>CM062925.1:39875000-49875000 GCA_031878705.1 Tapirus indicus
ATACCACTGGCAGAGTGGGATTTAAAGGGAACAGTACCAGCCTGTGTGTATGTGGGGGTGGGCTGGGAGTGGGGGTTAGGTATCTGGACAGCTGATGTGACTAGCGTTTACTGGAATGAGATACTAAGTGTCTGTGCAAAGTGGGAGAGGGCTGAACCATTTTCAAATATCCCACTAAACTACTAGTTAACCAGTGCTAAGCACACCGAAAATACAGTCTAAGAGGTACCTTTATACAGGTAATACTAAAAAAATTTTTACAAAAATTATGCGAAAAGCTAAGTAATATAGGAAAAGGTCATTATGATGGGATGCTACTGTGAAATAAAGGCATTGTCTTGAAACTTATTAACACTGAGCATTCTTTCCTCTCACTTATAGCATTTACAAATACATGCTGAGTTGAAAATAATTTCAATGAATTGGAACAGTTATTGAAAAAGAAAGAAACAGCTTGCAAGGATGTAAAAGGATATTTGAGAAGAATTTAACAAAATTAGAACCAAATATTATTAAAATAGCAGAGATATCAAGGTTTTGATAAAATTTCATTAATGACAGATGGCTAAAAATATTTCATATGTTGCCACCTTATACATATACATTAAATTTTTGAAACATAATGATAAGAAATCTGTGTTGTGGAAAGTTACATCCTAATGTTTTTGCTTTATTACCAAGTTAACGGTTGCTTTTCTCTCTTATTCTGATATGTCTTTGAACTTTTCTAGAGCCTCTAGCATTAATGCTTCCTTTTTCTAATCCCTGCTGTTTTTCAAAGGATATTATCACCAAGATCATTTAAAGTAATATAGATTGACTGTATGCTTCAAGATGTAAGGAGATTTTAAGGTAGGAGAGATGGTTTTTATGACACTTTATTATTATGCAATGCTTTCAAAAGGAATCAATTAGGGACAGCTAATGTTCTCTTGACCTATTTGTATTATTTGAGGGTCCATGTATGACCAAATATCAAAAGATCTGATTTTGATCGTTTGTTGATTCTGTGATCTCTGACTAATCATGTAATCTCTCTTGAACTCAGCGTCTATATCAGTAAGACTAAAAGATTTAGATTATATGGCTTCTAAGGACATTTGCACTCCTAAAGTTCTAAGATTTTCTAAAATCTTTCTCCATTAGAGTGCAAGCATCTGCTTATTTTGTGATGTTGACTATTCTTATACATAAACTTTTGGAGCAATACCTGGTCTTTGAATAGTGTATCATTTACATACACGCTTCAGTTCTCAATAAGAGAAAAGTACAAGGCCACTTGATTTCATACTGTATGGTACACGCATTTTGCTTCTTTTTCCTTCAGTCTGCAAAAATGCATCATTACCAGATTATGCATGGCTTTTAAGTATATTTCAAAATATATTAGAATAAACATTTGAAAATAATGTAGAATCAAAATCTTAAAATCACACTTGACTTCTTTCTTACTGATGTGTTGAATTAGTTGCCAGAGCGTGTGGCTGATACCTCCTTCTCATTCCTGAAAACCTATGGATTGTTTCCAATTCAGCGTCACTACTCCTACCTAGTTTAGGCCCTTAGGCTGTATCTACTGCACACACACATCAACCATCCTAACTCGGAAAACTACTCTCTCTCTCTCCCTGCCCCCCCCCCCTTTTTTTTGCAGGAAAGATTCACCCTAAGGTAATATCTGTTGCCAATCTTCCTCCTTTTCTCTTCTTCTTTCCCTGCTAAAGCCCCAGTACATAGTTGTGTGTAGTTGTAAGTTCTGGTTCTTCCAGGTGAGCCGCCGCCACAGTGTGGCTACTGACAGAAGAGTGGTGTGGTTCCACACCTGGGAACCGAACCTGGACTGCCAATGCAGAGCACACTGAACTTTAACTGCTAGGCCATCAGGGCTGGCTCTCCCTGCTCCTTTTTGTCCATTACTGAAAACTTTAACATTCAAATTTACACTTTGTGAACTGCAAAATCCCAGAAGGCATTGTTCACATATACACTCTATACACTAGCCAACCTCTAAGGCTTATCTCAAACACTCTCGAAGAGATGCCGCCATCTACATGGAATTTTGTAACTCTTCTGAGGTGGACAATACCTGTGTTGGGGAGCTCTGGCTGCCATAACAAAATATCATAGACTGGGTGGTTCAAAGAACAGAGATTTATTTTCTTCCAGTTCTGGAGGCTGAAAAATCCAAGATCATAGAGCTGGCAGATTTTGTTTCTGGTTAGAGTTCTCTTCCTGGCTTGCTGTATCATCACACAGCTTTTCCTTGATGCTTGTATATGGAGAGAGAGAGAGTAGGGGGAGAGAGAGAGAGAGCTCTTTCTCTTCTTCTAAGGCCACTAATCCTATCTTAAAGGCCCATCCTTATGACTCATCTAATCCTAATTACCTCCTCAAAGCCTCATTTCCAAGCCCCATAACACTGGGGGTTCACGTTTAAACATGTGAATTTTGAGGCGACGCAAACATTCAGTCCATATCATTCTGTCCCTGGCTCCCAAAATTCATGTCCTTCTTGCATGTAAGATACATTCATACCATCCCAATAACCCCCGAAGTCTTAACTCATTCTAGCATCAACTCTAAAATCTAAAGTCCAGTCTCAGCTAAATATTATCTAAATCAGATATTGGTGAGACTCAAGGTACAGTTCATCCTGAGGCAAAATTAGCTATGAACCTGTGAAACCAGAGAAGTTAATGTACTTCCAAAATACAATGGTGGGACAGGCATAGGACAGACATTCCATCCTAAAAGGGAGAAATAGGAAAGAAAGAAAGGATAATGGATCACCAGCAAAACCTGGCAAGGCAAATTCCATCAGATCTTAAGGCCTGGGAATAATCCTCCTTAGCTCAATGCTCTGCCCTACAGGCCCGCTGAGGCGATGATCCTACCTCTATGGCTCTGCTGAGTAGAGATCACACCCCCAAGACTCTGGGCTGCCCTATCACATGGTTTTTCAGGGTAGTCTAGTCCCCAGGTCTTTGGTCACAGGCCATAAAGGCTGTTAAAACCAAGGTGGTGGCCGTAATGATTTCTGAATTGCCTTCGGGGTCCTTCTTCCCTTTACTTGAAGGAGAGTGCATATTCCCACCATAATAGTTCTGGTACAATCCTAGAGGATCTAAGAAGTCTGACAGCCTTCCTTTATTTTGTTTCATCTCTGTTCCCTTCAGTTCCCACTTCTCAGTACCAAAATCTATCTTAGAACTACCATATGATCCAGCAATATCTCCTTCTGGATAAATATCCAATGTAAATAAAATTAGGATTTCAAAGAGATATCTCCACTCTCATATTCATTGAGGCATTATTCACAATAGCCAGGATATAGAAACAACTTAAGTGTCTGTCAACTAATGAATAGACAAAGAATGTGGTTATACATATATAATGGGATATTATACAGCCATGATAAAGAAAGAAATCCTGCCACTTGTGATAACATGGATTGACCTTGGGGGCATTATGCTAAGTGAAATAAGTCAGAGAAAAACAAATACTGTATGATGTCACTTATATGTAGAATCTAAAAAAGCCAAACTAAAGAAATTGAAAGTAAAATGATTATCAGGGGCTGGGGGTGAGGAAAAGGGGAGATGTTGGTCAAAGGGTACAAACTTACAGTTATAAAATGAATAAGTTCTGGGATCTAACATATAGCATGGTGATTATACCTAATAATACTGTATTATATACTTGCAAGTTGCTAAGAAAGTAGATCTTAAATGTTCTCGCCACAAAGGAAATGGTAATTATGTGATGAGAAGGAGGTGTGAGCTAACACTATGGTGGTAGTCATTTTGCAATGCATCAGTGTACCAAATGAAGATGTTGTATACCTTAAACCTACACAATGTTATATGTCAATTATATCTTAATAAAGCTGGAAAAACAAAACAAAATCTACCTTTGTCATCTGGGGCTTCCATAACAAAATACTATAGACTTGGTGGCTTAAATAACTGAGATTCATTTTTCTCACAGTTCTGGAGGTTAGGAAATCTCAGATCAAGGTGCCAGCCAATTCAGTTCCTGGTGAGGGTTCTCTTCCTGGCTTGCACATGGCTACCTTCCCACAGCGGCCTCACATAACCTTTCTGGTGCATGTTTATGGAAAGAGAGATTTTCTTTCTCTTCCTCTTCTCATAAGGTCACTAATGCTATTATGAAGTCTTACCTTCATGACCTAATCAAGCCTAATTACTCCCAAAGGCCCCATCTCCAAATAATATCACATTGGGAGTTAGGGCTTCAACATATAAATTTGGGGGGGGCACACAAACATTCAGTCCATAACAATACCCTTTTATATACTTGAGGCCTGGGTTGAGGCATAGGCCATAGCTCATGGACTTGTGATGAGAGAGAGGGATAAAAAATGGAAGTAGCATGCCAATTAAATAGAGTAGCATCTTCATTATGGACCTCAATTCTTGTATCAAAGCCCACTAGCTCAGACTGGCAGGGTGACTAAGTCCTTACACTTCAGCGTTACACAGAATGCTCTAGACTGTTTGCAGAGTTGGATCATTCCATCCCAGTTCCCAGATGAGGAACTAAAACGATGCACTCTATCTGGCCATACACAGTGGTGGCCACCTTACACCTGGCGGGACATGGCTTTATATTCCTGAAGGTTGGGGTATTCCTGCAGCAGAGGGAGGGATACAGCCTCTGCTAACTTCTCTGTCCTCTCTGACTTTATTAAAACCACTAATGCTTTCTGGCCCACCCTTACTCACTACCTTCAGAAAAAAAAAAAAAAAGACCCTGAAACTTAGTAAAGACAGGGATCTCCAAGTATCTACTAAAATTATCTGGGTGCATGAATAATTGAGTAAAACTTTCATTGTCTTGGTGCTAACAGGGTGTATTGGGTTCTACTAAGAGATCAAGTTTTTCTTGGTTGTAGCAGAATTGCCTTCCAGGGAAAGAAGTTGTTAAGCTATGCAGAGTGGCAATTGGCCAAGTTCTAAGAACGCCTCCTTAGCCACATCTGTAAGAATCCTGGAGTATTGAAAGTCTCGAGTTCTCTCTTCACTCGGTCCAGCAAATCTGAAGCTAACAGGTAGAACAAGATTGGGACTACCGTGTCAGGCATCAGCTCCAGGGTTTCAGACTGAGTGGAAACTCCTAAAAACTTGGGTGAAAGGGGGTAATTGTTTCAGCATTGCTTGCACTTGTGGTGGGGGAGTTCAGCAGCTCTGGACTGGGTGAGGTCTTTAGGGCTGGGACCTTGAGATGAGAATGGATGAGGGGTTGGTGGCTCTTGGCGTGGGTAAACTGAATGCCAAATCTAAGACTTGAGTGAAACTAGCTTTGAGAAGCAAAAACAATTCAAAAATGTGAATCTGTAAGTGAGAAGAAGTAAGGTATATAACCCAATCTAAAGGCTCTATGGTAGATATCTATTGCTTTTATTCTTTCAGGGGCACATCTCCTCTTTGGGGGGAGAAATAGGCCACAGATGTAGGCAACTCTATCCAAACTGGGCCAGTCGTTATACTTCCTCACCACCAGTTACTGACCCAAGCAGGATCACTGCTAATTCATATGGTGTCTTTCTTTGTGTGAATTTGAAAATGATTTTCCTTCCTGAAAACACTTGACTACCATATATCAGAAAATTATCATAATATACGCATTTTGGTAGAATAATTCATTTTACTGCCACCTGCTGGAAAATTATGGTACTAAATATATAATTGTATGTCTTTTCTATAAGAATGGAGCAACTGTAATAGCAGCTTTGCACCAGACCCAGTCACAGTGATTGGTGAGGTGTGTATTCATGACCTAAGTTAGACCTATCAAAGTCCTCTCCTGGGAGCTCGCTGTGACGATCTCTTTCTTTTCTAGTTACAAAGTTGTGAAGATGTGAGCCTAGACTTATCAGTGACCAAGGTTCAAATTTATGGAGAAACTGGCCTAAGAGAAAGAAGCCAAACCACAAAAAGGAGTTGGGATACAGGGACAAAAAGAAATAATGCCAATGGTCCTAGAATTTCTGCCTCTAATCCTACTTGAAAGATATTTCTATCCTGCCTTTCTACGGTTCAGCTATAAGACAATTTCCTTTGTTAAGCAAAAGTTCAGTTTCTGTCATATGGATAAAAAAGTCAAGTATACGTTGACTTTGGAGTCAAGTAAAATGAACTGACTACACTTGGGAAAGAGGGCAGGAAGAGATACTCTGAGGTAATCTCACTCATTAGAGTCATGTGTGAAACTATTTAATTGTTCCTGCTGGGACTATGTCTTACTAGATCTAGTGACAGATTTACTCCATGGCATAGATTCTTGCCTAGAGTAGCCACTTAAAAATATTTGTTGAATTGAATTAATTTCTAAACACACAGAGATAGACAACACTTTATTTATTCATTCATTCCATTGTCAAGTATTATTGAGCAGCTGCTTTGCAATACACACAGTTCTAATTACTCAGGACACTACAATGAGTATTTGTATTTAAACTTCCAGATCACATTATTTCTTTTACCAATATGCATCTATAGTAGAGAGTTATCACGCCAAAAGCAGCTGATAGATAAAAAGGAGACATTGTCCAGACAAATGAAGACAACTCAACAAAATGTATGAGTCAACACAGGGTTTTAGCTCCCAATTTGTATTCCCTAGATGTGAAACATTAGATATACCATTTAACCTCCGAAGGCCTTAGTTTTCTCATCTATAACATAAAGAGTTCTAATTGGATGATCTTTAAATCTTATTCTGGCTAAAAAAAAGCCCCTAATGTTTTCTTGTAATCTCTCAAACCAGTGGTTTTCAGAGTGCGGTCCCTTACTAGCAGCTTAGGAACTTGTTAAAATACAAATTTCAGACCCCACTTCGACCTACTGGATCAGCCACCCTGGGGGTGGGGTCCAGCAATCTGTGTTTTAACAAGCTCTGATGTAAGCCAGATTTTGGGAACCCCTGCCTAGACATATGCAATATATTTAATAGTCACTGTATATATGGAGACCTTTTCTAATTTTTCTCTGCTGCATTTTACCAACAACGTTTTCTCTCCTAGACTTCCATGTCCTTCTCCACCATTGTCCACCCACATCTGCCAGTGAAAACTATTTTGGTCAGAACAAAGCTGTCATTTTTTTTCTTTGTTTTCAAATATCTCTAATGACTTTATTGGATTTTACAAACAGAAATAAGTTCATGCAAAAGAAAAGAAAGAACACAAAAAGTCTCCATTAAGAGTGGTGTTCTATTATCATATCTTTTTTTGTGAGAATCAATGAGCACCATTATAGTAGTATTTCAATAAAAGCCACCACCAACAAAATTGGGCAAAATATTTTGGGAATATTCTTGAGCTCTTTGTGAATTAAAGATTATGTCAGTGTCATAGTATTTCCTTATGCAGGTTAATTATTAGCGATCAATTGCAATAGATTAAACACACACAGGGGAATACCGATAAGTGTTTGTAAGGGAAAAAACAAACACTGGATGATCTCCCATAATTATCCAATCTTTCCTGTTGCAAAACTCAGAAAATCATGAATAAAGAGACAGAAAGAATAAAAACTGGGTGCACAATCACTTCTATAAATAACACCTTCCTTTTCTATTTAGAAATCTGTTACCCTAAGTTTATAAATCATGTGGTTTGAGCATCATTTGCAGCTAGCACTAGTACGTAAACAAATTTATGGACAGATTCATCAGAAATTTTATTAGATGTCGCTTTTGCTGTGTGGTCCCTATAATTTGGCTTTAAAACATCATATACACTAATCTCTGAGAGAGTTCAGGATGAGCCGGGGGAATGAATGATTTTTCCATAGGGCTAATAAAAAAATGGGACTAAATAGACTTTATTTATATCCATGTGTCCTTTTCATTCTACCCCCTTACCATCAATATTAACTTTTGTTGTAAAATTTTCTTCTTTAGGAATATTTTACCCATAGCTGCCTGATGATTGGAAGATCGTCGAAGCCACCACTACTGGGGTCCTACTAGCTTTCTCAGTTTGGGTTTGGAAACCAATTTTAACTTTTCCCCTTTCAGTTAACTCTATATTGTATTTAGATATAGCTAGATAGATAGTCATTATTTAAGAGTAAATTGTGATGTGGATGTGGATGGTGTGTTTTAGAGTAATAACTACGATTCAATTTTGAGCCAGAACAGTTTGGTGCATTAATGGCAATGGATATCATAGAATGATTTTTTTTTAATCTCTAGTGAAGGAGATTCAGCATAGCATGGAAATATTCTTATATTGTAAGAAGATTATTTTGTCAGAGGGAAGAAAAACACCACTTCCTTTCCTCTTCTTCAAAATTATTGCCTAAAATCACTATTCTTTGAATTTTGGGGACGTCTCTATTCACTTGCCTACTATTGAAAGTCAAAACTTCAAATATAGAGGAGCAGCACCTTCTCTTTTTTCTCATATTATCTCCTGCCATTTCATACCATTTGTCTGTCTTCAGATGTGAAATAAGAGTATCATTAAAAATTAGGAATTTCCATTGGGGGAGTTTATAAACCTGATATAATTATTTTTTCTGTTAAATCTTTATAAAATAAAAAAGAGCCTACAGGGATAAAGGAACTTAAAAAACAAACTATTCTTCCTACCCTAGAGAATTCAAGCATATTACTTATTTAACACTTCTAACTATTTCTTCTCTTTTCTCCTCTCCAATTTGCTTAGGACACACTGGTTCTTTTATTTCCTTATTTTAATTTTCTTCTGCAAGCTTCTGCTTTCCACCTTTCTTCTTTTACCTCTGATTTTTCACTGCTATTATTCTTTTGACACCACTTCCAAATTTCTATTTTTTCTTCTATTGTCTCTTTCTTTTTCCGTATTTCAAATATGACTTGCAAAGATTTTGTCAAGATGATTGTTCAGAATGAGGAGAGCGAATATGAGGAGCTTAAGGATCTGGGAAGAGGAGAGCTGCAAGGATTATTTTCATGTATAGAAGCACGTTGGAGGGACCTGGGGTGTGAGAAGCCAGAAGCAGGGACACCTGCTAAGGCTTGACCAAGATGGGAAGCCTATTAAAACAATGATTTGGAGTAGTGTGCACTGAAGAAAATAAAGTAGAACCAGCCCACCAGGTCAGTAGCTAACAGCCACGGGTTTGCTACTAATGAAATTAAAACGTTAGCTAATGAGAATGGAAGCCACCTACTGAGAATGAAACTGAAGGCTTCCTATTAACTCCCCTCCCTGGGTCCTTTTGATAGAACAATCAGAAAGTTATTTCCTATTTATTTAGTGGCAAAGGGCTTGAAATGGAGGGGCATAAAAAAAGTTGGAAGCAGACTCTTATTCAAGAGGAGATCCAGACAGGGTACTTTCCCCCCTCTATTCAAAACATATATCAGCATAGGTTAGGAAAGGAGGAAGGACAGCAATAAAAAAAAAAAAAAAAAAAAAAAAAAGAAAAAGAAAAAAAGGCGGGGGAGGGAGCTGTCCCAGATAAGCACAGCCAAGATGACTCAGACAATCTCCGGGGGGATTTTTGGTGTGGGGACTTCAAGTTAATAAATCAGCTCTTAGCTTTGTGGAATCAGCAGGATTAGGCTACCTCTTTCAAGAGCACTGGTTGAATATCATATTCCAAGTGGTTTGCTTTTTATACAATTCTCTCTTTTTTTTTCTGCAGAAGTAAGAACACCTCTGTTTAACTCGCAGGTCACTAGGAGAATGATTGCAGGCCTTCTGGACATAGTTTGGTCTCGGATAAATATTAGGGTCGCTTTACTGACCCTAAATCCAACTCCTGATCTTATCGTGGTTCCTTCTAAAATGATCAGAAATCGTGGTGGGGATCCACGTCTCTGCTAGGGGGTGAAGCTGAAAGAATCAGGCTAGATGTGAGAAGACATACAGCAGGCTGCGATGATGAGGGATTGAGAGGAAGGGACACGAACTTGTTTCCCGGCTCCCTGATGCCCAGGTGTTCTGGGAGAGGTCCCGGAGGCTGTGCCGCGGGACTGCAGCTGACCGCCCTGGGCACCGCGGCCGTGCGCCCCTCTCCGCCGCCGGGGAGCTAGCGCGTGTGTGCGCCAGAGCGGCGGGCGGCGGCGGGAGGAGGCGCAGGCGCGCTGCTGGCGCGTCTGCAGCCCCGCGCCGAGCGCCGCGTCTCGGGGAGTTGATGGCAGCACCACAGTGCGGCCGCCCGGCCGAGCGCCGAGCGCAGCCACCCTCCGCTGCCCAGGGAGCGTCCAAGATGTGGGGGCATCGGGGCGGTAGCGGCCGCAGCAGCGCCAGGGACGGGGGCACACAGCAGCCTCCGCTCGCCCGCCTGTGCTGACCTGCTTCGCTTGCCCCCAAAGAATGTCAGCCAAGTCCAAGGGGACCCCCTCCTCGTCCTCTCCAGCCGAGGGACCGCCGGCAGCCTCCAAAACCAAGGTGAAGGAACAGATCAAGATCATCGTGGAGGATCTGGAATTAGTCCTGGGCGACCTGAAGGACGTGGCTAAGGAACTTAAGGAGGTGAGAGGCTCACGGGTGGGGAATGAGTTCATCGCCTTTTGCTCTCTCGGGGTTCCGGGTCCTGTTTTCACTGGGGACCGCCAGATTTCTTAACTCCTAGGAAACTATAGAAAGATGCCTGCAGACGGACTTTCTTTGCTCCGGCGACTCCTGAGAAGAGTTGTTGCACTTTCTTTTTTTAATCAGGAAGAAATCAACTAGTGTTTTAATCGATGGACCTGGGATGGTGGGAGGGGTGAACGCACGCGTGTGTCTCTGTATCTGTAATATCGGGGGAGGGGGTTAACTGGGGGTGTGTCGACAGGGGAAGAAATGAACAGCCCGGCCGGAGAGTGCAAGATGCTCCTCTCCTGCCCTCTTGCTCCCCTGGAGTCCTTTGGCAAGTCGCTCTTGCCTGGCAGCCTCCCCAAGCCGGGGCTGAAGGGGGCCGGGTTCCGGGCCCTGGGCCAGGCTGGGGAGGGCAGCCTGGGGGAAGCTCGGCTCCGGCTCCCCTCCCGGGCTCCCGAGCCCCGCTGCATGGAAGGCGACCCAGGCTGCTAGCACGAGAGCCCAGACTTGGGGATGTAGAGGGATCTGGGACTTTCTCACTTTCGCAGTTCCTGAAGCATCCCCTGCTCTCCTCCGAACGTCGCTCCCAATAACTCTGGGCCTTCCCGCCACCCTACCTCCTTCCTTCCTCCCATCTTGTCGCCACTTGGCATTGAACCTGGGGAGCAGGGCGCATCGGTGAGTGTGTGTGTGTGGTGTGCGTGCACCAGGGTCTTGCCGCTTGAGTCCTGGCTCTTGGGAACCGGGACTGTTTTGGTTCTTTCCGGCTCCCCGGCTCCCGGTTCCACTTCTGTGCTCCCACCCCCACTCCCCGTGATCCATGATCCGGATAGAAAGAAGCGGAGGCAGTGTCAGGGCTGAGGCTGCGTAACTCAGGCTGCTGCTCCGGGCGGGGGCGAGGGCCGGGTTGGGAGGGGTGGGGTCTCCCGCGAGCCCGGCTGGCAGCTGGTGGCGTCGCGGAGCTGGTGGCCGAGTCCGAGCCGGCTGTTCCTCTTTCGAATGGGCGCCTGGTGCGGTTCTCGGTCAGGCAGTCCGCATCCGCAATTGCTGGAGAGCTGACTGTAACTTCGAAGGTGGTGGTGGCCGCGGCGGGAAGGGAAGGCGTGGGGCGTGGTCTCGGTCCCAAATTGTAATCTTGTTTCTGAGGCCATGTGGGAGGAGATTGAGGGTTGTTTGGATGTCTGGCCTCTAGAGATTCACCTCCTCTATCCAATTTCCAGTCCAAATGTGAGGAAAGAGTGCCCACTCTTTCTTCCCCCTCTTCCTCATTGCCTCTACGAACTGAACTCTGCATTTGTTACCAATTGCAAATCTGTTAAATGGCCCATTCATTGCCAGGGTTCGGTTTGCCAATGGCAAATGTCATTTCTGTAGGTTGCTCCACAGACAGAACGTAATTACTACTGAGGTCCTGCGAGTGGGATTGATATAAATGATCGCTGTGAGGATCAAACTTGTTCGTGTTTGCAGGGCTCTAGGATCATCGCTTCACAACTGGTTGACAGATGGTGAGGTTATGCATTGAAATTCAACTCCAAAGATGCTGTTCGTTTCTCTGTTATTCTTTTATTTGACATCTTTGGCAGGCTGTGTTTTCATCTGAAACATTATGGCGTTTTAGAAAATGAACAAATTTGGTCATGTTCCTTTTGGCAGAATTGTTCTTAATAGTTGTTGAGGTTTCTAAGGTGGGGGATGTGGGAAACCTACATCAGTACAGTAACATATATGTTGTTTCAGACAGGAGGCCGAGATTAAGAGAAAGGTAGTCAATCAAAACTCTATCTATGGGCACATACCTCTTTATGTTTTGATGTGTCACTCTGCTCCCTATTTTAGACGAATAAATGACAAGCAACTGCACATGGTCCTGGTTCTGCTTTGCATCCTTATTCTGTAGATGTTGGAGACCAGGTGGATTTCAGCAAGACTTTTAACCTCTCTGTGGCTCTTCGTTAAAATCACAAAGAAGTAAATCAGGGAGTCTGTGGGTCTCTCTTCTCCCTTTCACTCTTTCTGTCTTCATTTACTTGAGGATTTTTAAGGGGGGGAAAAAGAAACCTGGGTAGTTTATAAAAGGAATGGAAAAGCATAGATAATGTACAACCAAGTAAATGAAAGGATCTGTCTTCTAGACAGATCTAGAGATAAAATTTTGACTTGATGCTGTGGAAGCTTTGATTGGCTGCCAGGGCCTGTCTGAGTAAAAATCTCACCCCCGAGAGTGAAATTTATGAATGATAAATGATGTGACGTGATTGTTACTTTTGTGAGGATATCATCATCCTTTGGTTTGCACATGGAGATGCTTATATTATGGCTGAATCTCAAAACATTAGCCATTTATATAATATGAATGATAGTTATTTTGAGAACAAAATATTTATAGGGCATGTTTAACCTATGACATCTTGCAGTTGTCCAGCATTTATCTTTTTAAGACAATACTGCACATGTGACTGAATGTGGCTTCAATGTAGTTTTGAACGGAGAAGTAACTGAAAACTTTGTAAATTACAAACCTTGTTGGCCTCTCTACCTATAACTTGTAATATAAATGTCACTATTAATTCATCAGTTGTTACATTCAATATTCTGGCAGTTTATCTTTGGTATATATTAAATATAAACTGTTATATTTAAAATTCTAATTCCTTTATTTCCAATGCTATGCTTTTAGGCTGTAATATATTTTGACATAAATTAGCGGAGAGCCCTTATTAACTTGGAACAGAAATTAGAAATCAAAAAGTGATTATGACTACATCACTATATAAGGCACCATATGGTATTTGTTTTTCTTTTCTGTTTTTTTCATTCTAACAAAAATGCAGTATTCTTTTTTGAATATTCTTTACTTTTGCACAAACTCTGCACCAGCAATATTGAACTTTTGTTTGAGGTTATTTTGAATATTTTATCGGTGTCTTTTATGATTAGTTATTTAGTTGTTATTACTCAATCATTTATAATTGAATTATATACTGGGAGAAGAGGAACAGGATTTCTTGAAAGTCTAAAGGCAGTTTTATTCTGCCCTGAGAATTTAGTAAAACTACAAATAACTTGACTTTTCAGAAATAGTAGGTCTTTTTGTCTTCTATACTATAATGGAAAAGCCTTAAGTGTATTTGACATATTTATTCAGCACCTACTATGTACCAAGTACTATTTTATCTTTTTATTGCTGCCAGTTGTAGTTTCTGGTCTCAGCGAGCTCAGAAGGTTTTGTTGAGATGCGTTTATCCTGTCTTTGAACATCAATAATGTAAAAAGGCATTACTGTTTTTAGTGGCCACCCTCATTGTGATCTAATAGGCTTGGAGAAAGAGTTGAGAATAAGAATGAGTATATGTAGATTTATAAACCAATGCTTGTTATGTGCTTAGGCGTATGGTGAGCCTTTGATGAAAGAGTAGAAGCTTAAAAAAAGATGGTAAAATATGAATTTTAAGAAACTTACAGTTTATTCACATTGTCTTGATTAACATGAATGGACCAATACCATCTACAGGAGATCACATATCCAAGTGTTACAACTAAATATTGGAGATTTTCATGAAGGATAAATCCTTTGAGGAAATGAAGAGTCGAAAAGGAAGATTCGGGATCTTTCTTTGAGATGTGGATAAGATTTGAAGAGGTTGAGAGGAGAAGGGATTAAACAGGCAATAGTTTTGGAATACAAAATCAATCCATGTTGCTTTTTTCTACCCATTGAAAAAAAGAAAAAAAATAATGATGAAACTCTAGAGTTTTAGGGATAAAATTAACCATTACTGGTTTGTTAGATGTGGGGTGATCCTTTTTTATTAAGAAATGTAGAAAAAAGGGCTACTGATTTTTAAAAAATAGTTCTTAATCTGACATCTTTGGGTACTAATTTGCCTGTTCTTTTATGAAGATCTCACTGGTAAACTGTTGAGCATCAAATGTTGGTTTTAATATGGGATCACAGATCTTGTTGGTTAGAGATTGGAATAAGTACTAAACAGCCTTTTATTTGGAAACAAAATTCGTTGCTGCTTCAGCTGAATTCTCTTTTAGTTTAGACTGATTATAACCTTGAGCTTTTTTTTTTTTTTTTTTTTTTGCTAAGCTTTGCTGAGTAGACATGACTCTCATGGAGGAACCAGTTAAGATGAGTTGTTCTGTTAGTGCCCTGGAATCACTCAGTGATTGGACTCCATGGGTGGGAAGGTGTGTTAGCATTGTGGTTGTGGATTGGAAAGCACCCCTGATTTGTCTTATAATGTCATAAAGAGAAATAAATTAAACTTCAGTTTAATTTTGAAAAGTTTGAAAACTCATAGGAAATGACCCATTTTGGGGTTGATGAAAGCAGAATTAACAATCATCTGCAAAATATTTTTATCTTTAAATGTTTTCTTCTTTTTAATGGCTTATCCACTTGAAGCTCTGTAGTTTATTGCTCCAGGAAATCCTACCAAATATTTTTTGGTTAATGAGTCCATGCATATAAAATTCATTACTAAAACAAATTATAGAGAATAATTTCTAGAGTATTTTCTGAGTTCTAAAGTTGAGGAATGAATGAAATTTCACAGTTCATTCAATTGTAGCAATAGCTGTACTTTTACTAGGCTGAACAACAGTCTACCTCCCCAAACTGAAGTATATTTACCAAATGCTAAAATGATTTTTAATTTTTCTTGTCTCAAGCATGATGGCTTAGCATGTTACTAAAAGAGCAGAATGGTTCTGAGAAAATGAAGATAACCAATAACCATCCTTCTCTGTCTCTCTATTTCCAAAGCATTAAGCCATTCAAGACTCAGAGAATTAGCTGATAAGAAATTCAAGCAGACAAAGTAATAAATAGACAGTGTGCTTCAGGCAATAGTGAAGTAATAGATAATAAAACCCATGTAATCGGTTTCATTGTTACCTGGATTATGTTTTTTCCACCCTTACTGCTCTGAGGATCTCAGGTGTTGAAATCAAAATGTAGGGAAAGAGATAGAAATGCAAGTATCTATATTTCCAATAGACACATTTATTCCCAAATGAGTTAAACTACAGAAACTTCTATAGAACTATTTCATGAAAAATTTCATGGGCGATTTTTGAAAATTAGAGGGATAAAATTTCGATAGGCTGCTGATTCAGTTCTGAAATGCACATAACTGACATCAAGCTGAAAATAAAAGGTTAGTAAACGATAAAAGGTACTTTTTTTCTTTTTTGAAAACAATTAAATTTATTTATTTATTATTTATTTTATTAAGACTTTATTTTTTAGAGCAGTTTTAGGTTCACAGCAAAATTGAGGGAAAAGTACAGAGAGTTCCTATATATTCCCTGACCCCACACAGGTATAGCCTCCCCATTATCAACATCCCCCACCAGAGTGCTGTATTTGGCACAACTGAGGAGTCTTCACTGACACATCATAATCACCCAAAGCCCATAGTTTCCATTATGGTTCCCTCTTGGTGTTGTGCATTCTATGGGTTTGGACAAATGTATAATGACATGTATCCATCATTATGTATCATACAGAGTCTGCCCTAAAAATCCTCTGTGCTCTACCTATTCATCCCTCCACCAAACTCAACCCCAAGGATACTAATTTTGTAAAGAACAGATATCATTTTTTTCTGACTTTAGAAGTAATATAATATATGAATTTTATAGAAAATTTAGAAAAATCTAAAAATTGTAAAGGAGAAAATAAAAATTATCCTTAATACCACCCAGAAATAGATATGTTGAACATTTTGCTATATTTCCTTTCAGTGTTTTTGTATACATATTTTTAACATCAATGAAATCATATAAAATTATGAAAATATGTACAATGATGTTTTCTGCTTTGAATAGCATTAGATCATGACCATTAGGTAGTTCCGTAAGTTACTTTTATAGTTCCCCTAATATGGGACATTCTATTTATTTCCATATTTTTGTGGTTTTAAATATCACTAAAAAGAACAGCTTTGGTGATTGAAATAGCTAAGACAGATAGATTTTACTCTCTGCCTGGTACTCTTCTAAGTGCATTTATTTATATTAAATCTTCTAATCCGCAAAACAGACATATGAGAAAGGTACTATTTTTATTCCATTTTACAGATCAGAAGACAGAGGCCAGAAATATTAAGTCACTTGCCGAAGGTCACTTGACTTGTAAGTGGAGGAGTGAGACTTCAATGCCAGGCATTTTAGTGCTAGAGCCCAGACCTGGAACCACTAAATGCTATGGCTTTTCCTAATTTTTCTTTTCTTGGAAGTCAAGCGTGTGAAAGTTTTAAAGTTTTCAATCCATATTGCCAAACTATCTTCCAGGGAATTTTCACAAATTTTTACTCCCAGCAGCAGTATTTGTGTGGATTCTATTTCTTAAATTTCGAATGAAGCTTATAAACCTTTTAATTTAAGCCTTGTTGTGTAGTTTATTATTTCTTTGGAGTAACAGTCATCATTTCTGTGGGTTGCACTCAATTTTGGGCACCAGTTTTGAGGTAAAATTAACAGTAAGTTAATTAGACTTTGCAGTTTGCATCTTCCAAATGAGTGCTGTGGTGAGTTACTTTTGACCTACTTGGTCTTCAACAAAAATGTTACAAAGAATATTACATAGCGTTTGTATTATGACTTAGAAAATAAAGGAACAACTAATATGGGTGCTCGCTGATGTCTGCGTTGTGTTCAGCTGTTTCAGATGAATTTAAAAGAACTGGGGAAGTTTTTATTCTCTTTTGTTATCAAATTGCCTTAGAAGGGAGATACTATCTTTGAATTTTCTGAGATGTTTGGTGTTTGACAGTTGTTTGCTTTCTGCTATGACTGATGAATAGAAAAGCTTGTTGAATTCTCTACCAGGCACAATTATTGAGTTGGCTAACAATGTTATATGTATTTTTATAATTAGATTTCTCATGTTAACTTTAGTGCTATCGACTGTAAGCCATCCCCTCTTCCTCTCTCATGTAAAGGGAAACAAGAAATGATCTTATTCTAAAATCCTTTTTGGTTTTTTTCCAGTATAGTATGCATAGAAATGTTTTAATTGTATCGAAGTTAGTTCATTAGGAAGAACTAGTCTAAATTAAGATTTCCCATAGGGCCTGGGAAACCAAAGTCAGCACTACTTAAGCTCTAAACAAGATCCAGAAAGTAAGATAAACTGAAATGAGAAAATAGACATATCTAAGGAAAGTCCAAATCAAAGTAGGCCCACAAGGTGTCCTGTCAACTCAGGACAGATGTTGCCTTATATGGCATAAGCTGTATTTATTCTTGAGAATGGAAGGGCATGAAGATTCCAAAGGAACTGAGCTCCCAGACTCCACTTTAGGTAAGGAACATTAACATTGTTAAGGCAGAACTTCTATTTATGATCTTTGTTTTCCCTTCTTCTGCTTTGCAAATACTACTTCAGGTTGGCGTTTGGGATAAATGTTTACTTGTAGAATAATTGAAGTGAGTCAAATTACACACCTATGCCCACTGAATCAGTTATTATGGTGTGTGACACACTATAAATAGAATTTCAACTACAGATAACATATGCCATACTTGTCTAGAGAAAGCAAATTTGATGATTTCTAACAGGTTCTCTTCTCTGTACTACATGAAAGGTAACAGATATATTAGTGTTCATTTGCCTCTTTCATAATATCAAATCTTATTACAATTTCAAACTGTGTTCAGGTGACAGAAAAATACCAGTTTAAAAATAATATCAGTCAGATCAGTTGTCATTTAGTGGCAGTGGTTCTTAATTTTTTCCCCCATATCATGGAGCCCTTTGAAAGGTTAACAAAATTGTGGATATTTCTCCTGGAATAAAAGCTCATACAAACAGAAGTTTTTGTACATCTTCAGGTATCTTGGGAGGGTAAGAATAACTCAGGTGAAGAGACAAAACAAGTGATTGATTGCCTCTTTTAAAAAAAATTTCAGCTAGTTATTTGAGACTCAGCTTCGTAATTTTCAAGCTCAAAAGTCCTGACTCTACAAAAAGAAAAAAAGAAATACTGATGGCTGTCATCTGATGGTCTTTATTCCAGGGAGCAAATGGGTAGTTTATTGGCAATTTACTTCTCTTAGAGGGGCTGTAGTGGATGTAATCTCAAAGGGGGGGGGGATATATCTATATAATTCACTACTCCAAAAACTGTAGAATGTTCATGTGTTTAAAGGTTAGCTCTCACATTTTGCTGTTTTTTCTTTTTTTTATGATGTGTGCTGGAATACATCAATACGTAGAAGGTCAAAATGTTTCCAGAGCTTATTGTAAATTAAGCATGTTCTCTTAAAGCTGGTCCCAGAACAGCATTTTTCTTTGTTTTATTATTTTCCTGTGATATTAATTCATGAATTAAGAAAGAGTTATTGAATTCTTAATATGGGTAAGGCACTGTGCTGAACCCTAAAGGATGAGAAAGTGAAGAAGCTTGAGGACCAGCCCTTGAAGAAAGTCACCTGTGGTAGAGTGAACTTCACCTCTGGCAGGGTGCAGGAAGTAACTCTAAAGCAATGTGGAGTGTGGAAAGAGCCAGATTAAGATACACCTAGAATGCAAAGATGGAAGAAGCATTCATCTCGCTTCCCATTTTAATTGATTTTCTCTGAGTTAATGAATTCTAAACTTTGCTTACGAAGGTGTGTAGTAACTCTGATAAGGACTCATCATAGTTTTGGGAAATGAGGACAAGTCTTTCAAATTCATACATATCTTGCTTTGTTATTCCACATTAAAGATTATTCTTAAGGATTATGTTAATGTATACAATTTCAATACATGTTACTAACACCAGAAGTCACTTTTATGAAAGAAGTCTCTCCCAATGTTCTCTGTTGCCAAAGAAATGTGAATGCATTTGAAAACAATCAGCAACCAGTTATTGTTCTTTCTAGAACTTGTTAAAATAAATCATTAATGTTTTACATACATTGTGACAATCAAGCTGTTGTAGGTATATGATTTATACATCTTAATTTGAATAAACAGCTAAAAAATTATGACAAAATTGCTGAAAATGGTATCTAGGTAACTATTTTCTTTTTACTTTCCGTGATAGCGATAACACTCTAGGGCAACCATAATTATTTGAAAATAACTTTGTAATCTCAAATAGCAGAGAGAAGTTTATGTCTATTCAATTATTGTACATAGAATAAAGTATGTTTGATTATCCTGTGATTGGATAGATGGATGTTTTTGATAAATGTTTGAAATTATCTTTTTAAAAAACAAATAGAATTTTGAGGCTGTGTTACGCAGTAAGGTGGCATAGTGTAAAAGGGTAAGATCTCAGACTCTGAAGTTGCCACTTCATTTCAAATTGCTCTGCTGTGCAATATCGGGCACATTACTTAATCTTTCTCTGATTTCATTTCCTTCTTAACATGGCAATGGTGATAATAATATTGCCTACAGTATAGACTGATTATGGAGATTAAATGAATTGATGTATGTAAAGCACTTAGAACAGTTCCCATGAACAGAATGAGTGCTGTATGTGTATTTGTAATGTTATTATTATGAATATGAATTATTATATTATGAATGTGTCTGAGCCTCTTTATTCATTTATTCAACAAATAATTGTTTAGTACCTACTATATGCCAGGCACTGCTCTATTCTGGGGATATAGTGGTTAACAAAATAGACAGAATTCCTTCATGGAGCTTACCTAGTGGGTGGGGAGGGGATGGGAAAGACAGACCAACACACTAAATGCCAAATTATGTCAAATACTAAAAGGTGACAAGTCCTGTGAAACAATAGAGGAGTATAATGGGATGAACAGTGATGGGGAGGAGGTGCAATTTTAAATAGGGTGGTCCAGAATAAGCCTGATTGAGAAAGTGACATGGCGGCATCAGAAAAAAAGCTTGGAGATGAAGGAGATAGCCCCTAGTGTGGATATCTAGGGGAGCACTTCCCAAGTAGAGGGAACAGCGGTCCAAAGGCCACGGTGGGCCTGTGTCCCGAGTATTTGCAGAAGAGCAAGGAGGCCAGTGTGGCAGGAGTGGTTGAGCAGGGGTCAGAAGGGCACAGGGGGACTTGTCTAAGGATTTTAACTTTACTCAGAATACAGTGGGGTCTTTGAGAAGATGAATGGCCATCTTTTCCTCTTTACCTTTAATCTCTAGTTCGGCGTTTCACAAACATGGCTCGATTGACATTTTGGGCAGATAATTTTTGTTGTTGAGGGCTGTCCTGTGCATTTTAGGATGTTTAGCAACAGCCCTGGCCTCTACTAACTTGATGCCAGTAGCAAACCAAAATGTCTGTGTGACAACTAAAAATATTTCTAGATATTGCCAAATGTCTCCTGGGGGGAGAGGGGAATCACCCTACTTGAGAACTACTGCTCTAGCTCTGCCCTCTTATTCCATATTACTTAATATTACTTTCTTTCCCCACCTTTTAATGTACTTATGCTTTTATTTGGTATTTATTCATCAAGTATTCGGACTTTATGTCTCTTTCATATCTTGTATTCTCTTTTTTTAAACCATTATCTGTGCTTTTTTCTTATATTTACCTGATTGTTTTTCCCTTCACTGAGCCTACTTTTAAAACGCACCTTCTCATTTCCATTCTCCACTTTCTCTATCTCATTTTCCATTTTTCACAATGAAATAAAAATTAAACTGAAAAGTTTCAAGGAATTTGAGTGCATATGTGTGTTTTACGATTCGGGATAGAGCAGGGAAACTCAGAAGGGATGATGAGAATGGCCGGGTCTGAGCTGCTTCCCTTCTTGCCACTGTTGGTTCCTGAGTGAGGTCAGTGGCAACCTTGACTGGAAGGAAGGGCTCTTCATCTCATCTATCAGTCTGTCTTATGCTTCTCCTGCCTCTTCCATTTCTGTAGAGAGAGGAGAGGTTTGAATGGTGTCACTACTCAGTGGCATGGCACATGTTATAGAAGAAATAGGGTTGTGATGATGATGATGATGAACCTGACTAACATCTGTTCAGTGCTCACCATGTACCAGGAGCTGTTCTACGTTAATTCATTTAATCCTCACAGTCACCCTTTGAGGTTATTATAATTGTGCTACACATGAGGAAGCTGAGACAGAGAGGTTAACTGATATAGACAGCAAGTGATGGAGTTGGACTCTTGATATTTCTCCCTTTAAACCATTGTCCATAACTAGTTTCCCAGTTCCTAGCAGCAATATAATCACTCTGCTATTTTTCAGGCTTTAAACTTCAACATAATCTCTTTTTCCTCTCCCTCTGCCTCTCCCTGCTCTACTTCATCTGTCACTTTCCCTTTTCTTGTTCTTCTCTTCTTTCTCCTCCTTTTCCTGTATTCCTCTTTTTTTGTTCTCCTCTTTTCCTTCTTCTGCTTCCTCCTCAGCTTCTTTGATATACCTATATATCTTATTCACTTATTCAAAAATTTTCCTTAAATGCCTACTATTTGCAGGGCAATGTGCTAGGCAATAGAAATAAAATAGTGAGCAACACATACATGGCCCCTGACATCTGGAATGTGCATGCTAGTGGGCAGATATTATTCAAATAATAGCAGAAATAATATTTATTAAGGAGTGTGAAGGGCTATTAAAGAAAAGTACAAGATACAACAAGAGGGTAAAATCATCGATAAGTCTGGTAGATTCTTGCTCAACAGGGGATTTCAGATTGGCTGCCTTTTTCCTTCCCACTGCCACCTCTCTAATCCCAATGCTATTAATTTCATGGATGATGTTTTAATAGCCCTAGAGCTAATCTCTCTTTTTTCTTCTCTGCCGATTCGTTCTTTAAACACTGCCAGATTAATCTTCTTAATGCATTGCTTTCTTCAGGCCACTCCTCTGCTAGAAAGATCACACACCAACCTCCTGATACTTAAAATATCAAATGAACAAACCCAGCCTTCCAACCTGACATCCAGCAGTCTCATTTTTTCTATTTGGCTTTATCTCTTTCTTCTCTTCAGTGAATAACACAGAGACCATCCCTGACAATCTTGACGCCATCACAATTTTTTTTTTTTTTTTTTTTTTGTGGGGAAGACCAGCCCTGAGCTAACATCTGTTGCCAATCCTCCCCTTTTTGCTGAGGAAGACTGGCCCTGGGCTAACATCCGTGCCCATCTTCCTCCACTTTATATGGGACGCCGCCACGGCATGACAGACAGGCGGTGCGTCGGCGGGCGCCCGGGATCCGAACCTGCGAACCCCGGGCTGCCAAGCGCGGACTAAACCGCTGCGCCACCGGGCGGCCCCCTCACAATTTTTTACCTGACTTGAATTGTGTACTCCTCATGTTTATAGTCACTATGCCATTACGTTGTATTTGCTTATGTTACTTAACAATTGTTCCCTGTTCGTAGCTTTTTTTTAAAATCTAGTAACCTTTCTCTGTTAGTTAATAACCATGTAATCTTCAGTGCAACATTTTTAAAGTCTCACTCTTGTTATCTGATGAGGAACTTGAATTTGAGGATCCAATTCCAAGTAATACTTACTAAGGTGTTACGGGCTAAAAGCCAGTCATTCCACCTGTGCATGAACGCCTGTTCTTTCTCATCTCAAGAAAATCGGTAACAATCCTCCCCTATCTCTCCTATACCATCATTTTTTTCGCTCTCCTCCAGATGATTCTCATCAGCATACAAATGAAAATAAAGATAATCGTAAAATCCTCTCTTGAACCCGCTTCCGCTGAAAATTACTATGCTACTTCCTAGCTTCCCTTTACAAAAAACTTAGCAGTTGTCTATACTTGCTGTCACCTATTTTCTCCCATTCTTTCCTAAACCCACTCCAACCAGACCTATACTGAAACCACTACACCAAAACTGTCTCTATAAAGGTTGTCAGTGACTCAATGTTATTTAATCAAATAGTCAATTTTGAGTCCTAATCTTATTTAATCTATCAGCAGCATTTGACAGTCTCTTTAATAATCTTTCTTCACTTGGCCTGAAGAATACTATGCTTTCTCACCTCACTGATTTTTCTTTCTCTGTCACCTTTACTTATTCCTCTTCTGGGATGTCTGAGCTCAAACTTTGATCCTCTTTTTCTTTTTTTAAATTTCTTTACACTCCATTTCTTGGTGTTTCTATTCAGTCTTGTGGTTAAATTCCATTCCATAGGTCCATGACTTCCACATTTGTATCTCCAGCTTAGACCTTTCTTTTAAACTTATATAGTCAGTGGTTTTCTCCACATCTCTGCTTGGATGTCTGAGAGACATCTTTACCTTACCATGTCCCAAATTGAATCCTCATCTCCTCCTCCCTCAAAAGCTACTCCCTTGCAGTCTTTCTCATGTCAATGGATGGTATTTCCATCCTTCTAGATATTGAATTTATTATCAACTCCTCTTTGTCTCATGTGTTATATACAATTCATCAGAAAGTCTGATTGGCTCTATCTTCAAAATGTTTCCAGAATCTAACCAATTCTTATCACCTGCACTGCTACACCTTGGTCTAAGCCAACAATCTCTCCCATTTGGATTGCTACAATAGCCTCCTGACTGTTCTTCTGTCTTGCTTCCTTAAATCTTTTCTCAACTCAGCAGTTAGGGTAAAGCTAGATCACATTCCTTTCTTCAAATCCCTGTAGCGACTTCCCATTTCACTCAAAGTCAAAGTGCTTACAATGATTATAAGGCCTCACAACGTTTTCCTTCCTCCCCTGTTAACCTTCTCATCTCCTTTCTTACTGCTTTGTCTCTGGCTCTCCTTAGTTCAGTGTCAGTAATCTTGCTGTTCCAGCAACAAATGTGCCATGCATTTTTTCATAGCTAACTCTTTGACCTGGCATTTCCTATTCTTCTTTCCCTGTTTCACCTTTTCTCTTTGTCTTAGTACTGATCAGCTTCTGATATACTATACGATTTATTTCTAGTGTTTATTTTTTGTTTGTTTCCCATCACTAAAGTATCAGTTCCTGGAGGTCAGTGACCTTTGTTTTAGTCCCTGTTTCTCAAGTTCCTAGAGCAGGGGCTGTGATGTGTTAGACGTTCATTAAATGAATTATTGAATAACTAGATCTCTTCCAACTCTTGTTCCCAAGGACCAAACTATCACCTTTTACTTTCCACTGCATATCGACTAGTTACAGAGAAGGAGCATGTGGTAGATGCTTATTAAACACTCTTTACATGGATTATTTATCTTCCTGCCTATTACATATGGTGGTAGTTTGTAGGTTGGCTCGAGGGAGCTCTTGTTTCCCCTACTTTGATTTCATAATCTACTCCCCTCATTAAACCTATTCCATTAAACCCAATCCATGTTCTTATTCTTTGAAAGTGACAAAGGATCCCTCAATAATAGTTAATACATTGAATGCTTACCATGTGTCAGGCAGAGTTTTAAGTGTTTAAAAATTATTAACTGATGAAGTCCTCACTCTTATCGTCCCTCAACCAGTGGCTCCCATGTTATCTCTCCCATACGGAAATCCTGGAGACATCCTGTCTGTATAAACCCTAAATGGTGTAATCTCAGAGTTTCACCTTCAGACAGAAGTCTGGCTCTGATTTGAGAGTGCCCATTACTCCTTTAGGCTCAGGGATGTCATTTTAAACTCTTTGAGGCACATCAGATATAATTCTACTTTCTTCTAATGGAATATGTAAACTAAAATGAGGAGAAAGTATGTCTACTCTTTACAGCATTCACTGTTTTTCTGTTTTTTAAATATTGGGTACCTTTCTTGCCATTAGTTATTTTAATTTTAAATTAACTGGAAAATGACATATAAAAAGGAATATTGGATACTATTTAAGTACATTTTAATCATTCCACTATGTCGATAAGAAATAAGCAAGCAGTTTGTTGCAAAGACCCAATATTATATAAAACACTCAAGAACCTGGTAATATCAGATTTGACTTCTTTTTCTTTTATGTACTCCCTCTAGTGTTCAAAAATATGAGTACTTATAATTAGCCTATTCAGATACTAAAGAACAGACATTAATGTAGAAATAAGGCCTTCTTAACTTGATATTATTTTGTTTTACTCAGATTATATTGTTCAGTTACTGAACTTTCAATGTACTGTATGTAAACCATCCTCTCTGTCCTTTCCTGCGGGGATCTGGTCATGTCTGTTTTTTAATATGCATATTTTCAATCTATCCACTTCAGTCAGGGAGAATATTGGACTTCTTGGACTTCTGTCTTTAAAGACCATACCATACTGCAAATTATTCCTCAGTTTTTAAAATTGAAATGTGGGTTTTAGTTGGGTGATTTGGATATGAACAGAAAACTTCTCACATGCTAAATATATGCAAAATAAAAAAACAACTATGTTAACCACAGGAGGGTTTTTTTTTTTTTTTTTTTTTTGTGAAGAGGACCAGCCCTGAGCTAACATCCGTTGCCAATCCTCCTCTTTTTGCTGAGGAAGACTGGCCCTGGGCTAACATCCGTGCCCATCTTCCTCTACTTTATATGGGATGCCGCCAGAGCATGGCTGACAAGCAGTGCGTCGGCAGGCGCCCGGGATCCGAACCTGTGAACCCTGGGCTGCCAAGCGCGAACTAAACCGCTGTGCCACCGGGCCGGCCCCCCAGAGGAGTGTTTTTGAACATGGAAATTAAAACATTTAAATAATTGACATCATTTTGCCTTAATATATTTAAACATTATTTAAATACATTGGTTTCAAATTATCTTAAGAAATAATCAAGATATCCCTAGGAATAAAAATAAGTAAAAAGAAATAGTATATACTGTTTACCAATTTTTAAAAATCAGAGACTAGTGATGGAAGTGAATTTTTCTAAACTGACATACATTGTTACTTATATTTGATTAATGGCCGAGGGTTTTTAAACCACTTTAATGCCTTCTATTTCATTTGCTCATCATCAATGAATTAAAAAAAATAGAAAGAATAAATTTCTTTCAATGACTTTCAGACACATTGTTTTCTAAGGTCTATCTACTCCCTAGAATTATATTCAATACTTACACCTTATGCATAACAGGCTACATTGTATGTCCTTGGGGAAACCTGCTTTTTTTGTTAATATTGCAGAATAATACGGCACAACCTGCCTATCTGGGGCTGTTTCATTATAGACAGTATGCACCAAAATGCTTGAAAGTTTAACATCTGTTTTCTGAAGTCACTAATACTCATAAATATAATGTCTAATGAATTCCATTACTCACCAACAGCCTCTTAAATTACCTTGGTTCTGATATTCTGCACTGAATCCTGGGCTGGCTGGTAACACTTCTAGACCCCAGACTCTTGTGATACTGCTGTCTCAACACATGGTTTCCAGGAAAAAAAGGAATGCAAGGAGAATTCATACCCAACTTCTTTTAGTCTGCAAGTGACGCAGATTGCCTGTGTATACAGACCTCTATCCCCAGCAATTGCAAGCGAAATGCAAGGAAAATGAGGTCTTCTTCTAAAGCCATAATGAAGAAAATCAGTTGGGACTTGAACCCAGTATTGTCTTGGCCACAACTTTACTCTTTGTAGATTGTTTTTCAAAATAAGATTTGTAGAATACTCATTTCATCGAGTAGGTTTTGCACACACACACTCACACACACACATACAGTGTCTTATACAGAGGATTTGCCAAACTCAATAAATTTGGCATTACTTCCCATACTTATTGGAATAAGAATCCTGTTTTTGGAGACCATCTGTCAGAACTAGTATTCTGTGGAGCAATTTTAGAAAATACTCTTCTTCATCAAATAGATTGAATAAATGCCGGAATGTGTCATAAGAAGAAGAAACTCACATTTAGTGGAGTCTTTAGCTTACAGTAAATTCATGGATACATTACTTTTGGTTGTACTTGTCAATAAAACTTAAACAGAATAATGATATACCATTTAGCTTATCACGAAGACAAATTTCTGACCATCTCAGATGTCAGAGCATAGCCTAAGGACCTAAAATTAAGAAAAAAAGAAATGCCTATAATTGACTTAAGTAATGCTTAACTAATTTGTGCAAAGATCATGCACTAAAACAAATTTACTTTATTTCAGTCAATTCTAACTTGGTTTTAGTTGGCACAGAGTGTTAACCATCTTAGTTTTCAGTCAATGACAAGTTATAGATACCAAATTAGAATGGATTGCTGGTTTTCTTTTCCCCTTAGAGATTTGTATACTGGCACTACTGTGAAACAAAAGCATACAGCCCAACAATAAGGAAAAACCCAGGACTATTAAAAAACAAGCAAATACACAACTAACCATATTTTTAATAGGAGAAAATATCTCTATTCCTCAATTATTCAAGTTATCCAAATGAAGGTAAATTACCAGTAGCATACGCTGTTAAAGTCAGGCAAATGCATAAAGCATTTTAAATCATTGTCAATTCAAGTATTGAAAGTAAAAATAAAGTGTTTCATTTTTTAAAACTGTAAGCTTCAGAGATACGGGATTTTCAGAATATATCCTCCCTTCTGTCTATGTAAATTAGAAGACAATAGTATAATGCTGTTTTGAATTTATAGAATAAAATGTGTCATATAGATTTTTCTCATTTTCTCTCTTAATAAGTTAGTGCAATAATGAGGAAGTTGGTGCCTAGTTTTGTAAGTAGTTGTTTTAGGTTGCATACATACATATTTATTTTATATAATTATATAATTGAAATTATATGTCATATTATTTAAATATAATTCTTGGATTTAAAGATTTATAGATTTAAAGATGGATTTATGGATTTAAAGATATATATTTTTGTTGGCAGAATTATGTCTGCTTCTAGGGGAGAAGGGATATATATATTTTCCTTCCCTGAACTTCAGGAAAATAATTTTTATACTGATTGAAATAATATAATTGATTTTCTGACTTGAGTACAATTATTTCCTATATGTAATTTTTGTTAGCATTTTAAATGCGCAGTTTGCACTTGCAGTAATTTACAGTTACAATGAAATCTTAACTTGCTCAATTGTTGCATTTTAGGATGATTCTTAGCACATTTAGAAGAGTAGATTTAAAAGTATTTCCCTATATCTTGTATAATAATTGAGCTTTTGTAACAATTTGCATTACATTGTTCTTTAAATTTTTTCCATACTTCCAGAAAAGGTATTAAGATAAATACTGATTTTCCTCAGTTTGAGGCATTTTTTTTAGCAAAAAATTATAAAAGGACTATCTCTGTAATTAATTAGGTATACTTTTCATCATGTATTTGTTGGAGATGCATTTTGGATGATGCCAGCTGCCAACATTAAGCAGGCATTGAGAGGATTTTTTACGTGCTTATAACATCTGCTGTTTGTACCTGCTATGGATTTTCTGAAGTTCTCTTAATTGAAAGCAATGATGTATCCTTCAAA
Organism: Tapirus indicus; assembly: GCA_031878705.1. NCBI lineage: Eukaryota > Metazoa > Chordata > Mammalia > Perissodactyla > Tapiridae > Tapirus > Tapirus indicus. The sequence continues at coordinate 39,903,844 of CM062925.1, forward strand.
GTATAGACCAACCACAGTGAAATTGTTCATCATGAGTTACTCGTGAGCCTTTTGTAGATGTTGGTGTAAATTATATCTAGATTTAGTTTTTAATGTTTATCTACTATCACATTGAGTATAGCATGAGGAGTCTCTTGCACTGGAAAATGACTAGGTCCTGTGATTAATTTTCTGGGAAATCTGTTAGCCTGAAAATACATAGAAATACTATACCTTAAACATTTTCTCTTCTTGTATATTCTCTATTAACTTAGATACAAGACGTAAGGACATACCCTCTCTCTATTTTGTTTTTATTCATTTCCTTTTAAAAACTATCACCAGTTTAAAGGAATGACGTCGCTTCCAAGATCATAAAACCTTGATAACAAATCTATTAGGAGCATCTGATGAATCAGTGAATTGGAATGACACAATTACCAGTATACATAGTATACTGTACCAGTATACAAAAAATGGAAATGGAGTTAATAAATTATAATGTTCAATCTCATAGTTTGCCTTTATTTTTAATTCATATGTGGAAAACACAGTGTTCAGTTTTCTAAGGTTAATTTTTGAACTATTATTGGTTTTTGTTTGATTTTTTGTTAAAACGAAACAAGAGCCTTATTAACTGTGTTATAGACTGCTTTATACATAAACTGTTACACTTTTTTATGTCTTGTTTTACCAAAGTCTTCAATAAGTTGGTACCATTTTTCTAAATTTAAGCTTTTCATTTTGAGATAATTATAGATTTGCAGCATAAGAAATAATACAGAGAGATCCCATGTACCTTCACCCATTTTGCTCTAATGATAATATCTTGAAAAATGATAGTACAATATCACAACCAGAATATTGACATTGATATAGTCAAGGTACAGAATAGTTCCTTCACTACAAAGATCTCTCATCAGGCCTTTTTATAGACCAACCCTCTTCTCTGCCATTCCCAGCCCATCCCGCAACTCCTGCCAATCACTAATCTGTTCTCCAATTCTACAATTAATCATTTCAAGATTGTTATATAAATGGAATCACACAATATGTATCTTTTGGGGATTGGCTTTTTTTTACTCATCATAATTCTCTGGAGATTCATCCAGGTTTTTATGTGTATCAATAGTTTGTTTCTTTTCATTGCCAGCTAGTATTTCACAGTATAGATGTACCATACTTTAACCACTCACCCATTGAAAGACATTTGGGTAATCTCCAGTTTGGGGCAATAAAAAAAAAAAAGCTGCCATAAACATTTATATGTCAGTTTTTGTGTGAACATAAATTTTTATTTTCTTGGATAAATACGAGTGTAATTGCTAGATTATGTGACAGTTCCCTGTTTAGTTTTGTAAGAACTGTCAAACGGTTTTCCAGAATTGCTTTACCATTTTTGGTCCCACCAGCAATGTATGAGTGATCCAGTTTCTTGGTTTCTCTACAGCCTTACCAGCATTTGATGTTGTCACTACTTTTATCTTAGACATTCTGATAGATGTTCAGAGATATTTTATTGTGGTTTAAATTTGCATTTCCCTGATGGCTAATGATGTTGAGCATCTTTTCATTTTCTTATTTGTTAGGTGTGTATCATCTTTGATGAAATATCTATTTAATGTATTTTGTCCATTTTTTAACTGGACTATTTTTTTTACTGTTAAGTTTTGAAAGTTCTTTATGTATTAGTCTTTTGTCAGATGTATGGTTTGCTAATATATTCTCCCAGTCTGTAGATTGTCTTTTCATTCTCTTTACAGGGTCTTTCTTAGAACAAAAGTTTTACAATTGGATGAAGTTCAGTTTATCAGTTTTTCATTTTATGGATTATGCTGTTGGTGTCAAGTATAAGAACTCTTTGCCTAACTCTAAATCCTGAAGATTTTCTCTTTCCTTTCCTAAAATTTTATGTTTTTGCATTTATCGCTTAAGACTGTGATCCATTTTGAGTTAACTTTTACATAAGAGTGAGACTTAAGTTGAAGTTCATTGTTTTGCAATGGATGTCTACTTGCTCCTGCATCATTTGTTGAAAAGGCTAGCTTTCTTTCATTAATTGCTTTTGCATCTTTATAAAAAAATTGTTTGGGCATATTTCTGTGAGCCTATTTCTAGATTCTCTATTATGTTCCATTGGTCTGTGTGTCTATCCCTCCACTGTTACCACATCGTATTGGTTATTGTAGCTATATAATAAGTCTTGAAGTTGGGTAGACTAATTCCTCCCACTTTGTTCTTTTTCAAAATTGTTTTAGCTATTCTAATTTCTTTGATTTCCATATAAAATTGTAGAATAATCTTGTAAATCTCTATTAAAAAACCTTGCTGGGATTTTGTTAGAAATTATATTAAATCTGAATATCAATTTGGGGAGAATTGACAACTTTACAATGTTGAGTTTTTCAAACTTTCAAAAACATAGTATTTATTTAGATCTTATTTGATTTCTTTTATCAGCATTTTGTGTTTTTCTGCCTATGGTCGTGTACATGTTTTATTAGATTTCTACCTATTTTTTGAGTGATTGTGAATGGTATTGTGTTTTTAATTTCAGTGTCCACCTGCTCATTGCTAGTATATAAAGATACAATTGATTTTTGTATGTGTATCTTATATCCTGTGACCTCGCTGAACACATCTATTATTTCTAGGAGATAGTTTTGTTTGTTTTTAGATTCCTTGGGATTTTCTACCTCAACAATCATGTTAGTTTTAAATAAATATAATTTATGTAATATATAATTTATATAATATATAGTTTTATTTCTACCTTTCTGATCTGTATGCTTATTTCATTTTCTTGCCTTATTTAACTGGCTAGAACCCCCAAGATTATGTTCAGTAAAAGTGGTGAGATTGGCCATACTTTTTTGTGCCCAGTCTTAGGGAGAATGTATTAAGTAAATTATTAGCTGTAGTAATACAGCTACAATACACCATTAAGTAAAATATTAGCTGTAGTTTTTTTGTAGATGTTCTTTATCAATTTAGGGAAGTTCCCCTCTATCCGTATTTTACTGAGCATTTGTGTTATAAATTGGTGTTGTTCAAATGCTTTTCCTACGATGATTTGAGATGATCATATGACTTTTCTTCTTTAGCCTTTTAATATGGTAGATTCAACTAGCCTTTCACTCCTGAAATAAACACCATTTGGTCATGGTGTATAATTCACTTTATATATAGTTGAATTCTATTTGCTAATAAATTGTTAAAATTTTTTATTTTTATAGTCATGAGGGATGTTGGTATGTAGTTTTGTATTTTTGTACTCTCCTTGGTTGGTTGTGACATTGAGGTGATACTAGCTTTACAAAATGAATTGTGAAGTGTTTCCTCATATTCTATTTTCTAGAATAGATTGTGTTAAATTTATATTAATTTTTCTTTGAATGCTTGATAGAATTCTCTCTCTGGGCTTGGAGATTTTCCTTTTTGGGAATTTAAAAATTATCATTTCAATTTCCCCAATGATTATAGAATTATTCAAATTGTCTGGTTTGTATTGACTAAGGTGAGGTAGTTTTTGTTTTTCAAGAAATTGATTAATTTCATCTAACTTGTCAAATTTGTCTGTAGAGATATTTATAGTATTTTATTATTGTTTTGATGTCAGTAGGACCTGTGGTGATATTCCTACTTTCATCCCTGATATTGGTAATTTGTATTGTCTCCCTTGTTTTCTTTGTCATTCTTTAGAGGTTTGTCAATTTTATCGCTTTTCAAAGAACTAGCTTATTATTCCATTGATTTTCTAAATTGTTTTTCTGCTTTTAATTTCACTTATTTCTGCTCTTATGTTTATTATTAACTTCCTTCTCCTTGTTTTAGTTTATTATTTTTTCTTTTTTTAGGTTCTTGAGATAGGAGCTTGATTGATTAGTTTTGGACTTTTCATCATTTCTAATGTAAGCATTAGTGCTACATACTTCCCTCTTAATTCTGCTTTAGCTGTGTCCCACATGTATTGACATTTTGTATTTTTATTTTCATTCAGTTTTGTTCATTTTTTAATTTCTCTTGAGACCTCCCCTTTGACTCATGGATTGTTTAGAAGTATGTTGTTTAGTTTCTAAGTATTTGGAGATTTTCATGTTGTCTTTTTATTAATGATTTCTAGTTTAATTCCAGTGAGGTCAGAGAACACACTCTGTATAATTTAAATTCTCCTAATTAGTTGAGGCTTTTTAATGGCCCACAATATAGTATATTTTGGTGTATGTTCCATAAATACTTGAAGCGACTGTGCATTCTGTTGTTGTATGGAGTGAAATATGCGCATTCATCTATTATGTGAAGTGTTCCATAAATGTTGATTAGATCTTGTTGGTTGATGGTATTGTTGAGTTCTTCTATATCCTTGCTATTTTCTGTCTAGTTGTCCTATCAATTTTAAGAGAAGAGTGTTGAAGTCTCCAACTGTAGATATAATTTTGTCTATTTTTCCTTCACAGTTTTTGCTTCATTTCTTTGCACCTCTGTTTTTAGTGCATACAGATTGCAATTGCTATGTCTTTTTGGTGTATTGATCCTTTTATTATTATATAATGTTCCTCTCTCTCTCTCTCTCTCTCTGATGCATATATATATATCTTTTTTTCTGAAGTCTGTTTGATGTAATATTAATATAGACACTCTTCCTTTTTTTGATTAATGTCTGCATGATATATCTTTTTCCATCTTTTCCACCTGCCTATATCATATTTGAAGTGAGTTTCTTGTAGACAGTATATGGTTGGGTCATTCACATTACTAATCTCTTTGTTTTAATTAATATTTTTAGACCATTTACATTTAATATGATTATTGACATGTTAAGGCTTAAGTCTGTCATCTTAATTTTTATTTTCTGTTTGTATTCTTTGTTTTTCATTTCTATGTTTTCTTTTTCCTGACTTCCTGTGTGTTACTTGAACATTTTTAGAATTATATTATATATGCATAGTTTGTTATAGTATACTGGTGTTTTATTTTACCAGATTGAGTGCAGTGTAGAAGCCTTACCTCTCTCTGTGTTCCTTTACCCTCCTCCATTTATAGTATATATGCCTTAAAAAATGTCTCTACCTATATTTGGAACCACATCAGACAGTGTTATACTTTTTTATTCCACCATCAAACATAATAGAAAAAATATTCAAGAGGAAAGTAATGTCTATTGTATTTACCCATGTTTTTGTTTACTATGTTCTTTCTTCCTTCCAGATGGTTTAAGTTTCCTTTTTAAATCATTTCCTTTTTGTTTAGAGAAATTCCTTTAGTCATTCTTTTACGAAAGGTCTGTTAGTGACTAATTTTCTTAGCTTTCCTTCGTCTGAGCATGTTTCGATTTCTCTTCCATTCTTTAAGGATATTTTCACTGGTTGTAGGATTATGGGTAAATAGTTCTTTTCTTTCAGCACATGAAAAGTGTTGCTCCACTTTATTCTTATCTCCATGGTGTCTGATAAGAAATTTGCTGTAATTCAAATTATTTTTCCCCTGTAGACAAGGTGTTATTTTTCTCTTGCTGCTTTCATTATTTTTCTCTGTCTTTAGTTTTCAGAAAGTTGACTATGATGTATCTTGGTTTGGATTTCTTTGAATTTATCCTGTTTGGAGTTTGCTCATTTTCCTGAACCTGTAGGTGTATGTCTTTTGACAAATATGGGACATTTTCAGCTGTTATATCTTTGATTACATTTTTATAGCCCTGCCGTCTTTCTCCTCTCTTTCTGTGGCTTCAGTGAAATGAGTGTTAGATCTTTGGTTATGGTCTCATGGATCCCTTAGGCTCTTTTTGTTGTTGTTGTTGTTGTTTTCAGTGTATTTTGCCTCTGTTGTTCAGATTGGATAATTTCTATTGTTATATCCAATTAAATTCACTGATTCTTTGTTCTGTCCCCTCCATTCTGGTGTTGAGTCATTCACTGAGTTTTTAATTTTCATTATTATATTTTTCACTACAAAAATTTACATTTGGCTCATATTTTTGTCTTTGATTTCTTTGCTGAGTTTTTCTATTTCTTTTCTATTTCTGATATTTTTTCATTTGTGTCAAGCATTTTCATAATTATTCATTGAAGCATTTTTTTGTGATGGCTGCTTTAAAATCTTTATCTGATATCTCCATCATCAAGCTATTCACATCTATTGATTGTCTTTCTCTCTCTCTCTCTCTCTGCCTTCTTTTTTCATTCAGTTTGGCAACTTCCTGGTTCTTGGAATGATAAGTGATTTCGAATTGAAACCTGGACATTTTCAGTATTATGTTATCAGACTCTAGGAAGTGAAAGCATCACATCATTACTGCCTGCGTGGATAGAAATCTAATTTCCCTACTTTCCTCTGTTAACACCTGAGGGAGGGAAAGAAGGGTCTAGGAGAGAGGTCTAACTCTTTACTCTCTTTTGAGTATGAAAGTCCAGGTTGCCTCCTACTCAGCCTTTTCTGATACCACATCAGTGGGAGTGTTGGAGTTCCTCTTTAGAGCCTCCCAAGGGTAGAAGTCTAGGCTCCCCTTTGTCCTTTGCTGGTGCAAGTGGGAGTGGGACCACTGTTTTTCTTTGGTGTTTGGTTGGAGTAGAGCAGCTGTTGTCTAAATTTTTCCGTCTTGCTAGGCTATTCTTTTCCAGGTGATTTGGCTAGAGGGATAAAGCTTTTGGAGGCCCTTTTTTGTCTACTCTCCTTGATATTTACAGCTTGCTGCCTTCTTCAGCAACCTCTTGGATGTATAAGCCAAAAAGAAAATCCAGGGAACTCATCACCTTTTCTCCCTTTAGGTCTTGAGGTCCCTAGCTATTCTTCCTTCTTTCCTCCTTTTGGAGTCTTCTTATATTAGTTTTGTATATAATGTCCAAAGTTTTTAGTTGTGCTTAGTGGGAGTAATAGAGAAAAGTATATCAACTTCATCTTTTAGGAAGCAGAAGTCCTTGATGCCATTTGCTTTTAAACTGGAACATTAAACTACTTCTGTATTTGATAATACAGACATGTTGTAAAAATTAAACATTTTTGGCTAAAATGATGTGTTAAATTATGAATCTCAAAAATATGGCAGGCACTGAAGAGAAGTGTTTATTCTTGATTTCTTGCCTATTTGTAATTAGGTAATGGAAACACAACATGGAAAACTAATTCCCTCTCAAGAAATTTGTATTTTCTGTCAATCTCATTAAAGAAAATACAAATATAGAAACTACATTAAAGGATATAGCATTTTTGTTATTAAAGAAGCAATCTCAGGGGGCTGACATGGTGGTGTAGTGACTAAGTTCAGTGCGCTCCACTTCACCAGCCCAGGGTTCATGGGTTTGGATTCCGGGAATGGACCTACACCACTCATCAAGCCATGTTGTGGCAGTGACCCATATACAAACTAGAGGAAGATGGGCACAGATATTAGCTCAGGGCCAATCTTCCTCACACACACACACACACAAAAGCAGTCTTACAGCATGCCAATTAATGTAAATCCATGAGAAGAGAATCAGAATTATTTAAGTTCATGCTAAATTCTATAAATTTTACATTCTTTTCTTTGTTTATCTCATACGTTGAATAGAATTGGATGCTTGGATAAGAATTCCTTGTGTTTATTTTTGTGATGTTATCCCTATGTAATCACTAAGAAGACTTAAAAAACAAAGTGACTGGCTATGATATGAAAGACAATGGAAATACAAGATTGAGTGCATTTTCCTAAAGAATTCAGGGAAAAGGCATTTAACTTCAGATGACAGGTAGAAGCATTAAACTTGTTAATTGAAATAATACAAAAGGTTTTGCATGAATATATAGAGTGAATGTGAAAGGGCTTAGGAAGGTAGAAATGTGTAGAATTAATTTGATGAGAAATCTTCAGTATTGGGTTTACTCTTTGTAGGTGACATGCTTAATTTAATAACATGAATTAAATTAATTGAACATTACTTAAGAATTTTACCAGTAAATTTTAAGTGGGAATAGATTTAAATGTACATTGTGATAGTATTGGAGAGGGGATAGTATATTCATGAAAAATTTAACTGGGTGCCAAATATTTCTTTTGTCTAGGAAAAAAAGATAACTTGGAGATATTAAAACATACACACATGCACCCCCCCACACCAAACTGAATCTTGATAAGAAAAGACTAACTTCTAAAAATAAGTCTGATTTTTGATGGTATGATGAGAGTTATTTGCCACCTTTTTCTTTGCACTTACTCTTTTAAGGGGACATCTCTAATAAACAGTATCATCTCTAGTGTTTTAAAGGGCATTTACATTAAGATGATAGTTCCGTATGTTGGTTCAGATCTCATTCGTAGAAATGAGTGGAACTATCTAAATGAAAAATATCAGAGAATGTGATCCAATAGTTCATAAAAGAAGAAAAAGAAATGGCTAGTATATATATGAAAAATCACTGTGGAGGGGAGAAGAGAGTGAAGCACATTCAAAAACAAAGCTAATGAAGGTATAAATTGGCACAATATTTCTGGAGGCAGTTTATCAATATTTATGAGAAGCCACACAAACTCTTTGTCCCAGTAATTCTATTGGGACTCTGTTCTAAGGAAATAATCAGAGAAGCACAGAAAATGTTAAATAAAAGAGTATGCATCAAAATATCTATATCAGTTTTGTTATATGTTTTTTTGTTTATTCTGAATTTTCTTCATAATTCTGCTTTTAATTATTTTGTTTTTCTATGGGGAAGACTAGCCCTGAGCTAACATCCGTTGCCAATCCTCCTTTTTTGTTTTTTTGCTGAGGAAGACTGACCCTGGGCTAACATCTGTGCCCATCTTCCTCTACTTTATATGGGACGCTGCCACAGCATGGCTTGACAAGCGGTGCGTCTGTCTGCACCTGGGATCTGAACCCGGGAAACCCCAGGCCGCCGAAGCAGAGCGTGCAAACTTAACCAGTACACCACTGGGCCGGCCCCTGCTTTTATTTATCTTTTACATTGGACAGCCAAAAGTATTACTTTTCTAATTAGTAAATAAATCCAATAAATATTATTTTCAAAAGCATATATTAAAATTGGAATATTTAACCCATTTAAACCCCATACAGTAGCCAGTTGAAAGTTAAATATTCTTCTTCTTGCATTGTTACTCTTCAGGCAGAAGATTCCTTTAATTCTTCCTTGTGTCTGTGACAGGAATGTTTTAAATGGTAGAAAACAGAAACTGTCCTAGAAAGACAACTGATATGTTAAGAGGCTGTAAATGCTTAAAATGCAAGGCCACCTGGTGTGGGAATCCAGAGGTCTTGATTTAGATTCCAGCTCTGTTACTAACCTTGGACAAGTCTGTTAATCCCTCTGGAGGCAGTTTTCTTTTTATTAGTTGAAACATATGATGTTGCCATTTTTGTTGGTCAAAATAGTTCCATACTGGAAATTTCTGGATCAACCTAATAAAACGAGTAATAGATTTTCTCCTAACACCAATGATCTATGAGCCTATTGTGGAGTTAATGCTGATTTGTCTAAAAAAAAAGCAGTTTCTTCTTATTCAAAAGATCTACTTTTAAGAGGCAAAGGAGCCTCTCTGGCCATTCTAGAACCTTCTCATATTAACTAGGGAGATGGTTAGCTCAGCTGACCTATAACTTATCCTTTCATTTAAAAACTATTACCCTGGTTCAAAATCCCATGTTATTTTGAAGCACATAAATAAAATATTAGGGGGCCATTAGGTTAAAAAAATAGTTGCTATACATCCAGTTAATCTTAAAGACTTCAGATTCCACCAATAAATCTAAGAAAGTTTAAGAATAAATTAGGCAGTATCAGTATTGAGCATTTTGGAAATGTTATAAAAAATCTAAAAAAAAAATCAGACTGTAGGAACTGAAATATTGCATGTTTGGTGAAATGAAGGAAAAGGAGAGAAAACACCTATTATAGAAAATATATGCTTAAAAATGATGCAAATTATAAGAATTTAAAGATTTAAAAAATTATACTATTTCACTGATTTACAGTTTCTATGAAATGACATAATTTTACATGATCTCATTTTAAGGGTAGGAGAAATGAGTGTGTGATATATAGTGCAAATGCCCTAATAGAAATAATAAACACAGAGTCATCGCAGGGAAAATCTGGAATCCAGTTGCTTTACTCCTAAAGTATGGTAAAAGAAGAGGGCAGGGAGATTCAGATAACCTCATGAGCTGAGAATATTTATTTGTCACTCAAGTAAGACTCACACTTCTTTGGAAAAAACTATAAAATAATCCAGCTGTTGGAGACACAGTGGTATTTGGCAAAGATTCAGACCCTTCACCCACTCTCTTCCCTCTGCCCTGGCCTTGGTGCTGATTCTGCTGCAAGTTACTGGCAACGCACCAGAATCGGTAGAAGTGTATCTGGAGTCTCATAACATATCATATCCTAGTGGAGAGAAACCAAAAGGGATGATAAGAATTTCTCTGAATTCCTGCCAGGTGTTTCTTATACATGAAGCTGATAAGTTACTGAAGAAATTGTGTGGATATATCTAGTCTTTTTCACCTACTACTTTGAGGCTGCCTGCTTTGAAGAAGTCTGCCGTGTACTGGGCAGACATGTTGGAAAAAAACTCTTTTGCTCCAGTCTTTAAGAAGTACTTCTAATTAAAAAAGAGAACGGTGAGTCACCCTTCATAGGGTTGACGTGGACAATGAACATTTGGCCCAAGAAGGTGAAAGTCTCTGGAAGAAAATGATGATGTGGTCAGTAGAGAGGAGCTCATGCGGGAATTCAGAAAAGGGCACGGAGCCAATTCTTTGCTGCAGCCGTGCAGGCCCCTCCAGCCACAGGGAGCCCCTCTGAAGCCAGATTCTGAAGGGAATGACAATGCCTGTGACCTTTTCATGCTGCTTCTTAGGCATATCAAATGTGAATGCCAGAGAGTCGCACACTCTGCGATCTCCTTCGTCGTCACATTAAATCTTCCGGACCCTGCATTAAAACAAACCTGTTGGCAAAGAAATGCTCTCCATTTTAAGGCTTTGATCCCACTAAGACATGGGAACAAGGGGAAGTAGTTGATGAGAGAAGACAGGAGTGCTTGTGCTGATATTGGCAGCTTTCATTGTAGCACCTTTCCAGGTTCTTAGGAATTCTCTCAATTTGGTATTATTTTTTTCTACACATTTGGAATATAATCTGGAGAATCAAGCTGTGTTCCAATAATAATGCTAAAAAGAATTCCACCTGATTAATTTAATCCCTTCTCTTCTGCTTTCTTCTCCCTTTCCAAACACTTTTCTGACTACTAGAAATGAGTTGCAGGATAATATAATTAAACTTAATGAGACTTCTTATAAGTACTTGAATTGAAAACTCTATTGTCTAAAGATATACTGATGGAGTTCTTAATAAAGAAAGAATGTCTAATCCATTTGGTTATTAAAGTGTTCCTGAACAAATGTAATAAAAATAATCCAAGTCCTGGAATAAGAACTGTAAAAGGGAGCTGGTTACTTTAAACAAGTCTGAATATGGCTTTTGTCTCCTGCTTGGGCATGTGTCCAATCATAAATGGACATCCCAAATGGGTTCCTTTGCGAAGAGGGCTTACCAGATGGAGAGGCCTTGAGTAGATGAAGCTCAAATTCCAAAACATGGTTCTCAAAATTTACTTTGAGATTGTTCATCATAAGAGTTAACAGACTATCCATCACTGGAGGATGAAGATTACATACATATGGCGGTTGTATAAATGTTAATTATTTTAATGGAAAAAGTGGCATGAAATTTTCCATTTTTCTTTTCCAACAGATTGCTGCAGAGTAAAGTTTTAAACAGGTTGAAACCTTCTGTTTCCTTTGTATAATCTCAAAAGCTGTACAACATAAAAATTGTTCATGAATTATTTGTCATGTCTACTTTAAACTGATATCTGGTTTTTTAAACTTACCCCTTCTCTTCTGAAAGTATGTTTATGTGTGTGTTTTTATATGTGTATATATATATAAATAAAAATATATTTCCCTTTTTTCTGCATAAAATGTATCTTATTTTGTCACATTTACTTGTAAACTCATATCATGTGACAAAGTATAAAACTTTCCTTGCCTTGAGAACTTGAAAATACTGATTTCTCAGTAATGATGCTTTAAAAACAGATGAAAAAACAGACGAACAAACATATATACTGTACAAAGGCTGTAGAGTATTTTCATATGAATTTTCTTTGGGTCACTGTGTGTCCTTGTTTCAATTTAGAATTTTGATAAAAATTAGCTTTTAGGCTTTATATACAACTACTTCCATCTTTGTTCCATCTTATAAGGAAAGGACAAATACAATCTTATTTTAGAAGAAATCCCTGCAAAATAAAATTAAAACACACTAGAATGTATTTTGATTAGATATTTGTTAATAATGTTTAAAATTTTTTGTCAGGGATAGCAGCCTGATGTTCAGTGAATGCCTATGTGATGTCATTGTGAACTGGTTTGTGTCAGTTGGGACTGTGTTCAAGGTACCAATTATAGAAAACCTGATAAATGGTGGCTTAAACTTATGGTGGTGATTTTTCTTATGTAACAGCAATTTCAGATGCAGCCCCTCCAAGGCTAGAGCCTCAGATTTGCAGTGTCATCAAGCACTCATGAATCTTCTATCTTTCTATTTCTCTATCCACGTTTTCTACCTTTTGGTGGCGAGATGGATGCTGCACCTCCAGGTGTCACATCCGTTTCCAGGCAGAAAGAAAAAGAGAAGAACAAAAGACTACAGAGTGCTAAGAAGGGCTTGCCAGCTGCATCTATTCCTTTAAAAAAGTTTTCCCATCTGTTTCAGTTTCATTGAACACAATTGCGTCCCCAGACTAGAAAATAGGCTGGAAACGGCAGTATTTCATCTTTTTGGCCTCAAAAGAAGTAGGCAAGGCAACTGTGATGGCTTTAGGGGAGTAATTCAGTGTTTGCCACTCCATTCATGTCAACTTTCTGTCAGTGGTCACACCAGGCTAAAGAAATCCAAAGGAGAAACCTTGATTTTTGTGTGTGTGTGTGTGAGGAAGACCAGCCCTGAGCTAACATCCGTTGCCAATCCTCCTCTTTTTGCTGAGGAAGACTGGCCCTGGGCTAACATCCGTGCCCATCTTCCTCCACTTTATATGGGACGCCGCCACAGCACGGCTGACAAGCAGTGAGTCAGCAGGCGTCCAGGATCCGAACCTGCGAATCCCGGGCTGCCAAGCACGGACTAAACCGCTGCGCCATTGGGCTGACCCTGAAACCTTGATTTTTAAATCTAACCAGGTAGCTACTCCATTTTCAACCTGATCATTGAGTAATTTGTCTCAAAGGATATTTTTATTTCTGAGAATAAATCCAGAAACCCTGAAGAAACTAGATACATAAAGACACCCTCCCCCATAATATGAGACATAATATTCCACATTTACAATCTTAAATGTAAAGATTTACACTCTCTAAGGCATTTTAATGTTATGTATAACTATGCTGTCAAAGCTAAAATGGACATTAAAATTTATTTCTACTTTTGATGACGTATGTCCAAAAAATATTTACTTAAATTACAAAACAAACTTTTCAGTGATCATCATTCCTAATTTATGATCAGTGTTTCTTGATTTGAAAAACCTCATAGTTAGCAAAAATGGCAAATGCGTGACTGCATGCAGAACAGATGACATATCTCAACAATTTAGTTTGATCGTCTTACAAAAAATTATGGTTCCCTCAGGATTTACATGCCCCATACATATCACTTGTGGTGACATCACCAATGAAATGTTGGACTGACAGGATGTAGGCAATCTGTGTATATGAAGCCTGAAGAGTGTAATTCAATATTTTGGTCATTGTTATTATTTTATTTTACTTTATTCTATATATTTTAATTAAAAGTGTCTTTTTTTTCTTAATAACGAGTACAAACTCAAGGCTGTTTTTCGATATAACTTGAACTTTGGAGTCAGAGAGTACTAGGCTCAAATAATTTAAGATGTCTGACTTTAGCTAAGTTGCTGAATGAAGACTGTTAGCTTCTGTTTTCTCCTTTGTCAATGGGGACAATACCACCTCTCTCATAACTGACAGTCATGCTTCCATGAGATGAAGGTGTGATGTGCCAGGCGTAGAGCTTGTGTAGAGCAAGGACACCAGTTTCCTTTCCTTCTCTTTCTCTTCACCCCCAGCTTTTCACCTTCATACCCTAAAGGTAACCTTCCATAACCTTTATTTCAGATTGGGGGGGCATGGTATGGGAGGGAAAAGGCACACCTGTTAACTATTAGTGTTTCTGGAGTGTTAAATATGGCAGTTTGAGCTTGGAGATCTTTGGGGCAGTAATCACTGCCTGATAAAAGAATCAGTATAAACTGATTCTCTCTTTCAGAGACTTTCAAAATAATGTTCTGTTGGGTTTGTACACAGAAGCAACTGGACAACAAGCAGTGCATTCATAGTGGTGGCAGATCCTGCTAGATGCCTACCCATTATATAGTCCCTCTTTCTCTCTTCATGTCAGAATCCCACTTTAGTTTGCCATGCTGTTGTGCTCACTAAATAAATACTCTTTTCAGCCTCTCCTACTAAAAGGTTATGTAGTCAGGTCAGTGATATCTAAGTATAAGACATTGCTAGCACTTCCGGAAAAGCTTTTAAAAGGGGGCAGATGCCGCCGCACATGCCCTTTCTCTTTTTCCTTCCTTTCCTCCCCTTCTCACTGCCTGGAATAGGGATATAATGCCCAGAGACACAGTTGCCCTTTCGAGACCATAAGGATGAAAGCTACGCACTGAGATGGGTGATGTCTGGAGTATTCATTCCAGACTTCTTGTAGTTGTTGCGTGATCCCTGGACTGCTTAAAATTGGGCATTCTGTTATGTAAATCCCTGTGTGCTGAAAGCAGTATTTTTTTTATGTGCAAATTGAGCACAATTTTCAACCATTACAATAACTTAAGGAGAATGCATGGAGACTAATGACAGTTTGCCCTCTTCAATGGTGATCTGCTGGAATATGATAAAATCAACTTGCTTCAGACAGATGATAATCCAGGAAGTCTCAGCTGCTTTAGAAATTACAGTAGAAATGAAAGGTTTTAGAACAATAATATTCTCTCTCTCTATATCATTAAATTCCTATATTGGTAGGCTCAGACTTCTCCAATATATGCAGAATATACTTATAAAATCTGTCTTTACTTAAGGGAACATCCCTCTGCCAACACTTTCCTTTTGCACTGCAAATGTTTTTCCCATATACAGGGATCATCTTAGGTTTTAAAACATTAGTATGAGGACAAAGCTATTATATGATTATGGTCTGCTTTGTCAAGCAGTGAATGTGTCAAATATGTAAATGCTGCCTGTGAATAAGTTAAACCATAATGTCATGAGAAGTACTAGTGTTATCACTGGATGAATTTAAATATTTATTACTATATGCTTTTTTTCTGTATGACCTGTAACTTCAGTTGGGTGGGATCAGATGGTGATAATTTGCTCAGTCAAATAAAATTTGTAAATTTGAAAATATATACTGATAGGACTGGCTTTCTCTAAATAGGCTGTTGATTTAGATTATGTAGTCCCATTTTACATTTATGTTACCCATGAGTTTAGATAGTGATTTTCTAATTAGCTGGCAAAATGCAGTAGTACAGTAAATCTTTGTCTTTTACATTCGTGTGTGTTTTGTGTTTCTTGCAGTCATCTTGTAAATACTTTAACTCACATGGTTTATGAGCAGCACAGGCCCACTATGGTGTAATCATTCATCTGCAGGCCAGATTTTCCCCTTGGCTTCTGTTGAGTTCTCTGCATCCATCTGTAGGACTTTTTACAACCATATGCTTTTGGTATCATGTGAGAGTAAAAGGATTGGCTTAGACCACTAGAAGATGAATGGCAAGTTATTTTGGGCTACTGAAATTTTTCACTTGGGTGCAGTCTGCAGGCTGGAAAGTGTGCTGGGTTGCTGAGGCTGTTTTTCTGAGGGTGGGGTATAGGTAATAATGGTTTAGAAGGGCTCCCCCACTGAAGGCTTCTCTACTAATTGACAGTTCCTTTTGTCGTTCTTCATAGTTAAATGTGGTAGCATCTAGATATTACTTGGGGGTGGGGAGAGATTTAAATTTGAGAAGAGGATTCTATCAATTTTAGGCTACTGATGGCTGTCGAATTTTTATTATCTTTCAGTATTAGAGGCACCAGAGTTTTGCCCTATAGTATTTGAGTTAGAGCAGGAGGAAATTAATGTGAACTAAAGGTATCAGGTGAATATCAAGACGGATCAGTTTTTATTTTATCTATTCAGTCAGAAACTTTCATTAACAGTGAGTGAATAACCTTCTAAATTGGAATTTTGTATCAGTATTGGGTGATACATAATCCATAATGGCCTATCAGGACTTCAAGTCCTCTTATGGGAATCTCTTGTCAGTTTGACATGCTGCGCTTCTGGTGTGACAGAATGACTGAAGCCCTCTTCATTATACTGCCTTTACATGTGTGTGTTTGGACTAGTGCATCAGTAGGCTTCTACTAGCTAAAAAGAAAGTTTCAGGGGCCGCCCGGTGGCGCAGCGGTTTCGTCCGCGCTTGGCAGCCCGGGGTTCGCGAGTTCGGATCCCGGGCGCCCGCCGACGCACTGCCTGTCAGCCACGCTGTGGTGGCGTCCCATATAAAGTAGAGGAAGATGGGCACGATGTTAGCCCAGGGCCAGTCTTCCTCAGCAAAAAGGGGAGGAGTGGCAACAGATGTTAGCTCAGGGCTGGTCTTCCCCACAAAAAAAAAAAAAAAAAAAAAAAGTTTCAAAAAGAGCCAGTCCATGAAGGGTTAAAAGATTCTTATGGTAGAATGGCCAAAACTGGGTAAATACATGTTTTATTCTTGCTAGGCTTATTACTTCAACTGTTTTGTCATTATCTTACTCTGACTTAATGTTCTTTTCTAAACTGTTAAAATGAGAGAATGATTTATGCCTGCCTCCAAAGAGATGGTATTATGAGCAAAGTATTCATGATTGGCAGAACTCTTTGTGTTCTCAGAAAGCTACTTTAACACTACATAGTAATGTTCAATGTGTACATAGGAGCTTGTTAATGTATGTTAGAATGCAGTTCATAATGGAAATATGAGAAATGGATAGGTCTTGACTGTTGAAACTGCTCCTCAGTTGAAATTGCTAAGATGAAAAATTACTCTCTGGCATGCTTATCATTGCGTGACAGAGTATGCTATCTTTGAGGGATTATTTTGTACTCCTATCATTTGTAGAAAAGGATCATGTCCCATGAAATGCCATCTGTGCTCACATATTGGATGTTAGACGTGGTATGATGCCAGTATTATTTTTTAAATGATCAAAAGCAGCTTTACACATGGCAGGTGAAGAAGGAGATAGGATGCATTGGGTGATGGTGAGGGGGGATTTGAAAATCACTTAATTAGATAAGTGAATTCTACTGAACCTGGTCCCCAAATTGAGATTCCTAGAAGATTTCTATTTATCACAAACCCTGGAATTTACACAGAGAGTCATTTGATTATTAGTGTGCCATATACATCTCTGATGCAGGGTGGACAAGGAATCAGGAGGCCCGGTGTCCGGTCCTAGTTATGCTACATATGAGCTATGTGCCTTCAGTTATCTCATCTGTGAAATGTGTAGGTTGTCTTTCCCCCCTACTTGTTTGGAAACACTGATATCATGTGGATGAGAGCACAAGATGATATTATATGATATGGTCTGGTTTTCAACTTTATATTCTCAGAAACCTGATTTATTAGCATACTGAATGTGAGTCTGTCTCTTAGGATCCCACACACAAGCTCCCAGAAACTAATGGATAAAAGCAGAATGCCAGTGTATTAATGTATAATGAGAAATAGCACCACCAAAGGGACCATCATCTTTTGGCTAGCTGATTTTTCCCTAAGGTAAACTATTTGGGATACCAGAATATAATTAAAAGCTTGTACAGGTTGCATGATATCAGTTTAGATTGAATGGCATCATCTAAGGTAACTTAATTCGTGCAAATAAGATTTTTATTTGTGCCTGGGACCAGAGAGATCACATCTTTGGGCCTCAGTATTCCCTCCCTTGGACCAGGCAACTGAGAATGTTCATTTTCTAAATTTTTCTAAACTTACATTGCTGATTCTCTTCTAATTCATTATTATTGATTTTAGTCATAGTATAGCCAGTTTTTCATGTCTGGGAGCCATTTCTGGCTCTTTAAAATGACTTACCTTATCTCTCTCTGTTCTGTTATGTGGTGATTTTATAATTTAATTTTCGTAGGGAAACCTTCTCTTTCTTATTTTTAAGTTCTTGGTGGAATTTCTCACTATAGCCCCTCCCCTACCATCACTGCCTGTGTTAGGTTAGTTTAATATTTAGGAGAACTCAGATCTAGGGCAACTTTCTACTCAATGTATTTATTTGGGGAGTTCTTGGTGTTTAACAGGCAATTAGACTTTTCAGATTTTACTCTCATCCTATAGAAAAAAAATCAAATTCCTTTGAAACACTAGCTAGGCAACAGAGGAGAAATAGCATTATCTTTATGAGACAGTTTAATGTCAAATAACAAGACACACATACAGAAATGGAAACCTAGAGGAGCCACTCTAGATGTGTCATTCCCATCCATTTGAGTTATCTTAGAAAAATAAGAAAACTTGCCCCTTCTGCAGGTCTTCAAGGAAAATGAACAACCACTGTTTTTAACAGCTTCAGTGAAAGAGAAATGTGTTTGAAGTCCCCAAACCCCACAGTTAAATTATTCAGTCTTATTCACCACGGCAATTAGGTAATGCTTTGTTAGTGTGGTTAAGGAACCCTGAGAGGAAAGAGGCTAATGGAGTTCAAAAACTTTCCCCATCAAGGCTCTACTGAATTTCAACACTGCCCTAGATTCAGGCATCTGCTGATCAGCTTTTCAGGCTACCAGCTCTCCCTAGAACTCCTGCTGTTCCTGGAATCCCTGTCTATTAATCTGTCCCCCACCTTCTCCCCCGTGCAGGGGTGACATTCAAGATACACGTCTTCCCTCCTTCATCTGTTATCCCTTTTCTGTGAGGCATAACTTTTTGTTTCTCCTCAGCTTTGTGAATATCAGGGTCGTGAGGACTCCAGGGGATCAAATCCATAAAAGATCACAATTGCATGGCTGTGGTTCTGTACTTAGCTAAAAAGGTCAGCGGTCATGAGGAGGGATGGTAGAACTCGGTATATGGAAATCCCTTCCTCTGGGACACTTGTTTCTGGCCATTCTTCCCAGACATTTGGAAGGGATAGATGAATTTCATCTTATAGGAGGGTGGTTTCTGGCAACAGAGAAAAAACTTAGAATGATACTGAGATGGTATTTCCTACAGGCACTCTCCAAACAGCTATTTAAGACTTAAATCAGATCGAGTCATTTTGCTTATATACTTTCACTGACTTTCTGATAAACTTACAGTATAACTTCTCATGGGGCCACCTCATGTTGCCTGCCTCTCCAACCTCATCTCAGACCTCAATCCCCTTTGCTCATTATGCACTAGCCACGTTGACCCCTTTCCAGTTCTCCAGTGCTTCATACTCTCAGGGCTTCAGGCCTTCACACATGTTTCCTCTGCTTCGAGTTCTGTTTCTCATACTCTTCACCTGACTCCTTCCCATCCTCAGACACTGATCACTGCCCCCTGCCTTCCCCATCCCAATATTCTCTATTATCTCACTGTGTTCTCCTTCTTTATAGAACTTGTCACAATTTGGACTGACATATTTGTTTGTGGTTTTACTTAATTGACGGTGAGACTTATGAGGTTAGAGATAACATCTGTTTCATTCATCATCATATGCCCAGCATTTAGCACCATGCCTGGCATATTGTAGGTGCTTAATAAGTATTTTATCAATGATGAATGGATGAACTTTCGATGCTGTTTCCAGCCTAATGAGTTACTGATTCTGTATGCCACTATAACATGTGGCATCTAGAATGCTTGGGCTATGAGTCAGGCCTCAGTAAGACCAAGGGCTCAGTTCCATTCTGTATGAAATTGAAGGGTCCTTTTAGACTTGTGATAAAGGAATGTGGGTGCATTATCTTTAATTGTTGAAGATGTATATATGGAGTGTATCTGCTGTCCCATAATATCTTCTAGGGACTCTAATATTCATGTTAACCTTTTCTTTTTTTCTTTAAGTAGAGAGAATATGTACAAGTCCCATCCCATTTTCAATAAAAGTGCCTTTCTAAAATGATCTCTTTTGTAAATCAGTGAAAAGTGATATATGATTAATAATACTCATGATGACATAGGCAACAGGAACTTTGTATACTGTAACTGAACATGGCACCTTTCCTTAGAAATTGCTTGGGTTAAACAGTACCAGGGATACCCTCTCTACTGATCACTGTTTCTTTTTTTAATCTTTATCCACTCAGTCACTCCAAAAAACTAGGTTAAGAGTATATTGTACCAATCTTTGACACAATCTACACATGTATATGCATGTTAATTTACACAATAAATACAGCATGTTTCTCACAATTTTAAGCAATATGTTATAAAAAAATTCACCTCTGGAAAGAGAAACGCAGTGCGCGCGCCTTGTGTGGACTGGAGTTTATGCAAACATCCCACATTCATTGCCTTATAGCATTTAGGTACTCTGAAATTATTTTGGTTTTATTCAGTTGGAAGGTATTTCTGTACATATTATATTGATATAATTTCTTTCTCCAAGGATATCTTGTTCAAGAGAGCCTGACCTAAAACATCTCTCACGTTTAAATTGATGGTGTTTTTCTCCTTATTGAGGATTTTCTGGTGGGTGATTTTTACTTTTCTGATAGGTCACTCTTGTTAGTAGAGTTGCTTCCCTATATTGTCCCCATATTACAGTTCAAGTCTGAGACTTTTTATGTTAAAAAGAAAAAAAAAAGTCTCTTGATCTTATCTCTAAGGATGGAAGTACACATACATTGGCAGTTATGAGGCATTTACATTTCACTTTAAAACCATCCTGTCACAACATTAGTGTCTACAGAATATTAATTCTGCCGAGCAAAGTATCGCCTGCGTGGATGCTTTTCTTTTTACATTTTCTTCTTTCAAAAGGTAGTTATTTCAGGCACTAATCAAAGAAGTAAAAAGGAAATTGGCAGAATATATTGAAATACTATTTACTATATCGCCATGGGTTGGTGATGTTCCATGGATGTTAGACATTTCAAAGGCAGGGATGCTTTGCATCATAGACTAATGCTAATTCTACCATGGCAAGGGAAGCTGGTGGCCTCAGAACCTGCTGCTTTATTTCCCATTTTAGCAATTTCCATATGGCTCACATGGAACCTCCCAGCAGGATTTGCCAGGCAGAACCACTGAGTGGCCCATGGCATTTTGAACATCCTGCTGGGTCTGTATTATAACCAGGAAGGATTTCTATTGTTAGCAAATTCTGTGAGAAATTCTCCTGAGGTAAACATCGCCCAAAAAGAAGGCTTCTTTGGGGTTTCCCTGAGTCAGAGTAAAAAAATTGGTGGGAAGAAATCTTTGGCAGCAGATACTTTTACACAGCCGTGCCAGAAAAGTCTGGGAGAAAACTGTTCGGACAGAGAACATACCGAGGCTGATTTGCTTGACTTCAGTTCTTTTGGGCAGCCCACTTTTCCTCATTTTAAAACATTAATTTTGATGGTTTTGTTTTATTAAAGTTACATAAGAAATAAATGAATTCAATTCATTTCTCTTTCAGAGAAATTAGAAGATCACAATTGAAGCTGAAGCCTGCCCTGGCATCCACCACAGGGTGATTCTCCTGCTTCTTGCTCTCTCTACCCCTACCCACTCCCACTCCCACAAACCCTCAAAAACTCTTAAGACTTAAGACTCTTAAGACTTTTGTTTGTATTCTTTCAGACACTTTAAAAAAAGCTTTTCACATACATCAGTTGGTTCCCATAGAAAATATATAGTTTTCTTTTTTTATATATAAAACATAATGGGGAGAAATAACTTTTCTATGGTGAAAAAATATTCTGGGAAATCTCCAGGGTTTTAAAAAAAATAGCAATTTCATAGATTGCCTTTCTTTGAAAAAGCAGCTGAAATTTTGAGAGATTGCTCTCTTTTTAGAGAAGAAGTACTTGAATATTTATAGTTAATACTTCATAGGTAATAGAAGATTGTTCCCAGGTAAAACTCGGCTTTGTATCTGTCTCAATCATTCTTTACTCTGCTTCCAAAGAGAAGGGCCGGGTTGAAGTAATGGCTGAGCTCCCTTCTGAGAACTAGAAGACCTGGGTTCTAGTGTCTTATCTGCAACAGGTCTCTGTGTGATCTTCCTAGGTGTGACCTCTCTGAGATCTGCAAGGACTTACTTAGCTCTAAAGTTCTGAGATTCTCTATGATGCCTCAGTATGCTTGCAAATGGAATAGAGTATCTTGGTGGGGAAAAAGTTGTGTGTCTATACAATGAAGGTGGATAGCCCTATTGAGTGATAGGATCTGAAGTCAGATTGCCTGGGTTTGAATCTTTCTTGCCTGCTCTTGTGTTTGTATGACCCAGTAATGTGATATTAGAAAGCCTAGTTGTCTTCCTGATATTAACTTTAGCACAAGTTAATTATGATTCTTTCATTTATAAACCTATCTTTTAAGAAGCTATTTGCATTTCTCATCTAAACCATCTTTTGTACCAACAGTGAAATAGAAACTGTGTGTGTGTGTGTGTTTTTTTTAATTTGGTCTCATTTATTTTACTTTATTTATTTATTCCTCTATTTTTTAAATTGAGGTAACACTGGTTTGTAACATTATATAAATTTAAGGTGTACATCATTATATTTTGACTTCTGTATAGACTACATCTTGTTCTCCACCAGAAGTCGAGTTGTGGTCCATCACCATTCAAATATCTTATCATTACATTTATTTATGTTTTTGTTTTTTTTGCTGGGGAAGATCACCCCTGAGCTAACATCTGTTGCCAATCCTCCTTTTTGCCAAGGAAGACTGACTCTGGGCTAACATCTGTGCCCATCTTCCTCTACTTTATATGTGGGACACCTGCCATGGCTGATAAACAGGGTGTAGGTCCACACTTGGCATTTGAACCTGCAAACCCTGGGGTCGCCAAAGTGGAGCATGGGAACTCAACCACTACGCCACCGGCCAGCCCCCTATCATTTTGATCTAATTAATTACTAGTTCTATGTTGGTGTCCTCAAAATATATGGAATATTTTTAGTGTAATTACATCTAGAATTGATATATTTCAATGAAATAACTTAGTTACAGCATATAGTATTGTGTGTTATTTAATTGTCAACATTATTATTAATGTGCTCTTACCAATGGGACAAATGCTGTTTTAAATTGCATATATGAACTTTGCCATAGCACAGAAAAGTACGATAAATTCATTTGTATTTGAAAATATAGCTAAATACCCACTTAGATTTGATGTCGGTGAATACGGTTTATTCACTTTATATTGTTTAATTTCTTTTAACTTTAACTTGTAGCAACATTTATTGAACATAAAATTCATTAATTAATAGTCTGTGATTTAATATTTATTTTCAATTGGAATCTGTCTTTTTCTGAGGGCTCCATAATTTACTGCAGTTATTATTCCCTACAGTCAGTGCTTTATCATGCTTGGATTTATATGCATTTTAAATTAACATAACATATGTTTTCTGGTGAAAATCTCCCTCAGTCAACATTTTCAGAGTGAGTGTGTATTATTTATGCATTCACATATTGATTATTTTTTAACCTAACTTGTACCATGAAAGATTTGAGTTGATATCAAAGACACTCTATTTCATAAAAAAGTGAAATAAAGAAGAAAGAGATAATTAAAACTGGGGAAATATAAAGAAGTAATATCTGAAAATCAGAGGAAAAATATTAATATGTAGACCACAAAGGGTCAAAGAGGTTCTTTTTTATGAAATATTTTTTAATATCCATTCCATAAAAACCCCTACAGAAAACACAGTACCAGAATTCAGAGTTTGATGTTGTTGAATTACTGTTCTGAAAAAGGATCTCAATGTATTTAAGGATAATTAATAGTGTGTTTTTGTTTATACTTCTTATTTAGTAAAGACATAACATGTCTAATGTATGAGCTACAAAATTAAGTGTGGGTGAACAAATTTTGATACTGCAGAACATGCATATCGCATTTTATTTTCACTGATATCCAAGCTATGAGGGTAAACATTTGAAAAGGCTGATGTTTAATTATTTTTGACCTGCAAAATGGCAATTCCATATGGTTCAACCTAGTACTGAAAGTAATATCTTAAAAATGTGATAATACAGAAATGTCTGATTTGTCAGTAGGGTCATGTGGAGATTTCCTATAATAGGTCCTCTAATTCTGCTTCACCAGTCTATAAGTCTTGAAAATATTTGGTGTTATAGTCTACAGAAGGCAATTTGTTGTGGCAAGTCAGTCTTCTTTTATGAGACTTAGTTTCCTCATTTCTAATGTAGACTTACTGAGATAAGAAAAATAAATGTGTTTAACATTGTTTGTATACTGCAAAGTGGTATGTAAATGTGAGAGGGTTCTTTTATATATTGAAATATACTGCATCATGTTGACTTCAAATTCACCACACTGTCCTCTCTTTGGAAGCTTGATGACTCAAGCTATTCTACATCTCCCTATTATAGCTCCTTATTTCTGCCAGTTCTTCCATGTCCAGACTTAAATTAAATACACATTGTAGCTCCACCATTGTTTTTCTTTTTTCTTCCCCCCTTTTAATTTATGCTCTCTTGCTATATTTTAAGAATCTTTCTAAGCCATAATTCTTTCTGGAACATGGCTGATTATAAATAAATACATTTATTAAGCAGATGTTCCACTTCAAACTATTCAGTTCCACAGGCCACTATGAATATGCAATAGTGACCTAATTTAAGAACACATGGTTTTCCTTTAGCAGCAGCACCAATATTGCATTTTTGAAGTAACTACTGGATAGAAAATTCTGCTAGGTATTGTGAGGGCCATTGTCTTGCCAAATCTGCACCCACAAGTAATAATGTAGACAAAATGGACACACGCAAAGCAGTTACAGAACATGTCAGTGTTTGTTAAGTCATTAGTCCACTTTGAAAAATAAGCCATGACGAGGACTCACTGTGCAGATCAAATGGTCAAGTTTGTGCAATAGACGTTGAGCATAACATTTATTTGTTTTTTAATGATGCAGTGGATGAATTATTCGGTAACAATTATTCTCTAGATTATGTCACTGTATATGTGGACTTTAGAGCCTTAGGATCATGGAAAGATAGAGTTTGATGATATAGTAATCATCAAAGTAAAAATAGTAAGCAAATAAAAATCTCCTGGTTATATGAAATGAAGCCAGTGTCACACAGTGAGTTAATGGTTGAAGTGGATTGATAACCTAGGTTTACCTACTGCTGAAGCATTTCCTTTCCTGATCAATTAATTTATGCTTCCTGTAACTCTGATAGGTCTTTACCTTGATAGATAATGGTTTCCCAAGTTAGAGCCTATTTAGGTTAGTACCCAAATGGAAGATGCAATAAATCAGCTCTCCCAGCTTCCTTGACTAAAGCTCCTAATTTCAGGGAGGTGAGTCAAGCCAGTTGGATCTGGCAACCACAGCTCATTCTTGGTTGTGTCTTGGGTCTTTGCCTTTGTCCAGCATTCCATGCTGGACTTTATGACTTAAACAAGATCAGAGTACCAGAAGTTCAAATTAGCACTGGGACATAGCTATTGCTACACTTCTAAATCTCCATGCCAGTGTGGCTGCTTCCGAATGGGGAGTGGAGGGTAAAATGAACAGCAGTGAAGAATTGCTAACTTTGGGACAAATGGAAGATGCAGATGGTTAAAGGAAATTGCCAGGAGAGAGTAAACAACAGCAGAGACAGTGCATCATGATTAAGAACAGGGGCTGAGGAGTAAAAGTAAGCTGTGCGTCATACTAGCTGTGTGTCTTAGGTAAGCTGGGTAGCCTGTCTGAGCCTCCATTTCATCATCATCTTTAAACAGGAACCATGCCTCCCTCAGAGGGTTTGAAGTTCATAAAGCCTAATACTTAGTAAACTAGTGTTCAGTTAATGCTAGTAATGAGTACTAATTTGAAAACCTGTTTTAGTGAGAAAATGATGATAGAGGAGTTGCCACTTACAACATTTAGTTAATATGCATTATAACATGCAGAAAAACCAATATATAGTTTAACATGGAAAAAATATAATGTGAAACTCCTAGAGTTCTTGCCTTAATTAAACTGCTGTGGAGGTTTTCCTTTGCATTTCATGGAACATCTCTAGCTATGTTCCCTTAAAGCAGGGATCAGCAAACCTTTTCTGTAAAGGGCCAGATAGTAACTATTTTAGGGCCTGTGGATTGAGAGTTGAAATCAAGGATATAATGTAGAAGCTTGTATAACAATACACTTCCACAAATTTTTATTGATGAAATTCAAAATATAATAATAATAATTGAGCACAAGTTTTTGTAATACAAATCTATTGGTAAGACTGAATTCTTTTGGGGAGGGAATAATGTTTTCCTTAACTGTGGGTCAAAGTTATTGTTCTGTATCATCAAACTGATTGCTAATGTTCATCTGTAAAAACCATTTTTAGCTTATGGGCTGTACAGAAACAGGTGGCAGGTCGGATTTGGCTCATGGGCTGTAGTTTGCTGACCCTGGTCTTAAAGGATTAAGGAAACAAAAGAGCCTTGAAAGACTCTGAACAAATTAACATGTTAGCAAATAACAGTTTGAGTAGCTTCCGGCTAATTTTGAGTCACGGAGTGAGAAGTATAGCTGTAATAGTGTCTGAACATATTTAGATGAAGAGTGCAAATGGAAACAAAACTTGGGACTATGCCATGAATCCCTGGTTTCTGGAAGAAGGCTCTAGAATCTAAAACTGAGCTTCATTTCTCTTTTTACATTTGCCTGAACTTTCCGCTAAGAGGGTAGACAGGGTTGACAAATACCTTCTTATGTGCATGTTCTCAGAGGCTGGGGCCATTTTCGCAGGAGGGAGAAAGAGCACATCAAAGGCAGTGCTGAGGTGTGCTTATTTCATTTCCTCTCTTAGAAGAACACAGTAGCCTGGAAGTGAAAACAGACAAGAATGGCAAGTACCTTTCTCCTTTATGTGTGCCCAAAGTGGAAACAATATGAAGAAGTGAAGGGAAACCCAGAGACATTCCATAGAACCCTTTCTTAAGTGATGAAAAAAATTCCAAATCAAGTTACTTAGTGAATATTATTTTAGATAAAGCCAGATAGGAAAGGCACGCAGAAGCCTTAATAGTGATAGTGTACCTAGCTACTCCTGCTGTGCTGTGATGAGCATCCTGTATGCCTGGGACTGGTAGAGAGAGGATCTCTTACCTGCTGCTGCTGTGGGAAATTCTAGAAATTAGAAATAATGGAGAGGTGCAGTCAGGAAAGGGAATCTAAATGTGATCAATAGGGACAAAAGCACTTTAAGCTTTTTTTTTGCTGAGGAAGATTTGCCCTGAGCTAATATCTGTGCCAGTCTTCCTCTATTTTGTATGTGGCTTGCCGCCACACCATGGCTGCCGAGTGGTGTAAGTCCAGGAACTGAACCTGGGCCAACAAAATGGAGCACGCCGAACTTAACCACTAGGCTGGCCCCACACTTTTAGCTTTTTGCACTAAGTCAGCACTATTGAAGAGTCAAAAGAATGAGAACAGAGAGCAGTGGCTGAGGAGAGTCAGTCAGAGTGTGTTAGAGTTGATGTTGCCCTAAAATGGCCTTCATTTGAGTACAATTGAATGGTTATTGCTAAACATATTATTTTGTAGGAATCAAGATAACAACCATCTGTGACAACTTGGCCATATTCTAGGGATGAGGTGGAGGAGAGAGCCTGGAGTGGCAGGGGACCCATGTAAAAGAAGAAAATGGGACAACTGGTACCTCAGAGGAAGTCCAAAGAGTCCCAAGATCACTTAGGAATTTGGGCTCTGTGAAGGCATCTGAGTTTCCAGCTGAGTCTTAGGGATCCAGTATAGAATGGGCTCCCATTGGGTGCAGAGATCTGATGCAGAATGGGAAGGACAAGAGACTCGGTTTTAAGAGTAGAAAGAGAATATGGCAGAGAACCAGGTCTAGAGGTGATTTACATGGAGTTCAGTCTGGGCAGGATGCAGGACCAAGTACTTTCCTCAGAAGTCTGAGAATGGGAGGAAAATTTTGGAGGCAGGCTAGGCAGCCATCTGGAGACTGTTGACAGGTCTTCTCTTGAACTGCCCACATGCTGGATGACGATGGGCATACTCATGAGGAGCACAGGAAACTGAACAGTATGAATTTCCCAAATATCCTGAATAGTTTTGATGTCCTACAGAGGCCAGCTAAGACCATTGGGCCTTGTGGAAAGAGATGAGGTTGACACTGAAACTGCTTTATCTGGGATGATGATGTAGCTTGAATAGAAAATCATATTTTTACAATTTTGCTAAACAACAATTTTTTATTATTTAAATACTCTCTCCCCTCTGAAAAGCAAACTTAATCTGAGTCCAGCAGACATTAGTTCTTAATGTATATTAGAGCAGTGCACTCCATTGATAAAGAACAAACCAATAAATGTTCATTTTAGTTGCTTTTCTCATTACAGCATCTAAGAGCCTACTAAGTGCTGGTCCTGTGCTAGGATTATAAAGATAAATTTTATATTGTTTCTGGAGAAAATAGCCTTAAAAATTATGTTAGTTATAACTTTACGGCCACTACTAATGAAGAGAGATGTAAAATTGCTGAAAAACACATAGGAGGTGGTAACTAACTTTTAAAGTTTCTGACAGTGTTTACTTTTACCAGTGGCTTGCCAACAAGCCAGATCATCTCTGAGGTTATCTATGTACTGAAATAATGAATAATAAGGCTTTATTAGAGACTGCCTAATTTTGAAAAATTATCTGTCTCTAAGACAAAAATCTAAAATTTTTTCTCTAAAATGGCAAGCACAATAAATAATCTTCTGGATTATGTAACAAACTCTGGCGATATTTATCCATTTGAATTTAGTGCAAAAATTCCTGCAGGGAGTTCGCTATCAGAAAGTGCATCAGCTTTCCTGGTTTGAGAACTGCTCCTGTTCAAATCAGCTTAATGAGGGGTGAAATAGGACGGAGAAAAATTCTTAAACATCCTCTTGAAAATGACAAGGGAGTAAAGGATAAACTTTAGGAGTGAGTATGAATCTCAGGATTCAAGAATAGGGTATTTTTTAACCCCTTTGTATTGGTTTGCACTAAAATGAATGATTGTCAAAGGATCTTGTTACCATGGTGATATGTCTTTTAAGAGTGCGTTATTAGATAAAGTCACTCAATTATAGTATCAGAAAACATTGAACACAGTATTGCAGGCTTTCTTTGTTTTTAATATTAACCTTTTTAAAATTAAATACAAATAATACAAAATTGAGTTTTGTGTGCTGGGATGAAATGAAAAGAATACATTATGACATTTGTTTCATTTTTTAGGAAGCTTACATTTCTTAAAATATCTTTTTCCTGTCTTATTTCAAGCTAATACAAACTGACCATTTGGGGACCAAGTATAGGCAATTCTCAAGCAAAAGATGTTATCCCTGTAAATATGCTACACACATATGTATTTTTTACTTAAACATTGCATGTAAAGCAGTTAGTGCAATGCCTGCCCCAGAGTGAGCCCTCAAGTATTTGTCAATGATGATACATCTCTATTTGACCTGTTTCCTTTTTCCTGACTTCTCTCTGCCTTTTTCCTTCCTCCTTTCCTTCATTGGGTCTCCCTGCACTTTCTGTTTTGTAGTTCCTGTTATTGGCTCTTAATACGTTTCTACTTTGTTTCCCTGTTTTTCTTTTCCTTCCATTTTTTATACTAATTAAAAAAATAAATAAATAGGAGAGAAGTAGCATAAGACTGGTGCTAGGATAACCCCCTAGTAGTGAAACGACATATTGTTGCACAGTTGAGTAGCATTTGATTTTGGATGAGGTGAGGTGCAGGGGATCTGCGAGAGGCGGGTATGAGAAAGGGATGGGAGGGTGGAATTTGCTAGGAGGAGAAAGGAAACAACCTTAGTAGAACAGGTATTTGAATAATGAGGAAGAGTCTCCCTGGCAGCGCTCAAGATGGAAGTTTCTGTTTTCCCTTCTAAGCCAGAAAGCCTCATACAATCCTTACTACCAAAATAGTAGAAGGCTTTAGCAAACATTCTACAGAAGAATTTAGTAGAGCACATTGGAATCTTAGAATTTTATCTACATTATTCCATGCAATGCATAGTTTAGTGCAACAGAAGATGGAAACAGAAATAGACATACAGTTGGCAAAAAATAATTGAAATATAAAAGAAATGCACTGGCAGCCTCCTCTTTCTGCCAGATCAAACATTTTCTTTGCTTAGCTCCATTTTCTCTGCATTCCAGTTACACTGGCTAGATTAACTAGGAGGTTTAAAAACCCAGAGTTTAAGTTTTCTTTTCCTGTTTAAAGGAAGGAAAACTGTCAAGTAAGAACTTCTCTTGCATATAAGCATCTTTTTTCCATCTTGAGTGGGGTAGTTTCAAGGCAAATTACAGGTTGCCATATTTGATCTCAGTTTTACCATGGAATTGTTAACAGGGAGTAGTTCAGACATTTAAGAGAATATTGCTGGGGGTTCCTTGGCTTCTTCCACCCTTTGCAAGGCCTCAGGGAACTTGGGCCATTATGACCACAATGCAGGATGAGTTGTAGTGAGCGAGGTAGAGGCCTGCAATAGCAGGTAGAGGTCTAGAAGAACATGCCTGGTGTCCAGCTTTCCTTTCATAATCGGTCACTCCCCAATAGAGTAAATGAATCAGTGGACACTTGGCACTTTCTAGCAGGTCATTCTCATATAAGCTTCAGTTAGGGTGAAGTAATTTGAATCTTTTGATGGTGGACTTCTTGTTTTTATCTTCATTTATTTGAGCAGCTTGCTTTGTGACGTTCTGCCACTGTCTAAATGATGCTTCGGAACTCTATAAATTAAGAGAAAACACAAAAAAAGGAGTAATATCTTCTAAGCACTAAGCTAAATTATAAATATTTTATTTATGCATGCATACTTAAATATGTAAATATGCTACAAAGCGTAATTTGTTTATTGACATGACTCTGCTGAGCCATTGTACAGTAAGTTGACAAGACAGTGATAAAAGAGCTGTTAACTGGCATCTAATGAGTTGAAGACATCCATAGTTAACTTGTTAACAGTGAATTAATTGGAGAGATAATTGTAAAGAAACTCCACTAGAAGTTTCCTTTTTGAGTATGCTTTGGTTCTCCCGTCTCATACTTTGAGAAAGTAACTATGGATTGAATTTCATTTCAATAAAGTGAAAATAAAATTAATTATGATGATTGTATAATACAGTCTCACAACCATAAAATCCTACTGTTCGGGATCCAGAGATCTTACCATCTTACCCAGTCTCCTCACTCTGGGCAAGATCACACATAAATCTCATTATGATTTTCCAGCCATGCCATTATAGGTAAGGATAATACATTGTTGTTTGGAAATATTTTCTATGTTTATTAACTTATATATAAATTCTTTAGAAATCTATCTAAAGTTCCTTTGGAGCACATTTCTGGCTCCTTTATAGATGTAATAAATAGGTTAGAAAATTATTTGTTGAATCTCATATGATGTCAGACTTTATAGGAATGGTTAATAATTCCAGTTTTTTTCTGGTACTGAGAGTGTTTCTACCTTCATTGTCCAAGTTGTGTCTCAGAATAGAGTGGTTAAAACCTATAATGTACAATATTACATTCAAAGAACTTAGAGGAAATTCGGAATATTCAATTTTATCTTTTAAGAGTGTTAACTTTTATTTTTTATAAGGAAATGCATATAGGCTTTTAGAAGAACTTTTATTTTCTAGAAGAATTAACTTTCAATTTAATAAGAATTTTTAGGGAAAAAAATCCACATACTAGAGAAATGACTAAAAAACCAAAAACCTGCTTCAAAGCCCATTCTCCACAAAAAAAAGGCGTTATTAACATTTGGCAAATGTTGTTCCAGAAATTTCTCTGTATAAAAACAAAAAAGGTATAGAATGAGTGGGCTGAGACAGCATCTCCCATACATTTTCAGTGTTTCCAGATCATTCTGACTCAGAACTGTGTCCCTTAAGTCACAGACAGATTGTTACTTTGCCTGCTCTTTCACTTCCCTTTCATCTATGTATGTCTACCTCAGGGGTCTACTGCAACCAGAACTTAGGGGCCTAGATAGAAGACTGTAGAATAGTTTACCCAAGAATCTACTACTCCTGCCCATTTGGAGTAATCAACTGGCTTTCTCTGCAGAAATTTTTATATATATCCCTCTCATTCATCTGAATACAACTCCAAGGCATCAAATTTAGTGATTTCAAAACAACCTAATTATCCGCACCCCTACTGATTTTTTTTTTAATTTACAACTTGTTAATTCAATACATATTTATTGCGTGCCTGTTATATGCTAGGCATTGTTGTAGGAACTTGGGTATCTATCAGTAAATGAAGCAGGCAAAGATCCTGTTCTGTTGGAGCTTAAATTTTAAAAGGGGAGATGGACATTAAACAATAGACATAATAAATTAGTAAGTAATATAGCATGTTAGAAAGTGATAAGTTCTGTGGAAAGAAGAAAAAGTAGACTTGTGTAAGGTGGATCTGAAGTGCCAGGGTGGAGGTGGGGATAGGTTGCTCTTTTGAGTAAGATGGTTATTGTGAAGGTGTCATTTGAACAGAGACTTCAAGAGGGCAAAGGAGGTGGCCATGTGACTATCTCTGCAAAAAAATATTTCAGCTGGTATAAACAGCCAAGGCGAAGTTCCCAAGGCAGGACCATGTATTCAAGGTGCATTTGTAGCTGAAACAGATGGAGCAAGGGAAGGGGGCTAAGAGATGATGTCAAAAAGGCAGTGAGAGCCCAGCCATTGTAATACTTGTAACAACTTTAGCTTCTCTCTGAGCGAAACAGGGGACCAATGTGGACTGTTGAGTAGAGGAGCACATGATCTAAATTATATTTTTAAAGGATCGGTCTAATTTGTGTGTTGAGAATAGCCTGTAGGATGGTATGAGCAGAAAGAGAGAAAATTAGGAGGGTATTACAGTAGTCCAGGTGACAGATGACAGATGATGGCTTGGACCAGAAAGGTAGCAGTGAAGATAGTAAGGAGTGGCTGGATACTGGATATATTTTGAGAGTATGACTAATGAGGTTTGCTGACAGATTGGATGTGGGTTAAAACAGCAAGAGAGGACTCAAAAGATGAATTCAATTCTTTTGGCCTGATTATTTGGAGTTGCCTCCATGGAGATGAGGAAGGCTTCAGTAGGACAGGTGTGAGGAGATACCAGGAGTTCGGTTTTTGACAGATGGAGCTTGAGATACTTATTAGAAATCCAGACAGAGATGTTTAATAAGCAATTGTATAAGCCATGTAGGAGTTTGTGTGAGAGGTCCCAACTGGAGATATAAATTTGGCAAACAGGTGGTATTTAAAGCCATGAAACTGATGAACTCACTAGGTAAGTGAGATAGAGGAGAGGGTCAGGGACTGAGTTCAGAGGCATTCAGCATTAGGAGAATGAGCATCCGTCCCACACACCTGTATACTGGTCTTGTGTTTCTGAATATCTTTTAAAAGATCGTATTTTTACTCTTACCATTAAACTCAAATATTCCTTCTTTGAGAATATATACAGAAAAGGCACATAAATGTGCTATTCACAGCACCTAATAGAGATTAAGGTAGACTCAAGTCTAACTGTTCTTGACTGTACTGCACTTAAAATGTTCTATTGTACTCTTTTGTATATATTATTTTATAATTGGAGTTATGTATCTGACTCTCTCTACTTAAAAATATATTATTCCTCACCTCTTTCTATCTCTCACCTTTTTCTCTTCTCCCTACACTCTTAATGCAAGTGGGTTCTTCATTCTGTTCTCAGTGTATTTCCAAAGACTATCTTAAAATAGATCTTTTTAAAGTTAATTCCTGGAAATCCTTTGTTGCCCTTATTTATTTAGATGTGAGCCCCAACTGGATAAGTTAGAAAGAAGAGAAATACAATTCCTTAAACAAGCCGTATGAACATGTGTAGTATGAAAAATTCTTGCATGGAAAATTTTGATTTTATTAGTAGTTGAACTTTTTTATAGTTTTAGAAATAACCTTGTAAATGAAGCAAAATTTTTATCCAAACTTTGTAGGGCATAATTATTTTTAAAGGTATATATTGTCATGAATAACATATATGGATCAAAGTAATATAATGAACCAGATTGTAATAGATTTGGAATCCAAAGTGATTATTTGTATTCAGTTTACATTGTATTCATTTTATTTATGTGTCACACACACATAAGCGTGTACATACATATATGTATGATGTACATATATATAAGCTCCATGAAAGTGCCATGTCTGTTAATTTGTCCCTCTCCTCCCCATTGAGACTTGCATTACAGATCTCTGCAATAAGTTGTTGTTTATTGAGTATCATCATGAACAAAAAAAAAATGCTTTGTAAGATGGTTTTAAAAAGCCTTTTGTTTTGAAAGAACTTCAGTCACAGAGAATTTGCACAACCAGTATTCAGAAGTTTTGTGTACCCAGATTCCCCAGCTCTTAACATTTTACCATACTTACTTTATTATTCTTTCTCTCACTCTGTAATTGTCTTTCTTAAATCACTGGAAGTAATTTGTGTATATTATGCCCCTTATTTCTAAATGTTTTATGTACATTTCATAGAAAATAAGAATATTCACTTAACCATGGGATGGTTATAAAGATCAAGAAATTTACACTTAATACAGTGCTGTTATCTAGTCTATAGACCTTTGTCAAATTTCACCAATTGTCCCATGTGTAGTTACTAACCATAGGTCATTTGCTTTTATCAAGTGATCTACCTTGTTTATAAAATATCACATCAACCACTGCTGGTGTTTAGTTATGGAGTTGTGATAGTTGGCATAAGCAGATGACTTTGTGTGTGTGACCTTCCCATGATCAGGACAGAATTCTAACTCCTTGAATCTCCATAGTAACCTGTTGGTTTAAATGTCAGTGATACACTGATTCCCATAATACTGGTTGTTGTCTTTCTTTTCCAGTGCCATAATATTGCACATGTTTTATATTATATAATATACATTATGGACTTAATTTTTCCAGTTAAATATCTGACTATCCCTTTCAAAGGGCTCTACAGATGAAATGTCCCAAAGTGTCTTCCCTTTTAAAAAACTATCTGGAAATAAGTGCATAATATACTGTTTAGTTTAAACAAATTATGCATGAATGAATGGAGAGAAACGTGCTTGTGTGAAAGGATACAATTTGGATGTGTGTGCAAGGCATTGTATGTGTTTGCATTTTAGTAGATCTACCTCTGTCATTAATGGTGACTGATGAATTAAGTCTTAATACTAGGATTAGCTGTCATCTGCCTCCTCTATCAACCAAGATATTTCCCTTATCTTTTACGGTTTACTTAGTTTAGTGATTTTCTAACTGTGTTTCTTAGCACTGTAGTGTGCTTCAGGAGGGATCATTCTTTGATTCAAATTTAATTTAAAAAATAATAATTTAAAAAACCTAAAAGAACACACATTTATTAATTAACAAATTTGAATACACTGAAGATCTCCAATGTATTTAATTTGTTTAACCAAATTGATTCCTGAAGTAAAATTTTTTCTACCATGTCTGGGCATATATTTGGCACTTCTGGAAATTGTGTTATTGACTAGGCAGGGTATAATGTTATACTTGCTTCATTTGCAATCATATAAAATTTCTCCATTACCACAGTATACATGTTACATACCAGGTAAAACTCAGTGGATGCTCTAGCAGGTATTATACAAATATTGCTTATGTCATCATAAAAATATCATTTTACCATGGTACTAGTGGTTATTGTTAAATTGGAAGGTCCTCCCCACCTCACCCTGGCTATTATTAAGCAGAATGAGCTGAATTTGGCCAAGCAAGATCACAGTTCAATTCCACTACTGGCTCTTTAACTACAATTACCTGCAAGTGACAGCAGTTGAAGAGGCAGTAATGGAACTGAAGTAAGATGTGGAGTAAGCCTGAAATAAATTATTTTTGAACTTTGAATGATTTTTTAACCATAAATGGTTACCCATATATCTTGGAACTTTTAAAAAACATTTTTTAACATGTTATAATGTTAAAGTATACTTTGAAGTATAACAGAGGAGATTAAGACTGACTGAATTGTCTATTCATTGACTCCATCCATATTAAATATTTACTATTTAGGAAATAGTAACCTATTATTAATGTTCTGTTTCTAATTTGAACAAAAGATTTCTACTACTCTTTCAAGCTACTGAATTGGTTTGATGAATATTCTGAGATTTTAAAAGGAGCTCTTGAGAAAACATGGCGAAGTTAGCTATATTTCTATGTGCATTAGGATTTTGTCATAGCTTTGTAACCAAAATGAAATTTACAAGTAATTCGTCTGTGGAAGCAGCAGCCATCTATCAACCCCAACTGCACAATTTTGTGTCAATAAAACATACATCAATTCAGTTTACTGGGTATATATATCACAATTTTGAATTTGTTAACATTTATACATACTATTAAAATGCCACTTTTAGTGGAGATTTAGTGGATAGAAAATAGCCTTCCACTGCTAAAAGGTGGGTACCTGCTTGGTGGTTTGAATTACTTAGAAAAAAAGAAAATGCAGATCTACAGGGCGCTTTTGAAAACTGAAAAGATCTTCAGCGTTGGCAGCAATGTGTTGCAACTGCAGATTAAAAAAGAAAGCTGTTCTTGCTTAGCAGATTTTTCTAAATGCTCCCAAATAATCCAGTCCCTTGGAGATGTCCATCGTCTGAACCTCTGTTCTCGTTTTCCCAGTGGTTCCAGCCAAGTGTGGAGCCAGTTGAGTTTGTGCAGCCTACTTAGAAGAAAGGGTTGGAAGAACTGCTGGAAGAAAGGGTTGGCTACTGACTAGCAATTGTGTTATGAGTTTGTTCCCTGGAGGAAATTGTGAAAAAGTGGCTGAAGTGAAACAGAGAGAAGGAATATTGGTATGAAGGAAAATGGCGAAATCAGGAGCAGACAGATGACCCCAAGGGCAGGAAAGGCATTTTTTTAAAATACTCGGACTCCTGAGAAAATGGGAAAGAGCACCTCAGTATGGTTTTTAGCATTTTGTGAAATTTCTGACAAGCAGCTTCAAGGCTATTGCTACAACATGAAGAGAAGAACCGATGCAGGTTCTCGTGAATATTTCCTATTGAAGAAAACGAGATTTAAAAAAATCATGATGCATATTGATGAAACAATATCGTTTTATTTCTTTTATTTGTGTTAACATAGTATTTTTTTTCCGGCAGTTTCAAAATATTCTAAATCGGGACCAGATATTTAAAATAATAACAACAACAATAACAAAGAAACCAAGAAATAAGAAACAATGACCATAAGTTATTCAAAATGATTTTAATGTAGACTTTATTCTGAAATTTGAAAGAGTAATACTAAATAATATTGTGAATAACACTCTAAGACTCCTATGGATTTAGATCTTTTTCTACAGCAAAAAATTGGCTATATTCGTTGCCAAAAAGTGTGTAGAAGAGCATTATGAGACATGAGGTTCTTATATTATTCATCGATTAATGAGTGTTTAAATGATCAGTATAATGTAATTAGATGGTTAATTTTTAAACAATAATTAGTATATCAGCCTGAAGCAGATAGTGTCTAGAGTATTTTATTTTTACTATTTCTTGCAAGGATTATTGTGAAAAAGTTATACTAATAAAAAGCTTTCTTTTTATTATTTTTTTTTTTGATGAGTGGTTAACGTGTGCAGTGGAAGAGATGACTGAGTCATTTTTAGAGTTCACTGTCTTTTATATTTTAGTTTCCTTGTTGAAATGTCTCTTTGGTTGAAATTCATGCATGTCACTCCCAAAACCTGAGAATACAGCTACCTCTACAGAGGCTCAGACCTGTGTAGAGCTGGCCGTGTTCTTCTTTTACTTTGAAACCAATTTCAATTTTGATGAATCTAGCTGGGTTTCATACTGTGATGGCTCATCAGATAGAGAAAACAGTAATAAAAGTGTTGTTTTCTTGAATGAGCCAAGCACATTCACGCATTATATTTTTTATTCTTGGAGAACTTCTCTTCACTCCAGGACAGGAATTCTCTGCAGGGCCATGGCAGAGGCCCTAAGGAGGCTCTTTTATCTACCTGCACACAGCAGCCAGATGATCTTTCTTGAATGCAAATATGAAAATGTCTCTTTCCTCTTAAGTGCACTTTATAGGCTTGGGCTTGCCTCTACCAGAAAATTCAGGGCTCTTCGGATAACAACCAGATTTTTGTCTCAGTCCTGTAAGATCCTGTGTGACCTGACCAGACCTCTCTTACCAGGTGTGTTGTGCACCACGTGCCCCTGAACAGCCAGTGTTCTGGTCACATAGGCCTGTTTTCTGCCCCTTGAAAATTTCATGCCCCTTCCTGCCTTGGACCTTGGGTGTACTGCACCCCCACCTCCTTCCTCTCCCTTTTGGTCTTCCCTAAGCAACTTAAAGAGCTTAGCCTTCTACTGACCCCAGAATAGACTAACACCCCCATTTTGCTATTTTCCAATACCATGTATTATTCATTTAGCACTTGTCATGTTACACATCCAATGAAATTGTTAATTTTGTTATTGGTACTTCATTGTCTGCCAGGACAGACTATGTTAAAACAAATAAAAGAATGTATGTTATGTGTAGGCATGTGGAACAGAGCCATGAACATAGGGGAAATGCAATAAATACTTAAGTGCATTCAGATATGTATGTGTGTATTATACATTTATTTATAAAGGATTCTTCTGAGGTCTTATGACTGATTGCTTTAGTATTGAGGTAGAGCAGAAGTAGCACAGTCTAGACATACAACAGTAAAGAACTATTTTTTGAAAGCTTGAATGTTTTCCACTACTTCCCAAGTCTGCATCATTTCTAGTCAAAAGCATAGGATTTTGTTGAGCAGTGTAGACGAAAATGCACATTAGACTGTGCATTCCACTCCTAAGAACCAATGGCAAACGATTAAATAGTATCTTCTGCCACTGCAGGTATGGGGCTTTAAAATGGCTGCTTAAGGGGATTTTGAAGAATTGCCTGTTTCCCTAGGATTCAGGTGCTGAGATAGCCTCATATCCACGTCATTTTATATAACAAATGTTAGTCTTTGGTAATAATTGTGGACCTAGACGTGGGAGTGTTCCTGCTGGGATAATTGGAGTCACACAACTTTCAGGGCCCAGATGGGCTATGTTGGAAATAGACATGTTCGTCAACTGTAAAGGCATTTCCCCCAGGAAGTCTTGGCCTCTTCATATTCTCCTGATCTTTCTCTGAATCAATAGGCAGGCTTTTCCTCTGCTTTGTTCTTTTTTTTTTTTTTTTTTTTTTTTTTTTATTATACTCTTAAGTATTCATTGAAGCCACAGGTTAAAAATAAGCAATGCATCTTCTTGGGTGTACCCTGTTAAAACCAAATCATTGGCATTTCTTCCCTCTAGAGTGTTACAAAGAACTTCTGAAAAGTATCTCTCTTTATTAGTTAAAACTATTTTTTTGTGTTATATGTCTTAGGGGGACACTGTGGTTCCGTGTTGGAGCAACCTTTGGGCCTTGTTATAGCTGTGACCTTGTTATGAGCTTGAACCAGCTTGTTGCAAGGTTTTGAGTGGTGATAGTGATGCTGGAGTAGCTTTTTG
Source organism: Tapirus indicus (assembly GCA_031878705.1). NCBI lineage: Eukaryota > Metazoa > Chordata > Mammalia > Perissodactyla > Tapiridae > Tapirus > Tapirus indicus. The sequence goes on from CM062925.1 coordinate 39,943,656, forward strand.
ATAAAGGAATATTTTCTTCAAGATAAATTTTCTTTTCTGTTTTTACTGCTAACTAATATGGCATTCTCATAACATCTTTATTAATGGTTTCTCAATATTTTTAATAAACCTTTTATTATGGGATAATTTTAGATTTGCAGAAAAGTTTCCAAGATAGTACAGAGAGTTCCCGTATACCCTTCTAGTTTTCCCCGATGTTAACATCTTTCATCGTGGTGATACATTTGTCAAAATTAGGAAATTAGCATGGGTTGTTCTTACTTTAGAATGTACACAATGTAGTAACTGATCTACACCAATCTTCCACTCCTTCAATTGATATACACTTGGATATTGCAGATAAGTAAGGAAACTGATGTAAACAAAATAGATGTTGGCAAGAATAGAATACTGATTGGTAGCACTTTATTACTATCAGCAATATCCACATTACTGATAAGATCGTTTACACATAACACACATTACCTTGGCTTTGGTAAGGCCCCAGTAGCATTTGTACTGTCTTTCATTTCTGAAAATTATTTAACTAAAGGCAACCATGTGTAGTTGAAAGGGCATTAAGATAGGAGTGAGAATTTGTTTCTAATCATGGAGCTATTAACTCTGTCATCTTTGGCATTTTACTTGCTCTCTTCGGATCTCAGTCTCCTCATCTGTGAAATGAAAAGTTTAGGCTGAGGACCTCTAAGGAGTGTGTTGGCTTTACAGATGGATAATTTTGTAATTATGTCTTTCATGATCATGTGTAGTCACTTTCAGTGCCTGTCAGACTGTGGGGTGATCCAGGCCGAATCATGAATCTCTGTAACAATCCTTGGACCTCTGTGATCATCGTGGGAGCAGAAGTCTAGACCAGATGTGACAAGTTCAAATGCCTGAAGTTATCTGGCAGGTACAGAACTGAATGAAAAAGGAGGAGGTGGGGACCTCGATGACCCAGAGAACGCAGGCCCTTGCTAATGGTGCAGCTGCTACTCAACTTCCAAGGGCTAAACCCCAGAGGAATGCCAGATCTTCTGACTTCCAAAGGAAGCCACATAAACAGCTTTATATGTGAACTCTCACAATCTTTAAATATTAGCAACTATTTCAATTTAAAGAAACCCACTATGTGAGCTAAATTAAATATTCAGTAGGCTGGAACTTATCTGTTGGATGCCTGTTTGTGATTTCTGTTCTATTTAGTGGCTTTCCAACATTTTTGCCCCTTACAAAGGAAAAATGCCTCTTCCATCACAACCTAGTACACACATGTGTGTGTGTATGAAACAAACAAAAAATTGAATGAAATAATATGTATAATACAATTCGGTTTTCTATTTTATTCTGTATAGTATGTTTTCTATTCTATTTTGTATTTTTATATTCCATTTCTTGAAAAAGTTAGTTACAGTCATTAAGTCACTTTCATGACCCACCAATAGATTCACTCCCTATTCACTGTTCCTCTGAAACATCTAGAGGGCAGTGCTATTGATACCTGAACGTGATTTTCCCACCTGGAGATCTGAGATCTAAAATACCTCAGAGGTGATTTCCTCAGCTTGATATCTTAAGGAACATTCCATAATGGATGTGAATGTGTTTCTTGCTGAGAATGTGAGGTTTCCATATGTCCCAAGTAATCAGTATAGTGGGAAATGATAGTGTCCCCACTAAGAAGGCAAGGCTAAGGAGAGGGTAGGAGAGAAGGACAAAGATAGGCTATTTAGGAACCTTAAATTGAACATTACAACTCTTTTTTGGTAAAAAAGACAATTTTCTTCTTAATTGCCTACAGATGGCATGTCTTCATGCTTGTTCACATGCACAGAGCTGTGTCCATAAGCATCCTTGTCTCTTCTAAATGTTTTAGTTGTTTCCTGACAAATAAAAATCAATTTCATTAGATAGTCAGTATAGGTGGTTTTATATATTAGATTCTGTCCATGAGATTCATATTTTCATTACACACTTTATTTGGAATTAATCAATGTTCTCCACACAACGTCAAGCTCATTGGTAAGACTTCTTTCAGCCCTAATATAATTTTATAGTAGACAACTCATATATGGCAATGGCCTTCGTAATGTCATAAAGAAGGCTGAAAAATCTTACCTTACACCTTTTATCCCCCAAGTCAGTGGGGCTTATTTCTAGGAGAAAATATTGGCCAAAAGCAATCATTAAATGTATATATAAAATTAGGACATCGTATAGTGCTTCTCAAATTAAATTCTTTTAAAAAATGCTACATGACATATTTTATAGTTTTTGTTGATATCTGTGGAGAAATCTCTTAAAACCGTATATTTTGTCAATTATTGAATATCAAGACCATAATACACTACTCATAATGAATAATTTGCCTCATTAAAAATAAAATGAAAAGATATTGGGTACCACAGATTTTATATATTTTTTAGACCTTACAAATATGTTTGTTCCTCAATTCCCAAACTTAAGTTGAAGGAATATGCCATTCTCCAACAGCTTGAAAAGTAGGGTGGATTCTTGCCAATTTCCTTTTATGTAACTGAAGATATACCTGGAGACTATTTTCTCTTGATCTTGACAGGGTAGTTCGATGAAGATATGGTCTTCTCCTACTGAGGTAGATAGGTACCAGCGTTTATTGAGCACTCACTATGAAAACTGCTTTTCATACATGACCCCTTTAATTCTCTTAATGCTACAAGATGTGTTTTTATTATTTCCATTTTATGAGTAAGGAAGCTGGAGTAAACAGTGTTGCACAGTTAGTGGTAGAGCCATGTTCTTAACCACTGTGCTACACTGTTTCCATATTTAGCTTAAAAAAAGATTTACTTGTAAGGCTACCGATGATTAAGTCACTACACTCCCTAGAATATAGAGGAGATGCTTATACATATAAACATGGCTTATATTCAGTCACTACACAGAGCTAATGATGTACTTGTGGATTCTAAAAATAATGAAATGCTTTTATGTAGATTGAAAGATATTGATCTGACCTAATCTGACCTAGTCGCCTCCCCCCACCACAACCCCTTGCCATCTCCACTACCCAAAGTTTCCCTCAGCACCTCAACAGGTCCTCCATGATTCAGAAACTAGGAGATTATTGCTTGGCCCAGCAGGAACCAGCAGAGGACTGGCCCTGTTCTCAGGCCCAGCCTATTTCTGATTGTTTGGTGTGACCTACTGATTGTTAAACACTTTAGAGTCATCCCTACATATCAATGTTTAACTTGAAGAAAGAGGTGCTATCACTTTCTAGAGGTGCTAGAAAGAGGTCAACTATCACAGCCTGATCTGCTGAATCAAAAGCACACAGTGGGGAGGCAACCAAGGATTCCATGAGAGATTTCTTTTCCACTCTTGGGAGCCTTAAGGGTGATTCATCTCAATGAAGGGCCCTTGGCAGTTTCTAAAGAGCTCATACCACTGTCAGTTTCCAAGGCTGGCAGAAAATTCCCAGATCCTTGGATCCTTCTTCATTCTGGGAAAATACCGAAAAAAAAAGAAAAAAAGAAATCTGGGGGCAGTATGGGAATTTTGGGGATATAATCTTAGTTGCCAAGTGAGGCAGGAAACAGGGTAGCTCACCAAATGCCATCCACCGTGTCCGACCTGTGCAGGGTAGGCCTAAATCTCTCTAAACTCAGAGGTTCCGTCAGCCTGTCCTGAGAGGAAAAATTAAAGAGCTGGTGACTCTGCTCTTTGTCCTCTTCCTCCTTAAATCCTTGGCCAATATTCTTGGACCTATGCTTCTCTCAGAAGGCAATCATCCTCATTATGATGCAATTTTTGTTTTTTATAATATTAATTATCTTTTGGCATTATCTACAAGAACATAATTGACAAAAATAAAATTGAGTTCTTGTTATCTAACAGGATGTTAAAGAGTAGAATGTCAGTCACTGAAGTAATCAAAGTGCTCATTTATTTGAAATTGTTTAAAAATTTCTGCAACAAGTGTTAATTCCCTTCACGCTGTGAGACTTGCAAACATTCAAAAAAGGATAAGGATCTGAATGTCTATATGGATATAATAGTTTATTCCATTTCTTTAAAAAAGTGATTAAAATGCAGAGTGAGTGAATCTACCAATTTTTATAAAAGTGTGCACCCACACAGGCAATAGGTGAAAAATCTTATATTTTAAAATTTTCGTTAAGACCTTACTTCAGTAGCACGAAATAAAATACTGGGTAATGAAAATAAAACAGCAAAGTTTTTAATGAATTAATATGAGAAACAGTGGGTTTAGGATGAATCTCCTCTGCTTCCGTGTGCTGATAATGACAGTGCTAAGTCTAAACAGATACTGAAGAAAGTAGAAGGTGTTTTTCAGGTTGAGAATCTTGATTTCAGAGAAGGAAACCAGGATTGTATGACCCTGTTTCCAAATGTTGTAGACAGATATGCAGGATTGATGTTACTATATTTTGTTTCCTAAGCTGCACTATTTCTAAGTAACTAATTGTACATATATTAACCTTCCTGGTATTCAGCAATGCTTACCTGAGCCACATGTAGTCATTATTTTTCACATATAGATACATCAGTGTTTTCTAGTCACTTGTTTACATCAAGTTACTACTTTTTCATAGTTTTCTCCTTAAAGCTCAGCCAGCCCTCAATTACAGTTTTTTAAGCTTATCAACTAAATGAAAGGGCCCCGGAAATTAAAACAGTTAATAATAAACAGAAAAAAAACAGTCCTTAAAACAGTCAATAATAAAGAGAAAATATTTAAAAGTTTTGGGCACTTTTCATTGCTCCTCAAAGGAAAATATTTCACTTTGACTGAGTCAGAGTTATTTTAAACAGAAATTGGGAAGTTTATAGAAAAATAACAGGTCAATCATTTCAGGCTGTCTGTGCTCTGGCTGGTTGACAGAGTGACTACAATTTAAAGGGTCAAATGTTCTAACTGACCCTCAAGTCCTGTACCTTTTCTTTTCTTGTTGTCCTGGAGGTATCTTTTATCAGTAGAGCTGGAAATAACCTAGGGCTTGACACATGTTACCTTTTCATGGATTTACTGTAGTGTAACATTGTGATGGCATCTGACTTAGTATGGTCTAGAGGTGACTAAGAATTAGGGAACAGACAGTGATGTAAACTGCTGCATGACTGCTATGCTTTATGCTTTTGGTTAGATTCCACAAACTAGATTTTAATTCACTGAACTGAGTTTCAATGCACTGGTAGATCTGAGTGTTGAAAATATTGAGACTTGGTGTTAAAAAAAAAACAACAAAAAACTAGGCCCTCTCTATCTCTCGATATACACACACACACACACACATGCACACACATACACATATATACACATTTGTTTCTTCTTCAATAATAAAGCTAAGTTACCATTCTAGAAGAGTATATTGGCCTATTTTCCTCTTATCTCCAAGTTGCTAAACGTGCATGTTTTTCTACTTTTATACTGAAAGATAAAGTTGTTAGAATAATTTTCCTGAAACATAAATTCCAACATGCCCTCCCACTGTTAAGAATTGAAAGTGGCTCTTTGTGGTTTACTGCATCAATTGAAATCTCAGGCTGGGTTTTAAGACACTCCTTAATCTCTGATCTCCCTACTTATGGAAACATTCCCACTAATTTTGCACCCTCTGAGGGAGTCAAGCAGGCTTTCTTTTCTTCCTTCGGAACAGCTAATGTTTTCCCTGTTTCTCTAGTCTGAAACCACCTCCTCTTCTGTTTTAACGCACAGCCTTTGTATTTCCCACTGAGCACTGGCTCCTGTACCCGTAGTCTACCCCGAGATCTTGTCTGACTATCCAGCCCTCAATGAGCTGACTCTTTCTTACCGTGGTGTTAGCACTGCCAGGTTTTTACTTCCTTGGATTGCTCTGAGCGTATTTGTCAGTCAACTAGATTATGAATTTTTTTAATCCAATCCTAATTGATGGTGGATTAGGAGCCAAGGCAGGTCATGGCTAAAGTAGCTAGAGTGGGACATTGTCCCAATTAACTAAGTTTCAAATCCCGTAGACTTTATTGTGTTCCATGGCAATAGATGTGTCTAGCCCCAGTTCTAGGTGGTTAATTTGCAAATTAATTGATCCAAGAAATGCTTATGGAGCACCTACTGCACACAGAATGTTGCTAGGCATTTAGGGATGCAATGTTGAGTAAAAATAGATAATTCCCTGCCCTCCTGGAGTTTATATTCTACCCCCAAGGAATAGAATTATATAATTCCTCACAGAAATATGCAATTGCAGCTCTCATCAGCCCTGTAAAGGATGCGTAAGGAGATTTGGTCCAAGTCAGGAAAATTGAAGCAAACTTTCCTAAGAGAAGAAATTGCAAAATGAATACAAGTTAACTGAGTGATGAGAGGAAGTACGTATGTGCTGGGCAGAGGGAATACTGTTCATAAAAATGTTATCAGGAAAATGAGGTACTGCACAGAAAGTTCCATGGCACCTATTTGTCATGATCACTAGAAAAGCATCTTCCGTCCTCCATTACTGCTTAATAACAGCTATAAATATGAAGTTCAAGACATTATAAAATTTGTTGAGACATAATAGACTTAGGCATTAGGTTTGAGGAGCTCGTATCTTAGTTTTTCTGAGAGGTTCTGTAGAACAGAAATTATTTGACTGCAGTGAAAATAAAAAAGAATGGAGAGAAGTAAGTGGCAAATTGTGGGTTTGATTATTTTACAGGCACGAGATATAGGAAGTTTCTGGGTTTGGTGGTAAATAACTAAAGATGAAATAAAGACGTTTTAGAAAGCAGCTACTTCCCCCTTCCACTCTGATGAGAGAATTGTTCCAGTGCCCTCGTGTTGATTAGGACCTACAGAAGGAGCGAGCGGATCTCAACATATACAGCAAACAAGTGTTTGAAATGCATCATCTCTGAGTCAGACAGACCTGGATTTAAATTTTGGTGCTGCTCTTCAGAAATGGTGATTTCTCTATCTGTGAAAATAGAAACAATATTAAGGGGATTAATTGAGTTAATATTTGGGTGAGTAGCTAGCATAATACCTTGAACATAGATGTTTCCTCCATTGTTTTTCCTTTTTCTATTTTTCCCTCATTCCTTCCTCATTGTTAACAGATTTTTAAAAGGCAGTATAGCCTAAAGGAGGGAAGGACAGAACTTGGCTTATGCCCTGATTATTTCAGTATCTTTACTAGCCCTCAATATTGTGTTGATTCTTTTTAAAGAGAAGCTATATTAAAATTTGACTTTTAGAATCAGATGAATTTGGATTAAAATGATGGCTCTTTGACTAACAAGCTATATGACTGTTGACCGGTTACTTAATTTCACTTTAGATTCAGATTCATTGTCTTATTAAATGTGGACAATAAACAGTCCCTCATCAAGTTGTTCTCTTAGCATAGCCTGTCACATAATCAATCCACAATAAATGCATGTTTGTTTCCTTTGTGTACTGGAAATAAGTCAAACTTAAAGTTAAGCTTTATCAGATGTCACTGTGGGTTAAATCCAAGAGTTTTCTACCAACTGCTAATGCTTCCTTCGTCAAAGAGTAAGACCTGTGTGTTCATGTAAGGATAGGATATGATAAATATATAAGAGACATTGCCATTGATTGGAACTAATATCAGTGCAGGGGTGTGGAGGACGACATTAGCCGTACTGAAAGGGTTGCTTGGATCACCAGAGGGAAAATACTAGTGGATTCTCTGACTTGGTAAAACAGATTCTCTTGTTGTGCTGGCATCATGTCTTATGGATTTAAGAAATATTTACTATTTGATTGGATGAATGAATATGTCCACCAAGAGCTCAGGGCAGGGTGTTCAGAGCATCTCATGGATTTACTTCATGTAGGACCAAAGAACTTTCTTGCTGATGGAGCCATAAACAAAAGTGAGTCTCAGGCATCCTCTCAGATCCCAATTCACAATCTCCTATGGCGTTTGAAGACTAAAAGTGACATGTGGCTTTCGCAGTAGCAGCAGGCAATACAATAGGTAAACCAGTTTGATAAGAGCACATGAACCTCTGAAGATTATACTGATTTGAAATTCAATTTGTATCTTTCAAAAGCCTCGATGGCTCCTTTCATTGACATGGCTAGATGTGTAGTCAGTGGGGGAGTATGGTAAATACTTCTTTTCTCAGCCTCATACGTATTGCCTCAAGTGACTGCACTAGGGGCTAGATGCTTTATTTTTTATTATTGATAGTCACTGGACACAACATTAATATGACCTAGAAAATACAGAAGAATTATAAATAGAACCAAAATGGTAAGATTTATGTATCATTTTGAGTAGTGGTGTTGACATTGGTAATATGGCTGAAGTCAAATGTAAATTATACGGCATATAGTGAAACACAGTATTCATCTTTTTATCATTCAGAATCTATGTTATTTATATTGCTTAAGATAAACTTGAAAATAAGAAATATATTTTCTGATTGCATATGGATTATTCCTATCTCGTCCTACAAAATTGATGCAGTTTTTTTTGCGGGGTGGTAGAGATAGTTTTAGGAAATTCCTGTCATTCAAAAACTAATATATTTTATATACAAACTAAACCATGTTTCTTGATCTTGGACCATCCTTGTGGAAATGAACCATGTGCAAATTTCTTCTGCAACTTTCTAAGCTTAGACAAATTGTATCTTACAGTAATGTAAATTTTGCAGAAGAATTTTTAAGAAATTATCATTGTAACTATAGTTTTTATTTCTACAGCATGTTATGCCTTAGGAAATTCTTTGGCACTCATTTGCTATTTTTAGAGTCATGCACTGCATGTTGATGATGAGAGAAAGACTAGAATTCAGATGAGGAGATCTGAGTTCTGAGCCTGCCTCCTCAACTAACCAGCTTCATAATCGTGGCTAAATATTCTCAGCCCTCTGCGATTACACAGTTCAGAGAATGGACCAGATAACTCTGAGCTCAGACTACTTCTCTCATTTTATAGATAGTCCAGAGATTTTAAGTTATTTGTCCAAGACAAGTTTGTCTAGGTGATATACCTAAAAATGTAATTCAGTTTATCCACCTTAGTTTTAGTGCTATTTCCACAATACTCAGACACTATGAAGAATGCAGGAGATAACAGATTAATAAGTGGCAAGTCATTTTCTTCCTTTTAGTGAAAATTAAAATATCATGCGAGGTACATACACAGATTATTATTCTTGCAAAATTCTACGTAGATTTGTTATTAAACCATGGTCTGAGGACACTAAAAAAAACAGTGTTGGGGTCCGGCCCAGTGGTGTAGTGGTTAAATTCGCGCGCTCCGCTTCGAGGGCCCAGGATTTGCAGGTTTGGATCCCGGGCGCGGACAGATGCACCGCTTGTCAAGCCATGCTATGGCAGCGTCCCATATAAAGTAGAGGAAGATGGGCACACATGTTATGTTAGCCCAGGGCCAGTCTTCCTCAGCGAAAAGAGGAGGACTGGCAATGGATGTTAGCTCAGGGCTAATCTTCCTCACACACACAAACAAAAAGAGCAGTGATGACCAGAATGTAATGTATATTCCCTAAAAACCAATCTCATCATACTCATTTAATGTTTTGGTAGGGTTAATAAATGGTAGTAAATTAGACAGTACTTCCTCTGTATCATAACTTGGTTTTACTAAGGCAATTTGCAGCGTTTCGTGATGTCTTCGTTATACGAGAAGGACCGTCTCTGAAATCAGGAAGAGGAAATACTTTGAATTATAGCTCACAGTTTTTTAAACACATAATCATTATGGATGATGATGCATATAGGCCTGAGTTTTGGCAGCTGCTTAGTTTTGTTGTGGAGGTGCTTTCTCTTATCTTTTTTTTTTTTTTTTCCTATCACTGGTCTTTTGATTTTCAAGGTGAAAATTGTCTTTACAAGGTATGTGCAAGGTCATGAGATCTCATAATCTTTTTCTTCCCATTCCTCTAGAGAGATTTTAAGGCCATACTCACAGCAACTGGTGAATTCATTTTCAAGAATTGGAAATCTCTTATATTTCAAGACAATCAATTACCATTTACTAACATTTTAAGAAATAATCATTGTCCTTCCCACAATGCTTCTGCTTTTTTATTTTTCTCAATTCTTTATACCACAATCAATAATCATACTCAAATAATAACCCTCAATGACATTATAACTTGGTATGATAATTACCAATGAAACAATCACACTCAGATCATGTCAATTAATAGCAGCCTTTCAATAAATGAGATAGAATTTTCTAGCAAGTCACATAGTAGGAATTCAGTAAATGTTCTACTTGTCTACTTATTGAGTCTAGAAAGCAAGGCCTTCTCTAGTAACATTATAATGAGTTCTCTGTTTTGTTTTGTCCCTTCTTAACATCTTTTCCTTAAATTGGTTAAATCTATAGAAGGAATACTAACTAAATTTGCAGATGACACACAATTGAGAGAGGATAGAAAATATATTGAAGTTTAGAATCAAATTTTCAAAATCAAGTTTATTTAATGCTGTTTTTGGAAGGGACCAGGTGTGTAGGCAGGACTGGCAGATATGATTTTGTAGATTCTCCTTGCAAACTCCCACTTCGGGAGGCTTTATGCCAATCATCTTGGTGCGTTCTTTCGAGAGAGTGTTTATAAATATATAGTGTTTATTTATTTGTTTGTTTGATTGTTTGTAGTAAATTCAACTTTCAGAGCATCTTGATAGTCTGGCATAAGTTCTGTTAGTTCTTTCTTCTTCTTCTTATAAGAACACTGATCACGTCATGGGAGTCCCACCCTTATGACCTCATCTAAACCTAATTACTTCCCCAAGGCTCCACCTCCAAATACCATCACATTGGGAGTTAGGGCTTCAACATATGAATTTTGGGGGGGTCACAAACCTTCAGTCCACATACATTTATAACAGGACCTATCTATAAAATGAGTAACTTCCTGGATTCTCCAAATTATAGATGTAACCTGATAGATAACCTTTTAAGATTTTACTTGTTTGAGTCTCAGTTATTTATTTATTTTTTCCCTATGTGGCATAGGAAGATTTCAGTTTAAGAAATATAATCCTGACCATTGTCACCATTGTTTTCCCATGTAGAAAATTGATTTCACAAAATGGTGAGTTCTTGTTTCCATGGGCAGGAATTGTATGTCAGCCAAATTGTATTCTTTGAATATAATCACCAAACTTTTCAGCAATAACATTGTAAGACCCAGAGTGTTCTGAAATGAAAAATTCACAATTTAAGTGGTGTAAAATAGAACTGTGTCGTAACTCCCATTTTTTTCTGTTCTTCTCCCACAGAATACAGAAAAGAGTTTTGAAGGCCAAAGAGAACTTTAGTAAATAGCTTACCCTAGAGTATGTATAGTTCTAGGTCAAGATATATGCGTGTATATATCTACATAGTACATACTTTCCATTTCCTCTTTTATATTTTATTCTGCTTATGTGATATTTGATTTGATTGTATCTGTTCTCTTTTTGCAGATTGCTTCAGATTATCATTACTAATACAATTAAATGAGCATGCACTGAAATAATAAAAAGAGATAATAGACTGGGCTTCAGGAGACCTGGCTTTAAATAACTGACCCTGTCATTTGTTAGCTTCCCCTCCCACCAGCTTTACTGAAGTATTATTGACTAATAAAAATTGTATATATTTAAAGTGTATAATATGACATTTTGATATATATGTACATTGCAAAATGATTACCACAATTAAACTAATTAACATATCCAACACCTCACATAATTACCCTTTTGTGTGTGTGTGGTGAGAAACTTGAGATTTACTCTCAGCAAATTTCAAGTATACAATGCATTATTCATAACTATACTCACCATGCCATACATTAGGTCTCTAGAGCATTTATCTTGTAACTAGAATGTTATACCCTCTGACCAACATCTCCCCTTTTTCTCAAATCCCAGCCCCTGTTAACCACCATTCTATTCTCTGTTACTATGAGTTTGACTTCTTTTTTTTTTAAGATTCCACATATTTGTCTTTCTGTGTCTGGTTTATTTCATTTGGCATAATGTCCTCCAAGCTCATCCACGTTGTCACAAATGACAGGATTTCCTTCTCTTTTAAGGCTGAATAATACTTCATTGTATATATGTGCCACATGTTCTTTATTCATTCATCTGTCAACAGACACTTAGCGTGTTTCCATATCTTAACTACTGTGAATAATTCTGCAAAGAACATGGGAATGCAAATATCTATTCAAGATAGCTGTGACGATTTGCATTTTCACCAACATGTAGAATGGTTCCCTTTTCTCCACATCCTCCCAACACTTGTTATTTTTTTGACTTTTCGATAATTCTAATGGGTGTGAGGTAATATGTCATTGTGGTTTTGATTTACTTTCCCCTGATGATTAGTAATGTTTAGCATCTTTTCATATATCTGTTGGCCATTTGTGTGTCTTCTTTGGAGAAGTGCCTATTCAGGTCCTTTGTCCATTTTTAAATTGAGTTATTTTATTTTTTTTGCTATTGAGTTGCATGAGTTTCTTAATATTTTGGATATTAACCCCTGGGCTATGTAGTTTGCAAATATTTTTTCCCATTCCCTATATTGCCTTTATATTTTGTTGATTGTTTCCTTTGCTGTGCAGAAACTTTTTAGTTTGATATAGTCTCACTTGCTTATTTTTGCTTTTGTTGCCAGTGCTTTTGGTGTCAAATCCAAAAAAGTCATCGCCAAGACCAATACTTTGGGCAAATCTCTGGCTGTCCTGGATATTAATTTTCTCATGCAAAATAAAGGCTTTGATTATACATAATTATAATTCCTGTGATTTCTTTTGCATTCTTAAGTAGAGATTGTGATATATAATTACATTCCAATTCATTAGATACTTTGTAGAAGAAATATGAACCATATCTGATTATTAGGTTATTTACAATTGGAATTTAGCATCCCTTGAAATAACATGTTTTTCGAAGTTAAAATTCTTGTACGTGTGTACTTCCAAAGAATCATTTTGGAAGTCATTCTACTTGGAACCCATTAATGTTAGATAATATTTCAAATTTTGAAAGAGGAGGATGTCGGTACTGGTTAGAGGTTCAGAGTTGCTACTACAAAGTACAGGAGCTTTTCACTAGAAATTAGGCCTCTTACCATATTCGAGTGTTTTGTTTTTTACCTTAAGATTATTTAAGCATTTCCATATTTTTAAGATTTTTTTTATAAGTTAAAAACCAGAAGTTTAAAGAACTATTCTTTAAAATAATCCATACTATGTGTTAATTAACTCAATTATGGGAATCCTTTCACAGTGTACACATATATCAAATCATGTTGTACTCTTTAAATATGTTACAATTTTATTGTCAATTATACCTCAATAAAGCTGAAAATAAAATGAAATACTCCATTCTTTCACAAAACAGAATAAAGGCACTGACATCTCCTCCACCTGAAGGCTGAAGACCATTATGAAGTAAATTAGTATAATTACTTGGAGGTAAATTCTTTCTTTACATAAACAATATGTAGTTGTGGAAAGATGACAGACATCTGGAAGGGTTATAAACAGCATAGGTACTCTACTTCTGTGTTTTTGACTTAGGAAATTTTGAAACAAAATAGATATCTTGTCACTAGACCCTAATGTTAGTTCCATATGTAACTTTCAATATGATTTTGCATATCTAATATTTTAAGTAAAGACTATTCATATTCTTCTGGGAAATAATTGGGTAATGATGTTTTTCTTAAACCCATATCTAAGTCCCTTTAACAAATGATACCAAATATCAATATCTTCCTATTGTTGTTAGAAAATTTTTGTGAGGAATTTTACTGCTTGCTTTATATGAATGAGATACATCTTGTACACTCAATTATGGCATCAATAAAATATGCAGGCTTCATGTGATACTTTGCTAATAACTTTTGGTTGTTTTTGGATTACAGCACCCTACAATACAAATTAACATAAAGAATTTTATTGGCTTGTGTTAGGAATTCGCAATTGAAAGGTCCAGATATATGCAGTGGCATAATGGGTTGTAACATTTTTGGGGGAGCTAGTGTACTGATGATCCATTTATATGCCTATATTTTATACTTGTGCTGAAATCCTAGCTGAGCTTTTCGATTCCGTCATGTATGATATATTAGAAATTGACTGGAGAAAAAAGGGATTTAAGAAAATATTAAAGCCATGTATAACCTTGAAAAATAAAGTGGTAAATTGGTGTAATGATACATGTCATTGAGATGAAATGATATCTTGAGGTTTTATACCTTTTATATGTGGAAACTAACCCATTCAGACCCATCTGAGTAACCTTGCCTAAGTGTGGAGAAACATTTCAAAACTACTAGTTTCAAAAAGAACTTGTTCTGTGATGTTTGATTGGATTTCTAATTCATCAAATGTGATCTGGAAAGATCATAGGTGTTTGAAATTGAGCCAGACTCTGACTCCTTTCTCTATTGCTTCCTACCTGAGAGACCCTAGCAGATCTCTAGCCTCACATATGAAATAAAAATAAAATAATACTTGCCACTAAGGATTTGTGGGATGGAAGAAAGGAAGAATGTTTCCTTTGAAATAGTTTGAACTCTAAAGTGTATTACAAGCCTTAGCAGTTATCTTCTCAAACCCAATACCTCTAAAATATCATTCTATTTCATTGTTTTGAGTACTGGGCTTATTATAAGTGCAATTAACTTTACATTTGTATCACACATGGATTTCTTTCACAGTATTTTGACATTTCAACTTATTCTGAAAGGTTTTTTCCCCCTGAATTTTGACAGGGTTGATTTAGCCTATGTACACGTGAATCATGGCATATTCTGTGTTAAATGTGTAAACATGGCATTGTTAACTGGGATGTGTGACTTTCCTCCTTTCCTTTCCAGCGGATGTTACCAAAACAATAGGTGGACTGATGTGTACTTTTGTATCCTATTGAGTTTTACATATTTTCTTTTAGTGTTTGTTTTTAACCAACAGTCTAGAATTTCTTGGCCCCACAACTATTTAGAACAATGTCTTTTGCTGAGGTATGCTATTGGCCGATGGAAGTGTTTTTGATCATTCACTTCAGAATATGGTTATATCCATGTATGAAAAAAACAAAGTGAGAAATTGAAACACTCATCTCTTGTTTTAAAACTGATTAATTTTTAAATAGTTTATAGATGTACATTCTATAAAATTTAAGCTTCAAAAGGACATTCACTTTATAGTAAGACTCTCTCTGTCTTTATCTCCCTGCCTCTCACTCCTCTTCCTGAGAAGTAATAACTGTTAACAGTTTCTTGAATTGCTTCCTATACATGTTCTAGAAGCAATGCTCTATGAATTCAATGAGAAAAGCACTTTTACCCTAACTTAGCCAACATCATGCAATTCTTAGGTTTCACTCTGGTGTTTGATATATTACTTTTAAATGGGTAAAAATGTGATTTTCTTTTATGTCTCACGAAGTTCTATCTGTTTTTTTTTTTTTCTAGTTCTTCAGGCATACTCAGCTCCTGCATAATTTCTAAGTAAACAGCTTTTCATCAGTTTGTGTTTGGTTTTCCATGCTTATCAGATCAGTGTGTGTTATGCTTTCATACTTCTCATATCTTAAAAATTAGTGTACAGGAATAAATCTGTTGTTCGAAGCCAGATATCTCATGCATGTCATTTTGGTACTCTTGTGTCCACGACTGGCATTATTCGCTTTTAACTTAAAAATACATGCTCAGTCTGTGTTGCTGGCTTTCTGGCCTAGTTTCTTTTTTTTGAGGTACAGTCTACTTGCCTAGGGCCCTGTTATGGACTGAATGTTTCTTTACCCCCCAAATTCTTATGTTGAAGGCCTAACCCCAATGTGATGGGGGTTTTGAGAGGTGGGGCCTTTGAGAGGTAATTAAGTTTGGACAAGGTCATGAGTGTGGGGTCCTCAGGATTAGACTAGTGCTCTCTAAGAAGGAACCAGCAAGCTTGTTCTTTCTCCCCTCTCTGCTGTGTGAGGATACTATAAGAAGGTAGCCAGCATCTACAAACCAGGAAGAGGGCTCTCACCAGACACCAAATCTGCTGGCGCCGCGATCTTGGACTTCTCAGCCTCCAAAACCATGAGAAATAAATTTTTTTGCTGTTGTTTAAGTCATCCAGTCTATGAATTTTGTTATAGGAGCCCAACCTGCCTCACTCTCAAAGGGCCTCTTCACCTAAGGGACTGAACCTTGCCTTGGTTTTTCAGTTAACCTTCCTACCACCGTGCTTTTTACATCACATTTGCCTGGAATAGACAGAATTCACAGAGCCTGGTGGAATGTTATTAAGACAGCTTGCTACCTTCTAGGGGACAGCCCTCTATAATAAATGATCTGTCACTTTGGGCCAGACCCTGTCTTGTCTATGTCCACCCCCTTCCCACCTATTTCTACTTAGGTTCAACATGTTTGTTGGATGAGGCTACAGGATGTATGACAGTCATAGGAGTTTTATATGGTTGCAAAAGGTATATTTCTAAGATGACATGACACAAGCTTTAGCTTAAATGAATGCACTGGGACCCTATATTGTTTCTGTGGTTGTAAATGCGTCACCAACACCTGCTGGACAAGCATTGTGCTGTGAGGTAATTGCTTCTTTGCATATCAGTCACCTTTGAGGAGACCTGGAGAATCCAGAAGAACTGATGCAGGTGGAGCCAGGCAATGTGCAGCAATAGCAGGGACTGCAAATGCCAACAGATCACCCTAATAAGCTGGCTTTCAAAAAATATAGGTCTCCAGGTCCCACCCAGATTCTGCATCAATTTGGCTGGGACAGAGCCCAAAGAATCTGTACTTTTAAAAGCTCTTTAGGTGATAAAGTTGTGCAGCTAGTGAAGAATTACTGCTCCAAAGAGCAAGTGATGAACTTTCTATCATTGACTATGAACAGGGATATGATATTTATGGGAAAGATCTTTCTTGAAAGAAACCAAAATAAAATCATCCTGGGAAAAAAATAATAAAAAAACAAAAAATAATAATTTATAGGACCAACTCCTCTCCCTCAATCTTCTCACTTTCTCCATCAAAGGGACCAATTCTAAACATAAAATATTGTTCAACATTTGTTGATTTATCGTCTGTGTTATATAGCATGACATAGAGTCTATCCCATTTTTTTATTTGTGTAGTGAACAGAGTAATATAAAAGTGAGAATTACTCACTCTTTGGTAATGATAGATTGTACACCACCACAAACATTTTTTTAAAAAAAGTAATTCTGATGCTTTTTTGGCACACGGGATTTAGACACTAAATGTCTGATATACTAGGTTAACTTGTCAGAACCATCTAAGTAGAAGTTTTGTGAAATGAATTTAGCTAATTTTAGGAAAACAAATATTTTTGGAATTCTGTTATCACTGGTTTTTGAAAAACACAATAGGCTCACCAGCCACTTCTCAAAGCTTTGATACTAGGTCCCCTTTCTGATGCCTCAACTTGTGATTTTTTTTACTTCTCACTTTGGATCATATGCGATTCATTCATTTCACTCATATTTTGACACCCCCGTTCTATACACAACATACATAACATCTCTGTCCTCACTATCCTGCTTTTAAGGGTTGTTTTCCTTTCTGTTTATAAATATTTATAAATATTTGTCAGATGTGCTAAGTTTTTCTGTTGTATACTCATAAAACACCATTTTTTAAATCAATTGTTTACTTTATCCTCCATAAGCATTAAGGTATTTTATTTTTTAAAAAATATTTTCTCATAAGCTTGCAAATTTTATACCTGTAAAAACTCATAAGATTGGTGCACAAACTGTTAGAACATTTATTGTAATATGCTGGGGAGAGACTCTTGTGAAGCAATTGTTAAGACAGGTTCATTGCTTTAGTTTTAATAGTGATGGGGTAATGGGATTTTCCGTGCAACACAGAATCTTGTGTTTTGGAAACAGAAACTGGAGTGAGAATTTTGCTACCACAGGGAGAAAAAATGGACGTGCATTGCATAGTATGTTCATTTAATAGGATTTACTGTCTTGGAAGAGATAAATAAATAAAACTAATAGTCCCTGAACTCAGAAGGCTTGTAACTTGGACGAGGGGACAAGTATACTACAGCAGGTGAGGCACAGAAGATGTTCACTGGAACAGAAGACTCTAAAAGAGATGACAAAACAGAATGTTACCCCACAAAGGAGTAGCAAAAAAGTGCTATGGTGTCATATGATGTCCCAAGATGTTCAGGGAAGGGTTCATAAAAGAGATGGGAATGAATGTGGGTTTTGAAATGTGGGTGGGAATTTGCCAGATGGAATGTAGAGAATGATAAATGCCAGGAGAGTGGAAACAAGGGACCTGGCTGGGAACAGCTGAGTAAAGGCTTAATGTAAAGGAACAATTGGAGATAAAATTAGGGATGTATTATGACTTTTGTGAGACAAGTAACAGAAACTCTGGTTAAAGAGAAAAGTTAAAGGGTAGAGATTATTGGATTATGATGGTTTAAAATTCCAGGGATAGAATTCAGTTCATATATGGCTTATTAAGACCGGGAGATGTAACCAGGACTTGGTTTCTCTGTTATTGTTTCTTGACTCTGTGTCCCCAAGATTTGCTCCATTTCCAGATTATAAGCCTTATGTCTTAGCCAAATCCAGGAGATGAGAGTATCTCTTTGGTAAATTCTATAGAAGAAAAATAAAATTCTTCCTCCTGGAAGCTCCAGCAAACATCTCTAGTAGCTTATCTGGCTATCCTTGAACCGATCACTGTGAATCAAGAGGATGGGACGTCCTGAATGGCTTCTGTAAGTCAGTTGCATTCCTAGAGATGCCATTGTGACACACCCACTGCTGAAATGTGAAAGAAGTGAATTTATCAAGGGAAAATTAGGGTACTGTTGGTGGAAGAATGGGAGAATAAATGGTGAAAAGATAACCACCAGCTATCCAGCATAGGTTAATATACTGAGCCAGATGTGTAATGAAGGGACTAAAGAAGCTTAGATGGTTTTCAGTAGAAACAGGGCCTGGTGCAAAGAGTAATGGAAAAGCATAACATTCCAATAACCTATGATTTAGACATTATACTGTTAGGTATTTTATCAAGGGGAACTCTTAAACATATGTAGTAGAAGACCTATACAATAATATTCATAGTAACACTATTCATAGTAGCAAATCTGAAAACCATCTAAATGCCAATAAAGATGAGAGTGGATGAGTAATTTGTTGTGTATTCGCAAAATAATATCATAGGCAAAATGAATAATCTGTAGCAAAGTGCACCAACATGGATAAATCCTAGTAATTAATTGTTAGATGAAGAAATGGATTCCCAAAGATTATAAACATGGTAGTCTTTTTGTAAATTTAAAAACAACTAAGTTTTAAAAATATATAACTTTTAAGAATAATGTGAATGTAGTAAAATTATACAAAAATGGATGAGAGCAAAAATAAACAAAGTGAATAGGTAACATAGATGACTATGTTACGTGGTTTGAGGAAAAAACAATGTAAAATGATGGAGTTTGCCGGAGGGGGAATGTGGGGAGTTATTTTACATATGATGATCATGGAAGTCTTCTCTTAGTTGATGGCATTTAAGCAGAGAATGGAAGTGAAGGAGTGAGCCATGTGAGTGACAAAGGAGGCAGTCTGTTTTGGGCAGAGGGAGTAGCAAATAGAAATGCAGTAGTAAATGCAGTGGTAAGGTACTTGGCCCATACCGGGAACTTCTGTAAAGCCAGTATGGCTGAAGTGGAATGGGTATGAGGAAGAATGGTAGGATGTAAAGTCAGAACAGCAGAGGAGGTTCAGATCGTGTAGGGCTATCAAAGTATTGTAAGGACCTGGCTATCAATCACCATGAGATAGGAATCCATTGGAGGGTTTTAAGGAAAGGAGTGACATATTTTTAAAAGGATTACTCTGGCTGCTTTGTAAAGAAAAGGACAGGAAGGTCAAGCTTGGAATCAGGGAGATTGGAGATTAGTTAAAAGTCTTCAAAATCATCCAAGAGAGGGATGATGGTACCTTGGGAGAGGATGATTGTTCTGGTTATCTATTACTTTGAAACAAATTACCCCCAAATTTAGCAGCTTATTTTATTTTATGTCACATTTCTGTTGGTCAAGAATGTGAGCAGGGCTCTCAGCTGGGCAATTATGATTCATGAGGAGCAAACAAAGGTCCTTTGGCGGTATTCAGCTGGTAGCTTATCTGGAGGATTCAAGACAGCTTCACACACATGCTTGATACCTTGGAAAGGAGATCAAGGAGGCTGGGCTTAGCTGAGTCTTTCCCTCCTGGTAGTCTCAGGACCTCTCCACGTGGTCTTTCCAGTGTGTTAGTCAGACTGCTTACATAGTAGTTTACAACTACAAGAGGAAGTATTCCAAGAGACCAAAAGTGGTAGCTACCAGTGTCTTAAGGTCTGGATGTAGAAAGTGGCACAACATCATTTCTGTCATATTTTATTTGTCAAAGCAGTCACAGAGCCCACCCAAATTCCAGGGTAGGGAATTTAAACTTTATCTCTTGATGGAAGGACTCTCAAATAATTTGTGGCCATATATAACCTGCCAAGTACAAGAGGTATGGGTTGTGAGAAGTGGTTAAATTCTAGATAAATTTTAAATGTTTAGTCTATAGGTTTGGCTAATGGATTAGATGTGCATTTGAGAAAAAAAGAAGAATCAGGGATGGGCCCATGATTTCTGATCTAGACAACTGGAAGAACAGAATTGCCATTTACTGAGATAGGGAAAATTGTGAGAAGAAAAATCAGGCGTTCCATTTTGTACATGGTAAGTTTGAGTTGCCTATTAAATATCCAAGAGGACATATCAAGTAGGCTGTCAGATATATGACTCTGGAGTTCAGGAGAGAGGTCTGAGCAGAGGCTATTTGCATATAAATGGTATTTAAATTAATGGGACTGAGTGAGTTTCATTTAGGGAGGAGAGTAGGTGGAGAAGAAGAGAAATCTAATTACTGAGCCTAAGAGAAATTCAAATATTAGCAATTACAGAAATGACGAGGAACTACCAAAGAAACCAAGAAAGAGTAGGTCATGAATTAGGAGAACCAAGGAAAATGATGTCTAAGAAGCCTAGTGAAACTATTTGAAGGAATGGGGAATGATCAAATTGATTATACACTACTGATTACCTGGATGAAGATTGAAACTTAAATATTATCTTGGAGCCTAGAATCCATTGGTGACACTTCTAGGAGCTATTTTGTTTTGAGTCATGGGCACAAACACCTATGGGAGTGGCTGCAAGAAGAAACATGAAGAGAACAAGTAGAGAAAGCTATCATGGACAAAATCCATAATACACTTTCTAGTGTGTCTCTTATCTACCAAAATGAAATGCCTCTATTCTCAGTCTTGGCTGAACAGAGGCAAATAGAGGGCTCTGGACATTGGTATCAACTTAAGAGCAATTGCTGAAGCTAACGTCTGTGACTTTAAGTCTGTGACTTAAAGAATGTTGACTAGAATTGTTTCTGGCCATTCAATATGTTTATGTTTGTCTCTCTCTCACACTGTTAAATATCCAGAAGGTTTCATCACTTTGAATTTAAATGCTTGTTTGGAAATGTTTCCTTGCTATTGTATCAAAATGGCAGAGGAATAAATTTTAATTTCAAACCTATAAAGAAAAAAAATTGAATTTGAAAGCCTTTGGGCTTGTATTTCTCAGCTGGCCATAGTTCATATCATTATTTACTGTCTTATTAATATTTCCTGCCTTATCTCTGAAGGCATTTGTGTTAGAGCTGTTGATTTCATTGTGGCAAGGCTGCCACCTTCTCTTGGATAATTTCGTAAAACTTTAGAAGGAGCACAGTGAGCCTGGAGGACATTGAACCCGCTGATAGGATATTCGAGTTCCAAACTTAGAACTCACTGGAGTGGAGAACTCATTGCCACTCACTGGATAATATTGACGACAATGATGTTAATGGTAGTAATGTCACCTCCACAACATGACTGAAAAAAAGAGGTGCTGTACTAATTATGTTATACATACTATCTCATAGAATCCTTCCTATAAGTTGAGGTAGGAATTATTATTTTTGCCATTTTACAGATGAGGAATTGAGGCTTAATGAGGTTAAATAACTTGTCCAGTGTCACACATCTAATCTGTGCAGTCAACTTGGGAAGGTAGCTTATAAGGTTTGAATGCTGTCTCCCCTTTGCTAGCTTTAATTCATTTTAATGAAGTAAGGATAACAACTGACCTACTTATTCCTTATTGTGAGAAACAACCGGAAATATATGTAAGTGCAATTTTACACTATAAGACACTATATAGTTTTGAGATAATTTCTACAATGAAAGTTGGAACATATTAGTTTAACCCTCTGGTTTGTCCCATTTTTTAGGGTTGCTGATTTCTAACACTTTTACCTTGGTCTTTTCTTTAAGGTTCCTGGATTTCCAATTTCAATTAAATTAGTGTCAAGTTAAGTGACCTGCCTTTCAGTATTTCATACTTGAAGCCAAATGATTTATATGTTCCCTTTTCTACAAAATAAGTCACGTATTAATAATTACTAAATATAAATTTTATAGCAGTTTTTTAGTAGTATAGACTTGCCTAATTTTTGAAGTGATTATTCTCAATTCAAATATATCCCATTGTTTTTAAGCTAAAAAACCCCACAAAACTTAGAGAAGTATATACAGGATTCAAGAGATAAAAAGTGTTACTTGATTTTCAAAACATATTTATGTTCATGTTAAGCTTACAGACAAGTAGTGGGAAGAAAAAATCCCCCAAACTATTTTTTTCCAATAAAATTAGATTCTTTCTTTTTTATGTAAGTTAGATACAGGATATGTAAGATAATTTTCTTTTAATTTATTTTCATTCTGATATTATTTCACCCAGAGGAATACGAATAAGAAGAATCTAAGGTCATTTATACTTTATATCTACCAATTTATGAGTTCTGTGAAACTAAATTAATTCATACATCGAAAGATATCCTGAAATCTCTCCAAAGCCGTTGGGGTCCCACTGTTCTCTAGAGCAGAATCCAACGTATGATCCTCCCCATCACCATGTCCACTCAACAGAGCTGCAGTTGTACTGGCACCACAGTTATTCATAGAGTACATTCACTGTTCTGGGTCCATGGCTGTATTCATACCAAATTAAGAGAATTTATGGCAAAAAATGGATTTGGGAGAATTTTTTTGTTTTGTTTTATTATTCTACTTTTCTGATTCTAGCCTTACAAGTCACAACAGGTAGATAGACTAGAAGCCTTAGCTTTTTCCCCCTACTGAGTATTCAACCTGTCTCCTTTCTGAGAACTTCCATAGGTATGCTTCATTGGAAACTAGCAGTTTTGAGATAAATTAGACCTTTTGAAAATAACATTTTTTTCCTGTGTATTTCTTTTCAAACGTTCAAACTTTTCAAAAGTTTGGCTAATATACTGAAATGTAAAGGAGAAAGTAAAATATAAAGCATAATCAGAACAAGAAGTAGTGCTTTTAGATAGAAATCCTTGAATTCCCAGAGTAGTGATTTCCTAATGGGACCAGTCTTAAATGTTAATGTTGTTGTTGTTGTGGCAAGAGAAATAGTTAGTTTTATCAATTCTCAGATTTTTGAATTCCATTTATTTCTCTCATGAGGACTACATGTATCTTTTTCAAATTAAAGCATTTTGATATTTATAATTATTTTAAATTTGGATATAAATAATTAATACTAATATTTTACTGTTCTTTATAAATGAAGAATTCAGGGCCATTAGTTATAAGAATGTGAAATCACTTCACTCAAGAAAGATCTATTGAGAACCTACAATATGCCAGTTACTGTTGTAGATGCTGTGAGTAGATCTCTAACTCCTTATTCTCTAAGAAATCAGTAGGATTATGGAATTAGGAATATGATGAGACTATAAGCATGAATTGTTACTTTGTAGATAATAAATTTGTTCTCAAAGCACTTTTTTATTGAGATATAATTGACATATAATGTTGTGTAAGTTTAAGGTATACAATGTGTTGATAAAATACATTTGTATGTTGCAATATGATTACTGCTGTAGCATTAGCTAACCATTCTATCATGTAATACATATAATTATCATTTCTATTATCCAAAGAACATGAAAACATTAATTCAAAAAAAAGATATATGCACCCCTGTGTTCATTGCAGCATTACTCATAATAGCCAAGACATGTAAACAACCTGAGTGCTTATCAAGAAGATGTGGTATATATATGCGATGAAATACTACTCAGCCATAAAAAAAGATGAAATCTTGCCATTTGCAACAACATGTATGGACCCTGAGGTTGTTATGCTAAGTGAAATAAGTCAGACTTCACTTGTATGTGATAAACAAAAAAATACGTAGATATGGAGAAGAAATTGGTGGTTTCCAGAGGGGAAGGGATTGGGAAGAGGGTGAAAGGGGTAAAGGGGCAATGTGTATGATAACAGATGGCAACTAGACTTTGGGTGATGAACACAATGTAGTGTATACAGAAGCCAAAGCACTTTTTAAAAGAGGCAGAGTTATCTATAATACTTGTTATTTTGTGTTTGTGCAATAACTAAACAAAATTTAGTACTCAAAATGTCTGCAGCTGTGGAGAAATGTCTTTTTGTGTGTGTGTGAGGAAGATTGGCCCTGAGCTAACATCCGTTTCCAGTCTTCCTCTTTTTGCTTGAGGAAGATTGGCCCTGAGCTAACATCTGCCCATCTTGCTCTATTTTATATGTGGGACGCTGCCACAGCATGGTCTAATGAGCGGTGTATAGGTCTGCATCCCAGGATCGAACCTGCAAACCCTGGGCCACTGATGCAGAGCATGGGAACTTAACCACTATGCCACTGGGCCAGCCCCGAAAGGATTCTTTTTTCAGTAAATAATGCCATGTCAATTGAATATATAGTCTGGAAATAATAAATGAATTTTGAACCTTACTTCATGTCATTGAAAAAAATCAATATTAGAATGATTATAGCTATAAAAGTGAAAGATAAAACATTATAATTTTTAGAAAAAAATAGAATATCTTCATGACTTTGTCATAGGCAAAGATAATTTTTGAAAAGATACAGAAAACTCTAACTGTAATGGAAAAATATCAATAAATTGAACTAAATGCAAATGAACTGCTATTTATCAAAAAACATCATAAAGAGAGTAAAAGAGCAAAACACAGAAGAGTTTTGATGTGTGTATTTGAGAAAGGACTTGTGTCCAGAATATACAACTAATTCCAACAAATAAATAATGATAATAAAAAAAGGCAACCCCATCCAAAAAATGCACAAAGGACATGAATGGTTGTGTTACAAAAGAGTATATCTAAACGACAAAAAGATACGAAATGCTACCCAATTACATTAGTCAAAGAGAAATACAAATTAAACCTACTCTATGATATTTCTAAACACTTACCAGAATGGTTAAAATGAAACAAACAGACTGTATGGAATGTTGGTGAAGACATGGATCAATTAGAACTCTAATGTAGTGTTGGTGAAAAGATAAACTGATATGACTACTTTGAAAACTGTGTTTAGATATACTAAAACTGAACACAATACATACATTCAAGACCAGAAAGTCCACTTCTAGGTATAGACCAAAGGAACTTGTTCACATATTTACCAAAAGACATGTAAAAGAATGTTTATAGTAGTGTTATTCAAAATAGTCAAAAGCAAGAAGTAACCCAGTTGCACATCAATAGTAGAATGGATTAAATTTGATACAGTCATATGATGGAGTACTACATAGCAAAGAGTATAATCTGTATGCAACAGTATGGATCAATCTTATGAATTCACAACATTTCACATACTGTGTTGAGCAAAAGAAACCAGACACAAAAGATTACTTCATTTATAAAAAATTCAAAACAAGTAAAATGAATCTATGGAATTAGAAGTAAGAATCATGGTTATTTTTCTGAGGTAGTGACTGAGGGAGGGGTAAGGGGACTTCTGGAATGCCGTTCATAGTCTATTTCTTGAACTATCCCCTGATGTCCTAGGTGTGTTCACTTTGTGAAAATTTTAAGTACTTTGTGCACTCTTCTGTATGCATGATACACTACAATAAAATGTATTCATAAAGATTAGAAAAATAAATGAAGGGAAAAAATATATTGCAGCTAATACATTGCCCAGCATTGACTCCTCCAAGAGAGAAAGCTCAACGTTTTTCGTAAAAAAAATTTTATTCTGTTAGTAAGAAAATGCCCACTTCCATACACAGCCCTTTGTCACTTATCATCCTAAATTGGGCTATTATTACTAAATTTAAAAAATAATGGCTCTTTCAGCTGGGTTCCTGATTTTCTCCTGCCTTCAAACTTGAACTGAAACATTGGCTTTTCTTGGGTCTTGAGTCTGCCAGCTTTTGGACTGGAGCCTACACATTGGGCTCTCCTGGTTTCAGGCCTTTGACTGGGAATGGAACGGCACTATCGGCTTTCGTGGATCTCCAGCTTGCTGACTTCAGATCCTGAAACTTTTTGGTTTCCATAATCATCTAAGCCAATTCCTTATAATCCATCTCTTTATTTGTCTCTCTGTACATGTCACTGCACAAAACTGGGGTTCTCTTGCCTGATGCGCATTAGAAAAAAACATTATTACAGCATCAGCTTTTGGGAAAAGAGATCAGCCTTATTCTGCGAGATAAATCTGCAGGGAGACAGGGCGTGTGCCCTCCCATCTGTCTCTCTGATTCAGGATTTGGGGCAAAATTTAAGAGGTTAGGGAGAACAGGCTGGCATGCGGAAATGCTGTTGGGACAGCTTTTGATTGGTGGGCTTCAAGCATTTATGGTAACATTCTAAACATTTCTGATAAGGTTCTAAACATTTCTGGTAAAGTTCTAAACATTTATGGTAAAGTGGGGAAGGAATTTTAACACTGCATCTTCCTGAATGACAGACCTCTCACTTCTGACAAGAGTCCGACTTTTAAGTTCTTGTCATGTCCTGGTCCTTTGGTTCCGTGGGGAGGAGAATCTTTCATTCTGAGGTCATTCCAGGTCAAGATTTCTTCTTCTGCACATGCTCTGGCTTCATGACTTTGCAATTTTTAATCACTGTTGATAAGAGATGGGGTCTGTTCGAACTGGCTCTAAATGGGCCCACAGTTACAGATACATCCTATCTGTTCTGTTTCTCTGGAGAACCCTGAGTAACACAGACACCATTTTTAAAAGATGTGGTTTTCTTATGCTGACAGATTTTTTTTTAGCATGGGTGAATTCCAGGAAATGGTTTAAAATGGGTGAATAATTGCATATTCTTGTGAGTTCACACTCATATGATTCACATATAACTATATATACAGCCATGTGTCCAGACAAAAGCAATATGTGTTCCAAGGATGTGCTTTGAAATTTTAACAAAGAAATCCAATCCAGGCCGTTTTTGTATTTTCATTTCAAATGTCCTTGTTTAAAGCCCTGCGGTCTTCATACTGAGAAGTCACTAGGATGTGAAATCGAAGTTAGCAAAGCTTGTAAACTGAAAAATGTAGAAGCTGGAGAGAGACTGTTTTATTGAGGTCTAGAGGATGACCTTGGCCCATTCATCCTCTCCATGAATGGTAACTTGATTGACACATTAGTTCAGTTTTGAGGAAATAAAATAGGAGCAAAGAAATAATACCAATGTTTTTTTCCAGATAACTTTTAGTTGTGTGGGTTTTTCTTTTTTTGAAACACTGACATTTTCAGTAAACACAATTTCATGATCACTGCTTCCTGGAACTTTCACAAATCTTTTTATACAAGTCAGCGCAACATTAAAGAACACACAAATGTTTGCTTTGGTTAGGTAATGTTTGATGTTCCTTCTGCCTCTGTTAACAATACTGAACTTCCCTTAAGGGAAGTAAAGAAGGATACAGAAGGAAGAAGGACCGGAAAGAAAATGCAAAGTAGCAGCTCTCATTTACTGAGTGATGACCATGTGGCAGGCACAATGCTAAGAGCTTTATTATCGCATTTAATTTTTCAGCAATCGGAGATGGAGATACTATTCTTATGCTAAGTTTTATAAATGTGGAAACCTAGGAAGTTACTAATTTACGTAAATTCATGTTACCGCACCAGGTCCGTTTTTGCCCGCTGCCCAGAAAGCCAAACACTGAGAGGATGAGATTGCAGCAGAGAGTTTAATCACAAGGCAGCCAAGTGAGGAAACAGGAGAATGAATCTCAAATCCGCTTCCCCAATAGTAGGGACTCGGGGATATTTATGGCATAGGGGGCAAGGTGGTCTGAAATGATTGGAGGTGAGGAGAGATGAGGTGATTGATGATATGTGCAAGCGTAGTCAGGCTTCAGGTCTCTTCTTAGGACACATGTCTACAGAATGGCTATTCCTGAAAAAATATCTCAAAAAATCTATTACTATGGTGACCCAGGCCCCAGGGAGATATTATCTATAGGAACCTAGTGGGAGTCAAATAGCATATTGTCCGGACAACACAATTAACAATGGGTAAGTTTATCATGCGGATTTAAGTCCTAAGCCTTCCATTCTGACAAGTTACTAGGTTAGACCATCCCCACCCTTCTTCCTGGTACAGGGAAGAAGATACCTTTACTAAAGGACATTTCCTTTACGAATGTAAATGTCTCTTACAAAGGGTAACCTGAACTAAGAATGTCTTAACAAGGACCCTCCTGGATACCCAGAGATGTCTGTGGTGATGGCCTGTTCTAGGGGCAGGCCTCCCATCCCAAACTCTTTGATCAGTTAATGGGGGTGGGGGTAAAAGGGTCTCTCCAGCAGGCAGAGATGTATTTTTGGAGTGGCCAATTCCGATCCCCCTCCCCATTACTAGCTGCTTAAGCATCATTGGCTACCTGTTTGCCGGTTTCATTCACACTGTTAGAAAGTGGCTGAGATGTCATTTAAACCCAGTTCTTTTATAATCCAGAGACTGAACTCTTAATTGGCTGTCTTGTGAATGAAGAAAAATAGAATGAAGAGGAAGGGGGAAGAGAGGATAAAAAGAAAAAGAGAAAACTAAGAATATTTTATTATAAAAGATATACCTTCCATTATAAAATATTTGGTAAAATAACAGAAAATGTAAAACAAAAAACTGTCAGCTAGACACCCCCAACCAAGGAACCTCTTTTATATTTTCCCCAAGTTTTTATACTGTGCATAAATTTGCTTGATTGTGGTCCTGTTATATATGTGCTGTAGTTATCTCATTTCCTCACTAAACGTTAAGTTTGAGGAGTGGTGGGGAGGGAATTCTAAGAGTGAAAACTGAGTGAGCAAAAGTATGTTTCAAAGAAGTGTTTTTATCAGTCAAATAATTTGAATAGAATCAAGAGCTTATATAGATAAACTTAAAATCAAATAAATGGGTAAAAAATTCATCGTGAGCCCATAGTGGGTAGAGGGGTCTGGGGTTTACAGTATTGTGTATTTTCTGCCAAAGAGAATTCACATTTCATAAAAACAAAAAAACAACAACAAAACTATGTTCTTCAAACCTTGTTGGAGAAATATAGTTGAAAACAGAGATAGGGAAATATTGTAGAGGGCTTTAAAAAACAAGCTGGAATCTTTTATCAGACAGTTAAGGAATTTAGTATAGTACTTTCTGAATGATTTTTTAATATCTTCCATAATAGTAATATTTGCAATAGGAATATGAAGTTCAGAGTGGTTATTTCCAGATAGTGTCAACAAAAAATTGCCCAAAGGGTAGGAGAGGTCTCAGATTGCCTTAAATCTAGTTGTAAATTGATATTCTAAAGGCTAGGCCACCTTCCAAATCTATTTTGATTATCTATTGCTGCATAATAAATCATTCCAAAACTTGGTGACTTAAAACAGCCATAATCATCTATTTTCTCTCAGGTTTCTTTGGGTCTTGGCTGGAAGACTTAAATGTTGGAGGCTGGAATTATCTACAGTCTCATTAACTCACAGATCTGGTCACGGGGACTGCTATCGCTATTGGTTGGTGTGCACCCATGGGGCCTCTTCACGTAGCCCGGGTTTCCTCACAACATAGTGGCTGGGTTCCAAGAGCAAGTGTCTCAAGTTAGAGGGTGAGCCAATCTGAGGTCATGTTGCTTTATATTACCTAACCCCAGGTGACATGCAGCACTACTTCCTCTGCATGTTATTGATCGAGGCAGTTGCAAAGGTCCACCCACGTTTAAGGAGGAGGGAACATAGACCTCACATTTCACTGGAGGATTGCCATCACATTTTAGTTGAAGTGAGCAGGAAGGGATGTGTGTGTGTGTGTGTGTGTGTGTGTGTGTGTGTGTGTATCACTGTGCTTGGAAAGTGCAATCTGCCATTCCATCTGAGGGTTCTAAAAATTCCCAGGGCCTGGCAAACCAGGTAGAAAGCAATGAGTCACATTTGTCTCCTGGAGGTATTTTATTAAGCATGGCAGGGGCTAGGCCAACTCACAAGGGGAGACTTTATTTTGTATCTCTTTAGCCTGTACATTTTGGTGAGTATTTGTGTTGAGAAACTGGGAATTTCTTGTGGACCATGACTAGAAATAGATCTAAAAATAAAACAGTTGTGTCAAAAATGAAATAACTGTGTCAAGAATGGCATTACAATTATTTGTAAATCTCATGAGATTTGGGCATTTGAACTGCCAAGGCTAAGATTAGTTGCCTGGCACAAAGACAGCTCTGGAGATTGGTGGATGTTTTAGAAGGATGTTGTTTGTTGTAAATGGAAACTACCTCTTACGTGCTGAGCAACCTGACTATAGTCTGGGCACTAGTTGCCTAATGTTACGGAATGTTCTCAGGCTCACTGGCATGGCAGCTGTAATCATTTAGGCATTTGACCCGAGCTGTCCCAGGTATTCCAGGGATTTGTTGGAAGTTTCAAAGGTTGTCCTGACTTTTTTTATTGGTCCAATTCAACTCGTATTAAATCTCTGTTGTGGGTCAAGCACTATGTGCTTTGATGAAAGTGCAAAGATGAACAAGGTCCCCTCTGTTCAGTAGGGTATCTACCAAAAGAAAAAGACATGCAAATAGGCAATTTCACTACAGGGTGGGAAGTGCCTTGATAAAAGGTAAATGAAAGGGAGGTCTTCCAGGCAGAGGGAGAAGCACTTGAAAAGAATAGAGATGAAATGCTACAAGGGTCTAATTACAAATTATGGGACAAAGTGGGATGTGATAGGAGTTGAGGCTTGCGAGGTAAGTAGCATCCAGGACATACAGAAAGAGTTTATTATTGAGTGGTATTACCTAAACTAAATAGATACAGTGGCTTCACTTTCTTGATTTCTGAGTTAGAGTCTGAGTAAGTAGTTTTTATAGGAAATGTCAAAAATTATAAAATTTAAGAATCAGAAAGAATCTTAGAGGTCGTGTAGTAACTGTATAATTCTAATTAAATGCTGAGTAATAAATTGGCCTATGAAAATGATATCACAGTTGATTAATAGACTGAAAAGTTAATTGCTAAAATTTTTTCTTACTATTACTCTTGAATTTTAAAAAGTATTTTATGAATGCTATTTGGAATTAGTTATACTACATTTATATTGCTTTTCTAGTCCACACGTAGTATCTAATTTGATGCTCAAGCAATTTTTTTTAGATAGGCACAGAGTAGATTATCTGCATTTTGTAATGGAGTAAAGTGTATTTTGGATGAGTTGTGAATAGCCTATGATCAAAATTTAGCAATTTGCACAATCAGTAGTAATAATTCTGACTTCTGACTTCAAATCACTTGTTTAAAATGGAAGTACTTTCTTCCAAAATTGCAGTCATCTGTGTTTGTTAAGAGCCTGCTATTTAAGAGGTCTTCTAGAAGCTTCTTCCATATGTGGTCTTATTTAACCTTCCCAGTGATTCTGTGAGATAGGTGATGTGGTAGGGAAACTAAGACACAGAGACATAGGTCATTTAATCGTGATCAGGGCAGAGTGGGGCTGAAACATGTCTTGTTGGAGTCCAGGCCCCTCATCAGACTGGCCCCACAGTTGTCCTCAGTCTCTCAAAAGTATTCTCTGAATAAAATGGCAATGTATTTACCCTCCCCGCCATGAGAAATAAAAGGTTCATTTGTTAAAACAGTATAAAAATCAATGGGCTTTGAAATGCTAAAAAAAGAACAAAGGTAGATATGTCAATTCTACTTCTGTGCTTGCTGCAAATATATTTTCTTACTGAAGTGGGCCTAATTTTTTTACTATTAAAATTTTAAGTCGATAGAATAGCAGCAGACATCACTACAACAGTGTAAGAAAATTTTGCTGATATAGAAGGATGAAGGACAGGATTTTTCTGTTTGGTTAAAAATAAAGCTTAATTTTTGTCTGTCTCCCCTAATATTTACATTCCATCAAGAATTTCGGCTATTTGAGCATATAGCTTCAAGTCAGTGCTTTAAATGGGCCTATTGTTTCAGGTGCTTGTTAACACATCACCTTCAGTTCTGGGATTCCTGTCATCTTGGAGTTTACTCTCTACTCAGAAAAATAAAATACAAATATATATTTTAAATTAATGTGTACAAATTATCTTAATTTGAAATGTAATATGCACAACAACTCTCAATCTGGGATTAAGATATTCATCTTCCACTCTTTCTTACAAAGACTAATAGGACATAAAGTCCTTCTTTCTATATCTAACATAAGATCCGTAAGTTATTCATAATAAACCCTCGTTCTATTAATGTTATTTTCTATGGAGAAAAGTCCCAGTAAACTTTCTGGAGTAGAATCTTGGCTCTACCATTTTCTAGAAATGTGACCTTAAATTACGTAGTCTTTCTGGACTTTTATCTTCTGTAAAATAGAAATACCTTATAGGGTTATTATAAGGATTATATGAGTAAGCTTTTTATGTTAATAAAGAATAAAAATTAAGCTCATTAGCCTGATTTTCAAGGCCTTTTGCTATCTAATTTAAAGACACTTTCTGAAATGTGTCTTCTGCCTTAAACAAAAATGTGTGCTTCCATTTACCTGGAATATGCCTAATTTTCTGAGTGTTTCTTATTGGCTCCAACTTTCACACCTTTGCAGATGCCTTTCTCTTTAACAAGAACACCTCTACCTACTTTCTACCTACTTTATCAGACAGAATCTGTTAATATTTGATGTAACCTTGCCCAGTCCAAGGATAGTATCCATAAATTCTCAAGGAATAGGAATGTCTAACCCAATAGACTTTATTGCCACTGCCCACAGACTTAGTCTGAGGCTATGGCTTTAGGGCAGTGATCCTTAGACTAACTGGCCAAAAGACCACAGGCCAAAAGGGATTGGGTTCTGAATTTGCCTGCCAAGAAGGTAGCTTAGAACTGGAAATAGTTTTCCCTTATATGTATAACAGTAATTATGCCTTTCTTCTCTACTCAAAAGCATTTTTGTGCTGAATAGTTGATATGTTTGATTTCTTCCCTAGGATCTTCAGCTAATATTTTTTAGACATACAAAAAGCTTTACATATTTAATGTACTCAACTTGATGAGTTTGGAGATACATATATATCTGTGAAACTGTCATCCCAATCAAGGCCATAAATATATCCATCACCTCCAAACATTCCTTCCTGCACTCTTTATTTATTATTATTTTTTGTGATAAGAACACTTATTATAATATCTACCTTTTTAGCAAATTTTTAAGAGATACCTGCACTGCCATGTTCATTTCAGCTAGTGTTTTTGTTCGATATCTAAGACAAGATTTTCAGAAAACACTTGGCTGTAACAATATTTCCCTGTCAACAGAATCTAAACAAGATAAGTGACAATATCAAATACTCTATTACCTTAATAAGGCCTCATTTCCCAACCTCTTCCCAACTTGATCCGTCGAGATCCAGCTCAGATTCCTGATTCCTCCGCCTTTTACTCTTCTCCTGACTCTGGATGCCCATGACAATTTGTGCCTATCTTGCTGCACCCATCCAGTTTTGCTGTGTTTTGAAGTTATTTGTGCGCTTGACTTGTCTCACTAAGAAATAGTGAGCAACTTGAGAGTAGTTTGCCTCATCTTCCTGTTTTCCTACAGGTATTTTGTCAGTAGAGTTTCTTAATGATTATTTTATTTTATACTTACTGTGTAACTATTAATAATATTTTTATTCTTTTTCTATAATGACTGATTCAATGTTAAAGTTTTATAAAATTTTACTTTTTTCTGAAAACTTCAGACTTTTCAAATGTAACTAATATATCTAGAATTATTAGCAGCTAAGATTGATGCTTGAACTGTTATTGGGGCACTTTGAAGTCACATAGACCCAGATTCATATCATTATGTGGCTGCTTCTAGATGTGTGACCTCCCCAAGTTCCAGTTTTTATAATTGTAGAATGGAGAAGGAAAAATTGTAAAATGGTTTAATGAAGGTAGATTGAGAGCTTTACTATAAAGTCAAATTCCTGGCTCATAATGAGCATTCAATAAAGATATCATTATTATTACTATGAATAAAAATGAATATATATGTATATTTTATACACATAATTATTCATCACATTTCTGATATATAGTAGTGCACCATGAATCAAGCTTCTGTGATCTTCACCTGTTCCATATTTTGTAAATTTAATCTATATAATAAGATTTAATCTATTAGTGTTCCAAACTATTCCAGTACTAATCCAATAACAGTATTATATGTCTCCTTTTTATAGTTAAGTC
This sequence comes from Tapirus indicus, assembly GCA_031878705.1. Taxonomy (NCBI): domain Eukaryota; kingdom Metazoa; phylum Chordata; class Mammalia; order Perissodactyla; family Tapiridae; genus Tapirus; species Tapirus indicus. Next base: position 39,978,283 of record CM062925.1, read on the forward strand.
ATTGATTAGCAGAGAATATATATATTTATCCCATATACTCCTCTTTCTTCACCTGTCACATTCATTGTGTTAAAGACTATATAAATATTTTTATAAATGGATACAACCCTAGATTGATTTATAACAAATGGACAATATATCTCCATTTCATAATGTTCTTAGAATTCTCTATATGTTATAAATTATACATTATAAAGTGAAATGTAAGATTGATTTTTATTTAGTTAATTTAATAAATGCAATAACTGTTTTTTGGGCTGGGGTACAAATAGTTTATATATTCATTTGTTTTCTGAATTATCTGTATAATGATTTCTTTTTGTACCATAACTGCATGCATAGTGTAAGTGTCTTGGTTATATAAGTAGTGTTGGTTGATTTCAATTTTCAGGATTATAGAAATTGCTATATAATATCAGGGTAAGAGTGATTTTAAAATCGTAAATTTATATAGATTAATAGTGTTGTAAATAAAATTGCATAAAAGGATTTGGAATTCTTATCTTGAATCTTTAAAAGTACAAATTAAAGATATAAGTTTTAGAATGGTATCTTCTCTAAGACACAGGCTAAAACAGCTTTGCAAGAGTAGCTTGCAACATAGCAAGAGTAGCTTATATTTCCATTTGATACGTGTGAGAGAAAAATCCTAGGATTGCTGTCATAGTCTTTATTTCTTATGCAGTACAACAGCTTGATTCTTCATATGGTGATTAGGACATCTATCACTTTCATCCTCAAGATGTCTGAGAAGATACACTAGCATAAGCAAGGCATTATACTATGTAATAGTTTTGTCATCCATAATGATGAAGATGTCATACTGCTCTTCCATAAATTTTGGTAACAAACTTAACTTGGTTGAAGTCTATATGCCACTTCCAAAACACTCTCTTTCAAGCACAAATTTCAGATGAAAATACTAGGGTTTATGCTCTAAATGGAATTACTAGGACAAAGAGTATGATTGGCATTGTTATTTTGATAACAACAGGAGCTATCAGTAAGCACATCTATCTTTCTGCCAATTTATCCTCAGCACATTCAGGGCTGTGTCAATGTGAGCGCACTGTGACTTATGAGTTTAAGGAAGTTTATAACTGCAAATAAAGTGCATCAATAAAAAAAAGAAAATACTCTACTTATTAACATGAAAAATATACTTAAAGACTCGGGGAATGAAATGCAGAATAACTCTTGGAGCAGTATGTTGCACGGTGGATGCTTAGTAAATGCTCTTTACTGAATTGACAGTTGATGCAACCAAGTTGTAAAATGCTATATTCAGGACCAGTCACTTTGTTTTTGTTTTGTTTTGACATATACTACATCAACTGATATGTTACATTTACATGAAGTGTATGAATCATAGTAAATAAATTTTTTTTTTAATATATTATGACTTTAGGAAGACCGACTTTTGGCAAATGAGGAAACCATAATCTTTGGCTGTGGTTTATTTCAAAATCAGTTTGCAATACAACTGTAATACACATTATTTATCTTTTCTTTTTCTTTGCTGCCCACTCTCTGTGATTCACCCTTAGGAGGACCATAATTTATTGTTTAAATTGAGACAACATATCTATATATCTTAAGTGATAATTAACTTTGGATTTTCAACAGTAATGGTTATTTTATAGGACATGTAAAAGTATTTTCTTATATTATTAATATTTTCTTAACATGTCTCCCATGTAATATTCCAGAATCTCAATGATAAATGCTAACTTCTAAAGATACGTTACTCTATTTTCTGGAGTAGCATGAGAGATAATTAAATGTAACTTCTTTAACCTGTGGTTTCCTTTTTTAAGTTACTAACTTGAGAAATCACTTTATTCTCAAAGAGTCTTAATGTGAATTTGTGATTTTTCCTTTAAGAATCTTTTTTTCACTAATTAGTGTCCATTTTTTCATATAAATACCTTAAAGTGTTCTGGGTCTCTAATATTGCTTTATCTTGACAGTAGTTCTGATTAGAAGAATTTAGCTTTGCAACTTATATTAACTCTTAAAGTTTCTGTCATTAAAAACTACCTAATGTATTTCCTGTCAAAGTGCAATATTTTGTGAGCACTTTTTCAAGTGAGATCATCAGAGCAAGGTAAAGGATTGGCAGCTATTGTGAAAATGTAAGAGGTTTCTCAGCAATCTTAAGGATAGCTTTGTTCTAGGTGTCAGCAATTGCTTGGCTTTGCTTTGACTCCTTAGGTCTGGCCATTGAAATATAGAAAAGGCTTCTCATGATTTGTACTTTTATCTGTATCTATCTGTCTATCTATCTATCTATCTATCATTTTACAATAGCCATAACAGATATCTCACTTTTTGATCTGTCTTTTTTTTTTCTAATCAATTGGCCACTGTGACTGGTTAGGCATGTGGTCTTGATTTGTGCCCATGAGATATAAGAAGGTCCCTGCTGAGGTTTGTGGGAAAGTTTCTTCTCTTTTCCTCCATAAGGTACCTGAACTTCATCTGGATGCTGTTGTGCAAGACTGTCAGCTCTCGATCCCGCCTGAGGATGAATTTAACTCTTGAAGTAAGAGATATATGATTTCCAGAAAACTAGAGGCTGATTGTACTGAAAAGCCTAGAGATAAACTCTTCCTGAAGCTTGCCTTACCACTGAAACTTTAATTTATTTTGAGCCAGTACATTAAATCTTTTGTTTTTCTTGTTTATTTCACTTTCTTAGGAATCACTTTTTCCTTTCTTTTAATATAATGAAATATTTCAACCATACCATACCAAAATTGCAGAAAATGAGATAAACAACACCTTTGTATCCACTGCCCAACTTTTTTCTTTTCTTCTTCTTTTTTTTTGGTGAGGAAGATTGGCCCTGAGCTAACATCTGTTGCCAGTCCTCCTCTATTTTGTATATGGGACTCAACCACAGCATGGCTTGATGAGCAGTGTGTAGGTCCACACCTGGGATCTGAACCTGCAAACCCTGGGCTGCTGAAGTGGAGCATGTGAACTTAACCATTATGCCACTGGGCCAGCCCCATATAAGTTTTATAAATAAAATATCACAAATATGATTTATGTCCCCTATGTAAATTTCCCTCATCCCATTCACTCTTTTCCTCTGTACCTGTATATAAACAAAATCCTGAATTTGGTGTTCATTATTGTAATGTATTTTCTACATATGTATATATCCATACATAATATGCATAATTGTCTTGAATTCTATCTGATTTGTGCCATATGCATTTACTGTGCAAAATAATTTTTCATACATTATGCTTACTAGAACTCTGGTTATAGTTCATGCATTTTTTACTACTAGAAAGTATTTCATTATAGAATATAAAGGGCATTCCATTGTGAAGATATTCTATAATTTATTTATATATTCACACATTGATTGGCAATTATGGTTTTTCAAGTTTTGTTATTAAGGATATTAAAATGGCATCTAACTAATGTTAATCAATATTTCCCTGATTACAAATATTCATTGACCATTTGGGTTTTCTGATTTATTAAAATTTTGTTTACATAATTTGTATTTTTCCACCAGATTATTTGTCTTTTTCATATTGATTTATAGAAGATTTTGTTTATTATATTTCAGTACTAATACTTTATAAGATACATGCTTTGAAAATATCTCTTCCTATTCTTTTGGTTGTTTTGAACATTGTTTATAGTATCTCGTATAGTTTTTAGTGGAATTTATCACCATTTTACTTTATACTTTGTGCTTTTTGGGTCTTGTTTAAGAAATTCATTTATATTCTGAGGTCATAAAATTATATATTCCTATATTTTCTTCTAAAATTACTTAGTTTTGCGTTTCATGTTTAAGAAATCTTCTCCTATTCCAATATCACGTTTTTCTCTATTTTTTCTAAAACTGTTAAAGTCCTGACTTGCACATTTAAATTTTTAATAATATTTATTTTGGGATGTCACACAAAGTAAGGATAAAATGTTCTGATTTTCCATATTTATAGCAAATTATCAAGAACCATTTATTCTTTCCCCTTATCAATTTATCATGTCAATGCCCCTAAGTATAAGTATATTTCTGGGCATTTGTTACTATTAACAATGCTGCATTTTCTGAATTAATATAACTTTATAATATCTTGATATTTAGGAGGACGATCCCATAATCTATGAGGCTCATCTGTCTTTCTGCTTCTCGTCCTCCAACTCCTTCTAATTCTTCTACTGAGTATTCTTGGGAAAGCCAACAAAAGCAAAAATAAACAAGTAGGACTACATTAAAGTAAGAAAACTTCTGGACAGTGAAATAAACTGTCAACAAAATGAAAAGGCAATCTATGGAATGGGAGAATATATTTGCCAACTGCATACCTGGTAAGGGGTTAATATCCAAAATATACAAGGAACTCATTACAACTCAATAGCAAAAATGCAAATAACCCAATTAAGAAATGGGCACAAGATCTGAATAGACATTTCTCCAAAGAATACATACAAATGGCCAACAGGTATGAAAGAATGCTCAACATCACTAATTGTCAGGGAAATGCAAATCAAAACCACAATAAAATATCACTTCACACCTGTGAGAATGTCTATTATCAAAAAGACAAAAGGTAACAAATGTTGGTGAGAATGTGGAGAAAAAGGAACCCTTGTGCACTGTTGGTGGGAATGTAAACTGGTGTAGCCACTATGGAAAACAGTATGGAAATTCCTCAAGAAATTAAAAATAGAACTACCATATGATCCAGCAATCCCAAATCTGGGTATAGATCCAAAAGAAACTAAATCATTATCTTGACGAGATATCTGTACTCCCAGGTTCATTGCAGCATAATTATTACATTTAAAACATTTTTTCACTTATCACCTAAAGTCATTTTATTAACCACCAATCTGATGCTCTTAGGAAAAATTGTGGTAAACCACACCACCTCCTCTACCCAACATCATATTTCATTGGCTTTAGGTTTAGCCAACCAAGCAAGCATCCAGATCTGTGTTAAATAACTTCCAAGATGAAGGAAATGCTTTGGGATCCAATTGGAAAGGAAGATCCTTTTATTCTGTTAGATTCGTGAGTGTAGGAATTTTAAGTATCAGTAAATTATCTTTTGTAACTGGCTCATTAGAACCTGTAAATAGTTGTACTTGGCACAGTTGTTTCAGGAAAGTATTTGAAGCAGTAAATGCACCCATGATTTATAACAACTTTGTTCATGTAGCCAGTTGTGAAATGTATATCTTAATTTATTCACTTTTTAAAGATAGACTATGTCTTTTCACCTTTAAATGAAGAGTGAAAAGTTCCTAGTGGTTTTTTTTTTTAACATGCTATATCCCACATGCAATGATATAATGTGAAATGTGATAATTTGTATCTTGTCAGCACTGAAAGGAAGAAACTAAAACAAACTGTTCTCATTCTTTTCACTTTTGGAGATGAATGTTCATTTCTTTGAGATATTTTATTCTACAAGGGACTTTTAGTCTGGAACTTACAGAGATTTGTCAGCACAGGTGAGGTGCACCCGTAGAGACTTGTTATAGCGATTGTTTTGTTTCCTTCCATTAGTCTTGTTTTCCTAGAGTTTATTACTCATTTTGTTGTTGTTTTTGTTTTGTTTTGTTCTTTTTTTAATTCCGGGAAATTCACTTTAGAGATAACAAGGAAAATCTTTTAAATTTGCCACATCCTGAGCCATTCTCATCCTTCCCTAATCCCCTTACCTGTATAAGGAAAGAAAGAAATCAGGGGCCAGGTTGGTGGCGTAGAGGTTAAGTTCTTGCGCTTTGCTTCAGCAGCCAGGGCTTCACAGGGCTGGATCCCGGGCGCGGACCAACGCACCACCTGTCAAGTCACGCCGTGGTGGCATCCTATATAAGCCTGAGGAAGATGGGCACGGATGTTAGCCCAGGACCAATTTTCCTCAGCAGAAAGAGGAGGATTGGCAACGGATGTTAGCTCGGGGCTAGTCTTCCTCACACACACACACAAATAAATAAATCAACTTACATTTAGAGACCTGCTTTTTCATGTCTTTAAGTCACTACTTTCTTCAACTCATCCTTCAGGTGGATAGCAGATCTTGGAGCTACCACAGCGGAGTCACCCACATGCAGGCAGCAGTAATCACTGGGATGCATGTCCACAGGCTTCAGCATCTTAAGCTCACAAGAAAAGGGGGGCATATCTTGGTTGTAACCCTTTCCTTATGTTTCCTGGAAATACGTCCAGGTGTTTAGTTTTGAACCTAAATTGCTAAGAAGTAAAGACCAGAATAAGACTGGAATAAGATTTAACCTTCCCTTGTAATCTCCCTTGTTACCTTACCCTCAGCCCCTCGAAATGAACCTATGCTTTAAGTAAAAATATTGTTCTTACTATGCACAATAGGTTTCTTAGACTAGATCCCTGACCCACCTTTCCAGCTAGACTGCTACCTCTGAGCCCTTCCTATGTAGGAATGTTGAAGCCAGCACTGATATTCAGAATTTATGACCATTACATTAGTATTCAAAATAAGGGGCAGAAGTGAAGACTAGTTAATGCAAAGCTATCCAACTAATGCAAAAATGAAACAAAAACAAAAATATAGACATGTTTTCAAGGTGAAGGTTTGTTTATTGCTAACAGTCCAAATTTGGCAAGCATTTTAGTAGTTAGAAAAAAATGACTAGAGTACTAATTAATGGTTTAATATACTGACTACAAATTTTTTTTTTTTTTTTTTTTTTTGTGGGGAAGACCAGCCCTGAGCTAACATCTGTTCCAGTCCTTCCCTTTTTTTGGCTGAGGAAGACTGGCCCTGGGCTAACATCTGTGCCCGTCTTCCTCTACTTTATATGGGACGCCGCCACGGCATGGCTGACAGGCAGTGCGTCGGCGGGCGCCCGGGATCCGAACCTGCGAACCCCGGGCTGCCAAGCGCGGACTAAACCAATGCGCCACCGGGCGGCCCCTGAATACAAATTTTTAATCTATTAATTATAGGAATATTTCTATTAGGCCAGATTTTACTAACCTATTTTCAATTTTAAACTGCATTTCTTTGAAAAGTATATTGTGATAATGATTAAGCCTTTCTAAACCTCTAGAATGTATTTCATCTCTTTTTTAATTCTTACCATGATTCAAGGTTCTGTTGTATGTTTGACCCATAGAACATAAAATGGGATTAATCTTTCTGGTGGATTTTTGGAATGTAAGCTGAGATCTTCATTCCCATTGTACTTCGTCTGGAATCAGAAAGCTGTCAAAAAGAGAATCTCTCCTGCTGTCCTTAGTATTATGTGAAGAAAATTAATCCTTAAAACTCTTCATATTCAAAAGAGAAATATCATCCTAGGAAGATCTTATCTTCTAAAAATACTTGCTTTTTTTTTATAAGAAGGGATATTCTTCATTGAGTTACATCACTTGGGTTCTCTTTTCAAATTATTTGGGGATCTCTGCCAAATTATTGTGGAAACAGATATGATAATCTCAGGATGAAGAGCCATTTATTCAAGTCTTTAGACAATAAAAAGTTTCAAGATTAAAATAATAATACAGTCGTGAAAGTAACGCTCAAGGCAATGTGTATCTTGTCAGATTGTTCCCTTTTTTCTCTAGGTGAAATCTGAATTGCTCAAAAATTAAAAAAAAATTTTGTTAAGAATTAAATATGGGTGAGTGTTGCATGTGTATATACTATATTACTCATGCAGTTAAAAACAAGAGTAGTAAAAATTGTCGTATTTATTATCTGGGAATGTTCACTCCATTTTCTTCTCCATTTCCCTGGGCTGTTCCTAGAATAATAGTTTAAACTGAGAAAAGCTGCCATAGTTTCAATTCTGTTACCATGGTCCCAGAGTTACGTTTTTGCACTGCACTTAGCTTTCCAAATTCTCAGGCCCCATGAAGAGCTAGTCTCTTTGGTATTGAAGCCTGTCCTCTGCTTTGCCCAAATTCCATGAATAAGGATATTTAGCTTCAGGCAGTTCTGCTGTAGTCTAATCCCAGATGTGCATGGCGTGCATCACAGGCCCATTTTAGCACCTAGAACAACTGTACTCCAAAGGCAGGTGAAAAGCAATTCCTTACCATTTCACATGCAGATTTGTAGGGGAGAAAGGAGGCTTTCTCCATCGTTGTCCATCTGTTTGCTGGTGCCAGATGAAAAATTCCCTTGCACTACAAAACTGGTTCAAAATTCAACCTCCTTGAAATATTCTATTTCAAAGCTGCACTCTCCCTTTATTTAAACCCTGAATGTCTGATGGGGCAACTTGAATTTTTTAGTTTTGAGGTAATAGTAACTATTGTTTAAATATACTTTAAAGCTAAAAAATGTTTTAATACATATATTTTATTTTTAGTTGATTCTCTTTCAAAATATGTTATTTTGTATTCTAAAATACTAATAAATACAATTCTTTTATTGCATTATTCAGTGAAGTATATATATTACTTCCACAAAACCTTGAACTCCTTTTCCGTATGAGTATTAATGCATGTGGTTTTTGAAATTTAGGTGATATGATCATATTTTGATCCTGAAAACTCACATTTTCGTTTTACTGAAGTGATGGATTATTTAAGAGATCGCTCTGAACTATTCTAAGAAACTGAAATTCTTATTGGACAAAGATATATGAGCACTGTGTATACTTCGTGAAGATTATAGGCAAAGTGTCCAGTTACTAGTTCAGCAGAGATTGAAGGGCAGATAATGCTGTTATTTACCCATAAAATTATACATGGACCATGAATATAGTGCATCTTGCCCAAATCTAAATAAAATGAAGAAAACCTAGTAATTAAGCATGAATTTTAAAATCAGGATCACATTTTATTGTTTAATTGCTGGTTTTCTGGATAATCATAGAATGCACAATTAAAGCTAGTATTGGTATTTTATAAATGAGAAATAATAGATTTTATGGTCAGATTTCATCATTGTCTTTTTGCTTGAAAGTTTAAATTACTTTCTTTTTTTCTGTTTTCTTCTTTCTCTTAAATCTTGAAATGTAAATGCAAATCTTAAATCTTAAACGTTTGATGGAAGATCATGCTTTGTATTTTTTTTCAATAATTCTGTAAGCATATTTCTAAAATTCATGACTTAAATCCCCCAAAGATATTTCCAAATAATTTACATGAAAGCTATTTAGACCATCCGTTTTTCCTTTCATTCTTGACAGAATAACTAAACCATTATCCAAAATTTGCATATTTTATTTAATTCATATGACTGCCTTGTATGTATGATCTATTATATAATGAAATCCAGTTTTTAAAATGTATTTATATTGTAGGCTTTTCCAGGTTCTTCATGCAATTTCAACAGCATAGTGATATACTTGATAAATACTTTTCTTGAAGGCAGTAATACATCATTTAAATGATGGCCACTAAAAATGAGACTGAATCCTGCATTTTAATTCTTTATATCCACCACATGATTCATTTAAGAAATCTGGATTGAGAGTCCAGTAGCTGTTGGCGGCTTAGCCTAAGAGCTGAACTTTAATTAGGTGTGTTTAGTCAATAAACAAATCTCCTTTGATTCTCAGATGCTGGTGTTATGAAGATGAGTAAGAGGTTATCACTTCCCTGAAAGAACTTTTAGTGCAGCCAGTTGGATGCTGATTAGAATTTGAATGGAGCTTTCTTAGCAAAGCTCTCTCACACACATGGATTCAATTGATGGATATTTGTAGCTTGAGGATTATGGGTATATGTTTGATTCCTAGATAAATCTGGTGGCTTAATACAGAAACATCTTTTTCTTCTATAACCAGACTGTGACCCTGTGCATGTGATGCATTTTACAACAAGGGAGACAAGATAACGTGGCAAGCTCAGTGTAAAACCTATAACGATTCCTGAAGAAACCTATTCAACATTCAGTTCTTATATGTGAGATTTTTTGCATCTTGTTGTTGGAAGGATAAGCAAATACTCAGGGTGGAGTTATCAAAACAGATTGTGGATGTTGATTCATTCTGCAAAGGCCAAAAATGGAATTGCGCATTTGTAAGGAATTCAGGTTTGGTACTCTCCCCTCCAACAAATTCAGATCATCTTCTGTTATTTCTCAATAGCCAATTCCAAGCATAAAGTTTAGACATTTTCCTTCTAGAATGGGTAATAATACTCTGGATAATTGAAATACAGTTTAATGATTTACTTCAAACATTTACCAGATAATTTTCAAACCTTTTCCATTTTGGTTTTAGCCTAGTTTGAGACTGTGTCTGAAACACATGAGGGGAATGAAGGAAGGAATTTTTCAGCTTGTACTTGGCAGAAAAGTTCTGTTGCTGAATAAGATCACAAGTTGTGGCTGAAATGGTTTGGTAATAGTTTTTTCCGCTGAGCAAAGCCAGACAATCTCTGCCAAACAGCCGAACAGAATCTATACTGTCAAAATGGAAAAATAGAAAAAGTGGTGGCAATTACGAAGGCCGGGAATTCTGGCAGCATTCTTAAAATTTGGCACTTGTACTTGGCTGTGAGAAGGAACAAATGGGCACCAACTATTGCAGCTTAGTCTGCTGCTGTCTTGCCTGGAGAGTATTTGACACTGAGATTAATAACAAAGCTTAAGTGCTTGGTTCAGAAGTCTTCATTCAAAGTGTTCTGAGCACCTCTGTCAGTAAAGATTCTGACATGCATGGTTCCCACAGTGCTCTTCCAATTAACAACAGAAATGAGAGGAAACTCTTATTACGTGCTTTAAAAAGTATTAAATCCTTTCCGTGTATTAACTCATTTAATTCTCACGTTAATCCTATGAAGCTAGTATTTTTTTTTTTTTTGCACCTCCCTTTCGGAGATGGGAAAAGAAAGGGAACAGGGAAGTGAGTACCTTGTCTGGGGCCACACGGCTAGCGAGTCTGACTGTGGAAGCCAGACTTCTGTTACCATTCTCCAGTGTCTTGGTATGAAAAATGCAATAGCAGTGTTTGACAGAAAAATCTATATTCTCTTCCTTAGGCCCTTTAGAGCTCTTTTTTAATGGCTTTTTTTGGGTAAAGATTTTTTTGGAGGGAGGGGAGAACAGAAGTACATAAATTCCATCACAAGTATTAATATAGACAGCATAATTTTCTCCGTTTCTTTGCTTTTCCACTCCAGCACAACTTCATGAATCTCTGATTTTTGTCAGTATTGTTGGGAGTATTCAATGTAAATTTAATGTGAAATGTAGTTGGAAAATTTGATTGCTCTCCTTATTTTTGACTGTTAACTTTGTTAAATGTTTGAACCATAAAGTTGTTTAATACTGAGTAACAATTAAATAGTGCCTGTGTAATACTACTCATTAGATTATTTTTTAAAATTAGTGTTTTGTATTCAAACTTTATAATTCATTATTAACAGAAAGTTTCCTATAATCCACATTATGTAATAAAAGTGTCGGCAGGAATTCTGGGTGTTTTATTCCCAACAACTTGAAAATGCCTGGCATATAAATGATGCTCAGTGAGTATTTCATGAGTGAGTATTCATTGCGGATGGAGGAATGGTGAAGTTAAATGCCTTGAGGTTATTCAAATGTATAATTTTGCTTTTCCTCTACTAAATATTCAAGGTCATTGTTGATGAAGAATATCAGTAATAGCATAGGAAGCAGCAGGAAGCTGAGAAAATGGTGCCCTTCCTTAACCCTTGCCCCAAGCTGGTTCTTTTGAGCTCCTTGAGAAGGAATCTTTCTCATTTATCTCTGCATTCTTAGTAATGACAAAGCGTAGTGCTCTATAAGTGGTGAAAGAATGAGTGAATGATTGTGCAAACTGAATGACTTAAACTCTTGTCCTTTCATTTACACCTAGTTTAAATAAGTCTCAAGTACAGCAACTGCCATGTTTGAGGAACATGTTACCAAAGGCTTAAGGCAGGAGTGAGGGACTGCACACTTGGGGAGCAATGATCTAGCATCTCTGGATTGGGTGCGACCTCATGGACCACTGGCTCTGTACTCACTGCCCTCTTGTAGTTAGAGTCTTGATAGTATCGCTGCCAAGTGATCACTCAGCCTCTGCTCTAACCAACTGTGTGGCTCAGATTTAGTGTAGTCTTTGTTTCACATGACCTAGGGTATGTTTCTCTGAGGTTGGTTCAGCCCATTGGCATCTCACACAATAAGCTTAGGTTTCCTGAGACAAGGCATCCCTTCAATACTTGACGATAGCTCTCTCATTTCCAGAGGCTACTCTATACCACTACACTACATGGGGGTATTTTTACCACTTTCGATGACATGGTTGACTGCTCCTTCTCTTCCTGATTACTGTCCTAGAGCTGGTCCATGTTTGTCAATGTTAATGACTCATTGAGCAGAAATACCAAAGCAGTATTGATTAATAAATAAGTGTTAATCTCAGGAAAGTTTCCAGTGACTTGCTATAGCATTCTGTTGTCAGAATGAATAGGCACTCAGTGAACGTTCTTGAAGACTATACCACGGTTCTTATGTTTTCGCTCACATTATGTAGTCCTTCACATGCATTTCCTCCATATACATGCTTCATATGTTAACTCCTTCTCTCTCTCATTCATGTGTACATTTCCATCATTACAGCCTATTCCTTCATACTGACTAATGCCCCCTCCATGCATAATCTCCTGTACCTGTTCAGTTCAGTGTGTTTTGAAAGTGTAAAGTAAATACACTCTTTTTAAACGTTCTCTAATTTTTTTAACAGAAGCTTCATAACCTACTCCCACCTCCCCACACGATGAAACAGGGAAACAGTGCTGCAGGCAGACAGTGACAACAGGACACCAGGAAATGCCTGAGAAGGTTAGCCCCACGTTGACATGATTTTTGTAGGAATTTGGACAACACATACCAGCATTTCTAAGAAACATGCAAGTCCAGTATATCATTTGTTATTCAAAATTTATACAAAAGTTGTGATTAACAATTAGATCTCTTTGAGTATTAAAATGGTTAAATAATGACCGTGAATAATGTGATTAACAATCACAACACTAATCACCACATAAATGCTTGTATTTTCAGTCTGCCTTTTATGATTAAATTTTGTAGAGGAAAATGCGTATAATAATATCATGAAGTACAGCAATGTTTTCTTTGTTTGTAGGGCTCCAAAAATATGTTAAGGAACATTTATGGTATTTTTTAAATTGCAGGATTTAGCTTCCAATGTACCAGGATTAATGAGTTTATGTTAGAATATCCATACTTTCTGTGAACAAAACTAGTTTACATTTTGATAATTTCTTTTTATAGATATTGACTATAGGAAACTAATAAATGTGGCCTTAAAAAAGCAACAAAAATTGCATAAAAGATATGATTATTTAGCATCAAATATTGAGTTAATGCTCATTTTCTCTTAAAAGTTGATTTGTGGTGCATAAAACTCATTCATAATTCAGGGATAGTCTTGGCTACACCATATGTGACCATAAGAAGGATCATTAGCTTTAACAGCTGTAAATTCCTAATAAAGTGAAAACATGTACAGTCAAGGTCAACAATGTCCTTCTGTAGCAATTTTCCATTTTCCCACCATAAAAGGCTACCAACAAGGGTTTCACTGGTCCTAGTATTTTTCTATATATAAACGAATGTAGGTTTATTGCTCATTAAGCCCTAATGCTTCTGGAACAATGATTTAATTTCAATGCTCCTATCTGTATGGGCTCTACTTATCATTTATGTTAACTATGAATACTAAATTTTTCCACATCTAGATAAAATCTGAAAGACACCATGATCAGTCAGCTATTGAATTTGAAGAGTGAATTTATTGTATCTAAAACAAAAAATAAAAGATACCTGGATAATGTCAAATATTGGGGATATGTTGACATGTTTCCAATGACTTTTTCTTTAATCAGTTACAGTGCATTTGGGAATACTCTGTTTGAAATGAATTCCTCTGAGTGGTATTGATTTTGTAGTTGAGAACCTGTTAACTAAACTTTCTATATAAGTGTACAGTGAATTCAATAATGTAATTAGTAAACTATTTTCAATTGTGGAATTGTAGCAGTTATACTGTTTTTTAACAGTTTGTTAAGAGCTGTGCCATGAGTTAAGTCTTCATTTTAATATGCCGATTGTAAAACAAGAGGGAATATTATTTGAAATGTAACTACTCTGATCCTAATCCAATTCTACTTCAGAGATAAGTAAAATAGAAGTTATAGAGCTTTATGTAAACGGAAAAAATATACTGAAAGGAAAGTAAGGGTAAGTTGTTGACTAAATCAGGATAAAGAGTTTAAAAACAATCTGTCTATGTCCATATTGATAGGCAAGACCTATGCCAAAATACTTAGAATTGCTTTTTAATTTTCCTTTCCTTGTTATAAGTAATGTGAATTCACCATGAAGCTACACGACATATCCAAGATCAAATTATGTGATAAAGATAATGTAAGACCAGAAATGGAAATTTCTCAAATTCAAATTCTAGCTCTAATATTAACTTGCTGATTAATATTTTGCAAGTTACTTATTCAATACGAGTTCTTAAGACCTTCAGCTGACTTAATGGACCAGAGAATTCAAGACCTAGGTTCAATGTATTCTGTTTGACATGACTTTTACAGAAAAAGCAGGGCACCGTAGGCTCCACATTTTCCATTGGAATGAAGTCTTGATAGTCTACAACCAAACAATACCTTTCTCCTCCAGTGAAGTATTTTGCACCCTTTTGATTTCTGGTGTACTTATCAGATGGTGATAGAACCTTTCAAACTCATTTATAATTTTTCTAGAAAAAATATTTAGGTCTAATATCTAACGTTTCAGCTGACTTTAGTTCCTTAAAAATGGTGAATTCACTGTTGAAATAATTAAAAAGTTGACTAGTAAAACTAGTAGTATAGAATTTACAATAACTTTCCATAATTATTGTAGGAACTATAAATTTTGTTAAAATATAAGAAGTATTTGCCACATTGAGCAAAAGAAAAAAATCCAACATTTAATGTTGCTGTTGAGTTTAACCACAGTGGTAGTTCTTGAGGATAAAAAAAAAATTCATACATCAATTGAATAGCAGTTGTCGCTCAAAATGGTTTGTTATTATACTAGTATACTAATGAAAATTACATAGCCAGATAAAAGGGAGGTAGGAAACTTTGGGAGACTGATGAATCTCAGTAATAGGAAAATTTCTCCTAAGTGTCTAATTTGAAATACAATAAAGCAGTCCTTTGATATCTTTCTTATTTTTGTCAAACTAAAAAAGAACACTTTGAACTAATCCAGTAGATTACTTAGCTCATTCATTCACTCAACACTTATTGAACATGCACTTTGTACTGGGTACCATGCTACAAATAAGGGATATAAAGATTAATACGACACAGTTCTGCCTTTGATATGTTCAGAGTCTGGTAGAAGAGTTAAAAAAAATAAACAAGGTAAGACAAGTGAGTTGAAGCTAAATCAGAGAGAGGATGCAAAGTAATAAATCGAGTTTGTGAAATAAGAATGAATAGTGACAGTAGAGAGCAGCTAAAATTAATGTGGCTCAAAAACTGAAATAAGTATTGTTTAATAGGCATTGGAATTTCTCAAGAAAGAATGCCCGATGAATTGGCATCTGCTGTTTTAGTTAGTGAAATAAAAAGAAGAATATGAGAAATATCTATCAGAACTTTTGCAAGACTGTGCATTACATAATAAAACAGTGAATGATATTTATCTTAAATGTATTCATCACAAAGAATGACCTTGAATATGATAACAGTGACGAATTATGGAGCAGAGTGACAGCAAGGCCAGCAGTTGTAATGGTGAAACAGGAAGATCAGCTTGATGATTATGTTGCAATTCTCCTCAGATGTGTGCAGTGATTGATAACCTGTAGGAAAGTGTGCTCACGAGTTGGGGTTGCTTGGTTTTGTTGTTAAATCAAAACACTGTAGAAATTATTCTAGGGACGTACTGTTTACATCTAGCCTTAATCAGCAAACAAGTAGTTCTATGACGTAGGTCAGTGAACTTGCTGTGATAGCACTGTGGTATGTGAAAAATGCCAGAGAGCACTACTTGTTGGTCATTGTTGTTAGAATGTTATCTGTCAAGGTTCTGTGCGTGGAACAGGTAAATTTACATTTCACCTTCTACCTCACTGGCCACCCCTCCTCAGTGTTTTTTGCTGAATCCTTGCTTCCTAAATCTCTAAATGTTGCAGGGTCCAAATATTCAGTCTGAGCACTCGCTTTCTCTCTCTCTCTCTCTCTCTCTCTCTCTCACATACACACACACACACACACACACACTCCTCTCCCCTGCATGCCCCATGCTACTCTTATCTAGTCTCATAGCCTTAAACACCAAGTATTTGTGAGTGGCTCCCAAATTTATATCTCTAGCCCTGACCTCTCCCCTGAGCCCATTCAGCATCTCCATTGGATGTTTAATAGGCATCTCAAACTAAACATGCTGAAAGCAGAACTTAAGAATCAATACCCAGACCCATAACTCTCTTTCTCGTTTAGTTTCCTCTATGTTAGTACATCCCTCCATCATCTAACCAGTTGCCTGGGCTGAAACTCTTCGTATCATTCTTGCCTCCTCCCTTTTACTCACCCCTCAAGTCCAATCCATTACAAAGTTTTGTCAAATCTGCCTCCAAGATATATCCTAAATCCTTTTTACCATCGTCACTGTGTCTGTCTTAGCCGTCTTCACCTTTTAATTAGACCGTCATTACACGAATTCCTAACCAGACTCTGCTTCCTCCCTTGCCCTCCTGTAGTCCATTTTCCTCAGAGCAGCAAGAGTAGGATTTTTGAAATGTAAAAGGTTCAGTGTTATCCCACGTTGAAGACTTTTGCGGCTCCGCATTGCAACTAGAGCTCCTTCAGTCTCTATCTTGGCTCTCTAGCTTGTGATCAAGCCACTGTGATCTCTTGTGACCCCAGAACTCATCTCCAATCAGTCTCAGATGCCCCTGCCTGACACTCTACCATACAAGCTCTTTTGGGTTCCTTGGGCTTCCCAAACTCATCCCCTCTTCTGGGCCTTTGCACTTTGTATACACATGGCTGGCTCTATTCTTTTAGTCTCAGTTCATACGTTACCTTTTTCAGAGGTGCTTTTGCTGACTGCCCAGCCTGAGCTCTAGCTGTCTGTGTGTGTCTCTCTCACCCCGACTCCCACACTTAGCCTCCTGCATACCACTGTCTTTCATGGCCCTATGTGTAGTTTTCCTCACTGCACTTACCACTCTGTGTTATCTTGTTTATGTGTCTGTTTTCTTATTTGTTGATTGTCTCCTGCCTGTCAAATGTAACTTCCTTAAGGGCACGGACCTCATCTGCCCCTTTCATTACTGAGCTTTCAACATCTAGAAGAGTAATGGCACAATAAGTATGTATGGAGTGAAGGAAAAAGATACTCTCTATCGATCAATTTGTTCTTCTTTTTCCATCTTTGGATACTTTAAAAATGTTACCAAGAGATAAGCTACAGAGAACTACAAAATCTCTTACTCATTACTTTGATATTGTCTTCTGAGGACAAACTATGAAAAATGTGCATTTTTTAGAAGTTGGCATTCCATATTTTAGAAACTTTTTGCAGTCTTTAAATCCAGTGCTTTTTTTGCATGATTTCCTTTTTGCTCTTTAAAAGGCTGTGTCAAAATAGAATTTGATTTGCCAAAACTTCATGTTAGCACTTTGAAAAGCATGCAGTAGGCAGAAAACAATAAAAAAGTGCATACTCTTCACTCACAAACACAACACATTATATATCTCAGAATTAGGGATTAATGTATGAATAATCCTTCCCTACAAAAATGAAAAGTAATATGAAAGAGTGCTTTGACTGCAGACACATTTTATTTTCAACTCTTTACAGAATATACCACCATTTGAAAAATGTGCTGTCACTGCAGTTATTTTAGGATGGGGAAGAAAGAAAAAAAATATTCTAATCATCAGACTCCTTAGTAAAGAGGAAAAGAGACATATAAAAGTGGAAAAGTTTTTTTAATAGCAAAAGTATCAAGAATTAACATAAATTATGGTGAATAAATCGTATCTACCATTCCTAGATTTTCCTTGGTAGTTTTACGCAATAATGATCTCTTTCTTAGTCTACATGTGTAAGTGATGTGATTGCCTGGGACACAGTGGAAGGCAGTTCAGGGTAATTATTGGAATATGACTTCTGGGTTTAGAATGCCTGGATTTGAAGTCCAACTTCACCTCTCCCTGAGTGTGTGCCCTGGGCACATTACTCAGTTCTTCCTTTGTAAAATGAGAATAAAAAAATACTTGCCTTCTGGGTTGGTTTTGAGCATTAAGTAAGATAAACCATGTACAACACAATGTCTGCAGCATGCTAAGCCCCTAATAATATTAGTGAATGTTACTTTACACTTACCCTTGTTATCGTATATTATTAACTCTCATCTTTCCCATGACTCAGACCTCAAAGATTGTATTCGAATAAGGTTTCATAGGAAGAAGAAGAAATAATTGCATTAATTTGTTATAGATTGGTTAGATGTCTAGAGCACTGTTTTCCAATATAGGTAAATAGGTGATAGAAAAAAAGCAAACTCCTTTATTTTAATATAATTTTTAAATTATTTTTAAAAATTATTTTATTGAGGTCACATTGGTTTATAACACTGTGTAAATTTCAGGTGTACATTATTATATTTCAGCGTCTGTATAGATTGCATCGTGTTCACTGCCAATAGTCTAGTTTTTGTTTGTCACCATACCCATGTGTCCCTTTACCTCTTTGCCCACCTGCCACCGCCTTCTCCTCTGGTAACCACCAATCTATGTGGTGGTTACTTATGTGTTTATTTTAATAGTTTGAGAAATGCTGCACTAAACAAATTTAGTTAGGTTTATCTACATCAGGACTTTTCAGAGCCTTTAAAATGTTAATGTGGAGCTGCATTGGGATTATCTATAGGTTTTAACTTTTATAAGTGTGTACCTAATGTTTGTGTAATTAAAAAAGTTTAAAAATGTTAATGTGCACCATGATCTTCCAAGAAGGTTATAAACTGTGCAAGATTTTTAAAAATCAAGACTGTTTTTTCACAGAGGGTCTACTACTCTCTCAATTCCCAGTTAGTGAAAGAGTGATTGATTAGAAAGAGAATGTTCTTATGGTCAGTTGAGGGATCCTTTCTGGCGTTTGACGAACCTCATCTATGAACTTGAAAAGCTTGAATTTTTCAGTATTACATTTATATAATATGGGTAAGGGAATTTAAGATGAAACTGAAAGTAGGGTATAATTTAGACCTTCCTTGTTTCACTTATCTTTGAAAGAAGCTTTTCCCTGTGACTTAATGTAAATCAAATAGTATGATTAAAGGAAATTGGTCTGTGTGCAGAACAAAACTGATTGTGCTTCTACCTGTCTTTTCTGGAGATATGTCTACTTCAGTCAGATATTTCTATCTTCTAGCAGAAGAGGTAGTGAAGCATAGTGGTGTGAACTAAACATTGGAGCTAGGTTGCCTTGTTTGAAGCTCAGCTCTGTACTTACTAGCTGTGTGACCCTGGTCAAATTACTCAGCCTCTCTGTGCCTCAGTTATCTCATCTGAAATTGGAGATAATAAATAGATATTAGTTCATAGTGTTTTGTTAAAATTAAGTGTTAAACTATTTTTATTTATTTTTTATTTATATTTATTTATTTATTTATTTTTTTGTGAGGAAGACCAGCCCTGAGCTAACATCCACTGCCCATCCTCCTCTTTTTGCTGAGGAAGACTGGCCCTGGGCTAACATCCATGCCCATCTTCCTCTATTTTATATGGGACGCCGCCATGGCATGGCTGACAGGCAGTGTGTCGGCGGGTGCCCGGGATCCGAACCCGCGAACCCCGGGCTGCCAAGCGTGAATGTAACCGCTGTGCCACCGGGCAGCCCTAAACTATTTTTAAAAAATTCAGAACTATTCCTGGCCCATAATATGTACTTTATATTTGTTAAATCAATAAATGAAGCTGAAGAAGCTATGTCATTGCTTTTTCTATTTATTTTTCCTTCCCTTTCTTCTGTCATGTGTCAAGTGTCATATTCAAGAGGATGTGATAGCAGGAGGAATGGTTGTCCAATAGTAGAAATCTAATTCTGCTACTTTGTCTCTGGTCTAGTGATGTTCTATCTTGAGGCAAGTGGTTATTAGAGATTCTTTCCCAGCCAGTGCCTGGGTGGTGATGGTCAGACAGGAAAATTGGTATTTTGCTACCCTGCATATATAATCTTGTGGTGTCTGCACTTGATAGTGTACTGTATTAAGCAGGAGTAAGAGTTGCATCTATTAATGGGAAAATAGATTCAGAAATCTTCTAAACATCTTGTTGTAATAGCACTACTAATCTCTTAAAAGTATTTCCGTGATGATCTGGTGCACAGTTGTAATTATAATAGTTAACATCTAGTGAGCACTGTGCTAGGTGTGTTTTGCATCATCTAACCCTCACTATAAGCTTATAAAGCCGCCATTGTCATTATTCCCATTTTACAGTGAAGGAAACCAAAGAAGTTAATGACTTGCCTGATTTAGAATGTATGGTATTGAACTGGTTTATAAACCCAAGGAACCCAACTCCAGAATCTGTGCTCTTAACCACTCTACAATTCTGTATCTCTTCACCTGGAAACTTTAGAACAATAAGAGAGCACTTGGAAAGTCTAAATTTATGGTTTGTATATCTCAGTACCAATTTCCCCAAGGCTGAGTAAGTACTACAGACATATATACCCATATATATTATGAGTATAATCCATTATATACCCATGAAACTGGATTGTGATGTCCATAGCAGCATTATTCATAATAGCCCCCAAATGAAAACAATTCAAATGTCCATCAACTGATGATTGGATTAACAAAATATGAAAAGTCCATGCAATAGAATATTATTCAGCAATAAAAAGTAACCAACTACTGATACATACTACAACAAGCATGAACCTCAAAGACATGATGATAAGTAAAAGAAGCCAGATGTAGAAGACCACATCGTATATGATTCCATTTGTGTGAAATGTCCGTAAAAAGCAAATCTATAGAGTTGGAAAAGTAGAGTATTTGTGGCCTAGGACTAGGGTTTGTAATAAGGATTGACTACAAATGGGCATGAGAGGTCTTTTGGGGGTGATGGAAATATCCTAAAGCTGGATTGTGGTGATGGTTCCACAAATCTGTAAATTTACTAAAATTTATTTACCAAAAAAGAATTGTACACTTAAATGGGTGAATTTTATCATATGCAAATTATTCCTCAATAAAACTGTTTAAAAAAAAAAGACAAACAAACTGGATCATGGCCCAGAGATTTAGTATCTTGGACCATAGTTTAGTGGTAAAGATAAAGTTTTATAATCCATTGTAATTTTATAATCCATTGTAATTTTTACATTTAGCTGCCCTCTCTCCATAATTTGTAGAATAAAAGGTAAAACGTCACTATTTTATATTTAGCATTAAAATTAAATTGGCAATAAAATAGGAAATTTTATTTATTTAGAATTCTGTACAGACATAATTTCCCTTTGATGTGATAAACTGAGTTATCTGACTTTGGAAATAAATTAGGTTTCTGTACTTCATTTAAAGTTTGTCTCATCAAATGAAAGTTGCATCATCGTATTAGATTCATGTATGTAGGAATATCTGCAACGTGTAGAAGAAATCTGCTACGTGTACCCTGGATAGGTAATTAATATAGTCTATATAGTCAATAGCCCAATTTCATTATGTTCTATCCTTTGATTATCACTTATTTCTACTTTGTGAGATATGCAGGGCATTTATTTATCATGTCCCCCATTGCACAGACTAGACAACAGAGGCATATAGGGATTAAGCCCAAGTCATGCAGCTTTATGACTGAGATGGGCCTAGTACTCAGTTTTCCTGAACACTAGTTGTGTATAATCCATATGTGATCCTAATACTCTGCACTTATTGTTTGACATTATAGCTATTTAATACATGATGATTGATTAATTCTGTAGAACCGTGGTAGATATCAAAACTGGGTTCTTGAGCTATGATAGTTTCATTACTATCATCTTATAGGATTCTGTTAGCATCATGCATTAAGTTGGAACTGCAAGCAGTAAGAGTTTACAACATGACTTGGTACTGATGCGTTATAACGGAGTTTGATGTGCGTTATCAGGTATCTTACAACGGACGGATGGATAAAACTATGATTCCACGTACACTATACCCATTTAAAAATAACGTTCCTGAGTGTGTCATTTTTCATTCCTGGACTTCAAACTTTATGAAGAAAATTGGGGAAGTGTTATAGATTATTTACCTATTGTGCTGGCTTGCCATTCATCGAAACAGAAGAGAGACACATTGCTGCTTTTGCCAAAGGTGGAAATGGGCTCTGATTTCCTCCAAGTTATTCTTCCCCAGGAGGATTCTGACTGGCACATTTCCTGATGCTTAAAAGCCTTCGATCTTAGTCCATTTCTTATGGACTCAACAACTTACTGTTAAAGATAGATTTGTCGAAAACTCACAAATCCGTTCTCTCCCTTTTTAGTCCCTTTCTTAAAGAAAGAACTGTTAGTGTGGTTTTTTTTGTTGTTGTTGTTCTGTTTGAAACAGTATCTCTTGACCTATTCTTAGTACAGTTATGTCTTAACTGTATTCCCTTTCTGTTGTCCCGATTCTGCTGGGTGTATTTCTTTTTTTAACAGCAACATGGATCCTGTAATCATTTCTTCAATTGTTCTGTTATCTTGTGAATTTATGTTCCTTCCCAGTGAAGATGGATTGTTCCCTGGAAGGCTGAACGTCAAGCCTGGATGCTTGGTTTTTTTCTTTGCGGTCCTCCTGCTTTCACTTCATGTTTTTTTGCATTTAGAAACTGATGTGCTGACAGCAAGGGAACAAAGATGGGTATCTTTTTCAGAAAGCAGTACGCATGGGAACTATGTACACATTTTTCTGGTTACACTTATTTTTTTTTTAAGACAGTTGTTTTTTAGATGTAAGTGAGACTGAGTGGGGTGGACTTAATGTAAAGCACATGTATTGGCAAGTTTGCAGACACTTGTTAGAGCTCTCTGCGTGTATGTTGAATAATGGATTCTGTTTGTTATGTGTTTTTGGCAAAGCCCAGCACTGTGCTTTTTAAAATCTAGGAAACATGTAAGTTTATTGGAACTCTTTACCCCCACTTCCCCGAGCTGTAAAGGGGAAAGGATTTAAAATGTAGTCAAGAGGGATTAGATTGCTCTAGAATAAAGCAGATATTTATCTTTTGTTGTATGAAATTATATCTATGTTTTCCCCATCCAACAGCAAGCATCATAAAGGCAGGAACCTCTGATTTTCATTGTTGAATTTCCTCAAATTGTTTGAAATATACACGTTTTTTTCTGCTCCTTAGAGACTACATTCAATTTTTAACATGCATACTTGATTTCTGCAAATGCATATTTCTAAAATGCAAATTTAACATGCATAACAATATTTCTATATGCCTCTTGACCAATAAAAGAATCTTAGAATGTTTTAATTCTGCTCACTGCCTTACTGTCCAATATTTTGGACTCATCTTGGTTTATATGCCCTAAAGTAGTTATTATTATACTTACTGTTTTATACTAACAATGCTCATTTAAATTTACTGCTTTGCTTCCCAATTTCTTTGCTCATCATTGCTTCACACTCCTTTCTGGTTTAGTTTCCATGCTCCTAAAGTATATCATTTAGATTTTTAGTTAAAAACAGCTAGTAGAAGACTTTGGTTTTGCTTTGAAAAATATTTATTTTATCCTTCATTTTAGATGACGATTTACTGGGCATAGCCTTCTAGGCAAACAGTTATTTCCATTCATACTTTTAATAATATTAATCCATTATCTTTTGGTTTCTACTGTTGCATTTGAGAAGTCTGAAATCAGCTATCAGTGTAACTTTCAGTTTTTAGCAGTTAATCTGTCTTTTTTCTCTCTGGTTGCTTTCAAGATTTTCTATATTCTTTGGTCATTGGCTATTTCATTTTGATGATCCCAGATGTAGATTTTTTTTTTTTTAATCACACTCATGTCTCATTTTCCCCTTCTATCAGAGGATTCAGGTTTTTCATCAATTCTGGAAAATTCTCAGTTATTCTTTCTTAAATACTGACTTATTTCCATTTTCCTTATTTTCATTCTCCTTCTCTCTCCCTTCCATTCTCCCTCCCTCCTTCTCTCTCTCAGAACTTTTATTAAATGCTGTTCCTGTTTATTCTGTCATTTATATCTCTTAATCACTTTTTAATATTTTCAAAATCTTTATATTACTCTACTATATTTCCTCATTTATTTTCTAGTTCACTATTTTTCTTTTTAGCTATGTCTAATTTGATGTTTAATTTCCTTATAAGTTTATTTGCATTTATACACAGAATTTTATTGTATGTTTTCTTTATATATGCCTTTAGTCACTTTAAATGTACTTATTTCACTTTATTCTTTTTATTATCTTAAATGCTTGGGTTTCTATTCCTATTGTTTGTTCTTTGTACTCTCAGTCATGGTGCATTGTTTCCTTATACATTTTGCCACTTTTGATTATAAGGTCATCTAAATCTATAAAATCTCCTATGATCTGATTTGCCTCTACTTCTGCCCGATGCTTCTGTGCTATCACATGCTCACTGCTAGACAGGCTTTTATAATTCCCTGGCTTGTGCAGATTCTATAAATTTGAATCCCAAACCCAGATAAAGTTTTCAAAAAGTTACCAAAAAAGCACTTTGTTTTCCTGGCACAAATAGTGCAAAAACATCCTTGTCTTTAAGTAGATATATTTATCTTTTTCTTGCCTGCCACTTCACCGAAGGTGCAGCTCTTCCAGGATTCTGCTTTGATCCAGGTGTTTCTACATCTTATCTGTGGTCCATGTGAGTGTCAAACCCTGAACCTCTTGATGACCCAAATAAACAGTCACCTTCCTCCCCAGCCAAGGTTTATGTCCATACCAGCTCGTTGGCTTGCATTTCTGTTTCTGGCACCTGGATGGTCCTTTTCATTTTTGAGCAAATCTAAATATGCATTTTAGAGAAGGTTCAAGTTTTCTAGTCTGTCTAGTCTGGTATGTGGTGAGAAACAGAAGTCTCCCATATCCCTTAGTTGTTTAGCTATATTTTCTCTAGATATTCAGGACTCACTCACAAATAAACAGATTTTTAGTGTTTGAAGCTGACCTTATCGTAAAGAAACAAGTGACAATAGAATAAACTAATAGTGAAAATTTGTTTAAAACAAAAAACTTCAGAGGGAATTAACTGGACTCAAAATAGAGACAAACTTATCCTTATATATCACCAAAGTAAAATAAAAGCTGATATGTTAAAGCTGATGATTCTGGGGCATATTAGGAGTCTTAATTACATATGTCCATACATAATATATACTGAGAATACTCCTTTTCTACTGGGCATAAGAAGAAATAGATTGAAGGGAAAATAATTTACCATTCTTGATTTTTTTTTCTTATTCGATGAATCTACTTATTTTATCTTTTTGTCTTCCTGTTTTTTGCTGCTTTTAACCCATTCTCCCACACACTTTTTAAAAAGATCTCTCTTAAAAGGAACCCTGAGGTAGCACTTTTATTGTTGGTTTGCTTTGAAATGCATGCAAAGTAACAAATAAAGACAAAGAAATATTGAGATACTGTAATAATATTAGGTCATCCCTGTTAGACGTTTTAGCCAGATTCATTAATTCTTCTTGAACTCCTTCCCCAGTGTTAGCAGACATCATAGTAACCTTTTTTAAGATATAGAAATGGTTATTTCATCAAGGTCATTCATGAAGTCGTTAGGAGTGTGGTATTTTTAAACATAAACGTATCTAAAAGCTGTCTAAACAATGTATTTGAACCAATGGTTTTTAGGATAATTCATGATACATAGAAGCTAGAAGAATTTCGATGATAGTAATCAATAAAATAATAACACTATAAACCAGGCACTGTTCTGAGATTTGCCATTTATTTACTCATTTAGTTCTAATAAGTCTATGAAAATGTATTATAATCCTATTTAAAGGCAGGGCACTCTGAGAGGTTAAGCTCCTTCTCACAGTTATGTAGGTAGAAGATAGCAAAGCTGGTATTTACAGCCAGGTCATCTGCAGTCTGACTCCACAGTTTAGCTGTGAACTACTCTGAACTGTCTCTTGCATCACACACACACCCAAGTATACACGCACACCAATGCACACATCCAACACACCCACCTCGACACATACACACACACACACACAGCCTATAGTGTGATAATTATCTTAGAAATATCTCTACCTCTATCTGCGTATCTTTCCATTTACCTGATTAGGAAGAAAAGGGGCAAACACTCTCACTATTCAGTTTATAATAATGATCCCAATAAAATAGATTTTCTGATCAGTGGCAAATGCTCCAATCCTAATGAAGGATGTTATTTTAGAGGAGTTGAGGCACATATTTCATAGGAGTGAAGCCAAGATCTTATCTGTGCAGTTACTGTCAAGGAGTTCTGACATCATTACGACTCATATTTTGTTATTATTGGAAAACAACAGATTTTATTCCAAACTTCAGTATCTAGTGACTTAATTCAGCATCTGTGCCTTCCACTAACTCAGAACAAGCAACTGAGTGACATTTATCATTAGCAAGTAACTTACTTTCTGGAGCTTAGCCATTTTATACATCTATCCATTTTATATATCTGATAATGATCACTTATTAACCAATATTAGATATTTAATTATGATTTTGGATTCAATTAATGCATTTTTATTGTTTTAATATTATTTCAGTCATTTAATTATTATAGTTTGTTCAACTCATATAATTTTTTGGAAAGAAATGAACCTTAATTATAGTCAATTTTATAGCAAGAAGATTATAAAAATGGAAATAAATTTCTAATGAGTAGGGAGAACATTTTGCTTCCTTTCATGATATATCAGTGTGTGTTAAATTCTATTTTCTTCTGTAGTTTGACTGACTAGATTAAGCTTAGTGAAAAACTCGATGGAAATGCTTTCTGTATATTTCAAAATCCAAAGCCCCCAAATAATGGTAGCTTTTCTGATTCTCTTTCTTCTTCACCTTAAAATATCCTGATTGTCATTTTAAATCAATGTTGCTGAATTGAAATCTATGACATATAAAGGATTTTCACATTGATGGCATTAGCATATTTGATGCCATATGGAAAGAGAAACAGGAGACAGGCTCACATAAAGGGTTTTTTGCAAGTAGTCGTTCTAATGTTGCATAATAACTTTGTAATTTACCATCAGTGAAACAGCAGTTTTGAAGGGAGTATAATCTTAGGAAAGATTGTGTTTTATTTATACACTAAACATTTACACATGGGTAGAGAACTAGAATTACATTTAAAACGGTTGCATGTGCCTATGAATGGAGCACTAGGTGTGGGCCAAAGGTATAACATGAATTTTACTGCTGTTTTCTTCACAGGATAACTTTTGGCCAACTCTTTCATCCTTATTAAAAGGTAGATAAATAGTACTGTCAAATGACCTTGCTATTCTCAAAAGAAATCTAACGAGACAAAACAGAACAAAACCCAACTCTTCTCTGAGTCTCTCACCCACAAGACCACTATTGGCTTTAACCCTTTAGGTTGAGCTGGCTTGTTGGTTAGGCAGTTTTCACTTTGTCCTTCTGTGAATTGGCAGTCTCTGAACTGGCTCTCAGTGATCTGGCTGACTTCCTGCAGAGCCTAGAGGCAACGAGGGAGAGAAATATCCATTGCCTAAAATTTTAAATAAGAGGCCATTGTAAGGCCAGTGCCTTGGCAACCAGATGAGCAGAGCAGTGGAGGTGGGAAAGGAGCGAGAGGGTAGCAACAAACAAGCAAACAAAGACAGTGAGGGAGAGGAGCTAAAGAAAACTTTCATCTCATCTCAAATTATGTTGAGGCTGATCAGAATATAACCTGTTTTCTCTATATGCAAAAAAAAAAAATCCTCCTTTTCAATTCATTCATTCAGCAAATGTCTATTGTGAACTATGCCAGGTAGTGTGTAAAGGCTGGAAAGTTAACTGTTAAAAAGTTTCAATACCTGGTCTGGTGGAGCTAATAGATTAATGACAGAGACAGACAAATCCAATAATTATAATGCAGTTCAATAAGCGGCAACAGAAATATGTAAGTACTAAGTAGTTTCTGAAAAATGTATGGGAAAGGGAAGAAAATGTTTTTTCTCTTCCTTTTCTTTAACTTCTCCACCCTTTCTATGGTAAAGGAGAACCCCATTTCCAGGTAGCAATGTCACAGTGTCACACTGTCCTCTATAAAGTGGAGAATGATCCTTAAGCAGTGTTCCTGCATGAGAACACTATCCATGCCTAGAGAGTGGAAAAAGACATCCATCCATCTGCCCTTGGCTATGTAGGAACATCTTGGGCTTTCTTCTGTTCTAATTTACTTCTGTTCCTTCAAATGAAAACAGCAAGTATAAGAAAATGTCGCTGTTCTTTCTGAAAAACAGGCCAGAGACAGGTTATTTACATGCAGCTTTATTCTCCATCAGTAAGCTGAGGAGAGCATTAACCTGAATCCACAGGATAGTTTTCAATCCTGACCTCAAGGTTGACATCCTTTTGTATATTCATCATATTTATCTGGATGTTCCCAGAACCTCAAACTCGGTAATTTGAATACTGAATCCGTCTGGTTCTCCACCCTTCCTGCCCCCAGCCACTTCAGTCCTTCCACTCTATGTATGCCTTATATTGTCCACCCGTTTACCCCAGCCAGAAAAGCTGGTGCCACATCTAAGGAATGACAAGTCCTATCTGTCCCACCTCCCAAACTTTTCTACTATTTATCTCTTCCTTTGTCCTTAGTTCCTTCAGGCTGTTGCAATTTCTCACCTGGACAATTGGGACAGCATCCTTACTAAATCAGTCTCAGCCCCATCGGCCACCAGATCATCCTTTCGATCTTTTCACTTGCAAATCTGAGCTTGTCATTTCCCTGTTAAAAATTCTTCAGTGGCAACTTGTTCCCCATAACAGTGGATTTCAAACTTGTTTTTTAGGGGACAGAATACTCTTTCAAATGATATTTTGTGTAATATCTCAATTACATGGAGCTGATTAGATGTGAAGTTCAATGTGTGGGACAGGGACATAAAGAGAGCAGTGATCTCAGAGAGATTCTTCCCATCATGCCTTGCTCGGTGACTTAAGGTACCTCAATGTATCTGCAGGGCAGAATAGAATAAGGCTTGAAAACCATTGATCTACAGAAAAAATTATAAGCTTCCTTGCATTACATATAAACCCTTAATTAACTACCTGCCTATGCTCATTTCCTGCACTCTGCATCTTTACATTTCATGCTGCAACCACACTGGACTGTTGCCACTTCACAGACATGCTGAGCTCTATCATGCCTCTGTCCTTCAACACTGGACCCCTGTCCAGAATGTGACCCCCTGACAAACTCCAAGCAACTGGCTAGTCATCGTTTGATGCTCCGTGAGCATCACCTGTGCCTTGTCACTCTCCCACCTCTCACCCCTGGGCACACTAAAACTTCCCTTTTCTATATGTTTCTACTACGTTTTACCTTCACTTCTATAGACTCTTTGTGACGCTTGTCTTCACAGCTGTTTCTCTAAGATCCTTAAGGTCTGTAACTAGGTCTTCATTCTTGATTTCTCAGTGCCTAGCATAGTCTTCTAGCCTATAGTGGGTCATTAATAAATATTTGTGCCATGAATAAATAAATAATTTGCTTCTTGAACTATTGTAATTAGAGTTAAATGAATTTCAAAGATAAATGTACTCAAAATATTTGAATGGTGATATGTTCCTTCATTTTTTTATATGGAATAAGAATTCAGATGTAATTTTGTTGATAATAAAATGATTGAAAGCAAGAAGAGACATATAGGTAAAAAACAAACAAAACTAAACCCTTAAGTTGTCATTTTCAAACCAATTGGGATCCATATGTAGTATGTGAAACTTTCTCTTTTGGCTTCTTTAGTTTATTGTTAGTAAATGTAAGGCATTTGAAGTGAGCCTGTCCAATGTCTAGCCCATCCAGTGCATTTTTTCTCTCTGTGATTGTACCACGAGCACTGGAAGTCAGAATCACAGCATGACTGTGTTATGTTCAAGTTACATTTGGTTACCTGTATTCAGACTTAGTAGTGATAGAAAATGGAAACATGGTGAAAAAAATGAATCATTCATTCTTTTGTTTTGATCAAAATACTACAAATCCTTCGTAAAGTGAATTGTAAAGTATACCTGTAGTGGTTTATCTTTTTTTACCTTAAAATTATGAAAATTTATTTTAAATAGCTATATTGAGAACCCAATGATTATTACCGAATATGTCACAAAAGTGTAAAATGTACCAGTGAGCCCTGGCTGTAAGCTCAGCAGTGATCTCTTTCCCAGGTAGGGCTTCAGGAAGCCAGGATGAAGTAGGGAAGAAGGTAACCTTGGGACTAAAGCATCTTAGCTGAGGCCATAGAAATCCTTAGATAGAGACCTAGTTCCAAACTTGGACGTTCTCTTACTAGCTGAGTGAATACTTGGGCCAGCTATGTAACTTCTCTAATCTCCCGTTTCCACTTCTGGGAAACAGGAGTGATAATAACTACCTCATAATGAGGATTCATTGGAATAATGTACATAAAGTGTTTAATTTCATTCCAGGCACAGGGTAAGCATTCAATAAATGCTAACTATTATTTTTATTTGACTCCAATATATCGAATATTAGTCCTTTAAAAAGTTCAGATGTTTATATCAGGACTGCTGAGGAAAAAAGGCAGAAGAAAATGCCCAAGTGTACTAAGAATAAGAAGCTTGGAAAATGTCGCACACTGATATTATAAAAAATGATGTTTAATTTTGTTCATATTTATAGTAAAAGAGCCTGACTAGATTAAAGATGTGTAAGACAGGTAGATGGTGCGGGTTAGCACACACAGAGAGTGCAAACAGGGCTTCCCGGAATATCTGACGGCTAGCCATTGCATTTACATCTGAGTCAACAGAAAATTGAATTACATATTTTCATTTAATGTTGCCTCTTGGGTCAAAATATTTCATAAACTTTTGACCGAGGGCCAGGCCTACCGCATTTTTTATGTTGCCTGGTCCTATTCTTGCTTTGACCTAGCGTTTGGAAAGGCATTCCAGTCCCTTTCTTTGAGTAATGGACGGTGCCTGTATTTCTCAGACAGAACATTGTCATTGAAGGTATTTCATATGGTGAAATAATGTTTCTGGCTTATATACTTCAGTTGGTTTATATTGTGAGTTCATAAACCATATGGGAATTTAAATAACTTGAAATGAGACCTTTGATAGAAAGCCTTCTTACCCAACTTTCATTTACAGTAAAAAGATTCATCTCAACCACCTACTCATCTAAAGCCAGCTATTGACTAAAATCAAATATTTACCACTGTGGCTCTCCTCTGACTAGGTGCCTTGCCAACATTTGTATGTCTTGCCTTCTCTAGAGAGTGCTGGATATTTTCAACTTCTCTGACACCTATACTTTTTCTGTTCTCTTTAAAATTGCAGATTACTTGGCTGTGTTTATGGTCTGTTATGGAGACAAGACATGAATCCTTTATTTACTGAAGGAAAGATTAATGAAACTGAATACTTTCCTCTGTGTCTTTCTATATCATCGTAAGTGTTCAACCTGTGTGTTATGGCATCATAGGAAATACATTCTAATTGAGCTTAGACTTTAAGCCCAGTACTGTGTAATGCTTAAAAGCCTCGGCATGCACACACACATCCTCACACACACATATAGTGAGAGAGACACAGGGAGAGAGAAAGAAAGAGTGAGAGATAGAGAGAATATAAACATTTTAGTTGAAATGCAACTTTAATTTTCCCAGCTACTATTTTTGACCAGCTATTATGAGCAAAAGTCATGCCAGATGCTATGGAAGTAATGGAGATCCTTAGAGTGTTTACAGTCTCGTAATGTAATATATCAGTATTTGCTGTAAATTACTGGCTTAACAGAAAGGAAAATTTTAAGGTCACTTAGTAAGGGGTTTAGTGATAGACATGTCTGTGGGTACTGCAGGAATGGTTAATTCAGCAGCCCAATGATATCATCAAGGGCCAAGGGTCTTTCATTGCTCCATTGTGTCATCCTTGATTTTGGTATTATGCTCACTCGCTCTGGTGACTAATTGTCTGCAGTACTTCCAGGCATTACATCTTGAATATCAATGACCAGAAGAAGAAAAATCATACCATGTAATCTTGTGGTTATCTTTCTTAAGACAGAGGAAATTTTTTCCTAGAAACAGTCCAACAGTCTCCCCTTTTATGTCTTATTGCCCAGTGGGGGGACCATGATTGATTTAAACTGATCATCTGAAAGGAATAAGATGTTCAGGAGTTATTCAAAATCCTCCAAATAGGAAATTAAGTTCAAATTGCAAATAAATATAATATAAAACAGAGTATGATAAATGTTATAGAAATATTGAAATATGAAAATGACTTGGGGTTTGGAGACAGGAAGAAAAATGACCAGTCTGTTTGTGGTTTTTAGGGATGGATGAAGAAAGTGTCAAAAAAGTTTCAGTCACATTATTTATAGACTTTTTAAAAAATGTTACTTCTGACTCTTCTATCAGAGCACCTCTCACAATTATTTATAAGATTGTTTATTTTCTACTGTTGCCTCCGTACTGGAACTTCATAAGGACAGGAGAAATGACCATCTTATTCATCCATGTGTTTCTCTTTATTAAATGAATCAAAGAATGAGAGCGTAGCCTTGGAGAATTTGTAGAATTTTAGCAGGCAAAGGAAGACATTCCAGGTAAAGGGAATATCATTGGCAAAGTCATAAGTCAGGAAAGTTCTGACACCTGCCTGAAGCCTAGGGTAAGGATAGTAGGAGAGTGAGAAACTATGCTGGAATGATAGTGTATGAAATGCATGGATTCATTTAACAGTCGTTAAGGAAAACTGAATGTTTCAGAGTTGGATGGAGATGTGGTGAAAGCTCTGTTTTAGAGACAGAAACTTGTCAATGATATGTTAGATTAACTACAAGGGGAAGAGCACAGGTACGAGACAGTGGAACGCAGGCTGTATCAATAGTCAAGAAGTCATTGAAATCCTGATTTGGGGTTAGCAGAGGAAGAAAATTGCAATAAATGTATATCTAAGGATATTACAGATGAGAACTGAGATAACATTGAAATTTTACATAAGTAAGAGAGGAATGAATTGGCAATGGGAAGACCAAGAGAAACATGACAACAGAATTACAGATATCAGAAGCAGGCATTACATTATGCTTTGACTTGTTTTCAGGGACTGTGAGTTGCAGAGATAGCCTGTTGTGGTGAGAAAAGTCAACAATTCTTCCAGATTCCTGAGGCTGCCATATAGGAGATGTTCAATACTGGAAATTTTATAGAAGGACAATAACAATAATAAAATTTATATTAAATGCTTTCTGAAATAAAATAAATTATAAATAATTCATGGGAACCTCAAAAGGAATTTAAGATTAAGAAAAGAATTAGAGTAAGGCCATGACAGAAAAAGCATAGGATGAGAAATTTTAAGAAGGAAATATTGAGTACGCTGACAAGTTTTGCCCCACAGTTGTTTAGTTGTTGTCTAATGTGTGTCTTGGCTTTAATCATATATTTGTAGAACAGAAAAGAGCTTTATGATGTCTTCAGTCTTCCCTCTTGCTTTCAAATAGATGACAATTAAAATATTCCAGATACATGGAAATCTGCTTAGTTTTTGAAGAGATTTACAAAAAGAGAGATTTCATAAATAGAGTTGCTTTATATTTGGGTGATAAATATCAGTCCCTGCCAAGAAATTTCACTGTGTACAGTTACACTTCAGTATAATTAATCACTTGTACAAAATGTAAGCTCATTTGTTTGTGGTCTGTGGCTTGATAGACTGCATGTGACCGATTCCTTTGACTACTAAGCCTTAACTTATTGATGTCCATTATAATATCACCCTTCAAGTTATTTCTTTAATAATTCCAGCCTCTAAAAGACTTATTCATAAGTACAATTTTTTAAAATCTGTAATTGCTTTTGTCTGACCTCTGAACCCTCTCTGAAAACTTATAATCCTTTTTAATTCTATATAGCCTAGAATATGTTACAGGCATTTGTAAATGTATCTGAGTGTCACGCTTCATCTTAGCATCATTTCCTAAAGTACTTTACAAACAACTAGTATTTACAGATAATATGAGGAAATTGCCAGGTTACATAATTTTGTTTGTTGGTAGGGAGAGAGAGTGAGATCTTGATTCAGGGGTCAGCAGAGAAATGAAACGGCAATAAATGCATATTTAGCCTTATTACAGAGGTAGAACTGAGAGGACTTATTGCATTATAGGTATAGCATTTTAGAGAGGAATGGGTTAGCAGTTCACTGATATTGGAAAATCCAGAAAAATATGAGAAGTTTTAGCAACACTACTAACTAGATTTATTTAGGTTTCTTATATGCAAAACTTCTCTAAACTTTGGTACGCTAATATTCAATGTAAATATATGAGCAAAGTTTAGAAAAGGATGATCTACATTGTACTCATTAGATGTTTTGAATCATAGCTCCTGTTTTCACAATGGTGACACATTGCTGAACCTAGATGTACACTGCAAAAACCAGCTAATATCTACTGAGCATCTTAGGTCACTTCACATTTATTATTTCCCTTTACTCTTCAAAAAAGCTCTATAACATAGTGTATTACCACCTTTTTTAAAAACAAGTAAGGATTCAAGACTTAGAGAGACTTAAGTATGTTCCTAGTGTAGTTAAGTAGTAAAATCAGGATTAAACTCATTTCTTTCTATCACCAGCATGCTCTACTACCTTCCTTTACATTCAGAATTTGTTAAACTCACATAGAAGCCTTCTTCCTGAGAGATGGGTTTTTGTTAGGAGTAGCATTGCTTTTCTATTTTTCTCGCAAAAGAATGAAAAAACTCTGTTATTTTTAAATGAGTCAGTGTTATGTACAAAACTGAAAGTTTCCCCCAAACAAGTGTCTTTAAAGAGAATGAAATCTAAGAAATTTGGGGGAGGAGGGAGAGAGAATTGACAAGGGGGAGGGTTAAATATGGAGTTGGTCAGTGGTGTGCTGGTAAATGTTTAACAACTGGCTCTCTGAGATGGGGAGGCAGAACCCTGGTTTGTAGCATTTGCTTATTTTCATGGTGTAAGTGCTCCCACCATGACTATTTCAAGCTACCAAGCTGATGTAACTGAATGTGGAATTGGGAAGAGATGGGTAGCACACCATTTGTAGAATTTCTACCATACACAATAGATGTAACTGACCTCAAGAACATATAGAATAGTAAAATGTTAGAAACTGATGAGTTTTGAATGTTCATTACCTTTGTTTTTAATATAATTAATTGTAAGTTTATATAATTTAATTTTTAATAATGACTATGTTTAACAATAGGCTCACAAATTCCAAAAAATTTAACAAATGTCTCTTGCAAGCCAATATAACTGGCTCCAGCACACCACTGATGGGGTGGATTAGAAGATCTAATTTAAGTCATACAGGAAGTAAACTATGTGGGGCACACTTTAGCTTTGTCCTAATATAGTTTTCTCCTACTCTTTTGCAGTTTACTATGAGTATCAGTTTTAATAATGGAGCATCAGTGGTATGAGTTTTTCTAGGAAGGTTTCGATGTGTTTCACGCTAATTTACATTGATCATTAGTACTTGTGGTGTATGACAGTCAGGGCAGCTCACATGATTCAAAGTTACTGTGAAGATCAAGAGTCATTCGCCTCAGGGATGGATGAAGACAGCAGAGTCCATTTTTGAAGATCATTGTCATTTCTGTTACTACTGATTATACAGGGGTTGAGAGTTATCCAGCATCTCATTTTCACTTCAGTTCAAAAATAAGGTTGAAAACTGGGTTTAACCATAAAGTGAACGAGACGTACCTCTAGACTCTGACCATTTGGAAAGTAGTTTCAATTGCTGAATGGCATTTAAAAATTGAGGGTAGATTATATAGTTTACAATACAATATGTGGAAAATATACTGTTTTATTTTCTGGGTTGTTAGATTAATAAAATATTTTACATATTAAACTAGAGAAAGAGTTAAGACATATTCTTCAGGTATATTTTCCACTGGACTTATACATTTTGTCTTCTTATAAGACAAAATTGTTGGTAATAACTTATTTGTTGATTATATTCTTAACAAAGTCTTCCTTAATAAATTAAATAATGTAATCTATTTTAATCTTTATGAATAAATTTGCTCAGCCTTCTTCTGTATTTTCAATATCAACTCTTAATATTATGTGGTATTTATTTTTGGAAATTTTCTTTAGAAACTCTGTAACTAGGCCTACACATGCAAAGGGAAAGTGAAAGAAATGAGTGATCCAAAATTTGACTAACCTAGATTTTTGGATAATTTTTATTTGAATTATATGAGTACTTTTTAGTTCTTTCACTTGGCTTTGTGTAGATTCAGTCTAAGACTATTTCTATAGATACACGCTGATATAAAGATGAAGTTAATTAACTATTTTGACAGTCAATTTAGATGATTCTGTGAGAAAAACACATTTATAATGGTGTCTGCATTTTCTGGATTGATATTCTACATGGATATCATAAATTGGATCTATGGTAAATGTCCCTTTAATGTAGGTTTCTACATAGTATGGTATGAAGACACTGTGTGTTGGAACCAGATAAGCTTGTTATTTTCTAGTATATATTACTGCTTCCAAAGAGTATGGTATGGAAGGGGAGAAAAAAAAGAGTAACTTTACAATAGAGAAACCTGACAAACACTACTTGAAGCCAAGTGATTCAGCGTAACATCAACAATGGTAAGTTATATTGATAGGAAATACCCTCTATATGATGTGATAACAATGGCACTTTACCTCTGCGGTCTTATTCTCAAACACATTTCCTCAGTCTAACAATGAGAAAAACATCAGACAAATCCCAAATAAGTGACATTCCACAAAATACATGACCAATAATCCTCAAAACCATCAAGGTCATGAAAAACAAGGAAAGTCTGAGAAACTGTAACAACCAAGAGAGCCTAGGGAGACATGATGACTGTATGTTATGTGGTGTCTTAGATGGGACCCTAAAACAGAAAAAGGACATTAGGAGGAAACTCAAGAAATCTCAGGAATATATAAGCTTTAGTTAATGATGTGTCAATATTGGTTCATTAATTGTGACAAATATATCATAAGAAATGTAAGATTCTAATAGTAGGAAAAACTGAGTGTGGGGTATATGGTAACTCTGTACTATTTTCACAAAAATTGAGTAAATCTAAAAATGTTCTTTAAAAAGTTTACTTAAAATAAAACTATATATCCAACAATGTGGGAATATCTTATCACCTAATATTCAGCCAAAGAAGCTAGACACAAGAGTGCATATGAGATATGATTCCATTTTTATAAAGTTCAAGGATACATAAAACTAATCCATGCTAGTGGAAGTCAGGAAAATTGTTTCACTTGGGAGAGGGAATTGACTAGAAGGGGCACAGAGGATCTTTTGGGGTGCTGGTAGTATTCAGATTCTTGGTTTCTATGTTGGTCACATGGGTATGTTCGTCACATGGGTGTGTTCATCTTGAAAAAACTCATTGAGCTGTACTTAGGATTTTTATATTTGTATATATATGTTATACTTCAATAAAAATAAAAAAGCAAAGGGATATTTGGTTTTGTTCAGTGACATTTGGATTACGTAGATAATAAAGGGGTTTTTAGCATTAAAATAAACACCAAAATGCATTTTATGGGAAATGATGTAAAAGAAAATAAAAAGTAAGGAACAGTACAGTATTAACTTATAAATGTAACACATAAGTGTTATGTTGTGAAATTCCAAATTGAATCTAGGATGGGTTAGGTATCCCTCCTGTACTCTCCTACAGAACTCTTATTGTTACATTTAATGTCATTATATGGTAATTAAGATTTTTTTATGCCTATTTTCTTCAATAGAATAAGATCATGGAGGGCAGAAACATTATCTTATTCATCTTTTTCTCTCCAGTGCCCAGCATATGTTTGGACAACTAGTATGTGGTCAGTAATTATGATTGGTATACATGAGATAAAGAATGAATATGTACATATTTCAATAAGTATATGCTAAGTATCATTTACTATTTTGAGATGTGTTCACGTATTGTTTTTGATAATTCTCTCTCCTCATTCCTTTCTTCTCTCTTTTTGATACTTCCTATAAGTTGATTATAGGGTATTCCAGGTTTATCCTACAAAGTTTTTATCTTTTCTTTCCTATTTTTCATTTCAATCATTTTGTCCTACTCTCTGGGACTTTATCGTCCAACCCTTTTACTGTAGTTTTAAATATGGTAGTAAAATGTTTAATATATGAGAGCTGTTTCTTATTTTTTATGACATATTTTCATGGAACAGTGTTCCTTTTTAGTGGATGCAGTATATTCTCTCTCCCTTTGAAGATATTTATAATAATATTTGAGATTTACCTTTTCTTTCCATGGTACTTCTAAATTCTTTCTCCCTGATTTTCTCCTCCTGGGCCAGTGGGTGTGGGAGACAGGTTAAGAAGATTTCCTTTAGCTGTAAGTATTTCTGAACTTTTCTGGGGCAACTATTACATGTCAAATAATATGTTATGTACTGGGGGGAAAAGACTAGTTTTTTTACTTCTTTTAACAAGCCCATTGTTTAGTTCCCCATGCAAAGGAGCAGAGGTTGAGTAGAGGTAGGAGTAGAACATTTCAGACCCAGGGACCAGCTTATATATAGAAATAATATAGCATGCTCTGGGAAGTGGTAGTTAGATATAGTTGCAATGTAGAGTGTAATTGTAGGAGTGATAAAAGATGAAGTCAGCAAGATAGATAGAGACCAGGTTGTGGAGAATGTTTTGTATCCATTCGGATTAGATTTAACTCTGAGGGACTAATTCTCAAAATAACAAGAGTTTAAATGAGTGAGAAGTTTATTTTTATCTTCTGTAAAGTAGGTAGCCCAGCACATCTTCACTGTGCGTCTTCCACTTTGTGGTCCAAGATGGTTGTTTCAGCCATCGTGACAGCATTCCAAGCAGTAGAAAGGAGGAAGTGGTAGCAGATCAAAAACTCCTCCCTTAAGGATATTTCCTAGAAGTTGTACACATCGTTTATCTTCCATTGGCTAGACATACATTGTATGTCACTCTGCTAGTTACACAAGAGCCTGGGAAATATAGACTTTGGGGCGAGGGTGGCCACATGCCCAGTTAACATTTGGGTATTCTCTTACTGAGGGAGGAAGGATAATATGTTAGGGGACAACTCACAGTCTTGGTTAAGAGTTTAGAATTGATCTGGACAGTGGGGAGAGGCCACTGAAGAGGTTTAAGCCAGGGAATATTTCACTTTAGAAAGCTCATTCTGGCAGTGACATGAAGGATAAAGTGATGTGAGATTAGAGGTGATCTGAGCAGTTAGGCAAACATGAGAAGCCCCTAGTACGAGAACTATAACGTGTTACGGCTGTCCATATGAGACTGGGGAGAGAGTATCAGTACTAGTGACATTAAATGACTGCATTGATTGTAGTTTTTTATCTACAGGGCTATGTA
Source organism: Tapirus indicus (assembly GCA_031878705.1). Taxonomy (NCBI): domain Eukaryota; kingdom Metazoa; phylum Chordata; class Mammalia; order Perissodactyla; family Tapiridae; genus Tapirus; species Tapirus indicus. Next base: position 40,017,923 of record CM062925.1, read on the forward strand.
TTTGACTTATATTTATTTATAGAAGTATATTTACCATAAACCTAGGCCTAAGTCAAAGAGATGGCAATCAATGCTCTTGACTACAGGTACCCCTCCCTAAATCTTAGAGGATTTTTGTCCTATTTCTAGAATACCTTTGTTTCTCTAAGGATATGTATTGTAATTTTTTTTTAAATGGCACATGCACCTGGTGAAAATTTAAATACAAAAAGATATATCAAAAAAGTATAACTTTCTTTACATTCCAAGTATATTTTTCTTTACATTCCCAAATTCCAGAACATTATCAATCCTATTGTCTCAACAGGTATGGTTTATCCTTTTAGAAAACCTTCACAGACACACACACACACACACACACACACACACACACACACACACACACACCTTCTTTCTTTCAAAAATGTATTATTTTCAGAAGATTTCCAACATATGTTCTCTGATTTGTGGAATCTAGCTATGAATGCAAAGTCAACATAAAGGATTTGGGGAGATGGGTTTAAATATGCAATCTGTTCAGTGTCCATATGCTCAAGAATGGGGACATAAATATTCTGTGTCTAAATCTAGTCTCAGTGACCCCTACTCCCCCCTGGAAGTTTTATCATATAAGCATCACTTTGAAATGAGTGTGATTCTGTTCTTTATATATGTACATATTTGCAGTATTATTTTAATTATATATATATAACATGAACTTGAAATGCAAGCTAATTACTTCATCTGGTGCTTAATCAAATAGTAAATCTGTTCCAAGGGTGGAGGAAAAACTTACTGTGTTAGAATTATGGAAAAAGGATATATTAGTCTCCAACTTAGAATCTTCCCAAGGGACTTTCAGAGTAACCTTGATCCCACCATATGCACTGTTCTGTATGTTTGCTGTTGTTTAAAAATACAACTTCTTGATCTTTCTAAGTCAGACATATCAGTACATGCAGACCTTTGTACATCAGTTATTTTAAGAGCTGGACTGTGTATACTCTAGTTCCCTGTTGATGGACATTTTATTTTGTTTTGTATTTTTGTTTTGTTTTGTTCTTTTTCAGTTTGTGAGAATTTGTTTTTGTTCTTTTTCTTGTTTCTTACAAAAGCGTTTTAACAAATGATACTTAAATTAACATTCTTATACACATAATGAAAGTATATCTGTATTTACACATACATACATATGTAACAAATAGTACTTTAGTGAACATGTGAAAATATATATATAAATACATACATACACAGACAGGGTGAATTTCTAGAGGTAGAACTGAGGGCCAAATGGTATGTTTATTTTTTATTTTGATTAATTTAAAATTATCCACCAAAATTGTTAAGCCATATGCTCCCAAAAAAAGATTTGATAGTGCCCCAGGTAGGTAACATAAATGCATTAAGCAGCCTGTGTGTAAGGAGTTAAGCTGCTTGTACTGAGCAGCTTATTTATATAAGCAACCTATTTATATCCTCTTTTAAAACACTGGTTACCAAACTATCTAAATAAAATGCCCCCTTGGGTTACATGCTTGCCAAGGCCTTACTATAAATGTTTTTACTTTTGCTATTATTCTCATTAAAAATGGTATTTTAATGATAAGACTGAGCAGTATTTACGTTTATAAGCAATATGTCTATCTTTGTGAACTTTTTTATTCCCTTTGTGAGCCATGTCAATGAAGATGAGGGCATAGATACGGAAGATCCAATGCCAAAAAAACCAAAAGCATTGGGAAAAAAATAGCAAGATATATGGAGCCATCATTGGACCCTGAGTGTAGACAAAATGTTGGTAGAAGAACAGAAAATTTTAGAAAATCCATAAGGCAAAAGAGATGTGCTTCTCGTTCACATTTCCATTTACATACAACCCTCCCGACTTCCCCCATAATTTTGCTCATTTGTTGTGTATGTTAACTCTGGTCTGTGGTAATAATGAATACTTAATAATGTGATACTTAATAACATAAATGCTTGGTTTCTGTTGGTGATTGTGTATTGCCTTGTTGACATTAGGTCTATAAAATTTACGTGTATGAATAATCAAATAGATAGAAATTTATAATGTTGACAGGAATTTTCAATGGATGGTTTTTCTTCAATTCAATAACTGACTTTTAAAAAAGAGATTTTTATGGTACCTAATAGCTTAGTGTGTAAAGGAAAGTATGGAAGGAGGTGGACCTATTTATTACAGAAATATATAGAAGCTTTTGTATAGATAAGTGAAAAAAAAGACGGAAGAGTAGAAGTAGTAGTTTAGTAATACTTGAGGAGCCAATTTAATGCTTCATTTTTCCCCCTAACATTTCTTTATTTAATTTATAGTTTACAAACTCAGGGATATGGTGTGTGGGATTGTCCATTAAAATCCCCTAGTATCAAACATAATACAATAAAACCAGGCAATAAAACCAGGCAAATCCATGATAATGCAGATTTGGATGATAGTGATTGAAGATTGGATTTCATCCTCAACTCAACCCATATTTTTAAATGAAGGTGGTCAAATGAGGAAGCTAGATATGGCGGGAAGAGTGAGACCCCCCCCCCTCTTTGGGGGGACATAAATATTCTTGGTATTCATCCTTCCCAACTCCCTGGATAGGGGTGATGAGACAGGTGCCAGCTAACCAGAAGATTCCTTGAATTACTGTCACTATACTGGAAATCCCCATTAGTCTTGGAACCCAACCTTTTCCCCTTTCACTTAAGACAGAGTGGATAGCTGCCATGAAGAGGTGACACATTCCACCTGGAACTTGATAGATTTAGAACACACACCCAGACACGTAAAGTCCAAACCCGCTAGCAGTTAGACTTGTCTAGTTCTTTTCATTATCCTACAGTATCATTACCACTTTTTACATAAATGAGTCTCTTGGACCCTATTTTATCACATTATGACAGAGTTTTATTGTACTTTAATTTCTGCTGACTGAAATCTGCTGTTATACCGTCACTGGGTATCATGGAGGAAGAAGTCAACCAGGTAGAGTTAGATTATGTAGCTAATTTCAAGTTATGTATTTGCTTGTCTTTGGCTGGGTTGTCTGTTTACTTCTTACAGCACCCCTTTTCTTAATAGATGTAAGGTTGAAGTATGGTAGCTATTATGTGAAAAAAAAATTTTTTTTCATTATCTCTCATCACATTAAGTTCCAGAGAAAATAGAAAGACTTTCCAATGGTGGTAATGACTCTCGACAAAAAAAAGTTTAAGTACTTATCAAACATACCACAATAGAGAAAAAATAATTGTGAGTATAAATGTCAACATCTAAAATCCAGTGTAATTGTGACTACAAATAAGCTATAAAAGGGGCATTTTTAAGTTGACATATTTATATACACTTTGCCAAAGTAGCTTTTTATCAATTTTTATAACTGCCACTTATATAATTTTGTGTCTATTATAAACAAATATAAGCAATTTAAATAGTCACTCAATTGTTGACTTATGTCATACATATGTGATATTTCTGTGCTTAATGTTCAAGTACTAAACTATTTGGGAATTTATTTTATTCAGTCTACGTTTATAATGAGATTACCATATGTCTGTAAAGAAACTACATCCAAATGCTTTTGGTAGAAATATTTGAGGTTAATAATAAAAGAACTTAATATTTTTATTTCCCAGGGCTTTAAAATGAGAAATACCTGCATTTACCTATTTTTTCAAAGTCCTTCCTTTTTTTTTAAATTGAGGTAACATTGATTTAAAACATTATATAAATTTCAGGTTTATATCATTATATTTCAATTTCTGTGTAGATTACATCATGTTCACCACCCAAAGACTAATTATAATCCATCACCATACACATGTTCCTAATCACCCCTTTGGCCCTCCTTCCTCCCCCTCCTTTCCCTCTGGTAACCACCAATCCAATCTCCGCCTCTATCTGTTTGTTTGTTGTTGTTTTTGTCTTTTATTTATGAGTGAGATCATATGGTATTTGATTTTCTCCCTCTGACTTATTTCACTTAGTGAAATACCCTCAAGGTCCATCCATGTTGACACAAATGGCAAGATTTCATCATTTTTTATGGCTGAGTAGTATTCCATTGTGTATATATCCCACATCTTCTTTATCCATTCATCCCTTGACGGGCACCTAGGTTGTCCAAGTCTTGGCTATTGTGAATAATGCTGCAATGAACATAGAGGTGCATATATCTTTAGGCTTTTGTGTTTTCATGTTCTGTGGGTAAATACCCAGCAATGGAATAGCTGGATTGTATGGTAGTTCTATTCTTAATTTTTTGAGGGATCTCTGTACTGTTTTCCATAGTGGCTGCACCAGTTGGCACTCCCACCAGCAGTGTATGAGAGTTCCCTTCTCTCCACATCCTCTCTAAACTTGTTATTTCTTGTCTTGTTAATTATACCCATTCTGACGGGAGTGAGGTGATATCTCATTATAGTTTTGATTTGCATTTCCCTAATAATTAGTGATGGTTAACATCTTTTCATATGCCTGTTGGCCATCTGTATATCTTCTTTGGAACAATGTCTGTTCAGATTTTTTTTGCCCATTTTTTAATTGGGTTGTTAGTTTTTTTGTTATTGAGTTGTATGAGTTCTTTATATATTTTGGATGTTAACCCCTTATCAAATATATGGTTTACAAATATCTTCTCCCAATTGTTAGGTTGTCTTTTTGTTTTGTTGATGATTTCCTTTGCTGTGCAAAAGATTTTTAGTTTGATGCAGTTAAAATTAAAATGTCCATACTTCCTAAAGCAATCTACAGATTCAATCCAATCTGAATCAAAGTTCCAATGACATTTTTCACAGAAATAGAAGAATCCTAAAATTTATATGGAACAACAAAAGACCCCAAATAGCCAAAGGAATCCTGAGAAAAAAGAACAAAGCTGGAGGTATCATACTCCCTGATTTCAAAATATACTACAAAGCAGTAGTAATCAAAACGGCATGGTACTGGCACAAAAACAGACACACAGATCAATGGAACAGAATCGAGGGCCCAGAAATAAACCCACACGTCTGTGGACAGCTAATTTTCAACAAGGGAGCCAAGAACATACAATGGAGAAAGGAAAGTCTCTTTAATAAATGGTGTTGGGAAAACTGGACAGCTACATGCAAAAGAATGAAAATAGGCCGTTATCTTACACCATACACAAAAATTAATGGATTAAAGACTTGAATGTAAGACCTGAAACCATAAAACTTCTGGAAGAAAACATAGGCAGTATGCTCTTCGACATCAGTCTTAGCAGCATATTTTCAAGTACCATGTCTGACCGGGCTAGGGAAACAATAGAAAAAATAAACAAATGGGACTATATTGACCTTTGTAGTAGTCAAATGATTTTTTAACAAAAAAGCCTAGATTGTTTGAATGAAGGTTGCACATCATGCTATTTTATATATATGGATGTATCCCTACACCATTACAAAATCAAATTTATTCATTCATTTTTATTGGCTAAGTGCTTCAATGGTTTAGTAACTATATTACAGTGCTAAGGGTAAATTAGAAATGGTCCATATATTGGACCTCTCTATATTTTGATGTTTGAGGGAGTCAAATAATTAGCACTCCTCTTGCCAACCCAGGTTTTAAACCAGTTGAGAAATTAAACTTCAGCATAAACAGATTGAAGCTAAAATATCCCCTAAGTTACTGATAAAAGGCAGCTTTGAAGAATGACACTTACGTGCAGTTGTGTGTGCTGGAGCCAGTTCGTAGGGCCGATTGTTCACACACCTTCCCAACTCCATGTTCAGTGACATGTTGGTAGCTTGAAATCAGCTATGGTAGGAATATTAACACCATGGAAATTGGTAAATGACAGAAATCAGGGACTTTTTCCTCTGGAGAGCCAGTTGTTAAACATTTAACCGCATACCACTTCCTGAAAGCATGAATTAGTCCAAATACTGAATCACGGGATTACCCATTCACCCCACACAGTGGAGGTTGGGTGATGACCTCCTTGAGCCCCCAGTTGAATAAGTGTGTACTCTGCAGATAGCTCACCCTCATAAGAAGAAGGGAAAAGGAAGCTCCTTAACTTATGTTTTTCCAAACTCTCCTATTCATCCCACCCTCCCAAGGGCAGAGGAAGTGAGGATGTGAAGAAATATGATTCCACTGGAAAGAAAACATTAGAAGTGTGAATAAATGTTTCCCTACCCCTTGCCCCCAACCCTCTGTTTTTTGTTCTTCCATCTGTTGGACTTAACTATTAAGAATTAACTCTTAAGGATTATGATTGTTCCCTGTGGAGAGGAAATTTGCATTCCATTAGGACAGTCCTCTTCCTACCTTCATGAGGCTGCTCTGTCAATACCAGCCATTATATCTTTGAGTACCCTCCTAAATATACTGGTCATCAGTTATCTTTTGTTCCCAGAAAGCTCTACCTACTGGACCCATATCTGAAAATGAAATATCAGTAGATTTAAATTCCATTTTTCTCCCTACAGATTCAAATAAAGAAACTTCTCACACAATGTTTTTTTCTGTAACATTAAGTGATTTTATAATGGAAGGCATTTCTCACACTGTGCTCAGAAGTCCGTGTAATTTTCTGGTGTGATATATGTCTGCCTAGTACGTCAACTTCAACCACGCTTAGATTCACAGGACTTGGATATTTCCACAGCTGTTGTCACAGTTTTCTATGGGTGTCCAAAGATATACTCTGAAGTCTAGTTCTTCATGGAGCCCACAACCTGTGCAGTGCCCAGGCAGCACTAGAAAAAAGATAAGGCAAAGAGGAAATACCTGTGTTCACCATGCCACTGTCCCCAGAAAAGACTGAAATTGCTCAGAATTGTACAATAATTGAATCAATTCCAAAAGCTTTCTGTGCTCAACTCTGAAAATATATTTGCTAGTCACTTCCTCATCCCACAATATTTCCAACCACATTGTCTAGCAGAAGCTTTGGCAACTTGATTAACAGACAAAAACAAGATACTACAACAATACATAAGCATATAGCACTCCAATATATAAAGATATAAAATGCATAAAGAATTTAAATAATAAAATGCCAACGGTAAGATGCCCTACATTTGTATATAAATCTGCTCCCATATTCTATTTGTTTGAGGACAAAATTATTTGATCCTCTTTTAAGTTCAAATCTAGACATATAGTCTGAAATCAAATTAGTTTGGCCTTTTTTATCTAAAAGTCCAAAGAAATTGCAGTGCTTGCCAATTTCTTATTCCGCTCTCCGCCTGGGCTCCTTCTCTCTCATACTCTCTCTCTCTGGAGAGGGAGTCGTTCCTTTAGGGCCTCAAAAATTGCATTAGTTTACTTTTAAAGAACTAAAGAATTAATAGGACACACACGATTACCATAAGCACTGGCCCCACAAAATGTAAGTTCAAAAGGGAGCCAATTTGATTCTGGACCCTAGTAGTTTGAGTTTTTCAAAGAGCATCTTAATTTTGATTTTATTTCTTTGTTGGCTAGATTTCATTGTCAAGGAGATTTTCTTTCTCTTAAAGAAGTGTTCGAGAGATCTTGTATTCTGTGTGTTAGATTCTTGAGAATTTCTGACAGTTGTCACTATATTTGAAGGATAATTTTTAAAATGCTCCGGTAATGTATTTTCTTCTTCAGAATGTCTAGACCTGCCCACTGAATATTGATCTAATCATTTATCACAGCTTTTCCCATCATCTTCCTGGTTGGCGAATTTTGATGTTTTTTCTATTCCTTGAGTACTTGAGGATTGAGACTAATTTGTCTGTTGTGTTTATGCTTGAACAGCGACTTGGGTGGGTTGACATTCTTAAGTTGAAAAGAGACGCAGTGATGTCTGAGGGAAGGATGGTTTAACTTGTGAAGGTTTGAGAATACTGTTGAGCCAGGTCATTTGATGTTAAAGAGATGACAGATTTCATAACTGAACGACTTTCACCTTCAGGCTACTGAGCTGGTCAGTGAAGAAGCTGAGATAACACACACGTCCCCCACTCCCCTCACCCCTCACTTCTTACTGCATACGTGTTGCCACACACATCCCCAAATCAGGTTCCTCTTACTCTTGTCTTAAGATCGCTACCTCAGCAATCTTGAGTGTGGAGTCTAGGTCAAAGATGAGCACTTCATTACTAAATATCCTAAAATTATGAAGCTAGCATAAGGACAGTATAAATACATCTGCTGCTTTAGGCAAAACAAGCATTTTACAGTAAATTTATCAACTTTCTATCTTCTGTCCCCAAACATATATATTGCAGTTATTTTTAAATTTGAAATCATATTTCTTTTTTCTTTTTTTTTTTTTTTGTGGGGAAGACCAGCCCTGAGCTAACATCTGTTGCCAATCTTCCCCTTTTTGCTGAGGAAGACTGGCCCTGGGCTAACATCCGTGCCCATCTTCCTCTACTTTATAGGGGACGCCGCCACGGCATGGCTGACAGGCAGTTCATCGGCGGGCGCCCGGGATCCGAACTCACGAACCCCGGGCTGCCAAGCGCGGACTAAACCGCTGCGCCACCAGGCGGCCCCTGAAATCATATTTCTTATGAACAGTTTTTGTTGTTATCAGCACATTTTAAATAATGTATTAGTCACAACATATTTTGTAACTAATTTCTTTTTACTGACAGTCATCATTGCCAAGGAAGCTCGCCATGGTGCTCTTTCTATTTGTTTTCTTAATAGAGAATCTGCATTTTGATAACATCACATACTGTACAATTAAAATGTTCAAAACTTCTACGTGGTAATGCAAGCTAACACATTTTGAGGGCAATGCACTTTTTAAACATTTTTAATTATGAACGTTTTTAAGCATATAGAAAAGCACAGAAAATAATATAACAGGCACATAGTACTAATGATCCAGATTTAACAGATATTCTTGTTTGCCATGTTTGCCCAGGAACTTTTTTTTTCCTATTAAACCACACAGATACTGCAGAATCCCTGAGTACCTTGCTCCCAACCCAATCTCCTTCCCCTTGAATTTGTTGCTTATCCTCCCTGTGCATACTTTTGAGTTTTTACTACATAGGTACTCATGACAGTTGGTAGTCTTATGTGAGTTTTTGAAATTTAATTTATGAATTTATTTTGAATTATGATTTTAGGTTTAATGATTATGAAATATAAAAAGCAAAATTGGACTTCAAATCCTTTTCCATGTTTGATATAATCCCATGCTGTCAAGTATATTGTCAAGTAATTTTACTTTGCTTTTGTTTTTATTGGTAAGTTTGCTTTTAAAGAGTGGTTCAAGAGAGCCTATTTCAAGATTCTTGAAAATTTCTGCCATTTGTCTGTATGCTTGAAGGATAATTTTTAAAATGTTCAGGTAATATATGTTCTCTTTCAGAAGGTGTAGGCCTGGCCAATGGATATTGATCTAATCCTTTCATCACAGCCTTTCCTTTCATCTTTTGGGTTGGTAAATTTTGGTGTTTGATACCTTCCTTGGGTACTTGAGTTTTGACACTGTTATGTCTGTTGTCTTTGTACTTGCACAGCAACTTGGCTCAGAATGACATTCTTGGGTCACACTTTCTTTCCCTCAGAACTTTGTACACGTTGCTGTTCCATCCTGTGTCATTTGATGTTGCTCTGGGAAAGTCTGATACCTGCCTGATTTTTCTCCCCTGAACTTAACTTGAACTCTATCTCTTTTTCTTTAGTGATAGCACCTCAAATTTAAGACAGTGGATGGCACCTCTTTCATTTTGTGGTTCCTACAATTGCTTTTTTTTTTTTTTTTTGCTATTTGCTATTTTATTTGTTACTGAGGAAGGATATTCTACTTTACTAAACTTTTCACTATGATCTCACTTTTCATAAGTAAAAGTAATGCATGCATGCTGCTGAAAAGGTTGAAAAAGTTGGACAGGTATAAGAAGTAAAAAAATAAAAAGTCATTTCATTCAGTGCACACCTGCAACCATTATTTGCTCTTGTTACCCAGAAATTTTCCTTTTCGTTGCTTCCTAGAGATTGTCTTCCTCATCGTGCTGTCTTAAGTAAGTAGATTTTGTTCTTTAACCAGCTCATGCCCAAACACTTGAAGTTAAGGAAAATTAGCTTAGAAAGAATTTAGCTTAGAAAGCATTAATTAGAGAAATCACATTTTATGAATTTTCAATGTTAAAACTTCACTTTTCTCCTATCTAAAAACTCTTGCCTCTCTGATATACATATACATATCACTGTAGAGTACATCCATTGTATTTTGAGAACTTGGATTATTACTCTGTTGTGTTTGACAGTTGAGTCGAAGCTAACTATCAGCACCCTGGCACTGTTCGCTAAGCGATTCTTTAAACAACTTGTAATAGAAAGTCCTTCTGTAACATGCTGTCACAACCTATTCTGAGATGGACTGAAGGTAATTTTTTTTACTGATAATAAATATTGAATTTGGGGAATTGATTTACTTCTAAAACTTAACTGTATTCAGTGATATGTCTATTAAAAGAGCAAATGTATCTAGAATTATACAAATCCTTATCTGCCATAAGATACTCATACCACAGGCCTGGGAAGAAGAACTGTATGTGCATATCTTTCTGCATGTTATGGAGCAATGAAAAGATTGAGAAAAAATATTTTAAGAGATAAAATGACCCTCTGGCAAGTAGGATGCCCTATGTTAATTTATTACATAAAAGGCTTATTCAGGTATTTTAATTTTGAGAAAGGTTGTCCAAATGTTCTTTTCAGATGTGCAAAAAGAGACGCTCTGTGGTGTATTCATGTAACGACATTAAGTCTATTAAACCAGGGGTCTAAAAATGGTGATATGTGAGGTGGATAACACCCGCGTTCAGATTTGGCTTGACCTGCACGGTCATTTGTTGAGATCAACTGTTCACCATATTTCCCTTCTTTATTGCAGTGTGTTCACACACCTTCCCCCTTTTAGATTTGACCACTCTGCTTTATGGTTTAACTTAAAATGCCGTATTACTTTATAAACATTCCTTATAAAGTTCTTATGTAAATGTTTAACACTAGCCTTCTAGAAAACAGAAGTTTGAATGGCTGGATATTAAAAATTACCCAGAATATTTAGTAATCATCCTCTAATTCTTGGTTTACACATATAAAAATTATGTGTTCTAAAATCTGTATGCATAATCCTCCACGTATTAAATTTTGAAATTTCAGAACATTTTGTTCACACTATCTCATAATCTTGTATTATATGGCATATGTTTAAAAATTTCTTTTTTAATAGTATTAACTTAAATAGCATAATTGTTCCACCTTTTTATTAAATTAGACTTCAGCAAAAGAGAAAGTCTACTTTTGAAAGAAACACTATTCCTGGGTTTTATATTAACAATATAAAAATATGCTAATTGATTTTTAAAAAATAATAATAGAGAATTTGAAGTACAATAGAACTATATACAATTTTGGCCACTAGAGGGCTTTGATATATATATATATATATATATATATTTTTTTTACCAGTGAGAGTATAATTGTGAAGATAAACAGTGAAATTTATAAGTCTACCAAAGTTTAACTGGGTAACTACAAAGTTTTAATTGTGGTTATAATATATAAAGAATGCAAGAATCTTATCCTGACTGTAAGCAAAATATGTAATATTTGACATTGTATGTGGGGAAGGAAGGCAACGTTTCATATTTTATAAGTGAAAAGTCACTAATGCAAATTCACAGGTGGGTTAAGTTTTACAGTTTTCATATGTTTGTTGCCTTAACATTTTTAAAGTGTTAGAAAAATATTCTACATTTGTCTTCTCCTAATACCACATATATAATATGTATATCTACCATACCTTTGCCTACCGTTTTGTTAGAACTAAACAGTAGGAATACCTTTGCTATGAATACTCTGAATAATCTGTTCTCATAAAGAAAAAAATTCATGTTGAAGTCTTTCAGATGTTTTTCAACAGATTGAGAGCTGTGAAAGATCATTTTTCAAAATCCTAGCAGACTTAAATGGCTGTTGGCTCTCTGTGGTGAAGATTTTCATTGTTTTTCAAATTATCTGTAATTTATTTTTAGAAAATATGCTTGAGAAGCCTGTTCTAAAACAATTCCAAATTTTAAGTTTCCCTCTCCCTTTTATCTGATATATTCTGGCTCATTAAATCAGACATGAAGGTGTTCTGTTTTAAAATGCAACTCCCCTTACTCCATTAAGAATGCCAGAACTCAGGACAGAAAGGAATATCATAATGCTTGCATACTTTTATGAAACCAAGGATAATGTCCCCCTGTGTGTTCACGCTAAGCACACTCCCATCATAATTGAGTTAGAATAGGAGTTTTCAAGTTGGGAAAGATATTCTAAAGATGGGCTTTAGAGATTTTCAAATGTTTTCATTAATGCAAAAATAATGTAAAATAACCTTACCATTTACATCATTTTCCGTTATTTCCCCTAGGTTTGCTTATGACAAGAATAATCTTTTTTAATGACTTGCTTTATGTCAATGTCTTTCCAGTTCTTCAAGGCTCTATAAAATCATAGATGCTCGCTCACATCACTTTTCTGTTCAAACCTTGCCCGTTACTTTCAGGTAAAGGGCAAACTAATTAGCATGGTATTGAAGACCCTTAGGCATTCTAGTACTTCCTCATCTGCATCTGTTTCTCTTTCTGTCTTTACATACTGTCTCTTTTTCCTAGCTTCTCTCCTCGTTTATTAAACATCTCCCGAAATGTGCACGTGTGCATGCACACACACACACAGACACTATAACCCTTACAGTCAGCTGCATTGGATGACTTTCTACTCCTGGTAATCTCAATTTATTTTTCAAACCTCCTTTCCTTTCCTTTGCATTTTATTCTGCCCGTGATGCTCTTCCACTTTGTTCTACTTGATCCTTCCAAGTCCATTTTAAATATTTCCTATTTTCAAGACTTTCTCTGACATTATTTTTTCCTCTCTGGTAGAATTATTATTCTTTCCTCTCTCCTCTCAAAACATTTTATACATACTCATAGTCTGGCCCTTACCACAAATACCACAGACAGTTCCTCTCACTTTCTTTCTTCTTTTTCTCTTTTTTTTAATTAACAAAGTAGGGAACCAATGCCAGAAAGGAAATAACCAGTTTCACCATTATACAACTAGTGAAAGCCCAGATTGTAATTACATCCATACGTCCTATCTTGAAATCCAATCATGTTATCAATATTGGCATTCTAGTAATATTATTTTGAATGTTTGATAAATGCTGTTATTTCTACAGTGTCATTACGTGCTTGAGATATCAAGGAAAGGAGTAATAGAGCCTTGTGATGTTTTTGACAAGTAATGCAATATTCTACATGGATTCTAAGATAATTTAGATAAATAATAGTCTGATTTACTAACTTCTTTTGCCTTTACATTATATACTAAAACTTTGCTCAATATGTGAGATGTACAAAGTAAAAAATATATATCAAAATGTCATTTTAATGTATATGTAAATATTTCTTTAGAGATATTGATAAAGGAAATGCTTTAGTAAACTTGCAAGTTTATTTTAATGTATCATTTCAATGTCTTCCCTCCAACAGAGCTATTTCTGAAAGTATCTTCTATTTTTAAGATATGTGTGTATAAATATATATATTAGAAAGAGAGATTAGAAATCTCATGAGCATAGTTTTTTACAGCCCAAATTCATCACCTCAAAAGTTTATAAACACACTGAACTGTAAGCAATAGAAACCTAATGTAAAAATATTTTGTTACAGTATTTTCCTTTGATTTATTTATGTTTATTATTTATTCATTCAATGTATATTTCTGCTTCAGACATAAAGTCACAGTATACCCTGCCCTCTGGGAGCTTACATTCTCATCAGGGAGACAGACATTAAAGAACTAAACACACAATTAATCACTGAATTGATGTGATATGTTCTGTGAAGCATAGGCAGCAGGAGCTCTAGGGCTGTGTTACGGGACTTCATGGCAGTCTAGAAGATTTCCTTGAAGAGATATGTGGGCTAATTTTTGAAGTATAGGGAAAGTGTGTGTGTATGTGTGTGTGTGTGTGTGTGTGTGTGTGTGTGTGTGTGTTGTGGGAGGAAACAGTGAGGAGTAACCAAGTCTAAGTAGAGAATGACTTCAAGATCCAGAGACAGGAGCTTAGCATCTTCTAAGCACTGGAAGAAATGAAAAGAGCTCAGAGTAAGGACAAATGACACAGGGGCATGCTGGTGTGGAAAGCAGAACCCAGATCCAAGCAGTGTTGTGACCTTATTAAGTATTTGATCCTTATCTTAAGAGCAATAGGAACCACTTAAAGTTTAATAATTTATATTATATAAATAAATACAAGAAATATATACATATTTAAAGAAAGCTCTGTCTGACTGCAATGCAGACAGTTGATTAAATGGAAGAAAGAGTGAATTGAATAGAGAGGAGTATTGTTGTTGCATTCTTCCTCATGATGCTTACAGAATATTTTTTTATTGAGCTAGTTTAATGTCAATAGGGGGTATAATACACAACCTGAGGTTTGTTTCATTTGCACTTCTACAAATGCAAAAATATATAGAGATTGAGAGCTGTAAGCTTGTGTTAAAGTTTATGGTTCCATTATCGTGAATTACAGCCTTCTCCTGAACATTATTAACATAATGGAATCATTTTGAAGTGCAAACTCACAAAATGCAAATAGATGAGTCTTTTACATCTATGAAGTTACCAAAGCAATTATGATGAGGGATATTTCCTTTTCCACACTTTATAAGCAGCCTCAGTAGAAGAATGTTGCCTCTTAAAATAAAAAGATATCTTATGAAAACAGAAATTAGAGTTAGAAGTGGCATTTCAGCCATTATAATCTGTGGGAAATGTTTGTTACAGGGGAAAGAAAAGTCATAAATACCTCACTTACTAAAACTAATAGACAAGTAAATGTGTGATTTACATGAAATGATTATCACATATAGTACATTTTAACTATATAGGGTTAAGCTGTGCTTTAATAGCACTTTCTCCCTTCGTATTTAATTTTTTTATGTTTCTTCATTCTAAAAAGTAAGAATTTTGGCATGTGACGGTTAGAAATTGAATATAATAATTTGGGAGATTTCTACTTTCTTCAGGATCAACTCGAAAATGTTTCCATCCAAAAGCAGCAAAATACATGTTTTTCTCAAGTGCACAGGGAACATTTTCAAAGTTAGACCTTCTGTTGGGAAAAAAAACAAGTCTCAATGAATTTAAGAAGATTGAAATTGAATCAAGCATCTTTTCCAACCACAATGGCATGAAACTATAAATCAACTACAAGAAAATAGCTGGAAAAGTCACACACATATGGAAACTAAACAACATGCTACTGAACAACTATTGGATCAATGAAGAAATCAAAAGATAAATAAAAAAATACCTGAAGACAAATGAAAATGAAAACAAAGCATAACAAAATCAATGGGATGGAGCAAAAGCAGTACTAAGAGGGTAGTGTATAGCAATAAAGACTTATATGAAGAAAAAAGAAAAATCTCAAATAAACAATCTAACATTACACCTAAAGGAACTACAAAAGAAGAAAAAACAAAGCCCAAAGTCAGCAGAAGGAAGAACATAATAAAAATCAGAGCAGAAACAAATGAAAATGGGACCAAAAAGGCAGTAGAAAAGATCAATGAAACTGAGAGCTGGTTCTTTGAAAAGATAAATAAATATTGACAAACCTTTAGCTAGACTCACTAAGAAAAAAAGAGAGAAGGCTCAAATAAATAAACTCAGAAATGAAAGAGGATAGATGACAATGGATACCACAGAAATACAAAGAATTATGAGAATACTATGAAAAAGTATACACCAACAAATTGGATTACCTAGAAGAAATTGATAAATTTTTAGAATCATAAAACCTTTCCAAACTGAATCAAGAAGAAATAGAGAATCTGAATAGACCTATCACTAGGAAGGAGAATGAAACATTAAATTTTCTTTGAATGTTTAGTAGAATTCACCAGAGAAGCTGTCTGGCCCTGGACTTTTGGGTTTTTTTGGAGGTTTTTGATTATTATCTATCCTTCTCAAACTCTTCCAAAAAATTGAAGACGAGGGGACACATCCTAGCTCATTTTATGAGGCCAACATTACCCTGATACCAAAACCAGGCAAGAAAAACAAAAAAAGAAAATTACACACCAATATTGCTAATGAACATTTATGCAAAAATCCTCAACAAAATGTTAGAAAATCAAATACAACAATACATTAAAAATACATATATAATGTATATATAAATAAATAAATCACGGTCAAGTGGGATTTATTCCAGGGATGCCAGGATGGTTCAACATCTGCAAATCAATGTGATACACCACATTAACAAAATGAAGAATAAAAATCACACGATCATCTCAATAGATGCAGAGAAAGCATTTGACAAGATTCAGCATCCATTTATGATACAAACTCTCAATAAAATGGGTATAGAAGGAAAGTACCTCAACATAATGAAGGCCATATATGACAAACCCACAGCTAACATCATACTCAATGGTGAAAAACTCAAAGCTATCCCTCTAAGAACAGGAAAAAGAAAAGGATTTCTACTCTTGCCACTCTTATTCAACATAGTATTGGAGGTCTTAGCCAGAGGAATTAGGCAAGAAACGGTATCCAAATTGGAAAGGAAGAAGTAAAACTCGCTATTTGCAGATGACGTGATTCTATATGAAATAGAGAAACTCTAAAGAATCCACCAAAAAACTATTAGAAATAATCAACAAATACAGTCAAGTTGCAGGATACAAAATCAACATACAAAAATCCATTGCATTTCTGTGCAATAGAAACAAACTACCAGAAAGGGAAGTCAAGAATACAATCCCAACAAGAAGAACAAAATACCTAGGAATAAATTTAACCAAGTAAGTTAAAGGCCTATACACTGAAAACTATAAGACATTGTTGAAAGACATCGAAGAAGACACAAAAAAATGGAAAGATATTCCCTGTTCATGGATTGGAAGAATTAGCATAGTTAAAACATCCAGGGGCCAGCCTGGTGGCATAGTGGTTAAATTCGCTCATTCTGCTTCGGTGGCCTGGGGTTCGGGGGTTCAGATCCTGGGCGTGGACCTACTCACCACTCATCAAGCCATGCTGAGGTGGCATCCCATATAGAAGAGCTGCAACTCTACAACTGTGATACACAACTATGTACTGTGGCTTTGGGGAGAAAAAAGAGGAAGATTGGCAGCAGATGTTAGAGCAGAGCCAATCTTCCTCAAAAAAAAAAAAGAAAACATGGAAAGAGGTTTATTTAAAAAAAAGAATCCATATTACCTAAAGCAATCTAGAGACTCACTGCAATCCCTATCAAAATCCGAATGACATTTTTCATGGAAATAGAACAAAGAATTCTAAAATTTATATGGAACAACAAAAGACCCCAAATAGCTAAAGCAATCCTGAGAAAAAGAACAAACCTGGAGGTATCACCCTCACTGATTTCAAAGTATATTACAAAGCTATAGTAATCAAAACAGCACAGTAGTGGCACAAAAACAGACACACAGATCAATGGAATAGAATTGAGAGCCCAGAAATAAACTCACACATTTATGGACAGCTAATTTTTGACAAAGGAGCCAAGAACATACAATGGAGAAAGGAAACTCTCCTCGATAAATGGTGTTAGGAAAACTGGACAGCCACATGCAAAAGAATGAAAGTAGACCCTTATCTTACACCATATGCAAAAATTAACTCAAAACAGATTAATGACTTGAATGTGGATGTGAAACCATAAATCTCCTAGAAGAAAACAGTGGCAGTACGCTCTTTGACATTGGTTTTAGCAATATCTTTTTCGATGTCTCCTCAGGCAAGGTGAAAAATAAACAAATGAGACTACATCAAATTAAAAAGCTTCTGTGAATGAAGGAAATGATCAACAAAACAAAAAGACAACTACCAATTGGGAGAAGATATTTTCAAATCATATATCCAATATGGGTTAATATCGAAAATATATAAAGAACTGATACAACTCAACATCAACAACAACAAAAAACCTGATTAAGAAATGGGCAGAGGATCTGAATAGATATGTTTCCAAAGAAGATATACAGATGGCCAACTGGCACATGAAAAGGTGTTCAACATCACAAATTATTAGGGAAATGCAAATCAAAACCACAATGAGATATCACCTCATGCCCATCAGTTGTTATTAAAAAGACAAGAAATGACAAGTGTTGGAGAGCATATGGAGAAAAGAGAACTCTCATACACTGCTGGTGGGAATGTAAAATGGTGCAGCCACTATGGAAAACAATATGGAGATTCCTCGAAATATTAAAAATAGAACTATTATATGATCCAACTATTCTACTTCTGGGTATTTACCCAAGGAGCATGAAAACACTAATTCAAAAAGCTATATGCACCAGCTATGTTCATTACAGCATAATTCACAATAGCGAAGACTTGGCAGTAACCTAAGTGCCCATCAATGGATGACTGGATAAAGAAGATGTATACACACACACACAATGGAATACTACTCGGCCATAAAAAAAGATGAAATCCAGCCATTTGTGACAACATGGATGGACCTTGAGGGTATTATGCTAAATGAAATGTCAGATGAAGAAAGACAAATACCATATGAATTCACTCATATGTGGAAGATAAGCAAACACACAGATCAGAGAACAGCTTGGTGGTTACCAGAGGGGAGGAAGTGTTGGGGGAGGGCAAAAGGGGTAGAGGGGACCGTGACAGATAGCAACTAGATTTTTGGTGGTGAACACTATATACTGTATACAGAAGTTGAAATATAATGATGTACACCTGAAATGTATATAGTGTTATAAAGCATTTTTACCTCAATTTACAAAAATGCTTACTTTTCTATGAGGAAATGATTTAAATGAAACCAGGTAGTTTTGTGGTATGAGTCTAAAAAAAATTAAACGTCTTGGTTTTGCAAATTGTAGAGTTAAAAATTTTGGATCATTCAGCACTTCAAGTAACATAAACTGTTGAAACTTGTGTAATTTTATGAGGCTCCCAGGATCTATTAACATTTTTGGACAAATAATCCCTGGAATTGAATTTCATGTTTAAACCTGTGCTATCTATATACCGTCCATGCTATGTCTATAAAATAAACTTAAAAAGAAATGAACCTGCTCAAATGTGTTTGTCCATCTGCATTCTCTGTCGAAGTACTAACTTTGTGCTTTCTTTTGAATGTGCCACAAGTCCAAACTTTTTGGGGACTGAGCTTTCAAATTGCAGTTTACGGCATCTGAACTACTTACCTACAGGCCCCCCCACAACCTGGCCTTTATCTGCCTTTTCAGCCTTGTCTCTTATTCATGTACCGTCTCCTACTTTATTTTTTTACCAGCACAAAAAAATTAGACTTCATACCTTCATACCACTGCACATGCTATTGCCTCTGCTAAGAAATGCCTTTTCCTCCAAATTTCGTTTTGTCATTAAAAACATCTCTCAGATATCACCTGATCTGAAGTTATCTCTGTCCAATGTTACCACCTGACCTGTTTGGAAGGAGCAAATCACCTTTTCTCTGCTCTCTTGTACTTGCAAATCCTTTTACCACTGTACAGATCACACAGTATGGTAATTGTTACTTTGCCTGGGGAAGAACTGGGTCTAGTTCATCCTTTTTCTTTGATTTTCTTGGGTCTGATTTTAACTGTTAACAGGCTAACAGATGCACATGCATCCCCATCTCCAAATCAAGTTCTGCATAAGAACATATAAGTAAAATTTGTCTTCTTTATCATCTCCATTCTATATCTAGGCCTGTTCCAAGAGATCGCTGCTTTTAACTATTTGTCTTTGTTTTTCCCATAGTCAACTATCTAAATAGTATGCTCAAACAGTTTTTGTTTTTTAACTTCAAACCATGTCATTTGACTCATCTTTATGGAAGATGAAGAATTATTTTTTTGCTTTGCCATATGTTGAAGAGGAAAATCTATAACCAGCATCTCAATAGTAAAAGTAGAATGAAACGCTGTTAATGAACTCACAAGGGAATAAATTTAAACCTATGTTTCTAAACTTGAACCTCCCAAAGGGAATCCAGTTCAAGATTCGAATGGATTCTCTTCTCAAGCACCATTATTCTCATCACCCGCACTGCAATAGTTCACTTCTTCCCCTATCACTGTGTGACCACTTTCCACTTCTGTGATCCGTTCAATGTAATTCATTATTGTTTTTTCTTGGAGCCTTCTGATTTCCTGCTTTAGTTGAGAATAATTGCTTTTTAGGATGGTGGTATAGCTGTCGTTCTTAAATTCTTTTATTTATTTTCACACTTCTGTGTGAGTTATGTTTCTTGGATCCTCGGCATTCCTCCTTTCTTGGATTCCACTTTGCTGTGCTACAGTGTCCTTAACTTTTAAAGAACAGATGCAAGGAAAGTGAACTGTCTTTGTCCTTAATATCTAAAAATATTTTAAATTTCCCCTACAATGAATTGTTACTTTAGCCAGGTATAGAATTGGTGTTGAAATCATTTTAACCCCAGAACTTTTAAGTTACTGATAAAATGTTTTTCATCATCCATTCATCCTGAAGAAACTGATGATTATGTGATTTTCATATCTTTTTGGGTGTCCTGTGTTTGCTTGGTAAGTGATTGACTTTGCTTTCTTTTTCATTCATCTTGATTAGCACTTAATTGGCTCTTTCCATCTGATGTTCCATTTGTGTTGTCAACTATGGAATTTTTTCTTTTATTATTTCTTTGATTATTGCCATCTCTTATATTTTTTCTTTTTATAGAACTTCTCAATCAGCTGTTGAAGCTTCAAGATTAATTTTCTTGCTCTCCATTGCCTTTTAACTTTTTTCTTATATTTTCCTTTTTAAAAAAGTCTTTTTGCTTTGTGGTTGGAAATATTTCTTAGATTTTATCTTTCAGCCTTTCTCTTAATTTTTTAAATTTAATATTTATGTTTTACATTCCAAGTATTTCTTATTTTAATCTGCTTTTTAAATAACAGCATTCTTATTGTATAGCTGCAATACATTCTCAAACCTCTCTAAATACATTAATTAGATTTACCACAAAGTTCTCTTTAGTTCACTAATAATGGCAGCTTCCCCTTCAGTATTGATCTGTTCATTCATCTTGATCCTTCTATTTTGTGTTGTTGTTTACCATCAAATATCTCATAATCCTCAGGCATATATTCATATTATATGGATACTTTACAGCATTTCCCGTATACAGCGCAAGGGAGGATGCTGATTGAATGTTCCGAATATGTCAGATGAGCATGCAATACTTTAGGGAGAAGACAAGCCACCTGCTCTTACCCCATTTCTACCACCTTCTCAGTGGAGAAAATAAGGAGAAAAGCTTTGTTCTGGGTTGCTTCTAAGCACACTTAGAGCTGTCTTCTTATCTAGAGACACAGTTCAATTCCTTTGCAGCAAGGATCTCAGTTTTTCTTTAGGGTATGAGCTATTAACATGTTGTCAATCTTGCTGCACTTATAAGTGTGGGGCCATTTGACACAATTTTTTCCATTGTGAAATACAGTCACTCAACAATTTCACACTCTAATTTTGGCATTGCTTCTCACTCCCAATTTCTCTATATACCACTTTCAAGTTTGGAATCCTTCTGGGACTCCGTCAGTGATTTCCCCACCTTTTTATTAATTCACCCATGTATTTTTAAAAATCTCTGGTCAATTTATATCCCACTCTGAGAAGAAAATTTGAATTTATTGCTATTTTTATTTCTTTACACCTGCCATATCCTTCCTTTAAATCTCTCTGTTTGACTCTGTTAGCAAATTCCTCTGTAGACCTGAGTAGCCATAATTGCTTGGCCAGATGACTCCATTTCAAGTTGGAGATGTGCATTTCTCCTTTGCAGCTGACGTTTAAGTGCAGATGTTCTTAGTCTTATGATTGACGTCATGCTGTCTTCTCACCTCCAAAGATCTGCAAACTCTGTCCGTGTGGTCCTACTTTCTTTGATTTTGTTTTCTGTTTAATTTCATCATGCCTGTAGTTATGATTCCTTTAGTTGCAATATGATACTTTGAAATAGTTTCGAGAAAACATAGAAGTGTAATTATAAGGATACAGTGTATTCCTTGTCTGGTTCATTTATTCATCTCTCACTTGGCTGCAATAGCATCTAACTAGCCAAGTAAATAAACTGCAGCACCATTCAGTATGTTTTCCACATGGCAGCTGTAGGAATTGCTTCTTTTATTCCTTTCTGACTTTAAGTAGTGTTAAATATTTATTTTATTTTCAAATTATAAAATATTTCACACAAGACAGAAAAAAATTAATGTAACAAATATAACCCAGACTTACAGATGTTAACATTTTATCATAATTACTTTATATCTAGTTTTCAAAGAAATAAAATATTTCAGCTATATAACTGATGTTCCCCAACATCCGGTTCTCTTCCTCCTTGCCTAAACTTGATGTGTGTTATTTATTTTCACATTGTATAAACTAAACTACCTCTGCTTCTATATATAAACAATATAAACATACTGAATATATTTTTTTTACGTTCAGCTTGAGGTATTTGAGATTTATCCCTGCTGATATATATAGCTCTAGTTCCTTCATTTGAACTACTTTACCTTAGTTACCTGAACACTTACTAATAGATGTTTAGATCATTTCCACTTTTTTGCTATGACAAAAACAAAAAGCCGCAAAGAACATAAGTTGTGTTTTTCCAACCCTGTGCCCATCTGTTAGGGTTTCTCTAGAGTAGTGTAGGCTTTGTTCCCAAAAACCCTCTCCCATAGGGTGTGTACCTCCTCCAATTTGTAGGACGTTGTCAAAAAGTTTCCCAACTCACTGAATTGACATTTGCACTGGCAATGTACAAAGTTCTCATTTATCTGCATCATCACCAGCAATTGGAATTATCAGACTGTTTTGTTTTTACTAAACCAATGAATATGAAATGCTATCTCAATTTTCTTCAGTTTGTGGTACCTTGGTTACTAGTGAGATTGAGTGTATTTTCATGTTTTTTGGAGATATGGTGTTCAACTTATGTGAATTACTTCTTTATAATCTTTTTTCCATTTTTCTTGTGTGTGTATGGGTGTGTGTGTATACATGAACTCTCAATTTTGTTTCATTCATTTTTTTCACCTGAGTTAGTATTGATACAATACTTTTTTGATTAAGAAAGATTTGGGTTAAGTTTTTTGGCTTAGTGTTAATATAGCTACATCAAGTTTTATTTGGTTATTTGCCTGCTCTCTCTTATTTCCATCACTCTATATTCAATCTTTCTGTGTCTCTTCTTGAATAAATTCTTTTTATCTAATTATACTTGTTATGATTACTAATATATTTGAAATTTCTTTTTACTGTCTTATGCAATTTTTTTCTATTTACTATGCTTTTGTTTTGTTTTCTTATTTTCTGTCTTTTTTGAATTTGCCAAATTTTCCTTACTATTTAATCCTTATATTCTTTTGGAAGCTATAAGTTTGTCTATTATTTCAGTAGTTGCCCTAAAATTTTTCATATGCATTCTTGATTTAGTAAAGCCTAAAGTTAATCAGTATCAGATAGATTCTGATTCCTCACACACAAATACAGTGACCTTAAAATGTGTTGACTCAATATTCTCCCAGACACATTATTTTCCCTAATATTGTAGGTTCACATTTTTCTAACCCTCTCTCAAATTAGTCATTAATATATCATTATTTTATAATCAATGCATATTTTGATTTACTTATTAACAATTTTTTGGTTCACCTATACTTTTTGTATTCCAGTCCTTTCTTCTGATATTTTTTACTCTTTTCTGAATTTTCATTTATCAGTCCTTTCAACTCTGAGCTGTAAGAAGTATACTGTCCCAGTCTTTATTGTCTGACAATGTCTATTTCACTCTCAGGTTTACAAAACAGTCAAACTATATTACATTTCTAATTACTTTCTTTCAGTATGAAACATATTTCTAAATTTTCTCCAGGCTTCTACTGCTTGTATGAACATCTCTTGTCAGCCTAATTTTTGTTACTGTATAAATATTTTAATTTTTTTATTGTTGTAAAACTTATCGTTACTTTTCAGTGTTCTATATTTTCACTATGGTATGTCTGGGTGTGGGTTTGTTTATATTTCCCTGTTTGAAACTCTGTGTACTTCTTTAATGAGATGATGCTTCAGTTCTGAAGAACTGAATTCATCTCCGAATATTGCTTCTCGCACTTCTGGAACTCTTAAAAAATATGTGGTACTTCATCCCAACATAACAAGGAGTCATACAGCCAAGTTGCTCCCTAACTCTCCAGCCTCATCTTTCGCAGTGCCCTTCAGCCAAGAGTCTTTTTAAATTGCTTACACTCAGGCACTCTCTTGTATCAAAGGACCTTTATCAGGCTCTTTCCTGAGTGGACTTCAGAATCACTCTTCTTCTGCCATTTAACTGCAACTTGTCCTTCAGGAATGCTTCACTGACTTTTCTGCTGGGGTCTTACTCTCCTCTTACAGCATCTTGTGTTTCTCATTCAGAGCACCTGGAGCAGTTGTACTTCTAAAGTTATTTCTGAGGGTATCTAAGTACTGTCAGGCTCTTCCACTAGATTCCCTGCTCCATAAGGGTAATATTTTGTTTGTTTTTTATTCCGTTGGAATTTTGTAGGCAGTCAGGAAATAACAATGTAGAGACTGAAACCAGCCAGGTACTAGGGAACCATCAGGGACCCAGGTTGTACTTAGTCATCTCTGAACATCAGCTTCACTCTCCTCACAGTAGACCAGCTTCCTCTCCTTTGCTGCAGATATTTAATGTGATAAAAGGCTTAGAGGAGATAACCTCTCCAGGTTAAATAGTACACGGTACCCATGAGCCAAGACTGCCTGTCTATCTCTCATATTCTTTAGATTTTCTCCCACTTTAATTTCTATGATATCTGTCCTAGAGCTAGAGAATATGCCACCCACATCTTTTTTCATCCATTTTACTCTAGAATAGAGTACTCACACTACTCCTAAACATAGGCACACTACTTTACTAAACAAGTAGCTCACACTACTACTAAACATACAATCACAAATTATGTGAACGCTTTGAATGAATGAAATAAAGTTCCTGTGAATATTTAACAAGTTAACTTGACCTGGAAGGGAAATTGCAGTAGAATGGGGAAGGCTTGCCTCACGAGTGACTCCTGAGCTAAGATTTTAAAGATGAGTTGGAGTTAATTAGACAAAGAGGAGAGATCAGATCATTTGAAGAAGAAAAATTATTATGTGCAAATGTCCTATGGCAGGAAGCAGACTAACAATTATGAGGCTCTCAAAGAAGATCAAAGAGGTTTGAGAACAGAAAGGAAAAGGGAAACTTATTAGAGTTGAGGGTGGAGAGTTACTTAGGAGTGAGAGACAGTGATGTGCTGGCTTGTACTGGCCAAAAAGGGCCAACTAGTATACTTTCAGAATTTTGTGAGCCAATTATTAAAAACAAAACTATGTAAACTTACAATTAAATGTTACACTAAAAATAAAGGTTTTCTAATTATTCCTAGTCATTTTAAATTATTTTACTACTATTTGTGCTCCTGAGTTTATGATAATTCTATTAGTATGGTGGAAAAACTTTATAATGGTGTGCTACTGCACATTTCTTCCCAATCTCTAGTTAGGTGAATTGCATTTATTAACTTGAAATCATCCATGGTGGGAGTTTACACCACGGAAATTGGCAAACTCTTCAAATCAGGATTCCTTTATACCCTTAGGAAACAGTTGTTAAACACTTACCAGCACACCACTGAGTGAAACTCTATGGGACCGTTGAGACCATGTTAAGAACTGTCTTTATCACAGGAGAAATGAGCAGGCATGAAAAGGTTTTAGAGAGAGTTGACAAGAGCACATTTCTATTTTAAAAAGATCACTGAGACTACAGAAATGAGAGGGGAAGCAAGGTGACTCTGGATGGCCCATATGGTAAAGAACGGTGGCTCAGACTAGGATCAAAGAAATGAGAATGGAGAAGAGTGAATGGATTGAAGGTATAATGGGGCTAAAATAGAAGGCTGAGCTCTGGTGGCATTAGCATGAACCAGTCACTTAAGACCCTCATGGAAAGGAAGTAAAAATCTATATCCTCCCTAGTTTCTGGATTCTTATGATGTTTTCATTTTGAGCCCAATTCTGCCACCATGTATGAAAGAGCCAACCTCACAGTTGAACAAACTTAGACCTGAGTAAGAGAGGAGGGAAAAATCTGGATGTGGAAACATGTGAAATGAAGAGAACTATCTCCATACAAAAATGAATTATTTTTAAAGTAATCCATAACTTTTCCATCTTCATATATGCATAATAGTGCATGTATGGCAGCCATGAGAATGGCCTCCAAGATCTTTGACTGCAGGGAGTGTAAATGACTGAGGGCCCGACTACTGTGCTCTGAAATCCAGATTTCGAGCAACTTCCCACAAGCTGCTCCCAGACAGTGACTGAACAGGGCAGAGACAAGCCTGTTATGGGCGATGCCAGATTCCTTTGACAGGTGGCTTTAACTCCAGGCCTCCCCCGGGGCCTTGCCAAACGTCCCTTAGAACTACATTGCCTAAGAAGCTTCCACTCAATTTTCCTGTCTTCACAAGCACTCTCCTTCATTTGGGGTCAGATCTACATCATGGTCTGATCACCCTGCCAGCCTGATTCAATGTCCTGCCTCTACCTCATGTCTGTGGCAGGTTTTGAGTGGTGTGACTTGAGTCCCTCCCTTGAGTGATAGCAGACTATGTAGTGTAAGTTGCTGGATCCAAGAGAATTTTTGGCTCCCTTTCCCAAGGTCAGACACCTTTTGCTTCTGCCCTTTCCCGGAAGCAGGAGATCATTGTGTCTTAGAGGTTAGAGGTCTTTTTGCCATTCCCCTTGTGCTTAAGGCTTCTATTTTGTAAGAGAGAAGGGTCTAAGAAGTAGATAGGGTTTTGTACCTGTGTGCGCAGGAGAGACTCTTTCCAGTCTCTGCCCTGCCCTCAGTCTCTCTCATGAGAGGCCCGTGGAAAAGAGGCAATGAGTGAGGACAGTCTACATTGTGTCTGGGCTCCTAGGGATTCTAAATTGTCACAATAACACATACTCTGCCTTTAATTATTCATTAAAGATTTAGTTGTTTTCTTTATTCTCTTTGGTGAAGGCTGCCTCTTTCCCTGTGACTTGCCAAAGGAGAAACAGTCCATGTGTCCTGTCTGTCCTCAGAGGGCTTGAAACTCTGCAGTTCAGTTCATTTGGTTACCTTGTGATCTCAGTTCTCTGCTGGTCTCAAGAAAAGTTATGACTTTTGTGGATTATCTGGCTTTTTCTCATTTTTAGCATGAGATTAATGTTCTACTGTAGCTTTTTACATGCCTAGCAGAGAGAAAGTCCCCCACTCTTATTGTTAAAAATCAGTTATATTTCTGTATCAGAATTTTACCTTTGGTAGATGTAACAGAGTCAGCAATAGAACTTATACATAAATAGTATACTATATTCTAGGCATGTGACATCCTTAGATTATCAAACAGTTGGTACTCTTATGATAGCTATTCTGTAAATTTATTGAATGCAAACATTAAGCAGCAGTGGAGTACACAATTCAGTATTAGTCAAGGCTCCTGTTGTAGATTACAGCTAGACAGGAAGATATTTTCTAGTATATTTTGCTTTGGGTCGTTCTTCAACACAATTACCTTGTCCTTTCCACCAGGTGGTTGACCAGATTGATACCCTGACCTCTGACCTACAGCTGGAGGATGAGATGACCGACAGCTCCAAAACGGACACCCTCAATAGTAGCTCCAGTGGCACCACAGCCTCCAGCATAGAGAAGATCAAAGTTCAGGCCAACGCACCTCTCATTAAACCCCCAGCACACCCTTCTGCTATCCTCACGGTCCTGAGAAAGCCAAACCCTCCACCACCTCCTCCACGGCTGACACCTGTGAAGTCTGAAGACCCGCAAAGAGTGGTGCCAACTGCCAATCCTCTGAAGACCAATGGCACCCTACTGCGAAATGGAGGCGTACCAGTGGCACCCAAAAAAATTCCAAATGGAGACGTCTGCTTCATGCCCAGTAGTAACTTGGACAAGGCTCCAGTGCAGCCTCTGATGCATAGACCTGAAAAAGACAGGTGTCCCCAGGCAGGACCTCGGGAACGAGTTCGGTTTAATGAGAAAGTGCAGTACCATGGCTATTGTCCTGACTGTGACAACCGGTATAACATAAAAAACAGGGAGGTCCACTTAAACAGTGAACCTGTCCACCCACCAGGAAAGCTTCCTCATCAAGGACCCCCCCTCCCCCCTCTACCCCATCTCCCTCCTTTTCCGCTAGAAAATGGGGGGCTGGGAATCAGCCACAGTAACAGCTTCCCCCCTCTCAGACCCGCAACTGTGCCTCCTCCCACTGCACCAAAACCACAGAAGACGATCCTGAGGAAGTCAACCACTACAACAGTGTGATGTATGCCATTTAAAAAACTTTTTGTTTTTTTTAATTTCTATATTATACACATAAAATAATAAGTAATGAGCACTTTCTACTCAAGCAATAAAAAGCCCAAATATATTAATCCTACGTTCAGCAAAGTGGCATAAAAATCACCTGGTAAGTATGCAGTACATTGTTTATATCCTGGGTATACATTATTTTAAAAGTTGCGTCATCAAAAACCACAGAATAATGAAAAAGCTGAATATATTGTGTTTTCAGTTGACCTATGACAAATTGTGACCTGTAGATTTCAAATATTTTGATTTACTCTAAGAGATGGGATTAGATTTATTTTATTCATGCTTAACTCATCTATGCGTTAATAACATGTCATCCTTTTAACTTTGACCTAATGCTTTTTAATAAGAAATTTTAATACTGAAGGACTATTTTATTATTTTTTCTAAAAATGTTTGTCACTAGTTTTGCATTCTTAAATGCTGAGGACAATACCAAAAAGTTTATTTTCTATACTATACAATTACAATTATATGTTCAGCTGTATATGTAATGAAATATTTTGGTCTGTGGAAATATCATATGTCAATAAACAATAGTAAATAATGGTAAAACCAAGTGTTTCTCAGAATTAAAATGAAGCAGTGGTTCATTTAATCCCATGTTAATATTCATCAGAATGGGTAGCAACTCCGAGAGTTTGAAGAAGATCACAGTGAGTGTATGTCAGAATTTTCTAAATTAAATACCATAATCCAGGTCATAAATAGAACTTTGCACATTTAATATTATATACTGCTATTTTGGTAGCTCAAGGACCATCTATTGAACGCCTCCTACATAGCCAACCCGTTAGACTCTACTCACACTCAGCGTTCCTCCAGGACACACCAGAAACCAGTACATTGAAGTGGAGGAATGTTTTGCCTCCTGCAGCAGCAGGCTCTCTCCCTTTCTGAGAGAATCTCCATTTATAGAAGAATCATAGAGGAAAATAATGATGCTCCTCGAGCAGGATACAGCATCAGCCTAAGCTGATTCCCCTCAGAGTTGAAATATGCCAGGGTTCGTTGTTATTCTATAGAAGAAAGAGAAGAAATCCTTTCTCCTAACATCAAATAGAAGTCCTTCTCTTCAATCTAATTTGCCAACTTAGGTCACTGACCCATCTACGGACCAAGTTCACTTCTCAACCACCATGATTTGGACCGATCAGATGTCTTGCCCTGGAACTAGAAATGAGTTTGTCTCCCCTAGAATCACCATGACAGGTGCATGCCTGAACAAAATTGGCCCAAACAAAAAAGTAGCAAGAGTAGAGGAATCACCTTTGCTGGAAATTTGTTGTGCAACTTAATAAAGTGTACTGTAATCTTCTTGACTATTTGGCTTTTGATCTCAAAACTTTAATTTTTGCTGCTACAGGGAGGTAGTCTTCATATTTTTTGTTGCCTTTTTCAAGCTCTATCATGGTAATTTGGAATACTATTTTTAAACGACTTCCTGTTAAGAGATGATAATATATTTTAAGCAGAATAACAGAAAGTTAAACAGGCTTTATTTTTTTAGAGGAACAATCAAATGAGTATAAAATAGAGATGTCATGTTAAAAATTTACTCAGCATGATTTTTGTTTTGTGTGTGTTGCACATGAAGATAATGCAAGCAGAATAAATCCAACTTTTCAGAAAGTTAGCAAACTTAAAGCCAATAATCAAGAAAGGCCATAATCTAAAATTTATTAACTGTGTGATCAGTATGTTTAATAAACATGAGCCAGACAAATGAATAATAAACTTATTGAATACCAAAATAGCATCTTCTTAACTTTTTAATACATCCATTTAGATTTGATGTAAATAAACCCAGAGTTTCATCATCTTTCTAGATTGAAATAATTACTTCCTTTCAAATATCCATCCCCTGTTAGAGCTTTTGATATTATAAACAGTCTTAGAAGACATGCAGTTTTCTCCCTTCAGCCTGTCTTCCTTCCGTAGCCAGTTACTGTGACCTAATAATTACTCTATAGTTTGAGATACTGACCCCTGTTGTTGTCTGGGAACCAATCCGTATCTTGAGGTAGAGCTTCCTAGCAACCACAGATCGTCCACAGAGTGGATAACTTATTTGCAATAAAACAAGTTGAATAAATTGAATAATTCAAGTGGGCTGAATAAGGACGTTGAGTCAGATGCCTAGACACAACCTCTGAGTTTCAATTTCATTTCTCTTCCTCAAAGTAAAGACTACCCCATGAAAGACCATCTTTTTAAATTTGATTAGTGACCTAAACTACAATACCTGTTTTTATTCAACACATTTATAAGTAACTATAGGCCTAGAAAGCTGAGTTAAATCTCAGCCTGAAAAAGTTATAGATTTTGAACTTCTTCTCTTATTACAGTTTATTTGTTATATACTCATCATTAAATGTTAGATTACAGCATTGTTGGGACTTTCTTTTGAGTTTATTTGCTCCATGTTACTTTATTTTTTTCATTAATGTATGAAATATATTGCGCCAATAGGTGCTTTTGCCCAACTGATAATTTTGCAACATTCACTGGGACTTAGTTATGTCTTTAAATATATGTAAACTTGTAACACATGGAAAGCAATTAACATACGCTGTCATAACATTTGCCTGGAAACTTGTAATTGAAGTGTCATAAATGGCAGTGCACTTTTTGTCATCAGCCAACATTGCTTTCAAAATTTAAATTCTGGAGTACAAGCTCTGCACATTATCCATTAAATCGTCGTAAAACATGGTATACGTTTCCTTGTCCTGAAGACCCCAAAGCAGAAATGCTTTCCTCAAACGCTTAAGGGCAAGTTCTTTTTTCCCAGTACGCATGTGAACACCTTCATTCACACATGGGATAGTGTACTACAGAGCTACCCCCCGTACTCCTTTGAAGATGTTGTTCCTACAAAATGTAAGATGGTAATACTGCTTATGACAACGTCCATTCATAGTGAAAGGTAGAACATACAATTCAAAAAAAATGTAGTATCCGTACACTAAATTGGAATAGGAAAGGTTTGTCTTGTTAATTTAAACAAAGATCGTCCCATTCCTGTGATGGGAGGTTATTGTATCTCTACTGATGAAAGGCGAAAAGAGAATAAAAATTGACCAAAGTTCTCTTCCGTCTCCCAGTAGTTATAGCAGTTATAGAAGGAAATAAAATTGATACTTTTTAGATCATGCTTAAGCTAAACATTGAATATCTGCTGAAAATTACAGAGCATGCAAAACGAGAAATTCCCTTCTCTTCCAATTTGATATTATTATATTCATACCCTCCCCTGATTAGTTTAGTAATATTCTAGAAAAAAGTAAGTCTGTTAGTAACTGAAGTGGTTTAATTAACCTAGAAAATCTTGTGTTTGAATTATGCCTGTATCTAATTCTTTAATACATAAGGGAATAGGTGCTGTATTATATTGCTTTCTTTGCACAGATCAGTAGTTGCTTTTAGTATGACCAAGAGCAGCAGCTACACAGTCTCTGGAATGATGCAAGACCTTTCATCTACAGGTTCTAATTATAGATCTTTTTGGATGCTCCATGAAGAAAAGCCTAAGTAGTTCCACATGTAATTGCACTGGGAATGGTGTAATCAAATTGTGAATCACTGCCTTGACCGATTTTCTTTCCCATTGTATATGTGTGATAACGCAATGGCAAGTGTTGGAATTGTCCTGATTCAGTTTCTTTCTCCCAATTCTCTGTTGATAGCATATTTTGCTATAATGTACACTCAAATTTGTAGCAAAAGATTGCAGCGTAATGTACTTTGGTACATATTGATGATTTCTAAGTGAGGAAATGATTTACGAGCAATAAAATTCCATAAAAATCCATATCACATAATTAGGTAAAGTGCACAGAATCTGACAATTACTAGACACTATCACAAAATCACATGGTGTTTTTTGGATCAATTTGTAACACTGTATCTAAATTTTTAGACTAAACGATTTGGAGTTTTAGAATCGTTCAAGTTGCCTGATTCTGAAATAATGACAGATGTGATACCACCATTAGGGCACACAGCAGTGTTGAACATAAAATACCACAGTTAGCTGGGGCTTAGTGGAGTAGCAATTATGTAGGGTGTCGTTTCCTTAGAAGCACTCAGATTTATCATTCTGGTCTTTTTGGAAAAAACTAAAGTGAAACATAAAGAAGCTTTGCAAATAACCCTCTCTTTAAAATGTAGTTCAATCATCGTGAGGTATAGAATTGGGTAAAAGCCAAGGGAAAAAAAAGAGGAAATATTGCTTGTAATTTATGACTTTTAGACTGATCAAAGATAGGTAAGCTAATATTATTAACTAACAGCTTTCTGAAATTTTATATACGTTAGAGTTTCTCTAAGTCTCACACGAATGTATAAAATAGTTACTATTATCCCGATTTACAAGTGAAGAAATTCACGACCTCAGTTTCAGTGTTTTGCCAAAATCGACTCTTTAGTAAATGACTGGTCTGGCATTTTAGTGCCAGCAAGACTCCCCATAATTTTTTTCCCACATCACCATTTAATTGTGTTCTTCGTAGCCCTGAACTTTGCAAATCTTTACTTTATTCTGAGTAGTTATTTTGATGCTTGAAAGGGGTTACCTAATGTTGTTTTGACATTCTTAATATGTTTGATCTTCACAGAATATGAAAGGGGATTTCAGGCAATTTACTGTCTAAAATGAATGAGCTGCTAAATAATGCAAGCCTCATTTTCTCAGGTATTATACCAGCGACTTCACCTTTCAGTTTTTTTCCCGAAGTTCAAAGACTGTCTATTATTTCGGTTTCTTTCCCTAAGTTCTGATTTCATAGTATTAATGCCATTTGGCCCTGATGGTGTTCCTTTCATTACGGGCATTTCATCTACTTAACATCGTTTGTGAATTTCATCTATTTAACATTGACCCCTAGAGCTAAAAATAGCATTAGATCCACTCTGTGGAACCTCTAACAAACCAGTGCATTCAAGCTCTCTCTAATTAAAGCATTTCTATCCTTTTGTTATTAGAATATAGACATGATTTTCCACTATTTGATAACGTAGTTGTCGATTCTCCTAACCACCAAAGGGAATTTTGGACCAGCTAAGTAAAACAACATGTGCCTCGAGTGGGTTAAGGTTGATGTTGACAAGACATACGATATCTAACCCTTATCAAGGACATATTTTATGCCAAACACTCTTATACGTGTTTTGTATGTGTTTTTTTTCCCTCATAACATCATTGTCCTTCATAACAGCCCAATGTCTTAGACACTATTGTTATCTACGTTGTACAAACGAAGAAACTATGGCACTGGAGACCTGCGGCCCAAGGTCGTAGAGCCAGGAAATGGTCAACAGAATTGTAAAGCAGGCAGTCAGCCTCCGTAGCCCAAGTTCTTCACTGCCTTTCAGAACTGCCTAAAGCACGGTCCCTGCATTTTGTACAGGTCATCTGTAGAGCTGAAAGTTGTCATTTCACTGGAACTTGCCTGAAGAAGTTGTTGGAAGATATAAAATGAGAGAAAAATAAGTGTATTTCTCTATGTCAAGATAGACTAGTCTGTCCTGCAGTAGCAAACAACCCCAGTATCTCAGAGGCATCTGAGTTATTTCTTGCTCACTTAAAGTTCAGTCTAAGTCCAGGAGACTCTCCATGGCTGGAGTCCCTCAGGCAGTCATTCAGCAATATAGGCTGCATTGACTGAGTGGAACTACCATCTGGTCAAGCGTCCTCTTCCAGGACCACCACAACAGAGGAAAAGGCAACTGGAGACTCCTTCCTGTGTTTTTACCTCAGCCTCTCCATGCGCATTGGCAAAACTAGTCACGTGGCCCCGCCTATAATCCCCTTATGTCCAGAAAGGAAAGGAGATCACCATGTGGGTGAGTTCCAGTCACGCCATCACCATTTTTAAAGGGGTAATTTTTGGTGTGTGTATAATTTGAATATATTATAAACTATTATAGACTTCCTTTCCTTTCCTTTTCATATTACCTGATGTTCGTTTAATCCCATCATCGATTAGGATGCCATCTTATTTTAAACAAAGATGGAGAGGAAAGAAGTGAATCTAAGAGCCCTGCTAACAACTTGGTGGAGGGAATGACAATATTTACGAAGATGAGGGATGAGTTTTATTACAGCGTTTACCTACCATATTTGCATTCTGTCTGAGGATACTCACCAACCTACGTTTTATAGTTCAACATTTTAGAATTGTAACTAAGTTTTCATTAGTTAAATTTCTAAATAAAGATTTTTTTCAGTAAATTAGTTTACTGTATGAATAATTATCCCCATAAGAATAGATAAACCTAGTTTGAAGACACATACTTATTTATCCAGAATAGTCAAAGAAATATGAAACTCTACAATAGAAATTTACGTCATTGATGATGTAAATTATGACGTGTATTTATGGTATTAATTTAGAGGACAGTTTATTGGGATAAAAGCATAAATTTGAAACCAGAAGGCCTGGATTTGAGTCTCAGTTGCCTCAGCTCCCAAGTAATCCTGGTCAAATTGCTTAACCAGGTCGGAGGCTTGTTTTAAGATGAAGATAATGGTGCCACTCTTTCCTAGCTAGTAGGGCCCTGGGGTCATTATCCTCTTCTCCATGTATATTCTGGGCTCACCCCATCCTTCTTTACCTGTAAGGGGCAAGGAGAGTAATATCAACAGAATGATGATGCAGTTGCCCAAACCTCAAATGAATGAACTTCTAAGGCATCAGGACTATATAAGATTCAGCTCTTTCCTAGGTGGCAATGCTGAAAGGTAAAATGGATGAGGCAACACGGATAGGCAACTTCAGGGGATTCAACAAGTCTGCAGCCTTCAGAGCTATTGAATAGGCAGAATCACCAAATTATTCCACCTCATTCTTTGCATATGTCAGAAACACCTCCCAAACTCTTCCTTATAGCATCCTTTAGGTTGGAGCTTAGTAGACCAGGTATGGCAGCCTAGCTAATTACCATTTACCCAATGTTGTGTTTTAAATTTGCTTGTGTTATTTGTATGGGATGAAAGCTCTTCTGCTGACACAGAGTGGGTTACACATATTGTTCAGCTCAGTCATATCATCTGCTTTGTTTAGTTGCTCAAATTCCAAGTCCTTTTCAGCTCCTATCTCTCAGTGGTCACAAAAAAATAGAAATGATGTGCATTCCTCTTGCTTTATTTTGTCTATTCCTTCACAAGGGCTTGGTCCTGTACTTGTTAACCAAATTACCTGGTTTCACACATTTTATTTCTACTATAGTAACATTGATACACTTAACCATCCCCCACTACCACCCAATTCTCTAACATTTTTCTCTGGGTTTCTCCATTAAAGGACAACACCTTCCGACACATTGTGATAAGGCCCTAATGATGTAAAATGTGAAAGTACTTTAGGAACGGTAACACCTCAAACAAATGCAAATCATCATCATCAATTTGTGATACTTCTTGCCGAATTACCCCTGCTCCTTGTTAATCTGGTGGATTGATTTACATTTGTCTAGGTTAATCCTAATGATTCATCTCATTTATAAAGTATTTATTTTACTTAGATGTGTTTGTAGTCACTATTATCAAGTCAGCCTAATGATTTTCTTAGAAACTTGCCAGTTCATATGTAGAAGTCTCGTTTTGGATTTATCAAATTTTGTGAATTAGCAAGTCAGAAAATGAACGTGATAGAATTCTGAGGTGACTACCACAGAAAAGCACAGTTTATTAACCTGTTTTGACAAGTATAGCTTAGTTTTAATCATGATAATCTTTAATAACAGGAGTAAATTCATTTAGAATATAATTTTTCAAAATAATTAAAACCTAATACTATTAGGCCTTTATAAATCCTCTTAAAATGTTTGTTCAAATAGATTAAACGATTGAGTTTTTGTTTAAAAAAGAGAATGCCTACGTTTGTGGTTAAAAACATTTATCAGTGATGTTATTAAAATCTGACAAAGCATTAACTATTGTTTTGCTTTAAACAAAGTCTGTGATATATTTAGTACATGTTTCAGTGAGGTACCTTTTAGAAGCACTAAGAACTAAAGTTCTTCGATTACAGTGATTTATGGCTTAAGTATAAGTAAATAAATATTACTAATAACAATAACTGCCCAAGATTATCATCTGGAACTATTATTTTCTACCAATTCAAACACTTTAGGACAAAAACAGAATGTATGGATTTATTTTATCTTCTTTTTAAAACTTCATAGTTGTATCAAATAACGATTATGCTTGATATTTGAAATACAGTACTGACATTCTGTTTTTTTTAATAGATTTCTTTTTCTGAGTGGACTTATTACCAGTATTACAGAGAGTTAATATTAAAAACTGCTCCTCTGTGTGTCTTCCCAATAAATCTTCTGATCATCAAAGCTCCAGTTTTCAGCTGTATTTAACTTCTGCATCTCTCCTGTTCCTTTTATCCAGGTAATTTGAATTTTTTGCCAAGTCCTTTTTTTTAATAATGTCATTCCCAATGACAATCTCCTCAGAGAGGCTTTTATCCCCTCAGTTCTGACGTTACATTTGCCACCTGCCTGCTCCCTCGACCTCTTGCCTGAGCTTCCACACCATTCTGCAGGTATCCAACAGAGAAATTTTCCTTTCATCATTTCATCTCAATCCAGAAATTTCGAAGGCTCAGGACAATCTGCCCTTTAAATCTTAACTCTGGGCTTGGCAGTTCTAACAAAAACTCTTCAAGGCTACTTTTATAACCTCCCGGTCGAGGGAGCCCTACATTGATAAGACTGCTCCAGCCAAGTAGACTAAATTACTGTCCCCCTGACATGCCTTACTCATTTCCTGTCGCTGCACCTTCTCTTGGACATGCGGCCCCAGCCTGAAATAATTTCTCCTTTCTGCTATGGTTTTGTAAATCTTGCTCTGTAGATTTCTACCACTTATCCAAATCCTTTCCTAATCAATCAATCAATAAAGAAATAATTTTGGAAAACGTCACAGTGGTAAAATGGGTGCAACAAAGGTAAAAATTTAAAAAAAACCCATAAAAATGTATATGGAAAAAATAGCCTCCTAGTAATTAAATAAATATAGATTTAAGAGTGTATATCTTCTCTTAAATTAAGAATATTATATAAAGGCAGTTGTTTACCATATCTACTTTCACTGACAAAAACTGTAGGGTATTAGAGTAGAAGAAAATTACAATGATTAAATTCAGTCCCTTCACTCAATAGGTTCCTAGTAGAACAAATAAACTTGTGCAAATTCATGTACAGAAAGGTAAATTTCCTCACTTGATATAAGATTTGTTCCTATTGACTTAAAACAAGCAGTTCCCATGGAAGACTGATTGCTACAAACTGTTGTATGAGAATTAGAATCTTGGCGGAGAAGAAGAAATAAGCAAGAAAATTTGAGCTAATAATGTAAAGTGCTGTCACATATGCACAAAGTGCTAAGCAAAAAGAAGGAAGGGAAGTGAAAAGAAAATTGAAATAAAGAAATAAGCAATTAAAATCTTGTACATAAAAAATGGCCTGAATACAATGAAATAAAATGAAGGTTGTGCTCTTAAATGAATATGTGAGGGTTTAATTGTGCTTTTTTACCACTTAGACTAAAATTATATAACATGCCATTCTTATTTTACACGTTTTTGTTTTTTTTTTTTAATTTGAAGATACATTCTACTTTAACTAACAACATGGGGAAAAGCTGCTTTTTCCTCCCAGGGATGAGGATACAGCTGATAAGATGGATTTTTGAGAGACAGATCTGCCTATAAATGTTCCCATGAGGATGAGGATTTTAGTTAGGTTTATATTTAGTCTTTCAATTGGATGCATTTAAGATCCATGTCATGCTAAGCTCTGTCCAAATCACTACGATGATGTAGATGGGAACAAGAATGAGTCCTCTCTGCTGGCAAGAACTGTGGTGCCAGATTCAAAGATAAAATAAAAGAGTTAAATACAATTTACAGCTGGAATTGTACAGACAGCATTCTTCTGAAACCTCCCTAAATCTGCCTCCAATCACTGGAATAAATATACAAAGTTATATGAGTTTTCTTCCCATTGAGAAAATTCTAATTATTTTTCCATGGTTATGTTCAGTATTTACATCAGATTTATTTCCTAAGCCTAGCGAACTGAAGCCTCATGTTGTTTTATTTCCTGCAGAGTGCCTATCATATAAACTGAGTACAGTACAGGACATTCATTCTCTTGTGTTTGATAAAATCACTTTGATAAAGATACAGAAGCCATCTCAATGTACATTTGTTGACTGAATTCATAGAATGAACACCCAGGTGTAAAGTGTTTTATTGATTACCATTTCCTATTCTCACAGCTTTTTCTATTGCTCTTTTTTAGTGTATTGTTCATTGCAATGTTTGGGGAGTTTGGAGTGAGATTCGAAAAGACTATATTTTTATATATTTGGTTCAGTGTGTGGAGTTTCCTTATTAATAGTTAAAAAGTGTGACATTTACTTAGCTTACAGTTATAAACATTGGTCCTCATAAATTTCCTAATCCATGAAATGAAGGAAGCTGTCTGGACTTCTTATAACCTACTGGCAGCTATAAATAGCTACTGATTACTCTATACATACTAGTCCTTTAAAGAACAGAAGAATGGAATTGGACTTGGCAGTATATACGACCTTAAGTGATCTTCCAAACTTTTCTATAATGAGTTAAATACTGATGATGCATCTGGGCTTATATAAGCAAACACAGAGTTGTGTGGGTTTTTTTTTTAACACTGTTAAAATTCAAACACAGAAGCTAATATAAAAACACAGGTTCTTATACTCCTTTCTGAACTTCCTAGGAAAATAGCTTCTTAAAGAAAGGGGAGGGGAAACCAACATCAGTGAAGATGGTAGAGAAGGAGAAAAGACACTTGTAGATTCTGAGCACACAGTGCTGTGGAAGGCAGAATTTCTGTATGATCTTGGATCTTGGAAATGGGAAGTGATGGGGGGCAGGGTTTCTATGAGTATGGGAAACTGACTCTATTGGTTTGAGGTTCTCTTCTTTTCTCTCTTTTTCTGGCCTAGGGATGTGTTGCAAATCTAAAAGAATACAAGGTTCCTATAAAAGAGTGGTGCTAATTGCACTAAAGAGAACCTGATTTTATTTTCCAGATGGAGAGATGAAGAAATCTGAGAATATATGTTCTAAAAATTCTTAGCATTATATGGTATAGAAACTAGAGCGCCACTGTGCTAAGGAATATTTTAGATCTCATGAACCCATTCCTTTGCTTTCCTGTATATATCATTGTAGATCTCAGTGCTGTCTGAACATCAGAATCCTGGGAAGATTTATACCTTAAGCCCCATCCTGGACCAATTAAATCAGAATCTCTTCATGGTGGGCCCAAACATCAGTATGTTTTTAAATTACCCAGGTGATTCTAGGATATTAGTATGATTAAGAACCACTAAATAATAGTATACAGAGAATGGTACATATTATATTAATTATTTCATCCTAATTAGAATAGCATGAAATCAGTACTTATGGAGTCTATTAACATCTTTCTTTTCCCATATGAGCAAGAGACAGGAATGTATTTAGAAATCTGTATTTTAAAGAGTTTATGTGAAACATTAAAATCTTGTTTAAGGCAGCATTAAAAAAGTAAATAATTCCTGAGCTAGAGATCCATTTAAGGTAAATTTAAAGTGGGGAATATATGTGTTCTATGTATCACTTTACCTCTCCAGGTTCCTAGGATTCACTGGGTCAATGTCTATTTTAAATAGTGAATAGTAAAAATTTGGTATTAAACTGTGACAAAGACTGAAAGTTGAATTGTGTGCATTTTAAGAATATTGCTTAAGTATCAGTAATGTGCTCTGGTATGAGTAATCCTAAACCAGTTATGAATATAGAATGTTATTCTAATTTTAGGACAATAATTCATTATCAGTCAGCTGTTATTCAAACTTCCTGATAGTGCATTTAAGCTAAAGTATCAAATGTAATATTCTGGCATTGTTAGGAATCTTATATTCTTCATGCCCTCCCTAAAATTCTATTTTCTGCAAGTCAGGTTGATTAATTATAATAAACTCCTATATACCTTGGTATTTTCCACATTTACTTTAAACAAACTTTAAGTGTTTATCTCTTTCATTTTTATGCAAAGGAAGTAGAAGTCAATTTTCAATTTTTAGAAAAATGATATTCTAAATAACGTCTTCAAGATTATATTTTCTATTAATTATGTTTATTCTTTATAATCGGCTTATATTTTTCACACTAGCTTTAACAAACTTCAAATTTTTCATTCTTACTTTGTGTTTATGCTCTTTTGCTGAGAAAGTTAACAGTCAATTTTTGATATTCAGGACATAAGCCAAAAATACGAACATATAAAAAGTCTTCAAATTCTATGTTAAATATTAAATATAGCAATGATTATAAATAATTCACAGTGCACTTTTCTGATCCTGTGGTAATTACTCCTAGAAATAAATATTGCCATTTAATAAACTTGAACTGGAGCCTGTTGTAAGATGATGTGGAGAGTAAAAAGTTGTGAAACATCCCCATCTAAAAATATTATCAAGTATTGCAACAGAAAAGATCCTGGTATGTCATTGATTGCTTGTTGCATAACAGAAAAGACACCTTTGAAGAAGCACTTTTATTCAAAAATTCACTTGTATCTTTTATCATTCCACTTTAACAGTCATGCAGCAAAGTTCAGAGAAATGTAATCTAATTAAAATGAGCATAAAAATGGCTCCAAACAGTCTTAGGAGCGATCCCACTAAAGAATAAAAAGAGAAGAGACCATTTTCACATTTACAAAAATTGAACTGAGAATGACTTGTATTTTATTGTTTTCCTACTCAGAGAGCGACTTGGAAGGAGGATTTCTTTGGTTTAACTCTGGAGCACATTTAGACTAAAATGGACTTTGAGATTTTATGTTTGATATTGCTGAACATGTCATCTCTATGCCACTCTATGACACTCCGATAAACTTGCTTCATGATTTTATCAGTTCCTAAAAAGGAAACTTGAAATTTGGCTTTGGGAACATAATA
Organism: Tapirus indicus; assembly: GCA_031878705.1. Taxonomy (NCBI): domain Eukaryota; kingdom Metazoa; phylum Chordata; class Mammalia; order Perissodactyla; family Tapiridae; genus Tapirus; species Tapirus indicus. The sequence goes on from CM062925.1 coordinate 40,059,434, forward strand.
TTTGCCCTCTCTACTTAGAATCCGGTGCTGATGACACTGTACTTGGCCTGGAGACCTTCTGTGTCCTCTGGCCAAGATGCCACTGTGAAATCCCCATCACTGTTATTGGCACTAATGTGAAGACCGTTCAAGCCGGTTCATCAGATGCTGGAAATAAAACTTGCTGTTAGATTCCTTGAGTCTGTTCTTCCATTAAAAAACACAAGGGATTTTTTAAAAGGTTGTTAATTGCCATATCATACTACTATGCCTGATCTTTGAAAGGAGGCTTTAGGATTTTCAGGGATCTCTATTCAGAGAAGAGTTGTGTGCTTTGAAAGAGAGGGAGATGGAGAGAAAGTAACATTTACTAAGCAACCATTATATGCAATGTTAGGTATTTTACCTATGCTATTTTTTTTAATCCTTGTAACAACACTTGTCAAAGAAAAATTGCACCTGACGGGTTAAATAGGCAAGGAAGACTTTATTCAAGACTATTGCAATAGGGGTCAAGACTACTGCAATGAGGGAGAAATGCTGAACTCAACTCAGCTAAAACAAAAGACAGGCAAGTTTTTGGTGCTGTGGTGAGCTAGTGGAAAGGACTTCAGCGTGGAGGTTGGTCAGCATGATTAGACCCTCTGTTTTTCCTAATTGGTGCTTATTGGAGTTAGGGCCCTCCCCTCCCTCAGAGATTGGGAGTTAGGGGCAGGGGTGTCATCTTTCTCGATGATTATGGTTTAAAAGGATGGCTCCAGGTTGAGAAAGACATTCCTGGGTTGTAAAACTGGTGAGAGGCTGAGAGAAGATTTACATCTCAAAGGACAGAAAGGATTTATAACTGAAAGTTTTCTAAAGTAAATGCTTTAAGAAAAGGGAGATCAGAGTCCTATAGTCAGGAAGAAACCTGTCTAAAGTTTAGTCAAGCTGAGGGGAAGGCTAAGGCCATCTTGATCACCTAATTTAAGGTAAATGTTGATTCCCCTTGTTACTAAGAGACTGAGGCTTGGAGAGGTTAAGTTTACTTGCCCTGGATCTCCCAGCTATGATGTGACAGAGTTGTAACTTGACCACAATCCTGATCCGCTCGAAAACCTGTGAGCTTCCCATACACTTCAGCTTTGTAAAAATCCCAGGTGAGAGTAGAACACTGGCCACATAAAAGTTTCACGGGGTGAGTTCTTAATCATTTTCCTAATGCTCTTCAGCTCCTTTAAGGAAAGGATTATCTCTAAAGAAGTTTTGTTCACTGAAAACTATTGTATGCCACTTGTTCTATAGTTTTCAACAATCGGAATATGTCATTGACTTAAAAGCAGATGCACCCTTAGAGCAAGAGCCATCTAATCTGCCTGCCTGTTATGTTCCTTATTTCTAGTAAGGCTTCTTACAGGCTGCAAATGATTCTCTTAAGATATTTGTGAAATGGCTTTAGGAAAGGTCCATTTTTCCCTCTTGAATGAAAATCATTTGTGGTACTTAGGAGTTAAGGCACCATTTTGATAAGGGGAGGAAGAAAAGAAAGAAAGTTAAAGAAAATAACTTCTACTATTAATAAAGCGAGTTTCTTTCATTAAAATCTTAAGAGAAACAAAGGTATGAAAAAGTAGTCAGGGGCTCTGAAGGATAAGGGGCATCTCAGACTTAGGTTTGGCAGCTGGGAAAGTGTCACCAGTCTGATTCATGTGATGGGGTATAAATCGATGACCCGGGGAGACTGAAGTCTTCTTCCCAGTTGGTTACTGATCAGTTTTTAGCTTCTAAGAAAGGAAGAAAACATATAGATTTCTGTGCACAGACTCAGCACCTGTGAAAATATTTAGCATTTTTCATTTTAATAATATTAGTCTTGAATTTTGATTTATCAAATGACGACCATCTATTTTTTCAGAGTTTCTGATGACAGTAAATCATACCTCTTACCCTGCGGGAAAATCCCTTCTTGAATTGAGTAGCTGCCAGAGTTATACCTTCACCTTTCCCAGTCGTGCATTTACCATAAGAAAAGTAGTTGATGTTGTTCATTGTTCCTTGCTTATAATCTTAGGATATATGAAAGACAAAAGACTCTTTTTTGGATAATGAATGCACCAAAAGCTTAGAAAATTCCAATCAAGTGTTCTAGTCATGGCTATCAGTTATTTATCTCAACTTTTCAATAGAATGTTGATTACTTGCTTTTCTTCTACCAAAAGGCTCATTCTCTTTTTATAATAGCACTAATGAGCTCCTGGGTGGATTTTAATCGTCAGGAAATGATGTCCTTAGGATCCCTTGCATGAAATATCTTAAAACATTTTTATTTGAATATGCCAATGTTCTGGTAAACTTCAGACAGGAAAAACTGAAAATGCTGTTATTATTGTTGAGGAAATAAAATTGAAAGTGTAAAGGAGACATTTGCGATTTTATGAGGTACAAGGAGCCATTATCAAGTACTGTAAACACTAGGAGAAAGATTGTAGATTGTATTAAGCAAGTCTATTTCAAAAGGAGACCAGAATTAAACTAAATGTACATGCACAGCTTCAATTTTTTAAGAGTTTGAGAAAATAGAAAGCAGAATTAAAGGTACATGTACATTATCAAACACATTTAGTTTAAATTAGCATTTAGTTATAATGGTATCCTCAGGCCCTTCTTAACTGATATCTGAAAATGATGTGAATACTTGCAGTGAGATTTTGCATGGAAAAATTTTATCATTGTCTGTTCAAAATATCTTCTGCATTTGTTTTTAGTCCTTGGCATTTCTTTTACAAGTTCTTATAATTATATCTAATCTTATATATGATAATTCTTTCTGGAAAAATTTATACTGAAAAGAAACAATTTTTATTAACACAAAAAAATCTAAATAAAACCTTTGATCTTAGCTTTATATTTCAGAACCAGGACAATGGCCTGATGTAAACAGCATTAGTTTTGGTGATTGTTTTCAAATACACGGTGGTTTGCTACAAGTTGATATATTTAAGGGTTTTGAACTTATAAAAGTTTTGTCCCTCTAGAAGCAAAGACCAATTTAGAAATATCACAGCTATCTTGAAATAAGGATACTGCTTCTCTCGTGATAATGGCGTCTGAATTATAGGTCCTTCCAGACATAACTCTACAAATAATGAGATGTTTCCAATGAAGTTTTTTCAATCAGTGTGCTGGCAGGAAGACTTACAATATATATTCCCTTGTACAGCTTTATTCTCTCAGGCGATTCACTTAAGTGGACTACAGAATATCTAAATTTTCAAGAAGAATAAACTTTACAGAAGTAAACAGATTACAACTCGATGATTTGTAGAGGTCATGGGACACTGGGATATCACTTATTTGGATACATAGCTCAGTTTAATCCTCACTAGTCCATCTGCCTCCAGATTCCAGGTAGTTTTGATGTGCCCTGGAAAAGTTGGAGCTAATGAAACTCTTAAAGGTGAGGATTTCTGTTAGCCCAAATTATTAAGCCAGATCCAGTATTATTGTTACCCTAGAAGGCATAAAAATAGATATTTTAGAACTTAGAGATTATTGGGGCCACATTCTCCATTAAACATAAAGAACCGAACCCACGACTCTTAACTTCTGATTGTGTTATTGCACTATAGTCGCTTTTCCTCATTATTCCAAAAGTGGAGTATATGTCATATAAGTCACATATGAAATTTGATGTGACATGTGTCAGAGGGCCAGTATAGAAGTGGTTGGGGTGCACTCACTGATTCCTGAATGCAAAGTGAAAGCAAGTCAAATTCCTTTTTTCATTTCCAAGCTTGTCAGGGGTGACTAGACAGTGAAGGGGTTCCCTGTTGTAATCGGGGACAGGCTGATAATGTAAAAGAAGTTGAATGTTTGTGTAAGAGAAAGGCAATAGGGAGTGATGAGCAGGCCCCTTTGAAGACTCTCACGGACCGTAGACACTCTTACCTTCAGAGATCCTTCCCACATGACATCACATCCGTTGAAATACTCCCACAGCCTACATGAAATAGAATTTGCAGTTAAAAGTTCAGATAGGCATTTAGAATTTCTTTTTGAAATTACTTGGCTACAATTAACTGATTTGATTGACAGTTGTCTATAATGTCTTCATAATCATAAAAACCTCATAATCAGAAATACACAGGAATTTTTGCCAAGTGAGAAAATTGTTTTCAAGTGTAATAAATTTTATATATGTAATAAATTAAGATGAATGAAATTAGCATAATGGTACATTTTATAAGCATGTAATTAACTTTGTGAACTTTATTTTGCAGACAATTTTTTTTTAAATATATCATTTTGGGGAATTAAGGGAGTCTCAAAATTATTGTCAGCTACAGAAAATGTCATAGGCCCTATTTACTCTGCCATATAGCCAGAGTAAATACTCATAATGGGTGCCTGTGACCAGCAGGAAAGCAGATGGACTTCCTAAAAGCATTAATATCTGAAATATTGAAAAATGCTCTGCCAGATAGGCTGAGGAACCATGTGCCTGACAACTCACTCACCTTACCCCAGGGACGCTCAGTCTCATTATGAGCACAGATGTCTTCATAGCACTTATTACCACCATGTTAGTTTCCTAATTCTACTGTAACACATCACCACAAACTTAGTGGCTTAAAACAACACAAATGTATTACCTTCTAGCTCTAGTGATCGCAAATATAAAATGGGTTTCACTGGACTAAAATTAAGGAGTCAGCAGGGCTGTGTTCCTTTCTGGAGACTCTAAAGGAGAATTCCTTTGCCTTTTCCAGCTTCTAGAGGCAGCCTGCATTCCTTGGCTCATGGCCCCTTCCTCCGTCTTCAATGTCAGCAGTGGCCAGTTGAGTCTTTTTCACATGGTACTACTTTGACACTTGCTCTTCTGCCTCCCTCTTCCACGTTTAATGGACTCTTGTCATTATATTGGACTTACCTGGATTATCCAGAATGATTTCCTATCTCAAGTTCAGTTTATTAGCAACTTTTATTTCATCTGCAACCTTAATCTCCTTTTCCAGTGTAACCTAACATATTCATAGATTCCTGGGATTAGGATGTGGACATCTTTGGAGAGCCATATTCTGCCTACCACAACTACAATTGTTTTACTTATTTATTTGTTTTTAACTGTGTCCTCCCACTGAAATATTAACTCAGTGAGAATAGTAATCACGTCTGTCTCTTTCACTTGCTAGTGTTCAAATATTGGTTGAATGAAGACTAAATAAATGAATGGAAAAAACAAAGTATTTAACATGCTGTTTGTCATAGTTTTAGGGTACACAATTAATACTACACCTCTTACCTATGTTAAGAGCCATTTGAGATTTACACAAAGGTTAAGCATAAGGATAGCAATATGCCACCTTTATTACTGATAAAAGCTAGGTTAGAGATCTAGGCCATATGGTCCTGTAGATACATCTCTCTTGGATTGGAAAGACTCAGCCACCAAGTCTGAAGCTGTGCTGGATAAAAGCCTGCTTCTGCTACAGGTGTGAACCTTGTAGTGTCAGGAGATAGTCCATGAGAATACCTGCTCTGCAGGCAGAGAGATCTACAAAGAGGAGGGAGTTGAGCCAATCATGATCATCCCTTTTTCTTCCAAATTCACCAATTAGATTATTCATACTTCTTCAGGCTCTAACTTGTCAGCCCTTATTCAACCACATGTGCAGTCTTTTTCTTTCTTTCTTACTGATGAGCTTCTGACTCTATGTTAGTGCTCCATAGATTACTACTGGCTGGGCTATTTTCAGACTCTCGAAAATATATTCTTTAATCTAGTTACATAAATGTAGCATACTGTACCTACAGTCTATGCATATGCCAAGCTTATAACTTTCGTTTCATGGGCTAGGAAAAAATATCCTGACCAATCTAGAAATGCTTTCAGATATACAGGGTAATTATTTTTTTATAATATAAGCAAGAAATATTAAATATAAAATGACAGCATTATTTTCATGATCTTTGTAGTTCTCCATTTGAAAAATGGTAAAATCAATAATATATCATTTAATCATAATATAATAATGTGTCCCTGGGATTAGGATGTGGACATCTTTGGGGAATCATTATTCTGCCTACCACAACTACAATTATTTTACTTATTTATTTACTTGTTTTTATCTGTTTCCTCCTACTGGAATATTAATTCATTGATAATATGCAAGTAAAAATGGGAATTCAGAATCTTAGAAAATCTTTGAATTTTTGAACTTAAACCCATATTACTAAATCGTTGATATTATGGATGAAAAATCTGAGTACAAAAGGCATTAAGTGGTTTGCCCAAGTTCCCACAGCTCCATGGTGTCTCAGAGCTAGAACCTGGTCTTTCTAGTCAGGACTTTTCTCTCTTTAACTGTCTATTTCATAGTGTAGTCTTTTTTTATGCATATGATATAATTTTGACAATATTTTATAATAATTGATTGAATTCATAGGATATGAATAGTATGAAAATTGTGACATTTAAGTATATAATGCTATAATTAACAAATTAAAATATATTTAGAGTGATATAAAAGCATTGAATACATCTTGACTTTAGTAAATAATCTTTTTCCAAGCAGTTGTCCTATTTTAAAGCCCAGGTTATATGAGAAAACTGCCCTTTGGCCAAAAGTTTGAGGTATATGAATCTTCCTAGTGCCCCATGAATTTGATTTACATATATTATGACTAGAAAACAGTTATAAAGAACAATTCTCTGAGTTAATGTCTTACTTTCCCAGGTAGTCAATTTCTTCTTTGTGCTAAATATGTCTATAATATTATATTAAATAGCAATATTAAGTCCAGTGAAAAAAATGGCCATAGAAGTAAATGACATGTGTTATTATTATATTCAATGATTAGTATTGAGCAACTTGTTAGAATTTTTATTAAAATCGAACATAGAAGTACACAATGTAAGATATGTAATTGGAACTAATTTAGTCTTCTGAGAAACAAAGTGTTACGGTAGAAATTACCTGCTTTTTTCCAGAATTGACTTGGGGTAAGGGGTATGGCAATTATATTGCTTTCATATGTCTGATCTTCTGTAAGCAGCAACCTTGTTGAACTTTGAACTCTGCATGCCTTGCTTTTAAAATAAATTATAAGACTTTATTATGAGTGCCCAAAGCACTGAGGAAGAGCCTACGGAAGCTGCTTTGATTTTAGTGTTTCATATTTATATCCTCTGTGACTCAATGAAAAATACATAAACATCTACACACATATATTCTATGTATGACATAATTGGGTAATAAGTAAGCTATAAACGAATGTTTCCCAGATGCATTCATAAGTTAAAAGTAAATGAAAATATTATTTATGGTAATACTTCATATAATATTTAGTATAATTTCCATGGAAGAATACTGTATATTATATAAACAAACCCTTATCGATGTGGTCTGCAATTTCATTTCTGAGCTAGCACTACATCATTTTGCACTATCATATTCTTCTTACCATGTTAAAAACAAAACAAAACAGGTAAAAGCAGTGTTGGTGTATATGAAAATCAAAATAAATTAAACTGCTTGACATTTTTCCTTTTTTTATTCTTTTTGTGTAAACATTCCAGAAAATGCACTGTTTTTTGCAGTTTGCTCCTGTTGCCCCTTCCAAACTCTTTTCATATGAAGAGTAAATAGAAAGAATACAGGGAGGCATTTCTAAAGTGTTGCTGCTTTATTCACATAGGCCATCTCTCTGGAGAGTAGACCCTGAAGCCATCTCTGCTCCCCTCCAACCAGCCATGCACTGTGAGGATCACTCCCCCGCGTGGAGTACCGGACAGTGAACTGGCTCCAGGTCTCAGCAGCAGCAGGGGTTAATCAGCCTCCAATGCCTGTCATCTGCATCTCTATCATAAATTTAAAAGAAAAAGCATCTCCAAAAATATTCCAACATGAAGAAATGTCAATCACAAATGGAAAAGTCCGGAAGCCTTTTCTTAGTCATTAACTTGTCCCATGTTCTCGCTACATTCACTCAACAAATATTTGTTGGGCCCTTTCTTTGACCAGTTCCTTTCCAAATCCCTCACCTTCCCTGACTTTGTGACCAGCAGAGACCTGTCTTCCCACCTATGTGACCAGTCACATCTTGTTCTTTGAATCTAAGTGAATTCCACCAATTTTGTCTTTAACTCTTATTACTTTTCCATATACTTCCATTGGCAAAAAAAAAGAAAAAACATGATTTCAACTATCTCCTCCATAAACTACCATCAGACATCTGCAGAGCATTAGCACTTTATCACAGGTATTTGTGTGTTGTTCTTCCTTCCTTCCCAAACTGTGTCACCAGCTATAACCCCTTGAAGACCAACTCCATCTTATTCTTCCTTGTATCGTCAGTGGCTGGCATAATTCCTGGAATGAATGTAAGGCTTAATTCCTGGTTGTTGGATGAATAAGTAGAATGCCTGAGCGAGTGAATGAATCATGACTCCTGGGAATTTTCGTTCCCAGGCAATGTGCTGAGAGCTGAAGGTGAGGAAGATGGACATAGTTCATTTGCTCAGTGAATTTACAGTCTAACAATTTCTGTAACCATTTCACCCATTGTTTGACAATTATTTTGATGTTAAAGTGTTTTATTATAATACAATGTTGAACATTTCACTAAAAAAGGTTTTTCTGCACTAATAATTTAGAGTAGCTTTCCTGTGGTGAAATCAACGGGTCAAAAGGTATGAACACTTTCAGCTTTAATTATCCGTTAGCTCCTTCACTTTTCATGGAAAATAAGGGAGCTCCAACTATTGACAGATTCTTGTTAATGTTTTTAGCCAGAGGAAAAATGCTTTTTTTAAGGGGAATATTATAGTCGTGTATATTTTATTTCTGGTCAAATCATTTTTCCTGATTCTTTTCTAATTATCTCTGATCATTTATTTTTGAAAACTTCTGAGGAAACTCATGGGTAACCTGACAAAAATAATGATTCAGTTAGTAAACTCATGCAGGATAGATTTGCATAGAAATCACAAAGCTGTTTCTTACACCTGTGTATTTTCAATTTTCTACTTAGCCACTGGCTGCAGACAAAATTTCAATGCTGTCTGACACATATATAAGCTCTTTCTTCTTCCTCGGTAATAATCTAGAAAGATGATGGCATTTGACTTAAAAAGAAAGGGCCTTGATATGAACAATGTGCAATATTTCCTTTGTGAAGAACTTGCTGTATATCCTTCCTTGTCGGGTTCTCTCCATGACTCTGGGCTCTGTATTTGAAAAATGAACCATGCTATTTAGAATCAAGAGAGTATTCATTAAATTTGAATTTCAGAAAGGAAATGTTATAAACAACTTTTACTGTTTTATCCTTTAGTATCCAAATCAAGATAGAAATACTAAGTGAGAATTGCTTTTTGCATTTAACTTGGGTGGCATGTTCAGTACTGCCAATCTGAAGTAACAGAAATTGAATATTCTGATTTTTCCTTCCCCAATCTAGAAATTGTTAATAAGGCAAAAGATGAATGTCTTGTGGATTCAACCCACCATCTTTGTAATGCATCACACTTGCTAGAACTTTGATTATTGGAAGTGCATATTGCAGGTGCTATTTCAGAAATTCTATGAAGTGGGTCTCTGATGCATAAGATAATGTTTATGCTAAACTTTTCTTGTTTGATGTTCACATTCTGCACTGAAACCAGAGTTTATTATTCAGTTAACATATTTGAGGGCTTACTCAGTAAAGTGGAAAAATCTGTGTTGCATAGGAGACCTTTGACTGGTTAGAAACTCTAACCAATCAGGCTTAAACGATCAAAAAAAATCAGTTATCATTCATACCAAGAAGACACATGACTCCAGGGATGGTGGTTCAGCAGCTAAATAATATAAGCAAGAAATCAGTTTTGGTTATCCTTAGTGTCTCTGGCAAACTCCCTTCACGATTGCTAAATCATTTCCACAGTTATAGATATCACATGCAGACTCAAAAGTCTCCAGAGAAGGGGAGTGGTCTAATCCTTCTTGATTCTTTTATAAAGGCTTAGTAAACCCTTTTTGGAAGCCACTCAAAGGCTTCCCCTCACTTCCCATTGCCTAGAATTGTGTATAACACCTATGCCTAAACCAATCACTGGAAATAGAAGGGAATTACAGTGTTTAGGTATGATCCATAATTTAGGCTAGACCAGGAGAGACATCACCCTTCCCTGGATTATATAGTATGTGGAGATCCACCTATAATATAACGAGGACTCAGAAATCAAGGAATCATAGAGATTAAGCTTTTGATAGGCCACAAATATTACCTCACAAATTAAACTAGGTCCTGGTCCTGAGAGATTTTACAGTCTAGTGTGGGAAACGAATAAGACAATAAAGGATTATAAACAGTACCACAAAGTGCTCCACTAATAGAAGTGTGTAGAGGATGTTATGGAGGTTATGAAGAGAAGCACCGAGAAGGGACATATGATTTTAGATTAAGAGGAGAAAATGGAGATACTACAGCTGAGGAGAAGACCACAGGACAAATATTAATGCTCTGTGATTATGACTGCACTTTAGGGAATATGGTTTTCAATCTTTGAGTGCACCAAGTTTTGACAAATTGTGAAAGGTATCTTTTAAAGATTCTTGCTGTTGCTTCAGTCATGTTATAGTTTGAATTTTCAAATGAAATATAATTGTTGTATACTTTTCTTGGACTATGTGTCTATAAGTAAGGTGATGTCTGAAGCTTCATTATAGCTTTAGACTTCATTATTTCAGACCTGGTGAGTTTGATTGACCAGAGTCATAATGACAATGATGACAGATGATCTTGATGTTCTACATAGAGATGATGACACTGTTAGTTTGCCTGTATGTTATGCAAGCAGGATTGTAGGAAATATTTTATTCTGAGCTTTTGTACTGGAATACTAAAATCAAGCATCACACAATAACTTAACTCCATCAAGGTATGTAATTGTCAATTATACTGTCATGTAAATAGCAAAAAAATTTGTTGCCTTTTTCAATTCTTCTGTTATAATTATAATCATAAAAGGAGAGAGAGAGTAGATATGATGACACTTTGGATTTGTAGTTAACGGGAACATTTCTTATGCTCATTAAATCCATTTACAAGTAGTACTATGATTTGAGACATATTGTACAACAGCAATGAAAAAACCGGTTATTGTCTCATGAAATGCATAATCCCAGTTCTAGGTGAGACTAGGAAAATAGCATGACAGTTATAAGAGAAAAAATTTACATAGTTTCAATTTTCTATTTGCAGAAATGTTCTAATAACAGAAATTAATATCACAGATTCAGTCAAGTTAGTTTAAAAATTATTTTATCTTATCTCCCATGTGAATTTATGTTAGGTGAGAGTGACATACCTGCTTTATAATTGATTTGAAATCCCTAGAGATTGTATAAAATTCATGTAAAATGTAAAATTTATCAAGTCTTGTCTTAATTTAGAAGAAGTCATGGCATATACTGACTAAAAAGTAAAGAACCCTGTACAAAACCCCATATATAGTAGAAGGTTTTATCAATTAATTGCTTAGATAGGGACCCAAAAGGGGGGGCCTTTATTGTATATTTTATTTTATTGATTTCATTTTGCCAACTGCGGGCAAAAATGAAGTAATTATTTATAGCCATAAAAATAATACTCTCGCCTCCTCTCTCCTAATTTACTAAATGGGGTTTCAGTCCCCGTGAATATGTCACACCAGACTCCGGATTCAGCATGTTCTCTAGTTTTATGTTTCTACTCGTTTTACATCTTCTTCCTCTCTTCTTCATTTTCATCATTCTTCTTTTCTTTTTTTCATCTTTATTCCATCCTTTTCCAACCCCAAATTATAGCTTATTAAATTTCCTTTTGACTCATTACCATCTTCTTTATCTCTTCCAAATGAAAAAACATGTATCTTTCTTCTACACATATAAGAAATTAAATTCTCCCAAGACCCTCACGTGCTTTAATTCATGAAATGTCAGTGAATAATATAATCCTCACACATAAAAACATTAGCAGTGGTTCTAACATCATACAACTGGTTTTACCTAATCATCTCAATCTCTGCCAGATTTTCTCTGGTTTTATCAACTTGCAGTAGAAATAGTATTTTGGGGAAAGGAGGGTTATCTACTCTCATTTCTCTTTTTCACTTTTTGATCAAGGGTTACCAAACAATGAAAATTAGGAAAATAAGAGATAAGGTTCCTGAATAGTTGACTCCAAATGACAGAAATTTCTGCATTATGCACAATTTTGTTGTATTTTCATGTTTGTTCTTCTAGATTTAAGACAAATGTTTTCCTGAAGTGTGTCTTGAATAGTTTTGCAATCGATTTTTTATGTTTTTTTCTTTATCATCCTTTTACTTAAATGAACTGCAAGGGGCCTCTTTGTAGTTAGGAGAGATGGAGTATCCAAATACCCTATTCTTCAGACTTCATCAGTATGGAAAAGGAAGTTCCGAGAACTACAGTAATCTTCAACTTAATGTATTATCCCATTCCATCATCCATCATTCAATCCATCATTCCCTGAAAAAGTTTATGTTAGTAACCATCTTCATATGGAAACTTTATAGTCCATGCACTTCTTTATAAAAATCATAATTTCTTTTCTGAATATGCATGTAAGTGGGTGCTCAATAAATAGTTGTTGAATAAAAATTTATGGAATTCACTTACCCATCCATCCATCCATTTTTTAAATGATAGTTTATTAAGTGACTATTATGTGCTAGAGATTTTTCAAGGTACTTGGGATATATCAGTGAACAAAACAGACACAGATTCCTGCCCTTGTTGAAGCTTATATCCCAGAGAGGGAACACAGACAATATCCTCTAAACATATTAAACAATTACATTATGTAGCATGTTATAAGCTCACAGATGTTATAGAAAAAAGATATATAAGCCAGGGTAAGGGGGATCTAAAATGACAGATTAGGAAGAGAGGGAATATAGTTTGCAATTTTAACTAGCACTGTTGTGGTTAACCTCAGTGAAAAGATGATATTTTCAAACTAAAACTTGAAGTGAGAGACTAAGCCATGCAGTTATGTGCATTAAGATCTTTGAAGTCAGAAGGAAAAGCAAGTGTGGAATCCGTAAATAGAGAGAGCCCCTGGAGTGTTTAAGGAATAGTGAAGAGCTCCATGTGGCCAAATTGGTGGGAGCAAATAGTGACAGGAAGCCCCATCACAGGGGACTTTCTAAGCCATTGTAAAGTCTTTGAGCAAAAGACTGACAAGATCTGACTTACATTTAAAAATTATTACTCTGGCTGCTGACTTGAGAATATACTATAGAGAGCAAGAGTATGAGATGAAAAAGCAGTTTGATGTTCAGACATTGCAGGTGTCCAGACAGAAAACAAGTGGTAGCAATGGAAGTGATAAAGTGTGTGAGAATTCTGGTAGGGCTATGATTTCCTAGGCTATGAGAAAGAAACAGAAGCTTCTGACGCTATCAGTTCTATGAATTTCAGGATTAAGCATTCTCTCTGTGAACAATACAGGAAGATGAAAATGGGGTAAGCTCCTGGAAAGATACATTATGTTGGAATTTAATACAATATGTTATAGGAGGAGCAACGTCAGCAGCTACAATAACAGTGGTTAACATTTATTGAATGCTTTCTAAGGTCCAGCCTTTGTAGGATATGCTCTTAACTTGTGTTATATCTTTTAGTCATTTAAAATATTTGAGGCTTCTGTTTTTTTCTATCTCAAGCTAATGGAAAATTCCAATGTAAAGAACTATGAAATCATTAAAATTCTGGTAAATGAGCTAAAGAAAAGTCCAGATATCTAGATTGCTTAGACAGCTCAAATTAACAATAATCTGAGGCAATATTTCAAGATGGTCAAGATGATGAACTCTAGAGCCAAACTGTTCCATCACCATACTTGTCTCTACCACATACTGGCTGTGAGAACTGGACCAAGTTATTTAATCCCTCTTTCTCTAAGCTTTTTTTACCTATAAATTATGGGTGGTAACAGCACCCACAGTTTTGTAGGAATTCTCTCTCAATCTCTCTCCCTTTCTCAATATCTGTCATCTATCTATCTATCTATCTATCTATCTATCTATCTATCTATCATCTATCTATACACACGCGCACACACACACACATCAAGAATAGTGCCTGACAGTACTGCTGTTAGCTATAAAGTTTTACAAAATATGACATTTAAAGAAATATTAAAAATGTTTAATATGGTTATATCAAGGTAAAGAGTGGGATACAATTTAAGATTCTATATAAAACACATTTTGAATTGTCATGTTCCTTTTTACAATACCCCTCATTTATAGTTCACCTTGCAAAGGAATTTTCATAGCGTTATATAATGATCTAAGGACACAGAATCTAAAAATAATCTAAATTTTTTAATACAGTGTTCTAGTGAACATAGGGCTCAGAGTAATTGATTAGATGGTAATGCCTAGCACCCAGATCAGTACCTGGCAAATATTAGACACTCAATTTATATTTGTTGATTCTCTGAGTAACCTCATTACCACTTGACTTGCACCATTATTATCAATTAAATCACCTTTTATGAGACATAAAATTGGATTAATTTCTATGCCTTCAATTAGTAATTCCAGCAAGGAAGAGATGGAGTAAACCCTTGTATTCTCTATGAGAAATAGTTTTCCTAAGTAAATTAATAATGTAAACAAGGTTTCAAGAGGGTGATTAATAAAGGAAACATTTTAATAACTTGAACAGCATAACTAGGATACAATGTGCTGATTGAAAATAGTTTATATATTCAATAAAGCAAATGTCACAGACCTTGTGTTTGTTGATACAAGTCATTAAAATGAATATTTGTGCCAGAAAGTAATAAGACTTTTGGTTTTAACATCACCTGAAATTCATACTCTATAAATTAGTTAAGTGTTTAATCACAATACTCCAGATTAGTAAATTTCCCCATACTTTTGAATTGCATGATATTCTAGGTCACACGATTTTTCATTTGTTTTGCCCCTGTGCAGTATATGTTTATTTGGTTAGCACTTTGTCTTTGTATTAAGTTATCATTTGTAAATGTTCAAAATAGTCTCTCTTTCAGAGTGAAATTATTTGAGGCTATTAATTTTATTTCATCCTTGTGGGTCCCAGTTTTCTGCTTAGGGACCTGATGACAGTGAGGCCATTCACTGTCATGGGCGTCAGAGCAGGGAGATCAAATTGTGTGGATAGGGAACAATATTATCTTCATTGCTTGAATTGCTACTTATATGTCTGGTCGACCAGGTTTAAACAAGTAGGAAAAGCAGTGTGTTTCATATCACTCTGCCATCTATTTCCTCTAGTACTATGACTTACACATATAATTCTTCATTATATATTTGCTTAGGATTTTACATATCAGCACATTTTATCAGGTGCACATTATAAGCTTGAGAAAGGAAAAAAAAAAGAACTGTGTGATTGAAGTGGTATACAATTTCCTCTCAGTTTTCCATGGGAGTAAAGAGATGATTACAGCGAAGAATCTTAGCGCAGAGGAATGAATGGAGTTAACTGTTATCTTTGCCATATTGTCCATGAAACAAGATGATACAAAAATCCCCAAGTTCACTCAAGGGTTTATGGCACCAAAAGATGGGAAAATCTCCAAAAAAAAAAAATGAATTAAGACATGTTTCATTAATGATAATGAAAATCAAAACCCCAGTGTAATGTTCTCAATTTTTCAAGGTATGTAAAAAGGATCAAATAGTTTTATTTTGCTAAAGAGGGTGATTTTCATCAGCAAGCTCTATTAAAACATTATTCTCTAGGCTAGTCTAATATCATATAATGAGCATTTAGTTGCAAGTATTCTGACAGGTTTGTTAAATAAGTTCCTTCTACTTATGCCAAATGTCTCCCTTCTGGGGAATTTGTCTCGACGTCTAGGTTATCTCTACAAAATTATGACATTAGTGTGCTCTATTTCACATAGCTGTGAAATGAAAACAAGGAGTCATGAAATTAAAATGGCCAATATTATGCCTTTTTAATGTCATCCTATAACTAATGAGTAGATATAGCATCTCTTGTACCTAAAAGCACTGTATTCTTTGTCTTTCATCATGCAATTGGGGAATATCCAATACCCTGGAAATTTATTATATATACAAAATACTGGACATTTAGTTGTCTGAGACTTCCACTGGTTTCAGCAATCTCGCAGCCTTTCAACAAACATTAATCAGATCAATTTACAGCCTGACCTACTGGGTATCAGGCACTGTGCATGCAGCAGAGAAACGAAAACAAATTATGATGTGGTTGCTGCCCTTCAGAGGCTACTTTTAAAGAAATATTATTTTGATATTTAACGCAAATATACTTACATTTCCAAATTGTCAATATCTTTGAAAACTAGGGACATATATGGCTACTTTAAAATTTATCCTCTGGTAAAGGAAAAAAAAGCTTACATTTGTAACATTGTTATTAATATTTTTCAGTATCAATTTATTTCATATCATCATTGATTTTCTACATATAGATATAGGTCTAGGTATAGATATATAGATATATATATTTCTCCTCATCAATCTGTGTGAGATATTAGTGAATACCTTTTATAACTTTGAGGGGAAATGTTACTTTTTTATCTTTTCCCTTTGGCCAGACTTGTATCTTGATGGCAGAAAGTTATATTTAATCTTAAGACACTAACTGCAGCAAATTCCAGCTCCAGTCTCACATCAGACCATCTGGGAGCCTCCTCTGATACTCCCATGCACCCATCACCAGCTCTCTAGGTTGTAAGCACCTTCATCCTTACTGTGGAATTCTCAGGCTGTAGTGATCACCTTCTCCTACTGGACTGTGAGATCCTTCAGGGCAGGATTTATTTTCACTCTTCTGAGTGCTCAAGGTCCTAAAAAATATTTATTGGGAAAAATTGGTGTTCAATTATTTTTTTTTAAAACTGAGGAGTGAATGAATATTACAGTGAGAAGGCAGAGGAACACTTGTCATCTAAGGGAAGGAATCAACCAGCCACACCTGCAGCATATCCTTAATCCAGCCTCTTTGAGACTCTAGAGCTGTGGGTGAGATCTAGTAATACCAACGTTTTGCAATGTCTTCGGAAAGAAGGGAGGATTATTATGCTAAACACCTCTTTGTGCTTGGCACTAAATTTTATGTAATTAAAAGTATTTTTACACAGTTCAGTGTTGAATATAGTGAATAAGAGAATGTCATGGGCTTCTTGTGATCTTGATAGTTGTGATAATGCTTTGAATATAAAACATAAATTGAGATGTAAATAGTTCTTTTTCGCTAAACAAAAGAAAGTCAGAGCAACGAATTATCTCCTTTGATTCAAATAGTGATAGTAATTATCTGTGGGTGTCGAGAAATCACAGTTGCACTTCTCGCCTGCAAGCCTTCTGTGGCAGTGCAGCTGGAGTGAACGTACAGGCTAAGCTGTTTAAAGGTCATGCCATAGGGCAGGGAACAGTCATGTCTGCACAACTTTCCTCAGTACTCCACAATTTATCTATTTTTAAAAATGATATATAAGAATGATGTAAGGTAACCAATTGCAACCTGCTCAAAACCAGAATCCTGCCATTCTCTCCCAGCTCTTGGCAAACAGAAATGGCATGCCGGTGGCCTAAGGCAGCTCTCATTGCCATAACTTACTTTTTTGGTTTTTATATGTCTTAATACTTCTTATTTTAATATGTTTAATAGTTCATAGCTTAATGTTTTAATAGTTAACAATGGCTTGGACAAAGTAGACAGTAAAGGAGTACTTTCTGTTGGTTTTAGTTATTTGAGATGTAGTCAACTGGAAAGGTCATATCTGTTGCCCTTTCTGACTGACATGTCCACTCTTAATGAGGACGAAACATTCTGCACCAAGTTCCCATACAACAGGGCTGAATCCAGGGCTGTACATACTCAGAGGGCCCCTTTCAGAGTCTCCATGGCAAGCTATCTGCTCCTTCTACCAACCTGTGAAGGAGCTCTGTAAAGGAGCTTTGTAACCATAGTTCATAGGAGAGCAGCAAAGTGTCTTTCCCATTTTCCACATGTGTCCTCTAAAATAATTCTTCTATTAAATAGAACAGCTGCTCATCAACCCACTAAAATCCCTCTTCAGCCCCAGAACACCACTGAAACTTCCCTTAACCAAGATCACCAATGGCATCTTTATTGCTGAATGATCAATGACTTGTGCTTGAAATTATCTTCTTCCTTGATTTCTAAGACTTCAGCCACCATTCCTTAACATGGTTTCCTTCTTTCTTTCCTAAGTTTCTTTTCTTCTTGCCCAATGTATCTACTCCTACAAGATTCTGTACTTACCGCCCTTTGCTTTACATGTTGCATACTCTAGCGGGATAATTTCTTTCAGTTCCATGGCTCCAAGTTCATTTATAAGCTGAGGACTCGGAATACACTCTTCAAAGTTTCAAATTTGTCTTCGCCTTCCCACTCTATGACCGCATTTAGGTATGCTGCAGGCAACATTAACCCAAGGTGTCCAAGACTGAATTCAGTCTCCTCTCCACAAACCTGTCCTGTTATTTTTCTTTGACAGTCTCTCACCTACACCAACTCCCTTATAACAAGCTATGAGAATATTGTGTAAACACTGAAGAGTTTCTTTATCTGTAAAGTGAGAATTTTTGCCTTGCAGCATTGCTGTGAAGATATGTAGTGGATTTTACAAATGGTATTGTTTTTGAAATAATTTTTGTTATATGTTTCATGTATCCAAATAAAACTAAGACTTCAGATGTCAATTCATGTTAAAATATAGAGACACAGAGAAGAGTAATTTGACAGTAGAGTCTTCCATAGTTTATTTTTATAATCATTAAGAAAACTTTTAAACACATAAAATGCATGAAGTCTCTTAAATATCAGGCAAACAGGTAAAAATAATAAAGAAAAAAACCCAGAAAATTGTCTAAATGTCCAAAACCAAGATTGATTAAGTAAACTGTAGAATATCTATTCAATGAGATATTAGGCATCGATTACAAGTGGTGGGTCAGTGTTTATAATTTAACATCACATGATGAAATTATGTATTTTGAAACATTTTTATGCATTGCTCTTTTTATGCATAATTTGATCAAACAATATATGTAATTCTATATCATAACTATATATTGAAAATGAACTAACTTTTTAAATACTATTTATTATAATTTGCTTTTATAGCCTAGAAAATCAAATCAAACTGGTAAAACAGCAGTCTCTGATCTAAAAAACTGGTATAAGTATCTAAAGAAGCTACAATATTTTGAGGTAGTAACAATAAAAACCTTATTTTTTTCATATAACATTTTTACACAAGAGCCTGGAAGCATTTTGCATATGGAAAAATTAGACACAAAAACCAGCAAATGATTTTTCCTCTCTTGTCCCACAAGGAGGCAGTTTTTAAGTTATTAAGTTTTAATGAAATAAGTAGGAAGTGATCTTAAGGGAATATTTCCCCATTGATGGCAAATCATACCTGTCCAGATTATACTGAATTCCCATACGGTCTTCCTATTTAAGCAATAAATGAAAGGGGATAATTTGGAATCAACTGTGAACTTGGGCTTTGCTGGTTTTGTTTTCTTTTGGGAATTCTTGTTGGCAGATTCAAGAAGAGCATCTATTCAGACTCTACAGGGAAACGCTTATCTGTCTGTCAAACTGAAGGGAGTGCTTTTCCCACATCTGGGCAGCAGGAACCTGCAGTCCAGAAGCTCAAGTGCCTTATTTTTAACATTGTTTACTGTGTTTATTCTCAGTATATTTTTGTAGCAACCATATATTACTATTGAATCATTTGTTAGTGATTATGTTTAAAGCCTGCATCTATTATGTGAGAATCTTATTGCAAAGCTATAAGCATTTTCAGAATAAATAACTGAAGCTTTAATTTGGTGCTTATATAGCAAAGAATGCCTTAACTACCAGGTGTTCAGTACACCATTTATGCTTTTTCTCTATCTCCTCTAAGCCATTTCATTTTAACAGATGCTGCAGGAGACTGTTCTTTCGTATTGCTGAAATCAATGGGGCTCCAACAGCATATTTTGCAGATTCACTGCTCGTGATTAAATCCTTTTGAATTCTAAAGTGCTACAATGTAAAACTTCCTGTAAGCTTCCCAGAATTTAGAGAAATCTATCTACGACTGAAAAATTTGAACATATGAATTGACTTCAGATAAGAATGGACCGTTTATATTTTTATAGCACCAGAAAGCCAATATTATCATGAACATGGATGGTTTCTGAAATTGGACTTATCTGGCTTTGTATTCAGATTCTGACACTTTCCAGCTATGCGACCATAAGTAAATTTGTAAACCTCTCAGAGCCTTTGTCTCTTCATCTACCAAAGTGGCAGAATATTTCTTATTGGCAGACAAGTGCAGAACTTATTTTTTAACATAATTTTGAAAATTAAAATGGGTAGACATATGAAAGTGGTTAGCACCAAGCATAACAATTGTAAGATGCTCACTATGGTTTTTTGAGTGTCTAGTACACAGCCAACATGGCACAAATAACAGATGATTCAAGCAGTTCTCCATTTACTGGGGTTTGCATATTTGTTTGCCTATTGTCTGTTGCCCCTCCATAAAACTATAAGCTCTATAAGAGCGAGTATCTTATTTTGTTCACACATGGATATTTGACTGAATAAATGAATGAATGAATGAAATTTAAATCTTAAAGCTGCATAGTAAATGGCTACATGATATGAGTGGAGAGGCTAGATGTGTGTCTTTCATGAAGCAAAGACGGGAAATGAGAAACAACATGGTGTCTAGAGAAACACCCGTGGATTTGATGTTGCTGGGATGTGCAAGGTAAGGTGGAGAGGAGCAGAATGTCACAGAGGTCTTTGCATGCTATGCCAAAAAATGAACTTTATTCTGTAGTTCAGTGGCTTTCAACCTCTGCTACGTGGACCTAAATGCACTTCTCAAAGTACCTCCCAACTGCCAAGGAACTGAAGGGGAAGTCATGTGGGTGGGGCTTTATCCTACAACCCCCAGTTTTCCTCCATAATCCCAGTATAAGGTGCCAGCCAGAGTTGTTTTTATTTCCCTAACATATTTTGAATAATATTTTTAGAGGTTTGAGTAATGGTTTATTTTTAGAAATGATTTTACTACTTTACAATAGATTGAAAAATACTATTTTAATGGTGATAATGAAGTATTTGGTGCAGGAGAATGGGATGGAAACCTTTGTATTTTTGTTCAGAAGTTCTGTAAAGGATGCATTTTCTGACTTTTACAACCGAGGTGGAAAACACAAGAGGCACAAATAGATTTTAGTGTGAAGATATGTAACAGATCTTGAAGGGGGTGTGGAATATTCAGCAGTAGGTGACAACTAAAAGTTAGGTTTATGAATCTAAAGCTTGGGGAAATTTCTAGGCTAAAGACAGAGATTTGAGTGTCATTTGCATAAAGTCCAAATTGTAAGAATAGATAAAAATTAACCAGTGAAGGTTCACAAAGAGAAGAGCCGTGGACCAAGGATAGCTCCATGGGCATGATTCGCTTTTCAGAGATCAAAGTAGGATAAGAAGCCCAGCAAGGAGCTAAAGAAGAAATTGTAACCAATGTACAAATAAATCTAGGACAGTTGGAGGGCAATGGAAGCCATGAGCACTTTGGGTTTAAGAAGGGATGACTGAGTATGAAATGTAAGAAGTCTGGTGGATTTATCAAACAGGGAGTCAAAATTATAATTCATACATATGGAAAGTAAAATTATTATTTACCCTGAGATGCTTTTTCTAGCACTAGTATATCATCTAAATTTGACTTATCATTTATAGCAAAGAATCTTTTGTTCTTTTTATTGCCACCAGACTCACTTATCCATATCCTTACTCAGACTGAAAACTGTCCATCTGGGGATTAGAGTTAATCCTTTTATCTTCTATGAGGGTGTGGGGATATCATTAAAGCGTAAATTGTACACTAGGACAGCATCGCATTAAATGTGAGCCCTTTAGCCAAATGTTTAATGTGTGGCATTTAGGTTTCACAACATTTGTGGTAAAGTTGAGATAAAAGACACACTTTATAATTCAAGAGTTCTGAGAACTTAATAAGAATTCCTGTATGTGCATCTGATAGAATATTTCCCTTGAAAAGATAGAGATCTATGTGGGTAGTAGATGTTTGCATTTAAAAGTGTACTGCAGGCTAAAATGTTTTTAAATTCTGAAATCAGAGACGAAGAATGGTGGATTAGTAATCTTCATAAACGTTCTTCAAATGTGCTTAAGATATACAAGAAGTCCTTAACATAATGATTTGAACTGCTGTTCTTATGAACTTTGGGGGATTGTTGGGGGATGCTGTTGTCACAATGGTGTGCTGGACCTGGTTCACTCCAACTCATAAAAGCCGATTGTGCACACCTTTTCTCAACTCCACATTCAGTGATGTCATATTAAAATTGGCCATGGAGGGGGTATTTACCCCATAGAGCTTAGCAAAGACCACAAATCAGTCCCTTTTTTCTCTTTTATTTTTCTGAAGTACTAGTTGCTAAAATGTTGATACCAGCTCAAGACAAGGTTGACATAAGGGAAGCCATATTGTAGAAAAGAAACCCTATTGTAACTTTGAATGACCTCTAACTAACCCAGCGGGATATCCACCCTCCAGGAGATCTAACTGCTCTGTAGATTTTATGACCCCTGCTTGTGCAGGTACTTCCCAGCTGCGATAAGATTACAACTTTGTTCTTTTGAGTTCCTTAGGAATGTGATGACCCCTGAACAGAGAGTCTATGCTGATAGCCATCATCAATGAAAACTGAAATAGATGGTGTGTCAACTCCCCGTCTGTAACACCAGAGGGTCAACATTCCTAACCCCCTCCCCTATAATCCCCTGGCCTATATAACTGCTGCAAGATTTTGTGCCCCCTTAAGATGGTTCTTTTAGACATTAGTTGGCCATCTTCTCTCTTGCTAGCAAGCTGTAATAAAATGCCCTTTCTCTACCACTGTCTTGCCTCTTGATGATTGGCTTTTGTCTCACAGTGAGCAGATCGTGCCCTTTGTGGGTTACCAATGTTACCAGCATGTCGCTGGAGTTGCATCACTGACAGAAGAGATAAGTGCAATTGTCATTTATCTGCTCCTTTTGTAGGGCTCTTTTTATGCCCTAGTGCACTGAAACACAATTGCATAGGGCAAGTGTATACATTCTTAATTTCCAAAGCAAGGCAAGGCTGGAAATGAAAGCACGTTATGCCATGAATAGTAGAACCAATTCTGTTTGAACCCATTCAAAATATTGCACCATATTATCATGTACAGGTTCATAAACACCCTTGATCCCACTGTCCCACTAAACTGTTCTTTTCATTATAGAACTTGTGCTAAATTTTGCCTGTATTACTGAAAATTATTGAAATTTCTCATAGTAGCTTGAGAAGGTCTATAATCACGAACAATATTAAACCTATGCTCAGCTCTCTCACAAATTATCTCCTCAGTAACTTTGTTACTATGCAACTGGGAAGCATCTATAGCTTTAAAACTGTAATTACCACAGAACCTTTTGTATCCAGTCTGATTACCCACCCTTCCTGGTTTTCCTGAACTGGTTAAAAGGCTCCATCAAGTTGTTGTTATCAATTGTTTTCTTTCTTTCTGTCTTTTTATTTGATAATGTTTTCAACGTGTCCCTTGGTTTGGAAAAAAAAATGGAAGCTTTTACCAAGTAAAGTGTTTTCACTATAGTTTGAATGCATTAAAGTATACTCAAAAGTTGCTTTTATTATATTTCAACTTATATCATCCCTTATTTAAAATTATGTATGTGTGTGTGTAGGGGGGATGGAGTCTACTAATTCATTAATTAAAATGGCTGACTGATTTCTATCTTCTGATTTCATGATTTAATTTTGCAATTAACTTATTTTTATTTAGAACTTTTTTTGTGAACCTCTGAGTAATGTGTAGCTACTAAATAACTTTACTCTTACATTTTCAACTCAAAAAGATTTTATTTTCCTTTTTAACCACCTTTGCCTCAGTTTCCCCATTTATAAATTTACTTTCCTTTAAAAAATGTTAAATGTTTGAGTTTAGAATATTCCAAGCACAAGTATACTGACTCTTAGAATGCTAATTAAGTACTTATTTGGGGAAATTAGTATTTTAAAAAATTAGTTATTTGAGGAAACTAAGAATATTTTCTCAAATTAGCTATTTCTTGACAGTTATTTTGTGACTAAATCATAATCATAGACTAAATCATATAAACGGGTTTATAACCCCCGCTTTTCTCTAATATCATTTCAAATCTACTACTTTATTAAGAATTATGTGTTTGTTTAGATTCTGAGACACATGCAAGGGGAAAAATAACAAAAAGCCCTCTCCTACACTTTGAAGATGTAATAATCAACATGCATTGAATTTTAATATTGTTCTGTTTTTATACTTTAAAAACCTCTCATGTTTCAAGCTATCCTTGTATGTTTTAGCCTAGTTATATAGGGCATAATGCAAAGTTCCGTGATTTAAAGTAGTTTAGAAAAAGAAGGGAAAGCAGTATAACAACAATTAACAACAGTGGTTGTGTTTTATTTCCTTTGATAGCCAGAATTTTTCAATGATTAAGATACATTGGACCAAATGATTTGGGGCAACTTGAGTAAGTGCTGAATGGTCATGTTTTTTGTCTGGTGTCTGAAAGTTAGATGCTTACATCTCAAAAGATAAACCTTACTTTAGAAAGTATTTAGTCCAGGTAGTTTTGGATATCTCGGATAAATCTAATGTG
The DNA here is from genome assembly GCA_031878705.1 of Tapirus indicus. Classification (NCBI taxonomy): domain Eukaryota; kingdom Metazoa; phylum Chordata; class Mammalia; order Perissodactyla; family Tapiridae; genus Tapirus; species Tapirus indicus. The sequence continues at coordinate 40,084,192 of CM062925.1, forward strand.
TGTTTTTAAAAGTTTAATCTTCAGAATATCTAGGCAAATAATGATATTATATACATGTATACTAACTCAATGCTGATGTTGGGCAATATATTCTAAAAAAGTTTTTAAGAAGAAGTATTAGAGATTGATTCAGGAATTAGGAAATATATGAAAGAAAGAAAGCCTAAGAAAATGCCTTTTGGGGCAAAAAATGTAGGAATTGAATATTTGGGGAATATAGAGAATCACGGAGAAAAAGATATGACTGGAAAGAAAAAAAAATCTTTGTCTGTTTAAAAAAGAAATCTTTCATAGTAAGTATAGTGAAGAATTACTGACCTTCTTGTTTAAAGCATTGGGCATATCAGTAATACACATATGGGGAGTCCTGGGTATTGCTGTGTGCTGATCTTCTTTGATTTAATAAACCAAAATTAACTCTGCCATTAAGATGGAGGGTGGGCATAAACATGAGGGTGAACTGGCCAGCCTGGTCTCTACATTTTCTAACCTAGATATGATATCATCACAATATTTTAAACTATATTTAGAAATTAATTGATTTAATTTTTTTTTCACAAATTATTTTCTTTAATCCTCAGTATTTTGCTTTGGACTTTTCAAGACATAATACTGACATGAGAGCTCCCCAACTTTGTCCACCTAATAAGTTTACCGCATCATCATTATGACTGAAAGCAAGGAAATTATTTTGCATATTTTAGAAAGCCCTTTCAGACTAGTAGTGACCTTTTATATCTGAACCTAAACCAAACTATTTAAAAAATTGATGGATTCGCCGCTTCTCTTACATTTCACCTCTTAAGCACAGAACTCAGAACCTGGCCTATAATCTTAGTAGCTGCATCTGTGTGCCAATTTGATTTGACCTCATCAAGTCAAGTTGACTAATTGATCTGTGTTCAGTGTCAGTAATTACAGCTTTTAGCAGGAACTTCCTTCCCGTAAGAGGCTATTTAACAACAATGAGTAAAGCGACAGGGCCACCTACTGACACAAGCCAAGATCAAGTAAAAGGCACTGACTGGATAAAATACTAATCTTTGCAGAGGAGATCTGGTTCCTTGAATATTTGTGCAACTTCGTTAATTCCTGCATATAAAAATGTTATTTACATACTACAAGAACACTCTTCTGGGCACTGGCAAAGAATAAAAAGACTAATAAGACACGGTTCATATCCCCAAGGAACATAAATATAAATAGAAATAAATAGAGGTAAGCAGTAGCAAGTGGTATAATTAGGTAGGTACAGTTTTGGTAGGCCACCCTCACAGAAGAAATTAGCAAAAGACATTGAAAGCTAAAGTTTCTATGCTAAATGTGCATCAAGAATAACAATACTCTAATAGGGTGCTTATAGAACACATGCTGTCTTTATTGTGTGTTGTAAGACACCTTTATAAAAATTTTTAATGTTGAAATATGAATATTGATCTGCTCTGCCAAAGGTACATGTATCTAAATATATATCATCAAGGCTTGTGTTGCTAACAAAAGGCAAGGGTGAAGCTACAGGTCACAAGCCCTTACACAGTTATAGGAGAAGAGAATGAGGTACGTTTCTTTGTCCAACTTAACTCTGAGAGCAAGTTAAAAAAAATGCAATTTGTCATGTCTGAGTTGTATACATAAAAATCAACTTCTTAGAACAGTACATTGAAGTTGGGGCCAAAACCAAGTCAACAAGCCACTGAAAATCTATTTAGATTGTCTCACCAAGTTGTACAGATGACAGCAATGCCATAAGTTTAAGCCTGTCAATGGGAACACTTTCTAAGAAATCTTTTCTGTATTCTGTTTTGGCCATAGAAGTTTCTTTGTCTCTCCTCTCATTAGGAGAAAAGCAAATCATTATAAGAAGTTGGTAGTTTAATAAGACAGTAGTATCTTAAATAAGTTTAAAGGTACATGAAGGTTTCATGTTTTCAACCTTCTAGAAATCCTGCAATTCCTATCAGTTTTGAGCAAGTAGTATTCTGCTAATGATTTTTCATAAGCCTCAAATAAATTACTAGAAAAATGAAAACATATTTTTAAATCTATGTAATAAATGAATAAAATTGGAAATGGCACTCTTGATCTACTAAATTGGTTTGTGGCAAAAAAACCTCACGTGTAAATGGCTATATTATAATTTATAATATTCTGGAATAATATTCAGTATTTGAAGTTTCAGCTTATTGAATGATAGCCTAATGACTTGGTGATTGTGACTCCCAAAATAATGACAATGTCATCGAATACTTAGGGGAGTAGGTCTTCATTTTTCATCAGATGAGATGTTATGTCCATTTGAGCATAAGCAGAAATTGTGCCCTGATTCATTTTCTTTTTCTTCTCTTAGTGGCCCATTCTCTGGGTATTTTGTATAGCTATATGGTGTCTGTCAGGTTTCTCCACTGTAAAGCTACTATTTGTTTCATTGGAATTAATAACACTTCAAATTTACGGGATATGTCATTTATGGTTTTTGTATTTTGTGTCCTGATTAAAAATTCTACTTCCATTTGAAGATGATAAGTAAGTTATCACAGACCTTCCTCTGGAACTTTTTGTGTTCATATTTTTACATTAAACTTTTTTATTGGAAAAGACCACACTTTTCCTACTGTACTGCACTGCCACCTTTATCATATATCAATTGACTATAAGAGTGTGGGTCTATTTCTGGCCTCTTTATTCTGTTCCTTTGGTCTATTTTGTATCCCTGTACCAATACCACACTGTCTTAATAGCAACAGCTCCGTAAAATGTGTTGATATACGGTAGTGTAGGTCCTCGGTTTCTGTTCTTTTCTTGCCCTGACTGTTCTTCACATTTTTCATTTCTATATAAATTTTAGAGTCAGTTTTCCCATTTCCTCAAAAAAGACTCCTGGAGTTTTGGGGCAATTTCCTTTAATATATATGTCAACGTGAGGAAAATTGACATTTTTAATATGCAGTTTTCCAATCCAAAACACAATAATCCCTCTATTTATTTAATTGTTCTTTAATTTCTCTCATAATATTGTGTGGTATTCTATATAGAAGTGTAGTATGTTCTGTATAGAAGCCTCAAAGATATTTAACTATATTCCTCCATGTCTGATATATTATGCTGCTAATATAAAGGGTATATTTTGTTTATTAATTTAATTTCCTATTTGTTTATTTCTTATATATAGAAATACAATCATTTTGTATGTTGACAAGTTCAGTGATTTTGCTATATTCTCTTATTAATTCTAATAATTTTATGTAGATTCTTTCATATTTTTTACATATGCAATCACATCATCTGTCAATAATGAAAGTTTTATTTCTTCCTTTCCCATCCTTATGACTTTCATTTCTTCTTCAGTTATTGCAAAAGTTTGGCTCTTCAGGACAATGTTGAATAGCAGTGGTGATAGCAAACACTTTTGTATTCTTCCAGATCTGAGAGGGAAAGTATTAGGTATTTCAGCATTAAGTTTGATGTTTTCTGTGGGGTTTTTATAGATATTTATCAGAGTTAGAAAGTTTCCTTCTCTTCCTTTTTTTGGCTGAGTTTTCTTTTTTTTTTTCTCCTTCTTTTTTTGTGAGGAAGATTAACCCTGAGCTAACATCTGTTGCCACTCCTCCTCTTTGTGCTGAGGAAGACTGGCCCTGGGCTAACATCCGTGCCCATCTTCCTCTACCTTATATGGGACGCCTCCACAGCATGGCTTTACAAGCTGTGCATCAGTCCGTGCCCGGGATACTAACCCGGGAACCCCGGGCCACCAAAGCGGAGGGCACAAACAACTGCTACTCCACCAGGGCAGCCCCTGGCTAAGAATTTTTGTTTGTAATCATTAAGGAGTGTTACATTTTTTTAAGTGCATTTTCTGCATCTATTGAGATGATATTTTCTCCCATCATATTAGCATTTGTCTGTTATGTTTTCATTCACTCATTAACATATAAGCTTTCTCAGTCATTGTGTTTTAATGCATTTCTTTCAAACAACATATACAGTTTGATTGTTTTTGATACACTACATGATTTTTTTCCTTTTAACCAATGAATGAATTGATTTACATTTATTGATGCAATGCATATATTAATTTGTGATTCTGTTATGTTGTCTGCTCCCTTTTTAATGCTTCTTCTAGTTTCAATATTTTATTTTGGGTTTAGATGTATATGTGTGTGTGTGTATTTTCCCTCAGGTAATTTAGAAAGTTTATAATGTGTGTTTTTTTAAAAAAACATTAGCTCTTATATTAAAAACTTTTAATGTACATTATATCCTTGTTTAAGATTATTTTTTTAATGCTGGCTACTCTTGACAACTGGATTTGTTAGTTATTTTCTTATTTTAAATTTTTGATCATTTCCTCTTACAATTCGACAAAATAGATTGAAACCATAGTTTCTTGATTTATTTATATATTCAATGCCTATTGGTTTTCTTCAAAGAAAGTTTAAAAAATGAATGCATCTAAACTGCTTCCCATCTGTTATTAGTTTCCTATTGCTCGTTTAACAAATCACCACAAACTTAGTAACTTAAACAGTGCAAATTTATCTTATAGTTCTGGAGTCCAGAAGTCCAAAATCAGTCTCACTGAGCCAAAGTCAAGGTATCAGCAGGGTTGGTTCCCTCTGGGCTCCAGGGGAGATTCCATTTCCTTGCCTTTTCACCTTCTAGAAGCTGCCCACATTCCTTAGCTGGTGGCCACCTTCTAGCCAGCAACTGCAACACTTCAGCCTTTGTTTCCGTCATTACAACTCCTTTAACATTAACTTTGTCTTATCAGGACACTTGTGATTACATTGAACCCACCTGGATACCCAGGAAAATCTCCTCAACTCAAGACCCTTAATTTAATCACACCTGCAAATCCCCTGTTCTATCTGTTGTCATGTAATGTAAGGGAGTTATCAATTCCTAGGATTAGAACACAGACATCCGAGGGGGGAGGCGCCATTATTCTATCTACCACACCAACTTTCCTTTTTCCCTCCCTTTCTATTTTCTTTGCAAGTATTTTTATATGGTTTAGTTTTAAACATTTACCTCTGTTGGAGGAGGTCATAGAGAGACTGTGACTGCCGGTTGACCTGCAAGCTAGACCCAGGCAAGCGGAGGCGCCTCACCACCGCCAGCCACCACTCCCCCCAACCGCCTTCCCCCTGGTCCTTGGAATGTATGTTCTGCCCACCATTTCCATAATGAAAGCTGTTTTCAAGAACGCAGCCTTGAGAGACCAATGTGTTGTTGAGACCATCTGGTGGATATAGTGACTGAACCCAGTTAAGGCCTCTATATAAACTTTTAACTTTCTGGCAGGCGGATGAAGAGATCTACTCATCTTGGGGCCACCTAAGACGAGCCTTGTATGTAAGTTCCCTTGCTTATTAAAATACCTAGGCATCTGGAGTGGGCTGCCGCTTTCTTCTCTTTCTTCCGTCTCTCCTTGCCCTTGGTGTGAGGGACTGGTTTCAAATTTCACTCGGGGAAACTCCGAGGTTGGGAAATAACAACCTCCTGCAATTCTATTTACCCAGTTGTTCCATCTTACTTTTATTTAAATAAATTGTCTTTCATATCTTAACTAGAAAGATTCAGTTTTGAGAGCTTTTTATTTGATTGTTTCCTCCAAGAAAGTCTCACTAGTGCTGTATTTCCTAGGTGATTTTTTTGTGTTTGAGGATAAAGGCTATAGCTTTTATTTTGAATGTCAACTTGGTTGGTATAATAGTATTGGGTCAAATTTTCTTTCCTTTAAAATTTCAGAGTTGTTGCTCTAATGTGTTTTGCATTTGAATTAGTGGAGAAGTCAGAAGATAGCCTGATTTTTTCCCAGTATAAGTGACTTTGCAAAATTTCTTCATCCTTGAACTTCAGTTACTTATGTTTCATTGTTGATGGTTTTGTGTCGAATTTTTTCCTTAGAAAATATTATGTAATTTCATCTTCATTTTCGATTTTTCCTGTATTTCAGGAAAATTTCCTCTGTCTCTGAAAGCATTTTCATTTTATTAATGGATTTGCTCCTTCAGGAACACCAATTATCCTTGGGATGGTCATCTTTGACTACCTTCCATACCCACCACCTTTTTATTGTTTACTTTAATCACTTTGTTTTATCCTTTGCCTTCATTCTGAATATATTAATTTTTTTCTATTTGTCAATAAAACATTTTTCACCTGTCTATTCTTTTCCTTTCTGCATCTAATACATTTACTAATTCAGTAATAGTGTAACATAGGCCCTATATTTGTTTCCTTACTCTTCAAACTCCCTTTTCTGTTGTTTTATCCTTTTGTGTGTGTGTGTGAGGAAGATTCACCCTAAGCTAACATCTGTTGGAAATCTTCCTCCTTTTTTTTTTTTTCTGCTTAAGGAAGATTAGCCCCGAGCTAACATCTGTTCCAGTCTTCCTCTATTTTGTATGTGGGTTGCCTGCACAGCATGACTGATGAGTAGAGTAGCTCTGCACCTGGGATCCTAACTGGCAAACCTGGGCCGCCAAAACGGAGTGCACAGAACTTGAACTACTTGGCCATGGGGCTGGCCCCTGAGTTTATCTTTGAGATATTGATTTATTAGAATCATGTTTTCTATGAAGATTTTAAATGTAAATTACCCTTTCGTTTTCTTCTAAAATAGAGCTTATGGGGGGCCGCCCGGTGGCGCAGCGGTTTAGTTCGCGCTTGGCAGCCCGGGGTTCGCGAGCTCGGATCCCGGGCGCCCGCCGACGCACCGCCTGTCGGCCATGCCGTGGCGGCGTCCCATATAAAGTGGAGGAAGATGGGCACGATGTTAGCCCAGGGCCAGTCTTCCTCAGCAAAAAGGGGAGGAGTGGCAACAGATGTTAGCTCAGGGCTGGTCTTCCCCACAAAAAAAATAAAATAATAATAAAAATAAAATAAAAATAAAATTTAAAATAGAGCTTATGATATTTTTCCCCTGGCTCACTTTTAACATGAACAATTTGGCCCACACTTTCTATTTGCACTGATATTGTTTGTATAACTTTTAAATGCGTGCTTTCTCCTCTTATATCACTCCTATTTATCTTTTCTCAAAGCAACAGCTAGTCTCTGTGTGTGTTGTGTATATTTGAGGGAAGAGAATTACAAATGGAGGTGGAGTGGGAATCAGCTGGGGCTAAGCAAAAATCTAATTGGAAAAATTGAATTGTACCTTGTTTATCAATGTCCTACACCTCAATTCACTTTACAGAAGATGTATCCTAACCTATGCCAGAATATCTTAAGGCTTCAGATAGCACCTGTGGATTTGGGGCAGAATCTTAGAGTCTTGGCATTTATCAGAAAGAAGCTGCCTAAGTAGCTTTTAACCGTATTTCACCCTGACTTCCCCAAAAGTCTTTTCTAATCCTCCATAAGCATAAGAGGATAATGAGATTGGCAATTTGATTTTCGCCCCTTTGTTGAGTCTAGAGTGGGTCAGAGATATTTTAGCAGGTTCTTCTATTTCTTACTGCCCCAGAAATCTCTGCTTTCTTTTTCTCTTTTCTTATGTTTAACTAAATTCTTCATTGTGCATGAGATCTTACCTCTGGGTGTTTGAAAGGTTTCTGCTTTTTCTCTTTGCTTTTCTTCTACCAGGAAAAGCAAAACTATAACAGTCAACTGTGTTTCCTTTTTCTGTGGTCTTTGGTCCTGTTTGAGCTGCCTCCACATTTTCTCATTATGTTCTTTTCAACCATGGAGTTTTAGTTGGATTTTTTCAGGATGTTGTGAAATCACCTTTCTTTCCCTGTGCTTCTCATTGGGCTGTTAGGAGTACTATGGAGATAAACCGAAGCATGCATTGTCGAGTATTTTAAAAAGCCTTCTCGTTCTCTGACTACCAACTCTTGGTTTGATGGCCCCTGTTGTATTTGTGGAAGTTTTCTGTTTGGTTGGTAGGTTTTGTTTCGTTTTTAGCCTATTTGCCACTTGCACTCATATTTTTAGGTTTGGAGGCAGTGAAATTTTAAGATTTAGCATAATTCTGTTATCTTTGGAGGTTTGTCTTTAGATTTGTTTTTTTTCTAAAAGTATTTGTTCTTCTTTTCAATTACGTTACTCTTTTGTTCCTTTGGATATTTTCCATCTGGTGTTCAGCACAGAAATATGTTGGTGAATGTGATTCCCATGGCCCAGGCAACCATAACTATGATTGATTTGGCGTGAAGGTAATATTAGTGAGGCAAATGTGATCGTCTTCCAAGCCATGGTCCTGTCCTAGTTAAGCATAATTTGAACCTGGGAAGTAGCTCTCGTCTGAAGTTATAATTGATTTTCTAAAATGTACCTTCCAATCTCTGAGGAAAATAAGAAATTTGGAGTCACAACAGCAATTCAGAAATACCGTTTGGTGAAGCGTATCTTAACGGAATTTCCTGAACCAGCTGGGAGCTAAATCTAGAACCTCCCAATTTTGTTGACTATTGTTCCTTAACTCCTTAGTATTTATGTTTGACTAATTTCCTTCAGATGAAACACTGGATTAAAGGTTTGCAACCTTCTTTGTGTATTAGAATCCCCTGGGAAGTTTTAAAAGAAATAGCTGCCCAGGTCCTAGTGCCAATTTGGTTGGAAGTTTGGTTTCCATTTGTCTGGGGTGAGACTCTGATAGTTATATTTTTTTAAAGTTCCTGGAGGTGTTTGATGTGCAGCCAGAGTTGAGAACCATTGTAATAGAAAATCGGTCAGGAGGAATACCCACTTTCAGAAGTGACAGGAAGGGAAAACTGGCTTACCACTACTACAGTTCAGGGTAAATGAAAGTAAGTTATTTCCCCTTCACCTGGAGCCACAAGAGAAATTACTTGATTTAAACTATTGTCCAGCGTAGTTATTGAATAAAGCACCTTTCTTCTGGGGAATAAAAGCAAGCCTTCTTTTGAAATTTGGGTGGAAAGTATTAAAATCTGATTTTTACTGTCAGCTCTATTTGAGGTAATTTACTCTCGCAGAGTTGCTGAAAGATTAATTTCTTCATTGGCTTTGGAAGAGAAAGCTTGCTTTCAAGTTTACTTGAAACTTACTATCGTTATGGAGAAAAAGAGTTCAAAGTTAAATGTATATTAAAAACTCCTAACATTTTTTTCAAAAAAGAAATCAAAAGACGTAGAGATTTATGCTCAGAGATTGGCCATATGTGTGGGGCTAGGGAGATGTCTGAAGTCTACATTTACCAGTTAACCTGTGCTTCTAGAAAATTTACCTTAGCCATGCTGTATGCATTTAAGTGTTTTTTTAAATTAATTCGATCAATAAATTAAGCGTTCCAACTTTTCCCCTGCTGAGAACCAATGCCATTTACAAGACCAGAGCAAATACATGGGGTGAATTTTTAGTCGGGTCATATCTCAGGTGGATAGCTTCAGCTTTCAGAACATGCTCCCGTCTTGGTAGACCTGATCAGATCAGTGATTTTCAACATGTCGTAAGACTGCCGGAGGGAGATGTCACTGTAAAAGAGGAGCAGCATCACGGTAACTAAGAAAGCTGGCCACCTATTCCCACAATGGATGCCTGTAGATATGCAACCTGACATTAAAGTGATAGGTATTACTTAGCCAAGAAATATAGCAAAATACCTATAGAGCCAGGTGCTTTTCAGAACCTAGGAATTTACTCTATTATACAAAAAGAGCAAGGAAGGAAGGAAGGAAAGGAAAGAAGGAAGGAAGAAAGGAAGACAGGCAGGCAAGAAGATATCATTTAGTTTATCAAACATTTCCTAAAGTGATATTTGTAATTCATGCTGCTCCATGGATTATTAGGGTTTACAAAAATATAGCTACTATAGTATACTGAGTTTCAAGAAATGAGAAAATCTACATTTGGCACAATATATTCCCCACATTTTAAAAATTACATTTTTTTTCTTTAGAATTATACAAAATTAAGTGTTCTGTCATCAATTGCCATTATATATTTTCTATATACTATCCAATAACTCAAAAATGTGAATGCTTCCCATACTATCAAATCTCTATGTGGGACACCTTAGCAAGTATGTTATTGGATGATTAAACTTTTAGGATAGATGGAATCATCAAATACCAATCAATAATGTTCGCCTTAAGAGAGCAAAATATTGGAATAGAAATTAGGTGGCTTCCTTTCACACATTTTTAAATTAATTATGTAAGTTTCACAACGTGTTCAGACTGGAGTGAAGCTGACATTTTTAAAGCAGCCAAGATCAAATTAATATTAACCTCCTTAGGCCAACTACTGGTGATTCTCTCCTAAGAGGGTATTTGTCTTAGTTTTGGAGAACTAAACCTGAAATATCACAGGTTTTTCTTACACCGTTTTCCTTCCATGGAAAATTCATTCTTTCGTGCATTCATTCGTTCTCCTAACATTTTATATGTGTCTACTATATACCAGAGACTATAGTAGTGAGCTGAACAAGTACCTGTCAATGTGGAGAATATGGAATAGTGCAAGAAATAGGCGTTAATCAAATAAAGACAGAAATATTTAATCTAAAATTTTAATAATGTTATGAGAGAAGAATGCAAATTCTTTTGAAACATTTGGAAGATGTTATCTAAGGCAGAAGTCTGGGAAAGCTTATATGAGGAAGTGATATTTGAGCTCAGATCTGAGAATTGAAGAGGCATTCACTTAATAGGTAGCATGTCAGGCAGATAAATAAGACGTGATAAATCCTTGAGGTAGAAGAGAACATGCACGGAGAATTAAAGGAACTGAAAGGAGGCTCGTGTGGGTGATGGACGAAGAGCAAGGGAAAGAAGTAGTAGGACTGTAAGAGAATATGCAACAATCCAGAAATGTCAGAATGAAAATTTACTTTTACTTAAGGGAAGTGATAGAAATGGAATCAGAGAGTGATATTTTGTTATCGATTGCTTAAATTTGATTTTTTAATTTTACAGCTTAAATAATTTTTATTTACCCTTATTTTAAAAAGTCTAATATTTCTGTTGTGTATGCCACTACCAAGTGACAATAGTATGCCAAAGCCTTAGCCACACAGGTCAAATAGTAAGATTTAACTATAGATGTATGTAAGAATATTTTTCTTATACCTTATAGAATACTCATATCTATGCATTATAACTAATGTTAAGCATATTTTCATAGTAAATGTTAGAAAAATGGTTAAAGATTTAAATTTGAAGATTTCATATGATATCCTTTGTATTATTGTCATAAACACATTCTAATTTACCTTTAAAATACATTGATTTAAATATTATATGACTCATCTTGTTTCTAGTAATTTGAAAACAAATGTTCTAGGAGTTTGTATTGGCATTCTATTTAGTTGTCAAAATCTCTCCCTGCACTCCCTCATCATAACACTAAAACTGAAAACATCTCCTATTGCTATATATCTTATGTAATTTATAGCCTCCAGGATAAACAATAAATTTTTCAACCAGTTATTGAAATTGCTGAAGAAAAACTAACATTTGGGAATTAAAATATACTAGACCTCAGTGCATGGTAGGGTTTGGAAAACAAAATCCTAAGTTTTTTTTTTTAATTTTAATAGTTTTTTTTCTATAAAGTCTATTGAATGATGTACTCTTCTGCTAAAGGTAATTTTGAGGTTCAACTCTATTTTGGTCTTGAAAGTGTTCATGAAGAACTGACCATCACATATTAACTGAGCACTTCCTTTTAGTCCATCATGGTGTTAGATGGTGGAACAGAAGCGTATCATGATTCTTGCCCTCAGGTTACTTGCAATCTAGCTAGGAAAGTACACTTACAGACTTTTAGGATTAGAGATAATTCAAGGCTAACTGAAATGGAGACATGAAAACCGTGGGAAGGTCTAGATGAGAACAAGGTGGGTTTCTTGAGAAACACTCATGGAATTTTTTATACTTGAGATAGGCCTAGAGAGTTGGGTAGGACTTGGCAGGCAGTGAGAACGGGCAAGGACACACCAGGAATGTGAGTGAAGTCCTGAGGTAAAGTTGAGAATCAGAGAGGAGCATGTGGGGCTGGGAGAGGGAAGCCGTGAAAACACTGCCCTGCCCAAAGAAAAATGCATATTGAAGAGTGGTGTGAAACAAGGTTGGATAAGGGAAGTGTCAGATTATAAGAAACTGGCAATGCAACTAGGCGACCTGCAGAGTGTGGTGTTAGGTGGTGTTATGTTAGAGATTTTTGGACAAGGCTGACAGGAAAGTGGGAAGTGTATCCCAGGAAGAGTATTCATTTGGAAAATGAAGTTTGGTGTTGGATTGCAAGAGGCATAGTATATGCCAGAGTGTATATGTATATATATGGCAGTGGTAACCCCTTATATACTTGCAGGAGCTGAGTGATATGCTCACAGCTGAGCTTCCAGAGACAGTATTTTGTAGTATTTATGAATTTAAGATCTAAAATTAGACCACTTGGGTTTAAATTCTGGCTCTGCCACTTACTAGCTGTGTGATGTTAGGACAGCCATTTTTAAGCTCTAGGTTTGCTGTTGTGAGCATTAGTGAGTTATTATGTGTAAACAGGTACAACAAGGTCTGGGAGGTAATAAAGACTATACCTATAAATATTGCCTACTACTTATTAAGCTAGCAGTAGTGTCTAAATAAATAATGTAAATACGTTTAAGGAAGGAAAAAGCAGATGTAATAGTACAAGCAAGAAAAAGTCACCATCTAAGTTAATGACTTTGAGCTTGAAATATTGTGGGCTGTAGAAATAACATGAAGTGACAACTGAATTTTGTTCAAAATTAGTAAGTAATATGGACAAATGACTTCTGTGATCCATTTCACCTATAAAAGATCTAAAACCAGTTTTTAAAGTTTCCTCAAGTTCTAACCTTTGAGGTTTTTTGATGCAGGAAACTTAAAAAAAGAGTACTTATCACCTGGGCTTAAAAATTCCATTCTCAGAGTACTGAGAAAACATCTCAAAGATGGATTTGGGGGAATGGGTGAGATGTTGGAAGCTTCATGATGGACAAGTGTTATTCTTGTAATCTAAATGGAAGATGGAATCTACAAACTCATCATTTGTATTCTTTATGTCTCTTGCATCAAAAGTCTAGGAAATACTATTAAATGGATGATTTATGGAAACAAAAAATAGAAGAGAAGCAGTGATCACTAGAGCCTAGAAAGGATTCTCTAAAAGTCATGCCCATTTCAGCTCCTTTCTTTGGCGCTATCAGGGAAATACAGACTCAAGGCATTTTTATAATGTTTCCCCAAATTCTTTGTAGACAAGGTACAGATATATACATTGGATATATGGACTACTAGATGCATCAGTAACTAGTTGAAGTTGTTTGAAATTACTTTCAAATATTTGATATGGGAGAGGGAGAGTTATTGATCCGAAGAACTATATGGGGTGGAATTTGTGGAGGATGAAAGCTATTAAGAAAGCTGCTGAATTTAAGCAAAATATGTATAATGGAGCTGTCTAACAATGAAGTAGCCTACCTTGGGAGGTCACAGATTCCCAGTGCTGATTACATTAAATAGAATGGACAGCCCTTTATCTGGAAATCACAGGGAGTGTGGCATGGATATTTGTTGGTTTTGCCTGCCCAACATGTATTTCCTCATATACTTGTGCAGCAGTGAAGTCTTGCTTTGAGGAATCAACCTACCTTCACTGGAGAAGGCCTAAGCAAAGCTGTTGATAGAATATCCTTTCCTCTCCTGGCCAAGTTGGCAACTTGATCCAAGTCAATCAGAATCTCTCTAGAATTTGAGCATCTGAAGGTGGGAGTTTATTCAACCCTGCAGTAAAAACTGTCCCATTAGTTCCCCTAGCTGGATATTCAGAGTTGCTCCAGTTTCTATCCTTCCCAGGAAGTAGCTGTCCATGTTCATTCTAAGAGATACTTCTCACTTTTCTAATCAATTCGTAATATTGCAAAACTATCCAGATTTGCTATCTGTGGTTTAAAACCACAGAACCCTGTTAATACACAGGTGTCAAGCTGCACATTGGTGATTGAACTAAATGACTGTTAAAATACCTTTTAGTCCAGACTGCCTGTTATTCTCTGATTTAGAAAAATCTTTGATTTAGAAAAATAATACGAAAAAAAGATAGAGGAATAGGAGAACTAGAAAAATTTTGACAGGTTGAAAAATCCCAGCTATATTTTCTTCTGATGGTGCAATTTTATGGATTTCGTCATACTTACTTGTTGTATAGGCTTTTGAGATTTTGATTTATCTAAGGCTTTCTCTTTGGCTCCAGTGCCCTGCAGTTGTTCTGGATTGGATCTGTGACATCCCGATCTGTAGTAATGATCGAAGGACCTAACAGAGTAATTTCATGATAACTGACATTATCTTTATCAATGTCAGCTTCAACAAACAAGCTGTCACATTTAAACTGCAGGCCAGAAGGACCCTGTCACTCAGAAAAATAAGTGAAATTTACTACCTTGAGGGGACAGAACTGATTCCCTAGACCAAACAGTGAAGAATTCTCTGAATTGAAGGCTATCATCTCTCCCTCTGTCAGATTCATAAGATGTTGTCTTCATGTATTTAAATATGTCACCTGGATGGTTATCGGGCATATGCAAATGTAATGGATTGCAGATAAGAAATCTGAAACAATCCACTCTGGTTTGGCTTTTTAAAAGATCATGCCCTTAGTATCTTCTCTTTCTGTTCTCTACTTGGCTAAACCACGTTCTGCAACTGACCATTGCTGGAAGTTTTAGATCCTTCGTTATCTGACCTCTTTCATCTGTCTCTCTATTTTCTGAAAATTGTCTCAGCTCCTGCCAATTCTCTCCTTAATCCCTTCTCTATTTTGGCACCCTTTAGTGACAGATCTTTAATCATCTTTCTGATTTCTTTCTATGTTAATTGAACCAATCAAATTTTCTAATTTGGGGAAAAAATATGTATGAAATATATTCTATTTCCTCAGGGTTTCCTTTTTTTTGGCCAGAGGATTATATGTCCTAGTCTCCTATAATTCTTTTAATCTCTTCTAAATCTTTAATTAATTTTCTTTTCTTATTCCAAGTATAAACTGTTTTATTGTCAATCTTATAAACTTAAGCTTCCAAATGTCTTTCTGTTTTCTGACATTTTAAGAGAAGCAATATTTGGATTTAGACATTGCGCACGCATGTGTGTGTCTGTGTGTGTGCACACATGCATGCCTGTGGTTTTCTATTTCATTAATCTCAGATTTTTTCCTTCATTAATTCCCTATTTAAGTTCCTTATGGTTTATTTAGTTGCTTTTTTTCAAAATGAGTGTTTTGTTCATGTATCTTTTTCTTCTTTTGAATTAAAGATTTTTGTGGCCATAAATTTTTCACTGAGCACAGATTTTGCTGTGCTCTATTAGTATTGTCATGAATTATTCTGATTTTCCTTGATTTTTAGATAGTCTGTACATTTTGTTTTAATTTCAGCTTTGAGCTAAATAATTTTTATGAGTATGCTTCTTAATTTCTAAAAAGTTAATTTTGTCACTGATCATTTCTAAATTTTTTTCATTTATGAGAGAATATGGAATATACAAACTTCTATTTCAAACTTTTAAATATTTTTTGTGACAAATTTTATGACATATTTTTGTAAAGCTTTTTAGATGTAAGAACAATGCACTTTGTTTGAGAGACACAGTTCTCCTTCTCTCTCTCTCCGTGCATTTGTTTGTATTAAAACACTTCCTATAAGCATTACAGTTTTCCTACTCTATCTGTCCAATTCTGAAAGAGATGTGTTGAAGTCTCTCAGACTGGGGCTTATCTTTTAATTCTCTTAATAGTGTCTTCAAAGAGCAAAAGTTTTTAATTGTTATTGTCTTATTTATCAAATTTCTTTATGAATTATGATTTTGGTGTATATCTAAAAAATCTTTGTCTGGCCTGAAGCCACAGAAGTTTTATTGTATGCTTTCTTCTAGAATTTTTATAGTTTTAGGCTTTACAATTAGATCTACAATCCATTTTGAGTTATTTTTGTACAAGGTGCATTGTATAGGTTGAAGATCTTTTTATTTTTTGTATTTGATATCCACATGTTCCAGCACTATTGGTTGAAAAGACCGTCCTTTGCATCTTCATGGACAATCAATTGTTCATGTGTAAGTCTATTTCTGCACTCTTTTTACTATTCCATTGATCTATTTCTGTCTTTACACAAATACTACACTATTTTGATTACTGTAGCTTTATAATAGGTCTTGAAATAAGGTAGAGTTAGTCTTCCTACTTTGTACTCTTTTTTTTTCAAAGTTGTTTTGGCTAGTCTAGGTCTTTTGCATTTCCATGTGAATTTTAGAATAAATTTTTCCATTTCTTCAAAAAAGCCTGCTTTGATTTTGATTGGGATTCTATGGAATTTACTGTTCAGTTGGGGACAATTGGCATCTGAACAACTTTGAGTCTTTCAACTTATCAAAATTGTATATTGCTCCATTTATTTAAGTCTTTTAAATTTTCTCTCAGAAATATTTTGTAGTTTTCAGCCTATAAATCCTGCACATATTTTGTAAGATTTATACCTAAGTGCTTCACATTTTTTGATGCCTTTGTAAATGTATTTAAAAAAAAAAACCTTATTTCTTTAGAGCAGTTTTAGGTAAAATTAAGAGGAAGGTACAGAGATTTTTTCCCCATATACTCCCTGCCCCCATATATGGGTAGCTTCCTCCATTGTTAATGTCCCCTACTAGAATGGTACATTTGTAACAGTTGATCATCCTACACTGACACATCATAATCCCCCAAAGTCCATTGTTTAAAGTTCACTCTTGGTGTTGTACATTCTATGGGTTTGGACAAATGTATAATGAAATGTATTGATCATTATGGTATCATGCAGAGTTTTGTCACCTGCCCCCAAAATCCTCTGCCCTCTGCCTATTCATCCTTCTTCCTCCTCAACACCTGACAACCACTAATCATTTTACTGTCTCCATAGTTTTTTCTTTTCCAGAATGTCATATAGTTGGAATCACATTGTACGTAGCCTTTTCAGATTGGCTTCTTTCACGTAGCAATATGCATTTAAGTTCCCTCCATGTCTTTTCATGGCCTGATAGCTCATTTCTTTTTAGCGCTGGATAATATTCTCTTGTCTGAATGTATCACAGTTTATCTGTTCAGCTACTGAAGGACATCTTGGTTGCTTCCAAGTTTGGGCAACTATGAATAAAGCAGCTGTAAATATCCGTGTGCAGGTTTTTGTGTATGTATAAGTCTTCAGCTCCTTTGGGTAAATGCCAAGGAGCACGACTGCTGAATTGTATGCTAAGAGTATGTTTGGTTTTGTAAGAAACCACCAAACTGTCTTCCAGACAGTGGCGGTACCATTTTGTATCTCCACCAGCAACAAATGAGAATTCCTCTTGCTCCACATCCTCACCAGCATTTGGTGCTGTCAATTTCTGGGTTTTGTCCATTCTAATAAGTGTATAGTGATATCTCATCGTTGTTTTAGTTTGCATTTTCCTGATGACTTATGATGTGGGACATCTTTTCACATGCTTATTTGCCATCTATATATCTTCTTTGTTGAGGTACTTGTTAAGGTCTTTGGCCCATTTTTTAATTGGGTTGTTTGTTTCCTTATTATTGTATTTTAAGAGTTCTTTATATATTTTAGGTTAGTCCTTTATCAGATGTGTCTTTTGCAAATATTTTCTCCCAGTTTGTGGCTTGTTTTCTTATCCTTTTGACATTATCTTTCACAGAGCAGAAGTTTTTAATTTTAATGAAGTTCCAGCTTATCAATTATTTCTTTCATGGATCATGCCTTTGGTGTTATATCTAAGAAGTCTCACCTGAATTTTTTTTAATTTCAAATTCTAACCATTCAGTGTTGATATATAGGAACATGATTGAGTTTTATATATTGACTTTGTATTCTTTAACACATGTTAAACTCACTAATTAGTCCTAGCAACTTTTGTGTAGATTCTTTTGAACTTTCTACAAAGACTTTTGTGTCATCTTTAAATAGAGACAGGTTTATATCTTTCTTTTCAATCTATATGCTTTTTATTGCACTATCTAGGATGTCCAGTACAATGTTGAATAGGATCTATAAAAGAAGATATTCTTGCCTTGCTCCCAATTTTAGAGAGAAAGTATTGGATTTTTTATCATTAAGTATAAGGTTAACTGTAGTTTTTTTGTTAATGCCAATTATTAGGTTAAGAAATTTTTTTTCTATTTCTACTTTGCTGAGTTTTGTTAATCATAAACAGATGTTGAATTTTGTCGAATAATTTTCTGCATCTTTTGAAATATTCATATAGCTTTTCTTATTTAGTATGTTAACATGGCCAGTATTGATTGATTTTTGAATGTCTATTCTACCTTACATTCCTGGGATAAACTCCAGTTGGTCATGATTTATTATCATTTTTAAATATTACTAGATTTGATTTGGTACTATTTTGTTGAGACTTTCTGTGTCTATGTTTATAGAGAGTCTAAATTCAAAGGCATTTATCTAGTTTTGGTATTAAGGTAAAGCTGGCTTCATTAAATTATTTTGGAAGTGTTCCTGTTTCTTCTATTTTTTGGAGAAGATTGTATAAAATTGGTATCTTTTCCTTCAATGTTTGATCAAATCCACTAGTGAAACCATTGGGGCCAGGAGTTTTCTTTGTAAACAGCCAGTGGCTGCTTCTTCCCTCCCACAGCCAGTCCCAGGTGGACTTGCGCAGATCTTCCTGATCTTTCCTGGTGACATTCTATAGGAACAGCCTATTAGAGTGTTGGAGCCACTTATGTCTGCAGCTGCAGGACTTCATACTCTCGTGCTAGCCACACTCAGTTGTCAGGGATTTGTTAAAAAAAATATTAGCTCAATTTTCTTACTGGCTTATGTGTCATTTGGCAGCATCTGTTCCAGTTAAGCAATGTCCTGTTTCTTCCTGCGGGTGCCTGTCCCCATCTAGATTTGGGGGTAGTTGTTTGCCCTGTGATTGCAGTCCTCTGATGATTTCAAGAAAAGTATTTGCAGTGTGTCAATTTTTCTCTTGTTGTAGTGATGGGAGCAATGTTCTTTTCAGTTCTGAACTGAAATTTTTTACACCTCTGAGCTGAAGCTGAAAACCAAATACTCTGAATTGCTGATATTGTTTAATTAGCAAATCATCAGAACATCAAAATGTTTTTGAATCGCATAAATAAAAAATGTGTCTTATTTGGCTCAAGTATTGATTAGTATAGAATATTTCTTCGAGGCATTATTAATTGTTTTCTGAATTAAGAAACTCATATCCATATTCATGTTTGCTACTTTAAACTTTTCAAAATTATGTAGTGGCTAATGTATGGATACTTGTATATACACTTTATACCTAAATACAGAAAATCAAGAATTTACAAGGTTAACTAGAGAATTCAAATGAAGACAAGCACGAAATTCAAGTTGAAATTAAATTAGATAGGTCAAAATTCTTATATGAGGAGATTGAATTACCTGGTTATCTCACATATTTTCCAGCTCTGCAGGGGAAAATTCTCGATGTTACTTGAGCTTTAAAATATGTGTTATGGAATAGTTCTAGGATATTATAGAAAAGCCAAACACAAGTCTTTTAATTTTTTTATTTTGGGATCGTTGATTGCTATTCATAACGAGGTACTCACATTTTTTTTCTCTCTGGCATTTGAAGCAATGGAAACACAGAAGGTGAAGATTTCTTGCCCAATGGCAGAGTCATTCATAATGTATTTATTCTGAATAGTCTAAAGAAATAACACATTGTTATTAACATTGAAATCACTCTGTAACCATAACTTTCTGTTATCTTAAAAAAACACAACTGTTTTTCAATCACTTTTGACCTAGGGTTTGAACCTACCTTTGAATTATTATAGGCAAGATGTAGAAAATTAAGAAAACAATGAAACCACTCAGGAATTTCTAGTCAGTGTAATCAAAGTGTTCATTTTAGATCATCAAGCTATGTGTTAGAATTCTCATTAAGCGTTTCCTATCTTTGCATTGAAAGCTGATATAAATACCACTGATTTCATCCGTAATGCAAAATAATTAATTTCAAAGAACATAGTTATTTATGTTGTTCAGTTATGAAGTTTTATTTTTAAACAGCAAGAGTAGGTAGAAGGAGCTCGGAGCTCTGTGTGATATCACCAGAAAAGGTTTACAGAAAGGAAGCTGCGTATGCAGTATTTCTCCTCTGAATATTCTTTGTTGTGGGAAACAAATAGTGGAAAAGTACCAGAGAGTATTTCCATGTTGAAATTTTCCAAAGTCAAATTTTCTTTGGTAGACTTATGTAGACTCTTTGTTGAAAAAAGATCACTGAGAAATTTCCCTACCTATCCACTTTCTCCCAACCCATGTTATAATGAAGATTAGAGTATGTTTGAAACCAGAGAAAATGCATCTGAATCAACATAGTTCATAGTCTGAATCTTTTTTCATTTATTTTATTGTGAAAAATCTGGTACCTTTATATAGCAAATCATTCAGCAGCATGCTTTTGTTGAGTATTTTTGTGGGAATTTGAAACAAATTTTTAATTGAGTGGTAAAAGAGCTTCTTGGAAAAATATATTCAGCCTCAACAATTTGACTTTTTCAAACTTAATGTATTTGCTGATAAAGCAAATCATTAATTCATCCTAATTTAATGTAAACCTAATTACAAACTCTATAGGATTCAAGGCTACCCATACTTTAAACCTCTCACCATATTTGATAGAATTTTATCTTAATTTTTCAGTTTAAAATTCCTTTTTATACTGGTATATTTTCAGAAGATTTGCTTCTCAGGATCCATAAAAGCAAGAAAATAAAGTAAAATATTCTTGTTTTGGACTACTCCAAATATGAACATAGACTCTTTCTCTCTAACCTTATAAGTTTATGACAGTATTTCAAAAAAGAACCAAATAGGATCAAGTGAACAGTGACATGGAATTACTAATCTCATTTTGCCATGGGGATATCCTTTTTTTAGGGGGTGGGTAGAAATGCTTTAGTATCCTACCTTAATATACACTCACCAAGTGGGCCTTTGTGTTTTTTCAGGTTACTTCTGGAATATTCATTTAAGTTTGCTTCCTCAGAATTTTATGGTATTTAACTCCAGTTATTTGTTTATTTAGGTAATTCAAGAATTTCCTCTTTATCTTAAAAATTATTCAGTATCAGGAAGAACTGAATCTTCCTGAAGAAGCTTAGAATATTTTAATGTCATTCTTTTGATGGAGATAGGGAAATTGATGCTAATTCTTTAAGAATGTCTGGTTATCACAGTCATATATCATTTAGGATTTTGTTACTATTGGAAGATGTTAAAGGAACTTGATTCCATCCAGGGAGTATACCATTTTTAAGAAGAAATACATACTCTGGAAAAACATTAGACAAGATAAGACCTGCATGAAATAAGTTATAAATATATTAATTCCAGATTAGACCTGGAAAGCCATGATAAGACACAGGGGAATAGATAGCAGTTGAAATAATGTGGGGCTGATCAAAGAATGGAAATAACATAAAATAACAGAAAAGTTTGCTTAATAACCTGTATTTAGTTTTTGATTGGAATGTAAAGAGGGAGAGTGACGTTCTATACACCTGTGCATCAGAAATGTTTTCCTTGCTATATCTGTCTTTGCACTGACTAGACTTGTTTGTGCTTAGATCAGACTAACTTGGTGAGATCCAGAACAAAAAAGAAACTAACTTTTCCTCTAAAAATGTCCTATGGGAAATGATACCAATTTATGAAACCAACACTTAGCAATTCTGCATTCCTAGTCTGTGTTACAGGTAGGATGGCATTGAGTCAGCTGGCCAAAATCACAAATATGTGATATCTCTTATATCTAGTTCAGAAGTTTAAAAAACGCTATTTAGCTACAAGTTTCTGCTTATTTGTGGCTTTTATAAATCAACTTAGCTCAAGCAGGGGAAATACTCACATAAATACTTGGTTCAGCTCAAAGTCATCAGTGGAAAGCAGCAGGTAGAAAATGAGGGAAAAGAGAAAGAGGAAGTTCTAATATCAGGTAATTATATATTTTCTCAGAGAGAGAACTGGCAAAAGGGTGCTAAAAAGTTAGATTACAAAGTAAGACTTTTTGTCTCTTTTATTCAGAGAATGTTATAAAGATATATAGAAGTAAGATTGTGGGGGTGGGCCTGGTGGCATAGTGGTTGGGTCCATGCACTCCACTTCAGTGTCCTGGGGTTCATGGGTTTGGATCCCAGGCGGTGACCTGCACACTGCTTGTCAGGCCATGCTGTGGCAGGCATCCCACATATAAAGTAGAGGAAGATGGGCACAGATGTTAGTCCAGGGCCAATCTTCCTCAGCAAAAATGAAAATGAAATAATAAGATTGTGGCGAATGAAGAGTGCAACACTAAGGACTTTTAAGTTTTTCCACAAATAAATGAGGACATGTTAATGGTTTTGAGCAGAGAAGTGTGTGAGAGATTTGTAAGAGGTCAACCTGGTATGCAGGGTGAATTTGGAGGTGGTTAAACTCAAGAGGTTCAAGAAAAAATGAGTCAAATGAGTCAAATGCTCTAAAAAAGTCCAAGAGCATAGGGAATAAGAAATGACCTTTGAATCTGACAACTCATCAGTTACTCAGCTACGCAAGGATACTCCTAGTACAGTAATATGGTTGAAAATAAGGCCATAGGAGGCTAAAATTTCCCTTATATGCTGCAAGAAATATGTTAACATTAAAGTAGGAAAAAGAACAGGTAGATAACTGAACCAAGAACAGGAAGAAAATGTCCCTCTCTGTTGAGGTTGGCCAGAAGGTCATTAGCTTTGCTGAGATAAACTTAGAAATTTTTAATTAAATAATGGAGTCTTAGAAACTTGACAAGATAAAGAGTCGTGAGTAATATATTAATCACTCTGAATGATATATTAATTTTTAATGTAACATTGAAAATTCCAGTTGGAATTTTGGGTCAGAATTCAGACTGATGATGGTGATAATGATTATGGTAATGATGGTGATGATGAAGATCTAGGAAACATTTATGTGGTACTACTATATGCCAATCACTGTGCCAAATGCTTTTATATGCATTATCTCATTTAATTCTCACAACAACCTTATCAGGTATATACTATTATTATTCACATTTAAGTAGAAAAGTTACTTAGTTACTTAATTATATGTACTCTGATATATCTTGAGGTTTATGTTCATTAATAAGAATATTTTTAGAAGTGATCTTACATTTTAGTCTTCCTGATGTAAGTAAAACTCAAGCAAAAGGCAAAAGAGTTGTCTTCCTCAGCAGAGGAATACCATATCTTTAATCTTATTTAATACTAACTCTATACCACTGATGATAAAAAGACTAATATGCGAGTCAAAACTTCCTGTTTTAGTAATCAGAAGCCATGAGGTATGAAGGAGAGTAAAACTGTTTTAGATGGTAATGCTGTAGAAAACTGAGAATAGAATGGCGTAGAGAGTATATTCTGAAGAGAAACTGCTGAGTTGAAATCCTGGGTCTGCCGTTTCATAGCTGTGTTAATTGGGCAAGTTTTTTTTTACTTATTTAACTCTCTTTTCTCATCTGTAAAATAAATTTGATGGGCTTTCTCTAAGGTCTTAAATGAGATCTAATATAAGGAAGACAATACAGCACTTGTCTTCAGTAAATATTAGCTGTTGAATTTGTAGTAGTATTATTGTTTTTATTTTAAAACAGGTAGAAAGAAACAAAAATAGAGGAATTAAGTCTTTATGATAACGGACTATTGAGGGCTGCTTCTGTCTCTATTGAGTTAATTTCCTGCTTCCTTATTTCTTGGTACAATTCACAGTAAATGTCTGTCAACTAAAACGTTCTAAGCATATGTCTCTTTCTTACAACTAGAACGGCTGAAGGCAAGTTGTTAATACTTGGAATTAATTAGCCAAGTTTAGGTAAAATCAGTTGAATTTCAATTTCCTCACAGTTTATTACAAAGGGCTTGGACAGGAAAAGTTAGTTGTGGGTGAAAGTTGGATCCACTAGCTTTTCTCTTTTGCTGTTTAGTGCAAGAGAAACAATACTGTTTAGAATCAAGAACTTAATCATTTTAATTAATTTTTCTTTGTTATCATCATTTGAATGATCATAAAAACTCCTTTGATATGAGTATTCTGAAAATATAAAGTCATGAGGGGCCAGCCTGGTGGCATAGTGGTTAAGTTTGTGTGCTCTGCTGTGGCAGCCCAGGGTTTGCAGGTTCGGATCCCGGGTGCAGACCTATGCACCGCTTATCAAGCCGTGCCGTGGCAGCGTCCCATATAAAGCAGAGGAAGATGGGCACGGATATTAGCCCAGGGCCAATCTTCCCCAGCAAAAAGAGGAGGATTGGCAACAGATGTTAGCTCAGGGCTAATCTTCCTCACCAAAAAAAATGTAAGATCATGATATTTCTTATTTAAGATTAAATAATAAAATAATAATAGTGGAATGATACCAGATAAAGAGATCATAGGCTTGGGGAGTTGATGAAGTCTAATTGCAAATATAAGGCTCTTACACTTTTGATTTCAAGAAATTTTAATGAATCATATACACAAAATGACAGTGATACTTCTAGTCTATGGATTTATATAGGAAAAAAGAAACTATAATTTTCATCTTCATCATAATAATCATTCAATTAAGCTTTGACAACTGCCTTAGAGTAAAATTTATCATTAACCTAAGATTTACCAGATGAATAGAGGGGGAGTAATTATATGCAAACTTAGAATGTAAAACTATGTTTTAATATGGCTACTTTTTTGGTAACTTCATTGTAAACTTTATTAACATGTTGCTCTAGTGTGGATATTTGTAGTTATGCACTGGAATCATGCATAACTATTTGGAATCAATTGTGATGAAAAATAATGAAAATGGCTTATATTTATTATGAAATGTGTTAGGCAAATTTTTTATATTATTAAATTGTGTGTTTTTTATGAATATCAGTTTTAATAATAAATTAAAATAGTTTAAAAAGAGCAAATATTTATCAAGGCTTGCTATTGCTAGGCTCCATGCAACATGTACATTAGTTTATTTATTTTATTATTTATCAGCTTTGTCTACTATCTCTTCAAGTAATTGGAAAGTTATTTTTAATTTCATTGTAGAACATGAGAAAAGATACAGAAAATGTAAACTTTGTTTTTATATAGTCTAAAAAATATTTTTCTATATTGATATAATTTTATCATTTTTTTATTTTTGAGTATATTTCCTTTCAAACATTCTTGTTAGTACAAATAGAAATTGAAATGATTGAAGAGTGCATTGTTTTTTTATAGCAATATTTCTTAAAATTTAACATACATTACAATTCACAGTACCTCAATAATTTTAGAGCTATTTTAAAATCTTAACAAAAACATTTACGTCATAAAGAATTGTATGCCAAATACACCAAGCACTCTAAAAATTCAACATAAGAATATAAAAAGTTCTGAAAAGGCTACATACTATATGATTCCAATTGGAATAGATCATAGAAACAACTTTATTAACTAGAATGCAGTTCCTTTTGTCTTTAGTCTTAGAAACTCTAGTCATGTTCAAAGTTACTTGGTCAGCACCTTTTACACTCATTCTCTTTGGAGAGACTGTTTCATACATTTGTAATACAGTGAGATTCTCTTGACAGAGGAGTTTCTAAGACTAAAGGAAAAAGGAACTGCATTCTCGTTAATAAAATTGTTTCTCACCAAAGTACAAGTTAATTCTGATACTATATACATATATAACGGAATTGAATAATTAACTAAAGGAATGTTAAATGGTAAGGGCCAGGTTTTTCACTTTTGGAATGAATTTATAGATTAGCAAGAGGAGGAGGCTAGAATGATCTATGTGGTAATGGATTGGAGTTGGAGACATCATTAAGAACTTAAATTTAACTTAATATACATACAGATGTTATATATAGAAATAATTAGAGATATGTAAATGCATATGGGTTAGAATACACACACATAAATTTCTTTGCACTGTCGGCTGAGAGAGCCTAAAAACAATGACACCCCAGTAGCAATGAGCACACGTAGTGCCCAGATCTTGGTTTCTAGTAAAAGAAACCAGAGATCCTTGGAGAATGGCTGATTCTAAGACTGTATATTCTTAGGATATACAGACTTGTATAGTCTAAGGAATATACAAGGCGATCCTGGAGCATCTTGTAGTGTCAGAAAATAAGAAAGTACTAAAACACACACACACACACACACACACACAGACACACAATACATTGCTTTAGATCTGCCAAAGGGACACAGGAACCAACTGAAAGAACTCCAACGGCAAAAGGTAGGACAATTTGGATCATAAAATAAAGTAGGATTAGATTTTAACCCAAAGTATAAAATAAACATCCAGGAGTTCATACTGACATAAATAAATGTTCAAATAAATAAATAAATGGGGAGAAGAGGAAAATCTCCCATGCAGAGTGATTCCAAATAATTTATGTAAATACCATGCCCTTAAAGAGGGGGAACGTAACTCACAACTTCTGAAATATGAGCAATGCACAGTGACTTCCTTCAAAGATGTATGGAAAAAGGAGATAACAAAGAAGGACGTTATAGTGGAGACACCTGACATAACTTCAGCCAGGTGATCAAGGTCAACATCAACAGTGAAAAATCCTGTTGATGGTATGTAGAACTCATGTTGCTATGATACAATGAAAAAGGTACTTTACCTCTGGGTCTTCCTCCCAAAAACCTATAACTACACTCTAGTCATATGAAAAATGGCAGACAAAATGCCAATAGTGGAGCATCCTACAAAATACTTGAGCATTATTCCTCAAAACTGTCAAGGTAATCAAAAAATAAATTGTGGTATATATATGCAATGGAATATTATTCAGCCATAAAAAAAAGAATGAAATCTTGCTATTTGTGACATCATGGATGGACCTTGAGGGCATTATGCTAAGTGAAATAAGTCAGAGAAAGACAAATACTTTATGATTTCTCTTATGTGTGGAATTAAAAAAAAAAACAACTCAGATACAAAGAACAGATTGATAGTTGCTTGGGGAGGGAGTGGAAGGGGCAAAATTGACAAACTTTTTTTTCATAGTTTAAATAAATTAATTAAAAAAATAAGGAAAGCCTGTGAAACTGTCACAGCCAAGATAAGGAGACATGATGACAAAATGTAATGTGGGATCCTGGAATGGAAAAGGACATTATGTAAAACTATGAAAATCTGAATAAAGGATGGTGTATTAGTCTGCTAGGGCTACTGTAACAAAGTACCACAAACTGGGTGGTTTAAACAACAAAAATTTATTTTCTCAAGGTTCTGAAGCTAGAAGTCTGGGTGCTGGCAGGGTTAGTTCCTTTTGAGAGCTGTGGGAGATAATCTGCTCCAGGACTTTCTTCCAGCTTCTGCTGGTTAGCTGGCAATCTTTTGTGTTCCTTGGCTTATAGAAGCATCAACTCAATCTCTGCCTTCATCTTCACATGATGTTCTTCCTGTGTACAGCTTTGTCTTCAAATTTCCCCTTTTTGTAAGGACACTAGTCATATTGGATTAGGATCCACCCTAACAACCCCATATTTAACTTGATTACATCTGTAAAGACTCTATCTCCAAATATGCATGTATGTATGTGTATATGCATGTGTCTAATATATATATATAAGAGAAAGAGTCTGAAAAAATAATACAGTAATACCCAGGTTTTCAAGAACTTATCTAATATCCAATTTAATTTAGAGACATGGTATACATTGAAATTTCAAGTGATGCTTTTTTTCCATGTGTGCAACTTAATTGTTGCTTTTTCTCTATAGCATGGCTTTGTAAACAGAATACGCATATTCTGTTGAGCATTTCAACAATACGGTAGATTGTACATCATCACCTCTGATGAACAGGGCCCTTTAGTAAGATAAAATTCAGAGTCATCATTCCCATGATCAGTGGTTTAGTAATATAACAGAAATGGGACATTTAAGCAAAATATTTCATGCTTTTTCTTTAGATGAAAATAAATATCCTCATGTGTTTTTTTTTTTTTTTCCCAGAGCCAGAACCAATTACTGACTAATTTTGAAACTACTTTCTCGAACAAAATATAATTATTCCACCTGAGGTTGCAGGTAATCAGAGCTTTACTGCATCGTGTCCATTTTCCAGAGAAATCTAAGTGGGATTTAGTGTGTACAAATTCTTGCTGATTGAAAATACCTTTCTGATTTGTATTAATAATTTCTTCAAATTTTGTCTCACAGACAATTTACTGTAAGGTCTCCAGTCAAAACACGTAAATGATCTAAACCCTAATTTTATTTTCTATACTTTCCATTTTTATTTATTATCCACTGGATGTAAAGAAAAGAAAATGTAGGAAGCAACTAAATGAAGTACCCTTAAAAGATACTTCCTATGGGCAACTTGTGTGTCAAAGTATGCTAGCGCGTGTTTTTTGTGCTTAGAATGCACTCTGCTTAACCTCGTTGTACTTAAGATTTTTCCTATCAGCTCCACAGGAAAGAGAAAAGCTAGAATAGAAATTCAAAACAATAAGAAAATCATACATGGGTTGCTTTGTCTGTTAGCACGTAGACTCACTTTGGCTTAAGGAAATATTTCAACGTTGGTTTTGGAAAAGATTATCACAGAGAACTTGAATGCACTTAATATTTGAAACGTCTACTGCATGTAGCTCATTGTGTTTATTCTGATTTTAATCATCTTGATTTAATAAAGAAAACCATTTATCTAGATACTGGTTTATTTATGTTAGTTCTTTAGCTACAACTTAACATTTACGAAGTGATCTCTTTGCATGTCTATTAACTTCAGAAATGTAGAATTTTAGACTTGATGTGATTCAATATTAATGTTTCTTAATTTTTTTTGGGAAGGGAAAATGAACTGTACATCTATAGATAATGTTGAAAGATGTGTGATTTTCCTATGTCATGTTATGTACTTTATTTTTGCTATTTCCTGCTTGTCTTTTTAAATGTTTCTAGATTTATCATGATATATGTTTTTTGGTGTGAAATATATAATGGGAGAAGGCATAGGCTTCTATCAAAACTTGTTTCCAGCAACTTGATTTTCATCAATGAAAAACTTTTAAAAACTTTTATTTCTGTTGTTTTTGCTTTTTATTTGTTTGCTTTGTTTTATTTTTCCTTTGTTGGGCAAACACTAAGTGATTTTATATGCAATGAAAAGTCACTTCAGCAAGGATACTTTGTAATTAGTGTCCTGTATTGTTTGATAGTTTTTCTAATTTAAGGAGAATAGCTAGATGGTGTGACTCTGGACTGCCACATGTAATTGTGGGTGAGTCCAGACACAAGGATATTCCAAATACCTCCTCTCAAGGGAACACATGTCTTCAACCTCTATTCCCCAGGAAGCTACTTAGTATGTTAGAGGAGAGATGCTGGCCTTTAAGTCTAACAGATTTTAGCTCAGATAGTGGCTCTGACACGCATATTAGGGTAATTGCAGGCACTTGTTTTCTTGTCAGTGGAATAGGGTATGATAATATCCTGGTTTGTGGTGGGATATAAACAAAAAAGCACTTGGCATATGTGTATGAGTTTCCTTTCTTTTGGAGAGAGTGTATAAAGTAAATATTAACACTAAACAAAACAGACCTGTTTTAAATCTGTTTTACTTTTCACTGACTCTGTTATTCCCACAAATTGTTTCACTTTGAAGTTACATTTCCTACTTAGAATAAGAGGGAAAGGTAAACACTGTGGATACTCGGGCTGTAATGTTTTTGTCTCTGGCACATCAGTTTTCCTGTCAAATATTAACTGTATTCAACAAATAGAAGATAGCGTTTATGAGGCAAGTTTTAAAACCGTACTGAAAAGTGACATCTAACATTTATTTTAAATTTTATATCATGAAGAGTTTTAATACAGCCACTATGGAAAATATTATGGAGGTCCCTCAAGTAATTAAAAATAGAACTACCATATGATTCAGCAATCCCACTTCTGGGAATATATCCAAGGAAACTAAATTATCTCGAAGGGATGTCTGTACTCCCGTGTTCATAGCAGCATTATTCACAATAGCCAAGGTATGTAAACGCTATAAGTGTCTGTTGACAAATGAATGCATAAAGAAAATGTGGCATAAACATATGCAGTTGAATATTATTTAGCCTTAAAAAAGAAGGAAATCCTGTCATTTGCAACAAAATGCATGAACTTGGAGGGCCTTATGCTAAGTGAAATAAGCCAGACAGAGACAAACAAATATTGCATGGTATCACTTACATGTGGAATCTAAGAAAAAAAATGATATATATGTGAAAATAGAATTGTATAGGGTACTTCACATTCCCATCCTCTGTTAAATCATTTTCAATTACTGACTAAACTTGCCTCGTTGATACTTGCATCTAGTCCCTTCCCTCATGTTATTTTAAAATAGATCCCAGATACCATATTTATCTGTATAATTTTAGTATGTATGTCTAAAACAAGAAATTCTTTGCTTTATTCATTATAAGGACTATATCTTTAACCCACTGCAGGACTGCTGTAGGTGCTTCCTCCACATCTCCTTAGCATTCTGCTCTACAGCTGAAGCATCTTGCTTAAGAACCTAAGACTTTGCCTGATGTCTTCTTGTTTCCCGACCACATGAAACAAAATCCTGTGTATTTAACAAGTCAGAAGTATTGGAGAGTTACTGACCCTGGGAGGAGCCTTCAACCAATATCAGATAGGAAGTTGATGGATAAATAATCCAGCTCCCATCCCTCTGTTATGATAGCTCTGAGGTGTGATGTACACCAAAGCAGGATTGAGCTCCGAAGGCATAATGAAAAGCCGATTGATAATGCATTTTTAATTGGATCCCTTCTGTCCCCTGTCTCACTTCATCACTTCCCTACTGATCCCAAAATCACCTTCCAAATAAGCTCTTTCTAGACTCTTTGTTTCAGAATCTGTTTTGGAAGGAGACCAAACCAAGTCACATTCTCTGAAGAAATTAGTGATAATTCTTTAATGACATCAAATATCCAGCAAATATTAACATTTCCAGTTGTCTGATACATATGAAATTTATTATTTTATTTTTTTGCTTTACAGTTTTTTAAAAATCAAGACTCAAGGCCCTTCATGTATGTTTGATTTGTATTTTAAGTCTCTATTAATCTATTTGTATAGTTCTCTCCATGTCTTATATTTCTTGTAGATTATTTTTTGACAAAACTGGGTGATTTGACCCATAGGGTTTCCCACAGCCTGGATTATGCTGATTACATCCCCAGGGTATAGTTTAACAAGTTCCTCTGTCCAGGATAATTGTATTTGGAACAAGAAACTTGATCAGATTCAAGTTTGATTTTTTTTTCTGGCAAAACTAACTTTTAGACTGTGTTGTGTTCTATCAAGAGGCAGATATCACCTATTTCTCTCTCTTTTGTGCTCTTAACAGCCATGAATAAATGCTTAGATCCATTAGTTCATTAGGGATTGCAAAATATTGTAATGTGATTCCATAATCCCTTTTCATTAATTAGATGAAATATTTCTATAAAGAGAAACTTTGTCTTCTATTTCATTCCCCAGGGGTACAGTTCTATAGGGAAGGCATAAATGCTTGATTCCTTCCATTTATTTATTAACCACTTCACAAAATTAGTTTCTTCTCTAGTATCTTCCAGTAGTGACAATTACTTTTTTTTTTTTTTTTTTAGTATCATTCTGAACTCATGGATTTAAATGTATTTGTTGTGTTTCAATCCATTGCAGTCATTATCCTTATGGATAATCGTTCCATCATTTTACAGTTGGAAATTCTTGAACTTAGTGATTCCTTTTGATATAATCTTAATAGTGTTTAATAGCTTCCTTGCTATCTGGTACAAGAGATGTTGCATGCTCGTTTGGTATATTTCCTGCCCCAGACCTGGAATCAGCCATTTCTCAGGGAGCTCATGTTTCTTTTGATGCGAATTAGTATTTGGAGAGAGCAATCTCTCAATTAGGGGGCTAATTGCTACTGGATCAGCCATTGATTTTGTATTTTTTAGATTGGCAAATCTAGGTTATTTGTTTTGTTTAGTTTTAAGAAAAATTCGTCATGAGTTCATACTGATACTTCCAATTCAAATTTAGTTCTACAAGGTTTGTAACTAACCTCCTCTATCTTATATCTGTATCTCCTTTTTTTATACATAGTCTTGATTCTCAAAGGACCCTAAGGATGATAGAATTATAATATTATGTATGATTTATCTTTTGCTTTATCCCACATTACATATATAAGAGGCTCAGATAAACAATATTAACTCTGCCAAAAATATGGATGTTAAAAACTGTTTAAATCATTTTTCTGCACTTCTTTTTGTCTTTAGGATGTATTCCACTAGAGATAAACTGTCAAATAATTGTGTTAAAGTGACTTAGGATAGTTAGGTTATTTTTTTCATATTTTATTTAACTGTAGGGAATTGTTATTTTTGTATTTTTACTATATTTTATATATTTTTATAATTTTTTAAAAATTATACATGGATTCAAAGTCAAATTTTAAAAACAAAGTATATTTAAATGTCTCACTTTTATTTTTATTCTTTCCATACTATTTTCTAAATGCTTTGATTTATCTTTCCTTTGTTTTTTTAAAGTAGTTTTACAGTTTTTGTTGAATAGATTCTGTGTGTTTCTTGATTTTGTGCCCTGATCTTGTCTTTTTCTTTCCTTTCCTTTTCTCTTCAAGTACACATCCACACTGAATCCTAAACTCTCTTTTATAAAAATCATTTTTAATTAATTCTTTGGAGTATTCTATATACAGAATTATAGTATCTATAAGAAGAGTTTTATGACTATTTGTCCAAATCTATGACTCCGTTGCCTTTTCTTGTCTGATTGCCTTATCTAATACTTCCATTAAAATGTTCAATATTAGCAGAGATAGTAGGTATTCTTTTTTTTTTTTGGTGAGGAAGACCAGCCCTGAGCTAACATCCATTGCTAATCCTCCTCTTTTTGCTGAGGAAGACTGGCCCTGGGCTAACATCCATGCCCATCTTCCTCCACTTTATATGGGACGCCGCCACGGCATGGCTGACAGGCAGTGCGTCGGCAGGCGCCCGGGATCCGAACCAGCGAACCCCGGGCTGCCAAGCGCGGACTAAACCGCTGCGCCACTGGGCCGGCCCTGATAGTAGGTATTCTTACTGACATTAGTGAAAGAGCTCTATCTTTTCCTTGTTACATAAATGCTGGCTTTTGAGTTATACTGTTGAGAAATCCATCAATTTCTATTTGAATTTGTTTTTGTTTTTGTTTTTTAGCATGAAATGAAAGGGGTTGGAATGTTGTCAAATTCCTTTCCTACATCTATGGATGATGATATAATTTTCTCCTTAGTTCTATTAATATGAAAATTATATTAATGAATTACCTAATTTTGAAACACAAAAATTATTTGATAATTATGTTTTTGCATTTATTTTTATATTCAGTTTGCTAATATTTAAGATTTTTGCATAGGTAGTTAATATGATGTTAGTGATTCCTACTGTACTTTTTTTGTGCAATCCTTGTGCAATCAATATTGGGGATGACTGTTGTGCTCCTTTCACAAAACATCCTTGGGAGAGTTCTTTTTTTTGTGCTCTAAAGACTATGGAGACCATTTGATCTTTCAATGTTTTGTAAAATTCCCCTATGACAATATCTGAGCTTGATTTGCTTTTTGGGGCATCTCTTAATACTTTCTTTATTTCTTCTATGGAAATTAGTGTGTTTAAGGTTTCTGTCTCTATTGGCTTCAATTTTGGTAAGATGTATTTTTTAAAATTAGCCGTTTTGTGTAGTTTTTCCAATGTATTTGTATGTAGTTGTGCAAAAGATTGTCTTATCATTTGATCAAATTCATATGATCAATATGTTTGGACTAAGTTCTATAATATCATTTTATTCATAAGTATATTAATGTATATGTGGGCATATATGTCTTCAAATATGCAAATATATTCAAATATTTTATACAAAGTGTCCCTTCACTGTATAATCTATTTTATATACTGCCTTTCTTTTTCATAGTATTGTTTCTAAAATTTGCTTAGAAAATTTAGAATAAAAGTCAAAATACTCATATATTTTAACCTCATTTTTACCTTTACTCTAATGTCTCTTCTTTCAGTTATTGTCTGTCATTTCCTACTATGAGAAATATTGTCTTTTTCCTTATCCTCTTTCAGCATTTGATGAAGTAATATTCTTTTATTCTTCAGTTATAACCATAAAGTAACCAGAAAGCTTATTCTATTTTTTCTTTCTCTCTCTATTTCACTCCCTTTATGAATAGTTGTACAGCATCTATTTATCAGAGCATGTATCCATTATGTAATATACTCTATGGCTTAGCACCAATATTTAGTATTAGTTCTATGAAAAATTCATATTGAATACTTACCACAAGTCATTATATCATGTTTCTCCAGTTATTTGGATTGTATGAAGCTCATTCCTTATGATGCAATCATGAGAAAAATATTCCCTGAGTTCCTGTATGTTATTAATAGTTATTCTGCAGCCATTATGCTTGAAATTAAAATAGACTGGATGTAAAAATCCTATTCTTGACTCATATTTTCTTTCCATGAATATCCTAAATGTATTACTCTACTTCTGACATACATGTTGCTACGAAAAAGCCTAAGAATATTTAGATTCTTTTTCCATCATAAATGACTCCATCTTTTTTTCCCAAACTCCAAAAAGTTTATTTATTTATTTTTTTAATTTTAAAATTCAGTTATTTTAGTAGAGTACGTATCTATATTGGTAGTTCTGGGTTGATATTTCCTGTTTGTTGTGTGTTCTTTGGAAATGTGGCTTTAGATCTCCCTCTCCTCCTATAATTTCAGAAAAAGTTTCTTTAATTATCCTTTTAGGATTGTTTGGTACCATTGCTTTAATTCACTTTTTCGGAGACTCATGTTATAAGTATGTTGGATCTTCTTTGCCTGTAGTATATATATTTGTCACTTTTTCCATATTCCTCCATGTTTTTCATTTCTCTTTGATTTTTAGATTGTCCTCCTTTTCACTTTATATTTCTCTTAAGCATTATTTGCTGTTCTCTTAGGCATTTATTTGTTTTTCTAGGTTAGTTTTCATTGTCAATTACTTTCTATTTATTCCTACTTCTTATCTGATTTCTATCACCTCTTTTCCAAATTTTTCTAATTCTAATCTACATTGTTTATTCATTTATTTTATCATTTTGCTGATTATTGGCTTGTTTTGAAAGATTAGACTTTAATTTTCCTCTCTATTATACTTCATTTGGGGCGGTTCTCATTTCACGATGTTATTCTGCTCCTTATTCTCTCTTTTTTTTTTTACATTAACTTAAAGCTCAATTTTTTCTTCTTTTATGGTATATTAGTTTTGCTGAAATTTTAGTACAAAGAGGAGAACTGAGCATTTATAGCTTTATGGTTCTTGAGCTCTCTCTCGGGCTTTCTTTTTGAAATATTAAAAATGGATAGTGTTGTAACTGTATGAAATTTCCTGGAATTATTTTCCTCATCCACTTTTATTTTTGTGAGGAAGACCAAGAAATATTAAAAATTGATAACTTTGTAATGCTATGAAATTTCCTGGAATGACTTTCCTTATCCACTTTTTTTGTGTGTGTGTGAGGAAGACCAGCCCTGAGCTAACATCCATTGCCATCCTCCTTTTTTTGCTGAGGAGGACTGGCCCTGGGCTAACATCCATGCCCATCTTCCTCTACTTTATATGGGACACCACCACAGCATGGTGGACAGGCAGTGTGTCGGCGGGCGCCCGGGACCTGAACCCGCAAACCCGGGCTGCCAAAACGTGAACAAAACCATTGTGACAGCAGGCCAGCTCCTCCTTATCCACTTTTAACATCACCCTCTCTTTCCTTAGCTCCTCTTGTTCCTCTTCTGCTAAATTTGGGTATTTGTATTCTATCCCTTATAGTTTCTCCTCAGGAAAGGAATCCATCCTGGAAGAAAATTTTAACTAGTTAGCTATGAAAGTTCATGCTTTCCAAAATGTGAAACTTAACTTTAAAATAATTTTTTAAAAGATTTTTCAAAACTAGATTCAGAAGTGGCCTGTTTGCTATATGTTAAATATCATAACAAATATATATATTAAAAAAACCTTGATTAATCAAGGAAAAGGTTAAGTTTCATTTCAGGGTTGACAATTTCAGGGTTGAAGAATGCAGAGAAATACATATAATGCATTTAAAAAACTGCCAATTAAACATTTTTATTACTTGTAGGGCTCATTGTCAGTTGCCTGTCAAAATTATCTTATTCTCTATTAAAACCAAGAAAATAAGATAATTTTTAACAATTCCTGCCACCCACTGGCATTTGAAGATTCTCTTTTGAAACTTAAATTCATTAACTTTCCTCATCACGTGAGAAAGTAAATCCTCCAACCAGATTTGCAGCATCTTTCAGGATGCCAGGCCCCTGGTCCTTTCTCTTTTTTGAGGAATAACCCCTACTGCACAAAACTGTAGACTTGCACTGTACTCCCTGCACTCTCCATTCTTCACCTTTTTGCCAGGCTTTGAATGATTTCCTTCCCTTTATAGAATCTAGCATATTTCAGTTCAGAGTTTGAATGTTCTACTTATTAATAGAATTGAAATAAGGAAGACAAAAAAATAAATAAATATTTAAATAAAGAAGAAAGAAGACAGAAAATAGAAAACAAAATTATATGGTTCTAAAATGAAATAAGTTTTTGAAAAATAAATAATAAGCCATAAACCCTTGCATGACCATCTACTTAAGCAAATAATCCGAAATATTTTCCCTTCAATATCACACATGGCTCCACGGATGTTCAAAGAGTGAAGATTTCACCAAATAGACTTAAATGAAATTGGACACATCTTTGTCTATCTTTGATGATTCAAATGTCCCCTGGAAGGACCTCACATATATAAATAAGAGTTGTTGATTTTGGACTGTCACAGTGGTGAAAGGCTGTTTAGAATAGATCAACTTCAGCAGATTGCATTATATAAACTGTGAAAAATTTGTTGGGGAAATTTTTTTTTAGATGTTTAAAGTTCTGTCTTTTCATCTTTATTTTTATTTCAGACATCTTGTTTTTTCTTCTGAAAATCATTTGGCTGTGAACGTATCTTTTAATAAAGGAATAAATCTCTTTACTTTTTTCTAAACCTGTAACTTTTACCCCTTATTAAATTACAATATGCATACGTTAATGTCCATCCAGCATCAGTTTACACCTCAATGGATTTTCTCAAACTAAATGTACTGTATAACCAGCACTGAGATCCAGAAATAGATCATTACCAGCACTTTCCAAGGCCCCCATATGGTCCTTTTCAGCCACTATCTCTCACACTCAAGGTAACTGCTTTCCCGATTTCTACTGCTCCAGATTAATTTTTTCTGTTTTGTACTTTATATACAAGGGAAGGTAAGTACATAGTTTTTAATAACTTCTTTCAATTGACAGTGTGTTTATGAGATTCATCCAAATTGTTGTATGCACCTTTTGAGTTTTATTCTCATTGCCATGTACTACTATTGTGGAAACATACCACAATTGATTTATCCATTCCAGTGGTGACAGGCATCATTAGTAGTGCAGTGTGCAGATTTTGGTTATTACAACAGTGACACTATAAACATTCTAGTACCTGTGTTTGGTAAACCTATCTATATATTAGGTATACAGCTAAGAACGGAATGAATGAGATTTAGGTATACATATGTTCAGCTTTAGTAGATACTTCAAATAGTTTTTACAAAGTATTTGTACAAATGTGTATTTAAGCCAGCAGTATATGAGAGTTCTGGTTGCACCACATCCTCCCTCAAACTTGGCATTGCCTGTCTTTTGTTTTATCTATTCTAATAGATATATAGGTATCCTGTTGTGTTTTTTATTTGCATTTTTCTGCTGCTTAATGAAATTGAGCATTTTTTAAAATGTTTTTGGCCGTTTCAGTTTTCTCCTTTATGAAGTGTCTATCGCCTCTCGTCCTACTTTTCTGTTGTTATCTCT
Source organism: Tapirus indicus (assembly GCA_031878705.1). Classification (NCBI taxonomy): domain Eukaryota; kingdom Metazoa; phylum Chordata; class Mammalia; order Perissodactyla; family Tapiridae; genus Tapirus; species Tapirus indicus. The sequence continues at coordinate 40,122,203 of CM062925.1, forward strand.
TTTTTCATTGATACATAGAAGTTTTAATATATTCTGGATGAGTCTTTTGTATGATATGTGCACTGCAAATATTTTCTCCCTGAATGGGTTACATTTTCATTATCTAAGTGATGTCTTTTATTTCCTACCTATTTTTAATACTCAGCTCAATTCCCTCCTTTTTCATAAATTGTTCCTTAAACTGAGCATTTCACACTGATCTGCCATTTCACTGATTTCCTTGTAATGGTAATCCTCAATATAGAACAGAATTTTTCTTTCCCCATAAGACTATAAGCAGTGTACTTCTAGAGATGGGTATACAATAGACACTAATTAAATATTTGATGAAATGAATCAACTTTGAAGATATTGCTATATGTGACAATTCCCCAAATGGTACCCTTTTTTTGTACCAGTAAGTAAAAAATGAGTTTAATATAAATTAATATTATATTATTAATAAATATAATAACTAAATAATAATTAAAAATAAAGTAAATTCTGACAAGTAGATTGTTTGGTTTAAACATGTAATTTCAAAGCATTTGAGTTTTATTTTTTACCCTAAATGGTGACTGTATGAAGACAAAATATCATTGATTGTCTTATTCTAGAGATTGGAATGCTAAAAGAAAGTAAATGTTTTAAAATGTGATGTGAAAGCCACTGATAAAGCAAGAATGTCTATGTAACCATTCTTCAATTTAATCAGCCCATGTTTGCTCAAATTTTGGTAATACATGATCAGGATTAGATGACAACATTTTGATGTGAACATAGTGAAAATTAAGAGCAACTCATTTAAAAGGGTTAAAACCTAGCATTCACTTATTTATTTTAGACTGCTGGGACCCCCATCCTTAGGAGCCATGACACCTCTATTATTACCAAGGCAACACATCTCAGTCCAAATCACAGGTTCTTGGGAGACTTGGTCGACTTGGTGATGCCTTATGTCATCATGGGAGTAAGCAACATGTGTCCTTTTGCCCAGCTCAAAGTTCTCACAAAGTTCTATGCTGATTTTACTCTTCAGTAAAATAGTGTATTTAACAACTTCTTCAAACACAACTCTTTACAATCACCAAAGCAATGCAAATCCTGTCACTGGGGAAGAGTAATATAAGAAAGGACACAAGGAAAAGGGTTGCAAATGCAGCATTATCTACCCTCCTTCACTCAAATTTGAAGATTTGAAGATGTTTGTCATCTGAGTTCTAAATTCAGCAATCTTACCTCCTTGAATATGCAGAAATTGTTTTGATTTCATGGTGAGTTTAGAGGTAGTATTTCACTACAGCCAAATCACAAAGGGAGGTTGAAAACAGTCTAAAACACTTATGACCTCACCAGGTAGAGTTTGTCCACAAAAGTTACTATTTAAAGGAAAACAAAAGGAAGAGGAATAAATATGGCATCTTGAACATAGGCTTGAAACCAAGTTCAGACTGTAGCTCATCCCAGTTCCATTTATTGCCCCTTCTATCTATATCCTTTGCACTAAAAACATTCACAACTTTGGGGCCAGCCCCATGGCCTAGTGGTTAAGTTTGATGTGCTCTGCTTCAGTGGCCCAGGTTTGTGGATTCAGATCCTGGGTGCAGACCTACACCACTTGTCAGCCATGCTGTGGTGGCAACCCATGTATAAAATAGAGGAAGATTGGCAACAGATGTTAGCTCAGGGCTAATCTTCCTCAGCAAAAAAAATTCACAAGTTAGAGTGATTGAGTTCTTGCCATTCTACTTTTATAAAAACACTCTTTTGAGATATAATTAACATACTATAAAATTACCATTTTGAAGTGTACAATCAGTGGTTTTTAGTATATTCACCAAATTATGCAATCATCACCACAATCTAATATAGAACATTTTATCCCCTTAAAAAGAAACCCCATATCCATTGAAAGTCACTTCTTATCCCCCCATTCCTAGCCCTAACCAACTGCTAATTTACTTTTGATCTCTAAGGATTTGTCTTATTTGGACATATCATATAAATGAAATCATACAATGTATCATCTCCACTTAATCTTAGTACAGTTAATTTTCCCATATTTCTGTTTCCATTTAACATAGATGAGTCTTTGCAGAATAGTAAAAATCACACAGTACCATTCTAGAAAAGGTTTTAAAAAACTAAGGTAGATACTGAATTCCTTAATATCAATTATTATTCATTTTACTTTCTCATATTCTCCCCATGCTGGTATTTCTCTATAATATTTTGGGCACTGTTTTCTTCTATTCTCTCTCCCTGGAAATTATCAGTTACTTTTAATAGAATAAATTTAATATGGTGACTTTTTGACTCTAATTGATCATCTAGAGAAGCTGAAGCAAAACCCTAACCCTCAAGAACTCATAATTTTGGCTTAACACTCAACAGGTAAGGAGAAAAGAAATAAACTTCATTCATATATCCACCTAAGATTTCATAAGCAAGAAATCACAAGGAAAAAATGTTTGAAAAATTATTTGGAAGAAATGAAATGGTTGCAGTAAGAATTATTGCAGGTTACGTTTCATAGGACTTCTATTAAACTCAAAGAATGTCCGAAAGGAACACATATTTGGCAAATTTAACTTAAGAGTAACAAAATAATTCAAGAACAGGTTTGACCAATTCTTTCCCCTGCTCAGATATTGCCTACCATTCTGGTCTTGAGTGGATATATTTTATTTATATATTGCTGTGAAGTTAATTAAATAATGGAACGGAAGTCCTTTCATATTATGATGCCTGTGAACAAAACTAACTTGAAGGTATAATAGGATTGTTCTGTATGAGTAGCTATGCTTGAGGGGACAGAGTTCAAGCTGTGATGACAAGATGTGTTAGACTGAAACTCTGCAGTATTAGCAAAGTAGCATCTAGTGCTTGAAAAAGGCTCACTGTAAAAAGAATGAGGTCAGTCTTCATCTCCTAGTTCATTAGAATCGCAAAACTATGTCATCCATTATCCCCTATTCATTTCTCTATGGGTAAAACTCAAAAGTCTTTAACAATCTTGCCCCAAGCTTATCTATCCAAACCCACTGCGCTCCCTCCAACCTGTCCCTTATCTTCCAAAACCAAAATGCTGCTCACTGTCCCCTAAGGAATGAAGATATCTCTCATCTTCATACCTTTCTTTGCACATGCTTTTTTCTCACTACTTACCTCTCCCTGCCCACCCCTGCCTTGTAAGTTCCTAATATTTTAAGCCACAATTCAGATAGCATCTTCTTTGTGCAATGATATACAACTCATTTGCTCCCTCCTCTGAGTTCCTACATTTCCTTTGGAGTATTTGTGTCATTGAAAATTACACACAAACACAAACACACACACACACACATACACACCGCACCTCTTCTGTTTATTTATATATCTGTCTTCATTACTGTATTTATAAGCTCTTTAATCATAAGATAGCAAAGATTTCATTTCTGTACTTCTGGTACCTCACATAGCTTGTGGTACAGATTAAGTATGTTCAGTGTTTGCTAAGTTAAGAATAAACAAGTGGACACAAATCCTTTCTAAATACCTGAACTATCTTTGCATACACCTTAAATATACGTGCAATATTTTAAAGATTATAAGGATGAAGTCAATTTTCTGATTGTGGATGGCAGAATAAAGGAATTTTTAAACCTGTTTTCCTCCTTGAAAAGCTATTGCAAGCTAGCACTCCCAATGATGCAAGAATTAGCAACAACCCAAACCCCTGTGGGTAGCTCTGACCACTACCAGATACGAGCCAGAAAATAGCCTGACTGATGAAGCACACCTAAACACACACCTAAAAGCAAGTGTCACAGTCATGACAATTTATCTCACCATCCCTTTAGTAGAGTGAGGAGATTTGAACTCTAGGACAGGCCACTACAGAATCAGTAGTCATCTGTGTGGAAACCTCATTAGTCTCACAACTTGGCAATGAATATGATGCTGAAGGAGAAACCACACTAAAGTCATTTTTGTTGTCCATAATTGAACCTTCTATGCAAAGGAGAGTCCTGGATGTTAAGATGGGTGACAGAAGGAAGGGAAGTCACAATCACCAGATCACAATTCAAAGTGCTTGTGTCTCAATGAGATTTACAGTGAGCTACACCAGCCTACCTCTGCTTAAATGCTGACACTTGGGAGTGGAGATGGGGGCAAGGAGGGCTTGTGCCAGAAGGAAATAGCAGACTTAGTAAAAGGTACTCAAAACAACACGAAGTTGTAGCTCTTTCCCTTTCTTATTCCATTTTCTCTGTTGGGTGGTGTTTCGTATACAGCCTGTCATTAAGATATAGGCTTGAGGAAATCAGTTAAAAGGAAGAGAAAGCAATAAAGATATAAAAGTAACTATGTGTGGAAAATAGTCAAAGAAAGTAAAATGAGGTCTTGGAGTTTTGAAGAATATGCAGAACACAAAAGTATTCAAAGATGTAAGGAGGAAAACTTCCCTGAACCAAAGACTATAATGTGCACATTGAAAGACCACATTGGGTCTCAAGAAAGATTCATTCCAACACTTTTGAATCTAGTGGAAGTGGAAAGAATCTAAGTGAGCTAACGTCTTCATCTTTTATTGCAAGAAATAGATGTATATTGTCTGAAGTCTAATTATGTAGTTTAAAAATGACTGGAAACTCTTACTATTTATCAAAACTTGACCTTACCTATACAGGGATTATTTATGAAATAATATTTTATCTGATGAAGAAAAATTTACTTGCAGCTTACCAATTTTTTTCAGAGTACACTTAAGTTTATATTGCTTCTGATAAATACAAGTTAATTTTATGAGATAGTCCTTAAATATAGACTATAGCATAATGCAAAATTTAAATGCCTTCTACTTATCTATTAATCTATCTACTAATGTCTGTTTATCTACTTACTTACCTATCTGTCCTTGTATTTGCATATGTGATTTGTGAGACGCCTAGAATGGTGTTCATCACGTGGTAATGATGGTGATTTCTTAAGACAGAATTTAGGGTACGTTGAGGAAGTGAGGTTTTGATTGCTTCTTTATCTTGTTTGCATTTTTTAATATTAGCATGCATTATTTCTAAAAGATATTATAAGTATTGCAGTATAGTTTTATTGGGATATTTGAAATATACTAAGTAATTTTACCTCAACCTAACATGCTGTGTTTTTGACTCTTTAATACAGTGTTTCCCAATGTGTAACACTTATATAAATATGGAATATGCAAAAAAGTGTTTTTTCATAAAATAATTTGGGAAATGCAAAGAAAATCCAACTAGTTTTCTTTAAAGCATCATTGTAGAAATCTCAATGCTATTGTGTTTTAAGACTTTCCAACAGGAAAAAAATTAATGCAGAATTTCACAAATTTGTTTGTGGAACACTTCTTTTATTCTTTCAAAGCTTGCCCTGTGACTAATGTTGAGAGAGCACACTTTGTGAAGCCTCTAAGTATATTTACTTTGGTTTGAAATCCTATGTCCAAGATATTTATATTAAAGAATTATGTACATTAATTTAAAAAATGACTAGGAACATAGCTTTACCTTAAAATATTATATAACCATTAAATAATATTACAATATTTTTTGATATCATATTATAAAAAATTTTACACATAAAATTAGTTCAACTAAGAAAAACATTTTAAAACTGGAATAAAATATGTCAAAACTGTAATATCGGATGCCTCTGAATATCAGAAAAAAGTGATACTTTACTCCTTCTTTATGCTGTTCATATTTTCCAAGGATTTTCATGCATTATTTCAAAATTAAAGAATGTATTAACATTGAAAAACAAGCTAAAAACATCTTGTATTTGCCATATCTTATCTCTGAGATCTGCCAAGTGGATAAATCTTTTCATATTTAAACAAGATGGAAAACTCACACTGTGGTCTGCCCTCTGACCCTTGTGCTCAATTCTGGCCCCAATTGCAGATCTGACGCCCAGTCCTACTGCATCATAAAATTTCACCCAAAATGTGATATTCTCTCACCTTTCGAAGCATTGAGAGCACTGTTTCTTCTTCCTCCCCTTTAACTGGTCAAAACTGCCAAGATCAGGTTTCTTCTCTTCTGAGAAGCATGTTTCTGCCTCCTCCACTCCTCACCCATACCCAAAGCTCCCCTGAAATCTGACGTAGCTCCATTTCCTACATGATCTCATCACTAAAGTGCAAGCTCCATAATGGAAAGACTTCTGTCTCTTTTGTTTACTACTATATCTGGAATATATACAGCAGTGCCTGACTATATATGGTATACAAAATTCATTGGTCCAATGTCCTTGTGGCCATTAGTAAAAATTATTTGAAATATACTGGTAAGACAAGGCATGTGTGTTTTAAGTAGTACTTCCAGTGCTCAGTAAATTCCATTTGAATTTCATTTAATGATTTAGAATTGAAGCTTGTTGTTAGTGAGCCCAATATTTCCTGGCAATTATTAGTATTTTTTATTTCATTAAGCTTTATAAGCTATCTACTTCTTTATTCTGTTTCTCACAAACTGGTCAGAAGACATTATGATAGTGGCATTTGTGCAGTGGACCCAGAAGGATTGGTTGGAATGGATGGGTGAAGATTGTTTAGCTTGCTGGATAATGCTTTGTCACAAAATGCATGATGCAGTTACATATCAGATACCATGGTTTTCTACAAATCACAAATCCCAGAATGTGTTAATCTCACATCAGATGATCTTAATTATAGCTTTCAATGCCTGCAAAAAATTTCCATGGTTCCCTAAATATTTTTATTTTAGTTGAATAACCTCGAGGTCTTTCAGTGCTGTTCCTTGAAACCATATACAATCCTCCCATGAAAATTTACTTTGTCCCAAGTTCATATGGATTTTGATATTTAAAACAAAATATAGTTAGAGATTTTGTCAGAATGACAACATCTTTCTACCTTATTTATCAAAATTTTTCTGGCAAAGTAAAGGTCTTGAGATAGCTGTAAGTATGCCATTTTATACAGGGTATTGTTGGTATAGTGAGTACCTCCCACTAAAACAAAGGAATGTGATCAGCTATTTGACTTAGACTTAGACCATATGCTCTATCTGGAATTAAGAATGGATTCTCACCTGTATCAGTTAAGATTATGTTCCTATGTGAATATCAGAGTCCCCAATCACGATGACTTGAAAAAAATAAAATGAAGTTTGTTTCTTACATACAAGTCTTGAGGCAAATCAGGGCTGCTATGACAGATCTGGTCTACAAATCCCTCAAGGACTGAATTCCTTTAAGCATTCCTCTTGGCCGTCTCTGACATACCAGGTTCATACTAAGTGTATAAACTGGCATCCAGAGCTCCAGTCATCAAGTCTACATGCCAGGCAGCAGGTTGGAGGAAAGGAAGAAAAATTTCTTCCACGGGTATGGATCAGCGTTAAAAAAAAAAATTTCAGAAGCTGCCACTCAATATTTTCACTTCCATCCTTTTCCAACTTGGTCATGGTCACAAATTCTTCCAAGATAGTATTTATTCTGTATGACCAACTGCTTGACTAAAAATTAGATTCTCTTTTTAAGGAGAAAAAAGCTATCTCTATCAGACTACCTGAAACACATTGGCTAAGAGTTGGGGAGGGAATGTCCCCCAGAATAAAAAAATGGAGACTATTATCAGGAGACAAGGCAATGCATACAGGGAACAAATGCAGATGTCTAGTACACTGAAAAATAAGAATAAGAAGAAATATAAATGATGATAAAGGGAGAGACAAAATGCATGGTTTTAAAGAGCAAGACTGGGGACAAAATAATGGCAGAGGGGGGTGAAACAGGCTTTATATTGAATTTTCAGTAACTGTATGTGTGAGTATTAGAAGAATTTTGTTTCTGATGCCAATATATCCCATTACTTACCCACAACTAGCAGATCTCCCATAACGAAAATAAATAAAGTTTACATTTTCCGTAAGAACACAGACTTCTCATACTTTAGATAGTAGTATATTTAATTATTAACTAGCTTTTAAAATGTTTCATTTATTTTTGAGTTGATGGATTTCCTATTGCTATGAAAATGTCAGTTTCTCCATTACTTAAGTTTGAATATTTAATTTCTTAAAGAGAAAGTTAATTTTATAAAAATAAAGAGGAAAACAGGCAAAAGGCAACTGCTGTTATATGACAACTTTATTGTGCAATTCTCAGCCATCTATGGAGAGGAGATAATTTTCACTCCTACAATGAGAATACAGACGTAGGAGAAAAGATTTAGTTGTCTCCAAAAAACGAGAAATCCAAACATTGGCCTTAGCTGTTTACTAACTTTGTGATTCTGTTCTAGAAAATTTTTCGATGAAAATATTTTTCTTCAGAAAGAATGATTACACTTAACATTTTTTTCTTATGTGGGAGTTTTATAAAAGTTAAAGTCATTCCCTATATCAATGGTTCTCAAATGGAACAATTTTGCCTCCCAGGAAACATTTGACAATGTCTGGAGACATTTGTGGTTGTCACAACTGGGGGTTGCTAATGGCACATAGTGGGTAGAGGCCAAGGATGATGTTAACCATTCTACAGTGCGCCAGCCAGTTTCCCCTTCCCTGCTCCGAAGAGAATTATCGAACCCAAAGGTTGGTAGTATTGAGTTGTAAAACCTGATCTCTGTGGGTTAATTTGAAAGAGAGAATACTTTCTATTAATGCTAAAGAGATACCTTTGAATTTATGTTTGATTTAAAAAAAAATACCTATCTATGATTAAACTTGTCTAACTCTAAACCAAGAGCTCTTTAGTTGAGTTCCATGCAACGCAAGGGTGTCCATGGATCTTGAAATCATAAGCAAAATGTTATGTCTATGTAAGTCTGCATATTTTTAATGGGTCAAGTCCATAGGTTTCATCTGTCATCTGATTTATGACCCCATGAAGCCAGCCACTGAATTTATTTAGAATGCCAAAGAATTCTAGTGTATTAATCAGCCATTATCTTCCCTCCAATGAGCCAAGCTGCTCTTTCAGGCATTGTTTCTCTGCACATTCTCTAGCCTTACTGTATTAAGGCCATGACTCTCACGGAAATGAAATTTAAAAATTCCCAATTGAATCTTCTTTTAATTAATAGAAATAATATCAACAAGTAGAGTTCCTTTTTGGAGAGCTTGTGATTTAAGAAACCAGGTTTCCCACTTTAACCAACATTTCTATAATTTACACTTGAATAAATTAAATATTTTTTTGTAATACATGTCACTTTGGTGTTTAGAATAACAGTGTATCCTCTACAGTTAACAATGAATTTCCCCAGTACCTGCTCCTTGCCTCTTGTCCTATCTCGGGAAATGACATTACTATCCATCCAAGTCACCACACCAGAAACAATGGAAGAAAATCTTCCTCATCTCTTCACTTTCAACTCCAATTATTTTTCATCTTCTAGCCATTCTACATCCTAAATATGGCTCAAGTCCATTCCCTCTTCTCAATCCCTGATGTTATTTTTTTCAGTTCAATGTCCCATTCCCTTTCAATTGAGATATCACATTAATAGACTCCTAACTACTATCCCTGATTCCAGGTCTGCTCTTTCCCATTTCATGCTTCACATACCTGCAGAGCCATCTGCCTAAACTGACCAGTCACTTTCCAGTTAAAAACACTGAGGGTCTCCCTGTTACCTATATGCTAACACCCCCACTTTCTGGTCTTGCCTCCTGCTACTGCCACCCTCTCCATTTCCCTCAGGGAGAGTTTATTATTCTCTTATTTCTGCTCAAAAATCATTTTGAACTTACTTTAATATCCTATTCACCTTTGGTTTCCAAGTGCCTTGAGCAGTTCATGCGTGTACGTACATTTCCAATAAATGTTTCTCTAATTGGACTGACAACACTATGTAAATTCAAGACTTTCCTCAGGACTGGACCATTATAGACAAATATCATTTTTGTTTGTCTCAGGCTAAATACTAGATATAATATAATATAAATATATAAATAATATATATCATATAAATAATATATATCATATAAATATATATGTAAATAATATAATCTATAACATTAGATTCAGCAGGCTTTAATTCTTATTACTATTAATGAAAGGTATATTCAGTAGCTACATTGCAGATAATTGCAGGGTTCACTAGTTTTAAGTTGAATGAATGAAAAAAGTAACACCATTCAAAGTTTTGTTTAAAACATTAAATGACCCTGAGTCTGGGGATGCTGCTAAATATCCTACAATGCACCCCATGAAATAATTATCTGGACCCAAATGTAAGTACATACTACCAAGGGTCAGAAACATTGCCCTATATTTTCATAAAGAGATTTACCTAGAGTCTGTTGAAATGTAAGGGGTTGTTTTTATTTACGCTCAATGGCCCCAAACTTCTAGGTTTTTATTGCACGTACCACAATGCCTTATTAAGATTATGCCTCCCTGAATCCATTATATCCAGAAACACACTGACTGCTGGGGCTCTATTAAAGTCAGAAGTCCACTGATAATGTGAAATTGAAAATGTAGAAATCATAGGTGTGTTTGTATATTCATGGAAGTAAAAGAGGAAATATTAAAGTAGAATGTATTAGACCCCACCTGAACCAAAAGTGCCTTGAAAACCAAACACTGAGACTATTTCTCATTTAGCCGTTATTGAATTCTGAATAGCATACAATCGTGCTACTTTGACAGTGTAGTTTACTTCTTTTGGAGTTAAACTGCTCTGTCATTGGATTGTATTTGAGAAGTATCTTGGCAAATATTATTAGGGTACCTGGGACCTCTCTCTGATTAATTCCAAGTTTAATGACAGGAAAGACTGCTCATCATTCAATTATTTGTGTGATTTACAAGGATAATTTGCTTTCTATTGGCAATGTGGGTGTATACATATGAATACTCACATTTTCTAGGTCATAATGGTGGAAAGGTGATAGGAAGTTGACCCATTCTAAGGAAAAGTGAAAAATATCCTAGACACTTTCCAATTAAACCTGCAGCATTATCTTATTTCCCTCAAGTAAAAGAGAACCATCTTAAGAGACCTTCGATATGTTACATTTGAGAAAGACTTTCCAGAAATACCACTCTATTGTAGTTAATGCAAGACATTTTACCTCTCCTTGAGCTTACAATATTCAATTGTGTATGCCTAAAATGCAAAGCATTTTGGAAAAAGAAAATTTAAGTAGAATATATTTTATTTTACTCTGTTTCTAATTTCTTTTGAGTACAACGTTTTAAAAAAGGAAATGGAGAATAGGGATGATCTCTTGGCATAGGCAGCGAGATGTTTTTCCAGGTCCAGTAGCTTCAGAGACCTTAACACGAGAGAATCCCTGATTTCTTTTCAAACACGACATGACTTTATTCAGCTTATTCGTCATGACTGACCTCCCTGTCCAATACTTCTGACCCTGCCAGTGCTTGGGGATGGGAGACTAGTTCACCTGATTATATTAGGTTAATAAAAAGGCAACTCATAAAGTCCAACTGCTGATTCAGAAAAGGCATTCTATTATTTGTTTAAAAGCCAGAGGAAGAAAGAAATGCCATTTCGTAAAGATGAGAGAAGCATTTTATTGCTTGTCTACAGAATTTAATCACTGAAAAACATCAGTGGATATTATAGGGGGAAGTATGGTTATGACTTGTTTCGTGTAATAAATTAAAAACCTAAGATGAATGTGGTGTGTCAGAAATGTTTAAACAAGGAGGAGGGAGCAACGTTAGCATTTTAATTTTGTTTTGATTGAAGGTACTCTTATTCCACCATGAAAAATAATGCCATTCTTCCAGCTTGCCTCATTACCAGTGGAACTCAGTAGAATGTGCACATGTTGACATTAGATTCGGCAGGCTGTAACGCAGTTACACAAGGGAGTTTTGCCAAAAGGAGGGATAAATATCACAGCCATTCATTTCACAGTGCTCTCCAATCTGGCTGCAACTGTTTCTCTAAGCAGCACATTGGTGAATAAAAACGTAATTAAAAGGAGGGGCAGGAAAAAAGGGATTTGGGAAGAAGGGGTTTTCAAAAATATTTTTGGCTTTAGAGAAAACAATTCACAATCATTCACATGAGTAAAATTCCTGCTTGGCTTTGGCTAATGAAAACATTCTGAAAGCAGAGATTTTTCAGAAAACAAAACAAAAAACAAAAACGGTCCTCTGAACACCATTAGTGAGGGTTGAGAGGAGCCAGGGTAAGTAAACATCCACATTTTATGTAGCTGAATCCCTACACTTTCTCAAATTATGAAGTAAATATCCTCATTTAGTGTACTTTTCTATGTTCATGAAAAAGATGGAGTATCTTGGTGACTGTTTTTCTAAATTGGTTCCTTTAGCATTCACACTTTGGTGCTTTTTGTACTATGCACTATATTTCTCTAAAGTAATTAAATATTAGAAAATATTTATAACTCTTTGGTTGCAAAAATGGCCAATGCTGATATTGTTAATAACAGCAGAGAAAGAGGGCAAGATAATTATTTTGATTCTGGTTTTATTTCTTGTCGAATGCACTACTGTGGCCTCCTTCGGTGGTGGGAGATGGGACACAGGATGATGGCAGTTCTCTGGTTGAGATGCACCAAGAGGGCTTGGTATCTTTTCTTTTGTTTTTCTTAAATTATTGTATTGAGGTTACATGGGTGGACCTTGAGGGTATTATGCTAAGCAAAACAAGTCAGACAGAGAAAGGCAAATACTGGAGGATTTCACTCACATGTGGAACATAAAGAAACACATAGATACAGAGAATAGTTGATGGTTACCAGAGGGAAAGGGGTGAAGGAAGGACAAAGGGTAAAGGGGCACACATGCAAGGTGACGGATGGAAACTAGACTATTGGTGGTGAACACAATGTAGTCTATATAGAAGCCGAAATATAATGATGGGATCTTTTTTAAGAATCAGATTCTCAGGTAGCTTGTTCAGCACTCCTGTGGAATTATCTACCAGAAAAAAATTAAAATGTTTGTTCAATGTTTCTGTCTCTTTGTAAAAAGGAAATACATGAACATCGCAAAATCATTTTTACCTATCTTCTCATTTACTTTCTTCATCAACCCTGGGGGGTAGATATTAATGTCTGTATATCTATCCTGTTTTTCTTTTTTTCTCAGACGAGGAAACTGAGTCTCCAAAACTATCTTGTTCAGGCCCTTATAACCACTGTGAGATGGAACTTAATTTTGAGCCCCAGACTCCAAAAGCATGACATCATGCCAGGCACTGATTTAGAATTGGCTAATTGGTCAATCCATATAGACAGTTCAGCATTAGCCAATAATGAGGCAATAACATAGGACTGCACATAATTTAGATAAATGAATGAGTGAAGCAAGCAAGCATATATTGCATGTATCCTGTGGAAGGAATATTTTGCAAATGATTGGAATTTACACTTAATCATATGAAGTTGGTGGTGGTCTTGACTAATTTAGTGGTTCATTTATGCCCATAATGAGCAGTAGAGAAAAATTTCTAAAAAGTATTCTTCAAGGTAATATTTTCAACTTGGAATCTAAAAGGATGAAAAAAATTGCTTTTTAATAAATATCATTTACTCCTTTTTCTATGGAAAACTTTAATTATAATATTTAATCATAACATTTATATATCAATAATAAAATTTATATATCGCTAATAAAATTTTTTCAGGTTAACAAAATATCACTAAACAGATCTGAGCTAGGCTTCTAAGATATGCTTTTTAATAGTCTTTTATGATACACATATATTTAAATAATTATAAATATATTATTAATATGTTAAAACATTATCACAACATAGTAACTTCACTGCTATAACATCCTTTATAAAATATAATTTCCATCATTATTAAAAATTACATCACCAAACTAATTTCAACCGAATTAAATTAATTGGCAAAATGATTGAAAAACACCCTTTTTCAAACTAATGTGATTCTACATGGGCACATACATATGTAATAAGAAGGAAAGATATAGTTCAAGATAATAATGAGTAGTTCTTTGCTGTGTGAATGCAGATTTCCATGGACAAGAGGACTATATTTTTATTTATATCTATAGCTAATTTTCTTAGAGAATTTCACCAAATTCATTTGTCCAGTATTTATATATCATAGATGGACTTGACAAACTATGTTCTTATTTTGGAGGGTAAAGTTCACAGGGTCAGTTTACACACTAGACAAATATTCCATTTTCCTCTATAGAAATGTCAAAATCTTAACAAATGGACACTTTTAATTTACTTATAAAAGTGAATTAAAATATTGATTTGGTATATAAATATTTTAAGGCATTCCTTAAACAGATTTTTATGTTTCTCCTTATATTTCATGTGCATTGTTCTTCTGTAGTTACCTTTGAATGAAAAACCAAACACGACAGAGCGTAGTGTCACGCAAAGCTGGACATGTGGTTGGTGTTATTTTGAATTTTAATATAACGACACGGAGTGGCACAGATGAAAGAGTCATTTGGGGACAGACTTGCAGGGTCAGTTTCATGGGCTTGTGACCATTGCAGTTGCACAGGGCTGTGTCATCAGAAGCATCCTCCACTGTACCCACACCCCTCTACACTTGGGATTTAGTGCTCTGCTGTCACTGTCTTGATGTTTTTATCTTTGAATTTGTGTTTTTTAAGTGAATTCCAATGGGATAATTGGGAATGCACTGGGAGGCTTGAAGCTTCCCCTCAGGCATGGTTCCATATTCCTGCCCACTTTCCTCCCACGTCCGGAGATCACTGCTGCCCTCTGTCTTAGTGGGACCAAAGCACCAGCACCGAAGCCATGTGATGTGCTCTGAGCTGGAGGGCAGACCCCAGGTGTTGAGGGGGTCTGTACTCAACCTGTGCCAGAAGGAGCATGACATTAAATAGCAGATAAAAAACCAGCGAGACTGAGTGGGAAAGGACAAAGCTTCTTTCCTGCTTTTTGAACAAGGGCCTTGCATTTCACTTTTCACTGGACCCTGTAAATTTTGGAGCTGGCCTTGGTAATTTGGAACTAATGTGTTTGAATGTCATTGCCTGATGGCCTAGCTCAGAGGAGAAGGGCAGTTCTGAGGTGCATGATGTTTCAGGGTATCAGGTACTTATTTTAGAAAATGACCATCTGGCCTTAAAGACTGAAATATCATTTCTTTAAACTTGCTTTGTCAGGCACATGTGCACTTACTAAATATCCTCAGTATGCCAAGCACTGTCTACGAGTTTGTTCAGTGTGTCTTGCTCGTGGATGAACAGATCCCTTAGGTGGGACCCACACTGCTGCAGGGCGCAGGACAGCGGGGCAGCTAGCAGAGAATCGCACTTAAATATTTTAGAAAATGTCATAGGTAATTCATGAGAAGAAATTAGTGGTGTCAACTGAGAATGCAATGCTAGAATTAGCAATGTCATTTTCCTCATATTAAAAGAATCATTTTCAAGGTATTTTCTCAATATTCATAGTTTGTGAAGCATGAAATGAAATGTTTTCCAAAGTAGCTAGACGTTTATAGAATTTAAAGACTAATGAAGTGCACTCAGAACTGGCTTTTTTCTAATTTAATCATATGTATTGAATTCTGTATATCCATATCAGTATAACTACTAAAACACCTAAACTTCCTGTAACTTGGAACCGATATATGGGCAAAATATAAAACATACTAAATGGGTGAAAAGAAATTGTACACGATGTTTTAAAAAATGCACCCAGGTCTTTTTATCTGTCTACCTAGAAGGCTTCACCTACATTCTTTTTCAAATTGGTGACACATTGCCTATCTATCTTTTAAGAACCAGATTAAATGCAATTTTTATCACTGAAAGTTTTTTGACACTTTTTTTTACACATCTCAAGGAAACTCTGCCCAACTTCGTTCACTACAACATATTAGTTTATTTTTGTTAATTTTTTTCTAAAGGTGTGGTATGAAGTCTCTTATTCAAAATTCTCTCATCAAACTTCCTTGTTGTAGGCATATCATGACCAAGATGGGACTATCAGTGGGCACCATTCAGAGGGGACTCAGGTGTTAATTACGTCTTCAAGCTATATAACAAGTAGCAGGCACTGCACAGTCTTCCCCTGGACCTGCCCCTGACCACACTTAGTCCTCTGCACATCATAGGATAGGATGCCAATAGCATTTTGAGAAATGCATAAATGAAAAAGAATCTCCATATGTATAACACCCACTCTTAGTGGTTTTAGGCTCAACTCGACAAGCAATCTCACATGACTCCAATAGGCCATACTTAACAATGGTTTCATCAGAAGAATGATTTCATACAACGCAATAAGCAAAACATGCCGGTAGGGCAGTAAGAGGTGATTCTCTAACATGAGAGTTCCCACAAGTGCCTAAGGCCAAAGTCTTTCTCCAATCCTTCAAAGTGACAGCTCAGGTGTGAGAGTTTGAGATCATGGGTAGGTGTGAGACCTACCCTGGCTAATGCTTCCCATGTCCTAAGTAGGAATCAGTATCTCTTATAACAGCCCATAAGCAAAGAACATGACCAGTTACAAGAATGTACTACATTCAAGAAATCCCACAAGGTATTTATAGTCATTCACAGTCCTCCCAGACTAGAGGCAGTTTACAAATGAGAATTTATTTTTATCATAAGCAATGTTGCCTAGTAATACAGCTGACATTCTACCAGTATCAGGTTTCCATGGAAATAGAGCTAGAAAGTTAACTCAAGGTCATTTTTCTTTTCACAAAGAAAGAGAAAATGGTTTGCTATCCTTTTATTCACACTAGGAAACAAATACTTGGGAGTTTGGATTACCAAACAGGCCTTATTCTCTGACTTATAATGCAATAAAATTCAAAATGAATTTTATACATTCAACTCAAAAACCTGAAAAACCCCAAAATGTTCCTAAAGAAAGTAGATAAGAAAAATTCATAAAGATAAAAAACAACTTAACAAAATAAAAACTATCAAACCTATAAAAAAAGGAAAATTTGATTTTAAAAATTATCTTTTATTTTGAAAAGAATGCCAAAAATAGATTTTTTTTTGCCATTTGGGCTGCTATAACAAAAACAGCATAGACTGGGTGGCTTAAACAACGAATGTTTATATATTATACTTCTGGAGGCTGGGACGTCCAAGATCTAGGCACTGGCAGATTCAGTGTCTGGTAAAAGCCCACTTTTTGGTTCCTAGACAGCCACCTTC
The DNA here is from genome assembly GCA_031878705.1 of Tapirus indicus. Taxonomy (NCBI): domain Eukaryota; kingdom Metazoa; phylum Chordata; class Mammalia; order Perissodactyla; family Tapiridae; genus Tapirus; species Tapirus indicus. The sequence continues at coordinate 40,139,318 of CM062925.1, forward strand.
TCCTTAGTTCTTAAATGGCAGAAAGGGCAAGAGAGCTCTCTGATTTCTTTATTTTAAGGGCACTTAATCCCATTTATGAAGGTCCCACCCTCATAACCTATTTACCTCCAAAAGGCCCCACCTCCAAACACCATCACATTGGGTGTTAGGTTTCAACATAAGAATTTTGGAGGGACACAAACATTCCGTCTACAGCACCATCAAAGATGAAGAAGGAAAAAATAGAAAACAAATGATTAACTTTAGGAATCAAAAAGGAGAGCATTTAAGATACTTTTATGTTCAAGTGTGGAGAAAATAGTTAATATTATAGAAAAATATAAATGACCAAGTTTGCTTCAAGAAACATTTAAACAACCAATACCAAGAGATGAAAATGAAAAGCAGTCAAACTTTCCCTCTAAGATGAGGCATCACAATGAGATGAGTTTATGAGCCATTTCTTATCATTGGCACTGTTCAGCATTGAACTAAAGATACTGAACAATGAAATAAGACAAAGATAAAAACCACATAATGTCTAAATTTTGAAAAAGGAAGATGAAACTGTCAATATTTATAGAAAATATGATTATTCATCAAGGTCATCCAATAGAACTGACAAAAACCTATTAGAACCAATAAGAAAGAAGAGTAAATTAGCTAGATATAAGAATATTTTAAAATTCAATATATTTCTTTGTATCAGCAATAGAAACTTAAAAAATGTACATCATCCAAATAGCAATGAGAGCTATAAATTTTCTAGGAATAAATCGAACAAGAAATGTGAAAGATGTCTATGAAGAAAGTAACAAAACTATTCCAATACCCAAAATCAAGGTCTAAATAAATGTGATATTCGCCATGTTTCTGATATGACTGCTTAACATTGTACAGATGCCAATTCTGCCCCAATTATTCTATAAATTCAATGATACCCCATATAATTTTTAAATTTTTCTTTAAAAAATCTGACTCTGAAATGTATACTGGAGAGGAGATGAATGACTTGATTCCAGAAATACAAGCATGTATGTATGTGAATTATTACATGATAAGGATAGCATATTAAACCATACCAAAATAGAGATAATTCAATAAATGCTGTTAAAATCATTGGCAATCCATTTGGAAAAAAATAAAGTTAGATTTATAAGTAATGTGATGAACAAGTTAGATAGATTGCACCAGGACTGACAAACTTTTTCTGTATGGGGCCAGCTAATCAATATTTTAGTCTAATGTGGGCATACTATCTCTGTCACAAATATTCATCTCTGCAGTTATAACGCCAAATGAATGGTGTGGGGATAGCAAATTTGGCTTGCTGGTAGTAGTGCCGACCTTGATTTCATCTCACTGAGCCAGAATTTCCTTAACTGGAAAATAGTAAGAATATCTACTTCACAACTTGATATAACAATTAAATAAAGAGTGGAATATTTAGCTCCATGTTTAGATATAGTAGAAATTTAACTTTTTATCCTTACTTTTTCCATGCTTGGCATTGTGCCTGGCTTATAGTAGGTATTTCATATATTTTTATTTAACTGAATTAAGTGAAAACTTGCTGCTGTTAGCTTAACATTAGGGGAAATAAAATAGATTTTTATTAAATATTTAAAATTATATATACTGATATATAACATATTTATGTATAAGTATGTGTTTCATAAAATATATATTTTATAACATATATATACAAATTTATATATTTACACTTTAAAATATATGAATATAAATAAAAGAATTATAAAAATTATACCAAGGTCCAAATAAAGCTAGAATTATGAGACACTTCTGTTTGGACAAACTTTTTGTAATATTTTTAGCTTTTCCTTAGCTTTACTTGCTGTCTGACATTTTTAAATCATGCTGCCCTTATTGTGTAGAAATGCTCTCAGTCACTTACGTTGCTACTTATATAAAATAATTAACTTGACATTTAATGACTCAACATCTAAAAACTATCTAGTATCACTCGTTTTGCATATCATATTTGGGTCTTGAAAATTTATAAAAATGAAAACATGACCCTTGAGGTGCTTGAAAACGTTGACCTATTCCATCCCAAAGTGAAGAAAATGTTAATTAGTTTTAAGCAAAGCCTTTTTGAACAGAATGAAGCAATTAACCCATTAATCTGAAGAATGGGTCAGAAAGCATTTCCATGAGCACTTCAACTCATTGATGGTTATGCAAGATCTTGGTGTATGTGATTTATGTTTCGTATTTCAATGCTGAGTTTTTTTCAATGCTGAATTTATTTAACTTGTATAACTGTGATGGTGTATAACGTCTTCATATTTGAAGCAAATGTACAAAAAAAGAGAATTTGGAAGTTTAAAAATGTTTATATTTTTGTGTGTGTGTGTAAGGAAGATTAGCCCTGAGTTAACGTCCTTTGCCAATCCTCCTCTTTTTGCTGAAGAAGATTGGCCCTGGGCTAACATCCGTGCCCATCTTCCTCTACTTTGTATGGGATGCTGCCACAGCATGGCTTGACAAGCAGTGCATTGGTCCGCACCTGGGATCCGAACCTCCAAACCCGGGGCTGCCAAAGCAGAGCAGGCGAACTTAACTGCTATGCCACTGGGCTACAAATGTTTGTATTTTAAAACCTATAATAATGGAAATTCATGAAAATTTTAAACTGTCAAATTATACATGAAAAGTTATTTGGGGCTTTTCTTTAGTGGGAAAAAAATATTGGAGCCCAAGGTTAATAGATGGAACATGGTATCTGATAGCATACAGGAAGAGGTCTGGATATCTGTAACAAATCTTCAAAATTCAGTAAGACTTAAATGCATTCCTTTAGTACCCAACCTTTGAATCCAATCAGTAGAATAAATGTCTTTTGGTTAGAAGATTTTACTCTCTGCTTCTATTGTCTGGTCACTGAGGGCTGAGAGGTGAATATCTGCTTCTGTGAGATATCTAAAAAAATTGGTGGAACAGGAAAAGCTTCATAAATAATGTTTGCTCTTATTTTGAATAGATGGCAATTGAATGAAACTCTCTGTTTAGTAGAAAGAAATGGGTTTTTTGCTCTCTTCAGTTTGCCACTAGGAAAGCATGTACAACTGGAGTTATTAGTTATTGCTTTCAGCTGATGGCTTTGCCATCCTTTGCTGTAAATGTCTGCCATATGGATTCCCTCTCCCTCTCTATCATACTCTCTATGCTTCCTCCAGCCACTCTCCTCATCAGAACTCTTCAGCAATTCCTGCTACCTCTAGGATAAAAATCTAAATTTCTGCGCATAGTATAAAGGGCACCTTGGCTCCTGCCAGCCTCTCCAGACAGAATTACATTTTCTCCCTCCAATTTTATGTTACACGACATTGAAGTTATTGTGCTCTCCCTTGCTTCTGTGCCTTTGCCCGTGCATTTCCCCCTATTTGAAATACCCTTATTTCATAACTAATAGTGTATCAATTTTGCAAACTCCATCCCATCCCTAACGTCTCAGTTCAAGTGCTATTTTCTACAGGCTTCTACTCATATGCTTATTCTTTATTTCATAATTAACTACATTATGGTTCAAATCTTCTTTTACTGTCAATATTTGTGTATCTCCTTACCTTCTCAGTACTAATCTCCTTGAAGGGCAGGAGACTATATTTTTGTAACCAGAGTTCATAGTATCTGGTATTCAGTAGGTAGTGAATACGTATTTTTGAATGAATGATAGATTCTTTTACCAGTTTTAAGAAGGTGTAATAAATAATGATGTAGACTGCTAAAGACTCCTATATCATAGAGCGATAATATATATATGAAACTATATTTGGCACATTTAATTATCTTTGCCCCAAGTACATGAAATTATATTCCTATATATTTAGAGAGTCAGGTTTTTACAGTTTTTCATACTTTCTAAATTTAGTAATAAAACCAAAATATTAATTATTGTAGGACTGTTGCGGATACATTAGGAACAGCCGAGTGATGATTTCCTTACATACGTGGAGGCTTCTATTTCTAGATGTTACAAAAATGGCACAACTAGGCAAATGCAAGTAATGCTGTTGGAGTAAGTGCAGCTGAGGCTAGTTCAGTGCAGCCTCTCCACTCCTCCGTATTGACATGCTCTTGAATCTCCTTAAACAACTCCATAATGAAAGATTGTCTTCTACTTCTTCTGTATCTTTTACAGAACGTCTTTAATAATGAGCTGGAGAAAGCCCTGGACTCACATTGACTGATTGTGTTTGTTGATTTTTATAATTTTACTCTTGGAGTTGAGAGAGAGGATTATTTTTAGTTTTGATTGTTTTTTTAAATTACTTAGTACTAGGACTTTGTCTTGATAGTTGAGAGTAACATAATGAAAAATAATTCTAATTAATAATTCTAACTAATAGAAGGGCAATGATTGGGTTTGTCACAGAAGGACAAATGATTTACTCTGTTGTCTGTGTGTATGTTTGTGTCTGTATTGGAGAAAGCACCATGGATTTGGGATTCACCTACCCCCAAATGAAAGGGTTAAAACAGGGGGTCTCAGATAGACTTTAAAGGATTAAAAGTAAACTTAAAGGGGCCAGCCAGGTGGCGGAGCGGTTAAGTTTGCATGCTCCGCTTTGGCAGTCCGGGGTTTGCAGGTTCGGATCCTGGGTGCAGACCTACTCACCGCTCATCAAGCCATGCTGAGGCAGCGTCCCATACAGAGCAACTAGAACAAGGCACAACTATGACTTGCAACTATCTACTGGGGCTTTGGGGAAGAAAAAAAAAGCAAAAAAGGCGGAAGATTGGCAACAGATGTTAGCTCAGGGCCAATCTTTCTAAAAAAAAAAAGTTCACTTAAAGCCTTTACTCTCTGTTTCTGACTTTTCTAATAACTTACTAATCAATTAATTATGGTATCAGATTTATTTCAGTAACTTTCTGGACCTGTTGTAGTAAGTCATTGCATAAATATTCTCTGTCACATCATAACTTAAAGAGAAGACCATACACACACGCCACATTAAGTGATGCTAAGCATGTTTGATGTTGGGTGGGCAGGGTAAAAAATATGGCTAGGTTTAACTTCTTTTTGTTTTCTAAAAAATATATTCATTAATTATAAATATGGATATAAATTATTTTAAGGTGCTAATTTAAAATTATTGCAGATATTCATGAAGTAAAGGAAGACTAGTTCTTTGGCAGTTCTGCTTCATCACGAAAAAGGATATTCTTTTGGCAATATGATAATACATTTATTATTTTTTTTATTTTTATTTTTTTTGTGAGGAAGACCAGCCCTGAGCTAACATCCATTGCCAATCCTCCTCTTTTTGCTGAGGAAGACTGGCCCTGGGCTAACATCCGTGCTCATCTTCCTCCACTTTATATGGGACGCCGCCACGGCATGGCTGACAAGCAGTGTGTCAGCCAGCGCCCGGGATCCGAACCTGCGAACCCTGGACTGCCAAGCTAGAACTAAACCGCTGCGCCACCGGGCAGCCCCAATATGATAATACATTTAGACTTTAGATTGCAATGCAAGATTACATTATGCAAAGTGTTTTTAAAATACTTTTTTTGTTGTTTCAAATGACTCTCGTAAAAATGATTTCTTAACTATTTTTTGAGTATGATATATTAAAAAAAGTTTATAGTCTGAAAATTTATAACGTATCTTGAGAACTCGGTACATTTACAAGTGGACAAATTTATCTAAAGTTTTAAAAACTGTTAGAGATAAGAGAAGATCTTTTAATTGAGATATAAGCATGCTGCTACTAAATTTTATGGCTACATTATCAAATATTATTTTTATATGATATTTGGATGGAATATATGTTTAGACATTTAAAATTAAATCCTTGATAATTCAAAGAATTTTAAATTATCCATATTATTAACAAATGATTACCTCATTCTTAATAATTTTTATGTCTTGTTAAACTATACTTACTACTTAAACTGATCTTTTGTCTTTTGTTTTCCTTTTTCTGACAGCTCCTTCAGATTGGAAGGAATATCTTTATTTGGGGGCATGACAGATCATTTTTCTCACTTCAGATTCATCATTATGACTTCTTGAGGCCAGATCTAATTTTGATGTAACCAGGACCCCTCCCATCTTGGAGCAGCCAATCTCTCAACTTCGGAGCACAAATGATCATTGATTAAGTACTGCATAAAATCATCTGCCTCTAGTCTGACAGCCATGAGCAGAGCCCTGGGGGCGAAAAAAGCCACAGCCTTAAATCTCTTCACTTAGAAATTACTAAGAAAATTAAAAAAAAAATGAAAAGGACTAAACAAGAAAGCCAACAAAAAAACCCCAAAACCAAACAAAATCCATCTTATTTCATCATGGAAATATATATTCCCAGATGTGAACCCAAGAAAATTTACATTCAACAATTAAGCTAGTAAATTATAAGTTGATTTTTCATTTGGGAAGGTGAAAGTATAGAGATAGGAGGTATCTCTAGCCAGAATTACTCAGCATTTCAAAATATGTAGACAAAAAGACAATTGAACAAACAGAGGAGCATTGCAGCAATGAACAGTATTAGGACAGTTGCTGTTTGCAGAGAGAGGACTTTTGTCATCTTGTGTACACCCTCAAAGCCATAATTGAGTAACAGCATTGTCGTCAATTGCTTGAAAAGTTTCTGCATTCAATCTTTCACCTGATATTGGTTGAGCTGGGGGGAAGGTCAGTTCTTACTGATTACTTCTCAGTGCCCTTCTAATATTTGCACTGTCACTTCCATTCAGGGTAATGATGTGTGCTGTTATTTGCACAGATGGTCCCATGAGTTTTGAGACCACAAGAAGCAGTTTCTTGCAGGAGTCCAAAAATGAAACATTTAAGAATTTTCCAGACACTGGTTTCTCTTTCTTCTACAAAATTCAGTTATCTATAAAAATGGACCTGTCTCATTAAAAAACAACTACAGAGAAATAATGAAAAAGCATCAGTGTGGTCAAATGAACGAAAAAGGGATCAACAGTTTTTTTTAATGAAGATCATTTTATATCATTAACAGCCAAGAAGTCAAATATAATGAACTGTACACTAAACATTTGTGTTGAACATCTATTGGTTCTCTTAATTAAAATATCATTTGTAGTTTGTATTTGACATATAACCGTTTTTATAGCCATTTATCTATACTTCATGGGAAAATGTACCAGACAAACAAACAGCATTTTCAGTTTATTTTTCTAAATAAATGTGTTGTTTGTATTCTTTGTAGTTGCTTATTTGGTTTTTATTACCTGAGAGATAAGTTTCCTATGGTTCACTGGCAAGCTTTTGTTATATTAACTCAGAACTAATAGAAGACTGAAATTTCAAATATTTTTATGATATAAACTTGTGCTCTCTATTTTCTAAACTCTAAAGAAGTGATATATTTTTCACCATGACTTTCTTGTCAAGGGTTATTTTAATATTCTAGTTACACTAACTATATGAAATTAATTTTAATTAATGAATTAATTAGTGAATTAATTAATGAATTAATTAATGAATGAGGACATTGCTGGAAAACAGAAAGTTTGGATATTGTATCAGTAAGGATTTTCCCTAAGTTCTCTTCCTAGAAATTTGTTCCAGAAGAAGATGAAAATTAGATAGGTATTTGTAGGCCATTAATCATACCTGAGGTGTCCTCTTTAGTCCCACCCAGAGGTCTACTGAGAACTTCCATCAGTGTATACAAAAATGACTAGAAATTATACTAGAGCAAAAATGGAACTCTCAGTCAACAGGGCTTTATTGAGTGCCCACGAAGTTTATCCTTACTTGAGGCTCATCAGCTGGCATCAGTATTTATGATCATTGCTACCACCAATAAGTAGTTTACAGCTTAAACAAGTTATTTTTTTCTTTTCTTTTTTCATGGAGGTATTATTGACATAACATTGTATCAGTTTCAGGTGTACAATGTAATGATTTGATATTTGTATATATTGCAAAATGATCACCACAATAAGTCCAGTTAACAGCTGTCACCGTACATAGTTAGAAATTTATTTTTCTTGTGAAGAGAACTTTCAAGATCCACTCTCCTAGCTACTTTCAAATATCCAATATGGTATTGTTAACTATAGTTATAGTTATGCCCGTGGTGCTCTGGAATGTGGCTGGGAAGAGCATGAAGATAGTGCCAGCTCTCTGTGGTCTCTGGAAAGGATTACAGTCAGCCCCTAGATGTGTGTTTAATTAGAAGCCTGCCCTTCAGGTGCAGCTATGATGATAGGCTAAGAGGCCACGTTCATAGAAAGACTGAACTCCTAAGTCTGTTGCCTCGTGCTGTACCTTGGGGGTGATAGCTGTTTAAGAACTCTTTCTCCCTTGGTTATAGTCCTGTGGGGCCCAGGATTGAAAGCCCCCCTGACCTCCATAGCCAGGTGATCAGGTGTCCCCTGGGCAGCAGCTGCAAAAACCAGGGCACCAGGCACGTGTAAAAGCTCCCATCCAGGAGCTACTGGTGCTCTGGAGAGTGGCAGAGGGAGAGCATATAGATGGCGCACACCAGGGAAAAAAAGAAGAAAAATAGCCTAGTGTTAAAAAAAGAGAGCGAGAGATAGCACTCATTGGCTAAAGGCAGAGGGAGGGCCGAAGATGGTGCCCACCAGCCAGCAGGCCCCTAGATGTGTTCTAAGTTAGTTTCCTGCCCCTCCGGCTGATGCTTTAAAGTTAGCAAAAGAGTTTCATTCACATAAAGTCAGCATTTCTGGCTCAGCTGCCTCTGCACTGAGCCCTGGAGCAAGTGAGTCTCTGGGTGAGCCCTTTAAGAACCATTCATTATAAGTTCAGTATAGTCTTGTGGGTCTCGTGGACATTGGTTTTCAAAGCTAGATGTTTTGAGGGTTCATTTCTCAGGTGCAGATCTTAAAAGATGGGGTGCCCAATGTGCGTTTCAAGCCCTTCACTCCTCAAGGAGAAGCTCAGAGTTGAGTTCCCTCCCCATTGCTGTTCTCCACCCTGGGAGTGGGGTTTATGGCGAGATTGTGTCCCAGCCTCTCCTACCCATGGGATGTAGGTCTTCTCTTGTTAGCCTGCTGCCTAGGAGTTGCTCAGTTATTAGTTTCTTTCCGAGAAAGTTGTTCTATATGTAGCTGCAGATTCAGTGTGTCCATGGGAGGAGGTGAGCCCAGGATCCTCCTACATCACTATCTTGAACCAAAACTCCAAACAAATTATTTTTAACAATTAAAAGAATAAGTCATGAGGTTTATTCCCAGACTATGATTTGAAACCAAATTCCCATTATATTGTTCTGCACACTTAAATTGATTTACTTTCTGCAATCTCTCTTGGTAGTACTTAGAATAGCCTGTAACATAATGTAGAAAATTAGTTTGTCATGCATGATTTGAACCCCTGAAAATTAAGACACTGTATATGAAAATAATCCAACTAGGAATCAAATTGCCAGTTCCTGTGAGATGTTAGGCATTGAAGTATGCTTGCCTGGACTTATTCAAATCCTTTTAAAATCCTTGCTGATTGCCTCAAGCTGTGAATTATTTGAAATCATAAATAGGAAAGTCAACTTTTCCCCAAACATCTAACATAAAATCCATCAAGAATAAATGATGAAAAATTATAGTTCTTCACTTTTATGAATGTACTCATCAATAAGCAGTGCTGTATCTGCTGTAGTCTAGGGACAGCCCCTGAAAGATTTTGCAAAGATGTGATGTTATCAGGCCTGCTCTTCATCAGGATAACTCTGGTAATAATTTATAAAGTGAATTAGAGTGAAGCTGGGGGAGAGTGATGCAAACCAGAAAAAAAAGACTAGAATTTTCCTTGAATTTAGTTTATTTATTCTCAACTTTAATTACATTGACTTTATATGTTATTTCACTTGTCCATCACTTTAGCTTCTTTTGTCCTCTTCAAATTTTAAACTTACCCTTTGCTATCTTCACAATTCAATATTACTTTCACAAAATCTATTAAACAATTTTCAGTTCCCATTGAGAAGTACTACTTACAGAGTTTTGGAATTAAGAATGTCAATGCAGGTAATCTCTACTTCCTGGCATTTGCTTTTAGAGTGCAGGTATGTTACATTTACATGCAACACCAACTGTCTCCTTGCTGGCCCCAATTCACATAGTTATCGGGTTTATCTGCATGGATAAGATGATTCTCTTTATTTACTGAGTGCCCACTCTGGAACTTGAACTGTGCTGGGTACTAGAAAGAAACAGGTGAGCAAGAAAGACACAAATCCTATTTTGATGGAGTTTAAAATGGAGTTGGAGAGAAACACATTAAACATGTAATTTCATTAGTTAACAAAGAATTACAACTGTGCTAAGTTCTACGAAGAAAGGTATATGGTGTGTTGACACCATATATCCAGTGGATCTAATTCAGTGGAGGAAGTAAACTTTGAGCTGAGATCTTAAGGGTGACTAGTAGGTAAATGGGGCAAAACTGTGTGCAAAGTAGTGCAAAAGGGGAAAGAGAATAAGATGTCAGAAGACCTGAAAACAAGGCTAATTTGAGTAAAGAGGATAGCACAAGAAAACTGGTGAGATGGAAGCCAGGTCTTACCTAATCTATGTCTTAGGTAAAGCAGAAAACAAAACAAACAGCTATAAGGAGTAAAAGCAGTAAGTATACAGAAATAATAGAAATAATAGCAAGTCTATCTTGTATAACAAATGTAGGTGAGCTTAATTCCTGAAAACACTAAGATCAGGCTCCACCCACTCTTCCCCCACCGCACAGAGGATTTACTTCCACACCCAAAGTAATGTGCACAGTTATACAATAAAACAGTGGGTTAAAGCATACCTGATTGAATTCAAACTGTAAAGAAAAGGGGACTAAAATGAATATAAAAGAGAAGAATTACAAATAAAAAATTAAGAATGGCATTGGGAGCATTTTTAAATTGATACAAGGTATATTTCGCAATGAAGATATAAAAAATGCATTCAGTAGGCATCTGTGAATTCATAAAGACTTGAGCAATTACAAGTAGGCTAAAAACAAACATTTAGAAATATGTTGAAACCAATTTCTGTAAAACTAGGTATGCCTGTATGTTTCAGAAAACCCAGAGTAACAAATAAGAGGCTGTTTAAATCTGGCATGGCAACTCCCTAAAATCATCAGGGATCTGCTCTGACAACCTTAGAATACGACCTTGGTCTTTATGGTGCAAATAGAACTCCACACATCACATGTATGTTGCAGGCAGCACAATGAGGAGAGAGCTCGCCTCCTCCTTTTTAAGGAAACTTACTGAAAAATGTTCACACAATATTTTGGTATATTTGTCATAGTTCAAATCGGACACATCAGCATGAGGAGGACTAAGGAATGTAGTCCTTTGCCTGGGCACATTGCTGCATTGAATATACTTGGTATTCTGACACTAAAGAGGCTGGGGAGAATGAATGATGGTGGACACAATTATGTAATTCTGCCACAAGACTTTAAAAAAGTAGTACCAATTCATCATGCCCTGGGTTGATTACAGGGGATTTTAGATACTAAATTATATGCAAATCTGAGGGAATAAAATTTTCAACTCATAATTTCAAGAGCAAAATAATACAGTGAACTCACATCATGTGAACATTTAATGTTTTATGGATTCCACTACACTCATGTCTATCCCTTCCCATAAACACATACCTGAGATTGGTAATGATATGGAAAACATCTGTATCTCTCCTATTGTGAATATCTGATCACACTGCCTGTGATTCTGGTCCAGAAGGCCAAACTTTCACAGGCAAGTTTGACTCTATGGGTTTTCACACCTCACTTTTATGATATTCTAATGTACCGGTAAATGCAATTTACCAATAAGTCATTTGAGCACACTTTAGTAGGGTGTTTTATCAATTGTTTTTGGGGGAAAAGGAGTATTGAATTGTCTAACATCTTTCTACTCAACCAAAGTTCGGGGGCACATCTTATGCTGATTCTATGAAAGCATCCCTTGCATTGCTTTAGTTTGGGCATAGCTAAGAGAGCATTGTTCATTGCATGTGGTGACAAGATCCAGGTATTCCAGAGGACTTGATAGAGGAAACAATACACAAAATTGAGAAAATTTTGAAAATAAATATGTAAGCAAGTAGATTTATGGGTTCCCATAGAAAATGCAGTTCTTCACAATTACTTGCACTTGCCTAACCACACTCAGTGACTTTGGTCCTGTTCTAATAAGAGCTAAATGTATTAGAGATTTAGAGGTGAAAAAAAGCACACATTATGGCATGCAGTGTGATCCATCAGGGAAAGGGTAGTCCACACTTTTCAAGACAATTCAGTCTTTTTAATCATAAACTAAAACTAATCCATGAACGACTAATTTAACCAAATGAGCTTCCTATAGCATGGGAACATATGCTCTGTAGGCTCCGTTTTAATTTCACTAGGGAAGTATCTAAATATTTCGAAAGTGTTTATTCTTTATTATCCAATGTGCAGATTGAATCTGCAATTTGCTCACCGGATATATTTTCTGAATAATTTCTGTGTTTCTATAATGGATGCAAATAAAATATGGAGTAAATTTTTTTATGAAACACGAAAATGAGACTGCATAAGTGAATAACATTTAGTGCATTGACAACAATTCCTGGCAAGATTGGCAAGAAGGAAATAAGCAATATTTTATCATAATTCAAAGAAATACTCTTAAAATTTTGACTTAGAATACTTAGAAATTGAGGGAAAGGAACTTGGGCATGCAATGAGGAAGGTATACAGCATATTATATTACTTTAAATTCAAGTTTTCACTTTATTTTAAAATATGTTTTATTCATTATTATAACAATAAAAATAATACATATAAAACAAAGTCCTCATTTAACACCATTTGTCCCCCCAACCCTTCTCCAAAGAGACCCACCATAACCTTTGATATAGATATAAATACCAATAGAAAAATATAGTATTGGGGTGTATATGGATATGAGTATATATATGCTTTATGTTTACTGCCATCATAAATTATATAATCTTCTGTCATTTGAATTTGTTCTACTCAAGAATAAATCTTGGGGATCTTTCCACGTTGCTATTTTATCTCATGGTGATTCTTTATAGAATTTAATTACTCATTTCTTAGTTATTGGGTGTTTACATTATTTATTTTTTGCTCATACAATAAATACTGTGTGCAGAACCAGTATGGATGATTTCCTAGGTAGATGTGTACCCTCTAAGGTGGAAATTGAGATCAATTCTTTATGATTACACAGGGCCAATGTTATAACATTTAGAAATGCTACAAATTTTTAAATTTTATTATTTGGTATTAGTAGTAGTGGTGTGTGAAAAATATTATTTTCATATCAGGAAATTCTACTCAATTCACAGGAAATGAAACTGAGAAGAAAGTAGAACCTAGGTTTGGGAGGTAAATAGGAGATTTCACTGGAGAAGTGCCATTTGGTACGGTAATTATTATTTTCCAAAAGTACAGATGTAGACATTAGTTTAGGAAACATAAGGATAGATGATAAATACATTTCAAAAAGCAAAACATGCTTCTTAATTATGCTTACAAAACATTGGAAACTGCTATGTTTGTTAAATAGTACTTACTTGTGCTTGCAGTTAATGTTGGGGCTTCCTTTGAAGATGCCATCAAGATTCTCTTTTCTGGCATGAAATCATGCTTTTGAGATGAAATAGTTGTTTGATTATAGTGTAAAATGTGAGATGTGTTCTTCTGCGAGACAATTTAAGATCACTGTTTTAGTCACAAAAGTGTCTCCCTTAGAAATCATTATTTTCAACAGGAGAAGGTACACAGTAATTAATGAAGAACAAGCAGACATATCCACTTAGGTAGCCTAACACTTCTTTTAAATGAAAATATGTATCTATTTGAATTTCAAATGCCAGAAGATTCTATTTGTACATTTAAAATATTAATGTTTTCCCAAACAATGACTACATATGTAGTATTAAAATTATATTATCATGAACAATTAACAAATGGTTGAGAAATTAAAACCTAATTTTCTCAGACAAAAATTCACCTAATCGCTCCCCGCTCTAAAAAAAAGGAAAAGGAAAGTTCTAAACTCTCCTTCAAATCAGAAGGCCATTTGAGAGGAGACTAAGAAACGTACTGAAGTAACGGCTTCTGCCAATAGATTTTCCTTTGCATATGTATTTTCTCCAGCATGTGTGATATAAACTGGACACTCAAATGCTTTCCTGAGTAAAATGATGCCATTTTATTGAGAAAATTAGCAAAGCAAAAAGCAAAAGAGAGAAGGGGAAAAAAACGTTGCTTTCAAGCAAGATTTAAGAAGCAGCCTTCCTTTTTATGAGGAAGCTCTTTTAGATTTAAATCTTTCAGAGCAGAAAAGATCTATCAACATTACCTGCTAGGAATACTGGCTGAGATAACCTAGATACTGTATTAAATTACCGAAGGACACCCTCAAGTATCCCCTCTTAGTCTTTTCTGGAGGCAAATTACCTCAACCTAATGGAAACTTCAACTTCCCTAAGAGTCTATAATTCAAAACTTTCAAGCTGTCTACCTTTTCCTGCAAACCCATAATCCTTGAATTTAGGATAGATCCAACGTCTTGCTATTGACTATTCTTCATTACTCATTCAACAAATATTGAGTGGATATTATATTCCAAATTTTCATTGCTTAAGCATAAAATTTAACTTGGAGCTTCCTGGAAGTCAGGGCAAAACTGAAAAATACAAAGTTGTATAACTCATTAGAAAGAGGAAGACAAAGTGCCAAGAAATTAAGTAAAAGCCAGGAGCTTAACAGTGAAGTACTGTGCATTTCAGTGAAAGAAGTTTTGTGAGTTAGTAAGCTAATGCAGTCTGTTTGTTTCTTGTTTTTCCAAGACTAAAATTTGGCATCACTAGAAAACTGGATGTGAAAGCCAATCTTCTGTATAAGCCAAATTTGTGTTGCTTGGGAGTTCCCAAATAGTCTAGATTTCTAGATTTTTTTTTTCACCCTAAATAACCTCACTCTTACCACCTACACATTGTGGGATAAACCAGCTCCTTCCCAGAGTCTTGGAGGAGTGTCTCTTTCTCTGGGCTCCCAGCTGCTCCACTCGCCTATTTCCCCTGATATCTTGGTTCTGCCTCTTGCTCACTGAACCTGATGTCCTCCTCTGTACTGTTTCTCCTCAGAATGAACACCACCCCCATTCTCTTCTTGCCAAAGCACAAACAACACAAGGCTTTTCCAAGTCAAGCACATTTTACTGAAACTAAGGAGTAATAGTGGAGGATTATAGTCTAGCTCAAGTGCCAGCACTCATTTTAATTTTTATATTAGATAGTAGTAACCTAAAATTTCACATTTTGTATTGCACAATGGGGTATTTCTCTTTGGTTACATCCCAGTCCTCTTCTCCACTACCCCCCGCCTTTTCAAATTACAGCCATCTCAGATGATCTCACTTCAGGACCATTACTCTCCCTTTCTAGCTGCCTTCAACCCACAGTTACTGTCATTTGCTTACATAGAGCAGTTTACCATTAAGACCTCCTTTTGCAAAGTGAAGAAAACTTTGAGATATTTTCTTCAATAAAGACCCATCTATACTAAGCTTCCCACTAAAGGTTAGAAATTAGGAGAGTGCTTGTTAACCCAATGAAATTCTTAGGCACCTGGCAGGATGGCAGTAGAAATATTTATTTCAATTTGTTCAAACAAACTCCTCAGAAGTTGTGGGACTAGAAGTGATGATTTTGTTGTTGATGTTTTGTTTGTGTGTTTTGTTTTTCTCCAATAACATCAGTGCTCTTCTAAAAAGATTTTTATGAGTGAATTTATGCCCTCTTGTGGTAAGATGATTGACCTTGTTTTCTTTTTTTGCTTTTTATTCCTGTGTTTTATTTGAGGAAAAAAACTTAATGTATTGCAGATCTATGTTCTATTCTGTTCATATTAATGACTTAAATTATGATATTTACTGCAAGTGACAAAGACACAATAAACAAATGTTTATATAATTCTATTAATAAGGTGGGACAGAAATCATTTGAGAGAATACAGTATGTTCAATTACATTAGAAGTATATTAATTATACAAGAAACAAATCTGTTAGAATTCTAGGAATCTATGCTATGATTCCTATAAAATTAACTGACGGATTCAACAATTATTTAATCAGTGTCTAGTAGGCCAAGGTACCACTCTAAGAACTGGGATACTGTAATACATAGAAAACAACAGTGCTTGCATTCTAATGTGAGTAGGCAAATGATAAGTAAATACAAATTTAACAACAAATATAGAATATGTCTAATGTTAATAAGAAATTTAGAGAAAAATATAGTGATGTAAGGGGAATAGGAAATGATGGAGGTTGGGAAAGTCAAGGTTGTGAAAATGCTCTTTTATATACAGCAGTTAGATGAGGCTTCTTTGATAAGGTGAGATTTGAACAGAGACCCAAAGGGACTTTGGGAGCCACCCTTGTATAATCTGTTAGAAGAGCATTTCAGGAAAGAGAAGAGCATGAATGAAGGCCCTGGGTCAGGAATATGGTTAAAGTGTCTAAGGAAAAGTCATTTAGATTAGGGAGTGAGTGAGGGATGAGTAATGAGAGGTGAGGTAAAGATATAGTAGAGCTTTGTCAGATTTGGTAGAATCTTATAGTGATTTTGGGACTTTGGCTTCTACTCTGAGTAAAATGAGAAGTTATTATATGGATTATATCTGAGAAGTGGCAAAATCTAAGGAGCAAGATGATTCATTTTTAAAAAGATCACTCTGATATATGGATATGTAGATGACTCTTGGGACAGAGTTTGAAGCCAAGAGACAGTTTAGTAGACTACTGGAATATTCCTGAAGAGAGAAGATATTGTCTTGTACCAAGGTTGGTAGCAGTAGAGCTGCTGAGAAGTACTCAGTGTTGGGATATATTTTGAAAGTTTAGCCAATAGCATTTGCTTATAGATTGATAGATATGGGTTATGAGAGAAATAGAGGTGTTAATCTTAACTCTAAGTATTTGTTTCTTTTGGGTTCAGAGCAAATACTTCCTTCTACTTCAAGACTGAAGTAGAAGGAACAGCAGGTTTGAGATGAGAAATCAAGATTTGGTTTAGGATATATTAGGCCTGAGATGCATAATAGATATCCAAGTGGGTATGTCAAGAGAGGCAGCTAGAGTTCCAAGTAAGATCTAGGACGGGGATATACATTTGTAAATCATCGAAATGTAGAGAATGAGTAAATCCACGGGACTAGATGAGATCATTTAGGGAATATAAATAGAGAAGATCAAAGATGGAGCACTGGTCACTCCAGTATTTAGAAGTCAAGAAGATGAGGAGGAAACAACAAATAAATATGTAAAGATTGGGCTAGTAAAATAGAAGAAAACTAAGAGAAATGAAAAAATGACAAAGAAATATATTTTAAGAGGTCAAATCCCAAATGACATGAAGATGATTGTACTCATTTTAGAAAAAAGCATAATGGCCAATCAAAGGCTATCTACTTATATCCTTTATGCTCACTTATGTGTTAGGAGGAAGTTAGCTTCTTATAGGCAAGACCACCAGAATAGACTACAGGTCTTAATCATGATGCCCCATATTCCATCTGGCTGTGGAATAGTGATGCTGTTCTGGGACTATGATTTAGTAAATAATCACTTTAAAATTCCTCAGCCTCTCCGAACCCTGACCAATTCAATTCAAGTGATATTTATGAGATACTCTATTCTGAGTCATATTATACTCATGTTGGAATAGTAAAAGACAGACATCCAGGTGGATTGCTGTTAAATCTGAAGCAGATACTCTATCATTCAACTTAAAAGAAGCAACCAAACATGATTTGTTATAAAAGGTAAAGTAGGAAGGAACAAATAGAAGCACCCAGTAATTGATGGTTGGCAGTGATGTTATCCAGAAACCGAAGTCTTTTTTGCTGGGCTGATGTTTGTGGTACTCATCTGCACAGTTGGAAAGCTTAAGGGCAATTGATAAAAGTAGTAAAAGTGGAGTATCAGGCTCAGATCTTAGGGTCTCAAGTGAAGCGTTGTCTGATTGATTTGGGTAAAAACTTGAGGACAGTATGTGAATGGAGTGGGTTGTAAGGATCCTTTACCAGGGTGGGGTTGACGACGATCAATCAAGCTTCTTTGCTGGAACAACCTTAAAGAAATCAACCACGCTGCTTTGGTGCTCATTCTCCCTCGAAGCCTCGTATATAGCACTTTCCTGAGCCCATCTTTCTATCCCAGTTAGTCCCCTTTTTTTCTATACAAATCTTCTGGGTGTCAGGCTGGTTAGGGCAGGGCTTAGCTGATTCAGGCATGGTCAGATCTTCCTCTTGCTTCCCTACAATTGGTGAGCCTGGAAGTATTGTGTAAGACTGCTTTTCTGGGTACTGCATAGGGCATTATCTAGGATATGGGCATCCGAAAGCAATGAAGTTACTGAGAAAGAAGACACTTCAAAATGCAAGTGTCCATGGTTCCAGGATTCCCTATAGCTCTCTCAGCAATGCTTATTACTGATAAGAGGGAGACTGCAAGGAAATAAGTTTGTTTGGTTTAACTGTACCACCACTACTGGTAGGCAGCAAGGAAATGCTCTGAGTCTGGAGTACCGAGAACACTATATTCATATGGGAAGTGCATCTGGTATTAATTATATTTTAAGAATTGGGAGATAATTGTGGGACCATTGGTAGGATGACAGATAGTGGAAGAGGTTAATATATTTCCCACCTTGTATTTAGTTTTTTGAACTCTTAGTTTCTTCATACATTAAAATCTCACTCTGAAGAAGATTACAGATCTTGTTAATTATATGGTAAAGACATGGAGATGATTAAAGGGTTGGATAATAAGACCAATACAAAAAGAATTGCACGTGATTTAATTTGGAGAAGGAGCAAGTTAGGGACAAATTGACAAATAATTTTCAAATGCGTGAATAATCCTTACAAAAAAGACCGTTGAGGAGTTAGTTTGTTCCATGAGGGACAAAGTAAAAAGAAATTGGCATAATTAAGCTTTATTAAATAGATTTTTGAAAAAAGGAAAAATCTTCCCAGTGATATATACTGTACTAAACGCTGGTTTATTGATTTTTCTTCAGTCTTGCATTGTGGCTTCTCCCACCCAGAAATAGGAGGATCAATTGTGGACATTTATGTTCTGTTCCTGTTCAGGGTGATGACGTTAATAATAAGTATAGCAAAGAAAAATAAAATCTGATAAAATAGAAGCAATATTCATGTGTGTGCCCCATAAAAAAGTCCAAAAATTAACAGAACAAATTTTAAATTTTCAAAATTGGGGATTTATTTTATAATTAAGTAAATTTTCAAAATAATATTCAATTTACAGAAAATATTAATCCAAGACAATGTTATGGCTGGTTTGATGACCGGTGGCTAGTCATCCATTTGAATTTTGTGGACATTAAGTTACCTGCGAAATGTAGAAAATATTACAAAATCTATCTATCATGAAAACTAGTTGGAGCCAAAGCACACAGTGTGAGCATCCATCTGGCTGCCTCTTAAAATAATGTTTGACCAAACTTATCACCCTGAAATCCCAAATGCAGAGTTCTGGGCATGAAAATAAGAACCAGTTCTTATCTAATGGCTTTCCAAATAATTGACCTTTCTATTGCCTTATTCCTTGAGGAGCTATTCTCAGTTATTTCTAGTGATGCTTCCACTTCTGTGCTGCTTTCACAGCCCATGTGTGTATCTTTGATGACTGAGCACTAACCAAACACAAGGAATGGTCTTGGGACCATTGTCAAAAATACTTCTTAAATTTCTGTTCCTGAGGTGGAAAGTGTTACTATTTTGCCTAATAGCTGTAATTAACAGGTAAAAATGAACATTTTTAATAGTTCACTAGTTAAAATCTGCAAAGAGGAAACAATTAAATTTATTGAACACATCATTTTATTGTCAAATATGAAAGGTGATAAATCCAGACGGTCTGTTAAAGGCTAAGAACGAAAACAGAGCAACATAATTTTCTCATTGTGGAGGTTCTCTAGGTGATCTTTTAACATATGAAAATGAAGCTTTACTAAGACAGACCATGAAAAATCTTACTGTATTCTTATTTATGTGCATTTAGGTAAATACATGGTTTATAGAGCTGGATTCCCTGGGATGAAATCCCGGCTTTAAACACTTCCTTTTGTGATCTTGGGCAAGATATTTAACCTTCTCTGCCTCAGTAATATCATCTGTAAAATAAGGATGATAATTACACATACTTCATAATGTTGTTTGAATTAATTGAGTTAAAACATGTACACACTTAGAACACACTACATTGTCTGGCATGTACTAAGTGCTTGATACATATTAGCTAAAAATGTGTAAATGTTCTTAACAAAGTATAGAAAAATTTAAGTTGGACTAAACTTGGTGTAAAATACCTCTTTGTTAGTAGAAGTCAAGGGTAAACCCACACCTTGTGGTCTAAGACCACACCTCTCCAGGCCTTCTATGCCTATCATTCCAGTCATGAAGAAGACTTCACACAGTGAATAAGATCTGAGTTTCCAGGCTTCCTTTCCTCAGTCAACAGAGGTCAAGATAGTGAACCAGACATCCACCCTTCCTTCCCTACTACACTACAACCTTGCTCTCTCTATTAGCTTAAATCCAGAACAAGTAATTTCATTAAACCTGTTAGTCCCCTTTATATAGTTACCACAAGGAACCTCAGTCATGGTCACCCCACTCACTCTAATCATCCTTCCTACCTTCTATCCCTTTCTCAAACTTTTTCTTAACTTCAAAACCCCCCTACTGTGTTCTCTGGAACTCACAATCTGCTATCACCACAATACAATGCATCCTCAAACTCTTGTCTGAACATGCCTTCACTTTCTAGCTCTTAAAAGATCTAGGCTCTTCCTCAAAGATTGTCCTTCCCCTGCAGCTTTCAATCAATGGCTACTTTTTCATCCCTAACTGTCTTATCACTGGGCTTTAAGGTGAGGCTGGGGTCATCTAAACTCTTCATGGCTGTTTTTAGACCATTCTCTTTTGCTCCTTCTAAGCACCCCCACCACCCAGATTTGAATCTCATGATAACAGATTACCCACTGCCTCTCATTGTTTCTGCCATTTGCCTATGCCCTGGTCATTCTCTCTTCATTTTTCAGAGATTTTAGCCCCAGCTCTTTGTAATTATCTTCAACACCTCCCCTGTCTTAATTTGTGGCAGTGTCAGTATGCATATAGATGAATCTTCCAAGACCTGGCCCCCTCAATTTTTTGAGCATCTTTCCATCTTTCCTAGCTATTTCCTAGTATAGGGGAAGAAGACAATTCTTTGACCATATAGGTCCTTCTGGCTGGTCTACGAATTAAATCGATATGAGACAGGATAACAGGAGAAAATCAAACAAAGTTTAATAACATGTATATATGGGAGAAACCCAGGAAAACTGAGTAACTCACCAGAATGGCTGAAGCCGCCACCTTAAATAGTGTCTTTAGCTAGAGACAAAGGAGGATGTTGAGGATAGTGATTTGGGACTTCAAAGGGTAGGAAGAAAATTTACATAGAGATGGAAATGCAAATGTTTGTTAAACAAGTGTTTGCTGGGCCATCTATAGACAATGTGACCTGAGAGACAGAACTTTGATAGAAATGGGCTTCCTGGTACCCTTCTGTTTATCACATCTACAATTATCTATAGCGATAGCTCCTTCACAGGTCTGTTACTGAACCCAAACACAGGTTCTTTTACCCGCCACATAGTAGGGCCAATAAAGAAAAAATTAAAACACCAGGCTTGTGGCTAGGAAAGAGGTTTACTATTATTGAAAGGCAGCCAGATGAGGACATGAGAGTTAGTTAGAACTCAGATCCACCTCCTTGGAGGGAAACGGTAGGGGTTTTTATCTGGGGGTTTAGGTAGGGGAGAGAGGGCATATGCTGGGGTTTTAGGTAAGGGACGGGGAACATGTGGCCATGCTGGTTTGCACCTTCCTGCCAACCTGTGTTTGGCATTGAAGACTGAATTTCTTTCCCTTGACTGTCTGGACTTTTCTGGTTAGTTTTCATCTTCAGCCTGCATTTGTCCTTGTGAGGCTGAATCTTGATTTCTGGACATTGACTTCCTGGGAAAAACACCTCACTCAAAAACACCTCTGTCGCTAAGGAGCGACAGAGAGACCTGGTTAATGTAAAATAACAGTTGATTATGCTGAATATGCACAGCTGCAGTTAGCAAAGCTTATCTCAAAGTTTTTCTTTTTTAACATCATTGTGCTTGGTTTCAGGTCTTTCTATCTTAAATTCTTTTAGGCATTTAGGGGGAAGGTCAAAGTTTCTTTTGGAGTCTTTTGTTCTTAAAAATAATCAAGTCAAAGAGATACATTTTGGGGTGGCCAATTCTGATCCCCCACACTAGCCATACTCTATACTTTATTATTACCAAAAACTCTGCATTATTCATTACCTTCATTTCCTGTATTTCACTTTGAATCTCTCTTCTATTTCTCTGGCTGTTTCTTTAGTATCCCTTTCTTCATTCCAACAACCCATTCGTTTGCTTCAATCATAGTCATTCACACTGTTAACATCTTTACCCACCTGACATAGCTTAAATTTCTCACTTAATCATTATAAGCACCACTTTTGATAAACTCTCAACTCCCTTGTCCCTCTCTTGCTTCATTACATAGCTGGGCTCAACAACAGCTATGGTTAAATCTAACTCTTCAAATCCTTCACATATATATCCATGAAGTTGGATAGGACCAGAAAGAACGCACAACCACACTCCTCCATCCCACTATAAATTTGTGAGCAAGAACAGATGAGCCTTCAATGCTTTCTGGAAATCTTACTCCACTTCACTCTGCCACTAATGTTATATCTTCTCTTTTCTCCTCAAATCATTAATATGTCTCCTCTCATCCTCATTTTCAGCTGATGACTTTGAGTTCTACTTTCACTTCAAACATTGAGTCTATCAGAAGAAAACTTCCACAGACTGCCACCCCTAGTTTTACTCATCTACAGGTATCTACACCTACGTAGTCTGCCATCGCATCTGTTATCATAGATGATTCATCCGTGCTTATGCCTAAAGCTAATTCCTCTACTTATGCACTTGAGTATGTTCTGTCTCATCTACTTAAAGGATATCAGTTCAGTAACTATCTCCTCTCTGTCCTATATCATTATTTTGTTTTTCTTATCCATTGAATCATTCCCACAAGCATAAAAATGTGCTTTTATTTCTAATGTAAAAAAAAGAAAGAAAGGAAAAAACAAAACTATGGAGACAGTAAAAAGATCAGTGGTTGTTAAGTTTGCGGAGGGGGGGGGCGGAGATGAATAGGTGAAGCACAGAGGATTTTTAAGGCAGCAAAAATGCTCTGTGTGATACTATAATGACGTGTACATGTCATTGTACATTTATTCAAACTCATAGAATGTACAACAGGAGTAAAACTTAATGGACTTTTTGTGATTGTGATGTGTCAATGTAGGTCATTGATTGCAACAAATGCACAAATCATAAGTGTCTAATTTGATCAGTGTGATAAATGTACAACCTTGTCAAGATATGTAACATTTCCATCACTCCAGAAATTCCCATGTGTCCTTAACACTCAATCTCCACTCACCCAGGGATGACCACTTTTCTGACATTTTTCTCTATAGATTAGTTTTGACCCTTCTAGACGTTCATATAAATAGAATCATCAAGTATATACTCTTTTGTGTCCAACTTCTTTTCCACAGCATGTCTATGAGATTCAGCCATGTTGTCTTACGCATAAGTAATTTGTTCCTTTTTGTTGCTGAGTAATATTCCATAATACAACTATACCACAATCAATTTGCTTATCCATTTTTCTGTTGATGGTCATTTATGTTGTTTTGAGATTTTGGCTGTATTTCCATGCACATTTTGTACAAGTCTTTTTGTGAACATACATATTCATTTCTCTTGGATAAATTCCTAGGATTGGAATTTCTGGGTCTTAAAGTAGGTGTATATTTAACTTTTAAAGAAACTGCAGTTTTTCAAAATTCTTATATTATTTTATGTTTCCAACAGAAATATATATGAGTTCTGGTGCTCCTCATTCTTGACAAAACTTGAGTTCTTGGTGTTTTTAATTTTTAAAAAATGCAACCCTACCATTCTGATGGGTGGGTACTGATATTTTTTGTGGTTTTAATTTGAATTTCCATGATGACTAATAATATTGAGCATGTTTTCATGGGCTTATTTGCTATTCACATACCTTCCCTTGTGTAGTGTCCATTCAAATAGTTTTTCTTCTTTTTATTGAACTATTTGTTTTAATTATTGAGTTGTGGAATTATTTTATATGCCATGGATACAAGTCCTTTGTCAGATTTTGCCACATTTTTTCCCAGTCAGTGATTACCTATTCTTTCTTTATAGTGTACTTTGATTAATAGAATTTTGAAAATTTTGATGGTTTAATTTATCATTTTCTTTCTTTTATAATTATTTCCTTCTGTATCCTGTCAAAGATATCTTTACCGACTCCCATATCACAAAGATATTCTATGGTTTCATCTAGAGCATTATAGTTTTAGCTATTATGTTTAGGGCTATAATCCATCTCAAATTTATATTTTCTAATTTGGTGTGATTTAAGAGTCAAGATCTTTGCCCTTCTTCCTCAATATTGAAATCTACTTGTTTCGGCACCATTTGTTTTAAAGATTTTACTTTCATCCGCCATTGAATTAATTTGACTCAATTGATTTTATATGTATAGGTCCATTTCTGGACTTTTTTCTGTTCCATTGATCTATTTGCCTCTCTTTAGGCCAATGCCTCATTATGTTGATTATTATAGCTCTAGTCTAAGCTTTAAATTCAGATAGTTAAGTCCTCTAACTTTGCTCTTTTTTTTACAGAATTGTTAAGGCCGTTGTAAGCCCTGTGCATTTCCATTTAAATTTTAGAATTACTTTGTCAATTTTTAAAAAACAGCCAGCTGGGATATTGATTTGGTTTATATTGCATTTCAGGTCAACTTTTGGAATAGTTTACATTTTTAACAATATTGAGTCTTGTAATACATGAAAAAGGTACATCTCTCCATTTCCTTTTGTCTATTTTCTTTTAGCCATGTTTTCAGTGTAAAGGTCCCACAATTTTTTGATAAATTTTGTCTAGGTATGTTATATTATTTGGCCCTATTGTAAATATAACTTTTAAAATTTTATTTTCAGATTGTTTTCTTCAATTATGTGGGACTACAATTGATTTTCGTATATTGACTTTGTGCCTGGAAACCCTTCTAACTAATTAGTTGAGGTAGTTGCTATGGAAATCAGAAGAATTATCTACACAGGCAATCATACCATTTAAAAATATGTAGACAATTCTTCCTTTCTGAACTTTATGCCTTTTATTTTTTTATCACCTTATTTCATTGCCTAGAACCTACAGTATATGTGACATGCATGCTGTGTTACTGATCTTTAGGGGGGAAAGTTCAACTTCACCATTATATGTGGTCTTAGCTGTGTTTTTACATGACTTTTTGCAGAGTGAATGAATTCCCTTTTATTCTTCTTTATTATAAATGTGAGTTGAATGGGTTTTGTTGTGACTATTAAGATAAACATATATTTTTTCTAGGTTATTCTGTTAATATCTTGTGTTACATTGGTTGATTTTCAAATATTAAATTAACTTTTCATTCCAGGGTTAAACTCAGCTTGATCATGATATAGTTTCTTTTTAAATGTTGGATTCAGTCTTCATCTAAGGATTTCTTTCAATCTATATAACTTCTCTTTTAATGTCTTGGTCAAATTTTAGTATTAGGGTTATGATGGCCACATAAACTAAATTGGGAAGCATTCTGTCCTCTACAATCTTTGAACAAGTTTTTGTAAAGTTGTGATATTTATTCCATACAGGTTGGTAAAATTCTTCAGTGGAATGATATGGGTTTTGTGAGATAATTTTTGATAATTAATTCAATTTCTATGTATTTAAAATGATATTAAAACTTTCTATATCTTCTTGTGTCAAATTTGGTAAGTTGTGTTTTCCAAAGAATTTTTCCATTTTATCTACGTTGTCAAGCTTATCAGCACAAAGTTATCATAAGAATATCTTTTTTTTTTAAGTTTGAAGGGTCTATGAAAATATTCCTCTTCCATTCTTAAAATTGATTATTTTCTTCTTCCCTCCTTTTCTTGATTGGTTTTACCAAGGTGATATAAATCATTAATTGTGCTTACTTCAATCTGAACAATCAGTATCCATACCGTTTCCAGTTATATTTCTAAATAATGTATTTAAATGTTCAAGTAACATATTTATGTACAAAAGTACTTAAGGTTAAATCAAAGATACTGCATGTATCATGGCAAAGAAAAAGCTAATTCTAGTAATATTTTTACCATTTAAGACTTGCAACGTAATGAATAATTGTTGACTCATTTTTAAAATTTACGAGCTTAAGCAGATATCTTGCTTACAGTGTTAACATTTATTAATAAGTGACATGATAATATTTCTATATTTTAATTTAACAATAGAAAACTTGGGCTCAGATTATGTTTTCATACGGATACATTTTGGCCTAAAATAAATTATTTCTTAAGTTGACCCACAGAGTTTGTAATTAAAGCTTAATTGCAAGGTTATGCATTGATAAACTATTTATTCTTTTCAAATAAGGATATTTATTCAAGATTTTATTTTATTCATAATTGCTGTGTTTTAAGGCAGTAAAGGCAAGAATGTTATTCATATCTTAGCCTATACTGAGCCATTTGTATACTCATTATTAAAAAAAAGTTATCTTAAAAAATCTTTTTCCAACTCTTTGTTTTAATACTAAAACATTTATTGTTACTTGATATGGAACATCTGATGCAAAAAGAAATTTCACGAAAAACAAAACAAACTATAATCCAGAAGTTTGGAGATAGAGCAAAAGACATATTTTGCTTAGTGTTTTTTAAAGGCGAGTAGCTGATACATTTATAACTACATATCTGAAAATTAAGTCTGCATGCCTACCAGAAATTGCCTACAAGAAATTAATGATTAATTGTGAAGATTTATATGTGCTATTCCATTTAATCATAAACTAAGAAAGAAATAAGAACAAGGAGGTTATAAGTCCCAAACTGAAGAAAGCTCTATGGGCTTAAAGCCATTACTCTAGAAAATAAATCCTGCCACACATCACAGGGAATGAACACAGTAAATTTCAGGGTATGGAAAATGTTTCTTGTGGGAGAAAATCCCATTAAAGTAGATCTGAATTACTTCAAAAGAAGGTCCACGGCAGTGTCAACTACCATTAACATGAAGGATACTTCTCTCCTTCTCATTTCATTACATTTGTATCAAATTCTATGACTTTTGTTTATGATCAATAACCAATTTCTTCTAAGAACACTAAAAGGTTACAACCTGCTTTGCTCACAGTAATGAAGATTTACTGGAATGTGAGTCATCCCTATTTAAATCAGCCTATTGAGTCATCAATTTTCAGAGTCCCTGATGGGCTTGTTGTATTTATCACTGTCCTTTGGCTAATGGAGATTTGAGTTCATATCATAATTTAAGCCAAACATCAATTTTAGTTTATAAGCCCCAGTTTTCTTTATCAAATGTGCCCTTGGTAGAAATCAGTATTACACAGCTTTTCTAGCAGTCCACTGAAGAAGAGACTCAACTGAGGAATGAAACAGAGATGGGACGAACAACTCTGAGCTCAGCTGATTTTCATGATTAACAACAATGTTTACTAAGTCTTTGAAATTAATTCATTTTTAAATTTTTTTGCAGTTTTAAAAATACATGTAAATAGAAAAGATTTAACATATTAGTATACCTAACAATCCTTACTACTTTCTCACCCACCGACAATTTAGCATTTTCATCATTCAATGTATCAGTTAGTTAACATCTCTCATTTTCATTTTACCAAATATGTGTCCCCTAATAATTCTTCCCAGGGCTTCGCCTTTTTTTTTCAGTATGGACAGAGTTGGTATTTGTTTCAGAAAAATACAATGCTTATCACTGTTACATTTGTTTTCTTGGAATCTATGTCTTTTCTATCCATGTGCTGTACGTGACCAAATTCTGACTTAGGGTATTGAGGGCTTTCAATATCTGGAATGTATATAAGTTCTATTAAGTGGTTAGTAACTGCAGTTAGTCCTCACAAAGACTATTTTTTTACCTCAGGATTTTAGCCTCAAAATCTCCATGCTTATTTTCGGAGAAAACTGGTTCTTTCTTTCCCAAGTGCTACTTCTATGTGAATCACTGTTTTTGTTTTTGTCGCTTTTTTGTTGTCTATCACAGGTAGCCAGTACCCAAGCTAATCTGTCTAAAATTCTTCCCTTGTGAATATTTGAAATGTTGTATTTTTTCCACAGCTGTGTTTTCCAGAGCTGCAAGCTCAATATATTCATGTCTATAATTTAATAAAACATTATTGAATGCTTCTTAGCGCAAGGCATTGTACTAGGTGTACGATATGCAGTTGTCAATAGGACATACATAGTCTCTATCCTTGTGGAACTAGAGTAAAAAATACTAAGGAACTCACTATACATCTAATTCATTACATTTGTAGAACGTGCTATAAAGTGCAAGTATAGCATTCTATGAGTGCAAAATAGGGTCTGCCATCTAAGTGTCACTAATTCATCACTGCCAGAATCTTGATATTGTCAAGCTACTGGGATATAAAAACCATAGGATTGGAAACCCAGATTTGCCATTTTATATGAAACATGGCACATGTATAATATAGATTTATTCACAATTCAGCAACCAAGCCATAAGCATAACCTAACAGCTGTCCCTATGCTAGCCCCTGAAGATCAAAAGGAAATGAGACTGTGCCCTCCTTCTAGAAATTCCTGGTTTACAGAGAAGTTATACATGTACACTGTTCACACCAACGCAGTGTGGTAAGTCCTGTTATAGAATAATGTAAGCTCTAGACTAAATATGCCCCCCCCACACCAAATTCATATGTTGAAGTTCAAAACCCCAGTGTGATGGTATTTGGAGATGGGGCCTTTGGGAGGTGATTAGGTTTAGATGAGTTCATGAGGGTAGTGTTGTCATGATGGGATTAGTATCCTTACAAGAAGAGATACCAGAGAGCTTACTCTCACTCCCTTTCTGCCATGTGAGGACACAGAGAGAAGGTGGCCATCTGCAAGCCAGGAGGCAAGCTTTCACCAGAACCTGACCATGTTGGCACCCCGATCATGGACTTCCAGACTCCAAAATTATGAGAAAAAAATTCCTGTTGTTTAAGCCACCTAGTCTGTGGTATTTTGTTATGGCAGCCCTAGAAGACTAATACAAACTACAAACTACATTGGTAGCTTAGAGGTACGAATAATTAATTTTGCTCAGAACAACCAAAGCGGCTCCACAAAGGAAGTGATAATTCACTTGGCCTTGAAGGATGAATAAAATTTTACTATGTAGAGAAGAAGGTGAAAGGGCATTTCAACCAGAAAAATATTTAAAGACAGGAAAATGGGGGAATTAAAATGAATTTCAGCATTCTATCTTGTTTAACATGTGACTAGTGACACCACAAATTGAGATAAGAAATAGCAAAAGAAAAGAGGTGAATTTTACTAAATAGAATCAGGTGGAACAATACTAAATTTGACCAAGATGGCTGTCTAAATTAGCAGTAAGCAATTGCAAACATAAGTGTGGAAATCAGACAGAAGAAACTAGAGAACTAGCAGCTTTCAACATTTTGTGTGTCTACAGTGGATATTAGGATTTCCTCTTCAGGTCACTTCTTCAAGACCAAAGCATCTATTCACCAGCTGCTGATAAAATAGCACAAAGCCAGGTCCTTCACTGGGATTTTTCTTTGGCAACTTCTTTGTTCAAAATTACATTCTTTCCTGGAGTGGGGTAGGGAGTTGGGGGAAGAAACCTGTGAACAATGACTGGATAATGCAGAGATTCGAAGACCTGGCACCCTTATCTTATTTTGAGACAACTCTAAAGGACCCCCCAAGCTCCAGAACTTTCTGTAAATTGGCTGAAAACTCAGCTGCAACTACATTGTGATTTAATTTCCCTTTCTGCCAAATCCTGCTTTTCTCCCATTCTTACAAGCGAATTTCCTAAGAGTACTGTCCAATCAACTTTCTCATTGAAAATCCCCGTTTTCAGGGAACCCAATCTAAGAGACTACAAGCACAAATTCCAGAACATCCACATGGAGAAGTATTAGGCTTGCTAAGGAACGAGGAAAACTATATGCTGACGTTGCTGCAGGATCTATCTGGCTAATATGTACCAATATACCATGCGGAGACAAGAATATATGCACAGGATTGGATGCTGAGGGCGCTGAATGAAGGGGGGCAGAACAGAACAGAAAATTGGGGAAGGGAGAGTTTATCAGTATGGGAGTATTATTCTGTGAAACAGAATTTAATACTCTGGCATCTACCCTGGGTGATCCCAGTAATTCTCTCCTGGGATAGCTCTTGGAAATGTGGAAAAAATACTGACTGAAAATAAAGTAAGTAGAAATGCCAGAGTTATCAGGGCTGATGGCGGAAACAAGGATTAAAAGACTCAGAGAGGTGGGCAGGATATATTACATAAGGCTGGATAAACAGCAGACAGTTTCGTGGGAAGGCCTAGAGGACATTCCAGTCAACAGTGCAATAAGGAATGAGCTGGAGAAAGGAGAATAAAAATTGTCAAGAAGCTCAGTGATGGCTGTTCTTTGTAGACAAAGAATGAGTAGGAGATGCTTTTATAGAACTGAGCATCCAGATGGCAATTAGTATGATTGTATTGCAAAATAACAAAGACGAGATGGTGGTGCTTATCAATCAAAAGCAAGATAAGTGCAATTATCACAATGAATGGCAAGATCCAAGTGGCAGACAGGGAAAGTTCGACTTACGGTGAGTATGGAGATGGTTAACAGAACATGTTAGTCACTAAGGAAAAATAAATTGACAGCAAAAAAGGGGTTTGCATAATATATACTATCAAAATAAATCAAAAGTGGACAATCAGGAGTTGGAGGGAAGCTGCTCATTAAAAAGTCACTATCTTTTTTCCAGATTCCTGATGTGATCCAGTTCTTAGACCATGAACCCATTGAGTGAAAGAGAGGCTGCATCTATGACGAAGGATCAATTCCCAGTACTTAACCCAACTGACTCATGACCTTTAATTTAGGTACCTGAGTACTGGGAAAAGGGAAATATCTAGATCATTTAAGGATTGATGTAAACATGAACTTATGGAAGAGAGAAATACAATACATTAAAAAGGAACCAAATAGGATGTCTAGAACCCCAAATACTTTATTTACATTGATAACCTTTGCTGTAGATTAAATGCCACAGAAAAAAAGATCAGTGAACTTAGAGACATAGTGATAGAAATTATTCACACAGAAGCACCAAGAGAAAAAAATACTGAAATAGATATATATTTAGCCTCAGTGAACTGTAGGATGATTCTAAGAAGTCTAACAATAGTGTTACTAGCATTCCTGAAAGGAGGTGGACAGAAATTGAAGAAATAATGAGCTAACATGTTCCAGATTTGCTCAAAATTATAAGGCCACATGTTTTAGAAGCTCAAAAAATTCCCAATCAGGAAAAAAAAAAAGGGCCAAGGCATGTAATTCAATGATTCATAAAATTGTTAAAAATGTTTTTAAAGCAGTCAGAGAAAACAGGAAAGATTAAATGCAGGGGAATAAACATAAGAAAGTTGTTAAACTTTTCATCAGAAGTAACGCAAACTAGAATATATTGGAACAATAACTAAAATGTTGAAAACAGTCTGTTAAACAAAAATTCTATATCCAGAAAAAACATCCTCAGAAATTAAGGTAAAATAAGGGTATGTTCAGGAAAAGAAAAAAATTGGAGAATTTGTCACCAGAAGATCTGCACAAGAAGAAAGTTTAAAATGAGTTTCTTCAGGCTGAGGGAACAGTAAATCAGAGTTTTACTAAGGAATGAAAAATACTGTGAATAGTTGCTATGTTGGTAAATAAAAAAAGAATTCCCTCAATTTCCAATTTATTTAAAATATATTTTATTGTTTAAGTAAAAAATAATATATTTGTGGGGTTTATGACATATGTAGATGTAAATTGATGATAATAGTATAAAGACGAGGAGGGTATAATAGAAGTATACGGTTATACATTTCTTGCATTATATCTGAAGTGGCATAATATTACTTGAAGATAGACTGTAAGAAGTTAAGATGCATTTCACAAACTCTAAAACTCCTACTACATAAACTTAAAATATATAGCCAATAAGACCATAGTAAAGAAAAATTGAATAATGAAAATATTTAAATAGACAAAAAGAATGCAAGGAAAAAGAACAAAAAATATGTGGGACAAATTGAAAGCAAATAGCCAGATGGTACACTTAAAAACAACCATATAAATTATTAATTAATTATAAATGCTCTAAACTTTCCAAATAAAAGCCAAAGAATATTACACTGGCTTAGAAAGCTAAATCCAGTTGTACGCCATCTAGAGGAAATGCATTTTAATATGAAGTTACAGATAGTTTAACAGTAAAATGATGGAGAATATACTTTAATATCAAAGAAGTCTTCAGGACATGAATATTAACAAAGATGAGAAGGGGCATTTCATAAAGATAAAAATGCCAATTCATCATGAAAATACAACAATTTTAAATCTCTATGTACGTATTTAGAGAGACTCATAAATAGATGAAGCAAAAACTGAAAAAATCTGTAAACAAAATTAGACAAATCCACAATGATAGTTGAAATTTCTACAGAAAATTACCAAGGATATAAAATACTTGAATAAAATATCAACTAGCAAGACATAATTGAAATTCACAGAATACTTCACCCAACAATGGAGAATATGCAGTCTTTTCAAGAAGCACATTCAACAAGTGGAACAAAAAATAAAATAAATTAATTAATGCATAACTGAAAAAATAACTGAACCGTTGTTTGGTGAACTTCCATCTGATTTCACATTAAATTGAGGCATATTGTAGAAATGATTCCTTAATGGTTTCCCAGAGTTTCAAAGTACATACATCACTTATTAAAGCTGGTAGGAGCAATTTCAGTTTGAAAGCAAAACTTGCTGACCTCTTAATACTACATCAGTATTGACTATATTACCTGGAAATATCCTATGACTAATTTTCCATTTCTGATCTTGAGAAGAAGAAAATTGTCTCTAAGGTGATGCCTCAGATACCTGGTAATTTTATGTAAGAAATTTCAAGTGATTTTATGCCATTCTTAGCTTAAGTCAGTTATGTATGATTATCCCAGAAAACATAACCTATATTCCCATAAACTCATTTTCTGTTTACTAATTATTCTTAAATTACATATTGCACCCTAATAATTTCCCACTGAAGAACAGGCTTATAAGTATACATCCCCTTGATTATACATCCCCTAGGCTCTAAGTTACATTAATTTGGAAGGGTTAATTGTGATGGTGTTTGTTTTTTTATTGTGGCCTATTTAGTGGTTTTATCCAGTAAGATTACAAAGATTTTCTTTCATATTTTCTTAAACAAATTGTGATATATCCAAACAATGAAATGGAACAAACTCCTTGGACACACAACATTGATGAATCTCAAAACTTCATGCTGAGTTACCTAGGACACAAAAGAGCACATCCTATATGAACCGTGTATATATAATTTTAGAAAAGGTAAAACTAGTCTATAGTAACAGAGAGCATATAAGTTGTTGCCTGGGCCAGAGGTGAGGGAGGGTAAAATGCAAATGGCTACAAGGAAATTTTGGGGGGTGATGGAAATATTCCATATCTTGATTAAGGTGATGATTATATAGGGATGTACATTTGACAAACTCAGCAAATTATAAATTTAAAATAGGTGCTTTTTATTGCATATAAATCATAATTCAATGAAGTTAACTTACTAAGTAAAAACAAAAACAAAAACCTATTATGGTAGAAGAAGAATGGAAGCAGGGAGACTAGCGAAGCCACTGTGAATAATTTGGGCAAGCAATGAATGGTTTTACTAGCAGAAGTGGAGAACAAGGAGATAGATTTAGGATATATTTTGAAGGAAAATTTTACATGGTATGTCAATGATTTGGAGATATATATATATTTGGGAGTGAGGATATCTGAAGGATAGAGAGAAATAAAGAAAAATCCCTAAGAGTTTTGCTTAAAAAATTGGATGGAGTTGTTTATCTGATAGGAGCTAATTTGATGGTTGGGTACTATGGAGAATCAAGAATTCTGTTTTGGCTGTGTTAATTTTAAGATGTTTATTAAAACACCTGTGGACAAATATCAAGCTGGGTGTTGGATGCATGAGTTCTAGGGTGAATTTGGATTGTAGGTATAGATGTGGAAGTCACAGCAAACAGGTTCTATTTAAAGACACAGACTTGAAAAAATGTCACCTAGAGAGAAAGCATATTGAGGGAAGATAAGAAATTTCAGGGCATTCGGCATGGGAAAAGTAACCAGCAAAGGAGAATGAGATGAAGCAGCTAATGAGATAGGCGCTTGGTCAGAAGTGTGTGGGGTCCTAGACACCAAGAGATGAGAGTGTTTTAGAAAGAAAGGTAAGTGATTATGCTGAAAGCAATGGAAAGTTCTGGTTAAGACGAGGAAAGAGCAGTAATCACCAAAGAAAAATTTTTGTAACCTTGACAAGATTTCTCTCTGGAATAAAGGGGATAGAAACCTAATTTGAGTGGATTTAGATCATATGAGTTTATCGAGAAGATTTGCAATAAATTACAAGAGAGAAATGGGGCAGTAGTAAGATGATTCAGGTCTAGGTCCAGGGAAATTTTTTGTTTCAAAGAGAAAAATAGAAGTGCTTGTTTGTATGCTTGTGATAACATTCCATCAAGAATTGAGAAATTGTCAATGCAGGAGAGGGAGTAAATGTTATAAAGAAAGTCTTTGAGAAGATGAGAACACATGGGATCCAAACCTCAAATGGAGGAATTGGGATTTAATGCCATATTTCATTTTTGGAAATATAGAATCATGCCAACAGAGTGTATTGATATCGTTGTTCTCTATACTTTAATATTCAATTTAGAACTAAAAAAGAAAACTCAGCAAAATAAGATTTGGTTAACGTTAAGATGTGGTTAACATTTTCTGGTTCCTTTTTTGCTTTGGAATACATGATTTTTCTAGTTTTGTTTACCTTTCAGGAATATCTTGCCTTTGTTAGACAACTAATATAAAATTAAAATGAAAAGAATGCATTTTCTAAAGGATATACTATTTGAGGTTGTTTTCATTGAAGGAAGAAAACAAATAAACATTTTTATCCTGCTGAAAAGAATAGTTTCACCTGAGCCACTAATGAGACTGTGGAAACAAAAGACAAAGACAGAATCTGAGAATTTGGTCACAGGGTCTTCTGTTATAAAGAACATAATCTTTAAAAAATCTGCAGCCACAGTAACAGCCCTTCCCATCCTGTGATCTGCAGAGCACAGGACCCTGTTAAATGTCACAAAATTGTACACCAGTCACTAATGAAAGGTTGAATTTCTATAGTCAGTTCTTTAACGGCCACTAACAACTATTCAGAGCTAATGACACTCTTCATCTAACGTGGTGAGTGGAGCCAGTGAAATATTTAAGGCTTAGCAAGAAGTGAGAAAAAAAATCTGTGATTTTGAAATCCCGTGAAACAAAGGATGTCTTACCCAGGAGAAGAAAACTTGAGATTGTGAAAGCCTGAGGTAAGTCTCAGGAAATAATGAAAAAAAGCAAATTATTTTCCCAAATACTGGCATTTAAGATTTTAGTACCTCTGTTGGGATGACTACCAAATCTGTGAGGGGATCTCCCCTTCTCGCTGATAGATTTGGGGAGCTTGGGGCTCTTACCTTACTTCTTCTCCTACCTCCTTCAAACATAGATAACAATACTAAAATATTTATATCGGTTAGGAGACTTTAGCTGCAAGTAACCAGATAAACTAAAAGTTTATTAAATTAAATCTTAAACAATGAGTAAAATGTGCCACCTTGCATAACAAGAAGTCCTAAGGTAGGCTGTATCAGAGTTGGTTAACCCAGTGGCTCCATGATGTGAGGGCTCGCATTCAATCTCTCTGAGAGTTTCTTGGCCTTCCCCATTTTGAGCACAAAAAGAATGCACAGAAGCTCCTAGCATCGGGGCCTCACATGGCTGTGCCCAAAGGCAGGGACAAGGGAGTCCCTATTTTGTTTCCCCTTTTTTAATTATGAGGAAGGTATCCCAGAAGCCTCTTGCTAGACTTTCCTCTTCTTGTTGTTTGTCAGTCACATGACTGTGTCTAATCACTGATAAGGGAAGTAGAATTACAATAATTGGCACAGACTAATGAACATTTACCCCTGGGGATAGGAAAGACCCCCAAAGATACATGAAAAACTAGTTCCTAAATAAAGCTGGGGTTCTGCCAGCAAAGCAGAAGGGAAGACTAGTGACTGTTGAGAAGATGGAGCAATGCACACAAAGTGATTAGCAGAGGGCTGTTGCACAAAAGCATTTAATAAACATTAGCTGCTATTATTGTCCTATCAGAGCCACTTTGATGGAAATACAATAAATGACACAAGCCTCACACCCCAGACTGCATATTCTTCCCTCCGTCCAATCTGTCATCAAATAGTGTAGCTAACCCTCAACTGTAGTTTTAATTTCTTCGCTTGACTCTAAATCCTTTTCCCTTGGCATCCTATTTGTCTCACTCAAACAGCAGCTAAGTTGTCTGCCTCCAGCCTCATCCATTTTCAAAAATCTTGCATTTTGTAGCCAAATTGATCTTCCTTAAGGCAAATCTGATCATGTCACTACCTTCCTTAAGAGCCTGTAACAATTCCTCATTACATTACAACTGAAGGCTGAACTTCTCTGAATCATGACCATGTGGCCTCTCTGCCATGTCTTCAGATGGAGGCTCCTCTGTCCTGCAGCTGCACCATTTGAAACATGCAATCTTCTACATGAACACAGTGTAGGAGGAGAGAAACAGAAGACTCACAGGTGGGGTTTCCATTGTTTACAAAGAGTAAGGTCCCAGCCCAACTGTAAGAGGGCTGAGAAGGGCCATCTTTCATTCTCCCAGAAGGGGAGGAGGACATACTTCTAGGGAACACTATTTTGATAGATGCAGAGATTTGCCTCCCAGATCCCCCTACAAGGAAGGATTTGCTGCCCAACTGCAGAGAATGTGTCCATCTCAGCAGCTGAGAAAGCTGCCTTGTCTAAGGTCACGCCCTTCCCAGTGCAGCCCACATAAGTAACTTAGTGAGGCAGAGGGGTAAAGACCTGGCCATTTCAGCCCACAGGATACAACTCCAAGAGGCAATGCTCACTCAAGAGCTCCCTGCTGCAGTGGCCAGGGATTTGTTGGGCTTTCCTCAAGTTTGACTTCTTTCTCTGCCCTACCCTGCTTCATCCTTTCTTTCACACGTTTTGATCCCTTATAAATGTCTTGCACCCAAACTCTACCTTAGATTCTGCTTCTGGAAATCACAGCTTGCAAGAACTAGTAATTTCTACCAGAAAGTCCTATAATCTTCACTTTCTTTCCTGCCTTGATAATCATTACCTAACTTGAATCTTTTCATTACAGATATATTGAAATAATTATAGTCCCCTGAATGCATCATCAAGATTTTTCAGATAAAATACAATTTATTGAGTACTTACATACTGTCTGTCTGTCTGTCTGTCACTCTCTTTCTCTCTAAGGCTGCCTATGAGTAAATAGATGCTTAGAAGAAAAATCATCTGCCCAGACCCAATAATTATTAAACCTGGAAATCAGACTCAAACCCTCCTTACCCCTTTATAACTTTATAGCTCTTTTCCTTTATAACTATATTAAACGGCCACTGCCTGGAACACCCTTTCCTTCTTCCCTTTGAGACGTCACCCACATCAGCACCTCAGAAAGGTCTTCCATAGTTATCCTCTGCCCTTGCATGGGCTGTCATCCTGTGTTCCTCCTAAAGCTAATACTCCAAACTTTTATCCTTTTTGTGGTACTTATCATTTCTGTATTATAATCTTGTTTGCCTGTGTAGCATCTCTAACGGCTGGCCAGTGCCTGATACATTCCTATCTTACCCATTTCTCTGAAGGAATTTGAGTGATTTAGTGTCAGCACGTAGTAGGTACTGAGAAGTGTTTTCTGAATGAATTTAATAATAGTCTTTTTTTCCTCTAGCTTTGCACTGACTTTACCATTCTAAGGGATTCAGTTAAAAAAGGAAAAAAGTGTCATTACTAGAACGTTTGCAATGAATGGTTGTCTGCGAGTCTAAAAGAATTTGATTTGTGAAAATTCTTTTCCAACTCTTTTTGGCATACCTGTGGCTGACTACACAGTGTAATATAGTACTGATGACTTGGGAAGGACAAAGATATCTAGTGAAGAATTCTTTCTAGACAGAATTATTTCCTATTCGTTTCTTCACAAATCCACATTCAGCACCTAGGACATGCAAGACCCCTTCAGGTGTTAGTATCTCAGTCAGTGAGGATACTCTCATTAAAGATGTCTGCGTGTAACAAGAATTATTACATATGAGTATTCACATTCTGATTCTCTTTCCTGCCCCGAAATACTACCCCCGTTAATTTTATTTGCATATAAAGCAGACGAGGGAAGAAAGACTGAGCAAAATGCTAAGGTAAGATGATAGTGAGTGTGGGAGGAGGACGGGGTGTAAATATTCATATGTTGATATTTTTGTGGCTATTAAATATATTTTTGCATAGGACAGTAAATTTCCGGCCTTTGAGGTAAGTTGATTAAACATTTCCTCCTGTGAGTTAATTACCACTTGCAGGAGGAAGAATGGAGTTATTTGCAAACTCAGTGGGCAGAAAAAATGAAATCAGGGATGAAAATGCAACCTACAGGGGGATCACTTTTTACCCATGTTAACTGTGTCTTTGTGCAAGCTACTCTTAAAATACGAAGTGAGAGGGAAACGTAAGGACACAGTATTTAAAAATTATGGTTGAGTGGCAGGAGGAAACATTGCCTGATTAAAAGTGTGTCAGAGTCGGGAGAATGGGAAAGAACAGGTATTAGTAAAAAAGAACCTGCATAGTATCTATTAGAACAAATAAATATGTACAGAATTAAATATGGTGCTGGGCTTATATTCATTTAGAAGGCACTGATAATAAAATACTGAAATTGGTAGATATTCACTAACTTCTTCTACCAGGGATTCCCCAAGTCTCCATGATCCAGTGTCTAAAGGGTATATGCCTGGGCAGCAGGACCCTGGATCAGTGCTGTCACTAGTGTCCTTCCTGATTGATGGGCGCCATACAGATTATCACCCCTGAAGTACATGAATGTTTAAACACAGTTTCTCCCTGTAAGCAGCAAAACCCTCAGAAATTTTATTAAATTAAATTTTAATACAATAAATCCATTTAAGTGTCCTTTCAGTGCATTCAGGCTTCTTAAAGTAGCAGTTGATTAAATTCATTAAATCCTGTC
Source organism: Tapirus indicus (assembly GCA_031878705.1). NCBI lineage: Eukaryota > Metazoa > Chordata > Mammalia > Perissodactyla > Tapiridae > Tapirus > Tapirus indicus. The sequence continues at coordinate 40,178,828 of CM062925.1, forward strand.
ACCTATTGCTTGCTTCTTCCAAGTCTCATTCCTATAAGGCCCAGCACTGTGGCCTCACCTTCAAGGCAGCTCATTCAATAGATCACAGACGTCTTCCTCTGGTTTATTTTGGCTACTTCACTCTGTAAAATGACTTTAGTCCATCATCTCCCCTTATCCGGCAGAAGCACATTCTATCAAGGGATTTTACTTTTCCTGAGCGACTTAGCACCTGCTGACAATAATCATTTTTCTTCTGAACAAATAAAGAGAGATAATGAAGGAAAAAATACATGAAAAAGACATTTTACTGATTTTAAACTAAAGAACAAATGACATTTTACACAATCAAAATTACCTTGTACTTCTGAAAATAAGTTCCTCCAACTAGATGAGCAGCTGATCCTGATGAATACAATTGTAGTAGAGCACTGTTTGTTTACTGAGGGTCTTGGGAAACATTAACTAAGAGCGTTAAGTTGTACAGAGAATTTAGGAAGCCTTACGTTCTTTCATAATAAAAGTGTTCACAAATATCTTTCTCTGGTCAAAGAATCCTTATTAATGGATAAATATTTAACCCTTGATAATTATTTAGTTTAAGAAGAATGACTATGACAATTAAAAATCCATTAACAATCTTAAGTCTACATCGTTAGCTAAGAGTACTGCAGAGAGCATTATTGTTTGGATAACAAGTGAAAATTATGCAAATGGGAAAAAAACCCATCTACAAAAGAACTGTGTTGGGAGATTACAATATCCTTCATGGAAGAGTGCTTTATTAAAAACCAGAAAAATCCTTTATCAATGGTTGCATCTGAAAAGCTGCCATTAATCTATGACAGTTATGTCAATGACAGCATCATCTTCCAGGTGGAGAGTTCATTTGCTTAATTGAATGAAAAGGGAGCACTTTCTAGCACTTTTATTTCATTCCTTATTGCTATATGCTTCGAATAAAACCACCTGCCTTTTTTTCCATAGGAAAAAAACACACATGCAATGTCTACGCAATTTAAAATACAAATATATACATATTTTATTTTAATTATGGTTAAATGTAAAAAATATAAAGACGACATTAGAACCCAGTTTGTCCTTCACAATAATTAATAAATATATACTATAAATGGCTGCGACCAGGAGAATTCCATGATGTGGCAAGGTAGGCAAGGTGAATGTTACAAATTAAATTCACCTAATTGTAGAATCCAGCACTTAGGTAAATGTCAAAGTAAGGCCGCATTTCCCAGCTGTGACAGCCTTTTCATTCCATTTTCAGACACTCTTTACATTTTTAAGAGTGCAACCTACCATGTGCCCCTTGCTCCCTTCTGAACTTTCTCCTTTCCTTTTGCACTTTGTCTTGCCATCTTCCCTCCATTCCTTTCCTTCCAATTCTCTCCCCTTTCTTCAAACTAGTATCCAGCACCTGCTATGAGTTGAGTTCAGTCACATGTTGAACCTGAGGGATACAAAGATGACTAAATCTGCTGATTATTGTTTCCAGGGCCTTTCTTTTTGCCTCTCTTCCTGTTTTAGACATGCATTTGCTTTTCCACTTATCACACTAGGGCATCAAACTATTGAAATTTCCTGTACCTTTCTCCTTCCAAATTAAGAAAATTACTCCTTTCTTGTCCTCTTGAATCATATCAGAATGTCTCCCACAAATATGCAAGGGATGCTAATGGAGTAACGATGTCTCACACAGACAAGTTTTCGATGTTTTCAACATCTTGAGTTAAGCATTTACTCTTAAAAGAGGTATCAACCTGTAAGAATTATGGGCTCTGAGGGAAGACAATAAAGGCTATTTTGGGGGAGTTTGGGTCTTGAGAAAGAATCTGTAAATGTCGTTCATCATTGAGCTAATGGAAAGAGAGAGAGTTTGGAAGCAGTTAGTCTTCTGGTCCATTCCCAGCTTGGCCATTTACTAGTTATGTGAAGCTGAGACCTTGGGTTTCTTCATCTGAATTCAGTAATGGGAATTGTCAGCCACAATTGGAGGGTGTCATAAGTCAATAAGTCTATGTTATAATTCTTAAGCTATTCATACCCTAAACTTCTTGTCTTTATAGACTTGTCTAAAGTCTCATTAATTGAGTTGGATCCTTAGCATATATTATTATTATTTCTAGATGTCTGTGCCTCTTGTTTTTTGCTGGTATGTGTGGCTAAAATGCAGTGTGGTGTGCTCGAACCTGCTGATTCTACCTCTGAAGACCTGATTGTGAGCGTTTCTTCCCAAACTCACATTTCAGTGTCATCAAATTTACAGCTGAAGTCAGCCATAGTGGGAGAATTTACAGCGTGGAAATTAGCTCATACTACAAAATAAGGCTCTGTTTTCTCCTGGAGGAAAAAAAGTTAAACCTTTACCAGCACACCAGTGCTGAAAAGAGCCCAGGCAGAGATTGAGACAAAAGCCTCCTTCTTTTCCCAAATAACGGAATAGGATACTGGCAAGTCCTGGGCTCCCATTTCCCCATGCCTGTGCCCTTCTGCTGGGAGGGGAATGTATCTCTGAATCCTCTCCAAACCCAACTCCACCTTCTGACCAAGGTAGCCTTAATGTTCTCTCCTGCCTTGACCTCCTATGCAATAGTCTTGAATGAAGCCCTCCTTGCCTGTTTAAACCCATTAGTGCCGTTTTTTCTTTGACACTTCTCTGCTCCCAGGTTTTTTTTGCAACATCAATCTGTATTCACACCCTTCTTAAAGTGTGTATTTCAAATCCACTCCTAACATGGGGTGGCTCTGAGCTGTCAAATTCTTTGACCGTTTATTCGATATTCTGTCCTATCTTCTCTCTATGATAGAAAAAAGGCAGGTTGTCTGATATTTACAGAGAATCCCAGGTTAATTTGAGTGGCATTATTTAAAATGTTCTTTGTGGATTCTTTTTAACATATAAAAGCACTATTTGCAAAGTACAGATTGAAAACTATAGAGTTGTTTCCTTTTAGTTTCCCAAACTTTTATCAGGCTCTGCAGGTTATTTCACACAGCTGTGCTTTACGAGAGGCAACCAACCTTATTTATTCAGTGGCTTCTCTGGGGCAGTGAACTCCACTCTGAGCTCTTACCCAGAATTAGCATGAGTAACTAGAGCATTCTGGGTTGTCAGGCCCATTTGTGCCTGCACACCACTCTCAAGGGAGGTGTAACACAGACCTGCCTGGTAGTGCTTCCGCACATTTCAGCTTGTACTTGTTGCCCTACCAATCACTTTAAAATGCAAATGTCTCCTTCAATATTTGAGGATTCATGCCTGCTGCTTCCTTTCTCATTAAACTGTCCCTCCAACCCTCCACACCAATGTGGGGCTCCATCAGTTGCAGACCAGTTGCCAAGGACCTTAATAAGAACTGCAAAGCTTTCACTTTCCCCTCTTTTAATTTGCTGTGGCTGAGAACTGTGCCCGGAGGGGCTCAGGCTGACAGCTGAGGCTGACAGTGTTTTCTTATTTCAGGGTTTCACATAAGTAGATCTCAATCTTATGATGGTATTGAGAAGAGAGGCTTCTTAGAATACTTGCTCCTTCCCCCTAGATTTAGTGATCTCCGGCTGTGTCTATAACCATCCCCAAATGATCTGGGATTTCAGTTATTTAACCTACCGTGGGTAGGGACCAGGACCCATCTTTCTCAGAGAACTGTAAGTTCTCCTTATTACTTATTTCCTCTCCACTTTGGTTCTCTACTGCCCTTCCCCGTCCCCTGCTCCCCACCATCAAATCAAGAGAAATCTTTGACTATCCTTGTAGGAGGCAGAGACTTAGGAAGCTTTTCTCTAACCCTCTGTCTTCCAAATCTATTCATCCTCTGGATTTTGCCTTCAAAATCTCAAATGGCTTTTCTTTGCTGTAAATCATTTTCCTAAAGCAATAAATGTCCCACAGTATAGGTGTGTAAATGAGAAAATGGTCAAGGTCTCACAAAAATTAAAGACTAAGAGAAGGGAACCTCTGCTGATATTTCAAAATATCCTGCCACCATATACGTATTGACATAAATACTTTGCTCCTGGAGAAGGTATTTTGGTGTATATGCTGTCCTGTATTATTTTTAAACAAAACACCACTTAAAAGATATGGAGGCCCCTGCTTTGCTTGGTTATCTTTCTTAACCCCAAATAAAAGGGAAATGGATTTGGGTAGAGATGAAACAAATGCAAAACTCACTTTCCTACCATAGACGAATCCCATTTAACATAAATATTTTTTATCAAATCATCACGTTGTACACTTGAAATTTCTGACAATTTTAATTGTCTATACCTCAGTAATGCTTAAAAATAAAATATTTTTCAAGAGCACTTTTGCATTGGTAAATGTAAATTGTAATTTAAGTCTGGCACAGTCACTGATAAGCACTGTTTTAAACACGGGGTAAGCAAGCACTTCATAAATGCAGATAGGATACTACCACAAAGCCACAATGATCTTCCACAGTATACATTAATATTTTTCTACTGAAAATATGGTACATTTTGTCTGTTAAAGAAGACTTTTAAAGTTAAAATTCCCTCTGTGAACTGGAATACTGCCCTGTCACTACATTACCATATGTGTGATGCCACACTATTAAACTAATTATTTACTATTGTCTATTTATGCATACACACTATTAAATTAATTATTTACTATTAAGCTATTAAACTATCACAATTAAGCAAGTTATCTAAGAGATTCTTTCCAAACCTGTGCTTCCTTCCACGATACAAATTATAACTATTTCAAGAAGAAAAAGAATATAAGACATTTGCACAGTTCTTGTCCACAGTCCATTTTTGACCAGAAATTATGACTTCAAGGTTTTTATTAAAAAATAAAGACTCATGGACCTACAAAGGTTTATAGCAAGTTGGAGAAGAAGCCCTCACTCCTTGCCCCTTCATTTCTTTGTGTCCTGAAATTTGTGACTCAGTACAATGAAAACCTAGCCCATAGGGAAGTCCTCTCAGATTCTGGCAGGGTTCCACCGTCTTCCTTCAGCATCACCCTTTGTTTTCTTTGGAATAGTGTAAATTTTAAGACTTGCAAGTAGCATCTATGTCAAATACATTTTATTGAGAAAGAGGTTTTGAGGTGGAATAAAAGTATATTCTTTTAATCCTTCCATATTCTGATCGATTTACTTTAATCTGGATTAAACTAAAATGCCCGAAGATCCTAAATGCATAACATTTCATCTCAGAGAAAATTCTTCTCATATGTAAAACCACCATGCAATTAGCAATCCAGGAAGGGAGATTTCACTCAATACTCTTGAAGCTGAGAGAAAGATCAGAGCGTTTATTTGCTCTCACGCGATTTTTGGTCTTCTTGTGGCTTCTCTTAAGTCTCACTGAAGGCAAGATTCTGTATTGCTAATAAGCGTTCCCAGTAATTTAGGGCACTGACCTCATATTTTCTCAAATAATATTTGTTGGTGCAAATGAAATCTGTTTTCCTCTTATCATGGTTTTTCCCCAAATTTGTAAGGGTATATCATGATGCATTTAATCTTGAAAAGTCTTATGGCACACCTCAAAAGAGAGGCGGCCCTTCTCATCCAGAGAAGTTAAACCTAGTTACACATTTTAAATGAGTTTGGAAGGTATGTTGGGTGTAGTCTGAAACAAAATATAGGCCATGTGGCACACTTGAAATGTACTTTATGCCATTGGGAGCACCTCTTAAAAAAGGGTAGTCACCTTCTAGAGCAGGTGAAATGTTGTTGTAATTAGAGACCAGAGTGACTGTTATTGACAGGAAGCATGGGTGACTAATAGCAGCAATTTATTTCACAATAGTTAACAGTTCTGAGCGACAATCAGTAAGCTACCTATTAATTAATAAAAAACATGCCAAATGCTGTGGGGTTATGTTACTTGGGTAAGTTAAGTTTCCTTAACCTCAATTTGCTCATCCATTTAATGTGCATAGGGCCTGGCTCTGAGTAAGCACACAATAATCATCTGTTGTTCAACAAGTGAATGAACACCTACCTTATTCATAGGTAGATATCATAAGATTGAATGAGATAAAATGACATCATGTACGTAAAGGTTTAATCCTGTACTTGGCATACATTAAGCACTAACCACTTTAGCTTCTTTCTCCCTTTTTCACAAAGTGCTTTCATATTGATTATCCTATTTAGGCCAGACAGTTTCTAGTTATTTATTTAGGGTGTTTATTACCTCCATTTCCAAATGAAACACTGACATCCCGAGACATTAACTGGCTTTCCTATGCCCACGTGGCCAACAAATATCTGAGCCTAGAGTAAAATCCCAGATTTTCAAGGTTCTGTTTTAGGGCCTAACTTCCAGCCCTGCCGCAACTGTTCCACTCCTGGAGTTCAGTTTTCTCCTCTGTAAATAGAAGGAGTTGAAGTTGTTGGACGTGGTATCAGCTAATTATGGCCACAATCAACCACATGATCTCAGTAGTACACAGCGATATGCCTTTACCTGGCTCACAAGTCTGCAGGTCAAATGAGGGTCTCCTGATCCAGCTGGGTACTTCTGTGGATGGCTCAGCTCCACATATTTCTAATCCTCCTCCTCAGCTAGCTCAGGCATAGTCTCATGCTATGGCAGATGTGAAAGAGAGTGGGCACAATAACACAAATGTGTTTTCTGTTAACATTCCATTAACCAAAGCAGAGCATGTGGCAAACCCAAAAGCAAGGGGTGGTGAAATTTCTTCTGTCTCTTTCATGGGAGAAGGAACTGCCAAGTCATATGTAAAGCATGTGGATAAGGGAGGGGTAAGGAATTGAGGACATTAATGAAATGTACTTAAAGTGCTAAGATTTCTTTTAACTCTAGCATGTTGTGCTTTTCTTCCAACTGACATTTGGGTGGCAGAATCTCTTTTCCTCCTTTTCTTTCTTCATGTTTTTCAAATTGCCTAGAGCAAGCAGGATTTCATGGAGGGCAGAAAACTCAGGTCAGTTTGCCATCCTGTGTTTTTTGTGTGTGTGTTACTTGCTGCTCCCTGAGCATATCGTTCCAGAAGGTGATACTCAAGGACGATCCCATATGATGTTGGAGTACTTCCTTCTCTTCATTGTAAATATGGTTTCAGGATTCACACAGTTACATGTCTTTTGTTTAAACAGAAAAGAGGAAAAGAATTAGTTCTTTCTGGATGCAGAATATAGGGACTTTGGTCTGAAAAGAGTGTAAGAAGGTTATAAGGGTGGGAACGGAGATATGGGGGAATGTGCGGGGCCATTTCTGTTGATCGACTGCAGACTTCGGCTCAGATCTCATGTGAATGCCCATGTTCTAACTCAACATTCAGCCTCTTTTCTTTTCCCTCCGTAGCTGTCATCAATCTGCCTATCTACTGAAGAACCTTTTCCTCTTTATTTCTAGCTGTTTTATTTTTAGTTTTTTGTTTATTTTTTTATGTTTTTTAAAAGTATAGGAACAAGATGTGCTCTTTAAAAACTCTTAAGCAATGCTGTTACATACGGGCAAGTATTAAATGTATTCTTTTATTGATTTTCTTAGAAACAATCACTGTGGCTTATTAACTTTTACGGAACTTTATTGCTAATCAACATTAGGAAACATGAAAAATAACAAATATTGGAAAGGGATAAAGAGTTAAGATTTCTAGTGTTGAGAGTGGTAGGAAGGGGTCACTAGCTTGAGTTTATGCTGTGTTCATCCCAGCATTCAGGCATGCCTGGAAGACTAGTGGTTTAGGGAAGGCATTTATCAATTTATGTGGGAGAATGAGAAGACTTCTAATTAATTATAAGGGAGCTAATTGAAGCAGATAGGTTGTTGACATGGAGAAAGTATTACAATCATAGTAAAGGGTACTTCATTTAAATTACCTTCCTGCCCAGTATGACAAAATCATAAGGCAGTGGAATTGTAGGGGGAAAAAAGTAAGAACTAAAGAGACTTAGGACTTAAGGCATCAATGAATTTTAAAATTTGTGTGAGGAAATTCAGCAGCAAAGGGAGTTGTTGACTTTTGTGTAGAAATCATCACCTGAACTTTGACATTTATAGCCTCAATGTGGCCATCAGTATCTCAGGGACTGGGATCACTGTCAGCACTGACAATGCGTTAGGAGGGTAAAGGTAGTGATCATTGCCCTGATACACACAGACAGCAGTGTCATCAGTGTTTGACACCACCAGCACTAACTGTGACTTCAGAAAATCATTTCCTGTATTAGCAATAGTGACTTCTGTGGTTACCAACAGCTGGAACTTTGAGTTGGATCAAATCAATGATTCCTGCTGGTTAATATATTGGAGAGGGCCCACTGAGGGAGCAGCTAAAACTCTGTCTTGCAGGGGTCCCAGATACTTGGAAATCTGTGACTAAAGCACAAGAAGAGAAAATAAATCTCTGTCCATTTATTCCTTTGACCTCAGTGGGAAAATGGTAGATTATATCTGAATGGGCCAAAGTAGATACTGGTTTTGCATTGTCTGGTTCTCCGCTCACCTCCCTTGTTCTTGGAAGTCAACGGTGATGACAAAATTCAACTTTTCTAACTCCACAGAGCTATTATGCAACACCAGAACAAAACAAAAAAATAGACCAATTTGACTTACCAGCAAAGAGAATGATAAACCCCAATTAATTGAACACCAGAGTCAAACAGGGAATGGGAGATTAGGATGAAGGAATGACAAATAGCATCGCTTTCTTCCTATTCAGCATGTGGACAGGCCAAATCCCACGATAGAAAAATTTATATTTGATGAGACTATACGGAAGAATTTTCTGGAAATTTTTACATGTTTTCATTCTGGATTGCCTGGGAAATAAGCCAGCTGGAACAGGTCCACTCAACTCTTTTTAGTGGAAGAGCTGCACCCAACAAAACTTTTCACAAGTTTAGTGACCTTTTCTTTGCAAGAAGACTGTAACTTCTTATAGAATCCAATGTCTTCAGGTTCTGGGCAGCCATCATTCCCATAAAGCTCCTACAAAAGTGAACACCAAAATCCTAGTGTCTATGGAGTCTGTGCATCCTTTAACTGATAAGTATAAGAATGAAAAGTAATGGGGAATTGGAGTCCCTTCACTGACACAGAAACCTGCACTTTGATCCAGCAAATCTCCCAGGCCCCAGCACAGTTCTTTGTGGAGTAATTGGAAGATGAAGGATAATTACCGTCTCTTCCCTTATAAACCCATAGCTTTATAAGTTTCCCCTTTTTCCAGTAAAGTCATTCCTTAATCCATACCATAGGACTTTATGAAATTTTTTCCAAGCCCTAGTGTAAGATAAATGTTCACCAAAAGCATCCTCAGCTTGCACAACATCAAGGAAAGAACCCTATTAAGGTAGTCGTTGTTGCTAGCCTATCCAATAGCCATTATTCCATCTTTCCACGTTAAGAGATGTCTTAGTGTATTTGGGTAGCAACATGTCTGTCACCAGGGAATAAGTTGTATTGGTCTGTGCCAATCATTGCAATCCCATTCTCCTTTGCCAACAGTCATGGAATCCCACGTTAGCTAAAGAGGGGGTCTCGCTGGAGTGCTTTTTTATCAAAGTTTAACTTCTGAATAAAAGAAAGGACAGCATAAGGTAAAGGCCCTTTATGCCATCATCCACTTCCTTCCTGCCTGGGGGGCTATTACAAATATGATGGTTGCTACTATAGTCACCAACCTGTGCTAAGAAAAATCATCACCAACACCTTATAACGGTAGAATAGAAATTGGGATGAAGCTAGGTTCCAGTTGTTCAACCGCTAAACCAAAGTCTATTGTGGACTTCCATTTTTATATGGAATAAAAGAATATAATTCTTGCTTAAACCACCTTAGTCAATTATTCTTTTACATGTAGCTGAAAGAGTCTAACTGAAATAGCTGCTCTATATCAGAAATGACCCATCCAGTGTCTATAGCTTTAAAGAGAATACTGTATATGAGATTTTACTCCCAATTTAGAAATGGGATTTGAAAATTTGGAGTAGAAAAGAGAAAATGAAAAATTTAGGGCAATTGTGAAGGTTTATTTTTCCCCAAATAGTCTTGAAAATAAACAAAGTGGTAGTAAGTCAATTAGGACCTTATAATTTCCTTCTTACCTCTGTTATAAGAGAAAAAGCTGAGAATTAAAAAAAGGCCAATTCTTTATAATCTGGGATTGTATTTCTAATACTATAATGGAACCCAAAGGAGTGATTCAGCCATCCAAAGGAGAATGGGTGTGAGTTGGCTGGGTCCTGTGCTCAGGGTCTCACCAGGCTGAAATCAAGTTGTCAGCATGTGGTGTGATCTCTTTTGAAGCTGGGGGTCCTCATAAAGCTGATTCCGGTTGTTGGCAGAATTCAGTTCCTTGTGGTTGTAGGACCGAGGCTCTCATTTTCTTGCTGGCTGTCAGCTGGAGGCGGCTCTCAGCTCCAAGAGGTCGCCTACTTAAATATCCTCTAACAACATAGCAATTTACTTCTTCTTTAGGGCCAGTAGAAGCACATCTCTCTGACATCTAAACCCTCTTTTAGGAGCTTACTAGCTTCCCCAGGATAATGCCCATTTGATTAAGTCAAAGTTAACTGATTAGAGAACTGAATTACATCTGCAAAATATGATCATTTTTACCGTATAATAAAACCTAATCATGAGAGTGATAATTCACCATATTTACAGGTCCCACACACGTTCAAAAAAAAGATCATATAGGACACGTACAGAAAGGACCAGAAACCATGGAGACCATCTCAGAATTCTGTTTGCCACAATGTCGTTTTTATTACGTAGCTGAAGGAATTGAGGCTCAGACAATCAAGTAATTTGCTCAGGTCACGTGACCAACAAGTTCAGGACCGTGATTAGAACCTCAGGCTCCTTGAGTCCCAAGCCTGTACTTTTTCTACTTGTATCTTCTACTGAAAAAATTTGTAAACATCTAGTTGATTATAGAAAAAAACATTTTCTGTAATTATCAATTCCATTAATAATTCTAGAAGCAAAATATGTCAATATTCTTTTTATTTAATATATTGTATTTTTGTCTTTATTTACATATATCTATTTTTAGGTTTCCAGAGTTTCCTTTATGAATTCAATTATTTTAATGCAATTTTTAACAGAAGTTAGATTTCTCAATTGTGAATTCTAATGGCATATGGGTTTTCAAGAAACTTGCATGTCATACTTTGTTATATCATTGACTAACCTTCAAGATAGGATTTATTCTTGATTTTTAAGAACACTTGAGCATATTTGTCCAAAGGAGAAGCAAGGTAATTAACAGTGATTATCAAACAGGCCTGAATTGAAATTTTGGCTCTACCACTTACTAAATTTTATTATCTTGCTAACTAAGTTACTTTTCTGGCTTAATCTCTTCATCAATAAATGAGAATTTATTAGTGTCAAAGACAAACAATGTTGGACACTAAAAAAAGTGGTAAGACAGATTTTAATCAGCAATAGGGAAGGAGGGAAAAGACTAGCATAAACTGAACTCAACTTTGATTTGTACAAAGGTGACTTGGCATTTTAAAGGGAGAATGAGGGAAAGGGGCAGGGGGTGAGCAGAGGCTCAGTGGAGTAAGGGGAGTGAAAAATTACAAAAAGAGTGTTGGTCCACATAAAGCCAATCTGAGTTAGCTAACCAGAGCTTATGGAAGTTAGGCTCCCACCCTCCCACAGAGACGTGGAGACAGGGTCCTATCTTCAGGTGCTGGCTGGAACAAACAGTAAATTCTTTTGGCAGCCTTGAGTTTTTGCAGGCATACACCATTAGTGGGGCTAGGGTCATCCTGGGGAGGTGGCCTTGAGCTGTTAGAAACTATGTTAGTCTTTTGTTCAGGTCTTTATAGCCCAAGACTGAGGCCTAGTCGAGAAAGGGGTCAGAGGAGCCCAGCTAGAGTTTGGTCAAGGAGAGAATCTTTGTCCTTAATTACAATAATGTACCTAAATTTCTCAGCAAAATTTCTGATACAAATAACTTCCCCCAAATATTTTAAATATTAAGAAAACGTTAAATATTAATACTTTAAATTTAAACGTTATTTTGTTACATTTGCCAATTTCACTTTATTAGCAATTAAGTTTCAGTTATTTGATTTTATTAGCAAGATGCCAATACAAAAGAGGGCTTAACTACAATAGGGATACATAAAACATAAAAACAAAAACATACTAAACCAGTTAACAAATATTTTTCTGCTTTAGAGTAGAAATGAAAGATAAAAATAAATCAATCTAATAGATACTTACCAAGTATAGCTTTCACATTCTATGATCTTTTATAATTGTGATGACTATAATAGTAATTCTTTCCATTATCAGTTTATTAATGGTATTTATTTTGATTGATTTGTATTTTTTTAACCATCAAATCTTCCAGTTGCTCTGCTGCTTTTTAAAATGACTGTTCTTTTTGGAATAATTATTAGGGCTCCAGGATTGGGTACCTTAAATAGACAAATCTTTATAGAATTAAAAGCCCTGCATGTGTTAGGAAAAATGCCATCATTTTAAAACAGCAAAGGGAAAACATATCATTGAATTCTGGTCTCAGAAACAACATGTGATGATGAATAGTGCTGGGCAGGTCATTGAATTCCTCCTCTTGCTCTCTATCAACAAAATAGTAATATCTTGCCCAGACGTTGGAGCAGTCATTAACATTTTACTTTTCCTAGATCCAAATTAAGCCCCTGAAAAAAATATAAAGCTCTGAAACTAAAGTTGAAATTCATACCAATATACATGTGTTTGTATAATATATTTTTTAGCATTATATTAATACTTGCTTTAGTATTTTCAACACAAAGAAAGCTCTCCAGGTATGACTTTGTACCTTTTTAATAGAGTCATATAATGTAATAGAGTTATGCCACCCATTTACATGTCTGGAGGGACTTGGGGTCATCTAGTTGAGCTTCTCTTTTTACAGACAAGGAAACTGAAGGCGAGGAAGGTAAGTGGTTTCAGGCCAGCCAGCCTCTCTGAGCTAGGTTTTCTGGTTCCCAGCCCACTGCTCTTCTTGTCCTCTCCATTGAGTTATCTATCAATCACTCTCTCTTTTTTTCCTTACTTGACTTTTGCTTTGTTTATTCACCTTAGCTTTTTTTCCTGTGTGCTTTCTGGGGAAAAAAATCAATACTGTTTGTTTGCTCCAGTAAACATTTTGGATTGCAGCATTTAAAATGCAGAGGAAATACCCTAGCCATAGAGCAAGAGTATATAGCAAGTCACATCGCAAAAATGCAATTTCCATGGAAAGTCTAGGCATAAATGCTGGAAAACAGTGCTTGCATTAAGTGTCAAAAGTAGCAGTCAAGCCTTGATTAGATGTTTTGAGCCCCTCGCTGTTCTTTCTGTTTCTTGACTTCTCTTTTCAGTTCATCCTCCACAGAACAACCAGGTTGGCTTTCAAATATAATATATTGAGGAGATACTATTTAAAAAAATCTTAACAGATTTCCAGTGTTTCTAGCATATAAAACAAAAGAAAGTAAAAAAAAAAACTTCACCAAGTCAGCTGAACACTGAAGTCCCTTTGAGTTGCCATCTATATTTTCAGGCTCATCTCACAACTTTGTCTCCCTCCACCCTACAGTAAAGCCACCAGTTTCATTTCAATCCCTGGCAGCTGTTCCCTTCTCCAAATATATACTTTCCCTTTCCACTTGCTGAGATTTTATCTAGTCATCCTTCAGCTTTCCTTTTCCTGAATTTGCTGAATTGAGTTCTTTCCTTGAGCTTCCTCACTCTTCCAGTGATTTTAAAAATCTACCTATTAATTATTTTCTAGTTGTGATTATCCTTATTTTTTCCATTTGCTTTTCTTTTTCAAAAGTGATTTTATAAAAAGTGAATATATATAATAATATTTATAACATGAGGCAAGTATAAAAAATAACAATACAAACACCCATTTATGCACTATCTACCTTAGAAAAAAAACAAAAACTACCCAACTCTTTGAGGCCTCTGAGTGTCCGTTCCAGATCCCATTCTCCTCCTCTACCCACACAGGTAAACAGTCACTAAATGTATTATCTAATACTTTCTGAAACATTTACCACATATGGTTGTATCTCTATACAGAATATTCTTTGGTTTTGCATCGTTTTGATCTTCACAAAAATGGAATCATATTGTATCTTCCAAATTGCTTTTTTATCTCACCATTCTGTTCCTGAGAGAGTCACCCATTTTGATGTATGAAGGCATGATTTATTTATATCCATACTGTATATCATTGTAATATATGACTACAAGTTATTTACCTACTCTCCAGCTGATACTTTTACTTGGAGTAAATACTACGAATGATCTCATTCTATACCTCTCTCCTATCTCCTCTGACCTGCTTTAGAGTATGAGGAGACTGGAAAGTTCAAGACCTTACTTCCCAGACTCCTTTGCAGTTATTCTCCTTGATGGGATCTTGGTTTCATATACTACTATTCTATTATAGTATATCATAAAGATATTACTGTATCTTCCCTCACATAATCTAGGATATTTATTATTTTTATTAAAAGCTTGTGACCATTCTTTTCTAAAAATTTTGCATTGTGTGTGGTGCATATTGTCCAGCTTGTTTCTTGTCTTTTGTATGGTTTGTACTTCTCACATGTGTGGTTATTTTGGCTTATGAGGCTATCTTTCCATGTTAGGCCATAGTCTGTATCACTCCAACTGATTCTAGAGTAAGAGGAAGGGATAAACCCATGAGAGATGTCCCAATAAACCCATTTGCTGCTGTTCTGCCAAGAAGCTTCTCCAGTCCCAGATTATCCTATAAAATCCTTGAAAGAGGCAACATTGCAAAATGATCTCCTTACACTGCAATTCCTTAGCCCTGACTGGGTATTTACAGGGAGAGGGGATGGGGAAGTGAGCGCATGAAAATGGCCGGTCTAGCTCTACTCATTTTTATTAACTCTTCTCCCCTCATATCTGGAATTCTTTGAGATGGGCATCTTCTATTTTTAATATTTAAATTTTTTTGTTAAAAATGTTTCTTAAAATGTATGAAACATATTTGCTACAATCCATTAATGATTAAAGATTTTCTAATGCCCAGGAGTTACCATCTTGAATTTGATGCAAGTTTGCACATCTAATTAGGCTTTCATCGAGAATAGACAAAGGAGAGTCACATAAGAAAATTCTTTCGTACTCCATGTGTTTCCAAAATAAACATGCCTCTTCATTAAAATGATATTCCTAATTTATATTCTGTGTATAAAATGAATAAAATATCAGATTTAAAAAAAAAGTTAAAACCTAATATCAATAGCCTCTCCTCTCTTTTCCAATACCAACAATAGCATAAACCCCATCTCATGTAACTTTGTCAATTTGTTTATTTTTCTCAGGAAAATAAATACATTGCTACTGGAGTCTTGCTTGTTTATAAACATTTTGTGTGTGTGCTGACCAGTCTACTTATCTTTTTTTTTTTTCATGGATCATTGTGTTTAAAAGTCTACTTTAACGTGCTCCATCTCTTTTGAATCACATAGCTTCAAAAGTAGATATAAATAGCTTGGATTTTACTAATTATTCTTACTGTGAACATAAAAACTTCCCAAGTTCCTCTAGTGATTGCTACTTGGAATTTGCATTCAAGAATTTAAAATCCATCTAAATGTCTGTGAACAATGATGGTAATATTCTTTTGTCTAGTATATTTGGCTACAACCTTTATTACAATGATATCTCTTTATCTAACTCAGGGAGAGCTTTCAACATGTTCCCATTTAGTATGATGTTACTCTCCATTAAGGAGGTTTCCTTCTAGTGTGCTAGAAGATTGAATCATGAATGGTTGTTAAATTTTAACAATTTATTTTACTGAATCTGTTGAGATGATTATATGATTGTCATGTGTATTTGCTGGTGATGATTACTCTCCAATTTTGTTTACAGAAAAATAAATACATTTTACCTTCTTTTAAAAATGTTATTGATGTGAAATTCACATAATATAAAATTAAACATTTTAAAGTGAACAATTCAGTGGCATTCAGTACATTTACATGCTGCGCAACCACCACCTTTATCTAGTTCAAGAACATTTTCACTTCAATTTTTGAAGGATATTTTTCTGCATGTAAAATTCTTTGTTAGCAGTCTCTTTTTATCCACCCCCCCCCAGCCCTTTGAAGGTATAATTGTATTATCTTCTGGTTCCCAATGTGTTTGTTACAACTTAAACTCCTTTTGATGTTGATTTGAACATTTTTTTTCTGGCTTTGTGTTCTGGCTGTATATAAGATTTTATTTTTCTTCAGTTTTCTATAGTTTTACTATTATGTGTCCAGGTTTAATATGGTTTGTATTTATCTTGAAAATTCTAAAATCAGATAATTGATATTTTTTCATCAGTTGTGGATAATTGTCAGTCATTATTTATTCAAATATTGCTTTTTCTTCATCTTCTCTCTTTTGGAATTCCTACACATCCGTTTGACTCTGAAGTTCTTTCCAGTGTTTCATGTTTTTATTTTTTCCTGTGCGCTCATTTCACATATTTTCTCTGACCTATCTCAGTTCGCCAGTTCTCTTATCATGTGAAATTTGCTAGCAAATACATTTATGAAATTCTTAATTTAGTCATCATATTTTTTATTTTTTAGAAATTTCATTGGATCATTTTAAATTTTCAGTCATTGGCTTAAATTTTCAATAAATTTGTTTATTTCCTTGAACAGAATAAGAATAATTATTTTGAATTCTGTGTCTGGTAACTATTATCTGGAAGACCTTGGGATATGTTCAATTACCTTTTATTTCTCATGGATTTTGTTCACATTGTTTTGTATCTTCAAATGCCTGCTCACTTTTAAAAATATGCTGGAATATATATATAGAAAATTATATATTACATTGTAATATATAATGTATAGATTATATTATATATTATTTATAATATATTTCAGCATAAATTTAAATATATACATGTATATATATATGAAAGATAATTTGAAGTGTGCAATATTATATATAATATGCTGGACATTATATAACTCCAGCTGATAATTTTATATCCAGTTGAATTATCATTTAATACTGAAGGTGAAATAAAGATATTTCCAAGTAAAACACTAAGTTTATCAACAATAGACCCTGTTAGTGCTGAATTGTGTTCCCTCAAAATTCCTGTGTTGAAGTCCTAACACCCAGTATCTCAGAATGTGACTGTATTTAGAGATACGGCCTTTAAAAAGGAAATAAAGTTAAAATGAGGTCTTTAGGTTGGTCCCTAATGCAGTCTGATTGTGTCTTTATAAGACGAGGAAATTTGGACACAAAGGAACCCCAGGAGTGCGAGCTGCGGGAAAAGACCATGTGGAGCGCAGTGAGAAGGCAGCCATCTGCAAGCCAAGAAGAGAGACCTCTGAAGAAACCAAACCTGCCGACCCCTCGATCTGGACTTCCAACCTCTACAACTGAGAAAATAAATTTCTGTTTTTTAAGCCACCAGTTTGTGGCATTTGTTATGGCAGCCCTAGCAATCTGGTAAAGACTGTTGTAAGAGAGAGTACTGATACTTTGATGCTCAAACATGTTCAAATCACAGCACACATATAAAATAATAACATTTCTGCAGTATTCTGACAAGAGTAGGTGAGAATGGTCATGGGCCAGAGATCAGCCCGGAGGTTCCAGCCATTGTGGTCTCGACAAGCCACACTAAGGGCTGAGGATATTCGTATGTCATGCACATCTGTAGCCATTCATGACACCCCATCCAGGAAGCTCTTTTCTAAAGGATAAACTTCAGGAAGAAATAATCTCATAACGCAAGGGAGGAACGTTCTTTCTATCTATAAACTGAAGCCCAGGGACGGTTTCCAGATGGCTATTCTTAGATATATTAAACAGAAGGACACTAATCTAACTGGTGACTTCTCTCAGTAAGCCAAGCCCCAAACTCCCTTATCACCTTTACCTTTCAGCTCCTCTTTCCTGCTTCTGTACTTGGATTCCAATAAGTTGTGAGGATAGATCTGTGAGTACAGCTCCATTCTCTGCTTTGGGTTTCTCTTTGGAAACTACAAAGATTTTTATCTTATGTTTGATCTTAGCTGTATATTTCTCTTTTTATATTTTATTTATCATCACTATGTCTTTCGGGCAGAGATAACGTATTAAGAATGTGAATGGGTGATGACATCTTAATTGAAAATCCAACATAGTCGTTATTCAAACAGTTTTCAAATTCCTCTTTGCCTAAAATATTGGCTTCTGAGACACCACATGAGGATTGGTGTATTCAGGTCAATTACTTAAGATGTGTGAAAGTATCCAAAATGAAATTGCATACTTGAAAATTGGACACTGCTGAAACTATTTAGTAACTATTTAAAAAATATTATTGACACCTTGGAAAATAAGGACTAAAGTTTAATTTTTTTAGTAAAATAATATTTCCCAAAGTGTTAATCCTGAGTCTTAGCTTATTTTAGTATAAAGTAATGGTTCTCAACCAGGGACTTTCCCTACCACCTCACCCCCACCAGGAACATTTGACAATATCTGGAGACAATTTTGATTTTCACGACTTGTAGTGGCGAGGGTTGCTACTGGCATCGAGTGGGTAGAAGCCAGGGATGCTGCTAAACATCTTACAAAGCACAGGCCAACCCCACACAACAAAGAATTATATGGTCCAATTTTTTTTTTTTTTTTTTTTTTTTGTGGGGAAGACCAGCCCTGAGCTAACATCCGTTGCCAATCCTCCCCTTTTTGCTGAGGAAGACTGGCCCTGGGCTAACATCCGTGCCCATCTCCCTCTACTTTATATGGGACGCCGCCACGGCATGGCTGACAAACAGTGCATCGGTGGGCGCCCGGGATCCAAACTCGCGAACCCCAGGCTGCCAAGCGTGGACTAAACCGCTGCGCCACCAGGCGGCCCCTGGTCCAAAATTTTAATAGTATCAAAATTGAGAAAATCCGGCTTATACCTGTCAAACAATATTAAAAACTGTCAAATCAAAAATTGAGCAAAGTTGCAATTTGTAATGTAATGTAATTTAATAATTTTTAAGCCTCGCTTTTTCTTTTCTGCAAATCGAGGATGGATACATCTATACATCTCTTGCATAGGTCTTCTTATGATCAATAGCAGGGAAATACAAAAGAGAGGATTTACTTCCTGGCTGCAACACTGAATGAAGTCAACTGACCTATATATACATAAATCACATCTGTGATTTTGTCTTGTACTAGTCTACTGATGTAACTGGTCCCAGAAAAGGACTTTATTTAGAAACATTGACAATGCATTAAAATAATTCCCCCTTTCTATAATCCATTCTCTACTACATTAAGTTCAGATTAATGTAGGTCAGAGTGTATTAAACATTGGAGAATATCAAAACCACAATGAGGTATCACCTCACACCTGTTAGAATGGCTATTTTCAAAAGATAGGAGATAAATGCTGGCAAGGATATGGATTAAAGGGAACCCTGGTGCACTGTTGGTGGGAATGTAAATTGGAGCAGCCAATATGGAAAACACTATAGAGGTTTCTCAAAAAATTAAAAATAGAACTACCATATGATCCAGCAATCCCACTTCTGGGTATACATCCAAAGGGAATGAAATCACTATCTCGGAGAGATATCTGCACTCCCATGTTCATTGCAGCATTCACAACAGCTAAGACATGGAAGACACACACACACACACACACACACACACACACACACATATATATATACCTGTGAGTGAAACAGAAGCCAGAAACACAAAGAGTGGGGAGAGGAGGCATCTGTGAACAGAAATTACCAGGCTCAACCCGTGGTTCCTGAGGCAACAGAAAGGCTCAGGCAAAGATTTTCCTCATGCTTCACTGGGATTCCTTCTCTTGACTTTCTGTTTTACCTTTATGTCTTATTTTCCTTCCTTTGGTAGCAGCTTTTTTGCATTATTATCATCATACAGAAAGTCAATATTGGTTAGTTACAAAAATAAGCAATGACCCATATTGAGAGATACAAAAGAAATATGAAAACAGGCCATATTAAAACAAGCAGGTGATGAGAAAAAAATGGAATATCATTTAGCTATTAAAAAAGAAGGAAATCCTGCCATTTGCAATGACATGGATGGATCTTTAGGGCATTATGCTAAGTGAAATAGGTCAGACAGAGTAAGACAAATACGGAATGATCTCATTTATATATGGATTCTAGAAACGTTGACCTCAGAAACAAAGAGTGGATTGATGGTTACCAGGGGCTGAGAGATGTGGGACATGTGGAGATTTTGGTCAAAGTATGCAAACTTGCTGTTATAAGATGAATAAGTTCCGGGGATCTAATGTACAGCGTGGTGACTATACTTAACAATACTATATTGTATATTTGAAAGTTGCTATGAGAGTAGAACTTAAGTGTTCTCACTGTAACAATTGCACCCCAAAATGGCAATTATGTGAGGTGAAGGATGTGTTGACTAGCCTTATTGTGGCAGCATTTTGCAATATATACGTGTATGAAATCACCACATCGTACACCTTAAACTTATGCAATATTTTATGTCAATTATATCTCGATAAAGCTGGAAAAGAAATCTTGTAGAACTTATGTATTCTGGATATCTGCTACTTGCTTATGCTTTTTCTGCCTTTTTCCTCTACAAACTCATATTCCAAACTTAGAACCAGTTTGTTTTCCCCAATGAGTCTACTCTAAAAGCGTTGGAGTGCCATGTAGATGTTACTGAAGATATGACAGAGGAAATAGGGGAGAATTATATATATATATATATACATATATATATATATATAGATCAACCTCAAAATTGTATGAGACATTTTCCTTTCCCTCAATCTCTTTTTGACTCTCCCATCCTGAGGCATTTCCTTCTCTTGGCTCCATTTCTATGCAATGCCCAGTAACCTGGCTTTTCTCCACTTCTTTCCAGAATGCCTTTCCTACCTCCTCTTCTATTATGCAGCTCTGACCTAGTTTCTGTCTTCCAAATTGCCTAACCACACAGAATTCCATTTCTCTTTCTTCCTTCAGTTTGACTTTGGAAATGCATTGATTCAGGTCTTTTTTTGCATGCACTTTAATTGCATGCACTTTAATTGAAGAATATTTATGTCCACTCTAAGAAAGTGCCAGCCCTAAAAAAGAAAATCCTGAACAAAATACTTTTAGTTTAGTTATTTTTGGGTCTTTTTTTTTTTTTTTTCGTGAGGAAGACCAGCCCTGAGCTAACATCCATTGCCAATCCTCCTCTTTTTGCTGAGGAAGACTGGCCCTGGGCTAACATCCGTGCCCATCTTCCTCTACTTTATACGGGACACCGCCACAGCATGGCCGACAAGCAGTGTATCGGCCGGTGCCCAGGATCCGAACCCACAAACCCCGGGCTGCCAAAGTGTGAACTAAACCTCTCGCCACCGGGCAGCCCCCTAGTTTAGTTTTTTAAAATAGAAATGGAACAAATTGAGGGGAAATAAGTGTCCCAGATGTTTGTAGAGAGCATGTGTAATCATATTAGCTATAAAAGAGAAAATAGCAGATACTGTAAAATAAGAAAGCTTATATTTTCTTTCTAAATACATCTTACAAAATTCACTTCTCTATAGCATATTGTCATAAAGAATAGCTTCAAAGATACATGCTTAAACATTAAGACTAATTTAGTATTACCAAAATTAACATAGCCACATATTCCCAATATGTGTTTGATACTAAAGTACATAATTCACAGAAAACATGCACCTAACACACAGACTCATTCACCATGCCCATAAACACGCACACGTGCTCCACACCCCATAAAAACATTTCCTTTAAACCATACAACATTTTTTCAGCTCACTGTGCTTTCTTTTTCTATCATCCCCACTTATTTTTGAACAACTTCTATACTTTGCAATATTTTCCTCTTACAGAATGGCTCACAGGATTGACTGTGGCATCCTCTCCCTGGCTTCACTCTATTCCTGGGTCTGGCAGGTTTTCTGTGGCAACACTATTAATCTAACAGCCACAGAGCCTTTTCACTGTATAGCTGCATCTTTCATGTGAGAGACACAGGCCCTCCTCAGGCGGACTCATGAGGGTGGCCTGAGCTATCGCTTGTAGGTGATATGTGTCCGTTTTATTTCTGTTACATCAACAGATCCAAATCAGGGTGTTTTCATTTTGTGTTTAAACATTTGTTTACTTTTATCCAAGTATACAAGTCTATTCCCTATCTTTTTTTTAAGGAAACGATGTTCTAGCCAGCAAAGATGGCATACATAAAACTCTAACCATCTGTTATTCCTTTAACTGAAATATACCAAGATTAAAGACACTACCAGAAATTTACAGGAATATAAGAATGGACCCACTCCTGGCAGAATAAAACGTGTACTTTTCCACAAGCAAAGCACTCATTTTTCTGCAGCCTATAGGAAACTGGTTGGGAAGAGAACAAACACTTTCCAGATATTAAAAATTAAATCAAATTGAATGAGCTTCTCCAGAAGTACGGGCTGTTTCTGTTGGACTTCATGTTGCTTTTCACTATTTCAAATATGAGATATGTCCCTGTATGTGGCTTAACTCACATAGTTCTTTCCATTTGCTATATGGAATTATAAATTGGTCACGCTTATTTTGTAGAATTTCATATAAATGTGCTGCCGGAAAGCCATCTCTCCCAAAGCAAGTGTGCATTATTGATCTTCCAAACTCTTTTTAAGCAAGGAGCTACTGCAGAGACTTTCTTTGAGTACACAAACATAAAGTTATTGTTTAGGTGCCCCAGATGCGCTGTGCTCTTGACCTTATGCTATTCTGGGGGGGAATACAGTTAGATGGTGGAACAATGCCAGCTTCCAGTTTGACCAAAACACTTTAAAGAAAAAAAATATTATGTATGAAGTAGCTATTAAAAACTTACTATCCATTTATGGCCAAAAAACATAAAGTAATATTTGTGTTCCACAAAGGAATCCATGATTAGACAAATTCCTGAACTGATGTTTGATATTCATCCTGTCACTTAATTCGGAGTCAAATTATTACCTCTCAAATGCGTGCTAATGAAAAGAAACCTGTGTTTTTTCATTATATCCATTAATAGTGGAATTCTGCCCAAGGTGATCTGAATTTGTTTCCTTCCCAAATTATGAGTTTAGTTGAAATTTCTAGGATCAATATTGCTGAGTATATATAATATTTGCTTGATCACTATACCTTCCGAAATTTTCTCTGGAGGACACGGTTGCTGTTATACTGGGATCCTTACCATAGGCAATTTCTGATGTCCTAGAAAATGTTACTCAAGAAATTTATGGGGCATACATTATTTCCACATGTGGCTTAGAAAAGCTGTAATCTCTATGACTGAGGCGTTGCTGTTCTGATTTTATGGGGCTGTTCTGATTTTAAAGGAGAGGACCGTTTTATGACTTTGTTTTCATAAACATTTAATTATATATGCATAGGGTTCCTACAACACACTTTTTCATAGAGAGCATTATGAAGATTTTAGGTTGCCTTCAACTTCCTAAAAAATTACCAATATTACAATTACAGTAAAATTACCCTGCAATTATAACAACTGCTGCTTTAAACAGTATGTGTAGAATTAAAATAGTTTTTACATGCAACTCATAACATTAATATCTCATTTTAGAAATCTGTATTGAATAAAGCCCATTTGTCAATATTAGGTTTCATTCAAATAAATTTTCTTTTGAAGAAATAAATTTTTAAATTAAAAATATTCCTCCTACATTCATAATTATGGATAAATTCATAATTATAGGAGAAAACCCATAAATATGAATAAACTCTAAAAATAGCCATTTAAATAAAAGTGAAGACCAAGTACTGATTTCTGCTTTCTCCTTTAGTATAACTGTTACTGGATTTATATCCCGAGTTGTGTTCTGATAGCGGTGGTGGGTAAGAAAAGTTCTTACTTCAATTAAAATATGATCAGTGGATCATACAAAACACACATATTTTTCCTTTCTCTGAGTAGATTTTGATTGAAAAATAGCATAAGAAAAACAGGCCTGCTATAAGAGTAAAAATGGAGGCCCACATTTCAAATGTCTGAATACTTAAAAGTTATAGATCTAGCTAACAAACTGCTAAAGAAAAAATGTTATACCCTTCTTCCTCAACAAAAATACTTTATATTGAAAATTTTAAATATGTGTAAGGCCCTAGATTTATATGACTAAAAGTCAGCAAAATGCCAGATGACTGTACTTAAATATTATTTCATGTGTTGATGCTCCAGCCATATTAATAGTAAAATATAAACATGTAAAATTCATATAATATGTGATATATGTATTAAAATATAGATTTTATATATATATTCTATATAAAATTTATTTTTCTTGTCTTGATTAGAGTCCACCATTCAGTATGCAGAGACCTAATCTGCTTCGATAATGCACTCCATCTTCTCCATCAGCTTTGCCTCATATCCCCAAGTTCAAGGCTCTTTTGATCAGTTTCTCTAGAGAGAGAAAACTTTGTTCCAGAATTCTTTTGGAGTCCAAGAGGGGTTAGAATGTTCCAGATTCGAGACTATAAAAATCCTCTCTCTTTAACTCTGTTCTAGATGCTTGTCTCCAGAGGTAACTACCACCTCCAACTGTTGAGTAATTTCAAAGTTCTTATTAAATACATAGAGCAAAGTGTTATGTTTTGATATTAAATAAATTTATTTGTGTTAATTTCAAGTAATCTGTAATTTGTTTTGATTTCCCATTTGATTCGTGGGTTATTGAGAAATGTCTTGATTTTCAACCAGTTAATTTTCAAATAGTTATATGTAGATGCAAAGACTAGGGGTGGGGTGGGTGTGAAAGTAGTGGAGAGACATAGAGATCTTTGTTATCCAGGTCTCTCCAGATGAAAGCAAGAGGAGAATCCATTCTCACCCAACCACATGATCTGGTGAAGTTTTGCTCATCAGAGATCCCTGATGTCCAGTAGGGTCTAGTGGTCTCCCAAAAGCCCCCCAAAGGACTAAATGCAGGAGATAGACAAGTGCTTTAATTCTCTGTACACATAAGGTGTCCTCTGGCAAGCACAGTTTGGGAACTCTTAGGCAACCGCAGAGTTTGTGGTCTCAGGATCTGATCCACATTTTGTATTCCTTCAGCTACAAGGACTGGAAAGTCTGGTACCTGTAACCCTGGAGTATTTGTGTCTTCAAATCTACACATATTGTCTTCAGAATTCACCAGAAAGATTATTTTAGTTGTATGGGACTGCAGCAAAGAATGGGGGAAACAGATCAACAGCAATGTGGGCTCAGATTGCTATACAAAGTGTTAATTGAAATACATGATGCCTAATTGAAAAACACAATCTAGTTGAGTTGCACATTAGTACAAATTTTGTTCTAAAATAAGTACAATAGACAAAAAAATGGCATATTAGCAAGTTTACCATTGAAAATGCCTTGAGAGAGCACTATGTTGGAAATATGAAGACTTTTAATAACTCCCCAAAAGCCGGTTATTTCTTCACCATGGAAACAGATTGTTTCTGTTCGTTTTTGTTGAAAATATGTTCAAGTCATTTGGCTACTATATGTGGACATGTTGTCCATGTGTATACCTTTATACATTCAGATTACATTAAACCGTTACATCAAACCCAGTAAGAAGCTCATGCTGAGAGGAACAATGGAATGAAGACTCACTTGAGAAACACGAAATGTATCTCCCGTCTCATACCTAAGCCTACGTAAAGAGAGAGAAATTATTCCATTTATTTAAATTGATTTTTTTTTCTTGCTCATATCTTTTTGAAACACTTAGAGTTGAATTGGTGCAAGTGAAACGTACGTTCAACTTGATAACACTTTGCTTCCCGTGTTTCAAAGAAGGAGATTTTTAAAAATTCTATCAATTTACATGTAATAGAAGGAGAAACATCAGAGTTGTGGTGTATCATAATGAGACATATTAGATATTCATGTTTTGGAAAGAATAAAATTTTGTTATTCCTGATATTTTGGGAAAACCTGAACCAGATATATGTTTTTTGGGCGGGGGTGGGTGGCCTCTTCTTAAAAGGAAAATCAGTACATATAAATATGTGAGTTTTTATTTTTGTTATAATTTGCTTAATGCCATGAGAATTGCTTTAAGCTTCGTAATTTATTTATGCATCAGTTAATTTATCTAAATGGATTTGATATTTGCTTTTGGAACATATCCATAGAGCTTATGCTTAACATTTTAAGAAAACAGTTACTGCCAAACTCAAGCAAGTGCAAGTTGTGACTCAGATCACTACCAGATGTGGAGTAGCAAAAATATCTCTTATATATGTATGTGTATATGCATATCTGTGATTTTAAAATTGAAAACCATAATTTAAATTCTTTTCCAACTTCACCATGCACTATTCTCATAGTTACAATTTTCTGGAAGGGATTGAACCTTAATTGTAGAGTGCCAGTGTAATCCATGCTAAATATGTCCTTTCTAAATGTGTTTATGCATTAAATAGATTTACTGTTGTAATATCACAAGCTTCAATGATAACTCATGATTGAACATTAGTGCTGAGTGTAAAGATGCAAAGCTCTTTACATAATGAAATCTAGAATAAAATACAGCAGGCAGAATGAGCAGGGCAAAATAATGTGTTTCAAAAACAAATAAGTATTTATCAACCACTACAAAGCTGAGTAATTAAAAGTTGAGACTACAAGCAGCAAGCATGCTTAACTCTTCTGACTATAAAGGGGACCAGGGAATCATATTGCTCTGAATAGCAAAACCATAATAAGTGCAGATTATAAATCCTTGCAGTTCGGAAAACTTAATTATGTGGTAAATATGATTTAATCATGTAATTTTATTGCTTAAAGGAATCTGAGAACCCCAGTCTCCTCATTTTATGTATGGGGAAATTGTGAGCCTGCAAGATTAATTGACTTGCCCCAAGGTGACAGAACTAGTTAGCGACAGACCAAAGTTTAAAGCCCAGGTATCTTAACCCCTGTCATGTGGTCTTTCAACTGTACCAAGCAAAGAGTGCTACAAAAGATTGACAAAAGATTGTTTTAGGACAGTGCAGATAGTTCAGGGTAGAGTTTTGTCAATAAGACAGACAGGGTTGGTCTCTTCAGGTTTTGCCACTTAGTAACTTTCTGACTGTGGTATGTTTCATGATCTTTCTTAGCTTCTATTTTGTATCCTATAATATGGAGATAGATATAGATTTTACCCAGGAGGGATTTTGTGAGGAATAAATGAAATGATTTATTTAAATGCTTAGCATTGTTGATTGGCACCTGGTAAGCACTGTATAAATTTCATTATTGTTTATTATTGTTTTCTTGTCAGAATATGATAAAAGTTACATTGTGGGCGTTTAAGAATACTTCATTTCAATGGAAGGAAATTAAGGAATTAAGACTTTTAGACTCTCTCTGCTTTCCTACCCTTCTTGAGATTTCCTATTGATCTATGTAATTTAAAATGTCCATTCATAAAGAGGCAGAATTAAATGAACAATTTGTAGTCTTTTCTGTCAAACGTTTTGAATTAGTCATTGGAATTTAAAAGTACCTTTATGATATTATCAATTATATTCATGTTATTGCAACACAAATGAAGGACAATATTATGCATGTTTAGTAAATTTGTCTGTGATCCCTGTCTTTCCTTTCACCTACCATACAGTTTGTCTTAAAGTTTCAACAGGTCTATTTTCTGAATACTTATTAATAATATTCTAGAACACACACCTGAGTCAACTCAACAAATGTTCTAGCTGGCTCATCCATTTCAGGCTCCTTTCATCTCTTTTTAGTCTGTGTAATACTTTGCTGCCAGACTTGTCCAAATAAATGAGTCCACAGTGAATCCATAATGCTTATTCTGGCATTCAAGGTTTGCCATCCCTCGCGCCTCAGTGCTCTCATTATACTTTACAACTTATTTCCCAAACATATGACTCCCACTCCCCTCAGGCTTTTACATCACTGTCTCCCAAATATAGCAGGTATTATTTTTTATTTTCTGGTCTTTGAGTATGTTCTTTATCCTGCCTAGTATTCACCTTAACCAAGATTTCCTTAGTGTTTATTGTCTGGCATTTGGTCCTATATTGATTATACATTGATTGCAATGCTTTATTGCTTTTACTATTTTATAACTTCCACAAATTTGAGAATGACACAGAAACCAGAAGGAGGTACAGAATGGGCCTTCAACCAATGTTGTTCAGTTGATTTATTAGAAATAAGATGGTAACTTTAGGTATGGAATGTAAAAACTATTGCAGAGTATAAGTGTAGGATGTGAGAGCATATGCTTTTCTGAGTATAACAGAACCTCTTTTCTAAATAAATCCTCAAGTTTTCATAAATACCTATTTCCAGATGTCAGTTCACTTCAGGAATCACTTGGCAAGAGGTCTGAGTTAATTCCAAATAGATTTTGGGTTTCAGGGCAGCACAGTTCCTCCTCTACAAACCCTCAGTGCTTTTCTCCAAAAAGAGATGCATTATATAATTTGGGGGATTTGATAGCAGATATAGCCACACTTGAATATCAGCAAGGGTTAAAAGCTGACATTGAGCTTTGGAGAGGGTTAAGAGATGGATGTTAAAAGATGGAACATGTTCCTTTTCTCTTCACCAACTCTGGAACAAGTGACTTAATGTCTTCCTAGGATACTTTGGATTTAACATCTGCTGTGAGAGATGGTGCACTGGAAGTGCAGCCTCACTTCTTCCAACCACCTCAAGAGACCCTGAAGGCTGCCATCAAATAGTCATCCAGGTGTTAATCTTGAACTCAAACGTGCACCGGCCCCTGAAGTCTGAGATGAAATCTGGCTAAGTAGTTCATAAAGAATGCTCTGAATTGTTCTTCTGACATGTGGGCTCTTCACCATATGGTTTTTGTTTTATTTCTTCTCCTCAAATATTATTAGCTGAAAGGCATGATAGATTTCTTCCCACAAAATTTATTTGAAATATAGAAAATAAAATGAATTTTACAATTTTTGTACATCTTCAAAAGTGATTTTATAACTAAAGAAAAACTAACATAAAATTTGCTGACCTTGCATATAATTTCCTAGGCTGACCTGATATATATCCATGGAGGAGAGGCTTGATAAGATATTAAACTAGACTGGAACAGAAAATTAACCTCGAAGCACATTTTTCTCTCATTCCCATTTCACATAAACTGAAGTGTTATTCTGCCATTTACATTTTTTGTATTTATTGAAGCCTTTAAAGTTTCACACAGAAGGTAGCGAACGTTTGCTAAAGGAATAGATGAAAAGAAAGTTAGTTACACATCTATGTCACTGGAAAACTTCTATATTGGAAAACTAGACTTGACCAATTTTTTAAATTTTGATGACAAGCAAGAAAATAAAATTTTCAGAATAAGAAATTTCATATATTGGCTAAGAGTTTTTAATTCATTTTATTTAACTTCTAAAATCCCACATATTAAAATTTACTTTACATCAAGAGACTCTCCTTACCTATTTACATTAAAAAAATGAACTCAATTATTCACGTATAATGTTGTTCAGAAAAGAACACAAATCATACATTTTTGGCTCAATGGATCTCTTAATGAAAATCTTGAACACCACTCAGATTAAGAAATAGAACATTACCAGCACACCAGAAACTCCCTGCTAACTATCCCAGTTAATACCTCTCCATCCTCCCCAGAGTAACCATTATCCTGATTTTAAACACTGTGTATCAGTTTTGACACTTTTTGAACTAAGTATAATAGTACATTATATACTCTTTCATCTCTGGCTTTTTTCCCCTAGCATTTTGTTTATAAGATTCAGTGGTGCAATGCCCCTAGAAATGATTTGTTTATTTTATCTGCTGCATAGTAATTCATTGGATAGAATGTATTACACGATTTCTCTATTTCACTGTTGATGGATATTTGGATTGTTTCCAGTTTTCAGCTATTGCAAATAGTGCTGTTATAAAGCTTCTTGTACATGTCTTTTGATGTGGGTCCATATGCATTTCTGCGGGCTCTATGACTATGAATATAATCACTAGTTCATAGAATATCCTTATGTCCAGGTTTAGCAGGGACTGCCAAATAATTGGAAAACTTTAGGCCTTTAATGAATAAAGTGCTCTTATATCTGAGTTTAAATCTATTACCTTGAAATTTCTCCCTTTATTCCTTAATGCTCTATGATCTTTTTTTCTTTTCTTTCCTATCTTTGGATCAATACAAGGTTTGAGTTGTTGTTAATCATTCCATTTTTGCTCTCTATTAGCTTTTTTGTAAAATATGCTTTTACTCATCTTTAACGGCTACCCAGGAGATTATAATATGAATTCTCGGTTTAATAGACTCTAAGATAACTTACTACTTTTACCACTTCCTGTACAATATATCATTTTGTCTTCTTTACCCAAACTATTTTTTGTGCTATTGTTGACATGAATTATTATAATTCTACATTTTGAACTCTTAAAATCAATATCATCATTATTATTTTAGACAAGGATGTGCTTTCTATTTTTGTTCATTACTTCCTGCAATTTTTTGTTTTTATCTGGAATTATTTTTCTCCTACCTAAAAATCTCCTTTAAGTATTTCTTTTAGTGTCAATCCATCAGTGACAAATTTTATGTTTTTCTATGGTGAAAACATCTTTATTTCACCATCTAATTTTGCCAAATAACAGAATTCTAGACTGACAGTTATTTTCTTTATCACTTTAAAAATGTCGATTTAATTTTCTTCTGGCTTCCATTGTTTCTGTTGAAAAAAGAACTGTCAGTCTTATTGTTGCTCCTTGACAGTAGAATGTAAGTTTTTTTTTTTTAAGATTCTCTCTTGGTATCTGGTTTTCAAAAGTTTTACTGTGTTGTGCCTAGATGTGGTTTTCTTTATATTTATCCTGCTTTGCTTCTAGAGAGTTTTACATCTGTGACTTACATTTTTTTATCACTTTAAAAAATTTTAACCAGTACCTCCAAATATTTCTTCCCCTTCTCCCTCCTACTGGGTCCACAATCAAACATTTTTATTATCCCATGTCTCTTAGCTATATCATATAGTTTCCATCCTTTATTTCTGTCCAAGCATCAAGCTGAATATTTTGTATTTACTATATTCCCTGTTGCCTCCTCTCGTCCACTGTCTAACCTATTCAACAAATCTTTCAGTATGTTAATTTTAGGTATAATATTTTTAGTTTTTTAATGTCCATGTAATTCTGTTTTAAAATAGACTCCATTCTCAGGTTAAATTTCAAGCTTTTTATCTTTTAAAAATATATCAATCACAGTTATTTTAAAATCCATATGTAAGAAACTCTAATACCTGGATCACCTTTGGATCTTTCTCAATCTTTTCCCCTTGGTTTTCAGTCATTTGGTTTTTTACTTAATATAGGCAGCAATCTTTGATTCAATACCAGACATTGTTTATGAAACTTTGTAGAGATCATTACAAACATGGGACAATGTTCTCTCTTACCTGAAATGAATTATTCCAGATGCTATCTGAGATGTAGCTAGAGTAGGGGTAAATTAATTGACTTTAGGATTTAACTTGTACAAAGTTAGGTTTGATTCTTTTGTTACTGTAGACCCATGCTCAGGTCTTCTTATTTCTAATCTGTAGGACTTTCAGAATCCTAGTGGAAGTCTAGGGTGTATGCCAATGTCACTCTCCCGAAAATTGCTAATTTTTGTTAACCCTGCTCCATGGAACTTCCAGAAGTTCTATTCTTAGCCAGGATTCTGCTTATCTTTTTAGCCTCTTCACCACAAAGCTGCTTATAAATCAGTTGAGTTGTATTTACTCTAAAGCACTTTCTTTCTCCCTGGAATTATTGCCCCAGAGCCCCTGGTGGATTAGTAGCCCTGAATTCTTAACTTTTGGTTCTCCAACCCCATAAGCCTGTTGAAAGCTTATCTCATGTTCTAATCCTTCTAGCTGATGCTTCGTGCTCAGTTTGTTAGCCTCTTTGCCATAAGTAGCTCAGAAATTAACACATGTCTTGTGGGGAAAGTATAGTTCACCTCTATGGCAGGCTCACTTCAGTAAACTTTTCTTCTCTCCTGAATTCTAACCTCTCAAGTCCTAGTTCCCGTGGTAGCTGTTTTCTCGTTTTTAATGGGAAGTGTGTTCGTTACAAGGTATTTTACTATTATCCGAAGCAGTTCAATTCGATTACACTCTGAAATATTAAATGAGTAAATATTATTTTAATAATAATATTAATTAACCCACTAATACATATCAAATGGATGCATATTTACACCTACAACTGTTCTGCTTTCAAAAGTAGCCTATTTAATAGTGACATTCAACCAAGTTACCAGTTTTCAAAAAGGACTACTAGAACACAGTGGCAGAAGTTTTTCCTCCAACAAATTACACAAAAATTATTATTTTTCTGTGGAATAACATAATCTTAATGTGGATTATTAAAATTTAAATAATATTTGTCTTTTCCTTTTCAATCCAATCACATACAAAAAAATCTTACGGTAAAAATACATTTAGTTTTGTCAGAAACTGACAAACTGTCTCCAAAAGGGTTGTACAATTCCCACCAGCAATAATGACAGGTTTGTTCCTCCACATCCTTGCCAGGATTCAGGACTATCAGTGCTCTGGATTTTGGACATACCTTTTTACTTTTAAAAATTAAATATAACCTTATTTTTCCCAGCTTTATGGAGATAAAATTGACATATAATATCATGTAAGTTTAAAATATACAACATGATGATTTGATACAAGTATATATTGTGAAACAGTTATCGAAACAGGGTTAGGTAACACCTCCATCACTGTGCATAATTATCTTTTCTTGTGATGAGAAAATTTAAAATCTACTCTCTTGGCAACCTTCAAGTATATAATGAAATCTTATTAACTGTAGACCCATGCTGTACATTAGATCCTCAGAACTTATTCATCTTCTAACTGGAATTTTTTACCTTATGACCAAAATCTCCACATTTGCCCTATCTCCCAGCCTCTGGTAACCATCAATCTACTCTCTGTTTTTGTGAGTTCAACATTTTTAGATTCCACATATAAGTGAGATCATACAGTATTTATTTTTGTCTGATTTATTTCACTTGGCATAGTGTCCTAACAATCCCTCCATATTGTAGCAAATGGCAGGGTTTCCTTCTTTTTTATGGTTGAATAGTATTCTATTGTATATATATACCAATTTCTTTATCCATTCAACCATTGATGGACATTTAGGTTGTTTCCAAGTTTTGGCTATTGTGAATAATGCTGCAATGAACATGGGAGTGCATGGGACTGCACCATCTCTTTGAGGTCGTGGTTTCATTTCCTTTGGATATATGCCCAGAAGTGGGATTGCTGGATCATATGGTAATTCTATTTGTCATTTTTTGAGAAGTCTCCATACTGTTTTCCAAAGTGAGTGTACTAATTTACATTCCCACCAATGGTGCACAAGGATTGCTTTTCTCCATATCCTTGCTAGCATTTGTTATCTCTTATATTTTTGTTAGTAACCATTCTTACTGTTGTTTTGATTTGATTTCCATGATCAGTGATGTTGAGTATCTTTTCACGTACCTGTTGGCCATTTGGATGTCTTCTTTGAAAAAATATCTATTCAGGTCCTATGCCCATTTTTAATCAGATATTATTTTTTTGCTATTGAGTTGTATGAGTTTTTTATATATGCTGCATATTAATCTCTTATCAGGTATATAGTTTGCAAATATTTTCTCCCATTCCATAAGTTGCCTTTTCATTTTGTTGATTGTTTCTTTTGCTGTGCAGAAGCTTCTTAATTTTATATATCCCTACTTGTTTATTTTTGCTTTTGTTGCTTGTGCTTTTGGTGCCGTATCCAAAAAATCATTGTCAAGACCAAAGTGAAAGAGCTTTTTCCTTGTGTTTTCTTCTAAGAGTTGGGTAGTTTTAGGTTTTATTCAGTCTTTAATCCATTTTGAGTTATTTATTTTGTGAGTGCTATAAGACGGATCCAATTTTAGTCTTTCGCATGTGATTATCCAGTTTTCCCCAAACCATGTATTGTCAAATGTAAGTTGACCATATATGTGAAGGTTTGTTTCTGGGCTCTCAGTTCAGTTCCATTAGTCTGTATGTCTGTTTTTGTGCCAGTACTTTACTGTTTTAATTGCTATAACTTTGTCATATAGTTTTAAATCAAGAAGAATGATGCCTCCAGCTTTGTACTTTTTTTTCAAGATTGCTTTGGCTACTTGGGGGCCTTTTGTGGTTCCATACAAGTTTTAGGATTGTTTTTTCTATTTCTGTGAAAAAAGCCGCTAGAATTTTGCTAGGGATTGCTTTGAATCTACAGATGGCTTTGGGCAGTATACATATATTAGCAATGCTAAATCAATCATTCCAGAAACATGGATTATCTTTCCATTCATTTATGTCTTTCTTCAATTTCTTCCATCAATGTCTTATAGTTTTTAGTGTATAGATCTTTCATTTCCTTGATTAAATTTATTCTTAAGTATTTTCTTGTTTTTGATTTTATTGTAAATGGGATTCATTATTTCTTTTTTCAGAGAGTTCAATATAGAAATGCAAGTGATTTTTGTATGCTGATTTTGTATCCTGAAACTTTACTAAATTTGTTTATTAGTTCTAACAGTTTTTTTGGTGTACTCTTTAGGATTATATATATATATATAGAGGATCATTTCATCTGAGGATGTAATGTATAGCATGGTGACTATAGATAATATTATTGTATACAGGCATACCTCAGATATATTGCAGGTTTGATTCCAGACCACCACAATAAAGAGAATATTGCAATAATGTGTTACACAAACTTTTCGGTTTCCCAGTGTTTATAAAAGTTATGTTGATACTATATTGTAATCTATTAAGTATGCACTAGCATTCTGTATAAGAAAACAATGTAAATAACTTAATTAAAAATTACTTTATTGCTTAAAAGTGCTAACCATCATCTAAGCCTTCAGAGAGTTGTAATCTTTTTGCTGGTGTAGGGTCTTGCATCAACTTTGGGGGCTGCTGACTGATCCGGGTGGTGGTTGCTGAAGGTTGGGGTGGCTGTGGCAATTTCTTAAAATAAGACAACAATAAAGTTTGCTGCATCAATTGATTCTTCCTTTTACAAATGATTTCTCTGTAGCATGTGATACTGTTTGATAGCATTTTACGCACAGTGGAACTGCTTTCAAAAGCGGAGTCAATCTTTCAAACTGGGCCACTGCTTTATCAACTAAGTTTATAGAATATTCTGAATCCCTTGTTGTCATTTCAGCAACCCTCACAGCATCTTCACCAGGAGTAAATTCCATCTCAAGAAACCACTTTCTTTGCTCATCCATAAGAACTCCTCATCTGTTAAAGTTTTATCATGAGATTGTGGCAATTCAGTCACATCTTCAGGCTCCACTTCTAATTCTAGTTCTCTTGCTATTTCCACCACATCTGGAGTGACTTCGTCTGCTGAAATCTTGAACCCCTCAATGTCATCCATGAGGGTTGCAATCAACTTCTTCCAAACTGCTGTTAAATCTTGATATTTTGACCTCTTCCCTTGAATCATGAATGTTCTAAATGGCATCTAGAATGGTGGATCCTTTCCAGAAGGTTTTCAATTTACTTTACCCAGATCCATCAGAGGAATCACTGTCTATGGCAGCTATAGCCTTCTGAGGTATATTTCTTAAATAATAAGACTTGAAAGTCAAAATGGCTTGGTTCATGGGCTGCAGAATGGATGTGATGTTAGCAGGCATGAAAGCAATACTAATCTCATTGTACATCTTCATCAGAGTTCTTGGGTGGCCAGGTGCATTGTCAATGCACAGTAATATTTGGAAAGGAATCTTTTTTTTTTTTTTTGGAATAGTAGGTCTGAACAGAAATCTTGTTTTCCGAGAAGTCGGTCTTAAAATATTCAGTAAGCCATGTTGTAAACAATGTGCCGTCATCCAGGCTTTGTTGTTCCATTTATAGAGCACAGGCAGAGTAGATTTAGCATCATTCTTAAGGGCCCTGGGATTTTGGGCATGGCACGTGAGCACTGCCTTCAACTTAAACTCACTGGCTGCATTAGCCCCTAACAAGAGACTCAGCCTGTCCTTTGAAGCTTTGAAGCCAGGCATTGACTTCTCCTTTCTATCTATGAACGTCCTAGATGGCCTCTTCTTCCAAAAGAAGGCTGTCTTGTCTACACTGGAAACTTATTGTTTAGTGTAGCCACCTTCATTAATTATCTTAGCCAGATCTTCCGGATAACTTGCTGCATCTTCTACATCAGCACTTGCTGCTTCACCTTGCATTTTTATGTTATGAAGATGGCTTCTTTCCTTAAACTTCATGAACCAAACTCTGCTAGATTCAAAAGCTGCAAAGCTTTTCTTCTGCAGTTCCCTCACCTCTCATAGCTTTCATAGAATTAAAGAGAGTTAGGGCCTTGCTCTCCATCAGGCTTTGGCTTAAGGAAATGTTGCGGCTGGTTTGATCTTCTATCCAGACCACTAAAACTCTCCATATCACCAATAAGTCTTCACTTTCTTATCGTTCATATGTTCACCAGAGTAGCACTTTTAATTTCTTTAGAGAACTTTCCCTTTGCATTCACAGCTTGCTTAATTGTTTGGCACAAGAGGTCTAGCTTTCAGCCTGTCTCAGCTTTCAATACACCTTCGTCACTAAGTTTAATCATTTCTAGCTTTTAATTTAAAATGAGAGATATGTGACTCCTCCTTTCACTTGAACACTTAGAGGCCTTTGTAGGGTTACTAATTGGCCTAATTTCAATATTGTTGTGTCTCAGGGAATAGGGAAACCTGAAGAAAGGGAGAGAGATAGGAGAACAGCCGGTCAGTTGGAGCAGTCAGAACACACACAACATTTATAGATTAAGTTCACTGTCTTATATGGGTGCAGTTTGTGGCACCCCAAAACAATTACAATGGTGACATCAAAGATCACTTATCACAGATCATCATAACAAATATAATGATAATAAAAATGTTTGAAATATTGTGAGAGTTACCAAAATGTGACACAGAGACATGAAGTGAGCAAATGCTGTTGGAAAAATAGTACTGATAGACTAGCTTGATGCAGGGTTGCCACAAACATTCATTACATAAAAATTGCAATATCTGTGAAGTGCAATAAAATGAGATATGCCTGTATTTATAAGTTACTAAGAGAGTAGATCTTAAAAGCTCTCATGACAAAAAAAATTTGTAACTATGCGTGGTGATGAATGTTAACTAGACTTATTGTGGTGATCATTTGTAATATATGTAGAATCATTATGTTGTACACTTGAAACTAATATAATGTTATATATCAATTATATTTCAATAAAAACCTTTCACTATGATGTTTGATATGAGCTTGTCATATGTGGTCTTTATTATGTTGAGGTATGTTCCTTCTACTCAATTTTATGAGTTTTTATCATGAGAGGATGTTGAATTTTGTCAAATGCTTTTTCTGCATCTACTGCCCCGTTTATACAATTTTTGTCATTCATTCTACTTATGTGGCGTATCACATTATTGATTTGCCTAGGTGAAAAACACAGTTTAAAGAGACTGAAGAAGCATGAGAACCAGAGTCAGATATGGCAGGAATGTTGGGATTACCAAATCAGGAATTAAAAAAAACCTATGTTTAATACGCTTTTCAGTTTTGGAAGTTTCTATTGTTACATCCAGAAACTCAGAGCTTCTCTCCTGAGCCATGTCCAGTCTACTAATGAGCCCATCAAAGATATTCTTCATGGCTGTACTGTGTTTTTGATCTCCATTATTTCTTTTTGGGTCTTTCTTAGAATTTCCATCTCTCTGCTTACATCATTTGTTCTTGCACGTTGTCTACTTTTCCCATTAAAACCCTTAGCATATTAACAATAGTTTTTCTTTTTTTATTCTTGGTTTGATAATTCCAACATTCCTGCCATATCTGACTCTGGTTCTGATGCTTATTCTGTCTCTTTAAACTGTATTTTTTGCCTTTTGGTATGCCTTGTAATTTTTTGTTGAAAGCTGTACATAATATACTGGGTAAAAGATAATGAGGCTTTTAACAATGGTAAAGTTTGGGGGGAAGGGACGCATTCTATAGTCCTACCGCTAGGCTTTGATGAGCTTGTGCCCCTTGGCTGTGAACTTCACCAGTGCTTTTCAGTGCCCCTCACAACCATCCCTTTAGGCAGGACAGGATGGCCAGAAGGATCGGGCAGGTGTATATTTCTTTTTACCCACACGGAAGGCTAGAGTTGGCTGGAGTTGGATATTTC
The DNA here is from genome assembly GCA_031878705.1 of Tapirus indicus. Classification (NCBI taxonomy): domain Eukaryota; kingdom Metazoa; phylum Chordata; class Mammalia; order Perissodactyla; family Tapiridae; genus Tapirus; species Tapirus indicus. The sequence goes on from CM062925.1 coordinate 40,217,078, forward strand.
CCCATTTCCAGATAGATTAGGCTCTAACAAAACTTTAGCAGGTAGGTTAGGGCAGGCCTTGTGAGAACAGAATGCTCTGGAATATTTTAAACTGGTTCCTTTCCCCCTCTTCCTGCTGGCAGCATGAGATATTTCTCAGATATTCACCGTGAGAACATGGTTGAGCTCTTCAAGGTAAAACTCTCAAAAGGGGGAGGACCTTCCTATGACTGGGTCCCCCTGGAGTTTTTAACTCTTAGACTTGTCCACACTGAGCGTCCAACACTTCATCAGTTACAGTTAGGTTTTCCTACCTGGCACTGGTTCCTGCAAAGGTTTCTGCTCAAGTAAGTTGTGATCCTCTGTATTTGCCTCTTTGTCCCCCCAATTTTGGGAGCAGTGGTTTGTTTTGTGACCTCACTTCTCTAACAAATCTAAAAAGAATTGTTGATTTTTCAGAATTTTACTTGTTGTTAGGACAGAGGGGTGGCTTCTAAGCTCCTTACATGCTGGGCTGGAAACTGGACTTGGTAAAATTAATTTTAATACTTTATTTTATTTAATCAAATATATCCAAGATACTATCATTTCAACCTGTGGCACTAACCTCATTTCAAGCGCTTAATAGCCACATGTGATTAGTGGTTTCTGTGTTGGATAAGGGTTCTAGAAATCTCGTCACTCAGCTGAACAATAGTGGTCTTCCCCAATGGGAGAAGACTTACTGAAAGATGGTCCCTTATTCTCTAAAGTGCTACCCTCCTGAGGTGTTTTAAGTGTAATTTTGACTATCAGTACTTGATCATATTTGTTAAATTTAGATCCAAATCCTGTGAAAGTTGTGAAACATTTGTACTCCCACTGGAGGTTGGAGGGACATACCCCATGAAGGTGAAATTTGAGATGCTTTTTGTAAAATGAATGAGACTTAAGAACCCAGAAATCACAGCAGTGGAATTGGTAGAAATAATAGGGTGAGAGAAATTACCAGAGCAGAAGAAAATCAGGAGTATATGGTGAAAAGAGATGCTTCCATTTGTCTGGGTCTGATCTACCTCTACAACCCCAATACAGGCAATCCTCACATATGGGAGCACTTTGCTTCCAGAGTGCACTTTCACTTGGCCTGTTTCATCGTGAGATCAAAACCCATCATTGTCAATTTGGGTGTATATAACACCTATTTTCCAAGAGTTCCAGAGTTAGATAACATGATTTAGCTTAGAGTGGAAAAGCACATCAATGAATAACAAGGAGAGATTGTTTAACCTAAGGAAACTAACAATTTAGGCTATTGGCTTGGCTATTGGGAATTTAGAAGTCTTGTTAATTTCATTAAATTTCAAACCAATGTATGAAATCTAAATTAATCTCTTTATTTGACAGAATATTGATAACTTCTATGTTACTGTGGAATATGGAATGACTAGAAACAAAGCAGTGGAGACATTATCAGTAGCCCTTTAAAACTTTCAGCTGCCATGGTGTGTGCTCCTGTAGTGTATGTCTTTTCCTGAATGTTTTCATTTTGGTAAAGGATCAGGCTCTAATTTATGGATGCCGCAGGTGAAAAATATTCTCCAAGTGGAATCTAGTAATTTTGAAATGGCTAACTGTGACAATATTTGTTTCCCATATTAGCAATGTATACATTTTAAAGAGGCAATGTTTGTACTTGCTTAAAACAAAACAAAACATTGTGCAAATACTGTATTATGTGAGTTCAGGGCTTCACATTTATAGGATTGAGTTAGCTGTGTTTAGTTCAATGTAATGCTTCTTATGTTTCCATATTGGTAGTCCCGTGTTTTGGGCAGCTTCTTTCACATGAGACACAGCGGGAAACTTCACAAATGTGAACATAAAATTTTTGTTTGTAATGACAGAAGTTGCTAAAATCATCTCTTCATTCTCCTTTATAAAACAGATATTGACCCATCCCTGCCTTCCCATCCATAAGGATTTCTTTAATATATCTTGTCATTCAAATATAGTTCATGTAGGAACCAAAGGCATGACTAACACAGGACTTTGGGTGAAAAGAATGAGCAGGAGAAGGGTGAGTAGAAATACAGTGATTTTTTTTCAAGTTAATTCAAGAAATATTTAGAACGCACCAGATATATTTCAGTCTCTGCCCTAGAGATTATATGCAAAAGAGGGCCTTTGACTTCTAGGTATGCACAGTCTAGCAAGGACAGACGAGAAAACACATACTTGAGGTTATCAAAGTATGAAAATCATGCTCTGGGAGTAGAGAGAACTCACCGTTTTGCTCCGTGGGAGGCATTAAGGAAAGCTTCTCGGAGAAGGTGATATCAGGTTGAGACTTGATGTGTTGTAGGAGTTTCTATGGGAACAATGATGGTGGAAAGGGGTGGGAATTCTCCAAAGAGGCAATAACAGTTTTCTTTTGGGGAATCACTCTTTTGCTTAGATCAAGGCTTTAACTTTGACAGGATTTGGGAATAAGGCAGAGCCTAGTTTGGAGAGAGAAAGTGGAGTAGAGGCAAAAGTGGGATGAGAATTAAAGGCCTGTTGTAGGGTCATTAAGACAGTGGGTTTAGGAGAACAAACAGACTGTAGTGTCTGGAGAGAGTCCCAAAGAGCACCACTGCTAAGCAGAAGCAGATCATTTTTTATGTCTATGGGTAGGGAGAAAGCTGCAAAAGTGTGAGTGGAAGGGAGTCATTTCTGAGACTTGAAGCATCTAGTTTTTTCAGGAAAATTCAAGTGGTTTTGGATAATTTAAATGCAGAGTACAGTTTGAGGAATAGTAGATGGAGTTGAAAAGTTGGCAAGGCTAAAATCGTAAAGGGCCGTATATGTCATGCTAAATAAGTGGAATCATATCTGATGGTTAATGGAAAGTTTGTAGATCTCCATTTTGGAGAACCACTCCGGTTTTAGTGTGGAAGATGGTTTGAAGGGTAAGATTGGAAGCAGGTGGAGCAGTCAGGGATCTTCCTTGACAGCTCTAGTGAGAAATGGGGAGACTAAAATTGTGGTAGGAGGGTTGCAAAAGAGGCAGGTGGATTCAGAAAATGTTATAATGCCAAAAAAAAAAATAGAGCTTAGAGACTAATAGGTTAGAAATTTGTGTGTGTTAAACATGTTCATTGCTAAGGAAATGATCTCTTTTTATTGTACAATGAGTGTGAAAGACATCAGATTCATTAAAAAGTCAACAGTACTGGCCCGCCCGGTGGCGCAGCGGTTTAGTCCGCGCTTGGCAGCCCGTGGTTCGCGAGTTCGGATCCCGGGCGCCCGCCGACACACTGCCTGTCAGCCATGCCGTGGTGGCATCCCATATAAAGTGGAGGAAGATGGGCACGGATGTTAGCCCAGGGCCAGTCTTCCTCAGCAAAAAGGGGAGGATTGGCAACAGATGTTAGCTCAGGGCTGGTCTTCCCCACACACACACACAAAAAAAGTCAACAGTACTATATTGTGTATTTAAAAGTTGCTAAGACAGTAGATCTTACAAGTTCTTATCACAAGAAAAAAATTTTGTACCTATATATGGTGATGGATGTTAACTAGACTTGTGGTGATTATTTCACAATGTATACAAATATCAAATTATTGTGTTGTACACCTAAAACGAATACAATGTTATATGCCAATTATATCTCAATTTAAAAAAAGAATTTGGATTTCAAATGAAATGAAAATCTTTTATTCTCGAGGACCAAGGACTGATCATAGAAATTCTCTAATAAATCCTCAAATCAGAGAACACAACTCCTATTAATATTTTTTGCTTTTAGTAGCGAGAGATTAATGCTGGATCTCCGCTATCCAGCTCTTGACTTTATTTTGATAGACTCAATTGAATAATGTTCTTGATATTTGGAAGGGCCATGTCATAGAAATCTGGGATGGGCGCTGCTTTTGTAACACAGGGGAGCCAGCTACACTGAAAATAAGTAGAAGCAATCTGCTTCTTTCTGTAACTAACACTTCTTCTCTCATGCAATATTCACCTTTCCTCTGATGCTTATGTAAAAGGGACACCACTTTTTCCATGGAGCATCACGATGACAAATAAGATGTGACCTAGATGCTTTGCATCCAAAAGAAGGGTGGTGGAGCAGTGAGTGGACCTCTGGAGAATGAGGTGCCATGCCTTGTGGGGAGGACAGGGTTTTTGTATCCATCTCTCTTAGAGCCTACGGCTATGTGGAACGCAGCCACAGAATTCCAGTAGGGCTGAGAGAATTGTGTCTAAACCCAGGAGGGCAGTGGCTCTAGAAGAGAAGGAGCAAGTTTGGGAATGTCATTTAGATGATACTTATTTCTCAAGTGGATGGTAATTTTGGGAAAGTTTATTGAGAACCATAGTGCAAGCTGGGTTCACACAGTTTTCCAGATCAACAAATAGCTGGTACAAGTGACTTGAACTCTTTTAGTTCAGTCTGTGCATAAGCCTGTTTGTGCTAAGTGTAGGGCAAAAGGAGTAGTGTTAGCACAGCATTTCAAAAAACAATTGGATTCAAAACCAGACAGATATGAATTTAAATCCCAACTTATTTTGTCCCCACAGTATGACGCTGAGGAATTTACCCTTTACCTTTGGGGTTAATGGTATGAACCTCATGACATTGCCATAAGGATCATTTCAATTATATACAAAGCTTCTGGTACAATGTCTGGCATGAAACACATGCTCAACCCATGTTAGCTCCTCTTTTTCTGAGCCTTAGAAGACATAACCTATGCTGTTGGTAGTTTCTCATTTTCATCATTTATTCTAATCATTCTAATAATACTTTCTTATTGTAGACAAGTTATAAAACATAGATAAATAAAAATAGTAAAAGGAGGATTTATCCATAATTACTGCAAGTGATAACCACAATTAAATCCATTCTTGTTTTTCAACAGATATGTGTATGTGTGTGTGCATGTGATTAGTATATGGAAAGGCATACAATATATTACCTGTGGAATGATTACATATCTCTAAAATATCAAGACATTTTCTCATATGACCACAATGTCATCATTGCATCTGATAAATTTATCTTTTAACATTTGAATTAGTATTTAAAAGGACCATACATAATATTTGTTGCCATGTCTCAAATATATTTAAACTTAGAACAATGATTTCTACTCTCAAATTGTTAATGCCATTGATTCATTAGGAAAATAGTCAATTGTTGAGGTAGACAGAATAACGGCCTCCAAAGATATCCATGTCCTAATCCCCAGAACCCATGAATATGTTACCTTACTGGGAAAAGAGGATTTTGCAGTTGTGGTGAAGGACTTTGAGGTGGGGAGAGTTTCCTGGGTTATCCCGGTGTGCCCAGTGTAATCACAAGGGTGTTTAAAAGTGGAAGACAGAGCCAGCAGAAGAGATTCAGAGGGAAATGTGATTGCAGAAGGGTGGTCAGAGAAATGTAACATTCCTGGCTTTGAAGATGGATAAAGGGGGCTGCAAACCAAGGAATGTGGGTGACTTCTATAAGCTGAAAAGACAAGGAAATGGATTCTTCACTAGAGACTCGAAAAAGAATGCAGCCCTGCCAATACTTTGATTTTAGCCCAGTGAGACCCATGTTGGACTTCTAAACTACAGAACCATCAGACAAGAAATGTGTGCTGTTTTAAGCCACTAAGTTTTTGTAATTTGTTGCACCAGCCATAGAAAATTAATATAGTTGTCTTGCAGAGCATCTCCATTCTGGGTTTGTCTGTTTGATTCTTTGTGGTATCAATTAATTTTTTCTGTTTCTTTGTATTTATAGTAATATAATTCAGCTCTAGAGTCTTGGGTATATTTAGATTAGACGTTTCTTTTTCTGGCAAAATATTCATAGATGGTATTATAAGCTTCACCTTGCATGTAGTCATCCAACATGCAATGTCTGCTTGTTGTACACTTAAAGAGGTTAACATTGATCCCTAGTTTCAGGTGGTGGCACCTTGAACCCTCCATTGTAATGTTCCCGGCTAACATTTCATCCAATGGCTTAATCTATTGATTAACATTGCTTGGATGAATTATTTCACTAGTGGTTAAATAATGATTTTTAAAATTTCATCATTATACATTTATTAGTTGGAATTTACCTGTAAAGAATAATTTTCTTTTATAAACCAAGTTGATTGGGTTGCACTGAAATCATTTGTACAAGAAAGTCAGGATAAATGTTTATTTCCTTTTAAATGCCAATTTTCAGAATAAGGAGTTGGTGTTAAGCTTACTTGAATTGTGTAAAATCAGTTGGATTTGGAATTCTTTATTTTCTTTTTAAAAATATCATTATGAACTCAAAAGTTTGTTTTAATACTAGTATGTTTGATCATTTCTAGTAATTAATAAATTATTTGGGTATTCAAATTGTTCCATCTTTGACCCCTTCATGTTGTCTCTATGCCATTTTTATAAGACCAGATTCACTGATGGCTTACCTTTTCAGTAATAATAAGATATCACAGTCTCACCTTATATATTTCTTGCCCCAGGTCTGTAATCAACCATTTCTCCAATCAAACATATCAACATACATATTGCAGGTTATCCCATCTAATATATATTTATTATTGTTTACTCAACCAGTTCTCCACAATTGGACATTTTGGTTATTTTCACTTCTTGTGTCGCTGTGTTATCTGAAACACAAGTAAATACCTTGAATTTAATATAACTTTGAGTATGTCTTAGCTGTTTTTCAGAGATATTAACCTAGGAATCAAATGGCCATAATTGTATAACATCACCACATTTTTCAGATATGTTTTATGCAGTAGGTATTGTGTTAGACATGACAGAGATAAAAAGAATGTAAAGCAGGACACTTACTCTTAAAATCAAACCACAATTTGATAAAAATACAAGATGTCTATTGAGGTTAACCAGTAAATATGTTAATAAAGAGGGTTTGTTCATTCTAAGGTTTCTTGACTGCCATGTAAAAAACAGTAAGACTCTCCCAAATTGCTTAATATTGAAACAGAGGAATTTATGGTTAACTGAGTATTCATTATATGAGTCCTGACAGTTATGAGAATACTGGAGAAAAGGTTGTTAAGAAAAATTGCACCAGACAAGTTAAACAGGCAAAGAAGGCTCTGTTCAAAACTCTTGCAATAGGGGAAAGAAATTGAACTTAACTCCACTGAAACAAAGGGCTGGAGAGTTTTTAAGAGCCGGAGTGGGGTGGGGAAATCATAGGCCACTTGTGTTTGCTAATTGACCTTGCCCAAAAGTAAAGTATATTTTCTGGCTTCATGATAGCAGCAGTTTTACAATTTGGAGCAAGGTGCCCACTGAATTTAGGCTCCCATCTTCCTAAAGAGACAGGTAGACAGGGATGTTGTTATCTTCCTGGATGATTATATTTCCAATAATTGATTTCTAGGTACTTGAGAAAGACTTTTCCTGGATCTTAAAGCTGGTAAGAGACTTTTAGAGGGGATTATATACATGTTAAAGGCGGCAGAGAAAGATTTTGCAATGATAAGTTTTCTAAGTAAATGCCCTAAGAAAATGGAGGTCAGCGAGCCTGTAGTCAGGAGGAAATCTGTCTAAAGTTTAGTCAAGCTGAGGGGAGTGTTAGGCCACCTTGGTATTTCATAACACAATGTTGTTAAATTATTTACTGATGAATTGAATTATTATAAAGTGAATCTGATTTCTATCATCTGTCTCTCATAATCTTTGTTGATCTTTCCTGATAATCCAATGTGATTAATATTGCAGGACACACAAAGAAAATGCAAGCTAATTGTAAACTGAAAACTTTTAGAAAGGTAATGAAAGTGGAATTAACTGTAAGTTACAAACAAAATCACTGATAAAATTATAGCAGATCTGGGGAAATTAACATTAAAAATAAGAAAATCTGCATGAGTATTGACATAATTGAGATTTAACAAAGAATGATTTGAATATCAATAGATTAAGAAAGACGTTGAAAATTTGATAAAAGTCAATTAAAAGAACATAATAAGGATAATCAAATGCAAAATGACAAATGTAGATTTACCCTAACAAAAAAAATCTGTCTAAAAAATACTCCTTGGATATAAAACAATTGAATTATATATATTTTAAAACACTAAAGAATCATAATCACAGTCTAAAATATAATCAATATAAAATATGCATATTTTCATAATTTTAGATTGATTTGTAAATGCGACATCCTGATCAGTCTTTTTGTTCACTATTTAACAGTTTTTTTCTCTATTTTGTGTGAATTAATTCTATCCATTCCAATCATGCACAGATAATAAAGAACTCATTTTCTGAAGTAGAAAATTTTAACCAATACTGAAGTTTTGATAATAGATACATGATAATGGATGTAACAGAAGGCTAGAATACTATCTCTAGAAAACCAAGTGGAGCTATGCTTTTCATTGACTATGTAAAAACTGCACAAAACAATGCTCCATATTGCTGAAAGAACATTCGCAGAAGGATACGCACAACTTCAAGATGGCGACTGGGTGGGAAGAGACTGAGTTGGAGGAAGTAAAGGGTGGTAGTGGGGGAGACAAAAACATCTAACATCTTAGTTCTTAAAAATAAATGACATATGACAAAAAGTTAACCTCTGTTAAATCTGAGTGGTGGGTAAATGAATATTCTATTCTATTCTAAATATTCTATTCTAGAATATTCTATATTCTATCTTGCATGGTTTTTTTTTTTTTTTTTCAGTTTTGAAAGAGGAAAAAACCCAAACTTTTGTCTTGCCTGTTTCCTCACTAGAACACAATCTTTTGGGGAGAAGCGATGAATGGCTTATTTATCTTTGCTTTATTCTTCCCGTTTAAACCAGAGATTGCAAATAAAAGATGCTATAACTGTTACCACACAAAGGGCACAATCTGCTCTCCACAAGACAAAAGCCAGTCATCTACAGGCAAGATGGTTGGAAAAGAAAGGGTTTTATTACAGCTTGCTAGCAAGGGGGAAGATGGCTGACTAATGTCTCAAAGAACTGTCTTACAGAACAAAGACTACAAACCAGTTATATAGGGGTCTGTTCTGTGGGTGGGGGAGGCATATGGTCTCAGGGTGGGGCATCCATCTAGTCTTAGTTCCTGGCAGTCTTTTGTTTTCCTTGATATGCATCAGATACTGGAGCAATGCCCTGTACCCTGATCTTTCAGTTGTCATTGATGTTGGCTATCAGCATACATTCTCTGCCCAGGAGTCAGTACTTTCCTAAGGAACTCAAAAGAACAAAGTTATCAACTTATAGCAGCTGGGAGGGGCTGTAAAGTCCAGAGTTAGTCAGAGATCATTCAAAGTTACAATACTATTTCTTTTCTACAATATGGCTTCCCTTATGTCAACCTTGTGTTGAGCCAGTATGATAACTCCTTGTGTTACCACACAAAAATGGGATCATCCTACCTGATGTGCATAAATAAGATAATTAATTACTGTATCAGCTTTTGGGAAAAGAAATCAGCTTTATTCTGTGAGATCTATCTTCAGAGAGACAGGGGGGATGTGCCCTCAGATCTGTCTCCCCAATTCAGGATTTGGGTTGAAATTTAACAGGTTAGGTTGAACAGGCTGGCATGTGGAAACACTGGCAGGACAGGTTTTGATTGGTGGGCTTCAAGCATTTGTGGTAAGATTCTAAACATTCTGTAAACATTTATGGTAAGGTTCTAAACATTTATGATGAGTTTGTAAACACGTACGATGAGGTGGGGAAGGAGTTTTAACACTGGATTGTCTTGAATGACAGACCCCTTGCTTCTCATAAGAGTCTGACTTCTAAGTTCCTGTCATGTCCCGGTCTTTTGGTTCCATGGGGAGGAGAATCTTTGGTTCCACAGTCATTTCTAGTGAAGATTTCTTCTTCTGCACATGCTCTGGCTATATGACTTTGCAAATTTTCTGAAAGACAATTTCTTAATTACTCTGTTGATAAGATGGGGTCACTTGAATTGGTCCTGAGGGCCCATGGTTACACTTGCTGCATTGAATTGGAAGGTCCTTAAGTTGTGGATGTAGGATTTATAATAATTTTAGTGAATTTGGCATTTAGTTCACCTTTTAATATTCCTTTAATTGGTATGAACCTAGTTATTAGTAAATTAAGCTGTGCTGATTAAATTAACTGTAGAACAACAATGGTCACTTTATTGTGTAGGGTATTTAATTTTGCTTCCTTTAATCAAAAATGCAAGTGCTAATGCTTTCTTTTCTCTCATTCCTTCTGTTTATTTATTTATTTTTTATTATTTTTGTGTGTGTGAGGAAGGTTAGCCCTGAGCTAACATCTGTTGCCAATCCTCCTCTTTTTGCTGAGGAAGACTGGCCCTGGGCTAACATCTGTGCCCATCTTCCTCTACTCTATCTATATGGGTTGCCGACACAACATGGCTTGACAAGCGGTGTGTTGGTCCACACCTGGGATCCGAACCTGCAAACCCCAGGCCGCTGGAGCAGAGTGCACGAACTTAACTGCTAAGCCACCGGGCTGGCCCCCTTTTGAAAATTTTTTTGTTTAAGACTTCCAGTCAGGGGCCGGCCCGGTGGCGCAGCGGTTTAGTCCGCGCTTGGCAGCCCGGGGTTCGCTGGTTCGGATCCCGGGCGCCTGCCGACGCACTGCTCGTCAGCCATGCCGTGGCGGCGTCCCGTATAAAGTGGAGGAAGATGGGCACGATGTTAGCCCAGGGCCAGTCTTCCTCAGCAAAAAGGGGAGGATTAGCAACGGATGTTAGCTCAGGGCTGGTCTTCCTCACCAAAAAAAAAAAAAAAAAAAAAAAAGACTTCCAGTCATATAGTGAAACTAAACAAAATCGCCCTGGTACTAAATAAATGGCAGTAGTAGATTTATCAAAAAAAGAGGAAGAAGAGTTGCAATATTTAAAAACTGTGGGGAAAAAAGCTGTCTATAGTTCATACAGCTTTGAAATGACTCTCAGTCAGTACTTCCTCTAGAGCCCACATTTACCCTGGGGTGAGATGGAGCCTTCACAAAGATCGCAAAAGCCCCCCTCCATGTCTCAGAGGTTTAATGACAGCTCTTACCATGACAAAATAGTTGAAGCTTCTTCAGTTCTCGTCAGTATTCTGTAAGAAGCTAATGTACAGATCTGAACTCATTTTAGCACAAACTTTTGCACTCACAGCCATCTGTCTGTCTGTCTTAACTCTACATATTAAACAGCATCTCACTCTGAAACATTGATAGAATGTTTTGATTTAAAGAAAATTTGATTGCTTTTGTCTTTAGGAACTTCAATCTTTAGAAACTTGCTTCTGAGCTATTTTAAACATTTAGACAACTAGAAAAAACTATTTCAAATCCCATGTGCCTACCACTTAAATTTAATAAATGAAGCTTTCTTTACCCTTTGAATCTAGGATTTAATGGTACTTAGGAGGTTTTGACTTAATTCATCTAGATTTGCAGCCTCTGAGAATTTGAAAGCTACAGATCCTGTCTCAGAAAAATTTGCTCATATACAAAATTTTATATCCAGCATTAGAGTGTTTATAGACTCTCCATTGTCTAAGTTAAAAATTCATGCTATAAAGAGCCTGTCTGGATAATCCACTGTGAATAGACTTCAGAGTGTCCATTGTCACAAATATTTTAAAATATTAGGTGAGTTCATAATAACACAAGACAGTTGGGCTGTTTATTTTCAAGAGTATGGAATTTTTTAATAAGCAGGGTAATTTTAAAATACCATTTGAATGATTAGAGTTTCAAATAAGTTATTGATCCGAAAGTAAAATCCAGAAAATATTTTCAAGTAGTATGAACTGCCATATATATACATATACATACATACACATACAACATATGTTTTTGATGTGTGTATGTGAGTTATTTCAGGTTATCCTTTGATAAAATATGGAGAACAGAGGGGAGAAGGCAGATATTAGACATGGCATTTCCTCACCATGCTCAGCTTAGACAAGCCTTCATGGTTTCTACATTAAGCCATCGTGGTAAACACAGAGAAAAGTGTATTAGTAGGTATTCTTTTTTATGAAAACTTTCAAGTATTTTTTCAATGTCTTATAATAAAATTTTCCTGTTCCCAAACATGTTTTCTGAAAGGTTTGTTGAACATGCCTTCCAACTATGACCTAACTCATTATATAATTAAAGCCAATTGAAAAGCAGAGGTGAATATTCTCAAATTATCTTTATAGGCAAGTTGTTACACAATGCATTTTTACTATTGTAATAGCTGAATATAGTCTAAATTGTTTTTGATACATAAAATGAGTTCAGGTGTATCAGGAACTCATTGTGTAACTGTATAACTAGGATTCCCCAAATTTACTTACACGTAGAATACTATGTTTATTCAAGGATAAATAATATGTGCAAATTTGAAGCTTATGTATCCATTATTAAGACTAAACAGTATTCTCAACAATTATTTAGGATGTTGACAAATAAGATTTTTTGGGAGGAGAAGTATTTTATCACAGAAATTGTTTAGAATTAATGGTGCATAGGGATAATTAAAAACAACTCATTATTGTTCTTAATTTCTCTACAGACAATGTATCCTATTACTGCCTACTCCGACCACCTTGTCCTGGCTATAACACTAGTTTGGGTACCAGGCAATGTGTTAGCTAACAGGACTACAAGTCAATAGACCTCAATTCTAGCTCTGTATCTACAAGAAGATTGATCTATGATGTTGCATCCCGTTGGTTAAATATCTGGGTCTCATTCTCCCATCTGTAAAATAGAGACAGTCAGATTACACAGTTCCTAAAATTCAATCTCTAAAATGTAGCTACTTAGCATTTAGCAGTAAGAATTGTTGGAATGTGTGTGTGTGTGTGTGTGTGTGTGTGTGTGTCTGTCTGTCTGTCTTTGTCCGTGTTTATGGAGCCCAAACGCAGAGCACTGATGTGGGAAGCATAAGCCCACTTCAGTTCTAACCACTGCACTTCCCCACAACCTGAAGGAAGTCCCTTAATCTTTTCTCTTATGTCAATTTTATTTTTTTTATTATCTGTAAAATGAGAGAGCTGGACCAGATGATTCCAATGTTTCTTTCTTGTCTGAGTGTTGTCTAATTCTGTATCTTATTTGTAAATTCCTTAATATATTAATCATACTGTTTGTTGTATATAGATATATTCATTTGCTTAGTTTTTTGGAGATAATAAAGAATTATGATAATTCCTTATGATAATTAGTGTAGATGAAGAAATTGAAGTTCAAAGAGATTAAGCATCTTTCATGCTTCATAACTGGAGAATCTACATCTATTATATAGGTTAAACATAACTGGAATTTATTATCTTGTTCATTTGAGCACAGTTTATGCAGAACTCCATTATCTAAAATAAACCTACTTTTTCACATCATTTTTAGAAATAGTTGTATCTCAGTCATACACCTATAGAAGTTTTGGGCTTCTATATCAAAAATACCATTGCAGGGTGGCCTTAAACAGCAAACTTTTATTTTTCACAGTTCTGGAGGCTCGAAGTCCAAGGTGAAGATGCCCGCAGATCTGGTGGCTGGTGAGGGTCAGCTTCCTGGCTTGTAGACAGCTACCTTCTTGTTGTCTCCCCACATGGGAGAGAAAGCAAACTCTAGTCACCTTCCTTTCTTGGAGAACACTAATCCCATCATGCAGCTCCATCCTCAATACCTCATCTAAACCTAATTACCTCCTAAAGTCCCCACGTCCTGATATCCTTCCACTGGGGGTTAGAGCTTCAAGGTACGAATTTCGGGGGAACACAAGCATGCAGTCAAAACAAGCTGCAAGTAACCAGTACTCTTTTCCTAACCTTGTTTGGGTCTAACCTCTCTAAGGCTTCAGCCTGAACTTACTCACAGACCTTCTCCATGATTTGGTAACTACCAGTCTTGCCAGCGTTAAGGCTAGCCAGTCTCCATTCCCCAAATCTTTCCCCACATCCTATGCTCTAGTCTTATTGACTGAAGTCCTGGCTGTCTTTAATTTCTTTGTCTTAGTCAGCTCGGGTTGCCATAACAAAATGCCATAGACTGTGTAGCTTAAACAGCAGAAATTTATTTTCTTACACTTCTGGAGGCTGAAAGTCTGAGATCAAGGTGCCGGCAGGTTTGGTTTCTTCTGAGGCCTCTCTCCTTGGCCTTCTCTCTGTGTCCTCACATGATTTTTTCTCTATGCACATGGCCCTGGTGTCTCTTCATCTTCATATAAGGACACCAGTCTTATCATTTAACCTTGTGTCCTCATTTAATTTTAACTCCTTAAAGGCCATTATCTCCAAATACAGTCACATTTGGGGTTAGGACTTCAACCTATGAATATTAGGGGCATGATTAGCTGTCTGATGCCTCATGGAACTTGTCCTGCCTTTAACCTATATTTTTAGTTTTATTCTGAATTCTTCTTTCCCTGAACAACTTCCTACTCCCCTCTGCCAAGTGTGAGGAAGGTAGTAATCCTATGCATTCCCATCTCTGCCTGTATCTCTGATTTATATTTGTCTATTTATTATCTTTCTATTTCACTGGAGTGTGAGCTCCTAAAAAGCTGGGAGTGCATCATTTTCAAGTCTAAAATTCTAGGACAGTGATTGTATGTAGTTGTATTAAGCAACCCATAAAAGCTTTTCTAATTAGTTAACTAACATAATAGTTTTATTTCCTATAAAGTTTTTTTGAAGGGTAGAAAATTGCCCTGCATATCTTTTCCTTAGGTATTAGCAATTTAGATTGTGCCTTCTTAAGATTCCTTCTGCTTTGAAGAGCATCTATGCAGAGGTTAAAAAGTGCAATACGTACTTCAGAATACTCGCGGAATTGAAGGGAGAGAAGTCTCTAAAATAGCAGTTTAGAAAAATTACTACATCAGAGGGAACTATAAAAAATGAAGTAAGTTGGGCTGAAGCAGAAGTGAGAGGATAATGTGTCTTTGACGTGGCATGACCACAAAATGTTCCTGATGGCAGGTGCTTTCCAACTATGAGGCCTGAATGAACAACAGCCACCAGGGTGATGAGTGAACTGAGAGTCAGGAGTGGAAAATAAAGGAGGCTCCTTTAGGAAGAAAACAGAGATGAAATGATTCCACTGGTGTTTTATTTTCTCAAGCAATTTCTTGGTATCTCTGGAACATTTATTTATTTATTTTATTTTATTTTATTTTATTTTTTTGTGAGGAAGACCAGCCCTGAGCTAACATCCGTTGCCAATCCTCCTCTTTTTGCTGAGGAAGACTGGCCCTGGGCTAACATCCGTGCCCATCTTCCTCCACTTTATATGGGACGCTGCCACGGCATGGCTGACAGGCAGTGCACCGGCGGGCGCCCGGGATCCAGACCGGCGAACCCTGGGCTGCCAAGCGCGAACTAAACTGCTGCGCCACCCGGCGGCCCTGGAACATTTTTTAAAATGATTTGCTTGCCTGAGCATTTTTGTTTGGGAACCTATTCTTGACCTCTAGGGATTGTAAATCCAGTCTGCTGGCCCATTCTATAACTTTCAAGTTAACAACGTAAAAGATATAGTTCCTGAGGCTTCTAAAAGGAAGAAGAAAAATTGAAGTTATGAAAAGGAAAAGAAGCATATGAAGTTATAATAATTTTCTTCCTTCCGATGATTTCATGTCACAGCGATCTTTTAAAACTTCTTAATTGAGATACTGTTACTCACCTGTGGCTGTCTCTTCACTCCGATTAAAGGCCAGAGTCATTACCACAGCTTGTGAAGCCCCTGTGAGCCAAGGTCCCTTATTTCTACATCAGGTCCTGTCGCTCTTCCCTTGCTCTCTCCAGCACATCACCTTGCTTTCTTTGTCTCCAAAGCACTTGTTACTGTCAAGTATATCATCTAATGTGTTTATTCATTTGTGTGTTGTCTAATATTCCCCAACAGGACATAAATTCCAACATGGCAGAGTTTTGTCTGCTTTGTTAAATGCTGTGTCCCTAGTGCCTGGAGAGTATCTGGCACATAGTCGACACAACACTCAATAAATTATTGTTGAATGAATAAATCTGATGCCAATTAAAAGATGGAATTTGTTTTGGAAGCAAAACGAGATCCTAAGTATATCACAGAATATTGATACAGGAAAATAAAATCAGTAACGTTTATTTAGCATTGGTTTTTTACTTTAGTATAATCATGTTGAAAAAAGTTGATTTTGTTTCTTCTGTTTTACCTAGACTACTCTCCATTTTAATAGGCTAGTCATTGGTGATG
This sequence comes from Tapirus indicus, assembly GCA_031878705.1. Taxonomy (NCBI): domain Eukaryota; kingdom Metazoa; phylum Chordata; class Mammalia; order Perissodactyla; family Tapiridae; genus Tapirus; species Tapirus indicus. The sequence continues at coordinate 40,233,232 of CM062925.1, forward strand.
TAAACAATCCATGATCATATTTGTTCACTGAATTTGCAATAATAATAGCCTCTGTGTTTCCCACAGTAATACCTTCATTATTTACTAAATCCTATGGGATGCAAATAAAAGAAGAGAGAAAGAGTAAAGGAGAAAATATAAGAGGAAGAGGAGGAAGATCAGATGAATGCTGTTGGTTACTCTCTATATTTTTAGTCATGCCAATACATTCTTCTCTGTCTTTATGAGGAATACCTTCATATTTCCCTGCTAAGGAAGTTGGGCTATACTCTACTCTCCTTACTGCTAAGAGACTTCTGTGTGTGGAACATAAGGTGAAGAAAGAGAAAGGAGTAGATGACTTGCAGAGGACAGAGAATCTTTCTTTCCTTTCCAACTGACAATTTATTATTTCTTTTTCTCTAGGAAAATAAAACATTCATTTTACTCAGAAAATTATTTTCAGGTGTGCTTTTCACAGTTTACAGTAATCTTTTCCTACATGTAACATATATTTTCATAGCAACCGACTTTTGCAAGCACAGCAGGAAGGAAAAGACCTGATGCTCTCCCTGCAGGCTTGCTTCTTGTTACTGTAACAAGAAGATGAAGGACCAGATGACACAGCAAGGGGCAGGGCATGCTTGGAGGAAACAACAGCTCAAAGACAAAAAATACAAAACATCAATTATGTATTAGAGAAGGCTGTTCAAGTTAATGATCACAGCAGATGCAGCTTTGTTTACACACAGAAAATTTAGTTTTACCACACTTTATGCTCAACCTTGAAAACACAGGCTCATTAGTCAGAAAGAATCTGCTCTAATTAGGCTTCAAATTAGAAATTCCACTGGGAATGTGGTCCATTCCAGCTATCTGATAACACACTGCTCAAGAGGAATTTATTGACCTCAGCTTTGGGAAAGCCTCATTGCAAATCCTGTGCTACCTTGTTAAGCAGGATATTACTCTGAAAATCCTTTCCCTTGTCACTAGGACACCATTTAGACACATGCAATCTCAGGCGATCCTTTCTTCATTACGGAGCTAAAGAGAGAATCAAGTGTAAGTGAGAAAATCCGATTAAGCAAGTTAGCAACTGCTTTAATCCATAAATACATAGTAACAGTAATAGCTAGGATCTTTGTTGAGTTTACAAAGCCCTTCTTATATATTTTATTTTGATCAGTCTTCTAAACAGCTCTAGGAGTTAGATACAAGAAATGTATATTTGTTCTTGGTACCGGTTGCTACAATTTTACCTTTGTGTAGCAAAAACAAGATTCTGCTGGTCTGGCCATCCTGAATACAGCTGGAAGAGTTAATAGTTTCTTCTATATGGTATCAATTACTTATTGTGGCTCATAGCAAAACTCGGGATTAAATTTTACTTGGGAGACTGGTGAGGTAATGGATCTGCTTAGAGGACACCAGAATAGCAGGTAGACCTCATAGATCACTCCTACTCTAATGACAGAGTTATAGACTCCAAGCAGGCTATCAATATGTAAAATAACAAAATATATCTAAAGTTAAAAGAAATTCATAGTAAATAAGAATAGCAGTAGCTGGCAACTTTAACAAAAGAAAGAAGTCCTATTGACCTAATTTTCTGCCATCAGAAACGCATGCACACTTAAGTTATGCCAAATTTCAGTATTTTAGGACAATCTTTAACATCATATGTGTCGGGGGTCCCCAAGACCACTCTTAGACCCTGTTATTCACTAGACAGACTCACAGGATTCAGAAGCTCTTATACTCATGGTTATGGTTTATGACAGTGAAAAAATACAGCTTAAGATCAGCAAAGGGAAAAGAAGCTTTGGGGGAAGGCCTGGGTGAAACCAGGTGTAAGCTTCCAGGTGCCCCTCCAAGTTCAGTCTCATGGATGCGCTTAATTCTCCCATCAATGATGTGCAAAAATGTATATCAAATGTTGTCAACAAGGGAAGCTCACCAGAGCTTTCACTGGGGGTGAGTCAGGCAGGCATTGCATACGACTCACATATTCAACTACTCTGCTACTCACACTCCAGAACCCCAAAGAAAAAAGCAGGTGTTTACCATGAATTACATTGCTAACATTAAGTGTCTAGTCAAATTGGTTCAGCATAGCCCAAGTCCACAGGCATACAAAAACAATCTTATCAGGCAAAACCTTCCAAGGGGTCAGAGCACAGCAGTCATGAGCCAGCTAAGAGCCAGTCCTGAAAAAAAAGCCTTTCTTGGAAATGTTTAGGGTTTGAGCAACTCTGACCTGCTAGGTTAATCATTTCATGCACCCTATGGAATGTCAATGTAGAGACACTGAAACCATTAAGTGAAGAAATATTCATTCAGAACAGGCTCCTCGCAACCATTGTAAAGTTATTCAGATACTCTGTATATATTGATCATGTTGATTCTTTTTATAAATTTAATGTAATGTAATTTAAGTTAATGTAATATTATATTTTCTTTGAAGGTAAATTGAATTTATTATACTAGTCTAAAAATATACCTTTACATATCAGATTTATTTACTTATTCATTTATTTACTATTTATTTGTCTATTTATCCATCCTCATACTGGCTGAATTGGTTCACTTATTATCTGGCTCCTTTAGCATCAAGGACACAAAACTTAACGCTTTTTCTTCCACTTTTCCTTGTGTTTCTTCACCAGCCATGTTTGATAAACTTGCATGTTTATCTGAAAATGAGTAGCCAAGGCATTTTCAATTTTTCCTAATTATATCACAGTTTACTTTCACCAATCTGCTTTTTAAAATTGGATTTGAATTGGTGTCAAGTGATAGAATGTACATGGTTTAAAAAAAAACAGTATCAAACAAGTAAAAAATTCCTCTCTATAATTCATATTTCCAAAAAACGTTGAAAAATGAAAGATATTTTAAAACTAATTTGGTAGCGAAAACTTACCTAAAGTTACATGAAGCTATTTATAATCCCCCTCTTCTTTTTTGTAATCCATGTGCTGTCAGCCTTCAAAAGTTTCACTTCAGAAGTTTAAATACATGTGATTATATGGTACTGCCCAAAACTTCGTTGGAAGTGTGATGTAATATAGACTATTTTTGTACCATATTGCTTCTCTAAATTGAAATTTTCTAAATTGTGAATCACTAAAGAATTTTGGATCTTTACAGAGACCCAGGCTATAAGATCTCTCTAGCACTGCTCTGGGTCTCATTTCCTAGTGGTAGTACCTTCAACTCTTTTACTTACCCTGTATGGTTTTTACCTTCATATTTCTAAATAATGTGCTTTATCGTATTTCTTGAATTTTCAGTTTTGAACAATATATATTGACTTACTAATAAGAAGATGGAAGATGGAGATTTATTTCTCTCATATCAAACGAAGGTTTATTTTCCCATATTTCCAAAAGTTATATTACATTTGCGGGATGTTTAAATTTTATGCATTTATACTTACTATTTTAGAGCTGAGACACAATGTGTTATGATTTTTATTCTTTTTTAATTTTAGGATTTACCTGAAGTGAATAATTTTCTTTTATTAACTTTATTTAACTTTCACCAATTCAATCAAAATTTATCAAAGAATCAAAAATATCCTCTAAACATGATCAAAACCATCAGGTCATCTACTAGTTTTGTTCTTCTAGAAGTCATCCTTCATCCTTCTTCATCTGGGCTGGTTTCTCTTTAGGCTTTCTTCAAACCGCCAACCTGGACTTGCTCACATAAGCAACCTTGGAATTTTCATCACCTTTCTTCTATGCTGGCTCTTCTATTTCCTGCATTCCGTATCTTCTGACACGAACTGGTGTACTGCAATACAATTCTGGTGATAACCACTCGGATTTAACACAGATCCCACAAGTTAAAGGGCATGGTCCCCAACTGCCCTCATTTCAGACATCAGCTGTACTTTAGGGGTCCTCAGGCTAACCACAACTATGACTGTCTACAAATGCAGGTAATCCCATAATATCCTCAGGTTCAATAATTGACTAGAATGATTCACAAAACTCAGGAAAGTGCTTTTCTTACAATTATATTTTTATTATAGAGGATACAGTGGGCATGGTCTGGGAGGGTCCTAAACCCAGAAATTTCATGCTCTCTCCCCATGGAATCAGTGTACATCACTCTCCAAGCACATCAAACTGTTTACTAACCGGGAAGCTCCAGTGAGCCTCAATGAAGAGAGTTTTTATTGGGGATTCATTATATAGGCATGATTGATTGAATCATTGGCCACATGATTTTCCAGCCCCCTTCTCATTCCTAGAGGTTGGGCTGCCTCAAAGTCCCAACCCTTTGATCACGTAATTGGCCTTTTTATTGACCAGCCCCCTGTGCTCATCATTTCATAAACTAAGGTGTGATCTAAGGGCTTCATGATTCACAAAGATACTCCTATTATTTGGTAAATTCCAAGGATGTAATCTCCCTCCCAAGAACCAGAGATAAAGGTCAAATTATTTATTATTTAACACCATGTCTTCCTTTCTTGGTTTATTACATTATTTTGGTAGAATGTATCTTCTAGAAGCTTTCCATGGTTCTTAGGAGGTACAGTTTTTCTAACATACTGTCTGAAAATGTATCTCTCTGTCACATTTAATGGATAGTTTGGCTGGGTATAGACATCAATGTTGCAAATAATTTTCCACCAAGATTTCCAAGGCACTGATTCACTGTCTTCTAGCTTCAAATGTTACAGTCGAATAATCTAATGCCTAGTACAAAATTGATTATATGAGAACTGTCTGTTCCCCTTTTAACTCTTGGGAATTTTTTATAACTTTTTTTCCCACTGCATTCTGAAATAACATTGTGTTGTGAATTGGTGAGGTTCTGTTTTCTCGCAGGTTGTGCCTTATTTTACATTCCTATCACTTGCTCAAAGCTGCTCTGCTGTGGGTCTGCTCAATATTGTCTTTACTATGGGACTCAGGCTGATCGCTCTTCCAGATCTCATGGCAAGGAAAAAGAAATATGGTAAGTCAAGAAATGCCTTTAACCACCTCTGCTATGAAGTGCTACCTCTGGTCACATTTTATTGAGCAAAGCAAACTCTGTAGTCAATATCGCCATCAACAGTACAAGGAGGGACACAGTGGGCAAAATACAATTTATCATGGCAGGTCCTGACATGATCATGCTATTTTTAAATTTTCATTTCATTTTGGGCCCCTCAGATTATTTTGAAGTAAACGTTTCATTTTCTAGCCTGGGAAGTGCATCTCTGGCTATTTGATTTTTGCTATTTGGGGATTTCACTCTTCATAATCTAGAGTTAAAATTAATTACCATATTTTCCATAATGCTACCTCACACTCGGTTGTTCCTGGTATCCCAAGTCCAGAAACTTTCTAGACATAACTTTCTTAGATTAAATTTCTAAGTGTCTTCCAGGATGAACGACAAGTAGTCTCTGTTTTGTGGAATTGGGGAAAAGATCTTATGATGATTATACATATATAAGTTTTCAAAAAATTATCCTGTTTTGAGACAGAGCTCACACTCTTTTCTTCAAAAAATGAGTGTACTGGAGTGTCCAGTCTCTGAATTATGCTGTGGCAATGAGTTTGCTTCTGATTGGCTTACTCATCTGTAGGAAATTATATTTGTTTTTTGTTTTTTCTATCCTGACAAGCTAACTATCTCTAGCTAATCTACTTCCTATTTTCCAAAACTTTTTTGATATCTTTAATCTGCTGCCATTTTGTTATCTTTTTTCCTGTTGTTTTTGTGAATGTGGCTTTATATCTTTTAAATAAATATCATTTCAGTGGGGATTTAGAAAGAAACAGAAATAAACCTATGTTTAACCCATCACATTTAACAGAAAACCTCATGCTAATAACTATATATTTAAGTATCATCATAGTAAGTCTGTATCACATGGTTCATAGCTCAAGTGACTTGCTTTTTGTTGTTGTTGCTTTGTTTTCTATACATCCCTACTAAATATTCAGAAGACACTGATATGTTAGGTTACTCAATACATTGTTCTTTACTCATACCCTAGAATCTAGTCTTCTATCTTTGTTCAAATCTCTAGAATATTCATCTTTATCATGAATTCATACAATATTGAGTCATGTTGAAAAATAATTTGTATTATTTTTGCTTTTAGGTATCTCTGAGTCTTTAACACATTGTCTTTTTCCAGATGTCCTCAGGATAATACTTTATGTTAAAATTGTTTCCTTGACTAATAGAAAAAAGAAATCATGTTATAAAATCTTTCATTTCCTTGCTGGACACACTATGTAATTTTTATGTCATGTTCTAATGGCAACACACTGCAATGTTTGGAATTAACATTGTTAGTGAAAGAAGAACTGTTCAGTTAAAGGATTTTGTGAGATGAGGTGCTTAATAGTCACATGATATTTATGTATTGAGTAACTGATACCATAGTAATTTAAAAAATTTTAGGGGCCGGCTGGGTGGTGCAGTGGGTTCGCACTTTGGCAGCCCGGGGTTTGCAGGTTCGGATCCCAGGCACCTGCTGACGCACTGCTTGTCAGCCATGCTGTGGCGGCGTCCCATATAAAGTAGAGGAAGATGGGCACTGATGTCAGCCCAGGGCCAGTCTTCCTCAGCAAAAAGAGGAGGATTGGCAACGGATGTTAACTCAGGGCTAGTCTTCCTCACACACACACACAAATAATAATAATAATAATAATAAAATTTCATTGTGAACTAGCACATGGTGAATAACCAATGGCTTATTGTATACTCATCACCTTGGTATATGATGATACTGTCACCTCCATTACTGTTACCTTCATCACAGAATAAGCTACTATTATAGTTTGAGAATGCAATGCTACTTCAATCATGCCCAGATCTCAGGCTGCTCCTTGACTCTTACTTAAGGTGTAGGTGACATATTTAAATGAAATATTTCCAGAAGAATCTCTCCTGGATGTTCTAGAATTCATGATACATGGATGGAACAGAATTACATTCACAATTTTCTTCCTCTCAAAAGAATACACTAAAGCAATAGACATAATTGGGATCAATATCATGGATTGGTAGTGTAGATAAAATGTATATGTCTACTACATATAGTAATTTTCCCACTATAACTGAAATTATTTCTGTTTTTGAAACAAGCATTTCATAAATCATCTTATCATCTGTTTGAATGTTCTGAGTGAATAGACTATCATTCTATGGGTTATATGCGGAGTTGGTCTATTAGGAATAAATATGAAATGTTTTAATTTTTCTGTTTCAAGGCATGACATGCAAGGTATGTTCTTTCACATCCCTTAAAGTCTTGTTAGGTTTTCATGATTTTCATTTCTTCTTTAATTAATACAAATCTAGGTCATTTTGAAAGTTCAGTCTCAAATTGACTTAAAATTTATCTTCTTCTTTCCCCCAATCACAGACTTCAGTTGTATCTCTCCTTGGAGTAAAGGAGGAAGGCATGGTCAACCATGATAAACACATTTCTAATATTTTTTAGTTATTACCAGAGTTGAAGTCACATAGACATGAGAGGAAGTTGTTTTTATTATAAGCAAGTTTTTATTGGTCATGGGGAAGTGTTAATCTGTCTGAGTTCATCTTCTGCTGGTGGATCCTAACTTCACTAACGTGATTGTCTTTGTATGGGAAATGTGCAACTTTCTTTGGTAAGAGTGTTCAGTTTCATCCAATTCTCTTCCGTTACTGAGGAACATTTCAGAGATAGTTGGTTAATTCTCCTTCAACCTCACCAGTGGTGCATGGCTTCAAGTCATTCTTGGGTAAATTGTCTACTCAATAGACTTAATGGCCCTAGGTGTTTTCTAGTGCTTACCACCTCTTCTAATATTTGTGACCTTTACAAGAAATGCCAAGTTCCTCTTCCACAAATTTTCAGGGAAGGCTTCCAAGAACTAGGATTGAGATGGGGAGGAGGATTGTACTTTTTCACAAGAATATTATAACTGCTTTCTTGCTGTTTCTTTTGACCCAGTCTTTTACAAGTTTCAAGTCCTTAGAAATTCATAGACTAGAAATGGATACTGAGCTCAATGTTTACATACTGCCTAAAATTGCAGGGGCTATATGTCAAGCGCTCCTATGAACTGCCTCCTTATGATCAACCTCATTCTAATTGTGGTGCAAGGATGAAACTTAGGATTCTATAGCTCAAGAGTTATCCAGCCAGGGAATGAAGTGATCATCTTCCTTTCTTCCTATTACCTCAACTCTTTGTGAGGGGTTGAGCTAGATCTTCTTACCATGAAACTTGACTTGAGGACAGGGGAAATTCTTCCCCACTTTACCTTGAGGCACATATTTTCTCACCACTAACATTTACTTCTTATAAAGTGGAAAGCTTTCATATTTGTATTAAAAAATCCTCTCTCTCTTCCCTCTTTCTTTCCCTCCCCCTAAGTTCATCAAGGGATAGAGTGTGGAGTGGTGGTGGGAGTTGTAAGAGAGGAAAATGAGGATGATTGTAGTAGATCTGAGTTTATTGACCCTTGTTATGCCCTACGGGATTGTGTTTAGCCCAATTACATTTGGCAGTCTTTAAATGTGGAGTAATTGGCACTTTTCAATTGAATCTTTGAGCCTTACTCAAAAGCATCCTATAATTTTAGTTATTACATTAAATAGACTGCAGTGTTGTTGCAGATGGTGCCTAAATCAGAGGTCAGCAAACTATGACTCACACACTAAATCTGCTCACCAATTTTTTTGGAAATAAAGTTTTATTGGAACATGGCCACACTCATTTGTTTATTGTTTAAGGCTGCTTTAAGTTGAGTAGTTGTGACAGTGACTGTGTGGTCTGCAAAGTCTAATATGTTTATTTTCTGAACCTCTATACACAAAGTTTGCTGATCCCTGGTCTAAATCACTTCTGTGTGTATATTCTTCAATTTATCACTATTATTATCACTTTCATAATGCACTCCAGCATAAAATTAGAGTAGTATATGTACCAAGGAGAGGCACATATGTGTCTTAGCTTTGGGGTTTGTATTGGTAATTTCTGTAGAAATCAATACGCACTACAGAAAGGAGTAGGGAAAAATATAAGATCAGTGATTGTTAGCTGTCTATATACAGATAATACTGGGAATGGGATGATAAGAATAAATTTACTTTAAAGAAATCTCAACCATTTGATATGATGAGGATTGAGGATTCAATTTAATTCCTGATTAAGTTTTGACACTGTATCTGTGTAGAAATGTGATAAATATTTAGAAAATCTATAACTCATGAAAACTCATTAAAAGAACACATATCACCCACAAGGAGCTCCACAATCATCTCAAATTGCACACACAACAATACAGTAGGTGCACGTTTATTTTAAAAAACATAAAGATGATCTTCAAAAAGATGACTCATCTAGTGGCAACCAATCATTATGTTGATGATAACTGACCAATTTCAAATACAAAACCTATGTTCAAAAGATTTAACATGACATTTTCACTCACCCCCACCAAGAAAACAGACCACATTCAATGGTTTGACAATATTGTGATAGATGGTTTAAGGACAACCTTGGCCATAGGAAAAACATTAAGAGTTGGAAGCAGAATTGAACAGTCAAATATTCAGTATTATGTTTTCAGTGTGAGTCTAGTGGAAAGTTGTGAAACACATCATAGAGGATCATGTGTCCTCTCTTGGATCTTAGACTCTGGAATTCTCTATTAAAATCTAACAGCATAGAACACAGTGAAAGGGTCATTCCTGAAATTCCAATTAGGTTTATATCTAGATCTAGAATCTGGTGTTCATGTGGTGGCCAATGGCCCCTAGTACTCATTCCATCATGCCCAATTCTTGCCTATGTTGTGCCTAAGATCCTACGTCTAGGTTACAACTGTTTTCCACTCTGATTCTCCAGATCCCCCTCCCTTTTAGAAATTTTATTCTGCTATGATTTCAAGACTCAGTGACTACCCCTGCTACTCATGGTCAGATATCCCAAACATTGGATTATTCTCTGTATCCTCAGTTCCTAATAATACTTGTTTAATAAATGAGAAGAAGTGACCTCATGGTCCATTTATGGCTTATGAATGGCTATAATCCTGGTTTCTGTCTGTCAGCCACTGTAGAAACAGGTCTGGTGTCCATCACTAAAATAACGCAAGTAATTTTCTGCAATGTGGATGAGGCTGCTATGTGTTGAGGTGCACCTAGGAGCCTGCTCCTAATGATCTACCAGCCAGGCCTATCCTGTCCAAATCTGTGAGCTCATTCAAACCTCGGTTTTTCCTTTTCTGCTGTCCCATGTTTCCATGGGAACCATCTTGCTCTGAGGCTTTTGCCTGATATAAAACATATTATACCTGACATAGTATTTAATATTTTATAAGATGGATCTAAAAATTATATCTATATATAGTGTAGTGAAAGAAGATAGCTGGAATCGTACAGACTTGTGTGCAAATTCTGGCTATGCGACTGTCAGAAAGTCACACAATTTCTGTGAGCCTTGCTTTCCTCATCTATAAAATAAAAATAGAAAACTCATGCTATTTTTGGAGTTAGAATGGGAAAGTCAAAGGACTAATGTACATAAAGCATTTATCTCAGTGTATAACCCATAGTGCCTACTCAATAAAAATTGGCTCCCTCTGTTCTCTTGGAAAAGCATTCTATGTTCAGTAAAGGCAATTGCATTGTATGGGCAGTCTGTGTTTTCAGAGTTCAAATGAGAAACAAACTTGAAGGGCTAATGTATTTAGCAGAACTTTTTGGAGGATATGAAAAGTAAAAATAACATCTTATGTACGTTGAACTTTAGTTAAAGGCTCCTCTCTTGAATTTAATGATATTATAAGGAGCAAAGCCACAGGTTAAGGAAGACCACTGCAACTGGCGGTGGTGGGGTAGTTCTGGCTAACTCTATCTGGAAGAAGTTCAAAGGATTTGTTTGGGTTCTTCACTGTATTTAACAGAATCCACTGTAGTTAAAGTAGCAAGGGAATCAATTAAAAGGGTATTGCAAAATGTATAGCCTTTCAGGATAAAGAGCCAGGCTTAGGGGCTGATGGTATTAGTTTACCAAAGAAGAGCCTACTAACACCATAGCTTAGAATTTAGGGAATTCTCTAACCAGAAAATGGATCTTCTAAATACCCTGGATGACCAAAACATGGCAAATATCCTCTGTAGGAGTAGTTTGTAGTGAGAGATCATATGGAGCTAGGACCAGGTTGTAAATAAAAGGTATTTTACTGAGCCTATAGACCTGGGGAATTCTAGGGTACTTTGAACCAGTCATTAGCTCACTGGAGAATTTATAGCCATAGTAAATTAAGAGTTTTCTGTGAATCTATATTATATCATGTTGGCATTTTGGAGAGAGCAATAACTAACTCTTGTCTTCACACTCTATTCTGATACCCAGAGTTTAGAATATATCAACAAATAAGACAGGAGTGAAGGAGAGAGGGAGACAGGGAAGGAGGGAGAAAGGGAGGGAGGGAAAGAGAGAGGGATGTAACATTTTCCACTTTATACATATGAAGCCAACGGGAGAATGTGGTTTTAGAGGTGCACTAACAGCAGGCTTCCTAATGCTTTACCCCTCTTCTATACATGTTCAAACAAACAATTGCATGACTGGATAATTTCAGGTCTATTCTTCCGGGGCAGGCTACTTGCACCAACCAAACTGGGGATAGAAAACTGGAAAGTACTTCTCAGTGGAGAAGCAGAGATTCCACAGGGTTCTTAGTTGTATTCAGGGTATACTCAGTTCCCTCCTCCAAGCTTAACAACCTTTGGCAGAGTCTAGGGATAGGACAGAGAGAGACCAGTTGTGTTATTGTACAAGAAATCTCATGAAAGCATAATGCTGGGGTAATGGGGATAAGTTTCTAACATGATACTCATTCTATTTGGTGGTCATTGCTAGGAAACAGATTTGAACCACATTTCACAAATACTTGAATGTCAAAGAGGGTATCTGAACATCATAGCTGTATAGGTTTTCCTTTAATATCATGTGAGCTCAGTCATGCATGAACAATATTTACTAACATGTGTTGTCCAGAGAGAATGTTCTTGGGTTATTTAGTCTGCAATATTTATGGAAATGAAAGGCTGAGTAAACTTAGCTTCATAAGGGAAATAATAGAGCCAGCCCTGATGGCCTAGGGGTTAAAGTTCGGCCCTTTCACCCTTTGGCAGCTCGGGTTCATTTCCCGGTTGCAGAACCATACCACCTGTCTGTCAGTTGCCATGCTGTGGCGGAGGCTCACATAGAAGAACTAGAAGAACTTGCAACTAGGATATACCGGGGCTTTGAGGAGGGGAAAAAAAAAAAAAGAGGAAGATTGGCAACAGATGTGAGCTCAGGGTGATTCTCTTCCTGCAAAAAAAAAGAATGTTAAAAAAAGGGAAAAAATGTAGTGAGAAAAGCAGTGGATGAAACTTGGGGCCGGTTTTGTCACCCTCACATATCAGTAAGCTCATTGGAGGATGAAATCATGAGTTAAACTTCTTTCTTGATTCTCCTCAGTCCCCTGTAAGATCAATTGGTTTTCCAGAAAATGTCTGGTGATTTTCATATATGTACAAATTTTTATACTTGCACTGAGTACATGTGATTTTTACATCTCTCTCTCTCAGTATATATATGTGTGTGTGTGTGTGTGTGTGTGTCTATATGTATACATATACATATATATATATATATATTTTTTTTTTACAGGTAATAATGTTGAGAACATTTCACGTATAAGAATTCCTTCTACGTTATAATTACTTGAGAGTGATATCTTGATAAGCTAATTTAAGATAGAATTTGAGTCATTATGAGGCTGAGTGTCAGATAATACCAGCATTTATGGTGAAGAGCATTAATCTACTCCCCAGGTGATGAGAATTTTTGCTTTGAATCCTGAATGGGAGAAGGGTATAGGGAAGAGAGAGAGGAGAAAGGAATGCATGTATTCAGAGGGCAGGTGGCTATAGGTCCACTTTCTCCATACTTTTTCATTACCAGTAAAGTTTACTAAAATTCATTATATGCTTTTTGAGAGCTTTGTGGACACCTATATTTGAGATGAATAAAAAACCATGATGTGAAAGAGAAACACGTGAAACTATAGAAATTGGAGATAGGGGTAATTCTCAGGGCTTAGCTGAAATTTGATGAGGGTTACGTTTTTCTGCACAGGGTGTACAGTAATCTTACCTTGCTTTCAAGGGCTGGCAAGGCCCCAGCTAACATTTAGGTTGTACATTTTCGTAAGCATACCTGCTACAACAGAGTTCCCTCCTCCTCTGATATTCTTCACAAGAAACAAGATAGATTTGACTTCTGTGGAATTACCGAACAGGAGCCAGCAACTTACACACAGTTACTGGCCACAGCGCTTGTCTCTACATCTCTATAAGATGAACATAGATATGACTCAGCAGTGATTTAATAACCATCCATCTGCCCTTAGGAGAATTTATACAGGCCTGTAATGTCACCTGCTGCCTCACAGACATCAGCAATGGAGCTGTTGCATGGAGGAATTGCTCTGTGGGTGGGCCTGCAGGGGAAGGAAAATGAAAAGCATTAGATTTCAGAGAGCATTCCAATTTGGGGTTTTGTTTTCTGTTGTGGTCTGTTTTCTGATAGGGAATAAGGTTTTTGTTTCTATAGTTTGATTTCAAAGATATACATTTCTATTATACAAGGCTGCATGGATAGGGCAAATATTATATTACACATATACAAACACATTTTTAGCGATGAACTTCCTTTGTTCATCAATTCTGTGCTCAGACATGCTCAGTCTAATCCTTCTCAATACATTATTTAACCTGCTGCCTATGCTGTCAATTTTCTAATGTGGTTTTTCTTTCAGATTTTTTATTTAAATCAATGCCTAATGGGCCTACAGAATTTCTAGGTTTATTTAATTAATAAAAATTCTAAGATGTTAAAAATCTAGGATAATTTATAAAAATCATAAAGCAATGTTAAGGTATATTTTTTTATTATAAAATAGAGCTTGTTTCTTTTACTTACCTTTCCTCTCTCTCTCTCTCTCTCTGTCTTTTCCACCCTCTCTCATTCTCTATCTCTCAGTTAATTTGTTCTCACATCAAAAATATTTCCTTGGGGAAGAGACTTTTCACACTAATAGGCATGGAAAACTAGATTGGCACCAAATAATTATTTGTTGAAGTGGCTAGAAAGGTAAAATTCTTTTTCTTACCAATTTTCTTTCTGGTGCATTTTTAAAATGTTTTCTTCATGGATTTTCATAGCCTACACTTTGACTTGTGTCAGAATCCATCCATACAAACACACATTCATGGAATATAGTCTTTTCATATATATTAAACTTATGTGACTCTATATTTCTATACTTGCCCCACAAAAGGAAAAATAATTATAATTTAGGTAGTACAAATTATTTCCTTTCTAGTCTCCTTAATGGGTGAGGGAAGGATGAGAGTTTAGGAATCTGTTATTTCATAGCCAATCACAGTTCTGAAAATCATGTCTCAGTGTAAACCTACCATGCTCAGTGTAATTCTCCTGTTTAAAGATGCAAAAATATCAACCAACTTTATATGGTCCTCAGTCAAAGAAATAATGACTTATTCTTAATTAAGGAAACTTCATTGTTTTATAATTAATGAAGGAGGGTATGTTTTTCATGTTTAAAATTTTTATGCTTAAAATGTTTCTAAAGTAGTTCCAAGAGCCTTTTGATTCTTCATTGTGGAGCCTAATTAATCATAAAATGAGAATTTATTGTGTATGTTCTCTCTTATATCTACTACATATGGGTATACATGTACATGTGTAGAAATAAATAATGAAATATATATTTGTGATAGTATATATCTACATTATATGTATATATATGGATATTTTCAGTTATGTTCAATAATTTCATTGCACAAATTGCACGTGAGGAAAATTTTAAAAAGTCTTAAAGCACAGTTGGAAAAACTGAAAATTTGAATGAGCAAACTTTACCCTTAGCTTCTCCCCTGGCCTTACCCTCCATTGAACATGTATTGATAGGGTAATCTGATGATATACATGGACCACTTTCTATACAACCCAAGGGCCCTTGAGGGTTTTGTGATCCTTGGAGATTTAAGGAGGCAAAACTCTAACCACAGTTTCTCAACCTGTGCAGGTCTAGTACCTTCCTACAACCTCTGCCTGAAGGGCAGACTGGTACCATTCTTTGTCTCTTGTCAACTTCCCCAAGAACTCAGACTGCACCATAGTACCAAGATTTTTCTGGCCAATTTATTGAAGGTTAGTGGATAACAAGGGAGGGAGGTCTTCACACCCCACACAGCATTTCACCCTCATCCGCAGGCCCTCCATCCATCCCTTCTGTCTCTGAGCTGAGAGCAGCTCTAGCTCACTCGTAAGCCCTGCTGCACAGTCTTCCTGGGAACTGTAGTTATTCTCATCTTCTTAGTGTTTGTAATGGCAAGCAATCCTTATTATCTCCCGAAAACATCTGATGTTGCAATAATTTCTTTCTCAAAGGAGAGACAAAAAGTCATTAAGGACATTTATTTGTTGCAGCTGAACCTCCCTTGGCTCACAGTGTGACCCTGATCGTCTTCTCATTTTCCTGGGAAGTTGGTTGGGAATCTCCTCCTTATCTCTATAGATGTCTTTGCATGGTTCATATTGGCAGTGTTTTTAGAATTGTTGAGACTTGGCAGCTAGTAGCAGAGAGAGAGCCAAAGTATCAGGATTTAACAGTGTTTGGTGACCTGATGGAAACTCCATGCTGGGTCCCAGGTCACATTTTTTTAAATAGACTATACATTTTTTAGAGAAGTTTTAGGTTCACAGAAAAAGTGAGCAAAAGGTACAGAGATTACCCATATACCCCTATGCCACACATGCATAGCCTCCCCCATTTCTACATCCCCCACCAGAGTGGCACATTGGTTACAGTCAATGAACCTACTTTGACACACCATTATCACTCAAAGTCCATCATTTACATTAGTGTTCACTCTTGGTGTTGTACATTTTAAGGGTTTGGACAAATGAATAATGACACATATCCACCATTACAGTATCATTCATAGTAGTTTCACTGCCCTAAAAATCCTCTATGCTCCATCAATTTGTCCCTACCTCCCCACTAACCCCTAACAACCACTGATCTTTTTACTGTCTCCATAGTTTTGCCTTTTCACAGTATCACAGGGTTGGTATCATACAGTGTCTAGCCTTTTCATATTGACTTCTGTCCCTTAGTAGTATGCATTTCAGTTTCCTCTATATTTTTCCTGGTCACATTTTCACCTAATATTTCTCTTTCTTTGTTAGGAGTTATTGTGAAACAATAATATTGAGTAAAGAAGATTAAGGATACTGTGGTTTTAAGGTGTGTTTATATAACACCACAGTTAGTTAATTGGCCACTTAGAAGGATAAATGATTTGTCTTTAAATGCTTTAACTGAGTCAAGTATTAACTATTGAGTGACATCTATAAAGCTTGGACTTGAACTCAGATTCTCCTATACTGTGTGTAGTCTTAGTCAAATTAACTCTGTTAGCGTTATTTCCAGGTACAAATTAAAATAATAATTCATACCTTGCAAGGATGTTATAACAATTAAATGAAAATGAACATCCCGCACTATGGACGCATGCCACACTGTGCAACCTTTAGGAAACGGCTGAAACTGGTGTGGGCCAGGAGCCTTGGGTGCACTGGGGAGACCTTGGCAGGACAGGCTCCAGCGCCTGAACGTTGCTCCCGCCCACACTATCAAGATGGAGGAGGAAGGCAAAAAATGGCGCCTGCGGGCGCTTGAGATCCAGGGAGAGTGCCAGCACTTCCTCACCCTTTTGCCAGATGCTCTAGGGTTAGTAAATGGATTTCTTTCTCTATAGTCTAAAAGTCGCTTAAACTTCTGTTTTTTTCGCTGTGCCCCAGGGCGGGGGAGTCTGCCTGTGGGCCCCTAAGTGATGTCCCTCCTTACAGCAGGTCTCCGCATCGGGGGTGGGGTTCCCCGTCAATACCTTGTCTCTGTCTCTCCTACTCTTTCTCTGCGGTCCCTCTATCATTTGTTGTGCAGAAGCTGTTCAGTCAGCCCTCCGTTCTTCAGGAGGAATTGCTCTATGTGTAAGTTCGATTTGGTGTGTCCGTGGGAGGAGGTGAGTTTCCCGTCTTCCTGAGCTGCCATCTTGCACCTTCCTTGTGGTGTTTCTTCACGTCTCCTTCAGACTGGAATAGTTTCTCAGAATTTCGTTGGCTTTCAGGACTTTGAGACCTTTGAAGATTACAGACAAGTTTGCTGTTTGTTCTATTTTAGAATGTCCTTCAATTTTTGTCTTTCTGATGTTTCCTCATGATTAGATTCAGATTATGTTCCTTTGGCAGGAATATCACGGAAGTGATGCTTTGCTCTTATTTCAGCCTACCAGATGGTGCATGATTTGTGCTGTTGATACTGGACCAGGTGGGACCGGGCCTTTAGTGTGGGTTCTTGACACATCAAGGAATTCAAGAGCAGATCAGGAGAGATTATGCAAGTTTATTAAAAGACAAAAGCCAGGCTGACTAGGGAAAAGCAGAGGAAGGAAAGCAGGCCTGGCTGACCGGGTAGAAACTGACCCACCAGCCCTGAGTGGGGTTCTGGGGTCCTGATTCATAGTGGTTGAAGTGAGCAGCTGGGAATTCATCAGTTTGAAATGGGGAGTTGGGCTGGCTATGGGGGACCGGTCAGTTTGAAGTGGGGATGTTTAGGCAAGGGGAGGAGGATGCTTAGGCGAAGGGAGGGGGATGTTGCCAGAGCCTAGAGTTCCTGGAACTTGAGAGTCGAAGGTTAATCCCAGATGCTTGGTGACAGCTGCATCCTGCTGCTACTCTGCTGCTCAAGAGACAGTTTTGGTTCTGCCTTTCTCCCTGTCTCAGTATTACTGAAAATAATAATATTTGAACATTGATTAAGGGGGTGTTTGCCTGGCTTCTCCTTTGTAGAGGGCTCCTTTGCTCCTTTTAAAATAATATGAATTTGTGGGGAGGTACTTTTAAATTATATAAATATCTTTTCCCTCTTCAAGCTTTACATTTACATATTTTTGTTTATTTGTATCTGTATAGATTTATGGCTCCTTCTTAGGAGATTTATAATTTAATGCTTTAATTTTTTTTCTTTCTTTCTTTTTTTTTTTTTTTAATCATCCTCATGTGGTTGCTGCCCTGGCCAGCAGAAACCCCTTGAAATTGGCATCTGTATCCTTTTGGCATTTGTCTGTCCTTCTTTAAGCACTTCTTTGCTTTCTGGCACAGCAGTGGATTCCAAGTTTATTTTGTATTTTCCCTGACCCAGCAGTGAAATTAGCCATATCTCCAAGGAGCCCTACTTCCTTTTAGAGGAGAATGTATTCAGAAGCCAAAATCTAGATGCTAGATGTGCTCATTACCATCAGGATGTGGCTACTTTTAGGGCTTCTTAGTAGACAGAGCTAGAGTATGTGTGTATATATATATAAATATGTATATATGTACTTTTATATGTGTAAACATGTACATTTATATATACATTTATATGTACTTTTATATGTAGGCTGTTTCTGTCTGTAAAGATATAAGGCAAGAGTTCACACTGATGTTCCCACTAGTTGCAATTAAACACCTCAGGGTTCATTCTAGTTTTTTCTCTTTCTATTCTTATGATAGTGAGAATCCTGGCTCCCATTACCCTTGATATATACTCATGTTACATACCTAGGAAATGATTATCTCCCATCTCCATGGCCACTCCTCCCCCATGTAGAGCCCTCTGAACCCTGTTTGGACTAGTCCCTCTTCACCTGGATTTGGTTCTCACTGCATTGAGCAGTACTGCCTCATGGAATGCCCTCCCTACTCCACTCAGACCATAGTCTCATACCAGACTCCTACCTCATACCAGACTGCCTGCCCACATGGGTGCCCTACTTGCCCCATCTGGGCTCTGAATCTCTACACTTGACTGCCCTCATACATAGACTCTTTCCTTACCTTTCTTGGACTCTGACATCTCATGCTGACCCTGGAATGGATGCTCTCCTTACTATGCTTGAGCTCTGACTCCACACACAGGACTGCTCCCTGTGTAGATACCTTTCTCATCCTTCCTAGGCTCCATAAACCCTGTAGCAGGATGCTCTCAAGTGTGGAGTCTGTCATAGTCCTGCTTGAGATCTGACTCCCTGCATCAGACTGCCCCAATGTATGGATATTCTCCTCTGCCTCTAGCTCTGACTTCCAGTGTCAAACTGCTCAGCCCCACCCTTGCTCCTATGTAGATGTCTTCATCACCCTGCTTGGGCTCGAACACCCCACACTGGACCACAATGGCATTCCCACTTCTGGTGCAAATATACCTTGCTCTGCTTTACTTGACAGTTTGACAAGTGAATTATTCATGAAGCGAAAGGAAGAGGGAGAGTCAGAGTCCTTGCACAGTTGTAAGCATCTGATTTCTTTGCTTAGTTCAGATACAACAGAAAATATAAAGGAAAATATGAGATAATCTTAAATATTTTCACTGAGATGACTATGTAGCATCAGAAATATAAGCTCAGAGATGTCAAGATACGTGTATTTCCATATTTGTATTCTCGGTATCTAACATTATGGTCTGGCACATGGCAAATCTTTATGTTTAAAGAATTAAAACTTTCAGAATGGGATGTTTATGGTTTAAGTTTTAAACGTCACTTGTAAATTTTGCATGAGTTTAAGCAACTAACAACTTTCCCCCTCATTTTTATTCTAAAAACATATGCTAAATAAAATAGTGTAATTTGAGTTCTAAAGCACTTTGAATCTTTATTTCTTCTTGTTTGTGCCTCATTAGTTTGTCTCTCTCTGCAGGATGATTCCCACAGATATGCAAATAGACTGTGGTGTCAACCTTCCCTTTGCTCCACATCTCCATGTGCATTCACCCCTTTTCATCCGCTGTCACTAACCTATTCTAAACCTTTGTCTTTCCTTGGGATGAAGGAGACAAACTGATTCTTTACTGGTCTTTCTGCTTCCATTCATTCTCCCTCCGGTCTTTTCTCCATTCGCAGTGTGAGGTTTATTCTCAATTACCTTTCTAGCCCTTAATTCATGCCACCTGCTGATACTCACCACCACCTTGGACAATTGGCCTCATAATAATTCCTTAAACACACTAAAGTGCTTCCATTTGGTGCCTTTTCACTGGCTTTCCTCAGCTGTGGGATGCTTTGCCTCTGTCTCTTCAGAATTTTGCCTTTTCTTCCACTTTTAGCTCCGAGCTTTAATATTACTTCTTTATAGAGACTATTCTATCTGTCCAAAGTTGTCATGTTTACTTCTTTCACTTTTCATAGTCTGTGATTATTTTGTTTCTTTTTTTATCATCTCTAAGTCTCAAAGGAAATAGACTCCGTCATAGTAAAGACCACGTCTATCTTGTTCTCTGTTGTATTCTAAGGAGCCAAGTTAGATGTTCAGTAAACATCTGCTGAATATATAAATAATAGTGCTGACATAGTTACCTAAATAAAATGAGGATGGGTGAGACAGTTTTAAAAATATTTGTGCTGTGAGGCCAGCCCTGTGGCCTACTGGTTAAGTTTGGCGTGCTCAGCTTCAGGGGCCGGGTTTGGATCCTGGGAGTGGACCTACACCACTCGTCAGCTACACTGTGGTGGCAACCCACATACAAAATAGGGGAAGATTGGCACAGTTGTTAGCTCAGGGCAAATCTCCCTCACAAAAAAAAAAAAAAAAAATTTGTGCTGTGTAGATATAAATGTTGTATATATTCTTGTTAGCCTTTCCAAATAGACCTTTAATGCAGATAAAAATATATGTACTTTCCAAAAAAAAGAGGCAGTATTGTACAGCATTTATACTGACATTTATTTGGGAAATATTGGATTTTAACTTATGGAAAAAGCTATACAAATCAAATGTTTCCATTTAGCTTAAAATATGTCTGCAAATATAAAATGGTTGACTTTCTTAGGTTAGTTCAAGGTTTTTCAAGGTTTCCATTAACTTACAAATACCTAGAAGCTAAGCCTAAAACTCCAGAAAGCCACTAAAATGTCAACATGTCAATTCTTACTCTGTGCCAACTGAGTGGATGCAAAAGATTTTGAATATTCGCCTCATATGTATTTGGGTGATATGTAAGAAGGAAACCCACTAGATGTATACTACCATAGCCAATTATTGTGTCTCTGCCTTTGAAGTGCTTATGGTCCATAGCAGTTGATGAGGTCCCAAATGATGTCAAAGGGTAATTTATTCTAAAGTAGGAATTTGTAAACTACAGCCTGCGGCTTGTTTCTGTTCAACCCTCGAGGTGAGAATTATTTTCACATTTTTAAAGCATTATAAGAAAAGAAAAAAGAAAAATATGAGACAGAGACTGTATGTGATCTGCAAATCCTAAAATATTTACTCTATGGCCCTTTACAGAAAAAAAAAAATTGCCAACCTATGCTCTAAAGCATAATTGAGGAAAAATAAGGGAAAAATTGAACAGATGAAACTAATGTAGATAAGAGAGTACATTTAGGAATGCTGTATTCACAGTTGAATGTTTAGTTTTTTGGCTCCTTTATATCATGAAATTTTGGTCACTTTTTTCTTCCAAGTTGCCTCTATGGTTAAGATAGCTAGAGGCACCAATATCTCAAAAATTACTTCTGAGGTTTCAGAGATTTAGCTTGAATCTTAAAGAACAATATGTTCCAATTTCTGAGACAGAAGAAAAACTTGAGAATATTACTTAGTGTAATATATGCATCATTACACTGAGCAGGATTTTGTCTAGTACAACATTTCTTACCATGCAATGGACTTATAATGCTCTTAAAATACTATTGCTAGCTACCTTGATGTTCTTCTTCCTCTTCTTTTTTTTTTTTTCAGAAACAGCTTAGTGTGGTATAATTGACAATGTAATAAATGAAACATTTTAAGGTATATAGTTTGACAACTTTGACATATGCATCTGCCATGAAACCATCTCCATAGTCAAGACAATAAACATATTCTTTACCTCCAACTATGATAAGTGAAAAACGCCTATGGTAACCCCAGAGAAACTACTAAAAATTAAAGGAAGAGGTATAGCTAATAAGCTAAAATCAGACATTTAATGAAATGCTAAATAGCACTCAAATCATCCAAAAAAAGCAGAAAAGGAGAAAAAAAGGAAGAAAGAACAAATATGAAATATAGAAAACTAATAGCAAGATGGTAGATTAAACTAGTCATATTAATAAATATGGTAAATATAAATGGTATAAACTCTCCAATTAAAAGGCAGTGAACATAAGAGTGGGTAAAAAGCTAGACATAACTAAATACTTTCAACCAAAAATTCATTTACATATAAAGATGGAGATGAGTTAAAATAAAAGGATGGAGAAACACTAATCTTAAGAAAGCTAGAATTACTCTATTAATATTAGAAAAAGTAGATTTCATGACAATTGGTATTGCCAGAGACAGTGACATTTCATAATGATAAAATCATCAATTTATCAAGATAAACATCCTAGATATCTGTATACCTAAAATAGTTGTTTTGAAATACGTGAAGCAACAGTTGACAGTCAAGTGAAAGCAGAAGTAGACAAATGAACAATTACAGTGGAGATTCAACATTCCTGTCTTAGAAATTATAGAAACGTAATCCAAAAATTAATAGGGATAGAAGAATACTTGAACAACACCATCAACCAACATGACTTGGTTGGTATATGTAAAGCATTCCATTCAACAACAGCAGAACATACGTTCCTTTCAAGCACTTATGGAACATTTACCAAGATAGATCATATTCTGGGACACAAAACAAGCCTTAATATATTTAGAAGATTGAAATAATAAATTTTATTTCTATACACTGGCAATGAACAATTAAAAAATAAGATTAAGAAAACAATTCTGTTTACAATAGCATCCCAAAACATGAAATACTTTGGAATGAGTTTAACAAAATATATACACTGAAGGCATATATACCGAAAACTAGAAAATGTTTCTTGATTGTTGATGTGATTACATAGTTGTGTACTTTGACCAAATCCATTTAAGCATATACTTAAAATTGATGCATTTTATTTATGTAAGTTATGCTTCCATGATGTCAGTTTAGATAAAGTGACAGGGACACTTTTTAAAACTTATTTTTATAAATAATGCAGTGATTTTCATCATTAAGTCTGGCATAAAAAATTCTGAGATTTTAAAATTTTGATTCTCTGGGGCTGAGGGCAATAAATGATGCAGAATTCTTAAAGCCAAGTTAATTTTTAATTAATATTTTAAAATATTTTAAAATACATGATGTCATGCTCATATTTGAGCAAGAAAGAGAGATTGCGGTATGAAATCAAACAATGACAGAATGTTGTAGCTTCCAGTGGGGAGGATGTGTAGGGGATTAGCTTACGCAATGTTTTAAAGAGCTGGTATATGTATATACCATAAACCTAGTAATACGTCCTTTGTCCTTCCAATTTTACATGGCAAAAGCTATGTCAGGATCTGCCTACTATAAGTTGAAGATTTGCTGTTTCATTTCTGTTATACACTCCTCTATACCTACTTCTCTTTTCAGGGTACAGGCTAAGGTTTATTTGTAAGCTCTAGACCTTAACAAGAGAGCTGAGTCAGGTATCAATCAAGCATTATTTTGGCCCTTATATCTACTATTCTCACCTCCTTTCTTTCAATATCTTCTACCTACTTTATCTGAACATTTTGTTATGTTCCAGGAACTGTAGTTTATAATAAAGATTTAGAAAAAAATATTGCTGCATGTTAGAAGATCATAATTTTGTAGGAAGCCCAACACAAACTAATAATTTCCATATATTCTGCTCTAATTCAGCTTTAGAAGCTCTCCTGATGTCAAACTATTGCTCATGTGTTTTGTTGTCTTCTTACTCTCTTCTGAATTTTTTTGACAGTGTCCATTGCCTGGATGCTTTCTGATTCTTTTTTTTTGCTGAAGAAGATTCGCCCTGAGCTAACATCTGTGCCAATATTCCTCTATTTTGTTTGTGGGACACTGCCACAGCATGGCCACTGACGAGTGGTATAGGTCGCTGCTGGGAACCAAACACAGGCCGTCGAGGCGGAGCATGCCAAACGTAACCACTAGGCCACGGGGCCAGCCCCAAGATTCTTTCTGATTTTTTTAGACCCATTGTCTTTCTCTAACTTTTGCTTCCAGGTTGGTTCCTGCACCTGAGCGTTAAGTTACGTTCTTATTTTAAGCACTTCCTTGGAAGCCCTGCCTGAATTTGGCTTACTGTCCTTGGCAGTCCTTTGGTTATCCTGACTTGACCCGTTTCTTCTAGTTTTGGTTTAAAACTGGTTATAATTTACTGCTGCCTATGTGTTAAAACTGAAGGCTAAGTTGTTTTATTTTACCCCAATTTTTACAGAACATTCTGTTTTGCCATGTCAATAAATTGAATATTATAATAATCTATAGAGGACGTTCATTTTAGTTCCACGGGTTTCTCTCTCAGGAAACATTTTACGCACTGTGTTTCGTGAAAATGCTGTTTTCTCTTCTAAAAACTGCTCAGCCTGACTGCTGAACACAGTTTAAAAGCCATCACAAGGATTGTGGACTGAGAGTGGGTGATTGGTTGTTAAGGCCATATTGATTTTACAAGTTCAAGAATGACCGAGTCTCTTTTTTTTCTCCTAAGCAATCCTGTATTCTGATTTTCTGGACACAGACTGCACCAAAGAAAGGCAATAAAATGGGAGTGTCTAGTATAATTAACACTACCAGGAGCTTTAAGAATTCTCTGGGGAATTATACTCCATGGAGGGTTCGAAATAGTGTTTAGACTGGTTGTCTAGACAGTAGGAAATGAAAACCTGGCAGCCCCAGCTGTGTAACAGACTGGTTATGCATCTTAAGTTCTGATGTAGTCAGGAGCTGCTTAGTGTCTACATGGAAAACTAAGATAAAGTTAGCTTGTATCACATTTGCCATGGTGACTCACACCACTGAAATAAGGACTCACGGCTTCTGACTTTATCTAATACTCAGAAGACTGTAATGTGCCCAAATTTCCATATTGTGCTGAATAACTTTGTTCAGAAAGTTTTACTGTCATAAGGTTTAAGTAATCAAATATGCTTAACATTTTTTCAACCATGAAAAATTGTTTTTTTCTCTTCTTTTCACCAATGTAATTGAGATTAATTATTTGATTATATGTGGCATATTTTTGATTTGGGTTATAGCAAATAATGACTTTTTATGTCTTTGTTTTGTGGAGCAACTCACACTAAAAGTCAGTTACTCAGTTACTTGATGTTGTAGAGATATGGGACTATCCAAGATAAGTTCTTATTGGATGCCAAAGAAGTTCTTTTAAAATCTCGGTTATACCTTTCACTTTTCTTTTGAGTGGCTATTTTTATGGAAGGATTCCTTTTACTTTTTAAACCCAAGGGAATTTGACCTATGTCTAATCTGGGGAGCAAATATTGAAAAATAAAATTTTATCAGTGAATAATCACCCTCCTGGCTGGTGGATTCTGAAGATATTTTTAATAGTGTAACAACCTTGTTTTTGTAATAATAGAATTTTAGTTTTATTCACCAATTGGAATATTGACTTTTCTTTAAATTTGTCTGTATAACAGATAATTTATGTGTCACTTGCTCCTGGAGTGTATTTTCGCTGTCCCTTCAAAAAATATCATATTTAAGATGATGAAATTACTCGATCATTCAGAAAACAGTTTTCAGTTTATTGACCACGACAAATGAACCATAAATTTTATGTAAATAACAGTTTTCAGACTATGCAACCATTGGAGCCACATCACTAAATTGATTATTTGCTAATTTGGTATTTTGGCTGCAGGAATCATGGGTTGCTAAGTTTTTAGATTGCCATATAATTTACTTGATTTTTCTTTAGATGATTTAAAAATAGAAATCATCTAGGCAGGTGTCATCTTAAGGTCTGACATTTGATCTTGAAATGACTACAGGAGACTGATTTGAGTAAGGGTAATCTGGTCCATTTCATAACAAGTGCCATTATCCTGGTCAAAATTCACAAAGCTGGTTTAGGGATTAAGATATGATGCATAGACATGGTCTTATTAAATAAAAATGTTCTGATAATTATAGTAGATTTAATAATTTAGTTTGGGTAACCATTTATTCTTGGAATATTCCTATAAAATAGCTAATATATTTCTTTTTTGCAGATGGAGAAAATATTTTGTGGTGATTTTCACCTTTTTTTTTCCTCCTCTGATGTTTTGGCTCTAATTCACCTGAGAGGTAGGACACACTCCAATTGTTAACAGTGTCACCCACCTGGCAATGATTCTTGAAGGGCTGTAAAAAGGGAAAATACCTGGAATTATCTATCAGAGTCTGTTATGTGCAATTGAAAAAGCTCACCAAGTAGAGATTAGCATCCTTGTGTCTCAAATTGAATAGCACTGAAATTATTTCAATATTTAATAGCCTACCTTCATCAGTGACAGGGCTGTCTTCAGACAAGTGCTGTTACTATTTACCTGTCCTTTATTTTAAGCAGAGTAGGTGGCTTTTGTTGTTAGTGCCCTGGAGTCGATTTCGACTTCTAGCACCCTGTGTACAGCAGAGCGAGCGGTAACCCTGCCTGTTCTTTTTGCGCCATCCTCTAATCTTCCAGTGCTGTATCAGACAATGGTCCCCTGCTATTCATAGGGTATTCAGTTTTTTGGAATTTTTTTGGACATGGGTGGCCAGGTCCTTCTTCCTAGTCTGTCTCAGTCTGGAAGCTCTGCTGAAACCTGTCCACCATGGATGAGCCTTCTGGTATTTGAAATACTGGTGATTCAGCATCATAGTAACATGCAGTTGTTACAGTGTGACAACCAACAGATGGGTGGTGTGTTTCTCTGACTGGGAATAAACCTGTGCTGCCGTGGTAAGAGCATCGAATCTTAACCGCTAGACCATCAGGGCTGACTGTAGGTGGTGTAGTAAATATTAATTAAAAGATGTTTAAAGGCAAATATCTTGTCATCTAATAACATCTTAAGTAAAAGTTAAAGTGAGAAGAAAATCTTACACTGAAAATCAGTCTAATGGATTTTATTACTTGCCCAAAAATATCAAGTGCCAGCTATGTCAGGCACAGAGAAAATAAAAATAAATAGCTATAGTCTTTGCCTTTAGGGAACTCAAATTATACTAAGAAAGACACACATGTAAAACCATGCTACAATGTGATCAGTTCTCTACTTTTTATATGTGAAGTATTATGATAGGACACAGAGATCATCATTTATTTCCCCTAGCTCTCTATAGACAGTGGGAGGCAGGGTGGTAGGGGAGCAAGAGAGCCGTGAAAACCTTCATCAAAGGAGCCCTGTTAGTGATTATATATTTTGAATCTTTAGATTTATGTCTATACACTCAATTAATTTGATTGTTTTGGGTGAATATGTAAATTGCTTTAGTTCATATGATTAATTTAGACAAGCCACTAATGATTCTGATTAAACATTAGGAATTCATTCATTAAAAATTTTTATGGGAAGTATTGAAGATTAAGGATTAAATCAGAGACTACAAGATTATAAAAGAAAGGAAGATTTTGGATGAAAGATGATGAATATGAATGTGCACAGGTTGATGTGTGGTCTTTTAGGACATCTCAGATGGATGAGTCCAGGATGGTGGACTGTCCATATTAGGGCTTAGAAGATTCATCAGCACATGGGTGGTGTAGTAAAATCCCTGAGCCTGGATGAAATTACTGAGCAAAGTACACAGGCCAAGGGTCTAACTCTGGGATCCCAATGGAACACGACAAAGACAAAGGGTTCAGCATCTGTATATTCAGAAAGGTAGAAAAAAAATGGGAAACTCAGGCCTTAGAAAATTTTGATAGTAGACCAATTACAAAAATAAAGTTCCCAAAATATTTATCAGGTTTGATAACTTGGAGGTCCACGATGACCTAAGTCAGAAGAGTGACCAGGGAAAAGGAAAAGTTACAAATTGCCGTGGGTTTCCAATTGAATGAAGGGAGATTGAAGGGAGCAGAGATGGGGAGTATGGACAATCATTTCAAGAAACATGGAAGAAATAGGAGCACAAGAAAAATAGAGCTAGGTAGAAAAACATGCCAGGAATCCCAAAGTGGGAGAAACTTGAACTTTGTGTATGCTGGTGAAAGAACCAGAAGATAGAAAGATGGAAGAACCATTGAGAAGGATTGCTCTTTCTTGTCAGACTTGTTACATGCTGAATGATGTATCATGGTTGGCTTATTTAGTAACTTAAATAGAACACATAACCTTTTCCAAATCTTTTCTCAAAGATCTATTTGTTAATTCTGTGGAGGATCAGTGTGTTAAGACTTGTCTTTCTAAGAGTGGGAAGTCTTTGGGTGAGCTATGAGAGGAAGACAAAGACTACTGCCCTGTGGTCTCTCTTGCTTCACCTGGGAGTGCAGGTGAGGAGGACGGACATTGTCACCCAGCCCAGTCGGGATGGG
Organism: Tapirus indicus; assembly: GCA_031878705.1. Taxonomy (NCBI): domain Eukaryota; kingdom Metazoa; phylum Chordata; class Mammalia; order Perissodactyla; family Tapiridae; genus Tapirus; species Tapirus indicus. Next base: position 40,261,717 of record CM062925.1, read on the forward strand.
CCCTACCCAAGTGACTAGAGACAGATGCTACCTCTTCCTCGGCCTCCCCCAAGAGAACACACACCACTAACTCAGAAAGATGTTTAATGTATGTTTTGTTGTTGTTCTTAAGTGAACAGTCATACCAGCATTTCAAAACCATACAAAAGAGGAGAATTACCAGTTGGGACCTAACTAACTCATTCCCATGTGCTTCAAGAAGGGTGGGGTGCGGTGGAAAGAACACTGAGAGTTTAGGCCCTTAGAGGGTGTGAAACAGTTTCTGTCTCATAACCTCACAGTATCACTTCAGTCTCCTGTCGTCTGTTTTTCCTGGTTTCCCTTAAATCCTTCTTATCTTCATCTTTGGTATTAAAAATCTCCTTCCTCAGAAAACTCCATGCATCCCTACTTCTTGAAGGAATGTTGAGTCACTTTCCTTTCTTAAATCCTGCAGACTCAGACCTCCTTAAGCATAGACTTTGCTAAGGCTCTGCATAAAGTGCCTTTGTGACAGTTACACAAAGTTACTTCCCATCTCACTCAAAAAAAAAAAAGTTTCCATTCTATTGCAAAATCTAAATGACCGACCACACACTGTGACTCACTAATGAGGTTGAGGAAGCATAAGCTCAGGGGTTTACTTGGTTTATTTAGCTTATATTTATGTGAAAGATTGTCCCACATTTGAAAACCCTTTTAAAAGCAATGGTTAGAGCATAGGCATAGGGCCTTTAGGATCAGGCAAAGCTTCTACAGAGTAATTCTCCCTAGCCAGCTGTGCATGTACCATTCCTCTAAAGTGGGGGCGGACGTTTCAGGTTTGGGAGAAAAAAAGTCACCTAAGAGTTCACAAAGAGTATGGTAGGGACAGGACTCACTCCCATGCACAGGTGTGCTGGTGAATGCGTGTGCACATTCTCTGTTGGAGTGTGTGCATGTCTGCACATGTGGGTGCGGGATTTTTAGGAAGGATCCCTCTTCTTCCAGCTTTAGGCTTCACCAGGGAGACCCAGAATCTCTGCACCTGTCTGTGTACCGTTATGTTAGTCAGTACAGTTATATGACTGTGCTATAAATGATGCCCTTAACTATGGTATTCTTATACAGTATGCAACTCAAAAAAAACCACATATGTCAACTTGCAGGGAAGAAGTGGAGAGGGGTGGCTTGAGCTCCCAGGACTGAGAGCAGTGTGCATATATGGTGGAGGCTCTACTTCCAGTCCTCTTTCCACCAGAATGATTTGCAATCAGTCTGCTCTTGAGGTAGCCCATCTTTGTAATACCCATGTTTTTTTTTTTTTTTAATACGACACAATTTAGTATTACCTAAAAAATGAAAATGCTGTCTACTATTATAGCTTTTATTCTTCTTTTTGAGGAAAGAAAAACCCTTCTTATTGTGCTAAGGACCCTTTTGATTCATTCCTAAGAACTAAGATTGCTTTTATTATAATGTGCCACAACATCAGCATTGAATGGCTCTGTTTGAGCCGTCTGAGATGAATTGTGGCACCTAAAACCAGATTCTTCCCTATGTTTTAGCAGGGAAGAGGTGTTAGTCCCACCAATTTCAAGTGTATTTTTATAATCTGCAGGTTTAAAAAAATAAAACAGAACAAAATGACCAGCTTCATAGGCAGAGGTTTAGTGCCAAGATTCACCACATGAGCTCTAGACCCAATCTCGGTGTTCTGTGTCATAATGACCCTTGTAGCTATTGCTCTCAGGAGGATAAAGCACAGAGAGTTCTAATAATCTGGAAACAGTTAATGGAGTTTTAATTAAGTGGAACAAAATAGTGTATGCATCACTTTCGTTGATGCAAATTTTATTTTAAAATCATACTGGGAATTATTCTATACTGCTCTCCCACTATGATGAGAGGAGATAGAACTACCCTTATCAGTGGTGAGGTTAATTATGGGTTGTGGCCATGGGGTTGGGGGTTGGAAATGTCTTTCTTACTAAGACCTAGGAATGGGTTTCTGAGGGCTCTTCCACATGCCTAGAATTGGCTACCTGGACTTACATGTGAAAGTAAGTCTTCCTTCACTCTAAAGAGGTCATAACAGAAATGCAGTTTAAAAACTTCTGTGTAAGTTCTTAAGGAGCAGAAGAAAAGTGCGCCTGGAGTTAAGCACTACCCCACCACTTCTACCAGTGTATAGGAGGAGGGGGCTTGATTCACAGGAAAAAGGACCTGGGGGAAGATTCTTGAGTCTCTTGTGGACTGGATAGGATTATTGTTGAGAGCCTTTTTCTTCCAATCAGAGAAGGGGAGGTGTTTCTTTTCCCTCCTTGAAGCCAAGTAGGAAAATAGAACATTAGGAAAACTAGTGATAAACATTAGGGGAGTGTATGAAAGAAGAGGAAATCAGAATGCAATTCCTCTTTGAAAATCTGCTTAGATCTGGCCCAGCTCCAAGTAGAACCAAGGAAAGAGAATGGAGAGAGATGGCAGAGGGGGTGGCTGTAGTGCAGGTCCCATTGCTGGTATTTGAGTCCTGGGTATGAGAGTTTTCCCTGAGCAGCAGATATCATAAAAAACACTCAGATGAATCATATGACCAGTGTCCCTCCCAAGAGGGCTGCTCACTGGACAAACAATTTCAGCAGTGAGGGGCTGTATGTGAACAGGTGGAGGAGTTTGGAAGAGTTTGAGTTGGGTCCAGATAACCCATGTCAGGAAATTGTGCAGGTCCAAGATCCCATAGGGTGTTTCAGAGAAGTCAACCATGCATTCAGTAGGAGAGTAAGTGTTTGAATGCTGGCTGTAGGGAGGGCATGGCCTAAAAGGCAATCGCCTCCCAAAAGCAGCGGTCCGCAACCAAGTAAAGAGAATTTTGCTCTTTATAATCTTTCCTATTCTCAATAACCTAGAAAAGCAGCATCTGTAAAAGGGAGCATGAGTGTTGTAGAGCTTTTCCTTGGATATGAAATTAGAAGTTTTATACAGAGTACACTAAATTCTATTAACTAACCATAACCGGAAAGAGTTAGGCTCACTTGGATAGAGATTGGATTTCAATAGGATCCAAAAGCAAAGTTGAAAGAAGACAATGGAAACATCTACTTTATGTTTATGCAGAGGGTTGAGACTCCTTAGTAAACCAGTCCAGGAGTGTTCTGAAGACAGCAGGTTTGGAAACTTTTAATGACTACAGTAGAAATTGTCCCTTCAGTTTAAAGAGTGAGGAAATTACCGTGCCCTCTACACTCTCCTGAGCATGGCTCATTACTTCAATAGAGAAAGTGTCAAAAGATTTTCTTCCCCATCCTGCTTATGTTTGTACACATGAAGTGCTCTGCCTGGAAATATATGGCTTGATTCAAATTGGGATCCTAATGAGTTCTTTAGTTTGGCAGGCTCAGGGAAGTGAGGGTATGTTGTGAGACATTATTGAATCATTGGTGCCCTGTATTACCATGTCTATGTACTTGGGTATATTGCCCCCAAATTCTTTGTAACTGGGCCAGAAGCCAGTTATATCTCCTTATGGAAATCACGTGGACCAATTACTCTGCTTAAACATCACTATTACAGCATGGAAGACCCAGAAGGCTTACAGGTAACCCTATCTCTGGATAGGGGTGGAGTGGGAGGAAAGAAGTCTACAAGAGTTAACTGTCCTGAGCACAGCCTGTGGAAGCCCAGTTCTCTCAACTATCCAGAATTATGGTTTAAATATAGGTTTGCCTCAGTATTTTGTATCTCCACAGTTATTGAAAGGAGCCAAGAATGTCTTAGGGATTCCAGTACACAGTTCAGTGAGGGTCAATGGGTACCCACTGTTGGAAATTCTGTAGTGGATATGTATATTATCCCTCATCATATCACTGATATATAGAACACTGATATAAAGGCTCTTCACATGACTCGAAAAAGATAAGAATCACTAAGTGAGGTAGGGAGTCTTCTCTCTTTAAAATGGAGCTGCTTGTCATTTTTACTTTTACAGATAATGCTTTTCTACAAATATTTACGTTAAATAGCCCAGGGTAATTTAATTTGCACCCTCTTAAAGGGCTGGTACACAATATGCATTCTATCAGCTCAGTTCACCTGCTTCAGATTCTGTTGTTTCAGGATACAGGCCTCAAGGCTTATTAGCTTTACAAACATGCTTCAGTTGCTGATTTAAGTCATTTGTTGTGTGTGAAGCTATAGATCTATCTGGGCCTTAATAGCTTTTAAGAGGTAAAGAAATTATATACCTTCCCAAAAGGCTTAGGATCTGAAGAAAACAGTTGAGACTAGTTTACACAAGAAATAGAGAAGAGGGAATGTAAATGTCTATAGCTGATGGATTTACTGAGCAGTGGATTTATAGGAAAAGTTGATCCTTGAATGTCAATCAGGAAAGCATCTGTTGCCTTAGAGAGAGATTTCTACGTCTGGTTTTAATATAGAATTCGGTGGAAATAAAACAAAAACTAAAGGCTTCTATTCTTTTATTCTTTTATCTAAGTTCATAAAATAGTAGAAAACATGATATATAAGGAAAATCTGATACCTGAGATTGGTAAGATTACAGAGGTCAGAATCTGCATAATGTAGGCAACACTTCCTAAAATAATAAAGATCAAAGTGCAACCTGTGTTATATGTTCAGAGAGTTCTAATTAAAATCACAATTATATCATTTCTGAAAGCACAGGACAATACACTAATGTACTTTTGCCTTTATGCTTTAATCCTGTAACTAATCCAATTATTACTCCTGGAATTGGGAAGGGTCAGAAGGGAAAACTTGGAATTTCTGTGTGTATTTTTGTTTAATTTTTGGAGGTTTTTTTCTCTGTGTGACTATGGAAAACAAGTTTAGGATATTTCATCTTTTTGTACTACTGTTCTTAATTATTAGCATTTAAAATATTGCATCAAGTCTATTTCCTTAAGGTGCTGTGCAAAGCCCAGTGTAGTCAGTCTATCATACGCGCTTCCCAGACCTATAGGAGTGAACTATCTAAAAACCTGGAAGGCTCTATTTGTATATTTTGTTAAGTGGATAATGCTTCAGGCACTTGCAATCTGCTTCCTTTACTTTGAACTAAATTTTTCTTTGCATCTAGAAAATTGTTTATCACGCATTGATCTAAAGAGGCCCACTGAGTTTCTGTGTGTCAGGATCCTTTGTATAATTTTTAGTAAGCACACATTTAACTGAATCCCCAAGGTACCTTTTTTTTACCATCTACTTTCTTTGTATTGATGGCCCCACATAATAATTCAAGGACTGAATTTATTCCACTGCCAAATGAAGTGTGTTTTTTTTTTTAAAGAATTCGTTTCATGACTGTCAAACTCCGAGCAAGTTTGCTGAGCAGGTGGCAGCAAAACTTTAAGGGATAATGATGCACATCACTTCAGTTGATATTTTCTATTTGTAATATTCTTATTTTTATTCCTTATTCCTTCTGGACTGGGACTCAGTACAGACAATAACTCTCAATCTTAAACTTCTACTTCTACTCTTATCTTCTCTCACAGGGGACCTGTTAACCAAAATTTGAACATATGAATGAGAGGCACTGAGATAGCAAGGGAGAGCACACTCTCTTGTTAGAAGTGGCAAACATAAATATTTTAAAATATACCAATTTAAAGCTTCATATGTACTGTAATTTTCTTCACTTTTAACATTTATACTTTTCTATAACGCTAAATTTTTCATGAGGTTTTCAGGAAAACTTTCATTAACGTCTAGATAACATAAGTAAACAATTTATTTACCACATCTTCTGATATGATACTGTCCCATTTCATCATATTAATTTCCTTTTATTATTTTATAGAGAATACTTGGTGTTTTAACCATGGGTTTTAGTTGAATAGATCTTTTTCATTAAATATTTAAAACTTTTTTCCAGATTGATGAAATTTGGACTTTTTCATTCATTCACTCAGTCACATTCATATATTTATTGAATGAGCTTGTCAGCCAGAATCTGCTTAGATTTGGGGAGATACAAAAATGACTAAATGGGTATTTCCTCCCAAGAGTACACCGTCTAATGGTGGGTGGCAATGACACATGCAATTACTTTACAATGACTTCGATATTATAACAAAGTTAAGCAGTAAGTTTTATAGAATTAGGAAAAGGAAATACTACTTTTTCATGCATCAGCTAGGGAATGATTTCAGATAAAACATAAGGATTTTCTGCATGAAGAAGAGATTTGAGACATTCTAGAGGAATGGGGCAGCATGAACAAGGCCCAGAAGCAATTATTTTGTAGATATTAGCTAGATTGGTTTGAATGGTCTCATCATTAACTCAGTCTCCCAAAATGGAATACTTTGAGTAATTCTGAACTTGAGTTGAAGGTGAAATGACTGGAGGTATAGCTAGAGAGATGAATACATATATATTTAAAGCTAATCTGGTACCCATCATGTCCTCGATGCTTCCCATATTTTCCCTCTTTTATTCTTCGCTACAATACCTCTATGTTAGGTTTTAGTATACAACTTTTACAGATAAGGGAATGAATTTAAGAGAGATTAAATTTCACAAATACTTATTAGCAGCCATGCGCCAAGCATTTGCTAACTCCTAGCCCATACTGTTTCCACCATACCAGTAAAGGGCATTGATTTCCAGGGTAAAGAATTTTGCTTTGTCCTAAAGTAAGTGTAAAGTGAGTATTAGCATGATTAGATCTGAGATTGAAAAAGATAATTCTAGCAGTCATCCCTGGGGATAATGATGGAGGTACAGGGATTAAAAGATAAAAGTTCATTCTATTAGGCAAGGCAGAAGAAAATAATTGTCCTAAATAGGGCAGAGTATGTGATTCTCTGCAGAAAGTGGAATGGAGAGATATTAGGAGGCAAATTTAAAAGAAAGCAGACGAAGAAGGGAGATCTTGGATAGCGAGCACCTTTTTATGCACCAGATATTATATGTATGTCTGTACATTGTGCCACTTTGAATCCTCACGGTAGCCCTATTCATTCATTTGCTCAGTCTATAGATGTTTATGATATCCTGTATAGAACAGGAGATATGATAGTGAATTAAAACATAGTCTCTGCTGTCCAGTAGTTTGTAGTCTACGAGGGTATATTTATGTCTCTTTTACAAATGTGGAAACATCAAATCAGAGAGATTATCTCCTTCCAACTCACATAGTGTCTTAGCCTTATGTTGCCACCTCCGAGTCTTCTGACCCCCTTTCTCACATCTATGCCAAGGGAGTCCAGTATCTTCACTTATTTATAGTAGGTCATCACATACAAGCTTCAAGGATTCATGCCGGCAGATGATTAGTACTAGCTCCAGGTGTTATCAGAGCACTGAATATCAACTTATGAGCAAGTGGACTCATGACAATAAGTTCTTCCTTGTCCAATATGATATGCTGCTTCACGTTCCAGTCCAACTCTATAAAGATCCACTCGAACACGTATTTCCCTACTTCCTGCCAGTACAACTTAGCCAAATACTGAAATTTCTTTGCCATGTCAGCTGTTTCTTTCTGGAGAAAGGACTTTATTTTACCATTATGCTGTGCTGTGCTATGACATGACATTGTTTGCCTGGAGGCAATGAGAGGAGCTGGGGTGGATCTAGAGGAGAACAAGTATTGTGGTAAGAGACATCTGCTTCATCTGAAGTCATTGTAGAATTTCCAGTCAATAAGTTATTGATCGCTGGAGGAAGTGAGACTACTCCTACTATAATGCATAAGATTCAGAGAATTTGGAGGTTCAAGATTCTTAGGCTTACCTAACAAATATCCTCATCTTAGATTTCTTAGTTCTACTCTTTTCCTATTAAGGATCTGAATTTGACAAATGATGAAACTGTGAATTCAATCTCCTTTGTAATTCTGTTGTGACTGTAATGATCGCATTGATCATTAGGCTGATTTTCAGCACAGTCTGCCCTTTAAGAGATGAGAGTCTCCTCAAAAAGCTGGAGGAGAAGCCCTCTGACTTTCAGATTGTACCCTGAATTGGCAAATGGCTGTCCTGATTCTCTGTCCCCCCACCCCACAATTTCCAATTCCATCAATAGAAACCAGCCTACTCCGTAATTCTTAAAATTGGTGATAATAGTAATTGAGAAGCCACTGCCTGTAAGGGGTGATCATGACCCCAAATACCACCAGTGGTGGGGTCTGTTGTTGTCAACTTGTGAGTAAATGGGCCTACACTTGGCTTAGTTATATCCATCATTTATCGAATCTTCATCTCTAAATCAAGTATGTGTAAAAGGGGGAAAAGAATTGATGTGTGATTTGGAAATTCTGGGTGGTTGACATTTGATTCTTGGTTTTTACACTGTGGTAGATTTAAAAGTATCAGAATGCTTTGAAGAAACATAAAACCCCTCACTGCACAGGGTCCAAGCTCTGTAGACCCTGTGCTTTCATCCAGGATACCAACTACTCCATCAGGAGAAACAGTGAATGTTTCATAGAAACCAGCCCAAATCTCTGGTACCCTGCACTAGCTCTTGCTTCTTCTTTCCTGTTCCTTAGCATCTCTGTTGAAATGCTAATGGTTTCATGTTTCCACACCACTGAATCCATCCCCCAAAAACCATGATGGGAACCAGAATACACAATGGAGAACATATCAGACCCCACGTGCACCAAAACCAGTCTCAATATCTGGAAAGATAAACGTCTAGAAGGCAGTCATGATAACTCTAAAAGCTCTACACATATCTCACTTTTCCTCCAGGGAAAGATAGGAAACTTCTGGAACACATGCCAAGGAAGAGAGTGTTCAACCAGAACTATACCTTTTATATCAGCTGAAATCACCTGGGAATCCCAAAAAGGGAGCTGCTGAGGCCAGTCAGTTTTGAGGGAAATTGCACAGACCTAATATTAGCTAATTTTGAACTTATTTTACATTCATTTATTCTCCCCCTTGCTAAATTCTTAGCTCTATAATTTTTTATTTATGTTCTCTGGGCCTTCTGAATTAGGCCCTACCCAGCAGTTGAAGCTCAGTTCTTTGCTTTCAGATCTTCACTCTCTGCTCATCACATTGATCCTTACATTCTGGCTCTTGGGTGATAAGTGCTTTTCCAGACTTCCACCGGCTGGACCCAAGGTCACTCACTCACTCAGCCAGCATCTGGTTCAGTCAGCCAGCTTACAGCAGGGTAGAAAGAAATATTATCAAATACTTCAAAAATTACAGTTAAATGGAGACTGAAAAGCACTCTACAGTCATGCACCGCATATCGAAGTTTTGGTCAATAATGGATCACATATAAAATGGTGGTCTTGTAAGATTAATATATATGGCCTAGGTGTGTAGTAGGCCATACCATCTAAGTCTGTGAACACTCTATGATGTTCGCACAATGACTAAATCACTTAACAACACATTTCTCAGAATGTATCCCCATCTTTAAGCAACACATGACTGTACTATATTTCAATTTACAAAAGGTGATTTGCTTTAAGAAGGCCAAAAGAAAAACAGTTTGGATATGCAACAGATGCAAGTGAGAACTAGGCTTATTGTTTTACTTGGATATAATGCATTCTTTAGGAAAGACATGCTTCAGGCATGCCAGTTATAGAACAGATATAGTAGGCTGCCTTTCTTCATAATGCACAACATTTTATCAGTACAGCTTGGAAACATTACTCTCCAATGTATGCCAGAAGCATTTCAGGGTGTAACATTCTCTAAACGCTTTTGACTGGACTCATGAGATTTTAGGGTCAGAAAGAATGAATCCAAAGAAGGTTCTGGTTCAAGGCCTTTCCCCATGATGCTGATAATATTTTTAATTACTGGAGATCTGTGACTTTGGAAAAAAATTCCCAAAAGAAGAATGGGATGAGGATGGAAGAATCTTATCTTTGGGACTTTACTATTTTGATCTGGGGGACACTACCTATTTGGTTGACCACATATTGCAAAACATGGGATTTCCCACAGATAACACAATTCTCAGAAACATAAGGACACGGCTCTGTCAAACACAGTGTTTCAACACATAAATATGTCATTTTATAATGACAAGTCATTAAGTTTTGCAACCCTTGGAGTCCAGTGATCTTAATGCTAGCTATTTCAGTAACATGCAGGAATGGGGAAGAGGGGAAACTTTGGATCCTAAAGAGAAAAGTTCAATTATTAAGTATATAGTTTAACGGGAGGTTTGTCTGTAGATGAGGATGTTTCTGTGTTTACTGTTTTGGGGACTCATATTTTAGCCAGATGAAACCCTCAGATATTAGATATATCTACATGTATACCTTCCAGTAGAGATTGTTCTTTTCTTCCCACTCCCTTGGGATGTGAGCGATAGTTCCTGTCTAGGCGTATTTCTCTCATTAGCTCTACTGTGGAAGGTAAAGAAAAAGTGTGCCCTGTCTCTGCCACTTAATTCCTAGCAAAGTTATTTAGACGATTTGGACTTCAGTTGCCTCAACTGTAAAATGGGAACTAGTAATTCCCTTAATATAAGGTTATTAAGAGAAAAAATAAAATAGCACATGAGAAACAGCTGGCATAATACACAGAACACAGTTCAGACTAAAAACATTTCAATTCCTATATTCTGGGTATAAAAATAACAATTTCATTACCTCAAGTAAGATTAATTATTTTTCTTTGTGAAACTTCACCTCTAATTTCAGTATTTACTTTAAAGTAGATTAACCTTTTGTCTTTCTTTGAATATGTCAGCTTTGGTCATTTAAACCTATATTGAAAAAAAATTCTCTCTACTAGGCAAAGCCCAATTTAAGATATTTTTAGTTAAATCATAATCTGTTTCTATCTTAGTTTCTCAATTAAGTGCCTACTTCCGTGAACACTTTTCTAAATTAGAGATACAAATCAAGAAAACTGCCTTTCCTTCTTTATCCTTTAATGTGTTATTTTAAACCTACCAATCCTACTTGTTTTGCCCACACATTCCTTCTCCCCAGTTTGTGTGTATTGGATAAGGTGCAACCTGGTGAGAAAACAGAGGGGCTGGAATGGGAAGTGTGCATGAAGTAAGTAGGAAAAGCCAGGACCAGAATGCTTTGGAGCAATATTGAATTAGTCCATCAAGTGTCTGTTCACAGGGTCTGGTTGTTCGCACCTGATGTCAGTTCTGACTGGATAGTGATGAAGCCATTCAAGTTGTTTAATATTTTAATTATCACCTTTCTCAGGAGGGAACTTGAAGTTTTATACAATCTGTATGGGCTGGAGATTGACAAAAAAAAGTCTGGGAACAGAACTGGGGTTGAGGACTAGGGTACTAGAGCAATAGTCAACGATTTACGATTAAATGAAATTTTGGTGTAAATTTTACATCTTATGTGCCTGATTTTAAAACCCACATATACAATACACACACCTTCTAGTGCCTCCAAGTCTCAGACAGATATGAGTTTGAATGCTGCCTCTGCTTCTCGCTTGCTTGCTGTGCTACATTGAGTAACTTTCTCTCAGATTGTTTTTTATGAGTATTTTAGGATTATTGTGATGGTTATTATGATTAAACATGACAGACATATGTGAACTTCTAAAACACAGTGGATGCAAATACTTTTTACATACCTCCACCTCCCCCTGGTTACCCAACATTGTATTGAAATGACTCAGTTGTGGTCTACATTGCCAAGAAACACCTAGTAACATGACTTGCCTTCTCAAATTTGTCAATAATCCTCTTAACGTGTATAATTTTCTCTTATCTGGTGCCAAAATGAAAAACTGTTTTGAGGTCTTTTACAGTCAACTTACTTTGTTTCCACAAATAAATTATAATTATGTTTTTACTTTCCTTTGGTTTTCAATACCAGTAATTTTAAATTCATTTTGTAATAAGAGTCTATTTGAAGGTTTTCTTTATGATTCCTTTTTCTGTTTATATATCTTTGGACTCTTCATTTTCTTTATTTTAGATTTTCCCCAGAATTACCAATTATGTTGGTATTAAAGTAGCCTTTAGGAAAATAGCAACGTATTCACATAGAAGTATATGTTAATATTTAACATTAGTTTCAGTTATCACTTGTGAAATAATGTTGATTTTTAAAAAAGCTTTAGTGTCTTCTTAAAATTTCTCTCATCCATGTTTTGTAATTTTCAGTGTACAAGTCTTTCACATCTTTGGTTAAGTTTATTCCAGCTATTATTTTATGCTATTGTAAATGGGATCATTTTCTTAATTTCCTTTTCAGATAGTTTGTTGTTAGTATATAGAAATGCAACTGATTTTTGGGGCCGCCCGGTGGCGCAGCGGTTTAGTCTGCGCTTGGCAGCCCGGGGTTCGCGGGTTCGGATCCTGGGCGCCCGCCGACGCACTGCCTGTCAGCCATGCCGAGGCGACGTCCCACATAAAGTAGAGGAAGATGGGCACGGATGTTAGCCCAGGGCCAGTCTTCCTCAGCAAAAAGGGGAGGATTGGAACAGATGTTAGCTCAGGTCTTCCCCACACACACACACAAAAAAGAAATGCAACTGATTTTTGTTTTGATTTTGTATCCTGCAATAATACTGAATTCGTTTATTAGTACTATCACTTTTTTTGTGGAGTTTTTAGGGTTTTCTACATATAAAATTATATCATTTGCAAACAGATAATTTTACTTTTCCCTTTGTGGTTTGGATGACTTTTATGTCCTTTTCTGCCTAATAGCTCTGTCTAGGATTTCCAGTACTATGTTGAATAGGGGCAACAAGAGTGGCTGCAGCAAGTCATCCTTGTCTTGTTCCTAATCTTAGAGGAAAAGCTCTCAGTTTTTCACTGTTGAGTATGACGTTAATTGTGGGCTTGTCATATAAGGCCTTTATTATATTGAAGTAAATTTCATCTATACCTAATCTGTTGAGGTTTTATCATAAAAGGAGATTTAATTTTGTCAAATGCTTTTTCTGCATCTATTGAGATGATTATGTGATTTTTTTCCTTCATTCTGTTAATCTGGGGTAGTACATTAAGTGATTTGTGTATATTGAACCATCCTTGTATCCTAGAGGTTAATCTCACTTGGTCGTGGTATATGATCCCTTTAATGTGCTGTTGAATTCAGTTTGTTAATACTTTGTTGAGGATTTTGCATCTGTATTCATCAGGGATATCAGCTTTTAGTTTTTTGTAGTATCTTTGTCTGGCTTTGGTAATAGGGTAACACTAGCCTGATAAAATGAATTTTAGAGTGTTCCTTCCCTTCAGTTTTTTGGAAGAGTTTCAGAAGGATCAACATTAATTTTTTTTTAAATGTTTGTTAAAATTTACCAGGGAAGCCATCTGGTCCTGAGCTTTTCTTTGTTGGAAGGTTTTTGAGTAGTGATTCAATCTCCTTACTCATTCTTGGTCTGTTCAGATTTTCTATTTCTTTATGATTCAGTCTTGGTAGGTTGTATGTTTCTAGGCATTTACCCATTTCTTCTAGGTTATCCAATTTTTTTTGGCATATAATTGTTCATAGTAGCCTCTTATGACACTTTTTATTTCTCTGGCATCAGTTGTAATATCTCCTCTTTCATTTCTAATTTTATTTATTCGAGTCCTCTCTCTTTTTTTTTGTTAGTCTAGCTAAAGATTTAACCATTTTCTTTATCTTTTCAAAAAACCAGCTGTTTCATTGATTTTTTAAAATTGTTTTTCTATTCTCTATTTCATTTATTTCTGAAATTGAACTCTTATCTTACACCATACACAAAAATCAACTCAAAGTGGATTAAAAACTTACATGTAAGACTTGAAACTGTAAAACTCGTAGAAGAAAACATAGGAAAATAGCTTGTTGACATCGGTCTTGACAATGATTTCTTGGATATGACACCAAAAGCATAAGCAACAAAGCAAAAATAGACAAGTGGGGCTACATCCAACTAAAAAGCTTCTACACTGCAAAGCAAACCATCAACAGAGTGAAAAGTCAACCTATGGATTGGAAGAAAACATTTGCAACCATATTATTGGTAAGGAGCTAATATCCAAAATTTATAAAGAACTCATACAAATCAATAGCAAAAAAACAGCCTGATTAAAAAATGGAAAAAAGACTTGGATAGGCAATTCTCCAAAGAAGACATACAAATGGCCAAGGTGTATAAAAAGATATTAAACATCGGGGCCGCCCGCTGGCGCAGTGGTTTAATCCGCGCTTGGCAGCCCAGGGTTCGTGGGTTTGGATCCCGGGCGCCCGCCGACGCACTGCTCATCAGCCACGCTGTAGCGGCGTCCCATATAAAGTGGAGGAAGATGGGCACGGATGTTAGCCTAGGGACAGTCTTCCTCAGCAAAAAGAGGAGGATTAGCAACGGATGTTAGCTCAGGGCTGGTCTTCCTCACACACACACACACAAAAGATACTAAACATCACTAATCATCACGGAAATGCAAATCAAAACCACAATGAGATATCATCTCATACCTATCAGGATGGCTGTTATCAAAAACCCCACAAAGATAGCAAGTGTTAGCAAAAATGTGGAGAAATTAGAACTCTTGTATACTGTTGGTGGGAATGTTAAATGGTGTAGTTGCTATGGAAAACAATATGGAGGTTCCTCAAAAAATTAAAAGTAGAACTACTATATGATCCAGCAGTCTCACTTCTGGATATATATCCAAAAGAATTGAAATGAAGGTCTCAAAGAGATATCTGTACTCCCATGTTCATTGCAGCATTATTCACAATAACCAAGATGCAATCTAAATGTCCAACAGTGGATGAGTGGGTAAAGAAAACGTGGTATATACATACAATGGCATATTATTCAGCCTTAATAAAGAAGGAAATCCTGCCATATGTAACAACATGGATAGAACTGCAGGACATTATGCTAAGTGAAATAAAACAGTTATAGAAGGACAAATACTGCTTGATTCCACTTATATGAGGTATATAGAATAGTCAAACTCATAGAAGCAGAGTAGAATGGCTGAGGGGATGGGGAAATGGGAAGTTGTTCAATGGGTATAAAGTTTCACCCTTATGCATGATGAATAAGTCTAGAGATCTGCTGTACAACATTGTACCTATATTAACAGTACTGTATTGTGCACTTAAAAATTTGTTAAGAGGTTAGATTTCATATTAAGCATACTTACCACAATAAAAAAAGTTTTGGACAAAAAATCGAGTTAAAATGTATTTCATAAAATTACAATTACTTTTATTTTTTTATTTTGAATTTAATTAATCCATGCTTATTCTGTAATTTTTTTATTGTATGATGAAATACTTCCTCCACAGAATTTCTTATTCTCTCTCTAATCTTTTAATCAGATCCTCTGAAAGACCTGAATGAGTAACAATGATTTAAAGGAGTGGAATTAAGTCTCCATTTGCATTTAAATTCAAATTGGTTTGTTTCAATTTCATCATGTTCTAGCTTTCATTACAAATATTATCTTGCATATAGGTGATTAATTATAATCCTTCTGTAGATATCAATTGGCTTTTCTAAATTGAATCATAGCGACTTTTATTGGAATATTTAATTTGACAAACACTTTACAAACAATATTTCCCTCTCTTATTTCAATCCTTTGAGATGGGAACTATCATTATCCCTATTTTGCAAATTAGAAGACCAAGCCTTACAGAAGTTAAGTCATGTACCCACAGTGATACTGCTCCTCAGGGGCAGAGTTGGAACCCAAACCCATGTTTTAGAACATTAAGAGAAAAATAAAGATGAGATACAAGATAGCCTACTGCTTGTTAGTTTCTTTTCAGAAATAAAATCTATAACTTTGGACCAGAATGTTCATATTGCATTGAGTTTATTTTCTCTCCAAATCGCAATTAACTGCACCCAACCAATAATAATAATCACTGAAATATTTAGATGCTGGGCTTTAGCAATACAATTTATAGGGTCAGTGATGATGTTTTAGCCTCTTAAATTAGCAAATATACAATCCCACAGGTAATATCATCCTTGCAGGATTAGGAAAAAATAATTCTGCCTGTTTGTTTGTTATTTTGCTTTTCTTTCCTTGAAATTGTCTCAGCAATAAATTATAAATGGCCAACAAACATCTGAAAAAATGTTCAACCTCACTATGAATAAAATAAATGCAATAATAATTTAAAGAATGAAGTATCATTTCACCTTTCAGTTTAAGTTGAAAAGACTGGTAATCCATGTTGGTAAGAAAACGGTCAAGCAGTCCTTGATGATGGGTATGTAAATGGGAATAATTTTGGAGGGCAACTTGCCAGTAACTCTGAAAATGAAAATGTGTAAACTTTGGTCACAGCCACTCTACTTCTAGGAAAATTTCCTACCTCTCAATTATGCAGATAGATGTGAGAAAGGATACTCACTAAAACCAGATACAAACTGTGTGACTTTGAATGATTAAACTTTGAGTCCTGCTTATCTCCTCTATAAATTAGAGCTTTTAATAGTATCTACCTCATTTGAGTATCATATAAAGTATTGTATTAAGCAATTATTTTGCATCTAGCACTCATAATTTAGTAATAACCTTCAAAAAAGCAAAATATATATTCCTTTTAATCAGCTTTACTTTATTTTTAAATTTCAAAAGAAATATATATTTGCTAGAACATGTAAAATAGGACAAGATGTAAGAATGTCCTCCCCTGACCCCAAGTAAGACAGATTTTTATTTTGATAACTGAGCTCATGGGAGATTTTTTTATTAGAGTTCTTATGTGAATTGGAAATGATTTCCTGGGGATTTCAGCTTATTCACAATGGCTAATATATAGATTGATGAAATCTATTTATTCTATTAAGTATATCAGACTTGGATCATAGTTTTCTAATTGAGACAGCCTTAAACCAACACGAGGATAATAATCAGCCAGCTCGATCAACCCTTCTAAATTACCAACATTGGTATATAGCCATTAATGTCACTTGACCAAACATCAATCCTCTTAGATAGTACTATCCTTTTGATTTTTCTGCCAAATGCACATCTTTCTCAAATATATTTTAACGTGGATTAAAAAAATATCATCAGATAGTCTCAATCCAACGTAAGGAAGGAACATCACAACTGTTGGGGAAAAAAAATTGATAAAATGTTCTCAAATTGGAATGAAAAAAGAATTGAAAAGAGACAGAATAGCCTGAAAAACTTTAACATCTTAACCATCTCCTCTTTGACAGGCTCTGTATTAATATGCAGCAACAATAGGCCACTTGTGTAAGAATAAAAACAGAGACTTAAAATGATAAAACTTGAAGAGACATTAGAAAAGTTTAGTTTATTCCTCTTATTTTAAAAATAAGAGAAGCTGAGAGATTTTGCTTATTATGTTCAGGTCAGATTTTAAGATCAGACTGCCTGTGGGAGGCAGAGTCTGGCTCTGAACTGACTCCCTATCTTAAGGCAAGGCTCTTTCCAGGCACTACCCATGGCATTTCATTCTGCTATTCCCAACTAAATATACCTGTGGCTTGTTGAGCAGCCTCACTTTTCCTTTACACTTACCTTTCTTGCCTTTTATGGACAGTGATTGAAATAAAGGACAAGAAAGAAGCTCATAGATTTATCTACAGATTTTTCATTCACTCACTTTACAGTTATTTATTAAGCACCATAAATATGCCAAACATATCTTTCTAGTTGCTGCGGATATAGCAGTGAACAAAGTGATTCTTCTAAGCAAAATGGATAAAAAAATTTTAGATGATTTTAAGGCCTCCTCTTATATGGACTCTGAGTTTCTGGTCTTATTCGTATATCAATATTTCCTTTCGATTTTTTTGCTGATTGTAGGAATTTATTAGTTTTAAAGTGAATTGATATACAAATTATTTATGAGTCATATAATATCGAACTTAGATTTTTCACTGATTATGGGCATTAATAACCAAGAGTTCCAAGTACCTAAAGTGCTACCCAAAGGAATTCTAGCAGACTGGTTAAATATACAGCATTTGGAGCCCCACTGCCTAGTCTGAACCCCAGCCCTGCCAGTTGTCAGCTGTGTAACCTTGGGAAGTTTTTAAAACTCTCGGTATCTCAGCTTTCTTATTGGTAAAATGGGGACAATACTAAGAATCTATCGCATAGAGTTGTTTTGAAGTTTGATAATATAGATCGTATAGACAATTTAGTGCACTGTTTTTTCTTTTTTTTTTTTTTTTGTTACTTGTTCTGTCAAGAAACCAACAAGGCAGGAGGAAGAACAAAACATTAAACTAGTAAAATAACACACCCTCCATCAAAATCAGAAAAGACTCCACAACTATAGTACTACTTCTTCCACTGAAAATTGATCATGGCATGCCTTCCTGCTAAGTCCCAACATGGCCTTTCAGTTAGTCCAGTGCTTGCTCCAAGCATCGATCAATGGGAGGTGACACTTGAAACCAATTTGCTATCCTGAATCTGTTCTGTAGAGAATGTCCCCAAGCTTCATATGCTGAAACTGTTTTTCTGGAAAAAGAAGTAAATTTGAAGAATTCAAAATTTTTGTAGCTATGGTGATTATATATTCCAATTTGTCTGGGAGAGCCTCAGTTTTCACCCCAGCATAATTATGATCAGTACTCCTCTCACTTTCAAAATTGTTCCACTTGGGATAACAAATGAGATGGCCACTTTAATTATAGCTTATTATAAGGAGTATACTGTAGATTATTTTGACTATTTTTAACTTGATGATTGTAATAACTATCCTTCAGAATGGAAACAACAAAACTAATTCTCATGATGTATATATAAATGTTAAAGTCCAGCTGTAGAGACATATCTATATCTATATAAAAAAGAGCTTCATAAGCTTTTCAAAGCATGTACTTTTCACGTCTTCTGTACTTTTATTTTCCAATAATTGTGTTCTAAAATGTTATTGCTTCATCAAATATCTAATTCTTGTGTGTATAATAATTAGTCACAATTTCAAGAAATACAATCCTAAAACTTGTATTGAATGTTGCTTGTGGGCCAACTTCTCTTTAAGTGACTAGAATAATTTACCATTCTCAAGAGGTTTGTTAATTTCTTGCCTCCAGATGACAATCTTAAAAATTGCACCTCATTCATAAACTATTAGGCAGTCTTTTATGAACCAATGTGTATGTTTTATGTTTATCCTTTAATATGAATTAATTTGTCTAATAATATGAATTCATTTTATACCTTAAATTGAATTTAGGACATATTTACATATCATAAATCAAGTCCATATAATTATTTCTTTGTGTAGTTGTGATAGAATCCCTATTCTGGGAATAAAGTTTTATCATTAAACATTTTCATTCAACCATGAATATTGACTTATAAAAAAAAACTTTCCTGACCTTTCTCTTCCTATAAAACATTCATGATTAATTTACAATGAATAATGAGTTAAAAAGTGTTAATGGTTTAATGATTTTTAATTATTTTTAACTTAGCTCCTTCAAAGCTTTAAATATATCATTAACAAAAATCAGTGGACCACTGTCAATCATCAAAGCAGAACATGCTCATTAAAAAATTCCCTCAGTATTACACATGTGTACACATATACATTTTCAAATAATTTTAGAGTTTTTGTAAACCCCTAAAAAATTGTTCATCAGAATTGAATTATTACTTACAGCTTTCCCTGTTGAAGTAATGTCAAGCCAATTCAAGCTGATTTTAATAAGAAGAAACTGAGAAACTCCAGTAACTGTAGTTTGAGACAAAGCTGAAATCAGGTGTTCAAATGGTGTCATCAGGAATCTTCTGCCTCTGCTCTCCTCTGTGTGGGTTTATTCCCCTAGGAGTGGCAAGATGGCCATCTATAGTTCCAGACTTCCAATTCTAACATTTTTCAGCAATCTCCTTGGAGAGAAAACTTCTTTTTCCAGCAAAATCCCAGATTCCAGCCTAATTGACCTGACTGGAGTCACATTCTAATCTTTGAACCAGTCACTGTGGCTGAGGGTGATGGAATGTTCTGCTGATTAGGTATCAGTCACAGGCCCACCCCTGGAATAACTGAGGGCTGAGTAGAAGATGGTTTATGAAAGAATAATTGAGGCACTATTCTCAAAAGAAATAGGAAAAATCCTGAAGGAGTGTCAGAAACAACGCTGAATCCGTAGATTCCATAGATTCCTGATGAAGAGTCTGAAGATCAAAGAATAAAAAATATAACATGGTGGAGTGTATAAATGAAGTTAAAAAAATTAACACTGTTCATATTTTAAACAGCCACAGTAGTATGATTTTTATCAAAGAATAATGTTAGAAAATATCAATTATTTTTGTTACTAATGGATATGAATTATGTTTCCTAAGTGCATTTCTTTCAAATGAAGTTATTAGTTATGTACTTAGGCATGCTTTTATAATGAGGTTTGGAGAGTATTAGAGTAGAAATATCAGAAAAATGTGTGAGCCAATGACATAAGTTTTGGCCACATTATTTCTGCTAAAAATATAGTAAAGAATTTTGCTAAAATCTGTTTAAAATAGACCCTGCCTATGGATTATGAAAAATCATCACCTCATTCTGAATTGAATTAACTATGAAGGCTTAAGCCATAAATATCTAAACTGTGTTGGAAAAAGTCTAATCCATGTTGTCTGTTAGGAATGGTTCTTCTTCTTGTGTGTTACAAATGGTTCTGTGGAGTATGTTTGTGCATTTTAACAAAATAATACATGTGAAGAACATATAACAGTACCTAGCAAACAATAATTGATCAAAGAATGGGGGTTTTTACTCTGTCTCCCTCTCGCTCTCTGTCTCTTTCAATCTGTCTATCTCTTGCTTCCTCCATCTCTGATTTTCTCACTCCTTGGGCTCTCTTGGGCATGCATATGAGTCTTTCTCTCGAACTCTCTTTCCTTTTCTCTTTTTCTTTCTCTCTTTCACACTAAATTTAGAAGATCTGGGTTCTAGCCTGGTTTCACAGACTCAGTATATTTTAAGTTACAGCTCACAATAAATTGGCTTTTGGAACTCTTGGGGACATTCAATCTCAGAGAAATTTCAAGAGCAAAGTGACATATTACTGACAATTCTGAATCATCTGTCGGCCTTCAACTCCCCAATTCCCTGTTTGTTCACTCTAAAAAACCAGTTACAGTATCTAATTCAGTTCTAACCCAATTCAATTAAAAACATTATTAAAGGTTTATTGTGTGCAAAGCAATGATTTAATTTCTCTGAGGAATAGATGGTTAATAATTTATCATCTACTAAAAAGAACAATATAGAAAGGTAATGAATATGTATGAATGTAAATAAAGAGCCTCAAAAACTGTATAAGACAACACACAGACTATAGAAAACAGTTGATAAATCAGCCAGTTTAACACATACCCTCTCAGAGACTGATAAATCAAGTAGAAAATAATTAAAGGTATCTGAGATATGAGCAACATAATAAATAAACCTTGAGATATTAATTATAAAGCTATCTATACTCAATAAACTAGAACATTTACAAAACAGACTACAGATTAGGCCACTAAAAAGCCTGAGTAATCCATAGTATCAATATTATACAGAATAAATTCTCCAATTATGATGCAGTCCAATTAGAAATAAACACAAAGCTATATTAAAAATTTAGTATGTTTAGAAATCAAATGACATATTCTTAAACAATTTATATTAAAAGGACATTATAAAGAACAATAGAGATTGCTAAATCAACTGCCATTTCAAAGAAAAGATTAATAAAAGAATCATAAAACTTTGAAAATTAGATGAAATGATTAACTCCTAGAAAACTATAAATTGCAGAACATAAAACAGGAGGAATAAAAAACATGAATAGACTGATAAGAAAAAAAGAAATAATATTCAAGACCTCCTGGCCATAAATATCCAAGGTCCAAATGGTTTCATAGGAATTCTGTAAAATTTTCAAGAGGAGTTAAACTATTGACACAAATGTTGAAGACAAGAGAGAAAGCAAACTTTACAAACTCATTTTAGGAGACTAGTGTAATATTAATCTCAGTAGATAAAGAGGAAAAGAAAAGTATTGGCTCTTCTTACTTTTGATTATACACGATGTAGAAATAATGCAAGAGCTAAATAAAATTAAAAGTGTATTATATGATACATAATGATCAAGTAATATTAATTACAGTAGTTAAACAATGATTCAACATTAGAAATTTATCAATATAATTCATATTATTCCATTAATATATTAATGATCTCTAAGAGAAAAATGATTTGATATCAGTAGATTCAGAAAACACTTTTGATAAAGTTCTATAATGTTCTTATAACAACTCAACAAATTTGTGATACTTGGGAACTGACATATGTAGTATTTTTATATTATTTAAGAAGGCTTTATAAATATATATTATATACAGATATATTTATAGAAAAATGTTCCTAAGAAATATATCTAAAAATGTATAAAATATATTTATATATTTTTCCAGTAAGTGCAATGATTGGTGAAAATCTACAACCAACATTGCACTTACTGAAAACATTCAGATGCTTTTCTGTAAGAAGGGGTCAAGATTAGGCTGCTCACTAGTACAACTACTATATAACATAGTATTTGATGTCCATCCTGATCAATGCTTTTCCTGAGAAAAGCTAAGTAAGAAGTTTAAGAACTGAAAGAGAAAAGACAAAATTGTGATTTGGGGCAGGTTAAATGGTTATGTACCTAAAAACAACAACAGTAAGTCACAATCAATAAACTATTTGGGCTGTAAGAGTTTTCAACAAAATTGTTAGATAAAACATGAACATAAAATCAATAGCTTCTCTCCCTACACCAGTTATAATCAACTATAAATACTAAGAAAATATACTTTAGAAAAATCTACCATATATTTAGGACTTAGCTTAACCAAGAATACACAAGAAATCTGTGGAAAAATTCTGAAGTTCATAATGAATGTCGAAGATGACCTGAATAAACTGGGGGACTTTCCTGGCCTTTAACGAGTGACAATATAAGAAAAATGCCAATTATTTCTAAATTGATTTTAAAACGAATTAACTTCATCAATCCCATTCAAATCCCAGTTGGATGCTTCAAGAAACATAATAAATTTACTCTAAAATATAAATAGAAGGATAAAGTTTCACAAATAGTCAAACACAATCTTAACCCTTGCCACTGAAAATATGATTCATAGACTCACACTTGGACAGGCATCATCATCATCATCATCATCATCATCATCATTATCATCATCTGGGAGCTTATGAAAAATGCCGACCTTTGGAACCCATCCCAGACACCTAGTGAATTAGAATATGTATTTTATTAAGTTCCTCAAGTGAATGCACATTATTATTATTTTTTTACTGTAGAAGAGATTCCTGCAAATCAATAAGTAAAAGATAAAAATCTCAATACAAGACCGCAAACAACTGGACCAGGAACTTGCAGAAGACTAAAAGGTCTATAAGCTTATAAAGTGATGCTCATGTTCATTAGTTATTTACTAATGAAAAGAAAATTATATAATGATATATCATTTTAGGTACATTATGGGCCTGGATAATACCACTTGTTTGGCAGGATGTGGACTACAGGAATCTTCATGTTGTTGGTGGAAATGTAGATTGCTGCAGGCCTCCTGGAAAGCAGTCAAGCAATACTTAGTAAAATTAAATATTCATGTGTCCTATGAACCAGCAATCCCAGTCCTGAACGTATAGCCCAAAGACGTTCTTATGTAAGTCCACACAGGAACATGCACATGTTATTTATTGCAGTGTTGCTTGTGGTGTCAGTGAGTTGGAGAGTCTCTGGGCACCCATAACTTCAGGATGTATAATATATACAGTGGATACACGCTGTGGAGGACTACATAGATATACTAGACAACAGACTAGATAAAAACAACAGGCTTAGTAGGAAAGTAAAAATAACTAGCTCCATAGCACAATATTATTTTTGTAAGTTAAAAAGATCACAAAAACAATTCAATTTATAAGACTACATAGAAATACAAGTATGCACATCAAACAAAAGTATACACATCAAACAGAATAGTTTACTATTTTAGGGAGATAAGGAAT
The DNA here is from genome assembly GCA_031878705.1 of Tapirus indicus. Taxonomy (NCBI): domain Eukaryota; kingdom Metazoa; phylum Chordata; class Mammalia; order Perissodactyla; family Tapiridae; genus Tapirus; species Tapirus indicus. The sequence goes on from CM062925.1 coordinate 40,285,622, forward strand.
GGGAGTGGGGAATAGGTAAAATATACTAAATAATTGAATTGAGAAAGAGGTTAATGGTAATAATTTGTCATGAATTAAGGTGCGTAATTAACTTTTTGGAAAAGAGAGAGACCGATGTATTATGTAAAATGTAAAAGTCAGTAGTTCCTATATTCACGAGTTTTGCAATCTAACATTGTCCAGTGCAATGTAATGCTAAGAAGTGATCCTTCCCCTGATATTTTAATACATTTTTCAATGTATTAATATTTTGGACTGTAATCACAAGAAAACTTTTTAGGGCATGGCTATATTAAAAAATTAAATATAAATTAAATATAAAAAGTTAAATATCGTTGAGGTGCAGTTAAACCACAATTTACAAATTGGAGGATGAAGGGACAAATTGGAGCTACCAGTGTGTTTTGTTTGGCCTGTATGGGGTTCCCAAACATTATACGTGATTACTAAGACTTAATAATTGTTAAATTTCACATAAAAGTCAAGATTTGTGGCTTTTCTTTAACAAATCACAAATTCTGGCAACATTAGCCTTCTATTTTTATATAACAATGTTTGGTGGTTGCTGAGGAGCAGGTGTGCCTGAATCTGGACCATGTATTCTCCAGGTCAGCACAACCTTGCCTGATGCACTATATGCATTTATATCAGCCGCCCAGCTCCTATTGACCTTTGATTCGCTGAGGCCTTAAAGAGCGTGTGTGGTGGAACATGCTCCGAGACTCAGCAAAGAGGATTCTTGTTCATCATCTCTGTGACCATCTCAAACTTTCCTGCCACATCACTTGCTTTTGTCCTTCTACAGACCTTTCGATTGTGGCACAGGACAAATTGGGAGACAAAGGACAATTTGGAAGAGGGTAGGTTCAAGAAAAGGAACACTAAAAGTTATCTGTTGTTATTCAAGACCAAGTTAAAGTAGAATAGATGAAGTTTATTAAATATGATTATGTGGGGGTTTTTTGCTGTAGTTCTGCATATACCCAGATGATTTTTAAATCTCATCGCCTCCAAGTTAACTTCTATCGTGTTTAGTTTAATTTCTTTGTCCATTGCCCTTATTCAGACTGTCGTCATTTCCTATACTTTGAAAGATCTTCTTTCTCTTTTTCAAATCTCATATTAATACAACATGTATCTGTCAGACTGGTGGCTAGAAAACACTAAAACTATGTTATTATAGTATAGAGTCTAGTAACATTTGTTTCATTTAAATATAGACTAATGCTGTGTCTTATATAAATTTACAAAAATGTTTCTAGTCTTTACCTCCTCTTAAATCTGTATTCATTCAGTTATCATGAGGGCTCTGATTTTAGGAATGCTATCCATTTTAGTAAAGCTTTATTACTAGTTCAGGTTAAATGATTTTTTCTAGGCATATGTTTTTATATAACTTTCTGGCCATTTATTCTACAATATTAAACACCTCCCACGTACTTGATGTGATATCAAGGGATGGGGATTTCTATGGGAATAAGGCCTCTTCTGTGCTCCCAGGAGCTCTCAGACTGTAGGAGAAAAGGTAGTAAACAGGTGCAAAAGCCTGTGTAGGCAGGATGGTGCAGGAAGTACAGAGTGGTTGTTTCTACCAGTAGAGACTGATTAGGGAAATGAGAGGGAAAGCTTTTATGGATTCGTCGAGAAGGTGACCAAAACAAGATCTTTTATCTGTCCATCATTAACCCTGGGCCTGGCTCCCTCACTTGCTTTCTTTATTACTTAATTTTATTCTTTTTTTTACTTGATTAAAATGATTTCTGAGTGCAATAAGCATTGCTATAATCTAATGAATAGCATTATTCTTTTTGTTAAAAAAAAGCACTCATAGAGAAAAAAAGAAAACAAACAAATGCTTGCACAGCTATTTTCAACCACTTCACTTTAATAAAAAGGATAATTACTTTGGCCTTGGAAAATAACAAGATTTCCATGTAGTTTTCATCGCTGAGATTTCTTATTCCTATATCATTAACTCCACCAATAAAAGTCATCTTCTCCAGTCACTGTGACTTGGTGTCAACATCTACTGCAATGGCACACAGAGCTGAGGCAATTTCAGCTGGATCCAGAGAGGGGAACTCTTTTTTTTCTCCTTTTTGAGCTATAAATGTATTTTAATGTCCATTGGAAAAAAATGTAAGTTGCAATTCAAACGTGATTTCACAAATAGAATTGTTAGGCCAGACTAACATGTGTGACTAAGTAAAAAGCTGGAAAGTAAATGATAAGTGAAAATAAATGAGTAACAGCAAAAGTGGTATATGGAAATAGAAAAATTGTGAGGGTGGATCTTAGATGACTGAAGTTTAAAAACTCCTGGACTCAGTACTTTTTATAGTCATTTTGAACTTCAACATTCAGTGCTTTTAGGAAATCTCTTTCATTCTGGAAGACCCTGAAACCTCTCAGAGAATGAAGTGTACATGGAGGATGGGGCAAAGAAAACTACAGACAGGTCTAAGCTCGGAACTTTACCTGTGACCCAAATTAAGTCCCTTGGGATAACGAACATGGCCCTTAGGACGTGCACTTACTCCTGCAGGACAAGAAAGTTCAGTTGATGGTGAGCAAAAGTAAACTACAATGGTTGGAGAAAAAGAAATGTTCTCTAAAGTGTTATTGAGGCTCCTGGGAAATGAAAACTCTTACCACACAGCTGACCTTTCCAGTACAGATCACACTAGAGGAAATACTAAATCATCTTTCTGTTCCTTCTGTAGAAAATGGTTTACAAATCATTATCCTATGAAGAAAAAAGAACAAAAAGAAAGAGGAAAAGCTTAGGGGTTGTATCAAGCAGTTAATAACACAAATCTTATGTGTGTAGATTTTCGTGATATTTGTCAGTTTTTTCAAGTTGTAATTTGGTGTGATGAATTTCCTTGTTCTCAATAAACATTCACTCTTGTGCTCAGTTTTTTGAGGGGTTTTCTAAAGATTAATAGACTTTTCATACTGTAAGCACATCTCTGAGATGCAATCAGCAATTTCCCTAGAAGGAAGAGCAAGTGATGGGCCTTTCTCGTTTTGTTTTTGTTTTTTCCAATAGAATTTATTTTATTTTTGCATGATCTTAATAGAAAATTTAAATCTTCATTAATTATGTTTGTTTAAAAATGCTATGTTAAAATATAAAACTTGACATTTTAACTAGTTTTTAGTGTACAAATCACTGGCATTAATTATATTCACAATGTTGTGCAATAATCATCACTATCTATTCCCAAAACTTTTTTATCACCCCAAACAGAAAATCTAACCATTCAGAATTTCTGTTTGGGGTTCTGAAAAACTATTAAGCAATAATTCCCCAGTGCCTCCTCAACACAGCACTGGTAACCTTTAATCTACCTTTTGTTTCTATGAATTTTCCTATTCTTTATCTTTCATATAAGTAGAATCATACAATATTTGTTCTTCTGTGTCTAGCTTATTTCACTTGGTATGTTTTCAGGTTCATTCATGTTGTAGCATATCAGAAATAATTCATTTTTATGGCTGAATAATATTCCATTCTGTGGATATAACACATTTTGTTTATCCATATTTATCTGTTGATGGATATTTGGGTTGTTTCTACCTTTTGACTCTTGTGAGTAATGCTGAAATAAACATTGACACACAGATATTTCTTCCAGGCCCTGGTTTCTTTTTTCTGAGTATATATCTAGGAGTAGAATTACTGGGTAATATGCTAATTATATATTTAACTTTTCAAGGAACCACCGAATTGTTTTACACAGTGGCTACACCATTTTTACATTCCCACCAACAATGTATAAGGGTTCCAAATTCTCCACATCATAGCTAACACTTAGTATTTTCCATTTTTTGATTATAACCATTCTTGTAGGTGTGAAGTGGTATTTCTTTTTGGTTTTGATTTCATTTCCATCATGACTAATGATGTTGAGCATCTTTTAATGTGCTTATTGTCAATTTGTATATCTTCATGGTCTTCTTGAGTCTTTTGCCTATTTTTTCATTGGGTTGTTTTTTGTTGTTGATCTTTAGGAGCTCTTTACATATTCTGGACATTAAACCCTTACTAGATACATAATTTGCAAATATTTTCTCCAATTCTGTAGGTTGTCCTTTTAGTTTCTTGATAATGTCTTTTGATTCATTAAAAGCTTTTTTTAAAATTTTAACGAAATCCAATTTATCTGTTTTTTCTTTGGTTGTTCATGCGTTTAGTGCCATATTTAAGAATCCATTGCCAAATCCAAAGTAATGAAGGTTAGCTCTTATGTTTTATACTAATAGTTGTATGGATTTAGCTCTTATATTTGGATCATTGATCCATTGTGAGTTAATTTTTGCATATGGTGTAGGGTAGTGGTCCAGTTTCATTCTTTTGCATGAAGAACTGCAGTTCTACCAGCACCATTAATTGAAGAGACCATTTTTTTCTCCATTGAAAGGACTTGGTACTCTTGTCAAAAATCAATTGGCCATAGATGTATGGGTTTATTTATAGACTATGAATTCTGTTCCATTGATCTATATGTCTATCTTATACCAGTCTTGTACTTAATTTTGTATTATTTTTTTAAAGTGGCCTCTTCACTAAATTATGTAAGTACATACCCTTCACAGCCTGGATCTCCCAGTTGTATTATCTGAGGAGCTCTGAGGATTATTATTTTCTTATTTCTGTCTTGTGTTTTTGTTTCTCTCTTTTTTAAAGACAAGTAATGCCATCTATTTATTTTTTCCTGCATGTACATTTATATATTTGTATAAATGTTTATACAAATCATTGACAATATAGCGAGTCTTACCCTTTACAGGGTGCTTATCCTTAAGTTACAGGTCATTCCTGGCCTTAGCTTTTCTGCATTGGACTCAGCAGTCCTCCAAGTACAATTTGTAGAGACCAATTGGAAAGAGAAAGGACTGAAAGCTGCTAAGAAATGTCAGAGGTAACTGGGAGGCTGTACAAACAGAGAAGTGTAATGCAGGTGCACTGGCCCTTTCTGATAAAGGGCATGGGGGTCATAATTTTATCTGGAAAGTGGTAGTAAGAAAGTGGTACTAGCCTGAGTGTGGAGGTTGTCTAACCTACCAAGATCTGTCTGAGAAGAGAACAGGAGGGTTACTGAACATTCTTTGATAAAATTAAAATAACATAGTGTGATAAAGTATTAAATTTACAGTGAAAACTCTTCCAGAATATGTTCATCTAGGCTAAAACTAAAAGATGCCATAATTATTCCATTCTGTTATTTATTCAAAAATACATTTTTGGTGACCTACTATGTGCTAGGTGTTCTAGGAACTGGGAAGCATAATGATGAACTTAATGTAGATATTCTAGATAATGAGACAATCATAAAATATATAATTATAAGAATAATTATTAAAGTATAGTTGGAATAAATATTACAAAAGGAAAGTAGAGTATGCAATAAAAGCATAAAACAGGTGCCCAAATTAACTTTTGATATTGGAGAAAACTGTTCTGAAAAAATGATGTTTATGGCAAAACTCGAAGAGTAGGAGAAGCCAGGTGAAAAGGGAGAAGAGTCTTGAAGATCCTGAGGTGGAAAAAAGTTGATCAGGTTCAAGAATGGAAAGATGCTCAAAGTTGTCTTTGTTTTTGTCTAAAGAGAACTACATAGCTACACCCAAATATGGTGCAAAAAAGGAATAGATTGTCCCTAACATAAAAAGGAAATTTTGAGCATACAAAAACTACTAATCTGTAATACACAATAGGGGTGTGTGTGTGTGTGTGTGTGTGTGTGTGTGTGTGTGTGTGTGTGTGTGTTGTGTTCTCTCGATATTCTATATATTCTGTCTGTAGCCAGATAGGATCCTGGCATGAAGGTCTCTTGACTTTAACATTGCTGTGTCCTCTTCAGGAATCTCTAATCCGCTAAGAGAGTTCAGTTGGCGAAGAAGAGACGCCACTTTGGGTCAGTCATTCAGCTAGCTGTATATTTACAAGGGGTAGATTTCAAGAAGTTGTTTGTCTGGGTCTGTGTTTCTCTACCTTAAATGTGCCTGTTATTTTAAAAATATTGTTTGTTATTACATGGCTTATTTGCTCAAACTCTGCCATTAAGTTGAGAGAGTTCAATTTTATTGATTGGTTAGTTTTCATTGTATTATATTATTTATATAATTTCTTCCATTTTTGTATAGAAAATCTTCGAGTGGGTAACAAAATAAGTTGGCTATGTTAACGTAATTGTAAGAAATAAGTAAAGAATTGAAAGTCCTTCCCTAACCTTTACGTATTGGTGGAAGAATCTCTCTGGCTATTGCCATCTCAAGTCACTGCAGTCCATGTTTATTGGATATGAAGGAATTAAAAACACAGCTTTCTCTAAGCCCGTAATTAGGAATGCTGCCTCTGCCCTGAATACTACTTTCTTATTAATAATATGCCTTTTAAATAATTTGCATACAAAAGGCCAATAGTCAAGAGTTGCAGCTGTTCAAGAGATTAGAATCTATGATAGTATTTTCTATCACTATGTCTTTCCCTAATGTTTTCTTGTGTGTTATGGGAAAAAATGCTTTTAATCAAATAAATTTGAGAAAAACTCAAAAACAGGTTTTTGTCTTAATTGTAATATTCTCAGAATCTGTAACATGAGGATGTATATGGTGACTCTCTAAGAGAAGAGAATGTAGAATTAGAATGCAGCCTTTTAAGTCAGAACTCAGAAACTCATCTGCATAGGACAGTTACGTAACCCCATTTTGGATAACTGATCTAGAAAAATATACTCAGACACTTCTAGAAGAGGGACAGGTTATATTGAGAAGAAGAGATGAATAACATTATGAAAACACAGAAGGAATGGCTTCAAGTTTTTTATAAAGGCAGAGCACCCAATAATTATGAAATATGCATGGAATATGGTCGAAAAGCCAAGAAAAGGAGAAACGTGTGGGATTGGACCTGAACTGACTGATGATCTTCATGGAATTTGGGCTGTCATATACCTCTTTAGAAACAGGAAAATCTGGTCCTCAGCCATGTGAATATCACCTTTCCTACTCTTCCAACCTACTGTGATGAGAAAGGAAGGTGATGCAACACAGTTTTGAACGTTTTCACACTGCATGAGTTTGGTTTGTCTTCAGGCAGGTATATTTAATGCTCATATATTTAGCTGCTAAATCTCTATGCAACTCCAGTATTAAGATATATTTTGCATGAAAGGTTCAAATGAAAGAAAAAGTCACAGAGGGGTCTGAGTAGACACATTCTCTAAGGTTCTTTTGACAGTAAACTCAAAATACAATACAGAAAAAAGCATAACCTTTGTGATTTTAATGTAAAACTAGGAATGCTTTCAAGAAGGGCAGTGACTTTGTTCCTGAAATCCACTTTCGTTTTGAATAAATATATAAAATTTGATCTTACAGCTGCAAACAGTTTTTGTTTCCAAGTTTACTAATTTGAACTTAAACACTTCAAAATAACTAGTGACTTGCTCAGAATTTCAAGTGGGCCCCATATTCTCTGACTGAATAGTATCTAAAAATTCTCAGTGTTGTGTTCTCTATAAATGTCATTCAAAATGACAAATTTCGGGTAGGCTATAAAGCTAGTTTGTAACCCTATTAGAATAGAAAATAATAATAGTTGTACAATCTTTACCAGCTATACTGATATCATGATAAATAGAGATTATAATAAAACTTTTTTGTAAAATAAAGTCACTTTTGTTGAGAAGTGAATTTAAAACCACTGTGCAAATGCTTTGATAGTGTTCATTGTCTTTTATTGCTCTGTTATATGATTCATTCATTATAAAAATAGGATCTACATATTATAGGTATCTGTTTTATAGGCCAAGGTATTTTTGGAATTTTTCCTTAGGAATACAGGAAGTAGAAAAAAAGAACTTAAAGTGATACAGAAGCTTTTCTCTTACCACCCCAAATATAATAGCTCAAAGTATCAGGTATTTTTAAATTTTTTAATCAAGTATTTTTTAAGTTTAACTGTTCAATTCTGGCATAATAAAACAATATTGGAGTATAATAGTGATTCTCATTTAAGTCTTTCTTTTAATCAATTTGGGAAGTAGTCATCTCCTTAGGGTTTCATTGCCTTTTTCTCATCTTAGTGGAGTCCCCTTCCCCAGACCTCTCAGACACTGTGTCACCATTTTATTTCCTCCATTGACCCTACTATTAGGAATGGATCTGTAACTCATAATTCAGGCTAAAATGTAAATAAAATTTAACCACCCAAAATGTTATAGAGCATCCAACTAACAGAGTAGCTTTATTTTGGAGAAATGTCAGGCATCAGCCAGGTCAGTTTAGGCATATATTTGGTAACTTGCCTGTGAAACATTATTTATAAATATTTTATTTATTTATAAAATTCCAGCAATCTTTAAAATTAGGACTCTAAGAAACATCTTAGATCTCTGATAGCTATTCCTATGGTTCTAAAGATTTGGTGTCCACTTCTAAATGGCCATAATAATTTCTGAATCTCAAAAAGTCATTTCCAGTCTTCTGAAAAGGTCTTTTCTCTCTTCAGCCTCTATAGACTACCATCCCTATGGCTCCTGAACAGTGGCAGGCTGAATTCTGTATTATGGTTTCATTAACTTACCACTGGGAACTGTGTAAGCTATGAAACCTGTTGTATTTGGTTTGCATTTATTTGACACATATGTTTAGTGTTTATTGACTCTGGAGAAAATATTTTCTGTAGATATGAGAGAAGCAAATTTGTCTTTTGGCCAATGTGCTTGGAGGCATGCTTTCCCAGGGCTCAGGGTTTCCTGGCTGGAGCACAGTGGAGACAGCTTGTTAGTGGGAAGGAATTGAACTGGAATATAAGAAACCTGGAAGGAAAGTCAGTTCCTTGCACGTTTCTCATCCTGTCACTCATTAGCTGCCTCAAATCGTTTTCGCAACTTTTCCCCTTCCTCTCTTGGTAGCTCAACCCGCTTTCCTGCCTTGAGACACATTATCTTAGAATTTTAAGCATAAGGCATAGAAAATGAGAACTAGAGAAAGGTCGGAAGTGGCTTCATTTGAACAGGGGGTGAATGGTGAAGAAAGGAAAAAGCTAAATCTTACTTTTCCTAAATTACTTTTATTCTTCCTTTTTTCTTTCCTGGGCTTCTATCCACCAAAGAACTCTCTGTTCTTGATCAATAGCTGTTTGATGCTGATGCTATTCATCATCAGGAACTACCTTCTGCTGTTTGGTGTTTACTTTTACCTGAGGACTAGATTTATTCTTAATCATTTCCTCTTTGGAAATACTGCTTAGAAAGCAAAAGTAACATCTAATTCAAATGGAATTTAATCTTCTGAGTTCTTCCAAGGCAATACCTAGCTCATTATAGCCTGTTTTACACAGACTGTGGGATGGCAGGTTGAACAAGTCAGAAGAGGCATCTAAAAGGTAAATGATCCAATTATAATTGGTTTGTCCCAGATAGCACAAAGCCCTGGAAACAGGCAAACTACTCTCGTGGCACTTGCCTTGTTTTAGATCAACCACCACAAACAAAATTGTTAAGGAAAAACCAAATAAAAGTTTTAGAAACAGCATTTTAAGTCAGTCAGGGAAAAATGGCAAAGGAACAAATGATACTGTCATGATTTAATCAGCAGTGACTCCTGAGCTCAGGCAATTAAATAAAACATATATTGGACCTGAGGAAAACCAGGCATCCATGGACAGAGTGAAATTTTCTTTGTCCCATCCATTCTCCTTATTTTTCATGAGAGTCAAGGTCAAACCCAGGTCATATCTTTTGGCTGAATGAATATCCCTGGGTTTTTGTTAGGAAGATGAGGATGGAAAATTCTAATAGATTTGAGAAGAGAGACAACATGAAGGCAGGAAGAGGATTTTTGAATGTGAATATACAAATTCTGTCTTTACCCAGTGTTTTCAATGTCAGTTTCTAAAGTCAATCAAGAAGCTGCAAAATGCTGTTTTCCACTTACTTTAGCAAATGTCAGTGTAAGATTTGATGAAGTTAAGTGTGTATTCTCACAGGGTAATTAGCTGAACTGAAAGTGACATCAACCTACCAGTCAAATGAGAGACACTAGGAACAATAATAGAATCAGAATATCTTCAGGGACTCATTCCCTTTAGGCAAAGCTCAGAATATTCATAAATTGCATGTCAGACAGAACCTGCAGAGTCGGAAGCCATAAGTCACCATTAAACAAAAGGAGAGAGAAATTAAAATGTAGTTTAGATTATAAGGTAAACAGAAGAGAAAGCCAAAGATAGGATACAACGCTCCCGTCTCCCTTTGTAGAATCCATTTCTCTTGATGTCTTAGGCTCAAGGAGTTTGGAAAAGCTAAGTATTGCTTCTTCGGTGGAAAGTAAACTAAACATGAGATAATAGTTCCAAGTTAATTTCTGTGTTTTTGTTACTTTGTAGAAAATAAAACATTTATCCCAAACTTACTTTCCTTTATTTATTTGTATAGTGAGTATAATCGAGGTGTGCCTGAGTTCAATAGACTAATGAATTTTATTAGTTGTGTGATTTTAGGCAAGTGATAACATATCTTTGAGCCCTTTTTATCACCTACAAAATGAAAATTACAATACCTTCCACTTAACTTTGTTGAAAAGGTTATAAGAAGATTTTAAGATTGCATATGAAAAGAACTTTGACAAAGTCTCTCAGTAAATGCCATCCCTGAGAAGCTTTATTTAATTTTAAGGTTATAGACCTTAAAATACAAAGAAAATATAAAGAAAAAGAAAAATTCTCAGAAAAATATAATTCACTAGCACAATGGACCAATAAAATCTAACAATAAAATGGTTGCTATTATTAATAATAAATTTCAAAAAGAGCCATTTGAAAGATTCAATGCATAGCTGAAATAGTATTTTATTTTTGTATCTTCCAATGAGTTCACAATCATTTGCAAATAATTTTAAATATATAAGCTTTTAAAGGGAATTGGAAAGTAGAAATACATTCATTCTATCAGATGAGGATCTTTCTACATAGGGTTTGGTACTTTCTATGAGGTCTTAGAAGGAATCGTTAGAAATCCCATAAGTAGATAAATAATTTGTGACTTTTGGGATCATGAACTATCAGTTGGTGAAATGATGGAGTTATAAAAATATGTTAGGGCAGTGAAAATACTCTATATGATATTATAATGATGGGTATATATCATTATACATTGTCCAAACCCATAGAAAGTACAACACCAGGAGTGAATGTTAAGATTATCTAGGGACTATGGATTGTAATTAGTCTTTGGGTGGTGAACCTGATGTAATCTACATAGAAATCTAAACACAATGATGTATACCTGAAATTTATATAATGGTATAAACCAATGTTACCGCAATAAACAAAAAAAGATTACCTGTGGACTTAGGGTGATTATGATATGTCAATGTAGTTTAATCTTTGGTAAATATACTATTCTGGTGAATGATGTTGATAATGGGCGAAGCTATGTATGTATGTGTGGAGATAGAGGGTATATAGGAAATCTTTATATCTGTCTCTCAATTTTGTTGTAAACCTAAAACTGCTATAAAAACAGTCAAAAAAACCTCACAGAAAACAACAAAAAATTATTTCAATGTAATTCTGGTTGCTCCAATGATGTGATAGCCTCGTCCGTGCTACTAGACCACTAACTATAGCAAAACTAATAAGAAAAGAAACTATCGGAGGTGTGATATTAATTTATACACAGATGTGCATGCAGTTTAGAAATATAAATACAAAACTCTTTATGGCACGTTTTCTTTGTTAAGCTACTTCTGATCAAAGCTGCCTTATATACCATTCAGAAAGCAATGTCCATGGAGATACTTTGAAATTGTTCTTTAGCAGATGTTTCTCATTGTTGACCAGGTGGGGAGGGAGGACAATATGCAAGAAGAAGAACCCCGTTTTGCCTCAGGATCTCTCTGATTTATACCATACTCAGACAACCATATATTGATTTGCAAAATGTAGGGTTGTTCTAGATATAAACATCTGTCTAGTCAATGGTAGTTAATTTAGGTTAGATATCTTGGGACATAAATGAACTTTGTAAACATATTAGCTCTCTCTTTGCTAGTCTATTTTCATTCTAAATGTGGATTCATATTAAACACATTATTTGGAAGTACCAGCTTGTAAGTCCTTCTTGCCACATTGGATGTCAGGAGAGAGAAAAAGAAGCTTGAAATGCCTACTTTTAATACTGGAAGCAGAAAGACCTGACAGATACAATAAGAATGTGTGCTTCTCATGCCAGCAGCATCATCATCAGCTAGGGACTTGTTCGAAATGTGAATCTTCAGGCTCCACCCAAGACCTGCTGAATCAGGAATTCTGAAGGTGGGACCTAACAAATTGTGTTTTAACAAACCCTCCAGGTGACTTTAATGCATGCTAAAGTTTGTGAATGACTGGACTAAAGGACAAGGATTCCATTGTAATAAAAATTGGGAAAATGTGGTTGCATAAATATTTGAAGTACTGTAAAAGAAATAAAGGAGGGTGTTGATTGAATCAGAGAAAATTAGTAATTAATATGAAATTCAGCTCTTACGGCCCTTACAGAGGCTGAGGCTGATTAAAATCCCAATATTGTTTTTTTCCTATACCCATTCACTGTCTGCTCATGGAATGCACGTAATTATACAATCTCAACACACATACACACACACACACACACGTGTGCATACACACATGCACAACTCAAATGAGAGAATGTAAAACAAATTCAAATAGAAGTTACTTTTGACTCTGTGTTGTTCTGGATTAGCTGTATAACTTGTCTTGATTATTAAAAAAAATCACATATCAAATCTTGTTTCATAAACATCTCTCAAAATGAAATATCAGGAAAAAGAGAATTACTAAAGAAATAACCATTATAATTTAATTCTATGAGTTTTATATTTCTTTCATACAAAGAGATATTTTAGTTAGCCCCAGAAATATTTTAGTCAGTTATTTAGAAAAAAAATTAAAATACTGAAATGTCTTTTTAAAAAATTCCTTGAAAATATAATATGCAATTAATTTTATAGCCCAGTTACACAATTTTCATTTGATGGGAATTTAGGTTATATAGGGAGGTAACATTTCACACAATTTAATTTTTAATAAATAAACATGTTTGCTGATACTTTGTTTCTATGTAAATGTCAGATAAAAATAAGATTCCTGTTTTATATAACATTATTAGTGTGTCTTTTCAAGGAACAGAAGACTGAGTAAACTTGAAATTAAATTGTTTTCTTGAACTGTTTAATTTGAAATAATTTTAAATTTAGGGACATGTTGCAAAGATAGCACAGAAATTTCCGGTATACCTTTCACCTAGTTTCCCTTAATGGTAGCAGCTTACGTGATTATGCTGCATTTATCAAAACTACGAAATTAACATTGGTACAATGCTACTAACTAAACTACAGACTTTATTTGGATTCTATCGGTTTTTCTGCTGATGTCCTTCTTCTGTTCCAAGATTTAGTTCTGGATAACACATTGCTTTTAGCTGTGGTGTGCACTTAGTCTCTTCAGATCTGTGAAAGTTTCTCAGTGTTTCTTTGTTTTCACAGCACTGACATTTTTTGGAAGTAAGGGGTAGATATTTTTTGAGTCCCTCAAATTGGGTCTTTGTGATGTTTTCTCCTGCATATATAATAAACGTGAGTTCATATTGATTTCTCTGACTCTGATTCACCTTGGAAGTCATCCTCCTAGCCTCCCCCACCACCCCTTGCTTATTTGTAGCTTTTTTTTTTTTGGTGAGGAAGACCAGCCCTGAGCTAACATCCGTTAACAATCCTCCTCTTTTTGCTGAGGAAGACCGGCCCTGGGCTAACATCCGTGCCCATCTGCCTCCACTTTATATGGGACGCTGCCACGGCACGGCTGACAAGCAGTGCGTCTGCTGGCTCCCAGGATCGAACCCGCCAACCCCGGGCTGCCAAAGCGCAGACTAAACCGCTGCGCCACCGGGCGGCCCCTATTTGTAGCTTCTTTATCTGACAATAACAATGAGAAACAGACTCCATATAGCTATAATTTGTTTTTCCAACCCTAGTATACACATAAAGTAATTCCAGAAATGCTAGCCCTTACCCATGTGAGAAGCAAATTTACCATCTAGAATACGGTGCTTATGTGCAGTTCTTTTTGTCTCTAGTCTTAAAGCATCTAGTCAAAATATTGTTTGCCAAAGCTACTAAATCAGCTCGTTTTTGCCTAGCCTTTCATGCATTATGTTATATAGTTGTAACACAGTTAGTTGTTTTTATAGAGTAAAATAGTGATTCAATTGTATTATTTCCAGCTTTCTTTGCATTACTGATTTGTAATGCCAGCTTTCATATACAAAGCTTCTAAATATGAATGCATCTTTTTTTTCTATTTTGCCCATTGGCATATTTGTTTATCTTAATGCCAATACCATATGGTTTAAATAAAAATTTATAAAAAGTTTGAGATCTGATAGGATATTCTTTCTTTGCTTCTCATTTTAGCTTTATGAATTTGAAGAACAATTTAATTTTTATGACAAAACCAATTTAGATTTTTGAATAATTTTTTAACGAGGTAACATTGATTTATAACACTGTACAAATTTCAGGTGTACGTCATTATATTTTAATTTCTGTAGAGACTACATCACGTTCCCCACCAAGAGTCTGGTTTCCATCTGTCACCATATAGACATGCCCCTTTACCCCTTTCTTCCTTCCTCCATCCCCATTCCCCTCTGGTAACCGCCAATCTGTTCTCTGTATCTATGTGTCTGTTTGTTTATCTTCCACATATGAGTGAATGCATATGGTATTTCTTTCTCCATCTGACTTATTTTGCTTAGCATAATACCCTCACGGTCCTTCCATGTCACAAATGGCAAGACTTCATGTTTTTTATGGCTGAGTAGTATTCCATTGTATATAGATAGATAGATAGATAGATGATAGATGGATAGATAGATAGATAGATAGATAGATAGATAGATAGATAGATAGATAGACCACATCTTCTTTATCCATTAATCCATCAATGGGCACTTAGGTTGTTTCCCATGTCTTGGCTATTGTGAATAATGCTTCAATGAACATACAGGTGCATATATCTTTTTGAATTAGTGTTTTGGTGTTCTTTGGATAAATATTCAGACGTGGAATAGCTGGATCATATGGTAGTTCTATTTTTAATTTTTTGAAGAATTTCTATACTGTTTTCCATACTGACTACACAAATTTACCTTCCCAGTAGTAGTGTGCAAGGGTTTCTTTTTCTCTACATCCTTTCCAACACTTGTTATTTCTTGTCTTTTGAGTAATAGTCATTCTGAGGAGTGTGAGGTGATACCTTGTTGTGGTTTTGATTTGTATTTCCATAATAATTAGTGATATTGAACATCTTTTCATGTGCCTGTTGGCCATCTGTATAACTTCTTTGGAAAAATATCTGTTCAGATCCTCCGCCCACTTTTAATTGGGTTGTTTGTTTTTTGTTGTTGAGTTGTATGAGTTCTTTATATATTTTGGATATTAACCCCTTATCGGATATATGATTTACAAATATCTTCTCCCAATCTGTAGGTCATCTTTTCGTTTTGTTGATGGTTTCCTTTGCTATGCAGAAGCTTTTTAGTTTGATGTAGTTCCATTTGTTTATTTTTCCTTTTGTTTCCCTTGCCCAAGGAGACATATTCCAAAAGATACTGCTAAGAACAATATCAAAAAGCGTACTGCCTATGTTTTCTTCTAGGAGTTTTAAGGTTTCAGGTTTTACATTCAACTCTTTAATCCATTTTGAGTTAATTTTTGTGTATGGTATAAGAAAGTTATCTACTTTCATTCTTTTGCATGTGGCTGTTCAGTTTTCCCAGCACCATTTATTGAAGATACTTTCCTTTTTCCTTATATGTTCTTGGCTCCTTTGTCAAATATTAGCTGTCCATAGGTGTGTGGCTAATTTAGGTTTTGATAGGCTTAATTTTATGAATATTGTCATCTTTTTTGTATAATTTTCCCATCCATTAAGATAGTATATTGCTATGTTTTAAGTCTTCCTGATGTCCTTCCCTAACATTTTATAAATTTTTCAATAATTCTTTTGACTTTTGTTAGTTTTATTCTCAGTTGCTCTACAGTTTTTATTTCTATTATAATAATCTTAAAAAATTTCTATTTCCTAAATGTTTCTAACTGGTTTATAGGAATATGATTGATTTTTGTATAATAAGCTTTCATAATTTTATATAGCTAAAGTCACTTACTCGTTGTAATAATTTGCCTACAGATTCTCATGGATTGTTTTATAAGTACAGACCAAATTCCGTGAACAATGACGTTTTTGTTTCTTTCATTCTAATCCTTAAATCAATATCTCTCTCAATTGCTCTGTCTTATTGTATTACCTAAGTTTTCTAGTACAATGTTGAAGAGAATGATAATAGCAGGTGTCCATGTCTTGCCTGTAACTTTCAAGAGATATCTTCTGACATATCACCATTATATGTGACATTATCTTTTTTTTTTGGTTAAGTATTACTTTATCAGTGAAAGAAATTAAATTTCTTCCTTATTAACTATGCCCTTTAAAAAAAATTGTGAATTGTTAAACTTTTACCAAAATTTTTAAATGCACCTCTGAATATGATAATTCATTTGGCGTTCATCCTTTAGAGCTCAGCTTGGTGAATTACATAAAGGGATTGCCCAAGGTTAAAACATCTATTATATTGCTATGATGAAATTATACCCTGCAATGATTTCCCCTAATTATTTTTATATATTCTTGGATTCATTTTGCTAATATTTTATTTAAGACTTTTGCATAAAATTTCACAAGTAAAATTGGCCAACAATGTTTCCTTCACTCTGTATATCTGATTTTGACATCAAGATAATATAGTTTTCATAAAATTACTTACATTACTATCGATTTCAAAGAGTAAAATGAGACATCTTCAGTTTCTTCTTTAGGGACTTAGAAATAGGGAAAACAGGGTCAGAACAAGAGTAAGGAAAATGCCACATGAGGGTGGTATGTTCCTGGCTCTGTTCTTGCTCTTAAGTAAGCTACCAGAATTTAGATGCTACTCCTGGAAAGAGAGAGCATTGTTATAAAGAAAACAAATAAGTATTAATTTTTTTTATAGACCTGAGTTTGTAAACTTAAAATATGTACCTGATACACAAATAATTGCTGGAGTGTGTATGTGTGTGTGTGTGTGTGTGTGTGTGTGTGTGTATGTGAGAGTGAGAGAGAGAGAGCGAGAAGAGCTAATTTGGGAAGGTATGAAATAAAGATGAGAAATAATAGAAATACAGAAAGAAAAGATCAGGAGAGAAACAAAACAGAATATATTCAACAGAATCATCCAGGAATCATGTTCAAGTGAATTGTGGGTTTATTACGTACTGAAGGAATATTATGATGGAAAGAGAAAACCATTATATCATGCTGGGGGAGATGAGAACTGCATGAGAACATTTAAAGTTGTTCCCCCATTAACTGTCTCATAAAATAAATTGACATTATTTTCAGTTAAATATATTATTTTTTAATTGTGGTTGTTGCCCTTTTAGCACGCTTTGGCAGAAATCCATTATTAGCCCTTGGTATTTGAACCTGGTCGACTCCCAATGACTTTGTAACTAACTGCTTCCACTGATTTGGTAAAAATTAATGACCCAAGGATCATTTATCTTCCTTAAATAGCCACAAAATAAAATGAGGAGAATTAAACGTCATTGCTTTGAAATCTATAATGTGCATTACTTCCAAAAAGAAAAGAAGGAAGGAAAGAGACAAGAGGGAGGACTGATGAAAGCCAGAGAAATAAGCTTTGTCCCTTTGACTTGAAAATAATGTTTTAAAACTAAAAAATATAGATATATAATAATTATAACAAAGAATACAGTTGTTAAATCTTAAAAAACTCCATAAAATTACTAAAATCATGATTTAATTAAATTAACTCTTTGTCTATCATATTCTCAGTATATATTCTCCTTTCTGAAGAGTAATAGATGTGTAGGAAATATTTTTGATTTCCCACCAGTAATTAACATCACCTTAGCAAAACATGTATATTTGGTCATCAGAAAGGAACATTTATTATCAGTCTGGGATGCAGTAGATGCCCAAAAAGCAGTAGGAGATTCAAACTCTGTTCCATAGTTCACAGTCAGATTATACATTCAAAATCTACAGTCTTACTAAGAATTTTTTGAATACATAATAGAAGTACAACAAATGCAAACAATGTTTGGAGGTCAGAAAATAAACTTCTTTTTCTTTGTAGTTCTTTTATCTCAATCCTGTCGTAACATTTGCCAAGTCTTTAATCTACAATAGGTATCTTTCACAATGAAGTAATGAATGCTAATAGCTGTTACTCACTTTCTGAAACTTTAACTACCCATATCCATCAGTGAGTGGGATCCACTGTATGTGTAGATTGCGGCCCACTGCAATAAAACTATTTTAAAATATGCAATTTTTAATGAAAAAGAATTGTCTACCCTTTGGGAGCCCCTTTGCAGCTGTATGCCATTAAATGATTGTTACATATGTAAGGACAGTATATATGACATAAAGATACCTTGAGAGAGCAAAGAGAAAGAATTAATAATCAAAGTCTTATTAATAAAAATTTAAGAAAAGAAATGTAGGATATTAGGTGTTACATAGAAGAATGGTTTGATGAACTTTGCCTGCTCTACTGCAAAGAAAAAAAAATGAGAGAGAAGTTGTAAATAGGTAGACAAAGACTTTTAGTATATCCTCTCTTGGATTTGAGTAATTAACATTAAAATAAATACTTACCTCAGATACTTCTGTGGTTTCTAATGTGCTTCACCTATAATTAAAACACAAGTTTCTTAGTAAGCTGGCTTGTTTGACCATCTCTGTATAATAAATGTGTAATTTTTTTGAACTATAATTTCATAATGCTTAAGACATGGAAACAAAGTAGACACAAATTTAATATTTTAAATAGGTTTTAAATATCAAATGACATTTTTTCACATGAAGTAATGAAGAGAAAAAAATGGAGCCAACTACATTATCTCATAGGACTATCCTTTTATAAAGTAGGGGGAGCCTGCAATGCTTTGCATTCTTAAATATTCCCTAGTAAGGGATGTCAGTCAAAGGACCCAAGTCGAAGGAAAACATAGGGATTCCACCGTACTTGAATACAGTTCCACAGGACAGGTTTTATAGTACTTCTGCATAGGTTTGTTTACATGCAACAACCTAAGAATTTGGTTTCTTGTGTATTTCTGTGTACCTTCTGGGTCTTTTGTATTTCAGGATTGCAGGCTATGATTATGATCATTTTCTAAAAATGTGAAAATGACATAGCTTTGGTAAATATGTAATAATGTGACTAGCAGCTGTAAGGTGGCATTAGAGTAAAATAATGAGTTTCAAAAGCTTATGTTATAATAGTTACATACCTCACACAGTGATCATATAAACTTTCACATATAAAAAGCTGTTTAGTCTCTACCTCTTAAGGAAAATAACCTGTTTTAAAATAATATTTAAATTTAAATATCAAGTCTGGAAATATCTGTGAAAAGCAAGATGCTAGACACAATCGTGTTTCTCTCATAATTTCCCATCTTTACTTAAAGACACTGTGAGCTAGCTGTGCTACTGTAAAGATAGTGATGCTATTTTATTAACTTTTTATTTGCTTTTCTAACTTAGATTTAATCCAGCTCACATCCTTTTCATCACATTTGGCAGAACACCGAATATTAGTTTTTCAGAGCCCCTTCCCCAACACAAACCTGGAAAGTAAGTAATGCAGGAAATTTGGGAGAAGAACTTTTGTTGTTCAGTCTATTATGGTTACCGGTGAGTTGTTCATTGCTCTTTCAAGGCCGGCAGCCCCATAAATCTTAATGCCTGCTTCTTCACTGCCAGGGGAGGCTGCTGGCCCTTGGCTGTAGCTCCCAAGAGTAAGGGGCATAGTATTCAGACTGCAAGTATCTATAAGTCACTCACTCACAGGTACTGCCTGTTCTCTGGGTGCAGCGAAGGAATTTTTCGAAGGTATCTGCTTTTCTAAGAACCTTCTAACTTCTTCGTTACTCTTGAAATCCATTTCCTTTTCTCCTTGTGATTGAATCGTACACTTCTCCTTTGAACTTTTGAAGACATTCTAGGACATCCCAGAACACCAAATATTCCTTTTACATTCTAGGGAAGCCCAGATATCCAAGACCAAAAATGTGGCTGATCTGAGAAGTAAGGTGTGAAAGAGGAAAAAAAAATGTTTTTATGTATAACAAGAAGAACAAGACAAATACGAGTTTTTCAGAATATTCTGCAAAGTTTAGTCTCCAAATCCTGCTTAGAATTTTTTTTTTGTAAGTGATCAAAATGCATTCTAAGGGCCTAGGCAAGGGTCCTAATGTTCTTTCTAGAAACAATGTTACAATCAAGTAAAAAGATTTTTCAAAAGATATGAAAAAGGGAGGCAAAGCAATTCAGATCGCAACTGAGAGAAAATGCTTGCCTTAGTTCAGGCTGTTATAACAAAATACCTTAGACTGGGTGGCTTAAACAACAGATGTTTATTTCTCAGTTCTGGAGGCTGGGAAGTGCAAGGTCAAGGTGCTGGCACTTGCTGTCTGGGGAGAGCCACTTCCTGGCTTGTAGATCACTGCCTTATCTCTGTGTGCTCACCTGGCTTTTCCTCAGTGAGTGCTCCTGGAGAGAGCTCTCCTGTCGCTTCCTTTTCTTATTAGGGCACTAATCCCACCATGACAGTACTGCCCTCATGACCTCCTCTAAACCTATCACCTCCCAAAGGCCCCACCTTCAAGTGCCATCACATTGAGGATTAGAATTTCAACATATGAATTTTAGGGGATGAAAACATTCAATCTGTAATAATGCTTATTGGAGTACTTTTATTTGACACACCATTTTCAGGTTTAGTATTTCGCTTTTATCATCATAGCCATCATGCTGGTCACCGTCATTCTATTGACCTCTATTGTTTATATGGTGTAGTATGAATGGCAGAATCTTTATTATGACCTGGCCTCTTTTTCCCTGGAGTTATAATGTCATCTGTATCTGCCAACTTGGCATTTCCCTTAATATGTCTTGCCATTTCTTCAAATTTAATAAGGCAAAAACTGAACTTATTTTTCTCAAAACACCCCTCTTGGCATTCTTTTTTCTCTGATTTGGGCCAACATCCCCCCAGTCACTCACTCCCAAAAGTCAGTCACCTTTGAAGTATTCCTATGTTGACCCCATATCCAGTAGAGTCCTTAAGTGTAGTATAATTGGCTTTTCCTTTCCATTTCTATTGCCTTCTCTACTGTTATCACTTCTAATTCAGGCACCTGTTATTTCATATCTAGATTATTGCCATTGTCTCCTAATTTTTCTTTCCATTTCTGCTCCTAACAAACTCTATGGTGGCCACTTAATTATTCTTTCTATAACTTACCTTGCTTCATGTCACCCCCTTGCTTAAGGTTGTGGATTTTTTTCCTTATGTCTTTATGGTAACAGTTGCTTTAGTCTGTCCATCAAAGCCCTATAATCTTCACTCATTTCATTTCTATATTCAGCTACACCAAAACCACTGCCAAAATCATCCGTTTTTGCCTTTGTTCTCTTTTCCTGAAATGCTTTCTGACCTTTTTCTGCCTATTCTACCATTCTTTAAGGCCTATCTTTATCTCACCTTCTTTATTAACTTCTGATGTCTCAGCCATTAATTATCTTCTCTCCTGAGAACTACTGTGTCATATATTTCTTATGCCATCCTTTTGGCATGTAACGCCCATTGATTTGCATTTTATTTAGTTTGGGGTTTATTTTGTTGTTGTTCATTTGTTTGCATCTAAAGCAAGTTGAAATTTACACTTGCACTTCCAGACAGGCAGATGTGTAATTTTATTTGTTTTTTGTACCAGAACTAATGTTGCACAGAACTGAGCCAAGATCTGGAGTTCGTACTTCTGATGAAGGTCTATTGATTCTCAATAACCAGCCGCCTTCCACACCAGAAAAGGTCCCAGGAAATTTTTTAGATCTCCTCCATGACTCCCTAGAAATGTGTGAGAGACAAGATGGGGATGGTGCTGTCGTTGTGTCTGCTGTACTGTGGCTGAATCTTAATGGCACACATCTGTCCAGACGCATGGCCACTTCCTCTCAGCTTTCTAAGGAGGAAGTGAAAGAATAAACACAGTGTAAGAGATACATCTTATATTCCTCCTCAGACTCTCTTGGCCTCTCCTACCTCCCAACACTTAGCATCTTGCTTAGCCTCAGTTATAGTCATGGCCTACCAATTCTGCGCATATTTGCCCTGTTCAACTACATGTGGCTTACCACTGCCTGCTAACTCAAAGCTCTTGTACTTACTGCCACTTGTGGACTTAGATGAAACACTGCCCTACTGGACATGAGATATGGCTTTTCATATCTGAGCTACTGATGAAACAGTTTCAAAGTGTGGAGTAGCTAACTTCCTATGGAGAAAACAGAATACTCTAAGTTGTTGTGCAGATCAACGTGATCTCTCTTCATCTTCCCTCTGAAGAACTTCTCCAAGGTATAGTTTCTCTGTGGAGTTTGTCCAGAAATGTTCTTCATAGCTGAGTGGACACCTTTGCTGACAAAACAGCTCATTGTGCAGCAGTGACCAACATGGGGCCGTGAAGCAACGTGAGTTGCTTCCCATCCTTCCCTACCTCACATATTCTTTCTCTCATTCATAGAGCTCCAAGATTACACTTTAGCAACTCTTTTGGGTATTCTGGTACCAATTTCCATGTTGCGGGGTGGGGGGTTCCCCACAACACCAAGAAATTCTTGGACATCACTGGGTGTACAAGACTCCCCTTCCTCAACACACACTTCAGACACCAGTTGCAAGCCCTGTTTATCACCTGTGCTTCTGACCAACAAGCTATAAATCAGAGGTTCCCACAACCTCCTTCTTCCTTGATTCAATTAATTTGCTAGAGTGCCTCATAGAACTCAGAGAAACATTTTTCTTACTAGATCACCAGTCTATTATAAGAGGATATAACACAGAAACAGCCAGATGGAAGAGATGCTTGCAGCAAGGTGTGGTAAAAGGACTTGGAGCATCCATGGCCTCTCAGAGAGCGTCATTCTCTCCACATCTCCATAGTGTTCACCAACCAGGAAGCTCTCCAAACCCAGTCCTTTTGGGATTTTATGGAGGCTTCGTTACAAAAGCATAACTGATTAAATCAGTAGCCATTGTCAGTTAATTTAACCTCCAACCCCTCTTCCCTCCACAGAGATCAGGGGAGTGGGATTGAAAGTTCCAACCCTCTAACGACATGGTTGGTTCTCCTGGCAACCAGACCCTATCTTTGGGTGCAGTCCAAAAGTCACCTCATTAACATAACAAAAGACATCTTTATGGCTCTCATCACTTAGGAAATTCCAAGGGTTTTAGAGCACTGTGCCAGAAATGGGAATGAAGACCACATACATATTTCCTATTATAAATCACAATATCACACCAAGAAAGCATAAATACATATTTCCTCCCTCAGGCTGGTTCACTAGAAAACCTTGGCTAAGTCACCCCATAACTTGGGGTGCTGAACTTGATTGGTAGGCTTCCCTATTGCACTCCAGGTATGAAACTTGAAAGATCAGGTGGATCTGGCTTAACACTGAAGTGCAAACTCTCCTCTTCTCTTTAGTCCTCTCTAAGGCCCTCCCTACAGTCCAGTAGGGGTTTTTTTCTTCTTCCTTCTCAGTTCTCCAATTTTTGTTTTTGTGTTTTGAACCTATAAATGTTTTTTCTTTTAATAAAATCTGGATCTTGCAAATGAATGCATTGCTCCCCAGAGTATTGTTTTTGACAAGAGCTTTTAAAAATTTATTCTGAAGGTCAAGTCCAAGCAATTAATTTTTTTCCCCCAGGCAGCACTTTATTTCTTCTTGATCAATGGATATTATTGGCTCCATGTGTTTAGAGATCACACTGCAGCAAGTAAGTTTTCTGGAAATAAAAAGCTTATTCAGTGGAAATCATCCAATAGAGGAAGGAAAAATAAATTGTTATATGTATTTAGCAGTTAAAATGAATGAAGTAGATCTGTCCTTGTCTCAACATAGACATATTAATGTCTAACGTTTAGTGGAATTATGTTTCTGAAGAAACAAATATAGTTTTAGCTACATGATGGGTTCATGTGCTTTTCTCTTTTTTTATATTATTATCAATTTTCTCAATGTTTGAAAGGTTTCATAATATTTTTTAAAAAGAAAAATTAACATAAATTTAATATTCAAAATATTATCCTTTTACACAGGTTATATATTTGACTTGGGAACTAAAATGTAATCTTGAGCAGACTCTGTCTCGTGACTGACATTCTTCACACCACAAAGTAGATATCATGCGCGTAATAGTTTCTTTGTTTATTCATTCAATAAAGATTCATCAAATGATGGTATAAAGATGCCAGATTGATAGTGTGTTTATGACCATAGTTGTACATATGTGTATAAATGATTAAACATTCATTAATTCAATAAACATTTTACTTTGAAAAATATGTAATACAAATTTTAGTGAATCTCATTTTGCCTTAGTTTTTCTGCTCAATTTTTAAAAACCTTAAATCACTAGTGCTTTGTGCCGAAATTTATGGCCTATTGGAAAGAATCAGTTTGTATATAGTTGAGTTTTTGAAAGGGGAGGAAAAAGAGTATATTTCTAGGTAGAAAAATAGAAGTAGTTGGTTCAGTTTTCATAAATAAATTATGAAAAGGGTCTACCCTGGTTCCCCATCCCTGTCTGACTCTCACTCACAGTCAAATTGTGTATGCCTCATCACATACCAGTCACACTAGGTAATAAATGCTAAAGGAAAGCTGTAACCAAAGCTCCTGAGTACTTGAGTAAAGAGAATTTAATGAATTTTCTTTCTGCAAGTGAAGGAACGCTTTTCAAATAGGGCAATATTTGCCCTAAAGATTGGGGATGGTTTTAACAACGGAGACAACAGAGTATGCCTTTCTCTTCCCTCCATTGCCCCCAAATGAAAACATGGCTATGAAATTGAGTGCTAAAACAGAGCGAGGACATATGATCCATTTTCTTCATGATTATCATCAGGACCTATCTTTCTTCCCAGCCCCCAAGATTCTGTTATAAGTTACAACTGATTTTGCTTAAAGCCCACTCAAGAGCTGCCATATAGAAGTTGTATCTGCTCCACTCTGATCATGCTTTGAGCTGTGTAAACAATGGTGAAGGAAAATTAGGTGGAATTGGTACTTAATGCATCGAGCTCAAATTGACTTGTGGAGTGATTGCTTTAGTCTAACTTTTTATTTTCTTGAAACCATGAATAACTCAGTATGTGGGCATGTGTGTGTGCCCTTGTCTATGTTTGTAGTACACAGCATGAGTAGTAGAGCCGTGGGGAAAGGAGTCAATGGTGCTGACTACTTATGCAGAATTGTCCAGGACTGGCCCTACAGCCCAACCAACTTACTCCTCCCAGGCTCTTCCCCACACTTGTTCAATGCAGAATAAAAGATCTGCTCATTAGGTAAATTGTCCTTTGTAGCCTTTTGTTCTTCTCAAATCTCTATGAAGAGTAGAAATGTGGCACTTTCTAGGACCTGACTCAATAATTCCATCATTTCCACTGGAAAGCCCTTAAATGACAGCTACTCAACTAGAGAGACTTATGACATTCTTTTAAAAAAATTAGTCATGATATGCTAATCTTGGAAGAGCTTCCCAGTTCTAACAACTTTTATTGCTATCTTCAAGCAAGAATGGAGTATCTTGTTTAAAGAAACTAAAAAGACTATGGAAGAATAAGGATCCAGACTAAGCTAATTTTCTACTGTATCAATTGAAGCAGACATCACAAAATTCAATTATCATGGTGATTTGGTTTTATTTTATGAAAATGTGTAGAGGAAAACAATGTAAGAACTGGAAAGGAAATGGTTCCAATTTAGACAGCTTTCCAATGAAGCACAATAAAAGAATAACAGTGTAATTTACACATTTCTTTGACTGACGAATTATTATACTTGATTTTGTTATATAAATCCCAGCTTATGCTAAGAATGTCTTAACATATATTCATGATTACTCCTATACACAAAAGATGAACTTTTTTTTTTTTTCATGAAAGAGCAAATTTAATTTTGGCCCAGGGTGATAGAACTTGCTAATCCTTCACTGTCAGAGAATTTTGATATAATTTTTGTAAAATGTTGATGGTGTTCTGAAAGCTGTATGGCAAACAGAAACAATCCCTGCGTTTTTAGAATAAACATATCAACATCAGACAATGCAGGCTCTTAGGACTCTCCTTAGCTTTTGTTAGAGGAAATTCTGTCAAAGCAAGCAATAGCCATACCGCTGGTTTCCAATCATTCTAAGTAAATGCATTCACAGCAGGAGTCTATGTGACTTTATTTGGGGAAGGAGCAAGAGCATGTCCTCTTCCTTATTTGAAAATCTAGGAGCAGCTAGAGACCAGCATTTCCCTTTTCCTAAGTCATCTGCCTCTGACCAGGCAAAACTATAAAAGTATTTCTTCATTTTGACACAGTAGAAGGGATTGTAAAACTTTTTGTTTTTGTAAAGGGCCAGATAATAAATATTCACGGACTTTACAGGCCCCTTAGTCTCTGTCACAACTACCCAACAATGTGTGCTATTGTAGGGCAAAAGCAGCTGTTGACAATGTGTAAATGAATGGGCACGGCTGTGTTCCAATAAAACTTTATTTACAAAAGCAGAATTGGGACTGGCCAGGGTTTGTTGACCTCTACTCCAAAGCATTGGCTTGTAAATTGTGTGCTCCACATCCTTTATATTAGTACAACTTATGATGAACGTATGGCTATATATATCCGTATCTATAGATCTATAACTTTATACTTTTTTTTCCGGGAGAGCCAGTTAACTATTTCCCACTACTCCACTGCTCATAACTTTGGAATGTATAGCAGCAGCAAGAAAAACCTGAACCCCAGTAGCTAGTGGGTTTGAGTTTGTAACCTCTTGGCTGCTTTGTTCAAAAATGATCAGGCTGTGGGTGAAACTGAGTCTGTGCATTGCATGTGTCCAAGTAGAAAGGAATATTGCAAAGAAAGTCATGATAATAAATAACATAAGAGACAGACATCTTTGTGGTGTGCATGCTCTTCACTCTTCCCTGTTTATATAATTATGTTCTAAAGTAGTACTTCACTCCCTGAAAGTCTTCTGTGGTTACGTCCGTTTCTGCCGTAGCATGGGCTGCTTAGAATGTAAGCTCCATGAAAAGAGGCTGTGGTTATTTTGTTCATTGCTGAATCCCCAAGACACACTGTAGACTCTCAGTACCTAAGCGTTGGGTGAATGAATAAGTGATTGAATGAGTGAATTCAATTTTATCATCCTTTCTTAATGCTAGAAGCCTTGCTCTCTCATTTTCTTGTGAGGACAAAGGTAACAGTAACATTATCTATACCATACTAGCTTACTATTAACCATTAGGTTAGAGTTGGACTTCTCAAATGTTCTCCCTACCTGTCATTCAGGACAGAGCCAGGGGCTTGGTCTGGGCTTGGAAGTGGCCTGCTTCAAGAATAAAATTTCTTTGCACTTTGTACTTACAGTTAAAAATTCACATTGATGTTTGCATTTTTCTACAAAGAGCACCAAATTTTCCTTACCTTAAAAGATGTGTCAAGAGCTATTTATGTAGTATATTAACTTTTCCTCTGTAAAACTTGAATAAGATTGGTGTTCTAATTAAATATGCTTTGTTTGTCCTGTAAGAGCTTTTTCACAACACTTGACATGTACTCCAAGGTTTCATGTAATCCTTTTTGAGAAGTTTTATATAGCTAATCATAAAATACTCTATGAATAATTTATGTAAATAATAGAATATTCCTCCGTAAGGTTTTACATTTTAGGTAAAAATAAATAAACAGATATTCCCTTCATCATCACTGTTAAAAAATAATAAAAGTACAAAATATTTTAATGAAAAATCTATTTCTTTCTGAGTGTGTTTAAGAACCATACTAAATGTGAATTATATTTTTCATTTATTTTACTATATGCAAAAAAGTTAATTATAATATTTTGAAGGGTCAATTAGCTACCTATTAAAATAAGAATATTTTAAATTCCTTCAATGCTTCATGTTATTTTATTGTTACTTTAATTGATTAAAAATTAAAATTAACTAAAGAAAGAATGTGATGTTAAATTAGTATGATAATACATTCCAGAGCCAGTTACTGACCTTCTTGATGATAAAATTAAACAATATTGCCACAATACTCTTACATTCTTGTCTCTTTAGTAATCATAGTTTTCTCAATGATTTTTGGAAGATAAGTGCTCTCAAACACAAGTGGCCCTGATTATTTCTTGGCACAAATATTCTTTTTCTCCTTTGACTTGCTGGTATTAAGTCCTAGATGTAGGCAACCATGTCATTTAAACCCTTTCCATGCTATGCAGCAGAATTCTCTTTTAAAACATGTTTTTGGTGGAGTCAACTTTTTTCTTGAGGTGCACAAATTAGTGGTGACTCAACATCAGAGGACCATTGAAGCTCAAAGGCATAAAATTGTCCTCAGCTTTCTGATGAGTTCATATGTATAATTTTAAAATTTCATTAAAATTGTACAAGCATTCATTATCTTTTCATAATTCATCTGACTTTTTTCGACTGAAAGGTTGCCTGGAATCATGTTTGTCCCATCGAATGCATAACAAATACCATCCACTCTCTTAAATACATTGCTCAGAAAATACTGAAACAATGTGAACCAATCATCTTTTAGCCTGGAGCAATTTCAATAAATGACATAAATTTTAAACAAGAAAAAATAGATTATAAAAATTAAATATAACCTGAGAGATCTTTTGGAAAATATAGTAAAGCAAAAATCCTTTCCATTTCTTTCTAAATACCCAGTCCTAATGAAAACCACAGAGGAAGTGTGTATATATATATATATATATATATATATATATATATAATGTGTATATAATATATACATTATATAAAATGTATGGATAATATATACATACACATTAGATATATAATGATTTCTATAACTTATAAGTAAATAACTATTTTCAGAACTGTTGAATTCTAAAAAGATATATGGAATCTAGGGAGACCGTTTATTTTTAAAATTAATAGACATTATTTTTTAGAGCAGTTTTAGATTTACAGAAAATTGAGCAGACTAGCAGAGATTGGAGTCAAGTATTTACACACTGGTAATATTTAATGGAAAGCCAAGTTTTTTTTTCTTTGAAAATGTAACACTAAGAACTACTGAAATAATTTCTGAAACATTTTCATTTGCAGCATGTGTTGTTAATTTCTCTGAATTTAGTTGATATTTCTAGGACTATTATATCTGTTTACCATCATCACAATCCAACCACTATCTTTAGGAAGTGAACTCTGGATAACCTACATATATTAGAAAAAGTTGTTAATTTGCAAGATATGTCATAAAAAAAATCAGCTAATCTATTTAAATTAGCTAATCTATTTAAATAAAATTTACACTTTCTGAGTCTAAAATATTTTTATAGGGACATCACTGAAGCCAGGACACAGTGCAATCTGCCTAAATTTAATGTGATGTGATGCTTCTTAGTAGTTGATAGAGAAACATTTGCAGTCAACTTTTAAAAATACGTATATTCCCATAGATGCTTACAAGATTCCCCTTGAGAATTATGGTAGTGAAATATTTAATTATTTACTTAATTATATGTGTGTGTGTGCATGCCAGAGAAATAGTATTTATACTATCTATAAATAATCAATGATTTACTTTCATACAAATATTTTCAATAAAAGAATCAAGACTACATTTTTATAATACTCTTTTTGGAAAATATTTTACTGCTTTTTCTAATTGGTTTAAAATATTGCAAAATTTAAGTAATGCTTTACCAGAAATTTCCAATTAATTTAAACAAATTCAAAGCACACACTGTCAAACTTTATATTAAAAATTTAATCAACTCTGGGGCCAACCCTATGGCCTAGTGGTTAAGTTCGGCATGCTCTGCTTCGGCAGCCTGGGTTCGGTTCCCAGGCATGGACCTGCACTGCTCATTAGTGGCCATGTTGCGGCGACATGCCTACAGAATAGAGGGAAATTGGCAACAGATATTAGCTTAGGGTGAATCTTCCTCAGAAAAAAAAGATATTAACCCCAATGAAGAAAATGGTAATGTTCCTTAGCACCTAACTTCCTATCCAAATCTCTTTTTTATGTGGTTTTTTCCATCTCTAGTCTCAATTCTATTCAGGTCTTCCCTGTTCTTGCCCATTTCTACACCTCTCACCCATCTAATCCTTTCAGAATCCTTCACCTTTGTCCTAAGAAACCTCTTTCTGTTGTAAATTACCTTCCTTCCACCTTCCACCTCTACTTTTTACTCTCTCATTCCTCTGTTTCTACTGATGTCACCAGGGAAAGACTTAGACAGGAGGATAGTCCTAACCCAATAATTAATGATCTCAATCAGTGTTTTAATCACCCTTCATCCTAATCAGGACCGCCTCCCCAAATTTTATATGAATAGTCATAATGTATCATGAGAATGCAACTTCAAGTCCTTCTACCAAGATTTCAGGATAGGAACCTTATTCACACAATATTAAATTCCAGAGCCGCAATTACTCTTTCCCCTGCTAATTCCATTTCCCATACAATAAAAGCCTAAGTGAGGAGTCTTCTAATCCCACCTTAGCTTCAGTGAGAAGTAGGGAATTACCTAATTTCAATGCCTATTAAATTTTAGAGTTCATATTACTAAAACTTTCACAAAATCAAATTTCCTCTTGTAACAAGCCATCCCACTCTTAAGCTCTTTCCCAAGGGCTTCTTTATCTGTCTCAAAGTTTCATTTCTTCTTGGCCACTTTCTATCATCTCGATGACTGCAGCATCCCCACTGATGACCCATAGAACATGCGAATTTCACAATCCCACCTCAAATTAAATGATACTTCATCTGAGCTATTTCTGTCATTTGCCAGCACAGCCACCCATTGAATTTTATAATTACTTGAAGGAGTTCCACCTACAAAATCACAAAATCTTGCTAATCACAACCAATAAAACCTATACCTCTCCTATTTTATTCCTCTCATTGATTTTCTATCATTTTTCTTCTACTAAGAATGTCCCATAATTTCCCAACCCTTTTCTGGGATTTAGGTCTATTCCCACATGGAAGATCTCAGCAGATGGCTCTATTTAGTTGTCTTGAGTTTCCCTAAATTTCTGCTCTCCATCTAAGATCATTTTGATTCATCCTACTCTTTCCTTGGCTAACTCTTGAAGCTGTGCTCTTGCTTATCTGCTATTCTGCACTTTGGGGAGATTTGCTCTATCAACACTCACTTTCTCTTGCCTCTTTACAAATTCCTCCTACTCTGGTATATCAGTCCTCAGAACTTTGCTATTCTAAAATATTTGTCACAGCTGTAAGTGATGGAAAGATCAGAACCAGAGAAGAAAACATGACCTATTTGTTTGGATCGTATGGCTGGAGTTAAATATCCCATCAGTCACTAATTTACCTTCTGGCCTAAAATCTGGTCATATATATTGTATGAATTTTTGTAAATTCTGGGTGCATGTTCATTAATGACAATTATCTATTTGGTTTCATTTTTTTTCAATAAAAGTATGTGGATATGAAATTTACAGGAATAAAATATTTCAGCATTACAAGCTCCATGAGGGCAGGCACTCTATTGACTTTGTTCTCCAGTATATCATAAAGACAGACAGCATAGCAATCTTTCCTTTCCAGGTTACATCAGTGGAAAGGACTTGGATTGAAAACAAGATAAATCTATTTCCCCATATCGCTCTGCAAGTTAACCTTAATATATTTGTAGTTAGTAGATATAACCTCTAATTCCTGTGTAATATGGGGATGTATAGGTCTGATGCCTGGGTCTTCTTCAGGGCTTTTTCTTTGACAACACTGCTTTTAAATATTCATTTATTTGGGAGATGTGCCTTAGGGTTTCCTGTGTTTGGTCCATTAATATTTTCAGGTTTCATAATGATACAGGCAAAGAAAATAAAATAACAATTTTTTTTTTAGGATTTTATTTACAGAGGCTTCAAACAATACTTTGAAAATAATTTGTGTTAATTATAGGTATGAACTTAAAATTGGAAAATGAATTCTCCAAGGAAACTCATATCTTTATATTTCATAAATTTTCTTTAGCCTTTTATTTTTTCTAGTCAAATACTAGGTCAGTTTTTTTTTAAAGGATTGCTTTTTTTTCAGTTAAATTTGGTAGGCATTTGGTTAGCAGGTACAATAAAATTTAACAAGCTCTGGGGCCAACACTTTAGATGTAATTTTGAATCCACAGATTATGGCACAGATATTGTCTTTATTTGCAAAGACACTTTGGATAGAGTTTAGTAATATATCAAATGCTTCAGAAAGGAAAATCTTATAATCCTCTGTCTTTGCTGTAAATTTAACAATTTATCTCAAGGTATTAGGATTACTTTAAAAAGTGAATTGATTTTACCTTTGGAAATGGAAAAAACAATGCGGTAAGAGAAATGATTAATGCTAGCATATAGATCTAAGCTCCATATCCTCTGCCCCTTTGGGCAAAGGGAAATCTGTACTACAAAAGATTTATGGTGGTGCAGCACCTGTAAAGATAACTGAGTGTATAGGGTGAACTTAAAGGAAGGAAAGAAAAAGGCGTAAGGTATATGGACTCATGAGATAATGAGTTGAGATTCATAATGAGTGAGAAGCAGGAAGAAATATTATGGGATTGAAGGTGGTGTTATATAAAGACTTAGAGTTAGAAACCCTAGCTTTAGAGAAAGTTAACACACGTTTCTGATTCCGTTTTCTCATCTATGAAATAGGAGTAATATGTTTGTTGTGATGGTTTATTAAAAAATGAGTTAGCATCATCCTTATTATGGGTTTATGGGAGGCACAGTTGAGAACCGTGGTCCAGAAACATTTATTACTGGTGGATGGGCACAATAGGAGGATTGAAGTTTTGGGGTGGTTGCCTGAGTGGTAAATATTTATATTTCACATTTTTACATATTTCATAGTTTTTCATAAACTGTCATTAAATTTAAGTGTTTTTTCTAAAGACTTCACAAGTTATCTCTAATCCATTGTTCTTTTCACTTGACCCCAAATACGCTTTTCTTTTTTCATTTGATTGGAGACTCATTAAACCATAGGAATGTGAAGAATTATTGAGAAGGGCAAAAAAAGCTTCCTTTTATCTTTTCTCTAAAGTTTTATGAAAACACTGTTTTTGGCCAGATGGAAAATTGATGGGAAAATCAACAAGTGAGCAAAGCAAATGTGAGACAACAATTATCTTAGTCTGAGATACTTTCTACTGTTTCTATGGAAATCAGAAGAAAATAATATGCAAAGAAATAGCAGAAAGTGAAGGAATAAATTTGTGGAGATTATGTTAATGGAAAGTCACATTTTTAGGAAGCAGGGTTTTTGTTTTTATCACACTCCTGTGAATTTCCCTTTTGGTTTAAATTTTAACTATACATTGTTCCATTTCACTTATATTCTTAAGCTATTTGTTAAAGAAAATAGTGCAAAAGTCATTTTTCATCACAAAAGGGTAGAATATATGACTAAGAAGACAGTAGTAGAAAATACTAACTCTTTTCCATACTTCTCCTTGCAAAAAGTTTATCTGACTCCATAGTATTGATGTACACTTTTAGATACATGTTCTCTGATCAAATCATTATAAAGAAAAATCTACTATTATAACTTACATATAGATTTAAGATTGTCTGCCTGTAAGAGGATGATATTTATATCTTACTTATAGGATTGTTCTTCTAAAATTTACTTACTAATCTTTAATACTTTCATTTACTTTTTCTACCCATCTTGAAAAAGTAATTGAAATTTTTGGGAAAAAAATGGCTTGGAAAGGAGTAGCTAAAAACGATGAGACCAGCTCACTTTTCCTCTTCCTCAACTCTCCACTGTGCTTCATTATCTCTCACTCCATATATGGTCATTTATATTTTACCCCTTTATTCTGTTTTATTATTTTTCCATTAGAAATGTCAAAAATCAGTCAGAGTGTTACTCATTGTATATTATCTTTGATACTACGTTTTGAAAGAAGTAGATTGGATTTTAATGAAAAAGGACTTCTTCCAAAACTCATTTTAGGGTAATTTAAAACTGAAAACTACATTAGATTAAATCATTTAAGAGGGTGCAACAAATATGGTTTTAAAGAGCATTTATTTTTTTGTATGGGCTGGCTCAAATAATACATATTTGCCTCAGCTATTAAATTAATCATGAAGACAGGTATAAAGAATGGATTAACTAAATATTCAAATTGATATAGTTTATCTTTACATGCATTCTTTGGAAAATTATGGAGTAGGCAGAGGTGAAACATGTTCAAGCAGTTTATTAGAATTATCCTTTAAAGAGGAAGGATTAAATGATTCTAGGAGACACGTTTGATGTCCACCCTGTATAACCTCAGCTCAACTCTTGAGTAACCACTGTGGACACTTAATGTATGGGATGATAGCTTCCCACATCAAGCTTCTGAATCTTTCTGCTCCTCTGCCTGAGGGCTTTCTCCCACACTGTGGAAGTTGTAATAGAAATAGCCCAAGAAGCAGAACCGTGGAATAATATCCTGGAATTGAATTACTCCACAGTCAGATGGCAACAAGAACCTTTTTTGGTAGTAAGTGGAATGAGTGATAATAACCATTGAGTGTGATAGCATCTTTCTTGCCATGAACCCCATGAGTGGTAATTTGAGATTACATTTAGATGGAAGAGTAAGTAGCAGCTTATGCCAGTTACTTAATAGCTCTAGTAACTGAAAGATGTAGGGGCAATGGTGATTGTAAGGACTGTGGCCTTGGTTGGCTCTTGTTAACTGCCCCAAAAGTTTTGAAGAAAGATGATAATAGGATCAGAGCAGCCAGAGCTACTCAGAGCATGCCCTAAAAGCCAAAAGGCATCTATGGCAACATTTAAAGATAGTCTCATCTCCTGAAGCAGGAGAGATTATGCTAAAAATTAGGTCCAGGATTTGATTGTAAGGGCAGTGGAGCTATAAAGTAGATGGAATCCATAGTCTTGTATTGTATTCCACAGTATTGTATACGTTCCACATGTATCAGTTACATGTGGAATGAAAAAAAGCCAAATTCACAGACACAGAGAATAGAATGGTGGTTCCCAAGGCCTGTGGGGTGGGGGACTTGAGGAAATATTGTTAAAAGGTACCAGATTGCAATTAGACAATGAGCAAGTTCTGCAGATCTAAAGAGCACAGTAATTATAGACAACAATACTGTATTGTAAACTTCAAAATGACTAAGAAACTAGATAGTCTATCTCAGCTGTAGTGAATACTTTATAAGGCCTCCTTTTATACTAAACTGGAGGTCTTCATAGGGAAATAAGTGAAAACCTAAAACATTTGACCAGAAAGGAGATATTTAGTACAAATGAACATTCTGGTGGCAGGAGCAGCCAGTGGTGAACACTCACATGTACTTTCATTGAGGCTTTGGAAAAGCTTCCTTTCTGGAAAAACCAAAAGTGATTAATTGCCAGTCACAAGCTAAATGTGAAAGCCTCAAGTCCTCCTTTGTAGCATACAAAGAAGCTAATGTCTCCTGTAGTAAGAGAGACTAGCAAGGTGAGGTCCAGACCCAGGTCCTAATTATCAGAAAAGATAATTACTAAAAGAGGTTAAACTCTCAACAAAGGGAGGATCTGCTTGCTAAGGTCAGGACCCTGGTTCAGAAAGAAGGGGACCCAGATACATAGAATGGGAATGGATTGATGTCCCCTAAATCAGGAACTTTCAGATTCCTGTGAGTTTTCTGAGCCTGCAGAAATGGTACACCCTTCCCTATGATGAGGTAGAATTCTCCATTGCCTAAAGATGGTGCAAATGCTTCTCCCCTGCAAGTCATGCATGGCACTCAGGACTAGTTCCCACCTCCCTTTCTGGCTCCTAGACCTTAAATTAGAGTTAAGTTATAGCCTAAGCCATCCAAGGATGTTCTGGGTCTAATAAGGAAAGAGAAGTAACTATATCTTATAAGAATTGCAAAACATAACTATCATATACTGTCAGAAGCCAGTACAATAAATGTGAAATTGCATTCTGAATTTCTTTATTTGGGACTACACTCCTACGATATAAGACTAAATACCCTGGTAAGGACCTATGGAAAAACTGATGGCTCATGCTAGGTGAAGTAGAAATGGCACAATTGCAGTGACAGTTGGTAGGAGAAAGTATTAAAAGATTCAGAGAAGTGGGCAAGCTGGAGTGGGTATACTATGCAAGGCTGAAAGACCTGTCAGATAATGATGTACGTGGAAAGGCCAAGAGACTCACAAATCACAGTGGGGATGATGGAATCCTGAAAAAGTAGAGGCCACATAGGAGCACTTAACCTCCATAAGCAGGGTAGATGCAATTATCATAAAGAGTGTTAGGGTAGGAGTTGCAACTAGGGGGGTTTGACTGCAGAGTGTCACTGAAATGGTTAACAGAATACGTCATCCCTGGGAGAAAAATAAATGAGTAGTCAACAAATGTACTATTCAGTTTGTACCAGCAGAAGAAAGTAAGGATGGACATCTTGGAGGCTGAGTGCTGGCTTTCCAATAAAAAGCCATCCTGCCTTGTCCAGTTTCCAGACCTGAGCAAATTTTCCAATCCAGAATTCTCTGAAATAGCCATGGTGGCAGAGAAGGAGGCTATGTATAGGCCCAACTGCATGGACTCCTTTTTACCAATGCTTATTTAGTTACTGTTGTCACCATATGGCACTATTCCTCAGGAATTCGTATTGCCCACTTGGTGAAAATATGATTCATTGACAAGTTGATTCATTGCATCCCTTCCATTCTGGAAAGGTCATATATTTGTTCTAACAGGAAAAGACACATTCTGAGATGGGTTTGCTTTTCATCTTCACAGGGCTTCAATCAGCACCATTATCCAAACAGCATGTTTGTCCCACCAGCATGGGATATCACATATCAAAACAGACTAGGGGACCCTCTTTCCTTCCATGGAAGTATGGAAGTTCACCCGGGACCACGGGATGCACTTTTTCTGCTACGTACTGCACCACTCAGAAGTTCCTCAGATAGTAAAGTGTTGGAATAACCAACCAAAGATGTGGTTAAAATGCCAAGTTATAAACAATACTCTTCAAATTTAGGGATTCCATCCTCCAGTATGCAGTAAATAAATTGTGGCAAATACTTTAATACTATACTTTGTCCCTAATAGGAAGAATATAGGGGTGGAGCAGGAGTTGTCCCACTTAGCAATCACAACCAATGACCCACTGGGGGACATTTTGTATCTTGTCTCTGAAACTCTGTAGTCTGCTTGGTTAGAGGTCTTGGTCCCCAGATGGGACATCAAAAGCCCCATTGAACTCTAAACTATCGCTGCTACCTGGTTACTTTGGACTCTGTGTACATGGGCTGGTAAGCAAAATGAGACTCACTATCTTGCCTTTTGGACCTCTATGGTACAAATTATCATGGGTTGGCTTTTCTGGAGCAGATGGAGTGAAGTTTGGAATGTAACATGTTTATTAGGGATTGAAACCTATGAAAAGAAGAGGAGAAAAGCAGGGTTGGGTATAGGAAGAAGTTGAACTGTGATGTATATCTTGCAAAATTATGGCCAATTTGTGGGGAGCTTTGGAGCAAGTATTACTTGTCAGAGTGATCTTGCATCATGTAGAAATGGTTGGGGCTTTACACTCCTATCTCATTAAGTCATCATATATCGACTATCCCAGGCAGATGCTGAAAACTGGTAGCTGGGGGCTGTCTCTGACTGTAATTCCCAGGGTGAGCAGAAAGTTCTTCCTTGAAGGGAGATTTGAGTAGAACCCTTCATGTCTACCTCAATTGTGATCCATCATAACATTGACTTAGACCCAGGGATCAATTTTATAATAAAGAGGTAGGATAGACGTGTGATCTTATCACATCATCTGGAAGCTGCTGTCTGAGAAAATATTGGGATGGCGTCTTACAGCTCAGTCAAGGAACTAACATAGGGATCATAGTCTTGGGTGGGAGCCTGAATGTATGTTTGATACAGGATACACAGTGTGTATTGAACCAATGGCTGTTGAATAGTGCTGTGTCTCCAATAGTTAAAAAACATAAGTCTACTATTCCTAAAAGAGCAGCAGAGAAAGAAAGAAGTTATTGTACTTTTGGATGTAATCAA
This sequence comes from Tapirus indicus, assembly GCA_031878705.1. Lineage (NCBI taxonomy): Eukaryota > Metazoa > Chordata > Mammalia > Perissodactyla > Tapiridae > Tapirus > Tapirus indicus. The sequence goes on from CM062925.1 coordinate 40,323,964, forward strand.
CACTGATAATCATGAAGACCTAGAGACATAGGGTTGGTAATAGATATTGTAGGAATGGTAGACTATGTCTGAAGGCTGGAAAATCCTGCGGTACCTCTTGATATTTCAACTGTCAGTGAAAACAGTAAATGTGCAATTGCAACAATCTAAGATAACGAGGGGCTCATAGTTCTCAGAGATTAAATCTAGGCCATTCTACTGGGTAAACAACCTAGATCAGTAGAAGTACTGGCAAAGGGAAAAAGAAATCTAGAATAGGTGATAGAAGTGAGTTAATGAATATCACTTACTGCCTCGGAACCTCTTGGAGCCGTAGAACTCCAGCTAGTTTAATAACAACCTCCAGCTTATTAACCCTCTAGTTTTTAGAGATTTTGGCTAGCCAATGGCTTGAAATATCAGTAACCAAATATATGCAATGTAGAGCATGAATAGATGTGGGTGGTTCAAGGGATGGGCTGTAACAAGTACTAGTAATTCCTTATTTTATATTCTGCTGCATTCTGTGTCAAGCAGCAAGTGTCTGCTTCGCTGCTTAGTGCTTTCGCCAGTGCTGCAGGAGCTTGCTCAACCCATGAGAAGAGCAGCCCAGAAGTGCTTGATATTTAAACTAGGGAAATCCACAAAACCTCAACCAGTTAGTCTCAGTATTCTCTGTCCCTCTGTAGGGCAATTGTGAGACAATTCTATCCTCAGTTGTCCATAGTGGTAACGCACGATTTATCAAACCTTCTATTGGCTTTTCCGTCTTCTCTTTACCACTTCCTCATTTGTGCTTCTTTCTTATCATTTCTCAGATAAATCACTTGTGTCCAATACCATGTCTTGGTGTTTGCTTTTGGGGAATTCAAACTAATGATAATTTCCACGATTATACTTATTGTTAAGTTTTTGAAGGCAAATTGTGCTCCCAAAGCAAAATTATACACTTGAGAAACTAAAACTAAATTGTCAACTATGTTAATACTGCTTCCAAGAAACAAAGGCTAGTGAAGTTAAGCACCGTGGAGATTATCACTTTCACTGACAGTTGTTTGTTTCACTCAACTTACTGACAAGCTATTTGATGCACCCAAGAGTTTTGCATGTACATTACACATTTTGGCTTCCAAAGAAATTGTATTATCTTTGCGCAAAGACATGCTCTTTGACTGTGAACTTCAGTGCAGTTCATCCAAGAGGTAAGGCAAAATCCGATTCTACATACCTTTAAAGAAATGAACTTAATCACCTGCTTGAAATAGTACTCTTTATTGCTCTAATTTTCCAGGCTGGAGCTATTGGTGCCCTCCATGTAGATTTGGCCTCACCCTGCACACTTGAACGAGCCCTCTTCATAGTCAGGGGTGATGACAGAGTACAGCTTGTCCTGGGGCAGTTGGGCACCGTACTGACTTTGTACCAATCTCCACTAATGTTACTGTTTTACTCTTCCTGCCTATAACCCTGTCCACTTTCTTTTGTTGATAGACCTTTCACCTCCCTCCCTCCACATACCCCCAAACCTCTGGGAAAATATGACCAAAGCTGGACCAATCAGGTGATCTCTAACAGAAGTCTAGCCTTGTTTTATGTTATATGAAGGTGGACAACAGAGTCCGGCATCAAAGGACCTATTTAGCCGTCTCATTCTTAAGACTGAAGGGATGTTATCTAAGGCCTTACTATAAATATAGTGGACCCATTATCTTCAGCTTTGGTACTTTAACCAAAATTTCCAAACAATAAGAGTAGTCGCGTTCTGTGTGTTGTCAGAGGGAAGGATTGTCGGGTAGATTCCTGTTGACTTTGCGTCTCTGGTTGTAGTCGTTTGTAACTTTACTCCTGCCTTTCCAGGTTATGTGGTTTAATAAGTTCTTTTTCTTTTCTTTTTTCTTCTGTTACTATTGGAATTCTGGTGGAATTCTGCCATGTGAAACAAAATAAAATTCTAACTTTTTTACTCATTGCCTTGTTCTTATTTATTAATTCCTACTGTGTACTCCACTCTAGGTAACATGTTTCTGTCATGTTACCTATTATATCCCTACATGATTCTTGAAGCTAAGATAAAATGGTAGTCAGCGTTGTTTTTAGAGTGTCTAACGTATTAAGCAGAGACGTGTTAAAATTTCATAACTGTGAAATAAATGTAAAGATTTTTAATGGATACTTTTTAGAAGGGAAAATGGATTTCGCACTTACTTGAAATCTACTGGATATAAAAATAATGAGTCCTCCTCTTAGATACTTTTTTTATTACTGTAATGTTCCCCACTATAAAAAATACAGTAGGAGCTCACTTTCTTTCTCTCTCTGACTTATATTTTAATATTGATCATATAACTATAAATGATACTAGGGCCAGCCCTGGTGGCCCAGTGGTTAAGTTCCACGTGCTCTGCTTTGACGACCTGGGTTCAGTTCCCAGGCACGGACCTTGTCTGTCAGTGGTCGTGATGTAGCGGTGGCTCACATACAAAAAGGAAGATTGGCAGTGGATGTTAGCTGAGGGTGAATCTTCCTCAGCGAAAAAAAAAAAAACTATTAAAAAAAGATACTGGAAGTATGTAAAATTTTCATTCATTAAAAATAAATGCAAATCTAATAATAAGTGTTTTGGAAATTTAAATATTTTCTTGAAAATATCAAACTTGATTTTAAAGATTCCCATAAATATAGTTTATTTTATCCATTTCTTTCATTTGTAGCTCTTAGATTTTGGCAAAATGCTCCCTTGGACCTTGGAATACATTATTTTCTACCATGGTCTGAGACTATTAAACTGGTGCCTATTGGGGTTAAAGGAGGACTCTGTTAGATCACAGATGACTATGGTAATGACATCAGTGGGGCCACTTGGGAAAATGAGAGCTATGAAGTCAAACTGTCTTGAAAGTAAAATATTCTAGGTAGAATGCTAAATCTACTACCCTCAAAGAAGAAACATCCTGAATTTGATTCTTGAATATCTCGTGTCCTTCCCTTTTTTTTTTCAATAGTCCAATTGTATAGCAGCTTTCACAAGGGGCAACATGAAGGCAACATTTGAACTAACTTTAAGTATTAGTTCTTATCCAAATGAGTGAATCTCAGAAACAATGAGTTTATTTGCCTACCTCTTGTTTTGAATTTTACCATTATAGCCAGATATCACTTATCTTCATGAATAACTCTTTAAAGTATAGTAATTTATTTGCAGCTCATAAAGTCAGAATAAATTTCCCTTATGTTTAATTAAAACCATTTCTACCACAATTACCAAATTTTCTTCCTCTAAAAATTTATATTCACCTGGGTGAGTTTCATTTTAATTCTCTCTAGGACTTTTTGAGTTTTGTTAAACTGAATTGCCAGACAACAAAATTATATGTGAGTGAAGGACTAAAGAACAGTGTAAGAATTGTCTTATGTGTTCATGCAGTGCTGTTATAAAGTGTCCTTTTTATATTATAGTATATTAAAAAATGATTCTATTTTACAACATACTGGGGTAAATAGAAGAGACTGGTTACTGTTGGATGGATGCAGTCCCTTGGGGAGTCTGGCTAGCCCAGCCCCTCCCTGAATACATAAAGCCTGATGAGGTTGATATCTCAGCATGCCTCAAACCATAGCACCATGGTAGTGAGCTCTGACATATTTGTTGGGAAGCTCTGCTCTGTCGCTTTATAAGACTTGCTAATTAACCAGCATTACATTTCTGGACTCATGTCCAGTTTATGATCCGGAATGATTTAGGTGTAGAGGGTAATATTAAATCTTTCATTTTTCACTTTTAATGGAAATGGCCTATTTCCTTAAACAATATTTATGATATCTATTATTTCTCTACAATGAGAAATGTTAAAATGAGCAAGATTCATTTTCTGCTCTCCTCGTCTCCTTTCCTCCACCACCTGATATTAGATAATAATATATTTCTATAATAATTTCTTAAAATTGTTAAATATGTTAGTACATCTTTAATTTTTAGTTGTAAATAATATCCTACTGTATTTGATGATAGTAGATTAATAAGAGTTAATCAACAGATTTTCTTTACCTCAAATAATTTTTCATTCTCTTATTTCCAAGTTTTCAGTTCTATCTATACACTTTGTTGGAGCATATAATCTTTGTTTATGTTGTAATTCTAATACTTATGTTTGTTAGAGACTTAGTCCTATACTTAAATAAATACAGTGATCCTTGTCAATCCTTCTGTAATTTTTCACGTTTTTAAGATTTTAAAAAGTCAATTCTTCATTGTCTAAAATTTATTCTCTAATAGCTTTCTTGAGAAAGATTCATGAAAATGAATTCTTACATCTCAAAACTCTTTGTAGCCTTTATACTTGAAGGACAGACAGCTGAAAATAAACTACTTGCCTCACGTTTTCTTTCCTTGAATATCTTGTTGGATTGATATTACTGTGTGGAAATCTGAGGCCATCCTACTTTTTCCACTTATAAACCAATCAATTCTTTGCCAGGTTACCCAAAGAGTGCTTTATCTTTGTTCCACTAATCTTTTTTAAGCAACATATTTTAATGTGGACCATTTTGAATCAGTTTTATCTAGCCCATAGTATACCTTTGAATATGTATGTTCAAGTCTTTTTTTCTTTCTTTTTTATTTCTGGAATTTTTTTTTTTTCTGGAAAGCATATATACCTTGTTTAGACTTTCTTTTAGAAGGAGCTCTAAATTTGTTTATGTTGGATCTCCTTTGCCTCTTTTCTCTGTCTATTATTTTCTCCCTAATCCTTTTACTATTTAGTTCTATTATTTTTGGTTGCTTTTTAAATTATATTTGCACCCTATTTTTTTTTCTTGTGAGGAAGATTCGCCCTGAGCTAACATCTGTTGCCAATCTTCCTCTTTTTTTGCTTGAGGAAGATTAGCCCCGAGCTTACATCTGTGCCAGTCTTCCTCTATTTTGTATGAGTCACCACCACAGCATGGATAATGAATGGTGTAGGTCCACGCAGGATCTGAACCTACATACCCTGGGTGTAGGTCCACGCAGGATCTGAACCTACATACCCTGGGCCACTGAAGTGGAGCACCCAGAACTTTAATCACTACACCACAGGGCCAGCCTGCACACTATTTTTCTAATGTGCTGTCCAATATTGTTTTCAGTTCTGTGAGATATTTGTCTTTTCATTTCTAATTTCTGACAGTCTCAGATCATCTCTCTGCTCGAAGCCCACCTCATCTTGACTTAAAGGATCTTGCACAATCTTGCTTTCCTTTACCTACTTGACTTAATTTCTTACTCCTGTCTCCTGATTTTCTCAGTTCCAGGACCCCACACTTTGGTGTTCTTGAAACAGACCAGGCACGCTCTTAAGAGACTTGGCTGTGCTCTCTTGCTAGAATGTTTTTCCCTCAGATGTCAACCTTGCTAGCTGCCTCACTTCCTCAAAAGTCACAATGAAGCCTTCTGTGGCTACCCAACCTATCATTTCAGTATTCCTTACCTTGATTATGTCTTTCCCACTAGAGTAAAAAACTCCTTCTAAGGAAATTTTGTCCCTTTCCTACTATGTCTCTAGAACCTAACATAGAGTGGGAGTCCGTTAAATAGTGTTAAAGAAACAAGTGAATAAGGGAATTACAGATTTTCTCAACTTTATTTTCCAAATATTTTATTTAAATATTTTTTGCCATCAGATTTTTAACTTCAAGTTCTTTTTCAAAATCCGGTGGTTTTTTTTTTTATTACTTTCTATACCACTTAATTTTATTGATGTAATATTTTCCTATTCTTTCTGAAGCTATTAAACCATTTAACACTTTTCTTCTGATCATTGCTTTGTATTGGTCTCCAACTTCCTTTAATTTGGTCTTTGTTTTTTCTCAGAAAAACACATGGGGCACCAATATAACTGATTGGAAGTTTTTGTTCCTGGTTATAGCTTATGGATTGTTGGGCTTCATTGCAGGATGTCAGGGATGGACCTTTTTTTTTATTATCAAATATCCAACTCTTAGTGTCTTCAGGTTTTTCTCTGGATCTGGGAAAGTTCCTCAGAGAGGATTTATCCACTACACGATCTAAGAGGTGTAACTCTGGCTGCCAATTTTCTCAGACTAAATAGAGGAAGGACATTGAATCTCACCATTTAATAAGAAGAATTTCCTTTAATCTCCTTTTGCAATATGGTTTCCACATCCTTACTGGAAGCCATGTGTGTGCCAATTCTACATCTCCCTAGTTCAATCTCTCCAGAGAAGAAAATTCTGGTCTTCTCCTGCATAGGAAAAGTTGTCTTCTTACCCACAAGATAGGGCAAAGGATCTGTAACTCAGCTTCAGAGAGGTCTGTTCCCTCAATCTCTGTAATTTTTCTGTGATTCTTTGGTGTTAGTTTCCTCTGTATTTCTTCCATGGCCAGTTTACAATTTGGCTTTCTAAGTCTAAGTCATCTAATACTAATAATCTATCTTTCAGAGTTCAAATTTCATTTCTATAATTACCTTTCCTCTTCTTTGTCCTTTTTGGTTTATCCTTTTCTTTTTTTAATTTCTCTGGAGTAATTTCAGGGGGGGAGCAGAGAAAAACACGTTTCAATTAGTTCATTTAAAATGGTAAAATTATTTAAAGTGTTCTAATTCTGCACATTTAATGAACAATTTTTTGTATCCCTTATGCATAATAATTTTTATTTAAGAAATTTAGAACAGAAGAATTTTGGCCATTTAAATTCCCATATTTTTTATTTGGAAGAAATGAGTTATCACAATAGAATAGAAAAAAGTGGTGTAATTTTAGGATCTCAAAAGGCCAGGATATGCGCTCTGACTGTGCCATTAAGTCTGTCCTTATGCAGTTCTTTACCTATCTGGGCCTCAGTTTCCTACTCCTGAAATTGATAGGTTTAGATAACTGGTCTCTAAGATCATTCTAGAGTAATACTTTACTTTTTATTAATGTAAATAGGATTCCATTGGTTTTTGTGTTTTAGCATGGATTCCATTGAATCTGGGCTAAAACTTCCCAAATATGTAATTATTTTGTGCTGCCTCTTAATCAAGATAATTTTTTACTCCATTTTTTATTACGTGTATTTTGACTGAGCTCTGACAATTTGCTTCTCTACAGCAGTACTGGAGAGAATTTAATCAGACTCACTTAGCAAAATTTTGCTGTGCTTGGAGGCCCTATTGAAGTTATCATTTGTCAGATGAATATGGAGATCATTAGAGCTAGACAATTACTTAGATCCAACCTCCTCCTTTCACAGATGAGGAAACTTAAGCCTGTAAAGTGATATGGATTGCTCCAGATCACAAGGAGATTTAATTAAAAGGTATTGCCAAGACCTGAACTGTATTATTGCAGATCATGGCACATTCAGGATTCTGTCAGTGTTGTTGTAGTCATTTTCTTTTCTTTGTATTACTGTGTTTTTGTTCTGTTTTGTTTTATTGGCCATCTACACTGCTTTTAAATAGTGATCAATGCTGTCCTCCTTGACCCACCTCTTAAACTGGTAATTAGACTTAGATTCTCATCAGTAGCCACACAGATCACTCATTCTTGTAGACACTTTTTACCTTTCCATTATTAAGTATTGATGCAATACATTAATCCTGAGCTTCACTTCTTATCTTTTTAAAAGACACTACCAAAATGTAGTAAAAGGGAGTTTACAAAAACAACAAAATGTTATCACCAGAAATTTTAGATGATATATAGCTAAAGAAAATGAGAATCCTCGCTAAATCATTAAAGACAGTTCTCTTTAGATTTGTTCAACAACTAGAATTGTAGTAAAGAAATATAATATTTTAGCATTTTTATTCTCTCAGAAGTTTATCATTTGGCAATTGAATATAGTATAAAATAAGTTGTTCACTTTAAGAGGTACTTTGTTTCTTATAGAGCGAAAAAGAATCTTCTTCAAGAGTAGTTATTTTCAATGGTATGATAAAAGGTGGCGGCTGGGGGTGGGGAAGGAGGGATTCAGTTTTACTTAAAGTGAATGTGCTTTATGACATAATTTACCAGAGTGTAGCTTTTCTTTATAGGTAGTGATACTGATTTGGGAGAGTTCTTTCTTGCCTATTTTTAAGCATATAATGAATTCCATCAGGAAATTCACTAAAGATGTTAGATTAGGAAGTAATATGCATAAATAAACCTACTCATTTTCATTAAATGTTTATGAGGTACCTAATTAGATTCTGAATGTTGGATAAGAAACTTGCACATTTAGGAAATTTTTACATCAAAATTCTTAAATTCATAAATTATAAATTTTCATTTTGGCCATGATAGCAGTTATACTTGAGGCATTCTACTTTTCAAAGTTAGGGGGAAAATTCCTCAAATTCTGTAATAGAGATGAAAATGGGAATCCTAGCACCCCTACTTTTCTTTAAAGCTTTACAAGCTAAGTGTTCATCTAAATAAATCATAAATGAAACTTTTCACTAAAATGCAAAAGAAGCTGAATAATTATAGAATGATTTTATATTTTAGAATTTAAATCAATCCAGTGGATTACAGGACTCACAAGCTTATTATTGACATGAAAGTTATAGAACATTCTTGAGTGTTTGCTTCTGTGATGTGGTTCAAGGGATATGATTTGAGTAAGTCCTGTCTGTTTCATTTGTGTTAACTTTTGTTTTTAATGATTTTGCTACTATTAGCTTTGTAATAGTCACCTTTTTTTCTTAGCCTTCACTATTGTGAAGCAGCAAACTTTCTGTCTGTTCTCCTTAAAAAGAAGTGATTTTCCACTAACATTACAAATCTAACCAAATGGCTTAACAGAAATCGAAAGTTAAGAGGGTCATGGGGAAGCAGAAAAAAGATGTAATAGCTGCTACAACTTATCCATGCTCTGTCTAATAAATTTCATATATGTTGTTCAATGGCTTTCCTTTCTCTAACTTTTAGAATTTCTTAAATCTCTTTTTTCAGATGCAAATATTGTTCAAATACTAAAATGAAGAAGCTTCCAGAGTGGGGAGAAGGGAGGATTGTTATCTAAGAAAATGAAAAGACAGAGTGATTTTTCTGAGTTAACTGGAGACTTTTCCCTCTGTGTCTCATCAATTTTTGCCAGTAAAGGCAACATCTTCCCTAGGGTACTGCAGGAGCGTGGCTATACTGATGGAGGGAGCCAGAATATGGTAAGTTTTTCACTACCTTATACCAACTTCCCATTCACCCTCCAATAGAAAATAAATTTTATAAAGACAGGAAAATTATATGCATAAAAACATCAAAGGTAACCTTGGAAGGAAGAGAGTTTATAAGCAGTGTATGATCTGAGTGGTATATGGAAATTAAGATTTCTTAATATTGGATTTCAGTGGATTTTATGCTCCATGTAGACCCCACTCACTTTTTTTACCCTCCATGCCCAGCACAGGGCCTGACTTCTAGTTGGTCTTCAGGAGACAGTGTTGTTGAGTATAATTTTCATATGCTATTTAGTACCATCTAGTTGTTACAACACAGGGAGAACTGATTCGTTGCCTCGACACCTCCTCTTTCTCATACAGTTAATTTTCACTTTCCAAAGTCAGAAGCCCGTGAGATTCCAGGAAAGCCTGTAAGTGAAAGAACAGACCAATGAGTTAGAGAGATCTACAGTGAAAGGATGAGTGATATGTTTTCCTTTGTGCTTTTCATATCTAAAAATATTTTCTTCATAGAATGTGTTTTATTTTTTCTAATTAGGAGAAAAAAATGTTGTTTTATATCATTTATAAAGTTACCCAGACCTATCAAGAACTGTTTAATTAAGATGGCTTTGCAGAAAGTCAGCAAGGATACCTGGGCTTTATTGAACAAGAATTTCCAGGGATTGGGCCAAGACATCTGTGTATTTAGCAGTCTTTCTAGGTATTTCTGTTATACACAGAGTTAGGAGAACTAGTAAACTAGATAAAAGGACAAGCTGAATAGGGAGTGGGATGTTTGGGCATGATAAAACATGAAGAAGGGAAAACCTTTCTGTGTATTTAATTCTTGACCTTGACCTTAATTCTTGATCTTGAAAATATTATCTATTGCTTTTATAAATTTCTTAGATAAAAGGAAGCATATAAAAGTGAGACTGCTGTCAGTGGTTACCGAAAGAAAACATAAGATTAGAAAAGTATGTATATTCTAACGCTACCTAAACTCTATATAAATAGTATATATGTGAATAAGCAAATATGATCTTTTCCCCAGAGATTAGTATATACCTGATTAAATTAAATTAAGCACTTTTTTGTTGTTGTTGTTGAGGAAGATTTGCCCTGAGCTAACATCTGTTGCCTATATTCCTCTTTTTGCTTGAGGAAGATTCACTCTGAGCTAACATCTGTGCCAGTCCTCCTCTATTTTGTATGTGGGTCACTGCCACAGCACGGCCACCAATGAGTGGTGTAGGTCCATGCCCGGGAACCAAACCCAGGCCGCCGAAGCGGAGCACGGCAAACTTAAACCACTAGGCCACAGGCCAACCCCTATTAACCACTTTTTAATTCATAAATCTGAAAAGATTTTCTTCATTGAATAGAATGAATTGAATAGGATTACAAAGGAGAAAACTGTGTGATATATAAATAAAAATTGTGCTTTTATACTTCTTTCCTTTTATATACAGAAGACAATAACTTACATAAATTGAAAACACACTTTTACTGCAACACCAATCAAGAAATTTCAAGGTTCAGTGTGTGCATGTCTGTGTCCTTGGGTCTGTGGAGGTGAATGTGTAAGAATGTTGAGCCAGCTAAATGCTGCTGTGGGCAGGAACTTTTTATTTTTATGATAGCTGTAGAGCTGGGCTCAGGGAATAACATCTCTCTTAACCTGTCTCTAAGTATGGTAATTTTCCTGAAATGTCATTATTATGTATTTGGAAATTAATAAAAAATGTTAGGGGTACTCACAGAAGCAATAATTCAAAACACTTTTCACTTTTGCAGGATTATTCAGTGATTTGTTCTGCTGTTAAACTTCTTTCATTTTTCTTTCATGCAGAGTGAATATGCTGAGTTCCTTTTGTTTTGAAGCGTTTATCTTTGTTCTAAGATAAATTGGTATCCCTCACATAACACTGGTGTATCCTTTCATTGACTGGTGAAGAAGTGAACTTGAAAATTTATTTTAATGTGGCCATTTTTACACTTGCATAAAAACAGACAAAATAGCTGGATAAGTTTACTTAATAACTGTAAATATGTTAAGACTCATAGTTTCCCTCATGTGGTAGTAGGCATAGGCAAGTGCCCTACCTTTATCATTATTCTCCTTTCTTCCTCTTTCTCCTTCATTTTTTTTTCTCTCTCTCCCTCTTTAATTATCCTTATTTATTGCAGTTCATCAGCTCAATAGAGCACATACTGATCATTTGCAGTGGTATGTTTTTTATGACCTGGTGGATAGCTAATTTTAGAGAAAACCAAAAGAAGACAACTCTATTAAACCAGCTTGCCTGGGACAGAAGCTTTCTAAGAAACTGGACTTTTATTTCTAAAACAGGGATAGTCCAGGGAAAACTGAGCCTTTGGCCAACCTACTATAAACTTTTTTGGAAAAAAAATAACTCTTTTACTTAAAAAATATTCTTCTGGAAAACAGAAAACTTTCTGTTTCACTGAATGCTTAAGTGGATGTGTTTACCTCTAATCATCATGTAGCACAAACCAACCAGAATATTAAAGAAAGAGAAATGTCTACATGAGATGACTTCAACAAATTCTTCTGAAATAAGAGTTGTGCTTAGGAAGAGAGTTCTCTTGATGGAAATACTGCCAAGAATTATAGGCGAAAAACACTGTATTGGCTCAATATTTATTAACAAAATTTCACATGTATTTAAAACAATCATACTTTTGGTAAAACAAAACAAAATAACAAGAAAAAAACATGGCAAACAGGGGGCCGGCCTGGTGGCATAGTGGTTAAGTTTGCACGCTTCACTTCGGCAGCCCGGGGTTCACAGGTTTGGGTGCAGACCTACTCACTGCTTATCAAGCCATGCTGCGGCAGGCGTCCCACATAAAATAGAGGAAGATGGGCATGGATGTTAGCTCAGGACCAATCTTCCTCAGCAAAATGAGGAGGATTGGCAACAGATATTAGCTCAGGGATAATCTTCCTCACACACACACACACACACACAAAATGGCAAACAGATTGCAGAGAATAAACAAATTACCAGTGGGTAATTAACCTTATCAAAGAAAAATTGCACTGGACTGAGTTAAACAGGTAAAGAAGACTTTATTCAACACTATTGCAATAAGTGAGAGAGAGTAACTTTAACTGGGCTCAAATGAAAGGTAGGAGGATTTTTAAGCACAAGGGTGAGCTAGTGGAAAAGTAGTGGAAGAAATTAGGAGGGAGGTCATTGTTGGATTAGGCCATCTGTATTTGCTAAATAGTACATCTCTAATTTAGGCTTCTACCATTCGCAGAGACTGGGAGACGGGGCACTGTCTCAGTCTGCTTAGGCTGTCATAAGAAAATACCACAGGCTAGGTGGCTTAAACCAAAGAAATTTATTTTCTCACAGTTTTGGATGCTGGGAAGTCCAAGATCAAGTTGTCAACAGTGTCAGATTCTAGTGAGGGCTCTCATCCTGTCTTGCAGATGACAGCCTTCTCACTGTTTCCTCACAAAGCAGAGGATGGCTGGGGTGGGGGGATCTCTTTTGTTTCTTCCTCTTTTAGAAAGAGACGAGTTTTCTTGGTTCAAAGCTTCCTCCTTATGATCTCATTTAACCTTATTCCCCTCCTTATAGGCCCCATCTCCAGTATAGTCACATGAGGGGTTGGGGCTTCAACATATAAATTTTGGGCAGACACAATTCAGGCACTATCTTCCTTGATAATTACATTCAAAGAGATGGCTCCCAAGCCCTTGAGAAAAATATTTCTGGGTTTAAATCTGGCAGGAAACTGGGAGAAGATATATATCTCAAAGGGGTAGAGAAAGAATTTACAATTGCAAGTTTTCTAAAGTAAATGCTCTAAGAAAAGGGAGGTCAGAGACTATATTCAGGAAGAAACCTGTCTAAAGTTTAGTCAAATTGAAGGGAACGTTAAGGCTGTTCTGGCCAACCTGTGGGTTGTTATTGCTTCGTGTACCCTCTAAAAAAGAAATTGCCACAGGATCTTTGTCTTTTCCTTCATTTATGATAAAGCTGGCATACAGTGTTCTATGTATTAGCTGAGTCATGTCCTAGAGGACCTGGGAAGTGCTGCATAATCCAATAGTGGTGACATTTAAATTAATACTCCCAAATTCTTTTGCTGCTTGTTAGCTAAAGGGATAAAGAAATGAGATCTATGTTTAACAATAAACTCTTTGTGTCCCTTGGCATTTCACTGTCCTTAGGCTAATTATCCAATTTTTTTGTATATGATCTGATAGCAGAGAACTAAGCACCCAGGTCTAAGAGCAGAGGTCAGCCCTTTATTTATCTTTGAATATAAGGGGCAAGACCAGGTTTGTGTATCTGTGGGGTTTTTGTTTGTTTGTATTTTGGTGAGGAAGACTGGCCCTGAGCTAACACCTGTTGCTAATCCTCCTATTTTTGCTTGAGGCGGAGTGGCCCTGAGCTAACATCTGTGCCAATCTTCCTCTACTTTGTATGGGTCCGCCTCCACAGCATGGCTGATGAGTGATGTAGGGCCGCAGCTAGGATCCAAACCTGTGAACCCTGGACTGCCAAAGCAGAATGCAGTGAACTTAACCAACACGCCACCAGACCCGCCCCAGTGTGTATCTGTGTTTTAAGGAAAAAATACCAAGGGAATATAAAGAGAGAGGAGGGAAGTGAGAAAGAAAGGAAAAATAGTAAGAGGGAATGCCTTATCTTGGATTGGTATCATCAATATCAGCTATAGAGGCTCTTGTTGGTAAATTGCCAAAGGTTCTCTCACTCTGTTGAAAGGCAACTGCTCACAAAGGGGCTTTTCAGTGTAATTACCGTTTGATGAATGCTCAGTTAACTGGGTAAAGAACAGGGGTGGGACTAGGATGAGGTGAGAGACCCACTTGCCTCTGGGTGCAAAATTTAAAGGGACACCAAAAAGTTAAAATTAATTCAAAAGACTGATATTACTGTTTTTTTCTTTTGGCACAGGGTCTAATAGAGCTCTACAGGACACTGGTACTGATGCTGTTGTGATGGAAAATCTTGACATTTTGTTTCCCAGGATTTTTTGCATCAGTTTTGGTTTTGAAAAATATCACATTAAACATTATGTATCTTGGTTGCCAGACTTTTTGGCATACCCTTAAATTTTGCAGCCAAGGCAGATGCCTCACTGTGTCAGCCTAGTCCATACTGTGCTGGAGAAAAAAAAAATTTTGGTACCTCCTCTAGATTTAGAATTTGTTTTCAATCTTTCTAGTTGGGTGGAATAGGTCTAGAAAGTATTACTGAAGCAGTGCTTCCTTGGTGTGCACTAACAGAGATGAACACTGGTCTAGTTAAGGATAATGTTGTTCATTCCCCACATAAGTCACTCAAAGACACTCGGGGAAGTAGGAATTTTACCAAGAGGGTAGTTTGATGAAGAGAAACATCTTTGAGAGTGTACAGATAATTCAAAACACACAATTTCATGTCACTAATAGACAATGTTAAATGGATAAACATTTAAGAGACAGAATATGTGATATCTAATGTGACAATGTCATCATATGTTTGCACATCTTCGAAACTGACCTAACCATCTTTAGTCTCCTAAGAGGGGATTTATTTAGTATATCTCTTGGCATTGTGAAGAGAAAATGAATGTACTTTAACATGGTCTATAAATGTAAGTTCAAGTTCCTGTGGTTTAGGTGAATATATCTCTCCCTGTTTACCTAGCTGGGTACGTGGCAACGAATAAATACTATATCTGCTATTTATTTAAATGATTCTTTTTATTAAGTTCATAATCATGCTATGTGTAGTTAAAATACACAGAATCCTAATTTTAAAAGCAAAATCATCTATAAACTATAGAAAATAAATGTAGTATTTCTGTTGGCTTAGGAGGGACCCGTTACAAAACTTTGACAGTTCAAATAACTCTTTTGCAATTTACACGGACCACAAGTAAAGTAGCATGAATTAATGTGTTATATCAGGGTTGGCAAACTTTGTTTAAAGGACCGCATAGTACATATTTTCAACTTTGCAGGTTATGTGGTCTCTGTTGCAACTATTCAACTCTGCATTGTAGTAGGAAAGCAGCCATAGGCAATGGTAAACAAATGAGCATGTTCCAATAAAACTTTACTTACAAAAATAAGCAATGGGCTGGGCTTGGCCCACAGGCCACAGTTTGCCTACCCTTGTGTTAGATGCTTCTACCTGCTTTATTGAAAACTATAAAATAGGTTGTCTACAATAGTGGGCCATGAAGAATTCATGTCATTTATTAGAGCTGAGTGTCCAAGCCATTATCTAGATGCAAATGAACCTTCATTACTAATACTCTGGAATAGTTCATGTGTCTTATACCTAATCTTATCCCTTAACATTCTATATCCAACAAGATTACTTAATGTTAGATGTTGTTAATAGGTACATATACCATCTTCATTTTGCCAGTATTTTGCCTTCTTATAAACTCTTAAAAAGTCCTGAAAATTTAACACTTTATTGAAGGCCATGAAGCTTAAGGACGTTTCTCCATGAAGACAGTTTGTTTTATTGGCAGTAACGAATGTTTCTTAATGGATCAGTGACTCAGCTAAAACCACAAAATTGAGGTGGCCTAACGTGGAAAGCTGGCAAACTAGATATTTGTTTTTTGTAGTAGGACATCTTTCTAATTTAAGGAGAATTTACTGTTGCTGTAGGGGCAGAGGTTAAGTGGTGCTAAAACTACACTATTTTTAAAATTGGGCTGTATGTTGGGAAAAGCTGAAAGAGATGGCACTTTGCTCTATGCACTTAGCAATATCTTGGCTGTTTATTCCAATTAATGGCTACTTGGATATTATAAATGATGAGCAGGAAAACAATATACAGTGATTCAAAAATTGGTACAAACTATGTTTTATTTAGTAATTCTATCATTGGGAGAAAGCTTTAATAAAGCAGTAGAATGAAATACTAGAATGTCTGTGGTTTACTTTTCTAAAGATTATTGTAAAAAGGATACATATTTGAATTAAATTGCTGGGGCTATAAGATATTATCATAGCCATGCCTTTGGAAGGCCCATAGCTAAACCCCAGTTATACCTTAGATAAGGATAGGACAGTGTTTTCCCTGACAGAGAGGTTGAGGAAAAGTGGCTTTATCAGTCACATGACCCAAATCAAATGGAACAAAGAACTTTCAAGTCAGAATAAATTTAAGAGATTATTTGCTCAACCCTTTAATTAGAGATGAGGAAGCTGATGCCCAGAGAATATAAGAGATTTTGCTAAAGATTACAAATAGTATATTGACAGATTTGCCACTAGTGCTCTGGTCTGTTTTATTCCTGGGCTCTGCTTTTAGAAAGTGAACTTCCATCCACATTTAGGCACAGTCACAGAGACTCATGTAGTTGAAACCATGTGAGTTTGTGAACACTATGGTCCCAGCACCAGCATTCGGGTACTTCCGGTTAGTGTTTGTAGTGTTTCTTTCATAGCTAGTTTAATGGAATTAGAAAGTTTGCATTTCCACTTATATCTTCCATACTTAGTTTTAATTTATTTAAGTCATTAGACTAGATAAGTTAAAATGTCTAGGACCGAAATCTCAGGTCAATCATAGTTCCTAGAAATTATCTTAATTTACCGTTAAATGGGAGTGTAGGTATTTGGCAGGTGTCATATTACTGTAAATACACTGAATTAAAATGGATGATTTAATTTTTTAATTTTTGGTTACTCTTTTGGTTTCACCTCATATGGAACAAGCTTTTGTCCTCAAACCTCTCTTCATGGCTAGGACTAGGGTGAGGCAGCTCAGACACACAAATCAAGGAGACTTGCACTTGCAGGACCCTAAAAATAAGCACCTCCTTGAGTTTTGCGACCTAGGAGCTTCTCTCACTCACCATAGTCTCAGCCCTCTCTTTCTTCATTGATTTCTTCCCTGACAGTGTATTGAGAGAATGACTAACAGTTTATGTCTGTAACGCAATTTTAGCTCTGGAGAAAAAACATGTTGCAGTAATATCATTTGGTATCAATTCTATTTTAGTCAGAATATTTTGGACTTAAAATATTCAGATTGTGAGAATTAACTGGATATAAATATAATGTATAGTTCAGATAAAATTCTCCCAGTTCTCCCAGTTATGTGACATCGATTACCATACAACCCATGGCTTCTTCAGAAATACCTCACCATATGAGAAATCTCCTAATCGTTCACATTTAATCACAGAGCTTTATCCAGACTTTCTATTATGTTCCATATTTCCCATTTTTATTCAAATGCCTCCTCAAATTCATATACCTATTTCCTTCTCTGTGTTTTATTCTTCTTCCTATTTATATACTATATACCTTGCAGAGAAAGGGTAGAAGGAAAGAGACATTTATTGAGCCTTCCACTTGGTGAGCCCTTTGCTAGATATTGTCCATCTAATAATCTGTCTAATCATTGTATTTCTAAAATGCTATGATTTATATTTTTTCCTATGAAAAGAGTTCTTAAGAGGCATAGAGTGCATGACTCATGATAATAAAGGCTTTATTTCTCCCTCTTCAAAAATTTCAAAAACAAAATTTTCTTTGTAGTTATATATGTATAGGTATAAAACCTAAATATCCTTGAGCAAATCTCACATTGATTTAATCTAGCTTTAGTTCAAGAATAATGTGACTCTGTTATTTTGCAATCAGGACTTAAGCATAGGTTTCTTTTTTAATTCCTATGTTTATCGTCCATTGTTAGGATGAATCAAGTACAAACCATTCAAATACAGCATCCATGGAGGTAAAAGCTGCTTTTAGTTACAACTTCAGTAGGTTCTTTGCTGTACATATTTTTAAAGTAACATTCTAAATTAAATAACAAACACTTAATCCCGACAGAGAATGAAATGATGAATTGATCCTGGGACACTCATGGAATTATTTTGTATGTTCCAGATAACCAGTGAGGAATTTTGGGGAGTGAGTTGAAATTCCTTAGAAAAAGGAGATAAGGGCCATGGATTTCATTGCTCTGTGTGTGGGAAAGCTGCACATGCTTCCATTTTACCACAAAAGCAGAAATGGAGCAGTGCTTCAAAGAGTCTTGGAGCTTTTGGTCATAAAACATATTGTAAATTCTTACCTTTTTTTTTTTTTTTGCCTTCTGGTAAACCAGTATAAGTGAACACATTATTATATAGGTAGCCTTAAGGAACACTCAGTGGGGAGGATCAAATAAGTGCTAGAAGAACATTTTAAATCAAAACAAATGCAGCAAATATTTTCTAAAAATCACTTTCTATTGCTATAATGAAGCAATCTCTTTGGAATGAGTTATTGAAATCATCTTTTTCTTAAATAAAATTACTGATTGATTCTCAAAATGGAACACATAATTTGCGTTTTTGAATGTCTGTCTTCTTGGCTTAGGACTTTGAGTCTTGAATTTACACTCTGAACTCAATTTAGAAGGTCAGGAATCCAAATTGTTACAATTTAGTACCCACAGTGAGTAGAGTGCTAATAAAAATAAATTTTTTTGTAAATAGCTTTCAATCTGCATAATAATGCTTTTTTAATCTGACATTTTAAAAAATATATATTTTTTAATTGAAGAAGATAATTCTAGACTGTAAATGTTAAGTTTTAGAATGTCCTCTTATTAATTCATATTATTCTAAAATGTATTTTGAATGTATTACTGTCTTCATGAGTTTATCTAATATTCAGAATTGATCACTATTAGGAAATTATTTTACTTATGAGCATTTCATATTTTAGCCTAAGAAAGTGATCATGAAAACTCAGAAGCCAAATAATTATAATTTTCTTTTTTCACTGGAAATATTCAACATGAAATCATTATTTTATTCTTGTTTTATATATATGTAAAATACTTTGATGTACACACCTTGAAATGTGTGAATTACAAGATTGTTTTCTGTGCATTTTCAGTATTTTAACTATCTCTTGAAAAGGCATATTTTTAACGATGCCTTTCTTGTATTTGTTAATCAAAGCAGTCCATTTCCAGTTAACCCCATGGTTTAATTAGGTTTAGTCCCAGAATATGTTTTCTTTCTTTCTTTCTTCCTTCCTTCATTCCTTCTTCCTTTCTTCCCTTCCCTTTCCTCTCCTTCCCTCCCCTTCTCTCCCCCCCTTTCCTTTCCTTCCCTTCCCTTTCATTTTTGGTGAGGAAAATTAGCCCTGAGCTAACATCTGTTGCCAATCCTCCTCTTTTTTGCTGAGGAAGATTGGCCCTTAGCTAACATTTGTGCCCATTTTCCTCTACTTTTTGTGTGGGATGCCTGCCACAGCATGGCTTGATGAGTGGTGCATAGGTCCACACCCAGGATCTGAACCTGCAAACCTCGGGCCACCAGAGTGGAGTGCACAAACTTAACCACTACGCCACTGGGCTGTCCCCTGTTCTTTATTTTTTAACATCACATTTTTAAAGAATTCAGATTTAGAAATCATTTTCCTCTAATATCATTTAAGACTATTTTTAATTTAGTTTTCCACAACACTACACAAGTAACTACTCAATTTAATTGCAAGGGTTTATTTTATTGAGTGCCAGATATTATTGACAATACTATTTACTGTTGTAAAGCTAAAATGATCAACTGATTGATTAAACATTTTAATTTTTCCATTATTATTATTTTTTAAATTTTCTAGACACAGACTGGGTAATAAATTTGCATTTACAGTTTCTAAAGTATGTAAATTGTGTTGTGTTCTTGGAGTATGCTCCTGGTTCCCAAGGATCTATTAATATAATAGAGGAGATGAGTTAGGTGAGTAGAGAATCATTCAAACAAAACAAAACAAACCAATTATAGTAACTACAGGAGTGAATCAAACGGTCATAGTAGTACTTAGGATGTGGTACACTTTGCTTCCTGGAAGACCCTAGGGACATAAACTCTGAATGTATAGAGGTATCCTGAGTTTAGTCATAGATAGTCATCTACCCTAAGAATATGTAACTTAAGTAGGTAAATAGCTGAGAGAACCTGTGATTTCCTTTGATCTATATGCCAAAATCCTTGACCCATCTCAATTCAGTTGTACAGCCACAGATTCTGATTTTTGTTTTTTAATTGAAGATGGCCATGGTCCTTCATTTGTTACTCTATCATTCTTTGCATAGTTCTGGCATTCTTTGCTCTTAATACCCATTTCTGTCCTATAGAAGTATCAGGAGAGCTAAAACTAAATATTGCTATGAAAATTGAACAAATTGATAAAATATGAAGGAATTGATTGGGATAGTTTTCCAGAGGCTAACTTGAATTATAAATTAATAGTAGTTGTTGGATAAAGCAGAGCAAGCGATAGTAAGGCTTTTTCTTGCACATGGGATAAATGGAGGAGGAGAACTGAATTTCTTGTGCTATGCTTGAGGATTAAGTTAAGGATGGAAGTGCAAAAGAGATGAGATGCAATGGAAAAGTTATAGTTAATATGCTTAATTCTAGGTATAATTGGAAGCCAGAGCCCTTAGAATGAATTACAGGGAAAAAGAGTTATAGCTTGAATAAATTTACAAAGATAAGAAAAGTTAACTAGGGATGTTCATGTTATACTTGAATTCATGGAATAGGTAGAGCTGATTCAAAAAATACACAAATTTTGGTAGAAGAAAAATCCCTAGAATTTACTCATAGTTTCTTTGTCCCAAATTGGTGTATTTTCTCTTTTACAAATTAGAACTCAGGCCACTAAATTTGTTATTGTGCTAAAATTATGAAAAGAATTGGGTTGTCTCCTGGTTTTGACTTTTACCTTTGGAATAAACGCTTACCGCAAAGTGGATCTGTGGCATTTGGTAAAGGTATTTTCATTGTACAGTTTGTTGGTTCGTGTTAAATTCCCACCCCAAAATATGCCTTCTTTTTACAGGGAAACTTTGTCTATGTGACTGTGTGTTTGGATGTGCATTCAAAAGGTATGTCACAACCTTCGGAGAAAAAATAGCCTCTGAGGTTTTGACCATACATTATTTGTCCAGAAGCTGAAGAAGATGTTTCCATTTACTTCACACAATGTCATGCTTTTCTGTGTTTCTAATTTCTATTTCCTTCTCTCCCTCTACTTTTAACCCTTTTTGCAGTTAAACCTTCAAATCTGGTAAAAATATATATATATATATTAGCTCCACTAGGTTTATTCGAAATTTATGAAGATTATATTTACTTTAAATAATGTTTCCTTCAGAATTGATAAAGTCCTTCTGCTTTCAGCATATCTAACAATACCCCGTGTTACTGAATGTTGGATGGCAGGTTCACAGCACTGTGTCCAGCACGATCCAGATCACAATGACTATACAGGGTTTGTGCAGTTGTGCTGCCCATAGGATCAGGTGTGCTAGTTGGTGTGACAAAACGTGCATATGTTAAACCATTCATAGGCACTTTGTATTGATTTTCTAACATATAAAATGAGTGTTATCAACAGAATAAAGTACAATAAGATATATATTTTTTAAATTGTGCGATCAATAATAGAAAAATTCAGAAAAGAAAAGAGTAGTGTTGATATCATTGGGGAAAACTTAACTTAGGCATTTGGACTCGAGCTTAACTTTGAAGAATTGGAAGAACCTGGTTAAAAAGAGAGAAAGGGAATATTTCAGTAAATCATATCAGCGAGGGAATTGCCCTAGACCGATTAGAATTGTGTTAACCTGTTAGCCTCACTGTTACATATCTCACATTGGTGGGCCTTTATTTTCCTTTTTCAGTGTGTTCTTGTTGAGCCCCTGGCAGCTGAATTTCCAGAAGAGATTTCAAGTCTGCTTGTCATATAAACTTCAACTCCAGTCTAGAGAGGATTAAAATCTTCCTGAGACCCTGACTGAGCAGCATTTCTCCCACCTTATTTGACATAGCACTATATCATAGCGTTGCTGGCTCCTTCCCCACTCACTGTGTGTTGTAAATCCACTGCGTGCTACAAGGTCAGCTGAGTATTAGATGCAGGGTCCTGTCAGAGGTGCTGACAGCTCCATCTTTCTGAGGAAAAGGGAATGCTGGGTCCTGAAATTCAGTTGCAGTCCCGACCCAAGAGTCAAAAATGCTTTCATCTTGAAGGATGTGATGATTATTATGGACAATGTCTCTACGATTCTTAAATCTCTTTCCAGGCATGAATCTTGTATTGTCCCTTCTTAAAGTTTTTGGAAGTGTTGGGAGGGAGAAGGAGCTATAATTGAAATAGGCAGGAGTGGCAGGAAGAAAATAAATCCAGAAAATCATGCAGAATTCTGTATATTTGTTAAATATCTAGTAGTTGCATTTATACTTCATTTTTCTTTAGTGCAAGATGGGAGATTTATTTTAAGAATACCTATTGCTTGTATAATCATGGATTTAGGATCATTTTCTCACTTTCTTTGTTCTGGTTAATTTTCATTTCAAAATTAATGATTTCATTGCTTAAATATAAGAAGTTACATTAAAATAGAGAAAATCAAAATTGCAAAATGTCTTCTGGGCAAAAGTGTTGTGGTAAAGCTATATCTAAGTATCTTCTTTTCCTAAAACCTATCAAAATAAATTTCAAAATATACTTTTCAAAAATAATCACTAAAATTTCCCAGCAGCAACCAAAAAGAGAAAAGAAGACAGAGCCACTTCAAAAAGGAGTGGCCAAGGAAAGAGATAGAAGATTCTACCATGACTCAAGTTGCTTTTAATGCTACCTTCACCACCAAAGCATGGGTAGGGTGTGGGTGCAGGATAATGCAATCTTAAGAACAGGTGAGAGGACTAAGGAGACTGAGTAGGCAGACAGAAAAATCTGGCAGAAAAAAGTAACCCATAAAAGGAAAAGCCCTTAACTCTTACCATTGGATCTCAGGCAGGGCTATCTTAATGGGCATGACACCTGTGCACAGGGCCCCACACTTAGAAGGGCCCCATGCTTGGTTTAATACTCTGCTGCCACAGTCTTGAAATTCTTAACAATTTTTAAACAAGGGGATCTGTATTTTCATTTTGCACAGTGTGCCACATTTATGTAGCCAGTCCTGATGTCTGAGAAAGAACCCACATCTTGTCTCACAAGAGAGATTAGATGCAGGTTGGAAGAAAAACCCTAAATGAGGCACTAGCTACCCTGAACACATACTAGAATCATCAGGAGGGGCTTTTAAAAATTGCAATGCCCAGGTCATGTTCCAGACCAATTAAATGGGAGTCTTGGTGGAGGTGAGGGCAGGGATAGTGGGGTGGGCTGGGACAAGGTAGCAGTATTTTTAAAAGCTCCCCGGGTATTACAGTGTGCAACCAAGAATAACAACCACTGAAGGAAAGAGGAATGAGAACACACAGAGGTGGAACCAGAAGAGACAGGCACATTAAGAGGTCCAAGTGAAGTATGTGAATTCACCTTGAATTACCATTGGTGAGTTATTATTCTTTGTGTTTCTGTTTGACCTGGAAATTGTTGGTGGAAGGAGGTGAGAGAGGGATTTCAATGACTGGGATGACTTTCTTGGACAGAAGCTTTATCTTAAGAGATCTACTCTGAATTGGAAGGACAGAATACCATCACATCCCACCACTAGTGAGTAGGAAGAATTCCAGTACAGGACGTTTAAATTTCAGTAGAGAGAGCAGCACCTGAGTTATCCAGAATATGGTGCCAGCTGAGATTTGTTGGTAATACCCAGCTATCAAACTCCAGCTCAGGGAAACACAGATTCCCAATAAGCTGTTTACTAGTCTGGTTATAAATTAACTAATTGTAGAGGTGGAACTAGAAATAGGTATTTTCCCCCTTAAATGAATGGACCTATACACTGAGATATAGATTTATAAATTATGGATTAAATAAATTTTAATGCTCCCTCATTGATAGGATGAAGAAGGAAGCAGGCAGGCCCTAGTCAAATAGAAGTCTATAGAATTAGAGATTCTTAACATTCTAGAGAAAGCAAAACAGCTATGAAAGTAGAAAAAGTTGGGGGGTGGTATTCTAAAAGCCTGTGAGTCACCAAGGAAACTGGATCCTTCTATTTGGGGAAGAAAAGCATGTTCATTAGAGAATTTTAGCAGATGCAATGGTAGAAATATGAACTAATCTCATACGGTAGTCTTCCCTTATCCACGAGGGATATATTCCAAGACCCCCAGTGGATGCCTGAAATGGTGGATAATATCCAACTCTATATATAATATGTTTCTTCCCAAACGTACATACATACCTTTGATAAAGTTTAATTTATAAATTGGATACAGTAAGTGATTAACAACAACTAATAATAACATAGAACAATTATAACAATATGCTGTACTACAAATTACTGTGGATCTTAGCAACCTCAGCATATGATGTTTTTTCTTTCCTAAGTCAGGAACTTTCACCTTTTCCTTAAAGGAAGCACTTTATGGCTTCTCTTTGGCATGTTTGAAGTGACAGCATCATTACTCTTGCATTTGGGGGCCAATAATAAGTAAAATAAGGGTTACGTGAACACAAGCACTGTGATACCCTGTCAGTCGACCTGATAACCGAGATGGCTACTAACTGACTAATGGATGGGCAGCATACACAGCATGGATACCTTAGGCAAAGGGATGATTTACATCCTGGGCAGGATAGAGTGGGATGGCAGGAGATTTCATCATGCCGCTAAGAATGGTGCACAATTTAAAACTTCAGAATTTATTTCTGAAATTTTCCATTTAATATTTTCAGACCATGGTTGACCTTAGGTAACTGAAAATGCAGATAGTAAAACCACAGATAAAGGGGGACTACTATATCCTTTTTCCTTCGATTTCTAGGAAAGATAGTCATTGGGCCAAGTCCTTGATGGCCACCTGAGTTCAGTTATGGCTCGTATTGAGTTTGGTTAGGCATTCTGGGATTGGACAGTCCTGGCTGTGGTATCTTATCAAACCTTGTGAAATATTAAACTAAAATAAGTGAAAGTCTTTTACTTCAAACATACCATTTGATACTTAAACTCAAGTGCTAGGAGTATCAACAAGTTACCTCAATCACTTTTCAGTCCTTAACTACTTTGAATCAGTCTATTCACCAAAGAAACAAGTTCTTAATAGAAATGCATTGAGACTTCTGATTCCTCAAAATATGGAAAATGAGCCTAGACCCACATTCTTCTTTGCACCATCCCTATCATGGACACAGTGCAGAAGGCCTAAGGAGGCTGATGAGTTTGTTAAACCATTATAAAAAATGAGAAAAATCAAGGGTGAGAAATACAAGGTGGCTGGATAACAGTGTGTCTATTAAAACAACATCCAAGAGTGGAATAGGGCAAAGCATTGTATATGTGAATGTGCGTTGGGGAGAGCTTTTTAAGTATGCCCTTGTCTTCCTATCATTGATTATTGTGGATTAGTGCCATAATATTTGCTCCCTAAAGTAGAAAAGAACACTGTCCAGCACTGGACTAACCATAAGTAGTGGGGTAACATCGGAATTATTCTAGGACACCCCAGCTGAGGTGGGGAGTGAATGACAACACAGCAAAATAAGGGATAGTGATTACCTCATGGGAAAACAAGTGTCAGGGCTCTCTGCACTGAGAAATAAACCCATCTCCATTCTCCAAACTTGGAGGCTAGGACTTGGACATTGGTGTCTCCACACAGATTCAGATTAGTAGGCTAACGAGCCACTATCACCAGGAAAAAGTGATCTCAGAGAGAAAAATTAAAAGGTGTTTTAGCACAGCAACCACTCTAAAAGAAAGACAATAAAATGGACAATCTGAACCAGTTAAAGTAGAATTACAAGACCAGGCAGAAGAAATATAGGGGATGATACTGGAAACCTGAATCAATAAAAATAAGACATTAAAGGTATTGACTGAAAATATTGAGTCTGAAAAATAATATAGCTGGTGAAAAACAACAAATGAGTTGCAGAATGGATACAGCTGAAGAACAAATATGTGAACTAAGATAAAAGGTAAAGTAACTCTCCCATAGCAAAGACAATACGTCATGACCAGGTGGGATTTATTTCAAGAACACCAAGTATTATTCAATATTATGAAGTGTAATAGTAAAATTTACCATATTTTGTCCAAAGATAAACCCCATATGACAAATCTTCGTAGGTGCTGAAAAAGCATCACAAAACTTAACATATGTTCTTGATTTTCAAATGATTAAATAAAATTAAAACACATGAGTATTTCCTTAACATGATAAAATGTTTATCTTGACTTAAAATATAACAACTTACTTAGTGGAGAAAAACTGGGGACATTCCCTCTATAATCAGGAAAAATACAAAAATGTCTACTATCACCATAACTATTTAACATTTTATTTGAAATATTAGCTAACACAATTAGACAAGATAAATATATTAGTGAAACAAGAATTGTGGATTAAACCAAACAAAATTAACATATAAATCAATAATCTTAACCTATAAAAGCATCTAGCTAGACAATATATGGAAGGGTATATTCCATACACAGCAAAGTGAAATAAAATACTTTGAATATACTTGACAAGAAATATATAAAAGCTATATGGGGACAACTGAAGTGTTGCTGAAGAAACCAGAAGGAGACTTGAACAAATGAAAACACTTTCAATATTTTTGGATATGTAGATTTAACATCAACAAGATGTCAGTTATCCATAAGTTAATTTATAAATATGACATAAACCTGATAAATATACCAACAGAGTTCTTTCATTTTCCCCCCAGAATTATTCAAATTGAAGGGACATTGGGTAGGAGAGAAAAAACAACCTCCACTTGAGAGTCCACGGGGGAAGCAGTGTCATCAAGATGATGAACGCTGAGAAGAAGTTGGGGATACATAGGAAGTTGGTGGCAATGGAGCATTCCAGAAGGCACAGTGAAAGGGATTTTAGGAAAGTGAGGAGGTTGGGTCAGAAAAAAGCAAGTAGAGAGCAGTGTGAGGATGCTGAATGGTACGCCGTAGAGTGAGATATCTGACGATAGAAAAGTATTTTGGATTTAATCTTCTGGTGATTTTTATAATAGCACTCCAAAATTGAGGGTTATTATAGATGCAATAACAATTGACAAGGAGGAGATGGAGAGGGAGGAAATGCCAATCATTTATCCCAGGCATGTATGGTACCTTACCTGCATCAGTTTGAAGTGTTATTTGATCAAGGGCAATCACTCCAAAGATCCTGTAAGTGAGTGCTGGTTGCAGAGCTGCTGAGCTCTTAGTAATATTATTGATAAGACTGGAGAAGCTGGAAAGATGACATTTTCATAAGGTAAAGTAATATGCCATGAGGTAAAATAGAAGGCTGTATTTGTTTTGGCAGTGTTGGACTTTACCTGATCCCTATACTCCTGGAAAACAGCAATGATTAAGACATCCCCCTCTCTTTTTTATTCCGGGAAACAGCTTGATGCAAAGAACCACATTCTCTGTATGACTTAGATAACTCTTGCAATGATCCCCTTGATTGCCAGTGACAAGGCCAGACACAGATGCTCTAAATCCCCAATCTCTGTTTAATAAATGATTAACTGCACTGTTTATTTTCACAGGCCAATCTGAACAAAATGCCCCATAATGAGAAACTAAAATTTAGTTAGACTTTTCTCCTCCCCTCTGAACTTGGACTTGCCTCTGAGCTTATGCAAGAACTGGAATGTGGAAATGCACTTCCTTTTTGGGCCTTCCCAAGAATTTGGACCACAAAGAAAAAGATATCCTGCTCAACTGTCTGATCATGCCACCTGCTCATCCTACTCCCCTACACCTGGTTCCTTCTAGTCTTGTTTACTCCTCCCTAAAAAGCCCTTTGTGTCTGACCTTTAAGACACATAGATTGGATGGTCGGAGCATTCTCTCTATTGCAATAGTCTCCCTTAATAAAGTTTTCCTTACTAATGTCTGTTCTGCCCTTGCATGTTTTCTCTGACAGTTTGTATATTGTTTTGTTTTGCACATTGACATCTGAGGTGGTGCTTGCTCACCTAAATTGGAATTTAAAGAGGGACTAAGCTATGAGAATGCTAGAGATGTAGAGTTGAAACTCATGTGCATGGAAGTGGGAGGTGATAGCTGACAGCTAAAGTAGTGAAGTAAATGAGAATTTTCAGAAGAGCTTCCAAAGAGAGGAGAGTAGAGACTTTGGGCTAGAACCTTTAGGCATATTAGAAATTTTAGGACAATTAAGAAATCATAGCAGAGGGAAAGCAATAAAGTAAAAAATTTTCTCTCCTTTTTCTTTTCTTCTTTTTTTTTCTAGTTAAATCATTAACTCCATGAATACCTAGAATTAATATAAAGAAATCTTTAAGAAGCAGCATGAATCAGTCGAAAAAGCATTGGAAATTAAGAGATTTGGAATCTCCTCCTACCCTAACAATAATCATCTCTTTGACTCTGAAAGTAATTTACTCTGTTCATCTGTTAAACAAAGGGAGTGAAATTGATATCTTCAAGTTATTATCTGTCTAAAACATCTGTGAATCACAAAATCAAAGTTTTGCTTTGTCTTCATCAGAATTAAATGGTTTTTTACAAAAATGAAAAGAATACTAAGAGCCGCTGTCAAAGTTTTAAAAGATGCAAGACAAAATGTTGCTGAAGTTAAGTCATTAAAGAATGCTTCAGAAGAAAATCATTCCAAGGACACTCTGTGTTCGAATGATGATGCAAGTAAGTCACAGCATGAAGTAACTATTGTTAGTGAACAAAAAGGGAAAGCAGCCAAAACATTGGCAAAGAAACCAATAAATAATTCCGAAGAAAAAAAATAGCCAAGATGGAACACAGACCCAAAGTAGTGGACGTTCCAAATTCTTCTTCAAAGCTTTCAGAAAAGGAATTTGTGTTTCCCCTGAGCCCCAGAAGACACTTGCTGACTGCAAAATGAAAACATTAAGTCAAACCAAACCAAATGAAACAAAACAAAATCAATGGTCCAATAGTCCTCTTGGTGGTAAGAGTGATGGGGAAGAATTACATGAATAAGAAAGGTTTTATGAACAGTCTTCCATGCCTAAGGATAGTGATAGAGGTGATGATTTCTTCATTGGGAAAGTCATTCTTCATTATGAAAGAAGGAAAGTAGTTGCCATTCTTCAGTTAAGGACCAAAAAAAACCCTAAAAGTGTTAATCAGAAAAAAATATACTTGAAACCTATCAGGATATAAGAAATGACAAAACAAGTGAAATACAGAAGCCTGAAAATTTGCATCAGTGGTTTTCCACTCTTCATGTGGATCTAAAGCTCTATAAGAAATTACAGTGAACAACAGGCTCTGAAAAGCAAAACTCCAGATTTTCAGCAAAATGAACCTCAGATCAAGAATCAGTTTCTTTAAAAATACAAAACAGCAATTTCAGCTGCCCCTTCATCCTTCATGGAAAGCAAGCAAGAGGTGAAAAGAGTAGCAATCTAAAATTGTTGTTTTAGGGGAAAAATTTACATTCAATGATTGATTAGAGAACTCTTTTTGTGAAATTTCCACTAAAAATTCTTTTTCTTTTCTTTTCTTTTTTAACTAGTCTATTATTTAAACATGTATTTGACTAAGTCTCTTTGGAGAGGTTATAGAAAGAAGTTTTTTTGTCTTTTTCTTTCTTAAGTGTGTTCAAGTTATGTTTACATAAGCCTTTCACAAAGCAAGTACATACTCAAATTGATTTTTAATAATATACTTCAGA
Organism: Tapirus indicus; assembly: GCA_031878705.1. Classification (NCBI taxonomy): domain Eukaryota; kingdom Metazoa; phylum Chordata; class Mammalia; order Perissodactyla; family Tapiridae; genus Tapirus; species Tapirus indicus. Next base: position 40,353,708 of record CM062925.1, read on the forward strand.
ATATTTCCTCTATGAAATAATTTTGGGATTATAACTAACTCATATTTCTCATTTGTGCTTATCATGCAGTGTATTTCACTGGTTCAGCTCTATGTTTTTTGCCTTGAAAATAAATGTTAAGATATATTTAAAATAACAATAGGAAATTATGAGGAAATTGTCACTCTTTAAAATAGATCGCCTTTGTTAAAAGTTATTCATATTAGCAAAACTAAGATAGAAACTTTTATTATGGGTATACAGGTAATACGTTATACAAATAAAAATTAATTTTTTATTATACTTTAAAAAATAAAATAAAACAGATCTGCAAGAAATCTCAAATATTAGCACCAGGCATCTAGCACTGATGCCTCTGTTAAAAGATTTATGTTTGCGAACCATCTGTTGGTTAGTAACTACTTTCTCCTGTGGTGATTGAATTAGTTTATTAAAAACTTGTGGAACATTACATTTTCCTATTACGCAAACTCCCATAAAGAAACTTATCTACAGGTAATTTGACGCAATGAAATGTTAAATATCCTTTTATCACCATAGGAAGAGATGTTTTTATCACCACAGGTAGTAGAAGCCAGCCATTGCTAGAAAACAGATAAAACGTTTTGCATCTAATCTGTCAGATACCCATCTTAAAGTGCATTTAAATCAAGAAAATGAAAATATATTCATCAAAGTAGCACAATGCCAATTTTTAAGAGAATTTTAGAGAAGCAGTTCTCTCATGAGATTGTCAAAGGCAAATGAGAATTGCCATTTTGATTGCCATTTTGGGCTAACAAAGGAGAACAAAGAAAGGAAATTGACTAAAATGACTTCCATCATTAAAATTAAGTAGGATGTGAAAATATTTAAACAGCATTAGTGCTGAAAGTAAATTAGCTATTTCAAATGTCTTCAGTTTGGTTTTACCAAATTTTCAGTGCTAAACCCTGACATTTTGATTTAAGAGTTGTAATTTCTTAGACCCATCTTATGTGAAAACACTCAGCATACAATCAACTCTTGATATATATTTATTGAGTGTTAACAATCATACAGGAAATGTATTAAGACTTGTGTCACTTAATTTTCAAATCCACAGGATTGCCACTATTTTACAATAAACAAATTGGGGCATAGAAAGTTCAACTTGCTTGCCCAACCTCTGATAGGTACTAAGTGACAGATTGGGGGATCAAACTCAGAGCTTTCTTCCAAGCCCATGCTCTTAAATTATTCTGCCTTACATTTATAAATCTGACTCAAGCCTGGTCATTACAGGAAATAACCACACTTGTCTCTTTTCTTTCAAGCTACACATTCAACAAGGAGTTATGGCGGAATTCAAAAGAGAAGATTGGAGGAAGGATTTGGGATATTAGCCCTCTCTCACATTTTCCTTGCTTACTCAATCCTCTGACCTCTACTCCACCTTCCACCAGTTGTCAGAAGCAAAAGCCAAACAGGCAAAAATTGAGAAGGCTAATTCATAGCCTTCTTTTAGCTTTCTGTTTTTCTTCCTTGTGCTCAGCCTCACACTTCTCTTTGGACAGTTTTGCTTCAACAAAGAGACTTGATACAGACTGGATATTACAAGAGGGTGTGAAGGCTATTATTTAAGCTTCCTCTTGAGAGTTGGCATCGAGCAAGTCCTATTGTGGTCAGTATCTTTGACCTCTACAAAATCTGCTGTTTGGGAGTATTAAAACGCTAAGCATTATTAAAAATCCTGTAGCTGGTTCATTAAGTCAAAATTTCCACTGATAGATTAGCCTGATAAGTAATGGCTCTAGTAAGCTTATACAGTGTCTTATTAAGAGCAGCATTCAAAACAGAATACAGCTTCTTCTAGGTCAAAGAAACACCAATTTTGTTTCATTTCACGTTAATTTAGTAAAGAGGCTCTTTGCATACTCACTAGCCATATGACCAAGAAGATTGCTTAACTGTCAGAGGCTTTCTTAACCTCTCCTCTTTACAAATTATGACTAATATCCACTCTTGTGAGAAGAAATGATGTGTGAAGATTAATTTTAAAGCTAAAATATTCTGTTAGAATAGGAATGTTCTGTTATGAGATGTATTGTTTCTTTAGCTAATGTGACTAATTAAAGTCAGAGAAAAACAACACACTTCTGACTATCTGAATTAATTCATCTGTATTTATTTATAGATTTACACATGTCTTTTTAAAATAAATCTCAAATGTCTTTTACTCTTGCTGATACTAGAGATATAGTAGTTAACAAGGTAGATCATAGATCCAGCCCTTATAGTTTACATTTTGGTGGATATCTTATATCTTGAGGATTCTTTTCTCCCATTAAAATCTTAGCATCATTGACTTATCCCATCTGTATGTATAATTGTGGTTGTCTCTTTAGAAGATTTTGTGCCATGACCTGAGTTACTATTAAATGTTACAGGGTGTATGTAAAAAAAATAAAATAAAATACCTAGACCTGTGAGGATGTCTTTAGGACAGGGTACCTCATCAAACAGTCATAAGTTATATGATTATATTCATATGCATTTCACTATCACTGGGCAGTGTACCAGATGGAGTGGGTCACTAATGTTATTCAATGTGTTTCTGTGCTGTCACTGATTATTTTTGGGTGATATTTTACATAATTACAATCTAATCAGTTATCACATAAATTCCACCTTGTATTTATAAGAGGATAATCACATAAAAGGGTTTATCAAGACTATTGCACTCCTTCAAAAATCAGAAACTTTCAAAGATGTGATGACTTATTAAGTAAAAGTAATTTAAAAAGAGGAGGTACTCAGAGAAAGGACACTAAACTTATTATCCAAAGTTTTCACAATATTTTCCCCAGATTTACATTATTTTCTTTAAATTTTATCATGAATTTAGTGTTTTTAAGAAGTATTTATTAAATTGGAAATTCAAAACTTCTTAAAAATTTTAAGTTTAAAAATTACTCCAAATTGCTTAATGGTAACCATTTTCCACATTAGCTGGGTATCATTGTAGTTGAATATACATATCTCTGCCTTTATACAAATAGAAGGATAAATGGATGGACGGATGTGTAAATGAATGGATGGATGGAACAAGGAACAAAAGTTATTTTACAGAAATTGAATCATACTATAATCATTTAATTAAAATTTAATTAATTTCTTGAATTTATCAGAAAAAATGAAATAGGAATGAAGCTAACAGTGTTATTGAACTTTAAGTGTTTCATAAACATGTTTATTAATACTTAAAATATACCTTATGATTAAGAATAAAGATAAGAAAAATAGTGAGGGGGTATAATTTTAAGTTTCAATTTTTCATCGTTATCAATTAAATTCTGCCATTAAAGATGAAATTAACACACTTTTACCCACCTCGTCGCTCCCTATTTCCTAGTTTTTGTAGCAGTTTCTTTCTAAAAGTATTTAAAATCTGCATTCTCTTCTGTAATCACAGTCTCTGTACTTGTTTTGTTTTACTTTTGCATTTAAAGGGATTCAGTGCTCTTCCCTGGTAGTTCTACCATATTCATAGTATATGAGGGATTTTTTTTTTTCGTCGTCTCTTGCTTGGCTGGATTTCATTGTCAAGTTAATTTTTTTGGATGCACTTTAGGGTAAGGTTCATGGATGTTGTATTATTGAGAATTCTGTTTGCTATAAAAATGTTATGATTACCCATGTATGGGTTTTTTTACTTCAAAGAGGATACTGAGCACCCACTACCATGCTAGACTAAGTGTACAGAGATGTATGTTTCAAAATACCTCACCTGGAAAACTTTAATATTGACCAATTAACCATACACTGTACTAAATGCAATAACAGTTAAGCCCCAGATGTTGTATGAGTTTTCAAGACAAGAACAGATTCAGCAAAAGCAGAGATGAGAAACATCATGCAGAGGTACCACTGGAATTTGGATAGTGCTGGAGCACATGGTACGGCAAAACAGGATGACAGAAAGTCTGGAGCAGTAGACCTAGACCAGTGCTTGAAGGCCTGAAAGCCAAACTTTATTCATAGGAAATGGTATAATATAGTTGGATCAATCAGTTTCCAGCCCACTCCCACCTCCATCTGCAGGTTTGCTGCCAATATTTTACTGTCTTTTGGCATGGAGTGTAATTCATCTTTAATCACAGCATTTTCATTCTTTTTTGAGTTGGCTCTATTACAGAGTCAAGTGACTTTTTCAAGAATGTCTCTTATACATATTCCCTGAAAAAAATTTGACACACATTTGACAATGTCTGCCATGTGCTTTAACACTTGAAAACAGCTTGGCTGCTAATCATATGGCAGTATCACACCTTCTTTCTTTCAATATCAGCAGATAGCGCTCTACTATTTTCAAACAATAGATGTTACTTTATAAAATGGTAAAGCCAGCTTAATGTTTAATATTTATAAGTGATTTGCTTCTTCTCTTAGGATACCTGAAGAATATTTGTTTTATCCTATAAGATTAAAAAAAATGTAATTGGGGGTTATGAATTTCTGTAAGTCGTCCTCTTTTTTTTCCTGAAAAAATATGTATCCTTTTCATTTGTGGTTTCAGTTCTTTCTTCATCCTAGTAATATTTTACTGTATTATATCTTGAGTAATTGGTTTATTTAACCTCTTTATTATTATGTTATGTCATTTGGCCTTTCTTTTTTGATCTATTGTCTTCTAATTAATTATATATTTATCTCTTCCCTTTACACTTATCTCAAATCTATATGCCACTTTTTCCATTTGAGGTTTTATGATGTATTTTTCTGGTTCTAATTTCTTAATATAGCCTGCTTTGACCTGCTTAGAGTATTTTTTTTCCTCGGCTCTAAATTCTCCATTTTTATTTCTTTGTATTGACTTGTGATTTCATCTTGGTGTTCTTGTTTTATTGAATCTAGTTGACTAAATTCTATACCATGAAGAATTCTCATGTAATCGTTCTTCTGTTCCTTGGGTTATGTTTAATTTCAAACTGAAGTTCTTGTTTCTCTGTTTCATTCTGCTTTTCTTTAGTCAATATGGTTACATAGTTGCTGTGCACTTTTTTTTCTATTGGTCTTGTTTAATTTGGAATTTCTATTCTCAGCCTACTATCTTTTCCTATAGTTGATTTTACTCTGACACTTTCTGTTGTCTTGGTGTAGGAGCTGAAAAATTCACTTTTCCCCACACCCCTGAAAAGAAGTATCAACCTCCTAATCCCCAGAATCTGTGAATGTTACCTTAAGTGTCAAAGTGTCAAAAGAGCCTTTGCATATGTGATTAAGTTAAGGATTTTGAAATGGGAAGATTACCCTGGATTACCTGTGTGGGCTGATGTAATCACCAGAATCCTTATAAGAGGGAGGAGGGAGACTAATAGAGCTGAGATATGACTATAGAAGCAGATGTTGAAGTGATGAGTTTTGAAGATGCAGGAAGGGAACAAGAGCCAAGGATTGCAGTTAGCCTCCAGAGTGGATTCTCCCCTAGAGCCTCCAGACAGAACCAATCCTGCTGACACCTTGATTTTAGGCCATTAAGACCCATATTGGACATCTGACCTCCAGAACTATAAGAGGATAAATTTGTATTTTAAGCAGCTAAGTTAGTGATAATTTCCTATAGCAACAATAGGAAATTAAAACGGTAAGGGATCTTTACAACAGTCCTTTCTCTTACATCTAGAACTAATCTGAGCCATTTTATTTTGGGGAGAGATTTGTTTTTATTTTATTAATTTTTTTAAACTATGGAGTATTGAGTTAATAATTCTTAGTCACTAGCCTGATCAAGGAACAACTTGTTATTATTTCATTGAGTTATATTTTTCTTTTTATCTAGGATCACCCATCCCTTCTTGATGCTCCTCCCTGTAAGCATATATTTTAATGGACTTGACTTCTGTCCTTGGAAATGAATTCTGTAGCATGCACCTACTACATTTTGCTTATCCTTCCTTCTTGGGTTGGAAACTAAACTAAAATTCCAACTCCCTTCTAGTATAATAATGCTATGAATATCATCCTTGTAAAGATCCCTTTATGAAGTGAGACTATATGGTCATAGGTTATATGCTTATTTAATTTTATGAAATGTAGGCTAATTGATCTTCAATGTGGCTACATAGGTCAATACTTCATTTTAGATCATGGTCTTCATTAGATCATTTAGGTCTTTTCTTCACATGTCCTTATAATCATTTGTATGGTTGATCTAATTTTATCAATGTTATATATGTAAAGTAGTATCTAACTTTTGTTTATGCCTTTTCTGATAGGTAACAAGGCTGAGAATTTCTTGATAAATGTGCCTATCATTCAGTGGCTATAAGAAGCTAAGCCCATGGTAAATAGGGGGGACACCTAAAGGCAGGGCCTATTGGGGGTAAAGGAGATTGAAGGAGGCTAGATCATGGCCTGATTATAATGTAATCTAACTGCTAAGGTTGGAAGTAAATACATGTTGCCCCTAAGGGAGGAGGCATATTCTGGGGTAAGTAGGAGGTAGAAAGGAGCCAACTGCAGAGTTCGAACCCTGTACAGAGCCCAGCTGTTTCCAGAAGACATAGACTGGGGCCTAGAACAGAAGCATGGAGAATGAGACCTTCAGGATTGACAAAAACAGGATTCATAATGAGGGCCGGGGCTATAAAGCCAGGGGCTTCCTCTTTCCTCAAACCTCTGGGGAAGTGATGAGGAAACGAGTGGCAGAGACAATGGCTTATTTTAAAAATGCATAAGACTACTCAATAGTGGGGGAAATTCAATAAATGTTAGAGCTGAGTGGAATTGAGATGTCCTCAAATCCACACCTGTTTACCAATATACACTTCACATACAACTTAGGTTTGTATATAAGTTAAATAGTACTACTAATAAGATATAATATTTACTATTTTCTCTGAGGCAGGCATGATTCTAAACCAAGTTTGCTCAGGTACTGCCTTATCCTTACCATTGAGAAGATTTAGTCCTAGGTTACCATAGACACATGAAATAATTTCTTTTCTTTAATCCAAGTCATCTGTCCTCTGTTTTTGATATCAAGTGTGCAACGTAAAAATTTAAGTTAACAATAGTTTGCATTGGATAAAAGGCATCATCCTAGTCAGTGGGTTGTTGCAGTCCTGTGAATACCAGCTGGGTCCTGGAGTGCGCTGATGTAATCTATAGGTCATAGAAAACTGCTAGGGCCTTAGGACTTCCATCATAATAGCTGTGATAGTATAGTGAGCACTGGTTAGGACAGTGACTTAGTGAGGAGATGGCCTCTCAAGTGATCTGTTGTTCTTGAATGTACTGATTTGATTCTTTATCATCAACTGACTCTCTGAGAGCAGAGGTTCAGAGAGAAAGATACCTAATTTAAGTCACTCTCCAGAGAGTTGAACCATGAAGCGGAAACAAAAAAGGAAACATCTGGAAATCACATACTCCACCCAAACTGTGAAGAAGTCAAAAAGTATGTGTTAGACATATTCTCTGAGCATGGGGTAACCAGGAAATGCCTCCTAAAGAAAAAGGAAGAGAGGATTCCTAGTTGTGGTGGGGGAGGGAAGGAAGGGAGGGAGAGAGGGAAAGATGGGGAGAGAACCAGGAAGAGGGAAAGTGAGGAGGGAAGAAAGAAGATAGAGTGGGTTGTATGCTAGTTTTTTGGAGTGCACAGGTAGTACAACACTAAAGAGAAGGTTCAGATGACCAAGTATTTGTCTCTGAACCTTGGGGTCTATATTACATACACCATGTCCCTCTGAGTTACTGTGTCACAGTCATAGTGGTTGGTTAGTATAATTTTTCTTATAAAAGGAACTTCTTTTATGATTTTTGTCAAATTGCATTGGTTAAGTAAATGATGATGTTATAAGTTATCTTATAACTTTATCAATAGTACTTTCTCCTGTTAAGGAAGAAGAAAGTGTGTCTTGAAAAGGTGATGGAAAAAAAGGAGTTTGAGCAAATATATCCGGTTGTACAGGGACGAAAGTATAAAGTCATAAAGAAGTTATTTACTCAGGAGTAAAAACAAGTTGTTTTGTCTCAGACTATGAAGATGTAAATGTGAGACTCCTAGGTGAAATGTAAGAAAAAGACAGGGCACACACGCACACAAAAACACTGTTTAACTGGGATAGTTGAAGTGCAAAAGAAGTTTGACTCTCTCTGGAAGATGGGAAGCTGAAATTGTTCTGGTTACTATGAAGATTAAAAGTTAACAAGTAACTCCTATGAGGAAGAATCATTGCTCAGTGCTGGGAGGGGGACAGATTGGAGCCAACCCGAAAGTTCCAAGTGGGGGCTCATACTCCTGAAGAGAACTTGGTATTTCCAACAATGTTTGGGATTTCTGCGTACTCCAATGGGCCCTTGGAGAGAGGCCTGGAGAGTGAGGCTGTCTTCATTTCACCTTCAGTAAAGTTAGTGCATGTTCAGAGAGGTGTTTGAGTGTAAACTGAGACGTGTAAAACGTACACTCTCATCTGCACATATAGAACATAAATAAGCCAGGGGAAGATAGACATTAATGTCTAATGTAATTGCCCACTAACTATGTACCAGGTCCAATTATTTGCCTCTCAAAAACACATCACATCAGTACTTCGTTAGTTAGAGTAGATTAGACCTTAGTAACTAATACACAATACTTGTTTATGTAACAAACTAATACTTGTTTATGTAACAAATCAGAGTAAATGTGCAGGCCAACAGGGCAAGTGTCCTCCATGAGTTAGTTTGTGGGCTTGGACTGATGAAAACATTGTTAACATTAACAGGCAGCTTTCAAATAGATGCTGGAGTGTCAACATCCCAGTCAGCTAGAAAAGAAAAGAGCATGCAGGGGCACAGAGGAAGTTTGTATAGCTCTGCCTGGAAGTGGCATGTGTCATTTACTCATTGTCCATTGTGGAAGACTTAATCACATGGCTAGAAGTACCTACAGGGAACCTGATAAATATAATCTAGCTGTACGTCCAGGTAGAACGGAGACAGCTCGCAGTCTCTGCCCCATTTACAAAGAACATACGTTGTGCAAATCCAGTCGCTCTTGATGTATACTGACACCATAAATACGACTGTTCTTTTAAAATTTTCATAGGAATCACATTATGCTATCCGTGAAGATGGAGGCCGTGTGTATTCACTGAACATGTCACATAGTGGTTTCTTATCGTTTCTTTAATAGATGGGTAAATAAACAAACACCAAATACAGAGCACATCTCTATTATTTTTATTTAATTTCTCAGCAAAGTGGAATTTACAAGAAGATGGTCTGCAGCATAGACACAAGGCAGTGGCCCCAGCTCAAGGCCAGAAGGCAGAGGAAGATTCTTCGTCTTCAGAATACTTCTCCTGCATCTCTTCTGTAGGCAAGCTCCCTAGTGCTGGTAAGGAGGGACTGTTGAATAGGGTGCAAAGGGAAGTTGGGATGTAAGCAGAGCCCAGAGAAGAGCAGAGTGACTCTACCCATCGGTCAATACAAGGCTGCCTGGAACCGAAAGCATTTGGTGAATGCCTAAGAGTTAAATTGCCAGGCCTTAGTGTCCATATTCCATCTTAACCCCTTCAGAACTCCATCTTTCATGCTTTGATATTTGAATGCAATTTTCTAATGACGTGTTCCTATACACTTAGCCTTACACACTCTTCTGTGCACCATCATTTATTTGGCTCCTCACATAGTTCTAAATTCTGAAAGCTCATATGCTCTTCTCTTACATCCTTTGATTTTTCACATATTTGTGTTGTCTCATTACTCCCTTATATTTTAGAAGTACACTAATTCCACTAGTCTCAAAGAGAGTATTTACAATAATAAAATTGAACACCTAAGCAACATAACAATATACAAAACATGCACACCAATCTCAATTTATAAGACATGACATCTACACACATACATGTGGGCTGAACTAACAAACAGACGCAAAGCACACATACCGTCCTCACTTACACAGAACTCACCCCATATTCAGAATTACAAGCCAAATCGATCACACATTAAGCCCTAACCCAGTTTTACGCAACATGCTATGAATGTATACATGCCAACCACATTGCATTCACCACACCTTTTGCTACAAATGTGCGTAGTACATACCAGACACATTCATGAGAGGTGATGATAACCTTAAACAGTTAAATAATGAGCAATGAGCTTGGTTAACATTGAAACAGCAACAGTTACCTAATAATAATAGTTAGTTTATTACTTCAAAAATAAAAATTTATGAATTGTTTTATTTGAAATTGTGAATCTCTGGGAGGTGGGATACAGAGGATGAAAGTGTGAGAGATATAGAGGAAGGCAAATGGTACCAAAAATCTTAACCAAGGTGAATAAGTATTAGCAGCCTTGATGGTAGGATACAGATAGAAGCAGGGAATACTGAAATATGCCAATTCCCTGCCCAAGCTAAAGACAACTGTTAGAACAAAATAAGTACTTCCGTGGGGCAGGGGCAGAGTCAGAGCAGGGTAGGTAGGAGAGAAGAGTGTAGGAGAATGGAATAAGCAGGTTTTATGACTTTTATTCCATTTTCTAGGAATCTCACACCTAAACAAATATAATCCACAATCTGGGTACTCTTCAGAGGACAACAACCTGCTCCATGGGGGAAGAGACGGGTCCTCCGAATCGGAATACTTCTCCTGCTACTCTAGTTTCTCAAATTTGTATGACGTCTCTCATGCTGGTAAGGAGAAAAGAAGAGCAGCTAAAGCCTTGGCAGAGCAGGGCAGTGGGATCTGAGCACACCTGCAGAAATTCAGCTCAGCGTCTCTGTTTAGCCACTGATAGAAATGTGTACTCTGGGCCCAGTCATCGTCTTCTCTCCTCTCCTCTGATTTCGGAGTCTAGGTCTCTGTTTCTGTACCATCAACAGGAACTCATTGCTAATACTTTTCACTTCATTGGGCTTTAGGGAGGAACTCTGTGCATAAGTCTTGGGGAAAATGTCATTTATCAGGGGAAGAGGAGAAATTCATAGGCTCAGTGTTCATAATTGCTGTGTTGTCAGTTAAACCGAGACGTGAAGGATTAATCTAAAATTAAACCAGACCTAGTGGCACTTCAGTAATGTGTGACAGCAGAAAATGTAAAAGAACTCTGGACTGTTGGTCCATCATGCTAAAGGGTCCTATGCATAATGACTTGCCAAAGATAAGCTCCCATCTAAAACTACAATGCATAACTATAGGGTGGAATCTGCAAACACAACAAACAGCAAGTTTAAACTCAGAAGAACATAATTCAATTAAACAATGTTGTAGGGATGGTAAATAAGAATTTTTAAAATTATTAAAGTTGTAAACACATAAAGCCCTATCAAGAAAAAAACAGACTAAAAATACTGAAATAGTAGGTTAGGAATGAAAAATATTGTTCTAGAAATTACACAAATGTGGATGTAATGGTTAAACAGCAAAATACACATAGATGAAAAGGAAATTAGTGGACTGGAATATAGAGCTGAAGAATTACCTGTAATGCAAATCAGAGAGAGAAATAGATGGGAAAGATGAAGGAGGGATTAAGATAAATGATGATAAAATGTGAAAATATAATGCATATCAAATTGAGGTTTCTGAAGAATAAAACAAAGAAAACAAGACAGATAATCAAAGAGATAATGGCTAAGAATTTTTCAGAACTGGTGGAAGACATAAATCCTTACAGTCAGGAACCATTGTTAGGAAGCTCATTATGGGATAGGCAAAAATAAATCCACACCTAGGTACACTGTACACCAAATTCAGAACCCCAATAACAAAGACCTTAAAGCAGCTAGTCAGAAACATAGAATACTTACAAAGTAATGATGATTTGTCAGACAGTAAACCTCTCCATAGCAATTGTAGAAACCTAATGTCAATATAAAATAGTGTGCTGAAGATAAAGAACAGTCAGGATCATACAAGAATAGGGTGACTTAAAGACATTGTTCAGATAAACTCTATAAACAATAAAACGTAAGAGAAACACACACAGAAGGAATCTGTTAAGAAAAATGAAATAGAACAGAGAGGAAACACGGTAGTCAGGAACAAAAGGTGAGCTAAGAAACCGGTGAGTCTATGATTGAATATAACTAGGATTTGCTGATTTAAACACCAAAGATCCTAATCACGAAACTGGAACTGATCAACAAGAGGTGTAACTGAAGCGTTGGATGACAATAACGTGTAAGACAGTGACTGAGAGTTGAAGTATTCTAAGCTCCTTACTTTGCACAAAGAGTGGGTAGCACCATTGACTCAAACAAGCAGCTCTGCACTCAGGAAAGAAGGGAAATGGGGTGACTAGAGCCTACCCATTTGGAAAGCCCCAGGCAATCCCGAACATATGGAGATCCTTACTCTAAGGTCAGTAGATTTACTTATAAGCTATAAAATGCTGCAACAAATTACCATAAACTTATTGGCTTAACATAACAAACATTTGTTCTCTTCCAGTTCGGAGGTCAACGTCAAAAATATATGTTGGGGAAGGGCCTAAAGTCAAGGTACTGAATTGGCAAGGTCGGTTCCTTGTGGAGGCTCCAGTGGAGAATCCCCCCCTGGACTCTGCTAGCCTCTAGGGGCCTCCTGCACTTCTTAGTTTGCAGCCCCTTTACCTTCTCATTCCTTATTTTTGCTTTCATTGTCACACCTATTACTCCTGTTTTTGACCTTCCTTGCCACCTCTTGTATATGTCCTTGGGATACCATTTTATACCTACCCAGATAATTCAAAATAATCTCTCCATCTGAAGATCGTTAATTTAATCACACCTGCAAATTGCCTTTGACCTTAAAAGAGTATATGCACAGGTTCTAGGGGTAAGCTGTGGGCATCTTTAGGAAGGCCTATTAGGTTATTCAGCCTGACAACTAAATGAACGTGTTAAGCATAATGATGTATGTAGAGTCAGGTAAAGAATTATTAAAATATCTTTTATAGACTGCACTCTGTGTGACAGCACAGTTCCAAGGCACACTACAAGCAGCTCCATAAAGACAACATGCTCCCAGCCACCACCACTTGGGCAAAATTAAAAATTACTGAATATTCATATTATGGAGCTTAGGTCAGGAAAGAAACTGCAGTTTCCATGAGTGTCTGGCACAGAATGAGCAATCCAAAGGTATTGAATGGATGAAAACTTGGATGTATCTCCTTAATTTTCATTCAATTTATCAGAAATCTTAACGAAGCAAAAGGACACTACACGGCTTGGTCCTATTTCCCAGAAAGAAGACAAAAACATCTGTATCTCAAAATATTTCTCCAGCATCTCCTGTGACAAGAATACTCACCAAGTGGAGATGTCTAAACTGGAGTGGGGAACGGGAAAGGTAGTTTTTAGTGTGGCTGAGAGATCCGGCTGAGATTTCCTGTCTACACGCTGATAGACAGGAGATGGAAGCTGATACAAGCCCACATCCAGACTACAGCAAGACCACAGGGGCTCTTTCTCCTCTAGGAGATATTCGTTGCATCTGTATAAAACAAAGCCTTAAGATTCAAGAGAAATCTCAGAGAGGACAAGTGTCCAAAAGTTCAAGGCTATCAGAACAGGGCTATGTTTGAGAAGATGGAGGACTAATGAAATGACAGACTTGTCAGAGAAATGGGAAGACTAACTCACTCTGAACCTGAGACGATCAAATCTGTTGGTCACAATGTGGGCAAATCTCTGACAACCAGTTTGAAATGGGCCAGTAAGGTCCAGTATAAAGCACCTAAGCAGGAACCAGAGTTTCTGCTTTTGTCTTCCAGAGGAGAGCAAAGCTCCCTAGTGTATGTCCCCACATGGGTAAAGAAGGGACGGAGATATGAAAGGCATTCTTAAATTCTTGCCTCAGACAACCTTCTATCCTAATAAAGACATATGAATCTGTACTCCGTCATACCCACAACTAGATTCAGCACCATATGCTCTCACTTTTACCTCCCTAAACATTTGTCCCTTCATTCTCCATTGCCTGCTCCCACTTCCTTATACTCTCAGACACACTCATAGGCTCAGATCCTCACATATTAAACCTTGACTCCCTCATTTTGCAGCATATGCATTGCTCAAATTTGCTTTCTCTAACCTCATTCTTTCAATTCCAGAATCTCTAACTCGCACAAATAGTCCCACTCTTGTCAAACTCTGCATTTCACATTAACTGTGCATGAAGCCATCACAATCATATATCGCCTTCTAAAACCCCCCTCTGTTCCCAATCCCTTAGCCCCTTTGTGTAATTCCACACTCTATGAGCTCACATGATCTCTCTCCTGTCTATCCTTCACATGGTCAGTCTCTAACACTTTCATGGACTCAACAGATCTCGCAAAATTACCAAGAACCACAGAGTCTCTATATAATCCAAATAGGTATTATCTAACTACCTGAACTTCAATAATACGTGACACACAGATCACTCATAATACGTGGAATAGGTACAACCTATGCACATAGAAAATTATGCTGCAATGTCACCCAATAGGTCACATTCACACCACCTTCATGTACAATGGCCATCTCACCCCCACACTCACTGCATATGATTCTTGAAGGAACATAGCAGACATTCACACATCAGATTTACTCACCAAACATGGCACATACGCTAACTATGAGAAATATACCACACACGCTAAATTTCCCCCTCCCCACACCAACATGACCCACCAGACACTCTCCAATGATGCAGAAGACAAAGTGGATATGTTTTGAGAAGTAAGAATTTGGTTATAGGCTTAACCGAGGTTTTTAAACAGAAGAAAGGGCTTAATGTGTTTCACTTATTTTATCAGGAACAAGAATTTACCGATTTATTTACTGAAACTTGTGAATTTAAAGGCATAGTCCTTTCCATTGGAAATGTAGATAAGAGGAAATAAGAAAAGCTAAGTGGGGATTTTCATGATATATTTAAATCCATGGTAGAAGTAGAGCTGATTCCAGAAATACACAAATTTTACTAGGAAAAATGAATTACATAGAATTTACCTGAAATTGGGAAGATTTCAAGATAAGTTATATGTCTAAAATATAGATGAAAAACTGAGTCAGAACCCTGTGTGGGAAGGGGACAGTGAGAAAGGTGACACCACTGATTAGGCCAATGACACCACTGTGCCATTTAAGAGTAAGTAAGCTCCTGCAAGGCAACCTGTGCACAACATGGGGAGGTATAGTCTGGGGTCACCGTTGGAGATTCTATTGGAGTTGCCACCTCAAGCTCAGAACCCAGCTCAGAACCTTATATTACCTAAACCATGTCACTCTGAGTTACTATATCACAGACATAGTGGTTGATTAGTATAATTTTTCTTATAAAAAAGCATTTCTTTATATTTCATTTTGCCTAAAAGCATTGGTCAGGTAAATGATGTTGTTATAAGTTGTTATAAGCATTCCAATAGTACTTTCTCCTGTTAAGGAAGAAGAAAGTGTGTCTCGTAAAAGTGATGGAAAAATTGGGTAAAAAAAAAAAGTTTGAGCACGGATATCTGGTTGTGCACGGATGAAAGTAGAAAGTCATAAAGTTATTTACTCAGGAGTAAAAACAAGTTGTTTTGTCTCAGACTATGAAGATGTAAATGTGAGACTCCTAGGTGAAATGTAAGAAAAAGACAGAACACACACGCACAGAAAAGACTATTTAACCGGGATAGTCGAAGTATGGAAAAAGTTTGACTCTCTCTGGAAAATGGGAAACTGAAATTGTTCTGGTTACTATGGAGATTAAAAGTTAACAGGTAACTCCTATGAGGAAGAATCATTGCTCAGTGCTGGGAGGGGGACAGATTGGAGCCAACCCGAAAGTTCCAAGTGGTGGCTCATACTCCTGAAGAGAACTTGGTATTTCCAACAATGTTTGGGATTTCTGCGTACTCCAATGGGCCCTTGGAGAGAGGCCTGGAGAGTGAGGCTGTCTTCATTTCATCTTCAGTAAAGTTAGTGCATGTTCAGAGAGGTGTTTGAGTGTAAACTGTGAGACGTGTAAAACGTACACTCTCACCTGTTCGCTTATGCGCACATATAGAACATAAATAAACCAGGGGAAGATAGACATTAATGTCTAACATAAAGGCCCACTCACTATGTACCAGGTCCAATTATTTGCTTCTCAAAAACACATCACATCCATACTTCATTAATTAGAGTGGATTAGGCCTTAGTAACTAATACACAATACTTGTTTATGTAACAAATTAGAGTGTATGTGCAGGCCAATAGGGGAAGTCTCCTCCATGAGTTAGTTTGTGGGCTTGGACTGATGAAAACGTTATCATTAACAGCAACTTTCAAATAGACGCTGGGGTATCAACATCCCAGTCAGCTAGAAAAGAAAAGAGCATGCAGGGGCACAGAGGAAGTTTGTATAGCTCTGCCTGGAAGTGGCATGTGTCATTTCTACTCGTTATCTGTTGTGGAAGACTTAATCACATGGCTAGAAGTACCTACAGGGAACCTGATAAATATAATCTAGCTGTACGTCCAGGTAGAACGGAGGCAGCTCGCAGTCTCTGCCCCATTTACAAAGAACATACCTTGTGCAAACCCAGTCGCTCATGATGTATACTGACACCATAAATATGACTGTTCTTTTAAAATTTCCATAGGAATCACATTATGCTATCCGTGAAGATGGAGGCCGTGTGTATTCACTGAACATGTCACATAGTGGTTTCTTATCGTTTCTTTAATAGATGGGTAAATAAACAAACACCAAGCGCAGAGCACCTCTCTATTATTTTTATTTAATTTCTCAGCAAAATGGAATTTACAAGAAGATGCTCTGCAGCATAGACACAAGGCAGTGGCCCCAGCTCAAGGCCAGAAGGCAGAGGAAGATTCTTCATCTTCAGAATACTTCTCCTGCATCTCTTCTGTAGGCAAGCTCCCTAGTGCTGGTAAGGAGGGACTGTTGAATAGGGTGCAAAGGGAAGTTGGGATGTAAGCAGAGCCCAGAGAAGAGCAGAGTGACTCTGCCCATCGGTCAATACAAGGCTGCCTGGAACCGAAAGCATTTGGTGAATGCCTAAGAGTTAAATTGCCAGGCCTTAGTGTCCATATTCCATCTTAACCCCTTCAGAACTCCATCTTTCATGCTTTGATATTTGAATGCAATTTTCTAATGACGTGTTCCTATACACTTAGCCTTACATACACTTCTGTGCACCATCATTTATTTGGCTCTTCCCATAGTTCCATATTCTGAAAGCTCTTATAGTCTCTCTCTTAACATCCTTTGATTTTGACATCTTTGTGTTCGCTCATTACTCCCTTATATTTACAAATACACTAATTCCACTAGTCTCAAAGAGAGTATTTACAATAATAACATTGAACACCTAAGCAACATAACAATACACAAAACATGCACACGAATCTCAATTTATAAGACATGACATCTACACACATAGATATGGGCTGAACTAACACACAGACGCAAAGCACACATATCGTCCTCACTTACACAGAACTCACCCCATATTCAGAATTGCAAACCAAATCGATCACACATTAAGCCCTAACCCAGTTTTAAGCAACATGTTATGAATGTATACACGCCAACCACATTGCATTCACCACACCTTTTGCTACAAATGTGCATAGTACATACCAGACACATTCATGAGAGGTGATGATAACCTTAAACAGTTAAATAATAAGCAATGAGTTTGGTTAACATTGAAACAGCAACAGTTACCTAATAATAACAATTAGTTTATTTTTCAAAAATAAAAACTTACGAATTGTTTCATTTGAAATTGTGAATCTCTGGGAGGTGGGATACAGAGGATGAAAGTGTGAGAGATATAGAGGAAGGCAAATGGTACCAAAAATCTTAACCAAGGTGAATAAGTATTAGCAGCCTTGATGGTAGGATACAGATAGAAGCAGGGAATACTGAAATATGCCAATTCCCTGCCCAAGCTAAAGACAACTGTTAGAACAAAATAAGTACTTCCGTGGGGCAGGGGCAGAGTCAGAGCAGGGTAGGTAGGAGAGAAGAGTGTAGGAGAATGGAATAAGCAGGTTTTATGACTTTTATTCCATTTTCTAGGAATCTCACACCTAAACAAATATAATCCACAATCTGGGTACTCTTCAGAGGACAACAACCTGCTCCATGGGGGAAGAGACGGGTCCTCCGAATCGGAATACTTCTCCTGCTACTCTAGTTTCTCAAATTTGTATGACGTCTCTCATGCTGGTAAGGAGAAAAGAAGAGCAGCTAAAGCCTTGGCAGAGCAGGGCAGTGGGATCTGAGCACACCTGCAGAAATTCAGCTCAGCGTCTCTGTTTAGCCACTGATAGAAATGTGTACTCTGGGCCCAGTCATCGTCTTCTCTCCTCTCCTCTGATTTCGGAGTCTAGGTCTCTGTTTCTGTACCATCAACAGGAACTCATTGCTAATACTTTTCACTTCATTGGGCTTTAGGGAGGAACTCTGTGCATAAGTCTTGGGGAAAATGTCATTTATCAGGGGAAGAGGAGAAATTCATAGGCTCAGTGTTCATAATTGCTGTGTTGTCAGTTAAACCGAGACGTGAAGGATTAATCTAAAATTAAACCAGACCTAGTGGCACTTCAGTAATGTGTGACAGCAGAAAATGTAAAAGAACTCTGGACTGTTGGTCCATCATGCTAAAGGGTCCTATGCATAATGACTTGCCAAAGATGAGCTCCCAATATAAAACTACAATGCATAACTATAAGGGAGAGTCTGCAAACACAGCAAACAGCAAGTTTTAACTCTGAAGAACATAATTCCATTGAACAATGTTGTAGGGATGGTAGATAAGAATTTTTAAAATTATTAAAGTTGTAAACACATAAAGCCCTATCAAGAAAAGAAAAACATTAAAAAATAACCAAATAGTAGTTTTAGGAATGAAAAATATTGTTCTAGAAATTACACAAATGTGGATGTAACAGTTAAACAGCAAAATAGACGTAGATGAAAAGGAAATTTGTGAAGTGGAATATATAGCTAAAAAATTACCTATAACATAAATCAGAGAGATGAATAGATGGGAAATTAAGGAGGGATTAAGATAAGTGACGGTAAAATGTGAAAATATAATGCATATCAAATTGAGGCTTCTGAAGAATAAAACAAAGAAAATAAGACAGATAAAGAGATAATGGCTAAGAATTTTTCAGAACTGGTGGAAGACATAAATCCTTAGACTCAGGAAACATTGTTAGGAAGCTCATTATGGGATAGGCAAAAATAAATCCACACCTAGGTACACTGTACACCAAATTCAGAACCCCAATAACAAAGAACTTAAAGCAGCTAGTCAGAAACACAGAATACTTTCAAAAGAATGATGATTTATCAGACAGGAAACCCCTCAATAGCAATTATAGAAACCTAATGTCAATATAAAATAGTGTGCTGAAGATGAAGAAACATCAGGATCATACAAGAATAGGGTGACTTAAAGACATTATTCAGATAAACTCTATAAACAATAAAACGTAAGAGAAACACACACGGAAGGAATCTATTAAGAAAAATGAAATAGAACAGAAAGGAAACACGGTAGTCAGGAACAAAAGGTGAGCTAAGAAACCGGTGAGTCTATGATTGAATATAACTAGGATTTGCTGATTTAAACACCAAAGATCCTAATCACGAAACTGGAACTGATCAACAAGAGGTGTAACTGAAGCGTTGGATGGCAATAACATGTAAGACAGTGACTGAGAGTTGAAGTATTCTAAGCTCCTTACTTTGCACAAAGAGTGGGTAGCACCATTGACTCAAACAAGCAGCTCTGCACTCAGGAAAGAAGGGAAATGGGGTGACCGGAGCCTACCCATTTGGAAAGCCCCAGGCAATCCCGAACGTATGGAGATCCTTACTCTAAGGTCAGTAGATTTACTTATAAGCTATAAAATGCTGCAACAAATGACCACAAACTTAGGTGCTTAAAACAACAAAAATTTATTCTCTTTCAGATTGGTTGGTCAGACATCAAAAATATATGTTGGGGAAGGGCCTTAAGTCAAGGTACTGAATTGGCAAGGTCGGTTCCTTGTGGAGGCGCCATTGGAGAATCCCCCCCTAGACTCTTATAGCTTCTCGGAGCCTCCTGCACTTCTTGGTCTGCAGCCCCCTTTTCCTTCTCATTCCAAATTCTTGCATCCATTTTCATATCTTGCTTCTACTTTTGACCTTCCTTGCCTTCCTCTTACAAATATCCTTGGGATTACATTATGACCTAACCATAGAATCAAAAATAATCTCCCCGTCTCAAGATCCTTAATTTAATCACACCTGCAAATTGCCTTTGACCTTAAAAGAGTATATGCACAGGTTCTAGGGGTAAGCTGTGGGCATCTTTAGGAAGGCCTATTAGGTTATTCAGCCTATGACAACTAAAATGAACGTGTTAAGCATGACATATGTAGTGTCAGGTAAAGAAATATTAAAATATCTTTTATTGACTGCACTCTGTGTGACAGCACAGTTCCAAGGCACACTACAAGCAGCTCCATAAAGACAACATGCTCCCAGCCACCACCACTTGGGCAAAATTAAAAATTACTGAATATTCATATTATGGAGCTTAGGTCAGGAAAGAAACTGCAGTTTCCATGAGTGTCTGGCACAGAATGAGCAATCCAAAGGTACTGAATGGATGAAAACTTGGATGTATCTCCTTAATTTTCATTCAATTTATCAGAAATCTTAACGAAGCAAAAGGACACTACATGGCTTGGTCCTATTTCCCAGAAAGAAGACAAAAACATCTGTATCTCAAAATATTTCTCCAGCATCTCCTGTGACAAGAATACTCACCAAGTGGAGATGTCTAAACTGGAGTGGGGAACGGGAAAGGTAGTTTTTAGTGTGGCTGAGAGATCCGGCTGAGATTTCCTGTCTACACGCTGATAGACAGGAGATGGAAGCTGATACAAGCCCACATCCAGACTACAGCAAGACCACAGGGGCTCTTTCTCCTCTAGGAGATATTCGTTGCATCTGTATAAAACAAAGCCTTAAGATTCAAGAGAAATCTCAGAGAGGACAAGTGTCCAAAAGTTCAAGGCTATCAGAACAGGGCTATGTTTGAGAAGATGGAGGACTAATGAAATGACAGACTTGTCAGAGAAATGGGAAGACTAACTCACTCTGAACCTGAGACGATCAAATCTGTTGGTCACAATGTGGGCAAATCTCTGACAACCAGTTTGAAATGGGCCAGTAAGGTCCAGTATAAAGCACCTAAGCAGGAACCAGAGTTTCTGCTTTTGTCTTCCAGAGGAGAGCAAAGCTCCCTAGTGTATGTCCCCACATGGGTAAGGAAGGGACGGAGATATGAAAGGGATTCTTAAATTCTTGCCTTGGACAACCTTCTACCCAAATAAAGACATGTGAATCTGTACTCCGTCATACCCACAACTAGATTCAGCACCATGTGCTCTCACTTTTACCTCCCTAAACATTTGTCCCTTCACTCTCCATTGCCTGCTCCCACTTCCTTATACTCTCAGACACACTCATAGGCTCAGATCCTCACATATTAAACCTTGACTCCCTCATTTTGCAGCATATGCATTGCTCAAATTTGCTTTCTCTAACCTCATTCTTTCAATTCCAGAATCTCTAACTCACACAAATAGTCCCACTCTTGTCAAACTCTGCATTTCACATTAACTGTGCATGAAGCCATCACAATCATATAACGCCTTCTAAAATTCCTCTCTCTTCCCAACCCCTTAGCCCTTTTGTGTAATTCCACACTCTATGAGCTCACATGATCTCTCTCCTATCTATCCTTCACATGGTCGGTCTCTAACACTTTCATGAACTCAACAGATCTCACAAATTACTCAGATCCACAGAATCTCTCATATAATCCAAAGAGGTATTATGTGACGACCTGAACTTCAATACTACATGACACACAGATCACTCAAAATACATGGGAGAGGTACAGCCTATGTACATAGAAAATTATGCCACAATATCACACAACACGTCACATTAACACCACCTTCACGTATGCCCATCTCACCCCCACACTCACTCCATATGATTTTGGAGGAAACATAGCAGACATTCACATTTCAGGGTACACTCACCAAACATGGCACTCATACTAAGTCTGAGAAATGTACCACGCACGCTAAATTTCCCCTTCCCCACACCAACATGACCCACCAGACACTCTCCAATGACCTAAAGAGACAAAGTGGATGTGTTTTGAGAAGTAAGAATTTAGGTATAGGCTTAACTGAGGTTTTTAAACAGAAGAAAGGGCTTAATGTGTTTCAGTTATTTTATCAGGAACAATTTACCAATTTATTTACTGAAACTTGTGAATTTAAAGGCATAATCCTTTCCATTGGAAATGTAGATAAGAGGAAGTAAGAAAAGCTAACTGGGGATTTTCATGATATATTTAAATCCATGGTAGAAGTACAGCTGATTCCAGAAATACACAAATTTTACTAGAAAAAAACAATTATATAGAATGTACTTGTACATTGGGAAGCTTTCAAAATAAGTTATACGTATAAAATATAGATGAAAAACTGAGTCAGAACCCTGTTTGGGAAGGAGACACCGAGACAGGTGACACCACTGATTAAGCCAATGACACCACTGTGCCATTTGAGAGTAATTAAGCTCCTGAGAGGGAAGCTGTGGCAAATGTGGGGAGGTTTAGTCTGGAGTCAAACTTGGAGATTCTATTGGAGTCACCTACTCAAGCTCAGAACCCAGCAGTTTCCCCAAAGCCCTGGTCCTGCAGAGCTCTGGCAACAGACACCTTAGTGTGAGATTCCACAAGAGCAGATATCTGGAAAAGGAGGCTGGGGACAAGAAATAAAGGTCATTGCACTCTTTCCAGTAACATGGACCTCTCCCAGGAAGCAGCAGGATATTCATATGATAATCCACTGCTGACAAATGGAACTACTTTACCTAAATACATTCTCCAAATTTATTCTTCTGTTTAATACAGTAGTAATAACAAATAATACAGGCGCCGTACTATGTACCAGCAAGAATTTGAGGCTCCGATACGCTGCAGAAAACAACATAGGCCACTCATAGGTAATCAGAAATATAATTCCAACCAATATTTTTGTATACCCTGATTTCGAGACTTTAAACAGAATCTAGACTATAATCTCATGAGCATGGGTGCCATGTCTGTTATTGTATATGGTATTCCTCGAATGTTTTGTGAAGGCAAAAAATATCATATATCTGATTTTCCATATCTTTCCCAGAAGTCTTAGACTCAGTTGAAGGCACTCCACTGCCTGGACCCTCTGGATTGGCCCAAGGCCTCAGCCAGACGGCAGAGGATTCAGGTTCAGAACACATCACCTCTGTGTCTTCTGTAGGCAAGTTCATTCACAATGGTATGGGGGTGGGAGAGGAGGGGCTGATGAGGAATCAGGTGTGGAAGTGAGGCAACGCCTAGAACTGGAACTGAGCTCATTTGCTCAGCGACAGCCTTAAATGACTCCTTCCCTCAAGGACTGCCCAGGTTCTCTGCCTCTAATCAATGGGCAGCAGTGTACCATGTCAGCATCCCTGTCTCCTTTGGAAGAGGCTCTTAAAGGATCTGAAGGGGAAGATTAAAAATCTTAGAGAAATGTAGAAATACATTTCTGGAAGAGGAGTCTGGGGCAAGTCTGTGAACTCTTCATTTGAACATCTCCAACACCATGGCCAGTTCCTAGGGAGCCTTGAAAAAATTTTATATCTAGACATCTATATATGTATCTATATTTACATGCATCATTATATATAAATATGTCTATATCAATATCAATACAGATATCAATATAAATAAATAGGTAGACATACATGCAGAATTCTCCATAAAACTTTCACCCTATATCCCATAATTGCACAATTTTTCATGAGGAAAATTGAGCTTATAGTATCCAACCTTCAGTGACTGCATACTATATTTCAGGTATGGTTCTAAGTTTCCAATATTCTATACACATTTTCAGAAATATCACTTACAAGATGCCCAATATCACTAACATCCACCACACACACAATTTTAATGAATGTTGTTTACTTAAATTTTGGATAAACGGAGTTTCAAAAGGGAAAATCACCTTAATATTTTAGAGTTTCAAATGGGAAAGTCACCTTAACTTCTATGACAGCAAGTCTCACGGGTGGTAATGATGCCTAATATTCAGTACCCACTCAACTTGTCTTTTTTGAATGAACACAGAACCTAGAAAATGCCACATCTCAAAGTTTTGTGTTTTTATTTCATTCCTTAGAATTCTGGAAGACACAAAGGGATGTATCTCAGCCTGAACCATGTGTAGTTGTCCCATCCTGGAGTCAGACAACAGGAGAAAAGTCCTCTGCCTCAGAATATTTTTCTTGTGTTTCCTCTGTAGACAAACTTATTCCTCCTGATGAGGATGGTAAGGAAGATACAAAGGTGGGATCTGAGCTTGGACAGGAGATGCGGCTGCACTGCTCAGCCCAATCCCCACTTATTTTACTTTCTCCTCAAAAACAGGAATGGGCTTCAAGGGAGAGGGACTAGGACTGAAGCCTCTGCAGAGGGACAAATAGGGAGTGTGCCTTAAGAATAGGACAAATTTCCTCAGGACAAACTTCCAACCTACGGGACAGCTGTGGATGAGATAGTGGGCAGTGCTAATATGCATATGGGAATTTAATCAGAACCTTCCCCCTCAGATAAGCACAAACTCATATCCTCACACACGCTTACACATCTGTACTCCTTCATAGCGGGTATGGCCCCATTTCTTCTTCCTTTCACTTTTTCTCTCAAATACCCATGCCTTCCTTTCCCATCTATCTTTCCCATTCTCTAGTAGCATTACATAGGTACACCCTTACACCTTCATTCCTTCACACAATTATTCTCAGACTCACCTGTTTATACACTAATCCCATAAATAATTCACATCTCTTCACACAGATAACTAGTTTTAACTCCCTCTTGCTAGGTCAAACTCTACAAAACTCATATGCCTTGAAGGGAATGCACTTTCCTATGCGGTCTTTCTAATCCATGTGCCACTTCCTAGAAAGCCTTGGGCTCATCGTAGAGCTGCACATTCTAGAGAGCTCACATACACTTCCTCTAACACCCTAAGTCTTACTGTCTCACAGGAAGAGGATCTACCATTCCTGTACTTGTTCACATGTGCTGTCACACCACATGTCACACGTGCACACACGCGTTCATCATCTCCTTTTACCAACATCAAAAACACTCACCAGATATGTCCTGAAACATACCTACCACTCCACGAGACACACCACAGCCTCATTGCCACATAGTTATACCACATACACACCTCAAATGAAATGTACCACACACAGAATTCTGAAGTATCACATATATGTGTATGTCCACCCGACGTGCTCACGTAGGAATATTCTCATGGCCCTCTTAATTCCAACAGACTTCACACACTTATTCTAGTTTTCTTATGTTTGAAATTTTCTTTCCTAGGAATCAATCAACTACATCAAAATGTTTCTTGTCTTGGATCCCCTGAGATGCCTCTACCTCAGAACATGGAGCAATGGGAGTCCTCTTTTCCATTTCCTTTGGTTTATAGTAATAAGCACTCAGTACATATGAAAGAGAAAAGGGTCACGAAAATTTACTACATGCCAGTCCAAAAAAAAAGGGATGTGGCTGTCTTATCAGATACAGAGGAAAGATTGGAGCCCCCCCGAAAGAAGATGAGAATAGAAGATATGACCTTTCCTGAAAAGATCCCCACATCAGTCAGCCTCTCTTGTGTGTTTACGAAGGAACTCCTAACTGAGAGTGAGACCAATTTTGCTAGCAAAGCCCAAGAGAAAAGGGAGGAGGCTGGCAGTCCAGCAGAGCGTCCAGCTCTGAATGAGTGTTCTAGTGCCAAGATGCCTGAACATCCAGTAGCCCTGGACAGTGGCTTCAAGTGCATGGGCTGCTGCCGAGTCTTCCCCAGCTTAGAGATCCTTCAGAAGCATGTGGAACATGGGGTCTCTGAGGGCTTTAGCTGCCATGCTTTCCACCATGCCTTGGCTTGGCTACAGAGCAAGAACAACAGGAAAGAGAAGAAGAAGAAGATCAAGAAGACAACATCTGCATGCTAGTAAGAAAAATGTTTTGGCATGAAAACAACCTTGTGCAAATGAACAGATTTTTTTTTCAACCCCTAGAGGAGAGCAAGTGAAGCAGGCAAAACTCTACTGAGAGGGCTTCTTCTTCCCTAAGCAGCCATAACACCTGTCTTTGTTTATGCATATCTCCACCACCACCACTACCACCACGACAATCCAGTAGGAGCAGAGACCCCCTTTTAACACTATCCACTGTTCTCTTGAGAAGGGAGAGAAGAAGGAAGATCACACCACACAGAAGAGCAAGATGTCCTCAAGTAAACTAAAGAACAATGAAGACCAGTGTATCATCTCCACCACTACAACTGAGGGAAGGAAACGCATTGGAAGTGGAAACTGCTGTAGGCCAGATTGTACAAGAGGTGAGTGCTCTGGAGGTAAGAGGGCCCATCAAGAATACTTGGGATTCAGGGTTCTGAGAAAAGTGGGTCCACCAGAGCTGTCTCCCAAGTTCCATAATAACTGTGCTGACGAATTTCCTTTAGAAGAACATATACTTGGAGGTGGAATACTTGGTCAATGACAAATTCAGGAGAATTCTTCTTTTCCATGCTCTTTGAGGGGACAGGAGTAAAACCTGTCTAGCAGTTTAGCAGGGCAGAGATGGCCGGGCCCACCATTCCTGGATAAACCAAAGGTCGTGAGAGTCACAGCCTCTGTAGGTTTATTCTCTGGCCTGCCTCCCTTTCAAGAGGCACAGGCAAGGCAGAGACAGGCCTCTGTCCTTGAGGAAGGGTTGGTGTGCAGACCATTCTTGCTTTTACCCTTTCCCTGGGTGTGAGTGAGATCCCAGACTCCATTTTGTGATTCTCATGCCTAGGAAGAGACTGCTGACGAATGGCAACCACTTGAAAGAAACATCTCGTGGAATCCATTTTTTCCTTTATTTTCTAGGAAAAAGTTCCCTTGGTATATACTAGGAGCCAGTGGTTCTGGCTGCAAAAGTTTCAGGTGTAACTGAGGAAGGAGGGGGATAGAGGCTACCCTTCTGCCAGGGACCATTTCTGGCAACTTTTAATTTAATGTGTTGCTTCCTAAAAGGACCCCCAGGGCCTTTTATGAATGTTTATAATTCTCACATCTTAATCTTTCTGTTACAGCATGAAGTGTGTTGTTCTAAGTGACCAGCAGAGGAGTTAAACATAGACATTGCAAAGCCGGGTTCATACTGCAATAAATGAGTATGTCTTTTTAGTTAATGGGACAAATGAAGAGCTCATCTCCCATGCTCCAGAAGTCACAGTTAGAATGGAACCTGGAAATTGTCCTGAATTTTCTAAATCATGTAGGATATCCTGAGAGTGGCTGAACACTTGTCACTGGAATAAAAAAAGCTGCTTTCCTCATTGATTGGCTCTCCTTCTCTGTTTTGGTTTTCTTACAGCAACACAGACCCATTGGCCTGAAGATTTCAAATGATGATGTCCAGCACACTCCTACAGACAGATAAGAGCAGAGCAATTCTCGTGAGCCCCACAGCATTGAGGTAGGGCTGGCCTGAAGATAGATGTACCCAATCCTCTGCAGCTGCTCCCAATTGCCCTGATAAAATATGGTGCCCAGATCTGGAGAAAATATCCACACACAGCCGTGAGGAGCCCAAGGAATACTGGGAATACTGCATTCTCCGGAGACCTGCGGAAAGGCTTTCCTGCTAACCCCCCTCAGGGAGTCAGGAGGACTCAAAATAGCTGCACAATTGCCTTGTGGAGAAGAGGACAGAAAAGGTAGCAAGACATTAGCACCGTGGGAAGCAATTTCTCATGCTTAGAGCCATCAGCAGTGGAATAGAAGATCGACGACAACTTGGCAGGAATTTAGGGAGGAGATTGCTAAATTGACAGAGGGTTCCAAAGGATGTTCTAATTTCTTTTCCCACTTTGAGTTCTACTTCCGTCTGCTCAGGTCACTTTCACTTGTTGTAGGCTTGACCACCTGACTCACAGTCTTACTCTTCAGCTCAGATGTTGACCTTCACTCTATCCAACTTTATTATTCTCCCCCACATAGAACATCCACGAATACGTGCTTCATGCAAGAGTGTGAACACTAGACTTTAGATGGTACAGAATGTAACACACCTTCTTTCCTGCACTCACCCCCACGCATTTCCCTCAAAGTGGTCTTTGTTAACAATTTTATGCATTCTTCTATATCCTTTTCTTTAAATGAACATGTACCTTTTTGCATATCTTCCTCTCATATACTCACCTGCACAGTTATTTGGCTGGAGGGCAGATTTTTCTATTATTGAGAGAGGAAAAAGATGAAATCAAAGACAACTAAAACTCACCCCCTGGCATTTCTGGGCTTCTGCACATGGAGGTGCACAAACACTTCTTATACCGTCCTATTAGGGAGGATGGAGCTTGTAATAAATCCTCAGAGATAATCAAACGTGTACTTACAGGTGTCCCCAAAATCATTAGCAATTTTAAGCTTAATCACTTTAGAAATGTAAAAGCTACCAACTTTTGAAAAATATAATCTGCATGTCATTTGCGCCTTAGTTTTGTACATTTTCAACGATAAATTTTAATTTTTGTTTGTCACTCTGACATCTTCAGTCAGAGGAACGGAAACAAAGATTGAAAATTCAAAAAGTATTATTAATTCACAAAACTCTATGGGAGACGGGAAATTAAAATAGTTCAACTTTCAAATGATGGTCTTTATAATTTGTAGCTTTTACCCTTGTGAAATTATTAAAGCTTAAAACTGCACTATAGCTTTTGGGACACCTGTATTGAAACTGATGTGTGTTCCATCCTTCCTCATGGATATGTGTGTATAAGAAGTGTATGTGCACCTGTGTGTGCACAAATTCATGGACACCAAGAGATGGATTATGGTTGCTTTTGCTTTCATCTGCCTCATACTTTTTCCTTCTTCCTTTGAGAAGAAACTCTACCTTCTGGCCAAATATGTGGGCAAGTAAGTCAGACTAGCCAAGTAAAGTCGTTACTTCACTACTTGGATTCCATAACTGACCTAGGGGTAAGCATCGATGCATATCGGACCAATCTGTACCGATAGCTTGGAAAATTAAAACGGAAGAGAGAGATTGTGGGGGTTAGTGGTGCGTTATCCTTTTTCTGCAACTCACATTAAGGTCTATGAACCTCTACCACCAGACTTGCTTCAATTCCTCTTTTTGGAAAGACCTGGCTGTTTTAACTGTTACTTTAATTCACTGAGTATCCCTTCTAACCCTTCAGTAAATGCTTGTTTTCCTCAATTAGCCTGAGTCATTTACTGTTATTTGTAACCTAATGTACCTTAATTGATGCAAATTATCTTGAATATGATCATTTCTCCCAATTTAATCATTGAAATAACACAGCCTAGAAAGGAGTAACACATTATGTTCCTCTGACTTTATACTGAAACAGTAAGGAATATACTTATGCTCAGTATGTACACTCTGCCCTTGATTAATTAGGAAGGTGAGTTAAAAATGTGTGGGTGTATAAACAAAATGATTGGACTTCAGTACCGTAGACCTGGGCCTAGATCCCTTACTGCCACTTAGCAGCCGTGTACACCTTCTGAGTCAGTGCTCTCATCTCGAAAGTAGAGATCATAACACCTAAATAATAGTAATTGTGAGAGTAATAAGACACAGGCAAAAGCACCTAAAGCAGTGTCTGGCATAAATGGTTACTCAAAATGTTTTTTCATTCATTTTTAATTTTGAGATTTACTTTCTTTTCCTTTGATATCAGCAGTTTAATTATGATTTGTCTAGGTATGATTGGTCTTTTTTGTTGTTGTTGGTTTATATTGTTTGAGATTTGCTGTCTCAATTTTATTTAAAAAATTTTTTTTTAAACTTTTTAATTTTGAAATAATTGTAAATTCACAAAAAGTTGGAAAAACAATCCAGAGAGGTCGCATGTACCCATCACCCAGCCTCCCCGAACATAATTACAGTGTGTTATCAAAACAAAGAAATTGATTGGGACAATGCAACAAACCAGACTACAGACTTTACTCAGATTTCACTATTTTTGCATGCACTCATTTTTGTGTGTTTTTCTGTATAATGACATTTTATCACACGTATAAATTTGTATACCCATCATTGCAATCAAGATGGGGACGTGTTCTGTCACCACAGAGCAATTCTCTCATGCTGCCCTTTCTAGTCACACCCATCCTCCCTGCCCCTCACTCCTGGCAACCACTTCTCTATTCTCCATCTCCATTTTTCCATTTCAAGAATTTTGTATAAATGGAATCATACAGCATGTAAACTTTTGAGACTGGCATTTTTGACTCAGCATAATTCCCTTAAGATCCAGCCAAGTTGTTGCATATACTAATAGTTCGTTACTTTTACTGCTGAGTGGTGTTGCATTGCATGATGTAGAACAGTTTAACGTGTTACACAATCAGTGGACTTCGGATTGTTTTAAGTTATTGGTGATTATCAATAAAACTTCTTTGACATTAGTGTACAAGTTTTCGTGAGAACGTTAAGTGTCATCTTTCTACTATAAATGCCTAAGACAGTTATTGTTTGGTCACATGATAAATATATATCTTCTTAAAAAACTGCAGACTGATTTCCATAGTGGCTGTACCATTTTTATATTCCCACTAATGTATGAGAAATCCAGTTTCCCTGCGTCCTCACCAGCATTTGATAGTATAAGTATTTTTAAGCCATTTTAATAGTTATGCTGTAGTATGTTGTAGTTGTTTTAATTTGCATTTCCCCAAGGAATAGTGATGCTGAACCTCTTTTCATGCACTTGTTTGTCATTTGCATATCTTTTGTGAATTGTCTGTGTGAATCTTTTACCCACTTTTAAATTAGATTGTTTTCTGATTATTTAGAGAGTCTTTTGTACATTCTGGATATGAATTACTTATTGGATTTGTGATTTGCAAACATTTTCTCTGAGTTCGTGGCTTGTCTTTTCTTCCTGTTAACAAGGTCTTAGAGCAAAAGTTTTTAATTTTTATAAAGCCAAATATACTAGCTATTTTCTTTTATGGATAGTGATTTTGGCATCCTGTCTAAGAATTTGTCACCTAACTCTAGGTCCCAAAGATTTTCTCCTCTGTTCTCTTCTAACAGTTTTATAGCTTTACTTTTTACATTTATACCTATCTATGATTCATTTGAGTTAATTTTTGTGTAAGGTATGAGGTTTAGATGAATAATTTTTGGTCACTGAGGTCCAATTGCCTCAGGAACATTTTTAAAAAAGCTATTCTTCTACTGAGCTGCTTTTGAAACTTTGGTCAAAACTCAGCTAGTCACATTTGGGTGGATCTGTTTCTGGGTTCCCCATTTGCCCCATTGATCTATGTGTCTGTCCCTCTGCTGTTCTATGCTTTATTGATTGCTTTAGATATTGGCTAAGTCTTAAAAATGGGTAGTATGATTCCTCCAACTTGATGCTTCTTTTCCAGTATTGTTTTAGCCATTCTAATTCCTTTGTGTTTGCATATAAATTTTAAGATAAGCTTGCCTATATATATATATATATAATTGTGTTGGGATTTTAATAGGGTTTACAGTGAATTTACAGATCATTTTGTCAAGAACTGACATCTTTAATATGCTTGTCATTCCAAACCATGAACATTACATGTCTCTCCACTTATTTAGATCTTCTTTGATTTCTTTTATTAGTGTTTGTACTTTTCATTATACGGATCCTGTATATGTAAAATGTATTCACTGAGCTTCTTGAATCTGTACATTTGTCTTTCACCAAATTTGGAAAATCTTTAACCATTATTTCTTCAGATATTTTCCACACTAACCTCTTCTCTCCTCTGGGACACGAGTGACATGAATATTAGAACAGCTGATGTCCAATAGTTCTCAGTGGCTCTGTTCATTCTTTTTTACAATTTTTTCTCTTTCTTCTTCAGCTTGAATTTCTATTTATCTACCTTCAGATTCACTGAATCTGCCACTTGTCATTGCTTTTCTATTCTTTGTCCCAATCCACGATTTTTTTTTTTCCTGAGTAAGATTCACCCTGGGCTAACATCTGTGCCAATCTTCCTCTATTTAATATGTGGGTCACCACCACAGCATAGCTACTGACAGATGAGTGGTGTAGGCCTGTGCCTGGGAACCAAAACCAAGCCACCAAAGCAGAGCGTACTGAACTTAACCACTAGGCCACCAGGGTTGGCCCCAATCCATGGATTTTTTTAACTTTAAGATATTATAATATCCAATTCTAAAATTTCCCTTTGATTCCTCTTATTGCTCATGTATCTATATATATTTCTATTTTTCCACTCATTTGAAGAGTGTTTCTCCTCATCTCATAGACCACAGTTCTAATAGCTGCATTAAAACCTTTTTCTGAAAATTCCAACATCTGTGTCATCTTGAGATTGGTTATATGTTTCATTAAGAGTTGATCATATTTTCTGTTTTTTTGTTTATTGAGTAATTTAGAATTGTATCTGATACATTTTCAATATTACAATGAAAGATTCTAAGTGGTGTTGAAATCCTATGGCAAATGTTTATTTTGTATTTTTGCATGCATTCAATCTGGCTAAGTTCGAGTGCAAATTCTGTATCATTTTATGTGGGTGATGGCTTGATTGTCAGTTCAATTTTCAAAGCCTTTGCTATGCTTCTTTGGGTCCATCCTGTACATGGATCACATGGGGGTTAGTCGGGGACTTGGCACAAAATGGACACTCAAAATATCATTTTCGATTCTTTGTGCAGCTTGTTTGAAGCTGAGTGGGGAAATATTGGATTTTGAAAATCTCTTAATTGTTTAAAAAATGCTATTTATATTAATCTATGTCTGTACTAACCAGTATGTTTGTTCAGGAATTGGAGCATAGCATGTATTCTGGAAAGTGATATATGTTAGAGAGTTCCACAGTGGATTTTGTGAAACGAGCAAAACATAAAATTTCTTACATGCTACCAAATCCATTTTTGGCATTTACTATTTATTCTTATTTTCTATATGATGGCTAATGATTCCAAAATCTGTATGGATTGTATTAACTTGATTTTTCCCACTTGCCTATGAAAGTGTGTGTATATATCCATCTGAGATTCAAAATCTTCCCTGTGCTTGTCTTCATTTTCTTCCTCAGTTCCAGTATACCTAATATTGAGTATAAAATAAATTTTTTAAAAGTCAACTACTCTCTACAGTGGCTACCACGGAGTGATTTAAGTATGGAAAATTATTTGTTAAGTATAATAAGGATAGCTCTTTAGTTTTTTACACGTTGAAAATTGAGTCCCATGTATAAGAAACTTTCCCACATTACAGTGCTGTGCCTTTGTTTTAAATTCATACTATTTTTAATATGGTATAACTTTTCCTTGTTCATGCATAGTAGTTTCTAAAATATGTTTTCCATTAGAGAGAGAATAATTTAGAAAGAGTTTAACATGTTTTTAAAGTTGAAAATTCAAAGAACTCACCAATGCTAAAAAAAAATGAGTTGTCAAACCATGAAAAGACAAGGAGGAAACTTAATGCGTATTACTAAGTGAAAGGAGCCAATACGAAAGGGCTACATACTGCATGATTCCAATTATATGACATTCTAGAAAAGGCAAAACTATGGAGACAATAAAAGATTAGTAGTTGTCAGAGGAGAGAGAGAGGTGGGAGGGATGAATAGTCAGAGAACAGAGGATTTTTAGGTCAGTGAAAATACTCTGTATGATATTATAATGATGACTATAAAACCCATAGAATGTACAACACCAAGATGGAAGGTAAACTATGGACTTTGGAGGATTATGATGTGTCAGCATAGGTTCATCAGTTGTAACAAATGCACCACTCAGGTGGGGGGTGTTGATAATAGGGGAGGCCATGTATATTGGGGGCAGGGAACAAATGGACGATCTCTGTATTTTCCTCTCAGTTTTGTTGTTAACCTAAAACTACTCTAAAAAACTAAAGACTTTCTTAAAAAAAATCTAAAAACTCATCAACATCACATTGATAATAATAAATGATATCAAACTTTATATCCTAAAATTTAATATACTTTGCACAATTAGAAGCTTTTGAATTCAGAACACATGTTATACTTATTAATAAACAGGAATTTTAAATACTAGCTTTTTCCTGTTTCTTTTCTTTTTAAGGACTCATTTTTTTTTTTTTGAGGAAGGCCCTGAGCTATCATCTGTTGCCAATCTTCCTCCTTTTTTCCCTTTTTCTCCTAAAAGCCCAAGTAGATAGTTATATGTCATAGTTGTACATCCTTCTAGTTCTTCTATGAGGGATGCCGCCTCAGCGTGTCTTACTGAATGGTGCGTAGGTCCATGCCCAGGATCCGAACTGGCAAACCCCAGGCCACCGAAGCAGAGCACGAATTTAACCACTACGCCACTGGGCCAGCCCCTAGCTTTTTCCTGTTTCTAAGAAAGCATATCCATACCAATAGTGTTGTCCTACCACTAAGAGTTGGACATGAGGATATAAAATACCTTTATAATGGAAAGTAATTCCATCAGAGCATGGCCATGTTTATTTGTGTTTCTTTTTTGATTTCAGAGCAGAAAAAAGTAACAGATTTGATACAGTTGTGTTTATTTTGAATGTAGGTGGATAGGTAGATACACAGATGATAGATAGATAGACAGGTAGGTAGATAGGTAGATAGATAGATGACACATGATTCCAGTGGCTCTAAGTTCATTAAGAGATTCCTGAAATTATTCTCAGAGGTACGTGTTGACATCTGTAAAAGAATAAGTGTAGCATTTAGAGGGCAGATTTTCATGAATGAGTTTTAACATGTACAGGGAGTCCAAAAAGTTGAGAACCGTAGAAGAAACTTTTTTTTAAACCCCATTTTTCTTATGTTTCTAGACTTCTTGAATGCTCTGTATTTTACGTAATAGTATTGCAAACATTTACTGATCATAATAAAATGACACCATAAATACAAAATCAGAAAACAAAATTCCCATTCAACCAGAAAGAAAGCATCCAATTTTTATCTGAAAAAAATACAACAAATATATTAAAGTGTCCAAGAAGGCAAGAAACAAAATGAAAATAATCTATTTACTGTGCTTTTTTCAGATTACAGGTAGACCTATTTAGGGATACTTCATCTGAATTAGTGTCTGGAGTTTGTAGAAAAATATATTGTGGAAATTATTTGAAAATGTCACAAATGTGCTGTTTAGAAATAGGTTAATCTTTCCTGTGTGAAGATCTTGCACGAACACATACGCACCCTCAGGCACACTGGTCAGGTACCTTCACAGCAACAAAAGAAGCCTTTGTTGGACATCTTGCTGTGTGAACAATTCACTGAAAATGTGAACATCTAATAAGAAGATTTAAATTTTATTGCCAAGTCAAACTGGCTCAATAAAAAGCCCATGAAAAGTACTTTAATTTCCTTTGAGTGACTAGGTTACCCTCATTAGTAGAGTTAAAAATATATATCTATTTATTGCAGGGAGATAATAGGAGTGTAGTAAAATCCAGTCAGCAATGCAGGCCTCACCCTACTGCAATACGGCTCAAGAAATGGTGCATTCCGCCAGCAGCCACAATAATAATGGCACCTGAGCACACATTATCGATCACATAGTTTATACCAGGTAGGAGTTTATCTCTTTATCAGACTGTCAGTGTTTATTTCTATCTGAGATTTTTAAAGAATCTCTCAACACAAATAGAAGAATATATGATTTTCTGTTGTCAATCTATTTTAACAGTACAATGTACCAACTTCACTTCACTAAAATAAAATGAGTGTTTTTTCTCATAAATGAGGATTGTGATGATGAAAGCATATCCACTCATTATTGAATTGAATGAACAATTTCTGATACCCTCTTCATTTCAAAGTCACAAATAATAGAGAAGACTATTTAGGTGAAACCGCAAGTCCTAGCCTTCTCATTCACAGGGAACAAAGTTTTTCCAATAGGAGCTCAGTTATTCTGGGGTGAAAGTTACCACGGTGACTTTTGCAATAGTTCCAAGTAACAGAACATTACTTTACAATCAAGAATTGATTACTCTTTCTCGGAAATAGATAGGAAAGGCAGGCAACAGGCCCTAACCTGTCAGCTTTCTCTATCGTTTCGGCATCGTCGTTCTTACACTAGATACAGGCTGTACTACTTGCTAGAATGTTTCTCAAAGTGAGTGCAATGCAAGTAAAATTTTGAAAACATTAAACTAATATATGTCAATCTCCATCTCCACCCCACTCCCACCCAGGAGCTGCAGCAATTCCATCTAGAACAGGCGAGACTTAGTACCATTTTAGGGAGAAAGAAAATGTGATGTAAGGGATATTCCTGACACATTAGAAGAGGCAGAAAGATTCAGCCTCACAATTGGTGGAATGTAGGAATGGAAAGATGAGGATCAGGAAGGAAAGAAAAGGTCAGGGACCAATGTTTCTGCTTCCTTCACACATTTCCAAGAGTGTAGGTGTGTAATTGAATCATCCAGAAGAATGTGGAAGAAACCATTAACATAACTATTAGTCCTCTTCTATAGGGGTAGACAGGCCCAGGGATTGGGATTTAGAAGTAGGGATTGCAAGCCTTTCTAGTTCTCAATTAGTTCTGTGCTCCATTCAACAGGATACGTGAGTGATTTTGCATGATTTTAGCAGAGAAAGATGTTTAGGCCAATTATCAAAATCAGTTCAGTTATCTATTGATATTACAAATCATGCTTTTATAAATAAACATGTGCATATGTCGTCTCATACTTGTGAATGTATATTTTCAGATTATAGTCCTGGAAGATCAACACATAAGTACATTTTTAATTTCATTTGATACGGACAAATTATCCTCTTTAGAGGTCATATTATTGTATATTCCAACCAGCAATAATCTGAAATAATTTATTTTCTCCAGTCATGAATAGAGTAAATTGTCAAACTTTGGATTTTTGCCAATCACATAGGGGAGGAATGATGCATCTATTGTTTTAATTCACTTTACTTTTAGTGACACTGAATATATGTTCATTTGCTTAAGGGTCATTTGTATTTCCTCCTTTGTGAACTTCCCATGTCTTTTGACAATTTCTCTCAGATTTGGTCTCAGTTTTTAAGAGCCTATATATATACATGTGTGTATACATAAATATGTATAAAGGAGGTTTTCTTCCAATATGTTGTCTATTGACTTTGAATATGATCATATTATTATAAACAGAGTGTTTCACTTTTACAGAGATGACTCCACGAATCTTTTTATTTATAGATTCTGGATTTTGATTCATAATTAGAAACATTTCTGTGCTCTTTGGCTATAAAGTAAAACATCTATATTTTTTCAGGGCTATTTTTTTTCATATTTTCCTTCTAAAACAAGAGATGGTCTGAGATATTGATCCAATTTTATTTTTTAATAGTTCTTCAGCTGCCCTAATTTCATTTATTGAAATGTCCATTTTTTTCCCAGTGATTTGTCACTTTTCCACCATTGATTTCCTATCTTTATCATATACTAAATTACATATGAACTTAGGTCTAATCTAGATTTTCTATTTTATTCTTTTTATATCTTGCTCACCTCCTCTCTGTCTCTCTGTCTCTGTCATTTTAAATGCCACAACACTGTCTTTAATATAAAGGCTTTCTAGAATGTTTTAATATTTCATAGAATGAGACTCTTCTCGTGGTTTTTCTTTTTTCCAAGGGTTTCTTGGCTATTCTCACTTGTTAATTTTTCCATGTGAGCAATAGAGTCAATTTATCTAGTCCAGGAAAACCAAAAAAAAAAAAAAAAACAAACTAAAACAGAAAAATTTGTTTTTATTTTTATTGGGATTACATTATACTTGTATTTTATCATGGGGAGAACTGGTATTTTTATGATACTGTATCCATCAGTACATAATGTTTTGCCATTTGTTAAATCTATTTTGT
Source organism: Tapirus indicus (assembly GCA_031878705.1). Taxonomy (NCBI): domain Eukaryota; kingdom Metazoa; phylum Chordata; class Mammalia; order Perissodactyla; family Tapiridae; genus Tapirus; species Tapirus indicus. The sequence continues at coordinate 40,391,699 of CM062925.1, forward strand.
CTTTCTTAAACTTATATCCTAAAGGTTTATATGTTTCTTCTTAGGTTTAGTTTTAGATATATGGTAAATGGATTTTTTCTTCTGTATCTTCTAATTGACTGATGTGTTTAGGTGTGAAGGCTATTAATTTTTTTTGAAAGCTGTGATTATAGCAACACCGCATGTTTAAAAATAGTTCTTTGGGACTTTTTACTTCACCCTTTTTCAATTTTTCAAAAGTTCATCCTGTAGGACCAGCTACTTTTCCACTTTGATTCTTTTGATCTGGCCTTTAAACTTTGTTGGTGGGACTAAAGCTGCATTCCTTCTAGGGTTAAAATTACCCCTTCCCCCTACGTAGGAAAGACAATTCTTAGTACTCTAGTCAGTGCCTGCTGATTTGTGAGTTTTCCACTCTGGCTATTAGGTACAGGCATTTTTCACAGCGCTGTGTGAACTACAGACACTATTCCTTCTACTGCTTTCAGGGCTTAATTTTGTTCCTAGCCTTGATTAATTTCATCATATGTATTCCCTAATTAGTACTCAGCAGGAAAATTTGGGTTGGACCCTCTGCAGATCTCCAGACTCCTCTCTATGAGCAGCTCTCTTTTCTTGTCGCTGTGCCTCACAAACTCTAGGTTCATTGGATTCCTTGGGCTCCCAACTCTGTCTCCTCAACTCAGGTTGTCAGTTAGGTTCTGCCTGGGGTTTCCCTCCCTGTGCCTTGGCCTTGAAACTTTCCCTGGGAAGCAGGATGGAGCAGTGTTAGGGCTTACTTCATTAGTTTCCTGTCTCTCAAGGATCACTGGTTTTCACTGCCCGATGTTTTGAGCGCTATTTCATATATTTTGTCCATTTTGTTTTAGGCCAGTGGGAAATCTCACTCATCTTACTCCATATTTTTGCTATAAATTTTATTTTCATCAAAGTAAATCATAGTAATTCAAATAATTATTGTATATAAAACTATTATGAATATAATCTTATAGGCTTTATCATAAAAAATAATTGTTTTTAACTCTTTTAGTCTTTTTGGTACTTACTGCCGTATGTTTAGATAACGTGCTGTTGCAGCAATTTAATTATTAATTTTTAGATTACTTTTTAATTTTCCATGATGGAAAATGAGGATTTATTTTCTTACCACTCTCTCACAATATTTACATAAATATTTTTGTACATGCATGTGCCTGCACAAACACACAGATTTCCCTTAGTTGCATTTTTGCAAACTTACATCCTGATTTATTTAAATCAGGGTTCTTTATTTTATTATGACTCCATAAATTTTCTTCCCTAAAAAGGCAAGTAATTAACATAATTACATTTCTTCTGTTTACAACTATTGTTTTTGGAGTTGTTTCCCCCTCCCATTTCTAGTTTGATAAGTCTTGTCTGATTTTTCAACAGTACTATAAAACTTCTTTGAATGTCACCTCCTACATATTAAAATACATTGGAGAGTCTACCAGTCCCATTTTTCCTTTGAGACATTCCAGCCAGAGTCCTCCACCTTTGTGAAACGTTCTGGAATAGTTACTTGCTGGATCTTCACCAATATCCTTATAGAATATACTTCCAGTGCTCTTGTTGGAAGCTCTACTCAGTGGATCCCAGGTCTTCCTCTTCTTTTGGTCTACTCCCTTGTTTTCATGGAGTAAACCCTCCAGGAGGTTTCTGAGAAAGTGAGCATTTGAGACTTTGAATGTCTGCAAATGCCTTTATGACTTACATTTCACTTCTAATTTGGCTTGTACAAAGTTTTAGAGTGAGGCATAAAAAGCTGACTGGAACCTCTGACTATCTGCAGGATTTGTTAATTGGTGGGTCTCACTGGGGTAAATGAGAGAATACTGACCATTTCAAATTTCACATCTGTAGGGATTTTCTTTGGGGCCATTTAAATTCTCCAGGAAAAGAAAACACACAAAACTCTTGAAATCTCCATCATGGAAAAATGTGTGAATATCAGAATAGTCTTTAAGCTAAATTGTAGGAAGAGAACTAAGAGTTACAATTTTGTATGAATTATTTCAATCAATTTCCCTGTTTTCATAATGTGTCTTTCCCTCCCCATTCATACTATTTTTGGTTTCCCGGATTTGGAAACCAGCTAAGGTTTTCCCAGCAGCGGTTCTTGGTCTTTAGCGGGCATCACAATCACCTGGAGGGCTTGTTAAAACAGTTTGCATGGACACATTTTCAGATTTGTGATTCAGCGGTGGTGGAGCCTGAAATTTGCATTTTTAACAAGCTGCCTGTTGATTTTGATGTTGCTGGTCCAAGGACTGCACTTTGAGAACCACTGTCCTATATGAGGTTGGCAAATGTTACATATTCTTTCACTGTAATATGTAAACTTTATCTTAGCACATAGTTCACAGTATAATTGAATACAATAGTAAAATTTATCACTCTCATGTGATTTCAATGAGAGATCATTACCTCTTAAGGTAGTTTTAATACTTTTGAGGAGAAATTTGACCAAGTGTCTCTCAGAGTACCCAGATTAGAAGCAACTTCAACGTGAAAGAAAAGACTTCATCAGAGTGGATTACAGCTATGGAGTCTGGAACCAAGCTTCTGGGATTCCTTTTCTGTGGACACAAGTTAATTAAGCTCCTCTGCTTAAGTTCCCTCCTTTCCTCTGGGAATAACAATAGTTCCTACATCTTGGTGTTACTGTGAAAATTTCATAAGATAGTAAATAAAAACCTTTAGCACAGAGCTTGGCCCACAGTAAACTCTCAATGTGTTGTTTGTCAACAACAGTTTCATCAGTCTTATCATTATCATTGTCAATAAACTGGTGCTGCACCTAGTAAAATCCTATGGGATTCTGGGGTTGACCCGGCTCTAGTGCACGCCCTCAGCAATAGAGCATCCAGCTGAGCAATGATGCCTCGGCCCTGTGCTGTGTGAGGAACAGGGAGACAAATGTGACTCTTGACCCTGCTGCCTTCCAGGACATCAGAAACAAAGTCCTCTGTCACTGTCCCAGGGGTCTTGTGTCTTCTGCCATCATTCTTGAAACTGTGGCAGTTAGGTTTTGAGCTTGCAAGTAGAGTAAAACTCAGAAATTTGTTTGGTTTTAACAATTTTTGTAATGCTGGTGAAATAAGTCATATTATCCGTTAGGTGTACTATTAAGTTAATAGTCTTTTAGAAAAGAGATCTCTACAATATGAAATTGTAAGACACAAATTATTTCTCATACGTATATGTATGCAAAAGAGTCTTTATGTTCTTTGAAGCACAGGTAAGATTCTACAAATATTTATCAACATTAATTTTTTAAGGCCTTTTTGTCCTCAGATGTAATTAAAATGTGGGCTGTTTGCGTACATGGTTTTGAGATCAATATCGCTGAAAATGGAGGTTACCAATGCACTCCAGTCGCATTCCTTTTCAACTTCAATATCTGTTAAACTAATGTCCTTAATATTTCACAAATGTCTTCTTTTGCAGAGGACCGATCCCATTGCAGTTTAATTCTGCTCGGATATTTAATTTAGGCTCAAAATTGGTGCCACTTTATTTGTGGTCATATTCCTTGTTGCTGGTTTATTTTTCTCGCTGGTGTTGGGAATAGAGTATTCTGATATTTTGCACAATGTGAAATATCTGTTCTTTAATTAAATCTGGCCTCATTAAAGTGGATTTCACTTCCTGTCTTAAGAGGGTAAAATTAAATTAAATGTACGGTATGACAAACTATTTTAAGTAATTAATATTTCACTATTTTGGAGGGTGAACTAATATATCTGTTCTACTCCATTAGCTCTTCAATTTCGAAAAGCTTACATTTATCTCAAATATTTATTATATTCTCTACCAGTATCGTTTCGGACGTCAGTATTGGCCCAGGCTTAGATGGCAAATTGATACACTGCCTCATCACTTCACAGTGTGTTTTCCAAATAAACAAGGTTTCAGCATGTCTGATATAAATCAATCATATCACGATTTTCAACATCTTGAACCTCAACGACAGGCCAAAAGAGTAGTTTTTGTTCTTTCAATATTTACATTTGGCACCTACTTGCAAAATTGTCTTTAATTCTGTTGATTACTTACTGTAGAGAAATATTTGGTCTTACTCTAAAACCATTAAAACTTAATAGAATTGAGGACGACAGCATTGATTAGTCGCCAATGTGTATATAACAACATACCGGCCACCAAAATGATTCTTTCTTAATTTAAATGGACTCTCAGCCAGGGATGAGGGACCAGGCACACAGCTGGAGTCCTGTCTCAGAGTCAAAAGCTTTCTGTTTTTCATACCCCAAGATTCATGGTTGAAAGTAGTGAGGCAAAGCTTCCGGCTGGTCAAGAACTGTGGAAAATAATGCAGTAGGATTAGACCCAGAAAGATTGACACTGTTGTTATGAGCATCTATGAGCACAGAATTGACTTTATACAGTAGCATAATAGTTTGCTGGTATGTTTTCAGGCACTGCAAAATACCGCTTTCCCCAAACAACAGTCTTCTGCTTATTCCTTAGTGGTACTCACCAGAGAGACAGTGGATCAGAACATAAGACATAATGCTTTGGTAAAATTTATATAAAATGTACAGGTGCTCTGCTCTCTGTACTTGCTTTTTGCGCTCCATTTCTCATTTTACTGTGTTGTCATTAACATAGAGCTTAGTCACTGCTCAATCTCTCCTCTCATGCCCTCTTGATTTTCTTTCTTTACACATAAATTCATAGAGAAACTATAGATAGATATTTCCCAAAGTAACAGAAATATGTAGCTTTCTAAAAAGAGGAGACATTATGACAACTGTCTCTTGAATTTTACAAGTAAAATCATTTTGCCTATTTCAAAATTGCTTCTCAATCCACTGTTAATACTCTGTCTCTGTTGAAATGTAATAACTATGTCTTTTCTTTGATGTGATACATTTGTTAACATGGGTCATGATTCACAGATGGTAAAGTTAGAAAAACATGGTTTAGATTTATTTTCTTTCAGAAAAAGTAAAACAATAGTTTTGGAGAAGGTTGAAGCTGAAGAAAATGCCCAGTGACACTATACCCACTTTTCCTTCCTCCATCCTCAGATAAATGTAGGGTTTGGTCACAGTTAATACCATTACTTTTATAGTAACATCTGGGATTATTGGTTTTATGATGAGATTTTACCTTTAAACCTTGGAGCCGTTATCAAGAAACATGGGACAATCTTGGCTGAAGACATGAGCTCAAAAAAACCCCCTGTAACATGCACTAGGATCCTAAGATCTCTCATGTCTGTTTGGGCAGCCATGAGGTCACTCCTTTGTTTTCTACCTCACCTACTTACCACCTTCTTTCCCACACCTCCTGTTAATTGTGAATTGCACCCCAGGTCCTGACTTGAGCTTGTCATCATAATGCCATGTTCATCTCCTCTTCTCTGATCATATGGTGATGTTTTGTTCTTCTGTGGCACAGTTTTTCAACTTGGGCACTATTCACATTTTGGACCAGATAATTCTTTGCTGGGGAGGGAAGTGGGTGCTTTTCAGGATTTTCAGCAGCATCCCTGGTCTCCAGCCACCACATGTAAGTAGTGTTCCACCTCCCTCGCTGCTGCAGTTACAACAATGAAAAATATCTCTAATGTTGCCAAATGTGCCTCTGGGGAGAAAAATTGCCCCTGGTTGAGAACCACTGCCTGTGGTGTCATTGTTTTTTTGTTTTTTGTTTTTTTTTTTACCTTATGCCAGAGGAACTTATTTTTTGTTGAGGTTCTGGCCTCAGCTCTTCTATCTCCCTCAATTCCTGCAAACACCCAGATATTAGCAAGGATGTTTTCTCCTAAGATGGCCTGTGTTCAAGAGTGGAGTAACCGACCCATGAATGCTGAGTTAGATAATTCTTCTTCAAGTGCCTGCACCTTTTTTCTAGTTACTGGAAAGACATCCAAATGGATGACCATTTTACTTTCATTAAGCAGTACAAGTAGTCACTCTTACAAATCACCTCAAGCTCTTAAGTCAAATTACATTGTTATATCTTTAACTCCAGGCAAAACTCCTAGCAGCATCGTCTAAAAATACTTTTTAAAGACTTTATTTTTTATAGTAGTTTTAGATTTACAGCAACATTGAGAGGAAGGTACAGAGATTTCCCATGTACCCCCTACCCCCACCCGTGCATAGCTTCCGACATGATCAACATCCCCCATCAGGATGGTACATTTTTTACGAAGGATGAACCTGCATTGACACATCCCAATCACTCAAAGTCCGCTTTTACCTTAGACTTCACTCTTAGTGTTGTACATTCTATGTCTTTGGACAAAAGCACAATGTCATATATCCATCCTTATAATATCATGAAGAGTATTTGCACTGCCCTAAAAATCCTCTGTGCTCTGACAATTCATCTCCTTGCCCCACCCCCCCCATCCCAGGCATCCACTGATGCTTTATTTTGCCACATTTTTTCCTTCTCCAGAATATCATAAAGTTGAAACTATAGAGTATGTAGCCTATTCAGATTGGCTTCTATCAGATAGTAGTATGCATCAGCTTTCTTCACGTCTTTCGTTTCTTTTTGGAGCTAAATCGTATTTCATTGTTTGCATATTTATCAATTCTAGGTTGCTTCCAAGTTTTGGCAATTATGAAACCAGTGTCTTTTAAAATATATAGATTTTGCTATTATCCTGTCTTACTATTTAAGTAGCTTTGTTTATATACCATCTGTTTGAGCTTGGAATTTATCACTGGAGCAATTATATATCTTCTAGTTTCAGAATAGTCCTGAAAACTCCATTTAAATCACAGTCCACCTCTATGGTTGGTAGATTTTAGCTGCCACAGGCTGCAGTGCATCTAACAATTTGGATGCCAGCACTGTCTATCGACTTGCCAGGGTGGAGGAGGCAGATGCTCACAGGGCATGAAATCACTGGAGACATTTCACACAAGGACTTGTGAAGGGAAGAAAAGTTGTGTGGGTGTGTTGGCTGGGGCAGGGGGATATATTTTCCAACCATGGATCTAAGACTTTCTCAGTTTTTCTTTACTGCTACTATCTACAATTTATGTCCAAGTTGTTTTTCTTGCTTGCCTCTCAGAAGAAAATACATTCTACAAACTTCTTGCCCAATCTATACTCCTGTAGTAAGCACTGGGATATATATATATATATATATAATATTGCAATATTATTAATATTTTAAGATTGGAAAATACTGGGATAAAAAGTCCTGTCTTGTTCTATTTTTTTCAAAATTCAGACACCTCATTGTGATTATGGCCTGACTTTCTGTATAGAAATAACAGAGGAAGATGCATCTATATTTTAGAGTGAAAATGGCCAGTTTTTCAGTGCAGTGAAGGAAGGCCAAGGCTAATGAGTGATAGACCAGAAGAGCCTCTGGATATAAGTGTGAAGGAAGGAAATGGGACTGGGGATGCGGAAAGAAGAACTTGTATTAATAGCTATTGGACCTGTTATATAAAAGTGGACTCAGTTAGTTCTGACATTTAGAAAGAATGTTTCCTTATATTTTTTTATAGTCATACAGAGAGAGCGTTTGAAATGAAGTTGTCACACAATCAAGGCTTTTAAATTTTATATATATATATATATATAAATATATATATATTATATATGATTTAAAAATATGAGTATATATGTGTATATATATTATATATAATTTTAAAATGTATATACAAATATATATCAGAATATTCTCCCTTAGCGAAATATCTTAAGTGCTCTAAAGAAACGAGGTGAAGCATCAAAACACATTACACATTGCAATCTTTTCTCCTAGTTAAATTATAATTTCAAGTAAACCCTAGCTTCTTCTGGATATAAGCTTTTGGATCTAAGGCAAGAAATTGACAACGTGAGAATTATCACTCTGTAAATATAAGAGTAACAGTAGTAAACCTATAAAAATGTTAATATAACCTCAAATTTAGTGGATCAGTATTTGTCCTAGCACTGCATAAAAAATTTCAATAGATAAAAGAATGGTCTTTAAAAATTGGGTCTGTTAGTGATCAACATAAACACTTTTCTTTGGAAAACAGACGTTACTTAAATGAAAAATTTGTGTTAGTTTATCATGGCTAATGTAATGAACTTCTATACTTAAGAATGATAATAAGTGTACGTATATCTTAAATATTTAAATATGTTATTCAACGAAAATAATCTAATATAGTCTCCTTTCATAGCAACCTATAATCTCCAGAGGATCAACAATAACAAGTACTCTCTAATGTAAATATTAAGAGATATTAAGCAATAAATTAATGGGAATTATTTTTACTACAAAATAAACATGAGGGAAACCAAATAATGAAAGCAAAGCATCAAATAAGAAAATAATTCTCTAAGAAGACAACATTTAATAGAAGAGAATACTTTAAAGAAGTATAATTACTAATCTCAGAAAAATAAAAGATATGTCGTATCCATAAAACAAAAAAAGGCTAGTATTGAAAAGAAAAAATCGAGATCTTGGGAATTTGAAGAGGTTGCAAAAGTAAAACATATAACTAAATAAACTTCAATGGAAGCATTAAATAGTATAATGAAACAAATTAAAGAAATTATTGAGCTGGAAGTTTGATCTAAGGAAACACATTAAAACTTCAACTAGAATTTCCATGATACAATCTTCAAACGAAGAGAAGAAGGAATAAAGGGAATGAAATAATGAAGAAGCAATGGAAGAAAATCTCCTAAAACTTAACAAAGAATTCACACTAAGCAAAAAAGAGTGACAGGAAACATCCTCTACAATAACGAAAATGAAAATATTTTCAACAAGCTGAAGAATAAATAGAAGATCTTGTAAGCAAACATCAGGAACTTCTTAGAACACTTTCAAAGTTTTAATTGATATTACCGGATCCTAATGAAAAATGGAGCAATAGCTTTTAAAAGGGGTGCAAAAAACAGATAATACTAAATGATTGTTCAAATATAATGTAAAATACAAAAATGATCGAGCAAAATGAATACAGTACCTTCTTGGTGGTAGACTATGTAAATTTTGCGTAAAAAAGTTAGGCTAATCACACCAAACCACAAGAAAAACAAAGAATCAATTACAAAAAAAGACAAACCAGAACACCTGGGAAAGAAATAAGAAAGAGAGTAAATAACAACCGTAAAATATGACTACAAATCAGCAATCACAATGAGTAGGCATGGATAAAATGCTTCTATTAAACCTCAGAGGTTCTCATGTTGAGTAAGGAACAAACAACCACAACTTCTGTCACCTGTGCTTTTGAAGTGAGACACGCCAAAAACACAATGAGTCCTGGGATTTTAAGATGATAGCCTAGAAAAGTGTAGATAAGAACAATGTTCACAAAGTGATTAATTATGGGCATATTATTATAAAAAGAAAATCTCCTACACATCAGAACAAACAGAGGAACTAAGATTCTACTCACAATTGAGTGAACGAACTCAAAGATTATGTAATATCCTTGACAAGAAATGTTCAATCCCTATTTTAGGAATTGACTAAAACTTCACTAAAGTGTGCAAGAAAGGTTTTGAATAGATAGAGATAATGATGGTGCTACTTATTGAGAGGCTTGAGTATAATAACTCTCACTAATTTAATTTATAACTTCAAAATAAATATCAACTCTAATAAAAGTGTTTAATGGACGTTAACATGCTAATTTTATGTTGAAGAGAATATGTCCAAGAAAGTAGAAGGATATTCTCTCTCGGGTCAAAATATACTATAATATTAAAATAACATAGGTTAGTGTTTGCCCAGAATTAGAATACTTTTTCTTGTTTGGGTTTTTTTGTTTGTTTGTTTTGAGTTAGTTTGAGTTCCCTAGGACACAGATTCTGAGACAGAGTTTAGCCTACAGGTTGTTTATTTGGGAAAGTCCTTGAGATCGACACTAGAGGGAGGTGGGGGAATGAAGCAGCATTGGACAAAGAAGTTGAACTGTGATGCAGGACCAATTGCCTCAGTCCACACTACAGACAGTTCTGGAGTTAGAGTGGCTCTTCAGAGTTGTCCTGGCCTGGGCAGTGATGGCCTTTATGCTGTCAGTGGATTGGTCATTGTATGTAGACTCCCCAGAGAGGGCATGCCCTTGGATGAGGCTGCTCTATGAAGCCCAGGCAATCTCTGAAGGGGCTGACGTGTGATGTTATCTGCTGACTCTCTGCAGCTGGAACACTTACTTTCTTAAAGTGGGGTCTGGAAGTCACATCATACTGTCCCCACAGAACTTTAGTGATATATTTGTCAAAATTTTAGTACATCCTTTCTTCTCCACCAAAAAATATAAAAGCCTTGCCCCAGTGAAGTTTTGTTCAAAGCGTCTCTCCTTAATAATTTTGACTTCTCATGCTTGTAGTTCATGCAGTGTTTTGAAATATTTAAACATATGGATATGTCAGAGAATAAACACGGTGGACTCCACTATCATATCACTGCAGTCTCAAATTTTAAATTGCTTTATTTTATTAAAAATGTTAATATATGTTCAATGAAGAAAATTAGCAACGAAGCACAAAACAGAAAAATCATCTCAAAAAAAGTAAAAATCTTTCATATGCCCATTAAGAGATACATTTTTCTAGACAAGTTTCATCTGTTTATCATATTTCCCTACTTTTTGTTAGTTAACAATATAGGAAAATATTGTTGCATGTTAATAAATATTCTTGTATAACATGTTTTGATCTTCTGTCCTGCCTGTATTGTAAAGAAGTATGATATATTTAATTAACCCTCTAGTGTTAGGAATTTGTTTTATTTTCCTGTTATAAGTTTATAAATAAAATAAATAACTTTGTACAGACATATTTGCACATATGTCAGATTATTGTTTTATTTATGGGGAATCAATATTCTGCCCTTTCTCTTGTTTAAGTGGTATGCTCAGGAATTGGTTCATTTCATATTTTAAGAGTCAATCACCCCAAATAGACTCGTGTCCCACTGGAGAACAGTGAAGCTGTTCACAGGGTGAGAGCCAACCAGAGGTGTCGTGATCCACAGACCCTTCGCTGTCTCTGAAGACTCCAGGGGTAACACTGTGTCAACATTAAAGGTAATAGTGTGAAACTATGAAGAGATAAATGAATCTCGATAAAGATGAACTTAATAATCAATTTTATGAATTTCAGGCAATTTCTTCAAATTTCCATTTTTTTTTACCATCACTTTGAGTAAATCAGTGCAAAAAAAAAAAAAAAACATAGAAAAGCTTATCCAGAGATTTTAAAGTCTGTTAGAGTTTGATGAGGACATCAGAACTGACTAGAAATACCTAACATACAAATTTATCTGGGAATAAAACTGGATACCAACATTTTGGGAAAGAAGTTTCTCCTCCAATGGAAAAGAAATTAGGAGACTGACCTTAGGGTCTAGAAGACCATGAATTTTAAATAGCGAAAAATCTAAAACAAACTTGTCAAAAATTTAAACATCTCTGACTAAGGCAAGCAAAACAATAGTTTGGGATCATTAGAAACATTTATTTTCCGAAGGGTCTTATCTTTTGTTCTAACACTATAAAAAAATGGTCTGTCTTGGGATTACATGTATATTATTAAAGTCTGATGATTATTACTGTGATACAACTGAAGTTCCCTTGTACATTAAGTAATACATTAAGGATGTATTACTTTTTCTTTTACACCAGCATAAAAGAAAAGCAAAATGTTTTTGTTTTCTTGCAATTATAGCAACGCATGTTTCAAAACTCCTTTCCTTTATTATTATTCTTTATTATTTCTTTCCTGTTATCCCTCACATCTGGTATGGATTAAACAACTTTAGGCCCCTGGCCTTTAACTCTGACTTGCTGAACAGATAGCTGAGAGCCCATTCTTCTCTGAATTCTACATTTATGGAAAGGGAAGAAAAATACCCCACTTCCCCCAACATTTCAGTAGTCTTTCCTCTTCTGTCTGCTGACATGTCACATTTTTCCTGATATTTACTTAAATTAACTATTGTATCGTTACACCACTGAGACGCTCTGAGTACTGATGTAACAGTCCTTCCGAGAGCAGGCACACGAAATCAGCAGCATAGAAACAACTTTATAAAGAAACATGAAGCTCAGATGGGGATAACGACCTTTATATCTGAAGGAGAGCAAAATATTTAATGGGGTTTTTAAGTTTTCTCAGCAAGTGTCTATCAGTTTTACATAAATGTTGGTGATTATAGTGACTGTGTGTAACCTGTCCTCATGGAAATAATTTGAGTTGATAAAAATGGAAAGTTTCTGCCTTGATAATGATGAGACATAGTTTATAAAATGACATCACTATTCATTCAGAAATTTGGTTGGATACTTGAGCTTCTTTGGTAACAAACTGTCACTGATTGTCAGCTAAAACCTGGTTAACAGGAGAGCTGTGAGAGGGCTCACACTGCTGCACGTGGGCTCACGGTGTGGCGTTTGGCAATGAGGTAGGAAAATTAAGGTAGCCAATGTGTTCTCGTTATTTCTCCAGAAAACCTGCAATAACCATTGTGGGTTCTCGTGTACTGTGTGATCACACAATGTACTGTCACTCTTTACCGGGAATCCGGGGACTGATGTGCATGTTCCTTTTGCCTTGTTTCAGATAGGATCCAACAGGAAGTCTTCAACCTAAAACCGTTATGAGGATCAAGGGCTCTGTGCTGCTTTTTAACTCTCCACTCCACTCATTGTATTCTTCCTATGTTTCAAGTTTATCTTCGCTTCAATTATATATCTATGTAATGTGGAGACATAATTTAGTTTCTCAAAAGCATTGAGCCTGTCATCTGTGCTTACCAGTAGCTGGATCCAATTGCAGAGTGCAACTGTGGAAAGGGCTTACTTCTGGTTTAGGCTCTTCTATTAACCTGTGTCCTTGTTATCAGGTCTCTTAAACCTGCAGCAACTAGTGGGGTACATAATGAAAAGCAATATATGAGACTTCATGACTCTTGTCTGAAGAATAGAGTAATACGTGTACTTTTACTAATACTTATACTTTTTGTGTTTTCTTTTTGCTTAGCATTTTAATGAAATGGAATAAATAGGAACACTCTTGGTTTTATCACACGCTAGAAACTTTGAATTTTGTTTTTGATCCACTACTTTGAGGGCAGCATTTGTTATAGCTATCACAAAGCTCCTTGTTTTTGTAAGATCATAGGCAAATGATAATGTGCCCAAGATAAATTAGTCTTTGCACTTTTATCTCTCTAGGACTGAGAGATTTCATCCTCCATATCAGTCCATTTCTCAGCAGAGAACAGGGCACTAAAACGGGGTAATTGGCATGAGCTTCATAAGGGATTTTTAAAAGTTGATGGAAACCAACAGTGAAGGGTGAAGAAGCCCAGGGCTAACATGGTGGCAGGTTGCTCCTCTCCTTAGGCTTGAAGGAGCAGAGGGGAGAGCCGTTGGGTTGCTGTACAGGATTTGTAGCCTTTGGTGGATCACCACCTGCCCTGAGCACTAGCTGCCTCAGCAGGGAGGGAGCTGGGGGAATAAGCACCCTGACAGCTTTCTCCTCCCACTCTCTGATATTGGCTAGGAGCTTGTCATTCAGACATAACCACAGCTAAGGGTTTAAAAAGTCTTTTTGTGGTTGTCCATGGAGAACAACCTCCTGAGACACAGAATAAGGTAAAGAAGATTGGAAAGGGGACATGAAGGGACAGATGAGGAGTAACTGATACATCGGAAAAGTGAAGCTTTTAAACCTGAAAATCTCAGAGTTCCTTTCTGCTCTACAGTTCTGCCTGTCTCTTATATGTAGCCATTGGCCACACCTCAAATATATCTATGCAATTTCTTATATGGCCTTATTTTAGTATATTAACTATGATTTATCATTTCCATAATGCTTCATTTAAAACATGGTTTGGAATCCTTTTTATTATTTGCAATGTTTTTCAGTATTGATATCTCTTGATGTAAATGGGAGTATCACACTACTATCTTGAATGCTACACAAAACTAATTCAATAAATTTGAATTTAGGATTGTTCAAGCTTTTCTTTATAGTCAGAGAATAAACTGAGGATCTGATTCGTTCTCCCACAGACTTGTTAAGATCGACATCTTGTTATTTTCTCTCTTTCTCTGAATATGTAGATTGGAGTATAGGCTGAGTTTAAATTCTGGGAATCTTAAGGAACATTTATTCCTTTGTTTCTAAAAATACATATAATGCCACAGAAACAACAACATGGAACGTCTAAGAATGCATAGAGGTATTTTTGTCCCCTCATCGTGGATGAGTCTCTGTTGAGAAATAACTACAATTCCAGTGATTTTCTGATAAAATGACCAAAACTGCTCACTATTATTGAAAACCTTACCAAGGAATGTGTCTCTCCATACTACTAGAAAGGATATTGCTGGAAAGTTGGAACTCATACTTGAATGAAACAATTGTTTGGAAATAAATAAAGACCTAGGTTTGAAATAGCAAGGTATGAGCCATTATAAAAATCAATGATGCATAGTGCACTAGTCTGCTTGGACTGCCATAACAAAATACCACAGATTGAGTAGCTTAAACAACAGAAATTTATTTTTTCACAGTTCAGGAGACTAGAAGTCCATGATCAACGTGCCTGCAAATGCATTTTCTGATGTGGGCTCTCTTCCTGGCTTGTGGACTGCTACCTTCTCATCATGTCCTCACTAGGCCTCTCCTCAGTGCATAGACGGGTGGACACACACACACACACACACACACACACACAGGGAGGGAGAGAAAGAGAGAGAGAGAGAGCTCTCTGGTGTCTCTTCTTATGAGGTCATTTATCCTGTTGAATCAGGGCCCCAGCCTTATGACTTCATTTAACCTTAATTCCATCCCTAGAGGCCCATCTCCGAATACAGCCACACTCACGGTGGGAGTCAAGTCTTCAACATAGGAATGTGAGGAGGACACGAACATTCAGTCCATAATATATGACAATGGAAAACACTGTTAAGCCTTTAGATTATGATATTCTATTAAAAAGGCACATGATTTTGGAAATATTCTTCCAGAATTAATTCATTAGAGATCCTGATGGCAGAAATAGTCACCTCAATCATTTTTGTCTGAAAATTGGAAAAAGAAAAAAGGAAGAAAAGCGATCACAATCACCATAAATCTTTACTCAGATATAACACCTGTTAATATTTTGATGTATTTTATTTCAGATTTTTTTTTCTGTACACAACATTCGAAGCATCAAGTTGAACGCAATTAAAAAGGTTCTTAATTTTAGAATTATATTCGCTAATTTACATGGATAATTTCAAAGAAGGAAATATGTTACCCAAACTTATTTAAGGAAATTTTATGGTCTTTCTTCCAATATCTCTTTTAATTGCAGTTTAGGATATAACTAACATTGATATCTTCCTGTAATCATATTTCCATTGCTTTTATGCCCACACGACCTTTTTTATATCATGATGAAACAAAGATTTATTAACTTTTTCTTCCCATTCTTATGTGAGGCCACCAGTACCCATCTGGCATCTTTGATCATCCAGGGACATTTCTTGACAAGTGACAATCTCTTTGTGTATATTTGAAAAAAGTTGCCCCTTTCTCCAAGAGGATGTAGCCCCTCTAGGACACATACTTTGGAAGAGGAGCACAGACCATGTTTCAAAGCTCACTAACTCTTATTCTTGCGTCCTTGGTTTTTGATTCCCAGGATCCACTCAAAACAATGTTTTCCAAAGTAAATTAGGTTAATCCTTTTCTTCCCCACCCCTTCAATGTGGTTTTGCTATTTATTTTAATGAAGTCTAATTTTTTATAGTTGGTATTCCATTTTGAGTTCTCCTCACACCTTGTTGAATTTTTTATAATTTTATATACAGTAAAATCCACTGTGCTGTTAGGGTTCGATGAATTCTGACAAATCCAAGTATTCATGTATCCATCATCGCAGTCATGATATAAAACAATCCTATCACCCCCCATATTCTCTCACACTGCTCCTTTGTAGTCAAGCCAACTCTATTTCCTACCCCTGGAAACTTGTCACCTTTAGGAAAATGTTTAAATTAACTAGTTTATGTGATTTTAAAATTCTTCATTTAATTTCTTTTAAAAATGGTTGTTTTATTACTTGTCATTCTTAATTTTACATAGTTGTTCATTCTTTCTACATTGTATCCAATGTGTCATCTATTTTACTGGTTTCCAGTATAGGATTTATTTATAAATTGTCCTAATATTTTGGTTCATTACACTCTCAGTATTTATTCATTCATTCTTATTTCTTTATTTGGTTTTAAGTACCATTACTTTTCCATCATCTTGAGTTGAATTTCAAAGTTACATACTTTTATCCCTATGTAATCACCAGAAAAATTAGGCCCATGAATTTTTTTAAATGTGCTTTGTCTACACCACACTGATTTTCTTAAATCCAATTATAGTCTTCTCATTATCCGTTTTGTCTAGATAGTCTATAATTGTTGGATTTTTTTGACCCAGACATTAATGTTCTTTCTCCTTCATAATTTTCTTCATTATCTATTTATTTTACATTCAGTTTCCTATTATCTAATATTTCAGATTTCACATTTTCTTTAAATTAAATATGGGGGTGGCAGTTGTGGAATAATGTAGATTGTGTAAAATTCTCTTTTAATTTCTAGATTAATTCCTCTTCCAAAGCATGTTCAAAATCTATCCTTTGCAAGATTTTTTTCTTCTCCTCTTCCTACTCTTTGTCCTTTTCTCCTCCTTTATAGAAAACCATTCCATAGTTTCCGTTTATTTTGTTGTTATTCATTTTTGGTCAGAAGCAACAAATACCTAGCTAAGCTACCTTTCTGAAAATCATGTATATGGACTCTTCTTGACCCTCTGCCTGTTCACCTGGGCCCTGTGTGACCATGCCAAGGAACTTGACTGAAGAATGTAGGCTGTGTAGTTATTCAGACATTCAGCTGCCTGTGAGAGGAGCGAAGATCCTATGGATATGGGTAATGGCAGTCTGTGAATTTTTTCTTTGAGTTTCTATAAATTCTGTCAAAATTGGTTGAACATCTACACTTCTTTCCATCCACAAAATGGTAGGTGTGCCTTGTCTCACTTTGGGGTGAGATGACAATGAGAATTCAATTTAAATGCATTTTATCGACACTCCAGCCCAAAACTTTCTTGTGGTCTGCTGCAATAATTTTGATATATATGTGTTTACAAGTTACCTACTCTCCATCCTTACCATTCAACCTTATCTTTCTTATTTAGGGATCTAGGTCAATGGGCAAAAATGGTGGTGCATAGCCTGGCAGTCTTTCCTTTTGTCCTGTATTAATATGCCCTGATGAAATAGACTGAAGAAATGTTATCCTATGTCTTCTGCAAAACACACCCATATCCTCAATTCTGATCCCTCTATGTTGGAAAACACTTGTAGGGTCTTTTGGAATTTCCTCCCACAAACTTTACCATGCCTTTGAATCAGGGAGTTCTGTATCATTTCTGCTGTCCTCTTCTGTTTGCTCCAAACTCTATCATAACTTGTGTATTTGTGCTGTGAGACTGGAGGCGTTCCCTGTTTTAGTTTAGATGACTTTTTTTCATTTCTTTTTCTTCAATTTTTTTCACTTTAAATGAGGAAAATTTCACAACATGCATAGACACTAATTACTTTTTTATTTAATTCTTTTCTCCTTATTTTTAAACTCAATGACATTATTGATAATCATTCTCTTAAAACTTCACTCTTTACTGTTTCTGTTGGAAAAATAAACCAAATAAATTTTAGCAATCCATTCAGTTCTGTTTTATGATACTCTGGTGTTGACCAGCCCGAGAACTATATCTTAGTATATCCAATTTGTGTTTATAAGGACTTAAATTGGTCAGGGTTGTATCTGTACATCTGAGGGATTAACTATAAGAAAAAAAGAACAAAACACATAAACAACTAATATGTTTAATATTACTCTAATTCTGGAAGCCTGGAAACACTATAGTGTAAATTATAGAGTTGAGAAGTAGTAATGAATTCAATTTCTGAAATAAATTTCTTCTTTTCCTGTTCTATAGATTTGCCTCTGGATAGACACAAATATATATACAACACATATCTATTTATAAATGTATATGTTTACATTTATATATAAATAAATACATGTATTTATGTTTATATAATTATATATAAAAATATATGTTTATATGTATAAAACAATGAGATATATGTGTGTGCATATACATATATGTGCAAAAAATGAGCCACAGATGCTGTTTTCTGATTAGTAGAAGCAGCAAATAGAGATATTTATTCCACGGTATTTACAAGAACATTTTGCCACATTACTGTCGAAGCGAGAGGGGAATATTGGGCCAATTGCATTTCCAATTGTTGTAGGATATCCCAATGGACATGTTGTATAGAGAGAGAATATAGGCCTAAAGAAAGAGTAATAACAAAATGCTTAAATATATAGGATTTCCAGGCCATTTCAAACTAATTACTCTCTCAGTTTTAATTGATGTCCACACAATTACTTTCAACTCAGAAATTCCAGCAGAACCACAGTCCAATGAAGACATGGTGGGAATTTTCACTGAAATTTTCCTGATTTATTTCTATTAGACTTGGACATTATGGCCCATTAAATATGTGGCTATCTGCAAACCAGGTTTCCCCACATTCTGACTCGGGAAACTTCCCTCTTCAGAATTCTTCAATTTGTATTGTTTTGTCAGGTCCTGTTGTGAGATTTTCATACACTGAAGAATGGCAATTGGTAGGATTAATTTTCCATGTTAACCTAAACTAACATATTTAGGAGCTGTACCATATGTTAGAAATTTTCGTGTTCTTATGACAAATGTGATATTGGAAGCAAGTCTAACTTTTTAGACACCCTTTAAAACTGAAGTGTCCACGTATAACAATAATAGTCAATTGTTCTTGATTATGATAAGTTGAACTAGTTATAAAAAAATGCAAACTTGCACACAAAGTCTCAGTTATGGTTCCTCAAATTCCAGAGCGAAATTGTATTTCTTGTTGGTTCTCTTTCTTCTGACAGAAAAAGTAGTGTTTTTTGAACACTAGCTGAAAACTGAATTGATCAAGAATTACTGAAATATTTTCATTGTATTAAAATTATTTCACTTTATTATTATAATGGATTGTCACAGATTTTAAATGACATCATTTTCTTTTCTATTTCATCAACATATACTCAACCCTTAATGTGATAACTGCCATACAGTAAAAAATAAGCAAGCATTTGTTGAATAAATCACAATAAGTGATTGAAAAAAATGAATGAATTTGGCTAAAAATAATATTCTTTATGCTTTCTTTCTCTAAACATAAAAACAATGAATGATAAGGAAAAATATTATACAAACTTAAGACAATGCAATAAGCATTCAAATTAAGCAACCCAGTAAGATTTAGAAAGTGCTCTAAAAAAGTATATAAAACTGTAGTCTTTATAAATATACCTTACAAATAAAGTTAAATGTCAAATTTGGTGTTCGTTCTTCTCTACTGGTGCTAATTAAATGATGGATGTAGTTAGAGTGTAGTCTGTCTTGACTCAACTTGATAATTTGGTTAATGAGACTTTCAATGATTAACCCATAAAAGAACAAATAAATATGCAATTTTCCCTTATTATTTTCCTCAGAACAAATGCAGAAGTATAGCATTTAGTTTGCACTCTATGTTTTTCTCTCTTGTCAAATTATTACTTTGATTAATAATAGGTTAATTTTATTTATATTTCTCCAATGGACTTCCTCTTTAATTGGGACAATATTTGAAAGTTAACACGAAAGTTAAAATATCTACAATTAACCACAGTTAAAAGAGCATTTAAATGAATTTCCAGTGTGATAATAATTACCAAAATCATGTTTTTCTCATTCATCCAAACTTCTGTTATGTTTTCTTTTAAGTTTTAATTGACCAAGTACAGGTTGTAATATTGCCTTTTCACAGGAAGAACAAAGTGTTCCACAGAGGTGAAAAATTGCAAAAGAGAAAGTCTGCACCATATTTGCACTCTTATAAGATAGATAATTGCCTGAAAATCATAAAATGTTATCCAATGGGTACCACTTTCATGATTGTGACAAAGGGTTTTACCAGGTAAAGGCCAAAAATCTCTGGTAAAGTACAGACTGCAAATCTTAGTAAATTCAACCACAAAAATAGGGCTGCTACATGTGGGTTTTCACATCACTTAGTGATACCCTTACTGCTTTCATTTGTATGTGAAAATGACCATTTGGGACAGATAAAATATTTTCAGTAAAGTCAATAATAAACAAAAAATATAATTTTTCCAAAACTTTGATTTTACTGAATGTATTTGATTTGTGCTCTTTATATAGATAAAATTGTGTATTTTGTAAAACTGGTAGCCAGCTAAACACTAATAAAGAAAAAGCTAGTGCATCAAAAAAAGTTTCCACCTTTATAGGAAAAACAAGACTTGGGTCATTAGACTCTAATAGCCTTTAATGTCTTGGGACATTGAAACAATTACCACTTGGAGAAAATGATTTAGCTAGCTGTGAAAGCTATTCAGGAGAGGCTAAATAGTTACAAATGTTTTTCAGATTTGGTCTGTAAGTTTAATGGTCATCTCTGGACAGATGATCAGCCTTGATATTGGAATTGCTCTGCATGGTAAGAAGCTTGTCCTAGAAAAGCAAGCAAAATCTTTGGTGCTGTTACCAAACATAGAAACACTTAACAATGTGTCCAATCATCCTCTCACGAGCGTGCACATATTCAAAATATAGGAAGGCTCAGAAACACAATTTCATTTAAGTCAATAAATGTGATTCTAAATCCTTGAAAGGCCAATTTCAACTTCTCCCTTGAAATATGAGTCTTTCCAAAGCATAACCATGCTGGTTCAGTAAAAATCTGATATCTGGTGTGTCTTTTGGAGGAAACACTTCCTAAAAATTCTGATCCTCCTTTCTGTTGTGATGTCAGCACAGTGATTTTCACAAAACTTTGATAATGCAGTTGCTTTCTATAAATTTCTGTATCTCACTGAAAATCATATATCTTTTAGGTGTGACATATACCCCAAACCCACTGCAATATAGTCTTAGGATAAATAATCTGGTGCTAGAGATTAGAAGAGCACTGAGAATCACTGAGAATCTTCTACACATGGGGCCTGATAAAGTTAATTCGTATATCTGATATAAGAAATTTTACATTTTCAAGTATATGGGGAAGCCATTTTGATTTGAACCTGATTTGGCCTGAGTTTATTTGAACCACAGAAGCCTGACTTGGGGCTTGTCAAATATACATTGTACATCTGCTTTAGTCATTACCCTAAAGTAAAGAATGTACTCTTTGAAGATAAAAAATTCATGCCTCCCTTCCTTTGACACTAGCGCTCTTTAAAGATAAAATTGAATACCCCTTTCCCACAGTGCCAAGGCCATGTTCACTCTCTGTGTACATGATGATCTGTAACAAAATATCTCCTTGAACCCTTGAAAGCATGTACCCCTGTCATACTTGATGTATGTCTCTTTCTTGGGAATTGGTGTGTAACTGTGCTGAAAACTACTCTTTTTAGAAGCTCTTCCTTCCTTGGTGGAGGCTGTGCTCCCAAGCTATAGTCCTCAGCTTGGCTCAAATAAAACTCTCTACTATAGAATAGTTATTGATTATTTGCATTGATGTCTCTTGGTGACCACAAAGGGACTTCAGAGAAGCCCTCCTGAGACTACCTGGAACATACTATAAAGCAGCACTTGGTACCAGCACAGGCCCACTGTGCCCCTCCTCCCCCAGCTTCACTACACTCTCTGGGTGTTTCAGTGAGTTTTATTCAAATCCAGATCCCCTTATTTAAGTTGACAGTCCCGACTTTTATTCCAGCTATTTTGAGTCTTAAGGCTTAAAGATCTTAACAGTATACCAGTACATTTCCCAGGTCAGAAGAACCTGGGGGAATTTCCTAGACAAGGGGAGCCTAGGGGGATCATTGGAGTAAACTGGGCTGTCTGACCTTTTTTAATTTGGCTTTTAATTGGAACAGATTTATGTTTATAAAGTCTTAAACAAACTGCTTGACAGCAAAATGAGAGACTGAACTTGTCCAGCACTGAAGAACGGAGACAATTGCTCCTCCCTGGCACAAGGCATTCTCGGGTGACTGAGAACCCGGTGGAAGTGTCTGAGTACACTCCTCTTGATGTGCAGGCAGCGGTCCCACAGGGAACTCCACTGAGGTCATTCACTTTAAATAATTAATGCCTCATCTGGGGATGGGCACCTAAGGATTGGTCATCCAGGGCTCTGAGCCCCTATGGTAGTTTTAGACTCTAGGCAGGAGAAAGCAAGACATGTTAAAGGGTGTTTGTGGCCTTTTAGGAAGTGACACTCACAAGCAGCACACTTGTGACCCACTACACTGCCCTTAGGATTTGTTCAGACTTTATGGTAAAATGAAACTAAAAGAAAATGGGAAATTGTGCTTCTAAAGCCAACCAGCTCCCAGACAGCAGCCACCTGCTGGAACTCTGGCTGGCTTTATGTACAATACATATGGAGCCAACACTTGCAAGTGCTTAACAAAATGGGAAAATTTGACAAAAGATGATTTAAAATTATAGTGGCCACTTTGAAGCTCCTTTGAGCTTCCAAAACTTGTCTTTTTATGCACTAGATTTGAGAGCCATGGAACAGACAGACTAAGCACAATCTTTACAGAGTCAAGTCCACCACCTTCTGGCACACCTGTTCAAAAGCTAAAGGTTCTGGAAGCTGTAAATATTTACAAACAGCAAAAGCTTCTAAGCTTGTTTCATGTCCTGAGAGCTTCGCTTAATAACTGTCAGGTTGTGTCCCCAAAACACGGTCAGATAGACATGTAGTTTGCACCCCATTTGTGGTCAGATATGGTCAGACAGGAATGTGGGTTGCACTTCATTTGCAGCTAGTGTCCTATAAACTGCCAACAGCCTCAAGAGAGTTACATTGGGCATTAGAAGGGATGTTCCAAAGATCATTTAAGAAGTACACTTAAAAGCAAAGTCTTCAAAATTCCAAAATAGCCTTATTGAAAGTTTTGTTGCAAAAAGCTAATAAAAAATTAAGTTATAAGAGGTACATAAAAGAAAAGTCTATTAAGTTATGGCTTTACAGACACTCCCATAAGGAGGGCCCAATATGAGGCTCTTCCAGAGTTAATGAGACCCTGAGAATTTTTTTGGCAACTGCTATGTTATTGTCTTAGACAGTTAAGGGGAAATTAAAATTAAAAATTAATAGAGTTGTTTACTACTGCCAGAAACACAGTTTGAATCCAACTATTCTTTTAATAAATTAGTTTGTTTGTACTGTAACTGATTCATAGCAAAAATGTATCAAAAACTAAAGTCTCTACTTGCATCTGTCTATGTATCGATGTATGTCTATATATGTGCATTATATATGTGACAATTTTCTACCTCTGGATGGTGTAATTTCTAAAAGAGCTCTATTTAGTTGGCTTAAGCTAAGCATTTAAAAAATTATTTCCAAATGTAATGGAGACTAACCCAAATGTTTTTCAAGTTAACATCATATAAAATAGTCTTTGGTAAGTGAAAGCTTATTTAAGTTTGTTAGTTTGATTAAAATAAGCATGTTTTCATAGTCATCAACATTGGATATGATGCAGACATGTTACCTCTGTTATAAAATTTGTCAGCAAAAACTATAACTTAAAACAATAGCTAATTTTGTCTGTCTCATGAAGTTTTTGTAGGCAATATAAATATAGTTATTAGGAACAAGTAATCTAATTAGATATAAGAAAAATAAAAGTTTTGGGGTGAAATTTTTAACAATAATTATGCATTATGGTATATGTACTTAACAGTAATTTCAAATTTTTTTTGATAACTTGAAACCTTAGAGTTGTGCTAAGTTAAGTTAAATGATAAAAACTTATTGAGTACATAAATCATTTCCAAATAAGATAAAATATTAGAATTAATTACTAGACATAGATTTATCTAACTTTGGCTTCCTGTTTTAGGGAAACTGGAAAATACTTGGGTTCATTAATAAACATGTTTTACATCATGCTGAGAAATTTTCTATGAGAAAGCATCTTTCTAGATAGTATTTATGTCTTCAAATTCACAGAATGCTAATGTAAAAGAATAAGGAAAACATCTCTGTTTATGAGGAAAGTAAGATGTATGTTTTCAGTAAAGAAGGTTTAAGGAATGGAGACTTTTTGTTTGTTTCTTTCGTTTTGTTAAGGAAGGTAAATTTGCCCTAAAGTACTAGGAAGAAGGGAAGACATGGGACAAGTTCTGAATGTAAAAAAGAAAGTTATAGAAGGTTTGTGGAAGAAGAATCCTGAGGAAAGAGCTCTGTGCGTGGTCAAGTTGGCGAAGATTTAAATGAATTTAATGAGTCAATATCAAAAGTAATCTGGTACAAAAATTAGAATTTGATTTTCTTTCTCTTAAAAGGATAATTTTCTTGGAATTTTAGTTGGCTCTTGAAAAAGAGATTATGAAAAGTTTTTTGTTTATCTATGAGTAGTATACCAAAAAGGCAGAGATTTTATGTTTTACCAAAATAAATTTCCTGTATTATTTTTATCAGATCTTTAATCACAAAAGATAAAGGTTTTCTTAAAACTATTTAAATTTCTGTATTTGCCTGAAGATCTTTAATTGTCACAATGGTTAAATGGATAATTAAGCATTGTTTCACAGTGAACTGTGATAATATTTGACCAAGTGTTCTAAAACCTTTTGATATTTTTGACAAATTTCTCCAAATTCAAATTCAAGATAAAGTCTTTCTTTGACCTAAAAGTAACTTTGTGAATTTCCATTGGACCCCTGGGACTTCTCCAAGAATTTGTTCTCTCTTCCTATAAAGAGGGAGATAATAAACTATTAGGGTTTTTTGGTACATTAAATTTCTTGGGCAGCATCGTGAAATAAATGTTATGATAAACCTTCTTAGGTTATATTATGTGAGTAATTGTTATTAATAAGCATTCTAAAAATTATATAAAATTCCTAAAAATCTGACGTCCTGGTATTATTCCGGTCATTATCTTAAAATGTGTGTTATAGAAATAAGCAAATTTCCTTGTCAATTATATTACAAAGTTAAGTCTTTTGTCATCTATAGATAGTAATTGTTTTACTCTGCTTTTGCAAACTTGTTTCAACTTCATCACGATTCATGGAAAGGATCTGGCACTTACTCCAGAATACAGGTTTCTGATGAACTTTCAGATCATAAAACTGAACTGGGTAAGAAATTACAGAACTCTAATGGAGAAACTGATGGATTCAGAAAACTGCTAATAAAAGATCAAGATCAAATATTAATTACATAGGACTACATGAACCAAGGAGGATGCTCTAATGTTTTGTTTTTCCAGATTTAAAGAAATCTTTTTTCTTAAGCTATCAACAATTTGGTAAGATATACCTGTGTGAACAAAGATGAGACATTTACTTCTTTTCCCTACCTCCCCCCAGAATTCAGAAAGTCTCAGTGAGTATTCTTATTTTCACTTGTATAAATAATCTAGGCCAAGTTTTTAACATAAACTAGTTTTAGTGTGATTATTTTTGGTAAAAATTGAACGTAATTGTGGAGAGAAAAATTAATGTTTGCACCTTTTACGATATTAGATTCTGGTCCTGTTAATTTTCTTGAGATTGTGTTATATACCTATAGACTGGACTCCCCTGGCCTAAGGTGTTGCTCGTAGTTTTGCCAACTGCTCACAGGGATCTCTTTGGAAAACATGAACTGACTCCACATGGGATGGTCACCAGCAGACCAGTGTCTGTTGGTACTCAACCTTTTGCTGATCCCTAGTTGTCTCATGCTAGTATGACCAGCTACTATCTATAAATCTCCAATGTCTCATACTCAAACCTATCAACAGGACAAAGAAACTTTCACAGATTCCAATTTAAAGGATCTGTTTGTCACAGTTTAGAGTCTGGCAACTTTATATACTAATAAGACATCAATTAAAAAATATCATCCACTCTCACTGGAAGGGTCATATTAGGTACTTTTAACCAACCTATGGACAGCTAAATTACAAGATACTGATTCAGAGATACATGTTCCTCATCTAAAGAAGACTCCAGATCCTACTCCTAAATAGATGCTGAACCTGTTATGGAGATGCAATTGAAACTAACCAAAGCCAGAGCGCCCTCTTGTGTCCGAAAAGCAGGTGACATCTGAGATAGATGGCTCAGCCAAGACTCAGGACCAGGCCTGTATTCTTACTTTTCCTCCATTTTATTACATCCACTACTTTCGACAATACTTGTCTACTCCCCTCCTAAATTTAACGTTACTGGAAGACTGGGAAGACTATGGGAAGCTTTATGGCATACCCAAACAAAGTTATACTCAGGTGTTACTACTACCCATTTAACATTAGTCTGGGGAACTCAACACTTTTGGGTTTGGCCTAAAACAATTGTACCAAAGCTGTTAGCTTGCAATGGCAACAACGGATTTGGAGGATTAATCAGCACTCACCCACCCTCCCACCCCCAAAAGTGAGATTTAGGAGCCATAGGATTAGGGTTAGGTGCTCTTGGACAGGCTGAGTTTGCCTTTAATGAAGAAAGCAGGGGGCGGCCTCGTGGCGCAGTGGTTTAGTTCGCGTTTGGCAGCCCGGGGTTCGCGGGTTTGGATCCCAGGCACCTGCGGACGCACAGCCTGTCAGCCATGCCATGGTGGCGTCCCATATAAAGTAGAGGAAGATGGGCACAGATGTTAGCCCAGGGCCAGTCTTCCTTAGCAACAAGAGGAGGATTAGCAACGGATGTTAGCTCAGGGCTGGTCTTCCTCACACAAAAAAAAAAGTGTAAAAAAGAAAAAAAAAAGAATAAAAAAAATGAAGAAAGCATTCAGAAGAAAAAAAAAATTCTAGTACAAAAAGGTAATTTAGAAGGACTATTATTCCAAGAAGGAGGTAAAAGATGGGAATCTGGTTGGGCTGACAATTTAACTTTAATAAAATGGTTAGAACAAACTAAACATATTATGACAGAAAATGCCTGTATTCAACAATGGAAAACAGCATGTACTTTAACCCAACAAGGGCTTTTAGGATGCTAATTCAAATAGAATCTGAAGTCGCAATGGGCCGATGGCCTTCCTTGCTCCTGGCAGAAGCCCAAAATTTACGTCTATGGAAACTACATAGCCCACCTAACTTATGGAAATTTGTTACAGGATCCTGCCAGTCACAGCTTTAGTCCCTAAACTTACAAAAACTATGATGTTGTTCAATCAGTAGGAATAGGAACCATTTTGATTTCTATCAGAATTCTCCCTGTTGGGGGAAGATGGGCCTTATTATCAAATAATTCTTACTGAACCCCCATATCCGCTCAAATTTGTGACTTCTGACAAGTTGTCTGGTTGTATCCTGAACAGCAGTAGAACCCCAAATTAACTTCTGTTTGGCCTATAACAACCACAAGCATATGAACAAATATATGGTATCTAGATTAAAAAATTGTTGGGAAAGTTTACAAAATACCTTTGTCATACTTTCCGACTTGTATCATAATCAAAGTACTTCTTATACTTATATACTTTTTATGGCATATACGCTGCTATATGGTGTAATACTGGCTTTCCTAGTCAAATAGAGGCGCCTAAACATAGTAAGACTTATACTAATATTGATACTGATGATCAAATGTTTTAGGAATTAGATTTACATCCACCACAGGATATAATTTCAATGGAATCTAACTGGCCCGAAAAATCAATGCAAGTGGCAACTGAAGATCTTATTACTATATTAAACCAGTCTGCCCAAACTTATAAAGGACACGTAACAGTGGATAAAAGAGGCAAACAAATACTTAAATTAGCACAACATTACCAAGATACATATAACAGATTCTTTGGCTTCTTGTCTCTTTAAATCCATGCCTACTCCTCATTGGATACTTCAAATATTATTGATTGGTATCTTTTTTGTTACCATATATGTTCTATAAATGTTATGAACAATGTGATTGTAAAACATTGCATAAAAGCACATGTACAATGTTTGTGCCACAATTTGACTTAATTGCCGATACATGTGACCTGTAAAATACTTCTCCTATCAGTGGATACCTCCATGATTGTCAGTGATGTTCAGATATTGCCCCCCAACATGCATAACATGTCAATCTAAAACAAAGCCCAGCTCCGAGGGACATGATGGACCCAGGGCAGGAAGCAGCCACTCTGGCATCAAAGGACAATATTTTCATCATCAAGCTTTCTATCGAAAGGGGAAAATGACATAAGAAATTTTATATTTTCAACTATGTGGGGAAGCCATTCTGGTTTGAACCTGATTTGGTCTGAACTTATTTGAGCCAAAGAAGTCTGACTTAGGGCTTGTCAGACATACATTGTACATCTGCTTTAGTCATTACCCTACTAACATAAAGAATATACTCTTTGAAGGTAAAAAATTTCATGCCTCCCTTCCTTTGATGCCAGCGCTCTTTAAAGATAAAACTGAATGTTGCCTTTCTCACAGCACCATGTTGACTCTCTGTGTACCTGCTGATCTGTAACAAAATATCTCCTTGAACCCTTGAAAGCATGTACCCCTGTCATGCTTGATGTATGTTTCTTTGCTTGGAATTGGTATATAACTGGAGTGGTATATAACCACTCTGCTTCCTTCCTTTGTGAAGAATAAAACTCTGCTATGGAATGATTATTGATTATTTGCATCAACAATCACAACCTACAAAATGTAGACCACCGTAGTGGCCCTGCCCACGTCACAAATCTAAATCCAAGTTGGTTTGCATTTACAATAAACATCTGTCAAGGAAACCTAACACACACCTATCACAATCCACCAACTCAGCTTTAGCTAGCTAACTTTACACTAGAAAATAAGACCTGCTAGCCTTGTAAGGAAATCCCTGACCTCCTAGCCAATCATGCCCTGTTTCTGCATTGCCTCTTCTCACCTCTATAAAACTTGCTTCTGCCCCAAATCCCTCTGGAACAGTGTTTCACTGCTTGTGAGACACTGTACTCCCCCAATCCATGGATTGTTTTCCCTTGAGTAAAGGATATCACACCCATTACTAAACCATTTTAGTTTTGTCATTTGACAGTTTTGGTAATGAGATGGGCCTGAAAACAGCTGCTGAAGATTCCAGGCATGGCTCCTAGACACAGATGAAAGTACCTACTGAGTCCTTTGGTTGGCTGCAAGTGCAGCCACTCTCTGGGATCTCCAGTAAGTTTCTCTCAAATCATGCTCTGCTTATTTTAAGTTCTGAGCTCTTTGAGTTGGTGTATCCTAATCTGTCTGGGTAGAAAATTGGTGCACGAAAGACCCTAGATTTTTTACAAGGTGAAAATTGGGGTATGAGAATGTCCAGATTTTCAGAGGGTGGAAATTGGGTTGTGAGATACTCCACATTTTCATGGTGAGACTTAATGGGTCACAATGTTTGAGTTCGTGGCTGACCTCATTTACAGAGTAAGTGCCTTCACGAGGTCCTGAGAGGTCTCAGGAACTGTGCAAAGGCAGGCAGAAACAGTAAATCTGGTTGAATTGGAGAGGATCATTTCAAGGGAAAATAATGGGTACCCCTCAATCTAAAGAAAGCAAAATGGCAGCCATTAGGAGACTCACAAAGCCTTGAGGTAAATCCACAGCATAAACCACTAGGAAGACTTGCAGGAATAAATTAAAACAAGAAATTCAGACACTTTTGACCAATGGCACATCAAAATCTAAGTACAGATCTTCCTCCACTTATGATGGGGTTAGATTCTAATAAACCCATTATTAGTTGAAAATATCATAAGTTGAAAGTGCATTTATACACATAACCTACCAAACATAATAGCTTAGCCTAGCTCAACTTAAACATGCTCAGAACACTTACACTAGCCTATAGTTGGGCAAAATCATAAAACACAAAGCCTACTTTATAATGAAGTGTTGAATGTCTCATGTAATTTATTGAATACTGTACTGAAAGTTAAAAACAGAATGGTTGTAAGTGTATCAGTTGTTAACCCTCGTGATCACGTAGCTGAATGGGAGCAGCAGTTTGCTGCCTCTGTCCAGTATCACTAGAGTATGATACTGCATATCGCTAGCCTGGGAAAAGATCAAAATTAAAAATTTGATGTACAGTTTCCACTGAATGCATATCAATTTCACACCATTGGAAAGTCAAAAAATATAAATGGAAACATCATAAGTCGTGGCCATTTATACAAGTTGGACTATTAAAAAGCCATTAGGGCATCTGTCACTGTAAAGAAATCTTCTCATGAAAGGAATAATAGATCCATTGCTAATGGGAATCTGGGAAGCCAAAGTGGCAAAATTGGTAGGCAATGGCAGAGCACTTAAAAGCTTTTAGAGTACTCATCACCTAACTATAAGACTTCCATGCTAGGATAAGTCAGTCACCTACTTGGTTACATTGACACTAGATCACATGCCAATCTCAAAAAAATTTCTATGCAATAAGATACACTGTAAAACATCATAAAATCCCCAAACCAGCAGCACATCCCTCCTAGATATTAATTTGGTTCCAAGACAGTCAAAGCTTATCTAAAGAAAGGGGATCCTCAAGTTACAAAGAATTAGATGCAGCAGCTTTTGGCACACCTTCTTATTTTATGTCTAAGAACTGTGGTCCCCAAAATTGTAGATAACCACAAAAATGGCAAAACCTTACCAAGACAATCTAGAATTACAATGGCCATTATGGGGAATGTTCCAATTAGACAAGATAGTTCATCTAAGAAGTGCACTTGAAAGCAAGGGTTCCCAATCAAACAAACAGAATGTGACACCTATTTTAATTGGCATGCAGAAGCCTCCCAAAGGATTCAAGATTTCAAAAGAGCTTCCTTGAAAGATTATCACAAAAGGCTAACAAAAAATTAAAGACATCCGAGGGACCTAACACGAAAGACTATAAGACCTATGTGACTTCTACTATTCCACTGTATTCTCCTCTGCCTGAGTTCTCAGAGTCACTCATCCTCTATCTGAAATGCCTTTTTACTCTGAAGAGATTACAGGACTATAAGCAAAAGTCCACCAAGTTAGTGGCCTTACAGATGCCCCCATATCTACCCTCAAAGGAGGATCCCTATATGGGCCCCTTTCAGGGTTGATAGGACTCCCAGAGAGTCTTTGGTAAAGTGCTGCCAGTTATTAACTTAAACAGCTAAGGGGAATCTAAAATTTAAATTATTGGAAAAACAACAGGAAAGGCCATTTGGAAACTACGTGAATAAAAAACCTTAAATATCTTCACACAAATATAAGTAAAAAGTTTAAGCCATCTGAGCATGTAACCTTAACTTATTTCATCAGCTGGAAACAGTTTGGATCCAGGTGCCCTTTTACAAACTGAGTTTTGCATTATCATACCTGTCTCCTGGCTAAAATTTTAAAATAAAAACTATAAGATCTTTGTGTGTGTCTGTATGTTTATGTATATCTATGTATATATATTATAGATGTGTGATATTTTTCTACCTCCAGATGGTATTACCATAATTAATTTGTAAAGAACTCTATTTAATTGACTTAAATATAAACAAGTGCTATATAAATTAAGCATACTCTCAGAAATATAAAAAATAACCCAAATGTTTTTCAAATTCTCATGATTTAAGATAATCTTTGATAAATAAATCTATTTTAAGTATGTTAGTTTAATTAAAACAGGCATGTCTTTAGAGCTAACAATATTAAATATAATGCAAACATACAACTTTTATTCTACCTAGATTTACTAAAAGTTAAGTAAGCTAATGTTATCTCTGTTGCAGAATTTGTCAGCAAGAAAGATAACTTAAGATGATGGGTAGTTATTTAACGTCTTGTGAAATTTTTATGACTAAACATAATTGTTAAGAACAAGTAAATTAAATAGTTGTAAGATAAAAGTTTATAATGAACGTTTCAACAATAATTATGCTTTATGTTATGTCTACTTAAAAATAGTTTCCTAATCTTTTTGGTAACTTGAAATCTTAAATATACATTGAGATAAATTAAATGATGGATATTCATTGAATATCTAGATTATTTCCAAATAAGATAAAATAAGCATTAACTACTGAATACAGGTTTATCCACCTTTGGCTTCCATTTACAAAGGAACCAACAATATTTGGGTCTATTAGTAAACATGTTTTGTGTCACATTGCAAAATTTAGTATGAAGAATAATATACTTCTAGAAATTATGAAATGTATTTATAAATGTGCCAATTCATAGGATGCTAGTGTGGCAGACAGTCCACAATGGCTTACTTCTTAGTTTTCACCAGGAGTTAAGGATTCTGAGGGTTTAAGAATTTACATCAATATATGAAATTAAAAGTACTCATAAATAATAAGGGTGAAAGGAAACAACTGTGTATGAAGAGTAGGTAAGGAAATTAAAATCATTATTCCAGAACGAGACAGGGGAAAAAATAGGACAAAATATGAAAGAATACAAAAAATGTTGTAGGTTTGTGGAAAAGGAATCTTTGGAAAGAAATTTTATGTGTGCTCAAGCTGGGCCAGACTGGAATGGATTTGATTTAAGTTTTTTTTTTAAAAAATGAGTAAATATCAAAATTACACTGGTGTAAAATTCGAATTCAGTTTTCTTTCTGTAAAAGGATGAAGTGTTCTTAGATTATTGGTCTGCTCTTAATATGAAATTGTAAACAAAGTTTTTTCTTTAGCTTTTAACTAATCTTCCCAGACAGTAAAGATTTAGTGTCTTCCCAAAATAATTTACTGTGCTTCATATTGTCTTTAAGGGATCTTGGATTACTTGAAAAAACCCAGTCTACTCAGTATTACAAGAGCTAAATTTGGTTCACAACTATGTAACCTTCTGTATTTGCCTGTAACATCTATTGTCCTTTCTGTGACTTGAATCTCCATGAAAATCGTAACAGTGTTTCATTAACTTGTACACTAAGGCGCGCCTTCCAACAAAACAATAACTTTCAAAAATGAAACTTTGGTCAGAGAGGAAGAAAAACTTTTACATTTGTACCAGGCATCTAAATATTAAAAAGAAGAACCAATACCTAAGCCCATCTTGAGTTATTTGTTGTGGGTCCTGTGGCGACAGGACTGCATTGTCCTCTCACATCATGAGAGATTATGTCTGGGGTGCAAACTAAGGTAAACCTTATGACTATGGCAACGGAGGGAGTCATCCTCCCCTCTGAGTCTACTCTGAGAATTGGTATGTTGAGGCTTTTATTAGGGGCAGAATAAACAGACCTGAGGGAAAACCAGGAAGAGAACTCCTCTTCCAGTGGTGATGGCAGATTTGTGGAGCCCTCCATCTTCCTTGGGCCACATCTAAATTCTGACCCAGCAGAAAGTGGTGAGAGGCACCAAGACTGACTCCTTGGGGCTGATGAGAACAGTGCTTTCTTTCCTCATTTGCTCTAAGCATTGCTGCAGCTCCCAATGGAAGCTTGAGGATACGAGACTAAGTTTTCTTCCTTAAGAAAACTTATTTGCCAGACTAACCAAAATTTTCAGATACTTGTTTGACACAATAATTGTCAGAACTAAATTTTTTTCGATTGAATAAGCAGCTCAAAAGTTCTTATTCTTAAACTATTGGAAATTGTAGTAGGTTAGAGGAAATGGCTTCTTGACACAAAGAAATAGAGTTTGTGAGTTATAAACATTTGAACATTAAATTGATTGTTTGGATTTTTTGTGCTTGAAGATAGTGAATGGCACATACTAGTTCTACATTATTATGAAGCTCAGAATAATTACTCACTATCTTGATATTTCCCATATCAGAAGAAGCTATTGATAATTTTGGTATAATCAAACACACAATAAACTATCTGGGATTTGTATGTGTGAATGTGCGTATATGTTCTCTTGTAATGAAAGAAGTCTTTCCTCAAAGTAAAATCCAAATTTTCACTAATCTTCATCTAACCTTCAAATTAAAATATTCAAGAAGAGAATTTTAGCAAAAGTACTGCAATACATTGATTTAATAAGGAAATGCAGTATATTTACTGGTTCAATTCTTTAATGTATTAGTTTTAATATTAAAATATTATGTGGGAAATCAGCAAATTAAAAATTTTCCCCAAATTATTACTGTGAAATGTGAAACAAAACGAAGTCATTTCTGTCTAAGTGTTTTTCAATGGAACTGGGAAGCATTAAGGAAATGGACCTCATACATGTTCTCATGGAGCAGAACATGAACTTTTGAACCGAGTAATGGGGCAAGAAACCTGCCGCGAGTCGCACTGAAAAACTCTCGCCTCCCTCTAGCTGCCCTTAGTAACCAATTATGTTTAGCCAAGATTAGCTTTCTGCTGCCAAACCCAATTAATATTCTTTGTAATGCAAACCTCCCATCTTTGCCTTTAAAGGGCCCTGACTTTTACTCCCTAGTAGGACACTACTTGGGTTTCTACCTGAATCTGTGCTCCGAAACTGAAATTCATTGATACCAAAGTAAACACCTCTCTGCCTCTCATTTTGGCTCTTTATTTTTAGGTTAACATCATGGATAGAAACAAAATTTGGCAAAACCTGATAGGCCTATATTGTTATCACTAAGTATTAAATACCACAAGTATACTTAAAGTGCAGGAACATTCTGCCTTGTCTGTAGAAGGATTGACTACTGGCATTTCAAAGATAGATCTATCTTCTGGAAACTAAATTTAAGTCAATTAAACTCGAAATTATAACAATAAAAATTTTGAAATGCAGTAGTCTAAATGCTCATGTATCATTTATGGTCATTTATTTATGAAATTCATACTTTGTTAAATTTATATATTAGACAATAAATAATCAAATTAACAACTTT
Organism: Tapirus indicus; assembly: GCA_031878705.1. Lineage (NCBI taxonomy): Eukaryota > Metazoa > Chordata > Mammalia > Perissodactyla > Tapiridae > Tapirus > Tapirus indicus. The sequence continues at coordinate 40,426,549 of CM062925.1, forward strand.
GTTAGAAATAGTGTTCATCATAAATGAATTTGATGTGCACTGTTTATTACTCAAATCACATAAAACAAAATACTTGATTCATTAGAAAAATTAGGATCCTAATCAAAACTTGATTTTAAAGAAGAGTAATTTAAGGGTAGCTTTAAAGGTGGCCTTGAAATAGAACCCACATAATCGATATTTCTTTTCAAATGTGTACATACTTTTCTAGTCTTGCACATTTATTGAAAATATATTTAGAAAATTATCATATTCTAGTGTGTTTGTGATGCATATTTTTAAGGCACCTTTAAATATTTTCCATAAATATATTCTTTGGCTGAAAAAATGAAGATTTACATAACAGTTTCTTTTCCAACAAACTGAATGCTCTTTTAGGACAAATTTATTTGGTACTCTGAAATTCTCATAACTTTTTATTTCAATTTGTTTGGTAGAATAGGTTGAAGTTAAATTTCTCTCTTGGTAGCCATATTTTATCACTCTGTCCTGGGAAATCTCACCTCTTTCCATCTTTTCAATAAAAAATGTACTGTAAGTTAATGTTTGACAAAAAGATGTCATCAGATTAGAGTATTGTTCTGTCCTTCAGATTCATTTTACTCAATATTCTGCTAAGTATTACCATAACATTGTCTCATAAAAAGATTAAAGTCAACATCTCCAACATAGACTTCATTGTCTTTCCTCCAGTGTAATGCTGTTTCTACCTTTTCTCTTTATTCCTTATCCCAACGAATAATACCTTGGAGTCACCCTGGGCTGTTTTTCTCCTTCACAGATAACATCTGAGCAGTTGTCATTTCCTTGGATTACAACTTCATAACGTTTCTCCTTTCCTTCTTCTCTCTAACCTTGTGTGGGGGGTTTATTATCTGCTGACTGGAAACCTGATTTCTATATGCCTGAAGCTAAACAATGATCACTGTTGGAGGAAGTTACAGAGAAAGATCCGATTGGATCTGCAATTAATTCATGATCACCAACTTCGAATGGGTCCCCACAAATGTCTAGCAATCTATGACTACTAGTCAACTGCTCTCCTATGCATGTATATTGACTATTTCTATCTCAAAATTTTCACACTTTCCTTGAGCATCAATTCACCATAACCCCAACTCTCAGCTCCTGACTTCACAAGAAGACGTGTATTGGCGTTCTATTATTTTCTTGATATCAAAAATAAAACCAACCGATATATTTATCCATCCTATTCCCCTTTTTATAAAAATAGTCTCTGTCAATCTTCTCATCTAAGACTGATTATTTTATTGTCCCCTGCCTTCTTAAACACCTTGTACTATAAATCACCTATTTCCTAAATACTCAGTTTTCCTGTTATTTTAAAAGTCACTCAAGTCTTCACATTTCTCTGTGTTCTCTTTTGTTCATATCTTTCACTTCCACCGGCTGTATTTGGTTTAAGAGGTATGGAAACTACTCATGTTTTCATTTGCATGTCTCCCAATACCTGACATTGTGCTCAACAACTATGTGTAGAATTAATGAATGTATGTGGTATTATAATTTGAGTCTATTCTTTATTTATTCATTTATTGAACCCCCGTGAGGTCACTATGGATTTTTCGAGATCATGGACTGACTGTGCCCTAGGGACTGTACTCTCTTCCTCTTCACTTCCCTCATATCAAGCCCAGTATCAGTTATAAAAAGGTATTCAAAAATTACTGATTAAAATAAATTGAGATGTAAGGTGAGTGTGGATGACTGATTATTTAAAACACAAGTAAGCTTACTATATTCTAGTTTAAACAATTTAATCTCTCTTTCTTTTAAAAAGTTAATTACAGGAATTGTCACATTTATCCTAATTCCTGTGTCAAAATAATGTTGAAATAGCATTCAACTTTGAATAAATACAACATGAATGAAATAATACAGGTTTATTTTTCAAAATGATCTGTGTTGGATGGAACACATATGAATGGGGAAATCTTAATACTTTTCCTAAATTAAAATTTTATTTTATCAATGCAAACAAAACAAGCTTTAAAAAAAATCAATGTTTTTAAACCAGACACAATTTGAGATAGCATAAATAGAAGAGAAAGATAAGTCATTCACAGGAAAGCTCTATAACTGTATATATTATGTATGATATAAAAGCTATATAACATATATTCAATAATATTTAACTACTTATTTTGGTGCTTTGAGAATCATCTTCATAATATAAAATGTATTCATAGAGTGTATACACCGAATGCACCCACAAACATACTTCAAATTTATTCTTCCTACTATTCCTTCCTATTCTTATACTACTACAGATAGTAGTAAAACAAGTTATTTGGGCACCTTACTGTGTACCAGGCAAGAATTTGAGGCTCTGATGCACTGCAGTAAACAAAATAGGCCACTCATAGAAATAAGACACATCATCCAACAAATATCTTTGTATATCTGGATTTTGGAACTTTGAACAAAAACTAGACTCTAATCTTCATGAGGACAAGTGCCATGTATGTTATTGTATATGGTATTCCTTGAATGTCTGGTGAAGACAACAAGTATCATATATCTGATTGTCCTTCTCTTTCCCCAAAATTACCACTTCCATCTATTTTGTAAAATTATTTTAAAATTTTATTTATTAAATTACTCCTCTAAATTTAGGAAAGACATTTCTTAGTATTCTAGTCAGTGCTCACTGATTTATCAGTTCTCCACTCTGCTATTAGGTACAGGTATTTTTCACAGCCCTGTGTGAACTATAGACACATTTCCCTCTAGTCCTTTCAGGGCTGAATTTTTTTCCTAGCCTTGATTAATTTCATCACACGTATTCCCTAATTAGTGCTCAGCTGAAAATTTCAGTGGGATCCTCTGCAGATCCCCAGACCCCTCTCTGTGAGCAGCTCTCTTTTCTTGTCGCTGTGCCGTACGAACTCTAGGTTCATTGGATTCCTTGGGCTCCCAACTCTGTCTCCTCAATTCAGGTTGTCAATCAGGCTCTGCCTGGGTTTTCCCTCCCTGTGCCTTGGCCTTGAAACTTCCTCCAGCAGCAGGATGGAGCGGTGTTAGGGCTGCTTCATTAGTTTCCTATCTCTCAAGGATCACTGGTTTTCACTGCCTAGTCTTTCGAGTACTGTTGTTTCATATATTTTGTCCATTTTTTTGGTTGTTATAGGCCAGTGGGAAATCTCACTCATGTTACTCCATATTTTTGCTATAATTTTATTTTCATCAAAGTAAATAGTAATTCAAATAATTATTGTATATAAAACTATGAAAATCTTACAAGTTTTATAATAGAAAGTAATTGTTTTCATCTCTGAGTCTTTTTGGCTCGTACTGCCAGACATTTTCTTCCCTAAAAAGATATATAATTAATATAATTACATTTCTTCTGTTTACAACTATTTTTTTCGAGACTTTTCCCCCTCCCATTTCTAGTTTGATAATTCTTGTCTGATCTTTCAACAGTACTATAAAACTTCTTTGAATGTCACTTTCTACATATTAAAATACATCAGATAACCTATCAGTCCCATTTTTCCTTTGAGACATTCCAGCTATAGTCCTCTACCTTTGTGAAACATCTGGAATAGTTGCTGGATCTTCTGCACAAATATCCTCATAGAATATACTTTCAGTGCTCTTATTGGAAGCTCTACTCAATGGATCCTGGGTCGTCTTCTTCTTTTGGTCTACTCCCTTGTTTTCATGGAGTAAAACCTCCAGGAGGTTTCTGAAGGAGTGCATTTGAGACTTCAAAAGTCTGAAAATGCCTTTATGACTTACATTCACTTATAGTTTGGCTTGTACAAAGTTTTAGAGTAAGGCATAAAAAGCAGATTGGAACCTCTGTGACTATATGCAGGATTTCTTAACTGGTGTGTCTCACAGGGGTAAATGAGAGGGTAATGGCCATTTCAGATTTCACATTGGAGGGATTTTGTTTGGGGCCATTAAAATTCTCCAGGAAAAAAAAAAAACCTCTTCATATCTCAATCTTGGGAAAATGTGTGATTATCAGAGTACTCTTTAAACTAAATTTTTGGAAGAGAACTAAGAGTTACAATTCTGTATGAATTATTTCAATCAATTTCCCTGTTTTCATAATGTATCTTTCCCTTCCCATTCATACTAGTTTTGGTTTCCTGATTTCGAAACCAGCTAAGGTTTTCCCAGCAGTGGTTCTTGGACTTAAGTGTTCGCCACAATCACCTGGAGGTCTTGTTAAAACAGTTTGCATGGACACATTTTCAGATTTGTGATTCAGCGGTGGTGTAGCCTGAAATATGCATTTCTAACAAGCAGCCTATTGGTGTTGATGTTGCTGGTCCAAGGACTGCACTTTGAGAACCACTGTCCTATATGAGGTTGGCAAATGGTACATATTCTTTCACTGTAATATATAACATTTATCATTGCACATAGTTGCCAGTATAATTAAATACTATAGAAAAATTTGTCAATCTCATGTGATTTCAATGAGAGATCATTACCCGTTTGGGTAGTTTTAGGCTTTTGAGGAGAAATTTGACCAATTTTCTCTCAGTACCCAGATTAGAAGTAACTTCATTATGAAAGAAAGGACTTCAGCCGAGTGATTACACTATGAGCTCTGGACCCAAGCCTCAGGATTCCTTTTCTGTGGAATGAAGTTAATTAAGCTCCCTCTGTTTAAGTTCCATCGTCGCCTCTGAGAATATCAATATCTCCCACATCATGATGTTATTGTGAAAATTTCAAAAGATAATAAATAAAAACCTTTAGCGCAGAGCTTGGCCCACAGTAGACTCTCAATGTGGTGTTTGTCATCTACAGCTTCATCAGCCTTATCATCATCATCATCAATAAACTGGTGCTGCGCCTAATAAAATCCTATGGGATTCTGGGGTTGACCCAGCTCTAGTGCACGCCTTCAGCAATAGACCATCCAGCTGAGCAATGACGCCTCGGCCCTGTGGTGCATGAGGAGCAGGGAGACAAATGTGACTCATGACCCTGCTGCCTTCCGGGCCATCAGAAACAAAGTCCTTTGTCACTGTCCCAGGGGTCTTGTGTCTTCTGCCATCATTCTTGAACTGTGGCAGTTAACTTTTGAGCTTGCAAGTAGAGTAAAACTCAGAAATCTCATTGGTTTTGACAAGTTTTTTAATACTGGTGAAAGAAGTCATATTATCCAGTAGGTGTACCATTAATTTAATAGTCTATTAGAAAAGAAACTACTACAATATGAAATTTAAAAATACAAGTTATGTTTCTCATATATGTGTGTGTGTGTGTGTGTGTGTGTGTGTACAAACAAGAGTCTTTATATTCTTTGAAGCACAGGTAAGATTCTACAAATATCTATCAATATTAATTTTTTAAAGAATTTTTGTACTCAGATGTAACTAAAATGTGGGCTGTTTGTGTATATGGTTTTGAGGTCAATATCACTGAAAATGGAGGTTACCAATGCACTTCAATCAGATTCCTTTTCAACTTCAATATCTGTAAAACTAATGTCCTTAATATTGCACAAATGTCTTCCTTTGCAGAGGATTGAACCCATTGCAGTTTAATTCTGCTTGGATATTTGATTTAGGCTCAAAATTGGTGCCACTCTATTTGTGGTCACATTCCTTGTTGCTGGTTTATTTTTCTCACTGGTGTTTGGGATTAGAGTATTCTGATATTTTGCACAATGTGAAATATCTGTGTCTTCAGTAAATCTGGCTTCATTAACGTGGATTTCATTTCCTGTCTTAAGAGGGTAAAATTAAATTAGTTAAATGTAGGGTTTGACAAACTATTTTAACTAGTTAATATTTCACTATTTTGGGGGGCAAACTAATATATCTGTTTTACTCTATTAGCTCTTGCATTTCTAAAAGCTTACATTTATCTCAAATATTTATTATATTCTCTACCAGTATCATTTGGGAGGTCAGTATTTGACCCAGGCTTAGATGGCAAATTGGTACACTGCCTCATCACTTCACAGTTGTTTTACAAATAAACAAGGTTTCGGCATGTCTGATATAAACCAAACATTTCACGATTTTCAACATCTTGAACCTCAACAACATGCCAAAAGAGTAGTTTTTATTCTTTCAATCTTTACATTTGGCACCTACTTACAAAATTATCTTAATTCTGTTGATTACTTACTGTAGAGAAATATTTGGTCTCACTCCTAAACCATTAAAACTTAATAGAACTGAGGACGACAGCATTGATTAGTCACCAATGTGTACATAACAGCATACTAGCCACCAAAATGATTCTTTCTTGTACACATTCTTAATTTAAATGGACTGTCAGCCAGGGATGAGAGACCAGGCACACAGATGGAGTCCTGTCTCAGAGTCAAAAGCTTTCTGTTTTTCATGCCCCAAGATTCATGGTTGAAAGTAGTGAGGCAAAGCTTCCGGCTGGTCAAGAACTGTGGAAAATAATGCAGTAGGATTAGACCCAGAAAGATTGACCCTGTTGTTTTGAGCATCTAGGAGCACAGAATTGGAAAATAGGAAAATAGTTGGCATGTTTTCAGGCACTGCAAAATACTCCAAATAACAGTCTTCTGCTCATTCTTTAGTTGTAATCACCGGAGAGACAGTGGATCAAAACATAAGACATAATGTTTTCTTAAAATTTATATATAATGTACAGGTGTTCTGCTCTCTGTATTTGCTCTTTTTCTCCATTTTTCATTTTACTGTATTGTCATTAAGATAGAACTTAGCCACTGCTCTTAACCTTTCCTCTCATGCCATCTTGATTTTCTTTCTTTACTCATAAATTCACAGACACGCTATAGGTAGATATTTCCCAAAGTAACAGAGATATGTAGCTTTCTAAAAAGAGCATAAATTATGATGTCTGTCTCTGGAATTTTACAAGTAAAATCATTTCGTCTATAACAAAATTGCTTCTCAATCCACTGTTAATACTCTGTCATGTTCTATGTCTCTGTTGAAATGTAATAACTGTGTCTTTTCTTTGATGTGATACATTTGTTAACATGGGTCATGATTCACAGATGGTAAAGTTATAAAAACATGGTTAAGATTTATTTTTTTTCAGAAAAAGTAAAACAATAGTTTTGGAGAAGGTTGAAGGTGAAGAAAATGCCCAGTGACACTATAGCCACTTTTCCTTCCTCCATCCTCAGATAAATTTAGGGTTTGGTCACAGTTAATACCATTAGTTTTATAGTAACTTCTGGAATTATTGGTTTTATGATGAGGATTTTACCTTTAAACCCTAGAGCCTTTATCAAAAAACCTGGGATAATCTTTACTGAAAAGATGGGCTCAAAAAAACCCTGTAACAGACACAAGGGTCCTAAGATCTCTTATGTCTATTTGGGCAGCCATGAGGTCACTCCTTTGTTTTCCACCTCACCTGCTTACTACCTTCTCTCCCACATCTCCGGTTAATTGTGAGATGCACCCCACGTCCTGACTTGAAGTATCATCCTGCCTTTGACCTTGTCATCATACTGCCATGTTGATCTGCTCTTCTCTGATCATGTGATGATGTTTTGTTCCTCTGTGGCAGAGTTTTTCAACTTGGGCACTATTCACATTTTGGACCAGATAATTCTTTGCTGGGGAGGGAAGTAGGGAGCCGTTCTAGGATGTTTAGCAGGATCCCCGGCCTCTAACCACTACATGTAATTAGTGTTCCATCTCCCTCACTACTCCAGTTACAAAAATAAAACGTATCTCTAGACATTGTCAAATGTGCCTCTGGGGATAAAAATTGCCCCTGGTTGAGAACCTCTGCCTATGGTGTTATTTGTTTTTTTTATCCTATGCCAGAGGAACTTATTTTTTTGTCAAGTTTCTTGCCTCAGCTCTTCTAGCTGCTTCAGTTTCTCAAAACACCCAGATATTATCAAGGATATTTTCTCCTCAGATGCCCAGTGTTCAAGAGTGTGGTAACCTACCCATGAACGCTGAGTTGGATAATTCTTCCTCAAGTGCCTGTGCCTTTTTTCTAGGGACTGGGACGACATCCAAATGGATGACCATTTTACATTATTTAAACAGTAAAAGTAGTTACTCTTAGAAATTACCTCAAGCTCTTAAGTCAACTTACCTCGAGTTATATCTTTAATTTCAGACAAAACTCTTAGCAGCATCTTTGAAAAAATTTTTTAAAGACTTTACTTTTTAGAGTAGTTTTAGGTACAGCAAAATTGAGAGGAAGGCGCAGAGATTTTCCACATATCCCCTACCCCCACCGATGCATAGCCTCCCACATTATCAACATCCCCCACCAGGGTGGTATGCTTTTTAGCAAGGATGAACCTGCACTGACACATCATAATCACTCAAATTCCATAGTTTATTTTAGGATTCACTCTTGAGGTTGTACATTCTGTGGGTTTGGACAAAAGCATAATGTCATATATCCATCATTATAATATCATACAGAGTATTTGCACTGCCCTAAAAATCCTCTGTGCTCTGACAATTCATCTCTTCACCCCACCCCCTAACCTCTTGCTACCAGTGATGTTTTATTTTTTCCATATTTTTCATTTTCCAGAATATCATATAGTTGGAGCAATATAGTACATAGCCTGTTCAGATTGGCCTCTTTCACTGAACAGTATGCATCTAAGCATTCTCCATATCTTTTTATAGCTTAATAGCGTTTCTTTTTAGCGCTAAATAATATTCCATTGTCTGATATTTATACATTCACCTACTGAATGATCTCTTGGTTGCTTTCAAGTTTTGGCAGTTATGAAAGCAGGATCTGTTAAAATACACAGATTATGTTATTATCCTGTCTTACTATATGATCAGAAGTTTGTTTGTATACCATATCTTTGGGCTTAGATTTTACATTTAGGCAGTTATATAACTTCTAGTTTCAGAATAGTGCTCAAAACCTGATTAAACCATAGTCCACCTCTATGGTTGGTAGATTTTAGCTGCCACAGGCTACAGTGCATCCAACGATTTGGATGCCAGCACTGTCTATCTACTTGCCAGGGTGAGGAGGCAGATGCTCACAGGGCATGAAATCTCTAGGGACAGTTCCCACAGCAGCTTGTGAGGGGGAGAAAAGCTGTGTGGGTGTGGCAGTGGGGGTAGGGGATATATTTTCCATCCATGGATCTAAGACTTTCTCAGTTTTTCTTTTCTGCTGCTATCTACTCTTTATAACTGGGATTTTCTTTCTTGCCTCTTAGAAGAAAATACTTTCTGTCAACTTCTTGCCCAATCTTCTCTCCTGTAGTAAGCAAAAATATATACATATATAAAAGATTTCAATATTATTAAGATTGGAAAACACTGGGATAAAAAGTCCTGGCTTGTCCAATTTTTTTTTCAAGTCAGACATGTCATTGTGATTACGGCATATCTTTCTGTACAAAAATAACAGAGGAGGATGCACCCATATTTTAGAGAAAAATGGTCGTTTTTCATTGCAGTGAAGGATGGCCAAGGCTCTCGAGTGAAAATCCAGAGGAGCCTCTGGATATAAGTGAGAAGGAAAGAAATGGGACTGGGGATGCAGAAAGAAGAAAGTATGCCTAAAAGCTGTAAATATGTCATAGGAAAATTGATTCAATTAGTTCTGACATTTAGAAAGAACGTTTTCTTATTTTTTCAAAGTCATACAGAGAGAGTGTTTGAAATAAAGTTGTCACACAGTCCAGTTTTTTAAATTATCTTATCTCCTACTTTGAAAGTTGTAACTATCAAGTAAACTCGAGCTTCTTCTGGACATAATGGTTGGATCTAAGGCAAGAAATAGACAATGTGAGAATTATCACTCTGTAAATATAAAATTAAGAGTAATAAACCCATAAAAATGTTAATATAACCATAAAATTACTGGATTAATATTTATCCTAGCACTCTATAAAAAAATTTCTATAGGTAAAAGAATGGCCTTTAAAAATTTGGTCTGGAGCCAGCCCCAGTGACCTAGCAGTTAAAGTTTGTTGTGCTCCACTTCAGCTGCCTGGGTTCAGTTCCCAGGCATGGAACCACACCACTTGTTTGTCAGTAGCCATGCTGTGGTGGTGGCTCATATAGAAGGACAAGAAGAACTTACAACTAGAATATACAACTATGTACCGGGGCATTGGGGAGAAAAAAAGGAGAGAGAAAGATTGACAACAGATGTTAGCTCAGAGCAAATCTTTCCCAGAAAAAAAAAATTAAAAATTGGGTCTGTTAGTGACCAACATAAATAATTTCCTTTGGAAAAATGACGCTATTTTAATGAAAAAAATTCGTTTTGGTTATATCATAACTAATGTAACGAACTCATAAATTTATTTGTATGTATTCAATATTTAAATATGTTTTTCAACCAAAATAACATATAGTCTTCTCTCATAGCAAACTATAATCTCTAGGAAATTAACAATAACAAGTACTCTCGAATTTAATAGTAAGAGATAATAAGCAGTAAATGAAAGGACATCTTTTATTACCAAATAAACATTAGGGAAATCAAATTATGGAAGAGAAGCATCCAATAAAAAAATAATTCCCTAAAAAGATAACATTAAATAGAAAGAAGAGAACACTTTAAAGAAATATAATTAGTAATCTCATAAAGATAAAAGATATGCAATATCCATAAAACAAAAACAGGCTCCTATTAAAAAGAAAAAAATTGAGATCTTGGAAATTTAAAATTTGCTTGCAGAAATATAACATACAATGAAATAAACTTCACTGCAAGGATTAAATAGTATAATGAAACAAATTAGAGAAATTATTGAGCTGGAAGCTTGAACTAGGGAAAAACATTAAAACTTCAACTAGAATTTCTGTGATACAAGTTTCAAAGAAGAGAATAGGAGGAATAAAAGGAAAAAATAACCAAGAAAATATCCTAAAACTTAAGAAAGAGTTTGCACTAGCCAAAAAGGAGTAACAAAAAACACCCTCTACAATAATGAAATTGAAAATATTTTCAGTAATGTGCAGAATAAATAGAAGATCTTATAAGCAAAAATCAGAAAAATCTCAGAACAGTTTCAAAGTTTTTATTGGCATTACTGAAGGAAATTTATTACTCCTAAGGAAAAATGGAGCAATAGCATTTAAAAAGGGGTCCAAAAAGCAACACTAAGTAAGGGTTCAAGTATAATGTAAAATACAAAAATAACCAAGAGGAAAATAAACACAAGTACCCTCTTGGTGGTAGACTATGTAAATTTGACATGAAAAAAGTTAGGATAATCACACCAAACCATAAGAAAAACAAAGAATCAATTGAAAAAAATAAAATAAAAAAAAACCCCACCACCTAGGAAGAGATAAGAAAGAGCGTAATAACAGCAGTAAAATATGACTACAGATCAGTACTCACAATGAGTGGGCATGGATAAAATCCTTCTATTAAAGCTCAGAGGTTCTCGTATTGAGTACTGGAACAAACTACAACTTGTGTCACCCTGTGCTTTCTAAGTGAGACATGCCAACAGCACGAGTCATGGGATTTTAAGATGATAGCTTAGAAAAATGTAGATAAGAACAATGTTCACAAAGCGATTAATTATGGGCATATTGCTATAAAAAGAAAATCCGCTACACATCAGAACATACAGAGGAACTGATTCTATTCACAACTGAGTGAATGCACTAAGATTATGTAATGTCCAATTCCTCTTTGAGGAATTAACTAAAACTTCACTGAAGTGTACAAGAAAGGTTTCAAATAGATAGAGATAATGATGGGGCTATTTATTGAGAGCCTTGAGTACAATAACTCTCCCTAATTTAATTTATAACTTCAAAACAAATATCACCTCTAGTAAAATCCTTAATGGATGTTAATATGCTAATTTTAAATTTTATGTTGAAGAGACCATGTCCAAGAAAGTAGAAGGATATTCTCTCCCAGGTCAAAACATACTATAATTTTATTAAAAAATAGGTTAGTCTTTGCCCAGAATCAAAATATTTTTTCTTGTTTTGTTTTGTTTGAGTCAGTTTGAGTTCCCTGGGACACAGATTCTGAGGCAGAGTTTAGCCTACAGGTTGTTTATTTGGGAAAGTCCTTGAGATCAACACTAGAGGCAGGTGGGAGAATGAAGCAGCTTTGGACAGAGGGAGAAGTTGAACTCTGATGCAGGCCCACCAATTGCCTCAGTCCACACTACAGACAGTTCTGGAGCTAGAGTGGCTCTTCAGAGTTGTCCTGGCCTGGGCAGTGATGGCCTTTATACTCTCAGTGGATTGGTCGTTGTATGTAGACTCCCCAGAGAGGGCATGCCCTTGGATGAGGCTGCTCTATGAAGCCCAGGCAATCTCTGAAGGGGCTGACGTGTGATGTTATCTGCTGACTCTCTGCAGCTGAAACAACACTTACTTCCTTAAAGTGGGGTCTGGAAGTCACATCATACTGTCCCCACAGAACTTTAGTGATATATTTGTCAAAATTCTAGTACATCCTTTCTTCTCCACCAAAAAATATAAAAGCCTTGCCCCAGTGAAGTTTTGTTCAAAGCGTCTCTCCTTAATACTTTTGACTTCTCATGCTTGTAGCTCATGTAATGATTTGAAATATTTAAACATATGGATATGTCAGAGAATAAACACGGTGGACTCCACTATGATAATCACTGCAGTCTCAATTTTTAAATTGCTTTATTTTATTCACAAAATTGATGTATGGTCAATGAAGAAAATTAACAATGAAGCACAAAACAGAGAAGTTGTCTCAAAAAACGTAAAAATATTTCATATACTCCTTAAGAGAGAAATTTTTCTAGATTGGTTTCATGTGTTTATCATATTTCCCTATTTGTTAGCACTATAGGAAAATGTTATGCATGTTAATAAATATTCTTATATAATATGTTTTTATCTTCTGTCCTGCCTATATTATAAAGAAATACGATATATTTAATTAACCCCCTAGTGTTAGGAATTTATTTTATTTAACTTTTGTTCCAACCATATGAAAATTGTCTGTCTTTGGATTACACGTATGTTATTAAAGCATAATGACTATTAGTGTGATACAATTGAAGTTCCCTTGTGCAGTTTTAAGGAAGCATTACTTCTTCTGCACCAGCATAAAAGAAAGGAAAATGTTTCTATTTTCTTGCAATTATAGCAATGCGTGATTCAAAACTCCTTTTTCTTTATTCCCACTATTATCCCTCACGTCTGGTATGGATTAAACAACTTTAGGCCCCTGGTCTTTAACTCTGACTTGCTGAACAGAAAGCTGATAGCCCATTCTTCTCTGAATAATACACTTATAGAAAGGAAAGAAAAATACCCAACTTCCCCCAACATTTCAGTAGTCTTTCCTCTTCTTTCCACTATGTCATATTTTCCTGATATTTACTTAAATTAACTATTGTATAGTTACACCACTGAGATGCTCTGAGTGCTGATGTAACAGTCCCTCCTAGAGCAGGCACATAAAATCAGCAGTGTAGAAACAACTTTATAAAGAAACATGAAGCTCAGACGGGGATAACTACCTTTATATCTGAAGGAGAGCAAAATATGTGATGGGATTTTTAAGTTTTTTTCAGCAAGCGTCTGTCAGTTTTACATAAATGTTGGTGATTATAGTGACTGTGTGTAACCTGTCCTCATGGAAATAATTTGAGTTGATAAAAATGGAAAGGTTTTGCCTCAATAAATAATGATGAGATATAGTTTATAAAATGGCATCACTATTCATTAGTAATTTGGTTGGATACTTGAGCTTTTTTGGTAACAAATGGTTTCTAGCTGTCAGCTAAAACCTGGTTAACAGGAGAGCTGCGAGCGGGTCACACTGCTGCACACGGGTGCGTGGTGTGGCGTTTGGCAACGACAGGAAAATTAAGGCAGCCGATGTGTTCTCGTTATTTCTCCTGAAAACCTGACTTGTACTGTGTGATCACACAGTTTCCCAGGCTGTCACTCTTCACTGGGAATCCAGGGACTGATGTTATGTTCATTTTGGCTTGTTTCAGATGGGATCCGACAAGAAGTCTTCAACCTAAAACTGTTATGATGATCAAGGGCTCTTTGCTGCTTTTTAACTCTCCACTCCACTCATTGTATTCTTCCTGTCTATTTTCCAAGTTTCTCCTCTCTTCATCCCATGTATCTATGTAATGCGGGGACATAATTTAGTTTCTCAAAAGCATCGAGACTGTCATCTATGCTTACCAATACCTGGATCCAATTACAGAGTTCAGATATGGAAAGGGCTAAGTTCTGGCTTAGGCTCTTCTACTAACCTGTGTCCTTGTCATCAGGTCTCTTAATCCTGTGACACCTAGTGGGGTACACAACGGAAAGCAATATATTAAACTTCTTGACTCTTGTCTTAAAAACAGACTAACTAATGCTTATAGTTTTTATGTTTTCTTTTTACTTAGTGTTTTAATGAAATGGAATGAATAGGATTCATTCTTGGTTTTATCATACACTAGAAACTTTGTTTTGTTTTTGATCCACTACTTTGAGGGCAACATTTGTTATAGTTATCATAAAGCTCCTTGTTTTTGTAAGACGACAGGCAAATGATAATGTGCCCAAGATAAATTAGTCTTTGCACTTTTATCTCTCTAGGACTGAGAGATTTCATCTTTCATATCACTCCATTTCCCAGCAGAGAACAGGGAACTAAAAAGGGGGCAATTGGCATGAGCTTCAGAAAGGATTTTTAAAAGTTGATGGAAACCTGCAGTGAAGGGTGAAGAAGCTCAGGGCTAACATAGTGGCAGGTTGCTCCTCTCCTTAGGCTTGAAGGAGCAGAGGGGAGAGCCATTGGGTTGCTGTACAGGATTTGTAGCCTTTGGTGGATCACCACCTGCCCTGAGCACTAGCTGCCTCAGCAGGGAGGGAGCTGGGGGAATAAGCACCCTGACAGCTTTCTCCTCCCACTCTCTAATATTGGCTAGGAGCTTGTCATTCAGACATAACCACAGCTAAGGGGTTAAAAAGTCATTTTGTGGTTGTCCATGGAGAACAACCTCCTGAGACACAGAATAAGGTAAAGAAGATTGGAAATGTGACATGAAGGGACAGATGAGGAGTGACCAATACATCTGTAAAATGAAACTTTTAAACCTGAAGATCTCAAAATTCCTTTCTTCTTTACAACTCTATCTGTCTCATATTTAGCTATTGGCCATGCCTCAAACATATCTATGCAATTTCTTATACGGCCTTATTTTAGTATATTAATTATGATTTATCATTTCCAAAATGCTTGATTTAAAACATGGTTTGGAATCCTTTTGGTGATTTGCAATTTTTTTCAGTATGGATATCTCTTGATGTAAATGGGAGTATCACGCTAATATCTTGAATGCTACACAAAACTAATTCAATAAATTTGAATTTAGGATTGTTCAAGCTTTACTTTATAGTCAGAGAATAAACTGAGGATCTGATTCGTTCTCCCACAGACTTGTTAAGATTGACATCTTGTTATTTTCTCTCTTTCTCTGAATATGTAGATTGGAGTATGGGCTCAGTTTAAATTCTGGGAATCCTAAGGAACATTTATTCCTTTGTTTCTGAAAAAATATATAAAATGCCACGGAAATATACGACATGGAATGTCTTCGGAATGGATAGAGGTATTTTTGTTGCCTCATCCTGGATGAGTCTCTGTGAGAAATAGCTATAATTCCAGTGGTTTTCTGAAAAATGACCTAAACTACTCACTATTATTGAAAATCTTATCAAGAAACGTTGTCTCTCCATATTACTAGAAAGGATATTGCTGGAAAGTTGGAACTCATACTTCAATAACAGTTGTTTGGAAATAAAGAACTTTGAAATAGCAAGATATGACCAATTATGAGAATTGGTGATGTATAGTGTTTTAGTCTGCTTAGACTTCCATAACAAAATACCACAGATTGAGTGGCTTAAACCACAGAAATTTATCCTCACAGTTCTGGAGACTGGAAGTCCATGATCAAAGTCCCTGCAAATGCAATTTCTGATGTGGACTGTCTTCCTGGTTTATAGACCGCTACCTTCTCACGGTGTCCTCACATGGCCTTTCCTCAGTGCATGGGCGTGTGCGCGCGCGCGCACACACACACACACACACACACACACACACACACACACATACACACAGGGATAGCGAAAGAGAGAGCTGTCTGGTGTCTCTTTTTATATGGGCATTTATCCTATTGAATCAGGGCCCCACACTTATGACTTCATTTAACCTTAATTACTTCCTGACAGGCCCACCTCCAAATACAGCCACACTCACACTGGGCGTCAGGGTTTCAACATATGATTTTGAGCAGGACACAAACATTCAGTCCATAACATACGGCAAATGGAAAACACTGTTAAGCCTTTACATTATAATATTCTTTTTAAAAGGCATATAATTTTGGAAATATTGTTCCAAAATTAATTCATTAGAAATCCTGATAGTAGAAATACTGTCAGCTTACAAATTTTTGTCTGAAAATTCTAGAAAATTAGGAAAAAGAGAAAAGGAAGGAAAGCAATCACAATCGTCATAAATCTTGACGCAGAGATAATACCTGTTAATATTTTTATGTATTTTATTTCAGATTTTTTTTCTGTACACAACACTTGCATCAAGTTAAACAAAATTAGATAGCTTCTTAATTTTAGAATTATATTTGCTAATTACATGGATAATTTCAAAGAAGAAAATATGTTACCCAAACTTATTTAAGGAAATTTTATGGTCTTTCTCCCAATATTTCTTTTAATTGCAGTTTAGGACATAATTAGCTTATTGATATCTTCCTATAATTGTATTTCCATTGCTTTTATGCCCACATGACCTTTCTTATACCATGATGAAATAAAGATTTATTCACTTTTTTCTTCCCATTCTTATGCAAGGCCACCAGTACTTATCTGGCATCTTTGATCATCTAGGGACATTTCTTAATAAGTGACAATCTATTTGGATATATTTGAAAAAGCTGCCCCTTTCTCCAAGAGCATGTAGCCTCTCTAGGACACATACTTTGGAAGAGGAGCACAGACCATGTTTCAGAGCTCACACTAACTCTTTTGTTCTTGCATCCTTAGTTTTAGCTTCCCAGGATCCAGTCAAAATACTGTTTTCCAAGTAAACTAGGTTAATCCTTTTCTTCTCCACTCCTATCAATGTGGTTTTGTTGTTTATTTGTAATACAGTAAATCTAATTTTTTATAGTTAGTATTCCATTTTAAGTTCTCCTCATGCTTGCTTGAATTTTTTATAACTTTATATACAGTAAAATCTACTGTGCTGTTATAGTTCTATGAATTCTGAAAAATGTATATATTCATGTATCCGTCACCACAGTCATGATATAGAACAATCCTATCACCCCCAAATTCTCTTACACTCCTCTTTTGTAGTCAAGCCAACCCTATTTCCTATTCCTATAAATCTGATGTTCTCAAATACTTCTTTTAATATCTTTTAAAAAGTGATTTTATTTTTTACTTTTTCTTGTTATTCTTAATTTTACATAGTTGTTCATTCTTTCTACATTGTATCCGATGTGTCTTCTATTTTACTGGTTTCCAGTTCTAGGATTTATTTATAAATTGTCCTAACATTTTGGTTTACTAAACTCTTTCTCAATATTCATTCATTCATTCTTATTTCTTTTATTTGGTTTTGAGTACCATTATTTTCCATCATCTTGAATTGAATTTCAAAGTTATACAATTTTATCCCTATGTAATCACCAGAAAAATTAGGGCCATGATTTTTTTTTTAAATGTGCGTTGTCTACATCACATTGATTTTTCTTGTGTTTTAACCCTAATTATTTTCTTCTAACTATTCATTATGTCTAGATAAGTTGTGAGATTTTTTTTGACCAGACATTAATGTTCTTTCTCCTTAATAATTTCCTTTATTATCTATCTCTTTTACAGTCAGTTTTCCTATTATCTAATATTTCAGATTTCATATTTTGTTTAAATTAAATATGGGGTTGGAAGTGGTGGAACAATATAGATTGTTTAAAATTCTCTTCTGATTTTTAGATTAACTCCTCTCCTAAAGCATTTTTAAAATCTATCCTTTGCAAGATTTTTTTCTTTTTCTCCTCTTCCTACTCTTTCCCCTTCTCTCCTCTTTTTTCTCTTTCTAGAAAATGATTCCATACTTTTCATTTATTTTGTTGCTATTCATTTTTGATCAGAAGCAATAAATATCTAGCTAAGCTACCTTTCTGAAAATTATGTATATGGACTCTTCTTGAATCTCTGCTTATTCACCTGTGTCCTGTTTGAACATGCCTAAGAACTTCACTGAATTTTGATATATAGGGTGTTTACAAGTTACCTACTCTCCACTCTTACCACTTAACTTTATCTTTCTTATTAGGGATCTAAGTCAATGCGCAAAAATAGTGGTGTGTAGCCTGGCAGTCTTTCTTTTTCTCCAGTATTAATACACCTTGATGAAATAGACCAAAGAAATGCTATCCTATATCTTTTGTACAACACACCCATATCCACAGTTCTGATCCCTCTATGTTGAAAAACATTTGTAGGGTCTTTTGGAGTTTCTTCCCACAAACTTTGCCATGCCTTTGAGTAAGGGAGTTCTGTACCATTTCTGCTGTCCTCTTCAATTTGCTCCAAACTCTATTTTAAGTTGTATATTTGTGCTATGAGGCTGTAGGCATTTTCCGTTTTAGTTTAGATGACTTTTTTCATTTATTTTTCTTCAATTTTATTCAGTCTAAATGAGGAAAATTTCACAAACATGTGTAGACACTAACTACTTTTTAATTTAATTCTCTCCTCCTAATTTTTAAATTCAAAGACATTATTGATAATTATTCTCTTAAAATTCACCCTTTATTATTTTTGTTGGAAAAATAAACCTAAAAAAATTTTAGCAAGCCATTTAATTCTATGACTTCTGATACTCCAGTGTCGGCCAGCTTCTAAAGTAATCTTAGTCTATCCAGTTTTTGTTTATAAAAATTAAATCAGTCAAGGTTGTAGCAGTAGATTTGAGGAATTTAATGTAGGAAAATAAGAAAAAAACACACAAAAAAGTAATACGTTTAAAGTTACTCTAATTATGGAGGCTTGGAAAGACTATAGGCTAAATTATAGAGTTAAGAAGTAGTAATGTATTCAATTTTTAAAATAAATTTCTTGTTTTCTTGTTTTGTAGATTTTCTCTGGATTGACACACACATATACATATAACACGTATCTATTTATAAACATATATGTTTACATTTTACATATAAATATATAAACATATATATTTTGTTGTATACATTTATATGTATATAATACAATGAGTTATGTGTGTGCGTGTGTATGAAAAACAATGAGCCATAGACTCTGTTTTCTGATAAGTAGAAGCAGCAAATAGAGATATTTATTTATTCCACGGTATTTATGAGAGCATTTGGCTACATTACTATCTAACTGAAATGGGAATATTGGCCCAATTACATTTCTGATTGTTGCAGGATAGCCCAATGGACAAGTTGTATAGAGACAGGATATAAACCTAAAGAGAGAGTAATAACAAAATGCTTAAATATCTAGGATTTCCAGCCCATTTCAAGCTAACTACTCTCTCAGTTTTAATTGATGTCTACATAGTTATTATTTTCAACTCAGAAATTCCAGCAGAACCACAGTCCAATGAAGACGTGAGGGGAATTTTCCCTGAAATGTCTGTGATTTATTTCTATTAGACTTGGACATTAAGGCCCATTAAATATGTGGCTATCTGCAACACCAGGTTTCCCCACATTCTGACTCGGGAAACTTCCCTCTTCAGAATTCTTCAGCTTCTATTGTTTTGTCAGGTCCCACTGTGAGATTTTCATACACTGAAAAATGGCAATTGTGAGGATTGATGTTCAGTGTTAACCTAAACCAACATGTTTATGAGCTGTACCATATGTTAGAAATTTTCACGTTCTTATAATGAATGTGGCATTGGAAGCAAGTCTAACTTTTTAGACACCCTTTAAACCTGAAGTTTCCACATTTAACAATTGTCAATTGTTTCTGATTATGACAGGCTGAACCAGGTATACAAAACCGCAAACTTGCAACCAAAGTCTCAATTATGGTTCCTCAAACACCAGAGTAAAATTGCATTAACTCTTGTTTGGATTTCCTTTGTCAGATGAAGTAGCATTTTTTGACCACTAACTGAAAACTGAATTGGTCTAGAATTACTGAAATATTTTTATTCTATTAAAATTATCCCATTTTAGTATAATGGATTTGTAGCAAGTTTTAAGTGACAGGATTTTCTCCTCTATTTCAACAACATTTATTCAACCATTAATGTGATAACTGCCACATAGTAAAAAATATGTAATATTTGTTGAAAATGACAATGTAATTGAAAAAATGAATGAATTTGGCTAAAAATAATATTCTTTATGCTTTTTTCTCCAAACATAAAATCAATGAATGATAAGGAAAAACATTGTACACAAACTTAAGAAAATGTAATATTAAATTTAAAAATTTTAAGCAAATTACGCAGCCTAGTGAGATTTAGAAAATGTTCTAAAAAATTAGAGGTAACTGTATTTTTTATAAATATACCTTACAATTGAAGTTAAACATCAAATTTGGTGTTTGCTCTTCTCTACTGGTGCTAATAAAATGATGGATATAATTAAAGTGTAGTCTGTTTTGACTCAACTTGATAATTTCATTAATGAGAATTTAAGTCATTAACCTATAAAAGAATGACTAAATATGCATATTTTCTCCTGATTATTTTCCCCAGAACAAATGCAGACAGATAGCATTTAGTTTGAACTCTATGTTTTTCTCCCTTGTCAGATTTACTACTTTGGTTAATAATAGGCTGATTTTATTTATTTTTCTCCAGTGGATTTCCTCTTCAGTTGGGACACTGTTTGAGCTAATGGTACATGAAAAGTTAAAATATCTAAAATTAATTGTAGTAATAAGAGCATTTAAATGGATTTCTAGTGTAATTGTAACGACCAAAATTATGTTTTTCTCATTCATCCAATCTTCTGTTTTCTTTTAAAATCTCATGTTTTCATTTAAATTTTGATTGGCTAAGTACCCCTTGTAATAGTGCCTTTTCACAGGACAAACAACAAAGTGTTCCATAAAGGTGAAAAATTGTAAATAAGAAAGTCTGTACCTTCCTTAATTTCTTTCAAAAATGTCTTATAGTTTTCAGTACACAGACTTCCACCTCCTTGGTGAAATTTATTCCTTGGTGTTTATTCTTTTTGTTGCAACGGGATTGTATTCTTGATTTCTCTTTCTCCTATTTTGTTGTTAATGTATAGAAATGCAACTGATTTTTGTATGTTGATTTTGTACCCTGCAACTTTACTCTATTCATTTGTTATTTCTAATAGTTTTTTGGTGGATTCTTTAGGGTTTTCTTTATATAAAAATATGTCATTTGCAAATAGTGACAGTTTTGCATCTTCCTTTCCAATTTGAATAACTTTTATGGTTTTTTCTTCCCTAATTGCTCAGGGTAGAACTTCCAACACTATACTGAATAAAAGTGGCAAACTGGCCATCCTTGTCTTGTTCCTGTTCTTAGAGGGACAGCTTTCAGATTTTCACCATGGAGAATAAAGTTAGCTTCATATATGGGTCTGTCATATATGGCCTTTATTATGTTGAGTTACTTTCTATGCCCATTTTGTTCAGAGTTTTTATCATAAATGGATGCTGAATCTTGTCAAATGTTTTCTCTGCATCTATTGAGATGATCACGTGATTTTTATTCTTCATTTTTTAATGTGTTGTATCACACTGATTGATTTGTGGATGTTTAAACATCCTTGTATCCCTGGAATAAATCCCACTTGATTGTGGTGTATGATCTTTTTAATGCATTGTTTGTATTCAATTTGCTAATATTTTGTTGAGGATTTTGTCATCTATGTTCATCAGCAATATTGGCCTGTAATTTCTGTTTTTTGAAGAAGACACAAAGAAATAGAAAGATATTGCAGTTCATGGATTGGACGAATTAATGAAGTTAAAATGTCCTTATTACCTAAAGCGATTTACAGATTCTATAAAATCTCTATCAAAATCCCAATGACATTTTTCACAGAAATGGAACAAAGAATCCTAAAATTTATAGGAACCACAAAAGACTATAATCAAAGCAATTTTGAGGGGAAAAAAAGGCCAAAGTGGAGGTACCACACTCCCTGATTTCAAAATATACTACAAGGCTATAGTGATCAAACTCACTTGGTATTGGCAGAAAAATAGACAGACAGGTCAATGGAACAGAATTAAGAGCCCAGAAATAAACCCACACATCTACGGACAGCTTATTTTCAACAAAGGAGCCAAGAATAAACAGAGAAAGGAAAGTCTTTTCAATAAATGGTGTTGGGAAAACTGGACAGCCACATGCAAAAGAATGAAAGTAGACCACTAACATGTCATACACAAAAATTAACTCAAAATGGACTAAAGACTTGAAAATAAGACCCGAAACCATAAGACTCCTAGAAGAAAACAGGCAGTATGCTCTTTGACATTGATCTTAGCAGTACCTTTTTGAATATGTCTCCTCAGGCAAGGGAATCAAAAGAAAAAATAAAGAAATGGGAGTACATCAAACTAAAAATCTGCACAGCAAAGGAAACCATCAATAAAACAAAAAGGCAGCCTACAGATTGGGAGAAGATATTTGTAAATCATATGTCCAATAAGGGGTTAATATCCAAAATATATAAAGAACTCATACCACCCAACAACAAACAAAGAACCCAATCAAAAAATGGGCAGATGTCCTGAACTGACACTTTTCCAAAGAGGAGCTACAGATGGCCAATAGGCACATGAAAAGATGTTCAATATCACTAATTATTAGGGAAATGCAAATCAAAACCACAAGGAAATATCACCTCAGGCCCATCAGAATGTCTATTATGAAAAAGATAAGAGAAGATGTGGAGAAAAAGGAACTCTCATACACTGCTGGTGAAAATGTAAATTGATAGAGTCACTACAGAAAACAGTACGAAGATTCTGCAAAAGATTAAAAACACAACTACCATATGATCCAGCTATTCCACATCTGGGTATTTACCTGAAGAACACAAAAACACTAATATGAAAAGATATATGCACCCCTATGTTCATTGCAGCATTATTCACAATAGCCAAGACTTGGAAACAACCTATGTGCCTATTGACAGATAAATGGATAAAGAAGATGTGATTTTACATATATATATATATATATATATGTGTGTGTGTGTATATATAATGGAATATACTCAGCCATAAAAAAGATGAAATCTTGCCATTTGCAAAAACATGAATGGACCTTGAAGGTATTATGTTAAGCAGGATAAGTCAGATGGAGAAAGCCAAATGCCATGTGATTTTACTCATGTGTGGAAGACAAAACAACAACAACAAATAAACACAAAAATAGAGAACAGATTGGTGGTTACCAGAGGGAAAGGGGGGTAGAGAGAGGGTGAAAGGGGTAATGGAACACATTTGTACAGTGACTAATGGCAGCTAGACTTTTGATGGTGAACACTGTTGACATCCATATAGAAGTTGAAATATAATGGTGTACCCCTGTAATTTATATAATGTTATAAACCAATGTTACCTCAATATAAATGAATAAATAAATAAACAAATAAATTCAATGATATGTTTCTGCGGGAAAAAAAAAAGAAAAAAGGAAGTATGTACTGTATTTGCTCTCTTATAAGAGAGATTATAACCTGAGAATCATAAAATAGTATCCAGTGGATACCACATTTTTATGATTGTGATGAAGAGTTTTACCAGGTAAAGGCCAAAAATCTCTGGTAAAGTACAAACTGCAAATCTTAGTAGTTAAATCAACCACAAAAATAGGGCTGCTACATGTGGGTTTTCATATCACTTAGTGACACCCTTGCGGCTTTCATTTGTACATGAAAATGACTATTTGGGGTAGATAAAACATTTTTAGTAAAGTCAATAATGAACCAAAAATATAATTTTTCCAAACTTACAATTTTCCTGAAATTACTTGATTTGTGTTCTATACATAGATAAAGTTGTGTGTTTTGTTAAACTGGTAGCCAGCTAAGCACTAATAAAGAAAAAGCTAGAGCATCAAAAAATGTTTCCACCTTTATAGGAAAAACAAGACTTGGGTCATTAGACTTCAATAGGCTTTAATGTCTTGAGACATTGAAACAATTACCACTTGGAGAAAATGATTTAGCTAGCTGTGAAAGCTATTCAGGAGAGGCTAAATAGTTACAACTATTTTTCAGATTTGGTCTGTGAATTTAATGGTCATCTCTGGACAGATGATCAGCCTTGATATTGGAATTGCTCTGCATGGTAAGAAGCTTGTCCTAGAAAAGCAAGCAAAATCTTTGGTGCTGTTACCAAACATAGAAATATTTAACAATGTGTCCAACCATCCTCTCAAGTGCGCACATATTCAAAATATAGGAAGACTCAGAAACACAATTCCAAAGTCAATAAATATGATTCTAATGCCTTGAAAGGCCAGTTTCAACTTCTCCCTTGAAATATGAGTCTTTCCAAAGCATAACCGTGCTGGTTCAGTAAAAATCTGCTACCTGGTGTGTCTTTTGGAGGAAACACTTCCAAAAAATTCTCAACCTCCTTTCTGCTGTGATATCAGTATACTGATTTTCACAAAACTTTTATCATGCCATAGCTTTCTATAAATTTCTGTATCTCACTGAAAATTATATATCTTTTAGATGTGACATATACCCCAAACCCACTGCAATATTTTCTTAGGATACATAATCAGGTGCTAGAGATTAAAAGCACACTGAGAATCATTGAGGATCTCCTATACATGGGGCCTGATAAAGTTAATTCATATATCACAACCCACAAAATGTAGACTGCCCCAGTAGCCCAGCCCACATCACAAATTTAAACCTGTCAGTCTGCAATCCTGGGAAACACCTGTCAAGGAGACCTAACATACACCGATCACAATGCTCCAACTCAGCTTTAGCTAGCTTACCTTAACCCTAGAAAACAGGAGCTGTTAGCCTTGTAAGGAAATCCCCGACCTCCTAGCCTAGATCTACAGATGGTCAACAGGCCCATGAAAAGATGCTCAACATCATTAAGTATTAGGGAAATGCAAGTCAAACCCACAAGGAAATATCACCTCAGGCCCATCACAATCATGCCCTCTTTCCATGTTGCCTCTTCTAACCTCTGTAAAACTCATTTCTGCCCCAAAATCCCTTGGGAACAGTGTTCCACTGTTTGTGAAGCACTGTGCTCCCCCAATCCATGGATTGTTTTCCCTTGAATAAAGGACATCAAACTCATTACTAAATTGCTTAATTTTGTCATTTGACATTTTTGGCAATGAGATGGGACCTGAAGACAGCTGCTGAAGATTCCAGGGATGGGTCCTAGGCACATGTGAAGGTACCCACAGAGCCCTTTGGTTGGCAACCTCTTTGGCTGCTCTCTGGAATCTGCAGTAAGCTTCTCTGGAATTGAGCTCTGCTTATTTTGTGCTCTCATCTTTTTGAGTTTGTTTATCCTAATTCTTCTTGGTAGAAAATTGGGGTGTGAGAGACCCTAGATTTTTCACAGGGTAGAAATTGGAGTGTGAGACACTTCAGATGTTCACAGGGTAGAAATGTTTGTGTGAGAGACTCCAGATTTTCAGAGGGTGGAAATTGGGTTGTGAGAGACTCCACATTTTCATGATGAGACTTAGTGGGCCACAACTTTTGAGTTTGTGGCTGACCTCATCTGCAAAGTAAGTCCCTTCACGAGGTCCTGACAGGTCTCAGGAATTGTGCACAGGCAGGCAGAAACAGTACGTCTGGTTGAATTGGAGGAAGATTATTTCAAGGGAAAATAATGGGCACCCCTCAATCTAAAGAAAGCAAAATGGCAGCCATTAAGAGACTCACAAAGCCTCGAGGTAAATCCACAGCGTAAACCACTAAGGAGACTTGCAGGAATAAATTAAAACAAGAAATTCAGAGGTTTTTGACCAATGGCACATCAAAATCTAAGTACAGATCTTCCTCCACTTATGATGGTGTTATGTCCCAATAAACCCATCACAAGTTGAAAATACCATAAGTCGAAAATGCATTTAATACACCTAACCTACCAAACATCACAGCTTAGCTTAGTTTACCTTAAACATACACAGAACACATTAGCCTATAGTTGGGCAAAATCACCTAACACAAAGCCTATTTTATAATAAAGTGTTAAATATCTCATGTAATTTATTGAATACTGTGCTGAAAGCTAAAAACAGAATAGTTGGTTGGGTCCAGAATGGTAATAAGTGTGTCAGTGGTTTACCCTCAGGATCGGGTGGCTGACTGGGAGCTGAGGCTTGCTGCAACTGCCCAGCATCATGAGAGAGTATTGTACTGCATATCACTAGCCAGGAAAAAGATCAAAATTCAAATCTGAGGTACAGTATCCACTGAATGCATATCACTTTCACACCATTGTAAAGTCAAAAAATCGTTAAGTTGAACCATCATAAGTTGGGGATCATCTATAGGCACAAGTTGGACAATTAAATGTCATTAGGGCATCTGCCACAATAAATAATCTTCTCACGAAAGGAAGAAGAGATCCATTGCTAATGGGAATCTGGGAAGCCAAAGCTGCAAAATTGACAGGCACTGGTTGGGCACTTAAAATCTGTTAAAGTGCTCACCACCTAACTAAAAGACTATCATGCTAGGATAAGTTGGTCACCAAATGGGTTAGATTGACACTAGGTCACCTGTCAACATCAGGAAAATTACCATGCAATGAGGTACACTATAAAATACCATAAGATACTAACCCAGTGGGACATTCCTCCTAGATATTAATTAGCCTCTGATAGATCCAATCTTTAGTAAAGAGATGGGATCCTCAAGTTATGAAGAATTAGGGGCACCAGTGTCTGGCAAATCTACTTATTTTATGTCTAATAACTGTGATCCTGGAAGCTGTAGATAGCTATAAAAATGAAAAGATCTTACCATGACAACCTAGAATTACAATGACCATTATGGGGAATGTTCCAATTAGACAAGATCATTCCTTTAAGAAGTGCGCTTGGTGGGGCCAGCCCAGTGGCGCAGCGGTTTAGTTCACGCTTGGCAAGCTGGGGTTCATGGGTTCGGATTCCGGGTGCCTGCCAACGCACTGCCTGTCAGCCATGCTGTGGCTGCATCCCATATAAAGTGGAGGAAGATGGGCACGTATATTAGCCCAGGGCCAGTCTTCCTCAGCAAAAAGAGGAGGATTGGCGATGGATGTTAGCTCAGGGCTGGTCTTCCCCACACACACAAAAAAAGAAGTGCGCTTGAAAGCAAGGGTTCCCAAAACAAACAATGGAATGTGATACCTATTTTAATTGGCATGCAGGAGCCTCCAAAAGTCTTCAAGATTCCAAAATAGCTTCATTGAAAGATTCATTAAAAAAGGTTAATGAAAAATTAAAGACACAAGAGATACATAAAACAAAAGACCTATGTGACTCCTTTTACTCCACTCTATCCTCCTTTACCTGAGTACTCAGAGTCACTCATCCTCTGTCTGAAATGCCTTTTCACTCTGAACAAATTACAAGACCCCCGTATCTACCCTGGAAGGAGGGACCCTATAGGGGCCCCTTTCAAAGGGGTTGACAGGACTCCCAGGGATTCTCTGGTTAACTACTACCGTTTATTCCTTTAAACAGCCAAGGGGAAAGTAAAATTAAAATTATTGGAGAAAAAAAGGGAAAGGCTATTTGGAAACCAGTGAATGAAAAATCTTAAAAATCATCACACAAACATTAGTAAAAAGCTTAAGCCATCTGAGCAGGCAAACTTAACTTATTCCATGTACCAGACACACAATTTGGATCCAGTTGTCCTTTCATAAACTGAGTTTTATATTATCATACCTGTCTCATGGTGAAAATTTTTTTTAAAAAGCTACAAGTTCTCTGTTTATGTCTGCCTGTGTGTTTATGTATGTCTATGTATATATATTATAGATGTGTGATATTTTTCTACCTCTGGATAGTATTGCCATAATTAACTTGTAAAGAGCTCTATTTAATTGACTTAAAGATAAATAAGTGCTATATAAATTAAGCATACTCTCACAAATATAAAAAATAACCCAAATTTTTTTCACATGATTTGAGATAATCTTCCATAAATAAAAGCTAGTCTAAGTTTGTTGGTCTAATTGAAACAGGCATTTTTTAGAGCTATCAATATTAAATATAATTCAGACACACAACTTTTATTCTACCTAGATTTACTAAAAGTTAAATAAGTTCATTTTATCTCTGTTGTAGAATTTGTCAGCAAGGAAGATGACTTAAGATGATGGTTAGCTGTTTGATGTCTTGTGAAATTTTTATGACTATTTAAAGATAATTGTTAAGAACAAGTAAATTAAGTAGATATAAGATGAAAGTTTATGATGAACTTTCCAACAATAACTATGCTAAATATTATGTCTACTTAAAAATAGTTTCCAAAATCTTTTTGGTACCTTGAAACCTTAATGTTACACTGAGATAAAATAAATAATGGAAATTCATTGAATATTTAGGTCATTTTCAGAAAAGGTAAAATACTGAAGCATTAACTACTGAATACAGATTTATCTGCCTTTAGTTTCCATTTACAGAGGAACTAAAACTATTTGGGTCTATTAGTAAACATGTTTTGTGTCACATTGTAAACTTTACTATGAGGAAGAATATACTTCTCGAAATTATGAAATGTATTTATAAATTTGCCAACCCACAGGATGCTAGTGTAACAGAGAGTCCACAATGGCTTACTTATTTTTCACTAGTAGTTAAAGATTCTGAGGGGTTAAGAATTCTCATTAATATATGCAATTAAAACTACTTAAAAATAATAAGGGTGAAAGGGAAAAACTGTATGAAAAGTGGATAAGGAAAGTAAAAAGGTTGATCATTCCAGAATGAAAAAGAGGAAAGCCATAGGACAAAATCTGAATGGATATAAAAGAAGTTATGGGTTTATGGAAGAAGAATCTTGGAAAAGGAATTTTGTGTGTGGTCAAGCTGGTTCATATTGGAATGGATTTAATTAAGTTTTTTAACAAAATGTTTTGATATCAAAAGTTCACTGGTGCAAAACTAGAATTTGGTTTTCTCTCTAAAAGGACAAAATTTTTTTAGATTATTGGTCTGCTCTTAATACCGAATTGTAAACAAAAGCTCTTGAGTAAGCTGACCAGATATCAAAGATTTTGCATGTTACCAAAATAATTTACTGTGATTCACGTTGTCTTTATCAGGCCTTTGATTACTTGAGAAAACCCAGTCTCCTCAATATTACAAGAGCTAAGTTTGGTTCACAAATATGTAATGTTCTGTATTGGACTTGAACATTTTCTATTGTCGCTTGGGTGACTTGAATCTCCGTGAAAGTCAAAACAGTGTTTCATTAACTTGTACTCTAAGGTTCATCTTCCAGCAAACATACCAATAACTTTCAAAAATGAAATTTTAGACAGAGAGGAAAGACAACTTTTACATTTGTACAAGGCATCTAAATATAAGAAAAAAAAAATAACCAAGACCTGTGCCCATCTTGACTTATTTGTTGTGGGTCCTGTGGCGACAGGACTGCATTGTCCTCTCACATAATGAGAGATTATTTCTGGGGCACAAACTAAGGTCAGCCTTGAGACTATGGCAACAGAGGGACTCATCCTCCCCTCTGAGTCTACTCTGAGGATTGGTATACTGAAGCTTTTATTGGGGGCAGGATAAACAGACCTGAGGGAAAACCAGGAAGAGAACTCCTCTTCCAGTGGTGATGGCAGATTTGTGGAGCCCTCCATCTTCCTTGGGCCACATCTAAATTCTGACCCAGCAGCAAGTGATGAGAGGAACCAGGACTGACTCCTTGGGGCTGATGAGAACAGTGCGTTCTTTCCTCATTTGCTCTAAGCATTGCTGCAGCTCCCAATGGAAGCTTGAGGATACGAGACTAAGTTTTCTTCCTTAAGAGCTATTTGGCAGACTAACCAAAATTTTCAGATACTTACGTGACACAATAATTGTCAGAACTAAATTTTTTGGATTGAATACACAGAACGAAGGTTCTTATTCTTAAACTTTTGAAAGTATTAACAGGTTAGAGGAAAAGAGTTTGTGAGTTATAAACATTTGAACATTAAATTGATTATTTGGATTGTTTGTACTTGAAGATAGTGAATGGCACATACTAGTTCTACATTATTATGAAGCTCAGATTAATTACTCACTATCTTGATATTTCCCGTATCAGAAGAAGCTATTGGTAATTTTGGTATAATCAAACACGCAATAAAGTATCTGGGATTTATATGTGTGGATGTGTCTACATGTTCTCTTGTAATGAAATGTCTTTCCTCATAGTTAAATCCAAATTTCCACTTAATCCTCATCTGGCTTTCAAATTAAAACATTCAGGAAGAGAATTTTAGCAAAAGTACTGCAATGCATTGATGTAATAAGGGAATGCACTATATTAACTGGTTCAAGTCTTTAATATATGTTTTAATACTAAAATATTATATGGGAAATCAACAAATTAAAATTTGCCCCCAAATTTTTACAAATAGAAGTAAAATTTGGCAAGCTCTGATAGACCTATATTGTTTTCACTAAATACTAAACATCATATTCATACTTAAAGTGCAAGAACATTCTGCTTTGTCTGTAGATGGATTGACTACTATCATCACTGTCATTTCAAAGATAGATCTATCTTTTGAAACTAAACTTAAGTCATTTAAACCCTAAATTATAATAACAAAAAATTTAAAATGCAGTAGTCTAACTGACCAAGTAGCATTTTATAGTATTATATTCATGAAAATCAGACTTTATTAAATATATATTAGACAATAAAACAAATTAGCAACTTTGTTAGAAATAGGTTTCATCATAAAGGAATTTGATGTGGACTATTTATTATTCAAATCAGAAAACCAAATATCGATTCCTTAGAAAAATTAAAATCTTAATCGAAACGTGATTTTGAAGAAGAGGAACTAATTACTCTTTAAGCTTTAAAGGGGGCCCTGATGAAAAAGAGTAGCCACATTCTCCATATTTATTTCAAATGTCGACACACTTTTCCAGTTTTGCGCATTTTTAGAATAAATATGTAGAAAATTATCATATTCTAGTGTGTTTGTGAGGTGTACTTTCAAGTCATGTTTTAATATTTTCCATAAATATATGCTTTGGCTGAAGGTTTATATTTTGGTTTCTTTTCCAACAAACTGAATGCTATTTTAGGGCAAATTTATTTAATACTCTGAAACCCTCATACCTTTTTATTTCAATTTGTTTGGTAGAAGAGATTGAAGTCAAATTTCTTTTTTGGTAGCCTTATTTGATCACTCTACATCCTGGGCCATCTCACCTCTTTCCATGTTTTCAATCAAAAACTTACTCTGAGTTAATGTTTGACAAAAAGGTGTCATCAGATTAGAATATCCTTCTGTCCTTGATTCATTTTACTCAACACTCTGCTAAGTATTGCCATCACATTATCCCATAGAAAGATTAAAACCAACATCTCCAAAGGAGACCTCATTATCTTTCCTCCAATGTAACGCTATTTCCACCTTTACTCTTTATTTCTTATCCTAATGAATAATATTTTGGAGTCACTCTGACCTGTTTTTTTCCTTCAAGATAACATCTGAGCAGTTTTCATTTCTGTGGGTTCCAACTTGTTAACATTTCTCCTTTCCTTCTTCTCTCTAATTTTGTGTAGGAGGCTTATTATTATCTGTTGACTGGAAACCTCCTTTCTATATGCCTGAAGCTAAGCAAGGAGGACTATTGTTGGAGAAAGTCACAGAGAAAGGTCAGATTGGATCCACAATAAATTCGTGATGACCAACTTTGAATTGATCCCCACAATGTCTATTAATCCATGAGTACTGGTCAACTGCTCTCCAATGGATGTATATTGACTATTTTTATCTCAAAATTTTCACACTTTCCTTGAGCATTCAATTCACCATAACCCCAACTCTTAGCTCCTGACTTCACAAGAAGACACATATTGGCGTTCTATCATTTTCTTGATATCAAAAATAAAACCAACCCACATATACATCCATCATATTTCCCTTTTTATAAGAATAGTCTCTGTCGATCTTCTCATCTAAGACTGATTATTTTATTGTCCCCTGCCTTCTTAAAGACCTTGTACTATAAATCCCCTATTTCCTAAATACTCAAAGTTTTCCTGTTATTTTTAAATTCACTCAAGTCTCCCCCTTAAAAAACAAAACACTCAATTTAAACTCTCGTCACTCTTTAGTTAATTTCTCTGTTTCTTCACAACAACATCATTCAAAAGATTTTCTGCGCCTTATGTCTTCATTTTCTCACCTGAGTTCTTTCTCTTAACTGAACTTCTGCAGTTACTGAAACTGCCCCTGCTGAAGTATTTATGACCTCCCAGATTCTCATCATTCTCTACCTCTTAGCAGTGTTTAACCCAGTGAACTACTCCCCCTTTTTTTTTTGCCTTGTTTCCCCAGCAATTTCTTGACTCCTGCCAGACTGACCATGTCTCTCTCTCATGCTCTCCAAGCCCCTCTTAACATTGTGCAGTTTTCCTCTGCCTGGAGAGTTTTTCTTCCCTTAGTTGCTCAGTTACTGCCTTTCTTCTGATCTGTGCTAAAGCTTTTTCTGATCTACCTGACTAGAACTCTGCCTCAAACCCATCCTGCATTACAAGATCTGATAATACGTTTTAACTCTCCTTAACCACAATTTCAACATTTGCATTTTCACATTTCTCTGTGTGCCCTTTGATTCATATCTTCCACCTCCACCAGCTGCGTTTGGTTTATGGAGTGTGGAAACTACTCAAGTTTTCATTCACCTATGTCTCCCAATACCTGGCACTGTGCTCAACAACCATGTGTAGAATTAATGAATGTATATGGTATTATAATTTGATTCTGTTCTTTGTTTATTTATTCATTTATTGAACCCCCATGAGGTCAATTATGGACTTTTCAAGATCATGGACTGACTGTACTCTACTGACTGTACTCTCTTCCTCTTCACTTCCCTCATACCATGCCCAGTTTTGTCATAAAAAAGTATTCAAAAATTACTGATTAAAATAAATTGAGATGTATGGTGAGTGTGGATGACTGAATATTTAAAAGAAAAGTAAGCTTACTGTATTCTAATTTTTCTTTCTTTTAAAAAGGTAATTACAGGAATCGTTACATTTATCTTAATTCCTGTGTCAAAATAATGTTTAAATAGCATTCAACTTTGAATAAATACAACATTAATGAAATAATACAGGTTTATTTTTCAAAATAGTCTATGTTGGATGAAACACATGAGTGAAATCCTAATAATTTTTCCTAAATTAAAATTTTATTTTATCAATGCAAACAAAACAAGCTTAAAAAAAAAATGTTTTAAAACCAGACACAATTTGAGATAGCATAAATAGAAGAGAAAGATGTCATTCCCAGCAAAGCTCTATAATTATGTATATATTATGTATATAATATAAAAGCTCTATAACTATATATTACATATAATAATGTTTAAAAACTTATTTTGGTGCTTTGAGCATCTTCATAATGTAAAATGTATTCATAAAATGTATACATAGAATGCATTATAGATATATTTATACTCACATACATATTAGAGAAGTAGAGATTAGGGATTCTGGATCTAATCCTATCTCTTTGATCTATTAACTATATGACATTATGTACATTCCTTAGCAATCCTGAGTTTTCTGACATGTAAATGTAAGCTAAGGGATTGGATAAATATCTAAGGACCCCGTTAACCCTAATATAGTATAAGTTATCAAATCTAAGCAGCCCATTTGTACAGGCACAGAAGAGCATTTTCTATATAACGAGTTAACAAAGTTGAAAAGAAAAAGGAAATCAAATGTTCTGTTCTGCTGCAATTACAATATCAATTTCTATCCAAATTACACAAAGTATCAATCAAAATAACTATAGATCTCCAAAATGTTAAAAACAGTGAAACACACTCAATAAATTCCTAACTCCTTTATGAAATCTATGAAAACAATGTTATTAGATTAAAACTTTATTGAAATTTAACATTCAATGACATTTTCATAAAGGATAAGTTGAAGATAAAACCTCTTATACTTAATTCAATTTTAAGTTTGGTTGACTTTTCAAGAAAAATATAATAGTGAAAACACATTGTGTGGGAAATGAAAGCATGCATCTGACTTCCAATGTCATCATTGTTTAATTCAAATTACACCATATTAACTTAAAGTGATCTTTGAAGAAAACAGAAGACATGTACCAAAAAGATGCTTTGCCACTTTTTACCATAATTAAGTATTCCTCTGATAGCATCCCAGACATTATGACATTTTTCGTACAGCATTTTATAAATATGACGTACTTTTGTGGACAACCTCCTCAAGAAGCCTTGGAACTAATGTCTTTTATATGTCCGGCTATGCTATAACCCCCTAAAATTATTTTCTGACAATTATATAAACTACTGGAAACATTTACTGTTAGATAACCAGAATTTAAAAAAAATTGTGGTGCCACAGCTCATTATGGGATTATAAACTACAGCTCTGAAGGGTTGAAAACTCTCTAAGTTGCACAAGGGCCTGGGACCAGTTCTGAAGGCAAAGCAACAAATATTTGTAGGTAGGTATATAAGGATGTGGGGGAAAGCAAAATTAGCTTCATATGCTTATTACTAAAACAAAAGTCACTCTAGAAGTTGTTTCCCCCTAAAGATCTGTATCAGCTTCCTATTGCTACTGCAACAAACTACCACAGACCTGGTAGCTTAAAGCAACATAAATTAAGTATCCTAAAGTCCAGAGTCTGAAACAGGCTTCACTGGGCTAAAATCAAGGCATCATCTATGTTGAGTTCCTATGGATGCTCTAGGAGAATTGGTTCCTTTGTCTTTTCCAGCTTTTAGAGGCCACTCATATTCCTTAGCTCTTAGCCCCTTCCTCCATCTCACAGTGTGGCATCATCAAATCTTTCTTTTTGACTCTGGCTTTCTCGCTTCTTTTTTATAAAAAGCATTGTTATTGCATTGGGCCCACTGGATAATCTAGGATAATGGCTCCATCTCAAGATTCTTAACATAATCACAGACGAAAAGTCTCTTTTACCAGATTAGGGTTCATATGCAAAGGCTCCAGTGATTAGAACATGAGCATCTTTAATGGGCCATTATTCAACCAGTTCAGCTGCCTGTCAAAATTTCAATTTCACAAACACGTTTGGATATTTGAAGAGGACACATTTGGATTCTAGAGGAACAATGCGATGTGGTGGAAACAATGCAGGCTTTGTTGCCACTCACAGGTTCAGATCCCAGAGCTGTCATTTGAAGCTACAGAACTTGCGGGAAATTTTTCATTCTCTAAGTCAGTTTCATCATTTCTTGAATGGAGATATAAATAAAATGTAAACTGAAGGGTTCTTAACAGAACTAAAAATATCGTACCTAGCACATTGTAAAGTACTAGTTATCGATATTATTATTATACAGATTAATCATAATCATGCGTGCATATATCTGAAATTCCTAAAATTAAATTATTGTGCAAGTAATTTTCTCCTCATTTCTCTATCAGATACTGTTGTTGCTAGTTATTTACGCATGTCTGTAAAATTTAAAAGGAGAAAAAATGTTTAGGGTTTGAATATGAAGATCAAGGGAAGGTCAGGGCAAGCTATGACTTTTAGATATTTAAGCTAAACTTTAAATTATGAGTAGAGTTTTAGTCCAGCATAGGGTGGGAAAGAGAATTCCAGAAGACTAACGCAGCATGAAAAAGAGGCACACATGCATGAATGTACACATGTGAGATTAGTTCATTTTAGATTATACAGTCCTAGATGAGAACGTTTTGTTTTTTCTCTGATATCTAGAACATAAACCCATGTAATTAGCAACTTAACAACTGTTTAAATGAGAGTGGCGACTACAATATCCAATGCTATACTAGTTCAGCTTTTATGTGAGCTCTTGTTAAAATGTAAACATGTTGTCAAAGTATAGCAAAATTGCTTTGGAAATCCATTTATTTCTCTCTTGTTTATAACCACATATTTTTATTTTATAAATGCCCACTAATGAAAATGAGAATTTTATTTTAACTATTAAGTGTGTTACTTGAAGTAAGGACCACTCACACAGAAAAGACGACACACGCTATTGTATTTATACTTGTATTTGTTCAACCATCCGTTCATTTGTGGGCCTATACTATATCCCACTCTGTCCTAGGCCTAGAAGGATTTGATCACTGAACAGATTTGAGAAAGGGAAAATGTGCATAGTTGCGGAAGAGGGAGCATTTTGAGGGAGAATGATGCCTGAAAGGAAGAGAGAACCATGTGAACACAGGCAGAGAGGGATGGAATGCCCTGCCGTGTAAGATAAGTTTGTCATTTAGCAGGACTGGCCAGGTGCCATTAGAGGCACAGCTGCCGAGGTAGGTGGGATCCACACTACGGAACATGCATAAGTATGGCTAACATTTCTATACACTTTCTTCTCACAGAGAGCTCTTGTCTCTAGATGACTCCCTCTTGTCCCGATTTATCAGCTCATTCTTAAAGACTTTCCTTTCTTTCCTCTCTGGCCTAGCCTAGCCACTTTAATAATCCTCCTGTCTTTCCATTAAGCTTCCAGAGCATCTCCTCTTATCTATTCAGTTTTGGATCAATGTAACCATCAATCTTACATCTCCCTATGTTGGGGCTGGTGAATATTACAGGAGAGAGCCACATGATCTTGGGGAATTATGCCACTGAAAATCTCTGATCTCCAGGAACAGCTAGCTCCTGAATGTTGTCCTGGTGAGCTTGCTCTACCAATCATAATCCCTTACTCTGTAGTTATCACCCATATTTTGTATGTGCTCTATTGGACATTTTTATGTGTGTTTTTTTATGTATGTGCATGCATGCATACAGTCCAATTCTATCCACATAGAATAGCTGTTTGTTTCTGAACTTCATGTAAATAAATTTTATTGTATATACTCTTAAGTCTGGCTTTTTCATATTTCTGTAAGAATGGTAATATTTTTCTATCCATGAATGTACGGAAAACTTCATTAGTCCAGAATATATGGACTATTTGGGCACCTTTCCTTCTGGGAATCTTTTAAATTATGAATTCAATATCTTAAATAGATAAAGGACTATTTAGATTTCTTCTTGTGTTGTAATAAATTGTTTTGTTCAAGAAATGTGTACATTTAATTTGTTTTCAAAGTGGCAAAAAGTTTGAAATGTATTGCAGCTTTCCCAAGACATGATCAGTTTTGGTGTTTGCAGACTATTTTATCTAATTTGTTAAATATATGAACCACAGTTATTTTGAAGTCTTTAAATGCTAATTTTAAAGACTGTATTCTATCTGGATCTGTTTATATTCACTACTTCACCTCTTGATTATTAGTCACCTTTTTTTCTTCTTTCCATGTCTAGATTTAATTAATTTATTTAATTTATTTATTGTGTGTCCGTCATTGCAAAGAATATGTTGTAGAGGCTTAGATTATGTGACCTTCATCTAAAGTTGGCTTAACATTTTTTTGGTGGATAATAAAGTTGCCACTGGAACGTGTGAATCCTGTTAAGACTAGTTTAAGTGAGTCTGTTTCAGTTTTGTCCTATTGCTGAAGCATGTTCTTTACTCTTAGGGCGTTGTCTTTCTTTTCTTCTTGATTGAATGTCTGGGATGTTTCTCACAGTTTCTGCATTTTGATGGAACTTGAACTCCAATGTCTCTTCTTTCTTTGCATCAGTATCACAATTACTGTTGTCTCATAATAACACTTGATATGGTAATGACAATGCAACTTGATTCTTCATTTTCACTATTATCTTGACTATTCTTGGTCTTTTAATTTCCCTGTACATTTTAGAATCAGGTAATAAATTTCCCCATGCCCCCCAAGAGATCCTCCTAGAATTTTGATTGTTATTGCAGAGATTTGGTTACTTAATTTGGGGAGAATTGCCTTCTTTAAAATCTTCCAGGACTTGCAAGTGGTATATCTCTTCATTTGTTTAGGTCTTTTCAAATTTCTCTCAGTAATCTTTTGTAGTTTTTCTATAGTCACATTGAAGAGGTTTTGTGATACTTATGCCTAGTTTTTTGATGATTTTTGATGATATTAAATATTTTCTAAATTATCATTTTACAACTTTGTGTGTCTGATATCTAGAAATACAATTGACGTTTATATGTATACTGATTTTGGAATCAGCAGCTCAAAAAATTAATCATAAGTTCTAACAGTTTATCAGCAGGTTCTTTTTTTATTTTTCACTATACACATTTGTGCAGCTGTGCATATCAGATTTTTTCCTTCCTTTTAATTTTTCTATTCATAATTTTGATTTATGGGCCTTATAGCCCTGAATAGATTCTCCAGTGCAATGTTGAACCTAAGACATTTTTTCTCATTCTCAAATCAGGGAAAAAGCTTATAATATTTTACCATTTATCAAGTTATACCATATAGTTTTTTTTAAGATAACTCTATATGCGTAAGAAATTTCACTCCTATCTCTAATTTGCTAAGGTTTTTTTGTTTTATTTTATCATGCATGTATATTGAATCCTGTTAAATGCTTTTTTTATTATTAACAATACAATTACATTTTTTTCTTCTTTATTTTCTTGATATGGTAAATAACATTGATTTTGGAAATGTTAAAATAAACTTATATGCTTGAAATGACACAAGCTTGGTCATGATTGGCCATATTAGATTTGGTTTGATAATATTTTGTTTAAAATTTTTGTATCTTTATGAGAAATATTGATATATGATTTTCCTTTCTCTTAATGTATTTGTCATGCTTTGGTATCAATGTTATACTTAATAAAAGGAGTTGGAAACTTCCCCCCCCCTTTATATCTTTCTAAGATAAAAAGATTGTGTATGATATTGGCATTTTATTTCTGAAACATGAGGAAAAAATACAAAGATGAAGCCATCTAGGCCTGGAGGTTTACCTGTTGAGGAGCTATTAATCAGATATTCCATTTACTTTTTAGATATAAGACTGTTTTGATTTTCAATTTTTGTGTAATTTTTCATAAGTTGCATATTTCAAGGTATTCAGCTGTTTATTGCACATTTTTAAATTTATTGGCATAAAGTTGTTCATACTCTATCTGTTCAACATTTGAAAGATCTGTAGTGATGTTCTTTTTTCATTCCAGTATTGTTTGTTTTTCTCTTTTGTCTTTTTATTTTGATCATCCTCAATGGGGACGTATCGATTTAACTAGCTCTTCAAAGAAATAACAGCGGCTTTGTGGATTTTCTCTGTGGTAGTTTTTTCCCCCTACATTACAGATTTCTACTATTATCTTTGTTGTTGCCCGGTTTTAACTATTGAGTATAATTTTCTTTTCTAACTCTTTGATCTCTGTCATAAGACCACTGACATTTTTCTTTTCTAAAATGTACATTTAGTACTATAAATTTTCTGCCACATATTTTAAATATTGCATTTTTAGTATCATTCAGCAAAAATAATTTAATTTCTATTTTAAATTATTATTTGGTCATAGTTTATCTAGAAATGTACTGCTTGATTTACAAATATAAGAGAATTTCCTAGTTATTTTTTAAAAATGTACTCCTAGCTTAAATACACTATGATCAGAGGAGAGCTCTGTACATTTTCAACTTTTTGAAATATGTTAAAACTTACTTTCTGGACTAATATATCATTTATCTTGGTAAATGTTCAAATTGTACATG
This sequence comes from Tapirus indicus, assembly GCA_031878705.1. Classification (NCBI taxonomy): domain Eukaryota; kingdom Metazoa; phylum Chordata; class Mammalia; order Perissodactyla; family Tapiridae; genus Tapirus; species Tapirus indicus. Next base: position 40,466,321 of record CM062925.1, read on the forward strand.
AAAATAATATGTATTCTGCAGTTATATGGTGTGTGTTCAACATAAGTCAAATGAATTAAAATATCTTAAAATCTGTTCAAATACATATTTCTAAATTGATATTTTATCTGCATATTCTATCATTTACTATGAAAAGTGTATTAAAATCTCCTTCTATGATTGTGGATTTCTCTTTTTGTTCTGTTAATTTTAGCTTTATATATTTTGAAGCTGCTATTTGGTGATTAGAAATTGAAAACTTTTATATCTTCCTGATGGTCTGGCATTTTTTAAATTATAAAAATATTTCTTGTTCTTTCTATAATGTTTTTTTTCCTTAAAATCTGATTAAAATATTTTGTTTAATGTTTTTTGGCATATACTTTTTCAGCTACTAACATTTTAATTTTTATTTATTTATATTTCAGTAAGTCTTTTTTTACGACGTATATAGTTGCTCGTTTATTTATTATTTTGTGTGTGTGTGTGTGTGAGGTTAGCCCTGAGCTAACATCCATTGCCAATCCTCCTCTTTTTGCTGAGGAAGACTGGCCCTGGGCTAACATCCATGCCCATCTCCCTCCACTTTATATGGGACGCTGCCACAGCATGGTTTGATACCGGTCCACACCTGGGTTCTGAACTGGTGAACCCCAGGCCGCCGAAGTAGAGGGTGGGAACCTGACCGCTACGCTACTGGCCGGCCCCCTGTAATTGTATTTTTAAATCCAATCTACCAATTTTTAAATTTTAATTGGCATATTATTCTCCTTACACATAGCACAATTGCTGACATATATATGATTTTAAAACTGCCACCTTAATATTTGTTTTCTATTTGTTCCAGTTAGTCTAGGTACTTTTTTTATCTCCATTCTTGCCTTCTTTAGATGTTATCAAGTATTAGTTTATTAATAATTCTCCCGACTAGCGTCTTCATTATAAATTCATTTTTCTTTTTTTTTCAGTTACCACAGTGTAGTCGACACTGTGATGCAATGAGATAGCCCTTAATGAAGAATTGTGTTGTCCAACTACTGGGACAGCTTTGAGCTGTTAACTCTTTTCTAAGATTGCCTCAACTGCAGAAATCTGCCTCCTCCAATTCACACCCCTTCCAGTGGCAGTCCACATACAATTACTGACTGATGAAGTAGAACAGAGGCCTGGCCATCTCAGCCTAACTTGGGGTGTATTTGAAAGACCATTCTAGCCCCAGAGTTCTGCATGTTTTAGTCAGAGTTGTCCTTTGGCTTTTACTGAAGCTCGACTCCTCACTCTGCCCACTCCTGCTGTCTTCCCCTTCCTTCCACAGGTGTTGATCACAAGGGGACTCCCTATGGAATACTCCACACACTAAAATCTTCCTCAGAGATGGCTTCATAGGGAAGCAGTCAGGAAGCAGGAAGCAGTTTCAAAGATGGGGTTTTAGAAGCAGGATCACACACTGCCTGGGTGGCAATGAGAACACTATCATTGGTCATAGGTGAAGTACAGATAGTCCCCAGAAAAAAGGTGGTGGTCGCATTGTTCAGTGGTAAATCAAAGGACATATCAGTGAAAAGGAATGTATTGGTTAGTGTGAGGTACCAGGTGTTTGAGAAATATGGGGGGAAGGCAACTCTTAGGACGATGGAATTGGGTACCTAATGAAATAAGATAATTGAAAACTGAGAACAACTAATCACCAACTTAAAGGAAATTTGAAAGTCAGAGGGCCTCTTTGGTAGTATCTACTGAAGGGAGAGGGGATAGAAAGCTGAACACGTGGCCCAGGACTTCATTTCCAGAGAAGCCCAGCAACAAAAATTGTTCAATACCAAGCTAGACAGTTTTGCTATGCCAAGGCCAGGGTCCAGCTTGGGGAAGTGTGGGACCATGATGTGGACAAACCAGGTTAACGCCCCTGAAGACCACAAATTCCACTGAACTCTGTGAAACTGCACAAGTGGCCCACTCTTTCCAGTTAAGAACTGTCACCCTGTCCCCTGTATTCAAGTCAATGCAGAAGCCTCTGCCCTAAAGGATAGTATGTGCTCCAGGCTCTGCCCTCTCCCTCACATTTGGCCAACACAGCCTAGCTGGACACAGGCAACACCTGTTAAGACAGGAGAGAGGAGGGTCTGTAACTAAAAAAATCCTGTGTGATCCACACAGAATGTACCTACAGAAGCTTGGAGAGGATGTTTGGGATTGTATTCTGTGGGTGCTTAATTAAGGGATCCACCTTTTTTTGATTTACTGTGATCAGAAACATTTTGACCTTTTCCATTGTATTACAAATAAATAGGTTTAAGTCAATTTAAAAATATTAAATATTCTCAATGCACCATGACAGATCTAGAAGTATTTTAATGCATATTACATATGAAGTACTTTTGCATGTCCTGTGATTTAATATGAATGAGGTTTGTTCCCTGCTTGCCGTGACACTGAAAATTATGTTACAAATATTTCAAATACCAGCAGGGTCACCCACTGTTGACAGGTTTCAGTGGAGATTCCAGACGAAGACAGACTAGGAAGAAGGACCGTGGCTGAAAAAAATTGGCCAATGAAAATCCTATGAGTAGCAGCAGAGCATTGTCTGGTAGAGCGCCGGAAGGTGAGAGGATGGTGCAGAAGACCCGGCAGGGTTCTGCTCTGCTGTACATAGGGTCACTAGGAGTCAGAATCCACTCAATTGTACTAACAAATGTTCCTGCTTCTGTAAACAAGAAAGGCAATGGATCAGAGGAAACTTATATGTGATTTTTAAAAAACGTGGTAATTTGTCAGTTACCTCCCAGGAGATGTATAGGAAGTAAAATTAATGCTGCACTTGCCTGGTATAAATAGTCACTTTTCCCTTGGGAAGCAGACAGTCGCATATTTACAGGCTACATTTTCATAGACAGCAGTTTATCTCTCGACACTACTTAATATCCATTATACTATGGAGGGCACCAACATTTGCTTTTAGACATAAGAATGTGACATTTGATTTAGGGTTTACAATGATTTCTTATTTTTTTGAGATATTTTAATACATTATATTATTTTAGTAACTTGTGTATTTAAGAGAGAATCCAGAAATAAAACTCAGAAGAAATCTCACAGATTTTAACAGGGCACACTTCTACTTCCTCAAAAGGAAGACTTAAAGTAGTAAGAAAATTATTGCTTCTGAACAACAAAAAAAATCACATCCATTGATATAAATGGACTTCTTCAGTCAAATGTTGTCTAATGCATTGAAATATTCTGCAACTATAATACTTTTATTAGATATAATAAGATAAGAAAAATAAAGTTGAAGAAGGGGGAGAAAGGAAAGAGAGAAGGAATTCTCAGTCAAATATATATAATAATGTAAATTTATATAAAATTGAAATTATATTTTCTACCTTAGAATAGGTGGAAGAGAGGCTTATATTTTCTATAATGAAATGAAAGTTCATATTCAGAATTTAAAAAGACAGAGTTGATTTGAGTATTAGTTATACTCCTCTATCTTTCCCTAAACACAGGCCAATTGCCATTGATAGATGAATAGGAAATGGGAGGCTTGAGATGTCTGTGTGGGAGTCTAGAAATAAGAGTCTATCATAGTAACAAATGCACACTGATGTTTCTCTCTTCTATGGTTCTTAGTTTAAATGTTACAATTTTCCATATAAAGCTGCAGTTCATGCTGAATATCATTCTTTGATTCTTTAAAAGCTTTATAAATTTTCTGCTAATATTAATTATGCCCAGAGTGTGGTTTGACACATATCTATGTGAGTTTTTCTTACTCTGAAATGTTTCCAGATAGGTCTAATGCAAAATGTATTAATGAAGCTTGCTTGATTTTAATATAGTTTTTGTCAAAGAATTGTTTTGTTTGGGTTCTATTTGAGTATGTAATATATCTGATTCTCTTATTCATTGAAACATCTGGTAAAAGGGTTTAGTGCTATTCTTCAAGGTTAAATCTTTGATCATGGGCTTGATTAAAACATAAAACATACTGATCTAATTTTAGAAAATGAGTGATAAATTATGATGGAAGACAGAATCAGAATTCAAATATACCTCAGCACTAAAAAGATGATTAAAAACTAAAAGGTGCAATTTAAAATGAATAAGTATGAAGTCCTACATTCAGGTTTTAAAAATAAAATTCAGGAGTTGGAATAAATTTAATATAAAAATGTGAAAAAAGCCTTAGAAATTTGTATTACCTGCAAATTGGAAGTGTTATCTGAGTTCCTATAGGGATCTTGAGAGCATATTTTCTGCCTATTTCATCTTATCGACCACAGTCCTTTTAAATGGCCTTGCACATGGCAAAACACGTAAATATAAGCATTAAAAAGAGAGGAAAGACATCTGCGTCCTTAACTTCTGGCTCTAAAAGATGCATAACTTGTCATTTCACATCTCTGGACTTCAGTGTCTTCCTCTATCAGAAGAGCTGGTCTAATTAATTATTAAGATTTCTTTTAGCTTTAATTTCCAATATTGAATATGACCTTACATAGCACATCTGTGAATAAGACTGTGTGTATCAAAACAAAGTGACTAAAATAATGCTGGGATTTTGCTTCTCATAAACCATCTGAAGAACTTTCATAGAGTAAAGAGAGTAGATATATCTCAGAAGCCAAACATGAATCAATGAAGGGATATTATAGCCAAAAAGTTTCATTTTACTAAAACAATGAAGAGTCATCTACAGCATTAAGTCTGACTATCTACCAGAGAAATTTTAGAAAAAATGTCTACAGTCAGTAGGAGATAGAAATAAATCTAAGTTCACTTTTGAATATAATTTGAGTCTTTGAACTGTGTATAATATAAAGATTTTGTAGGTAGAATCAGGGTCATTTGAAATAGTATGAAAAGATTTAAAACAAATTCCTCTCACATAATTTAAAAATATTATACTAAAATACTTCAAAAATAGAAAAATATGCTCTTCATGCAAGGAGGTCTTATACTTATGGGCATGCTTAGAAAATGACAGACTATTTTAACATTCATTTGACCACCATCTCCCTCTCAATCTCATTGTCCCTATTTAATCAGGCTACATGTCCTATCAATTTCACCCTCTGCTAGTGTCAGAATTTATTGGATACATTTAAAATCCATTTAAGATTCTGTTTTCTGTTTTCTATTTCTCTCCTCAGTAAGATATACAATGCCACAAGAAAAATCCATTAGAGTGGAAAAAACTAATGATGGGGAGAAAGGAAAATTCCTGGATTATCGTCCTTGAGTAATCAAAAATGAGTGGGATCTAGTGGCTCCAAGAAGTTGTTGCCCTGGATCTTTAAGTGCCCAAGAAATGCTCTGTATATTTTAGACATGTGTGTTGAAAAATATTGATAAAAATATGAAAGCTGTACTTCCCAGAGTTGACTTTGTATTCTTCGATAATGATAATTCAGTTTCTTCTTTTAATTCATTAATAATGTTATTGAACTGTTTAAATGGTAACTGCCAAAGTTAGCATTTATTTAGCTTGCATTTCTATAATCTTCAAAACATATCTGCAATGTATATAATTATTTTCTCAGTTTTAAAGAGAAGGAACCTGAGGCTCAGAAATGCTGAGTGTTGCAACCAAGTGAACAACCAGAAAGTATTGGAAGTGAAATGCAAATCCTGGGCTTTGGGCTATAAAGCCTAGTCCTTTTTGAATACTCTATACTAAATCTTATTTAAAAATTGTCTTCGGGGGCCGCCCGGTGGCGCAGCGGTTTAGTCCGCGCTTGGCAGCCCGGGGTTCGCAGGTTCGGATCCCGGGCGCCCGCCGACGCACTGCCTGTCAGCCATGCCGTGGCGGCGTCCCATATAAAGTGGAGGAAGATGGGCACAGATGTTAGCCCAGGGCCAGTCTTCCTCAGCAAAAAGAGGAGGATTAGCAACGGATGTTAGCTCAGGGCTGGTCTTCCTCACCAAAAAACAAAAACAAACAAAAAAAAATAAATAAAAATTGTCTTCACTACCTTCAACCATATTGGAGAAACGAGAAATACCAGATTACAGAATATTCAGTCTAGGAGAGGCTTTAAAATTCTGTTCAAATTAAATGGCTTACTAAAATCCATACAATTATTGGCAAGGTCAATGCTCTTGTTGTCTTTCCAAAGTCATATAACTATTAAATAGTCAAGATAATTGAAAAATGAAAAGAATGTAAAGTTTGTCACATGTTTTAGATTCCCTCAACTCTTCATTATCCTAATAAGTGGATGTTTGCTTAGCTGTTTATGATCTGGACAAGTAGGTTATCAGATACCAATGAAGAATCATGAAATTAATGTACACATTTAAAAATATATTATAGTCATGTTTCACATAATGACATTTTGGTCAATGACAGACTGCATATACAGAGGTAGTCCCATTAGTACCATATAGCCTAGGTGTGTAGTAGGTTATACCATCTAGGTTTGTGTAAGTACCCTCTGTGATGTTTGAACAATGACAAAATCATCTAACAATGCATTTCTCAGAACGTATCCCTGTTGTTAAGCAATACGTGACTGTCCTTCAACCTATAATACCTGAAGTATATATATTTGCATCTTCTGGTACAGACTGAGACCTCTTGTTTGAGTATGTGTCCTTTTAAAGAAGTATTTAAGTGGCCTCTCTTGTATAAACCACAGTTTGAAAGTTTAAGTTTGGGTATCTCTAAAATGGAGCAAGATTCTAAAGACTGGGGCAAAACATTATGAATGCAGCTTCCTTCTATGGTTTTATTATATGATTCTCCCCCAAAAGTTAGAGTTGCCTCTCCTACATGTGTTAAGAAAAAGTATTTCAAATTTGAAAATCCATGGAAGGTGGCATGTTCTTTCAAGGCCAAACTAAGACAGCATTTAATAGACCCTGCCCAAGTATTATTTAATTTTTAGAAAAATGTGGCTTGATTTTGTGATTTATTATTTGATTAGAACCTAGGTATTTTAAAGTTACACATTAACCTAGAGATTTTACGAAAGATTATAGTTTTGATGCCCTTTAGGATATTGACCCAATTTTGTAACTAAGCTAGCAAACTTATCCTAACTTTGTTTATTGTTTTTGTGGGGACCAGAATTGGCCACCTCAAGCTCTGAAGGAGGCTTTGACCTTCCCTGCCCCCACTAACTGTCTGAGGGATTTGGGATGGAAGGCCTGACCCCATGGATAACTCTGGGTATTGATAGACTGGGAGGGCCTTTGCTGGGCCCATTCTTATCAAAGTTCTGTTTACCAGACATTTACATTTGTAAGGGAAATCTCCCTTTGTAAAGGTAAAATCTCCTTCTCTGTACTCGGAAGAAGGGGGGATGACTATCTCTAGGATCTTGTTGGTGCAGAAGGTAAAAACTTAAATGTGCCTACTCTTGTTTACTGTGCTTTTCTTCTAATCCTTCATGACTGACATCCCCAACGCCGCCAAAATCCTCATTTGTCTATATAAGAGGAGAACCTCTGTTATTCTGGTGATCGATACTCAGTTTCCCCAGGTCTCTCCCATGTATACATGTTATAAAGCTTTGTTTGATTTTCTCCTGCTATTTGGCCTCATGTCAATTTAATTTGTAGTCCAGCCAGAAAGGTCCCAGAGTGTGTAGAGAATGCTCTTTCTCCCCTTCATTTTAATACACACAAATTTTTTTAAATGCTCTTAGAAATGATTTTACCATCTTACTAGTGCCTCATTAATGAGTTAAATAACATAGTAGCTTTTATATTTTTATGAAAGTCATGATATAAACATTTGTAAAATTTATTCATTGACCTAAGTAATGCAACAGATAGACTTTCATTTTATTTTTGAGTGTTTACATTTGTAAAGTCTTTTCAAAGCACTTAATTCACTTTCATGCAAACTTTCTTTTCTTTTCACAATCAGATTTTATAGGTTTTTGTAAACTAAAATTATAATTACTGTAATAAATTAAATTGGCACAAGTCAAGGTTAAGTACCGAACTTAACTACAGGAACAGAAATCCATGAGACAATTAGAGAATAGACTAATAGCATTGAGAATTCTGTGTGTTATGCCCATCATTTTTAGGTTGTAAAATAAGAATGATAAGAATGTTTATCTGGTGAGCTAATAATTGGTGGTTAGTTAAAGAAAAATCTTAACTGTGATACTTTCCACAAGTACTTGTATAAATAATAAGGTCTCTGCACACCTGATTTTCAAATCTTTAAGGAAAAGGTCTGCTTAATTCATTTGCTCAGACTGATTACCTCAATTTTCTCCACTACATCTCTTATCTGTAGTTGCATGGCTTATTGAAGTCGATACTTATGTTTGTGTCTGGAGGAGTCGTTTATTTTCTAGTAGAAGTGATGAAAAGAAAGTGGTGACAAGTCTAGCAAACTTTATGAGGATAAATTATCACCAAGGAGCAGAAAGTATTCCTGGGGAAAAAGAGTATGGTAGCCAATTGTGTTTCAAAATCGCAGCACTATTAGGGGATAATCAAGACCTATTTTCCAGAAGAAGAGGTAATAGCTCTTTGAATTTAAGATTTAAAGGTAGAAAGTTACCTGGAATTAGAAACAATATAGTTACCCTAGGTAGCACATGTTTGCTGCAAATTTGGCCAGTGAATTTTGACTGTAGTGGAGACCTATGGGTTTGCTACGGATGGCGGACAATTGTAAGCAGCAAGAAACACCACACTTACAGCAGGATGCTAGACAATAGGGATGTTCTCCTCTTGGGAGGGAGAAAATAGACTTGTGCTTTGGAGTTCAGTTCCTGAGTGTCTGGAGATTCTCAGATCATCCATGGGAGAGGCGCACTGTAGTGACAGTAGGATGAAGAACAATCAGCTGGACTCCCTGCTAATCTGGCTAGCGAGGGCTTGAGTCCATTTTATTTACTTTAGAAAAATAGAGAATGTGATTGTATTGACATCCTGAGTGTTGTGTAGCTTTTCACATACTAACATCTTATCCTAGGAGAATAAAACCTTTACACAAAAGAAGCCAACAAAATTCATACAAATTCAGGCATAATGAGCAACAAGGTAAAGGACCTCACTTTAGGGAGAAGAGATAAATGTCAAGTGCTAGGCCCAATCCCTCCACAGGTAACTCACAGCACTGTTGTAACTGTGAAAGACCAACTCTATAACTAGTTACATTTAGGGCATAAAATTAACTATAAATAATAATATATGGCCTATCATGGGGGTTAGTGGCTCAGGAGAAGTAAGATTAATTTAGATTCTTTTGTCTGAGTATTTAAGAAATGTGGAAAACGGCCTTTTAAAGAAAATTCCTCTCACATTCTACATTACATTTCTTTAAAAGATTTTGCAAAACTCAGATTAGAAAACTGGTTTTCCAACTGCACTGATTTATTGCCGTCAGAAAGAGCGAGACAATGAATCATTTCCCCTTCAAGTTACTTTTTTCTAAAATGTGTTAGGGATTTTAAACTGACTGCAACTGTTTATATCAAAGGTATTAGCTGTTTAACACACTGATTCTGTGTGTGCCACTTTCTAAAGGCATAAAAGAATATATTCTTGAAATACGGAGTCCTCACTTCGGGTATCTACTTTGTATGGAAATGAATGTACTTAAGGGCTAACCAAACAGACCATGTTATTTCCCCTTCCCATGCATAGACGATAGGAAATGAATACCAGCACAGTTAACATATTCTATTCAGTCATCTTGTTCAGTACTTTAACTGCATTTCCTAACATATACCAAATGATGGATAATTTGGGCCACATTCTTAGACATTATCTAAAAATTCTTCTCATTAATAAAATTGGAAATCCATCTGTATATAATGTGCAAGGTAAGTTGAATCAACAGAGTAATTTTGTTAGCGATTTAATTTACCCAACACCAGTATACTTTGAGCCTCTGGGTTTTTTCCACCCTATATATCCAAGCCACAACTCATTCCCTTTCATATAATATATGAAACTAGTTCATGCAGTACCACTATATTCAAAGTTGTTGAAATAAACTAGGTTATGTATTTTCTAACTGCACAGAATAATGGCTACCCAGGTAGGAAAATAAGTCTCTTTAATAGATAATGCCATCTTATTCATGTTTGTTGAAGTTTAATGGCAAAAGCAGCAGACCTTGAAAGAATGCTGGTCTTCAGGAAATCTCCTTAAATTGGAATCTTAATCCAACTGTAAACTGGTTAGGGGAAGCACTGATATGCAGAGTACCTAATATTTTATATTGACAGCTCATGCATTCTGTGGGGAATTAAAAAAAAAGGAGGGATACATTTTACTGACCATGTACAATTGATTGCTATCCCTGTTTCTCAAATAAATGTTATAGATAGGAAATTCAGAAAAATGGTGATAGAAAACACTGTAGATGACTCAGTGAGATCATTATATAATATCACACCTTATCAAACAATACTACATATTATACATTACTAAGAGTATTACTCAAAATAAAAATGTATATTTTACTGTTACTGGGTAGTCAGCTAAATATGTTTTCCCTTTACTCCCTAACGATGAAGCCTGTACCTTTAGTTTGCATGAATTTGGATTATAGCTTCTTAAAATTCTGTGAAGACAGACTAGCATCACCCTCATTATATTAAAACCATCATAAATTTAAATTGCAGTTTTGAGCCCCCTTGTGGGGGATAGAAGCCATGACAGTTCCACCAAGGACCATCTAAGGGGAAAAACTGCCCCTCCCAAAGTGGAGGAGGGGACAACAAGCCCATTGGGTGAAATCACTTCAGACCCCTTCTTTTCCTGTCCTCACAAAAAAATAAGCCTATATAATCCACAAGCCACCCAAGCCTCAGCACAGATGCTCACCTCAAGCCTGCCCACTCCCTCTCTTGGAGTGTACTTTGACTTTGCAAATAAATCCCTTCTTGCTTTGAACTTGACTTTGTGTGTTCGCTCACAAGTTCTTTTGTGACACCAGAACAGAACAAGAACCTGGAAAAACCAGCCAGCCCATCTGGTAACAGATAACAGCCCCGGTTTACAGTGTTCAGGTGACCTGATTAGCTAAATGGTGAGTCTACGTATGTAAACTCAAAGGAATGTATTTACTGCTCAAAACTAAACAGAGTTAGGTACAATGAATATTGCCATGTTAGAAATAAAGAAAGTGAGGCCCAGAGAGGTTAAATGAGTAATGCAAGACTCCACCACTAGAAATTGGCAGAGCTGGGATCAAACCCAGCCAGGTTGGCTCCAATGCTCATGATTTCACTATTGTAGTGTACTTCACTGAGATGAAAGAAAAGAATTTTGCATGTAGAATCACAAATATAGCTAAACAATCATTCAGGTAAACTGAAGAACTAATATTTTCAGATATCTAAAGACTGAGGCAATTGAACATCGACGGGCTTTTGTAAAGTAATTTTTTTAACATTATACTGCAACCAGATGACAAATGCAATGCCAACAAAAATTATGAAAAAAATTATAGTATCAGTTAATACATTTGGTTAAATGCAAATAATTATTGATTATAAAAAATGTTTTTTAAAAAAGAAATGATCCAGGGGCCGCCCGGTGGCGCAGCAGTTTAGTTCGCGCTTGGAAGCCCGGGTTTCGCGGGTTCGGATCCCGGGCGCCCGCCGACGCACTGCCTGTCAGCCATGCGGTGGCGGCGTCCCATATAAAGTAGAGGAAGATGGGCACGATGTTAGCCCAGGGCCAGTCTTCCTCAGCAAAAAGAGGAGGATTAGCAATGGATGTTAGCTCAGGGCTGGTCTTCCTCACAAAAAAAAAAAAAAAAAAAAGAAATGATCCAAAAGAAAGTTAAAATTACAAAACAATCAATAATAATTGCAAACTAAGAAACTCATAAAATATATAAGTATTATCAGACACAAACACAGGTTCTTTACCTGCCACACAAGAGGGGCCAAATAAAAACTGGAATATCAGGCTTATGGCAAGGAAAGCATTTTTATTTTGGGTGACATCAGCTGGGAGATGAGAGTGAGCCCTCAAATTCATCTCATCTCCCTAAAGATGGGAGGTAAGGGGTTGTAAAGGTTGTGAGACATGTGGCTTCTTGTAGGGTGGGGGAGCCTGTGGCCTTGCTGGTTGGCGCTTTCCTACCAGCCTGCATTTGGCCTTGTGAGGCTGCTTGCGTGGAGGAGGATGGTGAGATAAGGGAATCCACGGGTGGGTGTCCTTCATTGTCTGCCTCTGTGGGGGAGGGTGGATTCTGCACCAGGAAGCCAACGAGTTGGGGTCTGGGAAGCTTGAGCTTCTTGATATTCTCTGAATATCAGTTTCCCTGTAACAAACCTCAAGAACTGGTAATTAGCAAAGACTTCACTGTGAGCCCAGCATGAGGCCACCTGGGCTTTTAACAATTTGTAACTTCTGTCTGCCTTGTGAATTTCAGGGATACAAAGGTTTAAAAAGCTGATATTTACATATGAATGTAACTTAGAAAAGCAGGGAAAGGGGATGAGAACTTTTGGTTTTAACCCCACATATTCTGAGTCTAATGTAGGGGAACTGATATCAGGGCTGACATCATAAGTAAATGGCAAAAATTGTTTATTTCGAAGCACACATAATCAAACAAGTAATAATGACATAGACCATTCCCTTTTTATAAACTCTTCTAGGATTGTGAAGGTAGAAAGTGTGAATGATGATAAATCTACACATAGCCACCTCAGAGTTTTTTACATAAGACAACCCTAATTAATTCTCTATGTAGTCAAGACTTTAAACTTCAAAGGAATGGTAATATCTGTTATCCAAACTATTTTAGAGCAAAGGAAAAGGGAGAAAATGTTTTAAATCATTTTATTGGGTGACTTTTCATGACACAAAAAAGATAAATCAATGAAGGAAAAATTTAGGCAAATCTCAATTATGAAAATAGGATGCAAAAATGTTAAATAAGCAAATACCCATCAGAATGTCTTCTCATATACTAGAAGCATGTCAGCACCAGTTTGACACCAAGAGGCAGAGAAATTCATCATATTGTAGCACCATTGAACATGCTGGATACAATATTAGGTACATTTGTAAATGCTTCTCAGTGATAAAGGCAATATATTTTAAAAAAATCTAATTTCAAGGAAGATATAAAAGTTATAATCTACCTTCACCTAATAGATTCAAAATATACAAAGCAGAAACTAATAGAATTAAAAGGAAATTTGACAAATCCACCATCATAGTGGCATATTTTAAAACATCTCTTAGTACTGAATAGATAAAGCAGACAAAAAGATTCAGTGATAGGATAGCCAATTTGAACTACACAATTAACATTTTTAATCACTGCACCCAGCAACAAGATAATACACATCTTTAAAATTGAGTAATCATCTACAAAACCAATTATATACAAGTACAGAGTAACAATAATTTTCACAGATTCTGTATCACATGTACCACTGTCTCCAAATAAAATGAAACTAAGTCACAGTACAATAGAGAAGAGGCTTGGAAAATCAAAAAAACACTATTATGTGATTTATGGACTATGAAAATAACAGAAATAAATAAATAAAACTGAATAAACATAAAGATGTAACATTAAAAATTATCTAAAGTAGTCAATAGAAATTTATGGCATTAATTGCTTATATTAACATAAAAGAGGCTGAAAACTCACAAGCTGAGTATCCATGTTAAGAAATTAGAAAAAGAACAATACAGTAAATCTAAAGGCAAAAGAAAGATAATGAAAAAGATATCAAAGAAACATTACAGAACTATAATAATGCCAAAGGTTTGATTGTTCTTTGAAAAGATTACTGAAATTGGCTAATCTCAAGAATGATTAAGAGAGGGGAGAGAGAGAGAGAAAGAGGGAGAGAGAGAGAGAGCTGGGGGGAGAGAGCAAATGGAAAAAGCAAACGTGGTATTGTGGTAAAATGTTACCATTTGAGAAATCAGAACAAGGAGTATATGGAATTATTTGAACTGTTTTTTCAGTTTTTCTCTAAGTCTGAAATTATTTCGAATTAAAAAGTTACAAATTTTCAGAAAGGATTATATTTTAAGATTTTTAACTAACCTGAATTTCTGCATTTCATCCTGTGAGTTCACAGAAGTCTGTAAGTTAAAATTTATCATACTGCATAAAAATTATCTAAAGACATGGATTTAAGATCCCCAGAGTCAGGGAAGAGCATAGGATGTGCAGACTTGTTCAAGGATTACATTCAAAAAATTTTAAATATAAAGCACTACTCAATGGCATTTTGTCAAATATTTTCACATTTGTAATAAGATTTGCATGATACCTCAGAAGAAAGTGATTTGCTTTACATGTATTTTACATAAACTGGGTTGTTTCTTAAGAGCATTATGAAAAAAATTTTCTGACAATCTCATGAGTAATTAGATTAGGTTGTATCTGAGCAGGTATCTCCCTTTGTGCTTTGCCCGCAGTTGGCTGGCATCCACCTGACAACTCTCCGGGATGAAAATATCTAGGAGCTCATTATGAACTTGACCAGGGATAGTGGAGGTTTCAGTGTGATTTTCAGCATTTACTTTTTCTTTTCAGGGCTAAGCTCTCTAAATTGATAGAAGTTCTATGAGTATGTCAGAAGAATGAATCAATTAGTCTGAAGTTAAACTGTGTTAGTAACTTCAGAAAAGGGTCACATGTAGAGCAATTGAAAGAAATAAGAAACTTTTTCTGATGTGAAGATAGCCACAAATATAAACTTATCCCATCTCCCATGTCTTGGTTACCTTGGGTCTATGCTAAGTAACAAATGAATTTGAGAGTAAAAAGATCCCTCTTTTCAAGCTTGCATGCACTAAAAAAAATACAATGACATAGTTATCTGACTATACCGTGACCTGAAATGAATTATGACTTTTTCTTGACAATTTTGATTTTCAAAAAATATATATATTTTAAAATGAGACAAGATGAATGTCACTTTGTTACTCTTCATTTATTATACTACAATACTTTTAAATAAAAAGTTTTACTTTTTTGTGGAAAATGGATTTAATATGCAGACATCAGAGGCAGTTGACTTAAATAAATAACCTAAAAGTCTCAAAGCCCCCACTGCCTCCACATCACATATTCACTCTCTTTTAATAAGTAAGTGAGGCCTTCTGCAAAATGCAAATATGTTTTGAGAAGCTAAATCAACAATTTTCAGCCATTAATCCCTATGTTCTATTTAGAACGATAGATCAACAAAACAATAACCCAATGAATTTGAAGAATGTTTTACAAAAGACATGCAGTTTGACAGCTTTGGAAAAACCCTAGCATGGAGAGTGCTGCCAGATGAGCATGTTTAGATGAAGTAATGATGTGAGAACTCTGCTTAATTAAAGCACAGTCATGAGGCCCAGGAAGTTTTAAGTCAGTAAGTGCAAATACCACTATGATGGGACATGGAGGAGTCTTTCTGTTAATAAACAACTTACACGTCTTAGTGACCCACAAAAAGCAAATATTTATTCTGATATGTGTTACATGTAAGTTGAGGGCTGGATGGATCTGCTCTGTGTATCTTCTGATTCTGAGATGCATACTTCAGGAGCAGCGCATATGTGGAACATGAGCTACCTCAAAAGAGTGCCCAGGCACAGACCTTAAAGCAGGGTGCACACTGCACATTTTATATATTTACAATACATAATGCAAGCCATGTGCCCAGCCGGTTGTAAGTAGTTCTTGCTTCAGAGTGTGGATTCATTTATTCTCAACATTGATATTTTCTCATCACCATGGGCATCGTTGAACTTTATCTGAGCCCTGTGGTTCCAGAAAGCAGCAAGGATTATGAAATCTCCCCACCCTGTGTTGTGGGACAGGGTTGATGTCAAGGAGTACCCTGCCTTTGCATATTCCTAGGTAAGACCCATTTCCATCCCTCCTCATGACTCCCATCTGACTCCCCTCATGACGCCCTTGTTTATCTGCCTTTATAAAACGCAGGCCCTCTTCCTTTTCTTTGGATATTCTTCATTAATGTTCTCTCTGTTGCATTGGTCTAAATAAAATCATCTCCTTAATTTCATCTTTCACACCATAAATGGTAACAAATGGCAGAAAAAGCACTGATATTTCAAATTTATTTTATTTACACAATATTTTACACACATCTTTCCCAAGGAGAGTAATTTTCTAACTGCAACCAATCTTTATAAATTTGGATAAATGGGAATTAGAGACCTATCTATTGATTTCCTCATTTTTCTGCTTTTTCCTAAAAGAAATCCTCCATGGCCTTTCTCTGATCTCTGTTACCTGAATCTGACCCATCTCTCCAGCCTCATGTCACACTCTAGCAAAAGAGACACTGTGTTGCCCCAATGCAGCTCACTTAAGTCCTTCCAAGTCACACTGGTCTGGATACTTTACCATATTTATATTTGCCCCAATCATAAAGGGCACCAAAAATTTTCCTTCCTGAGAAGCAAAATATCTATTTGCATAAAAACTTAAAATTTCAATTAAGATTTTTATTGTCTGAATATATGAGCTAACTTATGCTTTCTACCTATCCCTAGCCCTTTTCTGTGTCTCTCAGTAAATTTTTTTAACTACCACTAAAGACAGTATTGCCGAGGGTAACCTCCTAAGTGTGAGAGCAAGATTTGTTCAGTCTTTAAGGAATATCATTCTAACAAATTGTGAGTCAGACATCGTTTCTTGAAGAAAAGCTTTCTTATCTGTAGAGCTTTTCTTGAACTCATAATAATTGTCAGTTCATATTTCTGTTACATGCTTCATATGGTGATCTGTACTTAGGGAGCTCTGAATTGCTGTCACACCTCACCAGAGGAATGCTGATGGAACAAAAGTGGTGTTCAAATGCCACTGAGATCAAAGGCTTCTTGCGTTTCCAGGCTCTTTCAGTCTCTGAATTAAAATCTTTTAAAATTATCTTCCAAATAAGGCACTAACTCTTGCAGAGTTAGAACTTAAATTTTTCAGTGACACTGGATATAAATTAAGAATTAAAAAGGAGAGCCTCAGATAGGAGGAAGCAGAGAGAGGGTTATTCTGTAGCATACCAGGCCAGTAGATGGGACTCCCTCAGCTGCACTGCTAAAGGAGAATTTCAATTACCCTAGCTCCCATTGCTGCTGGTAGATAAGCACTTTAGGTAAACAAACAAGGATGATTAATTGTTATGAACATGGATTTAGAAGAACTTTAAACCAGAGGTGAAGAGATTTAGTGTCATTCTGATTGCCACCAAGGCCAAAGGCAAAAATAAAGCCATGGGAACAGTTTGTGGACCTTTTACCTCCTCAACAGAATGAAGATTGGAGCTGACTCTGCCCTCATCATTTACAAAGATAATGATGATTCTACAAATGTCAATCAATCATGTGTTTTCACAAGACTTCTGAGTTCAGCAGAAATGACAGCAATAATTTAGCCATCTTAGAGATATTAATTTTCAGGCTTTAATAATACATACATAGTTACATACAAAAGGGTATATACAACATTTAGGTATAATTTAATAAATAATATAATATCCTCTGTATCTGACATCCAGCTTAAGAAATAGAAGTTAGAAGCCCCATGCACATTCTTGATCCATCACATTCCCTTCCCTCCAACTCAGTCACAATTTTTTTTGAATTTTGTGTTACTTATTCTTTGCTATTGGTCATAGTTTATCACATTTATGTGTGCCCTAAATAATAGTTATTCTATTTTCTATCTCTATTGAAATAGGATCAGGCTATATGTAACTTGTTTCTTCTTTAAATGACATATTTTTGAGATGCATCCATGTTGATGTGTCCAACTGGGACTCATTTACTTGCATTCCTCTAGGCAAACTATTTGTCCATTGCTCTCTTTATGGGGAATTGGGTTGTTTTTAGCTTTGGGATATAACACACTGCAGATATGAGCATTCTCATGCAAGTCTTTCAATTCACATTTAGAACTGTTTCTCTAGGCTATGGATTGCTGAGTTATAGTGTATGTGCATCTTCACCCTTATGAGGTAATGCCAAGGTAATTGTCAGATTACTGAAGTTGACCACTGTTGATTTCTGAAACAGTTTTGGAAATTTATATCCACACTAGCAGAGTTTAAGAGATTCTGCTGCAACATATACTTAGACAATAGTTGATAATCTAAAATCCAGTTTTAGAACTGGAAGTTTTATTAGTAATAGAGTAGAATCGCCTTATTTTATAAATCATAAAATTTTGGATCACAGATAATTCATGCATCTTCCGGGTCACACAGAGAGTATATATCCCATTTAGAAGCAGAAACCTTGTCCCCTGATTTTCCATTTCATGACTTTTCAATTAAGCACTTGCATTATCAATCTCTTTCAAGCAGTAGAGGAAATCAATCAAGAATAATTGAACCTTTCACTTGACTTTTTGAGGAAGTCATTATTTCCCTAAAAACATGAATAAAGGTGAGGTTTCTTTATTACACTGGAATTTATGGAAATACGTAAACAAAATGAGATGGTCTGTGTTTAAACTACTACTGAGAAATTAAACTTTACAATGCTTAAAATAAATCAGAAAGTCAGGTTGAACAATGAAAGTTAAAAAAAATCAAGGAAATAGTTGACTCTGATTAAATAGAGGAACTCTATTATTAAAATTTCCACCCCCCGGGGCCAGTGGTGTAGTGTTTAAGTTCCTGTGCTCTGCTTCAGTGTACCAGGATTTGCAGGTTCGGATCCTGGGCGCAGACCTATACACTGCTTATCAAGCCATGCTGTGGCGGTGTCCCACATATAAAGTAGAGGAAGATGGGCATGGATGTTAGTCCAGGGCCAATCTTCCTCAGCAAAAAAGAGGAGGATTAACAACAGATGTTTGTTCAGGGCTAATCTTCCTCACGCACACACACAAAAAATTTCCACTCTCAAAATCATAGATCTGAGAGCATCTTGCTAGTTATGTTCCTAATATTTAGACTATTACTTATGAGAAACTAAGAGCCCATACAGCAGATTATTTTATTTGTTTCAGTAAAGTGGCTTTTCTACTGCAGATTATAATTTTTTTTCTAAAAAATGATTTTTCTATACCATATTTATTATTTCTACTATATACTTGCATATATATGTGTGTGTGTATATATTTTTTCTGTACCATGCAAATTTTTTTCTATAATCTCAGGCAACAATTCCGTAATGGATTTTAATTGTGGTTGAAGGTTGTACAGACTTAGCTTTTAAATTCAGTTGTGGCCTTAAAATGATCCTAAATCTTCCAGTGCCTAACTTATTCCAATCTAGATTTGTTATTTGAAAGATGAGAGAAGATTTGGACTTTTGAGAAATCGTGAAAAAAATCGCAAATGTTGGAGCAGCTGCATTTGGTAACAAGAATATTTAGTAAAGGAAATGAAAGTAGTATTTACTGAGAGTTTACTATGTACTAGATTCTCTGCCAAGAACTTTTCTTACTATGATAATATTTTGTGTGGCTTCATATTCTCATTTTACATTATCCTGAAAGAGGTCAAGGGATTTATTGTCATCACAGATGTATAATTGTCAGATTACTGAAGTTGACCACTGGAAGAGGCAATTTTTTTAGAAGCAAACCAAAGAGTTGTTTATGATTTTATGTTTAAATCCCTATGATGTAGAATCAAAACCACTGGATATTTTTGTTTTGTTTTGTTGTTGCTGTTTTTCATATCTGTTGGATTTGGTTATTAACCTTAGGTGGACATTGCTATCCCCACAATGTCTTATTTTGTTCAGATTTGAAAATATTTTTCTTGTAGTATTTCTATAATTTTTATTTTCATTACTGCTCTGTGATTCCAGCCAGCATATACAGCGTGATTAGATTTTTATTGTCATAATTGTCCTAATTTGTAGAAAGTTTCAATAATCAAGTGCCTCTGTATCTATTTAATTGCAATTCAAAGGATATTTTTGGCGTGGTATCAAGTGTTGACCTCTTCCATTAAGGCAGAGGCTTGTTTTATGTATAGGCATTGCTATTGCTCTAAAATCATGAAGATCCTAAATCATTCAAACCATGAAATTGGCTTCTTCATAAAGAAACTGCAATTTTCTCATACTTAACTGTTCATTAGAGTTGTGTAATTCTCAACGCTTTATTGATTTACCTCTCACAAACTCTTTCTCTTCCTCCTTGTCCAAGCCACCATCCTCTCACCAGCAAGGGAGCTGTTGGGCTATTCCATTTGCAGTAATTTAAACATTATCCTTTTCTCCCCTCCACCCTGCCAAGTCACTTGCACACATTGTGCCCAGGATCTCTTTTTAATTTCTCCAGAAGATAAGTGTCTGATTTTTCTACTGCATAGGAATGAAAGGCAAAAAATCTAGCCTAGTGGTTTAGAGCAGGGCCCCATAGGTGTGAACACATGGGTTTGAATCCCTGTTCTGTCATTCTTTATCTGGGAATCTGGGACAAGTTTGTTAACCTCCTAGTGTTTCCTCATCTGGGGATAAAATTAGTACCTAACTCATTTATTTATTTTGAGGATTAAATCAATTCAGCCATGTGACAATCTAGAACAATTTAATACCCAATGAATTTTACTCTAACAGTAGATGTTATGTGCTAATATTCTAGGAATGGGAAGAAGGGTCATCTTTTCTATGCACAGGTGCACCATCCCTCTGTTTCTCCCCCTCTTCCCAATCTCCACACTTCACAGTGTTTTGTCCCACCATTCCTGAACCCCTCCTCTGTATCAAACTCTTCTGTAATACATTGAACTGCTAATTCCTCTAGCAAGCTAAGTCAGTAACAATCCTCTAAGAGTTTTGTATCTTGGCAAAATATGTGTTGGAATTTTTTTCTCACTAGTAGTTTTTCTCTTTTTTCTTGATGTGCATGGTTTTTTTATCTTTTTCACTTTTTTCTAATAACTTTAGGGAAATCCTAGTAGGAATAGGAAAAAAGTGTGTCTGTTCAATCTAACATAGTTAATACTGAAAGGCTAAACATTTTTTTAGTTATTTTGAATTTTTTACGTTTGTGTTAAGTTGTATCACATTGTTTTAATTTGCATGTTTAAGATTACTAGAAAGTTGAATATTTCATATAATACATATATATGTATGTATATAAAATCATACATTGCTTAACGATAGGGATACGTTCTGAGAAATGCATCATTAGATGATTTTGTCATTGTGCAAACATCATAGAGTGTACTTACACAAATCTGGATGGTATAACCTACTACACACCTAGGCTATATGGTACTGATCTCATAGGACCACTATTTTATATGCATCTGACATTAACCAAAACGTTGTTTTGTGGCACATGACTGTATACGTGAAGACGAATATATGTATGTATATTCGTGTATGAGTTACCTGTTCATATGCATTGTCACATCACCTTTTGGGGTTTTAACACTATCATAAATCTGAATATATGGAACCTTATTTTATTTCAATTCTGCTCCCAATACCTTCCTTCTGAACATGCTATTCACATTTCCGGAAGGATATGAGGATGGCCAGCTAAATATAGTCTGCTGTGTCTACATGAATAATGTAAATTGACAAAATTTCTTTTTTGTCTTTTTTCTTTTCTAGTCTCCCACCCAAACTACCAGAATTTCAGTGTTAATATCATACAACATCTCAAGCATCCTGCTAGATTCACTATCCGGTTTAGTGTTATTTCATATGTTTTCACTCTACATATCCTTTCATAAAATATTACTGTCACATTAATTCAAGATGATTGTAATACTTCTTACATAAATTAATTTAAAATAATTTGTTCATTATGATAATGTGTATGTTTTGATTTGAACAAAGACATTACAATTTTAAACCAAAGGAATGGCTAATGCTGGATATCTTAAGTGGGATGTCATGATGTCGTATGATATTTGTATGTGTAACTGGATGGAGGTGTTCCATCATATGTCTTTTGTGTGTGTGTGTGTGTGTGTGTGTGTGTGTGTGTGTGTGTGTGGCAGATTAGCCCTGAGCTAACATCCATTGCCAATCCTCCTCTTTTTGCTGAGGAAGATTGGCCCTTGGCTAACATCCGTGCCCATGTTCCATGTTTATATGGGACCCCGCTACAGCAAGGCTTGAGAAGCGGTGCCTTGGTCTGCGCTCAGGATCCAAACCTGCAAACCCCCGGACCGCTGAAGTGACTGCGCGAACTTAGCCGCTACACCACCAGGCTACCCACCCCCATCATATCTCTTTTATTCTGCTAAAACCAAAAGTCCTGGATTCAGATTGTCTCAGACACTAATTAATTGTTTATCACTGAGTGAATTATATTTATTCTCTGTGCTTCAGGTTCTTTATCTCTAAAATGGAGGTAACATGGTACCAACTTCATAGGGTAGTTATTGATATTAAAATGAGCTAATAAAGCCCTTTGAAGAGTTCCTAGCAGAGAGTAAACACTATACAAGTATAACTGTTACTAATATTATTTTGCCTATTGATTTTTAAAAACTTCAAAGCTATCTAATCCTGCTCTTTAAAATATTTTCTAACTAAAATTATAGTTCTAGGTCTAAATATTTGAACATTCAGATGCCAAATAACTTCTGATGTAGCTTGTCTTCACTTTTCTCTTCCAAGTGGTACTGTGCAGATGATTGGGGCTATTTAAATGTGTACTAAGCCATTGGAAACCAGAGAAAAGCATGAAGAGATGTCAAATAATTGGACTGAATGGCCAGAGGTATTTGTTTTTCCTGTTAAAAAGTTTTTTCAGAAAATATGAGATCTTAATAACAGCCCCATCAGCAATGATTTATGGCAAAAGAATTTTAGCCTCAGCAACAAATCCGGAGTTTGTATTTCCAAGAAAACAGATAAAGGCAGTGATGAAATTACAGTCTAAGCAACACCTATTCTACTTTAAAATAAGACAGTCATGGAAGAAACCAATATTTTCTTATTCACTCTCACAGGTAGTGAGAACTGATTATGTTTATGCTCATTCAGCATTGAGGAAATAGTTATATATAAGACAGAAATTTCCCCTTCTCTCTTCTTTACACAAGAACCATATAAATGACTTTAAAAAATCAGATAGAAATAAGTTTTATAGGAATTTTTGAAAAGAGGATAATGTGATAGATAGAAACTAGACAATTCCTTTATAATGGAAGTTCAGAAACTCTATCCCAAGAGGTGTCATTTAAACTGATGTCTGAAACATAATAATCAAATATAAGATTTAAATGATTTGTTTTCTATGAAGTCCATTAGTGAGACATTCAAAGAACTTTTCTCTGTAAACCCCTTTGATTCCTCTTAGGGAAAATAAATAAGTAGATTTAGTTAGTTCAAAATCATTTGCTTTCAACTATATTCATTGTGAGTCTGATCTACATAAACGAAATAGATTATTTTCTTCCTCAAAGAGGAAATCCACTCAAGGCACTAACTGTGCTGTATAAGGTGGTAGACTGATAGCCTGCGAGCTTGATATTTTCCTGCCCCTTTGTTAATCTCAAGTTTTTCCTCACCTAACCAATTCTTCCACTCCAATCCACACATGAAAGGGAGGCGGGGAGTACTGCAACCTACATTGTGAAGAGATTTTTATCCGCTAAGTCAAAGCGGCAGTGAGGTAAAAGAATCTAATTCTATAATAATGGCTGCCAAATTTGACAGCAAATTCAGGTCACCTTGGACATTTTTATAAAATTCTGATGCCCAGGCTGCATCTTAAACCAATTACATTAAAATTTGGGGGGATAGTTCCAAGCTCCAGGTTTTAATGGTTTATTAGGTGATTCTAATATACAGCCAGCATTGACGGCCATTCAATAGTTTCATTATACATATATTCGTAGTCCTATTAAATGCCCCTGTCTGTGTAGAAGGGCAGAACATCACAGCAAAATTTATAAATACCATCGATGGATGTATATTATGTGTCCAGAAAATATTTTAAAATTCCCAAAAGTGGAAACAATCCAAATGTCTATTAAGTGGTAAATGGATAAACAATTTATGTTATACCCATATGATGGAATATTATATGACAATAAATAGAATTAAGTACTGATGTATGCTACACATAAATGATCTTTGAACACATCATGTCAAGTGAAAGTATCCAAACACAAAAGACCACATATTGTGTAAATTATACTTATATTAAATGTCCAGAAAAGGCAAATATAGAGAGATAAGTAGTAGACTATGGTTGCCTGGGTCTGGATATGGGAATGGAGAATGACTATCAATGGGCATGAATGATCGTTTTGAGTTAATGGAAATGTTCTAAAAATGGATTTTTGATAACAATTGCACAGCTCCACAAATTTACTAAAAATCATTGAATTGCACACTTCAAATAAATTTATTTTGTGTATCTAAATTATACCTTGATAAAGCTTTAAAAAGGTTGATTAAATTTCTCCTATCATTTTCAGAGATATTTACTTTATTATATTACTATAATTTTAAATAATAATTTTTTAGGAAATAAAAGATGTTCTTTATGTAAGTGATAAATATTTTAAATAAAAGAGATTTTTATATTTTTGTTTAAAATTAGTTTTTATAACAAAAATTATTTTTCCTTTGAATTTTTTCTCATTTAAAAAGGCTAAAAGTAAAAGAATAATAAAAATTGGGAAACAAGTATATTATTATCACCTAAGCTAATTTACAATTCCGTGATTATTATATAATACTACTAACAACTGTGATGAAGAGGAAATAAAAATAAAGAAGCTACTTTTTCAAAGGTAATAGTATGATTAAAGTCACACATTAAAAACATTCTGGTTTATTTTTCTTTTCCATATATATGTTAATTTCCCAATTTTAAGGTTGTGGGATGAGTATTCTAAATTCATATTTACATTATGGGATATGGATTCATGGGTTCCATTATACTATTAACTGTTCAAACACAAAAGGGTAAAAATCAGCTCTGGAAGACAATAAAACAATCTACAGATTAGATTATTTTATTAATTTGGTATCCATTTAATCTGCACTAATTCCAAAGATGTTTACAAGATCTATCCATGTTTTTCAGGCTATAGTTATATTTGATCTAAATAACAATGAAAGTGGGCAAATTATATGCTCTAAAAGGGCAGAAATATAAAAGAATCTGTTGTAAAAATGTGATGTAACTATTGTTCTAAAATTAAAAAAAAAAACAGTTTCACTGGCATAACTCAGTCTTCTGCAGGATAATATAGACCTATTCAATATTAACAACCAATGCTGTCCTGAATTCTTGGCTGAATTAAATTCAGAGATGAGTGAGAAGCTGTAGACTTTGGCTAAAGAATAAAACATGAGTCCTTTCATGGTGAATGATTTGTGATAATGAAGCTAATGTGTGGGAGGGAAATTTTCAAACATTATATGGGAGAAATTATTCATGATATTTCCTGGGGCTAAATTTTCTGTGTATTATACATTCAAATGTCACTTAGACAAATGTTTAATGATTAGGAAGTTTACAAAGCCATATATGTATGAGAATTTGCACTAGTTATTTCAGAGAAGATTGTATTTATTTGGAAACTAAGGGCAATGAGTTTAAATGTTGCATTGAATATGCTGCCAGAGTAGGATTATTTGGGAAAAGATATGTTTTGTCTAACTGTGGATCTCAAATACAAAACGATATATTCCTTGTGTGAATTTTTTTCTTCATTGTCTGTAAATTATCTGTTTTAAGAATAGCTGTTAGTAAAACACTGTTTCTATATCTGCAAAAGTTTGTACTTCCTCTACTTAAGTAGCTAATTTAGGCTCTAATAATACTATTTTTACATCATATTCTGGCTGAAGTCCCAGAAAAAGTATTGTTAATACACATTTCATTTGAGCTACATGGCTTAACACGGTTTAAATTAATACCTAACTGAAAGAACATGAATGTTCGGCATATACAGATGTTCTATGTGTATGAGTGTGTGTAGCTATATGTGTTTGAGGGAAAGAAAATCTGTGTGTATGTAAGTGAGTGTAAAGTGTGTGTGTGGCTGATTCAGTATAGATTAGTGGCTAATTGCATGGATACAAAGCCTGGGCCTGAGACATCTATGTAAATTAGTGAATCTCTAACTATGAGTTTCCTCATCTGTAAAATGGGGATAAAATAATACATATATTATGGAATTATTATAAATGCTAAATAAGGTAATATAAATAGATCACTCAGTACCCAGTGTAGTACTTACTAAGCTCTGAATAGAATTTAGTTATTATCCATTTAAAATTATTGTATTAAGGGGCCGCCCGGTGGTGCAGCGGTTTAGTCCGCGCTTGGCAGCCCGGGGTTCGCGAGTTCGGATCCCGGGCGCCCGCCGACGCACTGCCTGTCAGCCATGCCGTGGCGGCGTCCCATATAAAGTGGAGGAAGATGGGCACGATGTTAGCCCAGGGCCAGTCTTCCTCAGCAAAAAGAGGAGGATTGGCAACGGATGTTAGCTCAGGGCTGGTCTTCCCCACAAAAAAAAAAAAAAAAAAATTATTGTATTAATATTTATAAAACAAAAGAAACCCACTTTATTTTTCAGTTTCTATTGTTTTTAATTGCCATGTAGTTTAAAGGCTGGCTTTCCATAAATATGTCTTTACTAATAGACTAGTTGACTAATTATTTAAAAATATATATAGTGTGAGTATATATATATATATGTCTGTCTTTCTCTCTATATATCTGTATACACACATGTAGATGTATTATAAAAATAACAAAGCAAACCTAAGAAAGAGAATATTACAAATACTATTGAAGCTGGCTCTGTGTTATCTAAAGTAACCACTATTTAGTTCCATGTTTATCATTTCCTTGCTTTTCATTACATTTTGCGAGACATAAATTTAACCCTAAACAATATATTATTTAGTTTTGTGTACTTTAGATGTTTTATAAATGGGATCATTTTATAGATATGAAAATATTTTTTCATGAAAAAATTAACTTTTTGAGATTTATTTATTTTCATACGTGCAGTCCATTCATGTAGTTTCAATAGTGCATGGTGTAATATAACCAGCCACATTAACAGATTAAAGGAAATAAATTATGCATACTCTGACAAAAATTTTTTTATACACTTGTTTTTAAAACTAGCTGTAGAAGAAAATATCTCTAATCCAATAAAAGGTATCTACAAATGCTTACTCTATGCTTTGGTGATATATTAAAAGCATTCCTTGAAAATAAGACAAATAAAAGCATGCCCTCTATGAGCACCTTTGTTCAAAAATCATACTGAAGAGCATAGCCAGTGCAACAAGTCATGGAAAAGAAATAAAAGGTGTAAAACTGGAGAACAAAAAGTTAACACTGTTTCTATTGAGAACTACTTTTTTCAGCTATTTTTATCACTTTTTCTAGTTTTCTTTTTGCTTTTCTTATCAGAAGGTGGGACTTCTTTTCAATTTATTTTTCTCACTCTTCTCTTCCCCCTATATTGGTTTGGAAGTTTTACATTCTATGTCTATCACTTTAGTTGTTATTCTTGGAATTTAAACATGCACTTTAATTTAGTATTCAAAGTTAGACATTTAATCATGTCTAAGTTTGGTCAACAGATTTATACTCTTCTCAAAGTATATAAGGTCCTATGAAAGCTTTAATTCTGGTTACACACTAGTAATGTTTATCTTTTATATTTTATTTCTATCTTGCATTTTTTTTTTTTTTTTTTTTTGTGAGGAAGACCAGCCCTGAGCTAACATCCATTGCTAGTCTTCCTCTTTTTGCTGAGGAAGACTGGCCCTGGGCTAATATCCGTGCCCATCTTCCTCTACTTTATATGGGACACCGCCGCAGCATAGCTGACAAGCAGTGCATCCGCAGGCACCCGGGATCCGAACCGGCGAACCCGGGGCTGCCAAGAGCGAACTAAACTGCTGCGCCACAGGGCCAGCCCTATCTTGCATTTTTAATATTGTATACAATCAGAGTTTGCTTGGATACAGTGTCTTAGCTCACATTTCCTTCTTGTACCTCAGAACTTCTTTGTTAGATGATTTCTTCCTGAAGTACAAATTTGAAAGTTCTTTTAGCTAAGATCTGCTGGTAGCAAATTTCCTCGGCTGGGTGTCTTTCAGCAGTTTTAAGCATATTTCAGGCATTATCATTCTAAATAATGCCTCTTTTACGTTTCTTTTATTTTCCCTTCTGAAAACCTGATTACACATATGTTAGAATGTCCCATACTCTCCCTCAGATCTATTACCTACCTTATTAGATTTCATCTCTCTTTGTGCTTCTATCTGGATAATTTCTTTAGATTTGTCAACCAATTCATGAATATTCTAAGTTGTTTATCCACTGCTACTTTCTAGTTCATTGGATTTCTAATTTAATTATTACATATTTAGTTTTTACAAGTTCTACTAGGTTCTTTCTCAAATTGGATTGCTTATTTTTGATGCTTGCTCATTTATGAAGCGTTCTGAATCTTTTAATTCTTTTAATGTTTTTAAAAGCCTTTGAAAATATTTTATATGTGATCATTTCCAATATATACAGCTTCCTATGTAAAAATCTGACATTTGTTTTGCTAATATTGTGTTAGCT
The DNA here is from genome assembly GCA_031878705.1 of Tapirus indicus. Lineage (NCBI taxonomy): Eukaryota > Metazoa > Chordata > Mammalia > Perissodactyla > Tapiridae > Tapirus > Tapirus indicus. The sequence goes on from CM062925.1 coordinate 40,494,774, forward strand.
GTGTTTTTTCATGTGTTTACTAATTTTTTGACAGTTTCTGAGCTCATGCATGGTCAGAACTTATCTTTTTGGAATTTAATCTGAGGGAATTATTTTAGGATTTAGGGTCCATTTCTCCAAATATGATTTGCGTCTCTGCCAACTACCTAGGGATACTGCCAAGATACACCAATTGAAATTGTTCCATCCTGTTTTTGCTTTTCCTGTTCTGTTTTGGCTTGTTTGTTTGTTTTTGGTAAAGTTTGTTTTTGATACAGTTTGATGGAGTGAATTCTAGCCCATAGCAGGAATGAGAGTAAATTTGTGGTTGGGTTTTCTCAGGCAAGGCATTTTTGTTTTTGTTGTTGTTTTGCTTTACTGGAGCTAGATCTGGGACAATTAAGTATGTCCATTAACTGTGAATTTGGTTTTTATTTCACTCAGTGAAGTGGTCACCACTGTAGATCTGTGCTTCATGGTAAATTCCTTGTCTGATGGACTTTCTTGAGGTCATCGCAGTTTATCTCCTGACTCCTGATGAAGTTTTAGTCTTATTAAGTCTAAATCCTAGGTTCTCTGGAATGAATGCCAGCACCACTACTTTCTTGCAACTTCTATTTTCTCATGGTTTGAGTACTCCAGTGTTTCTCTTAGTTGCCCCCCAAGTCAATTATGCTTTGTAAAAAAAATTTTGATATTTTATTCGGGCTTGTAGTTACTTTAAGGATATTTCTCAAAGATATCTAACACATAATATTTATGGGAAAAGGTTTGTAGTATTGTCTTTACTAAAAGTTTCAAAGGGAAGTTGGTGAGGAAGTACTGTCATACATTGTGCAGGAATAAGCATAAACTTTCTTGTTAGATATTTTTCTTCCCCAAAGTCCCTCTGTCCAACTCTAGCTCTCCCTGTACCACAGATTCTCAGCTAAGTGGGTGGAATTAACTGACACTGGCCAAAGATGAGGCCAGGAGATGATAATATGAGTATGTAAGAGGCAGATCCCATGAACTCTCACATATGTAAATCTACCTTTAGTCTATTCTTTTAAATACAAAATTTTCCATTTAAACAAATAATCTCTACTGGATAAATAAAGAAGTAGTATAAGTGGATAGTGTTATAGTTATTAAATGTTGCCATTATTTTCTGTGAGCAGTATTAGAATCAAATAAGAAACAAAAATAATTCAGATTTTCAGCTGAGTATGTGGATAGAATTAACTGGCATTGGCCAAAGATGAGACCGGGAGGTAATAATATGAATATATAAAATGAATTTCTTGCAGACTCATGCCTTTTGTAAAACAGAAACTTATGTTTCTTATTTATTCAGAGAGAAAAGAGAGTCTTTAATACCAAGCATAAAAGCTTGAGCGTCTGAGGGTTTTATCTCTGAGCATTAAGATGGTGTTTAGAGTTATGTCAGGTAATTGGCTTCTACAAAGTGATTTCACTGCTTTGATATGGATCCCTTGACTGGAGAGGATTTGAAAATATAATTTACAACACATGGGATATGTTTTAGTAAATATATGGTGAATTTTAAAAACAAGACTCTTCAGAGGATTTGTTTTTTTTTCCATGATTCTAGAGCATGGGTATTAAGATTATCTATTAAGTGCAAAAGACAAAATTTAAATACACACTGAACATAGGGTACTATTTTTATTGAGAAATGTAGTAACAAACTGTACACAATTACATGTAAATTATAGATGATGATCATATCATCATATTAACAGAAAAAATATATTCTGGAATTTACTCGAATTCTACCTTTGCAACAAAAATGCTAGCACGTGAGAATCCTTCATACTTTTCCAAAGATACTTTCCAGGTGCCCAGGGGCTTTTACTGACAGAATAGATTTGGTACTCCAGTCACCTGTAAACCAGCCCTTGGGGCCTTTTAAAGATATGGATTAGAGAGTTCCTCCAACATTAGGTAAATAACAGGTGATGATGTCTGACAGATTAAGTGGCAGCCTCTCAACCATTTACTCCTGCCATTACTGAGAGTGGCAGGGAGTTTATAACTCTGCTTCTGTGGGATGGAACTCTTCTTCCTGGACTGATGGGGCCTGGCTTGCTGCTGTGGCTAAATGATGAGGCAAGTCTTCTCCTGCTCACTAAGGATGCTTAAACATTCTGCTCTTCTCACCTGGTTTGGTGTTGCTCTTTCCTACTGGCTCTGCAGATAGGCCTGGATAGAAGAAAAGGGTCCTTAAATACTCAGAAATGTATGCCTGGACATCTGACAGAAATCAGTAATATCATCTCACCCCTGGAATCAATCGGAAGGAGGCATGCTCCCGAGAATTTTGTTCGTTTTCACAGCTGTCAGAGAAACACCAACTGTAGGAACACTATACACATAATTTTTTCTTAAATGTTATTCCTAAAAATTGATTGCAACCCAATACAGTCTTTTTGCAAAAGAAATTGCTTCCTGCCTTACAATTTTAGATCAAGAAAATCAAATAAGATTTATAGCTAATTTACTTTGATTTTTGGTAAGAATAGCATTCTAAATCAATCTAGGTAACGTAGGCAATTGTTTCTCTTTAAATCAGAATATCTGTAGGCTAATTTTATATTACAATCTTTAATTTGAGCTATATAGGTGTTATAGTATAATAAACTCATACATTCATATCAATTGAATGAATAATGTAACTTATACATAGTATTTTGAAAATTGTGTAAAGAAGAGGTGCTAAATGAAAGTGTACTAACACAGACCCAATTTAATACCATTTTATAGATTTTAAAACAATAAATTAATCTAGACTGTAAATAGGAGGCCAACTATTTACTTGAATACTGGTACAAAATTGCTTAAAAGTGTTTGAAAAATTTTATTCCATAATAAAGATGAACGAGGTGTAAATCACTGACAGAAAACTCATAATTCTTGTCAGAATTCATAGTTTCTCATCAGAAAATTAAAAAACTCATCAGTCAGGCTGTCTGGAATTCTATAGCATTACCCCACTCTATTCCTTCATTGTTTTCTGGGTTTTTCTAAAATATGTGTCAGATGGCATTGCCTCAGTCTTTCCTTCACATGTCATGTATGTTTCCATCTCCACATTGTGGCCATGTTTTGTCTCCCCATTAGTGGTGTAAGGCCTAAAAATGAGGCCCAATATTACGTGCTGCCTTGACATCTGGTAAAACCAGAAGGGCCTCACTGCCTTTACTGCAAATTCATTCTCCATTTTGTTCCTACAGGTAAAGGCCCATAGTCAAACAACCTTCTTATCGAGGAGACCAGGCACAATTTCTACTTATTTCCAAGTAGCAGGGTTCAGTTTTCTGCCAACCCATAGAATTATTCAAACCAACCAACCATAGCCTCCCACAGAAACCAGGGGTCACTCCACCCTCTTGAAAGCTTGCCTCCCACATCCCCTGCTTGTTCACTCTGTTCCCAAATGTAACCTTCGTGTGGCACTTCGTGATGTGCTGTGTCCTTCTCCCTGAGGCTGTGAGTATTTGTGATTAATAAACTGCTGTAGATCTCATCTGTCAGTATTGGATGTTGTGTGTTTGTTCATTTCCATAACCCTAGGGCGAGTATCCCTTCCTCACCAATAGTAGGAATAGGAAGTGATTAAAACTCCCACGCATTCTTTGGCCACACATCCTTTATGCCCAGTTCTAGTTCTTTGTTTTAAAAGAAATCCTCCTCATGCAGTGAAAGACACAATCATCTGTCTTCTCAAATCCCAAATTAAGTTTCAAGCCCCTAATTTCAGCCCTTCTAATATAGTGCTTTGTCTCGTTATAGGACCAACATGACATTGTGTTTCCTTACTGCATTGAACTTGTAATATCTTTGAGACTAGTCACTGGGTCTGTTGCTCCTTTGTTCTGCACAGTCCTTTAATACAAACATCTAGTCAGCAATTGCAGAACAAAATTGACTTGGGGATAATAAAGCCAGATGGTTTATTTCTTACCCTGGACTTCATCTTCACGTCTAATCTGGGCCATTGTTTAAATAAATTTTGCTTCTGGCTCATGAGTGAAAATGAGTATATATTCCCCATGACCATAAGAATAAAGATAAATGCCTTAAAGGGGTATGTTTCATCAATAGCGAATCAATTGCATTATTTTTGAATATTAGGGACAGAATAGTTTAATATTGTATATTAATAATATATATAACTGTTTTCAGCTTTTTCTCTAGACACGTTTTTTCCTCTTGCTGGCTCCAGGTCTCATTCCTTAATTATGTGCAAACACCAAGCTGAGTTCTTGACTTATAGCTATTCTTTTTCTACATACTTTCCCTAGGTAAACAGATCATGTACTAAGTCTCAGCTCTTACTTTGTAGTGAGGAGCCTCGACCTCTTACCTGAAACTATAGTTCCATAGCTATGTTGTGCATAGATTTATGTGGGGATATAACACCGTTATATCTCTTCAGTCCAAAATTAACTCATATTTTCTTTAACATAGCGTGTTTCTCACTTTCTGTATTTTAAACAGAACATAATCACCCTTCTAATTATTTAGCCTAAAACCTTGTAATCATCTTTGGTTCTTTCTTCCTCTTCCTTTTTTGTATAATCATGTAACTAGTGAGACTTATTGAAGCAAATACGAAGACTGGACTGACTGGAAAACAAGGATCCCATAGGGAAGAGATGATTCTCTAGTGGCTTCATAAATAGAAGTTATTGGAAGGCAGAATATGTATTTTATATATTTACATGTAGTGTTTCTATTCACCCACATTGGGATGGCTGTTGTGAGCCAAAAAGAGACAAGTTATCATTTTTCGTATTACTTTAGTTTTTCTTCTCATGTAAGCTTACTTGACTTGATATTGTTTACAAAGCAATTTTAATCAAATATGAAAATTATTTAAATTGATAAGCTCCTATGTCCCTAAAATTAATTATGTTTCTTCAAAGAAGAGTGACTACTGTATATAAACTATGTTTATAATAAAACAGAAAAAACAAAAGTAATAAGTATGGATTTGGTTTATTTTCTTAGATTTACTTTGAAATGATTAGAAAAAAAATCTTCATATAGTCAATTTGGGTATCCTTTTTGTCTTTTTTATTGGTGACCAGGGAACTGGCTGCCAATTAAAAAGCATAGATAAAATATGGACAAATTTAAATTGGAACAATGTCATATCTGTGAAATGCAATTTAAAGGGTGAAATCACATCAGCAGCTTGTCTTCTCAAAAGCAGACACAACTATGCCGATGGTATAGACTTTCTTTATCAGACTATGGCAAATCTCATAAGTAATTCACAGATATGTCTCAAAAGCAAGCTAATGATTTTAACATGATTTGCTTAGGCTATATTTGCAGCTAATGTTTCCATATATCAAGTGTGAATTGTGCTCTGTTGTAATACTGAAAAGTGTCTGCAGCACATAAAGTATGTAATAAACTTTGCCTTGCTCTGAGGTTAAATATACACTTGAATGCAGGAAGTCAATTTAATAAATTTTAAAGGGACATGTAAGATATGGCATTCTGCAAGTAGGAATCATTAAGGACACCTATTTCCTATGATTATTTGAGATAATTAGCAATTAGAGTAAGGTGTTATTTGTTGTTCAGCATTAACTTTCTTCATGACGTTATAATTGAATCACAGTCTTTGGTAATATGTTTTCAAGGAAAGCAAGATAGAACTATTTAAAGCAAATGTCTGCAGAAAAATTTTAGGAATATTAAGAATAACAAAGATAAACACAAGAAAATCGAATCAGACAACAGGACTTAAACAATTTTTAAAAATTTACTGTAGATTACTGGCGGTAAAATTAAATACAAAATGAAGGCTTGACTTGAGGATTTCCTGAGCAGCCAAAACCATTTAAGCCATGAAAGTAAAACTAAATCTATCTTATTTCATGAACATAAGCGAAACTTATTTCTTGTAACTGCTTTTGACAACCATAAAAGAAATTTAAGTCATCTAAAAATGGTATAAGATAATCACTTTTAACCAATCCCCCGCCATCTAGAAATCACCGTTGTAATAACCAACCATTGTAAAGCATAAACAACTTCCTCATTTTCACTTTATAAGCCATCCTATAACTTTATGCCCCTGAGCTTCATATCAGTTTTTACTTTTGAAGCCTTCCAGTTTGGGAACTGTTCTCATATGCACAAAAAAATCTCAGTAAGTAATATTTATTGAATTGGTGGTTTTAATTTTACTATTTCTGGATTTTTGACAGTTTCTGGCATCAGAAATGGAATCCAAAGAAGACTCCCCACAACTCCGAGGCCAGTGAGCAAACCAGGTGCCAGTACCCGCAGGGCCCATTCAACTCTCTGCTTTCTCACCAACCACGGAGTTTATGGGTAAGTCTCTTGGATCCAAGCTCCGCTCTCTTTGCATTTTGAGTTCTCTGACTTTGTTGTGCATGCCTGTATTTGGCTGGTTGAAGCTTCTTGGTAAGTCACCCTATTCTGTTCAAAAGGGGGGAAAACATGTGATTCTGCACGTTTTGGAATAGTTATTAAGAAACAGGGCCTCTCATAATTAAAATGTCTTAGGAAATCTAAAGTCAGTTATGGGTTCCACCTGTTCTAAAACTCTTTCCCCACCTCCTTCAAAAAGTTCTGCTGCCTATTTATGTATATCTACTATGGACAAGGTTATTGTGCCTTTTTGGAAAATGGGTGAACCTTTGGATAATTTGGATTTGTAGTGGCCACTTGGGGTAAAACTTTGACTTAGATAACTCTACCTTAAGGGGCACCCTTGAAAAAAGAGAATCTCAAACCTCTTTGAGACAATGGAATGCATTCTTTGGTCAGTATGCAAAAGCTTCTAAAAGACAAAATGACTCCAAAAATAGCTTCTCTACAAGACTATCTGCAGCATGCAAATAAGAAAATCTTTAGTACAAAAACTTTGGCCATTTGAGCAGGTAACCTTAACTTAGTCGATCTGCCAGCAACACAACTTGGACCCAGCTATTTTGAGTTTTGTCTTGTTGTACCTGACACGTGGCTAAAATTTTAAAATGAAAGCTGTAAGATCTCTGTTTGTGTCTGTCTATATGTTTCTGTATATCTATGTATGTATGTATATTATGCATATGTGATATTTTTAAAAGAATTGTATTTAATTGGCTTAAAGAAAAATAAGTGCTTGTATAAATTAAGTATTCCTAAAACTCTCAGAAATAGAGAAGCTAACCCAAATGTTTTTCAAGTTCACATGATCTGGATTAAACTTTGATAAATAAAAACCAATTTAAGTTTTTTGTTTAATGAAAGCAGGCATGTCTTCAGAATTGTCAATATTAAATGAAATGCAAACATACAACTTTTTCTACCTGGGTTTACTAGTCTCTCATAATAAATATAGAGATGAACTGCACAGTTCTTGTAACCTACATCAATATAGTCCAAAGGTATCACATCAAAATACAAACCATTGAATAACTGATAGAATATAGTACATACAGTATAATAACACACTATAATACAATCCAGTTACACATTTCCAATGACATGTCTTCACTTTGACTGCAGTTCACGGGGTATCTGGAGCAGAGTTTTTCAGCTTCAGCACCATTAATATTTGGAATCTGATATTTATTTGTTGTGGGAGCGGTTCTGTGATTAGAGGATGTTGATCAGCATCTCTGGCCTCTATCCACTAGGTGTCAGTAGCCCCACTCTCCCAGTTGTGACAACCTAAAATGTACCCACACATTGCCATATGTTCCCTGTGGGGGAGGCAAAATCACCCCTGAGTAAGAAGCACCAGCCTAGAGGAGTGGAATGATTGCACAAAATCCTCCATAAACAGTATTTCTTTCAGCTGAGGCTTTGAAAACTATTAAGTGGCTGTCTCAGAAGTATCTAGAGTACAGGTATTTGTCAAAGAGAATTGTATCAATAAATGTGGAGATTTAAACTTGAAAAATTAGCTGCACTGATGTTGGCTGATGGAGAAACTCCTAGCTCTTTACCACAAATTCACTTTCTCTTCTGCCTGGGCAGAGAATTAAAAGGCATTTGCAGCCTCCTTGGTAGATAAATATGGTTGTGTGGCAGAGTTCTAGCCAATGGAATGTGAGCAGAAGTGATGCGCACCATTTCTGGGCGAGACTTCTAAGAAACAGGTCTGAGCCCTCCTCGCTCTATTCACCATTCTTCCTACTAGATGCAGACTGTGATGATCACCTGAGAGATGAAGAGTCCACACGATGGAAGGAGACTTTGTTCTTGAAAGGCAAGGGGAGGAAAGCTAATAGTCAACTAGGAACACCTGGGCTGGACAGTTTCACAAATGAGAAACTTTTATTGTCATTGAGCCCATAAACAATTTGTGTCTATATGTCATAATGGTTTAACTTATGCTAAATAACACAGTAGGACTAAGAGCCTCTTCCAAACTAATGAAACCAAATATAGACCTTTTTAGATAAACCATCTGTGTATCTATCTCTATCTCTGTATCTGTATGTATTCTGAGCTTTACATTTAATACCATTGCAACAAATCATGTATAAAAAATACCTCAAGTGTATGATCTAAAATAAGGAGACCAGATCTATTTAAGGAAAGGTGGTTTGGGGGGTCACTATATTATTCTATACTCAAAATTTTACAATAAGAATGCATTATCTTTATAATGGACAACAACTAGATATAAAAACAAATAAAGTTGAAAATGATGCTATTAGAAAGGAATATTAAAGTAAATGAAGCAATATGATTTTGTAGTAGCAAATACATATTTGTAAATTTGTTTTGTGCTTATTTAGAATGACCAAGGGATGCTCTCCTTTACTGACAATAGTCCTAAGATACGTAGCACATATAAATGTATCAACATAAATATTGAAAAGTCAGTAATGCAAAAACTGAATTTTAGATGTTGAAGGTTCAGAACTGCATAATCAGTACCTGATATTAGTTTTGACTGAGACAGAGGAAAACTGTCTGCATTTTAATTCATGAAGACTCAGATTATCCTAAACACTGGCAACACACAAACATCAATAAATTCTCAATCACGTCTAAGTACAATGTGCTGAGAAAGAAAAATTCCCAGAACAGCTTCTCTCCTTTTGTTCCATTTATAATGAATAGTTTTTTCAATCTACATGTATTTATATCAGTTGTGCCTTTATCAGATGCTCATTTGAGGAAGCTCACATTCCCAGGGTGAGTCTCAATCTGAACGATACCTTTACAAAAACCAGATGGTTGATCTCAGACAAATAGCCTGGCTGGAACATGGAGGACAGATGCAACTAGATGCATTGGGGCTTAGCTCACCTGTTCCACAGATCCGGCAACTAGAATATAATTTCCTGAGGTGGCAACGGTCTGGATCAGGTTGAGCAAAGTAAAAGATAATATAAATAATTTGCAGTAGCTACATGATTTTGTTTGAATTATTTGTTTGGCTGAGATTTGTTTGTTTTGTTTTAATGATTGACTGTATAGTACTGCCATACACAATTAGTTTAGAATGCTGATTCTTTTTTTTTTTTTTTTTTCCAGTGTGACAAGGTCCCCAGGTCTACAAGTGATTTCTTTATCGGGAGAACATTCTGTCAGTAATCGAAAGCAGAAGGCTTCTAATAAGAGGCTGAGCAGGATTAGTATTAGAGCCAGTTTGGAGACTTGATATAACTGTAACCATATTTATTCTGGCTCACTCTGGGCCAACTAGCTGAACAATGTACGGAAGAAGCAGGGTTGCTGAGAGTCAGGGCAATTGCTAGATATTTCTAGGACAGGTATTGTAGATTTTAGTTATCAAAGTCTTACTTGTGGAAAATATAATTAAAATATAATTAATATAATGACTAATCTGTCAACAAGATTAATTCCGTGCTACTCTGAAGACCACCAGCACTACCATCACTTGGGAGCCTGCTGGAAATGCAGAATTTCAGGTCCAACCCCAAACCTACTAGATCAGAATCTGAAATATAAAAACTTGCCCAGGTGATGTGTATGTATATCACAGTTTGAGAAACACAGCCCTTAAATACCTCATACACAGCAAGCACTTGGCCCACACCACCAAAGTTTTTGAAGTATTTACTGTTTATTCTTCATTCATTTGTCAACAAAAGATAAATCTCTGAGACAGTTCAGTCTGCCTGGGTAGCAATAATTAACAGTAGCCCAGGCTAGAGTTCTCCTTCTAAAGCTTGTCTTTCCAAAATATATAGATCGGATCAGATGAATTAGTGGCTTTCCTTTTCCCATTTCAACCGGTTGGATGTGTGTGGCTAGTTTCCTCATCACAATTATTAGAGTGATTTTCAAGATCTGGTGTGGCCTGATTCAGCAAGAGTCAAGAGGTTTTAATACATGTTGCATGATCAGCACCCAGTGGGTCAGATTGTAGAAGAGGACATTACTGTGCAGAATCTTCAGGGAAGGTGACCTTGACCTATAAGACTGAAGGCAATGCATATGACCTTGACAATATACAGTTATGTTATTATTGGTACATGTACTTGCAGATGGTCAAGCGTCTTGAGGCAAAGCCGGCAACTTCTTCAGCTGTCCATTGTCATTTTCTCAGTTTCTCTCTTTGGTGCAGTCCTCACACTTTTTTGGGGCAAAAGTTATTTTTCAGGACATTTTAAATTTCTGTAGTTATAGTTTTTGTCACTTTATTCTTTAATATCTCATTCCTTTTCTCAACTTCTCTCAAAATTTAAGAGTGATGATTACAGTGTAGGAATTTGTGATATAATTTTTTCTCGTATTATTTACTACCTGAACCATGAGTAAGCTCCCACTTACTGGAAATAGAAACAGGTCATTTAAACAAGAATTAAATCATTCAAATTTTTTTGTTTGGGTTTTTGTTTTTGGGTTTTGTAACTTTGATATAATAAACTCTTCTGTAAGAATAGCCTTTAATAAATTCATACAATAAACATACATTTGATGCAGAATATTCACATTCACTTACCTTGGGATATTATACAAAATCCATCTGTAAATTTAGGAAAGGCACCAAGGGGTGGGACTTGTTGCCATTAATTATGGCATAAGTTACGTGCTGGAAAATCAGCTCTTCAGGAAAAAAAGAAAAAGCCCTAATTTGTAATTTGTAGCATTTCTGACTTATGTGGTGTAAATATTTCACATACTGATTTCAAACTACCAGTTATTTAACATCCATCTTGCAAATTCCTGAAAATTTAACAGTTGCATCTTACAAGCTGGTAGAAACCTGTTCTCACACACTACTGGCTGTAAGAACTCCTCACCTACATTTTGAGTCTAACAGAGAGTTATACAAGACAAAAGTCCAGAGAAATTTGCATACATTTTTGCACAATAAGTATTTTTTATCCTAATTTCTGTCCTTTTTTGTTAAAATTTAAAACAAGGAACCTGAATCTTTTATAAGGGGCTGCGAGCAAACCTGCCCAAGTTTTACCTCTTAGGAAGATATCTTTATTATATTGGACAGCAAGCAAACATGCTCTCTGATCTAGATGGAGACACTATTTCTGCCTTCTGAGGCTATTTACTATGCCAACATCCCTGAAAATATAGTGCAGACAAAGCTGCCAGTGCCTCTGATTTCAAGATGTGCAGAAATGTGAGAGACACATGGAGAATTATCTCCCAATGCATAAATGCAAACATTCGAGATATTGCCTTAGAACTCTTATTTAACTTTTTTATTTTCATGGGTAAAAGCGCCATTTACCACTCAAGATAAGTAGTTTTGGAGTAGAATTCCAATTTTAACAGCTTTTAAATAATTATAGTAATTATCTCAGTAATGTTTTGCCCAAAATTTTGAAAGCAAATTAAAGATGTCAGTGAATGTAGCAACATTCAGAAAAAGAATTTTTGAACTTTTAACATTTACCTACTATATAGAAAAATGATTTTAACAGATCCTTATTTTTATAATATGATCTAGATTAGTGTTGGCAAACTACGGCCCACAAGCCAAATCTGGCCCACCAGTGGTTTTTGTAAACAGAGTTTTATTGGAATGCAACCACACTCATTTGTTACATATTGTCTATGGCTGATTTTGCACTAGACCTGCAGAGTTAAGCGGTTGTGACAGAGAACACATGGCCTGCAAAGCCTAAAGTATTTACTATGTAGCTATTTACCTGAAAGTTTGATGACTCTTGATCTGGAATCCACAAGAACCAAATCACAATAGATGCTAGAACATTTCAGTTCATTTATTTTAGGGATAAGTTTTTATTTGCATTATCATTGGTGATCCATTGCTAGCTTTACAAGGAATTTTGGATATTTTTAGTTGATCCTCAGACATTTCAGTTTTCACATAACACATACATGTTTAGAAAAGTATAGCTATTTTCAGTACACTTATCTACAGTTTTTTATGGGTTGAACATGTTGTGTCTTTGTCCCCAACACAAGGGCATTTTCTCTGGGTTACTTGGCCAATGAAGTTCAGTAAGATCCATAAGAAAAGGATATGGCTTTTACAGTATCTAAACACACTGTTTGGTTTCTGGTAATTTCTTTAAAAAGCCCCAGACTTTTTTGGCGGAGAGATTTTGGGGGACGAGGCGGGGTCGCTGCACTATGATTTTCAAGGACTTTACCTAAACTATTAGTTTGAGGTTAATAGAGGATGTCAGTGTGCATATTGTATTATCACCTGCATTCCCTAAGAGAGACACCACACTTGAAGCTTTCTTGTAGTTCTAGCCATTGCCCATTTTACCATCAATTTCAGAAGGCACCATTGGACTTTCCATTTAGGAGACTGGGAAATGTTGGCCTCACTTTTCCTCAGGGCATATCAGGAAAAGCCTTCAGAGCTCTTCATTTCAGCAATTTTTTTCATCTAAGATTATGTCCTCCCAGTCTTCTTCCCACCAAACACACACTCGGGCCAGCTTCTCTGATTTAATTCTTTCATTTTCCTAAATTCTAAATTGGAGACCATATGCTGGATGCTATAGACAAAACAAAGTACCGGTGACTACAGCTCTAACTTCAAGGGGTTCACAGTCTTTTTCATGATTCTAAGAGATGGGAGATAGCTAAAAAGAACAAGGTAGCAATTAAAACATGGTCAATGATAAATATCAGTCAGTAACTGATATGGGCAGAGGGATCAATTTATAGAGGCTTTGTAGAGGAGATGAGACCTTGAATTAAAAGCCAATTGCTTTAACGTCAACATTCCTTGACTAGAAGTAGTAATAATAATGGAAGTTAGTATTGTAACTTTTCTCCTTATAATTCTTGGAAAAACTGCTATTTGTTTCTTTGCTTACTTACTATCTTATTCTGTTATTTTTGTTGTCTAGCGGTGTCATTGACCTTCCAGAATAATATCCTTGAGGATAAAAACCTTATTTATGAAACTTATTTTCACATGATACTACAGACAAATATCCATGTGATAAACTAATGCGTAAAAACAGTGAAATGGCATGAAAAGGTTTATGTTTGGCTTCATTAGTTTGGAAGAGGCTATTAATCCTACTGTGTTATTTAGCATAAGTTAAACCATTATGACATACAGACACAAATTGTTTATGGGCTCAATGACAATAAAAGTTTCTTTCTCAGGTGTTCCTAGTTGACTATTAGCTTTCCTCCCCTTGCCTTTCAAGAACAAAGTCTCCTTCCATCGTGTGGACTCTTCATCTCTCAGGTGATCATCACAGTCTGCATCTAGTAGGAAGAATGGTGAATAGAGCGAGGAGGGCTCAGACCTGTTTCTTAGAAGTCTCGCCCAGAAATGGTGCGCATCACTTCTGCTCACATTCCATTGGCTAGAACTCTGCCACACAACCATATTTATCTACCAAGGAGGCTGCAAATGCCTTTTAATTCTCTGCCCAGGCAGAAGAGAAAGTGAATTTGTGGTAAAGAGCTAGGAGTTTCTCCATCAGCCAACATCAGTGCAGCTAATTTTTCAAATTTAAATCTCCATACTTATTGACACAATTCTCTCTGACAAATACCTGTACTCTAGGTAGTTCTGAGACAGCCACTTAATAGTTTTCAAAGCCTCAGCTGAAAGAAATACTGTTTATGGAGGATTTTGTGCAATCATTCCACTCCTCTAGGCTGGTGCTTCTTACTCAGGGGTGATTTGTCTTCCCCCACAGGGAACATATGGCAATGTGTGGGTACATTTTAGGTACAGCTGGGAGAGTGGGGCTACTGACACCTAGTGGATAGAGGCCAGAGATGCTGATCAACATCCTCTAATCACAGAACCGCTCCCACAACAAATAAATATCAGGTTCAAAATATTAATGGTGCTGAAGTTGAAAAACCCTGCTCCAGATACCCCGTGAACTGCAGTCAAAGTGAAGACATGTCATTGGAAATGTGTAACTGGATTGTATTATAGTGTGTTATTATATTGTATATACTATATTATATTGGTTACTCAATGGTTTATATCATAATGTGATACCTTTGGACTATGTTGATCCATGTTATAAGAACTGTGCAGTTCTTCCCTCTATTTATTATAAGAAAGCTACATACACCGGGTCAATTCTTTGAGGAATTGTAGCAAAGATCTCTCTCTCACGAGTATCAAAAATAAAATGAGACATTGATTTCTTCTTACATTACAGACACTCCTATAATTAATCATATTTCACTATTTGCCTTGAATATTAGAAAGTTTAAAGCCAAATATGTGACCAGGCTTTGAATGGAAAGAGAAGTAATGGCATGTGATTATTGCACGTTTAATCACGTGCTATTTTTCCAATCTTCTCTGTGTGTGTGTACTTACTGCATATTTAGATTCACATTACCTTCTAAACATTTTTGTCACTTGAAATCAATCATCTTCCTCATTTTAAGTATTATTTTATCAGAATATATTTTTTATATATTTTTGAGAATCATTCTTAAAACAATGTGAGGTTAAACAATAAATGAATTATTAAGGAGTGAAGCTAAAGAAGCCCCATTTTCAGAGCATTTGCATTTCTCAATACATAACATCCAAATGTAAGTTGACTTGTCTAATGTCATTTGGTATAGAGCAGCATCAGGAGATGAGAAAAACAGGGTACAATCAACACGTGATTTGATTTTGGACAGAGCCAGAGTGGTAAAGTGGGATCTAGAAATAATCATCTGGTTGGTTGGAGATGCATTTCCTAGTTACGTGGAATATAGTAACATATGCTGTAAAACGACACTACAAACAATGCCCCTGTCCCCAACCCATTACTTGTTTTGCTTTTATTGAGTGAAAGTACCAAGTTTCAATCATGATCAATATTTACTTTAATCAATATCTGAGATTCATAAACTACTCTTTAGAATGTGCTAAATTAGGTTAAATGTCTTTTTAAACATGTACTCCTACATCGTGAAAATTATCAGATAATTTTTTAATATTCTCTTGAGTAGGATTTTTAGTCTTTCCTTCAAAATTGTATAGATTTATATAACCTAATGAATTATTGAATGTATGTATGGCTACATAAATACAAATATTTTAAGCTCTTCATGATTTGCTGGGCAATTTAAATCCAAGATCTATCTTTAAAATGTTCTAGGTTTTATTTAAAAACACAAGCTGTCTTTTGAAGTATTTATACATATTTGAAACTAAAATTCACAAACTGGAACGCTGTTTTCTTTGGCCTGCAGAACACTTTAATTTGTAAGATATTTTAAAAGGCAACGTCTTTTAAAAATTGCCATATTTCTGGCAGGATAATCAGACATGTTAGGGATCTTATTTCCAGATGACATCAATCATTCTAAGAAAAATTTTACCTGCAACCTTCTCATTTAACCACAAACTCCGCCAAGCTCACTTATTTCACCACCTTGCTGGCTCCTGTAGGTATCTCTTCTTGTGACTCACTCCCCATCCCATAATCACAAATTTTAAAATGGCAGATAAATTTTAAGTATTTGATTTTTATTAACGGTATTGGTTTTGAAAATGGCAATAGTGATGCTGTGTTATCATGAGAAAGTGTGTGATTGCAAAACCAAAGGTGATCTGAACACTGTGTCATGATTTCATCAGGCCTGTGTGTGAGCACTGATGAGTACTGGCAGTCATGGCATGGAGAGCTTTGCTTCTATTTCAAATTTGTCAGCAGTTATGTAATTTTCAGCCTGGGCATAATATGCTTAGCTCAGCAAGATGTCTCAGAAATACATCTTTCTGACTGCAAATGACAGACTCTCCTACTTTCTCTACCCTTCCTTCTCAGAATTAACATCTACCAAGTCAGAGCGAAGCTCCAGATTTTATAGATGGCTTCTGATTATGAATCTTTTCATCTTTTGGAAGTAATTTCAGAAAGCAACATGGAGAATCTCCAGATGCATCAGAGAAGAATGTACAGCTCTTGAAGAGGATGAGGTTAAGGTATTTAAATTGATAAGAACTTTGTGGTGAAATCATTTGGCAGATTGTAAATAAGATTATTATGGTCCTTGACTTTATTTATATCCTATGTACATATTCAGGAAAAATGTCACTTTAAAAGAGTATATAACATGCAAGATTGCAAAAATTAAAGTTAATAATTAAAAAATTGATGACTATATAAAATGAGGTTCAGAGTAATGCTTAAAAATTATGCCATAATGACCCATATACTTTGATGTGTGAGCCAAAAATTAGATTCTCACATTCTCACAGGCAATCAAAAAAGGAGAAACCAGTCCAGGGATATAATCCAGTGTGTCTGTAAGATATAAACAAAGTGATTGCTCCAAAAAATTCTTATTTGTTGTTCTAATAATGGAGGGAATTTATCCTAGTGGTCTACATAAACAAAATGTGTGGAAAGGAAAGTAAGGAAATGAAATGAAAGACTTGGGGGAGGGGGTCTTGCAGTAAGCAGCCAGACAGGAGTGATGGCCACCAGCAGGAGAAGGGCGTGCACTGTCCCAGGCCTCAAGCTGGGTAGCCCCCCCAGATGCCACCCCCCAGAGGAGAGCTGGCAACAGGTACCTCCTCCCCATGCATCCCAACCAGTGCCACATCCTCTGCAGGTGGAGTTACCAGCCTGCCCTCCCTACGCACTCTCCCTGTTGGCACACCCAGGCCAGAGGGCAAAGCACAGAAGTTTCCCCACACTCTGCCTCCCCTCCCCAGGACACTCCTAGGTTTAGAGTTTTTCTATAGGTTTGGAGAGGGGGGCCAAAGGGAGGCGATGCTGACAATAAAGAGATGGGATCCCCTCTCCCCAAAATCCATGTAGTATATTTAAGTGATAATTAAATGAAACTAATTCTTATTCTGACCCTATGCGTGAGCTAGTGCCATAACATCAAAGTGAAATTAGTATAAGTAATGCCTCAGGTGGATGAGATAAGGCTAGTGCTGATCTAAATAAGTAAAAGGTGACATGTGTCAAGTCATCCACTTTAAATGTGGTTTCTCACAACTTAGCCTTGGATATGATGGGATGACTGGTGAATGCAGAGCAGCTCTTCTGTTGAATAAACACCCACACTCCTCAACAGTCTATTGACTGGAGTTAGATCAGTGATCCCTTGTGAAAGCAGGAGGCCAACAAAGGCTTGTGCTGAAGACCATTATCAACTCTACGCAGAGGTGAAAAGGATAGGGTTGGTATCCCCCTTAAGTAATTGTTCAGAATCTGCTTAAACGCACAGGTGAATTTATGATAAAAGTTGTACAGTCCTATGCCATATAACTAAGCCAGGTGTATTTTTAATCAGGAAAAAATATTAAGGCTGTTGTAGCCCTACATCTGCCTTAGTTAAGCTCCCATAGACTGTCAAAACTGCTAATCCTTGTTGCACCTAGCAGATACATTGTATGCAAGGTACACACCACAATAATAATACGGCCAGCAAAATTAATATTAAATATCAATATTTTAATATTAGGAAACATCTACTATAAATAATTAATAAAATTTTGGAATGGTTCATCTGTGTTCTTTCTTTATGAAATAATTACCTGGCAAGACTGTCACTCTCAGCCATTTCTTGTTTAAGAAAATAATAACTCATCTGTTAATAAATGAATGTTTACATTCTTTTCTTTTCATAACGGGGTGGACAGTTTATACCCAACCTATCTAAAATCATCTATTAAATTATGGAGAGACAAAATGAAAAGTATACAGACAGTTTAATGAGATTTAAAAGTATTGAAGGCCAATAAAAATCCTTTTTAAAAGCTATTTTAATGCAGATATAAAGTTACTACTCACTTTCTATAAGCAGAATAGAGAAAAAACTATACCTATTAGAAAGTGCTTACTAGACATACAGCATTTAGTATCTTAACTTTTTGGTTATTTTGAAGGGCACAACAATCTTATTGGAAGTTATTTTTTACTTAAAGTGTTGTTTATTTCGTAAGCTTGCTCAATTCAGCGTTCATAGACCTCATGGTCTTAAGTGCTTTTCAATTCAATCCAACAAAACTTTATCAAGTTTCCAGATTCAAGGTACTGTGCCAGGTGCTGAATAAGATGAGTAAGTCATTTTCCTAAATGATTCTTTCCTCTTAGCAAACAAAATAAATCTACATAGCATGGTGGCTCAGAGCCTAGCCCTTTACTTAGACTACCTGATTTCACATCTGACCTCCTCCATTTAGCTCTTTGACTTTGGCGAATTAGTTTATATCTCTTTGGTTTCAATGTCCTCATCAAAAAAAAAATGAGGATAATAATAATACTCTTCTCATAAGATTGTCATGAGGATAAAATGAGATAATTCCTGTAAAGCTCTTACTAAATGTTCAACTGTTGATTATTTATTATTACTATTATTGTTATTATTCATATTTTCCAGCTAGCTTTCCATACTTTGGCATGTGCTGTCCATTGTACATAATTGTTTGCAATATAGCATTTCAAAAACAAATAATTAACAGCCAAGCATTCAGTCAATGGGGATCTCTTATGTCTCCTGGGGAAGAACAGCCCACTGTCCCACAAGTTCCACACTGTGGTATCACCTTGGTAAATATGCTATAATTTTGATTCTGGCTCAAAACACAGGTATGTCTGCAAACTGAGAGCAGAGCATTTTCCCAGAGGTCCAGTTATATTAGCCAAATTTTCAAGAATTGTGAAGAAAAGCAAATGCCACTTGAGAATATACAATGGGAGATGTAACTGTCATACAGGCTAGAATACCAGTTTGCCTGACTAACATATCAGATCATGGGAAGTCAGATATAATTAAGTTACAACGTTGGTGAAAACCATGGGCGAAATATGGGAGTTTTATGATTACAAATCCAAATAGCTCCTGGTTTGCGAGAGCAATCATTTTGCCAATGAGATGGAAATAGTCAATGCCCATTGTCTAAAAAGTTCCCTTTCTTCCAGATTGGGATTAAATAGACATTGCCATTGTTTACTTCAGCCACTCAGCTCTGTCTAATATTCCTTAGATAATCATCTCTCTCCCTACTTACATCTTTTTTAGATCTGTTAATGCATGCAGTTAGGTTATAAATCGAACCTCTCAGTCCTGTCTCTTTAATATGACTTGGGATTTATCACTTAAATTATTTAGTGTAATTTTTAAAGCTTAATAGTATTTCTGAGGGAGTCTTACTCTGGCTATCGGTTAGTGGCTTGCGTGCAGAAACAGCATTGGTCATAGATGGTAAGTACATAAAGGGTAGAAAGCAGTAAGAACTTCCATTTAGTTTGCTTTTTCAATTTGGAGATAAATAAAATGTTTTTAAGAGTATATAAGAAAAAAGTCAAAGACTCTAAATTATTAGAAATGAGGCCTAGATTTTCACCATTCTATAACACAGTTGTTTCTCTACTGCCTTCAGAGAATATACGAGAATGTTTCTGAAAAAGCAATTTCAATGAAAGCTCTATTAAGATATAAACGTTATGAACTTACATATTGTCATACCTAGAAAAATAGATTTGCTTTAAAGTGAACTCCCCAGAATGAATTAGCTCTGAAATATTCACTTTTGCATGTTAGATGAAGGAAAATATCTCTTCTGTGTTTGACTATTTGACTACACACCCATACACACACACACATATAAAAATATACAAAATATACACAAAGACTTTGTTGGTCAATTTTGCACTCCCAATTAAAAAATATTTTTATTTTATAAACCTGTTGATCAGATTAAATATGACTTCTGTAATTTTGAGATTGGTCAAATGTTGCCATATTAGAATAGAAGTCTCATATCAGAATCTTCAGTTAAAATCATTTATTGTCTACTTGTAATGGTTAGTTTGCCAATGGAAAAACTTGCAGATGGAAAAAGCAGCATGGTACCTGGACAAGACCCTAACATATGCCAAAATATAGATCTATACTGATCCTACACAGTATTTTGTATTTCTCTACACCTTTCTCTTCCGATTTAAATAATTAAAAGAACTATCCTTAAAATAAAACCTATATCTAGCAGGTGAAATATATTAAACCATTAGCAACTATAAATATTAGACGAATTAATTTATCAGAAAATCTTCAAGTTTTTATTGCAGTTTGACAGCTTAGATTATATCTCTGGTACATTTTGACAAGAAGAGACAGATGACTATCCTTAATATTTATCTCAGTGTGAGATAAAGCAACCAAAAAGGGCACTGGATTCTTTAAAAGTAGGCAAATGCCAAGAGATGAACATCATAAGAAACAACATAATAATGATTATAATATTAACAGGCAACTTTCATTAGCATATCTTATATGCCAGGTACTCTTCTAAGCATTGTGTGTGTATTAATTTATTTAATTTTCCCAATAATGCTATGATAAAAGTTATGCTATGATCCTTATTTATACATAAGCAATCCAAGACACAGAGAGGTTCTGCAATTTGACCAAGGTTATCGAGCTACTAGGTGACAGATACTAATTATGCACCCCAGAAGTTTGGTTGTGAAATCACACTCTTAATGACTGTGTTCTGATACCTTTTATAGCAGTGAAAAGAAAAAGGGATGAAAAAGGAGAATGAAAGTGTTTTGGAGGCCAACATTGCGCCGATACCTGAGCCAGGCGTTGGAATTGTACTTACATATGATACTAATTTCAAAGCTTTAAAGTCTTGCTCTTTCATTTAACCCATGTGCCCCTGGGGAAATTCTTAATTTCCATTGTCCTTAGTGTTCTTATCTATAAATTAAGAGGTAGTGCTGCATTCTTTCTAAAAAAATCCTTCCAGTTCTGATCTGCTTCTATACCTAATGATGAAATAAGACAGTCTTTCCTTTTTCCATGACTTTGCCTATGTCTGACTCTGTCAACTTTTTTTTGGGTCTTCATAGCTTGTACCTTCATATTCTGGTTTTGGAGAATAGCACTCCATGTGCATCAATTTGCTTGGTACAATACCACTCCCTAACCTCAGTTTTGTGCTATTTAAAATAAATCATTTGGCAAAAATAATTTCTTGGGTAGAAAATCATAGCAATTACTAGACTGTGTCCTCCACAATTTGGTTTTGAAATTTAAGGGTCATCTATATGTTTGGATCTGACAAGAAGTCATTATTTTTTAACTGCACAATATCATACACAGCAAGCATCTTAAAGAGTATAACGTTCTTCATGCTGCACAGTAAATTTCCAATGGCTGCTGAGTCTAAATGTAATCACAGGACTTGGTGAAGTTTATGCAGAGGAGGTCTAGGTAGATTTTGACCCCAATTTTCCAGTGAAGATTTAATACTCCAGGTGTTTCTTACCACAGATTTAGTCAGGGACACTAATAGGAAATCACTCCCACCAGAAACAAACATCTCTCCCTGTAAACCTTATCTCATAGCCAACTTTATTAAAGGAAAATATTTCTACATTTCTTAAAGTATCAAAAGAAAGTGGAGAGAAAGCATTTTTTAACATTTATTTTCATGTGTATATATTCTTAGAGAATTAGGAGTTCTTGCATAAATGTTTTCTTTCTAATCAGTGTTCTTTGATTTTTCTGAATGTTAAATATATAATCAATTTATTCGAATGAATAACAAGTGACAATTATTGAGTTCTTGGTAAAGCACTGGGCTCAGCCTGTGGGCAAACAGGACTTTTTCCTGTAGAGACTGTTAATGCCTTCTAGGGTATCAAGATTTAGTTGGAAAAAAAACATGAGAATGGGGAAAGTTTTAAAGTATTCCATGAAGGAGGCAAGACTGTTAAAAATAATATACAAAATGTCATAAAGCAGTGGAGCAAATAAAGAATGTTTTATAATGGATGATTCATTTAAATCGACATTGAAGAATTTGAAGGATATAAATAGGAACAATCAGTTTGATGGATAGATGATAGGAAGTTGTTTTCAGTTCATTCATAAAGTTAAGACTATTTGTAATCAGAAAACTAGCAAGGTAGTTGATACTTTCTGAACTTTTTACAATTTATTTGTCAGATCATAACATAGCAAAATGCATCATTCATTTTTCTCTCTATTTGTTGCAAAAGCATTCCACAGAGATTTCTGTGTGCAAAGATACTGTCAAGGAGCACAGAGAAACAGGCATGCAAACAACCAACCACAGCAATGTGACAACTGCGAATAGATGTATGTGCAATGTACTCTTGAAGAACAGATAAAGGAGAATGTACGAAAGATTAAAAAGATCCCGGAAGTCTGCACAGAGGAGGTAATATTTGAGTTATCTTTTAGGATAAAAACGAGTTTGTCAGGCAGGCAAATGGGAATGGTATCTGTTTTAATCACACATAACACAGTTCACTCTGCTGCCAGGATATATATCACATATAACAAAAATAAAACAAATGAAAGTGATTAGTTCATGATTTGTGTTAAACACTTCCAACAAGCTACAGAATCTCAGTCCATAGACCAAGTTGTGAATCAAATTGTATCTTCCCATTATGTCAATATAATACTTGTTCTCAATAATTTGTGAAGTTCAATTGTACACTTCACATTGTTCATATAGATGCAGCCTCTTTATACTCCTTAAAAAAGTTGTTTTGAGTTATAGATCTGTGAGTTTTAAACAGGAAAAATAAATTCTAAGTTTTAGACTCCTCTGCATGAGTTAAATGAAACATTCCACCACTTTCTGAAATGGTTTATTTTCAGGAAAAGTGCAGTGTTAGTTTTTTGATCTCTATGATTAGTCTCCTTTATTAAAAGAATTGTGTAATGAAATATGAGACACATTATAAGAATTCTTTTATATTAATTGCCAGCATTTGTTCTTAATGAACCATGTAGATGTTTATGGTATTCTTATTCAAGTTATTTTGAAAAAAGCGTTCTCACTTTGGAAGAGTTTGGCAGTTTCTTACAAAACCAAGCATACTCTTATCATATAATCACACTCCGTAGTATTTACCCGAAGGAGATGAAAACTTAACATCCACACAAAAACTTGCACACAGATGTGCACACCTCACCATATCTAAAATCTTTACCTACTTGCCACTGTAATTTTTTATGTGCCAGATGCATATCTGAATCTGCATGGCTAGAGGGGAATTCACCTTTTCCTACCAAAGGCCTAGGTTCCTCAGACTTCCAGATTTTAAGTTTGAAAGAGATGTCTTAAAAAAAATTATGTTTGCAGAGTATTTTGTTGCTTCCAAACTCTTCTACTTCTCTCAATGCATTATTCATTTACTATTTAGCACTGGCCTCTTTCAAGTGCCTTTGCAGTTTTATCTCAACACTACTGTTCTGTGAGAAGGCATTTTTAACTTTCATGTTTAAATAACTCTCCATCGCCTGAACTCTTATTTTTATTTCTTTTGCCTTTTGCCCCCCATTTGTCTTTTTCTTGCATAGCTTTTTTTACTTAAATAATAAATGTAGAGTTTATGATCCTAGAAAATTTAGTGATGTGTTTTATGGATAAAGAAGGAGTGAACAGTAGCAAAGTGCCAGCTCTGGTGATCTGGTTTATGGTTACGATATTTTGTCTTTCCTCATAATATTTGAGATTTCCTTAATAACTTAATTGCTCTTGTCATCCTATATATAACCCAGGAAAGACTTTTGGATCATCTATTACTAACCATATGTCTGAGATAGACACCCAAGTTTTAAACATCCATTATTAGATTTTGTTAAGGAAGACGTAGAGATTAGATAGGATGAGTTACTAATATTACATAAATTTTTTTTAAGCCAGAGGTTTAAGCCCTTGTAAAGAAATAAATGAGCCAAAGGGACAGTCATTACCTGAGTTATGTGGCTTCCATTTCCATTAACTATTATATTGTGATGGGGGTGGTGGTGTTACTTTCATCATTTTTGGCTATACTCTCCAATCTTTGTATCTGAGGGCTGCATGGTAGCTTTTTAGCAACACATTCTAGCCCCTTTCTTTTCCTCTTCAGTGTGTGTATATATGTGACCATCCACCGTTGTGCTACTCCACTAAATTATCTCTGCCTAAAGCTCTGTTTCTTGTCAGTTAGAAAAAGTGTTGCCAGAGCAGAATGGCCAAGCTGGGAGCTATTCAGGACAATGTGACAGTTAACTATGTTTGAGTGACAGAGAATGCAATTCTGAAAGGGAATGGCAACAATAACCAGGCTTATTAAGGAGAGCTCTAATAAACAGAAAGTCTGGAGAGAAATGATTCTCTAGGCTACTCTTCAGGAATAATAGCATATTACATTCTCAAATATTTGTGAGAATATTGTATTTGCATAGCATATAGAGATAAACTCCCTCACCAGAAACATTCGTTTCAAGTTCAGTTCCAGGAAGCATAGTATTTTGTTATTCCATCAAAATGAGCGTTTTCATAACTCGTAAACCAATTTATGATATATAAGAAGGTATATAACATCATATATAATATATCTTGATATATAATAAGATAATAAGCATTCATTTATTCATTCCTTGAATAAACCTATACAGAGTATCAGGCACTCATTAGGAATTGCTGATTCAATTCTTGAAATGATACAGCCTCTTCTTTCAAGGTGTTTTTTTTTTTTTGCTGAGGAAGATGCTCCCTGAGCTAACATCTGTTGCCAATCTTCCTCTTTTTGCTTGAGGACGATTCACCCTGAGCTAACATCTGTGCAAATCTTCCTCTATTTTGTATGTGGGTCACCCACTAGTGGTATAGGTCCGTGCCTGGAACTGAACCCAGGCCACTGAGGCAAAGCATACTGAACTTAACTGATAGGCCACAGGGCGGCCCCCTGAGATTTTAATTGGAATTGCACTGAGTACATAGATCAGTCTGGGGGTAACTGACTTATTTGTGATGTCATGTGTTTTTATCTGTGAATATAGCATATTACTTTATTTAGGTCTTCCCTAAAATGTTGTAATCGGGATTTAGATTTTACCTGTAGAAGGTCTTGCACTTTGCTTCATTCCTAGATGCTAATTTTTTTTCTGATAACATTTTCTCTTTAATTACTTTACTCTTCTAATTGTTTACTGTTGCATAAAATGCAACTGATTTTTTACATTAGGCTTACAACCAACTACCTTGTTAAATGCTCTTAAAAATGAGTTTGTGGACTCCTTTGGTAATTCACATTCTCTGAAGGAGGACCTTTCTCTGCTTTCCAACATTGAAAAGGTGGCCTTTACTCTTGCAGAGTGGAAACAAGAACAAAACTCACTACGTTTTTCTTATGAACAAACAGCCCACATAGAATATGTTTGGTAATGAGACAACTTGATCTATCAAAGGGATTATTAAATTCTATCTATGGAGAAGAGATACATGCAATGCCACAAAAATCCAGGACCCTGGAGCTGAAAATATCACACCACACATTTGGGTTTTCTTTGGCTAGGTATACTGAAAATTATAATAATAGAAAATATAAAATTATCTTCATAATTTGTGATCTCACTATGTGTAATTTCAGGATTGCAAGGGATAGAAATGTGATTTTTAACATCCCACAGCAATGCTGGCTCAATGCCTCCACCACACTCTTGCTTAAAGAAGTTCAATATTTTCCTATTGTTTTTAGGAAGAAGCACCAAATATCAGTCATCAATTCATCCATTTTTTTGGTGCTTTCTGAAATGATCTCTTTTATTTTGGGACAAAAGAAATGATGTGATATTTTACATGTTTGAAAGAGTCACACATTTCCCTTCAAATCAGAGGAATAAAGAGAATATAATTTCTTTATTTCAGCTACATACAATTTGACTTTCTCCAAACCTTATATTCTGGTTAGCAGAAAAAAAAGAAAAGAAAAGCCCACTAAAAGTCTAATCTGATTTAAAGCTTATCATACTTTGAAAATTTAAATGACCTGTGGGGACCAGAATTGGCCACCTCAAGTACTGAAGGAGACTTTGGCTTTCCCCACCCCCACTAACTGTCTGAAGGGATTTGGGATGGAAGGACTGTCCCCAGGACAGGTCCTCACCATGGATAATGCTGGGTATTGATAGACTGGGAGGGCCTTTGCTGGGCCCATTCTTATCAAAGTTCTGTTTACCAGACATTTACATTTGTAAGAGAAATCTCCATTTGTAAAGGTATCTCCTTCTCTGTACCCAGGAAGAAGGGGGAATGACTTTATCTCTAGGGATCTCGTGGGTGCGGAAGGCAAAAACTTAAATGTGCATACTCTTGTTTACTATGCTTTTCTTGTAATCCCTCATGACTGACACCCCCAACTCCTTCAAAATCCTTGTTTGTCTGTATAAGAGGAGAACCTCCGCCATTCTTGGAGAGATACTCAGTTTCCCTGGGTCTCTCCCATGTATACATGTTATAAAGCTTTGTTTGATTTTCTCCTGCTATCCAGCCTCATGTCAACTTAATTTGTAGTCCAGCCAGAAAGGACCCAGAGTAGGTAGAGAATGCTCTTTCTCCCCTTCAGATTTCATGCTCTTTCTTCAGTCTGCTGGATAAAAATGCTTAGTCCCTTAGGAAACCAATCTCCATTCCTCCTTTCCTGAGACCCTTTTTTTAAGTGACATTAGCAAAGCAAAGAAAAGCTGGTATTCTTTTCTGCTTCTTATGATCTATGGGACAATGTTGCTTGTTGCCCTGGTTTCTGCTGAATGTTTGATCTGGTTTAACTCATGAACTGGTCTTTACTGCCCTGGCAGGAATGCTGACTCAGCCTGTGTTCAACTTGCCTAGTGCTCTAGACTCATGCTCTGATACCTTGCTTGATGTCCTTCCAACCCTAGCTCTGGGGGTCCCTTCTACAGCACTAAATACAGAGCCACTTCATTCTTAACGTAGCTGTCCCTTCTGTCACACTTCTCAGACAATTACTTGGCTATTTCTGAGAATATTTTGTATCACAGGAGCAATTAGGGAGAAAAAGTCACCTCAAAGCTTTCCTCTCTGACCATTTTGCACTGCCAAGGCTGCTACCAAAGATAGATTGTATGTAGAAGCCGTAAGGTAATCTCTTGCCAGAGATCCAAATAGGGATGGGCAGGAACAAGAGCTACTTTCTGCTTTAATAACATTCACTTATCTATACAGGTCCTCCCTTTTAGCAAAAGTCAAAAGAAGAGAAATTGGGTTGTGAATTTATTTAAAAATCAGCATACCACCCCTCCTACCCATTGTTCCTGCAATTCTTCTTGGGTCAAATGAGCAAGACTCCTGGCTTCCTTTTTTGTTTTGATTATTCCTTGCATAAAACTGTGTGGTCTAGCTTTTCAGGCCCTGCCCTTGATAAAACAGAGGAATTTAGAAAATCGTTCTCAATGCAACAGTATTAATTGCAAGACTGCTTCTATTTATACCTCTTCTGTGATACTCTAATCCCTCTTTCCTCTAAAGCAAATAAGTTATCCAAGTCAACCAACTTTGTGGTCATAGACTCAAAAATGTAAGAGACAAAATCCATACTTATTTTCAAAAGGAATACTCACACTAATCAAGATGCAAACTGGAAGGGCTATTAAGAAGTTTTGCATTTTTAGATATAAGTTCCACTTCACCTGGAAAACCACATATGGAAACTGTAACATGTTCTGCATGGAGATCTTTGTGAATAAGGGTGTCCAGAACTCATGGCCATTTAAAAAAAATCAACTAGATATCAAACTACTTCTCTAATTCGGTTTGGTATACATGTCAAACATGAACACATTTCTCATGAGAATTTATTTTTAATAAAATCAGTTGTCTTTTTATAGAGATAATTTTCCTTTAGGATTTTGTGTCTCCATTACAAAGTGCTAACTTTGATTTTATAAGCAAATAACAAACTGATTCTATAAGCAAATAACAAAAATGACTAAGTGTCATAAAGGAAGACCATGGATAATTATAAACACTTTTAATTTGAAAAATGAATCGTGCTCCCTACCACACACTATACACAAAAAAGTCAATTCTAGACACATTGTAGAGCTAGACATAAAAGATATAACAATTAATAACATAAAAAAAGTATACATAAGGGAAAACACTAATAAATCACACCATATCAAAATTAGGAACTTGTGTTTATCAAAAAACATTGTGGTGGATCAGAATCAGCCACCCCAAAATGTGTCTCTTTGCCTTGATTATTTTTAAGAACAAAAGACTCTGAAAGAAACTTTGACCTTCCCCCTAACTGCCTAAAAGAATTTAAGATAGAAGGCCTGCTCCAGGAAGGAGCTAATACCATAAAATAACTATAGTATAATGTAAAATAGGCACCATAGAAAGAAAGTCACCAGCAAGCCCATTTTTATCAAAGTTCTGTCTCTTGGGTCACATCTTCTATAGATGGCCCAGCAAACGCTTGTTTACCAAACATTTGCCTTTCCATCTCCATGTAAATTGCCTTCCTCCCCTTTGAAGTCCCAAACCAATACCCCTAACATCCTCCTTTGTCTTTAATTGAAGATGATATTTAAGGTGGTGGCTTCGGCCATTCTGGAGAATTACTCTGTTTTCCTGGGTTTCTCCCATGGATACATGTTATTAGATTTTGTTCAATTTTCTCCTGCTATTCTGTCTCATGTCAATTTAATTCTTAGACCAGAGAGAATGACGTAGAGGGTAGAGGAACTGTTCTTCCTCCCCTACAACATCATTCAGAGAGTAAAAAACGCACACTGTGGAGAAGATATTTATATACGTGACTGAAAGTCAACTTATAGCCAAATAGCTAATATATTCTTAGTACTCAATCAGGAAAACAGACAATGCCCTTAGAATGGGCACTTTACAAAGGAGAATATCCAAATGCCAACATTAGTAATCAAGGAAATACAAATTAACATTAGTCATTAATTAGTTTACTAGAGCTGTCATAACAGAGGACCACAAACTGGGTGGCTTAAAGAACAGAAATTTATTGTCTCACATTCCAGAAGCTAGACATGTAAAATCAGAGTCTCAGCAAACTTACTTCTCCAGGCTGTGAGCAAGTATCTGTTGCATGTTTCTCTTGTAGCCTCTACTGGTTTGTTGGAATCTTTGACATTTCTTGGCTTGTGGCAGCATAACTCCAATCTTCACACAGCATCATCCCTTGTGTCTCTGTTTAAATTTCCTCTTTTCATAAGAATACCAGTTGTATTGGATTAGGGGCTCACCTTATTCCAGTATAATCTCATTTTAATTTAACCAATTGCATCTACAATGACCCTGTTTCCAAATAAGGTCATATTCTGAGGTACTAGGGGTTAGGATTTTAACATATGAATTTGTGGCGAGGGGGCACAATTCAAGCCATAACAGTCACTAGTGAAATTTAAATCAAAACCACAGTGAATTACCAACACATTGGAAAAGATAGGCAACATCGAGTGTTGTTGAGGATATAAAGAAACTGGGCTTTCATATCTGGTTTGTCAGAGTATAAACTCATACAAACTCTTTGGAAAATGTGTTGGGAATAAGTATTTAAGCTTAATGTATTTATACAGAAATTCAACCTCAAGATATATGCTCAAATACAGTGTTTATATATGTCCTGCAAAATACATGTTCTGTAATGCATATAATAGCATTATTTATAATAGCTGCAAAGTGGAAGCCACATAAATATCCACTGACAAAAGAATGGATAAATACATTGTGAACTAATCATAACACTGAATACTACACAGCAATGAAAATGGACCAACTTTTATTATAAGCAATAGTATGATCACTCAGATATAATGCTTAGTAAAATAAACCAGATGCAAAAGAATGTATCTGTATGATTTTGCTTATATAGAATTCAAAAATAGTCAAAATTAATCTAGAATCTTAAAGGTTCAAGAGATGGTACCTCTGGGCAGGGAAATGGAATAGGTGACTGGAAGAAGCCACAAGAAGTGCTGGAGTGCTGGGTATGGCTCTATTTCTTAATCTGGATGGTAATCACAGGGATGAACTTACTTTATGATAGTTCATCAGCTGTATGCCTATGATTTGTTTACCTTTCATCATGTTACATTTCATTAAAAAGTTTATTCTAAAAGTAGATGATTTTTGTCAACTTAATAATAGCTCTTCAATATTCATTTTATTAAAGAAAGCATGGTGAATTAGGAATCTGTGATGTAAAATGTAATGATTGTAGTATAACCTGATGAAACATGTATAAGAACTTAAAGTATTAGATTTTATAAAGTAAATTTTGTTTACTTTTAAGATACATTAAGTAAATTAATTTTATCTGGCTGGTTTTATGGCACAGCACCTGTGAAATATGTAAAGAACAAATGGCAGAAATTATTGTGTACATATGTACCTGTTTTTGAGTTGTGTGCTTATGCATTTTCCTTATTTTAGCCCAAATACTTGTACTCCTTTTCTGATTTTTGTCTTTCACATAGTTAATTGAAAGTCATATTCAACCAATATATGTTGAAGGCTTAATCACAGTAGCTCTGTAAGTTTACTGTGATCTTTGTTTCATAGAAATGTAAACTAGGGGACATGCATTAACTTATTCACCAACTCCCAATAACGAGGGATGGAGTCAGTTTGAAAGCCAGATCCAGACTCAGAGCATAAACTGTCTCCCCTGTACCACGCAGTCTCTGAATTCCCAGTTCCACAATTCTCACATTCTATCTTGAATTATAGTTTTAAAACTCAGTGCCTTTCCCTTTCTAAACTATTAGCTCCTTTACAGTAGCAAGCATACTACAGTAAATTCACAGAAAGTAGATACAGATATTTGTTGAATTAATAGTAGAGTATATCAAATAAGCCTTCATAAAAATACTCACAATATTCTTCCCCTGTTGGTGAAAAACTAATTTATGCACAAAAACCCTCCAATGCCTAAACACCAACCTAAACTTGTCATGATCTACAGACAGAGCTATCTTCTAGTTTTAGAATTTATATTATTTTTATTTTAATTTCTAATAGTATTTTTAAATATTCAATTAACTTCAAACTATCAGCATTTTTCAAGTTTAGAGTCTTCATTTGTTTTCTTATCAATATTGAGCAATTATTTTATCATATAATGTATAATGATAGTAAGTAAAAAAGGTCTAATATATATTATAATAAATAATATTGAAACCAAACCCAGTAAGTGAAAAGATTAGATTTTTTACATTTTGGTATAATTTTTGCTGTTGGTTTTGTTAATGTATTGTTTTTTTTGTCAAACAGCCATGCCTATTTAAATGACATGCTTTCTTTATTTTCAGATTAAAACATATCATCAAATATTTTCCCAAATGAAGTATGAATGCTGGCAGGGGATCAATATTCCTAATTTAAAAATAAATTATACGAGTCAAGTGGAATGAGTCATTTCCTTTAACTAATAAAATGAGATAGGTACTCTATTTTCTAGATGTCTGCTCTTATAAGGGTTAAATCTAAAATAAAACGAGTTGAGCACTTTGACTATAAATATTAGGAAATATTCATAGCAGTGCCACTTCTAACATAGTATGAAATGTTGACCTGCCATATCCGTTGACAAGTGTGGAGTACTCTAGCGAATCCCATAACCAATTCTTCCTGTTGGTTTAAAAAAAAAATTCCTTATATGTAAGGAAAAAAGTCACCTACTTCAGTTCATCCCTTTAAAGTCAGTCTAGGCTTACAACACAGTCTGCTTTTGAAAATGAGTTTTGTCTAGAGTTTTCCTCCTGAGTACAGCATTAAAGCAAAGCAGAAAAATATTCACACATGGTTTTTAGACAAACTCGGTTTTTCCCAGAATTTTAAATGATTCTGAAAAGGAAAGGGAGTTTATAAAAGTGCTACCTACATGCAGCACTAAATTTCATATTTTTTCTTTTTCTTTTCAAGAAGAAAATAAATCTGAAATCTCAGCCAAGTTCTTGGCAGGGGTGGGGAGACATAAAGTTATTTTCTGAAAGCATTTGATAGAAATTTAGAAGAATTAGTGTAAGTTGTGGAAAACTCATCTTGAGAATGGAGAAAAACTGGCAGGGAAATACCTATACTGCCCACTCCAGACCAACAGCACCGCATGTCCCAGGCTGGACCCCAGTCCCTTTTTAAAATCCAGATTTTGCCTTCTCTTTACAGCTACATCCCTCTCCCAGCTTTTGGAGTTCCTTTTACCCTACAATTATCTGTTGAGTAACAAATTTTTGCCTAGCTCATCCTTGATCTCTCTCCTAGGAAACTAAAAAAAGAAAGATTGGAAAGAAAGAGAAAAGCCTTTTCATTTTAATGATTCTATTACTATTGTGGAGAAATAGATAATGGATACTAAAATTAGACATGTATCTGTTATAAAATTTCCAGATATTTTAGAGAATTCTCATTGTAATTATTT
The DNA here is from genome assembly GCA_031878705.1 of Tapirus indicus. Classification (NCBI taxonomy): domain Eukaryota; kingdom Metazoa; phylum Chordata; class Mammalia; order Perissodactyla; family Tapiridae; genus Tapirus; species Tapirus indicus. Next base: position 40,527,398 of record CM062925.1, read on the forward strand.
CTTGGTTTATTTGTTTTTTTTTTTTTTTTTTTCTTTTAAGCTTTTTAGCAATAGTCTCCTTCTACCTCTAGGTCCCTACCCCTTCAGTCATTCTTGAAATCCTGGATTGATCTTCATGACATTTAACAGTCTGACAATTGCTATTTTATGGGCAGCAGCCAATCAAAAAAGATGCCAGCTATAAACAACTGGATATCCCTCCTGTTATATGCAGCCCAGATGGAAGTAAACAAGAATTACATGCTCCTCCCCAGAGCTGGGTAATATCCACCTCAATGTACGTCTTCTTTTATGAGGAAAAGATCACTCACAATCTACTTATGCTAAGGTTGGTTCAACTATCCTTATGCTAGTTGTTCATACATTTGTATTAATGTGCCACCTGCTTGTATTTTGTTCTCGGCCTGTATAATCTATATTTCACACCCTCTTCTTAACCATCAAATTTATCAGCCTGGAGGTCTGTTCTCACATGTATGCCAAGAATGTTAGGACAGAAGAAGTGGTAAGATCCCGGAGGTAAAACTTTACGGTGCAAAGTTTTATCTCTAAGGCCAATAAGGATTATAGTAGAACACATACTTTTTTCTATAATGTAATTGCAAATTCTCAGTTTATTGTAAAGAATTAATTTGACCTGAAATACTGTTCCTAATTCCAAAGAAAGGCCTGCACATTACTTTCATAGTCTATGTAGTTGCCAGAAGGAAGATGAGAACACTGTTTCAGTTCTCCCAGTCATGTTTTGATAATCAATAGACGAACACTAGCAAGATTATCAATTTCATTTTGTTCATTTGTAGGACAAATAATAATAAAATTAATACATCGAAATTAGGAACATAGTTTACCTAAAAATAACAAAACATTTTAATGATCCTAGAGTATTTTAAATAAATTTTGTTTACAGTCAGTACTTCAAAAACAAATACTTTGTATTAGAACATGGAAGAGAAATTCCTACCTTGCTTGCCTGTTTTAGGGGGTGATTGGGAAGGGCCTGGTACATCGCATGTAGCCACATCACCTAAGACAAATAATTTTTTATAATCTAGGCCAAAAAAATAAGATGTAAATTTCAATGCTACCTGGTGTCTTTGAGCACACTTTACAAAGAGCTGGAAAGGACAGTTTCTTTGGCTTGAAGGAATTTTTGACTTAGAAAAATGGCTTACAATCTCGTAAAAATACCTACAATATTTTAGAAAGACTCCAGCATTTTGTGAGATGAGCTAAACTTTCCAAGTTTAGAAGGCCATTTTCTGACCTTTTCACGATTAAAGCAGACTGGGAACAGTGTGAACTGAGACTACAACAGCTATCACAGGAATAGCAGTCTGTCTTTAGGAGCAAGTGCTAAGAATCACAACTCAAATCACCCGAAGGGAAAACAAAAGCAAAAAGAAATGCTTTTTCTTGGTAGCTTGGAAAAATACTGAAGCAGCTCACAAAACCAAGGGAAAAAACTTAGAATCAAGATCTCAGACACTGACACTGGGATTCGGTGCTAGCAGGATTCTCTCTCTTGCCTCTGCTAGTATTTACTGGGTTTCATTTTTTTTTTAATTTTTATTATTATTTTTTTGCTGAGGAATATTAGCCCTGAGCTAACATCTGTGCCAATCTTCCTCTATTTAGTATATGGGCCGCCTCCATGGCATGGCTGATTAGTGGTGGAGGTCTGCACCTGGGATTCAAAGCCACGAACCTGGGCCACCAAAGCAGAGTATGCTGAACCCAACCAGTACACTATGGGGCTGGCCGCTACTGGATTTCATTTTTTAGGTAAAGCTTATCTGCATTGTGAGAAATGACTAATGAAAGCCCTATAAACTTACACTGAAGATCTGAGAAGATGGGAATCCTTCCATTTTCAGTTTAAAAATTATGGAACGGATTCCAGTTGACCTAGCCTGGACTGCATGTGTGCCCCTACAGCGAGGGTGAATGAAACACAGAGGTTGATAGTGCTCCAGGAATATTAGGGATGGGTTTTCGAGGGATATGCTGTGCTCTTACAAGAAGAAGGATGTTAAGAAACTCTCCTGGGCACTTACAAGTACAAGCACCAGGGTGCCTACAGATACACACACATACACAAAACTAACCATCATTTAATTCACTCCTGAATCTCATATAAAGTTAAGTGTTTCCAGGGGGGACTGGTCATGACAGATGTAGTGCGTGTGGCATCATCCAATACCAGGCTAAAGAGTAGTGAACTGGAAAGGGGGCCATATGGCAACAGTTTCTGGATTATGTTGTTTTGTTCTTTGCAGAATGGCAGCAGCAGCAAAAATTTCCAACTCTCAGCGAGGCCGAGATTATTCAGTGGGTAGAATTAGCACAAATACACAGGAGTAGAATTTGTACCAGTAATAGAATACCAGGTTGCATACCAGGAATGTATGTTTGAGTCCATGAGAGTGTGTGTTTTTGTATTGGAATCCTTTGTTCATTCAGCTTGTTTTTGACATTTTATGCTCTACCTGCGTAGGAAGGTATATCCTGTGAAAACATAGATTCCGTCATCTCCCTGAAAGGCCAGACTTTTTCTTCAACTCAATTCCACTTGCATATAGTAACACTCAGGCACATAATATCGTAGGGGGAGCAAAAATGAAGAAGTCTATTCTACAGGAACTCACAATCTCATATGGCAGCCCTCCCGCTCCCACTCACAAACACATACTACAAATAAACTACAATGCAGAGTGGCAGAGCATTTAGAAGGCAGTATTGAAATGTTCAAATACTGTCTGTGTGTGTGTGTGTGCACATGTGTGGGTGTAGGGGCCCTGGGACAGCTTTTAAGAGAAGGAAAAAGGGATATTTGAGGCATTTTCTGACTAATTTTGCTGCATTTCTGAATACTTTCCCGTCTCTATCCTGTCCAGTGAACTTCTACTTATCAGAACTTGAGGATGAGATTGGATATAAAATCTGTAATGAGGGAAGAGTCTAAAGTCCAGGAAAGCTGAGTCAAGAGCTGAGTGAGAAACTAAAGTATGATAGGCCAAAAAGAATTTGGAAATGTTTGCTCAAAGTGAAGGGGACACAAGCAACTGTTAAAATCTGAAGGAGAGTGTCAGGACTCTGCAACTGAAGTAAATTAGCAGCCAGAGAGTGGATTTGCACAGGCTCAGATGAATGTAAGGGGGGAAGCTTCCCGCCTGCCATGTTGCCTTCAATACATCTCAGTGCATGTGGGGGTCAGCCAGCCATGTTCAAAGGGCTGCTGGTGGGGTAGTCTTGAAATACATGACTCCAGAACATAATACCCACTGTTCTTTTACACAGGTAAGAGAAATAGTCTTCAAATTTATTACCTTGATTTATTACACGATATCTTACAATTCTAAATAAAAAGGCAAAAGTTACTATAGACTTTTAAAGCAGAACTTAATAAATCAAATTGATAATGTACCAAAGCAGATGCACTTAATTTAGATAAATATATCACATAATTCTTGTGGCAGCAGATTCAGTGTTTTATGAGAATGGTAGATATAAAAGGTATGCAAACATTGAAGAGCTAGGCAGGAGGGTGCTTGGGGTGCAGAATGAGGGAATGATAGGAAAAAAAAAGACCTGTTTAGACAGTGGGATTACATAGCCTACTGGAGTTTGTAACAAAAGCTCAGGGCCACTTGTGTAACAAATATTATATGCAGAACCTGATAGAGGATAAAAATGTTTCAACGATGTAGAAGAACTTGCTGGTGATCCGTTGTTGAAATATAAGATCATACTTTTAGTACTAGAACAAACAAATCAATTTGATGGTGCTCATCGATAGAGTCTACCCATAACCATTAAACAAACAAAAACCTAACCCAACATTATCCTCATGTCAGAATCTTTTCTCTAAGTATTGGTTTCTTGTAAGTACTTTGCATTATGTATGTGACTAATGAAGAAGACTGTTCTTATTTCAGTTATTTTATTTTCTGCTCTTGATTAAAGAAATTTTTGGTTTACATTGAATTCCTATATACTGGTATTAAATTGTGAAAACTTTTACCCAGTTTAAGGATTCTGTGATTTTCAATTTATCCTAGTTACTAAGATGTATTGCAACTTGGAATGTCTTAGTTGTGCCTTACATAATTTGGAGTAGGAAAATAGTCTAAAGTGATTAAATAGCTGTTTTGAAAAGAAACTCTTAGTCACTCAGTGATTCCCAAGGTAAATAGGTTATGCAAATTTTTTTTGCTGAGCTGTGTGGAACACCTGTGGGGTCACAAATCATTTAAAAGCTGTGAATGGGTATTACCACACTGGCATAAGGTACATTTAGTTAGACCACATACAGGCTAGGGGCTCTAAGAGCCATTGTGGAGTTCCCTTACAGCCTTCCTACCACGAGAAGGTTTTCTGGAAGGGTACAAAGATGGCAGAAAAAAGATACTGGTAACAATAACAGTTCAGGGACTGAGGGAGAAGTTATAAGTGGTCCAATATTTAATGTATCAGTCATGCCAGGGAACTACAGGTAAGGGTTTCCATGATGAGATTTCACCACCGCCCTTGTCACATAAGACCCTTCCTAGACCCTTTCCTCTCTTCTTATCCCACCGTATAAGCCACAATTACACACAAATACCACATAAATATAAAACATGTATGTATATATAAACAAATATGTATGTGTGTGTGTGAGAGAGAGAGGCTCTTTTAGCTAGTCTTTTTCTAAAAGTCCAATCAGATTAAATGACATTCTCCATTTCCTCTACAAAACACACTGACTAATGCCCACAGCACAGTGATAACTCATGGCTTATAGCCTACTCTCCAGCACATCTGGGGAGTCCACTACAATAGTTGTTTACCCATACTTAATTGGGTTTTTTCCCCTAAAAACTTTTATTCCTGTAGGACTTGTAATTAAATGATACATTTAATTAAGTTTACAAAAATTGTTATACCTTAATATTCTAAATATTATTATATTCACAATCAAATGTAAAGTGGCGTTGCTATTTTTATGAAAACCAAGTAGAATATCCTTATTGCATTCTGTTTATAATTCAAAATGGTATTTCCATAGCTTTTCTGTTTGTTTTGAACTGACTGAAGTAGTACTTATTTTTAGAGGTAGCATCTTGACTTCTTCATGAAAATGTTTCCTGTTGCTTGGCTTGTTATAATTTTTCTGGTGCATCTTGATTTTTAAATTGTTTTTTATAACATGCTCATCTTTGTGTGAGGTGAAGGATATCACAATGTGGTGATCGTTAATAGATAAAGTTAATACATATAGTGCAAGTATCCCCAGCCTGGGCCTGGTGCTCCTATCACTTTCTACTTGGTTGCCACTTGTGATATGCAGCATTGCTGATGGCCATAACTCCAATATGTTTCTCTTTGTCTAACAAACTCTATCTCTAATGGACTAAGTATTTAGGTTCTTTTTTTCTTCCATTTTCTGATTCTGTGACTCCTTGATGTACTGGAAATTTACAATCTGCAGAATGTACTAATACGGAATTCTTCTTGTCTCTATTTGTACATAAAACCCCTACTTTGGGAACTAGGATGAAATATTTCCCACCATGAAATATTTCCCATTAGTGTTCTCCAGCTTTAAAGGATTCATTTACTCCTATGTTTATTAATAAATATTAAGGGAAATAAAAGAGAGTAGAAATACATTTTAATTTAATTTTTTGTTCAAAATTGCAGGTAGTTGAGACAAGCTGATTCATAGTCTGGTAGCTAGATGCCCCATTTTCGCCACAAGACCCTCAGGTATTTTGGGGTTATTGTATTTAACCCACTGAGTGACATAATACATAATACTTGCATTTTTATATGTCTTCTCATAGTGTAGAGTATATGCCATTTTTTTGCATCCTTAAAACCACGTAATTCTCATAAAATCAAAAATTACTTTTGCAATTCTGGGAAATTAATTAATATCTACTGTTTGTATTAGAATATTTCTGATTTATGCTCCTTCCATATTTGAAGGTCAAAATGAATTACATTTTTGTGACAGCTAAAGGTAAATCATGTTATCAATATGTAAATAGGTGCTTAGTTGATGAATAAACATGATCATGGCTTAAGATATATTATGACATAATATCTTCACTCTCTTTTAAGGACAAAATATTTTAACGGTGACACTTAAGGAATGTCAATGCTACCAACTTAGCATTGCTACACTAACTGGTGCTAATTCTTTGTTTACACATCTCCTTTTTTTTTTCTGAAAGTTAGTGGATGACCTAGACTGAGTCCTAATCCTCCTCAGCAGAGAAGGGTCAGCAGTGGGTCAACTCTTACATAAAAGAAATGATTAAAGGTCACTCTTCTGTGAGTTGCTCAGTTATTGTTAAGGAAAACTCCAATCTGTCTACTCTAAAGTGAAACAATTACAGTGTTTTTTATGGCAATCTTGAGATTAATTACCAATGTTCTTAAAAAGGTTACATGCTTTTTGCCAATTATTATGATTACCCTGAAGAATAAATGCATAATTACAGAAAACGGTTACATCCTTATTTAGGAACTTTAACGATCGTAATGACACCTAGGACCCCGACTGTTACCTTCACCTCACTGTGTACAAATTTCCCATGTGCACTATTTTATATTCGTTTCCCTTCTTCACTCTCACTGATAGGAACACTTGCAAGGTTTGGGCAATGATGTAGCATTGGTTGCAAAATTTTTCACTTAAGTAAGAGAATATAAAGATAGGCCGTGAAGCACAATATATGTAGCTCTCTAAAAATGTCTGCATTTGGCAAGCATCTTCCATATATTCCAGTAATTTTAAGTAAATAATGTGTACTTGCATTTTTTAGAACAGAAAAGTTGTGAAGTATTTTAAAATAACTGATCTGCTTGATGTTATTCTCTAGCACATTAATTTACAAATTTTGTTTGTAAACGTTAGAAGTTGTGGACACTTAGAAAGTAACTTTTTTGATTCTAAAATCATGATTTAATGACGCTTCAAACAAAAATCCAGACTAACGTTCATGATTTCAGCAGAGTCTTGAAAAAGAACCATGAGGCATCAGCCAAAGGGAGCAACAGGAGGAGAGAAATAATCACTTTGAGATATAATTAATCTCCTGTAGCTTCCAAGATCTTGATGTGCATGCCTGGGGGATGGAGAGGGGAATGAGAGCTCTGGAAAAAATGTCAGAGTTTCCCAGACCATGTCTTTAGCTTCTTATGTCCCACAGAATGGATTCCAACTCCTCAATTCACTGAAGGAAATGCATATGTTTCTGTGATTACGTGCATCAAGGTGTTCCTATGCCCCTTTGTAGCTTCTTCTAGGAAGAATAAACTCAACATATTATGAGTTTCAAAATGGTAAATGATCCAGAATGTGTCAGTATTACATTAATACATCTGGAAACAGGGATACTGAGAAATACTAAAGAAAATATTCTATGTTGCTAACTAACCTGAGAATGCTGCACATTCAACAATTTTTAAAACTAAGACTATTTTTAAGAGAATTTAAAACATCTGATTAGAAGACTAAAACCTAAAAAGTCCCTGAATGTTCCATGTGTACTTGAAAAGAATATACATTCTAATGTTGGGTCCAGTGTTCTATAAATGTCAAATAGGTCAAGTTGGCTGATGTTGGTGCTTAAATTATTACACTCCTGCCCTTTATACTATTGCTGTCATATAATTCATTTCTACCTACTCTATACTATAAATCCACACTAATCTACACTATAAATCCAACAAGACATTGTTGTTATGGTTATTTTTAAAAGTCAGTAGCATTTAAAGAGATTTTTCTAAGTCCTTTATATTTATCAGTATATTTACTCATTCTTGTGTTCTTCATTATTACCATAAAACTTGATTTCTAACTGCTGGTTTTTTCCTCCACCAACATAAAAAAGTCTTTAGTGTTTCTTGTAGTGCAAGTAGTTTCCAGTTTTCAAGTGTCTATATTTGATGCATTTATTTAATTTCAAATGTCTTCATTTTTGATGGTTAATTTTGCTAGCATAGACTTCTTGATTGATAGGCATTTTACTTCTTTCAGTACTTCAAAGGTTTAATTCTATTATCTTGCATCAGCCATAATTTTTAAGATTATTTCACTGTGTCTAATTTTTTTTTTTTTCACTGAATCTAATGTGTTTTTCTTTTTCTTCCTGGCTGCTCTCAGGGTTTTTACTTTACTTATTTTGTAGCAGTTTGGTTATACTGTGCTAGACATTTTTTGCATTTACCCTGCTTGGAGAACTGTGAGCTGCTTGAATACATGGGTTGACATCTTGCATAAATTTATTATCTCTTCAAGTACTGCTTCTGACATGTTTATTTTGAACTTCATTAACCCATATTAGACTGTTTGACAGTATTTTGCAGATCTCAGACCCTCATTATTTTTAGCACTCTTTTTCCACATTATGTTTCAGTTTGGATAATTTCTATTGAAGTGTCCTAAAGTTCACTTATTTTCTCTTTTGTATCTAACATATTTACATGCCCAAAGAATGAATTTTTTATCACTGATAATCATAATTTCACATCTGACATTTCCATTTGGTTCTTTGTTTATGATTTCTATTATGCCTAAATCTCTCAACTGTTCACATATGTTATCCAACCTTTCTACTAGTTATTTTAAATTTCTGGTTTAATAATTCTAAATCTGGGCCATCTCTGAGTCTGGTTGTATTGACCATTTAGTCTCTCAAAAATGAGTCACATTTTATTACTTTTTTCACATCTTATACTTTTTCTTTGCATGTTGGACATTGTGTGCAAAAAACAAAATAGGATGAGGTAGATAATACTTATGCCCCCCCCAAAAGAGCTTGCTTATTCTTTTCTAAGGCCATTAGAGTGAAGATTTGAGTCAATCTTTTCTGTAATTTAGCTGAGTCTGGATTTTGTTGTTCCTTTAGTAATATTCAGTTTACACAGTTCAGTTTAGTTTTGAGGGCAGGATCACTAACTTCCTTTTATCAGGGTTTGAGCTCTAAGGGCTGGAAGTTTTGTCCCAGATTTTCTGCCCTATCTTCCTGCTTTAACTCGCCTTATGGGCCTGCACCTTAGGGGTGTCACTCCCAGTTCCTAACCCTTCTCCATTGGGAGATGGTATTTTGATTGACCCTAAAGGGACCTCCCAAAGCTGCCTCTTCCCCAGTAATCTGGAAATTTATCAGATGGCTGTGCTAATAACATGACAAACACCAAACATAAGAAATAAAAATGTATCTGTATTGACACCAGCAAAGACACCCAGAGGAGGAGAGGTTTCACCAGCCTGAGGCTGGTGGTGACAGGATAATTGGAGAAAAGGTAAGATTACAGAAGTGAAAGTACTTATGCATTAATTGGGGAGGAATTACATTTCATATGAGCTGTCAGCCAGTTGATTGGATTTGAACTCTAACTGATACTTGCAGGTGCTGCCAAAAAGGGAACTTCTTTTTCTAAATTTATCACACTGTGCCATGAGGACTGCTTCTGGATTTAACATACATGGGGGTATTTGAGATGTCAAAGATGGAGGGAACTGGGGAGAAGCAAGTGAGGCACTTGGTGGAGCATCCCTGGCACAAAAGGAACTTATCTGAAACCATTGTCACTCAAACCTCACAAACTTGTAGGCCCTTCTCATTGCAGATGGCCGATGCCTCACACATAGGGTAAGACCTGGAGTATGGATTGTTTCAGTGTTTTTGCTCTGCCCTCACATGACATGCAGAAGGAGCTGTTTGCCTTTATTCTCGGGGGAAGTTTTCTCTCAGTTGTCTTGCCATATCCTGAATGTGTAGAAATTTGCTTAGCTATCCTGTTCCATGCTCAGATTGTGTCATGCCTGGTGCACCTGTGCCTCAGAGGGAGTCTTTCTCAGTTCTCTTCCCTTTCCCACAATTTTTGAGCTTCACTGAAGCCTGTGAAAAAGATTTGGCAGGTGGGTGCAAATTCTCCTTGTATCTGGGGGCACCCAGGGATTTTAAACTGTCAAGGGAGCTCACACTCGACCTTTTGAAATTCATTGAAACTTCATCTTGTCATATTTTCTGCATCTGTGGTAGCTCCCTCCTCCTTTTCTCTGCCAAAGAAGAAAGCAGCATGTGTCCATCACAGATGTTGGGGACATTACCTATGGGGTTTTAGTTTATTAGGTTACTTTGCAACACCAGCTCTTTGAAGGGCTTAAAATAAGCATGATTTTGTAGATAATTGAACTTGTTCTCATTGTTAGAGTAGGAGAGTTTTTATTTCTCTATTGAGACTTCCTGAGTATGGATCACACTTTTTCTTCAAGTCTTTTAATTTTTGTTAAAAACTACACATTTCAGATAATATATTGCGGCAATTATGGACTCTGATTTTTCTGAATTTTCTTTAGTATTTTTCCTGGACTTTGATGGAATCTGTCTCCTCTTTGGTGTGTGGTTGCTGATGTCTATGTTTTTTTGTTTTTTTTTTTTGTGGGGAAGACCAGCCCTGAGCTAACATCTGTTGCCAATCTTCCCCTTTTTGCTGAGGAAGACTGGCCCTGGGCTAACATCATGCCCATCTTCCTCTACTTTATAGGGGACGCCGCCACGGCATGGCTGACAAGCAGTGCGTCGGCGGGCGCCCGGGATCCGAACTCACGAACCCCGGGCTGCCAAGCGTGGACTAAACCGCTGCGCCACCGGGCGGCCCCGTCTATGTTTTTTCTTAAGTTCTTAGTTTTATCTTTTGCTTGGCTTCTCAGGAGTTGCAACTGTGTCTGCATATTATAGAGCCAGTTAATTATTTGGACAGAGTGATGATTACACTCCTTGAACTCGTAAGGCTTCCACCCTCTGCTGTTGGATCTCTGAGTGGTTGAATCCTCAGACTTCAACCTATGTTCAAGTCTCTCTCAGCTTTCAGTTTCTACTGGGACCTCTCAGATCTTCCTTGTACACACACAGAGTTTCCCAGCAGGGTAGATGAGAGGGGTTTATTTTGCCTTTCATAGATTCTTTGCTGGAAACCCCATTAAATTTCAGATAACTTGTCACTTTCCCCAGTTGGGATAGCAATCCCACAGCACAGCTAAATGTTTTCCCGATTCTTTTCCTAATAAGTTTGCTGTTTATACCGACAATGCTGCCATGGGCTTTGCCCTCCACTTGAAATTAATTCTTCCTTCTTTGGCAGTAAGGCTGCTGATTTTCCTCTTAGATTTGCGGTTTGTGAGAGCATACCAAACAGAGAAAATTCTCTATTGATGTCTAATTTTATAGATTAGTTCTGTCTGCTTTTGAAATTTATATAAACAGAAGCATGAGTTTATTATTTTGTGTCTGACTTCATTATTTTGTTACAGGTAACAGTATTATACTATTTCTCCTTGCTGTATAGTATTCTGTTGTATAGAAACACCCATATTATTTACCCCTTCATCTCGGTATTACCGAGATTTGCTATTGTGCGTAATGTTGCTATGAATATTCTTTCATTGAACATTTCTTTCAGTGCACATAGTTCTGTTGAGTGTATTCCAAAAAAAAAAAGAATTGCTGGGTTACAGTGTTAGTAGATGCTACCAAACAGTTTTCCAAAATAGTTGTGCCATTGTACAGCCACTCCGGCGGTGTATACGAGCTCCACGTGTTCCACAGACTCTCCAATACTGCATTGCCTGCATTTTGTATGGTAACCATGTTGGTGTGTTTGAAAAGATGTCATATCAAAGTTTAATTTGCATTTCTCTGATGACTAAAAATCCTGGATATTTTCTTTAGCCGTTTGGATATCTCCTTGTATGAAGTGCCTTTTCCAGACTATTGCCCATTTTTCTACTAGGATATGATCTTTTTCTTATTGACTTGAAAGTCTTTACATGTGCTGTAAGTCTTTTGTCATTGCCACAGGTCTGATTCCTTGGGAAACAGACTTGGGATCGAGCTATGCAGCAACTGGTAGAGTGAATGCTGGTAGCCAGCATATGACAGAATCTGCTACAGTTAGATATATGTATGGCTAATATTTACTCTCATTTTATGGTTTATTTTATCCTCTCTTCCTGATGTCTTTTGATAAATAGAAGTTCTTAATTTTAATGTTGTAAGTTTTATTAATCTTTTCCTTTATGATAATATTATTGTTCGGGATTTTACTTATAAAACCTTGTATACTGTAACACTTGAAAAATTTTTCTATGCTTCATTCCAGAAGCTTTACAGTTCATTATTCCACTTATGCCTAAAATCCATCTGGAATTGATTTTAGTGTGTGGTGTGATTCATTTTCTTGCATATGACTAGCCAATTGACCCAGAACCACTTATTGAAAAAATTCTTTTCACGTTGTTCTACTTTGGTCATAAAATATTAGTATAGGCATTTTGGGGGAGACTTTCTATTTTAATCAATTGGTCTGTTTGTCTTTTCTTTTGCTATACTATAGTAAGATATAATATGGCTATCTGGATATCTGGAGGGTTTAAAAAGATATAATCCAATTCAATATGTGAATCTTGACTTCCGGTTCACATAATGAAACTATAAAAAACATTATGGGGACAACTGTGGAGACTTGAATATGGGCTATGCATTAGATAACTATAAAAATAGTGTCAATGTATGTGATATATAAGTTAACGAAAAATACTGTCCTTATTTTTAGTAGATTCATTCTGAAATCTTTAGGAGTTAAGTGTCACAAGATCTGCAAGTTATTTTCAGCAAAAAGGAATGTACACAGATGGATAAAGACTAAAAGGAGCAGCATGTTACCAAATACTAACTTAAGTATTCATCTTTTTATATCTATAATTTTCTTTGTTTCCAAATCTTTATAAAAAGTTGGAAATTCAACTGGAAAAAAATTTCGATGTTCTTATAGACATTCTAGGTAAATTCTTATAGAGTTCTAGGTCAACTCTTATAATAAGAAGTCTAGGTGAACTCAAAATAGAGTTATAATACTAGTAATCAAACCAATGATGCTTTTGAAAATATTCACTTTTAAATTGATACACTTTATTTTATAATGGATGCATAACGTATTCTGTATAACAATCCTTTTATGATAATACAGAGAAGAGGCTGTATGTGGAAAGTGAAGAAGCCTGCGGAAATGATCCTATTTTAGAACTGATCAAAAAACAAAAATAAAAATCTAATGAGCAGTAAAAAATAATTGACATGCTTTATATACTAATTAGTCATGATATATTAAGAAATAATATTATAAGCTAAATCATTCAAGAATTAAAATTCAATGTACATAATGTTCTTACAACATCGAAGAGATCAAAAAATTATTTAAAGAAAACAGACATGATAATGACTATGAAAAATATATTATTGGTACAAAAGAAATTTCAGAGTCTTCAGAAATTTGTTGCCAGATTTTTCAATGTAGGAAATTGGAATAATATCAAGGAGGCTGTTTTTGACTATAAATCCTATATTCAGCTTATTTATAATTCCAATCTAAATTTAAAAGCCACTATATTTCTTATCTCTTCAATATAAGAAAGTCATATCTAAAATAAAAGTGACATACTGAAAGATCATCATGAAGAATTTTGTGTTGTATGCAACATACTTAATTTAATAAATTACAACAGGCTAAGACTACCGAGTCTAAAAAAATACATAAAATTGAAATTTAAAAAAATATCGCAACGAATGCTATATTGATGAGACATTGATATTTAAGAAATTAAGGGTTTCTTCCCTAAAACATAATATCATTCCCGATGAAGTACTATAATATATTTGCATCATAAATAGATGGATACATTTGTGATTGATTCTTTAGCTTAAGGAATATATTTAATTTTATCAAAATTGATTGCAACTAGAAAATGTATCTTCTCAAAATATGTTGATAACTATTTGAGGAACATAATGTGATAATAAATACTGTGTAATATAATTACCATTTCCATAGGAAATAAGATGTCAGAAATGTAATTAAAAATCATAAAATATTGGTTTCTATAAAAGCAAGACATAATTATTTTCATATATTATATATGTTCCTAATTATTGTGATTAAATTTTGAATTTTACATTATTTTATGTTTAATTGGAACATATTTAAAATACAATTATGTGAAATTTGATTTTGTATGAAGTTACAAAATAATTTTGTTTGATATAATTCTTATTTATAAGAAATAAATGACTTATTATCTTTAAAATATTACTTGAGGAAGGGTATCCCTTTCCTAACTCATAAGGAATCTGGGAGTCTGTGCTTGTAGTAGTCCTGGTGACACTCTATATTGGGATCTACTGAATAGGCTTCTCACAATGGCGAAAAGAGGCTTTGACACAAAATCACTATTAATCCTGAGCAAGGGTCTAACATTACCTTGGCTAGTGGATGGATGCTCTCCATTAGATAACTATTGGAAGAATAAACAAAAGTCTTATAAACATGCCTATTAATATTTTATAGTGGATGAGTCACAGCCTTCTTTTTGCTTTAAATGTCAAATTCATAAAGGCTTGGGCAATTCATTTGGCTGATTTGAAATATACAACCACAGATATTTTACCTCTGATTTCCAATAATATGGTAAGGGAAGGTGCACTACTACAATTTACTATTGGGAAGGTGCACTATTTACAATTAGTAAAGCTTTACACATTGACTTTGCAATGGCTCTGGAACATGTGTGATCCTCTTGTGGTTATTAGTAAGTATGGATATAACAAACTACGTATAATCTTCTAAGTGTTTTTGCCAATAATCATTGTGTTATAATTCAAGTATATTTTTATCCAATCAGGGATACAATTACTAACCCATATTCAAATGATTAGAACATCCTCATTTCAAAAATTAATGCAAATTTAACAAATAAATCTCAAAGGAAAGAATGGCTGCCCCCTCACTGTGAGACTGGAAAACTAGGGGAGCTCTTATTATAATACCGGACAAGTTAGTAGTAAAACAATCATGCAGAAACTTCTTCAGGATTGCTTCATTGTCCTTGTGTACCACATCCTGGGTTTCAGGAAAATTCTGATTGAATAAGAACTTTTCTGCTATCAAGCCGCCAACTGACGTGACAGTAATACTCTGTGTGTGGTCTTCACCCTGCGAATCTCAACAGTTCTTTTCTCACTTTGGAGCCTGACCTTGGAGATGATACTGTTTAAATTCTACTAGTTACTTGACTATATTAAGAGCAAAAGATGTGAGAATAAGAAACAGCTGAAGCCTTGACTGCATTATTGGCCAAAATAATCATATTTTAAAACTTGCAGCAGACAGTAGCATAAGGACAATGTTTATAATTATTCATAGTCATTAATTGTTCAAAGTCAGAATGAAAGATAGTACGAATATGAACAGATTTTGAAAAGTAGGAGTACATGCTGAGTGCATCAAATAAAAACAAATCTGGAATTGGATAAGGAGAGACTTTTTTTAAAAAGACTATTGCAATATGGAGAACATTTCCATCTCAGGATCTGTAGCACCTTAAAATCAAACCAATTTTTTTCTATAGGGAGGGCTAAGTAGAGCCATCCGGTACTTTTAAGGGAAAACTGTGGAAGCAGGAGGTTGAGCGGACAGCATGATCAGGGAGTCTGACAGGAGATGTTTTTTACTGAGGTTACCTCATTCTTGGGATGAGCTGTTAAAGGATGGTGTTTCAGTATTGCTCACATTTGGACGCAAGCTAAAGTTCAGGGGCTTGTGGGGGGGACAGAAGCTTGACTAAAATTTGGCCAAGGCAAAGCAGAGGGTAGGAAATGGGGAATTGTGAACACTTAGTCAAGTGAAAGCAACAAGTTCTAATACTTAAGCAAGAAAACAAAGAAAAATATTTTGCTACATCGTGTTAAGACCAGACTATACACCCAGGACCAATTTTTCCTTTCTGAGCTACTCTCTTCTCTCTTCTGTAATGGGTATGTTTTTATTTACTAATATATCTTGGCATTCACACAGTCAAAAACACATACACACATACAGTGTTAACAATAGGTTTAAAGACAGTATTATTTATAAGGTTAAGACTCCAGTTTTTAAAGAATAATTACTTTCAGGGCTGGCCTGGTGATGTAGGGGTTAAGTTCCCATGCTCCGCTTCAGCATCCCAGGATTCGCTGGTTCGGTTCCTGGGTGCGGACCGACAGGCTGCTTGTCAAGCCATGCTGTGGCGGTGTCCCATATAAAATAGAGGGAGATGGGCATGGATGTTAGCCCAGGGCCAATCTTCCTCAGCAAAAAGAAGAGGATTGGCAGTGGATGCCAGCTCAGGGCTAACTTTCTTCACACACACACACACAAAAATAAAATAATAAAAAATAATTACTTTCATCTTACCTATTATGAAACAATATTTATACTCCATTGATTGAATTTATCATAATTTGAATGTTATAAAGAAAAATGCATTTATGTATGGACACAAGAATACATGTGAAAAATATATGGCCTTGTCTGTTGGCCATGTAGTTTATTTATTTGAATTTTAATTTCTTTTGATATCTTAAGATATATAGATGATTTATAAATTATTGCATTATTTCATTGTTCCAAACACTAAGTACATTGGAGATTTTTAGAAAATATTTCTAACTTAACAGTAAGAATAATAAATCATAGTTTATACTTGGAATTCATTTTTAAAATGTGACACCTAGAAACTTTAATGGATGATGTAAGTAGATTAACTTTGAGATATAAATATTTTTGGGTGGAGTGGGCAGGGAACAACAAACGTTTCCTGGCAAATTTCACCAATATGTAATTCACAGAATGATATTTATATCCAGCGGCCATCTAAACTACCATTAGCTCTTTTTATTACATATAATTTATCACTATTACCTATAAGCTATATCATATCCCATACAATTTCCCTTAATATTTAATCTCCTCAAGTTGTATTTTGTTCTCTATACTAACAAATTTATATTAGGCCTTGTAGATCTCAGGAGTATAGCAAAATAGTATATTAAACAGAAGTAGTAGTTGTTCTCAAGGCTGCTGATGAATCATTTAAGCCTCTGTGCTTATAGATCACTTAAATTACCAAAAATCATAGTGTAAAAATTTACAATTATCCCACTAAAATGATAATTATCATTATGCTTTATGAAAGATAATGCAAGGAAATTATTAAGTTGTTACAGGGATCCTCTGCTATCACAGAGGAAAGTATAAATAGATATAAATAAAAGAACAATGGAAAATGTGTCACTC
The DNA here is from genome assembly GCA_031878705.1 of Tapirus indicus. Lineage (NCBI taxonomy): Eukaryota > Metazoa > Chordata > Mammalia > Perissodactyla > Tapiridae > Tapirus > Tapirus indicus. The sequence continues at coordinate 40,544,567 of CM062925.1, forward strand.
ACGTACTTCTGTACTTTCTTATTCTAAATCCTATTTCTTGCAATAGTGTTTTCATCCTTCCAGTCTCATGGCATAGAAGCCTTGACATTCTTTCTCTCATCAGATTCTATCACTACCCTCACTACCTACCATGGGATCTATGGTAAGTACCCAGCAGTTCACTATGAACAGAGTATTGCCTCCTCTAATAATCACAGTCTTCTGATGCCAGACTAATCCTCCTAAAACATTACTTTCACTGTGCTAATATTTCTCATAAACCTACAAAATCCCCTAATGGCTTGTCACATTGAGTTCATGTTCTTTTGCCTTGTCTTATCAAATAATTCAAAACAAATAAATAATTCAAAAAAACAAATAATTCAAAAACTTTGCTCTCCCGCCTCTGAGAATTCTCAGACAACTATTGTCTGGACTCATTCTGAAACAGAATGAGGATACAGGGCAAGGAACTGTAGAATTAAAGAGCGAAGACAAGGAGAGGGATTGGAAAAGTGAAATATTTTTAAAAAGAAGAAGAAATAAAAACAAAATAATCTTGGAACTTAGAATTCAACTGACACAGCATGGGATTCGAAGAGGAACTCTCTTCCCCTGGAGCTGTGGCACGGGGGTTTGAGGCAGTGAGCACCAGTGAGGAAGGGTGTTATTCTGAAGCATTCAGGGCGTTGGTGGGGGGATGATTGAGGAAGCAGCATAGAAGGGACAGAGGGTATGAGTAAGTTCAGAATTTAGGAATATGATACTTCCAGATTTTTTAAGAATTCTATGAGAGATTTTACTTAGCTTTGGCAAGAGTAAATTTGCGTTAGATCAATCTCACTGTTTGTTTAGTGAACTAGAGGAAAAACTTAAATTTCCATTTCCAATGTGCTTTGAAAGTGACACCTGCCCGTGGTGAAATCTTTTGGGTCAAGATTTCTAATCTTGCTAAAATAGTCATTTTTAACTTGATTTGCATGTGTAGAAATATTACAGGAAGAATTTCTGTCTTAGGGCCACTAATGCCTTAAGGCTCACTGCAGGATTCCTTTCAGAGACTCCTTCATAAATTCCATGCAAATTTCCCCCAGTCTAGGATTATAAATTCAACTGCACTTTATTCATGTTACAAATTAGATATTTAACTCTTAATATTACAGACTATACATTGAATTTTAATCATCATTGCTTATCCGGCACAGTGTCTGGCACACAGAAGGCATATCCAAAAATATTCATATTTTAAGGGAATATTGACTTCCAACCGTGTACTTGATGCTGTTCTAAGAATGAAGGATAAAACAGTGACTCAATAAGCAAATAAACTAAAATCATTGGCTTCGTAGAGTTTTCATTCTAATGAGTGGAGATAATCGATATATAAATAAAAGATTAAAATATGTCTAGTGGCTATAATAGGTAGACATAAATAAAATAACCATGGAAAACTTATAACTCATATATTTCTGTACTTTCTTATTTTAAAGCCCATTTTTAAAAAGAGTATTTTCATACTTCCAGTCTCACAGCCTAGAAATCTTTGAATTCTTTCTCTCTCATCAAATTCTGAAAAAAGGACAAAAAAGAAAAGGGGAGTAAAGAATGATTCATAGGGCATTGTCTTCTAGATAGAGAAGTTGGTTAAACCTTCTTGAATGAGGTGATGGGAAGACACCTGAGGAAGTGTGGGAGCAAATCACAAGAAAATTGAGGACCAGCACCGCAGGTATAGTGAACAGTCTGAATAAAGGCTCTGAGGCTGGAGATGAACAGTGTGATCCAAGAAAGAAGTGTTCAGTGTGACTAGAGAACTCAAAGCAATAGAGTAATGAGGAGCAAGGAGATAATGTGAGAGAAAAATGTCTGGGAGCCAGATTATGTGGGACCTTCTAAGTCATACAACTGGTTTTCACTCTTTTCTGACTGATATGCATAGCCTAATGATTTGGCTCTCAATCCAGGCTGCATATCATTGTTACCTGAGTAGTTTAAAAAAAAATCAATGTCCACGTTTAGCTCAGAGGTATACAGGGCTGGAAAGAGTATCTCTTCACCCTTATAACAAGAAAAAAAGCTGGGAAAACTGAAAATAAATGGCTTTTCTTTGACCCATATGAGAATAGAGGGCATAAGGCAAACAACTAAGCTGAAATATGGGGAGAGAAAGGAGCCTGCAGGAAGAAATAGGACTCAAGAATTTGTGTAACTGAGGCAGATGCTGCTGGATGGAAATAAGCTATGGAGAAGATTCAGCTAAAAACTTGAACAAACTGCTAAAGGCTGAGTGTGGGATAACAGGAGAGCATGAAACCCCGGGGGCCACAGATAGAAGGGAGTTTGAACTCTCTTGCTGGCTTGTCCTCCACAAATCCCCTCGGGTACACACAAGGAATATCAGGGAGAATTATGAAAAGCTTCCTTTGTGATTCTGTCTGGGAGGGCCACAGCAGCCACTGTCAAAGTTCCATCCAGACTCAACTCCCTTTTTTCCCCAAAGGAAAAAAGAAAGCCTTATTCTGCAGGGGAAAAGCAATGACAGTGGTTGTTTTGGGGCACTAGTGGTTGCTCATTCTGGCTGGAGGAAGGCAACAAGAAAACAAATTTTACCCTAGGAGAGGAACAGGAATGCTTACTAGACCCATCATTGCAGGTGGATAAGAGGCAGAGACACATAAAAGTCACACTCTCCAGACCCAGGTTAACAGTGCCCAGGACTAAGGTTTAATCAGAATATCACCCCTTACCACACTGACACATTTTGATTAAGAACAACGCTAAAGCCTTTCTAAGAGACCTGCAGGAGATGGATTTTTTTCTGATGCATAGTACAGGGAGAGGACCCAGGACAGACTGGAGTAAATATTGAGATGAACCAACTGAAAAATAAGACATCACTAAAAAATTTTATATTTGCAGTGTACTGAGTATAACTATAACAATAACAAATGTCAATTCCATCCCAACTCCTGACTAGAATAATACAAACATTCACACTAAAGTCTTAACAGAAGGAAAGATGTGCTCACTTACAATCATAAAAAAATATTTACCTCCGTATCCAATGACCTATACAATTGACCAGCTTTCAATAAATAACAGGCATAAGACACGGTAAGAGAAAACACAGTCTGAAGAGAAGGCAGTCATCAGAACCAGACTCAGATATGACACGGGTGTTACAACTATCTGACAGGGAATTTAACATGAGTATGACCACTGGGTTAAATGTTCTAGGGAAAAAGGTACGCAACATGCAAAATCAGATAATTTCAGCAGAGAAATGGAAAGTACAAGAAATAATCAAATGTGCTAGAAATAAAAAGTAAATCATGACTCTCATGGGCTCTCAGAAGACTAGACACTGCCAAAGAAAAAATAAATGAGCTTGAAGATAGGTTAATAGAAATTATCCCAAGTGAGATGAAAAGAATATAAAGTGTGAAAAACAAAGAAGAAAGCAAACAAACAAAACAGAGAACAGAGCATTCAAAAATTGTGGAATAATATCAGATAGTTTAACACATACTCATGGAATCCCAGAAGGACAAGAAAAAAAAGAATGTAGAAGAAGCAATATTTGAAGATATAAGGGCTAAAAGGTTTGCAAAATTAATTTCCAAAGTTAATGAGAATGTCAAACTACAAATTCAGGAAGCTCAGGGAACATCATGCAGGAGAGAGAAACAAACAAATAAAAATCTAGGCATAGTATATTCAAAATGTGGAAAACCAGAAACTCTTGACAGCAACCAAAGAGGGAAAAAGAACATAACCTACAGAGGAACAGGATACAAATTATAACAACTGTTTTGTGAGGAATTATGTAAGGAATAAGACAATGGAATGACACCTTATTAGTGCTGGAAAAGAAGAAAAAAACTGTCAGTCCCGAATTCTACACTCAGTGAAAATATCCTTCAAAAATAAAAAATAGGTATATTGAAACTCTCTGTAACTCTCTATAGTATTTTAGCAGCTCTTCTGTAAATCTAAAATTATTTCAAATAAAAATTAAAATGAAGAAATACTTTCTCAAACTAAAATTGAGGTAATGTATTGCTACCAGATTAACTCTTCAAGAAATGTTAGAGGAAATTATTCATGCAAAAAGAATGTTATATAAGTCAGAAATGAGTCTATTAAAGAAATGAAGAACATTGAAAATAAAAATTTTATAAAGATAAAATAAATTCCTTTCTTCTCTCATTTGTAATTGCTCCAAAAGACCATTATTTAAAAGCAGAGTAGTAACAATGTATTGTGTGCTTATAGCATCTGTAAAAGCATATGTGAAAATATTGGGCAAAGGATGTAGCACAAAGGATGAGAAGGAGGCATTTGGGATATTTTGTAAGGTCTTTACAAAAACATGAAGTAGTGTAATTTTATTTGATGGTATAGTAGATTATCTAAATGTTTTGTAAACACTGTGGAAACCACTAAAAGGTTTTTTTAAAGAGATATGTAGAATAATTCAAAATTAAACACATAGAAAACATAAAATGTGGAAAAAAGAAATATATGACAAATAGAAAAGAGCTAGAAGGGAATATTAATTCAACCATTGTCAATAATCACTTTAAATGTGTAAACAAAAGAAAGCTGGAATAGCTACATTAATTTCAGAACAGTAGATACCACAATAAGGATTATTATCAGGGATAAAGAGGGAAGCAACATATAAATAGAGGGCTAATTAAAAAAAAACATTAAAACCAAGTGTTCATGCACTTAAAAACAGAGTGTCAAAATGATGTGAGGCAAAACTGATACATATATATATATTAAAGAGGAAATAGAGAAATCCACAACTATAGTGGCACACTTGAGCACGCTTCTGTCAGTGATTGATAGAATAAGAGGATACAACTGAGTAAGGATATAGATGACCTGAACAACACTATCAACCAACTTTACCTAATTGACGTTGTCTACTTAAAAAGTGGATTCACCAGTTATTTTACCCTCAAAACAAGTTTATTTGAGAATAGCCAAAAGAACTGAAATTTGTGATGTTCATGCTATGGTGAACCATAGGCAAATCCAGAGAATGGAGGAGGGGAGCTTGCTTTTATAGAGAAAAAGGGGGACTAGTGAGGGGCTGTTCTAAGTGAAAGTCCACTGGGAGGAAGTGACAGACAGGGTGGCAATGGCTTCTTATTAGCTGAGCTGAGGCCTTTCTCATTGACTGGGCTCTTCAGTAGTAAAGTAGCTCTACTTCTGTCCAAGATGCAAGCCTACTGTGTCTTCCTGTTTGGAGTAGTTGAGGATGAGGGCATGAGAGCTCTCCCTACAGGCTTCCAGACTCCAATTTCATTGAGGTTTCTCTTATTACTTCACAACATTTACAGACCTAGACAAATATAGTCAACTCTTTTTGACAATGCTTCAAAGCCATCTTCATGGAGAAATAATAGCATTTCGAAACATGGTATTTGAATACTTGGACATCTATATGCTAATGAATTAACCTTGACCATACATCACACTTTAAACAAATGTTAGCTAAAAACACACTATATGCCTAAATGTAAAACGTAAGACTATAAAACATGTAGAACAAAAATTTGTGTGACCATGTGTATGCTGAATTAAGGCGCCGTGAAAGGGAATATTTAGGATGATGGAACTATTCTGTATGGCACCGTGATGGTGGATACAAGACTATGCATTCGTCAAAACCTATAGAAAGGTATAGCACGAAGACAAACTTTTAATGTCTATCCATTTAAATATATATCAACAAAGATCTAGGTGACAAATCCAGGATGGAGTGTAGAGGTTCAGCAAATGAATCTATTTGTGTTACAAATGTGTGGTAGAATCTCACTGAAGGGGATAAGAAAGAAAGAAGTAGAGCTAAATAGCTTTGGAAAGAGTGTCTTGTCTAGCTACTGTAAAGGTAAATATATCAAGAACTATACATAAACACTGTATTCCAGTTTAAATGTTGTTTTCCACAAGGGTATGGTTTAACAATCTGGAAACAACTTTACGTGCATAATAGGATTGAACGAATAAGCAATAAATTGTAGATAATGGGAACCAGTTTTCCTACTGTCAGAGAAAGAATTTATAAATAATCAAGAGGAAGACTACAATGAAGCCTGGGGTGCTGGATTAGAGTCAAAGTTATAACTATGGACTCATTTATTTTAAAATACTTATTTATAAATAGACAGATACAGAAATGGATATAGCTGTGTACATGTGCATGGGTTAGTACACATACATGTATTTCCTCTGCTAGGGCCTAAAAGCCCTATATATATCTCCCAGTAGCAATGAGCTTGCCTAGCTCTTGGTTTCTAAAGGAAACTGAGCCCTTGGAGAAATGTCTGATTCAAAGTCTGGGGCAAGGAAAATGTGAAATAAACCTGGAGCATCTTGTAGTGCCACAAAGTAAGAAAGTACAAAACGAAAAATAGATGGAGCATTTCAGAAGGCTACAGGAAGGGCCGGCGCCGTGGCATAGTGGTTAAGTTGGGCACGTTCCACTTTGGTGGTCTGGGTTTGTGGGTTCGGATCCTGGGTGTGCCCTTACACCACTCGTCAGCCACAGTGTAGTGGCAACCAACATATAAAGTAGAGGACGACTGGCACAGATGTTCGCTCAGGGCTAATCTTCCTCAGCAAAAAAAAAAAAAAAGGAGTGCTACAGGAGACAATCTGAAAGTGGCCCCAATGGCCAAAGAAGAAATAATGTCAGTAAAGAAATTATAACCAAAGAATGAAATAAATATCCATGAATCCATACTGAAATAAGTAAATGATTGATAAGTAAATAAATGGGGAGAATTCAAAATAAAGCATGTAAAAGGAACAGGGAAATAAAAAATCACCAATAGAGCACCATAGTGGAAATTGCTGATGAATGCTAAAATTTGTGAGTGAAGTCTTAAGGAGAAACAGAATATTTGCAGTTTCAAAAAATCACCCCCAAGATATTTATTAATTACTATGGTGGTTTTCACTTATGTTCACAATTTCTTAGATACTCTTCCCTTTTGGGGGTGGATCTTAATTCCCTTTCTTTTAATATGGATAAGACATAATCACTCCTAACCAATACAGTATGGAAAGGGAAAAATAGTAACTTTACAGGTAGGAAATCAGCTGGCATCACCTTGACCAAGTAAGCCAAATTAGCAACACTAATAATCGTCATGTTGATATCACGTAACCCATGACATGGTACGATGAGAAGGGCACATTACTTCTGTGATATTCTTTCCAAAAATGTATAACCTCCATCTAATTATGAGAAAACAGACAAACCCAAATTGATGGATATTCACAGATGGATAGATATTCTAACCAGAACTCTCAAAAAAGTGTCTAAGGTAGTAAAAAACGAGGAAAGACTGAGAAGCTTCACAGATTAGAAGAGGCCAAGGAAATGTGAGGACTCAATGTAATATCATATCCTGGATTGGATCTTGGAAGAGAAAAAGGACATTAGTGGAAAAACTTGTAGAATCCAAATAAAGTGTCTAGTTTAGTTAATAATATTGAATCAGGGTTAATTTGTAAGTTTCAAAATAAAAGAAGCATAGTTATGCAAGATGTATATAAGAACTCTCTAGTATCTTTGCAACTATTCTGTAAACCTGAAATCATTTCAAAAATAAAACTACTGAAATTTAGAAAAACTCAATTCCTGTCTGTACTACTACTTTAAATTTAATTGATTTAAGCTAAGGCCTAAGTAGAGTGTTTTATTTTAATATTTTAAAAAGTTGATGTTTTTAAAAATGAGTATGAGCCAAATTTTAATTAAACAATAGTAGTCATTATTCTAAAACAATAATTAGCATCAAATTTTTTTTTGGTGAGAATAAATATTATTCCTAATTCATGAGCAGTGTTATATCTTTTGTGAGTCTTTTTCTTCTCTTTTTTTTTGGGTGAGGAAGATTGGCGCTGAGGTAACATCTGTGCCAATCTTCCTCTATTTTGTATGTGGGACGCCACCACAGCATGGCTTGATGTGTGATGTGTAGGTCCTCACCCAGGATCTGAACCAGTGAGCCCTGTGCCGCTGAAGTGGAGTACATGAACTTAACCACTGTGCCACTGGGCCAGCCCCAACATCTTGTGTGACTCTCTTGAGTATGCTGTTCTTTTAAAAATTGTTTCAGCCCTGGCTGCATGACAGCATATTAAAATTCCTTGAGTGGTTTTAAAATTATACTATCACTATGTCTTATTTTAACTTTTATTAATCAACTTCACTGAGGTATAAATTACATAAAATAAAATGCAAGCATTTAAAATGACTATTGAATGAATTCTGAATAATGTGTATATCTATTTAACCACTGGCTCAATCAAGATATAAGAACATCTCCATCACAGGAGTTCTCCAGTACCTCTCTGCATTAAATTCACAAGCCAACACCTTCCCCTCCCAAACCCAGGGAGCTGCTGGTAGGCTTTCAGTCACTATTGATTAGTTTTGCCTGTTCTAGAATTTTACATAAATGAAATAAAACAAGAGGTAATATTTTGTTTCTGGCTTCTTTCACTCAGCATATGCATATTGCTGAGTATATCAGTTTTCATTCCTTTTTATAGACTTTTAAACTGTGTCCAGTTTGGGGCCATTATGAATAAAGCTGCTATATATACTGTGTAAATCTTTGTGTGGTCACATGTTTTCACTACTCATGGATAAATTAGTAGGAGTTAATTTACTGGACTATATGATAAATATATGTTAAACTTTATAAGAAACCACCAAACTCTTTGAAAACAGGTGTAAAATTTTATACTCCCACTAGTAATTCATGAGAGTTCAGTTGCTCTATATCCTTGTCAACACTTAGTATTGTCAAACTTTTAACATTTAGTCTTTCCAGGGAGCATGTAGTGTATCTCATTGTAGTTTAATTTGCATTTTTCGTATAACTAGTTATGTTGAGCACTTTTTCAAGTGTTAATTTACCTTTCACATATCTTCTTTTGTAAAGTCTCTCTTTAAATATTTTCATAATTTAATGGATTATCAAAATTCTTATTACTGAATTATCAGAATTCTTCACATTTTCTGGATATAAATATTTTGTCATATATATGTATTGGAAATATTTCCTCCCAGTATATGGCTTGTCTTTTTGTTTCTTAACATATTCTTCCAAAAAGCACTTTTTTAATTTTGATGAAGCCCAATTTATCACTTCTTTCTTTTGTGATTAGTGCTTTTAAGTCCTAAGAAATATTTTCCTAAAGTTTGAAAATACTTTTCCATGTTTCCTCCCACACATTTTAATTGTTCTAGATACAATATTTTGTGAAATTAGAACTATTTTTCCTGTGATACAGCTACCTGATTAGAAGCACTGCCTTGTTGAAAACACCATCCTCTTGGGATTAGATTAGCATAAATTTAAGACAGCCTGTACCTGGTCCATTCTCTCAGAAGTTGTATAAATAATTTCCTTAGGTACTGGAAGCTTTGCTGCAAAGAATGACTCAAAATGAGTCTGGACCTCAGGAGCCTGGGACCTCAATTTATTCATAAACCAGACAATCATGCTGAAACATACACAGCTATTCAAAGTCCCTGTATTTTTCCTTAAAAGACTGAATTATAACCCTCTAAGAAGGGCAAGTGACATAATTAAGCTTGTTTGCAGCTCATAGTTTCCACATCTAATTAACTTGCAACAAACTCAATCTTCTATTTCTAAGTGCTTTATTGAGTTAAATGACTACTTCCGGTGAATTTGGTGTGTGCTGTCTGTTTTAATCTGGCTTGTTTCCTTGGGGGCAATGTTAAGAAGGTAAATAACTGAAGAGTAAATGAGACTGAAGCCTCTAGCCCATGGATCACGCTGTTTTCATTGGAGAGTTTGAACATTCTCCCACATCTGTTTGGGAGGCCTTGGTTTAAGCACAGCTGAAAGAACAGCAGAACATTTTGGGGATGCTGTTTATTTGGCAGATAGTTGTTGCAGTCAGTGTCTTCCCAACCACATGTCAAAAATATTTTCATGGGAAAATGCAGTGCCTGGAATAGGATTCTCGTGAGACCAGTGTTTCTAAGCAGAGTAATGAGTAAAATCAACTTTGTTAATGCAGTATCAGAATATAAATTATTTTTATTACCTAATATAAATCCAATTTAAAAGCTCACCAAATAAATTAACTTTCATTTTTATGCTATGGTTAAGTATTGAATGCTAGCTATTCGTATGGCTTACGGCTTATGCTTTGATTTATATGTCTGTTTTCAAAATTATATATATACATATACTTATATTTATATACATATATGTGTATTATATACATATATTTGCCTACACACACATATGTGTGTGTGTGTATATATATAGAGAGAGAAAGAGAGAGTGAGAGAGAGACCTTTTAAAAAATAGAATGGTGAATCTAGGAAAGAAAACAAGCTGAGAGTTTTTGTGATGATTACTCCCTTTCTCTATACACCTCTAATACATAATCTATACCAAATGAGTCATTGTTTGTATTGTCTAAGATTATGTACTTGTTGGACTGTTGAATTAACTAGCTTCCCCAATGCACTCTATTTATACTTTAATGTATTGTTAAAAACTGATGATGACCACTTGACTCTCTTGCCTTAGTCGCCAACCCTGGGTCTCTTTCCCTCATCCCTCTCTCTGAATGAGAAAGAATGTTTTATGGGATTGTTTATTGCAACATCTAACCTAAGCAGAAATATAAGTTATTTAAAGTAAATTACATTTCTCACGAAAGAATAGGGAACAAAGCTAGAGAAAAGTACAAGAGGCAAGAGAGTTTAGGCTCAAAGAAGCACAGCCATGGTCAATTTTCAGGATCAGTCTGGCTAAGAAACTGCTTGGAACAACAGATGTCCATACTCTTGCAATCTTGAAAAATTTTAGACTGTGCATCTCTTTGTTCCTCCTCAAAGAGGCACAGGTCCCCGGAAGGAATGTCTTACTATCTGACACTTATCAATGCCTGCATTCTCCTGCTAGGAGAAGGTTGGAGAGAAGGGGTGTATGGCCTCTCTAGGTTCTATCATGAGAAGAGGAAATTCCCTCCTACCAAGACACACCGGTGGTGATTCTACCAAATGAGAGATTTCTTTGGAAGATGGTAAGTGTTATGTTACTACAGACAACATAAGACTCCAAGGTTTTCCAATCATGTGCAGACTCCTCGATGGTGCAATCAGCAGCCTTTTGGGTCCCCACATGCCAGTGTAAGGTGGCTGAGAAGAATGGGGTACAGCTAAGCAGAGTCAAAGCCCATGAGCTTCACAGAGGTGGAGGAAGCAGGCTTCACTGCTCGGCTTGGAGTTTGCTACAGAAAGGAAAAGAAGTGCTGAGGAGGCACAATCTGAGTCTCCTTCAGATGTAGAGTTCAGAAGGTCAGCATATGCCCTATTCTCTTCCATTTTTGCTTAAGCCATGAAATGAATACTATTTCTATATTTTTCTGAGGTCCTGAAAGTGGTTTTGTTTTTGTTTTACCAAAAGTATATATAAAATCTCATTTTACTATATTTTAATAAGAAAATGTATATGAAACTTGCCAAAATTGTACTTAGCACATAGTAGAAATACATCTTCTAATGTAATATCAATACCTAACGCAGTGTATTTTTAATGATTCATATTTATAATCAATCTCCTCCTCAAGAGCCATGTCCCAACACCTAGAACAGTGCCAGGTACATGGTAGGCACTTTATAATGCTCACTGAATGAATGAATATGTTTTCTTTCTCCATTCTTTTCTTTCCTTTGCTCTCTGTCTTCCTTTTTATTTCTTCTTTTCTTATTTCTCTTTTCAAGGCACTACTTACAAGATTGCTCGACATATAGTAGAAAGACAGTATATTTTGAAAGAAAAACAGATGCAAAATTACAAGACTGAACAAAGAAAAACATATTCATATGGATTATACTCACTTGAATATTTCTATCTGCTGAGAGAAAAGCAGATATCTTCTATAGATGAGATAGTTGAGATAGAGAATAAAAAGCACAAGTAATTCGTCATTTAGTGATTTCAATATTATCCTTTACTATAATATTGTATTAGAATTGCTAGAATATATATCTAAAAAACCCTGATATTAGTTCACTTTGAACCTTTTATTTTTCCCAATTGACTTGTTAACAACATGGTGAACAATTGAGGCTGAGGTGACAAAAATTATCTATAAAATTAATCAAACACTAGAATAAGTTAAAGAGGACTGTAATTTATTTTCCTTCTTCCATGTTAAATTTTGAAGAAAATTTATTTTCTAAATTGAATAAAGTTAATATAAAAAACTCTTTGATCTTATGCAGAGATATTGAATCATCTTATAAGAGAAACAATCAATCAGAACATAGGGCATTATTGTTATTTTAATAGGGAGACACGTTTCAGTAGGGGGACAAGTTGTAATGAACAAACAACTGAATCGTATGAGTTATGTATGGAAATGTGTGTTCATGTACATATGTGTATTGCAGGAGGGTGGTGTATTCTTGACTTTCTCGGAAATTAAGGAGTTAGAAAATGGAGAGATAAAATGAAGGACTGAATCTACTGCATTTTCCTCTTGTGGTCCTAGGTGATGATAATTATATCCATGTAAGTTCACATTTTTGCGAATTAATCTTCATTTTTCATCATAACTTAAAATCAGAACCAAATTTAATAACTAGAAGTATTGGTGAAGAGCATCCCAAATTATAACAATGATATTTCTATGAGTCACGTATCCTTCCCTAATTTCAACAGCATTACAAAAAATGTGCAATCAAAGGGACAGTGCTGCTAAGTTTTCTTAAAAAAAATACCATTCCATTATCTGCTTTTCAATAAGGGAGAGAAAAAACTCTTCAGCTTTTGATCCCATGAGTATTAACAACTTCTCTTTCTCAACAGTTATATATTCATTTAGGGGATATTTGTAAGCCATATGTTTCATTTGGTATTTTGCATAGCTTAATTAGACCCGGAACAATTTCAAAAATTGATGTAGATAGATAAGTAGATACAGATAAACTGATAGTACTCTGTTATATGCATATAATCATGTGTACATACTGGATAGTATAAACAATTATCTAAATGACTTTTAAATGGAGATTTTTCTATCTTTACAGCTGCATCTGTTTACAAAATCAGGTGATCAATCTGGGTTATAATGTCCTTAAGAATCACCAGTAGCATTGTGTATAAAGATCTACAATTCCTGACTTCCAGAACAAACATCTTGGGTAATACAAAACTTAATTTTTTAAAAATAATTTATTAGAATACTGTGTTTATTAGACATCAGCAGACTGATCTAGTCTAAAACAAAGATTGTGCAGAAATCCAAAACAAGGCAGAAAGTAATATGAATACACATGGAAGTCTATTTAGAGGAAAGTCTGGTTATGATGATGTAAGATCTATTAATCTTTTGTATTAATAAATCATGAATTATATACATATATTTCTATATAGTTGTTACATCATAACAACTCAGTGATTACTCAGTGCAAAATTCAGATATTATTTGAGTATTAGTGGGTTCTAGTGAAAAAAACAGCTCAAATATTTGGGACAAAAATTGGCACACATTTTGTGTATTTGATTTGGAAGATTTCTTTGCTCCAGATATATTTTGCAATATATGCTCAGGTAGATATTTTTATTCATATGTTTTAAAATTGATGACCACTTCTGTAATTCTTACATAGGTTTTAAAAGATTTTGAATTACATATGCAGAAAAAAGTGTTGCCTAAGCAGAGTTAAGTTGTTTCTTCTTAAATACAGGTAATACTGTCTATCTTCTGGTATCTAATTATTTATTATAATTTTCAAATAATTTATAAAGTCACTCTGGTTGATAGGTTCCTTATTGCATGTGAAAATATGCATTGTTTTTCCGAAATAGTCTCAAACACTAATATTGAAATATTATGATCCATACACTATTTTTCTTGGTCATGGTGATTCTAAGTCTATTATATGATACTATTTACATAGAAAACTAGTAGGGAGTTTTTCAAAAAGAATGTCTAGGGGCTGGCCCAGTTGTGAGTAGTGGTTAAGTTCGCGCGCTCTGCTTCGGGGGCCTGAGGTTCGGAGGTTCAGATCCCAGGCGCAGACAGACGCACCACTTGTCAAGCCCTGCTGTGGCGGCATCCCATATAAATTAGAGGAAGATGGGCACAGATGTTAGCAGAGGGCCAGTCTTCCAAAGCAAAAAAGAGGAGGATTGGCAATGGATGTTAGTTCAGGGCTAGTCCTTCTCGCAAAAAAATAAATAAATGAATAAATATAAATAAATAAGTAAATTTGAAAAGAATGTCTAGCTATTTATTGGAGTGAATTTTAAAGCCTCTTTGGTAAGAGAACAGTTCTTGCAGCTGTAAAAACTGAATTAAACATTTCCTAAAAGACCAGTTGAAAACCTCACTGGAAAAGATAAAATATTTCCTTGGAAATGAAATGATTAATTCGGTAATGCATCATTGTTTACTTTTTTCCAAGTGGTCAATATTCTACAATTCCTACTTTTTAAATTTTCACAATTGCCTATTTGGAGAGTATAATAAATCAGTATCATATTTACCCAATGTGAAATGCTCTAAGTTGGTAATCACATGATTTTTTAAAACATATTACCTAGAAAATTAGAACTACTCAAAATGCCAATATCAGTAAGTTTTCTTCATTAGAATCTAAACTGCTTCTTTGGGGCTAGGATTTATTCTGGCCCATACATCGTTATCTTTCTCCTTTCCAAACTGGAGAAGAGGAATAATAGAGATTTTAGGCTTGAAAATTTTGCCCCATTAGTCACTCCTTGTTCTTTCCTTTTCACAGGCAGAGTTATATGAACTTTGTTTTATTATCTGTCTTGTCTTTCGATTCTTATAGCCAGGAATACAAAAGAATCAAGAAGCACTTTATCCTGAGAAGAAGAGGGATAATTACATTTGTGTTGATTATGAACGAGTGCTCTAGCTGCCAAGTAGAGGAAGGGAGCTAGGCTGTTTGGGAGGCTCTTCCTCTGACGGTTAATAATATTAATTTAGAGAGTTTTGTTGATTGTATCAAGCAACTTATCTGACTAGGTTCTAATAAAAGTCACTTTCCTTCCTATTTCTCATGTTATTTAGGCATTGCTAAACTAGATGACAGCTCCTGAATTACATGAACTAGTAGATGCTTATCTGTTTGTGAGTAATTTTCAAATAGTATACTTAGATTTTAAGTGAATGCTTCTGAAGGTATAACAATTGAGGTAGAATGAGTAGAGTCCTCTTGTGGAAGACTTGACTGCAGGTCAGCAGGGGCCAAGGATATTCTGGTGCTAATTGGCCCCATCATATCACACCATGCAAGATACCAGCCACTCTGATTGACTGAGGTAATGCTGAAGGAGAAACATGAGTTACATTCCCAAGAATTCATCAGAGAGAATTTTAGCTTTCTTCACCTCTTTTATAGCTTGTAATATTTTAACATTTGATGACTACAGTTCATATGTCTTCTATAAATATAGAATATTCCTTTAGTCATTGCTTTGCAAGGACTTACAACTTAGATATTGTCCAGTGATAAAACTGCAGATCTACAGTTTAAATGTCACCTGACCCTGCCTCTTCATTCTGGAGAGAGAAAAAAAGGTTATGAAATATTTTAGAACAAATGCAATGTTTGGCATTTTGGAGAATACATTGTGGTTTTGTAAGGTGCTTAATTGTATAGCCTTGGATAAAATGCTACACTGTGTTACCCACTGTATAGTGTGTAGCAAATCTCCATCATTTGGTGTCAGAGTTGCATAATTGATATCATTGGTGACAATTCACTGCTTACACTGATGATTCTAGAACTACATGACAAGGGTGATTGTGGGTTTTTTTATTCCTTTTTATGATGCTTGACAGATGGAAACACGTCTTATACAGAAAAAAATAGCCAAAAGCAGTCAAGCAACAGCCCTGCTCATATATCACATTAACTAGGATCAATTTTTCCTTCAAATAAATATCTTAGAGGTGATCATTAAAATCGCTATGATCACTAGTTTGTTAAGGTCCAATTGATGTTGCTAGATACAGTATTTTTAAGTCGATATTTATTTTACCTGAATTCAAACCTTTGTTAAGCAAAAGAATGGAACTCTATAATTTCTGTATAAAGACTGCAGCTTAATGATGAGGGTTTCATATAGCCTCTGGGAAAAGAAGAATTGTTGCCCAGGAGTATGTAAAGGATTTACGAGCAGTGCTGATGGCACTCCTGATGATACTGCCAAAGCGGGGGAACATAAATTTTTGTGGCACTAATTCCAACAATTGTGTACTTTCTCTGGCATTGCTCAGCAACCCAGGTTTAAAAACTTAATTATATTAACAAAGCACAATGTGATCAAGAGTTAATTGTACTCATAAATAAAATGGTGGATTCAGCTCTAATTGAGTCACATTCCTGCTTGAATACCTGTTTTGCTCTCCATTGCTTGCTGAATATAATCTTAAATCCTTAGCTTGGTATTTAACTGCACACACCTCCCCCTACTCTCCCATACAAACACATTTTACTTTATCCTATTTCATTCCTAACAATGATTATTTTCCATTCTGCTTGTCACTCTTGTAACTGAATGAAGCTACTCACAGCTCCATGGAGAAGCACTTTTTTCTAGCCTTTGTGCTTTTACCCATATTTGCAAAAGACATATCTGATAAATGACTATTATAAAAAATAGGCAAAGAACTCTTAAAACTCAATAAAAAGATAAACAACCCAATTAAAAAATGGGCCCAAGACCTTAAAGACACTTCACCAAAGAAGATATGCAGATAGCAAATAGACATACGAAAATCATATGTCATCAAGGAAATGAAATGAAAACAACAATAAGAAATCCCTACAGTCCTGTGAGTATGGCCCAAATCTGGAACACTGACAACACCAAATGCTGGTGAGAATGTGGAGCAAGAGGAATTCTCATTCTTTGTTGGTGGGAATGCAAAATGGTACAGCCACTTTGGAAGACAGTTTGGTAGTTTCTTACAAAACTAAATGTAGTCTTAACATATGATCTAGCCATCATGCTTCTTGATATTGACCCAAAGGAGTTGAAAACTTATGTCTACACAAAAATCTACACACAGATGTTACTAGCGGCTTTATTCATAATTGCCAAAACTTGGAAGCAACCAAGATGTCCTTCAGTAGGTACATGGATAAACTGTGGTACATCTATACAATGGAATATTATTTGTCACTAAAAAGAAGTGAGCTATCAAGCCATGACAAGACATAGAGGAACCTTAAATGCATATTACTAAGTGAAAAAAGCCAATCTGAAAAAGCTACATACCATACAGTTCCATACATACTATATGGCATTCTGGAAAAGGCAAAACTATGGTGATAGTAAAAAGATCAGTGGTTGCCAGAGTTGAGGAGACAGGATAGGGATGAATGGGCAGAGAACAGAGGACTTTTAGAGCAATGAAAATACTCCGTTTGATACCATAATGATGGATAAATATCATTATACATTTGTCCAAACTCATAGAATGTATAACACCTAGAGTGAACTGTAACGTAAACTATGGACTTTGAGTGATAATGATGTGTCAGTGCAGGTTCATCAATTGTAACAAATTTACCACTCTAGTGTGGGATGTTGATAATGGGGGAAGCGATGCAAGTGTGGGGGCGGGGGCCATATGGGAAATCTCTGTACTTCCCCCTCAATTTCACTGTGAACTTTAAACTTCTCTAAAAAATAAAGTCTTAATAAAAAAAAAAAAGAGTGAAAAAAACTGGCAAAGGATGTGAATAGACAGTTTTCAGGTTCTTTCTTTACAGCCCTCACATGCTGTCATCCTCAGGGATCAGTCCTAGGGACTCTTCCTTTTTCTACCTCTGGGAAGTTTACTCAACAATCTAGTCTCCAATACAATCTCTCTGCTGACAAATTCTAAACATCCACATCTTTTGAGTTACATATACGTATCTTCTTATGAGGTGAAATTTTCAGTTGAATATTCAGGGGGAACCTGAATTTGAGTAATTCAAATACTCCTCCCTCTTCCCCAAACTGCCTTTACTCTAGTGTTCCCTGTTTCAGTAAATGGCACTACCATTCAACTAGTAACCCAAATCAGAAACTTGAGCATCTCTCATAACTGCTCTGTACCCTCAGCCAGGCTCCAGTCATCCCATATCCAGCCAATTGCTCCACTGTGTCATTTATCCCTTAAATATCCCTAGACTCCATATTTCTGTAACTATCCTCCTATTTCTGTAACCATCATGCTAGTACCAGCCTGAAATATTAAAATGTGCTTCTTACTTCTCTCTCCAACAATCTGCAGACACATTGCTCTCTCCAAAAGATAAAATTGAATCTGATTTCATCACTCCTTGGCTTTAAAGTGCCTCCTCCAATGGTACTTCCATACCTTTAGGATAGCTAAACCTCTTGGAAATGGCTTGCAATGTCTGATGTAATCTGCCCATCTCTTTAGATTCTCTATCTCCATGCTCTTTCTCGACTTTACCCAGCTAAATAATTCTTAGGCTTTTGAGCTGCTATACTTCCTTTTGGCACTGGACTTGATCCACACTATATATTGACTCACCTCCCCAAAGTCATCTGGCAAGCACTTGCATAAGCCTTTAGGTGTTTCCTGAGTCCAGAACTCATGCTTTTATATTCAGAGCTGAGCACAGAATCTGGAACATGGTAGGTGACTGTATTATGTGTTCAAGTCTCAATAGATACCAATTAAGTGAGTTTCTCTTGTGTCACCATACAAGGCTTTTATTAGACTTTACATTTCTAATATTATATAAATTTTGTTAAATCAAGAACATCCAAATAAGTGGAATTGTCTTCATGCAGTCTTGCTTGTTTGGCCTTCTTGGGTTGTCCTCCTCCAAGTACGTTTAAGGATTTATTATTTTATAACTACTACTATTACTGTTAATGCTAATAGCAACAGTAATAATAATAGTAATTACAGTATCACCTAATATTCATGGAGCAATTATAATGTGCATGATTTTTGTGGTATATTGTACAAATGTGTAATTAAAAGGACTGAAGGACTGGTACTAAACAGCCTCTAGAAAGATGCTTTTGGTTACAGAAGTGTCAACCTGGACTTTTATATTCATTCTATTTTGTTTCAATCTTTTACAATGATAATCAATTCATTTAGTATTTGTGCAACTAAAAGAAAAGACAAAACACGAACAAGAAGGACAGCCAATGAGTTGAATAATATATCCTTGGTTAGAGGTAAATAGAAAATAGGAATCAGCTTGGAAATAATGAGAACTTGCCATCATTAATTTAAGGCAATATTTTCCAAGAACTATGCTAAACTTTTTCTATGAATTATTTTATGTAAATTTCATTCTATGGCGTGAGTAATGCCATTGTTTAAGAACTGTATTCAAGTTTAAGTGACTTGTAAATGAATTAATTAGAAGTTGCATCTGGATCTTTTTGATGTTATAGCCTAAGCACGTAACCACTAAATTCAAGAGATATAGGAAAATTTGCATAGAACTGAGCAGAAAAGAAGGATAACAAACTTAACCATTACATTTTCAGAAAGTCAGATCAAGACAGCCCAAGCCATTTGTTAACAGATAAGAAAATCTGTTATAAAACAACCTAGTGTCATAGTCCTGGGCAGAGCAACTTCACCCTCAGGGGCAGATGAAAGGATAACTCAGTTTTTGTGTGTGTGTGTGAGGAAGACTGGCCCTGGGCTAACATCTGTGCCCATCTTCCTCTACTTTACATGGGACGCCGCCACAGCATGGCTGACAAGCAGTGCGTCTGTCCGCCCCCCAGGATCTGGGCCTGCGAAGCTGGCGCCGCGGAAGTGGAGCGCCCAAACTTAACTGCTACGCCACTGGGCCAGCCCCAGGATAACTCAGTTTAAAAAAAATGAGCTAAGAATGCAGAGATGGAATAATGAAATAATTTACATTTAAAAAGAGAGGATTCAAACTTCATAAAAATGATAAAAGTCTAGTAAATTCTCTAAGAATTCACCCTTGAATGTGTTTTACTTTCCCTCATACTATTAGATGTGCAGACGAAGTAGGCAAATACCAAGGTAGCCAGTTATTCAGCCTCTGTCCCTTATTCTATATTTCTTGGCATTGATCACCTTGTCTGCTTTCTGCCAATTTTGTTGATTCACATTGTGAATAGAAAGATAATTATCCCCAACAGTAAGTTGTTTGTTAAAATATCTGACTAAAAAGATTTCGATATCAATTATTATCATTGATAATTCTTCCTTTCGGATGTTCACATCAACATTTTCCTTCATTTCTGTAATAATATTTGAACCTATATAATAACTGTATTCCTAACCTTATTCAACATAACTCTTCTGTAGGATCTGGAATTTCCATTTGAAGTATTAGTTATCAATTTGTAATGACTGTACTTATTTTTATTAAATGAGGAAGATTGAAATTCAGAATTAATTTAGGAGGAACACATATTTTAAAAGGTACCATGTTTGCTTAAGTAAGAATTATAATTCAAAAAGATCTATTTAACTATTGAATTTTCATTCACTCTTTTTCATACATTAGTTATACTTTTTGACTTGGAAAACGTACTTAAATTCAAATGAATTAAGAAAAAATATATATATTTTTTTTGCTGAGGAAGATTTGCCCTGAGCTAACATCTGTTGCCAATCCTCCTCTTTTTGTTTGAGGAATAGTCACCCTGAGCTAACAGCTGTTGCCAGTCTTCTTCTATTTTGTATGTGGGCCACCGCCAGAGCATGGCCACTGATGAGTGATGTAGGTCCACGCCCAGTAACTGAACCTCGGCCACCAAAGTAGAGCATGCCAAACTTAACCATTAGGCCACCAGGGCTGACCCAAGAACAACACTTTTTGAAGACCTCTTTGTCTTCCTGAGATGTTGTTGCTTATGTGAATTTTATGATTTCAGAAAATAAATCTCAAACAACAGGTAGTCCCATTTTCTTGTTTGACATCAACCCTGCTATTTAAAAAAATGTGTATTTAAATAAAACTCTAGGAAACCACAAGAAACTGCCAAAAGATTACCTAAATCATTCAAAATACACATTCATTAAATTGTATTTACATGGTTTTCTAATGTATTTACTTTTATAGGAAAAAATCTACATGACAGGATTATTTTTATTCAGCATTTCCTCAGAGGATTCACTGCAGACAGTATATTTGGTGGAGAATCTCAAGGTATGACAATCATTGCTCATCTTATTGTAGTACTGATGCAGCAACTTTATCATGTCAGGAATTAAATCTTGGAATTCTTCTATTATAACATTTTAATAAGTCAATTTGAAATATTAAGCTGTATTTAGGTATTTATTTAAAATTATGTTGGGCATGCCCTCAATATATAAAACTACATTTTTTTCTTACAGTAGGTAATTTAAATTATAATTTCCTCAGTTCCATAGTTGAACTTAAAAATTATTTTAATTTAAAAGGCATGTTATTTCTTCTCTCTTGTAGTTTTTACTATTATTATATAAAGATAACATTAAGTAGCTTATATAATCAAGTTAATCACTTCTGCATTAGCTTATTTCTTTTGTTCTATTTAATATGGTAATTTTTTCAAAATCTGATTATATGTTTTGTTTCCTCAGGAAATCAAAAGAGCATTGTTTCTTTATATATACTTCCTAATTCATAAGGATACAAAACAAAATAATATATGAGAACAACTACAAAGTTGTATGTATGCATGGTCTCCTCCAAGCATGTAATTTTAAAATTTCACATCTTATACATCACTGATATTTAGCAAGTGGACACCAGCAGTAGGGCATAATGGACTATTCTGATTGGTTAGGTGACTGTTCTGATACATATCTATAGATATTATAGATACTTTAATGGTCTGTATATATTTTGAATATCAACTTTTCATATAATGCATAATAAATAGATCCATAGTGGTATCTTCACTATTTAAAAATATAAATCAGTCACAATAGACATCCAATCTCCAGTTTGCATTTATTGAGTCACAGTCCACGTTAGGCACTGTGCTAAAGGCTTTTTGTTCATTAATTATTTAAATCTTCCCAGCTCCTCCATGAGTTAGCCACTGCAGTCAACCCTTTTAAGGGAAATCAGAAATACCAGAGATTGAGTAAATTTTACATGATTACATAGATAATAAGCAGGGAGTGGAAACTCTAGTCCACCACTCTTTGATACCAAAGCCCATATTGTTTTAATCTCAACTACACTGCCTCTTAAAAAATATGAAATGCATTTTTGTCTGTTTAAAGTAAAATACAGCTAGTTCAATTCAGAATATTGTTAATTGTTCTTGACTCATCCAAGATAATTTATAAACCATTTAATGGTGATTGATATAATTCATTGGCATCAACTCTATACTACTACTCTGATGTAGACTCCCAAGTGGTTACTTTTTTTCTACATGAATATATTGGAGAAGAGACAGAAAATAGCTATTATTTTGTGAGCTAGGAAAATGAAGAAATCACTGAACCATAAAGTAGTTGCAGTTCTGTTATCTAGTTGACTTTGCTTGTGTGCAAGTATGTATTTCAAAGTAATTTTTGTGTGTGTGGTGAGGAAGATTGTCCATGAGTTAACATCTGTGCCCATCTTCCTCTATTTTGTATATGGGATGCCTCCACAGCATGGCTTGATGAGCAGTGCATAGGTCTGCACCTGGGATCTGAACCTCTGACACCAGGCCACCAAAGGGGAGCACATGAACTTAACCACTATGCCACTGGGCCAGCCCCCAAAGTAATGTTTTTTGTTGATGTTCCTTGTGCTGGTAATTACAGAAAATTTAATGAAATTAGACCTATAAATTGCTTTGGGACTTCTAATACAATAGTCTATGAATATAGTGATGGTGTTATCTTGATATTAATTTCAGGAATAATTATTGTGTGGTGTGAAAGGTTGATTTATTTTTATATTCATTAGAATGCTCAATTCGAGTACTGCTTCGAACTAATACTGATATTCTGAGTTTTGGTTTTATGGTATCTATTTAGTATGAGAATTATTATAGATGTCATTAAGCAGAATAAAATGTCATAAATGTTTACACTTGAAAACATATATTCATTTTAAAAATTAATAATCAATAGTGATGAAACCTGAATTGAAAATCCTATATTTCATGAACAAAAACTGAAAAGTGGAAGTGGATAGAAAAGGAGTAAAAAACATGCACATTTCCCTGTCTTATGTGACTGGCTGGTGGAGCACAGCTTATTTCTTCCTTCATATTCAAACTAGAGAAATACAGTTTTAAGTATTTTGATAGAGCCTAATAGCATTTAGTTATTCCAAATGTTGTGTTCCAAAGTGATTAACAGGAAAGATGCATTTCATGTAAAAAAAGAGCAAGAAATTTTTAAAAAAACCAGAAAGCTTAAAAGATAACCAAAAATAGACTAGATTTTGGGAACGTGACAATAATTACATGTTAACATTAGAAACTGAAGTTTAATGTTCTCAAATCCTGTTTAAAATCAAAGTTAATTAATTGATTACTTATGAGACATGTAACAATGCAATGGCTCAGGTTAAAAGTAAAGAGATGAAGAAAAGATATATAATAGAAACACATAAAAGCAAGTATTACAATTCTAATAGAAACTTTACAGATAAAAAATCATTACATTAAACCAAATAGGACATTATATAATAATGAAATGATGTAAAATTCAGTATAGTATTTATGCATTAAAATATCACATTACATAAAATAGCTAAAGATAAACAGTTACAAAAAGTTATTAGCTACACAATTTTATTGTGAAATTTTAACAATTTCTCTCTCTCCAATATTGTTTACCAAAATGTTTATATTTTTATATAAATATACATTTTTATATTTTATATTACTATCATTATTATTATTAAAGGTAGTTAATAGTCAGACATTAAATTTTATAACCAAAAGGGAGGTCATCTTTCCTCTTTTCAAAATCCCAACTACTATTTACAAATAAAGATATCCAACTACAATTAAAACTTCCATAATTTGTAAATAATAAAAATAAAAGCTATATTTTATCATATTATAATACTATAGTTTAATTTTAAATAATAGCAAAAAAGAATACAAATACATAGGAAAACAAATTTTTCACAAATTAAAGAAAATGAATAAGTACAAACTAAAATTATAGAATATATAAATTAATGATAGCAAAACAATATCTAACAAAACTTATGGAATGATGTCATATTCATAAATAATAAAAGTTAGTAACTTTAAGAATTTAGATGATTATTATGAAATATTGAAGCCAAATCAACTCAGGCTGCACGTTAGGATCCTATGAAAAAATTCTCACCTGAGGCTGGTTAAATTACAAACTCTGGCAATGGATCTTGGCATCCATAGGTTTTTTTGGTTCTTTTTGTTCTCTGAACACCAAGGGTGATTCTAATGTGCAGTAAAGGTTAAGAAATACTGATCCAAACATCAAAATAATACATTAGAAAATAATGTAAAAATATAATTTAAAGAAAGGGAATAATAAATAAAGTCTCTAAAGGACGTCAGTCACAAGACAACCAGTTGAATTTGAAAAGATGGCGGGCCTCTCAGAGAAAAGACAGGATCCTAGACAAATTTTGCCTTTTGGAATAACACAGAAGGAAGCGGCGGCAGGTGTAAAAGGCAGTAAGATTTCACTGTAGGGAATGGTCATAAAAATACAATTTAATAAATACTATCAATATATGTTAAGTTTCATAAGAAAACAGCTAAATGCCCAGGAAATTAAGAGAGAATTCACAGAAGGTATGGCATTTTTAAATGTCAGGATTCAGTTGCAGAAAAGAGAATCTACTCCGGCTAGTTTAAACAGAAAGTGGCTTGATTACTGTATACTTAAGTTACATGCCAAATCTTTAGAAGAGCTGAAGAAACAAGTTAAGCTGGGCTTTTAGGAATGGCCTCCAAAGTCACAGTACAGACCTTAGCCACTGAGGCACTGCACCTTCTTCTATGGTGAGGAATCTGCCTGACTCACTGGGAAGTTTCAGCAACAGCCGCTGGATCTAGGACCAAGTTACCACTCTGCAGTCAACAAGTGGACAGGGATTGACTTACTGCAGCCAGCATGAGAACAATTACGTGCCTGCCATCATCCACACAAGCAGATCAAATGCCTCATACCTGTGACAGCCATGAAGCCAATAACTATTCACTGCAACTGCTGCTAGTATTTCCCCGGGAAAAATAATGTCTCCCAGATCTTACTTGCCAGTGAAAACAAGCAGAAGTAAAATCTATGTCTGCCTTGTGACATCCAAATTTGTAGTACTTCTGAGTAATAGATCCCAAACTCCTTCTAGCCACAAGCCAAGCTGCAAAAGAGTCTAGAAAATGTAGTTTTTTTGCTTCCTAGTCTCTGTGGAGGAGGCTTTTCCAGTAGAAGGAGGTTGAGATGTATGTTTAGTACCTTTTCACCATAGACACTATTATAGTGTTGGCACTGGGCCTTAAAGAACAAATAGAAATGGGCCAGAAGGGGAAATGGGAAGATCTTAGGTAGACAAAGCAATGTCTGCAACAATAAAGAAAGAAGTTAAAACAATTTGGAGTTTATTTTGGAGAAGCATGAATAGATTAGGTGACTGAAAAATGTTCAGGTGCATGGGTGGGTGGAGGAATGGAAAAATTTGGGGTTTTGCTGTAGGAGAAATGGGGAGCTGATTAAAAGTCTTTAAAGTGCTGAATCCTACTTTAAAATAAAAAACCTCAATTAGGATGATACTAAATATCAAAGGAATTTTAGTAGAATTTATTGTTCTTCCTACAGGGATCTTGTACTCATGCATATTTTAGCTCCCCAGCATGACATCCAGGCTTTCGCATAGAAAGAATACTCAGCATATGTTTGTAACTAGCCTGAATGTCATGATGACTGAAATATAATTTAAAAAAAAAACAAACAAGAATGTAGGTTTACTGGATATTAAATGAGCTCAGGAAAGAAAATCATAAACCCATTAGAAAAATTCCTTAGGAAAACAAATTTGGGAATTATTGAGTTAAACACATTCTCATGGTTTACTGCAAAATGCTCAAATTGTATAAATTAATGTGCAATTTGAATCTTCATGTTGATGATATATTATGCATCGTTTTTCACAATTATTTGACAAGAGAAGTATATTTTCCTATAGCATTTTGGAGGACTAGTATTCCATGGAACAGATTTTGAATATACTGACTTAAAGCTACTGATTTTCTTGATTATTTCCAGACTCCTTGGGAAATAATATGTTTCAAACATTTAGGTTAAGCCATCATTTAGTTTATCTTTGGATATTTGTATTCATTTTTAATGTGTTTCCCTTGAGCATTTACAAAACTAGGCAGTTCTTAATTTAACTTGGCAGCTGGAAGGGAAAGATAGCGTGCACAATTAAATTTATAGATTATTTTTTAAAACATCTTTTGTCCATTTTCTTTACACCTCCCCACATAACAAACATCTTTTTCTAAGAAATGGTAACAATTTATAAAATTTGCAATATCTAATCTCTTATGCTTACCTACTAGTATAAGAAAAGTGCTGTAAATGGCTGAAAGCTAGGAAATTGGACAAATGAAACAAAAGATTTGAAAACCTGTAGGTGGAATTTAATCCTAATTATTTCAAATTATTAAGAATGCTAATTTAAATATTTGGAAAAGATATAGAGTTGATATTTTCACAGATGTCAAAACAAAAACTGCTAACCATAGACTGGACACAAGGAAACAAATAAGGAAGACTTTATTCAAGGTTATTGCAATAAGGTGGAGAGGCCAGAACTCAGTCTGAGCTCAACTCTTTGAAGCATAGGGCTGGAGAGTTTTTAAAAGCTAGGTTGGGGAGATCATAGGACATCTCTTTTTGATAACTGGCTTTATTCAGAGGAAAAATAAACTTTCTCTTTTTTAATGACAGGAGGTAGTTTTACAACTTGGAGCAATCCATTCTGCCAAAGTTAGGCTCCTACCCTCTCACAGAAACAGGGAGATAGGGGTTCTGTCTTCCTTGATGATTACATTTCAAAGGGATGGCTCCCAGATCCTTGAGAAAGACGAGCCTAGGTTGTAAAACTTACAAGAAGCCTGTAAAAAGATTTACATCTAACTGGGCAGTGAAAAGATTTACAATGAAAAGATTTCTAAAGTAAATTATTCTAAGAAAAGGGAGGTCAGGGGTCAGGAAAAAGCCTGTCTGAAGTTTAGTCACGCTGAGATGAAGATTAAGGCTGTCTTGGGCACAAAATATAATCAGAGATGTTGGGTGTGAAATTTTCTGGACATTTTCACAATGTTAAGTTTTAAATGTGCATTGCCAGATATACAGATCAGTGACAGAACATATCTTCTCAGAGACTGGACTGAACCAATATTTTTACTGTTTCTCTACTTCCAAAGATTCTGTTTATTGAAAAGCAGAGCAAGAAGGGATGTATTTTTATGCCTCCCCTTTGAAATTTCTCTCTGAAAATAATAAAAAAAAAATGTAAGAACAGTCATAATCTTAAAATTCCCACTGCAAACAAAAAAAATAACTACACACTAATACTTAACACTTTTATATTTTAAGTTATGTAATAATGTGTTCACAGTAGAAAATATAGATAAAATGTGTTTTTTCTCTGTTATTCACTCTAGTTTCCTAGTTTCCCTATGCCTAATTAGCCAGTAGTTACAAATGATGCCACATTTCATGCCTCTTTACATCTCCTTTCTTGGTGCTCTCCAGCCTAAATGCTTTGCGGCATGCTCAGGGTTATCTCATATGAGCTCATTTACAAGTCCAGTCAGCCATCTTTTTTTTACACAGCTTCTGCCATTGAGATTTACTTTTGTCTCGATTGGACTTCATTGCACACTCAAGGCTGCTCAACATCTGCTAGGCACTGTGGTGTGAACTAGGACTCATTAATACTGCACTAATGGTCTCAATGTAATATTTCTGACAAACTGGGATTTGTGATTTTCTTTCTTCTTTTTGTATAAAATTATCTTTAGAAGATTATGAATCTTTCGCTGCGTGTGCTCTTATGTGTTACAGAGTTGTGAGTTAAGATTTTTCCATATTTATTAGTGATTCTTCTCATTAAGACCCATAGAAAAGTCCATGATGGAATGAATATTATATTGACTGCACTTCTCAACGTTCTTCTCCTCTGTCTGTCCTTGAGGCTTTCTGTGTGTGGTATGCTTCTCACAGCTGGCTCTCTCTTCTTTTGAGATGAGTTCTTTCCAAGAGTTTCATTAGATACTCATGCACACAGATTTCTGGCTGAATAACCCCATACTTTTTCTTGACCATACTCAGACACATCTGATTTCCAGTTTAGGTTTAATCTGGGATCTGTAATACTTGATTTTTGGAGGTATAGATTCTTTTGCTCACTCGCTCTTTCTCTTTCTGTCTTGAGTGCCATTAATTCAAGAGTGTCAAATTGTGGTCCCCCCAAAATACTTGTTTTAAATAGGCTTGTAAGTTTCAGTTTTACTTTATATAAATACTGCAGACAATTTTCAGAAAAGATTAGAACATTGACATATTGTACCACTTACAAAAAAGCCGTGGCCCGTGTACTAGTCACCTGCATTTGCGACCTGTGCTATTTTGCTATTTCTTTCAACAAAGTGCCTATCTTGGGTCAGTCTAGGAATTTGGCTACACTAGTAAACAAAATAGACTAAAATTCTGTCCCCGTGAAGAATACATATATATTATATATAAATATTTGATATATATGTATTTGTTTCCACATGAAAAAATTAAGATAAGATTAAGAATCTGTCTTTCACATATATATGAATTATTCTCTATTGCTGCTTTTGGCCTTATTATTTTCATAAATGTTCTTCTGAATAAAATAAAATTTTGCATTTCCTTGTAATTAACTGTGACAGCTTCTTTACTCTAAATGTGGGCTCCTTTTATAGAAACTGTCACTTAATCTTTGGAGAAAAAATATAAAATTGTTTTATTTTTCCTAAGTAGAAACTCATGGTAAGGAGTCAAGACAGTGAAAAAGATTTCAGATCCAAGAATACTGGCTTCTGTTTTTATTTTGTCACTTAGGAACCGTGGATCAACTATTTGATTACTGTGAATCCATTTCCCCATCTGTAAAATGCAGCTAGTAATAACTTCTTGAAAGGGTTGTTGCAAGAATCAAAGAGCATAATAATTATGAGCCTGCTGCTATTATGGCTGGGACTTAGTGAGCACTTAAACAGCATTGATTATGTTCCCTTGTTACTCTAACTCTCAAAAATTAAGACTGGCTATTTACAAACCAGACTTGTGCCAAATAAACTTATGAAAACTTGTAAAATTTAAATAAAAATGGACTTACCAAATCTGAATCTTCTTTTGTTCAACCCTTCTAATGCTTAAATTTTGAATAAAACACTTTTCACACTCTGTCTTAACCTATGTTTATCCTCTTATCTTATGTCTCCTGGTATAGTATGAAATCCTTGATGATCATAAATATATCAGGATTATCTCTATGTTCTAAAGAGTGCCCTTGGAAAGGGCTTTGCCCAAAGAACATTCTTTTTTCTATTTTTTTTGTGAGGAAGATTAGCTCTGAGCTAACATCCATTGCCAACCCTCCTCTTTTTGCTTGAGGAAAATTGTCCCTGAGCCAGTCTTCCCTCTATTTTGTATGTGGGTTGCCTCCACAGCATGAGTGGTGTAGATACGTGCCTGGGATCTGAACCCTGGGCCACGGAAGTGGAGTGCAAGAACCCAACCACTACGCCACTAGGCTGGCCCGGCAATGTACACTCCTAATAAGTAATTTTTGTGTTTTTATTTTGTGGATGAGGTCCTCTAAGTTCACATAGTTTTCCCTCAGTAATATATTTTTAAAACAATGAAAGTATGCCTTATTTTAACAGTTTATCAGGAAGAATTGATAATATTCACCTTTAAAAGATATTCCCAAGTTTTATTTTCCTCAATTTAGCTTTTAATTGTCAGTATTTCCAAATGCATGCAAACATAAATCTCATTTCTTTGTGAGTCCCCAGGTATCTCTTAAATATATTGCTTCTGTTGCAAGGGACAACCAAGATAAATTATATTGTATTATTATGCATGACAGAGCAACAGAGCACCACTGAGCCCAATTCACTCAATTTCTACATGTCTTTTATGACGTTCACACACAGAAACAGAGGGTTTATATACTCAGACATTTGTGTCCCGGCCATATAAATCCTCTATCCTTTTTAAGTGGAACACAGGCATGTGTTCCTTATCAATGCAGCCTTATCAATTGTGTGTTTCAGGAGTAAATAAATCACTAAGGAGATAAGTTGGCAAGATTTTCACTTCAGTAAGTAATAGCACTCATAGGGAAGAAATTCTAAAATATTTCCAAATATGCCAGAAGCATATTAGAACAGTTAGAAAAAATCATAGTGACTCCCTTAAGCCTCATTTTCCTTCAATTTAGCCAATCTAGAAAACTTTCTCTGAAAAACAGGCAGTCAAAATTAGAAAGCTATCGGTAGCAGTTTTGGATTCCATTCTCGATCCTCCTCCTGACTTAGAAGGTCATTTCAGCAAGTTCTTTAACGATTTTATGCCCTTTTTACCAGAAAGCCAGAATTGAGAATTGGAAATCTCCCACTAGTGGACAGGAAAACAATAGAGAAGGAAGGTTTTAATTTCTCCTGTGCCGAGCCACTGACTGATAATGACATGAAACATGAATGATTTATCAGTTTAGATCTCTTGGGCTGTCATCTAAAGGACTGAGGAAAGCAACACTTTGAACACAAGAGTCTGAAAATGCATTAGGGAAGGTATGATTACTAAAATTGGCATACTTGATTGTCTTAAAGGTTCTATTTTTATTTTCATTTTTTCTTATGTATCCCATCCAATCTTCCAACAATAGCAAGAACAACAAAAGATGGTGGAAGAACTACCAAAAAAAGAATTGAAAATTTTTAATTAGATTTGCTGGTTTCATTATGACATTTCACCACAACTGAACACTGTACCAGGGTATCAGAAAGAGAGAAGAAAGTATATATTTTCTAGTTTATAGGAAACTGGGAACTACGGTGCACTGGCCATGATGTCAGCTCTAAGAAAGCTCACTTGCTGTTGCTGGAGCAATTGCTGCACTTTCATGGAAGTAACAAAGACATGACTGATAAATAGGAGATGTCACTAATATTTATACATCAGCATCATCATGTTCTTTAATTCTGATTACGTATGAGGTAGGTCTCATTCTTACTTCAAATTTGCAGATGGGGAATTGGAGGCTCAGAAAAGTTAAAAGGAATGTTTGAAGTTACATACCAATTATTTTTATATCTAGAACTTGGTTCTTTTGGTAGCACAGTCCAAATTGTTCCTAACTTTATACAATAGAATTATTTTTTAAATTGACTGAGTATGTAAAGATACAGCTCTAAATGAGCAGTTATTATTTAGAAAATAAAATATATATATTAAACATACTGACTGGCTCCTTTTGTAAGAGTATGTGGGACAGTCTATCCAAATTAAACACAATATTGAAGATGCATATTTAAAAAATAAAATGAAAAAGTAGAGAAATAGATGTTAAAAATTGCCTGGAGTATTATTGAAATACTGCCTTTAATTAGGTTCTCATTTTCTAAGTGTTATACCAAGCACTTTAGTTGTGTTAAAAGAAAATATGGAAGCTCACACATAGAGAAATGTTTCTTTCTAATAGTAAATTACAACATTAATTTTGGATATTATAGGTATTCCGGTTATTTTGTTCTTGTTTTATTCTTTATAGAGAGGACATTGGGGGTATAACAAAAAAGGGCATCTACTATAATTTTGCCAAAAAGACATATTATTAAAATGTATGTTTACTTTTTGTGTAGATGTGAAAATAAAGAGTCCACGATACAAATCAGGGAATCCAGTTCTTGGGAAGTTAAGATTACATGACTTCATCTTATTTCTTTAGATCATCTAATTCCATATTCCCTAAAATGTGCTATAGGAAAACAAGTTTAGCAGGATGATAATAGGGATTATTGATTAAAAAGCATCTCAATGTAAATAAGCTTGGAAATTCTGGGTGAAATTAAGTAGTTTTATTTACTTCAGGGTGACCAGATCTTTAGCTGTGATAGTGGATGCTGAAGTTTTCAGGAGCTAATTATAGCATGCAGCATTTCTCGAGATTATTTGATCATACTGCATTTATCATGGAGCATCTTTTGGGAGTCCACTTTGGAAAGTAAATATCTAATTTAACACAGTGGTAGAAAATGTAGGCAATCTAGAGAGTTAGTTACACATCCATTATGATTTCCCCCTAAGTGCTAAATTACAACAAAGTCATGGCTGTAGCCCAAATATTAATGCTCTGCATTGTTAATTAAGTTGTGTTCCAGATCCTTTAGTTACCAGATAAATATCATACTTTTTAAAACAGAAAGAAATGTGCTTGCTTTATAATCTCACTGGTTTATTTCCTCAAGATCCAGGACAATGGAGTTGCCATACCAACAGGCTCTTAAATTTTTTTTTATTTTTTAGATATTCATATTCAGGCATTTTATCTAAGATCTGATTGAGACAAAATAATTCTGAGACATATGATGTAGAAGAGATAATTTTGTCTTGAGAAATTGTAAGGGTAGGATTATCTCTTCCACATCCCATGCACCAGAGTGGGTAGCTTATAAAAACAAAGATTTATTCCTTCCTCATATTACTGGTTAGCTATAGGTTGAGTCTTCTGCAAGTTCTGCTCTTTGTGTGTGTTCTGTTCTGCTCTTTGTGTGTTTCCTATTCCAGGATCCAGACTGAAAACAAAGCCTCCATCTATTGCATGCATCTCTTGCTTCCTTGTGGCATACATTACTACTGGTTATGTCGTGGTTAAAGCAAATAATGTGGCTAAGTCTGACATCACTGAATAGAGAGGTATATTATGTCTATGGGAAAAATTGAAATGAAGGACAGTATTTAAACCTTTTACAGGAAGGCACAGATGTCTTACAAATAAGTTATTAATTTTGATGTAGTAATATTTGTCATAGGAAAGAATAGGGTTTGTTGTTTTGTGTTGTGTTCAAGAAGGTTTTCACAACTCCTTGTTTATATGTACTATCTTTTTCTGTAATGTATTTCTAGTTAATTATACTGAATTCTTCAATTGGTTATGAATTAATTTTTAGGTTCAATGTATCAATTTTATTCCAAGTGTATTGTGATATCCTGCACGTTATTTTCACATAAATTTGAAATGCCAACTGTTCTTATATTAATTTCTAAATACATATTTGCACTTTTAAATTTTACTTTGGCATATTTGTTTAATATGCAGTAATACCACACTATTTGTCACTAACCTTTTTACTATGTGTTTTTATATGTGACTACAAAATCTTGTATTTACTTTTTATCTTTTCTATATTTTTCCATAATATTCTTGAATCCTTTGCACATTTTTTCTCCTAATAAATTTTATAATAATCTGGTTATCACTAAAACATCTTAGTGGGTCTTTGATTACAATTGCAGTAATGTTACAGAATGATTTCAAGAAAAATGATCCATTCGTCTCATGTTTTGTTTGGAATATTTTCTCAGTTATTGAGAATGAGCAAAAAGAGTAAAATATTACTATAAGCCTAGAATATTATAAACAATATTTTTAAATAATAGATAATTAATGATATCTTGGACCTTATGATGACCATGAAAGTGTGTTGCTCTGATCTCCTACCTGGGGAGCGCAATTTCCTGACCCCAGCTGCACACCTCCAGATCCATTGCTGCCTTCACCCTGTGGACATACATCTCACAGGCAGCTCCCAGCCAATGACTGAGCACAGCAGAGATAATCAGCAAGCCCATTCCAGCAAGATGTGGATTCTTCCAATGGCGACTCTGGGAGGAAGACTCACTGCACTAGCCAAAATTTTCCTGAAACTTGGTTACTGCAGTCTGAAACTTTTCCTATCCAATCCTCTTTCTTTTCTCTCTCTTTCTATAGGTGTCAGACCTGCATCATGGTTTGAAGGCTCTCTCCTGCTCCCATCCCAACAAATTTCTTGTTCACTTAATCATGTCTACTTTTAATAACTTAGACTTTATACAGTGGAGACCTAACAAAATTCATTCATTTTTAAGACTGTTGTTATTATTGTCTCTCAGTAATCTGAAAGTGCCTTGGGCATGTTTATAAAGTTATTTCTGAATAGACATTTGTTTCTTTGGAAATTAATTTAAACCCAATCTGATAGCCACAATGTGAACATTTTGTTCAGGATGACTGGAAAGTAGTTCAGTTTCCATCCTACCCATTCCTTTATTGCTTTCCACGTGGCATTCTATCTTAGATATATACATAGGAGTGTCATTTAGTGTTTGGATTTAAAAATTGTTGCCTCCTGGATTTGATGTTGCCTCCAAAGCCAGAATCAAGAAAATAAGCAATATCTAACTACTACTTACGGAGAGTAGGTAAAATTGTCAAATAGTTTAAAATTTACGTGTATTTCAGGTTATCAAAGTTATGATAATTAAAACATACAAAAAAGTGTTTTCTCTTAAGCACTTATCCTTCTGCCAAATATTATACAAGTTACATATTTTTAGAGTAATATTAATATGTCATTTGTAACATGGATCAATAGAGAGTAATTTTAGACAGAAAATTTATCTTTTTTTTTTGTGGGGAAGACCAGCCCTGAGCTAACATCCGTTGCCGATCCTCCCCTTTTTGCTGAGGAAGACTGGCCCTGGGCTAACATCCGTGCCCATCTTCCTCCACTTTATATGGGACGCCGCCACGGCATGGCTGACAGGCAGTGCGTCAGTGGGCGCCCGGGATCCGAACCTGCGAACCCCGGGCTGCCAAGCGCGGACTAAACCGCTGCGCCACCGGGCGGCCCCCAGAAAATTTATCTTTTGATCTACGTGTAATATGTATATATAATTAGACATGTTCACAATTGAATAAGTATATATTCAAGCTCAAAAACATTCACTATGAACCATGATTAGCATTAATGGCTCAAACTACTGGAAGAATTTTTAAGAGTCTGTTGCTGCACCAATAGAGAATCAAGTTTTAAAAAATATACCAGATGTCTTTCTTTTGTTCCACTTTCTGCTGTGAAGTTTATGAGAATGTCCCTGTCTGGGCTTGCTAATCAACGTGGCTAACTGACTTTGTAACAAATTCCTCTGTGAAGACATCATTTATGCTGACTTTGTTGCAACTGAAATAATGACTTGGTGAATAGATTTAGCAGGAACTTCTACTAGGATTAATGTGATCTGTCTTTCCTGGACAAGTTAAAACAAGAACAAAGAAACTAAAAAGGGAAAACAAAAAGCAGAAATTTTGGAGGACATAGTGATCAATATTCATATTGTTGGGAATTTCAACTATTCTTATTAGAACTGATCTCAATATTCACCATTTATGTTATAAATCTTATGATAAATTTTGCTGATCTATTATTTCCATGGTGGTATAATAATTTATTTGATTTACCCAAAGTATGTATGTTGAGAAATTAAATTTCACTTGGAGTGGCCGTCTTTGCATTTGGCAAAAACAATAAATATACACTGATAGAAAGGAATAAAATATCACCTAAATTAATAGTATCAAAAGTATGAATGAGAATAACATTATTTTAATATAAAAAAGAACTCAGGAGATAAGAGTTCAAGAAGAGAAAACATTTAGATTCAAGAGAAATTACAAATCAGAACTGTAGTGAATATAGTTAGCTATTGATACAACGCAGTAAAAGCAGTATTATATATTATTTCCTAGAAAAAAAATGTAAATCGGCATTATGTCTATTTCCAGGTATCAGTTAAATGTGTTAAATCGTAGTCTTTATTATGCTAGTAATGTTTAATTTTAGAATAATGATAAATTATTCTATTTAAGATAATTAGGTTTAAACGAAATTATTTTTGAATAAAGGAGATGGGGAAATAGTCTCATGTAATTGTTTCTGCTATTTAACTGATTAGATTTTGTTTTTTACTGGGAAATTAAGTAAAAATGTAAGGAAAATAGAGAAGATTATGTTTTAAAGAATCTGTTTTTCACTTTTTTTTTGGTGAGGAAGATTAGCCCTGAACTAGCACCTGTGCCAATCTTCCTCCACTTTGTTTGTGGGATGCCACCACCGCATGGCTGATGAGTGGAGTAGGTCCACACCTGAGATAGGAGTCCATGACCCCGGGCCGCCAAAGCCGAGCACATGGAACTTGAACCATTCGGCCATTGGAGTGGCCCCTATTTTTTAATTTTAGGAACTTTTTTTTTTTATGTGGAAGATTGGCGCTGCGCTGTCATCTGTTGCCAACCTTCCTCTTTTTTCTCCCCAAACCCCCAGTTAATAGTTGTGTATCATAGTTGTAGAAGTGTAGTTCTTCTATACGGGGTGCTGCCTCTGCATGGCTTGATGAGCAGTCAGTGTGAGCCCAGGATCCAAACTGGCGAACCCTGGGCCGCCGAAGCGGAACACGCCAACGTAACTGCGATGCCACCCGGCCAACCTCTGTTTTGTGCTTTTTTATTTTGCTTATATGGAAGAAATTTTAACAAGAAAACTATTGAACCTGGAACATATATACTAAATTTTCACAGGTGCTTTCATTTTGTTGTCTCTCTAAATACACTAAAATTAAGCTTTACCACAAGTACAGGAGTTACTTTGGGGTGATGCTCTAATCCACTTTTCTCCTTAAGGTATATGGCAGTATGTTAGTCAGTTCTGGTGTTATAATAAAATACTGCAGACTGGGTGGCTTAAACAACAGACGCTTATTTCTAACAGTTTTGGAGGCTGGAAGTACAAGTTCAAGGTGCCAGCCAATTTGGTTCCCTGTGAGAGCTCTCTTCCTGGCTTGCAGATGGCTGGCTTTTTGCTGTGTCTTCATCTGGTGAGGAGACAGATGTCTGGTGTCTTATAAGAAGTTATAGGACATTGACCCCATAGTGAGGACCCCACCCTCATGATCTCATCTAAACCTGATTATCTCCCTAAAGCCCTATCTCCAAATACCATCACACTGAGAGCTGAAACTTCAAAATATGAATTTGGGAGGACATAGTTCAGTCCATAGCAGTTAGTTTTTCAATTAGTCAGTCTTCTGGAACTCATTTTTTGCTCACATGCTTGAATATACTAAAGAAAACAAACTGGAACTTTAGAAAGAATAAGAAGCTGCTGAGGCTTTGCCCATTTTTTTCTTTCTTTCTCTTTTTTTCTAGATATCCGATTGGTGATAGGATTTGGAAAAAAGGAGAACTTGTAGACCAGAGGACTCAGTAAGGTGGGAAACAACTGTGTTTTTCTTACTTGTGCACATGTCTTAAAATTAGTTTTTAGTTTGTCCTTCTAGCACTTGGAAAAATAGCACACAGTAGAAAGGGGTAGAAGCAGCAGACAGTGGTGAGTCTTGAGTTGCTTTTGTGCTACTTTGAATTCATTTTTTATTAACTGGGTGCAGTGCTGCAGGGGAAGGAAGTGGTACAATCTAATCGCATACTTTTCAGATGTGCAGTAGCAACTTAATTTCCTCTCTAGCCCATGTCCTTCGTTGGTTTTAGTATCTTAAGATATAATATGATTAAGCGTTGGATCTTTAATCCAAGTCATTCAATTTTTAAGTAAATATTTCTAAAGTTATGTTGATGTTCTTCAATATATTATTGAAATGTCTGAGAGTACCTGCCCACTGAATGCCAGACCAAACCTTCATCTTTACTCAGTCATTAAGACAGGATGGAACAGTGAGGGCTTAGCTGTTTGGTTAATCACAAAAGGATAGAGTGGTGAGCCATGAAATGGTCTGAATCAGATCTTAAAATGTATATAACGACTGGACGACCTAAATTAAGTCATTCAGATTGTAGGTACACAGCTGTCACATGGAAAGGCTTGGTGCTGATTCTATCCTGACTGTTTTACAGTGCTTGGTAGAGGATAATAAACAGGGGTTCTTTAAAGCTTACCTGTGTTGTCACTCTTGTGTGAGTGAGTATTGGGGAGTGTGTGTGTCCCTCTCTGTGTTTATAGTAAAAAATTTTAGAAGAAATTTCTTGATTCAAGGTTATGATCATCTTGAAGGTTTGTACTTCTGTTACTGGCTCATTTCGTTTAGCGCAATGTCTTCAAGTTTCATCCACTTATGTGAAGTATCTAAAGTAGTCAAACTCAGAAAGCAGAATGGTGGTCAAACTCATAGAGATAGAAAGTAGCAGGAGATGGAAGTAGAGGAAACCAAGGAGTTGCTATTCAATATGTAGAACTTCTGTAAAGCAAGATGAAAAATTTCTAGAGATCTGCTATACAACCTTGTTCTCATAGTTAACAATACTGTACTGTAACCTTAAAAATTTGTTAAGAAGGTAGATCTCATGGTATGTGTTTTTTATCACAATAAAAAAATAAAAATAAATAAATATACAAGAACAGTGCTGCTGCCATTGAAGCAGCGCTGCAAACCAAGGAAATTTAAAGCATGTAACTTATTGCGTTTAACTTGTTTTACAAACCGAAATAGCCATCTAGCTTCTAAAAATCCATTTCTATTTTGATAACTAACATTTAATCATGAAGATAAAATAAATATATATAAAATATGATAATCTTAATAATGATAATCATATATAATACATTGGTATAATATGAGATTTGAAGAAGACATTTAAATAAGAGGAATTCAACTATAACAAATAGAGATATACAAACCTAAGTAATAATCAGGACACCTGCTTTTATTAAAAAAAGGGAATTGCCCGCATCAGGAAAATGAGGTTGTAAAGAAACCTCTATAGAAGATTAGACTGGAGCAACGTGAATGCAAGCAGTATCTACAAATATTTTCAGATTATCACAACCCTACACAACAAACATGTGGACACACACTCACACACATTATAACCATTGCCTGTACAATTCACCTAAAGTAAGTCAGTACGTGTGGCTTAAGTCAAAGGTTAACAAGTATAGTAAGATTTGATTGAGTCATCACGTCTCGCAGTGTGGAAAAATCCCCCTTGGATAAGAGTTTGAGCAGTCACATTGCAGCACTTGCTATAAGGATTTTCTTCATTAACTATTATTTCAAGGACTCACTTCTTCATTTTCCATTCAATTCCCATATCACTATTATGAACCGAACGTGTTGGCATTCTCGTTCTTCCTTTTGTCCTGCCGGGTTAGAGAATACTGAAGTTGTAACCCTGCAATGTGTGAAATACTATAAAAGCAATATATAGTAAATTCAGCCTTGGTCATTTTGTATTTCTCTTATTTAAAAAATTATCTGAATAAAATAAGAAAAATAATTTTAATTTTGCACAGTGGGCACACTTGTTTTCTCATCATATGTACATTTCTTCACTTTTCAACTTTTGAAATAAAAACTTCAACAACTTCATGTTGAGGGATTCTATTTCAATGTGAGCTTGGTAAAGAGTGAAGAGGGCAAGCTGAGGAAGCTGGGCTTAAACCCTTTCTCTGTCACTTACTGTATCAGTTGTCAATTGTTGTGTAACAATTCAGCTCAGTACTTACTAGCTTAAACAGAAAAAACATTTATTATCTTACAGTTTCTTTTCTGTGGATCAGGAATCTGGGAACAGCTTAGCTGGTGGTTCTGGCTAAGGATATCTCACTTCAGTACAACTCTGCAGTCAATGTATTGACTGGGGCTTAAGGCTTGTCTGGGTTGGGGAGGGAATCTGCTTCCAAGCCCACTCACATAGCTCTTTTCACAGAGCTGCCTCGTGACATGTCAGCTGACTTCCTCAAGAGCAAATGATTCAGAGAGTAAGAGAGCTTATGAGATGGAAACTACAGTCTTCTATAATCTAATCTCAGGAGTGACATTTCATCACTTCTGCCATGTTTTTGGTTGTTGTCATTGTTAGAAGGAAGTCAGTAAATCCAACCCAAACTCAAAGGGAGAGATTATACAAGGTGTGAATATTAGGACTGAGGTTATTTTAGAGGATCTCTTCCACATTTAGCATGTATCATGTTTCTTTGCTTGTAGAATTGGACTAATAGTACTAGTCTCACAGTAAATGGATTGATCTTTGTAAAACGTAGCATACAATAGACTCTCAATAAATGTCAGCCATGATAACGACCATGGCATCTATTGCCTGAGTCTCTCCTATCTTTAGTCCTAATTTCTCTGTGTAGCTAGTTTCAGGCTTTCTCTGCTCCATCAACCCTTCTTTTAAGCTACCATATTATTCTTATTTAAATACAATATTTATTGTTCACTTCTATACTATGCACTCTACAATGAGAGTCTCTCTCACTAGGTTTAAACCCTTCCTTTCACTGCCCTTTATAATCTGGTCCTATATTTCTCAGGTACCCAAACAGACTCTTGGTTTTAATTGGACAACAATCCCGCTTCTCCTTGAATCATATTCTCCTTTGCCCCTTCCCATAGTTTTTATTTTTGACATTAAATTTATAATGCAAGTCTCTCTGACTAGTGTAGCTTTCTCAACACTAGTTAATGCTTGTCCTCAATGGATGTCTGATTTAATGGGAAAACAGAAATGAGGGAAAATTACAATGTAGTTGGATACGTTCTTCCTTTAGGTTATAGACATTGTTGCTACGGGAAAAACCATAATGTATCATAACGTAGGTTAAGGATTAAAGAAAACATCCTGAAAGGAGTTACATTTAATATTAGATCTGAAAGAGAAGAGCAGATAACCAGATAAAAGATGTAGGAATTGTTGGATTGAAGGAAGTGATTGAAAAGCAAGTCTAAGACATATGCAAATACTATATTATTCACTAATTGTTTCATTTGAATGGGTTGTAATTAACCAATGGGATTATAATTCACCTACAAAGTAGCAATACTCTCTTTAATTGTCCTCCGTATCTTCCACACCTAGCTCCAGGCACAATAGAGAATGTATAGTAAGAGCCTAATAAAATTACTCAATTGATTAATTCAGTACAGATGAGAGTCTACTTCAGGCTGTGCTTATATTCCATATTACTTGATGGCTTTTAATCAGTAATTAAAACATGATTTCTTTATTAATGTGAATAAAACACTATAGCTTTCAGTATCTCTAATTATTTTAGAGATACTATAAGAGTTAAGAAAATATTATAACTGCCAATACTTGTTAATTTTTGACGGTGGTACTATGCAAGACATTTTACAAGTCCAAAATCACTCTGAAGAGGCAGCCCCATGCATTTTTTGTTTACGCTGGGTTGCCATTTTTATGTAATGGCTTTGGAGTTAGTTAGACTGCATGGGCTCAATTTAGAGGTAGATAGAGTAGATAAATAAATAATATAGGAAAGAGAGATATATATCCTACTATATATCATATATATAAATGTCTTTTCTATTGAGCTATAACTGACATGTAATATTATATTAGTTTCAGGTGCACAACCTAATGATTCAATATTTGTATATGTTGTGAAATGATCACCACAGTAAGTGTAGTTAACGTCCATCACCATACATAGTTATAAAGTTTTTTTCTTGTAATGAGAACTTTTAAGATCTACTGTCTTAGCAACTTTCAAGCATTATTAACAGTATTATTATACAGTATTATTAACTATAGTCTATACTGTATAGATACTATACAGTACAGATACAGTATTATTAACTATAGTCACCATGCTATACATTACATCTCCATAACTTACGTATTTTATAACTGAAAGTTTGTACCATTTGACCCCCTTCACCCAGTTTACCTATATGCCACCCCCTCCTCTGGCAACCACCAATCTGTTCTCTGTATGTGTGAGCTTGTTTTCTTTTTTTTTAGATTCCACGTATAAGTGAGATCGTATGGTATTTGTCTTTCTCTGACTTATTTCACTTAGCATACATAATGCTCTCAAGGTACATCCATATTGTCTCAAATGGCAAGAGTTTTTTTGGTTTATGGCTGAATTATATTCCATTTTAATATTATCACATTTTCTTTCTTCATTCATCCATCGATGGACACTTAGGTTTTCCATATCTTGGTTATTGTGAATAATGCTGCAATGAACATGGGGATGCAGATATCTTTTCGAGTTACTGTTTTTGTTTTCTTCAAATACCCAGAAGTAGAATTGCTAGATCATATGGTAGTTCTATTTTTAATTTTTTGAAGAACCCCCATGCTGTTTTCCACAGTGGTTGCACCAATTTACATTCCTACCAACAGTGCTCAAGGGTTCCCTTTTCCTCACATCCTTGTCAAAACTTATTTCTTGTCTTTTTGATAATAGCCATTCTAACAAGTGTGAGGTGAAATTGTAATGTGGTTTTGATTTGCATTTCCCTAATAATTAGTGATGTTGAGCACCTTTTCGTGTACCTGTTGGCTATCTATAGATCTTCTTTGGAAAAATGCCTATTCAGATTCTCTGACCATTTTTTAATTGGACTTTTTGATTTTTGCTTTTGAGTTTTATGTCTTTATATATTTTGGATATTAACTCTTTATCAGATATAAGATTTGCAAATATTTTCTCCCATTCGATAGGTTGCCTTTTCATTTCTTAATGGTTTCCTTTGCTATGCAGAAGCCTTTTAATTTGATGCAGTCCCACTTGTTTATTTTTGCTTTTGTTGCCTTTGCATAAATATCTTATGATAAGTTATTTAACCTTTCAGCCTCAATATTTTCATATCTAAAATGGAGATAAAATTAATACTTACTTTATGAAATTTTAATAATCAGGTGACAAAATACTTAGCACTATGCCAGATATATAGTAGAGCTTACTGTTATTATTTTATTTTTTAAATTATTATGATTATGACATTGAGTAAAATTCCTCCTGCTTGTAATGCATGATTTAATGAGCATTCATTTAACAGTGTTTATGGAATTCTGACTTAATATCCATTCTTTTTATCTCACAGTGAAGTGAAATTCATTCATTTGTTCATTCATTCATTAATGTATTGATTCATTAACAAGATGGAGCGTTCACCATGTGCTGGGCTCCTGTTAGGTGCTAGTGGAGCAAAGATGAACAATAAACATTTCCTGCCCAGTAGTTGCTTATGAGCTACATGACAGGTCAGATATTTCAAATAAAATAGTCTGGCAAATGTTGTAATGGAGCTACTGTGATGGTGATAGAAAAATTGATCAACTTTGTTTCAGAAAGAAAAGGCAAGGAAGGCTTCCTGTAGTAAAAATTGTGTGACTTGAGTCTCAAACAATTAATAGGAATTTGCCATGAGAGCATGCAAGTAAATTTATTCCAGAGAGGAAAAATGTACAAAGAATAACTAGGCAGCCTGATGATTATAAAAATGCAAATGTTTTGGTGTGAATAGATACTGAATTCAAGCATTATTTCTTGGTTTAGGAAATATTTACATGTTATCTCTGTGTTATTGTAGAAAGTGCATGACGTAATTCTTCTTGTAAGTGTTAAAAAGGTGTGCCTGCTCACTCAAATTCTACCCCTTCTCTTTCCATCCCAATTCCTAGTATTTTTAAGGCAACATTCAAATTCAACAAGCGTAAAAAATAATATGTTGTAAAAGGCAAGTGATGAAACTATGGATGAATTTCCATGACAACAGTATCCCCTCTAATTTCTGTGTTTATAACCTGTAAACCATGAGAGATGGGTGGTGGCCAGAGAAGGAAAAGATCTTTTCTCTTTCCTATTATATAATAAGCATGAATGGAAGTGGACAAGATATTTACTAATAGCAACAACCACTCTAGAAATTAGCGTCATTTACTCTTAGGATAGGAACAGAGGGAAATGATCTGCTCTGCCCTGAAGACATGCTGAAAACCATGTCTGCTTCAGTCATCTAGGGCCAGCTGTATTTACTGATGTAGAAGTAAATACAAAACACAATTTACCCTTAAAAATATATGCAT
This sequence comes from Tapirus indicus, assembly GCA_031878705.1. Lineage (NCBI taxonomy): Eukaryota > Metazoa > Chordata > Mammalia > Perissodactyla > Tapiridae > Tapirus > Tapirus indicus. The sequence continues at coordinate 40,588,530 of CM062925.1, forward strand.
ATAGCAAAATTTAAATGAAAGAAAAGAGGATGTCAAATTTAAATTGCTAAAACCAGCTGAAGCAAGAAATTATTGTGTTTTGAAATAAAGACTAGTATCTTTGTTAGGATAAATAAACATTCCTGCTGGGCTGATTTAAAAAACCTACATTTTATCATACTTGTATAAAAGATATTTTATTGCCAATGTAGACATAATGGTGAAGTATAACTGTCTCCTTAAAAAGTAGCAAAGGAGAATCTTCTGTGTGTCAGAGGTAACTACTGTTACCTCTACACTATAATCAGTGCAACTCAGAAAAGGAACAACATTAAACACATTTAGAAATAGCGTAAACACTTTATGACTTATGGACTAGGATAGTATAAACAGTTCTTGTTTGTATAGCTGAAATAAAGTTGAATATTTAATATGTTCTTATAATACAAATTAAAGCAATTAATTTTCTTTCAAATTGAAACTGTAAGCATGACAGAGATGACAGGTAGTTATTTATGACCAAATTTTAATCCCAATTTATATATCAAGTTACTTAATTTTAAACAGCAAAATATCACTAATTAAATAAACTAATAAGGGGCCGGTCCAGTGGCATAGTGGTTAGGTTTGGGCACTCTGCTTCAGTGGCCCAGGGTTTGCCGGTTTGGATCCTGGGCACGGACTGATACACTGCTCATCAAGCCATGCTGAGGCGGCATCCCACATAGAGCAACTAGAAGCATCCACAGCTATGACATATAACTATCTACTGGGGCTTTGGGGAGAAAAAAAGCAAAAAAAGGAGGAGGATTGGCAACAGATATTGGCTTGAGGCCAATCTTCCTAAAAAAAAAAAAAACTAAACTAATAAACAGTACAGAGTTTGCATCTTTCTCTTTCTTGATTACAGTTATCACATCTTATTTTTTTGCTTTTATAAAATGCAATTTTACTTTGAACTCTAATTTTATAAAAATGTTACCACAATGTATTCTTAAAATAATATATGTTTTAAGTTGACTTACACAGATGTAGCTTTAGAATACACCTTAAGATACTGAATCAATGTTAAAAAAAAATCATTAACAGTCATTTGTAAGACACATTTTAGATGTCACTTTAGAAATACTAATTTCAGTATTTACAAAAAATCAGAAAGAGTTAGGACTTCCACAACGTTCCTTAAGATTTCATAATTCATTGTAATTTCTTTTACTGAACTCAGTTGTTTAGCATCCATACTATGAGACAAAAGAATCTTAGCACATATAAGTGAGCCTTAAAAGAAAAATAAACCTAAGTCAGCTTACTTGAATGATGAATAGTCTGCAGATATCCAACACATAATAATGATTGGTTGAGCATTGTCTATTTCCCCACCACTTGTTTTTAGTGTTGCTCCAGATTGGACCTGAACCAGTCTTATGCAGTAGGGAGACCTGCAGGTCAATCCTTGGATCCTCGATCCAAACTTTCTTCTTCTATGTACTTCTGTTTATATCTACTTTAAGTAATTCCCCGTTTACAGCTGGAAAAAGATATTAATTCTATGATTTATCTCCTTCACCCTAACTCAGTACAATAACATAGGAAATTCATCTTCTCCCCATTTTCATTCATTTACAGATCAAATTTTAACTCTGATTGTAACTGATAAATAGCTGGATAGACTTAGAAATTGAGCTCTATGAATATACATGAAAGAAATATGGCTCAAATTTTAGAAATAGAAACAAAAAATAAGATCTCTATGGTTGATACAAGATAGCAAGCACTTAAGTCAACTGGTGACTCTAAATGGAAATACTGGAAACATTTGGATTATCTGATTATCTCCTCCTCTTTCCTATTTAACTAAACTTATATTCTTCAGATTCAGAATTTTAGTTATGTTTAAAATGATTATTTTTATTCCACGTTTTGATGCTATTGTAAATGATATTTTAATTTCTGATTTTTCATTCATAGGATATAGAAATACAATTGATTTTTGTATATTGCTCTTGTATCCTGCAAACTTGCTAAACTTATTACTAGTTCGAGTTGCTTTTTGTAGATTCTGTAGGGTTTTCTACAAAAGACAGTCATTCATCTATGCGTGAAGGGAGTTTTGCTTCTTACTTTCCAATCTGCACAAATTTTATTTCTTTTTCTTGACTGTTGTACTGCATAGAACCTCCAGAACAATGTTGAATAGAATAGTTTAGAGCAAGCATCTTTTTTTTCTTCCCAATTTTGTTTGAAAAGAAATGTTTTTCACCGTTAATGATAGATTCATTGTAAATGCCATGTATGTGGTTAAAAAAAATCCTCTTATTAATTTCCTGAGAGTTTTTATTGGGAATAGATGTAAGATTTCATCTAATGCTATTTTTTTATCTATTGAGATGATCATATGATTTTACCTTTTCAGTTTGTTAATATGGTGATTGACTGGTTTTCAAATGTTAAACCATACTTACATTCCAATTAATAATTTTTGCATCCATATTTTTGAGGGGTATTGGTCTATAGTTTTCCTTCCTTTTAATATTTTTATCCAATTATAGTACTAGAATAAGGCTGACCTCATAGAATTAGTTGGAAAGTGTTCTTTCAATTCTCTGGAAAACATGTAGAATTATATCTTACTTAAATGTTTGGATGAATTCACTAACAAAGTCATTATTTTTCTGGTGTTTTCTTTTAAGTAAGATTTTTAACTGTAAATTCAAGTTCTTTAACAGAGGTAAGGCTATTCAAATTATTTCTTCTTGAGTGAGCTTTGGTAGTTTGAGACTTTCAAAGAGTACCTCTATCCACCTATCTATCTATCTGTGTTATTTATATCATTAAGTTATAAATTTGTTGATTAAATTTGTTCATAATATTTCTTAATCATTCTATAATATCTGTAGTGTCTACATTGATGTCAGCTCCCTTATTCCTGTTAATGATAATTTGTTTCCTGTGTTTTTATTTCCAATCAATCTGGATAGAGGTTCATTAATTTATTGACCTCAGAGCCATCTTTTGGTCTCATTGATTTTTCTCTATTATTTTCTTTTTTCTATTTCATTGATTTGGACTCAAATAATTTTTATTTCATTTCAGTTGCTTTCTCTGCATTTTTTGGTCTTTTCTAGTTTTTTTTTTTTTTTTTTTAGGTAGAACCTGAGGTCTTTAATTTTAGACCTTTTTTTTTTTATAACATATTGCTCTCAATTTTCTTCTAAGTACTGCTTTAGATACATCCCACAAAGTTAGATATGCTGTGTTTTCTTTTTCATTCAGTTTAAAATTCTTTCTAATTTCCATTTAGATTTTTACTTTGAGTCACTAGTTATTTCAGAGTGTACTATTTACTTTCAAACTATTTGGGAATTTTTAGTTTATCTCTATGTGATTGATTTCTAATTTAATTCCATTGTGTACAATGAGCATTCTATATATACATGTATCTTTTTATATTTATTAGGACTTTTTATGAATTAGAATATGATCTATCTTGATAAATGGTCTATGTCCACATGAAAAGAACATATATTGCCATTGTAAAGTGGAGTGTTCTATAATTATCAATTGAACAAAGTTGTTTGATAATGTTGCTCAAGGTTATTTGATTTTAGAATTTTCTGTCTTTTTAATCTAGCAATTATTTAGAGAGGGATTTTAAAATCTCCCATTATAATTGTGGATTTGTTTTATTCTCTTTACAGTTTTATCATTTTATCTTTTGGAATATATCGTTTATCTTGAAGCTCTTTTATTAGATGCATTAATATTAAGGATTCTTATGTCCTCTTCAGGAATTGACCCCTTTATGAAATTACCCTTTTTTTCTTCTGTAATATTCTGTGATCTGTTTTATATTTAATCTGATATTAATTAGTTATTCCAACTTTGATTAATGTTAACATAATATATTTTTTCATACATAACATGTAGGTGAATATTGCTTTTTATATTATCTGATAATCTCTTACTTTTCATTGGAATGTTTAAACCATTTACACTTAATGTGATTATTGGTATGATAGTTTTAATTCTACCATATTGCTATTTGTTCCATTTGTTCTTTGTTTACTTTTCTTTTCTGCCTTATTTTCAATTTACTGCATAGTATTTTAAAATTCTATTTTATCCTTTGGCTTACTAGATTTAAGTTTTATATTATAAAGCATTAACTTATCATGCTCAGTATTCAAGTTGTATTATGATACTTCACTTATAATATGAAAAATTTACTACAATAAATTTCCATTTCTTCTCACTCTGCCTTGGTGCTACCTATGTTAACACAATTTACATCTATTTATGTTATAAATCCCACAATGCATTGTTATTGTTTTTGCCTTAAATAGTTTATTTTCTTTTAAAGAGATGTAAAAAGTAAGAAAAATGTCTTTATATTTCCTAATTTAGTGCCCATTTCTGCCACTCTTCATTCATTTGTGTAGATTTAGATTTTCATCTGGCATCATTCCCTTTTTCTTGAAGGACTACTTTTAAAATTTCTTGTAGTGCTCATCTGCTGATGATGCATTCTTTCATCTCTTATATGTTTGAAAAAATTTATTTTGCTTTTACTTTTGAAAGATATTTTCCCTGGGTATAGAATTCTAGATTGACAAGTTTTTTCTTCCTTTTTGTATTTTAAAAGTGTTTCTTTATTATCTTTTATCTTGCATGTTTTCTGATGAGAAATCTGCCGTCATCTTATCTTGTGTCTTTGTTTTTTTCTCTAGCTTCTTTTAAGATTTTTAATATTTGTCACTGTGCATTATTTATCTATTGTTTAATAACAAATTACCCTCAATTCTACTGACTTACAACACCAAACAACTATTGCTTCACGATTATGTGGTCAGGAATTTGGGCACAGCTTAGATGGTACCTGTGGCTCAAGACTTTCACAAGGTTGTAGTCAAACTCTCAGCTGTGGATGTGGTTTCATCTGAAGACTTCACTGGAGGATGATCTTCTTCCAAGTTTCCTCACATGCTTATTGGCCAACCTCAGAATATCTACTTCCAAACTACTCATGTGAACCTCCCCATGAGGCTGCCTCATAGCATATCATTGGTTTTTCCAACAGAGAGCCACTGAAGAACAGAGAGAGGACAAAACTGTATTTGAGGAATTAATGCACAAAACTATACCCAATTTGATGAAAATTTTCAACAAAATAGAAGGAGGAAAGCTGAAGAAATCACAAGAGCAAGAAAGAAACATAAAGAAAACTAAACTACACCATCTCTTTATTATTAAATTGCTTAAAACATCTTAGATGTTACATAAATAGATAAGCAAACAAACACACAAACACACAAATAAATTTTGCTACTTGAAGTTGATCTACTATTCATTGGTGCTTTGTTCATTCTTTCTGTTTATTTTTCTCTCATTGTTTCATTTTGGATGATTCCTATTGCTATGTTTTCAAGTTCACTCATCTTTTTTTCTCCAACATCTTATCTCTCATTAATTCCATCTAATGTTTTGTTATTTAAATATTCTTATTTTCATCTCCATAAGTTTGATTTGCCTCTTTTTCATATATTTTGTGTCCCTACTTAGCATATTAAATCTCATCCCTAGCTTCTTAAACATAGAATATGTAGTTTAGTAACTTTTAACATTGCCCATGTCATTTCTGGTTCAGTTTTGATTGACTGACTTTTCTTTCCATTATGGGTTTTTGATTGGATGCCAGCCATTATGAATTCTACCCTCTTGAGTACTGGATACTTTAGTATTCTTAAAACATTCTTGAAGAGTGACGTCAGCATCATGGCGGAGTGAGATTCCCTCTTTGAATCTCTGCCCCCTACGACACAACAAAAACATCATTCACATTCCAACAGAGCTCAATCAAACACTACAAAGGACTTCTGAGAAACCCCTGCTGCCATACATCAGACGGTGGAGGCGCGGGAAGCCCAGGAGGACGGGAGGAGAGGTAGGAGCTTGTACTCCCCCTCCCCAACCGATCGGCAAAGACAGCGCGGTTCGCGGACAGAGGGGGGAGGGGCGGCCCACAGCGGGGAAAACTATCGCCATCCAGGTGCTCTCACAGACTGTCGCGAGATCCCCACGGGGAAGCGACGATGGACTGTTTAGGGGGTGTAGCAAACACCCTAAGAGAGCCAGAAAGGAAACCCCCGGGTCAAGCAGGAGAAAGAGAGGACCTCTCCCCCCACACACCCGGCGTTTCAGCATAATCCCTCCAGGGGCTGCAGCCGCCTCAGGGCAAACCGCTCGTGATCTCCATCTAGTGGCAGCAGGGGGAAACTGCAGGACTAACTTTAATCATGAGGGGTAAAAATAAAGCCGTCCCCGTTGGATCCTTGTGAAAATATGTCATGGCTGCAGACCAAACGGAAAATGACAAACACCCAGAAACCAACCCTGAAGGCACAGAATTTGATAACCTGAATGAGAGAGAATTCAAAATAGCTATCATAAACAAGCTCAACGAAATACAAGAGAACACACAGAAACAAATCAACGAATTCAGGGATTATGTCACAAAAGAGATTGAAACCCTAAAGAAAAACCAATCAAAATTATTGGAGATGAAAAACAAAATCAACGAGATAGTGGAAAAAATGGAGTCTTTAAAGAGCAGAACTGACAATATGGAGGAACGAATTAGCACTATTGAGGATAGCCACGCAGAAATGCTCCTGGTAGAGGAGGAGAGAGAGCTAAGACGAAAAAGAAATGAAGAAATTCTTCGAGAAATATCAGACTCAATGAGGAAAAGCAACATAAGGATAATAGGTATTCCAGAAGGAGAAGAAAGAGAAAAAGGAGCAGAGAGTTTGTTCAAAGAAATAATAGCTGAGAACTTCCCCAACCTAGGGAACGAGAGGGAAATAACAGTGAATGAAATCAATAGATCACCTAAATATATAAACAGGAATAAAAAATCATCTCGCCACATAGTAGCAAACTTGAAGAATACCCGTGACAAGGAAATAATATTGAAGGCAGCTAAACAAAAAAACAAAATAACATACAAAGGAAACCCCATCAGGCTCTCAGCTGATTTCTCGACAGAAACTCTACAGGCTAGGAGAGACTGGAATGATATATTCAAAATCATGAAAGACAAAAACCTTCAGCCGAGAATACTTTATCCAGCAAAAATATCCTTCAAATACGATGGAGAAATAATAACTCTCCCTGATAAACAAAAGCTAAGAGAGTTCGTCACCACAAGACCCCCACTACAAGAAATGCTCAAGAAGGCCCTTAGGCCTGAAAAAAAACAAATGAGAAAGGGGATACAAAGATTTCAACAAGGAGAAAAGCAAGGAGACTAAACCAGAACAAAATACAGTTGGAAAACATCAAAAATTAATTCAAGCTCATCACTGGAAACACACATTCATGACACAATCTGGAATAAAGAGATAACAAATAAGGAGGGGAAGAGGTAAGGGATTGAACTGACCCAGCCTCAGGAAAAAGGAGGCATCTGAAAATGTACTTTCTTATCCAGCAGATCGCTTATATAAACCGCACGGTAACCACTATACAAACAACCAGAAGAGAACCACACAAGACAAATAAAGAGAAAACCAAGAGAATGAGCATGCAGAAATACCAAATTGAATTTGCAGTCCGAAACACAAGGGACAAGAAACAAAGGAAATGCAAAAGAACCAGAAGATGAACAATAAAATAGCAACATTAAACCCTCATATATCAATAATCACTCTAAATGTAAATGGATTGAATTCTCCAATCAAAAGACACAGAGTGGCAGGATGGATTAAAAACCAAGATCCAACAATCTGCTGCCTCCAGGAAACACATCTCAGCTCTAAAGACAAACACAGACTCAAAATAAAAGGATGGAAAACAATACTCCAAGCTAATGGCAAACAAAAGAAAGCAGGAGTAGCCATACTTATATCAGACAAGGTAGACTTCAAGATAAAAAAGGTAATGAGAGACAAAGAAGGGCAATATATAATGATAAAAGGGATACTTCACCAAGAAGACATAACACTTATAAATATCTATGCACCCAACACAGGAGCACCAAAGTACATAAAACAACTGCTAAAAAACCTTAAAGGAGATATTAACAATAACACAATAATAGTAGGGGATCTTAACACCCCCCTTACATCAATAGATAGATCATCCAGACAAAAAGTCAATAAGGAAATAATGGACTTAAACAAGAAACTAGATGCAATGGACTTAATAGATATATACAGAGCACTCCACCCAAAAAAAGCAGAGTACACATTCTTCTCAAGTGCTCATGGAATATTCTCAAGGATAGACCATATATTAGGAAACAAGGCAAACCTCTATAAATTTAAGAAGATTGAAATCATTACAAGCATCTTTTCTGATCATAATGCTGTGAAACTAGAAATCAACTGCAAGGAAAAAACTAGGAAAGGGACAAAGATGTGGAGACTAAACAACATGCTACTGAACAACCAATGGGTCGTTGATGAAATTAAAGGAGAAATCAAAAGCTATCTGGAGACAAATGAAAAGGAAAATACACCATACCAACCCATATGGGATGCAGCAAAAGCAGTCCTGAGAGGGAAATTCATAGCAATACAAGCTCACCTTAACAAACAAGAAAAATCCCAAATAAATAACCTTAAATTGCACCTAACAGAGTTGGAAAAAGAAGAACAGACAAAGCCCCGAATCAGCAGAAGGAGGGAAATAATAAAAATCAGAGCAGAAATAAATGAAATTGAAACCAAAAAAACAGTAGAAAGGATCAATGAAACAAAGAGCTGGTTCTTTGAGAAGATAAATAAAATTGACAAACCCTTAGCCAGACTCACTAAGAAAAAAAGGGAGAAGACTCAAATAAATAAAATTAGAAATGAAAGAGGAGAAATTACAACAGACACCACAGAAATACAAGGGATTATTAGGGAATGCTATGAAAAACTTTACGCCAACAAATTGGACAACCTAGAGGAAATGGACAAATTCTTGGACGTGTACAACCTCCCAAAACTGAATCAAGAAGAAATAGAGAATCTGAACAGACCAATCACAAGTAAAGAGATTGAAACAGTAATCAAAAACCTCCCAAAAAATAAAAGCCCAGGACCAGATGGCTTCCCTGGAGAATTTTATCAAACGTTCAAAGAAGATTTAGCACCTATCCTTCTCAAATTATTCCAAAAAATAGAGGAAGATGGAATACTTCCCAACACATTCTATGAGGCCGACATCATGCTGATACCAAAGCCAGACAAGGACATTACAAAGAAGGAAAACTACAGGCCAATATCGCTGATGAACATAGACGCAAAAATCCTCAACAAAATATTGGCAAACCGAATACAGCAATACATCAAAAAGATCATACACCACGATCAAGTGGGATTTATACCAGGGACACAGGGATGGTTCAACATCCGCAAATCAATCAACGTCATACACCACATTAACAAAATGAAGAATAAAAACCACATGATCATCTCAATCGATGCAGAGAAGGCATTCGACAAGATCCAGCATCCATTTATGATAAAAACCCTCAACAAAATGGGTATAGAAGGAAAGTACCTCAACATAATAAGGGCCATATATGACAAACCTACAGCAAACATCCTACTCAACGGGGAAAAACTGAAAGCCATTCCTTTGAGGACAGGAACAAGACAAGGGTGCTCACTCTCACTGCTCTTATTCAACATAGTACTGGAAGTTCTGGCCAGAGCAATTAGGCAAGAAAAAGGAATAAAAGGACTCCAAATAGGCAATGAAGAAGTGAAACTCTCACTATTTGCAGACGACATGATCCTATGCATAGAAAACCCCAAAAATTCCATCGGAAAGCTACTAGAAACAATCAACAACTACAGTAAAGTGGCAGGGTATAAAATCAACTTACAAAAATCAATTGCATTTCTATACACTAACGATGAAAAAACAGAAAGAGAACTCAAAAAGACAATCCCATTTACAATTGCAACAAAGAGAATAAAATATCTGGGAATAAATTTAACCAAGGAGGTCAAAGACCTATACAATGAAAACTATAAGACACTATTGTAAGAAATCGAGGAGGACATAAAGAAATGGAAAAATATTCCATGCACATGGATTGGAAGAATAAATATAGTTAAAATGTCCATTCTACCTAAAGCAATCTACAGATTCAATGCAATCCCAATCAGAATCCCAATGTCATTCTTCACAGAAATAGAACAAAAAATACTGAAATTCGTATGGGGCAACAAAAGAGCCCGAATAGCTAAAGCAATTCTGAAAAAAAAGAACAAAGCTGGAGGCATCACAATCCCTGATTTCAAAATATACTATAAAGCTACAGTAATCAAAACAGCATGGTACTGGTACAAGAATAGACACACAGATCAATGGAACAGAATTGAAAGCCCAGAAATAAAACCACACACCTATGGACAGCTAATCTTCGACAAAGGAGCAAACAACATACAATGGAGAGATGGAAGTCTCTTCAATAAATGGTGCTGGGAAAATTGGACAGCAACATGCAAAAGAATGAAAGTAGACCATCTCCTATCGCCATATACAAAAATCAATTCAAAATGGATCAAAGACCTGAAAGTGAGACCTGAAACTATAAAACTCCTGGAAGAAAATATAGGCAGTACACTAATTGCGATTGGACATAAAGGGATCCTGTCAGATTCCATGTCTACCCAGACAAGGGAAACAAAAGAAAAAATAAACAAGTGGGACCTCATCAGACTAAAGAGCTTCTACAAGGCAAATGAAACCAGGATCAAAATGAATAAACAACCCACCAGCTGGGAGAAAATATTTGCAAATCGTTTGTCTGACAAGGGATTAATCTCAGTAATATACAAAGATCTCATACAACTGAGCAACAAAAAAACAAACAACCCGATCAAAAAATGGGCAGAGGATATGAACAGACATTTTTCCAAGGAAGAGATACAGATGGCCAATAGACACATGAAAAGATGTTCAACATCACTAATCATCAGGGAAATGCAAATCAAAACTACACTGAGATATCACCTTACACCGGTTAGAATGGCTATAATCACAAAGACAAATAACAACAAATGCTGGAGAGGTTGTGGAGAAACGGGGACCCTCATTCACTGCTGGTGGGAATGCAAACTGGTGCAGCCTCTATGGAAAACAGTATGGAGAGTCCTCAAAAAATTAAAAATAGAAATACCATATGATCCAGCAATCCCACTCTTGGGCATCTACCCAATGGACGTGAAATCAACCATCACAAGAGGCATATGCACCCCTATGTTCATTGCAGCATTGTTCACTATAGCCAAGAAGTGGAAGCAACCCAAGTGTCCCTCAACTGAAGATTGGTTAAAGAAGATGTGGTATATACATACAATGGAATACTACTCAGCCATAAGAAAAGACACAATTGTCCCATTTGCAACAACATGGAAGGACCTAGAGGGTATTATGTTAAGTGAAATAAGCCAGAGAGAGAAGGACAGACACTGCATGAACTCACTCATATATGGAATATAAGTGAACACACGGACAGGGAGAACTGATTGGTGGTTACCAAGGGGAAGGGGGTGGGGGGGGCACAAGGGGTGAAGGGTTACATCCACAAGGTGACGGACAAACAAAAATGTACAACTAAAACCCCACAGTGTTATAAACTAAGACATCAATAAAAAAAAAAAATAAAAAAAACATTCTTGAGCTTTGTTCTGGCATATGGTTAAGTTACTTGGAAACAGTTTGATATTTTGGGGATGTACATTTAAGCATTGCTAAATGAGACCAGAGCAGTGTTTTACCTAGGATTATTTTTTCCTACTACTAAGATAGAATTGTTTGGGCTTCTATAAAGTCCTGTAAATTATGAGGATTTACAACTTGGTTGATGGAAACAGGCACTATTCCCAATTCTTTGTGAGCTATATGTACTGTTGCTTCTAAGTCTTTTGGGTGGTTCTTTCCCCCTCTGTGAGTAGTTTCCTCACATATGTGTACTGCTCAGTATTGAACTGAATACATGAGAGGTACCCTCTGAAGATTTCCAGAGTTCCCTCTATGAATAATTCTCTCGTCTCTAATACTATCCTTTGCAAACTTCAGCTGCCTTGTTTTCTCTGGTCTCTAAACTCTGTTTCCTCAAGTCAGGTAGAGTAAGTCCTCAAGTCAGATGGATTCCAGCTGGCTTCTACCTCCCTGAACCAAGATCTGTAAACTCATTTCAGGCAGAAATCTAAGGAAATTATAAGGTTTACCTTATGCCCCCACTTCCTACCTATGTCTGTCTCTTTCTGAGATCATTGTCCTTAGTTACCTCATTTCCAGTATATTGAGGACCATTTTTTAAAATCTATTTTGTCTATAATTTTCATTGTTTCTGGCAAGAGGGTAATTGTGGTCCCTATTACTCCATCTGGGCCAGAAGAAGTTCAATGTCCCAATTTTAAAATAGCTGGTGAATATCTACATGTTCTAATAGAAATGTGACAGTGTCTAATATAAACTCATCATTTCCAACCACCAGCTTCTCCTCATTTTTCTCATTTTTATTCATGGCCCTATCATTCAACCTATAACCTTGGCTTCTTTGTTTCCATTAACTTCTTATATCAGCCAATTGGCTACCCTGTTCTGATAAACTTAATTTTTCATAAGCACTTGGTTCATCTTATTTTCATTTCTACTGTCACCACCTGTATTCAATTTTCTTTACTTTTTACCTGACATTATAGTAATTTTTTTAAAATGAATTGGATCAACATGATTATAGGAATTAAAAGTCTTTTTTAGCTTTCCATTGCACATAGGATAAAATATATAAATTTTATATGAGCTATAAAGTCCTTCAGTATCTAATCCTTTCATGTTACTGTAAAATTATCTTGTGCTGTTCTTTCTTCAAATCTGTCATATTATCCTTCTTTTTAGCTCCTTGAAGACTTTTCCCTACCTCAGATCTCATACACATACTATCTTCTCTCCTTGAAGACCTCTTTTCCTGCTTCATTGCAAGGTTGGCTCTTTTGTCTCCCTCAGGTTTTAGCTTGTATGTCATTTCCTGAAACTCAAATTCCACCCAACTCAAAATGAACCTCTATTCCAAATTATTCTCTCTTAATCTTTTTAGTTTTAGTGATAATTATAATTTAAAACAATATATTTTAAGTTATATTTGTGGCTGTCTTTTAACTGTTTTCCCTACTATAAACTACACAGAGTAGGGATTTTTCTCATCCCATTCCTGTGCCTGGCACATAGCACATGAACACTCAGGAATATTTGAATGAGCAACTGAATGAATCAGCTGTTATCTGTGACTCTATTCTTTGCTTCCATTCTGACCTCCACTTTGCTTTCAGATTAATCTTCCAAAGCAAACTTCAAGTCACTTTTTTGTCTAAATAATATCAAAGTTCTGTAATTTCTTACTAAATTTAGAATGTTTTTTTCAAAAATTGGCACTTAAGACTTCTATAATAGGTCATAGATTTACCAATTTATTTATTCCTACTTTATGCTCTGACAAACTATGTTTTCTAACTTTACACTTTCGACAAAGTTATTCTCTTTGTGTAAAAAAAAAATCCTTTTCACTCTCCACCTCTACCTGCTCTTCCTTCCTAATACACCTAAACCCCACTGTTCCACGAGGCTCTCTCTCCATTAACTTCATGTAGAAGTCACCATTTCAACTTCTAAATCCCCAAATCTCTGTTCCCATATAACTTTATACTCGTTTATAAAATTGCTTAATTTTTATCCTAAGTTACAAACACTTTACAAAGAGGATGGGACTAATCCAGCCTCTTTACATCTAGAATTGGACAAATATTTTTTTACTATAATAAAGACCACAATTTCATATGCAACTGTGAGTATAGGTTATAGTGCTTACTTTATAAAATATATATTATTTTTTATACTGATATCTATAATTTACTTTAAAATATGTCAGCATACAGTGTGATACACGGTGTGTGTTTTGCAGTTTAAACTATAATCCAGCTACTGAAAGCACTCTATATTCTGAAGGAGGTCAGCTGTTGCTCTAATCAGAAAGCCCAGTCTCTCAAGACTGTTAATTAGTATTCTGAATGTCAAAATGCTTTTTTCTTTTTGAGTAAGAAAATAGTTGAATTTTCCTAACATTATGAATTTTAAATAGACTTCATAAAATTCCATGTAATGAAGTTAGTGGGTTGGCATCAAATATTTTAGAGTTATGCCCCAACCTGCATGAACTGGGTATATGAATCTAGCAAAGTGTGAAACCTAAACCACCTGCCTTTAGGAATGGTAGCCAAGTCTTGTGTTCAGTCCTGGGATTAGATTTCAGTTTGTCTGATGCTAACGATAGGGTAACAGAATTCTTCCTCTGAATGTTATTGTGTTTGATGTCAGAGAACCATAGAAGGTCTCAAACCAGCAAACATATTATACCAAGAATATTTTACACTTTGAGTAATATTTTTCTTCTCCTTGCTGAGTACACAATAGTTTTAAGAAAATTTCTTAAGATATTTTTATACTCATATTAAAATTTAAAAAATTTGTCTAACTTTATGATTAAGACAAAGTAATTCATAAAGTTTTTCTAGATGTTTTATTAAGCTCATTTTGTCTGAAAGTTATAAAATTCATGATAAGGAAAGGACAAACATTTTCTTTAAATATATTAAGTATTATTATTAATGAAGAAACATTCTGTCAAAGCTGACAAATACATATTCAAATGCTAAGAAACCTATCCAAATAAGCTTATTTTCATAAGAAAATATATAAAGGAGTTTGTTTCTTGCTGTACAAGATTAAACATGACTTATATTTTCACTTTTAGGACATTTTAGAAAAATGTTTTTTTGGTGCTTAACTTTATTCTGGCCACTTCAGCAATGTGGCCAAAACTTTCTTTTGGAGATGTATCTCTTCCTTTTATGTTGCAGAAACCCTCCTTTTTGTTACAAGACTCAGCATACTTGCTGATGTCCCAACTGCTGTTCATAATCTTCCCTACCTTTTAATCCTTATTGAATTACTCTTCTTTCATCTATTTCCTAAATCACAGATGGTCTTCAGTTGCACTTCTTATTCCACTTGCAACTAACCATCTCAGCATATAGTGATTTTCTGTCTTCTGACCCCACTATACCTCATTTTTTCGAATTATTGTGTATTGTTCAAAATTTCTATATTTTCAGTGTCTTAATATAGGCCTTATATTTACAATTTAATTGCAAGCCTTTAAACTCTCTTGTTATTCACATAGTGCCCAGCAGTGTATCTTAAGCCTAAAAACACTTAGTAGGTAACTCTTTATTGATTATGATAACAAGGTAGTACCATAAAAACAGCAATTTGAAAACTTGCTATGACAATAATTGGTCTAATAGGTTATTGTCTAATGATGCTCCATTTTTGTCGAAGATCATTTGTAGTTTAGTTTTTTTATCTGCATTCCTGTCTGTCACTTTAACATTTCAGTTTTGCCAAACTATCCAAAAATAATTTCACAAGTTATAGTATCTTTTATTGAAACTGATTCCTTAACAGGAAATCATATCCAGAGCAAGATGGCCCTGGACTAATAATTGACAGATTTGTCTATTCTCCAAAAGAATAATATTTTGTAAACAAATGGAAATTTCAAAAAGGAGTCACATCTCATGGAATATGAAATTTAAAATAGGTTAGTCTAAATATAAGTAGGCAATAAAGTAAATGGAGAAACAAATGTCCTCTCATACTTTTTCAACATTTCCTAAACTATTAGTTACTTCAAAAATATCATTAAATATCTACTATGTGCCAGACACTGTTCTTAGTGCCTAGACTATAGCATCAACAGGAACGCTTGTCATAGATTTATATTCTGGATCAAGGACAGGGAACAGACAACCATACATTGAATATGATATTAAGGAGTGATAATCACCCTGACTAAAGTTAACAGTAGATAAAGCAATAGGCAGTAAAAAATGACAGCAGTGGGGGCTGAGAGGCTACTTTAGAGAAGAGGATTAGAGAAGGCTTCTCTGAGAAAACAGTGCTTGAATATATGCGTGAATGAAACGAGGGAGAAATATACAAGAATCAGAGGAAAGAGGCTTCCTCCAGGCAGGGGAAGAGCAAGAGCAAACGTCTGGGGAGGAACTGAGTTTGGAGATTTCCTGTGTGAAGAAAGCTAAGAAGGCGGATGTGGCTAAAGTTCATGCCATGTAAAGCCTTCAAACTTCGAAAGGGGTGAGGATCATTATCTAAATGGGATAGGAAGCCCATCAGTAGTTTTGAGCAGGAGAATGACAAATACCTGGTTTTGAAACCTCTTTACTCTTTTGCTCTCTTCTCATTTGGGGAAGTCTCCACTTCCTCCTCAGTGCGGGAACAGTCAGAGAGAGAGTCAGGTGGCTTTGAGCAGGCTGGACTCAGCTCATAGCTCGTGGTTGATTCATACATGTTGTATAACAGTTAAGTGAATAATTGATTCCAAGAAACTATGACAGTTCCCATTTTCAAATATATCAATTGATTTATTAATATCTGTCTGGAATTAGAGAATAACTTAAACTGAAGTGTTGGAGTAATGAGTAGAGGTTTGTTTGTTTAAATGAAGTGTGAGAAATAATTTTGAGCACTGGGTTTTAAACCATCTGGGGCAATTACCCATGATGATAGGGGATGAACAGGCAGAAGATTCTCTTCCTCTCCTCTAATGGACAGGATCCCTCTTGGGCTAATTGAAGATGCACAAAGGACCTAGGGCCCTCGTAACATTTCTCTTCCCTGGACCCACCCAATATAAAGCTATTTAGTTTTCAATGTTTTGTTAATCATCATATATTATATAAGATAAACATATCTTTTATGGAGTCTAATATTTCTGTTGTATGTTACTTTATTTTTTAATTTTAATTTTTCTTTTGGTGAGGAAGATTAGCTCTGAGCTAACATCTGTTGCCAATCTTCCTCTTCTTGCTGAGGAAGATTGACACTGGGCTAACATCCATGACCATCTTCCTCTACATTATATGTGGGACACCTGCCACAGCATGGCTTGACAAGTGGTGTGTAGGTCCAAGCCTGGGATCTGAACCCATGAACCCTGGCCTGCTGGAGCAGAGCACCAGAACCTAACCACTATGCCATGGGGCCCCATATATTTCTTTATTGATAGTCACCTTGTCTTAGGTGGGCTTCAATATATCATCTCTATTTTCCTGACAGGTACTTTCTCAGAGTTCACTGTGTGTGCAGTTAAGATGAAATACTTTGCTTTCTATTACAACCTATCTTTGGGTGATTTGTTTTATGACTGCAATGAAATGATTTTGCTACTGAAGTGATTATGCAGAGTCAAATGTTTTAGGATGCTGAAAGGTGGGGCCTTATTTTTGAGACATTTTATGACCCAGGGGACTAAAGGTGCTGAAATGGGAGGAATAAATATTGTATTAAATAACATCATACATTTGGATTCACTCATTGTTTTAAAAATCTGCCATTATAGTTTGTTCCGTGTTAAAACACACATAGATCCAGACTCTGTTGCTGAGGCTGGTCCTTATCGCCAACATTCCTAAGTCCACAGCTTGGGCAGTAAGTACTTCATCGTCTTGCTATACTCCCACCCATGAAAACTCGTAAATTCTTTGCCCAGTTCCTCAGGACATTGTTCTCTGGACAGGGCAGAAAAGTTAGCACTCCCAATATGTTGACTGTCTCTCCATCAAAAATGCACTTTAATTTCTTAATGAATTCTACAAGTGTAGGCAGAGTCAGGGAGGCTGACTGGGTAAGTCAGAATTATTGTTGTCATTTTTATTATTTTAGTATGAATGTACAAACATACTACCTTTTAAAAGTGTAGTAGACATTATTCACGAGATTCTTTTCCTTCTTTGCAACTCTTAAGATGTACTATGATGCCATAAGGAAGGTCAGAGACAATAAGAACAGAAATATTGTTAGGAAGGAGCAGTTTCTATGCATTTGATCTTGAGAATAGTCTGTAGGAGACAAATGAGTGGAAACAGGAAGAATAGTGAGGAGGCAATTGCATTAAGGGAAACGAAGTTCTCTCAAACCCGTATGATAACCTTGAATTTGGTCAGAGAGATGGTCAGATGCTGGATATATTTTGAAGCTAGAGTCCACCGGATTTCCTTCCTCATTAAACATGAGGTGAGAAAAAGAAAAAGCTGAAGTGTAAAGCCAAAGTTTTTGTTGTTTGGAAAAGGAAAGATGGAGCCCCCATCAACCGAGAGTTGGAAAGTTCTGAACAGGTTAAGCTTGAGGTAGCTAGTCAATATTCAGGTGGAGATGTTAACTATGCAGTTGTATATATGATTCTAGAGCTCATCAGAAAGATCTGTATGAGAGTTATGTTTTTTCTAATAGTCATTGTATAGATGGTATTTAAAAGCTGGATGAGAAAATTAAGGAAATAAGTTTCAATAAAGTAGAGGACTAAGAGATGAATGCTGGGATACTCCAATGTCAAGAGGTCCATTAGATTTGAAATTAGATATACTTGAACTAGGTAATTCTACATTCATCATTCATTCCAAAATGAATCAAGGAAGAGAGATGATTTTCAATGCATAACCAATGGGACTCCAAATGGATGCATTTTTTTTATAACAACATTCTATAATTAAGGCACAAAATGAATTTCTAGAGAGTAAGAACTATGCAGTTCTGAAATTATTTTAATAATAATATAATGTTTTCACAGTACTTTATTGATTTTAATGTATAGTAGAGAAAAAGAAACTTTATATTTTTATTTATTTATTTTCTTTGGTGAGGAAGATTCACCTTGAGCTAACATCTGTGCCAGTCTTCCTCTATTTTGTATGTGGGATGCCTCCACATCATGGCTGACGAGTAGAGTTAAGTCTGCGCCAGTATCCGAACCTGTGAAACCGGGCCGCCTAAGTGAAGCATACGGAACTTTAACCACTCGGCCACAGGGCCAGCCCCCAAACTTTATATTTTTAGAAAATAATTTTTATATTCTCAATAGAATGTCTGGGGTTAGGAAAATTATTTAATTTCCCCAATTCCCATTTTAATTACTGAAACCTTAAAATCATATCTAAATTTGGATATTTGCTTTATATTTTTTAATTTTATTACTATCAGTTCTTTTCAGGTGTTGTTTAGTTATACCATTATTTTTATTGAACACTTAGAGTGAGCATTTCCTTCAATCATTTAATGAAAGTTGCAGAAAAATAACATAGGGTTCATGCTAGGAAATATACTCTAACTGTAAGATTTCCTATCATCTGTAACTCTTTTGTGTTACCAAAATATTAATTATGTCATGAAATAATATGTTTTGGATGTGGTTGACTTAGATCCTATTTTAGCGTTTACTCAAACCTAATACAAGTATGCATTTGCAAATCAAGGTTTGCTGTTAGTCAAGAATTATCATGGAAATTAGGGTTCCCAGGTATGTAAGTCTATGTGCCATTGTGTATATGTATGCGTGTGACTTGCAGGACATTTGGTCCACACCAAATGTCTTATGGATGTCTTGGACAGGACCAAATATCTGCTATTCATGTGCATGTGCATATGTGTGTCTGTGTGTGGCATGTGTTTGTCCAAGAGCACATTTTTAGTGTGTATTGCTTTTCATATCAATCTTCATAAAATAGACATAAATGCCTATTAATCATGCAAAATTAATATACATTGATCATGTATTATAAGCCAAGCATCAAGGAAGGTAATAATTATAAAAAAAAAAGGCAGTGCTGTCTCCTAAACTACTAGTTTACCTCTTGCAAAATTTTAAAAATACAATGATTTGTTCCTGTAAATTTGCAAATGAAGTTCCCTTGCGTGGGCTCTGCCTTTGAAGAGCCCACAGTTCAGTGAGGTAAAAAAACATGCCAAACATCATTATGATAAAGTGTGAAAAGTGAAGCAGTAGAAATGGATCAGCTGTCACACAGCTAAAGGGAATGATTAACTTTATCAGGTGCAACAGGGAAGGTTCCCATATGATGGTGGCAATTGCTGTTCTTCTGGAATGATGTCTAGGACAGTTGAATTCCTACCCTCCCATCCCTTTTTCTTAGTTATCTGCTCGTCCTTCACCAGATCTCAGCTCCCGATGTTTTCCCAGGGATGCTTTCTCTGACTCTTCCAGCTGATATATGTTCACTTCCTACCAATGGTGTTTCTTTCCTTAATTTGTAATAAGACATTCACTACTGAAATTATCTGCTTGCCTTTCCGTGAGTCTCCTTCCTCATTAGAAGCTCCACAGATGAAGGCATGGAAGGTATCAGTTTGTTCATCTGTGTGCCCAGCACCTGACAGAGTGCCTGGCCTGACCAGCAGGAGGAGCTCATTAATTACTTATTGGATGAAGAATTAAGAAATTTAAAAAGAGTTGAGCTTTGGGGTGCCTTAGTAAAATATATTTGTATCCCAACAGATCTTAAAATAATTAATTGATATTTTCAGGTCTCTTTGTAGATTTTACTGAACTAGATTGAAGATTTGCATCAATGAACTATTAGATATGGTACTTAATTAACAAATGTACTTATTATTTTGGCTCCCTAGTAAATTTAAATAATGTCTTCACTAATTCATACATTTCTGCTCATGTTTACCTTCAAAGTCTCCTCACAACTGAAGTCTTTCCAATTTCAACTTCTTCATATCTCCTTCAGAAATCTTATATTCTGGACTCTTTTCTTGACGAATTTTTAAACTTTAGTTTTCTCCTATCCCCACACATACCACAATAGGCTTGTCACTAATCATTTCTTCTAAATTCTATTTGTAAAACTGACAGTAATTATAACATAGGACTTGCTCTGTATTTAGAAATGGTTTAATTTTTAATTATTGTTTAATGTGTTGAAATTATAGCATCAGAAAGATAAAATGTTTCACCTCTGGAATGCTCTTACCAAGGGAAATAGCACTAATTGAATGTACTCGTTTTTTCCACAAAGAACTTGTCATTTTCAGTGAATTATTACTTAGAATCAGTTATAGCTAATAAGACTAATAACTTGTGTCAGACAAATAAGAGAACCCAATTTTTCATAGCGTTACAAAAGTTCTCCACTTGTTGGCAATTTTTCCTGTTGGATTATTGTTTTTTATCAAAGATGAAAAATATAAATTAGTATTAAAAAGGAAAGCAATACATAGTACTTTCTGAGAGATCAAGTTTGGGAAAATAATATTAAAATCCCAAGGAGTTCCAGTTCATTAAATTACGAGATATGCATATTTATGGAAGAGAGTATCACACACACTTTATAGAAAATAAAAGTGGCCAAATCTATTCATGGGCAAAACCTAACTCTAGTTGTTTTTGAAATGAATTGTTAAAGATGAAGGCCTCTGCCCACCCCCAAAATAATGTCCCCTGCCTTCCTCTCTGAAACATCTATTGTTTAAATAATAAAATCTTCCTTTGAATTAAAGCTTTGTTTGTGAGTATACCTCATTGATACACATTAGCAAAATGACCTGGACTGTGTATTAATTAGTCAATCGACGAAAATCATGATCCTGAGGTAAGAAGATATTTTTAATTACATAGAAATGTAATATAAATGTCATTCTGTGAAGACTCTGGATTCTGCAGCATTCCTTGGAAAAGTGTTGACTTCTTTATTTTAGCAGGCAGGCATTAAGTTAGTTGGATTCAAACTGTAAACTCTGGCATTTGGATGTCAGCTCAAATCTCTAGCTGGGCTGCTTGGAGTATCACCTACAAATGCCTGACTCTGGTTTGCTTGGAAATTGTGGAAGAGTTTATATACAGATTTTGAACACCCTCTCTCTAGTTCTATTCTTTTTGTGATTCTCCCTACATCTACTAGAATATTGGTTGTCTCATATTCTGTCCAGCTCCTCAGGCCAGTTAGAGTTTTAGCAGTTTCTCATGGTCCAACCTGGGGCCTGGCCTCAGTCCAGAAAATAAGTAATCTTGTTCATGTCAAAAAGTGTCCCAAAGTAATTCCAAATTGTCCTTAGTTAAAGAATCCCAGTACATAGATAGATATGCACATGAGTTAGCATTATAATATGAAAAAATGATGGAAAGAGGTGTTTCGCCTAGAAGTGGCACAGAATTACATTGATATCACCAAATGTGAAATTTTAACAGCCATAAAGGATGATGCTGGTGCAGCCTCATGTCTGCAGTGTCTGGCCAAGTTTTTTTTTTTTTTGGTGGGGAAGAGCAGCCCTGAGCTAACATCTGTTGCCAATCTTCCCCTTTTTGCTGAGGAAGACTGGCCCTGAGCTAACATCCGTGCCCATCTTCCTCCACTTTATATGGGACGCCGCCACAGCATGGCTGACAGGCAGTGCGCGTCCGCGGGCGCCTGGGATCCGAACTCGCGAACCCCGGGCTGCCAAGCGCGGACTAAACCGCTGCGCCACCGGGTGGCCCCTGGCCAAGTTTTTAAAAGCATATCAAGGATTCTCAGATATCCAAACTATTGCCTGGTGAGGAACTGGAGATGATGAGTTTAGATTATTATTTTGAAATATTGTGAAGGAAATGGAAAAAATAAAGTGCTGAAGACAATGAAAGTTATGTTTTCATTTCATTTAGTTGTTTTAAGATAGTAGAGATCTGTGCATGTTGACAACAGGGGTAGAAAGTAGATAAGAGGTGGAAGATCATTTAGGCAGCAGCAGGAGGGCAGGGTCCACAGCATAAGTGGAATAATCACTTTTAATGGGAGGAGACACTTTTTCTACCTAAGAAGAGTAGAGAAGGAGAAAATGACTTGAAAAACAAAAATGTAGAAAATGAGGAATTTGAATCTTACTAACCTTATGCAATTTTTCCAATACCTCCAGAACAAAGTCTAAATATTTTATTCACCCCTTGCCTAACAAGAAATGGAATAAATTAATCTGTCTTCTGTAGACTATAGCCATAGACTATAGTAGACTATAATCATCAAATGACTGTAGACTATAGTCATCGAATGATGAACTTAACAAAATGAACTTGGTATCTTGAAGGTCTGATAAAAAATTGTCTTCCTTTAACAGGACTTTCATTTCCAGTGCAGTCAAGACTTTCAAAATGACTTGATTTATCTCTCATATTAACAACAACAACACATAGTTTGGGAACGTTTCCCCCTTTTCAAAAATCTCTCTCTCTCTCTGTCTGTCTCTCTCTCTCTGTCTCTCAATGGCAGTTTGGAGTGACTGCTCTTTTGCTGAGGGCTTTCACAGATACAGTCAAGAGTCACTAGAGATTTTAGTATAGATCTTGGATCTGAAAAAATGCCTGAATCTTCCCCCGCTTCCTTTCACACCCTGAAGTTCATCCAAAGTGATTTGATATTGATTTTCTTTTCAGCATTTGTAGTTGTCTTTTTAGCCTCTTTTTTACGCTAGGCTAATCCTCCTGATACTGGCTTCACACTTTAAGGCCTGATCTGTTGCCCTATATCCTTGGCAATTAGTTACAGCCTTTACTCTGCAGGAGCATCTACTGACTGCATACCGACCAAGAGCTCACTAGTCCAATCCAGTAGCTTCAGGTTTGCCTACAATTTTGTATATTCAACTCACTTCCTAATCACAGATACATTTGTTTTGTACATGATCCCAGTAATAACTTTTGTATTTTTTCTTTTCATTTTTGTATCCACTTTAGCTCTGTTTTTGTAGCCAAGGGGGCTTATAGGTGTATAAAATAATCCTATTATCTTGATCACCCTGTTTTTCAACAATTTGCTGAATATCATAGCCCAGTTTTAAATTTCAGATATAAATCAAGGTGCAAAAATGTTTTTAAACTAAGCATCAGATTGCTTTTATACTTATATGGCTGCAGAAATCTGTTTTTAAAATAGATTTTATATTTTAGAGCAGTTTTAGGTTCACAGCTAAATTGAGGGAAGGTACAGAGATTTCCCTTACACCCCCTGCCCCAACACTTGCATAGCCCCCCCCCCCTTATCAACATCTCCTGGCAGAGTGGTACATTTGTTACAATTGATGAACCTACATTGACACATCATAATCACCCAATGTCCATAGTTTACCTTAGGGTTCACTGTTGGTGTTGTACATTGTATGCATTTGGACAAATTTATAATAGCGTGTATTCACTGTTATAGTAACATGCAGAGTAGTTTCACTGCCCTAAAACTCCTCTGCTTGGACTATTTATCCTTCCCTCCCATAACCCTGGTAACAGCTGGTCTTTTACTATCTCTATAGTTTTTCCTTTTCCAGAATGTCAAAGAGTTGGAGTCATACAGTATATAGCCTTTATCAATTGGCTTCTTTCACTTAGAGAAGAGTCATTAGTAACTTTACATTTACTGGGCGTACACTCAATGGGTATCATGAGGAAATGAGTAACATTCATCTAAGTTTTCTCCAGGTCTTTTGATGGCTTGATAGATCATTTCTTTTTAGTACTGGTTAATATTCCATTATCTGGATGTACCATGGCTTATGTATCCATTCAACCATTTATCCTATTAAATTCTCTGAAAGTACATTTCTCAGGGAGATCAGCAGAACATTGGGAAATAATAATAATTAATAGTATAACCTTAGCAACCTGACTTTTTATAGGGACAAAGTATACAGGTCAACCACTGACATTGTAATTTTTAATAGACTTGTAATGGAATAAGTGTTGAAAGTTTTCTAAAGCTGGTATTTTCCTAGTTCTAGGGGAAAAAAGAGCATAGTTTGTGAAATTAAAAAAGAAATTTCCTTGCTTGGGAAAGTTTAGAAAACATACCACATACAATTGACTTTTAGCTTATCAGAAAGAATTTTCTGAAGACAAGAAATATTCTAAAGACACTGCTGTGGGGGTATAATAATTAGTAGGGCACAAAACTTGCCTCCTTGTAGCATACAATCTAAAATGGTGATAAACATGCAGAGTAACTAATTAAGGCACAATTAGACTAAGTATATAATCATCTAATAAGCAAATAGAAGTAATTTTTTACTTCTATTTGAGATAGAACCATTTCAGATATATAAACTTGTATGAATAAAAAAATGTAAAGAATAATACTATTAACAGACTTGGACTCATGACCAAGCTAAAGAGATATAACATTAGTAGTATACTTCGTGTCCTTTTAAGATTTTTTTTTTAGTCTCAGTCTTCTCCTTCCCTTGTTAAAAAACAAACAATTCTGGTTTCATCACAAGTCATTATATGTTTGTTAATACCTATCCTTTAAAACTATCTCTCAAATATTTCTATTTCATGTATTAAAATCTAATACAGGGCTTCTGCTTTTGCTCAGGATGTATAAAACTGAAAAGAATGCTGCTCCCTCTCTAACAAGAAAAAGACAAATAAACAACAATTCATAACTTTTCTTGGACCCATCAGAGAGTGAATTTGCAAGCTATGAAGTAATCTGAATTTCAAAGAGAGACAAACCCCTTAAAAGAGAAACAGGACACACAAATGGTCTCACCTGTGACAGAGAATGGGCTCAAGAGGCATCATGCTGGCTGCAACATATGTGGAAAAAAAAATCAACAACAAAAATATCAACTCAAAAATTAACTAAAAATGCTATAATGCCTACATACACTTTTTTTTTTACTTACACTCGCAGACATGATGACAATATTCATATCAGCATTCTTTGTAATAGTAAAAGTTTATAATCTATTTAATATAGATATAACTAATGTTATATCTCTTTAGCTTGGTCGTGGGTCCAAGTCTGTTAATAGTATTATTCTTTACATTTTTTTATTCATACAAGTTTATATTTTACTTGAAAAGCAGTAGTGTCCATCCACAGAAGAGTGGTGAAATAAATTGTGATATAAGACAATTTAGTTCTAAACAACAGTTAGAAAAGTGTGACCTACTGGTACATGCATCAGGAATCAAGAATCTTAGCAACACAATATTAAGCATAAAAGCAAATCATAAAAATGTGTGTAGCATAATACCATTTGATGAAGTTTACAAAACTAATCAATATTTTGTTAAAATGAAGATATTTTTAAAATGATGATTCTTTGACAAGGAGAGGGAGGTTAGGAATGTTTACAAACGGGAATACATAATATATATGGACTTCAAGGTATTTTTGTAAAGATGCTTTTTCTTAGCTATGGGATCAGTACTTAGGTGCTATTTAAATAATTAATGATTAGTTATTAATTGTTATTATTGGCAATACATCATTAATACAGGCATGTCATCTTTTATAAGTATATTTCATAATAATAAGTGATTTAAATGTTATTGAAAACAGAAAACACTAGAAAAGGTTAAAATATACAGAAACAACTATAATTACATGTATGTTCTCAAAATTAAATCTATGTGTGTACAAAGGCCAACAACAGCCCTGCTAGACAGAAAGTTCTAGGATGAAGGTAAGTGCTATTTTTGATAGAGTTGTCAGAGAAGTTTTCTTGGATAAGGTGACAATTTGAGCTGAGATATCAACAAAGTCAGTGAACAAAGTAGATAAATGCGGGTAACTGTGGGAAGAACATTGTAGTAAAAGGAAAAATTATGTGTAAAAGGGGCTACTTGAAATATATTAATATTTTTTTGAATTAACATTTATGGATATATGATTTTCTTTCTGGACAGATCAAAGTGGCAGGGGATGAAAGAGAAATTAAAATGATGAAGAAGAGAAAGAGAAATCATAATGGGTATTTGTCAATCTGGAGCTATTCAATTGTCCAATATCTTACTTTAGATGGCATTTAATTGACAGAAACCTTACTCTGCCACCATCCCAAAGGACATCACTCTGACATGCTAGTAAAAGTTGGAAGTGAAAATTGCAGATATTCTAAATGATTTTGTAAAATACACGCCTAGTGAATGGAAGGAAGAAAAGTCCTACAAAAATAAAGGAACTTGTCAACTTACTGAACTTCCTGTGGAATTTATGGAACTTCCTTATAGAACTTCCCAGTGGAAGTCTGGGGTATATTGGATTATCCGTCCTAAACTAAAAGATAAGTTGATGTCAGAAAGCAGCACACATTTATTTGGCTTTTGAACTTTGTAGGAAATATCCACCACATCTGGCTGGGTGTTTTATTGCAATTGCTTGGATAACTTAAAGTCTGACAGCTTTGAAATGAGTCAAGAATAAAAAAGTCTCTGTAGCTGGTCCAGAAGACAGTGCAAGCAGTTCTCACGCTTGGCTCATATGGCCCAACCAAACTATTTATTCCACTTAAAATGTTGATGGCAGATCAAATGCTGTGGTTAGCCCTTAAGAAGACCTGACTGAATTACAGTGGAAGATCTTGGGGTTTGGGAGCAAAGCATCCCATCTTTGCCAAAGACTGGGGATGTAGATTTCAACAGGGATTGAATGCAATATAGCTTTACAAACAAGAAAAATTGATTACCGGATAATGACTTGTGAGATGGACCAAATCAGAATAGAAAAATAAAGAAGCTACACTTTCAGTGTTAAATGTATTGTGATTAAATTTCTATATAGTTTCATTTTGGGGTGTGAGAGTTGTTGAGTATGAAAAAAATCATACACACAGAAATGCAAAAGAGAAAAGTACATTAATGGATTGAACAATATCCTAATCACTTTTTGTCTATAAGTTGATTACATTAGTGCTAGTTTATTTGTGAAAGAATAACACTAGTTAACTATTCTTACTTTTGGAAGTTTCCAGTTTCCGAAATGGATCTTCAGATAATAGAGTGGAAATGGTACCTGGGGTAGGAAACCGAGGTCCTGAAGCAAAAACGACTGACTTGGGTATCAGACTGAACCAAAGTAGTGCAAGAGCAGGTCGGAATAAAAATAATAGTAATAGTAATGATGATGATGATGTAATTGGATGTCCAATGTACCAGTGATGATACTGGCACACTGGCCAACTCTGCCTTGGGGGAGGACATTATACTTACATTATACTTCAATCTATTTTGAGCTATAGGGTCAATAGATATCCTCCTACAGACAAACTTTTGGCCTTAATTCACCTAAACAGTTTTGACTTTTAAGATATTCTAACTAGATTTCCACATCATTGGATCCATAACAGTGTATTCATTGAAACATGTAGCAATTTTTGAGCCCATACTAATATAACAGTTAATGTGCTAGGTCATGTGTTCACCACCTGTTCTCGTGAAGCACAAGCATGCATGAAGTAACAAGATACTTGATGTTGACACTGGCACTGCTTCCTAAAATTAATATGACATAATAAACTATTTTAGGCTCACAGAACTGTAGGCCTGAGGTATATTCTAGTCTTTGCATCTTCTTTGTAACTTCCTATGTTAGATAGACTGCCTATATAGATGTAAAAAGCAGAAAACATGTATAAAGTAGCCTTAAAAAGTAGAAGAAACTTGATATAATTGTCAGTTCATAATCATAGCAGATTGATGCATACTACCATATCAGCCAGATATGGACTTGATAATATATCTACCAGATGTTTATACTGTATGTAAACACATAGAATGAGGTCTAGAAGTATAAAAACTGACAATATAGGTTAGCCTTGTTAGGGATTTGGAGGATTAGTAGAGCTCAAGATGTATTTCAGTATTATTTCCAGTTTTTAAAGTTTTATGATGAGAATGCACTAATGTAATACCTATATATTTCAAAGGTCCTTTATTATTCTTGTTATTGAGGGCATGCCTCATGCCACTTGTTAGGTAACAAAAGGTTACCCAGAGCTTATCTGCCTGGAATGTGGATTCATGATCTTACATCTTATTTCCCAAATCACCTAACATCACGCAAACAGATGAGGAATAATATTTGCTCTCTAGATTTCTCATCAATGTAGTTTTCAGCCTAAGAATGTTAAATTGTTGTCTCTTTTCACGATCTCCAATAGGACAAAATTAAATATCAGTTTAACACAAGTCAAAATAAAACCGATTTAGCTACCAGAGACTGATGTAGTAAAAACCATTAGTGACAGAGTCTTAGTGGATTCACCAAAAATCCTATTTAAAAATTGTTCATTTCAATATGCAGTGTTCCGTTTAATAGAATACAACACTAAGCCAGAAATTTGGACTTATTTATGTAAATCTGACTTACTCCACATGTGTAAGATATGTGGCTTAAGCCAGTTATTAACTTGTGAACTTTTGTTGGCTTTCTCTGGATTTATTTAAAATGAAATGAATTTCATATGAAAGTACCAGGAAATGTATCATTTTGCTGAAAGGATTACTGAGATTTGACATAATTTAATGACTTTGAAATTGGCTAAGGTGTTAAAATTGAGGGGTTAAGCATTAAAAACCAATACATTTGTATTAGTGCATATACTATAAGCTTTTTCTTGATATAAAGAAGGTGTTAGAAATAGAAGATTAGGGCTTTAACATTCACAATGTTCCAAGAATTTGATATACAGTGGAGTAGCAATAAACATGAGCAATTTAGACCACAGGAAGAACAAAATGTTAGGATATTATTAAACGAACGAAGGAAAAAGACTTAGAAGACAAACTTTCTGTGTGTGTGTGTGCGTGTGTGCGTGTGTGTGTGTGTGCGTGTGCTCTCTACATGTTAACTCACTGCCTTTCTCTGATAACCATGAGTTTAAGCGGCTCTTCAATAGCCTCATGTCTTATGTCTTCTCACTCCAAGCATACCAGCCTCCTTCCTGTTCCTAATGCGTGCTAAACACAACTCAGCTACGTGGCTTTTACACTTTACTCTCTGCCTTGCTTATTCCTCACTTCTTCCAGTTCTTTGCTCAAAGGACACCTATCAGGAGGTCTTCTTGAACAACTGTTTAAAAAGTAAGCCACACACTCCAATGTAAACACATCTGTGCCACCACCATAACCACAATCACCACTAAAACCACCACCTTCTCTCCCATTGCCACCGTCACAGT
The DNA here is from genome assembly GCA_031878705.1 of Tapirus indicus. Lineage (NCBI taxonomy): Eukaryota > Metazoa > Chordata > Mammalia > Perissodactyla > Tapiridae > Tapirus > Tapirus indicus. Next base: position 40,618,377 of record CM062925.1, read on the forward strand.
CTCAGCCTCACTGCCACCATTATCACCATCACAGCTGCTTAGCCTCTTTACAGACTATTTTTCTCACTGTGTATGCCACCATCTATCTCATATATTTATTTCCTTCATTTCTGTTTTCTTCCACTAGATTGTAAGTTCTATAGTAGCTGAGATTTTGTTTGGTTCATAGATATATCTCCAGTCTCTAGGATAGGTGGTGAAGCTTGGCCTCTATAAGGTGTTCAATAAATATTTATAAATCGAATAAGTAAATGATGTAAATATTTTTCTCCATATAGAAAGCCAGTTATCTAAACCCCATTTTCTATACAGTTTATACATTCCCCTTTAATAATATAAGATTATAACATATTCTATCTAAACTCTCCCTTAATTCCATTAGTCTTTTGTCTCTTAGAAGCATTAGCATACTTTTTAATTCCTGAAATTTTATAATATATTTCAAGAAATTGCAGAGCAAATTCCACTTTGTTGTCATTCATTTTCAAAGTTACCTAAGCTATGTCTATATCTTTATTTAGTCTCAATAAAAATAAGATTAATTTAGTCAATTTCCTATAACAATAAACCTGGAATTTATTTTGTATTTGCATCGAATTAAGAAATTTATTAGGGAAAATAGACACTTGAAATACTTTATAATTTTGGTATTTTGTTTTCTAATTGATTAGAGAAGGTACAGAGAAGCTGATCTTAACTTTAAGAATTTTGTCAAAAAGAAGTTTCTATTATTTTTTAATTGGTTAGATATACTCACCTTTTTTATGTGTCCTAGGTTTGGGGATCACATTTAAAAAAGGTCATTCTCACTCCTAGATTTAAACCATGACAACTACAACTGTGTATTTTCTCCTCCTCCTATTTTTATGTTTTCTCTCTCTATTACTAGCCTTCTTATTTACAGTTCAATTCCGCCTGTATATATTCTGATATAAGATGTGAGATACAAATCTCAATTTATTTTCTCCCCAGTATCTAATCCATTTTCACAAAATTGTTTATGGAGTTCTCATTTTTCCACACTGATGCAGCTATTGTTTTCCTGTGTAGATGATAGTCACCTACAATAGTAGTAGTATTATCACTTAATTCCAAACTTTCACTTCTTATTTCTTACTCTCATTTTAATGATGCCTCATATCTAACAGCAATGACTAAATACTAGTTTACATAGTAATATCTTGATCTCAGTCTTAAAGGAAAGGTCTAACGTTTCTCCACCAAATATGATATTTCTTGTACATTTCCTCACAGTGTGGCTTTCTTCTTCACTCTCCTAATGACATCTTTTGATAGCAGAAGATTTAAACAGCTTGATTATCAAACTTTACATAATGAGCGCGTATAGACTTCCACACTCAATGACTTCAATACTGTTGATTTCAAGACTGTGCAATACTAACAATTCAAATAATAGTTATAAAAACTGACCACATACTGGAAAATAGACAAAGTCTGAACACATTTCAAGTGATTGGATCGTAGGGATCATTTTCTTTGGCTTCAATGGAATTGTGTAAAAAATCAATATTAAAAATGATAATTTAAAAATTTCCAAATGTTAACAAATAAAATAATACTTTTCTAAATAACTCATGGCTTTTTAATGATATCAAAATAGAAATTAGAAAATGTTTTAAACTAAATGATAATGAAATTCGGATATACATGAACTGTGGGAATCAACTAAATCTGTGCTTAGAGGCAAATATATATATATGTGTATATATATACACACATACACATATTCGATTTGATTCTCAACAGCTGATTCTAGTTACATGACTATTACCAAGCCATTTAAAATTTCTGTGTTTCAAATTTTATCACTTTAAATCACAAAGGAACTATTTTCCTCATAAGTTGGTTATGAAGATTGTAAAAGAGTCATATACACAAAAATGCTTTGTAAAGAAAAATAGAACAACAACTTAGACTGACACAAATACGGTTTGAGATATTCAAACTTCTCATTTTGCATTTTGAAATGAAAAAAGTAACTGCGTAAACTTAAATCCCTTACTCTACCAAGTAAGGCCTACTGGAGTCATTAGACAGTTAAAATGCTTTGTTTATCCCTTAAATATTATGAAAAAAATAGTTCATTGCCAAAAAGATCCATTACTTTAAGTGAAATCTCTATGAGATCCAAAACAGATTTTATCTGAATTTTTTCTGAATTCAGTTCTAACTGAATTTTATTTCTATATTCTCACTACTCTACTAACTACATTCGGCCCAAGTAAATATACAAATGCTATAAAAGTAAATTGGAAGAATCAATAATGGAAAAATAGTGACCACGAGCCAACATCAAGCTGAAAAAACAAGAACCCATAATATCCACATGGGATGAATCTATGTGGAAAGAAGAAGAATTCAATGTGTCTGGACTAAAGTAGTAAAACATGACGGATGTAGTTAAAATAAACAAAGTAAAACTTTTTAAACCAACACAAGAAAAATAGAGCAAGGGCATTAGATTTCATTAGAGGGAATTCAATTCTAAATCAAAGTAAAAAATATAATCATTATAATATAGAGGTAGTCAGTGGAGTTGACTGTGTAAGAAATTGGCTAGTACTTTCAAAGGGCTTCAATATTTTAAAGCTATAAAAATATTTATCTTGAGCCAGGTTAAAATCATAAAGGTATCAAAACTCAAAAGGAAAGTCAAATGCTTTTTGGGGTCAGAAAGTTTTGGACTCAATAACTCATATTTTCTTTTATTCATAAGAAATGAAATTCAGTCTTTTATTTTTCTCCCCATCTAATATAGCAATATGGCAACTTTTGCCAAGCAAGCAAGATAAACATTTGAGCAGCTTTGGGAAGTCTTTCTCTTTATTTTTCTTATTAAGAGTAGCCATGTTTCCGTTTTTCTGTAATACCGGATATATGTCACTGTATTTTTCTTTTCTACATTTCAGTTCTAAATACTGCCTCATTAAATTTCTTTAACTTGTCCCTAAAGTTCATTTTCTTTGTTTACATTCCAAGCAACTTTATGCTTCAATTTATCCACCTTTACATTATAAATTATAGCTTTAACATTCTCTGACTCTAATCCTGGTTCTTATTTAAAAGTTAATATTTTTCTCATTTAACTTTTTTTATTTTGACTGTGTGATTGATTTTGATTTATATGTGTTTCTTTCCTATTATACTCATACTTTATTCCAATTTTCTCCCAATATCAATAAAAATATATATTTTTAAAATGTGCATTTATTTTCATTCACATACTCTTGGGGGAAAGTATTTTGTTTTGTTTTTCATATTTTTCTATTCTTCATGCGGCAGCTACTCTATGCTAATTCCTGCATTTAGAGTATGGCCAGTCCTCAAAATTTAAGATGGTTATTATTAAGCTAATCAAACAGATGTGAAAACCGAAGATCACAGAGGCTAAGTGACTTGCCAAGCCAGCTAGTTACTGAGCATTGGGATAAGAATTTGAGCCCACTTTTTACACCAGGGTTTTCGTTTGTTCCACTCTACCAGGTTGTCTGTGGAAGAGTCAGAAAATTAAAGATCTGACTGTAGCACTTTGCAGTTTTTCACTGTTGCATCACTGTGAGTTTTGCCGCTGGTGGTGTTTGTTCATTTTCTAGCTTTTCCTTATTTAAATTTTCAGGAATCTGACAAGTTGCACAGTGAGTGAATAGTATTTCGTAAGTTGAAGGGGTTTTACATATGTTATGAATTTGTTAAATTAACACTTATAAGTGGAGAACAGGTTGCTAGATGGTGAGCCTCAGTTCAACAATAGAACACAAGAGGACTTGAAATAGAAAAGTGTATTAGTCACAGGTTCTGGAGGAAGTACTGAGCACACCACAAGGGCCCACATGGGGAGGTCAAGGCAGAGTGCAGACATAGGGAGTAGAACCTGGGGGCACCCACTTTCATTAGGGTCCATGGGTGGAGTGCTTTGGGGTTCCAAGGCTAAACCCATATTGGTCAATTAAAACCAAAAGAGCTGGGTTTTGTTAAGCCACATGGTGGTCTTATCCAAGGGGCACATAAGGGGAAGGCTCTGGGAAATAAGAGAGAATGCTGATCACAATGGCTGTTGCAGAAATCATATCAGGAACTTACATTGGCTTGTGACTCTGTGGACTGCTATCTAGGGCATGTGCTTTCATGAGGGGACAAGTGTCAATGTGAGGTCACTGCAGGCTTCTTGGCCAAACAAAATGGATGCCAAGGCAGCAGTACCATGGAGAAGCTTAGCTAAACTCTCGACAATATGATGCCATTTATGTTATGTATTTTGTTATATATGTTATATATATATACACATATGTATATATACACATGCATACACGTATATATGTGTATGCATGTGTGTATGTCACATACGTTATGTATGAAGAGAAAAACGAACTAAAAAGATTTACACCATAAAACCAAAATGTGTTAGTGGGTTTCTCTTGGAGGTATGATTACGGGTATTCTTTAGTTTTCTGTTCATGCTAGTCCATGTTTTCTAAATTTTCTACATAATATATATACACATTATTTTTTATAAACAACAGCAATAACAATTACTACAGATACCAAAGGGCACTTAAATAAATTACCTCTACTCAGTGAATACCATTTGTTTCTGAATCTGGGAACTGAGCATAATAGTTTAAAATCTAAAAGACCTAAGTTTAAATCCCATCTTTATTGCCCAGTATTGAGCTACTTTAGTTATTATGAAGTTTAAATATAAAGCACTTGCATAGTGCTCGGCACACAGGAAGTGATCAATTCAACAAGAGCAATTTTGCAAAGCACCATTTTATTAATTTTACAACACACTGGAGTGTACTCTGTTATAACCTTGGATATCAGGACACCCTCGAGTGGAGTTTTGTTTGAGATGAAATGACAAAGAGAACATGTGAGGCATAGAGTGTAGCTATGTTAATTTTACTTTTTGTTTTGCTACAGGAGTGTAATGTGTCTAGACAATATCCTGCCAACTTGGAAGCCAGGAGTAAAGGCACACAATTTTCTGAATCATTTTGGTATTTGAAAGTTATAGAATACAATGGAGGAGGTGTCAGCTTAGTGAAGCCTTCTTCAGCATATCCAATGAGAGCAAGTCTCTCCATCCTCAGGCTGATCTGTAGAGTGCTCTGCCTTCCCACTGCCCCAGGAACTTCTAACTACTCTTGATAAGATTTTCAAAAAGCTGATCAGATCACAGAATAGGAACTCAGATCAGAATAGGAACTCTTTCCTATCACATTTCTCCCAAGTATATTTCTGTGTTTATTATGTTTCTATTCAAAGCTTATATGTCTGAGTTAATTTTCATTTGTTTTATATGTATATTTCTTCTAATACAAGTCAGAAATTCTAGACAAAGTGATTATACAATTTTACTCAATAAGTCATATAAACTTACTTTGTAAAATCATTCAGCATTTACTGAGTGCCTGGAGAATGTCTTGCAGCTAACTTTACATAAATATATTGTCATTTTATTTATGTCCCAGAACTGGAATATTCAATGATTTGTCAGGGGGTGATATAAATGTTTGAATAATTGAAACTTTTGTCAATAATTCAAAAGAACTAGAAAACAATTTTCTTAGAAAGCAACTTGAAATACTTCTTGAACCATCTGTGTAAATAATATGCCAGTTGAAGTAACTTTTTAGCTTTCAAAGACCATAAAGAATTAGGCTTTTTCCTAAATTAATAAAATATAATAGAAATATCATCTGCCTGTAGTACATAATTAAACTATAATCCAAAGGCATACATACAAAAGTCTGCTCAAGCAAATGTAGTCCTTGTTTTTAAGTCATGCCAAAATGTGACTTTGGATCACACAGCAGATAATTCAATGCCAGACTTTTCTAGCATTATTCTTTCCCAAAGTTTAGTTTTCCTTCAGTGATATATTCAAAATGATCACGGTACACCCCCCAATGTGATATCTGCACATATGAAAAGACAATTCTGGTGGAAGCTACAAGGCTAGATTAGTGAGTTAAGATTCTCAGTAATTCTGAACATATTTTTAAAGAAATAAGTGGTGAAAGTGTTTAAAGAGTGGAAAGTGAGGGAGAAAAAAGATGAAAGTTTCAAATATTTTGTTAAATGGATAAACAAGAGATAGAAAATGCTCTTTGTCTTGGAAACTCTCTATGAAAGTGCTGGAGAGAGATGGTTTATGCAACTTTTACAGTGATTTTCTAAACAATTAGATCATCATAAGCTCCATTTGTTTTGCAAAGTGTTCTCTGCTACAGTACGTCTAAGCCTTCCCATTTGTTTCTACAGTTGGCGAGTTCAATTAAGAGATATATTTAGGATTGCTCCCTTGCAACATATGTAGAGTAACTGAAAAGTTCAGAGGAACATTCTCCTGTAGATCCTGTTAAAGATACCTGTGAATGCCAGCCTTGGTGACGTGTGGTGAGTGTGGGAAGAATGGGTGCTTTGTATAAGTGTGCATGAAGGGGGCTAGAATGAAACTGAAGCTGCACGTCAAACAATTGTACTTTGCTTTTCTCACCCTCCAATTCAATACCTAATTTAATGTCTTAATTTAATTAAACTTTATACCAAGCATTTTAAGTTTTTCTTCTAAATTTTCTATTGGATATATCTACCCTAGAGACCGATGTTGCATATTTCACATGTTTCATCTGCACTAATTGTAAATAAAGTAAAATATTGTCAAAAATTACCTGTAACAATAAAAAGGGAAACGGTTTTGTTTAAAAATAATAAATACTTCTATATTAGAAAACATAATCATCCTTGCAAACAGGACACAAGTCACAGTAATCTGAGTAAGAAGAAGTTGCTCAGAAAGTGTGTGGGTCTCTACAAAAACCATTTGAAACAATAAAGAACGATAGAACCTTGAGATTATTTCCATTCAATTGAATGAATGAATTATTATTATTACACAGTTTAACTTTCAAAGATAAAAATAATCTTAATAAAATATTGAAACTATTTCCATTAGTGTGTGACTCTTCAAAATAAGCAACTAGTAGCATCAACAAATAATAAACACATACAGCAAATATGCACCATGCAGTAGTTTCTAAATATTGTTACTATTTATCTCAAGGCTAATTACCTATGGTTAAAAGTCCAATAATGGCTAATATTGTAATCAGAATTATTTTGAATACCTTAAGTTGTATATCAAAGTAATTATAATGTATTTTGTCTTATTGATTTCATGTTTGTTACAAGTACTAAATTAAATTGTATTATTAACTAAAATTTCTTTTTGTTTAATGCCATATTTGATTACTTTTGCAGAATGCAGGTGTGAAAAGTATATTATTAAAAGTATTCCAGAAATTGCTTCACCCTCTCCAAACATACTTCAAACCTTGCCAAAATTACATCTGTGAAATAAAAAATACCTTTAATAAGACATCCTGAAGTAATGAGTGTTTTAAGGTCAGAGGTTTAAATGCACAGCCTGAATTTTTAAACAAATAATATACACATTTATAGTAACTTTAATCACCAATATATGCATATGTTGTGTTTGCTTTATTTAATCAAGAAAATCTTCTTTTTCCCATATAACTTTTCAGGTTTGCTTCATTTCTAAGAAAAAGTGTACTAATAGGAAATGAGCTATAATATGATAATTGCTTTAGGTTTTATTGTGTGGGCCTCCAAGCAACTGGAGGACTGAAAGAAGAGCTTCTGTAGATGACACCAAACTATGTCTCACAGCTCTGAGCAAATGTATATTTTTGTAGCCACTTTCATTCATGATAATACGATCTAAATGGAGGCCAACATGACAGAAAGGAAAATCACAAATTTTTTCATATTACTACAAAGAGTCCAGAAGGGGTCTAGACTGAATCAGAATTCTGATTCAATTAAGATATTAAATTGGTACCATTCTCTGAGTTTTGGGGTTACTCTATGCAAAGATATTGTTTCACCACCAAGAAAACTATTTGGATAGTGTAGTCATCTGAAACAATGCTAATTGTAGGAAAAGGGAAACCCGTAAATCCATCTGTCATGGAAGGGTTAGCAAAGCCATAATGAATATATATTACATGGAAGAAACTCTGAAATTTTAAGTGAAATTTCTCAATTTGTGCTCTGTGAAAAAATATTTAACAAAGGGATGTGGGGTAAAATTATAAAGCATATGAGAAAAAAATTAGTAGAAGAGCCATGACCTTGAAGTAGACAAAGAATTCTTAAACTCATAAAAAAAGCTTTATGCAGTAATTTGTAAATTGGACTTTATTAAAATTAAGAAACCATTCATCTAAGAACACCATTTATAGAATAAAAAAGAAAATACATATGGAGAGAAGATATTTGCAATGTATACATCTGACAAAAAAATACCTAGAATATATATTTGTATGTGTATACATACATACAATACATACATACATACGTGTCTGTGTCTTCATTACTTCCAATCAATAACATAGACAACTCTGTAGAAAAATAGGCAAAAGAATTGTGCAAGTACTTTGTAGAGGAGAACAAACATAAGAAAACAATGTTGACATCATTAATCATTAAGAAATATTTAAATCATAATATTATACCCCTAAAATCCCATAAGAATGGCTAACATTAAAAAGCATTAAAAAGACTGGGGCCGCCTGGTGGCGCAGCGGTTTAGTCCGCGCTTGGCAGCCCGGGGTTCGCAGGTTCGGATCCCGGGCACCCTCCGACGCACTGCTCGTCAGCCATGCTGTGGCGGCGTCTCATATAAAGTGGAGGAAGATGGGCACGATGTTAGCCCAGGGCCAGTCTTCCTCAGCAAAAAGAGGAGGATTGGCGACGGATGTTAGCTCAGGGCTGGTCTTCCTCACAAAAAAAAAAAAAAAAAAGCATTAAAAAGAAACGGTAAATATCTAAGTGATAAGGAAGATGGGGAAAAGTGGAACTCTTTTATAGTGTTGGTAAATTGTTACCACTTCCTTAGATAACTGTTTGGCAATATCTATTATAGATAAATACACATTTTACACATGACCCAGTATTTTCACTTTGGGGGTTATACCAAACAGAAATTCCTTCACATATTCACCAAAGAGCAAAGCAACATTTTTTGTGATAGCTAAAAACTGTCAAATGTCCATCATTCTTAAAATTGATAAATTGTGGTATGTCCATAGCAAGTCATGTAAAACCAGCAGTACACTGATACCAAAACTGGACAAAGCAGTATAAAAAAAGGAAATGGCAGACAAATATCTCTCATAAAATTAAATGCAAATCCTCACAAAATATTAGCAAGTTGAATCTAGCAATGTATAAAAAGAATTACACACATGACCAAGTTGGATTTATTCAAGGTATCAATGTTGGTTCAGTACTAAAAAATGAATCAACGTAATCCACCATATCAGCTGACTAAGGAAGAAAAATCATATGATCATATTAATTGCTGCAGAAAAACCCAACACCCAGGGGCCGGCCTGGTTGCATAGTGGTTAAGTTTGCTCACTCTGCTTTGGCACCCGGGGTTGGCAGATTCCAACCCCGGACACAGACCTATGCACCACTCATCAAGCCATGCTTTGGTGGCATCCCACATACAAAATAGAGGAAGCTGGGCACAGATGTTAGCTCAGGGCCAATCTTCCTCACCAAAAAAAAAAAAAAAAATCCAATACCCATTCTTGGTAAAACTTTTGCCAAATTAGGAATAGAAAAAAAGAACTACTCCAATTTGATAAAGAATACCTACAAAAAACATGCAACTACTATCATATTTGGTGATAAAAGACTAGGTACTTTTTCTTTAAGATTGATAAGGAATGCCTAGTTTCATCACTTTTGTTCAACACAGTACTGGAAGTTCTAGCCAGCACAATAAGGCAAGCAAAGGAAATAAAAAGCATATATTAGAAAGAAAAAAAATAAGCTGTCCCTATTTGTAGATAGCATGGTTATCAACAAGGAAGCTACAAAAAAAAAATACCTTCTGGAAATAATGAATTCAGCAAGGTCATAGACACAAGATCAACAGAAAAAAATCAACCACATTTCTACGTACTAACAATGAACCTGTGGAAACAGAAATTAAAAACTCAGTATCATTTATGGTTCTGAAGAAAACAATATGCTTAGGTTAAAAACGTGTACAGTATCTATATGATAACAATTATAACATGCTAATGAAATAAATTTTTGAAGAGGGCTAAATAAATGGAAAGACATACCATGTTCATGGATTGAAAGAATCAACGTAGTAGAGATGTGAATTCTCCCCAAACTGATCCATAGGTTTCATGCAATTCCTATCAAAATATCAGCAAATGGCTTTTGTTTATTTTTTTCTGTAGACAAGGCAAGATTTATGGCCGGACAAAGAGTTCTTAGACTTGACACCAAAAGCATGATCCACAAATGGAAAAATTAATAAATCGGACCTCATCAAAATAAAGAATTTTTGCTCTGTGAAAATGAGAAAACATGCTACATACTGGGAGAAAATATTTGCAAAATATATATCTGACAAAAAAGGTATGTAGATTATATAAAGAACTCTCAAAGCATAAGAAAATCAACAATTCAAGTAGAAAATGGGCAAAAGACATAGACATTTCACTAAGGAAGATACCCAGGTGGGAAGTAAGCACATGAAATGATGTTTAAAATTATTAGCCATTAGGAAAATGCAAATTAAAACCAAAATGAGATACCATTGCACATCTATCAGAATGGATAAAATAAAAAATAGTGAAAACAAATTTAGCAATGATGTGTGAAAACTGAAACACTCATGCTTTGGTGAGATGTAAAATGGCACAGCCACTCTGGAAATAAGCTTGGCAGTTTCTGAAAAACAAAACTAAACATATTCTTACCATATAATCCAGCAGTTGCACTCCTGCTCAATGATCCCAGAGAAGTCAAAACATATTTCACACAAAGACATGTACATGAATGTTCAGAGCACCTCTGTTCATAAAAGGTGAACACTGGAAACAGCCCTAATGTCCTTCAGTAGGTGAATTTTTAAACAAACTGTGGTACATCCACATGGAATACTACTTAGTAATAAAAAGGAACAAACTATTGAAACATGCAATAACTTAGATCTCAAAGGGATTATACCGAGTGAAATAACTGAATCTTAAAAGTTACATACTATGTAATTACATTTGTGTAACATTCTTGAAATTACAAAATTATGGAGATAGGAAATGGGTTAGTGGTTACCGGGGATTAGGGATGGGGGTGGAAGAGTGGGAGGGTTGGAGAGAATGCTATAGGAAGTGGGTGTAGCTGTCAAGGAGATATCAAAGCATGAGGAATCCTTGTGAGGTTGGAACTGTTCTTGGAACTATATCTTGGCTATAGTTATGGTTACATAAATATAGACATGTGATAAAATTGCACAGAACTAAACACATACACACACAGGAGTGCTTGTGAAATATGAAATCTGAATAAATTTAGTGGCTTGTATCAATGTCAATTTCCCAGCTGTAATATTGTACTATAGTTACGCAAATGTTACCATTGGGAAAAACTGGGTGAAGGGAATACATAATCTCTCTATCCTATTTCCTACAACTGCATGTGAATTTACAGTTATCTCAAAATAAAAAGTTTAATTTCAAAAAGTTTATAAACAAACTAACGACAAGAGTGCATTCTGTATGATTTCATTTTTATAGATTCAAAACCTGGAAAAAATAATCTATGGTGCTACATGCCAGGATAGTGGGAAAGGTCATGAATGAAAGTGATCACAAGAAGGGTTTCTAAATTATTTATAAGGTTTTGTTTCTTGATCTGATTCTGTCTATAAGTGTTTCCATTTGTGAAAATTTATTGAACTATGTACTTATGATTTGTGCACTCTTCTGTTAATATATTTTATTTCCAATTAAAAAAAATTACTTATAAAGGAAAGTTTGGGCCTTATATGTTTGGGAAAAAGTGACATTGACAGTGAAAAAATTTTAAGCCACTTTATTGAGGTATGATTGATATACAAAATCTATACACATTTATTGTATACAACTTGATGAGTCTGGAGCTAAATGCCCATGAAATCATTACCACAATCAGTGCCATAAATATATCCATCACAAAATAAAGACTCTAATAAATTGTGCAGTAAAAAAAAAAACAGCTTAATCTCTCCAATTTTATAAAAGACATTTCTGTAAACATTAGGATTGAGAACTATTTGAGAGATACATATGTATATATATATTTGGTATCTCACAAAACCACTTGAGAAATTCTGAATTAGTGAGGCAAGAGGGCTATGTGTTTACAAATCTCTGGAAAGTCCTTGAGACTTTGAATCCCCAAAGTTCTGAAAAAGCTCTGAAATATGGACCAGAGTAATTCAAATTGATCAAGCTTTAAGAGGAAAAGATCTCTTCACCATTCAATTACCTACCTTTTGAAAAGAGGGAGATTATAATCACATCACTTAATGTAACTAATAACATTAATCTGCATAAAACAATTTAGAAGCATATTTATTACTGATTAAAATGTGGTTTGGGGATATTGTCTGGAGTTCAGTTGTTCACTTTATATCTATTTTCTAGTTAGGTGGGAAATTATAAAATGCAGAGTGTGAGGATGGGTGGGGAAAGGGTTCAGAGACAAATGACAAGAAATAGGTCTAAAAAATTAAAATTGCTTTCATTCAGAATAGAAACATCAATTGTGAATAAACTGGCATGTTGAAACTTCAGGTGCTTACTTTATTTTGTTACATTTGAATGTTAAAAGGGGATGTAACACTCCACAAGGGAAAAGTAAATGACAACATGATTACTAAGTAGGAAAATTGGCATGCTTACCTCTCTGTGTGTTATCCTGACTCTGTTATTGGCCTTAGGCCCTGAGCCTCTAATTCTTGTTAATATATTTGCCAAGAGACATTAATTATTAATGGCCCATTGTGGATCTAGAATGCTCTAGAATAGAAGCTGATGGAGCTGGGTTAGATATTTTTAGATAAGATGAAATCTAAAAACATACAAATACACAATTCTCTGTTTACTGTTTTTCCTATAAAGCTGTTGAATTTTAACTTACGCTCTTTTTTAAAGTTCTATGAATATTGCTATTTGAGGTGATTATTTCTCTGATATATTTGCATTTTTCCAAGATTATTTTCATTTTCTTATGTTTATTACTATATTCATAACCTTTTTAGGTACATTTGTTTCTCTCTTCTACTCTTTTGTGCACCTAACAATTTATTATCATTCACATGTCCCACTAATGTGCAGTTTGCTTCCTTTTCTGGATCATTAATTTAATACTAAAGAAGATTACAACTCACATCAGTCCTTCAGAACTTTCTTCTTGACACTTTCCACATCCCATTCAATGACATGTGTCATTATCCCTTTTTTATGAATTTTGGGTCTGTTTTCAATCTATAAAACTGTTCTTCTCCACACTCATCTAAGCTAATTTTGCAAATATTATTTTATGACATGGTGTCAAATACTTCATAAACAGGATTTGACACAGGATAATACACACAGTATCTAGAATATCTGATTCATTTTCTCAGGAAATAATCTATGTTTATATATGGTCATCTGTATTTTTAAGCTGCTCTTACAGTCATTTTGAAACATCAAATAAACAGAGACATAATTAGTTCCTTATAAATTTAGCCTATCTATCTATCTATCATCTATCTATCATCTATCTATCTATCTATCTATCTATCTATCTATCTATCTATCTATCTATCTACCTACCTACACAGGCAAAGAGACACACACTCACACACACACACAAACACACACACACTTATTTTGAGGTCTTCTGTTTAATGTTTCACTTGAAATACAGTATCAAAAATAGTCTGATTTCTGGGGTTGGCCCAGTGGCATGGTGGTTAATTTCATGTGCTCCAATTCAGCGGCCTGGGTTTCACAGGTTTGGATCCCAGGTATGGAGTTACACACCGCTCATCAAGCCATGCTGTGGCAGTGTCCCACATACAAAATAAAGGAGGATGGGCATGAATGTTAGCTCAGGGCCAATCTTCCTCAGCAAAAAGGGGAAGACTGGCGTCAGATGTTAGCCCAGGGCCAATCTTCCTCACCAAAAAAAAAAAAAAGTCTGATCTCTTTTGTCACTCAGAAGTATGTCCTCAATAAAAAAGGTATTCAATTGAGTCCATTCTTCGCAGTTTTTCAGATCTATAAGAGCTGTAGTTCTATCCAGTATACAATATATTTGCTAATTCTTTTTAGTTCATTTAAATTTTGTAAAGCGCTTTTTATGTTTTGTTAGCAGCTTCTACCATAGCACTCAACCTCTCACAAAACATAGTTTGCATAGTAATTGTCACTACTTGTTTTAATAAGCAAAGTTTCTATATTATCACAAGTCTGAGCAGGTTATATTTGTGAATAATCTAATTTTTTTATCCATTTGGCAAATATTTTATTTAGCACTTGTTACTTTTTCAAGCACTATTCTAGAGTCTGAATATATATAGAAAACAATATATATGTATATTTTTGTGTGTGTGAGGAAGATTAGCCCTGAGCTAACATTTGCTGCCAATCCCCCTCTTTTTGCTGAGGAAGACTGGCCCTGGGCTAGCATCCATGCCCATCTTCTCTACTTTATATGGGACACCACCACAGCATGGCTTGAAAAGCGGTGTGTCAGTCCGTGCCCAGGATCTGAACCTGCGAACCCTGGGCCGCCGAAGGAGAGCATGTGAACTTAACTGCTATACCACCGGGCCGGCAGCGAAAACAATACTTTTAAAACCCAATTTTAGGGGGCCACCCGGTGGCGCAGCGGTTTAGTCCGCGCTTGGCAGCCTGGGGTTCGCGGGTTCGGATCCTGGGCGCCCGCCGATGCACTGCCTGTCAGCCATGCCGTGGCTGCGTCCCATATAAAGTAGAGGAAGATGGGCACGATGTTAGCACAGGGCCAGTCTTCCTCAGCAAAAAGAGGAGGATTGGCAACAGATGTTAGCTCAGGGCTGGTCTTCCTCAGCAAAAAGAGGAGGATTAGCAACGGATGTTAGCTCAGGGCTGGTCTTCCTCACACACACAAAAAAGAAAAAACCCAATTTTAAGGACGTGATAGTTTGCCTGACAAATATTTCTAAGGTGAGAGCAAACGGGAATTACTTAAACATATATTGTAACTTCCGTTATTCTAGTTTTGTTTTCACAAAATCTTTAGTCATGCTTAATAATGATAGTTCACAAATTCTTTACTAAAATATTATTGCAATTAGCAGAATTGTGCAAAATAAACGGTATTTTCACTTGCATGCAAAGAATTCTATTTTATCACTTTAATCTTCTTTTTATTTTTCTTTTAACTCACTATTTAAGCCACGTATTGTTTAGTATTTTTCTCCCCCAGGAATGAGAGTTTGGCTTTATCTGTCTTTTCCTACTATGCACTTCTTAACTAAATCTTCAAACTTCATGGAATATGTAATCCTTCTCCACCGGAATATAAAATTCATATTTTTTTTGGAATCATAAGTTTTCTCATTTTTCATTGGTTGACTACAGCAACATTTTTTGAAGTAGGTGTAAATGTAATTGTTTATTATTTAAAATTCAATTATCTCCCTGATGAATATTTAAGTCTATACCAACCTCTATTCTCTTCTGTCGCACTTATGCCTCCATATTTTCTGTTATCTTGTGCCATTGTATGTTATGTAAGAGAATTAACAGATTTCAAGTCACTCAATTTTACCACATCAATAATTGGGAAATACTTTGAAGACTGAAATTTTTGCTAAACTTAAGTTTTGGTATAAATTCTAAGTAGCCTCTATTTTCAATCCTTCCTATTAAAATAAATTTTTTTTTCAAAGAAAAAGTAGATTTTCATATTGACCCAGGGGCCAATTTCTCCCTTTAGGCATAGTGCCTAGGGTGCCCATTATTTTTAGGGAGCCGCAAAAATGCTTTAATTTAGTTTAAAATTAGAAGAAAATAATGAACTTTTAGATTAAGAAAATGTGTTAATATGTAATATTAATATTCATCTTTATACTCATGTCATTATAAAACATAATTTTGAATATTTTTATGGGTGCATTTAATGGAAGAAGGGGCCAAGGAAGGCAAAAGTGCCTAGGACCTACGAGTCATAGTGAAGTCCTGATTCATCCTGGTTCTCTTTGTTGAAACACGAGAAGCGGTGGAATTATTGATGAATCTAATCAATGAATATGTACAGAAAATTTTGCTCTTTAAACACAACCACACATACTATTATATTTTGTGTGTATTTGATGAGTAAAAGCCATTTCCAAGCATTTTCTATACTTTTCTAACTCTGACTATTTCCTTATATTAAAGAATCGGTTGTGAGAGAAATACAGTTGAATGGGCAAGTTGATTTTGTACAGGTGAGAACCCTGGGTGAACCCTAAGCCATGCAAGTTTATTATTAAATAAATATACCTACAAAGAGTTAATGGAGAAAAAGACAGAATTGACCAAACATACAGAATAATTTAATAATTAGTGTTCTCCATACACAGCTGTGGTAGTCCCCCAAATTTTTATAAAATCTTGCCCTCAGTGATCTTCTCTATATTTTGGAGATAATTAAATGTAGAAGTGTTTCAAAACTAGCTCAGAAGTCACTAGTAAGCGCTATGGTTGTTCTTTAGGGTTAAGCTAACAAAAGAAAAAATTGTGAGGAAAATTGCTAAATTACTTTATATAATAATGCAAAGATCACAATTCTGTAATTTAGATCACTGTTCCAATCTGTTTGTGTTGTTGTAGCTCTTGTATGGCCATAAGTATTAAAAGTATATTCATTAATTAATAATGTGGCCTTCTGTTCCTATCCTTATTTCAATTATTTATTTTTCCTTCAGATTTATTTTTAAGCATACTGATATGCAAAATACAATTAAACCGTCTAATTGAAACAAAGGCAATTTAATCATACAGACGATGGTGTAGAAGCATTCATAAACTTGCTACTTTTTAATTTTCTTAATCTAGGAAGTAAAAATATAACAGAAATTAAATGGTAAGTTTTAAGTTTTATACATTTATTCACTGACCGTCAGAGAAAAGCATATGATTGTCTTAGAAAATGGTATTACTTCATTCAAACTTTGTGATTTGGGGGTGGGGGCCTTCTAGACAAGATTAAAATTCATTGGCATGATCCCATACATCCTTATTAAAATGTTTTAAAGATATTCAATATTCAAAGAAATACAGAGGAAAAGAAATGGAGATTTTTAAATGATCGAGTCAATTTCATCAGTTCCAGCAATCAGCACATGTAATTTAATCTCTACCCTGTACCACAAGAAGCAGACGCTGTGGGTGAGCTCTCCAGAGCGTAATTATCCCAATGCCTTTCTCTGGTGCTAGGATACTTGTTTGCCTGGCTATCCCAACTGGGTTCTGTCTTTAATCATAAGTGAGATTTGCTTCAGGGCTTCTGGGAAAACCTTTCTTCCCAGATAAAAAGAATAAGCCTAAAGAGGAGCAGTCTCTTAGCTACATTCCTCTGGTTCTTTTTTCCCTTTGGTGGATGTGATACTTAGCGCTTTGGTAAATGTATTTCTCTGTGAGACAACATGTGAGAATGAAAAGCATGCATGATGCAGATGGTAGAGCAAAAAGGCAGAGAGTGCTGGATCCTTGACTTCATTGATGAGCTATACCAAACCCAGAAATATCTACTTCCAGAGTTCCTGTTATGTGAGATAAATCAAAATGTTGTCTCTTAAACCATTGTTATTTGTGCATTTAGTTTCTCACAGCATAAGGAATAAAATAATTCCTGAAATACTTATACTACAACTTCTTATTTATATTCTTTTACTGGAGTACCTTTGGAAAAAATCTTCTATTTACTTGATTGGCATATTCAATTACAATAAAAATAATTGAGACTTTTATTGTCGCAAAGGTGCATAAATACTAGGATTTATCCAAGTTTTTATTGCTTGATATTGTTACATACACATATACATTTATTTATTTATACTAAACTAGTGGTGTTGAGAGAGTATCTCATCGTGGATTTAATTTGCAATTTCCTGATTACTAGTCATATAAAACCTCCTTTCATAAATGTGTTGGCCATTTGTGATTCTTTTCCAGTTAATTGATCTTCATATTCTTTGCTCATTTTTTCATTTGCTTGTCATCTGTTCTCATAAATTTCTTGGTATTCTTTATAGTTTATGGATACTTATAGTCAAATTTATTAATATTTTCCTCTATAAAAGGTCTTTGATTTTTTATGCCTCATCAAAAAATCTCTCTACACTAGAATATTATTAAAATCTTCTCTTTTTACTTTTTTAAAAATTGCTTTTACATTTAATTTTTTGGACTGAGGTAACACTGGTTTATGATATTATATAAATTTCAGGTGTACATCATCATAATTCAACTTCCATACACACTACATGGTGTTCACCACCAAAATTCCAGTTTCCATCCGTCACCATACAAATAACCCTGTTTACCTATTTCACCCTCTCCCTACCCTCCTTTCTCTCTGGTAACCATCAACATGTTCTCTGTTCCTATGTGTTTGTTTGTTGCTGTTGTTTATCTTACACATATAAGTGAAATCATTACAGTATCTGTCTTTCTCCATCTGATTTATTTTACTTGGCATGATATCCTCAAGTTTTATCCATGTTGTCTCAAATGGCAACGTTTCATCTTTTTTATGGCTGAGTAGGATTCCATTTTACATATAGAGAGAGATGGATGACAAGCACATGAAAAGATGTCCAACATCACTAATTATTAGGGAAATGCAAATTAAAACCACAATGAGATATACCTCATGCCCATCAGAATGGTTATTGTTAAGAAGACAAGAAATAACAAGTGTTGGAGAGGATGTGGAGAAAAGGGAACCCTCGTACACTGCTGGTGGAAATGCAAACTGGTGCAGCCACTATGAAAAACAGCATAGAGATTCCTCAAACTTAAGAATAGAACTATCATATGATCCAGCTATTCCACTTCCGGGTATTTACCCAAAGAATATGAAAACACTAATTTGAAATGATACATGCATCCCTATGTTCATTGCATCATTATTTGCAATAGCCTAAGTGCCCATTGATAGATGAATGGATAAAGAAGATGTGGTGTATGTATACCACATCGGAATACTACTCAACAATAAAAAAAATGAAATCTTGCCATTTGTGACAATGTGGATGAACCTTGAGCATATTATGCTAAGTGAAATAAGTCAGACGGAGAAAGACAAGTACCATATGATTTTACTCATATATGGAAGATAAAACAACAACAAACAAACAGACACATAGATACAGAGAACAGATGGGTGGTTACCAGAGGGGAAGCATGGTAGGGGTAGGGCAAAATGGGTAAAGGGGGTCATTTGCATGGTGATGGATGGAAACTAGAATTTTGGTGGTGAACACAATGTAGTGTATACAGAAGTTGAATTATAATTATGTACAACTGAAATCTATATAATGTTATCAACCAATGTTACCTCAATAAAAAAGAAAAAAAAGGGATTCCAGCAACTGAAGTTGCGACAGATCTGTAAAATGTTCGTAATGGTAAATGGTTAACCACTGGCCTTCTAATGTATAAACAGCTCTGATTTGTAGTATTTGCCAAGTTAAATGGTATAAATGCACCAATCATGGCTCATGCCAACCTACCAATATTATGCCACTGAATGTGGAGTTGAAAAGAGACACAGAATTGGCTCTCATGGCAGGTATGAGCTGACTCTAGCACACATTATGTGATTTAAACTGCCTAGATACCAATAGAGAGTAATTCTTTTGTATTTACTTTTATATACATCACTCTGTGGAAAGCAATTTCTTGTTTAACAAATATTTATGTAAACAACAGACTCTCAAATGATCCCTGATTATCCTAGCCTCCTAGTGTTCACACTCGTGTGTAATCCTCTCCCCAAGTGTGGCCAGAACTTGTGATTTGCTTTTAATCAATAGAATATGGCAAAAGTGATCAGTTGTCACTTCCATGATTATCTTACATAGGATTATATTGTCCATTTTGCAGGAGATTTCTCTCTTGCTGGATTAGATAAAGCAAAGAGCCATGTTAGGGAGTCCACCAGGCATGGAAATGAGATAAACCTTAGATTGACAGCCAATAAGAAGCAGCCCTTAGCCCAATGGGCACAAATAACTGAATTCTGCCAACAAACCACATCTGCTTTGAAGCAGATCCTTCCCAGTCAAGCCTTGAGATGAAACTGCTATCTTGATTGTAACCTTGTAGAGAACCCAGGTAAGCTGTGCTAGACTCCTAACTCATAAAAACTATAAGATAATAAATGTATATTTTTTAAACCACCATGTTTGTGGTAATATTATTACACAAAAATAACTAATAAAGCTTACATGGTGCTCATTGTGTGCCAGACACCATTCTAAGGGCCCTAAAAAATGTTTACTCATTTAATCTCCATAACAGCTCTAGGATATTATTAACCCCATTTTATAAAAAGGAAAATGGAGGCACACAGTAGTTAAATAACTTGTCCAATTTCACTGAGCCAATAAGTGGACAAGGTAGGATTTAAATCTAAACAACTGGGCTCTTGAATCCATATCATTAATCTCTAAACCACATGCCCTGCAGTGTCCTTGTGACAACGTTAATGAACCCATTAGCCCAATCCAAAATCTCCTACTAGGATATATCATAATATACTTCTTTGAAAGTATGATACTTGCTTGTTAATAGAATGGAACTTAATAAGTTTGTATGCCATCTCTTCTGAATTCCACTGAGGTATTTTCCCACAAACACCGCCAGAACTTTTTATGCTTCCTGGCAAGCACAATCAAACCAAGAAATAGGATGCCTTAGTTGGTTAGACAAGGGAGGGTTAAGATTGGTTGCAGCCTGTCTACAATCTGTTTATATGCAGTCAGAAAAGAAACCTCTGCCAGAAGACAATTAAAGCAGAGAACTGTAAATATTTTAGCCAACATTATGTAATCATTGATCCATTTTAACTGTCGTATCCCATCATTTCAATCCCCCAGTTAGACTAAACAATCCTGATATTGCTCAATGTTAAAATAAGATTAAAGGGAAACTTGTAACTTGGTCTAAAATATCCTTTTCATGGAGTTAAGGAAGTGATAATTGGTTATAAAATAAATGTTAATGTTGCCATGTTATTTTGTTATATTGTAATATTGGATATCAGTTACAAGTACTATATTGTGATGCTGAATAGTGTCATATTCTGAATAACAGATGGGAGACTCCAGGTATGTAAAAATTCTAGTCGATTCTCTAAATCAAATCAGATGTTCATCTCTACAAAGTCCTATCCTTATTCTAGCATACAAGTTGACCACGTTATTATATTGTGTAATGAATGTTTACCATATTTAAAACACGGAAGTGTGACAGATTTGTTTGCAACAATCCCATAAAACTTCCTAAATGTCCATCTTTCTCTCACTAGTCAGAGTATTCTAGCCATGTCAAATGAATCTTCAAGCCCTGAATGTATTTTTACACAACACATCTGTTGAGTGTCTATCTTGCTCCTATCTAACTATTGGATAAGCCAATTCTATACTGTCTTACTTTATCATCCACCATTTCTTTACTTCTCAAATCTATGTCTATTATGACAGTTTTTAATTTTGTAATGATATGTTTATATTTTTTGTCATCCACTTGATTCTGAGTTCCAGTGCTCTTATCATAATCATCTTTTTATTCTCAGTACATAGCATAGCAGGTTTTCAACAAAATATTCGTCTATTGTATGAGTGAATGAATTAGTTAATGGTCCATATCCTCATAGAAAATATATACATGTGCATAAGATGTTCATACTATTGTTGAGTTTATTAAACATTAAAAGTATTGAACAAGACACTTGTAGATTGCAACTGCCCTTAAGTTTGCCACAGTAGAATGGTATCATTTACCTAAAGTGTCAATTGTGGCAGAGAAATGGAGTTACTAAATTCTTTCCATTTTAGGATTCATAAAAGACATTTAAGACACATATATTTCTTCAACATTTCTGTCAATGATAAAGACATGAAAAATCAGCAAAATGGAAAAATCCCCATGGTTTATCAGGAAAAAATTTATTTTGTATGAGTATGTCTACCTTGAGGGATTTTCCTCTTCTTCTTTTGTTACTTTTAGGAACTCTTTCAGGAGAAGCAAGAAGATGAGAGAAAGAAGATGAGAACAAAGAGATGGCACTATATAATTCATTTACCCAGATAAATCTAGTTTCTGTAACATTGGGTTTTCTATCCATTTGAGGACATATGTTACTAATTAACTCAAAGGTTATAAGCAAATTGTATTTAGTTCAAAACTTTCCCACACACGATCTGTTCTTTCAGGCAATATTAACCAAGATTCTATCTCGCTTGTAGAGAAAATATCAAACCTCTAATTGTGTTGTCTGTTGGTTTTGATGAATTTATTTTCTTGATCATGAAAAAAGACAGAGGATGTTTGAACATTCAAACAATAGGCATTCCTTTGTATACAAAAGCCTTGAGATGACCGTTCCACGTGATAGACTTATTTTCCCCTGATTAAATGCAAATTGCATTGAGAGAGGTAACATTGCAAACTGTTCGGTCTCATAACTGATTCAAAATACTTTTTTTCATTCCTTTTTCTTACTCAAATGCCAGTCTAGAGGTGTAGCTCTAGTGTCACAGGGGTGATTAGTATTATGGTCTTCCGCCTTGCACCCATCCCTTATGGTGATGGAATGGGGATGATGGAAATGAGAAACAGATGTCCTCTCCTTTTACTTGACTGCCTGTAGCAAATTTGCTGAACACTGCTGTCATCTCTTCTCTGTTGAATGCTAACTGGAAGTTGGTTTCTTCTTATAGCAGCCATTGCAATGTTTGTTCTCTTGAGATGTTTTGTTAGTTCTTCAAGAGCCTTCCTCCCCATGCAGTTCCTTGATGCTAGAGATGTGGCTAAGGTTTAAACTTTTCTTTAAAGCTTCTCAAATCACCTTACTGCCTTCTATCCTCTGCTATTGGTGATCCATTTTACAAGTTGACTTTTGCTCTGTAACAAACCATCCCAAAACTTCATTACTTTATTATTATTATTGCTTACAATTATTGCCAGGTGGTTCTTCTGATATGAGCCAACTTATCTGATCTCTGGTTAGCTCTTGTATCTATAGTCAACTAACATGTCACCTGGCCAACTGGATAATCTAGGACAGCCTTGCTCATGAGTTTGAAAGTTGATTAGCTGAGGCATCAGAGATCTTTTCAATGTATTTTTTTCATTTTCCAGAAAGTTAGCTCTGGCCTGTTCACATGGTCATCTAAATTTTCCAAGTGCAGTAAGAAAGGGTAAGTCTCAATGTACAAGAAATTTTCCAGACAAGTGCTCCTTTTGGGAAGATGATTCTACTTAGGCCCCTCATGCTTCTTTCTACAATATTCCCATGTAAATAAGTTGAGGAAAGGCATATTGGGCAACTCAAAGGACCTGATCTATTTTATTTCTTAAAATTCGGTAGTTGTGAGTTCTCTATTCCTCTTTAAATTAAATTCTTGAATTTTGTTGCATAACTATATATTCTTTTATATGGTATATTCTAATATAAACACCTATAAGAATTTGGTAATAGAAGAAATAAACAGACCTACAAGTTAAATAGAACTTCTAGCTTGACACCTAGCTTTTGTTAGCTTTAGCAATATAAGAATTAATCAGTTACTCATTGGTAAATTTCAATAATTAAAGACAAAAGAAGAGTGAAAACAATAGATATAAAACAGTTGGAGTCATTTACAGAGACAGTACATAACTAAAAATAAAGCTGGTAAAATTTACTTCCCCAACTTACTATTTTGTTTCTGACTACAATGGAATTAAACTGAAAATACACACACACAAAAAGACACATGGGAAATTCCTCCAAATTTAAAGTTAAACAGTACACTTACTTATCACACAAGTCCATAAGTAGACCATAAAAGATGTTAGCAAATATTTTTGAATTGAACTCATAGTAGGTCCTTATTATAAATACTAATTTTTTTGTGTGTAATTGCAAATAACTTTTTCCATTCAGGGCTTGTATTTTCACTCTCTATATTGTTCTTAATTTTAATATAGTCATATTCCCCAGTCCTCTCACTTATGATCTATGCTTCTGTGTCTTGATTAAAACATTTCCCTTTATCCTAAAGTTTAGTAGATATTTCAAACCTAAAGAATTCCTGATATTATTCCTAAATCTCCTCCTTCTGTAGTATTCTTCATCTTAGATGACAGAAATGCTATCCTTTCAGATGATCAAGCCAAAAATCGTGGATTTATCCTTGACAACTCTTTTCCTCTCACATTTCACACTCCATATGTCAGGAAACACAATTGACCTTATCTCCAAAATATTTCCACAATCTGACAACTATTATCTTCACTGTCATTACCTTGGTCATGAAATCACACCAAGATTAATGCTATACCTTCTCAATTTTTCTCCTGTTTCTCACCCCGCTTACTTTAGAACCTTCTCAACATAGCCAAGGTGATAATTTAAAATGTAAATCATATCATGTCACTCATTTTTAAAACTGGGCCTCATCGTTTTATTGTTGAAAGATTTTAACCACTGATTACATTCTTTAAAATATTAAAGAATGTCCTTTGGGAAGGAGGCAGAAAAATCTCTTGCTCCTAGGATCTTATACTAATATAAAGAAGAGGTTTGCTACAGATGTGGGCAGAGAAAGGAAGCGTAATCCTGCCAAACCTGCCACAGATAAAAAGCAGAGAATGGTGGTCACACATGGGAGAAGGATCAGGAATGCCTAGAGAGAGCCTTCCTCCCCACCATCCCAAGTGCATAGAACCTTCCTAAGACTGTGCTTTGACAAGACAACTGTGAACATTCTCTTTACCCCAAAACAAAGCTGGCACTGAGTAACACACAACTTCAGTCTGATGCTTGGGGATGGGCACAAGTGTGAAGAGAGGGGCTCTCTGTGATGCAGGCAGGCTTGCAAAATATTGCTGAAAAAATTAAAGACTTAAATAAATGGAAAGATATATCACACAGATGGATTAGAAACGTCAATATTGTCAACATGAAAATCCTTCTAAACATCTACAGACCCAACAAATGACATCAAATTATATAAAGCAATAACTGATAGAACTGAAAAGAGAAATAGAAATATCCGCAATTTTAATTGGAGACTTACATACTCCTCTCTATGTAATTGACAGAACTTAGATAAAAAATTAATAAGGATATATATGACATGAATAAGCAAATAAAACAACTTGACCTACTTAAGATTTAGAAGACCACCCAGCAACAGGAGGGTACACTCTTTTCACGTGAACCTGGAGATTGATCAAGATCATATTATTTAGACTGAAAATAATTAAAATATTCAAAGTATATTCTCTGACTAGCATAGAATTAAACTAGGAATCAACAGAAGAAACATATCTGGAAAATCCCTCCTAATTTATATTTAAACAGCACATGGTACCCCCCCCAAAAAAATCACAGGTGATATTAGCAAACATTTATGTTGAATGAAAAGGAAAACACAAAAGACTTGTAGGATGCAGCAAAAACAATGCTTAGAGGGATATATACAGCATTAAATTCTTATATTAGAAAACTAAAGAAATCCCAAATGTCCACCTTACATCGGAAACAAAAAGCAAATATAATCCAAAGCAAGAAAGCAGGTGATGAAGACAAGAGAAGAAAGTAATGAAATACACCACACATACACATGCACACACACAGAATCAAGGAAACCAAAAGCCGGGTCTTTCAAAATATTAATAGAAGTGATAAAACTCTAGCAAGATTAACAGAGAAATTAGAGAATCCATACATTATTAATGTCATGAATTAAAGGGGGAGCATAAATCGTACAGAAAATAAAATGATAATTGAATGTTATGGACTTTATGCCAAATATTTGATATCGTAAATGAAATAGAAAAATTTCTTTAGACTAAAAATAACAAAACTCATTTAAGAAGAATTAGATTTTCTGTATAACTCTAGCAGTTACATGAATTGAGTTCATTATTAAATACCATTCTACAAAGAAAATTTCTGGTCCAGATAAATTTGTTGCTAAATTCTACCAAACAGTTAAGAAAAAAATACACAATTTCTATACAAACTTTTCTGGAAACTACAGGAACAGGGAATACTTTTGAACTCATTTGATGAGGAAAGCATTACCTTGATACTAAAACCAGACAAAGGCATTACCAAAAAAATGTAACCACAGACCAATATCCCTCATCAATATAGACACAAAGAATCCTTTTCAAAATTATAGCAAAAGGAATCTAGAAATATATAAAAATGACATTATATCACAACCAAATAGGGTTTATTCCAGACACACAAGTTCATTTCAA
This sequence comes from Tapirus indicus, assembly GCA_031878705.1. Lineage (NCBI taxonomy): Eukaryota > Metazoa > Chordata > Mammalia > Perissodactyla > Tapiridae > Tapirus > Tapirus indicus. The sequence continues at coordinate 40,644,785 of CM062925.1, forward strand.
TATTTGAAAATCAATCAGTATAATGCACCATATCAAAAGACTATAAAGGATAAGTTAGATGATTATCTCAATACGTATAGAAAGAGCATTAGTCAAAATTTAACATTAATTCATAATTAAAATATCTCAACGAAGTATAGAGAGAAGGAATCTATCCTCCTCAGTATAAAACAGGACATCCACTAGGACATTAATGCTGTTATACCAAATGCCTTCCCAGCATTCCCTCCTCTGCAAAGACATGGACCAAGAAAGAACATCTACTCTTATGAGATTTATTCAAAATTTATTTGGAGGACCTAAGTGGAACAAAGCAAGAAAAAGATATAAAAAGCACAGAGATTGTGAAAAGAGAAACAAACTGTCTTCATTTATAGATGACGTGTTCTTCTATGTAGAAAATCACAGAGAACCTACCATAAAGGTGTTACAACAAATAAGCGAGTTGAGTAGTATTGCGGGATACAAGGGTAAAATACAAAAATAAATTATATATCTCTACAATAATAATGAATAACTGGAAATTGAAATTATAAAAATGGTATATATTACAATAGCATGAAATATATGAAATACTCAGGGATTAATAAAACAAAAAATATATAAGATTTTTGTACTCCAATACATAAAACATTGATGAAAGCAACTAAAAAAAGAACTCAATATAAGGAAAAATACACTGTATTCATGGATAGAGGTACTCAATGTTATTAAGATGTCAGTTCTTCCCACATTGAGCTACATATTCCATGTACCTTTAATCAAAATCCTAAGAAGAATTTTTTTGTAAAAATTGATGAACTGACTTGAAAATTTACAAGGAAAATCAAAGAAAAACAAGGCAGTTTTGAAAACAAAGATCAAGTTTGTGGGACTACACTACCTGACTCCAAGACTTAATTTAAAGCTAAGATAATCTAGACAGTATAGTGTTCAAATAAGGATAGGCGTATGGATCAATGGAACAGAATAGAGAGTCCAGAAATAGATGAATATATATGGTGCCAAGGTAATATAATAGAGAAAGGTATTAATTTCAACCAATGTGCTGGATCACTTCAAATTCCAACACAAATAAACCTAGACCATTTCTACAGCCATTTGCAAAAAATCAAATCAAATTTGATCCAAAACTGGAGTGACATCATCATCATGGTGGCATCAGTCATGCACCTTGTCTCTCACCTCTAAGTTACAACCAGCAGGACATACAGAACATCTACACAGCACACCAGAACACCTGAGAGATCTACACATCTATGTATCTAAAGGTGAGTGGACTGGACTTCATGGAGGTGGAGAGCAATGGCAGTAGATCTCAAACCAGAGGCTCCAAAAACCGTGGTGGCATCTGTGACTGGAGGTTCCAGGAACTGCATCAATGCCCACCACTGAAGACTCCAGGAAGCAAAGCAGTGCATGCAACTGGAGGCTCCAGGAATCACAGCAATGCCTGCAAATGGAGGCTTCAGGAACTACAGTGGCACACAGGAGCCAGCCCTACCTCCCCTGGCAGTGGTGGTGGCACTTGCCCCCCAGACCTCCCAGCCAAGGGAACTGCATCCAAGACCCCAATGCCCCCAATAGTGGCAGCAGTTTCTGTGACCTGAGGCACCAGGAACTACAGTGGTACCCACGATCAGAGGCTCCAGGATCCACAATGGTGCTCACAATCCTGACCCTTTTCCTCTTCCAGCAGCAGCCATGGTGCCCACCACCTGAGGCTCCAGGAGCCATGGTGATGCATGAGACCAGAGGCCCCAGGAATCATGGTGACACAGGAATTGCAGATGTCCCCATGCCTCAGGTAGCTCACCTTGCAGCAGTGGCAGCAGCACTCTTGACCCTGACCCACCCAGCAGCAGCAGTCATGCCTGTGAACCCAGTGCCCCTGGGATTGGTGGTGCCAACACTGCCAGAAAACTCAATAGCAGCAGCAGAGGTGGCACATGCAACTCCAGCCTCCTAGCCGGAGTGGTACCTGAGGCCACAGGGAACAAAGCAGCAGTTGCAGTAGAGCCTGTGACCCCATCCCCCCACACAGTGGCAGAGCCTGTGAACCCTATAACCCTTGATGTGGCAGAGATGCCTACTACCCCAGCTCCTGCCCCACTCTCCCCCTCCCACTGCCACAGTGGGGAAGATCATGGCCCAGGAAACCCCAGAAGCAGCAGAGGCACTCATCAACCCAATGACCCTGGTGGTGACACTACCATGACTGCAGCAACACCAGCAACAGCAAGGCACTAGTGAGTTTGGAGCCAGAAGCAGCAACAATGAGGACACCAGTGACACCTCTGGCAGAGGCAGTGGAGGGTGGAAAGTGCTGGCTCTCAAATGAGCCAGAGGCAGCTCAGATCAAGGTAAACAAATAAGATCAACCAAATAAGAAAAGTGTTCACGACTACAAATACACCAGCAGGGGAATAACTCATCAAGCACCATGAGAAATTATGGTAACAGTATCACAAAAGGAAAATGACAATTCTTCAGAAACCAAACTTGAAGTTGTGAAAGATTGCAAACTAACCAATAGAGAATTCAAAATACTTGTCATTACAAAATTCAAGAGCTACAAGAAAACTCAGAAAGACAGTTTGGTGAGCTCAGAAATAAAATTAATGAACAGCAGGAGTACTTTACCAAAGAGATTGAAATTCTAAAAAGGAATCAATGGAAATTCTGGAGCTGAAGAACTCAATAAATGAGATGGAAAATACAGTAGAAAGCATTGGAGACAGAGCACACCATATGGAAGAGAGAATTAGTGAGCTTGAAGATAGAAATCTAGAAATGATGCAGGTGAAAAAGGAGAGAGAACTAACATTTTTATAAAAAACAAAGAAACTCTATGAGAAATATCCAACTCTATTATTAGAAAAAGTAACATAAGGACAATGGGTGTCCCAGAAGGAGAAGAGACGGAGAAGGGATTAGAGATATTATTTAAAGAAACAACAACTGAGAACTTCTCGAACCTGAGGAAGGAACTGGGTATACAAGTCTATGAAGCTAATGGAACACCTAATTATCTCAATGCAAAAAGACCTTCTCCAAGACACGTTATATTAAAACTGTCAAAAGTCAATGACAAAGAAAGAATTTTAAAGGCAGCCAGGGGAAAAAAAGATAGTAACCTACAAAATAATCCCCATTAGACTATCTGATTTCTCAGTGGAAAGTACATGCTAGGAGAGAGTAAAATGACATATTCAAAATGCTGAAATATAAAAACTCAGCCAAGAATATTCTATCCAGCAAAGTTATCCATTGGATATGATAGAGAAATAAAGATTTTCCCAGACAAACAAAAGCTGAAAGAGTTCCCCACCAACAGACCTTCCTTACACAGAATGTTGAAAGGAGCTCTTCTATCTGAAACAAAAAAGGCAAAAGTACCCAAAACTTTGAGTAAGGTGATACATAGACAGACACATCCAGAAAATTGGAGAGTTATTATAGAATAGGTTGTTAAACACTAAGTGATAGCATAAAGGTTAGAAGGAAAAAAACCATTAAAAAATAACTAAAGCAGGGCTGGCTCAGTGGTGTGGAGGTTAAGTTCGTGCTCTCTGCTTTGGCAGCCTGGGGTTAGGATCCTGGATGTGGACTGATGCACCACTCATCAAGCAAGGCTGAGGTGGCATCCCACATAGAGCAACTAGGAGGATGCACAACTATGACATACAACAATCTACTGGGGCTTTGGGGAGAAACAAAGCAAAAAAGGAGGAAGATTAGCAACAGATGTTGGCTCAGGGTCAATCTTCCTCAAAAAAAAAAAAATAACTAAAGCTACTTCAATATGGTAATGTACTCATAACATAAAAAGGGATAATTTGTGACAATAATAACATAGAAGGGGAGGAGGTAAAGGATGGAACCTGTATAGGCAAATAAAGATAAGATGCTAGAGCAGAAGGGACTATTTTATCTATGAGATATTGTATAAAAACCCCACGGTAAATATAAAACAAAAATCTAGAGTGGAGATGCAAAACATAAAAAAAAAGAGGAAACTGAAAAAAAAAATCATAGAAACCCACCAAATTAAAATGGCAGACAGAAAAACAGGGAAAAGAAACAATGGAGATATAGAACAACCAGAAAACAAAAGATAAAATGGCAGTAGTAAGTCCTCATATATCAATAATCACCCTAAATGTAAATGGATTGAACTCACCAATCAAAAGGCACAGAGTGGCTTGATGGATAAAACACCGAGATCCAACTATATGTTACCATCAGGAGACTCATCTCAGCTCTAAAGACAAAAATAGGCTCAAAATGAAGGGGTGAATGATTATACTCCAAGCAAATGGTAGCCAAAAAACATGGGTGTAGCCATATTTGTATCAGACAAAATAGACTTCAAGACAAAAAAGGTAACAAGAGACAAAGATGGACATTATATAATGATAAAGGGGACAATCCATCAAGAAGACATAACATTTATTGATATATATGCATCCAATATAGAAGCACCAAAATATATAAAGCAACTATTAACAGACTTAAAGGGAGAAATTGACAGCAGTACAATAATAGTAGGGAACTTGAACACTCCACTACATCAAAGGATACATCATCCAGATAGAAAGTCAACAAGGAAACATTGACCTTAAATGACACATTAGACCAGAGGACTTAATAGATAAATACAGAACATTCCATCCAAAACCAGCAGAATGTACATTCTTCTCAAGTGCACATGGAACATTCTCAAGGATATGTTGGGACACAAAGTAAGTCTCAATAAATTTAAGAAGATTGAAATCATATCAAGCATCTTTTCCAACCACAATATAAAACTAGAAATCAACTACAAGAAAACTGGAAAAATCACAAATGTGTGGAGATTAAACAACATGCTACTGAACAACTATTGGGTCCACAAAGAAATTTAAAAAAAATGCAGACAAATGAAAATGAAAATACAACATACCAAAATCTACATGATGCAGCAAAAGCAGTACTAAGAGGGAAGTTTATAGCAATTACAGACCTATGTCAAGAAACAAGAAGAATCTCAAATAAGCAACCTAACCTTACACCTAAAGGAACTAGAAAAAAATACAAACAAATGAAGCCAAAAGTCAGTGGAAGGAAGGAAATAATAAAAATCAGAGCTGAAATAAATGGAATAGAGACTAGAAAGACAATAGGAAAGATCAATGAAACTCAGAGCTGAGCCTTCAAAAAATAAGCAAAATTGACAAACCTTTAGTTAGCTTCACTAAGAAAAAAAGAAAGGAGACCCAAATAAATAAAATCAGAAGTGAAAGAGAAATTACAACGGATACCACAGAAATACAAAGGATCATTAAAAACTATTAAAAACAGCTATACTCCTACAAATTAGAAACTCTATAAGAAATTGATAAACTCTTAGAATCATACAACTTTCCAAGACTGAACCATGAAGAAATCGAAAATCTGAATAGACTGATCACTTGTAAGGAGATTGAAAGAATAATCAATATCCTCCCCCAAAATAGAAGTCCAGAATCAGATGGCTTCATTGATAAATTCTACCAAACATTCAAGGAAGACTTAATACCCATCCTTCTCAATCTCTTCAAAAAAATTGAAGAGAAGAGAATGCTCCCTAACTCATTTTATGAGGCCAACATTAGCCTAATACCAAAAGCAGACAAGGACAACACAAAAAAAATAAAATTACAGGCCAATATCTCTGATGAACATAAATGCAAAAATTCTCAACAAAATATTAGCAAACTGAATAAAACAATACATTAACACCATGATCAAGTGGGATTTATTTCAGGGATGCAAGGATGGTTCAACATGCAGAAACCAGTCAACATGATACAACGCATTAACAAATTAAAGAATAAAAATCATATGATCATCTCAACAGATGCAGGAAAAGAATTTGACAAGATTCAACATCTATTTATGACAAAACTCTCAATAAAATAAATATAGAAGGAAAGTACCTCAACATAATAAACATCATATATGACAAACCCATAGCTAACATTATAGTTAAAATCTTTTCCTCTAAGATCATGAAAAAGACAAGGATGCCCATCCTCACCACTTTTTTTCAGCATAGTACTGGAAGTCTTAGCCAGAGCAATTAAGAAAAATAATTAAAAAGCATCCAAATTGGAAATGGAGAAGTAAAGCTGTCACTATTTTCAGACAACATGATTTTATATATAGAAACCATAAAGACTCCACCAAAAAACTAGTCAAAATAATAAATTGATACAGTAAAATTTCAGGGTACAAAATCAATGTACAAAAATCAGTTATATATCCTAATACACTAACAATGAACTATCAGAAAGAGAAATTAAGAAAACTATTCCATTTACAATTGCAACAAAAAGAATAAAATACCTGGGAACAAATTTAACCAAGGAGGTGAAAGACCCACACACAGAAAACTGTAAGACATTACTGAAAGAAATTGAAGAAGACACAAAGAAATGGAAAGATAGTCCATGCTCATGGATTGGGAGAATTACATTGTTAAAATTTCCATATAACCTGAAGCAATTTACAGATTCATAATGCAATGTCTATCAAAATCCCAACAGCATTTTTCACAGAAATAGTACAGAAAATCTTAGAATTTGTAAGGAACCACAAATGACCCCAAATAGGCAAAGCAATCCTGAGAAAAAGCACAAAGAGAGAGGTATCATACTCTCTGATTTCAAACTATACTACAAAGCTATAGTAATAAAAATAGTATAGCATTGGCAGGAAATCGGACACAAAGATCAATGGAACAGAATTGAGAGCCCAAAAATAAACCCACACACATATGACAACTAATTTATGATAAATTAATCAAGAACATATGGTAGAGAAAGGAAAATCTCTTCAATAAATGGTATTGGGAAAACTGGCCAGCCACATACAAAAGAATGAAACTAGACCATTATCTTACATCATACACAAAAAATAACTCAAAGTGAATTAAAGACTTTAGTGTAAGACCTGAAGACTTTAGTCTAAGACCTGAAACCATAAAACTCCTAGAAACAAACATAGGCAGTATATTCTTTGACATCAGTCTTGGCAGTATTTTCTTGGATATGTCTCCTCAGGCAAGGTAAACAAAAGAAAAAGTAAACAAATAGGACTATATCAAACTAAAAAGCTTCTACACAGCAAAGGAAACCATCATCAAAATAAAAAGTCAGCCTACCAAATTGGAGAAGATATTTGCAAGTTATATATCTGACAACGGATTAATATCCAAAATTTATAAAGAACAATTCAACAACAAAAATATAAACAACCCAATTAAAAAAAAGAGCAGAGAATCTGAACAAACATTTTTCTGAAGAAGACATACAGATGGCCAATGAGAACATGAAAAGATGTTCAACATCACTAATTATCAGGGAAATGCAAATCAAAACCACAGTGAGATACACCTCAGGCCCGTCCGAATGGCTATTATGAAAAAGACAAGAAATACCAAGTGTTAGAGAGGATGTGGAGAAAAGGCAACCCTCATACACTGCTGGTGGGGATATAAATTGGTGCAGCCACTATGGGAAATAGTATAAAGATTCCTCAAAAAATTAAGAATAGAACTACCATATAATCCAGGTATTCTACATGTGGGTACTTACCCAAAGAACCCGAAAACTCTAATTTGAAAAGATATTTGCACCCTATGTTCATTGCAGCATTATTCGTAATAGCTAAGACTTGGAAACAACCTAAGTGCCCATCGATGGATAAATGGATAAAGAAGACGTGTCATATATATACAACAGAATACTACTCAACCATAAAAAAGATGAAATCTTGCCATTTGTGACGTGGATGGACCTTCATATTATACTACGTGAAATAAGTCAGATGGAGAAAGATAAATATGGTATGATTTCACTCATTGGTAAAATATAAAAAGAAAAAAACAAAAACAAACTCATAGAAACAGACAACAAATTGGTGGTAACCAAGGGGAAGGGGGTTGGGAGAAAGGCAAAATGGGTAAAGGGGGTCAATCATATGGTGTTAGATGGAAACTACACCTTTGGTGGTGAGCATGCTGTAGTATATACAGATGTCAAATAATGATGTTGTACACCTGAATCCTATATAATGTTATAAACCAATGTTACCGCAATTAAAAAAATTAAAAATAAATAAATATAAGTAGCCACATATTAGATGGCTACAGTAATAAACCACACACAAAAAGAACTATGGTCAAAGACCTATATTTAAAAAAAAATCTTAGAAAAAAATTTTTGTGACCTTGGATTAGACAAAAATATTTTAGATAAGAAATCAAAATCATGAATGATAAAAAAATTATAAATTGAACTTTATTAAAACTAGAAGCGTTTTGCTGTTTGAAAATCACTATAATGAAATGAAATGCCAAGCCAATACTTGGAGAAAATATTTGCATACACATATCTGACAAAGGACTTAAATCTAAACTATATGCAAAACTCCTGCTCTCAGAGACAGATAATACAAACAATCTAATAAAAATGGGCAAAAATTTGAATGCTTAACCAAAGAATATATTTCAATGTAAATATGCACATGGAAAGATTTTAAACATCATTAGTCATTATGGAAATGCAAATTAAACCTAAATTAAATACCACTACTACACACCTGCTAGAATGGCTAAAAGAAAAAAATCAGCCATTACCAAGTGTAGACCAAATGCAGAACAAGTAGAATTCTCATACATTGTTGGTGAGATACAAAATGCCTTTTTAGGTATTAGGTCCTGGAAGGGATTGTTCCAACTTAATTGGTAGTATTTTGCTAGAAATACAAGATTCCTAAAGTAATTTACTATCATATGCATCCTTTCGTTTCTTGTGTCATATATCTTGCAGGGCATTGTTTATGTACAGACTGTCCCCGACTTATGTCAGTTTAACTCACAACTTTTTGACTTTGTGATGGTGCAAAACCATCTGCACGTTCACTCAAAACCATACATCAAATTTTGAATTTTAATCTTTTCCTGGGCTAGCGATATACAGTACCATACTCTCTTGTGATGTCGGGCAGCTCCCCGTCAGCTACGTGATCATGAGGGTGAACAACCGATACACTTGCAACCGTTCTACACCCACATAACCATTCTATTTCTCAGTTTCAGTACAGTATTCAATAAATTACATGAGATATTCAACACTTCATTGTAAAATAGGCTTTGTGTTAGATGATTTTGCCCAACTGTAGGCTAATATAAGTGTTCTGAGCACATTTAAGGTAGGCTAGGCTAAACTATAATGTTAGGTAGGTTAGGTGTATTAAATGCATTTTTGACTTAACAATATGTTCAATTTAAAATGGATTTATTGAGATGTAACCCCATCATAAGTTTAGGAGGATCTGTATTCATTATACAGATTATTGAAAATAATGAGATTGGTAACATTATTTTATTACTTCTGACAATTATAAAAATTAGGAAGCTAACTAATTAATTAATTAAATTATTTCTATTTAATATTTTTAATTATTTATTTCAACTATGGCAATATCAATGCTTTTTATAAATTATGAAATTATTCTAATAACTAACCAATAGAGTTTCTGAGACCTATCACTGTGGCTAGGACAATATTAAAATCATGTTTCTATATTTAGGGACTAATTCTTTTCTTTAAAAGAAAGTTTGATGTATTCTAGAGAAAGAGCATGATATGCCCATAAAAATTAATCATGGAACCAGACTGGGTTAAGTCCTGTATAGGCAAATATATTTGCACCCCTTCAAAGGTAAGTTTTAAAAATGTTTGTTCAGTATTTATTTATTAGAGAAGTGAACCACATATGGAAATGGTGAAGAAAGGGGGCTACTTACTCTATTGTATGAACCCAGATTTGTGAATATTATACCAATAGATTCACCAGAAGATTCTTTTCAATCATACTTAGCTCTCAAAGAATATTGATATCCTTTTCTTCATCTCATTATATTTGCTATAGTCTTTTAGTAGTCCAGTACTTTTTCAGGGTCTAACAAAGATTGATGGTGACAATCCATCTACCCCTTCATCTAGTTTTCCATGAATACTGTTAGGTTGTTTCTTCCATATATTGAAAGGACAGATCTATAAAGAATAGGGAACTGTGTTGAATTTACATACTCTTGTACAAAGATGAGATTGTACTCATTAATATTGCAACTCCCTGTTGTTTCAGCCCATGCTTTAACATTTTTTTTTCTTCCTGTAAGCTCCAAAGTATTTTAACCCTGGCAGACATTTTAGTAATTTCTGGGCACTTTCATAATACTGACAGAAATGCTATGCTGGACATGACAAAACAGTTTATTTCACTCAATGACAAAAGAAAAATCTGTGTAAGCATGGGAGCCCTTTACACACATTTTTTAAATAGCTGTAAATTGTGAAACTTGCTATTTGCCTCTGCATAGCAATTTGTCAAGCTGTGAGCTTGACATAGTTATGAAACATTTGTCCATAATGTTTGCAAGAACAAGATGGTCTGCTTCAGCTCTCGCAACAGTGGAGACAAGATGATTGTCTCCATAATTGATACCAGTTTTATCTGACTAATCATCAAACATTGTAGATTGCCCAGCATCAACCCTTGCTGCTTTGGATAATTACATCTTGATTTTCATCAGTGTCTTCATAAGGCATCAAGTGGGTGGGTGGAAATGCTGTCAAAGTGATTCCATTAAAATTATCAATGTTTTATTTTAAGGTCACTTCAGATGTGTTCCTAATATATGACATGGATGATGGTTAATATATGATGAATACTAAAGGAGTTAAAAGGTACATGCAGATGACTTTCTAGGCTAGAGCATAAAACAAGTAAATGCAAGAGAGCAAAACACAGTTCACTCCCTTTAAGACATTTCCGATTTAAAGAGCTGTGACGAATAATTTCTAGAAGCATGAAGCATTCCAAGTTTCTCAAGAGATTTTAATGTATATCCAGAAGAGGACATCACTGTGAGAAAATTCAGGCCATTGTCAATATACAGAACATGTTCTACCATCAAAGATTCACGCTACTACCATGAAGCCATATATGTGATTCAAAAATATGGAATGAAAATTCTTTAAGGCCCTGAACTCCAGCTTGTGTAACTTCAAGCCGCCATGATTTTGTGCCCTTTTCATTTGTAGTCTAGAGCTTCAATTATGGGAACTCAGCTCTATGGAGGACCCCAGACATATATGTTCTTTGTTTTATAGAAACATATAAACCAGTAATGGTTGCAATCATCTCACACATCCATAACTTTCTACTGTATCTCATTCTAATCTGTTTTCTCTTCTCCAATCTGATAGCGAAGTCAGGGTAAAAGCAACACGTCATTCTGCATTTCAGACAGAGGGAACCTCTGTGGCATGGACTCCTGACTGATGGAAACTGTGAGATAATAAGTATGTATTGTTTTAAGTCACTAAGTTTGTTGTAATTTGTCACACGGTAATGGAACATTAGTACAGCAAATGCTCAACAAATATTTGTCAAACATTTTATTCTAAACTGTTCACTGAATCCTAGACATCAGCATTTGCTTGGATTATTGGTCCACCATTTATTTAGTAAACATAATTTAACTTTAAGCATAAATGATTACCAGTAGTAGGAAGATTTTGTGGTATATCATGCAAACACAATCGTATTCATAGAGCTTTTCTGACTTCTGGATTGACATGAATTTGGTGAAATAGTTTTGAAAATATAATGTTTTTAATTGGATATATTGATATTATAGTCAATTATACTTTTGCTCACTCAATTTCCTGTCGATCTGAACAGTCCTTTGTTTATAATTTAAAATACTTTTGCAATGATGTGCTTCCAAGTCAATCTCTGGTATTAAACTGTGAGATTTTGTTTGGCAGGGACTGTATCTAATTCAGTTTTGTATTCTCAACACAAAGCAGTTTCTGACACATATTTGGCGCAGAATCAATGTTTCACTAAATATTACTGTATACAACGTAGCAAAAAGGGCAAAGTAATTTATAAAAATATTTAAAACATTTTATTTTGAATAATTGTATTCAAACCATATAGTTATAATTGTAAATTTTAAAGTAAGCATCATTAGTACATGACATCTCCAATATATAATGTATCATAAAAACTAATTTATGGCGGGGCCGCCCGGTGGCACAGCGGTTTAGTCCGCGCTTGGCAGCCCGGGGTTCGCGAGTTCGGATCCCGGGCGCCCGCCGACGCACTGCCTGTCAGCCATGCTGTGGTGGCGTCCCATATAAAGTAGAGGAAGATGGGCACGGATGTTAGCCCAGGGCCAGTCTTCCTCAGCAAAAAGGGGAGGATTGGCAACAGATGTTAGCTCAGGGCTGGTCTTCCCCACAAAAAAAAAAAAAAAAAAAAAAAAACTAATTTATGGGTTACAGCTTTGAAAATGGGAAGGTTCTAATCCAAATGATAAACATGGTGTAGAAGATTTGTGCCTTGTTCATATTCCCTTTTCCTGGAAGGTATATCCATTTCCCAGCAGCTGTGTGTGTTGGCTGCTAACAGCTGACCCTTTCTCCAGAGAATATCTCAAGATGAGACAATTCCATGGTGTGATTTACACTGATGAGTGTAACCAAGTAATTTACACTGAGAGACTGATGGTAGATAAGGTCATCTAAACCACCCCTTTGCTTGGTCCCTTCTCCTTCCCTATCTTGTTTCCCTCACTGTCTTATAAGTTATTTCTGAAGAGCACTTTCTCAATAAGTCATGTGCATCTTTATAAAATCCATGATCTATATCTGGTCCAGATGTGAAAGAAGCTTCTAGGCTGTAACTTCTCCTATGTGGTTCTTCTTCATTCCAGACACTTGTAACTAAAAAAGTAAGTTATCCACCACCCTCCGTCTCTTCCCTCCCAACACACACAGTAGTGAAACAGGGACAGAATCACTGCATTCAAAGAGAGTAGAAATGGGAGACACCTTAGCATATATAAGCTTAGCTTATAGCAGTACTGAAATCCGTCTGAGCCCATGTGTCTAGGTCCCGCTACTTCATAAAAAAGGAATGTTCTTTGACTACAGTCCAGTTCTTCTATCTGGAAGTTGTTTCCTTAATCCATTGTTCTCCACATCTCTCTTGGCTAAGCCCTCTCAGTTTCCTCCTTTTCCATAAGAAGTGGCTCATGTTGGGACTGAGCAGCTTTATTAGCCTGCTTCCTGCCTATAGAAAGTTGGCAGCTCAAAGCCTACTTTTCATTTGTAACTGTCCCAGGCCCTTATTATCCAAGTTAGTGGTACCAGGAAAACTCTTAAAAACATTGTTATTTTTCTATGAATCTCTATGCCCCAGAAGTGACATCCAAAATTCTCTCTGAGATTCATCTCCCTCTGCTTTGGATGTGGTAGGCTGCTGTGGGATGACATTCTTAAGATTCTTTCAAGCCCTTTTGTCCAGCTAATTGAGTATAAGCATGGTCTTAAGTCATTCTGAACTGTTACATTTTCTTACAACCAAACCCTTGATTTGATCTTTACCTTAATGCCATTTTTTGAGAAATTTTTGAAGACTGAAGAGACTGGAGATGACAAAGATTTTTCTCCTCCCGAATCTGCAGACCCAAGTCCTCTATATTTCTAGAAATTCTGTTTGTAAGCTGAACAATTTCTTCATTACTTATTTCTCCCTTGCAGCATCTTATCATACTCAGCTGGAAGAACTCAATTGGCACTTTCAAGATTCTAGTTAGATACCCCCTTGTGCTGATCAAAAAGCCCACTAAATAAATGTTCTAACTTCCAACATCCCTCAGGTCATACTTTTCACCATTTTTTTCTACCAGTCTTTTCTGAGACTCCAACAATAGCTTGCTTTCTTTCCTTGCATAACAGTTTGTTTGCCATTTATTCACCTTTCTCAGTGCCCTCTCTTTTCCAGGCTTTTCATGCTACCTGATCCCAAATCCAATGCCTCATATTTTGGATTTTTGTTGCACTTTTAACTCCCAATTTCTGTGAATTTATCTATTGCTGCATAACAGACTCTCTCCAAATATAGTAGTATTTTAAAACAACAATAATTTTATTTGTTTTTGATCTAATGGGTCAGCAATTTGGCCTGGATTTACTCATGAGGATGCAGTCATCTCGCCTCTCAAATTTGTCTATATTTTCCAAAGTGGTCCTCTCTCAGTCTTGTGCCTGTTCTGCTTTTCAGCTTGACTTTTCTACATGGTCTTTTATCATCAGGGAGTCTCAGTTTTCTTGCATAGAAGCTCCACATCCCAAGAGGGTGAAAGGTACAAGGCCCCTTAAAATCTAGACTTGAAAGTGAAAATTTTCATTTTTGTTGAATTCTATTGGTCATAGCATGTCACAAGGCCAGCCCAGGTTTAAGGATGTGAAAATAGACTCCACACTTGATAGGAGGAGCTGAAAAGTCACATAAAAGGCAGTATGATACAGGAATGAGAAGGATTATTGTGGCCATCTTTGCAAATAATCTACCGCAGTTGAAGAATTTAATTGATGAATTAAGTCGTATTGTATATTTCATTCTTTGATTCTAATAACCAAAAACATTTGCTTTATAATGCTAGAACTTAAAATTTACAGAGATTTCAAGCAATTCATCAAATATAATTATCTGGACCAACTCTAATAACAAAGATAGCTTCATGTCTTATTTGCAAAACTATTAAGGAATAATAACTAAGTAATATGCAAGTAAATTAAATTCCAAAAAGATAATTTGATTTATAAATATTTATTTTTGTTGGTACTCATTATGAGTAATGATCTTTTCTCAGATTTATAATTTTTCATTCTTTTCCCAAATTATCCAGTCATTATCGTAGTTATCCTCTTTAACATTGTAGTATTTGCACATCTTCCTGTATCCTATTTACTTGAGCTTTTAAACTAGATTTGTTTACTTTAAAAAATAATGAAAAGGAAATTATTCTAATGCACTTAAAGTGTTCATTACTCGGTTGGTTTAAATAATCTCTGAAGATTATTTTTTCCTAATATGTTTAAGTCCATTAAAATGTTTTAATAGCCTGCTAAGAATGTAAGCAGGTTGTTAATATTTATAGTTTACAACCTGATATTTTGAGAGGTGGATTCTATGCTTATAGCTATTTTCACCAAATTACTCCCATAATACTGGCTTGTTTTTACTGTGTAAAAGTCTAACTTGACTATTCGGGCATTCTCTGCACCATTAAAAATTATGTTGTAGGGCCGGCCCAGGGGTGTAGTGGTTAAGTTTGCACGGTCCACTTCGGTCACCCCAGGGTTCGCAGGTTTGGATCCCGGGTGTGGACCGATGCATTGCTTGTCAAGCCATGCTGTGGTCATGTCCCATATAAAGTAGAGGAAGATGGGCACAGATGTTCGCCCAGGGCCAATCTTCCTCAGCAAAAGAGAGGAGGATTGACAATGATGTTAGCTCAGGGCTAGTCTTCCTCTCACACACACACACACACACAAATTATGTTGAGAACTATTTGTTTTGATTACAAAGCACCACCAGAAACTATAAGAGATATTGTCCCCACAATTATCTATTGTACCTTTTACCTGGTCCAAATATAGGGTGGATTATTACATATATGTATGTTCATAGGAAACAAAACATCTTAAAGTCATTTACAACTTATAAAATGATTTGCTGTTTTGATATGTTTCCTTTAACTTTGTATTAGCATTTGTAATAAACTGGCCCAGTAAAATTATTTTAATCTTTCTATTCTTCTTTTATTGAAGTGTCATTGTCTACAGTCTGATAAACTACACAATATTAATACAACTCTTCTTCTAGTTTGCTAACTTTTCTCTCTTCTGATTTGTGGTATTACACAAATAACAATAGCATAGATTTATTTCAAAAATTTTCTAGAAAAAATACTAAACTAACATTAAGAAATTTAAAATAACTAAAATTTGATGAATCTGGCACATATGTTGAGTAATTTTTATGTAAAAATAATATAAATAGAGCAGCAATCATAAATAATGTTTATATTTTCTCATGGTGCTTGCTGTGGACTGAATTGTGTTCCTCCCAAATTCATATATTGAAGCCCAACCCCCAATGTGACTGTGTTCGGAGACAGGGTTTTTAGGAAGTACTTAAGGTAAACTGAGGTCATAAGGGTGAAGTCTGAATCCTGGAGGATCAGTGGATTTATACAAAGAAGAAAAGAGAGAGGTCCCTCTCTCTCCCCACACTCACACACCAAGGAAAGACCATGTGAGCACACAGTGAAAAGTCAGCCATCTGCATTCCAGAACAAGAGTCCTTACCAGAATCTGACCATTTTGGCACCCCGATCTGAGACCTCCAGGCTCCAAAATTGTGAGAAAATAAGTTTCTGTTGTTTAAGCCACCTTGCCTATGGTATCTTTTTACAGCAACCCAAGCTGACAAAGATAGTGCTTTAAGGTTTTATTCTATCTGGATTTTAATTAAATAAGTTCAAATTTTGAAGCCATATGTCCTAATCTGATTCTTCAGAAGATTTCACAAGCTTCTTTTGGAAAAGGTTTCTGTGATTAAATAAATTGGGACAGGCTGCATAATATAGCCCCCTCTTGGAAACTCACAGTATACATTCATTTATTACAGGCTGCTAGAATCCCACTGTTTAATGTCACGTAACCCACATAAAGCTAGGACTTCTTGAGATTAAATTTTTAATTTAAATTTCATCTCAGCATGAAGAAAAAGGAAAAAAATCTCACTTAAAACATTGAAAAGCAGTGTGTGCTTTCAGTGAAAATTTATTGTAGACATGGAGGAGGGGGTTACAGAACTCATTAAACAATAAATAACACCAAAATCCCCTTTAGCAATATAACTTAAAATTCTACACCACATGGAGTCACCATCTTTCTTTCCTTTCCCTCCATAAAAGTCTTCGAAAAGTCACTATTTCCAAACCTGTTTTGATTCTACTCTCTTCTTCCATATTCAGATCTCATGGTGGTGAGATTACCTCTTTATTATATAAAGCATTCTAGACCTTTTCTGACTTCTCCCATATATCTCACTCCTTTATCCATGTAGATTGGTAAATAAAGCAAAGATCACTGTTTATTAGATTATGTTTTGACATTTTATTTTTTCACATTTGTTTGCCCCAAATTAAAAGAAGGACTCTAACTAGAAACATGAAATTACATGAAAGTATAAAACCCCCTAGTAAAAGTAAGCATGTAGTCAAATTCAGAATACCCTAATACTGTAATATGCTTATGTGTTATTCACTAAACTCTAGTATAAAGGTTCAAGGACAGAAGTATTAAAAATAACTATAGCTACAATAATTTGTTAATGGATACACAAGATTAAAAGAGGTTAATTATGGGATTAAACACATAAAATGTGATCTGTTATCAGCTTAAAACAGACTGTTATAACTATAAGATATTTTATGTATGCTTCATGATAACACAAAGCAGAAAACTTCAGTAGGTGCACAAAAAATAAAGAAAAGGGACTCAAAACATATCACCATGGAAAATCTTCAATTCTCAAAAGAAGACAGTAAGAGAGTGAAAAAGGAACTACAAAGCAGAAAGAAAACAACTAATAAAATGTCATTAGTAATTTTTTATATATTAACAATTTCCTTAAATGTAAATAGATTAAATTCCCTAATCAAAACACACAGAGTGGCTGAATGGATTAAAAAAACAAGACCCAATTATGTGCTGCCCCTAAGAGACTAATTTCAGCTTTAAGGATGCACATAGGCTCAAAGCAAAGGGATGAAAAAAATATCCCATGCAAATGGAAATCAAAAGAAAGCAAGGATTGTGATACTTATATCAGACAAAATAGATTTTAAGTTAAAAATTGTAACAAGAGATAAAAAGTTATTATGTAATAGTAAAGTGGTCAATTAATCAAAAGGTCATAATAATTTTAATATATATGTACCTAACATCAGAGCCCCTAAATATATTAGGCAAATACTAACAGATCTTTAACAAGATATAACCAAGGAAGTGAAAGATCTGTACACCAAAAGCTATGACACTGATAAAAGGAGTTGAGGAAGACACAATAAATGGAAAGATATCCTGGGTTCATGGATTGGAAGAATTAATGTTGTTAATATGTCCATAATACCCAAAGTGATCTACAGATTTAGTGCAATACCTATCAAAATTCAGTTGGCATTTTTCACAGAAGCAGAAAAATCAATCCTAAAATCTGTGTGGAATCACAAAAGACTAACCAAAGCAATCTTGAGAAAGAAGAACAAAGCTGGAGGCATCACACTTCCTGTTTTCAAACTGTATTATATTACTGTATTATAGTAATCAAAACAGTGTGGTACTGGAGTAAAAACAGACACATAGACCAATGGAACAGAATAGAGCATCCAGAAATAAATCCACACATGTATGGTCAATAATCTTTGACAAGGGTGCCAAGGACATTCACTGGAGAAAAGAGAGTGTCTTCAATAAATGGTGCTGGGTTAACTGGATATCCACATGAAAAGAGTGAAACTGGACCCTTATCTTACAGCATTCATGAAAATTAACCCAAAATGGATTAAAGACTTAAATGTAGAACCCAAAACCATAAAACACCTAGAAGAAAACATAGGGGAAAATCTCCTTGACTTCGAACTCGAATACACCCAGATAACTACACCTGAGAAACTTCATTCACCCAAACCTAATTTATGTGGTAATATCATGGACTTCAAGTGTGAAACTAGTATTGTAATAGATATAGGAGGTCTTTGAAGGGCATGTATATGTTTTTAATGTGTAGCGATATGCCTCATTCAGGGTCAGAGGGAAAATTGTGGTAGCTAGTCTTCAAGGTTGCCACCAAGACAACCTTACTTGCTGGCACTCAAACTCTGAAATAGCCCTTTTCACATTGAATCTGAGCTACTCTTGCATAATCCACAGTATGGTGAAAGTGATACTGTGAAACTTCTGAGACTAGGTCATAAGAAACCTTAGAGTTTCCACCTTAGTCTTTTGGTTACTTGTTCTGGATGAAGTGAGCTGCCATGGAAGAAGTCTACCCAGAAACGACCGTGGCATGAAAAAAGCTCGAGCCAGCTACGTGGAGAGGTAATGCGTAAAAACCTCTCCTCAGATGGTCAGCCAGTCAGAGATGTTCCAGGCATCCCAACTGAAATACAGGCATGGGAGTAAAAAAGCCATTTTAGATTGAGTCTTGAGATAACTTGAACCCAAGCCACCAATACCCAAGTGAGAACTGCCCAGATAATCCCAGTCAACTCACAAAGCTTGAGCAATTACAAATTATTGTTTAAGGCACATAATTTTGGCATGGTTTATTAGGCAGAAATAGGTAACCAAAGCCACCTCCAACTTTTTGTTCTTTTAAACATTTTATTGGGCATTATGGATCCTTTATATTTCCATATGTATTTTAGAAGAAACTTGTCAATGACTTCAAAATGCCTACTGGAAGTTTTATAAGAATTCCTTTGAAACTTAGATCAGTTTGGATATAATAGTTTTGAGTTCTCCCACCATGAACAATGAATCTCTCAAATTTTTTAGTTGTTATTTAATTTATCTCAGAGGTATTTTAGAATTTTTTTTAAATTTTTTATTTATCTATATTTTTGGTGAGGGAGATTGACCATGAGCTAACATCTGTTGCCAATCCTCCTCATTTTGCTGAGGAAGACTGGCCCTGGGCTAACATTTGTGCCCATCTTCCTCTACTTCATATGTGGGACACCTGCCACAGCATGGCTTGATAAGCGGTGTGTATGTCTGCACCCGAGATCTGAACCTGAAAACCCCAGGCTGCCAGAGCAGAGCAAACAAACTTATTCACTGTGCCACCGGGCTGGCCCCTATTTTAGAATTTTAACTGTAGAAGTCTTGCATGTGTTTTGCTTAGTTTATTCTGAAGCATGTTGCATTTGTGATGTTGCTTAAATTGTTTTCATAAATTTAAATTTCCAATTGTTTGGGCAGAAATAAAATTGACTTTTTGAAAATTGATGTTGCTAGATTTCCAACTCTGCTAAACTCCTAGTAGATTGCTTTCCCTTTAATCTTAGTAGTTTTTATAGTCTCCTTAATAATTTTCTGTATAATCATGTCATCTGAGAAAAAAATTTTCTTCCTTCCAATTTTTATGCATTTTGTTCCTTTTCCTAGTTGCACTAGCTAAGACTGCCAGTGAATTGCTGAATAAAAATGGTGAGAATAGTTGTCCTTGCCACCTGATCGTATGAGAAAAATATTCAAATTTCCATATTAAGTAAGATATCAGTTGCATGGTTTTTGTAGATTTTATTATGACCGAGGTAATTTCCTTCTATTCCTAGTTTATTACGGATACTTACCATGAATGGCTCTTTAATATACAACAGACAATTTTCCATGTTTTAAAATATTTGTTTACCTAAGTTTTCACAACTGCATATGCTCTATTGTATGAATGTACCTAATTAAATTTAACTAAAACTTAGTTTTTGATGAGTTAGAATTCTTATGCTTTGATAAATATCAACAGAGCTAAATTTTGTACACATTTTGTTAAATAATTCATAGAAGAGATTTGCTAGAGGAAGTGGTGTGCAATGTTTAGAATTTTGATGTATTATGCATGCGGTTAGTTTTGATAAAAACAAAATCTTGAAAAATTGAAAGCTTATTAAAAATGGAAACAAAGCAAAATGTTTTTGAAAATAAGAATATCTAAAGAAGTTTTTCCTGTACTTTACTGAATAAGATGAAACATAGTCTATGAGAGAGAAAAATACTGTTTTTCATTATTTTCACAGATATTTGCATCTTAAAACTCATTTTTCTCTGAAACGTGTCAAACATATTTTGGGTATAATCTATAAAAAGCTCTATCGTAGCTATGTATTTAGCAGATGAGTACCTGTTCAGATCTTTTTGTTTTTAATGAGATATAACTTGGTTTTGAACATGAAATTTAATAGTCTGAAATTCACCTATTTCTATTATAATGAAATTAATGCTTATATTAACTGTTAATCAAATATCCTTGACTATTTCTTAGACTTTAAGAAAAATTTGTGCTAAATCCAAACATGTATTAAATTGGTAGATTTAACAATTTATCAAGTATTTCCCTAGAGTTTTTTTCTTTTAACTGACTAGAGGCAAGCTATAATCTAAAACTTAGGAAGCTAAACATTAACAGGATTCTTTTCTGGTTATTAAAAAATATTCCTTAATGTGATATTTTTATCACTATTTCTATCTCATAACTTTATATAAAGTCTAATATTCTAAGAACTTCTATCAGCATTTCCACAAATTAAGTCCAATATTCTGAGTCCTTTTAAATGATATTCACTCTTTTTCTTTTGCCACTAGAATTCAAGCTCCATGAAGAATGGAACTATTCCTTTGGTTCAGTGATGTATCTCAGTCATGTGGCCTGGCACATATTAGGTGTACAATGTATATTTCTTAACAAAATAAGTGATATACACCATTTGTATTCTAAGTAAAATATCAATTTTCCTTAGAATAAAATATTACAGTTATGTGACATCTTAAATATAAATTTAATGATGTAAGAAAGTAGATGCTTAAGAGATTCAAGTGTGTATATTTTTAATATGGTGTTTTGGTTACCCTATTTCTATTTAAAATTTAAGGCAGTCCATCAACAGTGGGTAATTTCACTTTTAGATTTTCATTCTTCTCTTTCAGTAAATATATCTGATTGATGGAGACAGATAATGTCATATCTTAGAAAAGAACATCCTGGAAATAGGTAAATTTTCAGGTGTCTAAGAAGTTCTGATATAAAAAGCAACCCCTACCTTTGCACAGTAAGGGAGAAAATCTATTTTAATAATATTTTGTTAGTAATATTAGGTGGCAAAATGGTATTTGTTCCATGGTTAATAATTGCCAATTAGTTCAAATATTAGAAAGGTTTAGTTTAAGAAATTAATTATCTGAAACTTTCATTTAAATTAGATTCTAAAAAAAAAAAAAATCCCTGAAGAATGAATGAATAGCTAAAGTTTTCTCAAACCAGGGTACTTTTAATTTAGAAGACATAATTTTTAATACATAAAAAATGATGTATTAAGAGTACTCAAATACATTTTAATACTTCTAAAGACATACAAGCATCAGCCTTTTGAATATGTTTTGATACTTCTGAGGCTCTTAGGAATGCTTTACAACAAGGCTAACTGCATTACATCAGTATAATGGGACTTAAGTTTTAATTTGCCTTTTAATCTTCTCTTTTGATAAATTGCTTTCAGCAAATGTAATTAATATAATGTAATTATTGTAAATATGATTAAATGTAAATGTAATTAATAAACAGCGATTTCTGAGCTTTTCTTAATTCCTCTGTGTAGCAGATTATTTATAAATTTATAGTAGTTTAAATTACTTCTAGATGACTTATTAATGAACTGTGAGAGTTTAAAGCCTTGCAAATCTGCTACATGATCAACTATCATTTTAGTAGGAAAATTTGGTCTAATAATTATTAGATTTAACAAGATTATATTTAATTTTCTTTATTGGTGCATTATTCTCACAGATTATCCCCTGGGATTCCATTGTTTTTTAGAAGAGAATAATTAAGATTATAAATCAGCAAGATAAAAGGAAACGATATTTTGTGGTCAAGTTAATGTGCTACACAACTCATTTGTTGTTAATGTTTTCTCTATTGTTTCACATAATGAGTAATCAAAGTAGTTCTTAAATCAATTGTTAATTATTGTAACTGTAAGTATATCTAGTAATGGGGAAATTGGAATCCAATATATCTGCAGTGTTGAATATCCAGCAATTTATATTGAAAGTTTCAAATCCCCAATTACATACCACATTCTAATGACAATCCTGACCAAAATTAGGATGAGGAAAAATTATTAAATCTTCAATGCTACACTTAAATTAGATAATCTGGTTTGCATATGACTTGAAGATTTACCCATATAGCAATATATCTGATAGTATTGCCTCTAAAATATCACCTTCAATTTATTCTGAGTGTAACATGAAAAATATATTTTTATTTTAATGCAGATTTATTTTCTTTCTTAATTAAAATTTTTATTTTGAGATGGTTACAGATTCACTTGCAGTTGTAAGAAATAATACAGAGATACCATGTTACCCTTTACCCAGTTTTCCCCAATGGTAGCATCTTGTAAAACTATAATTCACTATCACAACCAGGATATTGACATTGATACAGATAAGATGTAGAATACTTCCATTACCATAAAGCAGCCCTCATATTGCTCTTTTATAGTCACATCCACTTTTCTTCTTTCCACCCCTTCCTTAACCTCTGAAAACCGCTAACCTGTTCTCCATTTCTACGATTCCGTCATTAAAAAATATTATAAAAACGTAACCTTTGGAGAATGGCTTTTTCCCCCCCAGAATAATTCCCTGGTGATTCATTCCAGTTTTTGCATGTATCAACAGTACATTCCTTTGTATTGCGGAGTAGTATTGAGTGGTATGGATATGTGGATGTATCATAGTTTCTTCAACAATTCACCTATTGATGGAAATGCCAGTTGTTTCCAGTTTGGGGCTATTACAAATAAAGCTGCTATAAACATTTGTGCATAGGTTTTTGTGTGAACAGAAGTTTTCATATTTTTGCAACCTTGCTGAATTCACTTATTAGTTTAGGTTTTGTTTTGTTTTTTTCTGCTAGGAAATATTCGCTCTGACCTAACATCTGTTGCCAATCTTCCTCTTTTTTTTCCCCTCCCCAAAGCCCCGGTACATAGTTGTATATTCTACTTGTAAGTCCTTCTAGTTCTTCTATGTGAGCCACCACCACGGCATGGCTACTGACAGAAGAGTGGTGTGGTTCCATGCCTGGGAACTGAATCCAGGCCACTGAAGCAGAGCGTGCAGAACTTTAACCACTAGGCCATCAGGGCAGGCTCTAGTTTTAGGTTTTGAGGGTTTTTTAAATCATGGATTCTTTAGGATTTTCTAAGTAGAAAGTCATGCCATCTGCAAATAGGAATAGTTTTATATCTTTATTTATGATCTTTATGCCTTTTCTTTCCTTATCACACTGGCTAGAACTTTCATCTGTATGTTGAATAGGAATGGTGAGAGTGGACATCTTTGCATTCCTCCTGGTCTTAGGTGGAAAGTAATGCAGTCCTTTAACAATAGGTATCATGTTAACTTTAGGGTTTTGTAGATATTCTTTATCAAGTTGAGGAACATCTCTATTTTTTTAGGAGTTTCTATAGTGAATGAGTGATGAATTTTGTCAAAGCTTTTTCTGTATTGACTGATATGATCATGTGACTTTTTCCCCTTAGCTTGTTAATATGGTGAATTTCATTGATTGCTTTTTGAATATTGAACCAGCCTTGTGTCCCTAGAATAAACCTCAGTTGGTTGTGATGTAGAATTCTTTTTTATATAATGATGAATCTATTTGTTAATATTTTGTTAAAGGTTCTTACATCTATATAGATTGGAGATATTGGTTTATAGTTTTCTTCCTTTTTTTTTTTGTACTGTATTTGTCCGATTTGAACAGGTTAAAACTAGCTTCATAAAATTAATTGGGAAGTGTTCCCTCTTCTGTTTTCTGGAAGAGATTGTGCAGTTTAGATATTGATTCTTTTTCAAACATTAGATAGAATTCTCTAGCCAGCTGGAATTACAGGGATATTCATATTATCTATTTCATATTAGGAGACTTGAAGAAGTTAGTATTTTTTGAGGAATTCATCCACTGCATCTAAGTTGTCAAATTTACATATGTAGAGTTGTTCATGGTATTCCCTTATTATCCTTTTGATACCTGCAAGGTTTGTAGTGAAAGCCTCTTTTTATTCTAGATGTTGATAATTTGTATCTTCTCTCATTTTTTCTTTGTCCATCTTGATAGAAGTTTGAGAATTTTATTGATCTTTTCAAGAAACTGCTCTTTGTTTCATTGAGTTTTCCCTATTGTTTTACTGGTTTGAGTTTCATTGATTTCTGCTTTTATCTTTGTTTTCTTTCTATACTTGTTTTGGTTTCAGTTTTCTAGGTTCTTGAGGTGGGAGTTTGGGTTATTGACTCAAAATTTTCTCCTCCTTTCTAATGCATGCATTTAGTGTTATAAATTTCACCTTCAGTCCTGCTTTAGCTGTGTCCCACAAATTTTGATATGTTGCATTTTTATTTAATTCATTTCAAGGTATTTTTATAATTATCTTTCAAGCTTCCTTTTTGACCCATGGATTACTTAGGGGTACATGGTTTAGTTTCCAAGTGTTTGAGGAATGTCCTGTTATCTTTCTGCTGTTGATTTCCATTGTGGTTGGAGAATACACTATATGATTTCAGTTCTTCTAAATTTGTTTTAGTTTTGCTTTATGGCTTTGATATTGTCTATCTCAGTATATGTTCCATGAGCACTTGAAAAGAATTTGTATTCTCCTGTTGGTGGGTGGAGTGTCCTTTAAATGTTGATTACATCCTGTTGGTTGACGGGGTGGTTGACTTCTATACTCTTACTGATTTTCTGTTTAGTTGTTTTATTAATTGTCTAGAGGGATGTTTAAGTCTTTGTTTATTTCTCCTTTTAGTTCTATCAGTGTTTGGTTCACATGTTTTGCAGTTCTCTTGTCTGGTGCATAACGTTTAAGACTGATGTGTTTTCTTTGTGGATTGGCCTTCAAACACTATGTAATGTCTCTCTCTGCCTCCAGTAATTTGCTTTTCTTTCTATTTTATCTGATATTAATGTAGCAACTCTTGTTTTTCTTGAATTATGCATCCTTTTACTTTCACCTTGACCATATTATTATGTTTGAGGTGAATTTCTTATAGACAGCACATATTTGGGTCATGTCCAGCCTGCCAATGTCTGTATTTAACTTGTGTATTTAGATAATTTATGTATAACAATTATTGAAATCTTAAGGACTAAGTCTACCTTTTTTTGTTTTCTATTTCTTCTCTCTGCCTTCCCTTGGGTTACTTGAACTTGAACTTTTAGAATTCCATTTTGATTTATCTATAGGTTTTTGAGTTTATCTTTTTGTATGATTTTATTAATAGGTGTCCTAGGTGTTACATTATATATACAAAACTTGTCACTGTCTACTTGTGTTGTCATTTTACCAGTTCAAGTGAAGTAGGGAAATCTTACTTACTTTTATATCTCTTTACAATCCCTCATTTATAATACATTATCTTAAATGCATACATTTAGAACCACATTAAACAGTATTATAATTTTTGTTCCAACCATAAAATATAATTTGGAAAACTCAAGAGGAGAATGAAAGTCTATTTTATATACCCATATTTTGCTGCCCATATCCTTTCTTCCTTTCTGGTGTTCCTAGGTTGCATCTTGTATTATTCCCTTTCTGTTGACATAACTTGCTTTAGTTATTCCTTTAGGGTAGATCTGTTGGCAGTAAATTCTTTTAGTTTTTCTTCATGTAAGAATGTCCTGATTCATAACCCAAAGATA
The DNA here is from genome assembly GCA_031878705.1 of Tapirus indicus. Taxonomy (NCBI): domain Eukaryota; kingdom Metazoa; phylum Chordata; class Mammalia; order Perissodactyla; family Tapiridae; genus Tapirus; species Tapirus indicus. The sequence goes on from CM062925.1 coordinate 40,671,236, forward strand.
TTTTCACTGGGTATAGGATTCTGGATTGACCACTCTTTTCTCTTAGCACCTGAAAAATATTGTACCACCTCTTCCTAGAGTCCATGGTTTCTTATGAGATACCTGATTTCATTCTAATTATTTTTCCCTGTAGGTAAGATACTGGTTTCTCTGGCTGTTTCAAGATTTTTGTTTTTCAGTTTTCAGAAATTTAATTATTTTGTATCTTACCATTTATTTAGGGGGATTATTGTGTTTGGGGTTTGCTTCACTAATTGAGTCTGCAGGTTTGTGTCTTTTGACAAATCTGGAAAGTTTCAGTGATAATTTCATCATGTACTTTTCTAGTCCTGCCCTCTTCCCCTCTCCTTCCAGGACTCTGATGACATGAATGTTAGATCTTTTGTTATCATCCCATAAATCTCCTGAGCCTCTACTAATTTTTTTCCAGCCTATTTTCTCTCTGTTCAAATTTAATAACTTCTATTGTTCTCTCTTCAAGTTCGTTGATACTTTTCTCTGTCCTCATCAGTTTACTGTTGTTCCCCTCCACTGAACTTTTTATTTCAGTTACTATATTTTTCAGTTGTAAAATTTTTATTTGATTTTTTAGTTATATCTTCTAGTTATTTGCTGACACTTTGTTTCTTTGATGAGAATTTCTATTTTTTAATCTGTGTTAAGTGTGTTCATTATTGATTGCTAAAGACTTTTTTTAAACGGTTGCTTTAAAATCCTTGTCTAATAATCCTAACATCTCTGTCATTTTGGTGTTGTCATTTTTTGTTCATATTTTCCCTCCAATTTGAGATCTTTCTGGTTCTTGATATAACAAGTAATTTTCTATTGAAATGTGGATATTTTGAGTATTATATTACAAGACGATCTTATTTAAACATTCTCGCTTAGTAGGCTTCCTATGATACCAATCTGACAGGGGAATTGGAGGCACTGCCTTATTACCATCAAACAGGGGTAGAAATCCAGTTAACTGACTCAGTGTCCACTGACACTTGAGGGGGACAGCTCTTAGTTACTGTTGGGTAAGTGTGGGAGTGTCAGCTCCTCATTAGGCCTCTACTCTTATCTCTCTGGTTGAGAGACACAGAAATGTGTCATTATTGCTCCCCACATGGATTCCACTGACACCATGGAGAAAGTGTGGTAGCCTTGTTCACACTGGGTGGAGATAAAAGTAGTGGCTCTCCAGTAGGTCTTTACACTATTGTAGAGAAAGGGGTAGGATGCCTTGTTACTGCTGGGGTGAGAGTAGAAGTACAGGCTTTATTTGTGGTCTCCACTGATTCCTCAGGCAGAAGGGAGCATCATTACTCCACAGCAGGGATAAAAGTCCACCTACCTACTCAGCCCTCACTGATGCCAACCTAGTGGGAGTTGGGGTACCTTGTTACAGCCATGCAAGGATGGAAGTCTAGGCTCTCTGTTCAGCATTTGTTGGTAGGGATGCATGTGGTTTTTCTGTACTATTCTATGGAGAGAAGTTATTGTTTAAGAGTTTTCTGTACTGCCATGTTTTCCCTTTCCTGGTCTCCTACTAGAGAGAGTGGTCTCATCTTCTGGCTTTTTATTTGTCTATATTTATTGGTGTTTCCAGATCAATGGTTTCTTCAGCTTTAAGCCTGGGATATATGAGGCAAAAAGAAAACACAGTGAACTCATTTCAGTGTTGTTTCTTGGAATTTGAAATTTCTAGCTAATCTACTGCCTTCTCTACCTTTCAGAGCCTCCTTATGTTTGAGGAATAGAGAAAAGTACATCTACTGCATTATCCTAGTCACAGAAGTGATGAATATTTTGAAAATATTAAATATATGTGTATATTATGTATTTTACCATAAATAATGCTTTCCTGATTTTTTTCTTACCTTTCAAACCTATGGCCAGGGGCCACCCGGTGGTGCAGCAGTTTCGTGCGTGCTTGGCAGCCCGGGGTTCGCCGGTTCGGATCCCAGGCGCCCGCTGACGCATTGCTTGTCAGCCATGCCGTGGCGGTGTCGCATATAAAGTAGAGGAAGATGGGCACGGATGTTAGCCCAGGGCCAGTCTTCCTCAGCAAAAAGAGGAGGATTAGCAACGGATGTTAGCTCAGGGCTGGTCTTCCTCACAAAAACAAAACAAAAAAAACCTATGGCCATTATAAGGCTTGCTGTGAGAAGTGAAGAGAGGGTAGTTAGTCACTGTAAGAATGGATCCATTGATAAGCTTTTGTTGATTTACTGTATCAATTGTAAGGGGAAAAAACAGTCTTTAAAATTTGTCTGCACAGATAAAAGCTGTTTATTTCCTGTTCTAAATTATAATAGCTCCCTTTCTATATCAAGACATGTGCCTTGGAGGCTTGGGTCTTGATGTTTAATCATAAACCATTGGTAGAAAAAACTAAGGGTGTTTCTTTCCTTATAAGATATAAAGGTCTTACTCAATACCAAGGGAAAGAAGTAGGAGGCCCTTAGAGGGATGAGAGAGAAGTAAGGTAAGAGGTCTTTGTGGTGTATTCTTGCTTCATCACCTATTCCAACTCAAGTTGAAAGGGAAATTCAAAACAGAGGGGAATAGTGCTTCTTTTTTGGGACTCTGATGGAGACCGCCTTACAGAAAGTCTCATACCAATAGCAGCAGCCACTGCAAAGTAGATATATATATAGAGAGAGCTAGAAATAGCTCCATTGTGCTTTTTTAAAGGTTCAGAAATTCCTTTTCCCTCTAGTTGGAAGGATAAATGAGAGTTGACAGCCAGTGAGCTTGGAATGGGGCATCAGTTGCAAGGGGTAAGAGATGAAGTAATTCTGTGACAGAGGTTAGGTTTTGACAGCCAATCCACAGGCCAGATAGAGAGTGTGAATGAGACTCAGAGGCTCTGCAGAATGAGCTAGAGTTGAGGTGGAGCTGAGTTAGTGGAGGGAAGAAAGTACACTTGACTCTTACTGTGCTGAGAGATTGCACCAAGGGTTCTGCTAACTTTAAATTGAGGAGTGAAATCTAGAGGCACATCCAGTCTATGTGAAAAAATTTCACCCCCGTGAAGGCCAGCCAGAATTCAGAGGAATAGCAAAGGAATTGCTCAGCTTGGGCACAATTTCCTGTGGTATTTCCTTATATCCCAACTCCAATTTGGAGAAGAAAAATCCCAGAGACAAACATTTGTAACAAGAAAATTAGTACTTAAATAGAATTTTTACCTTTCAATTTAATAAATATTTATCCAAACAAGGCAGTAAACAAAAATAAATGAGAAGAGACCGATATAACTTTAAATAGAAAGTGTGTGTGCCTGTGTGTATCCTGCGGGTTAGGATCTTGAGATGGATTAGTTACGAAAATAAAGAACGTGGTAATCGTTGTACATCACTGTTGTATATTTTTGCACACCCCATCTTCACATCCAACTCATATGTCTGCAAGAGGCATTTAGTTAACATAAATACTTTACCTGGACTGGATGGAAGAAAGTAGTGCTAAGCTACTAATATGGGATATTAGTATACAACTGCCTACTTAGATTGCCTTGTAAAATACTATACAGATACTCAAAACAGCCCAACAAAAATCTATTGTGGCATTCCTAGACCTACTGGTTAGAGATCTCTCTTCACTGTAAGGCAGATTGAGCGTCTTCGAGACAGTTATAACTTTTATAAAGTACTTCCTGATATAGAGCCTAAAATTATCTGCTTGTAACGTCTATAACTGGTCTAGAGTTACCTTTCAGTCTCGACTGAATAAATCTACTCCCTCCTTCAAACTTCTTTTAAATACTTAAAAATGACTTCTTACAGTCCTGGTAATTTACAATAGAGCCTGTTTTAGCTTTCCTTATTAATCTCATTATTGTAGCCTGAATGAGTTCCATTTTTTATGTTCCACCTGAATTGTGGCAGTCAGAACTAAATGCAGTATTCCTAGTGGAATCTGGTCAGCTCCAAATGCAGTGGAGCTGCCTATTTCTAAACAACACTGAATCACTTGACTTGCTCAATCTTGCAGACTTTTCTTTCTTTATTTCATTTTTTTTTTCTTTTCCATAATAGTAGCAACGTATTTTGTAGAACACTGCACAGTTTTCATGGACATTGTGATAGACTTTTCTTTAGCGAAAATTTATCTAAAGGGGTTCGTTGGCATCATGACAAGGAGAAGTCAGGACTCTCAATTAGTCACGCCGGTCATGGTGAAACAAATTTGGGGATGACTCTGCAACAGGCAGAAGCAATCAAATAAACAGATGAGTCTGGAACCTGAGAGGAATTAAAAGATTGATATCAATCTCTGAAATCATTGTTGTCAATCACATTCAGAAAGGGATTCAGGGAGCAGGAGATACACTGTGACTATGGTAGGCGGTGGTAGAGAACACCAGAGGTCAGCTTGAGCTTGGGTCTCCAAGGGGTTTGGAAATAACTAGGCAATACCTAAGGGCCAGGTTATCATAAAAAGGGTTCTAGATCTTGAAGGGACTTGTAAACCAGTATTATAAATGTTATTGCTCCCATTGAAACATGGAGTCTGCCTCAGAGAGTTTAATCGTCTGCCTAAAAGAATACACTCAGTAAGCGGCAAGTCTGGCATTCCAATTTGCATCTTTTTGATGCAAAGATTGATGATTTTTTTACCATATTCGGCTTACTCCATGTTTCAGTTAGCTAAATTTACAAAAATGATAAGTAACAAACCACCTAGAATTTAGTGGCTTAATAATATTTTATTCTCCTCGTCTGTGAGTCCTCTGAGATTCCAGTGATGTGGGTTGGGCTCAGCTGGACAACTATGCTGGCGGCTGTGACAGCTGGCATGGACCTGTTTCTCATTGCGAGTATGTGAGTGAGCTGCCCTACTCCATGTGCTTCTCATCCTCCTTGAACGAGTGGGCTAGCTGGAGCACGCTATTCTCATAGCGTGACAGTGATAAAAAGGTCTCTCCTAGGTCTCTGGAGGCCTAGGGTTGGAGCTAATACACTGTAACTTCCACTTCATCCATTGGCCACAGGAAGTCATTTGCCTAAGGCCCAAACCAAGGAATGGAGAAGTATAATCCACCCATAATGAGGCTTCAACAATGGTAAGGATGATGAAGGACTACCCATCCTCTGCTCCACTATATGTTGAGACCAGAAATTGACTATGAGAACAGAACAATAATTTACATGCCTGATTCCCTGCTGACTACTCTGAAAGCCCTAATTTTTCCACCTGATATGAAGTAAACTTATACTCAGAAACTTGAGCGACCCTGAGTGTGTAGATGAAAAAATAGAAATGGGGCGGGGGACAAGAATTCCATACACTTTTACTTACTAAACTTTTTTCTGTTTGCACCTTTGAATTCATCCTACTTGTTAAATTTTTATCTTTTTCAGGGCAGTGGTTGAACCATTTGTTATCTATAATAAAATAAAATCTTTTAAGTCAGGTTGTCAGAAAAGACAAGATGAAATAACAATGTCTGAAGTGTATAATTCAAGTTTTTCCTCTAAGATGTCATTAAATTTTTGAGAAATTATTTTTACCCAAAATGTTGGATGTTCTTCTGAATGAAACAATATAAAAATTATATTTTCCCCAAGTTTTAGTGAAAAGCCTTTGAATACAGACATTTATGAAATCAGAGTATCTGTTGTTCTGATTTCTCTTCTACAAAGAAACTCAGATTTGCTGACAATTTTTCTTTTTCTTGAAGATATGTTGAGTTTCTTTTCTATCTTTTTCATTGACAGAAAAGAAATGTCAGATATATTTTCTGATCCCAGTAAATCCTTTTAATCAATAGATACCTTGTTGAATCCTACACATGCTTTTCATTATAGTCATATATTGTAAGCCACCATCTATGGTTTTTCTATCATCCCTTTGCTTTGGATTAATATGATCAGTTAATTTGTTTATGAGCTTAAAATGACCCTTATTTTTAACTTGACTTTTGCCCCATATATTATTAACGCTTTTTTCTTACAGGTCTAATATATTACATAAATCTAAATTTTATTACTCGTTTTATTTTTACATTCTACACAAGAACATAATGTGTTTGTAAGTCATCTTTTTTGCATTAATTATGGAAAATATATTTATATTTTTGGGAACTATATTTGAAAGATTCATGCTGCAGCATTAACCAAGAACATTGCACTGCAAAAACTGCCACATTGGCATAACCTAAATAATATTTACTCAGCACACATAACACTGACTACCTAATCTCCTCATTTTTTCTCTTCCAGGTTATTATATGCCCAGCAAAGTGCTTTGTTCAAAGTAGTAGCTGTGTAATAAATATAAGGATATTTTTATTGGATTAAAAACCTTTTTGTAATTCTCATATGCCTAGAAAGTAGAACTTCTTGCCTCAACTTTCATCCCAGTAGTTCAATATCTCCCACCTGTGTGAGAAAATGACATGAAGCTGTGTTTCAAATTTTCCTTGAATAAAAAGTTAAAGAAATTTGGGGTTTATGCAGAAATACTCTGCAATTATACTAATGCCTGTGATGATAAAAAAGGGTCTTTAAAATATTACTTCAAAACTCTTCACAAAATATTATAATCAATCTCAATTTGAATGTGTCTATACTTGTAATTTTTAAACAGGTTCACTCACAATTGTAGCTGGTGCAATTTGTATTTTTCACACATTATTATTATATAAACTTTCCCAAATATATACCTACTCTTCATATTTATAATTTCTAGTATCTACATCATGTTGCATGAAGTTGATATTCGCAATCAGGATAATGTGTTTACTAATTTCCAGTTGTTATGAGTTTTTTTTATTTTGTTATCATGCTACAATATTTCTATACACACCAGCTTATTTATCTTTTCTTAAAATATATCCTATAAGTAAATTTCCAGAAACTAGCTAGCAAGTGCATTATTTAGATACATGTGATTTAATTTTATTTTTGTAACTCTTTAGGTCAATAAAATAATGCACAAGTAATACGTTTGAAAAACGTCAAGGTCAGGGCCGGCCCAGTGGCGCAGCGGTTTAGTTCGCGCTTGGCAGCCCGGGGTTCGCCGGTCTGGATCCCGGGCGCCCGCCGACGCACTGCTTGTCAGCCACCCCGTGGTGGCGTCCCATATAAAGTGGAGGAAGATGGGCACAGATGTTAGCCCAGGGCCAGTCTTCCTCAGCAAAAAGAGGAGGATTAGCTATGGATGTTAGCTCAGGGCTGGTCTTCCTCACAAAAAAAAAAAAAAAAGGAAAACGTCAAGGTCAAAGTAAAGATCATTTTAAGCAAATTTTTTGGCCATCTACATATAGACATATAGAAAATACTATTTCAAGGTTGTTATTTTGTGTTTTGTTTTGTTTTTATTAAACTTGTTCCTAGGTCTGATCTTTACCTCTGAGATTTGGATATGAGGTATACTCAATCATCTAATTAATCCAGACATTGAGAAAACAAAAGGAAAATTTTAATTCGAAAGAAAAATCTTACATTGATCATTCCCATTTTACACATTGGTATCTACCAGCAATTCTTTTCGGTACATAGCTGCAGAATGTAGTATAAGACTCTTAAAATGGAGTCTGTCCCAAAATTCAGCACAATGCTTATATCATAAATGGCCAATCTTCCTGTCATCTCACACTTTTATGCCCACCTAATACATCCCTTAGTTTCTATCGACCAAGACAGCCTTACTGTTCCTGACAGCTTGACTAAGCTTTAGACAGGTTTCTTTCTGACTGTAGGCCCCTGACTTCCCTTTTCTTAGAGCATTTACTTTAGAAAACTGGAAATTGTAAATTCTTTCTCTGCCTCTTTAAGATGTGAATCTTCTCCCAGCCTTCTGCCAGTTTTACAACCCAGGAATGTTTTTCTCAAAGACTGGGAGGCAACCCTTTGAAATGTTATCACCAAGAAAGATAGTGTCTCTACCTCTTAGTCTGCAGGAGGATAAAAGCCTAACTTCAATTAGCCAGTTAGTGCCAATTAGCAAACACAGAGGGTCCAATCACATTAACCAACTTCCCCTTTGACTTTCTTCTGTCCTTTCTCACTAGCTCATGCCAGTGCTTAAAACCTTTGCTGCCTTTTGTTTTAGTGTGGTTGAGTTGAATCTCTTTCTCCTATTGCAATAGTATTGAACAAAGTTTAACTCCATCCAGTGCAATTTTTCTTTGACACACACATGGCTATATATCTATAACTATATATGCAGCTATTCATCTCTCTCTCCTATTAATTCTATTTCTCTGGAGAACCTTTACTAATATATACACAAAGTGATTCTAGCAGCATGTGATAGCAACAAGAGTTTCATTTTAACCTATCTATAGAATCACTTCACTACCTTTTATACTTCATATTTAAGTTCTTATTTCTGTATTTCAAAGGCCATCATTGCTATGGAAATTGTTTCCTCTTTGAATATTGAATGATATTACAATGCAAAAATACAGAAATCATTCACTGCCAGGGGAAGTACTCTGATTCTATCTGTGTCAGTAAGGCCTTACATGATCATTCAATTGTTTTCTGCCTCACGTGGATCCTGTGCTTCTTTGGGCTCTATTGTTAAGTGGGAGGATTGGAGAAGAGACAGGACTAGCTAGGGGAATAAGCTACAATGTATGATTCCTTCTATTGAGTAATAACAGAGGGGAAGTCACTACAGATGAGACACGTTTCGAAAATTGACCTTAGGACAAATCAGACCTGAGTATTTAGAATCAAATTAAATATTCTGCTTCATCTTTCATTGACTAGTAGGACAAAACTATCTGTCTATAGGTAAAGTATCTACCTATTTTTCTGAGTAAAGCTATATAAAATTCTGAAAAATGGTGTACCTTGATTAAAGGTACCCTATTTCATCATTTTCCTAAAGCCTTCTGCTGACCTGAAAATTGCAATTATAAACAGCTTTTTTTTTCTGTTGAAAGATTATTCAAGAGATTTCAAATACTATAGCATCAGACTCTATGAGTGAACACAATAAAGGAATGTTACATATTTTATATATGTAATAATCTAAAAATTGGCTTACAGATGGGTAAGCCAATATATTAATAAAACTATAAATATTGGCTTATTCTCAAACAATGAAATACTATTTCACATATTTCAATTTTGCACAAGTTAGAAAGTCTCATACTACCACTCGTAACAAGGCTGTGGGAAAGAGAAATCCTAACCCATTGCTGATTGATGTGTAAATTAATTAGATTTCTCTAGAAAAGTTTTGGCAAGATTTTGTGATAAAGATGGACATATCCCGTGAAACAGCAGTTCAAGGTATATACTCTCAGAGGGCAAACTTGGATTTGTGCACAATTTAACATGTATAAGCATTTTTATTTCATTTATATTTGTAATAAGCAAAATTTGTAAACAAACTAAATATCCAACTATGGGGAAATATATAACCAAAACCAGCATTTTACCTTAGTTTATTTTCATAATATAGTCAAGATGGACAAACCAGTATGTGTTTCAGTATGCTGAGAAAAAAAGAAAGCAAGTTACAAAAATTTAAAAGTGACACAACTTAAAATTGTGAAAAATACAAAAAACACTAAAGTATTGTCTATGGATTAATATATAGGCTGCAAATTTCTTTAAAACATGAAGTGGAAGAAAACGTATTAACTTTAGCAGTTGAAGGGGAGAGGGGACAATGGAATGAGCAGAGAATTTCAACTTATTTGCAATATTTTATTTCTTAAAATTTGAATCAAATATGCAAATATATTATATTTGGGATTGTTATACTATTTCATTTTATGTCTTTTAAAATCTTTCACAATTAATGATGAAAATGTTTTTAAAATAATAAGATACATTCTAATAAGTTTTAGAGATATATTGATAAAAAGTTTTACCATTTTAATAATTTCTACATAATTGTTGATCAAATAAATATATTTTCTATATTTATTATAAAAATACTTAGGTTTGGTGGATTAGAAAACCAAAAAATCTATACTAGATATGGACTCAGTTGAATATGCAGGAAAAATATATCTAATGCTTGAATCTTTTTTAAGTGAAGAAAAGTTATGTAACTGAAAAATTTTTCTTTTATCCTTATGATAGTTACTTCCTAAATTATAAAAAGAAATAGTAGTCTCTCTTTTTAATTAAAATTGAATTTGGGGCCAGAAACAAATCACAGATTTTCTGGTTTTTTTACTTGTATGATTTTCAGAAACACATGGGGTTAAAATAAACCAGTTGAATAGATGCCATCATAAGCAATTGGATATCCTGTGTTATACTGTTCTTTCTACTTCTGAAAGATTAATGAGCTCATTTTCATGAATGTCTGTATTGTAAGTCCTTGTCCTTTATCTTGGCATTCCAGACCCTTGTTGATGTGGTCCAAATTATTCCCACTTACTTTCCAGCAAGCTTCCTCCCCAGGCATGGTCATCATCTTATTATCATTCGAACATGTCACATATCCATCTAACTCTGTACCTTTGTTGTTTATTCAAATGTCTGTCACCTAACCTCAAATAATTTTTTCCAAAAATGATATTTATATAACCTAGCAAATTAATTTTGAATCCAAAGCTACATACATTTTATGACTTACAGTTGACTAAATATAATTTAAATGTCTTGTGCATTTTACAATATGAAAATCTTTACAAAGTCATATACATTTACATTACTCATTCACTAGATACCTGACACAAAAATATTTGTTACTGAGTAAGAGATTAATTAGATATCCCTTTTTACCAAAATTTGGTGTGTAACATGTATGTCATCTGTTTGTATCACTCAAAGAACAAGTTAAAGCAATTTGCCTTCCTAATTGCAATACTAATCAGTTCTGAGCTGTAGTATATTTATGCAAAATACATCAGTTGAAGGCTCTAGCATGGTGTGTGGATTAAAAGATAAAACCAACTTTGACCAAGGCTATCTGTTTTGCATATTAAATTACTTTCTTACTGACCCTTATTGAAAATGAAGACTATATTTTGGATTTGTTTTATTGATGAAATAAAACTTTTTAAAATTACATATTATGTACATACTGAAATGTAAAACATGCTGTTTTCCCACCTTAAATAAAGGCAATATGGGGATATGCCTTACCTGTTACATGTCCTTGGGTATTTAACATTTATGTGAGAATGTGCATGGGCAGGTATATTTTTCATGGACAGAAATTATCTTTGTTATTGGTGTCCTGTATCATGTAGTGGTTAAATTCCAGAGCTAGGATTATGCCTGATCTAAGCTCCAATAAATTAATAATGTTTCAATGCAATCCAAGAGACTTAGTGTGATCCAAGAAGAGTGTATTGTTCCTTTACCTGAATGTTACTATCTACATTTTCAAGGTTTTCACATTTTCTATTGACTCGTTATTCTACTTCCTATTAAAACACAGTTTTATTCATTTTTATGTTAATAGAATTAGTCTTTTAACATTTTATGCTACTCTGTAATAGAAGACTAATTCAACTCCTCTGCAATCACCTATGTTGAATACTTAGACATTGATTTGGCATAGTAATTTAGCAACATTGTTGTCTAAAGATCTTAGACATAACTGATTGATAGAGAATTCTGAGAAATTAATACTTAACAGTAACTAGTGAAATATTTGGTAAAATATAAACTAAATAATAGATGCAGTAGTAGTATTCAAGTTACTTATAGTAAATTGAGAAACAAAAAAATTTATCCCTGGTAATTTTCTTTGCTCTGAAGTTTACTTTGCTTTATATGAATACAGCCACTTGCTGACTTTTGAACAGTATTATGATAGACTTTTTGCCATCTTTTTACTTTTAGCCTACCAATATGATTATGGTTGTAATAATTTTCTTGTTCATAATATATAGTTGCATCATATGTTGTTTTTAAAATCCATTTTGAAAAATTCTTTTAACTGATATTTTTAGATTATTTAACATGATTATTTTGTGGATTCAGGTTTACCATTTTGTTTTCTGTTTGTTTATTCTCTTGTTTGTTCTATTTCTCATCTCTTGCTTTCTTGTAGGTTTAAAAAAGTTAGTATTCTAGGGGGCCGCCCGGTGGCGCAGCGGTTTAGTCCGCGCTTGGCAGCCCGGGGTTCGCGAGTTCGGATCCCGGGCGCCCGCCGACGCACTGCCTGTCAGCCATGCCGTGACGGCGTCCCATATAAAGTAGAGGAAGATGAGCACGATGTTAGCCCAGGGCCAGTCTTCCTCAGCAAAAAGGGGAGGATTGGCAACGGATGTTAGCTCAGGGCTGGTCTTCCCCACAAAAAAAAAAAAAGTTAGTATTCTAATTTATATATTTTCATTTTTTTTAACATATCCCTTTGTATAATTTTTAGTTGTTACTCTAGGGTTTACAAAATACATACCTCTTCATAGTCTATTTAGAATCAATCTTTTGAAATGTAGAAATGTTACCATCATAGGGGTATCTTCACCCTCTTTCCTTAATGCTATAGTTGTCTTAGGTGCCACATCTATGTATATTGAAAATCCCATTAGACAATGTTTTAATTAAATGTATTTTGAGGAATTCAGAGAAAATAGTATATTTAATTTATATAGTTTATTTGCAATTTCACTTACCTTTTCTTCATTCTTAATTTTCCAAGTTTCCTTCTGATATCATTTCCTTCTATATTAAGAATTTTCTTTAGCAGTTCTTTTAGATCAGTTCTGTTGGCTATGATTTTCTCAGTTTTCTTTTGTCAGAGAATGTTGTCATTTTACCTTCATTGCTTAAGAATATTTTCAGTGGGTACAGAATTCTGCATTGACAGATATTTTCATTTAGCACTTTAAAAATGTGTTAATTCTGTCAACAGATGGATGAAGAAGATGTGATGTGTGTGTATATGTGTGTGTGTAATATTATTCAGCAATGAGAAAGAAGGAAATCCTTCCATTTGCGACAACATGGGTCAACCTGGAAGACATTTTGCTAAATGAAATAAGCAAGACAAAGAAAGAAAAATACTGTATGATATCACTTGTGTGGAATCTAAAGAAAAAAAAATGTCTAACTCATAGAAGCAGAGAAAAGAGTGGTGGTTATTAGGGGATGATGGTGGGGGATAGGAGAAAAGAGGAGACGTTAGTCAAAGGGTACAAAGTTGCAGTTATGTAGGATGAATAAGTCTAGAGATCTAATATACAGGCATGATGACTACACTTAATAATACTGTATTGAGCACTGGAAATATGCCAAGATAGTAGATTTTAGATGTACTCATCACACACGAAAAATGGTAACTGTGAGGAGTTATGTTAGCTTGACTGTAGTAATCATATATATAGTATATAAAGTCATTGTGTTATATACCTTAAATATATAGAATTTTAATTTTAAAATATACAAATAAGTGAAAAAAGGTGCCACTTCCTTCTGGCACCCATGGTTTTGATGAGAAATCTATAGTCATTTGAATTGTTGTTTCCTATATTTAATATGTCACTTTTCTCTGGCTGCTTCTAATAGTTTTTCTTTGTGTTTAGTTTTCTGCAGTTTGATTATGATATATCTGGACAAAGATATATTGAGCTTATTCCATTCTGGATTCATTGAGGTCTTTGAATTTGTTAATTTGTGTCTTTCAGCAAATTTGAGAAGTTTTCATACGTTATTTCTTCAAATGCTTTTCAGTACCACATTCGTTCTTCTTGCCCTTTGGGGCACCAATGACATGAACTTCAGACTCCTTGTTAATATCTGAAAGTCCCTAAAGCTCTGTTCATTTTTTTTCCAATTTTTTTTCTATTATTTAGATTGAATATTTTCTATTGATCTATCTTCAAGAGTTAGTTGACTCTTTCCTCTGTCATGTGTATTCTGCTATGGAAACCATCCAGTGAGATTTTTACTTTTGTTACTGATTTTTTCAGTTCTAAAATTTCCATTTGTTTCTTTTTTAGCTTCTATTTCTTTGCTGACCATTTTTATTTTTCTATTTTTGAAAGAATGTTCATAATCACTTATTTGAGCATTTTTATAGTAGTCATTTTAAAGTCTTTATCGCGTAATAGCTTATCTGTGTCATTTTGATGTGGGTTGAATTTTTTGTGTTTCTTTGTATGCCAAATAATTGTAGATTATAACTTGTTTATTTTAATATTACATTATGAGGCCCTGGGTCTTTTCTAAGTCCTCTGAATAATGATATTTTTGTGCTACTGGGCAGTCAACATGGTTAAGTTCCATCCACAAGTTCTAACATACCTTATGTGGGCTCTGGTTCCATCGTTAGTTTATTTTTCCAAACCTTTGCAATGCTCTTTGGATTGATCCCAGATGTGTGCCACCCAAGTGATCATTCTGGAACCTGGGTGACTGTCTATCCATTGGTTGAGTTCTCCACATTTTTATATGCTAATTAAGGACAAATCTATGCATGTTCAGCTTGGAGATGAGCCCAGGAGTTTATGAACAACTTTATGGTGTTTCTTCTCTGAGCTTCTTTCACTCCGCAGTCTTCCCAGTACTTTCCTGTTCCATGAGATTACCCTTGTCTGTCATTCAGCCAAATACTTGAAGCACTAATAAATTTGCTCTTCTGTACACTTCCATGATTACATCCATATCTGGTATTGAGTGGATGGAGAATGGAAAGAGAGAAAAATGAAACAGTGGTGAATGGCTTCACCCTCTTGTAGTTATTGTTCCAGTGAATGAAGAAGGAAGCTTTTATTCTTCAGTGCTTTGGTTTCTATAGTTTCCCTTAGCCTCCACTACCACTGTCACCATGGAGATTGGCTGGTGGATTGGGCAATAGAGAACAGAGAAAAGAAAAAATACCAAACAAATGTATATTTCCATACTTACCTGAGTGTTAGGTGTTCCCTTTCTCACTCCATGACAATAGCTACTGGAGCTCTTTCTGTATGTGCCACAGTACTCACATCCACATTTCTGGCTGCACTGAGTTCAGGCTGGGGGATACTGTGTATGGGGGTCGCGGGGTGGGGTGGGGAGGGAACAATGGTAAATCTGTTACTGGTTCAGTGATACTTCCAATTTGATGTTCTTCCTGATCTGTCTACTACCGTTTCCTTTCATAGTCTTCAAATTGCTGTTCCATGCATTCTGTCGGGTTTTATAGTTGCATTTAGTGTACTCATGGAGAGTGCTTACTCCATTTTACTCAGAACCAGAATGGATACAATATATTTGTGTTCATAGAAATTTTTAGAATGATGCTTAAGAAGCTATAGAATTAGACTGTGATAACAAGGAAAGTTTAGTGTCTTAATTTTTAAAGTTGTTCTGTACTGTTTGAAATTTTTACTTTGGGCACGTGTTATTTCAATTTGTAAAAACTATTTGTGGTATGCTGTTTGCCAAAATGACCCTGATTATTCCTCTGCTTGTGTTCATGTCCCTTTCCAACTCTTATCAAGAGATGGAGTCTATTTTTCTATCCTTTGAATCTGTGCAGACCTTGTGGTTTTCTTTGACGTATAGAATGTGGCAGAAGTGATAATGTGCCAGTGTGATGCGAGGCATCAAGAGGTCTGGCGCGATTTTGCCTCCTGTCAATCTGCTTCTGGCTACAGATGCATGAGTGAGTCCAGCAGAGACCAGCCCTAATTGCTGACTTGAAGAATTGGATGCAAATAAATTATTGTGCTTTTGAGTCTAAAAAGTGTATAATTGTAAAGCAATACCATAGTGAAATATAGTGTAGACATACACGTGTGATTCTGAAAATTAACTTTCAGAGTTGACAATGACCTATCACCCATTAGGTAACCTATGCTTTGACTAAAATAATTGAGAGTTTGGGGATTGTATAAATTAGGGTATATAGATTTCCATCTCTTCACACAAGCAAAAATATGCCATGACATCTCAGTATTTGCATATCTTTTTGACCTATGCTAGATTATCTATTTCAAGAAGTAAAATACATTCCTTTTCTCCTAGACTTAAATTTCCAAATTAAAAAAATAAAATATAACTAACTAAAAGTGACTAAATTTACTCTCTTTAAAGTGATCAATTTGATCATGCTATTTTGCTTTTCTACTCAGTTCACTGGAGTCACCAATTAAAATAACAGACTCTCGCAGATGGGCTTTGAGATGACAAGAGGTCAACTTACTGTGTCAACGAAGGAGGAAAAAGAACAAAAGTAAAGAAATTTACTAAAACCTAACTTCAAAGAACCCATACTTCAAATTAAAGTGTGCTCTGAAACGTTAACTCATTTCTGGGTTTTTTAGTATATTGCATTAGTTATCAATTAAATTCAGTTCTCCCTCTTGTGGAATTCTATCGCTTTGGGGCATATTTAGCTCCAAAAGAATAGACTTTCTTTCTTGAAATAGATGTTTTTACTATATATGAAATTTGTCTTCATTTTCAAGATTTCTGGGCAATTTGTTAGACTGCTTGCATCTGGCATAACGTCTGACCTACTTCTAATTTGCAGAACATAATTGGAGCTTAGGGATATCATTATTCATAATACTTTTCTAATTACTATATCAAATGAGAGGTAACCTTTGAATAAAGAATGACATTCAAAGAAAACTGGACTGTTACTTCTCTCCTTAAATGTGGATAAAAATAGGACTAGTCTTTGCTAGCTTCTCTATTTCTGATATTTCACCCATAAAATATGCACGTGCTCTCATTATTCATAAGTCTTGGGAAAGTATTTAGCTACACATGTTGGCAGTTTGGTAAAATAGACCCTTCACAAATATACAAGTTTTTTTTTAAATTTAATATTCTCATCTTTAAAGTACATTTGAAAAGTGAAAATAGGGTGTAAACTTTTGGCACACGTTATTATTGCTAATGTAAATTTCTTTACTAAAATTTGGTAAATTCTTAAACTCATGTACATTTCTTAAAAGATTGTTTTAAGACTAGAATTGTTTAAGACTAGATTGTTTTAAGACCAAAGATTGTTTTCATGACTAGAATTTATTGGTGGACGCATTTACTAAAATTGCAAATTTAACTTATAGCCTTAGAGAATTTTGAAATGTTTTATGCAACAACTTAAAAATGCTATCTTAAAGAAGGAATGGCATATAATAAATAAAGCAGGATGTTTAGCTTTGAAATCATAGTTTATTTATTTAAATTCTTTGGGTGTTAGATTATTACAAATGGAGGATAATTCTGTTTTTCCTAACTCTAAGCTCTTATAACTAATGAAAACTGTTTTGAGAAAATTAACGATAGTTACAATGCTCTATTTTTTAATAGTTCTTGTTTGTGAAAGAATTTAAGATAACTAACAGCTATACTATTGATTGTTTAGAATTTTATTAAAAATAACAGCTACCATTTATTCAACATTTCTTTATGTAATACATTACAAAAATGTGTGTGCTATTATACTTAATTAACAAAAAATCCACTTTGGGTTCAGAAAGTTAGAATAATTTTTTCTTTGTCATTCAGCTAATATTTGGAAGAGCAGAAATTATAATCCATGTCTATCTTATACCAAGTATATATTGTCCTATTTTTTTAAGGTAAAATTGACATACAACATTATATTAGATTCAGGGGTACAACATAATGATTCGGTGTTTGTATATATTGTGAAATGATCACCACAGTAAATCTGATTAACCTCCATCACCATATATACTTAAAACATTTTTCTTGTGATGAAAACTTTTATGATCTACTCTCTTAACAACTTTCAAACATACGATACAGTATTATTAACTATAGTCACCATGCTGTACATTATATCCCCATGACTTATTTTTTAACTGGAAGTTTGTACATTTGACCCTCTTCAACCATTTCACCCACATACCACCCCTGCTTCTGGCAACCACCAACCTGTTCTCTGTATCTATGAGTTGTTGTTTTTGTTTTTTATGATTCCACTTAATAAGCGAGATCATACAGTATTTATCTCTCTGTGTCTGATTTATTTCACTTAGAATCAAGTGTCGATCCTCAAGTTCAATCCATCTTCTTGCAAATGGTAGGTTTTTCTTCTTTCTCATGGCTGAATAATGTTCTGTTTTATATATATATATATATATATATATATATATATAGAGAGAGAGAGAGAGAGAGAGAGAGAGAGAGAGATAGATAGATAGATAGATAGATAGATAGATAGATAGATAGATATCGCGTGTTCTTTACCCATTCATCCCTTGATGGACACTTAGGTTGTTTCCATATCTTGGGTATTGTAAATAATGCTGCAATGAACATGGGGGTGCAGATATCTTTTGGAATGAGGGTTTCTGTTTTCCTCAGATGAATATGCAGAAATAGAATTGCTGCATTATTTGGTAGTTCTATTTTTAATTTTTTGAAGAAACTCCATATTGTTTTCTATAGTTCATGCACCAATTTACGTTCCCACTAAGTGCACAAGGATTCCCTTTTCGCCACATCCTTGCCAACATTTGCTGTTTCTTGTCTTTTGATAATAGTCATTCTAACAGATGTGAGGTAATGTCTTATTGTGGTTTTGATTTGCATTTCCTTGGTGATTAATGACATTGAATACCTGTCATGTACCTGTTGGCCATATGTATGTTTTCTTTGGAAAAATTTCTGTTCAGACCCTCTGCCCACATTTTAATCTGATTGTTTAATTTCTTACTATTGAGTTGTACAAGTTCTTTATATATTTTCAATTTAACCCCCTATCAGATATATTATTTGCAAATATTTTCTGTCTTTTGATATGTTGCCTTTCATTTTGTTGATGGTTTTACTTGCTGTTCAGAAGCTTTTTAGTTGATGTAGTCCCACTTGTTTATTTTTGCTTTTGGAAACAAATAAAGAAAATTGTCACCAAGACCAATGTCAAGGAGCCTACTGCCTATGTTTTCATCTATAAGTTTTATAGTTTAAGGTCTTGTGTTCAAGTCTTTAATCCATTTTGAATTAATTTGCGTTTGTAAGAGAGTGGCCTAATTTCATTCTTTTGCATGTGACTGTCTAGTTTTCCCAACACCATTTATTGAAGAGACTGTTCTTTACCCATTATATATTTGTAGCTCCTTTATAAATTGATTGATCGTATATGCATGGGTTTATTTCTGGACTCTATATTCTGTTCCATTGATCTATATATCAGTTTTTATGACAATACCATATTGTTTTTATTGCTATAACTTTGTAATATAGCTTGATCAGGGAGCAAGAGGCCTCCAGCTTTATCCTTCTTTCTCAAGTTTACTTTGGTTATCAGGGTCTTTTGTGGTTCCATACAAATGTTAGGATTGTTTGTTCTATTTTTGAGAAAAATGCCATTAGAATTTTCATAGGGATTGGATTGAATCTGTAGATTGCTTTTGGTAGTGTGGACATTTTAGCAATATTAATTCTTCCAATCCATGAGCATAGAAAATCTTTCCATTTACTTGTTTCTTCTGCAATTTCTTTCATCAATGTCATATAATTTTCAGTGTACAGGTCTTTCACCTCCTTGGTTAAATTTATTTCTAGATATTTTATTCTTTGTGATGCAATTATAAATGGGATTGTTTTCTTAATTTCTCTTTCTCATAGTTTGTTATTAGTGTATAGAAATGCAACAAATTTGTGTGTATTGATTTTTGTATCCTTCAACTTTACTCAATTTGTTTTATTAGTTCTAACAGTTTTTTGGTGGATACTTTAGGGTTCTCTCTATATAACATCTCTTCATCTGCAAATTATGACAGTTTTAGTACCTTCCCCTCTTTCTTTTCCTTCCTTCCTTTAGATGCCTTTCATTTCTTTTTCATGCCTAATTGCTCTGCCTAGAACTTTCAATGCTGTTTTGAATGAAAGTGGCGAGAATGGCATCCTTGTCTTGTTTCTGATTTTAGTTGAAAAGTTTTCAGCTTTTCATTGTTGAGTATGATGTTAGCTGTGGGTTTGTCATACACAGCCTTTATTATGTTGAGGTACATTCTCCCATACTAACTTCGTCGAGATTTTGTCTCATAAATGAATGTTGAATTTTGTCAAATGCCTTTTCTGCTTCTATTGAGATAATCGTATGATTTTTTTCCTTCATTTTGGTAATGTGGTGTATCACATTGATTTGCAGATGTTGAGCCATTCTTGCATCTGTGGAATAAATCCCACTTGATAATGGTGTATGATCGTTTTAATGTGTTGTTGAATTTGGTATGCTAATATTTTGTTGAGGATTTTTGCATCCATGTTTATCAGGGATATTGGCCTGTGATTTTCTTTTCCTGTGATATCTTTGACTAGTTTTTGGATCAGGGTAATGCTGGCCTCATAAAATGAGTTTGCAAGTGTTCCTTCCTCTTCTACTGTTTGGGAGAGTTTGAGAAGGGTTGGTATTCTTTAGATGCTTTAGAATTTACCAGTAAAGCCATCTGGTTCTGGACATTTGTTTTTTGGATGGTTTTTGATTATTGATTCAATCTCCTTACTAGTAATTGGACTGCTCAGATTTTCTATTTTTCTGATTAGTCCTGGTAGATTAAATGTTCCAAGAAATTGTCCATTTCTTCTACATTGTCCAATTTGTTGGCATATAATGGTTCATAGTAGTTCCTTATGATCCATTGTATTTCGTTGGTGTCAGTTGTAACATCTCCTCTTTAATTTCTGATTTTTTTTTGTCTTTTTTTTTTTTTTTTTGGTGAGAATAGCTTAAGGTTTGTCGATTTTGTTTATCTTTTCAAAGAGTCAGCTCTTAATTTCTTTGATCTTTTCTGTTGTCTTTTTAGCCTCTATTTCATTTACTTCTGCTCTAATCTTTGTGACCTTCCTTCTAATTTTGACTTTGTTTGTTCTTTTTCTAGTTCCTTGAGGTGTAAAATTAGGTTGTGTATCTGGATATTTGTTGCTTATTGATGTACTCATCACTATCAACATCTCTCTTAGCAATGCTTTTGCTGCATCCCATAGGTTTTGGTATATTGTATTTCTATTTTCTTTTGTCTCAAGGTATTTTTTGATTTCTCTCTTGATTTCTTCTTTGATCTATTGGTTGTTCAGTAGCATGATATTTAATCTCTACATATTTGTGAATTTTCCAGTTTGCTTCTTCTAATTGATGTCTAGTTTCATATCATTGTTGTCAGAAAAGGTGCTTGATGTGATTTCAACTTCCTAAATTTATTAAACTTATCTTGTGGCCTATGATTTATCTTGGAGAATGTTCCATGTGCACTTGAGAAGAATGTGTATTCTGTTACTTTTGGATAGAATGTTCTGTATATATCCATCAAGTTCATTTGGTCTAATGTGTCATTTAAAGCCAATATTTCCTTACTGATTTTCTGCCTGGATGATCTATCCATTAATTGATGTGATATTAAGGTCTCCTACTATTATTGTATTGCTGTCTATTTCTCCCTTTAGGTCTGTTAATATTTGATTTATATCTTTGGGTGCCCAGATGTTGGGCACATAACTATTTACAAATGTTATATCCTCTTGTTGGGTTGAACCCTTTATCAGCATACAGTGCCCTTCTTTGTCTCTTATTATAGTTTTTGTTTTAAAGTCTATTTTTTTCTGATATAAGTAAAGCTACCACAGCTTTCCTTGGCTTTCCATTACATGGAATGTCTTTTTCTGTCCCTTAACTGAAAGTCTGTGTGTGTCCTTACATCAGAAATAAGTCTTTTGTAGGTAGCATAAAGACGGGTCTCTTTTTGTTATCCATTCAGCCACTCTATGTCTTTTGATTGGAGAAATTAGTTCATTTATATTTAAAGTAATTATTGATAGGTGTGTACTTACTGCCATTTGGTTAATTGATTGCTGGCCATTTTGTAGTTCCTGTGTTCCTTTCCTCTTTTCTTGCTCTCTTCCTTCATAATTTGATGACTCTCTTTTGTGGTATGCTTAGAAGCCTTATTCTTTATCTTTTGTGTATCTCCCACAGGATTTTGCTTTGTGGTTACCTGGAGACTTACATATAACAGTCTATTTTAAATTTTTAAAAACTTAAACTTGAATGCATTCTAAAGCTCTACATTTTTACTCTCCTCTCCTCCATGTTTTATGTTTTTGATGTCAGGTTTTTACATCTTGTGTATCCCTCAATTAATTATTGTAGTTATAGTTATTTTTACTACTTTTGTCTTTTAACCTTTGAACTAGATTTATAAGTGATTTGTCCACCACCTTTACAATGTTTGATAATTATAAATAGTATTGTATATTTACCTTAACAGTGAGGTTTATGTTTCATATGTTTTCCTGTTACTTATTAGCACCCTTTCTTTTCAGCTTAAAGAAGTCACCTTAACATTTCTTTTAAGGCAAGTCCAATGGTGATGAACTCATTTAGCTTTTGCTTGTCTGGAAATGTCTTTATCTCTCCTTCAATTCTAAATGTCAGCTTGGCTGGGTAGAATATTCTTTGTTGGAAGTTTCTTTTTTTTTTTTTTCCAGCTCTTTGAATATATTATGCTGCTTATTTTTAGCCTGCAAAATTTCTGATGAAAAATCTGCTGATAATCTTTTGGGGGGGTCCTTGTACATAACAGGTTGTTTTTTCCCTTGGTTTTAAGACTCTCTCCTTTAACTTTTGACACAAATTATAATGAGACTTGTTGTGGATCTCTTTAGATTCCTCTTATTTGGAACTCTCTAGGATTCCCGGATGTGAATGTCTTTTCCTT
Organism: Tapirus indicus; assembly: GCA_031878705.1. Classification (NCBI taxonomy): domain Eukaryota; kingdom Metazoa; phylum Chordata; class Mammalia; order Perissodactyla; family Tapiridae; genus Tapirus; species Tapirus indicus. The sequence goes on from CM062925.1 coordinate 40,693,782, forward strand.
TTCTATGTTAGGGAAGTTTTCAGCTATTATTACCTCAGATAATTTTACTGCCCCCCTCTCTCTCTTCCCCTTCTGGGACCCCTTTAATGCAAATGTTGGTCCACTTGATGTCCCATAAGTTGCATAAGTTATCTTCACTTTTTTCATTCTTTTTTCTCTTTGCTGCTCTGATCAGGTGAGTTCTACTGCCCTGTCTTCAAATTCACTGCTTCTTTTGCTATATCTAGCATGCTGTTGAAGCTCTCTAATGTACTTTTTGATTCAGTTAATGTATTTTTCAACTCTGTGACTTCAAAAAATTGGGGCACCAGGAAAGGGTATATACTCCTTTCTGGGAGATACCAGTGAACTGGTGTGAGGCAGAGGAAAAGCACAAAGCACCCATTGGCCTCTGATCTCAGAGAGTATCTCCATAGGACCCTACATTATGCCAGTCCAGAAGGCTGACACTCACGCTGAAGTTTGTGGCCAAGCAAATGGGTATCTTTCACAGAAATACAGCAGTGTCTATTTCAGTCTGCTGTCTGTGCAGTGCTCAACTTTGGTAGCCTGCCAGGAACTTACTATCTAATTTTTACAGTTCAATGGGACCCAGGAATGTAAGTCCTCCTGGCCATCAGAGACCCATGATGAAAGGGCATCCCCTGGGCCACAGCCACAAAATTGAAGTACCAGATATAAAAACCAGGACACCAGACATGTTTAAAATCCCTTATGGGAGATACAGACAGTCTGGAGTGCAGCAGAGGGAGAGTGCAAATATAATGCCCTCCCTCCAAGGTCTCTGGAAAGGCTTATAGTAGTTCCTTAGATGTGTGTTTAGTTAGAAGCCTGACCCTCAGGCAGAAGCTATGAAGATAAGCTAATAGGCCTCTCTCACTGAAAGATGGACTTCTTCCACTGTTGCCTCTTGCTGTGCCCTAGCAGAGGAGCCAGTTAGGAACTCTTTTGCCATTGGTTCAAGTACTGTGGGACCCTTGTGCATAAGCCCCACTGGCCACTATAGCCAGGCTATCTAGAGGTGTATCCAAGGTGGCAGCCACAAAAATCAGGGCACTAGTGGAGGGTATAAACTCCTTTCTAGGAGATTCTGGTGAGCAGAGGTGAGGCAGAAAGTGAGCACAAAGATGGTGACCCCCCCCCGCCTCTGTTCCTATAGTATATCCCAGCAGGCTCCTAGATATGTGTTAAATTAGATGCCTGTCCCTCAGTCTGATGATTTAAGATAAGCAAATATGCCTCTTTTTTCAGTTGGCTGCTCTGCTTTGGGTCCTGGTGTGGGTGACTCCCCTGCACAAGCTTTCAAAGAGCCATTTCTCAGTTTGTCATAGCCTTGTGGCTCTTGTGGACATGAGTCTCATTGGTTTTAAAGCTAGATGTTTTGGGAGCTTGTATTTCAGGTGCAGATTTTAAAAGTTGGGGTTCCCGATATAGGGTTCAAATCTTTCACTCCTTGGGGAGAAGATCCAGGTTTTGAATTTCCTTCTGGTTGTGGGTCTTCGCATGGCAGGAGGGGTTTATGGTGAGATTGTGTCTCTGTCCCTCCTACTCACTTTGATGTAGGTTTTCTCTTGTTTGCCCAATTTGTAGGAGTGGCTCAGCTAGTTTTTAGGTTTTTTTCAGAGGAAATTGTTCCATATGTAGCTGTAGATTTGGTGTGTCGATAGGAGGAGGGAAGTTCAGGATATTCCTGTCACCCTCTTGAACTGGAATCTACTAGTAACTTACTATGATATACTATACTTTTAAATATACATTTTTTTTCTAATTTAATCTCTCTTTAAACTAACTGGAAGTACATTAAATTCATAGTCTTCCCATCACAAACTGTGGTATATTTTACCACGTCTTCATATCTTTTTGATGTCCATCAATAAAATTTAACAGAATTATGGAAACTGATAATATAGACCCTGGAGCCAGAGTGCTGTTTCTGCCCCTGTCTGAATTACCTTAAGTAGGCAGGCAGATGTGTGCCTCCGTTACCTTGTCTGCTGAAACAGGGAAAATAAGAATGACTAAGGCCATGTAGATCTTTTTGAGAATTAAGGAGATAGTACACAAAAGATGCTTAAACTGCTCCTGGTGATATGATAAGAACCCAATGTGTTAGTAATCATTGCTTATATTTTTATCTTATATTGCTATAGGGCTAATATGTTTCTGTTAAGTTTATTCCTAAATTTCTTCAAGTTTTGGTACTATTATATATGGAGTGTTTTTTCCCATTTGGGTATATTTTTGCTTATTCCCAGACTAAAGAAGAGTTACTGAATTTAAACATTTATGTTGATTCTACCTACTGATTTGTTACGTTCTTTTAAATATAGAACTTTTTACTAGAGTCTCTTGAGTTATGTAACTAAACAATCATACCAACAACAAAATAAGTAGTTGTATTTCTTTTTTTTTTTTGGCAAGAAAGATTTTCTCTGAGCTACCATCCATTGCTAATCTTTGTCTTTTTTTGCCTGAGCTAACATCTGTGTCAGTCTTCCTCTATTTTGTATGTGGGTCACTGCCACAGCATGGCTTCATGAGTGGTGTAGGTCCACGCCTGAGATTCTAAGCCACAGACCCGAGCCGCTAAAAGTGGAGTGCTGCACTGTGGGGCTGGCCCTGTAGTTCTGTTTCTTTATTAAAGAAAATGCAGGACATACATTACTTTTTTCTTATTTTATTTTCTAAAATGTCCAATACAATATTAAATAATAATAACAATGGAGATAACTAATTGTTTCTGTTTTATTTAACTAAAATTATTTTAGTGGTTTGGCATGTAGGATAACAGTTTACTTTTTATAGTTTTTTAAAAGTAAATTTCAGTAGTTTGATTCTATTACATGTTAAGTAGCACTCATTTTTATTTGTAATATTTTATTGTGTATTTTCAGCATCTATATATAAGATTAAAATATTTCCTTCAATATTTATGAAATAGATCATGTCTAGTAATTTCTTAACACTGAATTACTATTGCCTTTATGGAAAAATTGTTAATTTAGAATTTTTAAATGTATTCAAAAGTGAAGTAGTTTTCTTTTTTATTCTCTTTTGGATACAAATGTTATGCTCCCTTACTAAAACAAATATTACTGAATTAAATAGCTGTGGACCCATTTGTTCTAGGGCTTTTCAATGTTAATCTTTTATCACTTTCTCATTCTTTCTTCTGATAATTATCTAAGTGTTTTCACTTCTCTTGGGTTAATTTTACATAATTCATAGTATTCTAGGAAATAATTTCCTAAAAATTTGCTTTCCTAGATACAGATATAATAGTGTTTTTATAATTACTTTATCTATAACTATTTTGTTTTCTCATTCCTTATTTTGCACATTTTTTTACTTTCTCAGTTTTGTTTTTTTATTTAGCTTGCAAAGGGTTTATTATTTTACAATTTCTTCAAACAATTAACTTAAAACTTGTTGAATTGTATTCTATTGTACGTATATACCACATTTTCTTTATCCATTCATCAATTTTGGACATTTAGGTTATTTCCACATCTTGGTTATTGTGAATAGTGCTGCAATGAATATGAGAGTGTTAATCTCTTCAAGATCCTGATATCAATTCTTATGGACAAACACCCAGAAGTAGGATTGCTAGATCATATGATTGTTCCATTTTTAATTTTTTGTAGAAACCCCATACTATTTTCCAAGTGGTTATACCACTTTGTATACCCACCAATAGTGTGCAAGAAAACTCCACCTCTTAACCAACACATTTTGTCTCTTGTTGCTGTTTTTTTTTTAATTATTTTACTGAGGTCGTATTGGCTTATAACATTGTGTAAAGTTCAGGTGTACATTATTATATATCATTTCTGTATAAACATAAGAGGAAGTTCTTTAGCATCAAGAGATTTGAGTTCCAAACCAATCACTTTTAAATCCTGGGACTCATACAAGGTGGAGATATTGGTCTTTCATACACTAGTTCAGTGACTATACTACTGAAATATGGGTAAAGAGAATCATTTCCCCAAAGGTAAAAAATATGGATTCCAAACATGTACACATGCAATATTGCCTCAAGGTTGAGGCAACAACCTGCGTGGATGGCCATAATATGAGATACAGAGAACAATGTGCATCAGTGGAATATAGTGTAATATCACCAGCTAAAGAACAGCTCTAAATAGTGGCGTTTAACTTGTGAAGAAACGTCATTGCCAAAGTGAACTGCTCTCTAATCAGGTATGCCATAGCATCTTCATGAATCCCACAACCCAAGAATAAGGATCATTGAAACAGCCAAACCCAATGGGGATTGGTGTTGGGAGATGAGGGCAGACTGTAACCACTTTCAATCATGTGAGGACATATTTATGTTTTCTTTTTATCCTCAAAGCCTCCTCTTTACCACACCAAATCAAGAAAGCCATATTCTGTGGTAGGGAATAGATACAAGGAAAACTTTATTTAAAATTTGAGATAAGAGTTTCAAAAGAAGACTAAACCTTGAGTGCAATAAAAGTATTTTAATAATTCAGAACGAATTACAAAGTTGTGGAGTTGTACTGAGAGTTCAGTTAATGAGTTACTACCAAAAGGGAATCCATGTGTGGGATGGATGACACATTTAAATTAGAAATAAATAAATCTTTATCTTCAAATGACATGAAATCCCTCAATAATCCAATTAATTTGAATGTGTGGGTGAGTGGTGGGGTGCAAAATTAAACAAAATGAGAAAATTTGTCCATAGTGTCATATGAGCTGAGGACAGAGTACTTTACCCTGGATATTAGTAGAACTAAAATTATAAAGGATAAGGAATGTTTCTTTTGGTAAATAACAGCTAGATATTCTTTTACTATTAACATATGCGATGAGATGGTGAACCACCCTCAGCAGATTCCTGGACAGAGGTGTCATCTATGAAATTTTCACGGCCTCTACCGCATGTGTCCAGATAGGTCTTTCCACTTACTGAATGCTCTACTCCCAAATTTACCTTTGCTCTGTTTTTGAATTTTTCAGGTTTTAAGTTTGATAATCCCACAAGAGAGCAGAACTAGCAATTTCTGCCACACCTTTCTCTCCTGTGGTGAGACACATCTAGTGTCTACCGTTCACTACCAGCTGGTCCCGTTTTCCTCTACCTCATGTGTTCTAACATAGATGGACTTGTAAGCTGTAACAAACTTTGTCAATCTAAGTCAGAAGTAGGGGTCACATGAAGAATCTCATCTCTTCAGTTAGTGTTCATGCCTGGTAAACAGTTAATGTTCACAACTGTTAAAACACTCAGTACATGAAAAGTTAGAGACGGTGGATTAAAACATACCCCTTTCACACTCCCCACCACCCATTTTTAATTCTAATAAATATAAGTGCTGAAAATGTATTTGCATACATAAGTAAATGTTAATAGGAGTTTTGTTATTAAAATGCTATTCAATTCTTTGAGTTCTTTACTACTTGTATGCTAAAAATCACCTAGAGAGCTATCAACAGAACTACTTTTTAATGATTTATCAATTGACAATTTAAGTACTCTCTTCAGTTTTGTTGAAAACAAGTGATTAGAAAACACTTGACTATTAAAATGATTTTTTTCATGGAAATGGGATCATACATTTTATCAAATTTGAGGAAGTAAATCAAGATTTATCAAATAATCAACTTTACTTGATATCTTTCACTTATAGCCATCTTATTTGGCCTAAAATGCTCAGAAATGATTAGGAACACTGAAATATTTCTAATTTAAAACCACTCTTGAACAGTACTTTCTTGGATAAATAAAACTCATATCCTATCACGTGTTCTGCATAGCTTTTGGCCAAAGCCTGGGAGCTGCATATTAAGCTCATTCATTTTTTATGAAAAACATGCACATGGACCCCAAATGCCTAATTAACAGACCATCCTTATGAAAAGAAAAAAAGAAAACCCCAAACATCAACCAACCAAAGTAATAAAACAAGAAAATTAGACCACATGCTGGACTATAAAACAAACCCTCATAAATTTAAGTGAGTTGAAACCATACCATGAATGTTCTCTGACAAAAAGCAGAATTAAATTAGTAACTGATAAGAATAAAATATCTAGGAAAACTCCAAATATTCAAAGTTAAATAATATATCTAATATAACACATAGATCAAAGAAGAAATCAAAAAGAAAATCAGAAAAAAATTCAAATTAAATAACAATGAAAATACACCATATCAACATGTGTTAGCCTCAGCTAAAGCATTGTTTAGATGGACATTTATAGCATGAAATGCTTATAATAAAAAAAATGCTTAAAATCAAATATCTTTTTCGAAAAGATAGGAATATGGCAGTAACATAAAAATATGCATATGCACCAAAATCTTTAATTGACAAACCATCCACAAGAATGAAATATTAAGGAAAAAGTAGAAGGCAACAAAAGAAAAAACAGACAAACAATAGAGAAAATTAGCCAAGCCAAAAACTGGTTCTTTCAAGAGATTAATAAAGTTGATAAACTCTTAGCTAAATTGGTCAAGAAAAAACATCAAAAGAAAGAGAAGAGAAATCACCAGCATCAAGAATGAAAGGAGGGATATCAATACACATTTGATAATAAACAATAAATAATAATCAGAATAGTATGAAGAAGTTTGCGCCAACACAAATTAGATGTAATGATCAAATTATTGAGAGGCACAAACTGTCAAAACTTACTCCAGAAGAAGCAAATAACTTGAATAGCTCTGTATCTATCAAAGAAATAGAACTTCTAGTTTAAAAATGCTATGAATTTTGTCTCCCAGAATTCACACATTGAAGTCCTAATCTCCAACACCTCAGAATGTGACTATATGTGGAGAAAAGGTATTTAAAGAGGTGATTAAATTAAAATGAGACTGTTAGAGTGGTCTCAAAATCCACCTGACAGGTGTCATTATAAGATGAGAAAACTTGGACACAGAGAGACACCAGTGGTGTGCACACACAAGGGAAAGATACAGTGAGGAGGAGGTGGCCATCTGCTAGCCAAGGAGAGAGGTCTCAAGAGAAACCAAGCCTGCTGTCACCTTGATCTTGGACTTCTAGCTTCTAGAACTGTAGGGAATAAAACAACTTCTGTTATTTATTTATTTACTTTGGCTTTTTTTTTTTTTTTTGGTGAGGAAGATTAGCCCTGAGCTAACATCTATTGCCAATCCTCTTCTTTTTGCCGAGGAAGATTGGCCCTGGGCTAACATCCATGCTCATCTTCCCCTACTTTTATGTGTGGCACACCTGCCACAGCATGGCTTGATAAGTGGTCCATAGGTCCGTGCCCAGGATCTAAAAGCTATGGACCCCAGGCCGCTGAAGTGAGCATGGGAACTTAACCACTACGCCATCGAGCAGACCCCCAACTTCTGTTTTTTAAAGCCACCCAGTTTGTTTGTATTTTGTTGTGGTAGCCCTGGTAAACTAATACAAATAACTTCCCACGAAGGCAACTCCAAGACCAGCTGGCCTAATTGGTGAATAATACAAAACATTTAAAGAAGAAATATTGTCAATGCTACACAAATTTTTCCAGAAAATAGAGACAGGAACATTTGTTATTATTATTAAGTTTCTGATATGGTTAGGTTAAAACACACATACACCCTAGAAGATTCATTAAACTAGGAGGGAGGTAAAATCTAAATCCATTCTGAAGAAAGAAATAGGAAATATTACCCTTAATTAACATATCACTTTCTTTTTCAGTTAAAATCAGTGGATTCAATTATTTTGCAGGATGCACTTAAATTTCTTACCCACAGCGCCCCAACACATCCTGAAATTATAAAGGAATTATTTTTCATTAATTTTTTATCTCTTTATTATGTCAGAAGATCAGAAATGACCATTAATTGTCTCCCCTATAACATTTGGTGGTGGTGGCAAATGGTGGCCATTCTTTCAGATAGACATCAAACAAACAAACAAAAAAGGCAGATGCTAGAGGTCTCAAAAAAACATTAGCCACAATTCCCATATGTAGACTATAGCATGGGACCATGCAAAGTAATATTCAGAATATCTACTGTAAATCCTAATAACTAGCACTTTTTGAGTTTTTAGTAAGTGCTAGGAACTATTCTAAATAACCTACATGCCAGATCATATTCCAAAATAAATCTTTGAGGTAGGTATAATTTTTACCAATATTTTACAGAGTAAACAGAAATACAGAAAGATTAAGAAACTTGCCTAAGATCCCACAGAATGTGCAAGATCCAGGACTAAAAATTAGGCCTGTCTGACTACTATTCTACCCTCCTTTACAGAAATATAGATGTAAGCAAGTGGTATGTTACCTTTCTATAATTTTTCAGAAACATAGAAAAGAACAGAGTATGCTTTTAGCAGTAAATTAATCAGAACTAATTAAGTCAGAGAACTCCATTTTCTAAAGGAAATGACCCGGAGTCATCAGCCACATGATGAATATTGTGGATTTGCTATTCTCTAAAATGAGGGAAGGTATTGGGCACTTCTACCCCAACCCAAGTCGAGTGGAATGGGCTCCAATAAAATTCCCTGTAACTCCTGATGTGTCAGAATTCATAAATCTCCAGTAGTAACTCCCCAAGTTTTAGATCTATACTCCCCTCTAGTGTCGTGAGTACAGAGTGGCATTTGTGAAGGACTTCTCAGGAACACCTGAAATAAGTTTCCTGGATTTGGGGGAATATGTGAACAGAAAGACTGAATCCTGCTACCTGCCCAATAAACTTGAAACATTTGCCATAACCATAACCATAAAAATGAAATAAAAGGATTACATTTTCTGCTACCATGAAGGTATTGTACGGAAGAAACAGGGAAAATGCATGAAATAAGCTAGTTATGCCTCATTTTGTCCAATCTTCCTAAACTTCCCTGTGGGAATTTCCTTCAGTAAGTCCCTGTTGCTTAAATAGTACTGTGTGAAAAAGTTCACATGAACTATTGAACTACGTACATTTTTCCCAGGTACAGTCAGATGCTTGTCCATGTGCTTTAAATAAAGTTGAGAGTGTGTCTCATGTCACTAAATCTCTGCAGGCTTTGGGAAGGAATTCAACTATGTCACTACTGAAGCCACTTTGACACATTCTTTCCAGAACTTTAATTTATGTGCAAGTAAATCATGTGATATTTAAAGATGTTATTGAAAGTGAATGATTTCATATTATGATTGCTATTCCTGTCAGGAAAGCTTTCTAAAAGATGCCAGATATGAATTAAACTCTCGAAGGGAAATCGGTGTTGTATCTTGGTCTGTCGCATAATAAAATGTCAAAGGAAAGACGATAAGGAAACAAATTGCTTAAGATGGTGTATTTGGCATGATGGGACTTTGAGGTTTTATCTATATAAAAAGATTACATCAAACCGGAGCTTAAATTTCTGATTTAATTTGGCCTGCCATCCCTGTCTAGAGGCAGACCGATGTGGATTCTCATATTCAATGGTCTATAAAAAAGATGACACAAAGCTTCTGTTTTCTACTTTGTCTCCAAGGTACGATCAATAATTTTCCTTTAAGGTCTTTCTGCCTTTCAAAACAAAATCACTCAGCATGACTTTGTGCCATGTTTATGCCTAATTTTTTTTTAAAAAGGAAAAACTTTAGATATAATGCTACTACCACTTATTTCCCCCGATACTTAGTGTATCAGGAACAGCAATAAGTATTTTTTCCCCTGAATATGCTATCATCCCATCTGGGAACAATGAAATTATCTTCACTATTTAAAATTATAGCAGTATGAATATAATATACAAATTGGGAAGATTGTCTTGGATTCTCTTACTAAATTTATATCGACTTTTTTCTTTTTTTTTTTTTTGGTGAGGAAGACCAGCCCTGAGCTAACATCTGTTGCTAATCCTCCTCTTTTTGCTGAGGAAGACTGGCCCTGTGCTAACATCCGTGCCCATCTTCCTCTACTTTATATGGGACGCCGCCACGGCATGGCTGACAGGCAGTGCGTCCGCGGGCGCCCGGGATCCGAACCCGCGAACCCCGGGCTGCCAAGCGCGGACGAAACCGCTGCGCCACCGAGCTGGCCCTATATCGACTTTTTTAAAGGAAAATAATGACTAAAAATATAATAGGGTTTGATCTTTTATGAATTGGAATCTGTATGCCTGTCAAACATGTGTGGTAAATAATTGTATACATGCTTATATGTGCCTTAAAGCAGAAAAAACATGATTTCAAATACTGATCATTGCTTCTAGCAGTCCATTAGAAAAAGAGATAGCACCAAGTATATACAAATCTATTGATACGTATGAAGATTTTTAAGAGAAAAAAAATCCTATTCTTCTATGAAACAAAAGATCTTTATTACACTCAACTTTCCCCAAATTATAATACTTCATTGTAAGAAAGCAAAGTTAAACAGACTTAATATAAAAAACCTGTTTATGAGTAGGAATGTGTTGAGTAGAAATTATTTTCATTGAAATTCTTAAATATGTTTTGAAAAAACTTATTGCCCTAGACACCATTTGAAATTTGTTTTTTTCCTTCTTTACCATTTCTATATATATATGGAATTTTGGATATTATGAAGTTAATAAGGGAAAAACCTTATTTTCCCTATTTATATATAGAATTTGACATTTTTTCCCACAAAAAGAAAATTGTTTTTAGCTCACCTGTCTCTTCATCAGGGAAAAAATAATGTTGTAAACTTCTTTCTTGGAGGATTTCTAATAATACTCCAAATAGATTAATCATAACAGCAAAAGAAGAAAATGATTTACACTTATATACCTGTGAAATAAATTTTTTATTGAGTGATAGATCTTTCCTGAAACACCAGGTAAAATATATAGTGTGCATTTTCTTTTACTCTAATGTAATTTAAAGGTTTTTTACTAATCATACAGTAATTTGTCCTTGGCTAAATAAAGATGATTCTTATCTTTAAAATGTACTCTATTTGTTCTCTATTCATATCATTCATACGTGTACATAGATTTCTTCTTTTCACTAGAATGAAGAGGAACTGACATTGACCATGACAGCAGGTTGTTTTCAGAAGCAAAGTAGAAGAAAAGAGTGAAATGATGTGAGGAGAAACCGCTGAGAAAATTTCTTAGATCCAGACTGAGTCACTAAACTTATTCTGAGCTATGATGATGAATGGAACGTCATCTTTTTGTGCTAATTAAGCACCAAATTTTTGTATTAAACATATTAAGCATCTTATGAGTAAAAAATAACAGAAAATACAGAACATATAAATGTGCAAACAGTAGAGAAAGATGACTGGATCAGACAACGTTCAGTGAGTCCAATGCTGTGATTCCTTAGGGTGAGAAATAAGAGAAAAGAAATCTCCTATGATTGTCTTTACCTTCATCTAGACAAATGTTAGTTGAACAGTCTCATGATGAGTATCTATTGGGATAACCACTGACTTTTCTTACCATAAAAAAATGTGTGTTGGTTGTAGTAGAAGCAGATTCCTTTCTTTGAATGACTCTATTGTTTGCTAGGGCTGCCAAAACAAAGTCCCACAGGCTAGGTGGCTTAAACAACAGAAATTTATTTCCGCACAGTTCTGGAAGCTAGAAGTCCAAAATCAAGGTGTTGGGAGATGGGTTCTTTCTGAGGCCTCTCTCCTGACTGTGTTCTTCCTGTTACTTCACATAGTCTTCTCTCTGTATATGTACATGTCTGTGTCCTAATTTCCTCTTCTTATAAAGACACCAGTCATTGGATTAGAGCCCATTCTAATGACCTGTTTTTAACTTAATCACCTTAATGACCCTATTTCTAAATATAGTCATATTCTGAAGTAGTGGATGTTAGGACTTCACCATATGAATTTTGGGGGGATACAGCTCAGCCTATAAGAATGATCCTGTGCCTTTTCATGGGGATGGCTTCTGCATTCTGGCTGTGTGTTTCCAATCAGGATCACAAACCATGAGCTCCATTGACCACCATATGTATCATCAGTTGTGATGCCTAGTCACCCTGATCCAGGGTCAAATTGGGCCACTCTGGGTCATTCCTCTGTTGTTTCCAGCTGGCCCTAGGGGGAGTGTGTGGATTTCCTTTACTGCATTGATGATGACACTCTAAAAATACAGATGCAGAGTCCCAGTCAAGCTGTTCTCTGCCAGGAAAAAAAAAAAAAAAAAACCTACAATAAGAGAAAATAAAAACAGCATGCAGATGTGAACATGGATGATAGGCAGAGAGAGTCCTGACAGCTTTCCAATTCCTAGAAGAACTCCACTCTTCCTTTCTTGTGTGTTTTGGTTCTGGGAGCTAATGAATTGTGTTTGTTTGTTGGCTTGTTTGTTTTGTTTAAGTTAAAACATAATATGTAGTATGCACTAACAAGCATTCAAACTATATAAACCTGAGGGTCTTAATCTTTTCTCTTTTTTAGTATATTGGAAGGACATATTGAACTTAATAATAACCTCTCACACTGGCAATGAAAAACAGGGAGGGGCCAAAGATGGCTTCTGACCCCTCTACAACTTGGGAGACATGGTTTCCGATTGCTCCTGAATCTTTTAATTTACCTCCATATAGGGACTGCCTCATCTTGGGCTCAGTCTGAAACATATTTATTCAAAGTAGGTAGACTTGTGGCAGAAAATATTATGCATCTACCACAGTCATGTTATGCAAAATATTTAGATAATCTGGAAACAAGTAGGCTGAAAGAATGCAGTAGCTTACATTATCAGAAAATAAAACCTTCTGCAAAATATGAAATTTCCCTCTCCTATATTATACTTAGTTAATATATATCTAATGTCAACTTGGAGATTGTTCTTTAATACTGATATCTAGTTACCGAGCAGAGTGAAGATCAGGAAGATTGGATTTGTTAAAGGTACTTAAAGCCTAGACCTGCCATAAATATCACATTATTTCTTTAATTGAATATACTGTACTAAGAAATGCCACATATACCTAGTTTTCAATTACTTCTTTTAAAGGATGAAAAGCCCAGTAAAATAATAATTTGTACACAAATTATGTCAAATCTAATTTAGACATTATTTAATTCAGACATCAATTCAAAACATTTCCTGGATTTTGGTCATCATTAGAAGTATTAAATCACTCATCATAATCCTAATGAACATTATATAACTTGGACTCTTTATATAGGTATTTTATTACAAAAATGTACCAAATGTTTGTCTGTGTATACCTATAGGACTCAGAAAGAGTGGGGAAATTGTCCACAGGAACGTAATAGAGACCTATGATATAAGACTATCTCCCTATTAGAAAAACTTGGAAAATATAAGCTATCTAGTAATACTGGTAATAATAGCTTACTTAGATATAGAGTAATTCTTTATAAAGTAGTTAAGCTTTATTGCTAAAACTTTATACAAAAGGGATTACAATAAGCTTTTTGGACCAGGAATATACAACATACATATGAAAATAGTGTTTGTAAAAGTATGTTAAAAAGGGAAGATGGCAGGCGTGGCAGTGGCATAATTTTCTAATATCCCCAAATTTCCAAATAGAAAATAGAATAACTCGATAGCAAAATTTTTTTTAAAAAAGAGAAAGAAAAGTGAATTATTATCAGACTGATAGTGAAGATATATCAATAAGAAAATGAAGTAACATATTTAAGAGACTAAAGGAAAGAAAATGTGGGCCAAGGCTTTTTTTTTTTTTTTTTTTTTTTGATGAGGAATATTGACCCTGAGCTATCATCCATTGCCAATCTTCCTCTTTTTGCTTGAGGAAGATTGTTGCTGAACTAACATCTGTGCCAATCTTCCTCTATTTTGTATTTGGGGCCGCCACTGTATGGCTTGATGGGTGGTATATAGGTCTGTGCCCAGGATCCAAACCTGTGAACCCCAGGCCACCAAAGCAGAGCACGTGAACTCAACCACTGCACCACAGGGCTGGCCCCTAGGCCAAGGCTTTTATACGCAGAAAACTGATTTTCAAGTATGAAGGTCACAGATAAACTGTTATCTATATCAGAGACTATTTTTCTAGATTTTCTTCATTGGTTTCTTAAAGAGTTTCTTTTCAAACCTAGAGGTGTGTAGGAATCTCCTGGGGATCTTTTTAAAACATGGATTCCAAGGTAGTAGGTCTAGAGCAGGATATGAGATTCAGCACTTCAATAAACAGCCCCAAGTGATACAATGCAGTTGGTCCCAGGGCCACATTTGTATAGGAAGGACTTAAAGAGTCTGTGTCCTACATAACCATCCTCCAAAAAGGAATACTATTCTAAATCAACTTTAAGTGTATTGCAGAAAAAGCTTATCTAAAACCTTAATACAATAATGACTATATTCCTGGAAAGTGAATTATTTCATACAAAAATATACATTTTTCTTTTCAATAGATAAAATATTTGCCGCATATATTGACAGAGACTCTCCTTGGTGAAACTCTAGTCAGCCTCTTCTAAATCCTTTAGGCCTTGACTTCAGTGTCTGTCTTAGTCGGAGCTACATGAGCAATTTTAGCAAGAATCTAGCTAAGTCATTTTAGCAAGAATCCTCATCTTTGATATCTGACCACCTTGTTCTGCCTTCAGCAAGAATCCTGTTAGTTCAATTTAGCCAGAATCCCCTCTTACCTCTGATGTTTCCTCATATTAATTTTCTATCCACTGACCCCGCCCCCCCCCGCTCCTTGGCTATAAATCCCCACTTTTCCTTTAGTATTTGTAGTTGAGCCCATTCTCTCTTCCCTACTGCAAAACTCCATTGCAGTAGTCCTTTGAATAGAATTTTCCTTACTGTCTTTACCAAATGAAACCAGCAGTTAGCCATTGATGATTAAGTAGCTAGGAACTAAAGTTTTTTTTTTTTTTTCCTTTTTGCAATTACTGGTTATAGCTTTTAGCTGTTTACCCACCCATTGTTAACTGTGCTGTTTAGGCAATATGCTATCTGACTTCCACTAGGTTCCTATAGATAACATCTCCCTGGAGCCTGGGTCACCATGGTAAGGGGTGTTTGAGCTGTTTTTCAGAAATTAGAATCCCTTGTCCACTTCAGGCCAGCTGAGACCACCAACCCATCAACTAGGACCGTGCAGATGTCCAATAAACGACATTTTGACATCAAGAGGCTAAAAACTCCACCCTCAGGTCATGCTAATGCCGCCATTTTGTGAACACACATCCTCTGAAGAGGCATGAAGTCTGACTACGCTTGTGCACATTATCAATTACATCACCTCTCCTTACCTCCAATCATCTATCTCCACATTTTAGACTACCTCACCCTTACCCCATAAATATCCCTGAGTCCCCATTATTAGGAGGCAGATTTGAGATTTGTTCTCCCATTTTCTCACTTGGCTGCCTTGTGATTAAACCCTCTCTCTGCTGCAATCTCTTCATCTCAGTGTTTGGCTTTCTGGGCAATGGGCAAAAACCAACCTGGTTTGGTAACACAAGCATAGAATAAGTTTAGCTTTAACAGTATTACTCATCTACTCATCTAAATAATAATTTCAATAGAGGAAAACTACTTATAAATTTATCAACACCCATCTATTATGTTTTACTACTTTTCAACTATTATGATGGTGCTGATCACTGCAGGAAGGATGAAAAAATATTTCAGTCCTAGGATTAAAAAGTTTGAAAGCTCACAATCATCTACTCTTAAAATATTCCTTAGAAGTGGTTGGAATGTGTTTGTCATCAAAGGTAATTATCAGCTCAAAAACAAAAGGAAAAGATTAAATTATGTTAAACTTTAAATAAAGATTCACCTGTCCTGACACAAGGTACTGTTAAAGAAAAAGTTATCACCCTTGCCAAAGATGTTAAAGCCAACTTTATTCAGGACCATCACAATAGGTATAGGGACCACTGCAATGGGATTTTGCTGTGGGAGAGAGAGATTGGGCTCAACTCCAAATACAGCATAGTCAAGTGGGAATTTATAGACAAAGTGTCTATAATGTAAAAAGTAACATTTTAGACATTAAAAACCTTGTCCAAATTGCTGATATGGCTGATATGGAAACTTAAGTGAATAGGAATGAAAAATATATATTGATCTAAGTAATTTTTAGGGTAAAGAGAAAATTATAAGTAAGATTATAATCTATTAAGAAATAGACCAGTAACATTATTGCAATCCTAAATCTCTGGAGTATGGTCAAAGCTAACGTTGACTAAAGAAGCAAATATAGAGTTGAATCATTTCTAAGAAAAATAATAACTGAAAATAAATTGTGCATAGATATTGGAAAATTAAGGTACCAGCAATAATAAAAGGCAGAAAGTAGTAAAACAATTTAATATATTTGAAATAAAAAGTGACCAGCACTGAAAACTGTTATTAGTTTGAAATATTTTTGGCTGCAAGTAACAAAGATGACCTAACAGTGTCTTAAATATTTAGGAACTGATTTTTCCCACAGAACTGAGAAATTGAAAAATAGATTATTGTAGGTTTAAACTCTTCAAATATGACGTTGAGGATACCTCTTGCTAATTCATGGCAAAACAGTGTTTAAGGAGGAACAAAGAGGAAGGAGGCACCTCTCTTAGTCTCCTCCTCCTCCTCCTCTTCCTTCTTCTTCAGGCAAGCAAAAGCTTTGACACAAGCACCTCTTGCCCAGACAGGCCCCCTTTTGCCTCTTTAGCTGCAAAGGAAACAGGAAATGGCCAATAGATGTTTCATCTTAAGATCTACATTTATTTCCTTTTATACGTAAGAAGATCAGAGGGAAGTAGCCTAGGAATAGTAAGATGCTCCACGGTGTCAGGATACCAGGATCCTTTCATCTTTGTGCTGGGCCAGATACTGGTTAAACTATGACCTTTGGACCAAATCCGGGATACCATCTGCTTTTGTAAATAAAGTTTTATTGGAACACAGACACAGCCACTGGTTTATGTATTGTCTATGACTGCTTTCCAACCACAACAGCAGAGTTGAGTAGATTCAATAGACACTGTGTGGACTACAAAATTTAAAGTATTTATTCTGTAAGCCTTTAGAGAAAAGGTTTGTTAACGCCTATGTTAAGCCATCTTTAGCACAAGCCTATCTTTCATGGTTCAAAGGTTTTTTGAGTTCCAGCCTCAATATCCGTCTTCAAAGTATCCCAAAAAGAGTGGAGCAAAATGGTTCCCTTTCCCTTTTCAAAACACTTCTTATATGTCTCTCCTAGCACTTTGGCTTACTTTGACTTGGTCAGAAGTCAGTCATATAGCCATAGCCACCTGCAAGAAAGGATGGGGAATGTGATCTGTATTTCACATGTCAAGATTTCCCCAAAATGGCAGCCTAAAATATCTTATGATTTAAACATTAGAAGTTTATTTTTCCCCTTGCTATTCAGTCTTCTGGTTTTGATCATGTAAAATGTACGGACTAAATTATAAAGTTAACCACCAAAAAGACACCCAGTGTAAAACAGTGTAAGAAATGGAAAAGGGGGAAATGGGTGAAGATGGTCAAAGGGGCAAAAACTTCAAATTATAATATGAATAAGTTCTGGGGATGTAATATAGAGCTTGGTGGCTATAGTCCATAATACTGTATTGTATATTTGAAAGTTGCTAAGAGAGTGGATTTTAAGAGTTCTCATCATAAGAAAAAAAATTGTAACTGTGAGGTGATGGAGGTTAACTAGACTTATTGTAATTGTTTCACAGTATCTACATATGTCAAGTCATTATGTTGTGACTTGCACTAATACAGTGTTATATGTCAATTATTTCTCAATAAATTAGAAAATAAAAAGAAATGGACACTAGACAAAAGGGGAATTTTATTAATAAAAAAGTTTGTAGAAGACAAATCAAAGTACAACGTATACATAGCTCCTACAATCCTTTT
The DNA here is from genome assembly GCA_031878705.1 of Tapirus indicus. Taxonomy (NCBI): domain Eukaryota; kingdom Metazoa; phylum Chordata; class Mammalia; order Perissodactyla; family Tapiridae; genus Tapirus; species Tapirus indicus. Next base: position 40,711,586 of record CM062925.1, read on the forward strand.
TTACTGCAACTAGTTACAAGTCAATAATTTGTTCTCCTTTCCACAACATACTTTTGATAATTCCCTTGCTTTCAGCCACTATTTCAACTAACCAGAATGGCTTACTAGCTTTGTGTACCTAAACCCTTATTCTCAGTGGTCTGAGTTCTTGATCCTTCTTGTATTGGGTTTTTATAGTCTTCCATTAACCTTGACAGTTGAATATGGCAGTGTGAGGAGATGCCACAGAGGGGCCTCTAGATGTCAAACGTGTAGGTGCAGATGTAGAAATATATACCTAGATATCAGGGGTTCTCAACAGAGTCACAATTAACATTTTGAGCTGGATAATTGTTTTTTGCCCTGTGCATTGTGGGATGTTTAGCAGCATTCTTGACCTTTACCAACTATATGTAGCAGCCTCCCCCCAACTCCCTCATTTGTGACAATCACAAATATCTCCAAATATGCCAAATGTCTGCTAGGGACCAATTCTCCCCAGTTGAGAACCAATATATACGTGGAGAGAGACAATCTTCATTGAAGCTATGATATGCTAAATAGCTATTGTATTTTTTATTCAAATATGTCATATCCATACAATTTCCATTTACTATACCCATTTCTTAGAGAGATATGTTAAAATCTGCCACTCAATTTCTCCCTCTAATTTGGTCTGGTTTTGAGTTACATTCTTGAGACTTTATTAGACATACATACTTATGACTGCTCTATCTTCATGAATTTTTTCATATATTTGGGTGAATGTTACTCTTGTTATCTTCAAGGATGCTCCCCTTTTATATGTGTGTGCATATATATAGTAAAATATGCATTTTTAAAACTTTATGATTTTTATGCCAGCTCTATTTAGTTGTTTATGTAGTATACACAGACATTGATATCAAAGGTTAAAAATATGTATAGAGTGAGATGATAGCTAGTGCTCTGCATTTCCTCACATAAAGTCATCTATTCATTTGGCTTACTTAGGATTATGTCTGTTCCTCTTAGATCACTCAACAAAAACAAAGACAAATTCTTGTTCAGCAAAACAAAGAAAATTTCTTAGTTGGGGATGAAAGCTAAGGAAGTGAACGAGCAAATTGTAAGTACTTCATACTTTATTTCCTCAGTATATTTTCTACATATTAGTTTGTAAATGATGAGCTTATATTTCAGTAATATTAACTAGAAATAGAGTTAGAATGAGTTGGAAATATACCAACAACATAGAAAACATTTAAAAGCTAGTTAAAAAAATCCTTGCCCCCTTACATCAATAGAGCCAGATGATTGTATATGATGGCAGCATTGCAGGATGGACTATGGATTGATAATAAGGGACCATACAAACTTGATACAAGTCCTTGATTTATTTATGAAGAATGTAAAACTTTACAGAGGTGAATTAGTTTTCAGCATCTATTATATAACAAACCACCCCAAGATTTAATGGCTTTAAACGATCGTTTTATTTTGCCTATGATGTTGTAAGTCAGGAATTTAGAGAAGACATATCTGGGACCTTCTCCTCTGATCCACACAGTACCTGCTGGAGCAGTTGCGGGTGGGAGGGAGTCTGCTCCCATGTTGGCTTCTTCTTTTTTTTCCAGGATCAGACAAAATTAGGTAGAAAAATAAAAACTTTCAATAGACTTTACTTTTTGGAATTGATGAAAGGTCCTAAATAAATATGCACTACATAACTAAACACATTTGAAGTAATAAATTATGAATTAATATATTTTATCTCAGGAATGTAATAAGGATTATCACAACAATATTTAGATGTCTATTAATATAGGTATTGTAGATATACTCCACAACAGAAGAATAAGGAGGAGAAAATGCATATGATCCTCTTGATAGATGCTTAAGAAAAATTTGATAACATTTCTAAGTTTAAAAAACATTATTAGCAATTTAAAAATAAAGAGCTATTTCCTTACTTGGTATAGAGCATCTAAAGGAAAACCACATTAAACAATATAAAATAAAAGTTTAGACCTATAAAATTTAGAATTATTAACAAGGATGCCCAACATCGCTACTGTGATTTATCACTACTGAAGGTTTTAACAAGTTCCTCCAACTTCCTCCATCTATTTTCTGCTTCAGTCATGTGAATTACATGAACAGTCATTCAAGCCTTTCTCTCTCAAACCTCCATCTGTATATCTGGAATTATCTTTTCTGCTTTTTCTGATTGGTGACTTCCAAATTCCCTTTGACCCTCTCAGCACAAGTTTATCCCTTCTGTAAAAATTTCCTTGACTCTCTTAGAGTTACTAAAGTCATTTCTCTAACCGTATTCTGTATTGTTTTTGAAATTGAATTGTAATTATGCTTTAATGTCAGTTATTTTTTTTCCCACCAGAATAAGTGCTCTTTGAGGGTAAGGACAAAACATTAATCATCGTATACTTGGAAACTACCACCGTGATCGGTGAACTGTAGAACTTAAATGTAGGCTTTTAAAACCATAAATAAATCCACACAGTTTACATTTTGTTTTAAGTGAGCTTGACATTTTTCTCCTCAAAATCATGTTTCTCACTAAAATTACATGGCATATTTGTTCTTCATATATGTCAGTTGTGATTCTGATATTTTATATGTATTATAAAGTTATATACTGTCTACTGTATGGTAATGGGAAAATTGCTATTCTTCTGGAAGTAATTATTTCTGTTAGATCATCTATTATCTCATATATCAGTTAATATATATTAGCTTAGCCAGATGGTTTTGAATAAACCCAATTGGAAAGGCAGTAAGTTATCTCTAAGAGTACCACAAATAGAAAACACCATGTATTCAGAAAGATATTTGGTACAGGGTGGTTTGCAAAATTGGTCTGATGGAACATCTTAGACAAATCAGTAGATAGAACTGTATAATGTATACATGGAATAAACTGTTTATATAATATATTGTACATTGTGCATATAGCAAAACACATAGTATATTTATACTCTACATTTTGTATAATGCTGTGTACTATATATTCTGTACATAGTATATATGCTGTGCATATATTATAATATACATATATATGTACACACTCATTATTCTACTTGAAACAAAATTAGTTTATGTCAAGTCCTAGTATGATTTTACATTAGGCTCTTCCTTGGTTTCTTCAAATTATGGTAAGAGACAGTTTATAATGTCATTCAGATAGGTGGGGATGTCTAAAGGTCAATAATCCCATATGTTGAAAGTGAAGAAATAAATAGATAAAATCAAAAATCTCACTAGGTAGTCTTCAGAGGTGAGACTGTAAAGGAAGAGTGTGCACTTGAAAAGAACTAATGAGGATGACTTGGACCAATGCCCAATTTTTGCCCACGTGAGATTATTTGATCACAGCACTGCCCCTGGGGTAGAGCCACTGCCTCACATCGTGACATCTTGGCAGTAGAGCAGCTACTTCCCTTTTCTGTTTACAGCACCTCTACGATTGCAGCCCACTCCAAGCAAGCTAAAATGGTACATTAGTCTTTTGAACGTGATGCAAGACTTTAAAAATTCATATGGCATCATTGCCTTGGACATTAATACATTAATAATCTTGAAGCATCACAGCCAAAGACAACCTTCTGAAACTAACAACTTTCCTAAAATTTTCACCAAAGTGTGCATTCGGTTAAGTGGTTTTCTCATTATGTACATACAACCTTTATGTCAAGAACCGTGTTATTTTCCATTTCTTCTCACTTTTTAAACAAAAGTATCTTTTTGCATCATTCATGTGGAATGTGTGGAAAGGGTCAATTGCTTTTTGAAATATAGTTAAAGTAGAAAATGTTATAACTATATTAGTCCCTTGTAACTCAGAACTTTGCCCAGATCATCCTTGAGAATCTGACAGATTCTATCTGGGTCTCAGGAAAAGTCTTTCTTAGCCATCTGCCCTTCCCCTAGCAGTGGTGCCTCTAAGGGTCAGGGTTTGGGATGAAAGTGGTGAGGAAGTTAGGTCCCTGGGAGAAGAGTGTTCTAGACAGTGGAAGCAATCAACATAAGGACATAAGTGGGGAATTGTCTGTCATATTCAAGGTTCATCAAGGTGGCCAGTGTGGCTAGAATGGACTAAGTGATGTGGTAAGTAATAAGAGATAAATCAGAGAGAAAGCTGTGCAGCTGTATCATGACACCGTGAATGTCACTATAAGTCTTTGACACTGACTGATTGAAAAGAGAAGTATTTTAAGAGGAGAATTTTAAACGAGGAAGTGACTAGATCTGACTTTTGTTTTAAAAGGATTATTCTTGCTGTTGAAAAAAGGTGAAATCAGGGTGATTGGTTTGGAGGCTACTGTTATAATCTAGGAAAGATTGGAGGCTGCTCAGAACAGGATGGTGGCGGTGGAGGCAGTGGATATATTTTAAACATAGAGCCAGCAGGATATTCTAATGGACATCAGATGTGCAGTGTGGATATAATGTAATATATTCACAGAATTAATCAAATAATAAATATCTTCACCCAAAAGAACAAATAATTAAGACGGTACAAAATTATTTTTAAATGAAAGGAAGAATAAAACAGCACCAAAAAAGAGCCAGAAGTCATTTTAAAAAATGCATGGAACCTGATATGGAAAATAAAGCAAAGTGTATCTGTCTCATGTAAATATATTAATCTCTTATATTAACATATTCTCCAACTTGACTTAAGAAACAACAATTAATTATGTGATGTTTGTAGTGCACACTCTAAAAAAAGAAATATATGTGAAAATGAAGAAAGATATATGTGGAAAATACAAAAATGAGAAAAGATATATCAGGAAATTTTTGTTGTTAGTGCTGTTGAGTTGATTCTGACTCCTAGTGGCCCTGTGTGAAGCAGAACAGAACCCTGCCCAGTCTTTTTGGGCCATCCCCTCATCTTCAGGGGCTATATCAGACAATGCTTTGCTGCTATTCATAGAGTTTTTGTGTCCAATTTTTTAAGAAAAGGGTGGCCAGGTCCTTCTTCCTAGTCTGTCTTAGTCTGGAAGCTCCACTGAAATCTGTCCACCATGGGTGACGTGGTATTTGAAATACCGGTGGCATAGCTTTCAGCATCACAGCAACACGCAGCTGCCACAGTATGACAACCAACAAATGGATGGTGTGATTCCCTGACCAGGACATAAATCCGGGCCATGCAGTGAGAGCGCCGAATCTTAAGCACTAGACCACCAGGGCTGGCTATCAGGGAATCACAAAGTTTAAATAGATCTAGTCCTACGTATATTAAAAAAGAATAATACAGGGCAAAGTTATGATATATAACAGTAAAATACAAACAAATTTAATTATATTAATAATTAAGATAGTAGCAATTAAAATCCAAAGAAGATACTACAATTATGAAACTTTCAGCTAATAATACTATCCAGATGTAAACTGCAAAATAAAGTTAGAGAAAAGAGAATTTACAGCAATATTATTATTGATGCTAATATTTCACAAATCATTATGCAAAAAACATGTAAATATGGATAATGTAGTTTAAAGTAAGTGTTATATTAAATTTTGTATTCTACAAGGCATGTACATCCTTCAAGTATATATAAAATATTTACAAAAATGGTTTAAAGTATTCTACAGAGAAAATGTCAATTAATTTCATAAAATGCACATGGTATGAACCTCATTTCCTGATCACAATATAAAAAAACTAGAAATTATGATGAAAATTGATACAAGAAAATCCCTCAAGTATGAAAATAGAAAATATGTAATGAACAAATTATTGACTTACATAAGTCAAAGCTGCAATTATAGGATATTTATAAAATATTAATATGATAGTGACACAAATGTGCATGGCTTTAAGTCCTGTATTTATGAAACAGGAAAGAATATAAATTAAAGAATTATAGAATTATAATTATAGAATTAGGGAAATATACATTGAACCGAGGAATAAAAATAATGGAGAAAAAAGATAGAATTTAAAAAGATATGACTGAATTCTTCAAAAATCACAGGCCAGCAAAATAATAAAATATTTAGAAAATAGGATAGAGAAAAAATAGAATAAAAATATTTGGTTTTGTAACTTAAGGGGCAGTTTAATTCTTCTCATAAGACTTTTTTTCATTTATTTGTTTTTCTGAGGAGCAAATTTTTGTAAAACTTTATTTTATTGTGGTTAAAGCACTTAACATGAAATCTACCATTAAAAATGTTTAGATATACAACACAGTATTGTCGACTATAGATATAATGTTGTACAGCGAATCTCCAGAGCTGTTCATCTTGCTTAACTAAAACTTTATGCCCATTGATTAGTAACTCGTTTCCCTTTTTCCCCAACCTCTGATAACCACCATTCTATGCTTTAATTCTATGAATTTGACTACTTTAGATGCCTCATATAAGTGGAATCATGCAATATTTGTCTTTGTGTGACTGGTTTATTTCACTTAGCATAACGTCCTCAAGGTTCATCCATATTGTCACAAATTGCAGAATTTTCTTCTTTTTCAATGTTGAATAGTACTCTTTTATGTATATATCACATTTTTATTGAGGTATAATTGACATATAGCATTATATTAGTTTCAGGTGTATAACATAACGATTCCATAATTGTACATATTGCAAAATGATCACCACAATAAGTCTAGTTAACATCAGTCAGCATTCACAGTGATGAATTCTTTTTCTTGTGATGAAAACTTTTAAGATCTACTCTTTTATCATCACCATGACTTACACATTTTATAACTAGAAGTTTGTACCTTTTGACCCCCTTCACCCATTTCACCCACCATCTCCCCTCCCTGGCCTCTAGCAACAGCTAATCTGTTTTCCGTATCTATCAGCTCACTTTTGTTTTTTTTAGATTCTACATATAAATGAGATCATATGGTTTTCGTCTTTTTCCAACTTATTTTATTTAGCACAATGTCCTCAAGGTCCATTCATTTTGTCACAGTGGTAGCTTTTCCTTCTTTCCCATGGCTAAATAATATTCCATTATATGCATATATACCACATATTCTTTATCCATTCATCCATCAATGGACACTTAGGTTGTTTTCTTATCCTAGCTATTGTAAATAATGCTGCAATGAACATGGGAGTACAAATATCTTTTTGAGTTAGTGTTTATTTTTTCTTTGAATAAATACCCAGAAATGGAATTGCTGCATCATATGGTAGTTCTACTTTTAATGTTTGGAGGAAACTCCATACTCTTTTGAGCAGTGGCTGCACCAATATGCATTGCCACCAACAGCACACAAGGGTTCCCTTTTCTCCACATCCTCACCAACACTTGTTATTTCTTGTCTTTCTGATAATAGCCATTCTAACAGTTGTGAGCTAATACCTTATTGTAGTTTTGATTTGCATTGTCCTGATGATTAGTGATGTATCTTTTGGCCATTTGTATATCTGCTTTGGAAAAATGTCCATTCAGATCCACTGTCCATTTTTTAATCAGATTGTTTTCTTTATGCTATTGAGTTGTATGAGTTCTTTACATATTTTGGATATTAACCTCTTTTCAGATATATGATTTTCAAATATTTTCTCCCACTTGGTATATTGCCTTTTAATTTTGTTGATGGTTTCCTTTGCTGCACAGAAGCTTTTTAGTGTGATGTAGTCCTTCTTGTTTATTTTTGCTTGTGTTGAGTTTGCTTTTGGTGTCAAATACAAAAAATTGTTACCAAGACCAATGTCAAGAAGCTTACCACCTATGCTTTCTTTTAGAAGTTTCATGGTTTCAGGTCTTAACAATCAAGTCTTTAGTCCACTTTGAATTAATTTTTGTGTATGGTGTAAGATAGTGGTCCAGTTTTATTCTCTTGCATGTGGCTGTCCAGTTTTCTCAACACCATTTATTGAAAAGACAGTCCTTTCCCCATTGTATATGTTCTTGGCTCCTTTATCATAAATTAATTGACTTTATCTGTTTGGGTTTATTTCTGGGATCCCTATTCTGTTCCATTGGTCTATGTGTCTGTTTTTATGCCAATATCATACTGTTTTGATTACTAAAGCTTTGTAATATATTGTGAAATCGGGAATATAAGTCTTCCAGCTTTGGTCTTTTTTCCTTGACTCTCTGTATTGGTTTTTATGTCTTAGATAAAACAGTCACCTCTCCCAGACTTGAAGATGTGGCCTTGTGTAGTAGATGAACTTTATCATTCAATCTGCCTGAGAACTTGTTTGTCTCTCAAACTTATCTGTTTGTCCAAGCAGGCTATTTTATTTTTAATGGCTCCCAGTAATTGAGAGTTTACCAAGACCAGTCAGTGTCCTAAAGGGGAGGATCTCATTCAGCCCCTAGATTCAGATTGATTGGAAGCCAGAACCTCAGGCAGCAGCTTTAATAGTATGTAAATATATACAGCCCAGGTGGACCACAAGCATAAGCCCCCCTCATCACCAGACCAGTTTACAAAGAGGCATCCCCTGGGGTTGCCTCTAAACCTGGGGAACCAGATGTACAAATGGAGGCACCAGACACATGTAAAAGCTTCCCTCCAGGAGATGGTGGCACTCTGGAGTGTGGCAGAAGGAGAGTGCAAAGATAGCACCTGCCTATCCAAGGTCCCTGGAAAGGATTATAGTCAGCCTTTACGTATATATTTAATTAGAAGCCTGCCTCTCAGGCTGTAACTATAAAGATAAGTTAATAGGCCTCTTTCATAGAAAAGCTGGGCTTCTGGGTCTGTTGTTTCTTTCTGTGTCCTGGGGGTAGTAATTGTTTAAGAAACCTTACTTCATTGGTTATAGTCCTATGGGATCCTCAAATGTAAGCTCTGCTGGCCTCCAGAGTAAGGCAATCTAATGGTATTACCTGTGCAGCAACTGCAAAAACTGGGACACCAGAGAAGGGTATAAGCACCTTTCCAGGAAATACTGGTGAGCTGAAGCACAGCAGAGGGAGAGTACAAAAATGGCAGCTGCTGGCTAGAGCAAGACAGAAGGAGAGCATAAAAATGGCTCCCTCAGGCCTCCATCCTGAAGAGCATCCAAGTAGGCCCTTAAATGTATGTTAAATTAGATGCCTGCCCCTCTGTTGCTTTAAGATAAGCAAATAAGCCTCTTTAATATAAAGTCTGGCTGCTTCTTGCCTTGACCCTGAGGTGGGTGATTCTGAGCTTGCAATCTTTTTAAGAGATGTTTCTCAATTCTCTACAGCCTTGTGGGTCTTCTGGACATGAGCCTTGATGGTTTCCAAAGCTAGATGTTTTGGGAGCTTGTCTCTCAGGTGCAGGTCTTAAAAGTCGGGGTGCACAGTGTGGGGTTCGAACCCTTTGCTTCTCAGGGAGGAGTTCCGGATTGAGTTCCTTCCCCGTTGCGTGTCACTTTTCTGGGAGTGGGGTTTGTTGCAAGATTGTGTTTCAGCCTCTCCTACCTGTTTTGATGTGGGTTTTTTCCTCATTTGCCTGATGTGTAGGAGTAGCTCAGCTAGTTTTTAGGCTTTTTTCAGAAGAAATTGTTCCATATGTAGCTGCATATTTGGTGTGTCTGTGGGAGGAGGTAAGTTCGGATTCTTCCTATGCTGCCATCTTGAACCAGAACCCATGTCACGTTTTATTTATCCATTTCTCTCTCAAAAGACATTTACGTTATTTCTACATCTTGGGTACTGTGAATAGTGCTGCAGTGAACATGGGAGTCCTAAAATCTTTTCAAAATCCTGATTCAATACTTTTGGATAAATACCTCGAAGTGGAATTGCTGGATCAGATGATAGGTCTATTTTTAATTTTTTGAGGAAGCTCCATACTCATGGAGGCTGCACCCCTTTGTGTTCCCACCAATAGTACACAAGGGGTTCCAGTTTCTCCACAACCTTGCCAACACTTGTTTTCTTGATAATAGCCATTGAAGCCATGAGGTGCTATCTCACTGTAATTTTGATTTGTATTTCCCTGATGATTAGTGATATTGAGCGTTTTTTCATAAACATGTTGTTCATTTGAATGTCTTCTTTAGAGAAATGACTATCAAGTCCTTAGCCTGTTTTTTAATTAGGTTACTACTTTTGTTTGTTTATATATTTGGAAGATTCACGCCTTATCAGATATATGGTTTGCAAATATTTTCTCCCATTTTATAGGTTGTCTTTTTACTCAGTTGATTGCCTCCTTTGCTGTGCAGAAGAGAATAAAAGTTATTATAATTAAAATTGAAAGGGGGATTTTAATAAGCAGATACAGGAAGTGAATATTTGATTTTATATTAATAATTTAAAAATCTCCAAATGGGTAATTTGAAGGACTGTATAAGCTATCTATATGATAATATTGAAAAATGTACGAACAAATTTATTACATTTTAAAATACCTTGAGTTTTTAAAAGCAGAGTATTTTTCTTACATCACAACTCATATATTATCAATTATTCCTTTCCAGCTTTAAGACAATAGGAAATTCTCATGTCATATATATTGTTTCAATATTGATAATAACATTAAAAGTTACAAAATTTATTTTTAAAAGTTGGCAACACTCAAATAACCAAACCATAACTTCAGTCCACTGCTTGAAATAATGAAAAAATAAAACACAAACTTTTTAAACAGAAAAAAACCCTTATGGACCTAAAACAGATTAAAGGAACATTCTGTTTTAAGCAGGTATCAAAGCTAACACCAGCTGAATCTCTCTTTCCTGCCTTTTCTTCACTCATGTGGTGGCCTCTGAAGCCCCTCCAGTTTTCTCTGTGGCTGGTCAGATCCCAGTTTGAAATATGCTACTAGAGACAAAAAGAGATCATTTTGGGGGGCCGCCCGGTGGCGCAGCAGTTTAGTTCGCGCTTGGCAGCCTGGGGTTCACGAGTTCGGATCCTGGGCGCCCGCCGACGCACTGCCTGTCAGCCACGCTGTGGCGGCGTCCCATATAAAGTGGAGGAAGATGAGCACGGATGTTAGCCCAGGGCCAGTCTTCCTCAGCAAAAAGGGGAGGATTGGCGATGGATGTTAGCTCAGGGCTGGTCTTCCCCACAAAAAAAAAAAAAAAGAGATCATTTTGGTTTATTTTATAAACAATATCACATCGATAGGTCTGTTAAATTCTGTGAAATAATAAAACATGATGAAAATGGCCTTCAAGTCACTGTCCTATAAGACATCTTGGAAAACTTGAAATAAAAATATATTCCTCAACTTAGTGAAAAACATTTATTTTAAACAAGTAGCATATGTATTCCCAAAATAATATAATTTCAACCAAAATCCCAATTCCATTTTTATTTGATGAAATAATTCTGAAATTTTTCTGGAAGGATAAAACAATAAGAAGCTAATACCAGTATGAAAAAAAGTGGAAATGGGGACTTGTCAGTTAGATATTAAAGCATATAATAAAACATAATAATAAAGGGAGAGTAACCCTGATGTAAGAATTATCAAATGGATCATTAAAATTCATAGATAGAAATTATATATACACATAATTATTATATGTAATTTTATATATACATACACAAAATAGATACAAAATATATATGTGTGTATATATACAAAACAACAGTGAAAATAATTCAAAATTGGATATCTGAGAGGGAAAAAAAATTCAAAGGAAAAAACTTCTACCACATTCAAAAAAAAAGTCCAGAAGCATTGAAGGAAAAAGATTGAAAGTACCCAAACCTAATATTTCTTTAGATATCATTAATTTATCAAATATATTTGTGAACAGTTAATTTAATTTCAAATTGAGCAGTAACATTCTTAATACTATGAAGACTGTGAAACTGTGAAGAAATGATTGAGATATTTTCTACATATTAAAGTCAAACAGCTGTTCATCAAAAGAAAAAAAAACAGAACTAAAAGGAAAATGAAATGACAATAGATATGAAAAGATATTAATGTCCTAAATATATGGAGAATCCCTAGTAACACAAACAATGAAAAAGAAATGTAACCCACGGGCCGGGTCAGTGATGTAGTGGTTAAGTTCATTCGCTCTGCTTTGGCAGCACAGGGTTCACAGGGTCAGATCCTGGGTGTGGACCTACACACTGCTCATCAAGCCATGCTGTGGCAGTGTCCCACATACAAAAACTGGAGACAGATTGGCAGATGTTAGCCTAGGCCAATCTTCCTCACCAAAAAAGAAAAAGAAAAACCCCAAAACGTAACCCATTACATCAACAGGCTAATAGACAAAATCACATAATCATATCAATAGATAAAGAGTATTTGAAACAAATCTAACACTTTTTCATGGTAAAACTCTCAGTAAACTACGAATAGAGAGGAACTTGCTCAACATGATAAAGAATATCTACAAAAAACCTACAGCTAACATCATACTTAATGGTGAGAAACTTGAAGTTTTCTCACTAACATCAGAAACAAGTCAGGGTGTTCCCTCTCATCACTTGTTTTCAGTATTGTATTGGAAGTGTTAGCTAATGCACTAAGACTAGAAAAGCAAATAAAAATTACACAGATATGGAAGGAGGAAATAAAATTGTCTTTGTTTACAGATAACATGATCATCAGGTATATATATATACATATACCTGGGCCTTGCTGGCTCAGCAAGAGCCCACAAGCCCATTGCAACCACATGTCCTTCTGGCTCCCTTCTGGGCAGGACGCCCAGCTGCTGGGATTTGTAACAATCCAGGGCCTGGCCAGACCAGTTCTACAGCCGCCACAGAACTTCCCTGTAAGTAGCTTCCAATAAACCTCTACGTCTTGTTCGCCATCTCTGGGTCTTTTCTTAGGTCTCTCTGCAACCTATCCCTCACTGCTCACCCAACTGGGCGTGCAGCCAGACATACATATATACACATTTATATGTATTTTTTTCTGAATATTGGTGAGGTTGTACAGTGCAAACTTTGGTACACTCTTGGAGAGCATATAAATTGGTACAACTCTTTTGGATGGCAATTTGAAACTATGAGTCAATATCCTTGACATGTTCCTGACAATAGACACAGCATTTTTACTGTTTGGAATATCTTACAAAACTAATATGGAATAGAAAACAATTTGTACTTGAGGATATTCATTAAGGCATTGTTAACAAAAGCAAAATTTTAAATAACCTGTATGTGCAACAATAATAACAGGATAAAATAACATATGACATCACTACCTCTTTGAATATTTTATTACAATTTAGAAGCTTAAGAACATAATGACATCAGAAAATAATCTTGAGGTATTGTTTAATGAACAGGCAGAAATTTTATATACGCTGTATTAGTTTTCTATTGCTGGTTATAAATTACCACAAGCTTAGCAACCTAAAACAACACACATTTTTTATGTCATTTTGAGTCCAGATAAACTGAGTTCTCTTCCCTGAGTCTCATAAGACTCCAGTCACAGCAGCCGCATTTCTTTCTGGAGATCAGGATCCTCTTTCAAGCTCAAGGGTAGTTTTTCAGAGTCCAGTTTCTTGCAGTTGTAGTACTGAGGTCCCTATTACTTGCTGGTGGTCAGCCAGGTTCTACTCTCAATAACTAGCAGCCCCTGCAGTTCCTTGTCACCTGGCCCACTCACAGGCCATCTCACAACACGGCAGCTTACTTCCAAGCCAGCAGGAGAATCTCCTGTTACACTCAGTAAAGATGGAGTCTTATATAATATCACATAATCATGACAGGGACTATCCATCACTTTGCCATATGACATTACTAATTAAGGGAGTGACTATCCCATCACCTTTGCCATATTCTATTGGCTAGAAGCCGGTGACAAGGGAGGGGGTTATGCAAGGGCATGCCTCCTTGGGAGTCATCTGAGAATTCTGCCTACCACATATAGCATGCTCTTGAGTTTTGTAAATATGATTGCTTGCCTCTATATATGCTTACAATTATGAATATAGAAAAAAATACAGAGCATGAGGGTAGACTAAGTTCATCAAATATTTTGTGTTTTTTTCTGATAACTCCTTAAACTCTGATTTATGACCAATATTAATGTCCCTGTTCAACTTATAATCATGGTAAATACTCTCTTCTTTACCAAAGGGCATATTGTTTCATAATGTAAATTATCTTTATTTGCTGTGTATACAACTAAATTTAAATACTATCACTCATAGACCAAATACAAAAGAGAATTGTATATATATCAATAATGCCATGTGGGGGAGTAAGTAGCGCAAAGAGAAATTATATTGTTTCAGCTGGAAGAATATCTGAATCAAATGGTCAAATAGAAAGTGTCCTGTTGTTTTATGACAAAAACGAAAAACCCACAATAACTCTGTAGCTAATGTAAGTTTAAATACATTCTGGATAACTTTATATGTGTATAATATATATATGTATTTATATATGTATATACATATGCATGTATACAGAAATAGCTTCATCTCACTTTTAAATAGAGGACAGAAACTTAAATACTTCAAAGTTATGTATACATAAATTAAGCTGTTGATGTATTTTAAGTGTTATTTTATAATAAATAAGTTCTTAAATATGTTTAACTTCAGTATACTAACATTGCAAAACAAACAAAATTATTATATCGAGTTATAATTCAGTGCTTGTAAATTTTGGTGCCCATCATTATTACCAAAAGAAATGGCTGAAATTCTAGCTCTGGCTCCACTCATTTTTTTCTACCCCATCTTAAGGATATGATACATTGACTCTGTGTGTGTGTGTGTGTGTGTGTGTGTGTGTGTGTGTGTTTCAAAATGATTCTTTCTAACATCTTAAGCTGGAGGTACTTATTTAACATTGACTTGTAGATCCCAGGTAAGCAATTGGATATTTGAGTCTGGAATTAGCATACAGCAGGTATGTAAATCCATTCCACTGCACAAGGGCATCTAAGAAGAGCAGTTTCAGTGGAATGGTGAAGATTTAAATCAGATTGGATTGCAGAGTCAATGAGACAGGAGGAAGTAGAGGAATTTGCTGGAAAGAGATGTAAATGAAGTACAGAGCTGGCCATATAGAAGGACAAATTAACAATAGAGTAGAGGGATAAATAATTGAGAAAAACATTTGAAAAGGTAAGAAAAAATGAGATTCATGTCTAGAATGGAAGGAAAATATTGGTAGAGAAATATATTTGGTTTTAGAACAAGTTAATTTCTCTCTGATTGCTGTATTGCCTCAATAAATCATAAATTTATGATTGTTCAATTTTTATTTACCTTTAAAAATATTAATATTGCTAAGAATTCCCAATAATATCCTCTGGGATCGCATGAGAGTTGAAAACTAAGTAGTCTTTTCTTATAATAACCACACATTAAGTAACTTTTAGGGACAATGCATTTTGAGAAAGATTTTTTTCTTTCTGATTTGCATCCTGTGTCTTGAGCAATTTAAGATACTTAAAATACTTTACTGTTTTATTTTTTACATATTTTAATATGTTTCTCTTGGAGAAGAAATAAAACTGAAAGCCATTCATTCCTAATCCATAGGCCTAAAACATTTATTTGTTTCCTATTTCTGGAAGAAATTTTATTTAGGCAGTATATTTTGCTTAATGTGTGCTTTGCTGAAATGTCACTGGTCACACACTTACATTTAGGGATACAAGATGGCCACAGATGTAATTTGATAAGCTCAAACTTTTCTCAGTCACAACATCTCTTGACAATTTGTTGAAATTTCACATTTCTCATTTCTTTATGTTAGTACTTTCAAAAGCATCACTAAATGGAGAAATTCAATCAATGGAACAGCATGTAGGTTTATTATCAACTGTTTTCATTTTAGCACATATTACTTCATCAAATTAACTCTTCCTCAGAATCCAAAAGAGAAGAGATGGGATAGGTCTAGTTTGAGATAGACTGAAGAAACCAAGAGAGGCCTTGGCAAGTGGATTATTGTTTAGGGACTACAGGCTCTTAGGAAAGATGCCCAGGAATTGAGACTCCAAGGACAATTTGACGTAGGCACAAAGTATTTAAATGGAAACAGGAAGAGAAGAGAATAATTCATGAGTTTACAAATATTTAACTTGCTCTGGAAGTTAAGCTGCATTAAATATTCTATATCAATATATAGCATGTAAGGCATTGTCTACCCCCAGCCTATTTCTCCAATAGAGTCTCTCGCTCTTCTCTCTTTTCTTCACTTTGCCTAGACAGGTATCCCTTTGTTCTGTTCCTCTGATGCTCCAAACTCTTTACAGTCTATCCATTCATACACGCTGGTATGTCTGCCACTCTTCATCTGTGTCACTTACTCATTCTTAAAGCCTCAAAGTGTCTTCCAAAGAGAAATCATCCCTAACTCACATCTAAATTTGTTCTCCCATGCTGCTTTCTGACTGCATTTTTTTTGCTTTTCTCTCAAAGTATTTTAATAATTTTTAATTATATATACATTTGCTTCAATGTCTAAGACCTGTCTCCCTTATTAAACTGTAAGCTGTGTTTTCTGAGTTCACCATTGTACATTCAGTGCTTAGCTGATTAAATCACGCTTAATCAATATTTCCTGAATGAATGAATATATTTAGCAAAAACAGCTTATGTGAAAAAAACTTAATAAGAAAGAGAGACATATAACCCCAATATTTCCACTCCACCCCTGTGGTAAAGTTGAGGAAATTCTGAGTGAAAGGAGATGTGTTAAAAAGATGGCCTAATTTTTGTCTCTTATCTGTCTCTGGTTATGAAATCAACTAATCAAATCTAACTTGAAATTTGCAATGGATTATTTTCGTTTACTTTTTCCTGGGTAATTATTTGAGTATTTTAAGTTCATCATAAAAAATAGTGGCAAGTAATGTTAGGTATACAGAAATATATGCCCCTAAATACACAATTGTAACTTCTGAACCAATACTTGGGCATTCTGACTCCCTGTAAATAGTGCAAGGTGCATACATCTGTGTCAAATGTAACGAAAAGAATCTCTTTACAGATGAATTGTTCTTAACTTCTCCAAAAGACCAATTCCTTTGAATTTGCTTCTTGGTTGAAAAACAGAAACCAGACCAGAATAAGAGATTGACAAATCAAAACATCTTTAAAGTAAAGAAGGCAAGTTTCAAAAATTTTGAGATGATTCCTCTGCTAACCTTAAGTGGTCTTTTCTCTCTGAATTCTATGATGGCTATTATATGTTTGATTTATTGAATGATAACTATATACTGTCAGGCTTTATAATTATTTGTATGATAGGCCATTAAACATAGTGAGAGTATAATTTTTTAAATGTATTTTTGGGTGTGTGTGTGTGAGTGGAAGATTAGCCCTTAGTTAACATCTCTTGCCATTCTTCCTCTTTTTGCTGAGGAAGATTGGCCCTGGGCTAACATCTGTGCCCATCTTCCTCTATTTTATATGGGATGCTGTCACAGCATGGCTTGATAAGTGGTGTGTAGGTCTGCGCCCAGGATCCAAACCTGAAAACCCCGGGCCACCAAAGTGGGGCATGCGAACTTAACCACTACACCACCAGGCAGCACACTTAAATGTATATATATATATATTTTTTTTAATAAAGGTAGTTCATCTTTGTCATGTAAAGGGCATAGACAGGAATGTGGGCATAAGGCAAAGTTGACTGTGGAATGCTTACAGTTAGTGCACACAATCCCCTGCCCCCCAGCTCTCTGTATTGCATAGAGAGGTGTGCAGATGGAGCACAACTAGAGACCAAGGGAATTGCTCCTGTAGAGGGACAGGGTCTCATTATTGTATACAGGAGAATTAGGAGGGTGTCATGTAACAATGAGTGTTTTCTTTCCTAGGAAATGGCCTCATTTAAAAGGTGAAGCAACCAGATCTAGGAAAGAGAAACCTGTAGAAAACACATTTTCTCTCAGCTAGAGATTATAGTTCTTCTGTTGGGCTGGCTCAGTCAAGCCAAAGGAAAAAAAACAGTAAGGAAAAAAGCCAGTGCCATCCAGGAGAGGAAAGTGTTTTCTCCCCTTTGTCTTCATACAGAAAATATAGAAGGTATAATAAATTACATAGAGACTCCTGAATACTGGCAGGAGAGTGAGGTAGTATCACTAAAGTCTCTTTCTCATCACCTAACCAAATGACTAAAAATATTATAAATAAGCAAAGAATTCACCAGTTGCAAGACAAAACCATTTTTCAAAAGCATAGAACCTTAAAAAGTAAATATCTAAGAAAGGGTATAACAGATGATTCTATAATGCAAGAAATACAGGGGTGGAGGAAGAGAAGAAGGTGAGAAGAAGGTGAAAGTCTTGCTAAGCTCATCTGTTGATAGAGAAGCCGACTGCATATTGAGACAATACTTGACTTAATTCTTTATGATTATGTTGTGCCAAGCTCCACAGAGTGGTCTGCATAGAGATGCTATAAAGATCTGAGATGGGAAAGCATCAAGGAGAATTTCCCCACATTATATCAGAGCAAATAGAAGAATTGAACAGTTGCTAATATTAAGTGTGTAAATAATAAAGAGAAATGCAAGGCAAATTTGGAAACACACTAAATGGAAAATGTGTGTGTGTGAATGTTGTTGGGAAATATAATTAGAAAACAAAATCTTCTCCAACACAGAAAACCCTCCACAAAGATAGTAGAGATACAAAACATTTGTATTATTGAACAAGCATTAAACCACAACGTAATGTACATCACAGGCATTCGGCTAAGTGATTGCAAAGACTGAAAGGAATCTCACCTCCTTACATAGCTAAGCAAAGATGACCCATTAAATAATTGTTTTCAAGATAAAAAGCTAGTCCTCAAGTAAGAGGACTTGACAGCACCATTTGTCTCACATAGATCATCCTGGCTTTATCTAGTATTTGGGATGACCATCTATGTTAGCTTATAGGCTTTATCCAGAGGAGAAACAAATGTCTTCTATCTTTATGACAGAAGGTAGTTTGGGAACTTGGAGCAAGGGTTAGGCTCCAACCCTCTCACAGAAACTGGGAGATAGAGGTGCTATCTCTTGATGTTTACATCTCAAAGAGATGGCTCTCAGGTTCTTTAGAAAGAAGTGTCTGGGTCTTAGAGCTGATAAAAGGAGTATCTAGTTTTCTACCTTTCAAAGAAAGGAACAAGTACTTGCAATTACAAGTTTTCTAAAGTAAATGCTCTAAGTAAAAAGAGGTGGGAGAAGTCTGTTCTGTTTTGATCAGGGAGAATTAAGTCATTTATTTTTAATTTTTATTTGTCCTAACAGCACTCATGTATATGTATAATAGGTAAAGATTTTAGTCTGGAAGAGAACACAACCTATCTGAAACTTCCCAGAATATCTAAAAAATAGTAATATAAATATATCAGGTATAGGTATGGATAGGTCATTCAAGGGATTGAGTTTTCACATTTCAGTGAGTAATTTATTCAGACTAAATTTAATCAAAGCTATGCATAAACTTATTATCTGTAGTTACGAGAAAAAATAAATATATACACATAAATGCTTTTACCTGTGGGGAATGGGGAGGATGGATAAAGAAACTAATATTTCATTTTATACCTTTCTTACTGTTTTCTTTTTCTGTTTGTTTTTAAAAAACAGATGTATTACTATCTATCTAACTATCAGGTAAATTAATAATTAAAAAGTGACTTTAGAAGTACTGAGAACTAGGATGGACACATTTGTACTTTATCAGTGATGACCCTCATTCTCTTCTTTGTACCCCTATAGAAGAGAACTGTAATAGGGCTGTGGTATACCCTGGCTGTCTTTGCTATGAGATTTACAGTGTGCTACTTCACTTACATCCTTCTTTGTATCTTAAATAGTATGTTCTGAATGTTGACCTTTTAATTCCCTCAGCTTAAAATTGTCTATCTGTGCAATGAAGCCAACTGTTTTTTTAAAGAATTTCCTATTAATATATATGATAGTTGTGATTATAACAGGTAAATTAAAAATATCCAAAACAATGCATGGAAACCCAGTAAATTAGAATGTAATGCCAAGTAAGAAGATAAAGAGTACAAATAACATATATACTCTGAACCCCTTAATTAAATTTTTTTACCAAATTTTTTCTATTGATTTAGATAATACTTTAATAATTTAGGTTTATTGTCTGTATATTCTTTTATATCCTGCTTTCTTCATTTAACAATGAACTATGAATATTTTCTCAATTAAATTAATAAAGATTATCAATAACTGGCTAATGCTCCATTTGTCTAGAAACACTGTCACTTTTAAAACATTCTGTATTTTGAGATATTTAATTTGCTTCAAATTTACTGTATTACAAATAAAGCCAGGGTGACAATTCTTGTAACTACAGGTCTATCAGTATTCCTACTTATTTCATCATGTTGAGTTGAATTCCAGGAAGCTGAATAATTTCTTCAAATTTTATGAATGTTTTAATGTTTCTTAGACGTAATAGCAAAATATCCTTTGGAAAGTTTGAACAACTTAATCAATATTTAAATAAGTTAATAAGAAGAAAAAAAAGTGGATCTTTATGTATCCGTACCTTGAATTTGTATAGTGATCTGAAATGCATGAATCACTTTCTTACATATGACCTGTTTTTTTCATTGTTGAGATTTGCATCCTTTTAGAATTTAGACAGTAGTGTTCCATCTCACTTCCCTTCATCGGACATTTTGGTAGAAATGGAAGTGGTCGAAATATCATTGAAGAGGGGAGACTCATTGCAGGTGAAATGCTGTTACTTATGTTTTTGTTATTGTTTGCAGTTCTTTTTTAATGGGTTAAGACTGTGACTCTTGGGAAATGATGTGCTGTTAGAGAACCTGTTTTTAAAGGAGTCTAGTCATTGACGTGGTGGCAATTTAATGCTACTGTAGTGTCAGAAAGAGTTTTCTTTCCTTTTTTTTTTAAATTGTAGAATACTTTTCATCCTGAAATTTCATTTGCATTGGTGTGGAAGGCACATGAAGTTGCCTTGGTCCTTGCCATTTACAACTTTTATAATCTTGGGCAAGCCTCTAAAAAAAATTCCTTTCTCTCAATTTCCTTAACACTTTATCACATATTATGAAAATTAACTAATGTCCTTAGGGATTACAGAAAAGGAGTGAGGGAAGAAAGTACAGAAAGAGACAGGAGAGAGACTAAGAAAGAAACAGAGAGAAAGAGAGACGGAGACTGAGAGAGAGAGATACAGAGAGAGACTGACAGGAAAATAAAGAATATTGAGGCAAAGGCAAAGGATCTTTATTTCCTCATGGTTGCTCTCTAACTACCTGGTGGAGGTCCCACTCTTTAGTGATGTCCCACTGTAGAGGCACCAAAGGAGGAGGACATTCAACAGCTCAAAAGGGGTAGGCTTTGTTTATTCTTGGAAAAGAAGAATAAAACCATACATATAGTACCATATATTATACTTTTCTCATGTTTCCATTTATATTTAGAATTGTATAATTTAATTCACTATTATAAAAATAAACTGTGTCACATACACAAAAAACAAGTTAGGAAACAATTTTAAATGACAAAGTACTGAGTTACTCATCAATAGTTCACTTTCTAACAATTGCTCCATCTATTATACTTTACTCAGACCACATCATGAAGATTTCGGTTGTTTGTGACAATATAAAATGGATTAACTTTAGCTGTTTTTAGGTACATAAATGTTAAAATTTTTATTAATATATTCTTGGTACTTACTAGATATAAGATCCTATTATTTCATACAATAGATGCTTAAAATAAGTTTGGAAAAGATAAAATTGCTTTATATATACATATATATATATATATATATATATATATATATACACTTATTTTTGTCATATTTACCATAGCCACATTGCATCAAATGTGTTTCAATTTCTCCCAGTTTGAATTATTTTCTATCTTCTGTAAAGTTCAGTGAATCTGTAGCTCCTAACTTTAAGGTTTATTCTTTCTTTTTCTCTCTGGTCTACTCCCATGGATTTATGCTGATTTGATTTATGCCTATTTTGTGTAATAAAATAGCTCTTCTGGAAAATCACCTTTGCCTTTTTAGGACGACAGCTTTCCAAGTTGAAAGCTATAGCAGAATCTTATAAAGCAATTTTCTATAGCCACCAGAGTTGTTTTTTAACATCTGCAATGACCTCTAGCTCTAAAATGACTTATTAATTTGGGAAAAATTAGCTAGAAAATTCAGACAAATAATCAATTTGTCTTTTTCTTACATAGACTTTTTTGAATGAGTTAATTCGTCAGTCATTTGGTAAATCTGATTTAGTAAGACCAATCTAACAATGCTTTATAATCAGGGAATAGCAGAGGAATTAAAACATAATTAAGTTATGTTCCCCATATTTCTGTGATTTCGTCACTTCCCGAGAAAACTGTGGTGGGTACTCAACTGCAGGAGCCATTCCATCCAATGCTGGCATTTTGAGGCTATTCACTAGTGATACTGCTACTGTGCATTATGACTTCTTGCGCCAAGACACTTCACTGAAATCATTGGATAAATGAAGATGCTTTTCGATCCCTGTGCCTGAAAACTCACTTGAGTTAGTTAGGAAAAGCAAAATCAGAGATATAATGAGTCACATAACAGGGAAGTACAGAGCTTAACCTGGCTCAAAGTGTGGCAGAATTAAGGCAACAAACAATGTAGTCATAGCCCTATTTCCAAAAACCTCTCTTTTCATTCATCTATGTAGAGAGAGCTTCTTAAATCCAGCTAGAGAAAATGATTATCAACCAGTTTATACATACCTGGTCCTTAAATAAGCTTACGGGCTAAGACGAAGGGCTTCTTTGATTTTTTTCTGTATCTCATGACTCTTTTCAACCACACCTTTAGTAGATGTAGGGAGCTAGGCAAGACACCATGATAGATTTCCTGTCTGGAAGAGATGGAGTTACAGGAATGTTTTTTACTTAAATTTGGAATGACTAAAGAGTTGCCATCGTGCTAATGAAGCTGAAAGGAAAGCAATTAAAAATCCAAATGTCTGAAAAATGACATCCATTAAACCTGCATTATACTGCTATTAACTAAGGAACTCTATTATGTCATACGATAGATGTTGGAGATGAACAGTTTGGAAAAGATAAAACTGCCTTATTTATATACAGTTATTTTTTCATATTTACCATAGCTATGTTTGTTTTATATTTATGAAACATATTAGTCACAAAATGTACTTAATTTTATTGTAGAGTACTGAACATAGTTTGTATAAAGAAATTATAGCTGTAAGCACTCACAAATTAGAAGCTTTATGTTGATAGCAATATGTACAGTTATATCTATAAGTTGTACATTCTTTTCATGCTTAAATTTAATGTGGTCACTGCTCCAACTTTCCTTAGCTTAGTTGAACTAGAAATGAAGGAGAACATGGACACCTTAAAAGACCATATTAAATATCAATACATATCTTCCAAATAAGATAAGACTAGATTTTTATCACCAAATAGCAGCTCCTTATGAAAACATCATGTGCACTTCAGTTAGAATATACCTCTGAACCCACATGGTGCCAGATTTCAAACTCCAGAAATGGTTGGAACAAAAAAAGATGTAGTGAATTCTTTAGTATATTGAAAGATATAAACTATTCAGTTGTAAAACCAGAAGTTGGAAGGACATATTTATATACAATATTGGAATATATTTCTATTGCATTTACCTCTGCTTTAAAGGAAGAGCACATTCATAAGTCAACTATCCAATTTAGATTTCTACTTTCTTGATCGTCTTATCTCCCCCAAACTCTGCCTTTTCCTGGGCCAGCATATTTCCCTTCAGACTTTTAGTGACTATTCTCTATGGTTGGCATCATGATTCACAGCCACTTAAGAAAAAAAAAAAAAACTTCTTTGAAAGGAAAATGCCTGGCCACCCTTACAGAATTTATTTTATCTTGATAATTCCATACTACTGGCTCTTAGAACTGCAATACTATTGTTACTGTCTGCCTAGAGGCAGTCAAATGAAGAAATTAAGGGCATTAGCTTTGCAGTCACACAGGTTGGACCATTTACCAGTGGTTTGATACTGACTAAATTACTTTACATTTTCGATACTCACTTTCTTCATGTGCAAAAAATGTAGTATTAGTACAATTACAACCTCATAGATATGTAAACACTCAATAATTAGTAGCTTCACATTAATAACAATAGTAGTATTTTCCTTTTGCAGGTCAGGAACGCCCAAGTTTCAGAGGCATGAATCGGAGATGCATAATATGAGGATCTTCAGTCTCGTTGCTCAATGTTCTCAAAATTAAGATGTTTTGTGAAACAAAACTAGTATCCAGGGTGCCAAGAAATAGTTTAAAAGTATGCCCTATCCCAATTTCTTTTGGTATGGTATCAAACATGTGTAAGATATTAAATACATATTTCTTCCTTCTATTTCTTCAATTTTCTATCATGATTTATTTTATAGAA
Organism: Tapirus indicus; assembly: GCA_031878705.1. Lineage (NCBI taxonomy): Eukaryota > Metazoa > Chordata > Mammalia > Perissodactyla > Tapiridae > Tapirus > Tapirus indicus. The sequence goes on from CM062925.1 coordinate 40,735,836, forward strand.
CTAACTTCTCCATTGATCATCATGTTCTATTCTTCAAGGATCCTGGTGCAATCTTTTTTTATGACTTCAGCCTTATACCTAACACTATATCCCTGTTGAGTACCAGCTATAAAAAGACATACAACCCAAGCTTATAATGGAGCTACACCATATTCTATATCATTGCATTCCCACAGGAAAAATCTGTTGGTTTTCCCTGACCTGCTTTCTCCTCTACTCCTCCCATCCAAGCAAACTCAAGCATGGGCCACATCTATCCACTATGTTGAGTCTTTTAGTATCTGGCTATCCTTACTGAGGCCTAGTTTCTGCGACTACATTAGATTCTATGGGGCTGGTCTTCTGGCTTGCTCTAGAATAGAGACATTTGCCTAGATTAAGTTATCCCCACCCCTCTTCCAAAATTCACACTATGCAACAAGGAAAGAAAATATACATAACATACCTCTACAGAGTAACTAGATGATAGAGAAAACCCACAAACCTCAACTTACGTTTAAAGGGAAAAATAAATACCCGGGACCAGCATAATGAGGGCCAATACCCACAGAGGTGCTGTGAGCCTGATGGTAAATGCACAGAGTAATAGAAAGTATCAAGGCCATAGAAGTCAAAGAATCCAGAAAACTTCAGCAGAATTTACTGCCAGAAGAAGAAAGCCCCATCCAGAATGGGAAGTACTGTGCCTGTCTCTGAGAAAACACAGTTCTGAGCCCTTGCAGTAGATAAATTAAAAGGAAAATATATGGCACAGTGAGGGTTCCTTGGGGGAAGCAGCTGACATTAAAGGAGTGGAAGAAAACAGCTAAGGCTAAGAAAGCTTTTAAAATAAAAGAGAGAAAACCAGCAACCACAACAAAAAGAGGTTTAGATTATTATTGAAACTTTCATCTGCTCTGTGAGCAGAAAAAGAAATTCTTTAAGGAAACATGGAAAGCCATGTAAAACTCTTCCTGCTCCCCACCAAATCTCCTTCTAAAAGGTAGTTCAGGAAAAACACATTCAAATATCAACAAGAGAAATGAACAACACAATTTTATATATATACACCAAAAAATGGAGCAAGATTCAGGGGAAACACAATCTCACAGAAGTAAACTAGTGTTTCTCCTAAGCTTTTACCCTGGGGTTTATTGCTGAATTTTAAACATCACAGAGCAACAGACAATCAAGAAATGTGCTGCTAAGAAACTAAAAAGGTAATTAGAGGTCTGCTTCCAGGAATTTTGAAATAATAAATCCAGAATTACCATTCTATCATAAGTAACTTGAAAACTGCACAAAATACATAAAATAACTCTTTTCAGGTGTTGGACATGAGAATGCACAAGACTGTTATCCTTGAGGAAAGGGGGAGAAATGAGGTCAGCTCTACAATTGCTCTGTTTTTCTTTTCCTTCAGGCAATTTCTGGACTGTGAAACGGGAAGAAACACAAACAGAACCCAAGAGATTTGAGTTTGGTGTGGCTAAGGTGACTGGAATTTGTGGATCAGGATTGAGAAAGAAGAGAATTGCGCAGAGAAGGAGTTCCAGAAATCTGTATAGGAGGACTTCTTCAGATTCTGTCTGAATGCCCATATGTATACTTACATGGTAACACTCCAAGAGTCCAAGCAAAGAAGAACTCCCAGAGACAGAAAACTTTCTGAGGAACTCTAAGCCAAATAATTACCAGAACTCTCAGAAAGATAGCAATTGTTTGAGTTTCCAACAGTCAGAGAAGAGAGACTTTGTTGAATACATGGCGTATTCAGTGGGGACCCCAGAAGGGTTGCACCTTAGCAACAGGATTTAACTCACCCACGAGTAAGGTTCATTTAAACTCACTCACTCTGGACTCTCCCTTTAAAAAGCCTGAAAACAAGTCTGAGGAGTATCAGGCTAATTTGTAAGTAACTGCCTGCCAGAACAAAGCCCACACTCTTTAAAGTAAGACAACAAAATCCAGGCATTTAATAATGTAATACCACTGAGTACAGCATCCAATAAAAATTTACTAGACATATAAAGATATGGGAAAATTTGACCCATCGAAGAAAATCCATCAACAGAAACAGAAGTACCAACCACAGAGATGCTGGAATTTGCAAACATGAATTTTAAAATGTTTTTATACGTATGCTTTATATGCTCAAATATCAAAAGGAAAACATGAACATAATGAGAAGTAGATTATGTAATAAAAAGAATCAAATGGAGACTCTAGACATGAAATATATAATATTCAAAGTGAAATTTTTACTACAAACACTAGGCAGTAGAAAGCTCGTGTGGCTATATTAATATCAAGAGGGCATGTGAGGTGACTGCCAGCATTCTTCTGACATGGGTGGTGGTCACATAGGTGGGCACTTTCTAACAATTTATTGATCTGTATGATCGTTTAATATGGATTCCTGTGTATATGTAATATTTAAAATATTAAAAATTAAACATGTATTGGAGATAATCAAAGGAATTAGAAAAGAGAAGGCAATTAGGTCTTATAACAATTATAAAGAGAGAGGTAAAAGTAACTTATTAAGAGATTACTTTTTTATATAGCCAGAAAACCAAAAAGAATCAATGAAAAAGCTACTACGACCATGAGAAAATTCAGTAAGGAAGCAAAATATAAAATACTTAAATCCATTTATCTCTCTTAAAAGACATATTGGAAGAGAAGACCTCACTTTCAATATAAAAATATGACATACAACAGTAAGAAACATGTTAAACTTAAATGAAGAAAATGTTAAGTAGGTCCTGAGAAACAGCAATAGATCTGAGCAATGCTAGAATAGTTGGGTAACACCTACTAAGAAACCTATCAGATATTAAAACATAAGATGAAGCCAGAATAATAAAAATCACTGTTTATGGCACAGACATATAGGCAGATTAGTGGAACAGAATTAAAAAACCCAGAACATAAGGAAATTAGTACGCAATAGAGATGGCATTTTAAATCAATGAGAAAAAAATAGATTTTTTAACAAATGATATTAGGCCAACTGGGGGTATCTTTCTGTAAAATGTTAACTCACCTTGTATCTTAGGATCATTTCCATGTGGGTCAGAGATCTAAATACACAAATGTAAGCCATGCGATTATTAGAATAACATTGGTTGAATTCTTTTATAATCTTGGAGTGGAAAAAAATTTTAATTATTATATGAATTCTAGAAGCAGTACAAGAAAATAGTAATTATTTTGATTGTAAAATTAAAAGATTTTTATAGAAAAATATAAGCAAAATCAAAAGACAAATTTATATGAAAATAATTGCTATTTCTAGGACAGGCAAAAGGTTAATCTCACAAACTGACTAAAACCTCCTTGAAATAAAGTAAAAAAAAAAAAAGTCTAAGCTTCTGATAGAAAGACAGTATAATATGTGAAAAAAGTTCACAAAGACACTAACGGCCTTTAAACATGTGAAAACAATGCTAGGATCTACCATTGATAGATCTATCAAACTAAAACAACACTGAATATGTCTACTCATCTCTCAAGTTGATGAAAATTAGACAATTTGACAACAAACTTAGGAGGTTAGAGATCCTTTTATTCATCCCTATATGGATGGCATTTGGTAATATCTTACATCATCATTTCAAGAAAGCATTTTTTTTTTTACGTCTCTAAAATCAGATTGTATTTTGCATATGATGGCATCTTTCTGTTGGGTAAGGAGTTGGTCATGCCCTAATTATCATTACCTATACATGTCAATCTATTAATAGTTTTTTTTTAATCATCTGAATTAAGTATAGAGTTGGTAGTGCACATATTGGGGTTGTGCATCAAGCAATGCAACTGAAGGCAAAAGGAATTGCCAACTTTGTCAGTATTTTGAAGACTTTTAAAGCAATAATAGGCTAATACACACATTAATCAGGACCATCCTTAGGATTGTGTGCATCAATTTGCCAAAAACTTCCTGCTGAATTTGAGTAGAAATTTTAAATTTACTTAAACAATAATGTACCCAAATGTGTGCCAGCTGCTTGGAAAGAAAACCCAGAGATAATATTGTGGGCTATGTAAAGAAATGCTGCTTTACCAACTTTTTGGGGGTTTTTTTTGGTGAGGAAGACTGGCTCTGAGCTAATATCCATTGCCAATTCTCCTCTTTTTGTTGAGGAAGACCAGCCCTGAGCTAACATCTATGCCCATCTGCCTCTAATTTTGTATATGGGATGCCGCCAGACTGTGGCTTGATGAGTGGTGCATTAGTCCGTGCCCAGGATCTGAACCTGCGAATCTCGGGCCGCCAAAGCAGAGTGCGTGAACTTAATCACTACGCTACTTGGCCAGCCCCTACCAACAATTTTTTGTCAAAAGGACAATATAGGATAAAACAACACTTTGATGACTCTGAGTTGAAAAATGATACAGAAGAATAGGCTATTAACATGAAAAGTTTTAGAAATAGCTTAACTAAATTATTTCACTTATAATTTCTGTTTTATACAAGTGCACTTCGGAATATATATCCTTTAATAATATGTATCTAGGGGACGGCCCAGTGGTGTAGTGATTAAGTTCATGCGCTCCGCTTCAGTGGCCCGGGGTTGGGAGGTTCGCATCCCAGGTGCAGACCAATGGACCACTTGTCAAGCCATCCTGTGCCGGTGTCCCACATAAAGTAGAGGAAGATGGGCACAGATGTTAGCCCAGGGACAGTCTTTCTCAGCAAAAAAGAGGAGGATTGGCAACGGATGTTAGCTCAGGGCTGGTCTTCCTCACACACACACACACAAATAATAATAATATACATCTAGATCCCAAAATATCAATAAATAGAAGATAATATAAATGAATATAGTGATTAAAGACAAAAAGAAATGCTTAAAGATCTTATGTTTCTTTTAGTAATCTCGCTGTTAATGTAATATTTGTACGGCCATTTGAAACAATTTTATCTATGTTGTATGAACAGCAAATAATTATATTGATGCTTTTAGGACTCAAATTCCTATGTGAAAGAAAATAGATACATATACAACAAAAATAATAATAATTAAAACCCTGAAATGTTAAATTTGAACTGGAAGAAACATATTTTATATTTCCCAGTCTGACTACCAAAAGAGTTTAGAAACAATGATACCCATTGACAGTAAACACTGGTCCCTAAATACCAATAAATCCCACTTTTTGCTAAGAGGATCCAGGGCTTCTTGTAGAACTGGCAGACTCTAGTTCTCAACAGGGAGTATGTGAGAAAGGCCTGGATCATCTTGTGAGAAAAGCAAAAAGCAAGCCAATAAAAATGTGGTGCTAAAAAGACATACGAGTCAGCTTGAACGCCTCCTTACTGGCCAATTTTAGAACTACTTGAGCATCAAATAGAGAAGTCATTCATTGCTTGAAACACACATGCATTTCTATGAAAATCCATATCTATAATAATTTTCAAAAAGAAAGTAAAAAGCTAACAATGACAATAAATACTTATTTGCCTCCATTAGAAATGACCCACTCTCTCTGAAAACTGGTAAGGGGAAAGAATTAGGTATTAATCCTGACTTTCCGGTAGGAAATATTTTCATGGTTAAAATCATGCAAGATATCTGAAAAATCTCTTCTTTACTGGAGAACAGCAGTGAATAAATATAGATAGAATGATAAAAACATTTTTGATTTTCCACTATTTTTACTTCTAAAATATTGATCTAGGAAGGATCTTCAATGCACGCTAAAGCCATTAGGTAAAATGTTGATGGCAAACTCGGAGTGTCCAAGCATCATCCCTCAGGTTACTTACTGTAGAATGAGTAAACAGAAGGTTACTTACTGTAGAATGAGTAAACAGAAGTTTGCATTGAGTAATAGCTCTCACTACTTTAAGTCAGAGATGAATCACTAATGGTGGGACAACAGAATGTGACAGGCCATCTGATGTGATGCAATCTAAGGCATACAGCATCATCTGTCAAGAAATCTTGCCAAAATTATTTTAACCCGAATACATTTGAACTCTTAGATATAACATCCATTTTACCAGTAGTAAAAGGTGATTGAAATATCAAATTCCACTATTAGAAAACAATCAGATGAATGCAGAAGGTAGGAAACATCTACAGAACAATGGCCTGCCTCTTAGATAAAGCATTGCCATGTCAAAGGGAAGACTCATCTAGATTAAAAGAGATTGAAGAGCCATGGCAACCAAAAGCATGCTTTTAAATGGATAATTATTTATTCAACCAGGTGTAAATGATATTGTGGAAAATTGAGAAAATATGAACAGGGATTGGGTACTGGATATGATTAGGGAATTATTGCCACTTTTGTTAGGTCTGAGAAGCATATCATGGTTATGTAATGGAGTTCTTATTTTTTAGAGGTTCACACAGAAGTATTTATTGTTGACATGTAGTGATGCCTGCAATTTATTTTGAAATACTTTAAAAAAAATAGTTGAAGCAAATAGTTCTGTTAACCATTCTTAAATGAAGGTAATATGCACATAACTTTTCATTTAACTCTTCTCCATATTCTGTTTGTTTTCATCATTTTCATAATTAAAAGGAAAAGCAAATGAAAAGATCCTTTGGGGGTTTTTACTGCTGCTTGTACCTTTCTTCCTCCTTCCACATAAAGTCTCAGTGGAAGAAATCTGAACTCCTTCCATAAAAACAATTTTTAAAACTCAGAAATATAGATGATTCCTTTAAAAAAATAAGCATTTAAATTTTTACTGACTTTTCTAGTTGTTTAAAGACTGAGGATATGTCTTTAATAACTGAAAAATTAAAATACATGTTATCATAGATGTTATGATATTTAACTATTTTTTCAATTTTTCAAAAGGTCTGGGGATGAGCAGCTAACTTGGAAAATGAATATTTGAGAATTGTTATAATTTATTTTCACCAAATCTATAAAACCATTCTTCTCATCCTTTTAAATTAGAAATTGTCTGATATCTTACCCATATATTTTCTTAAATATATTCAAATTGTTTTTTAGACTCATTTTACATTTATTTGACAACCCTACCATTTTTCCAACAAATATTAACTTCCTCTTTTCCTAATCTCTTTCTCCTTTCTCTTTCACCCCTTTATTCTCCTTATTCTAGTAGAGGCTGGAGAGAAACTTAATGAATAATATCAGTGTAAACAGTCTGATTATATCCGCTATAATTAATCTGATTTGACCATTAACAAAATAGCTACGTTGAAGTGCTTATAGATCTGGTGTTTTCACTCTATTGAATTAAATTTAAAGTCTTTAAATAAATCCAGTCACCTTGAATTGCCATTTAGTTCACCCCTATTATGTCAAGCATGAGAGTTAAGCTCACAAGAAGGTGTGAAATTCATGAGATGAGATGAAGTTCTCCGACTACCACTCCCACCCCAGCTATTTAATCTCTTAAGGTCTGATATTTGTACACAATAGATAAAACAGATAATTGAGTCAGAGTCAGAGTCTTAGGAAAAAGTCAATTATATAAAAGAGGAAAAAAATGTAAAATATAACTCAGAGCTATAATCAAATATAAACTGGACTTGAAACTGGCTAAAAAGGAAAAATAAAATGACACAACAGCCACACACTGGAAAAGAAATTTAATGGTTTATATTGTTACAATTGCTCTATTATTAGAAGGAATATTGTTAGGAGGGATATTAAAAGTTCTAGCAAGCAACATTGGAAATTATTCTTTAAAGATAAATATTAAGAAAAATATATCTTATTAAAATAAACTGTAGAAACCACAATTTATCATCAAAATATAAAACACTATTATTCACTAAAGCAAATTAAGAATTTAATAAATTCAGAAATTCAAGTTTTTATAGAAGTAAAAGAATAATGTAATCCTGTATATGTACTAGATGTTATATATTTTTATAAAGATGATAATGAATTTTTAACTGCAAATTAATGTGCAACTAATAATATTGGGATAATTGGGTAGCATGAACGTATAATACATTTAGATCCATACCTCTTATCTTATACAAAAATAATTTCCAGATGGAGCAAATGTTTAAATGCCAAAAAAGAAAAAAATTTATTTTCTTATCTTGGAATAAAGAAACTTTTCTAATTATGTCACCAATCTATAAGAAATATAAGAATATAGGAAGGAAATGGTTAGCAGCTGGCTTGGAATGTAGTTTCTGCCTTTGCCAAAGGGTTGCTCCCAGGAACAAAAGAAGAAAAGTCCTTGACAAATCTTAAAAATATGCTGATGGTAGACCTCCTAGCAAACACGCTGATGGTATTTCTGTGGTAGAGTCCTTATCTATAGTGTCCTGTAGCAGTGCGTGATTGGTCTGTTTAGATTATTTATGGCAAACAAACATGGAATCTACATAATTTAGGGGTCATGAAAAATGCCATGTAATTTATACTATCAGAGTATAAAACAGTAATATGCTGTGACTAAGACAGCTCCCTTCTGTGTAAATTATGTGATCACATACATAACTTGGAGACCTCAGGTATTAATTAATCTGACCTAGATGGAGGGCATATGAATGTAGTAAGAAAGGACCTAGGAAGTTGTGTTGGTGATCTCTACCTCCCGCTCTACTTAAGGTCTATGTCTTCCGATCTTCATAAAATTATTAGTAAAACTTGGTACTGGGCACAATCTCTAATATGTGTGGTTCTAGGCAGGCCAGGGACTTGAAATGGTGTCTTCCTGTCTGAGAGGCTATCCTAACTGATACCGAGCCTTATCCCACCTCTTCTGAATCAGCTGATTCCGACTACCCCAAAAGTGATGTGAAATGCTTATTCATTCATCAAGCTAGATTTTTCTTCCCCAAAGATCTTTCACTCTTTTGTTAGCTACATGATGCTTTTAGGAAGATTTATTTTATACATAATATAGTGTTTTAAGTTTCCTCAGCCTAAGAGTTTGTAAGAATTTTCCCACCCACCATTCCTTGAAGCAGAATTTTAGGTCGGTCTAATGCCAAAGTCCATGTTATTTCTTCTCTACATGGGATGGAATTTATCCAATACAAATTGTCATTCCTCCACAGCCTGTCCAATGTGTAGGCTGACATCATAATGAACATCAGTGCATTTTGCTACCAATCCCACTGTAGCGTACAACACAGATAAATGGTGCTTTAACACAGCACTTGAGGAAGCCCTTACTAATCTATAAAGCTCAGTACCCAGCATAAAATGTATTTGTCATCCCTAGTTATACAGTGCTGTCTACCAGGAGCAGTATGAATGGCTGGGAAGACTGAGCATTAGAGACTGAAATAAAATGCTGGAGAAGAAAGCCTCGGGATAAGCCCATGGAGGGATAGAAGTGCCAAGTCAGTGGCAAGGTCACACTGAAAATTATAACAGAGTCAAAGGGAAAAGAAATATTTTAGTTTGGAATGTTGTAGAGCTATTTTCCCTTATCTGATGGTTGATGTTCACAATACATCACATTAGCCTTTAACCAAGAATCCAATTAAGAAAATAACATACTGTGTGAAAGTGATCCAAAATGCCTGATTTACCTCTCTGGAGGTACAAACATGGCTGAGAATGCTTCCTGTAGCTCTAACAGGAAGCTTTCTATGTATTCAGCCATATAAAAGACATTTACCATCAGTCTACTATTAATTAACATGTGCCTTGTAGGGTGTGTGTGTGTGTTTCACAGCACCGCCTCTAGCTAAAACAACACTGCTAATTTCGCCTATACCTTACAGGATTCTGGGTTTTGTTGTTGTTCGTGTTCTTAGGACCTTTTTAAAAGGATATATATGCATCATGTCAGTCTACTTCAAAAGCTGGTGACCGTTCCACAAGAAAAAGAGATTCAGGCAGGTAGCAGAGACGGTGACAGGAAACTCTCCTGAGAACCAGCAGGCATGAGCTGTGTCAAACACCGTCACTCTGTCTGGAAGAGCGGAAAGTAAGAGGATGAACAAAGTTATTGACTGCATCAAATACTGAACTTTAATAAAATTCCCCTGTGGCAGTGTGCTTTCTTAATGCCAAGTGCTTAAACCAAAAAAATCTATCCTATTTCAAACGTCCACCTGATGCTAAGCCAAATCTTGAAGTGCACAGGAAATCTTTACAATAAAACCACTAATATATGAATAGACTATGATTAAAAATGAACTTGGCCTTACACATAAAACGCAATTAAGTAGAAATCTCTCGTGATCTCTGCTCCAGCTATACCTGCCTTCCGTCACATCTTCAGGTATCGTTCTTTTTTCTACCTTATGGTCTTTGCTATTCCTCTACCCCTACCTGGAGAAAAGCAGGATTGTTTAATCGTTGATCCCAGTGATTTACTGGGTTTGCCTGGCAACAGGCTACCTTGGAAAGAAGACACTCCCTCCTAGAGTGGCTTCATCTGGGTTCCCAAGATGCTGGGCAGACAGCATTTCCAGCACTCCATGAATACCTGTACTTCAGCTCAACTGCTTGGTACTTAAGCAGTCTGTTTCTCTTTCAGTCCCAAACTACTCTCATGCTAACCCCAAAATAACATGGAAACACAATAAAGGAGCAGGGTCCTTCTGATGAAGCACAGTCCACAGCACTCTACACACCACACCACTGTGCCATTCTGCAAGTTTCAGAGAAAATGGGTAACGGTGCTTCACCTGATCCTTCCGATTTGTTCCTTCAGTACCAGGCGGTAATAGTGGTGTTTGCCCCAAGACTTCTGTACAACATGATGCATGGAAATATTTACCTCCACGTCTTGTTCATTTACCCTCACTATTCAGATCTCAGCTCAAATGCTTCTTTTTCGGAAAAGGTTTCCCTAATCCCCTTAGCATATATCATGTGCTATTTACACACTCTCATAGCTCCCTACAGTTTTTATGTTTGTGTGGTACTCATAATACTCTGAGCATATATATTTATGTAAATACTTGATTAGCGTTGGTTTTCCATGTGAGCTATAATATCCTTGAGAGCCAGGTCAGAGTCTGTTTTGCTCACTATTGTATACCCAGAGTTTGGCAAATATTAAGAGTCAAAGAAGTAGTTGTTAAGTGAATGGATGAATGAAATAACAACTGATTAAAGAAAAATAGTATATGAATGTTATTATCTATTTCTTGTAGGTTAAAGACAAGAATTACAGTTTATTTTTAAAATTTCAATAAATATGGATTTGATAAACTGTACATTAAGGAGTTAACTTCTATTCATGTATTCATCTTATAGCTACATAGAAATTGCCTCCTATGTGGCCCTATCCCGGGCCTTGGGGATATGGGGCAAGCAAAACACACAGTTCTTGATGTAGCTTACAACTCTGTGGACAAGGCAGACAACAAACAATTATGTCAATAAATACCTTATATACTAAATATTTGCCTGACATACATGATATGAGGGACATGCAGGGATCTGAGTTGCAATATAATGGAGTGAAGACATAGTTCAGAATTGAGACTGGTGAATTCATGTAAAACTGAGTTCTGAGTAATGAGAGTGAGTTATTCTGGTAAAAATGATAGTGTCAGGGGAAAGTGGAGAACAGTGTTTTGAGAATATGCATCAAGAACATGTCAGAATCAGTTTTCCACCAGGCAAAATTCATCATGTAATGGTCTTTAACATACATTGTTTTAGTTTTACTAATAACTCTATTAGAGATAGCCTCAATCAGCCAAAGAATATGTGAAAAACATTAGAATTGATTCTGTTTAATTACTCATGCATCACTAAAATCCTCATACATGATACATAAAATGAGAATTCAGTTGATGTTTTTATTTTTCAAATATACTGTTTTAAAACTTCCCATTATAAAATTTTCATTTTTTTAGAGTATCAACGAATAAGTCATATATAAAGTGAATAGTTGTTGTATTACATTCTGGATGTTATGTTTTCTCAGACAATCCAAGGCATGGGTTTGTGAAAAGAAAGCTCAGCTGTCCTGTTTATTGTTGGTTAACATGTATTTCTATCTAAGACAGCACAGTGAAGTAAGCTCTCCCAGTGCTGTCATAAAGAGTAGCTACTTTAATAATTCCAATTCAACTAATATGTTTTGGCAGAATTATGGCATACATTTCTGCATGTAAATGAGAATAAACAATTAAGAAGTAAATGCAGAGGATTCAGTGACTCATGATAATATTTAGAACAAACAAAGCACAATGCAGAAACTACAAAAATAGAAAACCTGTACCAGACATTATTTACCTTTTAAAAAATGGAATGATTTCATCTTTCCTATATATTTTCCAATGGTTTACTCTAATATGCAGCACACAAGATAACATTGAATAAAAACAGTAAAGGTATCAGAAGATGGATTCATTGAGGAGGAAAGGAATAGCAAAATAGTAGGGCCTGTGTAAGTATGGATTGTGTTGAAAAGAGAACATAAAAACGTAAAAGTGAAAATTTCTATCAGAGGGTCCTTAATGAGTAATGCAGATACATTTGAAGAAAGTAGTATATGTTTGTCCTGGATGCTGTTCTAGGCTACCCAGATCCACCATTAAGACTGAAGAATTTATCTCCCAGGTTCTGAAGTTTTTGACTGACAATTCTCAGTTTTCAACCCCTTCAGAAAACATTACTCAGCTGAAGAGAGCCTACACAAGTTCAAACCCCTTTCCAGACACAGCCTGTATTCAATCACTTTTTGATACAGTGGCGTAAAGGCCCAGGCCCCAAAACCCAATCCTGACAACTCTGAAGGGTCATCACAGATTCAGAGGTCACTGTGGGGTTGATTGGGGCCTTGTTGGGACTGCATTGCTGTCCAGCTTTACCTACTGCACAATTGTGTCTATATTCTCCTTTTCGTGGATGCTGATTCCTAAAGCACCCCCTAATAAACTTCCCCAATGGCAATCTCTGTGTCAAGTCAGTTTCCCTGGAAACCCAACCCTGACATTCCCCAACTCCATCCTCCTAACTGCCGTTGTAGAACTTGTCAGATAATTAAAGTACTAGTTTCTTCTTACCCATTTTTCCTTCACCAACACATCCATGCTCTTAGGTGAGCATAAAGAATGCAAATTTAGTGTAAAAGTATTTGTTCAAAAGTACTGGAGTTGTCCATGATAGGGTAACTTTCTCATGATTCTCCCTGTCTAAAAGCTTTCAAGTAAGTGAACTTGGTTGCTACAAATTAATTTTTCTTTCTCTGCCACCTATTTCATTGATGCTTATGTCTGTCACTTTATGAGTGTCATCACAAAAATCATGTGAGGGTTTTGTTAGATATCTGTCCTGAGTAAAATTTGCAGTAAAAACTGTGAGGAAGACATTATAAGAAAGAAACGGAATACTAACACTGGAATTTTATGCATCAGGGTAATCTAGTAGAGGAGCAATTTTATTTCAGTGGAAGAGGCCTTCTTGCTGCCCTTTGTATTGCTTAAATTTGGGTGACAATTTATTCTACCTTAGTGTAAAAGGTCAATCCTGTTAAAATGTATGCTTTTAACCTCTCAAAACAGAATAACTTCCAAATATTCCTTATCATTTTTTTCTTCTACCTATAATCACATGAACCTTATTATTTTACCCAGATACTTTTCTCATTCCTATTTGCAATACTAGACTACAAGTAAAGGAATTACAGAGGAGATATTTAGTCAGGACCTATTACACTAGAAAATTATCTATATTAAGATTTTTTTTCACAAATTATCAATTAGACACCTTTAAATAATGCCCCTCCTCACCCGTTTGAACTCTCATCATACAATGTTATTCTTTTATTTTAGCCTTAACACACTACAGCAAGAATAGTTATCTATCTTTCCCTTTTCACATTTACTAAAGAAAATATATTTTGTGGATAGAATAAAATTGGTAATAGCCATGGGCACTCCTGAATATCCAGGCAGTACTTATCCCATGAGAAGGGCCATAACTTTATGCTCTTCTCCTCTATGCAAGTAACATCCCTGATGTCAATATGCAGACCGGATAATCTGAATTTACTTACAATATCAGTTGAGTCCTTAGATACCTTATCATCTGAGAGTCTTATGCCTTTTCACTTCTTGCATATGATTTGTTAATGTACTAGAGCAGCCAAGTGAAAGCATTTCTCAAATGTTACTCATATTAAAATGTGAGCAGAACCGAACACAGAACTATAATTTCTGCTGTATCTTTTAACATTTGGAAGGAATATACAGACCTGCCAAACGTCCACAAGGCAAATTCCTGGATGTAAGACCTTTGAGCAAATTCTGCTTCAGCATGCATGCGTCATCTTTCATGGACGCATATCAGAATAAACTGATAATCTGCAAAGCACTATACGATAATACATTAGAAACGAATGCTAGATAAGTAAATTACTTAGTTGTGAATCTATCTTTTAGTCCATACTTTTCAAGGATTTGAAAGCTTGGCCAAAACAATTGTGTTTCAATCAATGCTCTGGGCATCATTTGTTAGGTACTAGAAATTCCAAGATTAAAAAATACACTGTCTCCAAGGACTGAGTTTAATAGAACTGAAAATCAGAACTCAACAATTAAAGCATCTCTGACAGCTCTGGGTCACAGAAGAGAGTTGGTTTATTTCTCACTGTGGCTCGCTTTTTCTCCAGGTTTGACCTGAGGTGGGGTGAGGTGAGCTGTAAGACAAAGATAGACAGGGGAAGAGTGAGTATAATTCTTCTTTGAATAGCATTTATATTTGCCATTTTCCCCTTCCGTTTGAAGTAGAAAGACCATTTGAGATTAATCACTCTTAGTCTCAGAGCTCCCAATCCATGGGTGTTCCTTTTGAGAAGATATTTTCTTTGTTAGTCCTTCTTTTTGGTTATATACTGAGGAAAGGATCCTTTGGAGGAGATGACAAAGATTAAGCATGCAAGTTAGAGAATGAAATTGAGTTGACAGCTGAGGTTTGTGGACATTTTCTAAAAAATTTACACATTGAAGAACAGTCCTCAATTTGAAACAACTACTTTCCTGGAGATATACCATGGTTATCATGTGATTTATTTTCCTTTTAAAAAGAATATCTGATCTGAACGGGTGGGAGAAACTGTCTCTCTTTAAAAGATTTTTTCTATAAAAAAAGGAGGTGAAACAAGCATGATTGTGTATCATTCAAAACTCAAAACTTGTTTACCCTCTCCAATTTTTTTTCTTAGGCAGTAGGAAGAAAATGCTACAATGTTGATAGATACTTCCTAAGATCCTCGATCTCTTTTAACATTTATTTCTTCAGCTTAAAATATATTAATCTAACATTGTAAACCTGATATTACATGAAATATAATTATAAAATATAATTACTATAACATAGCTTCAGTAGTGGTCTCTATAGGTTCTGTAATTCATGTCAAATTTTAGAATTTTCTTTGTTCTTAATCAATATTGCAAAATTTTCACTTTTACATTCACTGCCTGGGAACATATTGGGTCCTCACATTTCCCGTTTTCTTATTTATTACCCTAGTGCCACAATATAATTTGATCTGCAATTCTTAACAGATCTCATCTTCGATTCTTCTATCCTCAGAAATTTAGAGACTGAAATTCTGAGAAACACTTTAATCACACTCTCTTGATGTCTCCCTCATTCAAAGGAAAATTTTACACTGAGGTGCCAGAAGACTGTTTTATCAATATTGATGCTATATTGGTTCACAAAATAGTTGCCATGTATTAAGCAGAAGGAATAATCACCACGTCTAGTGAGTAATATAGATAGATGGAGAGGTACATAGACTGATGGATAGGAAACCAAGGAGTCCTACTTTGCGTGGATAATGTGGAAATGATCTACAGTGGTATTTGTGGACATCACTCTCTCACATATATGATATAATATACAAAAACAAAAATAAAATAAAATAAATAAAAAAATAAAATATATTAATATATTAATTAATTAATTAATTTAAAAAATTTTTAAAAACAAAAATAAAATCCTTCATATAATGTAAAATACTTTGCTAGGAAGTTCTTCAACATTTTGCAATTTAAAGAAATTAAGTAATTTTCTAAAACACTCTTTATGATCATGCAATTAATAAATTTTCCCTCAAAGTTGTTATCTTCCTCTGAACCCGAAATATAGTCCCTTCCTCTGGCTTTTCCTCAGAGAACCCATATTGTATTTGTATTTGTTCTCTTTATATATATGCAACTTTTAAAAAAATTTTAAGATCCAAGTGTGTGCTCACTATGGTCAGGCATCTGTCTATTTGGTGCTGTTTCACTGTCATTACAGATGTATGGCTAACTTGTTAGCCAGCTGAGTGCACAACCCTCAGCGTGATTGCTCACATAATATAGAATCATTTTTGATTATTCTTCCAAATTATTATCCCAAATGAGACCCCTATTAATGATGAGCTCATTATTTCAAAAGAGTTTTGTTCTGTAGTCAGATTTTGACAATATTAAAATTCCTCACATTAAATCAAAATCTATTACCATATAGTTTCTACCCATTTAACCCACTTGAAGCCATTTCTGTAGTTCTGGTTAACTGAGTGCTACGATCTGAATGTTTGTGCTCCTACAAATTCATATGTTGAAAACCTAATGCCTGAGGTGATGGTATTAGGAGGCGGAGTCTTTGGAAAATGATTAGATTGGGAAGGTAGAGCCCTCGTGAATGGAATTAGTGCTCTTATAAAAGAGGGCCCGGAGAGCTGGCTCCTCCCTTCTGCCATGTGAGGATACAGGAAGTCTGCAACTCAGAAGAGGGCCCTCACCTAACCGTGCTGGCACCCTGATCTTGGACTTCCAGCCTGCAATACTGTGAGAAATACATTTCTACTCTTTGTAAGCTACCCAGTTCATGGTATTTTATCATAGCAACCTGAAGGACTAAGACACTGAGGGAGAATAGTTTCTTATCCCCCATGGTCCTTCAGTCCAGATTCACTGATAAGCTACAATCTCCCAAATGTCCCATCAGAAGCACTCTTTCTTCTATCTTCATCTATAGCACTGTATTTGTAGTCGTTTACCTCCCAGGATGCAGAGTTTACCTCTAACTTAATTTAATTTCATTATTTTCCAGCAGTAGCATTGTCTGATGGAGGTAGAAACATCCTCCAGAATAGTTCCTGTTTCTGCATGGAATACTTTCTTCTATGTGTTATTTCTTCCCAACTTTCTACCTCCTTATGTTTCACAGGTTTCTCTTAGAAACAATATATCGTTTTATTTTTTAAATTCGTATTATTTGAAGTTCTAATATGATGGTGGTTGTCATTTCCTATAGAAATTAATCGATATAAATCCTATATATCACATAATTCCTGTTTTTAAATGTCCCATCTGTTCAATGTTTTTCCCCCTCTCATTTCTTACATTTTTTGGATATAAAGAGTTTATTTTAACCACTTTAGTTTCCTCTTCTGTTCTATTTTCAAAACGATACAACTTTTTTCTGATCTTCACTTCTTACCAAAGAAATTATAGTCTGAATAATTTGTCAAAGTCAAAATTTAATTAATATGTTTATCTTCCTCTTCAATTCCTTTGTGACTTACATTTATTATTGTCATACCTTTTGGTTTTTTACAATTTTATAATTTTATTCCTATGATACATTGTTATATTTTCAAATAGTGCTTGATTAGATTATTACCATTTGACCACTTACTTTGCCCCTCAGTCCTTCTTGCTCCTTAAATCTTCCAATTGGAATAGAAATACAGCCTTTAAAAATCCTTCAGCACCATTTATATTTTGTTTTCTGAAGAGTTTTATTTTGGTCATACTCCTGAAATATATCTTTGCCAGGAATTAATTCATTGTTGGGAGTTATTTATTTCAGCACAGAAGAAAAGATCATTTCTCTGTCTTTTGGCTCCAACTGTTGCTGCTGGAAGTCAGCTCTCAGTCTAAATGTTGCTTTTTGAAGATACTCTGTTTTACTACTTTGGCTATTTCTAAGATTATTATTTTGTCTTTTATGGTTTGAAGTTTTACTATAATGTGTCTGGGTGCAAATTATATATGATCTATCCTGGAGAATGTTCCATGTACACTTGAGAAGAATACATATTCTGTTGCTTTCGGATGGGATATTTTGTATAACTCTGTTAAATCCATCTGTTCTAATGTGTCATTTAAGACTGATGTTTTCCTATTGATTTTCTCTTTGGTTGATCTATCCATTGATGTCAGTGAGCTATTAAATTCCCCTGCTATTACTGTGTTGTTGTCTATTTCTCCATTTAGGGCTGTTAATATTTACACTATATATTTAGGTGTTCTTATGTTAGGTGCATAAATATTTACAAACCTTACCTTCTCTTGTTGAATTGACCCCTTTATCATTGTGTAATGACCTTCTTTGTCTCTTATTACAGTCTTTATTTTAAGGTCTATTTTGTCTGTTATAACATAGGTACCTCAACTTTCTTTTGGTTTCCATTTGCATGGAACATATTTTCTCATCCCTTCACTTTCAGTCTGTGTGTGTCCTTACATCTAAAGTGAGTCTTTTGTAAGTGGCATACAGATGGGTCTGGTTTTTTTAACCATTCAGCCACTCTATGTCTTTTGATTGATTAGTTCCATTTACATTTAAAGTAATTATTGATAGGCATGTGCTTATTGCCATTTTGTTAATTGTTTACTGAATGTTTTGCAGTTTGTCTCTGTTCTTTTTTTTTTTTTTTTGCTCTCTCCCTTAGTGATTTGATGACTTTCTTTAGTGGCATGCTTCGATTCCTTTCTCATTATCTTTTGTGTATCTACTAAAAGTTTTTGCTTTGTGGTTACCCTGAGGCTTACACATAACAATATATATTTATAACAGTCTATTTTATGCTGATAACAACATAAGTGAATGCATTCTAAAGTTCTACACTTTTTTCTGTTCCCCCAACAGTTTCTATTTTTTATATTACACTTTACATCTTTTTAACTTGTGAATCCCTTCACTAATTATTTTACTTATAGCTATTTTTACTATTTTTGACTTTTGTGTGTGTGTGTGTGTGAGAAAGATTAGCCCTAAGCTAAGATTTGCTGCCAATCCTCCTCTTTTTGTTAAGGAAGACTGGCCCTGGGCTAACATCCGCATGCATCTTCCACTACTTTATAAGGGACGTTGCCATAGCATGGCTTGACAAGTGGTGCAATAGTCCACGCCCGGGATCTGAACCTGCGAACCCTGGGCAGCCAGAAGTGGAGCACGTGAACTTAATTGCTAAGCCACCGGGCCAGTCCCTACTTTTGACTTTTTACCCTCATACTAGTTTTATAAATTATTAATCCAGCACCTTTACATTAGATTTACCTTTACCAGTGTGATTTATACTTTCGTGTGTCTCTTTGTTACTAATTAGCATCCTTTCTTTTCAGCTTAAAGAAGACCCTTTAACATTTCTTGTAAGGTCATTTTAGTGGTGATGAACCCCATTAGCTTTTGCTTGTCTGGAAAAGTTTATCTTTCTCTTTCAATTCTGAAGAACAGCTTTGCCATGTGAAGTACTTTTGATTGGAAAATTTTTCTTTCAGTATTTTGAATAAATCATGCCACTCCCTTCTGGCCTACAAAGTTTCTGCTGAAAAATCTGCTGTTTGTCTTATGAGGGTTCTCTTGTATGTAATGAGATGTTTTTTTCTTGTTTCTTTTAAGATCCTCTCCTTGTCTTTCACTTTTGACATTTTAATTTTAATATGTCTTGGTGTGTGTCTCTATGAGTTTCTGTTATTTGGAACTCTCTGGACTTCTTGGATCTGGATACCTTTCTCCTTTTCCAGGTTGGGAAAGTTTTCAGCCATTATTTCTTCGAATAATTTTCCTGCCCCTTTCTCTCTTTTCCTTCTGGGACGCCTATAATGCAAATATTTGTCCACCTGATGTTGTCCCATAAGTCCCTTAAGATATAATTACTTTTTCCAATTGTTTTTCTTTTTGCTGCACTGATCCTTTCTTCTACTTCCTCTTGCCTTCTGTGGAATCCCTGTAGTGTATTTTTTAGTTCAGTTCTTATATTCTTTAGATAAGTGAATTCTATTTGGTACTTTCTGATATTTTCTATCTTGTGTTCATCCATTCTTCTCCTAAGTTTGGTAAGCATCTTTATGACTGTTATTTTGAACTCTTTATCATATAAATCACTTATATTTATTTCACTATGGATTTTTTTCTGAGGCTTTACCTTGTTCTTACATTTGGATCAAATTCCTTTGTTTCTTCACTTTTCTTTACTCTCTCTGTTGGTTTCTGTGCATTAGTTAAAACAGCCACTTCCCCTTGTATTGAAGGAGTGGCCTCGTGTAGGTGATGAGCTATATTGTTCAGCTCTGCCCTAGTTCTTTGTTGTCCCTTCAAACTTTATGATTGTCCATGCACCCCTTTTATTTTTAATGACTCATAGTAGTTGAGGCCAAGACCTGTTAGTGTCCCCAAAGGGAAGATCTCAGTCAGGACCTAGTTGTAGGCTGATTGGAAGCCAGCCTCTCAGGCAGAGCTTTAAAGTATGAAAATAATACAGTACTGTGGGACCACAAGTGTAAGACCCACTGATCATTAAAGCCAGGCAATCTAGAGATGTTTCTTGGAAGTGCCCACAAAAATCAGGGCACCAGACAAGTGTATAAACTCTTTTCAAGGAAGGTACCAGTGAGTTGGAGCACACCAGAAGGAGAGTGCAAAGATTGCTTCCACTGGCCTCTGTTTCCTGACAGCACCTTTGTAGGCCCCTAGATGTGTGCCAGACCAGAAGCTTGCCCACCAGACTGAAGCTCCTGGACAAGCAACTAGGCCTCTTTCACAGAAGGACTGAGGGTGTGTTTCAGTCTTCTGTCTGTGCAGTGTCCTGAGGTGTTAGTCAGCCAAGAACTGTCTCTCTGATTACTACCTTCCTGTGAGACTCAGGAACACAAGTTCCTCTGGCCACTAGAGCCAGGCAATCACTGGGTGTACCCTGGGTGGCAGCCACAAAAACCAGGGCACCAGATGCATGCAAAATCTTTCTTCTAGGAGATATTGGCACTCTGGAGTGCAGCAGAGAGACAGTGCAAAGATAGTGCCTGCCCTCCAAGGTGTCTGGAAAGGATTACAGTAGGCTCTTAGATGTGTATCTAATTAGAAGACTGCCCCCAGGCCACAGCTGTAAGGATAAGCTAATAGGCCTCTTTTGTATAAAGTAGGGCTCTTAAAACTGTTGCTGTGCACTGGGGGTGATAGTTGTTTAAGAATTCTTTCTCCATTGGTTATAGTGCTGTGGGATCCTGGAGCATAAGCCCCAATGGCCACCAAAGCCGGGCAATTTAGAGGTGTCCCCTGGGTGGCAGCCACAAAAATCGTGTTGCCAGAGGCGGTTACAAGAGCCTTATCAGGAAGTACCCTTGAGCTGGAGTGCAAAGATGGCACCCCTGGCTGGTGTGAGGCAGAAGAAGAGCACAAAGATGGCAGCTACCAGCCTTCATCCCTGGAGAGTATCCCAGCAGGCCCCTAGATTTGTGTTATTACGTGCCTACCCCTCAGGCTGATGCTTTAAACTAAGCAAATAAGTCTCTTTTACCTGAAGTCTGGGCAAGTATCAATTAGTTGTTTTAGTGCTGGTCCCTGGGGCAGGTGAGTCTGAAAGTGTGAGTCCTTTAAGAGCTCTTTCTCAGTTTGCTATAGCCTTGTGGGTCTTGCGAATGCAAGCCCCACTGGTTTTCAAAGCTAGGTGTTTGGGGGACTTGTACCTTAAAAGTTGAGATTCTCGATGTGGAGTTCAAACCCTTCACTCCTCAGGGAGAAGCTCCAGATTTTGAGTCCCCTCCCAATTGTGGTTTGCCATACCAGGGATGGGGTTTATGGGAAGATTGGGTCTCAACCTCTTCTACCCGCTTGGATTTTTTTTTTTTTCTTTTTCATTTTCCTAACATGTAGGAGTCACTCAGGTAGTTTTAATTTTTTTTTCAGAGGAAATTATTTTATATGTAGCTGTAGATTCTGTGTGTCCTTGGGAGGAGTTGAGTTCAAGATCTTCCTGTGCCACCATCTTGAACCAGCACCTTGTTTGTTAAATAAATTATGACTTTTCAGAAAATTATTTTAATGATCTTGGATTAATTTTTAAGTAACAGCAATATTAAGATTTTCCCAATTTATAGTTTTGTTGGCTTTGATACAGTCTGCTTGGCAATGCTTATAGGTAAATTGCCGAAAGTTCTCAACATTTAAAAGCTCCTGGGCCATGTTTTTAGATGATTAAAAATAGATAGGTTGGTGAAATATTGATAGGACCTTTTTAATCACAAGTAGAGTTATTTTTCCAGTGTACACTAATCCACCCTCTTATGGAAGGTTTTCCAATGTTTTCAGGATTCCTCAAAGGAAATAGCTTTGAGATAGGAAACCTTTGAAGAATACTTTTAACCTACACATATTTTTCACTATTGAAATTGATCCTCAACCCTTTTGTAAGTTTTTTCATCAAGATAGTTCTGTAGTTCTTTGAATTAGAAGTATCCCTCACTGTTGTCTGCTTATAAAAAAAAATCAGCCTTATCTCAATGGGAAATTAATAGAATGGAAAATTTTCACACGATCTCTTTATTTTTTATATTTTCTCCAGTCTGTCCCATTGGAATTACAATATGTACTCCATTTTTTAAAATTAATCTGGTTATATTTGACCATCTTCAAATCTAAAATACAAACAGACAAACAAAAATAACTTGCAAAGTAAGAGGATGGCATCAGTAAAGGGATCCCAAGGATGCTTCATATTTATTTGAAGTTGTTACTTATGAGAATAATTTGTTAATGCTTCCATTTGGTAATTTTCTCCAGCTGTGTGTTGAATTCTTTCTTGAGAATTTGATGGAGCTTGTATGGAACAATAAGTGTCAAACTTGGCCCCAAACTTCCTTTTCCTATATCAGGTTTTGGTCTCCCAAATCACTGTAACTGTAGCTGCTCATCTTTTAGCTGCTTTACTAGACTATTTCATACCAAAATGTTTAAAAACCATAAATATAGGATAGATATTTCATTTGAATTACCTACCTTTTAGGATACAAGCAGCAGGAACAGTTATTGACAGTCTTATATAATGAATTTGAGAGATATGTTTTATCAATAATTAGAGTAGATTTTTCTAATAAATTATTATTAATGCAGTGAACTCCACTGTATACTTAATTCTAGATTAGATGTGAGAAACTAATTTCACATTCTTTTATTCAGAATGTATTCATCAAATGATAACTGAGGACCAAGTATATGACAGGTGCTATGAAAGGTGCTATATTAAATGTATTATGACATTTTCTAATGTATTGCTTTGTCAATATAGAGTTAGTAAGGAGAATCTGTGTTAATTCCCTGCCTGGCTTAATCTATGCTAATAGCTAATGTAGGCTATTTAGAATTCACATAAAGTCTTAGGGTTAACTCTTATCTATACAGTTGGATTAGTGTCAAATCACTTTCTCCTCTCTCATTTCCTTCCTCCCTCTCTCTTTTCCTTTCTCCTGTCATTCAACAGACATTTATCAAGTGCCTTCCATTTGTTTATATAGAAAGTACCTAAAATATAACAAAAAGTGAGAATGTCTAGATCTTAATTCTATCTAAATTTAAGACAAATTGCTTATAATATATGTATGGATTGGTGAACATATATAAACTGAGGCAAAAATAAAATATTTTTTGGAGTTTCCTAACTGAATACTTATATTAACATATATTTTGAAAAGTAAGAGGAGTAGAAATTCCAGGAATGTTATCTTCAACTAAAAAAATCATACCATTATCATCACATCTACATTATATTGATTGTTTAGTACTTATCAGGAATTGAGTTAAATGGTTAACATGCATATCCTTATTTAATGTTCGTGACAACTCTGAGGTACATACTATAACAGTCCTATTTTATCAGAGAAGAAATGGATGCAGAGAGAGTTGAGTCTGCTGCCTTGTTTTCTATGTCATGTAAGCGACATAGTGACTATCTGAATCTAGGCAGTCTGACTCCAGAGTCTATGTTCTTGAGACTTTATTATACTGCTTCACGTTTGGGTTAATAAAAACTTCTACTTTCTCATTCATTTACTCAAGTATCTTTCAAGGTGTCTGCATTATTTCTTTGATGTCTGTTGCGTATACTTGTAATGGAAACATGTTTCACATACCTTTAGGAGACACACGTGTTTAACATGATAAGCTGCTGCTTGGTCCTTTTATAATAAAACTTCTTCAGAAGCCTCTACCACTGTCTGTCAGATTTATAATTAAAATGAAACATTGAGCTCCTGCAAAAATTGGTTATTACAGTACAGTTTTTAAGGGTGACATTTTTCAAATTATTTTAGTAACCTGTATTCTTTATGTTCAGAACATCTCATCTTGGCTGGAAGTCAGGTTTTTGTTTTCAACCAAGCAAAGCAAATTGTTATCAAAAAACCCTACAAAACCCCTCAAATTGCGTTTTATTTTTCTAAAGTATATGTGGTCTTGGCTTTCTTTTTCACTCCTTGATTGTTGATTCTTTTTAGCTTTCCGATTTTCTCTGGAAAATCCTCTTTCCTATCTTATCCCTCTCTTTCCTCTTCTGTGTTCTCATACATACTTATACATACACTCTGTTTTTCTTTACTTTCAGAAAACAGTTATTGAAGTAGAGCTGGCTATATTGTTTCTCAGTATTTGCTGCTGGTTAATCCTGGATGCCAGTGAGTGCTGAGCTGGCGCCTTGAACTCCTTGGGAGAAGTTATGCTGATTTTTTTCCCCTGTACTCAGTGTTAAGTGAACTATGTTCTTTTGCAGCTCTGGGGCATTCATAGTCAATGCATTCTACTCTTCAGTCCTGAAATATGATCTCAATTCTAACCATTTTTAAAGGAAGATTTGTTTATTTTGTTTCTCTGTAATTAGTCTGTTTTTGTTTTTTTTTTTTTTGTGGGGAAGACCAGCCCTGAGCTAACATCTATTGCCAATCTTCCCCTTTTTTTTGCTGAGGAAGACTGGCCCTGGGCTAACATCGTGCCCATCTTCCTCCACTTTATATGGGACGCCGCCACGGCATGACTGACAAGCAGTGCGTCAGCGGGCGCCCGGGATCCGAACTTGCGAACCCCGGGCTGCCAAGCGCGGACTAAACCGCTGCGCCACCGGGCGGCCCCAGTCTGAACTTTTTTCTGAGTAGCAAATACACTCACTAAGATGGGTGCATGTGTGAGAAAGTGATGTTATATTTTAGTCTAGTCTGGTAATTTAGTCTTCTTCTTTAGATAACTTAGGTTCTGCTTGCATGAGCCAGATAAATTCTTTCACGGTTTTCTGATCTCCCCATCTTCATGTCTCTTCTGGGTGCTTATAAGTGAGGTGTCTAATATGACCTCAGTAGTGGCAGTTGTCCCATTCATGGGGAGAAGTCTAGTCCTTTGGTCCATTCTGGTGTGGAGGGACAAATCTGACCTGCTAATTGGACTTCTGACCAATGAGCTGTGACTGGTCCCACCCCTGGGCGAATGTTGCAGAGCCTAAGATGGAGGGACTTTCTTTTTCGCTTTTCAGTGAAGGCCCTATCATCCCCCCTGCTGATCTGGCCCCATCTCAGCCCCTTTATCTTCACAGTATGGATGCCCTCAGGCAAGCATGCCAGCCTGACATCTCTCCAGGGGCAGTTGGGTCTTGCAGGGCAGCTCAGAACAGGGGATACTAGGGGTTGGTGGGAGTTGGGGGCTAATTGTTTTCCCAGAAGTGAAATGTGAAGCAGGGCAATACTTAAACTTGATAATTTTTCTTTCAAATGTATGTGCAATTTTTAAAAATCGGTACGTTTTTTAGAAAAAAATTATATTTCAGTGACCTTAAGATGCTTAAATGTTTCTGAAAGACGATTATTTAGGATAACTAAAAGGTGTAAGTTTTATAATTAAATGTAGCTACAAAGGTCAAGTGAATAAGGGAGTAGGAAAATTACATTGTTCAGACAATTAAGGTTAAAGACTCATTGAGAAAATTCAGGTTTTTCTTTTTATTAAGATTGCCTAATTTTTTTCTGCATTGGAAAGCACTAGAATGTAGTGGTTTAGAGCACTGTTTCTTCCTGAATTCAAAACCTAACTCTCTCGATTAGTAACTGAGTGATATTGAGGTTACTTAAACTCTCTAATCTCAACTTCTTTGCCACAAAAAGGGCATAATAACAACATATACCTCATAGGGTAATTTAAGATAAAGAAAAAATAATCATCTCTTACCATAATACTTAGCACTAAATAATAGTCAATAATAAATGTGGCTACAGGTATTAAAATTATCTTATGCACTCCCATATTACTGACACGTAGTATTGAATCTTTGTTTCTGATATTCAAAACTCACATTTATGAAGACAATCCATGGATTATTCTATGATAAAATGTTACTAATGCTATTATTTATATTAATGTTTTACATGCCCTTTCATCAGGAAGAAATTATTGAAAATGTCAGCATAAAAATCATATAAATCTCTGAAAGAGATATATCTGTCTCATGAATGATACATCCGTGAAAATATTTAGGATTCTAATTCAGTTTATGCCTTGCTAAAAGCCCAAAATGAGAAAGGTAAAAAATAAAGTAAATCATTTGAATGTGTTCATTCTCCTCTATCTTCATCACCACAACCACCATCCTATTTCCGCACCAGCCTTTCTTGCTGGTATCATTTTCTAAGCTGCCTACCTTTGTCCATTCTAGCCTCTCTTCCAAATTTTCCTATACATTTTAGTCACAGCAATTGATTTAAACAGTAAATTTGGTCTTGTTTGCTCTCTGCTTTAGACCCTCATGGGCTTTCCTATTACCTTGAATGAAAACAAAACTTCTTTAAGTGACTGAATGAGTGCCATGTGGTTTGGTCTCTCTCTAGCCCTTTAGCCCTTTAGCCTCTCCTACAACCACACTTGGAAGGGCTGTCAGCCCTTGAATATTTCAGTATCCTTTCCTGACACAGACAATTTACAACAGCTGTTCTTGATTTTTCCTCCATTCTTCACCTATTTAACTCCTATTCATCCTTCAGCTATCAGCCTAAATATCACTTAAGAAAGGAGTTATCACCTGATCCACAGAGCTGATCGAATGTCCTTCTCTTAGCACTGTAGACCCCTTATTTTGGAAAACTTCACACAAATGCAATTATCATTTCTTTGGTATCATTTGATGGATGTCTTTCTACCCCCACTGAATTATGCACCCCTTAATGGCAGAAACCGTATCTCTTTATGATTCCCGCTTTAAGTCATGTACCTGGCAGAGAGGCTGACCATCATCAATAGTCAATTACCAGTTCTTACCTTCCTCAGTTTCCTAGCAGTATTTGACACCATCTTCTTGAAATAATGACCTTATAATCCAAGATAGCACATTCTCCTAGATTTCTTCCTACCTCTTTGAGAGTTCCTTTTCAGGCTTATGTGCTAAATTCTCCTTTTCAAAACTCTAGAATTTAAAATCAGTATTCATCTAATTTGTTTCCTCTCTTTACATTCCCTACTTAAGGACTGCATTGTTTTTTAAGGCTTTAAAAGAATATTCACAGTAAAAACATTCAAGTGTATAGCCCCAGCTCCAGCTTCAGTCTGAGTTTGAGTATCTCACATTGTCTATGCAACATTTCCTTACATTTTACAATTCAACCTTACAAACCTTTCAAACTTCAAAAACCTAAACTGAATCCCCAATCTTCCAAAAGTCTAACAAACTCCCAGTTTTCCACAACTCTATTCTTATAACTTTTCAAATAAACATTTGGGAATTAGATTTGACTCTTTCCTGTGTCACAAGCCCACTTCCAATCCATCCATAAACCATCTGGTAAGCATTAACTTGGAAGTATATGCCAAACCTGACCATTTCACCCACCTCTACTCATACTATCCTTGTCCTTGTCAACATAAACTCCTGCTTAGTATACTGTAATAGTACCTAAGAAGTCTCCCTGATTCTTCTTTTGCCTCTTTTAGTCTATTATCAATGAAACAGCCAAATAAATATTTTTGAAACATTAAGTTATATCATATTACCCTCTAAAGACATTTCACATTTAGAATAAAATCCCATGTTATCACTAAGACCTGAAAGTCCCTACATGCTCTGCACCCTAAATCTATCTGAGTTCAAATCCTATTGTTATCACCCTAAATAATTTTGCTTCACTGCACTGGACTTTTTGCTACCTTCAGGAAAACAAGCAGTTTCCTATTTTTAGGTTTTTGTACTTTCTCTTCTTTGTATATAATATTATCTTCCCCCCAATAGTTCAGTGCCTCAATTCATTCATGGTGCTTCTATTACCTCCACAAAGAGAAATCCTCGAATTGTCCTATCTAAAAGTGTACTTCTTATCACTCTCTATTTTCTTATCCTACAATTTTATTCATTACAGAATGTTTGCCTACCTATAACAAATAATATTATATGTCTGCATGTTTATGGTTTTTGGTTCATGCCACAACACTAGAATATACGTTATATAAGAGTAGAGTTATCCTTTATTTCAAAATGGAATACTTACTACTTTGAAGGATACCAGGCACTTAGTATGTGCTCAATAAATATATACTGAATAGATAAATAGTAAGTGTTCAAAACATATTTGATATATAAATAAATATATTAAAGAATGCATGAATTGTACTTTCAGCTATATAGGAATAATTCTTATCAGACAAATCCTCTTATAATGCATAACTGGAAAATCTGAGTAATATTTAAAAATATTACTTGAAGGTGTAGGAGAACTACCAAAGCCCTGAAAATAAGGGGAAGCCAGGATCAAAAGAGAGAATCAAAGTACAGAAGTGAGTACAATATTCTGGTTAGATTTTTATCTGAAGTAAAATGATTTTTAAGCTGAAGCACTCAGGTTTAGAAACCAAGTAGCTGAAATTCTCTGAGACAGAAAATCAAGTGATGAAGCAGCCCAGAGGAAAAGATTAGAGAGACAGAGAACCAAGTGGAAACTCATGACTGAGACATTACAGACTGAGTAGAGTTGTAGACAATTTATGAAGGGTAGAGTAAAGAGAATCCAATGAAGAATAGCCCAGGAAAACACCCTCAACTGTTGGTTGAGACCCCTGAAAGGTTATCCATATGAGTAAATGTTATTCAGTAATTGACCACTTTAACAAAAATTAAATCCTTACTTGAAATCAGCATAATGCTGGACTAGATCAAATTGATATATCTCTAGTCTGTATGCTAGGAGCAAAAGAAAATCCTTTCTTGAGTGAAGATGATATTATCTAGAGACTCAAATTATCTCTACAACATTTATAATGCCTGGCATTTGATCAAAAATTGACATTCTAGCACTCGACAGCAAATAAGTGAAAACCAAAGGAAAGAAACAGATATTAGGAATAGACCCACAAGAAATCCAGTTATCTTAAGTTTTAGACATCTACTTACATATGTTTATAGAAAAGGTCCAAAGAGTTATAATCTACAAAAGTTATCAAATAAAATTATTCATAAAAAATAAATAAAATTGAGAATCCAAAAGACAGATTTTGCAGCAGATTAAATAGAGCTGAAGGCAAGTGATTGCATTGGAAGACAATTCACTAGAAATTTTCTAAGCTATTACAGAAAATAAATAATGTTAAACACATTATTTTTTAAAGACTATTTAAAAAGATTTTTTAAAAAAGATTTTTTAAAGACTTTTTTTAGAGCAGTTTTAGGTGTACAACAAAAATTGAGAAGAAAGTACAGAGATTTCTCATATAATCCCTGTGCCCACATATGCATAATGTTTATTTACTATGCCCCCATTATCAACATCACTCACCAGATGGTCTTTCCAAGGATAAACCTACATCAATACATCATAATTACCCACAGTCCATAGTTTACCTTAGGGTTCACTCTTGGTGTTGTACGTTCTGTGGGTTTGGACTGAACCCATTCTATGAGTTTTGACAAATATATAATGACATATATCCATCATTATAATATCATACAGAATATTTTCACTGCCCTAAAAATCCTCTATGCTCTGCCTATTCATCTGCTCTAACCCCTGACCCCTGGCAACTACTTATCTTTTTATTGTCTCCACGGTTTTGATTTTTCCAGAATGCCATATGGTTAGAAT
Source organism: Tapirus indicus (assembly GCA_031878705.1). Classification (NCBI taxonomy): domain Eukaryota; kingdom Metazoa; phylum Chordata; class Mammalia; order Perissodactyla; family Tapiridae; genus Tapirus; species Tapirus indicus. Next base: position 40,765,847 of record CM062925.1, read on the forward strand.
TATACAGTATGTAGGCTTTTCAGATTGGCTTCCTTCAGTTAGTAATATGCACTTAAATTTTCTCCATGTCTATTCATGTCTTGATAGCTCAGGTCTTTTTAGCACTGGATAAAATTCCATTGTCTACATGTACCACAGTTTATCTATTGACATATTGAAGGACATCTTGGTGCTTCCAAGATTTGGCAATTATGAATAAAGCTGGTGTAAACATCTGTGCACAGGGTTTTGTGTGGATGTAAGTTTTAAGCTCCTTTGGGTAAATATCAAGGAGCACAATTACTGGAACATATATTAAGAGTATGTTTAGTTTTGTAAGAAACCATCAAACTGTCTTCCAAAGTGGCTGTACCGTTTTGCATTCCCACCAGCAATGTAAGGGTGTCCCTGTTGTTCCAAGTCCTTGCTGGCATTTGATGTGGTCATTGTTGTGGATTTTGACCATTCTAATAGGGGTGTAGTGGTATCTTATTGTTGTTTTATTTAAAATACAGATTTTAAGTGACATGTATGGCACAGTTAAAAGGTTTAGCAGGTGTGTAATTTGAATACTAGAAGGCAATAACAGACAATGAGACAGACATAACAAACAAGAAAATACTATCTAAGATTATTGCAAACTGCTAAAATTTATCAATTCATATATTCATAAAATGTTATGGAACCCAAATAGGATAAATATAATGTAATCATACAGAAATGCATTATTATAAAACAGCTGATAACCACACACAAAGAGTAAAAATAAAAATGACTGAACTCCAAATAGAAATAATGAATGTCTATTCAGAATTCTATACCTATTAAAATATAATATTCTAAAAAAAAGGTGTATTAAGGATGTTCTAAGACAAAAATTGAGAGAATTCGTCACTAGAAGACCCAACTAGAGGAAATTCAAAAGGAAGTTCTTCAAGCAGAATGAAAATGATCCCAGATTAAAGCCCAGGATGCAGGAAGAATGAAAATTGAAGGAGAATCATCTAACTGAGCATTGATTATTCAAAGCAATACCAATATCTTACTCAGTTTAAAATATATGTATTCTAAAATGCGTGAGAACAACAAAACTGTAGACAATAGGGAAATAATTATAGTTAGTGTTAAAGCTGCAAAACATTTCATTCATTCTTGATCTATTAAGACATGGATGCAAAAGTAGTCTCTAGGGTGAGCACTAAATGAAGAGTTAAGAAATGTATATCAAAACAAGTCTACAAGGGCAACATGTGAAAGTCAAAAATACTTGATTAATCTGAAAGAAGACCAAAAATATGAGAGAAAAGGAATATAGAATAAGCGGATAAGTGAAATAAGCCAGACACAGAAGGACAACCACTTCAAGCTCTCACTTACATGAATCTAAAACGTTCAAGTGTTATCCAAATGTTCAAATGGTATCTAAAATGTTCAAATTCATAAAAGCAAAGAGAAGAATGATGTTTGCTAGAGACCAGGAGGAGGGGAAATGGGAAGTTGTTGTTCAAAGGGTATAAGGTTTCAGTTATGCAAAATGAGTAAGTGCTAGAGATCTGCTGTACAACATAATGCCCACAGTTAACAATACTGAATTGTACATTAAAAATTTGTTGAGAGGGACGATCTCATGTTAGGTGTTCTTATCGCAATAAAAACAATTTTTCTAATGAATTGCCTTCATTCTGAGATCAAAATGGTTATGGTGATTTAAAAAAAGTGGTCGAGTAGCCATTAGTTCTAAACTATTTCAAACTGTTTGGTTTTATTTGACTATACATTATTTTGATGATTTTTACTTTAATGTTATTGTAATAAAAGCAGAAATCTTTTTGTAAGTATTTTTTTTCTTAATGTAAAGTTTTCTTCTTGAGGTTGATAAAAGGAATAATAGCATGTTTCATAGGTATTTGTTTTAGCAGCATTTAAGTATTTTAGACTTTGGAGAAAAACAGTCATGTAAACGTATATAGAAGGTAGAGTTTTAGTAAACAATTTTGACTTTTAAATATCAAAGTTTCAATGACAGCAACAACAGACAGTGTGTTTATTTACAAAGAAAACATTATTAAAATAGTGTTGTGCACAATATTCTCATTTGGTGAAATGTTATTTTATGAAAGGTAACCAATCTTATCGTTTGATTTCATAGTCTAGCTGGCATTAGTATTTAGTTAAAGCTTTAATGACACTACTTCTTAATAGAAAAGTGAATCTTCTATGATGATACACCTATACTCATCCATGTACTAAATGGGTTGAGATAATGATTATTGTTAATCATGCCTTAAAAAATCAGAGAAGGAAATTTTATATTTTAGCTCTACTTATTCTGTAAGCATTAGATTATAAATTCTGCATTTTATTTTGCCTTCATGTTCACTTAGAGGTTCTTGATCTCTTTGCTTTTGAAATTATACTAATTTTACATCTCTGTCTAACTCTCTTATGTCTCTTTCTTTCAAAGCCAAGATCTGTTATAAATTTCAGAAATGAGTTAAAGTGCTGTGACAATATTCATTTAACATGCGTTATTTAAGAGCACTTTCCATTACTGCTAAGAGATTATCCCTCATCTTTTTGTCTCCCTCGATCTGAGGATACACAAGCAGAAAATCTTCCTTTCTAATATATCTCAGAATCAATATTCATTATATGTTATTTCGGAAAATAAGTGTTCAGTTATTTTACACTTCCCTTTTGTCTAATTACTCAGAAGTAAACTGTAAACTGAATTGTAGCCTGAGACTTATTCAAAATGATATACGTATGTATCCTACATTTATATGACAGCAAGAAGATTTTTATAAAGAGTGAACCAGGACAGTTGGGACTTATTCTATTTCCTGAAACTAAGTTTCGAAGTCCTTTATCTTTTCTGGAAATATCACCTGTAAAAATCATCTGTACCTCTCAGGACTTCTTTTTTGGAAAGTTTGTAACTACAAATTCAAATTCTTTAGTAGATATAGAAATATTATATTCCTGTATTATATAACTCTTTCTTCTTGCATCTTTTAAGAAATTGGTGTGATTCATGTAATTGTCAAATTTCTACAGTTCTTTGTAGTATTTCTTAATTATCCTATAATATTTGAAGTATTTGTAGTGATGTCACTTCTCTTATTTCTGTTATTGGTCATTTGATCAGTTTGATTAAAATTTTGTAAATTTTATTGATCTTCTCAAAGAACCATTTTTTCTTGTGTGGATATTACATAAATATTTTTTGTTGCTTTTTAGTACTTGTGTTTCCAGTCAGATGGTTTTGTCTTCTTTATTCTGCTTGATTAGGTTTTATTTGTTCTTTCTCTACTTTCTTAAGGTAGCATCTGTGGTCATTGACTTGAGACCTTTCTTCTTTTCTAATATAAGTGGTTAGTACTAAAAATTTCCCTTTTCTAAGCATGACTTTAGTTGATTTACAAACGTTGATATGTTGTATTTTCGTTTTCACTTTGCTCAGTATATTTTCTAGTTTCCCTTTGATATTTCTTCTTTCACCTTTAGACTTTAGCTAGTTTTCTTATAGAGTAATTTAAAAGGATAAAAATGAATTTAATTTTACCCACATTTATTCCATTTCCAGTGTTCTTTGTTGTTCAGATCTAAGCTTCTGTCTGGTATCATATTTTTTCTAACTAAATAACTTCCTTTTATTTTAGCAGTTTCAGTTTGAAAATGGATCTTCTCAGTTGTTGTTGTTATTATTATTATTATTAGGTCTGAGACCATCTTAACTGTCCATTTGATATTTTGGGTTTAGAATTGTAGATTGAGAAAAATTTTTAACGCTGTAACGTTGTCACTTTATTGCCTTTTGGTTAGTCTGGTATCTGATAAGAAGTTATCTGTACAAAAATCAGCTCAAAATGGATTAAAAACTTAAATGTAAGACCTGACACTGTAAAACCACTAGAAGAAAACACAGGGTAAAAGTTTCATGACATTGATCTTGGCAATGATTTCTTGAATATGACATGAAAAACACAGGCAACAAAATGAAAAATTGACAAGTGGGAATACATCAAACTAAAAGGCTTCAGCACAGGAAACAATGAAGAGAAGGGAAAAGCAACCTACAGAATGAGAGAACATATTTGCAAACCATATATCTGATAAGGAGTTAATTTCCAAAATATATAAGGAACTCCTACAACTCAACAGCAAAACAAACAAACAAACAACTAGACTTAAAAACGGACAAAGGAACTGAATAGACATTTCTCCAGAGAAGACATACAAATTGCCAACAGGTATACGAAAAGCTCAACATCACTAATCATCAGGGAAATGCAAATCAGAACCATAATGAGATATCATCTCACACCTGTTAGGATGGCTATTATCAAGAAAACGAAAGATTGTGTTTGTGAGGTTGGAGAAATTGGAACCCTTGTACTCTGTTGGTGAGAATGTAAAATGGTGCAGTCATTATAGAAAAAAATATGGAGTTTGCTCAAAAACTAAAACTATCATATGATCCAGTAATCACACTCCTGGGTATATATCCAAAAGAATTGAAATCATAATCTCAAAAAGATATCTGTACTCCCATGTTTATCACAGTACTATTCACAGTATCTATGTAATGGAAACAACCCCAATGACCAATAACAGATGAATGGATAAAGAAAACATAGTATGTACATACAATAGAAAATTATTCAACCATGGAAAAATAAGGAAATCTTGCCATGTACGACAACATGGATAGATCTGCAGGACATTATGCTAAATGAATTTTAGTCACAGAATGACAAATACTGCACGATTTATATGAGGTCTATATAATAGTAATACTCACAGAAGTAGAAAATAGAATGGTGGTTGCCAGGTGATAAGGGGAAGGGAATTGGGGTATTGTTCAGTGGGTATACAAGTACAGTTATACAAGATGAGTAAGTGCTAGAGATCTGCTGTACAACATAATGCCTATAGATAACAATATGGTATTGTGTACTTAAAACTTTATTAAGAAGGTAGATCTCATGTTAAGTGTTCTTACTACAAAGAAAAGCAGAATGACACAAAGAAACCTTTGGAAGTGATGAATATGTTTATTACATTGATTGTGGTGATGATATCATAGGTATGCATGCACATGTCCAAACTCATCAAACTGTACACATTAAACATGTAGGGGTTTGTTTTGTATATCAATTATACTTCAATTAATCTGTAAAAGAAAAAAGAAATTATAGTTTTATGATATTCCTTTTTTATCTATTTTCCAGAGTGTGTGCATTTGTTTTATATTATTAGATATTAGATAACCTTAAGACACAAAAAATTTTCACCAAGTGTCTAAATTAGTAAAAAGAACCAATTATAGAATGTTCAAAAGAAAGCTATTTCTTATTTACATATAGAACATATATTATATATGTATAATATATATAATATATTATACAATAATATATAGATTATAATTATATTCTCTATATATTATATACAGAATATATATAATATATTCTATATTCTTATATATACCTATATAGAATATAAGGTAGTCAATTTCTTTCTATTACATAATTAATGAATAGTAAGATTGATTGTATCAGCATATTAGTTGTCTATAATCATTTTTAAAATAGGAGTAAGGTTTTCTCTTGTCAAATTGCTGATTTGATAAGTAGGGAACCTCTGTGGTCCTGGCTCGGCTTCTGTCTCAGTATTCTGAGGAATTCTCCCAATTGTTTCAATTTGCTTATCCTTATGTTTGAGGGTTTCACAGTATGCCACTTTCTTGGCCAACAGACTCAATAATTTGATTGGCTTCATTTTTTTCAAATGCAAAATTAGTAGGTTAAACTAAATGATGCCAAATTCAGACCTAGAATTCTTCTGATTCTAAATTAGGCTTTCTTTTTTTATTGAGATATAATTGACATATGACATTAGTTTCAGATGTACAACATAACAATTTGATATTTGTATATATTGTGAAATAATCATGACAATAAGTCTAGTTAACATCCACCACCACACATAGTTATAATATTTTTTTTAATTAAGACTTTCGAAGTGCTTTAAGCCTACTGATTCTCAGTTTAAGACTCTCAATGTTGTTCATACTCTTAGTTGACAAACTCTTTATAACTGGACAATGTAATGATGTTTTCTAGTTGAATTGCAAGTAAATAAATAAATTTAAATTAATGAGGCCCTGTGCCACCAATGTTCAATCAAATTACTATTTACTGTCTTAACAAACAATTTTAAACTGGTTTGATTGATTTGACTTTTTCCAGCTAAGGTTAAAATTATTAGACAGTAATAAAAAAGTCATTGAATTGGAGTTTTGTGAGATTTCCACACACATGCACACAAAATGAGACTTTCTAGTAATATTCAAGCCGCTTCCTTCAATAACATATTCCAGAAAGGCAGTTTTCCACCTTTTCTGAGAATTTTCCCATATCTTGACCTGATAACTTAGAATATTCTCTTTAAAATCTGCATCTCTCCTGCTGTAGTTCCCTGCCATATTTAGTGGGCACCATTTGCTTCAGTTCTGATGATCAGAGTTCTTCATATTTTTGCTTTTTCCCTCCGTAACCATTTTCATGAGGACTATAGAGGTCCTCTTCCTTCTTAATCAAATTAGTTGGTTTGAGGACATGAAATAAACTAAACAGGAATGCTTTAACCTAGCCCATTAAAAGATATTGTACAGAAGGTTGATTCGAATAAATGGAACTACTTGACTAAAAAGAAATAAAATTATCAATGAATAGAAAAAAAAAGTCAGCTATAATTCTTATCTTTGATTCTCTATATGAAATATCTCTCTTTCTCTGCTTGTCCTCAGGAATTTTTGTTTATCATCTATGTCCAGCAGATTCAATAAGATATGTCCAGGTGTTTTTGTTGTTGTTGTTTGGCATTCATTCTGTATGCTATTCTCAGAACCTCTTAGATTTGTTGTTAGGGATCTGTCATTAATTTGTAAAAATTCTCAGACATTATGTCTTTAAATACTTCTGTCTCATAATCTCTCTTCCTCTAGTGTTCCAATTTTATTTATGTTAGACTATTTGTTTTTGTCCCATGGTTCTTGGAAGCTCAGAATTGTTTTCTCCACTTATTTTTCCTCTGTGTTTCTAAGAATATATCTGTAAACAAAGCACGTAAGAATGAAAGTCCTATAAAAATTGGATTAGGAGAAATTTAGAGGAGAAAAAGGAAGTAATAAAGCATTAGGAGAAAAAACTGAAAATGATAAAGTATATTGAGAGTGGTTAATGCTGAGAAGAAATAAGATTGGCCATGCATATGACCCTACCATTATATACAACTTTTTCTCTCCTTGAAAAATTGAATCACAAAAATACTGTTGTTTGAGTAAAACTTGAGTTTCTAGCATGGCTAATAATATTTGAAAGACTAGAGAAGCATCTTGTGCAGTAGATTAAACAGTCCTATCAGTGAGTAATGTCACACACTACCATGTTGATACACCAAAATATTGAACACCTTTGAATAAAAGTAACGAAGGGACAGACAAATCTTTTAGTTAAGAACTTAAGTTTCAAAGAGAGTATACGATGATTTGGAAGATTTAGGAACTGAGGAAGTCTACATAATTTGTAAAAATAGCTTCCACATTCTAGACACCAAATCTTTGAAAAAAAAATTAAAATTTTTGAAAAAAAATTGATAGCTTCTACAAGTGAGCATGACTATGACCTGAACACAAGCTTCACATTCAAAAAGGTAATTACAAGCACAGTTTTAAATTACCAGGAAATAAATAATCGCAGGTAAAGTAAACATATATCCACATTAAGTGCTTGGTTTTCTTCTGATTTCTTACATTCCTATAGTTTTGAAAATGTGGTTGTTCTACCTCCTTTTCTGGAGTCTTAAGTACAAAGATAATTCTTTCTACCAGATCTTTGTATTTGGACATAGGTGTCCAATTATTGTTTTTTGGAAAATATTGTTTCACTCACTACTTTAACAGTATTTTTTTGTTCATCTTCAATCAACACTAAACAGCAACGAAGACACTGTACCAAGGCAACTTTTTAATAATAACAAATATTTGTTAAGCATCTCATTTTTTAGCTCTTTTTTAACTAAAAATTAATGATTTTTATGTATCTTTAATACCATTTTACTAATTCTTCCTTTTACCACAAATTGTTCAATATTGTTCCACCCACACAAAAACACGCACACTGATGTGTTCATTAAACATTAAATAATTAGGTAATTGATGTTAGAAATACATTATGCAAAAGCACATTGTTATGCAGATGTCAATGTTATTTGGGAAAATAGAATGGAATTCAATAGGTTGGAAATGAATTACTACTATATTTAACATTTAAATAAATGGACTATAGTTTGCTGCTATTTCAGAATTCATAAATCCAAAATGTTTTTTAGGAATCCATCATACTTGGATCATCAAGCATACTTTATTAAAGAAACAATATTTGAATGTTTCCCAGGAAAGATACAAGACTTCAAAATTTAGTTTCATGAAATAGAAAAAGTCCCAAACAAAATAAATGGGAAGAAATCTACACTAGATACATGATAGTGAAACTAAAGAACAAAAAAAGACAAATTTTTCAAAAACATCAACATAATAGATTATCTACCTGAAAAGTTATGATAAATAACCTGACTTATTAAGAATAACAATAAAAGACAGAAAGAAGTAAAATATCCTCAAAATACTCATAGAAAATATCAGAAAAAATAGGAATGAATACTCAGAGTAACAACATTTGAAAAATGCAAGCAAGTCCACCCTTAGAACACTAAGAATTGTAGGAATTTATTAAGAGCAGGTGTAACTAAAGGCAATTTAAGTGCTGTACTTCAGAGAAATGTAAAATGATCTTAATCTGATATACATCAAAATTATGATAAAAAATCTGTTAAATATAGATAAATGTTGTAAATCTAAATAAATGTTGACTGAAAATGTCTAATTCAGTTGACTAAAAATGATACTAAAGTAGTGGAAAAATCTAACAAGATTGGAAGAAGTTAGTATAATCAAAGTTTTTATAATTTCTTCTATTGTTAGATGAAGACTGACATAGATTTTTTTAAAACTTATCTTTATAAAGTTTTGAGTATCAATTGAAATAAAACATATTAAGATGTCAATTTTATCCACATTGATTTATAGTTTGAATGCAATTCCAATAATGATTCCATCACAGGAATTAGAATAGCCCCTCAAAATATTTTGGAAGACCCATAAAGCCTGATTTCATGACTTATTACAGACTCCTATTATCAAAACAGTGTGATATTGGTGTAACATAAACAAATAGATAAAATATGGACCCAAACTTATAAGGAAATTTTACTTTCAGTAAAGGCACCAAGGAAATTCAAAGTGGAAAGAAAAAGTGTTTTCAACAAATGGTGTGGGAACAATTGGATAACCATATGGAAAATTATGAACCTCAACCATTACTTCCACCCTACATATTAAATAATTTGAAATAGATCATAGTTCAAAACCTAGAGGCAGGCAAAGATTTCTTAGACAGGACACAGAGGCAGTAATAATTAAAGAAAAATGGATAAATTGGATTGCATTAACCTGAAAAACTTCAAATTGTAAGAAACTTTTAAGAAAATCAATTAGGAACTAGGAAAAGAAAGACATGAGAGAACTTTCTGGAATAAGAAAAATATTTTATAACTTAAAGAGGTGTGGGTTACACGGTTGTAAACATTCATCAAAACTCATGCTACTGGGCACATTAGTTCTATACATTTTACTTTATGTAAAACATATACCAACAAAAAGAGGAATGTATGTAAAGTGCTATGCATTTTGTGATAATCTCTTAAAAATAACTTATGTTCACCAAAGAATACAATAAAGAGAAAGAAAAGGTAAGAAACATACTAGGAGTAAAATGTTTGTATTCATTAAATAAAGATTATCCCAAGAGAAATATAGCAGTAAACTAAACATATAGTTTTGAAAGGAGGATAATCAAATGACAAAGAAACAAATGAAAGGATATTCAACTTCATTAGTTACTAGGGAAATGGACAGTAAAACTTAATGAGATGCCATTACGTGTCCAGCAGACTGGCAATGTTTTTTGTTGTGTAAATCTGATAAAGCCATGTGTTGAGGAGGATAACAAAAAGTAGAGATTTTCAGAGGCTGCTTGTTTGAACATAATTATTTAAATTTCTTTGGAAAATATTTTCAATGATTTAGCGTAGTTAAATATCTGCATATCCTAATAACCAGCAGTCCCACTTCTGGGAATAGACCCTGCAGAAACTTGAGCACCAGAGACTTGTCCAAGGAAATTTATAGCAGCACTGTTCTTAGCAGTAAAACACTCAAAGCAACCCAAATAGCTTTCAACAATAGGCTTGATAAATAATTGATGGTGTTTTCAAACGATAGCATTTAATTTCTAGAGTTAAATGTTTTCTTTAATTAAAATTTCACAGTTTGAGTGCTTTGAGCATAACCTTCTGGTTTTCCTCTTATCTCACAGTATATCTGACTCAGTCTCTTTTTGCAAGTTTTCTTGCCTGTCCTCAAAATGTTAGTGTCCTTCAAATTTCCTTTTCTATTTTACCTTCTTTCTATTCTCCACATTAGTAATGGTTAATCTCATCCATGCACAGAGCTCTAATATCTATACACTCTTAACTTAAAAATCTATATATCTATTACAGATAGATTTCTACAGCTACAAATCCTTATATCATTTAATTCATCATCCAAATTGAGACTTGTGAAAGGCAGCAAGAATAAACTACAGCTGTCTGAAGCAGAGATGCATATCTTCCTACTTATATCCAACTAGTAGCTTTTGATATTTCTATTCTCATGTCCCACAGTTGCCCCAAATTCACATGTCCTTTGCTGAATTTATCATCTTTTGACTCAAGCCACCTCTTTTTCCATTCACAGTGATTTGTACTGCAATCCACTGTCTCCCAAGCCAGAAAGCAGGAATCATCTTCAATTGCTGCTTGTTCTCTCTCACATAATCTCAGTTGCTGAACCATTTATATTCTACTTTTAAAATATCATCTGATTATTTCTATTCCTCTCCACCCCTAAACCTCTATTCTAACCAATTCCAATTTTTCTTTCTCTCTTATATTACAGCAGACCCATCAAACTCTTTCCTCTGTTCCTAATCTTGTATGCCAAGCTCATCTTAGTACTGCAGCTAGAGGTAACATCTTAACAAAAACAACTGGTCCTATTATTCCCTTCACTCACTGCCCATTGACCTAAAGATGAAATTTTAGAAGGCTTTTTATTTTCTCTGCCAATCTCTCGAGGGCTCTCTTTCTCTTTCTGGGTCTCTCTCTCTAATCCCACATTCAGCATTTGAGGTATTCTGAATTCCTTTCCAAAAATTCATTTGTTGTTTTAGTCTCCTCTTGTCCTTTGCAGCTGCTATTCATTCCCTTCCTCTTTGTTTTCCTAGTTCTTAGCCATTCGTCATACCCCAATATAGACATCACTCATCCATAAAGTCTTCTTTGACTCCCCAAGCTATTTAGGTGCCCCTCCTGTGTGCCCTGTAACATTTCTATTTCTTACTTTGTCTCCTTAGCTGTAAGGGTCTCCTACACCGTCAGGGTTGCAAGAACAGGACCTAGTCTGTTTTGTTTATCGCAGGGCCTGACATACTATATATGCAAAGTAACTGTTTATTTCTTTGATTTCGTTTCTTTTATCTAAGTACCTTGGTGCTTGCACTGTTATTCTGAATTTATTTTTGCCTGAGGACTTGTTTTTCCCTTGTTCATATATTCCCCAAAAGTATATATTTTATTCCCTCTGCTTAATAGTGTTTCCCCAGATATTTTATGACTTTCTTGCCCACATCTCTTTTTCCACTTGACTTCTGCTTCTTCAGAGAAGCTGTTACTAATCACTCCTATCATTCTCTATTCACATCTATTTTCTTTATATTATTCTCTTCATATCAATTATCACACCTGACATATTATTCAATTGACAATTTATTATCTGTCACTCTCATTTGATTATAAATCCCCTGAAGGAAAGGACTTTGTTTGGCCAGCACCTAGAATTTGGCCAAATAAATGATTTTTAAATGAATAAATGATAAATTCTATTGATAAATACCCTACTGTTGGCCTTTCTTTTATTCTGAGACTAAATCCCAAATGATCACGGATTTTAATGTATGCTATCTTGATTATCTTTAATAAGTATTTTATTCATATATATATGTATTTTAATTTGATGAATGCCTTTGTCAAGTTTTGGAATCCTTGTAATGATAGTTTCTTGAAAAATATTTGGGAACTTTACTTCTCTGTGATCTGGAACAATTTAAATAAGGGTTACTAATTCTTTGAAGACTTTATTTAAAGTCCCTTGTCTCCTGTCACTGTTTTTAAGCTTTCTAACATTTATTCATGTAGTTTAGTAGCTTATTTGATATAGGATATAAAAATTATTACTGAATTACAGAAAATATTATTGTTTTTATTTTATATTTGATTGTACTTAATACTTATTTCTAATTTATTTTTGTATACTTTTGCAATTTTCATTCTTAATTCTCTTTTCTGTTCTTTTTCCTGACTTCTTTCTTCCTCCCTTTCTCCCCCTGCTTGGTATATATTCGCCAACCCACAGACTCACAATTCCCCATCTCTTTGGCTGAGACATTGGTTTCTCTATTTGATGTTTGTAAAGATACTTAATATTCTAGTTATAAAATTTTAAAGTTATTTTTGTTTTTCATTATTTATGTTTTTATATTACAGTATTTCTTTGCTGGTGCATATAAAGTATTATAGTTCAATTGCAATTCATTTATTACCATTTTTTCCTGTTTAGAAGTGAGAATGTTTAAAGGTTTTATTTTGTGTAGATATCTTGTTTTATTTTTACTTGCTGCTAGTAAGATTTTAATTTACCTGTACATCAAACATTTTTATGAGATATATCCAGGTCTGAGATTGATTTTGCCTGAAACATGGTGAATTCCTTCAGTTATCAGCTATAGAAAATTTTATTTTTTATTTCCTTGGTAAGTGGCTCTCTATCTTCTGGTTTTGTGTGTGTGTGTGTGTGTGTGAGGAAGACCAGCCCTGAGCTAACATCCGTTGCTAATACTCCTCTTTTTGCTGAGGAAGACTGGCCTTGGGCTGACATCCGTGCCCATCTTCCTCTACTTTATATGGGACGCAGCCTCGGCATGGCTGACAAGCAGTGCGTTGGCAGGCTCCCGGGATCCGAACCCACGAACCACGGGATGCCAAAGCGCAAACTAAACCGCTGCACCACTGGGTAGGCCCCTATCTTCTGTTTTTTGACATTATTTTCATGGCTTTTCTCAATTTCTCCATATTCTCTACTTATTCAAATATTTCTTCATGTCGTTGATAAATTTAAGCAACGTCAATTAAAACCATGTCTACATTATGGTTACATTCCTCTGTTGTGTTTTTGGTCTCCTTGCCACCTTTCCTTATCAGATTCATCTTCAACTTAAATCTAATTCTGTGCCTGTTCCTTAAAATCACATATATTCATATTCCGTTGGTGGCAACAAACTAATTTACTGAAATTTTCTTGAAGTAAATTAATTTTATAGGACTTCCCATTGAGTGGTCTGGATATTTTGCTGTTTACCATGTTCTGTCGTATTTTTTCGTAAACCTATGATTACAAAGTCAGTAGATCCTGTACTCATTATCAAACATGGCCAGGGATAGCTGAAACTCGATGATTACCCTTGGCCTTTTCCTCTTACAATAGACAAGTTGACCAAATAGTCATATATTTTTGTAGGACAAATTGAATTACCTGACTCAGAGTTTAATTCCCAGTTCTAGGCAATTTTAAAAATTAAAATAACATTAAAACGTAGTTTTAGCTCTCTCATCCTACAACTGCAGTGACATTCTGAGTAGATGTAGTGCATCAATACTGCCATTTTCAGCATGCGTGGCCACTGGGGTTTCTTTCCTTATCCCCCACCTACAGTGTTTTATTTGAGGGGAATACAAATAATATAATTCACCATGCCTCCATCATGCTTTTTGACATTTAGTTAGTTGTTTTCTGAAATGTTTCAGAATGTACTTGATTGCAGTTAGTTGAAGAGTTCATGGATCAACAGTTTTATTATTTTCCTCAGTTTGTCTCATTCTTGAAGCAAAGCTACAGAGTACCCCAGGCTAAAGTATAAATACATTTGGTAAGTCCTGCTTTATTTATTTTATAATGTCCATCTATATCTTCCATATTTTTGCATTATACTATATATTATTCCTAGATATTTTCCTTGTCACTAAGATATGCAAATTTTAATCTCTGTTTTTCACTGCAAAATTAATGAGAAATTGCCATTTTGAGCCAGGTTAATATGTTTTATTTTTAATGTTACTAAAGGTTATAATTATGGTAAATAACTGATGAAGAGTTATTGTTGTTCAAGGTTCATATGTATTTCAACTTAAAGAATTCTTAAAACAACTTTTGAATTAGATACTGTATTCCATATAAGAAATAAAGAAATAGAACACTTCCTTTATATTTGGGGAAGAAAGTCATGAAAACGTGAGATGTTGAGATATATAAGGGAAGATATCAACATAATATATGACCAGTCAATCAATATTGGTGGTAGGGTAAATGTAGATAAAAGATTAATTGGCAGTGATTAGAGTGTGGTCAATGAAACTAGCATTAAATTGTGGCAAAAATAAATGTGATTAATGTGAAGGAGTGGTAGAAATGAATGTAATAAAAATTTAACAGCAAAGTAGGAAAAATAACTTTTCAAGGATTTCTCCCAAATTTTCAAAGATTCCTCTGTGTTTAAATGCAGTTTTCTTGTTTTTAGTGGTGATAAATTCCATGAGGAAATTCAAGTATGGGAAAAATATGTATTATTAATTAATTAAACTATTGTGGCATAATTTTCCTTTAAAAATTCACCAATTTTAAGTGTACAATTCAAAAATTTTGACAAATGTATATATTTGTGCAACTATTATCACAGTCAAGATGTATAACTTTTCTATCCTTCCATTCATTATAAAATGTTTTATCATTTCTTTTGTGATTTCTTCTTTAATCTATGGGTTATATAAAATGTAGTGTTTAATTTCAAAATATTTTTGCTAGATACTACTCCTTTTTTTTTTTTAATTTCAGGTGTAAGTCCCTTGTGGTCAACCTACTTTTGTATGATTTCAGTGTTTTAAAATTTATTGAGATTTGTTTTAAGGCCTATAATATAGTTTATCTTTATGTGCACCTCAAATATTTATTATCCTGTTGTTGTTAGATGAAGTGTTCTCTCAATGTTAGTTGATAATGTTATTCAAGCCATTGGTCATTGAGAATAGAGAGCTGAAAACTCCATTTATAATTGTGGATTTGCCTATTTTTTTTCAGTTATATCAGATTTGATTCATGTGCCTTAACATTATTTTATTAGATGCATGTATACTTTTAGGATTGTCAAGGCTATTTTGATAACTTCAACACTTTATCATCATAAAATGCCCCTTCCTATCCATGGATATATATTTTTATTCCAAAATCTGCTTTGTTGATATTAATATAGTCATACCAGCCTTCTTGTATTTAGTGTTTGCCTGGTATATCTTTTTCCAGCAGTGTATGTTTAACATATCTGTAGTTTTACAGTGAAACTAGATCTTTCAGAAACACATCGTTGGATCTTGCTCTTCTATCTTATTTGACTACCTCTGTTTTTTAATTGGGTATTTAGACCCTACATTTAATTATGAATAGTGACATATTTAGAGTTAAGTCTTCTGTTTTGCTCTGGGTTTTCTGTCTATCCCATTTGTTCCTTGTACCTTTGAAACATTTTTCTTGCCCTCCATTGAATGAATTAGGAATATTTTATGAATCAGTTTTAAATCCACTATTTATTAGATTATTAGCAGTGTGACTTTTTTTTAGTGGTTGCTATAAGTTTTACACTATCGATATCTTTAACTCAATCTACTTCAAATAATTTTATACTTCATAGATTTTTAACAAGCTTACAACATTATATATCCATTTCCCCACCCATCCTTTGTGATATAATTTTCATACATTTTATTTATATGTTGTTATGAACCCGTATTGCGTTGCTCTTATTTTGCCATAAATGGTCATTTATTATTTAAAGAGAATTGAAAATGAAGAAAAATTCTTTTATATTTACCCACATATTTGCTATTTCCTGTGGTGCTCATTTTTTTGCGTAGGTCCAAATTTCCATGTCTCCTGACCTGAAAAACTTTTTGTACTCTTTCTTACACATGTTCTGATGGTAAATACTATCAACTTTTCATTTTTTAGCCATAAAGTGTTTTTATTTCAAAAAACATTTGAAATTTTTGTGTGTGTATGAGGAAGACTAGCCCTGAGCTAACATCTGTTACCAATTCTCCTCTTTTTGCTGAGGAAGATTGGCCCTGAGCTAATATCTGTGCCCATCTTCCTCCACTTTTTTATATGGGATGCCACCACAGCATGGCTTGACAAGAGGTTCATCGGTCCACTCCCAGGATCCGAACCTGCAGAACCTGGGTCACCGAAGAGGAGTGCATGAACTTAACTGCTACACCACTGGGCTGGCCCCTGAATTTTTTTTTTTATTCTGGAGCCATATTTTTTAGTGAGTATAGAATTCTGTGTTGACAGTATCCCCTCCTACAGTTTAAAGATATTGTCTTCTGGATTGCATTATTTCTGACAAGAAATCTATTTTTATTTATGTTCCTCTCAATAGTGTCTTAGGGTTTGGTTGAGATTCTTAGACCAGTATAATTATAATTTTCATCAAATATTAAAACTTTTTCACTATTTGGTACTCTAAAGTCTGCTTTTTCTGGTGCCACAGGTCACCAGAATTTTGTGTTTCTTTGTTTTGCTCTGTGAGTTTCATTTGGATAGATTCTATTGCTATGTCTTAAAGTTCACTAACCTTTTCTGCAATGTATTACAGTATTAATATTCATTTCAGGGATTATTTTTCATCACTGAATATTTAATTTGGGTTTATTTCATATCTTCCATTTCTTCCTTTTCATTCACATTTCTTCTCTTACCTTTTTGAGCTATTGACTATATTTATAGTAACTTTTTCCCCCTCCTTGTCTGTCAGTTTCATCATTTATGTCATTCTTGGGTCTGTTTTTATTGATTGATTTTTGTCTTGATTATGGGTCATATTTTCCTGATTGGAAATTTTAAATTGAATCCTGGACATTGTAAATTTTATGCCATTGGATGCTGCATTATGCTGTTTTCCTAAATGAGTGTTGGATTTTTTTCTGTCACGCTGTTTAATCCTTTTCAGGCTTGTTTTTAAATTTTATTGGGAAATGCAGAGAAGCATTTAAACCAGGGTTAACTTTGACCCCCTTCTACACAAATACCTTTTAGATATTTTATCCAAAACCCATGTATTACAAGGTCTTTTTATTCTGGCTTATGGAGATATTTCCCAACCTTTTGTGGGCTCCAAGAATTTTTCCGTCTACTTCTTTCTGGTAGTTCTTTCCTGAGAGTGAGGTATATTCTCATACTTGCCTAGCTCAGCACACAACCAAAGACTAAGGGGACTCCCATCTCTAGAGAGGTCTGTCTGTGTACAGCTCTCTCTTTTCTGGTACTCTTTCTCATAAATTCTAGTCACCATCACCTTTTGGGACTCTAATATATTTCTCTTCAGTTCAGCAGAACTGGTGAGTTTTGGTTGGAATTCATCTCATGATCTGGAAACTCTCTTCAGGTGATGCAACTTAAGGTTTTCCTTTCTCCTTCCTTTACCCAAGAATAATAGTCCTGAGTTGCCAATACTTGAAAGCTTGTTTCATATATTTTGTCTGTTTTTCTAACTGTTTAGAACAAAGGCTAAATGTGGTCTTTGCTATTCCATTGCCCTAAAGTTGATAATTATTTATTTACTTCATATCAACTTTATTTTTGTTCTAAATTCCAATAATTTTAGCCTCTTATGAAAATAAAACTCAGTTATTATTGTGTTTTTATTCCACCAGGTCCAACCAGATCATGCTGCCATTCACAGGGGAGGGTCCATTAGGCTTTAGTCTACATAGTTTCTAGGAGAGTTATCATTTGCCTAAGACAGTTCCACTAGATCCAGTATTTTTTTAGATTTTGGATTATGTTTAAAATCCAGAAATTTATGACACGGCTGGAAGCCCTTGTGCTGGCTTATAGCCCAGCCTCTTTATTTACTATGCAAAAGATGATTTCAAGTTGAGATTAAACATACCTATCATGTAATTGTTTCATGCAAGAACTATGTTTTTACACTCCTACTATGTGTCAGTCATTGCTCTAAATATTAACCCATTTGATCCTTATGATAACTATTTGATAAAGAAAATGTAATTATCCACATTTATCAGTGAGAAAATAGCCTGACAGCAAGACATGGTGACTTGCTTCCTAATCTCACAACTAGGAAATGAAGTACATAGGATTTGTACCCAGGTAGTCCAGCTCCAATGTTGGGGTTCTTTTTTTTTTTTTAAACTGCATCTTTTTTTTTTTTTATTGATGTCTTAGTTTATAACACTGTGGGGTTTTAGTTGTACATTTTTGTTTGTCCATCACCTTGTGGATGTAACCCTTCACCCCTTGTGCCCCTCCACCCCCCTTCCCCTTGGTAACCACCAATCAGTTCTCTCTGTCCGTGTGTTCACTTATATTCCATATATGAGTGAGTTCATGCAGTGTCTGTCCTTCTCTCTCTGGCTTATTTCACTTAACATAATACCCTCTAGGTCCCTCCATGTTGTTGCAAATGGGACAATTGTGTCTTTTCTTATGGCTGAGTAGTATTCCATTGTATGTATATACCACATCTTCTTTAACCAATCTTCAGTTGAGGGACACTTGGGTTGCTTCCACTTCTTGGCTATAGTGAATAATGCTGCAATGAACATAGGGGTGCATACGCCTCTTGTGATGGTTGATTTCACGTCCATTGGGTAGATGCCCAAGAGTGGGATTGCTGGATCATATGGTATTTCTATTTTTAATTTTTTGAGGACTCTCCATACTGTTTTCCATAGAGGCTGCACCAGTTTGCATTCCCACCAGCAGTGAATGAGGGTCCCCGTTTCTCCACAACCTCTCCAGCATTTGTTGTTATTTGTCTTTGTGATTATAGCCATTCTAACCGGTGTAAGGTGATATCTCAGTGTAGTTTTGATTTGCATTTCCCTGATGATTAGTGATGTTGAACATCTTTTCATGTGTCTATTGGCCATCTGTATCTCTTCCTTGGAAAAATGTCTGTTCATATCCTCTGCCCATTTTTTGATCGGGTTGTTTGTTTTTTTGTTGCTCAGTTGTATGAGATATTTGTATAGTACTGAGATTAATCCCTTGTCGGACAAACGATTTGCAAATATTTTCTCCCAGCTGGTGGGTTGTTTATTCATTTTGATCCTGGTTTCATTTGCCTTGTAGAAGCTCTTTAGTCTGATGAGGTCCCACTTGTTTATTTTCTCTTTTGTTTCCCTTGTCTGGGTAGACATGGAATCTGAAAGGATCCCTTTATGTCCAATTGCAATTAGTGTACTGCCTATATTTTCTTCCAGGAGTTTTATAGTTTCAGGTCTCACTTTCAGGTCTTTGATCCATTTTGAATTGATTTTTGTATATGGCGATAGGAGATGGTCTACTTTCATTCTTTTGCATGTTGCTGTCCAATTTTCCCAGCACCATTTATTGAAGAGACTTCCCTCTCTCCATTGTATGTTCTTTGCTCCTTTGTCGAAGATTAGCTGTCCATAGATGTGTGGTTTTATTTCTGGGCTTTCAATTCTGTTCCATTGATCTGTGTGTCTATTCTTGTACCAGTACCATGCTGTTTTGATTACTGTAGCTTTATAGTATATTTTGAAATCAGGGATTGTGATGCCTCCAGCTTTGTTCTTTTTTTTCAGAATTGCTTTAGCTATTCAGGCTCTTTTGTTGCCCCATACGAATTTCAGTAGTTTTTGTTCTATTACCGTGAAGAATGACATTGGGATTCTGATTGGGATTGCATTGAATCTGTAGATTGCTTTAGGTAGAATGGACATTTTAACTATATTTATTCTTCCAATCCATGTGCATGGAATATTTTTCCATTTCTTTATGTCCTCCTCGATTTCTTTCAATAGTGTCTTATAGTTTTCATTGTATAGGTCTTTGACCTCCTTGGTTAAATTTATTCCCAGATATTTTATTCTCTTTGTTGCAATTGTAAATGGGATTGTCTTTTTGAGTTCTCTTTCTGTTTTTTCATCATTAGTGTATAGAAATGCAATTGATTTTTGTAAGTTGATTTTATACCCTGCCACTTTACTGTAGTTCTTGATTGTTTCTAGTAGCTTTCCGATGGAATTTTTGGGGTTTTCTATGTATAGGATCATGTCGTCTGCAAATAGTGAGAGTTTCACTTCTTCATTGCCTATTTGAAGTCCTTTTATTCCTTTTTCTTGCCTAATTGCTCTGGCCAGAACTTCCAGTACTATGTTGAATAAGAGCGGTGAGAGTGGGCACCCTTGTCTTGTTCCTGTCCTCAAAGGAATGGCTTTCAGTTTTTCCCCGTTGAGTAGGATGTTTGCTGTAGGTTTGTCATATATGGCCCTTATTATGTTGAGGTACTTTCCTTCTATACCCATTTTGTTGAGAGTTTTTATCATAAATGGATGCTGGATCTTGTCGAATGCCTTCTCTGCATCGATTGAGATGATCATGTGGTTTTTATTCTTCATTTTGTTAATGTGGTGTATCACGTTGATTGATTTGCGGATGTTGAACCATCCCTGTGTCCCTGGTATAAATCCCACTTGATCGTGGTGTATGATCTTTTTGATGTATTGCTGTATTCGGTTTGCCAATATTTTGTTGAGGATTTTTGCGTCTATGTTCATCAGCGATATTGGCCTGTAGTTTTCCTTCCTTGTATTGTCCTTGTCTGGCTTTGGTATCAGCATGATGTCGGCCTCATAGAATGTGTTGGGAAGTATTCCGTCTTCCTCTATTTTTTGTAATAATTTGAGAAGGATAGGTGCTAAATCTTCTTTGAACGTTTGATAAAATTCTCCAGGGAAGCCATCTGGTCCTGGGCTTTTATTTTTTGGGAGGTTTTTGATTACTGTTTCAATCTCTTTACTTGTGATTGGTCTGTTCAGATTCTCTATTTCTTCTTGATTCAGTTTTGGGAGGTTGTACGCATCCAAGAATTTGTCCATTTCCTCTAGGTTGTCCAATTTGTTGGCGTAAAGTTTTTCATAGTATTCCCTAATAATCCCTTGTATTTCTGTGGTGTCTGTTGTGATTTCTCCTCTTTCATTTCTAATTTTATTTATTTGAGTCTTGTCCCTTTTTTTCTTAGTGAGTCTGGCTAAGGGCTTGTCAATTTTATTTATCTTCTCAAAGAACCAGCTCTTTGTTTCATTGATCCTTTCTACTGTTTTTTTGGTTTCAATTTCATTTATTTCTGCTCTGATTTTTATTATTTCCCTCCTTCTACTGATTCGGGGCTTTGTCTGTTCTTCTTTTTCCAACTCTGTTAGGTGCAATTTAAGGTTATTTATTTGGGATTTTTCTTGTTTGTTAAGGTGAGCTTGTATTGCTATGAATTTCCCTCTCAGGACTGCTTTTGCTGCATCCCATATGAGTTGGTATGGTGTATTTTCCTTTTCATTTGTCTCCAGATAGCTTTTGATTTCTCCTTTAATTTCATCAACGACCCATTGGTTGTTCAGTAGCATGTTGTTTAGTCTCCACATCTTTGTCCCTTTCCTAGTTTTTTCCTTGCAGTTGATTTCTAGTTTCACAGCATTATGATCAGAAAAGATGCTTGTAATGATTTCAATCTTCTTAAATTTATAGAGGTTTGCCTTGTTTCCTAATATATGGTCTATCCTTGAGAATGTTCCATGTGCACTTGAGAAGAATGTGTACTCCGCTTTTTTTGGGTGGAGTGCTCTGTATATATCTATTAAGTCCATTGCGTCTAGTTTTTCGTTTAAGTCCATTATTTCCTTATTGACTTTTTGTCTGGATGATCTATCCATTGATGTAAGGGGGGTGTTAAGATCCCCTACTATAATTGTGCTATTGTTAATATCTCCTTTAAGGTTTTTTAGCAGTTGTTTTATGTACTTTGGTGCTCCTGTGTTGGGTGCATAGATATTTATAAGTGTTATGTCTTCTTGGTGAAGTGTCCCTTTTATCATTATATATTGCCCTTCTTTGTCTCTCATTACCTTTTTTATCTTGAAGTCTACTTTGTCTGATATAAGTATGGCTACTCCTGCTTTCTTTTGTTTGCCATTAGCTTGGAGTATTGTTTTCCATCCTTTTATTTTGAGTCTGTGTTTGTCTTTAGAGCTGAGATGTGTTTCCTGGAGGCAGCAGATTGTTGGATCTTGGTTTTTAATCCATCCTGCCACTCTGTGTCTTTTGATTGGAGAATTCAATCCATTTACATTTAGAGTGATTATTGATATATGAGGGTTTAATGTTGCTATTTTATTGTTCATCTTCTGGTTCTTTTGCATTTCCTTTGTTTCTTGTCCCTTGTGTTTCGGACTGCAAATTCAATTTGGTATTTCTGCATGCTCATTCTCTTGGTTTCCTCTTTATTTGTCATGTGTGGTTCTCTTCTGGTTGTTTGTTTAGTGGTTGCCGTGTGGTTTATATAAGCGATCTCCTGGATAAGAAAGTACATTTTCAGATGCCTCCTTTTTCCTGAGGCTGGGTCAGTTCAATCCCTTACCTCTTCCCCTCCTTATTTGTTATCTCTTTATTCCAGATTGTGTCATGAATGTATGTTTCCAGTGATGAGCTTGAATTAATTTTTGATGTTTTCCAACTGTATTTTGTTCTGGTTTAGTCTCCTTGCTTTTCTCCTTGTTGAAATCTTTGTATCCCCTTTCTCATTTGTTTTTTTTCAGGCCTAAGGGCCTTCTTGAGCATTTCTTGTAGTGGGGGTCTTGTGGTGACGAACTCTCTTAGCTTTTGTTTATCAGGGAGAGTTATTATTTCTCCATCGTATTTGAAGGATATTTTTGCTGGATAAAGTATTCTCGGCTGAAGGTTTTTGTCTTTCATGATTTTGAATATATCATTCCAGTCTCTCCTAGCCTGTAGAGTTTCTGTCGAGAAATCAGCTGAGAGCCTGATGGGGTTTCCTTTGTATGTTATTTTGGTTTTTTGTTTAGCTGCCTTCAATATTATTTCCTTGTCATGGGTATTCTTCAAGTTTGCTACTATGTGGCGAGATGATTTTTTATTCCTGTTTATATATTTAGGTGATCTATTGATTTCATTCACTGTTATTTCCCTCTCGTTCCCTAGGTTGGGGAAGTTCTCAGCTATTATTTCTTCGAACAAACTCTCTGCTCCTTTTTCTCTTTCTTCTCCTTCTGGAATACCTATTATCCTTATGTTGCTTTTTCTCATTGAGTCTGATATTTCTCGAAGAATTTCTTCATTTCTTTTTAGTCTTAGCTCTCTCTCCTCCTCTACCAGGAGCATTTCTGCGTGGCTATCCTCAATAGTGCTAATTCGTTCCTCCATATTGTCAGTTCTGCTCTTTAAAGACTCCATTTTTTCCACTATCTCGTTGATTTTGTTTTTCATCTCCAATAATTCTGATTGGTTTTTCTTTAGGGTTTCAATCTCTTTTGTGACATAATCCCTGAATTCGTTGATTTGTTTCTGTGTGTTCTCTTGTATTTCGTTGAGCTTGTTTATGATAGCTATTTTGAATTCTCTCTCATTCAGGTTATCAAATTCTGTGCCTTCAGGGTTGGTTTCTGGGTGTTTGTCATTCTCCTTTTGGTCTGTAGCCCTGACATATTTTTGCAAGGATCCGACGGGGACGGCTTTATTTTTACCCCTCATGATTAAAGTTAGTCCTGCAGTTTCCCCCTGCTGCCACTAGATGGAGATAGCGAGCGGTTTGCTCTGAGGCGGCTGCAGCCCCCGGAGGGATTATGCTGAAACGCCGGGTGTGTGGGGGGAGGGGTCCTCTCTTTCTCCTGCTTGACCTGGGGGTTTCCTTTCTGGCTCTCTTAGGGTGTTTGCTACACCCCCTAAGCAGTCCGTTGTCGCTTCCCAGTGGGGATCTCGCCACAGTCTGTGAGAGCACCTGGATGGTGATAGTTTTCCCCGCTGTGGGCCGCCCCCCCCCCGTCCGTGAACCGGGCTGTTTTTGCCAATCGATTGGGGAGGGGGAGTACAACCTCCTACCTCTCTTCCCGTCCTCCTGGGCTTCCCGCGCCTCCACCGTCCGATGTATGGCAGCAGGGGTTTCTCAGAAGTCCTTCGTAGTGTTTGATTGAGCTCTGTTGGAATGTGAATGATGTTTTCGTTGTGTCGTAGGGGGCAGAGATTCAAAGAGGGAATCTCACTCTGCCATGATGCTGACATCACTCCTCTCCAATGTTGGGGTTCTTAACCACTATACAGTACAGCCCTAAATACAGTTAAAGCAGCATTCAGATAAAGATTTATTGTCTAAAATGCATATATTAGTAAACAAAATAGAATGAAAAAAAAGGAATTGAGCAACTAACTGAAGTTAGAAAAATAACAACAGAATAAATCCAAAGAAAGCATAACAAAATACAATAAAGGAAGAAACAGAATTAAAAGTTTAGTAAACAAAACCATGGAAGTACTAATAAAGTAATGAAAGAACTTGATATTTAAGGGGAAAATGATAAACCTTTTCATAATAGAGTACAAAAAGAGGAAGAAAGCATAAAACACAAAATAAGAAATGCTAATAAGCAAATAACCACACACAAAAAAGAGCTCATTAAAATGATCCTAAGAGACAATATTGATCAATTATACAAACAATTTTAGAATATGAATGGGATAGATAACTTTACAGGCAAGTATGATTATCAAAACTGACCTCAGAAGACAGAATGTAGACTCACCAATCACAATAAATAAAATAGAGAAAATTGTTGAAGAACTACTCTTCAAAGGGGCACCAGTCCCAGATGTTTTCATGGGGCAATTCTATTAAACTTCTAAGAAATAAAAATTTCAGTTGTATGTAAACTGTTTGAAAGAAAGAAAACTAAAATTCTTTTTATGATGCTATTGTGACACTGGTATCAAAACCCAACAAAGATAGCCCAAAATGAACAACTACAGATAATTCAAAAGCATTCTAAAATGATGATATACTATTACCAAGTGGGGCTTATTCTAGAAATTCTAGAATTATGCAAATAACTTTCTGCATTAATGGAAAAAAGCATATGATTATCTATATACATTTTAAAAAGGTACTTTGTAAATTTAACATCCACCCTTAGTTAAAAACTTTTAAAGCATAAGACATGAATACTCCCTTTGCCAAAAAAAAAATGCGTTTATTTCTGGAGAGTGGCTTGAGGGTGCTCATATAGTGCTTATTGGGCATGTAGACCCATCTGCTTGCAGGAAAATTTTCTTTTCTTTTTGGCTGTCTATCAAGTCATGCCTCCTCTCCTGTCTTCTTCTAGAACATTGACTAGTATCCTTCAGAGTGAGTTTAAATTTGACAAAACACGGGAATAGCCACTAATCAGGAAGCTACCATTCTCTGCCATTGCAAAATATTCTTTGTTTTGGGGGGGGGTGAGGAAGATTAGCTCTGAGCTAACATCTGTTGCCAATCCTTCTCTTCTTGCTGAGGAAGATTGGTCCTGGGCTAACATCTGTGCCCATCTTCCTCTACTTTATTTGTGGGGCACCTGCCACAGCATGGCTTGATAAGTGGTGCATGGGTCCTCACCAGGAATCCGAACCTGCAAACCCCAGGCTGCCGAAGCCGAGTGTGCGAACTTAACCACTATGTCACTGGGTCAGCCCCACAAAATATTCTTTAATCAAGGAATTCTAAACAGGATGATAAAGTAATAGAGGATGAAGAAATGTACACTATTTTCTGGATAAAATAACCTGCTTTAGTACTTAGAACATGAAGTCCCATATTTACGCCTGGTTTTTAAGCTTTCTATTATGTTGTCCCACCTCAATATTTCCAAGCTTGCCATACTCCTTACTACTACCATGGGTTGTTTCTATTTCACATCTCTGAAATTTATTCATTTACTTTTAACCACATAACTTCTAAACATTGTGCAAAACCCAGCATTGGGAGCTGAAAACTTCCTAACTGAAACTTTTCACTGATTTCCTGATTTCTTGGTGCTCCTATGTTATGAACTATCACTTTTGAAATATATTGTAAAACTATTTAATTTAATGAACTCTTGCACTTTCTATATTAAACACTTTAAGAAAACATATAGTGTTATATATTTTTTGTTTCCCCTCAGCAGATAGCAGGGTTCGTTTATTACAATTTCTTTGTCTTTGCATTTTTTTATGATTTTGAAGATTTATCACTAAACTCCGTTTATACTTTTTAATGGTTATATTTATGATTTCAGGATTAATGAGCTTTAGACATATCTTAATTGCATGTTATGAAGAAATGTGTGCATATATATGCTTTTATTACACTCGTTCACATCATCTGGGCATTTTCTCTTGGGGACATTTCTTCATTTCATGTCCTCATCTCCTGAGCCACCCTCCTCTGTTGGAATATGAGGGTGATCTCTCTGTGGTTTGCTGGCAAAATCCTTTATGTAATTGGTTTAAGTGTATTTTGTTTGGACATATTCATATTTGCTCAATTTTCTATGTTTAGTAGCTGTAAAGCTGTTTACATCTAATTTTGTTTAGATCAGTATGGTTCTTTCTGCCTCATACTTCCTTTCTGCGTATAGAAGGTGCTGCAAAAAGGTTCTCCTGGGCTCACGATACTAGACCTCACTCTCCAAGTAAGAGAACTCTGGATAAGCTGTTCTGTGTACTCAACCTACTCTGTGCCCTGTGCATCCCTAGTGTTCCATATCTGCTGTAGCTATTATCCCTTCACTTGGTCCAAATTTCCTTGTATTCATCAGTTATTGTAAGTATCTTGTGCTTTGGCATGTGACAGTTTCCTAATTAATTGAAGATAAATTTTTCTCTTTGTTCTTGTTATTATTCGGATTGATCTTTAAAATACAATGCCATATACAAGGCTTTATTCTATTTTTCTTCACTATCGCCTGTTATTATAGTATATATTGTTTTTCAGTTTGATTTATTGTTGTCTCAGATTTCTTTTGTGAATTGAGTTTGAGCTCTTATCCTCAACTATGATAATTTATGGATAGAAATGTTACTGCCAGATGATTGATTCCATTAATCTAGGACTATAACATATTAATTTATGTACTCAGTTTTTCATGTGTGACAGATACATTATGGATCATTCTCATTTTGATGTTTAATGTATTATCATTTTTCATCGAATAACAAATGATGTATAATTACATGTGTTATTAATTACCTACAATTGTTTAATTTATTTCTTCTGAGCAAGTAAGAAAAAGTATAAAATGGAAACTCATTATTTAGAATAATAGGGCATATTTATGAAACTCAAACTCAATATTAATTTCCAATCTGTCCATCTCTTTTTTTTTTCTGATAGGACCTAGAGAGTATTATACTAAGTGAAATAAGTCAGAGAAACATTACCATATGACTTCACTTATATGTGAATCTAAAAATCAAAACAAAAGAACAAACAAAGCAAAACAAAAACAGACTCATGGATATAGAAAACAAACTGGTGGTTGCCAGAGGGGAGGGGGTTTGGGGTGTGGGAAATAGGTTAAGGAGATTAAGAGGTACAAACTTACCATTATAAAATAAATAAGTCATGGGAATGTAATGTACAGCATAGGGGATGTAGTTAATAATATTGTAATAACTTGTATGGTGACAGATGGTAACTAGACTTCTGGTGGTGATCATTTTGCAATGTATATAAATATAGAATTGCTGTGATGTACACCTGAAACTGATATAGTATCGTAGGTCAACTATACTTCAATTTAAAAAAAATAAAGAAAAAAATTTTAATAAATATTTATTATATTTTTGCTGAGAAAGATTCACCCTGAGCTAATAACCACTGTCAATCTTCCTCTGTTTGGTATGTGAGCCACCATCACAGCATGGCCACTGACAGATGAGTGGTGTAGGTCTATGCCCAGGAACCAAAACTGGGCCACCAAAGCAGAGCGCACCAAACTTAACCACTAGGCCACTGGGGCTGGCTCTTAAAAAATATTCAATAAATAAATAAAGTGGGTTTTAGGGTAGGTTCTCTGCAAAGTTTTTCTAATAAATAAATCATTCTATAATTTGTCCAAAAAAAAAAAAAGACACCATTTTAAGGGAATAGCCTAACAATGTCTGTTAACATCTTGCAGCTTTATATAGATTTCAATTCTCACAGCATTTCATCACATTCATATGGATTTTTTTTATAATATCCCTCTCAAGAGGCAAAAGCAGTATATTCTTTACTTCTATTTATGAACAGAATTTAATATGATCTCTAGCTTGTAAAATCTTTTGCGTGTTTTCCTTGTTGTGTTCATGAGTATGAGCGTTTTTTATACTATTTCAGCCAAAGACTCCATCAGCAGTGAGTTCTGATAAATTTCAGTTGCAACAGTAGCAATGAGCTTTCTGAAGCAATGCCTAGTATGCATTATATTAGCAATGACTTTTTAAAAAATATTTTTCATTGTGGTAAGTATTAATAACATAAGATCTACCTTTTTTTTCAAAGTTTTAAGTATACAGTACAGTATTTTTAAGTATAAGCAAATGTTGTACAGAAGATCACTAAAACTTACTCATATCGCATAACTGAAACTATACCTGTTCAACAGCAGCTCCTCTCTCTCTCCCCAAGCTCCTGGTGATCACCATTCTACTTTCTGCTTCTATGAGTATTACTATTATAGATACATCATATAAATGGAATCATACAGTGTTTGTCCTTCTGTTACTGTCTTATTTCACTTACCATATTATTCTTAAGATTCATCTATGTAGTTGCATATAGCAGGATTGCCTTCTTTTTTACCGCTGAGTAATATTCCATTGCATGTATATACCACATTTTTTCCTTTCTTATTTTTTTTTTTTTGGTTATCATTTTCTTTCCTTCCTTCCTCTCTCTTTCTTTCTTTATTTACTTCTTTCTTTTGTCCCTTCTTCCCTTCTTTCTCTCTTTATTTCTTTCTTCCTCTCTTCCTCTCTCCCTCTCTTCCTTCCTTCCTTTTGAGAACACAATATCTACCCTCTAAGCAAATTTCAACTATACAATATACTATTGTTAACTATAGTCACATTGCTATACATTAGATATATAGAACTTATTCATCTTGTATAAATTAAACTTTGGACCCTTTAACCAACATCATCTGTCCCTGAAACTACCATTATACTCTCTGATTCTATGAGTTTGACTATTTTAGATTTCATTTATATCTGAGATCAACGCAGTATTATCTTACAGTCTGCCTTATGTCACTAAGCACAATGTCCTCCAGGTTCATCCATTTTGTTTCAAATGGCAGGATTTCCTTTTTTAAGGCTGAATAATATTCCATTGTGTGTGTATATGTATATGTATGTGTGTATATCCATTCATCATGTGTGTTTTCTTTATCCTTTCATACATTGACAGGCACTTAAGTTATTTTCATACTTCAGTTCTTGTGAATAATGCTGCAACGAACATAGAAGTACATATCTCTCCAGCGTACTGATTTTATTTCCTTTAACTATGTACCCAGAAGTGGGATTGCTGGATAACAAGGTAGTTCTATTTTTAACTTTTTGAAGAACCTCCATACCATGTTCCGTAATGACTATTCCAATTTCCATTCCCACTAAAAGTGTACAAGGGTTCCCTTTATTCCAGAGCCTCACCAATATTTGTTATCTTTCACTCTTTGCTAAAAGCTATTCTTACATATGTGAGGTAATATCTCACTGTGGTTTTTATTCATATTTCCCTGATGATTTGTGGTGTTGAGCACCTTTTTGTATACCTGTTGACCATTTGCATGTCTTCTTTGGAGAAATGTATATTTAACTCTTTTCTCCTTTTTTAAAATAGGGTTATTTGGTTTTTGCTATTGAGTTGCAAGAGTCCCTTATATATTTTGGATTTTAACACCTTATCAGATAGGTGGTTTGCAAATGTTTTATCCCATTCTGTAGGTTGCCTTTTCACTCTGTTGACTGTTTCCTTTGCTGTCCAGTAGCCCTTTAGTTTGATATAATCTCACTTGTTTATTTTTTATTTTTGTTGCTATATACAAAGAACTTGTTGCCCAAATCAATGTCAAGAAGCTTTTTCCCTATGTTTTCTACTAGGAGTTTGACAATCTGAGGTCTTACATTTAAGTCTTTAATCTATGTTGAGTTGATTTTTGTGTATGATATAAGATAAGGTCCAATTTCATTCCTTTCATTTCATTTCATGTCTAGTTTCCCTGATATATGGAATATAAGGATATATCAAGGTGGGAAGAATAATATGAGCAAAGACCATGGAATATGTAAAAATTTGTTATTGAATTATGTATTTAACTAACTTCCTATCCTTAATACACATTAAAGTTATTATTTTTGTATTTCTGGTCTTATGAAACTGAATATGGTATACTCATTCAAGTTTGCTAATCTTTGTCCTCAATATCTCTGTTTCTCTTTTAGACTCATTTCAAGTCCTTTTCTAGCTCTTACTCATTTTTCCAGTTCCAGCTGAAGTACTTAATTCTTTGGAAATTCCTTTCATAATTTAATCATTACCCCTTCTCTTTAAACACTCTGCAGTATATTTATTTTTTACCTCTATGTTTGGTGTTCTCAACTAGATTGCAAGACCTTGTATTGGCATGTCCACAATTATATATCTTTATACTTTCTACCAGGTCTTTCATAGAGTAAACACTGTAATGAGATTAATCATAATAACTAACTTTTATTCAATTCTTATTACATGCTGGTGAATAGTGAAAAAAATTTTGTTGATTGTTATAAATGAGTAATGTGAAAGGGCACTTTCTGAATCAGACAATAAAAATTCAACATCTGGATAACTTCCAGGGGTTTACAGTTAGATCTTTATGGATACAGCATGCATGTTTATGCAAACTAATAGGCAGACTAGACTTCATGGAAAACAATATCATTCTTATCCCTATGTTCTTATTCTGGCTGAGTCATCTGGCTTCCACAGCCCTGTATCCTCTAAATATTCATATTCACCAGCTGTACACCATCTACTCAGAACTTGTATCAAAAAAGTTAAACTCCATACATAACAGAGAATCTATGATTTAATTCAAATGGGCCGGCCAAAGTTTCTTTGTCTGAACTTCACCACACACTTTTCTCTTTCACGCTCTGGCCCCTTTTCTTTATACTAGTAATTGAGGAGACGCTTCGTCTTCTGGTACAGCTATGCCAACGACATTTACTAGTGAGACGTCTGTTCAGAACGTTTGCTCACAAGAGACTGTGATGATCTTGTCTTCAGATCTGCACATATGTGCAAGGAATTTATCTTTCCTTAGCTGACAGCAGTGCTCATGTACCCAGAGGCAAACATGAACCATGCCTAAATACCTCGGGAGGGTATTAGAGGTTAAACCTAGGCTAACAGTCTACTGGGTCTGAGGTCAGGCCAACTAGATCCAAGGCAGTGTGGACGCTGGACATATGTTGGAAATGAATGTATGACTCTTAGAAGCTCTATGAATCTTCTTAGTGGGTCTCATCTCGTTGAAGTCATTTTACATGTCAGATAAATAGAATAAGAGGGACCAATTAGAAATTTTCTCCATTAATTAATCTAAACCATGTTTTATTGTGCACAAATGCCATGTTTTCCTAGTATGCAGTACTGTGTCTTGAGTATGTGAAACAAAATTACTTTCTTCCCATACTGAAATAGTGTTGAAATCCAACTATTTCTGAGTGTCAGACCAGTTCCAGAAGCATGCTATAAAAAATAAACAACATTACAAAAGCTATTCTATTGGAAACATTATTATTTTTGTTTTGACATCCTGTTAACATAGATAAGAGTTTCATTGTGCAATTACATATCTAATTATAAGCCAGAATTCTACATTATCCATTTATTTGCCTTGTTTTATAAAAATCATAAGATTTGTATAAAATTGATTAAATTACAAATAAATTAGTAATTTATTTGGCAACTTTTTATGTCAGACAGCAATCGTTACTAGAGATAAAAAGATAAATAAAACATAATTCTATGCCCTCAAGAATTTCACAATATAATGAATTAGACAGATATGCAAGCTATAAATAATAAAACACAATGATTAATATGTTCTTACTCAGAAACCTTACTTGTGTATTGAATTAAAACACAGAAAAAAATGTTAAGTAGAATATAAAACATGAAATGTTTCAATTTTCATTAGCTACCTTTTCTTCATATATCATATTTAGAAAGAAATAATGTGCCAGATACTACTTTGTCTGAAGTTAAAGATATGTAGAATTGAACGCTTACCTGTTTAGATTTTTCTATGTTAGAAGTGAAGTCTAAGCTTGACTTTCCTTAATATTTTGTTATCAAATGTAATTATGAGAAAAATTTAGTGCAGTTAACTCTTTCCATAATTATTTACAAGGTTGTAATTACCAATATTTTCCATTTTAAAACTATTTACTAGCCTATCCATTGATGTCATGATATTAAATAAATTTAACAAATATAGAGAATACTCATTTCAAAATGTTGCCAGGTCCTAAGACATGTTATTGGGTTATAACCATTATTAATTCAACTTCTGAATTATATGTAGTGTTAAATATTTTGAATCTATATTGCCATTTCTTTAACTGTGGACATTGAGGAATTATATTAGAAAATAATTGGACACTGTCCCAGAATACTTTAGAAATAACATTATAATTAAAATAGTCACCATGACAACTTTGATAATTCAAACATAGTACCAAATTCCCTAGCAACTACCTGTTTTCATATGCTTACCATTTTCAAACACCTAATTTTCTCATGGTTGTGACTTTCTGAAATATTATATGGCCTAACTTGCCTAGTCTGAAAGATCAAAACAGCACATTTGGAAGATATATTCATTTTAACTATATTGAAATTTTTGATTGATTATTATAGTCACTGTATAAAATTGTGGCCTAAGTTATTTTTAAACTACATGTACCTGTTGTTCCCGTGTCCCCACTGTGGTGAGTACAAATTAGGAACATGAATGTAATCACAAATATCAACACTCTGAGCTCCTGCCTCCTTGAGTGTTAATCTTTTTATGTTTTACTTTTTCCTCCTTAAATAAAATTTCACTTCATCCTCTGAGGTATGAGTCATTGCCCAGTTTTCTTGCCACCACCGCCAGTCAGGTATAGACATATAAGCACACTCTTCTGTTTTCCATCTTCTCACTCCCTCTCCACAGCCTGAGAAGTGTTCTTCTAGTTCAGCAGTTCTCAAATTCTTTTATCAGGCCCTTATAAATATATTAAAAAAAATCTTAAAGACCACATACTTTTATATTCTACAGGTTAAAAAAGCTTTGAAAGTGTTTGTTTTTTACTTATTTTATTGTAGTGAATGCCAAATTTAAGTATATTTTAATAGTTTAGGGTTAAAATCCCAGCTCCAACATTTGTGTAACCTTGGGCAAGTCGTTTAACCTGTGTGCTTCAGTTTCTCATTTAAGAAGCTAATGAAAGTCCCTACTTCACTGAGTTTTTGTAGGGGTTAAATTGATCAGTATATGAACAGTTCTTTGAACAGTGCCTGATACAGAGAGGTCCTATGTGTGTTCACTATTAGTAGTAGTAATGTACTACATACAATAAATTACTACAAAATACTCCCTTACTCCTGTGTACAAAATTGAGCCTTTAAAGATGCATGACATTTATCTGTAAGAGGAAGGAGAATACTTTTATTTTTCATATATTGTTGCCTCGCAGACAGTGCTTATGGTTCACTATTGGGCTATGTACCAATTTTTGAGAATATCTGCTCCAGGTGCATCACCCACGACTCATAGACTTGAGGTGCTACAGGTAGAGTTTTGGTGGTAACTCCAGAGATATGCTGATGAACAAGAGAAGCTGGAATCCCACAAAGATTGTGGGTACCACAGCCAGATAGTCAGAGACTTTATAGTGCAGACCCTGAAAGTCTGTAGGAATGTAGTAACTACTGAGATTTGTGCATGTACTCCGGGCCTGGGATATGACTCCTCTGGTTCCCCAGGAAGTCGAGCCTGGCAAAAACAGAGGAAGCATGTCCTTCCCCCTCTGTGATACACTCAGTGGAAGTGGCCTTGGCCTCAAAATGTTTCTACTTTTTCAATGTTTTCCCTACATTATCACCACAGCACCAGAGTGGTGAAATTGTGGTAAGTTTAAAAGATCATGCTCACATTTTGGGCCTGCATCCATCACTTTGTTCCAGTACTTAGACTCTGGCACTAAATTCAGCATAATGACCCACACTCCAAATCCCTTGTAGAGGATTTCCTCCTCTGAGATCTGAAGTCCTTTTCTCCATAGATATCAGATGTATGGTTATATCCTTGATAAATCAGTAGCAATCCCTGAGCCAGTCTTTTATTTCTTTGGGAAAAACTAAGTCCCAGTTCTACATTTTGATCATTTTAATAGTAAGGAATACGCTGTCATTTTACTTGCTATAGTTCAGACATTTGATGTTATTTAATATCTAATGTTTATTGGTCTAGTATCCTGCAAAAGAAAGAATTAAACAATTTAATATTCAACAATGGAGATGACTAGAAAAACTTTGGGTGTTCATAAAATGCAATACTATACACTAAAAAAGAATAATGAATCAAATTTACATTTATTAATGTGGAAATGCTATCATGATATATCAGTTAAAAAGAATGTGGCACTGCAGGGTGGATACAGTTAATCCCATTTATGGCAATTTAATATTTAAATATAGACATAGAAACATCTGTTGACAATAACAACAATAATAACAATGACATTTATTAAGCTCTCAGAATATACCAGGCACTGCATGAAGTATTTTACATTGTTTATCTTAGTCAACCTTGACTCTAACCCTATAAAGTTACATATGGGGAAAATAAATCCCAATGTTTAATCAGAAAAGCTAAATAACATGCACAAGGACACCAAGCTGTTAGGTAGTAGAATTAGGACATAAAGAGGCAGTCAGATTCCAAGGCATGTGCTCTCATCCTCTAGTAGAGACTAGAACATTCAGAGGTTATCACTGAAGGATGGGCTTATCTATGAATTTACTTTAAATGTTTTTCCTTAATTGTTTTCCCTATATTTTTTCATAAGCATGTGTCATAACATGACGTACTTTCTTTATGAATCTATGAGTCATAAGAAGCCTATTCTTTCTTTTGTCCAAAAATTATCCAATTATTTATTCATTCTAGAACTTAAGCTGGGTTAAGATGAAGCTAATCAAGCTACAATTTCACAGTATCTTGTTTTACTCCTTCTATTCAACATTGCAAAATATTTTCCATCTGTGCACACATGCATTTGTGCATACATTCTTTCACCAGAAAGTATTTATTGTGCACCCACAAATGTCAGGTACTGTTCTCAGCAATGGGAAAAAAAAAAAAAAACTTTTCATAAAAAGTTTATGAAAGAGGTAAGATTTCTTCTTGTGAAACTTACATTCTAGTAGGAAAAAACAGATCATGAACAATAGTGGAAACTATATATATATACATATATATATTTGATCATTATATTAAGGGAAACAGAGAAGAATGCTGTGATAAAGATTGAGTCAAGTGTGGTAATTGGGTGGTTGAGGAAGGTTTTTCTGAGGAGCTGGTATTGAACAAAGAACTGAATATTTAGAAAGAGCCAGCCATGTAAAGATACACTGGTGGATGAGCATTTCAGGGAGCAGACAGAGAAAAGTACAAAATCCCTTAAATAGAAATGGACTTGGCAATTTTGAGGGGCAGAATTAATCTGTAGCCTTCAGTTTTTCAGTGCAGGGGCTGCGAAGGGATACGAAGTATATAAATAAAGGCCTTAAACATGACCAAGAATGCCTATTTATTAAAAGTCTAAGGTTAAAACAAATATAGT
The DNA here is from genome assembly GCA_031878705.1 of Tapirus indicus. Classification (NCBI taxonomy): domain Eukaryota; kingdom Metazoa; phylum Chordata; class Mammalia; order Perissodactyla; family Tapiridae; genus Tapirus; species Tapirus indicus. The sequence continues at coordinate 40,801,932 of CM062925.1, forward strand.
GCTGTTAATTATCTGCCTCTTTAAAAGAAAAATTAAGCAGTTCTTTCCACATTCAAAGGAGAAAGAAATCCAACATGCAGAGCACTTCACATTAACATAAAAAACAAAATTTTGGCAATGCATCAAGAATGCGATAAAAACTAAACAAAAGGAAAGCATGTAAAAGCTGCCCTCGTTCTTGTGCATTAATTCTTTTGTTCAATTATATTGGCAACAGAGACTTTCAAAACCAAGCAGATTAATGATTCTAAAAGTTTAAGCTCTTTATCTTCAAACTACAGAATCACTGTGTGTTCTGCCTCCATCTGGTCTTACTGCTTTTTATCTTATTTGTCATTATGTATTCAGCATTCAGTTATTTCAGTGAAGAGCAATTCTGTAGGGAAAAATTCACTATTGCCAGCATAATAAAGGGACTAACACACTGCAGTTCAATCGAGCCTTTGATGTTTGCTGCCTTTTTACATACGTGGATCTGCAAGGGGAGGCTCACCTGTTCCTCATATGACTTGGTTTTGACCCTCCTCTCAACACAGTCTAGTTTATTCAGCAGAAAGTTTTCTGTTTTTTAACTTTAAACTTATGGGCTTCCACATTTATAAAGCTTCAATCAAATCAACCATGCCTATCACTGACATAGAGTATTTGGATTCCTTCAAGGCCATTTTAGCCTCAAGCATTGAATTTTGTTTTTCTTATTCTGTGGAGTGTATGTTGGTTATGTTTGTTTTTTAAAAAAATTATAATGGACCATATTTTTTCTTTTTTCATGTTTTTTCCAGTTTTACTGAGAGATAATTGACATATCACCGTATAAGCTTAAGGAGTAGAGCATGATGGTGTGATTTATGTATATTGTAAAATGATTACTATAATAGATTTAGTTAACATCCATCATCTCATACAGAAACAATAAAAAGAAAAGAAAAAAACTTTCTTCGTTGTGATGAGACCTCTTAGGATCTAGTCTCTTAACAACTTTCCTACATACAAAATACTGCAATGTTAACTATAGTTGTCATGTTGTACATTACATCCTAGTACTTATCTATCTTATAACTGGAAGTTGGTACCTTTTGACCACCTTCCTCCAATTCCCCCTGTTCCAACCCCTCACCTGTGGTAACTACAAATAGAATCTCTTTTTCTCTGAGTTTGGTGTTTTGGTTTTTTTCTTTTTTTTTTTTTAGATTCCACATATAAGTGAGATCATACGGTACGTGTCTTTGTCTGACTTATTTCACTTAGCATAATGCATTCCAGGTCTATCCATGTTGTCACAAATGGTAGGATTTCTCATTTTTTATGGCTGAACACTATTCCATTGTACATACATGCCACAGCTTCTTTATTCATCCGTCAATGGACATTTAGGTTGTTTCCATATCTTGGCTACTCTAATATAATGCTGCTATGAACATGGGAGTGCAGATATCTTTTCAAAATAGTGTTTTCTTTTCCTCTGGATATGTTCCCAGAAGAGGAATTGCTGGATCATATGGTAGTTCTATTTTTAATTTTTTAGGGAATCTTCATACTGTTTCCCATAGTGGCTGGACCAATTTACAATCCTACCAACAGTGCACAAGGGTTCCCTTTTCTCCACATCCACACCAGCATTTGTCATCTCTTGTCATTTCAATGATGGGCATTCTAACAGGTATGAGATGATATCTCATGGAGGTTTTAATCTGCATTTCTCTAATGGCTAGTGATATTGAGAATCTTTTCATATACCTCTTAGCCATTCGTCTATCTTCTTTGGAAAAATGTCTATTCAGGTTCTTTGCCAATTTTTTACAATTATATACAATTGTTATATCTTGATGGATTGACTCCTGTATCATTCTATAATTACCTTCTTTGTCTTTTTGCCATTTTTTAGTTTAAAGTCTATTTTGTCTAATACAAGTATAGCTACCCCTGCTCTTTTTTTTTGGTTACCATTTGCTTGAAATGTCGTTATCCATCCCTCCACTTGCAGTCTATGTGTATTTTAGGCTAAAGTAAGTAGGTAGGTAGCATAATTTTCGATCTTGTTTTTATCTACTCAGCCACTCTATGTCTTTTGATTGGAGAATTTAATCCATTTATATTTAAAGTAATATGATAAGTAAAGACTTACTATTGCCATTTTGTTCATTCTTTTCTGGTTGTTTTGTAAATCCGTTATTTCTTGTCTGGCTGTCTTTTTTTTTTATATTTTGATGTCTTTTGGTATCAGTATTCTTTGACTTCATTGTGTCCTTTTGTTTGTTTGCTACAGGTTTTTCTCTTGTGGTTACTGTGAGGCTTAGGTAAAATAACTTAAAATTATAACACCCTATTTTAAGCTGATAACTACTTAACTCAATAGAATTCCTAAACTTGACACTTTTATTTCTCCTCCCCCTCACAATTTAGGTTATTGCTATTACAGTTTACATATTTTTTATACTATGTAACTAATAACAGATTATGTAGTTATGGTTACTTTTACTATGTTCACTTTTTAACTTTTAAACTAGAGTTGAAAGTGTATTATGCACCACCATTACTATATTACAGAATCTAATTTTGACTATATATTTACAATTACCAGTGAGTTTTATGCTGCCTTTGTATGTTTTTATGATGTTAATTAGTGTCCTTTTACTTCCACTCAAAGAATTCCCTTTAGCATATTGTGTAAGACAGGTCTAGTGGTAATGAACTCCCTCTGCTTTTGTTTGTTTGGCAGTCTTTATCCGTCTCATTTCTAAAGGACAGCTTTGCCAGGCATAGAATTCTTGGTTGACAGTTTTTTCTTTTGATATTTTAAATATATCATCCCATTCTCTCCTGGCCTGAAAAGTTTATGTTGAGAAATCCACCAATAGTCTTAAGGGAGTTCCTTCATCTCTTGCTTCTTTTAAAATTCTTTTTTTGTCTTTGACTTCTGACAATTTAATTATAATGTGTTTCAGTGTAGCCCTATTCAGGTTCGAGCTATTTGAGGTCCTTTGGACCTCATGGATCTGAATGTCCATTTCTCGTCCTAGATTTGAGAAGTTTTCAGCAATGATTGCTTTAGATATACTTTCTGTCTTTTTCTCTTTCTCTTCTCCTTCTGGAATTCCCATAATGTGAATATGTTTCTTTTCATTATGTCCCATAAGTCCGCTAGGCTTTGTTTACTCTTTTTCATTCTTTTTTCTTCTTGTTCTTCTGACTGGAAAATTTCAAATGCCTCTTACTCCTGGTCATTGATTCTTTCTTCTTCATGGTTGAGTCTGCTTTTGAAACTCTCTATTGAATCCTTCAGTTCAGTCATAGTATTTTTCAACTCTAGGATTTCTGTTTGTTTTTTTGATGATTTCTCTTTCTTTGTCAAACTTCTCATTTTGTTTATGCATTATTTTCCTAATTTTGTTTAGTCGTCTGTGTGTTCTTGTAGTTCACTAAACTTCCTTAAGAGAATTATGCTGAATTCTTTGTCTGAGAGTTCCTAGATCTCCATTTCTTTAGGGTCAGTTATTGGAGCTTTATTTATTTTCTGTGGCGGTGACATACATACCTGATTTTTTTGTTATCCTTGATTCCTTATGTTGATGTCTGACCATTTGAATAATGGGGCTCCTCTTCCAGAGTTTACAGGTTTGCTTGGGCAGAGACAGATCTTCACCAGTCGGCACAGTTTGGGTTTCTGGGTGTGTCTGCTGGTAATTTCCTTGGGCAGGTAAAGCCTGCTATTATGGTCTATTTTTCAGTGAGACAACTATTCAAGCTCTGAGGTTGAGGATGGGGGTTGTGCCACTGACTGAGAACAGTTGGATAGGACTACTGGCTTGGGTCCCTACCCAAGTGAGGCTGTAGGATGGGCTTCGTGGTTGCCTGGATTCTCTGGTCAGGTTTACCAGATGGTCAGTACTGGGTACTACATTCAGTAGTAAATGGGGCTATGAATTAGCTTCTCTGCCCTGGCAGGGCAGCAGGAAAGGACCCAGGGCCTGTGCAGCTCATTATTTTGGGGATTCAAATCAGGCAAGAGTGGGCACTGAAATCCCTGGTCGGGTGAGGCCACCAGTTTTGCTCTGCAGATAGGAAAAGCCATGGGCTGTGCTCTCTATTCAAGTGCCACTGTAAGCAGGCACTATTGGATGGGCTATGAAGCATCCTGTGTGCTCTGGTTAGGTTCCCTGGTCAGGCAGGCCAAAGGCTGTATTGAGTAATGAGCAGGACTATGAATTAATTTCCCTGCCCAGGCACAGTGGGAGTAGCAGCTGTAAAGTGGTAAAGCTCTTTGTTTGTTGTCTTAACTCAAGCTGATCTGCACCCCATGTTCCCTGGCTAAACAAGGCCACTGGCTTTGCTCTGCAGACTATCAGCTCTGCCTGCCCATCTCTCAGCTTGAGCATTGCTGGCTTACACAAATTCTCGGTGTTCTCACCAGCCCTTCTGATCAGATGGGTCCAGGAGACACTCTCCACAGTGGGTGGAGCTACATCTCAGTTCCCTTACCTGGGCAGAATGGGAAGAGGCCACTCTAGGCCTCTCCCAATTTTTCCCAAATAGGCTTTCTGGTCAGGAGGGGTCAGGAGCTATCCTCAGCCTCAGCTATGAATTAATCCCCCTGCCTGGGCATAGAGGGGAACTCCACATCTGGTACTGGCTTTGCTCTGGGGATAATCAGGTCTGTCTGCCTACCTCTTGGCTTGAGTGTCACTGGTTACACGGCTTCCAAGTGTTCTTGACAGTCCTGGTCAGATGGGGCCTGGGAGCCAGTGTGGGTGAGGCTATGTTTCAGCTCACTTGTTTAGGTGGGATGGGGAGGAGCCCCTCCTGACAATTTCTAATTTCTTCCAAGCAGGTTTTCTATTTGGGAAGGATTGGGGGATACCCTCAGTCTTAGCTATGTATCAACCCCCCTGCCTTGGTATATCAGGGGAAACCTCCATTTCTGTAGTGGCTTTGCTGTGGGGGCCATCAGTTCTAACTGCCCACCTCCAATCTTGAGCATTGCTAGACTACATAGCTTCCAGGTGCTCTCACCTGCCCCTCTGGCCAGATGAGCCTGGGAGATACTATCCCCAGAGGGTGGGGCTATGACAGCTTCTTGCCTGGGAATGGGCAAACCAAGCTCCAGGACCAGCAAAACTCGTTTGAGGACCCAAATCAGACAGATCTGCTCCCCACCAAGTTCCCTGGTGAGAGTGTGCAACTGACAATTCTTCAGGTAAGCAAAGCTGCTGGTTGGGATTACTACTTGGGCTCTGCAGATAGGAACTTGATCTGCCAAGATCCAAGTGTTGGTTGTTGTAAGCCCCTCCCCTACTCTGTCACAGTCAGATTTCCAGTGGTTGCGCCCTGCAGATTCCCCTGCAACCCACATGGGGAGAGACCAGAGTAGGGGCTCCCATGAATCAACCTACAATGCTGGGGCTTCTTGTTGTCCCCCCAGGCTCTCTTTTCCCACTGGAGGAACTGGAGGCTCAAGAAAGACTTTGTGTAGTGCCGTGCTGGTCTGGGGGAGGGGCAAGGCAGTCATTGTGTACCACTTTTCTTACCCTTCTAATGCAGTCTGTTTTGGTCTCTGTGGTGCAAGAAGATACTTCAGCCTCACCCCCATGTTCTGGGATTCTCTCAGTGGTGTCTTGTTCATCAATAGTTGTTAGTTTTCCTTCTTAGGAGGGGAAGCAATGTCAGGAATGACTTATGTTGTCATCTTGGTGATGTCACGCAACCTTGACCATATTAACCTCATTTTACTTTGATAAGCTCAAAATTGATGAGAATGTTCAAAGCACTAGTAGAAGATACTGAATGATTAAAATGGAAATAGAGATGGAGATTTAATTTAATTAAAGTGGCACACATTCCTATGGTATGAATCCACACTGACACTATTAACCTCTATAGTCCTTTTGCTAATTTCATTTTACATAGATGTTAACATACTTGTCACTTGTCCAGTGTCGCTTCAACTTGTAAAAAAATAGATCCATACAGAACCTATCCACTGTATGGGTACAGGAGCTCAGGCAGTATTCTATATTTCATTGGGAATTAGATTAAACATCCTTTAATAAATGGTGGTGCCTTGGTTATATTTCCATTCTTTAACTGGTCAGACTTCCCATTCACTCAGTAAATATTTATTGAGAAACTACTGTGTATGTATCTGATACTGTGTGAGGTTTTAGGGGTACAATAGTGAGCAAAATAAAATTTCTTCCTTAAAGACTTTCAGATGTAAGGGGAACATAGACAAGTAAACAGGCTACTCTAAAATGACATGATTGAAAATAAAATTTGAATAGGTATTTTGTACACAAGAGGGATATTTAATCTGTCTTGGGGTGAAGTGTTATTTAAAATGAGTTTGAAGGAAAAGTCATTAGTAGGCCAAAAAGCAAATGACTGGAGCTTTCTGTGTAGCTAGAGTATAAAACAGAAGGTTGGGAGCAGTGTGGGATGATATTAAACAGGCAAAGTTGGGCTACATAATAAAAGAGGCACACTTAAGTTGGAAGCTATTCAGAAAGTATTGGAATACAGGTTCTCATGCTGTTAAGCACAACATCCATCCTCTTCAAAGAGAACATTAAGCCATATCCAGCTTTTGAGCCCTATTTTCATCACAGCCCAAAGCATAACATTTCCTGGCAACTAATAATCACCTCATCTTTATCTTAACAAGCCTCTGCTATTCCTTTTCATCTACCTAGTTCTACAACCTTCCTAACTCCTACTTTCTCCCTCAGTAACTTATGGTACAGGCATACCTTTGAGATATTGCGGGTTTAGTTTCAGACCACTGCCATAAAGTGAATACCTAAATAAAGTGAGTCACATGAATTTTTTGGTTTCTCAGTGCATATAAAATTATATTTACACTATACTGTAGTCTGTTAAGTGTGCAATAGCATTATGTCTAAAAAATGTACATACTTTAGTTTTAAAAATACTTTATTACTAAAAAATGCTAACCGTGATCTGAGGCTTCAGTGAGTCCTAGTCTTTTTGCTGGTTTAGAGTCTTGCCTTGACATTGATGGCTGCTGACTCATCAGGGTGGTGGTTCTGAAGGCTGGGGAAGCTGTGGCAATTTCTTAAGATAAGACAACAATGAAGTTTGCTACATCAATTGACTATTCTTTTCATGAACAATTTCTCTGTAGCATGCAATGCTGTATGACATCATTTTACTCACAATAGAACTTCTTTCAAAATTGGAGTCGATTCTCTCCAACCCTGCCACTGCTTTGCCAACTAAGTTAATGTAATATTCTAAATCCCTTGTTGTCATTTTAACAATCTTCACAGCATCTTCACCAGAAGTAGTTTCCATCTTAAGAAACCACTTTCTTTGCTCATACATAAGAAGCAACTCTTCATCCATTAAAGTTTTATCATGAGATTGCAGCAATTCAGTCACATCTGCAGGCTCCATTTCTACTAGTTCTGTTGCTATTTCCACCACATCTGCAGTTACTTCCTCCTCTGAAGTCTTGAACTGCTCAAAATCACCCATAAGGGTTGGAATCAACTTCTTTCAAACTCCTATTAATGTTGATGTTTTGACCTCTTCCTATGAATCACATATATTTTTAATGGCATCTAGAATGGTGAATCCTTTCCAAAAGGTTTTCAACTTACTTTGCCCGGATCCATCATAGGAATCACTGTCTATGGCAACTACAGCTTTATAAAATGTATTTCTTAAATTAAAAGACTTGAAAGTTGAAATTGCTCCTTGATCATGGGCTGCAGAATGGATATTGTGTTAGCAGGCATGAAAACAACATTGATCTCATTGTACATCTCCATCAGAACTCTTGGGTGACCAGGTGCATTGTCAATGAGAAGTAATATGTGGAAAGGAATCTTTTTTTATCTAGGCAGTAGGTCTCAAAAGTGGGCTTAAAATATTCAGTAAACCATGTTGTAGACAGATGTGCTGTTATCCAGGCTTTGTTCCATTTGTAGAGCACAGGCAGAGTAGATTTAGCACAGTTCTTAAAGGTCCTAGGGTTTTCAGAATGGTCAATGAGCACTGGCTTCAACTTAAAGTCACCAGCTGCATTAGCCCCTAGCAAGAAATTCAGCCTCTCCTCTCTAGCTAGGAAAGTCCTAGGTGGCATCTTCTTCCAATAGAAGGCTGTTTCATGTACATTGGATATCTGCTGTTTTATGCAGCCACCTTCATTATCTTAGCTAGATCTTCTGGATAACTTGCTGCAGCTTCTACATCAGCACTTGCTGCTTCACCTTGCAGTTTTAAGTTATGGAGATGACTTCTTTCCTTAAACCTCATGAACAAACCTCTGCTAGCTTCAAACTTTCCTTCTGCAGCTTCCTCATCTGTCTCAGCCTTCATAGAATTGGAGAGAGAGAGGGCCTTGCTCTGGATTAGGCTTCGGCCTAAGGGAATGTTGTGGCTTGTTTGATCTTCTATCCAGACCACAGAAACTTTCTCCATATCAGCAATAAGGCTGTTTCACTTTCTTATCATTCATGTGTTCACTGGAGCGGCACTTTTAATTTCCTTCAAGAACTTTTTCTTTGCATTCACAACTTGGCTAACTGTTTGGTGCAAGAGGCCTAGCTTTCAGCCTGTCTCAGCTTTCAACATGCCTTCCTCACTAAGCTTAATAATTTCTACCTTTTGATTTTAAGTGAGAGATGTACGACTCTCCCTTTCACTTGGACACTTAGAGGCCATTGTAGAGTTATTAATTGGCCTAATTTCAATATTGTGCCTCAAGGAACAAGGAGGCCCAAGGGGAGGCAGAAAGAGAGGAGAAAGGCCAGTCTGTGGAGCAGTCAGAACACACAAAACATTTATGGATTAAGTTCACTGTCTTATGTGGGTGTGGTTTGTGGCACCCCTAAAGAATTACACAAAGATCATTGATCAAAGATCACCATAAAAAACATAATAACAATGAAAAAGTTTGAAATATTGTGAGAACTACCAAAATGTGACACAGAGACACAAACTGAGCAAATGCTTTTGGAAAAATGATGCCGATAGACTTGCTTGACACAGAGTTGCCACAAACCTTCAACTTGTAAAAAAAAAAAAATCTATGAAGTGCAATAAAGTGAAGCACAATGAAATGAGGTATGCCTGTCTTTTACAATAAATGAACTTTTATCATCTCATTATTTAACTGAAACCTGACTCTTACTTGATGACATCCTTGCCATTTTAGCTCTTTAAATAGATGATCTTTTTCCTCTTACACGCTATGTCTTTCAGTATCAAGAAGAGAAAATTTCATTCTTTCTTTCTTTAATTGTAACTTCCTAAGAGTAAACCTTTCCATGTTGGTAAAGCAAAATGAAAGCAGCCACAAACATCAGGATCCTCTGAGATTCATGAGTTTTAGTTCATCCACATTTTCCTCCCTCTTTTTCGCTCTTGCATATTCATCTCATCTCCAATTAATAGCAGTTTGTATCTTCCATAACAATCCAATATCTAGTTTATTTTTTTGGTCCTGCTATGGACCAGGATCTCAGTACAAGTTTACATAAAAGTTGTAATAATGGGTATCCTGTCTTATTTTTTTACTTAAATAGAAAGAATTTTAAAATTTGCTTTATGTATTAATGATAACTTTTGTCAGGATGAGGGAATTCCCTTCTCTTCATAGTTTGAGTTTTCTCATGAATAAGACTGAATTGTATCAAACACTTTCTCTGCATCAATTAAAAACACAACATTCTTTGTTTTTCTCTGATCCTTATATTTTTCTACATGTTTCATTTTAATCAATCTTGCATTTCAGAAATATATTAATTCATCAGAATATATATTTTTTTCTTTTTTTAAAACTGCTGAATTCATTTTGAATGTAAGTTGGTAAAATGTTTTATTTGTGTGGATGTTATATTTATTGACACAATGTTTTCTTCCTATACTTCAGTTCTCTGTTTTTCCCTTTCTTTCTTATTTTACTTAGAATCCATGATTTATCACTTCAAAAGGATTTTGACAATACTCTTAAAGTCTGTTACTCTTCAGTCTTTTCAACTCATTCAACTTGCAAACTCAAACCTAGGTAGGATCTTCCATTTACTTTCTCTGCATCTGTACTTAGAAACAGTAAAACAAAGTCCCATTGCATAAAGTCATCTAATGGATTGATTGCTATCACTATAAATACGTCATCTTCAAACTCAACTGGACTCACATGGACCCTGCCCAGCAGTCTTACAAAATAGTACTAGTCAACTCATATTCCCATATTCTGCAATGTTTGTTTCAAACTCTGTCCTAAAATAGAAAGCTTTTCCTTTGTGCAAAAAAAGAAAATTGCACCATACATTTGTTAAAATAACAAGAGAGAATTTATTCAAGACTATTGTGATAGGAGTGAGAGATTGAACTCAACTTTATTGGAACAAATGGTGGAGAGATTATAAGTGCTGGGATAAGCTAATGGAAAAGTACTGGAGGACATTAGGGAGGAGGTTGGGCAACATGATTAGGCAACATGCTTTCTTTTTTTTAATATATATTCATACATCCTATTGGTTTTCTTTCTCTGGAGAACCCTCAGTAATCAATGTTATATAGTATATAATATATACCTATACATAAATGCATGTGCATATACACACACACACACATATACACACACACATACACACACACACATTTATGCATACTCAGTGCAGGTATTTAATTAAATGAACTTTACTTCCCACATATCAAATTAAAACTAGCCTTCTGACTAAGCGAACTGATCAATCTTTCAAGATGCCAACAACACCCTGGTTGTCTCTAGGTTTAAGTTTCAGGGTCCAAGAGAAAAGGTAATAATGTCAGTTAAACTCCAGAGTTGCTTTCTTCCCAGGGAAGGAAAGAAACAGAGACTCCTTTGCCTTCCAGGACCTCTAAGAGGCCATATCCATTTGCCTGAACATTATGGAGCAATTTTTTAAATTGAGGTTTAGTTGACATGTAACATTATATTCGTTTCAGGTATACAACATAATTATTAGATAGTTGTATATATTGCAAAATGAGCACCACAATAAGTTTAGTTAACAGCCATCACCATATATAGTTATAAAATTTATTTTCCTTGTGATAACTTTTAAAATCTACTCTCCTAGCAACTTGCAAATATACAATACAGTATTACCTACAGTCATCATGCTGTACATTATGCCACCATGACTAATTTACTTTATAACTGGAAGTTTGTACCTTTTGACCTCACTCAGCCTTTCCACCCAATACCCACCCCCAATCTCTGGCAGCCACCAAACTGCTCCCTATACCTATGATTTCAGTTGTTTTAATTTTTGTTTTTTAGATTCACATAGAGCTGAAATCATACAGTATTTATATTTCTCTTAAGTATTTCACTTAGTATAATGCTCTCAAGATTCCTCCATGTTGTCACAAATGGCAGATTTTCTTCTTTTTTATGGTTGAATAATTTTCCATTGTGTATATATATGCTATGTTTTCTTTATCCATTCATCCATTGGTGGACACTTAGGCTGTTTCCATATCATAGCTATTCTAAATAATGCTACAGTGAACATGGGAGTGCATATATCTTTTCAAATTAGTGTTTTCATTTTCATCAGATAAACATACAGAAGTAGAATTGGTGGATCATAGGGTAGTTCTATTTTTAATTTTGGGGGAACCTCCATAATGTTTTCCATAGTGGCTACACCAATTTACACTCCCACCAACAGTGCACAAGTGTTCCATTTTCTCCACTTTCTTGCCCAATTATGCTATTTACTGTCTTTTTGATAATAGCCATTCTAATGTGTGTGAGGTGATTTCATTGTAGTTTTAACTGGCATTTCCCTGATGGTTAGTGATGTTAAGGATCTTTTCATTTACCTATTAGCCATCCATATGTCTTCTTTGGAAAAATGTCTATTCATCTCTTCTGACCATTTTTAGTCAGATTGTTTTTTGGCTATTGAGTGGTATGAGTTCTTTCTATATTTTGGATATATGATTTGCAAATATTTTCTCCCATTCGGTAGGTTGCCTTTTAATTGTGTTGATGGTTTCCTTTGTTGTGCAGAAGATTTTAGTTTGTTGTAGTCCCACTTGCTTATTTTTGCTTTTGTTGCCTTTCTTTTGGTGTCAGATCCAAAAAATCATCACCAAGAGCATTTTCAAGGAGCTTACCACTTATGCCTTTTTTCTAGGGGTTTTCTAGTTTCAGGTCTTACATTCAAATCTTTAATCAATTTTGAGTTAATTTTTGTGTATGGTATAAGATAGTGGTCCAGTTTCATTCTTTTGCCTGTGGTTCTTCAGTTTTCTCAACACCATTTATTGATGAGATTGTTCTTTCTCAAGAGATTGATTCTTGGCTCCTTTGTCATATAGTAATTGACATTATATGCATGGGTTTATTTCTGGGCTCTCTATTCTGTTCCATTGATCTATGTATCTGTTTTCATGCCAATACCATACTGTTTTGATTACTAGAGCTTTGCATTATAGTTTGCAATCAGGGAGCATGATGCCTCCAGCTTTGTTTTTTTTTTTTTTTTGGTTTTTCAAAATTGCATTTGTTATTCAGGGTCTTTAGTAGCTCCATACAAATGTTGGGATTGCTTGTCCTATTTCTGTGAAAATTGCCATTGGAATTTTGATAGAGATTACATTGAATCTGTAGATTGCTTTGGGTAGTATGGACATTGTATCCATATTATTTCTTTCAATCCATGATCATGGACTATCTTCCATATAGTGTGTCATCTTCAATTTCTTTTACCAATGTCTTATAGTGTTCATTATAAAGGTCTTTCACCTCCTTGGTTAGTCATTCATAAGTATTTTATTCTTTTTGATGCAGTTGTAACTGGAATTGTTTTCTTAATTTCTGGTTCTGATAGTTCATTATGAGAGTATAGAAATGCAATAGATTTTTGTACATTGATTTTGTGCCCTGCAACTATACTGAAATTATTAGTTCTAACAGTTTTTTGGCACAGTATTCGCAATTTTCTACATATGATGTTATCTGGAAATAGTGACAGTTTTACTTTTTCCATTCTGATTTGGATAATTCTTATTTCTTTTCTTGCCTAATTGCTGTTGCTAGTACTTCTAATACTGTGTTAAACAAGTGACAAGAGTGGGCATTCTTGTCTTTTTCCTGATCTTAGAGGAAAATCGTTCAGCTTTTCACCACCAAATATGATGTTAGCAGTAAGTTTGTCATACATGGCTTTTATTATGTTGAGGTACATTCCCTTTATATCCCCTTTATTGAGAGTTTTCATCATAAATTGATCTTGAATTTTGTCAAATGCTTTTTCTGCACCTATTGAGATAATCATACTATTTTTATGCTTCATTTTGTTAATGTGAGGTATCACATTGATTGATTTGCAGGTGTTGAACCATCCTAGCATCCATGGAACAAATCCCACTTGTTCATGGTATGTGATGCTTTTAATAGATTGTCGAATTAGGTTTACTAATATTTTGTGGAGGATTTTTGCATATATGTTCATCAGGGATATTGGCCTGAAATTTTCTTTTCTTGTGGTGTCCTTGTCTGGTTTTGGTATCAGGGTAATGATATCCTTGTAAAATGAATTTAGAGGCATTCCCTCTTCTACATTTTGGAAGAGTTTGAGAAGGATTGGTGTTAATTCTTCCTTAAATGTTTGTTAGAATTCATCAGTGAAGTTGTCTGTTCCTGGACTTTTGTTCATTGGGAGTTTTTTGATTATTTATTGAATCACCTTACTAGTAATTGGTCTATTCAGATTTTCTATTTTTTCATGATCCAGTCTTGATAGGTTATATGTTTCTAGGATTGTATCCATTTCTCCTATGTTGTCCAATTTATTGGCATATAATTGTTCTTAGTAGTCTCACGATCCTTTTTTTTTCCTGAGGTATCAATTGTAATGTCTCCTCCTTCATTTCAGATATAATATATTTGAGTCCTTTCTCTTCTTTTCTTGGTGAGTCTAGCTAAATGTTTGTCAATTTTGTTTATCTTTCAAAGACCCAGCTCTTAGTTTCATTCACCTTTTCTATTGTTTCTTTAGTCAGCAGGTGTCATATCTATTTCATTTATTTCTGCTCTGATCTTTATTATTTCCTTCTTTTACTAAATTTGGGCTTAGTTTATTCCTTTTCTAATTTCTTGAGGTGTAAAGTTAAGTTGTTTGAGACTTTTCTTGTTTCTCTATGTACGCATTTATTGCTATGAACTTCCTTCTTAGAATTGCTTTTTCTGCATCCCATAAATTTTATGTTGTATTTCCCTTTTCATTTGTCTCACAGTATCTTTATAGTTCTCTTTTGATTTCTTCATTGATCCATTGGTTGTTCAGTAGCATGTTGTTTAATCTCCACATATTTGTAAATTTTCCAGTTTTTTCTTGTTGACTTCTTGTATGACTTCTAGTTTCATAACGTGGTCAGAAAAGATGTTTGATATGATTTCAATATTCTTAAATTTATTAGGTCTTGTTTTGTGGCCCACGGTATGCTCTATCCTGGAGAATGTCCCATGTGACCTTGAGAAGAATGTGTGTTCTGTCACTTTTGGATGGAATGTTCTGTATATATATCTGTCAAGTCTATCTGGTCTGATGTGTCCTTTAAGGCTAATGTTTTCTTATTGATTTTCTGTCTGGATTATCTACCCATTGACGTAAGTGGGGTATTTAAATCCCCTCCTATTACTATATTGCTATCTATTTTTCCCTCTAGGTCTGTTAATATTTACTTTATATATTTAGGTGATCTTATGTTAGATCCATAAATATTTATGAATGTTATAACCTCTTGTTTGATTGGCCCCTTTATTATTATTTAATATCTTTCTTTGTCTCTTATTACAGTCTTTGTTTTAAAGTCTATTTTGTCTGATAAAAGTATAGCTACTCCAGCTTTCTTTTTGTTTCTCCATTTGCATGGAACATCATTTTCCATACCTTCACTTTCAATCTATTTATGTCCTCACATATGAAGTGAGTCTCTTGTAGGCAGTATATAGATGGATCTTATTTTGTTTTTGCTTTTGTTTTTCCATTCAGCTACTTTGTCTTTTCATTGGGAAATTTAGTCTGTTTACATTTAAAGTAATTACTGATAGGAATGTACTTATTGCCACTTTGTCGATTGTTTTCTGGCTGTTTTGCAGTTCATTTCTGTTCTTTTCTTGCTCTCCTCCTTTGTATTTGGATGACTTTCTTTAGTGTATGGTTACATTCTTTTCTCTTTCTCCTTTGTGTATCTACTACAGAATTTTGCTTTGTGGTTACCACAGGAGGCCATTTGTGTTTTCTAGTTGGTGCTTATTGAAGTTTGAAGTTAGACTCCTACCTTTCCACAGAGACTAAGTGATAGAAGTAATATCTTCTTTGATAATTACATTTCCTAGGTCCTTAAGAAAGACATTCCTACATGGTAAAACTGCAAAAGCGTAAGAGAAGATTTACATTTCAAAGGGGCAGGAAAGAATTCACAATAGAAAGTTTTGTAAAGTAAATGGTCTGGAAGAGGGATGTCAGAGGCTTAGAGTCAGGAAGAGCCTGTCTAAAGTTTCGTTAAGGTGAAGAGAACATTAAGGCTCTCAGTAACTTCAAATCTCTATTTTTGTTTTGCATCATGCTCAATGAAGCTCAATGACCTTACCTTCTACTGCTTAGGGAAATTTGCCCATTCTAAACACCAAATTATCTATTAAACACACTGAAATATCTATTAAACACACTGAAACATAAGAAAACCTTTAAAAATACACATCTGACAATGTTATTCCTATTTTTAAAACATATCAGTAGCTGCCTGTTGCTTGCAGGGTAAAGACCAATATCTCAACTTGATCTTACATGCCCTGCAGTTCTGATACCCACTCACCCTCCCAGCCAGGTAATTTGTCATTATTTCTTAGTTTTTGGAGAAAGACCTTCAGAATTCAAATCAAATGACTCTTTCTCAACAAATTTTTTCCATTATTTCCTCCTTCATCTGCCCCATTCCCAAATATTGTCAGTTTCATTGTATGAAAGGATAAATTCATTAGTATTATTGTTGATCTGTCTCCCATATTAATCTGTAAGCAATTTAAGAACAGGAACTGTCTTACTGAGCTTACCTAAATATATCAGGTGGCTATAATACAGTAAGTAAATTCAGTAAATTAATAAGTATATTTCAGGATTGCTCAACTTTGTCAGTATTGACATTTTTGACCAGATAATTCTTTGTTGTAGGAGCTGCTCTGTGCATTGTGAGATGTTTAGCAGCGTCCCTGGCTTCTAGACACTAGATGCCAGTAGCATCTTTCAATTATGACAACTGAAAATGGTTCTACACTTTGCCAAATCTCCCCTGGTTGAGAACCACTAGTCTATCTGATACTATCTAGTAGAGAGAGTTCTAAAAAGAAGGCTGATCCATTTGCATAATGGACCTAGGATTAGGGTCAGCTTCATGGGCATGAGATCATGCTTGTAAGGGCCCCAGGCATGGGGTTTAATGCTTTGTGGTTGCCTTCTTGAAATTCTTAATAATTTTACCTTTGAATTTGTGTTTTGTGATGGAAGTCTTATGGGACAAAAGAACATGTTTGTTCTGGGGACTTGGAGGCTTGGCTCTTGCCTCTGCCTCCCAACATCTCCCTGCTTCCTAGATGCACTCTTGGAAGATTGCCCTCCTTCCACTTGTGCCTCCTCCACCATCCATAGCCTCCCCCTCCTGGATTCCTCTCAGGTGGTGACCTTGTTGTGTCAGTGCGGTAGGCCATGTTTCACTGTTGGGTGACCTGGGCATGGACATGAGGAGGTGTTGGGCATGAACTCTGACATCTTTGGATGAGTAATGTGGCTGCCTGAAATGTGTAATGTGTAATGTGAGTAATGTGCCACCCCACCCCAGGCAGTTAGCACCATCGTGTATTTAGAGGGCAATTAGGCAAAGCCTGTCACTCTTGACCATCAGGTGCCAAGTGTTTCTAGGTGCGGAAGTTTCAATCCCTTGAGGGTTGTCCATTTACCTTTGAGAAAGGAGATCAAATTCCCTATGCTGCCCAGGCCCCACATTTTCATTTTGCATTGAGGCCTACAAATTATGTAGTTAGCTCAGCCTAGGAAGTATTACAAATGCAGAAATGAATCAGAATCCCTGTCTCCAAAATTGACGTCAAGGAACCTCATTAGATTAATCCACAGTGGCCCAGAACAAAGTTCATAGGCAGGTAAGGTAATGAAGGGCCCCAAAAGAGGGTTCATAAAGTAGGAAATAGGAGTTTGAGCTGAGGATTTAGACTCAAGACAATAGCCTGTGATTCTGGTTTTCTTCTGGCTCAGTATGTGAATGAGCTTGCCAGGGTGTCTGGACATTGCCACCCTGACACAGATCCTGGCTTGATGAAAAGTGGCTGAGCATATGAGTATGACCTGAGGAAGTGGGGTGGATCATAGAATCTGTTCAAGGATCTGAACCAGGAGAGAATCCCCACAGCAATTGTTCATCAGGCCTCTTGGAAACTTGTTCAAAGATGCAGCATGTGGAAGTGATGGCAGCAAAGTAGTAATGAACAACATAAAGAGCATATGGTGAATCAACAGATTGAAATTTACAGCTGTCTCTTTCCTCTTAATGTATGAAGCTTTTGAAGTAGGATTCCAAAAGCAACTGAAAGCCCCTGGTGTTTTAGATCACTCCGTCATAGTAGCCTCAAAGTGGAGATACTAGACCACCTGTAAACATGTCAGTTAGGGATAGGAGCAATTAATTAGAAGTTAATTATAAATGAAAAACAACTATATTTTTACCTCCAAAGCTCCGGCAATGCATCTTACTGGATACCTATGCTGAATATTTTGGATCTTTTCTACAGGTTTCTTGCTATTAAAATTTTTTTTTATTTTTATCTCATTCCTCTAACAGAATTTTTTTGGTTCTGACTTTTAATTTGCTGATTAAAAGAACACTTCTGCAGAATCCAATACCATGTTTAATTTTCTGCATATTTTACAACTAGTCAATTATGTTTACTAGAATGATTTTTATGTTCCTTTAGCATGACCTTCCAGATAAATTGCATAATGATTAGCTTCTTAAATCTTGTTGAAAATACAAACTGGAGCTTTTTTAAAAAAATATTCCTTGTTCCTTGCTACAACTGCTCCAAAATGGACAAATTTTTATTCCTCTGATTCATCTTTTTTTTTTAATATATTGCAAATTTTCTGTTTGTACTCTACCCTTGTAAAATTAATTCTGTTTGTCTGTAATTATTGCTTCAGTGGGTTCTCAACTATCATGGTCTCCCCACACAAATCTTTTAGATGTGGACAAATAGAAAAAACACAAGTTCAGAGTAATTTACTTTATTGTGTCAAATGCCAATAAAAGGGAGAGGGAATAAAAGGCAAAGGTATCCAGAGCAAGAACCTCTTCCTCTGCTGTTAGGAGATTTTGCATCTTAACCTGGTTTCAGTCAGTGCCCACATTCTACCTGGCTTCCCTGCCCTCCTTTAATATCGTCTTGGCCAGAGCCCTCATACAGATCTAACCAAGGACAGAGCACGAAGTCAAGGTCCCACCTTCTTGATCCCTATCACCTGAAATGTATCCCAGAGGCATGAATGGGACAATAACTTCAACATACCCACCAACCTTGACCTCTTTTCATTCTTTTGCCACAGATACTCTGAATGGTGAACATTTCTGGTGACAGTTTGTGTCTTCCACTTATTAGAGGTAGGCTTTTCCTTCACATGAGGCAAAGCATGTCTTCCATACCCTCTTATATGTTCTTCAAGTATTTTCTCTCACTTGTACATTATCTTTTGAGATTCCTTGAAACATCTCAGATGCAAATAACCTTTTTCCTTTCCAGTGCTGATTTACATTTACCACTATGTTGATAATTCTTTGGTTATTTCTTTGAGAAACTGTGGGTTAGCCAGCATTAAACACATATGCTTGAGAAATTAACTGTATCAAGAAATACCAACAGAGTATCAAGAAAAAAATGACAAAACTTGTTTGCTTAATGTATCTGGAGGTAATGTAAAAAATTTGGATTCATTAGTTGGGGGAGACAGGTGTTAAGAGATAGCCACATATGGGTGGGTAGAATGTGAAAATATTTTAGAAGACAAATAAAAGATATGTACAAACCCTAAATTCATAAACATCAACAAATTAAAAATTTGAAGTAAGTAGTCCTTCCTGATGTCCTCAATATTTCTGCATATTCTCCCATGTAAACTTCAGAGGTAGAACGGGTGAATCATTTCCACCAAGGGCACCCAAACATTGTCTTGTGTGGCATATAACAATTTACATACCTGAAAATTCTTATTACACTGTGACATTTTTAATGAGATTTGTGTTTATCTTTCAGATCAGCTATAAATAAAAGAAACTCATCAGAGCAAACAAAGGCTGAAAAGCCTTTTCTACCCTTATTTATTTCACCCCTGGCGGTTGACCAGAATGGACATAATTGATCAGTTGTCTAGGATGTTGAATTAGCCATCAACTTATCTATCATCCCTCTTTTTCCCTTTTCTTTTTAGATTCTTAGAATTTCCAACTCTATGCTTATGTTACCCATCTGTCCTTGCATGTTCTCTACTTTTTCCACTAGAGCCCTTAGCATATTAATCATAATGGTTTTAAACTCACAGTCTGATAGTTTCAACATTCCTGCCATATCAGTGTCTGGTTCTGATGCTTACTCTGTCTCTTCACGCTGTGTTTTGTCTATTAGTACGTCTTATAATTGTTTTGCTAAAAGGTACACATTATGTACTAGGTAAAAGGAACTGCAGTAAGTAACTGGCTTTTAATAATGCAGTGGTAATATGTGGGGGAAGGGGAAGTATTCTATAGTCCTGTGATTAGGTCTCAGTCTTTTTGTGAATGTATGTCCCTGGACTGTGAACTTCGCCAATGCTTCTCAGTGCCCACCCAACCCACCTGAGATGTGACAGGCTGACTAGAGATGGCTGGAGTTGGGTATTTCCCTTCCCCCAGGTCAGTTAGGCTCTGATAAAACCCCAGCAGGTTAGGCTCTGGTAAAATAGTTTCTCTTGAGGCCAGGCTTTATTAAGAAGAACAGAGTTTGCTGATGTATTTCAAAATTATGAATTTTCCCCTCCTCCTGCCAGGAGCAAGAGGAGATTTTTCTCTGATATTCTCTGTGGGAACTTCTGGAGGTAAAACTCACAAAAGTGTGCCTCCCCTCCCCGAGTGATTTGGTCCCCCTGGAGTTTATCTCTCAGGATCTGTCCACAATGAGCTTCCACCAATTCGTCAATTACAGTTCAGTTTTCTTATCCTCTGTACTGGTTCCCACATAGGTTTATTTATTTATTTATTTGTGAGGAAGACCAGCCCTGAGCTAACATCCCTTGCTAATCCTCCTATTTTTTTCCTGAGGACAACTGGCCCTGGGCTAACATCCGTGCCCATGTTCCTCTACTTTATATGGGACGCCGCCATGGGCATGGCTGACAAGCAGTGTGTCTGCCCATGCCTGGGATCTGAACCCGCAAACCCCGGGATGCCAAAGCACGAACTAAATGGCCATGCCACTGGGCCAGCCCCTGCTGGTGGGTCTACGGTCAGGTAGGTTGTGATTCTCTGTATTTACCTGTCTGTCTCTCCAATTTTGGTGGCAGCAGCTTGCTCTTGTAACCTCACTCCTCTGACAGATCTAAGGAGAGTTGTTGACTTTTCAGGTTTTTTAGCTTTTTACTTGTTAGGACAGAGTGGTAACTTTTAAGCTCCTTGCACACCGGACTGGAGACCAGAAGTCCCTTCTTTCTTTTTTATTACCATAACGTTGTTCAGTTTGTGAAAGTTTACCACCATACACTGGCTTACATTGAACTGACGTGTAAATATTATGGAAAGCCTGCCTAAAAATGCTAACTTGATTGTGAGTAACACTTTGTAAATTAATATGAATTTTCCCAAATTTTTAATAAAGATACATAATCAACATAAATTTGATTCATGATTAAAGATGTGAATAACAGTACAAAGTAGGAACTCAAGAAGGAATGAGTTGTCTATATAACAATATGTTTGTTGTTATGTAAATTTAAAACAAGGTATTTATTCTTATTTTCCTTTTGTCCTAAATGTTATCTAAATAAATGGAAAAAGGAAATAAATAATGTTTACATTTATATAGTGACTTTAAAAAAAATTGCTTTGCAAATTAGGATTTTCTCACATGTCCTTATTCTTATAATGTAGAGCGGATAGGAATTGAAGATTAATGTGTTTCTAGATGTTAATGCTAATGCATGTATCATTAAACCCTAGCTTTCAAATACCAAAATTTAAATAGACTTGTATTTTAAATGTGAATTTTACTTCCGATAGCTCTTCAAAACTTTCTTTTAAATTTAGATATAACTGACATATAACATTATATAAGTTTCAGGTATAAAACATAGTGATTTGATACTTGTATATATTGCAAAATGATCACCAAAATAGATCTAGTTAACATCCATCACCATACATAGTTATAATTTTTTCCAATGAAAGCTTTTAAAATCTACTCTTTTAGCAATTTTCAAATATACAACACAGTATTGTTAACTATGTTTCCCATGAGGTACATTACATCCCCATGACTTATTTATTTTATAGCTGGTGGTCTATAATATTTAACCCCCTTTCCACATTTCCCCCCACCCACTACCCAACCTCCCTCCACTGGCAACCACCATTCTGTTCTCTGTATCCATGAGCATAGGGTTTTTTTGTTGGTCGGTTTTTTTGGTTTTATTTTATCTTTGTTAGATTCCACATATGTGAGCTCATGTGGTATTTGTCTTTCCTTGGCTGATTTATTTCACTTAGCATAATGTTTTCAAGGTCCATCCATGTTATTAGTGCCAAGATTCCCTTCCTTTTTATGGCTGAATAATATTCAATTTTGTATATATACCACATTTTCTTTATTCATTCATCCATTGATGGACTCTTAGTCTGTGTCCATATCTTGGCTATTGTAAATAATGCTGTAATGAACATGGGGAAGCATACATCTTTCTGAGTTAGTGTTTTCATTTCTTTTGGATATATTCCCAGAAGTGGAATTGCTGGAACATATGGTAGTTCTATTTTTAATTTTTTGAGAAACCTCCATACTGTTTGTCTTTCATACTGGCTGCACCAGTTTACAATCCCACCAACAGTGCACAAAGGTTTCCTTTTCTCCACACACTTGTCAGCATTTTTCATCTCTTATCTTTTTGATGATGGCCATTCTAACAGGTATGAGGTTATATCTCATTGTGCTTTTTATTTGCATTTCTCTAATGACTAGTGATGTTGAATATCTTTTTATGTACCTGTTTGCTATTCATTTATCTTCTTTGGAAAAAGTTTATGAGGTCCTTTGCCCACTTTCTACTTGGATTATGTGTTTTTTGCTATCAATTTGTATGAGTTCCTTAAATATTTTGGATATTAACCCCTTATCAGATTCATGGTTTGCAAATATTTTTTTCCCATTCCACAGGTTGTCTTTTCACTTTGTCAGTTGTTTCTTTTGCTGTGCAGAAGCTTTTATTTTGATGTAATTAATTTTTTTTTTCTTTTCTTTTCTTTTTTTATGAGGAAGACCAGCCCTGAGCTAACATCTGTCGCCAATCCTCCTCCTTTTGCTGAGGAAGACTGGCCCTGGGCTAACATCTGTGCCCATCTTCCTCTACTTTATATGGGACGCCACCACCGCATGGCTGACCAGCAGTGTGTCTGCGGGCTCCCGGGATCCGAACTCGCGAACCCTGGGCTGCCAAGCGCGAACTAAACCGCTGCGCCACCGGGCTGGCCCCGATGTAATTAAATTTTTATTTCATTTCATTTTAATGAAATAAAACATTTTAATTTAACTTAGCTTTTAATTTTCATTTTATTTTATATTTAATTTTCATTATATTTTATTTAACTTTTTTAAAATTTTGTTTTTTGTGCTTTAGATGTCATGTCCAAAAAATCATTGCCAAGGTCCATGTCTAGGAGCTTTTTTCCTATGTTTTCTTCTAAGAATTGCATGGTTTCAGATCTTACATTCAATTATTTAATCCATTTTGAGTTAATTTTTTGATTGGTGTAAGACAGGGGTCTAGTTTTATTTATTTACATGTGAATGTGTCATTTTCCCAGAACCATTTATTGAAGAGACTCTTTTCTCCATTGAGCATTCTTAGCTACCTTGTCCTAGTTGGCCATATATCCCTGGTTTTCTTTCTGGGATCTCAAATCTGTTCCCTTGGTCTATGTTTCTACCTTTAAGCCAGTGACATACTGTTTTAATTACTATAGCATTATAGCATATCTTGAAATCATGAATAATGATGCCTCCTGCTTTGTTCTTCTTTCTCAGGTTTGCTTTCGCTGTTTGGGGTCCTTTGCGGTTCCATATGAAATTTGGTATTGTTTGTTCCACTTCTGTAAAAAGTGCCATTGCAATCTTGTAGAGATTGCATTGAATTTATAGATGGCTTTTGTTAGAATTAAAATAGTTAAAATCTCAATACTTTCAATCCATGCACACAGAATACCTTTCTATTTATTTGTGTCTGACTTCTTTTAGTAATGCCTTATAATTTTCAGAGTAGAGATCTTACACCTTGGTTCAATTTATTCCTAAGTATTTTATTGTTTTTGATGCTATTGTAAATGGGATCTATTTCTTTCTTTTAAAGATAATTCATTGTTAATGTATAGAAATGCCACTGATTTTTGTATGTTAATTTTGTATCCTGCAACTTTACTGAATTCATTGGTTAGATCTAATAGTTTTCTGGTTAAGTCTCATGGTTTTTTTATAAATAAAATCATGTCACCTGCAAATAGATACAATTTTACTTCTTCCTTTCCAATTCCAATGCCTTTTGTTTCTTTTTCTTGCTTGATTGCTCTGGTCCATAGTATATTAAATAGGAGTGGACACCTTTTCTTGTTTCTGATCTTGAAGGAAAACCTTTTAACCTTTCACCATTGAGTATAATATTAGCTGTGGTTTCTCATATATGGCCTTTATTATGTTAAGATACCTTCCTTCTATACTCAATTTGTTTTGTTTTTATTATGAGTGGATATTGAATGTTGTCAAATGCTTTTTCTGTGTCTATTGAGATGATATGATACATTTCTTTCATTCTATTAGTGTGATGTATCATATTGACTGTTTTACAGATATTGAGCCATCCTTTCATCCCAGGGATAAATCTCACTTGATCGTGGTGAATGATCCTGAATTTAAAGTGCTGTTCAATTCAGTTTATTAGTATTTTTTGAGAAATTTTCGATCTATATTCATCAGGGATATTGGCCTGTAGTTTTCTTTTCTAGTAGCGTTCCTTTCTGGATTTGGTATCAGGGCAATGCTGGCCTCATAAAATGAGTCTGGGAGTATTCCCTCCTCTTCTATTTTTTGAAAGAGTTTGAGAAGGATTGGTGGTAAATATTCCTAAATGTTTGAAAATATTCACCAGTGAAACCATCTGGTCCTGGGCTTTTCTTGTTGGGATATTTTTGGTTACTTATTCAATCTCCTTACTAGTAATTGGTCTATTCAGATTTTCTATTTCTTCCTGATTGAGTCGTGGTAGGTTGTATGTTTCTAAGAATTTTTCCATTTTCTCTAGGTTGTCCAGATTGCTGGCGGTTAATTGTTCATAGAGTCTATTAGGATCTTTTGAATTTCCGTGGTGTCAATTGTAATGTCTCCTTTTTCATTTACAGTTTCTTGATTTGTGTCCTCTCTTTTTTTTTCTTGGTAGTCTAGCTAAAGATTTGTCAATTTTGTTTTTCTTTTCAGTCTTCTTGTTCTGTATTTTATGTACTTCTGCTCTAATCTTTTTCCTCCTTTCTGCTAACTTGAGGCTCAGTTTATTTTCTCCAGTTTCTTATCGCATAGAGTTAGGTTGTTTATTTGGGATCTGTTTTTAATGTAGGCATTTATTGCTATATGCTTCTCCCTTAGAACTGCTTTTGATGCATCCCATAAGTTTTGGTACATTGTGTTTCCACTTTAGTTTGTCTCAAAATACGTATTTATTTTTATTTATTTATTTTCGCTGAGGAAAATTAGCCTTGAGCTAACATCTGTGCCAATCTTCCTCCCTTTTATATATGGATTGCTGCCACAGCCTGGCTGACAAGTGGTGATCCGTGACCAGGATCAGAACCCACAAACCCTGACTACTGAAGCAGAGTGCACTGAACTTAACCATTATGTCCTGGGGTTGGCCCCTCAAAACACATTTTTATTTTTCTTTAATTTTTTCTCTGATCCATTAGTTGCTCCAGGAAAGTGTTGCTTAATTTTCATGTGTTCACGAATTTTCCAATTTTCCTTTTGTTATTTATTTCTAGTTGTTTTTTTTTTTCTTCGTGAGGAAGACCACCCCTGAGCTAACATCCATCGCCAATCCTCCCCTTTTTGCCGAGGAAGACTGGCCCTGGGCTAACATCCATGCCCATCTTCCTCCACTTTATATGGGACGCCGCCACGGCATGGCTGACAGGCAGTGCGTCGGCGGGTGCCCGGGATCTGAACCTGCGAACCCCGGGCTGCCAAGCGTGGACTAAACCGCTGCGCCACCAGGTGGCCCCTATTTATTTCTAGTTTTATACCATTGTGGTCAGAGAAAATACTTGGTATGATTTCAACCTTATTGAATTTGCTAAGTCTGTTTTGTGGCCTAAAATATGGTCTATCCTACAAAATGTTCCATGTGCACTTGAGAAGAATGTGTATTCTACTGTTGTTGGATAGGTTTTATGTCTATATCCATTAGATCCATTTAGTCCATAGTGTTCAATCCACTGTTTCCTTGTTGACTCTTTATCTGAGTAATCTATCCATTGTTGCAAGTGAGGTTTTAAAGCCCCAACTATTATTGTATTTCTGCTTGTTTCTCCTTTTAGCTTTGTGAGTTTTCACTTTATATATTTAGGTGCTCCAATGTTGGGCGTATAAATATTTACAATAATTATATTTTCTTGATTGAGTGACTCCTTTATCATTATATAGTAATCTTGTCTCTTTTTACCATTTTCAGTTTAATGTCTCTTTTGTGTGATATAAGTATAGCTATACCTGCTTTTTTTGGGTACCATTTGCTTGAAATATCTTTTTCCATCCCTTCACTCTCAGTCTATGTGTGTCTTTAAGACTCACTGTAGCCTTCAAGGCAGTGTATCATTGGATTTTTTAAAACTTATTCAACCATTTTATGTCTTTGATTGGTGAATTAAATCCATTTACATCTAAAGTAATTATTGATAGGTAAGGACTTACTATTGATGTTTTGTTAATTGTTTTCTGGTTATTTTGTAGATTCATTGTTCCTTGTTTCTTATCCTGCTGTTGTATTTTGTGTTTTGATATATTTTTCTATAAGTATGCTTTGACTTATTTATCATGTTCTTGTGTGTAAGTACTACAAGTTTTTCCCTTTTAGTTACCATGAGGCTTACATAAAGTATCCTAAAATTATGACACCTAATTTAAACTGATAAAAACTTTAATAAAATTCTTAAACTTTTACTTTTCCTCCCCCTCACATTTTAGGTTATTGCTGTTACAGTTTACATATTTTTTGTATTGTGTAACTAATAGCAGATTATTGTAGTTCTGGATGTTTTCATTATGTTAGTTTTAAACTTTAAACTTAATTGAAAGTGAATTATGCACCACCATTACCATATTACAGAATCTAAATTTGACTATACATTAAACATTACCAGTGAGTTTTGCGCTACCTTCTTGTGTTTTTTATGATATTAATTACTGTCCTTTTACTTCTACTCAAAGAACTCCCATTAGCAACTCTTATAAGGCAGGTCTAGTTGTAATGAACTCCCTCAGCTTTTGTTTGTTCAGGAAAGTCTTTATCCCTCCTTCATTTCTGAAGGTCAGCTTCACCAGGTATACATTTCTTGGTTAACATTTTTTTCTTTCAATATTTTGAATATGTCATCTCATTCTCTTCTGGTCTGAAAAGTTTCTGTTGAAAAATCCACCAATAGTCTTTTGGGGGTTCACTTGTATGTAACTTCTTTTCGCTTGCTGCTTTTAAAATTCTTTCTTTGTCTTTGACTTTTGACAATTTAATTATAAGATGTCTCAGCTTAGCCCTACTTGAGTTCAACCTATTTGGGGTCCTTTAGGCCTCATAGATCTGAATGTCGATTTCCCTTCCCAGGTTCAAGAAATTTTCAGTCATTATTGCTTTAAATGTACTTTCTGTCCTTTACTCTTCTCCTTCAGGAATTCCCACAATGAGATAATTGTTTCTTTTTATTGTGTTCCATAGGTCTCTCATGCTTTCTTCACTCTTTTTCTCTTTTTGTTCCTCTTACTGGATAATTTTAAATGCCTTATCCTCCAGGTTGCTGATTTTTTCTTCTGCATAGTCAAGTCTGCTTTTGAAGCTCTGTATTGAATTCTTCAGTTGAGTCAGTATATTTTTCAACACTAATATTTCTGGGTGGGTTTTTTTCGATGGTTTCTATTTTTTTGTCAAATTTCTCATTTTGTTCATGCATCATCTTCCTAATTTTGTGTAGTTGTCTGTCCATATTCTAGTAGCCAGTAAGGCTGTGGTCTTAACTCAAGCTGACCCATACTCCAAGTTCCCTGCCCAAACAGGGCCACTTGCTTTGCTCTGAAGAGTAACAGCTCTGCCTGCCCATCTCTTGGCTTGAGCACTGCTGGGTTACACAGCTTCCAGGTGTTCTTGCTAGCCCTTTGGACATATAGGAGCAATTCTAGGCAACTCCTAGTTTTTCCAGACAGGCTTTCTGATTGGGAGAAGCTGGGAGTTACCCACAGCCTCAGGTGAGGCTATGGATTAATTTCTCTGCCTGGGCATAGCAGGGGAACCCTTCATGCCCAGTACTGGCTTTTTTTCTGGGGGTTATTAGCTTTGCCTGCCCATCTCTCAGCTTGAACATTGCTGGATTACACAGCATCCAGGTGTTCTTGCTAGTCCTCTGGTTATATAGGGCCAGAAGTGAGGCTGTAGGGCCAATAAAACTCCTTGTTTGAGGACCTGAATCAGGCAAACATGCACCCTGCCAAGTTCCCTGGTCAGAGTGCACCACCAGCTTGGTTCTGCTGATGCACAAACCACTGGTTGGGACTACTACTTGGGCTCTGCAAGTATGAACTTGATCTGCCATGATCCAAGTTTTGGTTGTTGGAAGCCCCTCCTTCTCTGTCACAGTCGGATTCCCAGTGGTTGAGCCCTGAAGATTCCCCTGTAATCCCCATGGAGTGAGACCAGGGTAGGGACTTCCATGTAGCAACCTATAAGACTTGGGCAGGGGGACTGGATGTCCCCCTCCAGGGCTCTCTTTTCATACTGGAGGAACCAGAGGCTCAGGCAGGACCTCTCAGTGTGGCACTGTGCCAGCTTGGGGAGGGCAATACAGTCAGCATGCAGCTGCTTCTCTTACCCTTCTAATGCAGTCTGTCTTGGTTTCTGTGGTGTAGGGGGGTGCTTAAGTCTCACCTTCATGTACTATGATTCTCTCAGTGGTGTCTTGCCCATGAATAGTTGTTAGTTGTTTTTCTTGTGAAGGGGAATAAAGTCAAGAATGACCTGTGTTGCCATCTGGGTGATATCACTTCCAATAAAACGTTTAAGAACTAAAAATATATGAGAAAGAACAGAAAAAGAAATATTTCTCCCATTTGGTTTTTTAAATCTGTTCTTGAGATTAAATGCATTTGTTTTATGTTCTTGAAAAATAATGCTAAAAAGTTTTCTATATTCTTAAGTTTTAAATGGCTGAGAATAAAGTCTAATTTTCATAAAATTTATGGCATTGTTTGATAAAAAACACTCATTTATCTTGGCAGTTTGCAAAGTATGAACTTCTCCTTACCAATGTAGAAAGTGTGTGATAAAATGAGCTTGATATTAGGAAAAAAATATTACAGGCAATCCTACAAGGGTAATTCATCCTTTGAAATATGACATACTTTTAATAACTCAGAACAAGATGATTCATAAATAAGCAAAAGAGAAAAGTGTTAAAATAAATATTTTATATTACTCCCATATTATGTCTGTTATGCTATGTGAAATTTAAAAAAATTAAATAGGGAGTTCTGGTTCAAGTTAGTGATGTAGGAAGATGCTGAACTCACTTCTTCCCATGAACACAGTGATCTGCAGCTACATATGGAAAAATTTTCTCTGGAAAAAAAAAGGTAGCTGAGCCACTCTTACATATAGGGCAAAAAGAAAAACTCCACATTGAAGTTAATAGGAGAAGCTGAGACAACATTTCTTCATAAATCCTACCCCCAGAGCTGCAGTGCACAATCTGGAAGGAACTTAAAAGCTGGAACTTCTTCCTGAGGAGCAAAGGAGTTGAACACCACGTCAGGCACCTTAGCTTTTAACACCTGCACCTGAGAGATGAGCCCCCAAAACATCTCACTTTGAAAACCAATAGGGCTCAAGTACACAAGACCCACAAGGCTACAGCAGACTGAGAAACAGCTGGGAAAAGACTCACATGCTTGGATTTAGTCACCCCAGGGAGCAGTGCAGAGGCAGCCCATTATGAGGCACTCAGACTTTATGTGAAAGAGTCTTATTGCTTATCTTAAAGCATCAGCCTGAAAGGCAGGCATCTAATTTAACACACATCTAGGAGACTGCTGGGGTCCTGTCTAGGCACAGAGGCTCGAGGGCACCATTTTCTGCTCTCCCTCTGCCTCACACCAGCTTGCCGGTATCTCCTGGAAAGTAGCTTGTACCCTCCTCTGACACCCTAATTTTTGTGGCTGCTGCCTGGGTATACCTCTAAACCACCTGGCTTTAGTGTTCAGTGGGCTTATGCTGATGGGTCCCACAGGACTGTAACCAACAGAGAAATGACTCTTAATCCACTATCACCCCCAGGGCCCAGCAAAAGGCAACAGAACCCAGACTTTCTGTGAATGAGGTTTATTAGCTTTTCTTCATGTCTACAGCCTGAGGGCAAGCTTCTAATTAAACACACATCTAAATGTGACTGTAACCCTTTCCAAAGACCTCAGAGGGTGGGTACTGTCTTCATGCTCTCCCTTTGCCATGCTCTACAGAGCCACTATCTCCTAGAAGGGAGTTTTCTACACACATCTGGTGCCCCAATTTTTGTGTCTGTCACCCAGAGGATGCCAACTGATTGCCTGGCTCTAGTGGCCAGCAGGGCTTATGTTTTTGGGTCCCAGAGAACTGTAACCAATAGAGAAAGAGTTCTTAACTGGCTATCACCCCAAGGGCACAACAAGAGGCAACAGACTGAAGCATCTTGTCTTTCTGTGAATAATACCAATTAGCCTGTCTTTATAGGTGTGGCCTGAGGTACAGGCTTCTAATTAAACACACATCTAAGGGTCCACTGTAAGCCTATCCAAAGACCTGAAGAGTGGGCACTATCTTCATGCACTCCCTCTGCTGAAGTCCTGGAGAGGAGTTTGTACACATAACTGGTGTCCTGGCTTTTCTGGATGCTACCCAGGGAATGCCCTTTGAGCACCTGGCTCTGGTGGCCAGCAGAGCTTGTGTTCTTGAGTTCCACAAGGCTGTAGGCATAGCAAAGATAGTAGACTGCAACATACCTCCAGTCTTCCTGTAAAAGACTCCTATTTGTTTGTCCTGGAGCTTCAGTCTGAGAGGACACCTAGGGTCCTACTGAGATGATCACAGAGGACGGAGGCCAGTGGATGCCATCTTTTCACTCTACTTCTACCTTGCTTTAGGTTGCTGATCTCTCCAGGAAAGGAACTTGTACACTAGTCTGGTGCAACAATTTTGGCAACTACTGCCCAGGTGACACATCTAGATTGCCTGGCTATGGTGGCCAGAAGGTCTTACGATTTCTGTCCCATAGGACTGCATATATTTGCATTCTTTAAAGCTGAAGGGTCTAGCTTCCAAAAAGCATGAATCTAAGTGCTGACAGACATCCTCCTCTTTGGGACACTGACAGGTCTTATTGATGTGAGGCCACTGAGTTGCCAGTGGAAAAAGAATTTTCAGACATGAGCCACTCATTCATGTGCCTTTATTCAGCATGGGGATAGAGCCCATGGGATTTCAAGATAGCCCTCACTTATTTGGCTCGGCATTGGGATGAGATTTACGAGATTTAAATCTTAAAGACAGTAGATTAGTACAATATGTAGATGACATCTTAATTTGTAGTCCTACCAGAGAAACTTCTGATGCTAACAAGGTTTTAATACCCAATTTCCTTGCCCAACGTGGCTATTGCATCACTCCCACTAAGGCCCAAATCTCTGACCACATGGGGCCCAATGGTTATGCGGAGACAATCTATGGCCATGGTTGCCCCCAGAGTGGACCGGTAGATGCACATTAGGACTTGCCTGGATGCAAGGTAGGACTACGCCTTCAATCTCCACTGCAGCCAACCTGCCTAACCTTCAACAAAGGTGGACACGCTCTGTCTTTCATTGGTATGATCACTTAGCTTCTCTCTGTTCCACAACTTGCTATAGAGAGTGTAATTTGGCACACTGAAGCCCTAAGTCAGTTTACAATGCAGGCATTAAATGACTCTCAGTACAGTCTCTCTCTTCTGGATTTAGAAGTAACCCAAATGAGAAAAGCAGTCTTATAAAACAGGATGGCTCTAGACGTTTTAACTGCTGCTCAGGGTGGCACTTGTGCCATCATTAAAACTGAGGGCTGTGTATATATTCCCAATAACCATAATAATATTACTACTCTACTTCAAGACATGGGAAAACAAATCAAGTCCATATCGGACCCCATCCTCTCTTTTAATGATTGGCTAAATTCATGGTCAGGTCCTGGGTTCTGGACAACTATCAAAACTATTATTGGATTAGCAGTCCTCTTGATTCTGTTGACTGTGATATGCAGTCTTTTCTGTTGTTTATCTGTTAGTTGCCAACAAGGACTCACTTCCTTAACTTCGCCCTCTTGACAGATGATTCTCTCTCATCCTGAAATGCTCACTATGTTGTCTGCACTCAACTCTGCAGTGGCCACATTTTGCTCATCTGAAGCCCCCTGTTCCAGTCACATGATCCACATTTAGGGACAGCTCTATGCCTCTACTCAGCAGGAAGTAGATACAGAAGATGGACCTTCACCCAATTCCCAAAGATTTTTGGGATTCAGGGTTCAGGGGGAAATATGATGTGGTCAAAACCTTGTTTATGACTTGTTTTACAATTTCCAATTCTTTCCATGAGACTCTACTCAGACTAACAGACCCCTAATTATTCAATCGCTTCTGGATAGGAGCAAAGGAGTTTACCTCAGGAGGTCATCAATGACTCTAATTCCCTGCCTACCTGCTCTTTGAGGCACACCATACCTTGGAATGCAGGCTACATCTCGTTCACCAAGCCCCCACACCCTAATCTTTGAGACTAACCAGAACCCATCAATTCACTTGACCAGATCCCCTAATATTTCATCCTTTGACATTTCTTTTGAGTAGTAAAAATAGTTAAAATCATATATAATGGCCCTGCACAGACACTTTCCTGGCAGCTCTTTATTGCCGATGGGCTCTATCCCCATGCTGAATAAAGGCACATGAACGAGCAGCTCATGTCTGAAAATTCTTTGTCGACTTGTGACTCAGTGGCCCCACATCATTAGAACACCTTCAACTACTGAGAGCCATTAAAATTTAAATAGGCTCCTTGGAAAATCAAAGAGTTTTCAGAGACAACCAAGAGCTAAGCAGGGTTGAACAATAAGTTTTATATGCTACATGAAGCCACTCCTTCAAGACTGGAAGAAGTGGCTGTTTTCTCTAATGCATAGTCACCAACACGGAGAGTCAAGGAAAATGAAGAACCTGATAAATTTGTTCCAAAAGGAAAAATAAGATAAAATCTCAGAACAAAGTCCCTAATGACATAGAGATAAGTGATTTAACTAATAAAGAGTTCAAAATTATGGTCATAAAGATGCTCAATGAACTCACAAGAATGGATGAACACAGTAAAAACTTCAACAAAAAGATAGAAAATATAAGAAAGTACCAACTAGAAGTCATGGAGCTGAAGAATACAAAAACTGAATGGAAAAATATCCCACAGGGATTTAACTTCAGACTAGATATAACACAAGAAAGGATCAGTGAAACAGAAGACAGGGCAGTGAAACTCATCCAATAGAGCAGGAAAAAAAGAATGAAAAAAGGAAGATAGCTTAAGGGACTTATGAGACAACACCAAGCAGAACAACATTCACATTATGGGGGTCTCAGGAGGAAAACAAAGAGAGAAAAGAAGCATAAAACACATTTGAAGTAATAATGGCTGAAAACATCACTAACCTTGGGAAGGAAATAGATATCCAGACTCAGGAAGCCCAGAGAGTTCTAAATAATATGAACCCCAAGAGATCCAAGTCAAGGCACATTATAATTAAAATATCAAAAGACAAGACCAGGTGAGAATCTAAAAAGCAGCAAAAGAAAAACAACTTGTTACATATAAGGATCCCCCATAAGACTGTCAGCACATTTTTCATCAGAAACATTTCAGGCCAGAAGAGAGTAGCATGATATACTCAAAGTGCTGGAAGAAAAACATTGCCAACCAAGAATACTCTACCCTGCAAAATTTTCATTCAGAATTGAAGGAAACAAAGAGTTTTTCAGACAAGCAAAAGCTACAGGAGTTCATCGCCACTAGACCAATCTTATAAGAAAAGTAAAGGGACTTATTTAAGGTGAAATGAAAAAGCACTAATTAGAAACAGGAAAATGTATAAAACTATAAATCTCACTGGTAAAGGTAAATATACAGTGAAATTCAGAATAATCTATTCTTGTAGAGTGGTGAATTAATCACTTATAAGCTAGTATGAAGGTTAAAAGATAGAAGTAGTAAAAATAACTAGGACTACAATAATTAGTTAAGGAATACAGAAGATAAAAAAGATGTAAAATGTAACATTAAAAACATAAACTGTAGGGAGGAAGAGTAAAACTATAGACCTTTGGAATGCATTCAAACTTAAGCTACTATCAACTTAAAATAAACTGCTATCAGTTGTTATATATAAGTCTCATGGTAACCACAAAGCAAAAACCTATAGTAGATACACAAAAGAGAAAGGAATCTAACCATACCACCAGAGAAAAATCATCAAAACACAAATTAGAGCAAGAGAAGAAAAAAAGGAACAGAGGAACTACAAAACAGCCAGAAATCAATGTACAAAATGACGATACGTACATATGTATCAATAATTTCTTTAAATGTAAATAAACTAAATTCTCCAATCAAAAGACATAGAAGCGCTGGTCTCATGGTGTTGTGGTTAAGTTCAGCACACTCCACTTTGGTGGCCCAGGTTCATGGGTTCGGATCCCAGGCACAGACCTATGCTGCTCATCAGCCATGCTGTGGTGGTGACCCACATATAAAGCAGAGGAAGATTGCTATAGATGTTAGCTAATCTGCCTCAAGCAAATAAATAGGAAGGTTGGTGACAGATGTTATCTCAGGGTTAATCTTCCTCAACAAAACAAAAAAAGACATATAGAGGCTGAATGGATTAAAAAATGACTTATCTATATGGGGCCTACAAGAGACTCACTTCAGACATAAGGACACACAGAGACTAAAAGTGAAGGAATAGAAAAGACATTTCATGCAAATGGAAAACAAACGAAAGCTGGAGTAGCTATACTTATATCAGACAAAATAGATTTTAAAACAAACACTGTAATAAGTGACAAAGAAGGGCATTCCATAATGATAAAGGGGTGAATCTAACAATAGCATATAAAATTGGTAAATATGTTTGCACTCAACAAAGGAACAACTAAATATACAAAGCAAATATTAATAGACATAAAGGGAGAAAAAGACAGGAAAATAATAATAGTAGAGGACTTGAATAACACACTTTCATTACTGTGAAATTCATCCAGACAGAATATCAATAAGGAAATATCAGCCTTAAAGGACATATTAGGCCAGATGCATTAACCAGTACATATGGAACATTTCATCCAAAAGCAGCGGAATATACAAACTTCTCAAGTGCACGTTGAACATTCTCCAGAATAGATCATATGTTTGGCCACAAAACAAGTCTTAATAAATTTAAGATTGAAACCATATCAAATATCTTTTCCAAGAACAGTGGTGTGAAATTACAAATCAATTTAAAAAGTAACCAGAAAACCAGGTGGAAATTAAACAACATGCTACTGAACAACCAATGGGTCAAAGAAGAAATCATAGAGAAATCAAAAGATACCTTGAGGCAAATGAAAATAGAAATACAACATGCCAAAAGTTATAGGATGCAGAAAAGCAGTTCTAACAGGGAAGTTTATAGTGATAAATACCTACATCAAGAAACAAGTGGTGTGACATCAGCATCATGGTAGAATGGGTTGCTTCCTTTGTCTCTCTCATCTAAGTTACAACCAGTAGGACGTCCATAGATCAACAAAAGTTTCTCTGCACAGCACACTGAACATCTGAGACATCAATACATCTATACAACTGAAGGTG
This sequence comes from Tapirus indicus, assembly GCA_031878705.1. Classification (NCBI taxonomy): domain Eukaryota; kingdom Metazoa; phylum Chordata; class Mammalia; order Perissodactyla; family Tapiridae; genus Tapirus; species Tapirus indicus. The sequence goes on from CM062925.1 coordinate 40,837,459, forward strand.
GTACACTGGACCTTCTGGAGGCTATGGAACGAGGGGAGCAGCAGTGGCAGTTCCCATCACTGGAGGTTTTAGGAATTGCACCAGTGCCCAAGACCAGAAGCTGCAGGAACTGCAGCTGCACTCATGATTCAGTGCCTCCCCATCCCCCATCAGTGGCGAGTGCTACCCGGGACCTGAGGCTTCCAGATCCACAGCAGGGGCTGCAGGTCCCCAATGGTGGTGGTGGTGACCATGACATGAGGTTCTGGAACTGTGCAGGTGCCAGAGACCAGAGGCTTCAGGAACCCAGGCAGCACTTGCAACCCAGTTACCCCTCACCTGTGGCAGTGGCAGTGTCACCCATGACCCTGGCCCAGCTGGCAGCAGTGGTGACACCTGCAAACCCAGCACCCCCAGCAATGGTGTTGCCAGCACTCCCAGATAATTCAGGAGTAGCAGCACAGGCAGTGCATGTGGCACCAAAGCCCAACACTGGGGACAGCCAGGTCCAACAACAGTGGAGCCCACAATCTTGGTCCCCCCCAGCTTCAGGGGTGGCTATAAATTTGGCCCCTCAACCCATAGCAACAGCACCTGCAGCCCCAACAAACCCAGATGTGGCAGATATGCCCATGACTGTGGCTCTCACCACAATATGGGAATCCATGTCCCAGGCAATGCCAGAAGCAGCAGAGGTGATTGTCAGCCCAATGACCCTGGTGGCAGCACCCATGACTACAACATTGTAAGCAGCAATGCACCAGCAACCTTGGAGGCACAAGCAGCATGGCAAGGGCACTGAGGATGCCTTTGGCAGAGGCAGTGGAGGGTGGAAAGTTCAGGCTCTCATATACAACTCAAAATCAAAGTAGACAAAGCCTTACCCAAAGAAGAAAAGTGTTTGCTACCACAAATGTGCTTGCAGAGGAACAACTTATCAAGCACCATCAAGAACTACAGTGACATGGTATCACAAAATAAAAATGACAACTCTCCAGAAACCAAACTTGAAGTCATAGAAGATTGTGATCTAACAGACAGAGAATTCTAAACAGCTGGCATGAAGAAACTCAACAAGTTACAAGAAAACTCAGAAAGACAGTTCAGTGAGCTCAGCTATAATTAACAGAAGGATTACTTTGCCAAAAATTGAAACTATAAAAAAGAACCAAACAGAAATTATGGAACTGAATAACACAATAAATGAGATAAAAAATAAGTAGAGAGCATTGGAAATAGAGGAGGCTATATCGAAGAGAGAATTAAAAAGCTCAAAGATAGAAATCCAGAAATGATGCTGGTGGAAGAAGAGAGAGAACTAAGATGTTTTTAAAATGGAGAAATTCTATGAGAAATATCTGACTTAATTAGGAAAAGCAACATAAGGATAATGGGTATTCCAGAAGAAGAAGAAAAGGAGAAAGGAACAGAGAGCTTATTTAAAGAAATAACAGATGAGAACTTTCCAAACCTGGGGAAGAAATTGGATATACAAGTATATAAAGCTAATAGAACACCTAATTATCTCAAGGAAAAAAGACCTTCTCTAAGGCACACTATATTAAAATTGTCAAAAGTGAATGATGATGAAAGAATATTAGGGTGACTGAAGAGAAGAAAATAATTACTTACAAAGGAACTCGCATCAGTCTATCAGTGGATTTCTCATCAGAAACTCTACAGACCAGGAGAGAGTGAAATGATATATTCAAAATACTGAAAGATAAAAACCGTTAGCCAAGAATATTCTGTCCAGCAAAGTTATCCTTCAGATATGAAGTAGAAATAAAAGTGTTTCCAGACAAACAAAAGTTGAGGGACTTAAAGCATTTTAAAGCATTAAAAATAACTATAACCATTTCAATTTAGTAATAAACTCACAACACAAAAAGGGATAATTTGTGACAACAAAAACAGAATGGGATGAGGAAAAGGACAGAACATACATAGGCAAATGGAGATAAGATCCTATCAGCAGAAAAAGGAGTATCTTATCTATGAGATCTTTTATACAAACCTCACAATAACCATAAGACAAAAATTCAGAGCAAAGTCACACAAGATTAAAAAAGAGGCAACTAAAAAACACATCACAGAAAACCAACAGACTGAAATGACAGACAGAAACACAAGTGGAAAAAAAAGCAAAGAAAATATAGAATAACTAGGAAAACTAGATAAATGGCTGTATTAAGCCCTCATATGTCAAAAATCACCCTAACTGTAAATGGATGGAATTCACCAATCAAAAGACAGGGTGGTTGGATGGATTAAAAAACAAGACCCAGGGGAACGGCCCCATGACCTAGTGGTTAAGTTCAGTGTGCTCCACTTCAGTGGCCCAGGTTTGGTTCCCAGGCACAGACCTATGCCACTCATCAGTGGCCATGCTGTGGTGATGACCCACATACAAAATAGAGTAAGATTGGCACAGATGTTAGCTCAAGGTGAGTCTTCCTCAAGCAAAAAGAGGAAGATTGGCAACTGATGTTAACTCAGGGCGAATCTTCCTCAGCAAAAAAATAAAATAAATAAACCAAGACCCAACAATATGCTGACTCTGAGAGACATATCTCAACTCTAAAGACAAATGTGTGCTCAGACTGAAGGGTGGAAGATGATACTCCAAGCAAATGACAACCAAAAACAGCTATGCTTATATTAGACAAAATAGACTTCAAGCTAAAAAAGATAACAAGAGACAAAAATGGACATTATATAATAATAAAAATGACAATCTACCAAGAAGACATAACATTTGTTAATATATATGCACCTAAAATAGGAGTACCAAAGTACATAATGCAAATGTTAACAGACCTAAAGAGAGAAAATGACAGCAACACAATAATAGTGGGGGATTTCATATCCCCACTAACATCAATGGATAGATCATCCAGACAGAGTCAACAAGGAAACATTGGCCTTAAATGAAACACTAGATCAGATGAACTTAAAGGATATGTATAGAACATTCCATCCAAAAGCAGCAGAATACACATTCTTCTCAAGTACACATGGAACATTCTCAGAGATAGATCATATGTTGGGAAACAAGGCAAGCCTCAACAAATTTAAAATTAAAATCATAACAAGCATCTTTTCCAACCATAATGGCATGAAACTAGACATCAACTATGAGAAGAAAAGTTAAAAGGTCACAAATATGTGGAGACTAAACAATATGCTACTGAAGAACTATTTGATCAATGGAGAAATCAAAAAATACTTATACAGACAAATGAAAATGAAAACACAACACACCAAAACCAATGGGATGCAGCAAAAGCAGTACTAAGAGGGAAGTTTAAAGTAATACAGGTCTACCTCAAAAAACAAGAAAAATATCAAATAAACAATCTAACATTACACCTAAAAGGACTAGAAAAAGAAGAACAACAAAGTCCAAAATCAGTAGAAGGAAGGAAATAATAAAAATCAGAGTGAAAATGAATGAAATAGAGACTAAAAAGATAATAGAAAGGGTCAACAAAAGTAAGAGCTAGTTTTGTGAATAGATAAACAAAATTGATAAACCCTTAGCCTGACTCAGTAAGAAAAAAAGAGAGAAGACTCAAATAAAATAAATCAGAAATGAAAGAGGAGAAATTACAAACAGATACCACAGAAATACGAAGGAGTATAAGAGAATACTAAAATTGGATAACCTAGAAGTGGATAAATTCTTAGAATAAAATAGCCTTCCAAAAGTAAATCAACATGAAATAGGGAATCTGAATAGACTAATCACAAGTAAAGAGATTGAAATAATACTCAAAAAACAAAGGTCCAGGACCAGACAGCTTCTCTGGTGAATTCTACCAAACATTCAAGAACATTTAATACCTATCCTTCTGAAACTCTTCCAAAAACTTGAAGATAATGGGATGCTTCCCACCTTGTTTTAGGAGACCTACATTACACTGATACCAAAACCAGACAAAGACAACACAAAAAACGAAAATTATAGGCCAATATCACTGATGAACATAGATGCAAAAATCCTCAACAAAATATTAGAAAATCAAATACAACAATACATTAAAAGTTCCATACCACACAATCAAGTGGGATTTATTCCAGGGACAAATAGATGGTTCAACATCCATAAATCAATTAACGTGATACACTACATTAACAAAATGAAGAATAAAAACCAGATGATCATGTCAATAAATGCAGAGGAAACATTTGACAAGATTCAATATCCATTTATGATTAAAAAAAACTCTCAATAAAATGAGTATAGAAGGAAAGTGCCTCAACATAATAAAGGCCATGAGAAACCCACAGCCAACATTATACTCAGTGGTGAAAGACTAAAAGCTATGTCCTCTCTCTAAGAAATGGCAATAAGATGAGGACACCCACTCTTGCCACTCTTATTCAACATAGTACTGGAAGTCCAAGTCAGAACAATTAAGCAAGAAAGAGAAATAAAATGTATCCAAATTGGAAGGGAAGAAGTAAAACTGTCAATATTTGAGATAACATGGTTTTATGTAGAGAAAACCCTAAAGAATCAACCAAAAATCTGCTAGAAATAATTAACAAATATAGTAAAGTTTCAGGGTACAAAATCAACATACAAAAATCAGTTACATTTCTATACACTAACAGCAAGCTAGCACAAAGAGAAATCAAGAATACAATCCCATTTAGAATCACAACAAAAAAGGATAAGATACCTAGAAATAAATTTCCCCAAGGAGGTGAAAGACCCCTACACTGAAAATTATAAAATATTGTTAAAGGACACTGAAGAAGACATAAAGAAATCGAAAGATAGTCCACGCTCATCTATTGGAAAAATTAACATAGTTAAAATGTCCATATTACCTAAAGTAATCTACAGATTCAGTGCAATCCCAACCAGAATCCCAATGACATTTTTCAAAGAAATAGAATCCAAAAATTATGTGGAACAATGAAAGACCCCAAATAGACAAAGCAATCCTGAGAAAAAAAATCAAAGCTGGATGTATCACTCTCCCTGAATGGAAGATATACTACAGAGCTATCATAATCAAAACAGCATGGTACTGGCACTAGAAGAGATGTACAGATGAATGGAACAGAATTGAGAGCTCAGAAATAAAACCACACATCTATGACAGCTAATTTTCAACAAAAGGAGGCAAGAACATACAATGGAGAAAGGAAAACTGGACAGCCACATGCAAAAGAATTAAAGTAGACCATTATATTACACTATACACAAAAATTAACTCAAAATGGATTAAAGACTTGAATGTAAAGCATGAAACCATAAAAATCCTAGAAGAAAACTTGGGTAGTATTCTCTTTGATGTATTGGCAGTATCTTTTTGAATAGCATGCTTCCTCAGGCAAGTGAAAGAAAAGAAAAATAAACAAATGGGACTACATCAAACTAAAAATCTTCTGCATGGAAAAGGAAACCATCAACAAAACAAAAAAGACAACCTACCAACTGGGAGAAGATATTTGCAATTATATATCCTATAATGAGTTAATATCCAAAATATATAAAGAACTCTTACAAATCAACAACAAAAAACCCCAAACAATCTGATCAAAAAATGGGCAGAGTATCTGAACAGATTTTTTTCCAGAAAAGATATATAGATGGCCGACAGCATGTGAAAAAATGTTCAACATCACTAATCATTAGTGAAATGCAAATCAAAGCTACAATGAGATAACACCTAACACCTGTCAGAATGACTATTATTAAAAAGACAAGAAATAACAAGTGTTGGAGAGGATGTGGAGAAAAGGGAACCCTTGTGCACTGTTGGTGGGAATGTGAATTGGTGTAGTCAATATGGAAACCAGTTTGGAGGTTCTTGAAAAAATTAAAACTAGAACTACCATATGATCCAGCAATTCCATTTGTGGGTATTTATTTGATAAAAATGAAAACATGAACTCGAAAAGATAACCCCCCTCATTCTCATTGTAGCATTATTTACAGTAGCTAAGGTATAGAATTTTAGAATAATTTAACTAGGATAGCTAAAAATTCAAAAACTGAATATATAGAGTGTTGACAAGGATGTGGAGGGACTGGAATACATATACATTCCTGGAAGTATATAATGAGTCAGCATTTTGCCAAACTGTTGAGCAGTTTCTTTTAAATTTAAATATATGCCTACCATATGATATAGAAATTCTACTACTAGGAATTTATCCAGAAAATTGAATACAACTCAAATATTCATGTGTGCTTGTGCTGGTAATAATGATAAAATATTATATCACACAATAGTGGAAAGGAATAAACTACTGTCACAGGAAACAACATATTTTAATCTTAAAAACCTAATATTAAATTTAAAAAAGAAGCAGAAGAATGCATGCAATATGATGACATTTATATAATGTTTTCAAAAAACCTTTGTAACCCAACCACGTGCCCTTTAGGGATATATGCATATACATAAAATGTTCTGGGAATCATAAATGCATTAACTGGAATGTTAGATTGTCGGCAAGGAAAGAGATGAGGTTAAGTAGGGGAGAGACTCAGGTCTTTAATAGCACAGAGGAAGTTATATTTCTCAAGTTGGGTGTCAGTTACATGGGTGTTAGATATAACTTTCTGATTTTTCATTTTTAAATCTTATATATGTTACAGATCTTTTATATTTAAACTCCACTTATAACTATAAATGCAAGAGATAATTTGTTTTCAATAAATATTTGAGATAATCTGCTAACTATATATACACAATAAAATTAAGTCCTCAATTCATTGCATTCAAAACCTAATTTCCAACTGTACTTGGTGTAATCATACATAGAGTAGAATATTTTATGTAAAGCTTAAAAACATGCAAAAATGTCAACTGTTGCCCATAGATAAACGTATTTTCAGGAAAAGTATCAAAATAGATGGTAATGATAAATCAAAATTTAGACTAATAATTATTTTTAAATAATAATTAATATTATTAAATGTTTCATTTGTCCTCAGGATAAAGTTCAAACTTTGTTATTGTTCATTATTTGATTCATGCTTTCCTAACCAGTGCCATTTCCGTTTTCTCTCTCTCCCCGCCCCCCAAACACACATTGTTTTACATTTATGCTGAATTTCTAATTGTCTCAGGAACACGCTGTAATATCTTTTGCATTTGGGTTTTTAGAAAAGCTGTTATCTCCATTCTGAGAACTCTTTCCCGAGTCCCATGTTACCCTCACGTCTTCTGTGGCTCCACTTCCTTAAAATCTTCATGCACCTTCATAAGTGTTGTTAGGTGTCCTTCTAATGTACGCTTACAGCACTCTGCACTTATTCGTGTCATTGCACAAGTTACTATTTGTTCCCTCACTATGATATTAACTTGAGGACCAAGACTCTACCGTGTTTACTGTTATGTCCCAAAGACCTTGCATTCTGTCCACAAGTAGTGTGTGCCTCATGTGTGTTGTGGAATTAATAATTACTTCTTGTATATAGTCTTTTAAACTTCAAAGTATTTTGACTAATTCCAGTATTCTGTTATTTGATAAACAGTAATGGTTACAGTATACATATATTTCATAGATTTATAGATTTTTATAATTTTTCTTAACCCTTGAATTTCCAAATGCCTTTTTTTCCTCCTTTTTCATCATACAGAATGATAGTTTAGCTCATCCTTTTGGGGAGTTTTGCAAATTCCATTGTTTTTCAGTAGATAATTCTCCAGGAATAATACAGATTCCAGCTATATTTTTGGTTTTTTGATTATATGAAATGTATAAATTTACCAAATGAGAAAGTTAACATGAAGCCCCAGCAAACAAGTTAAGAACAATATTAACAAGTAATATAAGCCTATACAGTAACCAATTTTCCATTGATGAATTTCCTAGATTTCCAGATTGTTAAAGAAGCAGGTATTATTGGACTCACACTTCTGCTTGACAGACTCAATACCCATTTATTTCAATAGAGCTTCATTAAAGGTAGCAATGGGGAAATGCTCTCATGTTGGTCCACTTTTAAAGATCTTCTCAATCTGTTTCCATTATTTTTCACTTTATTATTTGACATTTTAAGTCCTTCTTCCTTGTTTATGCTTCAGATTAGTGTTTGAAAACAGTTATCTTATTGCTCATTTCATCCTCTGACAGACTGTACGTACTGAACACATTTCATCTTGCCACATAAATTGATTTTCAAGGTTCTTTAATAATTTCTCTCTAAATCTTCACTCAAATTTCTCCAGTTAGCTCATGAATTGTTTTTGTTATACAGGTCTCAAATTTAAATGCAGAATTGAAAATGTAGTCTTATAAGAGTACTGCAGACTACAGTTTCCTGGCATGACTATATGATATCAAACATTTTCAAAGGCTCCCTATATATATATGAGGAATTTAGGGCGGCAAATTAAAGAAAAAAAATTCAAACAAATTATATTTCTAACTTCTCTTTTTATTGGTAAATGACTCATTTTCACATCTTGCTGAAATAATTATTATTTTATTTGTTTTCCCTAATACCTTGATTTGTAGAAACACACATAAAAATTAATTTATCAGAAAGTAGTTCTGATTTCTAACTTCTCTAACTTAATTGATAGGAAAACTAATGTCACTACCTTTCAAATTGATTGATAATTTAGATTGTTGAAAAACTTATTTCAGTATAGGTGATAACTCTCAAAATGCTGGGGTTTTTTCCTATATAATTTTCCACTTTCCTTTCCCTCTTGGGAGGCAGGCCTGCATGGATGATGAATGGGACTCCTGTGGCCTCTGACTTTTGCTTGGTTTGACCAAAGGAGAACTCTGGAAGGGTATCAGCTCAAGTAAGGACAGTGAGGTCAGGGTATTTATTCCCCTGAATTTTTTCCTGTATGGTTGCCCTTAGGAAAGAGTGTCCCTTGATTGAAGGTCACTGCCACTCCTGAAAGAAGACTGTTCAGGGAGATTAACTTCTGGAATGGTGGAGTGAGGATCTCAGTGAAATTGCTCACCCTCTAAAACAATTAAAATGTGACCAATGAACTAAAATCAACCATCTCAGCACTCTGGCAATTTTAAAAAGCCATTTGAAGAAAGGAGTATGATCTATTCAAGAGAAACCTTGGTAAGACAGTGGGGTCTGTGATGTTTTACTTGGAACTATTCCCATCGCTCTTTCCTCTCCAGCTTAGTGGCACAGTAGCGAAAAGCCAGCAGCATGACAAAAACTCCAAACAAACAAGCAAAAACAGAAGGATCTGAAACATTCTTAGATCCCTGTTAAAAGCAGCATCCTCAGAGCACTGTCAAAATTTTGTCTGAATTTGAAGTTTTCTGGAAAATATATATTCTTAGTGTGTAGTGGCTATTTGATTTGACTCAGAACTCATCTCAGAAGAGGGAAGAAGGTCAGCCACTGGAGCATTACCTAAACAATAGCAAACTGCTGACCATATCCCCACTACATTAAGTTGATATTTTAGTTGGGGTAAACAGGAGCTCTTATATGGATTTTAAAGGAAATCCTGGAGAATTACATGACCATAGGGAATTGGGAAAAGTGTGTACATATTCCTTGAGATTTAAAAGAATGTATGCATGTGCAACCCAGAAAATATGCCAGACAAGATCCAGGAAAGATGAAGACATCAGTCATTTACCGTTGACTGACCCTCAAACCCTGCAAAGCAGAAAGTAAAAGCTAAGGTTTTCTGATAAACTGCCTAAAGCTTGAAGGCATGCTTTCTCACATGGGTCACCTTTTCAAAGAGTGAATACACACAGACAAAGGAATAAAGGAAATATACCAACCAATCATCAACCCATCATTAAATTACACTGAATAAGATATGAAACCTACAAAGTCAGACTTAAAATTTTTAAAAAGTATTTTAAAATAAAGCCAACAGAGAACTCTAGAGTCACACACTGCAGGGAATACAGAATCTATAGAATTATTCCAAAAAGTATGTTAAATAACCAAGCAAGAACTTTTTTTTTAAAAAGAAACAAATAAAACCAGCAGTAGCATAAACATGAGCGAGAGATTGGAGGGATCTAACACTGACTTATTATAATATATTACATAATATGTCAAGTTTTCAACAACAAAAAATTATGGTACATGCAAAGAAACAGGAAATTACACCGCATACACAAAGAGAAAAAGGCAGCGAACATCAATGTCCATGATGGAGACCATATCTTGGATTTAGTAAATAAAGATTTTAAATAAGCTATTACATTTTCAAAGAAGTAAAGGAACATGTGCAAAAAATTAAGAAAGTATGACAATATCTCAAATAGAGAGTATCAATAATGAAATTGTAATTATAAAAAAATAGACATTATGGATATAAAAATATAATTATTGAAATTAAATATTTATTAGAGAGATTCAAGTAGATTTGAGCTGGCAAAAGAAAAAAGTCACTGAATTTGAAGACGACTCAATAAAATTATCCAATCTGAGGAGCAGGATGAAAAAAAATGAAAAGAACTTCAAAGACCAGTGGGATACCATCAGGAATACCAAGAAATGCATAATGGAAGTCCCAAAAAGAAGAGAAAAATGTATTTGAAGAAATAATGTCATACAACTCTCCAGTTTCATAAAAAATATTAATCTGCATATTCAAGAGCTTAGTTTACTCTAGGTAGAACAAATTCAAAGAGATTTACATGCAGACAGGTCATAGTCAAATTGACAAAAGTCACAGACAGTGAGAAATCTTGAAGACGGCAAGTAAAAAAATGATTTATCATATACAAGGGAACATCAATAAGATTAACAGCTGACTGATTAAAAACCATAGAAGGCAGAAGAGAGTGGGATGACACCTGTAAAAAGTTGAAAGAAAAAGACCGTCAACTGAGAACACCATATCCAGCTAAACTTTAGTTTAAAGACAAAGTAGAAATCAAGACATTCCCAAATAAGATATCACTAGCAGACCTGCCACTTAAAAATACTAAAGGAAATTCATCAGGCTGGAATAAAAGGATATTGGACAGTAACTTGAATCCTCATGAAGAGGTAAAGAGCATCCATAAAGGTAACTACATAGATGTTATGAAAAATAGTATAACATTTTTGTTTGGAACAATTTTTTTCTCCTATATGTTTTAAAAGGCAGCTGCATAAAGCAATAATTATAAAACTGTGTTGTGTGGCTGTAACATATAAAGTTGTAATTCATATGACAATAAAATGACAAAGGAGGGGTAAGACAACAGAAGTTTATTGAAGCAAAGTTTTTGTATACTATTGACATTAAGTTAGAATTAATTTGAATTGGATTGTTTTATATTAAGATGCTAATTGTTATTCCCAGGAAAAGCAATAAGAAAATAACTCAAAAACGTAGTAGGAGTGACATCAACATCACAGCAGTGTGAGTCATTTCTTTTTTCTCTCTTTTATTTACAGCTAATTGGTTATTAATAACCAAACAAAAGTGCTTTTGCACACTATACCAGGAGATTTCCAGTCACTTTTGCTTCAGAAAGGTGGATAGAACCTCAGAGGGGGCTGTAGTTCCAAGCGAGTTGGTGAGCCTGCTCCACCCTCACTTACCATGATTGGAGAAAAAAATGACACTGGAGAGTACAAGACAAGGCAGATATGCACAGGAGATAGAATAATTTGTGGAGGTCCAGCCAGTCTGATGGGAGAACCAGGCATGCCATCAGAGTGGGTTAGAAATGAGTTTAGAGGCAGAGGAGAAAGAGGATCTTGAGGAGTCAGTCTCTCTCCCCAGGGTGACACTGAAACACATTGGGCTTTTGCCAGTGGTGACAACAGTGACCACCCTCACAGAGGAGGGGGAAAGTGAAAGCAGTGAGTGCCTTACCAACGCCCACATAAGTCACAGCTGGAGGGACCTGTGTCACTCTAGCAGCATCATTTCTGAGGAGAAACCTCCATGACTGGGGGGAGGGACAGGAAATGGAAGGAGGCAGACAAGAATAACAAAGGGCCTAAAAGGAATGCATTCCTTGCTATCTGTTTCCAGAAGGAGGTCTGCCCACAGAACTCTGGGAGTACTCCTACTTGAGGATCCTCCTACAAGACAGTGGGCATCCTTAAAGCCGCAGGTGTTAGCCCATACCTTCTCCATCCTGCCACCAGTTTTTACTATGCCAGCTTTTTTTGCTTATGCTCCAGAGATAACTCAGAGAAAAGAGAAACCGAAAACTAGAGCTATAGCTCTACCTTCTGGAAAACAAAATAAAGGTTTTTAATTGTCAGTCTGTTGAACTGTAGCAATCAAAGTAAACAACTAAGAAAGGTGTGTGCTATTTGAAATGCAGTGGGAGAGGCACATTTCATCAGATACTATAAAAAAATCATAGTAATATGGTGTCACAAAAAGAAAATGGCAATTCTCCAGCAACCTAAACGAAGGACATGGAATATTGCAATCTAGATGATAAAGAAGTCAAAATAACTGTTATGAAGAGATTCAGTGAGCTATAAGAAAATCCAAAAAGGCAATTCAATGTACTCAAGAATAAAAATTAATGAACAAAAGGAGTTCTTTACCAAAGAGATTGCATTTTTAAAAAAGAAACAGATGTAAATTCTGGAGCTGAAGAATTCAATGAATTAGATGAAGAATGCATTAGAGAGTTTAGGAAATAGGGCAGATCAGATCAAAGAAAGAATTAGTGACTTGGAGGATAGGGCTTTAGAAATGATGTAGTAAAAAGAGGAGAGAGAAATAAGATTTTAAAAAGTCAAGAAACTCTATGAGATAAATCAGATATGAAGAGAAAAACAAATATAAGAATTGGTCTACCAGAAGAAGAAGAGAGGCAGAAGGGAGCAGAGGGTATATTTAGAGAAATAAAGGCTGAGAACTTCCCAAACCTGGAGAAGGAATTCGACACACAAGCCCATGAAGCTAATAGAACACACTATTATCTCAGTGAAAAAAGATCTTCTCCAAGCCACATTAAAATGAAACTGTCAAAAATCAGTAATACAGAAAGAATCTTAAAGGCAGCCAGGGGAAAAAAAAGGAAGTAACTTACAAAAAAGAAAGTAACCCATAAAAGAACCCTTATTAGGCTATCAGCAGATTTGTTAGCAGAAACTCTACCAGCCAGGAAAGAGTGGAATGACATTTTCAAAGTGCTGAAAGATAAAAATTGCCAGCTAAGGATACTTTACATGGCCAAGTTACCCTTCTGATATGAAGGAGAAGTAAAGGCTTTCCCAGACAAACAACAACAACAACAACAAAACTAAAGGAGTCACTACCATTAGACCCGCCTTGCAAGAAGTGCTGAAAGTAGTTATTCAAGCTGAAATGGGAAGACAGTAATTACTGACATAAAGGCAAATGAAAGTACACAATACTCTAGCAAAGGTGAAAAGCAAACAGTCTATATTAGAAAACTGTAACTCCAAATAGAATGGTGTGTTAACCAATTAACTATAGCATAAAAGCTTAAGGAAAAGAGCATTAAAAATAACTATAGCTACTATAATCTCTCAACAAATTTGCAGCATAAAAAGAGGTAAATTATGACATCAAACACATAAAAAGGAAGGAGTAAAAGAGCGGAACTCATAGGTGAATGAAAAAAAGGTGCTGTCATCATAAAAAGGACTCTTTTATTTATGAGATGTTTTATGTAAGCCTCACAGTAAGCCCAAGCAAAAATCTAGAGTAGCATCATGAAACATTTAAAGGAAGGAGATACTGAGCAAATCACCATGGAAAACCACCACTTTACAAAGGTAGACTAAAACAGAGAGAAAAGGAAACCAAGGAGATACAAAACAACCAGAAGACAAAATCCAGAGAAGATGGCAGCAATAAATCCCCACATATCAATAATCACCATAAATATAAATGGATTGAATTCACCAATCAAAAGCAGAGTGGTTGGGTGGATAAACAAACACCCAAGTATATACTGCCTGCAGAAAACTCATTTCAGCTCTAAAAACACACATAGACTCAAAATGAAAGGATGGAAGAGGATATTTCATGAAAGTGGAAACCAAAAGAAAGCAGGCACAGCCATTCTATATCAGACAAAAAGACTTCATGTCAAAAATGGTAACAAGAGACAAAGAAGGTCATTATATAATGAAAAAAGGGTCAATGGATTCAGAAGATATAACAATCATAGATATATATGCAGTCAACATTGGAGCACTGAAATATATTAAGCAAATACTACCAGATCTGAAGGGAAAAATAGACAATACCACAATAGTAGGGGAAATCAATATCCCACTATCATCAATGGATAGATCATCCAGACAGAAAATCAACAAGGAAATGTTGGAAATGAGCCATACCTTAGACCAAATGGACCTAACAGATATATATAGAATATCCAACAGCAGCAGAATCCACATACTTCTCGAATGCATATGGAATATTCTCCAGGATAAATCATATGATAATGCACAACACATGTCAGCAAACCAAAGATTGAAATTACACCAATCATCTTTTCTGACCACAATGGTATGAAACTAAAAATCAACAAGAGGAAAGCTGGAAAATATGTGGAAACTAAACAAATATGTGGAAACTAAACAACACACTACTGAACAACCAATAGATCAAGGAAGAAATCCAAAGGGAAATAAAAAATATCTCAAAACAAATGAAAGTGAAAATACAACATACCCAAGCTTTGGGGATGCAGCAAAAGCAGTTCTGAGAGGAAATTTTATAGTGATAAATGCATATATTAAGAAATTAGAATGATCTCAAAAAAACAGCTTTACTTTACACCTCAAGGAACTAGAAAAGAACAAAAATTTCCACACTACCCAAAGAAATCTATAGATTCAACACAACCCCTATCAAAATACCAAAACCATCCTTCACAGAAATAGAAAAAAACAATCCTAAAATGAGTATGGAATCACAAAAGACCCCAAATAGCCAAAGCAATCCCAAGGAAAAAGAACAAAGCTGGAAGTATCACACTTTCTGATTTGAAACTATACTACCAAGCTACAGTAATAAAAATAGTATGGCACCAACACAAAAATAGACCAATGTAATGGAATAGAGAGACCAGAATTAAATCTCTGATTATATGGTCAACTAATATTTGACAGGGGGGCCAAGAGCACTCAATGTTGAAAGGATAGGGTCTTCAGCAAATGGTATTGGGAAAACTGGATAAACCCATGCAGAGCAATGTAATTGGACCCCTATCTTACACCATCACAAAAATTAACTTGAAATAGATCCAAGACTTAAACATGAGACCTGATACTATACAATTCCTAGAAGAAAACATAGCAAAGAAGCTCCTTTACATTGGTCTTGGCAATGATTTTTTTGGATAGGACACCAAAAGCATAAACAACAAAAGCAAAAATAAACAAATGGGACCACATCAAATTTAAAGACTTTAGACAGCAAAAAAAAAAAAAAAAAAAAAAACAATTAACAAAATAAAAAGGCAACCTACCTACAGAACGAGAGAATGTTTTTGCAAAACATGTATCAAAACAGGGTTAATATTCAAAAATGCATAAGAATTCATACAACTCAATAACAAATTTGTAAAGAATCTTATTAAAAATGAGCAGAAGAACTAAACAGACATTCTTCCAAAGAAGACTTCCAAATGGCTAACAGGTACGTGAAAAGGTGCTCAACATCACTCATCATCAGAGAAATGCAAATCAAAACCACAATGAGATATCATCTCACATGTGTTAGAATGGTTATCAAGAAGACAAGAGGTAACAAATGCTGGCAAAGATATGGAGAAAAGGGAACATTTGTGCACTGTTGGTAGGAAAGTAAATTGGTGCAGCCACGATAGAAAACAGTATGGTAGTTTCTCAAATAATTAAAAATAGAATGACCATATGATCGAGCAATTCCACTTCCAAGTATTTAGCTGAAGAAAACAAAAACACTCACTTGAAAAGATATGTGCATCTCCATGTTCATTGCAGCATTATCTATAATAGCTGCCATATGGAAACAACCTAAGTGTTCAACAACAGATGAAGGGGTAAAGTAAATGTGGTTTGTGTGTGCGTGTGTGTTTGTGTGTGTGTGTCTGTGTATATATATATATATTTAATGGAATATTATTCAGCCATGAGATAGGAGGACATCCTACCATTTTACAACAGCATGGGTGGACCTTGAGCACATTATGCTAAGTGAGATAAGTCAGACAAAGATAAGCACTGTATGATATTACTTATACGTGGAATCTAAAAAAGCCGAACTTGTACAAACAGAGAATAAAATGATGGTTACTAGGGAATGGGAGTTAGGAGGACGGGACAGATATTGTTTAAGGGTACCAACTTACAAGAAGTATTAAATAAGCCCTAGAGATATGATACACATTACAGTGAATATAGACAGCAATATTGTATTATAATCAAACTTGCTAAAAGACTAGAATTTAATTATTCCAACTACTAAAAAGAATGGATAATTATGACCCATTGTTTCTCCCAAGCTCCTCCTGCCAAGCCCCTTAGCTCTATAAAACCCCCCTGCTTGCTGCTCTTGTGAAGGCGGATTTGAGTGAACCCATGCTCCCATCTTCTTGTCTTGGCCGACTCGAATGGGGCCTTTCTCCATCTCCAATCACTGATGTCTCAGTGTTTGGCTTGCTGCACATCAGGCACAGGAACTTGAGATTAAGAGGTTCAGTATCATTTTCATGTTCATCAACATTCAAACTGAAGAAAAGACCTACTCAAGTCAAACTTTCTTTTCACAGAATTCAGCAAAAACCGTGGAGATGTGACAACTCTTGAAGGGCTCTCCTTCAGCTTTAGCACTGAAAATAAAAAGTTGCCACTCTCCCAGGAAATGGCTACCTGTTTTCTAGTCACGATGAAAAGTAGCCATCGGAACCGGCTTCAACCTGATTAAACAATAAATGACAGCTCTCTGTAGACTTGGGAACAAGAACTACAAGAACTGGATTTTAACAGCTTACCTTATCCCAGTGAGCACACGATGGCAAGTTCCTTGCAGGGATAGCTCCTTGCTTCTAACTCTAGTCAATCAGGAAAGAACTCACTCCACTGCTAGGCCAGCTTCATGAGCACGTGACCAATGTAGACACACAGGACTCTGAACTCAGAAAAGGTCCAATTCTTGGGTTCTAATGCTCTATTGTCATCATCTTATAATTTTTAATAATTTTATATATGAATTTATGTTTTGTAAATGAAGTCTAATGGGTCAAGGAAGCATGAGTTAGCAGCTTGGATCCTTGGCTCATGCACTATTCCACTAACCTTAACCACTCTGCATCCTTGGGGGGGTTCTCGGCTGCCCTCTCACCTAATCCTACTAAGTAACCATTGCCAACTTCTGCGTCTCTAGTGGGGGCCCGGGAACTGATGTGAGGAGGGTCCAAGTACCAGGTCTCAGTCTCTTGTGAGGGTCTACATTTACTGTCTTAAAAGAGTGTGACATTATATAGCAAAATAAAAATACCATGACAGATTAAGAGACAGACCATGGAAGAAAGAAAAAGTTTTTTCCCTGCTTTTTGAATAAAGGACCCCACATTTTCATTTTGTACTGGACCTTTCAAATTATGAGGCTGGCGCTGTTCCAATGAACACACTTCTCAATACCAACCAATTGTTACCAGCACCGATTGGATCCGTGCGGTGAGGTCCAGGTTCTTGGTTGACAGATACAAAAGAATTTGAGAGTGGACACACAGTGGAAGTTTTAACAGAGGAGGTTTTATTAGTAAAGCGAAAGTACACTCCCCAAGGTGAGGGGCAGCAGGCTGGAGGTGAGCATCTGCACAGAGGTTGTGGCGGTCAGTGTCTTTGAAGATTGGATCCTGGGGTGGGTGAGGGTCCTGGAATGCAGACCAATAGGGGCATTGTCTCCACCCCCACATTGGGTGGGGGAGACTTTTTCCTTACATATGTATGTCTGGAACTGTCATGGCAGTGATCCCCAAGAAGGGGAATCAAAAACCACAATGCAAATGAGGGTATAATGAGGCTTGGGCTACTCTAGGTCAGGGTCACAGGGAGTGTTGCACGTGGAAAAGCGCTGCCCTGGAATTAGGACGCTGCACCTGGTGGAGTGGCCTTGCTCCCAGCTCATATCTAGTTTCCTGCCTATCTCACAATCAACAACCTCATGCTTCTACAAATGACATCAACTCACTCATGGCTGATAAAAAGTGCTAAGAAATGGCATTGATACTCTTTTCTCAAAAATTTCTCACCACATGTTCCAGGAAAGAACTTCATTGCTAACTAAAAGTTTGGCTTTCATAACATAATATTTCCAGGTTCAGGAGGGAAAGTAAGAAAGTTATCATTCGTTCATAATTTATTGAAAACTTTTCCACCCTAATTGCACCTAGGTAATTGCCAAATAGTGAGTGCTCAATAAATATTGAATTGCATGAATTTATTAATTCAAGCATACATTAGTGAATAATTGAATGCTCCTCTCAATTCTTAGCCAAAACCACATTGAAAAAGGGAACAAATGAAGTGCAGAGTCTAGGAAAAGTAAAATTTTAAATAACAGTACTGTGGCACAAAGAAAATGGAAATATATTTGGGGTTCCTAAATATGCGTCTAGTGAAGATTTTAGACCAAATAGGAAGTATCATAAAAGTGCATGTATACAAGAAAGGTGAGCAACAGAGCTTATTAGAAATGTAAGACAAAGTCGAGATCAGTATGACTACGCTACAAATAAAACTTCTACTGTTGTTTTCTTGAGCTTGCTGATTTAGGTGACCAAAATGTATTTAGAAATGCCTTTTGACATGTGTGCTATGCATGGAAAATGCTTTGTATATACTGATTTGAGGGAAAAGAATAAAAATAAAGCAAACATTTAGACAATTTTATATAGAAAGCCAACTCATATTTACCTATTAACCATTTATATGCTATGAAGACAAGTAAATTGGTAATGTATGTGAAAATTTATTTTGCCCCACCATTAACCTAAAAAAGTTGAAATATTTATTATACCCAGAATATGACGAGAATTCACTACTTTTCACGTTTGTTTTATTATAAGCCAAATCCTCACTTTGATATAAGATTCAAGTCTTTCTCTAATAAAACCAGTCAGAATGGTATTAACAACTCTATAGTGTTGTTTTATTGCTACTTCTCATCTAATATTTCCAGTAATGAATCTGTTTGACTAGAAGATATTACTACTGTTGTAAATGCACAGTCTGTTGATATAACAGGTTTATAGTCACTGGTATTTATTTTTCCTAGTAGGAGGAGCATTTTAGCACATCATAAAGAAAGTGCAAATAAATGAAATGATGGAAATGAATTATAGATTCTTATATTATTTTGTACCTCTTTTTTTTCTCTGCTTAGAATTATTGTTTGGTGGAATAAACAGAGGGAAAAAGGCTGAGGAAGGGGGTTGCTAGATACCAAAAGATGGGAGAACACGTCTTCACCTAGTACCAGCTGTGGCTATGTCGTGAATTATTGATTGGTCCAGCACTTATCACTCTCCTCCTTGAGTTTGGGCTTCTAATGTGCAGGGCTTTATATCATTGATTACACATCAGGATCATTTTATTCCACATATGCAAATAAGTAGACATTCCATTTTTAGGGGTACATTTTAATCAACTCTCTGAAAATTAATATTAAAAAGAGGAGAAGTTTAGAGGCCATTAGTAATGCAAAGTTTTGAAAAGATGTTAATGTTTCTTATTGATTTTTTTAACAATTGAACCTACATATTCAAATTAACGTAAGATAAATTTAATAAGTATGAGGTAGAAATGAATGAATAAACAGGAAAATGGCTTACAAGTAATAGTGGAAAGAAGACTTATGCAAAAGTGAAAAATATGAATGTATAGTAAACAATCTTTTCATCAGATAAAATGAAAGTATTTCTACTGTGAATAAGTGTGTATTGCTTAAAACATTATCTTATATCTACTATATGTTTCTTTTATTACAAGGTATAATGTTGATTTGTCTGAAATAAACATGAAGTGTTTTTCTTCCTCCTCCATGAAATCATACAAAATATGCAACCAAGCACAGCTGTGTCTGGAGAAAGAGAGTACTTTCCAAGATATTTATCATGACTGAGAATAGTGAAAATATATAAATTGTGGACTTCATAATAATTAAAATTTCTCAACATGAGTTTTATAAATCTTCATTTATAAATGGAAAGACAGACAGGGAAACTTTCCATGAATTTCCATGTGCTTGAATATAAGAAATACAGTTACTAATAAACCATGAGTCAAAGAAAACATCACAATGGAAAGTATAAAATAATTTGAACTCCATGAAAAATACTACATATGAAAATGTGTTGGATAAAGTTAAAATTGTACTTAAAAAGAAAAATGCATGTAATTAGAAAATGAAAAAAAGCTGAAAAACAATAAAAATTTTGAATAGAAAATATCAAGTAACGCTAAAATTGATTCTTTATAAAAACTAATAAAAATGATACATGCCAGTGAGATTGATCAAAAAAGAAAGAAAAAGCACAATCAAAAACAGTAATTAAAAATGGAAAAAAAAAAAAAAAAAAGGGGCCGCCTGGTGGCGCAGCGGTTTAGTCTGCGCTTGGCAGCCCAGGGTTCGCGAGTTCGGATCCTGGGTGCCCGCCGACGCACTGCTTGTCAGCCACGCCGTGGTGGCGTC
The DNA here is from genome assembly GCA_031878705.1 of Tapirus indicus. Taxonomy (NCBI): domain Eukaryota; kingdom Metazoa; phylum Chordata; class Mammalia; order Perissodactyla; family Tapiridae; genus Tapirus; species Tapirus indicus. The sequence continues at coordinate 40,858,044 of CM062925.1, forward strand.
CCATATAAAGTAGAAGAAGATGGGCACGGATGTTAGCCCAGGGCCAGTCTTCCTCAGCAAAAAGGGGAAGATTGGCAACAGATGTTAGCTCAGGGCTGGTCTTCCCCACAAAAAAAAAAAAAAAAAAAGGGAGTATACTACAGACCCTACAGGCATTGAAAGATCATAAGAAGATATTGTAATCATATTTACAGCAATGATTTTTTAAAAGATAATATGAAAAAATTCCTAGAAAAACACAAACTATCAATGCCCACAAAAGAAGAAATAGAATCTCTGTATAGCCCTATAGTCATCAACAGAATTAAATTTGTAATTAAAATACTTCACACAATGAAAACTCTGCATCACAAGTGAATTCTACCAAATTTCTAACAATTACATTGCAAAATTATAGCACAGATCTCAAAGTTAATGAATCCTTAAACACCCGCAAATTATCTTTATACTGGTAAGTCCAGCTCTATAGAGTTCTTTTATCAGTACACCATACATATCATAGTCCATGTGGGAACAGTGGATGTTTAAGCCAAGAAGAGAAATGTAGAAAGCACAACTTGCCCAGTTCCACTATATTATTGATACCAGATCAGCCGAGCTAGTATTTTGTGCTTCCGTCTTAGAACACTAGTAATCTACTATGTTCTCAATGCAGCCACTCTTTCCAAGATTATTCATATTGTCACCTTCCAACGCCTCTTTTTCAAATAACCTTTCGACATGGCAAAACCTCTGGCAACAAATAGAAGCTCTGGATGAGATAGCGTCCAAGTGCTTGTATTGAGTTTCAAAATTCTAGAGAAAAAAGAATTTAAAAACTGAGCATTATACTTTAAAAATAAATATTTTATCTTTTACTAAAGAAAAAATTATTTGATGTCATTTTTTAACGTGTTAGTGAGGGCATTACTCTAATTTAAATGAGGTTTTAGTAAGAACCATTGCAATCTCATATTTATAGATGAAAAATATCACTTGAGTGCAGTCCCTCTGGCCTGTTTTCTTAAAGAAAAAAAATGCTCCTCTGTAAGTGGGAGAAGTTTCTCCTGATCCAATACCTTTGAGTAGCTTTAGAAAATCATCTAGCCAGAAAAATCTGTAGAGACAAATTATAGAAATTCTAGAAATAACATGGACTTCCCCCTGTTCCTGCCTTGACACTGGGAAAAGTATCATTGCTAAGCTATGAAATCAACCTCGACAGGATAAATGGGCCAGTGTTAAAATTGCAGGCTTAACAACAAATACTTGGGTCCAGTAACAAACGTTGAGAGGGGAGGAACAATTTCCAGTGTACCAAATTGCCTATGCTGTGGATAACATCCTGCAGGAGAGCACCTGCATTTCACTAGGTGTTAGAAGAGTGTAAAGACAATAACTTGTGTGGGAGCAGGGCAGCATGGCATGTTGTTGGTGACTGTGGAAGTCTTTCGTGTTAGTAATATATTTCCGTGCTGTCCCAGCCAATGGGGAGTGCCAAAGGCTATCACAGGAGAGGAGAGCTTTGCAGCTATCTTAATTAATATCCCAGAAATTTAAGCAAATTCTTAATGAAATTTATTTCAGTCATCTACATTTTAAAAATAAAACATCATATAGAGAATTCTCCAGAGGAGCCAAAAAGGTTCTGTGAAAAACAAAACAAATAAAAATGGGGAAAAAAAAGATGCAAACAATAATGGTGTACCCTAACGGCCAGCAAAGAAGGTGAGACTGACAAGAAATAATGTAGTGCTTGTCTTTTTACTTACTTTCAATCATTATGTTTTGGTCTTTACTTCACAACTCTACTGCATTTTCTTCTCTCCTGTGTTTCTTGAAGTTATATGAATCTGTTCAACTCATCAACCTCCCCTTGCTAGTTTCCAGGCTTTTTTTTTTTCTGCCCAGATGAAACTGGGGAGTGTGGAGAACTCCCCAAGATCCCTCAGCAGGGGCATGAAGGCTTATATGTTCCTACAATAGTGAGCCATACTAGGGAGGATGCTTTACCATCCACCACTTGTGGGACTCTGGGCTTTAGGAACGCCCTCCTCACCAATAACCAGACCTGATATACCTGATGACCCATCTAGGGGGACCTGAAAGCCAGAGGAGACAGGGAGATCTTAAAAACAAACAAACAAACAAAAAACACTACAGTCAGTAAAACAGGGTTCCGGAGAAAAATATAACAATTTCAAAAGAATATAATAAGAGCAAGATATAAGACTTTCTGGATCTAAAAATAAAGAGCTATTATTTTTCAGTTAGCAATACAGTATACGGAATGAAGGAACGCTTGGTCACTATTGAAAGCTGATTTAATGATCTAAAAAACCAAATGTGGAAACTATTTCAAAGTCAGATTAAAAAGATAAAGAAATGGAAATCATAAGGAAAAATAATGGAGGGAAGAATATTGATCCATAGAAAGTAATATGAACATATTAGAAGGAGTCATAATGCACTTATGCACTAAGCAGATACTTGGCCTGAGCACTGGATCTCCTTGGATATGGGCTAACTGGGTCCCTCACCCTTCAGCTTGCATAACTTGTTTATTTTCCTAAGCTGATCCGAACGCTCCACTCTGCATTTGCCCTATGTTAGATTGCCCTAGGAAGGGAAGCTATAGCAGGATTACACATTTGTGACCACAAGAGTGAAGTGAGTTGAGAACACAGCTGCAGTTTATTCAAGTGCAACAGAAGGCCCAGCAAAGAATGAAATTCACAGGCACAATTTCTGGCTGCCCTTGGTGTGGGCATTCTCCTCAGGATAATAATACATTGATGAAATGTCACACAGGCAAATGATGCCATTAATTCGGGGTAAATTAACATACAGTAGAGGGAAGAGTTTTTACTGCGGATGATGGATGAAATCACAGTGCTTTGGCCACAGGTGATAACTTTTTAAAAACGTACTGACATTTCAATGTGGGGAATTTTGCACACACTGCAGATCTGTGCCTCACTCACCGACACAAGCATAATCAGTGCACAGGGGCTGGGTATAAATGTGTCAATGTGGCTTCACTTGTTCTACCTGGAGCCACTGCGATACAGGAAGAAGCCCAGGCCTGGGTGACAAAAAAGCACATTCTTCAGGTAAGTGTTATGAATTAGCTTGAACTATGACAACTATAGCTGCTTGTTCCATTGATTGATTTTCCTTCTCCCTCCTGCTGCCAAGGAGGACTGAGCACTCTCAAAACATGAGAGTTTGTGAAGGCCTGATAATGATGATGATGATGATGGTAGTAATAATAATTACAGTAAGAACTAACTTTTTTAGCGACGGTATTGAACACTTTATATGACTTGTTTCATGTGGCCCTCAAAACAGTTATGTGATATCCACATATTATCCCCTTTGGAAAATGGATAAACTAAGGCTCAGAAATGTTAAGAAGCATGCCCCAAGTCACAGAGTTAGTAATAAGTGGAAGTTTAAAGGTAACCTTAATCAAAATGTGTGAATTTTAGACATTCGATTAGTAATAACAAAAGAGCTCTATATTTTATTATGGGAGGTAGGGGGACACCTTCCTCAATCCCTCAAAACACAGCTATGCAGATAGCTGTCTTTTCTATCTAAATGCCTTGCCAGTTTTGTCTAAACCTGCTCTGAAGCCACTGTATCATGTGAAACTAAGACAGAAAAAAACAGGTTTTCTCCATAGGTCACAGAAAATAATATGCCTGGGTTTCTTGTAAATAAACCACTATGTCTGGATCAAAGCTTGCAATAGTCTCATATTTGCACCTACCAAGCTGTGCCTTGACAGCACAGATATGGCCTCAGGCTTTCAAGAGCTGCCCGGTGTTGAAAAATCCTTGGTCTCTGCCAGAGTGTATCTGTCAATGTTTTTGTGAGTGCACATAAACAAACACTCACTTGCCCATCTGTTTATCATTTACTATTCCCAATAAATGAACAGTTTGGAACTCTCACCAACATAAGCTTAGAATCGTGTAGTTACCCTGGCCCATTTTGAGCTCTACTCTCGGTACAAAATCATTAAGGGAGAAAATGAGAATTTGGCTTACAAACAACAATATATTTGGGGACTTTGATCAGTGTGCTAGAGAAATGAATTACCACCATAGGAAAACCCACCATTTTAAAAAGCGTGCTTCCTAGAATTTGTTCAAATTTAATAAGACTCACATTTATTGCATTGCATAATTCCACAGTTAAAGCTTATCATCTTGGGAATACTTTTGGCAGTGTTCTGGGATGTCTACCAAAGGAGTTCAATTATACAGGGATTAAATCAAACTGCAAGGCAAGACATTCTGCCTGTTCTTACAATTTCTGTTTTTGTTTTTTCTTCTAAGTTTCCTGTTATAGTGCCTGGATGATATTCTCAGATTAGTTCTGTTTGAAGACCAAAATGTGTAGGAAAAGAGCTCAGAATTTATTTAAATATAGGTTTCCCTACTATTATTAATTTCTTCCTTCAGAGAACAGACTCCTTTAAAACAAGAAATATGAATGAATCCTTGAATGGTTCCACACTCCAGGAGACAGGGAAAGTATTGTTTTGTTTTTGATTTAAGATAAATATGGAAGCACTATTGTCTCAATGATAAGAAAGGATAATATTTACTCACATTATATTATTTCTGTAAACAATTCTGAGAAAATTAGAGTAGAAATGACCACTTAAAACACATTCATGTATCCAATTAGGTCATGAACTCTATGTCTGTGAAATCATAATGAGGTATCAGAGAGTCATATTTTATAGAATAGTTGACCAAAGAAGAGCTTTGGGGAATAGATGAAGAAAATGGCTCAAGAGGAAACAGATTTTAATAAAAACTTAAGTGAGTAGCACCAGGAAACTGAGACCAATGTACATTACAAAAACAAAAATTTCTTCCACAGACAGGTGTCTCTTTCACTCAATCACTCAACAACCTATTACTGGGCTCAGTAAAAAGACATAAAAAAAAAAGAAAAAAAAAAAACACAGAGGAGAAAGAGATAAAAGGTGAAAGAGAAAAGAAGCAGAAGAGCAACAGCATTTAGAACAGAAAAACAGACAGTAGAATTGTTCATCTTTGTATATACAGAGAGATTTAAAAAACCCTGTTATTATTAGGTATCTCAGCAGAATGACACAACAACCCAGGAAGACCAGGCCTGCATGAGGAGGGAGGGGTGGTTAAACAAGCAAGACTGTGGACGTTTGCAGTCAAGTTTACATATGTTTTAACTAACCAAGAAATACATAGTAAGCCATTACTATAGTTCTGCTTCTCAGATCCTTTGTTCCCAAATTAAAGAAATTCTTACTAGTGTTGTTTATGTAAAAACACCAATATCAAATATCTCATCATGGTCATATTATCTGAGTAGGAAATAATCTTATATCTTTAGTGGACCATGAATTAAAGACATTCTGAAGAATTGTTTCTGGTTTGGATCCACTTACAGACTACATGTGTCCAGCGTACATAATTTCCACACGACAGTAACAAGAATACTTAACAGCACTTTCAATATTAAGTGGAAAGAGAGTTGGAAGCAGAGCCTAACAATAAATTCTAGATTCTTCCTTAAATCTTCATATATGTTTGTAAGAAATTAAACAAGCATGTGTTTTATTATTTAGTTTGATAATAATTATAATCCTCATTCTAAAATGTATTTGAGGAATCTTCCCAAAATAAACCAAAATAAAAAGAGAATTGTTGAACCTAGGGGCTGTTTGAGTTTGTTTTTGTTTTCGTTTGCTGCCAGCCAGATTCATCTTATTCATCCTCTCATACCTGCCACTGAAATATACGTATAGAAGATGCAAAATAACAGCACTGGAAACTATATTTATTACATTACTCTAACCATATGCTAAATTCTGAGAAGAAGTTAACATAGGTACAGATGGATTGTTTTGAAAAATAATTAGCAACCCTCTAAGGACCCCACCTTTGAAATACAGAAGCATGGAAATAGACATACTAGACAGGAAATATTAGAAAGTTTATACATGTCCAGGGATTTTGAGACTATCTCAGGTTATTAAAAAAAAATAAAAATCTGTGCCCACTTCTTTTCAGAAGGTATGCCTTTTGAGGTGATATGAATGGTTCTCTCCCTTCCCGCCCATCTAGCATTACATCTCTTTCTGTGTACATTTAGAAGCAGTAAATTTTAGGAATCCAGCATGGCCAGGGAGAAAGAGGATGAAAGAGTGGATTTTTATTTTGAGATGTGAAGACAGTGTAAATTAGGATGGAATAAAAAAGAACACTGAGAAGAGGTGTACTGTGGGAATTACACATTTTGGGAGGAAAGTATGACGGGTTCTTTCAAGTTATACCAAAAACACTCCAAAAATCTTCTTACAGTCACTATATTAGTGAAAAAAGGAGAACATTGTTCAGACCAGAAGACCCACTAGAAATATCGGCTAGATATAGGTAGTTAGCCAGATACTATGGAAATTAAATTGTCTTGAGAATAAAGTCTGAAAAAGTAATCAAAGAATTATTTCTCCACCGAAGTCCTCCCTACCCTAAAAAAGAGCTCTAGGCTACAAGCATTTTTTTTTAAATTTCAAAACCTAGAAAAAGCTCAAAGCTTACTCATTTAATAAACCTTGAATTATCCCAACACCATTATGACAAACATAGCACTTGCATAGAAATAACACCTGAGATATCTCTCTCTTCAGAGGTACATACACTTAATTATGAACTGATGGTTTCAGATCTTCCATGATATTGGCCATGCTCTAAAGATATACATACATGCTATCACAGTAGAAACATCTAGAATCTTATGTAAAATTTTCTTGGATTCCATTTTCCTTCACTGAAAAATAGGACATTAAAGACCATGTTGGTAAGCCTCCAGAAAAGTTACAGACACAATATATATGAATATATTGAATATACATGAATATATATACATGTGAAAAATTACATATTTTTTTCTTTAGAGGATGCAAATGGGCTCTGCAGTTATTGCATAATAGTCTGTACCCTGAGCTTACCTCTTTCTCTTCAGTACTTTCTAAGGATGGCATTTTTGTATGTAACCCCATGCATACCTCAAGGACTTGAGGCAAGATGGATGGCATTATTTTGGAACAATTCTCATCTTATCCTTCAAAATATCCAGATTTCCTAAAGTCCTTGCCAATAGACTTTTTCCCTCTGCCACTCCACTCATTCTGTGTTTAATTAATCTCCTGAATCTCACCCTGCCTCATGTCTTTAGCACTCAGACAATGGTCTGTATTTCCACATCTACTTCTGTCCACATATACATAAACTGATAACAACTACAAGGAGAAATAGACAAATACAAAATTATAATCAAAGATTTCAACACCCCCTCTACTAATAATCGAATGAAAAATTAGACATAAAATCAGTAAAGATATAGAAGAATTGAATAATAAAATCAACCAACTAGATCTTATTAGCATTTATAGAACACTGAACAGCAGAAAACGTTTTTTCCCATGTGCACAAAAAGAGACCAAATAAGTGAGAAAATACATATTCATTTAAAAGGACTGAAGTCATTTGATATACATGTTCTGACCACAATGAAACTAAGTAAGAAATTACAGAAACATATCTGGAAAACTATAAAAGTTACAAAATAAAACATCATACTTCTAAATAACCCATCTCAAAATGAACACTACAAAATATTTTGATCAGAATGAAATGGTAACACAATATATTAAAATTTGGGTTATGTAATTAAACCAGTACTTAGCAGGAAAATCATGGCCCTAAATGCTTATAATAGAAAAGAAGAAAGGTCTCAAATCCATTATCTTAACTTCTTTGATAAGAAACTACAAAAAGAAAAGAAACAAAACCAAATCAAATCCAAAGTAAACAAAAGGGAAATTTTAATGGAATGGAAAAACAATAGAGAAAAATCAACAAACACATAAGCTGGCTCTTTTAGGAGATCCATTAAATTGATAAATCTCTAACCAGACTGATCAGGAAAAAAAGTTACAAATTACTAATACCAGGAATGAGAGAGATGACATCACTAAAGATATTGTAGTTATTAAAAAAGATATTAAGGAAATATTATGAACAAATTTTATGCCAATAAATTTAAAAATTTAGATTAAATGGATTAATTTCTTTAGTGACACAAATTAGCAAAGCCCACTCAGGAGTAAGTGGATAACATGAATAACTCGAATAACCCTATATCTACTAAGGAAATCAAATTTTCAGTTAAAACTTTCTCCTCCCACTCACCTCCACTTCCCCAGATAAAGTCTGGCCCAGGTGAGCTTACTGGTGAATTCTGCCAAATATTTAAGGAAGAAATAATACTACTGCTAAACAAACTCTTACAGATAATTGAAAAGGAGGTAATATTTCCTAGTTCATTTTATGAGGCCAGCATTTCTATGATATTAAAATCAGACAATAATATAAGAACATAAAACTTCCATTACATATCCCTCATAAACACAGATGTAAAATCATTAACAAAAATTCAGCAAATCAAATATTCAATACATAAAAAGGATGGTACGTCATGATTAAATGGGGTTTATTCCAGGAAGAAAAGGCTTGTTTAACATTGAAAACTAATCAATGTAATATATCATATTAACAATTAAAAAAGAAAATCATATGATCTCTCAATAGATGCAGAAAAAGCATTTGACAAAATCCAACATCCATTCCTGATAAAAATTCACAGCAAAGTAAGAACAGAAGGGAATTTCCTCAAACTGATGAAAAGCACATACAAAAACCTACAGCTAACATCATATTTAATAGTCAAGTCCAAATGTTTACTCCTCAAGTGCAGAGAAGAGACAAGGATGTTTACCCTCATCACTTCTGTTAAACATTGTACTGGAGGTACTAGCCAGAGCAATCAGGCAAGATAAGGAAATAAAATACATACAGACTGGAAAGGAAGAAATAAAATTGCTATTATTCTGAGAATACATGATCGTCCATATAGAAATCCCAGAACTACAAAAATGCTACTAGAATTAATAAGTGATTTCAGCAACATAACAAGCTACAAGCTCAATACACAGAAGACAACTGTATTTCTAGATACTGGCCACAGCAATTGGAAAGTAAAATGTAATAAATTGCAATTTACGGGGCTGCCCGGTGGCGCAGCGGTTTAGTCCGCGCTTGGCAGCCCAGGGTTCGCGAGTTCGGATCCCAGGCGCCCGCCGACGCACTGCCTGTCAGCCATGCCGTGGCGGCGTCCCATATAAAGTGGAGGAAGGTGGGCACGGATGTTAGCCCAGGGCCAGTCTTCCTCAGCAAAAAGGGGAGGATTGGCAACAGATGTTAGCTCAGGGCTGGTCTTCCCCACAAAAAATAAATAAATAAATAAATTGCAATTTATAATAGCTTCAGAAATTTGAGCTACTTAGGATGAGTTTAGCAAAAGATGGGAAAGAACTGTGTACTCAAAACTACAAAAGACTGCTGACAGAAAGTAAAGCAGATCTACGGAAATGGAGAGCTATGCTGTGTTCATGGGTCTGAAGTCACCACGTTGTTAACATGTCACTTCTTTCCAAACTGATCTATAGATTCAACACAAGCCCACTTAAAATCTTAGGAGGCATTTTTGCAGAAATCAATTAGCTGGTTCTAAAATTCATCTGGAAATATTAAAGGTAAAATTATTTTGAGAAAAAAACAAAGTTTGAGGACAAATATTACTTGACTTCAAAACTTATTATTAAGCTACAATATCTTAATAGAACACAATAAAAAGCCCAGAAAAGATCCACACATAAATGGACAACTAATTTGTGACAAAGGTCCCAAGGCAATTTGGTGGCGAACGGATAGTATTTTCCAAAAATTGTGCTAGAATAAATGGCTATCCATATGTGGAAAAAGTGACTTTAATTCATACTCCACAATTCAAAATGAATCACAGAACTAAATGTAAAACTCAAAACTATTAAATTTCTAGAAGATAACTTTGGGTTATGTCTTGAATATGACACCAATATTACGGGCCATGAAAGGAAGATAGCGTGTCAGGTTTTTAAGCTGTTCGACATACCACAGGATCCACCTATAGACTTCCACACAAATGTTCACGAAAGCTTTAATTTCAGTAGCCAAAAGTGGGAACAACCTATCTGTCCAAGCAAATGGATAAACAATTGTAGAATATTCATACAATGGATACTATTAAGGAATAAAAGCAGATGAAATATTGATAACCATCATCATGGAAGAATCTCAAATTTTGTCGAGTAAGAGAAGTCAAGAAAAAAGTAATTCACACTGTAGATTCCTTTTATATAAAATTATAGAAAATCAAACTAATAGATAGTGACAGAATGCAGATAAATGGTTGACTGGGGACAAAAGGAGGGTGTTAGTAAGGACTAGGAGGGAAGGGCTACAAAGGAAAACAAAACTCTTGGGGGTGATAGATATATTAATTATCTTGATCATGGGCATGGCTTCATGGATGTATACTTATGTCAAAATTTTCAAAAAGTCCTTTACATTTTAAGTACGAGAAGTTTATTTGTTTTATGTCAATTTTACCTCAATAAATTTTTGAAAATATATATAAAATACATTATCAAAATGTCTTCTTTGATGCCACATCCAGTGGTCACATCTATGCCTTCATTTTAATTGACAAATCAGGAGCATTTGTCAGACATGACTACTCCTTCCTCCTTGAAAAGCTTACTTCCATTTAAACCCTTCTACCTTTTCTCTTTCCTCTCCCACCTCTCTCTTTACCAGTCTCTTTTGCAAGTTGCATTATTTCTATTCAAACTATCTCTGCTCAACCATTTTTTGTTGGAACACTCTTTGCAGCTAATCTTATTCAGCCCAATGACTTAAACTTCTCTCTCAATACTAACTATACCCAAATGTACACCTCCAGGCTCAATCCCTTTGAAAAACTCCAGATGCTTACATTTCTAATTAGATATTTATACTAGACTTTTAAAATATATCATGTTCAAAATAACACTATTGATTTTAACCCTAACTTATTCTTCCCTCAATTTTTAGCATTTCAGTAAATGGCACCACCACCCATCCCCTCTACTTAAAGCTAAAATCTTAGTTATTATCCTTAATACTGTCTTTTCCTTCCCAGCTTCTATCCAATCCAACAGAAAGCCTTACTGACTATATCTTCAACATATAAGTGAATTCAATCATTTCTTTCCATTTTTTACATGCCACTTTTGTTTAAGTTATCATCATCTCTTACATAGACTATTGCAATAGTTCTCTTACTTTCATATAACCCATTTGCCGCACAGCAGAATGATATTTCAAAATCATAATGAGATTTCTATCACTAGTCTACTAAAAACGCGCCTATAGTATCTTATTGCTCTTATAATAAAATCCCAGCTTTTTATGGTCTAAATGGCTCTACAGGATTCCAACTTCATCTCCTATCCTCCTCTGTCTTATCTCCTGGGGCCCAGGCACACTGACTACCTTCGATGCCTTAATCACACTATACTTGATAAAGGCTAGAATTAGGTTTGGTTGATTAAGGGCAAGGAAACAGAAGCCAGAATACGTGGGTTCAAATCTTAGCTTTGCCATTTATTTCTTGTGTGATCGTGGTCAGAACTCAGTCAGATAGCTGTATGTAACTGAAAGACAAATTTTGAAATATGGTCTGTATGCCCAAAAGGAGAGCTATTGATAAGAATTAGCACTGTTTGTCCCATCTTTTCTCCTGGTCCAGACTTTTCTCACACATAACACTTTCCTAAACGACTTTAAACATTTTTAGTCGCATAACCCTCTTAATGTTAATTTTATTAAAATTATAGAAAGCATAATATATTTGACTAAATTTCCAGTGGAACTATAGTCTTCATATTAAGTTGTCCATGAGTTCCTGCCCTGATTTATTCCAATTCACACAAAAATTACTTTAACAAACTTGAGGGCCTGAGTGTGAGATATGATGATGCCTACAGCTCTGCCTGCTTAAAAACAGCCAAGAAACACAAGATAACCTGGAGTAAATGCTTGTAAGCAAAACCAGTCATGCTGTGCTGAGTAGAATTGCCTTGCTTAAGGCAGAAATAAGTTCATCATTCAAGAGTTTCCAAGAAGCCATTAACTCTAAACTGCCCCAAGCAGAATTAGTCACTTTTTCATTTAGGCTTCCATAAAACTTTATAACTGGACTCTTTAGACCATTCACCTATTAAATAAATAAAATGTCTCCCTGGCCATCTAGACTATAAGTTACTCAAGGATAGGAACCCTGTATTTAGCAGGACAAAGGACACCTCTTCAGCTGCAGGTCACTTCACTTGTGTTAACTCTAAGTAGAGTGCCTCCTGCTTTCTTTGACCAACTTACCCTTAATCACTGTTTAATAATCTTCTTTTAAAAATAATACTTGATATCTAGAAACCATTCAATATATTTGCTGAATTAATTATTTACATTAAAATATTGGTGCTAATTTCTTATGGTAGAGTCAGGGTTAATAACCCCATGGGGGAAAAATAAATGAAGAAAGTCTCTGCTAGCTCCAGGTGTCTTATCCATCAGAGCTCAAAGAGAAATATGATTTTCAAGAATGTGCATGTGACAGATAAAAATATTTTTCAGAAACTGTTCTCTTATCATCAGATGAGTTTATCTTACCCTTCAACTCATCTACATATAATACTGAGCCACAGGGTTCAGTGTTCTGGGAAGAAGGAGGATATGACATAATAGGAAGGCCTATCTAAAGAAAAAGAAATAGAAATCCCGTTCATTCTGGGCTGAGGGTATGCAAGAAGAAGAGGAGACAGATGTGAGAAGAGCAGGTCAGCAAACAGAATTATTTTTACTGACTTCATGGGGCTAAACTTTAATGTGAGGATGGATAGTATGAAGGAACCTGAGAACATCAGGGCAAGTGACACAATTCCCAGGGCATAGCCTGGGTGAAGCTTTAAGACTCTGGGGAAAGCTTGTCATTTGACTTATCCTCAAATCCAATATGAGGTAGGAGTACTAGAAAGGCACAGATAGAGAGAGGTGTCAAGATTGATGAGACTGAGACAAATCTCATAGCATCCAGAAGGTTCTACATCTCCCAATGAGTGGACAGAGAAGTGTTGAGAGATCCACTGGACCAGTGAAGTCCTGAGACTGAGAAGAAATATATGATGAGTGAACTCTTTACAACAGGAGGCAAGCAGTGTGGACTATGGATTTCAGCCATGGGAGCCAACAAAATGCCAGATAAGAGCAGGGTCATCTTGTTGGGCAGCAGTACGGTGTGTATGCCAGACCAACCAGCAAGTATCAGAGGACATCAAGAACCAGAAAGAGCCTGCTCATCCAAAGGCCCAACTCCATCTTCTTAGTCACATAAATTTTCTTCTAGGGGAAGAAAGGAGGAGGGTGAGGAAATCTGCAAGACCTAACATTTGCCCCAAAAGACTGAGTCTAACAACAGGTGCCATTTAAATGGAAGTTGAACACGTTTTAAGCCTTCTCCCTCTCCCCATCTCCCACTTTTCCCAGCAACCCTGGTGGATATTAAATCAGTATAGAAAATGAAATACATGTAAGACATTCTCTGGGATTCTTTAAAGTCTCTATGCAGCGTTTATTTCTACCTGGGATTAAAATAAGAGAGTTAAGCATCTTGAGGCCCTAGATGTGACCCTGTGACACCGAATGTGCAGAGGCAAAGAGAAGATAAGCAACAGGAAAGTAAAAGAGAGAGAAAGACATAGGCAGAGACATTTGTAGTCGATTGCCCTTTGGAGTTTCTGAATTTGAAAGTCCTGAATTCAATTCCAGTTGCAAAAACTCCATCCATTAAAGGTGTTCCTTAGGCTGCATTTGACTGTATTTGTGCTTTGTAGGACAAGAGAAAACTCCACAAGAAGGCCAGAAAGAAAACTCACAGCCAAAAATGCAAAAGCTAAGACAGGTTGGAAAGTTTCAGTCAAACCAGAAAATGGACTGTGTAACTTGTACAAAACTAACCCAGCTCATAACCACTGACTCTAAAGCCAGGAGCTAAGACCAGAGACTGGACAATGACTTCAACAGCTCTTAATCCTCAACTGCAAAAAGAATCACCTGGAGAGCTTTTAAAAAACACAGCCTTGCTCCACCAACCTTATGATTCGACTGGTCTGGATGGGACCTGTGCCACCTCTTTTTGAAAAACTTCCTAGGTTATTCTAACGCGTGACCAAAGTTGAGAGCCTCTGCTCTTAATTCTAGGGGAAATAGGTTATAGTCAAGGTTAGGGTTGGGGTGCCAGCCCACACTTCCTTCTATCTTTAAGCAGTGACAGCTGTTCACTATGGCAAAATGCTAGAAGCTGAGACTTTATTTTCATGCAATAAATGTGTTACTGCCTCTGTGGCTGGGCAAAGTGTGTTTGACCCAGTACCGAGAAGTCGATTCTCCTGGAGATTGATTAGTGTCCCCTAGTGGTAAGAGATGATCATTTCACTTAGTATCCAGGCTTAACCCAGACAGGTTTTGAAAGCCAGAGATTAGGAACTGAGATAGAGAAACATGTAAAAGTTCCAGTTTCCTCCTTCTTAGGAGTAGGTGGATACCTAGATTACAATCAATGTTCTCCAGTAACACAAGGTATTTCTCTAGACAAAAAAATATAATGGAAATACTATCTAAAAATTGTTCCTTCCCTACTTGTGTCCCCTTATTAGTATGCCAATATTTTCTTCCTTTTCCTGTAAGGCATTAAGGTAAAGCTAAGAAACTTTATGTCACTAGAAAGAAAGAGGATATGATATACAGGAAGTTCCTGCAAAGAATAAGAGGACTAATTCATGACCTTAGGAATATGGAAAAGTAATGAGATACAAGAGAAAATTGAAGAAGTCTATGCTTCTGTACCATCTATCTGCCTTAAGGGTAAACCTTGAAGTGAAGGTTATAGAAGCAAGTAGATACATAAGTAAGAAGATCCTTTGGACTAGAGTCTACTTCCCTTGAGATAACAACGGGAAGGTTAAGCTTCTAAAGAAAGCTTGGCATTTATCTTGAAACCACTTCCAGTGATGCACGAGATATATGCCTTAGCATTATCAGAGGGAGGTGACTAAGTAGATAAACTTGAGAAAACAGTCTTTTTCCCCACATCCTGGATATAATGTGAAGGTTCTCTAAAATTTCTCCCTTTCTTTGGTTGGGAAGAATATATATACTTATTGAGTGAAAGAGTAAGCCAGTGCAAGATTGAGATCAGGGAAAAGAGGTTGCAGTGTCCAAAGACTTCCTGAGTGGAAGTACATCAGTGGCTATGGACTTCAGCAGTGAGTCCTAGTAAAATGTTTCCAAAGGCCAGATGAGACCAGAGACAAGCCACCACTTAGGGAAACTAACTAACATCAGCCACTCATGTCAGAGGCAGCAAGGACAAAAGATCAGTGTGTGGATCTAAGGGTCTTATCCCATCACCTTAAAAATGTGTGCGTATTCCCTCACACCAGATGCCCTCTCAGGGACAAATAGATAGAGAAGAGTGATGAGAGGACATGTGGAAAGCAAGCTTTTTAATCAAAGAGAATGAGTCATCTAAAGAAGGTCATATAAAAGGAAAGCAACTGAGGGATCATTAAGTGGTCAATGTAAAGCTGTTTCCATGATTGTTTTCTCAAATATCCCAAACACTGACACTATATGAGGAAGATTACAGAAATAATTTAAAAAATTGCAAACTATAATTTCTTTGTTCATCTTAGACATTGTTTTGGTAAATTTCTGACTTATTTACATAATTAAAGATCTAATCTGAAATAATGGTTAACAGCTTGAAAGGATCTCTAGTGTGTGACAGATTTCTCTCTGCTTTTAAACACAACTGCTGCCCACTCAGGTCCTGCATGGCTGGGGCACTGCTATATCTTTCTCAGCATAAAGGATCCATTACAGAAGCAGGCAGAGGGTGGAACAGTTAAATAATCAATTTAGATATCATTTTACACCATTAAGGAAAGTTTCACAATCTTATATACACAGATATTTAGTTATCAAATTAAGTCTAGTCATCATTGTTTTAAGTTTTCTCCATACTAAATTGTTCATTCATTCAGTAAAATTATATGGAATCCCTCCACTGTATGTGGAATTATTGGGGAAAAAAATGCTCTCATTTACTTCAATTAAAAGGTGACTGGATCCTCCAGAGAGTCTTACAGGGCAGAAACTTCCAACACAAGAGAGCGGAAAGCCAGGAAAAATTTCATTGATCCTCCCACTTTGGGAATGGGTAATGGGTGTGCAGGTGCTTCAATAATCCTAGAAACACACACTTGTCATCTATCATATCTGTTAATTCAGTTACGCAGGTATAAGAACAATACGACTAAAGTGAGGAAAAGCTCTTATTTTTTTTAACATCCCATCTCCCATTATAGAAACTCTAATGAAAATCTTTATTTGGGACCTGAGAATTCCTGAAAAACCCTGAAATTATATTTTCTTTATACTTTTATAAGAAAAGCAGACAGTTTTAGTAGCTCCGTATAACCTTTGCCACAAATAAGAAAAATGATATTTAATACATTAAAAATTCCTTGTTAGGTTTTTTTGTTTCTTTTTTTAAGAATAATAATTTCCTGCTGAGGGAAAACACTACCTGAACAGCCATATCAGCTCAAGAATTAAGGGCTATCTACCTGAAGAATCTCATTTCTGGAAAATAGGAAAAAGTCTGTGGGAATCATTGCAAAGGGAATAAAGGTAGAGTAAGTTTGGTTATTGACTTTGCATATTGAAATTTCCATTTGTTTACAATTTCAAATTGAAAGAATCATCTATCCTAGAGAGAAGATGCATTCCTAACTTTGGAAATACATTTTTATTTATTTATACTAAAAAAGTAAAAAACTAAAAAATACAAAAATACTAAAAAAAAAATCTATCAAAGATAGAAGAAGCATCTCTAAGTTTGAGAGACTCTGTAAATCATCAAGAAGTACTAATTGGATGCAAATATATAGTTACTTGCACATAGTAGTTATATTAGTATTCTCCAAAGAAATAAAACCAATAGGATGTGTGTGTTTTACAAATATATAAAGAGAGGTTTTTTTATGGGGAATTATGGTTCACACAATTCCCAAGATCCAAAATCTTCAGGGTAAGTTAGCAAGCTGTAGACCTAAGAGAGAAGCAATTTAGTTCCCATCAAAAGGCCAGCTCCCTAGAGACCTAGGAAGAGCCAATGTTTCAGTGTGAGTCTGAAGGCAGTAAAAAAGACAATGCCCCAGTTTGAAAGCAGTCATGCAGGAGAAATTCTCTCTTACTTTGGGGAGGGTCGGCCTTTTTGTTTTATTCAGTCCTTCAACTGACTGAATCAGGCCCACCTACACTGGAGAGGGCAATTGTTTTACTCAGTCTACTGATTTAAATAATCTCATCCAAAACCAACCAGAATAATGTTAGACCAAATATTTGGGCACCCCATTGCCCAGTTAAGTTGATACACAAAATTAACCATAACAGTTAATTGAGTAAACGCAACAAATGTTTATTGAATAGATGAAAAAATGAAGAGTTAAAACAATTAAGGTAGAGTAAATAGATTTCCTTTAAGAAGTATATATGAATGAGTTGCAATTTGCAAATCCCTATATAAATAATCTATTTTAAATTACAAGTATTGTCTGTAAAAGTATATATTAAGATATTGTGCCCTTGCCTTTGAAATTTAATTCATGCAAGGTGTTTTCAAAGTGTTGTACACACACCATTAGTGATATGTGATATGATTGTAGGTAATACATTAAAAATTTTAAATTTAACAATTTTCTGTTTATTGTAATGTGTAACAGAAAAAGAATAATTACCATATCAGTCCCATAATTTCTGATATAATATTGTTTAAGTTAAAGCTAACTAGCTTCTGGAATGAAATGTGAAAAAGTTAATTAGAAAATCTTTTATTTACATATAATGTAAAGAAAAATGTTAGCATAGATTATTGCCAAAAATTTCTAAAATGTATGTAGTAGATGCCCAATGAAACGTAAACATTAAATGACTTCCTTTTTTCTTTTCTTTTTTTCACAACTTCATCTTCTTTCCCGTGCCATCTTACATCTATATGAAAAAAATATTTTTGGATGTTGGAGAAGAATAAAAGGAGGAGGATGGATAAACATTTCAACTTGGCATCTGTGGATTTATTTTTTCCCAGACTTAAAAGATAAGAATAGTAACAGACTCTGGCAATTACTTTCTATGGATCTCACACATTAAGTGATGAATCAGGCTGTTAAACCAATAACCCTTCTAGGCTTGTCTAATAAAGAATTGGCTGACATTTGTCCCTAGTTCCTGGGAGGTAACCTCTAAACCTTTGGAATTTTCCTAGTGACAGGAGTGTTTGTGTTTTTCAAGGTGGCCCCCTTGGACCACACCTGATAGTTAATGCTAATGAATGATCCTAGTGGATCACTGGATAGTTTATGTTAACAAGATGACTCAGAATGTGGGCTGGTCATACCAGAAAGACCAACCATGTCATGAGAAATTGAGTCTTTGAGCCATGTGATATCAGCCCAGACACCATGCTGGGGAAGGGGGCCAGAGACTGAGTTCAACCACATGGTCAATGATTGACTCAATCACACCTTCATAATGAAATCCCAATAAAAATCAGGACATTGAAGTTCAGCTGAGCTTCCTGGTTGGCAATAATCTCTGATTATTGTCACACTTTGATGCTGGGAAAGTAACACATCCCTGAGGATGACAGAAGCTTCACATTTGGAACCCTGCCAAACCTTGCTCTATGCATCTCTCCATTTGGCTGATTCTGATTTGTATCCTTTTGCCGTTATAAAACTGTATTTGTAAGTATAGTGCTTACTTGAGTTCTGTGAGTCATTCTAGTGAACAATCTAATGTGAGGGTGGTTCTGGGAACTACAAATTTGTAACCTGGTGGTCAGAAATAAGGGTGGCCCCAGGAAGCCCTGAACTTGTGACTGGTGTCTGAACTGAGGTCCCTGTTATAGAGGAATATGCCCTCAACTTTGACTTTGGCAAACTCATTGTAAGGTTCACATCTCAAGTCTCTATTTGGGGAATGTTCCTCTGGTTTTGGACACAAAACTAACTCCTGATGAAAATCTTCCCTAGACATTCAGGGGTAAATATTTCACTTATGGATAAAAAACCAAAATGAATGTCTCAAACACTAATGAAAGTTACACAATTGACTGTGTACCAGGCTGAACATTTACTGCACAATGTATACTTAATGTACACTTTGTGACTGATGATAAATTCTTAATGATTGCTTTTCTAATATGACAAGTTAAGTACACATAACCTGTCAAAAAGATATGAAGTCTTTTTGCTGATAGGAAAAAATTAAATGACTCTTGTAAAGGAATATTCAGAGGAATCACCAAGAGTCACATACAACGTATTTGGCACTGATAGGAAGAAAATAGTAATAAGTCACTTCAATAACTTACATGCAGCTATACATGAAAACCCATAA
This sequence comes from Tapirus indicus, assembly GCA_031878705.1. NCBI lineage: Eukaryota > Metazoa > Chordata > Mammalia > Perissodactyla > Tapiridae > Tapirus > Tapirus indicus. The sequence goes on from CM062925.1 coordinate 40,877,528, forward strand.
GCAGCATTTTAATTCCTTCTATTGCAAGATTACATACATTTGCCTGAAGTTCAAGATTAGTGTAATCTGTCACATTTTGAGATAAAGATACTAGTGGTTTTTACTGTGCAGAATCATACTCCATCCATCATGAGAACTTAATATATGAGGAGTTTTTTTGGCTGCTTGCTTATGCTGCTTTCGTACATTAGCCTATAACCATGTGTCTCAGCTGGCAGAACTTGGAATTTCATTTTCAGCAACTGTCAGATGATATACAACGGTCTTCTTGGCAAGAAAGGCTCATATCTCTGTGAATGTTTTGGATACCACTTAATAGCATCTATTCATGGCATTGCAAATGAAATGGTGACATGTGTTAATACTCATTAATTCATGCTATTTTGTTTCAAAATAACAAAACAAGAAAATTTCAGGAAAACTAAGAAGCACTTCTACTTCCAAATGATATACCAGCATTTAAAAAAAATCTACATTTTTATTTAATTCAGGGAGGAAAAAATATCTAATCACATTCTCTTCAAAAGGTCTCTCTTTTTCTTCAACATTTAAGTATATAGATTTTTGCACATTTATGCATTATAATCTTAAATTACCAACATTTTCCCAAATATAGTTTCATGATCTTATTTTTCCCCTTTGAAAAAGTTATTGTGAAATTGAAGGGCCAGAGCCAACTTCTGGAGTGGCAGAGTAAGGAACTTGATGGACTGCTTTCTAACAAATATAACAATGTCACAAGGTAAGCCAAGATTTAAGGAGTGGGGAAACACACTCTACACTTGATGCGAGAAATTACAAATTCACATCACAAAAGAGTATGGATCTTTTCAACAAATAGTCGTGGGAAACTAGACATCTACATACCAAAGAATGAATTTGGACTCTTTCCTTACACAAAAATTAACTCAAAGTGGATCATAGGCTTAACTATAAGACCTAAAATTGAAATTCCTAAGAGAAAAAATAGAAGAAAATCTTCACGACATTGAGTTAGGCGATAGTTTCTTAGATACAACTCAAAAGCATGGCATCAAAAGAAAAAAACAGATAAATAGGACTTCATCAATATTAAAATCATTTGTGTTTCAAAGGACACCATCAAGAAAGTGAAATGACAATTCACAGATAATCCACTCAAATTAAAAATGCGTGAAGAATTTTAATAGACATTTCTCCAAAGAAGATATACAAATGGCCAATAAGAAAAAGAAAAGATCCTCAGTATCATTAGTGACAATGAGATATCATTTAACATTCACTAGGATGTCTAAAATTTGAAAGACACAGGCAGGCCCCATGGCATAGTGGTTAAGTTCTGCTCACTCCTCTTCGGTGGCCCAGGTTCCGGGATTCAGATCCCAGGCTTGGACCTACACCACTCATTAGCCATCCTGTGGTGGTGACACACATACAAAATAGAGGCAGGCTGACACAGATGTTAGCTCAAGGCGAATCTTCCTCAGCAAAAACAAAAAAAAACAATAAAAATAAAAAGACAATAGCAAATGTTGATAAGGATATTGATAAACTGGAACTCTCATACATTGCTGGTGGGAATGCAAAATGGTGTAGCCACTTTGGAAAATAATATGACAGTTCCTCAAGCCTTATGCATAGAGTTACCATATGACCCAGCAATTCTATCCCTAGGCATATAATCAAAGGAAGTGAAGACATATGTCCACACAAAAAACTTGTACATAATTGCTCATAACAGCATTATTCATAATAAGCAAAAAGTAGAAATAGCTAAAACGTCCATGAAAAGATGAATGGATAAATAAAATGCCACACATTTATATAATAGAATATTGTTCAACAATAAAAAGAATGAAGTACCAATAAAAGCTACAACATGGGTGAACTTTGAAAACATTTATGCTGAGTGAAAGGAGTCAGTCACAAAAGACCACATATTATGTGAAATTCTAGAATAGGCAAATTTATAGAGACAGAAAGTAGATTAGTAGTTCCCTGGGGCTGATGCAGGAGGGCGGGTGGCAACAGAGAAGAACTAAGAAATGGCTGCTAATGGGTATGAGATTTTTTAGAGAGCAAGGTGATGAAAATATTCTAAAATTATATTGTGATGTTGGTTGCACATCCTGTGAATATATTAAACAAAACTGAACTGTGCACTTTAAATGAGGGAATTATATAATGTGTGAAGTATATCTCAACTTTTTAAAAAAGAAAGGCCGGAAGGTAGTAAATATTTTATTCTATTCCCTGGCATCAGAATTTTACCTAAGGCATCTCAAAAATATAACTTCTGCTTTTTTAAAAAAACTCTAGACATCTTGGAAATTGTTTTGGCAGCATGTCACAGGGATTCAAAGTCTATATAATCACACCTTCTTAAATATCCAAATCCTTTTACTGCAGTCCATTCTACAAATAACTAGCAGAATAATCATTCTAAAACATTGATTTTATCAGGTGTTTTTCACTGTTTAGAATGCTCCTCTTAGCCTTTATTTCCAGGCCTCTCACATTTAAGTTCTCTCCTCAAGGATTTCAGTCATGTGGCTTTCTTTAATGTCAGGTTTCTTCACAAAAGTAGACTTTGGCTTCCCCCAAAAAAATCTTAATACCTATAGGATCATAATTTTTAATATGATGTTCTTATTAAGTTTGTGATTACAAATAACAGGCAAACTCCAAAAGCCATAACCAATAAGAGAATTCACGATCTTACATAATCAGAATTCTGAAGCAGGGTGATGATGGGGGTTGATTGATACAGTGCCTCAAGACTTTCATCAAAGACCTAAGTATCTTCCATTTTTCCAGTCTGTCATCCTTAGTGTGTTCTCCTCAGGTTGGCTTCCCTCATGGCCTTAGATAGTTGCCAAAATTTTATATGCCACCTGCTGACATGTCAAAGACAAGTTACAAAAGAGGGACTATTTAAAAGACTGTTATAAAACTTTATACAACTCAAGTAAACCTTTCTTAGAGGATTCTGGTAGGCTTTCTGCCCTCATGACAATTGTCTAAAACTATGTCACATACCCACCCCAAGCCAACCAAAATTCATTCCCTTGGGCAGGAGAGTGGCCTACCTCTCTGCAGAACACAGAGGAAGCTCAAAGAAGGTATAGACTTCAGTTAGCTCAAGGAAGGTTCAGAATGACTGCTGATTATAATGGGGAAAAATAATTATCTGCTGCATACAATCACTCCGTTTTTACTTACACTCTACGTGTTAATTAAAATGTGCCATGTCTTAATTTCTTTTAATCTATATCCACCAATCTCTCCAAGTCCAGTATATTCACTTTATGCAGAAAAAAATCTTGATTAACTACCTCCAGCTACCTACTCCCATACAGTATTTCCTTAACTCTTTATGAGAGAAATAAATTCTATGATAGTTTTCAATCTTTAAAAAAAAAGTGTTTTAGGAATTAAGGTAGTAGGAAATTTAAAGATCATTTATCCAACTCAAATATTTCGCAAGAAAGATATGAAAGTTAAGAAAAAGAAAAACTCAAGGAAATAAGGGAAAAGAGCCATTTAATAGGAAAAGAGGGGAGGAAGTAAGAAATCAAGGCAAAGAAGGGGATAATATAAGAGAATTAAGAGGTAGAGGAAGGGACAAACCAGAAGAAAGAGGATGAGGTACAGGGAGGAGAGGAAAGAAAGAAGAAATAGAAGGAGGAAAGAAGAATGAGGAATGAGGAAAAGGGGAACAGAAAGGTAAAGGCAGATGCATAAGACTGCCACAGGACATGTACATTTGTTCACGATTTGCTCAAGGAGCCCGTGGAACATACAGCCATATGGTAACTAATGCAGGCAGCAAAACCACACAGATGTTAACATATGAGATACCTACAGTCGCCCCCTGGGGGAGATACATTCTAAGACCCCCAAGTGGATGCCTGAAACCTCAGATAGTACTAAATGCTATATATACTATGTTTTCTCCTATACATACATATGTATGATAAAGTTTAATTTATAAATTAGATACAGTAAGAGACTAACAACAACTAATAAATAGTTATAACAATATACTATAATACAATTTATTGTAGATCTTAGCATCCTCAGCATATGATTTTTTTCCTTTTGTTATTAAGTCGAGAACTTTTACCTTGTCACTTAAAGGAAGCACTTTATGGTTTTTTCTTTGGTGTATTAGAATTGCCGAATCACTACTCTTGTGCTTTGCGGCCATTATTAAGTAAAATAAATGTTCTTTGAACACAAACACTGCGATACCTCAACAGTTGATCTGATAACTGAGAGGGCTACGAAGTGACTAAGGGCGGGTAGCAGAAACAGCAAGGATACTCTAGACAACGGAATGATTCACATCTGGGGCAGGACAGAGCAGGACAGTGCAAGATTTCATCATGCCACTCTATTATTTCTGGAATTTTCCATTTAATATTTTCAGACTGCAGTTGATCCGAGGTAACTGAAATGGTGCAGAGTGAAACCGCAGATAAGGGGGCACTAGTGTACCTGGCAGAAATGAGAGTATCATTCATAGAATCAGTGTCACTCTGACTCCTGGAGTCAGTCCTAGAAAAAAAGGAGCTATAAATGTGGAATGGGTTCTTTTGAAATAGACTCAGTCACCATGAAAATTAGAGTCAAATGCTGAGTACCAGGAAGGGCACTGCTGTGATCTTAATATATAATGTATTTATTGTATGTGCTTCTCTGACTCAGGAAACTTTCTCTCTGATCCAAATAGGGGTCTATACTCTCAGAATTTTTTGAAGAATCAGTTTCTTAGCTGTTATTAACTGAGCAGTTTTTTAAATTATTATTTACTAGAACATTATCAAAGTATTTTAAGGGCTCTTTTAATTCCACCAGTTGCTGAAGAGTTTATGCTACAGTAATTAGTACATCTTTAGTATCATGGGTAAACAAAAAATAAAGCTTTGCTATCATCCAACTATTCAGGCAGTACTTCCCCTTAGGTGATCCTAATTTGATACTACATATGGAACTATAAAATTGTGAGAACAAATTACAAAACATGTGAAGATGGCAAATATGGCCCTAAGGTATAAAAAGTCTCAGCAAAGCCATATCTCATCATTGCTCATACAGGAAAAATAATGAGAATCACAGAAGGAAGGTTTTATCTTCTTAAATTCTACATTAAAATTTAAATTAGTCAACATACCAAATAAGTATTTGTGAAGGTATGTGTCTTTTGAATTATAAAATTAAGACATGTTCTTGCAACAATAACGTAATTATAAATGTATCTAAAATACAGTTAAAACTCCCCCCTTCCAATTCAATTACACTTACCAAATCGTTTTCCTTTGCTTGTGCAAATATATGCATTCATACACAAAGCTGTTTTGTTTTATTATAAAATGTGTACATATTTTTTAATCTTCCCAACATACTGCAAAAATCCATCCAAAAATGTATATACCCTTGTTCCTTTCATATTTACATTTTCTCCTTAGTATAGATGTACCATGATTTACTTAATAGTTGCCTATTAACCAAGTAACATTTCAAATGTATCAAGCCTTTGCTCTTGAAATATATACATGTGTGTGCATATATATAAATATAAATATATTTTCCAGTAGCATATGACTATACCCGTTTTAATGCACACTTTATAGGTAATGCTACTTTTATACTTCCCGCCCAAAATATGCAAATAATCTATCAAATTTCAAATATCATAATTTCAGTAACTGTCAAACCAATGACAACAACCCCCTAATCAAATTAAGAAACTATCTGAAGAGTTCTGATTCCTTGTACGACATAGAAATCCATAAAAGAATGTTGCTCTCACACTCACAATAAGGAAAAGCCAGATAATCTAAAAAACTATAACTATTTTGGTTTCTATCAGAAAGCTGAGGTCATTAGACAACTAGGCATATTGAATTCCAAATGGTAACAATCTCTTCTGGGGAAAGACAAGACACATGAACTGTTTTGCCCACAGATGAGTACAGGATGAAGAGGTGGAATCCATAAGAATGTAAAAAAAGAAAACAACTGAGGTTTTAATGAATTTTAGGGGCTGTGTGTGGATTAGTATGAAAGAGTTTAGATTTTCTTGTATCCCCAGTAAAAAGAGGAGTTTGCTTTTCACTTCCCACCAGCTAATTTGCAAGAGTCTCAACTGATGCTAACAGGAAAGACTATGGGCATGGCAGAGAAAACCTGAGGTGGCACAGACGTACAGGAGGTGATGGGATGCTGCTAATAGACAGGCATGAAACCTCATCCCTTCTTCCTCATGAATTGAAAGTTATCAGCCATGGGAGGAATGGCAAACAACCCTCTTCCAGTCCTGTAATTGGTTAGAAGTAAAAGCAGCCTCACACTGAGCAAATGGCAAGAAATCCATTTGTTCCCATGATCCTAAACTGATACAAAGAAAAAGACTGGTGTCACAAGGGCAGGAAACACATTCGAGCCAAGACCCCCAACTGTTACAAGGACACCATAAATAGGGGAGGGACAGAAATGCTGAAAAATATGACCACTGAGTTTCAAGAGCACAGGTCATAACTAAGGCAGAGATTTTATGAGAAAATTGAGAACCTCTGACCCCACCATGAGCTTTGCACTGAGTACCAACTAAGAGTAATCTGCGACTAGATTATGGGTAGAGGTACAGAGAGAAACTGGCACTGTAGGATAGTCATACTGGGTCATCAGAAATCTAAGAGCAAATCAAAAACATGAAGGAAAGACAAGCCACAGAATGAGACAAAATATTTGCAAAAATATATGATAAAGGAATTGAATCCAAAGTATACAATGAATTCTTAAAACTCAACAGTAAGAAAAAAACAACCTGATTTAAAAATGGGCAAAACTTCTGAAAAGATACCTCACCAAAGAAGACATACAGATGGCAAATAAGCATATAAAAAAATGTTAAACATCATTTGGCATTTGGGAAATACAAATTAAAACAATGAGATACCACATTTACCAGAATGGCCCAAATACAAAAAAATGGGCAACACTAAATACTGGTGAGTATTCAGAGCAAGAGGAATTCTTATTCGTTATTGGTGGAGATGAAAAATGGTACAATTTTGGAAGACTTTGGTCTCTTACAAGGAGGTAAAAGATGTGTACAATGAAAACTACAAGACTTTACTGAAAGAAATTGAAGACACAAATAAATGGAAAGAAATCCCATCTTCATGGATCAGAATTATTAATATTGTTAAAACATTCATACTACCCACAGCCATCTATAGATGCAACATAATCCCCATCAAAATGCTAATGGCATTATTCACAGAAATAGAAAAAACAATCCTAAAATTTGAATGGAACTGCAAAAGATCCTGAATAGCCAAAGCAATCCTGAGGAAAAATAACAAAGCCAGAGGTATCATACTTCCTGATTTCAAAGGAAATTATCCTACAAAGCTATAATAATAAAAAACAGTATAGTATTGATATAAAAAATAGACACAGAGACCAATGGAACAGAATAGAAAGCCCAGAAGTAAAGTCCCACATATACAGTCAACTAATATTCAACAAAGGAGCACAGAACACTCTATGGGGAAAAGATAGTCTCTTCAAAAAGTGGTGTTGGGGAAACTGTATAAATGCATGCAGAACAATGAAATTGGACCCCTATCTTACACCTTACACTTAAAAAATTAACTCTGAGTGGATCAAAGACTTGAACATAAAACACCATATCATAAAACTCCTAGAAGAAAATGTAGGGAAGAAATTCCTTTACATTGGTCTTGGCGATGATTTTCTGGATATAACACCAAAAGCATAAACAACAAAAGCAAAAATCAACAAATGAGACTACATCAAACTTAAAAGCTTCTGCATGGCAAAAGATACACTAATAAAATAAAAAGGTAACCTACAGAATGGGAGAAAATTTTTGCAAACCATGTACTGGATAAGGGGTTAATATCTAAATTATATAGAGAACTCATACAACTCAAAAACAAAAATACAAACAACCCAATTAAAAATTGGGCACAGAAACTAAATAGACATTTTTCCAAAGAAGATATCCAATGGCCAACAGGTACATGAAAAAATGCTCAACATCACTCAACATCAGGGAAATACAAATCAAAACTACAATCAGATATCATCTCACACATGTTAGAATGGCTATTCTAAGACAAGAGAGAAATGTGTATGAGGATGTAGAGAAAAGCAAACCATTTTACACTGGTTGTGAAATGTAAATCGGTTCAACCACCATGGAAAACAATATGGAGAGTCTTCAAAAAACTAAAAACAGATCTACCATACAATCCGGTAATTTAACTTCGGGGTGTATGCACAAAGGAAACAAAAACAGGATTTCAAAGAGATTTATGCACTTCTGTGTTTATTGCAGCATTATTTACAATAGCTAAGATATGGAAAAAACCTCAGTACTCATCAATGGAAGAATGGATAAAGAAGATGTGGTGTGTATATATATACATATATACACACAGAATGGAATATTATTTGGCCATGAAAAAGGTCATCCTGCCATTTGTGACAATATGGATGGACCTTAAGCATATTATGCTAAGTGAGATAAGTCAGACAGAGGAAGATGAGTACTGTATGATATCACTTATATGTGTAATCTAAAAAAGCCAAACTCATAAAAACAGAAAGTAAAACAGTCATTGCAGGGGATTGGGAGTGAGGGGGATATGACAGATGTTGTTTAAGGGTACGAAGTTGCAACTAGCAGTAATAAGCCCTGGAGATCTAATGCACAGTGTAGTGAATATAGGCAACAATATTGTATTATAATCATCAATGTAATGATTCCAACCACTAAAATAGAAAGGATCATTATGTAACATGATAGAGGTGCTAATTATTGCTCCAATGGCAATCATTACAATATATAAATGTATCAAAATAATATGTTGTACACCTTAAATCTGTACAATGTTATATGTCAAATATATTTCAATAAATAAATAAAAATAAGAAAAGTAAACTTTTTAAAAGAATGAATAATGCTTCCTTACTACAGAGCCTCTGAACCTTAGGAGAACAATATTAACAGCCCTTTGCAAAGGTAATTTCTGAGATGATGGAAATGTTCTATATTTTAATTATGATGGAATTATAATGGTTTTGCTGCTACAGATATTTGTCAAAATTTAAGGATGGTAAAGGTTAGATGACTAACTTTGAGATTGAAAAATATCATGTCCCAGAGAAAAAGAATAATATTGAAATATACAATTTGACATATCTTGGTGAAGTTAAAAAACTTAAAGGAGAAAAAAAATTATGTTGCCATCCAGACAGGAAAAAAATAAGGTACTAAAGAGAAGAGTTTGAGGTTGCTGAGACTCTGACATATGTAGGACACCTCGAAGTAGGCTTCCCCTTTACTAGATGTATATAGTGATTTCTTGAAAACAACTTTTAGTTAAATGCAATATAATTCTCCTTTTTAAAAGTAGCATAGGGCTGGAACTTTTATTTTGTTTTGACCAACTCATAAAGAGTATTAAATGCCAACAAAAGATTAGGTGATACGTCAAAATATAATCTTTACTGGTAAAAAGGAATCAGGAAAGGCACCCATGCTGTTGAACTGCAACTGTAAGAATTATGAATGTTATAAGAACTGAATCATGATAAATGACATTTACATTCCCTAAACTGTCCTAATTAAACATTTGTGACTAGATCTCTGATGGATGATACTCTTCACAGTGGGATTATGAACAACTGCTAGTACAGTTAGGAGTGGGAAAGCTAAAGAGATATGCCACTGTCCTGCATTTCGGAGCAAATTCTAGATATGATGCTCCTTTACTCTTAAATGTTTCAGTTATGTATTTATAAAAGATAGGCCATTTTCTTATCTATCACAGTACAGTTATTAGCATCACAAAATTAAATTTGATATTATCATTTAATTAATTGATTTTCACATTTGTTGCACTAATGACCTATATAGAAAGAATGATTTTTTTCCTGGTCTGATTCAGGACCACTCATTATCATCAGTTTTCATGTACCTTTCGTCTCCTTTTATTTGGAAGACTTTCTTAGTTTTTCTTATCTTTCACAAGCTTAACATTTTTGAAGAGTGTGGGTTATTTATTTTATTGACTGTGGTTCAAATTGGGTTTGTCTTGTGTTTCCTCATGAATAGATCCAGGTTACACATTTTTGTAAGGAATACTACAGAAGCAATGTGCTCTTTTACGTGTATCTTATTAGGAAACAAGTAATGTCTATTTTTTTCTTACCGGTGGTGTTAACTTTGTTCACTTGGTTTAGGTAGTATCTGCCAGGTTTACTTCACTGTACAGTTAATCTTTTTCCCTTTGTATTTAATAAGTATCTTATGGGGAAATACTTTGAGACAATGTAAATATCCTGCTTCTAACTAAACTTTTACACACTAGTTTTAACACCCATTGATGGTTAATACCTGAAACTAGTATTAATGTGGTGGTTACCCCATGGAGATTCTCAAAAATTTTCATCAGCCCCACTATAGCAATTAATTTGCAATATATGTAAACCTGATATGTTTTAACTGGATAAAAATATTGGAATAGTTAGTCCATGGAGACAAGTCATTTTTCCAAGACAAAAAAAGTAAGAAAGTCTTTGTTTCAAGATAGACTAAGAATGTATGTTAAACAAAAATTAGTTGTATAGCAATGTATAAATGAAAACCTTTCAGTATTTTAACTCAGACATTTTCTTTTTTAGATTAGATTCTTAGCATATCTTTTGATGTTGACTAAAATAAACATTTTAAACGATCTTTCTTTCACTTTAATCAAGAGTCACTGTTCTGTCGCAAAATGAAATTATAGCATGAGTAGAATTCACTTTGCCATATAGCCCAAAGCAAATTATGAGTCTGTCTGAAAGCAATGTAATGGAACAGGTTGAAAAATAAATCAATATACTCAAACTTACTTCACTAGTATCCTACAGCATTTCCCAGACAGTGTATTATATGATAAAGTAAATCTCTATAAAACCAGATAGAATAAACCTCCAGAAAACAATGTTATTCACATTTTTCTGTTAAATAGAAGCAATTATCTGGCATTGCTTACACAATGAAATGAACTCCGGCTATTTAATGTATGAGATTTTTCTATAAACAACTCATTGTTGAGGTAATCCTTTAAGGGAAAAGTGACCACAAAGTGGAAATATAGCTAAATTACAAATAAAAACAGAGATAATTTTAAAGAAATTGTATTAATGATGTGCCTAAAACTAGAAATATGACACAACGTGCCCATTTCTCAAAGAATATCTTTCTACAATATTGACATCAACTGAAGACAACTGGAGTCAAATGGCCTTTGTTTTTATTTCAATAGTCAGCTTATCAAAGTAGGAGAAGGTGTTTTGGCTAATATCATAACAAGGAGACAATTTGAATTACGCTACCATATACTTCATTCAGAATTACACCGTACCATGACCGTGTGCCAAATGGTCTTAGAAAATGCTTATGCTTTCTAACACTTCCCTGTTTGGGCAAATGTCTTCGCTATTTGTTATACGATCTGGACATTTATGAAGGTAACATTTATCTCCTGCTTTCCTGCAGGTCTTTTGTTGGAGGGAAGGGGTCCTTTGTGGGGGGAAGCTATAGCTTTTCAATTCAAAATTGTTTCTCTCCAGAGTGTTTTTGACCCTAGTGGCAGTGGAAACCATTCTCTTAGCACTTGGAATGGTATTTCTGTAATTTTCCCCTTCCCTTCTTGTCTATTTTTATCCATTTTTCACATTACTAACAAAGAGACTTCCAGAATTCAAAAGATATCAAAATGAGTTTTTAATACACTCCTACTAATATAGATGAAAAATGTAGATTCCTTGTGTAGACTCCTCAGATGTAAACAAGCTGAATGAGAGTTTTAAGTGGGTTTATAAACATTCTTCACCTAGTCTATCCAGTTTTCTCCATTCCTCATTATCCTTCAGATTTTTAATTTGCAATCAATTTTATTTTTCTTATTTTTATTTTTTTGCATTTTAACCAATTTTAATTGAACCAAAATCTATTGTTTGTATTTATTTTATTTTTTAAATTTATTTTTTAGTGCAGTAACATTGGTTTATAACATTGTATAAATTTCAGGTGTACATCATTATACTTCTATTTCTGCCTAGATTACATCATGTTTACCAACCAAATACTAATTACAATCCATACTACACATATGCGCCTAATCACCCCTTTTGCTCTGCTCCCTCCCCACTTCCCCTGTGCTAGCCACCAATCCAATCTCTGTCTCTATGTGATTGTTTGTTTTTATTTTTATCTTCTACTTGTGAGCGAGATCATACAATTTTTGACCTTCTCCCTCTGACTTATTTCACTTAGCATAATACCCTCAATGTCCATCCATGTTGTCACAAATGGCTGAATTTCATCGTTTCTTATGGCTGAGTAGTATTCCATTGTGTATATATACCACATCTTCTTTATCCACTCATGCCTGATGGGCACTTACGTTGCTTCCAAGTCTTGGCTATTGTGAACAATGCTGCTATGAACACAGGGGTGCGTGTATCTTTAGGTATTAATGTTTTTGTGTTCTTTGGATAAACACCCAGTAGTAGAATAGCTGGATCATATGGTAGTTCTATTCTTAATTTTTTTGAGGAATCTCCACAATGTTTTCTATAGTGGCTGCACCAGTTTGCACTCCCACCAGCAGTGTGTGAGAGTTCCCTTCTCTCCACATCCTCTCCAACACTTGTTGTTTCCTGTCTTGTTAATTATGGCCATTCTGATGGGCATGAGATGATACCTCATTGTAGTTTTGATTTGCATTTCCCTGGTAGTTAATGATGTTGAGCATCTTTTCATGTGCCTGTTGGGCATCTGTATATCTTCTTTGGAGAAATGTCTGTTCAGGTCTTTTGCCCAGTTTTTAATTGGATTGTTAGTTTTTTGTTGTTGAGATGTATAAGCTCTTTATATATTTTGGAGATTAACCCCTTATCAGATATACAGTTTACAAATATCTTTTCCCAACTGTTAAGTAGTCTTTTCATTTGTTGATGGTTTCCTTTGCTGTCCAGAAGCTTTTTAGTTTGATGTAGTTCCATTTGTTTATTTTTTCTACTGTTTCCCTTACCCAGTCAGACACAGTGGTTGAAAATATGTTGCTAAGGCCAATGTCAAAGAGTGTACTCCCTATGTATTCTTCTAGAAGTTTCATGGTTTCAGGTCTTATATTCAAGTCTTTAATCCATTTTGAGTTAATTCTTGTGTATGATGTAAGATAATGGTCTACTTTCATTTTTTTGCATGTGGCTATCCAGTTTTCCCAACACCATTTGTCGAAGAGACTTTCCTTTCTCCGTTGTATGTTCTTGTCTCCCTTGTCAAAAATTAGCTGTCCATAGTTGTGTGGGTTTATTTGTGGGCTCTCAATTCAATTCCATTGGTCTGTGTATCTGTTTTTGTGCCAGTACCATGCTGTTTTGGTTACTATAGCTTTGTAGTATATTTTGAAATCAGGGAGTGTGAGTCCTCCAGGTTTGTACATTTTTTCTCAGTAGTCCTGTAGCTATTTGGGGTCTTTTGTTGTTCCATGTAAATTTTAGGATTCTTTGTTCTATTTCTGTGAAAAATGTTGGAACTTTAGTGGGATTGCATTGAATCTATAGATTGCTTTAGGAAGTATAGACATTTTAACTGTGTTGATTCTTCCAATCCAAGGGCATGGAATATGTTTCCATTTCTTTGTGTCTTCCTCAATTTCTTTCAACAATGTTTTATAGTTTTCAATGTACAGATCTTTCTCCTCTTTGGTTAACTTTATTCCTAGGTATTTTATTCTTTTCATTGCAATTGTAAATGATATTTTATTCTTAATTTCTCTTTCTGCTATATCATTGTTAGTGTATAGAAATGCAACTGATGTTTGTATGTTGATTTTGTATCCTGCAACTTTACCATATTCATTTATTATTTCTAGAAGTTTTTTCGTGAATTCTTTAGGGTTTTCTATATATATCAAATCATGTCATCTGCAAATAGTGACAGTTTCACTTCTTCCTTTCCAATTTAGATCACTTCTATTTCTTTTTCTTGCCTGATAGCTCTGGCCAGGACTTCCAATCCTATGTTAAATAGGAGTGGTGAAAGTGGGCATCCTTGTCTGGGTCCTGTTCTTAGAGGGATAGCTTTCAGTTTTTCACCATTGAGGATGACATTAGCTGTGGGTTTGTCTTATATGGACTTTACTATGTTGAGGTACTTTCCTTCTATACCAATTTTATTCAGAGTTTTTATCATAACTGGATGCTATATCTTGTTAAATGCTGTCTCTGAATCTATTGAGATGATCGTATGATTTTTGTTCTTCATTTTATTAATGTGGTGTATCACGTTGATTGATTTGCAGATGTTGAACCATCCTTGCATCCCTGGGATGAATCGCACTTGATCATGGTGTATGATCTTTTTAATGTATTTTTGTTGTTTGATTTTCTGGTATTTTGTTGAGGATTTTTGCCTCAATGTTCATCAGTGATATTGGCCTGTAATCTTCTCTTTTTGTGTTGTCCTTCTCTGGTTTTGGTATCAGGGTCATTTTGGCTTCGTAGAATGAGTTAGGAAGCTTACCCTCCTCTTCAATTTTTGGAAGAGTTTGAGAAGGATAGGTATTAAGTCTTCTTTGAATGTTTGGTAGAATTCACAAGGGAAGCCATCTGGTCCTGGACTTTTCTTTTGGGGGAGGTTTTTTATTACTGTTTAGATCTACTTACTGGTGATTGGTCTACTGAAATTCTCTATTTCTTCTGGATTCAGTTTTGGAAGGTTGTATGATTCTAAGAATTAATCCATTTCTTCTATATTGTCCAATTTGTTGGCATATAGCTTTTTGTAGTGTTCTCTTATAATCATTTATATTTCTGAGGTGTCTGTTGTAATTTATCCTCTTTCATTTCTGATTTTACTTATTTGCATCTTCTCCCTTTTTTCTTGGTGAGTCTAGCTAAAGGTTTGTCAATTTTGTTTATCTTTTCAAAGAACCATCCCTTTGTTTTATTGATTTTTAAAAATTTTTCTTTCCCTCCTTCTGCTGATTTGGGGCTTTGTTCTTCGTTTTCCTGGTTACTTTAGGTGCACTGTTAGATTGTTTGAGAATTTTCTTGTTTGTTGAGATAGGCTTGTATTGCTATAAACTTCCCTCTTAGAACTGCTTTTCCTGTATCTCATAAATTCTGACATGTCATATTTTCATTTTCATTTGTCTCCAGGTATTTTTTTATTTCTCCTTTGATTTCTTCATTGACCCAGTCGTTGTTCAGTAGCATTTTGTTTAATCTCCACATATTTGTGGGTTTTCTGATTTTATTCCTATAGTTGATTTCTAGTATTACACCTTTGTGGTCAGAAAAGATGCTTGGTATTATTTTAATCTTCTTAAATTTATGGAGACTTGTTTTGTAGCCTAATGTGTGATCTATCCTGGGGAATGTTCCATGTGCATTTGAAAAGAATGTGTATTCTTTGGTTTTTGGATGGAATGTTCTGTATATACCCAGTAAGTCCATCTAGTCTAATGTGTTGTTTAAGGCCAATGTTTCATTCTATTTGGATGATCTATCCATTGCTGTAAATTGAGTGTTAAAGTCCCCTACTATTATTGTGTTACTGTCTATTTCTCCTTTATGTCTGCTAATAATTGCTTTATATATTTAGGTGCTTCTATGTTGAGTGCACAGATATTTACAAATGCTATATGCTCTTGTTGGATTGTTCCTTTGATCATTGTGTAGTGCCCTTCTTTGTCTGTTGTTACAGTTTTTGTTTTAAAGTCTATTTTGTCTGATATGAGTATTGCTACCCCAGCTTTCTTTTCATTGCCATTTCCATGGATGGCTTTCTTTGGTATTATTTGGTGTCCTTTTGCTTAGTTTTTTGTGTATTTATTGTAGGTTTCTTGTTTGTGATTACCATGAGGTTCATATATAATAACCTGCGTACATAGCAATCCTCAAGTTAATGGTCTCTTTACTTTGACATCTATCTGAAAGCTCTACTCTTTTACTCCCCTCCTCCCACATTTTATGTTATTGATATCATATCTATGTTTTTGTGCATTTGTACCCATTACCCTCTTATCATGGAAGTAGATAATTTTTTCATATTTGTGGTCTTCTCTTTCCCCCTTAAATAAGTCCCTTTAGCATTTCCTGTAGGACTGGTTTCTTTGTGATAAACTCCTTTAATTTTGCTTGTCTGGAAACTCTTTATCTCCCCTTCCATTCTGAATGATAACCTTGCCAGGTAGAGTATTCTAGGCCGCAGGTTTTTTCCTTTTAGCACTTTAAGTATGTCATACAACTCTCTCTAGCCTGTAAGGTTTCTGCAGAGAAGTCAGCTGATAGCCTTATGGGGTTTCCTCTGTATGTAACTTGCCTTTCTCTTGTGGCTTTTAGGATTCTCTCTTTATCTTTAATTCTGGACATTTTAATTATGCAATGTCTTAGTGTGGGCTGCTTTGGGTTTATCATGTTTGGTGCTCTCAGTGCTTCCTGTACCTGGATGTCTGCTTCCTTCCTTAGTTTAGGAAGTGTTCAGCTATTATCTCTTCAAACAGATTCTCTGCCCTTTTGTCTCTCTCTTCTCCTTCTGGAGAAGGATGAAGGACTCTTATAACATGGATGTTAGTGTCCTTGATGTTGTCCCAGAGGTCCCTTAGACTGTCCTCCCTCTTTTTAATTCTTCTTTTGTTTATCTGTTCAGCTTGGGTGATTTCCTCTAGTCTTTCATCCAGCTTGCTGATCCATCCTTCTGTATCCTCTACTCTGCTTTTAAATCCATTTAGTGAATTTTTCATTTCCAGTATTGTATTCTTCATTTCTGATTGGTTCTTTTTTATATCTTCCATTTCTTTGTTGATGTTCTCATTGAGTTCATCCATTCTTCTCCCAAGATCAGTGAGCATATTTATGACTCTTTGTTTGAACTCTCTGTCAGGTAGATTGCTCATTTCTGTTTCATTCAGTTTCTTTTCTGGGGTTTTGTCCTGTTCCCTTACTTGGAAAGTATTCCTTTTCCTCCTCATTTTGCCTCTTTCTCTGTGCTTGTTTCTATGTATTAGGTAGGTCAGCTACATCTCCTGATCTTGGAGAGGTGACCTTACGTAAGTGATGCCTTATGAGGCCCAGCTGTGTGCTTTCCTCTATTCACCAGTTCCAAATATTCCAGGGTGACTCCTGTGTGGGCTACTTGTGTCCTTCTGTTGTGTCAGGTTTCCTTTTGCCATAGGTGCCCAGGGAGCCTGAGCTGTCCTCCTGGCCAGCTGGTTGTAATGCTCAGCTGTGTGTGGTAGTTGTAGGCCTTTCGGTCTCTTTATCAGGTGTGGGGAACCCCAGCACAGTTGACTGCAAGGTCTAATAGCACATTCCTGTTGCAGTGTTTCTATTAAATGAGTAGGCCCCTACTCATTTAGGGGATTACAATTGCTATAAACCTCCAGGATATTAGGCTCTTATCAGCTCTTGTCAGGAGGGTTGCAGCTGGGTGGGGTTGGTCCTAGGCACAGGAGCACCCAATTGTTTCAGACTTTGGATGGTGGGGTTGATCCCCTATGTGGCTCTTTGAGAAGCATAAGTCTTCTGCAGCTGAGAAACCCTACCACCCACGGGGCCTCACACACAGTCAACACAGTCCTCCCTGTGTGTGCATCCTGACCCCCTAGAGTGGACCCAGTCACTCCAAGGAAGGGGCCCCACTCTTTCCATCCACTCCTTGGTTTTGCCCTGCCCCACAGAGGTGGACCCACTTGCCAGGCTGCAGAGAATCCAGGCAGCTCTCTTAAGCAGGCACGCAAGTTGTCTGAGGGCTTGTTGTTGGGTGGGGCCAGTCCCTAGGGCAGGCTGCTTTCCTTGGCTGAGCTGAATTAAATCAGTGCTCTGGTGGGTGAGGCAGACTCTGGGCTAGCAGGCCACAGGGAGACCTCCAATGGTGTCTGCCAGTATCTATGTCAGCATGCCCACACCAGGTCACGATGGCCACCAGCAATGTTCCAGTCCCTCAGGAAGTCTCACCTCTCACTGAGATGCACCCAGAGCTAATCAAGTGAGTCTCTTTTTACCAAGGACTGTGTGCCTTTCTTTCTGGTGATTTTAGATTGCTTTCCAAATTGGTGAATTTGTGCATAGGCTCTTTAAGAGCAGCTTTAATTTCTTTGTGACCCAGCTTTTCTGGGGGTATTCCCCATTGTTAGTGGCCAGCAAAGTCAGATATGACACTTGTCTTGGTTCTGCTGGGTCCAAAAAGTGCCAACAGTGGCAATACTGCTCGACTCAGGTCCTCCCCTCCTCCAGGGAAGGCTGTGTAGCTTTGGATTGTTCCCAGGTGGCTGTGAGGAATTGTGAGTTGGGTAGGTGGTGTTTTTTTCTCTCCAGAAGGGAATTTCTGCCTCTTTCACTTCACTTAGGACTGTTGTTTGTTGCAGGTGTTCCTCTTATCCAGTTTTCAGTTCTTGCTGAGTGTAATTTTTCCAGGATTTGTTGTACATCTGAGGGAGGAGGTGAGTTCAGAGTCTGCCTATGCTGCCATTGCACCCTCTCTCAATATCAACTTTAAAATCTAGGATAATTAGTGATTAATAAGTGTGTTTAGTAATGTTTTATTGAATATATTTGACATGCAACATTGTGTAAATTTAAGGCATAGAACATGTTAAGTTGATACATTTATATATTGTAATATGATTGCTGTTGTCAAGTTATTTAGCACCTCTATCACGTTACATAATTGTAGTACAATATTGCTGTCTATATTCATTATACTGTGCATTAGATCTCTATGGCTTAGTTTCTACCTTTAAACAATATTAATCTTATTCCCCCACCCCCATCCCCTTGTAATCACCATTTTACTCTGTTTTTTATGAGTGTGACTTTTAGCTTCCACATATAAGTGATATTATACAGTACTTGTCTTTCTTTCTATGACTTATCTCACTTAGCATAACATGTTTACAGTCCATCTCTGTTGTCTCAAATGGCAGGATATCCTCCTTTCTCATGACTAAATAATACTCCATTGTATATATATGTCACATCTTTTTTATCCATTCATCCATTGATGGGCAGTTAGGTTGTTTCCATATCTTAGCTATCATGAATAATGCTGCAATAAACATAGGAGTGCATATATCTCTTCAACTTCCTTTTTTCATTTCCTTTGTGTATATACCCAGATGTGCAATGGGTGGATCACATGGTAGATCTATTTTTACTCTTTTTTGAGGAACCTCCATATTGTTTTCCATGGTGGTTGGATTGATTTACATTCCTACCAATGATATATAAGGGTTGCCTTTCACCACATCCTCACCAGCACCTGTTGGCTCTTGCTTCTTGATGATAGCCATTCTAACAGGTGTGAAGTGATATCTCATTCTGATTTTGATTTGAATTTCCCTGTTGAACATATATTTTTAATTTTAAATGAAATCATAAACTGAGTGGGGAAGGTGCTGCAATTTTTTATAAATATATCATATTTACTTGAATCTTTTCTAAGTACTCTAAATCCACCATGACTTCTTTCTTCCTGGTCTGCCCCTTCTAAAAACCTTCAAAGTACCTATATTCTTTACCCCAATATTTATCTGTTACACATTCCTATAATGTCAGTGCATATTTTACATTGTCACTATTGCTGCTAAGTAAATCATTAGCTAGAGAAAGCCATATATTTATACTTCTGTTTATATCACAACACCTAGAATTCTGCTGAATAAACTAGAATAGAGGGAGGGTAGAGGTGGCAAACACTGCCATTACTTGAGTTCTTACAACCGCATATTTTTTCATAGTTAATTTTCAAATCAATCCAATGAGGTAGGTACTATTATACTCAAAGCATGGATGTGGAATTGATACTTAAAGTGGCCATATGACATTTCAAAGATGACTCAGTCAGTGGAAGGAATGAAAATTAAACTCAATCTACTTTGACCAAAGCCTGTGACTTTTCCTTTACACGAAGCTGCATCTAGGCTTTTATTAAATAAGTACTTGTTTATAAATGCTACTTATTATTTGTTCCATGGGCATGTTTTTGTGACATTCCCTTGATTTTACATTCATTAAAGAAAAGTAATATATATCATACTACTTTTTTGTTCCTTATGGAGAATCAGTATGGCTTCTGGCCATAGTAAATGGAAGAAGTTCTAGGTCATAGCATACTACAAAACATCAAAATGAGGTATGCATGTTAAAATCTGGATAATCAAGAGTAAAAAATGTTAACAATCTCATGCATAACAGAACATCAGACATGATGTAGGATGACATGAGCTATGCAAGTGGCAAACATACATGATTTGCATTAGTTCTAAGTCAACATAAAAATTATAAACCTTCATCAGGATAGAAACTGAAAACTAAAATTACTTCACTCTGTGGGAGAAACTTGCCACAAATCTTCATGGCAGAATGTATTCCTTGCCCTGCCACAATTTTTCATGGGATAAATCACTTTAGAAATTTATTTTAAAATTAGTGTTCTATTTAAATGGATTTGGTATAGTTAAATTATATGAAGCAAAGCAAATTCCATCAAAATAGCAAAGTATATTTCAAAAAATAGTAAACTACTCTAAAGAAGATGCAGTGTCATAACTTTTTTTAAAAAATGTAAAATTTTCAATTATATATAAAAAATTTTGGATTGCCAAAAACATGGAAAGTCATAAAACTTCTTTAAAAAGTAAAAGAATATTAGGAATTAAAAGTTGTGTGCAAAATATATTTTTGGAGAAAAAATTTTCAAAATTATGAGCTTTTAATGAAAACTAGCATCTGATATACTGTGATTTTTAAAAATCTTTATTCCAAGTTATGGGGAAAAGGACTTGAGAAAAATATGGAACTAGGAAAGGTAAAAAAAAAAAAAAGAGGTCTTTCTCTTAAGAAATTGGAAATGGGCAACTAAATATGGCTCTTATAAAAGAAATAAAAGCTTATTGAAATATTCCTGAAGAGGATTTTAAAGGATTTCTTTTCCCAAAGTGTATCAGGGCCAGAACAAGGCTTTTCACATGTTAAAAGCTAAGACTAAGTTAAATTTAGAAGAACATCAAGAAAGTTTTGTCAGTTCTTTGCATGTGCACATGAGGCAAGACTTTATTTTAAGTTATTTTAATTAGTTTACTTTATAAAGAGGGTATTTAGTGTTATTGTGTACATTCATCTCTTAAGCTTAAGATAAAGTTGAAAAAAGATGGGAAAGACTTGTACATTGCAAACTACAAAACATTGCTGAGAGAAGTTGAAGAAGAACTATAGAAATTGAGAGATATACCATGTACCTGGATTAGACGACTCAATAGTATTAAAATGTCAGTTCTTCCCAAAATAGCCTATAGAGTCAACGTAATCCCAATCGAAATCCAAGCAGACTTTTTAGTAGAAATTGACAAGCTAATTCTAATTTTATCCAAAAATGAAAGGACCCAGAAATTTCAAAAACAGCATTGATAAAGGAAAACAAAGTTGGTGGATTTACACTACCTGTTTTTTTTTTTTTTATTGATGTCTTAATAGTTTATAACACTGTGGGGTTTTAGTTGTACATTTTTGTTTCTCCGTCACCATGTGGATGTAACCCTTCACCCCTTGTGCCTACCCCCCACCCTCCTTCCCCTTGGTAACCACCAATCAGTTCTCTCTGTCCGTGTGTTCATTTATATTCCATATATGAGTGAGTTCATGCAGTGCCTGTCCTTCTCTCTCTGGCTTATTTCACTTAACATAATACCCTCTAGGTCCATCCATGTTGTTGCAAATGGGACAATTGTGTATTTTCTTATGGCTGAGTAGTATTCCATTGTATGTATACACCACATCTTCTTTAACCAATCATCAGTCGAGGGACACTTGGGTTGCTTCCACTTCTTGGCTATCGTGAATAATGCTGCAATGAACATAGGAGTGCATAAGTCTCTTGGGATGGCTGATTTCATGTCCATTGGGTAGATGCCCAAGAGTGGGATTGCTGGATCATACGGTATTTCTATTTTTAATTTTTTGAGGACTCTCCATACTGTTTTCCATAGAGGCCGCACCAGTTTGCATTCCCACCAGCAGTGTATGAGGGTCCCCGTTTCTCCACAACCTCTCCAGCATTTGTTGTTTTTTGTCTTGGTGATTATAGCCATTCTAACCGGTGTCAGGTGATATCTTAGTGTAGTTTTGATTTGCATTTCCCTGATGATTAGTGATGTTGAACATCTTTTCATGTGTCTATTGGCCATCTGTATCTCTTCCTTGGAAAAATGTCTGTTCATATCCTCTGCCCACTTTTTGATCGGGTTGTTTGTTTTTTTGTTGCTCAGTTGTATGAGATCTTTATATATTACTGAGATTAATCCCTTGTCAGACAAACGATTTGCAAATATTTTCTTCCAGCTGGTGGGTTGTTTATTCATTTTAATCCTGGTTTCATTTGCCTTGTAGATGCTCTTTAGTCTGATGAGGTCCCACTTGTTTATTTTTTCTTTTGTTTCTCTTGTCCGAGTAGACATGGAATCTGAAAGGATCCCTTTATGTCCAATCTCAATTAGTGTACTGCCTATATTTTCTTCCAGGAGTTTTATAGTTCCAGGTCTCACTTTCAGGTCCTTGATCCATTTTGAATTGATTTTTGTATTTGGCGATAGGAGATGGTCTACTTTCATTCTTTTGCATGTTGCTGTCCAATTTTCCCAGCACCATTTATTGAAGAGACTTCCCTCTCTCCATTGTATGTTCTCTGCTCCTTTGTTGAAGATTAGCTGTCCATAGGTGTGTGGTTTTATTTCTGGGCTTTCAATTCTGTTCCATTGATCTGTGTGTCTATTCTTGTACCAGTACCATGCTGTTTTGATTACTATAGCTCTATAGTATATTTTGAAATCAGGGATTGTGATGCCTCCAGCTTTGTTCTTTTTTTTTCAGAATTGCTTTAGCTATTGGGGGTCTTTTGTTGCCCCATATGAATTTCAGTAGTTTTGGTTCTATTACCGTGAAGAATGACATTGGGATTCTGATTGGGATTGCATTGAATTTGTAGATTGCTTTAGGTAGAATGGACATTTTAACTATATTTATTCTTCCAATCCGTGTGCATGGAATATTTTTCCATTTCTTTATGTCTTCCTTGATCTCTTTCAATAGTGTCTTATAGTTTTCATTGTATAGGTCTTTGACCTCCTTGGTTAAATTTATTCCCAGATATTTTATTCTTTTTTTTGCAATTGTAAATGGGATTGTCTTTTTGAGTTCTCTTTCTGTTGTTTCATCGTTAGTGTATAGAAATGCAATTGATTTTTGTAAGTTGATTTTATACCCTGCCACTTTACTGTAGTTGTTGATTATTTGTAGTAGTTTTCCTGTTTTTTAAGAATTATTTTCAAGCGACAATGCAGTGTAGTATTGGTATCAAGATAAATAATGAAAGAGAAAATGGAGTCCAAAAATAAACTGATACATCTATAGTCAATTGGTTTTCAAAAAAGTTACAAAAGCAATTTAATGAAAAAAATGTCTTTGAAAAAAATGTGACTGGAACCATTTGATATCCATATAAAAAAATGAGCCCCAATATTATCTCTCATTGTGTAAAATAATTAACTCAAAATGAATCATAGACCTTAATATAAACTGTGGGAAGCTTATAAAATTTCTTGAAGAATGCATAGATGATATTGCTATGACAGCAATAGCAAGATTTGTTAAAAAAAATAGTACCTCATCAACATTAAGAACATCTGCTCTTTGAAAGACACTGCTAAGAAAGTGAAAAGAAAGTCCAGACTGAGAAAATAGCTATCTAATAAAGTACTTGTATTCAGAATATATAAAAGAGCTTTCAAAATGCAATAAGAACACAAACAAATCAATAAAATAATAGGTAAAATATTTGAACACATACTTTACCAAAATAGGTATGCTAATCACAAACACCCACATGAGAAGATGTTCAACATCATTAGTCTTTAGTGAAATGCAAATTAAACCACAATGAGATACCAGTACACACTTTTTAGAATGTGTCCAATTAAGAAGACAACTACAACAGTGAGAATGTAGAGCCAATGAAACTCTCAAACACTATTACTGGGAATGTAAAATGATACAGCCAATGGGGGCCGCCCGGTGGCGCAGCGGTTTAGTCCGCGCTTGGCAGCCCGGGGTTCGCAGGTTCGGATCCCGGGCGCCCGCCGACGCACTGCCTGTCAGCCATGCTGAGGCGGCGTCCCATATAAAGTAGAGGAAGATGGGCACGGATGTTAGCCCAGGGCCAGTCTTCCTCAGCAAAAAGGGGAAGATTGGCAACAGATGTTAGCTCAGGGCTGGTCTTCCCCACAAAAAAAAAAAAAAAAAAAAAATGATACAGCCACTTTGGGAAACAGTTTGGCATATTTTTAAAAAAGTTAAACACATACCTGGCATAGAAGCTAGTCATTCCACTTCTAGCTATGTGCATTTCATAAAATAAATGAAGGCATAGTTCCTACAAAATCTTATACATGAAAGTTAATGACATTCTTATTTGTAACAGCCAAAAACTAGAAACAACCCCCAAACCTATCAACAAGTGAATCATAAATGAATTACAGTACATCCATAAAAGAGACTACTATTCAGTAATAAATAGAATGAATTAATGATACATGCAGTAACATGAATGACTACCAAGATGACAATGCTGAGTGAAAAGGCAGACAAACAGGGTACACGCTGTAGGATTACATTTATGTAAAACTATGGAAAATACAAACTAATCTATAATGGCAAAAAGCTGATCAGTGATTCTCTTGAGTGAGCTCAATGAGATGGAGGGATTACAAAGAAGCACAAGGAAACTTTGTAGTAACAGATATGTTCATTATCTTGATAACAGCTTCATTAATATACATCTATGCCAAACTTACCAAATTAAATATTTTAAACATATGTAGTTTATCATATGTCAATTATACCTCAATAAAGTTGAAAACATAGTCATGAAAGCAAAGGCATGTTGCTACACCTGTTTGTATGTATTCATTGTACACAAAAAGGCCAGAATATGTAAAATTGCCCAGTCATCTGACTTTACTAAATAAATAAATATCACTTCCTTATACTTTTCCATTTCTGTTGTTCATCTGATATCAAAGCTTATGTGAAAAGAGAAATGGTAAATTGCATATTTTGGAGCAAATCCTCAGGTAAGAAATCTAATTATATTGTGATGAGACAAAGGTATAGGTAGAAATGATAACTATCTCAATACCTATGCTCCAGTTCCCTCTCTTAACTTCCTCTTCCTTCAGAGAGAAAATGATGCAAGAATTTGAAACAAAAACCTCTCAGTCCTATGAGATACAAATTCTAATCCAAAATGAAAGAAAAAGAAAGTTTGCCCCTTTAAATGCTGCCGACAACATCTGCAAACAGAGCACAGCTAGAACTTGTGAAATGTAGCATGGAATGTCTCTTCCGCAAGACTCTTACCTTTGAAAAATGTATATGAGCCGGATAATAAAATCCTTCCACTTCCCAAGTATCATGGTCTGAGCTTTCTTCTTTACTAAAATACAAACTACATTTTGTGAATAGATTTCTAAAGGGGAAGGTAAAGTACTGGACAGCTAAATCGAAGGATAGCAGAGTCATCTACTTAGATATTTGCAAAGGCTGTCATATCTATCATGAAATAGAACTGATTGGTGGTTACCAAGGGGAAGGGGGGTGGGGGTTGGGCACAAGGGGTAAAGGGTTACATCCACACGGTGACGGACAAACAAAAATGTACAACTAAAACCCCACAGTGTTATAAACTATTAAGACATCAATAAAAAAATGGTAATAAAAAAATATTAAAATGAAAAAAAGTTTGCTAGGAGAGCATATAACAGATGGACTTAGTACATTCAAGGTCAGGGAAGGTTTTCCTGAGCAAATGATATTTGATAAATAATAAAAATATTTCTAATAATAGCATGTGTTTGTGTTATAAAATTATAAGCTGATCATTTTAAACATGAGACCTATGAACTTTTGAGGGGTCCCAAAAAGGCTTGAGACCTGTTTAAAAAATATGTTGGCTCTAAAATATGAAAACTGCAAAACTGAAATATTTAATTAAATAGCTATAAAACATAAAAAAATAAAATAAAAAAATAAATTCTCTTAAGGAAATTTTAAAAGATGAGAATCACTTTATTTATTATGTAAATCAATACTACATATACTTTTTTAAAAAACTTTTTAACTCTACAACTATAAGATGTCTTAGTCAAGACACACACATAGAAATTTCACTTTAACAGTAAAATCTCCCTAAGGCAATAGAGGTCAAAAATAGAGATAGTAACAGAAAGCCCATTCTTTTCTTTCCCGCTGGCTAAATTCCTTGTCTAAGCAGGTCAGTCATCCATTGAAGCAAGCAAAGCAAGGTAAATTTATAAACTGAGCATTGCATTTAAAAAGATAAAACAAGCAGTAGGAAAACCCATAACTGCTAGAGTCGTGTGTCCTGACCTTTCCACATCATGGCACACGTAGGTAAAGATAATATTTGTAAGGCACAATGCGGTAAGTTGAGGCTGATTATGGCGAGAGGGAATTCTATAAATTTCATCCCCCTCAGACTCTACCAGATCACGTCAAGGGCTACAGGGATCAAAATCTCAGACACTCCCATCACACATTTGTGACATACCCACTGTGTGCTGTGACACTGCGAAGCTCTGTGCTAGAGGATGTTTATGTTCACACACCACAGGGAAAATTGGTATGAAAAGGAATACTGAATGTTTCGTATCCTACATTTTAGGATAAGCATGATTTGTTTTCTCTAGGCTTCCCCAACGTTTGTAATCCATATGACACTTTTCTTCCAATAGACCTTATATTTATAAAGAATTACATTCCTGTAAAGGCAAAATGTATTTTAAAAATGTTCTAATTTGAATGTATTTTTCCTATTACATATATTTTATCAGAGACTTTTATGTTTTGTGACTAAGGTCAAGACACCTAATAGTTCAATGTAATTACCACAGCAACCATCTAATTTATATTTCATATAAAAGACCTACCATCACTGTATGTCTTTGTTAAAGTAGTTGTAAGTCAATTAAACAAGATAGCACATAACTAATACTATGAAATCATATATAATATTTGTGTGCCTCTATAATTCCTCTTATTTTTAATATTAGAAATTCAATAGGTCTTCTGCTTTGGGATGCAAAGAGTAACAGTGACCATATTTACCCTTTTGCCTGAAAAACACAAAGAAATGAAAAAATATATATTAAACAATGGTTTTCAATATATAGGACATCAGTGATCCCACAGAAATGGTGAACATTCTGTTTATCCCCCAAAAGAGATAATTCCTTTGATTGTCTCAGCCTACTGCCTGGAGAGGATATCATGGTCCTAGTATAGGCAATAGGAAACCATAGTGGAGGGAGAAGGCAAAGCCCAGTAGTCTCTCTCAGCTGAGCAGTTGGATCTGGAAGCCAGGAGAGGCCAAGGCAGCTAGAATTCATTTGGTAGAACACCAAAAAGGGGAGAACTGCAAAGAGGGAGTACTCTAGAAATCTACAGAGGATCAACACGCACACATGTGAGGAAATTACTTAACACCCAGGGAAAAACCACCTGCAAGTTTTAAAGGAACAAACCCCCTAGTCAGTGTGGAAAACCTCATAATTTGGGAGCCCAAAGTAGAGGACTCAGAAGAGTTTTCACTCAGAACTGGAATAAAATTAGTCTTAAATAAACCACTGTCCTAGCCCAACCTAACAAAATTTAAAAGCAAGACCCCCAAAAAACCAAAATGTTTCCAAGTAACTGCATCCCACAATAGAACCCAAATATATTTATAGGAATACAGAAATATCCAGCACCCAAGAAGTTAAATCTATAGTCTGACATCCAATAAAATAATTCTCAGGCATGCAAAGAAGCAGCAAACTATGACACATAATGAAAAGAAAAAGCAATCAAGTAAAATCAGCCCAATTTGTAAACTGAACTTTATCAAAATTAAGAACTCCTGCTCTTCAAAAAAACAGTGCTACAAGAATGAAAAACAAGATAACAGACTGTGAAAAACAGTTGCAAGTTATATGTCTGATAAAGGACATCTAGAATAAATAAAACCTCTCAAAATCCAATATAACATAAACAAATTAAAAATGGGCAAAATATTTAAACCCTTAATTCACCAGAGTAGATAACAAATCACACTCAAATGAAATGATGCTCAATCATTCATAATTAAGGAAATGTGAATTAAAACTACAATGAGATAACAGTATGCACCTGTTAGAATGACTAATATTTTAAAAGATTGATCATACCAAGTATAGTGAGAATTTGAAAAAGTAAACTCGCAAACATTGTGGAATGAAATATGGTAAAACCACTCTGTAAAATATTTTGTCAGTTTCTTTAAAAGTGAAACATACAACTGACATACAATCCAGCGATTCCACTTCATGGTATTTCCTCAGGAGAAATGAAAACATCTGTTCACATAAAGACTTGTTCATGAATGTTATAGCACCCTTGTTTTGGCCCTCAATAATCTGCCATTCTAGTGAAGGCTGGTTGATTGAATTATTGGATCCAGTACTTCACCACTCCCTGTTTCCACTTCCTTCTCCTGTTTCCCTCATCTATAAAAAGAAATAGGAGAAATAGTAATCTTGCATGCTGTCACTTCTTAGCTCTCCCCAGTAAAGCCCTCCATTTGTACTCTTGCACTGGTGTTTGCCAGTGTTAAAACAATTGTTCTTAAACTTCAGTGTGAAATCAGTTCATCTGAAAGGCTTGTTAAACACAGTTGATGAGACCCATACGTAGTGTTCTTGAGTCATTTAATCTGGAGTGGAGCACAAGAATTTGCACTTCTAACAAGCCCTCAGGTGAAGCTAATACTGCTGATCATGAAGCCACACCTTGAGAAGCATTATGTTAGAGGCAGGCCTATAGGTGCTAACAGGAATTTAAGGAGAAACTGAATTATGGGGAAAAGATTTAGACTCCTAATAGAACTGGCCCTATGTTGACTATAAACAGCGAGAATGGGCATCCTTGCCTTGTTCCTGATCTTAAAGCTTTCAGTTATTCACCATTGAGCATAATGTTAGCTTTGGGCTTGTCATATATGGCCTTTAACATCCATCACCACACATAGTTACAAATTTTTTGTCTTGTGATGACAACTTTTAAGATATACTCTCCTAGCAACTTTCAAGTATACAATACAGTATTATTAACTACAGTCACCATGCTGTATATTACATCCCCATGACATTTATTTTATAACTGGAAGTTTGTAACTCTTGACCCCCTTCACCCATTTCGCCCACCTCCCACCCCCCACCTCTGGCAACTACCACTCTGTACCAATGAGTTGGTTTTTATTGTTGTTGTTGTATTTAGATTACACATATAAATGAGTTCATATGGTATTTGTCTTTCTGACTTATTTAATTTAGAATAATGCCATCAAGGTCCATCCATGTTGTTGCAAAAAGCAAGATTGCCTTGTTTTTTTATGGCTGGATAATATTCCATTGTATATATGTATGTGTATGTGTATATATATATATATATATATATATACACATACACATATGCAAATACACACACACACACACACACACACACACACACATATATATATACACCACATTTTCTTTATCCATTCATCCTTCAGTGGACACTTAGATTGCTTCCATGTCTTGGCTATCACAAATAATGCTGCAATGAACATGGGGGTACATATGTCTTTTCGAGTTAGTGATTTCATTTTCTTTGGATAAATACCTAGTGGTATTGCTTGATCATATGGTGTTTCTATCTGTGATTTTTTGAGGAACTTCCATAGTTTGAGGTTTTCCATAGTGGCTGCACCAATTTACATTCCCACAAACAGTGCACAAGGGTTCCATATCCTCCATATCCTCACCAACACTTATTTCTTGTCTTTTTGATAATAGGCATCCTAACATGTGTGAGGTGATGTCTCATTGTGGTTTTGATTTGCATTTTGATGATGATTGGTGATTTGAGCACCTTTTCATGTACCTGTTGGTGATCCGTATATCTTCTTTGGAAAAGTGTATATTCAGATCCTCTGCCCGTTTTTTAATTGGATTGTTTTCTTTCTTTCTTTTTTTTTTTTTTTGGTATTGAGTTGTATGAGTTCTTACATATTTTGGATATTAATCCCTTATCAGATATGTTTCAACCAAAAGTCTCTTGAGGGATATCTAGGATTTTACAGTCAAGTGTTATAAAATACTTCCAGTCTCTACCCATCACCTAATTCAAAGCCACTTCTACATTTTTAGCTATTTCTGACAGCAGCACCCCATTTTCCAGTATCAAAGTCTTTATTTGTTTCCCAGGGCTGACATAAGAAAATACCACAAGCTGGGTGGCTTAAAAACAACAGAAATCTATTCTCTTGCAGTCCTGGAGACTAGCAGTTTGAAATCATGGCGTCAACAGAGCCATGTTTCTTCTGAAATTCTGGATAGAATCCTTCCTTGCCTCTTCTTACCTTGCAGTGGTGGCCACAATCCTTGTTGTTCTTTAGCTTGCAGCTGTATCGCTACAGTCTCTGCTTCTGTCATCACATGGTATTCTCCATGGGTGTCTCTGTATCCAAATTTCCCTCTATTTATTAGAATACCAGTCATATTGAGTTAGGACCCATCCTAAGACCTCATGTTAACTTGACTACATCTGCAAATACCCTATTTACATATAAGATCGTGTTCCTAGGTACCAGGAGTTATGACTTCAACATATCTTTTGGGGGACACAGTTCACCCCATAACAGAGACCAAGCCATCCCAGAATCTCACATGAGCCCAGCATTCCAGCCATCTCACTAAGTAAGATAGATGAGTGATTTTATAATTATTTCTTTTTTTCACCATCAGTAAGGATTTGTTGGTCCTATAATTTATGAGGCCTTGTTCTTGCTGGAGACACAATTCTCTTTTTTCCCCTGGACTTTGTAAACATCCCTTTCTTTCAACAAGAAAGATTTACCATATCGGCTTTCTTCTCAGGATTTATATATTGATTAGTCAGTATCATTTTTTTTTCTGTATGGCTCAATGCAGCAAGGTATAACACTCCAAAGAAAACACTGAATGACACTGCACAAGACGGAAAAGGGCAGCCCCTTTTGTATGGCTTGGGTACATTCTGAATAATTAAGGGGAGAGTCCAAGAGAAGTAGGGATCAGTTTTGGAATGGTTGCTATTTCTGAGTTGAGATTGGGAGAAGTGGGGATAAACTAGAGATTGAGTACTATCATGTGGTGAGGGGAGTGTAACAATTGGGTGTCCCCAGTAATACATGGGTATAGAAATGTGGGTATCGGGCCATCATTGATAATAAAGCAGCCGTCACTCAAAAACAGGTTGTTTTAGCATTCTTCAGCTGCAACACAACTTGCCTTTGGGAAAAACACTGTT
This sequence comes from Tapirus indicus, assembly GCA_031878705.1. NCBI lineage: Eukaryota > Metazoa > Chordata > Mammalia > Perissodactyla > Tapiridae > Tapirus > Tapirus indicus. The sequence goes on from CM062925.1 coordinate 40,909,025, forward strand.
TCCTGTTAAATTTGCAGCTGGCTTTGTCTGTGTCTAACCTCCCAGACTGATTAATTGCACGGCTGCTTTTCTCTTTTTGAGTCCAAGTTGTTTTTTCTCTCTTTTAGTCTGGAAAGCTCTCTACTCTTTCATGACTAAAATTCTACACGGTGTGGATTATTGCCAAATATCTTCACTTAGTGTTGTCCAAAAATCACTGCAATTGTCAGTTTCTTCATAAATTATGTTCCTTCAAGGCTATGTTTTCCTATGGAATTTTTGTTTTGTTTTGTTTAAATCTCTTCTGCCTTCTGTTGTTGGTTGGCTTGGTTTTAGGAGGAAAGTGAGTTAAGAAATGCCATACACCCCATAATTTACTCAAGCAAAGACATTATTTTAAGTCAGAGCAAGTGTATGAAGTGCGATCTTAGTAAGTATCAATTCACCACAGGATCTTTGATGGGAATGCAATATGATACAATCGGTTTGCAACTACTATGAAAAAATAAAAATTGGGGCCGGCCCGGTGGTGCAGCGGTTTAGTCCGCGCTTGGCAGCCCGGGGTTCACGAGTTCGGATCCCGGGCGCCCGCCGACGCACTGCCTGTCAGTCATGCCGTGGCGGCGTCCCATATAAAGTGGAGGAAGATGGGCACGGATGTTAGCCCAGGGCCGGTCTTCCTCAGCAAAAAGAGGAGGATTAGCAACGGATGTTAGCTCAGGGCTGGTCTTCCTCACCAAATAAATAAATAAATAAATAAATAAAAACTGTGGAATGGAAAACCTAGTTAATTTGTTGATGTGTATATGTAATTTCTGATTAACACAAAAGATTATGTCTATATACAAATAACACCTGTTTGGAAAATAATTTAATCACAGTTATTTTTACATAATCTGTGTTTTCCCACAAGTAGGAAAATGAGTGTTATTCTATATTTTGCCTTATGTAAGTAGATCCCCTCATTCAAAACTGAAATTTTAAAACAAAATGAATATCAAAAATTGTCAGTCATAGAGGAATATCAAGGAGATGGATACAAATCACTTTAGGATTTTTGTGAATCATAAAAATATAATATGGAACTTGACTTTATAAAGCACATTTTAAGGCCAAAGCTGTACAATACTTTAATGCTAATCCTGAAACAACAACAATTTAGTTGAAAAAAGTTCTTTAAAAGTAAGTGGAAATTACGAATGTTTAGAAAAAGATTGAATAATTTTAACAGGAGATAAAGAAAATCCACATATTCTTAAAAGTGTAATAAAACCAGTGGTTGCAAAATGTTTCACTCCATCTATACTTGTAAAATTAATTTTCTGGTACATGCATAAAATAAGTATTTTTCAAAATTTAATATGTACCTCTTTGAACTGACATCTTGTTTCTGGAAAATGCTATGGTTGCCACATATACTTGTCACAAAAGCAATTACTGTGAGTGCATTTTCTTTTTTTTTTTTGCTGTGAGGAAGACCGGCCCTGAGCTAACATCCGTTGCTAATCCTCCTCTTTTTGCTGAGGAAGACTGGCCCTGGGCTAACATCCATGCCCATCTTCCTCTACTTTATATGGGACGTCACCACGGCGTAGCTGACGAGCAGTGCATCGGCGGGCGCCCGGGATCCGAACCCGCGAACCCCGGGCCGCCAAGCGCGGACTAAACCGCTGAGCCACCGGGCCGGCCCTGTGAGTGCATTTTCAAGTAACAAATATAAAAATGTACATAGTCACAACATGGTCCCAATGTTCATTCACACAAAATTAAAACAGAAGTAGCAACAAGCAGAGAATCCTGTCAATTAAATGAAGTTAAGGCCAGTCTGGGAAAGATGCTTAGTAAAGAAAATGGGAAAAAAATGCACTCTTAAAAATAGAAGCCCATCTTTTGAAGAGAGTTGAGCTAAACATAGAAAAGAGAAGGCATGAACAATAACGGGGTGGGTGAGGAAAGAAAGTTATGAAAAGGAATTGTTTTTGTTTTAAACTATGTATTACCAAGGCACTTGTATACAAAGCACCAGATATAGGACTCATCATGATTGGGTCGCCGGGGTGAACTTTTGCAAGCAATGAGTTCCAAAATAATTTTTGATAGGAGAATTGCTTGTCAGCATGTAATCTCAACTGAAATCCACTGCTACAGTTTAAAAAAATAGGAAATAAAAAATCTTTGAAGGACATTGAGAATTCTGAGAATTTGTAAAGCTCTAGAAATTAATCTGATGGAATATAGAGTACATTTTAGATAATTTTAATTGTAAAAATTATTTTCCAGTTTTAAACAATTTTAGTTATTTTATTACCAATATTTAAAACAAATCAAATTTGGGTATTGTAGAGGTAATGGGTGTCTACTGGAAAAAAAATCAGAAAGGTCGCATTGTACCATTTGAGGTCACAGAACAGTGTTACCTCTATTTTCCCTATTATGAAAAGTTATTAAACTTCATATGTTTAAAACATCAAAATCTTTTCATTTGTATAGCTTATATTTTAATGCTTTTTCACTTCAGCTCTACAAATTTTCAGTGAGAAGTCTACTTTTTTTGAAACTGCATAATTGAGCACTAAGGCATATATATGACTAGAAATTATGGATGTCATGTCCTCTGCTGAAGAAAGATATATCTCAAGGCCTTACAACATTTTAATTGAATTGAAGCTGTGGTGCAATGTTTCCTACCATGGAATGAGAAACCGCTCAGGTTTTCTAAACTAAAAGTAAAGTATATCAATAGAGGACAGTTAATCTGAAGAAAATGATAGTTACTTCATCAAATTATTTGTTTTTCTCTCATTTTTACTAGGCGTTTACCTTTAGCCTGTCAGGCAAGGACATCCGGGAGAGGTGGATGGATCTTGGAGAACAATTTTTGAATTTGTAAGGAGCATCTACAGGATTAATAAGGATGTTTACACTCATAGTTAGTTGCAGCAAGCAGGGTAGCCTGGAAACAGTCCACAGATGCTTGATATAGCCTAAAACACTTCTTAGGCAAGCTCTACTTTAAAATGGTTTTGTACTTAACAATTGCTCTTCAGCAATCAGTTTCATCTTCAGTACGTCAGACGATCTACTTAATTTAGCCATAGGGTTAGATAAGACTGAGAAACTTCTCATGGCCACAGATGGTAAAGTCTAAGAACAGTCTCAGGAATGGGCAACTTTATTAGTGAATTCTATACTGCACTTGTTTGGAGGGCTCTGGGTCCATTAACGTTGGTTTACTTCAAGAATTTTGGATATTATACAAGCATATTACTTGGTTAATAAATCTTAACTGTTAGTATAATGACTTTTCTGTGTTCTGTGACTCGTTTTAGTGAATCGTTGAACCTGAGGGTGGAATTGGGGACCTTCCAGACTACAATGGAACTCCTGTCTATCAATAACTACTATCTTGGTGGATGCATCACATGTACTTGAAAAGCACGTTTTCTGTAGTTACTGGATGGAATGTTCTATAAATATCAGTTAAGCCAAGTCAGTTAATACTATTGTTAGTCTTTCACATCCTTACAGCTTTTCTGACTACTTCTCAATTACTGAGAGAAGAATGTTGATATCACTAACTATAATTATGACTGTAGCTATTTCTTTTTTCAGTTTTGCCAATTTTGCCTCATATTTTTGAAGTTCAGTTTTTAAGTGAATACACATTTATGATATATCTATCTTGCTGATGAATTGACTCTTTGGTCATTATAAAATGTCCCTCCTTACTACTGGTAATATTCTTTGTCCTGAATTCCATCACTGGCATGTGCTTGTAATATATTTTTCCATCTTTTTACTTCTTTTTTTTTTTTTTTTTTTGTGGGTAAGACCAACCCTGAGCTAACATCTGTTGCCAATCCTCCCCTTTTTGCTGAGGAAGACTGGCCCTGGGCTAACATCCGTGCCCGTCTTCCTCTACTTTATATGGGACGCCGCCACGGAATGGCTGACAGGCAGTGCGTCAGCGGGCGCCCAGGATCCGAACTCGCGGACCCTGGGCTGCCAAGCGCGAACTTAACTGCTGCGCCACCGGGCGGCCCCCCATCTTTTTACTTTTAACCAAACTTGTATATTTAAGTGTGTCTCTGGTAAACATCATGGTAGTCAAAGGGCTCCATCTCTTTAAAGATAGTCTGAGGATTAGTAGGGAGAATTTGAGAGTTTCTGGTCTGAGCTTGCATGTAATCACAGATCTTTTGGCAGAGTGGTCAGCTTTTAGAAAAATGAACCATGTACCATATTTTTCACTTAATGCAGTGAATAGCCCTGGATGCAGCCATACCTGGTAGTCAACCTGTTCTCTCAATGTAAAACATTCTTGTTTTTTCAGTCTGCTCTGGGAAGCAATACAAGATCCGACCCCATTTAATAACAGGACTGAAAACTCACCCTCACTCTTCCTGCTCCCTTCAATCATTCCATATCTCAGCATCACACATTATCATATTTCAATGAGGAAAGGATGGCACATAAAGATTAATTGATGTAACTGAGATAATAAACCAGACTCCAGTGTGAATGTTGGGCTCCTGGCTCTCTGTCCAGGGCACTTTCCTCGAAGACCATGGCCTTTATTCTGTATCTCACCTGAAAAAGTTTTAGTCCTTTTACTAAAGCATCATACTGTCTGTCCTCAAATCTGAAACACACAGAAAAAACACAGGCACATTTACTCTTATTATTACTCTTATTAAGCAAGAAAGTACAACTATCTAAGTCAATCTGACATAATCACTCTTGGAAAAATTGATCTCCAAGCTTGCCTCTGGTCATTTATGCTTGGGGATGGAGAAGAAATTTGGCTTTCAATTTTCCTAATGGTTTACCATAAGAAAGTCACAGCTCAAAAGTACTATCTCAGACAGACAGATATGTGTGTGTGTGTGTGTATGTGTTGATTGCCTGCTAATAAATTGGTGAGTGGATGTGAATATATTCTAAAAGTGATATATAAGATATTTTTTCTCATCATCGTTGGACAGGAGGCACTCTGCTTGTTATTGTTGAAGAAACAACATTAGTAATACATAGTTTCTACATTCAATGAGCTTAAAATTCAATATTGATATTCGAGTATAGCAACTATATAAATAACTATAATTCAAAGCAGAGGATAAAGCTTCCATAGATAAGTGTAAACAAAGGAAAAGAATGCCAGCAGCATGAGGAACGGCTTCATGAAGAATCTTCATTGGATGCTTTTATCCACACAGTAATCTTAGAAGATACACGGAAGGGAGATGACTATTATCCCCACTTTATAAATGCTCTGAGCATCCATTTGCTGAGTCACATTCATCTGGCTAAAAGGTAATAGAATCATTTTTCTCTCTCAAGCCATCAAAAATTAAAACATAGAGGAAACTCTGTGTTCTACTTTGGAGCACTACCCTCTATTTCTAACCAGCTAAACTGACTTAAACTAAATCATTTAAAAAATATTCTATGGTCATTGCATCCTCTGGTGTAAAAGCAGTTATGTTTATATTGATGATCTTAGGTCAATTATCAAATCTGTTAAAGTTGTACCATTTGTCATATACCAAAATAATTTTTGTAATTTCCATTGGTAGATTACACAGGAAGCAAATAAGAAGTGTAGGCTTCCACAAAAAAAATATGAAACTTTATTTTCTAGATAATCTATGACTCAGAAAAATATATTCAAGTAAGTCCTTTTGGAAGACTGACATTAGATAAATAGGGCCCAGGGTGGGAAGGAATCGAATAGTAGGCAAATGGCCATATGACCTTTTTTATTTCCTCTTTCTTCTTTTAATTTAGTGCTTTATTTGGAGTTCCTTATTCCAGTCTGGAATAAGAACTTGGTGCTGCTGCTTCATTCCTCACCATGTGTGGGTGATTATGATGGAGGATGGCTGTCTGTCAAAAGCAGATGATGCCCACAGAATGTCTGAAAATATAAAACTGCTTATTGCAAAAAATATAAAATATAAAAACTGCTTATTGATTGCTTGGGTTTATCTGCCATGCCCAGACTGCCTGGTTGATAGACACTGAAACTAGAGTGAGACAGTTGTGTTGACATGTAGTATTGAAAACAACCCGTTAATTCTTAATTAGCTGCATTAACTGAATTTTCTTAATTTTTCAAAGTAGGCACTTGACTATTAATCATGGATTATATAATACTGACTATATTCAGCATTATTCTATTATTAGCAAATAAAGTACTTATCATTCACTTTGTTACTATTTTTAAATGTCCTAAAAATGCATTTGTGCTTAATCAATTGTGATATTTTTAAATTCTAAGATGTTAATACTTCCTTTCATTAGTAATTTGTGCATACAGATGTTGTTTACATTTATTGTAAAAAAATCTAGCCATAATAGAATAGAATTGTGGTAAAATTGTATCTATTCACAAAAATTCTGAAATAATCAAATGTAGATTTTACACTTGTACAGGAAGACGAATGAATGTGATAAATATATCATGACTAAACTCCATGCAGAATTTATAGGACTAACAAAATTTTCTTTGTGATTCAAATAGTATATGAAATGAATAGATAGATATAAATAGTAGTGACCACTTTCCTTGTATTCTTGTTATAAATAGAGTTTTTAGAAAGATTAATAAATACAATGACTAGCTGAAAATAATACTGAGTGTGCTGAGTTGCCACAATCTACACTAATTTTTTTATTTCCTATTCTTTTTATAAGTTTTATACTTTTGTTACGGAAAAGAGCTCAGTATTTTAGGGAAATTCTCAAAGGCATACTGATTTTTTTCACTTTTGGAAATATATGCAATTAAAGCCTGATTAATACATAGTAGATATTTGTGCCAATACATCCCTGATGGAATGGATTTTTAAATACTTGAATTCCCCCTTCATCTACTAGTCTACTAAAATGATTAAGACTATTAGTGAAGACTGGTGGAAGGATCTGTATTAAGTACGCATTAATTACCTTAAGTGTTCAACTACTAAAATGATTCACATGACTAAAACAGTTTATACTCTGGGAAGAGCTTTATTACAAGCACAAGATACAGCACAACAGCAAGAGAAGCATTTACATTGAAAGGGATACAGGCCTCTCTGTCCTCTCACACCTGGGTCTTATAGGACATACTTTGTCTCCTCCAGTATAGGAGCGCCACCTGTATGTATGTAAAGCACCTTAATAACAGGAATTCCACATTCTGCTTATCATGTGGAGAGGAGGGTCTCTTATAGTGAGCTACTCACGTAGGCATATTCTAGACACATTCCAGCTATGTGACTATCTGTAATAAGTTTTCCAACATCAACAACCAACTGTCTAATTCTCCAAGACCAGCTAGGTATCCAACAATTCAATTCAATTCTGACACTAACTATCCAGAGTAATCATAAACCCCATAGTTTAAAGTCACAGTCCCATAAGACTGCCCTGAGACACCAGCTACAAATAGGCCATCCAAACCAGCATACTTCTGCCTGGCTGACTACAAATTTGGAGGTTCTATGACCCCCTCTATTCAGGTTTGATAATTTGCTGGAACAACTCACAGAACTTGGGAAAGTGCTATATTTACTATTACATGTTTATTATAAAGGATACAACTCAGGAACAGCCACGTAGAAGAGATTCATAGTGCAAGGTATGGGGGCAGGTGTGGTAGAGAGCTTCAATGCCCTCTTCAGGCATGCCACCCTCCCAGCATGTGGAGGTACTCACCAACCTGGAAGCTCTCTAATTCTTACTGTTCAGGAATTTTTATAACCATACCTCCAGCCCTTCTCCCCTCCCCTGGAGTCAGGAGGTAGGGCTGAAAGTTCCAACCCAATCACATGGTTGGTTCCTTTGGTGACCAGCCCCCATCCTGAAGCTATCTAGGGGCACCTCATCAAAAGTCATCTCATTGGTATACAAAAGACACTCTTATTACTTGGGAAATTCCAAGGGTTGGAAAATATATATATGTATTTTTATAAATAGACTACTTATAGTATATATATTTATAAATGTATATATTATATATTTATATAATATATATATTACCTATTTATATGTGTACTATATATATATATATATATACTATATTTATAAATATAGTACCATACCTCCTTAACCATTGAAACCTCTCATACTCCATGGAAACCATAAATCCATGGAAATCATAAATCCAATTATTAATACCAAACAATGTTGATAGGCTGGTATGTCCTGCCCCTGAAACAACTCACAAACCCATGGTTATAAAACATTATTTACCTCTAGTTAATTTATTTTATCACATTGGCCAAGTGTCACCATCATGCTCCAGGTAACTTTGGAGATAAGAATGTGATCAGTCCAGATGGGCTGAGATTAACCTGTACTGTGTAGGATCTGTAATGAGAAAGCTACCAGCAAAGGTTCATTCATTCAAAATATATAGATTGAATGTCCTCAGATAACATTAAAAAATAGTCTTCTCTCTATTAGAAGATAGAAACTTTATTCAACAGATCAAACCTAAAAACACAATTCACAATCAATGTCTGTGACAAAGAACAGTACAATTAGAATGCGTAGTTTTTCATGGCCTGTCAGCTGGTAGAATAAATGAGAACTAGATTACCCTCTGAAGTGAGAGGTGAAAGCTAGCAAAGAATGCTGTACTTAGTTTCCCATTTAATTGAACAGAAATGTTCCCACATAAACAAAGAACTCAGCATATGTTGATTGTGATGAATGTACAAATGAATGGAAGCACAAAAAATAGTTATTTGCTCAAGTGTGTATGTATTATTTAGTCATGTTGACTGAACAAATACCAAGGGGAGAATACTGAGCTAGATATTTTATTACTGTGAGAAACCTTTACAAATCACTTAAACCTTATCAGAACTAGCTGATTTTATAATTGTGAAGAATTTATTTGTTGTGGGCTAAAAGTAAGATTTCCTACATATTAAAGTCGTGGTTTTAAGCAAAATAAGGACCTGTGTAATTATTTGCAGAAGATCAGGAGAGGTTTTCTATTCAAAATATCTTCATCATCAGTCTTCGGTTTAGGGCCTAAAATTTCTACCTTAATTCTCCTTCTCCTCCTGTCAATGTTAAATATAGCTCTTAAATTTCAGACATTACCCCAAAGGGAGTACTCAATTAAGCCAAATCAGTAATTAACACCTTAAAGTACTTCAATATTTCCCTACAGAGAGATTGAAAATACTGGCTTGGTAAATTCAGATACAGAAGATAAACGTAAGATTGAAAAGGTCAATAACGTAAGATTGAAAAGCCAAAAGCTCTTGATGACAGGAGAGCTAGAGGTGACAGAAAGGAGAAAGGTAGACGTTGAAGACAAACTGTCCACTTCATTTTATCACCCAAAGACATATTGGATATTTGAAATATACGATCCTATTCCAATCTGAGAATAATCGAATGTGGTGGGAGAGTCCAAGCCAAGTTAAATTGTTGGTTTACTCTTCATATCCCTGCAGGAGACGCTGTCTGTTGCCTCCCCATACACCCCTGTTCTCGCTCTCCTTCCTTACAGGGCTATGATTTTGTTCATGTATCCATTCTCATCCTGACATTTCTGGAGAGTCTAGTACAATCTGCAGCCCCAGGGAGTGAGTCCTAAATTTTATAAAATAGTCTCAGTAATTGCATTACCCTTGACAAATGATCTAGGCTTAGATATATGATGCAATTCAGGTCAATGCGACTTGAGTGTTAAGATTGCTGAGGGATCTTGGGAAAGGTATTCTCACAGAAACAGAGATTATCTCTTTCCTTTGGTCCTGCTGTGTCTAGGTATGACAGCTATAAGTGTTGCAGCTTGGAATCCAGCCTGAAGATGAAGCTGACATGATGAGCATTGTATAGAGAAAAGATTATTACTTCATTGTGCCATTGTCTTAAACAACCATAGAGCAACCCTGATTGTTCTTCTGGGAGAATAAATATCTTTACTGTTAAAACACTTAGAGTTGATTTTCTGTTACTTGTAGCAAAAGAATTCCATGTTGTCAAACCCCAGATATACTTTTCAGTTCTCTTGATTAGAACTAACAGAAGCTTTATATATTTACCTATTTTCTCCCTGAAATATGTGAAACTAGAGTCTTCTCTTTTTTTTTTTTTTTTTTCCTCCTACGTTACTAGACACACTTCTAGATCTCCTTTTGTGCAATCACTAAAATTTGGAGTTTCTCAGCACTTAGACCCTCGGTCTCTTTTCTTTTTTCCTACTCTTCCTCCAGAGTTGATCTTATCTTTCCCTTGGCTTCCAATACCATCTGTAACCTGACTACCCCCACATGTATATCTCTGGTACAGATCTGATCTCTAAGTCCCAGGCACATAATTTCGACTGCCTCATTGAAATACCCACTCTGATATTCCATAGGTCTCTCATACTGAAAAGTCCCAAACTGAGTCATTGATGCTTCCAACTGAACTGCATCTCCTCAACAGGAACCCCAAATATGCTTAAATGACACTTAGAATTGTCGGTCAGTCAATTCAGAAACTTAGGAGTCATTCTTGACACATGTCCACATCCAATTTACCAGGATTATATCTGGGATCCATCTACTTCTATCTATCTCTCTCTATCACCATTGCTGCCTCTTTGGTTGAGAATAGTAATACCTACTCAATACTACAGCCTCCTAATTGACATCCCCACTTAGGGGTCCCTACAATCCACCTCCTATACAGCAGCCAGAGAGTTGTTTTAAAAGTGAAACTATATTCTCTACTAAAAGCCATTCTCTTCAATGCCATTCCATTCTACTTGCACCTAAGTCCGAAGTGTTTGAAGGAGCTGAGACTATCATATAATCTAGACCAGCTGACCTCTTCAGTATTATCACATGTGATTCGCTGACATAGTCACTGTGCTCTAGACACACTGGTCTTTCACACCTTCGAAGGAGACATGTCTTTCCCCTCCTAACTATTTCCCTAGGTTAATTCCTGTTTATCTTTTAGGTTTCAGCTTGAATATCGCTTCAAAGTGATGACTGTCAGAACCACCCCCTCTAAATTTCATCCCTACCTTTTATTCTCTCCATGAAAGTATTTCATTTTAACTTTATAGCACTTATCAACACATCTTTCTATCTATATATATGTGTATACATATATACCATATGTGTGTGCATACATATACATATGTGTGTATACATCGTGCATATACACATGTATATACATATATAGGTACACGCATAATGTTGACATATTTAATATCTGTATCTCCCTCTAGAGAGTAAACTCCAAGATGACAGACTAATGCCTGTTTTGTCCATCTAGCACCTAGCACTGAACTTGGAACCTAGCCAAGAAAGGATCCAGTTTTCAAAAAGTTCTAGGAGAGTGAGGGGAGTCATAGACAGGAAATTAAGCAGGTCTATACAGCTAGGCTTACACTATCTAGACTACTAACATGGTGCTAGTTAACAGGGCTGGCCTATGCTAACGTGAAGGCAAACAGCTTTTGCACTATTTCCATATTGCTTTGTTGATGTGAATATCCCTTAGTCTTCAGTTATGATTAGATATAGAATTCGGTTAGATACCCCCAGAGAAAATAGAATAAATAACATTTATCTCATATAAAACTTTTATTTTTTACAGTCACCATAACATTACAATTAAGTACATTGTTATTAAATATTGATATTCTATAAATTAAATTAAATGACTGATTCCTATAGATTATTTGAATGGTGAAGAAACAGTGTAGTGGAAATATCATGGCACACAGTCTATCAGAGCTAAATTTGAAACCCAGTTCTGACAATTACTAGTGACAGATTTTGGGGAAGTTTATCTATCTTTGAACTTATTTTCTCATTTATAAAAATAGGGCTACATTTCCTCTGGCTTTTTACGGATTTTATAAAACAATATGCATACTAGTAAATGTCTCAGGTCCTGGCACAGGATCAAGATCTATAAGTTTGCAAATGATCAAAAGCTAGTGATGTAATCTTATTGTATTTTGTAATCTAATTTGTTAATGAAGAGGCCAGTTGCATAAACTTAAGAGCCATTTGTGTGGACATGAAATTTGAGCTGCAAGGGTAGAGAAGATATATGGAAAAGCCAAAAGAACAAGATGGAGAACTCCAGGGATTTATGACTAATTTACTTTCAAATATGATTCTATTGATCCATTTATTGAAAAAAATTATTTCCCCACACATTTATAAAAGCCAATGAATCTATCAACAGTTTGCCCAAGTTTATATTCTATTATATTGTTACTTCTTTATACTGCAATATTCATGAAACAATGTTTTGCTTCCATTTCTACAGTCTAATGAGCCATCTAGATGCTAAGTCATGCTCAAATCTATTGGCAAGTTGTTATACTACCAAAGAAAAATGCAGTAACTCATATATATGCATAAACAAGGATTACAATGCCATGGCAATTTGAGTTTAAAAGATCAGAACTGAACAACAAAGACTATTTCACACTGAAGAGCCACACGAAAAGTGATCTTATCTATTTAGCTTGCTTAAATGTTTACTCTATATTTTGAATCAAGCAACAATGATATACCTTTTGACATTTCTGATTATTCCTTTAAAAATAGCATAAAATTACCAGTAGAAGAGGCGCCGTCTATAATATCTATGCAAAAGGAAGTATGAGAGTTTAAACACACACATTCATTTTCCTACCCATCCTTGACTGCATGCATCATTCATGAGCCACACTGATATTTATCAAATGGGTTAGGGACAACGGAAAAACAAGCTAATACATACTTCTCCTTCTTCACCTACCTTCAGTTCAACTATTAAACCCTCAACTCCAAACCTCAACCTCAAACTATTCCAAATTTGCCCCTTCATTTGCCAAGTCCTGTGTCAACCTTGCTCACAATAAGTTCTTGCCATCCCACTTTCCACAATATCACCCTCCAATAATACTCTCTAGGAAAATAATTTTTAAAATTCTGACCTTTTTGCTGGTTTGCTTCTCTATAAATTCTTAGCCTTAGAAAACAAATCTTTATTTTGATAACCATAGAAAGCTTATTAACCATAAATGGAAATGAAATTTCATTTCTTTTTTCTTGGTCTGCTGCAGTACATTTTACCTTGGGGAATATTTTTTGTCAAGGTCTATACACAAAATTTTTCTTTTCCCTAGAAAATGTAATTGAAAATTTGACTCCCTGAAAAATGGTCCATGTGATGAATTTTAACATTTATATAATGGGAAAATGTGAACATACATACAAGAAGAAAAAAATATGAAAAGTAAAATATGCTTAATAGTATTTAGGTGAAATATTTTTAGGCAAATCTTGTGCCTGGATACAAGTCCATATTCTGTGTACTCAATTCAGATTCAATAATTATACATACAACTTTAACTACTATGCTCTTTAAACCAGTTATGAACAAACTTTAAACATACATTGCTTCTGATAACATATATAGCATACTCTCAATGTTTGCTCTTTCTTAAACATGGTTTTAATCCTAAAGTAAAACACATCTCTCTGACTCTTGTCTCTTTTCCTCTCTTTCTCATTATCTGTCTGTCTCCCTCTTTCAATATCTCTTCAGATTAAGCACATTATTCCAATTGCAAATTTGGGGGGGTGCGGTGGATAAAAGTGTATTGGAGATACACAACAAGAGGGAAAAATTCACAAGAAAGATGATAACTAAATAATTTTAGGTGCAGAATTATGTAAGAACATGTTGCCTCTCCCATTTTCAAAAAACCACACAATCCTTTACACAGATCACGTTCAAAACTTGATTGGATGTAAGTAGGAGTTAGCCACAGCTCAATAAACACTTCATCACATTATCTGATTGCATTTAAATTGTTTTTAGGTAATTCAAGGAACAGATTATTTTCAGGGACTCTGGGAATAACAACACTTTCCCACAACAGCAGTCAGGTTTCCCTGTTCATCTGTTTTTAAAGTTAAATCCCTTTCATCCCCAGTGTGAAATTTTTAACAAAGTCTGATTTGCTGTTAAAGACTGTGCACAGTGCTACATAATTCCACCTTACACCCGAGCCAGAAACAAGACTTGAATGCTAATCTCAACTCCACCCCTAGTAGCAGTACACGTATGGATTTCAGACACCAAAGATAGTTTCATAAACTCTCTCCTCTGGTCTTTTAAGATATCCTTTAAAAAGTATGAAGCTATAACGATTTATTATGTTTTCACCCTCAGGATTAGACGACTTCAGTAAAGCAAAGTGGAAATGTCTCAGGAATATTCTTAGTTCCCCTACCCAACCTGTCTGAGGAACATATTAAATCATCAGCAGTAAAGCCCTTACAGAAAGGCTGGGTGAGATTTGTCTTTGTTGCTTCATTAAACAATTTTGGTCAATTGTGACACCATCTGGCATGAGGCGCCATTTCTCAGTGCATTCTATAAGATATAAAGTCAGTACAAAGTTAATAGATTCTATAAGTGAAATAGGTATGGTCAGGTAAATTTGGGACACACCGGTAAAGCTGAGTTGAGTAAAAGTCAATAGGTTTTCTTACAAGATTTCTCCAAGTTTTCAACATATTAACTTGAATTATGAACGCCCAAGAATGAGAGGGTACATGCACAGTTTCTCAAAGGAGATGGAGGAGGATGTGCACAGACTACAGACTGAGACAAACTTGGGCAGAGATCCAGGTTTATCTTGCTGTCACTGTACATGTTTACATAGTGAAAATCTTTCTGAGCCTTAGTTTCCTTATCTGTCATGCGATGCAGTGGATAAGAGACAGTCTCTTGAGAGAAACACACTAATACTCAGATCCCAGGGCTGTCACTTATTTGCTTGAGTTCTTAGGCAAGTTATTATAAGCTCTTTGTATCATGGAGTTTCCTTTTGAAAAATAAAGATAATAATAACATCTACTCCCAGATTTATTGTAAGGATAAAATTGCTTATTAGTTTTAAAGTGCCTAAAAGAACAGGTACTCACTAAATACAATTTTCTTTCTCTCCATTCTCTTCCATCTCACACCCAGGAACTCAGAACTTCTCTGTTACCTTGTGCTTTCCCGTTTTGCTATTTTACCTGGGACTAGATCACGACCTAAACTTTTTAACCTCCTCATTCAGTTTGCATGTTATTTCCTGAATTGTCCACCTTATCTACCAACAATTGGTATTTAGATAAACTGAAACCTATCAGTATGTTATGAACTCTGCATGTTCATCTTCCCCAAATTCACATGCCATTAAGGAGACCTTAAAGAGCAGCAATGATTAAGAAAATTCAAACACCCCACTAGCCAACAGAGTAAATGGCACCCTCCAGCAAACCGCCACTGTGTTTTGTGGGGCTAACCTTACCCTTCGTTGCTCCCCTGATGTTGTGCTTCCCTCTGACAGTACGCAACTTACAAATAACAGGTAGAGTAACAGAAAAAAAGAATGGAATGAGAATAAGGCCTGTAGGTTCTGTTTTGGCTCCACAATTTCAGGCTTCAGGTCTTACCTCTGTCATGAAGAAAAGTTAAACCAAGGTGTTTCCTAGCCATGAAATTTAATCAGGACCTCTGTACAGTGTATGGAGTGAAAAGAGAGGATTCTATTAATGATAGTATATAACTTTTTGGAAAGTATCTGAATAAAGTACATTGTAATCATTTTTAATCTGATGAAGTCTAGCATCTGCATTACTTAATCTACTTCTTACCGTTGTTATCAGTCTCCTCCTTCCTAAATTAAACAGGCATACTTCAGCTCTTATTATTCTTGACCTCTCTACAACTTTTGACAGTTGGTTATTGATTGCTGACTTGTGACATTTTCTCCTCCTTTAGCATGCATGGCATGATACTCTCCGAATTTACTTTTATCCCTCAAGTTATTCCTTCTCAGTCCACACTACATTCTCGTGTTCTGACTGCCTATTCTTTGAAGTTCTACCTTTGGTTATCCCTATGCTTGCCACATACTCTTTCTAGGCCATTTCACTTATACCCAGAAATTCAACTGCTACTGATATATAGATTCATTAATTCATCAAATATTATTTCAGTGCCTGTTTATATTCAAAGTTCCATGATAGGCACAGGAAGAAGTACTAAAAGAAACGGTATTTGAGATCACAGAAAACACACTTAATTATAAATTGTAGTAAATTCCATTAAATAAATGAATACGGTGCTGTTTCAAAAATAATTAGGTTGGAATGGGATGAGGAGTTAAAGTGATTAGAGAGGCTAATGGGGAAAAATGGATGAGAGAAGTCCTAAGGTATCATACATCAAGAATTATGAGCCATAAAACTAGTCTCGAAAATTTCATATGTATGAAATTGTACAGAGCATGTTCTCTTACTCCAGTGTAATTCAACTACAAATCAATAGAAATAAGTAATGGAAAATAGCCACATATTATTTAAATTAAGTAGTAAGTAGTCCACTACTAAATAATCCATTAGTGAAAGAAGAAATCAAAGTGGAAATTACAAAATATTTTGAACTGAATGATACTGACAATATGGTATCGAAATCTGCCATACAGTTAAAGCTAGACGTGCAGGGAAGCATATAACATTGTCATTATTTGAAAATGACGTGCAGAAAATCCAGAATCTAGTCATACTTGAATTATTAGAATTAGAGAGTTCATTAAGCTTTCTAGATATAAAATCAATATAAATGATAATTACATTTCTCTATATCACCAACAAAATCTTAGGAAAAAAACTTGAAATATAATACCATTTGTAACAGCATCAAAAATACAAAATACTAAATAAAATACTAAAGAATAGATCTGACAAAAGATGTGCAAAACTCCTGCACCAGGAAAACATAAAACTTTATTGGGAGACATTAAAGACTGTCATAGTAAAGGGAGGGAAATACCAAGTCTATGGATTCAAAGAGTTTCCAAATTGATGTATAGATTCAATGTTTTCCCAATAAAATCCCAAAAAGTATTTTTGTGGAAATCAGCGAGCTGATTCTAAAATTAATATAGGCCAAATTAACAAAGGGCCAAAGACCACCAAGAACAAAGCAGGAACACAACATACCAAGAATTATTATAACACTACAGTAATTAAAGCAATGTGTATTGGTGAAAGGAGAGACAAACAGGCCTATGGAACTGAATGCATAGTCCACAACTAGAACTACATAGGAATGAACCCTTCATTTTGACAAAACTGGCATTGTAGAGCAGCAGCAATAAAACATAAAAAATGTCTTTTCTATAAATGGTGCTTGGTAAATTAACTATCTATCTACCTAAAAAAAACAAATAAATAAATAAAAAGTATAACCCCACTTCACAACATACACAATTATCAGTCCACAGTGGATGCTATATTTGTCAAAGGTAAAAAAATTAAAATTCTAGAATAAATATAAATATGACTTTGTAGCATGGGATGATTTATTAAATAGGAAAAATGCTCTAACACAAATGAAAATATGAATAAATTAAACTACATTAATATTAATAACTTCTTTTATCAAAAGATACAAAAACAGTGAAAAGGCAAGACCAAAATGGAAGATTATATTTGCAATACATATAACTGACAGTCTAATATTAAGGAAATAATAAAGACCTTTTATTAATTGAAAAGGAAAAGACAAGACAATTCTTAAATAGCAAGAAATTGAACCAGTACTTTACAAAAGAAGAGAGCCAAATGACTAATAAACATTTTAAAGGTCATTCAGCATTGATATTGATCAAGGAAACACAAATTAAAACTTCAATAAGAATACCATATATAACCCACTAGCATGTTTAAAATGTAAATACACATCCTAGCAATATTATTTAATAGTAAAGATATTAAACAATTGGAACCCCATCCACTGTTGATGAATATATAAATGCAATGAGTACAATCATTTTGAAAACTGTTTGACTTGGTATACTAAATTTGAACATGATCCAACAATTCCACTCCTAGATTCTTAACAAACAAAATAGATTTACATCACACAGAAGATATGTACAATAATGTTCATAGCAGCATTATTTATCATAGCTCCAGACTAGAAAAATGCTAATGTCTATAAGCAGTTGAAAAGTCAAATAAATTGTTGTATACTATGGAATATCACTATATAATGGAATACTATACAGAAATAAAATGGATGAACAACAGCTACCACAATCAAATGGATAAATCTCAGAAAAAAGTTAAGTGGAGAAATCACACAAAAACATGCATACTGAATGGTTCAATCTGTATAAAACTCTAAAAATGTATACTATTTGAAGTCAAAATAGTGGTTATCTTTAGAGAGGAGAGTGAGGTTATGAATGTGGAATAAGAAGGGGCTTCCGATGTGTAGGTAGTATTTTAATTTCTTGACCTTCGTAGAGTTCACATTGAAGTAATTAATTGAGTTGTAATCTTATGATATGTGCACATTTCTACATATTTTTTATAATTCAATAACAAAAATATCTTACCTGGAAATTTCAGTTTTATCATGTCTTCCCACAACATAAAACCTTTCTATGTCTCCCAATGCCTTCAGGATTAAATCGAGAATTCACAAGGCCCTTCAGATTGTCTTCCTAGTCTCATTTTCCACTCTTGCCACAGAGATACCCTGTCCTCCAACCACACAATACTGCTTGCAATTCCAGAAATACTCTCTTTTGTAACTTTGCCTTTGGCATGCCATGTGGAATGTATAAACTGGCCTTTCCTTGTCCACTCAGCTAATTCTACTTGCCCATAAAGTGCCACCTCCTCCAGAAAGCAGTATATGAACCCCCAACCTAGGTTAAATTTCTCTCTCCTTTGTGTTCTTTTAGGACCCTCTCGTGCCTCAGTAAGAGCTCTTTTAACTATCATAATATCAGTCTATGTGCCTATCTTTCCTTGGAAATTGTGGGTCTTCTTCAATTCCACGTCCCCAGTGCCAAATGCAATTCTCGGCACATACGAAGCACTTGACAAATATTGTTGAATGTAATTATCTGCCTGTTGGTTGAAAAACAGCTCCAGTTGTAAACCGAAAAAGGAGTCAGCTTGTTTATGCATATTCATCAGTTGTGTTGTACTTGGGAAGAAAGGGCTAGAAAGGGGGAACTTAACTAAAAATTATAAAGAAACCAAACATCAAATTTACACTATACAATCATTGAAAGTGAGGGCAACTTTTTCTAGTTCACTCAAATCACTTTCTAGTAACTCTTCTTCTGAATAGGTCTAAATGCATTTTAATGAAAGCAGCGTTTTTTGGGGGGTTGGGCATTAGAGAATATCTATTACTCGATACGGACAATATAAAATTTACAAATGCAAAATTCAAATCAGTTCCATATCTTTTCTAAACTTTTTCAGAAATTGAATCACAAATAAATGTGATGCAAACCTGCATATTTCTTATCAAGGTCTTAATCTTTTAATAATTTTGATCAGGGCATATTTCACATGGCTATCTATACATAATAAACATTAATGAATGAATTTAAAAGCTCTTATGTTCCATCTCTGTCAAAGTAAGGTTTCCAAAATGCTATTTCCATATTTAGAAAAAGGCAGATTAGGAGGAAAAACCAGCAACAAATCCCCTCACTACAACTGATATAATGAGACTCTATCGCCATAAACTGATGGCAGTGGATTTTACTGAGCCTATCAGAGAATAAAGATCCCCACAGTATCTCTGTGGCCCATTATAAGCATCTTTGATGAAAATACATTTTAACAAAACTCAAACATCTTTAAATGTCGTCCAAAGACAAATCCATAAAGCCTTCACTATAGACTCAAAATGCATTTTATTTTATTTTGCAGCAGCATTCTGCAGCAGGTAACCAGATAAAGCATCTTAGGAATAACTGGTCATTTGTCTCTCAAGCACTGGTTTTCTTCCCAAATATGTTAGCTAGGAGTCCAATTTTATGTAGAGAAAGTTTGTACAAAAAAGGGAAGATTTGTCCAAGATTTGTCTGCAGGGTTGTCTCTCAGTCTAATCAGGTGTGGAAGGGGAAGTAGCAGAGCGTCAGGATGACCTAAGCATGGCTCTAACTACTGCTGGACACTCAGAGACAGGTTCTTACTTCTGCTTCTTTGCACCTCTGTTTCTGTTGTATTTCTTTCTAGACTGGCTTCTGCTGCACACCATCTATCTGGTGGATGATACCTCTTTGAAGCTCCCGAGATTATTTATTACAGACACAGTTACACAAAGAAGCTGACTGTTTCTCTCTCTCTCTCGTATATGTATATGCGTGTGTGTGTGTATATATATATATAAAACTATTATTTATATATGTTATTTATATGTATATATTTCTAACTTGATAGATCATTTGATACCTATATCAATATCTATAACGCTTATCGAGAGACACATCTCCTATAGCATACAGGGGACTTATTTAAACAGAAAATATGCATACATATATCTTTGCGTGTGTGTGTATGAGTATATATATATTTGTGTGTGTGTATATATGTATACACGTATATATATATGTATACACACACACGAATGTATAATGTCTATCACAGACACACTCGCACAACCCACCATGAGAAAGAAAAGCTAACGTGCCTTGCTTGGGTCAAACGTATAATTTCGGACCAAGCACCTGTGATTAGATGACTGATATAATTTGGTAAAAGCATAGCTTTGGTGATCCCCCTCCAATCCAGTGAGTCAACAGAGTGTCAGCATACCTAAAAGGCAAAATTAAGTTTAAACAAAAATGCCAGTAAATCCCTATTCTATTAAGTCAAGGATATGAGCTTTTCTAAAAAAAAGAACACTCTATATGCTTAGAAATATTAGTGTTGACATTCAACAAAGATTAATCACCTGAAATAATCATAAATTATTTATAACACTATATTTATTTGACCTAAAAATGACACATTCCTTGTCTTCTATCATGTTACTGATGATCTTTGAATTGAAATCAGTTCAGGAAGATTCCCAATCACAAACTATAGACTTTTTCATTGTCCTAAGAAAAAATTAAGTACCAATTATAACAGTAAGCCTATATTTTAAAATCAGTGAGGTTTACCTCACTGATATCAGGTCCAACTTAATTCAAACAAATTGTATTTTTTCAGAATCTTGACACTCAATTCCAGCAATATCTAGGAATTTCAATAATTCAAGAGTCAGTTTCATTTATTTTTGTAAAATATTTATCTAATTATATAAAACTACAGTAAAGTGCTTGCATTCTTTCAAAGACAATGAGAAGAGAAGGATAGAGAAAAAAGAGGAGCAGAAGTAGGAATCCAAACAAACTTACACTTGTAACAGAAATAATAATAATAAAGCATTGAAAGTTATATTGATCTCAATAATTTTATATTTAACAGTTAATTGGCCAAAACTATTAGACAGATTCATTCTATAATTTTGACCATCAAGTCGACAAATCTGTTACTTAAATACCTAATAAATTTCAGATTATTTCAGATTATTACAGAAGGATATTTGGAATACAATGAGAGAAGTTGAAGGAATCTCATGGGTAGGGTGGTGTTTTTAACATTTATTGACCTTATTAATAGATAGAGTGGGAAGAGTCCAGGTGAGTAAAAAATATTAAGTAAGACAAATCATTTTACTTTGAGAAATTAAAGTTTTGAGTTTATATTACAGCCAACAATTTTACATTATTGAATCTATCGAAAGGACCAAGGATCTAGCAGTTTCTCAGTTTATATTATTTTTTAATTGAATAATTTTGCAGCATTCTTTTCTTCTTTCATATATGTATATAACAGAAAAATATATGTATATAATAAAGACTTTTTATTAGTTGAAAAGGAATATATATAAATATATATATGTACGCATTTTATAAACAACTATTATTTATATATGTTAGTTATATATATTTAACTTGATAGATTATTTGATATCTATATCTGCTTATGGAGACACATCTCCTATGGTATAACAGGGGACTTATTTCAACTCAAAGTATTTAAATAGTGGAAAGAAAATGGTATATTACCATTATTTCTTATTTTTTCACACAAACATGAAGCTGAAGAGATTTCTGGGAACAGGTTATAGATAGATGGCTGGAAAGATGGGTGAAAGTTCATAGTTGTTGCATTGTTCATAAATGTTTTTGTCTTAGCTAAAAGAAGAAGTCAATACAGATAAAAGCATATTTTTTCATTGTTAGAGAAATAACTGGACATAAATGAATGTAGAATAAGTTTATCTTAAAGTAGATGATACATAATCTCCCATACATAAAAGAGGGCTAATCAAGCAATGTTCTTTGGCACAGCGACTACCTGCTCTTCCTTGATATTGGATTTTTTAATCCTGATATTGATTTTTTAATCTGTTTTCTGTTTTTTTGATTTCTACTATGAGCAAGAAATAATTTTTTATTGTATTTAATTTTAATTAATTTAAATCCATACAGCCACACATGGCTATTTAAATAGTTATAGTATTGGAGGGTGCCAGACCAGACTATCTCTATTCTGCCCCCAAACAAACCATCTAAACATTATGCAATATTCTGTCTGGAAAGGCACTACACTGTGTGTAGAAACATATCCAGGCCTGGCTTCTTGCTTTCTCTCCAATGTTAGATTTCTTCTTTTATGTTATTTTTTTTCTCTTGGCATTACTCCTTAATGCAAAACCAATGAATTATGTATATAAATTTACATCTACTTAAATGAAAGAAGTTATTTAACACACGTGACCATGCTTCCTGAAATGGTTTCTAACCTTTACATTTAGAGAACAAGCTAAGAGATGGCATTTGCAGAGGTTTCCCGGGATGTTATTAACATTAACTATTTAAGGTTTGCTCTGTATAGTATTTAATAAAAAGTGACTTTTCTCCTCTTTGCAGCAAAGAAAAATTGGTCTTACTTGTAATATAAATCAAAAAGCAGGTCTCAAGTCTGTGTCCTGTGATCTCACCTGTCAACAATAAACAGTTCTCATGCAGCATTACTAGCATCTCACACAGAGTCTCTCTCCCAGCCCACCCAATGTGACACCATGGGGTACAATGAGCCACCACGGCTCCTCTGCTCACATGCTTCTTGGGCTAATACTAGGGTTCAGTTCTTGTAGCCACAAAGATTAAAGAGGTGAAAAATATCACCATCTGATTCTCTGCTCCTGAATCTGCTTTTCTGCCATGGCATCTTCTTACTTCTCACCCTGCCCACTCTCGCCCAGCCCACAGCATCACAAGAAAACTTGTCTGGGGTGTGAGAGAATTGAAGTGCTCAAATGACACATGGCATGTTGAATCTTATGGACAGTGTGCTTTCTCCAGTTCACCTGGTATTTGGTATTTGCAAGGCAATGGACAGCATTCATTGCACAGGTTATGGAATCAGAAGGAAGTGGCTTCAGGTGGCTTGGATATTTACTATCATCTTGGGCAAACTATTTAACCTTTGTGTGTCTAAGTTACCCCATCTGTAAAATGAGGATATTAATAGCTGCCTCAAAAGATGGTTATTAGGAAAAATTAAATAATACACATAAATTTGTTACCCAGTTCCTGGCATAGAGTCTCAAAATGACAGCTACTACAAATCTTAAAAAGAAAAAAATAATGTGTAGATGTAATGTGGTAACAATGATCTTAGGAAGTGCTGATCATTCAGTTGTACTTTCCTGCTTAACTCCTTGTTTTGAATTCTGCTTGTCATTGAAATTGTAAGCCATTTTTAAACACAATTTACTTTCGCTGCACTTTCTGTTTCCCTGACTGAATCCTAACTGAAGGAAGACCTCAAGCTTAGCATCTCTACAACTGCTCTAATTCCTTTTCCCTCAGATGTAGCACTACTTCCAGGATTTCCTTTATTGATGGAGTACTGGCGTTCATTTGTCACTAGAGTAATCTTCCAATCTTTTCTTTCTCAAAATCAGTGTCCAAATCATGTAAATTCCATAACATTGACATGTATTGAGTCAAATATCTTCTTTCTATTCCCATAGCTACTGCCTTACTACAGACTGTTAATATACCTTTTAATGTCATTCTCACAGTCTCCTAAGAGGCCTCCTCTGCCTCCATTTATGACCCCTCCAAAGCACCCAAGTGACCTTTATGTAATGCAGTGTGATCATGTCACTCCCTTGCTTGGAGGCCTGCAGTGATTTCCCTTGTTTAGATTATAAAGCTCAAACTCCTAACCACTACACACAAAACTGTTCATGTCATGGCCCTGCCTTTCTTTCCAGTCTCATCTGTTGCTGTGCTCTACTTTTCAGCCTTGCAAAACTGCCTAGAGATCCCTCAACATCCCATACTACTTTTGGATACCAAAAAACATCCAGAGCCAAAAACGGAAGGAGACACTTGTGATAAAGGTATGACTAGCTCATGGATTCTGACATGGGCTAGAACTACAACTCAGGCCACGGGGAGTGAAACTCTGAATTAGAAAGTCTTTATTAAGTTGTTATATTAACGCATGGTCTCCAATTTATACCTCTCTAGGTCTGCTCCATTATTTTCAGTTTCTTGACATGGTTTCTTTGCTCAGCTCATCTTGTACATAGAACAGCCTGCCCACAATCCAGAGGTCTACACAAAGTACTGTCTGTTCCAGAACCCATCATCAACTGATTATTCTGCTGTGTGTCACTGAGTTAAAAATCTAGCTCAGGGCATCATTACTTGGGCAGAACCTTAGATCAATGGTCACACCATGTATTAGTTTCTTTAAGTCATGTTGTCCTCCACTTACCAGCCAGTGCCTTCCTCTATAGAAAAAAAAAACACAACTTGAGCATTATTTCCCCAGGAGCACAGTGGGAGGAGCTCTAGCAGTTTAAGCTACAAGAGGAAGATGGGGGTGGAAGGCACATTGACTAACATAACCAAACATACTCGAAGACTGTGTCCTTCCACCTGGAATGCACTTTTATCCCCCTCGTCTGCTGGTGATAACCACCCATCTTTCAAAATACTGTAAGTTGCCTGAGGTCAGGTATTATGTCCTGCTTGTTGTTGTATCTCCAGCCTGGAAAATTCTAGGCAATCTATAAATAGTTGAATTAATGAATGCATATACTCTTGTCACCTACCTATAAGGCCTTTCCTGTCTCTTGCAAAAAATGGCCTGTCCCTCCTTTACACCCCATTATAATACCCTCCACAAATACCTTCATCAGAAACTAAAATACTGATGTATTTATTTGATTCCATCACTTTACTAGACTGTAGGCTCTTTAAAGAAGCATCCTAATTTATTAATTTCTAACAACGTTCCTAACCCAAAGAATATGTTGAAAAACTTCTGTTGAGTGAATAAGTGATAAATAGGCAACTTTAACCTGCCCCTCACATTCCTAATATCCTTTTTGATTGATTCTTCCTTTGTGATAGCAGTATTTTATATAAGGTTATGTGATTCACTGGGAAGCAGAAATAAGTAAAGTCGCACAAAACTTGTCACTGTGCAGAACATGCCTTACACCTGCAAGCAAAAGCATTTTCAGCCCATCGCTATTTTCAGTTTTGTTGGCCTTTCACTGGAGAAACAGGTCTTCAGCACACCCACTCATTGAAGCACACTCGGGGGACTTTCTAGAGGTCCTGATACAGAACTTTGATTTGGTCCAAGGACACAATTATAAAACAAGTCTCTGTGGACTATACTAATTGGCTCTGTTTTAATACTCTTTTATCACAGCACACATAATTCTTTTGTTTGGAGATCATCTAAAGGGTACATCATATGCCAAAAATAATCAGATGTATTGTTCTTTCATTTCCTTAATGAACTCTACCATACTTTGTCTTTTCCAGTAAATTGCAAGTGAGTCACAGTTTGGAAATTAATTCTAAAAGAAAGCAACTTTTCAAGCATGGAAATGGTAAGTATTAACTTAAATGTATGACCATCTGTCAGCATTAATGCCCGTCAGGGATTTCTTCCCTAATGATTTGTTTCTCTGGCCAATAAAAGCAGAGTTTTTGCACTTCAAATAGTGGCAAATATTTTATACATTTGCCAATTTGTTTCCAAAGCTAATTAATTTTTTTCAAGCCATAAATATTTGTATATATTTTTTAAAAAATATCTCTATAAAGTAGAAAATGAAATTCTCTAAATTCCCATTCCCTGGGAGTAACTCTAATGACCGCTACATTTTAAAAAATAATTTGTTTTGAACATCATTTAAGGTTGCCTAACATCTTTAGATTTGCCTAATGTTGTTAAGGTTGCCTCAAAGTTTTGAACAAATTTGATTGAGTAAACCAAAAGTAGCATTTTTTCTAAAGTATCAAAATAGTCATCTCTAATTTGCCTCTGTTGATGCAGGGTCATCTTCAATGTCCAACACAGACAAGAGTTCTCTACAATAACTTTGAAAAATTACAATGACAGCTCTCTAATTTGGATGTATTTTGTCTTTTCTGTTCTCATATGACAGTGAAGTGGCTAATTACTCTCCAAAGTAGCCAATTACATCCACAGTTAATTAACTGCATTAATTATCTACAGGACTTTTCTGTACTATGGAAAGTTTCAGGCATCACAAGAGAAATTTGCTTCATCTTTTGAAGTGTGAAGATTATTAAATTCAGCAAGCATACACTATTACTTGTGGGAAGTCCACTCTGTTATGATTATCAACTGGGGCCATAGAAGAGAGGTAGAAATCATTTGGGAACAATTTGCTTTAACTTTTCTTTGTAATAATAGTCACATTCATCGCATTCTTCTTTTGAAAATGGTGTACACTTAAAAGCAACAGTATAAAACTCAGGGTGAAAACAAAGAATAGCTTGGATCAAGCTGTAAAAACAGACTTCAGCTGCTCCTTTTTCTTCTCAAGGGAATCCTAGAGGAAATTAGTGTGGTTAAAGCTAGACCCACCACAGACTCCAGCAAACCCCCCACATGTAAAAGGTCATTCCCCAAGCTGGGATTCCATCACTTTCCACCTGTGGCCCACCAAATTTAGGTCACACAAATAACCTGAAAGAGTCAGATTTCCATTACTAACTACCAAATCATAGGCAGAGCCCTACCTCAGGCTCTGTCTAATTTGTTGAGGTTTGTATGAAAGAGAAAATCTTCAAAAGAGATAATTAAGGTCATAGGAAGGAGAGTCATCAAAATAGGAGACAATTTGTCTCACCTTTCTGTGCAGAATATTAATCTCAATGAATAGGCAAATCTATTTCTAACTAAAAGGATAGAAATGTGAAAGACTGTAATAGAACAGAAGAGACGAATGGGGTGGGGGAATGTAAAGATAAAATTGTGTCATCATTAAATGTTTTTAGAGGACAGATTGCTGTCTCAAAACACCCAAAACCCAAACACCCATTGGTTTACTGAATTTAGTGGAAAGTTTTTGAAAAAATATTTGAGAAAACTTGGCAAGACACTTGAACCTTATTTTTGTTAATGAATAGTTTTAGGGAAAGTACACATTATGGTTTCTTTTTTCATGCCATATGAAGAGCAGAAAATTATTAATAAATGGAACATAAAAAGTAGCCAAAAATGATAAATTAAGCAGCTTATCAAATTACATATATACAGTCCTTTGCCCTGAATTACTGGCTTAATTTTTTTTTTTTTTACATCCTTCAGCATTAGCCTAGGGATAATCCTTGGAAGGATACAATTTGAATTAATTTATGCTATAGATTAAAGGTGTTTGGATCATTAGATAATTTAAAGTGCTAGGAACAGGAAGATATACAAATGGCCAACAACATGAGAAAATATTCTACATCATTAGACATTAGAGAAATACAAGTGAAAACCACAATGAGATATACTTCCTACACACTAGGATGGCTATAATAAAAACTTTAAAAAGAAAATGGAAAATAAGTGTTGGTGAGAATGTGGTAAAATTAGAACTGACATACATGGCTGGTAAGAATGTAAAATGGTTCATCCTCTGTGGAAAATAGTTTGATGGTTCCTCAATAAGTTAAAGGTAGAATTACTATAAGACCCTACAATTCCACTCCTAGATATATATGAAAAAGAATTGAAAACAGGTGTTAAAACAAATGTTTGTCCACAAATGTTCACAGCAGTACTATTCACAATAGTCAAAAAGTGGAAACAACCAAAATGTCCATCAACTAATAAATGAATAAACAAAATATAGTACAGCCAAACAATGGAATATTATTCAGTTACAAAAAGAATGAAGTACTGATATATGCTACCATATGGATGAACCTTGAAAGTATTATACTAAGTGAAATAAGCTTGACAGAAAAGGTGATATATTGCATGACTCCATGTATATGAAACATCCAGAAGAGATGAATCCATAGATATAAAAAGTAGATTAGTGGGCTGGCCCTGCAGCACATGGTGGTTAAGTTCAGCACACTCTGCTTTGGCAGCCCTGGTTTGTGAGTTCAGATCCCAGGCACGGACCCACACCACTCATCGGCCAAACTGAGGTG
Source organism: Tapirus indicus (assembly GCA_031878705.1). Lineage (NCBI taxonomy): Eukaryota > Metazoa > Chordata > Mammalia > Perissodactyla > Tapiridae > Tapirus > Tapirus indicus. The sequence goes on from CM062925.1 coordinate 40,937,382, forward strand.
GCGACCCACATACAAAACAGAAGAAGACTGGCACAGATGTTAGCTCAGAGTGACTCTTCCTCACCAAAAAAAAAGGTAGATTAGTGGTTGCCAGGGCCTGGGTGGAGGAGGGAAATAGGAAGTGACTGCTTAATGGGTCCAAGATTTCCTTTTGGGGTCATGAAAATGTTCTGGAACTAGCTAGAGGCGATGGTTGTACAACATTGTGAATTTACTATATGCCACTAAATTGCACACTTTAAATGGTTGAAATGGTAAATTTTATGTTATATGTACTTTACCATAATAAAAAAGGTATTAGGAAATGAAATGGAATTAAGGAAAACAGTTGCTTTCAAATGAAAGTAAATGCCTCTCAAAAACGAAATCTCATTTTTTTTCTCTGTACTCCATAGCACTTACTAAAAGCATTCTATTTTGAAAGCTGACTGATGCTTCTCTTCACGAGACCCGTCAATGTCACACTTCCCACGGTGCCCTTTCAACCTCTAAATTCAGTGCTGGAGTTAGAGCAAATCACGTTAGTTTTGTGGTGCTTGACAAAGTGTATTCTTTTCCATATTTTTCACTGGAAAATATATGTTATAAAAGAGGGAGTTTTCAAATACTTATTTTCATTTTAATTCATTTAGAAGTATAGGTGCATTGGATTATTGAAAATAATCATCTCTTTAAGCTACTTTTAATCGAGGATTGAAAATGATAGTTCCCATAATTCTCTACTCATGAGTCTTATTCACCCTCTTTCAGAATCTAAATGTTACAGGTAAGGTTTTTAGTTATGGTTTTGTGCCCTGGACAATGATCTCATGTGTGAGGTTTAACATCAGTCTTCGCCTCTGAGATGGTCAGTAACCATCTCCAAGAAACAGATGTGCACACTCATTGTAAAATTGCTACTCAACTTAAGAAAGGAAAACAAACCATTTCATTGAAATTTATGGATATATTGGCCATTTAAATAAATTAGTTTGCACTGTATAATACGTCATGCTAGACCACAGCAACTGAAAACGCCAAGATGCTTGTATTTAGGGCGGGAGGTAAATTATTGTTAGCCTAGGGAGGAGAGGCATCCAATCACCAGGATCCATAGTGAAAGTCAAACCAAATACAAAGCTCTCACTATCTGGAAGCCAATATGAATTTCTGTGCAGCAGATTAAAGCTTACCCAATCATAGAAGTTCAGGCAAAATGAAGAAAGTGAAAGGGAAAAAAGACATCCCTGCTGCTTTATAAAACATACCATCCAGCTTTCTGAAACATACAGTTCAGATGGTTAACACTACATAGAAAAGAATAGTATTTACAACACAACCTCTAAGTAAACGTAATAAGCTACAATAAAGAAAAATGAAGAGCTAAACCCTACAGTACAAAAATTAAAGTCTGGAAGATGAGTTAAGTTTGAGCCAGAAGGATTTGAGAAAGTAGGATTAAACTTTGGCTTTAAGGAATGGATAAGAACAGACAGGAAGAGAGGAAACGGACACCTTGTCAAGTGAGTCAGCTGCCATAAGCAAAAACTCAGATGTCAGAGTAAGAACAATATTCAGGAGTCAAGTTTGACTGAAATCAGGAGGCCAGGTTGGGAATAGTAAATGATAATAAAGTGAGAAATGCAAGATGGAGCAGGAGTACCAAGTTCCTTAGATGCCCAGAAGGAGTTTGAATTTATGCAAAGGAAAGTAGAGAAATAGTGATTTCCTTTGAGCCTGGCTGCTGAAATTGTCAAACTAGGAGGATGGCTTGGTTTTAATATGCAGTACAAAGACAGAAAGTTTTAGAGTCAAGGAAACCATCTGGAGGTTGTTAGAATAAGTTAACTGTGCAATGATGAAGACCAAAAATGGGGAAGGGATGTAGAGACAGAGAAGATTCAGATTCAAGAACAATAGCAAACAAACAATAGTACATTCTGACAAAGCAGGTGAGAGGAAGAGAAGAACCAGAGAGGCAACAGAAGTGTCTAGTCTGAATTCCTTTGATAGGAATGAATGAATGTGGAGGCAAGTGGAGTTAATTTTGTCAATGTTAGGCTTGAGTCAGTTTTAGGAAATCTAAGTAGATGACATGCCAGGAAAAATATTACTTTTCTCACCAATCTCAATGTATTTCAAAGGTAAAACAAGATAGTATGTATAAAAGTGTTTTCCAAGCTTATGTACAGTTTATGTAATAAATATAAATATAGCTTTCATATAAAAGATGTTTTCATTGTTATTTCCATTATTAACAATTACAATATTACAAGGCTGAGAATTGAGGAGGCTCAAGGCTAGATAAACTAGTGGGTGTCTTCTTGGAGGTTAAAGTTAAAACCTCTCACATAGATGAGTTTACTCAGTAATGTGGCTAATTAAAGAGCAATGGGCTCATTGTGTCCAGACAAGGTACAAGAAAGAACAAATGCAGAAATCATTAACAAGAAGTTTGATTTACATAGCTGTGTAAAGATTTTGTTTTCCTTGTCATAGAAGTTGAGTTTGATGCCAATCAAATTCAATATTTATACATAATGGATAACCCAATATTTTCAACTTTTTAATTGTTACTCACGCGTACACATAGAAACACACAGACACACACAAGTAAACAAAGGCAAAAAAATTCGATGGCCAATGATGTCAGGATATATGAAGCGATGGTTTCACCATATTTTAAATCACCCTTTGTGAAACTAAAATAGGGATTTTATTGAGACTTTTTTATGTAAAGGAACTAACTAGGGTTCTATGAGATGTGTTTCTTTGCAATAAAATAGAATCTGATTAAAGAAAATTACTCTGTTGATTTGCCTTGTGAAAAGGTAAAGGAAGCTGATTATCCTTAGCTTTGAGAAGAAAAATTAAAGCAGCTAAATGGTATGGAGTTTGAGATAGTAATGCCTTAGGTGAATTAATGGCTAAGAAAACCAATAGTCTATAACTTTTTGGTTGGTAACAAGATTTAATTTAAAGCTCACAGCAGAACAAAGTGGTTTTGCAGGGAATTCCTCTCAGAAATAGATTGTCTTCCTGAAAAACAGTTAGTTTCAGATTTGTCCTTTCTCATTATTTAACACTCATAAACCAATATAGTGATGACTATTCTAATTACTACGGTTTTTAAAGTACACAATAAAGTCACACAAATGAGTTCACTGGAATGTTACCTAGAAATTGTGTGGCAGACATCCATAAAAATGCAAATTATTTTTCAGTTTGTAATATATTCACAATAAGCATACGTTACCTTTAGAATGGAAATGGAAATAAATACCATCACTGATGTGACAAAATGATTTTATCACAATTCAAAAATACAGTAGAATTTAGATGAATTAGTTATTCCGTAACAAGTCAAAGAAACACAATGCTGAAGTAAAGATAGTGAACATTTAAGAAAGAAAATTCTAGGGATGTTTTATATGCTAATTAGGATATTACCAGTAAAATAGAGATTGTATGAAGTTTGACTTTTGCACAAACTCTTAACTATTCCTTAATTTTGCTTGTCCTATACAGAGTTCTTTTTCTTCCTTTTTCACCCAAAGTCATGCACACGTGTATGTGTACTGAAATGTGAGATATCTCTCTCCTCAAGAGTTCAGCATTTTACTCCACTTAGCAGCCCTAAGGGTGTGCATAGGTCAAATCATGTCAAGCCAGAACTGAATGTCATAATTGACAAAGTGTATATGAGCAGTTAATGATGTTTTGTAGAAGATAAGAGCAGAACAGAAAGGAAAAGAATATACAGAAAGAATATGAAACTGCAGTGCTTTGTTGAAATGGTAAACCCTATCCTATTTGTATGTATTTGCCAACACATCTCAAATGCTCAAAGATACAGCGCATATCCGTTTCGGCTTAGGTTTTACTCATCCTTAAACAATGTGAGGGAAGCCTTGTTTTGTTTGTGTTACTCATGATATCTGAATAGAATACAAGCCCCTTGAGGTCAGGGAATTTGTCTTACTTATCCTCCTTTGTAAGCTTAGCACGTATAAAGGTGTCTGGTGCTTGTACAAGTAATATTAGTTGAATGAATGCTTCTATAAATATTTGTTGAATTAATAAAACTAAAGGATCATATTTCTTATGGTTGGGAACATATCATAATTTGCTGTGTTCCACTACTATTGCAATTTATCTTTGTATCTCCATAGGCTGAATCACACCAGAGAAAAATTACCAGATTTTACTAGCTAAGATAGTAACTAAATATGAAAAAAAAAAACAAAAAACAATCTAGAGAGTCAACAATTTATATAAATCTTTCTTATAAACAGTCCACCTCCAGACCCTGCCAAGAGTCCACCTCCTGACCTCTGGAGGTATGGCAGAATATCTTGATGTTGCAAAAGAAAAATTTAAAACAGCAAGGAAGATTCTCCAAAACAATTGCAATAGAGATCAAGACGATTGCAATGGGGGAGGAAGACTGAACTCAACTCCGATGAAATAAGGGCTTTTGTTTTTAAACACTGGGGAGAGCTATGAGCTAGTGGGAAAGTACTAGGGGATGTTGGGAGAGGAGGTGAGTCACAGTGATTAGGCCATCTGTGTTTGTTAATTGGCATTTATCAGAGTTAGGTTCCTACCCTCCCACAGAGAATGGAAGTCAGGAGACCTATCTTTCTTGATGATTACATTTCAAAGGGAGGGCTCCCAGCTATTCCAGAAAGACAGTCCTGGGTTGTAAAACTGTCAGGAATCTGGGAGAAGATTTACTTCTCAAAGAGTCAGAGAAATAATTTACAATTGAAGGTTTTCTTAGGTAAATCCTCCTAGAAAAGGAGGTCAGGGGCCTATAGTCAAGAAGTCTGTCTAAAGTTTAGTGAAACTGTCTGGGTCAATGCATTTAGGGAGGCATTAGAATCAGAACTGTGACACTTAAGAATAGCTGGAAAATTCGGGAACAACTTCTTGACAAGAACACGCTCCCCGGCTGTCCCCATGTACAAAAATCTATTCCTCTAAGTTGCCTCAAATTCTTCATTTGCCTTATTATGTCAACAAGTTACATTAATAAAAATTCATTTGAGCTATCAAGCATTCTTTTAAAATCCAAATAATTTTGAAATCGTTCATTTAAGAAAAGTGAAGAGTATTTCATCAATATGAACAGAAAATTAAAAACTAGTTTTCGAAAGACTTGGATGGAGGCAATATAGAGATTCCAGAGCCTTGTCCAACTTTTGAGTTCACCCTCTATTAGGTAAATGACCTTGTGCAAGTTCTTAAGTATACCTAAAAGAGGAGTGTTAGCTATTACTATTAGTGTTTAAGAAATGGAAGAATTTTTTAAACATCTTCCTAAAACTAGATAAATAAAAATTTTCAAATGTGTTTCAAGTTGAATTCTGATTCAGAATGATTTGCTGTTTTCAATTTGCTCTTTGGAAGCAGGTCCTGTTTTCCCTGTTATGAATTTCCTAAACTTACCCAATCAGAGAAAATTCTCAGTGAACAAAATTGGTGATATTCCTTCTGACATTGATATTAAACACTTTGGTTCTTTACCCAAAAATTAACCAAAAAATCGACGTGTATTAAAACAATATTTCCCACAGAAGCCATAAATGTAACTGTGTAATCATGAAACAAGACGTATTTGTGACCAAGTGAACTTGCAACAATTTATCGTTAAGAAAGAAGGCTGTTTTCCCATATTGCCCTTGCCTGAAGGTGAAGTAGTATATTCATTTTCAGGCAAATAAATAATGTAGAACAGAAGTACAATACATCACTGTAAGTAGTACAAACAAATACAATTTAAAATTACACATAAACCTGTTGGAGGAAACAAGGAAAAATAGACTATGTAATTAAAAGTATTATCAAAAGTCTTATAAGTTGTGTAAATAAATGGCATTACACACCATAATATGTAGATAATAATTAAATATGTTGCTTCCAAGGTAAGCATTTTATGGGAATTCAATTCTAACTTGCTTGGCAAATAGCATTTTATGTTGAGAAGGTCTACATTTGTGTTTTACTTTGAGTTAGGAACAAGAGAATTTTTCGTTTTCTTCCTGAAAACATTATCAAAGTTAACAATACTATTATAAAAGAATCATCGGTTTTATTTGATTTTATTTGTTTATAAATAAACAAACAAATACAAATAAGTTTTCATTTTGATTGTGGATGCGTGTTTTGTCTTGTTTTGTTTGATTCTCGAAATAAATGGTGCTGAATTTCATAAAGCCCATGGAGAAACACTTTTCTTTTCCTGTATCCGAAACATTGTAAATTTATAAGTACCTTTCAGCAATAGTTCTATTTTTTGGTTTAGAGAACCTAACTAAAGCATGCTGAAAATGGTAATTATGTTAATAATAATAATAATTACGGCACCTAATGTTTGTATCGTGCATTATGGTTTTGAAAAGTATTTTAATACTCACTGCCTCATATGTACCAGCCCACTGCACTGTGACACTGGTATTAATAGGACCCTAATTTAGTGGATAAAAAACTGAGATTCTAAATGTAAGTGGTTTGCTAAGATCACCACAACAATAACTGATTCCAATAAAGAATTCAGTCCTACATCCTGAGTGTTTTGTCTTCTCTGAAGGAAATGAAAAATTAAAGTAAGATGTCTAACACACGATTTCTCCTTCTGGGAATATCTTGCAAATCCTGAAAATGATCATGCCCCAAGCACCCAAACATGCTAGTGAAAATATTAAAGATGCCTATTTAAATGTAGAGTTGGAGAAAAAAAAGAATAAAGGAACTCTCAAGAGACCAGAAAAAAAGCAAACAGAAATCACCAAAAACAGTAGCACCTGAGATCATTTGCTGATTCTTGGTAACAAAGAGCTTTTATTATAAAAAGCTAGTAGAGAATCTAAACAGAGAAAACCCTTCAAGTGTATACCTCTGAAGAGGTTTACCCTCAGTGAAAAAGTAAACTGGAAAAATAACCAACCTCTGCCAAAGGAGACAGCAACAAAATTGGTTGATCTCTGCTTTGGTTATTATAGAATGAAAATAGATCCCAGAGAATTTGTATCCAAAAGTCAGACCACATGCAGGAACGGCATTTAAAGGTTACTACGCACATGGTTTAAAAACCCTAAATCAATTAAATTAATTTAAATCAACTATCCTTTATTGGGTAAGCACCCATATACTTGGCAAAAGCCTATCTTCTCATTCTAGGATTCATAGAATTACCACATGGAACGTCCCCAAAAAACTCTCTAAACCATCAAGTAAAAAAAAAAAAGAAAACAAGATACCATAAGAGAGAGTAAAAGAACCAATACAAATATAAACTCTTCAGATATTGTAATTATCAAACACAAGCTATAAAATCCAGTATGTTTAGTATTTTTAAAAATATAAATGAGAAAATAAACAACATGAACAATTAATGAGAAACCACCCAAAATGATGAGTTAGAATATGAAAGAAAAGAACTTACAGAAACAAAGATTATAATGATTAAAATTTTTAAAAATACATGCAATGGATGAATTAAACAGCAGAACAATAACCAAAGGGAGTTTGAAAGAACTAGAAAATACGATCATGCACTGCATAACGACATTTCTGTCAATGACAGACTGTATATATGACAGTAGTTTTCATAAGATTAGTATCATATAGCCTAGGTGTGTAGTAGGTTATACCATCTAGGTTTGTGTAAGTACAATCTATGATGTGTGCACAATGACAAAATCACTCATTCTGTCATTGTGCAAACATGACAAATTTCTCAGAACATAGCCTTGTCATTAAGGGATGTATAACTGTAGCTTAGAGGGAATTACCAGGAAGCCAGAGAGGGACGGAGGTGGGCAGGGAGAAAAGGAGATAGAGACAGAATGAAAGAGGAAGTAAAATATGCACAGGACCCTGAGAGGTCTAACATATACCTAACTGGAGTTTCTAAAGACAGAAGAGCAGAATGAGGAATCGATAATTCAAAGAGATAATGGCTGAAATTTTCCTGGCATTAATGAATATGTAAATCTCCAGAATCAGAATGCACAATAAAGCCCACCGAGGATAAGTAAAATTAAATCCACAGTATCTTCAAAGAGTTGAGGAAAACAAAAGGGAACATATAATTGAATACACAGTGAAACAATCTTTCAAAAAGAATACACATTGCAAGAATTTGACCGACAACAGACTCTCACCAATGGAACAGCTAAAAGATATATTTAAAAGAGAAGGAAGATTATATCAGAAAGAAGTTCTGAGATAGAAGAAAAACATGATAAGAACAGAATATGGCAAATACAAGCATTAACCTAAATAAATATTTATAGACTGCATAAAATAAAAATTCTATTTTCAATAGTACTGGATATCCTGACCAACACTCCAACTGAAAACTGTTGAAAATATCAGAAAAAAATATGTATTTTCTAGACTTTAAAATACATCAGTGAACTATGAAGGATCTCAGAGGCCAAAAAATAAGTGAAAGGGGAATCTAGACTCTTGAGCAGGAGCCTGTTAGACAATGGGCTAAATAAAAACTATGGCCTGTGTTTGCATGTCTCCAGAGCTAAGAATGGTTTTTACATTTTTAAAGCTTTATAAGAAAAATTAAGCAATATACAAACAAAGAATCTGTGACAGAAACTGTGTGGCCTATAAGTATGTGGCCTGCAAATACTGAAATATTTACTATATACCCTTTTATAGAAAAAGCTTACCAATCCCAGCTTTACAGAGTCTAGAACATAAGTGGAGCCATAAATATGGCTTTCACCTTAAAGGCAGTTGCCCAGTTTAATACCCATGACTCGGTTTTTCATGGCCTCCTAGTACCTAGAGGTGAGGAGAAAAGTCCAGAGCCTACCCATTTATAGAATCTATTAGGAGAACTCCCAATCCAAAAGATTATGTCATCAGAGTAAGGGAGTCTTAAAAACAGATACTTACCCAGGGTGCTACAAAGAAAATGATCTGCCCTGAAAACTGTCACTGACTAAAGGGGGAAGAAATCCCCACTAAGGATTTGCTACATTAAGTTTGTTCTCATGTAAGTTCGTAGCCTGAATCCACATAACAAGAGACCTGAAAAATCACACAATGAGAATTTAGTGTGAAGCGGCCCTGGTTGGAAAAGAGTATTTTCAAATGCCTGGCAGAAACAAACATAAATTTGCTCTACAAGGACCCCCTTTCAATTCAAGAATCAGAAAATTTTCACTGCTATACTTCAAACAAAAAGGATTGCACTTAAAAAAAAAAAACACTCAGGCTTAACAAAGCAGATAGCAGCATCAGATTCATAAAGACTTAAAACACGGGAAATACCAAACAGAATATAAAACAAGTATGCTTACTATGTTTCAATAGATAAAAATATGAAAAGTGTTATAGAGAGCAAGATGCTGTAAAAGTTGGCCCACCACAATGGTAACTGATTCCTGAAAGGCACCTCAGGCACAGGTGTCTGCTAATGAACTTCAACTTACCTGCAGAATCTAGAGCCCCTGTTGTTCTGGGGGTTCCATCTTGCCCCTGTGGCGCTGACTTGTCCCACAGTCAGGGCCTTGCACCTCTCCACCCTGAGTGACCTCTGCCTCAGCACCCATAATGGATAGGAGGTGCTGGCACCCATTTCTTCCTGGTGTGTGTGAAGAGCTTCTTGCTCCCAGGTGACATTACCTGCACATCTCTGTCCTCCTTTTAGGAAAACCATTAGATGTTCTGGAAGGAGGTGATCTGGCCTTATGACGATTGAGTACCTAGTGAGTTCTCTGTGTATTGTCCAGTAGTCACTGGAGTGGTGGTGGTGGGTGAGGAAAGCTCTACTCTCTCATCACACTCAGCCGCGAAGCCGTGCCCAACCTCGAAACAAATGATATGAGGGTGGCTCTAGGGGTCTCTGGACCCAAAAATCATTCACAATTCACTGCAGGAAAAAGAAAAGACTCTAGATATAAAAAAAACAGGACGGCATATATTATAAGGAATTAAGGATAAAAGCAAAATCTAGACTGTTTTTCCCTAGAACACACAGAATTGGGTAATGAATTTTAAAAAAATCTCCGTTTTGAGGCTTCTAAAGCTGGATTGGGCTACACAGTTAAACCTGTTCCCAAGCAGGACCCTGCCCAAAGACTACACCCTCAAGACACGTGGTCTTAAACTTTTACGTGGGCCCTTCCCCTGCATTTCCCGTGAGATGCTCCCATAAGCAAATCACAACCTCGGGTATATTCAAATGCCTATAGAAACAGAAGAGATATGATTTCATTTTTCCCCATCCCTAGGTAAAATTCTTTTTTAGCCTTCTACCCAAAATTTTATATATTGAATTATTTCTAAATTTGATATTCACTTCTTCTATAAAAGGAAAATGTACAACTAATAGATATAAAACATCATAGATACCAACTATAAATTTATATAATCAAGTAACCACATGTTCAAGAATTCTGCCCTCTGAGAAAATCAACCCAGAATTGAAGCCTTAAATGTTGTTTTCCTTTTCTAAATTTCTATTTTTTTAATGGTAGTAGTAAAAGTGTTTCTGAATGTGAAGAAATAGATGTCTCTATAATTAATGAGAAAGCAATACCTTCTGCATTATATTGGCAGAGTTGCTTATGCTAATTTTCAATAATTGAGGAAGTGTGGCTAAAAAATAATGTTCTAAAGCTAAATATCATCTTTGTTCATACTTATTTTTCCTCAATATGTTTTGACAATGACACACATTATCACAGAAATCATTCAGGAATGCATTGCCTTAAATATCACATTACAATAAGCTTTTTGTTGCTATTTTTCTTCTTTTTTCCTTAATGCAAATCCCCAACTAGATATCTATAGGAGCAAAGTCATTACTTGAGGAAAATTCAGCTCAGCAAAGAGAGAGTTTATATGTTAAGAAGTCAAATAATGAAACACTTTTCACTCCACCTAGACATGTCAGGGACACACCACGTGCCAGTCATTGTAATAAGTGACGGCAATGTAGAAAAGAGCCAAGCTCCTTTCTGTTCCTCAAGGAAATGTTAGTCCAGCAGAGTCACTGGAAGATAAACAAGCAATTGAAATAGTAAATCAAGTAGATAGCCTTAACTGCAGCACACACAGAGGAATGGTATCAAACTCAGGCTTCCAATCTTGAAAAACAGGTCAGGTAGAAATAACGGCATCCTAATTAGAGATGTTAGTGGTCTCAGGGGGTGATGAGTAGTTTGAACGCCTCAGAGGGAAAATCTGGAAAGGCCATTCAGTACAACATTGTTGCGAGACTCACCAGGATTGGGTCTTAACTCACTAGTCATGACATGGGCTTAAATGTTTATAGATCTGGCCATAATTACTTCATGTGTAAGCTCAGTCATAGTAGAAAGTCCAATACCACTTTTACCTCCCTCATACAAGTATCATCTACCATAATGGATGAAGGACAGAGAATACATTACCTCACTTTTTTTCTCTACCAAGACTGCATTTTTAAAAATCTACTCCTCGATTCTTCCTTCTTTTATACTTATTATGAATAAGAATTATTCAGACTTTCAAGGTTGGGAAGGGTATTTGTGTCATTTTGGGTCTTCTAAGAAGCTTATGCCAAGATGGAGTTTAAAATGCAAGAGATTAATTAAAAATAATGCCTGTCAAAGATAAAGAGCAGGAGAAGGAGTAGGAAGAGAGAGACTTCAGACCATGATGCAGGTCTGGTACCTGTGAATCACTCTTTATAGTGAAAGTTCTATAATGCCAGAAATAGTGCCTGACAGAGAAAGTTTTCAATAAATGCTAGCTGAGTAATTAAATAAATGAGTTCTCTTTGGGGAGGAAATGTGGGAGACAGAAGTAAATATCTAAACAAATAAACAAGTGCCAATAAGTATTCATGCTGTCACAGTGGTTGGGAAACTGGCTGGACTAAAATTTACTGAATGAGCTTCTTCTCAAAGCAAGGCCTTCCTGGTAGGACTAAAGGGAGAATGAGGGTATGTCTTTACCATTACCAGGGGGTTACTAGTAAGCTGTGGTTTATCGTTTGTTGAATGCACAATGTGAATGAAAGATTTGATCCTATGATAGGATCATTGAGCTAGGAGAATGAATAAGGATCCTGGGAAATTAAGGGAGAAGTCATAATCTAGCGTTCCAGTAGTTAGTTCAGTGCAACAAACAGCCTCCAACTTAGTATATAAAATGCCATTAATTTTATTATGTTGATGAATCCTGTGAGTCAGGGATTCAGACAGAACACAATGACAATGTCTTGCTTTTGCTCCATGATATCTAGACCTTCATTTGGGCATGATTAGGGTAGTACTGCAGTTAGCATTCCCATATCTCATGACGCTCTTTTCAAGATAATTATTTTAGTCTATAATTATACGGTCTGTATTCATTACTTATCTTACTCTATTTTCTGATGATTTCTTTCACTATTCAGGGCCACTTTGAGCAACAATCTGCCCTGACATGAATAAAATTATTCTTTCTGAATACCCTGTAGTCAGAGTTGGGAAAGGTTTAACAAATTACCAAGTAGAAGGGCCATCAATAATTTCCAAAGTGTGTCAGCACTTTCTACACAAAATGTCATTATAGTTTAAGTCCCTACTATTTTAATTTTTGCCAGTAATCTCTATTGATTATATGGTCTTTCCCCAGAAGCTGTATTATTTTAATCATCTTAAAGTCACCTCCCATGGCTATAAGTAAAAAGGAAATATGTTTCTGCTTAGAATCCTCTGAAGAATGCTTTTGTATTCCTTCTAAAGAACAGAATTTCCAAAGGCAACAATTTATTTTTATGGTCAAATTCCATCCTTCTTCTGTTACTTATTTTTTCACTATGGTTTGGGGATCTAGTTACTTTTTAACCTTGTACTTGTTAATTCAATTTAAACACTGCATCTTCAGGAGGGATGGGATTTTTAGTCTATTGTCAGAGCATGATATATGTGAAGATGTCCATTTGGGGAACTAGGAAAAGTTGCTATTACTGTAGGTGAATTGTGAAAACATGCAAGATTAACTAAAATGTGATTCAATGCATACAAAATTTGAAAGGATGGACAAAAATACAAGAGACTATTTTCTTTTTTCAGGCGGGGTAGAGTAGATGCTCATAGAGTTTACAGTCTCTTGTATTTCTCTTCCTCTATGCCCTTAGGAGAATCAAGAAATTCTTATTTAGACACTAATGGGTGTCTCTTCCTTAATTCATTTTTAATTAATGCCATTTCCCTGGCTCTGGCTTCAGTATAAAGAAAGAATAACTATGTACTCATTATATCTCTTTCCGTCTGTACTGGTAAAGAGTCTATTAAGGTCTAAGTGTCTGCCTCAACTAAAGCTCCTATCAGTGAAACATGAGCCCAAGAAATTATTCTTCCTAATTCTGCTATCCTTGTGACATATAAGCCATGTCATCTCTGATACATTGGCCACAAATGATTCGATTAGAAGCTGGTGTTCAAAGCAAGGGCAAAGAAGTCTAGGCTGGACATGAAGAGACTACGTGTCCTGAGGTAGCTTGGCCTAAAATTTTGCCCAATAGGGGTGCTCTCTATATCATGGCTGACCCAATCTCTTGGGCTTCTGACAGAGAAATAATCACAAAAACATTTCATTGCTCTGTTTCTGTAAATGCCTATTGTACAGCTCAATTCTGGGAATTCTCAGTTCCAGAGTGACTAGTGCCTAAAAAGGGGTCTATGGTTTGTAACATTCCTTGGTCCTTCATGGTTTATGTAGCTTTGCAATAAACATCCTCTCAAAGGAATCCTAGATAAGATTCTTCCTATAACCCTGAAGAGCTTAACTAATTCAAAGTACTGACAGATTTATTAATGCCTTGTGATAAGGGTCCCACAGACAACACCCAGGTTCAGTGATTCAATAGAAGGACTCACAGGCCTCAGCATATAGTCATATTCACAGCTGTGATTTATTACAGCAAAAGGACGTGAAACACATTCAGCAAAGAGGAAAGGTATATGGAGTGAGGTTGGAAAGACACTTTCAAGCTCAAGCTTCCAAGAGTCCTCTCACAGTGGAGTTACATAGGATATGCTTAATTCCTCCAGCATTAAGTTGTGACAACATGTGTGAAATGTTGTCATTAGATATTCAGCACCCAAAGTTTTATTGGAGGTAGGTCACATGGGTACATTCTGCGTAGCACATACCAAAATCTCAGCTCCCAGACGGAAAACAGAACTTCAGCATAAGCCATATTGTTTGCAAGAACAGTCTAGGCACAGTGAGCCACATTTATCAGTCATGGAACAGTGGGAACACTTTCAAAATCAAAATTCCCAGACACCAGCCAAAAGCCAACCGTACAAACCAACTTTTCTAAGGACAACAGTCTCAGATTCCCCCTTGAAAGGTATTTCTCTTCTCTAAGATAAATGACTCCAAATTATTTTATACTTTCTTTGATGAGCTTTATTCACAAATCTTTCACCAGTCTTGTTGATTTCTTTTAGCTTTTCCTAAGTTAATGAGCATGGCAATGCTTCAGTTCTGGAAAATTCATTGTTATGAGTTCGTGGGTAATGTATTTGCATTCTATTGCTTTATACTATTTAAAATATTGCCAGAAGTGACCTATTACTGTCCAGATATGTATGGATGCATACATACACAAGCATTTACATTTTATATGTTGGAGAATAATTTTTAAGGGAAGAATAGATAGTCCTTGAGGCCAGATATGGGATGTGACCACAATATTTAAAATGAGAAAGGGTGTCAGCTCTAGCCAGTGGGGTGTACAAGAAGTGGCTGCTCCTGATTCATTTCTATTAAAATGTAAAAAAAAAAAAAAACCCAAAAAACCTTCAGTGCCACAATTCCAATCAGACCCACTCATGGAAATTAGTGATCCATATTAGCTGGCTGGATTACCTGCACTGTTGCCATCTGAAGATAATCAAGAACTAAACTCAATTCTAAAGAAGAATTAAAATAAAACCTTGTGCATGTAGATTAGAATAAATGCTATGTTAATGACTCTTGCTGGATTATCTACTCAGCTTGGAAAGTTTCAACTTTCCCACTTGGGGAGAACCACAGGAATATAGTTGGGACTTAGACTGTCATCCTGAAAGTGAAGTCATGAAATCAAAGGTGCAGTTTCAATCTGGGTTCAGGGCTTAGACCTTAAACCTTAGCGGTTCCCACCTCTACTCTGGTACTTTATAGCAGAACCTACCTCTCACTGGTCCCTCCTCTCCCAAGCTATTCCATAATGAGCAAGATCTTATCTCTTCTTAGTTTGTTTTTTCCTAAGACACGCAGAAAAGGTGTAATTACAATTTTATTGGCTAACTATTCTTTTTGTGTATGTGTGTGAGGAAGATTAGCCCTGAGCTAACATCCACTGCCAATCCTCCTCTTTTTGCTAAGAAGGACTGGCCCTGGGCTAACATCTGTGCCCATTCCTCTACTTTATATGGAACGCTGCCACAGTGTGGCTTGACAAGAGGCGCGTCAGTCCATGCCCAGGATCCGAACCTGCGGACCCTGGGCTGCCAAAGCGGAGCACGCGAACTTAACTGCTATGCCACCAGGCCAACCCCTTGGCTAATTACTCTTTATCAATTACTTTTCCTTAATAAATTAGAATTTTTTGTTTGGATCTAGTTGATAGTAACAAACATAACTATTAATTTATTTTATTTTATTTTTGTGAGGAAGACCAGCCCTGAGCCAACATCCGTTGCCAATCCTCCTCTTTTTGCTGAGGAAGACTGGCCCTGGGCTAACATCTGTGCCCATCTTCCTCCACTTTATATGGGACGCCGCCACGGCATGGCTGACAGGCAGTGCGTCGGCGGGCGCCCGGGATCCGAACTCGCGAACCCCGGGCTGCCAAGCGCGGACGAAACCGCTGCGCCACCGGGCGGCCCCTATTAATTTATTTTTAAGCCAATAAATTAAATGCTGTCTGAATAACTGCCAAGGATTCCAGCACTTTCTAAATGAAGAGAAACCACCAGTAAAGGAAGTTTCCCACACTCTTCTTTTAACCTTACCCTTAGTTTAGATGATGAGGCACATCCATAACAACAATTAATCACTTCAAGAGTATCTGCTAACTAAATTTGGATTTACACCCTTGCATTCTTCAGTTCACTAACCAATATTCTCTTTAACAGGTCTGTAATCTTTATTAGCCTTAGAAATGTATACTTTAGAAAGGTACATATAAGCAGCATAAAGAGACCTAATTTCATAAAAGGACCTTAACCAAGTGGCGATGACTAACAGCCTTCACTAAATTAAAAAAAAAATACTGACTTTAATTTTGTGTACCGTCTCAGGACAGCAATTACACTTCCACATTTTTTTAAACCTTTGAACCAAACAATATACCAAAACAGTGTATCTTTCTTATAATAACAATAGATATATAGATAATAAAGCGTTTTTCACTTTGAAAATTTTCTTGAGAATGAGAAAATAATCAAGTGACTTTAAAGGGTAAAAAAAATTCTCAAAAGTTACAATTTTAGTTGAGTGATCCAAAGCTTTACAAAACAAACTGTCGCTATGCAGCTAAGTGACTTGAGCCATTCACATAGTTAACTGGGAAGTTCTCTGCCTTTTATTCACCCAACAGACAAATCTGAGTGCCACAATACAAAAATATGAAATCATGTTGAAATAACACATATAATCTAAATAAAGCTAGAATATGACTTTAATATTTTTCTCTGTCTGGGTAGAACACTTAAGAAGTTTGGAGCGCAAGAGATAGTCTATCTTTTAGTTGAATATTATCAAACTCTGGAAGAAGAAGAAAGATATGGCAAATAATCAACCACTACAAATGTGAATGCTATTAATGGCTTTTCAGTTTGCGAAGCACACTAATTCACATCTCAGTTTTCTTGTAACTCAAATTAATACTAACTCCAGAGCTCATATTCCATAGAGGCAGAAAGCATCTTTCACAAGCTCTAGCCCCCACTTCTTAAATCTTTCCCTGGAAAATGCAGGAATCTTCTAGTTTACACAGTCTGGAAAAGATGATTACCAGCCTAGGGAGAGTCCTGGTATCTCTCCACAGCCATTGTCTTTGCGGCCATAACTCATGGCATTCTCAAAGTACGACTGTGGAGTAGTAGCCCCCATTGCTGCAGGGCTCCAGGTACAAACAGAAGGGAAATCTCACATTCTCAGGTAAAAACAACATCGACTTAAAGCAAATGAGGAAGATAAATGTAGTTTTATAACTATTACTGGAACGATTTGTTGAGTTAACTGCCATGATGGAAAATACACTTTCTTAGAAAGAAACAATATTAAAAACATTGACAGGAAGGCTCTAAATATCAAGACACCTTAGATTTATATGAGATGCTATTCACCTAAGATTGGAAGCCTTAGGAAGTAGACAAAAGGAGGAGAAACCCAAATAGAATTATTCATTTTATATGAGATTTCTCTACTAAGACTGCTCAGAGTGAAAAGTTCAAAGTTAGGCAAAAATTTCTCCTGAATTCATTACAATTATGATACCTCTTCCCAGTGAATCTTTCTCTACTCCCCCAAAACTAGAATTATACTTTCCATCACTTAGCTTAGCTTTCAGATCACTTTAACTATGGTTGTTTTACATTTTGCAGTTTAAAACCACTATCCTTAATAACACAGAGGCAAAATTGAAATGGAATAGTTTTTCTTTCTCTGTGTCATTGCTGCATGTTCAATTTTTTCATAAGCAAATGATGTAATATATATTGTTTGTTTTGTTCCAAGCATGTCTTTAAAACCCATTAAATTATTCTCATAGGATTTTGTGGAGACTTAGCTTAATTTTGGCTTTCCTCTTTCAGACAATTATTACAGTTATATAATGCCACTGTTTACTCCTTGGCTTTGATTATTTGTTCCTCTTTTCAAGTCTACATCTTACTTCAGTTGTAAGTTACCAGGGAGTTCCCGGTAGATACCACAGATTCTTTATATGTTTCACAATATGTTAATCATCACAATATATTTTCCATGTGTAATTAAAATACAGAACTTTCTCCAACAGGTTAGTCTTTTCTTGGAATTTCTGGTTTGAAAATTAACTTTTTATTCTATGAAAACTTTTTGAAATCTCCTTTCAGATGTCTAAGATAGATATCTTTCTAACACGTCTTAATCTTTTGTGTTGCTCTTGTTCCAAGATTTCAATTCCTACTAATTCATCAAGCAGGCAGACTTTTTGTGTTGATTTAAACCATGTACAGAGTATGACTTCTCCCTATTGCTTCCTTAAAGTGGTCCATGCAGTCCCCTAAGATCTTGGTTACATGCTAAGCTCTACACCTTGATCAATTGTTCTGTGAAAAGCACTCTGTAAGTCACTCAGACATATGCCATACACTTTACGCAGTGAAGTAGAAAAAATATTAACATAATCATCCTCCATTCGAAATCTGAATTCTTACCCACCCACATGAAAAGACATTTCCTTGGGTACATTTTCCTGGGAATGAATACAAGGGGATATATTACAATAAATCATTGTGCATAACTTGATTCACTCGTGATAGATTTCTAGTGCTGTTACTCTTGCCCAGCTCTGGGTCAAATATCTTCATTGGCAGACTCCCCAATTTGAACTCCAAGAAAGGCTCAGTTTGAACTCTTTCTTCATAGAGCACTTTGAATTTCTCATTTATTTTCTTTCTTATTATACTGTATCAGAAACCTCTCTAAGAGAGTTAAATTTTGATTAAGAACTAGGTCAGATTATATTCTGCTGTAACCTTGACGGTGTCTTTCTATCATTCACTAAACAGATATGTAATGAGTGTCTATTGAGACAGTTCCTGTTCTAGGTACCGGTATTACAACAAGAAACAAAACAAAACAAATCCCCGTCTTCAGAAAGCTTACTTTTCAGTGGATAAAAAGACAATAAATAAGATAAAAAATGAACATATAATATATTTTAGAAGGCGATGGGTGCTATGAAGAAAAATAAAGCAAGAGGAGGAATATGAAGTTCAGTACATGTGCAATTTCTGTTGGGTGGCTAGTTTGGGCTTCACTCAGACAATGACATTTAAGTAAAGATCTGAAGGAAGTGAAGGAGAAATTCAAGTGAATGCTTGGGAACAGAGTGTTTCAGACAGAGAGAAAGACAAGTGCAAAGACCTTGAGTTGGAACTTTGCTTGAAACACCTGCGGAATAGTAAGAAGGCTGGTGTAGGTGCTGAGGAGTGAGCAATAGAGAAGGTAGGGTCAAAGAGCAATGTGCAGCAGGAAGGAAATATATTGTGTGGAGCCTCTGGGTGATTTATAGGGATATTAGTTTTTAGTCTCATCATATGGGAAGCCATTGTTAGATTTCACTGACATGATCTTATGTGATATAATCCAACCTACTTTTAAACAATATTACTCTGGTGGCTCTGCTAAAAATATACCAAAGGGAGGCAAAGGAGAAGGCAACAAAACCAGTTGGGGGCTATTGCAATAAAATAGATAGGAGAGAGTTGGTAGTAGCTTGGGATGGTGCTTTAGCAGCAGAGGTTGGGAGACATAGTCAGATTTGAGATATATTTTGAAGGTAGAGTAACAGATTTTGCTGACAGATAGAATATGGAATAAGACAGACTGAAAGAGTAAAGGATGCCTCCAAAGATTCTAGCCGAAGCAATTAGAAGAGAGAGTTGCCTATCATGGAGGAGTAGGGTTTTGTGGGTGATGGTAGAAGAGGAGAGATTATGATCTCAATTTTTAAATTGTCAAGAGTGAGATGCCCACTAGACATCCAGCAGGAGATATCTGGCAAGTCAGTTGGATATACGAGTCTAGAGTTGGGAAGGAAGGTAGATTGTAGATATATGTGTTAGATTAATTAGTTTCTAGATGGGTATTAGAAGCCTTAAGACTTGATGAGATCCCCCAAGAAGTGAATATGTAAAGAAAAAAAAAAGACTGTGTGCTGGTACACTCCAATATTAAGAGATCAGGGAGATGAGGAAAAACAGATAAAGGAGATAGAAAAATAATGGTCAGAGAAGTAAGAAGAGAAACTGGAGTGTGGTATCCTTTAAGCCGAATAAACTGTTTCAAGGAGAAAAGAGTGATCACAATGTTACAGATAGTTAGGTAAGATGAAGTCTGAGAATTGGCCACTGGATAAAGGTTGAATTCAAATTAGAATAATTATATAGGCGGGGTTGAGAGAGAAAAGGAGTCTAGAAATTGGAGAACACTTCTTTTTTGATTTACAGATAATTATTTTTTCTCTCACTATAAAGAGAGATAAATTGGGTTGTGGCTGGAGTGAGAAGACAGTGAAAAAACAATTTTTTAAAGTTTTCTTTTTATTTGTTTTTATGATGAGACAATGAGCATATCTGTTTGCTGATGGGAAAGTAATTGTAGAGGTGGGAAAAAATGATGACTCAAAGGAGAAGAGGGGGAATTGATGGAACAATTTACTTGAGCTGGAGAGAGAGAATGTGACATAGCAGGGGAAGCTAACACAAGAGTTCATTCATCGGACCAGGAGAAAAGACTAAGTAAACACAAACTGGTGCAGGTGTGATTGGGAACTGGTGGAAATTCACTTCTGATTGCTTCAATTTTCCCTATGAAATAGGTAGCTAAGTATAGGGATGGAAGAACAGTTTTTCTTTTGTGGGAGGGGTGGTGGTAGTGGTCAATGTGATTAGGCCATCTGTTTTTGTTAATTGGTGCTTATCAAAGTTATCCTCCTAGCCTCCTACAGAGACTGGAAGACAGGAGCCCTATCTTTCCTGGTGATTATGTTTCAAAGGAAGGGCTCCCAGATCCTGAAGAAAGACATTCCTAGGTTGTTAAACTGGCAAGAGGCTGGGAGATGATTTACATCTAATAGGTGCAGAGAAAGAATTTACAATTGAAAGTGTTCTAGGTAAATGCTCTAAAAAAAGGGAGGTCAGGGACCTATAGTGAGGAAGAAGCCTGTCAAAAGTTTCTAGGCAAGCTGAGGGGAATGTTAAGGCTGTCTTGATCACATTATAAAGGCCAACATGAGATGAGTGACCATGAATTGAAAGATCCATCAGCCCAATTTTGTATTTTTCTCTTACTGCAACTCTATGAGTTGTCAGAGAGTTTGATTTAACTAGAATTGTGGTTTTACTGAGTATGATGAAGCACTAGAAGGACAAAGGAGTTGAGGATGTATGCAAAGAAGTGATTAAAATGAAGGACCATGAAATTTAAGGATGTACAATTTAGGGGGAAAGGGAGAATATGAGGGTAAAGGGAACAATGAAAAAGCAGCACGTAAGCTCATTGGTTTGAAGGTCCTAATAGGGTTACAGGATCATTTGGATTGGCAATATAAAGGATGTGAGTTGAAAAGAAAGAAGGTGGTGGTCAGAGGTGTGGTGCTTGAAATTGACAAGATCCAGAGGGTGACCACAGAACAGGAGTGGCCGACGGAGAGTGCAGGACAAGATCAGTGGAAGCAAGGAGGTTTCAACAGATAAAATGTATGGGTGTTTAATCACAAAGAATGGTGACAGGAGCAGTACTGGACAAGAAGTAAGCCAGAAGTTAAAATCTTTAAGGAATAAGAAACAGTGACCTTGGGGCAAGGTAGATCATAAATTACATTTAAAATAGGGTAATTTTTTTTTTCTATTGCCAAGTTGTTCACCAGACAATGGAATGAGTAGTGCTAGGATGCAAATCATTCCCTCAAATAAATTTACTGAACAAAAAAATTTTAAGACAACATGTTTACTTCTTTGGAGAAAAGCTTAGGAATGATTTGAATTTTTTACTTTGTTCCTTTATGTATTTTCTCAGTTCATCACTAATGAGAATGAAATAATAAGTTAGCAAGGAAAGAAAGAAAATAAAAGTTTCTGATATGTCATTGTAGCTAAATTAAGTTACCTTATAATCACAAATTTAGTAAATTATTGTTCCTTCACTTTAAAAAGAAAAAAGAAATTATTTAATACCAATTTCCATTTCATAAATATTTCCATTCATTATTTCCCATGATCTCAAGGGGAAATTAAACTCAGCATACTTTAGGGCTGTGGTTAGAGCGTGGTGTGATTTCCCTGAAAGTCTTATTTAAAATACTTCTGTTAGAGCCAAACTGCAAAAATTCCTCTTTGAGAGTCAATAGGCCAATATTTGTTTAAAAACTTTGGGAACCATATGCTTTTTCAATTTCCAGGAAACTTTAATGACAATAAGCTTACTTTCCATGAACCCAAGTCACAGAATCCCAGCTTTCCTGCCTGGCCTACATTTCTGGCCTTTGAAATTAAACCTCAAGCCACTGGCTAAATACTGCTTTTGAGAGGAATTCATCATCTGGCTTTCTGAAACCATTTTCCTTTAACTTTTTGTTTAGTAAGTTTCTTTAGGCAAGTTATTTGTCGTTTATCTTATAATTATGGCTCATAACCAAGAGTTAGAATAGTAACAGCTGGGGGCCTTTTTCATATTTATTTTGAATCTGATAACATAATCAAGAGCTATTCTTTTAAAGAGCATATAACAATAGTAATTGTCATCCTTTTTCACTTATGTCAGAGAATTCTCACTAAAATTAATTAAATGCTTACACGAATTCTGTGTCAAATTTTCTTTACGGTCCTAATTAGAAAATGATTATTAAAAAAAAAAACCCCAACACATTAAACTTTTAACATGGCAGTGTAGTACTGACAAGCTTTTATATAAAAGACGTCCAGATTAGCAAGCAACTCAGCTCTGTCAGCACGTGTTCCACAATGAGCTATTAGCTCTGACCTTGCCTCATCTCTCAGCAAAGTCATCGTTTTAGAATGCTTTGTACATTTCATCTCTTTGAATTTGCTAGAGGTTCCTTAAAATTTTTTGCAAGCATTCATCCAATGTATTGGCGAAGTTTCTATAAGGTTGAAGATGGAAGTGAGACTTAAATATCAGAATGTTAGATCTGAATATTCCTTGCTTTACATCCCAACATTAAATCAATGGAATGTAAAGTCTTCAAGGTACCTTCTTTACTTACAAAGTCTGCTTAAAATTATGTGGTCTCTGACAGTAATTTCTAACCTCCTGATTGGCATTGCTCTGCACAATATAATTGGGATTACTCTGCAAATGTGCTTACTTCTCCTTAGCAGCAACCTCTAAATTATCAAAATTCTGAAGCTAACCTAAAAATCCAAATTTTGTAATAGGACTTCGCTAAAAATAACTGGAAGTCTCTGGGTTATATACCTATATAATTATATATATATATATATATATATATATATATATATATATAGTCATATATATAGTCATATGTATAGTTATAAAGTTATATATAGTTATAAAGTTATAAAGTTTTATTCTAATATGATTTAAAAATGTCTAGTTGCCATAATTTTCTTAGATTAATTGAAACTTGAAGCAATCTATTCACAGTGTCCCCTAGAGTACTTTGGGGGTCATATTCCTCATTTGTGATTTGCAAATCAAGAATACAAAGCATAGCTACATCAAAATGGTAATTAATTTTAAATTCTGTCTGAAGCCATAATTATGTATAGTAGAGAAACATCAGTTTTCTCTGTCCAATGGGGAAGATCAATGTCATAGGTTAAAAAAACTTTGAAGTCATGCAATTTCAGAGCTTTAAGCACCACTCTTCTCTTTGCAAGAGGTGAAGTCTTGATTATTTTTCGTTTGGGAAAAATGAAAGTGATAATGAAAGAGTTTGGAGTGTGGCAGATATGCAACTATCTAAACCATGTATCCTTGAAACATTTCTTGTGTGACTTTTTGCCTCCCTGTGTCTGTACATTACTGCTTGTTTTCAGGTTGCTGTGTGCATAGATTTCTGGACAAGAAGTTACTTTCAGGGAATCAGGAGCAGAGACACAAAAGACCACAGGAAAGGCCTGCTAGCCCAGTCCTCTACTCAACAGTGTGTTGTTCTGCACTGGTGCTACCTCACACAAGGCAGAATCATTCATTCAGTCTTCAGTAGACATTCTGATATTAGATTATTTTATTGGCAACATAAGACCAGATCACATGCCTGTAGGTGGGAGTGAGATTTTAACTGAGAGTAGATATTCTGACTGCTAATCATTCAATGGCAAAAATGAAAATGAAGATGTAAGACTATCATTGGAAGTGCCAAAGAAACTGATTTTTCTCTCAGGATCCTGGGGCAATTTGGAATAGAGATGGTTAAAATAGTCCTGCAGGGTAAACTTGCTTTTGTCAAGTGGCATCAGGCTAGCAAGGGCCAAAGAGCA
Organism: Tapirus indicus; assembly: GCA_031878705.1. NCBI lineage: Eukaryota > Metazoa > Chordata > Mammalia > Perissodactyla > Tapiridae > Tapirus > Tapirus indicus. Next base: position 40,961,597 of record CM062925.1, read on the forward strand.
TCCTGGGAGAGCTCCTGAGATTGGGTCAAAGCTGGTGGTGTCTGTACATAGTCACATTCAGAAGCTGTTCTAGCCTTCTTGCACCAGACCTTCTTCCATGATTCTCAATCTTTCTGTATTCTGCTTACAAGTTACAACCTTATCTCCATTTTCTCTGTGAGTAAATGAGGGAAACTGTGTACCAGTTTTTGAGGGAAAGACTTTACCTGTGGGAAAAAGGAGCAGCAGGAATTTGCCTTGAGATGGCAACAGATAAACAGCAATGGAGGGAGCAGTGACTATTGGGAGTAATAAAGCATGAGTCCACAATGTGACATTTGGCTAATGTCGCCAGTGGCCACCCGGACTAAACTGTGGGGCATGAATCCCTGGGAAATCTTCTGCAATACTGGAGGAGGAAAACTTGATAAAAGACTAGACATCATGCATTCAAGTGTGAAATAGGACTTTAGTCATTTTGATTTGGACATATGCTTAGTACAACGCTTGCAATTAAATGATTCTATCAAGGTTTTATTTATTGGCTTTCATTTTTTATGCTCACATAGTGGACCTGAGACTGCTATCTTTAGAAAAGCTTGCTTGCAAGGTTGGCTCTTGGTTGACATGTGGGACCTATGGGAGCATGAGGCACAGGAGCACAGGTTTGATACCCAAGTAGTAAATGTGATAAGAGTGTTGAAAGGGACATTTTTCCCAATTCTGTATGCAACTCAGAGTGTATCCAGACAAATTAGAATGGTAGAGAAAATAGCACCACCTTGGTATTCTAGGTTGGCATCCTGGGTTTATTAATTCATTCATTTCTTCATTCAACAAGTATTTATTAAGCCTCTCCAATGTCAGGCACTGTTATAGGCAGCAGGTATACAATAGTGAACAAGACAAAGTACTGTCTAGTAAAAGTTAGACAATTAAAAATTACCTAAAGAAAAAACATAATGTCTGGTAGCAATAAGAGCTTTGAAGAAAACTAAAACAGGGTAAGAGAATAGAGAGTGGAGGAGATGGGTGGTCAGGGGAGACAGCAGGGAAGTGGTGTTCTTGCTAGGGACATCTGTAACAGTGGCGGCTTCCTCCAGATTCTTTGTGGACATTGAACATCTGTGAGGGAACCAGAACAGGAGAACAGGATGGAACAATTTTTGAGCACATGCCGGATGTCCAGGGAAACCCAGAAACAATTAGGAGGACTTTGGGAGAGCACTGGTGTCCTGGGTTATGCACATGGGGGTCAGAGCCATTGAAATTTGAGTTATTACTGGTAGTGTGACCTCACTTGTGCCCAGAATCTGCTAAGACATAGGAATATTCAGATTATACAATTAATGGTACAACCTGCAAATAGAATAACTGAGAGAGACAACTGGAAACATAGAACTGGAACAAAGGTCAAAGATCACATCTGAAGACATACATTTGGGTGTCATAGAAACAGCGGTTAAAACAATGATAACAGTATATTAAGACAAGCTAGTGTCAAAGTTGGAGTCTTGAGGAATGTTCACATTTAGATTCAAGGAGAAGACATAGCAGAAAAGAGACAACTTAAGAAGAAGCAAAATAGAGAAACAACAAAAATACGAAAAATGAAAGCATTCCATAAAAAGCAAAAGGCTATTCAATAGTGCCAAATTCTACAAAGAGAATAGGATAAATTCTGAGAAATAAAAAAGATTGAATGTGTTTAGTAGATATGTAGAAAGTGCAAGAGGAAAGCTTCATTAGTGTGATAGAATATGAAGCTAAATTTTATGGTGTTATAAAGGAGTTCAGAGGACACAGTTTTAGATCAAGTACCTCCAGCAATGAGCCAAGAAAGGAAAGAGAAAGCTAGGATGGTGCTAACAGTGTGCCTAATAGAGCTGGCATTCAAATAGGCACTTAATTTTTAAATAAATAAATTGATGATAAGTGAATAAGAGTTGGACTTTGTTTTTTTAATGAGAGAAAGCAGAAGGGGAGGAGCCTGTGGAAAGAGAGAAACTGAAGTTACTAAAGATGGGAAGGATTATAATGAGTGCAATATATGGAGAGAGAGAAGGAGCTAGACCTGGAATGTAGAGAGGTTTGCACTTCCTTTGACACGACAAGTTAGCTATAACTCTCTTGATGTTCCAGGATGGAGATTAAGTTATACACAGGAGTTAGTACTTGATAACATCAATCTCCTCTGAGAGACTGGAGGCAAGGTAACTAGCAGAAGTTGCAGAGGCTATAGTAAAACAGATCTGGAAATAACTCAAACTGTTTGAAACTTTGGTTATAAAATGTTAGCCCTTCCAAAGCAGAGACCTTCTATCTTAAGATCTGTTTTACTTCTCCTCCTCAAACTCCCATGCCAACATGTTGTTGGAAGACTGGGGACTCAAATGCAAGTAAAGGAGAGGTTACAGATTTACGTGAGGCTGCTATTAGACAGGAAAATGTGTCTGCTTAGGCTGGCTGTGCAGGTGCAGGTGAAATTTTGCCTATTGATGGCTTCCCACTAGAGAGCTCTTAGCAGTTCCTAACTTCAGGTTCTCAAAACATAGAATGTTTTTCAGGTTTTCGAGGCATTTGTGCATCTTTGTTGGTCTTTTAAAACTCATACAAATGGCCCTACATAAACCCTAGGGAAGGTGATAGAGGAACCCTTAAACCCAATGTTATTTGACTGAAAATTACCTATGTTCTACTAACAATAAAACTTTAGTGAGCATATTTTAAATTGAATACCTGAAACTATTTGTGTTTTTCGTTTATCTTAAATAACTTACTTTTACCTCAAATTGCGTTTATCTGTCACACCTCCACTATGAAAAAAGCCTAAGACCTATATTTTTAACCATGAAGATGCAAAATTTACTTCAGCAATTCCAGAAGAGAAATAGCATATGAAAATCTGGCTCCCAGGGAGTAGTTCCCTTACCTCCAAACACATGAATATTGAAAATGAAATTCCAAAGAAACCACAACAGCCAAGGGAGGAAGAGGGAAATGAGTATACAGAGTATACTGGGGTAAAATTGAAAATAAATTTTCCCATAGAATTATGCCATAAATGACATCTAAGGATTGTTTGAATAGTACTTCTTAATAATTATTTCATAATATTTTTGGACTGTCCTAGAACTGCGACCACAATTAAACATAATTTCGGTATAAAAACAAAAAAGTATTCCTGATCCCAAACAAATGACTGATAAGTGATGTAACCCACCACAAACCATTTTGTGACAGCCCTTGTTTATACTTGGGGCATAGCCAATATAAGACTTGAGGCTATCTCAGGAAATGAGATGGCTAACAGGTTTCATTCCATGTGCCAACTTCAATCAGTTGGAGTGATGTATTAACAAGTACTCTGAAATCACGTTTTGTCCAGGCAGGAAAGAGTATGTCATTCATTATCTATATCTTTCATGGATATGGCTGAGAGTAAGATGGTACCACTACCATCTGTTTTAGAAGATGGGGAGAAGAGGGGACAGAGAAAGCAAACTGAAGGGTTTTGTTTCCTCCCATCTTAATTAATGCACATGGGTTAATATTCAATGGGGAGGCATACAAAGGAGTAGCTGACATGTGAAATGAGTGAGAAATAGAGAGAACTTCCCCGCAGCAGCCCCTTCTGTGTATCTGCCATGTTGATGACGACCAGAAAGTGAAGTAAGGCCAAACTCACCAAGGCAAGCAGAAGAGAAGAAAGGGAAGTAGCAATCTAACAGCTCCCGGGTCAGTGCGGTAAACCCTCAAGTCCATACATCTGGGAGAATATTACCTAGAAGGACCTCACATGCATTGAGAAAAACTTTGGTCAGGATTTCGTTTTGCCTGCCACAGCATAGGTTTTTTTTTTTTTTCCTCCATAAACAATCTTATTTCTATTCTATAGTATTTTAAACAGGAGCTAGCTAGGTAAAGTGAGTGTTTGAGACTAGTAACTAAGGGTCTCACTTTTACCTAAAAAGTTAAAAAACAAATAATAAAGGAATCCAATGACCATTAGGTTCAACTTGGTGTCTGGGCCTGCACCATCAAAATCAACATCTAACTGCATCTCCTGTTGATTGTCCTTATTATAAATGGAGTACAGATCTAAACAAAAGGTACTTCTTAACAAAGCAAGATGAAATGAAATTATAATTTCAAGCAACACCTGCCAGCTAAATGAGTCCAGCATTTCAGTAGTCAAAGCGCAGAGAGAGAAGTCTCTCTCTACGCATTTGGTCCATGTATTGACCCAGAACTAGCCTTTACAACTCACTCATACTTGATTTCATTTCATTTTGGGTGTGAGGCACGTATGAGCTTTGATCTCTCATCACTTTTTGCATAACTTTTAGCCTATATATGTTAAAATAAACTTTTATTTTTTTTAAATGTGTTAAGAAATCATTTGGAAGAAGAAACTCATGTTGATAGTCATTTTTCAAAAATTACATTAGTGTGGAAGTAGTTTTAGGAAAGAGAAAATCACTAGTTCTCAAGCCTGTGTATCACATTAGTGCCTTTCAAAAGACAGCTAATATTAAAACTATTTGTTTCTGAGTACTGTTACCTTTTAATTAAAATAAAACAATTTTCCTTCATTGCTGGCTAGGTTTTCAAAGGTTGATCAACTATTTATCTTTTTGAAACCATTATGTCATAGTCAACTAATTAATGTCACAATGTTAAATATTTCATAAGCTAATAATAATTTTGTGAATAGAAGAAAAATTGTATACATTCTTTTAAAATCTCACATAATTAATCATCACCAGCTCTTTGGCGTTCTGAAATAAATGTTTTGGCTTGATAAAATAATTATAATTTAAAACTAAAGAAAGAGCTCAAAAGAAACTAGGGTAGTAATGGGAGCTATTGTCTTTTATAGCTAATTAAAACTATAATTACAGATGAAAAGCACTAAAAGCAGGTCAAATAAATCTTGCCTGATGGCTGCTGGTAGAATTTAGATTTTAAAACAGTTGTTTAGTTATCATCACTTTAGAAAATAGGTTTAATGTTCTGGTGGATTTTTTAAAGTTTTGAGATTGCCCATTATATATGGCATTCATTACACAAGTTTCTGCAGTTACAAAACTTGAAAATATACACCAATAATTGAATATTTGTATATATTTAATGTTCACTCAAACATCCCTCTGTGGCTTACCACTAGTTGAGTACCTTGTCCATTTCATGGAGTCCTTTGTCAGGAATTCTCACAGTGATAGCTGAGTATCCTAAACATCAAACAACAAAATGGAAACAAAATCCAAAGTAATTCCAAAGTAAACTTGCAAATCTTGTCAAGGATTGCGTAAAATTAGTGTTGGAGAATGACTTGAACCATATCAAAACTCTTGACAAATTATCTAAGTTGTAGTAGTTAACCAAAGAATGGCGCCAGCAAGAATAATGAAAGGAAATGTGTTTCCAAAATGAATGATTTTATCAAAGGATCAATAGTGACCTTTAGAAAAATTTATAAAATTCTTGGACTTTTATTTATTTACTTATTTTGGCAAAAGTTGTACTCTCTAAGGTCACATGGCAAAATGCAAAAGTAAAATAGAGGAATTAATAGCATGTTATCTTACAAATTTATTAGCAAAACACTCAAAGTCCATCATAAAAATTAGGGCAAAATTTTGGTATACACACAACAAATATGTTTGCTTTACTTTTTACACATAATTCAAATGAAACATTTTTCATTAGTCATAATAAAAATTTTATTTCCATTTTCAATGGATTCTGTTGGTGACTACACCAGGAAACAATTATTCTCAGGTAACAAGAGTTTTCTTTATGTCATTTACTTTTACTAGATAAATCAAAACTTCTGTTTGATGATTTTTTATTTCTGTTTGAGGGCAGGTAAGTCACAAACAATCAGATGTTTAGTCTACCCACATGTTTTTCTTTAATACAGTTCATGCTAAGTCTGTCTCTGTTAGCCAGGGCTTCTATTTATCAAACATGATATGAATTCCAGGTGGCTACAGAATAGCAAGAACTAATATCAACTTAGCTTAAATTTATTTGTATATTATGACTCAGACATTACTTTGCTTTAAATATGTGGTATTTTTGTGGGGGCAAATATATGTGTGTGTGTGTGTGTGTGTGTGTGTGTATAAATAGTAAAGAAATTTAGATGTGTAGTATATTGATAAGGGTCCGAATAGAATGAAAGGAAAATATTAAGCAAGAAGATTTTTATAGGACTCAGAAATACATCTATTTTTCTATTTCGTCAGTTGATTTTTATTGTTGTCATTGTCCTGGAGCGAAATGGTGACTTGGTAAGTCCCCCAAATTGGATAAGCGTGATAAGGCAGATTATTGTTTTCCAGATTTATATTTTGTATTTGAACTAAGACATTTTTTCTTAATTTGAGGATTTTTACTAATTTTCAGTCTGTAAATAGCATTTATGTTCATGTATTAGTTTAATCTGTTTTCTTATAAAAACCAATACCTAAAGTAGCAGCCTATGTGAAGTCATTTTGTCCCAGTCAGCGGGCTCTCACAGAAAAGCTAAACTGCCCTGGTCATCTGGAGATAAGGGATACTCTTACTCTGAGACGAGGGATCTCTGTTTTCTGAAACAAATTCCTGAAAATCAGCATTTCGTGCATCGTTCTTCTCTAATTTCAATAGCAGACAGTAGCAATTTAAGAAAGCTTAAGTAGACTCAGAATTTCTGATTCTCTTCCAATTTAGCTAATAGGTAAAGTTTCTCATTGCTGACTGCACTAAACCTGAACTCTCTCTAGGACTTTGGCAAAGCAGCTTTCTAAAAATTTTGTTGGAAATATGTAATCAGAGCTCCCTTATATGCAGGGGAAACCAGAGCACTAAGTTTAATTGACACTTAATGAACCAACTTGACTGCCATGTGCAAATGTCAGAAGTTTGTTTGAAGGGAAACTGTATAGTGAAAAAGTGTTTTTTATCACCTGACTAAATGGACAAGCAAAGGATTAGTAGCCAGAAGGGACTGATTGAGAAGCCTCATTTGTGCTTGAGTTTTGGGATTTATTTTACTTCAAAAACTGGCCTAGTTTTAAAATTGTTTGAAGGAATGTTAAGTAAAAAATACCTACGGTATAGCTACCTTGCTGAATTACATTGGCATTCTACCAAACTCAGAAATTTCAAGGACCAGGTGGTTACGACAGATAAAAAAAAGGAGAATTTCTTGCTCTCGGCAGCAAAGGAAATAGGATTTCTGAAAGCAAAGTACTTATATTTTATAAATAATATTTTCCTTGCAACAGAAGATAAGTTTATTAGTGATAAAGGTAAATTTAAATTCTGAAACAAAGTATCTGAACTGGTAAATTAAAAAGAAATCTCCTGAATTTTACATACAGTTTTTAAAACATAATCAATTTATCTGGAGTGAATGTAGCACAAAAACAGGTTCTTTGGAGAAAAGAGTAAATATAGTAAATGACAAATAGTTCTTGTTTTGATATGAGGCAAAACCTATTTTCTACAACTCATAACTGGAATATTTACAGAAACAATTTCTTGGATCTCCACAACCACCCAGAAAAAATAATCACAAAGGAGAATTTGAGGACAAAATTTTCGGGTTTTGAAAGTTTATCTTTGGGGACAATAAGGTGTCTGAGGGAACTTTTTTTTTCAGTAAATTCAAAATAATGACCACGATTGTTACCTTCAAATCTGAGATGCTGCTGAAAATCTGGACATGTTACTTTCCTCACTCCTGTCATATGGAGAAAAGGCATTCCTCTAAACCTCATCTCAGTTAGGAGATCACAAACCACCGAATGACAGACACAGCCCAAGCTCCCCATTTTAGGGTGTGCAGTAAAGGGTGTGCATAGGAAGCACCCTCTGAATGTCCCAATGGCAGAGATTCCAATCGAGTCACTTTAGAAAAAGACTCGATGGGGGCGGGGGAGAGAGGGAATGAACAGGGGATGAGGATCAAAAGACCAATGGAGAGGGAAGCTGTTTCCTTCTGCTGAAAAAGCAGTTGCTAAAACTTTGTGGTGCTACAACCCCACTGCTTGCCTAGGGGAGGAGAGAAGCTGTCTCAACAGGATATCAACAAAATCAGTCTCAGCTTATTCATAAGCACTAGTCCCTTCTCTCAGGTTTGGACCAGAGGGCAATTGAGCATTTTCCTGAGTCTGTGGGATAATTTGTGTTTGTTTGTCTCTTCATAGGATTTGAGAAGTAGAAGCCTGCTACTCCTGAGAAGCTCCTCACGGAGTAAGGAAGGGTGCCCAGTTTGCTGTGGGACATTATCCAGCTTTTCCATCTGGAAACCTTTCCTTCCTTCAGTCTCCTTCCTCCCCCTGTCCCTCCCTCCTCTTCTCTCTTCCTCCTTCCCTCTCTGCTCCTCTTCCCTCTGTAAAGGTGAAATGATCCAGCATCCAACTGCTCAGTAAACGAAGACCACATTTTCTTTATTTAATAAAGAAGAAGGAGGCAGTTGGTTCCCACCTTTCCTGCCCAGAGTGTCTTCTTAAAAACATAAGTGGCCCAATCTTTTGATTTTCAGAGTAAGGTCCAGGGCCTTCTGACTACTGGAACTGTAAACCCACACTTCTGAGATTAAGCTTGAAGTCTCTCACAAGATGGACAGGAGATAATCACAAAATGAGTCTTCTTGTCTCAAGGAGATAAGAGAAGTCTTAGTTTTCCTTTGTATTACTGTATAAATTTGTGCAAAATTCTGTCCAGATTTTGTAGTTGATTTCATACTACCTTATATGCATGTAAATCTGATAAAGCTTCCTCAGTATCAAATTGTGTTCTTTCTCTCATTTATATAGGTATAGAGATTGTTTTCATTCTCCAATCCTTCCCTCTGTCCTTCCTACCATTATTTTTTCGTTCCACAAATATTTACTAAGTACAGATAGCACTACAGAAAGTACAAAGACATAGAGCATGGCGACCCAAACTAAAGAGTAAAAACAAGACAGTCCATTTGTTTCAGTATCTTTAACTTCTGCTTCAAGATTTTAAAATGCAGATTTTATTTTTCTTGGTAAATTAGGTGTTATTTTAGTTAACTTTTAATTATTTTTTTTCTTATTGTGACTACTCATTTATTGTTTATCCGGGAAATATTCTTTTGCGGCCCGCATTATTTTTAGTTCTGGTTGCAAGAATTCTGACAGTGTTTGTAATTCCATTGTTTTTGCATGATTCATGGTGCATTGACCAATACTAATGATGCATGAGGCTTGTAAATACCTGTGCTTGAAAGGGGAAGTATTCAGTGCTGGCTAAGAAGCTGAATCTTTTTTTTTTTTTGTGGGGAAGACCAGCCCTGAGCTAACATCCGTTGCCACTCCTCCCCTTTTTGGTGAGGAATACTGGCCCTGGGCTAACATCCGTGCTCATCTTCCTCCACTTTATATGGGACGCCGCCACAGCATGACTAACAGGCAGTTTGTCGGCGGGTGCCGGGGATCCGAACTCGCGAACCCCGGGCCGCCAAGCGCGAACTAAACCGCTGCGCCACCGGGAGGCCCCCAGAAGTTGAATCTTTAACTGCCATTAATCAGCTAGGTCTATGTGCTTCCCTTGAGTGCAAGCTTTCTTATTCTTCTACCTTTTTTCTTTTCAAATTATAACCAAAGCGAATTTTTTTAAATCAGGATAATAGGAATATATTTAAGTGTTTGCGGCTTAGTACAAAATTAGAATAGTCATCGTATTCTAGTCGGGTTTGAAGTTAACAAACTCACTTGAATATTTACATCGACCAAGATGACCTCAACTTTCCCCTCAGCTTGACTAAACTTTAAATGGGTTTCTTCCTAACTGTAGGCCCCTGACCTCTATTTTTTTAGAGCATTTACTTAGAAAACTTGCAATTATAAATTCTTTCTCTGCCTTTTGAGATGTAAATCTTCTCTCAGCCTCTCAGGAGTTTTTCAACCCAAGACTATCTTTGTCAAGGACCTGAGAGCTATCCCTTTGAAATATAGTCAAGAAAGATAGGGCCCCTGTCTTCAAGTCTCTGTGGTGGGTAGAGTTGAACCTTGCTAAACGCCAATTAGCAAACACAGATGGCTTAATCACATTGACCGACCTCCCTGATCAAGTCCTAGAACACTTTTTCACTAGCTCACCCCAGTGCTTAAAAAGTCTTCTACCTTTGTTTCAATGAAGTTGATATGTATATATATATATAAACATATATATTTTATGTAAATATAAAATGGACTTGATATATGTTTTATACACATTAATGCACATGTATACGTATTTTACACATAATTCTACATACATACACATACTTTATACATATTTACACACACACACACACACACACACACACACACTCTCTCACACAGCACACATCGAGCAAATTTTGAGCCTCTGCAGCTTTGGAGAAGAATAACCCAGGAGTCCTTCCTGTCATCTGTGAGCGAACAGAAGTTACTACTCTCTGGAGAAGAGTGGAGAGGCAAAAAACAAAAACAAAAAGAGATAATCACTACTAATTGATTACCTGACTTCCACTCTCCACCACAGCAAAAGCCATGGGAATAGACACGCTTTTGTCTCAGTGTCCTCTCCTCCTGTCAGCCCCCTGACTTCCCCAGGCCCTCACAGGCTGACTTGGTAGTGATGGCACCTACAGTCTCAGCCCTTTCTGGGGCAGATTCTTGCTGGATCATATTTACATCAGGGTTTTCAGTCCCCCCAGGTGAAATGATATTATTGTCAATAGTCCTAGTATCCATTGTTCTAGGAAAAGCACTGAGGGTTTATATGGCTTTTGTGCATCAATATTTCCTGTTCCCTTCATCATATGTTGGAATATTTTGAGATATTTGATTTCTGTCTTGGTCTCCTTCCTAGTATCCTTATTCTCTGATGAGACTAGAGCTGTGCACAAAACCCTAGATCTTTCAACTGCACTACTGGGGACCCGTTGTGAATGGACTGCTCATCCAGCCCATAACTCAATGTGTGACACAGAATTGTCCTTTGAATTTCTCCTGTATCAACATCTGCTCTGTCACTCTGTCTCTCCAACCTTACACTCCATACTCATACTTGCTTCATTTGAATTTACAATGAGTTTCCAATATAGTTCATTGGAAAAACCAATAATAAGTCTCTCCAAAGTTGAATTATTTACATGGCCATTTTTCTGCCCTACACATCTCCTTCTCATTCATGTTCCTGATAATATAGCTTGCTTGAGGTATAACACAAAAATATAAATAATGTAAATAGATAGTGGGCGATACCTATACATTGTCTAACACAGTAACAGCCATCCAACTCTGGTGCTATTATCCCATATTCAGGTTGGTAATCTGAGTTTGAGATTCATAGGAAACTTGGTTGGTTAAGAGGCCACAGGCTAAATGCAGGAGCTAAAATTCAAACCCAGGACTAGTTGAGGCACAAACCTTAAGCTCTTGCTGTTGTCTCAAGAGACTCAGATGTTTGTTGCTAAGAATTAGCACAGTCTTGGCAGAAGAAAAAATACAACCCTAAAAGTGGCGAGTATAATAAAAACTGCAAAGCATTAGGAATCAGAATGCCTTGCAAATTAATTGTGTGACCTTGAAAAAATTATCTAGCTTTTGGAATAGCAATTTCCTTATCAACTGAATAGGGAATTAGGACAGTTAATGATCTTACAGATCCTTTATAAGTTAAAAATTATATGGTTCTTTCTGAATGCTAATCAAGATACTTCTTGGAAACATTCATTCAAAAAAAAAAAAATTTACTGCCATTTCCTCTGGCAACATCTGGAGATATACAACCCAGTGTTGTTTAAGAAGAAAGTTAGGAAATTTGTGAAACGAAAAATATCTTTCCGTGTGACTTTGAAAAAAAATTCAAAGTCCTTAAGCCCCTCTCCATTCATCCACACAGTAGAGATAAAAATAAGAAATGTTATTGACCCCAAGTTTTGTGTCAGAGAGGCTGCCTCTCTCTTCTTCCTGTCACATGATTTGAGCACCTCAGCATGAATTTGAGAAGTGCCTTTTCTTGCTCTCCAGCCAAGTTGTTGTATACTGGAGGGAGAAAAACCCATAAACCCCAATATCTAGCTCACAATTTACCTTCCATCTGCCTAGCTAATGGTTTTCAGGTTGAAGAAGGTTTTGTGTCCACATTCCCCAGGGCTATGAGAAGCCATTAAAAGTGACAAGGATTGCTGGAAGTGGAGGAAAGGTATGGGATCAATGTAAGTTTGTCAGGCAAAGCAAAACTACTTTAGCTTATACATGTTAGGAAATCTGTTTAAAAGTTGATCTGCTCTGGAGAGCAGAAGACAAAAGGAAGTTGGCCAACACTGGTAGGCTACCATACTCATTCAGATATGCCAATGATAATGTCAGAACCATTCTGCTGTCCAATTGCAAGTCAACTAATGCTTACTGAATGCCAGCAAAGTGCACAAGGATTTTGTAGATGCCGGTAGGCCTTAAGTAAAACAAATTTAAATTTCCTTTTTATTGTTATCCATTAACATCATCCTCAAATAAAATTGCATAATTCTCTGCTTCCATTACAATATCAAGAGAGACTTTTCCTTTTATCTTTACTAATCACTTAATTTATCTCTACCTATGAACTTAAATATCAGTGTGGTTAGAAATTATCCCACAACCTTCTACAAATCAGTCCAAAGCATCCTAAAAAAGAGAGAAGAGTTCGATAAACATCACAAGCAGTTTTTCCTCTATTTTGAATATATAAGTATATACGTAAGCAACAAAGACAGAATGTGAAATAGAGACACACAGAGAGAGAAAACATATGCACAAGCCAATTAAAATGCAGTCTGCAGCATAGTGGACTGAAAGTTGTATGAAAATGTACTCTTATCCTGGTACCAAAGAGATGAGACAGCAATCACAAGTTAGAAATTCTCATTAGACCAATTTATTCAGCCTTTGGCAAGGAGTAGTTAATTTGTAAGGAAAGTAATCTTTTCAATTGTAGGATTTAGGAGTGAGTCTTATTATCAACAGTCTCTTTCAAATTGCAGTTATGAATTTTAGCTGAACTCCATAAATCTAAAGCTCATTCTATTAACATAATCTTTAGGATGGCCTTGAACTCTGGGTTTGTAATTTCAATTGAATCAGACTTGCTCTGTTCTGACACACTTTTTACAAAATATATGTTATAGTCTCAATAGGAAAAAGAAAACTACTGCAACTCGATCTAGGCAAATGATATTAAAGAAATACAAAAGTCTATGTCAATCCTTAAATTTAAAAGTGCAATCATATAAAAAAAATCTAGGGATGCCAACATACTCTAAGGATCTAATGCAATAGGAGTGTAAAATGATAATCTTTCTACCTTGCTTTTGACTGAGGCCCCAAAGGCTGAGAACAAAGAATAGTTGCCAAGTACCCATACATCCCACAGTGAGATGTTAGTTCACCAATGCTAGAGCATGAGAAATGTTTCTCAGACCCTACAAGATCAGCCACTTCACCTGAAACAATTAAAAGATGAAGCTGAATAATCACAGAGAGGATTTCCTTGGAAAGTGACCTAGTACTACCCCATGGGGGTGAGAGAAAATCCTTTCTTCTATATTAATCCAAGTGAAAGGGGCTTCTCAAGGGCTCTATATACATCTTCTGTAATTTAGTTGCCATAGAAGACTAGTATTTGAAACACACCTAGGAGTTTAAAACTAAGAGGCTGTTCCTATCAGGCTGAACAATAGGGTTTGAGGAAAGGGAGTCAAGGAAGTATATAGTTTAATGGTGGAATTAATTTCAAATACATCAGTAATTGCATTAAATGTAAATGCAGTTGACATGCTAGTAAAAAAGACAAAGATTGCCAAACTGTATGCTTTTTGATACATTTACAGCATAAAGTTAGAGAAAAATTGAAACTAAAAGAATGGAATAAAATATGCCATGCAGATATTAACCAAAATTCTTAATTTCAAACAAATAGACTTTAAGGCAATAAGACTTATTTGAAGTAAAAAGATTCAACTCACCTTAATGATATATTAATTTAAAATTATTCCCTCTTAATAACACAGTCTCAAAATGTACAAAGGAAAAATTGAAAAAGCTACAAAAAATACATACAGAAACGATAAAGAGAGATTGATACATATCATTTAATAATTGATAGAACAAGTAGACAAGAAGGCTTCTGAGTCCTCACTTTGAGAATAAAGGTTGACATTGGAACCACTTGCTCCTTTGACTAAAATTTTTTTAAAATGAGTATTTATATAATTTTAATACATTAAATAGACACCAGGGTTAGAATCTATTTCTTCAGCAACTTTCCAATGGCTCAAGTACACTGCTAAATCCTCAAATAAATCTAAGACCCTAAACATGTTCAATATTATTTTTAAAAAGATAATCATCTAGATAAAATATACTAATAGACTAGTATAAATAATACTATAAAATATAGGTAATCTTATTTTGCTAGCCAGAGAAATAATTTTTTCCCAGTATTCCCTTATGCATAACAGGGGTAGAAGCAATCTGACAAGCCAAAAAAAATGACACTAGGGGAAAAAATTGATCAGAGGAAAATCTCAAAGGAACTTTGGTAGTTTTTCTAGTATTTGGTAGTATACAAAGGTAGTATTTCTCCTTGGTCAGTAATGTACTTATAGCAAGTTACACAGGGTCTGGAGAAAGAAAGACAATATTTGATCTGCTTTTAACACCTTACCAGTGTTGGTAGTTGTGTGTGGGGGGGAACAGGCACTCCTAACCACTGTTTGGAATACAACCTGCTTGGGAAAATGTGACTATTTCAAACCCTTTTTGGTAGATGTATCACTGTTTACCAACGTCCAGTTCTCTTTCCCATAGGAATATTATTCTTTCTTACCCCCTTGAAGCCACTAATGCTTATATGACTTGCTTTGGACAGTGAAATATGAGCAGAAATGACATGTGTCACTTGAGGGCTTTAACAGAAAATGCAAGCTATAGTTAATTCTCATTATTTGCAGTAATGTTCTGTAAAGTCTCTATGAATAATGAAGTAGCAAATATTATGTCATTGCTCCTAGGAGAAATAGAGGGTTGGGTTCCTACAAGCCTCTGGTCACAACATTTCCATCAATTGATCAATATAACTGATAATAATTTTTTACGTATATTTCTGTTTAAAGACACATTATTGAATATATTTCTTGCAAATAATTAAATGTAGTATTTTTTTATAATAAAACATAGCCAAGAAGAGTTTTCCTGATCCTGGGTAACATGACTGTAAATATCTTGTTTTTCAGCCTTGCAGTAAAGTTATCCACTATTTTTTTTTAGTTGTCATCTCATGAATCCACAAATTTATCATTTTTCATCTTTTCCATAGCTTTAGATGTTACTATATAGCTTGGATCTTAATACTATAGATGTTACTTTAGCACTTTCTGGAGCAGCCTCACATAGAGATGGGCAAATTTTCTTTTCCTTTTTCTGGATGTATCATATTGTTGATTCAATAACATTGAACTCACAGCCAAAAGCACTGTAACTCATGCCTGAATAAAGCTTACCTAACACATACCATTCTCTCCATAAGGCGCATCACAGCCTACTTGTGCTTAGGAATATTAGACAGCACTTCAGCACTATGCTTGGGGCCATTTTAAACAGCAAAATCACTAATAAAAAGCACAAAATGTGAAAAAGTGGCACTAAACAGACCACAAAAAAACCGCTTGTTTACAGTATGAGATCTGAAACAAGAAGGCAAAGTGTTACCTTGTTTGACCTCAGCTGGAAAATCACACACTAGGCAACTTAAATTTTTCACCATTCTGTGCATGTCTGCGAATGACCACAACAGCCATGTGAGTATTGGCTTGGAGGTTACAAATAAATTTTAGCAAGAAGGCGAACTTGCAAATACAGAATCTGCAAATAAGGATTGACTCCACACCTTAATCTTGACCAACAGTATTCCAGCATTGGCTGCTTAATTACTCAGGAAGTACAGAGACCTCCACTGACCATGAATTAACATGTAGCATGAGTCAGAATTGAACTTCTGTGTTTTGTGTCTCTTAAACTTTGGGATTGTTGGTTACCGTAATGTAGCCAAGCCTACCCTGACGTAAGCATTCCTTGACCTAGAAATTCCACTGAAAAATTTATCTAACAAATATGTTCACACAGCTGAACAAAGACCTATGAAGAAGAATATAGAACATTTATAGAAGGAAACATAAAAAACCAATAACTCTTATTGTCTCTGATAATCAAGATTAGGAAACTGAGGTGGCAGATTGTTTTCACTGAATAATTTTTTAATTGCTTAAAATTGCATATATTGTTTCTTGAATAAAAAGACAAAAATAAATTTAAAAATTAAAATAAAATAACCACACTGAAAGGATGTATGTGTTTTTAAAACATCAGTCTTCAGGTTTTCTCTTAAAATTAGGGAAACATCTGCTATACTAGAGTGAAAATTTCTAGAATGCCTAGATTGTTGTCTTTATGGATTATTTTACTGTTAGGGGCAGATTATCTCATCATTTATGTGAAAGACGGATTTGAGCTATTTTCAATCACTCTAAATTATTATTTATTTCTAGGTACCAGCAGTTTTATTCTCTTTTCTGAGATCCAAGTGTCAATAGGAGAATATGCAGCAGAAACAGTTGAGAAGCCAGCACAGCCCTGCTTCCTGGAAAAGTCAGTATATTCACTGTGAGTCTAGTTTGCTGTCAGTGGGTACCAAATCCACAGTTTATCTATCTAGAAGATCAGTGGGACCTGACTAAATAGTATCAAATGATTTCCTTCTACAAATAGTGACTCATAATCCTTTGATAATGTGAGAAAGCTACCTCTTTGTAAAAAAATTTTTGGAATAAAAATGCATCTCATTTGTAAATTTTTCCTCAGAAATTTTATTATAGGTATTCATTGTTTTAATTACAAATTTAGGGTGACAACACTGGTACAGAAAACATATTAAAAATTAAAAATCTCTCACAATTTCTCTACCTTAATTCTCATTCAACAAATTCTTCTATCAAAAACATTATCATTATTCTTATAATCCTTCTGTCTTGTACACAAGTATCCATAGATTTATTGAGTACAACTTGAGTACACATATCTATTTTCTACATTACATTTTAGTCTAACTTGATTTCAAAAAAAATTGTCAAATGTTTTATTGAACAATGTTCCTTATAGTTTACCTTGAGAACATTCCTGTATTAGTGAGTCAGTGCCACATTATTCAAATAAGTTCTCTCCAAATCAGATTTATGTATATTTATATAAGAAGAATAGTTGTATAAAAACAATTTATGTATATTTGTATAAAGAGACTGTTTAGAAAATATCTTACTTTCAGGTAAATGTACTTTTACAGAAAAATATTATGTACTGTGTGCATGTATATTTTATCTGTATGTATAAAGAGAATGGTTATGTAAATAAACACACATATATGTATTTACATCTACATACATAGTTAATATATATGGTGACAATAGTCAATGAAAGAATACACAAAATGATTTCTTTATTATATTGTGTAAGAAAAAATCTACTCCCTTAGCTGTATAGTTAAGAAAGTCTGAGGAAATAGCTTCTGTGTTTACATATATAAATTGATTTGAAAAGTCAAGCTCAATTCGATAGTTTGGTGTGTTGCAAATCATTGTCTTGAACTGCTACCAACAATTATGCCCTCTGACACAGGGCTGTTTTGGCACACAAACCAAACTTGGTGACATTGACTATAACTCAGTCAAGGAATAAAACTGTCCTTGTGTTTTACTGTGAGCATGAAATCATCATTATTCATTTAAATTGTCACTATATTCATAGAAAACGCCAGTCTGATGCCCTATTCTAACCATAAAATTATCTATCATTTTCACATTATTTCCCATTTATCCTGTTAAATTATGAAGGCTCATTTCCAACACAGGAGGAAGAAGGTAACAGACGACTAATAAATAGGAAATCTGGTTCCAGTTTGCTTAAATATATAGTGTGCTCAAAAGCTATTCCTCATAAGGCATTGGAATAAACAAGAAATTTAATCCCTACTTGATATTGTATCAGGTAAATTGCCTTCAGTTGAAAGTATTAAAACACAAGGCATTTAGTGGCTCAGGTAACTGAAAAATTAAAGATGCAGTTGCCTGACAATGTTAATAAGCTCCCAGTTTCCTTCGGACTCTCCACACTCTGAATTTTATCTAAACCGCACATCCTTGTGCTCTCAAATTAGTTACCAGCTTCAACCAGAGTTATATTCTTCTTTATCAATAATTCAAGGGGGCAGAAATATGTTCTCTTCCTGCAACCACCACAGGAAGGACTTTCTTTTTCTTGAATAAACCAGTCCCTTTGTCAACCTCTGAATGTGAGGATCAGGAGAGTGTGACCCCAGATTTGGTCAGGTGTTTGTGTAGAGTTAATCCCGCCCATATCGCATGGTTGGAAAGTCTTTAGATCTGATTAGGAAAAGAGAAGAGGTAAACAGTTTCCAGGAAAATAAACATATCTTTATTTTAGGAGTAAATATTTCTGTGAAGCCAAATAGATCTATCTTAAAGTGCCTATTTTTCTCCCAAAAAGATTTTTTTCAAAGAATGGATTGCATGATTACATTGCTTTTGTCTTTTCGTTATCTACATATATTTAAAGATCATGGAAAGACGAGGTATAACTAATCTTATTAATTCATTTATTCATCCACTTATTTAACTAAATAAACATGTAGCATGAGTCAGCCTAATTTATTGAAAACATATTAGGTTCCAGACACTATTGTAGGCACTTGGAATACAATAAGGGACGAGAGTAGACATCTCTACTCTCAAGGAGCTGACATCCAAGAATGGGTGACAAACAGTAAGACAATGAACAAGTAGGCTAATAAAAAAATAATTTCAGAAAGTAAAAAAAAAATTAGAATTCTGTTAGAGAGAATGACGGGGGGGAAGCGTCATGACTTAGCTAAGATGATCAGGAAATACCTCCCTGAGAAGGTGACGTGAAATCTGAGGACTAAAGAAGAAGAATCCAGCCAGAAAAGTGAAGGGGTTAGGAAAGAACATTCTGCTTGCAGAGGGACTAGTAAATGCAGAGACAAAGAGATATGAACAAGCTTGATGTGCTAGAAAGACAGAAAGATTCCCAACATGACTGGAGCATAGTGAATATGGAGGAGAATGGTGGAAGATGAAGTTAGAGAAAGAGATCATGACCCAATTAAATCAAGTCTTATAAATAATATAAGGTGTTTGTATTTTACTCTAATTGAAATAAGGAGACCAAACATTACCAAATATACTTATTCTGACTACCCCGTATCTGACTACCCTTTATGCAGAGAAAGACTTTCCCATCCTATGAACCTTGGCAAGAAGAAAAACTTACACTTTGCACCCTAGAAACTGAGACTTTTCTGGTTCATTGAAGCTATGAAAGAGTCATAGGAAGTATAAGAAGCTTTCTCAGATTGTGACAGTGGTTGTAGGGAGACTGAGTTTCTGGAGAAGAGCAATGTTGATGTCAGTACCCAGACTCTGCAACTATGTCAGTCATTGGCTGCAAAGGCTATGATAACATCCTCAGTGGACCAGTTCTGCAGTGTGACTGTGATGTGGCCCCTGGCTGTATAGTCCTGAACCTGGTTCTCCAGATTCCCCCAGAAATTCTTCATTTTACCAATATGTTTCTATTAAGTGATTTTCCACTTATTATATTAGTTACCTACTGTTTCATAACAAATTATCTCTAAATTTATCAGCTTAAAACCATGATAAACATTTATTATCACATATAACTCTGTGGGTCAAGAATTTGGGGGCATCTTAACTGAGTAGTCATGATGTAGGCCAGGGATTTACTCATTTGAAGGCTTGACAGGGGCTGGAAGATCTGCTTCCAAAAGCCTCATTTACATGGCTGTTATCAGGAGGCCTAAATTTCTTACTGGCTGTGAGCAGGAGGCCCAGTTCTTTCCCATGTAGACCACTCCATGGGGCTGCTTGAATATGCTCATGATATGGAAGTTAACTTCCTTCAGAGAAAGTGATCCAAGAAAAGCAAGATGGAAACGGAAATGTCTTCTATGATCTAGCCTCAGAAGTCATATTCCATCACTTCAATAATATCTTATTGGTTACCCTGGTTAGTTGTGTCCTGTATGGGAGCAGACTGCACAAGGACGTGAACACCAGGTTAGTGAGAATAAGTGAGCACCGTCTTGAAGACTGGCTGCCAGAATTAGTAAGGATTGGTTTCTACTATTTGTAAATGACGGCTCTGAGTGATTTTTAAAGCCATTGTATGTTTAGAAGCAGAGAGGTGATATGTTCTGTTTAATGGTTTTAGATTATTTCAATTATTATACAGAGAATGGACTATTGAGGACAGAGTGGAAACAAGAGGCCTTTGCTATATTTCAAGTGAGATATGACGCTAGTATGACGGAAATACAATGGTGAAATCTGTTCAGTTTCAAGTCACAGTTGTAAACAGCAGCCACAGAATTTGCTGATTAGATAGAGTCTTTGAGGGGACTATATATAGTAAGGATGTCTCCAAAATTTTAGACTCTAAAACATGGTGTATATAAGAGCCATTTATAGAGCTGAAGACAAGAGCTAGAGGAACAGGGTAGTAGGGGGAAATTAAGAGTTTTCTAAGAATATAAGCTTGATACATTTCCCAGACACTCAGTAGAGATACAGCTTAGATTGGTAAATATGTGGATGTGGAGTTCAGGGCAGAGGATCAAAGCCAGAGATATAAATTTGCTATCTGCAGGAGTAGACGATACTTAAAGCCACTTTCTCCATTTATTTGATAAACCCATCACTACCGAACACAAACCAGAGTACGTGAATAAAATTTAATTATTGCCGAAAAAAGCAATTTTGCCATTTCCATGGGCTTATGTAATTCTTTCTTTTAAAAAAGTAAATGAAAAATATGTGTTCATTAAAAGAGGAGGATCATGGGATACTAATATCCTTAGAATAAACTTATTAAACAGTTAACCCAATATTTAAAGCTTCAATATTCTTAAACCAGACACAAAAAAAAAGTTTCCAATTTCTTTACTTTTGTTACAAGTCAATTTAGCCAGCTTGAAATCTTGAAGAGTATATTGATATTGATATTTTTGAAGAGAATATTGCGTGACAGAGAGAAATCACTACTTGATATGATAAATGACTTAATAAGGAAGATAACTGAATAACCAAATCCGTGAGTCAGGCCCTCAGAGAGCTCTTCCATAAGAATGGAATGACTCTAAGCAATGATTTTTAAACACTTCCTTCCCCTCTCACTAGAGAAAAGCAAATAGATGCTAAGTTATGTTGGAAAAGAGATAATTGTGAAAGTATATCCCCAAATGTAGTTTGTTTGTCCAAGGCGTTTATTCTGATTACGTGTATTTATTTAGAAATGTGTGTGTGAGTGGTAATGTTTCACTGCTAAACATCTGTCTCTTGTCTTCCTGACTAGCATCTTATTTTCTAAAATGTCTATTGTGTAATCACCCTATTGATTCATAGTTATAAAAGTTGCCCTGCCTGTTATATACCTTTAAATCTCCAATTCTTGCCAAACACACATCATGATATTGGCATCTTTGATCATTATCACTATAATAATAACTTAAATAAAAGTAAACATTCCATCAAATCAAAACAATAGTCACACTATTGATGGATGGTCAGTGACTATCGACAATTGAGTAGTGACTTTTGTTCCTAATTGGAATTTTCATTCCAGTTCTAAAATAGAGAAACTAGTTTCACAAGTATTTTGTTTTTAATCTTCCTCCATCATCAGAGTGGGTATGTTGACATATTCTCTATTCAGTTCAGTACAGATCCATCACTGACCTCTCTTCAACTAAAACTCAAAATTTATAAAACTGAATTTGTTCTCTTTCCCCAAATCAGCTAACCCCAAGGGTAAATCTATTTGTCAGTATTATTTTCAATCACTCAGGCTTGAAAATTAAGAATTGTTTTGACTTGCCCCTCTCTTAAACTCCCAATGACTAGTTAATCATCAATCTTTTATATTAAAAGAATTAAGCATTTATTGTATACTGTGTGCTTAGGATGCAAAGATGAATAAGATCATCCTTATTCAACTCACACTGCTTGCACTTATTTCTTCTTCTATATTTCTGCTGCTGCTAAACCAGTCTTAACTAGTTTTCTTGATTCCATTCTTTCTCACATCCAATTTATTCTAAACACTGCTGCCAGAATAATCTCAGCAAAAACACTTTGCATGTGTTATACTCCTTCTCAAAAATTTGTAATCATTACATTTTTTCTGCAGAATTATGTTATATATCTTTACTGGGTATTCAAGACACTCAACAATATGTTCCCCATCCTACTTTGAAGCTTTCTGTCTACTCCTCCGAACTCTCTGTTCCATCCAAACTAGTCTACACACTATTCCTACACAAGCCATCCATATCCCTACTATCAAGCCCTTGGAAATGGTTCACACCATTTCCCTTGCCTGGGATGTGTACTTTCCTGCGCGAAGTGTATCTAAGTAGAGTAATACAAGTTTAAGAATACACAATATTTACAAAACTTTAGAGTTACCTTTTTTTTAAAGAGCCACTTATTGAATAAACTATGTATATATAATTTTAAAGTATATATTCTATTTTTCTCATTAGGATGTACATATCTCGAGCTTCTTAATTTTTCAGTATGTCCATCTTATCTGAGGAAATAGACTATATACTTAAAAGTTAAGTAGATATAGAACCAGCCATGGTGGTCTAGTGGTTAAGATTCAGTGCCACCATGGCCCCGGTTTGTTTCCCGATCATGGAACCACACCACTTATCTGTCAGTTGTCATACTGTGGCGGTGGCTCACATAGAGAACTAAACTAACAACTAGGCTACACAACCATGCACTGAAGCTTTAAAAAAAAGAAAAATCCTTTTTGCCAAACTCTTTTGTCCAGCCAAAAAAAAAAAAGAATATTAGATATATATTTTTTAACATCTCTCCTCCATGCACAAAATGTGGAGGTAGAACTTAAGTACGTACTATAGAACTTCTTTAAAAATGTATACTATAGATTTTTTTATCATAAATAAGATTCCCTATATTTTAAACCTTATTTTTCTTTGTATAATTGAAGCCTTTATACTTTTTATTGAGTTTGGCTTAGAGTTAGTTATACAATATTAATTTATTATTCTGAATTACAGTCTTCCCATAATTCCATTATTACACTCATAACTGTGGAATTTGGGGCTGGAAGGGGCTTGATAAATACTCACATAGATAAAGAAACTGAGGCCCAGAGTGTTTCTGGAAGGCATGTAGTTAAAAATTGAAAGCATCATGTCTGAATCCCATCTCTTGTCTAAGTGCTTTTGCTACAACATCCAGAATATATGGTGCCAACCATACTAACATATGTACATTGTAGGAAGTAAAATTAAGCAATGTTAATCCCTAACTATCCTCATAACTAGCCCAAGACATACATAACATCTCACTAATTCAAATGATATAACGATAATACACATTTTTCTAAAATTAATATTGATGATTAGAATTTTAGTGTTGATTAATTTATTTAGTGAGAAGAAGTCTCTGGCCCGTTATATCCTCATCTCATTATTTTAACCTGTTATTTTAGAATAAATGCTTTAGAAATTAATCCTAAGGTAAGTTTTGAATAGACAAGAATTAGTTCTAAATTTGGCCAAAAAATAGCTTTATATGGAATAACAATAATAACAATAATGATAATATTAATTGGTAGAATGCTTACTATATAGCAAATTTTTCTAAGAACTTCACATGAATTGATTCATAAAAATCACACAAAATCCCTATAAAGTGTATTCTGCTATCAAATCCATTTTACAGATGAGAAATATGAAACCCCAAGGTTAATAAACTTGCTTAAGGGCACATAGTATCGTCTAATCCCAAATGTCTGCTGCAAAAAGCTTTGTTTTTATTCATCATGCCATCCTATCTATTGCTCTTTCAAAACTGTAGTCTTATTTCTATGGGAGCATCTGGCTCATATCTCTAAAAATGAAGAACAGCGTTTACCATTCTTTAGTCCTAAAATATTAAATGAAAAGTTGCAAATTCCTGGCGCTAATTGGCCTAAAAATCCTTTATAATAATAAGAGATGATAGCAGATTTGTAAAATTCACAAATCTCCATTTTGAGCTATTTATGATTTTAGTTAACATAAAATATGCTAGAACTTTTCCCTGAATGTTTATTTAACAAACGGTGCCTTTTCATTTGCCTCCTTCATCAACTATCCTTCTATTACCAGTTACATTGTCATTTCTCGGGTTTCACTTTTCTGCTATGCCGTGATTCATTAAGTTTGAAGATAGACATTCAATCCACCAAATATTCTTCTCTTTGTAATATTTAGTCTGATAAATGAAAATGATGCCAACACAATGAAAAAAAATCCCCAATCAGGAAATTGTTTCTGTGTCTCGTATCAAAGGCTTTGATAGAATTGATAGAGTGTACAATTCATAGCATGATTGACTATCCACCAGCTTTTAATTAAAAGAGAAAAGATGTAATAAATAGAACTGATAAATCTAAGTCAATGTAGAGTCATCTTTTGACAGTCTCCAAGGCAGCCTTAATTTTTTAAAGCTTGTTCATGATTTATGTTTTGAGAAAGTGGAAATTTCATTAAAAATAATTGAGGTCCATGGTGTTTCTGCATAAACAGAAATTTGATGATGGTTATCAAGCTCTTAGAAAGGGGTCTATTAGTATGCTAGACAGAGAATTCCCCTAAGAATGCCTCAAATTATATTTGTCCATCAACTGCCTACCGTCAATACAGTGCATAATATTCAACCTTCTTTACAGCCCTTTCTACCTAAGGAGGTGCCCAGAAAGCTCAAAGAAGACATGGCAGTGGATTGAGATATTTTTTCTCTTCAGTAATAATAATAACCAGCATTTTTGAGTACTTATTACATGTAAGGAACTGGCTAAACACTTCTCATTTAATCCTCATTCAATCCTCATAGCAGACCTATAAGACAAGTGCAATTTTTAATTCCAATTCCATAGAGAAAACAGACATGAAGAACTTAAGTGAGTTACCCAACTAGGTAGTATTGGAGCTCATGTGCTAACCAAATTGTTGTCTGATTCTAGAATCCATACTTTATCAACCCAGCTATAGCACCTGTCTGCCCTTCCTCTGGGCCTACAGCTACAGAAAGAGGACAAAACCAATCATGGTCAGTCTAGAGTTAGGTCACCATAGTGTACCCATCTCTGTATTCAGTGCTGAGAAGTGAAAGTAAAGACACTAGAGTGGAAAACCAGAGACCCAAGGAGACTTGGAGAGAGAAGATTTCTGTGATGTGGGAAAAATAGAGACCAGACTGGCAGCAGGAGAGTCTCTCCTAAAATTTCACAAAGATGGTTCTAGACTTTCTAACTTTCTCTTTGGCCTCGTAATCCTTATACATAAATGAAGAAGTTTGATAAACTGGCTCCTGAGTCCCAATCTCAATCTGGGAGCCATAGAATACTTAATTCCTCAGTCCTTTCTAAAAACTTCAAGGAGAGGATGTCTCCATAAGTGTGATTCCGTGACTTCATGGAGGCATTGTCAATAGAGAAAGAATTTCTCCCATTTGTAAAGGATAAAAATTTATCTTCTCAGCAACTCTACCCAAAATTAAAGCGCAGCAACCCAGTGGGAAATTCTTCCCAAACCACTCTTCAGCTCGACCCCATCTTTCTTCCCATGACCCAATAAGTCACTTGCTTTGGACAATTTTATGCCCTTAGAGGTAACCAGGATAGTTTATTTACATCATTCTTAGAGTAATCACCAAGGAACTGGTTAAGATGTCAAAATATTAGCATGTACAAATTGACTATACTAAAGCTGTATCTCAAGAAGGGTAATTTAAATAAAATTAAAGTAGCTATCATGTTAGCCAAACATAAACAAACAAACAAAAATTGTTGTTGTTTTCTGTGGCTGTGGAGGTACATTACTGAAGAGTTACCAAACAAATGATTTATTATCTAGTTTGGAAAATCATATATTGAGTATAAATGAGCCCAGAGGGCTGACATTTGACAGTGGTGCTGAAATGAAAAGCAAATACAAGAGAGCTCAGTTAAGAATTTTGAACCAAAAGATCATATTTGATTTTGTCCTTAGGTGGGGCATAATTATACCTTTTTATTATGTAAAACTGTTGGTTCAGTTTTATAATGCATAAAAATTGCTTGACACAATTCACAAATTAAATTCACTATTTTTGTATCAAATAGAAATTTTATTTTAAAATACAATTAAACTTGTAGAAATAGAAATTTGTTGTCTGAAATGGGCTTGTGTCCTAATTACCTCCCCAGCCCTCTGCACACAGCCCAATGCCACTGATGCCCCACAAAAATACCATCTGCCTCTGGTCTTATGGCTCAAGGGATTTTCCAGCTCTGTCTGCCACCATTGTTTACTCACTCCAGTTTAGTTTCCATAGTTCCCGACCATTGCAGCCTATGCAGAATCAGTCAACCTTTGTACTAACAGCACAGTTGGGCTGTCTGCTGGGCTTTGGTTTCAGCTTCCCTGGCATAACTCCAGGACTGCCTTGCTTCATATAACATCTCTAGCAGGCAGGTACCTCCCTACCCACAGTTTCCTGGCCTGCATTCCCAAGCTTGATCCAATGCTCCAAAGGATGGGAGGGAAATCAGCAGTGATAAACAAGTGTTTGTGCAATAAAAGTTGCAATTTCTCAACTTCCTTAAGAGATTTTAGAGAAAATAACAGATATAAATACAAATCCAATTGAAGATTCAGAAGCATGATTTTTATGTTAAAATGTTTAAAAGAACATAATATCTCTGACCAAGATATAAAACTGTAGACTACAGCTATTCACAAGATTAGGTCATATGATTAACATGTTTGCAATATCCTTAGGAAAAAAAACATGCTCCCATATGCATTTACCTACAGCACACACTAGTTGCTGTACACACTGGCATAAACATGTTCACTAGCTCTGTTAATGGTGCATGACCTGAAGCTCTTTTATCATAAACTTTCTCAGAACCCCATGCACACAAAACAAGCTACAAAATGGAGCCGCTTAGACAGAAGCTGTCCGATAGAAATATAATGTGAACCACAAATATAATTTTAAATTTTCTAGTATCTATGTTTAAAATATAAAATGCAGAGGTAAAATTAATTTTAATAAGATCTTTCATTTGACCCAATATATCCAAAATATTATTTCAGCAAATATACAAATTATGTATAAACATAATAACAAGATACAAAATTATTGAGATTATATAAAAACTATTGAGATAATTTGTATTCTTTTTTTTAATCAAAGTCTTTGAAATCTTAAACTTACAGCACATCTCCATTTGGACTAGCCACATTTCAAGTTCTCAATAGCCACATGTGACTAGGGGCTAGCATATTGACAGCACAGCCTTAGAGGAATGGATACTTGCTCTCAATTTCCTATAAAAAGAATTATTTCTGTAATGAGAACATATTCTTAAAAGAAAATAAGATGCAAAATTCATGCTTATTAATATCCCAAAATAATTAAAAGGATTTAATTCCCTCCAAAAGGAAGTCTTCCTTTTATATACTCAGTTATCCAGTATCAACATGTAATTACAAGCTATAGTTTTGAATTCTTATTGCTGCCAGATAAAAATTTGAGATCTCTCATTCTATGTAACCATCTGGCTTCTTCCACATAAAGCTGTCCCAGCCCTCTCTATGGAAATATAGCTCCAGGACAAGGGAAGACAGGTTAATGGAATAGTACACACAGTGAAAAGAATGCATAACAACAAGGCATAAGAATTAGTGTATTTTCAATTCTATTTGCAATTTCAAGAATGACACAACATTTCCACTAATTATTGTTTCCCTAATTAACTTTTTATGCTCTCTTCTCTCATTATCTCTAAGTGACTCTACAAGTTTAACGAGAATTGATTTCATCATGAGGATTTTCTAAGTAGAAAAACCCTACTGTTTTTAAAGGTCATTTTAGAAAACGCTTTAAATCTATAAAAAAGATTACCAGCATCTTTATTTTATTTTATTTTTTAAGTTGCAATTTATTTATTTATTTAATTTTTTTTTTTTTTTTTTTTGTGGGGAAGACCAGCCCTGAGCTAACATCTGTTGCCAATCCTCCCCTTTTTGCTGAGGAAGACTGGCCCTGAGCTAACATCGTGCCCATCTTCCTCCACTTTATGTGGGACTCCGCCACGGCATGGCTGACAGGCAGTGCGTCGGCGGGCGCCCGGGATCTGAACCCGCGAACCCCGGGCTGCCAAGCGCGGACTAAACCGCTGCGCCACCGGGCGGCCCCCGGCATCTTTATTTTAAAAAGCGCAAAACCAATACAAAAATGCCCTCCAGCAATTCATTAAACAAGACTACAGTTATATATTCATTATTCATTTATTCGTTCATTCACCAGCATCTTTTGAGCAGACATTATATGCCATTATATGTTGTACATGGAACAGAAATGCAACAAAGAACATCCCAGCCCCTGCCTAGAAGTTTACACTCTATCGGAAGTGATAGACTATGTCTGTACTCATAATAGACGTGTGTGAGGTGCCTGAGAGAAGTATGCATAGGTCATTTGGAGAGGCATCAAGAAGGCATTTAACCTCACTTAAGTGGGCCAGATACCTCTGAAAGTAACAACAGCTAAGCAGAGCCCCGAAGGATAAGTAGACATTTTAAGGTCAACAAGGGAAGAGAGGAAAAAAATGAACAGTGTTCAATGAAAGAATTCAGGTTCAAACGAGGCAGTCTCTTATGAAGCTTTAAGAAAGTTTATCCGGCTAGTCTGTGAGTACGAGGAAAATCTGGCAAGAAATGAGGCTGGGGAATTTAGTAAGCAGAAGCCAAATTTTGAAGGGTCTAGTAAAGCCATTCCAAGGATGAGGCACTACTGAAGGGATTTATGTAGAAAAGTAGTTTATCATATTATGCATAATAAAAGTCATTCTGGCTGTTCTGTGGCTACCACATGGCTGGGGAGCAATACTGGAGTGAGGAAAACTCATTGAGACAATAGTACACTTTAATAATTGGCGATTATCTGGACATCTAATGATTAGAGAGAAGTAAAAGGAGAATGTGGTAATGATTCCCAGGTTTCTTTCTATGGCAATAAATGGGTGGTAATGCCATTCATTAAGGCAGGGGATCATAATCATAGATGCTACCTCAAGCACTTACTCTGTGCCAGGTATTGTACTTGTTTTTCTCATTAAGCAATTTAATCCTCACAACAACTGTGTGAAGTGAATCTACAGTTATCACAACTTAACTATTGCAGCAAGAAAGACATGAAAAGTTAAATAACTTGCCCCAGATCACACAACTAAATAGGTATTGGAGCCTATGTTTCATGACAAGCATCTGTTTCCATATATACCAATCTTGGCCAGTACATTGAAAATACATTGGAAATACAGGAATCAGGTAAAACCTACTTTCTGCTATTTTGTTTTGGTCCATGATGGTTTCAAAGAATGTTATATTGTTACTGTAATTTCTGAAACTTTCCTGAGAAGAGATGTATACCCAAAGGTACTTATTTAAAGAAACTTTATTCCATTCAACTAGAAATTTTCCAGCAGCATCTGAATCACTGCTTGACTAGCCAATATGCTTCTTTTAGGACTTTTAACATGAAATTGATAAAACATTCCCATCCATGAAGGATTTTAACATTAATAACATTATGTTTCTGGAAGGCATTTCCATTTGGAGTTCTGAATCATAATTGTGAGTGAGTTATTGTTAGGGTGACCCTGGTCCCAGTTTGCCCAATATAGCACTGGTTTATGCTTATCAGTATATAATTATTAGTATTAATAGCCCCTTATTTAACTTTCAAAGATATTCTGGTTTAGAAGATAAATTAATTGGTGATCCTATGGGTTGGGCACATACAAAGAAGAGAAAATTCCTATATTTTGATAGTGTGTGTGTGTGTGTGTGTGTGTGTGTGTGTGTGTGTGTGTGTGTGTGTTGGGAAAGTATCTCTAATTACTAATGAGGAAGTCCTTGTATTACCCCGGGTCCTTATACTTCCAAATCCCTACCTTGCTGACATCTCTACTCCACCCTTCTCAGCCCATATTCCTACAAATGACTATAAAGCCAAAAATGAAGGCTACCAACCCTTTGCTATGAAGCTCAAAAATTATAGGAATAATTGCAGAACTGAAAGATTCAGAATGACACAGAGCAAACATTCCCTCTTCCTGATTTTGGAGACGAGATTTTTAAAAGATTCCAAGAACTAGAGAAATTGAGGAGAGAGAAACCACATAGATAAGAAAGAAACAGAAACCACAATAGCACCAACCAAATGGAGGGCAGGAATCCAAGCAGAACCCATACTGTGTTATTTCATACATAACTTTCTATTATGTCCAATTGCCAACAGTCATGCATGGCTCAGCACTTGACTAGTTTGATGGGACTCTACTCGGTCCTTCCACATGCTCCATCAGACCCACCCCCAGTGTACACAATGTGCAATCCAGAGGCCCAACACACATGAAAAATTTGGAATCTTGTGGGGAGGTGACTATATGGAGGAAAAATCTTTCCCTTGACCAAAGTGAGATAAGCATGTTATAAAACACTTAATTAACTTCATGGCATTTCATTGAGAGGGTTATTTTATTTCATTTCCAGATACTTTTAAAGAAAAAATAAAATTACATAATAGTTTTACTCCCACTTCTGAGTGGGGCCAACAGTCCATGGCAGTAGCAAAGAGAATAAGAAATCTCAGCAATGGATTGCCTAGCTTACCATAAAATCAGGCCACCCTACTTAGGGCACGAGGGATGAACCTCTATGTTTTTCCAGACCCTGGTCCTTCCATGCAGAAGGACACATTCATTTCCACTCAGTGTCAGCTGGGTGCAGTGAAGGAATGATTTATTCATTTATTCCACAAATATTTATTGAGAACCTCCTCTGTACAAGACACTGGTATAGACATTTCGGATACATTAGTGAACAAAACTGTAGCAGATTGTATTTTCCAAATATTGCTGCACCTATATATCCCATCCCACATGTTCTTGCAATATGATGTTGACCTCCCCTATCAAGAGTCTAGGGCCTCTGAATTCAGCAGAAGAGATGCTGCGTGATTTTGGGGATTAGGTTATAAATGATGATATAGCTTCTGACTCATTTTACCTTTCTTGGAATACACACCTAAGGAATCCTGAGTGAATATCTGAGAAGTCAGATCATATGGAGTGGCCACATAGAAATAGAGAGATGCCTGAAAATCCTCAGCTATTCCAGCCTCAAGTTCAACTACATCCTGCCCTGTCTAAACAACACAAGTTCCTGCCCCCTATATCTCCATGAGCTGCCCGCTAGTGGTGATATTTATGAGGAGCACAGATGAGATAAGGTTCGCAAGCAGCAGCAGAAGCATCAACTGGAGAACCTCCATGGAGCTATGTACACACAGGCAGCTGGGTTAAATACAGACACTCCGTTTTCCTTCTTCACTTTGAATCTTCATTAAACATTTCTACACAAACATACATACACACACACACTCCCACCCTGAGGCACCAGATACATGAATGATTGAAGCTTCAGATGATTCCAGCCCCCAGACCTCAAGCTTTTCCAGCCGACACTGAATGGAAAGAATTGAGCTGTGCCCACCAAACCCTGTCATGTGGCATATTTGTGAGCAGAATAAATGCTTCTGTTCAGTCATTACATTTGGGGATTGTTGGTTATGCAGCACCAAATAACCAAAACAACAAGGGACAGGGAGGCCTGATTGGTAGAATTTGCTGATTTCTGTGTGTGAATGCTCCTACCATGTCTGACTTCCATCTACTAATGGAAGGACTGGTTCTCAAAATTCCATAATATTATCAATTTTCACAAGTCAATGTGAGCCAGCTCTAGCACAACACTGTTTGTCTTTGTGGAGCTTACATTATAACAGGAGGAGGATTGGTTCAATCTTCAGGAACAAATCAGTGTAATTCACCACATCAACAGACTAATGAAAAAAAAAATTGTCATCATCATAAGTATAGAAAAGTGTTTGACAAAATTCAACATGTATTCATGTTAAACATTTTCAGCAAACTGAGAAGAGAAGGGAATTTTCTCCAAAATCCTATAGCTAACATTATAATTAATAGTGAAAGCCTGAATGCTTTCTCCCTCAAATTAGGAACAAGACAAGGATGCTCATTCTCATCACTCCTATTCAACCTCTTTATGGAGGTTCTAGCCAGTGCAATGAAGCAAGAAAAGAAATAAAAGGCATACAGATTGGAAAAGAAGAAAAAAGTGACACTACTTGTAGACAACACGCTCATCTATGCAGGAAAATTTCAGAGTCTACAAAAGAAGCTACTAGAACTAATAGCTGAGTTTAACAAATTTGCAAGATACAAAGTCAATATACAAAAATCAACTGTCCTTCTACATGCTAGCAATGAACAACTGGAAATTGGAATTGAAAAGTCCAGAAAACATTGACAGTTATAAACCTAAAACACATGCAAGATTTGCATACTAAAAACTACAAAACACTGAAGAAAGAAATGTTAAAAGCTTAAAGAAATACAGTATAAGCAAATATATTATGATCGTGGCTTGCAAGATGATATTGTTAAAAATGTCAATTCTCTGAAAACTATTCCATAAATTTAATAATTCCACTTAAAATCTCAGCAGCATTTTTTGTGGAAGTCGACAAGCTGGTTCCAAAAATATATGGCAAAGCAAAAAAAGTAGAATGTCTGAACCAGTTTTGAAGAAGAGCAGCAACGGAGGCGAATTTATATCACTGGATTTGAAGACTGAGTAGAAAGTTACAATCATCAATACAGTATGTTATTGGAGGAAAAACATGTGGTATATAGATCAATGGAGTAGAATAAATAGACCCCTACATACATTGTCAAATTGATTTTCTACAGATGTGCAGTTCAAAGGAGAAAAGATAC
The DNA here is from genome assembly GCA_031878705.1 of Tapirus indicus. Lineage (NCBI taxonomy): Eukaryota > Metazoa > Chordata > Mammalia > Perissodactyla > Tapiridae > Tapirus > Tapirus indicus. Next base: position 40,994,653 of record CM062925.1, read on the forward strand.
TCCTTTCAACAAATGGTGTTAGACAATTACAAACATACACAAACAAAATGGATTTTGACCCTTACTTTGCACCATCTCCAAAAATTAGCCCCAAATGGACATGGACAATAGAGTTAAATACAAAACCTAAAACTATAAACATCTAGATGAAAAATCAGGAGAAAATCTTTTTGGTCTTGGTTTAGGTAAAGTGATTTTAGGTAAGACACCAAAAGCACGATCCATGAAACTAAAAAGGGACAATGCTGTTGTAAATGATTATTGTGCATATTCATTTATTACTATTGTAGGTATCAATACTTGAATGTTATACAAAGAAATTCTATGTTGCATTTGTAGTAAGGGAAAGTAAAATGTCAGATGTTAGATCCTTACTATTAATTTTTTTTTCTCTTTCTAGCTGAACCATCCCGTACCATTCTCTGTTCCACTGTCAATGTGATTATTTTCCAACAGAGGCTCACCCTTGTTTTTCTATGCTAAAAATCATTTAATATCCTCCAGAATATCCACAGGATAAAGCCTAGATTTGTTTAAATGTGTCATTTAAGGCCTTTTCCTTCTTCTCCAGTCTCATGTTCCATTATTCCTCCAATCTTGTACTGTACATGCCCACTCCATTAGCGGGTTGATGCAAGAGAGTTACTGTAAAAATGGAAGGAACTGAAGCAGCTTACCTACAGGAAATCTCAAAACTGACCAGAAAGGCACCTGTTACAGGACAGGGCCCAACACTGAGAAAACAATGCTGGGAGTAAAATCAAAACTGCATGAAGATGGCCACACTAGCCAAGGTGGCTCTTAATTTTACATTGATATGAAGTGGCAGCTCCAGAGACCCCAAAAGTGACCAAACATGAGTAACGAGAATTTACAGGTCTGTGTGTCCAAAAAGGAATTTGCATAAAGCTGTGAGAAGCGTTTTTAATACGATTGTAATGTTGGCTCTGTCGAACATATTCATGGATAGTCCCATGCAAGTTCACCAATATGGGAGACTAGAAGGCAAAGGAGCTCTATAGAGTTCCTTGCCTTCTCTCTCTTAAAACAAACGTTGAAGATTGTCAATAGCGTAAGCCACTTATCCGTGTATCACAGCTCTGAGGATTCTTCATTAACTGTTACATTAAAGAATTTCCTTCATTAGTCAGCCCTCAGAGATCAGGACTGATCTGCCCTGAAAGAAATTCCCCACGTTCAAAGCCACTGGCACTGTACAATGGGAAAGTACTCACCTTTTAAATCAAAATAGTAATTCTCTAAAATCCTCTCTGAAGATAACAGCTTACTTCCATCTATCTGCATCACATTTGCACATGCGTTCCTAAAGTTTGGGACTCAAATAATGTTCAAAAAATAATTAAATTTCTCTGAACTGTCAAATAATATTGGTTTGTAAGTTCTCTTGAAAAAATTGTGCTTAACTTATGTATGTAATACCACGTGTAGTGGAAATTAATACCTATGACTATTTAGGGCTCTTAAAAATATCATAAATATCCATAGAGAATGCTGTTTGCTATAACTATTTTCATATTCTCCTCGAGGAACTAGCACCCAGTTCTAGGTCTAAGACTGAAAAGTAAAAATCTGAATTAAATTAGATATACCTTGTTTCCTAAAATATGTTTTCTTAAAGCAATAATGAAGGATGCATTTTTTTTAAAGAAGGAAAAAGAAAACAGAAAAGGAAAGGAGAGTGCTTTACCTTTCAACTTCAAAATGCAAATGAAGAGTGACATTTTTAGTGAATTCAGGTATAACTCAAACTTCAACTCATCTGAGTTCTAGGATGTGATTATAATTGTTATCTGGAACAAGCAACTATTTGATTAGACTGGCAAAAGTTCTAGAATTTCAAGGAAAATTGTTGACTTTCAGCTATCTTGAGTAAATAGAAATAAAATATTTTTATTACTCATAAATTCAGATTTCTTTATATTTTCCAATTTCTAGTGCTTTAGTACCCAAAGTTTATGCTCATTTTATGAATTTACTTCTCTCAAAAAACATATATATTCCAAAAACAAAACAAACAAACAAAAAACATATATATTCGATCACAGCAGTCACTATATATTCTGATCTTCTATCTAGCCATATCAATACCTGAATGTACCAGAATATTTGTTTCAGAAAGTGGGCATCAGAACCTAAAATCATGCAGCAGGATTGCCTATTAGCTCAATTAGGGACACAAAACTTCAAAGGCAAGTGAGCAAACAGACCTCCATTTGCTATTGGAGGTGCACTCTTCCCAGAGCATAAACTGTGAATCCCTTAAAAGCAGGCATGATACAGTTTTATTCTTATATTTTCAATCTTTAATGCAGTGCCTGGCATATAGTGGGTACTAAATAAAGTGTATTGAATAAACTAATAATTGAAAAGTTTAAAACACATACACATTTTCCACAGCCAGAAAAAGAGATTTCAGACCTTAAAATCTTACCACTTAAAATCCTGGTCTCAAGAATCACTGAAATAACTTGGTACCGAACAAAGGTGTGAGGGAAAGGAAATGATCTTGTGTTTTTCCCTGGTTTCCTCTTCTGTATTTATTAAAATTTTAAAAAGTAAAAAGGAAATTTTGCAAGTAAGCTCCTTTATGTGCCAGGCGCCTTATAAACATTTGACTTAATCTTCACAAGTGCAATCTAACTTAGTGATTATTATTATTATTTTACAGATGAGGAAACTAGAAGGCAAAAACTTTTATTCCAAGTGAAACAACTGATAAATAGCCACTGGAACAGCATTTAAACTCAAAGCCTTTTGACGCCAAATCTCACGTTCTTTCTGTACCTCTGCACCCTTTACAAAATAACTAATTAGGGCAATATTGCTTAGTTTGTAAAAGATTATTTTTAATAAATTTATCATAGATTTCCTTAAGAGATAAATTTTCTAAGTGAATTTACAATATTAAATTCCTATAAAATCATTTAATAAATAACTTTGCAAAACACGAGTTGTTTCAAGTCCACTATAATCAGAAATCTAATACCAGTGATGCTTCAATAATACACATAAAGAAGAAAATGAATTGGAAGTAAGAAGTCTAGCAATAATTTTAACCTTTGCCACTGATTTATATGTGACAATCACATTCTCCTAGTGAATCAATCTGTTTTCCAATCTCAGCATATGAAAAAAAAAATACTGACAACCTAACTGGGATATTAGAAAACTAGCTAACTTGATAAGTTTTTGAAAATAAAAAATAATATAAAATTATAAAACTATTAAAATTTATCTGAAAATAAAGAATTTTGAGGACAGAGATAGGGATGCAGCTTCAAATATTCCTGTGACAGGTACAGAAAAAATTTATATAATTTTTTATTATAAATGAAACTTTTAATTGATTTTCAATTATGTGTTGTGCTAGGTCATAGTAATTCACCAGAAAACTGCTAGGCTCCTTTGCCATAAATTAATTGACCATAAATGTATGAGTTTTTTTCTGGGTTATTTTAGTCCTTCGATCTATGTGTCTGTTTTTATGCCAATACTATACTGTTTTGATTATTATAGCTTTGAGTATACTTTGAAATCAGAGTGTGATGCCTCCAACTTTGTACTTCTTTCTCAAGATTGCTTTGGCTATTTAGGGTCTTTTGTGGTTCCATACAAATTTTAGGGTTATTTTTCTATTTCTATTTCTTAAAAATGTCATTGGAATTTTGATAGGGACTGCATTGAATCTGCAGATTGCTTTGAGTAGTATGGACATTTTAACAATATTGATTCTTCCAATCCATGACCATAGAATATCTTTCCACTTATTTGTGTTTTCTTCAAGTTCTTTCATTAATGTCTTATAGTTTTCAATATACAGATCTTTCATCTCCTTGGTTAAATTTATTCCTAGGCATTTTATTCTTTCTGATGGTTAGCTATTACTGTATACAACAGATTTTTGAGTATTGATTTTGTGTCTTGCAACTTTACCAAATTTGTTTATTACTTCTAACAGGTTTTTGATAGAGTCTTTATGGTTTTCTAAACCCTATATAGTATCATGTCATCTGCAAATAGTGACAGTTTTACTTCTTCCTTTCCAATTTGGATGCCTCATTTCTTTTTCTTGTGTAATTACTCTGGCTAGCACTTCCAATACTATGTTGAATAAAAGTGGTGAGAGTGGGTATTCTTGTCGTGTTCCTCATCTTAGAGAAAAGCTTTAAGTTTTTCACCACTGAGTATGATGTGAGCTGTGGGCTTGCCATATATGGCCTTCATTACATTGAGGTATGTTCCCTCTATACCCACTTTATTGAGAGTTTTATCATAAATGGATGTTAAAATTTTGTCAAATGCTTTTTCTACATCTATTGAGATGATCATGTGATTTTTATCCTTCATTTTGTTAATGTGGTGTATTACATCGACCGATTTGTGCATGTTGAACCGTCCTTGTATCCCTGGAATAAATATTACTTGATCGTGGTGTATGATCCTTTTAATGTATTGTTGAGTTCAGTTTGGTAATATTTTGTTGAGAATTTTTGCATCTATCTTCACCAAGGGTATTAGTCTGTAATTTTTTTTCTCATAGTATCCTTGCCTGGTTTTGGACCAGGGTAATGCTGGCTTCATAAAATTAGTTTGGAAAACTAATTTTGTTCTATTTTTTGGAAAAGTTTGAGAAGGATTGATATTAATTCTTCTATAAATGTTTGGTAGAATTCACCAGTGAAGCTGTCTTATCCTGGACTTTTATTTGTTGAGAGGTTTTTGATTACTGATTCAATCTCCTTATTAGAAATTGGTCAGTTCAGATTTTCTATTTCATCATGGTTCAGTTTTGTTAGGTTATATGTTTCTAGGAATTTATTTCTTCTAGGTTGTCCAATTTGTTGGCATATAATTGTTCATACTGATCTCTTATGATCCTTTGTATATCTGAGGTATCAATTGTAACATCTCCTCTTTCATTTCTGATTTTATTTATTTGAGTCCTTTTTTCTTGGTGATTCTAGCTAAAAGCTTGTCAATTTTGTTTATCTTTTCAAAGAACCAGCTCTTCATTTCATTGATCTTCTCGTCTATCTTTTTAGTCCCTATTTCGTTTATATCTGCTCTAATATTTGTAATTTCCTTCTTTCTACTAACTTTGGGCTTTGTTTGTTCTTATTTTTTTAGTTCCCTGAGGTATCAAGTTAAGTTGTTTATTTAAGACTTTTCTTCTTTTTTGAGGTAGGCATTTATTGCTGTGAACTTCCCTCTCAGAGCTGTTTTTGCTGCATCCCACAGATTTTGGTATATTTCCATTTTTGTTTGTCTCAGGGTATTTTTTTTATTTCTCTTTTGATTTTTCTTTGCCCCATTGGTTGTTTAGCAGCATTTTGTTTAATTTCCACATATTTGTGAATTTTCCAGTTTTCTTCATGTAATTAATTTCTAGTTTTATACCAATATGGCCAAAAAAAGATGCTTGATATGATTTCAACCCTCTTAAATACATTAAAACTTGTTTTGGGGTCTAATATATGATCTATCCTGGCAAATGTTCCATGTGCACTTGAGAAAAATGTGTATTCTTTTGCTTTTGGACAGAATGTTCTGTATGTATCTGTTAAGTCTATCTGGTCTAACATCTCAGTTAAGGCCAATGTTTTATTATTGGTTTTCTTTCTGGATGATCTATCCATTGATGTAAGTGGGATATTAAAGTTCCCTACTATTTAATTAATAAATTCCCCTACTCTATGAATTAAAGTACAACCACATCAAAACAATGTTTTATAACAGTCATCATTATTTTAAACAGTGAAAGAATTTTCAGTTTGTTGCCAAGTAGGTAGGGTCATTATGACATTTGCAATAAACCTTTGTGAGTTGTCTTCGCAGTATCCATCTCCCTTTTCTTCTACCAACAGAACTTTGAATTACATCGAAGAACACACCTCTATCACACCCTATTTCAAGAGTACTGATCCAACTCCCTGTTCCAGTGGAAACCCATTTAGTTTAAGCTGATCATATCTTTCCATTATCCTGGCCACAGTGATTGGCACAAGAATGGGAATGTAAGTCATTCAGAATCAGTTAGATTTGGAGAGACATTTCCTGTAGATTAAAAATTCTCCTTTTTTATCAGGAGTACCAGAGTGAATGCCTTTTTCTCTGCTGGTTCTAAACGTATAATTTACCTAGCCCCTGGCACTTCTGTAGCCAACTTTGGGATCACAGGGAGATAGACAACTTGAGAATGGAATCAACACCAAGGAACTAGAGCATAGAAATGTGTTCTGGTCAGATCTTTGAACCTTGAATCACACTATTCATTTTATTTCTTTGAACTGGATTGAGTCAGATTTTCTAAAGTATCCTACCCAATGTGAAGGAGCTTAGTATATAGCAAAATCAAATTGGAATATTTCATGTTTTCTTCAAAACTTTTGTACCAAGGTCTTCTGAATCTTTGGTCTAAAAGGCATGGCATCAAGGTTGTTCCTACCTTGTAATAACCCAACTCTTTCCTCCTACTTTCATTCTGTCTCACTCTCCTCATACTTCACAACATTTCTAGAGGGGGCATCCCATAGCAGTAGAAAAGTACACTCTTTAATTGCAAAACCTATTTTTCATAACAACAGATAAAATAAGTGTGTTTGATATATTATCAAATAACCTTGTGTATTTTATAAAAGATAACACTCAAAAATTAGTGGAAAAATTGTTCCTACCTTGTAATAACCCAACTCTTTCCTCCTACTTTCATTCTGTCTCACTCTCCTCATACTTCACAACATTTCTAGAGGGGGCATCCCATAGCAGTAGAAAAGTACACTCTTTAATTGCAAAACCTATTTTTCATAACAACAGATAAAATAAGTGTGTTTGATATATTATCAAATAACCTTGTGTATTTTATAAAAGATAACACTCAAAAATTAGTGGAAAAATTGTTCCTACCTTGTAATAACCCAACTCTTTCCTCCTACTTTCATTCTGTCTCACTCTCCTCATACCTCACAACATTTCTAGAGGGGGCATCCCATAGCAGTAGAAAAGTACACTCTTTAATTGCAAAACCTATTTTTCATAACAACACATAAAATAAGTGTGTTTGATATATTATCAAATAACCTTGGGTATTTTATAAAAGATAACACTCAAAAATTAGTGCAAAAATTAATCTCCTTTGATAAGCTGGGTTTTGGTATCTTTACATCCAAATTAGGGCTTTAGTAATGTGAAACATTTAAAGCATCTCTGTAGGTGCTGATACATGGGCACTTGGAAATAAAAATGCATGTAATGTTGCTATACTAGAAAAAAAGTCTTTAGGACTTATATTCCTTCTATAGTATACACTTGTAACAGAAAGATATTAAATTACCCAACATAGTCATTTCCTTTTATCTTTTAACTTTTAAGTAAAACAAAAATTACCAATTAACAGCTTCACTAACTTGTACCATTTTTAAAGTTTTGGGAAAAACTATTATATTTCCCTCCATCTTAACACTATACCAATACTAATATTTGTAGATTTCCTTCTCGTGCTTGTCTAGGCACATATCATATGTAGTTATGTTCAAATTCCATATTCTTTGCTTTGCTTTGTTTTTTCATGTAATGTTTTAGTATCATAATTTTTCCATGTTGATCATAGTCTGAATAATTATCATTTTCATAACATTTTATTAAGTGAATGACAAAACGTATTTAACCATATTTCCTACATTACCTTTTAGAGGAAACACATATTTATCTGATCATCAATTCTCTGAGTCACATAATTTCAGATATTTAAAAAAATGTTTGGATGTAGAAATTTTCTGGAGCAGAGCACTTACCTTTGGCATCTATTGAAGAATGAAAGCAATCAAACTCTGAGGCCAATGCACATTGTCTCAGATTATTCTGTGCCCATTCATGAGGGCTCATACATCTATTTAAATTTGGAATGTCAATTTCTCAGTTGAAGGCCCAGGAGTATTTCCCTACCTACCCTCTTTAAATTGACTGTGAGGAAATGGTAGATTTCCCATCTCAGTGTCCAGCTGCTTGCTACAAATTTGGCCTAAGTAGATAGATATATCCTAGGTCTGGTATTGGCTTTAATTTTTAAAATATTACAAAACTTATTCAGGTCCCTGAATTTACCAAATTTAAACTTTGCAATTTCTTAACTTCACTTCTCCAAAACAGTCATAATGAAGGCTCATCTCTACAGACATTTCCCAATTTATTTTTTTACAAAGTTAAGCTTCTATTTCCTAGCAATTTCTCTAAATGAAATTGCTTACTTTGGGCGGCCTGACTACCCTCAGAGGGAAAAAAAAGCCAGAAACCTATCTAGTAGTAAAAACTCCTTATTGGCTATAAAACCTCAAAGCATTTATATGAGAATAAAATTATGACAGCTAACATTTAATAAGGACTTACTGTGCCAAGCACAGTATAAAATGCTTCATATATTTTAATCATTGTAAAAATCTTATAAGTACTATTATTAACTTCATTTTTTAGGGGAGGAAATGGAGTTTTTAAGGTTCATGAATAACTTACTCAAGATCACATTATGTGTAAATGTTAATGTTGAGACAGGATAGATATTTAATTCTATTTAACTTAGAAATCAACAAGAAAACTCAAGAATCAACAAGAAAACTCACCCAGAGAAGAAGAGAAAATGAGAGCTTTTTAATTATATGAAAATAGACTAAATAATGTATTTCTCAAGTACATTTCTATGAAGTATGGTATGCTTCCCCTCATTCCCCATTCACCCATGCCTGATAGGAAAACCTACAAGGGCACTGTTTCTAGACGAGGCTTCAGAATCTTCCTGAGGACATGGTGTAGGCATCTACCACCAATCACCTGGGGCTGAGTAAAGAGATGAATCCTACCGCCTTCCTAGGAGCTGGACACAGGCCCATTGACGGGACTCTTCCAGAAAGGCAGCTGCGGTCTGTGTACTAAATAAAAATAGCAGGATAATAATATCTACTTCATAAAACTGTTGAGATTATTAAATGAGCTAAAAGAAAGTCCCAGATAACTTTGGCTTGATAAATGTTTACAGAAAAACACTATTATGAGCCAGGCACTTTTCTACACTATTGCGATATATCAGTGAAGGCGACAGACAAAAATCCACCTCACTACCTCCACTTTTCACAAAGCTTAAGATAAACAAGGAGTACTCTCCAAATTCATTCAGTCATTTCTTCAGTCATTCATTCATATATTATTCATCCAATATTTTCAAGAAACACTGATAATTCGCTATGTGCCTAGAACTGATCTTTGTTTGAAGAATATATACATTTAAAAAAATACAACTCCTGCCTTCAAAAAATATTTTTTCTCAATCAAGAGAGACAGAAATAAACAAAACATAACTAACAATAATAAAATTTGTGAGGCATTATAGGTAAATATAAACAGCTATGGAAGTACAAGCAATAGTGAGTCTTCTTAAAGACATGAACCTTGATCTAAAATAGAAATATATAATGCATTTATATGTTAAAAGTCTTAGTAGATCTGAGTATTATTTTAAAGGGTAGTGTCATTTCTCATTTAGTTTTAACAGAAACTTCATTTCCCTTAATTATATTTGCTTGCTTTTTAAAAAGTCACCAGTAGTCCACATTGTACTTAAATATATGCCCAATATCTATTAAGCACGTGTGGTAAATGACTCAGTGGGGTACAACTGTCACGTGTCCAACCCTATATTCTCTGAAGGAACATTGTAATTCAGAGGTGGTCCTGGGAATGCCTCACAGGTTTAATTTCTTTAGTACAGTTCTGATCTTTTTATAGTATTAACATATAATCTTTTGTCTCTGTGGAGTGGCCTGTTCATCATGTTTTCTGCCTAAAGCTTAGAGCACATCGATTTCCAGTTACCAGTTTATAAAACTGCTAAGTCGTCTCTGTCAAATGACTGTTTTCAACCAAGCAGTTTAAAAATCATGCAAGTCAACTCAAGTAACTGAAGCATTAATTAAAATGTGCAGACTGTAAAGAAGAACGTAGGAGATGTGAAAGCACTGTTCAGGACTGCAAAAAAAGAGCCTGAGAACAAGGTTACTAGAGAGCTGTGGCTCAAATGATCTGTCACTGTAACTAACTGACCTATTTTGGTCATATTTCTATAGATGAGAAATTTCAGATATCATTATGTATAAACAACTCTCTATAACATTTGAGTAAACTACTCATGCCTATGTAAGATTAGTTCATGAAGAGTATGATAATTCCACTGAGTATATGACCTACCTGGGAAATTTTAAAGAACTATGTGAGAATTCAGGCATTTTATACATTAATGTATTTAATGCCATGGATATCAGCTAGAATTAGAGTTCCTTGAGAGTAATGAGGACCTAAAATAATATTGGTTAAGCAAAATAGAATTTTATTTTTTAGTAGGCTAGAGGGAGGTGGCAGCTGCAGTCCATGGAGTCTTCAGGAACCAAGATCCCTTCTAGCTCTTTGTTATACCATCTGTAGGGTGCAGTCCTCAGCTTTATGGTTCAAAAGGGAAGTTAGAACTCCAGGGATCAGATATGCGGTACAGACAGCAGGGAAAAAGAGGGGTAAAAAAAAAATGCAGCAAAAGTAGTCTATTCTAAGTTAGGATTCCCAGCAGCTGCCACATATTTACATTTGATTGGCTAGATGTAGTCACACAGTCACTCCCGGCTGCAGTAAAGACAGAAAAATGGTCCTTCTATTCTGGCGGCCATCTGCTTCTGCTGAAACATGGACATCTTATGACTGGGGAACAAGGGAAGAATGGACATTAGAAGGTCTCCTCCGAGTCTCTGCCACATCATTTGATTAATCAGGTGATTTAAAAATATTTTGGTAATATAGAAATAAACTAAAGATACACTATCTATAGACAACAAACTAAGAAAACAATAGTGCAAAATGGCCAGATTGGGAAATAACAAATTTTATTTTAATGAATTAAAAATTCAATTAAATTAAAATTAAAAATGAATTTTAATTTAAAGAATTAAAATCAGCCTTCCTAATGTTAGAAGTCAGGAGAGAGTTGGGAGGGAAAAAATTATATATTCTCAGTAAGTGAATAGGAAGGAAAAGGAAGGACTATATAGATCTTTATCAGCAGGGGAAACAAGCAGATAAAGTACAAAAATCAAACCCAATTAGAGAAGGAAGCATTGAGCAGAAAAGGTGTGGCCAAGACACTAGAGCTCTGGAAATTATCCAAACAGATGACTAAGTTAACATTTAATTCTTTAAAGTAATTAATATTTAAAAATTATTACTTTGAGTCTACTAAATTTGAAGTGAGAATAGTGCTAGGAGCTCTAAAAGATACCAAAAAAATCTTTTTAATGATAAAATATGTTTCATATTGGACTTTAAAATCTCATGTGGAAAGAAACATTTTCATTCAATAATGTTAATAATTCTACAATAAATAAGTAAATAACAGAAGACACGACATAATGACTAACTGTGGAGGAGTGTATTAGAGCTGGACCTTGTAGGAAAATGAGGATATCAACAGGCAACGCACAGAAGAGCTGGGGAGCAAGAGGTGGGAATTCAGCAGGAGAAGCATTGTGCAACCTCTAATTGGTGCAGGATATAAACGATTCATTTGTGTGGGAAATAGTATATAACTTCTGGTCCACCCTAGACTATGAACTTGTCTGTGCTCACATCCCAAACCCATTCCTAATTTGGTTGAGACGAAAGAAATCATCACTGTTTAGTAGCTGGTCATCACACACATTGGTTTGTTCTACCTCACTTTTACAAACATCTTTCAAACAAGTCTTAGTAAAAAATCATAATATGTTATGGAAAAATTCAAACCAAGCACTAGAGAACAGGAATTTCAAATAATCTATGGATGTGTAAGATCTCTAATATAGGGAGGTAATTCCAAACTCTTAGTAAAAAATCATAATATCTTGTGGAAAAATTCAAACCAAGCACTAGAGAACAGGAATTTCAAATAAACTATGGATGTGTAAGATCTCTAATATAGAGAGGTGATTCCAAACTATAAAATAAGACTATCTCCAAGGACTGAGAACACCAATAAGACATATATCCCTGTACCCTGAGTGGTGGGGATGGCCCACAAGAATAATCTTAGGAGAGTGAAACAATTTTATTGATTCATAAAGCCTAACAACAACAAAAACAAAAACAGAAATTTATCTTCAGTAATACCAGACAAGTTAATGAATAAATGTATTTCCTTACTTTTAACTGTATCCACAATTTAACATGGTAAAACTGGTTATCCTGTGATAATACCAAATCTCGGTATTCAGTTTTATATGCCATTGATTAATTTAAAATGGAAAACTAAATTGTTATTCAATGAGGACTTTGTTGCCAAAACTTTTTCCAAAAGTGAAATTTCTTAAGTTGAAAGAATAAAATTAAAGGATTCCTGGTAATAAAATTGGGAAACATTGAGCCAACTTTGAGAAATGATAGAATGTTAGATCTTTGTAGGAGATCATTTCAGTGAAGTACTTCTCCATATTTAGGTTCTTTTTCTGGATAGTTGCAAAGGCATCAGTCTATTTTTCTTAATAACTAGTATTTGAATGCAAATATAATAAAAAATTTAACTTATCCTCCACGCTTTTTTCAAAGTAACAATTAAGATAGTCGTCAAGAACAATATTTCTTCTTTCATCATCTCAAGCTGTCCTGAGACAGTTAATAGTACCCTAAAATTAAGAAGTTGCTGAGATTTTCAAAACAAGATTTGTCTTTAAACAATTACTTTAAAACTTAGCCACAGCATTAAGATATGTTGGTAATAATAAACTAGTAATAATGTCACCTGATTTTTTGATATTCCTGTCAAAATAAGCATAAGGTTTATTCCATCAAAATTCTTTTTTAAATGGATGTTGGCTGGAACATTTCTGTCATACAGGACAGCTTTGCTTATGAAAACAAAATTTTACTATTCTACAGGGAATTACAGAGCAAAATCAAGGAGACTGAATTAGAAATCAGTAACTCTAGATCTAGATTCAGATAAGACACTAGCTTCTAAGATTCGACCAATTAGAGAGTCCCAAAGCAGGAGGCAAAAGTCTGCTGAATTGTGCAACACAACACAAAATATTTTATGTAAAATATAGTTTAAAAGAAACAAAGTTTTACTAGTATTTTATATTGACAGTAGTGAATGTATAAAATACACATGTATTGTAAAAAGGAATTTAAAACATTTTCTATAGAGATATGCAATAAAAAAATTTAGAGACCCCTAAGCAACATGACTGGAGGACCTTTCCTATTTTGCGGTTTTATAGCATTATTTTAAGGCAGCCACTTAACTTCTCTGATGGAAACTGAGAGGCATTAATAGAGTATAGTTCCCAAATGCCTTTAGAAGCAGTAGATAAGGGAACAATCAAGAGTGCCCAGAATAAGGCAATAAGGAGTGGAGATAAACTGAAGAGCACTCACTTCATTTAAGTAGAACTACCTACTCCTCAGCTCTGGTCAATTGCTGCCATGTAAGTGAGTTCAGAGTGTTTAAGAGAATCTAGAAATATAAAATTTATGTGCACTTTCATGAGTTTTAAAAGACTATTTAGGGGAAAAAGACAAAACACTATGGTCATGACACAGCTCTAGGCTGACGGTTTGCTCCGGGATAGTGGTTAGGAGCATGAACTGAGGACTTAGGCAGAGAGAACTAAATGCTCAGCTAACAGCTCTACCCCCAATAGTTTGTTTGACTTGCCTCAATTCCTAATCAGGCTAAGCTTGCTTCCTTGTCTGTAAAATGAGAATAAAAATAGAGCCTGCCTCACTGGGTTGTTGTGAGGATTAAATGAGAAAAATGCATGCAAGGTATTTTAGCATTGTGCCTAGTGCATAGTATGTACTCAGCAAATCCCAGTTATAATAATAACTGAGGTTTTTTTTAGGTACCAAGCACTTTCAATTATAACACCTGATTTAAGTCCTGTCACAAACCTGTGAGAACAATATAATCAGTGCTATAGAAGACAAAACTGAGACTCAGAGAGGAATAAAATATGCCCAAAGTCATGACTGAAAAATACTACTGAAAGGAGTCGCTGGGATTCCAACTCTGACCCTCTTCCCCAAGGCCAAAGTTTCAAGCTCTTTATATCAAGCTATTCCTATGAGACACAGATTTTCATCTGTAGAATTGATATCTTCTGTATTGGAGAAACAACTGAGTAGTTTCAGACTGTGATTTCTTAGTTTTATTTAGAAAATAAAACCAAGGTGATGTGTTTTTCTCTGATGGTTTACATGAAAACCTCACATAATAACAAAAAATTTTATTATTTTCAAAATTTTCCATGTTATACTGAGCCTGAAACTTTGACTAACTCATGAAAGAAAATTAAAACAAGGATTCGTCAAGGAAGTCAACAGACCATATGACATAATTATCATTATTGTCACATTAATTAAAGACTCCACCATTCTCTTCTTCTATAAATAATCTATTCATCTAGGAATGATGTAACTCCCTTTTTGCCTCACTTTAGATTAATTTCATATTTTCTAAAGAGAAGAACATAAATTTATGTGTATAAGTATGAGGATTGTCATTTATTATTTATGTAACAGACATATAGTTTCACATTTATTAGAAGAGAATACATTTTTTTAAAGCTTACCAGTTCTTCATCTTGTTAGAAGCAGTTCCTTGTAACATTTTATCTTTACTCTCTATCTTTACTTCTCTATGAAGATGAAGCATGGCTATCCACTCAATAGAATTCAATCCTCAAACTCCCAGCATTCAATTTTCTGTTGCATTCTCTGGGCCAGAAGTTCTCAAACTATAGCCTGTAGATCAAATCTGGTCTTTCATCTGTTTTTGTAAATAAAACTTTATTGGAACACAGTCACGCTCATTCATTTATGTATTAGCTGTGGCTGCCTTTGCAGCATAATGGCAGAACTGAGTAGTCGTGACTGAAAACATATAGCCCACAAAGCCAAAAATGTTTACTACCTGGCCCTTTATAGAAAGATGGTTGACTTAGGAGGTCTGAGGTGTTCAAACTCTGTACCTTCCAAAGTTCTGGCTCTTGACCAGCTCTTAGGAGATAACCTCTACGTCCTTGGAATATCCTTCCCGGTAAGAGTGTCTTTATTTGTCTGGGGTCTCAGGCCATGCCAGATAGTTTATGCTAACAATGTGATTTGTGATGGGGTCTTTAGGTCACAAATTATCAGTTCACAACCAACCTCTGGATCACCTAGAGATCAATCACCAAAAAAACTCTGAATACTAAGGGTTGGGTAACTTCACTGGTTAGCAAGACTTCATACATGTTGTCACACATTGTTGCTGTGGGAATTACCCACTGTCCACACAATTCCACTGAGAGAGGACAACTGGGAGCTTGAGCCTGGTTTCTCTGGGACTCTGCCCTATGCACATTTTACCTTTGCAGATTTTTATATGTATTCTTTCACTGTAATAAACTGTAACCATGAGTATAATAGCTTTTCTGAGTTCCATGGGTAGTTCTAGTAAATCATTAAACCTGCAGGTGGTCTTCAGGATCCCTGAACTTATCAGGTCTTTACAGAAAAAGACTGCCAACCCCAAAATGTCAAGTGGACAAAAATTATTGTACTTAAGGCCACAAAATATATGTATATGTATGTGTGTGTGTATATATATATACACACATATATACACACATATATAAAGTTTTTAGAATTCACATTCTTTTTTTCTAACATTAGCAACTTTCCAACATAAATTGTTTTTTAGCAAATTTTAATCCCTTAAACAAGACCGTTCCATCAGTAATCAGTATCAAGCCAATCTATTTCCCTTAATCCACACACATTCTCTAATGTAAATATTTTCAGCATATAATATTTATTTGGAAAAATCACAGATAAAAGCAGTAGTGTTCATTCTGAAATGCAGATTCATTCTCTACAGTGGCCAGCAGTGGCTGCTAAGATTTAAGCTTATCAAAAATAGTTAGGATGAAGTGAACCTGTCCTTCAAGTGGTCTTTATTTTCTTATTTTTTAGCTCATACAAAGATAAAGACAGACTATAGGAAGTCAGGTTCACATATTGCATTTTCTTGTCTTCAAGTAACATAAAAATAAAATTTTAATGATACATTTATAAAATAAAAAACAAATTCAGACTAAGCTAAAGAGAGACTTTATTTGAAAGTATTGCAATAAGGGGAGGGAGATAATTGCAATAGGGAGAAAGCTCTGACCCAAGATCTGCAAGCCCCTCAAAAGTTAAGCAGAAAGGGCTTTTCCTTTATAGGGAGGAGTAAATAACCCTAGAAAGAACTAGGGGTGGTGTATTAATCAGGATTCTCCAGAGAAACAGAACCAGTAGGATATATATAGATATGTATAAGAGAAAGCTGGAAAACCAGGAAAGCCAGTGGCGTAACTCAGTTGGAGTCAGAAGGGCTGAGAATCCGGGGGCCTATGATGTAAGTCCTGATCTGAGTCCAAAAGCCCAAGAAACAGGAACACCTACATCCAACAACAGGAGAATATGGATGTCTCAGCTGAGAGAGAGCAAATTAGCCCTTCCACCTCCTTTTTGTTCTATTCAGGCCTTTAATAGATTGGATGATGCCCACCTGCATTGGTGAAGGCAGTCTTTTTTACTCAGTCTACTGATTCAGATGCTAATCTCTTCCAGAAACACCCTCACAGACACAACCAGAAATAATGTTTTACCATCTTTCTGGGCATCCCTCAGCCCAGTCAAGATGACACATAAAATTAGCCATCACATGTGGGGAAGTGGGATGAGCAAGGGTGACACATTCTGACAGTAGATAAGAGGTTTTACCCTATGGTCAGCCTATTCTCAGGAGGGGCTGTTAAGGAGGGGTTGTGGGCTGGTTCAGGCTGAGGGTGGGTCAAAGTTCAGATGCCTGGGAGAAGGAGGGAAACTTAATGTTTGCTTAACAAGAATTTTGTTCCAAGTGATCAGTTGGAACAAAACAGTTCAGCTAATCACATGTCTAGCCTCTTCATAGGTAAACAAGGGGCATTGGTGAGTCTTGTCTGAGTCATCTGGGGTAGGATGTTTCTTTACAGTAAGCCATTTCACAGTCATAAAAACAGTGGGGGGAATTCTTAATCCTTGCTATGTTCCAAGAGGTTGGGGCTCAGGTAAAATTCAACACTGTCAGATCATACAATTAACAACAACGACAAAATCATTTAGGTACTGTGATGCTGCATGAGATCAGAAATATAACCAGTGAATGTAATGGGAAAATTGAACTCATTTTGGGGAAAACTTAAATATAGTAAAATAATACTAATAATGTTTTAGCCTAAGTGAATGACTTCAAAGCCATTTTAGTATTGACACTTCAGAAGTGGAAATATCTTGTTAAAATAAGGGGGAAAGTAAACTTTATGTTTTACTGACATAGCAAGAATCTGAGCTGGCCTCTAGAAATCTATAATAGTATCTAATCACACTGAAAGGGTGCCAACAGAGGGGAAAGGGAACTATTGTCTGAGCATCACCCACTTATCTCAGGTTATGGACTCAGAACAAGAAATTTGTAAATTTACATAATTTCCTTGTATTCTTGTTCTTTATATTTGCAAAGCAAAGGAAGCAGCAGAATTTTAGTAATGCTAGTAATGAACAAATTAGAATTTGGGGAAAATTATATTTCATATTTCTACTTAATTGAGTAGTTTAGATTGAAAATAAAGATCATTTAGCCTGTACTCTGAGCCATGCACTAGTTTAGGTGGTAATGTTAGTGTGGAGAGATACAGATAAAGCCTGACTTCATGGTGCTTCATTTCCCTTGGGGAAGAAAGAAAATAAGAAGTAAGTAAACAAAGGACTATATTATTATAGATAGTTGTTATTAGTTGTTACAGATACTTGAATTGTGTCTCCCCAAAATTCATATGTTGGAATCCTAACACTTAGTACCTCAGAATGTGCCTGTATTTGGAGATAGGATCTTTAAGAGGTAATTAAGTGAAAATGAGGTTGTGGGGGATCAGAATCGGCCACCTCAAAATATGTCTCTTTACCTTGATTATTTTCTCTGAAGGAGGCTTTGCCCTTACCCTCCACTAACTCTCTAAAGGGATTTGGGATGGAAGGCCTGTCCCCGGGACGCGCCATCACCATGGATAACTCTGGGTATCAATAGACTGGGAGGGTCCTTGCTAAGCCCATTCTTATCAAAGTTCTGTTTACCAAACACTTGGGTTTGTAAGGGAAATCTCCATTTGTAGGGGTGTCTCTCTCCTGTACAGGGAAGAAGGGCGAGGTGACCTCATCTCTAGAGACTTATCAATGCAGAAGGCGAGGCTGCATAATAACCTTACTGTGCTTTTTCTGGCAATCTCCCATAACTGACCCACCCCAACATCCTCCACTGTCTTTCTATTTAAGAGGAGAACCTCTGCCATTTTGTGGAGACTCACTTTCCCTGGTCTCTCCCATGTATACATGTTATAAAGCTTTGTTTGATTTTCTCCTGCTATTCGGTCTCATGTTAATTTACTTTGTAGCCCAGCCAGACAGGACCCAGAGTAGGTAGATGATAGTCTTCCTTTAAGGTCATTAGAGAAGGCCCTAATCCAATATGACTGGTATCCTTATAAGAAGAGAAAATTTGGATACAGAGAGACACAGAAGGAAGACAATGAGAAGAAGGCTGTCTACAAGCCAAGGAGAGACACTTTGAAACAACCTCAGACTTAGCCTCCAGAATTGTGAGAAAATAAATTTCTGTTGTTCAAGCCACCCAGTCTGTGATACTTTGTTATGACAGTGCTAGCAAACAATAGTGATAAGTGGAAATTAAACCATGATTGATAAAGCATGAGAGACAGAAAGAAGGAGTTTAGGGGGGAGGTGATACAATTTGGTTAGAGAAAGCAGAAGGGATCTGTGTGAAGAAACATTTTGATCTGAACAATCTTAGCAAAACCCTGTCAATGCAAAATAACCAATAACCATTTTATAGATGAGAGAAATAAGGTGAGTTTACTTGAGCCAGAGTGAGGATTATAACCTGGGAAGGCCTTAGAAAGCATTCCAGAGAAACATGGTTTTCAGTACAGTCTTATATCTTTTTAGAACAAAGAACATACATTAAACACACCCAGGATACATTTTCATCAAAATTTCAAAGAGATATTCAGTTGCAAATTAGCAGGACAACATGACTGAGATGTCACAAAAGGGACCAATTGGGGTGTTACCAACAGGGCATTACCAATAGGGCATAGAAGGGGATTTACGCATTCTTATCTTAAGAGAGCACATTCTTTACTGTAATGGTTAAGCACATGTACAATGTATGTTTGACAGGCCATAAGTCAGGCTTCTTTAGTTCAAGCAGAATCAGTTTTGAACCCAAATAGTTAACCCATATACCTCCATATGTGAAAATCTCTTGTCAACCCAGGGTATCCACATTTTTGGCAGAGAAGACTGAATTTCAAAAGTCCTGAAGAATATGAATGAGGCCAGTATGGCTGAAGGGAGAGAGAAAAGGGGAGAATGGTCTGAGATGATCTTGGAGAGGTCATACTTAAATTTGGTTCCTTGATATTTAGAATCTAGAAAACATCAGGAGAATATGCCATGACCCAGAGATCATGGTTCCACTCCATTCTCACTTCTGGAATCCATGAAAATAGATCTTTTGGGCTGCCAAAGTGAGGAATGAGGCAAAAACTTGACTGAGAGCTGAGGACCTGCACTTTACTCTCAAAGCATAAATGATAATAAAAACCGCACTGAGAATTTGACAGGTTTCATCACCCAAATAGTATATTCTATTGTCCATTGCAAGTTGATTACCTTTGAAAGACAGAAAATAGAGTGCCATATGGAAGAAGCACAGAATAAAAATTGATTCAGGGAAGTACGAGAAGAGAGGCATATAAACACTAAATTAGGTAATTTGTGCTGAAAGGCATGTTTCCAAAATTGTGTTTCTTATCTCAAATAACATAAGGGAGTTAATGCTTAAAAGAAGAAGAAGAAAAAGAAAACTATGACATACAAATGCCTTCCTGTCACCTCAACTCCCACGTAGACAGGATTAGACATACTGTGAAAACCCAACCTAATCGGATGCCTAGGAAAGCCTTCAGCTTTAAAAAATATTTCTCAAAGCAGGCATATCAAACTCCTTAAGATTATCAGGAGAAATGAAGTTTATACTGAAATTATATATAAACTATATCAAAGATGGAAAATATATGACAAGTATTCCTCTTCTCCATCGCTTGTCTTTAAACTCATGATAAATATCACCAGTCACTCCTGACCCTCTAACAGCCTACTGCAGTTGTCGCAGTGGGGATGCTGTCAACCATTGTAAAGCAGTGAATATTGTTTTCCCTATTGGAATGAGCTTTTCTCTGTTGCATCTCTATCCATGTGGCATACCTAGAGTTAGCCTCAGGCCTCTGTCTACCTAAATGAGGATGAAGAGAGGGTTAACAGCTTGGTACAGCAAGAATATAAAGAAAAAAAAAGAGATAATACACTCCTTTCTATAACAAGACAATAGTTCTAAAAGGCCAGTTTTGTTACAGGAAAAGAATGTTCTAAACTCCTTTATCTGCCATTTGGAATTAGGATGCAGGCCTGGTGGCCTTGATACAGAAGCTTTATTTTAAGGAGATATCGGCCAAATAGCAAGCAGAAGATGGTAAGATTTCAGTCCTGATAGAAGCAGATACTCAGACACATGTCTGATATCCTTTCCCATGGCCGATATCCCAGAAAAATGAGATAGGTTAGAAAGTTTGAGGAAATTTTGGGATTCTAGAAGTCACTTGTCTTACATACTACACCAAAGCAAACCTAGAAGCAGCCATATCAAAATAAACTGAGCAATGAGACAAAGACCAAGCCTCCCTTAGTTCCCATGTAGTATGATAGTTCCCATGTAGCATGATATACAGAAACCCAGATGTTCCCACGTGCCCCATGCAAACATGGAAGATAGCTGAGTTGAGAGTCTGTGGACCTGCCCTAGGCAGTCTCCCGTAGCAAAACAGAGGGAGATCCCAAGGCAAAAACTAAGAGGCTAACAGACCAGGTTAGGGAGTTTGTTGTACCACCAGGAGCCAACATCACCCGGGAAAACCCTGGGAAATGCCTTGACATACCATAGAAAGAGACTAGTTGTTGTTAGTCAGGTAGTAACCCTGGCTAGCTATACCCAGCAGAGATCAGCAAGATTCCAGAAGATGCCAGATAAATCTGAAGACCCTTTCTACCCTTCATCACCAAGAGGACACATGTCATTCCTTGCCCCATATGACCAAATGCCAACTTAAAAAGGAGTGGGGAAGAGCGTACAACTCTGAGACTGAGCATTGATTTAAAAGGTTCTTTCATTATTACATTAGATTAAATTACCAGTTTGAAGTCAAACCTTTAGCTGCCATCTGCATATACATATTATTCAGCAAGATATTCATGTGGAAGATCCAACCAGTTAATAAAAAAAATTTTTTTAAGAGGCTATATTTTATTTGCCCTTCTCAGTATAAGTACATTTGTGAATCCACTAAACAATAGACTGGAAATATTAAAGTTTGTGGGCTAAGGTTTTTTCTTGGACAGTGCTAATATGAATGCTAAAAACATTGGTCTCTATAACTCTTTTTCTCTAGGTATATTTAGCTGACATCTCCAAAACCACCTCAGATTGACACACTCTATCTGTAAAATGTTACTTCAGACGGATTATATCAGACCTTGCAGCTTGGAAGATAATTAAATTTTTTAAAGTGTTGTTTTCCCAATATCCATGGTGTTGATTGAAAGTTTAACTCCCAAAGACCAATCTACTTCCTTCATCTCAAAGTTCTTGGGAGGGTTTGTTGCAGATGTGTTGGGCAGTGCAAAGGATACTCCCAAATCTATAACAAAATTTATCACATTAAGTTATTCTTCACTCAGTCAAATTAGACTTATTTACAAAAGTATCATACAAATAATACTTTGATAATAAACATTAAAACATATATAGACTGGTTATAAGTTCATCAAAGTGCTTTAAATAATTCTTTGTCTTTCCTTAAGATTTTGAATTTATAATTCTCCTGCTTCTCTCTCTCTCTCAATGCTTCTCTCTCTCCCTCCCCTCTTCCCTCCCTCACTGACACATATATTCTCTCATTATTTTTCTAATTGGATTCCCTGTTTTTATCTTGTAGACATCAGAATCCTCCCATGGGTAGACAGGGTTCACTTTGACTTCCACTTTTATCTCTGATTTCAAAAGAAGTCCTTCATGATGAGAAAAGACAACCACATTCACTTTTATGTAGAGCCATGCATTCCTACAATTCTGAAAATAGATGGTATAATTTAATACTATGAACATGTATGCTTTTTTCATATATTTATGGTTTTTCTGAGGAATGCCATTGTTGTAAAGCAATTTACATTAGTATTCCTAGCGGGCTAGTAATAGATCTTACAAAGGGTAAAAACAAAAACTAAGTTTTTCTTCAAAGTAACGGCATCTTTTGAAGTTCTACTACAAATGCCTGAATGGATAAGAAAACTCAAAATGAGACGTGACAAACACAGAAGTAGCTTTGAAAGTTTCGCTCAGTATAGTCTCCATTTTAGAGACTATCCTTTCATCTATAATTTCATTTATTATTGCACATACATAACTTGTACTTTTGTACTTAACTATCATTAACATTGTTTATTGTTATCAAGTTATCTTAATTAATCATAAAAATACCAGATTTTTATTTGACAAGTGAAAAAAAAGAAACTTTATTGAGCTGTTTTCAAGAATGAATTGCTTAAACCAATTAGTACGCAATGTCTATCATTCAGTTTGATGAAGTACAAAAAACAATAGTCCAAGGTCCTCAGTTGTAGTTCCTTTTCTTCAGATTACCTTGTCATCTTTGTCACTGACCAAGGATCTGGTTTTCTTATCTGTCAAATGGGCAAGTTGGACTTTACCAAGTCCCTTTTCAAGTCTGTAAACTTGTGGCTGACTATTCCAAACTATTGAATACTGTGACAAGGTGTCTAGACAGGATTAGAGTTGGTTATAATGCAAGTCAGAAGAAATAGGGCTTTTCTCATTTGGCTTCTAAATTTGAAGCTATATTTTAAAAAAGTTTTGATCGTATACTGGGCTGCATGGTGACCCAAAACATATGTCCATGTCCTAATCCTTGGAACCTGTGAATGTTACCTTAGTTGGAAAAAGGGCCTTTGCAGATGTGATTCAGTTAAGGAATTTGAGAGGAGGAGTTTATCCTGGATTATTCAGGTGGGCTCTAAATCCAGTGACATAAATAGAGACAGAGGGAGTTTTGGCACAGACACATAGAGGAGAAGATGCAGAAAAGGGGAAGAGGCAATATAACTACAGAGGCAGAGATTGGACTGATGTGGCCACAAGTCAAGGAAGATGGAAGAAGCTAGAAAGGGGGCCACTAGAAGATGGAAAATGGGAGAAATATATTCTCCCCTCGAACATCAGAAGAGTACAGCCCTGGCCACACCTTATTGTAGGCTTCTGGCTCCCGAACTGTAGGAGAATAAATTCTTGCTGTTTTAAGCCACCTAGTTTCTGGTAATTTGTCACAGCAGCCTCAGGAAACTAATACAGATAGATTCACTGAGGATTGTTTATTGGCAGGGCAGCCTATGATGAAGACCTCTCCCCTGCTTGCCCTCCCAGTCATCTTGGAACAGGGTTCTGCTCAGGGAGCCAGGGTGGAGTTCAAGGAGCTGCTATGGCACAGCTTTCTGGCCCACACTCATATTTCTCTCCCCACGCTTATCTCTTTCTTTATGTTCCCTCCTTGTTCAGTCTCTGATTTTGTCCAAAATAGCAGCAGTTACTGATTATTTTCAGTGGCTTATCATTCAATAATGTTTGAAGAAGCAAAAGGGAACATTTCCCAGATTTTTAGAGAAAGCTTTCAGAAAATTAGTGGTTTAATGTTAATATATGTAATAATTCATACTACACAAATTTTAAAGAATCAAACTGAAATATCCCAAGTTTCTTAAAGAAAATTTCCAAATGCTACTTCTATAAACCCTCAACTACTGATTTCATAACTCTCAGATTTGCTTTCATCTTTCCCTACTTCCAACCCCTTTGAATGGATAACTGTAATACTTTATCCTAAATAACAGGATATATAACTTATAATTTAGCCTTCTCATGAATTAATTCCTTTTATCTGTTTGAATATTGATATTGATTATATTCGTTATATTCATTATTTTCCTTTAATAGTGGCTTAAACTTCATCAATTAACATGCAGGCAAATACAAAGCAAGATATTAAGTCAGGTCTTCCCAGGAGGTTCCATATAAATTAATTACACCTAAGTAGACAAAAATACAGTGGTGATTCCAAGCAGATAGAACCACACAAACAAAAGCATACAGATGGGAAAGTGCATGGAGAAAACTGTTTCCAAGAAAGGGCTTAAGAAACACATTGATTGCTCATTTCCCAGAAGCTGTTAGCCTCAAGTTGTTTCATTAATAAACCTAGTAATTCATCTCTGGTTAGCTACCCCCACTCACCCCATCAACAAGTAGTTTTTCTAAGTGTGTTCAGTATAGTATACATTTTGAAGGAATCTAAACTTACTTTCTTCCTAGAAATTAAAAAAAAAATGCTTTAGAACACATCAGACTTGATATGTTTCTCAGTTAGTTTGTTTATATTTGGTTTGGGTTGGAAAGAGCAGAGCAATTTTCACCAATCTAATCTCATTAATCTCCAAGTTATCTGTCTGAAAGAGAAAAGCTACATAGCAGGCTATTTATTCTCAGTTCACTGAATTCTTGTGTCATTCCCTTGTAGTTTAATGAACAGTTTCTCCAAATCCTCAGAGTAGTTGGAGTGTTTATTTCAGCAAATAATATGTTTGCAGAAGCACACATCATTACAGAAGTCTTTCCTGGGAAATTTTCCTTGTGACATATTGTGGCCTCTTATTCCACTGTGCAAAAGAAGGTCATAACAAAGCACATTTATACTTTGTCCAATTCTGCTGTCCTTCACTAATAACAAAGTACTAGAATCTAGCAAAGCATTTACATTTTTAAATTAGATGTCTTAAATATTAGTTTTATTTCCAGACAATTTTAAATTGATTTGTTACTTTTTATTGAAGTATGATGAACATAGTTTAAAAGTACACATAGTGTACTACGAACCTTGACAAATGGCATACATTCATGTTACCAGTGCCCAAATCAAGAAACAGACCATGACAGCACCCAGAAGACGACCTCATGCCCCGCTTCCAATCACTACCTTTAAGCTCACCACTATTCCGACTTCTACCACCACAGATTAATTTGCTGTATTCATACTTTATATAAATAGAATCACAGTGTATACATTTTTGTGTCTGAGTTCTTTCACTCAACATTATATTTATGAGATTATTCCATATTGTTGTGTGCTATTATAGATCATTCATTCTCATTCTACACAATAGTATTCCATTTTGTGACTATACCATGCTTTATTTATCCATTATACCATTGATAAACTTTGGGGTAGCTTCAGGTTTGGGACTATTACAAGTTGTGCTTTGATCAACATCCTTATATATCTTTTGGTGAAAATAAGTGTGCATGTCTGATGGGTTTTTGTCAAGGAGTGGAATTGCTGGGTCATGTGTATGTATATATATACTATATATATACTATATATATACACTATATATATATATATAGTGACTAACAGCAGTTTTACAATTTGGTTGTATCAGTTTTCACCCTCAACTCAAGCATCTGAGTGTTCCAGTTGTTTCACAGGCTTATCAACACTTGGTATTGTCTGTCTTTTTCATTTTAGCCATTCTGAAAGGTGTGTAGTGGTATGGCATTGTGGTTTAATTGGTATTTCCTTGATAACTGAGTTGGGACACCTTTTCAAACATGAATTTGCCATATTTTTGTTGTTGTCCAAGTATTTTGCCTATTTTTCTAATGGGTCACTCTCTTTTTTCTCTTTAATTTGCAAGAATTCTTTAAAAATTATGGCTATAAGTACTTTATAGATAAATTATCATAAATATTTTCTCCCACTCTGAGGGTTGCCTTTTCAATTCCTTACTGCTGTCTTTTGATGAGTAGAAGTTCCTCACCTTTACAATAGATCAATTTATAAATTCTTACTTCTATCATGGTCACTTTTTTGTGTCCAGCTTAAGAAATCTTTGCCTGCAAAGGATCATAAAAATGTTATCCTGTGTGTTTCAAAAAAGAATCTTTAGTGATTTCCTTTTGCATTTAGATTGCAAGCTATCTGGATTGATTTTTGTATATGGTATGATATAGGGATAAAGATACTTTTTTTCCGTATGGATATTTAATCCATCCAGCACCATTTATTGAAAATCCATCCTGTTTCCACTATACTTCCAAAACATTTTTTTTCGTGAAAATCAATCAGGTATTAATCTAGCATCTTTCTTTTGAACTTGTCTATAATTACAACTTTAAATCTTAATTTGGAAAAATATAAACTCACTGATACATAATAAACAATACATTTATTAAATATCAAGTTTCAGAATTGGAAACAGGATTTAAAAATGATTGGGAAGAAGTAATCGTTCTCTTTCTAACTACTTGATGTTTTGTTATTTAAAATGTCATTGATCTATAAAAATAATCATTATTAACAATATTCTCCCATCCCCTTTGTCCTGAGGTATGAACCATAGAAACAGACATTAGCTTGGGTTTCACAGTGGGATACTTGAGGCAGTTACCACTTCCTTCAATAGGTACACTTTTTTGCTTTCTCTCCTCCCTCATCTATTCAAAACTCTATCTCTTATTTCCCAATGTATTGATATTTCCTCCTTTTCAAAATGATCTTTAGCAACTTTTGCCTTAGCCCTGTCAGTGGAAATTTAGCTGACATTTATTAAACATTTTATTGTGTACTGGACAGTGTGCTAGTTTTCTCTTTAAATAATATTTCTAGTGCGTAGATCCAAACAGTCCTCAAAGGAACTCATATCTTGGTTTTACAACTGTAATAATTATTATTTTTAAAGAGATCAGGGACTTCTTTGTGAGTTTGATAAATCTTTAGTTTTTCTCTCCTGAAAATATGCACATATGCAAAATTATACATAACAATTTCAGGGGTTCCTAGCCCATGAGAGGCCACAGGTTGAGAACTTTTTCACTAGAGAAACTCACAAAGCAATTATTATTTTATGTTATGACAATAATTCTCCAAGAGCATCTTTGATGGTCAAATATCACAATGGGTACAACATGCTGCTTTATTGAGGATAATTTTATGGTTCCTCTTAGGGCTGAATAAATTATTCCAAAATAAAAACATATTAAATTGGATATAACAACTCTTTTTAATTCCAGATGAATTTAGGATACTTCATTTGATACTAATAAGTTTATAAAAATCCCCTTTTAAAAAGAAGTGTCATTAGGAATAAATATTTCTTTCAACAGTATAATGAAACATTTAGTGGTTGCCCTGCCATTGTCTTTCTAAGCCACCAGCTAAGAGAAAGACAGAATGCCTTATTACTAGCTTTTTTTTCAAATAAATAGAACAACAAAACATAATCCTTTTTGCATAGTTATAAAAGAGCACAGCAGTTGGTCATTTCTTTAAAGAATCAAAATATATTTAATCATTTTGTGTTACAAAATATACCAATTTGTTTTGACATGCAGACATTCCACCTGGAGAGCTTTGCAGTGCCATAGTCGAGCACACACACAGAGCCTCCCGTATCTGAACACTGGACTGGAACATGAAGCCTGCCTGTGGTGTCACAGATCCAGCTGTGTGTTGCAATGAACTGCAACTTCAGCCCCTCATCCTCAAACATCCTCTCACCCAAAAACCTGCCATTTTTATTTCTTCTTACTGTTCCACAGGGCTGTTAGAACTGTCAGCCCTGAATTTTACCTAGTAGGAGCATTCTTTGTTCCATCAAAAGAAAATCAAGCTCCAGGAATTAGCATCTTGCTAAGTTGTGACACAAAAGAACCAGTTGACTGATCTCCTTGAGCTGACAGTCTCTGCAGCATGCTCAAGTGCCTTCACGAGTCAAGATTAAAAACAAATCAAAATGTATTTTTCAGTCTAAAAATTTTATACCTGGTAGTTTCTAAAATAATCTAGCCTCATGAAACATCTTCATAATTCTTATAATCTATTGAAGAAATTAATCTGTATTTCCCTGGTGTCAACACACACTAGAATCCTGGGTCTACTGGACAGGAGGATGTTGAGCTGGATTTTTGCTAGTAAGACTGGTAACTACTTTTGTTTTCAGAGGGCATAACACAGAAGAAAATAAATTAGAGGTCACAAAATAATTTGTAACACATTGGAGAAGTACAAGTTACACCATTGTTATTTTACCCAAGTAGGTTCCTCATAGTCCATCATTCTATTCACTTTCTCATTCACCCTCAACTCCCCTACCCCTCTTTTATATTTCAAACTCACCTGGACAAACCCCAGTTAAGTTTAAATCCAACTCTGATTACTTCGAACCTGTTCCTAAAAAGCTGGATATGGCTAGAACCAAACCACCCAACCATTCTGACTTTAAATTAATAACCGTGAACCTTGAGTAGGCTCTTAAAATTGTCCTGCCATCCTACTATTTTGCTCAGCCAATCCATATTGCCTTTCTCTGAGTGGATCATTTACTACCTTCCCCTGTATTTTCCATCTTCCAAAACCTCCTCCCTATGAGCAGATGACACTTTTAATATTTAAATGGGAAAATATAAATAATTGGAAGAGAACTTCTATATTCTTCTATTTATAAATCTAACAACCTATCAGCAACTGCGGTCCCATACTTGGTCCTCACTTCTGTCCTGATGGTTGAAAGATAACCCCTCTGCTTCAGCAGTGGGTCCAATCTTTGCTTCCCTATTCAAGGACTTCACTTCTTCAACTGATCACTCTCTCCTGCAACATCATCTTTTCCTCTTGATAGGATTATTTCCATCACCACACAAACAAATAAAAAAAAAACACTTTTATTTTTTTGCTTTTCTGAAAAAAATAAACATTCTTGACTCTTTATCGCCTATTAGCTCCTTCTTTATTTCTCTTTCTTCCTATACAGGAAAACCCTTGTAAGGATTAATAATTGCTATTTGTACTTCCTCTCCTCCTACTGTCCAAAGCCGGTCTTCATCTTTACTGCTTCACTAAAAGCATTAATTAAAAGATCACCACTGATCTCCATGTTGCCAAATCCATGATTATTTATTTGCCCCACCTTCCTTCATCTCTCAGTGCTTTTAGCACAGTTAGTCACTTTTTCCTACTTGAAATAGTTTCTTCAAATGATTTTCTAGACACTATATCCTCCTGATTCTCCTACTTTACTACCTGTTTGTGTATGGTCTCCCTGACTTCCCCCAAGAACTTAGCTCTCAGCCTTCAACTCTCATCTCTTCTCTTATCTACACTTACTCCCTTTGTGATCTCATCCATTCCTGTGGTTTTTTAAATACAATCTCTACACTAATAACTTAAATTATTTTTTATCTCTGGCCTCAACCTCTCCCCTGAGCCTGAGCTCTTCCTTGTATATCCAGCATGGTTAATTTGGTATCTACCATTTGATGTCTAATAGGCATAACAAACTTAACATTCAAAATAAAATTCTTTATTTCCCCTCAAATCTTCTCTCCAAATTTTCTCTATTTCAGTAAATGGCACCAATATTCTCCCAGGTACCCAGGTCAAAAATCCTGGAATCATCCTTGACTTCTCTCTTTCTTGCTTACCAACATACAATCCAATAGCAACTCCTGTCATCATTCTCTTCAAGATGCATCCAGAATTCGATCAACTTCAACTTCTCTACTAATCCCTCCAAATCTCTGTTAATTTTCACATGGACTATTCCAGTAGACTCATTCTCTTTCAGCTTATATATCACACAGAAGCCAGAAATAATCATTGTGATTAAACAATCAATCTAAATAATCATTTAAAATTAAGTAAGATCAGATCATTCCTATGCACAAAATCTTCCAATAGCTTTCCTTCACACTTAAAATTCAAACTCTCAACCCTGACCTACAAAACTATACATGATCTAGTCTCTGGATGCCTCTCTGACCTATTCTCTGTTAACTCTCTCCCTTCCTCAACATTCTCTAATCCCTGTCTGTACCAAAAACCCAAAAAGCACATTCCCACAGGGCCTTTGCATTTGCTATTCCTTCTGCCTGTAATACTCTTCCCCCAGATATACAGAAGGTACCCCTTAAGTTCTTTTAGGTCTCTGTTCCTACTGCACCTCCCCAGAGAAGTGGTCACTTTTCACTCTACCTAAAATCATAGACCTTTTATCCTTTATCTTATTTTTCTTTATCTTATTTATCTTATTTTCCTTCATATCACTCACTACTACCTGATATTGTTTCATATGATTATTTTATCCATGTTTAAAATGTAAGCTTCATAAGAGTAGGCATTAAGTTAGTTTTATTTATTTTTATGCTTTCACTGTCTAGAACTGTACTTGATCCACAGCAGATAATCAATAAGCATTTGTTAAATGCATAAATGCTTCCTGAATCCCAGAATGTGATAAATTTGCTAATTATTATTCAGAACCAAGACTTTATGTATACCATCACAGTCTAGTAACAATTTCAACATTTTTTTGCAAGTGAAACAAATATTAGAAGACTATTAAAACAAAAGGGAGTTAGCTGACTGCATTCATGAGATTTAATTCATTTCAATTACAGAATAGCAAATGACTTCAACCATTTTCTGTAAATCAAAGTAATTCCTTTCCCTGATCAAACTATACAGTAAGAATCTATTCCTAAAATAGGAATAACATTACCAAAATTTACGTAACAATTATCTCTTTAAAATAATTTAACTTCATCTCTGCTGAAGTCTCATTACGTAAATAAAGGAACATCTCTTCCCAGATGAATTGTCTGTGCAGAGCTGGAGTTACACGGTCAGCACTACACCATGGCATATAAGCATCCACTTGGTACACTGTAGGTACCAATGGGATAACATTACCAGGTACAAGTCTAACTCTTCCTGAAAATTTTTATAATGTCCTCAGTTACTACCATTTTAAAGTTAATAATGGCTTATGATTTTGAGCTACTCCAATCCATTCATTTAGTTATAATACTTATTTTAAATGCAACTTGGAGATTTTCCCTCATGCTAGAATCTCAAGTATTCTGCTCTTCTAGCCTTCAAATAAACAGAAATCAACATTAGGGTAAGTTAATGTCAAACATTAATTGATTTTACCAAGCTCATTGCTGTTCCTTCCTAAATTATTCCTATCTAGGAATGCACAGCTGTAGTCCCATGCACTTCCAACTGCTAATGCTGTCAGTCATGTACAACAATGAACTTATATTTGGAGTTAACTAGAATCCCCAGAAACAAATTTCTGAAGGTCAGAGTATATATTCTGTGCCATATAACAGTATTACTTCAAAATTAGTTTTATCTGAAAATAAGTTTTACATTTCTATTTTTAACTTCCTGTCTTTAAGGAGTATGTATTTTATAAACAGAAAGACTCCCAGTTTGGCTGAGTTATGTGAAGGAAATTAGGGAAATAAAATTGGAACTATGAATTAGGATAGAGACGAACTTTTGTTCTTATATTTACAAGACCATACCTTACTCGCGCCAATATGTAAATACAGACTTTAAAAAGCCTACGGCAATATTTCCTCAGGTGTGTTCTACAGAATTAGTCATGAAAGAGAAAAGGATTTGAAGGTATTGGAGGGAAAATCTCAAAGAAAAGATAGGAGCAAGCCAAAATGGATATTGCATGGGAGAAGGAAAGAAGTAAAAACTGTCAGAGATAAAATGGTAAAGAAGAGCAACGTGTTTTTTTCAGTAGTTTACTGTGTGGTGTGTGATATTTGCTCCCTTAACCATCTCCCTTGTGAAATTTTCATTACAAGATATATTGTCACTAAAAGTGACACCTGCATGGATTGATTCCTTAGAGAAAGTGCCATCCAGGTGGGTGTGGGATTAACAGAAAAATAATTCATGAATGCAGAGGCTGAGAGGGAGGATGTGCTCATATCTGAATTGGACATTCTTTGATTCACCTCTACTTTCTACGTCCAGAATTCAGAAAATCACTATCTGCTTTCACCAAAAGGCTATTGTTCTGCAACAAAATAACCTTGGAACACTTTGAATATCACATTAATAAAACTCATTTATAAAACTGAACTTAACAATGGACTTTGCTTCTTGGGGAATTATGCCCAGATGGCAATTTTATAATTCATCCAAGACTTAAAATGGATCTATTAGAACATATTGTTTAATAAAGACAACAATGATTTTTATGTATGATAAATTCTCAGCAACGTTTCACTCCATTAAGATAAAATATTGGTTCCATGCCAGAAGCCCCTAGAAATATGGAAGGATGCACAATTTCCTTCCATGCTATTCACCTTAATCAAGATTTCACTCCCCAAATAAAATCATGCCAAGCAGCTTTCCTGGATGAGGATTTTGTGACTCAATAGGGCACATGCTCTCCTACCCGAGAATTGAAGCTTCCTCACTGCAGACATAATAACTTAAAGTTAAATGGACACATCATGTGACTCACAACAGAAGGCTTCCACTGTTTTTCCAATAACTGAATGCCCCCAACTTGCCTTTATTCAAATCAAGAAGCTACAGTATTCAGTTAATCACCCAAACCCAACTTGATATAAGCAAGCTCTCCATAGATGGCACAAGTCTTGTAGAGGCTGACGGTCTTATCAACAGAAAACACATACAGAAGCAGCAGCATTTCTCAATCCATGCTTTCTGAAGATGATTCATCAGGCACAGGTGCAGCTATTCAGAACTACATAAGGTAACCAGAAAAAAGGAGAGTCCAAAGGACTAACCTCGGTTTGCCTGTCTAGGATAAGAAAGATTGTCCTTCACACAACCTGCATATAACAGAGTTTGGGGAGGTATTTATTTTGGGAGTGGAGGAAAGAAATAGAGAGCCAATATGAAGATACTGCAATAGTCACTTAGACGATCTATTCAATAGAGAAAGAGTTTAGGGGAATGAAGTACAAAGATGTACAGAAGCCAAACGTAAGGGCAAAGGTAGCTGAGCTGACTGACCAGAGAGGGGAGCTTTAAGAGTTATCACCATCCAGTTACATGGAAAAAAGTGATCGTTTTTGTTCTGCATTAAAGTTCTACATTTTAAAAAACCTTTTAATTCTTAATTCAATAATTGGCATGATGTTTTTCTCTTAAAATGTTTCATGACTCATAATGATAGCTCTCTCCTCTCTGTTTTCCTTTCTCTCAAAATTATTCCAAATGATAAATGAATAAAACCAAAGTACTTTGTCAACAGGGATTACCTTTGTCAGCAATTCAAAACAGAATTTCTTAGCTTATAAAACATAGATATGGAACCCTCATCTTTACTACCTGTAATCAATCTGCTTTCACATTTTATAGGAGAGAATACTCCTATTAGGTAAATGAAATTTATTATAGGCATCTGCCATGTTTCACGGAAACCAGAGTTCACAGCTACTACAGGGAGGATATGAACAGTAAGAATGATAAAAGTTGTGGGTAAATAATTGATTTCTACTCCTACCCATAGTAAAAGAAATTCCTCAGGCCTTTCCATATGTTATTTTAAGGTCAATTTCTGTTCTCATATTTACAAGATTATTTTACTCATGTCAATATATAAATACAGGTTTTAAAAAGCCTATAGCTATATTTCCCCAGGTGTGTTCTATGGAATTTTTCTGTGATATATTAGTAGATGTTCTAGAGAAAAATGGATCTTGCTCAACTAGGTTTGAAAGCACTAGATTAACAGATTTGTTTTTTATTTCAAGTCTTCTCAGAACGTTTGACATGCTCAAACATTTAGTAAATTTAAAAGGCAACAGACTGTGCAGAGTTTCACATCTTATCTGATCAGGAAACCATTGCACTGAGCGTTCCCTCTGTGATATTAGTGTTGTGCAGAACACACTTTGGTAAATGCTGTTTAATTTATTCACGAAACAGACAAATCTGTAACAGGTAAATGTGCAATGGCAAACCTACACACTTTTTATTTCTAGGATTTTATGTGTTACAGATCATGAAATGGAGTAGCTCTACTCTTTAATCATCACACAAAATGAGGTCTTTGATTTATGCTTGTGGAAATAGAGTTATGCTCTGCTAGTTGATGGAAACTAATTGATGGCAATTTTTTTCTACCAAGGCTTGCTTTTTGCCCAACAGTTTCTATAGACAAATATGAAAAGGGCTCATGGGTCCTTTAATTCACATCTTTGTAAAAAGGGAAAGCTCAGAGGAATGGAGTAGAGTTCTAGGTTATAAGATTGTGTTTTAGGTCACAGTGTTATTTAGAGTGAAGGCTTGTTTGGAAAAATGAAGTAGAATACAGTTTACTGATCACTGTGAAATAATTCAGTCACAAAATGAGAGTCAGGCATTAAATAAGCCAATTACCACCTTTGAGAAATAAAAAATTAGTTAACATTCAAAGTGTAGCTAAGTTGTTGACAAGGTTTGGCTTCACATTTAGAGGAAACTGCTTAAGTGTATATTTCCTTAGATAATGCTACAAAATACAGGCTAAAGTGTGTTAATCAGATAAGCACCACATATCTTTCTATATTAGGCTTCCACTTAAGTCACTAGCGTGTGACTTTGGATGAAGTACTTGACTTCATCTGTGTCTCAGAGTCCTCATAAGTAAAATAGGAAAAAACAGTAATAATTACACACACACACGCATTTATATATGCCATATAGTTATTGTGAGGATTAAAGGAGTTAATATATATAAAGCATTTAGAACAATTCTTGGCACAGAGTAAACATTCAATATGCTTCCCATATTGCCATTATCATCACTATCATCATTACATGCTAAGTACTATGCTGGTTACTGGGGATACATACAACAAGAGCAAGACAGACAAGTTCTCTGCCCTCAGGAAGTTAGCAGTCCCCTCGGAGAGAGACACAAATAAATAAATGCTGTAATGAAAACAGTGTGCTGCCACTGAGGCTATTGTAAGGGTCCCACAGTATCTAGGTTGGTTAAGGAGAACACCTCAGGAGAAGATATTTCAGCTGACATTTAAAGAACAAATAGGTGCCAACCGTGTAAAGCATGTGGAAAAGCACATTCCAGGTAAAAGAAGAGTGCATGGAAGTGCCTTGATATAGGAAAATATTTACAGAGCCAAGTTCCCAGCAGGAACAAGAGACAAAGTCAAGCTAAGCTAATTAGAAGAGGAATTAATGAAGGAACTATTTGCAAAGTTACAAGCAGGGAACAAGCAACATCATTGTCTAATAGTAGAGGAGCTATCACCACCCCTAAGTCAAAAGGATGAGAAAGGGCAGTGTTTACCAGAACCCAGAAGGAGGGAGGCATGTAGATCAACCTGCCTTGAGAGGCCTTGACCAAACAGGATAGAGAAAGCTAGAGGTGGCTGCACAGGGAGGAAGTCAGGGAAGGAATACCCTCTCCCTTAGATCTCCTGCTAAGTCACTCTATTAGTCAACCCAGCAAGTCAGAAGGCAAGGAAACCATTGATGTAGTCAATAAAGGCCAGACTCTTGTGGCACAATGTAAGTTGGAGAAAGAAGAAGAGAGGAACAATAGGGACAAATGAAAGACATCACTGTGAATTAGAAAAATTGAAAAAAAATCCAGTATGAATGGAATATAGTGACTGAGGAGAGGAATGCTACAAAACAAGGGAAGATGGACAGGCAGGGAATGAATTACTCAGAAGTACCAAAGGGATTTAGATTTTATTCTGAATGCAATGAGAAGTCACTGTGGCGTTTTCAGAAGGGAATGACATGATTCAATATGTGTTTTAATGCAGCCTGGTATGTGCAGAATGGATTAGAAGAGCATAAGTGCAACTAAGGAGATCCATCTGGAAGCTATGGCAATAATCTAGACAAAAAGCAGGATGGTGGCTTCCCTTGTCGTGGGAACAGTAGAGATGGAGAGAAGTGGGCACATTCAAGTTGGGGGTAGAACTGACAGGACCTTCTCATGGATTTGATGTTTGGGTAATAGAAAAGGGGAATCAAAGATGACTGCTACATTTCCAGCTTGAGCAACAGGCTAGACGTTGCTCAGTGGGTAAGATTGGGCAGGAACAGATTCGGGGGGGAGGACAAGGGGTTCAATCTTAGATATGTTAAGCTTGAGATGACTCTGAGACATCAAGTGAAGATGTCAAATAAGCAACAAAATAGCTAAGTCCTAGCTCAAAGAAGTGGCCTGGCTCTACGATAGAGTCATCAGAATGTGTTGGTAATTAACAGCATGCCAGAAAAACTGATGAGATCACTCAGAGTGCTGTCAGAGAAAAGAAAAGATTGTCTCTAATTTACCCAGATCACTTCATATAAATCAAGTGAGTTTAAAACAGAAATACTTACATCTTTTGTGCCATAGACTCCTTTGGTGGTTTGATGAAACCTACAGACCCCATCTCAGAATAATCTTTCTCAATACATAAAGCAAAAAACACAGGATAACAAAGTAAACCAATTATTTTGAAATATACTTGTCAAAATATACAAATCAAAGTTATAATAAAGTAAGTTATTTATTTATTTTTGACATTAAACAACTGTGGAGGTAGATCTAGTAAATTCAAAGTAGAGATGAGCAACTGGAATAGGGTATCAAAAAGTTATTTCTGCTAATGACAAAGACACAGATATTCTCATTCTATTGTGTGCATATCTATACTCAGTATGAAGGAAATATTAAATGTTAGTAGAAGACACTCCCCACTCTCAGGGAGGTCACAGTGCTGGTAGTATTGGGAGTGGGGGAGGGTGGAGAAGACATACAAGGCATGAGACCATTGCACTGTGGTGGGAGAACATTTGTGGAAAAGGAATGCTCACCAAGTCATGGGAGCACAGTGGAAGGCCTTGGTAAGTCTTCTGAGGGATGTCTCTTTAGCCATGTCAGTAAGGAACTGCATTTGGCATTTCATCTGAAGTAATAACAATGAAAATACGTATGGAATCTGAGGCAGGGTAATCAAATGCAGCATTATCCTTATCTTCTGCATTATTTCTTTTCTCAGAAAGGCAGGGGGAAATTCAGCTATCTCACAACTGCTATTTCTCTAGTCTCTCAAAAAGCATCCTGACCTGACCAACACAACTAGGGTATAAAGAATCCTTTGAACTTGCTAAATGCTCTGTATGGAACCTACTTCACCTAGATCATTGCATGGTTTGGTTCCTTATTTCATTCAGGTCTCTGCTCAAACATGACCCTGTAAATGAGGCCTCACCTCACTTCCCAATACAAAATAGCCCCTCTTTTCATCACTCTCTACCAGCTTTCTCCACAGCACTTACCACTGCTTGAAATCATATTCTGAGGAGAGATTACTAGTTCATTGTCAGACTCTTCCACCACAAGGTAAGCTCCATAAGGGCTGTGATTTGGTCTTGTTCACAGCTGTTTCCACAGGACCTAGAGGAGCAATTGGCACACAGGAGCAAATCACTAAATATGTGTTGAGTAAATTAGTTTATCCACATATTGTCTAAGGATGTATTTGTCCTCATCTAGTTCTAGCCATGACTGCCACCCTGCCTCACATATTCCTATGCCCCTCGATATCCATCTTGTGTATGTGACATAATACATCCCTTGCCCTTGCATGTACTACAAAAATCATCCCTCGTGGCTACATCTTCCTATTCCATTCCCACCTTCTGTTGTAGCTCCCTGCCTCACCCACTGAAAAGCTAAAATCATGGAGTAGAAACTCTGTTTAGATGTTGCACTGCAACATAATATCCTGCTTATCTCTGAAGATGGTGACAGCATCACACTCTACATCCAGATGTCAGGCTAGAATGGGACTTTTTCTCACAATGCTACTGACAATGTGGCTGAAAATTCCTTTGAAGACACCAGGCTAAGGCCTCAAATAACACCAGTTCCTGCCTCTTCTCTGCTTCTTCTATCCCTGCAGCTAACTCCCCTGCCTGCCTCTCTTCCAACTACATCTCCTCTCTCTGGGTTCTGCCACATCGTTCCTTTATTTTCTCAATATTTTAATTTCTCTAAGTAGTGATGTAGGTAAGAAAATGAGAACCTGCCAAAACAGTGCAGTTGAGATAGAGAGTATAAATTCAAGAAAATCTTTACTAATTGAGATATATATGGATGAGAGAATACTGGGTAGCAGGCTGACAATAGTAACGTGAATTAAGTAGATAAATAAGAAATATAGATAGAGGAGAATGTTTTGTGATGAATAAAGTAATTCCAGGTTTGGATATTGAGAATGCTGAGAGCCTGTGGTGTAACTAAATAGACATGCTGAGAAAGCGGTTAGGAATGAGCCTGTAAGGCATTGGGAGTCCTGACCATACAGGAGGCTGTACATTGAGCCATGGATGTATGTGGATTATGTCTCCCAGCAAAATTAAAGTACAGACAGCAGGGTGTTGAGTGTGGAATGCTAAAAACACCAACAGTTAGCAGAATTATTATGCTTTTGTTATTAAAATTCAAAGTTTTGTATAACACAAAAGCAGAGCTCTCTGGAGAAGAAGGAAAAAAGAAGCTGATTTAGAGTGGTTACCGTTATTATTTTTTGCCCTCAAGTGTGTTTCTGTATAATAGGATAGCTATTGAAGTGTTGCAGTACCCTTTAAGAATAAACTGACCTCCGAGCCACAGTAATGGGACAGAAACAAATACTATTAGACAAGGCGACGGAAACTCCCCACTGCTTGTCAGGCAGAACCCTAAACCAAGTAGGGAGGGAGAGTGAGCTGCATTACAACATCAAGTGTTCAGCACTGCTTTTTGCCAAATGCTGCCTTTTAAAGTCTTGCTTCTGACAAGTAACAGTTCCTAGCGAGGCTATCAAAATTCATAAGACGGTAGAAGCTGAACATTCCATGGTTCTCTGGTGTTTCCATGCTTTTGCAGTCTGTCCTCTCTGCCTGGAACCATTTCTCTCTCCACTCTTCCCTCTCCCACCCCTTCTACTACAGGGCCGAACATTCCTCCTTTGTCACCATATGCCTACCTTTAATCATTGCTCATTCATCACACGTAATTGTTTGGTCTCATGTTTTCTGCCGTCATCTATGAAACTGTGGCAGGCTAACTTGTTGGTTTGCAAATAGAGTAAAATCTCGACCTTTCACAGATCTTGACAGAAGGAGGGACCAGCAAGTCCAAATACCCTCACAGAATCTCTCACCTGCTTTCTGACACCTGATACTATGTGCCATGCTCTAGATTAACTCTGTGCCTTCCTAAACTCCAAATATTCCCAGAGAGAAAAACATAGAAATAATTGTCACATAGAAAAAAAAAACATAGGGTCACAGTTCTAAAGATATTATGGAAAAGGTACCACTGAGCCACTAACGGAAGAAACAGTGACGCAAAAAGGGTCTGGCATTACCCAAGGCAAACTTGCCTCCATTAAATTATTATTTTGACACAATATTTCTGTTCTGGCTTAACCATTTATGTTGCAGTATTCATTTTGGATTTTCTCTAAATTCTCTAGCCTTGGCACTGCAGAAAATATCTATAAACCACATTGTTTTTAACTGTTGATAAAATAATCTCGTTTTAATTGATTTATTACCAAAATCCTTTTGCAGTTTCAAGAAGGTTTTGGTTTCTAATATTCTAGTGTGTTTTAATCTTGAAATAATTGAAGAAGTGAGTTTTTAAATTAAGAAGTAGAGTCAATCAGCAAAGGAATTAACAGCGCCTGGCAGGGATACATTTGTTTATTTTTACTGAAAAAGTTTTAAGTTACTATTAGCTTAGACTTGTGGAACAAAATTAATAAAAATAAAATTCTTACTAGTAATACTTTATCATTAAAAAACTGTAAATACTTTATGAGTATTATCATAATTAATACTTACATTACTCTTGGGAAATTGGTAAGCATGCAAGTTATTCACTCTACTATGTAATTAGGGGCCTGAGGCACCCACCCAACTATTTGGTCATTTTCCTAAGGA
Organism: Tapirus indicus; assembly: GCA_031878705.1. NCBI lineage: Eukaryota > Metazoa > Chordata > Mammalia > Perissodactyla > Tapiridae > Tapirus > Tapirus indicus. The sequence continues at coordinate 41,034,783 of CM062925.1, forward strand.
ACGCAACTTTCTAAACTATAAATAGAACCCAACACTTGACAACACTGCCTGTATCTGGCCATAATAAGGCCCCATGGGTATAATGATAGGAGAGTTTCTACAACTTTTAACAGCTTTCTGAAATCTTTATGATGGAAGCCTGTATTTTTGCTTCCAATCACCATGAATTTGGCAGTCATATTCAGGTAAACATTTCTGACATTCTGTGTATGGAAAAGTACACATGTGTCAACATTGCACTGACAAAATGTGTTCTTTTAATTAATTAACTAACTAATTTACATTATAATGCTTTAAAGATTTTCCTGGGATTTCAGCTCAGTGGTCTGGGAGTTCTCGGTGGTTAATGTATTCACAGCAACACTTGTGAACTTCCAATCAAAAAGACAAGAATTCGAGAATGAGAGGAAAGCTAAGCCAATCTTGGGCAGAGTGAGGGAGAGTATGTTAAAACTGCATCTTGGAGTGTGCTTTCCGGAGAACACACCTGCAGCAGTTGGTCCTGTGAGTGGTCCAAGAAAAAAAGTGCTAAGATGGAGTTTTGGAACTAGATCACTTGCTACCCACTGGCAATAAGGACTTCCATTTCTAGTGGCAGATGGAGCACTATAGTCTCGGGCACAAGTGGCAGTTCAATGGTTAAGATTCTCCAGAGTCACAAATTGAGATGTTATGCCAGTGGAGGAAAATGCATTAGCTAGTGCATTGTGTTAAGCATCTGAGAAATATGGGAGAAATAGTAACTATAAATAAGACAATGCAATTGGGTAGTTATCACTAAGAACGATTGATGTTCTGAGAAAAACAAAAGCTGAGTGATTAGCCACTGATTGATAGTTAAGTGTGAAAGCCAAAGGGCCTCCTTGGTAGCTCTCAAAATCTCACTAATCTTTTGCAGAGGGAAGAGAAAGTTGAGGACCAGGACTAAGACATAATAGCTGGAGTAGCCTAACTCCAAAGAAAGTTAAATTCTCAACCAAGGCAGACCTTCTCTGCTGACATTAGAGCTCTGTCTGTGAAAGAATGAGACCCGAGCAGCTTTCTGTGGGACCCAGAACAGGAAAGGCCTTGCTGAGCACCCAAGCTGCAATGTAAGCAGTTCAGCTACTATCTGTTTCTGAAATGATGCACCTTTTGCAAAACAACTCCTGGCATGCTACTAAGATAGAGAGCTTGCCCATGGGGCACTAAGTGATCTTGCTGCCATATCTGCCCATCATGAGTTTTAGTATTTTCAGACCTATCAATTCATATGAAAAAGTGGGCCAATAACAGTCTGTCTTAAGATGGGTCTAGCACAAGCAGAACCAGAGGTCACAGGCAAACTGCATGAGCATGTAGCCACACCTCCATGTCATCCTTGGTGCATCAGAAGCTCTCTCTCTCAGCTTACACCTATGGCCATATGAGGGACCTCTTACAGTCAGCTGACCAAGGAAGAAAAGCCTGAGCTTGGTTCAGAGATGGGTCAGCTTAGTAAGTAGACGCAAGTCAAAAATGGGCAGCAGTTACACTATCTTCACTCAGGGTTGGCATGAAAGACAGTGGCAAGGGAAGATCCTCCCAATGTGCAGAACTTTGGGGCAGTGCACTTGGTCATCTACTTTCTGTGAAAAGAAAAGTGGCCAGAGAAAAAAATTTTAAATGTGCTTCCCCTCCCACGAACAAGAAATATTTTATTGTTCAATTGAATCACATGCTTTGATTCTAGCCAAATGAACATGCTTCCATTTTGTTGTTTTTATGATCAGAAATGTATAATAAACCACATCTGTATTTATTGTTTTGGCTTCCTGAAAACTTAGAGCCAAATTTAAGGCCTCATTGTGACATCCTTGCTGATCCACAGTGTTAACATAAAAGCATTTGCGTGTGTCTGTGTGTGTGTGTGTGCGTGTGAGGAAGATTAGCTCTGAGCTAACATCCATGCCCATCTTCTTCTACTTTTTGTGTGGGACACCTGCCACAGCATGGCTTAATCAGCGGTGCATAGATCGGCGCCTACGATCCAGGCCTGCAAATCCCGGGCCATCAAAGTGGAGCGCGTGAACTTAACCACTACGCCACCAGGCCAGCCCCATAAAAGTGTTTTTTTTAACAGCATTTTGATTTTCTACCAATAGGTATATTCCCTGATTCTAATTCCCCATTTAGATTTCTTTTTAAATATAATGCCTTTCTGTACCCCTCAGGGGTGTTTTGTTGAAAAGAAAGTAGATGATTGATATATAATAGATTGACAGATAGGTACTGATATGTATTTTTAAAAGCAAACACAAATATGAGACTAATCCTAAGGCAAAACTGTTCATTGGGATAACATCTCTTGGGCATTCCCCTAGATTCAGTGTAGTTTCTACTCTCTGCTCTTCACCCTCTTGCTCTTCTTTCCATTTGCACCCTAGAGTCTCTCATATCTTTTTGTCACAGAATTGGGTTTAGCCATCTGGGGTCAGCAAAGATGCTAATTAATAATGCCTTCCCAGGACCATTCATATTTTAGCAGAAATCTGTTAAAGACAAATAGACTCGAGGCCCAAAGGAATGATTTTCAGATGGTTGAATCTGACACATGCAGAAAGATATTTGGTCATCTTACCCCACTTTGCATCATCTTCTGTACTTGGAGCATGAGAATTATGTTACCCACGGATATCTAAAAACTGCTATGGGATTTTGACCATGTTTCATTTTATTAAGCCTCAGAAGACAAGGCAGAGGGGGCAAATTGTTTTTATAGTTATACTGTCATTTTTTCCTCTAAATTATTTTATTAACATCAAGGAATCTTTTGAGAAAAAGAAAATAATTCTAAACTGCAACATGAACACAACTATTTTCACATTTGCAAATTTCACTTGTGCCTTTTCATAATACAAAATATGCTGCACAGCTGTAGTCCCAAATCCATAAAAACTTGTAATCTGCTGCTTTAATTTACTTTTAGAATATAGTTTCCCACGCTTCTGTGGTTTTCATAGCTATTCATTTTAATAGGTAAGTAATTATCCATTAAGTTGATGTGACATAATTTATGTTATTAAAATTAAACCTATTTCTGTGGTTTTTTTGTTATTATGTACAATACTTCAATGAACATTTGGCATATGTAGCTTTATACTATTTTTGAGCTTTTTCTGTGGAATTAAATATCTGTAATAGAGTGTTTAAGACAAACATATGAACATTTCTATGTCTCTTCATTATTATCATCATCTCATTATATCTGCTCTCCAAAATCCTCATGGCAATTATAATAATTTAAACCACTTTAATAGGGCATCAGATCGTCAAGAAATGAAGTAACCTACCCAAAATAAAGAGTTCTGTCAGTAACAGAGCATGTATTAGAATCCCATATCTTGACTCCTTGACATTGATGTATTGAGGACAGTGACACACACAAGAAAAAGGAAATCATGGACTTGGTTTTGCCAAGAAGGATGTAGATTTCACTGAATCCCAAGGGTAATAAGGACTTCATTTGGTGCTGTTTCCTCAGCATAAAATACTTTTTCCTGACCTTCCTTTTCCTTCGAAATTTCTACACATTCTTGTTTGAGAGATTTTGAGTTCCAGAACAGAACTCAAATTTTACTCTATGGAAGAAATCTCCCCTCACTTTTAGATTAGGTTAGGTTTTGTACTAAACACTGTCATTCCAAACCAACTTCTTTTTGTAAAATCTATTACAATTGTAATTAAATAATTAATAATTAATTATATTCCCAATAGAACATAAGCAAACTTGTCTGTCTTGTTCTCCACTATATCTACAACACCTAAAACAGTGCCTTACATACAAAAAGCCCTCAATATCTATTGAATGAACAACCAATAAATGGAGAGTAGGATGGATGGTCAAATTAATATATTATTTAAGCAGGCCTGAATCAGACTCACCAAAAATGCTGTTCTCTCTCTTTTGTCTAAAAATCTACAAGGAACCTTTCAGTTCAAGATGATGGGTTTATTGTAAGCATTTTCCTTTACTGACTCCAAAAGCCACAGTGAAATGACAGTAATGATATGCTACAAATAATAAAATATACTCTGAAAATAGAAAATATGCCATCGATGAAGGAAAACTCATCTGGTGGACAGAACGCACATGAGATTATAATAGCAGACAAATCAGACCAGAGGAAATTACAACCCAAAGCATTAACAAGAAAAGACTAATGCAGAGATAGGAGTAGTTTAGCCTAGTGAAGACCTGCAGAGGTGTCGAGCTTGGAGTCAGCAGGTATAGAAAATAGGGATGGGGCATGGGGAAGCACCATACATTAATTGTAGGGCTACTGATAAAATACCTGGGTCTGCTCCCAGCTAGGGCCCTAAAAAGTACTTTACAAAGAGAAAGATTTTCCTAGGGGCCAATCATTATGTGAGTGTTAGGGATGGGGAGAGAGGCAGATGAGAGCCTGCAGTGACTCTATCCCTCTGCAACAGACCTGTGGGAATACAGTTGGGCATACAGTGGGAAGTAAAGCAGCTCCACCTAGGAATAAAACATGCTCATGTAGTCCCCATCAGAGGAGAGAAGGCTAACATTAGTGGCTGTCATGGTTTAGGGACTCCCTGGATGTTCCTCTTCTGGGTGACAAAATTTATACACTTAAAAAATATTCACATCCAGGCATTCTACTGAGGGTAGAGACTTGGGGGTATACAGATATATGAACTGTGACTGCCATCTATCTCTGCTAATTAGCATAGGCCTTTACCATAAACCTAAGCAGTCCAAAAAGGACCACCACACTGTTGAATAAAAGTAACAAATGAAAAACAAACATTCAGTTTTCACATTTTAAAAACAGAATCCTGGGCCAAATATCAATATTGTAAGGAGCAGAAAGTAATTTAAAAAAAAAAACTTTAGTTTTATGCTAAGAGAGATTAAAGATTATTACTGAAAGCTTCTCTTCTGTCTAGGATTTAGAGAGCTGGAAAGAACATTGCGCCCACCATAAAAAAATAAGAAAATGCCAGATAAACTAAAAAAAAAATCATAATTTTTCTTGAAGCTATTGGAGAGATGAGTTTGCAAGGTAATCAAATAGCCTAAAATCCAGGGGAATATAGGTCTCTCCTTAGAGAGATGGGAAGTGAGTTCTGGCTCACCCATGGCAGAGCACGGAAGGAAGAAATTTAGGCACCATACAAGCAGATTATAAGAATTTAGGTAAATTTATTTTTAATTGCTGTATTAGTCAGCATTCTCCAGAGAATCAGAACTAATAGGAGAGAGAGACAGAGACAGACAGACAGACAGAGAGGGAGATTTTAAGGAATTGGCTCATGCAGTTATGGAGGCCAGAAAGTGCAAAATCTGTAGCATGGGCCAGCAGGCTGGAAACCCAGGAAAGAGTCAATGTTGCAGTTCCAGTACAAAGGCCATCAGCTGGCAGAATTCCCCCTTGCTTGGAAGAGGTCAGACTTTTGTTTCATTCACGCCTTCAACTGATTGGATGAGGTCAATCCATATTATGGAGGGCAATCGGCCTTACACAAAGTTCACCTATTTAACTGTTAATCTCATCCAAAAATACCCTCACAGAAACATTCAGAATGATGTTTGACCACATATCTGGGCACTGTGGCCCAGCCAAGATGACACATAAAATTAACCATCACAATTACTAAAGCCTGAATTTGGACTAGCAGGAGAAAACAGAACCCGGGGAAGCTGTATACACAAGGGGATTTTGTTCCTGCTCACAGGCTCCTTTCCAATGACGTCTACCAGCTGCTCAGGACAAGATTAAGGGCAAAGTGGGAGACTGAGGAGAGCTTTCCTTTGTGGTGCAGGTCTATAGGAGTGAAGAGGCTGCCACTATGAGAAAAGCCTGAAGCCCCAACTGGACCTCCTCTATGAAACAAAATTCTTAAGCACGTTAAGAATAAAAGGAAGTCCTGCCACCCCAGGGCACAGGAGAAGACTCACTGTGGCTGCAAGAATGTAAAAGAGAAAATCCTACTCCTGATGGAGGGGCAAGAAATATTCCTGAGTCCAGAATCCTATGCCAATAAAGGTCTCCTACTTATAGGGAAAAGCAGAAAGACTGTTCCAGCACAAAATCTGCAAAATATGCAAGGCAAAGATTGGCTGCCATGGGACAGGGAAGAGGATCACAGAGGAAGCTCCACCCCTCACCCACGGACACAGGGCCTACTTAAGATGGAGGCTGGATCAGGACAAAGGGCAACACTCCTTGCCCCACACCACCGGGCTAGAAAACACCAAGACCACGTAACAACAGTCTACCACTGGAGGAGAGGAAAAGTGTGGAGAGGTGTTCACATTGTGGCACAGGAAAGACTGAAAGCTGAGGGTGGAGGGGACATTGAGAAAAGCCCTCCAGAAAACTAGCCCCCAGCTTAAATACAAGGTAACACTAGAGCACTTAGAAGCCGGTGGTCCACTATGGGTAACCATAACAACAAAAAATTCCAACCTCAGCTCTACTTCTGACAAGATGGACTTAACACCTTACACTAAAAGCATAGCAGAAGAAGAGAGCTGTCCATTTCTAGGCATATACACTATTTCACTTAGTCTTTCCGGTACTACACATCTTGCTCATAATCTAATAAAAATTATGAGACATACACACAGAAGAGAAAACCACTCACTGTCAAGAGACAAAGAAATAAACAAAATTGGACTGACAAATTAGTCAGATGCTGAACTATACAGTAGAGGACGGCAAAGGGGAAATAAAAGAAGTATAGGAAACAATTTTAACAACTGAAAGCCAGTCTCAAATATTTAGATTTTAAGGGATCTTCAAATGCGTAGCAAAATGAATTTGAAATAACCCAAACCTAGATTCATCCCAATAAAATTCAGAACTCTAAGAATAAATTTAAATTTTTAAAAACATCTAAAAAGAAAAATAATTTACCTTCAAAGGTATGAAAATAAGATTTGCATCAAATTTCCCATCAGCATTACTGGACACTAGAAAATGGAGCAATGTCTTCAAAATTCTGAAAGCAAGAAATTTTAAATCTAGAATTCTACACACAAAGTATTAGTAGATTTCATTTTGAAAGCAAAGTAAAGATATTTGCAATGATAAAAGGATAAATAAAGATTACTTCAAGGAATAACCAAGGAAATGTTTTTTAAAACATGAAATCTGATAAAAAGGAAATAGGAAATCCAAGAAACAATGACACTAACTCAGGGAAGAACTGACAAGAAGTTGTAGAATGACATCTTTATGGCAGATTTAGAGAGCGGTGCATCCCAAACAGACCAAATAATAAGTATGATTACAAGGCTGCATGTTCTTAATTATAATCCATATTATAATTAGATCACCAGGTGACTTGTTTGCATGTTAAAGTTTGAGAAACATTGGTGTGAGTGATCTAAATTGCTAGTTTACCATACCATAAATCCACTGATAAACTGTAAAGTTGATAAATCAAGAAATCAAGATTCAAGAATGATATTTAGGATTATGGGCAGGGGGGAGTAACAACTTGAACTAAAAATAGAAATGTTTAACAGTTGTTACCTCTAAGAAGTAAGATTATAGGATGAAATAGAAGTAATTTTTTACTTTTCATATCCCACTGTTGGTATAGCTTGTGTTTATTTTTTAACTATGTAAATATGTTATTTTTATAGCTATTGTAAAGATATAAGAATAGGAACCCCAATGATTGCAAAATATTCATAGTTTCACAATTGTTTTAAGTCTCCATTAACAAGTTGGATTTGTTAAATTAAATTTGGTGTACTAGACCAGATAATTGTTACACTCAAATTACATTTAAAAAAACAAATACTATTGCAATGAAGCATAAGAAAAGATTTACAAATTACAATTAAAGTTCTATTTTTTTTTAAAGTATTCAATACGATAAAATTTCGTTTTGGTTCAACAAAAGTCTGACAGTTTCTTAGATTTGGTTAGAATGGAATTAGACAAGAAAATGTTTGCCTTTGGGATTGAAAAACAATCATCATTAAAAAGAAACTATTCATTGTTCATATCACTACATAATGAAGTTCTAAATAATAAACCATTATTTCTATATGTTCATAAATTGAAAGTACTACTTATAACTCTTGAATTCATGCTTAAAGTGGAGTAGTTCTAAAATGAGATTAATCTCCTCTCTACTCTAAACTCTGAAAAAACTTACCATTTTCTCATCTTTATTACTGAAATAAACCTACTCCATTCATCATTTCCTAGAGTTGAAAATACACACAAACCATAAACCTTACTGGCTTACAACAACAAAGGTTTATTTCTCATGGATGTTTTATGTTGGCAGCTGTGGGTCTCTGTTCCACATGTCCTTTCATTCAAGAATCCAGGCTGGAGGTGAGACATCCACCTTGGACATATAATTTTCATAGCAGGAGGAAAAATAAGAAGAGAATTGGTGGAAACAGAAACAATGGCTGTTGAAGGTTTCTGCTTGGCTGTGGTGTATCTAACTTCTGATCACATTCCATTGGCCAAAGCCCAATGTCCATGGGCAGGAATCTCTATTTCACACAGTAGGCACACCAACTTACACAGAAATGGAGAGGAATCACAATCCTCTTTCAAAACGTAAGTTTTGGGTAACACTAATACAATTTTTCATAATCCTTTTCTTTTCCTTTTACTTCACACTCTGTCACTCACCTTGTGAGATATTCTGAGGTCGTTTGCCAGATGATGAAGCATTCCACAGAGGAACTAGAAAGCTGGGGCAGGGTTGAATTCCTGCCAAAAGTATGGCTGAGTAAACTGAATAATAAAACATTTTTAATCTTCTTTAGCTCCACAAAAATTCTGCATTTTCGATAAACTGATGCCACTTCAAATTATCTTTTAATTATATGATGATATCATAGGGTTATGAATATTACCATTGTATAGAATTTTTAAAAGGATAATAAAAAATAAGAAATATATAAGATGCTTCAATTAATCACGGGATTAAACTGGGAGCCAAATTTGACATTAGATAAGTTCTGAACATCAATTTCTCAGTTGAGTAGGAAGAGCTATTTAATTCCAATCAGATCTATGCAAGATAGACAGCTCAGAAAAGAATTTTGTATGAAACATTAGAATTTGTCAGACTTTGTGATTTTTCTCCATTTGTATGCAGAGTTTATGCAAGTTGGACTGCAAACTCTGAAATTTTGTCAATATCATTGTGCCACATTTATTAGTAACAGTTTGCCTGTGCCTCTTACTCAAACAGCTCTCATCTTCAATCAATAAAATGTCTGGTGTAAAAATTCTGACACTACTAAACAACAAATAATACAAACAGTAAATGTTCTCACCTACATAGAGGATAGGAACAAAATATGTTGTGGTGGTTATTTAATGATTTTTATTATAAAATTCATAGCATAAAGTATAGTTGTTCTGCAAAACAAAAAAGTACTGAGAAGGTACTGATTGCTCTAAACAAGAAATAAAAACTCTAGACATAAAACTGTACCGTATTCACCTCTATGTTTTGTCATTTTGTATTCAAATATAAAGCTGCACAGGTGGCAAAAATGTTCTTTTCTTCTTGAATTTTAAGGCAAAATACTCAATCGATGTAAGTCTTCCAGTGTAAAACCATATGACACAGATCTAATTTTATTTTTCTTCATCATCATCATATTATAATTGATGAAAATAAGCCAGATGTATAAATATAAAAGGAAAATTCATGGGGTGGGGAGAAATTGATGTTTTTGAGGAGCTAGATAATAGAGCAGTAAAAATATTGCTGTAATTTTCCCAACTCTGTTCCATTTTGAAGAAATTCACTTAGTATACAGAGAACATTTCAAAACGTTTCTGGCATAGGAAGCAGTGTATTACAAACTGTCCTATATTTGAATCTCAGCTTTGTAGCTATGAGAAAGTCAATTAAGCTTTTGAGCTTCATGTATAAAATGGGGACAGTAAGATATACCTTAAAATATTATAAGAATTAGAGAGAATGCATATAAAGAACCTAGGATAGTTCTTGGCACATTACTTATGTAATTCAATTTTTTCAAGTTTTTATTTTTGTGATGGTTGTTTTTAATGTTTATTAATATGAAAAAATGTTAAAACTTCAATAAGCTACTTTGGTGCTTATTTTAAACAGAGTCCATTCAAAACATTTTGGAAGTATGCTCTATGCAAGGCAATGTGTTAAGTGCTACGAGAGATACAAAGAAAAAAGGGGACTTGTTTCCATCCTGTTGTAAATGTGGTATTGAAAAGGGATGAGAGGACCTAGCTAGAAAAAAAAGTAAAGTTATTTGATTGTCACTTTTGTAACTGATTAAATAAAAAGGAGACTCCTGTGGATGTTTCAGCATGCATGGGACAAGCAGCCTTTCTCTGCACATCTTTTCAGTCGTGGAAGGTGTGGTACAATGGGAAATAGATATTTGGTCTTTGTCCCTAGTTCCTGACTCAGAACTCCTAAATCTTATGTAATTTCCTGAGTGATAGCGGCACCTTTTGTTCTAATGAGGTGACTTTTGGTGGGCCCCTAGATGGCTTCAGAATGGGAGCTGGTCACCAAAAAGACCAAAACATGATTAGAGGATTGGAACTTTCAGCAACCCCCTTGATCTCTGGGGAGGGGAGAGAAACTGGAAGTTTAATTAATCGCCAAGGGCCAATGACTTACTCAATCATGCCTATGTAATAAAACCTCCATAAAAACCCCTAAATGGTGGGGTTCAGAGAGCTTCCAGGTTGGTGAACACATGAATGCGCTGGGAGGGAGGTGCATCTCCCTTCCCACATACCTTGCCCCCTTCATCTCTACCATCTGGCTTTCCTGAGTTATATCCTTTATAATAAACCAATAGTAGTAAGCAAAGTGTTTTCCTGAATCTTGTGAGTTCTAGCACATTATCAAACCTGAGACAGGGTCACAGGAACCCCAATTTATAGCGACTTGGTCAGAAGTACAGGTAGCAATCAGGAAATTTCAATTGGCATCTGAAGCAGGAGCAGTCTTGTGGGACTGAGCTCTTAATCTAGGGAGTCCGCATTAACTCCAGGTAGTTAGCATCAGAATTGAATTGAATTGTAGGACACCCAGTTCATGTCCAAAATGTTGGAGAATTGGTTGGCATGGGAAAAAAACCTCCGCACATTTGGTGTCAGAGTTTTAAACAGAAAAGCAGAAATAGTGTGTAAAACAACAACAATGAACTGCTAGGGCAGCTATTCCAGCTGATTTCTATTCCTCTAAAAGAAGAGAAGCACTGGGAAGATAGAATTCCAAAGCAATTTGACAAACATTAGGACATAAAATGATGGGGTTTTTTTTATTGACTTGCTTAGTCAAGGAATTTTTATGGTGTTTTGAATTCCCAAAAAGGTTAGGAGTAGGGAGAGATGCTATTCATGTGATATCCTAGACATTATAAGCAATAGGATAAATCAAAAATAGAAAAGTATAATGGATAATAGCTAAGGTTTAGTCCAAGAAGGTGTTACACTTTTTTCTTGGGTTTTATATATGTTTCAATCATACTTCTTATAATATCTTTTTTTATACATATGTATGTATGGATGGATATAATCAGTCATTAAACACTACACTGGCTTGTATTTTATGCCAAAATTGTAATGAGCAACAATTCCAGGCAACACCAGTCACTGCCAAGAATAGTCAGATTTTCTAGGACTAGTGGAGCAAAGAAACTTTAAAATAACTGCAAATGTCACAAGGACATGTGAAGAACAGTAATAGGAATAGGATTATCTGTCTGAAGAAGGAATGTTTGCCTAATAACTGCTTTAAAATTTTTATTTGAACTCGATATAAAAATAACAGATTTTAATTATATCTGGAATTATTGAGTCTAAATATAAAGACAAAAAACTTTAAAGGTATTCTTTTACAAATATGTGTGGAAAATTGCATGTAGACTAAACTACTTCTGATATTCCCTGACATGTGCAATCATTGCATATTTACCTAACACATAACACATGCCAGTAGATTAAAATCCCACAGTTTGTACTCCCATTAACTAGTCTGTCATATATTCTAGTAAGCATATAAATAGCAAAATTCTGACCCATAGGTAAATAAAAGATTATAGAGTTATTTTCTAAGGAGTTTTTGAACTAAATTGAAGAAATAGACCTAATGCTAATGTTCATTCTTCAAAATAACACACCAATGTCTATTTTATTAACTTGTTATAATCAAATAAACAGTAAGAACTTTTACATACTGATATAAAGAGCCAAACTATAAATAATATGATAGAAAAACCTGTTCATGTGAGTGCTTTGGAAAAATATTTTTTGCCAGGTACTTATTTTGTGTCAAATAAAAATTTTAGCCACAGTTTCCAATTCCAAGGCAAGATGATTCTTCACATGGAGTGAGAACATCCCTAGGAAATGTGACATGTAAAGAGAGCTCAGCACTGGTGACTCATATTTTAAAAGATTTCATTACCTAAAACTGACACAGGTAGTACCAGAGGGAAATTAGTTTCTCTGATTAGATTAACATAAAGCCACAGGTTCGCCGTTAGAGAGTGTGTTCATATAATACCCTTCACTCAGATTGTGTGCTATGATTTTCCATTCATCCCTAGTCTCTCCTCTTTTCCTCTCCTCTTCCTAATTTCAAGTGTTCATCAGCAAACACTCATTGCTATTTCTATTAAAATGTTTTGTTGTCGAAAACTTCTATACAAAATATTCCCTCTCCAAAGAACAATGATGGAAATAAAAATAAGAATAGAAAGAGATAAGTATGTAACTAATCATTATCATAGTTAAACAATACTACCTGTAAATACCATCATAATCATTGTTCTTGAAAAAGCTGAAAATTAAAATAGAAACATTCCAAACATAAAAAATAAAACCCAACAATAAAAATATATTTAATGTATGAATAAAAGTAATATATTTGAATAAATAATTAAGAACAAAGATCTCCTGTATAATGAAAATCAAAATTGAATATGAAAACAGATTATTCTAGATTATACAAAGGAATCAAATTACACATTCAGTAAGAATTAGTGCCTGTCAAGTATTAAGTCAGCAGAAAGGATGTCAATTTTGACTATGACGATGGGGCAGTTTGCTATTTTCCATTTCAACCAAGAATAGAAGAAAATAAATTTGCTAATTGAGAGCACTGTATTATGAAGTGGTTTCCTCTAGAAATTTGCTTCCATTTCATTCTTCCTACATTCAAGGGAATACACAAAATGTATTTCATCCAACTTTTAGTTAACTTCAAAAGACGCTTTAGTTAGAAATCTCTTTAACTTCCCACAGCCTCAGAACAAAAAAAAATGACTAAGTCTTCTGATCTTTATTGCAGAAAAATTTGAGACTATAAAGTTTATACCTCATACAGCTAGCAATAAGTACAACAGACAGGTTAGAAAAAAGTTAGGAATCATGAAAAAAGTTATTCCTAATAGTTGAGTTGTCACTAATCACTGTCAGGAAGGCAGTGCTGATTAAAAGTGCTCAGAGTGCCACTGGAACCCGTGGGGCCAGAGGGCGCTGATTTTCAATTCGCAGCAATATCGTGTGAGCATTTCATTTGAAAAGTGCATGACCCATTCCTGAAGGAATATTTTACATATTTATTTGCCTTGAACTCAACTCAGCCTTTTTTTTTCCCATCAAAAGGCCATGATTTCAGGACATCTTTCTCTAGAAAATATATTATCGTTTTAGTGCTACGATAAAGAACCCGACAGTCTAGGAACTTTCTAGTTGGGGTATGTTGAAATCTGAAATGGTGGTGAAGTCTAAAATATGTAATTAACCCTAGGTTCAATCCACATACTACAAAAAAGATAACGCACTAAACAAGTCCTATTCAAATCACAAATATTAAAAATGATTGAGTGTAGGTACCAATGAGGCCTGTAGTATTATCTAACTCAGAGCATCGTCAAGAATTGCTTAAAGCTGCTAGATTATAAGAAGCCAAATTGTCCATTAGTAAACCACTGAATAAACCACTGTGTAGATGATACAGTGAGATATAAGCAAGTAACATTAATTTGGGGACCAGCACTTAGTAGCAAATGATATTTTTTTGATTTTTAAAATTCAAAATAGAAACTAAAGTATATTATCAAACATAATACCTTTAATTAAAAATTGCAAATTCAACAGAGATATTTACCACTAAAGTTGTACATTAACCTTTATTCAGTGTCCAGTGGCTCAGGTGGTTGAAAATTTCTTCCTTTGTAAAATGGGTAAAACAATAAATACCAAATAAGGTTGCTATGAAGATCAAATGAGCCAATACATATAAAGCAGTTACCTTGGTACTAAGTAAATATTCAATTAATGGTACATATCGTTTCCCCAATATGAAAAAAACAGCCATTTACTGTGTACCCTATTATATTCTGAATACATTATACTACTTTTCATACATTTTCACTAATCCTCTGGTAGCCCTAAAAAATTTTATTATCCCTGCTTTATAGGAAACAGGCACAGACAGATTTAATAGCTTACAGAATTAGTAAATACAGACATCAAGATTAAAATAAATGTTTGTCTGACTTCAAAGTCCATCTAATTTCAACTACACCAGTGGTTCTCAAGCTTTAGTGTGCATAAAAATCTCCTGGAGAGCTTGTTAAAATAGTTGCTGCTTCCCATCACCAGAGATTCTGATTGAGAAGGCTAAGGTGTTAGCCATGGATTTGCATTTGTAACAAGCTCACAAGTGATGCTGATGCTGCTGGTCTAAGGATCACATTTTGACTGAACCATGAAAATGCAGGATAAATTGGTAGTAATTGCTTCCCTGTTTGAGAGACCTTTATGAAAACCTGTAGACTGATATATCAGAAGGCTAGACAATGCATCTATATTCAATTGTATCATTTAAAAATCCAGGCAAAAGATTGGCTTCAGAATTGTACCTGGGAAAATTGCATTTCCTCTTTATTAAATGCCCTCCCCTCCAAAAAAAAGTTTCTCAAACCAATCTTGGTTCTCTAAATTCTACAGTAAACCAAATAGTAGAATTTTTCAGAGAATCTCTAAACAGGAAGATTTTATGAACTTTATCTTTAAAATTAAATAATTGATAAAATATGTAAATGAACACAATATTTATGGTAGAATGCTGTTGTCCCCACTGCTATAGATATATAGCACACTCAATACCTATAATGATTTCAAACGGATCTTGGTAAGGATTCTCACTGATTATTGATTCATTTCTGTGCATACACTTTTACCTAGATGAAGGTATTCAGTTATTCTAGTCTTAAATACTTTAAGGAAAAGATTCAACAGAACTTCTAAACAGCAGATATTATCTTTTTTGATGTATCTAAATACATCTATTGATCAAGTAGCAATAGAGAGGACTAACTAACAGAAGAGAAAGTATACAATTAATTAATTAATTAATTATTTCTGCAACATCCAAGACAGGTGATCATGCATTCATTCCAATCTACCTGGACTCTTTCTGTGATGGGAAATTCATCAGGCTGTATACTTCATTTTTCAACGGTTCTATTTGTTAGAAAGTTTTCTATCTTACTCTAGGGGTTCTTAATCTGAGCTCCATTGACACCTGTACCCCAAAACAGTTGATCTATGAACCTGAAATCCTAAGCAAACATTTGCATATTGTTGACAAGTACATAGTCCATCAACTCAGCAACTCAAAACAGGTTCAAAACCATTGATTTACCTCAGGAATTTTGTCTTCTTGCAAAAAATTATTCCTTCTAGTTGTGCCATTGAGAATTTTACAGTCTAAAAGTTTGATATCTCTTCAGCATATCAGCCTTTCCATTAATTTGAAAGCAGCAGTCCTGTACTCCCCCAACTGACAAGTCTCCTCTTCTACAGACTAACCATTTCCAGTTGTCCCCAGAACTCCAATTGGTGTGCCTTCTGGATACTTGTGGTTTTTTTCTCTCCTCCATACTTGCTAGATATATATTTTGAGACATATTACTAACCACAGCATTTTTGCATAATTGAATTTGCATAATTAATTTTCTCTAAGTGTAAATTAAAATGTAATTTGTTGTTCTGCCCATATTTATAACAATAAATAAGGACAACATTTTAAGAGGTAAAATTTTGTATATTTACTAACATTAGCACTGTTCTGTTTAGCCTAATGCTTAATCTCATGCTGGAAAAAAATCTTCAAACAATTCCATAAATATTTTACATTTTTCAATTGCTCTGTGTTAATGTACTTAAATGCATTTCGTAATAAGTAATACAGTCTACAAAATAGAATAGTAGACATTAATTAATACAAAAAAGGAAACTTCGTGCTTAATCTAACTAAGCATTCTTTGTTATAAATGTCAAAAAATTCAAAAATCTTTCCTTCTAACTTGAAAGAAACTTTCAGGCAACCTGCAGCAGCAGTTTTTAAATTGTCTGTTCCTAAACTGCACATCGTGCCGTGAGATTGAGTACAGCAGCACACATGAAGAAAATGAAAATATAAGAGTGCCCAGGGATGATACGTCTTGTAAGAACTGATACAAGGAAAGGAAAAAAGGACTCAGGGAACAGAGAAGATAGAGAATAGCCAAGTGGACTCAATTTGTACTGTCTTCAGGGATAGTGATTACAGCACATTGCTCTCTGGGATATTACGCATAAGACAAGGGCATGTATTATTTTTAATATTATTTAAAGGCACTAAAAGTTGGTCTGCCATAAAAAATAACCAGAAAAACAAATAAAATATGTTTAGGTTAATGGTGCATCATGATTACCTATTAATTCCTTCAGCACATATATCTGTTGCTCCCTTGGCTAAGGCTCAAAGGAACCCCAAATATTACTGAATTTTAATGAGAGGAAAACTAAAGAGATAGCACAAAGTAAGTGTTTGATTATGGATCAAGCTGAGAATTTTACCCAGCATTTGACACTCTTAGTCTTTGTAAGATCTATAATGCTACTAATCATAATTTTACTAAATATCATAACATATTTACTGAAGACTTACAATGTAACATGCACTGTGCTTAGTATCTTAAGTGCATTACCTCATTTACTCCTCATAACCACCATCAGATAGGTCAGGGGTTGCCAACTAGAGCCTGGGGGCCAAATCTGAGTGGCCACCTATTTTTGTAGATTGAGTTTTATTGGAACACAGTCATACTTATTCATTTACATATTGTCTATGGCCGCTTTCACCCTACAGTGGCAGAGTTGGGTAGCTGTAGCAGATCATACACTCTGCAAAGACTAAAATATTTGCTTATGTGGCCCACTACAGGAAAAGTTTGCCAACTGCTGAGATGGATGCTGTTGATTTTACTTTTTCCAGTTGAGGTAACTATTGTGGTAGGCAATGCTCTATAATTATACTTGAATAACATTAAAAATCTCATGGGTTAAATTACAATCATATAATGAATGTCTCTCTGAATGAGAAAGAAAATGTGTAGTTCTTTCCTCTGTAGGCCACATTCTGCAACAATGAAGTCACAATGTGCATATTTTAGAAAGCTTAAAGTGAATAATCTATGAAACTTGTATTTTGAAATATATTATCTAAAACTTATGATAAAAAAACAAAAGGGACAAAGTATATTTACCTTAAATATCTGCTCCTCAGAAAGGCCTTCCCTGACAGCCTTCTATCAAGAACTATTGCAATCAATTCTCAGTCTCTGTCTATTGCATCACCCTGTTTATTTAATTAATGGCCTTTCCACAATTTTCAGCTCTTGTTGGGGAAGAGGTAGAACTCCCCCTCTGCTCTTTCCCTCAAGGTTCTTATGGCTGGCCGAATAATTAAAAAGGCAGGTTAGCAGAAGAAAATAAAACAAAGTTTAATGGCATGTATACATGGGAGAAACCCAGGAAAAATGAGTATCTCCCCAAAATGGTGGAGATTCTCCTCTAATATAGACAAACGAGGATTCTGGGGGGAGTTGGGAGTGTCAGCCACAAGGGATTACAAGAAAGTCACAATAAAGTTATTATTCAGGTTTAAGGCCTCTCCTTCCACACTGACCAGTTTCTAGAGATAAGGTCATCCACTTCTCTTCCCCCTACAGAGAAGGTGATATCTTTACAACTGGAGATTTTCCTTACAAATGTAAATGTTTGGTACACAGAACTTTGATAAGAATGTGTGTAACAAAGAGCCTCCAGGTTTATCCATACCCAGCGTCTTCCAAGGTGAAGCCTGTCCTTGGGCCCATCCCAAATTCCTTTAGACAATTGGGAGGGGGGGAGGTCAAATGTTCTTCAAGATTCTTTCAAGATTCTTCTGAGCCTTTATTGTCTTCAGCTCAAAATAATCCACATACCAGAGTGGCGCATCTTGGGGTTGCCTGCCCTGAACTCCATCACTGTCTTATTTGTTAACTTACTGTGTATCTTCTTCCATTCAGATGTAAGTTTCATGAAGATCGTAACTGTCTTGTTCATCTCTGTATCTCCAGTGTCTAGTATAATGAGTGCTCAAAAATATTTGAAGAATGACAGGAAGGGAAGGAGGTGGAGGAAGGAAAAGAAGGAGAATAAATTATATTTTCAATAGATAAGGAAATGGGACAAAAGCATTTTAGGCAGAGGAAACGAATAAACATAGTCAAGGAAAATACTTGCTTTGCTTTTCTATTGTTTACTGCTGAGAAAAGAATAGAATGAAATAAAATAAGTCATCCTCAAAGAAAGAATACAGAAGCATTTTTGAGGAACAATATCTTTCTTCTAAATAGCGATCAACTTCTTTCACCTAAACCAGTTACTTATGAACAAATTCTAGCATAAGACTATCTTAGAAAGTAGGAGAAAATAGAGTAAATATGGTTCTAATCCTATAATTCCAGAACATTAAGATTTTAATGGGCTGGCAGGAATAAATTTTCATTAAGAGCAAACTAAAATGAAACTACTATGGTGCTGATCTAAAACTGAGCAAGAGCAAAATGGTCTAATGAGTCACGAAATTTATGAAACTAGTGAAAATACTATATCTAAATAGCAGTGGCTGAATCCAAAAGGATGCTATCTTGTTTTCAGAAACTATCCAGTTATCTTTGGACATCATCAAATGTTGCACGGGCAAGTTTTACCTGGAAAAATGAGAAATTGTAAATGTTTTGAGATTAGACTCTATGATTCCTACCCATTGGTGTCCTACTATTAACACAGTGCTAAGAATAGAGTCCATCTGCTCAACAAATAAATAAGTATTTCTGAGAACCTTCTGTGTAGCAGACGTCAGCCACTGTAAGGCACCCCTCCTTCTAGGGTAAATCACTCTCATGGGAAACGCAGGTAAGCAAACAGAGTACTTCTCTCTATAATGGTAAGAACCAATACAAATATAATCTCAGAGTGCTAAGAGAGGAAGACCTAACAAACTTGGAAATAAATGATGATCATCTAAATGATAACACATAAAGTCTATTTATTCAGAGCTTGCTATAGCAAGAGAGTCAACAGATATCACTTGTGTTTGGCAGATATTCAAAGGCAGGAGAGAGGAATAGCTTTACAGTGGAAAAAAGGAAGGCTTCAGGTGTGCCCCAACTGCAGGCTATTGGCATGAGGAAACTGGAGATGGGCTAACCAGAAGCATGGCATTCTATGTGATTGGTTAGGGGTGAACATTTGGCTTTTTCCAGTTGATCCTAAGTTGGAAGCAGGAGCAAAAATTAGGGAAGTTATCAGTTATTGAACAAAAACTGGTCAGTTTGTGCTGATTGCTTCAGGGGTGCTTGTTGGTCTTCCTATACTGATTGCTGCAGATTGTGGGTCAGAGTGCTATTTTCATATATGGTGTGACCATTGTCCAATTGTATATTCAGTCTCTCACATGCATATTGACGGTGATGAAGAATTTAATTGTTAGCTTCAACTTCCAATTAATTTGCCTTCTCATTTTCCTCCCTCTTTTATAAAATGAATCTAACTTACATTTTAAAAACATCATATACAAGAAGTCATTTGCTAATGAAAGCTTGTTTGATTTCCAAGAAGACTGAGTTATAATGTAGGAAGATCAGTGCTGCTACAGATAGAATAATAAATCAACAGATTGGACAATTGAGAAGCCTATGATAAAAAAATTAAATTATTTTTAAAAACTAAATAAATACAACAATTCATAATAGCTGTACTGGTACATTAAATGATTATCTTTTAAATTTTAAAAAAAAATTGTCTCTAGTTAACAAAGTGGGAGGCACTATTACCACCTAACTACCAAATAATTATATTCCTCTTCTATTCCCTTTGTTCCTATAATTTCCCCTTTTAGGTTCTATCTGGAAAACATCTTTTTTGGA
Source organism: Tapirus indicus (assembly GCA_031878705.1). NCBI lineage: Eukaryota > Metazoa > Chordata > Mammalia > Perissodactyla > Tapiridae > Tapirus > Tapirus indicus. The sequence goes on from CM062925.1 coordinate 41,055,079, forward strand.
TGCACAATTCTGCTATGTTTTTTGTTTTTATGTTCATTTATCTTAATTCTCAACAATAACAATAATATCAACAAAAAAAGAGTAAAAAGAAGCAGAACAAAAGTCAATTCAAACACCTAAAAACTACTTGAGTCCAGATGGTGGAACAAGTAGCGGGGTGGGGAAAAACAGTTATATGTACCACACACCCTGTTACTTGCCTCAAGATTACTTAAAATAGCAGATATTTTGCATTTTTTTTATTGAAGACATGTTGCTGAAGGCTGATTTTTAAGTGACAAAAAGAACGTTCGAATGTACTCATAATATGCTTTATGCACGTGTCTTCCTTAGCGCATATATTTTCTTTCTACTGCTCACAGTTTTAAAATGTAAAACACAATTGAATATAAATTTAATGGCTCATATTCAATAGTTTCCCAATTTTATATAAGAGTTGTGCCAGCTTTTGCTTTCTTGCTTCAAATAGACTCCAGGAAACGTGTGACTTGCTGTAGCTCAAGGACTTAAATAAAAGCAAATTATAGTTTCTGATGCAAACTCGTATTCTCAAGTTGTTATAAATTCAGAAGAAAATGATCATTTCTTCCATTTAGCAAGTTTAGAGGCATCTCAGCTTTTGTTAGCAAACTCTTTTTATATAGGTTGATAAACAATTCTGACTTTAGATCAAGGTACTTTCCCCTTTGGCAAGGTCTACCAAGTGCCACAAGATATGCCCGTTCATCTTCAGTGAACTGGGTGCCTCTTGAAATAATTTCAGGATCATTACAGCAATGGGTATTATCACTGAATATGTGATAACCACAAACCTTCATATATCTCTAATTATCTCTTTTGTTCGTGGTTCCCCAAAACAAGGATTGTTAACTTCAAGTTCACAGATATTCTTCAAGGAGTCCATAAATTCTTAAAAATTTAAAGAGGGCATTTTTTTTTCTTGGAGAGAGGACGTCCATCTGTCAGTAGATTGAAAAAGGGGTCAGGGACACCAAATTGGTTGGGATATTGGGAGTCTGTGTAAATCACATAAACATAAACCTCTGGGATAACCAACCTATAGAAAAATATCTTTAGTAGTCTTTGAAGGCTAGTTGCTAAGTAGTTTTCTCATACATCTGGAGGTGCTATTTTTTCTCTTCTCCTATCTCTGCACATTTTTTAAGATTTATTAAAACACACTGGTCATTTCAAATAATGTTTTATTACTATACTGAGTGTTCAAGTCACCAAAATATTTTGTCTTTCAAGTTAACATAATTTCACATTTATCTTATGTTTTAATTTGATTTTTCAATTTTAAGTAAGGTCATGGGTTATTTTCTCTTATTTATCCTTTCATTCACTCCTTCTTATCATCACTACATAGATATGGTTCTTTGTTCCCAACAACAGAATTCCCTCTTAGCAGAAAAGAATTTATTAAGGGCATTAGGTAGCTTAAAAATTTCTGTCTCAGCCAAAAAACTAAATGTGGATGCTAGACAGCCAGGAAAATTGCAGTCAGAACAGAACTTCGCTACTGTTCTGACGAAAACTCCACTGTGGCTTCTGCCTGCCACCTATTACTAGTGGATCAAATATTTGACAGCTGCAAGGAACTGTGCCAGATATCTGCCATTTGCTCTTCCAGATCCATTCTCTATCCTCCTCCACTCTGCTCTCTGCTCCAAGAGGCTGATATCCCAGATTTCATTCACAGGCTAATGACCTCTGCAGCTTCTCCTTGGATAGACTGATGGGGATATTGGGAGAAGATTGGAGAGAAGAAAAAGAGGGAGTTTATAGCATTTATTCATTTAGGTCCCTCCCTGTTCCACTACATCGCCTCAGGATGGCTGTGTTCATCAGGGCAACTTGCCTTGTTCGACTCTCTCTCCCTCTCTATTCCAGTAACCTTATCCATTTCACATTCCCTTGGGATAGGGTTAGGGGACATCTCTGCTGCTGCTAGACTAGGGTTCTTGCTGTATTCATTGGGATCTCCTACATACCACCCAGACCTTTACAATTAGTCCTTTTGTAAATAGACAGTATGTCCTTTGATTGCTATTGAGACTCAGGCTGATCAAAACCAGATTTGCACTTTTGTTATTGAAGACATGTTTTATAGCCATCTCAGAAAAATCAAAATCTTTACCTACAAGATGCTCTCTCCCTGCACTCAGCTACACATAATGTAACTTACTTCCACCTTCCAAATCTTAGCCGTAAATCCGCCTGATAAACCTCAGATAACATGAAGAACATAAGCTGCAAGGAGTTTGGGAAATTTAGCATTATCTTTTGAGCCTCAATAATTCAGGAAATTACACCAGAAGGGGATAAAGTGGATACTGCATGAGCCAGCATACCATTATCTACTACAAACACTAATACTTACACATAAACATTTATGAAAAGTTGACCTGCTGTGAAGTGAGTAGTAATGTTTTCTTCAATATTTATCATGTATACGCTTTCCCTGTGTTTTATGCAGATATTTAGAATAGTAATCAAAAGAACAACTCAGTAGTAACCAAGGAGATGTATATATTGATTATCATTAGTACAGCAAGGCTTAAAAGGTCAGGTGAATATTTGCTTTGTTAATTTGTATTCAGAATATATTTTCATATATGCAATACAAAGAGTTGAAGTTTATTCTATCAAATACATCCTCAAAAATGTAGATATGAGACAAATCCCAATTTCCTTGTGAATTCCACAGGTGCTGAAAATGTTAGCCTATGGACTTTGGACTGTGGTCGTAGAGGATGTTTCCAGGATGTGGTAGATTGTTAAAATGACCATAATCCTTCATTTCTCCAGTGAAAAGTCAGCGTCTATTTCTCCAACTCTTGAATATGTATGAGCTATGTGAATTGCTTTGGCCAATAGAATATAAGCAAATCGTGGCACAAGCAGAGATTTGAAAAGTATTTGTACATTGGGACTCACCCATTTGCCACTTCTGAGATCTTTTGTCACCACCATCATAGGAATAAGCCTTGGCCAGGCTACTAGATGGTAAAAGATACACAACTCAGTTACCCCATCTCTCCAGATATCAGCCAGCCAATCACCAAACAAGTTTGTGAGGCCATCCTGGATCAGCCAGCTCCCAACCAACCTGCCAACTAACAGTAGATGCATGAGCTAGCCCAAGTGAGATGAGCCAAGCCCATCTCAAATCAAAAGAGCCACCACTGAGCCCAGCCCAAATTGCAGATGCACAGAATTATAAGCTAAAAAAAAAAAAAAATGGTTTTCTTCAAGGCACTAAGTTTCATTTTGCTGTTGGTTTTTACACAAATAAGTTAACTGATATATAAATAGGTAACTAAAAGGCATGTGCTGCTGTCAGTGCTGGATGTAGGACTGGGTGGTAAATTGAAGCTGGAAAAGCAGTGAGGAATCTGTTGCAAAAGCTGACCCATGTTATGTAGCAGAATAATTGACAAAAATGTCACCTGCAGTAACATGGAAAACAGAAAATTTATCTGAAACACTTGTGGGCATTCACAAGATAGCTTCCAAGCAAAATGTTCAAAGTGTAAGTTGGCTTCTTTTAGCTTCTAGGATAAGGTATGGCAAGAGTGAGATAAGCTAAAAAGGAGCTGTTTTCAGGCAGAATTTGAAGGAAAAATAAGGGGGTAGGACTTGCCGGACTAGAAGACAAAACTGTTTCTCATTTCCAGTATCTCCAACCAGCAAATTACTTTCAAAATAAAATGAGGACTGAACTGAGAACAAAGATCAAATCAAGGTTGTGTCTCTAAAACCCTTTGTTAAAATCCTGAAAGATTCAAGGAGATGCTGTATGGCCTCTCTAAGATAGACACAAGGCTTCTAAGAACAATAAGGGTGTGGTCACACAAAAGCTTAACTTCCAGAAAGGCATTTATGAAGTCTAGAGAGAGAGACAGTCTCAAAAACTATTGAGATTTTGGATTTTACTGAATAGACTAAAATCTGATATATGGAAAGCCCACAAAGTTTTAAAGAAAATTTTATCAGTAAAAGGGCCACTAGTTTAGATTAAAAGGAACTGAGATTGTTAGAATTAAAAAAAAAAATCCTCTGTATCTCAACTTTCTATGAGAGGAAGCATGCTGAGAAAGCTACTCAGTTGCAAACACAGGAAAATTTTGTGGAAAAACAAGAACATTTCAGAGGATAGAGCCAAGAACCCAAAGGATGGAGTCAAAAATCATGGAGAAAAAATGGACCAAGAAACCACTCCCAAGGAAAATTTGGGAATTTTGTACAAGAAAGTCAGTTCTGTGGAGCAGAACTGGGCCTTAATCAAGAAACATTCCCTGACCCCAGATTCAGAAGACTATACAGCATTTGCCCAGTGGGATTTCAAAATTGCATGAATCAGTGCCTACTATCTGCCTCCTGTTCTTCTGTTTTCAAATGGAAAAATCAATCATAATTATCCTTTCCCTATCTCACCATTGTATGTGGGGGACAGATCACTTGTGTTGTCAGTTCATTTTCCATTAGTTCATAGGAGCAAGAGGAACACATCCAAGGAACCATATTCAGACCTTATCTAAATCATGAGTTTCTGGACTTCCAGCCTAAAGCTGGAATTAAGATAAGATTTTTGGAGAGTCTTGGAAGGAGATGTGGGCATTTTGAAAATGAGAGGAAAGTTAATTAATTATGACCAAAGGACAGACTGTAGATTATTAAAATGCTCACAATTATCCCTCCTCTCATATAAAGGCAAAATCCATTTTTCCACTCTTGAATCTAGGTTGACCATGTAACTTGCCACAAATGAGACATTAACAAACATGATACAAGCATAGGGTCAAAAAGCTCTTGCACGTTAGAGCTTACCTACTTGCTGCTCCTGGGACTTCTGCTACTGCCACCACATGAATGCCCAGGTTAGCCTACCAGTTGATGAGAGACATGGCCTAGTCACATTTATACCCCATTTGAGAGTGAGTCAACAATCAAACATATGAATAAAGTCATCCAGAATCAGCCAGGCCCCAAATGGCCTGCCAAGTAACAGCTAAGGAATTAGTAAACCCAGCTGAGCTCAGCCAAGCCCAGCCTTAAGAATGGCCCAGCACAAATTGCCAAACTAAACGAAAGGGTGTTGTTTTAAGCCGTGATATTTGTACACCAGTCTGTTACACAGTAAAGGCAAACCTATATACCGGACTAATCTGGTTCCATATAAACATCTGCGTATAATCTTGAAAGAACAATATGAAAGTCTTCTATATCTCCTATTGAAAAGTATGGAAATCTAGGTCTTGAAGATTAGATTTTTTGTTTGTTTGCTGAAAGGAAGATGTTTCCTTGGAAAGATCTGAAACATTTTAAACACATGTCTACACTAGCTCAGGAAGTACTGTCTTAAAAACTAAAGAGAATAAATTATATTGGGGAAAAAAAGACTTAGAGTTATGTTGAAGGATGTTGGAGAAGGCCATCCAGAGGATGTGACCTCTGGTTGACCCATGAACTGGACCCAGGCAATTAGAGACTCCTCACCCCCATCCCCTGTCCTTGGAATGTACGCTCTGCCCACCATTCCCATAGTGGGAGCTGTTTTCAATGATGCCGTCTTGAAAGAGCAATGAGATCTTGAGATCATCTGGACAGTATATGTGGCTGAACCCAGTTAAAGCCTCTCTATAGACATTTAGGATTTTAGCTGGTGGGTGCAGAGATCTATTTGTTGCCACCCAAGACAAGCTTGTATGTAAGTTCCCGTGCTTATTAAAACCGCTACATACCCATGTGGCATGATCTGCCTCTTCCTTCAGTCTCCCCTTGACCTCCAGGTATGGGGGGCCAGTTTTTGAACCAACAAAAGATCTGGGTTAGTTTTTCCCAGTAAATGTTAACTACACAGGTGACCTAGAGTATGTAACTCAACAGTTCTGTTTCTTTGCTGCTTAATCAGTAAAATAAGAGGGCTGGATGAGATGATATCTTTTACATCTAGTTTTAAAATATTTTGTTTTTCTGATTTCCTTTCAAATTTTGAGGCCAGTCTGACCATTAAACTAAAAACAATGTCTTCCATAGCAATTGAATTCATATAACCATATTCTTTGATCTGGGTATGTATGGAAGACTTACAATTATATTTCAAGAAAGAAAATAAACGCATTCCTAGCTTGCTCTATCTATCTATTGAAACCTGCAAAGAGTTAGCCATTGATGATTAAGTAGCTAGTAACTGAAGGTTTTTTTTTTTTTTCTTTTTGCAATTACTGATTATAGCTTTTAGTTGTTCACCCACCCATTGTTAACTGTGTTGTTTAGGCAATATGTTATCTGACTCCCACTAGATTCCTATAGATAACATCTCCCTGGAGCCAGGTTCACCATGGCAATGGGTGTTTGAACCATTTTTCAGGAATTAGAATCCCTTGTCCACTTCAGGCTGGTTGAGATCACCAACCCATCTACTGGGCTGGTGCAGAGGTCTGATAAGTGACTTTTTTGACGTCCAGAGGCTAAAAACTCCACCCTCGGATCATGCTAACACCACCATTTTGTGAACATATGTCTTATGAAGAGGCATGAAGCTTGACTATGCTTGTGCAGATCATCAATTACCTCACCTCTGCTCACCTCCAATCATATCTCTCCACGTTTCAGACCACCTTGCCCCCCTGAGTCCTCATTTTCAAGGAGGCGGATTTGAGACTCGTTCTCCTGTTTCCTCACTTGGCTGCCTTGTGATTAAACCCTCTCTCTACTGCAATCTCATTGTCTTGGTGTTTGGCTTTCCAGGTGACGGGCAAAAATGAACCCGGTTCAGTAACACTAGCTAGCTAGCTAGCTAGATATCTGTCTTTCCAGAGAATAGAGACTCATATTTTCTAATATCATACAATTGAGAGTTTCACCAGTCAGTCCAATGGAAAGTATTTATTAAATATCTATTACATGTAAAGTATTGTGCTTGATACTTTATAGGATACCAGAAGTGTTAGACCAAGCTATAACCCTCAAAGACCTTACTATTAATTGGAAAAGAAAGGTATTTACTTATTAAAAAGCAAACTACAAGTTAAAACATAAAAATACATGCCAAGTACCAGAGACGTCACCAGAGCTTAGGGGTGAAGAGTAGACTCTGAAGCCAGATTGCTGAAATCTGATCCAGGTTCCATCGCTTACCTGCTGTGCAGCTTGGACAAGTTTTTTGATCTCTCTGGGCCTATTGCCTAATCTATACAATAGGTATATCAATAGTACCTACCTCATAGATTATTGTAGAGAATTAATATATACAAGATGCTTAGAACAGTTTAAATGTGTATTTGAAGTGCTAAGCACATATGACATGTTATATAAGTGCTAAATGTAGACAGTGGTGGCTAGGAATAATTAGCTACACCACATAAACTGTTCTGAGAAGAGACAAACCCGGCTACCTCTAAAAAACGTCAGCCAAATTCCTGCCTTTAATTTCATACTCCATCTGTTAATCAGTTTTCCGAATTGGACTAAACTTGGTAACATTTTTATTTCCTCAAATATTCAAATGCAGTGTTGCAACAGCATTTTATATTATGGATGAACTCTGACGACAAGCAGTGTGAAGAGCATATTTTAATCGTGACCCTCATGTTGAGCATGCTCTGATTTCAAATGGCTGTTAGAATCAATGTAGCCGTAGCGGATGCATTATCATAGACATACACCTGTAAAGTCCACATCTATGCTGTGCACTAGTGCATCTCTCCCAGGAGAGTGGCAGTAGATGCCCAATGAATATTCTTGGACTGAATTAATACGTTGGAAGTAATTTGTTACTTAAACTTAGTAAAGGCATTATTTGAAAATGCAAATCTAAGTAGGCACTATTGTTCAGATGAGTTTCCTTTTTTGACTACATACACACACACACACAAAGTTCTGCAGGTGAAAAAAAAATAACATCTCAAGTTAGTTTTAGAAATTACATTCATTTAATAATAGATTTAGGTTTCCAGAAATTTTCCTTCTGAAGTTATTTGGAGCCTAGCAGTTTATAACGCCATAAAAGCCACCTTAGAAGTGATTCTCAGTGAAAGCATAGAGCAGTAGCCCATAAAGTGTGGTCTCCGGAAGGCAGCATCAGCAACACCTGGGTACTTGTTAGAGATGCAAGTTCTCAGGCCGCATCCCTGACCTGCTGAGTCAGAAACTCTGGAAGTGGGCCCAGCCATCTGTTTTAATGAACTCTGCAGGTGCTTCTGTTGCATGCTAAATTGGGAGAACCCTGGCTTATAGCAACTTTGTGTTCCTCAAAGGGCTTTTCTAACAGACTTCTAGAGGATCGATACTGTACTACCTTGAAAGAAATAGACACTTGGGAAGGATTTTTTTTTTAATATCTTTAGTAATTTTTAATATCTTTAATATCTTTTACCACATAACTTATGCTAAACATATTTTTTTCCTTCTTTTAGGAACTGTTGATTTAGTGACAAGAACAAGAAATATCACATAGAGCAAAGTGTGAAGTCACCAAAGAGAAAAAGCCAAAAACTGAAGATTAAAGAAAAGGTTAATACTGAATTTCATTTCAAACACATGAAGATTGACAAGGTCATGAAGTTCATCTAAAGAGATGGTTGCATAAAATAAAAATAATTTATATGTAAAATGGAAGAACTGATTTTCCTATTTTAACTTCCATTCAGAGACACAGGTGTAAATTAAAAGTAGAGATCAGAAAAAAAATGGGGAAAGACAAAGGGAATTTAGAATCGCAGTCTTACAATATTGCCAAGGAGCCGTCCATATTGTCACTTTTAACAGTAATTGAGCATCTACGTACAGAATAGCACTGTATTAGCCATTATGGGAATTAGAATTTAGTTGAGTACAGCTCTTGTTTTCACAGAGGACACAATCTGGAGAAATCATCTGTCTACTTTGTAATGAAAGTGCATGTTAAAAGCCCTAGGGAGAAAACAGAAATTTCATCTTAACATACAGAGTTATAACACTGCTTTCCAAGAAACAATACTATAAGCCAGTTTTTTCAGATGAATTACAAAAATAGAGCTCCAATAAGACAAAATGATGTTGGTACAGGCCTAGTACAGTGCCTCAGACATACTAGGTACTCTGTAAGCTTTTGTTATTAAACTTTTCAGTACATTCTATTATCTTTATTTCCAGAGTGGAAATATTGGCTCCTTAAATGGCTGGGTTAATATACCAACCAGGAGGAGTTAGTTGACAAGAAAAAGAAAAGACACGATTGTCAACTACACTAACAAATGTTCCAGAGGTTATTTTGTAAGAGGATTTAAGTGACTCAAGGAGGAACAATGAGAGATTATGGGGCATACAATAATGAAACTGTTAATATGAATCAATGCATCGGGAGAATTTATTGAACTCTGATGGTATGTAAGATACTCTAGAACATGTTAGCATGCACTGTAGGATAGGAAACAAAAATCTGTGAAGCTTAGGTTTCTTCTCTGATGAATGGGAGGATAAGACATGTATAAGAAAACTCAATACAAGATGATAAGTGTCAATGTTATGACGGACAATGAAGGGTACAGGGGTCAATATCAATCAAACAAGAGATTTACAGTGGCAGGTGGGGGGGTTTAGGTTGGATTGGGATTCCTTCTTCAGCTGTGTTTTAAGAATATAATCATTACTTCCCTTGCTTCTCCCCTTTTCCTTCTCTTCCCACACTCCCCAAACCACAAATATTGAAGAGCTTACAGTGGTATGGTAAGGTGAAGGGCATATGATTAGAAAAATTACAAAGACAGTAAATGAAAATAGAAGGGGATATCATTTGTAATCTGTTCCAAGAAACAACCAACCAAATAAGTGGACAGGGTGGGGGCGGGGTGGTTGCAGGAGGTAATTATTCTACACAAGATATCAATGGTTCATTGTAAAAACAAAACTCAACTCTACAGAACTAATTATAATTGCCACCAAGTTTGCCCTTTGAACTGTAATTTTTTACTAACTCATTCACAATACTAAATGGTTTACAAAGTGATTTTGCACACATTTTATTATTAATTCTCACAACAAACTCGGGTAGGAAACAGCTGCTCAGACTTGAATAAAGGCTAAAAGCGAGAAATTGGATGGAACCAGGACGTTAAATCCAATATTCAAAATTGTGCTCTTTGAAGAACCAAAGGTGAAGACATTCGCTGGGCTATAATTAATATCAGAAAAGGAGTTCTGATGTCTGGAGGAACTATCACTTGTTGAGCACCAACCGTGTGATAAATGTTTTACCTCTCTTAATGGGAGGTCTCCTTGGCCCAGCTGGGGAGTCCTAGGCCCCATATATTATTACATGGGCCTCTGCTCATATATCGATAGTCTCTACCTGACAATATTTCTAAGAAACAGAATGAAGAGAAAGTGATTCTGTGTGTCCTCCAGGGCTGGGTCAGCTCAGAAAAAAACAATAGTGTTTCTGCTTCTCTCTCTCTCTCTCTCCAGCATCCTAACCACAATGTTCTGAGGAATTCAGGCCATAGCAGAAGCCATGTATAATTGTTCTTGATGACGGTCCCAACTGACATCCCAGCCACAGCCTGCCTCATCACCAGACATGTGAGTGAAAAAGCCTTCACCAGCACTGTGTGACTGCAACATGAGAGACCCTGCCTGAGAAGAGCCTAGTTGAACTCAGTGAGCCCTCAGAGTCATAAGGGACAAAACTAAAATAATGTTAGTGTCAGGTCATTCAGCTTTACGGTGATCTGTTGTACAGCAAAGAACAACCAGAACCTCATTTTTCACCTGAATTATTTCTTTAGAGAAGGCAATCAGTTCAATTTGTAGGCTTTCTGTAGAGAACCAACTAGATGGCAAATGTATACTCAATTCTGAAACCTCACTGTGCCAGGATAGGATTGTGAGGCAATGGCAGGGACAGCTACAAAATTTGTGGGACACAGTACCAAATGAAAATATGGGGCCCCTTATTCACAAAGTGGGAAAAAAGTGCTGTTAGTGTATATAAGCTTTTTCCTCTCTTCCACGGTCTCTCTGTTTTTTATTTGCTATTTCATGCCATTTTCAGTAAAGAAAAATTAACATTTTAAATTATGAGCATGATTTGTACTGTTCATCTTTATATTATGTGATGCTAGTTTCAAATGCAAATATCAAAGCATTTAACTTACACGTGGAATCACCAAAATTACACAACTCATATTATGCGACTCCTTCCTTGAGGGTACCAGAAGCCCACCAGGAGAAACACAAGCCAGACTCAGAAAATCTGGAAGGTGAAAGAGAGGACCCCCACCCTGACCCATGGAGAGACCCAGCCTAGGGAATGTTCTGGGGCACAAGGATAGTGGGGTGAGTGTAGATCCTCACAGGTGACATAGGTGTGGGGCAATACGGGTGTACATGCTAGGCCTACTGCAGATCAAGGAACTGTACCTTGGAGGGGGCAGGGTCTGAAGAAGTCTAGTCTCTTGTCTTTCTGGTCCATGGGCTTCCCACTAGGACAGAGAGGCGACCCACAAGTTTCTTTAAATCTCTGTATTGGGCGGCACTTGCACCTTGAATAAGGGTAGGGAAGAGGTCTGAGGCAGCCTCCAGTGGACAGATCATAGGACAGATGCTGCTGCTCTGGGGTGGGGACAGTTAACGTCATTCCAGGCCTCAACACTCTGGGAGGGCACCACTCTCACCCCCACCTTCCCTGCACCCATGCTGAGGGCCCTTTCCAGGATGGAGGCTGGCAGAGGTTACAGGATAGGGGTAGGGAGAATGAGACCAGAGGGACGCAGGAGGTTGAGTCAGGGAGCAAGGAGAACCATCCAGGGAGGCTGCAGGGAGGTGGGATGGCTGCAACCAAGCCTCCAAGCCCCAGCGCTTGCTCCTTTGTCCTATGAGACTTCACTTGCAAAACACAAATTCAAAGGTGTCACTATTAAGAATCTTAAGACACCTACCACAGAGCATTAAACCCCAAACACAGAGCATCTTCTGAGCATGGGGCCATGATGACCTGTAGGTGGGGTCACTGAAAATGAAGGTTGTTGGTTTCGGAGATCGGAATGGAAAGGAAAAATTATCACATAGTATATACGCTAATATAATAACTGGACTAGGAGTTAAGGTTTCTGGATTCTAGTTCCACTCTCCCTCTTGTGCAAATTATTTTATCTTTGGGGACTGATCTTCTCATCTACAAAATGAAGGTTTTCATTAAGTGATTCCTCAGGTCTAGTTATTTACTCTCCAATAAATATATGCTTAGTGTCTGTTTGAGGCTGGGGAATGTGCTAAATCCTTAAACTTACAGGGGTGAACAAAAGCAACCTGCAGTTTATAATGCCATTAGGAAGAGGAACAGTCAATAAGTCATTACAAAGGTAATTAATATTATAACAGAAGTTCAGAGTACAGTGTAGGGGTGGGAAGGAGTCATCTTCTTTGAAGTGTGTAGGAAGACTTCCCTGTGGAAAGTAGGTTTAAGACGAGACCAGAAGGATGAGCAAGGGTTAGTTAAGTAAACTGTTTCTTGGTTTGTGGGAGGGAGGAGAGCAGGGTTGAATGGGAACATGGAGAAAAGGCAGAAGTAGGGCAGGGCATTCCCAGCAGAAGGAAGAACGTGGGCCACAGTGCTGTCTCTTGAACAGATCCTGACTGTGTAAGTAACACACACCCAATGCTAACAAACTTAGGGGAAAAGAAAGCAGGCACTGATTGACATACGAGAATGTGATGAGTTAAAAATGCAAACCAATAGTGCTGTCCCAGAAGCAGGAAGGAGCATACAGCACACAAAACAAGTATTTTCCCCAAATGCAGAGCCTGAGATAAGGATTTGGGTGCAAGGAGTTCATTTTGGAAGTTCTTGCAGGAAGCACAGTGAGGAAATGAGGATGTGAGACAGGGAAGGGAAAATAGCTAATAAAGGTCGTTTTGCTCTGTGGGTAATTGGGACTTATTCCTACTGGGGACTCTCTGAGAGATGGTATAGAGCAGTCCCTCAGAATCGTCTCCTGTCGGGTAAGTAAGCTGGGGTATTTCCACCAACTCGCATCCTTTGTTGGTTAGGAATTGCCCCAGGGGAGCTAAATCCCCAGCACTGCTGGTCTGGCCCACCTGTGGGTGAAGTGTACTCCCATGACCAGAGAATGCCTCAAGCAGAGACCAGGAAGCCATTGGCATTCTTCTTGCAGGTGAACTTCAGAGCTGGCCAGGGGATGTGGGTGGGGCACACAGTGTCTGCTATAGTGTCTGAGTGGCTTACTGAGCTGAGGTAAGGAAATGGAGATGATGATAGAAGAAAATTCTGGAGAAGACTATGATGTGAAGGGAGAGATATGGTGATAGGTGGCGCTTTCTAGCTCTTATACTAAATTCACAGATTCACAAAGTTTTAGCACTCAGTATTTCAGTTGCCATCTTACATGAGAAAACTGGAACTGAGAAGAGCTAAATAGCTTGTCCCAAGTTTCACAGCCACTATGGGTATAAGTCTCCTAACATTTTTGCTCCAGTCTTCTTTCTACCATTACATACTTCTTCACTAACACGGCTTACTCTTTGGAAAGAAAAAAAAGAAAGAACAAGTAGGAACTGGCATTGGCATGATCATCTGCATCCAGATAGGACATGAGCAGCCCCTGAAAAGTGGATTTGCAAGTGATCAAAACACAGCACCCAGCATGAGAAGACCTCCACCTTCTCAAAATGTATATAAATATTTTTCCCTGAGAACTCACCCTTTTCAAATCTTCAAATCTTCTCCATTTTTTGAAGAAGTGAAAATAACAGGAAAATTTCCACAGAATATTGTTACTGTGCTCTATATATACATTAAGGTATATAACATATAAGTGAGAAAAACTGGATTTCCCCCCATTTAGTGAGCCTGAGTTATTGAGTGCAGTCTTGTGTCGGTAATCCTCCAAATAATAAGTTAGTATCTACCAGAGGAACAAAATTCTCCTAAGCCCAAATATATCATGGGCTTCTAGGAAGAGACTTAAATTGCTAAAAAATCAATATTAACATAACATTTAATCATTTATAGAAGGACAACATTCTCGGAACTGTATTTTAATAGCAGTCTAAAATTATACCCTCTAATATAAAAACATGGCATTAGTCACTGGAGAGAATCTGCTGGCACAGAGTGATTTATTCAGGGAGTGTAGGAAGATTTGAAATATTAAAACCTTAAATTTTAAAGGTTATCTTTTCTGACTGGATAATAATTACATATGAGGGTAAAAATATGACATGAAAAAATAAGAGGGCATCTACAAATTAAGGATACCTTATAAGGTGAACAAAAATTTTAAAAATAAGGTGAACAATAGAATTTTTCATTAAACTTTTCTAATATACTGAATATACATCTAAGGTCAAATGTAAGAATAAGTCACTGTAATCATGAGCAATTTTAAAAAGAAAAATGCTATGTAGAAGTTATTTTAATAATGGTTAAGTTTTCTAGAGACCCACATGAGTTTTTGGCATATTTCAACCTTTCCTAAAAATCTTCCCAAAATTATTTTCCATGCCTAAATCTTCCCATTTAAACAGCTTCAAAGGGTCACAGACAATCTTGGATGGCTCATTCATTTTTGAATTCAACTTTTGTCAAATTGATTTATGATTTTGAATTGGATTTATGTCAATTTAACTTATGTTTCTGCTCTTGGCCGATGCTATGTGTATTTACAATGGAGTTGTCACAGAGGGAAGAAGATCCACAGAGACAGAAATGATATACCTCCCCAAGGGCTATTAATGGGAAATAACAGAGAAAGGCTTGTCTTTGCTTTCAGTGGCCCAAGAAGCATGCGTCTTGCAGTGCTAGGCACAGATTAGGAGTATGGACTCCTTTAAGATAAGCAAACAGATATATCCTGTGCTTTCCAGGAAGATGACATCTCCCATAAATTTCCTTCCAACTTGCAAAGAATGGCTGAGTTAGGAAACCATTTAGGACTCATCACCTTAACCATTAAGTGATATTACAATTCTGTTCAGCTTGCTTTGCTACAGAGCAAGAGCCTTCGTGGTTGTCTTAATTTTTCCCATTTTAACATAAACATTTTTCTTGTTCCAGGGAGAAAGAGTTATCAAGGTTCGGTTGAGAAAAATATATGATGCACGTACTGCATCATCAATATTCACGTAAAATAAAGTTCTTAGCCAACAAACTTGAGGACTTGAGAGTAAATTGCCAAGAATTTTTTTCATCGTCTGTCCTTTTAGGAGCAAGATTGTGATTTTACCATTAACAACTTTTGGCCAAGGTATAGAGTCCTATTTTCTCCATTTGTGATCTGCCATTATCACACATATTCTTCAAAATCTTGTCACTGCTAAGCATAATTTAACTCTTTTTTTCTCTTTTTATTATTAGTTTGTTAATATATTTGGTTTCTACAAATCTAAAATAAAAAGTAAAGGGGGCTGGGCCAGTGGCGTAGTGGTTAAATCCGCACGCTCTGCTTCAGCGGCCCAGGGTTTGCAGGTTTGGATCCCGGGCATGGACCTATGCACCGCTTATCAAGCCATGCTGTGGAGGCATCCCATATACAAAATAGAGGAAGATGGGCAACAGATGTTACCTCAGGGCCAAGCTTCCTCACAAAAAGTAAAAGTAAATTATAGACTGTAGGTGTCTATCAAGGATGTCAAACTTTGCTTGGACCATCACCAAATAGTGCAATGACAAGATTCCCAAACTGGCCTTTTATTTATCTTTGATTTACAAAGCTTCTGCCGAAAACATTACCTCTTGAACAGTTACGTGTAGTTTCTGCAAATTGCCACTGTTACTACCTCCCTAGAAACCATCAAGTTAGTTTGAAGAATATATTTTGAAAGTTTTTGAAAGGAGAATTCTTTCCACTGAATATCTGCAGAAAACAGAATATACCTTGATTCTCAAGGATCTTGTCAGTACCAGAAAATGTGTTTGTCTAAGTATACCCTGAGGTACAAAACAAGATCATAAAATTTTACATTTTCTATAAACTTAAAGGTGTGACCACCAACAACTCTCTGGGTACTTTCTTCTCTTTGGATGGCAATATTCCAATAACAGGGGATCCAGGGAGTTCGGAAAGCTTACTCTTTATAGATCTTCAATCAAGAAAACAGCCTTGTCTTTGCCCAATTTACATGCAGTTCTCTAATTGGAGAGAATGTTCTAAGCCAATCATAAAGGCCTAAATCTCTCCCTAGAACTGTATATCTATTGGATGCTCAGTCCTGTAAGATGGTTCTGCTGAGCTAAGAGGATCTCTAGCAGCCTGAGCTGTACTTGCCAGTTTTGTAGTTAGTGCTGTCAAGTCGAATCTGACTCCTGGTGACCCTGTGCACAGCAGAGCAGAACCCTGCCTGGTCTTTTTGTGCCATCCTCTCACTTTTTGGTGCTCTATCAGACATATGTTTCTGTCATTCATAGGGTTTTCATGGTCAATTTTTTTTGGAAGTGGGTGGCCAGGTCCTTCTTCCTAGTCTGTCTTAGTCTAAAAGCTCCACTGAAACCTGTCCACCATGAGTGCCCCCACTGGTATTTGAAATACCAGTAGCATAGCTTTCAGCATCACAGTAACACACAGCTGCCACAGTATGACAACCAACAGATGGGTGGTGTGGTTCCCTGAGAGGGAAACGAACCCAGGCTGTGACTCTCAGTGATAGCACCGAATCTTAACCCCTCAACAACCAGGGTTAGGCCTTTGATAGTCTTATGGAATTAATCTGAAGAACTTTGTGCTTCCCCAAATTATCAAATACTACAGCACTTTAAAGCAATACTGAGTTCTAGTAAGGAGCAATGAAACTTTCTTGAACTGCAGATATTAAAACTAGGCAAAGCTCCCACAAAAGCTAGGTGACTCATTCCCCACATCTAACACGGTGTGCACACAATTCAAATTTGTGTCTTAGTAAAATGACAAATTATGACAGGTTTTAGACAATACTGTTGAAGCAGCAAGTACACAAATTCTGCCATCTTACCTCTCCCTTATCCAAGGCTTCGAGCACCTCACTGTTCTCTGTCACATTCAGTGAGATGATAAAGAAGGCAGCTAATAGGTCTGGAAGAAAGCAATGATTAAATACAGAGTATTGTAACTATTACACCTTATTTCGTGTTATATCAAGAAATTTAATCATTTATTTAGCTGTTTCTTCAAGACAGCTTCCTCTGACCTTTCTACAGCTCATTCAGTGCACTAGGAGAAAGGAAGAATAAGAATTCATTTCAGATTTTTTCAGGCTCCTGCAGTACAACAGGTGTCACAGTGAAACCTGATTAGCCTGGTTAGGAAGATGCTTTTCTAAAGGAGCGGAAGTGCTCATGCTCTGCATGATGCTTTCCTTTCTCATTAAGCCTGACATTTCAGTGCTTTGTTGCAAACTAAAAGCCCAAGATTGCACTGGATTGTGGGTATGAAATTTTGCCCAATACACAGAACACACTATAAAAGGAGAAAGGAAAGAGAAGCAAGTGACAGAGTTTTTAATGTATGCTTTGTAGCTAAGGTCACTTTATGACAGTACCAAGCAGCAGCCAGCTTTCAGACAGCCGTGGACAGCTGCTAGAACAATGGCTACCAGACTAGCCTATGTAACTCATAATTGAGTGTGGACTTGAATCAGACAGCCAAGCACATTTGCTTTGTCTACTCATTATTACAAAGTGGTCTGCATTCTCCATAGCCAAAGGTTTTGTCTAAATTCCTTGATTTATATTTTGACACCCATTTCAAGGAAATTAAGCATCTGCTTCACTTTAAGAAGTGGAGACCTAACCAGAGATACTGGCAGCCACTAGAAAAACAGAGCAATGGTCTGTTAGGGTGGGGTGGCTGTTGGATCCAGCTAAACTATCATTATGATCCAAAGCTTGGATTTTCTCTGGAAGTTGAGAGGTGGCAGGTATATGCATAAGTCACTGTATCCTTTTCACACTAGTTATACCTCCTTGTTTTATTGGTAGAGGTTTAAAATTCAGGAGTATTTTTCATAAAGATAGCAGTTGTTGCCCTATTTAGGAACTGCACCAGAAATAGGAATTTTACTCTGAAAGAGTACTTTGAGATCACTTGTGGAAAGCATCATAATCAATTTGTTGCCATTCAGTATACTGACACACACTCAGAAACACTATGAATGTTTGATTTCGTCTATAATTTGTTAAAAGACAGCATGTTCCCATGTAAAATATTCATTTATTTGTAACCGAAGTCCTTAATAGAACATACTTGGAAATATATTTCTATTTTAGTTATTTATTTATTTATCCTTAGAAATAATAGGCATGGAACCACTGAAGCAAGTTATGAGGGAGGGCCGGAAAAATCCTCTCTGGATATAGAAAACATATCCAACTATATGTTATAAATAGCTACACAAAATAAATGTCAGACTGAGAGATATCCAAAGATGATCTGATGATCAAAGGATAGAATAGTATTTTTAAATAAATGTATTTAACTCATCATTTTATAATTTCTATTTCTAAATTTTTCACCTTTCCCTCCCTGGATGTAAGTATGCCTGAAATTTAGGAATCAAATACATTCTAACAAATATACAACTTTCCTAACCCTTTTTAAACATAATTTCTCCCCAAAAAAATAACAGTAACACATAACATAAAAAAATTCAAATGCTATGTAGAGTATATGCATTACCCATTTCACGTTGTCTTTAGTAAGAAAGCATTTAAAACTTATATTCTTAAAATAAGAAAGTGACAGATGGTTTAATAAGCTAATATTAGTTCTTGAATTAATAAACACGGTGCATTCGTTGTCTATTGCAGCATAACAATATTAGTGACTGAAAACAACAAGTATGTACTGTCTCCCAGTCTCTGTGGATCAGGGCTTCAGGTGCAGCTTAGCTTGGTGCCTCTGGTTCAGAGTCTTTCATGAAATTACAGGCAAGCCGCTGCCTGGGGCCAGGCTCTCATCGCAAAGTGGATTGGGGGAGGGTGCCCTTCCAAGGTGCATCAAGTGGCTGTAAGCAGGCCTCAGAACACCTGCATCCAAGCTCACTAACTTGTCCCTCCCCACAGGTCTGTCTCACAACGTAGCAACTTGTTTCTGCCTAGAGTAAATGGTTCAAGAAAGAGCAAGAGAGAACATCCAAGATGGAAGCAATTGTCTTTTTTCACTTGATCTTGGAAGTGACATCCCACATTGTTTACCCTATTCTATTCATTAGCAAGTCAGTAAGTCCAGCTCACACTCAAGGGAAGGGGATTTCTTGAGTGTGATGGTGAAGGTCGAGGCTGCCTTTCACATATTGTGTTGACACTCTCTTGAAATATATCCTTCAAGTCGCAGTTCTGCTTAATCAGCAGCCATTTATTTGTGATGATAGATTCAAATATTTTATATAAATATGATATCTGGCTTATTCAGTTATTTGCACCTCCTGGACTAAAGGTTCCAATAAGCACATTTAAATATAATTTATTCCTCCATACAGAGTAAGTTAAATCTTCCAAAGTGGGCCATTTTTGACATTGTAGGAAACGAATTTGAACTTTTTACACTATTTATAATCACCGTCAAATGTGATTTCTAATTACCAAATAATTGTTAAATGCCATTATATTGTTTGGAAATGAGATCATGAAATCCTCTGGTAAAGTATTAGTAAACTCAAATTTGAAGCATAAATCAAATCTGATGAAGAATGACTTCTGTTTCTGTTTGGCAAGAATATTTTTCAGCAGAAAATGGTTAAATTGTGGATAGAAAGAGACAAAAATGTAAAAGACAGAAAATTTGATTCATTCCAGATCTATCACTGTAAAATAAGCATCATTACAATTTTCTGGCCCTTCACAATTTTCTAAAGGATTTTTTTTATATATTCTATATCAGGCTGTTACATTTTTTGCTCTGTTTCTTGAGACAGAATTAATGGTACCAGACCATCAGAATCACATTGGACCCCTACCGCTTATAATTATTTTTAAATAAGAAGGGGTCAGACTAATCCTGTGACTCATTGGTATTTCAGAGAATGTCATGGTTGGGGGACTAAATCCTTTTAGAGCATCTGTCTCCCTGACCTGGCTCTTGCCAGTGGTTGGCCCTAACTTGAAATTGTTGGATGTGACAAAAGACGGATACTAATGATCATGCATAGCTGCAAAAATCACACCTCATAGCACAATAGTCTTCTCAAGGCTTTCAGAATATCCTCTGTAGAAATGATTTATCACTTTAAAGAATGCCATTTTAAAATATTTCTAGCAATCACATAAGGTACATGCTGAGAATGTTATGAATTAGATGATTTTAAATGCATAGAGGCAACTTTATTTCCCTAACTGCTTTTGTTATACAAGTAGAAGATATCAGTCCCATTTAAGAGGTTATTCATAAATAATAATGCAAGTTCACATAAGAATTGTTCACAGAAATGTACTCTCTCTCTCTCTCTCTCTCTCTATATATATATATATATATACGTTTCATTTCTTTACATACTTTGAAGAATAATGAAAGCTCGTTGTCTGAAGTAATGCTGAAATACACTTTTACCAAAGCATAAAGGGCATTTGTAAATGTATATTCATCAAACTGCTAAGTTTTACAAGTTAAACAATTTAAAAAGGAAATAATGAGTGCTAAGAAGTAAGTTTCACTTAAAAATTCAAGCTTATTCCATAGGCCAAAAGAAAAAAAATTTGGTACCAACAAAGTAACATAAATCTCTATCCTAATTCTCACTAGAAAATAGCTCTTTTAGCCATTATTTGAATTCATCAGCTCTAAATGTGAAACAATATGGCTGTCCTTTTCTCTGGATGTGCTTCCTTAATGTGAAAACAAAGTCTTATTCAAGACCTTTATAAACACAGAAGATATTAGCTTGCCCTGGCAGTGAGAAGGTCTGTGTTTTGAGAACGATTATCATACTTAAAAGATGCCCATGTTGGGGCCGGCCTAGTGGCATAGTGGTTAAGTTCAGTGTGCTCTGCTTCAGCAGCCTGGGTTTCACAGGTTCAGATGCCGGGCATGGACCTATACCACTCATCAAGTCATGCTGTGGCGGTGACCCACATACAAAGTAGAGGAAGATTAGGACAGATGTTAGTTCAGGGCCAATCTTCCTCACCAAAAAAAGAAAAAAAAAGATGTCCATGTGATTGCAGTTTTTTATCAGCTCCCTTCAAGGTAACAACTTTCACTTATGAGAACATATGTTACCCAAAGATAAGAGTATCACATTGAGCTTTTTGTTAGGCTATCTACCCTTCTGTTGTCCCCACGTCACCCTTTTATGTTTCTTGCTGTAACAGTACAACTCAGCCATTATTTCTCCTTGATATAAAGTGACATGTAGTGATGTTACCTGGGAAAGATTGATATTTTCAGTAGTTTTCCCCTCCTTTACCAACTTTCCTCCATTTTTTACCATAACCAAACTCTGAAAAATTCCTGAATCAAAAAAGCTTTCAGTATATTCTGCTGTCATATTTCTATGGTGGTCCTACATGGTCTTGCTGTGTCCCTGTTTCTACTGTTATCTGTTCCTGAGCAGTCTCCACAGAATTCTTGTGATAATAAGTTAGAGCTTAATGGTAACAAAGGATTAGTAGCTGTATTATTCTGATAGGGCTTCCATAACAAAACACTACAGACTGGGGGCTTAAACAGCAGAAATTTATTTTATCATAATTCTGAGAGTTGGAAGTCTAAGATCAAGGAGCCAGCAGGGTTGGTTTCTGGTGAGACTTCTCTCCTTGGCTTATAGATGGCCATCTTCTCTCTAGGTTCTCACATGGCCTTTCCTCTGTGCAGCATACTCCTATGTCTCTTCCTCTTCTTACAAGGACACTAACTTTATCGGGCCCCATCCTTACAATTTCATGTAACCTGAAAGTCCCTATCTCCAAATACAGTCACATTGGGAGTTAAGATTTCAACATACGGATTTGAGGGGGACACAGTTCAGTCCATAACACTAGCCAACATGCTGGAATCTTAAAGGGCTGGCTTTTAGTGATATCAAATCTTTAGGATCCCACGGGAAACTCTATGATTCATCCAGGATTCATTTAGCTCTAGAAGGCCTATGGCATTCCATTTGCTTAGCCCCATCACAGATTTTCAGCTACCTCTGGATTTGTGTCTTGGTATATAGACCAAGTATATATGGACTTGTGTCTTTGCATTATTGGAGCAACCAATAACACTTCTAGAGGAAACTCTTCTAACCTTTCCTTAACACATCAGGAAATAAAGCAAAACATTTACCAATCACTCATAGCAGCCCAGGACACTGTCCTAAAGCGGTACCATTCACCATCACCTAAATCTCCATCCATACATGTAATATTTGGAGCCATCTGAGTGAATCAATCAATTATTCATTCATTTACCCATTCATTCACCAACTGTTGTCGAACATGCTAGTCAATATCCAAGAAACTGGGGATTCAGAGATGAAGAAGACAAGGTTCCTCCCCTTGAACAGCTCTTAGTTGAGAATTAGATTTGAACATTTTTGATTTGGACCTTCAGACCTAAGGCTGAAGTACATAATCACTATCCTAGTTTAAATATCATAAAAAGGTGAATCAAAATTAAAATCCTTCAAGGCAAGGACTGGTGCTAGGCCATAGAATGCCTTCATGCAAATTAAAAAATGGCAACCTTTCTAAGCCCAGATTAGCATGTGAATAGTGCTGTTGTACCACTGGCATCTCTTTCTGCGATGGACACAGGCTAAGCAGGAAGCATGGGCAGGATTTTGGCCACCTATAGACCTCTCAGTTGTACTCACTTGTCCAACGAACACAAACCACGCAATCATACATGGCAGTCCTCTTCTAGGTGGTGGGACTCAGAATGCATTGAGGAGCAACACAGTCTGCCAGCAAACATTCCAGCTCAATGCCACTCCTATAATCCAAACAGTAAAATTGAGAATATTAAAGTCTGGAACATTTCAAGGCCAATCCAGAGATCAGGGAGAACAGTCAGGAGAATTCCAAAGCCAAAAAATGTGAATAACTATAAATTCCACAGGGAAATTCCAGGAATCTTCATGATTGATTTTCTCCTAGGGAACTCTACTATCTGCTAGAGAAAGCAAGAAAGGTAGAATACTGTTTTAACATGCTTGTTTCAGCCATCTATTTTCTAGATTGGATTACAAATGAACTATGAATAAGGACCTAAGCTGTGAAAATATGTAATGTCTTAGCCCTTTTAACAAAGAAAAAATAATTTCAAACATATTTACTCTTGAGCTAATATTGAAAGAGTTAAGATATACCAAGCAGAGGAAATTACAAAGAATATACTTACAGTCATCAGTCATCAGCAATTTATCAAGGTACAACCCACAAAGCGAAAGAACTCTGTGTCATATAATGTGAGTAACAGTGGCAAACCACATCTTTGGTAGAAGCATCATCCTTGCAGGGTTCTAGCACTTAAAATAGCTATTCCTAGCATACATAAAGGCCAGCATATGTATATTTTATGGATTTTATTATTTCATAAGATTTCAAACTGCAACATATTATAGCAAGCAGGGACATAAACACTCAGTAAATTCTTTAGAGATAGAAAGGAAACTCAAAAACTTGGCCCAACTCAAATCAATTTTCTCCTAAAGTGAAAAGAATATGCTGTCCATATTGCAGCCAAGCCTCCCAGAAGTTTTGTCTACACTCTTTCTGCTCCAAATGTGACTCCATCCTCTCACCTTTGGGAACTTCCCATGATTTTTTTCTGCAGAGTCCTCATCCCCCAATCTTTTTTAAGACCATGGTCAAATCTGACCTTCTCTACAAGTCCATCACAAATACTCCTGTGCTTGATTTGAGATGCTATTACAGCCAACCTTCTATGATTGAATATGGCTCTACCTCATTCTTGAATCCATAGAGGCCCTAAAATCTAAGTGTCTTTTACTCTTTCACAGTATCACGTGTTTCTTACTTTTCTAGCGTCAGGTGCTCAAGACATATATTTGGAATTGAGTCAAATTAAATCAAGATGACTCTTTATTCAACCTTTAAGAATATAAGGCTCAAAATTAATATATGTTTACTGGCCTCCACTAATAGTGGAGCTAGACAAAAATAAGCCATTAAATTAACTACAACTAAATGATTAAACAAACTATAACTCCTTTCAACTTTCTTCCTTAAGTGTCATTTGGAACCAGGAAAGTTTGCGGACTTGAGGGAATTTGAGTCCCTAATTCATTTTATTAGCAGTATGATTGAGTGCATTGTGTCAGGTGCCATGCTAAATGCCAGATACACCAGAGTGAAAATGACGGACAGTCCCCTGACAACCAGAATTTTTCAACTTAGAGGGGCAAAAAAGTAAATGGATAATTATAATTCAGTCTCATGACAGGGTAAATCGAAGGGGTTATGGGACTCCCTGGAGGTTTCTAAGAACCATCTAAGATATGATCAAAAGAATTGTGGAAATTAGCCAGCAGACAACGATGCAAAAGGAGAGGGGAGAGTAGACACAGTTACAGAGCTGTGGGAAAGCAGAATCAGCAGGTGGGTTGCCAGAAGATAAATCTATGTTAATTTTTTTTATTCCCTGCGACAACCACCAAAGGAATTTTTTGGGTTCAACTAAACATTCATGCATACAAGACTAGCACCATGCCACTCAGAAGAACATAGGACAATAACCACAGCTTACTGGCCAGATAATATCAAGCATTTTCTCAACATCCCCATAAAATGCATATGTGAGATGCCCTGGCTAAAAAGCCTCATGTTCCACAAGAGTTGATATCTCTTGTAACAACTCCCCAGTTTCCATGAACCCCACTAAGGGAATGAGGAGGAACAAGAGTCATCACACTCAGGGGAGCTCAATATTAATTTCCCAGTCATGGATAGTTTCCCACAAACAAGATTGCCTAGATGTAGACTCCACATTTTAACAGAGCTAGACAATTAATCAGTGGTCATAATCTCATGCAGAAGAGGAAAGGGTTTTGTTAACCCTCTGCCACACTTCACCTGTGGTTAGTTCTGGGTAGAACAGTGCTCCAGGTAGTGGACACAGCATGTAGAAGCTTGTGGGATAGGAACAAATGATATATTACAGTGTCTAAAGGAAAGTGCTTAATGACTGAAGCATATTGGGAGTTTGGGGAGAGTAAAGGGTGCTGGAACTAGCAAGAGAATAGCTACAGAAGCAAGGGAAAATATATTGTTCAGGGCTATAGTTTAATGCAGAACCACCAAAAGCTTTAAACCAAAGGAATGATTTAATCATATTTACATTTTAGAAATCTATCTGTGGACACTCTATGGACAGTAGATTGGAAGAGCATTAAGACAGTCTGATATCTTGTTTCCCCTACAGATCCACTCTCCAACCTTCCCTGTCCTGTTCTCTTTGCCAGGGGCTGGTCCGAATGCACTACAACAGTGAGTTCCCTACCTTCTGGCTTTCTGTTAGGGTTCAATCCATGTGGAGCCCTAGCAAGAGACCCAACGGAAGGAAGAGAATGAGACCAGGGTATTTATTCTTGTGGATTCTTCCCTTCAAGGTTTACTGAGTTGGGCTGTGTCCCTTAACCAGGTGTCATTGTTCCTTTTGGGTGATTCGGTCTGAACAGCTCACTCTTATCTGGGTTGTGGTAGGCACTCCTCCTCTTGGGAGAATCTCCAGGGTTCTGAGATATCTCTTTTGGATTTCCTTCCCATACATCTGTATAGAATCCCTTTATTAAAGCTTTCAAGAATTATACTAACTTTTAAGTGTGTTATCATTTTCTACTGGGTCCTACACTGATCTCAACAGGACATTAGGCCAGACAAGTTAGGAGATGTTAGGAGGTCCCCTGGGAAACGTTTTACCATTGGTGTGCCCCTAACCACTCTTCTGTGTGCGTTTACTGGCAAGAGAACCTGTAACACTATTAGGAAGGCAGCCATCAGTCTACCAGGGCTACTCTGCCAGGACACGCAGACAAGCAGAGAGCCTGGGTGTGTATGTCTCCCTTGAGTGGCCCTTTAACAACGACTGGCTGGTGCAGGAGTATGAAAGGCCAGCTCCTTGCCCCAGCTCAGGAAATTTCTGAGGCATGCCTATGCTCCATAGTTCCCCTGTGGGATCACATGCAGGGCCCAGTGCAAAATAAAAATGTATATCCACTTTGTTCAAAAAACAGGAAAAAAAGTACTATTAAAGACAGTAAAATATAAAATACTTCCCTTTCTTCTGTGGCCTCTCTTGACTTATTATGGTGTTTTTACTTTCTATGTAATGTCATTCTAAGTAAAAAAAAATAAACCTTAAAATTTTAAATTATAAGCATTAGTGTTACTATTCATTTTTTGGTTGTGCAATGCTTGTGTCAAATACAAACATAAAAGCAATAGCTCATATGCAGACTCACTGAAATTACACAATCCATTTTGAGTTTGTACCTGCATGTGTATTTCATTCTTACCAGAACAGTGGAAATACTGCACAAAACTAACTGATGAGTTTTCATTTCATTTCTTGATAGGCACACATTCTACCAACACTCTACCTGTGGCTGACTGATTAGAAGGAAGGACTGAAGGAAAATGAACTATATGTTGCTTTATTTCTCCATTTCCTTCTATGTCATCATTTTTAGCATAAATGGTTAGCTAATACAGGAAAGTAACACAAGTAAGAAAAGACTCAATAACTTTTCTTGGTCCTTCATGTTTCTTGGAATGCCATTGACTTCCTTCTGCCTTCCAAGCAAATTCTGTTTCAAAGGGAAAAGGCAGTCTCTGAGGTCTGTCAGCACCCCCACTTACTCAGTCATAGATTAAACACACTTACCTTGTACTTCCTTTGACTCTTGCTGATCTCCCATTCATCACTGCTCACATAGCATTGTGAATGCTATATGTGAGTGGGGAGGCAGGGAATGACAAATTCACAAATTGGATGTCTCCTCTGCTCATGTGCATGCTCAATTGTCCCGTCAGACTGCACTTACAAAATACAAATTCAAAAATAAAATTATCAGAACTTTCAAGACATCAGCAGCAGAGCATTAAACCAAGCCCAGGGATCCTCTGAGTTCAGGACCCTGTACGATTGCACAGTTTCACACCCACGAAGCTGGCCTTATCCTGTATTGAATTTTGCTGAACTCACACTCTTTTATTGTTTTCCCTTTTCCTGCTTCTTCTACTTCCTTATTGGTTTCCCCTGGCAGCATTTCCTTAATAAATCACTTGGGAACGAGTCTTTTTCTCAAAGTTTGTGTAGGAATCCAACCAGAAACAGTTTTTATTGGAAATGTTCCTAAGAAGCAGATCTAAGATGAGATTCAGGAACTGGATCACTTGCTGGCCAAATAGTAATAAGCACCACACCACCACCCCCCCCCCCCCACAACACTAGTGGCAAGTGAAGTATGATAGCTCCTGTAATGCTGTAGCATTGCAATTACTAAGATTTCCACCTATGCAACTGGGACAGAGAGAGATAAAGGGAGATGCCCTAGCTTGTGCACTCTCTCTCTTGACTGAGGGCTATGGTGGAAATGTGGAATTGATTGATTTTTGCTGAGAACTGCTGATGTGTTGAAAATAGAAAACAACAGGCTCAGCCGAGTTAATTACCAGCTTAATGGTATGAATTATCAGAAATACTTCATGGCAGCATTTAAAGAGGTCCTTATCTCCTAAAACAGGTTTCAGCAAACTCTGGACCATGGGCCAAGTTGGACCTACTACTCTTTTTCTAAATAAAGTTTTATTCGAACACAACCACGCTTATTCATTTACATATGGTTTATGGCTGTTTTCGCACTACAACAATGGAGTTGAATAGATTCAACAGAGACCATATGGCCCACAAAGTCTAAAGTATTTATCTGGGTCTCTATAGAAAAACTTTGCAAATCTCTGTCCTAGGGTCTGAGAGCAGCCTGAGCTGAAGACAAGGCACAGGACTTGATTGTAAATGTACGAGAATTTTATTGAAGGCTGAATTCATAGCCCTCACCAAAATCAGACAGAGGACTGAGACTGGGCATGGGGTCGTCTTGGTAAGATGCACTCAAGTTTATTCAACTGCCAGAGTTTCCAGGAATCTGCTTGGCTTGAAAAAGTGGTGCACTTCCTCTTGCTAGAAGAGAGGATTATATCCCCCTTTATCTTCTCCAGAGACTACGTAGAGGCATCAACAGAGGCAGATGCCCTACAGCACAGTATTTGCCTTCCTCAAAATTGACACACATCTCCTCTTCTGGCCCCTTGTATTAGTTTCCTAGGGTTCCTATAACAAAGTATTACAAACTGGTGGCTTAAACAACAGAAATTTATTTTCTCATACCAGTAGATTCTAGGTTCAAAATCAACATATTGGCAGGGCCATACTCTCTCTGAAGATTCTAGAGAAGAATCATTCCATGCCTCTTTCAGCTTCTGGTGGTCTGTAGCAATCCTTGGCATTCTTTAGCTGGTAGACACATCACTCCAATCTCTGCCTCCAACGTCATATGTTCTTCTCCCCTGTGCGTCTATGTGTCTGTCTAATTTTTCTCTTCTTATAAGGATACCAGTCATTGAAATAGGACACAGACTAATCCAGTATGATCTCATTTTAACTCGGTTACATCTTCAAAGATCTCATTTCCAAATAAGTACACGTTCACAGATTCTGAGCTGACATGAATTTTAGGGGAATACTATGCAACCTAATATTCTCTATATCAATAATTATGCCCAACTAGGGAAACACTGGCCCTGATAAGAAATAAATGGATTTTATTTAGATGGAGCTACAAATCTGGTTAATATATATGTGATATATGTGCATGAACTGGAATACTGAGGGTGTTGGACTGCAGGGGAAAGAGTGTTGGAATATAAAGTTGAGTAAATTAGAGTTTTCTTGATGTTGGGGCACTTTTCCCATGTATCAGGATTTAATGCCTTGACAAGGGCCCTTAGAGCCAATATTAATACACTGCTGGGATGGCTCCTTGGTGTTTTCAAATAGTGATACTCCGTGTTAAATGCGGTAGAAATAGCAGAACTGCCTGTGCAGAATGAGGAAACATCAGGCTTAGAAAGGGATCCTGATCTCCTCCTCAATTCTAAATGAGGAAGGGCTCAGAAAGTGAGTATGCTAGAATGGATCTATTAAAGAAAATCCAAGAATCCACCAGCTGATGGTATTCACTGTTTACGCAAGGTAAAACTGAATGTGATGGCGAGGCTGTCACCAACATTATCCAGAAGCTCAGTAGTATAGGACAGGACTGACTATAAAAGGTGCTGTTATAGATAAATAACTGCGCTTTTTAGTATCAAAGGATATGAGAAGATTCTAGAATACAAAGACCAGAGAGAAGCACATAACCACCAGAAGCAAGGTGAACTTACTTATTATAATGGCACCAAGTTCAAAATGGCAACTAGTGGCATTGACCTGCAGGGACCTATGGAAATGCCTATTGACCATGGTGTTACTAGGGGCAAGATAAAAGAGCAGCCAGTTTGAAATAGATAATATAATAAAAAGAAGTCCAAAGTAGATGATGTCAGCTGCCTTGATGTAAACTTATAATCAGTTGTCCATTTTCTAGACATGAGCCATTTTTCACATTCAAACCAATCAGTTGATAGAAAAATTGTGTCTTCTTGAAGAAGGACTCTTCAAATCCATGGCAAGTACAGACAATTTTAATTCTCTCTTTCCTTTCCCAAAGGGACCTAGGGACATTTGCTCGGGTAATCATACACTGGAGAAATACTAAGACTTTTGAGGACTATTGGATACAGAATATGACTCATGCAGGTATCCAGAGACCCAAAGCACCATCATGGTCCCACTACTACAGTGAGGACATATGGAAGTCATGTGGCAAAAGAAGTCCTGGCCCAGGATTATCTCACTGTAGGTCCAATGTATCCATGGACCTATCCAGCTGTCATCATCTCAGTTCCTGAAGGCATAATTGGAATGGGCATACTTAGCAGGTCCCTGGACCCTCACATTGATTCCCTGACACATAGAGTAAGAGCTATCACAGAAAGGTAGAGAAGAAGCCCCTGAAATTTTCCATCCATCGAAGTTCTTTAAACCAATGAGTACTACATCCTGGGTAGAATGGCACAGATCAGTGTCACCCCCAAAGACTTAAATGAGGCAAGGGTCATGGTCCTCGCTATATCATCATTTAATTCACCAATCTAGTCTCTGCAAAAACCAAAAGAATCATGGTGAAGCATAGCGGACTTATCCAGGCAGTAGTCTCAGTTGCAGCTGTTGTTCTAGGTATGGCATCTTTACTAAAACAGATCGACTTAGCCTCTAGTTCATGGTATGTGGCTTTTGACCTGGGTGCATATATTATTTTTATATATCTGCCAGGAAGGAGCAGCTGAAGCAGTTCACATTCCCCTAGGACAGACAGCAGTGTATATTCCCAGTCTTTCTCTAGAGATTTGCTAATTTGTCTGCTCTCTGTCACGATAAGTCCAAAGACAGCTTGCTTCTTTGTACATTCTACAGAGCATCATGTTGAGATGATGGCACTAAGCTAATCAGACCCGGTGAACGGAAACTTACTCTGCATACTCAGGTAATAGGGTGGCGATAACCAGTGGCTGGAATATTGGTGTAGTTTTAGGAGTCTAACAGTTTGAGGCATGCCAGACACCTCCTCCAAGGTAAGATAGGAATTACTGTACCTTGTACTTCTGACCCTGGATGAACAAAACAGAGTTTGCTAGATCTTCTCCAGTTTTAGAAGCAGCATGTACTACACTTAAGAGTTCGATTCTGACTCATTTATCAGGTGAGTCAAGAGTGAGGCAAGAAAGTGCCCTACAGCTGAGTTCAACCACTCACTTCAGAATTTTGAGAGATTTCATAGTGATCACACACAGAATAGCAATACATATGTGATATACTTTTTGTTTTCGCAGACAAATTCCTCTATTGTTCTCCATTCAAAATCCTCGAATACTTCATTAACAGCAAGTGCATAATCCATAGTGATCAATGGACTTCTCTCCACCCTAGCTTTGTCACATTACAGGCTTCTCACAGCAAGTAATTTCAGAAAGAGCCAGGATCAGTAATGAAAATAAAGAGTTGCTTATGTGACTAACCTTGTTTGAATGCAAAAGAGAGAATAAAAAGAAATGAGAAATGGAGGAAAAAAATCTTCATTACAAGTGTGAAGGGGTGGAGTTACTTTTCATCTTTTTCTTTTCGTCATTATTTATGACTCTGCTCCCATCTATTAATGTAAAAGTGTAGAGTGTTTAAATATTTTACAAGGTAGGTAAATTTTTAAAAATATTTAGTACTTAAAATCAAATGCCTTAAAGAAAATAATGTGATAAAATGTGATCTATATACTACATAAATCAAAACATGACTTAATGAATAATCCATATTCATATAGTTCTTTAATTTCCAATTGGCAAAGCACTTTCACATATAAAATAAATACTTTACGCAATTTATCTATATAGGAGAAAAGAGTGGATACTGCTCTTCCTTTGGAGACTGAAATCACCAAAGCACAGAGATTTTTCTGGACAGCCTCAAGTAATTTAAATTAAAGTGAAGCCACCTCCTAATATACTTTATAAAAGTGCATTAGGCTAAGCTGGTATACTTTTTGAAATAAGAATTTCTATCCCCATTCATTTGGGCATCTGAAAAGCATTTATTTGTGTTTATTTTTTTAAGTGTCAAGCAGTGTGCTAAGCCTGGAGATTTAAAAATGAATAAGATGATAGGCTCTACCTTTAAAGACACACACACACACACAAGTAATTAGAACATGATATGATATACTCTCAATATAAAAAAAGTACTTTGAAAACAACAAAGTAATGATGAATTCCAAATGATGTTATGTAAGACCTTACAGAGAACTTAATATACTTGATGGGATCTTAAAAGATGAGATGGATTTCATAAGGAAGTGAAAGAAGAAGAGGAAGGTGAAGAATTAGCGAGAACCCCAGAGAAGCATGAAAGCTTGGGATGGTGTTCAGGGAAGAGAAGAAGCCATAAGAACTGAGGAAGAAATGAGCTGTTAAGATGGTGGGTGATGGTCTAGGTTTGTATTTCCGGTAGAACAACATTAATTTTACTATGAATACTAGAAATCAAAATGCCCATAAGAAAAAAACATCACCTATCAAGGTCTTGCATTTTCAAAATCTAGCAAAATATATGACAAACTTTACGACGGGAAGAAGAAACATTTTTTAAAAATTAACATGGGATATTTAAACGTGTATTGTGCTTTATGGCATTGTTTTGCATTACATTTCATGTATTGCATTTGTTTTATATTTATGCTTTTTATTACCTTGGGGAATAAGCATTTATATGAAGAGCATCATTTCTCCTAAAACACTAGCAGCGGCAGTTGGCATTTAAGATCACTCTAAAGGATCATTTTCACAACCTCTCTTTAGGGAACTACATTTTAGGAATAGCAAAATTTGGGGAAAATAAAAGCAAAGATGGGTATAGAGAAGCAAAAATTACTGAAAAGTGCTTGCTGAATATCAATTGCATTCTATGAGCAGAGTTTAAGCGCAACTAGATCTTCAGCATCCGCCTTTATTTATGGAACACTTTAAGAAGCTCATTTGAGACCAGGGAGCTCGCTACAAAACTACAAGTTTGATATGTCCATATAATAAAAGAATTTCTACCCCACTACCCGTAAATGATGGCAACAATATATGTAAGCATTCTTTATAAGCTGCAAAGTCTTTCCATATATGATAATAACAACTGTTCTTTACTGAACAATATAAAATGATTTATTTTGAATAATTAAATAGAAATTATCTAATAAAAACTATTAAAGAATATTTTGAGTGCGTATTCTCTGTCAAGCACTGTGATGGGTTCTCTGCATACATTCTTTTATTTAATCCTTTCAACCATTCACTGAAGGTGAGTAGGATCCTGAATTTACAGGTGAGGAAACTGACCTAGAAAGGTCATCTGACTTGCCCAAAAAATGTAGGAAAGTAATATAGAGAAGGTAAAATACAGACAACATAAAGAAAACCTGAAAAGAAGCAGTACTAACATCAAAGACCCAGATGTTAATCACAAGAAATCAAACAACCATAAGAAAAGAAGTGGCCCAGTACATAAATGGGCAAAATATTTGAACACATACTTCATCAAAGATGCCTGGTTGGCAAAGAACATGAAAATATACTCAGCATCATTAATTTGTATGGGAATGCAGATTAAAAATACAATGAAATACTAGTATACACCTACTAGAATGGCTAAAATGTGAATTTTAAATTAAAATGAGTAACTTACAAGACCAAGTGTTAACAAGGAGGTGAAGGAACTTAACTCGCACACACTGCTGATGGGAATGTAAAATGGTACAACTGCTTTGGAAAACAATTTGAAATTTCTTAAAAAGTTAAACATATACTTACCAGATGATCCAGTCATCCCATACAAATATTTACCCGAGAAATGAGGGCATGTAACCACACAAAGATTTATACATGAATGTTCACAACAGGTTTATTTTAATAGCCAAAAAACTGCATAAACAACCAAAATGTTCATCAGCAGGTGAAAGAGTAAACAAATTGTCGTGTATCCATACAATGGCATATTATTCAGCAAGAAAAGGCACTAACTATTGATACACCCTACAACATGGATGGATCTCAAAGTAATTATGCTGAGTGAAAGAAACCAGGCAGAAAGAAGTTAATACTGTCTGATTCCATTTATACAAAATTCTAGAAAATGCAAACTGATCTATATAGAGAGGAAAAGCAGATCAGTGGATGCCTGGAATGGGATGGGGCAGAGAGAGGCAGAAGGGAGGGATTATAAAATACAAGGAGGCATGGGGAAACTTTGGGAATTGATGAATATGGTCGCTACCTTGATTTTGGTGAGGGTTTCACAGATATGTCAAACCCTATCAAGTGGCAAGCTTTAAGTATCTGCAGTTTATGGTACATCAAGTATACCTCTTTAAAGCTGTTAAAAATGTATATATTTACTTTAGTGTGTCTGTGATATATATTTTCTATTATTTTTTTTAATCTCTGAGAATTACCATCAAATTTTTAACAATGGTCTCTCTAAGCAGAGGAAGAATTAGGAATGTTTTGAATTTTCTTCTGTGTGTTCATCCTCATTTTCTCAAGACCCTACAACAAGCAAATCTATTTTTTTAAATGCCATTTTAAATTTAATTTTTTAAATTGTCTTTTAAAAAATGTGTATCTGAAAAAAATAAAAAATATGTATCTGCACTAACAAAAGACAGAAAAGCAACATCAAGTTAAGAGCTAGTTTATATATTCTTCCTACTTTTCTACAGTATCTGATTTTTTTTTTGCAATGAAGATAAATTTTATATTTAAAAATAAATATGTATGTCTTTTTAAAAGAAAACAGTCTTACTACAGACTCGTGAAAATTTGCCTGCTATACTGACAATTATTTCCATACTTAAATTTGTTAAGATAACCAGCAAGTCAATTTATAAACACCGGCTTTGGATGTGGACCTTGACTCTCTTTGATGAATTGATGATGACTTTTGCTTATTTCTCTGACTTGCCTCCCGCATCCCTTAGTCCTTGGACAGAAAAAAGTTGGAAAGGGAGGGCAAGTAGGCTCAGTTCAGTACTTTCTTTTACAAGACACAGTGCCTAATTTTTTGACAGCATTTTTAACTTAGGTGAAATAATAAATCACAAATGCCCAAGAGCATAAATCTTGCATCGACGATGGGGACAATGTTTAGATAAACGGAGTTGTGTAACTGTCATCTGCCTGTGCCCAACCGCGACAGGTGCGCGCGCCTCCGGCCGCCCTCCGCGTGGAACTCGGCGCCTCTGGAAGGGAAGGGGCGTGTGACGCAGTCGCCGTCGCCTAAGGCGCGTTCTGATTAGATCTGACGCCCCCAGCGCCCAACAATGCGCTGAGACAGCCTGACCTCAGTTTCCCCACTTCGAAAGAGCAAGAGCCATGCTATCCTGTTTCTCGTTCCTCTCCAAACATATCAGCACTTCGCTGGTGTCCCTGCGCAGCGCGCGACCTGGCTTTGCGCTCTCGCCGCTCTGGGTCCCCGGGCGCCTCTCGGGCCACCAGACCGCCGCCCCCCGCCGCCCGCTGGTCGCAGCCGCCTCCTCCGGGGACCCGACCCGGCCCGCCTCCGCCCCCTCCCGGGTGCGCCAGAACTTCCACCCCGACTCCGAGGCTGCTATAAATCGCCAGATCAACCTCGAGCTCTATGCGTCCTACGTGTACCTGTCCATGGCCTATTACTTCTCCCGAGATGACGTGGCCTTGAACAACTTCGCCAGATATTTCCTTCGCCAGTCCCGGGAGGAGACAGAGCACGCGGAGAAGCTGATGAGGCTGCAGAACCAGCGGGGCGGCCGGATCTGCCTGCAGGACATCAAGAAACCTGACCAGGACGACTGGGAAAGCGGGCTGAATGCGATGAAGTGTGCTCTGCTCTTGGAGAAGGATGTGAACCGGTCGTTGCTGGAATTGCACACTCTGGCCTCAGACAAAGGTGACCCCCATTTGTGCGACTTCCTGGAAACCCACTATCTGAATGAGCAGGTGAAATCTATCAAAGAACTAGGTGACCACGTGCACAACTTGGTTAAGATGGGGGCCCCAGATTCTGGCCTGGCAGAGTACCTTTTTGACAAACATACCCTTGGAAATGAAAGCAATTAGAACTAAGCTGCGGGGTGCCTTCCCCACCGCCCAGGGTGTGCCAGGAGCCAGAGTCACCTGTCTCCTGCTTTCTTGCCCTTAAAATGCACCTCCACCTTTATATTCTTCTGTTATGCTCTTCCTCCAATAAAATGATTAGTAGAGAAAATGTATTTAGCCCCATGTTAACAAGGGCGTTTTGCCCGGCATCAAGATACTTTTCCCAGCCTGAAAGGTAGCCCAGGAAACTATGGTATAAAAAAGACTGCAAAGAAGCTACTGAAAGTAGATGCAAACTAACCTTCTCCGGTTACCAAATATTATTCCAGACCATGAACCTTCACTAAAATTTCATGATTTCAACTCAGCAGGTTCCTGTTATTTCCAAGGGATAATGTGTAAGATAAATATACAAATAACTATAACAAGATGAAGAATATATATAGTACTATAAAAATCATACATGCAGAATTCTGTGACAACTTTTACTCTTTCCCAAAGTGTGTTCCAAGAAACAGTAATGTCTGGAGATGATCTATTTTTAAAGGATTTTGTGATCAAATAAATTCAAGACAACCTACATAAGGTATCAGTGCTGGCCTTGGAAAGACACAATGTTTATTAGCATTTTAAGGGCTCTGGGAAGTCTTGCAATTAAAAACAAACAAACAAAATCTTGGATTACTTTTATTTAGCTCAGTGTTTCCCAAACCTGTCCAATCTCAGCTTTTTTTTTTTTTAATGATGATAATATAACTATCCAGGTCTGTGTGATTACAGACTCTATCTATACACTTCCCTGATTTAGCCTCCCTTTTAACATACAAAAAGAGTGAACACACTGCAGAAAACACCTTTCTATGGCTTTTAAAACGGAGAGAAAGAAGGAAAAGTCAAGAAGGGATCCATAACGAAGGAGGCATCAGCTGGCAGATGATTTCTTGGCTGGGGTGGAGTGGGGGGAATGAGATGAGTGGGAGAATATGTGGTGAGCATGCCTTGGACTAGACTAAGAGCACTGGGTGGTGTTTGGAAAGATAGGCTGGAGCAGCTGAAGTGTGGAGGTGAAAGGAAGGGGTTTGGCTTGATTTAGTGAGCAATGGCAATGCTTTGAAGGGCTCTCAGAAGAATGTTGTGCTGAGAGCTGAGCAATCAGAAGTTTAGTTGTACAGGAAAAAAATCTGAGAACCACCTAAATGTCTATGTTAGTTTGGGTCCTCTGAGAAACAGATGCTAAGATGGAATTAAGTGTAGAAATAGAAAGTATAGAAATTTATTAGGGGAAACAGAAAGGCCTGTGAGAGAAAATGGGTAAGGAGTTGGGAGAAGAAGCAGGGAGAGCCTTCAAACTCCACGCGTCTGATCCTGAAGGAAGACAAGAAAGTTGTGGAAAATTCTAAGGAAAGTTCTGCAAGGCCGTCAGGAAGACCTCCAACCAAAGTCACTTATAAAAGGAATTCCAAGTCACCAAGAAATGGGCCTGCCTAAGTACATTTCCAGTGCTTAGTTATTGACTGGGAGCGACCCATAGGAAATGCGGCCTTGCAGCAAACTAAGAGATGAATCAATTTTAGAGCACAGCACCTGGGGTCTTTGGTAAATTGTGTTCCCTGCAGTCCCAGATCTGAGAGGCACATGCACATGACTGCACAAATTCAACAAAATGGTTTAGATTAAAACACCATACATGGAACACTCCACAGCTATTAAATATGATTTTTTTCAAACATAATGATGTGGGCATAAACTCGCAATGTGTTATCTTAAAAACAAGCATATCACAAGACAGGGTTACATTATATAATTATATATATACAATTACAAGGAGAATTGTATAATATATATGCACATAAAATGGAAACATATAACCAACAAGTGAAACTAGTTAATCTCTAAAATAGTAAAACTGTGTTTATTTTCTTTAGTTTTTTTTTAAATAAGTTTATTATGGACACCCATTATTATCATAATAAAGAAACTAAAATATAAGATGGAGCAAAAGCAATAAGGGCCTAAATGATGATAAAACCGATGGAAATAGAAACAAAGAGATGCTGGTGAGAGTGTAGAGGCAGGTCTTTTAAATTTCTCAGATGATTGAATGGAGAGAGTTACAGAAATGGGGTATAGGAAGAAAACTGATATATCTCAAATCTGTGTTACCAGAGAATAGAGGAGTTAAGAATAAATAGAGATCTCAACAGGAGCAATAACTAGGGGGTGGGGAGTGCATAGTGATTTGCTTTTGATTTTGCTGATCAATCTCATGTTACATTCTACCCCTAAGTTATTTTATTTTGCTGCACAGGAATCTTACTACATTTCTTCAGAAAATTTCCTCTTCAATTCCTCCAGGTGAGTGTTTTTTTCAAACTACAGATTGCAACCAATTGGTGTGTCATGAAATTATTTAGTAAGTCACTATCCACCTTTTGTTTATAAAATAGAATTAAATTGAAATGAAAGTAAGTGAAGGGTATTTTCTCCCGAAACTTTTATTTTGTGTGTGTGTGTTCATGTATTTACATCCTGGATAGTGATATTTCTTATTCTGTGCCACTGTCAAAAACAGTCAATAACCACTATCCTAGATAATTATTTTACACATTGTCATTTCTCCTTAAATCTCTAAATCTCCTCCCCCTGCCCAGTCAGTTGATAATCCTCTTATTTCACTGAGAATGTAGAAGTAATCACAGGAGAACTTCACACTTTCCCATCATTGAATAATCACATAGTTGCATCTGCATTCACGTACTAAGCCTTTTGTTCTGCTACAATGATAGAAGCATCCACATTGTTTCCTAAAACCAATCTACCACTGTGCCCAGAATCTCCCCCCTCTCACATACTCAAGAACAGAAGGATATCACCCCATCACAATTATGATTATCTGCTCACTTGCATCATCAATTTTGCCTTTTCTGTTGGTTAGTTCCCATGAGAAGCCAAAGTGGTGTTATTTCTCCTTATCTTTTTAAAAACATGCCACCTTTGGACTTACATTCCTTCCAGCAAACACTAAGCTACCATCATCTACTCAGTTCTCTATTACAACAAAACCTCTTGGAAAAGTTATTTCTGCTTCCTGTCTCCAATCCTTCTGTTCTCTTTTGATCCTTCCCAAGTAACGCTGTGGTCACTGTTTACCAACACACCAGCTTTTTTTTTCCCCCCTTATAGTCATCAGTGACTTCCATGTTGATAAATTCAGTGGTCATTTCTCAGCCTTCTTCTCAATTGACCAGCTATCAGGACTTGTCATTTCTCTCTTGAAATACTCACCCTTGTATGTCTTGGTCTCCCTTTCTAATTCCCTCGTCTTCCTGATTTTTAAACTTTGGGGTGTCCCAGAAGTCAGTTGTCACATCCAGCCCTCTTCTCTTCTTTATCTATGCTTGTTCTCTAGAGATCTCATAGTCCTGTGACTTTTATTTAAATATATATCTGTTGACAGATGACATACTTAAATAGTTTGCTTGACCTCACCTCTGAATTCCCGATTGTATTTCAAAATATTTAATTGATATTTCCCTTCAGATGTCTGACGTCTCATATTTGATATGTTCAAAGCCACACTCTTGGTTTCACCATACTCCACAACTTGTTCAACCCAAAGTCTCTTGCTTCATAATAAATGAAAACTCCAGTCTACCAGTTTCTAAGGCCCAGTCATTTTTGACTATTCTCTTTCTCTCATAAATTGTACCAATCCTTCAGCAAATTCTTTCAGGTCTTCCTTCAAAATAGATCCTGAATCTTACCACTTTTTACAACCTTCATCATTGCCGCTGTGGTCCAAGTTCCCTTCTTCTTTTCCTGCATTATTACATTTTATGTTACACTCTTGACTGGTCTGACTGCTTCCACACTTCAGCACATACAGTCATTTCTCCACAAAGCAGCTGAAGTGTTTTTTTAAAAGTGTAAGTCAGATCTTGCTACTTCTTTGCTCAAAATCCTTCAGTGGCATCTCGTCTCATTTGTAGTCAAAGTCCTTACCATGCCCCACAAGGCTCTATGTGATATGCACCATATATGTGTGTGTGTGTGTGTGTGTGTGTGTGTGTGTGTGTATAAGAGTGTAAGAAGTGGTAAGATTGTAAGTGGCAAGATTATATATCATAAAATATATAGATAATGAGTTCAAAGAGTTCTCTTTTTCTCTGTCTACATCAAGTATCTCTACCTCTATATGAGAGAGAGAGAACATCTCTTTGGCTCGCCATACTCTGGTCACATTTGTCTCCTTGTACCTCAGTGCCTATGCTCTGTGGGGACATGGTTTGCACTCTCACTTCCTTCAGATTTCTGCTCACGTGGCATTTTATAGAGAGATTTCATTGATTACCCAATCTAAATTAGTCACCACATTTTGCATCACTCTCTGTCCTCTTACTTGATTTGTTTTTCTCCATAGCACTTACTACCACCTGACACATTTTTCATTTGTTTATATTGTCTTCTTTCACTAGAATGTAAGCTCTGTGGGGCAAGAACTTTGTTTGGTTCACTACTATCTCCACAGCTCTGGAGCAGTACTTATCTTTTAGTAGGTTCCTAATGAATGTAAGTGAATGAATGAGTGATTGAGTGAGTGAGTGAGTGAATGAAGAGATCCAGAAACCAGTTGGCTGTGCTGGTCTGCATATTCAAAAAGTTAGTATCGGAGAAGCAAATCTAGAAATTATCCACATGGAGATGACAAGTAAAACTGAAGAGGCTGAACTGACAAAGAGAGGAGAGAAAAGAGAAACAGAGGAGAGAGGTCCAAATATAGAAACTTAGAAAATTGGAGGAGCTCTATATTTAGGGGAGGTTAGATAAAGAACCCTTGACAGGATATAGGAAAGCAACACAAAAATAGCAAGACCACAAAGACAACACTAGACTTGGAAACCATGAGAGGAGAGAATTTCCATCAAATGCTGCAGAGCTTAATGAGGTTGTGGATTAAGAGGCCATCAGAGTTGGCAATCAGTAAGTCATGGGTTATTTCAGAATTGTGGCTTCAGGAGTGGTTGAGATGGAAAGCCAAACTTGTTGGGTTAAGGTAAATGAGGTGGAGAATATAGAATTCTCTTTTGAAAAGTTTTTCTTTTTAAGTAATTGAAAGCACAAGAGGGTAGAGGATGGCTGTAAGTGTTGTTAGGACAGGAAAGAAGCCATCAAAGTGGAGAAACTTGAGAAGCAACTAATAGAACAAGTTTCCAGGGGAGAATGGAGCATGAGATAAAGAGCCCAGGTATGGCCTGGAAGGATATGTCCTCCCAAACCAGAATACAGCAAAGAGGGAAGAAGTGACACAGAGTTTAAGATGAGAAGGCAGTTTGAGGGTGTTTTTATTGGCTGAGCTCAAACTTCTAAATAAAATAGCAAATGAGATCATCTACTGAGATACAGCTACCTCTATATAGAAATATTTTAATTAACTTCATTTATCAGATATTATCACAAAAATAGTAAATATAAGTTATTTTATAGGTGGGATAAATTTTTACTCTTTGTCTAATATTTGAAAGAAACACTGGAGCTTTCACAAATCAAGAAGCATGCACCTAGAACTGAGCCAAGTGGAGGCTAGATTTCTAAACAACAACCTAGTATACCAGAAGAAATGATTCCAAACCCCTAAATATCATGATAGACTGTATTACACTTGAACACAAACACCCAGTGATGGCAAGATCCAAGGCCTTCAGACTTACAGGAAAATATAGCATATTTCCCATGACACTAGCAGGTTTTGAAAATCATCGTCCTTCACATTCAATTGTTAATCAGGTTTTGTGCAGTTCATTTAAAAGGGTAAAGCTTCCTTGGAGAAGCATCTAATCTGCATGCCAAGATATCCCAGGACAGACTGTGTGTGAGGGGGGTTGTGTGGTGTGTGTGTGTATAAATTTCTTACTGAAACTTTGACCCAGAGTTCCTGAAGCCAAAAACGTTCACTTGACTTTTTAAAAAATTTGAACTTCACCTTCAAGCTTTCCACTGTCAGATATAAGGCAGCACCTCTATCATTACATTTATTTGTATTACCTTTATCGTACTAAAGCACCTCCACTGTGACAAAGAAAGGTGAGAGGTATCCACAGAGGAGAAAAGAGAGCCGCATGGGCACCTTCGCAAGACACTCTTCGTCCACTCCCTCCAAGAGTGTGTGAAGAGATTCATTCAGGAAGCAGACAACTAGAAAACATGCACAATTGCTGACCAGAACTGACAAGGGTAGTATATCTGCTTCTAACAGACTGTTAAACATTAACTGTCAAGCAGCACTCAGTTTGTGAAATCAGAAAGGCACACAGGCTTTGGTGTATGTTGCTAGCTTTCCCAAGCTTCATACTTCTATTGTGCAAGATTAAGACACTTAAGAGGCATATTTGTTTTTGAATGAATAGATGAACAAACACGATGTGTGTGTACACATGCGCACACACAAACACACGCACACATACTTGCTAAGTGTCAGATGGAATCCCAATGCCCAACAGAGAGACTGCCTGACAGTCCCAGAGAACAGATCATAGACATGCACTCAGGGCTGGGCTCCTTCCAAGCAATCTGGCCACTTTCCCAGTACAGATGATGGCCAAACAATCTCCTGAGAGAGATATCTAAAGCTTTTGGACATACCTTAGTCTCTCTCAAACCCCCTGAGCACCATGTTTTCATAGGCTGAATTAGCGAAAA
Source organism: Tapirus indicus (assembly GCA_031878705.1). Taxonomy (NCBI): domain Eukaryota; kingdom Metazoa; phylum Chordata; class Mammalia; order Perissodactyla; family Tapiridae; genus Tapirus; species Tapirus indicus. The sequence continues at coordinate 41,097,461 of CM062925.1, forward strand.
GAATTTCCAGTACCATAAAAGGACTGTTAGACTAATAAAATACTATTGCATGAGTTATACACAGCTCCTAGACAGTATAGTCTGCTCATTAACAGCCTGCACTTGAGAATTCAGAATACCTAGGTGAGAATAGCTTCTCCACTATATACCAACTGCATGATTTTGGGAAAAGAAGTTAAACTCTCAGAGACTGATTTTCCTCTGCCATCCTAACAGCTTACCTCAAAGTTTATTGGGGTTAATGAGATAAAGCATATAAAGTTAGGCATGTTGTCTGGTATATAGCAAATGCTCAATAAATATTAGCTGCTTAGAACTGGTGCTCAAAAAGGGGAGAAAATTATGGGAGTATGTTTGCAAATATGTTTGCTTGTACACACAAAGACTGCCTCTGGAAGGATAATGTTGGTTGCCCTCAGTGAAAAGAATCTGGTAGCTGGGAAAGGGGCACTAGTAAGACTTTCTTCATTTTGTATCTCTTGAAATTTTAACCACTTGAAATTATCACTTTTTCTAAAATCATAAAATTTAAATATAGCAAATAAATAGGAGCTGCTATTAATTTTACTCACTTCTAACCAGTGTATATACTCTAGATTTCTCTCTAATGTGTTCCCACATTAAATTAAGAAGTAATTGAAATACAAAGTTGGAAGAGGACTCATATTTCTCTCCTTTTTATCTTGCCTAAAGCATTTCCCAAAATTGTTCTTTGTTTTGCTCTCTCCGCCATTGATTAAATATACAGGCACTCGTCACTTCACATTGCTCCAATAAGCATGAGTTTCAGTTAACAGTTTAGTTAAATAACAACAGCCCCCCAACAATATCGTTCAAATTTCAATTACCGTGGTATATTTACTGTGAGTAAACTGCATGAAGAACAGACTTTGCTGCTAGCTCTTTAGTCTGCAAATCACTAGCACATCATGATCAATTTTGTCACTTCTTTCAGTTTATCAGTAATTAGTCACTGTGAACCTATTATTTAATTTACCTTCAGACAGTAAAGTATATCATTGCATTGCTTCCTTGTCTCTCGGTGACAAACTCAGGTTACTTTTTATAATATTGGATAACCCAAAGAGAGAATTGGTCAAAAGATGTAATTGTAACAAAGAAGTGAAAAGTTATACTGCTGGAAGTGAAATTGGAAATTATTAGAATTTATTTACCTAAATGAGCAGTTATGACGAAAAGGATGAAGATATCCTAGAGAAGTGAGGCCAGCAGAAAACTTCATGTTAGAGGAACTCTTGAGATATTTCACAACATTAAAAGTATGAAAGATAAAATTTTGGAAATAAATTCAAACTTTGAAAGGAGTGTGACAATTCACCAAGACATAAAAAGATATTCTGGCTCCATATGCTAAGTTATGTTATAAGAAGAAAAAGGCAAACACTGATCAAACTACACAATATTTTTTTCAAAGAAATAAATTTTTTCAAAGAAATAAAACACTTTAATTCTCAATGTTTCTAATGTTTTAAATTATGGTGTACTAAATAAATATTTATTTCACTATTTTTTTCATTTCCCTTTACATTTATAACCAACAGTAAGAGTGTTTAATGTTTTGACAAAAAAAAAGTTAAAAGTCACACAACAAATGTAACTTTTCCCAATGACTATTAAGATCATTTTGGGTGGTTTCAACTTGCAAGGTCATTTTTACAGCCGTCCACTACCATGCAAAACAAGAATTGTCTGTATATTCACTAAAGCAGAAAACTGATTTCTCATTAAGAATATTATTCTAAAGATTTTTTTCTGATCTTTGTCAGACAATTCCTCCATTTAAATAAGCATCTTGAAATTACTACAGATAGTAAGTAATACAGGAACCAATTTATTGTGAATGCAAGGAAACTAGAAATAGGGACAGTGTTCCTGTTTAGAGTTTAATAACAATAATAAATAATATTAGCATTGTACTGTACAATTTATAAAGTACTTCTACATGTATTAACTTATTTTTTCTCACAACAACCCTATAATTCAAGTGTAATTTCCATCTCACTGATGAAGGAACTGAGACTCATAAGTCAAACTATCAGCCAGTGGTTAAACTAGACTCTTACTCTAAGGTTTCACTTTCAGATTCTGGGGGTTTTTCCTAGATCATTTTGCCTTCCTAGGAAAGGATTTAAGACCAAATCTAATCTGTTCCTCACCTGAGGCATTAAATACAACATGTTTCTTTTCTATCAGCGAATGTACAATTTATGCTTAATTTTAAAAAATAAGTGATTTATTAATCCAATTACAGTCATTGATGGAATGGGATGGTATCTCACTCTTAATTAGCAGATGCATTTTTTTTTTTTTGGTGAGGAAGATTAGCCCTGAGCTAACATCTGTTGCCAATCCTCCTCTTTTTGCTGAGGAAGATTGGCCCTGGGCTAACATCTGTGCCCATCTTCCTCTACTTTATATGTGGGACGCCTGCCACAGCATGGCTTGATAAGTGATGCATAGATCTGCACCCAGGATCCAAACCTGCGAACCCTAGGCCACCAAAGCAGAGCGCATGAACCTAACTACTATGCCACCAGGCCGGCCCCTTAATAGATGCATTTTGAGTCACTTTACTTGTCACTGAAAATGTCACAAATGTCAGCAGTACTTGAGTTCAATTTCTTGGTTGTTAATATTCCATGGTCATTTTGATGTATGTACACTGCTGTATTCATATGATCATACAGAAAAAGTGATTTTTCTCTAATTGAACAGGATCCACACAAAATAATTGAAGCACCTTTATTTTCTCCTTTATTGACATGAGTTCAGTAGAGCCTATCTATCACTGAAACAGGAAAATGTTTGATAGACTTGTTTTAAATATTTTCTTTATAGGTAAATACAAAATATGTTTGAGGGATAATAAACAGTTTTAGGATGAACTATGTTATTTCTGGCTATTCTGTGTTTTCAAATACCTAGACATCACATATTAGTAATCTTGAAAGGACAAGATATGTTTGTTCGATAACCAGGAGAGTATTCATGAAGAAGATAGCAAGAGCAAGATAGAAATAAATGGAAACTACAACTGGGTAATTTCAATATCACAAACCTGAAGGAATTTTAATGACACCAAACTTCTAACTGGTAGCATACTACTTCCATCCATTACTAATCTCACACAAACTGCATCCGGAGGAGGAAGGAGTTAGCGAGAAGTAAGGTATCATTTCACAAAGTGTTTCTGATCTAATCAGAAACCTAATAATCATGCGTATTCCCTTTCCCTCAACCTCCATGTTCAAAATGTCACCAAGATCTGTTGATTTTTACCTCCTAAGAATTTCTTGATTGTGTCCACCTCTGCATCTCCACCACTAGCGCCCTAGCGCAAGCCACCATGATCACTCTCCCAGACCACTGTCATTGTCTTCTAAGTTGTCTTCCCACATCCACTCTGCTCCAGTCTGTTTTCTAATAGGAGAGTGATTTCTACAAAACAAATAGCTGATCCTGTTACCCATGATCATACTCTTCCATGGTATTGCATTGCTCTTGGGATAAAGACAAAATTATTGAATTTGACATGAATGACCTTGTATGGTCCGCCTCATGCCACCTCTACAACATCATGTCCCACCTCTTCTTTCTCTCCACACTAGCTGCACTGGTATTATTTTAGTCTCTAGATCCACCATGCACCCTCCTGCCACAGAATCTTGCCATGTTGCTCTATTTGCTTGGAAATAGCTTCCTTCCCTTCCTCATCTAGTTACCTCTTACTTAATCTTTAATTCTGCAACTACCACTTACACAAGGAAGAGATCTTCTATTTGTTCCTCCAGAACCAGTCTCTGCTCAACACCTTTCTCCATTCTAACCTACCAGGACATATCAATGAACTCACCTGCCCTGGGGTCCCATCAAGGTATTTGTTCTCCCAGCTCCCTCCTTTCAATGTCCCTGCAGGTTTGCAGCATCCCTCCACAGAAGCGGTGCCTCCCGTGAATCAGCTCCATCTACTTAGCCCCTCTGTCTCCAGGTTCTAATAACCCACTCTAACTCTTGCTACATTAGGCCTGGGGTGGAAATGTCCAACCCTTGCCCTACTGCCCCACCACATCTTTGTAAATAGCTGCTTTATTATACTCTCTTCAAATTATTCTGTTTGACTTTGCCCTGTCTTTCCTGTCAGGACCCTGACTATAACCTTGTTCCTGCTTCCTTCTCCAGTATGATCTCCTGATACTCCTGCCCTCATCCTAACCGATACAGCTTACAGTTCCAACTGCAGAGTGTTGGACTACTTATAGCTCCCTGAGTGCACTCTTATTACACTCAGATCTTCTTCCTTGTTATTCACCTGCCCCAATATCCACCCCACAATTCAGAAATTTCCTCTTCCTGGAAGATTTGACATCCTCAACCTGCAACCTTCTGGTTTGTGTTTGGGTAATCATTTGAGCTCCCATAGCACTTGACCTGTCTACACTATAGCCTTTACCACTCAGCGATTGCCTGTTTATTTGATCGCCTATCCTACAGGCTCATTCACTAAGTCTTTAGTTTCTAGTCCCCAGGGCCTAATAAACTGCCTGGCCTATGATAGCTATTCAATAAATGAATGAAACTACAAAGCTGTATGTATAGTCTAGCTCAAGTAGTTCAGAGCCTTACTATAATACATTAAGGCACAGTATATTATCAACATGCTTATCTATTTACCCAAGACAATTTTTTTCTCCAAATATAGCGTCTTAGTAAGAATACAGTTCCATAGTCAAAATACTGCAGTAAGTGTACAGAATGATGTAAATTCTTTCATCAGTCATTTATTCCTTCTAAAAATAAAATCTTTATGCTTACTTTTCAATCTTTTCCTGAGCATTTTATCGCTTCAGTGTTGTCAAAGAAAATACAAAACTGAAAAGTAAGGATGACCCAGAAAATTGGGTCAGGAAAGGTTTTGGAAGGTTTTTCTAGGTAAAACATTATGAATTTTTCATAGCATTGCTACTCCCATAGCACTTGCACTATTGGTGTGTATTAACCATTTGTTTAAATGCTTTTATTGAAATTATTTTTCTCTTTTCTTGTACGGCCACCTCTTCCTTTCTCCTCCCCCATTTCAACCACATTATTCATCACCCCATTTTTTTTAGAGGACATTATGGTGTGCCAATTAGATTTCCTTACCCCTTTCAGGACTAAAGTGCTTATTCCTTCAGCTGTTGTGAATGTTGACAGTTGATGGCTCACAGCTGAATCCTTCCTTCTGAGGATTACCCTCAGCTGAAGAAAGCTGCAGCTACATCACACCTCCTTTCTGGGGGCAGTCCACATCCAATGACTAGTCCATGTGGAGGGTTGGGAGGGGTAAGGCAGACAGCAAGGGTAGGGCAAAAAGGCCCACTTGCTCCAGTTTGGAATGACTACGCTATCCCAGTTCCACTATTGTGATTGCATCACAGCCCCGCCCCTCCTCCAGTTTAATCTACTTTCCTTCATTTTCCTTCAATGATCAACCCTAGGAGCACTCCTCTATAAATTTCCTGCATGCCAACCTTTCTCAGAGTCAGCTTTCCAAGCAATCTGACTATGAGAGCCCTCAAGAAGGAGCCCATGTAAATAAACTAATATGAACTCTTCCATGCTTCCTTCCATGACTATTTAATCATATACAGGCATATATGGGCATATACATATGTACTGAAAATATGTAAGATTTTTCTGTTTTTTTAAAATATCTTATTACAAATTTCTTAATTTTCCTATTCAACAATACATACATTCAACAATACCTTCCCATTCAACAATACGTAGGGTAAATTCCTCTAGGCAATTTGTACAGCTTCAGAGCTTTTGTTCATTCTTTTAGCAGATAAATAATATTTCATAATGTAGAAATATCATAATGTATTTAACCATTCATCTTTTGATGGACATTCACCTTTTTACAGTGTTGTTTTGTTTTCATTTTGGCTTCCACGAACAATGCTCTAGTAAACATTATTGTATATGTGCCCTTATGGACTGGTACTTTAATTTCTGTAGACTAGGTCTCTAAAGATTGCATGGGTTCAAGGGTACATACATTTTTTTTTTATTCTAACAGATATTGCCAGATTTATTTCAAAATTTCTATAAAATTCACATTTATACCATTAATGCAGAAAATAACTTATGAAGTGAGTCTATATATCTCGTTTTGATATATTTCTTTTTTGCCCTCTAACGTAGTCATGTGATTTTATATAAACTTCTTTTTCAGGATTAAAATATAGAATGGTCCCCAAAACACTCTTTCTAATAACTCATGGCTTGGTAGAAGTAGAGATAACATAAAAATGGAAAACATCTTTTTAAAAGCAAAAGTACTCCTTTCAATTTTAGGGCATCTAGCTTTCTTTTAAGTTAGTGTTAAATTGAGTTAGAGGTTATTATTGGTCTACTTAATTTTATCTAAAACAATTTCTTTTTTTATTCAGACTCTCTTAAAAGCAATAGAATGCATCCAACCTCTTTTCCCCTAGCATTTGGTATTAGAAAGTCTCTGCAGGTATTCAAAAGTCAGTGATAACCACTAAGAATTATTACTGGTAGATTATTAGAACTACAGATTTCTCAGGATCCTGGGAATAAGTGTTGGTTTTTGAAAGGAGAAAACAACAGTGTTCAATTCAGAAGACAACATACAGCTTACCATATTCAAATTTTAAATGCAGTCAGGTGCAAGATTAACTAGATATTACCATCACTGATTTCAAAAGCAAACCATTATGGCAATTAAAAAAAAATGATAAAATACTAAGTTCTTAAGTGTATTTCTGATGACATACAATAAAATATACATTACACAAAGTTCAACTATTGTGCTGTTTGAAAATTTGTTGTCATTTGCAAGGAAAACAGTTTTCCTCTCTGTTTTAGCTAAATTAGAAGTTAATGAACTGAGTATTCCAGTGCAGCATTAACATAAATAAATACAAATCTACAACAAAAAGAGTTAATCAAATTGAGTAGAACAATACATTTTCTCAAGTACATTTTGCACAAGCCCACAGGCCAAGGAGTAATTATTTTTATGCATGGGCACTTGGCATTTTCTGCTTGAAAAACATTTTTGCCAAGTAAAGTCAGTTCTGTTTGTAAGCTCAACCTATTGGTCGCTAAGGTTAGGACACCATCTTGTGGATAAGGCATCTAATTTGGAAACCTGTCCATTTGAAATTACCCACACAGCAAAAGGTAAAAAATGTCCTAAGTATCACAGAAACTAATCAATACTTCACCTTTACTTTATTAGCATGTCTACATAAGGTTAAGGTTAAGAAAAGAACACTGAATAATTTTTATCGAGTCTTTTTCCCATTGTGCATCAGCTACACTCCAAATGTTATATTCCAAAATAACTATGTTAGAAAAGCTTTTTAATGAAGTTTTTATACAGAGAATTAATGAAATCCATATTAGTAAAGGTAACCATTCATTTAACACTATAATGTAGTGCCAAAGACGTTAAATAAGATGCAGATTGATTGCCCATGTATTGTTCTTGGGTTTCATATGGTCAATATTCATAAGAATATCTGAAGTATTCTTATGAATACTCCTTATTCTCAAATATCAAATTGGTTTTCTCTTTAAAAAGTATTAATATCTCCATTAGCCTGTCTATGTGTCTAAAATAAAAATAGCCTTTAATACTTTGAGAAATACTGATGCAACTAGGCTTCATAAAGCACAAGTATGTTAGCAGAGTATGGGACAAGTGTCTGGAGGGCTGGCCTCTAATCCTGCCTCTGACCAATCAACCACCCATCTTGGACTAATCAATTCACATGTGTTAGTTATCTCAGCTGTCAAAAGAAATAATAGCAGCTTATCCAGAGAATATTTGCAAAGACATAAAATAGTATGTGTAAAATTTCTGGGTTTACCATAATACAGGAAATGAAAAGAGAAATGGGGCTGATTTTATTCCAGATCCTGCTTCCAGTCCCTGACCTCTGAGACAACTATGGTTTCTTTAGTACTTTTTAAAATTCTGTGGATCATCCCTAAACTTTCCAACACATTGTTTTTTCTTTTAGCAAGCTATTTTAAGTTGGGTTCCGTCACTTGCAATGAACCATCTTGCCTAACACACCAACCATGTGACTTTGGGAAAGCAATTATACCCGCTTACTGGAGGAGGGATTAAAGGTGCAGGTTTTGATCAAACAAGTCTGGGTTTGAATTCTACCTTCTTCACTTACCAGTTGTGTTATTTTGGGTAAGTTATTGAGCTTTCTCTGCCTTCGTTTTCTCTTTTTCCTCAAAGGGTTTGGAAGATTGCTAAATTAAAGTGTGTAAGGCGTTTATCACAATGACTGGGCTATGTCAAGTGGGATATGGCAAAAAATGGTAGTTTATCATAATTATTATAAATGGATATTATTTAATTTGACCTATTCCCAAACACGAAGATAAACCACAGCATGAAATAGTCATCATTCATAATATTTGTAAAAGAAAAAGTGCTGTTTTGCATTGATGGCCACAAAAATATCTGATCAGAAGACTTAAATGGTACTTTAACCGCGTCTGAATTGGTTGAAGCTTTAAAACAACTTGTAATTTCCCAATTGCACCATAGTACACAAAAATTAATATGTACAACTTTGCGAAAGATTTGAATCTTCACAGACCATTAGTCTATAATGAAAATAATTTATGAGAATCTTTGACTTACAAAGGTGATTTGCCGTCCCTGTAATGCATTTGAGGCTACTTCAGTTAATGTGGTGAGTCAAGGTTCAACAGACTGTTCAAAAAGCTTAGTCACAAAAGTGACTAGATGTCTTGGCGAAGGACCCAGAGAAATATAAAAGATAGCCCTTAGTCTCCCTCTTCTTACTATATAATACTTTAAAAAGTAAAAATGCCAATTGGCTACTTTGGAAATTCGATAGTGCATTGTTTTCAGCCACACGTGACTATAGATTTACTGAACTCAAAATCCAATTAACTAAAACAAAAGCATTTCACAAATGGACAAAAAAGTCTCAGAAGATAAGTCAACATGCCCCCCATTGCCCTTTTTCTCTTTTCTAATTCAATTCCTGAACTCCCTTTAAGGGTCAGCTCCATTCTCAGCATTTCCCTGAATTCTTCCTTATCCATCACAATTAGTAATGACTGTTCCATGCCATCTTACACTTGGTTTCATTCCACATCTATAAGTCGGAGGCAAATCAAGACACTCCAAGCAGACTAAAAACTTAGCATTCCATCAAATCCATAGCCTTTAAATATGAATTTAGCATTTACGTGGTGGATAGAAACTTGATTTATTTTTTATGTTCATGAAAGTATAACCCTCTTTTTTCTTATTGAGATCGGAGGATTTATTATGTGCATAATATTGAACTCATTTAGATTATCTTTCATTCTCATTTTTCTCATCAATCACAACTGAATCACATCACTCACATGCAAAAAATAGAAGGTAACGTACAGGTATATAGTTTCAAATGCTTTTCCAAAATATGTGTATTTTTTTTCTGGACTTTGTGTTAGCAAAATGTTTCCAACCTATCTATAGTTTTTGTTCTTGCTAGTTTTCTTATGTAGTATCCTGGATAAGCAATGTCTTGGGAGGGATATTAAAGGGCTTAAATTTTAGATGAAGGAAAATACTTTTTTCTAATAAATTATATTTTTCCATTCATCATCCATTTTCAGAATGAATCACTTATTTTCAGCTTCCATGACTGCTGATTTTAGGTGATTGCCAACTGATTGGCTGAGGATAGGTAGCATGGCCTACAGTTGCCCTCTGCGCCTTTTATCTCACTTCTCTAGATGGGTAATGGTTAAGGGTGCTTTTTCTTTTGAAATTTTTAGTTGTGGAGGCTGACTATGTCATTAGGAAGGGTGTGTAAAGAGTCACATGTGAAAACCCAAGGTTACTAATAGATTGGCTGCTAGGCTATTCAGCCCCTTAATCTAACTCTTCTAAAAATACTACCTCCTCCTATAACTTGTAAATTGATCCAGGCTAAGGACTTCCAAGTTCTCAAAATAACAAGTGGGTGGGATGAGGTGGTAACTGCTTCAAGGTCATTCCTAGGTGCCACCCATCCTCAGGTATGGATACAATCATCTAGGAGCAGTTATTTGAAAAATCCATGATATATTCTGTTATGTCCCCATCCCTACCCTCTAAAAATCATTATCCTGTCACGTTAGCACAATATTGAGCTATAATAGGCATTTAATATGAATTAGTGGATTTCGTAAGGACTTTTCATAAATCTATTGCTTTCATCCCAATCTTAGATTTCTTTCTTCCTGTGATAACACATCTCTATACTGTACCTCATGGCAAAAGAGTCATGTATTTCAATAAGCCATATTTTGGAGTACTTCCCAATAATTTCAAATATTAGCAATTTTTTGCTGCTTGGTTACATTAATATTTTTAAAAACTTACTTTTATATACTCACACTATTCACTAAATAACTTTTTTTTTTGGTGAGGAAGATTGTCCCTGTGTTAACATCTGTTGCCAATCTTCTTCTTTTTGCTTGAGAAAGACTGGCCCTGAGCTAACATCTGTGCCAATCCTCCTCTATTTTGTATGTGGGATGGCACCACAGTGTGGCTTAACAAGTGGTGCGCAGGTCCACACCCAGGATCCAAACCCACGAACCTCGAGCCACTGATGTGGAACGTGCAAACTTAACCACTGTACCACCAGGTGGCCCTTAAATAATGTTTTTATTGAAATCAATAGTGCATTCTATTATAAGATGATTCATTGGCAGCAAAAATTTGAGAGAAATATTCTGCATGTTAAAGTATGCTTTCAATTGAATCCAGATTGATCCAGTGCATTTATATTAAGAATTCTTCATTGAAAGCAATGGCTGAGCCCTGATTAAGAATGCCCCACTACCTTCTAAGAAGTCCAGTCATAAAACTTATTATATTTAACATCAGGGGCCTCTTTCACCTCCCACCTTCCTACAACAATATGTGCGCTCTCCTTTAACCCAAGACAATTCAATATCTTTTCTTATTCTCATGGACTATTTCTGAAATGTATTGCACAGGAAGCTGAGTTCTGGTCAAGGGCACCAGATGATTACTGCTATAAATAGTTGTTAAAATAAAAGAAATAAATTGAAAATGTCTTTTTGTTGTTGTTTTTTATCAAGGTTCTTATAACCTGACAATTCTACCATCTCACTTGTGTGCCACAGTCCAACAGCTGAAATAATGTTGCAGGACAGTCATTAGAAAAAATAAAGCAACTCTAAGTTGCTTTTTCTCCAATCTTGGTTATAGGTTATGCCGAGTTGTTCACCCACCTGATACTCATTCTCCATTGTGACAGGGAACACACATTAGAATCTAGAAAGTGGTTGAGAGGAGATATGTCCTTGGAGAATGATCAAAGGAAAAAGAAAGTTTTTGCAAAAATGCCTGGTTTGCATAATGTTAAAATCAATCATTTTGACCTAATTAACATCACATTTGAACTAAATTAAGAGACAGAGTTGGCTATAATTTATTAAATTAAGCACTCTCCTAGTGTAGCAAGATACTCATCACAACAGGAGAAAATACAGCCAAACAATATACTAAAGAGTCACAGAATCATTGACTGTTTTAACTAAAAATATCTTTAAATATCACCTTGTACTAATATGTTAACCACTCATTTTTTATTCAAGTGAAATCAAAGAATAAATTCATGGCTGATCAGGTGGAGAAGAGTGAGAATAGCTTTCGGACAGGTATTAGAAATCTCTTTTTTTAACATGGACTGATACATGTAAAATATTACAATGTTATTTTTTAAGAAAGAGAATTTTTGAAAATACATATTGAATTTTAAAGTCAACAATAAGAAATATCAAACCTTATTAATTAATTCACAGTTACAAAAATATTAAACTATAGTAGGCACAGATGTAACTTGTATTAAAATTACTTTATTTTCAAGCTTCAGTAAACTCTACCAGAATTAGTTATAATTAATTTTAACCCAATCTAAATTTAAAGGTTTAGGAAGTCTTGATATGTGTTTGAGATATTAAGATTTCTAAGACCTGATTGCAGTTTTGTAGCTGTAGATAGTTATGATATTACATCTTGTTATTCCTCTCAAGTCTAATAGAAATAAAGTAATTGTGGTCCTTTAGCTAGAAGATTTTGAATCCTGATTACGTTAGGCAAGCAACCCAAGTCTGACCAAACTATTAAGTGAGAATCATCCAAGAAAAGGCCTCATAAAGTAGAAGGAAATGTTAGAGATTCCAATATTGTCATAAATTGGGAGGGGTTAGTCTTAATGCATGCTGGACCCAAATTGCATTGGCCAGTGAGGAGGTAGTGATAACTTAGACGAGAGACAAAGAAGGAGGCTAAGTACAGTTGATAGTATTGGTTTTGCTTGCCAATATCCATTCCAACTTCTTTTGTATGCAGCACTACCATTTTGTTTGGAGGATTATTCTGTTCCCACTGACTGTGGTCTTGGTAGGATGTCAGCTAAGGGGCCCTGCCTTGACTTGGCCAGAGGGAATGGGAAAACATAGATCAATCTAGACCAGTCAAACACACAATTACTCTCAGGAATTGAGCTCAGAATTGTAAAAGAAGAAAAGATGTGGAGTTGATTCACCCCAATGGTGGATCCCGAACAAACAGTCCGTCAGTTCCTGCTGTCTCTAGCCTCAGAATTGCCTTTTCCAAGATCCGGCTTTTTTGACCATGTGTGAGATATTCCCATCTTAGTCCAATAAATGTGCCTTTGTTTCACTCTTACATTGGCTCAAATAAGTTTCTGTTACTTTTATTCAAATATCCTAAGTGTTTCACTGAGAAGCTGTCTCGAGTCCAGATCTGGCCTCAAAGTAGAGGGAAGGGATGCTGACAGCCAAGGTCAGTGTTCCAAGAGCAATATCAAACTGCTGAGGCCACGTCAGTCTTGGTTCTGTCAAGTCTTGACATCAAAGGAGGTCCACACCCGGGGAAAATGCACATTGGGAGGACAACAAATAGCAGAATCTACACTTTTACATGAGCAATTGTGTTGTCATTATGGAAAAATCAATCCCTTCAGAGTTGGCCAACCTGGAACAAGAATGCTGGGAGCAGGCTCCCTAGCCAGAAGAAGAGACAGCAGAATATTAGTGATCCCATGGCTGAAGTTCACAAGAAGGGGGTAGAGGTGGGCTGTAGCTCAGGGCCTTCCTGATTGCCGGGGCTCACTCTGGCATGGCTTGATCCTGGATTCAGGTTAACTGGACTGATTCCAGACTCTACCTGTTGCTGGGACCAAAGTAGTTAATAATCAGGAGTGGCCCAAAGGCTAGGAAAAGCTGCACTTGGAGTACAGGCCTTCCAGCTGGTGTAACTAGGTAGGGCAGGAGAAGCAGGATATAACAGGATAAAGATGGTTTGTTAAGAGTAGAGAAAGTCAGTGATAAGCTATGTCTCAAACTGAAAAAAATGTTTAAGTATATAATCTACCATACTTCTTGATATTTCCTAAGATACTACCTCTCTGCATTTGAATGAACTCTTCTATGTCTTTGGGATGTGTTTTCCTTCATTCTTTCTTGGTAAGATTGGTTTTTGTATCTGACATCCAGCTCAAATGCTATCTAAATTCTGGGGAGAATTCTTGGCTCTACAAATAGGTTTATGATATTTTTATATAATTCTAATTTGAATTAAGTGTTTATTCCTCCTACAGGAAGGCATGAACAATTTCTAATTAATATATAAATCTGCACACTGTGCCTTTCACATCTCAGGCATACAGGAAATAGTTATTGAATGAATGAATGCCAAGTTCATAAAAGCTATAGCTCCTTCTTTGGCTGAAATCATTTAGATAGCTCTCTTTATGTTTTAAGTATTCACGAAAAATGCTTCAGCTGGAAATTAAACTTCATTAGCATCTGAGACACTGCGTGCTCTCCTTTACACACAAAATTAATTCTATTACTGACAGAGAAGAAATCTCCCCAAAATAAGGAGAAAGGAAAGAAAATGCAGAGGATTAGAGGAGAATGGAAGTATATGTCTCAAAACTCAGTTATGAAAATATATTTCCATATTTCTTAGGTACCCCTCTCTGGTGTGTAAATGGAGTTTAACAACGTGGCTCTTTAGTTTGTATTCAAAAAAATATGCATAAAAAGAACATCAATTGCAATGAAAAAGAAAATGTGCTTAATCTCTCTAAAACCAACTATTGGGTAGGGGGAGCCTAGGTTCTCTGTGGTTGATGAAGGATCATTCTCTACTTCATTCAGATGACTCTTTATTTCAGATCAAAGGCTTGAAAAGGGTTTTCTCTGATACCCCAAATTCCAGCTTTCAATGCCCACAGTCATCAGCATTATCTTCTTAGGAAAGAATTTTTCCTCAATGACAAAGAATAATAGGTAGTTTGTAATGTACATGCCTGAAAGTATTCCATTTAGAGGTTGCTTCTATTTAAAATAAAAAATACTTTTAAAAGGATTGATTTGTGCATCAGTTAACTTTTTTATTTCTTATCCATATAGAACCAGATTTACTCATAATATAAGTGAATTTAAAAATGCAATTTTAAAATAACCATGACAGCCTATTCCTTTATAACATATATACAAATTCAAGAGACAGCAAAATAGTCAAGAGAGAATTTGTTTCATAAAATTTCAGGTAAACTCAGTTTCAGCAATTTAGAGTTCTGAAGAATATGTCAATGTGTAAAGCACATCTCCTGGAAGACGGCCTTTTGGAAGAAATCAGACTTTGTATTCTTTTACAAAGATAATCAGGAATAGGCCAAACAATCGTTTTCAGGGAGCTTATGATCTTTCAGAAGATTAAAGTCTCTATTCCAGTTTCTTTGGGGATTCTTCCCATGTCTTTAACCAGCTCAGTACAAGTTGCACCCATCAAATGTGTTGGCAGTTTACAAGACAATCGTGCCTGCAAGAAACGAGGCCTACATTTTCACTTGTCTTACGGGAGTTTGACATTATAAAATAGCAACTCAAATTTTTTTTATCAAATAATGCTGCTAGTTCATTTATAAAATGAGAGGATTAATTCCAAAATCACAGCAATTTAAAGAATTTCCTTTTTCAAACATCAACACCTCAAAGCACAAATGCTACACATTAGAGCTTATAAGGGGACAGAGAAAACTTCCTGCATAAACTGTCTTCTTGTCATTAAGACTTTGTGATATTATGTCACATTAAGTACCAAGAATGTTTCTTTCCAAAAAGTTATATCTAAAAAGTAACTAAGTCGGGGCCGCCCGATGGCGCAGCGGTTTAGTCCGCGCTTTAGCAGCCTGGAGTTCGCGGGTTCGGATCCTGGGCGCCCACCGACGCACTGCCTGTCAGCCACGCCAGGGCGGCGTCCCATATAAAGTGGAGGAAGATGGGCACGGATGTTAGCCCAGGGCCAGTCTTCCTCAACAAAAAGAGGAGGATTGGCAATGGATGTTAGCTTGGGGCTAGTCTTCCTCACACACACAAAAAAGTAACTAAGTCATCTAACTTTTTTGAAGAAAGAAATGATTCTAATTAGCAGAGGGTCATCCCAATGATGTATGGAATTTTTAATCTAATTTATTTCATGGATTTTTACTGTGTCCTTTTAGAAATGTAATACAACCACAAACCTTCAGATGGCCCCAAATTCCATGGAGATATGTGAAACAATTGAACATCCCACTTCCCCCTGAAGAGATTGAGAACAAAGTTCCCAATGCACTGCAAATGCTCTCCAAAATTCTCTCCTCAGAAAGCCCCTTATCTCTCTTCCAGGGCTTTTTCTCTTGAGTGTTCAAAATCAGTGTTGCTTCATCAGACCTTAGATTAAAACTGAGACTCTGGCCTGGCTGTCTCTATGGCCATGTAGATGTCCAGGCTGTTATTGGATGAAGAGGAGTTAGAGAGGAGCCAGTCATCTCCACGGTATGCAGGTTAAAAGGACGTCTCTTCCTCCTAGAAAGTGAGGAAATGCTGTTCAATCCCTAATTACTTTTCCACATTCCCTTGCCTGCAGCCCAGGGCAGAATATAATTTCTAGCTATCCTGGAGCTGGAGGAATCAGTCATTTTAGGGCTTTCCCATTTCTGAGAATGGAAAGAAATGGGTTCAGCAGGAAGAATTGGTCTTTTCTACTTCAAACATTGAAACAACGACCAGTTATGATTAATTTCGCTCTTTTCCTTTTCTGACTGCCGCTCCAAAACACCCTCCAAGGGAAGAGAATAAGAGGAAAATGAGACAAAAGATCGTGGCTGAAAGGGGAGGGTTTTCCAACTTCTTTGGTATATAGAGCAGTGTAGAGCCTCAAGGATTCTTTGAGCAGATTGGTCCAACAGAAGAGTAAGATAACGTCAATAGATGACGTGAATGGGAGAATATCAGGTAAATGGAGCCTGTTCTGCAGCCTCTGAGGCCATTCCACTTGCTCTAAAATCACAGGGGATCATACATCGTTTGTACAGTGCCACACAATAAATTGTCAGAATCACCTGAAAACATACCTAATTCCATTCCTGATTCTTATATCTTCAGTTGTGATAGAGATTGAAATTATGTCGCTTGGATAATCACGCTTTCTACATGGCAGTTTACTCAAAGCAAAGTGTGTTTATTAACTTATTTTTCTTGTCAAAAGGAAAAATATAGAGTAACCCAGTGAGTAGTCTGTTGTTTTGCAAGATAGTTACAAAGAAGAACATTGATTTTTTTATTCCTTATATACTTGGCACAAATTAAAATGGGGGAGCAGAAGTCCAGCACCTAAGTCTGGAGTTTTCGCTAAATTTCTCAATGTTGTCCTCTTCCCATTGGCCTATTGCCCGTCCCTCCACTTAGCCTCCAAATACCCCAAATCTAGTGTTCCTCAAACTTCAGAAATGTACCAATCCCTTTCAATGGGAAAAAAATCGTCTTTGAGGCTTTCCGGTGTTGACAAATTATTTTTATTATTATGTTTGTTAAATATGTATGAACACAAAACTAAACATAAACTCCTTATGCTTAGAGCTTTAATTCTACAACCAAAACAAATTTACCAATATATACAAACAAAATTATAAAAGCAATAAAATTTAAATTTGTAACATTAATTTACTGTGATAGATGATGCAGTTATGCTGCAAATACATGTAAATATGATACTTAACTGCTTCAGCACAGGTTACCACCTTAGTTCAGAATGCTTATACTATCCTGTGATATCTGATGACACAAGTGTTCTAAGTCTTCTCTCTATTAAAACTATTGTGAAACCATCAATTGTGCATGCACTGTGATGTCATTTGGCCTTTACCTGGTATGAAATGCATCATTTATGTATTAAGTTCTGCCTCGTTTCTTTTCATATTATCCCATATTTAAAGTACCTCTTTGCTTAAACACGTTCTTAGACACCAATGCCTAGTGGTTCTCCACTGGGACAATTTTGCCCTCCACTGGACATTTAGTGACATCTGGAGACATTTTTGGTTGTCACAACTGGGAAGAGGGGGTACCAGCATTTGGTAGATAGAGGCCAGGGACTGTGCTAAACATCCTACAATGCACAGGACAGATTCTCACAAAGAATCGCCTAGCCCAAAATGTCAGTAGTATGGAAGTTAAGAAACCAGGCCAAAGAACCAGGCCAACTGCCAATTGTCAAGTCCTATTTTAGTACTCGGTTATAAGTGGTCGTCTGGATGATCCAAAATATTTTTATATCAATTAATTTTAGGTTTTTATTTGAAATTTTGAAAATAAATTTAAAAGGTCATTTTGTCTTTCTGAAAAATCCTGAACTCCATCAGACTTATAAAAATTAAAACTCCAAGAACTCAGTAAGAGCTACCATTTTGGAGAAGTTTTCTTACATAATATTATAAAATTCCCACAAGGCTTTCTGATTTCTGATTCTTGCCCTATCTTTTTAGCCTGTGTATCCATACATTTGCATAGAAGTACTCTAAAATGTCAGTGAATTGAATCAACATCAGAAAACATTTGCAGTTACTTAAATGCCTATAACACCATATAACATATACACAAAATTTACTTCAGAACCAGTACTATATTATAAACTACTAGTCATTCCCACATAGGGGTAATGGGCATGAGAAAGTTTGCAAACTGGAATTATAGATTAGTCTAAAATGAGATAGCAATTCAGAATTCAATACCATCCTCCATCTACCAAAAAAACATTTATTGTACATTTGTTTTGTACGGTCTTTATAAACTTCAATCTCAGGTCAAGTACAATGAGTGTTTTTCCCCCCTACCAGTACCCATGTTCAATGGGCTCCAGCCAAAATGCCTTGAAGATAAATTCTTGCCAAGGACAAAGAAATAAGAATGTTTTTAAAGCCAATTCTAGTTTGCTGCAACAGAAACTTAAGTTTCAAAACAGTTTGCGTTTCAGTTCTTTTTCAATCTCTTCTAGCTAGTCGCTGCAAATTGTGGATCATCTTTAATATATGCACTTGTACATCCACCCTTCTCTAGGAGGCGGTACTGATTAAGACACCAGCCTAGAACCAGGCAGTCTTCCTTTGACTCCATGTTGTCCTGATAACTAGTTGTGTGACCTTGGGCAAGTTATCTATCTTCCCTATAACCTGTTTCCCCACTTGCATAATAGAGATAGTAATAATAGTTCTATTAGCTTTTTGATGGCTAACTGAAGTAATATGGAGAGAACTTCGAACAATACCCAGCACTTGGTAAGCTCTCAGTATTTGCTATAATTAGGTGTTTATGTGAGCCATTATTATGAGGAATAATTAAAAGAGTATAAAAACAGCAGATGAAGTTTATTAAAGCCTCATTTTTAAAACACAACTGTATATTTGAAATGAGAAGCATTATTCTGCCTGAAGTAAACCATTTTCTTAATTCTCTACAAACAATAGTTTCACTGAAAATCTGCTCGTTTACTATTTTTGAATCTAATTATTAACTTAATCAAATAAACATTTACTGAGCAACTTCTATGTTCCAGAGCAGATGGAGTCTAGTGTGGATATTCAAAGACGAAAAAAGCAGAGGCTCTGCCCTCAAGAAGTTAATGGTCTAAAGGGAAATTGATATTGACACAGAACCAAATTCCACAAAAAATTGCTTTAGCCCACTACCTGATTCACAGGCCTACTTAAAAATACGTTAGTGAACAACTCATAGTCAATGATAATGCAAATAAAACAAAAATCTAAAGAATTGCATTTTCCATGTTTTTATCTGTCAAGAACTCTCTTTATGAAGAGAGATATTGATTATAGATTTGGGGAAATCATTTCAAGCTTCTTATCTGGGTTCCTAACTCACACACACACCACACTTAAAGCATACAATGCTTTTATTTCGATCTCACATAATGTTCAATAAAATACTTAGCCAAGTTTTACTTTGGTATGGACCCCAATGAAATAGGAGATGGAAATCAGCCCCAGTACAGAAAAGACAGAAGAAAGAACTGAAATTATAAGCAGTGCATTTAGAACTGTCTTGCCATTTGCTTGATACCCCACAGGGTTGTGAATGAGTCTTGGCCTGCAAATACTCTGTGTATTTATAGCTCTACCTAGCTTCCGCAATGCTCCTAGGCTTTGCTAAGAATCTCAAAGGAACAGCATTGTGAAGAGGTGAAAATGATAAAGTAGAGCTCTGGGTGGAAGGTTAGGAGCTTAAAAGTTAATTAAAAGAACAAGCAAACAAAAAGTCAACATGCAATTATCCTATTACAATATTCCTTGAGGAAATATTTCTCCCTGGGGCATCCAGATCCTTGTCCTGGTTTTTGTCATATTTATCACAATAATAGCAACAAAGTTGTGTGACTTTTGGAAAAATAGATAGAAACAATTTGGTATCATGTCACTGATAAATAATTACAGAGGGTCCACATTTTAGTGTCATTTGGTTCTGTCATAGGAAATCAGTTCTAACCTCTTAACAGTTCTAACCTGTCAAGAACTGTGAATGGTCTGAGCTTTTTACCTTATTTGTAGGCTTACAAGTTAGTCTGCCACACTTTCATGGGCACAGCTTCAAGACACTATTCTGAGTCAGAAGCGAAGTGCAATTTTTCACTCACAGCACTAGCAGTAGCCAGAGTATCATCATTTTTGCTCCACTTCTCCGAGCCCCAATTTCCATAGGTCACTGCAAAGAGGGCCAGGTGATACCTGTACATGTAGTGGTGTTCATTACAGAAAAGGAACTTTTGAGCTTAGGAAACCCAAGTCTTTTGTGATGGGCAGTAAGCCTGCTTAAACTTTTCCCCAGAGGCAGACTTACTTTATTATAGTAAACAGTAAACCAACCTGCCCTTTGCTCTGGAGCTAGACATTGTCCTTCTCTTCCAAGACTGTTTTGCTATACAAACATCTTTAAACAGATAGTATAAAATAAGGCAGACAGCGCCTTTGTTCATAAGACATGTAGAAATACAAGAGATCCATGGAGAATTGTTGAAATGAAAAGTGTGAAGCATCAAAACCCAAAATGAGCTAAGCTACAACTATAGTTCGTATTCTTTGGGGTCAATTCAACCACTGAACCAAGTTGATTCCCACTCTCTCATTAACTGAAATCTGGAAAAATTTCAACAGATATTTCCCTTTTTTTCCAGTAGATCTTATCTTGACATGTTTAATACCAAGGATTTCATACATTCTACAGTTGGCTTGGTGTTGCGAGTAAAGATATACATTCTTTTCACATTCCTTCTTACTCCAATGATAATGCTAGAATGAAAATAGCTTTGACCAAAAGCATATATAAAGCTATTTTGAGATGGTTTTGTGTTTGTGTGATAAGGCATGAAAGCTCTGGAATATCGAAAGCTATCGGAATTCATTTCTGTCCCTTCTCAGATAAACCACCTTATCTTCTACACAACTCACAAGGTAAAAATTAAATATTGTATTTCTAGCATTCTGAAGTCCACTCCTGAGTTAGTGCCTAGTGTCACATAACATGAAGCTAGTTAAGAGAGGAAACAAAGATTCTTTTTTAGAAAAATTAAATGGATTTGCAATTTCTAATTAAATATTGCCCCTACTAGACAATTAGGACTTCATTTTATATCTCTTTGTCCCTAAAAAAGTTGAAATATAAGTACTTGATGCAGTGTTGTTGAATAAAACAACATTTAAAAGATTCCCTGCCAATAGTTACATGACCAGGTTGACATAAGTTCAAGTGACTTAAGATATTAATAAAAATACTTTTTCACCTGGCCCAACAGTTGCACTATTGAGACAGATTTCACACAAATCTATTTTGATCCTATTAAATGAGACAAACATGGTAATACTGTGTAGAGGCTGCAGTGATCCAAAAATGAGAAACTCATTCCCTGCCTTCCAAAAGCTAACATAGCAGGAGGTTGGGAAGAATAAAGCAAGTATTCACAAACCTTAATAGAAAGCAGAAAAAGAGAACTACAATAAGAGAAAAAACAAAGTTTTATCTAAAGCATCATTCTAATTAGAACAGACTAAATGAGTAAATGTCTGCTTCATGTGCTTTGTTAAAAATTAATAATTGAATTTTTGTTCCACGATGGCTAACTGAACAAAAACAATGTATTTTTATACTCTCCTAAAATCTTCAAAATGACAGAAAAATATAAAATAAGGTTATTTAGCAAGGAACTTAAGTCAGAATATAATTTTGATTTATTGTTAATCTTTTCAAGAGAGGCTGCCATTTGAAAGGTTCTAGCTACTTACTTTTATTCTACCAGTGCAGACAACAAATCATCTTAAATTAGGGAAAAAAACACTTGACTATAAGAAATGTTGCAGTATCTGACAAAACTGGTAATTTCTCTTCTTTTCAGCATAGACTTTATAATATTTTTTACAATAAGTTGGGAATTACCAAGTACCAAAGGAACAGAGGAAGCAAGCCAAAAGATTTTATACTGTACCTTTATTTCCTATCTAAGGCATTGCCAAGGGACATTTAATCTCTATTCTTGCTGCTTCCATCCTTCTTACAAAGTAGTGAGTTCTCAACCAGTTATCTAGGACCCTTAACTTACCTAGCTCAGGAAGGTCATAAGGGCAACACAGAGAGTTCTGCCAACAACCCTTAGCCAGGCTCTGTGGCCAATGTCAGTGTCTGATTTAATAGTAGAAAGTATTTCCAAACATTTTTGTTACCTCCCTGTCAGGGATTGTATGATCTTGGTGACACTTTAATTATATCCTTCTTAAATCATTTTAGGCAGGTTCAATAGTTTTACTTTATTAAGAGCACTGAAGGGAAAGACCATTTCTATTCTTTGATAGAAATTAAAAAGCAAGATGGCATAATTTCTACATAAAGAAATATTTCTCAAAGAAATTTTGTGAACATTGCATATTACATCCCCTTGTTGCAGTATATATAATAATTCCATCTGTGGAAAGATACACACCAAGATTTACCTGGAAAAATAGTCAGTTTGTTAAACTCATTTGTTTCCAATGAGAATGATGAATTGGTACGTCATCTTGTTAAAAAGCCCAGAGAGTTTTCTGAAGGTCTCCTATAGCACCACAGACCATTATGAAAGTTAGGAAAGATACTAGTTCCCTGAAGAGCACAGTGAAGGAGAATCAATTCTTCGCTCCTAATTTAGCTGCCCAGTTTAGGCCATAAAGCCTCATGATTCCATAATCTCAATAGCCTCCAAACTAGTCTGATGGCTTTCAATTATTCTTCACATGCCAATAATCTTCCACACTGTTGCCAACATTTATTTCTAAAAATGCAGCTCTAAGAATATTATTCATCCATTTCAATTTTTCTCAACTACTTCCTACTACCTATAGGATGAGTTTAAACTCCATAGCATGATACTTTAGGCCCTTACATGACCTAGTCTAATTCTGCTTTCTAGCCACATTCTCCTTCATTCCTCACCAAGCCCATCAAGCTGAACTACTCACTCTTCCCTGAAAAAAAACATACGTTTGCAATTCTCCATTCCTTTTCCAATATTCCTCTCTATCTGAAAATCATGGAGTTTGTGCTGGAGGTAATTTATCAAATTATGTGACTTTGCACCACAAAGTGAGACTAGAAAGCAGTACAAGCAAATCAAACATGTGGATGTCTCCAGGACTGGGTATTAACGAAGCAGGAATACCAGGAGTTTGAGGATGGGAGAAAATGATATGGTGACTAGAAGAGTCTAGGTTGAATAGAGAGACAGGTGAAATCTAGAAATGGCTGGAAGACTGGAGAACAGTAAGGTAGTGAAGCAACTGATGGTCAAGAGATGGAAAAGAACAGGTTCCACGACAGAAATAAAAGAACACAAGTTCCAGATAAAAGACATAAGATCTATGAGATTGAGCAGTTACAGGTGATGACTAGTTTCAAATGTTGAGTGGGAATTGCTGAAATTGAATAGATTTCTAAGGTTTTTTAATTGAAGAAGGTCAAAGGACCATGAGGCTAGGGTTTTGAAAAGATCATACAGATCAAATTGGCCCAGTGAAGGCAGAGGATGGAGTGCAAATGAAACCCTTGTCTTCACTGCCAAAGTCTTCCCTGAATATAGAGGAATCTTCTGGAGGAGGGGAAGAGGGTGGCATGGAAAAGGCGTATAAACCATCGTATAACTAGACGACTTGGACCTCAGCTCGTTGGTCAACCTAAAGTCACACTGAAATACATCAACTTTATTCCTTTATAGAAAATATAAATTAAGATAATTGCCATTAAAAACAATTCCCCCCAAAACTGCCCATAGAGTTTATTTGTATTTTTATAATTGATTAAAAAAGGAAAGATATGGTTTTTTTTTTTAAGTAAACAAACACTGGAAAAAGACATCTCCTGGACCAAACACAAAAAGTTGAGAGACTTTAAATTTAATAATAACCATGTAAAACTCCCCACAGTGAAAAGATTGCTTGTAATCCATGTTAAGATAACTAAGAATTTAACTTTTTGACAAGATTTAAAATGTAGCAATAAAAATGGCTTGGTGGATTTCAAAAGAGTCTAGAAAGAGAACCCCAGCCCCTGCTGTTTGAGTCAGATTTTTCTCCAGGATCTTTGTTAACGGAAGAAGTACTGCTGACAGCACTATTTCATGCTTTGGCTGTGCCTACCCACAGGGACATGAATTGATTTTTATTAGACATATATTAGATAAACTGAAAATATTCTAGCTTGTCTGTCAAAGAAAATAAAGGTGTCATAAATCATTATGTTGCAAGAGAGAAAAATGTTATTTTAGTAGACACCTTAAAAATGGCTGTAACTTGGGGCCGTCCGGTGGCGCAGTGGTTTAGTCCGCGCTTGGCAGCCCAGGGTTCGCGGGTTCGGATCCCGGGCGCCCGCGGACGCACTGCTTGTCAGCCACGCCGTGGCGGCGTCCCATATAAAGTGGAGGAAGATGGGCACGGTGTTAGCCCAGGGCCAGTCTTCCTCAGCAAAAAGAGGAGGATTAGCAACGGATGTTAGCTCAGGGCTGGTCTTCCTCACAAAAAAAAAAAAAATGGCTGTAACTTGAAAATCAGCATTAAAGCCTGCACGGATTTCAGTCCTACAGTAGCTGGTCTCTACCTTAAAAAAATTACTATTAGTTGAAAAATCAGGAAGCATAACAATTAGGTAAACAAAGTCTAAATATAGCTATGTATATTCAAATTAAGAGACTGTTCTTAAGTAATCAGCCAGCCTTTTACAACTTACTTCACATTAATTGAGACATTGCAGATTGTTGATGATGTTAATGAAGATGGGAAACTAATATCTTTCAAGTTGAACATTCTCAAAACCTGGAAGGCAACAGGGAAAAAAATGCATTACAAAATGGCTCGTTGATGATGTAAGAAATTGGAAAATAATACAATCAATTTGATGATTTAAAATTTTCAAAAACTAATTTTTCTGTAATATGCTGATGATCTAGGTGACTACGTAATGTTGGAAAATGTACTGTTCCTACTTGCCATTATGTAGTTATCAATAAGTTACAAAATTATGGTATTCTCATATGATTTCTTTATCCATAAATTGTCATTTGGGGTGCTATGTAATTAGAAGAATATTTTAAATTATCCATGTAAAGAAGTATTGACTTAGTGTTACTGTTTTTATCCCTATTTACTCATGTACTTTTTACTTGTTCCCTAAGAGATAGTATGATTATCCACACATGATTAGGATTCCCTTGGTGCATGTAGGTGCTATGAGCTTTATCTCACTGATGTTTCACAATAATCCTCAGAGAAAGACATGAGACATGAGACGTGATCTCTGGTCATAAACAGAATCATAATAAAAAGCAGGAGCTCCGCCACTCACAAGCTGTGAAATTTAGGGCAAGTGTCTTAACCTCTCTGAGCCTCTGGTACATCCTTGCCTACCTCCTAGGGTTGTTGTGAATGGTCAATGAGATGGAGTTTGTTAAGATTTTAGTATAGTGCCTGACTTTGAGAAAGTGCTCAATAAATGGCAGTTTATATTATCCTTATTATATACAACCAATAAGTGAGACAGGACAGGCTGAAAAGGAGATAAATATGTGGACTATGTGTCAGCGATAGAGGTAACAATCAATGCAGGACTTGATAGTAGTGAGGAATAAGCCAGGAACAAGGCAGCCCCCCAGCCATGCTTTCCTTGAGATCTTGCCGCTTGGTTAGGCTTCAAAGGCAGAAGAAAGCTCACAAAAGAGATGAGGGATGGAGAGTACACCACGCATCCTGAAGGTCCTGAGGCAAAGGTATATAATGTGTTTAGGAACCACTTCATTGTGGCCAGAAGGATGCTCATGGGGAAGATTTGGAGACCTGTAATTGAAGCATAATGTAGAAATAAGATATGAGAAGGCTATAAATGTCAAAGCAGGGAGTTTGGATATATTCAGCCAATGAGAAATGAACAAAGTTCCCTAAGGCCAGAATTTTCATACAGGTGTATTTAT
This sequence comes from Tapirus indicus, assembly GCA_031878705.1. Classification (NCBI taxonomy): domain Eukaryota; kingdom Metazoa; phylum Chordata; class Mammalia; order Perissodactyla; family Tapiridae; genus Tapirus; species Tapirus indicus. The sequence goes on from CM062925.1 coordinate 41,123,403, forward strand.
GTACACTGCTAAGTTAATTAGTGCACATTGGCAAAAGTTATTTCATGAGATTTCTCAAATTGAGTCTATATTAAAAAGTTGAAAATATAAAATAAAGCTTATCCTTCCTGGCTCTTAAAAGAGCAATTAATGCAGTTCACAAAGCCTAATAATAGTAAGTACTCAAAACACTGCTCTTAAATTTTAAATGATTTTTGGTTATTGATAGTAATGGGTGGGGCTGGCCCCGTGGCGTAGCGGTTAAGTTGGCGCACTCGGCTTCATCAGCGCCGGGTTTGCAGGTTCAGATCCCAGGCGCGGACACACGCACCACTTGTCAGCCATGCTGTGGCAGCGTCCCATATAAAGTAGAGGAAGATGGGCACGGATGTTAGCCCAGGGCCAGTCCTCCTCAGCAAAAAGGAGGAGGATTGGCAACGGATGTTAGCTCAGGGCTGGTCTTCCTCACAAATAAATAAATAAATAGTTTATAATGGAAAATAAGTATGTGTGCATAAAATTTCACCTTATAGCCCTAAGCATTATGTTGTCCAGTAGTTTAACCTTTCCCTATTCTAACAGCCAACAAGAAGGAAAAACTGAATGATTAGAATTCACCTCCTCTCTCTTCTTCTATTTGACATGCTAATGAGCAGAGAATTAGCAAAAAGCAGGAATGATGTGCCAGAGGTGAAGTCAGTAAATGACAAAAAAGCAAGTCACAAAAATGAATAATCACTGCCTAAGTAATATAAGTTGATTGCGCAGTATTATGGATAATTACCCTTTCCAAAGTACTTTAGCAACGAAAATAATTTGCAAACAGCTATTACTTGCATAGTCCTAAGAGGCTCACATCCTAATTGCCCCTAATTGTACTTGTTACTGCCAAACTAATCTATGTACAACACAGGGCTAGGGTCTTCCCTTAATTCGCGGATGTGACTGAGGCACATGACAGTCCATCCAGTGTTAAATACTATCGGGAGGCAGTAAGAAGTAAGTGTATAATCGCATAGGCACAGGAGCCAGGCTTCCTGGGTCAATGCCTGACTCCACCACCGACTGATCTTGGGCAAAGTTTCTTAACCACTCTGTGCCTGAGTTTCTCATCTGTAAAATGTGGATAATAATAGTGCCTTCCCGTAAAGTAAACATAAATTCATATATGTAAAATACTTATAGGAGTGTCAAGAACGTGATAGAAGTCAACAAAAGTTAACCATTATAATTAGTTGTGTGAACAAATGATGAAGGATTTCCAGAGCAGGAAGTAATTACTTCTGTATATGACAAGAGGTGAGAGTCAGGGAAGTCTTCAAAGCAAAGATAATGGTTAGGCCTGAAGTTTTGTTATGAAGGAAAATGGAGAAAGGACAATTCAGTCAGGAAAAAGAAGAACAAACAAGATCGAGGAACATGGAGGTGTCTGGTGTGCTCCAATGGTGGGGAGTAGACCTGTCTTCTAGAAGCAGTGGAGAGTGAACCCAGAAATTTGGAGGTTAGGATGAAGATTAGTGAGGATCTCAAATTCCACAAAACTTCGGGCAATCAGGTCTTCTGAAGTTTTTAAGCTTGAAAGAGACTTGACTAGACATAAGATTTAAAAAGAACTTGGGTAGCATTATAAAGACTACTCAAGCTAAAAGTGAGTAACTATGACAGCTAGATTCATTTAAGGTCAGTGAATGCACTGTAAAGCTATCACTGCTAGTGATTTAAATCCTGTGATGTATCAGGCACTGTGCTAGGAACTTTATGAATATTTAATATATAATAATTTCTAATCTTTAAAGCAACCTTGTAAAATAACTATTTGCCATTATACGTTGAATAAACTAAAGATCAACAAGTTTAAGTAATCTACCCAAACAAACATAGCTAGTAAGAGGCAGAGCTGAGTCTTCAAACATGCAGGTCTGTCAGACGCCAAAGCCCTTGTTATTTCCACAACCTCCCCAAGCTGTTCTACAGCATTAATCTAACACAGTCAACAGTAAGGACCTAAACAAGGGTGTCAGTAATGTAGATGAAGAGTGGACGGTTGCTTCCAAACACATTCGAGATCTGGGACTTACAAATGTCTTCACCGTGGGCTACGTGAAAAGGGAAGACGGTAAAAGCAATTCTAAATTTCCTAGCATGAGTAGTGAGCTTCTGGGTGAAAGAAGGACATTTGATGAGAAAAATAACAAAGCTAGTTTGAATATTTGGTGGTTTGAAGCGCTTCTGGGACATCCATTTGGAAAGATCCAATTGGTGGGTAGAAATAGAGTTTGAAGTTTAGCAGAGAGATTAGCCTGCCAAGAGACTTATGAGATTACAAGCATTGGGTGATAGTTGAGAATAAGGAAAGAGAGCTTTGCACAGAGAAAACGTGTAAAGGAGTAAGAGAAAGAGCTTTTGTGAAAGATACTGGATTAAGTTTTTAGTCCTTGAAAAACCAGCAATTTTAACCCACCGAGCCAAACTACTGAAGTGTTGTAACATCCATTGAGGACAGACATTTTTCAATTCTTGACTGTATTCTCAGCAGTCAAAAGCACTAAAAACATGCAGAGAAAATTTACCGAGCACCCTCTTATAGAATTCATTGACCATCAAAATCTCTCTAAAAGAAAAAGGCAAGAATTGCAATAAAAGCCATAGATTAAAAAATTGTGATACAAAATAGGAGCTCTGCAAAATTACTCGTAAAGCTGAACCCAGCCTCAGCTCTCCTGATTCTCACCGCAGAGCATTATTCAGTGGAGTGACTGCATCTGTCCACACAATGTGCATCTGTCCCTCCTTGGGATTGAATTGAAACCAAATCAGTTCACACTGTTGTCTTAATAGCTCTGAAATTATAATTGCTATTTAATCACTACTAAATTAGGCTTGGCCCTGATTTCTTGGCAAGTTTTATTTCATTAGTAAAATACTGAACTCCTTTCTCTTTTTTCCTACCTTCTGCCAAACATCCCTTTCTAAAATGACAACATGCAAAAATCTTTTTGTGTGTGTGTGTGTGTGAGGAAGATCGGCCCTGAGCTAACATCCACGGCCAATCCTCCTCCTTTTGCTGAGGAAGACTGGCCCTGGGCTAACATCCATGCCCATCTTCCTCCACTTTATATGGGACGCCGCCACAGCATGGCTTGACAAGCAGTGCGTCAGTCGTGCCCAGGATCGAAACTGCCAACCTCACACCACCAAAGCGGAGCACACAAACTTAACCACTGTGCCAACGGCCCAGCCCCACAAATATCATTTTTTTAAATAAAATTATGACTACAGTGTAAGGTGAATAAGATTATAGTTAACTATCCTTTTTTATTTAAGAAAAAAAATCCTATCATTAACCATCATAAAAATATAAGACAAGTGTAATACTAGTGAAAATCTTTTTCTAAGTGCAAATTCCCTTTTGCATAGCAAATCAAATTCACTAATACACAATACATAAATTATGAAACTAAAATATGTTTCACATTTGTGTTTAAATTATATCAAATTTCTGCTTTACAAATACATTATGTTGCTACCAGTTTCCTTGGTAATCATATTCTTATACCCAGTGTACAGAAAGCATTTCCAATAGTCTAACAAGGAAAAATAAAAATTGTGATATGACTGTGCTTTTTTGATACCTATTTAGAAAGAGTGAATGATGCATGCATGTTAACAGTTTATTTTAAAATTAAGAGATATTTTAATGGCATTATAGCATAAAAAATTAAACTGTAACCTTAACTGAATCACTCTAACTTCTAGCCCTCAGTGTTCTCTACTATAAAATTAAAGAGTTACTCTGAAATAATTTTGAAGTCCTTTCTACTTCTAATATTTTAATGTGAAGTGGCAGGACCAAGGCCTAGTATAGGAGAAGCTTTACACCAAATTTCCAACAGCACTCAAGACCGCTCCCAAATGAACAGACCAATGAAATAAAGTCAATGGGCTTCTATACAAGTGCAGTGTGATGCCAAGTCAGAACCTGCCCACCCAGCAAAATCGCCGGCCCCAAGCTTCTCTGATGTAGACATTCTAGAGCTGAACTGCTCACACTCTTTCTTCTTTAGTCCCAATAATCACTACATGTATTGATTGACGAGGCTTGTGTCAAAACAAGTATTTGTCAATCATTTTAAAAAATATATTCATAACTAAAAAAGGTAAAGGAGCATTTTATGTTCTTTTCTATAAACCAAGACAACTAAAAGAAATGTTATAATGTTCTTTCTATTATGCACATTTTTGATTTTCATCACTCCAAAGCTAGACCCATAGTTGTGGTTTAAAAATTTTAGTATGTTTCCTGTGAGGACACAGGCGTTCCACTAATAAAACTTTCCTTTCAAGGTCACTGATACATGCAATTGAAGCACTTGGGAGATAATTCTGTATTTGATTTAAGAGACAGAAGTTGAACTAAAGTAAGCATATTGAGAAGCACTAGATGCTAAATTATGCACTCAGGTTCTGTAACTAGAAAACCGGAATTAGCTAGTGCTCCGGGCACTGAAAAATTAAAGTTTTAATATAGAAAGTTCTGCTTATGACTTTACCCTGCTGACTTCTTGTCACTCATATGCCAGAAAAGGCCATATGGAAAAGCACACCAGGGCATGGGCAATAAGTAATTAACTGCACCTCACTTAAAATCTTTTATCATACAATGCAGGAACTCTGTCTCCCAATGACATTAACTTACTTAAAATGAATAATACATGGCAAGGAATGGGTCCCTGAAGTTCTGAAAGGGGATTTGACTCTCTTTTAGTGCATTGTGCAGACAAGGCAAGGGCAATTCTCATTAAAGTGTTGCACATATAGTTGTACACCAATGAGGCACAGAATAATTACACATACCTCCCAAAAGAAAAAGAACGTTAATAATGTTACCTCACACACACCTCAAGGATCAAGACTGAAGAAAGTGATTACAGCATATAGCAATTGTCTCTAAATATTCCTGCAAGGGATCTGATTAAATTTTTATGATATTCTGAGAGTTTCTTTCCTTTCATATATTTTGAAAAGACGCTGAGTGTATAATGGGTATATGGGCAGATGAAAATAAAGAGGGGAATAATTTTTATTCCTTTCTATTAAATTATTTCATTGATTTATTAAATATCTAATATGTTTATTTCATCATTAAATATGTAATATTTATTTAAATAACATCAAGATACATACTTTTAATGGACAACTACTAAACAAAATCAAACTGAATACTAATTTCAATTATAGGCTAAACTATCTGACTGTTTTCTTTGCACACTGCATTGGTAAATTTAAGCATATCTCAGACAATATTTCAAAGACTTCTGTAGGGAGAGTGTTTTATAATGCTCACTTTGGTATTTTAGTATATCTAAGCAGTTTACAACATAATTCTATTTTTCACAGAGGTTTTGAACGAGTGTTCAGTAGTTAAAATAGATCATGTATTAAAAACAGCCATTTAATGCACATGAAAAAGTAGTAAAAAGAAATTGTCTATAAGACTTTTAAAATAATATTCAAGTATTATTTTAATGAAAATGTTTCTGAAGTATCTTTGTTGTTTACTATCTTTATTTTTTACAGTGGATCATTGAAATTTGTCATGATAACAGTAATATATTTGTTTTAGTCAATAATCTCAATGGGATATCTAAAACTTCCAAAATATAACTTTGTTACTTTTATGAAATCAAAAGTGATTAAGGCATAAATTTCTCCTATAACCTCTTGAAGGCAAAGACACCCTACAGGACCCCACAGCAGTTATAATAGTAAAGATATTCAATATTCATTTGTAATGTGAACAGCCATGTTTTTTAAAAGATCTGATTTTGATTTTTATTAAAAAAACATTTTTGAACAGGAAGCAAGGGCTCGAATTTAAATAAATATATAGATAAATATAGGTGTGTGTGTTTCTATCTGTGCATGTTGTGGGTTTTAAATCTAGTGTTTAGAAGGTTTGGGTGGTTGAATTAAATTACTTTTATTAAATTACTTTTATGTTTTTTTCCCAATCCAGAGACCAAATGAAAGGCTTACTAGACCAAATGCAGAAAATCAGTTTAGAGCATGCTGTAAACTGCAGGTCAAAGCATTCATATTCACCTAACCATACTACCTAGCTATCTTCTTATTCTCTTGTATAAGGTAAGCTCAATCCAGGAGCGAAGACTTTCTCTCTCAGCTTCATATTATCCAACGTTTCAAGGACAGTTCAAGCCAGGTAGTTTATGACTATACAAATTAACAGTATATATATCTATTTATTTATATATTTATTATAGCTATATATAGAGAGAGAATGAATTTATTACATAATTGTGTCCTGAAGAGTTATGCCACTACAGGACATCAGCCAGCCAAGAGAGAACCCAGATATGAGGTCATACAGAGCAGCTTATTAATATCACACAGCACTCAGGTTAATAACTGTTAGTTCCTCATCATCAGAAACTACCATCAGGAATTCTAATATTTACTTAGGGAACGATTTTTTAATTTCAAAAGCAAAACAGAAAGAACGATTGTGCTCTCCTATTATCAGTTATATTATTGTTTAAGTGTAAAACACTTAGACAATTAATTAAGCACAAATATGTGAAAGAAAGCCTTGGTTAGTTATTAGAAAGAGATATGCCAAATGTTTATGTGTGACCATATTCCCCCATTCTAAACTGGTATTGTTTTAGTAGAGACTGGGAAATGACAAATGATAATTGTTTCCTTTTGAACATCTGGACACATATTACATCCAGCTTTGATTCATTATGGCTGAGTTTAGTACAACTGGCTAATTTATTTTCTCCTTTATCTGAAAAAAAGGACAAAATGAGGCTTTAGTCAACCAAATAAACAGTTTGGTGTTAGATAAACGATTTCAGTTTTAAATTGGATCAATGAAATACCTGAAAATGTCTTACTCTTATACCTCAGTTGTTCAGATATGTACTAGTGCTGAAACACTCATCTATCTCTAGAGATAGCTAGCCTACATCTCACGTAAGATACCCTCCTTTCTCTGTACAAAAAGCATGTCAAGTTATGTTCATGCAGCTTTGAAGATTAGGTAAAGCCAGTCTGCTGGATTCCAGCAGGGAGTTAATCCAAAGAAATAGTTCTCAAGTTTCAGTGGCTAAGACTCTCCTAGAGAGCTGGTTACAAGGATACTTTCCCAGGTTTGACCCTGAGAAATTCTGATTCAGTAGATGTGGGGTTGGATCCAGGAATTTGGAATTCTAGTAAGTCTTCAAGTTGCTGGTGGTTTGAGGGGTATACTTTGAGAAGCACTTACGTAAAAGGCTAGAACAAACACCTGGGTGACTCCTACAATATCAATCTATTTATATTGTTCACACAATTGCTTAGATTAAGAGTTGCTGAAGTATATTAAAATTATGAAAAACTTTTGTGGAAAGCATGATAATCTATCCGGTGTTTATTCTCACATGGATTCATTTGTCAGAGCCTTCATGCTTTCATTCTTTTTTCTCTCTCTTTCCTCCTATGTGCGCACACACACAAACACATGATTTATTTATTTATTTATCATTCCATTTAAAAAATCGTAAATCATGACTTTCAAAATTATTGATATGGGGCTTTGTGATGTAAAAGAAGGAGCAGGCTTTGTGAGGCATTTGAGCAGCTGACTTTCCTTTTATTAATCCCAATTGAAATGACCCAGAAAATGTAAAATGCAAAAATATGCATTGGAAACTAGGAAGGAGTAGTCACCAAATCTGAAAAATTTAGAGCCATTATTAGATAGGAGGAAGATGGAAACAGACAAAGGATTTTATGTCAAAAATACGACAATTTAAATGAAATAAATAAGTTCATGGAAACAGAACTTACAAAGATTACCTTAAGAAAAAAATAGAAAATATAAATAGTCCTATATCTATCAGATAATTGAATATATAATTAAACACTTTTCAACAAAAGCAATTTAGGCATAAAAGGTATTACAATTAATTCTAAGAAATATTTAAGAAAAAACTGGTGTATCTTATACAATCACTTTCAGAACAGAAAATGAGACCACTTGGATTTACAACAGTAGCATAACTTTGATACCCATCACTAAAAGTCACATCAAGAAAAGAAATTTAGAGGCAAAAATCTCCCAAGAACATAGGTACAAACATCTTAAACTGTGTATTAGCAAACTGAACCCAGCAAGACATAAAATGGAAAAAAAAAATCATGACAAGGTTGCATTTATTTCAGGAATGTAAGGTTATTCTAACATTTGAAAATCAATGTATTTCATAACATTGATATTTTAAAGGGAAAAGATTACATGATCATCCTAATTCAATACCCATGCATGATAAAAATTAATGAAATTAAGAGGCAAAAGACCATTGTTAAAATAATAGGATAATCATTTTTAAAAATCTACATTGTAACTAAAGGGGAAATACTGAAAACTTTCCCACATGAAACTGGGAATGAGTGTGATTATGGCTCTTTCTAGAATGTTGTGAAGATCCCAGCCCATGCAATAAGATAAAAAATCTAAATGATTGAAAAAGGAGTAGTAAATCTGTAGTAATTCACGGATAGTTCCAATAGATGATTGTGCACATAGAAAAATCTAAAAGAACTCACAGAAAAAATATGCAAATTTGTCATGGATGTGGATTAGAAGGTCAATGTTCAAAAATTAATTGCATTTTTGAATAACAGCAACAAACAATGAAAAATTAAAAATTTTTAAATGTTACATTTACAATGGCATCAAAAATAACAAATAGCTAGGAACAATTCTAACAAAAGATGTGCCAGATCTCTACAAAATATTAGTGAGAGAAATTAAAGAACACATAAATAAATGAAGCAATATATCATATTAGTGGATTCAGACTTAATATTGCAAAGATTTTGATTTTCTCCAAATTGAGGTATAAATTAAATATTGTTCCCATAAAACTCTCAATAAAATTTTTGTGGAAATTGGCAAGCTTATTTTAAATTCTATATGAATATACAAGGAACCATGAGTAGCTCCTCAGGATTTCTCAACCAGAGTTCCACCAGAGGATTAAACTCTAATGCCCTAAAACTTCCATTTCATGAGTTAACTTCTCTCTTGTGCATCTAGAATGGTACAATACTTAAGAGAATTGAGAAAATTATCACTCAAATCAGATGAAGATTGTTCAGATGAAGAATATCAGTTGAGAAAGGCTAGCAGAAAATTTTGAAGAAACAGAACAAAGAATATCACCAGCTAATAAGACTAGTTCTGAAACCACAGTAATTAAGTCAGGTAGTTATTACAGCAAGAGATAAACTGACTAACAGAATAGAAGAGAATGTTCTGAATGAAGCCTGCACATTTATTGACCCTTACTGTATGACAAAGATGCCATTGCAGAACAGTAGGAAAAGATGATCTTTCCATAAATGCTGCTGGGTTAGTTAGGTGTCTGTCTATGTCTCTGTCTATATCTATCTCCAAAACCTATTGACCACACGCTGTATAGATATAAATGTAAAAGCTAAAACAATAGCACATCTAGTAACATTAAGAGAATACCTTCATTAACTTGGGATAGGCAGAGTTTTTAACAGAACTCAGAACTAACATGAATAAAAATGTCAATAAATTAAGCTATATTGAAATTAGGAATCCATATTCAAAAAAAAACATTAAAACTGTGAAAATGCAAGCAACTGAGTGGAGAAGATATTTGCAATATATACAACTGCGAAAGGATTCTGTGACATATGCAGAGATGTGTATCCCTTTCAAGAAAGGACTCATCCAGTTACTAAGAGTATGGTGAGCTGACAGCTTCCAGCTATTAACACTTTCAGAGTCATCTTCAGTTTTCAAGCCAAGGTTATGCTATTTTCAGGGTCACTATTGAGCAAGGAAGTAGTAGCTCAGGTCACATTCTTCTTGGTGAGGCCCCTAGCTAATGACTTTATAAGGTGTTACTCCTTAGTAAACTTTTTGCATTTTTAACTCTTTCTCAGTGTCTGCTTCCCTAGAACACAAACTGTGACAGATTCATATACAAACTGCACAAGGAATTTCTAAAAATCAGTAAGAATAGGACATCTCATTTTTTTAATGGGCAAAAACATGAATACGCACTTCACAAAATATGATATGCAAGAAAAGATGCTCAACCTCATTACTCCTCAGGTGAATGCAAGTTAAAACCACAATGATTTGCCATTGCATACCCACCAGAATGGCTAAAATTTAAAGGATGGAAAATACCAAGTGTCAGTGACAATCACTTTGGAAAATTCTTCGCCAATATAGACTAAAACAGAAAATACACACAGTCTATGACTTAGCAATTCCACTCAGGTATATACCCAAAAGGTGGGTGTGTATATGTTTGCACACTTGTGTGCGTGTATCAGAAGACATACAGTATTGCACATATGAAAAATGTTCTTAGTAAGAACAAAAACCTGGAAATAGCCCCCAAAACAGTCCTGATTTGAATGGGTAAATCATTTGCAGTACATTTATCTAATGGAATACCTTACAACAATGAAAATAAACAAACTACTGCTATACACAATAACATGGATGAATCTCACATGTTAAGCAAAATAAGCCAGACAAAATAATCATACTACGTGTTTTCATTTACATGAAGTTTTAAATAAAAAAACTAATCAGTGTGCTATAAGTCAAGACAGTGGTTACCTTTAGGGAGGTACAGGAATGAGGATAAAACCTTCTAGGGTGTTAATTTTCTTCTGCCTAATCCGGGTTGTAGTTAAATGCGTATGTTCACTTTGTAAATATCCTTTGAACTGTACACTCATGATCTGTATACTTTTCTGAATATATTATATATTTCAATGAGGAAGTTTATTTAAAAAGAGTATATCTATTATTTAAAAACAATTTTTTGAATCTCTTTTAGACTTGGACCCAGTTAATTCAGCCCCTTCTTGTATTAATTTTGCAGCCAACATGAATGAGCATAATTACCACACTATTGTGACTGTGAAGTAATTACATTCATAAGTATTGACCATGGAAATCAGTTTAATTGCTTTAAAGTCACATCACACATTGGCAAGGCTATTTAATACAGTTGTGTAAGGAAGTGCTCAAAGAAACCCCACAGTGATGGGAATATGTCAAAGAGACAGAGGACCCAACTGAAAGAGCTCCCAACGGCCAAGTTAAAGCACTTTGAACAACAAAATAAACAAAGTAGTATTATATTATCACCAAAAGTATAAAATAAATATCCTTGAATTCGTGTTGATATAAACACATGATTTTTAAAAATAAATAAATGGGAGAGAATTAACAAGCATTCTATGCTTAAAAATTCCAAATAACTTATGTATATATTCTGCCCTCAGGGAAATGGAGGACAACTCCCCACTCCTTAAGTGTGGGTCATACAAAGTGACTTGCTTCCAAAGAGTACAGTATGAAAAAGGATGGGATGGGGAGAGTAACTTTACAGTGGAGACACCTGAGAAATACTACTTCAGCCAGGTGATCAAGGTTAACATCAAGAGTGATTGGTAATTGATTGATTGATCAATTGGTTGATCATTAATAAATCGTGTTGTTATTATGTACCCTTGATATGATTTGATGAGAATGGCACTTTACCTTTGTGGTTTTCCTACCAAAAACCCATCACCCCAAGTCTAATGAGAAAAATATCAATCAAATCCTAATTGAGGGACATTCTATAAAACACCTGGCCAGTAATCCTCAAAAGTGTCATTGTCATCAAAAATAAGAAAAGTCTAAGAAACTGTCACAGTCAGGAAGAGCCTAAGGATACATGATGACTTAATGTAATCTGATATCCTGAATCAGAAAAAGGACATTCGATAAAAATTAAGAAAATCTGAATCAAGTATGGGCTTCAGTTAATAATAATGTATCAATATTGGTTAATTAATTGCTACAAATGTACCATATTAATGTAAGATGCTAATAATAGGTGAAACTGGGTATGGGGCCTATGGGAACTCCCTGTACTGTCTTTGCAATTTTTCTCCAAATCAAAAACTATTCTAAAATAAAAGTTTATTTAAAAAGAGCAAATGTGACTAGAAAACTAGTCTATGTGAAATTTTTAAAGCGAAAAAATGGCAATCTACACATGTAAGTAAAAACTTTTTTTATATCTTCATTGGTTTTAACCAATTCTCACTGCTTCTAAGTAGTGCCTACTTCTTCATGGCCATCCTCCACTATACTCACCCATAGAGTTATTTCATTTTCTTCTAAAGGACGTTAATCAGCATGAATAATAGGAAAAAAAACCCACATCTTGTGACTATAAGGAATCAAAAAGATCTGGATTTCAGTGCCATTTTTGACAATAGCAAAAAATGTGACCTTAAGCAACTCGGTAGCCCCCTTATGTCTTCATATTTCTCACCTGTAAAAATGTGATCTAAACTGTATTTTGTTAAATGCTAATATTTCTAGGTGTTAAAATGCTGTATCTTAATCATTAGTAATGATTAATGAAATCATATCTTATCTGGGGAATCTTCTATAGTCTGTAGTAGGCCTAACCAGCTATTAATAATCCCTGATAGTGGAGAAACTGGAAGAGAAATAAGTGAAATAGAAATGATTATAAAAATGAGTCTAGTGCTTAATAGATTCATTTGAATCTCTTAGAAATTTAATTGTTGCCAAGTTTTCTAAGGATTCTGTAAATAACATGAAAATCCAGTTAGAATTTCCTTATTTATACCATTTGTTGATACACTACTTATTCTGATATAGTATCATGAATAGCAAAGCTGTAGAGATTTTACACAGCTTGCAAAGACTCTGCCCCAATCTGGTTTTATTGCTTTTTAAACCAGAGGTTTCATAAATACTGGATAATAAATACTTTTGATGAGACTTCTGTCTGTATTAATACTATGCTGTACATTTTAATGTTACACACAATTAAACTGAAAGATTTTTATTTCTTCCAACTAGATAGGAATAACCTGACATTATTTATAAACAACAAAATTGAGATAAAGAGTGGACACATGCCTTTTTTAAGTTGGCAGTCATATTTCACTAAGCCATTTTAAATGTTTCAATTCCTTAGAGGTAAAGAAGGAAAAAGTCTGTCAAATTTAAATGCAAATATTGAATGTTATATTTGAAAGATCCCTCAACATTCCCCTATGACTGCAACCCTCCTTCCAAAAATCCTAGAAGATATATATACCTCTCTTCCATTAGCATCAATTAAACTCCCAGGCTATTTAGCTGACACCTTAGAAATGTCAGACTGGTTGAAAATAGAAGACCCAGGAAAAATAAATTTGAAGATCGGTAAGCTTGACAAAATAAACATGTAGGTGTCCCGGGCCAGGAGGAAGTGGTGTCCAATTGTGGAATCTTCCTATATCTGAGTCTGGGTTAACATGTCATTATTCAATAAAGATATAATCAGAGATGTGATATTTAATAGACCAGGATTTTCCAAACAGTCAAGGAGAGGCTGGCATTCTAGACCAAGGAAAACTATGTGCAAATGTATAGTATACTCTAGAAAATTTGTGCAGTCCCAGATTGCTGGATTAAGTCTGGGATTTTTCTAGGAAGTAGTAGGTACAGTGATGGTGAAAGCGTTGTTCCTATGGTTAACTGTGAGTGCCAGCCTGGCTAGAAAAGGAATGGATATCAGAAGAGAGCTGTTGAAGTGTGAGGTGATGGACAACTTGATACTGAATCTGAGAGTTAACATATCAGGTTTAGGTTTGGCTGAATTTGAGGAAATAAAATAATACGAGGTTAAACAAAATAGAGACTTTTCTTTCTTTCTATCATATAAAATAAGTCTAGAAATATAGTCCAGGGCTGGAAGAGCACTCCACAGAATCAGGGAACCAGTCTCCTTTTATCTTGTCTTTCAATTATGTTCAGCTCATGGTTTCCTTCTCATGGTCCAAAATGGCTGCTGGAGCTCCAGGCATCATATTTTCTGTCAAGAAGTAGGAAACAGGGCAATCTCTTCCCTCAACTCCCTTTAAGGACAATTTTACACAAACTTTTACTTACATCTTATTGATCAGAACTTAGTCATTTGGCTAAGACTAACTGTAAGAGAAGCTGGAAAATATATTATTTTTTTCTAGATAGTCATGCTTACTACAAATCATGGGTTCTGTCCTTAAGGTGAAGGGAGAAAGAATGTTGGAGATGGGTAACTAGCATCCTCGGTCATGGTTCTGTTAGTATTTAACAGTTTAGAGACAGCAGGTCCGGATGATGATAATGTCCAGGAGTATTAGTTTGCTAAAGTGTAGAAAACATAAAACATATTGATGTTAAGGAGCTTGGAAATACTTGAGGTGAGGAAGTTGAATGGATTATGCACGTGGACACTGAAATCACTCAGGATAATAGTAGGATTTACAAAGAATAGATACTGAACCTGATCCAAAATCCTCACTGAATTTTGCGGAAAACTGAAAGTCAATTAGTAACTGTGTAATCAGAGGGTGTGATTTTTCATAGGCAGAGTATTTTGTAACAGGATGAGAGAATCATGGTATAGAGTTAGCAGACTTTTAACTCCATCCCTCCATGCCACGAGATGTAGAAGGTAGTGGTGAATGAGGAGCTTTGAGCAATACTGGTAGTGACAAAAGCCTGCGCCCACAAATTTGGGGTTTAATCATAACTTTGTCATTCACTAGTTTTGTGATTCTTGGCAAGGTACAAAACCATCTTGTTTCCTCACTTATGAATTGGAAATAATTCCTACCTCAAAAGTGTATGGTAAAGATTTTAAAAAATAACATTAAAACATTGCTGAACTCAGTAGATTCTCAAAAAATGTTAGCCACATGCTCTCTTCCATCCTACAGTCCCCAATCTTTCTGTAACAGGAGTTTATTTTTTTTTTTTATTTTTGAGATTGTAGTCTTTTCTAGAAAAGTTTAGGACAGAGTATAAGAATACCATAGATTGAAAATGCATTAAATAACCTTCAATTATGAAGGTTCATATTAGACATAATTTACGATGTCTAATAAATAAATACGTATGTCTAATAAATAAAATACGTATTTATTGTCGTATTTACAACCTAACCCTCTGTTAGGTTGTAAATTCAGCCACTTGTTTTTCCTAGTACCCTCTATTGGACATTAGGAGGGAGAGGGTGCTGTGAGTCTCAATGCCATGTAGGAAAAATAAGCAAATATCTTCCTAGGGTGCCACTTTGCTAAAAGCCTGCCATATGTCCGCAGTGCGCTGAAGCATTAACAACACATCCCGTTTTATATCCCCACTTGACAAGCACAACTTAAAGCAAGGATCAGCTCGCACTACATGTGCTTGTCTAATTCCCATTACTGCTAATTATGTGCACACAGCAGGCAGATCACATCTCTTTAGAATAAACCTTACTTTTCAAGAGAGTTTGTGAACTGTAAACTTTCAAAGCAGTAAATTATTTCTTTCATTTATTAGCACCTAATATACATGTAGATATGTTATTTTATAACCATAACTGTTATTGAGTTGTAGCCACATACCCTACATGAGCTTTCAAAAAATGTCATTTTTAATCTATCGCCTGGCAAGACTTAGCAGCAATTTGTCTCCATAAAGAAAGCTGGCCATGCCACTTTCTGAATTGCAGAGTGGAAAAACTGTCTCAGGGCTAAGATGCACCAGTGAAAGAAATGAAATACACAAAAATAGAAACCTTCCTATATCTTTTTATTTGAATGCTGCTAAACTTGAGCATGCCATTTTTAAAAGGAGATAAGGAAATTTTAAACCAGTTTTCCAGGTGATTTTCTATTTTGATCTTTCTGATTATAAAAAAAAAAGTATTTATGAAATGTTTTGGCCATAACAGCACAATGCATGACATTATAGGACACACTACAAACACATTTCTCTGTGCAGTTTCCCCCAAGATATTTATGATGCAAACAAAAGTTAAAATCTAATAATTTTCTCAGTTTTTCATCCTGGATTACATATTTTTAGTGTTTAAAACTATAGAACATCAGAGAGAAAATATATTTTGATAAGATATGAAAACATATTGTCAAAGCTGCAGAGTTTCACATAGTAGCTATGTTAAACCAAATTGAGCACCTTCTTTCATCAAGATCTGCCTATGTTTTAAAGAAACCCATTTTCTTACGGAATATCTGATAGTAAAACAAAAGTCCTTCCCACACCACAATGCAGAAAGCAAAATAAGCCAAAATCCAATGCTTGGAGATATGTAGAATTTGTACGTACCTTCTTTATCTCTTGTTGACTGAATACATCATTTTATTTTTATCAAAGTGTCAATTCAACTCTTAAACTCTGAAAACTGCTTAATGCTACTATGCTTTCTGCCAAATGATCTTTCAGCAGATTTTCAGTCTGTAGAAATTCTTCTCGAGGTTTCATATTTTGAGCCTCTCCGTTTAAATTTTTTCATCAAAAGTGTTTGAAGCATTTTTATGGAAGGAAAACTCTATGTCTGCCAAATGTTGCCTTTAAAATAAATTTTCAAAAAAGTGTGTCCTCTGTCAAGTGAAGCGTGATCATTACGCTCAGTTCACAGAAAGGGTGAATAAGTGCTACAGAGGGGAGAGGAGAGACACAAGTTTAAGTTCATGCATACTAAAGATTGAACAATGTTTCTTTTTAACCTCATCCTATTCTATTCAAATTATACACAACTGCATCTGTTCATTTCCAAAATGGAAAAAAGAGCAAAGACAAAAAAAACACATGCTTTGTCTTATTTAGCTGGTTGCCTTTCCACCGCTGTCAACACATGACAGTACAGAAATCTCAGTTTGAAAGCAGGTTGTATATAAAGTATAAAACTGACCCCCAAATTTCAATTAATTACAGCAGTTGTGCTTTTTCTTTGAAAGATTCAGAAGATGCACTCCTAAGTATCTGAAAGGGCATCTCTGATTATTTGGCCCCCTACGCCCACCCCAAGTGAGTTCCAGAAGCTGATCCAAGCTAAACCTAGGGTCCTTTATTCTTCTATGGGACGAACACATAAGTATGCTGGAAATGAGAAAAAACCCACCTTTCCTCTACTTTAAACCTATCATTCTTCCCATTCCCAGAATATCAGAATCAAGT
Source organism: Tapirus indicus (assembly GCA_031878705.1). Taxonomy (NCBI): domain Eukaryota; kingdom Metazoa; phylum Chordata; class Mammalia; order Perissodactyla; family Tapiridae; genus Tapirus; species Tapirus indicus. The sequence goes on from CM062925.1 coordinate 41,140,471, forward strand.
ACATTCTCAGGACCAGCTTCAGGGTTAGGCCTAGAACTGTCCAGCAAAACATCCTCCCACCCAATAGCTGAGAGTCCATTCAGTAATCAGCTTCCACAGTTGAAGATAAAATGTGAATGCAAATTGAGTCAACATATTGACTCTGTCCATACTTCAGGGTAAGCAGAATAAGACTGCCAAGAATGAACAAATGAAAACCAATTGTGGACTAGCAAGACATTCTTCTTAAGTTATTTAAGTGCAAAATAATTTTTTAAAAGAGGCCTGGAATTGGTTCAACCTGGCTGGTTATTCTAGGCAGAAGTGGAATTGGTTGATCTTTTTTTCTTTTTAAATGAATTAGATAAACACTCAGAAATTGATTGGAATTACAAATCAAGCTTCTGGAAAGAGAATAAATAAGCCACTGTAAATGTGCGTGAAAATGCCTCATTAAAAGGACAGCCAAGCTACCTGGCTCCAGCCTGACCCTTTGACTCACACTATCGAACCAGCTGGCAAGCCTCTCCCAGGAGGATAGCCGTTAGGCTGCTGGCTAAGTGTCATGAATTACAATATAAACAGCCTTTTCTACATATTTCTTCCCTACCTCTTTAACAACCCTAGAGTGTTAACAGTATTGAGAAACAAGAAAAAAAAATAAAAAGGAAAAAGGTTAAAAAGATTAATGTGATTTCTAGGCAAGGATAATTTATATTCCATTCAAATAAGCACAATTGCAGAAAAAACATAGATTTTTTTTCTACACTTGTGTTAAATGAAATTTGTCACACAAATTTACCCATCATATCTACCTATTAGATGTTACTGTTACCTTTAAAAATAAGCATTTACTAGCTAAAGTTCATAAACTACAATCACGTCTAGGCAAAAATTTACTCTTTTTGTGTGTGTGTCCCGTAATCCTGACACAGGCACCAAACAACCATCCAAACTCAGTCTTGAATTCACTTTTGCCACTTCATTCACCCTTACATCTAACCCTAGCCCTCCTTCCATTACCACTGGGGTTATTCTCATTCAGACTGCTCTCGGGGCCACGAACAGCCTTCACTGCAACTTCTCTGACTCTATTCCTCTCTGCACAAACACACCGTGCACCTTCCTGAGAGAGTAATCTTTCCATGTCCCGCTTCTGGTTATATCCTCTGCTCAAATGGCTTCAACAGGTCCCGAAAGCCTACAAAATAAAGTACAAGTACTTTGTTAAGTATTTAGGAAAGGCACTCAAGTCCACACTCTTATCTGACCCCAACTTCTCCCATACTTTTTCCCACTGCTCCCCTTCAAATCATGCTATGACCCAAACAATCAGACAGTTCTCTTGGATCTGTTCTGCAGACTCCTTCTTCTCTTGCTGAGTCCACTGTATCCACTGCCCAAGATGCTTCTCTTCCTATGGTCAGCCTCCTTATTGATGCCATAAATGAATTCCTCGCCAACTCCATCAAGCCTCCTTCAGGTCTCTGCTCAGATTCCATCTCCCCAGGAAAGTCTTTGTGGAAAACAGAATAGTTTAGGTCCTCTGTTTCATACTCCCCTAACATCTGTGTTTCTCCTCTGTAGCACTGATAGAATGTATGATTAATTAAATATTTGTATAATGACTTGTCTGATTTTGTTTCTCCTACAAGACAGCAAGTGCCTTGAAAGCAAAGACTGGTATCTATATTTTTCTCCATATTTCCAGCACCCGGGGATGCAGCAATCATTCCCCCTTATTACCTCCTATGTGCCACTTTTCCGTTCCTATACTAGAGCAGTTCTCAAGGGGAATGAGCACGGCAGTACTGTGTCACCATGATGTGTGCGTGAGTCTTATCTGCAGCCTTTTTGCTTTATTCACCTTTGTCTCCCTGACAGCACCTTGCACACATCTGTGGAGTTACTGTTCAGTAAATGTTTGTTTACTATAGATGAAAAATCATTAACTGAATGCTTTTTTCACACTGTAAAATTCACATGTAATAACTGACCTTTGGCAGATTGGAATTATTAGCTCTGACTTCAGATAATTGGTATAAATTTTTATCTAAGTAAGAACAAATGAAGTTTACATTTTCTGCCATTTCATTAAAGTGAAGGTCTTAAACCCTAACCTCTCTAATCACTTCTAAATAAATTCATTTTTATGTGTATTGTGTTTACCCTGAAAATAGAGTTTATTTCACATTTGTGTAGTTCAAATTCCTGTCAAAGTCTATTAAACTCTCTCTTTTCCCCACGTACATGTGCTAGACTTCTTCACGTAGAAATATATCAGCATGCTAAAAGGCCAAATTTTTCCAACAACGTGAAATACTTGCTAGGTCTGTGGGTCTCCCCACGTCTAATCCATCCAACCAGCTTTTCTTGAGAGTTGACAATGTGTTGGCAGCTCTAGAATTTCCACTGCAGCTCCAGAATTTCTATATGGAAACATGGCAATAGGGTTGAGTAGAGCTAGGGGACTTGTCTTGAAAGTACAATTTCATAATAAGTATGCTGTTTTTATTTAAGCTTTATGTTCATTTGGATTAGCTTGGATGGAAGCTGATGTAGATTATGGGGAACATACTATCTACCACACCAAGTGATGGCACAACTGGCCAGGTCAAGAAAATCCTTGTATTACTGTAGTTAGAGATAATTTTTCATGTTGCTTTAGAAGCAAAGATTAGGCAATCAATTTTCTTCTTCTCCTCAACTTTACTGGGGAATAATTGACAAAAATAATTGTGTATATTTAAAGTGGACAATGTGACGATTTGATATATATACACATTGTGGAGTGATTACCAAGATCAAAACAATTAACACATCCATCACCTCACATAGTTAACTCTTTTTTATGTGTATGGTGAGAATGCTTAAGATCTACTCTCAGCAACTTTCAAGTATACAATACTGAATTATTAACTATACTGACCATGCTGTACATTAGATCCTCAGAACTTATTCTTAAAACTGGAAGTTTGTATCATTTAGCCTACATCTCCCCATTTCCCCCTCCTCCCAGCCCCTGACAACCACCACTCTATTCTCTGTTTCTATGAAACCAGCAGGGTTTTTAGATTACACATATAAGTGATATCATACAGTATTTGTCTTTCTCTGTCTGGCTTATTTCACTTAGCATAATGCCCTCCCAGTTCATCCAGTTGTCACAAATGATGGCAGGATTTCCTTCTTATTTGTGGCTTAATAATATTCCATTGTGTACATATATACTACATTTTCTTTATCCATTCATCTGTTGAAGGACATTTAGTTTGTGTCCGTATCTTGACTATTGTGAATAATGCTGCAATGAACATGAGTGTGCAGATATTTCTTCAAGATATTGATTTCATTTCCTTCAGAGGCAACCATTTTTCACTCCCTAACCAACAACCTTGTAAAGGAGGTAATATATTTACTAATAAAGAACTGGTTGCTCTGTTACCTTGGGTCAAAATGCTAATTTATACAAAGTCCATATTTAAAATAAGTTTTATTAACAATTGTTTGAGTATCATCCATGTGTGAAACAGGATCTACTGCAGGTAAAAATCTCATCATAGTTATCTTCTAAATGAATGAAAGTTTGCTTCTTTTATTTGGAGAAGCAGTGCTTTCTCGATCTGCATCAATAAATACTACATAGTAAATCATCTCGTAAAATGCCTCGTCTGTCTCATCCCTATTTACCTAATGAAAACCTTTGCAAGAGAAAAAGGAAACAATCACTGCTGTTTGTATTCACTAACTACTGCTGAACCAAATTGAAATCGGAGAGAGAGGAGAGCTGAGCAGAGATGTAGCACCTGTCCTGCCCCTGGTGATTATCTTTCTGCTCCTTCCATCCTTCACCAGCCTCTACAACCAGATTGCCCAAAGCTGTGTTTCCCTATCAGGGTATGTGGGTTCTATTAAAGATAGTTTTCTTAGAATTTGATGTGTTTATTTTGACAATAATCTAAAATTTTATACATAAACATGTTCTAGATATCTGCCTTATACTTGAGTGCAGCTTCATCATTTCAGCGCCCGTTGCATTTGCCTTTACTACCACATTGAAACCAAACAGTTCACTTTATTTGTTGAGGTTAATGCCAAAAGCACAGATGTGGACTTAATATACAAATAATATTTTCATGCCAAATGTAGGTTAGATGGATATCACTCTCAAAACAATGGTTATGAAGCTGTTTCAATGAAGAAAAGTGTAGGAAATTTTGAGTCACCCCTGAGCATATGGTGGTATAGGCATGCCAAACTTAAAAGAACCTGTCTTGTTGCAGCTGGTTTCATATTTATATTTTGAGCAATGATTCAGTTTCAGCAAACAACATCATCTGTCACAGTAAAGCAATGTTTTTAAATAAAATCTTGTTCTCTGTTAGATTTCTTTGCATTTGATTGGTGAGATTATTCTGGAGATTACGGGGGGTGGGGAGGGTTGTATGGAGATTATGGGGAACTATTCTCCACCTCCAGCTATCAGTTGACAGCACCACTGGGCAGGACAACAGAAACAGTCTTTCTATACTATCACATGTAATTTTTCATGTTGTGTTAAACCAAGAAACAAAAATTAGTCATCATTTTTCTATTCTTCCCCGTTCGACAACCTTATAAAAGGGGGTAGTATGTTGATCAATAAGCACAAAATGCTTAAATATTTTAAAACATTGAAAATAATGATGAATAAAAATAATTTTCAACTATGTTGAGGATGCGTATGATCATTTCTTTTTCATTTGAAAGAGGCCATGCCTTTCTCAACTTTGAGAAACACTGTTCTTAACTGCCCAGAATCTTTTGTCCTGTCTTTAGTAATAGCATCCCACTCTTCCCTTAGAAAAGCACTCCTCTATTCCATGTGAGCCTAGCAGAGCCATAAATCATGCTGCTTTTTTCCTTATCCAAAGTATGGCCACAAGCCTCACATTACAGCAATCAGATTTTCTCTCCCAGGAACTTGAATAATGGAAGGAAACACATAAAGGTAGAAGACAGGTAGCATTGAGTTATTTGCAAAGAAAATGACTATGAGTCCTCACTACTCAGGTTCCTGGAGCTACAGAGGGTTTCTGTTCTTTCCTGAATCCTTGTTGTTGAACCTATCATTTTTATATTAGGAGGCATATATTATCCTTCCTATAAATTTTTTTCTTTGCTTCAGTTAATCAAAGTCAGTTTCTGCTGATCACCACCAAGAATCCGAACTGATGCACTAATCTAAACAAAACTGATTCAAACTCACACAAACATTAAAGGAGAAGATCAAAAAGCACTCAAGAGTTTAGAGAAGGATAGAGAAGAGGAAAGTAAGACTATATGTAACATTTTCTTCCTTTCTCTGGTTGGGCTTTGGATTCACTTATTAACACATTGTAAAATTGGCATGTCTTCAGCTCCATAATGTATCACACATGACTAAATGGTTCTTGAAAGCAAGAACTCTCATTCATGTGATATCTCTAGCATCTCACAAAATGCTTGCCACACATAATAGGTAGTCAATAGGTTTTGAACTGACAAAACAATAAGTCAATAAACAAAGAGTTTTTAAAATCCATGGAGTTTATTGTAAAGAGAGGCACAGGTGAGTTTTCCAGTTACTGGAGAATGATCTTTAGAAAGATAATTACTACTATCATGAACATCCACACTCTACAGCAAGCTCCTGTAAGTCAGAAAATGGTTCTAGTCTTTGTATCTCCAGGACCCTAAAAGTGCCTGGTATATAGCTGTCACTCAACAACTGTTTGTTTAGTAAATTAATGTATAATGAAATTAGATATATCACTCCAGAACTTTCATAATATAAAATAATGTGACTTGAATTTGAAGACAACTTTTATATCCTATTCTAGTTCATACTTAATGTTCTGCCTAAACTGTCAGTATTACTCATCAAATTTCCTTCCTAAGGCTATCAAGTCAGTCATACAGCAGCACCAGTTCTTTCAGTTCTCTAACAATGCATCAGGTCTGTTGAAGTCAAAGGTAGAAACATGGAGTATTAAATATTAGTTTAATTGGTAGCACTGACTCTGTGAGGGTTACCGTCATTATCAGCATCTTTATTAAGATATTCTAAGTCCTTTTTGCTGAAGCACATGGACACAGAAATCACTTCAATATATGCAAAACCTCTGTGACCTAGCTTGTTCTTTCACAGAGCTTTAAGCACCAGCTAGCCTTACCCTTATCTCTATTTCCATCTCTATCTCACCATCCCAACCCAAAGGGGTCAAGCAGAGTTGAGGCTTGGTCTTATACAGATTACGTTTCATTTAAAAATAGGTGTTGGTGAGAATAGTCTAAAGGAAGTGGTCCCCCAAACTGAACAAAGGTGTGGCAAGCATACTGCACTTCTGAACTCAGTGAAGTCACTAGACTTCTTGGAGCTGTGAGATTTGAAATCCACAAGTAGAAATTGAATTAAAGACTCCTTGTCTTGAGGCAATTGTCAAATCAAATAAACAAAACCTTTGTTCTAGTCCTTTCTCTGTCATTAACTAGCTCTATGACCTTGATCAAGTTATTTAATCTCTCTGAACCTCAGCTGCCATACCTATCCATCTCTACACTTTGAGAGGGAATCTATTTCTTTGGCCATATCATGCCTTCTCTTGCCTTCATACTTTTGTACATGTTGAAAATGTTCTGGCCTCCTGTTGATTACCTGGTTAACTTTTTATTTAGTTAGCCCACACCCAATCAACACCTTCTAGAAGCCTCCAGACGGCTCCGGTGCCCTCTCCCTGTGCTCCTATAGCATCCTGGACATGCTTGTCTTGTAACTCTTATCACACTACATCATTACTGCTCTCGTTGATCTATCCATCTCGTCTCTTGGACTTAAAGCTCTTTGAATGAATGGACTGTGTGTTATTCCTAATGCTGTTCGTATTACCTTAACACAGTGCCTGTGCATATTAGGAGCTCAATAAATGAATTAATGGATGGATGAATATAAAAACAGATTTTGTTCTAATATTGGTGGTTTTTCACAACGAAATGGCATATTTGGTAAATATTATTCTACAGATATAAAAACCTCTGAAATAATGCTTGGTCTCATTAACAATACAAAACCTAAGTGAAGGAAAGAAATCCAGCTATATCCTTTCCTGCCAAAAGAGGACTACACGAAAAATTTATTGTTCTTGTGGGCCTTAGATCAGTTTAATTACAATGTAGGTATTTACATAAACACAATTTTGCTATTTGTAGTCAATTCACTATAAATGCTTTCTTTTGATGATTGAAGAAGTTAAAGGAAAAATTATCATAACCATCACAATGTTTTCATAATTTAGTTTTGAATAATACTTGAACAGTGTAAAAAAGCATAACTTAAAGACAATTTAGGAGGCACATTGTTTCACATGAGATTATAAATATGTATAAATTTTCATTGTTTTATTGATAAAAATGGTGTTTAATATTACAAAAGAATGCTAATAATATCACTAAACTTTTAATTTTTAAACTTTTTATTTCTTGCAGAGGAAGATTTGCCTTGAGCTAACATCCACCACCAATCTTCCTCTTTTTGTAAGTGAGCCACTGCCACAGCATGGCCACTGACAGACAAGTGGTGTAGGGAACCAAACTCAGGCTGCTGAAGTGGAGCACACCAAACTTAACCACTAGGCCACTGGGGCTAGCCATAAAACATATTTTAATAAAATACCATTTCAAGTTTTCTTTACTATCAATGTGGTAAAATCAAGTGTATCTTATTTGAAGCCTAAAAAGAAGTCACTTACTAAGAAGGCTTCAAATATTTGTTATTGGTTGGAACTTTACTATAACAAATAAGGCATACCATTCACATTGATGTTTGTTTGTTTTTATCACTCCTCTATATTTTACAATTGGAAGATAATATGCTTCATGTTCTAAGCCCAAATTGCACAGTTTCCAATATCTCAAAAATACACATATCTGGAAACCAAGAGTGTGTTGACAAGTCACTATTTTATTTTTGACAATGATTATAAATGGAAGAAAAAGAAAAGCTGAAAATTTGAGAACCTAATTTTTTTTCTTCTATATCAAAGTAGCAAACATTATGATGACATTGTTCTAAAAGTTCAGTAGATTTTATAAATTCCCAAAAAGAATAAGGAGAAAATAAGGGAAAAGATACACAACCAAATTTCTGATTCCTGAACTCACACTGTTAGCCATAAACTTACACTGCTTGAATAAAGACCATAATCATACCATTCAATATCTCATTTTAATGACTATTGTTCATAAAATATTAATTTTATTTTATTGTAAATTAGACTATAAACAGGAACATAAAATTCCTGAAATGCAGAAAGAAGAGGATTGCTTTCAAGCAAAACTGCTGTTAAATCTTGATCTTTTCAGAGTATTACAATTAGCAATATATGTCAGATTCATAAACATCCTGTACCAAAGATCAGACCAAGTTGTTCTATTCAATTCAGCTTATTCTATAGAATTAGATGCTTTATTAAAACATATGTGTATAATAATTACTAAACATTAATTTCTAAATTATAAACACTAATATATTATTTAGAGCAGGAAAGAGAATCTCATACTCATAAGATCAAATCTCAGTGAAAACTTTTAACAAGTTTCACACATTGCATGGTTCAGCATCTTATTCCCTAAATTTGATGATGTCCAATACAACCTAAATCTCCTAAAGCATAAACAACACTCCCATGGGCTTCCCTTGATTCCTTAATTTACAGATTTTTTTAGACTGTTTTACATCAAAAGCATTTCAATTATCCTCTAGAGGACTTTTGAATTCTATCTAGCTGCATATTTAGAACTTATCAGAGAATACAACCTCACTTATTTGTACAGTATCCACACTTACTCAACTCTTCCCACATCCACTGAGATGAAAATTTAAGAATGACCATGAAAATATGACTTTCATGAAAACCCCGTGAAGGTCTAATATTTACTTATAGATGCCCTAGACAGCCATTTTTTCCATTTTGAGAAGCTTCATCTCCTTTTTTTCTTATTCTTATTTCTGCCCACAAATAGTTAAACATGCCACTACTGTTAGCAGGCAAGATTTTGCATTCAGGATTCCATAGAGATAATATACATTTTTGTGGGGCCATTCCTCATTTGTCCAGGTCATAGTATCTCAATTTATATTTTAATCTAGCATACAATTTTTTTAAATAGAAATTTAAAGTAGATATCTACATTTGTCTAAGATTTTCTTACACTGAAACTTATGATTCCTATCACTTGATGCTTTTACCAGGGTTTAGTAGCCCCATGATTGCCAGACGAGATTATAGACCTATATAGCACTATACTCAGAGGCTAAAGATATGCCCAAAGAATCTCATTCCATCAGAACATAACAATGCATAATATAATAGAGTCATTCCCAAAATGTGGTACACTTAACACTGAGTACTTGATATAGTTTAGTTAGTACAAAGATAAACATTTTTAATTTGAATGGTAATATGTTTATTAAACATATACGAAAACATATTACTTATACATCAAAACTGCGCTACTATTGTAAGAACAAGGTTGAAACAGAATTTAGGTTTTGTTTTCTTTTTTTTGTTTGGTGAGGAAGATTGCCCCTGAGCTAACATTTGTTGCCAATCCTCCTATTTTGGGTTGAGGAATACTGTCACTGAGCTAACATCTGTGCCCATCTTCTTCTACTTTGTATATAGGATGCCATCACAGCATGGCTTGATGAGCATTGTGTAAGTCCGCACCCGGGATCTGAACCCGCAAACCTCGAGCTGCTGAAGAGCAGCGCACAGACTTAACCACTACACCACGAGGCCAGCCCCTGTTTTCTTTTTAAGAGGGTCTTTTTCAACAGTCTTTCTTTTTAACAAAAAATAAGTAAATAATAGGAAGGGTGGTTCGTGGACAAGCCAAAAGTTATGAAAATTCTACAAGAATTAAGTTGGAAAAACAGTAATATAATTTTTAAAAAATTGAAAGTTGACTGTAGTCTCAAAAGAAGTATCAAAATTAGGCCAACCTAAATTACTATAACTAATTCATAGTTGTTATTGAAGTTAAAAAAAAGAATAATTTTGTTCAGTATTAGAGGATAATATCTTCAGGCATATCTCAAAGCTAATGTTTTATTCAATATGACATTATAAGCATTAACTTTTACAAACTGAGCCAAGAAATAAAATGTGCTGCATTTTAAATAATGTATAATATTTATAGATTTTTCTTCCCTCAGATATGTGCTTTACTTTGTAAGGATAATAAATACCAAGGGCCTAAAAAGATTTGTAAGTGCTTCTTAAAAGGCTTTCCAGAAATTTATTTGAGCCAGAAATATTAGGAACTATGTAAAATAAAACAAAACTGAGAGTAAAGTAGGTTCCATTCCTGATGCTACATCATAAGAAGAATGTGAAGAAAATCAGGTTCCATTTAGCAGGTGCAAAGGAGAATGTGGTACAATTTCTCTAAGTCAGACTAAGTAAAGTTTTAAATGTTTTCTACTCTTAGTTCCCTCAAATTGTGTGAATTTGTGGCTTTTTTATTTAATAAAGGGAAATTAAATAAAATTCATTCTTAAAAATACAATTCTTTAGGGTCGGCCCGGTGGTGCAGCGGTTTAGTTTGCGCTTGGCAACCCCAGGTTCGCGAGTTCGGATCCCGGGGGCCCACCGACGAACTGCCTGTCAGCCATGCTGTGGCGGCGTCCCATATAAAGTAGAGGAAGATGGGCACGGATGTTAGCCCAGGGCCAGTCTTCCTCAGCAAAAAGAGGAAGATTAGCAGTGGATGTTAGCTCAGGGCTGGTCTTCCTCACCAAAAAAAAAAAAAAAAAATACAATTCTTTAAATAAAACATGAATTATTTCTTTTGTTTTTATTTTGGCATAAGCTTCCAATTTGAGCCACTATTTTTAGAAAAATACCAAATTATAAATACTGTAAATATAAATTAAATATAGATACATTAGAATATTCTAGACACAAATGCTTCAATTCTAAAGGTCAAGAGTATCATAATTCAGAAGCAAATAACAGATACCTAATTCTACACGTAAAATTTGTATAATTTACTGTATGTAAATGATACTTCAGTAAACCAAACTCAGTGAGAAAAATTATAGGAAGATATGTAGTAAAACTGATAGGAGAATTACAGTATTAGCCAACTCTTGGTAATAGTGAATCTGACTGAAAATTATTTCATGGAAGTAATGCAAAAATAAATTATGCTTTAAATGGCTTTGTCATAAAAATTGTGAGAGACGGTAGCTGGGGGGCAAATTACAGAGCTGGGCCTCAGGCACTCTAGTAGGCTTGTAAGATTAATCAAATGTATGTCCGGTGAGACTAAAATGTATACAGCTTCAATACAGCAAAGGGATTGGCAAAGTCACTGAGGCTAATTTCTAGAGATACACATGTACACACAACAACAGTCAACATCAGCAATCCACCATCTTGATCTCCCTCTCCACTATCCACCAGAGGAGGGGCAAGTGGGAGGAGCTGAAGACAAAGATTCCGTCTTCAATTTATGAAAGTAGGGTTTGGACCGAGTACTTATTCTTACCACTCTGACATTTTATTGATAAATATTCCTCATTCTCACACGGTTCTTTTAATCTACCTTTTCTATCCTTTTCTTTCTTCCTTCCTTCCTCCCTCCCTTCTTTCCTTTCTTTCTTTCTTCTCTCTCTCTCTTTCTGTTTCTTTTTTGTTTGTTTCTTCCTGACTAAATTCAATTTAAAGTATACTCTTCATGACTATCATGACTGCCCGTACTTACGAATCCTCTTTGGTATTGTATTTCTTGTTATATCTGCTCCATCAGTTATTCCCAGCCCCATTCATTTATTCCCTTTAACCAAACATCCAGGTGTTAGTTGTATACAGATTTATCCATGAAATGTAGTAGTGTTACTTATAAACACAACTTATGATTTAAAATAATAGAGTTCAATAAATCTTCTGTTTCTTACTCTTTCTATTCAAATCATATTTCTTGATGTCTATGTTGCTATACAATCTAAGTTCACTCTTTCTGTCCTCTACATAGTATTCTAAAGTATGCATGTGGCGCATTTAAGGTATCCAGTAACCCTAGCAGCAACCAGTCTTCCTGGGAGATAAAAATATTAACACTATGAGGTTGTTATTGCTGTGGTTTAACCACACAACCTGCTGATTCTGAAATAATTTATTCTAACTCTTCTACCCCTAAGCCTATATCAAGTTAAAGTCCTTTTATTTTTGAAAGTGAGAAAGATATATGTAATGAATAAAGCATGTAGTCAGTCTTTCACAACTAACCTTTAGCAGAAAAAGATTGCCAAATTATCTTCCTCCCCTACAATTTATCACTGTCTTTTATTTTCTGAAAAATTGGAGCAATGTCCTTGATCCGGATAGCTTCATAGAACATATTCGATGAATTCCTAAGGACACATATGAAACGTCAAACAAATATTGCAACTGGAAGTTTTAGTACCTTAATGAGATCATTTCACTCTCCCTTCTCCTGCTGTTACCTTTCTGTTATGGACCTCAATTGCTTATTACTTTGGCAGCAATAGAAGATGTTACTGATGTGACTACAAAATCTCTAAAATTCAAGTTCTTTAGCTTGACGATAAAAGAGCCAAAAATTGATTTTAACAAAGATGTTCAGTCTTTTCTCCCATTTCCTTGCTCTAGGGACTCTAGTATAAGCTAATTGTACTACCACCAAGTCCCAACCAGGAACTTGAATTTAGAATTACAAGAAAAAGAAAAGAGTGTGTATTTGAGAAACACATGGACTGAGCTGACTTACCTCGTATAGATGCTGTGGGGGTTAAATAAAATATGTGTGGATAGTGCCTAGCACAGTGCTTGGTAAAAAGTACTCAATTAATGTTCATTTCTTTTCCTACCTCCTCTTTCTTGAAATCCTGCTTTTGTACCTTTCTTTGTACTCTACATTTTGGATCTCCTCAAAAACTCCAAGTTTTTAGCCAAATGACAAGTCACTTTTGTAATGAAGCCTACTCAAATCACTATTCTTAAAGAATTTTAGTTAGTTAGTTATTTGAAAGTAGTGACAATATTTCCTGTCAAAATTTCTGAAAGAATAAGCGACTTAAACACAGTGGAAACTCAAAAGTTTTTTTTGAATGAACAATTTAAAAATGAAATGGTGAGTTCGAGCATGACATCAGGGATAAAGATCCCTGATTCATTCATGAAGATCCAACTTGTGCTGGGTATAATGCGAATAGACTGTATAAAAGCAAACCAAAGTTCTAACATCGAGGGGACAAGCACGTAATAAAAGCACAACCTTCTGCCTACTTGCTGAGAGTTCTCAGTTTGAACTTTTAACCTTTGAGAGCAAAATCGATACAAGGGATTGGTCTTAAAAATGAAAAGCACAACTGTGGCATATATTGCTTCCAATACCCTAGGAGATGTACCATCTGTTCTGTTATTTGCCATTTTTTGAGCATCCCACTGGATTAATCTAAATTTCCAGTGGGCTATTGTTATCCACCAATAGAGTCAGATCAACAACAGCAGGAAAATACAAATAAAAAACCCTGAATTCTGCTCCCTCAGGCTAAGATAGGACATCAAAATAAATAAGTATTGCATGCCAGGAGGAATGGCAGAGATTTGTGCCACCCTCAAATACTTAAATAGTTCAGGCGTGGTGGTCTCCACCATATCCCCAATCAATTTACCAATTTGGCCCCTGCATAAACCAGGTGGATCATGGTGGATGACAATAGCCCACTGGAAATTTAGAGTAAGCAAAATAAACCAGACAGAGAAAGACAAACACCATATGATTTCACTCACATGTGGAAGATAATCAAGCTCATGGATAAAGAGAACAGATTAGTGGTTACCAGAGGGGATGGGGGTGGAGGGAGTATGTGAAAGGGGTTAAGGGGCACGTATGCATGGTGATGGATAAAAACTAGACTATTGGTGGTGAGCACGATGCGGTCTGTAGAGAAACTGTTATATAATAACGTGCGCCTGAAATTACACAACGTTATAAACCAGTATGACCTAAATAAAAAAACAAGAAAAGCACATGGCCCCAATACTATGACTCTGCTTTTTCTCCAAAACTTTTCTATTGTTCTGCAGCTTGAAGTTATTTATTTAGACTGGGAAATATCATTGATACTTACTGACCTGCCACTAGAATGACCTGCTAGCATTTGGAGCTCCATATTAACATAATTTGAGTGGCCAAACAGCCCAGTTTGCTAGGACAGTCCTGATTTACAACGTGAGCAGCCCCAGACTTTGCTACAGGTAGACTGCAATGCAGGACTCAGCACTTCATTACATTTTCCTAATAAAATATCCTCACAACAGAGTATTATTAATCTTTACTAAATTTTTTGCTTTTTGTGTCTTTACACAAATATTAAACAATATTTAAATGTGAAAGTAAAAAAGGAAGACGATCTACTGTAAAATTTTTGAAATTACAGATAAGACCTCTGCTTTTATCTTACAGATTAGACTACTTGTAGGCTTCTTTGTAATGTTTAAAATTTGACTGCCACCCACAATCCTAGTCCTCTTTAGTATTCCAGAATAACTACTACTATTAGTTTAGTGTGGAACCATTCAGACAACTTTTTTATGTATTATATTTACCTACATATATATGTAGCAATATAAAAAGAGCATTGTCTTTTAATTGGGGGACAGTGCTTACATAAATAGCATCAGACTGTTGAACTAATACTTCAACTTCCTTTTTCCACTCAACATTTTCTAAATGGTTATTGTTGAGGTAAGGAAAAGCGATTAATTTTTGCATGCTCGCCTCTATTTTTCCAGTTTGATGAACTCTCCATACATACGAACAGTTCATTTGTCTATTCATTTTAATTTTTTCTTTGGTAATTTCAGTCATATATAAGGCCTTAGAAATTTGCCATTTTCTCTAGATGTTCTAATTTATTTCCGTACAGTTTGCCATCACCTATGTATTACTACCTGGTAGCAATACAGGTAATAACTACCTAAAGTTATTTGTGCTTTTGCTTTCTTCTTGATGATATTTACCAAAGGTTCTTTTTATTGTTATTTTCAAAGAAATAATATTAGATTCACTGAATTTTTAACTGTACTTTATTTTTTAATATTTCTGCTTTCTTCTTTATTAATTTCAGTAATTAATTTCTTCTAAATTGGATGGAGGTATTTTTTTAAATTTTTCACCTCAAAGTTCATTATATTTGTTTTCAATATTTCATCAATTTTATAATGTATTTAAGTCATAAATTTTTTGAATGTACGGCTTTAGCCACAACCACAAGTTTTGATATGTGATGCACATATTGTTGTTCAATTATGAACAGCTCATAGTTACCATTTGCATTTCCTCTTGAACATAAACGTTATTTAGAAGTTGGTTTTTATTTTCCAGTTGTGTACTTTTTTGACCACTGACATCTAATTATAGTGTATTGAGATCAGGAAATGTGACCTGCATGAAAACAATTTTTGCTGTTTGTTAAGATTCACTCCAAGGCCTAAACACAAATAATTTTGAAAAAGACTTTTGTTTGAAAGAAATCTATATTCTATATTTCAGAAATAGAAAATTCATGTAATTCTATTAGATCAACCCTAGTATTTGATGTTGTAATTTTCATTAGTCTTACTTATTTTTAATCTTTTAATCTGTGCTTTCTGAGTGGTAGATATTAAAACTTTCCACTATGATTATAGATTATACATTTCTCAGATTGTCTAACAAATTTAAAGTAAATATGTTAGGTGCATAAAAGTTCCAACTATTACATCTTCCTGTTCTTCATGACAAATTCTTCTTATTACTGGGCAACATCCCTCCATTTTTCTCTTCTTATTCAATGCTGTAATGAACATATATATACTCTCTCTTATAATCTCTTATAATGAGCATCTACCTGGATTTAAAAGTATTTGAATTAATTTGAGCCTCTCTTTCTTTTAATAGGTGCACTTATATTCACATTTACTGTGGTTACTAAGTTTGTATTTCTCTCTACCATTTCATATTGTTTTTTTGCTTTGATTCTCCTTTCTGCTTTGTCTTCTTTTGTGTCTTTTTTTTTTTCTTTTTTGGCTTGTGTCTTTTTGTTCTTTTTTCCTCTATTGATTTTAAATTACACATTCTGCTTTTTTCTTCTAGTCATTAGCAAATTTTTATCACTTCACTTTTTTTATAGCATCTAGAGCTCATCAGTGTGGACTCCCCTCCAACAGGACAAAAACATTAACACGCTATTTCTAGCTTGTTCTTTCTCCTTACTTGCTCCTGTCCCTCAGTGTCCTATGTTGATATAGTTTGGAACTTTCATTTCAAATTATTTTGAAGCCTTTTAAAGATTCTATACTTAGAGTTAGCAATAAGTTTCCTAATTTATTTTCTCCCTGCTGACTTCTGAATTCCACTACTACCTCATTCATTGTTCTTTTGCTGGAGCAATCCTTTAGCAATTCTTTCTGAGGATGCTTAATCTTTGAAATCAAGTGATTTTATGTGTTACTTACTATGAACAAACAGGATATTTTATTACTTTCAATTTCTTCCTCCTCCTCATTTTCTTCTCTATCATCTGATTTGGGCAGCTTATATAATTATCCTTACTTCTCCAAGTGTTTATCTTCAAAGTTTTTGAAATAATACTTTATATTTATTACTTTACCTATTAGTTTAGACATTACCTAAAATTGAAAGTGGAAGTTAGTATTCTTATATCACCAAAATCCATTCTGAATTTTAAAAGCTCTAATGCTAATTGCATTTGCTCCATACTTTTCCTTAAAGAACTTTAGGATACTCATTTGTGAAGCTATAGTTGTCAATTTTACTTAGAGATAAGAAGTATATATACTGCTTAAATCCTGCACTGTTTTTTATTTCAATGTTTTTCATGGTCTATCAGCTTTTTTTTAATTGTGTTCTCAGAGATAGCTTGCATTATCAATATAATGGCATTTAATTGTAGGACAAATTAATTCTACAGTTTTCACAGCAGAGACTTCTAGGGCAAGGGTTTAATTAAAGCCTAGGATGTGCTGGATTAACTACATTGCAGAAGTGACTAAAAGTAAGGCCACCAAAACCATGTCTGTTGATTCTATACAAGAAATAAATTAACCTAAACCCAAAATAAATTTTCAAAAAGAAATGTACAATAGAAATCAGAGTAAAAATAATCACCATGAAAAAAAATAATGCAATTATGTTGATTTTTACATTGGCATTGAAAGGGCAATAAGCATGTTATAGGAAGGGTTGGATTTTAAAATAGCAAAGGATGGGAAAGATTTCAAAAGTAGGTGAAATGCAAGAGAACAATTGTTGCATGTAGGAGTAATGGGGATAAAGGAATTAAAATCACTCCAAGTATCCCTTGCAACCATTGAAATGGTTTATTATCTTTATTATTTGTCAGTTTACAAGAGTAATGCATGCTGGTGGTAAAATATTTAAGTATAACACAACTATGTAACATATAAAGAAGTCTCCTGTGATTCAAGCCCAAAGTAAGAAAACAAATTAGATTTTAAAAAGCATATAGACACACTTTAACTGTATTTTGTGGGGGGGTTTTGTTGTTCATTTTTAAGCATTTATAGCATTTAATAGTTTTGGGTTCCTTTTAACAAAAAAATGAGCATAGATGGAATATAATTCATTTCACTTGTCCCTTATTAGATGATAATTTTTCTTGTTTCCAATTTCTCTCAATTTGCAAATGAGAGTACAAAGAATACTATCAGTGAATATAAGTATATTGTAAATATGTCTGTGTACCTTTGCAAAGTGTACCTATAGTTCTCAAAATAAGATTGCTAAATCAGAGGGTATGAATATTTTACATCTTAATACATATCATTAAATTTCTCTAAAAATTATTAAAATATTAGAATGCTACACACCTACCAAGAGCACTGGCCTTTTGCCCATATTGTCAGCAACATCAGATAAGAAATTAAATATTTTTAAATATTGATTTCAAGAGTTGGTAAAACATTCTAATGGAAACACTTCTTCCTCTCCCACCAGGACAGCAAGAGGAATAGGATTTTACTGAAAATAAAAATATTGACAGGAGAGAGACACACATACAACAGTAAATCCTAACTAAGGAAACAGTTCAAACTCTCACAAGAGAAAGGTATAATGAATAGAGTCATCCATATGATTATTAAAATAACCGTCTAACACGCATAAATTCTTTGCAGTTTTTCTCCAACTAGTATAAAGAAGAACTTTGCCTGTGAAATATTGATCAACCAGAAAATAATTATTTCCAACTCAAATATTACTTACTAAAGATATAATAAATTATCTGACATCAATGACAATAAAAGTTAAGGATGTCTTCTGAGTTTAGACAAAGTTTTTAACTGCCTTTTTTAATCTGTTTAAAATCAGAACCCACTGTGTGCTCTACATTAATTTACCATTTTAAGTTTTGCTATTTCCTCTAACAATATACTCATATTGTATATGATATTATGATTGAAATAAGGACTCTAGTGATGTTGTATTTTCTTTATTTTAATAGAAAGGAATAATTAAGTAGAAATAAAATTATACTCAACTTACACAACTAAAT
Source organism: Tapirus indicus (assembly GCA_031878705.1). Lineage (NCBI taxonomy): Eukaryota > Metazoa > Chordata > Mammalia > Perissodactyla > Tapiridae > Tapirus > Tapirus indicus. Next base: position 41,159,075 of record CM062925.1, read on the forward strand.
TGAAACCATCACTTACCTGAGTCCTTCAAACACTCATTTAATCCATATATGTTTTTAATGATAACAGTTACATGCTTACTGAGAGAGCTTAATTAAGTAATACAATGATGAAATTAGTAAAAGTACTAAAGGAGGCCATCTGGACATTTAGTCTCTCAACTCATAAACTATCTGTATTCACTTTATGTTTTTCAAATGCATTTAGGAACAATTTGGTGAGCCAATATAGCAATACCAGATGCACTTTGCAAGCTGATTATGAAGCAGATGGTTTTATGATCACACTTGTGTTTTAAAAGGCGTTATTCTATTATATAAGGTTCACATTTATGACACATGCTTCTTGTTTAGTATTGTGGATGGTATCATCCTGTCAGAGCATCTCACACATTTCTCTTTCTTTGCATCTGTTCAGTAAGCATGTCGACTGATTCTCTTAGCAGGAGGGATAAATTATCCAATTACATTGTTCGGAGTATGGTATATTATACAGTCCTAATTTTCTTATTAACACGATAGCATCAGTATAGCATATAAGTAGGCAACCACGGAAAATCAACACAGATGTCTAAAAGCCAAGTCGGTTGCATTCAGTTTATTAAATGTCTGATCCATGTAACCTACCAAGATTTGATGTGAACATTTTATTCCTTATTGGTGTTTTTCTGCTATATATGATACAGTTTTGCTTAACTAAGCTCAGAGGTAAAATGCACTCTGGAAGTAATTCTATGTTAAGAGACTGTAACCATAATTATTCTAGGCATAATAAACTAATAATAAGAATATTAGCCTCTACTTAGCCATAATAGAAAATAAATGTGACTCCAGCAATAAGCATGCCTTTCTGAAAAAAGCAGTTAAGGATTATGCCTTTTGCTCATGCAATAAATTTCAATTTTGTCACTTCTTTAGGTTGTAATGAAATGTGAGAAAAACATTTCAAGAAAAAGCCTGACTTGTCTATAAACTAAGTGTCCTGACATTCTGGCAATGTTTCCTGCCTGATTTGTCAAGGTAACTTAATTCTGGATTTGAGTGATCCTGTGGGATTTATCCTGTTATCTTAACTGACTAGATTAGTATTACTGTGAGAAGAGACCTTCATGCATTCAACTAGCATTTATTTACTATCCACTAAATGCTCCTGTGCCAGCCACTAGGGATACAAATATAACTGGATCATTGTGCATATCCTCAAGGAGATTACAGTCCAGTGGTAAAGCAGGATGCAAATAATTATGTGTGTGAGAGTGAGAAAGAGAATTACTATTATTGTAAACAAATATTAAACTGTAGTTAATGATATTCATTCTTAAGTATTAAAGGAGAAATTGACTGGTGTTTGCAATTTACTTTCAAATGCACCTTTGAAAATAAGATGGATTAATAATGGAGAGAGGGCTGGATAGATATAGATAGATAGATAGATAGATATGTCATAAAGCAAATACAGTAAAATGTTAATGATAGAATCTAGGTGGTGCGTACACAGGTGTTTACTGTAAAATTTTTTCAACTTTTTTGTATGTTTGAAAACTTTTAATAATAAAATGCTGGAAAGGAAAAGAAAGCAGGATGCTTACAAATGGAATTATGGAGGAAGGAATGTAGTTGTTGGTTATGGCTAGTTTCAAGTTAGAACATGAGAGTGGTTGGCTGTTTTGGGGTGAAAATAGGGTAAATAAAGGGAAGTCAAGGAATTGAGAAACCAGGGCAGGGAACTGCAAGACTCATCTGCTTGAATGTGTATGGATATTGAAATCATCAAAACTTTATATTTTTAATACTAAAGAAAGTGATAGTGACCCAGTACTTAAATATTCAAGGAATGAGGGAGACTGGCCTGTGTGTAGTTAACAGAAAAATAATAGTGAGCGACAGTCTGACACCAGAAGCTTCAATGCTGGAGGCTTTTTGGAAGGAGGGAGGGACAATGTTCTGGACACAACAGAGAAAAACAAAAAGGGCATTTATTCCAATTTCAGGCTCAGAGGAACAGGACCGTAGGAGAAAAAACAAAGCCACTACCTGAGAAAGCTACATGAAAAATAGTGTGGTAAATGTACAACCAAGTCTTGGTTAGAGCGAGAAGGTAAAAGAAATGTTTAATGAAGAGGTTGAAGTCATAGATAATTTAATAAGGACAAATCACAAGTTCCAGAAGAGCACTAGCAGAGTTTAGGGAATGAAATGGGGAATAGGGGTAAAAAATGAAGGCAGATAAGGTTAAACACAAGTCACACGGATTCAGAGTCTGGGGCTTCCAGTGGGGAATAAAATACAAGGAAATCAAAGGTGTGATGGGAATAGTCCTGGGCTCTCTGAGATCAACTAGGGTGATGAAGTTCTGAATGATGGAAGGGGAGAAGGATTTGTGGGTATCTTGCCAAAGGCATGCAGAAAGAGTAGATATTTATCAGGTAGGCAGGTGGGGAAGGTATTTCCAAGCAGTGAGAAAAGCCTGAGCAAAGGCTTAGAGGCTTGTGACAGTAGGGTGTTCCAGGGATTACAAGGAGTTGAGTATTTGTGGTGTATAAAGTGCAAGGGTGGGGGTTCTAGTAGTTGAAGATGCAGAGAGAGGCAGAGTGTTATATGCTATGTGGAAAGAGTTTAAAATGTAAACTGTAAGCAGTGGGAAACCAATGAAGAATTGTATGGAGGTAAGTAGTATGATCACATGTCCTTGTTACAAGGATTACTCTCAACATGGTATAGAGCTTGGATTGGATGATGTCATTCTAGAAGCAGAAAGGCCAGCTAAGAGGATTGTTCCAGGGCAGATGACAGATGATTAATGCCTGAGCTAGAAATGGGGCAGTAGGGTTGGAGAAGCAAGGAGAGATGTGAGAAGTATTTAGAAAAAAGAACCAATAGGCTACAGCAATTGATGCAAAATAAAGGGAAAATTCAGGACAGTTTCAGGTTTCGGGGATGATCGTGGAGCCAGTCACTGCACAAGAAGTAATGGAGGCTGAAAGAATTTAATGGATGTTGAGAGGAATTGGATTAGGAGAAATACAATGAATTGCTCTTATAACATGAGGTTGAATACAAATGTGAACTTATAGGGTAACAATATGGGTTATAGAATCAGGGAATGAGTGTGGATTGCTAAATAGCTTTTAGCAGTTTTAAATAGTGAACTAAAATCTGATTATTCTCTTCCTGTCTACTGCTAGCACACAGATTAAAATCAAAGAATGCAAATTAGCAGAAGAGAAGCATGGAAATCAAGAGAGATTTATGGAATTAATACAATGTAAGACATTCTCACTGGAAAAAAATATGTAGTATTCAATAATAAATTAAAATATGCATATAGCCAAAAAAGAGTACAGTAGTCCCCTCTTATCCACAGTTTCACTTTCCATGATTTCAATTACTGTTGGTCAACCATGGTCTGAAAATGTTAAGTGGAAAATTCCAGAAATAAACAATTCACAAGTTTTAAATTGTATGCCATTCTGAGTAGCATGATAAAATCTTGAGTCATCCCTCTCCATCCTGCCCTGGATGTGAATCATCCCTTTGCCAAGTGTATCCATGCTTTATATGCCACCCACCCATTAGTCACTTAGTAGCCATCTCAGTTATCAGATCGACTGTTATAGTATCACTGTGCTTGTGCTCAAGTAACCCTTATTTTAGTTAATAATGGCCCGAAAGCCAACTTTATTATTCATTGTTGTTGTTAATCTCTTACTGTGCCTAATTTATAAACTAAACTTCATCACAGGTATGTATGCATAGGAAAAAACATAGTATGTCTAGAGTTGGGTACTATCTGTGGTTTCAGGCATCCACTGGGGGTTTTGGAACGTTTTCCCCACAGATAAGCGAGAACTACTGCAGTTCTGATATATCATCCCAAGATTTTTGATTTAGTTGTACTTTTAAGAGCCATAACATTATAATTATGAGCCCATTACAATAATGTGTCTTGATACAATATGGAGTCAACAAAACTGGGAGCATAGTCTTTGCTTTCTTAGAATAGCTGCAGAGTTAGATCAAACAAAGCTTAATGTTATTCCAATAGCTTTGCTTGAGTCAGCCTAGGAACTCTCATGGCTCCTTTATTCCACAAGCAGTGATGTGACTAATTTTTTAGTGAGTGACTAATTGTTTTGGCTATGGCACCAGACTGGTGCTACTCTGAAAACTTCAATGTAAAGCCAATGAAGAATAGACTTAAATCCTACTAAATAAATTAATTATGCACGATGATAGGAAGCTCTGTTTCTTAAATTAAAAATTAAGAATAATTTCATAAATGCATTTTTATTTTTGGTATCATATTCCGGTACATTTAGGACATAAAATTTCTCTCATCAGTGGATCCATGTAGAGATCACTTTTCGTTAAGAATATATAACCATGCAACATTGCAATCAATTCCTACATTTAAAAATATTAATATTATGAGGTTTTCTTGTGTTAAATATGACAATATAAAAATTTAAATTTCACTTCCTGAAAATTTTAAAAACATGTCACATTTGTCCCACAGGAAAAGACCATTTCTTTACTTTGTTGGAATCTATTGCAAAAATCTTAATTATAAGGTAAAATCAAAATCTAAAACCATAGCTTTGGGCTTCTTTTTTTGACACAAAATTGTTATGCACGGGTGATTCATCATTCCACCAAGTTCATGAGTCCATTTTTCCCACTTCTGTTTGGATACAGGATTCTAGATGGGTGAACATAAAATCATTTAATGCTAGAACATTGTCAAAATTCTAATCAAAATTGACATTTTGTAAACTACTTCTGCCAGTACTTGGATTCAATATACTATCAGTAATAAAAACATATTTAGCATGCTCATATGAAATACAATTTCTTTAAAAATTTTTTTATGATTTTTAATTATCTAGTTTTGTTCTACCTGTTCAACTTTACTGATCTGCCTCCACTGATAGAACACTATTTATACTATTGTTTCTTTGGCTTCTATTAAATTTGCAATTTGGGGAGTTTGGGGTTTATTTATTTATTTAATTATTAATGTTTCTTATTTGGGTGACTAAACATATGCTAAGTAGGATATAATCCTCTTTTAGCTACAACCAATATAGTAAACTGCAGCAATTGTAAGAATTCTAGCAGCTTCTTTCATTTATAGACTGGTTGTAGCCCTGCTTTAGTGCTGCTATATCTCAACGTTGAAAATAGAGAAGGTAGCTTGTAGCATGGCAGGCTGATGATGTTGTCAAGCAATTGTTAACATTCCATCTAGGATTTCTGACAGGAGGTTATTGTTCATGCTTGCTTAATTTAAACACTATTATAATTAATAGGTTTTTTTTATCATCCAAGTAGCAAAAATTGGAGCAACTTCATTTAAAACTGAGTTCTATTCTGATAAAGAGATAAAGATATATATAGCATGTAAATCAGCACATAATCAAACATACATAATCAACCACCACATTCCTAAAATCTGAAACAAATTAGGTCACCCCAGAATAAATGAAGGACTGAGCACCTCAGCATTTAAAAAATTTTTTCCTTCTACATCTTTCTGTTCAAGTCTTGTGTAAATGGTTCAATGAAAATGACCCCTGGATTCTCCAGCTTCTTTAAAGCAATGATCTTAGACCCTTTGACTTTACCATTGACCTTGATCTTCTCTTCATCCTAAGACCTATGTAGCCTCTAATATTCTTTCCTTTACCTCTGGTTTCAGCCTAGCAATCACTTCTCGAACTTAGTAACAGAACTTGGTTTTCCTGTTTTTCACCTTTGCTCTCTCCTAAAACACAGTTGATTCTCCCTCTCTGGGTCTTTCTATACTGGTTCACTCTGGGAAATCAACGTGCCTGATCCAACTGCAGCCTAACTACAGCCTCCCCCCACAACCTGATTGGTTTGTGAATCCCTACCTCAAGATAATCCATACCCCTGTGCCTCCCCTATGTTTTCCTTTGGATTCTTGTTCCTGTCAGTTTATTTTTCTTTAAAAGAAAACTTTTAAAGAGTGGTAACATTTCAATTTATCTGAAATGAATCTAGGAAAAGAGATGAAGAAATAGTTGAGTAGCCTATACGTAACTTCTGATAGCTGCAGGAAATAGTATGATTTAGCTTTACTAATTCCCTGATCAACTGGTCGACTGAGTAGGATTAAGACTCCAATAAGGCAGATTTTTTTTCCAAAGTTGGTACGTACTTTCTAAAACAAGGATTAAAAAAAAAAACCCTCAGTCAATTTTTCGAGCATTCTAGGAAACCAATTCATTTTTAAAACTGATAATGGCTATCAAGTATTTATCCTGTCTCTCAATATGAGAGATACAGGTATCTCTGTACCCTAAGCTAACCAAATAGCTGAAAAGGAAAAGTTTCTCTTTATATAAGTGGGAAAACTCCTAAATGAATAAAGTGATGGAATTAAAACATCACCATTTGGGAACCATTAAGAGATTAATGGAGCTAGACAAGGACCATAATAGGTACCAATGTCACAGAAGGAGTCAAATATTCATGCCTTCTCATGGGCATACACACTATTACTAATGAAGTATTTTTATTGTTAAAAAACATCAGAATTCTACTTGGCTTCTAGATCTAAGTACCAAATCACAGGAAATATATGGGTTAGGAGACAAATGACACCATGGTATTTAGGGGTGATTTTAGTGCTTAAAATAATACAATAATAAAATAATTTTAAAACTCAAAATATTCATAACATAAAATGTATCTTGTTGTTTGGAAGAAGTGTAATTAATCCTGACACTGGGAGCATAGAAAAACACCTTAAATAAGTCTATATTCATTTGTTTGCTTTCTTCCAGGGATTATAGCTCTGTGCTGCCTGTAGTCCCATGTATGAAAGTTATATATGAAAGCCCACACATTTTATCCAGTTTTCTAGTTGTTTATAGCAGAAAGTAAGCCCAGACCCTGTTAGTATCTCAAGGCGTGGAGATGAACTCCCCTTCCCGTTTTTTTTTAACTTAATCTTGAATATTTTGAAACAACACTTCGGTGAATCAAAAGCTAGGATGTTCTCCAGCTGTAGAACATAAAAATATAAGCACTCTTTTAAGGACACATACATAGTAAACAACAAGAAAAATGACTGTGGTTACCATGAAGATATTGAGAGCGTCTTCCATGACATGATAGTTTCAGGGAGAAGGACCAAGTTAAGGTATTTCTGTCATCCTAGTATCAGCATTAATTATACTCCTAAACAAGATATATTTTATGTACGGACACTTTGAACATCAAAATTACTGTATTTCTTACTGCATATTAGCACTATAATCTTGAAGTTTAACTCATGGTTCATCCCTAAAAAGATTATAGGGCCTTGTGGCATCCATTTTGTATATTAACCTTTGTTCTGGTTCCATCTTATTTTTCTGCCTTTCTTTCCACTTTGCCACATTTATTTTCTAATTTTATCCTACAACACGTAGTGTATTTGTGAACTTCAAAACAGTGCCACTCCGTGTGTGACTTCAAATTGTTTTCTTTTGTCCTATCTTGAATAGATGCAAGGTTTCCTTTCACATAAAAATCAAATCTCAGTGTCCAAGTCTTTCATATCCATTTGTAGAGGCTTACAACTGTCCTGGGCCATCAGAGAGAAGATTGCCTTTAAGAGGATGTATTGGATGAAGATGTGAGACTGGCACAGTCAAGTTTTAATTGAAACCTAACACTATATAGGCAAAAACTGGTTTTTGGTAATCAAGAAACTCACCATTTTCTGAAACTTTGGCAGAGGCTCTTAGTTTCTCCAGCACATTCTCTTTTGCCCCATGGTTCTTTCAACTCCTTCTCCTCTCTCCACATGCTCTATCCAGTTTATCTAAGCAAGAAATTTAACATTGTATGTGTGTATTCTAAGATTTCTGAATTCTGTTTTGGCCAGTGGCTATTTTTCTTCTTCTTCTTCTTTGTTTATTTTCTTAATACTTTCTGTAGCCTTTATCTATGCTCCGCTCTGAGTGATTCTTGTCCTTTTGGCTGGGTAAGGGAAGAAGCTCTCAGGATTCAGGTTGAAAGTATTAGGGGGGATAAGGAAAGGAGGCAGATATTACCATTATCATTATATTAAAGAAAATTAGGTTCACTCTAATGTTACAGAAAACCCATATTTACAGCAGCTCAAACACACAAGTTTTGTTTTTTGTTTCTTTTCACTCAATGAAAACCCAGACTTGGTATGACAATTCAATAAAGTAATCAAGGACCCAAACTCCTTCCAAATTTTTACCTCACCATTAATGTATGTGACCTTCATCTGCATGTTTTTAGATATTGCTGGAGCTCCTGCCATTATGTCAACATTCCAGCAAAAAATAAGGAGGAAGAGCAGGAGGCACATTCACTTCAACATAATTTGTACTGACTACTTTCATTAATATCCCTTTGGTCAAAAATTGATAAGGTGGCCAACCTGTCTTTAAAGGAAGCTAAAATGGAGTCTATATTCTGGATAAGTCATATTTTTAGCTGTCCCAGCTTAAAAAATCAATGGTTCTTTTACAATACCAGATGAGGAAAACAGGTAATGGAAGAAACTCTCAATCTCTGTCACAGTTATTATAGAATTATCACTGTAGGATATTGTACACTAAAGGAGAGAGTCTGAAACTAGAAAGTTCAACCATCAATTTTTCAAAGGATAAAAAAAAGTGAGCCAACTAAAGATAAGGTATGGAGTAAGGCAATAATGAATAAAAAGAGGTTGGTGGCCCAGGAGCTAACTAAATGTACGCTAAATCCCTCAAGGACCTATTTTGATGTTTCATTGGTCCATATCTGGTATTTTAAATAGGAGAGGCAGAAATGGAAAGTAGAGAACACCTTAAATTATCCTTGAAAAATATGTCTTTTAAATTAAATAGGACATAATGATGATAAGTGGATACCCGCCACTTTTTCATGCAAGAAATCGGAAGTAGACATCTAAGGCATTTGGGGTGGGGATGGGGGGACTTGTTATACCTTTTATCTAATGGAATTAAGATGGCCTATATAGACCATCCATCCACTACCCTAGTTTCGCAGGTGAGGATCCTGAGGTTCAGGAGGATGAAGTCACTTGCCTAGGGCCACAGAGCTTGTAAGTTTTAATATTAGTACTAGATATAAAAGCATTCTCATTCCTAGTCCATGGATCTTAAATCTAGTTAAATATTCTCTTGGCAGCATCTAGTTTTTTATCAAATTATAGCTTCTTCAATCTTGGAAATGTCTCAGCACATCAACTTAGAATTCCATTTTCAGATCTATGTAACGTTGAGTCAAAAGGCCAGTTTAACCTAGAATCATTTTATATTAGCTAAATTCTGCATTTTTGTGAGTGTTCATTTAATCCATTGCTCAATCTGCCTTTATGGTCACACTGATGCAGCTTTTTATTCATTTTATACTATTAATAATAGCCTTGGATATTAAGAAAGTCTGACTTTGCTATTTCCTATTCAAAATATTCTGAATTTCACCAGGTACTCAATCCCATCTACACCTGTTACACAACTCAAGGGCACAAAATTCACATAGACTACTTAATAGTCTGGATATTCGCTAGATCCTGGAGAATAAAATAGTGAGCAAAATTAGACATGGTATCTGGTGACAGTGAGCTGAGAGCTTAGTAAGGAGACTGATATTAAATAAGCACACTAATGGCCATATAATTTTAAAACTTATTTAAGGAAAATAACATGGCCCAATGGAAGCACATAATAAAGATTTTCAACAAATATTTATTGAATCAGTTTGGGGGCATAGACCATATATGGTGACAGTTAGGACTGGTATGAAGTGAGATGGTAAAGTTAGGATGCACCAAATTGTCAAGGACCTTGAATAGCAGAGTAGATGCTTATACTTTGCATAATGAAATGTATAGATAAAGTGAGCCATTAAGGATTATAAAATGGAGGAATGATCTGATCCTATTCACGTTTTTGGAAGAAAGATTTGATAATAGAGGATAACATGGTTGACTGTAAAACTAGAATCAGGACGATCAGTTTGCTGGCAATTGCAATGATTCAGGTAAGAGATAATAAGGGCCTAAATCTAGGTGGTGAGACAAGAAGAGCAGGAATGAATTTGAGAGACATTTCATGGATACTTATGATGGAAATTGTTAACAATACTAAAATGTCAGGGATAAGAGAGATGAGCGATTGAAGTTAACCAAATGTTTCTTGTTTGGATGGCTAAAGTTATGGCAGCACATAGGACAGAACAAAGAACAAGTATTGTAAAAAGATCTAAGGAAGAAAAAAGCAGCTCCTGATATTGGATACCTGATCTGATACGCACAGGTAGGCCTCAGTGTTATTACAAGTCACTGTGATGCTTACAGCTAAGCCATGTTGTTCTTCTCACCAAACATCAACGTCAAACAAGGTAACTCTGAGACCATGACTAAATAAGACAAAATACCAAGCATTCCCCTCCCTCAGCTAAAACGAGTGACTGTTACTTCCTTACCAGTTATAGCTTTATCCTCACACTGGTTGGCCCTTCTATACATACAATTTATTGGGATACCCAATCATAGATTTGCCCTCTGTTTTCCAATAGCACCCAACCTAGAGCTAGCCCCTTAGATCCTCTCCAACCCCATAATAAATCCACCCTTCCGGCAATGTTAATTAAACATGCTAAAAGAGATTTCACTTTAAAATGGCCAAAATGGGACAATTTCAGTTTATCCAAACTTGTGTGTTTGCATATGCAGTTGGAAAAAGCTGGCTATAAAATTAAACAACCAATGAGAAGCCTACTAATCTTTTGAGGCTTCTAAATGAAATTAGGAAGAACTTACTGCCTCTTTAAAAGAAAATAATTAAGTATTCCAGAAAGAAACCAAATCTCCTGTCTTGCTGAGCTTTCCCACTTTAATCTCCCCAAAATTCCTGATCTAAAATTAAGCAGGTGGAACTAAGTAAACTTCTGAGATAACTTGGAATTGTAATGGCCATTCTGAGGAACCTCTATTTCAGATGAGTCCACCTTAAAAGAGAGGATTCAAAACCTCTCACAATGGAATGCAACCTTTGATTAGTATGCAGAAAATTTTAAAAGAGAAAGTGATTTCAAAAACAGCTCTAAAGAGAATCCTTACAACAAGAAAGGAATTTTAGTAAATATCTTTGCCCATCTGAGTAGGTCCATCTGCCAGGGAGCAATTTAGATCTAACTATTCTTCTGAGGCCTGGCTAAAATATTGAAGATCTTTGTTTGTGTCTATCTGTATGTAAGTCTGCCTCCAGATGATATAATTTCTAAAGAAACTCCATTTAACTGGCTTGAAATAAGTGCTTATATAAATTATTTCTAAATGTAATAGAAACTAACTCAAATGTCTTTCAAGTTAACATGTCTTTAGTAAATAAAAACTTCTTTAAGTTTGTTGGTTTGATTAAAATAAATATGTTTTCAGAGTTTTTGATTGAAATAAATATGTTTTCAGAGTTATCAACATTGGATATAATGTAAACATGTTATCTCTGTTATGAAATTTGACAGCCAAAAAAATAACTTAGAATAATAGCTGATTTTGCCTGATGTCTCGTGAGGGTTTTGTAGAGAATCCAAATATAATTATTGGGAACAAGTAAACTAAATAGATATGAAAAGGATGCAAGTTTTGGGAAGAACTGTTTAACAATAATTATGTGTTATGGTGTCTGTACTTAAAACAACTCAAGATAATGGCTAATTGCTTTAATATCACATGAAGTTTTTGTGAGTAATATAAACATAATTGTTGAGAAGAGATGATTTAGATAGATGAAAATGGGTAAGAGTTTTTGGGTGCAATATTATGTTTTATGGTATATATGCTTGAAGAGTGACTTGCAGAATCTTTTCGGTAACTTGAAACTTTAGAGTTTTACTAAATTAAGTTAAATGATAAAAATTTGTTGAGTATCTAGGTCATTTCCACATAGGACAAAATATTAGAAATTGATTACTGAGCATAGCTTTGTCTGCCTTTGGTTTCTTATCTCAAGGAAACTAAAAGATCTTTAGATTTATTGATAAATATGTTTTGTGCCATTCTGAAAAAATTTTTTTGAGAAAATGCATATTTCTGGAAAGTCCGTGTACAAGGAAAGTAAAATGTTTGTTTTCAGTAAAGAAGGTATAAAGAATAGAGATATTTTTGTTTATTTTGTTAAGAAAGACAAATTTGTCCCAAAGTACTAGGAAAGATAAGAGGAAAGAAGGCATGGGACAAATTCTGAAAGTAAAAAGTAAGTGACAGAGGTTTGTGGAAGTAAAACCCTGAGGAGTTTTGTTCATGGTCAAGTTGGCTGAGATTAAAATGAATGAGCTTCAAAATCAAAAGTAAGCTAGTACAAAATTAGAATTTGGCTTTCTCTCTTAAAAAGATAGTTCTCTTGAACTTTTGGTCTGCTCTTGATAAAGAGATTATAAAATGTTTTTCTTTATCTTTGACTAAGTCTGTCTAAAAGACAGAAAATCTATGTTTTGTTAAAATAATTTCCTATGTTCAAAAGGACTGAGATCTCTCTATTAAGGTTTTTTTTATTGTTTTAACTCTCTACCTTTGATATCTTCTGCTGTCACCTTGGTTGAATGGATAACTAAATGTTGTTTCCTATTTGACCAAGTGTTTTAAAATCTTTTAATATTTTTGAAAAACTCCCTCTCAAACTTAAAGTCTTTCTTTTGACTTAAAAAGGAACTTTGAAAATTTCCAATCAGCCTTGAGACTTCTTAAATAATTGGTTCTCTCTTTCTATAAAAAGAAAGATATTAAACTAATTAGATTTATTTGGTATGTTAAATTACTTGGGAAGCATTATCAAATAAATAATAAGCCTCCCTAGGTTATATTGTGTGGGTATGTTATTAATATGTATTATTAAAAAGTATATATATCATTCCTAAAATTCTGATCTTTCCTGATTGTCAGGCATAATTCTGGTTATTGTCTTAAAGTGTTGTGTGCCACAGAAATAGCCAAGTTTCTTGTCAATTGCCATTTTTAAGTCTTTTGCCATTGGCAGACAGTTATTCTACTTTGATGTTTTTGGAAATATGTTTCATCTTCAGAGAGATTCATGGAAAGGACTCTGACATTTCCTCTAAAAGACAAGTTTCTGATAAACTTTCAGATTACAAAATGGAGCTGGGTAAGAAATTATAGAACTATAAAGGAGAAACTGATGGCCTCATTAAACTGCTAATAGATGATCAAGAGTTGACATCATGGGACTGAATAAATTGATGAGAATGATTATAATTTTTATGACTTTTTGTTTGAAATATTGTTGATTTTTTAATGTTTTGTTTTTCTGGGTTTAAGGAAAAATTTTTCTTTTTTCTCTTAAGGAACTATGACTCATAGCAATTTGCAACCAGAATTGAAGCACTTATCTTTTTTCTCCCTATCTGATCCCTCCAGAATTTGAAAACTTTTGATGAGTGAGTATTCTTATATTCATGGCAATATAGTTCTTTACATAAGTTCAATAAGAATCTGTTCTCCTTATAGCAGGAAACATTGGTTATATTACCAAGGCTTTGATTGGAATTTCATATTTTAAAAACATACAGACTCAGATATGACCATACAGCTTTGAGAAACAAAGATTGGACTTTATAGAATAAAGTCACTTGGAAATATTGGCCTGGTACCTTGCTTACAGAGTTCCTATCAACGTTACCAGGTGAGTAAAGAAGATCACTTCTCTGGCAGGTGCAGTGAATCCCAGGATATTTTGGGGACCTCGAGGAAACAGGCACTCAACCCAATTTGTAGGCATCACAGGCAGAGGCTAATGAAAAATCTTTGGCTTAGCCTGACCTCAAAAGACCTATAAAGTTCAACCTGAGATTCTTTATAAAAAGTTTGTGCCAAGCAGAGTTAAAAGAGCCTATATGATCAACTGCTATTCTTGCTGTACTTACATAAATAATCAGGCTAAGTTTTTTGAAACTAGATTTATTTTGCAAACCAATAAGTCTAATTTGGCTATCTTTGGTGAAAATGAGGGTAATTTTAGAGAGAGAAGTTATGTTTCACCAGAAACTATAATACACATTTGTGGATGTTAGATTCTGGTTCTGTTAACTGTCATCAAGGTTTTTGTTTTCCACCTATAAACTGGACTGGATCCTGAATTCTTCTAATCTCCTGAAATATCTGGCTACAAACCTCCAAACTAACGTTTTCGATTTTTTATGTCCTTTTCATTTGGAATTATTGAGAACTAAAACCATCCTTTTTCCTGAAGCCCTGCAAACTGAAGCTGGACAACTTGATAAAAGCCCAAGAAAGAGCACCACGATAGCCATTGTTTAGACAATCTTCATGGCTGTTGCTGTGTGAGCCACTCAAAAGGTTTACCTGAATCCCCTATGACATCACTGGAGACATTCTAAACTGCAGGGGTTGCTTCAACCCTGACATCTAGAGATCTTCTTGACTTACTGTACCCTGGGCTCAGAAATTGGCTTATAGTTTGTTCCAACCACTAACCTTGTTTGCTTTTTGTTTCTCTAGAAATGTTTCTTATTAAATATCTGGTTACTTGCTTACACAATATAGGCCTAACTTTGGGAGACCCTTTCTTTGTTCTAGAGATGATCCAAAAGACCTGGAGGGAACTCAAATTAAGAAGCTAAACACTGTCAGATGTTTCTCTGCACCATCTTGGTAGAAAGGCTGGGTTTTATTAAAATTCTGGACTTTATCCCTGCTGGATGGGACCATATGAGAAACGCCACAGGGAACAGGAACCATGCCATAAAAGTACATCACATCTGGGATCACCCAAACCTTGGTTGGCTTCATATTCTAGACACTGACTTCTCTGAATGGTCAAAGGAACCTGTGACAGATCACAAGTTGCCGTTCAGAAGACAGTCTCCGAAAGATAAGTAATAAATGATGCCCAGGTTCTTACCTTACTTGTTGGACTATTAGACAGCAGTCTACTTGGCTACATCAGATTTCACCTGAGGTTCTAAGCACTAACCTTGATTGGTTTACAGGACACTTCTCCTAGATTCCCCAGGGATTGAGGCCCATTATAGAGGGGATACTAAAATTTGGACACTCGATTTTGCTAATATAAGCGATTGTCTATGTAATTATAAAATGTAAACTTAAGTTTTGTTCCAAAGCCATTGATCAGAGTACTAAAATATTAGTCATGCAAAGCATATCTCCCTCTCCCCACCTGGTACCTCAAAATATGGTAAAACAGTTTCATTCCTCTGATCCTGAACTTCATCCTTTTACAGCAGGAAGTAGCTAGAGTGGTCTTTGCCCCCCATTCCCCAAGATTGAGGAATGATCATAGGACAGTGGGGATTGAAGCCAAGGGTGAAGATGTTAAAAAATCTTCCCTGGGCTAGAAGAAGAGAACAAAAACTTAGATAAGCTTTGCTGACTGCAGCTGTGCATGTTCAGCATAATCAACTGTTATTTAAAACTAACCAGGTCTTTCTGTCCCTCCTTAGTATATGAGTGGCTGTCTTTCCCAGGAAATCAAGGTCCAGACATCAAGATTCAGCCTCACAAGGCCAAATACAGGCTGAACATGAAAACTAACCAGAAAAGTCCAGACAGTCAAGGTAAAAGAAATTCAGTCTTCAAGACCAAACAAAGTCTAGTGGGAAGGTTCCAACCAGCATGATCACATGCTCCCCACTCTACCCAAAACTCCAGCACATGCTCTCCCTCCCCTACCTAAGACCCCAAATAAAAACACCTATCTTTTTCCCTTCAAGGAGGTGGATCTGAGTTCTAACTCCCATCTCCTCATCTGGCTGCCTTTCAATAATAGTAAACCTCTTTCCTGGCCATAAGCTTGGTGTTTCAGTTTTTTTCTTTATTGGCCCTACTATGCAGTAGATAAATGAACCAGTGTTTGGGTTTGGTAACAGTTATGCTATCCATGTCTTTGTTTCTCCAGGGTGTATGCAGGTGGTTTCAAATGGCTCTTCTGTCAAAAATATTTCCTCTACAATATTTTCACCATAAAATTCATCATAGATTTCTATTATACTAGTTACAACTATAGAATTTTTTCTTCTTCTTCATAAATCAGAGAAAACAGCTGAATGATGGCAAACTGACATTATCTGATCTGTTGATTTAGAACAAGTGTCCATTCTTGGTGAAAACACTTGAGGCATTAAAATATTGCTCTTTTGTTTTTTTTATTGTAATGTAATACCAGCATCTTCTGTTGTTTCTTCTTCAAAATTTGATTCTTTTTTTCCAGGGGACTGTCCATTTTTTAACTTTTTTTGGTCATTGGTATTACATGGTAAATATCCTTTCCCATATTTTCTGTATGCCTCTCTTCAAGAAATGATTTTAAAGATTAGTATTTCAGTGTACAATGTTCAAGGATGAGTCCAGTCATTTGCAAAGTTTTTGTCTGATTAACCTCACCTAATACCTCATATTAGGGAAAAAAGATGACTAAAAATATCACAGACAGTTATCATTGTTTATTTTGAATCACTGTTAAATGCAGGAATATGTCCTATCACAGAGATTGCAAATGAACTGTCTCAAAAAGTGAGAAGAACTGATTCTAAACAATTAGGAAATTTACTATTGAATAGGTGTAGCTGAGTCTACATGTGTCAGGGGCTGACTGCATAACTGGCAGTTCTCCAAACTTACTTTTATGTAGAATACAATGTTTATTAAAGTTAATAAAAATTAGCTAATTTTGAAGCTCATATCTATATTTTTAAAACTTAATAGTAAAATCAAGATAATTATTTACAACTTAAACTAACAAAATATTTGTTCAGGGAAGAGAATTTTATCACTGACTTTTTTTTTTGAATTTGTAATGCATGGTAATGACAAAATAAGACTGACTTTTATTCAAGATTATAATTGATTTTAAATTCTCTACAGACAAATCCCTCTCCCCTCCCTCATTTCCTGCACCAGAAGCTGACCTCTTCCACCCAGCCATTTTTACTTCACTGCATTGTAAAGTGGGTTGTTATAGATGTGAACATACATCAGCAGTTCTCAACCTCAGCACTATTTACATTTGGGCTGGGTAATTCTTTGTTGAATCAATGGTGTTCATATGGCTAGGATCAGGTATGTAAAAGTCTGGTATGAAGCAACCACTACACACAGTAAATCTATCTGGCAAGGCTTCTGGCTTAGACAATGATATCTGAGGGGAGATAAAAGAAGAAAAGGGGTCACTGGCTTAGCAAACACATTCAGGTGAGTCAATCCTGGTAAAGGAAAGGAGTGATATCTTGTACCTAGAGCACCCTAAAGTCTAGTTGAATATCTAGGAGGTCACTGTGATCCTGACAAGCACAGTTTCAGTGGAGTTTTAACAGTGGATTCCAATGTGCAGTGTGTTGAGGAATGACTGAAAAGTGAAGAAGCAGAACTAGCACTTTCAGGAACCTTGACTATGAGTTGGGAAAATAACAGAACTTCTTTCTCTATCCCTAATCCTTACCAGAGAAAAGGCATTGAATTCCTTCAAGGAGAGGCTAAATGACCTGCTAAATTAAACTCCCCAGGCTATATATCTTATCTTTCTCTTAGTCTCCATGGACAAGTGACCTAAAAAATTTGCTACAAATTTCTTGTTCCTTGATGGTCATTTTCAAATTAAAAATGTTTCTCTGAACAGGCCTTTGCACCATTCACTTCATTCTATCCCAAATTTCCATCTTTATGTTTAAATATAACTGCAGCAAAATTTCCTTTAAATATTACTCAGTCATTTACAAATCCATAAATTCCCAGGTATTTTGAAACCTGCTTATCCCAGTATGTTAAGATTCATGAAGTTTGTGTTTTGCCTCAAAAGATTTTGCTTCACTTTTTAAAATTTTCAATAATTTAAAAGAACTATCACTTTTAAGAGGTGTGGGGGGGGGATATATTTAAGAAATTTAAAAGGTTTTAATTTCTATATCTAACAATGTTTTGGAAACTTTAAGAGTGTGTGAAAAGTTCTTTAGACACTTTACTTATGAAATAGACTGTCTTTTACTATCTCGCTTTTATTTACGTAATTTCCCCTGTTGGGAATTTTCTTCCTATTCTACAGCTGCCTATTGAAGTGCCACTCTTCTTTCAAAATAGAACTCAAAACCCTCCTCCTCTGAGAAGACTTCTAATCAAATTGCTCTCTCATTTCCCTATAATACTCTTTCTATGACACTTAATATAGTTGGTCTTGATGTTAGAATTATTCAATTTACTACTCTGTAAGTCCGTGATGAACATGGACAAAGACAATGCCTTAAACGTTTTTTAAAATCTCTTATTGAAACTAGCACAATACTTTGCAAAATAGATGCTCAAAAATGTTGATTAAACTGAATCAAAGATAATCACTATACTGAAAATGAATCTGAACTAGGATTTAATAATGTTTTCTGAACTTAGCTTTAAATTATCATAAGCTTTGCTGTATAATCTTGAGACTATCTTGGGATAATTGGCAAATAATTGAAAGACATAAATTATATGTATGAAGGAATTTATAGTTTATAAAGCACAATAGCTCATTAATTAGTGAACAATCAATCAATAATTCGGTAAGTGGGAAAGAATGGCACAGTGGTCATAAATTATTAATGTAATTTATACATCCATATCATAGAATTGTGATAAAACTGCCACCAGTGATTTTATTCAAGAGACTTGGATTGCCCTCTTAATACCTCTATGACCTCAGACATATGTGTTATTCATAAGACATGAATCCCTCATATGTACCATGTCTATCTCACAAAGTTACTGTCAAGATCAAATGAGATAATGGAAAATAAGAGCCATTTAAATTCTTGAGAGGTAAATATTCATCAAGAACTCTACATTGTCTTTTCATTTAACCATCACAACAATCCTATGAGGTTGACTATCATTCCCATTTTTATAAATAAAGAAACCTTGTCACAGAGAGCTTACATAATTTCCCTGAGGCCCAAAGCTATTAATAGGGAGAATTAGAATTTGATATCAAATAGTCTTATTCCAGAGCCAAAACTCTTAGCCAAATGCTAAATTGCTAAGTGTCAGCCCCTTCCCTTTAGATTTTGTAAAACTTGGCTGTATAACATTAACTAGCTATTTCAAATTTTTAAGATCTAAAATTCCGAGAATGGAAACTTTTCTTTAGACTGCCTAGAGGTATAAAGTAACAAATCTAATCAAAACACTACATAAAAATTCAAATGAAACAGGCAAAAAATAAACATATTAGCCTATTGACTTGCCAATTACCTGTCTCCTATACAGCAATTAGTTACACTCTTTAGTATGTTATATATATATATATATATATATATATATATATATAACACGTTGAATCTTAAATAAATCCATTAGTGCTTCACTCAGAGGGTTTATTGTTGCTTAGTAATTAATTTCAAATCAAAAATTGAAATCTGAGGGGTTAATCTTAGGCATTAAAGAAATATAAAACCTGATAGATCCATCTATTTTCCTTCTAATTCAGAAAATGCTATCATAAGCCATTCATTTAGATTGTTTTCTTTAACATTCAAAGTTTCAATTGTAATGTGAAGTTTTTGGAGAACAACACTGCCACCCAGGGGATAGAAGATTGAAAATGCAGAGCCAGAATAACTGAAAATCTTAATGTAGTGGTTCTTAGCTGGGATTGAAACAATTGTGTTGCAATCTGTTGTGAGGTGAATCACTAATAATAGTTCAAATACCAAAGATCGTAGATGACATGCTTAAAAAAAGACAAGATTCCCAATAATAACTTCTTTTTTACTGACTCATTCAAGCAAGAGAATGGTGTAGCATTACAATCACCTTGTTAGTATCAGCCCATAACTTTCTCTTTTTTAAAAAAAACCACTTTATTGAAGTATGATACAGAAAGCTGTACATAATTAAATATACAATTTGATGACTTTGGAGATAAGTATACACTGTGAAACTATCACCACAATCTATGCCACTAACATATCTATCACCTCCAAAAGGTTCCTCCCACCCTCTTTATTATTATTTTCTTGATGATAAGAACACATAATAGGGGCTGGTCTAGTGGCATAGTGGTTAAGCTCATGTGCTCCACTTCAGTGGCCTGGGGTTCACTTGTTCAGATCCCAGGTATGGACCTATACAGCACTCATCAAGCCATGCTGTGGCAGCATCCCACATACAAAATAGAGGAATATTGGCACAGATGTTAGCTCAGTGACAATCTTCCTCAAGCAAAAAAGAGGAAGATTGGCCACAGATGTTAACTCAGGGCCAATCTTCCTCACCAAAAGAAGAAAAACAAACACTTAATGTGAGAACTATTCTCTTAGCGAATTTTAAAGTGTACAATAAGGTATCATTAACTATGGACACTATGCTGTACAGTAGATATCTAGGACTTATTCATCTTGTATAATTGAAACTTTGTACCCTTTGACTAATACTTTCCCATCTTCCTCTCCCTCCAGCCCCTGGCAACCACCATTCTACTCTTTGCTTCTGTGAGTTTGACTGCTTTAGATTCCTAATATCAGTGGTATCATGTAGTATTTGTCCTTCTGTGCTCAGCTTATTTCACTTAGCATTATGTCCTCCAGGGTCATCCATACTGTCACAAATGGCAGGATTTCCTTCTTTTTTAAGGCTGAATAATATTCCACTGTGTGTGTATACCACATTTTCTTTATCCAATCTTCCCTCAATGCACATTTAGTTTGCTTCCATGCCTTGGCTATCGTGAATAATGTTGAAATGAACATTGGGAATGCAGATATCTTGTCAAGATCCTGATTTTGATTCCTTTGGATAAATACAAATTAATATATACAATTAAGATTGCTGGATCATATGGTATTCCATTTTTAATTTTAAAAAACACGTCCACACTTTTTTTCCATAGTGGCTGCATCAATTTACATTCCCACAAACAGTGAACAAGGGTTCTCTTTTCACCACATCACCACCAATACTTGCTGTCTTTTGTTTTTTGATTATAGTCATCCTAACAGATGTGAGGTGATATCACATCATGGTTTGGCTTTGTGTTTCCTGGATGATTACTCATATTGAACATTTTATCATATACTTGTTGACTATTTGTGTGTCTTCTTTGGAGAAATGTCTATTCAGGTCCCTTGCCCATAGTTTACTTGGGTTGTTTTCTTTGCTATTGAGTTGTATGGTTCCTTATATATTTTACCTTTATTATGGTACATTAATTTAAATCTTACATTTAAAAAATTAATGCATTTTGAGTTGATTTTTATGTATGGCATAAGAGAAGGATCCAATTCCATTCTTTTGCATGTAGATAACCAATTTTTACAACACCATTTATTGAAGAGAATATCTCATCCCCAATATGTATTCCTGGCACCCTTGTGGAAAATCAGTTGACCTTATATGTGCAGGTTATTCCCAAACTATTTATTCTCTTTGATTGGTATATATATCTGCTTTTATGCCATTACCATATATTGTGATTACTGTAGCTTTGTAATATATTTTGAAATCAGAAGTGTGATGTCTCCAGCTTTATTCTCCTTGTTCAAAATTGTTTTGGTTATACAAGATCTTTTATGGTTCCATATGCATTTTAGGATTGTTTTTTCTACTGTTTAAAATATCATTGAGGGGCTGACTCAGTGGCATAGTGGTTAAGTTCACATGCTCTTGTTCTGGTGGCCTGGGGTTCACAGGTTCGGCATGAAGCCACGCTGTAGAGGAGGGTGGGCATGGATGTTAGCCTAGGGCCAATCATCTTCAGCAAAAAGAGGAGGATTGGCAACGGATGTTAGCTCAGGGCTAATCTTCCTCACAAAATAAATAAATAAATAAAAAGAATAAAATGTCATTGGGATTTTGATAAGGAATGCATTGAACCTATAAATCGCTTTTGGGTAATACAAACATTTTAACAATGTTAATTTTTCCAATCCATGAACATGGGATGTCCTTCCATTTATTTGTGTCTGCTTTAATTTCTTTCATCAGTGTTTTATAGTTTACAGTGTACAAGTTTTTCACCTACTTGGTTACATTTATTTTTAAGTATTTTATTCTTTCTGATGCTATTGTAAATGGGATTGTTTTCTTAATTTCATTTTTGGATTGTTCATTGTAAGTGTATAGAAACACAATTGATTTTTGCTTGTTGATTTTTTTTTTTATCTTTCAAGTTTACTGAATGTATTTGTTCAGACAGTTTTTTCCTTTTTTTGTGGAGTCTTTAGAGTTTTCTACTTATAATATCATGCCATCTGCAAACAGAGCTAATTTTATTTCTTCTTTTCCAATTTGGATGCCTTTTATTTCCTTCCCTTGCCAAATTGCTCTGGCTAGGACTTCCACTACTATGTTGAATAGGAGTGGTGACAGTGAGCATCCTTGTCTCATTCCTGACATTAGAGGAAAAGCTTTCAACTTTTCACCATTGAGTATGATGTTAGCTGTGGGCTTGTCATATATGGCCTTTATTATGCTGAGGTACAATTCTTCTAGACCCAATTTGTTGAGAGTTTTTATCATGCAAAGATGTTTAATTTCTAATTTTTTTTCATGTATTGTTTTCCTGATTTCACTTGATTTTATATTTCGGTTCTCTTTTACCTCACTGAACTTCTTTAAGATGATTATTTTGAATTCTTTGTCTCCATTTCTTTAGGGTCAGTTACTGGAGCTTTATTTTGTTCTGCTGATGGTGTCATGTTTCCCTGATTTTTCATGACCTTAGTAGCCATTCATTATCATCTGCACATTTGAAGATGCAGTCACCTCCAGTAGACTTTATGGACTGACGTCAGCACCAGTCAGCCTGACCAGAGATTATGGGTAGGCCAGTTGGCAGCGTCCTCAGGCAGGATGGCTGGTGGGGTCTGTGGGCAGGCTAGCTGGTGGGATCCACAGACAACTGGGCCAACTGTTGGGGTCTGCAGACAGGTAGGTCTGATGCTAGAGTCCATACCTTTCTAACAGCTACAATAAAATTAAAACGTATGTGGGGAAAACAATATATCAAAGCCATAGAAATTGAAAAGGCAAATGATAAACTTCAGCAAACATTTCTACCCATAAAAAAAATCTGCTAGAAAAATGGAAGAAAACTACTTGAATTTTATTAAACTATTCACCATATCAAACACCAAATATCATTTCAAATTGTGAAATGTTAAAGCCATTCCCATCAAAATCAAGAGCCATTCCCATCAAAATCAAGAACAAGCTAAGAATACTCACTATCACTGTTATTACTTATTATTTCAGAAGTTCTAGAAAACATAACACAGTAAAATAATTGGTGCAAATACTGAAAAATAGATGTAATTCTTTCCAGTAATATGATTGTATACCTAGAAAATTCTCTTCCCTCAAAAAGAAAAAACACTTGGATAAGGACTGCATAACAAATATACCAAAAAAAATTCATAGCTTGTATCTATACTGGCGCTACCAGCTAATATAGGCAGAAATAAGAGAATATACACCATTCAAAATTGCAACAAAAAACTATGAGAGTGTATTTTAATTTTATTAGTTTTAAAAGTTTATACTAGCATGTGGTACAAAATTTAAAAGATACATGGTAGGAAGACTTTTTGTATGTTCCTCAGCCACTGACTTCCCCTTCAGGGAACAAAGATGCTATACAATCAAGTAAATGTGAAGTGTGTATCTACATATCCTTCCTCCAAACACACACAAACAATAGCATACTATAGTGTAACACCACTTGATTTACTCATTAAACGATATGTTGTAAAGAGCCTTCCATTCCAGTAAATAAAGAGCTGATTATTCTTCTTAACGGATCCATTAATTTAATCAGTTATGTGTTGATGGACAGGTTGTTTCAAATCATTTGTTATAACAAGCACTTAATAATGAATATCCTTGTATATGCATCATTAATTTGTGCCAGTGTAACTGTGGCATATTTTTGTAGAAGTAGAATTGTTAGTTCAATGGTAAGTGTATTTATTTAACAGCTTTATTGAGGTATAATCGACACACAATGAACTGTGCATAATTAAAGTGTACCATTTTGTATGTTTTGACATACGCATACAATGTGATACCATGACTAAAATCAAGATAATGAACATATCAATCACTCCCAAAAGTTTCCTCGTGACCTTTTGTAATTTCTCCCTCCCACCATTCCATCCTTCCTCGCCTATGTCCCCAGGCAATCAATTATCTACTTTCTGTCACTATTCATTAGTTTACACTTCCTAGAATTTTACATAAATGGAATAACACAGTATGTAGTCCTTTGGATTCTCTCAGCACAATTATTTTGAAATTCACCTATATTGTACTGTGTATCATTCTTTTCATTTCTGAGTGGTGGTCCATTTGTGTGTGTGTGTGTGTGTGTGTGTGTGTGTGTGTGTGTGTGTACACCACAGTTTATTCCTTTGTTGAGTGGAAATTTGAGTTGTTTCTACATTTTGGCTATTATAAATAAAGCTTCCCTGAAATAAGTCTTTACATGGACATGTCCATTCATTTCTTTATTGACCTGGGAGGGGAAAGCCTAGAACATATGGCTGGTGGATATATAATTTAAGAAACTATCAAACTCTTTCTAAAATGATTGTTACCATTTTACATTCCCACAAATGATGTTGAAGAGTTCCAGTTGCTCCACATCCTCACCAGCACTTGGTATGATCAGACTTTTTAACTATTCTAATAGGTGTGTAATAGTATCATATTGTGGTTTTAATTTACATTCCCCTGATAATGATGTTGAACATATTTTCACATGCTTATTTGCTATCCACATATCTTTTTAGGTGAAGTATCTGTTCAGATCTTTTGTCCATTTCTTTATTGGGTTGTTTATTTACTTACTGATTTTCTAGAGCTCTTTATATATTCTAAATAACCAGCTTTTATAAAATATGTTATTTGCAAGATTTTTCTCACCATATGTGGCTTCTCTTCTTATTCTCTCAACATTGTAGTTTGAAAAGTAAAAGTTTTAGGTTGATTCAGTCCAGTTTATCAATATATTTTTATATGGATTCTGCTTTTGTTCTGATATCCAAGAAATCTTTGCTTAAGCCTAACCCTAGGTCACAAAGTTTTTTGTCATATGTTTTCTTCTGGAAGTTTTATAGTTTTACATTTTACATTTAGGTGTATGATCCATTTCAACTTGTTTTTGTATTTGGTGTGAGATATGGGTCAAAGTTATTTTTTTTTTTCATATGGATATCCAATTGTTTCAGCACAATTTTTGAAAAGACTGCCTTTTCCTCACTGAAACTTTGAAACTTGGTTGAAAATTAGTTGTCCATATGTGTAGGTTTAATTCTCAACTCTGTTTGGACTGCTAAACATCCATGAGTTTAGTTGTAATCTAGAAATGTATGACTACAATTTTTGAAAGTACAAAATGATAGAAATGACAGTCATCAGGCATGTTAGATATGGAAAAGATTACTTTTGAGGTAATTTTCTTTTCTCAAAGAAAGTAGGTGTTGTGGCCCAAACTGTGTTCCTCCAAAATCCATATATTGAAGCTCTCACTCTCAATGGGATGGTAGTTGGAGATAAAGTCTTTAGAGAGGTAATTAAAATAAAATTAAATCATAAGGGCGGAGCCCTAATCCAATAGGATTTGTATCCTTATGAGAAGAGGAAGAGACACCAGAGAAGTCTCTCTCTGCGTGTGCACATTGAAAAGGCCAAGTGAGGACACAGCCAGAAGGCTGCCTCTGCAAGCCAGGAAGAGAACTCTCACCAGAAACAACCCTGAGAGCACCTTGATCTTGGATTTCTAGCTTCCAGAACTGTAAGAAAATAAATTTCTGTTGTTTAATCCACCAAATCTGTGGTATTTTTTAATGGCAGCCTGAGTAGATGAATACAGTAGGATTTGAGAAACTCTTGGGAAACTTGAAATTGTAAAACTTGAGTTCCATTGTACATGCTTATGGAACCTTACTTCCACTAATTGAAACACTGTAATAAAGAGGAGAAAGGTCTTGCACTATTTGCTTTTAATGATAATAGTTTTGTTGTTTCATATATCTGACAGCATTTAAATGACGAAGATCAGCCCTTCAGGAATAAAACAGGTAGGTGCTGCTTTCTAGAGAAACTTGTAGCTGATGAATACAAACGTATTATTATTACTAGAAGAAATGTGCATTGCTTAATGAGAACAGGTTAGTAGAATCATCTCTGTAAGGAATCAAAATGATTTTTGAGATTGTAGCATCAAAAGGGGGAGATGGATTGACATGTTTGTGATATATCAGAGACAATGAAAAATTACGAGTTGCTTTAAAAATGAATATCTAAGGTTGCTGAAAGCTTATAATGTAATAGTACACAAGAAATTTCAAGTTAAAGTACACTACTATAAATAATATAAGAGTGAGCTGCTGACGAAAATAATTAACTTCTATTCGGGGCTATGGAAGGATTCTTACAAAGAATGGGTGGAATTTGACCTGATCTTGAAGGGTAGCACTTGAGAAAGCAGATCTGGCAGGGGGAGCGTCATAGGCAAAGGAGGGAGCCAGGGCTAAGAAAAGGTAGAAAACAAATGCTCAGCTTAGGGATACAATGCTGGCTAGGGAAGTGATGTTGGACAAGAGGAGTGGTCAAGAGAAAACACTACAGAGTCTTTAAGAGCTACAGACAAATTTCATATTAAGCATTTGCCCCAGCACTTGACCCATTTTAACGCTCAATACTACCAGGTGTTAACGATTAATTAATTATTCAGATTCACTCCCTCAAATCTCCTTCGCCTGCAGGTTAATACTTCGAAACAGCCATTCCCACAGGCAGCAGCAAATGAGCACCCTTGTTTTGTTTTAAACTTTCACTAGCTAAATTTAAACCTTTTTACAGAGTGCAGAAAAATATGTCCATGCCTGCCCTATAATGTGAGCTGGAACAAAAAGCTGTTATCTAATAAGGCGCGCTTATTAGAAGCATAGGGATCTTTACAAACGCTAGAAAAAATTCAGAGCAAAAAACGGTCACTCAAGTGATCCTTCTTTAAAGCGCTTTCACCCCCACTGGGACACAAAAACCAAGATCCTTACAAATCCGGACCTCGTCTGCAAACGACATAATAAAAGCAGCATTTTAAAAAACTTTTAAACATGGCAACAGCTCGCAGAGCGCCCTCTGGGCAAACAGCCCGTGTCTTGTTTCCGTAGGAACGAGCAATTCCGGCGCGTAGCACTCCGCTCCGGAAATTGTTTCCCCTCGGTTCCGTTCTTCTCCTCCAAGAGGCCGCGTCGAGCAGGCGGCGAGTGAGTTTTGGATCTAAGAGGCTGCTGTAGAGGGGCGTGGCCACGCAGCCGCGATCTGGCAGACACAGTTCACGTGCGGGCGGCTGCGGATCGCCTTCCTGGACCTACCATGGCTCAGCCCGGGACTCTGAACCTCAATAACGAGGTGAGCGCCGAGGTCTGGGAACCTGTAGGGCTGCCTTTTAGGGCCCTCGGAACGGATCTTCTGCGTCTTTCTGATGGGCGCGTGGTCTGGTCTGGGGCGAGGGTAGGGAGTGCGGCTGGAGGAGCTCTTTGATGGGCCCCTACGGGTTTCCCGGAACTCGTTGCACGTTATTTGCTTTTTATTGACTGCTGAAAGTGAAGGGGAGGGATTGAGAGCTGTAGCTTCTAAAAAATTGCTCATCCTAAGTGAGACCGTATCGTTTGTAAGGGTGTACCTTGTTTCTTCCTCTAGCTGCTGTCCCATTTCTCTCCGTTCGTTTACAGCAAAACTTGAAGAAAGAGTTTATCCTTGCTGTCCCCAATTCCCCTTCTTTCATTCTCTCTTCAATCCGTTCTTAAATCAGATATTTGCCCTCATCACCTCCACCATAACGTGTCAGTGTCACCAGGCTACCATTCCTGCCACTCTCCCTTGTCCAGTTTCTGCTTCTATCCAAGGAAGTCATAAGTCATCTGAAGACTTAAAATAAGCTGAAAATGCAAGGATCGAATGAGGACCTCATAGCTACAGCAGAGGAAGTTCTTTGTCCTCTTTATTCAGTGGATATGTTAAGTGTCTGCTGTGAGCAGGTCACTGTTTATATTACACAATTGTGTAACACATAACTTTTCTATTTTCGAGCAACATGTCCTCAGGTAGGGCAGGGTAAGCAACACCCACCTAGGATACAGAATAACGCCCAGAAAAACAAATAGTGCAGAAAATGAAGTGAGTGATATTTGGTTTTGGTCTTTGAGGAAAATTGCAGTCAGGAATTGCAGTGATTCAGTGAAGGGGAAGAAGGCGTTCTAGATAGAGGGACCAGTATAAGCAGGGAAGAGATGGTAGTAGGAAACCCCTTGGATGGTATAGGGATAGGTAACTCTCCATTGATGAGAACTTAGGGGATGAAGTAGAAAATAAAACTGAAATGTATTACTGCTTTGGTGCCAGGTTAATAAGTCTGGATTTCACTTGTCCATAGAGTACAGGATATATTGAAGAGGGAACTCTGAAGGTATTTAGTTTATATTCATAAACATATATTAAGCTTGTGCTAGTTCCAGAAGACATTTGGTGGACTTTTTTCCATTAGATTACTGGTGAGGTATAAAAGACCTTAATCAGAGTGATGTACTTGGGAATTCACTGGAAATACAGTGAGCTTCCTCTTCAATTTTGAAATTACTTTGAGAGTAGTAAATGACCTTAGGCCATCTTCATTTAAGGTGCTTTTTCCACTTAGCTCATTTTCAGCCCTCCTCAAAACAATTAAAATTTGACCTTTAGGAAGTCTTCACTGATCCATCTCAGTGTGGGCTAGGTGTCTGTTCTTTGTCCAACCAGAGTGCTTTCTACTCTAGAAACACTTGTTTACCTGTTTCTCTTTGTGTGTGTGTCTATCACCTACAACATATGTGCTGTATATATGGTTGCTGGATGACTAAATTATCAAATTAGGAAGTATACACATTCCACACTAAAGTAAATCTCATATGTTTTAATATGAAGGTGGAGAAAAAAAAAAGTGGAGATGATGGAAGGTGTCATAATTTAAAATTAATGGGAGAAAAACTACAAGGGGAAAAACAAATACTGATTTGTTTACATAAAAATGAAAAAACAACCCAAGAAAAATAAAGGACAACCAATTAGAAAAAAATATCCAGCAAATATGACAGATAAATGGCTAATGTCATTACTATAAAATAGTTCATGGAAATTAAGAGAAACAGTTTCTTAGAAAATTGGTAAAAGATATAAACTAACAACTTTTCCAAGGAAGAAATATATCCAAAAAAGTGTTCAAATTCACTATTACCTTTCAGATCTTTCCATTACTTATCCTTCATGACCCTATCCTAGTTCAAGTTGTATCTCCCACCAAAACTACTGTGCTAGCCTCCCAACTACTCACCTTGACCCCTCTCCCTCTAATCTGATCTCCATAGTGCAGCTGGTGTGCACTCTTCAAAACATAAATCTAGTGTGACTCCCTTGCGTAAAACCTATTTGGTGGGTCTCTCTTGATTTTGGTAGAGACCAATCTAAACAAGGCCAATCTCTCCACCTTCTATTATACCAAAACCCCCCTCAGTCTCTGTACTTCAGCTGCCCTGGCCTTCCTCCACTATCCAGCATCGCACACTAAAGATCATTTGCATGTGCTGTTTCTTTTACCCCAAACTCCTTTTTCTCTCATTAGTCCATTTCATATTTCTACTTTTCTTGTCACTTTCTCAGGGAAACCATTCCTGAGTTTCATTTATCTCTTTTATAAGCTCCTATAGCACCATTTACATCACCTTTTTGGCAGTTGTAATAGTTGCTTAGTGTATGTGTATGTGGATGTGAGAGAGAGATTTCTTATCCCATCCACCTGACTATAAGTTTTTGCTCACCATCATATCCTCAGTGCCTGTCTGTTGAATGAATAACTTGAGGCATCATTTTTATGATCCTTAACTTAACTGAGATTCAGGAATGTATTTCAGGGATCCTATAACTGCCAGAAATTATGTGTAAATTGGTGTTTGTGTGTCTGTCTCTGGGAGGAAAAGCATCCATAGCTTTCATCAGATTCACAAACATTTATCAATCTCTAATATTATCTTTGGGATATTGGAACTTATATATATGTGTAATTTTTTTTTTTTTGTAAGGAAGATTGGCCCTGAGCTAACATCTGTTGCTAATCCTCCTCTTTTTGCTGAGGAAGATTGGCCTTGAGCTAACATGTTCCTCTATGTGCCCATCTTCCTCTATTTTATATGTGGGACGCCTGCCACAGCGTGGCTTGATAAGTGGTGCACAGGTCTGCACCTGGGATCTGAACCTGCGAGCCCCGGGCCGCCAAAGCAGAGCATGCGAATTTAACCACTACACCACTGGGCCGGCCTCTCTGTGTAATTTTTAATTATAGCTTTTTCTTTCAAAAAGTTATGTGGCCATCTAATTTACAGTATATTTAATTTTCCAAATTGTCTTTTGTGAAAATAAAAGCCTGCCTGCAGAGGCACCTATTATGCTAATTTTCATAATTCTATTCTTTTCAAAAATTTTTCAAGGACAAAAGCTAATGTTTATAGAACACTTCCTGATTCTAGTTTCTTAAAATACATTTATTCTTCTGAAGTAACGCAAAATTTTACCTTTACTTTTTTTTTTAGTAAACTATCACTTTGTTTTTTACTTCATCTTATAATTATTTATTGCATATTTTATCTTCACCAGTACTTTACGTGGACTTTGAAGTGAGGATATTCAACTGACTTGTAGCAACTTCCCTAACCTCTAGCATAGTACCTGTCTACAGGTAATAATAAGTAAATATATTTTGGGCAGATGAAAGTATGGATAGCTCAACTGAGTCACCTAATGTTCACACGAGAGGGGGAAATTGCCTAAATGTAGACTTTTTTTCTCCGCTTCCATTAAAACCAGAGAAAGAATGCACAATTGAAAACACCAGTGCCATAGTATTTAGTGAGTAAGGAATTGGGAAAACTAGAGCTGGGTTTGCTCCAGTCGTCTGTTTCTTTGGGCAGAGGTGATTTGTAAAATCAGAATTAGTGGAGGAAACAACAGTCTGATTGGGTTCTTTAATTCCACGGGTGGGCCAAGGGCTTTTATGTTAAACTGACATTATTTTATTCTTGATAGCAAATTACCAAGAAGCCCATTAGAAAATTGGTTTCCGTTTCCCATGAGATAGTAGTAAAGGTAGAAACTGAAGTGCCAGAGAACAAAATGATTTGTCTCTACATATTGTGAAAGATTAAAATGTCAAGAACTATGTTTGAATGTGCTTTTGAAGTTACAAAGCTCCTTTTTCATAATTGAGTCTGTAGTGCCTTTTAACAATTTTTACTGAAATCGTAAATCAGGATCCATCCATAAGAAGAGAACCGTTTTCTGTTTGGTTGTTAAACTATTCTGGGAAGTTTTGCTAGGTGGCAGCATATGCTCAATAATGATTAAGTTGTAGATAATTTCCAGGCACTCTAGAATATTTAAATTGTTACTCATCAGAAATAAAAAGTATAATTTAACAATAAGTTTTCATCCAAATGGCCAAATTAGAAGTCCTTCATATAAAGCCATATTTAATTTTGTCTAGTATAAAATAGTTCAAACATATGGAAAATGATGTAACAAATGTCCTTGTAATTTACTTCCTGTATTTAGCAGATGTCAATATTTTGCCATATTGTAATGCTTAACCCATCTCAGAAGTAATTATTATTCTTTCAGTGTATTATTCTCATCCCTGTTTTTCATAACTTTGATAACATATGTACCCATATTTTTACCCAGTGTATAGTATTGTGTTGTATATTTTTCAACTTTGCATGTGTAGTATCACACTGTATAAATGCAGTATCATACCACATGCATCATTCTAAAAGTTACTTTTTTCACCGAACATTATTTTCAAGGATTATCCGTGATAATACATGCAGATCTCCTGCATTAATTTAAAATACTACATTGCTTATGCTTTATTTATATACCATATTTATCTCTCATGTAATATTTTGTAAGAATGCTGCAATAGATAGTCTTTTGCATAGCCTTTTCCTATTGTTGGAGGTGTGTCTTCTGGATAGATTCCTAGAAGTAGGATTTTTGTTCATTGCCAAAGTTTGCTCCGTAAGGATTATACCAATTTGTGTTCCTTCCAGCAATGTATGAGAGTGCCTGTTTCCTCACAGACTCATGAACAGAATGTGTTGTCATATTTTTTTTGTGTTTGCCAATCTGATAGGTGAGTAATGAATAACCAAAAGTTTTAATGTATTCTAAGAAACACAGATATACTCAGATTTTTCTTAGCACTGCAAGCTCCCCTAGAACGGTACTAGCTCTTGGAATAATTGTTTTCTGATAATGGTGGGGTTTTGTTACAGATTAATTCAAATGCATGGCAAAGTCTGTTCATTACCAAAAAAAAAAAAAAAAAAAAAAAAGGCTAGTTGACTGGCTAGTGTAATAGATAGCCAACTAAGAGTCAATTCAAAGTTGCATTTACTTTTGTCTGTGGACCACAGTTTGCTCTCAGCTTTGTAGATCAGAAACTTGCTTTCATTGTCACCCCGAAAGTATAGCTTATTCTCTCAAAAGCAAATTCACACTAACCATAGCTTATAAGAGACTCTTTAAATGAGAAAGCTAGTTTATTAAGAAATATATCTAACATAGATAGTAATGCTCACGTTGCAAAACATTCTTTTCCTGTCTACTAATCTACATTGGCTGCTAGGAATGTAGAACCACAGAAAGGGATTTTAGTTGCATGATTCATCATTGGGCTATGATACATCTATCCCCATACTTGAGTTATTCCAGTACAAATTGGATTTCTCAAGTCTCTGAGCTGGGGAACCCTTCTATGGAATCTCCTTGAGTTGGGCACTGCCAGCTTTTGCTCTTGGTGGGTTCCTTTTCCAGTGTTTAGGTTGACTCTTCCCCATATGTTCTTATGGTCTTTTTCTAAGCAGGTACTGTATATTAGCTTTCCACTTAATTTATTTACAGTCGTATTTTTGTGTTGTCTACCCAAGAGGTAATTCAGGTTACGTTACTATATTACTAGATTTTACCAGGTTAACTGAGGGCATCTGTATGCCTAGGTTCTAGATGACACCTCACTTTCAGCACCTGTATTCTATGTGTGTGTAAGTGTGTGTAAATCTTAACTCTTTCTGTTGCTCTCATAGGTTATATTCAATGCATTCTTTTGCTGCTTGGAAGAACGCAGCTTGCACTTGTCAGTCTTGATGATAATGACCTACATATTTCTCCTTCAAATTCTATCTTCAAACTCTTTATTCCACTTCTCTTTCATTTTGTATTTTTTTGTCAGCACATATTGTTTTCATTATTATGCCTGTATTTTCTCCTTACTCACTTAATGTTTTTTTCCTTCTTTTCCTCCCAAACAATATCATACTCTTTTCACATTTCTAACAATAATAGCTTTTGGTTGGAGAATTTACCAAAGTGTATTGCCCTTAAGTAGTACATTGGCCTTTTGACAATATTGGGTGTTTTAGGCCTATTTGTTGACATCTGGTTTATCTGTCAACCAACTTCATAACTCCTGGGTGACAAATGAATTGGCAACCTTTTAAATCCTAACTAAAAGAATATTATTGGTAGCTGTGCGTCAGTTTTGCAAAAACAAATT
This sequence comes from Tapirus indicus, assembly GCA_031878705.1. Lineage (NCBI taxonomy): Eukaryota > Metazoa > Chordata > Mammalia > Perissodactyla > Tapiridae > Tapirus > Tapirus indicus. The sequence continues at coordinate 41,192,731 of CM062925.1, forward strand.
TAGGTGCTTGGAGAAAACTAAGTGCTTGGGGTGAGCAGTTGTGAGAAAAATAAAATTATAATTCCATTTTTACATAAAGTGAATATACTTATTTTTTTAATATACTAAACTTACCAAATTTTCCTACTGCATGAACACAAATACCAAAAAGTTAATAAGCTAGAAAAGCATTTTTTGGCATTGGCATGAAACTAAGTACAGAAAGCATTCCCTTTGCTTTTAAAATTCCCTTATGCAGTAATGACAAACATAGTACTTCTTAAATTGGAATTTTAAAATTGGAGTCTAGCTTTCCCATGATTGGAATGTAACTGAGGACCAACTCTGCCCACTGCTGTTTATTAGTTAAGTTTGGTTAACAGCAGTTAGCAAATGGTATGTAATCATCTCATGCACCAGCAGGGTACAGCAGTTAGAAACATTTGTTAATATATTTTAAAGCATAATTTATCCTTTGCTGTTAATTTATTTTACAAATAACTTTAAAAAAATGTATCATAAACCCCTATTTATGCTGCTTATGAAATGGCTTTTCATTTATGCAAGTATGATTTTTTTCTAAATCGATCTAACTTTGAAACAGATTCCAAAGAGGTTAACATAATTAGTGGGAAAGAAACCTGATTACTCTGCATTCTGTTAATATATTATGTATTTGAAACTGAATGAACAAGTGAATATTGCTACCTTTCTTGTCATTTATTTAACAAATATTCGTTGAACACTTACTGTATGCCATCCACTATGTTAGGTTTTAAGATGCAATGTTGAGTAAACCCAGATACTTGACCTTCATGGAGTTTGTAACCTACTGGGAGAAAGACATGTTAAGCGTAATCAGATTAAAAAAAATAGCAGTCATGATAAGTTCTAGAAGCATTGTAAATGCTTATATAAAGGAGAATTTTGACCCTCTCAGGGAGGCCAGAAAAGACTTTACTGAGAAATGACAATTGAGCCAAAATCGGAAGGATAAGATGTTAACAAGCTAATGTGGGGAGAAAGAGCATTCCTACCAGAGGAAACAGCAGGTGTAAAGACTTGGTGGTAGATGTGAGCATGGTGAAGAGTAAGGACTAAAAGAAGCCCCATGTGGCCATCCTGAGAATAACTGGAAACCATTGAAGAGAGTTAAGTGAAGGTGTGACATCAGATCTGTGTGTTAAAAAATGTATTCTGACTGAGTTGTGTATAATTGATTGGAGAGGGGCAAGAATAGATGTAGAGGGGCCGGCCCTGTGGTGTAGTGGTTGGGTTCAGCATGCTCCACGTTGGCAGCCTAGGTTCACAGGTTCGGATCCCAGGTGTGGACCTACACCACTCATCAGCCATGCTGTGATGGTGACCCACGTACAAAATAGAGGAAGATTGGCACAGATGTTAGCTCATAGCGAATCTTCCTCAGCAAAAAAAAAAAGAATGGATGTAGAGAAACCAGTTACCAGTAACTCTGCCAAGAGAGCTAGGAGATCAAGATAGAAAAAGAGTGGTACAATTTGAGAGATCATTAGAAGGACTTGGTAATAGATCATTGTGAGGGATTTAGAAAAGAGAGCTACCTATATTGAGCTTTAGGTTTATAAATGAAATGATTGTTCCATTCCCTGACATATGAAACACCAAAAAAGGAATCCAGTTGGATGTGAAGAATGTAAGTTCAAGTGTAAGTTGGAGGTGATTTTAAGCATACTGAACAGAAATGTCTAATAGGCTGTTGCACATTTTGGTCTGGAGCTAAAAGATCTCAGCTGAAGGTAGAAATTTTTTAGTCATCTTTGTTTAGGTGGCAAATTAAAATAATGTACACACATAAGATCACTTAGAACTAAAAAGTATGTTGTGAAAAGAAGAGCTGGCCTAGGACTGCCTCTTGAATTCTTAACATTTTATGGCTGGTTAGAGATGGTTGAGCCTTTAAAGAAGACTAAGATGGAGTGGCTAGATAGTAAGGAGGAAAACCAAGAAAGTTTTCTGTCATGGAAGCCAAGGGAAAAGTGTTTCAAGAAGGAGGAAGTGGTCAACAGTGTCAAATGCTGCTGAGATTTCAAGTAAAATGAAGTCTGAAAAAATCCTGGTGGATTCAATTATTTAGAAATAATTGGTGTTCTTTGTGACAGCTTTTATTGGACTGATAGAAATGGAAATCAAATTGGGCTTGTGTGGCACACAGAAATGAAGATAGTGAGTATGAACATTTCTAAAAGCTTGACTCTGAGGCAGATGAAGAGAGTGCTCTTAGTGAACTTTGTAGTAAGGATGTTGTGTGTGTTCGTCTTCAGTGACAATGACTCAAGCATGATTAAAAAACAGTGAAAAACATCCATTTAAAAGATTGACAGTGCTAGGGTAAAGGAATAGTCTATAGTAAGAGTCTAGAAAGGCAGAAAATGATGGGATCCAAAAGACAGTTGAAAGATTAACCTCAGATATGTGTAGGAATATTTTTTATTTTGTAACTTTATTAATACAGGAAGATGGGTGATGCAAGTAAATTTGCATTCCTGGTAGTAGAAAGATGGTGGTTCCCGTCTGATGTTTTTCTCCATGAAATTAAAAAAGAGAAAGGTAGAGGAAGAGGAGGTCAGATGCTTTAGGAAAGCAGACAAAGATTTAAAATAGTCATCGTAGAGTGAACTGACCAAAAAAAAAAATACAGATAGGATTGCTAGGAACTGTAGGGACCCGCTTGAGATTAGTTATGATGAATTTATAGTAGAGATAATGTCTCAAGTATTTCCTGGCTATTGGGGTGCTGTGATAAAGAACTCAGAATGTTGTTTTCATCCAGGATTAACTAGAGGGATGGATAACCAGAAGGTTAGGGGAGTTTAAGGTATTGACAAGTGTTGATCATGTACTAAAACTGAATAAAAGGAAGAAAATTAAAAGAAAAGTATGGGGTCCGTGAACTGGTGGTCCCAGTGAAGTCAAAGATGATTGTAGTGGGTGGGGTGGAACAAACAAGCTGATAGAAGTTGTGATCTCAACGTAGAGTATTTGAATTAATGGTTTTAGAAATGGAGTCATTGTGAGTAATGACAGGACTGTGGTGTGACCATGGAAATGGGTGGTTGAGATGGAATAGATTAGGTAATTAGAAAAAACGAAGTCAAGAAGTGAGGATATAATGTCGGATGGGTTATTCAGGTGGACATATACATCAGCCAGAGTGATGGTAAACCTTAGAGTGGAGAGAAATTGTAAGTTGGTTGCCATATCTTCAGTGAATAAGGGAGTGAATGATATTAATGGAGGGTAGGAGAAGCTGTTACAGCTAAATGCAAGAGCCTTGAAGAAACAGGATGCTGATATTTTGGCAAAAAGAATTTGAGGGATTGTGTGTGCCAGGCACTCCTGCAAGGCAGAGAAAACACTATGTAAATATTGCAAGGCCCCTGTCCTCTAGGAGCACACAGACTATAGAAAAAGACAGCTACAGGGACCGCCCGGTGGTGCAGCAGTTAAGTTCGCGCTTGGCAGCCCAGGGTTCGCAGGTTCGGATCCCGGGCACCTGCTGACGCACTGCTTGAGAGCCATGCTGTGGCGGTGTCCCATATAAAGTGGAGGAAGATGGGCACAGATGTTAGCCCAGGGCCAGTCTTCCTCAGCAAAAAAAAGAGGAGGATCGGCAGTGGATGTTAGCTCAGGGCTGGTCTTCCTCGCAAAAAAAAAAAAAAAGACAGCTACGTAAGCAATGAGAAACAGTACAGTGAGATAGATGCTACCTACAAAGTATAGTGGGAACCCCAAGGTTGGAGTGATTGTCTCTAACTGAAGAAGTCATTGAAAGTTTCATAGGAAAGATTATATCTGAACTGAATTGTATGTAGTTCCTAAAGTGGAGAAGGAGAAGAAGGACATTACAGGAGGGATTATAAGATGTATGACTTCTAATAATCGTAGACAAAATATAAACTTATAATGAGAGACATCATAATCATTGCAGCGTGAGAAGAATTCTTTGTGTCTCCTCTTCAATCTGCAGCGAGTAAAACAAGCTAACACAGCAAAGACTGCATCGCCCAACACACTAGGACACTGGAGAGATCTACACGATGGTACTTATGAAGGTGGGTAGATTGGAGCACACAGAAGAGCCTAAACGGAGGAGGAACAGCAAAGGCAGTGCCCAAGGCCCTGAACCCCAGGCTGCAGTGGCTGACCCAGCTACCCCCAGCCTCAGAGAACCCAGTGGGCAGGAGCTGACATGTGTGCAACTCCAGCCAGCCAGCCAGCCAGCCGCGGCAGTACCTGCAGCCACAGGGAGCAGAGCAGCAGTGGAGGTGGAGCCCATGATCTGAGGTCCCTGGTCACAGCTCAGAGCCTGGTAGCAGCAGCAGAAGCATGCACAGATCTCTTAACATTCCAACCACAGCAGCACCTGTGACCACAAGGTAACAGGCAACAGCAGAGGCAGTGCCCCATGAACCTGGCTCTCTCCCCACCTTACCCCTTGCCCTGCCACAGCAGTGGAGCTTCTGACCCAGGTGATCCTGGACACAGTGGAGGCGTCAGCCGTTCCTGTACCCCCAGCGGCAAAGCCAGCAACTGCAGCAACACTGATAACAGCAAAGCATCAGTGATCCCCAGAGGCATGGGTGACAGTGATGAGAGGTGGTGGTGGGTGGAACGCCAAGACCGTCAAATATAGCCAGAGGCAGCTCAGGTAAGAGAAACCAAAAACTAGTGCCATCTTGCCACCTACTGAAAAACAGAAGAAAGGCCTTTAATCTTCAAACTTTTCCTAAAATTTATACGGAACAACAAAAGACCCCGCAAGGCCAAAGCAATTCTGAGAAAAAGCAAAGCGGACTTGCTATACTTTGCTATATGTTGACATCAAAGTATATTACAAAGCTATAGTAATCAAAACAGCATGGTACTGGCAGAAAAACATACAGGTCAGTGAAACAGAATTGAGTGCCTTGAAATACACCCACACATTTACAGACAGCTAATTTCCAACAAAGGAACCAAGAAATTCAATGGAGAAAGGAAAGTCTCTTCAGTAATTGGTATTGGGAAAACTGGAGCCACATGCAAAAGAATGACAGTAGACCACTGTTTTCACCATACACAAAAGTAACTCAAAATGGATTAAGGACTTGAATGTAAGACTTAAACCATAAAACTCCTGGATGAAAACAGGCAGTACATTCTCTGACATTGGTCTTAGCAATATCTTCTTGGATATGTCTTTTCAGGCAAGAGAAACAAAAGAAAAAAAATAAACAAATGGGACTACATCAAACAAAAGCTTGGGCATAGCAAAGGAAATCATCAACAAAACCAAAAAACAACCTCCTCATTGGGAGAAGATATATGCAAATCATATATCTGATAAAGGGTTAATATCCAAAATATACGAAGAACTCATAGAACTTACAACAAAAAAACAAACAAGCCTATTAAAAAATGAACAGAGGACCTGAACATTTTTCCAAAGAAGATATACAGATGGCCAACAGGCTTATGGAAAGATAATTAGATCACTAATTATTAGGGAAATGCAAATCAATACCACAGTGAAATACCACCTCATGCCTGTCAGAGTGGCTATTATTAAAAACACAAGAAATAAGTGTTGGGGATGATGTGGAGAAAAGAGAACCTTCATACACTGCTAGTAGGAATGTAAGTTGGTGCAGCCACTATGGAAAACAGTATGGAGATTCCTCAAAAAATTAAGAATAGAACTACCATATGATCCACCTATTCCACTTCTGGATATTTATCCAAAGAACATGCAAGCACTAATTCGAAAAGATATGTGCATCCCCTATGTTCATTGCAGCATTGTTCACAATAGCCAAGACTTGGAAACGACCTAAGTGCCTATTGACAGATGAATAGATAAAGATGTGGTGTATATAAATGATGGAATATGGCTCAGCCATTAAAAAAAAAAAGATGAAATCTTGCCATATGTGACAACGTGAATGGACCTTGAGAGTATTATGCTAAGCAAAATAAGTCAGACAGAAAGACAGGTACCATATGATTTCACTCATACGTGGAAGATAAAAACAGCAAACAAACATAGATATGGAGAACAGATTGGTGGTTACCAGAGGGGAAGGGAGGTAGGGGGAGGGTGAAAGGGGTAAAGGGGGTCATTTGTAAAGTGATGGATGGAAACTAGATTCTTGGGGGTGAACACGATGTAGTCTACAGAAGCCGAAATATAATGCTGTGCACCTGAAATTTGTATAATGTTATAAACCAATGTTACCTCAATAAAAAAATAAATGATAGCATCCCATTGTACTAAGTACTATTATAATGTAGTTCTTTATCATTAGAATATTTCCATCTCTTGGCCAATAGTTTATTTTTTTGTTCTTAGAGTTCAGTATTATTCTCCAATGGGATGATTTAAAGCTTGTATCTGTGTATATACATGCGTGTGTGCACATGCACATGCACACACGCACGTATGCATAATGTGCCATTGTGTATTTGGCATTTCTTTTAAAATTATGCTTGAAGTAATTTATTACTAAAAATAAATGCAAAGCGTCCTGTATAAATAAGTAAAATATAATCACTTTCACACATTTGCTTTTGCTAATACAAACGCTCATTCAATAAATTAAATTGCTACCATTATGGATGAGGCTCTGTTTTAAACCACAAGGATACAAAGATGAATATGATGGTCTCTGATCTCAGGAACTCATGGTTTATTATGTTCCAAGCCCAACAAGCTATAAGTGTAATGTTAAAATACTAATCACTGGGAATGCTGTGACTTTTTAAAAAATCATAACTTATTTCTCTTAAGTCTTCAGACACATTTTTAGAATGTTGATTTGTGCCTTCACTGATTATCGAACAAGTTTGATTTCATCAAACTGTGAATATAATTAAACAAAAATTTTATTAAAGTGGTAGACTTAGTCTATAGTATTAAGACTCAAAGTATGTTTCTTCTTGAATTAAGAGCCTTTCTAATTTTGGCTTTGTTCCTCAAAGGTTGTGAAGATGAGAAAAGAAGTGAAGAGAATCCGAGTTTTGGTTATCCGAAAACTTGTCAGGAGTGTTGGCAGACTGAAGTCAAAAAAGTTAGTCATTTAAAATAATGGTCCTATGACTAATAAAATGTGAAAAGTTGTTTTTGTCCAATATTTGCAAAATTTGAGGGTGGGACCTAGAGGAATAATTAAATATCTTACTCATATGTGCAGTGCTTTGTTTTAGAGGCTCTGAGGGAGATAAAATGTGCTGTGTCGCATGTCCTTACAGGGTTTGGACCATATTTGCTTAAGGTACATGATGAATTCTTTTGCTGTTTTTTCAAAACTCTCCTTTTGGCCTTTTCAGAATGAAAGTTCTTTGGAATTATTTATGTGTTTTATGTTACTAGAAGTTATTTTAAGGTGTTGAAACTGGCAAACCTCATCTTACTGTGTTTCGCTTTATTGAGCTTTGCAGATATTGCATTTTTTCAACACCCTCCACCAGCAAAAAGATTACGACTTTTGCTCAGATGATGGTTAGCATTTTTTACCAGTATTTTTTAGTTGTTATATACGTTATTTTTTTAGACATAATGCTACCGTACACTTAATAGACTACAATATAGTGTAAACATTAACTCTTATATGCACTGGGAAACAAAAAATTTCATGTGTCTCGCTTTATTGCGATGGTAGAGAACGGAACCCACAATATCTCTGACGTGTGTGTATATAGTTTAACAAATCTAGTAATACCTTGAATCAATTATGAAGATTTTATATCACTTTATTCCTTGAATTGCTAATTAATTTTAAATCATCAGTACTTTGTGGAAGTGTTTATCAAAACATTGTGTTCCATTCAACTTTTTTAAAACAAATTTTGTATTTCCAGTGTCAATAGTATTACAGAAAAGGTATGTTATTTGTAGTTCTTATGCTTTAAGCATGAATACTTAGTCTTTAAATGTGTTTTGTTCCTGATTAAGTTTTTGTTCTTTTTTCATAAATGTTTCAGAAGAGAGCCCTCCTCTGATATAATCAGATATTTAATGTCTTTATGTATTTCTTTAATTCCAGAGAACACATTTTTATTTAATAAAATTATATCCAACTTTTAATTGTAGCTTATAAAATGTCTATTACATTATGTCTATACAATGTGCTATTAATCGATTGATTAAAAAGTATTATTTTGCCTTCCCATTAAGGAATTAGAAGGCAAACTATTAGTGGTAATAATCATTAATATAATGCCACGATTATGCTTATTTTTGCCAAAAACTTGGGTTTGTTGATGGAATCTGGGTATGTGTTGGGTGGGGTTAGGGAGGGCAACACATTGTTAGAGATTTATTATGCTTTTCCAAAAGAAATGAAGAGACTTTTCATTATAATATGAGTCTAAAATAAATACTTTTCCTGGTTACATATTGTAATGTACTTTTTGCAGGGGGACTGAAGAGGCACTATTAAAAAACCAAAGACGAGCACAAAGATTGCTTGAGGAAATCCATGCCATGAAGGTAGGGACTTGTGTGCTTGTGTATATATGTGTGTTTCTGTGTCTCATGTCAGCCTGCATTTTGTCTGTGTGTGTGTGTGTGGTGTTATTATTGCAAGTGACTAAGACTTATTTGTATGGGTCTACCTGGTGAAGAATGTTGCACGTTTAGAAAATTGTAATATGTTTAAGCTTGCATTTTTCTATGTTTTTTACTGAATTTGTTAAAGTACTAGACTAATATGAGTCAAAACTATGCCAGACTTAACTCATCTATGTTTAATAATGCCTCATGCCTAAGGTTTTTATTTTTACTGTAACTTTCGGCATGAGGTCTAATTTAAGTTCAAGAAGTAAAGCGCTCATGCCATTTGGTAATGTGTATGGCGATATTGGGTGGCTGACATCATGCTTTGCCTATTGCCAACTCAATAAATTTTTGTGTGGTGGTGTCAGCATTTTATTCAGCTCTGTAGTAACTTGAAATAAAATTAGCGTTGAACTAAAATGATCCATATTTTTGTTTCTTTCAGCCAGACTCTTCACTAGCATAATTTTTAGGTCTTCTCACTGCTCTTACTTTGTGGAGACTTTCATTTACCAAATGACATACTATTAAATGTCTGGGAGACTTTTTTATTGCAGAACTTAAAAACAACATTTGGTACCAGCAATTATCTTAATTTCAGGGTCATTTTGCATGTATGTTTGACTATTACATTTTGGTATAACTTCCAAGTTTTGAGATAGATAAAAGAGCAAGAGAATTCTCTAACAAATTTTAATTGAATTAGATTATCAAAGCTTCTCACCATTTTTTCCTTTTGAAGCAATAGTAAAGGGTTTTATAGGACAAACGTATCACAGTTAATCTGAATAGAAACAGAGGTGAGACATGATTCTTTGGTGTGAGACTTGTTTTTTGTGGGGTGTTTTTTTCACAGGATTGTAAAATTCATGGAATCTAATGTATCTTTTCTTTCTCAAAGTTTTAATCATCTTTTTATCCAGTCATTCAGACAAAATACTCTGTATTTGGCTCCTAATTATCATTTGTGTCACTTTGGTTTACACGTCATTTAGGCTTTTTCATATACCTTTTTTTTTTCATGAAGTTCCCATGAGAAATAAAATCGTGAGAGAGTTTTGTTTCAAGGATAACACTAAGATGGGTCGTGCTGGTTTATCCATGTCTCTTTCACTTTCTCTTAACCAAGGTCCTTACTAAATTACATTCCTCACCTAAATTTTTCCCTGTAATTTCTTCTGAATAGTCATTTTTGTAGTCCTGAATTATTCAGAGGCTTTGAGCTGCTATATAGTTGCTGATTTTATTTTACCATGGAAAGGTACATTATATATAATAAGCCTATGTACAGTGTATGAAGAGCTTAAGAACAAAAGATATTCACCAATCTTTAGAATACTTTTCTTCTGTAACTCTCAATAATGAATTTAATTTAGATAATTAGGAAGAAAAGTTGTCCTATTTGAACTATATCTGAAGCGTGTTTTCTGTTAGTCTTAAACCTCGTTAGCAATAGCAAATTAGACTCAGTGATAAAGTTCGTAGTTTTACAAGATTACTGTGTCACGACCATGGTTTTATTTTCTATTTTTTCTTGTGATTATATAAGACCACTATGGAATTGTCGCCTCACAGAAAGGTAAAATTCATAGCCTGTATATTCCTTGAATCATAAAGTTAATATTATATATATTCCTTGAATTCGTGGCAGTGGTTAGGGTGGTCTGGCTTGGATGCTCTGACTTCAGCTTCTTTTGTAATGCTTTTTAAAAACTGGATTAAATTTAAATATAAAGACTAGGAAAAAAAGAGTAAAACTTTATGTTTGCTTTTCTTACATGTCAAATTGCATTCCTCATTCATGGTTCTTTTACAAAACTGGCTTACTTTTCTATAAGAAGCAAATGTATAGAGCATTTTTTTAAATTGAAAGGGCATATGCAATTTCTTAAGAAAGTATTTTTTATGTACATGGGAGTATCAAAGAAATTGTCACAAAACAGAAAATTCACTTTAAATTAAATGAATTTTAATTTGGAGAAAAACCTCTACTTATTCATTTTTCCAGATGAATTTTTTTCTTAGCTCACATACCACTACATTTTTATAGTCTTGTTCATGACATACTGTCCTATACTTGCTTTCTATGATAATAGGGTATTTTGTTACAAGATGACTTCCTCAAGAAGAAAAGCTGAGATATTTTTAGAAATGGGAGTTTGTTTTTTCTGGCCAAGAAAAAAAATGACCTGATCTTTATGATACTATAAAATCATAGGTTCTAATTTTATGGTCTATAATGTTTGAATACCAAGTCTTTGCTGCCTTTTTTAATAGTATTCATACTTTTAACTTTGATACTAGTATTAATACTGGCTTCTGAAACAGTTTCTTTTTCTTTGGAAATTAAAGTAGCTTATCAACTTTTACAGATCCCTAAGTTATTTGGCTAGAGAAAGAGATGGTGAAATTAAGGCATACAATGAAATTCATCATAATATACAAGAAATCCCTTTTTCAGTAATAAAGGTAATAGCTAGCTTTTACATAGTATTTACTCTGTACCAGGCCCTATAATGTGTGTTTTATAGTCAGTATCTCATGAGGTAGGTATTATTTTTATTCCTGTCTTACAGAATAGGAAACTGAGGCTTAGAGAAGTTAAGCAACTTGCCCAAGGTCAAATAGTTGTTCGGTGGTGGACTTTATAACTGATTATACAGCTAATGGTGTTAGCTACATTACAGTACTGCTTCAATAAGATGAGAACTTCTGAAATATATCTATACTCTACTCTTCTAGAGATTGGATGAGATAATATAATGAACATGATACTTGCCCTCTAGGAAGAAAAGGCCCAAAGGTGTGCAACATGTTTTCAGATTCTTTAATTCCTCACAGCTAAACATACCCATTTACCTACATCCGTGTTTTTTTTTTTTACTTCCTCCTTTCTGAGGCCGTTACTTTTCCCTATGCTGAATATTCCTATAAAATGAGAACTTACATATTCTTCTGTGAGACCTTGCTCTGCCAGCTACCCTTTACTTCTCTATTTTAAAATTCTTTCTCCTTCTGTTTCATTCTTCTCCTATTTTATGTGTTCAAGTTTCTATTATTAAAAGCATCCTTTGAGCTTGCATCAGCTGTTATAATCGCCTTGTCTCATGCCCCTGTTTGGCCTGTTTCTAAGTGGTTGTCATTAGTGGATCACAAATAGGAAAAATGACGTAGATTATGATTTTTATAGAGGTATTATGTAAAATAATACATCATTAAAATAATATAACTATGTCATATCATTTGAACTTCACCACAACTCTGTAAAGTGAGCAGAATCTTATTTCAAAGGACTTGTTTAGAAGTGTTCTAGGATGCACACACCCCTTGGATTGCAGGTTTATCAGCATATATATTCATATGTTAATTAGAATTTTGTGATATTCCTGGTTATATATGCTTTTTTTAAAATTCATTGAGATTTTTCTCTGTAATTTCACATACTGTGATTTTGGTAAGTTTTTTCCTGCGAATGCTTAAAAAGAAATTCTCCATAGGGAAATTCCCCATAGGGTAAAAGATGCCTCATTTATCCTGTAAGTATACTGTGTTAATTATTTGTGTCAAATTAACGTATAACTCACTTAATCTGCTAAAGTAATAATATTAATAGTATTAATCTAAGGTTATAATTATTTTTGACAGTCTCATCTTTTATTTGTAAGCCAATACAAAGAATCATATTATCAAATCAGACTCACATATTAGAGATCTTACCTAGAATCCAGCTTTACTAACAGTTTCAAAGATACATGGAGTCAGAAGGCACAGGTAAAGCAAGGAGAGATCTAGGATGCTGTGTGATTCCACAGGTCCTTCCATTCTACATCAGACATGCACTTTCTGGCCCAGAGTAGATGACATCTCTAAATGAAGACATCTGGTTATTTCCTCATAGCAGAGAGCATTTAGATTTTGAAACTTCCCTACTCTGTACCCTAGGGTTGTGTAGCTTACATGATATTCTCCAGTGTGCCATGCCTCATAAATCTGTAGGTCCTGGGTTTGTTTACTGTAAGCATCCTTAACAAGGGACATGCTGCTAAGAATATTCTTCAAATAAGAACTTTCTTCCTAACAAAAATCATTAGCCTAGTTACTGGGAGGGCCAGTTATCAGCATATTAAGAAGTAGATTAAACTCCATCATCTACTTTTCCCTGAGTTGCCCCCTGGTAAAGGAAGTAAATGGATCCCAGGACAGCTGCTTTAATTCTTCCCTCTCTGATTTATAATAGTCTTCCTTTATGCTTTGTTTTTTGTGTTTTCCTCCAGATTTTTTGAGAATATTTCAAACCTGTAGAAAAATTGTACTTTTTCTATAATTACAAAAAATTGTAGTAATAAAGAGTATAATAATAATAATAATACATTGTATCACATCCCTGTTTGTCTCTTTACTGGTGATGCTGAGTTCCGTCACTTGGTTTAGATGTTGTCCACCAAATTTCTCCCTTTTAAAGGCACCTTTTTTTGTTTGCAATTATTAAGTAATCTGAAATGATTACTTTAAGAATATGTGTATCCAGTGGTCTTTCACCCAGTGACTGATGTTCTGTGGCTGAATAAGTTAACACTTTTTTATTGTTTCTATTTCTCTGCAAGGATTTTTTATTTCCTTGGTAAGATTTTAATTCACTAAGAGGAAATTTATTTATTTCTTTTTTTACATCATTGAGGATAGTGAAAATAGCGGGATTTTTTCTTTTTTTGAGGAAGCTTGGCCCTGAGCTAACATCTGTGCCCATCTTCCTCTATTTTGTATGTGGGATGCCACCACAGCATGCTTGATGAGCGGTGCATAGGTCTGTGCCCAGGATCCAAACCCGCAAGCCCCAGGTGGCCAAAGCGGAGTGTGTGAACTATGCCGCTAGGCCAGCCCCCCAGAGAATAGCCATTTTTGTCTGTAGAGAGGGAAAATGTTTGTATTTCTTGGTTCACTTATGCTGGGTAATTTTGGATTGTACTCTGGACGATGCAGATTATTAGAGATTCTGGGTTTGATTAATTTTCTCCAGTGTGTGGTTGTTTTAACAGTTAATTTTTTGGTTAGGCTTTAACTTCAAACTATGTTTCTTGGACAATAGCTTTAGCCTCAGTTCAAATCTCTTGTCTTTTAGTAAGCTGCTTTGAATCTGTTCCTTGCTTGAGTAATTCAGGTTTAGGGATCCCTTGTATGGTTCTTTCCCTTCTGGGTTACCCCTCCTCTCTCAGTGGTTAAGGTATCCCGGTTTCACTCTTCCACAGGTGACGAGGACCTTCACTGTACCTGAACCATGCAGACTGTAGTTAGCTTAGGCTACGCTCTGAAGAGACCGTAACTTATTTGTATAGCTTCCCATCTTTACTCTTAGTAAGCTTAGAACTCCCCATCAGAGTTTATCTTCTTTCATTTAACTCTCCATTACCTTCAAATAGGGCTTTTTGTAGTACGTCCAGGTTTTATGTTTTTGGGTTTTTTGGGGGGGAAGGGGTATAACTAATTATGTTATCTGTTAGTATCTTAGTCTCATACCCAGAAATGGAAGTAGCTAAAGTTGGAAATAACTGTAAATAGCTAAGAAAAAGGCTTGAGCACCCCAAGACACAGTAAATTTAGGTCTTAGAGAGATGGAATAAGTAAAAGAGACTGAGAAAGTGTAGCCAGTGAAGGAAAAAGAGAACCAAGAGAGTGTGGTGTCTAGGAAACCAAGTGAAAAGACTATTTCAAGAAGGGAGTGAGAAACTAGGTTCATCACTTTTTGTTGATCTTCTTGTTTTCAAACTTAGCAATATTATTTTTCAAATTGTAAACTCATTAGATCATAATTATTGATGCACTTTTCAAGTTATAGTTCTTCTGTGGTCTAGCCTTCTTTGCAGAACTGTGCTGATAGAACAAAAATGGTTTATGATCTTGCTCATGTGATCCTAAGCATGCCTTCTCTCCTTCTCCCCCTTTCCCATCCTGTTTTTTATCTGTAAAAAAGATGTTTAAATCTTGAAAGTCTGAAATCATTTCCACAATTGCATTTTCTTCCTGTAGGTATGAAACCCGAAAGCTGCAAACAGTGGTCCAGGTGTGGAAGAGGCATAAAGTTTCTCTTTCTCAGTTACTTCCCATACTCCTTGAGCATGCCCACACTTTGGTCTTTTATGGCTACAAGATCTTCAACAATTTGTTACTGTGACCTATAAGTACCTTTCATAACTCTATACTTTTTATTTAGATTATTTTTCTCTAATGCATTAAAGAAATCAAGTAATTTCTTGAAACTTTTACGTAACTTTCAAGATCCCTAATGAAAACCTTCAGTTTAACCTAGTATTTTTACCAAGAGGGAGACAAGTAATGCACTTCTCCAGAAGAGTTTAGACAGTACAGATACCAATAAGAATGGTTCCACCTGCGTGATTGTTTAATTTTTTTTCCTTTATTTCTGCTTATCCCATCATATTTTCCATTATTTCTCTTTTCTCTGTTTGCTTTCTCTTACTGCAATTACTGGTGATATCTCTTTTGGTGGGTACTTTATTAAATAGGTAACTTGCATAGGCAAATCATCAATAGACTGAGCAGTGTAAAATTTAATGGCTACTGTGTGAAGATGAATCAGAAAAATATCTGTTGTTTGAGAGAATGTGACTACAGGCAGTCTTTTTCATTGTTGGTGAGCATAAAAATTGGTATACCTTTTTGAGACAGACATTTGACATCATGTGTTAAAATTATTGACTGAGTATTTCTGCTTTTAAGAATATATTCTACGGGGGCCACCCGGTGGTGCAGCGGTTTAGTTCGCGCTTGGCAGCCCGGGGTTCGCGAGTTCAGATCCCGGGCACCCGCCGACGAACTGCCTGTCAGCCATGCCGTGGCGGTGTCCCATATAAAGTGGAGGAAGATGAGCACGGATGTTAGCCCAGGGCCAGTCTTCCTCAGCAAAAAGGGGAGGATTGGCAACGGATGTTAGCTCAGGGCTGGTCTTCCCCACACACACAAAAAAAGAATATATTCTACGAAAATACTTCTGGGGACCGGCCTGGTAGCGTAGTGGTGAAGTTTGCACACTCCATTTCCACGGCCCAGGGTTCACAGGTTTGGATCTGGGGTGAGGACCTATGCACCACTTATCAAGCCATGCTGTGGCAGGTAACCCACATATAAAGTAGAGGAAGATGGGCACAGATGTTAGCCCAGGGCCAGTCTTCCTCAGCAAAAAGAGGATTGGCAACAGATGTTAGCTCAAGGCTAACCTTCCTCACCAAAAAAAAGAAAGAATTTTTTTTAGAAATCACTACATTATAGATTATAAAATTAAATGTAGAGAGAATAAAATAAGATAGGGGAATAGATATGTACCTTAATGAGTTATTCTCATGTATTTTACATATATATATTTAATGGTTTTACATACAAACGGAGATGTATCACTCTTATAAAGTAGATTTGTATTCAGGTAGAGATTTTAAAAAATCTTGAAGCAACGTGGATTAGAAAACTTTCTTCTTAACGTCATATTAATTATACAGCAAAATGTTACAAAAAGCAGAGATTTATTATATTGACATCTAGGAATGTGTGTGTGTGCATGCATGTGTGTGTGCGTAGTGTGTTTTTATATCCTAAGACTTTTGAAAATTTTAATGTGTGTTATTTAATTTTTTACAATGATTTGTAATAATATTAAAATTAATCTTTGTGCCATACTTCCAAAGGATTAGAATGTAATTGAATGTGAAGATGAGAGAAAATTTTCTTTAGAAATTAGATGCAAACTTGTGCTTTGTGAATATTGTGGAAGGAATGAAGGATATTGTTAATCCACAAAGATAATAAGAGAATAGCTAATAGTTTGAAAATTGAGTAAAACTGTTTTAGTTCTTGACAGTTTAAAAATTCAGCTGTGTGGCTATAATTATGAACTGGGTTAATTGTTTGCAGCAGTTTTCAGAGCAGCTGGAACGGAGTAGTGTTTTTCTTTAGATGTTTCTGCCTAATTTTTCATTAGGACATGTAAAATATTTCCATGTAACATCCCTGCCCATAGGCCAGAAGAAAACAAACAAAAAAGTTGAATGAGTATGAAAAGCTAAAAACTGGGTTCTATGTCCTGGAGTTGAGGTATAGTTAAGGTTATGAACTTGGAGCTCTATAGGCTTCAATTTCTTCATCCATAAACTGAAGGTGATTGAATAGATTCTCTCTTAGAAAGTCATTTCTTGCTCCCATTTTCTATTCGTTTATGAATTAGTTTGGAGTTTATTACCTTTACTACCCAACTCTTTGAATCATGAGCAAAAGAGTAGGCTTTTTAGCTTTATACTGAAATAGTATTTATGTTTTAAAATAGTGTAATAATTGGAGATTTATCTTTTAATTACAAAGCAGTGGTTATGTTTTTACATATCATTGTACTACTTATACATTGTACTACTTATATTTATTTACTCCACTTTGGTGGAGTAAGGACCTGTCTAGATATTTGCCTTTTAAACATTTAACCTTTCACAATGATGATAAATATTTTTTTAGATATGATAATCTTCCTTGCCTTAATAAAGAAACAAATACCGTTTGGTATTTAAAGAATTACATACGGTAAAACTCTCTGAAATTTAGTATAGGTCTTTGTTTCTTCACAAAGTAACCCCAGACTGATAGTTAGTTCTTATTGGTCTCAGGGGAAAAGTTGCCTTTTTTTCTTCTATTCGGGGCCAATCCCTCTTAATGTGCTATATTTGTTTCTTTTGCCTCCTTTATTGCTTATGCCTTATTTCACATACAGCTTCAAACTCTGCCGCTATCTGGATGTTCCTCAGCCAATAAACTTGTATAGTTTGTGCCTAAACACCCATCATCATCCTTTAACTGCCCCCCAGTTTCTTTTTTTCCCCTTCTTATTAGAATAGTATTTTTACTCCTAATGTAGGTAGAGCCACTGTGATCCTGACCTCCTCACTCCCCATTCCCTCGGCAACCCACTCAGTTTAGCTTCTACCTACCTGTTCATTAGTTTCCTTGAATGGGATTGACTCTGACCCTTATATGCTTGTGTCCCCCTTAAGTTCTTTCTTTATCTTATTACACTACATTCTCTAATATGGCTACTTGCAAGTTTACTATCACTATTCTGGACACTTTGTAATCTCTCTCTAATGCAAATCTTTCCTGTAACATCTGCACTCTTATATTCAGCTCAATTTAGGTATCAGATGCACCTGAAACTCAACATTTTACATGATTGACTGAGCTAAGCTAAAAAGGGCTTTTGTTAGGATTGTGGGGTTTCTTATGAAGCCTGAGGGCAAGAACTGCAGTTGAACCTCACCAAGGATTAGAATCAGGATTTGGAGACTCTCAGAAACTCAGGTAGTTCTTTTTGTACATTTTTCTTGCCTCTTTTCCCTCCATTTTGTGCTTGTCTCTGCTTTCATCATCTTCCCCCCACCCTGCCCACTCTCCTTCTCCCTCCCTTTCTCTCTGCCTCTCCAGAAGGCTTTCATTTCTCAGGTTTGCCCAGGGGCACCTTACAATGGCAACCTCAGCTCCAAAATCCTCATGCCTTCTGTTCAGGGGAAGAACCCACACTGGCTTCTTGTCCCATCTTGGGTTAGATGTCCATCACTGGTCTAGTCAGCTGTGGCATTGGGGTAAGAAGGGACAGGGAAATGTACTGTGAGATAGAGATGGATGAGCAGGTATTTCAAAAGATTGATCTAAAAGGTCAATCTGAATATTGATCCTAACATTTGGGACCTCACCACCCACTCTCTAATCAGATGTTGTTCTCTGATTTTGTTTTTGACACTATTATTTGTCTAGTTTCCTAAGCCAGAAATCTAGGAATCATTTTGAATTCCCCTCTCCCTTAACTACCTCCTACTCCTAAGTCTTGTCCTTTTCCAAATCTATTATTTCTCTCTCCTAACTATGTAGCCACTTTTAGTTTAGTTTCTTATTATTTCTCACTTGGACTTCCTGCCTCTGGTCTCGCTCTCTTCAAATCATGTTCTGCACTGTAACCAGTGACCTTTCTAAAATGCACATCTGATCAGGATTCTCCCCTGCATGGCATACAAGGCCCTTTGTGATCTGTATTCTCACTACCTTTCTACTCCTCCTCTATCTTCTACCTCCACCATGCTTTTTGTACCAGCTGTACTGAACCCCAGACATATCAGTCTATTTCAAGCCACCTTGCTTTTGATTAGACTTTTTATACATCTCTCTCACCTGAATACTTACTCTTTACTTCAACACCTAATTCTTATGTTACTTTCTCTAGGAAACTTTGCCTGGCACCACCACTCTTGACCCCAGAAGAGTTATTCGCCACCTCCTCTATACAGTCCCTTTAACTGGTATATGCTTTTGCTTTCATATTGTATAGCAGTCTGCTTTCGTGCCATTCCTGCTGCTTAGAAAGACCTTCTTAAGAAGATATGTTGCTTTACTCAATTCTTTGTCCCCCAACCCAGTAATGCGTCAGGAACGTAGTGGATGCTGCCCGACTAGGTGACTGACTGACTCTTAATGCAAAATTTCCTACTTTTATTGACATTGACATATTTAGAATGTTGAGGTTGCTCTGAGTCTCAGAAGATAAGTAGAATACTTCTGAACTGTTACTAAGAAGAGTCTATGACTACAGAGTCATTTTTGTTATTTGTTGTTTTTAATGTTAAGTATCAGATACAGAAGAACGAATAGGCTCTTCATTTTACAGTCACCTTAGACAGTGCTCTAAGGCTATTTACCTTCTAATTTAATTTTTCAAAAGGCAGAACTTCTGTTGCTTCTAAAGGCAGAGCAAGATGCCCTGATTTAATATCCTTCTGTACTCAACTTGTGACATTTGAAATGATAAACAGGAAGTCATAATGGTATTTTAAAAGATCAGTATATACTGCTCTCTTCACACTCATAAACAGCATTTAGAAACAAATCATCGCATTGGAATTCCAGTTTGCTTCCTGGCCTGTGGTTTCTACAGCTTTAAGCCAGTGTTTTGAATAGGTCATAGTCCTGAAACCCTTACCAGTGTTGCATTATTAATATGTAGGGGTCATGATTTTCGTTTTAAGTTCTGTTAATATAAAGATATTATATCAAGTCTATGGTAGCCTTAAAATATGTTTATCTTTTGAAAAGGAGAAGTTATGGTAAATAAAAGTAGTATCCATCCTCTGTTTTTGAACCTGCTTGCTTCTATTTGAAAACAAAGGAAAAGTTATAGGCCCTTGTTGGCGAAAGTTATGAAAATGCTATTCCCATTTACTGAGTCATTGCACGCACCTAATTTTAAAATAAAAAGTGATGTTGGAATACCTTTAGTCTGGATAAGCCTAGTTCAAAGGCTGCTGAGTATGTAAACAGAATTTAGGGGTAGGAAGTAAGAAAGGAATATCACATGACCTTTTTTTAAAATATATTTTTTGTTTCTTTTTGTGTTGTTTTGGTTTGATTTTTTAAGTTTTGTAATTCTGGAAATTTGAACTTACAACCTTGGCAGAACATTTTTACTAACTGTGAAAGTATCCAAAGCCCTTTTCAACTATTAATTCAAAAAATTTGGACAACCAATACTACTATCATAATTCCAGTATGAAATAAATGTGGTGACTGAGAAAAGAGGCAAATATTACTATGTGTTTGTTGGAAACACACAATGACAGACAAAGGGCCCTAGAGAAAAGCAGCAATAAGAACAGTAAATAACTGGTCTTGAAAATGGGATTTTCTTTTTTATTCTACTGGGATGTCACCTGAATTTTAGGTTAAATGTAGATAAATTACTTTCAAACATTTATACTCATTAACTTGAACACGTATCTTACATTGTTAGATTTCTGTTATAATGGAAACTGTGTATGTTTTTTGTTTTTTCCTGTATGTTAGAATAACTAATATTAGTGTTTTGGCTACTCAAAGAGTTAATATTTTGTGTTAACAAGAGAAACTCAATAATATTCTGAGTTTTTTTCTTGAATAAGAAGAATTTTATTCCATTTTCTCAACTTGATGCTAAATTATGTAAGTTGTGTAGTCTTCTAAGAAATAAAAATAATCCCAAGGGGAGTGATTGTTCCAATTACAAATGCTTCTTTAGAAATTTATAATAAAAATGTATAGTTCACTTTTATTTTCCCCTTTCTTCAATAAAAACTAATGAAACCCTTTACAAAATGTATCAATTTTATATATAGGTAAGTCTGAGAGGGAAATCCTCACTTTTTAAATTCTTGGTTTCTGTTAAAACTTAGTATGTTAAAATAGAACTTGTGGGGTTTGATTGTAGTTAATCAAAACGATTATTCTTCTGTTCATCACAATCTAATATAGCATCCCAGTTTATTAATGAGCACATCTTCTTAAGACTCAGAACATTTGCAACTAGAAAAGAAAAACAAAAAGTACAATTAAAAAAAGATTTAGGAGTTTCTAGAACAGCTATATAAATTCCATATTATCTGCTCAGGTTAGCTAAATACATCTTAATTTAGAACCTACTATGTATGTAGATGAGTAGATTTCTCCTGTCAGGGAACATACTGTTCTGTGCAAAACAAGCATGTGGGTCTATGGTACACAGTAGACCAATACTATAATCAAAGAGTTGTAGGAACCTAGAGAAGGAATCAGTTAATTTAGTTACTTAAGGACTTAGGGAAGACCTTACACTGAGTGGGAACTTGAAGAATAAATATGATTCTGCTTTGGAAAAAGCAATCTAGGTAAATAGAGCACACCAAGAACAAAACATACAGGTCTGAAAGTATGTGGTGTGATTTGGAAGAGCTGCTCAGTACTCTATTACAGTATTTAGCACATTGAACTGTCATTATTTCTTTATATGTCTCCTTTTTTGAGGATAGGATGTTGTCTTTCTGTCTCCAGTGCTTAGTGCACTAATTGGCATAAAGCAAACCTTCGACAAGTATTTCTTCGGTGAATTAATGTCCTGGCTGGAATTTGGCGTGAATGGAAGAGCAAATGGTTGAAGATGGTAGCTAAAATGTTGGATGAGATTACAATTGAAAGCCTTTTAGGAAATGTGGGTGATCAAAGGTTTTTGAGTAATCATGTGTTTTCTAGAAAGAGAAATCTGAAGGAGATTGATTAGAGGGAAAAGAGATTGGAGGTGAATAACTAGATAGGAAGCAATGATTGACTTAATTTTTTCATGCGTTAATGAGACATTTATTAAACCTATCGTTGTGGAAGCTAATATACCATGTGATTCACTGTTGCTCTGCAAAAATCTTACACTATCAGAGAAAGGCACTGGTATGCACAATTTTAAGAACAGGGTAAGTTATGATAAGTACTTTGAAAATTTTAAAAGAGCGAGAGATTGCTTCTAGCTAGTGATCAGGGAAAGTTTCCTAGGAAAAGTGCTAGTTTGGTAAAAAATATTCATGTTACTGATTTAACAATTTGATATGATTTCCTTGATATTCTTTAATTGAATCCCAATTAGATAACAAGGATACTATTTTTTAATTTTTTAGTTAGTTTCTTTCTGTCATTCACTTTATTCACATATAGCATATATAGGAAAATACATGAATCACAAGTGTACAGCTGGATGAATTTTTGCAGAGTGAACACACTACTTTAATCAGTACCTAGATTAAGAAACAAAACATTATCAGCATCCAATCCTCTCATATCCCCACCTGGTTACCACTCCCCATGTGGTAATGACTATTCTAACTTCTAACAATATTGATTAGTTTTGCCCGTTCTAGAATTTCATTTAAATGAATTAAATATATTATCATATAACTATAATAATATATTAAATATATTATCATATAACTATAATAATATATTAAATATATTATTCATTCTTTTGTGTATGGCTCTTTTTGGTCAACATCGTGCTTGTAAGATTTATCCGTGTTGTGCATAGCAGTAGTCTGTTGTTTTTCATTGTTATATAGCATGTGTTATGAATATCCTACTCTATCCATTCTACTGCTGTTGGACATTTGGATTATTTTTAGTTTTGTTTTTGTTTTGAGGTCATATTGGCTTATAATATTATGTAAATTTCAGGTGTACATTATTACATTTCAACTTCTCTATAGAGTTCTGTATAGACTGCATTGTGTTCACTACCAATAGTCTAGCTTTTATCCATCACCATACATATTTGCCCCTTTACCCCTTTCACTGTCCCCCCACCCTCTTCCCCTCTGGTAACCACTAATCTGTTCTCCTTATCTATGTGTTTGTTTGTGTTCCACATATAAATGAAATCATATGGTGTTTGTCTTTCTCTGTCTGACTTATTTCACTTAGCATAATACCCTCGAGGTCCACCCATGTTGTCTCAAGTGGCATGATTTTGCCTTTTTCATGGCTGAGTGGTATTCCATTGTATGTATATATTACCACATCTTCTTTGTCCATTCATCCATTGATGGGCACTTGGGTTGCTTCCACCTCTTGGCTATTGTGAATAATGCTGTGATGAACCTAGGAATGCATAAATCTCTTTGAATTGTTGATTTCATGTTCTTTGGATAAATACCCATTAGTGAGATAGCTGGATCATAAGGTATTTCTATTTTTAATTTTTTGAGAAATCTCCATACTGTTTTCCATAGTGGCTGCATCAGTTTGTATTCCTACCAGTACGGTATGAGGGTTCCCTTTTCTCCACATTCCTCACCAACATTTGTTATTTCTTGTGTTGTTAATTATAGCCATTCTGATGGATGTGAGGTGATATCTCATTGTAGTTTTGATTTGTGTTTCCCTAATAATTAGTGGTGTTGAACATTTTTTCATGTGCCTGTTGGCCATCTGTATATCTTCTTAGGAAAAATGTCTATTCATATCCTCTGCCCATTTTTTGATTGGGTGGTTCATTTTTTTGTTATTTAGCTGTATGAATTCTTTATATATTTGGGAAATTAATCCATTGTCGGATATATGATTTGCAAATATTTTCTCCCAGTTGGTGGATTGTCTTTTCATTTCGTTGATGGTTTCTTTGGCCTTGCAGAAGCTCTTTAGTCTAATGTAGTCCCATTGGTTTATTTTTTCTTTTGCTTCCCTTTCAAAAAGATGCTGCTGCTAATATCAAAGAGTGCCTATATTTTCTTCTAGGAGTTTTATGGTTTCAGGTCTTACATTCAAGTCTTTAATCCATTTTGAGTTAATTTTTGTGTATGGTGTAAGATAATGATCTACTTTCATTCTTTTGCACTTGGCTGTCCAGTTTTCCCAACACCATTTGTTGAAGAGACTTGCCTTTCTCCATTGTATATTCTTGGCTCCTTTGTTGAAGATTAGCTGTCCATAGATGTGTGGTTTTATTTCTGTGCTTTTAATTCTGTTCCATTGATCTGTGTGTCTGTTTTTGTGCTGGTACCATTCCGTTTTGAAATATAGCTTTGTAGTATATTTTGAAGTCAGGGAGTGTGATAACTCCAGCTTTGTTGATTATTTCTAATAGTTTTCTAGTGGATTCTTTAGGGTTTTCTATATATAAAATCATGTCATCTGCAAACAGTGAGAGTTTTACTTCTTCTTTTCCAATTTGGATCCCTTTTACTTGTTTTTCTTGCCTAATTGCTGTGGTCAAAACTTCCAGTACTATACTGAATAAGAGTGGCGAGAGTGGGCACCCTTGTCTTGTTCCTGTCCTCAGAGGAATGGCTTTCAGTTTTTCACCATTACGTATGATGTTTGCTGTTGGTTTGTCATATGTGGCCTTTATTATGTTGCGGTACTTTCCTTCTATACCCATTTTGTTGAGTTTTTATCATAAATGGATGTTGGATCTTGTCAAGTGCTTTCTTTTCATCTACTGAGATGATCATGTGATTTTATTCTTCATTTTGTTAATGTGGTGTATCGTGTTGGTTGATTTGTGAATCTCTACATCCCTGGAATAAATCTCACTTCATCACGGTGATGATCCTTTTAATGTATTGTTATATTCAGTTTGCTAATATTTTTGTATCTACGTTCATCGGCAATTTTGGCCTGTAATTTTCTTTTTTCATGTTGTCCTTGTCTGGTTTTGGTGTAAGGGTAATGTTAGCCTCATAAAATGAGTTAGGAAGCATCCCGTCCTCTTCAGTCTTTTGGAATAATTTGAGTAGGATAGAAATTAAATCTTTGAATGTTTGGTAGAATTCAACAGAGAAGCCATCTGGTCGTGGATTTTTGGTTTGGGGGAGGTTTTTGATTACTGTTTCAATGTCTTTGCTTGTGATTGGTCTATTCAGATTCTCTATTTCTTCTTGATTCAGTTTTGAGAGATTGTATGATTCTAAGAATTTATCCATTTCTTCTAGATTATCCAATTTGTTGGCTTATAGCTTTTCACAGTATTCTCATATAATCCTTTGTATTTCTGTTGTGTCCATTGTAATTTCTCATCTTACATTTCTGGTTTTGTTTATTTGAGTCTTCTCTCTTTTTTTTTCTTAGTGAGTCTGGATAAGGGTTTGTCAATTTTGTTTATCTTCTCAAAGAAACAGCTCTTAGTTTCATTGATCCTTTCTATTGTTTTCTTAGACTGTGTTTCATTTATTTCTTCCCTGGTTTTATTATTTCCTTCTTTCTACTGACTTTGGGCTTTGTTTATTTTTCTTTTTCTAGTTCTTTCAGGTATAGGGTAAGCTAATTTATTTGAGATTTTTCTTGTCTGTTGAGATAGGCCTGTATTGCTATAAACTTCCCTCTTAGAACAGCTTTTGCTGTATCCCATGGATTATGCTATGTTGTGTTTTCATTTTCATTTGTCTTCAGGTATTTTTTGATTTCTCTTTTGGTTTCTTCATTGATTCAGTAGTCGTTCAGTGACGTGTTGTTTAAGTCTCTGCATATTTATCACTTGCCTCGCTTTTTTCTTGTAGTTGATTTCTATTTTCATAACATTGTGATTGGAAAAGATGCTTGATACGATTTCAATCTTCTTAAATTTGTTGAGGTTTGCCTTATTTCTCAGCATATGTCTACCTTTGAGAACGTTCCATGTGCACTTGAGGAGAATGTGTAATCTGCTGGTTTGGGATGGAATGTTCTGTATATATGTTAAGTCCATCTGGTCTAGTGTTTCTTTTAAGGTAACTGTTTCCTTGTTGACTTTCTGTCTGGATGATCTGTCCATTTACATAAGTAGGGTGTTAAGATCCCCTACTATAATTGTGTTGTTGTTGTTTCTCCCTTTAGTTCTGTTAATAGTTGCTTTACATACTTTGATGCTCCTGTGTTGGGTGCATATATGCTAATAAGTGTTATGTCTTCTTGATGGAATGTCCCTTTTATCCTTATATAATGCCCATCTTTGTTCCTCATTATCTTTTTGACCTTGAAGTCTGTTTTGTCTGATATAAATTTGGCTACACCTGCTTTATTTTGCTTGCCATTTGCTTCCATCCTTTCACTCTGAGACTGTGTTTGTCTTTGGAACTGAGATGTGTTTCCTGGAGTTAGCATATTATTGGGTCTCATTTTTGAATCCATCCAGCCACTCTGTGTCTTTTGATTGATGAATTCAATCCATTTACATTTAGTGATTATTGATATATGAGAACTTAATACTGCCATTTTATCTTTTGTTTTCCAGTTGTTCTATGTGTCCATTGCTTTTTTCCCTTGTATTTCTGTCTGCCATTTCATTTTGATTGTTTTCTGGGATGGTTTTCTCATTATTTGTGACTCTGCTCCAATTTTTTGTTTAGTGGTTACCATGAAGTTTGTATAAAAGATCTCAAAGATGAGATGGTCCTTTTTCTGATACCCTCTTATCTCCTTTAGGCTATGCAGATTACATCCCTATCCTTTTCCCCTTCTGTGGTTTTGTTGTAACAAATTATTCTTTTTTGTGTTGTGAGTTTGTGGCCAAATTGAAGTGTTTATAGTTATTTTTGATGCTTTCTTTCCCTTTATCCTTTATGTTATAAGTAAATGTTTGCTAACCTATTCTGATATACAGCTGCAATTTTCTGATTTTGTCTGTCTTTTTATCTCCTTGCTCAAAGCTTTGTAAATCTTTACCTTTTTGTTTCAGATAGGAGGGCTCCCTTCAACATTTCTTGTAGAGCAGGTCTAGTGGCTATGAACTCCCTCAGCTTTTGTTTGTGTAGGAAAGCTTTTATTTTTCCATTGTATCTGAAGAATAATTTCACTGGAAGGAGTATTCTTGACTGACAGTTGTTGTCTTTCAGTATTTTGAATATATCATTCCACTCTCTCCGAGCCTGTAAAGTTTCTGCTGAGAAATCTGCTGAAAGCCTGATGAGGGTTCTCTTGTAGGTTATTTTCTTCTCTCTTGCTGCCCTTAATATTTTTCCTTTGTCGTTGACTTTTGAAAATTTTAATGTTATGTGCCTTGGAGAAGGTCTGTTTGCATTGATGTAATTGGGAATTCTGTTAGCATCATGTATTTGCACGTCCATTTCCTTCCCCAGGTTTGAGAAGTTCTCAGCTATTATTTCTTTGAATAAAATCTCTACTCCTTTCTCCCTCCGTTCTCCCTCTGGGATACCTATAATCTTTATGTTACTTTTCCTAATTGAGTCAGATATTTCTCAAAGAATTTCTTCATTTTTTTTTTTTAATCTTAGTTTTCTCTTCTTTTCCACCTAGATCATTTCTATGTTTCTATGTTTGAGATCGCTAATTCTCTTCTCCATAAGATCTACTCTATTTTTAATGCTTACTACATTATTTTTTTATCTCATTAACTGTTTTCATATCCAGAATTGGCTTTTTTTTTAGTGCTTCAGTCTCTGGTGAAGTATTCTTTCTGTTCATTAATTTTATTCCTGAGCACATTGAACTGTCTCTCTGAGTTTTCGTGAAACTCGTTGAGTTTCTTTATGACAGCTTTTTGAATTCTCTGTCAGTTAGATTGTAGTCTACTGTGACTTCATATTTGATTTCTGGAGAGTTGTCATTTTCCTTCTGTTCTGCCATGCTACTGTAGTTCTTCATAGTGTTTGTTAAATTGATTCTCTGCCAGTGCATTTGTGGTAGTAATCACCTTTCCTTTCTTTTTTTGGTATACCATTTTACATTCCCACCAATTTGATTGTGAGTTGGTGTCTGGTGTTGTCAGCTTTTTTTTTTTTTTGAGGAAGATTGGCCCTGAGCTAACATCTGTTGCCCACCATCCTCTTTTTTTCTTTTTTCTCCCCAAACCCCCAGTACATAGTTGTGTATCCTAGTTATAGGTTATTCTAGTTCTTCTGTGGGACGCCGCCTCAGTATGGCTTGATGAGCTGTGAGTAAGTCCATGCCCAGCATCCAAACTGGCGAACCCCGGGCCACTGAAGCAGAATGTGCGAATTTAACCACTACGCCACTGGGCTGGCCCCCAATAATCACCTTTTTTTAGTTGATTATGGCTTTGGTTACTTTGATTCTGCCCCCCATCTTGTGTTCCTCCAACTGGCTCTCTGCAGGCTCAGATGCTGTTGTCCCATGCACCACTTATGCTGCTGTTCCCCAGTTGACTGGGGGTGCTGGGTTCACGAGTGTCACTGTCACTGGCAGGGGCCCGGGGACGTGGTGAGTGTATTTAGCCATTACTGCTTGTGGAGTTGATGTCAGGGGTGCTGCTACTGGGGGCTGGGTGCTCCTGCCCCATCTGCTTGCAGTTGTGTGGATCAGGCCACCACCCCTGCCACTGCTCCACCAAGCATCACAGGGCCAGGCCACTGCTGCCACTCTGCGGGCATTAGCATGCATGCACAGGGCTGCTGCCGGCTGTCACCACTGCCCCACTGGCATTTGCACACATGGGACTGGGCCACTCTCACCTCCACTCACAGTTGCACAGATCACTGCATGGGGATCCACGCCCTGGATTGCTGCTGCAAGAGCGGGGAGAGGGGGCTGCTTGCCTAGTTCCACTGTTTCCCAGGGGTCCAGTCCACCCACCTTCAGATGTATAGGTGCCTAGATCTCTTAGGCATCCTGTTCTGCCGTGTAGGAATCCTCTGTTGGTCAGTGAACATCTGTTTGATTGTAATTTAGAGGGGAGCAACAAAGAGAACCACTCACTCCGCCATGATGCTGACATCACTCTCAGCAAGGATACTGCTTTATGCAACAACTTCACATCCCAGACTTAATATTACAGTCATGTGTCCCTTAACAACGGGGATGCATTCTGAGAAATGCGTTGTTAGGAGATTTCATCATTATGCAAACATCAGAGTGTACTTACACAAACCTAGATGGTATAGCCTACTACACACCTAGCCTAGATGGCACTGATCTTATGGGACCACCATCATATATGCGGTCTGTCATTGACCAAAACCTCTTCATGTGGTGCATGACTGTATTTATAGCACTAAGCAACTCAACTTCAGATGTAAAAACACTGCTGCTTATAAACAACTTAATAATAATTTTAGTTATTAATTATTGAGTGGCTACTCTGTGCCAGGCTCTTTGCTACAGCCTACATATATTATCTCTAATCTTCACAGTGCCTCTTCAAGGTTCCTATTTAGCACCATTTTACTGATGTGGAAACCGATGGCTTAAGGGTTAATTGTTTTGCCCAAACTCACACTACTAGAGCTTGGCAAAGCCAGGATTCAATCCATATCTAAATAATCAGTAGACCATGTTCTTTAACACTCTACTAACCCAATCAGTTTAAGTGTTAAGTGCACAATTTTATCAAGAATAAGAATAATTAGGTATTATAGAGAAATGTGCTCTAGCATTATAATTTTAATGATCACTATTAAATGAAAAGTGAAAATGATAGTGAAATAATATATCATTAGTGCCTCTTGGAAAAAAATAGGACTTGTTTATAATTTGACATAATTAGAATAGTTGGGCCTTCATAAAGATACAGAGTGCCTCATTATCCATAAATGATTTTGTGTGTGCATTTAACATTTAGAGATAATATCTGGAAGCTAAATACCAAAATAATCAGTTTCCTTGGGACCATGAATTAGTAGCAATGATTAGGTTTCAAAAAATGTTCATTCCTTGCCACATTTGGCACTATATTTTCAACAAATTTGAATGTAACATGATTTTAGTATTAATTGATATAGGCTCTTTAAACTATTAACACATGGAAATATAATAAAGAAACAAATTGGATTTTATTATCATATGTGCCCTGGAAAAAGATTACTGGAAATGTGAAGATTCTAGAGAAAATATTTTGAAGGAATTAGAACTTACGGTAACAAATAGTTTGACTTCCTTGAAACTTTGAAGGATTACCCCTTATTCTTTCAGTTAAAGACCCTCTCTTTTAACAAAGTCCTATATCCCTTTTCGCACATCCCTGTGTCTTTGTCATAATTCCAGAATTGTAGGGGAAGACTGCCTCAGTCACCTAATATAAATTTCCTAAGGCCTTTAGATGAATTTCCTAGGTGATTCACTATGGGGGAGAAACGTGCTATGGTCTTATGTAATTGTTTATTAAGTTTAAGGTTTTGTTTCCCTTTTTTTTAAACTCTTTGAGGTTGGGCAAGGAAAACTAGCAAATATATGTAGATAAAATATTTTAGGAGTAAAAATGCGAATATAATATAGTCATATCAAGCTATAATTTTGTCCTCTTCTTGTTTGATGTACTGAATAATAATAATACCTATATACCTCACCTCCACTAATGATTTTATTCTTAACATGTTATCCTGAGAAGATATAAAAATAAAGTGGTTTTAAGTATGTCATTTACCCTTATAAATTTGCCACAAAATTATGACCTTTTAAACAAATATTTGGATTCCAGTTCAAAAATAATAAACTTCTCTCTGCAAGGCCAGCTCTTTTGTTAGAAGAGAATCTCTAGAATGAAAAAGACTGCGTACTCTGACTTATTCCTTAGAGTACAGAAGTGTTCTACGTGGAATCTTCAGGTTGAAGTAATTGCTGGACCTCATATTCTCTGCCTGCCTCTTTGAACATGATAGAAGTGGGTGATTTTATGTGCCAAGAACAGTTTAGATTTTTTTTGACATGAAAATTGTGATCATGTTTAATCACATGGTTAGACAAGCTATTTTGTCGTATTTTCTAAACAGTATTTCTGCTGTGAGAGATAGGACTATATAATGACAAGATGGTTTTGGAGCTTCATTTAACTAAATTATTTGGTAATGTTTTTGCTTAGTTAGTGTCTGCTTTTAAGTGAAATGCAAATCTTTGGACCATTGAATTATACAAGTTGTTTTTAGCTTTTGCTCACTGAAATTGTAATTATTTTCATATCATAATTATTATATCTTGAAAATAATTTGTAGTTGGAATATGCATTCAGTTTAGTTTTTAAAATATGAAAATTCAACTTTAAACATGAAAGTCAACTTGGAACTAAAGTGGGACAGTACTATTTGTAGACATTTGGTAATTCTTTAACTGGCTGCCATCAAATACCTGACACTAGTAAAATTTTCAAGTAGTAAACCTACTTTGTTTTGTTATATCACTCTCCTGTTCAAGAACCTAGATCAGCTTCCTGTTGTCTCTCGGATCGGGTCTAATTGCTTGTAGGTATTAAAAGCTTTTTCATCAGTTAGCGTCTCTCATCCTGGCCGACTTTATCTCTCATCCACATTTCTGTCTGCATACTACAGTCAACATTATAATCCCCTACACATACTTTGTGCATTCCTGTTTTTAAGTTTCTCTAGCTTTAACTGATAACAAGGCAGCATTCACCACCACCTCACACATACTCTTACAAAACCAAAGTGAATCATTGTCACAGCCTTCACCAACCTCTAAAACAGTGGTTTTGGTGGGGGAGGTAGGCGATAGACTCATAAAGATTCATGCCTGGGGACATTTATCATAATGGATGGGAGGTTTGTGCAATTTGAGAAAGGTCCTCTGATAATTTGGGTATCTTTTTAGTATTCCTATCATTGAGAACTACAGCACCAAACAACAAATTTCCCTGCTTACTTCATCTTCATACATATGTTACTTAGGTAATAAGTTTTTAACAGTTTGTTGCATTGCATCTACCTTTGTGTTATTTATTATCTCAGTCATTTGCTTGTTATTTCAAAAATTAAGATACACTTTTTGGTTACTTGTCTTTTTATACAATGCCTGGTGTTCTTGCGCAATGGAAGGCTCTCAGTAACGTTTCCAATATTAATATGCACATCTGTTAAAAATAGATTTTTAAAAAGGTTCTAGCAAAGTATCATTAATTTTTCTAATCAAAATGAAGATAAATCTCTATCAAAGTTGTTTGTAAATTTTTAGGTTTTTTTTCCTTATCCTCCATCAAGTAATAATGCTTGAGACTTTGTTATTAGTTCATTTCTCATTTCAGCTTTAAGAATGTGAATTTCAAAAAGTGAGTTTTTTAACTAAAATCAGCAGTATGTTGATAACTTTTAAGATGTAGAAAGGTATAATTATAAAAGCAAAGAAGAATAAAGCCACTTGTGTCATTTTCTGAAATTTTTAACAAGTTGGTTGATACTGTTTTTGTGTGTCCTTGAATCTGTTTCTTTATCTTAAAACTGGAAATAATTCCTGTTGACTTCTTTGCTGTGGAGGTTAAATAAAATATGCAATATCCATGTTGCTAGCATAGTACTCTTTTAATGTTTTTTCTAATATTTTGAATCTCTATAGTCTTTTACTCCATATAAATGGCATAGATGAAATATTACTTAAGGTAGCCATTGCCTTCAATACCATTTTGAAAAGTTTTCCCAAAACTATTCAATGACAGAGAGATTCCTGAACGGAGATCATTTGAAGATCTCCGGTACTACGCAGTCCATCATCATTGTCCATGTTGTATCATGACTTTAGACTAGAAGCTGAAATCATTCTTATTATTTTAGTTAGTATGGTAGGATTCAAAAAACAAAAGCTTTACCTGATATTATGTAGTCCTGTACTTTGCCAGAAAAATTCACATACTTTTATAGTGTCATCTCAGAGCCATCATGACCAAACCACTTTACTTCAGCTCAATAAAAGTATATTAGGTCTGTACTTTGTATGCCAAATACTCTGCTAGTTTATTGAAATTAATATGATGTTTGCCCTTGAGAAGCATATAGTCTAATGAGAGAGATGAACATGTGAACAGAGTTTCACTACAGTATATAAAACACTGATACATGTATTGGAGTAGGGCCACTTAGTACTGCTTTGAGGATTCAAGGAAGGCTTCTTGTAGCAAGAAGCTGAATCTTAAAAGGTGACTGTAACTTCACAAGTTGTAGAATGGAGACTTAAATTTATATTGCTTTATTGTTTTTCTTGTGAAAAAGTTGTAAAGAACTACCTATAGAATCAAGAAATACAAAGTTTTTATTTTACTAGTTTTCCTACATGAAGTTCTGTGTTATGTGTAGTAGTGATTTAGATTCAATCTAAATTGTCCATCTCAACATGGACAAGAATAAAGATTAACTGGTGTTCTTTTTGTTTTTAATTTAGAAAATTAAAAAATAATAAACTTGAATGAAAGACATAGTTATCAAGTGTACTCTCTGCCACAGTTCCTGAACAGGGGCAGTGTTTATTAGCAGGTCTGGTTGATGCTGTACCCAATATTAAGATAACTGAGATACTCCGTTTAACATTTTATAATACCTAACAAGTAAAAATAACTTCAGTATCCATTCTTTCAACAAATGTTTTTGAGCATTTACCAAATGCTATGTACTTTACCAGGCACTTATGATAACACCTGAGAAAAAAATTAGACAAAGTTTCCTGATCTTTTATAATTGATTTTTGGGGGGTATTGGGGAAGACAATGTAATAAATAAGTTTACATATCATGTTAGTAGATGATGTGCTGTGGAAAAAACAGAGGAGATTAGGAAGGATCAGGAAAGATGATGTGAAGTAGTCAGTTTGATATGTAAGTCTGGAGTGCAGAGGAGAGACTTGGGCTAGAGATATAGAGACTTTTGGAAGTTGTTGACATGTACGTGATATTTAAAGTCATGAGACTGGATGAAATCACTAAATAGTAAATAATAGTGAAAGAAGAGCACCAAGGACAGAATCCTGGTCCACTGTTAAGCTAGAGAAGAGGTAGAACTTGCAAAGTAGGCTAAGAAAGAGCAACCAAGAGTATGGGTCCTGCAAGTCAAGTGAAGAGAGTACATCAAGGAGAAAGGAGGAAAACTTGTTAAAAGTTGATTACAGGCTGAGGAAGGAAAGAGTCAGATGGTGCTGGTAATATTCGAGTAAGAGAATACTGAGATCTGTTGATTAGATATAGCAACATGGAGATCATTGGTGACTTTTATAAGAATGGGATTGGTGGAGTAGTTGGGACAAAAGCCTGATTGAAGTGAGTGTAGGAGAAAATAAAGAGCATTTGGATTCTTGTTAAGTGTTATAATTTGGGTTACCATATGACCAGATTTCCCTGGGATTCTCCTGGTAGTCACCACTTGTCCCAGCGTGGTTTTTAATAGAGCCTCATTTCACTCTCAAATGGGTCCTGGTTTGAACAACAAATTATATGGCCAATGTGGTTATGATTCATTGCTGTCATTATTCTTTTTGACACCCAAATTTGACCAGTAGTGTCCCTTCTAAGTTAGCTTATGTGACTTTTTGAGAGAACCCAATCAGTTCTTCCTTTTCTGGCATAAAATGTTGCAGGGATCATACTTTTCCTACCCAGATCTGTGGTCAGCCATGACTCTAAGAAGCCCTGCTTCATTTTAGTCATATTTAGAAACCAAGAGTTGAAACATGGATAGATTTTGATTGGGGAGAAAGGTAGGTGACTAGTTAGAGAAAGGCATTCTACAAATAAAAGTTTAAAAAGCAGACAGTTTCCCAAAGATACGAGGTGGGAGAATAGAAAATTTATTCAGGAGAGTCTGTGTAAAACTGAATGGATGGCATATGAGATTCCTCAAAGAAGTGTATTATAATAGTAGAGCAGAAAGATGCATTGAGACCAGAAAATGAAAGGATTTAAATGTCAGACTGAGGGTCTTTGACTTCGTTCTGTATTCAGGGCAGTGACATAATGGGCCCTGGAGGCAATAAAACCCATTTAGGCTATTATAATCCACACAATCTATAATGAAGTCCTGAATCTATGGGTAGCATCATGATAATCCAGAGGAAGGAACCAAATTCAATAGACACTACAGCAGAGAAAGCAAAAAGGGGGATGGGAGCATAGCAGTAGCATGACTAAGAGCCCCACAGTGTCAGATGACTCTGAGCTGTCTAACCTAAGAAGCGGCGACTGGAGATGCCATTAATTGCCATAGAGAACACAGGAATAGGTGAAAGAGAAAGACAGAGAGATTTTATTTGGAAAAATCCCTTGGCAATATGATGACAGAGTATAACCTTATTGAAGTTCCATCTGGTAGAACTGTATTTAGGAAACAGTAGAACAATATGTAGGAAATAAGGTTTTTGTTGTCACTGAAAGGTAACCATAATGAGATTCCCATCTGTAGAAAAGCATGAAGATTTGGATATCAATAGCTCTCTCATGAGTTATTTCAGATTCTTTTTTTCAGAGAAATGCATTTCTTGCCTCAATTCCAAATAAACCAAAAAAAAAATCTCCAAGAATCCAGACTTTTTGTAATTTCTTGTGTTGGTGATTAACCCCCTCATAATCTAAACATAATTTCCAATTTTAATCACATTTTGGAAAATACAAACATGTTTTATATTTTACTAAGTTAAAAATGTCAGCATGGTTACAGCCTCCAAGTTACTTTTTGTCTTGACTTGATCTTCCTCCCCACAGCCTGATACAGAATAATTTGGTTACAAACATACTTTTCCCCACAACCAGAGACAGCACTATACTGGTTATCTAGTTATGAGTCAGTATGTTCGATTGTTCAAACAAAAGCCTCTGGAGAGAAGAAAGACAAGGAGATAGCCTTATAACCAAAATTGAGATTACCTAATTCCAATTAAATTTGCTATTTTGAATGTAAGCAAACCAGTAGCATCTGGCACAGTGTGAAATAAAAGAACTGGAATATTCTGATGGATCTGATCATTAGTGGATGACTGCCTTTAATGTAGGAAACTTGAGCAGCGTTAGCGTAATGTGATTAGGAAGGAATTAAAACAATTTCTAATTCATCACCACTAAACAGGATTGGCAAAAAGCAAAATGTGAGGATTCTAGTCCTAGCCCCATTGTAATACCCTGAATGAGTCTCTTAAATTTTCTTGGATTATCATTTCCTCTTCTATAAGACTGAGTGAGTCAGGGGTTCCCAAGACCACCCTGAGGCTCAGTGATTCACTAGAAGGATTTGCAGGACTCAAAAAAAAGCTTTTATGCTCCCAGTAACAGTTTATTACTGTGAAGGATACAGGTTAAAATCAGCAAAAGGAAAAGACACATGGGGAAAGTCCAGAAGAAACTAGGCGTAAACTTGCAGGTATCCTCTCCCAGTACATGGGCTGGGACCCAGTACATAGTCACATGGACACACTCCCAGCAATGATGTGTGTCAACACTTGCAAAACCAGAGAAGCTCACTTGAGCCTTGGTGCCCAGAGTTGTTACTGGGGGCCTGTCACATAGGCAGGAATTAACCTCAATAATCCAGGATAATATCCGCATCTTAAAATCATTTCATTATTGATCATTCCAGGTCACTTCAGCTAGGTACATAGCAAGCCCTTTTGTTAAGTTTTTTGTTTGGTTGGTTTTTTCCAGAAAGTTTTTTGGAATTATAGATTTAAGTATTGGTTTTCTTCTATTGTTTTGTTTTTCTCCTTCAGAGACCTCAATTATACATATGTGGGATCATCCTTTGCCACTTTCTTTCTGTCCCTTTTTCTTTATTTCATTTTCTTGGTAGTTTTCTTGACTTTCTTTGGTGCCCAATATTGCATTTTTTCTTTGAATCTGTTCTCCCGTTCTGAGATGATTTTTCTTTTCCTTCAATGTATTTCCTAAGCTTTATAAACTATTGATGCATTTTTGTGTTTTACCTACTTCTGTTCTTAGTGATTTAATTTCTGACTTTGCATATTTTTTGTATCACCCCAAATGCTTGTTTGCGCTTCCCCAATGCAGTTTGGAGGGTTATGTTACAATTGTCTATTGTTTTATGATTAGTTTTTCAGTAGAGAATCTATCAGATAAATGTTTTTATTTACATTTTCTGTTTTCTTCTCCATTAATTTTATATAAATTTGATTTTTTTTCTTTTCTTAATCCTAGTCATTTTGTAGACAAGGTACACTGTATGTCAGTATGGCAAAGTGAAGTTTTTTTAATGGATGATGATAAGGAGGAATTGGTTTACATGTCTTTTCTTTTGTCTCTGTAGGGTCCTTAATTTCTCTCTCTTTCTTTCCTTACCTTCATCTTTATATCTGAAAGGAGGAGCACAATCCCTGTTTATCTGATTCTTCTCAGAGCAGTGCTTCTTGAGGCCACTGCCTTCAGAAGCACTCGCGTTCAAGCCTTCTCTGTAGTCAGTTCTGTGAATTACCAAGTCTCAGACTTGTGTTCAGCATTTTGACTCTTGGTGGTAGTTTTTGCTTTCTGGTAGTGCTTTTTGTCTGTCTCATGTGTGCCCTTCACTTCACTCTCCTCTTTTCCTACCAGTATCTCAATCTTCCATTCTCTGGCTCTCCATATTCACAAGCTTATAGCAGCAGTGAGAGCTCTGTTGAATTTGGTGCTAGTTTCTCTACTTAAAGATATTTTGAAGTTTATGGTATCCTCTATCTCCTGATAATGCCAGAGGCATGATTCATGTTTGGTTTTATTTGTACTTGTTGAATTTATTGTTTTGGAGGGAATATGTGGATGAGTTGAGATTTAGGAAGCATCATTATCTTCTGCACTTATTTAAGTTCATGCTGGCAATAAAATTGAACCAATTCCCTCTTTAGAATGATATTTTTTTTCTTACAGGGTAGAAAAAGGTGCTCGTAGCCAGCCATTGACAAAGGCAGGGCAAGTCTTAAAAAAGGCAGGGCAAGTCTTTGGATTTGTTAACTATAATTTAAATAGTTTTATTAACTTTAAACTGCCTCAGGGAGGCCATGTCTCAAGTTAGCTCATCAATTATCAAAGACATTTTCAGGCAAAATATGTTACACAGCTAATTTTATATACATATATATAATATAGAACATATATTTAAAAATGAGTCAGTTGTTAAAATTTAAAAATGAGTCTATTATTTATGTACTGTTTATGTAGATTTGTTTTCCATACACATATTTACAATTGTATTAGTGTATACAAAATGAAATTGAGTCATTACTTTCAGAAACAATGCTTTCTAATCTTTTTGACATTGGATCATCATTATCAGTGTTTTATTTTTTCCATTCTGCTCTCTTTCCAAAAGCACAATACAGCTTTTTAATACAGAATATGTGGTAATTTTTCAAAAGGAGTTACACAAACTAATATGTACAACGATAGTCATCACATTCTTATTTACAAAAAGATCAAACATCTGAAAATATATTAGTGTTTGCTAGTAAGAGATTGGTTAAATAAATAAGGGCAGCAATGTGAAAGAATAAAAAAATGGATATACATTTCCCCTGTCATTAAATGATAAACCTAGTTTACAAAATGCTTTGGTCCTATTTTTGTTTAAAATATAATTTAAATATCATTTTCACATAATTTGTGCACAGTTATTGTCATCACATATCTACCTTACTGTCACTTAAAATCAACTGTATGGTTTTTTTCATTTAGCTTTTTTCTAAACTATATTATGGAAAAAACCCACCAATGTTAATTGTATTTTTTCATGTACAATTTTATTTTTCATGTATAATATTAGAATAACATTAAGTATTAATATAGAAAAGTTTCATTTTTGTATGATCTAAAGTTATTCCTCATTCCCTTAATGGAATTCATATCAAACTTAAATGCTCCAAAACAAATGTGTAGAAGGGTATATAATAACATTATAACCATGTAAACATTGCCAGTAATTTTACGTCTTTTTCTCCCTGCTTTTCTGTTTTTAAATTTTATAAAATAAATCTGGAATAATTTCTTGCATAATGGAAAAGTATTTTGTGGCTTAGATTTTATTAATCAAGAATTAAAATTAAGTATTATTCTATAAATCTCTACATTTCTCTATAAATTGACAAAATTGCCAGTGTCCTGAAATGTGATTAAAATAAGTAATAATTTCTTTAAACTTAAGAAGTCTTAAGTTAACATTTCAAATTATTTTAATCTTACTTCAGTTAAAGAAATGTTTTCATTATCCGGGAGATTTTATGGTGCATTGAATTCTCTGGCTTCCATGGAGTCTGAATGTAATTGTCTTAGGAGGATTAGCATTTAAATTCATTTTGCTGTGGCTTTTTACACAGCATGATAATTTCTTACTATGATAGGAGTTATTCTCTTCTAAAAATTAAGAATTTATTTAATATTACATTTATTAAAAGCAAAACATGGGAAGGAATTTAACTCATTAATAATGACAGTTTAAAATTAGACTCATAATTAAAATTATTTTGTTTTATTCTTTTACAGGAAGTGAAACCTGATATAGTAACTAAATCTGCTCTTAGTGATGATATCAGCTTTGAAAAAATCTGCAAAAAGGTATATCTGCAATGGATTATATTTCTTTTAGGAAAAGTTCCTTATTTACATTGTTGACTTACGTTTTTCTTGTCACTTTTTTCCTTGAAGAGAAAACTAATCAAGAAGTCAGTTACTATTAATATATAATGATTTTTCTGCACTTGAGCTCCAATATTGCCACTAGAAAATATTTATATGGTAATTTATTAATTTTGCTTTGCTGTGATGTCTCACCTTCAAGGTCCTTAAAGAAAGGTATGTTGAACTTAATGTGGCATTTATATGTTAGATATCAATTAGTCTGTTAATCTTATTAGTTAGAACAAAGAATCTTTATTTTTATTCTTTTCACATAATTTTCATGAATATTTTATTTAATCCCTGCATTCACCCTGTGAAAGATTATTTTTACAAACGAGGAAACAAACTCAGAAAGAATGAAGTCAGCTGATTAAGGCTGTCCCACTGTTACGTGGCACAGTTAGGACTCTACCTAGACCTTCTGCCCTTTGGATTTACCACTCCTGCTTCTTCCTTACTATTTCCCCTTTTTATTTCCACCCACTTTGCTAATGCCTGCATAAGACAGTTCCACATGAAAACAGGTTTTGGATTGATTGATTTTCCTCTCTTGCTTTTCTGTTTTCACCTTCATAGACATTTGCTCTAATAATCTATATTATTTCTTTTGCATTTGTGTTTACTTTGCTCTTTTTCTGGTTTCTTAATGTGGAAGCTTAAATTACTGATTTTAGACCTTTCTTCTTTTCTAATGTAAGCATTTAATGCTGTAAATTTCTCTCTAAGCACTACTTTAGCTCCATCTCATAAATTTGATATGTTGTATTTTCATTTTCTTTGAGTTCAAAATGTTTTCAATTTCCTTTAAAACTTCATCTTTGACCCATGGTTTAATTAAAAGTATGTTGTTCAATTTCTGGGCAGTTAGAGGGTTTTCCAGGTATCTTTTTGTCACTGATTCCTTTATGATTCACGAGCATACTTTTTATGATTTTTGTTCTTTTAACTTTGTTATTTGGGTTATGGCCCAGAGTAGGGCTTATCTTGGTGAATATTTCTTGTGCACTTGAAAACAGTATGTATTCTATTGGGATCAGTGTCATACAAATGTCAATTAAGTCAAATTGGTTGATAGTGTTCAGGTGATTTATATCTTTACTGATTTTCTGCCTACTTGTTTTATCAATTACTAAGAGAGGTATGTTGGAATCTCCAACTGTAAGTGTCAATTTGCCTATTTCAGCCTTAAGGAAAAAATATTCTGATTCTACATTTATGTAGACTAACAGTTACTTCTCTACAATTAATTGATATTAGACATGTTAAATTTTAAAGCATTTTATTTAAGAAGGCCAGAATATGAAAGGTTTTTGTTTATTTGAGGAGAGGGAAGATTTGCTGTTGTCATTGTCATCATCCTTGTCAGAAAAGCAACACCAAAGTCATGAGTATGCTTTACAACAGCTTTTTTATTTTATACTAGCATGATTCTACAGTAAATATTCTTCCTTCATAGGATTCATTCATAAAGAGAGGAAAAAATTTAGCCCTATTATAGTTTTAAACTTGTGGTGTGGTCAACATCTCAGACAAAATAATGACATGTTAAATAGAATAGTGGTAATTGTATAAAAATATGGAAGAATATATTTTTGTTTTCTCTTGAGAGTTTAAAAAATAATTTAAGATTTTTACTAGAATAAATTTTTGAACTTTCTCATTGCTAAATTCTAAAAGTAATTCATTAGTGTTTAATTTGTGGTGAGAGTAAAATACAATTTATTTTTACTTCCCTAATAATACTATGTTTCCATTTAAACTCTAAGAGTAAACCTTGGCAATATTTATTACTTAACTTGAACTTGAAATGATCCAAAATAAAATATCCCATGTCTGTTTTTTTTTTTAAGCTTCTCAGCCAGATTGTTTTCACTTTAGAGGATTAATATTAGTTAATGTAGATAAAATCAGTTTTTAGGGTATCTTCTTCCATTTACAATCCTCTGTTCAATCTTCCAGTGTGTGAAATGTCATTTATCCTAAAAATGGGGAAACAAGTGTCTATATTAGCTTACTGTTATTTTGTAATAGTAAATTCATTTGCATATAACTAGATTTGTAGTCATGAGATTTATTATAGTAATTCAGATAGAAAGTTTAGGATCTGGCTGAAATATTGTCAAGTGAAAACTATTACATTTCTACCCTTTTCTTGCCTGCCTCCCAACAAAAGGAAGGTGGAGCGGGAGGAAGGGAAAACAGTTCTGCTTCATCAAAGTTCTTGGTGGAACCCTTGAGAGATTTAAAGCCCAGGGAAATTGCCCTGCTTAAGAATCATTTCAGATTACTCTCAGGCTATTTGATTTAAGCTATTTTGTTACTATTTTGTTTGATTTGTGATATTCTTCAATTGGATTCAGGTTCTTCTGTATCAAAGTGTGTTAATAAATTAAACGTCTAAAACAAAAATGAGACAGGTTGCAGAGTGTCCTAAAAGGAGGACTGATTATTCTTTAGTTTGCAATAGGAAGGGAACTCGGTAGATGATGACCAAATAGGAAATAAGTCTATTACATAGAGCTCTGCACATTTAAGGCTGTCTGACCATCAGAATAGAGCAGAACAAACTAATTTGTGTAACATCTTACAGCTTGCACAATTCTTCCATATACATTCTTAACTCAGTTGATCTTACAACAGTGATCTCATGTAGAAAGCATTCATGTGTGCAAAAGACGGTTATTTTAAACACCTACAGGATAAGAGGAAGCAAATTAATATTTGTTAACATCTACCAGTTGCCTGACTCATTAGGTGCTTTATAAGTTAGCTTTCTCGGGGAAGATAATAATAACCCCATTTAACAGATGAGACAACCAGACCATAAAGGTCAAAAATACACCTATATTCAGTCAGTAGGAAATGGCATGTCTAAGGTCTAAACCCAAGTCTCTGCCTACAAAATGAAAGTTTAGGACAAGAGGATGGAATAAGTCCCATATATGTGTAAGTCTACATTTTAGCAGCATTTCATCATAGGGATTATAAGAGTTCAACGAATGCAGAAAGGTCTCATGTTCCCTTAAGTGTGGACCCTAAGCCTTAGTTTGCCACAATTCTTCTGATCCAGCTGAATGGACTGTTTCTTATTATCTCCCTAAATGTTTTTAACAAATATAAATATTAATGTGTTTATATGTTTAAGTAAAAGCTAGAATTGAAATTAAGTCCAATTAATATTAAAAGTATTGCTACTAGCATTCTACCTCTACCAGTTCTGCCATTTAGAGTCAGTCAGTTTGTTTTAGGCAACATTTCAAAGGAATGAACATTGCATGTAAGAGGTTTTTCATTTTTAGACTGTTGTTTATATTCACATGTGCATTCTTAAAATTCTTTTCAAAATTGAACACCAAATACTTTGTGTTCACAATAAACACCCATATGCCAAAATAAAATTTTTCCGTTAAAAGATGAGGTGTTTTCCTTTTTTTATTTAATTTATTTGAAATGGAAGAAACTAGAGGTGTGTGAAAACCACAGTTTCCTGAGAATTTTCCACAGCAAACACTGTGTCACCTTTAAATAAGGAAAGCTATGGTTTCCAACATACCCCCCAATATTGTGAAGACTTTTCCATGCAGGTGTAAAACCATGTTTACAGAGACTACTTAGCCTTTTAAGCTTCAAAATAAATTTCTTTAAATTTAAGATGTATGACTGTATTTGAGTCCTTCTATTAACCTCCATAACATTTTCTGTCTCTTCTATGAAATTTATCAGATTCTGCCTTAAATTAGTTATTTGTGCCTTTGTCTTAACCTTTTAAATTAGAACAAGATTGTGAGCCTCGGAAAGATGGTGCTTGTGTCCTCAGGTGTAAGACCATGCCTTCATAAATAAGGCATATTTGTGTAAAATAAATATTAAATATCAGTAAATATAAAGAGGGAGAAAGTAAGTGAGGAAGGAAGATGGACAGGAGAGAAATAAGGAGAGATAAAGGATTTGAAGTCTCAAGGCAGGGGCTGCCCTACTTATTAAATTCATGTGAGTTCTTACACTTAGCCCAGTGCCTTAAGCAAAATGTAGACATCTCAAATTGCAGCAGAGACCCAAAACACTGCCAAAGATATGAACCTGAGCCCACTTGCTTCACAAACCCTTTTTTTATGTTTATATTTAATTTCTTTCCAAAAAGATTTGAGGGGGGTTTGAAGTTGGGTCACAGAAGGAGAGAGTTTTCTCAAATAGTTTAGAAGAAAACTTGTTGAGAATATTAGACTGAATTCAGAAACCTGACTTTGAGTTCTAGCTTGTTCCTAACTGGCTAGATAATCTTGATATCAAGTCAGGACTGTTAATCTAATTGTTAGATAAAATCTTTGGTCTGTATTCCCTTTACTTCTTGTTAAGATTTGAATTTAAAAAATTGAAGATTTCTAATTGCTTTCTTAAGAATAAAATTAAAGAAAGGTTTCAAGTGTTAAATTTGACAATTTTTTACTTGAGAAAAAAATGTTTATTTAAATCATTGCTATAGTTTATAAATTTGATATTTTTCCCCCTGAGGAAGATTCGCCCTGAGCTAACATCTGTGCCAGTCTTCCTCTATTTTGTATGTGGGTTGCTGCCACAGCATGGCCACCAATGAGAGGTGTAGGTTCGTGCCCAGGAACCAAACCTGGGCCGCCAAAGCAGAGTGCGCCAGAACTTAACCACTAGGCCACGGGGCTGGCCCCATAAATTTGATATTTTTAACTAAGACTTTCTTTAAATCAAACATTTTAAGAACTGCATGTATAACATTTTTTTATTGGTCTTTTAGAATGAAAAATTAAATCCTTAGTATTTATAAAGCATATAATTAATGTGTATGTCAGTAACAGTTTTTCCATTTGCACAGTTTTTTCCCCATTAGAATATTTTTCTGCTCTCCAGATTATAGGCTACTCA
This sequence comes from Tapirus indicus, assembly GCA_031878705.1. Classification (NCBI taxonomy): domain Eukaryota; kingdom Metazoa; phylum Chordata; class Mammalia; order Perissodactyla; family Tapiridae; genus Tapirus; species Tapirus indicus. The sequence continues at coordinate 41,236,782 of CM062925.1, forward strand.
GATTTGCAAATCAGTGACAGACCATCAAGAATAGATGCGAATTAAAAACAGCTAGCAACTAAATATAAGGAATTTTGAAGGACCAAATGTACCCTAAGGAGATACATATAATTCCTGTACAGTGCATTCTGTTTGCAAAGATGTCTGTTTAGCAAAGGGAAGAGGCTTAAATTTCTAGACGTTTCTGCATTCTACGTTTCTGCATTCTAACTTCTGTTGCCTTGCCACTAGCTGCATGACTTCAGGCGGGTCACTTACCATCTCTGGCTTTTGTTTTCCTTATTTCTCTAATAAGGAACTCTACCAGGTCAAACATTCCAGTAATGCATTTTAGTCTCCTTTTGAAGTCATTGTATCAAATGTAAAAATGACAGGGTTTATCCTCTCAGTGTTTTGTTTTGCCAAAAAACTTTCATGTTTTGTGTAACCTCACACACTCAACAAGATTTTTATGGTATTTCAGCACTGTATTATTTTTGATATTTTGTTAAGTATTCTTAAACAACTCTGACATTTTTCATATTTCAGTATAACAAGAATAGTTTGTTCCCTATGGTGGTTTAGCAATGTTGTTGGGTAGACAACTTTATAAAAATCTCTAGTTTATAAAAATTAGAAGCAGTAAGGACATGTCCAAATGTTCATACACAAATACCATTGTGGTACAGAGTAGGTATGGCACAAACTTACAAGACAATATTTTTGTTAAATAGATTTCCAGCTGAATAAGTGGGAACTCGAGAAGCCATTTCCTTTTTTTTTTTTTTTTTCTTTTTGCTTAAAGATGCTGATATATTAACTTTAAATGTTTTGGTAAAAAATTTTTTGTGTGTGTTTTTTGTTTCTGGGTTTATTGAGATATAATTGACATATAACATTGTATAAATTTAAGCTGTACAATGTGGTTTGATATATGCATGTACTGTGAAATGATTACCTTAATAAGGTTAGTTAACATGTCCATCATCTTACATAGTTATAATTTCTGTGTGTGGTGACAATATTTAAGATTTACTCTCTTAGCAACTTTGAAGTATATGATAAAGTTATCATCTGTAGTCACCGTGATGAATATTAGGTTCTCAGAACTTATTCATCTTATAACTGGAAGTTTGTGCCCTTTGACCAACATCTCCCCATTTCCTCCACCCCCGAGTCCCTGGCAACCAACATTCTGCTCCTTACATTTATGAGTGGCTTTTTTTTAGATTCCACATGTAAGTAATACCATGCAGTATTTGTCTTTGTCTATTTCATTTATCATAATGCCTTCCAGGTTCATTCATGTTGTCACAAATGGAAGGATTTCCTTCTTTCCTGTGGCTGTATAATATTCCACTATATGTGTGTGTGTGTGTGTGTGTGTGTGTGTGTATGTATGTGTGTGTGTATGTATACACACACACACACCACATTTTGTTTATCCATTCATTCCTCAACAGACACTTAGGTTGTTTACATGTCTTGGCTATTGTGAATAATACTGCAATGAACATGATATCTCCTCGAGACAATGATTTCATTTCCTTCAGATTTATACGTGGAAGTAGGATTGCTGGATCATATGGTAGCTCTATCGTTAATTTTTTTGAAGAACCTTCATACTGTATTCTGTAGTGGCTGTACCAGTTTACGTTCTCACCAATAGTGCACAAGGGTTCTCGTTTCACCACGTCCTCACCAATACTTGTTAGCTCTTGTCTTTTTGATGATAGCCATTCTAACAGGTATGAGGTCATATCTTGTTATGGTTTTGATTTGCATTTCCCTGATGATTAGTGATGTTGAGCTTCTTTTCATGTACCAGTTGGCCATTTGTATGTTGTCTTTGGAAAAATATCCGTTCAAGTCCTCTGCCTATTTTTTAATTGAATTTTTTGGGATTTTTGCTATTGAGTTGTATGAGTTCCTTAAATATTTTGGATATTAACACCTTATCTGATAGATGGTTTGCAACTATTTTATCCCATTCCGTAGGTTGCCTTTTTATTTTGTTGATTTTTTCTTTTGCTTGGTAGCTTTTTAGTTTTATTTATTCCCATATGTTTATTTTGCTTTTGTTGCTTTTGCTGTTGGTGTCATATCCAAAAAATCATTGCCAAGACCAGTATCAAGTAGTTTTTTCCCCTACATTTTCTTCTAGTAGCTTTATGGTTTCAGGTCTCATGTTGAAGTCTTCTTAATCCATTTCAGGTTAATTTTTGTGCATGATGTAAGATAAGTATCCAGTTTTATTCTTTCACATGTGAATATCCAGTTTTCCCAGTACCATTTATTGAAAAGACTATCATTTCCCCATTGAGTATTCTTGACTCCCTTGTCAAATTGTTGACGGTATATGCATTTGTTTATTTCTGGGCTCTCACTTCTATTTCATTGGCCTGTGTGTCTGCTTCTATGCCAGTATCATACTGTTTTGATTACTCTAGCTTTGTAGTATAATTTGAAATCTGGAAATGTGATACCTTCAGCTTTGTTCTTCTTTCTCAAGATTGCTTTGGCTATTCAGGATCTTTATGGTTCCATAACGAATTTTAGGATTTTTTTTCTTATTTCTGTGAAAAATGCTATTGGAATTTTGATAGGAATTGCATTGAATCTATAGATAGCTTTGGGTGGTATAGACATTTTAATAATATTAGTTCTTCTGATCCATGAACATGGGTATCTTTCCATTTATTTATATCTCCCTCAGTTTCTTTTGTCAAATCTTACAGTTTTCAGTGTACAGATCTTTCACCTCCTTGGTTAAATTTATTCCTAAGTATTTTATTGTTTTTGGTGGTATTGTAAATAGGATTGTTTTCTTTATTTCTCTTTTGTATATTTTGTTGTTATTGTATAGAAATACAACTGATTTTTGTATGTTTTTTTTCTGTCCAGTAACTTTACTGAATTTTTTTTATTAGTTTTAACAATTTTTTGGTGGAGTTTTTAGGGTTTTCTAAAGGGTTTTCTCCTAGGGTTTTAGGAGTTTTCATGTCATCGTAAACAGAGACCATTTTACTTCTTCCTTTCCAATTTGATGCCTTTTCTTTCTTTTTCTTGCCTAATTGCTCTGGCTGGGACTTCCAGTACCATGTTGAATAAAAGTGGTAAGAGTATGCACCCTTGTCTTGTTTCTGACTTTTGAGTATGATGTTAGTTGTTGGTTTGTCGTATATGGCCTTTGTTATGTTGAGGTATGTTCCTTTTATACCCAATTTGATAAGAGCTTTTATCATGAAATGGTGTTGAATTTTGTCTTTTTTCTACATCTATTGAGAGGATCATAGATCTTCATCCTTCATTCTGTTAATATGATGCATCGTGTTTATTGATTTTGTGTGTGTTGAACCATCCTTGTATCTCAGGAATAAATTCCACTTGATCATGGTGTATGATCTTTTTAATGCACTGTTGAATTCAATTTGCTAGAATTTCGTCTAGAATTTTTGCATCTATATTTATCAGGGAAATTGGCTTATAGTGTTCTTTTCTTGTAGTGTCTTTATCTGGCTTTGGTATCAGGGTAATGCTAACCTCATAAAATGCTTTTAGGAATATTTCTTCTTCAGTTTTTTGGAAGAGTTTGAAAAAGATTAGCATTAATTTGAGAAGCCATTTATTTTCAACCCATTGTTCTTATTATGTTCTTTAAAACAGAATTGTATTCCTATCTCTGGAGTAGTGTTGAGGATGTGGACACTGCCTCATAGTATGAACAGGATTTTGTATTTATAGCCATTCAAACTTGACCTGAACATAAAATGTGTTCTCTGGTGTAGAGTGATTACAGGAAGTTAAATACCCACACCTCTTACATTTCCTAAATAAGCCACATTGTCATCACATATTAGCTGCCAAACTAAGAAGCATAAAGGATGAGAATATATTTTATATCTTACATAAAAGTAACTACTACTACCAACAAAGTACTTTCAACAGAATACTATAATTTCTATTTGCTGATAGCAGTAACTGAATTGCGTATAATTACAGAACCTAAAGCTGTAGTATACATAAGTCTACATATTAAATTAAGTAATCATACCCAATTAGTAACTGCTTAATTTTATATACCTGTATACCTTGTAGACTCAAGCCTTTATGTTCTTCTTTGAACTCACTGCTGTTACATATGGATGCATAAGCTGTATACTGCACAGCTCCAATTGTGATAGTACAATGTGAGTGGCACCCCTGGGATTATCAATCTCACTTCTTATTAATCTGATATTCTCCCCAAATAAGTCCTCCACAAAAGATGCAACATAAAAACACAATTATAGAGGAAGACATGATGAATAAGAATAATACCTTCAATCTTATTCTAGAGCCTTTATTTTTTTTTAATATAATCTACTAAAATCGGATCACTAAGTCATGGTTACTCTGAGATACCTTCCAGGGCAGAGAAATAGCATTGCTAAATAAACTCAATGATAAAATGATTCTTAACAAAACAATATTTATCTAGAGTCAACACTAGATATGCAAGTATTACCACCACTCTTCTAAAACTTTTTATAACTAAGATGGAAAGATGTAGCTAATTCTGGAAAGACAAATACCCAGTTTATTAAAGCTTTTAGCAAATTATCAAAGGTGAGATTTGGAAACAGTAGTAGATATGTTTTTGAACAATTAGACGTGAATACATTTAGTCAAAATCAGTTTAGAATTCCCAGAACTTCTTATCTAAAACATGTGAAATTTACTCTTTACTCGTGTGATGAGAACAGTTACTTTCTAATTTATCTGTTTGACAAATGCAGATGTTTATATATTAGGGATTATCTTTGAAGTGAATTTTTTAGTAGCTACAAGGGGGAAATATACTGAAAGAAGCAGTTAAAGATAAATATGGCTGCTGCTGGCGTGTCTTCTTTTCCCTTGTAACCTGAAGGAAGGGCAGGTTCCTGGGATATGTATAATATTTGTCAAGACTAGTTGTTTTGTTGTCCCTGTTATTTTTACGTATAAATATTCTGGAATTAGTCCTGAGGATTAAACATATTGCCTCTATACTGAATACCAAATTGTTTCTACTAAGCCAGAATTTCTTATTATGTCACCATTCAAGAAGCACATTTAGTGCTATAACCTGTTGCCTTGATTTTGCAACAAAAGTCTGTCGTGGCAGCATTTTTGTTTTAAATTAAACTTTTAAACATCATGAGCCTGCTAAAAAAACTAATTTTTTAGTTTACCCCACCAAGGATTCTACTAGCATGTAATTTAGAGCAGGCATTACAATTTTTCTGTAAAAAGACAAGATAAATATTCTAGACGTTGCAGGCCATTCAGTCTCTGTCACAACTCCTTTGCCAGTGTACATCCATAGATAGTATGTAAATGAGTGAATTTGGCTATTTTCCCTTAAAATTTTATTTAAAAAAAGAGACAGCAGGTGAGAACTGGCGCATGGGCCAGTTTTCCAACCACTGGTTTTGAGAATCAAATACTTCTACAAGTATCGCGGGTTCAGATCCCTGGCACAGACTACACACCACTCATCAAGCCATGCTGTGGCAGCATCCCACATAGAAAATAGAGGAAGATTGGCACAGATGTTAGCTCAGGGACAATCTCCCTTAAGCAAAAAGAGGAAGATGGCCACAGATGTTAGCTTAGGGACAATCTTCCTCACCAAAAAAAAAGATTCTTTTTGTGAAAATGACAGTTCTCTATTAGTCTTTCCCCACTTTCAACTTGAGTTGATTCTTGTGGAATTTGCTCCCACATCAGTATGTTTATATTAGTACATGATAAGCCTTAGCTGTTGACTTCCTGCTGTGGTCTGTTAGGATTTAGATCTCTTTCCTCCTGCACCCCCTGTGTCATAGATGTACCCTCCTTATCCCTTCCATCCTCTAATATACTTGGGTCAAATTTAGATTAGATGAACATTTAGCAGTTATGTTATTTTGACTATTGAGTCATGTAGTGAGTGATTATTACTTTTTCTTTTTTGCATAATATTTCTGTTTTCTAGAGTTTATAATTGTTTATTTTGTTAGGTTTCCATCTTCTCTCTAGTGTAACACCAAACTCCTCATCAGTTGTTGAAATCTCCTCTCAAGATGTTAAATACACCAGGTATTCTAAATCTAAGTCTAAATCTCCTGTCGCTATCCTGGGGATTCCTTTTGCTTGGATCTCCTGTTTCTTATATCCCATGCCTTCCTCATTCTTTGTATCCTTCATCATTTTAGTGGAGTCATTAGTTTCTAGGGAGAAAGTTTCAAAGGATGTAAACTTTTATACACCTTGCATTTCTAAAAGTATTTTTATTCTTCTCTAATTTGGAAATCATTTTCCTTCAGAATTTTAGAAGCATTGCTCTTTTGTCTTTTGACTTCTAATTCTGATCCCTGAATTTTGGGGGTTTTTTTGGTGGTTTGGTTTTTTTTTTCCCTCTCTGAAAGCTTGTAGACCCTGATGTTCTGATGTGACTCTTTGTTTTCATATATGGTGTTGAGCCTTTTCCATCTGAAAAATCATGTCCTTCATTGGAGATTCTGTGTCACAGCTTTTAATTTGCTTTCTATAAAAATCAAATAAGCAATTTTGACTCATACTTCAGCAGCCCAGCTTGTCACTGAGTGACTCAGAATACTAGCAATAGACTTCCTTCCCAGATTCTCTCATATCTCTCTGAAGTAAATAAAATGAGTATGAAGTTCTGTATTTCATCAGTAAATTGCACAAGGGGTTGAAGAAGCAGAGAATTGACTTAACACTGTACTTAATGAATGGCCTCCAAATAGACTACATTTCTTGGAGAAAGTTGAACAGAGACAACATCTAAGAGTCAGAATCAAGGTGTATTAGTTTCTGTAAGATTGCTGTAACAAAGTACCGTAAATTGGGTCGTATAAAATAACAGAAATGTATTCCACCTATGTTTCAGGAGGCTAGAAATCTGAAATCAAGGAGTTGGTAGGGCTATGCTTCCTCGGAAGGTTCAAGAAGAACCCTTTCTTACTTCTTCCAGCTTCTGGTGACCCTAGGCCTATCCTTGGCTTGTGGCAGAATCACTGCAAATTTCTGCCTCAGGCTTCTTCCTTCTCTGTCTCTCTGCCTCTGTATCTAAATGTCCTCCTTATAAGGACAACAGTCATATTATATTTAGGGCCCACCCTAATCCAAGATCTCCTTTTAATTAATTATATCTGCAAAGACTCTGTTTCCAAATAAAGTCACATTCTGAGTTTCTACTTGGACATGAATTTGGCGGGGGATACTCTTCAACCCAGTACGCAAGGTAATTAGACAGCAGGTGGTCCTGGCACATGATTTGCACCAGGTATAATTTAAAAGAGTTGTTCTGTAAGTGACATTGCCTAAATAAGTCCTCCAAACAGAATCGATTTCAAACTGCCATCATCTTGCTTTTACTTAGATAATCACGTTTGTATTACTGGGAGGGAAAAAAGCCTTATATTGGGCTGTTAACAATGAAGGGTAAATTTAAAGTAAAGACATTTAAAGCTAGCAGGTCTACTTTCACACACTAGTGAAATTTATTCTCTTGCTTTATGGAATGTTTATTGAATGCTGGCTATTACCAGTTACTGTTCTAGGCCCTGGGTCTTCAGCAGTGTGGAAGACAAAGTCCCTCTGTCACAGATATGAAAATATCTGCACTGGCATGCAATGTTAAGTGATGTGAAATAAAGAGTGATGGAAAGTGTTGTGTTAGTTCAGGTAACATTTAAGCAGAGATCTGAATACAGTGAGATGAAAAGCCATGTATGTATTTGGGAGTAGAGAAGAGCTTACAGTGGAATAGCCTAAGCATCAGAAGGCAGTAAAGCTTAAAGAAGAACAGATAGGAGAATAGCATGATCTGGTTACATTTCAAAAGCTCACTGTGGCTGCTATATGGAAAATTGGCTGTGGGAGAGCATGATGCAAAGGAGAGTGATGAGCTTATTGTAGGTATGAGCTTATCACATTGGTCCAGGTGAGAGGTGTTGGTGATTTGGTCAAAGGTAGTGAGAGTAGAAATGGTGAGAATTGACTGGTTCTGGATATATTTTGCAGATGGAACCACAAGATTTGTTAAAGAATTTATTATGAGATGTGAAGGAAGGAGAAATGTGAGGGAAGAATCCTTAGAGTTTTAGGCCTGAACAACCAGAAAAATTAAAATTACATACAATAAGATGGCAAAGGCCATAGTAGAAGTAGGTTTGAGAAGAAAATCAAAGAATTCTCTTTTAACATGTCAAGTAGGTGGTTGGATATATGAGTCTGGAGCTCACGTTAGAGCTGGGGTAAAAATTTGGACATTGTAAGCCTGCAGATGATATTTAAAGCAATTAGCCCAAATTATTAATTTTCTAAATTCATAAATACATTAAATATTATACATAATCTGTTCCCATTCAGTCATCATCAAATATTTATGAAGTGTTGGCTCTAAGCCAGGCACTGCTGTGGAAGCTTCTGAGAATACAGTAGTGATACTAGACATTCAAAATAAAAATATATAGCATTAGATAATTTCTAGGTCTCTATGAAATGGAACTTCAGACATTACAGTCGTTATAAATTATATCACCCAGCTTGGTACTAATATGTTAACTTGATTCTTTCATATTAATTTAGTCTTCATAACTAGATCTTTTAAGCTCTTTGAAAGCAGGAGCTATATTACACTTTTTAAAATACCACACATGATGCCTACCACAATTCTGGAAAGATATTAAGTACCCAAAGAATATTCATTAACTGACTACATAATAATTTTAATTGTTCAAGGTCAGTACTATTTTTGTCAGCATGATTTTGATTTGTCTTTAGCATGGATTATACAGGTGACTTATCTAATGAAAATGTTAACAAATTCCTGATCCTTAATTCTAATTTTTAAAAATTATAATGGATTTTATTTTATTCACTTCTTAATAGTGCCATATAGTTTTTATTCCCATGTGTTTGTTTCAATTTGCAGCCTGATTCTACTGCAACTGAAAGAGCAATTGCCAGACTAGCAATGCACCCTCTTCTGAAGAAAAAAATAGATGTGCTAAAAGGTATGAATTAAATGACTTTTAAGCCATGTACTTAAATGCAGTTGTGTATATGATTTTGAATAGATGTTTTTTCACTTATTTTTATGGTTCTTTTTCCTTTTGAGGATTTTTTATATTATAAATGTCTCTTTCAAATATTTCCAAATGAAGGAAGTTACCTAAAAATATGGAAGGTATCTGATGTCTGAGGAAAAACTAAATGTGTATTTTTTCCTAAATTCTACTTTATGAATATAGTATGTAATATATATTCATATATATTATATTTATGGTAATATTGAATATAATTAATTTTTTAAATATTGATGTAATTCATATTATTACTTTTGATGTTGCCACTTAATCACATAATTTTTATTTACGTGTCTGTGACATATAGTGTATTGAAAGAATTAAATGCTTTTGTAACAGATTAGAAGATACTTTTGTGTCTGAAAACACAATTTATAATATCCTATGATCGTATCAATACAGTATTCCTATAGAAATTAAAGTTGCTATTTTATTTATTTCTATTCAGTGAAGTTTTTAATATTCTTCATAATACCAAGATGTGAAAGGATGATTTTCTTTTTTTTTTTTTTTTTTTTTGGTGAGGAAGACCAGCCCTGAGCTAACATCCATTGCTAATCCTCCTCTTTTTGCTGAGGAAGACTGGCCCTGGGCTAGCTAACATCGTGCCCATCTTCCTCTACTTTATATGGGACGCCGCCACGGCATGGCTGACAGGCAGTGCGTCGGCGGGCGCCCGGGATCCGAACCCGCGAACCCTGGGCTGCCAAGCGCGGACGAAACCGCTGCGCCACCGGGCCGGCCCCAGGATGATTTTCTTTTAATTTTAGAGATTTAAAATGGATACCTCTGAGCATTTCTAATAAGCTTGGTTTGTAAAAAGTCAATAGATTTCCTTGTGAATTCATACTCATTGTACATATTTAATATAAATTCCAATTGTCCTCTTAAGTATTTTCAAATAATTTAAGAAATAATGTACTGAAACAGTGGTGTTTTATATTATTTATTTTAATGCTAAAACAAGTCATGTACTATTTCTCTTGCAGCTGCTGTCAAAGCCTTTAAAGATGCAAGACAAAATATTGCTGAAGTTAAGTCATCAAAGAATGTTTCAGAAGAGAATCATTCCAAGGACACTTTGTGTTCAAATGATGATGCCAGTAAGTTACAGCATGAAGGAACTATTATCAGTGAGCAAAAAGAGAAAGAAGCCAAAATATTGGCAAAGAAACCAATAAATAATTCAAAAGAAAAAATAGTCAAGATGAAACATGAACCCAAAGCAGTGGATATTCCAAACTCTCCATCAAAGTCTTGTGAAAAGGATTCTGTAGTTCTCTCTGAACCTCAGAAGATACCTGCTGACCCAAAAATGAAAACATTAAGTCAAACCAAAAAAAAGAAAGAATTTGATAGCTCACTTGATAGTAACAGTGATGGAGAAGAATTGCATGAAGAGAAGGAGTATTTTGATGATAGCACAGAAGAAAGGTTTTACAAACAGTCCTCCGTGTCTGAGGATAGTGAAAGTAGTGATGACTTCTTCATTGGGAAAGTCAGACGGACACGAAAGAAGGAAAGTAGTTGTCATTCTTCTTCAGTTAAGGAGCAAAAAACACCCCCAAAATTGTTACCTGAAGAAGATATACTTGAAACCCATCAGGATCTAATAAAGGACAAAACCAAGCCAAGTACAGAAGCAAGGAAGTTTGAATCAGTGTTTTTCCATTCTTTATCTGGATCTAAAAGCTCTAGAAGGTAAGAGTATTTTTCTGTTCTGAAGTAGATATTAGTTCTTACTTTTTTTTAAAATATGAAATATCTACATCCTAACAATGACATACTATCTCCTATACATAATTCTAGTTTATACAATACATCCTGTGTTTAGACTTGGCTCTCTTCAACTTTGTGTTGAGATATCGTATACAAATACTCATATGGTAATGCCACATTTACCCAGCATCAGAAAATGAGATGTTATAGCCTGATAATTTTTCTAGCTAATTTAACTTTATCCCTTTGATTATCAAAGTTTTGAAACTTTGAGTTAGCTTTTGATGAAATGCTTTTGGAAATGTCTCACGTATCTCCCTCTTTAAGCAGAACTTTCCGAAAAGAATATGGTGGGTTTTTTTCTTGATGACCCAGGGCCACTATTGTAAACATCAATCATTTTATTATGTATTGTTGTTTCAGTGTATAAGGCTGCTTGCCCTAACACTCATTTTCTCCACACGGCTTACTATTTGGTGATGCTGCTGTCTCCATCCCTGCTGTTAACCACCACTCTTCACAGCTGTTCTGTTATAAATCAATAAATTTAGTTTCATTTGTAATTCTAATCTGGTATGGGGATATGTTCACATTTTAGGGTGAAGATCATGGTTAGCTAATTTCTTCGTAACAGCTATTTTCTTCAGTAAAATATTTGTCTATAATTTATAGGTCAGGGATAATTTTTAATAGATTTGAGAAATGTGATGTTGACATTTTTCAGAGAAGTCAGAGTATGGAAAAGACACAACCATCTTTTAAGCCTTGAAATAATTAAATTATTACTTATATCTCCCAAACCTGCTCAAAAGGCTACATTTTTTTCTCTCTTGAAATAGCACACCACCATCCCTTCCCTCTCCCACAAAATGTAAATCTTAATTTTTGTTATATGTGACTCATTACCCCTGTGAGAAGCCTTTTGAAATTTTTTGTCTAGATTGTTCTCAAGAGTAGACACAAGGTAATCAAGATAGGATATTTTTTGACCAGAAGTCCCTATAAGGATGGTGAGAGGAAAAGTCCCACATGCTTCTGTAGTAGGATTACGATCTAACAAACCTGATGTAGCTAAAACCTGGGGTTTTCATAATTTTTTTTATTGATTGCTGGTGGGATGAGGGAGTATGATAATCCTTTGAATGAGTTTTATCACGTTTCATTATGTTATCTTCTTAAGGTTAGAAGATTTATTTATCTTTTAAAAGTCCTAATGGCGTTTTTCTTCTTTTAGGAACTCTAGAGAACAGGCTCCGAAAATCAAAACTCCAGGTATGTGTTAATGGCTGCTTGACCTCCATATGCAGTTGAGCAGTGCTTTGCCAAAGTGGAAGGATGAATAATTCTGGTTGCTTAATAGCCTGAATGAATTATGTACTGACAGAAATGGTAACAGCGCATCTTATAATTAATCAGTATAATTTTTAATTTAAATTGGATTTTTTTTCCCTATGCCCTGCAAGTGGGGAAAATATAGACAAAAGTTATTAGGAAATATTGGGTCTATTTAATTTATCTTGAACTAAGTCAACACATTCTTTAAGTAAATTATTATGTAAGTTTTATCTTAGTCAACACCATGCCGTTAAAACATTTAGTAACAACTATGTAACTTTCTGGGTTAGTAGTAAAATCAAAGTATTTTCAGATTAATTTGTAACAAATTAAGTTTAGTATATTTGGGTAGGCTGCCTTCTGTATATAATCCCATACTCTCACTGACTTAAAGTAATAGAAATTTCTCACATCACAGTCCACTCTGAATCAGCAGAGGGACTGTGTTTCACAGTCATTCAAGAATCAGGCTCCTTCCATCTTTTGGCTCATTCCTCCTCCAGTTCCCAAATATTCTCCATTTGACCAACAGAAGGAGATAGAGTATATGGAGAATTTTGCAGGAGGTTTTCATGGGCCAGGCCTGAAAGTAGCAGGAATCACTTCTGCTGACATTTCATTAGCCAGAATTCAATTACATGATGCCACTAAAGAGCTAAGAAATGCAGTCTAACTGTGTGGCTAGAAGGAAAAAGAAAGTGGAATTTCTTGAATACATAACCGTCTGCCACTGACCATCCTTTCAATCACCAGATGCCTATTTCACTTTTCCTCCCACACATAGAGCACAGTTAGCCTCCTTCCCAAGGGAGCCAACCCAAAGTCCCATCCACTCACTGCATCCAGCTCAAAGCCCAGGATCACTGAATGATGATGCGGTGCTTTCGCTCAGATCTGATGGATGTGACTACTCAGTTTGGGCCTGTGCACTAAAAAGACAGACTGCCTGCCCCCCACTCATACCAAGTATTTAGTGGCAGAGCAGGGACAAAGTAACCACAGTAAAAACTCTCAATCGGTTAAGGGAAAAGTGGGAGGCACACAACACGTCTACTACCTGAGCAAAAATTGTGAAGGATCTGAAAGGAACTTCCTTATCCATTGTTCTTCTCCATGGTCCCTAACTGTGTTCTTGAAAGGGTCTTTGTTCCATGGCCACATCTAAAGTGGGCATTTAGTATGAACTCCTTGGGGGTTGCCCCAAGTGACTAATAAAAATATATGGTCCTGAGGATGGTTTAAAGTCTTAGCAGTCAGAAGTTTTTTCCAGCCCAGGCTTGTGATTTCTCTCACAATGTAATTCCCTCAAAAGCTTAGTGGATTTCTGACCTCTTTGTTTTCAGTCAGTTCATCCATGAGCTTGTTACCACACCAAAAATTCTTTCCTTGAGCAAGTTCTCAAACTTGCCTTATTTATGCTTATTTTATATAAAAAGCCCTTCTGTGGGGTTTTTTTTTTTCCACCTGCACTATCATTCAGTGTCTGGTGCACTGAAACTCTCAGGTTTGGTTGGAAAGGCCAACCTTTACTCTTACCTCTGCTCCAGGGCTGAATTCTATGGGCCTTTACTGCTTCAAGTCTTTCTCAGTCTTATCTCTTACTGTTTGGAGTCCAAAGGCTTTTCTAAACCTTAAGTTCCCAAATATCTGGACTGTCTCTTCCCTTTAGTTTCTGCCTGTGAGCTGGCCAATTATTTCCTGAACTCTTCTTTTTTGTAGTACATTGCCAAAGAGCCATCAGTACACTAATCTTTTTATTCTTTTCCAACCACTTAACCTGATGCTGCAAACTCCAGAGCTATGTAGCCTGTTTCCCAAGTTTTCACTGGCCACAGTTCCTGTAGCATATAGGATTGCTCACTTTTCAGCCTCAGATAATCACTTCCTTACCACCTACTGCTGAACCGCTAAGCCAGTGCCAAATTTAATGGCTGTTCCCTACATCAGAGTACCACTTTCAGTATTATTCATAGTAGACTACCTGCTGTGACAAATAACTATCAAAACTCAGTGATTTATTTCTCATTCATCAGAGTATGTCTGTTCCTTGCAGTCTCCTTCCATCTTCTTCCTCTAGGAGTTCTAGTTCTCTTTGCTCATTGGGAAAGGAGAGAGAGACTAGAGGATTGAATGTGAGGTATTTATGGTCAGGCTGTTTTTTCCAATTCTATTCACTATAACTCAGTTACATGGTCTCATCTAACTGTAGCAGGATGGGGAATACATTCTTGTTGTGCACCTAGAAGGAAGACCAGGTTTGGCAAGCACATGCCAATCTGCCTCATTTACTTTATATTCCCAAACATAGGATACCTGTAAACTTAAGACACCCACATTTTCCCAGTGAGGACACTCAAGTAAAAAGGGTTTTGTTTGTTTTTGCTTAGCTTATATATTTATAATATTTAATTTATCAATTTATTTACAATACAAATTTACTTTGCATAATTATATAAAATATATATTAGTTTAGAAATACTGCCTTATTTAAGTCTCAGTTCTCATGAAACAGTTTCATTTAACGTTTAAACTCTCCACCCTTCATTAATAGAGCCACTCTGAGCATTATAACATAGATTTGTAGGGCACATGTGATTTGTACAAAATACAGGACATTTTGAATCTGTGTACAGTGATGTTTTGGAAATGTTATCCCAAACTGTGTGCACTTGTTTGTAAAAGACTTGACAGTGATGTCTAGCTTGCAATAGAGAAATTATCCAACCCTAGGACTGGATTAACAAATCTATGTTAAATTTTTTGTCTCCCTTTTTCTAATTCTGTAAGTGTGCATTGATTCATATCTTTTCAGACTAGTATGTCTCCCCCAAACAATACTTTGTTGTTCAAAATAATGTAGTTGAAGTTTCTCATACTATTAAGAGGCTGTAAGGACTAAAACGCAAGTTGCCACCCTCATATCTGGTGGATAATTTTATGACTAAAAAAGAACTTTGTCTTACATTTGAGTAGATTTAGTAATTTGCCTTGTAATCACAACTTTTTGTTCAGTAACAGAAAGGAATGGAATCAATTACTAGCTCTTTAAAAATAAATCTGTCCCATCAACATTGTCAGATCCAGTATCTTAGTTAAAACATGTGAATTTTCTGGCTGCATCTGCTCCACACATAGATATCATAAGCTAATGATATTCCTTTGAAAATTCAAGGGACTGTGTTTCCTTTCTAAATGTCAATGTAAATAAGACAGCATAGCATATATTTGGAGGCATGCAATAAACATCTGTTTACAAGGATTGGAAAGCATGTGTCTCATAATTGACTGGTCATGTGTGTATTTCAACTTCGAACTGTTCCCTGTTGGACTTAAATTTTAAATTGTGAGATATTCCGTTTAAGTAAAACAAAATCTCTTAAATACTGATTTGAGAAGATGAAATGTATCTCCCTTGTATGCTATTATAGTTAGTTTTCATGGGTTTTTTTTGCTTTCTCCTCCCAGGTTTTCAGCAAAATGAGCCTCAGATCAAGAATCAGTTTAATAAGAGTGCACAAAGAAGACTTGAAAATACAAAACAGCAATCACAGCTGCCTCTTCATCCTTCATGGGAAGCAAGCAGGAGGCGAAAAGAACAGCAGTCTAAAATTGCTGTGTTTCAGGGGAAAAAAATTACATTTGATGATTAGTCCCATTTTTGTGAACTTTTCCATCTAAAAATTCTTTTCCTTTTTATTTTTAACCAACCTGTTATTTAAACTTGTATTTGAATAAGTCTCTTTGGAAGGTTTACAGAAATGTTTGTTTTTGTCTTTACTTTGCTTTTTTAAGTGTGTTCAAGTTGTTTATATAAGCCTTCCATAAATCAAGTACATACTTAAATTGATTTTTCATAATATGACCAGACTCTTTATCCTAAAAGAATTTTGAGATTATAGCTATCTCAGATTTTCTCATTTATGCTGATCATGAAGTGTATTTCACTGGTTTAACTCTATGTTTCTTTGCCTTGAAAATAAATGTCAAGGTATATTTAAAAAAATAATGGAAAAATATGAGGAAATTTTTGCTATTTAAAATAGAACACATTTGCTAAAAGTTATTCTTGTTAGCAAAACAAAGATAGTAACTTTTATTATGGGTGTACAGATAGTAATTATACAAATAAATATTTTTTATTATAGTTTTAACTATTTGTGATCTTGTACTTTTCGACTGTTTTAAAATAGTTTCCCAGGACAGTTTTGGATTTCTGAATTATATTTCAGTTATTTAGACAACATACATGTTTAGATGTAGCAACACAACCAAAAATTGGTTCTATATTTCATTGCATGTAAATATTTCTGTTAAATCGAGAATGTGTAACATCTGTTTACTTGGCCATGTGTTCTTATAGAAACACTTTTTAAGGAGTTATAGATTGGAATTGATAAGAAATTCTCAAGGAGGTATGATTGAAAGAGCAGTTCCACTAATAGCTGAGCAGAGAGGTTATGAGATGACTCACTGAGGAAGGGACTACTTTATACTTCATAGTACTGTTATTTAAAGGGAAAACAGGATTTTAAAAACACTTTCAAATGTTTCACTTTTTGCTATTCTGGGAAAAATTAAAGGTTCTTGATTAACTAAATCATGCTAACTAAATTCCATGTTTTCTATGCATTGGTGCTGTTAATGACAGGGAAAGCCTCTGGTTAGCAGAAATTCACAAGCTCTAGAGAATCATTTCTGTCTTTTTCAAGAGCTTAAGAATTTAGATAACTAGAGCAATGGAATTCAAGAGATTATGCAGAAAGAAAAATATTTTCTCTGTGTTAAATGCAAATTTGTTTTTTCTACGTTTTTCTCTTAAATTTTTATTGACGTAATTTCAATTATGTCAAATAGAAATTAATTTCTATTGAAAATTTATGAAAAATTATTACAAGAAAAGTGAAGACTTCTGAGACTAACTGCAGGTTTGGAGGACAGGGGAGGGTTCCCCAAATACCCTCAAGTTCAGAAATTTGCTAGAAAAACTCCTAGAACTCACTGAAACCTATTATATTCACAGTTATAGTTTATTATGGGGGAAGGTACAAATCATAACCAGCCAAAGGAGGAGATGCATATGGCAAAGTCTGTGAGGGTTCTAAACACAAAGATTCTGTTGTCCTCAGGACCCGTTACCATCCCGGCATCACTCTGCACAGAGTATTGCCAATCTGAGAAGCTCACTCAAGCTTTTGTATCCAGAATTTTTATTGTGGCTTCAATATGTAGGCATGATTGATTGACTGCCCACATGATTGTTCCAGGTGGACTGATAACCACATGACTCAAACTCCCCGTTTTAAATCACATGGCTGGCGTTTTTTAGTGTAGGCAGCTCCTGCCCTAAACAAAGACACGCCTGTCAGGTATGACATAGATTGCCTCCAAGAAGCCAAAGGCAAACACAGTTCTTCTCTTTGGACAAGGCCAAGATCTTTATTACACCATATCCTTCACCAAAATTCCCCAAATACTAACATTTTACTCCATTTGCTTTATCCTTTGCTTTCATCCTCCCTCCCCTCCCCTCCTTCTCTTCCTCCCTCTCTGTCTCTCTCCCTCTCCCCATTTCCTCTCTTCCTCTCCCCATTTCTTTCTTCTTCTTTCTCCTCTCCCCTCTTTATGTTCTCTCTTTAAGAACAAAATCTTTCTCTATTCTCTGTATTACCACAACCCAGTTATCAAATATTCAGATTTTGCCAATTGTCCTAATGTCGTCTTACAGCAACAGAATATTCAGCATCATTCATCACCTTACTTTCAATTGTCATGTCTCTTTAATTGGGAACAGTTCCTAAGTCTGTCTGAGTATTTCATGACATTGATATTTTTCAAAAGTACAGACTAGTTTATTTTGCATTGTCCCTTTATCTGGGTTTGTCTAATGTTCCCATTATTAAATTCAAGTTACGCACTTTTGGCAGGAATGTTGCAGAAGGGGTGTTGTATTCGTCCCAGTGCATCCTATCAGGAGGCAGATGATAATGTTGATAAGGCCCATTACTGGTAATGTAAACTTTGCTTACTTATTTCAAGTGGTATCTTTGAAGTTTCTCTACTGGAGAGTTACTGTTTTTCTCTTTGTAATTAATAATTATCTTGTGGACAGATACTTTGAGATTATGTAAATATTCTGTCCTAAAACTTTCACGCTCATTCATTCATGATTCTTACCTGAAACAATTACTGCAATAGTAGTTGTAATTGGTGATTTGCAAAAAAAAAATTTCATCTTGTTTCTACATTTATTAACTGGCTTTTTCTAATAATTCTAAATATAGGTTACAAAGAAAATATGAACCAACAGTATGTATTTTTATATTGTTGGAGATATGTCTTTGGGGTAAATTCCTAGAGATAGTAATGTTATGTCAGGAGGCAAATGCATATGTAGTTTTGTTAAAAGCTGCCAAATGTTCCTTCACGAAGGTTGTTAACAATTTGTATTTCCACCAGCAGTGTATGAGAGAGGCCCATTTCCCAGCAACCTCTCCAATAGAATATGGTGTTTTACATTTTGATTTTTGCGAATTGGATGGGTGAGAAATGTTACCTCAATGTAGTTTTACTATGCATTTCTCTTATGGGTATAGTTGAGTACTTTTTTTAATTTTTAAGGACTACTTTTATCTCAATTTTTGTGAATTTTTTTCATGTCTTGTCCATTTTTCCATTGATAACAAATTGGTTTTTGTTTTTGTCTTTTTCCCCTAATTTTTAAAATTTATTTACATATTAGGGATACTTGTCCTTTATCTGTTATATGTATTGCAAACATTTTTTCCCAACTTTTCAGTTGCCTTTTGATTTTATTTATGTTGTTTACTTTTTTACCATGTTTGCCACTTATTGTATGTAGTCAGATGTATCAGTTTCTCTTTTTATTTCCTTTTATTTTCTTTTTTACATATGGATTTGGAATCATGGTCAGAAAATCTTCCCCTACTATTGTTTGCTTTCTACTTTATCTGATATCAGTGTTGCTGTCTCTGCTTTCTTAGTTTCCATATGCCTGGAATACCTTTGACAATCTCTTTATTTTTAGCCTTTCTGAATCATTCTGTTTTAGGTGTTTCTCTTGAATATAGCATGTTGTTGGGTCTTTATGAGCCAGGTTGAAAATCTTTCCATTTAAGAGGCAAATTAAATCCTTCAATATTTATTGATGACTACGTTTGCTCTCAATTCTGTCACATTATCTTGTGCTGTAATTATTATATTTGTTATATTTTCTATTTCTCTTCATAATGTGTTTGCTGTGCTTTCTTTTTTAAAAAAAGATATTCCTAAATTTGATATTTAGGAAGGTTAATATTTCTGTTCTAGTGGTTATCTTTGTGTTTATACTTTTTAAAATTCCCTTATTTTTTTATTCACATCTGTATTGCCCATTTTTAATGACATCCCTTAATTTTCACTTGTTGCCTAAATCACAGTTAATGAGTTTATTCTACTTTCCTCATTCCATCTCCATTCTCCTCTCATTTTTAGTTGCATTATTTTTACTTCATTGTAACATACAACACATAACATAGAGCATTACTATATAACATATTATTATTCTACCCTCGTCTCCACCTTAATTTTAATCTTATATTTGCAATAAAGTATATTAAAGCTAAGTTGTTAAAGTTATTCCAGTCATCTTTTGTTTGGAGGAAGTTCATTTTCTAGTAGATTCCTCAAAAAAGAACTCATGCAAAGAGTTCTTTGAGCTCTTGATGCTTAAAAATTTTTCTTTGGTGTTCATCCTTAAAGGACTGTAGCTGTATCTTGGGATTGCGGCTTTCTCAGTGATCCTGCCCCTCTTCCTTGTGGCAGCTAAACTTTTCATTATATGTAAATTTTGTTTAGGAGAGTTTCTTGTCCCTCCCCAAGTTAGGAGGTCTATCTAATAGTCTGAGCACAGGATAACTTCCTGACCCTTCCCAGGGATGCAGAGCTTTCTTCCTTTTACCCTTCCTTAAGCCACAGTGAATTTTCACCTGTGCCTTGGTTGACAGTATTTAATGACGTTACAGTGCCTTAAGGCTTTTTTCTCAGTAAAGAAGAAAGATCCTGGTGAGTATTTGTGACTTTCCTGCAGCAGTAGTCTCTCCTCTTTCAGGCCTGCACTGTCAAGGAAAGTTTTCTCTTCTATCTGCTCTGTCCCCTGTCTTTCTCCTGAGTGCCCAGTGTAGGCCCATGGAACTCCCATACATTGTAGAGTTCTTGACATCCCTAAATAATTCTACTATATTTTCCTCTAGTACCTTTATAGGTTTAGGTTTACCTTTAGCCTTTAATCTGTCTGGAATTTACCCCTGTGTATTCTGGCAGAGATTGGCAAACTGCTTAATCAAACCAATTAGTACAGAACTAATCTATATTTCTCAACCTCAAAGTTAGTTAGGGTCATATGACTTAATAATTGCTTAGTGGAATATGGGCAAAATTTATGTAAACCACTTCCAGGTCTGGCCCATAAAATTCTCTTCTATCCTCCACTCTTCTTTTGTCCCTCAGCTAGGTGTCAGTTCCCAGGGAGACATTAGAATACCCCCTTTTTAAGATGAAGGAACAACTACTAGCCTGGGAACCTAAATAACTTGGAGAACCATAGTCATCCACCCGTTTCTCCACTTAAGCCAACTGGACTTAACTTATCAACAAACAAACGTCTATTGTGTTAAACCAATGAGAATTTGGGATTTTTTTTGATAGAACAGGTATCATTGCTTTGATGCAGAAATTGGTACTAGAGGCAGGATGCTACTGTAACAAAAATCCAAAATACTTGGCATTGGTCCAGCAGACAGTCAAGATGAAAACTAATATTCAGAGCTAGAAAACTGGAGATATATGTCATGCAGTGGCAAAACAATTTTTTAAATGGTCACTTGCAATTACTTAGAAGGTGGACCACATGCTTACTGAACTCAGAGCTCTAGTGAAAGAGGTTGGAAAATGGAATATTGGTAGTGAGTGTTGATTGCTATTATCTGCATTCATCAAGGTGATAGAACAAAAGAGATGGGATGTAGCAATAATTCGTTAGTTTGCAAGCAGAAAAAACAAAAAGTAAAAGGATGGAAAAGCCCCAGCTTCTAGTCCCAAATGATAAGAGATTATGCACAAAGATCTATTAAGCCTCTGGCTCCAGCACACACTTGAGTAAAGATGTGGCATTTCCTCCTAAACATGATAGCTTTGTGTGGGTATGGGGTAAAGGAGGGAAAAAGATATGGGGGTAAAGGAGGGAAAAAATAAAGCAGGCTTCAGAATTATATTTAGGAAAGAGCTTTGGGAGATGCTACTAGCATATGTAAGTGAATAAATACCTTTCCCTCAAAAACAATAATCTTCTGCTTATTTGTAATGCCAAAGAAATGGCAAGCCTAGACTTCAGCAGTCTTGAAATGTGCTATCATTAAAAGTATTTTGGGGCTCCCAAACTTGCTCAGGGAAGAGAGGGGCTGCAAAAACTGTAAAGGACCCCCAGGAGGGCACAATCCCTGTGATTTCTTTCAAATGTGATAATGGACAAAAGAGAACCTCCAAAAGGGGAGATCCAGAACTCTGAAGAACATTGAATAAGCAGTTCCTTCCACATAGCAAAACTGAAATCAAGGAAATATTCCCACTGCCAGACCAGAGGGACTTCAAAATGCCTACCAGAAGGATATCATAACTAATACAGACCAGTGCCTTCTGTGCATCTCCCATGTTCCCTTTACCAGATGGCAATTTTTATTACAAATCTCCGGTCCTTGCTTCACCGTATCATGTTGGGCCTGGTGGCAGTGGAGAGACTTCCATAACTTGTGTTGTTAGTGCAAGTGTCACTGAACCTCTAGGAACCATATTCAGATCTGACGGAAAGAACCATACATCATTCAGAGCTTGGGCTTTGAGCTGGTTGCAATAACTTGATGAAATTTTGGATTGTCTCAACTGAAGAAGGAGACAGTGTACTCCAGGTGTGTAGGATACTTGGTAACCAGAAGGACATACTGTGTTAGAAACTGGCTAACTGTCCTCTGCATCTACTTCTTGTTTTCTTTAGGTATCTGGCTAAATTACATTTCCTAGCCTCCTGAAGTTGGCAAATGCTGGCCAATGGAATATGGGTAAAAATGATTGCATGATTTTCACCTGCCTCACAAAACTTTATAGGCAATCTTCCACGTGTTTTCCAGCCAGATATCGACACCCTGGGCAACCTTGCAAAATAGATTTTGAAGATGGTGAAGTTTCTGTCAGCCAGGGTGTCTGCATGATTGAATGACACAGATCTCCCAACCCTATCCAGCCATTTATTGAACTTTACATGAACAAGAAATGAGTATTTGGTTAAGTCACTGAGATTTAGGGTGTTTATCTGTTACTGCAGCTAGGGTTATTCTAATACATATGTGATATGTGGTTGGGATCTACCTATTCTGTTTTTTCCAAAATGAATATTATTCTAATGCTATTTTTGAGTAGTTGGGTCATCCTTTTTCTACTGATTTGAAATGTCACCATGTAATCACGGGAATGTTCCTAGGCTCTCTCTCTTTTGTGCTTATCAATTTCTCTGATCCAATATTACGTTTTAAATTATTATAGCTTTGTATTTTATTTAGATACCCAGTAGGCTGGTTTATTCATAAGTCTTTTTTTTCTTAAAATTTATGTGGCTATTCCTAGGTCTTTTCTTTACAAACAAATTTTTTAATTCAGCATGTAAATTTTGTTTTAAAAATTATATTGTGATATTAATTTTGATTACTTTTAGAAATTATTTGTAACCTGCGAGATATTTGTATTTCAAACTTTTTTTTGTTGTTTTCTAGTTGCATCAGATGAGTCTGCTTCCATGAATAAGCTAAATTGTAGAATTGTAAAAGAAATTATATATACAGAAACATATTCAGTAGCCTAAGTATGACATCATCGTGCAGAAATGAAGTAGCCTTAAGTCGGATACTGGAATGTTGTTTGTACTTTGAACATGTGTTTCTCTTCAAGGGAAAACTTGTTTTGAAAGAAAATCATTCTCCATGTTGTTTTCAGGATAAAATTAAAAGGATGTTTTTCAGTAAAGTCAGCCAAAACTTAGTGGGTCAATGAAGGGAAGAGGGTTATTTGTGTTTATTTTCAGACTAAACATGGTATAAATATTCAGTGTTTAGCTTAACTTCCTCTATCATGGACAGAAGTTCATAGTCTTCACATATACCAGCAACAATCAGTTTAGCTCATGTCTGAAATAGGTGTGAACTAGTTCTGAATTATTTTTTTATCATAGGAATTTACTTTCTTTAGTGCCTGAATTTATGTTCTCCACTTTGATATCTGCAAGACTCCCTTCCTCAGTTTTGCAAATATCTGTTCAAATGTCATCTTATTAGGGAGAGCTTCTCTGACTTCCCTTAGAAAACATCAACTGGTTATTCCTCCCTCTTTACCTGATTTTTATTCTATGATATTCATCACCTGACATATATGTTTATATGGTTGTCAGTCTTCCCATCTGGAATGTAAGCTTTGTGAGTGCAAAGACTTTGTCTTCTTCTCTGCCGTGTCCCAAACTTGAACAGTGCTTAGTACACAGGAGGTGCTTGAATATTTGCTTTTTAAATACATATTCTGTAAATATTTGAATAAATATTATTATTTTGAATGATCATATCAATGACTCATATAGTTGAATAGCTGCAGCTACCAGTTAGGAGCCTATTAGAAGAATCCAGGTGAGAGATAGGATGGCTTAGACTTGGATGGTAGCAGTAGAGAATGAGAATGGGAGAGAAGGTAATGTTTGATTGTAGAGGAGAAGGTATGAATTAATCTTCTAGGAAAAGTATGAGAATAATTGGAATGAGAAACAGTATGATTACTGGGCAACATTAGGAGCCCATTTGAAGTTTACTGTCATTAGTTTAAAGGAAGAGCAATCAGCACAGCCATTTTCATTTCTATGACCTGTTTTTTGACCATATTTATTTGGGGCTCTTACTCTTTTTGTTATTGATTTGTAGGAGCTCTTCATACGTTAGAGAAATAAGTCCTTTCCTACCGTAATTTGCAAAGGTTTTCCATTTTATCCTTTGTCTCTTGACTTTGTTTGATTTTTTTTCCAAAGAAAATATTTGATCTTGTTCATGTTATAAATGATGTCTGATCTTTAACCTTCTAATTGCTTATCGTTGGTGTATGTGAAGGCTATGAACTTCTACTGACAATTTTCTCAGCCACCGTACAAAATTCTCACTGCTTTTAGTAGCTACCCCATTGTTTCTTTTGCATTTTTTCAGGTTCAAAATTATATCATCTTAAGATAATGGTCATTTTACTTGCTCTCAATTTTTGTAATTGTATTTCTCTTACCTACTTGGAATGGCTAGTACCTCCAGTACAACATAAAATAATAGGACTAAAAGTGAACTTCCTTATCTATTCCTAACATTAGTGGGAATGTTTCTAGCGCTTCTCCTTAAGCATGAAGATGACTTTTAGATTTAGATAGGTAAGTTTTATGATGTTAAGATCTATTTCTCTTACTGAGGTGTATTTTTTTAAAAATTAAAAATGAATGTTTAGTTTTAATATATTTTAAGCATTTAATAAGTTTTAAGCATTTAAGCATTTATGAAAATGACTACATGATATTTCTCTTTTGTTCTTTAAAGATTTAGTGGAATAATGCTGAAAAAAACCATTTTTGCCTGGTGCATTTTCTCTATTTTTTCTATATTAAATTATCTGTTTAGATTTTCACCTGAACTAAATTTATATTTTTCTTAAAAAATAACCATTTCATCCTTGATATGTGTTTTATTTGCAGAGCTAAACAATATAATCATTTGATTTTTAAAATTACCTCTGCAAGTTTAGGTTAGTTCACTCTTTTGTCCTATTTTGCATATTTGTGTTTCATACTTTTTTTCTAGACTAGTTAGTTAATGGTTTGCCGGAGTAAGTGATACAGTTTTTCCTTTGTGTGCTCTATTAACCATATCCTATAGATTCTGATACATTGTGATTTCTAGACTGCTAGTTTTCTTTTCCTACCTTTTTTCAATTGCATTTCAAATATTTTTTCCCATTTTCCTTTTCTGCTATTTTGGAATTTCTTTGGTAATTACCTTTTAAACTTTAAAGTGAATATTCTCTTAAAATCTAAATTAATCTCAGTAACTGTACTAGCCTACCAAACAATACATAGGCTTTCTAACTCTTTGATCACTTTTTTATCTTACATGCATTTGTGTCAAATATTTTAGTTCAGCCTTTTAATTTTACCTCCAAATTATGTGTTATCATTATTGCTTTATACAGTCAATGTTAATATAGATTTACTCACAGGTTTACCAGTTCCTTTGTTCATCAGTTTTTCTTTATCTTCAACCTTCTTTCTGGTATTGTTTTCCTACTTTCTTAAGTACATATTTTTCAACATTGAATAGTGAAGATTTGTTAGTGGTAAGCCCTCTTAGATTTTGTCTGTCGGAATAATGTCTTTATTTTAGTCTCCTTCTCGAATAACAGTCTAGCAGGGTAACTGGTCTTGGCTAATAATTATTTTCTTCCATTACTGTGAAAATATCTCACTGTTTTCTGATTTTGTTTCTGTTAAGAAGTCGACTGTCAGTCACATTGTCATTCTTTTTAGGCAACTTCTGTGTATGTCAATGATTCCTTTATTATATGAAATATTTGTATTTTTTAATAGAGGCTATCTTTATAATTGTAATTTTATATACTATACTTAATACTCTATTGCATTAGAACAGAGATCAGCAAACATTTTCTGTAACAAGCAAGACAGTAAATATTCTAGGCTTTGCAGCCCATAGGGTCTCTGGCAGCTACTTGACTGGTATTGGAGCACAAAAGCAGCCATAGATAATATGTAAACAAATGGGCATGGCTGTATATCTATAAACTTTATCTACGTAAACAGGCGGTGTGCCTGATTTAGCCAATGGTCCATATTTGTCAATCTCTGCTTTAGACAGTATATTCTGGGTAATGATTAAATTAAATATATTTCTTCTTCCTCTTAGCATCCTTTCTTTTACTACTGAATATTAGTTTGTAGTATTATATTTCTTAGGGTTTATCTTTATATTAATCTAAGAATAGGCAGATGGATATATTTATCTGCTTTAAATTACATATTTTGACCCCAGCTATAAAAATCTGAAGTAGCGCTTACCTTTTCTCTTCCTCCTCTTCTCACTGTTTATTAGTTATGCAATTTTTACCTTATGAAGGTTTATAGAATTTACATCCTGTTCTATGTTTGGTGGTCAGGTGACTTGTTGGAGGTCACACAGCCAGTAAGTGGGGAAGCTGAGATGTGAACTGAGATGGCTTGTATTGTTAACAGCTACATCATACTGCCATGTTTTTCTGAAGCTTGGAAAATTTTGATACTAAACGTAACAATGATTATGGAGATGGGAGGAACCAAATCGTTTATAAACATGGATGTGAAAATGTCGATACCGCAAATAAAATTCTCTGTTTTTTAAAGTTGTCCAGCATTACCATGGTTAATTAAATTTTAAGAACTGAATTTGATTAGATACATCACTCCAATAAGACCAATAAAAAATACTTTTTCATCCCAATAAAAAAACCAAAAGATTCATTAATCTATCTATTTCTAAGCAAAGCACTTAAAAATGTAGAAATAGAAGGATAATTTCTCGACATGAAAATGGGTATCTTAGACTAAGAGCCAATATTGCACCTAATAGTGAAATATTGGAAGTTAGAAACATAACAAGGTTGGCTGTTATTATACTGTTATTACATTTTCACTTAACATCGTGCTGAAAGTTGAATCCAGTGCAGTTAGAAATAAAAGAAATATGCTAGGTATAGCTAACTGGAAAGGAAGAAATAAAATTAACATTGGTTCTACCATTGCTTCATTTATAGGGGAATTTCCCATTGATTTTATTCAGTTCCAATGTGATTGTAGTTACAGTAAGGGGTTTTGTTTGGTTTGGGTGTTTTTATGCCCTCGTCTTCATATAAGGTATCCAAGTTCCCTTACCTCTTTCTTCAGGAAGACCCACAAGTGTTCTGGACTGTTGAATGGCAGGTTATCCAAAGGTGAAAAATCAGAAAACCTTTCACTCTGTTCCCTGAACCTCTGAAAGTTTTTGTCCTCTCCCTTTCTAACCATCTCCCTCTCCAGTTTGACTTCCTACTCTACTCTCTCTTTCTCTTTTTTCTAATTCGATTCTTTTGAGGGCAGAGAAAACAGCCCTACAAGGATGCTTCTAAGTACTTATCTGGCACTTTAGGGCTAAGGTTTTTTGAATCCTTGTTCCTGAGTGAATATGAACTGGGAGTAGAGAAATGACTAATTGAGTATAAGTGAGAAAGAAGAGAGGATGGGAAATAACCTGAAAACAACAAAATAAATACTAGGACCTAGCACTTCCACAATTGCAAATAGGATTCTATACATAGTACATATGGTTCTTTGACAAGCACCTAATAAATATTAGCTATTAATTCTTGAGAAACTCATCTGGCTGCCAATTAGTCATTTCTAACCATTATCAGTCTTTTAGTAACTTTACTTTATAATTAAAATGTTAGGGAGAAAGTGTCTTTTAATCCATCTAGCTTGGGACCTGGAGCTATATACTGCTTGGTGTAGGACACTAAGATTAACAATGCCATGTAGGGGAACTATTTCCCCAAAAGGAAATTAGGCTGCTAATTTCTTTTAAAAAGTAGGAAGACAAGGTGTTAGCCAAGAAACAGTAGCTCTCCACTACAAACCTAATAAAAGATTGTGCATATATGTAAATCTATAAAAAAGAAATGAACACCGTAAGAGATAGAGAGGTAGAGTCTCTGTGTGTTCAAAGGGCAAGTACTTTACCCCTGAGGAGACAAGAGGTCTAAGGAGAATAGTCAGTTGTCTGGTTTGGCTGGAGGAGAGAATGCACAAAAATGGCAGGATATGAAACCAATGCAATGGGGGAACTGAGGCCAGATAAAGGAAGGCCTTGAATGTCAGTTAGGGTTGTTGAAATTTAGTTTACAGGAAATTGAGAAACCAAATTTAAAATTGAAAGCTCTGAGGAAGAATAAAGCTATGTACTTGTGTAGAGATTTAAAGCACGTAATATAACCACCTTGCCAAGTGTCCTTAGCTTTCTTGTGTGTCCAGTGACTAACCTCTTTGAAAATGTTCTAGGTCAAAGTTTTCCCATGATATTTCAAATCAACAGATCATTTGTGTAAGGTTAAAATTACACTTGACAATAATGGAGGGAAAATACACACACACATGACAAAAACAACTCCAAAAACAACGTTTTGGCTTTTCTTGTGAAAGAGCACAGCACCTTAAATGTCTTTCATAAGGTTCCAAAACTATCTCAAATTACTGAAAGGAAAAAAAACGTCAAGTTTCATGTTAAATGTTATTTAATTTAATAAAGTACATTAATGAAAGAAACAAATAATTCAGTTCAAATGAAAAAAGCATATATTCCTTTACGGAATACTCTCAGTTCTTTAAAAAAAAATCACTGATTTTGATAATTTG
Organism: Tapirus indicus; assembly: GCA_031878705.1. Classification (NCBI taxonomy): domain Eukaryota; kingdom Metazoa; phylum Chordata; class Mammalia; order Perissodactyla; family Tapiridae; genus Tapirus; species Tapirus indicus. Next base: position 41,265,483 of record CM062925.1, read on the forward strand.
ATAATGGATCTAGCAGTAATCATTAATAGCTGCTAAAATGAGTAGATGAAAATCTAATGGGGAATTTTATAGCAGATGGATCAGATTGACAACACTGAACCCACTGATCATTTTTAACATCACAAAAAGATAGACAGCTAGTGACATGCTGGGCTTCCTCATATGATAGGTGGTGAAGGACACACCACCACCTATCAAGTCTTCTTGCTCCCCCAAATCAAACCCAGCCTGTATCCAGTCAAGCCTCTAGACCCAACTTCTTATAGGAAATACAAGGAACGGGGGAATGTATCCACCAGGATAGAGTCTGCCAAATCTGAATGTGGAAAATTCTAATGAGACAATAGATAATCTGTAAAAATACCTATTTTTTCATACGCATTAATAGCAAAAGAAAGAAAAAATGATAAAAGGGAAATATATATATTTTAAAGAGACTTAAATGCATAATAATCAAATGCAATGTGTCGTCCTTGTTTGATCCTGATTCAAACAAACCAACTTAAAAAAAGGGGAAAAAAATTATGAGACAATTGGTAAAATTTGAATACTAACTAGATATTTGATGATCTTAAGGAACTGTTGCCATAGTAGTTATCTCAGTGAAATGAGTATTATTTATTGATGACAACCAACTTAAAATGATTGCAATGGAACCGGGAGAGAAGTGTTGATTTTGAATGAAGATCCAAAATATTCTGAAAGAGCAAAGTCCAACTTTTAGATTTTTTCTTCTAGCAGATTCAAATGAGACCAGTGTTTGAGGTTAAAGTACTCACATTGGCCTCTCGTTGATCATTGAGAAAGAAAGAATCCCAGAGGACCCCCTGTAGCTAAATTGTGAAATACTTACACGAGGAGAGAGAAAAGGAGAATATGTCATTTTTTTTCCACATCTCTAATACTCAGAAGTATTCCCCTGAGAAGATTGGGGAGGAGTGGGCAGGGAATAAGGCTATGTGTACTTAGCTCCTGATAAGCCTTCTCAAACTCTGAAAGAATAACAGTATAACTCTCTGTGGACTGAAAGGCATCTCTGGTCAGCCTGATCCTTGGAGAAAAATCTTGGCTTGGTAGGTCATTTTCCAGAGAATAGGTTGCCTAAATAAGTGAAGAAGTGGCACCATGTGTGTGTTTTCCATCCCGTTCTTGTGACCTCATCTCTTTAGATCTCTGCTCTGCAAAGAAAATTTAACTCAGTTACTGATGCTTTTGGATTCAGGTTCAGAAACCTCTGGGATGAGTTGTCATACCTGTGCACCACTCCTACCTCACCCTGGCATCAACCACATGTAAATTTTTCTATACCCTGGATTAAAAAGAATGGTGAGAACAGTAAAAGAGAATATTGAGAGAGGGACAGGTATAGCTGCCTACTTGTTACTCTCACCCAAGCCTCTCTTTCCCACTGTACTTCTTCCAGAACACTGGTATTTTGCTGTGCTTCTCCCTGAGGTTTTCCCTCCACTCTTTCCCCACCATTGAACTGTACCCACTCTACGGGACTGTAAATGTGTTAATAGCACAATGTAACTAATAGAAATAAAGAGTGCAATGCTCCTCCCTAAGGTGTCCCTTCCAGAGGGAGCCTCTCACTGTGGTCAAAGACAAACAACAGAGCAGAGGGCTGGTAGAGGGGTCAACGGGAATGTGTAGCAATTGGAGGAGCCAAACCTTAAAAGAATGTCTCTTTCTCTTGTTCTTTTCCTTTTTTCTCTTTGGATTGACCTTCTTTTTTTGCAACTCCAATGTGACTCGTTGAATAAGAAGGAACTAGATTCCTCTCTCACTTGCAAAGATGAGCTTCTTTTCTGAAATGCTCTATTAAGACGTCATGAAACACAGCAGATGGGGTAAAGTAAGCAGGCCATTTGGACCTGTCAGTAGGGCAGGGGAATAGTGTTAAAAAGGAGAGCAAGGTGACATTACTTCTTTCTGGGGAAAAAGTCAGCCCTTAGATACTGAGAATGTGAGGATCTCTTAACAGAAATCAGGTGGGTGAGCAGTTTGGAAGGAAAAGTTACGAGTTGGATTATATAGATGTTGGTTTTATTAATATTTTTGCTGGTCATAAATAGGGTGGCTTGCTGGCTCCCAGTGATCTTCTCATTGACAATATCCATAATTACTCACCCCTTTCCTCTGGAGTAATCATTTTCCGTTTCCCCTCCTTCCCCTCAACCCACACATAAAGCAAAAAATGCAGTCATGTGACTTGGATGGGAGCAACCATGCTCTTACTTGACCCTGTCTCCTTGAATTTGGTGATTGAATAAGGAAGAGCGCTTGACTCAATCTGGACCTGTCATAGTATCCACAATGACTGGATCTGGGATTGGCACATGACCCAGACTGAGCCTATGAAATGCCTTCCCTTAGATTTTTCAAACTTGAGCTACGTGTTAAAGCCATTTTCTTTCTGATCAACAAGCTGTGTAAATGTGTAGCCAGATTTGCAGGCAACAAGATTTCCATCCTCCTGCAGAAACTAAACCAAGAGAATGAAGTTGACACACAAACAGAGAAAAGGCATTCAAGAATGTGGGTTTGATGATATTTGATTTCCACGTGGTCCTCAGGCAAACCCTATCTTTGCGCTTCCTCCCTTTGGTTACATGAGCTTATAAATTCCTCTTTGGACTAAGCAAGTATAAGATATATTCCTGTTACCAGAAGCCAAAGAGCCCTAAAACAAAAGTGAAGTGATCACAACTACCAGATTATTTACATATCCATGAATCTTAGCCCAGCGGCAACTCAAGTATAGATTGTTATGAATTTTTTTCCCTAATATCATCCCTCTAAAAAAATAATGTCATCATAATAATTGAAAATGGTTGACTCGAATGTTTGCTGTATGACAATCGTATAATTCACTAGTTTGTAAATGACTGATTGGTAATATTGCCTGCAAATTTTTCAGGCTCCAAATTGATGCGTTATTTCGGTAAAGATATGTGCAGTGAAGATCCAATATTATTTGTTTCATTTAAAAAAGGAGTTATCTCTTATCAGGTTCTATCATTACATTTGTCCTTAGTCCCTATTGTATACAGTTGTGTTGTGAACTCTGGTTTGACTTGGTATGTAAAGAAATTGGGAACTGGCAATATGATATTTCTAACAGTGGCAAAGACACATTCTTGGTCTTTGTATTGATGGTTCCTCTTTTGGTTTGTGGCTTTATTTTTTCTCTCTCCAAAGTTGGTGCCTATTACCCATAGTTAAGTATCAAATTATTGGCAGAAAATTGTAAATACAAGCATATATGTTTTCAAGTCATTCATTTCCAATGCTGTTTTTCTCTGCCCACTGTGAAAAGTACGAAGATTTACTTGAAATTTACTTAAATTATACTATTTTGTATAACATAAAATAATTTCAATTATACAAAATGAATGAACCATGAAGAAAATGATGGATTCACCCTAAATGTTATAAATAACTAATATCTGGGAGAGGAGAGATTTTAGTAAAGGGTACATAAAGCATTCAAGTTATCTGACAAATAGGAAAGATCTATATTTCCTTCTAAAATAGAACATGGTTTAGAGACTGAAATGATCATTTCCATTGAAAGGATCCCATTTAACCGTGCAGTTTTTAGGAAGCAAGGCATGCAGTAAATTGGTGGGTTTCAGTAGCCTGTGTCCTACAGCTTAGATGCTGCCACTATCATATATTTTAAGTAATTTGTAAATGATCTCACGTTTATGAACTGATAATTACTTAATATATCATATCCCAGAGTTCTCCAAGAGAAAATAATTTAACAGAATAAGTGCTATTAAAAAGAAGACTTTTGTGGCAAAACAAATTTGAGAAACATTGAATAACAAAGATAAAGTGGTTTCTTTACTACTGGGCTTCTCCAAATCTTTAACGTGGTAATATGTGTTGTGAATCTCCACCATAGAGATACTTCCATATTTATTTTACTATGGTGTTCTTTTTGAGTAGAGGGTCTTGTGAAACTAGAAATCCTCAGTACATGCTTTAAGTGATTTATTCAACCTGTGTGTGTGGCAAGGATTGGAAATACTAATAAATGAGTAATATAAGGCAGTCAAGTTTTCTGACAAAAGGAAAGACCTTCCCTCCCCTATTTTTGGTTAAAGGGATAATAAAAAAAAAGTGCTTGAAACACTGAACACTGATGAGACAAAGGAAATCATCTTTTGCATTATTAACAGAAGCATATTCAGATACTTTGCCTTGAGCAGGTGAGGGAAGCAGGAAATTGGTGGTTTCAGGTATCGCTGATATTCTACAACTCATATCTGCAAACTGCTAGCCACAAGCCTACATCTGGTTTACCTGCAAGAGCTCCTTAGAGATGAATTGTTTTTGTGGGTTAATTTTGTGAATTGTCCCCCCAAAACACTTGCCCACAGTTTAGGGCCTGTTTGTCCTCTCAGATTACCAGCTTCCAGGCTAATCTGGTACACATTTAAATAAGGATTACTATGATAACAATATTTCTCTTTATATCAATAATTTCTAGCTTGAGTTGGATGTGACCCCTAACTGAGTGTATATATGATCACATATATTTCTTTCAAACCCTAATCAAAACAGAGTGTGGTTGTTCTCACAATGCCTGCTCTGCATCCTTAGAAGTGGTTGGTAATGGTGACAAAAGTTAAGATCCATTCACGTATGATAGTTTCTTTCTAAAACATCAGCTAGATTTTTATCCATCATAGACAAGTTTCAAGTCATGTGGGCTTATTAAACAATTTGTAATACAAAAGGCAATTAGGCAAAACCACCAATCATACACATGGCTTTACAATTTTAACCTAAAACGAAATTCATATCATTTATTTGTATGTAACAACAAATGACCACTACAGACACTTGAAATCATTTATTCAAGGCATTTTTACATAATCTTGCAATCAGAGTATAGGCATATAATAAAAGAATGTGAGAGCATAAAAAAGAGTATAAAGCCAGTGTCTGGGCATTTAAAATAAGAGCTCTTCAAAAAAGTTGCAAAAGTTTTACAAATAGGAAAAATTTGGAAGAAACTAAAACTTCATTAAAAACATTACAATACCAAATCACACATCACTTAGTTCGTAGCAAGCAGTTATATAGTAACAAATGTTTATATCCTGTGAGCTAAGACTTAACACATTTTACATTCAAGTTGAAATAATTCAGCACCATTTTGGCTTGAAGGATAAAAGAAATGCTTAAAGTGTTCAAAAGTGGCTCAGGACTTTTGGTAACTGAGAATGAAATATAGCTGTGATTGAATATATTGATTGTTTTGAATATGAATTCTAAACGTAAAAGATATAGCAAAAGGGTAATTTTTACTTATCAGTAACTATACTGTTAGTGTCAAAACAACAGAATATTAAAACAGAATATCTTCTGACCAGAAATTCAATATTTTCACACAATTTGCTAAAGATGAATTCTCAGCCACAATAATTTTAGTGAACTACATTTCCTCTAGAATCTGAATATTGAGACTATCTATGAGTGTGATTATACGATGAGGTTTCAAGGAGAAAAAAATTGTTCATTATTGTAAATAATGCCTAGTGAATAATTAGATGATAGAAATTGTGAATAAAATTATTATCTAAAAATTTAAAGATTTCCCGGAAATAGGCAAACTGTGGATTCATAGGTCATGGCACTGTTGGGAGATGGAATCCTAGCCTCAAAGGTCAAGACATCTTTATTCCAGACTGTCGTCTGAAAAATTATGAGGCCACTAATATGGCGTGTGGAAGACTCACTAAATTATTTCTCTGTTTAGCCCATTTTTTCAGTCTTTATTAGTTTAAAAGCCAATCTCTTTTCACCACTCAACATTATTTCTATCATTTCTACTTCCTATTTAAAAATTTTTTTATTTGGAGTTTGGTAAGACTGAATTATGTTTTTTATTTTATTAATGGATAACTTTTACCAGCTAATCATTATCTGTGAGTTTGGGTGGTTATACAGAGAAGAGATCCCTTGAGGTTCAAAAATATTGAGTGTTAAATCAATACTTGTGAGTTATTTGGGAGTGTTTAGGTTGTGATGGGGGGAGGAATGCTTACATAATGGATAAGTGAACATCTTTAGCCTCCTAATTGAAACTTTTTTTTCAAAATCAACCAAATAGTATGCGTTATATTTAAAAGGCAGACATTTCAGAGATTGGAAACATAGTTTTAATTATTAGTAATACATACATGCATATAACTATTCATTTTTAACTTATTTTTTAAAATAAAATATGGTCATGGAAAACAATAGTGCTTAAAATAGAAATATTTTAGACGTACACAGTTGTTAAAAATGAGATAAGGTGAACTTAATGGTTAATAATGACATTTTTGATACTTATTGAGGTTAGGGACAGTCTTTTTTACATCCCAATGCCTAGCATTTGAGTGCCTGGCATATATTTGGCCTTCAAATGATGATGAATGGACAGATGGAAGGCCCAATGAACGATAGTAAATATGTCTTCTCATATGTATCCAAAGGCCATGATATTGGCTAGTTTTTAACACAGGAGTAAGAATCTTAATAAATGATAGATCTTCAATCTGTAGATGCCAGTCTGGCTCAGTATTAATACTGACAGTAGTTTTTGTTTTTTAAAAAAGCAAGTATATTAAAATATCTCTATTACAAAAGATTATAATTTGAAAGGATCATTCTACAATCTTAAAACTAAAAAGCAATTTAAGGCAAAGAGGTACATCAAAGAAGCTATTCCATAGCTCAGATTAGCTCAGTGAAAGTTCTGGGTCTCTATCAAGCTGTCTGTATTCTCTGTCAGAAAGTGTGTGCCCTGGCAGATGAGGATCATGTGGCCTGCTCTATCCACCCCTGATGACTGTCCATCTCTAGCCCCTTTTGCCACGCTAGGCACTAGTGACCGCGGAATGAATATTAGCAGTTGGTGTTGACTTTACAATCCATGACATATAATACAATGATGCCAACTCACTTTTAAATTCTGTCTAACGTGTCCCGGCACTGGAAATACCTTGCTTGAGATTTAATACTGGTTAATGTAGGAAAACGTCTGCTGAAGCACCACTAACTTAAAAGTGTAATTTGATTTCTTTCTGCATCTTTTGAATCTAGGAAAAAGAGAAATTCTCCAAATTCTGCTGGGGCATGTGGTTTCACAGTTTAAAATAAAATCACAGATGTCTCATTATGCAGCACAGTCCTTGGTTTTGCAGAAACTATTTTTTTCCCTTATTCACCAACCCCTCAAGTATATAACACAATGTGCTTTGCTAATTTGGATTATATTTCAGAAAAACACACAAAAACACAGGCATGACTGATTCCTGGATGATCTAGGATAATGTTCCTATATCCGCACATTATGCCATCTATTTTAGATAATTTAAAATTTTTTAGCATTCCTCTTTTCAAAGCTGAATATTTAAAAATATGAAAAGTTGAAAATCCCAATGTTTTTCATTAAAGTTTTTAAGTATTTGAGAGACAGTTGTGGTTTGGGGGACAGTTATGGTTTGTGTGATTTTCATGTCAGCAAAGAAATTATTTTGGCTAAGAGTTCAATATACTTAAATGCATTTTGTCTCTGGATGTATCACATCTATCATCAGAATGACTTCCCATTGACACAGTTGTCCTACATACACCAGTCCCCAGAATGGTAATTTTAAGGACGCCACTTAAAAGGTCTCTGCCCATTGGAAAATTAGAGTAGAAAGGAGCATCAACAAATGTCAGACAGGAGTAGGGCAGCTCAATTACTTAATTTGTTCCAAAATGAAAGGTGACTTAAGTCAGAATTAAATTGTACACTTGACAGAAAGAAAGGAGTTTATCTACTAATTTGAAAATGTAAACATAAGTTTTATATAGGGATGTAACTATCTGAATACATATATTGCCATTTCTCTGCTATATAGTAATGTTTCTTGACACCAATGGTAATGTGTTTGTTCCTTCCTCAGCACCAAATGTGTCCAAATCTATTTAAACAGTAGGAGCCTCATTTCTAAATTAATCTATGCTAGGACATATATAAACCAGTTATTATTATGCTTCACTGAAGTTTCAGCACTTTGGAAAGTTCTTAATTCAAAGTAATTTTGGCTCATTCATTGAAATATTGTTTTCCCTTTTGCACTATAATTTCAAAAGAAGCATAAGAAATTTAGATTTCTTTGAAAGAGCCAAGTGTACAACTACAGAATTGAAACATTGTGTTAATTCACAAAGTAATGTGAATAATATTAAAAATTTCTCAAATAATGCCGATTTAAATGTTCAAAATCCAGTTATGTGCTTTGTTATAAAACAGTCCAAACAAAAATTCCTTTGTTGTTTTCTGTTCTCTCTTTCAAAATACATAAATCCTACTGAAGTTAATCTATTTTTTCCCACTTCAGAACACCAGGCACTGATTTATCCATTGGGAGTTTTGGCTTGCTTTCTAGTACCTAGATTAAGAAAACAAAATAAGACAAGTTATCAACCTGATAATATTATGAATGAGTACAGTAGACAAGTTTAAAGTCAACCTTTTCTAAAACGTATGTAGCAATTTCTCTCCACCTGAGCAATAGTCACCTTGTGAAATTATCCATTAATAAATTATTTTAATACTGATTTGAAGAAAGTGACTATGTCAATAGCAGAAAGCACATGCCTGATGCCTATAGACTTGAAAGTTAGAGTTAAAAGAAACGCTCTTTAAAACAATCAAGAGTTAAGCAGGACTTATAGAACCAGCAGCCCTGTCCAGGTAAGTTCACTCCATGGGGGAAGTATGGCATGTCCACCAAGAAGCAGGTTCAGGGTCTTTGCACCATCTTGCATTAGTTCTTTTCCAGCATGATTTTGGATGTAGAATGATGCATTAATAATCAGATGGGTCAAAGCCAATAAATCAAATATTGTATTTATATTATGATCATAGGTCCCCATGTAAAGGAAATAAGAATCACTTAGGCTAAATCATAAACCATCAATTTCCAAATAGTAATTTCTGTGAGAAGAGAATGTAATCATAGTATCTTAGAACTGAACTGGGCCACAGTTCAGTGGTCCATATGTTTTGTTTACAGTGAGGAAAATGAGAGAGAGAGGAAACATCAGAAGTGCACACTTTCTTACTGGGTGGTTTTTATACACTAATGGAATGCTCTCAAATATTTGATTAGCATGAAAAACAATCAGTGAACTGAGAGAGATGTCTTTAAGAGTTAAAAAGTACAATAACATTACCAAGGGAATCACACACACTGACTTACAGAGCCACCAGACTGACCACATGGCTTTAGGCAAGTTCACTCCCTGTTTAAGAAACTTCAAAGACTTCCTGTGGCCTCTAGAATGAAGTTCAAACTTTTTAGCTTGCTGTTCAATGCTCTCTTTGATCTGGTCCCTAGTTACTTTTCTATCCCTTTTGCCCAACTCTTAACTCCATGAAACATGCCTTAGTCAAACCAAAAGACTTGCTTTTCCAAACATCCTCTGCAATTTCTTCCTACCATACAGTTGCTGGTGATGTTGACTCCTCCTGGCATGCCCTTCCTTAACTCTCCCCATTGCAGTCCTCCTCACCCTTCAAGGCCCAATTCAAACGCCATCCTAAAGCCACTGCTGAATCTCAGCCAGAGGAAATCTCTCCTTCCTCTGAGCTCTGATCCCAGCAAGGGAGGCCGGAAGTGAAAGTCAAAATATAAGAGTCAAGCATCATTCTCCTGAAGATGTGATTTCTTTCTCAAGGTTTCCGCATTTCTCCCATTATTTCCCACTCATAGATAAGTATGATCTTGTTGTTTTATCACAAATCACGAACTATGGATCATTTCACTTTTTCATATTTTCATCTGATCAATATTGCTTATCGAAATTTTACCTCAACCGTTCTTGAAATTCAGTTATAGTCAGTGACAACTAGTTAAAAAAAAAAAAAAAACAACTCTATGCTGAAGCATTATAACAATTTTTATTTGTTTTAAATATCTGGCAATATCCATTTCCATGGAGTCTACTGATGAAAAGCAGAACACATTCTATGCAACAACAGAATCACCTCTCCAGACCTGTTCCTAGTGGGAGGTGAGCAGTTGAACCTGGGAGTCACCTAGCTTACTATAGCAGAGGTCCTTCTGTTTCCACTGCATTTTATTTTACGCCTCATGGAATTTTCATATTGTATCTCTTTTACAGTTATGAGTGTATTTATCTCACCCTCCAAATTCTAAAAACCTTGAAAGAGAGGGTCATTTATCTACTAAGTATTGAATGAGAGGCTACAGGGTGGCTGACCTGTACCTGACAATGGGTATACAGTGGTGGACAAGAGACTAGGGCCCAGCCATGATGGCGTGGAGCAAGATAGCAACATTAAAGCAATCCTCTACAAGGGAGCAGTAAAGGGTCAGGAATCATATTTATCTTTGCATTACTTTCTAATATCTAGTTTAGGACCTTAAAAAATACATAGTGCAAAAGTGAGAGTGGCAATGAATAAACAGAGAATGAGTGAATAAATTAAGGAATTACAAAAAATTAAGAGAAATTAATCCATGTATTTTACGTTGTTTTAGTTTATTTTAGCTTAAATTACACTGATGTTCTGGGGATTTTCAGTTATACTATGATCAACTCCACACAGTATGGACCATAAACCCAGCCAGATTTTCTGTACTGGGGGGCACGTTCAGAAGAATATATTTGATGAGCTTTTTTCAGTGCTGTCATAGGCTACATCTATCTCTAATGCTGTGAACACTTGTAAAGCACATGGGAATAAGGAAAAGGCTCGCCTCCAGGTGAGTGCAGAGCAAGCCACAGTACAGGGCTCTGTAAATGGAGCATGGGCTGCTTTAAGCCCCACCTTCCTCTGGCCAGGTGTAGGGCAAAATCAGCTTTAGGTGGACTTGGGAAAGCCCACAAACTACAGGCTCATGTGCAGCCAACCATTGTCCTGGTTTGTGTATCAGGGAGAAAATTTTATTAATCATGTTTCTAGTGCAGCTGTTAAACCTTTCTGCATGACCTAGAGGCACCGGTACCTTCCCCACATCAAAGCGAAGCTGATGCATCTTCAGTATCATTCTAATGGTGTTCTCGTTGTTGGGAAGGTATTACTCACGGGTGGCACATGTAGTTAGGATCCATAACCCAGTTACACTAGAGCAGGTAGTGCTTAAGGGGTCAGGGTGGGACAGAGAGACAAGTAGGCAAAACTACCCAACTTTCTTTAATTGCTTTCATCTAAGCACCACTCCTGTTAATATTTATGTTATGATTTCATTCAAAGAAGCGTTTCAGGACTAGGAAAATTATGAAGGAAGCTCCATACACCCTTCCTTTTGCAAGGTATTTCCCTAGTACTTATGGTTCTAGAACTCAAAGGTTGAGAAATCTTGATTTCTAAAGAACAGACAGTCTGACTTCTTCAATTGCATACTTTCAGGCAGTGATTTTCAAAATGTACTTTGAGGAACTCCAGGGATTTCTTCAGAGCTCCCTCATGGACTATGGGGAAGAGGCAGGAAACCCAACTGTTTGTGCTCCCACAAGGTCACCCACACTTCATATTGCATATTTTACATATTCAGATGCCACACAGGCTTTGGGGTAAACAATGTGTTCTGTGTTTGTCTTGTCTTGAAGACTAAGCTTTAGGATGATAAAAACCTGAGTACATCCCCCCTTTTCTAACATTATCCAAAAAAAAGACCAGTTCTAATTATGTGATAACACAGACCATCTACCATTTTCTACCTTTAGTCTATTTTACAAGGAAGCTGCAGCCATAGTAGAAACAGACATGTGTATAATGCCTGTGGATGAACTAAAACACTTTGTGAAGAGAATTGCTTAACTAGGCAAATAGAACTCACGGTGAAATTGTGCAGCCCGAGGCATACGCATGATGTCCTGTGTAGCGAATGTCACAGCGCACAACGTTGTTGGTATAATCTGATTCAGGCACCAGGTAGCTGGGATTCACACTGACCTAGGCAACATAAACATCATCTGTGTTTCAGATTTCACCAGCAGTGTTTACAGATTAATTTCTTCCTATTTCCATGGGGCTAGAACAAGGGATGTGCTTCAACTAAATCAAGCAGGGAGGGGGTTTAAGACAGGCAAGTTGTTAAACTCTGGAGAGGTTATAGAAGAAGACTGTGTATTTTTTCCTGAAGTTCTTTAAAGGAAGAATTTTTCTCATGTAACTAAGTTGGTTTAGAAATAGTCCTAGAAGATGTATAATTGCTCACAGGACCATAACTATTTAACATTTGAATCCAGAGCAGGAGGCCCATTGAGTTGCAATGGAAGTAAACGACAGGTACATATTTTCAAAGGTCTCTACCTTTAGAATGTAGTTTCCAGGTTTTACATCTGTAATATCAATCCATTGGCAGTCTATGTCTGCATTATAGGTATCATAGCAGCCAGGACTCAATCCCTAAAACAAATAAAATAAAAAATTTTTAAAGATGGTATATGGTTAGATATGCTAAAGAATATGCATATTATTTCCAAATTAAATTTTAAGTTAGTACTTACAAGAGTTTGACATAAAACTATACTTATATTGCATCTCCTTTGAGAAGTATATATTACTCAGCCTTATAGCACCTCCAGCTAAAAAAAATACAGGACTAATATAAGTAGTAGTACATCTAGCTTCTTAAAAGTACATCTAGCTTCATAAATCATCAGTGATAAATACAATCTTAACTGACAAAACAGGCCTCCACAAAAATTCTAGAATATCACCAAGTTCAGGCCATGTAATAATCAATGGAACTCAAATGTCATCTCAGTGAAACCTCCCCAATTTCTCTTCTTGGAAATTACCTTCCTGTACTCTGAATGCCCATGATTTTTTTTGTGTGTGTATAGATTTTATAGTGTTTATCCTTTTCTACTCTGTATCATAATTGTACTCTATAAGAATATATCTAACTAGAGATTGTAAACTATGCTGCATTTTGGAATAGATAACATTTATGTAGTAAGTATTATATGCCAGGAACAATTTTAAACATGTTACATATATAAATTCAATTCTCACAGCTACATGAGGCAGGTGCTATTATTATCCCCATTTTACAGATGAGGAAACTGAGGCACTATAAGGTCAAATAACTCACTCAAGGATATACAGCTAGTAAGTGGCTGAGCTGGTTTTGAGTTTAGGCATTCAGGGTCCAGGGTCCCTGTTCTTAACCACCACACTATACTCTCTCTCACACTGTCACTGAAATATTTTGTTGAATTAAAGGGATGAATGTATGCCTCAATAAATGAATGCCATATCACTCCACTTGCTAAGATACTCTTCAATAAGTAAATGAGTGCCTTCTACAGGCAGGAAGGAGAAAAACACCAATAAGATATGGTCCTTGTTCTCCAGAAAGTAATAGTCTGGAGAAATTTGCTCAAATTGGAGTCCATAGGTATAATCTTGATTCCATTAGTTATTCATGAGAAGTTTTAACTGTTGTATTTTCATTCTGATACTAATCTACAGTAAATTAAAAAGCATATGCTAGAATCACTTTCACTCTATACTGCCATTTAATTTGAGCACCTAAAATCGCTTTGGTGCTTAAGATCACTTTGGTCACCAAAAAGGTGGCAAGATCTCTAAGCACGTTCTACCAGTGCTGATTTGGCTACAGCTTGATTTGGGAAGAATGGAGAATTGTGCTTTCATACAGCACACAATAGCACAGACAGGCCACACTCAAAAGTACCTGGGTCACAGCTGTGAGAACCATATTCCCACCTTGGTTCATACCAACTTGCAACCGTTCGTTTACAGTATGTTGAGTGATAAATATATAATGAAGAATTTTTGGCTTCTGATTCCAGCACATAATTCTGGTCCTGGCACATAATAGATACTCAATGAGTGTCAGCTATTACTGTTGCTACTGCTGCTACTACTACTACTAACTACTATCACTAACAACTACTACTAACTACTGCTACCACCTTCATGGTATTGGAAGGGATTCATTGGATTAGATACTTATTTAAGACTGGTTTAAATAATGCTACAATGCTTATCTTACCTTCAAGTGAGCAAAAGAGCTTTAAAGAATGCTGAAATTGGCACTCTAGGGTTACTCAGTTGGAAGAATTTAAGTTAAGTATAAGCTTTGATAATTTGAACTGGCAAACGAAAAACAGGAGTTTTAAAGGCCATTAAACAAACAGGCATTTCATGTATTCAAAGTTAACTTTAAAACCAGATTAAATGTAGACTCTTAACCAAGGCTATCTAAATGAGCTATTTGGTGTTAGCAAAACACAACTGTTTGTTACATTAAATTAATGAGGTTTCTGGTTTCATACATGTTTAATATGTAAATTTGTTATCTAAGAACTTAAGAGTTATATGAAAGTATAAATATAAGGAAGTTATATCTAGTTTTATGTTTGAATACAAGTAAACATCATTATAATACAACTCATCTCAGTCAACATTGGGGCTTTGTGAGAATATTTTTTCCTTTATATGAAGTCCATGTTCAAAGAACATCAGTCTGGTGAAAAACACAAATACATAACTCACTGGTAATGCAAGACCTGGTGAATAATGGTTAAATAGGACATATGTGGAGGGCAATAAATAAGAAAGATATCATATAAAATGAAGTGGGGTCACCCCAAGGAATTGGGAGACCAGAAGCGGTATAAATACCTATAGTCCTAGATTCAAATATTTCAGCAGTGAGCTGTCCAGAGTGCCTCTTTTTCTAAACGAAGAGAAGACACTCCAGGTTCCCTGCCCAGGCAGGTGCTGTGGGACTTGGAGAGCACTGTGTGAAAAGGGAATTGCTGTACGCACATATGTGTAATGTGTGGGTAGGTTACATCTTCTTTTGCTTAAAGAATAAGTGTTGCCCGAGGGCACACAGAATTGAACCTTTCCCCCTCCAATTGCTGTGCTGGTCTAAGCTCAGAGAAAAAAGCAATGGTAACATTTAGGTCACCAAAAGCTTCCTGCCACAGCCCTGGAATTTGCTTCCCAAGATGCCAGCTGCTGATCCCTTTGTGCCCTGAGTTATCTACATTTCACTACTCCTAGCCAAGATTTCGGCTGGAGTAAAATTATAATGTCCTTTTACAAATTAGGGTTTCTTATGGAAATATTGGCGCAGCTTTTAACTGACACACATTTTCCCATTATGAGACATACAAACTGCTTAGTTCAGCACTATTCTTAAAAATCCATCCAAAGGACATCTGACATCAATTATACTGTAAGTTTAAATATATATGCATGGAGAAAGAAATTGTGTCCTTCTGCTCTTATTTGCATGATTAAGAGACAATTTTTTAAAGTGCCTTTGAAGAAATTTATTTTCTCTCCTTTTGCTAACCCAATCACCATTCTATTTTTAGCTTAATAGGTGGATGGAACAATGGTTTTGCAGGTGAGAAAACAGGTATCTTTTCTACAGTTACTTACCAAGCCAGTTAAAGAATACAGAATGAGTGCAGATATTGGAAACCATTCAGATTTTTTCAGAGAGTAAACTGCTGCTTTTCATTGTGGAGCATAAAGAGTGTGCACACTGACCTTCTGTGATGATGAAATACTTTAAAAGTAATTTGGATCATCAAGTCATCATTTTCCTTTTCCCAATTATTTTCCATCTTGACTAGATGACCCCCTAAATGAAACAGTTTATAAAAGACAGGCAGGAGGGAAGGAAATAGAAGGCCATTTTGTCTTCTCTCTGAAGCCCGCGGGTTGCTGATTTGGGGACGCCAACCTACCTGCGTGTGTGCAGTACACGCAAATCGCCTGTGGTAGCCATAGTCACAGGATGTGTCCTCAAGACAGAAACTGGCTTTGTGGCCTTCAGCCACTCTCCTCTGGGTGCTGGCATCAAGCAGGTCATAGTGGCTGAATTCATCCATGCTGTGGAAATGTCTAACATCCCACACAACACAGAGACAGAAGTCAGTAACATACAGAGAAAGCAATGAGGATTTTAGACGACTTCCTCACTGCCTCAAACATTTGTTTTCACATTAAAATTGAGATCAATTTATCTTCTAAAGCCAGATTCATGCTAGATTTTTTTCCAGGGACAGAAATCTATCAGAATTGTAAGTTTTTAACTTTGCTATTAGGAAAAAAAGACTCATTTTGAGTCTTTAGCTTTTCTATTACACCCTGTTTTATCTTTGAATATTAAATAGAAATAGACAATAAATTATCTGTGTTTAAGAGAAACTTGCCATATGTTCTCTAGTATATTTCTTTTGGCTGTCATTACTGATGTTTCATTCCAAAAAAGAAGAGCACATGATTCTTGGGAGGTTTCTGTGAGCTTTAAAAAAACTGAGTTCTCACAGATTTAAAATCATTATTAACATACAAAGGAGAAAAAAAGCATGTTTTATCCACTATTATTACTTAAATAGTATAAACTTTTATTTAGATATAAAATAATTCTATTTTATCAGCAAATTAGGTGCTTATATCTATTATTCTCATTCATTGAAGAGAAGGTGCTGAGCTGTTCATCTTCTCACATAAGGAAAGAACAAGAATAAATGTCTCAAACTGCAGAAATTTAAGGTCACACATCAGGATTTCCTGGCAATAAACACCTGGGCAAGTTATCAAGGCAAATTATAGAATTACCTTGTGCGAGAATCTTTAAATTTAAGACAGAACAGGCAACTACCTTGGGTTTGATACAGGTCTTTTGAAAGATGAAGGCAGGTCTTTCTCAGCTCAGGGAGTATATCATCTACATCCTTCTTTGAGAATGGTATCTGAATCCTTTTGATAACAACTTGTGGTCTTTATTAAATGCTAGCTAACTGTAGATGATCTTAGCTGTAACAAACTTTTTTAGAAATCCTACCTGTAGTATATTGGAGTAAAATTCTAGTGAGGCCAACTGCTATATCCTATCAACAGTTTTAATAAGCTAGACTGAGAATTTCTCTTTTAAAAGATAACAGGATCTAACAGTTGATGTATTTTCTTAAATATAGACTCCATTGATAAGGTCAAATTACACAGAGAAAAATTCTAAACGTAAATAACAGCAATTGTCTCCTATTGTGTAAGGATTGAGACTCACATTTATCATATCAAGAATCACCTGAAGGATGAAAAAGCAACTCAAAAGTACCAAACAGGCCCATCCACTTACTGGTGACAACTGTGCCATTCCCAGGAATATCTTGGTCGGCTTGGTAAGAAATCTGATGTCCCTTGGTTTTTCACTCTTTGGGGAAATCTTAGCAGCACCCTGTGATCATAATCTCTGACATCTCCCCTGTATGCTGTGCTGTGATTTTGAAAAAAGAAACAATTATTTTCACAGACTATTAACTAAAGACAAAACTACCAGTCAAACCTTTCCATTTAATAATGGTTACTACTTCCCTCCCCCAACTAGACTATCAGTTCCAAGAGACCAGGGCATTTTGCTTACTTTGTTTATTGCTGAATTCCTAGATCCTAGAACAGTGCCTGGCAAGTAGTCAGAGCTCAGTGGAGATTTGTTGAATGGATGAATGAATGACAATTATGGGAATTCACAGTTTAAAAGTGAAAAAATATAATAAAATTAGCATTAAAAATTTACATGTGATAAGTAAACTTTGTATTTACAATCTGTTCAAGTCTAACCACATGAAAGAGTGAAACTGAGGTGGAAATTATCCCAAATAAAAAAATCATCCATATTTACTTAAGAACTTTGAATTCAACAATACATTTCTTCTTAAACAGTTAACTAAAGTGGGGAAATAACTCTAAAAGGGTACACCCAGATTAGATCAATAATTTTGTAACTTCACTATCTTCCAAACAGTGGCATTACTGTAATAATAGCACAGGGAGGGCAATGGTATGAGTGATGCTAGACTCAAGAAGGAAAATGATGAGCTTGGATTTCTTCTCTTCCATTAGCCTGACAGTTATAAAGGGTCAAAGTGGAAGAAATATACAAATAAACATTACTCTATTCCTTCTAACATATTTTGTATGAAAATATATTCAAATATTATTGATCACCTTATTTTATACTTTAAAAAATTTTGAGACCTACCAAAATATCGTTTGCTCCCTCTGCTGGTTTCCCAGCAGCAAACTCAGAGAATTCCATTCCCAAAATTGCTGTGATTTTATTTTAGGACTGATGCGAAAACAAAGCCCTTGCTCATGCTCTTATTCTGGCTGAAGTAATACCAAAACAGCTAAGCTAATTGTTTTGCCGCTTTAGACAAAGGAAGAAAAACTTTTCCAATGAGGGGTGCCACACTGGCAAATTAGCGCCCCGTCTTTTAAGGGGGCATTAACAAACTCTTCCATTACAATTTTTTTCCACGTTATTGTACAGCTGTTTAATCGAAAGTTACTGAAAACGACTCCAAAGTTTAAGGATTGGGAAAAAGAATACTAAACCCCCACTCCCCAGTATAACGGTTTGCTTCCTCTCCCTGATTTGTGCCACAGTTTGAAAGGCAGAACCCACGGAAATCTTCACAACTTTAACTCTCCATCCAGCTCAGCATGCCCAGGAGATCAGGTCCCCCTTCCCAGCTCTTGTCCCACTTCCCAACTATTGTCTGCAGGGAACAAGAGCGGTCAGAACCAGGCAGTGGAGCAGCCCCCGAAACCAAGACTAGAGAGCCCAGCCGCGAAGATCCCAGCTGGTACCTGGCCAAGCAGTTTTCCTCCGCAGCGCATCTCAGGTTGTACATGGGCATCTTTTGCACGTACGTGGACGCCTGGATGTAGTAGGGGTCGGCCACCAGATCCGGAAGACCTAAACGTGAGCAGACGATGGGCGTAGCAGCGAGACAACCCAGCACGGGGTCCCTCCACGTCCCTCCACCCTTCGCCCAAAGGGACTACGGTGTCTGGCTGCGGATAGCAGGAGAACCGGACTGCAAAGCAAAGTGGAGAGGAAGGAGGGGCCAGGCGCGCGGTTTGCACCAGATTCCAGGGCTGCCTCTGCAGGCGCAGGGGGAGGGATCGGATCTGCGCGGACTAAGGCCTGCCGCGCCCAAACAGCCACGTCGGGGAACCACAGAGTTGGGGAAGGGGTTCGCGGGTGCTTCTGGCGGGACTTGGGGTTGCTTACCATACTGGAAGTAACCAGTGCCGTATCCGGGCCGGTACCTGCTCCCAGACCGGGGCCTTTCGTACGTGTCGTAGTAGTTGTAATAAGGGTTGTCGTCGGAGTACTTGTAGGGGTTGTACGGGTCGTCGCCCACCATGCCGTCCACGCGGCTGGGCGGCCGCAGGTTACTGAGCGCCGGGAGCTCTTCCGGCGCCGTCCGGTTACCGGCGCGCGAAGCCTCAGCGTCGCGGGCTCCGGACGGCGAGTAGCCAGCTTGGAACCAGTGGCGGGCGGCGGGTCTGGGGCGGCCGGTGGCTGCTCCGGACGAGCCGGCCGGCCGCGGCCGCGCCACCGCCGTGTGGTTTCTGCGGAGCACCAGGATCGGCGTGCGCGGCTGCGAGGCGGCGGCGTTGGCAGCGCCCGGGGCGGTGGCGCCCGGGTCCCGTCGGCGCTGCGGCTGGTACTGCGAGCCCAGGCTCAGCAGGCTGAACACCTGCCCATTGTTCTCCCATTGGATCCTCTGGCGCCAGGTCCCCGGAGCCGCCGGCGACTCGCGAGGGGGCTCCTGCTGGCCGGCGGCCGGCGGGGCGCAGCGCAGGAGCGCGCAGAGCTGCAGCGGCCCGAGCAGGAGCGCGGTCCAGGCGAAGCGCATCGCTCCCTTTGCCAGATTGTCTTCACTCCGGGAGGACGTGGCTCAGAGAAAAGAAAAACGGTCTCAAATCACGTGAGGGAGGGAGAAATCTTCAACCAGGGAGGTGGGCAGAACGCAGGTATCTCAGTCCCCAGCAAGCAGTGCC
This sequence comes from Tapirus indicus, assembly GCA_031878705.1. Classification (NCBI taxonomy): domain Eukaryota; kingdom Metazoa; phylum Chordata; class Mammalia; order Perissodactyla; family Tapiridae; genus Tapirus; species Tapirus indicus. The sequence continues at coordinate 41,285,371 of CM062925.1, forward strand.
AAGGGTGGGCTGCAGACCCTTCTCCAGTAGGGGCGGCTGTTGGGACGTGGCACCCGCCTCTCTCCTCTTTCTCAGTCCTTCTGGAAGGCGACGGGGAGCGGCGCGGCGGCCCCGGCGAGCGCGCAGTGTCTGGAGCGAAGAAAGGAGGAGAGATTTTAAACTTTCTGGCAAGTTTGCAAAGTTACACAAGCCGTTCTGGCCCGGCCGCCCCTCCGCTATTTGTTCACGTAATGCGATTGGAAACGTGCAAGGCGGACAGCTCCTAGCCTCAGCCCCTCCCTCCCCTCCCCTCCCTGTCCTGTCCTCCTCCCCCCAGACACGTTGCACAGGGAGCTTTAAGGGGAAAGAACAAAACGGAACACACATCCTGAGACACACTCGGCTTAATCTGGGGCGAACATGCAGGAATTTCAAAAGACTCAGACAGGCAAAGGCAGCCAGGCCATGGGGCGACGCCAAAATATGCACGAAGAAAAATGCTATTAGGTCACCAGCCCTGGAAAGGCGGGAAGTCGGGAGGTGGAGAGGGTGTTGGGGGCGAGAGTCGGGAGGGGGGGCCGGAGGGACGATTGTGACTAACGTTTATCCATAAGGATTTAACCAGACATATTTCCCAATGCATACTCACTCGCTTTTATGGGAAGCGCCCTCAGCAAATAAACCCCAGGATATCAAATTTTGTTTTTCTGTGTGTAGGTAATGTGAGAAATGGGTTACAAATTTGTTTCCTACAGTGAATATTTTAATAACCAAAAGTGAAATTTTACAGGGAACAAAGCCAGTTAACGCTGAGCGATGAATAAACCTGTCTCTTTTTCAAAATGCTGGCCTGATTTGTACTTTGAGTGGAAGTAAAGAACCATCTTTCATCTTGACAGTGTCTACCAAGAAGTTTCAGTAAAGGGAGTTAGAGCAAGTCTGCCTAAGGCAGCTCTCAGAAGGCAGCTTCAAATAAGCATTTTATCTGGCTTTTTTTTTTTCTCTTTCTCCATCTAATAAGGAGGTTTGACTTTGGATTTTAAAAAGCTTAAATCACCATTTGTTAAATGTTGAAAAGTCAGTAAAGCATCCTGTGGTGTTTGATTGATTTTCCAATGTAAACAAAGGGGTTGCTGAAGAAACAGCCTTGGGGTTCAGATTTTGTTAAAGGGAGTAGTAGTGGCCGGAGGAGAATGGATACTAGGATATGGGTAGTAGGTGGGTAATGCTGACTGGAAAGAGATGCTTAATGGATCAGTTGTTCACATACCACTCAGGATTTGGGCAGTGCTGGAAGCATTTCAAAGAAAATTTTTTTGAATGGGCTGATTTAAAACCACAGCTCAAAACCAGATTTTAATAACCTTTTATTGGTCTCATCATTGGGCTGTGGTCTCGATTTACTTCAATATTCACCTATCACTGTTGGTCTCTGTCTCTCCATGTGTAATCACTACATTTTGGGGGTGTGGTGGACATCTGCTTGTTTAGCTGCCTAGCATCCATTTCCCCTTTTTTTCTGGTAAGAACAATTGTATTTTCCTTTGGGAAACTTCCCCTACCTCATTGCATATTGGGACTGACTGAGCATTCATAAGACTTTCCCCATTTCAAGCAGTGGTCATGAGATCCAGGCTCAGCTAATCAAACCGTCTCCCTAGAATTTGAATCTTGAGCAGAAGGACACAAGGGTCAAAAATGTTGGAGCCCACTCTTCTCACTACTGAAGAAAGTTTCTATGAGTTCTTGCGACCCAGATTCCCCCTGAGCTGTTTTAGGCCGGTACCTTCCAAGATCTGATTCTTCACTTTTCCTTCCATTTCTCCAGTGCATTCCTTTGTGGCTTAATGTGGTCAGAGTCAGTTTCTGTTGTTTGCCACTTAAGAACTCTGACTGACACTGAGGGGTTGTGGCTGGTTCTCTCAGTTTGGCTCTTTTTGAGTCAAGTTAGATTTGCTCTGCCCATGACCACACAGCATCCTTGGTCACAAAGGGGTATGGAAGCTTGCCCATGGATTGGCAAGTCTATTGCTTGCGTGATGCAAATAAAAATTCAAGTGCAAATCCCACTGAAGGCAGATCAACAGTGCCACCTCTCTGAATGAAGGTCAAAGACATTTCTAGCTGTCATTTTATAGACTTGCTGCAGAACTTAAAATTAAACGATTCAATTTCTCCAAACCCACTAAGAGCAGATGGAGTAAAAAGAAGAAGCAGGTGTATATAATTTGGATGGACAGGCCAGATTATAGGAGAAGCAGGAAGGGAGAGAGTGTAATTATCTGTCATCTGAAAAAGGCTCTCCATGAAAAGAGAAAGCCCACAACTGCTAGTGCTTGACCACAGGTCGCTGAGGGAAGACCTCTGCTGTGGAGATCAGACTGTCAGAGTGGCAGACCAGAGCAAACCCTAATGGGAGGGTAGAAAGTTTATGCTGGATCTTGGATAAAATACCCTTGTTTCCAATCCTGGTGCTTGCATAAAAAAGCTGGGTATCTTTGGATAGTTGATTTACATTCTTTAGCTCTTAGTTATCTGTAGGATTCAAGGATTAACCCAAATCCTTTCTAAAGTATTTTTCCTAGTTTTAAAACCTCTGATTTTTGTGAAATCCAAGAAATTCCAGCTACTTTCAATTCATTCTCTATAATGTTTCATTATGATTGTTAATATTTAGTTGAATAACTCCTTTAGTTGGACTTTAAAACATTGGATGTGTTTTATGTGTGAGTTAGAGTCTGCAGACTGCCATTTTGCCTTTTTACCTATTTCTCATCAGTTAAATTCAATATCCCTGGTGGCGCAGTGGTTTAGTCCGCGCTTGGCAGCCCAGCGTTCGCGAGTTCGGATCCTGGGCGCCTGCAGACGCACTGCCTGTCAGCCATGCCGTGGAGGCTTCCCATATAAAGTGGAGGAAGATGGGCACAGATGTTAGCCCAGGGCCAGTCTTCCCCACAAAAAAAAAAATTCAATATCCATTTATTTCTTTTACTAATATTTCTTGAACACATTCATGCACTGAAGTCCAGTGTTCCGTAATTAGGATTTGCACACATGAGCATTCAATGAATGTCAACTGATTCACTCATTTTCAAAATTTATAGCTGAATGAAGCTCATCATTTTTTTCAAATTTGCCCCAACAGACTTAAAAATGTCTTATCAGAGTATAAATAAGTAGGAAGAACAGTAATGGTGTGCAATATTTATTTTATTTTAAACACACACACGCTACTTTAGGTGGGAAAACACGTTACCCTTTGTCACACATCCTGATGAGATGCTTTGCTGGTTTTCTCTCTTTCACTTTCTCTAAACTCCCTCCGGCTTAACACTCAGCCAGCTGAGTCCAAACATGTGGCTACCACATTGGGGACAATTGAAAGCGTTTGCAAGCCCTATGGGAGACAATCTAGCCACACATTGTGCTCTCTGTTCAATGACAAAACTATTATTCACAAAATTGGAGAAACCGCAGTTCCTCCTACTCAACACTGAAATAATAATAATAATAATAACAATAATTGAAGTTACCTCAAGATACCTTTTTAGCTCTGGTAAGATCCATAGCTGATTTCCACTTTGACCTTGAGACTTTCTTTTTGTGGACAGTTCTGCAGTGTATACCATAAGGAAGAGAGAGAAAATAATGCTAATTCTTTTTTTAGGTTCAAGGCTATCAATATCAAGAATTTAAACTGCACAAATGTTTGACCCATTGACCAAGAAGTGAAAGTTATCATAAGGCTATGTTCCTCATATTTGTTAACCGTATTTATATTTGTGGGGTAGTCCCTGTAGATGGAAAGTGAAGTTATGCAGAAATCTCAGACCATATAGCAGTGCCTCTGAATGACTAAAGCCAGAACACTAATGCCATTGTCAAAGTACTTCTGATTGAACAGAAATTCTTTATTTTGGGGCTCAGAAAGCTCATACAAATGTTGTTCTTTGGTAAAGACCATTGCTCATATGTGGTTTGGTGCCATGTAGTTTGAAAACATCACAGAGAATAAAGTCACCAAAGTGGGAAGTTGGAGATGGGTAATGGGCAAATGATTGAGAAAAGAGGTAGAGATGCATGCAACACAGGGGGATGAATTGAGAGGTCAGTGAGGACACTGAGAACATTTTTTAAAGTAATTCAGAAAGGGTAACAGAGTGAAATAAACAACCGGAGATCTTTTTACTTGGGGTAAAATGGAGGAGAGGAGTAAGTTAGTCTTAAAGTTAACAGTGTGCTTGTGTTCCCTTCTCCTCATTCTTGTCTTCTGCCATACCACTTCCAGGTACTCACCCAATATAAAAAGTAGACAGTGGGTACACATTTGTCTGTGTGTCAAGATGGAACTGAAAAAAAAATCTGTAAACAGACTGGGTAGAAGAATTCCAGAAATAATGAATTTTAAATATATCTTGTTTGGTTACCCATCCCCTTGGGCTACCTAGGGAATGGAAAAGTGAAACCTAACCCTAGGGAATGAAAAAATATTTCATTCTAGTGTCTTTAGTGCATATTTGTATGTGATTAAGTAAATAACGTTAGTCACTATAACAAAATGGAAAAATGAGATGAGGTGAAGTTATGATAGGAGAATGGGTCTTTGAAATTCAACAAATCAGAGTTCAAAGTAATTTGGTTATATTGACCACAAAAATAAGGGGTCAGCCAGTTGGCAAAACTACCTACATGTGAAGTCAAAGTGATTTGATTGGGCCTGATGGACTGTCCAGTGATGAAGGGGCAACTGTTCTTCACGCTGTGGAGTGTACTAGGGTCATTTCTGTTTTTAATTGATAGAATAAAGTGTGCTCCTCGGTTCACATCCTGCCTTATTTGCTGCGTCTCAGCTTTTGCTGCATTCGGTTGCATTGTCCCAGAATCCTAAAAGTTATTTAATTTAATATACTTGGGCGTGATCCTCTGAGATGGTGGGATAGAGGTCAGGAGGACATTTATGCTTAACTAAGGCATCTCCTTCATCTACTTGTGACACGCAATGATTGCAATCCACCATTAGTCATCCCTCTGCTTTAACTTAACTCAAGATGCACTGCCTTCACTTGGTGCCCAGGAGGAGCAAGACAACAAATTACTAACAACCTAATGCAAATTATGTGGAGTTTTTTTTTTTCTCTCTCCTATAGGACGATAGATCTCAGAACATTTGGGGTATTATGTATGTTTGGAGCAGAAACACAGTGGAAGGAAGATTTTGATGGGGCTGTGAAGGTGAAAACTTATTTCCTAATCATGCTTGAGGTCAGCTTTGAGAATCACTTTTCTTTCTCTTTCTGTTATTATTAGAATACTACTCATTTTACCATCTTACTTCCTCTTGATTATATAGCACCTTAGACAAAGAATGAAAGGTTTTTATATAATGTGTCTTAAAGCTGTAGGAGTCTTTCGAAGCAGGCCCTGTTAGTTATAGTGAGTACATTGTTTTACACACAGGTTTTTTTGGCTTCTATTTCTTATATTCAACTATTTCATAGATCACAGTCATCTCTTCCAGAAGGTGGCAGATAGAAAGAGAAAAACTAAAGCTCATAACGTCTGTGGGAACTGTGTCTTCTACAGGTCACATAATGGCACCGGACAGTTTGACCACTATTCTGAGTTACTTACAGGAACAAGACAGGCCTTTCTACCAGTGACATAGCTTTTATACTTTATTCTCAATGGTATATATGTTTTTGCAAATAATCAATACTAGGGCCTATGACAATGACATATTGGAAAATATTAAATGAATTGATTAAATGAAAATATTAAATGAATATTAAGTGAAAATCTTAAATGTATACAACCTCAAAATGACCCGTGGCTCAGGAATCTCCACTGCTCCAATAATTGAGTTGAATACACAGGGCCTTTTCAAACTTGCTAAATGGATCCCTAGTAGAGGAAGGAAAAAAATAGGAAATATGCAAAAGTAAGAAAAATAAGCAATTTCATCACTCTCCCTAATAGGACAATACCTGTCTCCTCATTAATAATAGGCATTTCTCTTTCTTGTCATTTGCTATGTTCCTGGCACATTGCAAAGTGCTTAAATGTGTTACCTCATTTTATCCTCACAACAACCCTGTGAGGTGGTTATTAATACTTTCATTTTATGGATAAGAAATGGCAGCTTAGAGAGATTAAGCAATATGCTCAGTTAAAAATTGGCAGAGCTAGATCTTGAACTCCAAGTCTATCCTATTATAAACACCATATTAAACTCTTGCCATGTGAAGTAGAAAGAAGGTAAGTATTTGTTTCTTTGTTTTAAGTATTGGAAAAATTAGACTGAGTGACTCATTAAAGGTTACATGACAAGGAGATTGTGGCCAGGGCAGTTAAATGAGTAGACTAGCAATGACGATTTACCAAGTGCCTATGGGTAAATGGCCTTAGGATAAGTGTGACATAACAAGTTAACTGGAAGGTGACAAGTAGTAGAAAGAACGTGGTGATGGAGACAAACAATCCTTGGATAACTGTTACCTCTACTATTTACTAACAGGGAGTTCTTAGATGAATTACTTAACTATTCTGAGACTTGAGTTTCTCAACTGAAAATAAAGATAATAAGACCTGTCTTGCAGGGTTGTTGTGAGGATGAAATGTTTATAAGTGTATGACAGAGAATCTAGCTCATATTCGGCACTAAGTAGATGGTAACTGTTGTTACTGCTTGTTACTTGGACATTAGAATTTAAAAGTCAACAAAGACTATTTGTATATAGACCATTAGGCAGAAAGGCATTTTCTATAAACACGGAAAGGGGACATTCTTTACTTTTTTTTTTTTTTTTTGGTGAGGAAGATTAGCCCTGAGCTAACATCCACCGCCAATCCCCCTCTGTTTGCTGAGGAAGATTGGCCTTGAGCTAACATCTGTGCCCATCTTCCTCTACTTTATGTGGGATGACTGCCACAGCATGGCTTGATAAGTGGCGCGTCAGTCCGCGCCTGGGATCTGAACCCACAAACCCCAGACTGCCAAAGTGGAGCACGTGAACCTAACCACTATGTCACCAGGCCGGCCCCCATTCTTTACTTTTTAAAGTGCCTATTTTCTTACTGTGAGGCAGGAAGATTCTTTGAAAAATAAATCAACTTTACTGAGATAGAATTTACATGAAATAAGATGCACAACATTTAAGTCTACACTTTGATGAATTTTAACAAATGTATGTATGCCTTTGTAACCAGCACCACAATCAAGATATGGAATGTTTCCATCATTCCATGAAGTCCCCATGAGCCCACTCCACCCCTGCTCCAGGAAATCACAGTTCAGATTTTTTTTCACCTAGATTAGTTTTATCTGCCCTAGAGCTTAATATTAGGGGAGCTTATTCAGCAGATACCCTTTCATGTCTGTTATTTTGCTCAGCATGTCTGTAAGATTCATTCATATCATTGCTCAATCAGCGGTTCATTTCTTTTTTCTTAATGAGCAGTATTTCATGCTATGACCATACCATAATTTGTTTTATTTGTTTGCTTGTTTTCCAGATTGAGGCTATTATGAATAAAGCTGTTGTGAGCATTTATCTACAGATTATTCTATGGATGTATTTTTCACATCTTTTTTGGTAAATATAGTACTTAGGGATATAATTGCTTCATCTTTAGAGTCGGTCCATGTTTAATTTTATAAGAAACCATCAAATCTTTTAATAAGTAGTTGGATTATCTTACATTCACACTGGCCACATATAGAGTTCCTGTGGTTCCACAACTTGCCATCCCTTGATATTTCAATCTTTTTCCATTTTAGCCATTGGATGTGAAGTGGTATTTCTCTGTTGTTTTAATTTGCATTTCCTTAATGACTAATGATTTTGAACATCTTCATATGCTATTTTTTGTGTGCTATATACTTGTGAAATATATATTCCAACCTTTTGCCCAATTTTTAATTTTTGTTTTTTATATTCTTATTGAGATGTAAGAGTTTTTTATACATTCTGGATACAAGACTTAGGTGAGACCTATGTATTACAAATATTTTCTCTCTGTCTATGGGCTTAGCTTTTCATTGTCTTAGTGGTGTCTTTTGAAGAACAAGAGTTTGTAATTTTGATAAAATCCAGTTTATGATTTTTGTTTTCTTTTATAATTAGTGCTTTTTGTATGCTATCTAAGAAATCTTTTTCTAGCCCAAGTCCACATGATTTTTTTCCATGTTTTCTTCTAGAAGCTTTATAATTATAGCTTTATGTTTAGGTCTCCAATCCATTTAAATACTTTTGGGTATAGTATGAAGTAGGAGTTGAGATTTATTTGTTTCCACATGGATATCCAGTTATTCCGGCACTATTTGTTGAAAAGACTATTCCTTCTCCAACATGCGCCTTGGCATCTTTGTCAAAAATCAATTTACTTTATATGTGCGAGTCTATTTCTGGACTTACTCTTCTTTTTCACTGATCTATTTACTTGTTCTTATGCCAATGCCACACTGTCTTGATTATTGTAGCTTTATAGTAAGTCTTGAAATCAGGTAGTGAAAGTACTCTAATTATATTTTTTCCAAAAATATTCTGAGTGTTTTAGGTTTTTTGCATTTCCAGGTACATTTTAGAAACAGCCTGTCAATATTTACTTTAAAAACTGCTGGAATTCTGATTGAGGCTGCATTGAATCTATAGATCAATTTGGGAACAATTTACATTTTAACAATATGAATCATCCAATCCATGAACATTGTATATCACTCCACTTTTGCAGGTCTTCTTTAATTTCTTTCAGCAATGTTTTGTAATGTTCAGTGTAGAAACTTTCCATCTCTTTTGTTAAATTTAGCCCTAAGTATTTTATGTGTTTTGAAGTTATTGTAAATGAACATATTTAAACATAAGTTTTTTGTTTGTTACTAGTTTTTAGAGATATAATTGATTTTGTATATTGACTTTATATCCTCTTAAAAACTTTTCTTCATTAAGATTGAAGGAAGAGAATAAGAGACTGGAAAAGAGACCTGCTATATGTAAATAAGAGAGGAAAAAAGATCAAGAGACACAAGGAATGATTCTATGTAGACAATTTTATAAAGTAGTTAATAAAAAAAGTACCATATCACTTAACTATTGCTGTATAATAATCCATCCCCAAATTTTGTACTTTAAAATAATACACATACTATTATTTCACAATCCTTTAGGTTAGCTGAGTGGTTCTTCTTCTATTTTTGCCTGTATTTCACACACACAGATACATTCAGCTGTATCTTTGTCTCAGAAACATATATGATACATATTTTATTCCATCTGTGAATGAATCAATTTATTGGGGAAAATAATTTTGACCATAAAAAAAATCTATTGAAAAGAATATTAATAATTCTTTTCACATACTTACAATATTGGAATAACCAGATACTTCCAAAAATATTCACTTGCTATTTAATCTAAAATATTAACACTTCTCAACTAACTATGGTGATTAATAAAACATTAAAAGAGAAAGAGAAAGTATAAAGTATTTTATTTACTTTTTAAATCATTTTAACCCATCACAGAATCAATGAAAGAATTGTATAAGAGGAGGCAGGAGCAGTATTTGTGCATATGAAAATGTTCCTTGCTTAATCCTGGATAAAAAGGAAATAATTTTTAAATGAAAGGTTAATAATACACTAATACATCTATATCTGTTCCAACACTTTTAATATATAATATAACATGTCCAAAACGGATTATTTTTCTGCACCAAAATTTTTCCTTTATTGTTCTTTATCTTGGTAACCATAACCCCAGCTGGCTAGTCCAGAAACATGGCAGTTATCCTTCAGGTCACCCTATCCTTTACAACATCCAATCCATTTCCAAATATGGTCCATTGGACCTCCTTTATATTTCTTGGAAATTTCTACTTCTCCCCATCTCCATTGCAAACTTCCCTGTCCAAGTCACCAATCACCTGTCTCTTAGGCGATAGCCTTCTAACCAATTTCCTCACATTCATCCATGCCAACCACTCACATATTCCATACTGTAGCCAGGGTGATTTTTTTACAACACAGATCTGACCACGCCATTTCTGTCATCAAAATAATTTAGGAGAAACTCACCACCCTTAGGGTAAAGTAGAAAATCCATATATATGGCCTAGTGGACCCTGTTCTTGCCTACTTCTGCAGGTTCAATGCCACCACCACCCCCATTTCCCCATACCCCACCTCCTTTACCTTGCTGCTATTTATTGCAGTTTCCAGACCAAACTAGCATGGTCTCTCCCGTCAGGGCTGTTTTTTGCACAAATCACTCTTTACTCTTTTGCTAGCCACCTTTATCTCATTCTTCAAGTCTCAGTTCAAATGTCATTTCTTTCTGGAGACTTTCCCTAAACCCCAAGATAAAGTCAGCTCCTTCTCTTTTGCACGTACATAGTATATTGCACTTCTTTGTAAAGCTGGCCTCACCTGTAATTACATGTTCAATGTTTGTCTTCCCAACTGAAATATAATTTCCATAGGGATATAAATTTCTTCAGTACTATATTCAGCATTAATTCCATCTGTAGGAATGATGACTTCTTTTACGTATTGTATGTGGACCAAATACAATATCTGTTCTCAATACATGTTAATAAGTAGTAATCATAAAAATACTTTGTCCCAACCCAGCATGGTTTCAACAAACATGTATTACTCTCCCAGAATCAGTATGCCAAATGAAAAGTCGCTTCAGCTGTCTCAGCATGGGAACTTCAGTATTTACTCACTTGGGAGAGAAATGGGCGTAATTTAACCAGAATAGCAGAGTGTCTGCTCCAGAGAGGTCTTGGGCTGAAGCAATTGGAACCTTAATCTCACTAAAATGACATGGTCTTGGCGGAGGTGAATGGGGAATCTTGCCCAATACTTGACCACACCAAACTGGCTTCAGTCAGGCCCTCACATTTACATGTACCAAAATCTACATGTTTCTAAATTTAAAAAGGGTAAGTGTAACTTAATTGTAAACAAAGCAGTTTTATGGTAGACTAAATCGTTTTAGAGTTATCCGATTAAAATTCTTCATTTGTAAATTCATTTAACTGAACATTTATTCACATCTTCTTAGGACTCTGATTATTTTATGAGCTGCCCTTTGTTGAGAATGGTGTTTGGGCATCTCAACAATGACTACATGGCGAATTGTGAATAAGATGAGGAGAGGAAATACTTTAAGATGATCTAACTAAATTGCAAGATTTATGTGGCAGGATGCATGTGTAAGCGTTGAGATAGGGCTCTTAAAAATGCTGTGACTTATTCTGGGAAACACCAGGGCCCCAGCGAAGAGTAGCTCCAGCTGCAATCCAAATGGTGATATTTTCATATGTGAAGTGCTAAATGATCATTTAGTGATCTTTCAAGCAAACCACAGAGGAAATCCACAAATTACTACAGCAGACTTTGTTTGTGTTGACACTTATGTACCCAATCAAATAGGCTTTTCTCTAAGTGTCTTCATTAAAGTCTTGCTTTCAAAAATGAAAAATATCCCCTACAACTAGCTATAGGAACAGAGAATAAACATAAACAGAAGTTACTGTTTTATTTATCAATACATTCTTACTGTGCTATAACCCTGTACTAATAGTCAGCTATATAAACAAGTGATTAGTGAGAACAAATTGACACAATTTACTCATTTTCTTATCATTAAATGGATATTATCAAGTTGGTTATTTCCAGAAGTAAATAATACATTTTCCTGATGATACTAAGGGACCACTAAATAAAATGCTGCCACAATATACTACATTATACTTAATCATCTTTAACAAAAAGAAATGTCTTTCATGATACTCCAGCTTAATTTCTGAGAGGCTATGGCATAGCACTTTGTAAGAGAATGGAGATCTGTCTTAAATATTTAATATTTATTTTACATTGGCTAGAGATTGAGACTGAGTGTGATGTCTAAGAGATTTTTAAAGAAAATTGGCTATGTCTTAGTATATGCTCTCTGTTTTGGCATTTTCCTTGGAGACTGAGTAAAATTTCTAGTTGCTTTATTATTATTAGGATGATTGACTATTGTTTGTTGAATTGACATTCTGCTGAGTTGGTATGGAGCCCAAGTTCTATTTGAGTTACATGTTAGGGACTACTTTTTTGGGATTTTGAGCCTAGTGTATAATAATAACTAGAACTAAACACATACCTCATGACTGCCAGACTACTAACAGAATAGTTATAAAGGAGGAAATAGTCCCAGAGCAAGTGCCAATGGTTTTTAGACTAATACTAAAAGCCAATGAAATGTTGTGGAGACGTGTTGAAGCAAAATGTCAACTTTGGGCACGGGATGCTCTAGATGTGGGACTAGATTTATGCAGCATTGTAGTGAGGGTATCTATGAGCTTGATTTATAATACATTCTCAACAGATTCTCAATTTATTGTCATAATTCCTAAAAGGAAAAAAGATTACAGTAGACATGCTCTTATTAGTTTAATATCTCTACTCCTCTTTCAAAAACCTCATGTCCTGAGAACATAGCTTCCACTGGGAGACTTGAAGTCAAACAGTTTCTAGATTTACTGATATAGGCTACTTGCTACTAGGAATTTGAGAAATTCATGGGATGTGTCTCACCAGGAACCCAAAAAATGGAATTTGAGGTGTGGTTAGTGAATGACTTAAAACTGCTTTAGTAGACCTCCTTGGAGACAGAAGAATGTTTTTGTGGGCTAGTGGCCTAGTTCTATAGGTCTAGTGGGCCCAAATCTACACAATACTTTCCTTTCCAAAGTGGACTTCCTCACTGCTCTAGAATGAGTGTATGGCAGGATGGAGAGTTGCAGGAATTCATACATCAAGTTCATAACTGAGTGGGTAAAAACTCTGCTTTTGCATTCCTACAGAAAACCACTAGAATGAGTCATCCTCTAGGGGGCAATAGAGTATGATATAGGCTCAGAATTGCCTAGATCAAGTTCCTGAGGGAAAGATTGATCATGAAGAATTATTAAACAGTCTTAAACTTGAGAAACCATTCAAACAGTCTTCAACTTTATTATAGTCTCCCAGAATCCCCCAAATTTTTGCAGCTAGTGAAGCTAAATAGGGCTGAGGTGGATCAATTGATGAATGTAGCTGCCCTACTGGAACATTACAGATGAATGAGCCTAAACCCTGGATCTGCAGAAGACATGAGGAGGAAGGGATGAGGCAAAACCTACTCAGCCTCTTAAAATGGGATGCTATAAGCTGAGGTCTCTGACCCTGAGGAGCCCTGTCTTATCAATTAAGTGCCAGGTTGGGGATTGCCCCCCCCCTTATTTAACTCCAATAGGATTTTTCAGCTACTCAATTCCCTATATTTTATAGTACCCAGGATGGGAGGAAAATTTTCCTGGGCCACTTCTGACTCCCCCAGACTTTGGTGACTTGGCTTTGTCCCATACTGTCTCAGTTGTGTTGGTGCAGGTCACCTAGTGGTCAACTGCCCGTGCGATAGAAAGAATTCTGTGAAATTACCTTCATCCTCATGTTATGAAAACAAGGCATTCAAATCCTAATGCATTTCTTTTCCAATTTTCTAGGAGAAACTTAGATAGACATAGGGATGGCACACGTTCCAGAGTACCTGGTGGGAAGCCCGTCTGACCCAAGTGAAGAAGGAGAAAGCGTGTTGGAGTGTGATGAGTGGTGATGGAGGGTTGTGAAAGCATATATGATATTCTCCTCTTGGTTGTGGTACATAAAGATCCATGGGGGAAAGAGTAACAGAGAAAATAGATAGCCTCCCTCATCCCTTTGTATTCTTCCAAGGAGAAAACATTCTTACTGGTTGGGTCTCATTTTCCATGCAGAATTTGAGTGATGGGATAATTCTTATGAGAAAAACAATCAAAGCACAGGGCGAGAATAAACATGCCAGAGGGCTTCAGGCAGGAGGGAAAGTCCCTATAAGCAACTAGAGCTGTTGGTAAGGGGCTGGAAGGAGGGTCCTTCCTCTGGAAGGAGGAAGATGAGAGAGAAAGGGTAGCAGTGGGAAGACCACATTAAGGGACTGAGTTGAATATTGTAAAGAGAGGAAGAGCAAGAAAGCTATTCAAAAGAAAAAGAATGCTAAGTCATGTGGCTTGTATTAAGAATATGTTATTCATTTTTAGGCATTTTCCCTCACCAAGAGACTTAGTAAAGATTTTATTTACTATTTGAGAATAGGCCATTTGGGGACAGGGACTCAATTATATTTAGGTTACAATTAAACAGTATATTGATTTGGAATATTATATTGTATTTATTAGCCTAAATTACCTTTTTAAGCTCTTTCTTCACTTTATATTTTGATAAGACACTTTCCTAAGTAGCAATAAATCTGAAAAATATTTTAGAAATGCATTTTTAAATCAACAAAAAAAAAATAAAGTTCTAGCCGGGTATTACCAGGCTTCCTGCCAAGTACAGTAATTGTTACTTGTGGAATTTTCTTAGAATGGCCAAGGCATTTGACTCAATAACTATAAGTCTGGAACGAGTAGCTGGGTGGAGGCATTAGTCTGTTGGATAGTTGGCGGGTTAGTTCAAGCCCATATGCTGGAAGAAGAGATTTATCGATGGATTCACTTGGCAGATCCAAGAAACACAGGGTGTATGTTTTCTTCAAATTGAGCACTGAATTTCATTAACCTCTGCCGTTGGTTCCCCTTTTCTCTTAACTGATTGTTTGCCTCTTTTTTCTTACTCTTCTTGCTTTTTCTGTTCTTTATAACATAGTAACAAATCATCTATTAAATTATACTCTTTTTGGATGTATAAGTACAAAGACCACATTTTGGTCATGTTGGGAATGGGGGTCAGTTATTTAAGAACACACGTGGACTTTTGGAAACAACCACAAAGCTATGAGGAACTGAGGCGAGATAGGGAGCAGAGGCCACGAGATCGCTGCTCAACCAAGCAACACACAGAACGCAGGCTCTCAGCCACAGTGTCCAGATCCAGACTTTGGCATTCTCCTCTCACTGAGTTTGAGTTGAAACTGAATTTCCTTGTTGTTCTTTCCAAGCTGCCAATGTGCGGAGCAAATCTGTAGAAATTCAGAATATAAATGTAAGCAAATAAATTGCAAATGGTATACCCTAAGTGCAAAAGTTAATTTTAAAAACATTCACTTTTTTAATGGGCTGATTTGTCTCCAAAGTATTAGTTAGGATGTGCCCAGTGTAGAAAACAGTTAAAGAACAGTTTTAAATTTTAAGTAGTTTTTCACAGCAGCATATTTATTAGGTTCTGAAAGTGATTACAATACCTTTAGTTTCCTCTCCCTTTTTATTTCAATCCATTGAACATATTGGTGCACAATTCATTTTTTCCTTTTAAAACTCAAATCATTCACATAAACAATTAAATAAAGTTTCCGGGCCGCCGGGTGGCATAGTGGTGAAGTTTGCGCGCTTCACTTGGCAGCCCGGGGTTCTCAGGTTCAACTCCCCGGCGCAGACGCACTGCTTGTCAAGCCATGCTGTGGCGGCATCCCATATAAAGTAGAGGAGGATGGGCACGGATGTTAGCTGAGGGCCAGTCTTCCTCAGCAAAAAGAGGAGGATTGGCAATGGATGTTAGCTCGGGGCTGGTCTTCCTCACAAACACACACAAAAAGTATAAAGTTTCTCTCCTCTTTGATTAGTCCATATGTTAGAAACACTAAACCATGAGATGTGGTTGTGCAGATCTCATTGAGAATTGGCAGATGTGTGGCTCCAGTTGCAAACAGGCCTGCTGCTGTACAGGGACTTCTGTGCACGCAGGGCTCTCATCCATTCTATTTTTCCCTGACATGTACATCACTTTAATATTCATTATTTTGGAAAATTACTGTACCCAATCAAAATATAATTTGTCAGTTAATATAAATAAAAAGATTAGTACATTTTCTAAAAAACAGACAAAAAAATCTACTCAAGCAGATAATATTCCTCTGTAACACCTATAATATCTGAAATATTTCCTTACCTCTTTCACTGAGACGCATGAACCTTTACCCCAAAACTTCTAAATAAATTTAAGCATTGTTTAAAGAGATATTTACAGAACCTTTCAGTTCACAAATCCCTAGAAGTTAATTTGCTTTGCTTAGAATTCAGCCCTTGACCACATAGAGAAGGAAGCTCAAGAAGTAGTACAGGCCCAACTCACTGGAAGTTAGCTGGGAAAAACATTGTGCTTAAGCTGATTTTAGATTCAGAATGGAGCTTATTAACATTACTAATTACTATTAAAATTAATTATTAACATATTTTGTAAATATGAAGCATCCAAGAACCACATTTATTACAAATCCATGAATAAGTGAGGTCATTTGTTTTGAGCTTCTTAGAATTTTGCTTTAGAATTTTATGGGGGATGTGGCTCCCCTCATGTGACTTCCTGAACTACAGAGGTGGGAAAGCTAAAATCTATACCTCTCA
The DNA here is from genome assembly GCA_031878705.1 of Tapirus indicus. Taxonomy (NCBI): domain Eukaryota; kingdom Metazoa; phylum Chordata; class Mammalia; order Perissodactyla; family Tapiridae; genus Tapirus; species Tapirus indicus. The sequence goes on from CM062925.1 coordinate 41,301,763, forward strand.
GAATTTGCTGGAGCTAGGGTTCAAGAATTAGTTTCTGCAATCAGCTGGGATGCACAAAATTTGAAAGTGACATAAGGCAGAGGTTCCCCTTCTTCAGTTTCTGCTGATTTTGCTGGCAGGCATGACTGCATGAATTAGGATTCTCTTCCAGATCCCTGCATTGCAGCTAAGGTAAGTGTTCCCAGAACAATAGATCCAGGGACAGCTTCCAGATCCCCAGCTTCCCTAAACATGGTCGAGGAAGCAGCTCCTTGGTGGGCCAGTGTTACTGAATTGTTCTGAAATTATTTCTGGAGGCCAGACTAGAGTCCAATTCTCCTTCTCTTTCAATGATTTTATAAGAACTTAATTTCTGACTTAAATTACTTTCTGCTTAAAATAGTGTTACTTGTTACCTGTGACTGAATCCTGATTGATGATAATGTTTGAGGCAGGAGGTTAGGTATTTAACCTACTTGGGTTTGAAGGAAGTGAGGATCGACTTACCTTTAGATGATGGGATAATAATAATCTATGACAGCTGCTGGTGAAATAGTTACTTAAGTTATTACTGTATTAACCTGGCATTAAGTGCCTATAGAAAACATGGCTTTGATAACTAAGTGGTAAAGCCATGGCACAGGATGAGGACATGTCAAATAGGGGTAAATTGGCTGCTGAAAAATGCACTGGAGAGATTAGAAAGAGAAATGAGAAATTCAGGACTTTAAATTTTCCACTCAATGTGGTTAGAGAACTAGGGACTTTTTAGCCTTAAAAGAATCTTCTTTCTTGTGGCTGTTGGTAGCCAGAAATCAATCAGAGTCTGATCCTATGGCTTGTTAAAATTATAACATAGGTTAAATTCAAAGATTTGCCAGTTTTTTATGTGAAAATGCATTGTTTGGGAAAGAATAAGATTCTGAGATTTGGAGAGGTGATCCTTGGGAGGATTTGGAAAATTCTGCTTACCCCAAACCTAAACTCACTGACCTTTCCATGATAGCAGATGTAGCCCCTTCTATGATGCATTCTAGTCTTTCCTTACTTCAAAAACCTGTAGTGACCCTTGGTAATGTTGTCACCTTACCTGGGGATATTAATTTGCCTTGTGTTCCATCCCACTTATACCATTTCTTCTAGACCCATAAGTTGAATCTGATCCCAGATACCATGGGGACCCAATTACAGAGCCACACCTGAGAGGAAAATACTTTGCACTTCAAAACATTGGAAAATTTTACTAAAAGAAGTGAAGAAATGTGCTGATCCTCACAAGATTTGTAGATCTTACCATGTACCTCATTGCACAGAGCAGCTGGCCTCACAGAAGAATGAAATGGCTTATTGAAGACAGCAATTATGATGTTAGCTGGGAGTCAACTCCTTGTGAGTTGGGGTACACATAGAAGATGAAATCTGTTCTCAACCAGTGACCAGTGGATATATGGGTCTGGACAGGAAGAGGTGCAATTGGGAATAGCACTGTTCATAATATGCTGATGACAGTCTTGCAAAACTGTTGCTTTCTACCTTACTATGACCAGGGGATGCAAAACTCTGATTGACCAAGTCTAAGCTTCGTGTCAACCCCCAGTACCAAGCATCAGGTCCACTCAAAACAAATGGTTTGAGAATTGGAAAGATGGTAGTTCTCCAAAGGAATATCTGAATGTGATTGCCAGAAGAAGGGAAATGAGAGCGAGGAAGCAAAACAATGCCTGTCATGTCACCTGGGAAGCCATTGCCCAATGTGTCCCATAATCACCATCATGCCTGCAAATCTACCACAAGCAAACCATTACTGTGGTCTTAGACCTGGCAAACATTTTCTACTTAGGGTATTATCCTCATTAAAATGATGAAAGGTTAAGTAATCTGTCCAGAGTGGCAGAAATGGGACTCGATACAGAGCTATTTGACCACAAAGCCCCTAATCTTGAAGGAAAAACAAAGTAAATCATGCACGTGTTATAAAATTCAAAAGGTACAGTTAAGAGATATATAGTGAAAAATAAATTTCTCTTTCACCCCTGCCCCTCAGATACCAGTTTACCTGGGGTGCTGTTGCCAATTTCTTGAGTATCCCCTATGTATATATGTACATACATATACAAAGATATGTAAATATTTATCTTAAAAACACAAAAAGGTAGTATCATAACATTTTTTATGCTTTTGTTATATATTTATCTACCTGTCTTGGAGACAATTACATATTAGTACAAGTAGAGTGGCCTTGTTGGGTTCACTAATATCTACATAGTGTTTGTGGTCTACATAGAGCTTTATTTGTGTAACTAGCCTTACTTATATATCCTTACTTGCTATTATAAAAAGCGCTGCAATGAATATCCTTGTTCATACAGCTTTTAGCTCATTTTCTAGTATACATACAGGATATGTTCCCAGAAATAGAATTTTTGAATAAAAGTGTATGTGTGTTTTCAATTTGTTGGTCACTGCCAATTGCCTTCCGAAAGGATTATTTAGGTTTGCACTCCCATCAACAGGATATAAAAGCATTTATTTTCCTGTATCTGCCTCAGCTCAGGGTGTTGTCAAACATTTTGATCTTTATCAACCTGATGAATGGAAATGGTTACTTTTTTATAGTTTTAATTGCATTTCTTTTATTATGGGTGATTTTGAGCATCTTTTCTTAAGTATGAAAGTCATCTGTATTTCCAATCCTGTTAAGTGTTCATATCCTTTGTCTTGTGCATTGTTAGTCTTTTCAATTTGATTTGTGGTAGTTAATTGTATGTTAATGGAGTAAGCTTTTAAAATTTTTCTTGTGTTGCAAATATTAGTCTCCTTTGTTTACAGTACTGATATTCTAGGCAGAAGTTTATTTTCAGTTTGTTTATGTTTTTATTGTTGTGTTTAAAAATATGGTATTCTTTTTGGTGTAAAGGGTGAGACTGGGATCCTGTTTTATTTTCCTTTCCAGATGACAAAATCCCCCCTTTCAACAACTATGCAATGTTGCCTCCTGAAGAAGATTCTCAAAGATAACGTCTTAACAGTTTTCTCTGCCATGTGTCTCTCAGGGTCCAGTAATTTATCAGCGCCTTCCAAGCTGCTTCCCCAGAGTCAAGCCTCGTTTGTTTTTTATTTGTCTGTTTATTTATATTGAGATATAATTTGCATGTAACGTTGGGTAAATATGCATATAGAATATTAATTTGATACATGTCATACACCTTAAACTTATGCAATGTTACATGTCAATTTATATATTGCATAAAATGTGAAACAGCCTCAGAGAGGTGAAGTGATTTCCAACGTCACACAGGCAGTCAGCGAGGAAGCAGGGGCTGGAACAACTCTACCATGCTGTCTGACAGAAAGGGTGGAGGCTGGAGGCAGTGCTTGGGGTCTCAGAGATCAGAGGCCTCAGAGGTGGGCAGTCTGGGATGGAACGAGGATAAGAGGACAAGGGGAATCCTGCCACTCAGGTGACTTGGAGCCTGGGCTGAGTCCTTCTAGGATGCATCCTTCCACAGCCAGCTATATTTCTTGCTCCCACCCCAGGGGCAGCCCCAGTGTAGAGGACAGAGCTGGGGTGGGTACGGCAGGACTAAATGTGGTCTCTTTTAAGGCATTGGAGTAGCTCATTTGAAGGGAACAAGTGGACTGACTGGTCAGAGGGAATGCAAAACCCCGTCATTCCTACCAGCTAAGCAGCCCTTGAGCCAGCTCCTGGCTGGAAGACCAGGACTTTATCCAGGTCCACAAGGAGGTGAGAATACATAGAAGGGAAGCCTGGTCTCTGCATCTGCTTGGACACACTGGCACTCTGACCTGCACAGCAGCCCCTATATGGACTCCTTCAGACACATGGATCAGGCTGGGGTCTCACTGCTACAACCCACAGAGACGGAAGGAGCTAGAGGTGGGGGCTAATCTGAGATGCCTTCAAGCCCCCAGAATTCTATCTTCTGCCTCTTCATCTTCTGGGTATTTTCCCCAAGGCTCAGCTGGTCTTGAGCACTCCTGCCAAGGGATGGCTCAGGCAGCCAGTGACCACTTGGAAATCTTTGCCTATTGTTTTGACACTGCTGTCTTCCGGGAAGATGGCAACTGTTCAAATGGATTGTATGCACTTCTGAGATTTTATGTACCTAATCTTTTAAAAATAAACCCTCAATCTCCTAAAGCATATTATGTCACCTAGTTTGAACTTGATAAAGTACATGAAAGTGATTTAAAAATTGTGTGGGCCTCTGAGCATAAGCACATGGACAGATCTTTGAGAGAATCTACTTAAATCCTGAAATTTGTATTTTATCACAAATAACGGGATATTGTTATTTCAAGAACTTGATTATTAGATCATTAAGTGTTGTGTCTAACCATAAGATTTTTACCTGGGTTTAAAATGAGATAAATCAATAGACAAAATGTCTTAATATTAATAAAGAAGATCTCTTGGAAAATGTACATAGGGTGGTGTACCTAGCCTAGTAATCCAAGTGTTCTTATAGTAAGAATTCTTAGTACTTTCTGATTATTATCAGGTGCAATGAAAAATTAATGTGCTTTGCAACCCCTTTCTGCCCGAATTAAAAAAATAGAAAATCAGCAAAGTATTAGTGTTGCTATTAACAGAAAATGACATTTGTGTTTCAATTTGGTAAAATAATTTATGCAATTAAGAAGTGAGGTATAGCAGAGATAGCAAGGTTTAGGCGTCAGACACAGCTGGTACCAATTCTGCTTCTGCCACCAATTGCTCTGTACTTAGGGATAATTACTGAACATCACTGAGCCCCCTCAGTCTTTTCTTCTGTAAAATGGAGCTAATAAAGACTATCTTGGAAGATAGTTGAGAGGATAATGGCACATAGTAGTCACTCAGTAATGGTATTGTTTATTATTATTGATGACATCGAAAGTGAACTGTCAGCCAAGAGCAAAATGTACTTCCTTTGAATGGGAAATAATTAGGTTCCTGAACTAAAGCTGGTTACAGTTATTACAATGTAAATTAAACCATAATCTCTTTGGATTATAGAGATTTCTTCATATCTAGTAGAATAGAAACAGGTTGGAATTTTTAGGTGACTTTATAGTATAAAATCAGTGCCTCATAGGTGAAAATACTACCCCCAAAATTGGAAATACTGGGTGTCCTGAGCAAGTGTCTCAGCCATACTCTGCCACAGTGTTATTATTTCTAAAATACTGGAGATGAGGAGCCACTTTCAGGCTAAAATTAAAAGACTTACTGGTTTTGTTTTGGAAAAATCGATTCATCAATATGTTTTTTTCCATGGCTATAAAAAGTATTTGAAAATAAAGTAGTAAAAAATCTTGGTATGTATTTTTTCCTTGGATAATGAGGTGCTCATTCAAATCCTCTTGGAAAAGATTATTTTGTGCTCTGGTCAAGGTGGCCTACTTTCTTTTTGCGTTGAAGGGATTTGAAATTAGAAGTTATTTGTATTTTCCCAGGGAGTGTCCACTTTGGGAAGAAAGAAAATTATATGCCTGAAGAATATGGTTGGCCAATTTCTTGTTGTTTATGTCTGTGCTAGACCTAAAAGGAAATACATAGATTCAAGTTTCTTTTATTTTTCTGGGAAATATAGTGTCCCATTTTGTTTTATGATAGAATAATATTCTGTCTCCTGTATTAGTGTGTTCAAAGGTGAATTCTTTGAGCGTGAATTCTTTGAGCTCACAATCTGAACCAAACCACATACCTGTGTAAGAAATGGAGGAAAGAAAAAGAATCAGGAGTCTTTCCTTACAAGAAGTTTTCAATAAATATATGAGTTTTCCCTCCTCTGAAAGATGGCTTGAACACATTTCAATTCTTCTAAAGTGTTTATTATGGGAAATAGTCTACAAAAATAAATTCTTCCTTCTGAAATTATTTCATATTCATATGGACTTGTTCCTGTGTCCTGTATGGGAAAACATACAAGAAAAACGTCTCAGCCACCTGGGATATTATAGAGTTGGAGAATGTCATCAAGAAGAATGTGTAATTGCAATTATCCTTAGATGAAAAGGAGTTTGCAATGGACACAAAATGAATTGATTAGTAAAGTGCAGATTGTAGAGTCAAAGAGAAATCTTTAAAACCTGGTGTTGGCAGAATTATTTCATTTATTTGTGCTAGGTGCCCTCTCCTGGTCACTGTGAGTAATGTTCAGGAGCTTATTTCTAGATTCCACTTTGTTAGGAAACATGACATGTGCAACTGCACAGGTACTCCATGCTGCACTTCCTATTTGAGGAAAGAAATCTGAAGATAAGCGACTTTTACTATTTTACTATTTTACTTAATCTATTTCCCTTCCTCACCCTAGCACTTTTGATCATCAAACAGTATTTGATTAGCTTGTATGGTGGGGTAATACTTTGGTTTGTTTCCTGCTGTGCTCTTCTCTCTTTCTCATGACTTCACCATCAGTCCAAGGGGATGCTGCATGCGGCCTGTTTGAACATGACAGGAGTGATGTATGAAACAGGAAGCCAGCCTAGAACCTGAGCAGATGAGGAAGTGAACATCTTCCTCTTCTCCCATGCTCGCTCACACCACAGCAGCGTTTGTGTTAGCCCCAGGAGCATCAAACCTTGGGGAAAGGAGATCAACCCAATGTGATTGAGTGTTAAACCTAAATAGCTGTGAAATCACCAAATTTTACTTTAAGTCTTTGGCATCAGGTAGAATGGGGAGGAGGCCGGTCTCAGAACCAGAAATTATGTGAAATTTATTACGGAAATTATGTGAAATTTATTACAGATTATGTCTTCCACAACTGTTTAAAAACTACGATTGAATTAGGGACTCTTGTGCCTAATGACCTCAACAGCAAAATACAATTTTTAATCACAGAGCTTAGCATGTCAGAGTTGGGAGTGACTGTTGATGTCCCCTAGCCCAGTTTCTAGTCTGGGATATACTTGAAATTTCTATCTTTTCTGAGAGATGAGTTTAAGTGTATTTCCCCAGACAAAGAACAGGCGTACTTAAAGTTTGTTAAAAAAGGCAGTGGACTCCCCATGGACTCCCCAAGTTCAGTGTTCTTTAGCTGTGATGCAAACCCACTGCGTGCGTGGAATCCATCTGAGCATACTGGGTCATGCTGATGGAACTTGGGGATGGGGAACCAATGTAATGTGCTGATGCTTATGCTGCATCCTGTGCCATGAATAACAGAGTTCTCTGCTTCTCATCCAGGAGTCTCATGTCTTCAGCCAGCACCCATGAAACAGTAACAGGCTAATGTATTAGTTTGTGACTGGGGTAAAATCAAATCCCAGACCTCACAATAGCCTCCCACCAAGTTGTAAATATTTTTTCACTGTACCATTCTACCATTAATATTTTTACCTTCTTTATATGTTAGAGACTAGGCCAATTCCAAAAACTAATTCATTAATCTTACTGATCTATCCCACTTTGATAATAAACTATTTATAGAAATCAATAAATTTAATAATACTCAGAATATGAAATATGTTAATCTTATAAACAGTATATTTCTTATCAGAAAGAAAAACTTTAGCAAAATTTTAAAAAGGCATGCTGTTCACTTTGTTCTTCCAAACAGGAAAATAGCTAAAATCCAGCTCAGGTTTGATAATTGTCTGTTTCCCACACTAAGATTTTGAATATATAATCTATTCATTTATCACAGATAACCCTACTGCCTACCACTCTGTCCCTGGTACATAAGAGGTGCTCAGTTAATGTTTGTTAAATGGATTAATGAACATGAATACTCTGAATTTTGTTAACTCTGTAATGATGAGCCCAAGGTAATTTTTCCAGTTCCTATAAAACGGACTGCCATGAATAAATTACAAATAATGGCTGGAATGGTTGTGGGAAAGGGCTCATTACTTTAAGATTGGTTTTATTCTAATTGGATACATACTGTCTCAATGATATTTTCTTTTCCATTTAAAAAAAATGAATTAGAAACATAAGTATAGTTATGCCTAAAGTGAAAAACAGAAAATGAAAGAGAAAAAAAGCTTTCTATTACTGAAAATCTCAAGCATAGATAAAAGTAGAGAGAACAATATAATGAGCCACCAGATACCCACCACCTGGCTCCAGCAATTATCAAACATGGTCAGTCTCATTCATCTATAATCTCCACTCCTCCACTGGATTCTTTTGAAACAAATCCGTAAGAGCATACCGATTGATCTATAAATACTTGAGAACAAACTCACTTTTTAATGAAGAAAATAAAATTTTCCAGAAGGGATAGATGACTGTCATGAACTTAATATTTCTAGTCAAAGTGAAACATGGCCAGAAGTGGTGTTCACACTAAAATGTACTTTTATGTCTTTGGTATGGTCAACTCAAACCTCTACTCAAGTGAAGAGATATTTTAAAGTTCCCCTTGCATTTTCTTCCATTTAATTTGTATCACTGAATTTAGAATGTATTGATGATTTAACTAGATCCAGGTTATTAATGGAAACATAAGTAAAACCAACTTCAACTTCAAATAAAGTTTTCCATCAGAAGTAAGAATATTTTCCAGTTACCACAACTTTCAGGGTGGAATCATTAATACTTGACTTCTATGATGGGAAGTCTAAAAATAATTATTTTTCTCTATTAACATTGGTTGTTTTTTTTACAATTCCTGATGTCATAATTTGGCAGTGGAAACAATTTTTGAGAGTTATGTTAGCGTGCGTATTTCAGTGTTTGTGTATACACATAGTGAAATGCCTTAGAATTGTGAGAAAATTCTGTAGTTTGTTAGCTTGTATTCAGTCAGCAGACACAGGTTGAGCTGTACTTGCTAAAATACTAAGATACTTGTACGTAAATGGCTGCTGTTCTAAGCCTCCTGACTGTGTCTGGCTGCAGAGGCCACCTGAATCTCCCCATGATCCAACAACTAAAAGATTAAAATTTAGTATGGCAGAGAGCCTGAATGACCTGGTTTGAGCATTAGGCAGTCCCCAATCTGACTGATAGGTGCCCCTCCCTTACTTATTGTTAAACATTTTGAAAATCTGCTCAAGTTTAGAAGATCTGATAGATCTGACTGGATAGAACTGATCTGGGGAGTAGATAAAAGGAGGGACAAACAGTGGCAGGAAAATAAGAATAGTCCCAGTAAAGCAGGATGGAGATAACTGGAAAGCCTGGCTAGGAGCTCCCTATGCACATAGAAGAAACAGAACTTACTCATTATTTCAAAGCAAGAAGACCAGATGGGAAATAGATTATAAAGACAGTAATGAAAAATCACAATAGGATTTTATAAGGAGTGCCTGTACGGAACACCACAGAGCAAGTGCGTGAGAACTGAGCTGACTTTGTTATAAAGGATGCTGCTGGTGGGCACTGTAAAAAAAATTGTTGGTGTCATGCAATATGAATTTGCTGGGGATGGTTTTGTAAGAAACTCCATCAACTTGTGACTGCTTCATCAACCTTCCGTAGTAACTGGTATTTTTCATTCCTCTCCGTGAAGCACACTGACTGGTGCCCATGGCTTGCTGAATGTTCGCGGTCATCAGACTTTTCTCCAGTCAGCAGAGCTCCCACCAGTTGAGGTGTATGTTTACCCATAGAATAGTCAGCTGTGTTTGTTCCCAAACCTGTTTATGCCAGTTGCACTTATAATTTTAAATGTATAAATTATTACATAACTTAATGAAATATGAGTGAAAAAAGGGAAAATAATTGTTGCTTCTATGAAAGTTAAGTGGAAAGCTTTTACAAGACTTGATAGAGATAAATCACTAAAAATTGCTATTGAATTACATGTGGACAATTAGTGTGAAAATTGGGAGAGGAGAGAATCATTTAACTCTAGAAGGATTTTATACTCAGATTGCTTTACAAGTGTCTTCAAAATCTCAATCCACCTTAAAGAAATAAAAATTAGATATTATAGACAATGCATGATGAAGTGGTTTATTTTTTTAAAAAAACCAGCATGTATTTAATCATTTGACCTATTGGCTGTACATCAAAAGATTGTGAATAAATATGCATTCATTTGCACAACAGTGAATAGATATGTATTTGAAACAAAAAGTTAAAGGATTTATAATTTTTTAGAATAAGTGCTTTAACTGATTTTTTTATTAATGACCAACTATTGATCCAGATTGCATTAGGATTTCTACTGTATGTGACAATTAGAACCAACTAGAAGTTAAAAGTTAAGCATGAATTCTGTTATTTTCATAAATATTCTATAGAACTATTTATAAGACTAACAGAATGGAATAAGAGACTTGCATAAACTTTCCTTCTCCCTCTCACATACACTATTCTTGTTTGAAGAAGAGTCAGAACAAGAGTATAACTGTCCTCCCCTATGTGAGAGAAAGTGCGAGAAGAAGGTGAACTGATCCAACAAAACATCATCATCTGTGTGTTTACTTGTTCCAGAAGATTCCTGTTGTGCACAAGGCAGCAGCATCAGCTGCTCAGAGAGGGGAGTAGCCCTGGGCTCTGACTGTGGAAAATTGGAGGCATCAGCATCTCCCTGAGGGACCAGGCCCTCCCTAGAGAATTCTGCCTGAGGGATGACTGCTAACACTTAGGAATGTGTAGTGCAGCAAGGGGAGGGCTTGAAAACTATACACCAAGGTTCAAGAATGCAACAAAACGTAGTTTCTTCACTTTTAAAAATTGATCTCAACTTGCCTTGGAAACCCTGTTCCTGCTGATGGCAGAAAAATAACTACACTTGCCAATAAAAGGCAAGTTATTCTCTTAAAATTCAAATTTCTTATCAGAGTTAATTTTCACTTTGAAAATTTTTACTCTCTTTCTTTCTACCCAGACTGGCATCTGGATACAAGGGGAAGTTAGCACGCTTAGAGCACTGGGGGAGGGCAGTCTCTTTCTCACCAGCCTTTGCTGAGGTGCCCTCATCTTGCTTTGTTCCTGGGAGAGCTGTGCTGATGTCTGCTGAGTTGTGGCCGGTCTTGTCTGAACTGGTGCAGTGGTGTTGTGCTGGCATTCGCAGATCCATGGTCCTGGATTTAGCCATTGCCTTTATGTACAATGAGCCTGTGGCATAGTCTTCCTTGGTCTGCTGGTCCTGTACATGAGTGCTCCACTGGGAAGCTCTGGAATCTTTGCCTGCTTTCTCCACAATTCACTGCAGAGTGCAGGATTCTGTGAGACAGCTCGAGGCCCCTCCCTCAGCCATTGCTATTCTGCTCATATAAGCCGTCTTGCTCCAAAACCAACCTGGGTATGAGGCATTGCTAAAGGATGTAATCTTCTGACTGGTTTTGTGGACATGGACCAATAGCTCCAGTGTTCTTGAATCATCCCTTAACCTGTTTGATATCTGTCCTCCTCTCACCCCAGGGACATCGACCCTAAGAGAGTAGCTAGAATACTTGCATATAACCACTACCTAACTCTCACCCTTCTTGGCTCTGCTTCACAGTAACTGGAAGAATCTCTCCTTATTCCTATTGGATGGAGTCTTCCCTTACACCATATCTTCATTCTTTTCTTTACTATGACATAATAAAAATGCTCAGACCCTCATGTTTTGTTCTCGATATATAAAGGGACTTGTACAATTTGTTTTCAAAGACTTTCTGTTTCAGGGGCTGGCCCCATGGCCTAGTGGTTAAGTTCGGCATGCTCCACTTTGGTGGTGCAGGTTTGGTTCCTGGGCACAGACCTACACCACTGGTCAGCGGCCATGCTGTGGTGGCAACCCACATACAAAGTAGAAGAGGATTGGCACAGATGTTAGCTCAGGGTGAATCTTCCTCAGCAAAAAGAAACAACTTTATGTTTCAACAAGGCCTAGATTTCAATGCTATTATTTCACAAAGTATTCAAAAGAGTGGGCTTTTAGACTCAAATCTGAGTAATGGCATTTTTGATCTAGGGAATATCTAACTACTACTCCTTCCCTGGGACAATAAAACTCTGGCTCTAGCCTGAATTGCTGAAGGGCAATAGTGGAAGGGGAAAAACTAGATTACTGTGAGAGCAAACACATTAAGTAGTACTTCCTAAATTCCTATTAGATATATTCTTCCCAGGTGAAATATCACCCTTTGCCTTCTTCAAGCCCCGTTGCTTCTATCTAGACACACACCTGCCCAAAGTCATTCCTTGTTCTGATCCAGGGAGTAGCAATAAAAGGTCCCTGGAAACTGGGTTCCTGGGTGAACTAAAAGGGAACTGAAAAAGTGAGTAATACAAACAAAAGGTAACATCTGTCCAATGCCTGATGCAGCTGGTGGATTCTGAAAGAGATACCACTGACATAAGCCCTCTAGTTCTAAGACTGGGAAAACAGGAGAACATCATCTTTGATTCTCAACATGCTCCTCCCCCGCTGCTGACCCCATGCATCCCTCACAAGTGTCAAACACAAAGCAGCTTTAATAACCTCCTCTTGGTCTCCTTTGCCCATTAAAGTACAGACAGAAAGAAAACAGTGCCACAGATGGGTGTTTCCTCGTGTGACAGCCATTTTATCAGGGCTTTTCCAAAGAGAAACTGACAGAAGCACTGGTAAACCAGCATTTTCTCAACTACACAGACACTGTGAACCCAAAAAAATGAGGAGGAACTTCAACTTCCATATTGTCTAACACTGAGAGAATTGCTAATATAAGAAAGTAAAGGGACTGGGATTTTCTTAGAATGATAGCTTAGGTGACTATATACTTTATTTTCAAACTGGGAGATTTTTAAGAGTGAAAGGGAATGTGTTAATTAGCTCAAAACAATGGGCATTAACCAGAGTGTCCCAGTCAAACTAGGACATGTAGTTATCCTAATAACACAGAAGTGATGTTCTGAGAGGTGGTCAACACCAGCAAGAGAAAGCTTTCTTTATCTTATAGATATTTCTGCTCTGAGGATTAAGAAACCTCTTCTTGTGATGCCTCATCATGACTTGTCACAGCTTCTTTAAGATGGAGCCAGAAGAAGTGCAGATTAGATATTGCAGAAAAAAAGATTAATGAACTTGAAGACAGCAATAAAAACAGTACAAAACAAACACACAGAGAAAAAGAATTTTAAAAATGAAGTGAGAGTAAAAGAGCTGTGAAAAAACTTCAAGCAGCCTAACATACACATAATTGGAGTCATTGAAGGAAGAGGGAAGATGGAGAAAATATTTGAAGAAATAATGTCTGAAAATTTCCAAATTTGGTGAGAATTATAAATTGACAGGTCCAAGAAACTCAACTAACCAAACCACGAAAATTGTAATCACAACCTAATTATACAAAATCTATGATTAAAAAAAAATTTCTTAAGAGCCAGAGTCAAAAAGAAATCTCACCTACAAAGGAAAAAAAAAAAAGAATTACATCAGATTTCTTAATGAAACAATTCAAGTGAAAAGACAGTGGAACATCTTTGAAATACTGAAAGAAAAAACTGTCAATTTAGAATTCTATACCCAGTCAAAATAGTTTTCAAAAGTTGAAGACAAAATAAATACTTTCTAAGACATATAAAACTGAAAGAATTAGTACCAAAAGACCTGCATTATGTGAATTTTAAAGACAGTCCCTTAGAAAAAAAGAAAATAAGCAGTGGAAATATACACAAAAGAAGAGCACCAGAAAAAGTGCAAATATATGTGATCAAAATATATACGTTTTTCTTATATTTAAATCTCTTTAAAAGATAATGACTATTTAACAACAATATATGTGTAAGAAAAATGTGTGAATACAACAGTATAAAGGCCACAGGGGAGAAATGAAGTATTTTAATATAAGGTTGTTAAACTATTACACAAAGTGGTATAATATCACTTGACAGTGCAATGTGATAAGCAAAAGATGTATATTATAGGGGCCGGCCTGGTAGCATAGTGGTTAAGTTCACGCACTCCGCTTTGGTTGCCTGGGGTTTGCAGGTTCTGATCCTGGGCATGGGCCTATGCACCACTTATCAAGCCATGCTGTGGCAGGCATCCCACATATAAAGTAGAGGACTATGGGCACGGATGTTAGCCCAGGGCCAATCTTCTTCAGCAAAAAGAGGAAGATTGGCAACGGATGTTAGCTCAGGGCTAATCTTCCTCACCACAAAAAAAAAAAAGGTGTATACTATAAACCTGAAAGAAACAACTAAACCCAAAAAAGTTATAAGTAATAAGCAAAAAAAGGAGATTAAAATTGGGAGCATAAAAATATTTAATTCTAAAGAAGGCAGAGAAATACAAAAACAAAAAATATATGACTACAAAGCAAACAAACAACATATGATCAACTCAACAAACACAGAAAAAGCATTTGCAAAATCCAGCATTCATTCCTGAATAAAAACAAAACAAAACAAAGCAACTCAAAACTCTCAGCAGACCAAGTATAGAAGGAAAACTTCTTCAACCTGAGAAAGAGGATCTACAAAAAAAAAAAAAAAAATACAACTAACATTTTACATAGTGGTAAAACACTGAATGTTTCCCTAAAGATCAGAAATAAGACAAGGATGTCTACTCTCACCACACCTATTCAGCATTATACTAGAGGATCTAGCCAGTTTAGCAAGGCAAGAAAAATCAAGACATCCAGTATGGAAAGGAAGAAGCAAAACTGTATTCACACACAACATGATTGCCTTTGTGGTAAATCTATTGGAATCTACAAAAAAAGTTCATAAAACTAATAAGTGAGTTTAACAAGGCTATAGGATACTGAATCAATCTACAGAAATCAATCGTATTTCTATATACTAGCAACAATCAATCAGCAATCAAAAGTAAAAAACAATGTCATTTCCAATATCCTTAGATAATGTGAAATACTTAGGGATAAATCTGACAAGAGGTATGCAAGTCTTGTACACTGGAAACTATAAAACCATGTTGAGAGAAATTAAAGAAGACCTAAATTAATGGAGAGACATCACTTGTTCACAGGTCAAAAGACTAAGATATTGTCAAGATGTTAATTCTTCCCAGTTGATCTATAGGTTCCACTCAATCTAAATTAAAGAAAATCTCAGTAGGTTGTTTAATAGAAATTGACAAGCTGATTCTAAAATTCATATGGAAATGAAAAAAGACAAGATAGCCCCAAAAATTTTGAAAAAGAAGAACAAAGTCAGGAGACCAACACTACCTGATTTGAAGATTTATAAAGCTGGAGAAAACGAGGCAATATGGTATTGGTTTAAAGATAAACAAATTGATCAACAGAACAGAGTCCAGAGTCCAGAAATAGACCCATACATATACGGTTAAGTGATTTTAAACAAGATACAAAGACAATTCAGTGAAGAAAGTATGTTCTTTTCAACAGATGGTACTGGAACAAATGCCGATCCATATGCAAACAAATAAGTTTCAATCCATATCTCACACCGCATACAAAAATTAACTCAAATGTAAAATCTAGAACTATAAAGTTTCCAGAGGAAAACACAAGAGAAAAATTTTTGACCTTGGTTTAGGCAAATGTATCTTAGATACAACATCAAAAACAGGACACACACACACAAAACATCTGATAAATTGGACTCCATCAAAAAACTTCTGCTCTTCAAAAGACCCTTTTAAGAGAATTAAGAGAAGTCAGAAGCTGGGAAAAATAATTGTAAATCATATACCTGATAAAGGGCTTGTATCCAAAAAAATGTAAGGAACTCTCAAAATTAAAAAATGGATAAACAATCAAAAATTTTAAGTGGGAAAAATATTTTAGCAGACTCTTCACCAAAAAGATCTATGAATAGCAAACGAGGACCTGAACAGATGTTAAAAATCATCAACCATTAGGGAATTGCCAGCAAAACCACAATGAGATACAACTACACCTATTAGAGTGGCTAGAATTAAAGGACTAATCATATCACATTTTGGCAAAGATATGGAGGAAATTTAACTCTCATATATTGCTGTTGACAGGTTAAAATTATACAACTACTTTGGAAAGCAATTTGGGTGTCTCCTAAAAAGTTAAATATACACCTATCATATGATCCAGCCTTTCTACTCCTAGGCATTTATTCAAGAGAAAGGAAAGTATGTGTCCATACAAAGGCTTATAGACAAATGTTCACAGCAGCTTATTTGTAATACTCAAAAACTGGAAACAACCCAAATATCCATCAACAGGTGAATGGATTAGTAAAATTTTGGTGTATCCATGCAATGGAATACTACTCAGCAATAAAAAGAACTGATGAACACACTAACATGAATAAACCTCAAAAGCATTATGTTGAGTGAAAGAAGCCAAAGAAAAGAGAGTACACGTGGTATGGTTCCATTTATATAAAATTCTAGAAAATGCCAACTAATCTATAGTGTCAGAAGGTTATCAGTGGTTGTCTGGGGATAGTAGGTTCAGGTGGGGGTTACAGGAAGGAGGGATACCAAGGAGCACAAAGAAACTTTTAGATGTGATGAACATGTTTGCTATCTTGATTATGTATTGGTTTCACGTGTATATACAAGTTTGATGCATCATTATAACAAAGGCTGCTTCTTGACTCTGGTTTACTAAAATCCCCCAAGCTGCCCATCCTTAAGGATGAGGGGAAAGAAACGTCCCTTCTTATCATACAGGTATTAAAAACATTCTATTAGATAGGCCGAATAATTCTAATTCCCCAGACTTTTCTTCAGAGTATTCAAGCATAGGTTGTGTTCACTTCTCTCTAGGTTCTAGATCTTCCAAGTAAGAGGACTTTTGAAGAAGAGGTTGTTTGTTAACATCAAATTTGAAAACCACTGACCTACTAAGCACTGAACATATTTTAGCTGATGTATTCAATATATGAGCCACTTGAAAAAATTTAGTGAATTGTTAACTGTTTTTTTGAGCCATACTTTGTAATTTTAATTTTTAAAACTATATACACAGTGCCACTTTTGAGGAAAACCCAAATACTATATGTCTATGACCATAACAACATCACTATTATAAAATAAGCAGCCTCCAAACAATGGATGTTAAGAAGCAGAGAAGAGGATCTGATTTTTAGCTTGATTAGTAATAAAACTAGGCAATGTGCATTCAAGTACTTGATTGATTCAATAGGCTTCTTTCAGCTAGTACGTAGGATGATTACTCTGGAACTCCTGATGCATGAATTGTCTGTTCTGCCTTCCTTCTTTATATACCTACCAAACCCCAATTTTAATAAGATGAAGTTAATTTCTTTTCCTCTCATACTACCAGGTGCTAGACAAATGTCATCTTGCTACCCAAAATGATTTTATCAGGGGCTAGGAATTTATGTTTATTTCTGATTGCAATTTAAAAATTCAATTTTCAAATCCACACTATTATGGCTCATTAGATATAACTTATCCTACTAAGTATTATTAGGCAAACAAATAAATATAAAAAGCAATCTTTGCCATCAGAATGTAAAATGTAGCTAGAAGTAAGGAGCAAAAGTTTTAAATGAGAGAAATTAAACAGAATAAAAATTTAAAATAACTATTCATTACAAATGGAAGAGGTACCTTTCACAAGGCAGTACATGTTTCATCGTCCAGTGAACATTCCAGGCAGTGGTTGCCATGGGAAATCAGAGGTTTATCAGAATCTGGGCTAGTTGGAGAAGCTTTTCTTCAAAGAAGTGGGACTGAAGTTTGGTCTTGCAGGGTTGTGTAACGTGCACCAAATGTTTGGCTAGACCTAGGAAACACACAATTGCTTTTAATAAATTGTTGGGCTGATGTTCTCTGTTCAGAGTCAATATGTTCAGGGAATGCACTCTGGCAGTAAAAAGTCAGTCCCTTTATGATGATGCTGACAACCCTGCCAGTGGGTTGCCCTTCTCCCAGGCTAAACAGACAGTGTGACTGAAGTCTGAAGGGGTTGGTCAGAAATAGCCCACTTGCCAGAACTGCGATGTGTTTGTGGAACTGTGTGTTGAAGCACCTGTGCCACCCATGTGTGGACGAAGCTTTTAGTCCTTCATTTTCTCATGTGGTAAACTTGTTCACAGATGTTACTGGAGGGAAAGAAAATGTTCAGTGTTTATGCAGCAAATCTGCTCTGAAGAAACCATTATGCTCAACTGAGGAAATGCCATAGTTATTTTGGTATTCTTTTAATTTTGGAAGTCTGTATTATTTGCAGGGCTGACCAAAACCCTTCTTTAAAAAATCCACAAATAAACATCAAATTCCTGTTTAATATGGTGGATGTTATTGGTTTTTGAAATACTAAAGAACAGTCAGTCACTCTTGCACCTACCCAAGAAGTTAGAGGACTTTCTGATACTGAAGATCCAAAAATCTCACGATGTAAGCCTTATCTTATTTCTGAGTTGGAACATCTACCTCAAAAAGTAGGCACTGCAGGAAGGCTCTTTCTATTCTTAATGTTTCCGAAACTGGTAGCAAAAAGTAGACGGAGATAAAATAAACCAATGAGGAAGTTTCCAATCAATCTCTCATCAGCAATCAAGAAATTTCCACCTCAAAAAAATTATCTCTACCTCTTTTTAACTTAAGCTTTTTCTGAGCTGGATAAATAGAGGAGAATGCATTGGGTTCTTTATCTTTCTTGATGCCTAAAAAAAAAATGTTTTTGTCTCTGAGGAAATAAATACAGAAAATGGTGATTTATAATTTTTTTCACAGACATGGAACCTGTGTCAGTTGGCAAATCGAAGTAATTCTAGAATTAATTGGGGTTCCCCTGCCCTTTGATTAGTGTAAAGAAAAGTCGATAGAAACCTCTCTCTGGGAATTCTTACTTGGAAATAGGTTGGAGTAATGGGGGAAAGGGGGTGTCTTTGTTTTCCCTGGTTACCTCTGATCTTAAATTCCTGTGTCTATTGAATTTCCAATCGCCACTCTTCATTCAACCTACAGTGTGACACTGACTCATACTCTCCTGAATACCACTGACCCAAGGCTGTGTGTGGAGGAGAATTTCCAGAGGATTTGGAAGAAAGGGTATGGGTGGGATGGAACACTTCACACTGAATATTAGCTATTCTTGTTTGTAAAAATACTCCAGACATTTCTATAACCAACAGGCCCTCTTTTCTAATAAGGACCTAGCCTCCCCCCACACTGCAGTTTTCACCCCCACACTGCAGATCTCCTTGTCCCCTCTTTAAAGTTTTACTGGCCCCCAAATTCAAGATTCCTACAGGTTAGTTCCTCTCTCAAACTTACCCCAGACCAGTGCTATCCAATAGAACTTTCTGTTATGATGGAAATGTTCTATAAACTGCACTATACAATATGGTAGCCACATGTGGCTATTGAGCACTTGAAGTGAATTAAATCTCACATTTAATTTTAATTACTTTATATTTACATTCAATAGCTACATGTGGCTAGTGGTTATTAAATTGGCTAGCACAGCTCCAGACCATCCAGCATTGACCAAGAGGATACTTTTTCCAAACTGGACAGACTTATTAAAGTGTATTTCTCAACACAGATATGTAAAAACAGGAATAGTTAAAAAACAGGAATATAAAAAACAGAAACAGTTTTTTTCTTCTTTCCACTTGCTAAATATCTAATACAGTCTGTGTCCATGTGGGTGCAACTTAGCCATAAAAATATTGAAAAGTGGGGCGGATAACCCCCCACTTTTAGCCTTTAACCCCCACGGTTTAGCCTTTAGTATTCTATTGCCCCAGAATACATCTCTCAAATACATCCTTTTACACATATGCTTATACATTCATTTAATGCTAGTGTCTAAATATAGATTAGCAAATCATGATTCTGTGTTGAAGTACCTGACAAATAACTTCTTAGAGTAGCCAATTTAATATATCTAAGTTACGGTTTTAAAATATATAATTTGTGTCTCTGATTTTTAGGCTACTCTCCAGTTATATATTTTTTCTTTTGTCACTTGCCTCTAAGTTTGGCATTCTATACAATGGGATCATGTGCTTGATTTTCAGCTTAATATTCTTTCCTCTTAAAGAACTGAATGTGCTTCTGCCGATGCAGTGTCCAGCATCTAACTGTTATTTCTTCGGGTATAAAGAGTAAGCTGTGGAGCACTGCGATTCTTTTGAAGGAAATACTACTTCCCTCGATTTTGTTTTACAATATATCTCTGCCTTCTACATTCCTCCTTTTAAGATGTTTATTACAAATGTTAATCTTAAACAGATGGGTTTTGTTTTTGTGATTGAGTGTGCATTCAATAGATGCTGTGAACACACCCTTCACAGAAAGATCGTTTACTTTGAGCCAAGGCCTGACATGATATTTCCTTGCTGAAACACTCCCTTGTTTAGCTATTTGCTTGTTCTAACTTAACATTTCTTCCGTGTTTGGCACCCAATCATTCAGGTGTTTCACACAGAAATTTCGCCTTTCTATGTGTAAAGATCAGAGAAGAATGATACATGCGGGAGCTTTTCCTGTTGTGATTAGCCTTGCAGCCCTCCAGGTGCGCCTTCCTCCCTGCTGGGGAAGCAGTGCAGCTGTTTTCATTCTGTTGGGCAAAAAGAGTTCTGCAAAAGAAACGTTTGTTACTGGACTAGCTATTTATTTCCTGTTAATTCATTGCACTAAGTAAAAATCGCTACTTTTATCTAGTCAATAGTTTCCAGTCTTAGCATCTTATCTTTTAAACTTTCAATCATAATGGTCAAACTCTTATTTTTTTTTTTGTCACCCATAATGTATGCTAGCTGGCTTTTAAAGTCACAGATATCTTTACTACATACTTTAGTTATAAAAGTAAATCATGTGAATTAAAATATGGACTGAAGGAAAAAACAACCCACAATCCACCACTCTAATGCAATCACTATTTTATTTCTTTTCATATGCACGTTTTCACATAGTTATAGTAATGATGTCCATACACTTTAGTATCCTACTTTGTAATCAATTAACATTTTATTATAAGGTTTTTCCATGTTATGACAGTCTCCTCAACTCTCTTCTTTTATAACCATTATTTCCATGGCTACATTATTCCTTTAAGGTGTCACACTATAATTTATTTAAATAATCTCCTGTTGATGAACATTTGGAATTCATCTGACATTTGTTTGATAAACAAGACTCTTAGGAGCACCTTTATGCTTATAGCTTTTTACATATTTTGTTTAACCTAACAGTGGGATTATTTATTTATAGATAATCTATTAATCTGCCTAGATCTATATTTAATAGAGTATATATGTCTATATCTATTATTGCTGTACTGCAATAGGCCAATTTTGAAACACTAACATCTGGTAAGAGTACAATTAACTAGTATATCGGGAAGAGATGATTTTCTGCAATGTTAACTATATTAATTCACTGAAAATATCCTTTTTGAGCACCAACTATGTCAAGTACTCTTCCTGATACACTACGAAGGCAGCAGGGACCAAGGGAGGCACCATCCCCGTCTTGATGAAGCTTTCCTTGTTGTAGTTGGTGCGACCACTCTACAGAGTGACCAATACTTTGAATGGGGAAATAGATGTTTTATGGAAACACATGGATGAGGCTCAGCCTTCTAATCCCAGAGCCTTGTAGGGCTTCCTAGAGGGAGTAACTTCAAGTAAAGCCTAAAGGATGAGGAACTAGTCGGCAAAAAAAGGGCGGGATAGGGAAGGAGGATAAGCATACTTCAGGCAGAGCTAATGGCATGTGAAAGACCATGAAGTAAGGGAGCACATGAGGTGGACAAAAAAACTAAAAGAAAGTGGTATACCTGGAGAGGAGATCGTTTGTAGGAATATTTGAACATTTCTTTTGCATTTTGCTTAACATTCATCAAAAATCAGATTTAATCCTTGATTTATGTACTGAGTTGACAATTCAAGCTTCCTTTCCAACAAAAGTTATCCTATTCCAATAGAAGGCAATGTATTAGAGGGTCAGTTAAATTGCATCCTCGCCAGCATCAGATGGTATCATTTAGGTTACTTTAATAACAGGAGAATAAAAAAGATATTATTTATGTTTATAACTATCAGTTCAGGGTCTATGGAGTGATTTGAGGGAAACCCCCAAAGGAAGCTCTGTTCAAAGAGATCTCGATTGTTTCCCCAAGACTGAAACTCCTATTGTTTCTCTCTCCTTTGGCTTAAGATATTGAAAGCCCTGGTTAATTTGTAAATTTGTTATTGAAAAGATTACATATTCTATTCCCTTCAGACATGAATACTTTATAATAATTTTTTCGTATTGGTTAGCAAAGAGCTTTGTCCTTAAAGAATGGATCACAGCAGAGTTAAATTTTCATTGTGAATTTTGAGCTAGAAACAGTCTCTAAAAAGCTTTCTCCTTGGAAATTGAAAACTTAGGTGTGGGTATTAGACTTGTGGACGACTTGGAAAGCAGGGGTGGAGAGTGGAAAGAAGATAGTACCCCCCAAAAGATGATGAAATGGCTACAAATCACACCCTATTCACAAATTTTCCTGGTCCCACCCCTGTCCACAGTAGTCATTCTAGAGGAAATGTAACTCTTTTAGATATATATATGAAACCTTTTTTGTTGCATGGCCAATTTCTCAACATAAAATAAACCAACAGAATCATGGTTTCCTTTATACTCTGGCTATTAGGTCATGCGTTAGTAGGCAAACCATGTACCTTAGGTAATCATGAAGAGTTACACTCGGTCAGGAGGGCAGTGATTAATGCAGTTGTTGGCACCAAAATTAGGTGAAGTATTTAGTTTCAATTTGGTTATAGCAATCATCATAACTAACATTTCCAGTCCTATCATCTGGCATTTGCAATTCGCTGTTTAAGTACTGTGGCAGTCATTTGGCTACTATAAAGATTCTGATTCTCCTCTTTCTGGGCATGTGGTAGCTATTTTCATTCCCCACCTTCCTTAAAGTTGTGACTTACCTTGGCCAATGGGATGGGAATGAAAGTGATATGTGTCTCTTTCAGATGAAAGCATTAGCCAGTGGAAGATGGGATCAAACAAGCTTGCTTTAAACAATACCCACTGGGAAATGTGAAATTGTGAGGACTATTGAATGTAGAATAAATTCTCATAATCACAGCAGAAAGGAAAATGGACAATGACAAATCAGTATTTCTCTGGCTACACTCCACATGCTTTGTGGAAAAGCCAGGAACCCTTAAATTCTTCCAAAGTAGTCCCAAAAGTTCCCAGGAAACTCTTGCTGTGCTCTGCAGCCAAATCTTTTGGCTGCAACATATCATCTGTGATCTTCTCTTCTGCTCCAAATAACCATGGCAATGGCAATGAACAAAGTAGCCGCTCTTTCAACAATGCACACAGAGGTGTTCCTGCCACAATATTGCAATTGCTGAGCCAAAATGGCAATGCCATATGCCAAGGGCAACGGCACCTAAACCAAAGCTCTGATTGTTGCAGTTAATACAAATGCCCTGTCACATTGTCATGGAAGCTTCTAGCATCAACATAGCAATGCCATGTACTCTCAAAAAAATTCTTGTTTATGTTAGTTTTTATTCATTTATTCATTACAGTACTCTTTGTCTCTGAGCTCAAATATGAGATCATGGCAGCTAGGCCAGTGACAGGCAGAAATGGGGCTAAGCTCAGAATCATTCCTACCCTCTGTCTTGGCTTTGAGTCCTCCAAATAAAACAATGCATCTGAAAGATTCCTGCTTCTCTTCAGATAATTTCTCTGCTTGGAGTCTCCTCAGGCCCTTTTGCACACAGAGACTTGATGGACCCAGTCTATCTGTTCTCCAGGCTGGTCTTAAAGTGATCATTGATTAGGCCTAAGCTGGATACTCACCTACAAATACTTTTCAATCTTGCTGAGTTTCTTTGATGGTATTGACAAGAAAGTTGTGGATCAGTCTAAGAAGACACTGAACTAAACAGAGTTGAATTAGAGTGAAATGAAGGAAAAGAAAATAATTACAATGTGGAGCCACTGCAGAATCTCTTTACAAAGTAAATTCTATTGGGGAAAAGAACATCATTAGAAAGGGGAGAAAATTATGTCACAATGGAAACTAAACACCTGCACTTGTTTCTAAAGGACAATAATTGAGACTTTAAAAGAAAATCACTATTATGCAAGGATAGCTACAACCACACTGAACTAGCTGACTAATGAGTGTGGCAGAGACTGCTTGGCCCCCAGATGCATTCTTCACATCTTTATTTAGTAGTAAAACTTGAGTTTTACCTGGGCACGTGGTCCTTAAAGGCCTACATGGTTCTTAATGGGAGGGACATCCCTTCCATTTCTTCTTTCCCCCTTCTGGCTGGTTGGAACAGAGATATAATGGTGGGAACTTGAGCAGCCACCTGAGACCATGAGAGGGAAGCCACATGATGGTGGAGCAACAAAGTATACGAAGCTTGAGTCCCTGACATGATGAAACTGCCTATCTGTCTTGGACTATTTTTCACTCAGACTATTAAATGAAACACAAATAAATTTCTAACTAATTTAAGCTATCATTATTTTATTTTTTATGGCAGATAAGATTATAATCTAACTAACACAATGAGATTGTTGAGACAGTAAAAAGACAGCTGCCGAAGATTTGGAAAAATCAGAGTTCTTTTAGGGTCAAAGCTCTTAAAGTAAAGCAAAGGAATTCAAAACACATTGTTGACGAAGTTACGCCCACCAGTGTTTGTTCAATATAAGGAGAAGCAAGTGTGAGGTTTTTCCAAAATAATACACGTTAGTTAATTTACTGTAATTCTGCAATGTGTATCCTTAGCATTGAACATCAAAAGATGCCTTTAAATGCCAATAAGTTTCAACAGCTAACTTCACTTTGTGAGCTCATCCATGGGAAACCACTTATTCTCTCATTCCTCAGAATAGTTTCATTAGAAGAATAAGACAATAGAAGAAACACTTTAGCATCTTTTGCCTCTCTCCATTCTCCTATTCCCCACTTCTGTGCCAGGGGTTAAAAACCAAATTGCTACAATCCTAAGAATAAATTTCTTTTCTAGCAGCACTTGAGTGAATGTTCCCTACTCCTAGAAGAGTTGCAACCAGAGAATTACCATCTGCCAGGCCCAGTGACTCCCTGTAGGCCACTGGCTGTAAGAGTTGAGATCTGACTGTGGGCTAATTGATTATAAGCCCAGTCCTTAACGGATCAGCTTAGTTCATGTAATAGATAACTGTTTGGTTGCCCATAATAGAAAACACGACAACCAGTGACTTAAATCATAATGATATTTGTTATCCCATTAAAATAAGAAGTCTAGAGGTAGGAGGTCCCAAGATTCGTTAACTTTGGTGGCGTAATGACATCATCAAATACCTAGACACTTTCCATTCTTCTACTTTGCTGTTCTCAGCACTTTGGGATACAAGATGGCTGACACAACCCCACACTTACATTCTTCTTCAATCCTATTCAAAAACAGGAGACTGGAAGAATGGACAGGGAGCAGCTTTCTCCTTGTACACCTCTGTCCAAATCAAGGAGGAAAATTATTGCCCAAAGCCCTCTAATACCTTGCTCCTCAAATTGTGGTCCTCAGACTACAGCATGGTCCATCACCTGGGAACATAATAAAATTCAATATCCCAAGCCCATCCTGATTGAGTCAGATTCTGCCTTTTAAGATTCTCAAGTGATTCGTATACACAGTGAAGTTTGAGAACTACTCTTAATAAACTTCTTCTTATATCTTTTTAGCCAGAACTTGGTGACACAGTTATCCCCCAGTGAAAGGGAGAATGGGAAAGTAATCTTCCCTTTTTAGCCTCTTGAGTCAGAAACAGGAAAGGACAAATGAGGTAGGGATTGGCTATTGGTGGGACAACTCCCAGGATCTGCCACGGTATTTCCCCGGGGACAGAGTGGCGCAGAACACCACGCTCCCTGCAGTTCAGTGTTACCCACTGTGGCTCTCCAAGTTCATGAAGCATATGAAACCTGCCCAGAGAATGAAGCACTGGCCTCATCGGTGATATTTTTAACAGCAGGTTAAGACTTTACCCATGTGATTTTGAAAGGTTTCTTATTTTTATAATCTTGAGGTTTAAGAGTGCTAACGCATGGGGAATTCAAAGGAAAAAAGTTAAAGCTAGCATAATAGAAGGAAAGGTGAAAATTGTACAACAGAAGGTTTCTTTTCACTTCTGGTTGGTATGAAACATTTTTTCACTACAGCAGTTAATAAAATCTATTTTCATGTACATCTTTTTCTCTGCTATGCATTAGTTTTCTGGCCCTATTGAAAATTTATTAGGAATGTTGTTTATAAGTATGAAATAACTGGTTTAAAGGATCTTAGTCTAATTTTTAAAATGAGAATGGTTCTGTTTCAAGGTTGAGCATTAATAAACTAAGCCTTCTTAAGTGTTTCATAAAGTAAAATTCTAACGAGTTTTCCAATCATACAAAGTAATAAAACATAAAGATAAATGGCATATAGAAAAAATAATAAAATAAAGAAAAAATGTGGGGGACTTCTCAACCTTGGGATAAGGACTTTGTAAACTCCAATTTAAGCCAATTTTAGTTTGACTTCCCAGTGATTATGTGTTGATTTCCGTGTGGTAATATGGAAATAATAGATGTTGTTTCTTTGTCTCAAAATACCTCTGCACATGCCTCTGAAATCAGTGACCTTTCCCACTGGTTATTTAAAGGGCATTTTGAGGGGCTGCCCGGTGGCGCAGCGGTTTAGTCCGTGCTTGGCAGCCCTGGGTTCGCGAGTTCGGATCCCGGGCGCCCGCCGACGCGCTGCCTGTCAGCCATGCCATGGTGGCGTCCCATATAAAGTGGAGGAAGATGGGCACAGATGTTAGCCCAGCGCCAGTCTTCCTCAGCAAAAAGGGGAGGATTGGCGACGGATGTTAGCTCAGGGCTGGTCTTCCCCACAAAAAAAAAATAATAATAATAAAATAAAGGGCATTTTGAGAATGGGTTTACATTTCCATCTCTTCCCAACTAAATCTTTATTTTGTTTAATTCCATAGAAAATGTATCTTCCCAATGAATGTATCTCACTGTTGCCTTACCTGTGTGACATGATAGAAAAAATGGAGTGTAACTCCAGAGAAACAGAGACCTTTGCAGGGAAGGAGCAGAGGAGTCTTCAATATAGAAGTGGCTGTTTGACTTCAGAGTTGCTGTAGACACACAAGAGTGTGTCCTTAAATCGAAAGTGCAAATGAGTCAGTGGTCGTGCGCAGGCGAGCAAAGAGTTGGAAGAACAGGTCACTCCTTGCGACGCTCGGCATGTTTTAGGTGCACATAGTTCTCATCGAATTGGCTGGGAGGCCCCTACAGAGATCTGCTGGCAGACTGTGGTGCCCACTAAAACAACTGTGACTTTCAATAAAAATGCATGCTGTGGATGCCAAAGCAAACTTGTGGAAATTGTCCACTTTCAAGCAACCCCGACAAAAACCTTAGGAGGGCTGAAGTCACTGTGTAAAAGGCTCTCTATAAGAGCCAAGGGAAATGTATCCCTGATTTGTTAGAAGACAGGTTTTTATAAACGGTAAAGCCACAGTAAGCCAAATTTGCGTTTTGTACCTGGAGCCTGGATTTGGCCAGTGAAACCTAATCTGGCCAGTGAAAACAATGAGGCTCCTTGGTCCTTGTTCTCTGAGATGCTAAATGGAGATTTCAGGAATGTGGTGAAACTGAATCTTAAATTTAAAGATTTGGTGATTAATTGAGGGTTTGAGGGGAGTCCTGTTTTTATTTTTTTCACATAGACCATGTTCATTCAACTAAAAGGAAAATAATATTTTCAACAAAGCAATAAAACAAGTTCAAATTATGAAACTGGAAGCCTTAAGAAAATATATTTTTTTCTTTTTTGGTACTTGAATTTCAGATTCTCATCAATGTGACTTGTATCCAGCCTGCTTAGTGGTAAATCAGAATGTCACCACTTGACCTTGGCAGAGTTACCTGGTAATGAGGATGAAAGGTGTATGGAACAATTTGTGTCTATGTGAGTCACCAAGTGTTCCTTCAACAGCACGAATGTGTCATCTGTTTTGTCACGGCTTGTCTTGAGCAATAGAAGCTGTGGTGGCTGTAGAAAGGAATGGGAAGGGCACCGGCCTGCAGGTCAGAAGGTGATATTCACACATAGGTATTCATCAGTAAATGCACAGACTCTCTGGAAGGATGCTCAAGAAACTGGTAACAGGGGTTGCTACTGGTGTAGGTCCTGGAGTGGGAACCTGGTGAGTCAGGGGAGGAAAAAGAATTTACTTTTTTGTGTAGACCCTTTTTTCATTTTTCCATTTTGTACTGCATATATGTGTATATATTGCCCAATCAAGAAAATGAATGTAATATCAAAAGACAGAGTGAGAAAGACCATATTTTTCTTGGTTCTACATTAAACTGGATAGATAATTTTCTCCCTCTGGACCATAGATGCCTCTTTTCTAAAATAAAGTAGGGTAGAGTTTAGACTACAGAAATAGCTAATCTTTATTATAGAAAATAAAGTTTTCCATGCTGAGTCTGATGTAGGAGAGAGAATAAATTGTTAATAGTAACAATATGAACCAAAAGCAGTATCTTGTAGCCAAAAAGTGCAAACTTCAATGGTTGTGTATTGAGCAGCTGCTCTGAGAAGGAACATTAGGGAAGTAAGAGGGGAAAGATGTTCTTGGCGTGGAAACTGTGGGTAACAGGTGAGCAGGGTGGTTAAGGGCCCAGAGGACATAACAAACAGGGCACATTCAAGGGCAGAACTTGGTTAAGACCGTGTTTGCCTGAGTGGAATCACTACTTCACAAGAGCCTCTGCTAGTCTTTGCTTTATCGAGGAGTGAACTTTGGTGTGTCTGCCCTTGACCAGCCCAGTTGATCTTGTCTTAGTGTTTTCCTGTAACTGGGCTCTGGCCTCATACCTTAGAGTATGTACTTGCCCTCACTTCAGACAGCAACTAGCTTTATTCCCACCCACTCCAATTCCATTACAGCTTTCACAGGGGACGACTCGGCTTAGTTCTCTAGCTGGCTTTTGCATTGCAGAAGTGATTTCACCCTTAGTCACATACGACTGAATGTCTGCCACTTAGCTGCTTGGGGCAGATGCTGTGGAAAAGAGTATAGTCTTTGAAGTCAGTCAGGCAGGGCCTGCATTCACATTTCAAAGGTGTCCTCACTTTTTGGCTGCAGAAACATGACTAAGCTACTTAGACTCTCTGTGCCTGCTGCTTCATTTGTAATGTAATCCCTTAGTTATGCACCAGGAGTCTGGAAAAAGCCTGTTGACACAGGCTATTCTAGAAAGAAAGCATTTCCATTTGCACACATGGAGAGTACAGAGCACAAAGCTCAACCTTGGCACTGTTAACACTTCGAACCAGATAGTTCTTTTTTGTGGAGGGCTGTGTTGTATGTTTAGTAGCCTCCCTGGCCTCTACAGACTAGATGCCAGTAGTACTCCCCCCGCCCCATATGTGACAACCAAAAATAACTCTGGACTTTGCCAAATGTCCCTGGGAGTGAAGCAGGGTATCATCACTGGTTGGGAACTACTGATTCAGAGGATGATTTTCCTATCAAGTTTCATTTTGGTTTATACATAGTCAGACCAGAGTTGATGTCTGGACAATATTGTCTTTTTCTGGTGTACCTGACCATTTGCCCACAATCCAGCTTTATTAGGTAGCTCACTAGGGCGACGGGGACATCGTCTCCACAAGAATCAGCACGAGGCTTTCAGAGTTCAGGAAGAGCATCTACAAGGCAAACAAATATTACTGATATTGACCAACTCTTTGGTAAAGATTTCATGAGTTATTACTTTAACCAAGTTTCTATCTCAACAAAGATCGTCAGGAAATCAGGGAGTGAGGAGATTCAGAAAACTCCATCCTATCATAGCAATTGAGGACTCAATAGCAAACTGCCTGGACAAGACTTGACACACAAAAGTAAGCTCTCTTCTTTCTTTCTGGGTCACAGAATACAGCGTTCCCTACTTACTAGCCGCCATCTCTCTCTTCACTCACTCCAGGTGGTGACCAACAGCCTCCGCATCAGAAACTGTGGGCTGTGACTTAAGTTTTGGACTCTTCATTTCTTGGATGGACTATATTTATATTCTTTGGGTCTTGGAGTCAGTCTGAGGAATTTGTACTTATTTTTTTTAATCAATGGGGTGGTTAAGAGCGGAGAGAACTTTTAATAAGTGGAAGGATGACAGTGTTAAATACATGAAAGTCATTGTGGGTAATGGAAACTTGACAAAGCTCTCGGATGAGTTGATTGGGATGCCACTGGTGATGTTCTAAGAAGATGCTTCAGTGAGAGAAAAGTCTAGAAACCAGATGATAGGCAAGAGAGAGGGTAAAAAAAATGAAGGAATATGAGGAGAATAGAGGCAGTGACTTAGACCACTCTTTATCAAGAAGAGGGTAGATGCACACAGCAAATGCAGGTTATCATTATTTTTTAAGACAGAGGACCTCTGAGACTGTCTGAAGGTTGAGGGGGAAAAAAACAGCAGAATAGGAGAAATTAAAGGTGCTAGAAAGGAGGACTGAGGGGGAAGCAAATTACCAGAGGAGAAACATCCTTTCCTCCGAGACTTGTGGAAAGAATTAGAAGAGGGAATTCCCTTATAACTTACTGTTTTCAGTTAAGAGGTTGAAATGCCTTTCATAAAATGCACATGAAAAGGTAAAATATTAGACTGCTATCGGCCATGAACCCTCTAATTTAAACCAGCTTTAGAAATCTGTGGGTAATAAACTAGTGATTAAGTATTTATTAAACATCTATCGTTCACTTGCCATAAGATGTTGGACTTCAGCCAATTCCCTGAAAAGAGAGGCAAAATTATTTCAAAATGTTTATATTATATTAAGTAGAACACTTTAAGTATTAATGTGGCCTTAACATCTTGTAAATTTTGTCATCTTCAATCAAGCTGGTCACTATTATCTCTTTCAACAAAAAAATTGTGTGCCCAGCTTAGTGGGCAAATGTTTACTGAGCGCCTACTATGCACAAGTCCTGTGTTCAGTCTGGTTTAGTGGGTGTTGGAAACGAGGTGGAGGAGCAGGGAGAGAGCTGTGCCAGGACAGTTTGGAGAGCCAGAATTTGTGATGAGTTGTCCAGACTCACAGCAAATATTTAAAACCTAGAATCTCAAGCCCTTGGAAGAGGAGTATATAAACAACACAGTATATACAAAATATTTTATTATCAGTGGAGCACTAGATATATACTGAAGAAACATCCCCAGTCCATAGGAAGAGAGATCAAAAGAAAGAAATCCCTCTATCTGCTCTGGCAATGTTTCTATTATGCCAAAGATAAAGCAAGAGAGTCCTTTGGCAATTTTGTTATGGGAGTCTGAGTCTAAATCTGTGGCACATAAACAAATAACTTAATGTCCTCTACTTAGATGCCTTGTCAATTTTAAAAAGTTAGACCAATAATATATTTTTGCCTGAAGACAGTTGGCTGGACTAGAGGATATTTTAAAGTCCACTTCAGCTGCAAGAGTTTTATTTTTATGATGAAACCACTTAAATGCATAGAAAATATAATACACGTATTGCCCTTTTCAAACAAATCCATTTTGCTCTTGAACACAGTAAAGGAACAATTTGCTGTGCTTTTTTGTTTTGGCAATTTAGGAAGGGTTTCCATGGTTTCTGTGGCCTCTTGGTCACTTTTTCTGTGTAACAGTTTGACTATAAGATTATCTGAGGCCAACATTGTCAGCTCTCCAGATGTATGTCCCTCGGGCATGCATTCCCATGTATAAATTGGCTTTGGGGGTAACACAGTTTTAGATAACACATTGGTTTGTGGCCCACCAGAGAGTCAAAATACATAAACAAATATAAGGTACATCTGTAGTATTAAAATTTCATGATTAGGGGGCATTAGAAAAAATATTTATGAAAAGACTCTGAGGGGAAGCTATAATGAAAAAAAGGTTGAGAAATACTGCCCTGGGGCAACGAGTCCTTGGGGATTTAAGACGTGCTGGGCAGGATTCTGATGCATCAAATACAATACTCTTTTTTTTTTTTTTAAGTTTTAAAAGTCTGAATTTCAAATGTACACTACCCCCTTTTCTCCTGATCTACCACAGGACACTTTTTCCAACGTTTTAAATTGAGACATTTTCAAATTCAACGCAGTATATAAACTTCAACTTATGCAAAGGCTTTTGTTGTGACAAAAGTCAGATCTTGAAAATCGACTCTCTCTTTTGAGGTCAGACTGTTCTGCGTGGCAATCTGGCAGTGAGGTCTTGTGGGAGGCAGTGGAAAGAGTCATTGGGCACCAGGAAGACATACATTTCAATCCCAGATTTGCTGTGGATTAGCCTTGCAATTAGGCAAGTCGCTTACAGCCCCTGAGCTCCAGTTTCCTCATCTGCAAAACAAGGATACTAACTCTTCATCTTGTAGGATTGTTAAAGGATTTGAGATATCCTTTGTGGGATGTCAGCTGGCCGGCAGTTCCTGTTTTTGAGTTAGGTGGTAAGGCGAAGTAAACAATAACTGAGAGAAGAGAACAAGATGCCCAGTGGACCTATTTTGCCAAACTTCACAAACATCCTGTTTGAGTTCCTGTTGCTGCTGTTTAAAAAGAAATTCTTGCACACAGAGTGTAGCCCCTGACCGGTTTAAATAAACTCAAAAGGATTATCAGTAGCTTTTAGAGTAAGATTTCAGCTTTGCGTCAATGAAGAGACATGAGAACCATCAGAGAAAGCTGCAAGAAGCAGCGTTTCTCCTGCTCCATAAAATCACCATGATTTATTCCTTTAATGAAAAAGTCAGGGGCTTGTGAAGGCACAACAGCTGTGGTTTTATGAAGGGAAAATAAGCCAGAATTCCTTGTGGTGGGGCTGTTGCCACAAGGGATCATTGGTGGAGGCTGGCATCATCTTGCAGTGACACAATCATGATTGGACATCAGATAGCATGAAATAAATTGCAATTGTTTTAGGTGAGAAAATCTCAAGCAATACCAAACCAGACTAGCTCTGTCTGAGTAAAGGCTTCGGGGTCTTTGATCTGAGGTTGCGTTGAGTGTCTGGAGTGGGAACAGAAGAAGGAACACAGTTATCTTGAAGCTGGCTCTGGGTGCTTGTTGCCCACTCAGCAGATGTGAACAGTTTAGCTGTCGCCATGAATCAAGGCCTTTTCTCCCCAATGTTATAAATAGGGATGGGTAAATATTTTGGATTCATCAGCCTCTAAGTATTCTTCAGACGTCTGGGGTTCAACCAAACAGAATACGTCGTGCTGATCACATTCTCCCTTGATTTTTTTAAGGACCATGTGTGATTTATGGGAAATAGAATCCATATGTTTCTGCTTCATTTATACTTAAGTCACCAAAAGGTTGTGTTGTAAGAGCTATTTGATGTCCAAGACGCCTTTTGAGCTTGATTTTCTTTTTTAAATATACGCCACATAAAAGTTTTGGTCCCTTTAAAAGACAGAGAAAGCGAGAGAGAGTCACCTAGGAAGGCCTGTTTTGCCAAGATAAAATAAATTTGGACGTCAGGAAGTTCAATTTAAGCTGACTCTATAAATCCATGAATTTGAAAAGGGTCTAGAATTTGAGAGAAAACAAAAGCTCCTCTCCAGCCAGTTTCAGAGGTAGCTCTGATGGTTACAGAAAAGCAGCTGGCAACTCAGCAACCCCACCAGGGAAGAGAGGGCTTTGGATGTACCGTTAGCTCCCCAGCTAAAACATGTGCCCACTGCTGGAGGAGCTGTCATTCTTGGGCCTCCTGAGAGCAGTTGCTGCAGTCCAGATAAAGAACTCTTTGCCCTAATTTAGCGTGGAAATATCTGCTCTCTCGGTGTTTTCCCGGGGTTGTCCTGTCCCAGGCCAGCATTTCCTATCTGTTCATCTGCCATCTGGCCCAAATAGCCGGCCACTGGACTGAATACCGTGTGTGCACTTGGGAGAGTGTTTATTTGTTGGGCAATTTCTTTAGAAAAATATCTCATTTAGCTTACAGTAAGGCTGAGAAAACATGCAGTTTGTGTAGAGTAAGAAATATGTTAACTAGAAACCCACAAGACAGTAAAAAGTCAAATGTAAAACTAAGCTTTCTTGCCCCCATCTCAATATTTAGTCACCTTATAGCAGCTCTGAAGTCATTTTAGGCATGCTTGGTCATCTATATATGCCATCTTAGGAAAGGTTTCAGAAGAAAAGCATCCAAATTAGAACTATCTTTTGTGGTAGTATACTTGAGATATCTTTAAATCTCTGGACAGGATATATCTTTTCATCTTTAGAGCATTATAGAATATTAGGATGTGGAACTTCATTATCTAGTGGGATCTTTACACTTTGTGGTCTGAAGTCACTTCAGCAGAATTAGCAGTCCTGTGAATTACCTATATATCCCAATTCAATTACCTAGGGGTGAGGGACAGGGTTTTAGAATCTTAGAAGTTAGGGTTTTCCCCCCTAACTCCTAACTCCAAGGAACATTTAATAAAATATTTCTTAATCTCATCATCCAGCTATTACTACCATTAACATTTTGATGTATGTTCTTTTGCGTTAAGCACGTGCATGTGCATACACACACACATACACAGAGTTTAATAACATCATACTGTTTATTCTGTTTTGTAGCATCTCTTTTTAGAAATATATTGTGGACTTGTTCCCATGTTGATAAACTGTGTTACTTCATGAGCTTTAATGCTTGCAGAGTATTTCATTGTAGGATTGTACCATAATTAGCTTAATGTCTCAGAGTATTTTTACATATGGGATCTAAAAAACATAATTATTTCAGATACGTTTTAAAATGTTAACCTTAGTTTTTAAAAATGTTTGCTATGTCTTAGGATACACTAGAAAATAAACTAACCATAGCTTCTACTACATCTTGTATTTCCTTTATTCTAAACCAAAGCAAAGACCTTTGAGAGCCATGGGGAATACCCATCTCCCTCTTTTAGAAGAGGCTAAGCTCTCTTATATACGTGATGCTTTTTAAAAACCCTAGAAGAGATCAATAAGACAGTCAGTAAATTTTCTTTCTTTTTCTTCCTTAGAAAGAAAAGTTGTTTCAACCTCATTCCCATGCCAAGAAGAGCCTTGTGACTTAAATTCTTCTGCCTCGCCTTATCTGATTAATCCGTTGGTAAAGTTCCTGGAGTCAGCTTCAAAGGAAGCTGAGGTCCGTACCTATTCTGCCGTTGGTTTCTAAGTATCTTCACCCCTTGTTTTGGATTTTTCCAATCGGTTACTAGAGAACTCAGTGCTCTCCCTTTTGTTGAGAGGTTGTTGACAGGTTGCCAGGATACATCCAGGCGACAAAGGCTGGGGTTCCCGTTCCCAGCAGCCTCACACACTGTATGAACTCCTGCAAGAGGGCATGTGAACCGTGGAGCTTCCAGCTATTCTGCTCCTGTTTCCCCCAGCCCCTTCCCTGAGGGGTCAACAGGCTGTGATAAAAGCCACAGTAGGAAGGTCAAAAACAAACGGCACAAGGTGAGGCTCGCAGGTGTGCTTTTTCTCTGTTGTCCCATAGCTAATCAGTCTTAAATCTGACCTTTCAACTAATAATGGCTGCTTATTTCAGATAATCTTGATCTCTTCTGCTTCCTTCTCACCAGTGTATAGTAGATATTTCCTTGCTATAGAAAAGGAATTAAAAAAATTAGTCAAGTTATTAAATTCAAGTTGCTAAAATCAATGAGTTTGATAAATACGGGCACCATGTAACCCATCACCTTAATCAAGACATAGGACACCCGAAAGGTTTCCATCACCCGGGAAGTTGACTCACATCCCTTCCAGTCCATCTTCCCTCCATAGGCAACTGCCGTTCTGATTTCTATCACTAGAGAATAATTGGGCTTTTCATGGACTTTATGTGAATAGAATCATACAGTATATATTCTTGTATTTGACTTTTTTGGCTCAGCAGAATGTTTTTGAGATTCTTCCATGTTGCTGTGTATATTACTAGTTCAATTCTTTTTATAGGTGAGTATTATTGCATTATAGGATTATTCCACATTTGTTTATCTGTTCCCCTATCGATTGGTATTCGGTTTGTTTCCAGTTTGGCTGCTATAAACATTCTTGCACAAGTCTTTTGGTGGACATATGTTTTCATTTATCTTGGGTTCAGACCTAGGATTGAAACTGGTGAATGATAGGGTATATGTATGTTTAACTTTATAATAAGTATGAAATGATACGTCACTGTGGTTTGCATTTCCCTGATATCTAATGAAGCTGAGCTTGAGATGAACTTGGAGATTTGTATCTCTCTTTTGTTAAGCATCTGTTCACATTTTTTGCCCATTTTAGATTTTTTTTTCTTTTTTATATGGTCTTTACTGATGTATAATTTACATAAAATAAAATGCACCCATTTTAAGTATACAGTTTGATGAGTTTTGACAAATGATTGCATCCATGTAACCACCAACAATATCAATATAAGAACATGTCCATTAACCTTTGGAGTTCATTCTCCACCCACTCATCTACCCACCAAGAAATCACTGATCTACTTTCTGTCACCTCTAGATTAGCTTTGCCTGTTCTAGGATTTCATATTTGGAACAACTCAGTATATATTCTTTTGTATCTGATTTCTCTTATTCAGCATAATATTTTTGAGAGGGATCCTTGTCATTGCGTGTATCAGTAGTTTGTCATTTTTATTGTGGAGTAATATTCTATTGTATGAATATGCCATAATTTGTTTATCCATTTACCTGTTGAAATATATTGTGTTGTTTCCAGTTTTTCACTATTAAGAGTAAAAGCTGCTACAAGAATTTGTACATATATTTTCTTGGACATATATTTTCATACTTCTTGCATAATTACTTAGGGATAGAATGCCCATGTCATCAGGTACGTGTACGTTTAACTTTGTGAGAAACTGTCAAACAGTTCTCCAGAATGGTTGTAATATTTCACACTCCCATCAGACATTTATGGGAGTTCTGGTTTTTCCACATCCTCACTAACACTTGGTATTAGCAATCTTTCTAATTGTAGCCATTCTAGTGTGTGTGTAGTGGTATCTCTGTGGTTTTAATTTGCATTTTTCTAATGACTAACAACGAATAATGTTGAATTTTATTTCATGAGCTTATTGGCTATACATTTTCTGTTGTGAATAGTATATTCAAAGCTTTGCTCATTTTAAAAAATTGAGTTGCTTGATATATGACATAATATAAATATTTATATATGATATAAATCTTTTTCAAATATATGTCTTGCAAACATTTCTTCTCAATCTAGGGCTTGCCTTTTAATTTTCTTAATGGTGTTTTTTAAAGAGCAGAAGTTTCTAATCTATATGAAGGAAAATTTTAAATTCTTTTTCTCTAAGTTTAGTGCTTTTTGTGTTTTGTCTAAGAAATCTTTGCAAATATCTAGGTCATAAAGATATTCTATGCTTTCTTCTAGAAGGTCTATAGTTTTTATATTTATATATTTTCATATAGATTTTATATTTAGTTCTATGATCCACCTTGAATTAATTTTTGCGTGTGGTTAAAGTGGAGAGTTAATACTAATTTTTCCCCTACATGTATCCAGTTGTTCCACCGTCATTTGTTAAAAAGATTTTCCTTTCTTCATTGAATTGTCTTGGCACCTTTGTCAAAAATGAATTGACCACATATGTGAATCAACCATATATTTCCGGACTCTATTCTGTTACATGAATCTATTTATCTATCTTTATTGGCATCATTAGTTTTTAATAAGCCAGCTCATCCTGACTTGTAAATAGTGAAGCAAGTATTAAAAACAAATATACAAGTTGAGTCCTTCCATGTCTGCTTGCCAGTGGAACCATGCACTAGAGTCTGCATCAAGTTGGGCATTCTTTCTTGCATGTTGTCCAAATTTTTCCCTAGGCAGCAATCTGACTTTAAGTGATTCTATAACAAGCAAAAGCCAAAAATATGCAGTCATAAATTTATTCAAGAATGATAACCCTGGTAAAAGAGAAGTATTTTTCATACAGAATGTGACTTGAACTTAATTTTCATTCATTCATTCATTCGTTCAATAATTTATTGAGTATCTACTGTATTTCAGACACTGTGCTAGACAAGGAAAGAGGGAAGGAGAATATTTCTTGGTTCATTTCCTGCAAGGAAATTATTTATAATCTCTCCGCTACTGCCTACTTAGCAATGTATTTGTTACAATTACAGAGAAAAAAAAATCCGTACTTGGTAAAATAAGGATCAGATTAAATGTCTTCATGCATTCCTAGGAATTGACAGAAAATTATCAACACTCAGATGTTTACTAAGGAAAAACATTTCCTCAGGCTTTCCAAGTTTGCTATCACTCTCATAAAATATCTCATAAAATATCCATTTCTTTTGAGCCTGAGACTGTAAACTATCATTTCTGTCAGTTGCATTTTCCAGCTTATTTTAGAATTTGAACCTTATATATTATTTCTAAGAGAAATTTGTTTGCAAACTGGACCTTAATATGGTTGTTTCTTCTCTGTGTCTATATAATTTCAATGAATATGTAATATTATTTTAAATAATTTTCCCAAATTCTGTGGTGAATGAAACATTTTCAAGAATATATGTAATTCAAAAAAAATTGTAAATGGTAAAGAATGTGAATAATTCCAGAATATCCTTCCCGGGGTAGCTGTGGTGATTCCTGTGGAGTCTTAAAAACATAGAAATATTTTCAAAATACCACAGCATACAAGTGTGGCAATAGGAATATGCCATGTTGGGGGCAGCAGGGAGGGAGCATGTAAAGGAAGCAAGTTGTTAATAGGTTAAAAGTGATGACAAGCTGCAAATAGAACATCCACGGTGCAATGGAGGTGAGTCTTTTTTTGAGAGAAGGCTCTAAGAGGAGCCTGATGGAGTTCTACGCAAGCAAAACTTGGTAGACTTCTGGTGCATTGAGTGCTATTTTGTAAATTCACGTTAATAATAGGATGTGGGGCCGGTCCAGTGGCGCAGCGGTTTAGTTCGCGCTTGGCAGCCCGGGGTTCGCGGGTTCGGATCCTGGGCACCTGCCGACTCACCGCTTTTCAGCCATGCTGAGGCGGCGTCCCATATAAAGTAGAGGAAGATTGAGCTACATAACAACATTACTAAATAACCTTTATCTTCTATCAGTTTCCCCCAAATATTTAACACAGTTTTCTGCCCCTAAAAACTTAAATCCCTCTTCCTTTGTCTTGTCACTTCTCCATACATTTATTGTTCTTTGTGAAGATGCTATATAAACCTCAAATTCTGACCACCCTTTGAGTTACTCATCACTGAGACCTCCCATGCGTATGCACAATGCACTTGTTAATAATCTGTCTGTTTTTCCCTTGTTAATCTGTCTTTTGTCAGTTTATTTCACAGGCCCTCCCACTGAACCAAAGAGGGGAGAGAAATATTTTCCTCTCCTACAGAGTCCTAGTATAAAAAGAATCCTCCAACAAGCGGTGCCATGACACTTTCTGTGTCAGCCCATTAAATGGCATCAGTAGTTCATGGTCATTACTGTTTAGCCATCTCATACCCGAGTGTATGCACTAAACACACATGAGTGAAGCAAAAATGAAATTTGGAATATTCTGTACAAATAGCATAAGAACGTTAGAGATGTTGCCTACAGTGCCCAGAAAGGAGAGGGAGATTTCGTTTTAATGCAGGGGTGAGCCTGAGTATTTTGTCCATAATTGAGTCATATTTGGAACTTCTCTAGAGGTAGAAGAGGGTCACATGGGGAAAATTATTGCATTAACGTGAGGTAGTCACCCCAAATATGGGACATCCCTTGCTGTTGTCCTGCCTGTATGCTCATTCACAAAGAAAGACCTACTCAGTAATTCAGCCTCAGAATGCTTTGCTTAAAGCCTTGGAGAATGGGTGGTCTGCCTTATCATCCTGTCCCCCGACTTCAATTGTGGTCATGTGATCTGCTGCTGAGCTGGGTCTACCTCAGTCTGCACTGATGCAATTGACTATTTGGATCTAAGTGTAGAAGTTCACATTTTCCTAGGTGCATTTCATCCTGTTTGGTTTTATCACATCATGATCCTATAAAATGTATCTTGCTGCCCAGATATTAAGAATTAATGGTAACTTTTTAGGTCTGATGATGACACTATCATTGTATTTTTTTAAGATTTTTTTTTTATTGATGTCTTAATAGTTTATAACATTGTGGGATTTTAGTTGTACATTATTATTTGTCTGTCACCATGTGGATGCATCCCTTCACCCCTTGTGCCCACCCCCCACCCCCCTCTTATGGTTGTATTTTTAATTGCTGTTTTTATTGAGATAGTTTTAGATTCACATGCAGATCAAAGAAAGAATACAGAGATCCCTTGTACACTTGCCTAGTTTCTCCCAATGGTAACATTTTGCAAAACTGTAGCATAATATCTCAACCAGAATACTGAAATTGATATAATCCACTTTTACCTGTACTCACGTGTATTTGTATATATTAAGTTCTATACAATTTTACCACCTGTGTACATATCCACCACTACAGTCGAGATACTGACCAATTCCAACACCACAAGGATCCCTCTTGTTGCCATTTTATACCCACCTCCCTCCCTCTCACTACCCTCCCCAATCCCCATCTCTTACTGCTAGAAATCACTAATCTGTTCTCCATTTGTAAAGTTTTTTATTTCAAAATGTCATATAAATGGAATTATACAGTATGTAACCTTTTGGGATTGGCTTTTTTCTCTCAGCATAATCCCTGGAGATTCATCCAAGATGTCTCATATATCAATAATTAGCTGCTTTTAATTGCTGAGTAGTATTCTATGGTATGTATGTACCATAATTTGTTTTACCTGTTCAAGGATATCTGGGCTGATTATAGTTTGACTATTAGAAATAAAGCTACTATGAACATTTGTGTGCAAAGTAACAATGTCATTTGAGCTGATTCTTGAAAGATGATAGCAGATAGATATGGAGAGGAGAGAGAAAGACATTTCCAACTGACAGAGCAGCATATATAAAGATGTGGGAAGCTAAAAGTGCATGATGTGCTTGAAAAATTGTGGGACTTGGTTTTTGGTAGGAAGGATAAGCGTATGTCTGGTGGGTGCGTGGAGTTTGTGGGGGAGGGATTTGAGTATGATTATGAGCAGATGGCTAGGTATGTGAGTGGTGAGTGTGGGTACATAATTATGAGCAGATGGATGTGAGTGGATGAGTGTGTGTGTGAGTACAAGTGTATAGGTGGATATTAGTTGGTGGGTGTGTGAGAATGGGTGTGAGTAGATGGGCCAGATTATGGGTATGTGTATGAGCGGTGTAGTTGAGTATGAGTGTATGTATATGTCAGCATGTAGATGGATATGAGTGGATGGGTGTGGGTATGTACATAAGTATGAGTGGATAGATGTATGTGTATGGATAAATGTGAGTGGATGAGTATAACGTGAGTGTATGTGAGTGTGTGGATGGGAGTGAATTATTAAATGTGGTATGTGTATGGATGTAAATGGATATGTGTGTATAGATGGGTGTGAGTGATTGAGATGTGTGTAGATAGGTGTGAGTGGATGGGTGTGAGTGTTCAGCAATGTCAATGTGTGGGTGTGGAGTGTGTAAATGGATGTGTATATATGAGTTTGTAGATGGAGGTGAGTGGTTGTGTGTGAGTGTGTTTGTAGATATGGGTGAAATGAGGGAGGGAAAAGAATGGTGAATAATTGATATAAATCACTGGGAAGATAAATTGGAAACAAATTATAAAAAGCATTATAGCTAATCTCAGGAATTTTGATTGCCCTATAGAAAATGAAGAACCTTTATAGATTTTCTTATAACACCAATAATATACAATTGAAAAAAGATCGTGAGTAATGAAATCTGGAGAACATCAACATTTAACATTTAAGGACTACACAAAGGAAGTTCTTTAGTTTCCTAAAAGAACCCATTGCAGTTTCCTATAAAAGCAAACTTCTCAGGAAAATAGATCACTCTGATTTGCAAAATGTAATTTGCGCCTAACTTCTTGAGACTATGTGTACTACACAAAGCCAGGCTTGTATCTGTTCCTTCCAGTTCCGAAATTCTGTTTAATGTTGGTTCAAACAGTTGCCTCCACGTCCCACCTTATGTTACTAGCAGCTGACATATGTCTAAATATTTTTGTTAAAAATCTTGACAAATATTTCTGGATCAGAAAGTGAGCTTCTGGTGTAGAATTTTGCTGCATTTAGACAGAGCTTAAAGAATGAAAGAATTTATTTCCAACAGCATCTTCTCGTTGGATGCTAAACCAATTCCTATTCCCTTTTCTGTGTGGCATGAGATCAGGTCATTCAGATCTTAATTTTGATACTATCACATCTGGGAAAAAAGTCCAAGTTCAAGCAAACTGTGAAATAGACTGGTAAGGTCTAATTTGCTAAGTAAAAGCAGAAAGAGTAGCTTATAGCAAAGAATCAAGTAATACTTTGTTATCTCCACTTTAAAGTACTTTTTGCACACCCCTCCTGTAAACTCAGTCCTCAAAACAAAACGGCTTTTCAGTTGTGGCATCTTGGGATACGTAAATTCTCAGGGCCTCAGTTTCATTTTATGTTTAACGGGATGATAACACTTACCATGCAGGGTTATTCTGAGGATTAAAAGTAAGATAAAATGCTTAGCACAATGTATGGTAGGTGGTAAGTATGATATCATAATTGTTATTATATTATTTTAATATCTGTCCTCTTCTCTGTATTATTATAAATAATCCAGCAGGCCAAAAAACATAATTAGGAAATTACCTATAGATTTTAAAAATTATTCTTCCTTTTGCTAAAATAGTCTGAGGAACTCCAAAGTTTTCATTCTTTAGCTAACTCAAATCACATTTTATTAAAAGACATTCCAGGCTGCAGTCCTGAAAGGGAAAGAACTACTGAAAAGTTATGAGAAATACGAGTACATTTTCTAAAATTATCGAATCTAATGAGTATGAAATACGTTACTCAACTCCCCATCCCCAGTATGAGCTGATTGGAATGAAGCTGGGCACTGGACAAAAGGCTCACCAGTGGTCACTGACATGGCCTGACAGGAAAAGATGAACTAGTCCAATCACATTCCTCTCTTGAGAAGGATAATAGTAATGGTTGCGAAAGCAGAGAGGACACTGAGAAAGAGTTATGAGGTGGGACATCAGCATGAAACATCACGGCAAATAAATTATGCATAAGAAGAAGACAGAATAGAGGCAGAGGGAGTGACTGTAGTGAAATAGGGTAGAGCATGGGAACAGGCTAATGCTGGGAACCTCAGGTGAATGTCTGTGAGGGGCTGCCACTGCTACTCGGGTACAGAAGACA
This sequence comes from Tapirus indicus, assembly GCA_031878705.1. Lineage (NCBI taxonomy): Eukaryota > Metazoa > Chordata > Mammalia > Perissodactyla > Tapiridae > Tapirus > Tapirus indicus. The sequence continues at coordinate 41,344,927 of CM062925.1, forward strand.
TATGATGTTCTTTAGCCTTTATATCTCACTCTATGTCTGGAGAATATCTGTGCTGCTGGAATGTTCTGATATTCTTAGTAGAGAATAGAAGAAGCCTTTGTCACAACGTCCCAAATAAGAAATGAGAAATTATATTCGGATGTTGCCATTGTCAATTACGTTGGGTATAAAAGAGGAAGCAGGTGATCTCACAGGTGGAAAAGCAGTGATCAGGTTGGGTTTGTAGAGCTTGACTGTTGACAGGCCTCTTTCTCCACTTCTTCTGAAAAGGGAAGCAGGGTTGGTGGGGTTTCTAGTTCTTCTCAGACTTTTGAAACAATTCAAGAGACCTGATGCGCATAGGGCTGAAAAGCCAATGGGGATAATACCTGATTATTAACACTCTGTTCAGCAGAAATAAAAAGAACTTGGTTGAGAAGCTCCTTCAACTTTCCTCTAGAATTCTGAAACTTTTATGAAAAATTACCTGTTAATTTTTTTGGTGTCTCGACCAGAGAACAGAGTCTCCTCAACTCTTTGGCTAGACATTGCCCTGGAGCAGGTAGTTCTCATGCTTCCTGAGGCATGGTTGTTAGAGTCCCCTGTGTTTCTCTGCAATGTACCCTGACAATAAATGCCCCACTGTCTGCGGATACTTAAGTTCGGTAAGAAGGCCTGCCTGGAACTGAATTTATTTAATAATTCACTCTGCCCGGAATGCTGCCTCTGGCGCTGGAGCCCAGAATAGATATTTTGTGACAATTTTTGAGTTCCCATTGCTACCACCACATTATTCATTAGAGATATTTCCAAATAACACAACTCTTCCACCCATGAGTTAACAGGCTGATTATTACAATATGTTTACTTCAGTTATGTATCTGTTAGGATTGTGTGTCACTACAAATAAAGAAAATCCTACTCCCACCACTTAAAGAAATAGAGGCGTATTTTTTTTGACCAAAATAAGAAGTCCAGAGGTAATCAGAGGCTCAACAATACCAATACTTTGGTGATGGTCTTGGCCTTTCCCTCAGAGAGGCAATTACTGCACTACTACTATGGCATTATTTAAATTATGTCATTTTACTGTCTTTATAAGGAACAGATGGACCAATCCTAGGGTCCAGTAGAGCTCTTTTCCTGTATGGGTTTTCTGTGATGGTTTGTAGTTAGCCCAGCTCCCAGGTGAAATTTTCAGAGAATTCCACCAGCCTAGTCCATGGGACACCAACAATAGGCATCATGACGGGGCTGACCAGGTGGCATAGTGGTTAAGTTCACGCCCTCCACTTCAGTGGCTAGGGGTTCACAGGTTCAGGTCCCGGGCATGGACCAACGTACCGCTTGTCAAGCCATGCTGTGGCAGCGTCCCATATAAAGTAGAGGAAGATGGGCACGGATGTTAGCCCAGGGCCAGTCTTCCTGAGCAAAAAAGAGGAGGATTGGCAACGGATGTCAGCTCAGGGCTAGGCTTCCTCACATACACACAAAATAGGCATAATGAGCATCCTCCTCCTTTCACTCTACTCCTCGACCATTACTGTCCTTTCAGGCCCAGAAGTCCCATCTACAAAGGCTACTCCACTACAAGACAAACATGGAAAATTTGTCATATGTCTCCCAAACTGCCTAAAAAGATTTTTTCTTCTTCTCTGTCTTGAGAACTATTTTGTTACCCTGGATCCCAGGGTGGGAAAGAGCAGATGAGATGTACTCAATCAAGTCCCCATTTGTTTTCAGGGAGCTTTGGCGATTTGTCGGGGCTGTACTTTTTTTTTGGTCACCGTTCTTTCCTCCCAGTTGTCTTCTTAAACTTCCATTTAAGTGTTGTAAGCTGGTTTTCATTTATTTGTTCATACCATTGTGTTCCTAGTTTTCTAATTTTTCAAATGCCAAGATCTTATAATACCACGATTATACAGAAAAAAATATATAGAATAGGCTGAACTATCTCAAGACATTATGGAATCAATATTTGAAAATGCATAGATTTAGGATCTGTCCTGTAAATATCATGTAGAAGAATGACACAATTTTAGACTACAAATCTTTATCCTTTTTGGTTATTTATAAAATTCCAGTTACAAAATTAACATTGAAATAGATTCAGTTACATTAAAGATTATTAAACTGTTGGTGAACCACCACAGAACCGACTTTATTCAGGCAAGCAATGGATAGTGTCCATTTGAGTCACTTTAGCTAGAACGATATTCCTGTGCTACTTATCAATAAGCTTCTCCTGGAAGTCTCTGTTGAAACCTTTATTTGGAAACTTCTTGTCACCCATAAATACCCCAATAGTTAAAGTAATTAAATGCTACTTGACATGGAAAAAGGCTAACTGAAGAGGAAAATGTGGTTTTAATTTTTGTTGACTGAAATGTCATGTGTTTCATATATAAGATGGTTCACTTGGAAGTGAATAGATAAAGCAATCCAAGATTTGTCTTATTTTAATGTTGCACAATTACTTGGTATTTTTGAGGGGAAATGCCAGGAGGTGATTAAAACATAATGTAAATACTAATTTCTTATTACACATTTCTGATTTTAAAATGAGCCATAATGTAAATGGTTTTTCAAAAATTAAATATGTATATTTCCATCCTTTCAATGAATATATAAACTGGCTTAGAAAGAGGCTGGAATTTTATTAGTTATGTTTGTTATCACTTCACTGAGCACTCTGGTCCCAAGTGCTCACACACAAGAACATACACACACACACACACACAGACACCTCTACACATCCCTCTCTATATTCCTTCTAGGTCAAGAGATGTATTGCAAATCATTGTCATAATCTTCATTTATCAATGAATCCATGCCAGGATGCCCATCCACCTAATACTTATTTGGGAATGCTATGCTGGATTGTAACCAGGTCAGATGGTACTAATAAGGACAATTGTTGGCTGAAAATTGAATTCTGAGTCTTTCTCCAATTGCTTATTTCTTCTATCTCCAATCCTCACTACTTCTCATTTTCTTCTTTGTTCATTTCACAGTAATTTTACTAAAATAACCTTTGACTGTATCTTTTGACTTGGGAGAAGTCACACTGGTGGTGACGTCAGGCTGAGATGATCATGGGGATGTTTTCCTTTGCCCTGGTTCTCCAGCTAGGTTCTTGATCTTACTGTGGGCTTGCATGGGAGATGTGAGGTTGGGGGGAAGAAAGCAAGATCAATGGTAAAGGCACTAGTAGGCACTCTAAAAAAAATACTTAGCAGCTTTTCATTCCCTGTATGATTGCCTATTAATGATTTGACAGAAAAGGAAACGTCTTATCTTACTCTAGTCATCTTCTTACACTCTCTTTCTGCTCGTTTTCTCATCTCCTGCTCTTTCTGCTTTTTGCATCTTAATGCATCTCCTCTTCCATACTCTTTCACTCCTTTCTACCTCTTTGATATTGGGTAACCTCTTGGAATGTTTTATTAATTCACATAGAAACATATTCACATCTATTGTTGACGTGGCCAGTTATTCCTTTTGGATGTTCTGCCTGCCCTCCTAAGCTGACTGCCAGGCAGGTGAATGGATGTGCCTCGCCATCCTTATGTGTTTCAGCCATAGTGGGTGAATAACCACTCCCCCTCTTGCCTCCTCTAATCCATCTTTTTCAGAACAGTCATATTCAACTCCTTCATTTACAAAACAGCTCCTAAACCTCCCTGGACTAAATGTTCCGTGCTTGTCCCACTACTCTCGGAATAAAATCTAAACTCTTGACCATGAGGGCCCTCCGTAACCTGGTGCCTCCTTCAGTCTCTGCCTTGGTTTCCCTTCACTCTGCCCTGTCTGCACTGTGCTTCATCCACATTCACCTTTTACTTCCTCAAACAAGCTAAACTCATTCTCACTCTGGGGTAGTTTAGGGGAGGGACTGGAAAGTGGCTTTGCACATGCTCTTGCAACTGGCCTAGAATCTTCCCTCAGTTCTCTGCACAGCTTTCTCATTTTGTCCTTCAGATTTCTATTTAAATATCATTGACTCAAAGAAACCCTTCTTGACTACTCTTTCTCAAGTAATTTCTCTCTCTCTCTCAAACACATACACACACAGACACACATGTGCATGCACACATGTACATGGAGACACACCTACACACAGAGACACATGTGTGCATACCTACACATGTGAACACACACAGAGAGAGACATACGTGCATGTACACACACACATGTGCACACATGTACCACTGCCACCACCACCTTACAGTTAATGACCTATTTTCTTCACAGGACTTATTGAACATGTTTTTGTCCTGTTTGTTTACATGTGTAGTATTTGTCTCCTTCACTTGGATGTAAACTCCAAGATGTTAGGGACTTGTTTTCTCTCTACATGGTGATATCCCCAGTGCCTCGCCCAGTACCAAGCACATCGTAGGTGCTAACAAAATATAATGAATTTTGAATGAGCTGAGTGAGATTAGCTTGATTTTATATTAAATTTTTAAATAGAAATCAAGTGACAGGAATAAAATTTATTTAAATATAGGGATAAAAACATAGGGCTTTTGGAAAGGAAGGGTTAACAGCCAGCTTTGTGGTATTTCCTCAAGTCTCAGGGATACCTGAGCATCTAACCCTTCTTCAATGCTCCTTACAACACTAAATCAAGGAATTAGTGATCTAGCTTTAGAAGTGTAACTTTACTGAATCCAAGAGAAATGAGAATCAAGTCAAGGACAATCAACTGGACCAAGCCCTGTACCTTCTGGTAAAGACTGTTTATCAAGTGCTGAGCAGCCAGCATTGATGGCCTGGCACTCCCCCTGAGAATGGAGCTAGACAGGCACACCAGAGGTGGCCGTGTGACTAGCTAGACACATGTACTGGATGCTATATGAGTAGGTAGAAAGCTGAAGGAGAATCCGAGAGTTTGGCTTCCCTGAGCTGATCTTATTCATGTACTGTTTCTCTTGACCACGTGCATTCTGACTGCAGATGTCTTTCAAAGTTTAATTCTGCTTGGAAGTCATATCTCTTCTGAAGAAAGCCCCAAAGTACCAGGCACCCAGTGGAAGAACAGTTTTGAGGCCACAGGCATTTAAATGTCAAAGGATGATTTTGGAAGATGTTTCATCAGAATTCCTTGAAGATTAGAATGAGCGTCAACAAACTATGGCTCACTGGTCCAGTGTGACCAGCCACCCACATCTTTTTGTAAATAAGGTTTCATTGTAACAGAGTCATGCTTATTCATTGATGTATTTGTCTTGAACTGATTTTGACCTATAACTGCAGAGCATATGGCCTACAAGGCCTAAATTATTTACCAGTTGGGCATTTTTAGGAAGTTTCACAACCTCTGAATTGGAGTATGCAAAGGAGACTCCGTTTTATCTTAACAGTAAAGGATCCTATTATTTTATTTTATTATTATTATTATTATTTTTTGTGAGGAAGACCAGCCCTGAGCTAACATCCGTTGCTAATCCTCCTCTTTTTGCTCAGGAAGACTGGCCCTGGGCTAACATCCGTGCCCATCTTCCTCTACTTTATATGGGACGCCGCCTCAGCATGGCTGAAAAGCGGTGAGTCGGCAGGTGCCCAGGATCCGAACCCGCGAACCCCGGGCTGCCAAGCGCGAACTAAACCGCTGCGCCACTGGACCGGCCCCACATCCTATTATTAACGTGAATTTACAAAATAGCACTCAATGCACCAGAAGTCTACCAAGTTTTGCTTGCGTAGAACTCCATCAGGCTCCTCTTAGAGCCTTCTCTCAAAAAAAGACTCACCTCCATTGCACCGTGGATGTTCTATTTGCAGCTTGTCATCACTTTTAACCTATTAACAACTTGCTTCCTTTACATGCTCCCTCCCTGCTGCCCCCAACATGGCATATTCCTATTGCCACACTTGTATGCTGTGGTATTTTGAAAATATTTCTTCTTCTTGGTACCTGTCTCTGGGCTCATAAGTGTCTACAGTTGTCTCCAGGTGAGTCCTGCCCTTCCTGGGATGGAAAAGGAAGATATCTTTACAAATTTATGTCCTACTTTCAAGCAAATAGAGGGAGGGCAGAGAGCTTTTCTGGTATCTGCTTTTTCTCAATTGCCTTCAGCTCAAAATAATCCTTATGCCAAAGTGGTATATTCTGATACCTACAGTCCCAAAGAGGAAGTGACTCTACAAAATGGAAATGTCTTTTCAGTTCAGAATCCAAACTGGAAGTGACCCTTTCCATCTAGGAAGGGTTTAAACATCCCCCTCCAATTGTTAGAGAAGACTGATTGTTGTCCTGAGAACACAGTTGAAAGGAGAGAAGGAAAACATTGTTATGCCCACGACAGTCTCATTAACAAGAAATGTAGTCGGTTAGCCAGGAGCAGTGTGTATTTAAGTCAAGTTTCTAAATAAAATAGTCAATAAAGACACTACTTCATTTAAATATGCAGATGCCAGAACAAAAAATACAGTCAAAGAGTAAATGGGAGAAGTGTGGACAGGAAAGCTGTGTAGACCACACTGAGGAGAATGCAAAATCTGAAAGGATTATCTCCTCAGTCACTGGTTGAGGGTTCTTACCAGAGCCAGAGAGAGACACTGGACTCCAATGAATAATGTTATGTGAATATTTATGCCCTGTTACTATAGAGTGAATTGTATTATAATTCTCATTCTAGAGGGCTGACTAGGGTATCTCAGCAAGAATCCTGGGATGCAGCTCCCCCTGGTGGTGTTTCCAATGGAGACTAGAGCTGGGTGACCGTGAGCTGACTATTAAGATTGTGGGGCACATTGTGGGCAAAACTAGCTGAGCACCATTTTTGCAGAAAGCTGCATTCATAACACTGATCTCTTTCTGTTGGGATGTTTTAGTTTTCAATTATTGCTGCAGCAAAATACCATAAAATTAGCAGGTTAAAACAACCCAGATTCATTATCTTATAGTTCTATAAGTCAGAAGTCCAACATGGATCCCGTGAGGCTAAAATCAAGGTGTCAGCAGGGCTGTGCCCCTTTTTGGAGGCCTGTTTTGGAAGCTCTGTGTTTCCTTGCTCTTGCTAGCTTCTAGAGGCCACCTACATTCCTTGGCACATAGCCCCCTTCCTCCTTCCTTAATGTCAACAATGGGTAGTGGGGTCCCTTTCTTCTTCAGTTGTCCCAACTCTTTCACCAAGTCAGGGAAAAGCTCTCCACTTTTGAAGACTCGTGTGATTAAATCGGGCCCATCACTTCTAATCCTGCTTTCTCCAGAATATAACGGGGTCAAAATATAAGGCGCACTTTTCTAGTGGTGAGCTGGTCAGCGTTGCCTTATCCCTCCAGAGAAAATTAGCGGTGGAGTCAACAACGGGTGCCACATTCTCCACTCCCTTCCTAACGGCACCTTGTCCTTATTGTGTTGGGCTGTACTTTTAGACTTAAAGTAGAGACAGACAGACAATGGAAACAATGAAACAAAGTGAAAGAGAGCACAAAAGTTGGGGGAAAAGCCTGTTGAAAACACAAGAAAGTAGAAAAATCAGCATCCACAGAGTTGATTTTTTTTTCCTTTGGTGAGGAAGATTAGCCCTTAGCTAACATCTGTCACCAATCCTCCTCTTTTTGCTGAGGAAGATTGGCCCTGAGATAATGTCTGTTGCCAGTCTTCCTCTTTTTTCTCCCCAAAGCCCCAGTACATAGTTGTATATCCTAGTTGTATGTCCTAGTTCTTCTACATGGGATGCCACCTCAGCATGGCTTGATGAGCAGTGAGTAGGTCTGCACCCAGGATCTGAATCGGCGAACCACAGGGCAACGAAGTGAAACATGCGAACTTAACCGCTACACCATCAGGCCCGCCCCTGGATCTTCTTTTTGTTTACTAAAAAAAAAACAGAATACAGCAGTTGATACTCTCACTGACTTCCTTGCTATTTGATACTTATTGGGCATGTGGTGGAAGGAGGCATTCAGTAAATTTTAAGCCACAAAAATATTAAGCAACAAGCTAGGCCATTTGCAAATAAAGAGCTGTCACCACATTTCATATTTGGCTTCAGCTCTGGGGACATGGAGAAGGAACAAGTTCCTCCTAGACACCAGGCAACTCCTTTTAGTGGCTTTCTCCAAAAAGGGATGGCCCATGTAAGGTTCCTGAGCAACGAAAGGGTGTGGTTTGGAGGATCCTGACCCATCAGTGAGCTCAAACCATCTGGCCTATGAAAGGGTGCCTTGTTCATGAGATACAGAGATGTCAGACAGAGTGACAATAGCTTTTTAATGACTCATTTACATAGGAGGGTGAGAGATGTGGGAGAACAGCAACAGAAAGTCCATGTTCAAAAACAGCCTTCAGTTTGTGGTCATACACACACTCTCAAGTCTCTGGAGTCACCACCAGGCAAGTCATGCTGAGCATATGAGAAAATAGAGGCGCATTCATTACACACACAGCAGAAACCCAGCTTGCCTCATGGGCTCAGCCCTGTTTTTGACTTTCTTCCCAGGAACTTTACTCAGAAACAGCTTTGGGTGAGGAGAGCATTATCAACAAAGGGTGTTGATGTCTGTAAGGAGTGGTAATGACGATCAATTTAAGTGTTAGCCGGGTTCTGGGAGGCACCGGCCTCCTGGAGATGGATGGCCTGTTAAGGCACAACTTTGAGGCTGTTGTAGGATAAGTGGGTGATGTGGTTAAAAAAAGGTTCTTCCAGGATACAGTGAGGCCCATCTCTTGTATGCCAATCTATCCCGGCCAAGAAGCTCCCTTCAAGGCAGCTGTATTCTTCGTTGTGTTTGTTTCCACCTTTGCACTAGTCCAGTGACCACATTTCTGATACTACCACTCTGTGGCTTGGAAGTCTGTGCCAGAGATATTGCACTGAGCTAGAACTCTGAAACAGTAAATCATGAGCGTGAAGACAGTGGGAACTCTGTGCAAGCATATCACATGATAGGGGCTAGTAAACACATGACTCTATTTGCAGTTTTTAAAATTTAATACTAAAACAGGGTTATCTGTACTTTTCCTCCAGTATTTTTTATCATAATACATCAATTTTAGACACTTGATGGATAACAGATATCTCATTCTAGGTTGAGAAGGAATCATTGTGCTGTTCTTAAACATTTTCCGTTCAAACGAATTTATAGGTGGTACTTGAAAAAATGGTCAGCTTGGCAGAAAGAAAAAGTGCAACAAATTCTGTAATTCTTACCAGGAAGCATAATTCTCTTATGAAGTATTTCCAGCCCAAATCTTGGAAATCGAACGGTATTTTGCTAATAGCTTGTCATGGTTCTTTTTATTGACTGATTCTTTATGCTAATAACTTAAGATATGCCACATTCTTCATCTGGGGAATTGTTTAATGGTAAATCAAGGACTGTTGGCTTAAGCAGAAGAGTAGACCTTATTATATCAATGGATAACTAAGTAATTATGGGAATGCCTCCAAAAAGTTCAGATGGTCTCTGAAACACATTTCTTGCCTGTTTATGTTTTTCTTTTTTTTTTCTTCCATCATCTCTCCTGTGGCTGATCTAAACACTGGCGGCTTGATTTTTTTTTTTTCTCTCTGAAATTAGATGCATCATTTCCTATGACCCTCCAATAACATATGAAAATTCCTTTTCAGGTCACTGGTTCTTTCTTTTCCCCTTGGATATTTCCCTCCCTCCTAGAACCAAGCTTTTCAGGCTCACTCTACTTTCTTTAGGAAGTTTCCAGTCTGAGTTTTTATCAACAAATGTATCATGCTTTTAGTAATTATTTCCCATAGAAAAGATATCAACTGGATTCCCACTTTCCTGAGGACGAGCGCTCCTTGAAGTGATTTTCAAATACTTAACTGAGGAGAAAAATGGGGAGAAAGGGACGTTTTAAAGTAAGGATCGCAAATGATCAAAACCTCAAATGCTTCTGAGAATCAAGCGTGAGCTATAACTTAATGCGAGGGGCTGATGAGAAACTTTGGAAGAGTGAATGCTGGGTGTCTGACCTACACGCACAGCCCTTACTCAATATCAGCTTATTTTGGATGTTGCCACATTGGAATGTGGGCTTTATAGCCAAATCTTCCACTTTTTCAAAAGAAACCCAAAATCCTGATTTTGTGTGACATCTCCCAATTTTAAAATAATGGCAGCTAATTCAAACATTTATAACTCTTTGCAGGCCAAAAAGAACATATCCGTGGGCCAGATTTGGCATAGAAACCACTGCTTAAAAGTCTTGAGAAAGAGCTATTTGCAACAGAACTATTTTATTGGAATAGAACTATGCCAAATGTCAGAAACTATAGTCTGTAGACTTGATTATTATTCAATAGCCTGGCTCCTCCACTTTTTTTTTTTTTTGTCTATCCTTTGAATTTCTACACATTATAGAACTCTAATGTGATCGTACTGATGGTTTCCATAACCAGTTCTCCACCACTCCAAATGTCAAGATTATAATTATGTGATCATACCTGTGTGGCATTCATGACTCTTGAGCACTCTGTGATTTGGATACTCAATATAGAGTGAAAATTACAGGCTTAATCTAACAGTAGCTTTCATAGGGTGATATTATAAGACTTAACAACATAAAATGTCCTTGCAGAGGGCTCTAATTAGAAGCATAAAGAGTGCATTTTATGTTTTCATAGTTTCCTAACACCATAGACTATTATGTCTACACCTGACAATTAGATTGAATGAAAGTGAAGAAACTTATTTCTTGGTTTAAAATTCTTCATAGTGAAGGACAGACAAGGAAGGGGAAATTTTTCATTAGCTGTTCAAAATCAGCCTGGAAATGCCAATATAGACAGCCATATTCCCTTGAAGCCATATGTCTCAGGCTAAATGGCTTTTCTGAAAGTGTTTCCATTTTTTACCTTTCAGATACTGCTGCTGTCTTTCCCAAACCATACCACCTCTAGTTCCTAGTTGTTATCACTGGCCTTTGTCCATTCATCAGAATTACTGAGGACTGCAAATGCCACTGGTCCAGGTGTTACCCAGAAGGGGATGCAGAGAACCAGCCAGAGTGAGCTAGACCAGCTCCCCTCAACTCTTCTTGGTCTTCCTTGATCTATGAATGGAAGCACTTTACTTTGACTCCTTCTGTGGCAGTGGTGGCCTTATGGGTGGGCAGTCAGCAGCAGAAGAGTGTCATATAAAATTGAGGAAAATATGAATATACCTAAAACGGCAGGTTTCCCCTTACGATTTAATTGTTAGCCACAAATGGAAGAGCAACATTTTCTAGCTCCTGAAGCATGGTAATGGTGTATAAATTACGAAAATATGTGGTCTGAATGAGTTGAGGGTTGAATGTTAAGATAAGCATCATATTATTTTCTAAGATGTTATGAAAGAATTCACTTGAGCTTATAGTTATGCAGTAGTAAGGTAATGTGTAGATTTGAATCTTAAATATCACAGATTTTTATTACTTATATTCTGAGGGTGGTTATATTAGTCAGACTGAAACCATACCGGTAATTTAAACCAAGAGAATTTAATACGAAGAGTCGTTAACCAGAAATGAAGTTGTTACCTAGGTAACTACCAGGGTAAAAAGAGAAGACTACTATATAAAGGAGGTGGCAGCTACCATTCCTAGGGCTGAAGGATCAAAGGGAAGAGGTTTCAATGATTAAAACTTAGAAACTTAGAAGTGCCCTATGGAGTTGAAAATAAGATCTCCAAAGAGGAGGCATAGACTGGCTGGTGATGTTGTGTGGTGGGGCAGGGGGAGTGAGTCTGGTTTGCAAGTGTTGGAAAAACTGTAAACTGGTTTCAGCAGCTGCTGCAGGAAAGAACTGCTTCTGCCGGGGTGAAGAAATGCTGTTGGGGTGATGCTCACAGGAACCACAAGCAGACAGGAACCCTTTAAAAGGAGCAAGCCCTCTCTTCCTCCTCTAACCTTGCATTCTCCCTCCAGCACCACTGTTGGCAGAGCGTGACACAGAGCCAGCTGGCAAAGCACAAATGGGGCATGCAGAGTCCCAGTGCCAGCATCACAGAGCTGAATATAGAAAAGAGCTTTTGGAATATAGAGACAAAAAGTTAATAACGGGCATAACAATAATGCCTCCTAGTTTTTTCAAAAGCTCATGGGAAAAGTAGGTTTTTATTTTCCTGAAGCAAAATATGTCATTCAAATTTGCTCAAAAAAATAGTTCCAGGAAAGGAGGGATTGTTAATCAATTTCTTAAGAATGATTGGCTCAGTATTTACAGTTTCAAGTTTTTTCTTTCTGATTTTCAGGAAAATAAGTATATTTAATAAGCCAATTTTGCCCCCAAACATAAACTCTCTCAAAAAAAAATTCTTTCATCAATAAAAAGATCCTGAAATTTGAAATATCATTATTAGAATTCAATGACAACTATGTCAATAACTATTAAAATACAACTTCTCAATTAGTATTCAGTTTTCATCTGAGTAAAGGACTCTTAAAAAGTGGCTAAAATACAGATATTTATTTCTTTTATGTAAATAAAGCCCAAGGGAGGCACTCCAGAGCTTGTATGGTGGCTCTAACATTATCAGGGACTCAAGTCCATCCAGGTCTCTGCTCTATCATGTCAAGGGTTACATGAATGTAATTTGGTCCAAGATGGCTGCTAGAGCTCCACCCATCACATCCATGTTCTAAGCATCAGTATGAAGGAAGAGAAGAGGAGCAGGTTGTGCGTCCACTTTTCAAAAAGAGTTCTTATAAGTCCCACACAATACTTCACTAGCTGCAAAGGAGCCCACAGACTTTTAGCTGGGAAATCATGTGCCTGGCTAAAAATTGGGGCTCTGTTAATTTGAGGGATTTGGGCAGAATAACTGCTGCCGGGAACTAGTTGTCTCTGCCAGACTCTGGGAGGGATATTACTTCATCAGTCATAAGACTTGGTATGAATGAGTCTATCAGCTCCTTTTTGAAAGTGAGATTTCATAGGTAAGGGAGCCTGGAGAGTCTATGAGGGCACAAGGCAGGGGAGGGTGGAGGTTGCTAAGTGGGGTGCATACAAGACATTAAAGACAAACCTCCTCTATTTTACAATTTTGCTTGGAGCCAGCATCAGCTCCAACTCCATCTTTATTATTTATCCATATGTTCATCTAAAGAATTTGGATTCTATACGAACAGGGAAGGGGTCATGTATCACTTATGTTTATTTTGTTTCAAAAGACTAAATTATTTTTTAATGCAATCAATTTGGTTGTGCTCTTCCCCCTCTTTTATAGGGAAACACCTTCCAATGGCAAGATGGGTTTCCATGGTTATTATACTCATCTTTGTGAGTTTGTCTCTTTCTTCCCATGGACCCCAAAGGGCGTGGAAAAATGGCATCATATTGATAAAACATGGTGCCTTCCAAGACATTCTTTAAATATCCTGTGTGCAAATATGGTTAAAATGAATAATTCAGGCCAGTTGGAGTGAACATTTCTCCATGGATGCCTGGAGTGAAACTGTCTGGCTTTGCAAAATGGTTCTCTTTATAAACTAGCAAAATTGCTTTATGACGTGTCTGGGTGATGGGCCAATTTCCTAAGTGATTTAAGTATACGTGTTTAGTATTTTCCTGCACTTTTGTTTTCAGAACTAACTTATAGGGTAGAGCAGCTGAACATGCTGTGCCTTGTTACATTGTCGTAGCAGAATCACTGGCAGAAACATCATAAATTTCTCCATTAGATGCTTCAGTTCCGCCAAATTTTCCTCGCTTCTAACTACCTCATCTTTCATACTTTGATATCTTTAATCAAATAAGACAAATTTCAAGAGGACATTAGAGGAGGAAAGAGATGATAGAAAAAGAAAAGATGTGAAGATTCAGTGGAAATTTTATGATGCTTCATCACACATGCCAGGGAGAAAATACTGGTACCGCACAAACCCTGTGTGCATAAAGATCCATCCATCCCGTAATATAAATGGTAAAGTGGCTGCAAACTGAACACCATCCGGCCTATTTGGGCAGCCTTAACCTTCACCCTGCACCCATTATAACATCCCAATTCCCCCTCACCCATCCCCACCCCTGGCTAGTAATGTAGATTTTTCTTAAAGATGTTAGTGAGATCAGGAAAACTATCTGTATTGCACATCATTCAGGGAAAAACTTCATCTAGAACACCACTTACAGCAAAATAAAATGACGCCTTTCACTGAAGAAAAAACACTGTCTTCAGTGGCCCCAATCTCTCTCTTCTGCTTTTTCCAACTCAGAGGTTTCTCTTCTTCTGCGCCCTCGTCCCCTCCTTCCTTTTGCCTCTTCCTTCTCCTAAAGGGGAGCCTAAAGGTTGGAGCTTAGTTACTTTCCCGGGGGGCATATGAATTGTACATTAAAACAGGGATAAAAACTAAAGAGAAGAAGCTCTGCCCATGGAATTTTAGGCAGAATGAATAATGGAAAGAGCCGAGTACTGGAGCCAAAGAGAGCTGGAATCGATCCCCGGTTCTGTCATTTAGAAACTGACTGTCTTGGGCAAGTTACTTGTCTTTTCTGAGTCACAGTTTCTTCATTTATAAAATTGAAATAATAATACCTGCCTCATAATCATTTGAGAATTAAGTGAAATTATGTATATAAAAATTAATATAATACCTGATGCATAATTGGTATTCAATAAATATTAGTTCTCTTACCATGTCGTAAGGGGGATGGAGGAGTTGTTGAAGTAAGTCACGGGCTTTCTCAGTATTCTAACCTGCTGGTAGTAGCGTGTGTGTATGTGTGTGTGTGTGTGGGAGAGAGAGAGAGAGAGATTGCAAGCAAGTTTAGGGGAAGTAGGTTATTTGATTGCATTGATTTTTCCAATCTGTCTTGAGAAGTACTTTTGGTGTCTGCAACTTCCTAGTATCAAGGAAAATGAGAAACTAAAACAGGAGATCCTTGGTGAACAAGAAATCAGAACCAATGAAGCAGAGTGGTTTCAGGGGTTATTTCACTCATGTGCTGATAAAAACCTAATTAAATAATTTTACTGCAGTCCTTGTGTTCTCTAGGTCCACTTTCTGGTTTGGATGGCGCTGATTAAGTGATAAATTTTTTTTTCTCTAAGCTTCATTTTCTGTGCCGGCCACTCTGTTTGGAGCCAATACATTCTTCTGTCATATGTGTTAACATCACTGTCTTAGGATCTGTCAAAATGAAGAATAACTTCCTTTTCTGTGCCAGACCTTATTTGATAGTCTTAATGGCAAAGATTCAGACCTTCCTTGGCACCACAATACAGGAACCGGACACAGATCTCAGAGTTCTTTTTGTCCCTTATCAAACGTAATGACCAAACAGTGTTTTGATGTTACCAGCACTGCTGTCCTTGCTCCGCCTGAACTGCGGTCGGCAGGGTCCAGCCTCGGATCAGGTGCTGCTTCCTCTGTGACTGGGAGTGGATACTACAGAGCCTTTAATCCAGATCCACATCATTCTTCAGGAAATGAAGAAGGTCCTAAGAATTCTGAAAATAATCTTTCTTGGGGCTAGATTGTAGACCCGGCGTGAAACTGACTCATGCATTCATGTCCCAAAGGTAAAAACTCCTTAGGCTTCTGCCTATAATGAGATCTTATCAGCCTGTTCTTCTGGTTTGTTTGAGAAAACCGTTGGCCATGTTTTTATAAAACATATTTGGAAGATAGATAGATAGATAATATCTGTATATAGATACGTATCTATATAAAACAAGAAAGTGAGCATGATAGCTATAAAGAGCATCAAGCAAAGTCTGAGCATCTTCATCCCAGGGAAGCTCTGCAGAAATCCCACCAGCAAGGGTGTAGGCCTGAGCTACATTCTTGGCTTGACAGTTATGGCCACAATTTATTAGTACTCCATTCCCATAATAAAGAAAATTGGATACCTGGTAGCTTATGAGAATTTTATCCCCCTCTGAGGGTTTTCTTGATAATCCTCATAACATTCACTATTGAATTACTTCTTCTGCAGGAGTTCTTAACCTGAGGCCCATGGACACTCAAGAAGTCTGGCTTATTACTATATCTCAAGTGAAATATATATCACAACTAAAAATATTTGATAAATTATTTCAATAAAATTAGTTTTATTTGTAATAGTGAGAATTTTATTTTTTGCCTTTAAAATCATTATTCTGAGAAGAGGTCCATAGGCTTCAAAGAACTGTCCAAGGGATCCATGGCACTAAAAGTTAAGAATCCCTAAGGTAGTGGAAGAAGGTCTTTTTACATGATCCGTGGCTTTATTAATCTAGTTTTCACAGTTCTTGGTTCCCTCTTCCATGATCTCACCACTATGCCTCTGTTGGTTTGTGCCATATGTCTCTTTGATATGCTGTAATTGTCGATCTTTCTTTGAGCAGGGCACTACTTTCAATATGGTCACAGTGCAATTCATAATGGAAATTTTCTACATATTTATTTTAACATTTATTGAACAAATCCTATGTGCTAGTTACTACGCTAGCCAAAGAGGACACTGGGTCAAAAAAAAAAAAATCACTGCTCTTTACCAATTTACAATCTAAATGGGGTGTGTGTGTGTGTGTGTGTGTGTGTGTGTGTGTGTGTGTAATAACTTCTTGATTTATGTTTCCCCTGCAGATCTTAGAGGCATCTGAGGTTTAATGGGGACTTTCCAGCATTCCAGACTGCTGCCCTGCAATGAAGCTCTGAGTCACGGTCTTTGGGTCTAAGGTACTGGCAACAACGTGGAACCCCGAGACAGCCAACCTGACTAACCTTCGCTCTAAGCAGAAGCCCAAAATGAGTCTGGCCTGAAATCACAGCAAGCACTAGAGAAGGACTTCTTTGTTGATGGAAAGAGGAAAGAAGAAAAAGGTTTTGAGCAAATTGCAACAGACTTTCCACCATTCTAAAGAACCCACCTTCCTTATCAACCAAGCCGTCCTATCTAGTAACTCCCATTCTAGTCTTTTGCCAAAAACAGGGCATGTCAATCCTGGTGCAAATATAAAGACAAACCCTCAGAAAAATAGACCTGGAACTGTGATACTCTCAAAATGGTCCAGTAGGAGAACAATGTCGGAAAGCCAGTCTAGCCCGCCTGTGATCCCATCCCGCAGGCCTGGATTCCGGGTATGCTATATCTGTGGCCGAGAATTTGGGTCCCAATCACTCGCTATTCATGAGCCCCAGTGCTTGGAGAAGTGGCGTATTGAAAACAGCAAGTTGCCCAAGCACCTGAGAAGGCCTGAACCCTCCAAACCGCAGCCTCTCAGTGGCAGCAGGACCTACAATCTTCAGGCAGCGAATGAGGCAGCGTTTCAGAGTTCCCAGGCTCAGCTGCTGCCCTGTGAATCCTGTGGCCGCACATTCTTGCCAGATCGTCTTCTTGTTCATCAGAGAAGCTGCAAGCCAAAGGGTGAGGGGCCTAGAGCACCAAACCCCAACAGCTCTGATGACCTCACTGGTTTCAAGAAAGCTTCTGGTGGCATCCCAGCCCGACCAAGGACTCTCATCTGCTACATCTGTGGTAGGGAATTTGGCACCCTGTCCCTTCCTATTCATGAACCCAAATGCCTGGAAAAGTGGAAAATAGAAAATGACCGGCTCCCCAGGGAGCTCCGCCGGCCATTCCCACAGAAGCCTCAGCCCCTTCCAACCGGACAGTCCAGTCAAGAGGGGCCAAGTCAAGCGCAGCTTGTGCCCTGCCCAAACTGTAGCCGGACCTTTGCCCCCGACCGCCTTCTGGTACACCAGAGAAGTTGTAAAGCTCAGCCTAGTGGGTCAACAGTTCAGAATTTGACCTCAGGAAGTAAAGGTGGCCTAAAAGAGTCTGCTAATTCCAAGCAGCAAAGGAACATGGCAGCACTCCCTGTGACTGATAAGGTAATTCATGCCACATGAGATGCATTGGGTGGAGCCGGGGGTACATTCTGCCTCTAGGGGAATGAGAGAAAACTGTCCCCAGAATCAGCTGACTCAGCCCCTAGGGTGGTTTCTTTCAATACATTATTTCTGCCTCAATGCAGCCCATCCAAGTTGACTCCCTGTCGGACTCCAGAGTCTATATCTCTGTCGACAAAATAAATGTAAGAACATCCTTGCCTGGTGGGTTCATAGTCCTCTTCTATTCTGCTGCCTAAAAGTAAGAGAGATGGACTTCTTTCTTCCCTGATTCCTCATACCAATAATCCTTGGGAGAGACTGTTATTTGAAAATGAGTCATTAATGCTGTGTCTACATTACAGAGATATAATTCCTAGTCCAACGGCCAATATTTATTACCGGTTTATTTTAGTCATCTACCTTAGGAATTCATTTTTGGCAATGCTAGGTTATGCTGAGTTTATCTTACTAAAATAGAATCTGTGTCAAAAACCCCAAATGACTTTAGCAATAATTAAACACTGGAGCACTTGCAGAAATAGACATGCTCTGCAAATACGGCATGTTTTCTTTCAACAATTACATGATTGTAGTATGTGGGGAATTAACCCCAGTATAGACTCTGAAGCAGCTAACTGTGTGTTTCTGGTTCTGAGAAGTGCTCAATTCCCGCTCTGTGTTTGGGTTGGACACCAGGCCCTGATCCCTGACTTGGGCAATTGTAGATAAGCATGACCCCAGGGGTCCCCAAGCTGTATGGTGAAGCGTTGTTGGCCTTTTACCTGAAGTTTCACCATCATCCAGGATTGGGGAAGGATGCTTATGAAGATGGCTACCTGCAAGACAGGGTGTGGTCTATGCCTTTTGTCCTGCCATTAAGCCAAGGTTATGGATGTGCTGTCTTGTACAGAATGTCAAATCATGAGAAATAGGAAGTGGTCAAAGTCTTTTCTCTATGTCTTGTTACTTAAAATGCCCCACCTGCAGGGATTCTTTAAATGGACTCTTTTCAAGAAACTAAGGTTACCGAAGCTATTGTAAAAGATCAAACAGGAGGGTTGGGTGGTGGGGAGGCATCCTTTGTTTTTAATCCAATTTTTTCCCTTTTTTATTGCATTATTTTGGCAAATGTCTATTACTTTTTCCTAACTTCCATGTTTAAAATGAAATAGTTATGGACTTACTGGTTTAGAAGATTCCAGGACAACGATCCTAAAGTTGAAGAATCAGAGTAACAGATGCTGGGCAAGTTTTCCGATGAACACTGAAGAAAGAACGGCTAGTTTCTTTGCTGAATGAAAACTCAAACTCTTAAGTGTGGCATGGGCTGCAGGCTGGTCTCATAAACATGATCTGTTTTTCCCATCTTCTGGCTATTGCTTTTCTTCCAAAACGTGTGGGGTCTGGATTCAGAGAGTAAAAGAATCCGTGTCTCAGGGCCACAAATGAGAAACTCCATGAGCATTCTGACTTACAGCCCTGTTTCCTGATTGTATGCATTTACTTCAAATGTTCTCATTGCAGATCTCCAGATAGGGAAGAGTGTGGTCAGGATTCTTGAGCTTGTTGTTGTAACACATACTTTGTGCTCCCAAGAGTGGAGCCAACAGGCTGAGCACAGCATGTTCTCACTCAGTCACGACTGCTCAAAGAGGCTGGCCTGGGCCCATGGCTTCACAAGAAGACACCTCCCGATTCACCCAGTCATCCGGAGGGGAGAATCTCAAAAGGAGAAGCCAGTGATGGCCCTCAAAGACTTGAGCATTTCGATGAGAGTAGGGGGAGTCCATCATAACAAGGGCATCTAGAGGACACGGCTGTGTCAGAGTACGGCCAACCCTGCTCCAGACCTGAGAAGGCACGTGTCAGTGAGAAACTGGCACTCGCTGCTGTCAGATGTGTGCTGGCCCGTTTGGGGACCACACAGGCTTTAGTGGAGGACATGGGAAGGTCATCCAACACAGGGTCTCTTTAGCTGCCAGATTTAAAGCAAGCTTGGGTTAATTAAAATGGAGGGAATTCGTAGGCTTCAAAGAGGCGTAAGAGCTCTTGAAGCAATGGACTTGATTCCTTCTCTAGAAAAGACATTCACCATTCCACAGGGCTTTCAGCAGAAACCCTCTCCTGAGCAGCGTAATTTTCTCTTTCAGTTATGATTTGATCTTGTCTGTTGCTATTTTTTCTTTCTTCGTGTCATTTAAAATTTAGATAGTACAGTGAATCATCCATTGTCCATAAAGAGCACTGCCCTATGCATTATTAGAGCTCAGAATTTCGTCTGCCCGTGATGGCCTGCTTTCGGCTGACTACAATGCACACTCATTCTTTTTACAATTCAGATGTTTGCTTCATGTCTTCTCTTGTCAATTAGAAAAATTTCCCTCTAGAATCCTTGTTCTGACTTCAGATTAGAATCAGTGATCTTGCCTAGTGTTTTCAGGGGGCTCAATCTTGTCGTGCATTCTGGTGAGAAGAATGTTTTCAGAACCACGATCATAGTGCTTGGGAAACAATTCACTCCAGTTGGGTGACAATGACTGTTTTGCTGGCAGAGTGAATTACCCTCCTCTCAGAATGTTCCTGCAACATAGATTGACTCAGGTCCCTTATGACACAGATGCTCTTGTTACCCTTCAATCAAGTCTAAACACAGATGCCTTTAAGACAAGTTCTCCTCCAAGAACCAGGGGTGGGGGTGGGGGCTTTTTTGCTTTAGCTCTGCTTTGCCCTCTAACCACTGGATGGGCTTGAACTGTCCCATTGCTTCTCATTCAAAATACAGGACTGAATTCACTCTTTCTGATCTTACAGGGAAGTTGTGAAGGATACTAAGCAGTGTGCAAGAGGAATAAAACCAGCAGTGTGGATTTTTATTAAAAAGTGTGACTGCCCTGGGGTTACTGCTCTCCCACTATATGGCATCATGAGCAGCATCACACTCCCTTTCTCTCCTCTAAAAGAAGGAAAGAGTGAGAATATCCAATTCAGCAAGGGGGCCAGCCCCGTGATGCAGTGGTTAAGTTGGCGTGCTCCGCTTCGGCAGCCCAGAGTTCACAGGTTCAGATTCCGCGTGCAGACCGACACACCGCTTGTCAGCCATGCCGTGGTGGCATCCCATATAAAGCAGAGGAAGATGGGCACGGATGTTAGCCCAGGGCCAATCTTCCTCAGCAAAAAGAGGTGGATTGGCAACAAATGTTACCTCAGGGCTAATCTTCCTCACACACACAAAAAGAATATCCAGTTCAGCAAGATTTTAAAAGTGGTATTAATTCCAGATGAAATTTGATGCACAATGTGGAAAACCATAGATTATCATTTTAAATTTTAACATTGCATTAGTTAATGAGATCCTTTAATATCTATTTCAGTAAGCAATTTCCTAAGTGATGCTGAGGAGTACAATAATAGAGGTCATTATTCCTCCCTATTTTAATATGAGTGAATAAATTTTAATATTCGCATTTAATATTTGGAAAAATACTGCCCTTTTCTAGAAGCTGATAGTATTTCATTCTTTGACTTTAGGCCCTTTCCGGCTAATTGGAACAGAGATTGACCGAGTTCATTAAATATAACTACAAACCAAAATGAAGCCTTTGTCTAATTACCTTTTATTAGTTAGATAATGCTTGGGGTTATTTTCTTGGGATTTTGCTTTTAACATGTGAAACACTGTTCCTAAAAATCCTATATTACAAAATAGACTTTGTAAAATACAAATACAAATACAAGAAGAAAATATTCTTTTACTTTACGGGATCTTTTCTCTAAATGATTGCTTCTCTGAATGTAGTTTTAAGCTACCTCTGGCATCCTTGATGCTCAGGTTTAAGCTAAAATCCCATCAGACACGTCTCTAGCGTCTGGTGCTGCCATCTGGTGTTTTCTTTTAAAGTAATGTCTTCTACTCTATAAAAAATGTTATTGCCTTTCTCTTTGTGTTAGCTCCACATGTATTTGAGAAGATGCCTTTATTATACAAACTCTAGTTATTTAGCGCTACAGTTATATATTTGGTTTAACATTATAAATGCTGTTCCATGGCTAATTATTTCATTCTCTAAAAGCAAAACTCTCAGTGGAAAGGTCACAATCAGAAAGACCCAGAAGAACAGGAGGGATGTTCTCATATTGTCAAATGTTGTGTGTGTGCCTGTGTATCTATTGGGTAAGAAGTATTTGGAGTTTATTAGGAGGCATGGAAGAAAGAAAACTAACTTTTATTGATAGCCTTTATGATTTCAGCATCTCATATACATGATCCATTTTAATCTGTATAATATTACTGTAAGACAGATATTATTTTCCCCACTTTCCAAGTGGGGAAACTGAGGTTAAGCAACAAAGTCACATAGTGGGTTTGGTAGTGAGTGTCAGAGCCAGATATGTCTAATTCCAAAGATCCATCTTTGCATGTCACCAAGAGAGAGGCATATGTGTGACACAACAAAGGCATGGCTGCCCTGTGCTGCTATTAGTGTTAAGTAGGACAAAGAGGACAGAAGTTTGCTCATTCAACAAGTATTTATTGTTAGGCATTGGACTAAGTACTAAATGTAGAGTCATAAATAAGATGGACACACTTCTTGATCTCATGGAGTTTTTAGTTTATAGAGTAAATGATATGAAATAAATAAAAATAAATACAAAATTTCAAATTGTAATATGGCAGTGTCTAATGGTGGGAACAGATGTTCAGGATCTTGGTTAGCAAAAACCTCTGGATGGAAGTTACATTTCAGCAGAGACTTGAAAGGTATGAAAGCATTAGCTAAGAGTAAAGATGTGGGGGAAGGAAATGGCAGGAAAAGGAGACATTTTGGCCAAAGGTAGCATATGTGAAGGCTATGAGGTATGAAAAATCTTAAAATGGAAGTAAAAAGTCGACAGAAAAGTGGCCAGAGCCTAACGAAGGAGGGGACAGGCACACAAGTTCAGACTGTAGAAACAGCATAGTTCCCTCCAGCTGCCTAGTGGATGTGGGGACATCAGTTGTTTGGCTATTGCAGAATCCAGGTGACAGCTGATGATGGCTTGGCCTAGGGTGTTGGTAGCAGAGATGGAGATAAGATATAATGAGCAGAAATTGGTGATAGTTGGGATGTGGAGGGGTGAAGAAGGGGGTCAGGACAACTCCCAGATCTCTAGCTTCAACAACTGTGCTAGTTGTGCCATTTTCTAAGATGGGGAAGACTTGAGAAAGGGTAGACTCTTGGGGGTTAAGATCAATAGTTCCATTCTGGACATATCAAATTTAAAATGCTTGTGAGATGTCTTAGTGGGTAGGTCAGCCTGAATATATAAGTCTGAATCTCAACAGAGAAGACTAGTTTTGGGTATACATTTGTATATTATTAATATATATTTAAAGTCATCAGAATGAGTATAGGATTAGAAAAATAGACCCAGGGCTGAGTCCTGAGGCATTACGATATGCCGGGGTTAGAGGAGAAGGAGCTAGAGGATGGGTGCCTGTAGACACTGGAGAAATGAGTGCATACAGAGTATGGTGCCATGGAAGCTGCAATCAGAGAAAATGTCAAGAATCAGGGTGTGGAAAGCAGTGTGGGATGCTGAGAGCCTGTGTAGAATGAGGGCCCCAAAAATATCTCTTTGATTTGGCAATGTGGATTTAGTCTGATCACCTTGGAGAAAACACATTCAGTGTAGTGGTGGGGGCTGTAGAGGGTATAGATGATAAAGATATGATGTGTTTTGAGAAGTTTGGCTTTGAAAACTAGGAGAAAAATAATGTGTAGGCTGGAAATAGAGACATTGGGTTAAGAGAGCTTTCTTTAAAAGATGGGAGCTTCTAGACTATAGTTGAATGCTTAGGATTGTGATCCAGTGGAGAGAGGGAGGATGAAGAAGCAGGAGAGGAGATAAGGGAAAGTGGAGGAGAAATAGGCACCAAAGGGTGGGATCCCAGCTTGTTCAGAGAGAGAAATTTGGTAGGAGGGGACACTTCTCCATTTCAGGAGGAAGTTGAATGCAGATGAAGGCAAGTTTGTAGGTTGCGAGTGGGAAGATGAAAGAGCTACAATCTGTTAGCTTATCTCTTATGTTTTCTCAATGAAATACCAGGCAAGCTTTTTAAGCCTATCCAATGAGAAAGAGAGAGGTACAAAGTGAGAGAAAAAGGTTATTTTTAAGAGTCTACTTAGTCCTTTGTCTCTTTAAGTCTTCAGTTAAGCTGAGTTCCTGAAATCAAGACTAAGGCTTCTAGAACCCTTTGCCTCTATGATTCCCAAACACAAGAATGACTTGGAACTCTTTGGAAGTGGTAGATAAAACATTCAGTGGGGTCCTTCTGGGGGTTCTTACCCTTATAATCCTCTTCAGTGGCCCTAATTCACCTCCTCAGCTGAGCTGATGTCATGAAAACCAGCCTCGACCTCACAAACTGCCCCCTGATGATGCTGATAGCTGGACTACTAATGTTCAACTCCATGTGCCATTTCTTCACCTTTCCTTGGTGCCAACCATGCCCACATATCAGGGCAGCATTCTAGGATCCCACGGCTCTCAGGTATACAAGGCACAACTTTAAGGTAACAGGACCAGTTCTCTTCTACACTGTGGCCTTAGAAGCCAACCGGAAGGCATCTGTGTGTGTATACTGCATGTGTGGATTATGTGTGTGTTGAGGGTGGGAGGAGTTATGAATTTTAGAGCAACAGCATTACCACTGAAATTGATGTATAGCTTCCTAATACAAACATTTGAAGGATAATACTCATCTGTACAAACTACAGTCTAACATCATTATTTTTAAGAAGCAGCCTCAACTTATAATTATATATCACATATCCATGGTGGGAGAGACCATAATAGGTACAGCCACCTCTCCCAGAGCCCAAAGACCAAAGCAAAAATAGGTGTTCATTGTATTGGTGCTCCAATATGTGGCTTTCTGCTTCTCTAGAAATAAAAGTACTGATTGTAACCTCTGTGAGAGGAGAGGATCACATATTATAAATTCAAATATTACTCAGGCCTAAAATGACAAACTGCAACATGCCATATTCTCAAAGAATTAATCTAGCTTAAATGATTTCATATGTCTTCCTAAGCCTGTTTTCCCGTCACCCCTGTCTTCCTGCTTCCAGCCCCAAACACACAGAGGTCCATCTTTTCTAACAATAGATGTATGAAATCGTTGTGCAATCACTGAATGGCTATACATAGTTCTTAGCAATCCAAATTCCAAGGTCAACAACTAAAATTTCTCCCCAAATTCTTAGAACTCCACCAAAGGCAGTGCAACACAAATTGGAAGGAGTTCCTATTGAAACAGAAGTGACTGTCCTGTGAAGAGTCTCACTGCTGAGTATGAGGCATGAGTTCAGCTTTATGAATGTGTGGAGCATTGAGAGGATTTGACTCAGGACTCCATCTGTTGCTTTCCCTTTACATTGTGTAATTCACCTGCTTCTTACATCCATTGTCTCTTTCAAATATTCACCTCTAACAGGCTGTTTTATATGTAAAGAAATGTCCTGTAAATTGAAGAAAGGCCTAATAAATCCAGGAACTCAATAATTTTCCAATCTTCCTGCTCCAAGTACCAGCTCTGATGCCATGATCCTGTCATTTAAAGTCCCCAAGCAGCTCTCACATCCTAGGCTACGTTTGTTTAAGCAAAGAAGGTGAAATTATAATGGTATCACTGGTCTCAACCTAAAGGATCAGGAAATCGAGGCAGAGGGAGAGAGAGAGGATAGGAGGGAAGTGGGATCAACAGTTCTGATAAGGAAAAAAACTGTCTCCCAAGGTTTGAATTCTTTCTGGCCTATCCAAGGGGATACCTTTCTTTTGATTGGAAAACTTCTTTTCTTGGCCTTCCCCCTGAGCTGGGGGGACTTTAGCATAAATTGTAGACAAATCAGGCATTGGAAATAACCCAACTTCCAAGTCCCATGTCAGGTAGTGTCTATGCTTTCCTTTTTGTCTCTCTAACTGTAGAAGCTGGAAGAACTGAGTGGCTGTCTCAGTTCATGGGTTTTCCTGTCTTGCCCCCATTGCTTCCTTGCTGCTTCCTTTTATCCTATGACCTGGAAGCCATCTGACCACAAGGGTCAGGCCTTGTGCCAAAGTGAAGAGCACAAGAACTGGACATAAGGGACATCCTCTATCCAGTTTCTTCAAGGAAAGTCATTCTTGACAAGAATTTAGCAAGAGATTTAATCAAACACTTCACCTTCCAACCAATATCCTTCTAAGGGATCAGGGAAAAAAGCAGTTTTATTTCAAATGTGAAAAAAAACCCAACAAACTTCAGCTGAGAAACTGTATTTGTTTCAGGAACAGATTCTAACTTGGAATTTGTTCTTTGACTTACATTTTTCAGCTTTGTATCTCAGAGTGAGCAATTAAATAACTAACATGCCAAACTACCAATAGTTTGTTTTAAAAAATCAGGTACCTGAAGATACTTGAATATTAATACATTTCCAAATGAACAGCAAAGTCTTTCTTATTGTTAAAAGGAGCAAAACAAAACTCCAAATCATAAGCAACAGACTCTCTCTAATAGTTGGCCAATAGACAGGCAGGATTGGAAAATTCATTACGTGGCATCCAGCGATTTCCAAAAACAATTTAATTTCAAACAATGATCCTTCCAGATGTGACATTTGGGTAGAATTGTTTGAAAACACCAGAAGTAAACGTGAAATACCAGTGGTTTCTAGACAATCAAACTCTGCAATTGTTGAGGTTTGAGATTGAACTATGCAGTTACTCCTATATATTAAAATGGTATTTATACTTTATCTGCATGTGTAGGACATGCCTGGGGGAATGGAAACTTAATTATATACATTCAGTCTCAGTCAAGTGTGTGAAATTGTGTTTTAAATGGCCACAGGCAAAATTCTGACTTTGGGAAATGAGTCTTTGGTGACCTGGCCTCACATTCTGTTCTCCTTTTCCTTTCAGCACTCTCTGCACCCTCCTTGCCCCTACCAATCCCCATTTCTTGATATTGTTGGAAGGGGGTTGGGAGAATCTGATAAAATCCTTCATAGAAAAATCTCCTTCATAGGACTATTTGCATTTTGAAAGAAGATAGGGGAGAGGGCAGTTTTAACCCAAAGGAATGAACTTTTGAGGTAGTCAAGAGAGCAGAAGTAGGAATTTTGCCGGTTTCTCACCAATCCCACCCAATGGCTGACTCTCTGGACATGTAAGGCAGAGTACGATACTCTGCTGACCACTGGTGACTTTATCCCTCATGTTTCTAGAAGTAGCTGGAATCAGACAGACCTGGAATGAGATAATAGATGCACAACAAAATCACATATCTTTGAGCAATTTATTTAACTTCCCTCAGCCTCAGTTCCCTCACTGTGAGAGGCTGAAATAAGAGAATGCCTGCAAAGGACCTGGGATAGCAGCTGGCAAATGGTCACTTGTCAGCTCCTTCCTGCCCCCTTCACAGTGGCAATGCCTGAAGATGCCCTGTGTGAGTGAAAACCAGCTTTACCACTTAGTAATCGTTCTGTGCCTTAGTTTCCTGGTTTGTAAACTGGGGGTACTGAGTCTTGCCCAGAGGATTATTATGAGAATTATTTCGATAAAGCATGTGAAGTGCTTAGTATAGGGTCTGCACTTAGAAAGTGCTGGATAATTGTGAGCTGCTACTCAGTTGGACATTTTCAATATTGGAATATTCACAAGAATTTCTAAAAGAGGTTTTACTTTTTTCCTCAAGTACGGGAGAGAAAAACTTTCCCTCTTATTTCCCCATCCAGACTTTCTGCATTCTATGGTATGCCCTGTGCACTTACCACAGACATTTTAATTATTTGGCTTAATGGAAGGGATCAGGAGTATGGAAAATCTAAAATAGCAGCTAAGGCCCAAATTCTTCATGTTTAATGTTGTTGTGTGGGAAGAGGAACACTCCCTGATGGAATGACACCCGTTCAGACAGCTGCACAGTCACATAACAAGTCCCTCAGACCCTGGCAGGATGGGCTCCATTTTTGACAGCCTGAGATTCAGCTGGAAGTGGGGGAAGCAAAAAGTCCTCCAGCAAGTAAATGACTTGAGGATTACTCATGGTTACTGTGCCCATGTGGTCTTGGAAACCAGTCTCATCCCTTAAAGTGAGAGCTTCTTTTGCCTAAGGATAGTCTTCAAGCCTCCTGTCAAGTTCTGTTGTAATTGCCTAAGTGCTTAAATTCAAAGAGACCAGGGAATTTCCAGTGTGACAGTCTCTAATGTATCCATACATATTTTTTTTTCTAAAATACCTCTCTTACTACCTGGCGAGCTTTTTAAATTCCATAGTCAGAGATTCAGTCCTTTGACTCAAAGCACTGACTCTATAGAAGATCCTAGCTAAAATGCAGATTCTCTAGATAAGTAACAAACCCTTTTTAGCCACTGGCACATTAATGCGAATTGAACATAAGTTTAGCTCATTTTTTGGAAATAAGATATAAGGCAAATAATTTTGTTGGGGATATATGTGGGGAAAGGAAGTGGAAAAATAGGCTGCACAGAGTCACAAACTCAAATGCTTTCAGAAGTTGAACTGGCTGCATATAGGGCAATAGGGAGTGGTAGAGCTTGTGGTATCCTGGAGAGTAAGTCCCACCTAGAGACATTCACATTTAAAACTTTTAAGAACATTGTGCTGGTCAAGTAAAACACACCTATCTGTCGGCTGAAATGGCCTTTGTTCCATCAGTTTACCATCTGAGATCCAGAGTAGGAAGCAGAGGGGAGATAGTTCTAGGGGGTAGCCTGGGTGAGAGGCTGTAAAGAGGATAGCCTGGGTCATGAGGGCCTCACGAATGGACCCACGCAGTTGCGTGATGGTTGTGTGCAGGGACCACTGGCACGCACTCTTCAAGTCTGGGCATAGGGAAACTCACCCCAGCTGCCAACAACCGTTTGGGAGTCTCCAGAACAATGAGGGCTTTCTTGTGGGTCAGACATCTGGGAGGCAAACCTTCTAAGAATTTAATAGGACCACAAAAAGTCCAGGATCCTAGAGAGGTTCCACATCTGGAGAGCAGTTTTCAGAACTAATCAGTCTGAATTCAAACATATCAGTGGGCAGAGAAATCAAGAAAATGCTTCCTCCACTCAGCAGGTCCCTTTCTCACTCTGCTCCCGTTTCTTGAATAATTTCAGGTGGAAGGGGCTCTGTGCATGCCCAAGAAGGACCTGTCAACCTGACTTACTGCCTTAGAGAAAGAGCTTAGGAAAAAGTAAAAAATATTTCCCAAATAAATGTGGTGAGTTAAGTGTGGTCATTCCCACTGTTAGGGCCAGTTCCTGGTTCTGTACCTAGCACAGTGCCTGGCACACTGCCTGGAACCAGAAAATTCTTCCTGAGCAACGGCATCTGGGGTACAATTGAATCACCTCCTGAGAGACAGACCTTTCCTCCAGATGCGTTTCCATTTAGTGTTAGCTCTCATCTCCCGAATCAGTCTCAGCTGGATTCTCAGCAGATGTCTCTGGTTTCTTTCTGCTCACAATGCGACTTCAGTATCAATATTTAGAATCCCATTGCTTTATTGGCTTTTGTGAAGTTGAAAAATATCTGATTAAACCCAGATATTTTCAGACTGGCCATACTGAGCTCGTTAGGAGTCACGCTCCATTTAAGAAACAAAGTACATCAACATACAGGGCTGGCTCTGGGCCAGGTCCTGAGACAGGGTAAGGATTGTCATGTGTATCTCTCCACAGCCACCATTTTTTAATTTTGCATCTTGTGACTCGCATCCTTACAGATTAATGTTCATAACCGGATGGTCTGAAAGTGTCTTAAGGTGGAGCACCTTTTCCTAATTTACTCAAAGTTGTGGCTCAGGCCAACGGGGACTGTTCCCTTTCAGGATGCTCTCTCACTTCTGGGTTCCTTGATTTCTCTTTGACTCTTAGTTTAATGAAAGTGTCCAAGTGAACACAGGGTATATGGCTGTTTTGATGCATGGATGTTATGAAGCAACCTAAAGGAAAAAAAAAAGGACACTTAAATTTCCTACATTTTTGTTTATTTCCAAGTAATATGCAAAGCATGCTACTTGAGGGAAAGAGTCAGGCATTTCATTTCATTTGCATACATATTTGGTAGTAAAAAGGACATCTTTTCATCGTGATATGGTGCTTTGGCACAGCCCCACTTAAATGGACTCTTGCAAAAGAACAGGCCAACCGCTTCAATGACAGCAAATAAATCCAGCCAACTCCTGCCTTCCAGTGTGCGAATGTGAGGGGGCTTCCTCTGCTCCCTGGTAGCAGATAGGAAATTGTACTTGTGACCTTCTAGAGCCAAAGCTCTCAGCTCTGTCTTTTTTTCTTCGTAAAGGAAATGAGCCTAAAGATGATAATTACATATTGGAGGGAGGTCAAGGGCAAAGCCGAAGAAAATGTAGAGGAATGAATAGCTTGAGGCAAAGAGAGCCTTTCAGTATCCCTGAAATCAGCTGAAGAAAGTAACTAACTGACTTTATATGTCTATTGTGCACACACACACACACACACACACACACACACACACACACTCACATATTAAAGGACCTTAAAGTTTCTCTTACTGGAAGGTGAGAAACTGTTGCCAGTTGTGTTTCAAACAGACCAGATGCCATGCACGTGGCACAGAAGGATAGCCCTACTTTTCAGCCTTCCATCTCTGCTGCCGGGCTCAGGCCCTGACATCTAGAATTGGACTTTTCTGGATGAAATTATATGTGAAGGGAGTTGCTGCCTAGTGTACTTTCTCTGCCAAAATTTTAAATGTCCTGGAAAAAAACATTTTCTAAATTTCGCTAGGTTTTTTTTCTTTGTTTTCTTCTATGGTATTTTTTTCTCTTTTTTCAAATGAAGAATTTCCTGGGAGACAAATTAAAGGGTTTACAATCTGGATCACTTAAAATATTCTCTAGTTCCTGGCAGAGGCACTCTAAAATACATTATTTGATTCTGGAATTTCATCTGACCATGTGTACTGCTGACTTTGAACTGACTGCATTGTATGAGCACAGTATTGCAAAAATACTCCACTAAACTAGGTCTGCATGAGTGCTTTTTATCAGCTTTATTGAGGAATAATATACAAACAATAAATTGCATTCATTAAACACGTACAATTCAATGAGTCTTAACAGTTTTATATACCCGTTATACCACCACCACAATCAAGATACGGAACATTTTCATCACCCCCAAAGTTTCCTGATACCCTCTATTCCTCCTTTCACCTCCAACCTCCAGGCAGTCTCTGATTTGATTTTTAACCACTATAGCTTAGTTTGGATTTTATGTAAATGGAAGCTTCTTTCAGCATAATGATTCTGAGTTTCATCCATGTTGGTGCAACTAGCAGTAGCTCTTTTTTCTTGCTGAGTAATAGTCCTTTGAATGGGCATATTACACTTTGTTTATCTATTTATGGACGTTTCCAGTTGCATTAGTGTTTTTATTATCACTTAAGAGTGCTGTCTACTTCAGTGCAGGCAGAACCAGTCTGTGTTTCTTCAATACAGAAGAATCAAGATGTTTTAGTATATGAAAATTATCAGTTGCCCCTTCTGGCCCCTTCCTTGGTCTGTTTTGTCTCAAAGGCATTAAGTCCTCATCTTTGCACTAAGGTCTCAACACAATCGAGACATTTTTCATTTCTGTTCTTCATTGCCCTGTCTCTGCCTGACTCCCACAGTAACACAATGGCTGATACAGCTCTCTTGGCATAGAAAGTACTTGCTTCTAGTATTCTCTGTCAAATTCCTACCCAGCTGCTGAAGCACAGCAAGTTTCTAATGACAGGAGGATGGAGTCTGGGGTCAAGACCAAGGTGGGAAGATGGAGGGACACTTAGAAAAGATGCCAACCTTTGACTGCATTCTCAAGGTCTGACCACTCATGTTTCAGTCCTATATTGAACAGACTAATCCTTGCTTTCATAGTTCCTCTAATCAGTCTTTTCACTATGGGCTTTAAAGCTCTCATGTTAAAACACTTCAGTAATACTAGTTATTGAAAAGGTCATGTTGTTTGGAAGTTTGCTTGAAAGGAGTTCTCCCCTCATCAGTACAGTTCTACCCATTCAACAAGTACCCATTCTACTACCCACTTCAAATATCACCCACTTCATGGTTCAAAACTCTTCCCTTCCTACTTGAGGCTTCTATGGCACCGTGTCTTCCTATCATGGCACTTATAAATTTTGCCTTCTGTAAAAGTGCTTGTAGCTTATGTGCTTATCTCCGTTACTAAGGATTGGGGATCCCATAACCTCCAGCATGGTGAAGGTTCTATATTCAGTTAAATGTTTGTTGCTGGAAGGAACAGATGAATAAAGTCATGGAGGCAGCAAAGTTGAGGACTGTGGCCTCTAGCTTGGGGAATGGTGTTGAGTTTGGTGTGGCTAGCAGACTTGTTTCATGGGGCTAATGCTGGCCATGAGTGAAGTCAGTATGAAGTGTCTGGCCTTTATTCTGTAGCCATGGAGAACCACAAAAGTTCTTGATACCACGTGAGAAGGCCAAGTTTGCACAAAACAGTCAAGTGCAGAGGGGAAGGGGGCAGTTGGGAGGCTGAAAATTATATGGTGATTTGTCAGTCCAGCCACAATGGGCAACACAGGACCCAAGGGATAGTTTAGTCCATCCATCCTCCAAGTTGTCTTTTTGGCTGCCACTTTTCAGCATAAGATGACTAATACCATACAGCCCTGTTTAGTTATTTGTCAGTTCATTTTTTGGCTAATGCATCCAAGCCAGGGAAACAAGCCTAAACAAAATTAAAATATCTGAAAGAGCTATATTTAAATTATCTTATGGTGGAGAAAGCTAAATCTCATCCTCAGATTATTTTTCCAGGCCTTTGTTACTGTTTTCTAAAGCAATGGAGCAGTATTCTAGGATTTCAATTAAGTTGCATCATATATATGTATATTCAAACTTTAAACAGTTGCTCAAATAAAATAGTATTGGAATAATATAATTTAATATACTGTAAATATTTTCATTTTGCAATGTACTTTTATACTATGTAAACCTGTATTCATTCCTAATATTAATTCTAATTCCAATTAGTAATTGATTATAGTACTAAACTGTATTATGTACAAAGCCTTAAATATCATCTTTTATCAGTTATTAAAGGAATTTTGAGAAAATAATTTGAGCTCCACTTGATTTTTCCTTTTAAGATTGATTTTATTACCTAATCCTTGCTTAAGTTTTGACTCTGGAATTGGTATTCTGCTTTATCATTCTTATAAAAATGAAACAAGTTCATTATAAAAATTCAAACCATTAGGAAAGTATAAAAAATAGCATAAAAATTACCCCAACCTCCCCTTAGTTTGACCTTACTGCATATCATTCCAGACATCTCTCTATATACACAAACATATATAAACATATAGACATGTAGATTTTTTCATAGAAGTGTGATCATCATATCCAAGTTATTATTAATAGAGATGTTTAATTTTACTTGAATTTGACAAAAAGAAACCAAAGTGAAACTGATATTGCTGAAAACTATTTCTTCACTAAAAGAATATTAGTTTCTAAAAGGATCCACTAATGTTAAAAAACAAAGAAAAATTATTAAAGGATTAAAAAAAATTTTAATTCCACTCTTTAATTTTACACTGACTTAATTGACTGTTTGCCATGAAAGGTGAGGAATTTAGTATCATTAATATCTTTCCTCTGCCAACTTTTGATAATTAAGTATTTTTATTTGTCAATAAAACAAAAGCATTCCTTTTATATTCTCTTCTCTAATCATAATTTCTCTAGTCATTTTGTCTTAGGTCTACGTTAAAATGAATTCATCACCAGTCTTATAGTCACAGCTTCAATACTTCTGAGCTTTTTTGTTGTTGTTGTTTCATCCTTTGATTGCTTATGTTTTATTAATTAATGTTTTTCAAAGGGGATCAGAGGTAGAGTGACCATACAATTTATTGACTAAACAGGGACACTTTAGAGAGTAAAGGAAGGAGCTATTAATATTTAGTCAAGACAATGGGTATAAGCAGGACTTACACCCTAGACTTACCAAGTCTAGGCAAAGCAGAACTTAAGATCACTGAGAAGCCAGAGGAGGTGTGTTTCATAAGTTCTTGCATGCTTCAACTCAGTACTTTTTGACACACTTAAATGGTGCCAAATGGCTTTTTACACAAAGGAGCATCTATCTGAAGAAAAAGTTTGGCTCTGGCTAAAAGCCCAACAGCTCACTTCCTGGAGTTAATGGATGGGTTTTAGGGAGTCCACCAATTTTTTGAAATCATATCCAAAATTCTGCATACATGTGCATTTTTTGGAGAGATAACCATAGCAGTCATTAGATTTTCAAAGGGATCTATTGCCCCATAAATATTACTTGCTAATTTCTATTTCACAACAAATCTCCCAAAAGCTACATTCTTGGTTCATGATCTCCTAACTCTGCTGTAAATAATATCACACAACTATAATTTCACACTATTATTACTTAGGATTTATTGTGGATTAATATAAGAAATGAGCAAATAAAGAATGTTTCTGATCTTTTGTAAAAGTGCTAGTAATGACTTCCATTTTAGTTTTCAATATTTCTTTCATTAAGATTCTTGCAACAGTATTTAGTGTTAGGAATATTTTTTCCTTCTGGCTAACTGTTGTGCTTCCTCCGACAAGCTCTATTAGCTACTGAGTTGTATAATTCACTGTGGTTTCCTTTCAGCCTGAACTACCAGGGAGGTCATTGAGAGCTATTTGAAATAGGTATCCCAGTCTAGATTTTCTAGAACTATGTTTATTCCTCTTCCATCAATATCTCTCTTGAGGTTGACCCTCTTTTATTTGTCCTTAATCTTTTCCCTTTCCTTTAATGGTGGTATTACACCCATTTATTTTAAACTGTAAAAATGAATAGATGGATGACAGGTCATCTACTCTGATTAGGAGAAAAGTTGTTAAATGTCTACTTCCCTTTGCTTTGCCCAGTCCTGGGCTATAAGATTGAACATGAGGTGTTCCCAACAGAGAAAAGACATTAACAAAAAGAAAAAAATGCTGTGTGGAAAATAAAATGATAATTCCAATAGTGGCCAGAAAAATGATTGAAAACATATGAAAGTTAGCAGACTCAAGTTAAAAGAAAAACACACATATAAAAACTTTCCCTGAAGTGTTCAAGTGCTTTGTCTATATCCAGCCTAAATACACTTTCCCAGGAAACTGAAAGAACAAAAGCAAAATTGTGATGAGACAATAAATTTTTGTGTATAGGGGCATTTAGTTGACAGTTCATTTAGGAAGTTTAGGAAACAGTTCACACCTGAAATAACACTTATGTAGATTCAGAGATTAACTTTTTAAAAAATCTTTTACCCTAATGTTAAAAAAGTAATGCCTCACTCCCAAAATATTACCTGAAATATAGACAGGAAAACTGTTGACCTAATCCTTTGCTCTGCAGAAACATTAGACTTATCAGCTTCCTCTTTGCCTTCCTTTGATTACACTTCTTGGAGTTGGCTGGCCCTGGCAAGACCCCACATAGACAAGTCCCCTGAGCAAACCTTCCACTGCCCCTGCCTTGCTCTGTTTTGCTGTGTTACATTAGCACATTAGCGAAGAAGGGGACTTCTGCCCTTTCTGCCAGAGCTGTGGTCTCTTCTTCCTGTTCCTCCTTTCCATCCCCCACATGACCACTTCCATCTGAAAACATTGGAGAAAGAGGCTGAAAAGCAACACTTTGGCAGTTGGGGTAGTGGCAATATACACAAGTTAGATTATTCAGCCTTCTCTGGAAGTTTCAGACTGACAATTGTGAAATTAATGAAAAATAAAAGAGATTCTCTTATCTCTGTTCAGACCCTGGGGATGCATTTTTCTCTTCAGCTATGTCTGGGTTGCTTGCACTTCCCTGAGCATGGCTTAGGAGTAAGATGTTCAAAACCTAAGAACATGGAATATGCTGCAGGTTCATCCGCAGTTCAACCACAAATACAGAGCATGGAACAAGCTTTGGAAAATATAATATAGAACATCTTAGCCTTTTTATGGTATTAATTTTCACCCACATCTCTTCAAGTTATTTTGTGCATGTCTTCTGGCCTCTGTGTCTGCCGTTTTCTTCTAATTTTTCCTTTCAAGAGAAACCTTCTGCAATGTGACGTGAATGTCCTCATTTAGGACCCTTGCCATTTATTTTTCTTATATGCTTGGTTAAATACTGGATTTGGCTCATTCTTTCCATATGGAATTTTAATAAATTCATTATTTTCAAAGTAAAGAAAAATAACTTTGCATTTTTAAACTAAAAACCTGCACTTAACTAACCTTTCCAGTAAATAAACATGTAAAAAATAGTAAGGAACTTTTGGTATTTTGAAAATTATTGCTTCTGCTTTATCCTTTGTCTTAAGTATTGAATTCCCCAAATATTTCTGAATTCACTTTTCAGGTTTTAGACCCTGCTATGTGGTTAATAACGAGGAAGGATAAACAAGGATAGTTATTTTGATGAATGTAGTATATTGGCATGATTCAGTGTAGAATAATAGAATAAAAATATTCTACCTCAAATAATGTGCTTTTTAAAAACCTTGGATCATCCAGAGAGTAACTCTATTTTCCATTTTGCTTGGTCTGTATTAATTGTGGATTTACTCATCCAGAGTCTGTGTTTTCGGCTCGAGTATGCAGAAATCATAAACGTGTTTCCTTCTGACTTTGATCTTGCTCTGTGCTCTTCCCATTGCAGATGTAACCCCCTATAGTCTTAGTTAAAAGCAGATGGATTCTAAAATCTTCACACATTTTGCCGTGTTTTATTTCTCCAAAGGAGGCCACGCCACCAACTTAATCTGCTTTTCCTGCCACCACCCAGTGCTACTTGAGAGCGTATTCAAAAAGGTCATTTAATTCCATTGAAATTTTTTGCAGTTCAACTTAACTAGGTCTTTTTCCATTATTCGATGGCTATTCTTCCCTAATTGAATCATTCTTACATTCCCCACCGTGCCTAATTCCCATATTTTTCACTATTCTCTTGCCCAGAATTCAAATCTCTTCATTGTCTGAAGATCACTCTGCCCCATACTTAGGAGACTAAATTCATCTTTGTGAGATCCACTTGTGCCTTACTTCTCCACAATAACCTTTGTCTAACTTCATCTATTTCATCTTCCCTTTCCTCAGAGGCTAACATCTCCAGTCACATCCTGGAGTCTATCTCCTCCTGCCTCCTTGGAGATGTTACTCTATTGATTATCTGTTTTCTCTTCAGCCTATAGTCTCTCTCTGTGCCTAAGACACTCCTATCCTGAAAACAACAACAAAGCAAATCTTTCTTCAACTCTGCTTCTCTCAAATTTCCTTTCTGCAAATTTTTGAAAGTGTATTCCTCCTCTGCTCAACCTAATCTTTAACTCCTAACAATTTAGTTTTATCCTTATCACTCCGTTGAAACTAAACTCGAAGTCACTAGTATATAATCTACTAGTAATCAGATTGAATGGCCTTCCTCAACCACCCGTTACTCTCTGTAGCATTTGACAGAGTTGATGACACTATCTTTCTGGGAACCAGAGGTGTTTCCAGAAAGATGATTGAAGTCTTTTGTCCCCATGCTCTGTTTCTTTAACTGCAAACTTGAACCTTTATCTTTTTAGGCTGCAATTGCCCTTGCCCAGTTTCCTTATTGTAGATATTCTCTCAGGAATTTTTCTCATGTACTCTCTATAAACTCCTTTTCTGAAATTTTTATGATTTTAAACATTTCTTCTGTGTGAACATCTCCGAAACCCACTAATCCTGAATTAAAGGCCTCTATTTCCTGTTTTGGCTGGACTTACATTTAAATTCTACCAGTATGTCAAAGACAATAGGTCCAGAACAGAATCCATTTATTTCTCCTTCTCCAACCTGACTTTTTGGGTTTCCCCCTTTCAGTAAGAAACATCACTATTTTCCCTGTTACCTAGAATAAAACACTGGTGTTCTCTTGGACCTGTGATTTCCTCACTCTCAGAGCCATGAATGCTCAGGCTTTTATGGATGTGCTGCCCTGCTAGCCCTTTTACATATATTACAGCCAAACTTACTTTCTTGAAGCACAATTATAGATTATTCCCCTCCCTAACAGCTTCCTATCATTTACAAAACAAAATCCAGAACTTAGCATGGCATTCATGGTTGTTCACAGCATGCCTGCGGCCTACCTGTCTGATTCTAGTTCTCAGTGCTACACTGAACACCAAGCAAGCTGATACTCACCTTCAGATTCCTGTCCCTGAGGCTGTGCTTATGCTGTTTCCCCAGTCTCCCATATCCTTCTCCCCTCTCCCAGTCCTTGTGGTCTAAATTCTACCCATTCTTCAAATGCTACCTCCTTAAAGCTTTCTTTGATCTTCACAACTGCGAGAAACATTTCCAACCTCAGAATTTCAGTTAAATTTTACTAATATAGCCAAATTAGCTTTCTTTTCCTTAGTGTTTATGTGAAGTTTTTTTCCCATCCTTTTACTTGTAATCTATTTCTGTCTTTATGTTCATAAAATGCATTTCTTGTAAACAACATATAATTGGGCCTTGCTTTTTTATCTAGTCTTTCAATCCATGCCATTTAATTGTGTTCTTTAATCCATCTATATTTACTGCAGTTATTGATATGTTCAGATTTAAGTCTACTACCTTGGTGTTTTAATTCTATTTGTTCCTCCCACCTCTTTTATTTATTTATTTATTTTTGATTCTCGTTCCTTCTTTCTTATCTTTCTTTGGGGGGTGGGAGACGGGCGGTTAACTCATCAATTTTTTTTTTAATATACTATCTCCTCTAGTTATGCCTCTTTGCATGACTTTGTGCTTTAGTGGTTACTATAGAGATTAAAATATGCATATTTAGCATGTCACACTCTATGTTTAAAGAATTATTTCAAGAAAGGCCTAAGAATTCTATAACAATCTATTTCCAATTTTTAGCCCTCACCATTTGTGCTCTTGTTTACTATAACTTTACTTATATGTACTATAAACTCCATACTCTTCTGCTTATTTTTCTTCAAAGAGACCATAATCTAAAGAGATTTTGTCATATATATATACAAAAATTAGGGATATTTTTAAAAGATTGTTTTGATTTATTGAACTGTTTGCATTTTATAGTGTTTCCATTCCTTCTTATAGAATCAGATTTCTAGCCGATATTTTCCTTTAGCATTTAGAACTTCTTTTAGCATTTCTTGTAGAGCAACTCTGCCAAGGATGAATTCTTTCACCTTTTGTCTAGTTAAAGATGTCTCTATTTCACCTTCATTTTGAAGGATATTTTTACTGAATATGGAATTCTGAATTGATAAGGTAGTGTTTTTTTTTCTTTAAGCATTTTTAAAATGTCATTCCGTTGTTTTCTCCCCTCTATTTTTTTTTCTGTTGAGAAATAACCTGAAATTCTTATCATTGCTTTCTCGTTCCCTTGTATATATTGTCTCTGTTTTTTCTGACTGCTTTCAAGCTTATCTTTGGTTTTTAACAGTTTCACTATTATGTGTCTAGTTCTGTTTTTCTTATTTGTCCTGCTTGGATTTTTCTGAGCTTCTTGGATGTGTCATTTGTTGTCTCATTAATTTTAGAAAATTCTCAGCCATAATTTCTCTATTTCTTTTGCTCCATTTTTTTTCTCTTCCTTCTGGGATCCAATTACATATATGTTGGGCCATTTTGTCTATTCTGTTTCTTTCTTTTCTCTTTTTTCTCTCTGTGTTACAGTTTGGATAATCTCTTTTAACATGTCCCTAAGTTTATTGATTGTTTCTTCTGCTGTGTAGGCTTCTGCTGAAAGTCCATCAAATGAATATTTCATCTCTGATAGCATGTCTTTTATTTTAGCACTTCCTATCAGTTTTCTTTAATAATTTTTATCTATCTGCTTTTATGTCTCTGCTTTAATTTCCCATATATTCACACATGCTATCACTGTTTCCTCTAGATCTTTTAACATATTTATTATAATTATTTTAAATAATTATTCTTAAGTATTAAAGCCTGATAATCCCAATATCTAGGCCATATCTTAGTCTACTTATATTTAAGATTGTATCTGATGATGGTGAGTCCTATTTTCTTTGTGTGTATGTCCTTTATAATTTTGATTGAATGCTGGACATTCTGTGTAAGACAACAGTAGATTCTGAGGTAAATTATACTTATACTCAGAAATGGGTATGCCTCTTCTTCTGTCAGACTGTGAGTATAATTGGTTGTCTCAATGTAGTCTGTAATTTAGCAAGATTTGGATCTTCTCTTTGCTTTGGTTGTGTTCAACGCATTACAGGCTTTAAAGTCCCCCAGTGGTAAACTGCCCCTGCCTTGTACTTAGTGAAAGGCCTGGAGCCAAAGGACTCCTCCCAGTTCTCTTGCTATGCTCTCAGACTCCTGTGGGCCCTACATGCCTGCAACAGAGAGGGAGTCCCTCTTAGTGCTCCCACCCCTTCTTCAGCAACAGACTGCTTTTATCTGGGACTCAGTGCATGGCCTAATTCTCCAGCTCTACCCTCAGATTTAGGGAGGTCCTGTGTTCCTGAATTGGTGAGAGTTTCTATCAAGGCTCCTGACTCTTCCAGTGTTGGACTGTTTTGGATGGGAGAGTTTATATACACAGACCCTGCATGCCTGCACCTCAGAGGGGTTCACACTCAGTTGGCCTGCCCTTTTCCCTGTGGCAGACAACTGTCGTCTCATATTCATTTATAGTTGGAGTGTGGGAGGTTTTCTCTTGAGTCTGCTGATCCACCCTCAAACTTAGGCGGTTCTTTTAGTTCATTAATTTACCTTACAACTTTGAGTCTCCAACGGGCTCAAAAATTATGATTCTGTAGGCTATTTGATTTGTTCTCCTTGTTTAGGTGGGAGCAATGTTTCTTGTAACTTTCTATATCCTAGACAGAAGCAGAAGTTCCCTATTGCATTTTATCCTTAACTCTTCCTTAGATCTGACTCTCCCAGAAACAAATGCTAAGAAAAGGATTTGAGTTCAAGTAGTTTATTTGGGAGATGATCCCAGGAAACCTCAGTAAAGTAGTGGGAAGAGAGCTAGGGCAGAGAAGGAAGTCTACATAGCAAGTTAATGAGTAACTGTGGTACAATCCCGATGGGAACTTCTGGAAGACTGTACACAATCAGCCTTAGAGAGGAAGCTGGGTATTTATCCACCAACTCCAGTCTGTAACTGATTAGTTGCCCTGCCTGTGGGTGGAGCCTACTCTAGGTCAAAAGGCAGAGAACATAGGTGCTTGCAGTAGAAAGTTGTTGACATGAGGGAATGTGGGGCAGGCACAACAGTGTCTATTATAAACCCTCCAACGACACTTATTAATTTATTTCTCAGACATACCAGTACACTAAAGCCTAATGTTATTGAGCAGATGGTTCATACCTGATTTGTCTTTGTATTCTCCCAGCGTGGAGAACAGTCACAAGATAATCAATTGATATTTATTAAATGAGAAAATACATTTTATAAAGTACTAATATGTAGAATTCTGGTTAGCTCCTCTTTATTTCCTAAACTCTTCCAAAACCCACATCCTCACCCCCCACCCCAATCACTCAGATAACATAGTTTGTTCTCTTGATTGCCAAAAAGGTTAAATTCATCAGACTGGTTGGAATCTTTAAAACATCATATTGATTTTCTAGCTAATTTGAATGTATTATAATTTTAAAATATAATTACCAAACCTGAACTTTATCTAACAGATATTTTATATTATTTGCAGCCAACAATGATAAGGCGTCCACCAACAATTGTTTGCTACATTTGTGGTCGTGAATATGGAACAAGATCAATTGCCATCCATGAGCCACAATGTCTGAAAAAATGGCGTAATGAAAACAACTTGTTGCCTAAAGAGTTGAGGAGATCAGAACCTAAAAAACCAGAAGTCAGGACCATTACCGGTAAGTTTTGGGGAAAAAAAAGACTTGAGTGATAAGGGGAGACTTTTCTCTCTAAACTTATAAGAGTAGAGATATTCTTTTCTTATTTGTTTAAACAACTGAAATCAGCAAAATTTACTGTCTTGGCTATAGGCAAATAGGAAAAACATTTCTGGAATGCCTACCCCAGGTGTTGTCTTCAGATGCTCAGATATAAAGATACTATGTGCTGGCAAAACTGTGCAAGAAGAGGGACCCACTGGAATTTACTATATTTCCCAAAAGTTACTTTCATGTATTATCAAACATAATAGTTTAAAAATGTAAAGCTTAAAAAACCTTTGGGGACATCTGGAAACATATTTTCAAATATAAATGTGTCTTTAGTGTTCATAGAGCAGGGGTACCAAACTCAAAGGCTTACAGGTTCCACTAGCCAGGTTACAAAATTGAATAAATTGATCCAAGTGTGAAAAAAAGGAAGTTGGGGACTGTGGTGAGCCAGAGAGCACCGGCTCCCTCTCCAGTTCCAGCGGTGTTATTCATTATGTAACTTTAGCCCAGTGTGGTCATATATTTCAATAACACACACAAAAAACTGGAAATCTAGGCGTCTATATGAAATGTCCAGATTTTTAAAATTTTGCAATTAATACTTTGTAAAGCACTGCATGATCCAAATGAAACTGAAACTCCATAAACTGCCATGTGTGGCCTCATTACAGAGCCTTGTGCTTACTCATTTAGGATACGAGAATAAAGTAGTTCAAAGAATATTTTTGCCGTGCAAACTCAGACTTCCTCATCACACGTTTACCATTATCATTTTCTCAGCTGAGCCCCTGATTCCCTTCAAAGGGAAATCGTTCTTGGTTTTAGGAGGAGTATCATTCAATTCATTCATTCTTCTTATGTAGCTATAGATTTACAGAGCCAGGAGGTACCTTAGAGGTCATTTAGTATCAACTAGTCCAAAACACTCTTGTTAGAGGTGTGACTCAAAGACAGTTTTATAGCAATCCACAGAATGGAATCTAGATTGTCATGATAAAGTTCTAGATGCTGCTAGAACCCAACTATTCACAGTCTTTACTAAGAGGAAGCCTGCATACAGATGGGAAAAGAGCTCAAGATGAAAACATCCATCTATTGAAATTAGAGCATTTTCCCACAAAGAGATTGTTTACCTCATTGAAACTCTCTTCCCAGCAATTCTCATTTGGTGTCAAAAATGTGTTTCCTTCACTTCTGATCTTTATCACTTTCTCTGCTTGAGCATAACTATCACACGTCCAGAAGAGGTGAGAGAAACGACTAGTTTGAAAGCCCAGGTAGGTTCTTTGTTCTGTTATTGACTACAGATGGGAAAGATAAGTCCTATAGCTGCACTTCCCTGCAACTTTCCTTTTGGCTTCATGGTATTTTTATTTCTGAAGGCACTCTTTCTCTTCAGGCCAAGAGAACTCCCATTACCATTTCCACCCCATGGACGTACTGTAGTCATAGACTTCAAATTACCCTTCATCCAGATCCAAAGTCAAAGGCTTATGCAAAAACTTTTAGAAATGTGATGAATCATCTACAACTGAGAATCAGTGAATACTCTGGAACTTCTGAGTGCGTATTAAAACTCATAAGAGTAAGGAGAAAGTCAGTGCCATTCTTTTTCAAAGCACTCAAAATACACATTTGTATCCTACATAGAAAGTGGTACTTGCTTTATCCAAAGGAGAAATACTAGGTTTGCTGGGATTTAATTTCCCATAGAGCAAAAAAAGAACATTAAGAACGGGCAGGTTAAGGAATCTGAGGTTTGCTATGGTTGTGTGAACCATTAGACAGAAATTGTGTGAGAATAGCCTGGGCTTTAATGAAAAAATATGTGCTGTGAAAATGATAAAAACTGTGTTACATATTTTTGAGTGCCTGGCTACATTTTAGGGGGCCTATTTGGGGCAATTCTAAGACATAGTCAATTTAACGTACTAAAGTCATTCTATTTAAATAAGGTTTGTTAAAGCTAAATCCCACACTGTTTCTCTAAAATAAAGCCATATGTTTTTTTTTCCTATGCTCTGCCAGTGAAGCTTATCTTTGCTTTTGTCTTAAGGACACTTCTTTTCATCAGATTAACTATTCTGTTTGTATTCTTCACTTTAATTATTTAAAGAATCTTCGAGTTTATGGCCATAAAGAGATGATAAATTTTTAGGATATAATTCATCTTAAATTCACTCTCAACTGTCAGTTTTACAAACATTCCACTGAAGGATTACAGAAGAGGAAAATACAAATACATGTTCTTTTTCCTTTGTAAGCTTATATTTAGAGTCAACTGAAAGAAGGCCAAAAGTTATATTTGCAAAATAATAATGTGTAAGCAAAGAT
Organism: Tapirus indicus; assembly: GCA_031878705.1. Classification (NCBI taxonomy): domain Eukaryota; kingdom Metazoa; phylum Chordata; class Mammalia; order Perissodactyla; family Tapiridae; genus Tapirus; species Tapirus indicus. Next base: position 41,388,988 of record CM062925.1, read on the forward strand.
GTTAATGATTAGTGAAGAATGCATATCATAACACATAAAACAATATCTTCCCTTTTTTAAAATCCAAGGAGTGAAAAATCTCTGGTTCATAGCTTACTTGACTCAATCTTTGAGTGAGCAGCACTGGTTTTTTGTTTTTTGTTGTTTTTCTTTTTTTTGGCAAAAGTAATAGGATTTGTTTGAAAGCCTCAGTCAACAGGTATTTCCTGAAAATATTTTCCATAAAAAGTACAGTATGGTTCTCCAGAATGAAAACTGATCCATTTTACCATTTTCTTTTCCTTTTCTTTCTTTTCTTTTTCTTTTTTTCTTTAACTTTCCAGCCAAAGGTTTCTATGATCTCGATGCCTTAAATGAAGCTGCTTGGACAAGTGCCAAGAGCCAGTTGGTTCCCTGTGCTATTTGTGGGCGTACCTTCCTGCCAGACAGACTGATTGTTCACCAACGATCCTGTAAACCAAAAGTCACCAAGTAAAGTCCTTTCTCTCTGCTGAAGTGTTACAGCAATTAAATCCTTCTGAAAGAGATTGGGATATGGGAGAAAAGGAAAAAAGTAGGCGAGGAGAGGAAACAAAGAAAACTGGAATTGACCAAAGGCTGTCTAACACTGGAAGCCCAGCCCAGTGCTTTCAGGGCACAAGTGTGACCACCATGTGATGAGCGAATGTTCTGCTTTTAACAAGCAGCTGTGTGCATGCGCATAGACACACTGGGGGGGGCATGCATGTCACGTTTTTGTCAGGCAGAATTATAAGTGAGCTGTGCCTCATCAGAGCTGGCATTTTTGTCTCAAGGAAATTTCAGAGCCAACTGTTGTCATTTAATTTCCATTCTATTTTCTGAAATAAGATTTTGGACCTCACAATTAGGACTGTTATTCAATGAATAGAGGCTTTGGGTGGTGACTTCAGGCAAGTCCTTAGTCCCAAGAAAAACTGTATTCCTTCCCATTCCTGTGCTTTCTGAAATAACATGCCACTCCCTGCTTCCTCTGATCCAGGGCAATGTTTTTAATTGAGTTATTAATTGGGAATCTTCTTTACTCTATAAAATTATTTAACAGGAGAGACATTGAAAAAAGAGCCAAGGACTTAAAGTACTAGACGCATATCTAACACATACTCCCTTACTAATAGTGAGAAATGTTACAGAGAGATTTCAGAACCAGTGCCAGCCTCCCATGTCAGAGATTGCTACAGTGTGATTCATAAAATGGGTGGAGGCTTCCTCCTTCCTTCTATAGGAGAAACCCAGCAAGAGTTCTCTCTGCCCTAAGAGGGGCTTATAGGTGTTTTATTTCTGAGGGATAAAAGCAGCCGGGAAGTTCTGTGCTTCCCCATCCAAGGCCCATGCACTGTAAGTGGGTTGTGAGACTGCTCTGTATTTTAGAGTCCCTGAACGTGTATTCACAGAGGTGGGGCTCTCCTGGGAGGATGCCAGGCCCAGGGAGGTGCTCTGCCCAGGAAACTTTGCTCCCCCAGGCAGCACTGCTTTGCCTGGACTCTCAGCAGTTTTGCTTGAGATCTTTGTTCATTTTATGGCCAAACTTCAGGACAATTCTGGATCTTCCGGGTTCCTGCAAGCCTTGCATTCATGACCTTACACAGCACCGTTAGCTCCAAATTATATAAGCTAGTTTATTTGACCTAATATTGTGGTCATACATCTATGTATTATAAAAGTTTAGGTTAGCATAATTGTGCTAATCATTCGGTTTCTCCTTCCTGTTCTAAAGAGATGAACTTTTAAAAAAGTCTTTAGATATCCCCAAATAAAATTATCAACTTGTCAAAGACCAGCATTTAATGACTCATAGTTGTGGTTCAGTTCTTTTGTTAACAAAAATGACAACAACATCTAATAAGTAGTGAGTATACTGTGGGTCAGGCACTGTACTTAGTGATTCTATACATCAGTCTGTATAAATCTCACATCAACCCTACAAGTAGGTATCATTATCCTTATTTTACACATGAGGAAACTGATACTTAGATTAAATAGCTAACTCAAGGTCACACTGAGCTTGAGTTAAGGGGTGGAGTAGGGAAGCAAACCCGGGACTGTTTGTCTTCCAAACCCATAATCTTTCCATTGCCATTTGTATGCTAGACATCATCGTTAATAAGGTTAACTATATTAATGCAAATGATCTGACAAATGTGAAAAGCTTTGTGCAGTGTTTAGTAACTGAGGCAAATGCGAGTCTTAGTATGCTTGCAGTTCAGTTGCTAGTCTGAGTTTACCTTAAACTGAGGTAAAAACAAAAGTCTGACCTGTACTGTGTTTCAAAAGACACTTCTGCATTCTGCTAATGTTTGGAAGTCAAATAGCAGGGGAAATAAAGCAAAAGTTCCGGCCAGAACATTGAAATGAATTGCCATTTGGGGTCATAAAGAGAGGTTCTTGGGCACCTTGCTTTCAAAGCATGACAAAAAAACAAAACAAAACTGCTTTATCTGTTGGAATTATTGCCTGTGAGTTCTTGAAGTGGTTGAAAGAGACAAGCTCTTGTAGGAATTGTCGCTTCCACAGGGAACAGCTTGAGAAACATCAAGGTGCTGACTGTGGGGAGTCCACTCCCAGCTCCACCTCAGCTGGCCAGTAAATGTTCCATGGAAATAAATCAGGAACAAGCTCCATTGTAGTGACATCAGTTCAAGAGTTCCTGTCTATTATCGAGGCAAGTCATCAAAGTCTCGCCATTAAAAGGAAAGAGCTCACCTGCTGTCTGCCAACTGCTCTTCCCCCAATTAGTTCACATCTGTGCAGATATTTGTACTCTCAAGAGAAAACAATTTCTTAAACAACGGTTGGCACCTCCATGAGCTATGAATTCGAACCTTGAAATGGTTCCCACAGATCCTCTCCTATATGATAAAGAGCAGATACTAGGTGAAGGTACTTGGAGCTCTTACACTTGCCCAGGCGGTTATTGGTCTGGGACGTAATGTTACTACAGGCACCAACAATAATGCAGTTCCAGCTCTGCCCGGTTAACTGGTGCTACATAAACTTGAATTGAATTCCCCTCTAGTTGAGGGTATGGGAAGAATTCCAGGATTTCTTGATGCTCATTTGCACACTGAATTCACATCCAAGTTGCAGGGCATGTCCTATCAGAAGGGAACACTGGGGACAGAACAAGCATGTCCTAGTAAGAGGGGTGGAAAGGGAGAATCTCCTACTGTGAGTCAGCATGAAAATCTGTTAGAGCTCCATTATGGGAGCTCTTCAGGCAGCCTCTTCATCAGGCTGGGAAGTATTTCCAGGTGGGTCTCGATATTTCCAAGGACGGCTCTCAGATGATACTGCTTCAGCCTGGGGAATACTGGCCTGAGTCTCTTCATGGAAAAAGAAGCTGCTGTTGACAAGCAGACCCATTTGTGAGCAGCGAAGAGATAGAGGGCAGATATCCAAATTCCTCTATCTCCTGAAAACAGCACTTGGTCTTTCTGTCCTTGTCTGCTTCTGACATTAGCAGTGTTTCTCCTTTACTCTCTGTCTAAACTAACTCGTGTGGCTTTAATCCCATATCAGGTCAGGGCAGGAAGTTCAGCCCTTTCCTTCCCCAATCCTGAGGGGTCCTTTTCCTCCTCTGGCAATGGTCCACCTTCCTTTATCATTTATTACTTTCCTACTAACTCACTGTCTGGCCCATATGAACGGCTGTGCCTGTTCCTGCTGGCGCTGCCCACTCTCTGTGAGCACCATGCACAGAGATGAAAATGATGTTTTCCTGCACTTGGAAGAAACAGCACAAATGAGAAACAGTCTGTTTTCAGTGGGGGCCAAAGTGGGTGGTGTAGAGAGAATGTACACCAGACAAAACACTGCTAAATTCTTATAGGATGGTACGCCTTTATGCTTAGTTTTTTTTTTTAATTTTGTGATAAAAATATTCAAATAGATACACTTAGAGGGAAAAGTATAGTGAAGTCTTATGTTCTCTACACCCAGCAAACTTAGTTCTTCACATTCCCCAAGGTTGAATTTGAATGGTTTAAATGTCAAGCACTACTCTTTTGGGTATAAGATGAAGTTGTCAATGGCAGGGCAAGGTGCTGGGAACACGAGATCCCAGAGGATCTCTGACAATGCCTTTTAATTTTATTTCCAGAAACATGAGATTAAGCCAGCATGGATATAACCAACCCCAAATCCGATTAAAAAAAAAAAAGTGAAACCTGGCCTAAGCATCATGTAGGCTAAGTCCTAACATTGATTCACACGGATCACCCTACAGTCCAAGGTTATTCAGATAATTCTTAGTTGAGAGTGTGTTGGGCAAAATAATGACCTCCAAAGATGTTGAAGCACTAGTCCCCCAAACTTACAAATATGTTACCTTACATGGTAAAAGAGACTTTGCAGATGTGGTTAAGGTTATGGACCTTGTAATGGGGGGGTGTAGCAGGGATTATCTGGGTGGGCCCAATCTAATCTCATGAGTCCTTAAAAATGGAATAAGAAGGAAAAAGGGTGGGTGAGACAGATGGCAGCATAAGAAGGATTCAACACCCCATTGCTGGTTCTGAGATATAGGGAACTATGCGCAAGAACCAGATAGAAGCCTCTAGGAGTTAAGAGCGGCCCCAGCAGACAGCCAGCATGCAAACTGAAATCTCAGTCCTATAACCACAAGGAACTAGGTCCTGCCAACGATCTGAAGGAGCAAAGAAACAGATTCTCCCTGGAGTCTCCAGAAAGGAAAGCAGCCCTGCCAACATCTTGTTTTTATCTGGTGAATCCAGGGTTGTACTTCTGACCTACAGAACTGTAAAAAAATAAATGTGTGTTGTTTAAGCCACTAAGTTTGTAGTAATTTGTTTTGGCAGCAAGAGGCAACTAAGAGAAGAAGCATCTATGTGGCATAAGGTGGGACTAATAAAACTTCCTATTGATCAGAGAAGTAGAGCCCTAAAATCCGTGAGGGGCGCTGGCCACCTCCACTGCTTGATTAGTGAGAGGACACCATAGCCACCACGCAGTAGGGCACATAGCCCAAGGAAAACTGGCTCCAAGATTTGCCACCCCTGAAACCACAGCTATTTTGCAACATGTACAAATTCTGCATGCATATTTTTAATGTTCTGTTTAATTAATGTTAATTTTAATGTTCTGTTAATATTTTTAACCATAAAACTGATTCTGTCATATGTGCACACTTGTTTTTTTAGAAATAATAATAAATGGACAAATGCAGTTGAAATATTTGGCAATTGACTTTTGGCACCAGTGATCCCATGGCCTTACCCTGCTTACCTGTCTGTCCTTTCCATGGACTGCAGAAAGAAAATAAATGCCTAGGGGGCTGGCCCAGTGGTGCAGCGGTTTAGTTCACGCTTGGCAGCCTGGGGTTCGCCGGTTCGGATCCCAGGCACCGGCCGACGCACTGCTTGTCTGCCATGCCATGGCGGCGTCCCATATAAAGTAGAGGAAGATGGGCACAAATGTTAGCCCAGGGCCAGTCTTCCTCAGCAAAAAGAGGACGTTAGCTCAGGGCTGGTCGTTCTCACAAAAAAAAAAAAAAGAAAGAAAGAAAAGAAAAGAAATGCCTAATCTGAAATGGTAGATGGTTATTATTATAAGGATCTCTCAGTAAGGTAACTGACTGAAAAATAGTCATAACATCCCAATTCTGAAAGTGCAGGTGTGGTTTAAATCACCAGGGCCTTCCTGAGGGTCATGTGCAGATCTAAAAAGTAGGCTGGACCATCTTAGTAACTTGCTTCAAGTGTAGTAAAAGGGTGGACACAAGCACCTGATTTGAGGACCAGCATTCAGACAAATTATCAAGCAAGAAATTTGCCTCTAATGCCTTCATCATCTCTCTGAACCTTCTGCTGTCTGTGTCCTCCCATCATGGTTTCTCCAGGATCCTACTGTCCCACCTGCCACCAACTACTGCCTAGACTTCTGTTTCTTTTGGAGCAAAAACTCAAGTGCTCCAAGCTTCTGATATCCCTCCATCTCTCTCAATTTCCCCTTCAACATCTCACGCCTGTGTCCCTTTCTCAACTTTTCACTAGGTATTCCATTAGAAAGAAATTTGAGAAAGTCATCTATGCTCAGCAGTTCATGGAAGATAATGATTTAATGTGCTATCCTTTTCAGGAAATAGTTATTTTAAAAGAAGTTTCCTAGAAATATTATGTCTTTATCCAAAGTAATGAAATCCATGTGGTCGAATTTTAGACAAAATGTTGGAATGAAGGTCAGGAAAGCATGGGAAGTGGGCCTTTCCTTGACCGTTAGTGTCCCTTATCACACCACACAGACCTCTGCTAACTCCACATCTGGGTAGGGGCATCTCTATAGGGTATCCACTTACAGCTTGTATTAAGGTAGGCAGGCTAGTTGATGTAACAAATTGGCCTAAAACATTATAATGACTTAAATAAGACAGAAGTTTATTTTTTACTAAGTTTATTTCTTGCTTTAAAAAGAGCCCTGGGCAAGTGAACAGTTTAGAGAGGCGTCCCTCCTTCATGAAATCATTCAGGGCCCCAGGCTGATGAAGTCTCTGCCATTTTCAACACATGACACTCAAAAGTTGTCTTGGAGGGACCAGCCTGGTGGCATAGTGGTTAAGTTCATGCACTCTGCTTCGGCAGCCCAGGATTTGCAGGTTCAGATCCCCGGTGCAGACCTACACACTGCATATCAAGTCATGCTGTGGCAGGCGTCCCACATATAAAGTAGAGGAAGATGAGCACAGATGTTAGCTCAGGGACAGGCTTCCTCAGCAAAAAGAGGGGGGTTGGCAACAGATGTTAGGTCAGGGCTAATCTTTCTCACACACACACAAAAAAGTTGTCCTGGGAGGCCCTCTCCTTTCAGCCCAGCCACAAGGAGAAACTAGCATGGAGTTACCCATTGGCAGGTTTGTATGACCAGATGTAGAAGAAATGCTCATCATTCCACTCATGTTCATTGGCTAAATCTCAGCCACACGGCTGTACTAAGTGCAAGGGAGGCTGGGCATTGTGTTCTCAGTGAGGCAGCAGGAGGAAGAGGTGAACAGTGATTCGCGGGAACAGTTAGTGGTGTCTGCCATGCAGCTCAAACATAAATCTATTCCTGGCTTCTTGTTAGGGGACCACTTGCCCTCCTGTGGAAAATTGACACTTGGGCACTATTGGGCACATAATTGATATTTGGGCACAAGCCCAGGAGGATAAGACATTGTTCTTGCCATCAAGGCAGACAAAGTTGGTAAATTAGAACCAAGAAAAGACAAAACTTTTTAAAATTGCAGTTATTTTCACATATCAGGAAGAGCAACATCACCCACTATTTGAAGGAAAGATTCTTTCTCTTTGTTTATTGTCTGAGGAAACACTTTAAGGGACATTTTTGATCTGCGAAGTTCAGTCCTGGGTTTAGTTTCATATGGGTAGCTGCGGCAAAGAGGAGAGAAACAATTTTGCAAAAGAATGTGAATGGTCACCTTTTCAACGGGCAGAGCTCCAACTGTGGGGAATTACTGTTGAGTAAACTGTTTTTTCAGTCTCTGGTTAGAGCTTGACAAGAAAGAAATTGGAGTTTTGGACTCAGAACTAGGTCAAGGGGAACTCCCACCTACATGAGGCACTGAAACCATAGCAACGTGTCAGCAAGACAGACTGACTGAAGAATGACAGGTGGGGGACTTGCTACAGCGGGATAAGGCTGGTGGACTTGGGAGCAGTGGTCACTGTTACTGAGTTTTAAATGTTCCTTTCCTGCTTTCTAATTCTAATTCTATACGTTATCTTGAAGCCTTCACTCTGCCTTATTGTTCGCTGTGCTGGGGTGTCGGGTGGACTTGTGAAATAAGCGGGGAGCCAATGTGTCCACATGGACAAACAGACCGAGAAAGCACTTGAAACTGCAGGGAGCATGGCGAGCAGCAGTTGGGAGTGAGATGGCAAGCAACAGGCAAGGCGGGTGAGTACTCTCCAGTAATCCTCAGAATCATCTGAGGAGAGGACTGGGATTCCTGACGTCATCTAGTCAGGACTTAGATCTTCGTTATTTGGCTAGCAAAGGGGTATGCAACCCTGGAAGGCCAGGAAACACAGGTATAAGAATAAACGTATTCCAATAAAACATCAATGAACAGCATAAGTCTGGGTGTAACTGTGCCAAATGGTGGTGTACAGGTTCTGAGCCCCGCAGCCGAAGCAGACGGGAGACTGACATCATTAGGAAGACATCACAGTGGAGGGAGATGGAGCTGGCCTTGGAAGGAGGAATGGTACAGGCAGCAGGGACACTAAAGGGCACCCCAGGGAAGAAACCCACAGAAACCATGGTCTACTCCAAGAATTGCAGGGTTGGATATGTTTAGTTGCCGCTCTAATTGGCTTGTTTTTCTTTGTTACTCTCTGGGGTTTGTCCAAGGATTTCCTGATAACTTGATAAGGCATGTTATTTGCCTTAATCTGGTGCATTTTCTAGACCACAGCATCCTAACCAGCGTGTCCACTGATTGATTTGCTCACACATTAATCCCTTCGGCCCTCCAGGCTGCCTGCCAGGACCTGTGGTGGTCACCTCTGGCTGTAAGCAGCCTCGGCGGTTAACACCAGTGTGCAGGACCAATATCAGCATTTCCCAGACGTGCTGTAAAGTGAAACATGGTGGGAAGCTCTATAGCCTGTATGTTGGTAAGTGGTATTGACCGTGGTGAAGACAAGTACAGAGTCTTTAGACTGTGGGATCAACTTATAAAAGAAGTTATCAAAGTTTACATTTTAGTAACTTGCTCTAGCTGAGGTTGCTATTTCTCTTCCTCTTTTTTTTCACATGCTTCCTCCACAACTTCTATCACCAATGTGGAATTTTCCAGATAGATGAAGAAACTAGATCCAGAAGGTGGTGAAGCAATTCCACACACCTTTTAGCAATGAAGGTTAGAAGGAAAACCCCTGGGGCAATCAGGGAAGGCTCCCAGGGGGGTTCAAGAGCAGGCATTGTGTGTGGAGGTTTCTGGGAGAGCAACATAGACAGCAAGTCAGAGGAACCGCTGGAGCAAGGATGAAGGGTGCGTGCAGGATTTGTGTGCAAGGAAGGTGAGGGGCGATGACAGTGAAGCCATCAGGGCAGTTATGGCTTCATTCCACCAAGCCCTCGGCTCACAGTAGGTGCTGAAGCAAGTCAGACGAGTTGTATGGCTTGTCTGGTTTTGTTCAGGAGGACATTGGACAAGATGACGTCTAAAGGAAAAATGAGGGTGAGGAAACATAAACGTTAGGAGGGTTATAAATCTACCTTTCCCATTTTCTTCCCACATTTGTCTTTTCCTACTTATTCTCTCATAATATCGTTGAATCCATTCCCCAGTTCCATTTCTCTTCGTGAGCACGCTCATTTCACACAGCTCTAGCAATAAGCACTCTAGCCAGAAGAGGGCAGTATTTGGAAGCAATGAACACACTGTGCTGGCCCAGGCATCGCCAGGCAGAGAGACTGGGTTCTCCTTTTTCGTTTTCTCTAATAGCAAACTATAAAACGGACTTGAATTTACTCCTGCAGTCACATCAGGTGACTCCTTCCTCTCCTCCCCTTCCCAACTTTTTAAAGGAAAAATCATAAGTATTTAGAGTATAGAAATCAACTTGGCTTCTTAACAGGCCATGTTTTGGCCAGTTTCCTGACAAAACTGAACAGAATATAGAATGCAAATATCTAGATATTGTGAGGATTCAGGCAAAACAGGCAGTTTGCTTAAAGTATGCTGCTCTTATTATGCAGTTGGCAAATTGAATTTGTATTCTACCCAGTTTTTTTCAAAATGATTGTGCAAGTCACTTATTAACTTTCTCAACACATGTTTCTTGAATACCTGTTAGGTGTCGTATTGGCTGGACAATGGGCAGGTACGTAGATGACCGAAACAAGGAGGGATATCGGGTGATATAGATGGATGGCACGAACGTGAAAGAAAGTGGAGTTCTGAAGAAGGAAGAGAAAGTTCTAAAAGAGAAACCAATGGGGAATAAAGACGACACCTACCCCACCCCCGGGCACTGTGGTAGGTGGGATGTGGGAATCTGACAGTGCCCTCAGGGGACAGCTAAAATTTAGTCAGAATAAGAAAGAGTTCTTTTGAACATTTAGAGAAGAAATTGAGGATACAGGAAATTTTGCTGATAACAGGTCAGGAGGCAATGGAGAAAGGTTTTGGGGTAGGGAACACAGGAGGCCTCGCGAATATATAATCTGTGTAGTCACGCAGAGCCCCACACTGAGAGGGGCCCCATGCTTGATTTAATGTCTTACTGTTACCATCAAGAAATTCTTACTGATTTTTGAACAAGAGGCCCCACATTTTATATTATATTTATATTTATATTTTATATTAGGCTCTGTAAATTATGTAGATAGAGGTCAGGGACATGTGGCCATTGGAGTAAAGTAAGATGAGAGAATTTACAGATCTGTCTGTGGACAAGAGTCTCCGTGATGCCCTGGGAAGCTTGAGTTTCTGGTGGTGGTTAAAGTAAACAGGGATGTAATTTCCAACGAGATTAGCACTGATGGTCTTTTAGGGAATGATGGTTCCCAGTTCCATTTAAGGAGGATGACAGGAGACAGGCAGTGTTCTGGGAGCACTTATTGTTCTGTGGGTTAGGAAAAGTGAGTCTAACCTGAAGTGTGTGGGGTCTCACTTAGCTTTAGGGGTACTTGGTGCTCAGTTGTTTCCTTTCTAGACTGCAGTGTAAAGTGGGGAGGGCAGGATTAAAGGGAGATTTGTGGACCTCTCCTAAATCCCACTGTAGGCAATGCTGTAACTGGAAGAGAGGCGTCTTATCAGGAGCCACACAGCCGGGTAAACATCCGAATGCAGTAAAATATGTCAGACTTTTCCTAGGTGCTTTCTGAGTGTGATGTCTGGCTTAAAGAGCCTTCCTCCTTGCCAAGACTATAAAGTCTCTTAAATTTCTTCTAACAATATTTAGTTTTTGTATGTAGTCTTTAATTCATCTGAAATTCTGTTAGTATATGGTGCACAGTAGGGATCTAACTTTTTTCTTCAATGAAGTTTTCCAGTATTATTCACTGATTAGTTTATCCTATACATAAATGGGTTCGTTTTCGATGTTCCATCCTGTTCTATTGATCTATTTTCCTATCTCTGCAACACTATCACACCATTTACATTATACCTTTAGAGTATATTTTGATATTGTATGCAATATCAAAGGCTGGCTTCTTTTCCAAAAAAAATTGGGGCTCTTATTATTTATTTCTTCTAGATGAATTCTAGAATCAAGTGTGTCAAATAACATAAATAATTCTGCTAGGATATTGATTCGTGTTAAAACAAATTGATAAATTCTTGGAGGAAGAATCAGCATTTTTATAATATGGACACTTCATTCAGGAACACAGTATGCAATTTATGTTTTAAATCATAAATATTTAATCCTGAATTCCATTCACCCACCCCTGCTAATTTGCTTGTTTTGCCAGTAACGATCTTTTTCATGTGTTCCACTTTTTTTATGAAACCCTTAGCCTCTCCCTTTTCACAGCCACGGGTTTTCAGATAACTCTGAGGGGCAGTGAATACACAGGGAATTGATAGCTTGAGGACAGCAAAAACTTCATACAGAAATTTTCTAATTACTAGGTTTTGTTCCTTTCTTAAATCTATGTTATTAAATTGAATTGTTTATTCTCTTGTGTTCCAGAAAAGATGGAAAGTTTTGCCTTAGATGCTGAAGATGTTCACACCAATAGCTCCTCCGTAATCAGTTAGAATACAAAGCCATATGAAATGAAACACCAAACATCATTGCAAATTGATATACAGTTGGAAAAGCACTCCACATGGCTCACTATATTTTTTAGGAAACTGAAACCTTCAGCAGTATTCATCTTATAAAATGAGAATATTCATAAAGAGGAAAATCATTTTTATTCAGCCAATTCGCTTATTCCACTATCCAAGGCTAATCAAGGCATGTGATTAATAATAGTCCCTTGAAATTGCATCCTGGGAAGTGTTTTCACTTAGGTTTAATGAAAAACACTTGGAAGCAATTGAATGCTGTGGAGAAGTGGTTAGTTATTATCCTTGTTTATGAATTAGCATGAGTTTAAAGAGTAGTTGATGCCGAAGGCTAAAGTTTTTATTACTTTTTCATAACAATAGTCCATCCAAACTGAAATAGAAAGATTGATAAATGTCAGAGGGCATTTAGCCTGCAAAAGAAGCCAGAAACCAGAGATTTGAAATCAGAGATAGTGGACGAGAGTCTGATAGATACGTGGCGCCCAGCAGGTGGCAATAGAGTCTCTTCTCTCCTCTCCATGTGCAGGCATTTCAAGTCATCCAGCTTCCTAGCTCATCATTAAGGCAAACCTAATTTCAATTACCTATGGTCTTGTTCTCATGGAAACAAGCATAGGAGGATTCAGGGTAGAATTGGAGGAATGAAAACTCGTATATAAATCTGAGCCCTTGAGAAGGTCTTTGCTTTCCCAAGTCACTGAAGACTACTAGTCATAAAGAATATGTATGTCTCAATAGCCTCTCTGTTTGTTACCATTGTAAGGACTTTTCTTTTTTTTTCAGTTGGGGAGGGACAATAATATTTTAATCATCACTCGTTTTCAGCTTCCTAGTAAGACTCTTGGCAGACTGTTTGGTAAGTCTTATTAGTTCGAAGAGAGCTCACTGAAAGGTTTGAGCTACTAATGACTGTTACAAAATGCAAAAATTTAAAAATCCCAAGCATTTTCATGCAGAGCACTGAGAGAACTGAGATGTTACTCTCAAGAAGGATTTGAAAAAGGGAAACCTCTATATTAGGTTGGATTAGTATTTCCAGGTCACATCAAAAACAACCAGATTATTCTATAGGATGTTTCCCAAAGATCTGTCCTGAAAGGAGACACACCTCTCTTAGGGTCTTTATTTTATTTTTAAAGTATAGTCGGTGGAAACAGCATAGACTTTGGAGTTTACAGCTTGAATTCAAATCCCATCTCCACCGATTACTACCCATGGGATTTTGAGTAAATAACTCACCTTTTTTGTGCCTCAGTTTCTTTATCTGTAAAACGGAAATAATGTTAGTGTTTACCTCATAGAGTTGTGAGTAATCAGTGTAAAGCACTGTGATATTGTGATTTATAATAAGAAATAAATATTTGATCTTAGTCCGCATTTCTGGCCCAGAGCTCCTAAAACCCTTAGAATTTCTTAAGTGATGAGCGCCCACAAAAGTGTCTTTTGTTATGTTAATGAGGTGACTTTTGCAAACACCTAAGGATGGGGGCTGGTTGCCCTGAGAACCAACTATGTGATTAGAGGGTTGGAACTTTCAGTCCCATCCCAGACCTCTGGGTAGGCGAGGGGGGCTGGTGGTTGAATCAGTCACCAATGGCCAATGATTTAATCAATTATGCCTATGTAATGAAGCCTCCATAAAAATCAAAAGGAAAGGGTATGGAGGAGAGCTTCCCAGTTGATGAACACGTGGAGAAACAGAGAAAGTGGCTCATCTAGAGAGGGCATGAAAGCTCCACACCCTTTCCCTGTACCTTGCCCTATTTATGTCTTCCATCTGGCTGTTCCTGAGTTATATCCTTTTATAATAACCAGTAATCTGGTAAGTAAAATGTTCCTCTGGATTCTGTGAACTGCTCTAGCAAATTAATCTAAACCCAGAGAATGGGTCATTAAAACCTTCAATCTATAGCCAGTCAGTCAGAAGCACAGGTGACAACCTGGACTTGTGATTGGCATCTGACATGGAAGAGATAGAGGCAGTCTTGCAGGATTAAGCCTTTAATCTATGGGATTGAGTTGAATTATAGGACATCCAGTTGTTGTCTAAGAATTATTGTTGGTGTAGAACCCCCCCTCCCACTGAGGAATTGACTGCAGAACTGTTACCTCCCAAAAGGGGGCTCGTCTGCCCACCACGAAACATGCCAATAGTCAAGAGGCAAGGAGGTAGGAGAGAAAGGGCTTTTTTTTATTACAGTTTGCTAGCAAGAGGGAAGATGGCAGACTAATGTCTGAAAGAACCATCTTACAGAACAAAGACTACAAGCCAGTTATATGGGGGAGCTGGTCTCAGGGGGGAGGCGTCCATCTGATCTCTGGGTGGAGGCAGATATCTAGTCTCAGGGTGGGGCATCTATCTGGTCTTAGTTCCTGAGTCTTTTGTTTTCCTTGAAATGCATCAGAAACTGGAGCAACACCCTATACCCTGACCTTTCAGTTGTCCTTGATGATGGCTATCAGCATAGACTGTCTGTTTGGGGGTCATCACATTCCTAAGGAACTCAAAAAAGCAAAGTTATCATCTTTTCACGGCTGGGAGGTACATGCACAAGCAGGGGTCATAAAATCAACAGAGCAGTTAAATCTCCTGGAGGGTGCATATCCAGCTGGGTTAGTTAGTCAGAGGTCATTCAAAGTTACAATGGGTTTCTTTTCTGCAATATGGCTTCCCTTACATCAACCTTGTCTTGAGCCAGTATCAGAACCTTTAAGCACTTAGAATAGTATTGTCACACAGTGGTACTCAACAGACTTTGGCTATTGTGGCAGAGACAATTAGTGCTCAGGGCTTATTTATTTGTTTCAGTACATTTCCCTTGCAGTTAGTTTAAGGCCATGTACCTAATGATAGCCAACGAACCGGAGCAGAAGAACTGAGGCAGGTAAGAGTTAATGTGCCTTTGAGATCTCTCCTTACCTGATGAAGAGAACTTAGAGGCCACGTGTTCCACGTAATGTAGCTCCAGATTGGAGGAGAGCCACCAACCCACATCAGGGTATGATAAGGCTGACAAATAAATTGTTGTTACATCACTGAGATTTCAAAATTAATTTATTATCACAACATAGTTTCACTATGTAAGGAAGACATAAGATTTGGCTATTAGAGTTTCTTTATAAGTAGTGTTAATTCTAGATGATAATGACTAATAAAGTGTTAAAATAAGTAGCAGACTGATGTCCAGTTCTTAATAAGCAGAATGTAGTCTACTTGAGAATAGGGCCTTTATCTATCTTATTTAGCATTGAAACCCCAGTACCTAGACTAGTGCTTGGCACATATGTGCTAAATACTTGTTTTTTGTGAAGTTACTATGCATTTTCAACATGCACAGCACTTTTCATACATTATGTAGTACACAAGAAATTAAAACCATGGTCTTTGCCTTCAAGGAGTATATAATCTAAATGAGGAGACAAATACACCTTCTCTTCCCTTGCCTACCCCCTCCCCCAGGAACACAAACTAATGGCATTGCTGCTTCAGCTGAAAGACACTATATTTAATTGCTGATTTATGCCACAGACTGAGGATGTCCAGATAAGAGTGCTCAGTGAAAACGAGAGCGGTAAACAACTGGGACATAAAGAAGAGATAATATCTCAGTAGGTTAGAGGAAGAGAGAGACCCAGATTAGAGAAATAGGTTAGTGAAATAGACAGAGGAAAGACCCAGTGTTCTGGATATCAGACTATCAATGTTAATAAGATATGGCCAGACTGGAAGAAAAGTATGTGTAGGAAAGGAGAAAAAAATTGGAGGGTGGATGTCATGGTATGCCACCCAGATCCCCCCTTTGGGACTTAAGCACTCATTCCCCCAGCTGCTGGGACTGTTGACTGCTGAAGTCTTTCAGCTGAGACCCTTCCAGAAATTGCCCTCAGTTGAAGAGAGCCATCTGGGCCAAGGTCTTATCTTCTTTCCAGAGGCAACCCATATCTAATGATGGGTTGATACTAAGATATAAAGACTGGGCCTATTGCCTCAATGAAGGGACAGTTCTACAGGGCCATCCCAGCTCCAAGCTCCCTGTAGGATTGTCAGAGGCCTGTGTTGTGACTGTATCACAGCCTAACATCTCCCTCTGCCCAGTCCTGCTTCCCTCACTTCCCCACAGGTATCAATTCCCAAAGTAGGCCCAATGCTTCCTGCATGCAAATCTCCACGTCGAAATCTTCTCTGTGACAGACAATAAGGATGGGACGAACTTATGGAGGGTCACACAAGCCAGGAGGAGCTTAGACTTGTTAGAGTAGGAAAAAAGAGTCACTAATGATTTCTGACGAGAGGACTGAGAGTCTAGGAAGGATTCGGTGTGGTAATAGAACGGAAGGTAGGTGGAGGTGAAGGTTCTACATTTGGAAAGGCAAAAATCACTTGCAAGAATTCTGCTAAACAGTCTTTGGAGCCCTTCAGTGGAGTTCCACTGTCTAGACTCCAGAATATTTGCCTGGAACGCGTCTATTATTTTGAAGCCCACTTAAGACTCTGAACCACAAGTCCAATGAGTCAAAGGGAGTGAAGTTGCTTTCTTGGCTCCACTTCAAGTAGGATCATTTGGGTAGACATGAATTTGAGGAGTAGCCAGAGTTAAAGGTGAATTCTGGGTTTCTTGAAAAAAAATCTCAGCATTTGGTGACCTTTCACAATATAGAATTGGGATTATGAGGAAATGAGCAACTGAAAGGAAGACTACATCTTTATATGGAGAGTTGACCACATTCTTACCAGTCAGGTCCTAGTGTTCAGCGGTAGCACTGACCACAGAATTAAAAACCAACTGATAGGAGTATTCTGTCAGGAGAGAGAGAGAGAGAAGCCAGGGCAGATAGCCAAGAGTAACTAAGTAGACATAAGAACTATGGAAAATATTAATGACTATTGTTGGTTGTTTGACGTGGTAAAGTTTTCAGACACAACTTACATAACATTTAGGATCTTTTCTCTACACTAGTAAGAAGACAATTTCTCTCTTCCCAACTTTCTTTTTATTTCTTACCTATTGTTTTAAAGATAGTTTTAACAACATTGGGAGTACCAGAACATCACATCTTAGATGCTGATGACTATTAGAATGATGCCCATTTGACAGAAACTACATGCAAATCTGATAAATGTTATCAACAGAATCTTATTTTGACAGAGCAGTTCTAGAAGTTTAAATATTGATTGAATATTTAAAGAAGAACTTTGGAAAAAAGGTTAGGCTTCTAAATGTTTTTCTAATGGGGCCATTAGCTCAATGAGCTTGGCATGCTATACTGGTGATCCCAGACTGACGGAGCAGATGTTATAAGGTGTAAATGTGGGAATTTATGTATTCAAAGGAAAGAACAAAGATGAGACATCTTAAGGCAGGATGTGTGCATTGAATGGTTTTGACGCTAATGAGCCCAGTAGGATGGAAATTATCTGCCTTCTAAGCTCATTCAACACACATTTCTTGAGCCTCTACCTTGTGCCAAGCACTGCATGGGAGCATATTTGGCAAATTTGTAAAGAATTAGAACTGGTAAGGCTTTGAATTCAGAAAGATAAGGGAAAAGGTAAAAGAGACAAAGCCTTTGGAAAAGGGCTAATACTTGTAATTAGGAAAATTAAGAGAGCTAAGTCTAGACTGAGTGGCCATTGTGAGAAAGGGTTGCTCAGTGAAATTCCCTTGTAAGCCCCAGGAGTCACCAGCTGAATTAGGTGATCCTGTGACTTCTGGGAGCAGAGGCATATGGGGCATTGTGGAGTGGTTAGAAGAGTCTGTCCCGGAGTCAGGCTGCCCAAGTTTACATCACAAATCTATCACCACAACTAAGGGACTTTGGCTATGTTCCTTAATCTCTCCATCCCTCAGTTCCGCATCTGTACAATGAGGTTAATAACATTACCTCGTGGGATTGTTGCTAGAAATTAATAAAATAATTCATGTAGAGTGATCCTCATAGTGCCTTGAATAGATTTGCAGGGGCTATATGACAGTGGACATACTGTGTATGAGGAGAGGTATCTCTGGAGAAATGAAAGGGGCACCTGTCTTTGGGATGTAGTCCTTTCAAATGCCCTCCCTAAATTCCCTAGGGGATGAGAATGGAAAAAATCACTCAGCCCGGCAACATGAGGAACAAAGCCGGGATACATTCTCTTTGGAGTCATTCATCTCACTGCAGACATCCATACAGACATGCAATTTCTTTTCTCTTAAGTTTATAGCTTATAGAGTGTCTTAGCTTCTGATAGACTGCAGGTACCTTCTGGTGAGATTTAAGCAATTTTCTCAATTTCTGCTTAATAAGAATAATTCACTCTAAGTGCCAAGTCTGCATAAATAATTTCTGACAGATGAAACAGTTTATAAATCCTCAAGAGCTTTTTATTGTCCTTGAAAAAACCTTTACACTTACTATCTGCATGCCCTGAGGGCCTGTTGTATGGGAAGGGCTCTAACTCTAAAGAACAAAGGTAAGCAATGATTTTTTGTTTTCTTTTTTTGTTGCTGTTTTTTTGAGGAAGATTGGTCCTATGCTAACATCTGTTGCTGATCTTCCTCTTTTTCTCCTTTCTCCCCAAGGCCCCAGTAGATAGTTGTCTGTCATAGTTGTACAATCTCCTAGTTGCTATATGTGGGATGCCACCTCAGCATGGCTTGATAAGCGGTGAGTAGGTCCGTGCCCGGGATCCGAACCGGCAGCCCCCGAACCCTGGGCTGCCAAACAGGCGAATTTAACCGCTGCGCCACTGGGCCGGCCCCCAGGCAACGGTTTTATTAAAACAGATATAATTGTCCTGCATGATTGAGGCTCCCTCCGACTCCAAACCTTCAAAATTCTGTTCACTTTTAGCATAAATGCATTAGCAAGAGCAGAAGTAAGCTAGATTCACAAGATTTCCATGTCAGCACTGCTGGGTCCTTGCATGACAGGTGACAAATGGCTTCTCTTCGTCTTCTTTCACCCTTGCAACCCTTGACGTATCTGAACTCTTGCTCTTGCATCTTCTCTAGCCTTTGAGGATAACAAAGCAGCTGCATGTTAAGCAGAGGTAAAGAGTCTTTGAAAGGGTTATTTTGGCTTTCACAAGCTCTAAATAACAATAAAGTAAAAAGAGGTGATTTAACTTGCCCCAAATGACAATATATTCTGACAGGAAAGAAGAATAGCATATTTGGGCTTTTTCTCGCCCCTGTTTTCTGTATTAATCTATAACTCCTATCTGACACACCAAAGTCAGTTGATAAAAGAGGTATTTACCTCTTGGCTTCTCTTCTTAGCTGGACACTTGGCTTTCTAGCTCTTCACTCATCTTATTCCATCCTCCTGATGTTAGCGTGTGTGAGCCAGGCAGAATACTGGAGGATGTCTTTGTGCACATCTTAGTACATCAGTTAACTTAATTAAGGCCCCCCTGGGGAAAAAAACCTTCCAGAGGCATGAGTCAATTCTCCATGAGTCTCATGTTTCTGCATATCTTGCAAAAGAGATACTGACTGTCCTTTCTTCTGGGCCATATTTCTAAGGATGTTTATATAGTGAACGGCCTTGGAAAATATAGTGTCTCCCTCCAGAGCAAAGTGCAGGCATGCTCACTGTCCATTATAAAAGATTCAAGTCCCCTGAGTTCAGGGTTCCTCTCCTGTGGCATAACCCACTGCATGAACAGGTTTATTATGGCTCTCCTCACAGTGCCCTGCGGGAACTGGGGCTCAGGGACTACCATAGAAAGGTTACTTCTGTTGCTGTGTGTAATAAACTGTTCTTTGTCTCTGAACCAGGAGTCTTGTGTCTTCTGCCAGTCTCCATGAAACTATGGCAAGCTAACTTGTTTGCGTATAAGTTAAAATCTCAGACCCTTCACAGTTCTTGACACATCGTTCCAAATTTAAAATGATCCCAAGAGATTTACTAATGTACAAAATTCCTGACAGGATTCTTAATGTGTTGACCTCTGTGATGCTATACCAAACTGCTCAGCATGATCCACCACTTTCTCACATTCTCAGAAACTTACCCTATGTGTGTATAACAATAGCTGCCCTCCTTCACTATTCTTGGATCATTACTTCTAGAAACTTCTGAAAAGTTGGCAAAAAGCATTCAACTTTCAGAACACTTTCCAAATATTATCAGATCTTTGATCTATGCATTAAGGATTATGCCCCTGTAAATGGCCAGAACAATTTGTGTTTAACAAGAACACAAAAGTTATCTCTGTTCCCACTGTATAGATTGGCCCAGTCATTCTGACCTAATCATTTATTCAAATCAATTTATGCTTTAACTTAAAAATATATTTCACAGAGGAGGAGGATAAGACAGGCAGATTCCTGCCTTCATGGAACTTGTAGGTTAATGGGAAATAAAATATTAAAATAATTACATAAAAATTATTTAATGTCATAAATACTGTAAGTGAAATAAATACTATGAGGTACCATGAAGCATGATAGAGAACGTAATGGGGGATTTTTTTTATCCTCTCAAATTTCAAAAGTAGTGTAGATTAGCAAATTACTGTACACAACTGTACAACTTTTTGAATGATTGAGATCTTTTTGCCTTTTTTTTGTGCCTTGGATCTTGTAGGTAAACAGGAAATAAGAATTAAAATATATATGTTCTTCACAATTTTACCCAAATAAAGTAACATTTCCCCTGGATAAAGTGGATATTTGAAGGTTTCATGAAGATCTCTCTTGAGAAAGAAGACGTTGCTCCATTGACAGTCTTTGAGGAGACGTTGAAGTTTGTTAGCCATTCTGTAGGAATTAGAAGCTGGAGGGAGTGTGAGAAAAGAGGCACGTTTCACTTCTCAAAACAGTAAGGTAGACTTAAGACCTGAAAGAATGTTCTTACCTTTCCCAGCAAGGTGTTATAACTACATATAGGTGACTACAACCTGGGATGATAAGCACCTAATCTGTTAAGTATTAAAATAAATCAGTTGAAATAATGAGGAGGAGGGGAACACATATAAAACAATGTTTAGTTACAAACACTCTAAATTAAAATTTTAGAAAAGCAGAAACGTGAAAATTTCTAGGCAGCTCTCAGATTCATTCAATTCACAGGTTAATTTGAGCAGAAAAATTGTAAAACAACAGGATCAGCTGGTATTCTAGAGCTGTAGGGTACAGTCTATCACATCTGTCTGTCTCTGTCTCTTTCTTTCTCTGCATGCATGTGATGTATATATATCGCCTCGGTTTTCTGAATAATTCAAACAGTTGTGTTTATTTTGTGAATTATTCCAAGTTATACAGATAATTTACTAAAATCTGTACTTTTGCCTCGTGTTGGCAAGGTTTAGTCATAAAATCCGAGAAATAAAAGCTATTGTTAACTGCGAATGAAGAAAGCATGGGATAGGGAGGGATTTAACTGATGGATGGTTAAAAAAAGAAGGCATTATTTTGTTCATCTAGATTAAAGGAACCTAATCCGATTGAAATTCTTCTTTTAAAGTGGTGCCAGAAAGGAATTTATTTTTCTTTGTAGCAAAGCTAGGACTTGAAATAACTTACCTAGTAATTAGTTACTTCATGGGAAAGAAAATTTCATTTGTGTTTGCATCACTAAAAATGAAGACAAAGCAGCAAAGATGTGGTAGACCAGATCTCTTCTTCTGTCAGCAATGGTAGAAGTTTATCTCTGTTTCTCCCTGAATGTGTATCTGGATGAGGCTGCGACTTTCTGCCAAAGCCTGCAGAACTGATCCTTGCTGTCCAGCAAACCACACTGCTCCCAGCTATTGCTTCTGGCTTGGTGACCCTCACTACACTACACAGCTCCTTTTGGATTGGGATCGTTCCATCTGATTGTCCCTCGCTCCCAAAGCAAATGCATTACAAATTGGTGTAAGATTTCTGGTTTACCTTTCAGAGCATTGTTAGGTGAGTGTGTTTTTCTCTACTCTGTTGGTAGTACAAATGCCCTCTCCTTCAACATTTTAATTTTATGAGAACTTCAACCCTGCCATCAAAGTCAAATAAAAACTCAAAAGACTACAGCCTTTTCTTCCATCTCTTCATTCCTGTGAGGGAGGGAATTCTGGGTTGAGGTATAGATGGGGGTGAAAGGCTTTTTGTGTAAGAAGCAAGACTTCATTATATTGCCTGTGTTTGGAAATATCCACATGGTGTTCAATTTCATCCTTCACATCCAACACTGGCGTTTCTGGCACCTAATAATAAAATTGTGGTGTTTCCTATAGGATTCTTGGTAACTGCTACTACTTTATCTGAGTTACAGCCTATAAAATCAGGTAAGCATCTAACTCAGATTGCATTAATAAAGGAAATTCTCCTGCTGGATCCACTTCAGTCTCACAGTGCCTAAACAGAAAACAATTATATTGGGTTTATAATGGCATTCTTAGTCCCATCTATTTCTGCAAGAGTGGATCTAAATGATACTGCCTTGAGAATTTTGTATGGAGTAAGCCATTTCCATTTAATGACCATTGAAACTAAAGCAAATATTTTTTTCTTTAGACAGTTATCCTACAAAATTTCTGTTGACAATTTGAAGTGTTGTGATTCAATGAGGGATTATAGAAGCTATACCTTTGGATGTGTTCTGAGTAGAGTAGAGTAGGAGCTCTTGCTGGCATAGCCCCCAAATCTCCTAGGGTTATAAGTAGAGACATTTACCTCGAGTACTATTTTTTGGACTAGCTCCATCAGAATCAGTTGGAGAACTTTAAAAATAATACAGATCTGAAGACACCAGTCCCAGGGATTCTTATTTGGTCGGCCTGAGACAAAGCTTTTTAATCAGTGTTATTTATAAGTCTCTTATTCGATTTTAAGTTATGATGTGTTTGGGAAATAGTTTTTAAATCTATTAGATACTTTAGTTACTTTTTCCTATAATGCTTTTTCATGAAAACATGAAGAAATAAAACAATGACTTCTGATCATGCCAAAATAAATGTCCCAGTACATTTTTTTGTTATTTTTATTTTTTTCAAAGAAAGTGTTGTGGTGGCAAAACAGTAGACTGCTCAGGAAGAGCCAGCTCAAGCAAACCTATGTAATTTGTCAAATATGTTTTAGATACTCTCAAGCCGTCTCTTTGTCTATGGTTGCCTAGGTGTCTGTACTAGTCACAATAAATTAGGTTATGCTGTGGAAATGAACAGCCCCAAAATCTCAGTGGCTTAATACAGCACAGGTTATTTACTACAGGTGCTACAGATCCGTATGATTGACTGTGGCTTTGCTCCACAGCATTTTCTCTGGGGCTCAAGCTGACAGAATAGCCTCTGTCTAGAGCATTGCTTGTTATTGTGGCAAAGTGGCAAAGAAGACATGGTGAACCATGGGCAGGCTCTTAAAGCTTCTTCCCAGGGAGGGTCACACAGCCATGCCTGAATTCCTTGGGGAAGGGTGTAAAATCCTCCAACAGGAAGGGATAGGAAATATTTGAGAATCAGAGCACACCACATAATTCTTTTTAGAAAATAAATAGTGCTGGTCTTAAACCAACAGAAAACAAGTATTTATTGAGTACCTACCATGTTCCAGGCACTGGGAATACAACAGTAAATGGAAAACACAAAATCCCTGAACTCTTGGGGCTTTCACTGAAGGGGTGAAAAGGGGAATAAAAATATTTTTCTTTGAAGTAAAACAAAGCAGGAAAAGAGAATAAGAGTGATGAGAGTGTTGGGAGTTCTATTTAGATAGAGTAATCAGGGAAGTGTCTTGTGAGACATTTGAGCATAGAATTTAGAGAAGGGAATGGAGTCCATTCCAAGACCTGGGGGAGGATATTTTGAGACAGAAAGAGCAGCAATCGCAAAGGCCCTAAGGCAGGAACATGTGTGGCCTGACAGGGACTATAAGAAGGCCAGAGTGGACAGACACTCCCACCCCAAAAGGGATAAACAGGAAAGAAAAAATGTGCTAACAGGTTCCAAATAAGCCCAAACTACAAGGCAAATTCCATGAGATCTTAAGGCTCAAGTATAATTCTCTTTGGCTTGATGCTCTGTCCTCCAGGTCCAGGTGGGGCGGAGGTCCCACGTTCCAGATACACTGGAGAAGTCCCACCTTGTAGACTCACAAGGGTGGTGATCTTGCACCCAAAGCCCTGCCAGGCCGAAGTGGGCAGTTCCACCCACATGGTGGAACTTTGGGCAGAGGCCATCTGGCCTGTTGAAAGTGAGGTTATGGTCTCCCCTTTTGAAACCAAGAAGGCAGCCCTGATGATCTCTGAATTGCCTTCAGGGTCATTCTTCCCTTGTCTTGAAGAACAGTGCACATTCGCAGTCAAAAAGCTCTAGGGTTCCATCTTGTAAAATCCCAGAAGTCCAACAGTTGTCCTTCATCCTTCCCATCTCCTTCCTCTTCTGTTCAAATGCAGTTTTCTTGCTAAGGTGGCTGATTAAATCCATTGTGCACACACATACTAATCTCTTCATCACAAGGATGCTTGGCCACACCGTTAGCATTCTCTTCGTCATTTTTTGCAATATAGACTAAGGATTTTTCAAATCTTTAAGGTCTGCTTCCTTTTTGCTGACAATTCCATTTTTATGTTATTTCTCTCTTCTCACATTTTACCATAAGCAGTCAGAAGGAGCCAAGCCGCACCTTCAACATTTTGCTTGGAAATTGCTTTAGCTAAATACTTAATTTCATTCCTCTCAAGTTCTACCTTCCACAAAACACTAAAACAGGAACACAATTCAATCAAGTTTTTTGACACTTTATAACAAGGATTGCCTTTTCTCCAATTTTCAATAACAAGTTCCTCATTTCCGTCTGAGACTTCATCAGAACGGCCTTTATAGACCATATTTCTACCAACATTCTGTTCAGGATTACTTAGGTATTCTTTCAGAAGTTTGAGGCTTTTTCTGTGGCTCTCCTCCTCTCCTTCTGAGCTCTTACCAGAATTGCCCTTTATGGTCTGTTCATAGCAATGTAGGCTTTTTCTAGCGTGCACCTCAAAACTCTTCTAGCCTCTACTCATTACCCGGTTCCAAAGATGCTTCCACATTTTCAGGTATTTGTTATAGCACCACCCCACTCTCAATACCAATTTCTGTCTTAGTCTGTTTAGGCTAAGACAGAATATCATAGACTTGGTGGTTTATAAGCACCATAAATAAGAAATTTATTTCTCACAGTTCTGGAGGCTAAGTCCAAGATCAAGACACAGGATGATTCTCTGCCCGGTGAGGGCCCACTTCCAGATTCATAGACAGCTGTCTTCTTGCTGTATCCTCATGTGTTGGAAGAAGTAAGGAAGCCCTCTGAGGTCTCTTTTATAAAAGCACTAATCCCATGCATGACCTAATCACCTCCCAAATACCATCACATTAAGGGTTAGGAATTCAACATGAGTTTTGGAGGGACAGAAACATTCAGTCTGTAGCAAGGTCATTAGTCATTTTAGCAAGAGAGGTTTAAGTAAAGTGATAAGGATTAAAAAGCTTAACATGAGCAGTAATAGAGCCTGAGAATTTGGAGAGCAAATACAGACACTTTTAAGAGGTTTTACTGTAAATGGGAACAGGTAGATAGGGCTCACTGCTTAGTAGTTGTTTATTGTAATTGTACCATTTTGCATACTTGCCAGCAGTATTTTAAAAGTCCTAGTTGTTCCACATTCTTACCAACACTTGGTATAATCAGTTTTTGTTAATTTTAGCCATTCTAATGAGTATATAGTTGTAACTCATTGTGGCTTTAATTTGCATTTCCCTGATGACTCATGATATTGACCATCATTTCACATGCTTATTATCCATTTGTATAGCTTCTTTTGTAAAGTATCTCTTCAAATTTTCCATTTTCTTATTGGATTTTCAGTCTTTATAATTGAGTTATAAGAGCGCTTTATGGATTCTGGATACAAGCCCTTTGTCTGATATCTGGTTTGCTAATAGTTTCTCATCATCCGTGGCTTGCCTTTTTGTTTTCTTACTGGTGTCTTGCAATAAGAAAAGTTTTCCATTTTGAAGATTTCCATTATCAATTTTTCTTTCATGCTTCATGCTTTCAGTTTCCTACCTAAGAAATATCTCCCTGCCCCAAGGTTGCAAAGATTTTCTCTTATGCTTTCTTCTAGGAATTTTCTCATTTTGCTTATTACATTTGTGTCTATGATCTTTTTAGAGTTAAATGTTGGGTATCATGTGATGTGAGGGTTGAAGCTTCTTTTTTCCTAAAGGATATCCATTTGATCCAGCAATATTTCTTAAAAATACATTTCTTTTTCCATTAAATTGCATTGGCAATTTGCTAAATAGTTGGACAGTGATTCTTCTTCCTCTCTTTTTTTTAAAATATATTTGAGTAAGATTAGTATTATTTCTTCCTCTAATGTTTGATAGAATTCACCAGTGAAACCATCTGGGCCTGGAACTTTTCTTCTTGGGAAAGTTTGATAACAAAGTAAATTTCTTTAATAGATGTAGAGTTACTTATATTATTTATTTTTTCTTAAGTCATTGTTGGTATGTTGTATTCTTTTATGAAATTTATTCATTCATGTCCATATTCCAATTTTTTAGCATAAAGTCATTCATAGCATTGTCTTATTGTTCTTTAATATATGTAGTATTGACAACCCTTTTTTAATAATTAATATTGGTGATTTATATTTTTTTCTTGATCAATCTAGCTAGAATTTTCTCAGTTTTGCTGATCTTTTCAAAGAGATAGTTTTTGGCTTTAATGAGTTTCTCTATTGTCCACTTCCCATTTCTTTGATTTCTGTTCTTGTCTTTATTATTTCCTTCCTTCTGCTTACTTTGAGTTTACTTTACCTTTCTTTTTCTAATTTCTTGAAGTGAAACTTAAGTCATTGCCTTTAGATCTTTCTTTTTTCTAATATAACCATTTAAAGCAACTTTTCCCTCTAACCACTGCTCTAGCAGCATCCCACAAGTTTTGATATGTTGTACTTTCATTGTCATTCAATTCAAAATATTTTCTAATTATCCCTGTGATTTCATCTTTAGCCCATGACTGCTATTTAATTTCCAGATATTTAGGATTTTCCTGAGATGTGTTGTTGTTGTTGATTTCTAATTTAATTTCATTATGGTCACAGAATTTACTTTGTAGAATTTTGAGCTTTTTAATTTTATATAAATGTGTTATATGGCCCTGCATATGGTCTATCTTTGTCAGTGTTCTATAAGCACTTGGGAAAAAATTGTTTATCTCTAGTTTTTGAATGCAGTGCTCTATAAATTAGATCAAGATGGTTGATAGTGTTGTTCAAATCTTCTACATTTTTACAGATTTTTTTGTCTCATTTTTCTATTATTTGCTGAGAGATATGTGTAAAATTCTCCCATACCCCAGGGCTAAACCTAAGACTTGTGTAGGTTCATACTGAGAGTCCCAGCATGCTCCTCTCCAGCTCTCCCCTCTGGGGTTCTTTCACTTCCTGGCTCCTGGAGACACATTTTCTTCATTCCTCTGCTAAGAAATATGGGATATTTCTTGGAGTTTTATCCACTTACAGTATTGCTGTTGCTGCAGCACTCCAAGACCAGGGCCTACTGTTGGGACAAAGCCACGGGAGAAAAGAGAAAAATGAGAAACTTATCCCTGCAAGATCACTTCTCCAAGTTCTGATTCCTTTCCACAATTTGCCTACTTTTGTTTACTTTTCAGAGTTCTCAAGTAGTTGTTTTTTGTATTTTGTCCAGAGTTTCAGCAATAATCTGTGAGAGGAATGGGACATATGTGGATGGATCTTTGTCCCATGCGGGTACTGGAATGCCCAAAAAGTTTCATAAAGTTTTATGCAGAAAAACTTTAGTCTTTTCACTGGGAATTCTGAATTTTTTTTTTTTCCAATCAGGTCTTCCCTGTCCCAAGAATATAAATATATATATTCTATCTTGTTTCTTTTAGTACTTTCTAATTTCTTTTGTTTGTTGTGTTTTAAGCTTACTTACTAATCCAATTAAAATTCATTTTTTAAGTTTTTGGCATGGGATGAAGTAACTAACTTTAATTTTTTTTTTTCATTTTAAATAGATGACTAATTTTCCAAGCACCATTTATTGTACAGTACATCATTTACCCACATGCATTTGTTTCTGGATTGTCCATTCTGTTCTGTTGAGCTGTTTGATTGTTAATTTTCCAATATCTAGCATTATTACTTTAATCCCTTTTTGTTTATAATGTATATTATTCTTGTCATTCTAACTGAATTTTCAAAAATTGTGTGAAGTAGGAATCTAACCTTTTTGAAGGACAGTCAATTGTTCCAATATCACTTTTTGCGTAGTCCATCATATATACACATAAATGCATTTCTGGATTCTGGATTCTCTATACCGTTCCATTGACCTATTTGTCTATTACTTTTCCAATATTTAGCAATACTATGCTAAACACTTTTTGATCATGATGTATATTAGTCTTTTAATGAAGTTCTTCATTAAAAGTGCTAGTATTTCCTGTAACTAAACATAGTGATGGATGTTAACTAGACTTATTGTGGTGATCATTTCACAATATATACAAATGTCAAATCATATTATATACCTGAAACTAATATAATGTTATATGTCAATTATACCTCAATAAAAAAAGTGCTAATATTTTATTTAGGGTGTTTGCACCTAGCATTATAAGAGGTCTATTATGTTCTCTTCTTTTAATATTCTGGTCTGATTTTGTAGAATCCATCTAAAAAATGTTCTGGTCCTGGCTTTTGACTATATTTTCCATTTTGTCTATGCTGCTGGTCTTTTTTGTTTTTAATTTCTTGATATAATCTTATTAATGTATATTTTTCTAGGAAAGTCAATCATTTCAATTTTAAAAAGTTACTTTCTGTAAAAATGTTCTAGTACATTTTTTAAAGACTCCTGTATTCATAGTTTTTATCTCTTTATTATTCTAACATTTTTTATTCTTGATCAGGTTCGCAAAAGTTTGTTTATTTTATTGGCATTTTCAAAAAGGCAACATTTGATGTTATGTACCTATTCTACTGTGCTTTTATTTTCTAATTAATTAATTTCTATTTCTATCTTTTGGATCCTCTTCTACTTTCTTTGGGTGTGTTTTTCATTCTTTCTCTAGTTTTTGTTGAATATTTGGTTCATTTACATTTAATTTTTATTTTATTAAATACTTTTAAGCCTAGATTTTTTTATTATTATTATCATTTTGTGTATTTTTAAATCTCAAAGTGAATAGATTTTCCTGTCTTGGTGTCTCTCTTTTTTTCTATCCTTTAGGGTTTTTTGTTTATTAGTTTCATTTTATTGCATTTTTTTTGTCTACTTCATACATAACTTTTGTCTACTTGTTGTATTTCTGAGAAAGATTTGTTAAAGTCTCCCAAATTAGGATACTTTTTTTGTTGCTGGACTAGTCCCAGAGCATACATCCCAAAATACCTATGGATTGCACTTTCCTTGGCTTTCCATAACCTATGGAAACTGCTCAGAGTTCCAGAAGGAGAGATCCAGGAAGACAATACCCAAAGGTCCTTAGTACAATGCCTGTTGCATCATCTCTTTACTTCCCCAGCTAGCCAAAGCAGCAGTACTCTTGGCAAGCCAGACCCTCTCTGGAGGTCACTGGATGTAATTAATGAGCAAAGCAGTCTCTCTATATGTGACATTACTTATAAGATTTCCTTGATTTGATGAAAGAAATTGGAAATTCCCTGGGGAAAGTCTTTGTATACACTCTGAGCTCTCAGTTACTTCCATGAGATACGAATGTCTGAACTGTTAAACAACCAAACAACTTTGATAATAGAACCTCATTCCAAAGGAAGAAAATTTGACTTGCAAAGAGGCTGCAAATGTGATGGCTTCAAAGGAATTTTTTCAAAGTAGATTAAAATTAAAGCTTATTCATAGAATATTTTTATACACAGTACATAATTTTATAATAGCAACAATTCTGTGACAAAAGTGAGAAAAGACGTGATTATCATTACCATTCTGACAGACACCATTGAGTACTAGGGATCAGAAATGACTCACTCAAAATTATACAACTAGCACGTGATGAAGTCAGCATTGGAATACACATCTTATGACAGCAAATGTCCAGTTACGTTCACTTTATCATAGCAATCTCCTACAACCCAGAAACTCAATTTCCATGGGAAAATTCTCCTTGGATTCCAACTCACATAGATGGTGAACTTTTGGAAATGAGGAGTTCCTCAAATGTAGCTGTTGAATAAATATTGGTTGATTTTAATAAAAATGTGCTTGATGTCTTCCTGTTGCCCCTTCACCATTTCTGCCACACTCTGCACACCAGGAGGCTGACTTACACTCAGCATCTTGGGTTCCCTTGTCCTCTGAGATGTGATAGGGTTGAACGATGGGAGCACCAGCAGGAGACCTGAGGGAAGAAGAGAGTGAGGTTCAGGCATTTATTTCCATTTCCTCCTTGCAGGTTGATTTGGGCTGGCCACGTAACTTAACTGAAGATTCCCAGCTCTCGTGAGAGGCCTTCTTCATCCAGTTCTTTTTTTCCCTATTTCAGTTGCAATTTCCTCCCCTTGCCTTCTCTGGTCCAGGGTGGGAGTGGTTCCTTAGTGTCCCTTACCCCAAATACGTCACCATCCCTTGTCATTCCTATGCACCCAGCTCACACCTTTGTAAAGGTCTCTTTTGAAATAATCCTCAAATTATCCAATTTGAAAGTGCCAGCTGTTTCTTGCAAGCATCCTGACTGATAAAGAAAACAAATTACTCTTAAAGTTTATAGCTTAAGTAAAAAAAGATGGGGTGAAGGGACAAGTTTCCGAGCCAAGCCAAAAGCTATTTGTATACTAACATCTGATTACTACAGTTTTGGAAAGGAGTTGGCTCTTGAAATATATTCTTCATTGGGGATTGCACATTTTGTGGACCAAAATCATAATCAGGTCCAAAAGATTTCTAATACTTTATATGTTGTTAATAAACTTTAACAGTAATGGGGGAAAAAAAAGAAAAGAGAAAAAAGGAAAGAACCCTTTCAGTTTCCAAAGCAGAGAGAAAAAACAGTGTGTTGCTCCTAAATCACTCTGTTGCCATGCAAACTTCTTTGCCATACCACCCTGAGAAGTCCCTTAGAAGAGTTAGGTTCTCCTGATCCTGACTCCTTGGCTAATTAAAGCAAGCATGGAGCACTGCAAGGGCTCACTTTCCAAAATTCAACATAAGAAGAGAGTGGGAGTGTAGATTACGTGTGAACAGAGGAATTGAAACAATCCATTTCCAACAGGCATCTACGAGCACATGAGGATTCGTGCGTGTGCGTGCGCGCGCGCGCCCACACACACACACACACACACACACACACACAGTCAGAAAGGCAAACCTGCAGAGAAAATGGTATGATTCACAGAATTCGTTCTGCTGCTTGGGGACTAGACGGGAATGGAGGCTATTACTTTCCTTCTGAGCCAGAGCAGGGTGACATGATGACATGTTTGGTATTTTCTGCCAGTTGGCCACAATTTGAGTGGGTGGGGAAACATACTTCATTCCCATTCTCCTCCCTTATTCCCTTGCCCTTGGTTAATTTTTAGTATAATGCCACAAGGAATATTATAATTCAAAAAGTAAGAAAGGAATCAAGCTACATAATTTCTTAATCAATATGGGATAGGTTTCTACTGTCAAAGTGGAGTGGAGCACTATCCTCCAGTGCATTTGTTTTCCTGTTGTTTGTACAAGAGTAAGACTGAATACATTTCCCTCTTGCATTTTAATGAGAAGGGGGACTGAAAACTAAAATATAATGGCTGCAGTCACTGAAGGGTGTGAGGTGAAGCAAAACAAGAGTAGGTCATTTGTACTAACAATTTTCAGTTCTGAAACAGTCTCTCTGTTGTCATTCAAGGTAATGAGATAAAGTGGTCTACTGCAAATTTGTTTTAAAATTTGTGTCCTTGAACAATTATTGTGGGTCGCTAGTTCCTTGATTCCATTTTTAGCAGTGTAATAGATATTGCCTCAGACTACAAACTTAGTGGTACAAGCATGCACAAATCAATAATTAAACAATTTGTGCATCAGCCCTTCTAGGTTTGGAATAAGGGAGATGAGAGTAAATGCTTGGAAACTGAAATTATGATTGTCAAAATTAACATTTATTTCCTAATTTCTCAAAGTGAGGAGAAAAGGTATACTTTATATGAAAATTGATGTATTGAGAACCATAGATTTAAACATATTATTTAATACTATAATTGTAATTGCTATTTGAACTTTAAATAGT
This sequence comes from Tapirus indicus, assembly GCA_031878705.1. Lineage (NCBI taxonomy): Eukaryota > Metazoa > Chordata > Mammalia > Perissodactyla > Tapiridae > Tapirus > Tapirus indicus. The sequence goes on from CM062925.1 coordinate 41,420,986, forward strand.
CTGTATTTTTTCAAATGTCACAGGGGAAGATGTCAAAGAAAGGAGATGCAAAACATTAAAAGCAGAAAAGAATATTGGTATAACAAAAAATCTAATGTATTGGCTTGATGATAAAAGTAAACAGCATAGTGACCTACTAAATAAAACGGTGGCAGCAAACCTTATACTGATATCAGGCAGAGATGAATTCAAGCCAAAAGTCTTATGTCACTTAATGATGCAGGTTAAAAGCTGCAGAGAAGTTATAATTATTCTTTATTCCTTATTAGTAAAAATGTAAATAAAATTACAGAAGCTCAAGGATATATCTACAAGAATACAATAATATTGGAAGGCAATACCTCACTTTCAACTCTTTATAGATAAAAAAGACGAGATTTAAATACAGAGGATTTGAATAGTAATATGTGTAATAGTAATTACTAGATATACAAATGTCAAATATCAAACCCTAGAAACAAAGAAATGCACAGTTTTTATTGAGGATGCATAGATGTTTACACATATTTATCCTATTTTTTTGAAACAAAAAAACTAAGTTCCCAAAAGTAGAAATACTATGGCTAACATTCTCTGACCAAAATACAATCAATACTAGAAACAAATAAGAAAATTGGAAACAAAACAAAAACTTTTTTATTAAATAATTCTCAGGTTAAAGAAACAATAAAATCATGATTATAGAATGTCTGAAAAATAACAGTGAGAGAAAAATTTAAAACCGTATACATTTATGTTACTAAAAAAGAAAGACTGGAAAGAAGTGAATAAGGTGCCACTTGGTTAAACTAGAAAAATGAATACCAAAATACACTTTAGAAAAACAGAAGGAAGGAATTTTTTAAAATAGAAAGCAAAAATTCATCAAGAGAAAAATGATAAAAATTATAAATGAATTTAAGACTTGGTTCGGGAGGGAATGAAACACAATTAAATAAATAAATAATTTACCAATACTAAACATGAGAGAGAAAAAACACTAATTCAGAAAATAAGCAAGAAAAGGGAAAATGGCTACAGATAATGAGAAAATCATAAGAAAATACTTTGCACAGCTTTATACTAGTAACTTTCAAAACTTGGATTTTTTTTTCAAGAAGAAATAAATAAACTACAAATTGTGGAAGAAATTGTAAATGTTGTCAAAATTTTCCAAAAAGCTTCTGACATAGAGGGTGTCTATGGTAATTTTTTCATTCTTCCACAAAACAGATTACTCCAATATGATTTAAATTTGTTCCAGAGCAACACAAAATAAGGAATTCTCCAGATTCTTTTATGACACCATCATATATATGATAGTAACATCAAACAGATTTTCTCTCTCTCCCTCTGTGCCTCCTCTCTCTTCCTCACAAAAATTCTGAATGATATATTAGCAGAGGGAGTTTAGCAGTACGTTAAAAGAGTAATACAACATACTCAAGTGTCATTAACTCCAAGAATGTATCCAATTCAATATTGGGAAGTATATTGATTTCTTTGAATCAGTAAAATCACAGTAGATTCTAAAAGATATTTGATAAATTCAGGACCTATTCCTGATTTTAAAAAATTTTTTGTCTCCCCAAAATTACAAATATGAAGATATTCTTATCATGATAATAATCCAAATTTGGCAAAAAAGATAATGTAAGAAAAGTTGTATTCAAAATAGCAGTAAAAATATAAAATAAAATGCATATGAATAAACTAAGAAATTTTCTGCAAATATACAAAAGAAAATGAAAACATTCTACTAAAGGACATTAAATATAATTTAATAAATGAATTTACATGTCATGTTTTTGGTTACAAAAACTCAATATTTTAAGGCTGTTCATCTATTCACTTCCTTCAAAATAATCTATAATATCTACATATTTTTCTTCAATATTGAAACAATATTTCTTTAGGAACTTGTAAATTATTCTAAAACTAATTTTTAAAATAGATTAAAAAGCCAAGAAAATTTGGAAGGATTAAAAAAAAGAACTATAAGAATCCTTACTTACTAGATATTAACATTTGTAAACTACAATATCTAAAACAGAACTGCCACAGGAGGCACAGACACAGTCTGAATTGAAACATAATGAGTAGCCAGAAATAGTCCCAAGGATATGTAGTAGTTAAGTATATGGTAAAGATGGCATTTCAAATTGGTGAGAAGATGAGTAGAATTTCTAATAAATAACATTGAGATTATGGGCTAGACCTTGGGGGAAAAGAAAGTTGAACCCTTTCAGCTGAATCTGAAAATAACTTCTAGATGGATCAAAAATTTAAATGTTTATTTTAAAAAAAGATAAAGAAACAAAGAAACCATAAAATTCTAGAAGAAAATATGGTTGGATAATTTTATAATCTTAGAATGGGAAAATCTTTCTAAGTTATATAAGTAATTCAGGATGCATAATTAAATTTTGATAAGTTTGGTTACATAATAATGTAAAATTTCTGTACCATGAAATAAGCTCTTAAAGTAAATCCAAAAACAAAATACAAGCTGGGAAATATATGAGAAAAAGTTAATACATTTAATATATAAAGAGTTCTAGCATATCAATAAAACAGTCAACCACTCCAACAGAAATATGGGTAAAAAATAACAGGCGAGTCACAAAAGAAGAAATATAAGGACTGACAAACATATGGAAAATTGTCACTCACTAATAGAGAAATGGAAAAGAAATTATATATATTATTTTTCACTCATGAAATTAGCAGATGTTAATGTGACTGTAGGGAACACTGAAGTGTCCAAGTCTTATTGGTGGGAATGTAATTCTACAGATTTCTGGAAGGCAGTGTGGGAGTATGAATAATATCTTTAATTATATAACTTTGGCCTAACAACTCCACTTCTAGAAATTTATTCCAAGGAGATCATTGTATAGGTTAAATTAATTTATACATATGTGGACTTTTTAAATGCATTTAAACAATCTATCAATGTCCCTCAGTATGAAACTGATTCAACAAATTATGGTACAAATTGTAAAACATCATATATCCAATAAAATAATACAGATCTTACCCAGAAAGATGCTCACACATATATTTTTGTTGAGAAAAGCAAACAGATAAAGAATAAATGAGTATGAAATTATATATAATGAGCTCCATTTATGTAGATGTACACATAGAAACCACGTATCAATTATATTTCCTTTGACTACCAGTGACAGAAACTCAGTCCAAACTGATTTAAGCAAAAGGGAACTTTTTGGTTCAGGCAGCTGAAAAGTGTAGAGTTTTGGTTTGCTTTGAGGCACATCTCTTTCAGGGCTTCAGACAAGGTCATCAGGAAGAGCCAGGTTTTCTCTCTCCAAGTTTCTGCCCTGTTTTCTCTGTGGGGCTTTATTTTCAGAACAGTATCTCCCCTCATGGTGACACAATGGCTGCCACAGTTTTTGCCTCTCTCCTCTCCACTTCAGCACTAGCATGAAAGAGAGCAGGTCTTTTCCTGATTATTCAGTTGGGAGCTCTGGGTTCATTGGGCCTGGTTGACTTAACTTGGGGCATATGCCTATACTCAAATTAACACTGTGATCTAGAGAACATAAGTTTCTGATTGGCTTAGGCCTGTGTGGTGTGTCACATCTTCCACCATATATCCACCGTATCCTTGGGTAATATGGGATAATACCTATAGCAAGTGGCCTGAGAGTTGGATGGGGCAGAGGGAGAAAGAAGGAGTCTCCCTAAAGGAAAATTGGTGGTTACCTGGACAAGGGTAAGTGGATGCTGGGCCACTAAAAGAAGTTTATCCCTTCATGATGATGTTTCTGGACATACTTTATTTCTTCCTACCTTTGTATATTATCTAAGAATTAGCCATTTTTTAATTAACAAAAACTACTAGCATGCCTCATTTGTATATTTAAACAATAAATCTATTTTCAATATAAATAAAATAAAATATATAGATATTTGTTTCTCTAGTTCATGCTATTTTCCTCCTTTTATTTCTGCCCTGTCTTTAACTTATTTATTTTTCTTTTCTATAAACCTCTCAGTATTACTTCTTTCTGTTATCATACCATAGCTATTGTTCAAACTCCCAAAGTCACAGGCAAAAGAATCTGTGCAAAAAGTGAAGGTGTTTACCCTAGGAAGTATTTCAGAGAAAGAAGTGTAGAAGTAAAGAAAGAGGTAGTGGTTCCAGAATGTGTGAAGGGGTATATGGGGACTCATTTTGAAGTTATATTTGCATAGCAAACGTAATTTTTACTTTGCTTGCAAGTTTATATGCAGCTGCTGGAGGGAAGGGTGGCTTTCCAGAGCCTACTTGGTACTGCCTTTGGTGAATGGTTAATCTGGATCAGTGCCTCAAAAACTTTCATGTACACAGGAGTCACCTAGGGATCTGTTAAAATGCAGATTCTGATCCAGTATGTCCACGTTGGGACCCAAGATTCTTCACTTCTCACTAGCTCCCAGGTGATGTTTAACGCTATGGGCTTATGGCCCATACTCTGCAAAGGAAGGATTTGGATAATATTTTCCTATCTGTGAAGTAAAAAATTAAGTCAACCATCTTCTGCACACTTTTTATTAAAATCAGAAATATATTAAAATATACTTTTAACTATTCCAGGCTTGTCTGTATATGCTACTGTTTGATTCCATGGTACCTCATCTTAAGAAAAGGTAAATACTTTGATTCTCTCCCCCAGTCTCTAATATAGAATTCCCACTCTGTTTTTACTTTAATTGCATAAGAAAAAAAATGCTTTCTTGCTGTCTTAAATGCTGTTTCACTTGTTCTGGAGCCAAAGATTTTCTGTTCAACTTTGAATTACACTGGGATCATGGAAAACCCTTTATTGTTTGAGATTTCAACAGTGTGCTCTGTCAAGAGCAAACTTAAAAGCCATGGGTTTTTAATTTATTGCTGCCAACCAGTATGATTTGTGAGAGAGAAGGAGCAAGGTGCAAAGAACTTCTCTTCGAGGAAAAGTATTTTAAAACTTAGATTCCCACTTATGCAAAATGGTGGCTCCTCCTTCTCACTGTGGATCCATGTGACCTTGGGCAGCAGACACAGCCTAGTCCTAGTTTTCAACACCAATAATGACTGAAGGCCAAAGCCATTTAACCTGTTAGAGGCCAATTTTTGTGGCTGCATATGAATTCACTTTGCGTTACAAACGTTTTTAGAGATTTTTAGTGATATTTATGTTTTTAAACTTCACATACCCTCTCCAACTCCAAGCCCTTTGCCAGTCCCTCTTGGCTGTGCTGAGATGGATGCAATCTGGGAATCAAGATCAAGGAGGGGAGTCAGCTTTGCTCAAGATGAGTGTGTGTGTGTGTGTGTTTGTGTGCATGTGTGTGTGTGTGTGTAAAACAGAAACATCCTTCTCCATGCCTCCATTGGTTTATGTGCTTTTTTTCAGCGTGTCCCAGAAACCAAATTTGCTTTTGGGGACTCTAGCAGGCAATTCCAACACGGTAGATCAGCTATAATTTTTACTTATGTATAAGCATCTCTCTTGCCCTTATGTTTCTGCCTGTTTCTGAATATGGCCTCCCTGCTGGGTGAGCCATGGTGCTATCTCTCTTGGGCCCTTGTTGCTATCCTGACGGCACATACAGGTTACCTTATCTTTTGGGAGCTTAAATGGAGTTTCAGACTATACTGAGGACCTACAACTACATATGTTCTTCTCGGGCTCCTATGGAGGTCCACTGGCTAGGTATTTTTCACATCCTTACTCCTTTGGCTATGCCTTTGTGAAAGTTACTGACACTTGCTAAGAAGAAAGAGAGATATAGTAACATTAGCATTTATAAAAACAAAAAAGCTTGTTGATGAAGAAAAATATTGCCACAACCTATGTTTATTTTTGCCAGAGACATACAGCTTTGGTAACCAAAAATATCTCCCTTTTAAAGCCATCGACATAGTAAACGACTTCATTTTACTGTAAAATCATGGCACTTGTTTGATAATGGATGTTGGGTTGATCATTGGTGCAGGCAGCCAAAATCTTAACATTGCAGGTTTAGCCTTTAGCCTCGCCATCATGATGATAGGAACAGAGACCCCTCAATGCTCTCCTGTGGCTTGGCAATTCCCCTCACCCTTCCTTCTCTAGACCTCAGAAACCTTGATGACTGGAGACCCTACTGGAGTTGTGGAGTTAATGCCTCTAGCATTGTATATAGACAGAAAAAAGAGTCTTGTGACTACATACGCATGTGACTAATATTTAAATGTATAAGAAGAAAATTACATTTTAAGTTCATTGATCTTTGGGTACAAAACTCAAGCTGTGGAAGAAAACAAAAAGGATTCAAATATGTTTTGAATAATCATTTATTTTAGAGCATCTGGCCAGCATAAACTGGAAGAAACTCCATGTTAACAACAGCCACTTTCCAAAGAACAGTAAGGGACATATATTTAAAAAACAACAACAAAAAAGCACAAACCACAATCATCTGCCACAGAAGTAATGACTGTAGGAATCATGAAGGAGGGTGATAATAAACGGAAGGTTATGCCTTTAAGTCCTGCCAGTGAAATCCAATTTAATGAAATGAGGGTTTAATTATAAAAACAAAGATGGCTTTCACTTCTATTTTTAATTTTATGGATGAAAAGTAAGCCTCAGAAATATGAAAGAACCAGATAAAGGCATCAAATAAGAGTAAATTAAACTTTTCTTACCCTGGTTTGTGGGGGGTTGGGGAGTTTTTGAGCAGAGGATTGTTTGGCAGGCAATAGATAAATACAAGCAAACTGCAAGCCCTTGAGTTTGCCTTAAGTGGCAAGATGCATGATGAAGACAAGACTGAAAGAGTCTGAGTTGATAAACATGGAGGCAATTATTGTTCTTATTTATTGGCTTCTAAAGCACATCTTGCTTCATACAAGGTGCTGTGCTGGAAAGCAGAAAGGCCATTAAAACTCCAAAGTAGAGACATTCTGAGAGTTGAAGTCCTGCAGAGAATCTTTTCAATTACTTCTGAAAAGAAAATGTCATATATAGAACTATGTGTATAAAAGAGTTTTACTAAATAAGGATTACAATTTCAAAATGAATACTGTACCATGTGCCCCAATGGCAATAATATGTGAAGCATAAGTAAAGAATTTGGGCTAAAGCATTAAAATAAATTAAGATATTTAAAATCAGATCTATTATTATTCTTATATTAAAACTATTTTTCTGGGAGAAGGATAGGGCTGGTGGGGAAGAGACAGGAAAAGAGTTATAGAAAGAAAAGTGCCACAATGGTTAAGTAAAAATTGGTTAGTTCAGAGCAACTCAGTGGGTGGTCTATATCATATTTTTTACATTTTGTAATAAACCCCAAATTGTATGGGTCTTCGTTTTTTCCTAAACTGGCAACTTTATGTGGCTATGTTCATCTATACCCAGTCTGAGTGGGCATACACACAAACCAAAAAGTTAAAAAAAAAAATTTTGCCTGCCTCCAGGACATTTTAAAACTAATTTATTTTGCCTTACTTCATCATTAAGGAAGATTATTTAAACAGAGACACAGTCTACTTTTTGAATATCCTACCCTGGGACTAAAATTAGCAACTAAACCCTTGAATTTAAACCATTCCAAGTTTTGGATCCAATTGTATTAACCTTTCTACCAGTTTTCCTGCTTGGTTTAATATGATAGTCCCAAGAGATGGGTTCTGAAGGAGAGGCTGAGCTATTGGGGAAGTGGTTAAGAAGGAAGAAGTGTATTTCTTGGCAGAGTGTCTGAGCATTCAGGGACCTTACTCAGGGCTGGAGCAGATAGTGCCTAAATATCACTATATCTAAAAGTGTAATTTAGAGGTATCAAAATGCTTACTAGCTCTAAAATACCTGATAGCCCATCTTAAGTTCACTCAACAAGGATATACTTGTCAATTAAACATTTTGGGGAGAGAGGGTACCTATCATGCAGCATGCTGTGTTTGGCATTTATACATGGTTAAAGGTGGGATTTGACATGGTCTTTGATTGCAAGAAGAGACCTGCCTCACATTTTCCAAGCCCTGTCAAGAGTATAGATGGAAGAGTACCTGGTGACCATTCGCATGTCTTCTTTTGAGAGATGTCTATTCAGGTCCTTTGGGCATTTCTTAATCAGGTTATTTGGTTTGTTTTTTGTTTTTTTGCTATCGAGTTGTGTGGGTTCCTTATATATTTTAGATATTAACCATTTATCAGATATACGGTTTGCAAATATTTCCTCCCATTTCATAGGATGACTTTTCATTTTGTTAATTGTTCCCTTGGCTGTGCAGAAGCTTCTTAGTTTCTTGCTATCTCATTTGTCTATTTATGCTTTTGTTGCCTGTGCTTTTCGTGTCATAACCAGAAAAATTGTTGCCAAAACCAATGTCAAGAAGATTTTTCCCTATATTTTCTTTCAGTGGTTTTACTGTTTCAGATCTTACATTTAAGTCTTTAATCCATTTTGAGTTGATTCTTGTAAATGGCATGAGATAAAGATCCAGTTTCATTCTTGTACATGTGGATATCCGGTTTTCCCAACACCATTTGTTGAAGAGACTATCTTTTCTTCATTGTGTGTTCTTAGCACCCTTTCAAAGATCAATTGACTGTAAATGTATGGATTTCTTTCTGGACCCTCTCTTCTGTTCCATGGTCTATATGACTGTTTTTTGGCAGTACCATGCTGTTTTGATTACTATAGTTTTGTATATATTTTGAAATCAGAGAATGTGATGCCTCCAGCTATGTTCTTCTTGTTCAAGATTGCTTTGTCTGTGTGGAGTCTTTTGTGGTTTCATATGAATTTTAGGGTTTTCTATCTCTGTAAAGAATGTCACATCAAATCTGTAGATTACTTTGGGTAGTGTGGATATTTTAACAATATTGATTCTTCCAGTCCACAAACACAGGATGTCTTTCCATTTATATGTGTTTTCCTTAATTTCTTTCATCAATGTTTCAAGTTTTCAGTGTACTAGTCTGTCATCTCTTTGGTTAAGTTTTTCCTAAGTGTTTTGTTCTTTTCGTTGCTATTGTAAATGAGATTGTTTTCTTAATTTCCTTTTCCCATAGTTTGTTGTTAGTATATAGAAGTGCCATTGATTTTTATACGTTGATTTCATATCTTGCAGCTTTGCTGAATTTGTTTATTAGTTCAAACAATCTTTTTATTGAGTCTTTAGGGTTTTCTTTGTATATGAACATGTCGTCTGAAAACAGATAATTTCATTTTTTCCTTTCTAATTTGGATGGCCTTTATTTCTTTTTCTTGTCTAATTGCTCCGCCTAGGACGGCCAGCACTATGTCGAATAGAAGTGGTAAGAGTGGGCATCCCTGCCTTGTACCAAATCTCAGAGGAAAAGCTTTCGGTTTTTCCTCATTGATTGTGATATTTGCTGTGGGCTTTTCATATCTGGCCTTTACAGTGGTGAGGTAAGTTCCTTCTATACCTATTTTGTTGAGTTTTTATCATGAATGAATATTGAATGTTTGTCAAATGCTTTTCCTGCATCTATTAATTGATCATCTGGTTTTTATCTTTCATTCTGTTAATGTGGTGTATCACATTGATTGATTCCTGTATGTTGAATTATTCTTGCATCCCAAGGGTAAATCCCACTTGGTCATGGTATATAATCTTTTTAATGTGCTGTTGAATTCAGTTTGCTGGTACTTTATTGAAGATTTTTGCATCTATATTCATTAGGGATATTGGCCTAGTTTTCTTGTCTTGTGATGTCTTGTCTGATTTTGGTATTAAGGTAATCAGCATCAAAAAAAATGAGTTTGGAAGTGTTCCCTTTTTTTCTGTTTTTGGGAGAAGTGTAAGAGGGATTCATATAAATCAACTTTTAAAATCAAGATTATTTAAGTCAAACTTAAAATATTTAAATTTTGAAAACAATGAAATGTCACAAAATATTTTAATAAAAATAAAACCATTTACCTTTCTAGCATTGAGTATCTCTTTCATTACCAATGTAAAGAATTAGTAACGTTTTCCAAGCATGTTATGTCTAGACCTACATATATGAATTATCTAATATTTCAGCCACCATGGGCAACTCTTGTGAGTATCATACCTCCAGAGTCACAAATCCCAACACAAAGAGAAGCAAGAAAAGAGACTATCGGCAGTACGAAGAAATGATTGTTATGCAAAAATCTATTGCATTCATACTATATAAAAGAGAGAATTTGACAGTTAGTAACTGTCTTTTCTCTTCCCTAAGCACACCTGCGCTCATGCTCATCAAATCTTCCCCTTACTTCAGAGCAGCATTTGCTTCTGACATGGGCAGTGGCAGAGATAATAAACCTTCAAAACATTCAAGCGCAGTCATCTTTATTTTGAGGACATAGGACAAGAAACATGGACAAGATGTTCCCTGAACCTTAACAGTTTAGTCACAAGAGCTGTTGTTTTAGGGTGACAGGCTACATTGCGCCAATCTTCAGGGTTGAATCTCAAGTGACAAAGCACCCATGTGTTCTTTAATAAATTTAGCATTTTCATGTTTGTGAATATGGGGCTCGCTAAAGCATAGCCAAGGATGGTCTGACCATAGATCCTGTAATTTAGACAGAGAAATAGACATATAAATCTATGTAGTAGTAGTAGGAGACTCAGTGAAGAAGTGCTGTGATAGAGGAATAACAATAATACCCAGCTTTTACTGGCTCCCTAGATGCCACTCTTACAAGAGCTTTATACACATTGTTTCATCTGAACCTCATAAAACAATAAGCGAAGATTGCAAAATATAGAATAGAGACACAGAAATATTAGGTAGCTTGCCCAAGTATGTGAGTGTCAGTCAGAGGCCACATTTTTAAGTTGAAGTTTGCTGGACATAATGGCTTGCCAAATTTTATTTCAGGTTTTTTAATACATATTCATGAAAGGCATTGTTTTTTTCTTTATCATTATGTTCTTGTCAGGTTTTGCATTTTCAATAAAACAATTCAGCTGTGTGTGTCTGTGTAAACAAAGGAGCTAAGTCTAAAATGTATATGGAAATGCTAAAGGCCAAAAGTGGTCATGACAGTCTTGTAGAAGAACAAAGTTGGATTTATGCTAGTGGATATCAAGATATATCATAACTCTACAATTATTAAAACAATATGGCATTCAGAAAAAGAGAAGCAAATCAAGGGAAGATTGTAGAAAATTCAGAAACAGGCTCACACCCAAAGGACATTTGATTTATGAAAAAAATGGTCCTTCCCAGATTGGGGGAAGGGCACTCTTTTCAATAAATGATAATGGGTCAATTGGATATCTATATATGGAAATAAGTGAAATTTGATTCTTTTCTCACATCATACCCAACCATCAATTCCGAGAGGATTGTAGATCTAAATGTGAAAGGTAAAGCATCGATGCTTCTAGAAGATAGCATGGGAACACATCTTTCTGACCTTGAGAGATGAAAAGATATTTTTAAAATAGAACATAAAAACACTAACCATAAAGAAAAGATTTACAAATTGGACTACATCAAAATTAAGAAGTTCTGTTCATCAAAAGTCACCACTAACAAAGCGAAAAGTTAAGCCAGAACATGGCAGAAGACATTTTCAATATGTATATCTTGCAAGGATTGGTATCCAGAATACGTAGAGAGCTCCTACAAATCAGTAAGAAAAAGACAGATTACACAATAGGAAAATGGGCCAGAAATTTGAGCAGGCACTTCGTAAAAGAGAATATCCAAATGTCCAACAAACATGAAATGTGCTAAACCTCCAGTCATTAGGGAAATGCAAGTCAAGACCCCAATGAGATACAACAACACATTCACTGAAGTGGCTAAATTTTTAAAAATAATTATCAATACCAAGCGTTGGTATAGATGTGGACCTCTCGTACTTTGGTGGTGCAAATGTAAATTGGTACAACCATTTTGGATAACTTATTTGGAGTATATATTAAACCTGAAAAATTCTTATCCAATGACTCAGTAATTTAACTCATAGAATATACCCAACAGAATGGACAAAAATGTTCATACCAGTATTAGTTGTAATAGTCCCAAATTGTCCATTAGTAGTAACATGGATAAATATATCATGGTATCGTTATACCATGAAATGATGCTCAGCAGTGAAAATGAATGAACTACAACCATATGCAACAGCATGAATGAATCCCATAAATATTATATTGCATGAAAGAAGTCAGACAAAAAAGCACATTCTATTTCACAAAGTTAAAAAACACACAAACTAATCTATGGTGCAGATGTTAGGATCGTGGCTACCTTTGGGGTGGAAGAGGAAGAATGACCCAAAGGGAACATGAGGCGGGTCTCTGGGATACTGCAATGTTCTACTTCTGGATCTAAGGAGGTCACTCTATGGAAATCTATCAAACCATATAGTTATGATTTATGTACTTTTCAATAAACATTAAATACTTTGAATACAAATGTTTAAATGCTGTGGAGGAAATAAACAGTGATGGACTAGAGAACAACTAGAGGGGGGAGGTCAGGGAAAGGCTTTCTGAGGAGATGACACATGAGGTGAGTCCTAGAGGAAAAGAAAGAGGAACACGCCTGGGGAAAATCGTATGCTCTCTGCAAAGGTGAGTGCATTACCTCACTTTCACATGGACAGGGGGTATTTTTATGCTTAATTCATTATTGTTCTTGTTATCTATCAATGAGTAAGGCCCCATGACAAAAAATAGATGCATTTTGATGAACTACAGGACTAGGGAAGATTCAGAAATAGGAGATGCTGCCCAGGGGATGTACGTGTGTAGGGAGGACATAACTGAGAAGAGAGAGCATTGAGGCATAGCACAAGGGCACTGATTAAGTGAGAAAAGAGAAATATGGGAGACATGACAAAGAAAGGAGAATATTGAACCCAATCTTGGCCTCCTTCATGACTTCACCTATCCTTATCTCAGACATCAAGTGGCAGAATGAGGGCCAAAAATATCAAGAGAAAAATGACCAGTGGAGCTGGCCCTTTGTCATAGTGGTTAAGTTTCCACACTCCACTTCAGCGACCTGGGGTTCACAGGTTCAGATCCTAGGCGCAGACCTACACACTGCTCATCAAGCCATGTGCTGTGGCAGCATCCACCTACAAAATAGAGGAAGATTAGCACAGACGTTAGCTCAGCAACAATCTTCCTCAAGCAAAAATAGGAAGATTGGCAACAGATGTTAGCTCAGGGCCAATCTTACTCACCAAAAAAAAAAAAATGACCAGGAAAGAATAAAGCATCTAAAATTAATTGCAAAATATTGAGTGTGTGTGTGTAGACAACATACATGTGTAGACCTGTTTATGAGTTCACAAGAGCAAACCCATATGAGGGAACTGAGTGGACAGAACATACATAAGTAGCGGGCTTAGAAAGGACAGATGGAGAGGAGGGGCTGCATCAATAAAGTAATGGGAAACTAGATACATAAGTTTGATATCATCTGGAAAAAAATTAACTGTTTCATAGACATTGCTCACCTTTTAACAAAACTATTACATGCACAAAACTGAAGAACTGATGGCCCAAAAGGAGAATGCAAAAAAAAAAAAAAAGCCTGCTGAATGCCTTCCTATGTAGCATAATTGATATTATGAAGGAATGAATTAGAATCACATTCAGAAACCATGACAGTGCCAAAAAAAATATTCATCCTATACTGACCTTCAGTAACATTTTTGCGTTATTTAGAAAGCACCTGATGTTATTCCTCTGCATAAATAGGTTTTACACACAAATCTTGAGTATAGGTGTGTTCATGGTCTTAGGCTAAAAACTTGGTAAACTAAGAGAGTGAAGATTCCAAACTTGTGAGCATCACGATAACAGAAAGACTTTTACACATTCACACACCGCTAACTCTGGCTAGTGTCCGAGAGAACGCCGCGGTGTAGTTAATCAATTCTCCTCTGCAACTTTTACTTCAGTATTTGCTGTGCACAAGAAGGCTCAAAACAGTCAAATTAGTTTTAGTAGTAGAAATAGTCTGAAATAAGAAAATATAAAATCCAAAGGCCATTCACGTTAGCGTTCTAAAATTATTAGTGCTAAACTATAAAATTTACTTTCCCAGGTGTGAGCCAGATGCTATAAGATTATTTTAAGGTACTTTCTCTTCTGCAAAGACTTTCAACATATTCTCAAGGATTCCATATTGATGATTCACACTTGCCTTGAACACATTCCAAATTGCCTATGCGGGAGTTACTTCTAACAAAAAATCAAACACAGGCTTCTGAAGATTTAACTGATGTTTTATTAGGAGTCATTGATTTTCTAGCATTTCAGGAGAACAATCTGAAAACAAGTTAAAATATAATAGCATATTACAATTATTAAAAGTAATCAGTGATATTAACAGAGTTTGTAAAGCAGTAAAAAAGAAAAAGTAATAAGGTATATTTTTATTTATACAATCCTTAGTACATGAGGTAATCTTCGGCTTATTACAATACAAGACTTTCTCTTGGGGTAAACAGGTATAATAAAATAGTTGGGAAAAGAAATTTAATATCATAAAATATACAAATGACAAACCCCATTTTCTTTAGTGGACTTATCTATAGCCCAAATGTAACAAAGAGATTAATAATTATATACATTTTATGGTCAGGTTGAACAGAAATAAATTCAATTTTATCACACTATAGGTAAAACTAAGAAAATACTTGAACTTCCAAAATTTCCCTCTAGGCCCATGTCCTAAAAATAAATATTGTAAAAATGCAGCGTACATTTATCATGTAGAAAACATAAAGCTGTGAGTGAGGCTGTGACAGATATCTTCATGTCACAACAGGGGGATGGTGTAAATCCTCAACAAGGGAAAGCCCTTGATGTGCATTAACACATCCTGTCGTGACTGAAACTCCATTATAGGAAGAGTAATGGGGAAAACAATTATATAGTGGCTGAGGCATTTTTCTCAGCTAATTGGGATGTGACAATACTATAGCAGAATCTTCCCTCTGATTCTACTCACTGGCTTCCAATGACTGCAGCAGAGAAATTTCACCTTGTGGCTTTTCCTGCTGTAGGAAAACAATGTATCTCAGAACAGCCCTGGCTCTCAGCTAATTTCATCCATGCCACTGATGCATTTGCCAGACACATGCTGAGAAGCTTCTGTAGGTTGTGTACCATGCAATTATCATGACCTCATTGGACAAAATCGCCAGGACCATGCCCATGAAGATCCTCCCAAGATAAACAAACTCTCACCTCCCTCTCCCTTTCACCATTTCCCCATCTCTGCTTCTTCTTCGTCTGGGGCTCTTCCTCAGATCCCCATTTCTGGTCTCTCACTCTCTATTACTCTTTTCTCATCTCTCCTTCTCCTCCTCATCTCGTTTTCTTCCTCCTTGTCTCCATTTCTTCCTCCATCTTCTCCAGATGAAGATATAAGATGTCAGAGCCAGCAGCTGATCTCATCGTGATGGGTTACCAAGGCTTGCAAATCGGAAATGAAATGTTTAAGGTAAATTAAGCCTGAAGTATGCAAATGCATCATCTCCCCACTACTATTTTATTATATGTAGGAAACAGTTCACAGTCAGACTCCAGGAAAGAAGGCCCCTTGGAGCTCTGTTGGTGGATGCTGTGATCACGGAGGGAATGCAGACATGGCCCCATGCACCCACAACCCAGGAATGTAGATCCCCCTCCCCCACAATAATATTAACAACTGTCTGTTAATGAAAACTGAGCTACTGGAATATGTCCCCACTTTTTCCCTCCATCAAAATGCTAGCTGTTTGATTCTTACACTGTGAATTCTCATGATAAAAGTAGGAGTTAAAAGTAATGCTTGTCTGTGTTGTTCTTGACAGAATTTCAGATGAAGCCAAATTCTCTCAACCTGCTCAAACCAGACAAGAAGTTATCACCTTCATGTTTCCTTACTGAATCCTATTAGCTGTTTCATGAATCACAGTTCAGCATGTGATCATGGCATTCTTGTCTGTGACTAACCCAAATTAAAGTTTACATTGTCTACTTCTTTCCAGATTTTCTTACTGGATGAAAGAAACATACTTAGCATTTAGTGGGAATTATGATAATGAAAATGACCCTAGCCAGCCATCCTGGCACTAAAAATATGTGGTTTGCTAATTACAAAGGGGAAAAAAAAGCCATTATGTCAGATTAAAATCTTCATCTCTTAATGGGCAGCAAGCTCAAAGTTTCTTTGTCTGAAGGATGTCTTCAAATCAATTGTTCTCTTTGTATCCAAGTCCAAGGAATCTGCTTTTGTTACTTGAAAAATTCAACAGAAATTTCTAGCAATATAAGAAATATTTTTAAATAGGTGAGAGCACTATCTGAAAATGAAATGGATGCTAGTTAACTGTTTAAAGTACATAAATATTCAGTTTCCAGTTAAAATATATGTATATATATAAACAACATCTCGTGACATTTAAATTTTTCCAAATGATCACAGAATGTTCACACTGAAGAGGACGTTCAAGATCACCCACTGGTTCTCGAATTTAACTCCCATCAGAAACACCTGGAGGGCTTGTTATAACACAGATGGTGAGCTCATCCCCAGAGTTTATGATTCAGCAGAATTTGCGTCTGCAACAAGTACAGGTCATGCTGATGCTGCTGGTCTAGAGACCACACTGTGAGAACCTCTGACTCAGGCCAGCCCTCTGTATTTACAGACTAGAAACCCGCAGTTTCAATACATTGCCTGATGCTAAACAGCCTATGAGTGGACGAGGTAAGAAAAGAACCTGGTTCTTCTTCCTCCTAGTTCATTCTTCGTCTTCTACACCAGTGCTTTGCAAACTCTGATGTGCATACAAATGACCTGGGGAACTTGTTAAAACACAGACAGTGATAGAGTAGGTCTGGGGTGAGACTTGGGCTTCCACATCTCTAACAAGCTCCTTGCAGGTGCTGTCCTTGCAGCTGGTCCACAGACATGATTCGAGTAGCAAGATCCTACATTGTGCTATACAACGGTGTTGTCTTCTTTATGCTAATTACTTACACTCAAAACATGTAGAACAGATATTCTTTTTTTTCTAATAAACTTTATTTTAGACCAGTTTTAGGTTCAGCAGAAAGTACAAAGAGTTCCCATATACTCCTCCCTTCCCTCCTCCACACTCCCCCACCATGTATAACCTTGCCTACTATAACATCCCCCACCAGAGTGGTACATTGTTATAACTGATGAACCTACATTGATGGGCCATTATCACCCAAAGTCTATAGTTTACCTTAGGGTTCACGATTGTTGTTGTAAGTTCTATGGGTTTTAACAAATATATAGTGGCATGTATTCTCTATTATAGTTTCCTACAGAATAGTTTTACTGCCCTAAAAATCCTCTGTGCTCTACCTGTTCATCCCTCTCTTCCACCTAACCCCTGGCAACCACTGATCTTTTTACTGTCTCCATTGTTTTGCCTTTCCCAGAATGTCATATAGTTGGAATCATACAGTATGTACACTTTTCAGATTGACTTCTTTCACTTAACGTTCCTCCATGTCTTTTCACGGCCTAATAGTTCATTTCTTTATAGCGCTGAATAATATTCTGTTGTCTGAATATATCACAGTTTATTTATCCATTCAAGTGCTGAAGGACATCTTGGTTCCTTCCAAGTTTTTGGCAATTATGAATAAAGGTGCTATAAACATCTATATGGAGGTTTTTGTGTGGACATAAGTTTTCAACTCCTTTGAGTAAATATCAAGAAGTGTGATGGCTGGATCTAATGGTAAGAGTATGTTTAGCTTTGTAAGAAACTAAAGTGGCTATAGCATCTTGCATTCCCACCAGCAATGTGTGAGAGTTCCCATTGCTCCACATCCTTGCTAGTGTTTACTGTTGTCAATATTCCAAATTTTCACCATTCTAATAGGTGTGCAGTGGTATCTCATTATTATTTTAATTTGCAGTTCTCTAATGATATATGATGTTGAGCATCTTTTCATACACTTATTTGCCATCTGTATATCGTCTTTGGTGAGGTGTTTATTAAGGTCTTTTGCCCATTTTTAGTCGGGTTTTTTTTTTCATCATTTTTAGTTTTAGGAGTTCTTCATACATTTTGGATGAGTGCTTTATAATATATGTCTTTTGCAAATGTTTTCTCCCAGTCTGTGACTTGTCTTCTCATCCTCTTGAAAGGCAAAAGGCATCATTTCTTGCTTAGGTTTTTATTCTTTCATAAATTTAAGCTTCATTGATTAGCAATGATTCTATGTCAAGGAAATGAGTTATTAAAAATATCTTTTAAACTACCTTTTTGTTACTTCAGAAGAGGAAGAGTACTCTAAATATGCTGAGTATTTTTGTGGATGTGTTAATACTATTTAAATAGCTTGTGTATATATCCATTCATTGAACAACATTTATTATCAAACGCTTTCCCTGTGCCAGGAACTTGGAACACAAGAGTCATAAGACCCAATCTCTGCCATCAAGTCTAGTTAGGAAGGTAAGCATGAAATGCAGTACAGAGTGCACTGTGGTAGGTGTTAGCACAAGCAATAGATACGGGAATAGAAAGAGTACTAGAGGGAAAGAGTATTTAGGGACGACTTTCCAGCGGAGGTGACTTCTGAGCTGGATTTAAAAGTACACATGGGAGTTTGATAGGTTTTTTTGGGGGGTGGGGAGTGGAAAGGGAGACATTCCAGACTGAGATGTCATAGAACTTAAGACTAGAAGAGGAAAGCCCTGAGGACAAAGCACTGAAGAAAGTTTACATTTAAGGAGATGAAGGAGAAAGAGAAAGCAAAACAGAGATATGGCTTCCTCGGAGACTTGGGAGAAACTAATGTCCAGAGCTAACTTTAAAAATAAAATAGAATTACCTATTGATTGTTCTTGTACTCCAGCAGACATAAACAATGAGCACATAGCTTCTTATCAGTTTCGTGGTCTGTAGAAAACCCAACACGCTGTAGCTCAATAGGACTAATTGTTAAGGCAGATACACTGGCTAAACTTCAGGGATTCACATAAATTTACAAGTTGTAATTTTAAAAACACTTTCTCTCTTAAGCAATTAAAATGTAAACTAATATATGAACATCTATTTTAAGTGTGATATACTTTAAAGCAATCCAATAAAACAGAATCAATTGGTTAGATTGCAAGCTTTAGAGGGCAGGGACTGTGAGTTAAATTCATAAGCTCCTAAAGATTAATTAACTAGTATTATTACTTATAATCTTGCCCTTCTCTTCTTTTAAAACTTATAAGTGGGGGCCGGCCTGGTGGCATAGCAGTTAAGTTCGCGGTCTCCTCTTCGCTGTCCCAGGGTTCCCAGGTTTGGATCCCGGGCACGGACAGACACACTGCTTGTTGAGCCATGCTGTGGAGGCATCCCATATAAAGTAGAGGAGGATGGCACAGATGTTAGCTCAGGGCTTAAGAGGAGGATTGGCAATGGACGTTAGCTCCTGGTTAATCTTCCTCGCAAAAAAAGAAAAAATAATATATAGGTGTTTTTTAAAGAAAGGTCTTCTTTTCTCTCTGCATTTATTCTCTATTTAGCTCAGTTGCAAACCCCTGCTCTTTTTGGCAGCTCACTTCTCTTTAGGGAGCGATCTTTCTCTGACTCAGACATTTCTGCCTTTTCCCCTCTCTCGTGTAAGACCTTTACCTAAATTTTCCAGCTATATTTCAGCTAAAATATCCCTTCTTTCCTGTGTGGGTAATTCATTTCTCTCCAGTTTATTTTCTGCTCTGCAGTTTCCCTGTCCTTCCTTGGAAGAAAGACCTTTCATAGAAACTTCTTAGCTCTCAGCATATCTGTGGTCAGTGATGTAGAGTTATGTTGCAAATTTTCCTCAAATATGACTTTTTAGATTGAGAGAGAATACTTGTAAATACCCAGAATCTCTTCAAATGAAGACTTAAGTAGGACCTGAACTTATTACCTGCCAATTAACTGATCTTCCTGTTTTCTACCTAAACTTTTTGTCACCATGAACAGTTAAATACTAAACATTGTTATCAACTTAAGGATTATTCATTATTTAACACAATTAAAATCATATTTATGGACTGGCTATCATGTCAATTAAGAAATCATTAGCTTTTAACATGAAAAAGATAAATATAGAAAAATAAACTTTTGACACTACCAGGCAGAAGGAAGAAAATAATAAAGATAAGAGCATTAATCAGTGAAATTGAAAACAGGAAAGAAATAGAAAAAATCAATGGCACAAAAAACTGGTTCTTTGAAAAAAAATCAATAAAGTCAATAAATCTCTAACAAGACTGACAAAGATAAAAAGAGAAAGAAGACACAAACCACCAATACCAGGAATAAAACAGGGGCTATCAATACAGATCCTGCAGACATCAAAATGATAATGGAATACCACAAACAACTTTATGCTCATAAATTTGACAACTTAGAAGAAATGGACTTGAAAATCACCAGTTACTAAAGCTCAGCCAAGATGAAATAGGGAACCTGAGTAGTCCTACAAATACTAAACTGAGTTAGTAATTAAAAAGCTCCTGAAAAAGAAATCTCTAAGCACAGACGATTTCACTGGAGAATTCTACCAAACATCTAAGTAAGTAACACTAATTTCACACAATCTCTCCAGAAAATAGAAGAGGAGGGAACATTTCTCAGCTGATTTTATGAGGCTAATACTACCCTGATACCAAAATCAAAGACAATACAGAAAAAGAAAACTACAGGCCGATATCGCTCATGAACTCAGATGCAAAAATCCTCAACAAAATATTAGCATATTAAACCCAACAATGAATAAAAATAATTATATACCATGACCAAGTGGGATTTATTCCAAGGCATGCAAGGCTGGTTCAACATTTGAAAATCAATTAATGTAATCCACCATACCAATAGGCTAAAGAAGAAAGATAGTATGGTCATATCAACTGACTCTGAAAAAGCATTTGACAGAATCCAAAACCCAATCATAGTAAAAACCCTCAGCAAACTAGGAATAGAGGGGAAACATCTTCAACTTGATAAAATGCACCTACAAAACACCTATAGCCAATATCATACTTAATGAAAAAGACTCAAGGCAAGGATGTCCATTTTCATCATTCTTATTCAACATTAGTACTAGAAGTTCTAGCCACTGCAATAAGACAAAAGGAAGGAAGGGAGGAAGGGAAGGAGGGACGAAGGAAGGAGGGAAGGAAGGAAGGAAGGAGGGTGGAAGAGAGGGAGTGAGGGAGGAAAAGAAATTAAGCACATGCATGTTAGAATGGAATAAATAAAACTGTTCTTATTTGCAGATGACATGATGGTCAGCGTAGAATATCTTAATGAACCCACAAACCATACTCCTCAAATTATGGCTTTAAGCAGTGTTCTGTCATCTTCTGCTTAGGTTTATTAATGAGTTCTATTCTGCAATGATGGCATACCTAGTAACATTAAGATAGTTAATGTGGGTTGTTTGTTAATTGGAGTAATTCTACAACGCAAAGTAAAAATCTCATCATTTCCATGCAAAGAAAAATAATCGTAAAAGTACAACCTAGAAATTGAAGCCTAGGATTGGCGGTTGAGGCCATAGGACCTTCTTTATTCTTTGTCCTGTCACATATAGACCTTGACACTGTACATAACATGCAATTCATATATTCTGTTTATCCATTATTTAATTTTGTATTAGTTTATTCAACTAACATTTACTGAGGAAATAAAATGTGCATATAATTTTGCTAGGCGTTGATGTAGAGCAGAAAGATAAATAACGCTCTGCCTTCAAGTAGATTTTAAAGTAACACACATCCAGAAATATCAACAGTATAAAATAGAAAGTCTTAAAAACCCTAAGATACAGTCCATGTAAACAAAGGACAATCAGCCTTCAGAGGAAGTGAGTCTTTTCAATCCAGGGAAACTGGCAAAGTCTTTATGGAGAGAACAGTGTCTAGCGGAATTTTTAAGGAGGCTAGGTTTAAACAGATTGAGATAGAGACGGTTTAGAACAGAGTGGGAGCCAAGGCCATCTGGATTTGCCAGGGAAGTCTGAGGCCATTTAGCCTGATAATGCTCTGGACTTTATTCCATCTTTGATCTGGTCAGTCAGACTTGCTTAGATTCCCAGGGACAGGTCAGTGACTACTTTGCAAAGAAGTTTCTTCAGCCATTCACTAAATTTCTTACTGGTATCTATCTCTTTATTTATAAAATAAATTTCACAGAAATTGAGGAACCACAAATATCTAAAGTATCTAAATAAATATATATTTTTATTGACATATTGAAAATAGAATAGGAAAGTTGACACAAAGGATAGCAGTCAGATAGGAAATCATTTACAAGCATGAATTCTGCAAGGGGTTAGGGTTTAAGGATGGCAGCACTGAAGTACTAGGGAAGTTTGGGATTTCCTGGTGTTGTCTAAAAGATCAGAGTCATCATCCTAGGGAGTAGATCTTTACCAAAGTCAGTGTGAGGATATATCAGATGTAAATTTCTTTCAGTTTGTGGCTGTTTGTACCTGGTGAAGCTCAGGCTGGTAAATAATTTAAGTGCATATGTTATCTACCACTAATTCTGTAAAGAGTTTAAGAGAGATGCTGGGATTTTTTTATTTGCATATTAATTAATTTGGAGAAGGCTTTTTGATGCTCATCCATACACTTTCATACTAGACGCTTAATAGAGTCTTAATGCCAGGCAAAGTGTCTGCCTACAGATTTGAACTCTCTCTTTCCCTGCTTCCCCACAATCTGGACACTCTGGGTGGGTGGGTGGGGGTGTGTGTGTGTGTGCGTGCGTGCATGCGCGAGTACGTGTGTGTTGGAAGGGAAGAAGGAGTAAATAAAGGAAAGCGATCATATCACATATGAACTATTGGAAAACTGATCTTAAATTTCCTTGAAATTTTAAGAACCACTTCCAATAACTAGAAAGTGATTTTCATCTCAGTAAAAAGTAGCTAAATCAAATTTAATAAGCCCTACAATTGTAGAGCAATGTTTAGTTTGACTGTGTTGATCAAGTCCCAAACATAATAGAGTTACCAATTTCTTCAGATAATTTTTAAAACCTCAGGTTTTGATCTTGAAAATTTTTTAAACATTAAAGTGGTTGGCCTTTATTATGCCCCACTTTTTATTTGACTAATGTGGTGACATAATAAAAACAACTTGTATGTAAAGTCTTGAAATGTGAACACAAAGGCCCTTCACAGCCCTTCCTGCTCCTCCTGCTTTCTAATTCTGTAGAAATATTGTGAATTCATATAACAGACCTGTTTCAATCAGCACATTTCAAAAAAGAAACATATTCATGTCAACAGAGTGTTTTTAATTTAGCCTGATGAGCTGTATTTCAAACAGCCATGTAGATAGGAGGCTTAAGAGTCATTTGCTTACACACACACACACCCCTTTCGATGATCACAAAGCAAACTCTTGTAATCACAAGATTGCAGGACTGAACTTCTTGGGAGACATGCCATCTGAGAACCTACAACTTCACAGGGAAGTTTAATTACTACATTGCCCCATGGAGCTTACCCTCAACTCTGATCAGTAGATTTCACGTTAACCTTATAAACAAAATGTCTACACTCCTACTGCTCAGAATGAAAAATGGCCATACATTTTCTCAATTAATCAGTCCCAAGATGAAGAATCCTCAAAGAAAACAATAGTTTACAAGCTGATGTGGTAATGTCAAATACCAGATACCATGCAAAAATATCCTGTATGAGTTTTCTTTTTCATGTTAAGGTCTAGTTCACTCACCTGAATAAACTGGCCTCTGATATACGTTACATCATGAGTATGAGATCAGAATTTTCTTCCTTAGATAATACTTACTGTAGAAACACATGAAGCCTGTGATTCTCTGAATAGCTGTAGTTACAATGATTTTAAAGAATGCAGCGCTATTTGAGTATTATTGAGTGCAAAGTTTCAAAGCACTGGTTCCAAATTATGAAACGTTCCACATCAGAAAAGTTACTCCACATCAAGACGTCTGACAAATGCTCTTGGGGATCAGATTGGTAACTCTTTATCCTGATACTTAAGTTTTCTCTTGACATCTGTGATTACCTTGGCATCCAAGCAGGAATTGAAAGGTAATTAAAAACAATAGTAAAGGTAACACAGGAGACTAAAGAATCCAAGAAAACCGATTGTTCTGTATCTTTATCTTTTACAAGTGTTAACAGATTGGAATTGTGGGTTTGTAGTTCTTGGCAAGCATGTTTATTTTGTACTGATGAAAATATTTGGCTTTGCAAAATGTGTTTTGGTCAGGTAGGCTCATAACCCAGGCCATCCATCACCGAGGTAATGTCAGGACTAGGATAGTTTGGCAGGTTGAGGAGAATATGAATGCCCCATTATATGTAGCAAAGAACAGTCCCTGAATGAGCAGGTATCTGGGGTGGTACCACATGGCCCTAGTGTCATCTCCTTCCCCACATGAGGCATATATCTACAAATCGCAGAGTGACTCTGTGTACAGGACCACAATCACCTTGAAAAGTGGGAAGAGCTCGACTGAGGCTCTGGGCTGATCTTGAACATGTATGTGTGCCCTAAGCAAGTGAGTAATTCTTACCTCTGCTGTGCTGGGCAGTCCCTGAGTTCTCACGAGACTTGTGGGGCATGCCCCAAGCCTAGAGTGTCTCCCACAATGGTCACGTCACACTATCCTCACTCCCCCAGCAGGAGTGGTCTCTCAGTGGCCACTCTTTTCTGATATGTAGGAAAATGCAGTGCAATGGGTCTGGCCATGTGGTGGATGTGAGTGGGGCCTGAGGGTAGACAACAATATGTCTCTACTCCTGTCATGAAAGAGCACAATTTTTTTTCTGTGGGTTGTACTTAGTGTAAATGGCAAAGTCCCCAAGCTGTTCTTTGAGTCTGCCTACCCTAACTCACATAGATTAAGACTTTGTCTACGTACATATGCAACAATCCTCCCTTGGAGCGGGTAGCCAGGCCAGATGCAGCATTTTAGTAAGCCCAAAGACAACTTGGTGTCACATGAATGCTGTAATGTTACTACTGCTGAGCAAGAGCAAACGGGATAGAAATGCACTCCTTATTGGAACTGTACCTGGAGCACCTGACCCCAAGTCCTCTGTCCCTGCACTGACTTCCATTCAAACTACAGCATGGAAGGCTGACAATCAGCTGATACATCTGTGCTGTAACAGAAAATATTAATAGTTAGGGTCAAATGTGACAAAACCAAAATATCCTCCCATTTTCTTGGACCTGCAAGCTTTCCTTATGCTTAAAGCAGGTTTAGCCTTTCATTTATATACTGGTACTATTGGGGACAAGCTCCTGAAGTAATTTTCCAGGTATTTTGGCTTAAGGTAAAATCCTTTCACCAGGTGCTTTGCCTGTTTCAAAGGCATTTGTTTTTGAACTGCCTAGTTTCTAACCCAATATGGCAGATTCGGATTTTCATAGTTTGTGGATTTATACTTCTTCATTGTGATCTCTTCACATCCTGGCACCCAGTCATTAAAGCACAGGAGGATAAGGTTTCCCCACTATTCCTTTGAGATTGTGTGTTTTGGGGCTGGGAGTCAGAGGGGGGCACTCCTATTAATAGATAAAAGATGATTTCAACAGAAAGGCTATTTAAAGATAAGCTCTCGCAGCATACACATAAAGCTGGCACTTCAGTTTCCAGTTTTGGAGTGTCTGGGGTGAGGAGGAATGCTGGAGCCCCAGCTGCTTCTTATTTGGCTCACCATGAGAAACATCCCCCCTGAAATGCCTGCTTTGTAGGTGTCACATGGTTCTTGCAGCTGAACCAGCCCTTCTCTAACTTGGCTGTTTTACATGCAAAATATTTTAAGTCAGATACACATTCGCTTAGAGGACCTTAATTCCAATCTTTTAAGCTAAAATAAAAAAGACTTGTTCTCTTTTGTTGAAATAGGGAGGGGCTCCCTGCAGGGCAAAGGGGGTCAAAATGTTTCATTTCAGCTTGACACCAAGTTCATCACCTTTATTGTGCCATGATTTTCTTTCTGATTATCTTAGGTTTTCACAGTCGGGGCACTTTTATATGTAAGAAACCAAAAACTAAACTTTTTTAAAAATTATCCTGGAAAGAAAAGAGCGCTTGCCTTTATAAAACTAAAACCCAAATATCTTAAACTGATTTTTTCACCTAATTTCTCAATCTTTTTCCAAGAGTGTAAATATTTAACTAAAATTCCTTACATACATATTTGAATTAACTCTGTACAGTGTTCAATTCTTGGACTTGGGTTCTTGGGTAGGAGAACCAACCTTTAGTTTTTGAAACATGCTGGGATGAACGAAAGGGAAGAACTTAAGGAAAATAAGATTCATTAGTGACTCTTCTTGGACAGCCTCTTCATTTCCCTCCCAATACTCACATAGGCTGAGTCCCTTCATTCTGGATAGGTTTCCTGTGGACAGATCTGTGATTCATTTTGACAGGCAATGCTGGAGGATGTCTATTTGCGGAGGAATTTTAAAATGTCTGGTCTATGGTTATCCCCAAGTTTCCAGCCTTCTGAAGCCACCCTTTTCTTTAATACTCAGATAAATTGGACCAATACCCCAATCTCAGTGCCCCTCATATTTCACAGATTGCCCAGAGGGATTTGTTTTCTGCTTTACCTCTTTTTCTGAATTCCTGTGCCTATGTGGCAGCCTATCCTCTTCCACATTCCCTCATCCCACTCTGGACAGCACTGCTGGCTCCATCGCTGCACAAAGCTGCAGGGCCTACAACTCTGTAGTCTGTGTGAATGACGTCTTCCGGGGCACATCTAGGAGTAAATGGTGTCCCTGGCGCTGGGCAACATAGCAGCTGCAAAAAAAAATTCTTTTTTTTCACTTGCGAAAGTACTATTAACTCAAGACAGAAGTCTATTGAAGATGTGTGGCTAATAAAGAGTAATGACGTCACGGAACCCTTTTAGGTTAGGTAAGGGAGGGGGAGGGGTTCAACTTTCATGGCCAAACGGGCCCAGGCCGCTAAGTATTTTCTTTAAAAAAAAATCTTGAGGGGCCGGCAGGTGGCATACCGGTTAAGTTCTCGCGCTCCGCTTCCGCGGCCCGGGGTTCGCCGGTTCGGATCCCGGGCGCCCGCCGACGCACTGCATGTCAGCCACGCTGTGGCGGCGTCCCGTATAAAGTAGAGGAAGATGGGCACAGATGGTAGCCCAGGGCCAGTCTTCCTCAGCAAAAAGGGGAGGATTGGCAACGGATGTTAGCTCAGGGCTGGTCTTCCTCACACACACACACAAATCTTGAAAAGAATTCTGCCTTCTTCCTAAGCCTTTGCCTCAAAATGCTAAAATGACAGATATTTTTATTACCTTTACAGATGGTTTGAGAAGAAAGGAGGGAAGAATGAACTGAGTCCATAGGGATGATTTAGGACTATGGCAAAGCCCCAAACTGAAAGCCTGAAATCCCTGGATTCATCCCCTACTGCCACTTCACACCATAGATTCAGTCTTTCCCAGCCAGAGGGCAAGGGATAAATATAGCTTTCAGACAGTTATATAGAAACAAGTTTCTCTTATCTATCCAATGTCAGCCTGTTGTTTACTCTATTGATTTGAAAATCTCCCTCCTGCCCTAGGTCTTTCTTACATTGCCAATTAGCTTGTTCCCAATGTCCTGTCACCAACATTAAGATCCCTTGATTAGGGATTTATAACTGCAATCTCATTTTTATTATATTTCTTGAGATGTGAAGTGTTCTCCTAATTGTGTAATTCTTCTCTCCTGAACATGAACATATTTAATTGAGTGAAAAGTAAATAAATTTTTCTTTTATAATTGATTTATGAGAGCTTAATGCAATCTAAATCAGTCTTCAATTATTCTTTATCCTTCAAATAGCCACTTCACTGAATATAAAATTAACTAATGTTGTGCCTATAAATTTTCTTTATGTTGTGCTAAAGCAGAGTAAATTGAACAAAGGAAAAATTAGAAAGTACTGTGTTTAGATACAACTATGTCCAAAGTAGTTTAAGTAGCCGGGAAAATCTACCCCTGGTAATAGAATATTAGTTGGCTATTCCAAACCACCTTATAAAAGGATGCAATGGAGCTAGCAGGATTGACCAGAGAATAATCAATTGAATTTAGGGAAATATTTAGAGGAAACATGGCAGTCTGTGAAATGAATTTTTACTTATATTTAAGAAATATAGAGAAATAGATCACTTTCTTTATAAGAACCTTAGATTAACTTCTCTTCCCTATGATCTTAATCAAAAATCACTTATATCACCTACTACATTTTCAGTTGCTGTTTGGAAAATAAGATTGAAATACCACATAGAATCCACACTGTTTAAAGAAAAAACAATTATATTATGAAACAGGGAATTTGAAAGTGTCAGAAAAGATAGGACTGACTTTAAAAGACAAGAGACAAAAGTAATAATTGAATGCTTCATTCAATTGGAACAATACTGTCTTCTTCATCCCAGTTTGACCTGATATCTGTTTCTTTTGAGCTTCCTTGTTGAAGCTAACATGGTAGGCCTTTAAATGAGGTTCTATAAGAGCAGTTAGCACACCTAGTCTCCTGTGCGCCCTCTAAAAGACAAGGCAGGTTAGCCATGGAGGAGGTGAGACATAAGTGTGAGAAAAGTAATCAGTAAAATCCACACATTTCAAACAACAGGATCTTTCACTACCTCTCTTGTGGAGTGTCGAGAGGCTGCCTTATGCTGGAGAATGTTCCCTGGCAAAGCTCTCTTCCCCCGCTGTGGGGAGGAGACCTAAGGACTGCTAAGTTATAGTTGCAGCTCTGTTAGGATATTCCATGGAGTTTCCTGTCAAAACGGCAGAAGGCAGAAGGCAGAAGACCAGGCTGTTAGTGTGGTAGGAAGCTGCCTCATAAGGTGCTCTGAGGAGTTTCTAAAAGCAACTCTGTCACTGAATACCTCCTGTAAGAAAGTCTTAAAGCCCCACCATTATATTCATTCCTTTTGCCTAAAGGGAATTCTAACCAGATTCAGGAGGAGCCTCTTAACTGCACGTCACCCAAGAGATGTAGCCACTAGTGTGCATAGGTTCACTTCACTTGTATAGGTTTGTCAGCCTCACTCCAGATGCTATTAGGATCCAGAGGGAGTGGGATACAAGACAAGTATATTTTGGTGGCAAGAGTTGGGTGGAGACAGGAAAGTCTGAGATGTGGTGCCCAGCCCAGATCTAAGAATAAAGTGTGGTCCAGGGCAGCCCAGCCCAGGGTGAGGATAGTGGATTTCTAGAGGCAAGAGAAGTTAGAATGTATTTTGAGAGATAGGGGGCAATTGAAAAGTGAAGTGAGGTGGTTGGTACACAACATAAACTTCGCCTACCCCACAATTTTGCTGTCAAGTACTGGCCTTGAATAAGGAAGGGACCCTGCTTTGATGGCAGCCATTTATGACTCATTGATGACCTTCAGACAAAGAAAACAAAAGAAGCCCCGGAAGTTTCATTGTTGAACAGGCATTTGTCACCAGGAGCATATCTTCCTTGTCAGCAAAGAGGCAGAGCTTGCTGTTTTAATTGCCTACTGTTTTTTGGTGAAGTATTCTGCTACAATTGGAGATTTCATTACAAAATCATCTCACGTTATTTTCTTACTCTCAATGGAACTGAAGAAAACAATAAAACCCAAGTGAAAGTGGGCCCTGCTGCAGCTCTGGGGTCACAGCCAACGCACCTGCATGTCCTGTACCACTCAGGTTATCTAGAACGTGTGCTGTGTGTCAGTCAGCACATTTTATCTCTCTGCTTTCAGACATAAAAATGCTAGTGCAAAGAAAATTAGGCCAGGTGACAAACTACCATAAGAAGGGATCTTTTTTTTTTCAAATTTTCTTGCCTGGAGAAGGTAGAGAAAAATATTGCAGGTAATTGAGCCAGGCTTCAGTAACCTGACGTGTCATAAACCACCTCCCCCTGCCAAAAAAAAAGGGGGGGCTGATACTGTCTGCAGGTTTAATAATGATACAAAAGCAAAAAGAAAGGACTGGACTATTTTTAAAACTCTAGAAGTTTCTTTGGAAAGGAATTCAAAGTAGAAGAGAAAATAAATGAATCCTGTCCACTGGGCTGATTCAAGAGTAGCATTGTATTGTCAATCCTGCCAGGACTCCAACACCCCCACAGAATTCAGAATTAGAGGTGCTTGTAAGTCTCTTGATCTAGACAAATGCACAACAGATGTGTGCCTGAAGGTGAAGAACTGCTTTACTAACAGTCTTGTGTGGTAATTGACAGAAGCTGACAACGAAAATGGCAGAGATGTAGGTTAAGAGGTCAGTGATCTGCTAAGACCTGTAAGCCTGGAGCGTTATTTGAATGTTACACATGAACACAAGGGAAGGCAACTGTGTATGTGTGATTGTGGGTGTAGACCTCACCCATCCCAGGTCAGATAATTTATGTTGATGTTTCTTCTCATATCACACTTCAAGTCATGCCTTGCTGCTGCCTATTATTTCATCAGACCCAGTGTGTGTGTGTACATGAGGAGATGTGCAAGATGAAGATTTTAATTTGCCCTTGTCCTGATCATTAGTTCATAGTTTGTAATTAGGAAACTGTTGCAACAATAACTGAAGTAATCCTAATTTTAAAAAGAGGAGGAGTATAAAAATATATTAAAGGTTGTTTGTTCTATCATTCGATCTAATAGCAAAAGCAAAGGAAAACAAAACACTATAGACAGACTAAATGTCCATCAATACATTAAAACCACTAAATAAAATGAGGTGGACCTATATGTTTTTGCATGAAAAG
Organism: Tapirus indicus; assembly: GCA_031878705.1. Taxonomy (NCBI): domain Eukaryota; kingdom Metazoa; phylum Chordata; class Mammalia; order Perissodactyla; family Tapiridae; genus Tapirus; species Tapirus indicus. The sequence goes on from CM062925.1 coordinate 41,451,711, forward strand.
ATGTCCATAAAATGCTTTTAATGGTTAACAAAAAGAATTATGTTGGAGATAAGATGTATACTTTGATTCCATTTTTTGTTAAAAGAAAAAAGAGGGCCAGCCCGGTGGCGCAGCGGTTTAGTCCGCGCTTGGCAGCCCGGGGTTCGCTGGTTCGGATCCCGGGCGCCCGCCGACGCACTGCCTGTCAGCCATGCCGTGGCGGCGTCCCATATAAAGTAGAGGACGATGGGCACGGATGTTAGCCCAGGGCCAGTCTTCCTCAGCAAAAAGAGGAGGATTAGCAACGGATGTTAGCTTAGGGCTGGTCTTCCTCACCAAAAAAAAAAAAAAAAGAAAAAAGATATTTTTGATTTATGCAAGGAAAAGGATCTGGGGGAATACACTCAAGGACACACTTGAAGAATAGGTTTGAAAATAAGGTTTGGATTTTTACTTTTTAATGAATTGCTTCTTTACTACACATATATATATATTTAAATATTATACATTAGTTTTTTAAATTTTTTAAAAGTCAATTACTGTTTTATTTAAAAAAGGGAAATGGTAAAATTAAAAATAACATATGGAAAGAGCTGAGAGGTATGATTCAAAAATTTCTGCTTTTGCATGCAGACTACCTCCTATGCCACGAACAGTTAATTTTATTGCAATTTTTCAGTTTGTGTTCAATTCTAGTGAGTAAGTCAAGATTGATATTCTCTTTAGAATTTCCATGTGTGTACTCATGTGTGTGTGTATGTGTGTAATTTATGCTAACACACTGAAAGAAAGGGAGAGAAATTAATCATTTCCAGTTTTCTTCTTTCTTTTCCCTATTTTGGGAGGCCCTTATAACTTTCTTTGTTCCTTCCTTTCTCTTTTATTCACAGTTTTTATTTGCACTCAAACATAGTGTATTAGTTATGAGTCTTTTGATTACAAGAGACAGAAACTCAGCTCAAACTAGCTTATGCTGGAAAGGGAAGCTGAGTGGGAATTTTGTGATCATGTAAGTAAGAAATCCAGAGGCTTAAATTTTTTCATCAAGATTTTTTTTTCACCTCTCAGTCCTGCTTTACTCTATATTGGCTTCATTCTCAATCAGGCTGTCCCCTCAGGGTAACAAAGATGGCAGCCACAGCTGCCCTAGGCTTATATCACTCTCAGAGCTAACAACCCTCAAGAAAACAAGAAAGACGCCCCTTTTGCCATAGCTCCAACCAATCCCTCCATCCCTGTGCAATCACTATTGAGGATGAGAGGATGGGAGACTCTGATTGGCTAGTCTTGGTCATGTGCCCATCACCATGGCGAGGGAGGCAGGTCAAGTGATAAACAAATCTATCAGCTGAGGAAGGGGAAGTTCCCAAAAGAAAAAGATAATAGATGTTACAAAGAGGGAGAAGGTCTGCTAAGTAGGCAAAAACAACAGATACACACTAAACATGGGATTTAAACTGTGTCATATTCTGTTTGAAGAGCCTCCCTCATCTTCTTGGTCTTCCTAAATTCTTGAATGTTTCCCCCCCCTTAGTTTTCTATAAATTCTTTTAAAAATCTCTTACTGGATTGGAAGACATGATTGCATGTGTTTTCTTCCCTTGTGTATCCTGCTTTGAGCAAAAGGCTCTTTCTCTGGTTTGCCAAACTGTCCCGTCACTTACCTTTCAATGATTTATCTCAAAAGGAAACTCTAGTAAAATAAAAAATTCTGATTTTCAAATACATTATTTGATTAGCAGGGAAGAAAATACACCGTTTCAGATAGGGTTTTTTAAGTCTTGAGCTGATGAGTTATTGCATGAAAATAACTTATGTTCTTTTCCCTGAGCCAGCAGTCTTTTAAAAAAAGCAGGTGTTCCGGATACTAGAGATGACAAACAGCTTTATAACTAACACGAGGAAGAGCAGAGGACAGTGAACTCCTCTGCCAAGTGTTAAAGCCAAGCGCAAAATATTCCAAAATGGACTTTCCTGTAACCATTTCAAAACAGGGGAAGCCAGAGGATTAGTAAAACAGTAAGTCTACAGTGTGGTCACTTTGAAGCCTGACATATTAGCTAGTTTGCTAAGGGTCATCTGTGCATTTACACAGATCTTTTCAAGAGAAAAGACTTTTTCCTTCAGCCAAGTATGAAGATACGATAGCTTTCTCTCCATCCTCAGATCATGCTAAGCATCATCCACATCTGTTGCGTAGTCTACATGAAGTGGGGCTTTTGTCATGAAGTTTGTGGAATACACACTGGATGCCCTAGCTCACTGATTGTAAAGCATTATATTCTGCTTGTTTGTTGAGGGAGGGAGAGGGAGTTGGGTATAGATTTGGAAAATAATGCACGCTCTCCTGTTTAACAAAGCACAAGCAATCTAAAAGACAATATGTTCTGCAGCCCCTTCCCCACGGAGCACAAGGATAAAGTAGTGTATTGTTTTGTTTTTTATGCTCCCAGTTTCCTTCTTTGGGAACATCTAGAACATATCAGTCATTTCCTTCCAACACTTATTGATGAGTTTTTTACAAGGCATCAATTTTTCCAATACTGTGTAACTGTCACATCCGTCTGTTACCTCCCACATAAACCCGTAGCTGGTTAGCTGCCTGTTTTTCCCTCTGACAACACTGCCATCCATTTTGACAGAATGGTTTAGGATAGATGTTTAGGGAGCAGGTATGATGAGGGTGATTTTTCACATTCCCTAGAACAGAGCTGTCCAATAGAAGTATAGTGCTAGTGAAATAGGTGATTTTAAGTCTTGAAGTAGCTGGATAAAAAAATTACAGGCAAAATTGATTTTCAGTGTTTTATTTAATCCAATATGTCCAAACATTACACAGTTATTAATGAGATATTTTACATTCTTTTCTCTATACTAAGACTTTGAAATCCAGTGTATTTATTACACTTATGGCACATCTCAATTTGGACTAGTTCAAGTGCTCAATAACTACCTCTAGCTAGTGGCTACTGTACTGAAAGGTGCAGCCCTAGACAGACCCTGTAGGCTATCCTTAGAGTATTTGCTGTGGACTTGTGTTTTTATATAATACTACATAGTTCTGAGTAGCTCAGGATGCGGTGAACAATAGAATTGTTTTTTCAAATATCCCCATTTCCTCAAATTTTTACCAAGATTCCAAGTTCTTTTCCCCTAGTCAATCTAGCTAGCTAAAGAGCCATTGCCAAGGTCATGACAGATTTTAGAAAATATGGAAAGTTAGAGCTGAGGAAAAGTGCTCCAAATTTCCAGGTCACAATTCTAAGGTTAAATTCCATATTAAATAAAATTTTTTAAATATATCTATCTGATTATTTATGATTTTCATAGACTTTTTCATCCCTTTCATAATTTCCTGCTGTCTGACTTGCTCTCAGATGTATTTCGTGTTTAGTCTCAATTCTTCAAGGTTTTGGAACAATTAATCTCCTTTCCACCTCAGCTACACATTTCTGATAGCACTTCTTGATCCTCACACCAGGGAGGATGCTGTAGCAGTTTCTACCTTCTCTCAAGATTCACTGTCTAGGGATGAGCAATATGCAGTGATATTGTTCTCACAGATGCTTTGCAAGCACTTTAAGGTGTCAGCATTTTCACTTGTGTTTCTCGAATGTATGGTTAATGGTATTACTGATGATCGTTTTTGTTTTTATGTGTGTGTGGTGCCAGTCCAAGAGGTAGATTGCATATGACCCTCCTTAAATCAGTTAGTTATTTGAGAACTACTCTGAACACTCTTAGTTTCTGAGTGGTTGATGGATGGATATTTAGCAGTCCAAGCTGGTTCTGTCACCAACTAGTGCCCTGAGAAATTCAAGGGTGGGTTTAGAAGCATTTAACTGTTTTTCCAAGTTGCTTTTTGTGTTAAGGAGACACACCCAGCAACCACTCTGAAGCTAACCAAGCCTCCCTACAAGAGCTATGCCCATGACCTTGCCTTGTTTTTAATGCGAAGATCTCTTCAAGAGGAGATTAAGCCTCATTACCATAATCTGCAGTGTACCTGCCTCTCCCTTTTGAATATTCATTCCCCAGTTGAAATAAAAGTTCCTGCTTCCCTTGTTCAGGGACACCATGACTTTGGAAATGATTCCTCATGGCCTCCTATTTCCTGCAAATACACTTTACTTTGTGAGACAACTTCCACTGGTGTAGAGTCTTATTTAACTCACCAGGAGGCGAGCCCACTTGTTTTGGTATCAGTTTCTCTGCGTGGAACTTTCCTCCTCTCCCTGTTCACAAGGAGTTGGCTTCTCATTCTTCAAACTTCAGAGGCCTTCCCTTTCCTGTTGTATAAGATCCTCTCTTCGTTTTTTTCCACAGCAGTCTGTTTATTGCCTTCAGAGCTCTTAGCAAAGCTGAAATATACTTGTTTATTGACTATGCATAAAGGTAGTCTGCTGTGTCCATTCTGTCTACCCCAATAGACCCTAAACAGCTAGCACAGTGCCCAGTGCACAGCAGATATGCAAAAATATTTACTGAATAAATGCATAACAAAATACTTTGTATTTTTCCAAGAACTATATTTTTCCATTTATATCACATTAATGGTAAATATATCAAAATCATATTGAAAGCCCTAGAGTTTAAAATGCTAATGATACTCCTCTAACTAGAGATGTTTCATTTTTTAAAGTACTTCTTCTTCATCTATTCCTGAATTGTTAGTCAATTCACCATTGGAGGTCTGAGTAGAATGTTAAATGTGGTTTACAAACCAAAGTTAAATATCAAATTAGAGGATCTAAATTTTTAAAGATCTGAAATCGCCAGAGAACCAATGGCAATACTAAAACATGACTGAAAGATTTTCCAAATAACATTTCACATAATCTGAGTGATTGTAATAAAAGTAGCGTTGTGGACAACTCTGCACATACCACATGGGAATCCAAGATGTACTATTTTTGTCATTTAAGGAGCAAAGAATTCTAGTGCTACTTAATGCCATGATACAAGTAGAGAAATAGAGATATTTAGAGCCAGCTAGCCAGCACTCAGCTCCAGAGTCCATATTTACAGTGAATTTACCCAAGTGCCATCAGCTTTCTTGAGTTCATTTATTCAACAAATACTTACTATTTTTTTTTTTTTTTTGCTTTTTTCTCCCCAAAGTCCCAGTTGTATGTCATAGTTGTGCATTGTTCTAGTTGCTCTATGTGGGGCACCACCTCAGCATGGCTTGATGAGTGGTGTGTTGGTCTGCGCCCAGGATCCAAACCAGCGAAGCCCGGGCCGCTGAAGCAGAGCATGCGAACCTAACCGCTACACCACTGGGCTGGCCCCTATTAATACTCTTAATGTGTTGAATTTTAAATTCTCATAGAATATTAGCTTATTTAATTCTTATAACAATCCTTTGAAGTAGGCATTATTAACATCCCACGTTGTAGTTGAGGAAACTAGGGCCTGGACACATTAAATAATTTTGAAGAAGATAAGTAAAGCTGAGATTTGAACCTGGGGAGTGTGACTCCCAGATCAGTGTGCTTAACCTCTACACTGCAAGGCTACCTTGAACTTTGGACTTAAAAGCATTTAGTCTATCAACAATTACATCTTTCTCTATTATCCCCGCAAACCACCTTTAAAGCATTTCCCATGATTTATAAGGAACATTTTTCATCAGCCATCAGCTTTTCTCATCCAGTTCAATATGTATTTAGCTTTTCTCTCCTTGTTTTCTTCTAAAAAGGACCATATGTCCCCAGGCCAAGGAATTGGAAACTGGAAGCTATACATTTGGGGAAGGAAGTAAAACTCACAAGACAGTCATATCTAAGAAGTCTGAAAACCTTATTTCATTTTCAGAACTAGTATTGCTTCCCAGAAGCTGTTTGGAAATAGGATTTATTCTGGTTTGGAACAGTGGAGATTATAATTACTTATGCATTCCATTCATTGATAGCTTTCTTCTGCTACTTAGAGGTAATCAATTCTAATGTCTTTGCGTGGCTTATCTAAGGGGGAAAAGTTTCTGTTCCAGTAACCCACTAAAGGCTGCTTAAAGATAAAGCCAGAGAACAGTCCATTATAGTTTTGATCTCACAGGATTTAAATCCCTTTATTCCATTTCATAGCCCTGGGCATCGTCTGTAGACCTATCCAGTCATCTCCAAATGCTTGTTTTTGGTCTCAAGGTAGAATAGGTGAGAAAAAAGGTGAATTACTTGTAAAGATAACAGAAACCTTGAATCTGAGTAAAGTAGGTATATATCATATTACTCTTCAAAGCACAGATTGTATGTTATAGTAAAATCATTATCAGAATGAAGGAGGGAGGCTTCCTTGTTGCCTATAGGACCAGATGCAAGTAAATACACAGTGCAGTTATAATTGATAAGTAATCATGGAATGTGTTTTCATAGGTCTCATATTCTGCAACTATGGCAGGTCCATGTGAATGTGGCATAGTGTTCGGAAGTTGACCTGCATTCCTCTTCAAATCATTTAACCACACTCAGCTGACCTGCATTCCTTTTAAAACAATCTAATCAAATTCATTTCAAATACCAAAACCTTCAGTTAGAGATTTAATCTGTTTATGCACACGTATGAAATCCCTAGTGTCTAAATGTGCCCTTGCCTACGCATACTTCATGTTTATAGAATAAGAATTTCACAAGACCTCCTAGCCCTAGTTTTTCAATCTTAAATAAATGTCCTCACTTTTTTGTTTCTTATAAATGGAAAGAAGCAGGATAATTTTCAGTCAAGGTCAAACTGCCCCAGATAATGTTTGGTTTTATGCACCTTGGCCTGTATCAGAGAATCTTCTGGGAGGGAGACTACAAGTGCCCCTTCCTGAGAGTCAGTCTGTCTCTCTCTCCCCACTCTCTCTCTCTCCCTCTCTTAAGAGGTCTTTAATCTGTGGGATACAGCAATTGTTGAAAGCACCCATCCTGGGCCTGCATCTTGGAAATTATTTATCTGTCCTATTGGCCCAAGTTGGAAAGTAGTGTAACCCAGCAGGCAAATACTAATTTGGAAGCTCTGGAAAATATATTAATCCCATGGTATAGCATAGAGAATCTGGCCGAGTATTTAGTAACTAAGAGATTATTATATACATATCATGTTATGAAAGCAAGTATGCTGACCATTTGACAGTTGTATAGCATTTTCATCTACCCCTAACTAAGTTGCATACTCTGATGTAGAGAGTTGAATACTCTATTTATTTCACCAAGAGAAAAAACAAACCTAAGAAAAAGTTGAATAATAAGGCCGTACAATTTGAAGGGTTTTAAACAGTCCTCAGTTATTGCTGTAGAGTGTTAGGTATTTCCCTTACAGGCAAAAATGCAGATATAAAAGTTTGCTAAAAAAATAACCATTTTATGATTAAATAACAGACATCAGTTTACATCAGTGAGTAGGGTAGCTAATAATGAAGATGAAAAAAAGAGACTAGAGGGGCCGGCCCAGTGGTGTAGTGGTTGGGTTTGCACGCTCTGCTTCAGCAGCCCAGGGTTCACAGGTTGTGATCCTGAGTGCAGACCTACGCACAGCTTATCAAGCCATGCTGTGGCAGCGTCCCATATATAAAATGGAGGAAGATGGGCACAGATGTTGGCTCCTGGCCAATCTCCCTCACCCCCAAAAAAAGGAAAAAAGAGAGACTAGAATCCAAAAGAGAAAAGGATGGTATCAAAGACAAAAACCAGACAAATACGATTGATTTTATTCAGCCTCTTGCAATAGGAAGAGCACCCTAAATCTGAATGTCAGAGTGTTTCTGCGGGGGGATTCTGCATTAGACTTTTATAGGGAGAAACGGACACGTTATAGGAGGGGCGACTTACAATTGGGACTGTTTTGCAATCAGGGAAAGTCTAGGTCAGTTAGCTGAACAGGAAATGTTTTTCTCCATGTCTAGCAAGTTTCTTGTCCCCCTAGCAAGAGGGACAAACAGTTCTAATCTCAGCTATTCATTCATGAAACAAAGAATGGGAAAGTTGGAGGGTCTGTGTCTGGTCTTGTCAGCACGTTTCAGGCAGAAAGGGAAAAGTCTGTGTTTGGCCTTGTCATAGGTAAACAAGGGAGTCATCTGCAAATCTTATGGAGTGAGGAGAAAGAGTGGACTGCGAGTTTTATCAAACTCATATGGAGAGGTGGCTCTTTGTGGAAGCCATTTCCTGGAACACAAAAAGGTGGGGGCATTTCTCAACCATTGCTGATTTCTGGGAGAACAGGTAATGCAGATTTCACCATTGTCAGTGGCAACCTGATTCAGATTGGAGGCATCAGTGGACAGATAGGGAGATGTGAAATCACCCAAGGAGAGTCCATTCAAACAGATCTGAAGGCAACAATCCACCCAAGCAAGGAAAAAAGCTTTCAGTTAAAAGCATCCAGGAAAAAGTAACCTATTAAAGACAATGTGGGTAGAATCCCTGGAAAAATAGAACTGTCCACTGGGCTCAGGTTGCTGCAGAAATATCACTTTTAAATCAAAACTGAAGGTTTGCAGATGAAGCTTAATAAGAATGGGTATAGAGTCTCTCAGGGCCAAGGTGAAGAGTGAGCTCAAGTCAACCTCAGGCGGAAGCAAGTGCTAACCTGCAAAAATCCAGCTATTGGGTTAGAGTAAGTGTAGCTAAATCCAGTCATGAAACATACAATTCCTGCCTGAGCAGAGTTTGAATCCAGAGTTTCTCTAGGTATTCCATCAGCTTTACAGATTCACCGTGCTCTCTGCTGGTAACTCATTATGGACAGGTGCACAGGGGAAAGATCATTTCTCAGCTGATTTACCAAAAAGTCCTTAGTCCCTCATGAATATTGTCTGTATTTTTACCCCAGACTGCCTCAGAACACATGGCAAGACACTCATTCATCTCAATACTGATCGTATTTTTGCACGTGTCTAATAGTTTCCATTGAAAAAACTAACAACAAAACTTCCAATGATCTGTAAGAATAGGTAAAGCACAGTAATAGGATTAATTGGAATCTCAGGATAATTTCAGTGAATCAGATTAACAATCCATAAAATGTCTTCTATACCAAATCTTTTATTAAAGCTGCTATATTATAAGCAGCTAAGCTGCCAGACTTGATTTTATCTCCCTCCCCAATTCTAACTTTATTAGAAGTGCTAAGATGAAGCAAAAGGCTAACATTTAACCCAAGAAGAGAAAAAAGAAAAAATATTAAAGGGGAAAAAAAAATCACTGGAAAGTGAAGAAATGACCATAGAAAACACAGGTTAGGTGAGGGATACTACATTCCTAGTCACCCTCAACTCGGGCACACAAAGACACAGGGGTACAGAAAGAGGAGCACTGTCTAAAGGAGAAGTCCAAGATAGGGTAGGTATGTACAGGGAGAAGAAAGTGAGAGAATATGTGAGCATGTCCTATCACCAGATGGAAAATGGGGCAAAACCACATGTTTCTATAATCATTCCTTTCTCTGTGAAACTTCAAATTGTTCAAAAATCAGGTTCTTAATCATTCCTTGTCACTCACATTCCTTCCTCTTGTTTTTTCAGTTATTTCAGAAAGTAAAACTCCTATGGAATTTATACTTCTGTTCAGCATCTATTTCCAAACTTAAGTTCTATGGCTTTTATGTAAAATACACAGAGAATTTTCCCCTGTTTTATAAGATCTACAGTGAAGTGTAATATGTTTATGCTTCCTCATCTTATTATTTACCAAATAGTCAGGGTCTATTGTAGGATGCACTTCCTTATCCTTTTGTGATTGGTGGAGCCACGTGACTAGTTCTGGCCAATGAGTTGTAAGCAGAAGTGACCTGTGTAACTTCTGAGCTAGAGCATTTAATTCCTGATATAAGACCCTCCAGAGTTCTCTTTCCCTCACTAGAGTGACCAGCAATATTGCCGTTAGTGGCTGCTCCATTATGCTGGAGTCTTAAAGTGAAAAACACATGAAGCAGAGTTGCAGCTGACCTGGAATTGTCATATAGTGAGAACAAGAAATACATTTTTATTAATCTATGGAAGTTTTGGGTTGTTGTTGTGATTGTTTGTTACCACAGCATAACCTAACCTATCCTGACTGATACAATCACATTTACATAAGAAGTGTGATCTGATTCTTCATATAAGTACATTATAATTATTTATATACATTTATACAAGCAAATAAAATCATACTGACTCTAGAATAAAAGAATAATGTGGCCCAACTGAATTATAGTTCCCAAACAGAAATCAGGAAAGACCGCAAGCAGGTTTTTCTTCGATGACCCAGACCCTGCAATGAGAATAAAAAATCTGAGCCTTTAATACAGAGTTGGATGTTTTATTTAGCAAAATTTAAAGAATAGGAAAAAAAGAGAGTAGTTTTCTCCTTGATCACTGGCAGTGTTATAGCAGGTTTACCCAATTTTTGTAGCACAATAAAGATATATTATGGAAACTGGGTAAAAGAATAAAGGCAGATGTTTAATTGTAATAATTGAATGAACAATTACATGGCAGCTCTCTGGCAGATGATATACAGTGAAATACACTTCTGTACTAATTATTTTCAATAGCTAACTCTTCAGTATAAAACTGTGCTCAGTGTTGAAGATCCAAACATGAGTAATATGAACTCCTTGGCATCTTGATGGGAACTGACAATTGAATAGTGGGGGATAAGAAATAAACATGAAGCAGAAATATGTTAAGTGCTCTAAGAGGTGCACACCCTGTGCTGTGGCAGGCATGGGTGGGGGGTATTCTAAAAATGGGTGAATGGTCCCACGGCTGTGGCTGCTTAAGCCATTGCATTGGTACTAGCCAGCCTATAGAGGCAGCTGCTTGATCGGAAAATGGAGTATCAGAGACTGGTTGGTAGTAAGAAGTGACTGAAGGACTATGCAGAGCAGTTTATCAGCTTGAGAAAAAGTCGACATTATGTTGAAGAAGCTGGCTTTCTTGCCATCCCATCTAAAATCTAGCAGCTCCATTTCAACCCAAATACTTCACTGCTTCCACACTTTGGTATATCAATTTGCGGTTTGGGATTTGGCAAGAGCTTGCACAGGAGAAGCAAACCAACAAACAGTCCAAGCAAAAGCAAACTCACAGTCTATGTAGGAACTTGTATATAAGCATAGGTTTAAGTCACAGTGCAAAAATAATCACATGGAAACAATGGTAAATGCGTAATCAAAAACATGTTAGAAACAGAATAAACCATAACAAAAGAACTATAAAAAACAGGGGAAAATATCTGAAACAACATCTTGAAGATTATTCTTTTACACCATGGTATGCTATTCCTTTGGCTATGCAAAAACAGAGAACTTTCTTTTCTGGGACAACCCATTTTCTGTACATGCAACATGGTCATGCTTCTTCTTGTCGAACCATTTAAACTGAGTTAACACCTGGCTCATTGTTAGAGCTAGTAGATGTTTAGGGCAATTGGAAGGAGATAGCCATTTACAATTCTTCAATAAATTACTCTTTCAATAAATTAAAATTTGATTTTTAAAAAGCAGGCTGTCAAAATATTTAAGAGGATGGCAATGAAAGTGTGTTGCCTATAGATCATGTCAAGGGTGACACCAATTTCATCCATATTTACTGGATGGAATCAAGATGTGCTTTTCTCAGAGTTTATACTAAGCAGAAAAAAAAGCATTTTTATTTTAACCAGATGTGAACGAATTAAACCCAATATTTTCAAGTATTTTTAGGGCCATATGATGTCATCTGATTTTATATTTTTTACTGAGGGATAAATGTGTATTTTTAAAATTGTGAAGCCACTTTCCATGTATATACTTAAAGTCTTATATATGATAAATTACAATAAACAAATTACAACACTGCAGAACATGCTCTTGGCTTTTTATGCCAAAAAGCAGAGACAGAAATTTAGTTTCTCAGTAGAAAATGGAATTAAAAGCATGGGAAATGTCTTCTGCTGGCCTTCAAGGTAGTCCTCATTTCAGCGACTATTGTACTTGTCCAAATAGGTCCAGGGCAAGGATCGCTCCCTCCTAATAATACAATCCCTCTTTCCTGAAATACCGACAGAACAGCCCATGGACTCCACAGACACTGCGCACTGTATTACTAGTCACCCAGGGAACCCAAGTTTTCAATCAGGTCCTTCTTTTTTTATTGGTAACATATTTTCAGTGACAGGCTCACACATGATACTCATCCCCATTTTCACCAATCCAGATTCATGGTGCCACTCTTGTCCTCTGGAACTGGCAAAGGAAGGAGGATGCCCCTAAACAGACGGACCAGAACTTGCTTTCTCACACTTTCTCTGGGGCAGCATCAGGCAAGCAGCCACACCCTGGAGCAAGAGTGTGGCCCTCAACTGCTTTGCTGAGTGAACTTCTCCGAGTCATCCCTCCTGGGAAAGAGATTTCTTAAAAACCATTTAAAGCTTTCCAAAGGGCAGAAGCGAGATGGTCTTGAGCCAATGTTACCATAAATGCTTCCACTCTCCCTGATTTCTTTTCGGAAACAAGGAAGGAAAGAGGCAGTCATCCCTGCTGGCTTGCTGACGCCTCATCCAGCCGCCCCCCCCCCCCATTAAGAAAGAGACGCTAAAAGTAAAGTTAATATTACTATAGGGCCGTAGGGTATTAAACGTTGTTTAATTAAAAAGCCTTTATTTCAGACCAAACTCTTCTCCATCCACCACCTACACGTGAGCACACAACATTCCAGGCTCCTTGGCGAAGTCCCCGAGGGTGGGCGAGGCTGGGCGGGTGGAGGATTGGGGGCTGAAGACTCCGTGCCAACGCAAAAGGCTCTGCCAAAGGCTTCTGAAGCACAACGGTTTCCCAGGACCGTGCCCACGTTCCGTTTTCCCCCTTCCCGATTCTCTTTTCCCGGTTTAGGCTGGAACCCTGGAATGGTTTGGGGACCAATGAGGTGGCAGCGGTTGACGCATGGATCACTGTGAGGGGCGATTTCATTTCCAGGGGGAGAGGCCACGCAGCGGGGGCATGGGGGCGGAGGAGAAAGAAGGAAGCGGGGGCAAAAAGTAGGAGGCGAGGAGAGGAGAAAACCAGCTGAGGAGAAGCAAAGGCAGTAGAGGTGAAAGACCGAAAGGTAAAGAAGAAAGAGCAGGTTCGCGGACAGGGACTGGTGGGCGGGCCGGGGGTCCGGGGGAGGGAAGCGGCGAGGGAGGGGCGTGGGCCGGGCTGGGGGCGCCGCGGGGAGGGCGGGGAGGGTCGCTGTCAGTCAGGCCGAGCGGGGCTCGCGGGCCGGGGGGGCGGGCGCCCGGCAGCCGGAGGGCGCGGCGGCTCCAGCAGCCTCGGCAGTGGTGGCTGCGCCTCTGTCCCCGGCGGTGCGCCCTTGCCGCGCTCCGCGTCCCTGCGCGCCGGCTCCGGGTCCGGCAGCCCCAGGGCTGCCCCCGCCCGCGCGCGCCCGTTGGGGGGCCTGGGGAGCGGCGCCGGCGGCCCGGCCGCATTGTGACGTAGCGGGGCCGCGGCAGCGCCTCCGCCGCCCGCCCGCTCCTGCTGCGGCTGTTCCTGCTCCCGCCGCCGCCGTCTGTCCGTCCGTCCGTCCGTCAGTCGGTCCGCGCTCCGGAGCCTCCAGAGCGCCGGGCGCCCCGGGTGAGTCAAGGTCCAGGGCGGGCGCCGCAGGGAGGCGGGGGGCGGTGGTGCGGGCAGCTAAGCCTTTCCAAGTTTGCACCGGGCGACCCCGGCGGGTGTCGCCCCTGCTCCCCCCAAGCCCCGGGCCCCCTTTGTGCGGCGAGTCCCGGCTGCTGGGGCAGCGGCGGCGCCTCTGCAGAAAGGGTTTGGGGGGAGGTCTCTATAGTAACGGCGGCGGCGGCTGCCAAGAGGCGGCTTTACTCGCGGGAAGGGGGAAACAGCCCCCGCCTCGGTTTCCAAAGGATTGTTCTTTTCATTTGCCCATTTCGTGTGGTTATTATTCATGCTGCCACCTCGGGTCGTTATCAGAAGCAGGGATGGGCAGTGCCGCAGCTCCTAAGAGCTGAGATAACGAGGGGCGAAGTAATAGTAATAGCAACAGTACCAACGACAATAATAATAATAAACGCAAGAGGGGGCGCCCGGGTTTGCTGCCGCCCAAGGGGAGCTCTTCGCTCATCAGCACCGCGGCTCCCTGGCTGCCCCGTCCAGCCCGGGCTCCCACCGCCTCCCTCCGGCGCTGTCCTGCGTCCCGGGCTCATCGGCGTCAATTTTAGCCGGGAATGTTTCTCTCTTGGCCTTCACTCGTGGTGATGACTTTCATCTGCAGGTGGTAAGTGAGGTGAACTGGTATTTTGGCTATTGTCAAACGCCACGTTTTGTTTATTTCATTTTTACGGAAAGAAGGAAAATTATGAGCCATTACTGGCAGCCATACAGTTTCCACAGGAAATACTAGCATTCTTTGAGGAACACGCTACTGCTTGCAGCGAAGAAAGTCTTTAGGAAACAAAAAGGCAACAGCATTGTTACTCATTTTCAATGAACCGCTGGGGGGGGGGGGCATGTTTTTTCCTGTGGGAACATTGCTTTCCTTGGGAAAGTTAATTAAGGAAACTTACTGTCGGTGTCCGTTTTTCACTTGCTGGTGGCTGGGCCCCACTCCTCTTGGCTGTTACTGACAAGTGCCCATCGAAGAGCCGGGAGGAAGGGAGCACCCTGCAGGACAGTCTCACCACACACCACGTGCTGTGGAGCCCAGCCAGGGTGCAGTTTGCAAAATGAAATAAGGGCTGTCTGGGGAGGTTTATGAGGATTACATGTGTGCAGAGGATGTAAGTTCTCCAAGGTGTCACTCTAAACACGTAATTTTCAAGCACCACTTTCCTTGCTGAATCTGCAGGAAGGCAAAAACCTATTTCTCTTATTATGGAGCAGACATCCCAGTTGGGAATGGGTTGAAATCTGTATTTCATTTGTACATACTGAAATTTTAAAAGGCAAAGAGAACAAAGTGTAGGAAAGCAGGATGATCACGTGTTCACATCTGGGAGAGAATATCTGTTGGGTATTTCTGATGCATTTCAATGTTCAGTTACATTCAGCATGGTTAGAGTGTAGGGAGATACCTTTAAGGTGTCCTTACAACTTTGAAAAGGTGTGACATTTTGGTACCAATCACAGAAGTCTCTCCGGAAGGCAATATTAACTGAAGATTATCCATCACCAAATATGTAGGAGTTCCCAGGTCTAGAAACAGAAAGAAAAAGATGGTTCTTTTCTTAAGGATCTTTGGATATCTCAGTTAGAAAGAAAATATAAAAAATAAGGGATATAATTTTGAATAAAATTTCATTTTCTCTGTAGCAAGCATTTCATGAGCAAAGATTACAAGATAGTAGATTTCAAGTGCTGATGCATTTCTTGATTTGACATTTACCATGTGTTGATGTCCAAAAGGAAGTGACTAAAGCGAGTGAACTTCTTTGTCTACTATGTCACAGCTTTGCTAATTCCAGGCAGTTGTTCTGGTGCAGGTGTACAGTGGAAATGCAGAACAGAGGCCAAGAAACTTTGTGTGCACTGTTGTTTTGGAAGGAACTGTAACAGTACTTTATTGCTCTTCAGAGGGGAAACCCACACAAACATCTAATACAAACAAATGATCTTTGATATTATCAGAGAAAGCCTGGAGCCGTTTTTCTTGCCAGATTTAAGGCATTTCTTGTCAAAAGAGGAAATCTCCCAAGGAGCAGGTGCATCATTATAAGAAACACAAGGGAATTTCTCTTTTAAATGCAAAATCTAATTGAGTAGCAACAAGAGAATCAGTGACACTCTTAGAATAGACGCCTTGTTTTTGGCAGTCTGTCAGATTAGAGTTGCAAGCTACATAGGAGAAATATGTGTCTTGGGAGAAAAATAATATCCTGGTGAAAATCAAACCGTTGCTTCTGTGAAACTTTTACGTTTATATACTTG
The DNA here is from genome assembly GCA_031878705.1 of Tapirus indicus. Taxonomy (NCBI): domain Eukaryota; kingdom Metazoa; phylum Chordata; class Mammalia; order Perissodactyla; family Tapiridae; genus Tapirus; species Tapirus indicus. The sequence continues at coordinate 41,467,545 of CM062925.1, forward strand.
TTTCCTTGTGCGCCTTTGATTGATATGCAGATTCACTTTACAAGAAGTAATTTTCTGAAAATGAATCAATAAAGTGGTTACTAATATGATAGATACTATGCATGATTTTGCACTTTATATAGGTTAGATAATGATTTTATGTTTTATGGTTTGCATCTTATCAGCTCTTTTATTAGGCTTCTGAAATAAATGATCAATATATGTGTTGAAATGATATGCCTGATGCCAATGTTAATTAAAATACCTGATGGCTGGGCCCTGGAAAAATACTGATTGATTCCTAAATAGTCATTGTGTATTCACTTTGTGCATATGTGGGATATAAAAATATAAAATGCACAGCCTCTTCACAAGGAACTTACAACAGGGGAAATAGGACACATGAAAAATTAGAATGGTACAAAACATGAAAGAAGATATTTTATGATTGAGTGCCCAAGACACTAGTAATTGAAAAGGAATTCTTAGGGGAAAGTGACCAAATCAGCTTAGATGTTTTAGCAGTTATCTGTTGCTGCATAACTAATCACCCCCAGGTGTAGATGCCTAAAACAACTACTATAGCTCACAATTCTGTGGTCAGCAATGCGGGCTGGGTTCAGCTAGGTGGTTCTTCTACTGGTCTTGGTTGGGTTCCCTCAGGCCTCTTCACTCAGCTGGTGGCAGGATGGTCTAAGATGGACTCACTTATGTCTGGCAGTTATTGGGCGGTTGGGCAGGTTAACAGGTGACTGGGATATGTGCCTCCCATTCTCCAGCTTACTAGCCTGGGCTTCTTTACATGGCAATCAAGCAGTGTGCCAATTGAAAATTGAAAGTTTGCTCTTCTGCTGTTCTGTGAAAGAGCGAACCCCAATTCAAAATCAGTTTTTCAGCCTCTGCTTGTATTATATTTGCTGCTCTCCTGTCGGCCAAATCAAATCACAAGGTCATCCCAGATTCAAGGGGTATCGAAAGACTCCACTTATGATGAGAGTGGCAAACAATTGTAGCCAGTTTTTTTTTTTTTTTTTGCAGTCTACTACATGTTTGAGAACACTTATTCTAGCAAATGTTTTCTGCTGAGGAATAGTGTGCTGTAAGATAGGAGAGATAGGTGGAGCCTGCTTGTAGATAGCCTAGAATTGAGGTTAGGGAATTGCCTTGTAAATCATTGTCCTGTAATCTTTGTTCTGTAAATCACGGGTAGGAGTGACATAATGATAATAAAATTTTAGCTGCGTCCTTCTGCCAGTGGCGTCAGGATGGTTTGGAGACAGTAGGCTTGTGGCCAAGTCAGCAGACCATTGTTGGGAGGTGAGAAAGGCTCTGACAAGAGTGGAGGCAAAAAGATGGAAAGGCAAGGATCGATCTGGGAGATCTCATATTTAGGATTAGGTGACTGATTATAGGGGGTTAGCGAAAGCCGAGAGTCAAAATCATTTTGAGATTTAAAAGAGCTTAAGTGACTGAAAGAATGATTGTGCTGTTGTGAGAAATAGAGAAATCAATACGTGATTTATCTGGGGGGAGGAGAAAAATTCAGTTCTAGAAAGATTGATTAAAAGAGATAAATTGAATATGAAAGTGCTTTGTAAACTGCAGAGTATGCTATGAATGTTAGCTAGTGCTCAGTGTTTAAATTGCAGTGGATTGTGTATAGTTAAGTTTCTCTAGTTGTAAAGCAACAGAAAACAACATTAACGTGGAGAATATCCTAAGCATCAAAGGGAAGTCAGAAGAACCACTGTCAGGATGGAAACACAACTACTCTGAGGGGTTGGGAAGTAGGAACTGATGTTCTTTATCCTGAGGCACAGCTAGATGTCTGCCCTTGGAGTGCTCTGCCCTTGGACGTAGTCTCCCAGGAAAAAGAACACCTTTGGCCTAGTTTGAGTGGTGTGCACACTGCTGAGCCAGAAGCATTGATTGACAGCCCCACTAAGACAGCACACAATGGGGAGTAGGTATGTGCTTCCTCAAAGGACATGGGAGCACTATTATCAGAAGTGGGAATAGACAGAAGGTGGCAGAACCAACAGATGCCCCCCAGAGATGGACACGTGAAGATTTATTTGGGCCTAACCACTGGGAAGAGGGGTGGGCGGGAGGTGACAGTTTACGGAGATGTAGGTGGATTAATAACAGTTAAACCTATGCTAGCAGTGGGGTTTTCTCAAGAAGGGAGAGTAGGAAAGAAAAGAGGGCCCAGCACAATGCGCCATCCAGGCTCTTCCATAAATGTCAGTGGATGTTTTATTAGAGGGGAGAGGAATTCAAAACATGTTCTGTTCTGTCTTTAGCTAAGGGCTCAGTCGAGGTGCTGCTTCACCAGCTTTGTTTTATAGATGGCCGGTCTGAAATTCAGGTGGTGTCCTTACCATCCAGTACAGCTGTTGGGCCCGACAGAAACACCTGGCCTCTCTCACGTCACACAATTAATCTGAACAGCATACATAGCTGCTCTTTATGGAAGGGCCTTGGATGGACCAGTTCAAGCCCAAGCATACACTTTTTTATAGTTTCTATTGCACAAGTCTAAGAACCCTGAAGATATTCAATAAATGTTAACGTAATGAGTGAATGTGCCATTATCTGGTGCAGTAACATTTTCTAAAGCAATCTGGTCTGGCTTTTCATTATTCACGGTAGACTTTGCTATAAGGTCCCTAAATGCCTTTTGTAGATTTAAATGTTTTAAGGTACTGTTGTCACAGTAATGTAGGTTTTTATAATCCACCACTCACAAAAATGGACTTTTTCTTTTCTTTACTGGAACACAATTGTCTTTACTTTTTTCTATTTGTCAGGACTCTTGGCAGCAAGTCACAGAAAGCCAGTTTATATTTGCTCAAGTAGGAAGGGGCATATCCTGGCTCCTGTACTGGAAAAGTTCAGGAAGATCCAGTTCTGATTTCCTCTCTTCTTCCTGGTGGTAAAATGGTAATCAGCAGCTTCAGGCTTAATTCCTGCAGGAAAAGAGAATAATTTAGAATTAACTCTCATTAGACCACTTTGATCATATGCGCATGCCTGAACCAGTTCTTTTGGCCAGAGATTTGGAACATGCCATTTGGCTGGGCTTTGATGATGTGCCCGGTCCTGGAGCCTTTGGGAATGTGGTTTGTGTGAGGAGTGGGTGGGGGTGGAGAAGGTGCGTGGGAGGGTGGTCAGCAAAACCCTCCTAGACCAAATGATGTGAGAGCAGGGAAGGGGTGGTTTTTAAAAAGAAAATGTTGAAAAGAAGAGAAAGTGAATGCTGTTCAAGGAGAAACAGCAGATATCTATTATTCCATCTGTTTTCCCTGGAGGACCCATCATCCTCTTGCTAAACCACCGAGCCCTAAACCTGGGAATGATCCTGATCTGACTTCTCCCTTTCCTCCTCCACCTAATCAATCACCAGGGCCTCCTGCTCCATCTCTCTGTCTTGCTCTTTGCCTCTTTGGATTTAGACCCTCCCTCTTCACAAGTCACCTCTCAGATGTCATCTCCAGTCTCCTGGCTTCCAGGCCATCCTCCTTGCACTGCCTCAGTGTTCTGCTACAGAGCAAAGAGATAAAATCGAATCTGAGTCCATGGTCAAAAGGTACAAACTTCCAGTTGTAAAGTAAATACATCCTAGGGATGTAATGTACAGCATGGCAACTATAGTTAGTAAGACTATATTGCATATTCGAGGTTGCTAATAAGCAAGTAGATCTTAAAAGTTCTCAGTCACAAGAAAAAATTGTAACTGTGGTGATGGATGTTAACTAGACTTACTGTGCTGATCATTTCACAAATATATACAAATATCGAATCATTGTATTGTCACCTGAAACTGATATAATGTTACGTGCCAGTTGTATCTCCATTAAAAAAATAAAGAACCATTCAAAACCTCATAGTCCTGGGGGAAAAGTCCAAGCTCTTGGCCATAAATTCCGAGGTTCCCCACGATGTGTGCCCTGCCTCTTTCTGTGGATGCAGCGGATGGCTAGGAGGGAGGGCTTTCAGCCAAGGTTTCTTCTAGCCGCCCACGTTATCCTCATGCTGTGCTGACCTGTATAACATTAAGGTCCCCAAATACTCCATTTTCATGCTTTTGCATGTGCTGTTGTCTCTGTGGAATACTGTTTCTTCTTTCTCAACTTAGTGAACACCTCCTCCTCCTTCCAGACTCAATCCAACTGTTGCTCTTTCAAGAAGCCTTGGCTGAACACCCCCTCCTGCCCAGCCCCTGCGTCAGACTTTGCCCTGTGGTGCGGTGTCAGGTGGACTTCTCTGTCTCTCTCGCTGCCCTGAATGTCCCCAGAGCTGCACTGTGCTTTCTCATCTTGTGTGTCCCTGTGCTTAGTACAGTGCCTCTCACGTCTTATGCTCAACAGTTTTTAAATGAATAAGTGAAAAATGTGTACTGAATCATTAATCTTTAGGTTTTTAAGGTGATTTTTTTAGGTTTATCCTATTTCCTTTGTTTCTCACAATTGCATCTCAGAACGTTGGACGTGAAGACAGGTTCCCTTTGAAGTTGCTGCACAGACACTTTTTCAACAGTTTTCCCAATGGTTGGTGTTACCTGTTTCCTACTTGGTCACTAAGAGCTACTGAAGAGAGAGGCTGAAAAATATCAGTGGCCCAAAACCAACCTCGAGGCTAGAATCTATGGCTCAGAGATGAGATGAGGAATAATTTTTCTTCTTGCCATAAAGAGGATATTTAATAGTTAATATTTGTGAGGCACTTACTCTGTGTTGGGTGCTTACCAGATGCCTTACAATTATTTCCTTATTTAATTCTCATGGCAGCCCCAGGAAGAGGTATTATCATTATTATCCTTTTTCTCCATATGAGGAAACTAGGATTTATTTAAAGAGTTGAAGGGGCTTCTTTGCCACTAAGCTCCCTCTGCCTGGAGATTGCTGAACTGCCAGACACTCATCTGGGTTCTTGAGGAATAGAATCAGTCTTCAACTGGGCTTTCCCAATTCATCTATTATGATTTTTTTGTTGTTCTAAGATGAAGTGACTACCTGCTAAGAATAAAACATTCCAGCTGCCTCTCTTGGCCATCAGTTATGTCAAAAAGACCATGGAAGAAGATATATTTAAAGAGATAAGGACTCCAGTACTATAATTGACATGAAGATGAATTTCTACCTTAGAAATTCCGATCATATTCCTGTGATTCTGATGTTGCCAGCTAATGTAGGCCTCTTACGGAGGTTGTACTGCAGTATATAAAATGTAGGCCTCTTGAACAGGCATAGAGAAGGCTTAGTTCTGAGGATCACTCAGAAGTTATTCCGTAGGAACATAAAATGAGCTAAACACTTGGGAAGCCCCCCCCCCCCCTCTCTCTCTCTCTCTCTCTCTGTCTGTCTCTCTCTCTCACTTTGTATTTGAGTTCAGGGGATTCTGGCATCTGTGGAAGCCCATCTGTGGATTTCCTGGGGCTCCACGGACTCCAGGTTAAAAACCTTGTTTAAAAGCCATAATCAGGAAGAAAGATAATAGCCATTGTTGAGTGTTTACTATGCATCACATGTAACCACTTATTGAGTATTTACCATGAGCTAGTGCTTTTTGAAAAGTACATTATAACTAACCAACCCTCTAAAACATGCTCTGTGAGCCTGTTTTCAGCTGTGGAGAATGAGGTTCAGAGAAGGAACTTAGTCTCCCAGCTGCCAAGTGGTGAGAGTGGAATTAAATGCAGGACCCAGATCTGCATCACTGCTGCTTCAGGCTGCCTCCACGCTCGTTAGTCTCACCAAGCTAAGCCTGAGACCTGTGCCAGTGAAATTCCAAGCCTTTGTTAGTCCTGACTTCCCTCAGCCTTCAGCTTCCCTGTTGAAAGTTGGTCCCGTGGCTGCTTCTGCCACACGACCCTCCTGGAATGTTTCCAGTGCGGGAGCAGATGAGGGCTGGGAAGGTCTCAGCTAGCTGTCCTCCTTCATTTGTCACGACTCTTTCACATACAGAGCAGATTACATTAGAGCGATACAGCACTATAGCTTGACCAGCTCGAGGTGAGTTCCTAGCTCGTTCCTGAGTGCAGTTTACACACCTGGAAACTTGAACTCAACAAAAATGACTGCATATTCTCTGTTTGGACCCATCCACAGAGATTGATTTGGGGCCCACTGAGTGCCGGGTTCCATACTCAGCTGTGGTCACAGCAGTGAGCGCACAGATGTGGTTCCTGGGCTCATGGCGCTTCCATCAAGCTTATATCTAGCCTGGAAGGAGGCTGACAAATAATTTAAATAAAGTGTAGTACGTTTTATGAAAAAGGAAGTATGAAGGATTCATTCTGCGCACATTTCCTTTCTTTGCAGCTTCAAAACTCTGGTCACTAACCTGACTAGTTTCTTAGCCCTTCCCTCCCTCCCTCAGAGTGTTTAGAGCACTTCAAGCTTCCAGAGACTTAGCTGACAGAGTAAGGGGGGGACACACAGGCAAAGCAGTTCATCTCAGTCCCCCCTTTGCAGATGAGAAGGCAGAGTGACCCAATGACGCCGCAGATGGGGTGAAGACCAGGCTAACTAGTTGGTCTGGTCCCCGGCGGAGCATGGCTCACTGCAAACCACAGGCTGCTTCTAATTTATTCGTGCTGCAATTATTGTTGTTATTTTGGCCTGTATGTTGTGGGCTGTCTGCTGCAAATGCATCCAGCAGGCAGGCACTCTTCAGGAGGCAGAGAAGTTGCCAGCCCCTCATAGGCTCCCCTGTGTGTTGTCTCTTCTCTCCTTCCACAGTTACATCTGCCCCTTGCCCACCTGCCCCCCAGGCAGCCTCCCTCCCAGGTTTTCTCCCCAGTGTTGTCTTATGACTGCTCAGACCAGAACTGGCTGATAGAAATACTAAGATCCATGAATGCAAGCCACATAGGTAATTTCAAATTTTCTAGTAGGCACACTAAGGAAAGTCAAAGGAAACAGGTGAAGTTAATTTTAATAATACTTTTTTCTTTTTTTTTTGCTCAGGAGGATTAGCCCTGAGCTAATGTCTGTTGCCAATCCTCCTATTTTTGCTGAGGAAGATTGGCCCTGGGCTAACATCGTGCCCATCTTTCTCTGCTTTATATGTGGGACGCCTGCCACAGCATGGCCTGATAAGCGGTGCATAGGTCTGCGCCCAGGATCTGACTCTGTGATCCCCAGGCTGCCAAAGTGGAGTGTGCGAACTTAACCACTACACCACCCAGCTGGCCCCAATAATATATTTTACTTAACCCAGTATATCCAAAATATTAGCATTTCCCCTTGCAATCAATACAAAAAAGAAAAAGTTATTAAGTAGATTCTTTTCGTTCTTTTTTTCCAAACTCTTTGGAATTTGGGGTGTATTTTATTCTTAGACCAGCCACACTTTCAATGCTCAGTAGCCACATGTAGCTGGTGGCTCCCATAGTGGACCACAGGCTTGGGCTCTGAGGAGGCCCTGGAGTCCTAGACCTCTGTGTCCCTCAGCACTCAGCTTGCTCCTCTGCTTTTGCCCCTATAGGATGTGTTGTATGTGGCTGTCTGTGCTCTCGAACCTGGGCTCTTGAGGGTAGGGAATGTGTCTGTCATCTTTCTGTCTCTGGGTGTAAAGTACAGTGTTTAGTAGGCCTGCAGTTGGCATTCAGGATATTGGGAATGTATTAATGAATGAGGGAAGGTTATTTGTAACTCCAGGAGCTGAAGGGATTGGTGTGTGGGGGCTCACCTTACCAGCCCTGACTCCTGCCTTTCAATCCTGGCTCTGTCCAGTGCCACGGAGCCAACAGGGGGCCTCTACAGTCAAAAAGGATATTCTAGCCTAGAATTGTACTGAGCTTCTACGTGTCTTGTAGCTTTAGGTTTCACCTCTCCTAATACTGAATACTAGAGGAACTTATCTGCAGTCTAGTATATTAAATCATAATGGTCTTATTTAACAGGATGAAAAAAAAAAAAAGAAACAGGACAGACCAAACACCAAAACAAAACTCGTCCACTGAAGAAGCTTCCTACTGAGATTACAAAAAAGGCCAAACTGACATTTCGAACATTCAATGTACAAGGAAAGAATAGCCTGCTTCGGGAGTTGTTAGAGTCATCACGATGAGCTTTCTCTATGTTCCCAGTGGTTTTAGAGTCGGCACTATGCCCCCTGAGAGAACAGGGGATTTATATCCCGAGTGAATTTGCCTTTGCACGTACAGTATTTAAATTTTGCAAGTGCTTCTAACCAACTAATGTGCATGTGCTTGCTTGTCTACTTCACCCCTAATGATAAATGTCCCTTAAAATAATTCATGCAACCAAGTCTCAAAGATTGGCACTCCCATAAAACCATATTAACCACATATTCAAATAAATTCAGAGTTTGAAAATGGAAGAAAATATTAGTGTTTGATCTGTTAAGTCATATAAACATTTTAAGAATGGATTCCTGTCTCAGGAAAGAGTACGGTTACCTCAGGCCTGCTTAAAGACTGCATTGAAATAGAAAGTGGAATTAGGCCTAACCTCCGTTTTACCGTTGATTACCAGTGTCAACCTGGAAAGCTCATTGACCTGCTTGGGGTTTTTGTTTCTCAGAGCGCATACAGGGAAAAGTAAATCCTGCTGTCACACACTATGTAGGGGGAGGATGAGTGAAGTCTACAAAGTGTTTTGAACAATTCTTCAACAAAACTATTTGGAATGGTTTGAGGGCAAGGTAGCTTGCCAATATTTTTGCAAAGTAAATTCTAAAAAGTTAGAAAAATCATAGCATCCATCACATAGTAGATAACGAAACACTCGTCATGTTTAAATAATTTGAAGATTTCTTCTTTAATAAGTTAAGGATGGCTCAAGACAGACAAAGCTTTGCATCTGTTGGCTCCAGTTTTGGGAATGCTGCTTTCATTTGTCTTTTAAAAGGAACACTTGCCTCTCTATAACTGTAAAATACTTCTTCCAACGTGACGGCTCTGGTGTGCTGTGTTGGTGTAATTGAAAACCTATAAAAAGGCTGAGAGCTACTTTTGAATTGGCTCGGTGAACTTGGACTGAATTTGTCAAAGTGGTGAAAGGTTTAAAGGAATTTTCATAAATGAGGTCTCCAAGCTGTGTTTTAACCATAGAATTCCAATGAACTCCAAGGCCTGTGAACTCATAGAATAGCGGCTTGGAGAAGAGCAGTCATATCAAGATGGAAAAATGATTCATTTTCATTCCTCGAGTTCTGCAGACATAAGCACACTTAGCCACTGATCATCATAATTTAGCAGTACTGTTGTGCACTAAAAATACAATTTAAAAGTCTAATCTTTAATTAAGTTGAGTACTCGCAGATTAACATGGTTACAAATCTTGGGCACTGGATATAGCACAATGTTTACTCGTGTTGCTAGGAAATACCAGAGCTCTTTGCAAGTTACAAATTGATTTGGTGAGAAGAGGGATGCGAACATCTCCCAGTAAGACATGATGATTTCTTCTCTGTTTGTTTCATAACATAATGTAAATGCATTTCATGCAGCTGAAGTCCTGCACACTTAGAGCTTTTGTTAGCAACAGAGAGCACAGGTGTGCGCCCCTGAGTAAACGTTTGGAGGATATTTGAAAGAGTGATTTTTTTACCTAGAGCTCTTGGATGAAATAAAGCATCATCAACTATTTGAATTTTTCATGAAATGAATTTTCCATTTGTTAGAATTATCAAGAAAATAGATTGTTCTTTAAAATATAATTATCATGAAGCTAATTGATGGTTTTGCATTCTTGCCATTGGTGGGAAACTGTCAAATTAGTATAGAAATTTGACCCAGGTTGATGATTTTCCAAAATCATTAGAACTTGCACGTAGGAAATCAACTTTGCTATTCTTTTTTTTCCTTTCCCTCCCTTTGGCAAACCTCGCTTCATGACACATTGTACAATAGTTTTTAAAAATGCAAAGCTAATGCTTGCACAGCGTGAAAGGGAGTAGCTGTGCCAACTCACTTGCCTTGTCCCTGAAAAAGATGAAAGATTTCTATGTGCTATTTCAGTTGGGATCAGGCATGAGAGAGTGGCCTCCCCAGACTCAAAAGCAGAACTGAGAAAAAACCTGCAGGGACAAATTCCTGTTTGATCTATTTGAGGCAGGCCCTTGTACACAGGGTTGGCAGTTCGTAGCAGAGGCCCTTCTTAAGAGATGGAAAAATAGCAGAATACTTGATTGTCTCGAGGAGCAACATCAGGGTTGGGCTGGCTTATGCTTGTTATAGGCAGTTATCCTATATGCAAGCTTAGAACAACTGAGAAGAAGTAGAAGATGCCGCTGAGGGGCAAGATCATGACCACACTCCAGGATATGTGCCCATGATCTCTCTTGGTAATTAACACACTTTTAACTGGATAATTATGGACTCATTCCTGTAGAAAGCCAGTTGTTGATTTCGGTAAGAATTGTTTTCTCAATCTGTGCAAGTACCTAGCACAGTTTCAGGTATGTACTATATGATCAATATATGTTGGCTGAATAAATTAATCCTTCAACACGTCTTGCAAGTAAATGTATTAATAATATAAGACCAGGGCTTACTCCATTGCAGTAAGCAGAGATTAAGGGCTTGTCTTCTCAAAAGGTATCATCGTATTACCTGTGTTATTCATGCTCAGAACATCCCTCTGAGGCAGGATACTGTCAAACAAGTGGGCAAAATGCCATGTGATGGAAGGTTTCATTGCTCCATTGGAATAGGTGATGGAATTCTAAGTGGTCTAAGACCTGCTTTTATAGAACTTTTGATGCTAGAAGGGAATTGGGAGATTTGACAATAATGAGATAGAAAAGTAAGGTAACAAAACTGGCACATAATTTCTTGGGGATGGTAATTATTTCTTATCATTCTTACTGTCTCCCAAAACATCCGATAGCATGCTTATAAAGGGTGTGGGATAAAGATGGTGGATAGGAGGTTATGAGCAGAGACCTGAACCTCAGAGCAAAGCCTGTCTCAGCCTCTTACTATGTGTGTGATTCGGGGCAGCTTACTGAATGTCTTGATATTTTGATATTATTTCCTCTTTCACTAACAATTATTTATTGATTACCTCATTTATTTAAGGTAAGTTTTGGATCCTCGGGCTAAAGTGGGAATAATGGATATCAGATCCACTCTCTTCCTTTCTCTACCTGCTCTGTGTGCTGAGATGTCTGGAGGCTCCTGGTTCTCTGACTTCTGGTTGGGTTTGGCCAGTGGGAGGCATCAGCAGGAGATAAGCAAGCAGGTGAGGGGAGAGAGTTTGAGCTATTTATTCCCTAGGTTCCCTCCTTACCAGGTCACCTCCCGCTACTGTAGACAGCAGCTCCTGGCAGGCAGCCATCTCCCTAAGGCTGCTTTCAGAATTCTGGTAACTCTGCCCTCCTCCAGACACTTTATGCTGATAACCGCTTCCCTTTAGTCTTACTATCTCAGGGTACTGCACCATCTTCCAGTAGTTTGTACAAACCCCACTCACACCTTTGCAAATGGTCTCTTTATTAAATTGCCCTCAAATTGCATTTAAGTGTGCCACTTGTTTCTTGTTGGGAATCTGACACAAGTCTTTACCTGTCTCAGAGATCATTGTAAGAATGACACGATTTAGGTGGGACTTAATACAATGATTGTCTAAGAAGCCAATGATTGGCTCACTTAAGTTTTCAACTTAAGTATTATCATCATCCTCAGGTTGGTTTTTTTTTTATTATTATTATGCAAAGTATTGGGTTTGCCATATTAATTGTTGTTGCATTGTTTTAAAAATTTAAAAAGGTAAGAAGAAAACAACTATCATCTTGCAAATGTTAAAAATGGAAAAAGTGAAACAGAGAGGTCAAGGGCTGAGGTCACGCAGAGCTTGCAGCAGAACTAAAAAGTGAATTTGAGGTTTTTAACCTTGTTTCTTTGCACAGGGTACACAGTCACAACATGTCTGGAAAAGAAAGTTACAACTTCAAACTATTTAGTAAATTAAAACATAACCTACTTGGGATAATTGGGTATGCCTAATGTAAATAAATCCTGTTCGTGACCACGAAATAATAATTGGGTTGTATCATGGACGAGTCACCCTCTTCAACTTAATTACTGTAGGGGCTCTGGCAAAGAACTTGCACATTTATACCCTCTTGGTAGTTTCAAGACAGATGATCCTTAGGACTGAATTTCTTGTAGGCTCTTGAGGGTAGATCTGTTTATTAATAATCAAAGCCAAATAGGAGACTTGTTTATGAAGCTTGTATAGTAGATTTTCCGCACATACACGTTTTTCTGACTTCTGTCTTGGAGTTCTCATTCTTAACTTGGTGATATTCAGAACCATCTCATCTATAACTTATAGTACACTCATTAAACTGTTTGTCAAGAATGAAAACTCACCAGTTCCCTGAAGAAGTAGTGGTCAGTTTGAAAAGCAAAACATCCTCAACTTCTTTCTATTGGATACTAAATTTGTCACAGTTGAAATCTCAGACCATATGGATCTATCGTTCAATCTGTTGGAAAAATTGTGTAAATATTCTCTAACAAACTAGAAAGAAAGTGAATTTCAGAAATGTCTCTCTCTCCTTTCTTTTTTTTAACAATTAAGTAGAGTCAAGGGAGGAAGAGCAATTTGAAAGCCCTGTTTGTGTCAGTCCAAAGATGGATTTATAGATCGTCCCTTCTGTTCAAGGAGCTGAGTAGGCACAAATATCCTGTTGCCAGAAGAGTTGATGCTTCTAGAAGGAATGATTATCATTTGAACATTTGCATCTCTTTTTATCTTAATCATTTTCTTTAAAGTTAACCCCAGGTAGGGTTCCTGTCTTCTTTGTTTATAAAGAATGTGTCTTTCATGTATTGAGCATTTAAGAAATGTAAACTTTCTCAACTATTTACTTATTTATTATTTTTGAATTGTCCTTTCTGGAAGAGATATTACACCAAAGTGCTGTGTGATCTCCCAGTTGATCCTGGTGAAGCCTCCTGTTGCTTCGTTTCAAAATACGTAAGCATTTCCACTGAAAGGAACTGGTGTATTTATTGTAATTATTATTCTAAATGAGTACATTGTTTTCCGCACATTAGTTGTGTTGACATGAGTACTAGTAATGTGGGAATAAAATAAAATTCTTAGTAGATCATACCAAAAAATATCACATTATACCCAAGAACCTTCTGTGGCTGCTTGCCAAACAAAAGTAGTTGTTGGTTCTTTAGAGTATTTGATGGTGTTTGCAAATGGAGGACACGTTACTCTATGTATTCATTCTATAAACATGCTTTGATACCTTTTTCTATGTGGATGCAGTCTTTTTCTTCTATGAACTTTCTATCTAGTGGAGGAGAAACAAATGTATATCGATAGTAGAGGCAGGGACCAAGTGCAGGGACCAAGCATTGGAAGAAGGAGGGAGCTATGAACTCCACCTGGAATTGGGAGGAAGGTGGTCAGATTATCAAGGGCTTCCCAGGAAAAGTGACATTTGATTTGAGTTAAAGGCCAAGTGGGTGTTCACCAGGCAGAAAATTTAGGGGAGGGCCTTGGGGTCTGACAGACTTTGGAAATTGTAAGTATTTTCATGTGACTTCACAGTGAGATATATGGTGTGGAGTGGCAGGAGATAATGTTAAAAGGATGACTCGAGCCAAATCTTGATCCATTTCCCTCTGTGGAAAAAGGGAGCTTATATATCTTTTTCAGTGAGTGATATTAGTAAATAATCCTACCTAGACTCTTGTGTCATCCATTCTCAAGGCTTATACTATCACCTGTGTTGGTGACTTCCAAATTTTTATCTCTAGTCCTGGGCTAGAGATCCTCTTTGTCTTCTGGTTATCTACATTTTGATGTTTCATCAGCTCTCACAAAGTCTACACCCCCAAAGTAAATTCATCACCTTGCTCTCGAAATCTTGGCTCTGTGTCAATTTCTTAGTTTAGTGAATGGCCCCAATTTTCAAGGAAATTATCCATAATACTCCCTTCTCTTGAACCTCCCAGCATCTCCCAATATCCAAACACTAAACAAGTTCCCTTATTTATTCAATTAGTCTCAACATTATTGTCTCTTTTCTATCCCCTTTTCTAGTATCTTTATTCAGATTGCGTTATTGTTCCATTGATTACTGCATCAACCTCTTAACCCAACTCCACCCCTTTCTTGATCAGTTTCCACATGGTTACAAGTTGATCTTTCTAAAATTGATTGCATCCGTGATGGTGCTAGTAAATTTTTAGTAGGTTCTCACTGCCTATCGATAAAATCCAAAATCCTTAGTATGACATAGAAGCCCTTATGATTTTGTCCTACCCAGCTGTCCAGCCTCCTGTCCTGTGACCGATTCCCTACCCTTCTCCAGACTTATTAAGTGACTTGAAGCTCCTTATAATTTCCAGTCTGTTAATCTCCTGGGAAATTTCCTCTTCCTGTTCCCAGCTTTCTTACCCTGTCAACTCACTGCTTCTGACCTCTGCCTCCACCCAACTGGGCTGAGGTGTTTCCACAACTGTATAGTGATAGACTGTTTACTTTTCTCTGTCTCCACTAAACTTCAGGCTCCTCAGTGCCAGGCACCATGTCTCATTCATGTTTGCCATATTCCCAGTGCTTAGCTTCATGTCTGGCACATAGTGATAGCAAAAGTAATAGTGTTTACAAAGCACTTATTATAGACCAGGCAAGGTACTAATTTATTTACAAACATTATCTCCTTTAAAGGGAAAAAACAAAATCAAGCTATGCTTTGGAAAGGGAATTTAGCAGAAAAATAAAGATTGAGCAAGAGATTTGTTACAGGGAGTCCAATCAAGACAATATGTAGGAAAAAATGAGAATTTAGAAGATACGAGGATAGAGGCAGTAGGATTCAAGTGGAGAAATTTATTATAGTAATTCTTGGAAATATTGGATGGATGGCTGGATGGCTGGCTGGATGGATGGAAGAAAGAATAGAGGGCCCCACCTGTGTTCCTTAGAACTTGCTGTGGAACTTTATTTAACTTACCAATCTTGATAACTTTGGTGCAACAAGTTTATTAGGACTCCAGGAGCAACTCTCCAGAAGCAGAAGCAGTCTATGTGGCAATAGCCTGAGAGGAAACAGCGTTAAGAGCAGACATATCATGAGTAATACGTGATGGCTTTTAAAAATAGATATTTAAAATTAAATGTATATATAAATGTTAAATCAGGTCCAAAATTAGTTGTTCAAGTATGGAAGTATGTTATATAATTTAGAATTCTTTCAATCAAAAATGAAGCTTCAAGTGGAGTAGTCATAAGCTCAGGGAGTGTCGGTGGAGAGTAGCGATTAAAAGGATGGACCCTGGAATCAGAGTGTCTGCTTTGAATTCTTGCTTAGCCATTTACTAGCTATAGGATGTGGGGCAAATTACTTAACTTCTAAAATGGGGTGTTTTAATGATTAAATGAAAAAAGAAAAGCATGTGCTGCCGTAGCACAGTGGGATGTAGCAAACACTCAGTGAAGTATGGGCTGACCTCTGTGTCTGACCTCATTCCTCAGCAATAGTGGGAAAGGGAGCAGTCACTGCATTGGCACTTCAGCTTGTTTTCGTTGTCTTTCCTTGTGTTTTATAGATGTGTTGTAGCCAGGGAAATTTTGCCTTATCTTATATTAAAAATGACAATTTTGTATACTAAAATCCACTTCGAGGAACTTTGTGTTTGTTAGGGTGCAGCCTAAGTGCATTTGGTTTTCCCGCACAATTCCTAAAAAAAGTTAGTGAGGTGAGCAAATGTTAGTGGTGAACAATCATTTCATGCATACGATGTATTCAAGTGTGGTAACTAGTTAATTCCTATTTGGTGAGAATTCTTAAGTTCTTTGGTTTTGAGTGTTCATGAAGCAGTCCCTCATTATTTTAGTTATTTAGTCAAACATCTTATCAGGAAAAACCGTGAAAATATGCTGTTTTCTAGATGCTCAGAAGATGTAATTACTCCCTGTGTATTTCAAGGTAAAAGTGTTGTGTCCTTCAGGAGAATTGCTCAAAAATAAAAAAAAATATTTGATGATTTAATGACTGTCTAATGGATAATGAACAATGAATGAATGATAAGCACCTAGTATTAACCTAGTGAAGTTCTTCTGACTCTGCTTTTTTGGCTTCTTTGCCTTCTCTGGTTTCTTTGATTGATACAGACTCAAAACATTTAGTGTCTCCACTCGATCCTCTGTCATTCTCAGTACCTTTACCTTGTGTTATTTTTTCTGTTGTAGCACTTCCCCCATTATAACATATCCTGTGTTTATTTGCTTATATATTGTCTGTCTCCTCCACCTGAATGTAAGCTGATATGTGCAAGACTTTCTTTTGTTCACTGCCATATTCCCCAAACCTAGCAGAGTGCCTGGCCCATAGCAGACATTCAGTAAATGTTTGTTGGATGAATAAGTGTACGGATAGAAGTCTATACTTAGTAGAGTCCTAAACAGGCTGTGTTGCCACATGAATGTGTTTTTGTAAACATTGTTTGCTGAATATAATGTAATGCTTGCTCACTGAAAACACAAAACAAAACATGGACAATAACAAAGAAGTATCAATAGAAAAATGTGAAATCACCCTCCAACTCTGAGACAATAATTTAACATTTTGGTGTGTTCTTCCCTTCATGTATTTGAAGTCATAATTATGTGTCATCCTGGATATATTATTTTGTATCCTGCACTTTTTCACTTTTATTGTATCATCAGCATCTTCCTGTATTTTTACCAAAGTTTTTTTAAAGACTTCTACTTAAAGATGAGGGAGTAAAAGTACACTTCTCTCCACCTTCCAAACAACAACAGAAATAATGAAAAACAGAGAAGAAAATGCATCTGTAATGAAACAAGTCATTAGCAACAACCCCAGAGCACAAACCTGGGAGGACACCTGCCAAGTCTGTAATGTGTGGATACAGGTGAAGGAAGACATAAGAACCTGCACTTACCTCATCATCTCAGACCTTGAGCAAGACACGGATTTCCTTCAAATTAAGTGCCCTGCCATAACAGACGTCTCCAGTGTTCCCTGAATTTGTGACAAGACCTAGAGCTGTAGGTAGACTATGGGAGAAGTTGGGAGTGAGTTTGTAAACTTCCAAGGGTCACCACTAAAAGGCAGACAAGATAGAAGTGGAGGAGAAACCATTCTGATGTGCCATTTTAATTTTCTTCTCCCTAGCCCACTGGTGAGGGAGCCTGGTGAAAGTGAAGTTTGGAAAGGAGGGAGAGCAGGCAACCATTGCCCATGAGGGCTTTGTTGTGAGGAACACTAGAGCAAGCAATGGGAGGATTGGGGGACAGAAAGCAAAGGCTTTCCGGAAGAGCCAGCCAAGGCTTTTAGGGCAATGCGTTACTGATTTAAGGCTCTGCGAATGTACTAAGACATTGAATAGTATTTGGTGAACTGAAAGAATGAATACTTTCTCCCAGCCTATTTGGTAGAAAGACATGGCCACTAGGGAGAAAATAACCCATTAAGATTAGAAATAAGAATGAAATAGCTGAGCTTGTACTAACTTTGTATAGTTTACAGAAAAAGGTTAGCACAAAGATAGGAGCCATAAATCAAAGATTAAGCAACATGGCACAAAAGGGCATGTGTTGCTGTAATTGTAAAATGAGCTTTGCAGCCAAAGGTGGAGCTTTTCAAATTGCTGGAATGTCACTGTTTATTTATGAGCCAAGATAAAACTCATTTTTAGATAAATGACTAAATTGAAATACTATAATGTGTACCATTCAAGTACTGTTATGGTTTAAAAATGTGACTATAAAAATGTCACATTATTACAGAATCTATTTGTTGGTTAGGTATTTTCCGAGTCCTATCTACTCAGTTTATTGACTCCCACTAGGTTTTACTACTGCTTGCCTTGCACAGCCGATACACAGTAGCTATTATAAGAGCAAGATATAGTCCTTTCTACCTCACACAGCCCTGAGGAATCCCAGGAACTCTAAACCAGAGCTGATATTGTGGGTGATGATATTAGATGAAGTAGAAACAAAGGCACTTTGTTGACAGAGACCATACCTCATTTACAGAAAAGCAGTGGGCTCTTCAAAATTCAAGTTCATACTTAATTTGAAACTTTACATTTTAAATTCTAGTTGTTCTACCATTTCCTTTGACAACTCAGACTATTGTGGTCCCTCTCTGCCAAATGTAACCCAGGCAGAGCTTACTATAGAACTCATTAAAAAACCAGCGCAAGACTGCACAACAGCAGCAGTCCTGCATTTTGTGTGTGTCCTGCATTTTGCGTGCCTTGCAAGTTATGAATTGAAATCTATCAATGTTAGTAAATTACATCTTACATGTTATCATAGTTGGGCCTCAAATGAAATGTTGGGAGGCAGATGACAGTAAGAAGTCAGCAATAATGGAGAAATGGAATATATGCTGTGGTGGATGTGGAGGAGATGGGGGTCATGAGAAGGAGCACATCGGTATGGAAGACTGAGCTTTGTGAAGAGGAGAGAAGTGAATCACAAGGGTGAGTCAGATAACAATGTGAGAGGATGAGATAGCAGGCTTGTATTCTCCAAAGAGGTCATAAGAAGAGGAACTCAAGGAAAATGAAAATAGAATGGCAAACTAGTAACAGCAAACACATACATACCATGTGCAGACACTGTCCCGAATGCTTTACCTGTGTTAACTAATTTAATCTTCACAATAACCAGTGAGATAGGAATAATTAACATCTCCACTATACAGACGAAAACAATGAAACATAGAAAGTTTTAAGGTGACTTGTTCAAGTCACACAGCTAACAAGAGGCCCAGCTGGGATTTGAACCTGGGAATGTCAGATCCAAGTCTATATTCTTGGTCATTATACTGTATTGTCTCTTTTGGACCTGGGTGACAAATTGAAATGATTTGTAAGAGCTTCACTGTTTATTGTATGAAAGAAGGAGTTGGCAGTTAGGTCTTTGTTCAGGGTCAACACCTGATTAATTCATACTCAAGGGAGTTCTAGCAGAGAGGTGATGAGTAAAAGAGGGCACTCAAGTTCATGTCATTGGATATCAGGTAGTAAAACTGAGGGAGGGGACACATAGGGAGGATTAGAGAACATAGTTTAATAGCAGAGCCTCCTCTGGGAACTGTGAGTTCATATTAGAAAATTGTTCCTTTTAAAAGTTCTATTCTGCAATTGAAAAATGAGATAAGCACATATCTTATTAGAAAATGTGCTAATATTGTGCAAATTTGCAGTAGTTCTAGATTAAACAGCATATGAAATATTTCATTGTCACCACCATGCAAATAAATAAACCACTGATTCTGGGTAAGCGTCCAGTAATTTGTGGAATATTCCTTCAATTTAGGCCCCTTGGGCCAAAGTGATATTGACCCTTTAGGTGTGGATTTAGTTACTACAGTTTTCAGGAAATGTTA
Organism: Tapirus indicus; assembly: GCA_031878705.1. Classification (NCBI taxonomy): domain Eukaryota; kingdom Metazoa; phylum Chordata; class Mammalia; order Perissodactyla; family Tapiridae; genus Tapirus; species Tapirus indicus. Next base: position 41,486,898 of record CM062925.1, read on the forward strand.
TTAAATTGCCAGAGATATTATTAAATCAGTGTAGATTTGGCTGGAAGAGACTTTTAGATGCATTTGACAAAGCACCTTCACTTTTAACAAATAACACAGTTGAAAGGGTGGGAGGAAGACTTTTAGGCAACTTAAATGCATATTTTCAATCATTTTTCCCCTGTTTCCTTTTTCTTGACAACCAAGATGCTGTATATTCATATTTTAAATAAAAACAAAACTCAATGGTTAGTGGAATATAGTTGTTGGGGGGAAAAACAGTTTTATAGGGAAGTTTTAGTTGAACAATTGCCAGGGACCCAAAAGATAGGCTTCTTCATCTGCCATATCTGGGATTTTGTCTTTACATTGCTGACATAACTGCTCAGTTGGATTAACCACTCGATTTTGCGATCAAATGAGAAAAACTAATCACTTGGCTAAATTAACCTGTTTTTACTTTTTTCTCTCATCTTCCTCAATCAAAATTACCGGTTTGTAGTTGTAGAGAAAGCAGATACATCAGCTCTTATGAAAAGTGAAAGGTGTTTCAGTTAAGATGGTACGGGAAGCCTGACCTCAGCAACCTTGAAAGCACACGGAGGTTTGGCAGATGGTTTCTCTGGACTATAACTATTGCACATCAGGGTCCCTGGGAAACAGACTCTCTGCAGGGAGTTTGTTGGAGAGTGCTCTTGGGATCCACACGTGTGGAGGGAGGGAAGGAAGCAGGAGTGGACAGAAAAAGTTGGCCTCTTGTGCGGTGCCGACAAGGCTTCAGCTGACCTGTGGAGAGCTTTGAAGCTAGGAGGGCCCTTCAGTGTACCGAGTTGGTGGGGGGGGCCTGGCCTGTGTGACTCCATGCCAGCCAGTCCAGTCATTGGATGCAGGCGGCCCCTGGAAGGTGGCTCTCTGTAGCCAGGGGCAATTCCCAGAGAAGGCTGACAGCTGAGGGCTGTCTGACAACATTCTTCCCAGCTGGGAGAATAAGTCCTCCAGTCTTGAAAGGGAATTTGGGTAACACACAACAGTGCCCTATATTTGACCTAATAATTGACCTAAATATTTTGAAATTTTAAGAAAGGAGTGGAAATAATAATACATTTTATTGTTGACATTTAAGTCATATAGAGCATTATCACAGAAGCCTCATTTTACAAAGAAAATAAAGCTAAGAGAAATTTTGTTATTTGAATGTCTTTTTTTGTATAGAAAAGGGTAAGAGGTCATATATTAATTACATATATGTGTGTGTACAAGAGTGTGTGTGTAATAGAGTGAGCCACTTTTAGTCTTATGCACTGTATTAGGAGCTTAACATATCATTTAATCTGTGTAACTCCCCTGTGAGGAAAAAGTACTGTTGTCCTGATTCTACTGGTAAATAGATTCAGAGAGGGTAAGTGACTTGTCTAAGATCACACAGCTAGTTAGTGGTGTAGTCATGACCCTAAGCCTAATCTGCCCAATCAACACCCTTTTTTTCTTGATCCTCTACTGTATTGTTAGTTCTAATCCTTGAACCTTAGCCAAAGATTTTCTGCTTCAAAAGATAACTTTCTACTCTAGTTTTAATGATGTTTCCTTATCCAGGTTTTTTGTCCTCACAGACCTCAGAAATTTGATATTTAAACTGAGCGTTTATCACATTTGACCCTTGCCACAACTTCTGTACGTAAAAGGCAAGTATTTTTATTCCTACTTATCAGAACTGTAGTGCTGACGACAGTGGCCCAGCGATCTATGCAAGTGAGTCCCTTCTGGGATGGCTTCTGCCCTGTACTCTTGCCCTTGGTTAGTAGATGAGTTAGCAGGTAAAGGAAATTCACCATCCTAGAATGTGGTAGGAGGAGCCAGAGATGAGGCTGGGTGTACTGATTTGAAGTTCCATGCTTGATTCCCCCTTAACATGGGGAAAGCAAAACGTGTGTGTGTGTGTGTGTGTGTGTGTGTGTGTGTGTGTGTGTGTGTGAAATGAATTTAAACCTCATTTAAATTAGAGTAACTTCCTGTGGGTTTCTCGTTTGATTAAATTGCCTGGAATATGTTCCCTTATACTGTGTTCTGTATTTTGAGAGAAATGGTTGACTGATCCCTGCAGTTGAATCAGGTTACAAGTGAGACAACACTTCCATTGCTCTGTGACATTCGGCTTCCTCTGGTTTGTTTTTGACATCACACTTGAAGTAGGCAAGGTTCTCTTGTTCCTTTGCTTATTTTAATAGGATACTGCTTGTCAGATAATCTAAGAGGACTTAAAGACATTTGTCAGATTTTCATATAGTATTTCATCTTCTATAGTAAAAAAAAAAAGCAAAAAGGAGAGTTGTAATATTTTCAGTCACATATATTCTTTGATTTAGTGAAGTAAATGACAATCTCAGTATGAAGTGTTTTGTGTCTTTTCTCAAGCTACTATTACTTTATTCATATGTCTTTGGTTTCAGCTCAAATCTTAATTTAATGGGGGATTTCAGGAACAGTTGGATGGAACAGCTATTTCTGCATGATTGATGCAGTGTCCCATATATATTGTATAACTCTGCATCATAAATTATTTGGGACTTTAGTATTAAAAACAGATGACAGTATGTTTGCTTTGTGAAATGCAGAAAGAAGGGTATTGGTATATAAACAAAGATTTGAATACATCATGAACACGTGTGTATGCACACGTGTTCATTAACAACCACAAATCAGTCAGTTTAAAAATACATGTTTACAGTTTGTCAGTATTAATCTAAACATCTGTAAACTGGATTATCACTACTAGTGCTGCAGTCAAGACCAACTAAGAATTTATTATTTTTTGTATTGTTCTGGGTGTTAAAATGGTCACTGAACTACAGTAATACTGTTCCATATCTATACATACATATGCGAAGTTATGCTGACACTGACAATTTATAAAGGTTTATGAATGCGAATCAAATTAAAGATGCCTTTGGATTCTCTTTTTTTTCCTACAGTGAAGTCAGAAATCAAGTACAACATCTTGTGAATTCATATATAATGTACAGTGATTTAATAAAGACGTTCAGGTTTCAACGTTATTTTAGATCCCCATAGTATTTGAATAAGGTTTTGTATGTCATTCAAGTCTGTTGGCCAAGTCTTCAAGGGAATGCTCATTTCCTAAAACCTCTTTATGGGCTAAACATAAAAGTTTATAGCAAGATTCGCACGCACTTCTGCTTCTGGGGCAGGGATCCTAGTCATATGCGTGCAGAGGTAGGAAGTTACTTGGACACCAGGAGGGGGACTTGGTTACTATACAGTGGAGAGTGGTGGAAACGCAGACTGAATGGTGTAGCCCTGGCCTGAAGGAGGCAGCTGTGTTTGTAATCATTTGGGAAGGTAGTGCCAATTTCTCCACATCTGATTTTCAAGAGAAGACAAAAATATGGATGTTTTTGTAAAATTCCTTATTTTTAGAACACCAAGTTGGCCAAATCAGTCCCTTATGTGGGGTACATGTGGCCCAAAGGCCTCCAGTGTTCACATTCCCGTCTAAGTCATGGGAAACTGGAGTCCTGGGTTTTCTTCCATTTTACATACATGGGATGCCAATATGATTTGAGTAGGAAACTAATTATCTTAATAGAATTTTCAAAAAATAGAATCCAAACCAACTTTGGATAGTTTTAAATTTTCCTCTTCAAGTGTGAAAGATTTAGTGACTGTCCAGTTTTTTAGTTTAAGCCATATGTATATATTTTTTAGCCAAAAAATGGGGGGGGCAGTTGGAATCCTGTTTCATTTGGGATATTGCCTTTTATTATTGATTGGTCCAAAACTGGATACCGAATTTCCTCTTTCCCGTTTATATCTAGTGTGAGATTTCCTGTCTTGATTCAAGCCGTTGTGGTCAGTTTTTATCTGATCATTTGTCTGTCTGATATCCTTGATATGTTTTTATAACATTTTTAACAGAAAATGTAAGTGCTATTTATGGAAAGCAAGCTGGTCATCTGTGAAGGGTCTCTTGTGATTTCTCAAGTTGTTTTCACGTTCGACTGATACTGGCTTCTAGAACAGAAGTCTGGGAACTAACAATGAATGTTAGACCACTGAACATAGTTTTCTTTCCTTTCCAAGTCTGTCTTCAGGGGCAGAGAGAAGAGATGAATGAGAATGGAAAATAGATACGTATAGCTGAGCAGGAGGATAATTACATTAATTTCAGATTCAACCCAGCTTGAAGACAATATAATAATCTATAAAAAATGGAATGCCAACAAGAAGCCAAACTACTATTACCTTTTTATTTTAAAGAGCACAATATGTTATAGTAATCAGGAGCTCATAAATTGCCCTTACAAGCAGTTTATAAAAAGACACTGTACAAAGCCTGCTTAGAATTGGAAACTGTGGGGAAAGTCTTTTCCCTGTTGCACTTGAGGTATTTTTTCCATGTGTTGAGTTTCCTTTTGGTTGCTCAGTAGAGAACATGGGAATTCTGCTGTGCTTCTTGAATATGTGATGGAAGAGGAGGGGTCAAGATGCAATTGAGTTATTTTAAATACTGAGGAGCCGAATGTAAATAATACTCCTTAATACTGTTCCCTTACTATACATGTGAATACAGATAAGCATCCTGTTTCCCCCTCATTTATACCTACATACCTGGTAAGAATTATGTGGGGGATGAGAATGGGAATAAGTAGAAGGGAGTGGTGAAACATTCCAGTATCTTCCAACACAGACCTCTCCCTTCCCTCACCATGGAAGCTTTGATTCCTCTCCTTCATCAAAAAATACTAACAATCACCAGGTAAAAGACCAATGAGAACTGTTGACACCTTGAAGCAAAGGAATATTTTTCAAAGTATTTACAGCAGCCATGAAAATAATTTAGAAAGTTAATCGGCCCTTAAAGTATTCAACTTTGTCAGTTGTGCATAATATCCTCAATATTTACTATTACTTTGTCCTATAGACGTAAACAATCATTTCAGTGACCACTTTTTTTAAAATAGGTGAACACATATTTCATTATTCAAAAGAAGCACGTGATCCTACAATTCCATGGAAATTTTAAAGTAAATTTTACTACCTCGTCACCTGTGTCTAGACAAATTTATTAGGCACTTGCTGATGGTGAGTAATACCTGTTTATTAAGCTGATTTTCAGGCTGCTTACATGAGAGCTTCCATAAATTAGTTTTAGTACCTTAGGATTTAAGCTTAAATAGAGATTAGGTGTTCATAAATTGAATCAAGTGATCATGGACTCAGAGGGAAGAAAAATGTTTTTTAATGCATTTTTGGCCCACCACCTCTCCTCCTCTTTCAACTCCAGGAGCCTGCTTTACCATAAGGAAGGACATATTTAAAGTTAGAATCTCTAGTGCCAGAAATTTCTACTTTATGTCTTGGCTAACCAGTGAGGATAATCAGCACCTTGTCTCTCTTAAAACTGACAGGGTACATTTTTAAAGTGTTGAAAGAAAAGTATACAGAGCTTACAGGTTGAATAGTCTCAATTCCCTGGCCTCGGTGAAGATTTTGAAACTTAAGTTGTTTTCAGTTGTCAGGGTAATGCACTGTGGTCAGTTAAATGAATTGGCTACTTTAGTCTTCGGTATTTTCTAGCTAATACATAAAAATCAGAAGTGCACATTCTGAAATATAAAAATCAACGATATTCAGAGTAATGCTCATTTTGTGTAGTGTTATGGTACCTTTGCTAAAAGGAACAATCTGATTCCCAGTTTGATAAGCCTGTCAGCTGTTTACTGTATTAAAAAGACAAACCATTTAAAGACTCAGATTTAATCTTTTTGGAAATTAACCCAATACCAGGTTTTAAATGAATTCTGCCTAAATTCAGACAAGTGCAATCAATGAACCTCCAGTTTATTTTGCACTTTTATTTGGAAAATAGTAGTATTGTCTATGCCTCTTGTCACTGTTTAAAACTGTGGTGCCTCCAGTACTTCCTTAGAAGAACGGTAAGAGCCGCCGTCTCTTGGGGTTCTGTAGGAAACTCCATTGTCTTTGGGCAGAGTCCACTATTGGAAATCCACCCCTACTATCTTGGAAATGCTGCACAGGAGGAGATAGTTGGGGTGTGGTGGGAATAGCCAGCAGTTAAATCAACAATACTCCGTCCTGAATTTCTCTGCTTCCAAAATCCTTTGTCTCTCATAAATTCACTTCTTCTTTTTTTTTTTTTTTTTTTTTGCTGAGGAAGACTGGCCCTGGGCTAACATCTGTGCCCATCTTCCTCTACTTTATATGGGACGCCGCCACGGCACGGCTGACAGGTACTGCATCGGCGGGCGCCCGGGATCCGAACTCGCGAACCGGGGGCTGCCAAGCGCCAACTAAACCGCTGCGTCACCGGGCGGCCCCATAAATTCACTTCTTGATTGTGTTATAGAATCAAAAGTTAAAGGAGTCTAAAATAAACTTTAAGACTGTTTCTCTAGCAAATTTAAATAAAATATGCTTTTGGTCTTGAAGCCACCTCTCTCTCTAGGAGAGTGGAACAAACACTTCCGTGGGTGGTGATGCATGGGATGTTTTGGATTTTAGCTGTGTTTGCCCATCAGCTGCATGGTCGCACACTGATCAGGCTATTGATTGCCAGCTATCAATATTAATACACCCAAAGTTACAGTTTTTTAGTTTCTCCTTTCCTTCTCTTCTTCTCTTCTCCTTAATGGTTGATCCATTATTGTCTTCTTACCCAAGTACTTACATCAAAGGGTAGAGAAGACTGAGCCGGGCAGTTTAGGGAATGGAAGAATGGAACCAGCGCTGTTCTGTTCCTTCCCAATGGGAGTCCCTGCTCCCCGTGCACAGGTCTTCAGCTCACGCCCAAAGGAATGACAACTGCAGGCTTCTAGGGACCTCTGGCAAGGAAAGATCTGGCATCTCTTTACCATGTTTCAGATAGTTGGATATGGATTTGGATGCTAAAGAAAAGGCAGGATCATTTCAACCCACATGCAGCTAATTGCATAACTAATAGTTGTCAATCATTGTTGAATCCTTCTGGAGTGCCCAGTGAAGTGCAAATACTCTCAGACGTTATCTCGTTTAATCCTCATGACATTCCTAGGGGGAACCTTGATGACCATTATTGCCAATTTACAGATGAAGAAACTGGGGCTTATAGAGAGGTTAAGGAACTTTTCCATGATTATCCTTCAGGTAAGTGGTGGTGAAAGGACTCAACCCTGGCTCCGAAGCCCTTATCACAGCCTTGTCTCCTCCCAACTGTCTACTTCACTCGCCAGTATATATAATGCATTCCACAGTGTTAGCTTCCTCATTCTGTCACTTGTTTTCATGGTGACAGTGTCATAGCGGGCATTGCTCTTTTGGCAGTGGCAGAATGTTTAAGATATATTGTTCTTATCTTAGAGATAGTGTATAAGGGATTTTTGCAATTGATATATGAAACTCTATCTCCATATTTGCCTTAAGAAAGAAACAAAATAAAATGTCTTTTTCTTCCTTTCCTCTTCACCTTGTGATTACACTTGTATTGGAAGAAATATCATGGCAGATGGCATCTTAAAATAGTTTTAGCAAAATATGTTCATGAGTTAAAATTATAGAAGTCCTTCATACCAACCAGATTTTCCAATGACACAATAAACACTGAACATTTTAATTTTGAAACCTACTTAGGTGCTTAGCTCTCCCACTAAATCAACCAATGTTATTTTCTGTTTGCTTGTTAATTATGGATAGCTATGCATTTGCTTAGGGAGCTCAACTCTTGCTGATCAAGTAGTTTTTTCATATTCCCCTTTCATTTCACTATCCTCCTAACAATGATTGCTGTCTGAAATCTTCCATTGAAGTAGAAACACATCATTTGAGTAGGAACACATTAAAAAAATTCAATAATTTGAACTGGGGACTGTTGAAATTAGTGCAGATTTTAATTACAGGATATTTGAAAGAACAGCAGCGTGGCTTTTATATGAAAGCAATTATTTAAACTGAAGTAATGAATATTAGTAATTATATCTTGAATGAATCACTGAGTGTTTTGTAAATAAGCTCTGCATAGGCATTCTTAAGGATGATACGCTGTTTGTTTTCTCTTGGGTAGGTGTCGGGGGTTTTGGCGAGACCAGGCATGCCTCATCCTCTATGGCAGGGTTTCTTTCTCAACCTCGGGACATTTTGGTTGTCATTTTGGGCCAGATCATTTGTTGTTGTGGGGGCTGTCCCTGTGCATTATAAGATATGTAGCAACATCTCTGGCCTCTACCCACTGGATGAGAGTAGTAACCTCCTCCCAGTTGTGACAGTCAGAAATGTCCAGACATTGACCAGTATCCCCTAGGAGCAAAATCACCCCAGGTTGAGAACCATTGCTCTGTGGTTCTCCAGATAAGAAACCACAGTTAGAGAGGGATCAAAATATCAGGTCTGTTGATGGCCAAGCTAAGGTGGAGAATGTAGCTAAAGTTTAAGGCCAAGATGGGTTGGCTTTTTCTTTTCTTTTCAGACACCTCTGCCCAGATTTCATCTTACCCAGCCTTCCATAACCATCCTGTTCAAAAATAGCACAACCCTGTGACTGTCACCCTCACCTGGCTCTAGTTATCTTCCCAGCCCCCTTCTCAACTGAAGTTGTATATTTAACTGTGTATCTTCCCCCATCAAAATGTAAGCTACGTGAGAGCAGGAAATTTGTGTTTTATTCAATACTCTAAGCTTAGAGCATAGATCAGTGCCTGGCACATAATTTGCAATCCATGAATAATTGTTGACTAAATGAGTTGATTATTTAGAGACATTTGCTATAAAAAGGTAAAGAGTGAGGATATTAAAGATCACAAGCATAGCTTAAAATTAATTGTTGAATGGAGAAGCACAGCTTCAAGCATGATAATTCTACTTAATAGTTTTATAATTAATTATTCCATAATCGAGATTTAGGTTTTTCCTCCATTTGATGTAACTAGTTTTACTAGAGTCTATTTTTCATGTCAAGCAAACAATGGCTTCAGATAAGAGAAAGCTTGGAGCTGTAAGGAAATGAGAAGAGAAAGCCCAGAATGATGCATGAAGTGAGAAAACAATAGGAAAATACCAACATTTTTTATACTAGCAATCACTGAAAATGTGTCAATAAGCAAAAAGCTATCATTAGTGGTGTCACTGGAAGGTGTGAAAGGACGAGCACAATATTTCTTTGACTACTTGTTTTGTAGTTTCAGAACTAACAGCTGAAGTTTGGAATTTAAGCAAATAACAGTGTGTTGAGAGTTTAAATTTTTTATTTTATATTTTCAAAACTTTTCTTGTTTTATAGTTATTTTTTCAGCTCCCTAAATTGAACCAATTGCAAATATTTTTAAGTACAATTACACTCAATCTTTTGAATTGAAGTAGTTTCCTTTAATAGGAAATCTGCTTTTCATCGTAAAGATGGAACACAAAATCTTTGGTTTAGTTGTAAGGCCCAGAAATGAATGGGCTAAAGTGTAAGCTTAGCAAATAGTAAAGATGCACATTCCACCAAATGTGTTTTGGTCTTGAAAAATTGTGAACATGTGTACTGGTGGGTAAAGAATGCAGACCCTTCTGAATGTGTACTGAACACCACAGAAATTTTATATGACAAGAATGACCCACCTGGCCATGGGAAGATGCCAGAATTCACTAGTACCATCAGCAAAAGGGCTATGATAGTTTATCTTTCAAAATAATGTTAATATCAAATTCATAGTTGTTAGTTGGTTAGAGTGCCCTCATGTGTTCCTTAATTATAATGCCTATTTAGCTCTTGCAAAGAACCTAACATCTCTTACTTCTAAACATAGCATCAATATAATTAATAAGAATACTGGATTTTTTTTTTTCCCTTTCCCCCTACCTGCTGCCTAAGATATATGTAACGTCCTGAAGAGTCCAGGGCAGCTCTAGGGCTGTGGATTGGGCACCTGTTTATTATAGATTAGTTGCAAAACTAGAAAAATCAAAGAGAATATTCTCTCATTCCTTTATTTGCTGTGGCTTGGAAAGGAGTTGACTCACCCAGTCTTACACAGTGAGTTAGTGATAGATCCTTGCTTGCGACCTACCTCCCGTGATCTCTGTCCATTGTTATTCCCATCCTCTATTTGTGGCATTATATGACCATATCTTATCTCTCATGGATTAGAACATTGCTCAACACCTGGAGTCAGAATATGTTCAATCAATAGACGTGTTAAGTTTCTATTAGGTGCAAAATATCGTAAAAGGTGATATGGGGCATATAAAGATGAGTATGATCTGACCCTGCCCTCCAGGAAAGCATACCCTCTAATGATTTTCTTCCTTGAGATGGTCCACTGCAGCCCATAGCCACAGATCTTTCTGGAAATGTTAGAGATTCAAGAAAATCATGCTCCTGTGACTTTTGGACACTCAAAGAATGGCTTGCACTGTATGGTTTGCCTGATAGTATTTTTGCAGTTCTTTAGAATTAGAATTTAGAATCCTCCAAGAGACTTTTTTTAAACTCAGAAATGTATTTCATTTTTCCCATGATTTGCTCTATGTGGCTTTATATTTTCTAAGTACATTAACATCAGTAAATGAGGTTAAAAGTAGGATTCCAGTGTTAGAGATGAGGGAATAGAGCTAGTCTCAAATAGCTGATGATTTTTCCAAAGTCAAAATAAAACTCCCTCCTTTCTCTTCGTTCATGTAGAAGGCAATTTAACCAATAAATTCAACTATATCCTGTCTCCTGCAAAGCATAGATTCATGGACTAATAGAGTTTTAGAGCTGTAAAATTATTAGAGATAATCTCCTAGACAGCTGAATCAGTAGACACTTAAATACACATCTTCCTTCTAGTTGTTGAATAATAGGACTTTCACATTCTTTTCTAATAACTTATTGGTATTTGGTTAAATGAAAGTAGGATTGAAATGATCTATTTTGACATGTCCAGTCCATAGTAGTATAAAGCCAAGAAGTCAATTTTAAAACCTTTTAGTAGCCACATAGAAAGTAATAATTTTATTGACTGCGGAGATATTTGAACTGTGGGGTTGTAAGAGACGCTAATGATTTGGATATAATGAAAGCAGTTGTCAATGGATTGTATCAGGTTTTTTTCAATCACATTAACTGTATTACCAAATTAGAACAGTGTTTGAGGCAGGCTTTTCAGGAATGGTTCCCAGATGTGAGTGACCTAATTTTTATCATTAGGTTAGAGATAACTCAGTGTTTTAAAATGCAGCTGGAACAAAAAGCATGTCCTTCAGTAGAACCTTTCAGAAGCCAGTGTTATTTAACTTTCTTCATTTTACCCACAAATTATTTGAAAAGATAGATATGAATTCTTTGTCATCTATAATATATTACAGCTTTCTGGAAGGTCTTTTTGAGAAATGCTTTTCAAAGCTTGCTGGGATAAAGTGGTGATCATAGCATCCTTACCGCAAGGAACATCTGTTTACCAGCTCTGCTGTCTTTGACCGGTTGTAGGAGTGCTTTAGGGAATGATTTCTTTTTGTCTCTTGACAGGCTTATGTGCTTGAGGCCAGAATGCAAAGACAACAATAGTGTGTGTTTGTGTTTGTGTGTGTATATGTGTTTGCACGTGTCCAAGCATGCTAAAATCATAAGCATAGCCATGTAAGAATTTGTTCTGTTTCTCCAGATGATTTGAAAGTCCTTGGTACTTTCACATATGTGTAATACCCTCAATTTGAAAAAAAAAAAAAAGAATTTAATATTGATTTTCCTTTGTCTGCCTTCTAATTAAGTTCTCAATTTCTAGAAATGCTTTACATTTTTAACTGAAATAGTTCATTCACTGTGGCACCTTGAAATAATGAGCATTGTATTCAAACAGTTCTGTTTGTGTCTTATTTGTAGGATATTGTGAAAAGAAGAAATATCTTATACTTTTTCACCTAAAATAGAACTTTGGCAAAGTTCTTTGAGAGAGGAAAAGTTGAATTTGGGAAACATTCCTCCTGATATTACTCTGATGTCATTTTTGATTTAAAAAAGAAAACTAAGTGTATTTTCCTTCTTTGTTCTTTTTTCTCAGCCTTTGAATATTCAACATTACCAAGCATGTTATGAGAAAACCAAATTACAGATATTTTGTTTTTATCTCTTAAATTAAAAGTGATTTTCAATATGTAAAAAATATTGCGTTATATTTTCAACATTGATTATATTTACAAATATACTGCAATATTGATTATATTTACATTTTTCTCAAATTTCTGGGATTCCTCTCATTTCAGATTCTGAGGGACATATATCTTTATTCAAAATATTTTAATAATTGGGTTGCAACTTGAAACATTTTAAATTTTCAAGTATTTTATATGTTGCGTAAAGAAATGTGAAACATAGAAACAACTATTTATAAAGTTTATTCCTTCATATTTGTTAAGATATCTTTTTTCATTAAAGGAAAAAAAGGTATGGAAACCTGGCTTTCATTTTGTGGAACATTATGATTTAGGGAATTACTGTTGCTCATTACCTTGGTGTTCTTGAATAAGTGGTGTGGTAACAAGAGCCCTCATCATCTGAGCCCTCACAGTTGAGTTACAAGGTGAACTGTCATAAGAGGAAAATATTCAGTGATGAAATGATGGTTAATAAAAGTAGCCTTCTAAACCCCCATCAAGTTAATGTTTCTATTAATCAGTTTGGGGCTGATTATAAGATGCTTACAACAATTTAAGGCAGAAAATACAGTGCTAAAAATATAGTGTGCATGCAATCCATATAACAGAGCAAATTGATTGCAAGAATTCTTTAATTCAAAGAAATTGATGTTGGAAAACTGCCTGAATCACATATAAATCCATTGATAAATGAGGACCCAGCAGACTTAGACCAATGAACAGTTTAAAACAAGAGAACAAAAATGGATGAGGACATAAGTAGATGTTTCATATGAGAATTATTTCAGAATCAAAGGATAAGAGAAACTCTTGGGAAAATTGATGACATTTTTGAGTATTTTTTGCAATAATAGCTCTAGTTTAGGCTTGAACTGTTGTATGATTTTGTCAGAAGAGTAAACTTACGTCCCCCAAAAAAATCAACCTTTGATTTGGTCTTTACTTCAGTTCATAGCTGCAATTTTAGCTTAAATGTTGTTCCTTATGATATAATTTTTAATGAACTTATTTAAGATCATAACCCAGTATGATGTTTTTCGCTGTTTCTATGAAAAAGTGTATTGGCCTTGTCCTGTTTCCAAGTTTTCTCTGATAATGCAAACCTGCTAAATAAAACCACCACTCTGAATTATCCATCACCAGTAATTATGAATAGAATGTGATCCCTCCATTTAAAACCCAAATTATTTATTTGTGTCTTCTCAGAATATTAATTTAGCACAATGATTCTCAACTCTGGTCACACTTTAAAAATACTTGAGGAGTCTTTAAAAATACTGATGCCCAGGCTGCACTCCTAGAACAATAAAATCAGAATCTCTGAGGGGTAGAACTTTATTGAGATGAACTACTTTTTAAAGTACTCCCAACAATTAGGTTTACAACCAAAGAAATGATTATAGATACGATTTTCCTCCTACTCACACTGTTTTAAAACTGTATTGAAAACTTACAAGGTTTTCCCTTATATAAGTCAAACTGAAAAACTAATGATGACATATTAGGTCTTTATTGACAAGAAATAGAATATTCTTAAGCAAGACAATTCATTTCTGTATTGTGAACAAGGTGTTTCTTCAGTTTTTTTTCCTACTGCTATTTCTTCTTTTTCGAGAAAACATCATAGTAATATTTGTGTTTCTGAGAGGTTGAGGACCTGGCAGGCAGGACCTCTGCAGATTCATCCTACCTCAGTCTTTCATCCCATCCCATTATGCATCTGACTCTAGCCACATAAGTGCACCCCTTATTTCCCAAACCTGTGGTGCTTCATCAGGCCGTAATGCTTCTGATGGAAGTTTTCCCTACTTGTGGCTGCCTTGCTCATCGACCTTTCACAGCCCCTCCCACAAGTCTTTAGACCACCTCCCAACTTCCACAGCCCTTTGCTCCCCCATCAGCTGAATGTCCTTTAGAAAAAGCAGCAGTATTGTATTCCTCCCTACATGGATATTATAATTTGCTCATACTAGGTAGACAGTAAGTTCTTATTAAGTTAGGAAATGATAGAAAAAGACATAATGGTGGGGAGAATCTCAAAGTTTTATTCAACTATAATAAAAGTTTACTCCGTACAGATTTACTTTGAGAATTACATTGTTTTGGTCATGTCACATTTCTACATTTGGAATGAGCTAAGCATGGCAATATCTGAATTCAGGAGTCCATCCCAGCTGAAAAGACTTGTAAATACATAAATGGGTTTACTGAACTTTATGTTTTAGAGGAAAGAGATATCAGAGGTAATTGTTTAAATTCCCTTCAAATATACAAGAAAATTTCTTCTTTCCTAGTTCAGTTTCCCAGAATTAGTTTCAACTAAAGGATTTTTTTTTTAAATTGGGATGATGTAACTTTTTAATATTATTCTTTTATTTCAATATACACTAAGTAGCTATTTTAGATTCGTGCATTCCTTTGTGCAAAAGAATAATACCTCACAAAGGGTTTACAAGGGTCAAAGAGTTTTGCTTGAATCATCCTTAACTACTAGGAAAGTCTTATAACTCACCTTTCTGTATTTTAGCTCTGACTCTGACGCACAGCTCATCAGTGACCAACCTTAATTGCAAGAATTTTTGGGCAACAGCCGTGTTATTTTAGTTTTTTTGTGCTTATGTGTGCAAGGAAGCTTAAAGGTCACATGATGTGTATGATGGGATCACGTGACAGGTCTCCAAACCACTCTCAGGCTGCTCCCTGGTAAAGCCTGACAAAGAGGTGGGTCCCAAGTGGGAGGAATGAAGAGACAGTACGAGATGAGATTAGAGTGTTCATGATGAAGTAGGGAGAATAGATTGGGGTAGTACTAAGGGATTTTTTGAGGCTTACAGAAGCCAGGACACCAAAGACCATATAATAACTAAGACATTCAGTCTTGCTTATGGTGTTGAGTGCTGTTTACTTTTTTTAATCCTAAAGAGCTTTGTTAGAAACATTAACTATGTGTCTAGCACATCAGTTACTGTAACCCAGATCTTATTTTACTGCCCCTCTGCTTTAGCTCCAACATTTTTCTATTGATTCAGCATATGTACTTTTGTGTTTTCTTGGATGTAAAAGTGTTACTGTTTTTCATGCTTTTGTTACCCCGTCTGAATTCTGTTTTGTGATATCTTCTCTCCTCATTTTACATCTTCTTTTCCTCCTTAACAGATGTGCTTTTTGATTCCAGAGGAAAGTTAAGAATGTGAACTGATTAAAGACATATTTCTTCTGTAGTGGTTGTGTACTTACCAGAGCCAGTAAGCAGCTTTTTTTGTTTTGTATTTAATGTCATTAGGACCCAGACAGGCCTGAAGAAAGGGCACTTAATCAGCAGCATGCAACATCTTCTGTCTGTGTTTGGACCCAGCTGGAACTGGGATGTTTGTGCTGACCTCATCGGGGGAGGCTGACTGCTTAGCAAATTTGGCCAACCCTAGCCCAAACCAAAAGAGTTTGTATACAATATGTCAGCTGCATACCAGAAGACCAGATTATTGCCTCGCTCAGAAGGAAGAGTTTGTCAGCAGTGATGACCTCTTGTTTCCCAAAAAGCAAGAGACTGTGATCTCACCCACTGGTATCCTCTAGGAGGCAGGCCATGTCTGATTCATCTAATGGCTGTGTTGGAAGCAACAAGGTTTATGAACAATTGGCAAAGAGCAGTTTGCAAAATCTTGGGTGCTCAGTGTTGTTGATGTTTTCACAAATGTATTAAACTGATACATATGGTATTTTCGTGAAAGTCACTTATTATCTTTTGGTCTCTGCTCCTCTTAACAGATTTCACCCCAACCCTATCAGAAAAATGAGTTCCTTGTGTATCAGTTCTGCATTGTCATCAAAGATTACACCACTGCATGCATAAAAATCTCAAAGATCTTTATAAAGTTTCCAGTGATTTTTTTTTAAACTATGTGTTTTTTTAAGGCTTGTTTTTAAAAATGTCCATAGATTTAATAGTTTCTTGTCAGTTATTGGAGTTTCTATTGGGCTCTCATTAATAGGGTTAAAATCCACATTTTTGGCTAAGTTATCTTTTCTGATTTCTGAGTTTTCTACTTCCCTTACTGAAGGACAAATGACAAATATGGGATTCCAGTGAGTTTTTGTTTTGCAAAGTTCTGTTGTATCATAAATGTTAGAAACCTTTCTTCATGGTTCTATAGAGGGATGGGAAAATGGTTCCTCATTACAGAAAAGGTTCTTGAAGGTTTTTTAAAAATGTTTTTTAACCTCTTTAAAATTTCATATAGCTTTTTAAAATATACATATTGATGTGATATTAATGCATTCCATATTAATATAAACGATGTATACTATTATTTTGAGATAAGATTTGATGTCATGGACCTCCTATGTTCTAGTCTGATGAAGGACAAAACTTGGAAAGTAAGTGTTATTTGCCCTGGTTTGTAATATGTGTGTCTGAAAACAAGGTATGGAATTTATTAAAAGCTTAGAAAAGTTTGCTCAGTTTTGATGGTCTCATTTCCTTGATATACTAATTAATGCTTTCATATATGAAATCAAAGATTGTTCTTTACTGCCTGTGATTTTCCTAGATGGCATAACATTTTTGTCTAAGAAGTACTTTACTTTAATCTTATTATATCTTTGATTATTTAAGGGGAAAAAAAGGCAAAAGTCTCTCACTTATGAAAGAGCTAAGTTTCTTTTTAATTTTATTTATCATTTCTGATTATTTTTTAAATGTTTTCTTGTTACTTTGATTAAATAAGGAACCAGATATTGTTTGAAAGTCACCCATGATCCTATCTTGATGTCTACATTAAGTAGTATCTACATTTCCTCTGAAAACTTTTTGAATTTTTACTTGCCAAATTCAGATCCTAAATACAGAAAAAATAAAATAAATTTCCAGGGTATTTTTTACACCTAAAACTATATTTGGAATTTCACAGAGAGTCACTGGAAATATCACAAAGATTTGTGCTTTCATCTTATAAAAAGAGAAGTACTAGAAACAATTAGTTTTGTTTGAAATGTTACTATTATAAAAGTTTGTGGGAAGAATTGTCTAATAAGAATAGTCTCTCAGCCTTCCCTGTGCTATAACTTTATAGATACATTTTTATTAATATAAATATTTCAGAAATTGTATGCTTTATGGGAAGTCCCTGGATATTTGTCAATTCCCTCACTTTCCATAATATTATAATAGACTTTATTTTTTAAAGCAGTTTTAGATTCACGTCAAAATTGATAAGAAGGTACAGAGATTTCCCAAATATTTCCTGCCCCCACACATGCACAGCCTCCCCCATTATCAACATCCCCCAGCAGGGTGGTACATTTGTCATAATTGGTGAGCCTACATTTGCACATCATTATCATCCAAAGTCCATAGTTTACATTGGGGTTCATTCTTGGTGTTGTACAGATTATGGGTTTTCACAAATGTATAATGACATGTATCCACCATTACAGTGTCATACAGAGTAGTTTCAGTGCCCTGTAAATCCTCTGTGTTCTGCCTGTTCCTTCTTCCCTCCAAATAGCTTTTTCTTGCCCACTGTGAACTTTGTGAAAAGATTCAGGTTTTTTAATCCTCACAGTTATAAGCCAAGAAAAAAAATCATTGTGGGCAAATGACAGAACTTAGGAAGATGACTTTTGGTTCCTTGAAAAGAGGGTATTAGTCCATTCATTCAACAAATATTTCCTTTTGTTATCTTCATGCAAATGAGTTACAGGCTACTCGAAATCACCTTGCTTTACAGATAAATATATGGCTAACTATAGTTGATATGCCACGGCTCTAACTGAACAATTAATTTGAATTTAGACTCTTGCGAATTTTATCTAGAACACTTCTGGAGTCATCACCAGCTTCCAGTTACTCCTCACCAGTGGATACAGAACCCCATCTACATGGGAAACCCTTTAATACATGTATAGATAAAGATGATGTCTCCTAGACTTTAATCTGCTTATGGTTCTGATTATTACTGTGATCAATTAAAGTGCCCTCAATGTTTTCGAAAGTATTTTTTCTTGTATATTGAGTTAATAATTAGCATCAGTAGAATTTTAGAGCTGGAAGGAATCAACAGTTACAACAATGTGGATGAGCCTTCCAAACATTGTTGAGCAAAAGAAGCCAGGCACAAGAGTACATGCTGTGTGATTCCATTTATATAAAGTTAACGAGGCCAACCAATCTCTTGTTCTATTGGAATTTAGGATCGTGGTTACCTTGGGTTTTTGTGGGGGCAGTGACTGAAATGGGGCAAGAGGGAGATGGCTTCAGTTTGTGAAAATTCATTAAGCTGTAGAATTATGATTTGGGTACTTTTCAACCAAAAGCTTAAAATAGTTATAACAGTTGTGAGATAACTGGGGGAAAAGACAGCTGCTGTAGTTAAAACAGGGATAATATGGAGGGCCCAAGATGGCCTAGGATGAGGGTAAGCCCGTGTGAAAACCACTGGTGTAACCCAGCCACCACATTTTAGAGCTGAGGAAAGGAGGCCTCCCCGGAGACTGTGACTTGCCCAAATTACACAGCTACTTGATGACAACATTTATTAACTTATTTAATACACAGATATTGAGCACGTATCATGTCCCAGATAGGGAGCAGGGTGCCAGGATATAGTTGGGAACCAGACCGACCCAGCCAGACTGCCCTCACAGAGTGCAGAATTCAAGTTTTCCAGCTGCTTCGTTTGCATGACCTGCCCCTCCCCAGTAGACATTTGAGTTTGCACTTCCTTGATTCACATTAATCTTCTTATGTCAGAAAACTGGATATTTCATTTTGTTAAGGTGCAAACTAAAATTTCCTTCTCACTTATACTTGTTGCATGTTTCATTGTGTTGAAGGAAGAATGTTTTGAGAATTGAGTGTAGTTTAATATTCTTTACAAGTGACACTCGTCTTCCCAGAGAGGCTGTGATGAGAGCAGAGAGAATTCTTGTCCTCCTCTGGGCTTGCAGACTGGAGTCCCCATCATTTCTGTTCTAGTAAAATCCTGCACCTCACTTGGCTCCCAGGCTTGTCATTTGATCAGGCTCTCATCTGCATGTCAATGAGGCTTAAAGCCCGTGGAAAGAATTAACTGGTGTGGATGTTTATGCAACTTTTCAGCAAAGCCAATTGAAAGGAAAGTTGCCCTGACTGAGCTGATTGTCTTGGAGCAGATATATAGTGAAGTAATCGTGTTAATATTATGTGACTTGGGTTATATGATATTTTCAATGATCAGGCTGGTAGGAGTTTAAATATGAGCAAAAACACAAACTAATCAAAAACAGTAAATGAAACATCCTTTTTAAAGCAGATCAACTGGCCTTTTATTTTTATACTTTTTATTCAGATTAAAGCATAGAGCAAATTCAGATTTCCTTCAGAATTTATGAAGTATGTTTTCTATTGCATTTTTAAACCAACAATATTAATTTCCAGTTGTATTTCTTTTCCTTTAGGACTAATTAAAGAAAACATGTTTGTCTAGGCGTCACTCCCAAGTCTGCAAGTGCCAGGATATAAATTCTGGTTTTATGTTCCAAAAGAATGTTTAGGTTTTGAGATCATATAATCTTGAAAAAGTTCGCGTGTGAGGGCGTGCATATGCTCTTTGTTCAAGAGTTTAGCCTTATCTCATAGATATTTCTAGAAAGGCAAGCAAATTCTATGTGAAGACCTTCCTGTTACTTCATCACAAGTTGCATAAATAAACACAACAAATTCACCTTAGATTTATAACTGCGTTTCAGAGGCCATAAATTTAATAGGTAAGATCTCTCAAAATTTGTATATTCTCTTTTGTTTATGTTTATGTCCTTCATATGTAGGATGGCTTTCCCTAAAATAAATCCTGAGAGAACTTGATTTTCAAGTTCTTTCAGACTGAAAGATAGTAATACAAGATTCTTCCTGATTTTCCTTCTGAAGCAAATCAAAGTTGAAGCAACTCTGTGCCAGTAATGGTATACAGTGAACCCCCATCCTATGAGGTGATTAGGTTATAAACTCAGTACATGAGGTAAAAATTATGTCTAGTCAGAATGACCCTTGAATGCCCATTAAATTGCCCATAAAATCCACCTTCCCATAAGCCCAGTGCTGCCAGTTTTTCCTCCAGCATTGGAAACAGCACTTTGAGCGTCAGATGAGGTAGGACCACATTATAGGAAAAAGTAACACTAGAAGGGCACCTGGCATGGTAAGATCCCCACACCATGAAATCACTGGGAACCACATCAACAGGTGGAACAGCTGATTTCCTGTCCTGAGTCCCATGTTCCTTATCAGGCCTAGACTCATTGAGGGGAATGCTGAGTGGAATTTCCCACACCGTCAATTGTTTTCCTTTCTTTCTCCCTCTCTCTGGAGAAGTGAATTGAAATAAAATACATAGGTATAGTGACACCACTGTTATCTATGACGCCCCTATAGGGCTTCTCTGTGCGTAATATACCAAGGGACACATCAGGGGAAATATGTTGTCAACTCCAGGGTTAAACACTTGAAAACAACACGGGCAATGAGAGATTTAAGTGGTCTGTAGTCCAACTCTCTTACTAGATAGTATTTGATTATGGTTTAGAATGCTGGTTTTGAAGGTGGGTGGTATTTATTTATGTCTAAATAAACGTAGATTGTGTTTAATACTATGCCAGAGTGTATTTTGGCAGCAATGGAATGTTGCAAGAGTTGGCTTCTTTTTTAAAGGATCATTACACAGTTTATATGCCTAAAGTTAAAGAAGTTCTTTTTGATTGGACTGAAATAATTGGGCACATTTTGCTTAAAATTTTATGCACGCGTGCGCACACAGGCTTCCTAACATATTGATAAGGGCTTTTCTGGTTTGGCTACTTCTAGGAATCTGAGCACCTTTTTTTCTCATGCTGTTCAAGCGTTCAAAGGTCATTCCCTCCCCAGAGTCTGGTGATGTTGGGATACACTCCACAAGTAATTTTGGAATCATCCTCCTCGATCTCTCGCTTTTCTTCCTCACATAACATACACTCTCACGCATGTCATCCATCACCAAGGCCTGTTGGCTCTCCCTCCAGAATATATTCTGAGGCTGGCACTGGTATTGCCGTGGACAAACCGCCGGAGCATCAGGCCTGACTACGCAGTTCCCTCGTAACTGGCTGCTGTTTCCACTCTTCCACTCTTGCAGTCTGGTCTCCAGCTAGCCGCTTGTCTGATCTTATTAAACATAAGTCAGCTCATGATACTCCCTCTCACTCAACATCGTTCGCTGGCTTCCCTCCACATCAGACTAAATTCCCAATTCCATTCCATGGGCCATAAGGCCCTGCATGCTCATGTCTCTGCCTGCCTCTCTGACTTGGTCTCATACTCGCTCCTACTCCGCTCCACACTGGCCTCCTTGCTGTGTCTCTCTGCTAAGCTCACTCTCACCTCAGGCCTTTTGCACTTGCAGTTCCTTTTATTTGGAATCCTCTTTCCCTCCATTTTATGTGGCTTGATTCCTTTTGTCCTGCTGAAAGAGGCCTTTCTTGACCCACCATACTTAAAAGGGCCCAGCCTTCCACCCCACAGTCACTCTCAGCCTGCTTTTTTTTTCTTTATTGTACTTATCCAAACCTGAAAAGATTTTTATATACCTACTTATTTACTACTTATTGTCTGATTAATCCATTGGAACTGTGCTGTCCAAGATGGTATCCACCAGCCACATGCGGCTATTTAAATTTAAATGTAATAAATTAAAATGAAGTCACATTTAATATCAAATTCCTCTACTGCACTAGCTACCTTACAAGTGCTCAATAGCCACTGTGGCTAGTGGCTACCATATGGGACAATGCAGATATAGAACATTCCCGTCATCACAGAAAGTTCTATTGGACAGCGCTGCATTAAAATATGAGTTCTCTGAGGGCAGTGAGCCTGTCTTGCTTGTTCACTGCTGAATGCCCAGTGGCTGTGTCAGGAAGAGGTATCGTCGTCACTTTATAAATATTTGTCTTCAAACCTTCCATAGCCCTCAGTAGGCTTAAATTTCAGGATTGGAAAAATTGAAGTGTTTCTTAATATGTAAGGGGAGACTTGGGGGGGATATTTAGTCATCATGATGGAATCCCTTCTAACTCCCCTCCATTTGCCAATTTCACCTCATCTCCTCAGAGCCTCACTCTGGGAACTCCAACCTTCAAATAAAGACATTATCTGAATTCCAGGAGAAAAGTGCATTTTTCCTCCTCTCTGTTTTGCACAGTAAACCATGTTCCTCCATTTATCTCCAGGGTGTTTGTACAAACACAGGGTGTGCTTTTCTCTCACTAAGGCTACAGTTCCCAAACGTTAGAATTATGGAAGGTGTGTACCTGCAGGTATTTGTGTAACTTTTTTGGATTTGCGTCGTGGAAAATCATACTTTTTAAGTGTCCGGACAGTGTATGAATGCAGCACTCCATCATATAGGGATTGGTGGGATCTGCTGCAGCGTGAGGACTGGAGCTGAGTGTTGATTAAAAGCAGCACTTTCCCTCTGGCTTGCTTCAGAGCTGAGACCCTTATAAATTGTTGCTGTGAACTTTTGAACTCAGAGAAACCTCTGAATATGTGTAAGAAGTAAGGTAATCCAGGGCTAAGAATGTGTGTCCTCGTTGTAACAAATCACATCTATTAAAAAATAAGTGTGATTCTTGACTTTTTAAGGTTTTCTTATGTTTTAAAACTTATCTGAAACCTTTGAATAGACTTCATATAAGGTTTTTACAAAACAGTTCTTAATATACAATTGTCTAGATAGGAAATCCTTCCATGTAGTAGATGTGAAAATTATTTCCAAGTAAGAATGGCTTCAAAAACAATAATTTGTCATTTTTGCTTGGTTTTAAGACAGAGAAATAAATCATTTAAGCCCAGAATAATTTACTAAATTATGTTCTGAAGCCTAGATTCTAAAAGTTTATTAGATTTGAACTATCAAAATATTGTCAGAGCGTTTCAATTTTTGAGTAGATCTAATGTCGAATATTCTGTTGCTCTAACACCATGAAATGTTAGATCTTGAGTACAACACATATACTTTGCAGATCCACTATCTTTCTCCAGAAAGCTTAATGAATTAGTGAATACTTTTATTTAATAGGACCTTGTGAGTGAAAATAATAACTATTAGTGGAAAGTCATATTAATTTTATTTTTATTGGAAAAGTAAAGCATAATAGAGCTGAGTGCTAAGCAGCCCGTGAATCTGTAGGCTTAGAGACAAAGATCTTGGTCTCTACCATGTATTGCTAACCACAAATAATAACACCTTCAGCTTCTTCAGAGGAGGATCTCATGCTGCAAGGATTCCTGTGTGTGTAAGGTGCTATAGCTTGGAGAACCTACTGGATTTTAAGAACCTCTTTCGGCAGTCAGGGTTGATTATCTGCACTTGTGGCGGGGCTCTTTCATGCAGAAGTGGGAAAACATTGTTCCAGGGAGCACCTGCAACCACTTTCCCACAGTTCTTTTTGGATTTTAACATTTTGATGTCAGAATTGCTTTTGGCTCATTGGGACCTAAATATTTAGTAACATGGCCAGCCTTTCTACTCAAAAGAATATCCCACAACAAGCAAATACATAAGAATGCTTGGAAGTGCTTCAGATGCCTCTAGTAGCACCAGTTGAACAGAATACCTGGAACCACTCGGAGCTGTGGATCTTCTATCTTCCTGACAGGCTGCACAGCCAGCCCCAGATGCTACATTTTAGTTTCTTTCTCGTGGAGGCTGGTAATGAATAGGGTTGTATTAGCAACCGAAAAAACTAGTGATTCCCATCAACTCCGACATCTGGCACCAGGTGTACTATCTCCTCAGCATAGAGTGGAATGATCTTAGGCTCTTATTCTATATGGATTATAATCCTTTCTGCACCAATTGCTTGCTCTGTGAACTAATAATTGTTACTTAACCTGGGTCTCAGTTTTCCTGTCTCTAAAATAGGGATAATTACACCAACTTTGCAGGGTTGTAAGTTTTAGAAGTTAGTCATGTAAAGTGCCTGGCACGCAGAGTTTGCTTCAAAAGCAGCACCGTCTCTTTAGCTTCATGAAATTCGTTAGCTGGAACTCTCCTTGGAGACGAGAACTGTTGTTTTGGACTACATTCACTTAGCACTTAAGTTTTATTTTGTAATGTCTCCAAGTATACTCCATGAAAAAAAGTATGGTTATATGTACTAGAGGTCCTCATTATCTAGAATAATCAGGAGAGGAATAAAAGGCCACTTAAAAAGTGAAGTCACTGAAAACTGGAATGTTTTATAGTAAATATTAAAAATACAAACAAAATCACCTAACTGGAATTTGTCTTGAAAAATTAAACTGAAATTATGAAAATAAGTCCATTTATGCCTATAGTTAGAGTTAAGTTAGATCTTTAGAATGAATTGGCAATCAAGTCTTTCAACAAAATTATACATTCATATTACATGACATTCTTCATTTTGTGTTTGTCTTCGCAGTATATAATGATGGTCATTTTTGCCAAAAAAAAAAAAAATGCCCTTTGGCTTCATCACTTTACCCAAAGCCTTCTCTATCTTTTGATGGTCATATCATTCTCTTGTGAAACATCTGTGACGTCACTGTCTTTGTTGATATGTTTCTGAAATTATTAACTGCTCCAACTTGTCTAGTGGCCTGATGAGTATTCCGAGTTACTCAACATCTCTTGAGTACTCAACAACTGTTTCCAGCTTCATGAGTCCTGCATCTTTTGCAGGCTTTGCACTTTCATTTCCAATCCGCTTGCATTGTATTTGTGTTGCACTGAAGGAGGGTTTGAAACCTCCCCCAACCAGTGCTAGGCCAATTTCCAAAGATGTTGATTTAATGGATACAGAGAGATGCTACTTGTAAGCAGGGAGGGATGTTTGGGGGGGGGTATCTTTTAAAACAGCCAATTTATGAATATTTTGGTGTTATGATGACTTTTATACCCCGATGCAACCTTGAAACTGTGGGGCATTGGATAACCAGCCTCTCTATGTAGAATTATTGGCATCCCCTGAAGAAAAGCCATAGCACTGACCTAAAGGTCCCCACCATGATCTTTTTCAGCGTGTTTGCGCGTGCTGACCTCTGGGTTTTCCAGAACAGCTTTTCCATCAGTATCATTTGCTTTTCTGCTTTCACATAATCAGTTCCTAGTGACAGGCCAGGTATAGAAAAGGGGGAAAGATCTTTTATGCTTCCTCAGCTCTGTATCAGCACAATCAACTTTAACCGTCTATGAAACTGGCCAGTAATAATTTTGAAAGAATTGACTCTTATAATTTTCTACTAGTGGAAGATGGATGCAGTATGGGGACAACTAAAAATGGAAGATAATATGTGTGAATGTTCTAAATTCCAGCTACAGAGTCCTGATTTCCTAATTATCACTGACCTTGGTTCACTGGGTGATTTTGCTTATTGATAATTGGAGATTTGTAGTCAGTCTATAATGAAAATAATAATAAAAACAATAACAACGAACATCTATTGAGCACTATTCTAAGGACTTTGACTACACGATCTCATTTAATCTTCACAATACCCTCAAAGGTCAAATGTGCCTATTTTACAGATGAGGACACTGAGTCTCCCAGACTTAAATGCCTTTGAAGATTGGGTGATTGATTAGAAATCTGGCAAGAATGTGAGGTGAACGTGGATGTTCTTGCCTACTGAGGTATAAAGATTACCAGTATGGATCATCACAGGGGGTGTGTTGGAAATTCAGGAATCTGGGTGTTTTCTGACCCCAAGAATGGAGCAAATGGAAAGAATAATGGTGGAGAGCCAGGTTTTTCCTCTGTTCAACTCAGAGATATGCAGAGGAATTACAGTATTGACTTGAAGAGAATTGTAGTGGATTAGAACAGGGAAAATTTAAGGCTTATCAGTAGAAATGGAATGTTTGAAGGCAGAGAACTCAAGGAATGTGTACTGTTACCAAGTGCAGAATCAGATTAAATGCGGGAGAGGAAACTGGAGAATGTCTGCATTTCACTAGGAAACAAGAATGGAATGAGCCAAGAACTCAATTGGAGTTTGACAAATGAAGCAGAGGTCCAACGGAGGCTGAACTGAATATGATTCACACTCAATGACCCTGGCAGTGCCCCCCCAACGCTTGATAATGATATAATGGTAACAAACACATGCAAATGAATTCAATAGTGCAGCAACATGTGCTCCAGCTAGCTTCACCTTGGAGGATGGAATTTGAAAAGTTTGAGTCCCAGACAAAAGATGTGGTCAAGAGCAAAAGAATCTGTGTTTAAAACACTGAGCTTCCAGGTACCATGGCTACTAGTGGTTTTTTCATTAACTTGGTTGCGCTTATTGCCAATAATTCAAGTAGTAACATATCCATGTTGTCTTGCATGTTCTACCAGTTGGCATTGCTTCCTGGAAGGACTTGGTCTGGAAGTGACAGAGCTCCTTCTCCTGAGACCCTGTGTAAGGTGGCTGAGATTGACCAGTGCCCTGGTGGTTGAGATTGACTCCCTTTGCCATACCTCACCCAGGTTAGGCCCAGGAAAAGGTAAAATGAATGTAGAACTAGAAGTAAACACAAGTATTTAAATTGAGAATCCAACATGACTTAGGTACAGAGGGAAAAAGGAGGAAAGAAAACAAAATCCCTGTTTTCTATAGCACTTAGAACAGTGCTAGAAACTGGTAAGGAGTTAAAAAAACATCTCTTGATTGATTTAAAATGGTTTGAAGCTGAAAAATTTCTTGAAGAAACACACCACATATAATGCATCTGAAAAAAATAAGCATCTATATTCAATGTCTTACTGTTTATATATTCAATATAGATGTGAGACTTTTGATGTATATTCTAAAATATTGTGTTCAAGACAGCTGTATTTTTTGTACCACCATGTCCTTTACCTGCTTGTAATGAAAATGGGACACCCTATATTTATGAATGTCCCTCTAATAAAGTCATTTGAACGAGGTGCTTTGGTATGAATGCATGGGCAGCAGCCAACTTGAGGTCAAGTTGCTTTAATATCAAAAAATAAACATTTTTTCACTAATTTCATTTCATTTATTTTCCAATAAATTTGAAAAATGTTGCGTGCAGAACAACACAGGAGACCTATGTCCTCTTCCCAGCTCTGCCATTAGAAAGCTTTAAGCAAGTCACTGGGCCCTTCTCAATCTAATTTCCTTAATTTGTAAACTGGTAAGATTGTGCTCGATAATCAGTATTTTTTTAAGGACTTAATTTTTTTTAGAGAATTTTTAGATTCACAGTGAAATTAAGAGGAAAGTGCGGAGATTTCCTGTATACCTCCTACCCCCACACATACACAGCCTCCCCATTATCAACATCCCCCTCCAGAGTGGAACGTTTGTTACGACTGATGGACCTACACTGACACATCATAATCACTCAAAGTCCATAGTTTACCTTAGAATTCACTCTTGGTGTTGTATACAGTTTATAGGTTTGGATAAATGTATAATGACACGTATCCAACAATATAGTATCATACAGTGTATTTTCACTGCCATATATATCCTCTGTGCTCTGCCTATTCATCCCTCTCCCCTGCACCAACCTCTGGCAACCACTAATCTTTTTACTCTCCGCAGTTTTGAATGTCACATAGTTGGAATCATACAATATGTAGCCTTTTCAGATTGGCTTCTTTCACTTAGCAATATGCATTTCAGTTTCCTCCATGTCTTTTGATGACTTGATAGCTCATTTCTTTTTAGTGCTAAATTGTATTCCATTATCTGGATGTACCCCAGCTTGTTTACCCATTCATCTACTGAAGGACATCTTTGTTCCTTCCACGTTTTGGCAGTTATGAATAAAGGTGCTATAAACATCCCTGTGCAAATTTTTATGTGGACATAAGTTTTCAACTCCTTTGTGTAAATACCAAGAAGCATGATCGCCAGACCACATGGTAAGAATATGTTCAGTTTTGTAAGAAACTGCCAAACTATTTTGCAATATAGCTGTAGCATTTTGCATTCCCACCATCAATTAATGAAAGTTCCTGTTGCTCCACATTTTTGTCGGCATTTGGTGTTGTCAGTGTTCTGGATTTTGGCCATTCTAATAGGTGTGTAGTGGTATCTCATTGTTGTTTTAATGTCCATTTCACTGATAACGTGATATGGAGCATCTATTCATATGCTTATTTGCCATGTGTAGATCATCTTTGGTGAGGTGTCCGTTAAGATCTTTGGTCCATTTTTTAATCAGTTGCTTGCTTGCTTGTTGAGCTTCAAGAGTTCTTTGTATAATTTGGATAACAGTCCTTTATCAGATGTATCTTTTGCAAATGTTTTCTCACAGTCTGTGGCTTTGAAAGTCATTGTCTTTCACAGAGCAGCAGTTTTTAATTTCAATGAAGTCCAGTTTGTCAATTATTTCTTTCATGGATCGTACCTTTGGTGTTATAGCTTAAAAGTCATCACTATACCCAAGGTCATCTAGGTGGTTCCCTATGTTATCTTCTAGTTTTATAGTTTTACATTTTACATTCAGGTCTATGATACATCTTGAGTTAATTTTTATGAAGGGTGCAAGGTCTGTGTCTAGATTTATTTTTTTGCATGTGGATGTCCAGTTGTTCCATGACCATTTGTTGAAAAGACCTTCTTTCCTCTGTCGAATTGCCTTTGCTCCTTTGTCGAAGATCAGTTGACTATATTTATGTGGGTCTGTTTCTGTGCTCCTTATTCTGTTCCGTTGATCTGTTTATCTATTCTTTTACCAATACCCTCACTGTCTTGATTAATGTACCTTTATAGTAAGTCTTGAAGTCGGGTAGTGTCAGTCCTCCAGCTTTGTTCTTCTCCTTCAATACTGTATTGGCTATTCTTGGTCCTTTGCTTCTCCATATAAATTTTAGAATCAGTTTGTCAATATCCACAAAATAGGTTGTGGTGATTTTGTTTGAGATTGCATTGAATCTATAGATCAAGTTGGGAAGCACTATCATCTTGATAATATTGAATCCTCCTATCCATGAACATGGAATATCTCTCTACTCATTTATCAGAATTTTGTAGTTTTCCTCATATAGATATTATACACATTTTGTTAGATTTATACCTAAGTATTTCACTTTTGGGGGTGTTATTGTAAATGACATGTTTTTAATTTCAAATTCCACTTGTTCATTGCTGGTATATAGATAAGCAATTGACTAATGACTATAATTAACCTTATATCCTGCAGCCTTGCTATAATCCCATATTAGTTCCAGGAGTTTCTTGTTGATTCTTTCGCTTTTTCTAAATAGACAGTCATGGCATGAACAAAGAGTTTTATTTCTTCCTTCCTAATCTGTATACCTTTTATTTTCTTTTGTCTAATTGCATTAGCTAGGACTTCTAGTACAATGTTGAAAAAGAGTGGTGAGAGGACATCCTTGCCTTGTTCCTGACCTTAATGGGAAAGCTTTGAATTTCTCACCATTATGTATGATGTTAGCTGTAGGGTTTTGTGAGTATTCTTTATTAAGTTGAAGAAGTTCCCTTCTATTCAGTAATTCTTGAAATAGTAGTCCTCAATGTTTTTCTCCAATGAAAGGAAACACAAGAGAATAGTAGTAAAAAGAGGCACATACAAGAAATTTGGGTAAGGCTAGAGGTTGAACGTAAATGAACCTCAAAAGAACCTGTCAGGGAGCCAGCCTGGTGGCGTAGCAGTTAAGTTTTCGCGTGCTCCGCTTCTGGTGGCCCAGGGTTCGCAGGTTCAGATCCTGGGCACGGACGACGCACCACTTGTCAAGCCATGCTCTGGTGGTGTCCCATATAAAGTAGATGAAGATGGGCATGGATGTTAGTCCAAGGCCAATCTTCTACAGCAAAAAGAGGAGGATCGGCAAGTGATGTTAGCTCAGGGCTAATCTTCCTCACACACACACAGAAAAGAACCTGTCAGAATCTCAGAAAAACTCTGTATTGGTGGCTTTTTTTCCCTTGGGTTCCTGCCTGCTTTGTTGCCCTCCCCTGACCCTTGGTCAGCCTGGTTTGGTGTATTCACTGTTGTCAAATGCCCATCTTTTTCTTACTTTCTCCAATTTCCTCTCTGGAGTGTTTGAAAACATTAACCCTAAATTTTTTGGAGTCATGACTTTGATTTTATGATACATGCCCTCCCCAAAATGCAGTATGTAATACATTTATTTTAAAATATTAAACTATGATTTGTTTTGTGGTAACACTTTCCATAGTACTGGTGCAGAAAACTTTTAATACCTTCTTTGGCTAAGCTGAAGTTAGCTTCTTATAAAAAGATCCCTGTTTGGTGTCACTGCTTCATTCAGTGAACTTTTTCATTCATTCAACAACTTCTTGAGTGCCTTTCATATACCAAACTCTGTGCTGAGCACTGTGGACTATGGTGAACAAGACAGAGAGAGAGAGAGAGAGAGAGAGACTTACCAAGTCCCTTCTCCCTGCTCTCTAATCTTCTGCCTGAGTCTGCCTTTGGCCAGACCTACCAGGAAGCCAGTCAGCTGGTGAAGGGGCTTAGGAAACATACTTACCTGAGAGAATGGATCTAAGAGTAAATACGCAAATGATTGCACCATTCACTAGCAAGTGGGAGTTCGGATCATTTGGGGGGTCATGAGAGGAGGAGGATGTTTGCAGAGATATCAGCATGTAAGCCAAAACCCCAGGACGAGGAACAGCATGAAATACACACAGAAGCTCAGTCAGTGTCATTGAAGTTTCCAGTGAGAGTCAGAGATTGGTAGGAGCTGAACAATAGGCAGGAGCCCAACATGGGAGGCTTCATGTGACTGGTGGAGGAACTGGCCATCTGCCCTGTAGGCCATGGGAAGACACTGAAATGTTTTCAGTAGGGAAGTGGCAAGGCCGTCTTTGAGTTTTAAGTCACTTGGACAGTTGTGTAGACTCAGAGAATGATTTTGAAGAAGCAAAAATGGACTAATTTCCTTGACTTTAGTCTTGTCCTTCTCAAATTCATTCAAGCAAGAAACAGAAGCTATAAGAAAATAGTAGGAAGGGTGGAAAGGATAAAAACTTAATTGACAGGATGATTGAATGTGCAGGTGAGGGAGAGGGAGGGGCCAGGGGTAATACCCAAGTCTTTGACCTTAGCTGAGTGGAAGATGATGGTGTTGCCAAGTAAGGGGAAGTCTGAGGTGGGAGCCTATGGGATATCCAGGTAGTGATGTCAAGGAGCAGATGGATATCTATACATATAGGGGTCAGTGGTTGAGTGAGAAAAGAAGTGGACCCATAGGAAGCAAAAAAATTGGAGCCTTAAAGGAAAAAGAGAAAGAATGTCAGAGAGGTCCAGGTATTACTAGATTTAGTGGTAGGAGCTTATCTTGTTCTAAATCATTTCCAGAGGAAAAAGAAATAGAAACTAAATTGTGGTGGATTAAGAATTAAAAGGAGACAAGAAAGTAACAGTGAGTGTAGATGCCTTTTTTGAAAATTTTACATGGGAGGGCAGAAAAGATGGGATGGCATCTAAAGCTGGGATTGGTGTTATTGTAGGGTTGGTGAGATTTGGGATGTGTGTGGTCAGGTGCAAAAAGCCACAGATGAGTTTAATCTTTAGGGGATAGAGTAGAGATGGAGACCCAGGGTCTCAGAGCTGGAGTCAGGTCTGGAGAAGGTTGGGGGAATTTTCCACAACTGCTTGCCAAGGAACTGAGCTTATGCTGCAAAGACAGTGCATTTAGAATTTGGGCCTTTGGCAAAGAGCCCATGTAGCACCTTCCAGTTAAGAGCAGAAAGCACCTCTATGACTGTCTGTATGATTTCAGGAAATAAATACAAAAACTAGCAGTTGTATAATACTTTGCAGCCTTCAGACTGGGTTCAAACTTTCATTTGATCTTATGATCACCTTGTAGCTGTGTGTGTAAACATGAACATATATATGCATACAAACATATGTATTTGTGTGTATATATATATGCATGTATGTGTGTGTATACACACACACGCGGCTATATATATCTCATTGTCTCTGGGAAACTCCTTATTAGGAACCTGAGACTCTGAGCAAATATGACTTGACAAACCTTTCAGAGTCCATACATGATTTAACCCAGGTCTTCTGGCTTCGGAATCCCAGGGACAGACTTTGTCATTCTCATCCATTGGCCTAGAGAGTGTCAGGTATAGGCACTGCCCCCTCCACTTCACTTCCTGGTTGACCAGGCCTTTCAGCCTCAGACGCCTGGGGGCCACTCCTCTGGCACCTCTAGTGTTCAGGGTGCTAAGTGGTTTCCCAGTGCCCCCTAAAGCTGCTCCTCCCCTCCCAGCCTCCTGTGTTCTGATGTTGAGGCTCCCCCAGAGTCTGCCCACAATGCTTCCCTATCCTGATCTCTTCCTTTCCACATACAGAAGGAAAGTTACCACCGGGGTGCTCATACTTGCACACTTTTTCTTTAGGGCCTGGTTCTCAAATTCTGTCATCTTTCTCTGCTACCAGATTTCTTCCAGTGTTTGAATCCATTATTTCTCCCCATTCCTACTCAAGGCACTGCCAACCCACTGCTCTTTGGAGCCACACAACCCTGGTGGGACTCCTGATTCAGTCACATACCAACTGGAACCAACTGGGCAAGTTACTCAGCCTTATTGAAGCTAATAATCCCTTGTGGGTTATTTGTGGATTTCAGGAGAGAATGTACGTGAAGGGTCCAGCTCAGTGCCAGGCTTCATCAATCTTAGCTCCCTTTCCCCACCAGAGCGGCCTGGAGCTCTTATCCACATTTCCCAGCATTGAGCACACTAATATAATTAGAACATTAGGATATCTAAAAGGCAATTACCATTTAATTGCTCTGGCCCCAGCCAGCCTGAAGTTCCTCTCCATTCACTTCTAATTTGGAGCAAGAGAGTTTTAGTCCTGCCCTGGCTGGGCACAAAATCACTGCCTTAGAGAGAATTGAAAATCACTTCAGGCAGCCATTGATTACAAGATAGAAGATCCAGTAATTCCCTTCATTTTGTTCTATATAAAAATGCAAATATCAATTTGCTCCTGGCCAGTGAACAAATCAGACAACTTCAAGCAGCATCTTTCTGTGACTTAGTGAATTATCCTGCTTGGTTAGACCAGCGCTGCTCTCAAGAAGGGCTGCCCTCACTCATATGCACTATACCGATCTTCATTAAAATAAATGAGTGCCCTTGTATAGATTCAGACTTAGAATCAAGTTTCAGGCATCTTGTCTTAAAAGACATTTATTTATATTACATACTCAATTTAAAGGAGTAAATTCCCTTCCCTCAGCCTGCAAAGTTTGTTTATCTTAGCGCTACTGTGAGAACCTAATGCCCAAATGAAGGCAGTGTGTTTTATTTCTCCTCCTCCCGCCCGACATGGCATAAAGTAACAGCAGTCTCTAATCAAGAGGAGCCCAAGTACTCTGAGATTTTGAATCCAAATCTTTAATATTCGAACTGCACATGTGCATTTGAGGAAACCTAGATTGCCTGAAGCCACACGGAAAGCATTTACATCTGAACTACTTTACATGTGATTGTGAGTTAAAGTAAATTCTAAATAACTTTAGCAGTGTGCGATTTGGAAAACAGCCTGGGCCATATAAATTCTCCCTTAGTTCTTTTTCTGTTAAATCTTATGCCAAAGTAAATGGAAGCCGTAGAGAACCTTTGAACTCCTCAGTTCTCAAATGACCTCAGTGAAGTTGGATTGGCAGAGCCAGTGTTTAGTTTCCAAAGGAAGATTTTTTTCTTTCTTCCTTGAAGCGTACACATAACAGTTACCTTCCTTGGCAGGAGATGCAGTGTTGCTTCCTGGGCCCCCTGGCTTTGGGCCGTGTCCAGGCCTCTGAGAAGTGGGCTTTGCGCCGTCAGGAGCTCATCCATGCAGCTCTTGGGGATCCTGGAGTTGGCACCCAGGTTTCTTAGCACCTCTGCTTCACAGCTCAGTCAGCTTTGCTTTTCCCTTCCCTTTCCCTTTCAGAAAGAGCTGTTG
Source organism: Tapirus indicus (assembly GCA_031878705.1). NCBI lineage: Eukaryota > Metazoa > Chordata > Mammalia > Perissodactyla > Tapiridae > Tapirus > Tapirus indicus. The sequence continues at coordinate 41,520,962 of CM062925.1, forward strand.
AAAGCTAGAGGTCTGGAGTTCAGTGCCAGCTCTTCCTGCTGGTTAGGGCAAGTGGCTTAACTTCTCCAAGCTTCAGTTTCCTTTTCCCTGAATTGGAGATTAAAAATGGTCTTGCCCACATGAGTCCATCTCTTCTCTGAATGTTTTATTCTTATACTCACAACCATGCAGTTTATTACATTGTATTATTCATTTATTAATTATTAATAAATATTAAATGTATCTCATAAGTGATACATGTATGTATATATATATATACATGTAATATAACAATATATATAACATATAATACATTAGTATGTTCTTACCACTAGACCATATGCCTCTTGAAGGCAGGGATGATGGCTTCCACTCCTGTATGTCATCCTTAGAGTCCAGGGCCATGCAGGGCACGTGGTAGGTTCTCAGTAGACAACCAGTTGAGTGCAGTCTTATGAAGGTCCCTCTTTAGCCCTACTGTGCCATAGTTAACGCAGAAAAGTATTATCCCTCAGTCAAGCCAGTATTCACAAAAATTAATTTTATGCCCCTTATATTTTAATGTGTTCTATTTCGCTAGTATAGAAATAACACTGAAGGAAAAGGACACATGTATTTTACATTTCTACCTTAATGCAAAGGAATATATTACATGTTTGCTAATCCTTTGAAAAACAAATATTTATGTAAGCCTTTTTTTTGGCGGGAGGGCATTTTTTTACTCTTAGCCCTCAGCTCTGAGAAGTAAGTATTTTTTGCCATAAATAGTTATTTTTTGGGCATATTTGAGAAATAGCATCACATAAACCATTTCTTAATTCATTATCCCCAAATTAAATTTCATATTAAGGTGGGCTGTATGTTTTCTGCTGTTTAGGGTCGTCCTTCCCTGCTCTGCAGATTCACTTGAGGCCGTCATGGTGCCTCTGCTTAAACACTGTCCGGAAGGGGGCGCTCACTACTGCTGGAAACCGCCTTCTGTTTCAAGTAAGGCATCTTGAACTGATGTGCAGAATGGGTAAAGATCCTTATGAGATGCAGAAGTGTGAACCCCCATAACGTATGTTATTATCGTTGAAGGAGAAGGGAGAAGACTAATTGCTATCCAAAAGTCTGCACGACTTGTGTATTGTAACCCTGAGGAAACTCTTCTCAGAAGGAGTTTATTGTAGACGCTATGTGTTGGGTGTACCAATTGTAAATCATTACGAGAAGATTGAGAATAGTCAACAGAAAATCCACAATCTGACAGCACATGTGGAGAGGCAGGCAGTGACTAAGAACCAGTGGTTTTGGAATCACTCATATCTGGCTTTGATTCCTGTCTCCATTACTCAGTAGCTTTGAGCAATTTACTTTTCTCTCTGGTCTTCTATTTTCTCATCAGTGAAATGAGAGTGATGTTAAGGATTAAATAAGGTTAAATTTATAAGCAAAATACCAACACAGTGTCTGACTCAAATTGGTGTTAAATGGTAGCCAATATAAACATTATTATTGTGTTATTACTATTTATTGTCATTATTATAATCATCACTAGAAACTCAGGGATGCCCATTTGACTGACTGCAGTTGACACTGAGGTAATGGATACTTCTTAGGGAAGAAAAATGTGGTGTGGAGACTTGAGTTTGCTACCTGTCTTAGTAGCCAATTAGGGTTAAGGGGTTTAATAGGAAGTGTCAGCTTCCCAAGCTCCACCTCCACACAGTGGAATTGTGGGGCCCAGCTTTCCTACCTGTTAACACTGCCATAAATCTCTTACACATGCCCTTCCTGAAGGGGTTGGTGGGTATCAAATCCTGATCTTATCCTTATGTACATAAAATATCAGCTAATTTCTTATCACTCTAATCTATTTTTGGTCAGGCCAGTGTTGTCCTAGTAACACAACTCTTCCCCACACCACCAAAAGCCCTGATTTTGTAGCATTTGCTAATTTCCATGGTGTAAATACTCCCAGCATACCCAATTTCAAGTGCCCAACATGAAGTCACTGAACACAGAGTTGGGAAGAGATGTCCACAATTGCTTAAGTCGGTGCAAGCTGGCTCCAGTACATCCCCTGGGTCAGACTGAAGCATATGTTTTGACAGGATAGGATAGGATGATTGACAGCAAAATTTACAAGCAAATACAGTAGAAGGCAAGTAGTTGGTCCCCAGAATGGATCATTATGATCCACTCGGCTAACAAAATTCATCCAGAAAGTGAGTTAATGCCAGATTACTTGAGCATTGTATTTCAGTGCCATTTTTCTGTCCTTGCTCTGTACTCTGTGCTTAGGACAGAAATCTTTTTCTAGCCTCTTGTGCTCTAGTGGGGGAAGTCTCCCTAATCACTTCCCAGTTGTCAGAAGGTTTCTTTAACCAATAGTTTAGAGATTTGGTCATGGACATAATGCTCATGTTTATAAAAGTGTCTTCCTTCCTTCCTTTCTTCTTTCCTTCCTTCCCTCACTCCTTTCTTTCTTCCTTCCTTCCTACTCCCCCCTTTCTTTGTTTCCTTCTGTACTGACTTCACAAGTATGTTCTATAATCTCTTTTGTATTCCTAACAACCCCTTGAGATGATCAGAACAGGTATTAGTACTCCTGTCTTGCAAAAAATGGTAGAGAAACTAGAAAACTACTGTACTTCATAAATCTCTATCGTGTTATTACTGTCATTCTTAATTTGTCATTTTGTTATTTGGAAATCTTCATTGTTATTCAGACACCTCTGCATCTTTAATTTTTTTCCATGAGGGGAGAGGGTAATTTCAACCTCTGGCCACCTTTCCTTTGCTGTCACAAATTTAATTTTATTCTCTCCTTCATGGGTGTTGAAAACTGTATCACACTGTATCTAGGAAATTGCATTACAGTGCTATAAATACATTTCTGAGAACTTTTAATTAAGTGATGATACCTAGAACTTTCTCATCATAGTTAAGTCCCTGGAGATGATAAAACAGAGTCCTCTTGGGAAGCTGTTCTGTTTTCAGCAGCTCATCGCTAGAGCAAGCAGAATTCTGTTACAGACCATCTTTGAGCTGTTAGGGTGACACCAGTTGATGATTTGTCAACATAGTGGATTTAAAAAACCCACGTCTTCTCACTAAAGACCTCTGAAAAGTTTTCCAAATGCCTAATGACTTCAACTGAAGAGAAGAAGACATTTGAGGTAACCGATTTGCCATTTACCATGAAGCCATCTGCAGACGTGCTTGAGATCATCGTTTGCACCATTCTGATCCTTGTGAGCTTTGTTGGAAACATATGTTTATTTTATTCTACAAGGAAATGTATCACTGGGTGTTTACAGACGTCCTTTCTTCTAATTTTCAGTCTTATATTTGTCCACCTCATCAAAAACTTGGTGGTGAATGTCATGAAAATTGTTTATTCTTCTGGTTTCATGTTGGATTCAGCTGGCTGCAAAGTTCTGCACTTCACGGCAGCCCTGACGACTTCTCTGGCCATCTGGTTCATGTTGCACTTTGCATTGTTCTACCACCGGAAGCTTTACCAAACTGTCCACCCCTTGAGTGAGGCTCCAAACCTGGACCATCAGCAGCATTCCTTGAAGGCGATTTCCGCACTTTGGATGGCTGGTGTGGCAGTGTACATCCCAGTTTTACTTTACACTAGAAAATCAGAATACCTGAATGCAGGAAATGGTACAGACTCATTGTCTACTAGCAGGATTTATATGGATTGCCTAATTGACTTTGGAAACAAGCAGGTAGAGTTTTACTATGGGAAAATATTTTTAGTTTTGATTGATATTCTTCCTTTAGCCATCTTAGTCTTCATCTGTTTCTGGATGTCTTTTCTCCTTTCGCAAAGAAAGAAGATGACATATGGCGACATCTGGGTTGGAGACGATGATGATTTAGAAATTGAAATCCTTAGAGGGGCCAAGTTTAGTATTTTATTAATGTGGCTGATCACTCCACTTTGGATTTCTCACTTTATCTTAGTCTATTTCTTGAAAAACTTGGCAGCCTGTGTCTTTTTTCCAGCTGTTCTCACAGCTCTCTCCTCAGGCTTCTCTGCTCTCAGTCCTTTCCTGCTTATGTTGGTGAATTACAGAATGAAGTTAGTGTCCTTCTGTGGTGCCAAAGAAGAAAAGCCCACACCACAGCCTGCAAATGTTTTTCTTTCTCCATATGCTTAATGGCAAAGAACTCAGTTTTAATCTTTGGGAAACAGGCCCCATCATTGGAAGGTGCAGCTAAAATTTCCATAACCCTCATCAAGAGACAGTTTCTGAAAGGGGACTAGAAGATTGATTCCTCTCCAGAAATAGACTTCTGAGAGAAACTGTGCAAGAAGAAGATATGAACACTAAGTTATTATAAGTTGAAGAAAAATAGTCATCACAACATTTATTTAGTCCAATACCAAGATTTTTAATGTAGAAATTCTAAAGTGACTTAACAATGATTACAATCTGGAAATGAACTCAACCTAACAAACAATATATTAAGTATTTACTCTGTAAGGTATTGTGTTAAAAAGCAGCAAATTGTTGAAACTGAGGATAGTACTTCCTAGCTGAATTCCTAAAGGTACTTAACAGTAATCTTGTATTTTCACCTTGTTTTTCTTGAAATGCTTTGACACTTATTGGGAGTGTATTAGTTAAGGATGCAATGTTCAGTTTTTGTAATTTATTAACAGTACCTCATCTAAGCTAGAAGCAGATTTTGTTCATTTTCCTTCCCCTAAGTGTTTTTAGTAAATTAGGCTAGATAAAAACATTGAATTAAAGAATTAGTACTTGCTAAATCATACTCTGTGTGTATGTATAGATGTGCAATATTGGGTTACTACAGACATTTAGCCCACAATGCTTGCTTAATCACCTAAATATCAGACTATACTCTTCTTCAGAAAAAAGGGACGTTTATTTTAGAGAGAATTTATTTCCTTTTTTGATTATAAAATTGATACATTTAGAATTGGAAGAATTGATAAAATCCTCATAGTAACCTTATTTCTGGATTTGGATTCAATAAAAATAAGCACATTATAACTTAATTAAAAATACATGGCCAGGTTTTTATTTTTCATGGTCATTGTAGCCGTTTGGACTGCTTCAGATTCAATGAGTAATTATTTTAAATATTTTATGATGCATACATGTTATATAAGCATTGAATTTTAAACTGATCCTTATTAGATTCTTGCATTTTTCATTTTCCTTCTTTATAAGTAGATCTGGGATTTATTATACTGTAGTTCTAGTGAATGGATATCCCTAAATTGAGATTCTTACTCTAAAAAGCCTGTATCTAAAATTATAAACCTGGATCTCGTTAACTGGAGAAACTTAGAACATCTTTGTTGCCATGAAGTGCTATGGAGAAAGGAAATTTTACGGTAGCCAAGGCCCAAATTTTGTAGGGTTTTGTAGGCCAACATATGTCCCTTGTATTGCACTGGGAATTAAAACACACGCACACAGACTTAAGACCTTCTGAGGTTTCTGGGTGGTCTTCATGGGAAATACTTAGTCCAGTCCACTGAGGCAGTTTAATCAGAAGGGCACTAGGCATGGATCCTGTATAATGAAGTTAACATCTGGGGAGATGGGGGATGTAGAGAAAAGGTCACTATTGTAATTAAGTGCAGATGTAGCCAGGGCTGGGACGAGCCATTGATTTTAGGTAGTGGTTCTCAAATGTGGTTCTGGGACCAGCAGACCTGGTTCCCAGAACCCCCTGGGAACTTGTTAGAAATGTAAATTCTCGGGCCCCAACTCAGACCTGTTGATTCAGAAACTCTCGGGGATGGACCCAGCAATCTGTTTTAATAAGCCTTCTGGTGAATCTCATGCACACTGGACTTTGAGAACCTCTGGCCTAGGGTTGCTCGGAAGTTTAATCCTCACAGACAATGAGAGGTATGAGAATGAAGCCAAGATAACTGACTCCTGATGTACTCTTTAATTCTCCCCCTGCATCTTGCTATTATGTCTACTTCTCTCTAAAATGAGAATCAGGATTGTCATCTGTGTTCCATACATTCTCAATAATAATTGCCAAACAAACCCACTGTAGAAATCAAGCAATCTTTGCAAAATCAAGAGTAAAGCATGACCACTTCAGGTGTGCCAAAAATTTGGAACTTGGATTTGGATGGTTTCCTGTGCATAACTGAGTAAAGGATCCAGTTCCCAAATTATTCCATAGTTCCTTTCCAGAAGCCAGTGCAAGACATGGTTGGCTTAAGCCCAGACTCAACTTCCCAGTGCTAGAAATGTTTCCTTTTTCTTCACAGATATTTTCTTTTTGTTTGGGCCTCATTAGGTCATAGTTTTGTCCTTGTGGAATTGATAAGTTTTTATCGACAACAGAGAGTAAATCATATTCTCACTGAATGAACTACATTCCAGTTCTCTTTTAAAAATTATTTTCACTTTAACTCTTGCTCTCTCTCCCTTTTCCTCTCTCTTAACCTCCATATTTCATTCACATTCTTGGTGGGATCAGGAGGACGGATGAAAGAGGATAAGGGAAGTTCAACAGAGATTGTCATGGTAGCACCCTGGAGAAGAGTCAGAGCTGGGCAGGACTGTTCTGAGGTCCTGGTTTGGTTTCAGGGGTGTTCCCACTGCCGTCTCAGACCACACAGAATCTTGAATTAGAAGGTCATCTTTTCCTCCTTCCCACTGCAGGATTCTCATCTTTCTCCCTCAGGGGATCCCTCCAAACCTCTATATGAACAATTTCTTGCTGGGGTGGTTGTGATGTCATAAAGCAGCCCATTCCACTTAAGCCCATTCCAAATGTCATTATTACCAGGTCTTGACTGAGATTGGCATCCCTGAAACTTCCTCTAAGATCTACCCTTGAAGTCAAATCCTCACTTTACCTGATGGCTCTTTAGATTCTTAGAGAAAGAGAAGAGTGCTTTTCTTTTCTCCAAGTTAGATATTTCCTTAGCTGTGCCACGTAAGACGGAGTTTTCCAGCCGCTGGCTGTCTTAACTTCGTTATTCTGTCTTGGTACATTGCAGTTTACTTGTGGCCTTCTTAAGAAGTGGCATCCAGAACTGAATGCAATATATTTTTTCTTATCTTTATATGTGTTTATAATTTTTCTATTGTACATTCTTTTATCTTCTCTTGTGTAGCTACCATGAGCATGAATTCTTTCTCTCCTTCTTCCAAAAAGAATTTTAAATGTTAATCTCGTTTTAAATCACACAAGCGCAAACACACACAAATACAAATTTAAAAGTACTTCTGTCTCTAGACTTAAAAACTAAGGTCTTTTCAAGCCCTAAAGTTCTAGTATAAGTTAGTTCATTCTCAGTATTTAGATTTTAGAACTAATGAAATGACTCCCAAATCATTTGCAAGAATTTTAAACTACAAGGTAGGGCTCAAAACTACAATAAGACCAACCTTTATATGGACTTGTCAGAGCAATCGTGATCCCTGGGATGAGGTTTTCTAGTACAGTGCTATCTTACTTGCCTTTTTAATAAGACATAAGGAAAGATGGTCATCATCAAATTTTCTTTGAAGAAGAAGTTGAAGCATTAAACCAATTGGCTATGGAATATAATGTTTTATAGAGCAGTTCAGGGATATCTGTGGGTAAGGGATGTTAGGTACACAAAGGTCTATATACTTTTCTTTAATGATGTTGATCATGCCTACCATTTTTGTTTAGACTCTGCTGAAAAGAAGAAAGAGCAATTTGTTTGGAGTTACCGTTCGTGAACACCTAAAGCAATACAATTCAGGGCTGAGGAGGTCTATGGAATTCTAGCTTGAAGACATGCTCATGTTTCAGAGCAATTCAGGGGGCGAATCAGAAGAGCTCTGGACTTGTTATTGGGAAGTGGTTTGTCTGAGCTGGCTTTGCTCCTACTTAGTAGTACGTAACCTTGGCCAAGATATGCCTGAGTTCCATCGGTAAAACAGGATATGATTGCAAATTGTGACACACACACCCTGCCTCCCTCACAGAGTTGTAATAAATAAAGTCAGACCAAAAAATATTGAAAGTGATTTGAAAAACTAAAATGTTTGATACAGGTGAAGTGTGACTTGATCATTGCAGTTTCGCCAAGCTGAAATAAGAGAGAAAAGCAAGCTTAACATCAGAAGTCCTGGCTGTGTGTCTGTGAGGCAATTACAGAACCTCTCTGAACCTTGGTTTCCTTATCCCTATCAAGGAGATTATAAAGATATTTGTCTCCCAGAGTCTTTGTGAAACATAAATGAGGGAGTATATGTAAAAGCACTCAGACCTAGACCCTGGTACAAAGTTTTGCTTCACAAATGTTTCTGTGGGTGTTCAAATGCAGCACCCCTTCCCCAGGTGCTGGAGCAGGCTCAATGTATTACATTGAAGTCTCCTGTTTGATAGCAGGCATGTTTCCAAACATGCCAGAAAATTTGTTATTCCAAGATGTGCTCTATTTACGTTCTGGCTTTGGAAACACTCCCCTGATCACCCCTGCTGATCACTCCACCCTGGCCCTCACCCTTAATGACCTTTTTCCTGAAACAAAACGTAATAAGTGCTAAATCAGTGTTATCCATCTTTCTGGAAATTCTGCTTCAGAATTCTCACCTCCAGGCCTTTGCCTGTGCTTTAAGTGCTACCGAACACTTCCTCCTGCCTCTACAACTTCCTCCCCATACATACTCGTCCTTCATCTTTCAGCTTAGACTTCACTGTACCAAGCAGACTTCCCTCATCTCCAAGGTCTAGGTTAGGTGCCCCAGGCTCTTGTGTATTTATTTGTCTTGGCAAGGAACACATTATGTTGTAATGGCTTGTCTGTCTCCCCCTTTACTGTATGCCTCTACTGGCATGGAGAGTGGTGTAGGTCTCATCCAGCATGTACACGCAGGAATATTCCATAAATGAAGAAGTGGGTGAAATTTATAGAGTTGTGCTTCCCCGCTTTATCCTCATGTGTACTTCTTGGCTCTCCTTCAGTTGCCTCTTTCCAGTAGAAATTTCTTGCCTCTATCATTTTTCTGCTTCAAGACTAGGCATTTAGCGACTGCCATGCTTCTGGCCACTGTTGAATCAGAGTGAAAGAAACTGAATCCAACGTTTGGAATGAGTTGCTTCCTCGCCAGCCAAGCTACTGAGCCAACTGGGGACAACATTTCATATATTCCACTTTTTTCCACCCACGCCTTCTAGTACTTAGTTTGTGATTTTTCTTTTTTGGCTCTTGTCATATTCAAGAAAGTAAGTTCATTATCTATGTGCAAGCTTTCAAACTGAAAATTTATCCCAGTACAAATGTGTCTCTGCATGAGTGTGTGTAAGAGTGTAGGGAGCTGCTGTGTTTTCCCAAGTATTGGTGAATTTAAGGGTAAAGAAAGAAGCTGTAATGCAAATCAATTGAGGTTACCTCATCACTGAATGTACTCTGCTCATTTATTTTGACAAGCCCAACTTTTAATTACCAGGCTTCATAGTATACTGGTAAATGTAGCAATAGTGACTTTGGCAGAAAGAGAGAAATCTGTGTAACATGAGCCTTCAGAATGAGTCCATGCTGACTCCTTGTAAAATGGAGTGAGGCAATTCATTTTAAGAAGAATTTCAGTGGAGCAGTTTATGTGATATGTGACTGTAGTCACAAATCAGTGAGCCTTTTATGAGCCAAGCACACCAGAATGTGTACATTAAGTGAGTGTAGTTTCTCAAAGAAATTTTGTTGGCCACTCCAAGCTTTTTCCAGTGATGCTGCCATTACCCAACAGATTTTTAGAAGTCTTCATTTGGAATTATTTTCAGAGTCAGTTTTCAAATCACAACAAAAAAAATTAAAAATATCACCTGAAAATCATAGTACTGGGGGGGGGAGGTTATTTTTAAATTGCTTGCCTATTTTTTGTTATCCAGTTGCACTCTTAGTTACTTTGAGCTCCTTCCAAATTGAATCTTCCCTTGAAGGAAGCAATTGGGCCATCACTGAGGTCATTCATGAGAAGGTGACATGGTGTTGATAGACCCATTAGGGCCAGGAGACCCACCCACACACTTTAATAGGCACTGGAGGCGCTTCTGTTCTTGGCAGTTTATCAGAGCTCTGTGAGAGTAGGAAAAATCCTACAGACATAGTGTACAATTGATGCTCATTATTTTGTTCTTTATCTTTTCTAGCCAGGCATCAGTTTGGAGTTTCTCCCAGTGTCTTGGGCACATAGAAAGAAGGGGGGCAATGTGTCACCACCAGCTTCTGCACAGCATTCGGCTCCTAGCCACCTAGGCCTGTGTTCTCATGTTCTAAGATTTTTCTTTTTTCCCTCCTATAAAATCTCCTACCTAAATTGGTAGAGCTAAACCATTGGAAACATTTCCTTTACTATTCTCTGCTCTTCTACCCCTGCCCAATCTCCATCTGCATCTCTCCCCCACTTAAAAAAAAAATTAAACACGCAACATACCTGCCTAAGCGAATTAGAAATTGCCAATATCAGTGAATAGAAATTAAAAGCCCAATTGGAGCTTGAAAAGAAGTGATTTCAGTCAACAGTACCTAAGGTAGACAGATCTTGTAAGAGGTGTGTTGGGGGGAGGGGAGAGACAATACAAAAAAAAGCCCTCAGGACCTCAGAGGACCTGGGACAAGTGACCTACAGCTTGTAGGGTCTGCGTTGATGGGGTGGGGATACAGTATAAATTTAAAAATAACTGGGTCCTGAGATCCCAGAGGGGCCCAGGGCCAACTATGATGCATAGCAATAAAATTCTCATGTAAAAGATTTTAAGCTGGACTGCCCTTTCTGGGGAGGCTGAAAAATATTTTTCACTTAGGCGTAAACCCACTCTCATTGGCCCGGAGTAGGGTTGGAGCTCTTGCATCCAAGCTGCTGGGCTGGCCAAATGGAGGATGGCCTCAGTCTCTTTCTGGGCTTGCGCTTCGCGCAGCTTTGCCCTTTTCCTCTAGTCACAGCAGTGAAATGGCACCATGTAAACCCACAAGGCCAATCACATCAAGGCAAGAGTTCTTTCGTCCCCTGGTTGTAAAGTGAAGGAAACATAATCCCCACCTCATCGTAACATTTTATTCTGTTTGTGAAGGTTTTCTTTTTCTAGTAATAAGAGATAAAAATGAAGGCTCTGTCAAAGCACAAACTGTAACAGGCTGGTAGTTTATTTGTGAGATATTTTATTTTGTTGCTGTTGAGGTATGGGAATTTAAAACAATCTTAGAATAGGCATGAAGTGAACATTATTTGGCAGGAGGCACCAATAAAAAAAAGGGGAGGGTGGTACTTTTTGGTTAATGCTGAATTCCTTTGAAGGGTCAACACTCAAATGCCCCCAAGGCCGGGCAGAGCTGTCTATGCCAAAGCAGATCCCAGACTCGGAGGGTGCTGTTGAACTGGGGAGCGCCTGCCTCATAGAAAGGTAGGGGCAGTTGTGGCTCAGCTCTAGCCAATTGTTGTCCTGGAGATTGCAGACCTGTGCTGCCAGAGCTTCGGATATTTTTTAAGTGAAGACAGAAATCCAGAATTTTATGTGAAATCACCCAAGTTCTACAAGTTGGCAACTGATTCGATTTTTTTTAGAACACTGCTAGGGCCAAACACGTCACATCTGTGGGCCAGACTCAGCTCAGGGGCCTCCGGTGTGTACGCTCTATAGCTGTGCATTCTGTCAGAGCCCATGTGTCTTGGGGCAGAAAATGGGGCTCGCTAGTTTCCAGTGTGGGCTGGTATGTGGGGTGGGCTGGTGCTGGAAGAGCAGCATGAGAAAAGCGCCCACAGCCCAGCAGTTTCCTTATCACGGAGGATTCTTTGCAGCAGCTGCTCTAACCTGACCTCATCCCTTCCCATTGCATCCCTCAGTCCTCAGAAGGGAGTGCCCGAGGGTGCCAGGTGCTCAGTGGAAGGCAGATGAGGAAGGAGGAGGAAATGCAATGACCACTGGGACCACTGTGGACTCACTCTGGACTAAAAAGAAGCAGAATTGGGAATGTAGCCAGGATTGGGGAACCACGGGGATTTCTGCACATTATAAATGAGGATGTAATACTTTTAATGGGGCACCTTGAAGGAGAGAAGCATTGAAACCAGACAAAAGGAATTGGGTCATCAATAGAATAAGGCATCTTAAAGGAGCTGGCTGCTTGTGGAGGCCCATTAGGAAGTAAAGGAGAGTCCTGGATGCCTTGGACCCCTTAGTCTAAGGCTGGACCATCCAACCCACTGAGATAAATATGGGCAGTGGCCCCGGTCTTCCTGTAATGGGCTGGAACTGTTGTAACTCTTGTGTTCTGGCCTATAAATAAAGAATCTCACTACCATCCTCCAAGTCCAAATATAAAGATTTTCTGCTTTAATGTCATGATTTATATTATCCCCTGGATACGTTCTATTGGCTACACTCAAGTGGATATTGCTCTTTGTCTTGTCAGAACACCTCATACAGAGGCTCAATGATTATTTGTTAATTTGCTTGGTCAGGAAATGTTTATTTGCATTTTGTATTTAGTTTCGTATTTCCATATACAGTCATCGCTGCATAACAATGTTTCACATTGCTATGTTCCACAACAGTTCCATAAGATTGGTACCATATATCCTAGGTATGTAGTAAGTTGTACCATCTACGTTAGTGTAAGTACGCTCTATGTTGTTCACACAACGATGAAATCACCTAAGAACGCATTTCTCAGAACGTATCCCTGTTGTTAAGCTATGCATGACCATCTTTCAAGATCCACTCGGTTGTCAGCTTTGACACATGTTTTTCTACTTCATCTCCCCGTGTTTCCATGTTTCTGGTGATATTGTGTTTGTCTGTACCCCATCCTGACACCCAGCATCATCTTTGTGTTCACCAAAGCCATGGAATAGTCTGTAAATCAACAATTCATCGTGGAGTACAGATTTAGTGAGAAGAAATTGGATTGGAGGAAAGTCTGTTAGCTGACGAACTGGAATTCCAAGAGTCTGGATTGTCTCAGAATCCACCAGAATGGAAGAGAAAGTTATTTTGAGTAATTTGGAAGTATGAGTGTGCATGTTTTTCTCCGAGAAGCTTTGTAAGGATTAGAGGGAAAGTGATATATTTTTGTACCAAGCAATTTGCTTAAGAACCTATTTTTAGATTTCTGTAAATAATAAAATTTCTAGCTTTTTATATACTTAGATATAATATATATATTTTACAAATACAAATTGGTTTTCTTTTCATTTTAAACTTTACTGTGATTTCAAAAGAACTTTTAGTAGTCATTCTAAATGGATAATCTCATTTGAACATGGTAGTAGCATGCTAATCCTTTCTTGGATCAACTCTGCATTTACTATAATTAAAAATATATAAGAATGGTATCTGCATGTGGGAAGGGAAAGAGAGGAAACACTGAAAATTAAATCAAGCGATGGGTTTGAGTTATGGAACGGCAGGGGATTTTTTCTTTCTTTAATGTAATTATACTATTTGTGTAGCTTTAAAAAGAAACTCAAAATGAGAAAACAATGCCTTCAGAATAAGAGTTTCCTTTTAAAAAATAGGTATTTTGGGGCCATGCCAGTGTCATAGAGGTTAAGTTTGCACTCCCCGCTGTGGCACCCAGGGTTTGCCGGTTCGGATCCCGGGTGCAGACCTACGCACCACTCATCAAGACATGCTGTGGTGGCGTCCCATATACAAAAAAGTAGAGGAAGGTTGGTACAGATGTTCTCTCAGGGACCATCTTCCTCACCAAAAAAAATTAAAATAAATTAAAAATAGGTATTTTTACGTTCTTGATCTTTTATTGATAAGTCCATTTTCATCAGCCTAGATTTATTTTCACTTTCCAATAATATACTCCTTATTCTTCAGCAAGGTACCCCTTGTTTAGAGAACTGAAAGAGGAAAAAATTAATTATTTCAGATACTCAAGTCTGAGAACACAGGACAGTTTTTGTAATAAGAAAGACAGGTTACGGGAAATGGAATCTTATTTGACATCTGCGAGTTGGCTCAGCGGAAGATAACTACACACTGAGTCGATGCCGGGAGATCTATATTTCTGTTCCTGACATCTGTAGGTGCCACCGCCAACACCAATGGTGATGATGATAAGTGATGGGAAAATGAACTGGGAGGTGATTATCTTCCTTGACAGATTTAAAGAACTGCCACAGGCAGCCCCGAGGCAAGTGCTGACTGAGGACATTCTGGCGCCTGCGTCAGGTCACTCTGGCTCAGTCGGGCAAAGCAGTAGGGGGCAATGCAATAACTCTGTGGTTTAAATCTGTACTTAGATCCGTTTTTTTTTTTTTTTTGAGGGGTGAACTGGAGGTTGTACTACAAATCCTGTAATATCTGTTACTGTTGGTTAGTTGGTATCTGTCTTGAACTTGTGTTATAACTGTGGAGATCCAGTATTCATTGCTCCATGCACAGTATCCAAGGATATGCTCACAGTAAACATTTGAATATGGTTTTCCTAAGATTTTTGAGGCTCAGTGCCCATCCCCAAAGCCTCTACTTTCACCCAGGGTGTGGTAAGTGCTAGGGTTGGGCTGGGTCAATCCTAATATTGATCACAGGGGAAGAGTCTGACCTGAGCTATTGCTCCAGCAAAGACAAGCAGGCACAAATGAAGTGAGGCAAAGGACCATGGGTGCTCACTGGGGAGCCACACTGGGGAGCCTGGAGGAGCTGTGCTTACTGATTCTGGAAAGCCAGGCTGGGGACACTCAAAGAGAAGAAATGTGCTCAAAGGCAGCACTAGCACCCAGTTATCCTTCACATTTTGTTTGTTTTAATATAGATACGATTTTTTATTATAAAACAGTTAACCTTTTTGCCTTTCTTTTTTGCTTCTGTCTTATTCAGGACTTTATAAGTATTTGACTTTACTCAAAATGTGCAAGGAAGAATAATGGAAGCCCCTGAATATCTTGATTTGGATGAAATTGACTTCAGTGATGACATATCTGTAAGTATTGCTACTTGCAAGCAATCCTTCAGGAGTTTCTGCCTTTACCTACACAGGCTACTTAGTATAGTCTGTATATCCTAAAATCTTCTGACTACATTTAGAAATCGACAGCAGAAATCCTGTGTGGCAGACAAAGTGTGGTTTGGGGGCCTCCTGGACTGAAAAGTGAATCCCACTTACTTGTGTGTCAGCTTGCGTGGGAAAGGCATTTAACCCCCCTGAGACTCCCATTCCTAATCTGTTTCATTGTTGTCAGGATGATTCACTGAGTAAATTTATAAAGTGCCTGCATACAGTAGACACTTTCGCATAGTTACTTATGTGCATAATTAATCCTATGAATGTTAATGCCCTTTATATGACTGGCTGTGCTACGGCCAGCATTCTTTAGCATTGACAGAGACACAGACAGAAGGATGGCTAAGTTATTAGCTTGTGAACAGTAAGAGGAATCCTTCCAGTCACTGTAGGCATCAAAACACAGGTTGGATGCTTTTTGGGAATATTGAGGAAGAGTCATGATTGATAAGGACTGGACCAGCTGACCTCTGAGGCCCCACTTGATGCTGTGGGCTGATAAGCTTTAGTTTCCACAACACCCACAAACTTCCTGCCTCCAGGTTAACTCAAGGCTGCTCTGAATGGATTGTCTACATGCACCTTGCTTAGAGCTACATGTGATTTATCCTGGGCCACACGATCAGTTCTGCCACAGAGGCCAACCAGCAAATGTGTTGGTCTCTCTCACCCCAGCCAAATTGGACTAACTTTCAGAGGACGTGCTGAGAAGGTTACTGTGACTTTTCTTCCCAGGACCTCCAAGGGTCACAATTTCTGACCTTACTTTTCATTGATCTCTCAGGCCCTGGAGCTTTGGGTCACCTCTGGAAATTATCTCAAAAAGATAAGCTTGCTTTAACATGCCTCTGGCAACAGTGTTATTCCTGTACTTGACTCCTTACTTTGAAGTAAGATTTGCATACTGTGCAGGAGAATTGGATTACTGGGATGAGTTGATGAATCACCAATTATATACAACCTTGGATGAGTCTTTGTAGTAGGGAAATGCGAATTCAGCCTTTCCCTATTTCAGCTTCCAGACAATTTTTATTAATCCTCATTAAGACCGATGCAAAGTGAGTTCTTCTTTCCTGTGATATGTCTGTCTGTCTCTCTCATCTCCTTTTGAATCACTGTGCTTGACTGAAAAGTATTCAGAGCATGATTCTTTTATAAGCACTCCCTCAAGGTATTTTGAGCTGAATAGGGAAGAACAAGGAAAACAATGTAATGTGGGGAGGGGTGGGCAGGGCAGAAGGTGTTTAGAAAGGTGTGTTATGTGTAGGAGTTCCAGGTAGCTCTCTGAGCTTTGATAATGAAGTTGCATTTTAAAAGTACAGGCTTTAAAGGCACCAGTCTGGGCTCCTCCCTTGTTCTGACCCCTTGCTGGCTAGAGCACATTAACTTCTCCTCTCTAACACACCCACCTAACTTTTAAGGTTGTTTTGAGGATTGAGTGAAATAATAATATATGTGAAGCACTTAGCTTGGCACACAGTACTTGCTCTTAAAAGTGGTAGCTTTTGTTATTATTTCAATGAATACTACAATAATATTTATATGACCAATGGTGAAGGCACAACTCGAGGGAAAAGACCGGGCATCATGTCAAGACTTTTTTTTAAATACAATAGAGCAGTTGTATTTACAGAAGAATCATCTGGCAGCAGCCCATAATTTTGATGAATTAGGAATCTCCACTTGAAAGATAATAAAATATGTTAAGCAATAACTGAGGCTATTTAGCAAATTGGGATACAGGATTATGCAATAGTTGAGCTTCTATA
Organism: Tapirus indicus; assembly: GCA_031878705.1. Classification (NCBI taxonomy): domain Eukaryota; kingdom Metazoa; phylum Chordata; class Mammalia; order Perissodactyla; family Tapiridae; genus Tapirus; species Tapirus indicus. Next base: position 41,537,708 of record CM062925.1, read on the forward strand.
ACTTGACCACTCTGAAACATAAATAAACATTTCCATCTGTAATTGTGTAACTGCACTCAAACCTCCCCCCACCCTCAAATATGTTTCTATTGTTTGGATCTTAACCTGCATTTAAACTTAAATCAGAAGGAAAAAAGTGAAATTGCATAGAACTGTTGAAACAATAATAATGCCTATCATTTATTGAGCACTTACTATGTGATAGGCATTATCTTGTTTAATCCTCACAACAATCCTATGAAGAAGGTACTTATTTTCATTTTACAGATGAGGAACCTGAAGCATGGAGATGTTATATAACTTATCAAGGGTTACACAGCTAATTAGGGGCACTCTGGTTCTATAATATCTACTTTTAGCCACAATACTTGACTGCCCCTCCAAGATGAATAGTCTGTTGTATTGGTCCTCATCGGGGTCGATTTTACCCACTCCCTGAGGGAACATTTGGCAATACTTGGAGACACTTTTGATCTTCATAACTGGGGAGGTGCTTCTGGCATCTAGTGGGTAGAGACCAAAGATGCTTCTAAACAACCTAAAATGCATGGGAAAATCCCATATAACAAAGAATTGTCTGGCCTAAAATGTTGGTAGTACTGAGGATGAACAGTCCTGGTTTATTTTAATCCACATGAAACTAAAGAAGCTCTACTTTGACTGGCAACCTCTATAACATGGTAGATTATTTCATAATAGTTCAATCTGATCCAGGTTTAATACCTTCAGTGTGCCAGAATAGTATTGTCCTTATATAATGACTTCATGAGGAAAGCAATGGATATAACCTCTTAAATATTGAAATGATTGTTCTCAGCCTATTTAGGTAAACTAGGAGCAGAAAATATTACAACTGCTTTAAGAGCTAAATGGAGACTATTGAGATGCTAACATTAAAAAAATGAAGATGTATTCAACTTGCTAATTCACTGGCCTAAAAAGAAATGTGGTCTCCCATAAACATGCCTTTATTTTTAGGATTTTGTAAACCTCCATCTCTCATGGCCCTTAAGCCTCTTTGTGGCAGGAGAGGGGAGGAACATGCACAAGACGTTTGAAAAAGATGTTTACCAAAGAGATGCTTGAGTTTAAACTGCTCTTCTCACTCTCTAGCCATAGCCCGATTACGTAGTCCAGGCTTTGTGTTTCATGATTTTTCCCTCTGGTCATGAGCCTGGTTCTTGTTTTAATTAAAACACAAGCTGTATATTGGTACAAAAAAGCAACTGGAACTTTTTTGCCTTTACCTAATGAGACAAAACAGAAGGCAATCAAGTTATTTTGAAGTTTCCCAGACTCGAAAATAATGCTCATCTTTTGCAAAATGCAGAGTTTAAACTATACATTCTTGTAACCCTGCCATCTAAAAGGGCAGAGCATTGTGCAATAACTGCAGATCTGTGAGGGAGAGATGACGACACATGTAAACACCAAGGTTCAAAGTAGGGATCTTCTGTCACTGCAAATGGGTTTATAGATTTCTCTCTTTATTCCTATGGAAGCCAGATCCCTCTATCTTAAAAAAGAGAAATGCTCTGGAATACTATTTTACCATAGGGTTTTTAGTAGCCATGGTGTATTTCTTTTATTAAGAGAGGCCAATTTGCTATTCTCAAAAATGGTATTGTACATAGGACTGGATGCAGCAGAGGCCGAACCATGGATCTGTTGAAGAGCTTCACTCATCGCCATCAAATGTTGGCTGTGCCGTGCACCACGCTGAACTCTTGAAGTCAGTTATCTTGTTTAAGACACACATCAGCTCTGCAAAGCAGGCCCTCTTTTAATCCCCTGTTTGGCAAATGAAAAAACTGAGGCTTAGAGAGGTCGTGTGACTTTCACAAGGTTACGGACAGTTAAGTGGCAGGGTCGGTATTTAAATAGAGAACTGTTTGACCGCGTTACCCTTCCCCTTCTGAGCAACTTGGCTGAGTAGAAGAATCTCTGGACCAGTCATCTCATCCATCACTATCCCCAGATGGCACTGAAGCGATTGCAAGTAGCTTTTTGGTAGTAATGGACTTGGCATATATTATAAATAAATAAAATAAGACAAACTAAAGAAAACTTACGCAAATCTCTTAATTTTACTGTACCTCAACTTTCCCATCTGTAAAATGATAATGATCATCTGTATCTATTACCTTGGATTCTATGAAGAAAATATGAAATTTTGTATATGCGTATGTATATAAACGTCCACATATTTATATACATACACATATGTATACACGCATATGTATACACATACCTACATGTCCATATGTACAGATACATGTAAATATATACACACATATGTATATGTGCACATACACAAATAGAGGTAAGGAAAATACTCTATTCCTCTGCACAGGAATTTTTGTTGCCTTTCTGTATTACTGTGACTCCAACTTTGGTGAAAGTTGGTAATCGCATAACCTATTTTTTGTGTGAGTCAAATGGATCAAGATAAGTGTCCTTCCACTTTACTATCCCCTTTGACCCAAGCCCTTGCAACCTAGGGTAATAGCACAGAATTATATGGATTTATCTTCCTAAGGTACTTAAACCACTGTCAGGTAGAAAATAAATTCTTATGGCAACCAAACCTCACTTTCAATGACTTTCACATTTTCCATCCTACAGATCAGGCATCACTTGCACTAAAATACCTGCCCCTCTCTGTTTTGCGTCTGCCACCTTTTACTCCACTCAATCGAGGCACTTCCCAGATTTTGTTACATTTTAACAAAGAGCTATTTCACAGCAGTGGGAGACCTTGAGAAAGAGTATGCAGAGCTTATCAGGTGGACTCAGGCAGAGAGTTGGGCCAGTAAAGAATACAGCCTTTGCCCTGATTTTAGGTGTGAAAAAGAGTAGCAAGATATTCAAGGTACAGAGAGCCAGGTTTGTCCCTCATCTCTAGCAAGGAATTTACATGAATAAGATCCTAGTGTACTTTCTTCTGCGCTTCCTAGAAGGTGACCAAGACTTTCACGTGGCCTCTGGCTGCCTCAGTTCCTTCTTTGCCATCCCTGTCTATCAGCGCTGCCCTTCCTAGTAGTCACCCTGCTCTTATCTAGATTACAACTCTACTTAGTGCTTCTCTGTGATCTAGTTCCATCAACGTTCACATGTTCTTTTTGCAATGTCCTATATTCAAGTCTAAATTATCTCGAATTCCTCCCCTTCTGCAGCCTCCCATTATCAAAAATCTCACATGTTGTTCTAATATCGTATATGTGTTATCTTGTTTTCTTAACACCTGCCAGAAAAAGAATTAGGAATAATCTCATCAAGACAAGATGAATTATATGTTCATGTTCCAAAGCTGGTGTTAGAACCCAGGACTAGAACCCAGGTCCCCAGGCTTCAAACCTTGGACTGGACACCTCTTCCTGAGAAGGTAGAAAGCAACCTTATGTACAGAGTGATTTCCAAGAAGAATGAGCAACTGCCAGACTTTTAAAATTTGCTCTTCTCTTACTCTACATATAGCCCTAAAAGCTCTTATCTTGCCTGATAGTCATAGCAGTTATTAGATTGACTATACAGGTCATTTACACAAACTACCTTTTATGCATGACTAGATTTTATGCCAATCTACTCAAAAAGCATTTATTAAACACTTACAGTGTGCCAGGAATTGCTCTAGGCTTGCTGTAGATGACACAGACATGGTCTCTCTTCTCGCAGAGTTTACAATACCTAATAATAACAACTGAGCATATTATGAAATGTCAAGTTTAACTTCATGGTAAGTCACATTTAATTACAATATCAAACTCCATTCTTGATAGTCAGTCCTTATATTTTGGTGGTGATTAATTATTAGGTAACAAGTAAGACTAGACCATCACTGAAGTTGAACAAGGTTTACGGCTGGCCATCTGCCCTACTGCAAGATAAATTTCTTTTGTAATATATAATTTTTGCTTCAATAGTTACCATTACTTTGGCTTCATTTTTAAATGTTCACTTTTTATACTTTTCAATATAAATAATACTAGCATTTGTTGAACACTTACTATGCATCAGTCACTATTCCCCATGTTTTACATTATTAGCTTATAATCTTCACAGGCACACTCTAACATAGGTACGATTATTAGCCTGTTTACAGATGAAGACACTGATATGCAGAGGTTAAGTAACTAAGATTAATTAGCTGGAAAATAGTGAAGCCAAGATATAACATGGGCAGTCTGGCTCTATTATCCATGTATGTAACCACTGTATTGAAAATGACTTCTGCTGGGCCCCTTGGTCACCTCTGGTAGTTCAGTCCATCCAAGTCTCTTCTCATCCATGACCACTTCTCACAATGGAGGAAGATCATTCAATACTGTGATCTCACCACCTTTACCAAAGTGGACCTTTGTCTTTTGTCTGACTACACGTATTAGCATTACAATAGAGTAGTTCCAGGTATACTCTTGGAATGGTCAAAGAGTTACTGAGTTTTAATACCAACGACAAACCATGTTTTAGCATAAAAGAATTTGATTATTATTAATTTAAAAAAAAACTCTTGTTAGGATTAAAAACAGGTAACAAGATCCAAAATAAAATGAATTTAAAAATAGGATTTATAATAATTTCCTTTAATGGAGGCTAAATGGTAGAAAAAATGTATTTAAAGCAGACTGGAATGGATATATGAAAGGGTAGATCACCAATATCTGTCCTATGTAGAGGTGGTGGTTGAAACTGTGGGAGTCAGTACGATCGCATGTGAAGTATGGAATGCAGAAAGAGAAGAATGTTCCACAGAAGGAACTATGCAGAAGTATGTCCCACGTGGTGGGAGGAAAAAGAGGTTTCCACAGAACAGACCGGAAAGAAGTTTTCAGATATATAGGAGGAATACTGAGGGAGCCAAAAAGCAGGGAGGGATTTAAAGAATTTAAAGAAGAAAGTGGTCAATAGTGGGAAATAGGTCATAGTGGGGAAAAAGTGGTAAAGAGAAGGGTTGAAAAGTGCCCACTGGATTTTCCAGTTAAGACTCATTGGTGGCCATAATTAAAGCAGTGCCTGTGGGGTGATGGAACAGAAGCCATGTCATGGTGACTGGAGGAGTAAATGTAGAGGTGAGGAAGTGGAGACAAGAACCAAGGCAATGCTTTCAAAAAAGATGGCTGTGAACACAAGAACAGGCAAGTGCCTGGTCAACTGGGGAGTCAGCATGTCTTGAGGTGGCGGTGTGCCTGTTTATTTTCATAGGATCAGAGAAGAGAGCCAATGTTGAGAGAGTGGCTGAAGAGAAGGAGAGAAGAGAGGATGCTGGCAGAGATGAGTCCTGAGGAGATGGGAGAGGAAGAGACCTGAGCACAAGCAGAGGGCTAGCAGTGAAGGGGCGGGCTGTTAGTATCACATCCTCAGGGAAGGGGCAGAAGAGCATGATTTGTTATGGACAGCATAAAGTCAGGACACCCCTTCCTGAATTGAAGAGCAGGCCACTGGAGAGGAGGTCAAAATTTTAGAAAAATATTTTGTTTCTGAAAATCTCCATTCAGCTATGTGTCTTTGCTTTCACTACCAGTTTTGCGTGTGCACTTTGTTGTCATTTTATTGTGTGTCTGTTGAGATGCCTGCTTGAATTTTGGAAAGCTATGTGAGAAATCATGAATTTCAGGATAGTTATTTGGATGACTGGTTTAATTGTTTCTTTTGGAAACTTAATGGGACCTTAGTTGTTTAAAAGTCTCTAGCTTGAAAAGGTGCTTGGGATTTAGTTCTTTCATTTTCTGTGGCTCATTACCATTTGAGTAATGTCTGCTTGTTCACCCAACTGGCTCTAGTTTTCCAGAGTGGGGGCCAAAGCTCTTCAGTCCTGAAAATATCTAGGGTAGTCAGCAATCCCCATAGCCCAATGTAAAAATCACACACTGTTATTATGAATCTCATGCATGGTCAAACTATTTTGCATGGCAGGATGACAAAATTGACTGGCGTAGGCTGGGATGTGTAGGATTGTCTTACGTCATATCAACTCTATGTAGTTTGAGAAGCTAAGTTTCAGTGTCAGCTCTTGGCCGTGGACTTTCTTGGATGAGGAAAGACCAAAGAGAAGCCAAATAACATGCTAGGACTGGCTGAGCTATCCTTCCTTTCCTTTCTAGTCCCAGCTCAGGCCCCCCTCTTCCTGCCTCGTTAATTCTCACGTCTTGATCTACTGAGCTTAAAATCATGAGAGGAATGAACATGAGGAGGGAAGGGCTGTGGTACACACATGGAGAACAGGTTAGAGAGAAGAGACAAAAAACATTTAACATCATTTTACAGCTTGCAAATTGACTTCACTTACGTTATCTCATACAATTATCTGTGTTTTATAGATAAGAAAAGGGAGCCCCAGAGAAATGAAGTGATTGATTTTTCCAGAACCACGGAGTTAGTAAATGTCAGAACTTGGTTTTGAATCCAGATCTTCTGGCTCTATATCCATTGTTCTTTATACGAATGGCTAAGGCATCAGCCAGCATTCATACTATTAACATATTAGAAGTGTTTTTTTCCTTTAAATATACCATGATTACATTGCTAGACTCGTAATTATTGGTTTTTCTAAGAAGATTAGTGCTATATAAATGTTAACTACTATCATTATTACTATTATTATTGCCACTAAAATCATGGGCTCCATAGGGGAATTCATTTATCCAGTTCAATAAGTACCTAGTATCTTTGGTAAATAAAATATTGTCTACACCCTCAGGAAGCAAAGAAAGCAGTCATGTAAACATACAGGTGAAATGTCATGTGATGGATTCTGTAATGGACATATGCCCAGGATAAGGTCATAATATAGAGCAGCGGTTCTTGAACTTCATTATACATAAGAGTCACCTGGATGGCTTGTAAAAACACAGATTGCTGGGCCCTTCCCTCAGAGTTTCTGGGACGGGGCCCAAGAATGTGAATTCCTAACAAGTTCCTAGATAGTGCTGATGCCTCTGGTCAGAGAGCACACTTTGAAAGCTGCTATTACTTCCACATGGGAGGGTCAAAGAAGATATTGTAGAACCAGGCAAAGCTTGGTGAATTAAAAAGTGTTTGCCTAGTAAAATGGGTGGAAAGGCATTCCAGATAGATGGAATAGCATGCATAAAGGTATAGACAGGTAAAACAGTAGATAGGAGATCAATGAGAAATTTGGTATTGCCACAATCAAAGAGAAGGGGTCAATGGGGAGAGATGAGTCAGAGCTCATTGAGGATTTCACATGCCATTCCCTATAGGCTGTGCAGAGCCACTGGAGGGTTTCAGAGAAGCACCTTTGTCGAATTTGCATTTTAGAAAGTTAATTAATTCTAGTGTAAGTATGGAAGCATGGAGGAGATTCCCACTTGCTACCTAAATCTGAAAGAACTCCTTTGAACATCTATGATACTATGCTCAGGGATTAATCAAATATGTGCATCTTGGTGTTTCAGTCAAACAGTTAAGAAATCACTGTGTGGGGGCCAGCCCGGTGGCGCAGCGGTTTAGTTCGCAATTGGCAGCCCGGGGTTCGCGAGTTCGGATCCCGGGTGCCCGCGGACGCACTGCTTGTCAGCCATGCCGCGGCGGCATCCCATATAAAGTAGAGGAAGATGGGCACAGATGTTAGCTCAGGGCCAGTCTTCCTCAGCAAAAAGAGGAGGATTGGCAATGGATGTTAGCTCAGGGCTGGTCTTCCTCACACACACACACACAAAAAGAAATCACTGTGTGCCATGCATATATACAAGTCAAAGATATCCTCCTTTCCCTCTGGCATTTGGGGGAGCCAATACTAACACAGAGGAAACAACAGAGCACATGACTAGGCAGTGCTTTACCAAGGGTAGAAAAGAGTAGGGTTGGTAAGGGCTGAAGCAGACAGCCAGGGTTTCATGGAGAAGGCAGAGCACAAGCTGACCTTGCAGGATGGTGGCATTAGCCTGGCCAAGGAAGGCACAGAAGGAGAACTAACTTTGAATGCACAGTGACATTGAAGAAGCAGAGGCAACTGGTCAACCTTTGGCAGGGGCTCTTCTTGAGACTTGGTGGAGGAATGAAAAAGAGGTTTGGATCAAAAAGACAGTTTCCACAGAGAATAACCTCTGGAAGATTTTTAGAAAAAGAATAGATGAGAGCAGCATAGAGATAGGAAATATAATGCCTCTCAACCAACTGTAAGCTCCCTCTCCTTTCTTAGCACCCAAGGATAACAGGAATCAAGGGAACAGAATATAAAGGCTTGGATTGGGGTCAAGAGATGGGGAAGATACATTGGGCTTTAGTTCTGATAGGGCCCAAATGACAGTAGTTGCTGCCCTGGGAGCTGGCCATTGTCCTGAGAATGAGATGGTTTGGCAATCTGACAGCTCCTTATAAAAGGCCATCTGCCCTGTGAACTGGGATGAAGGCCTGGGAAGCGTTCCCTTTCAGCTCCCAGATGGAAGCACAAGGTACTAGTGCAAGAAAGATTCCTGGGTCATTTACTTATTCCTAAATTTGCAAATATGAACATGTTTTTGCATGTTGGTTTTGTGAATTGTGTGTTTCCTCTGCATCTCTTCACATCACAACTTCTTTGTGTTCTATCCAAAGAGCAATGTTTGTACTTACTGAAACAAATCCACCAATTGATTTTTTTCTTATGTCTCTATAAAGAATGGTGGATTTGTTCACAGTGTAGATTGGAGTCATTGCTGAATTTGACATTCCATATACCTTTATGATGATCCAAAACTTTGGTTTTCTGGCAAACACATCATTCTCAGATTGCTGAATTTTTTATTTCCTTCACCAGAAGCAGCATGTGACTTTTTCTTCAAGGTCATTATTCCCAGTGAATTAAGATATGTGCCTTCACAAAAGTGACTTCCTGTATGGCCCTGGGTGGAGAGGCAAAGCCACCATATGTGATGTAGGTTGAGGCATTTGGTGCCAGGGGGGCTCAGCTAGGCTAGTCTCTGCCTGTGGCTCAGTCCCCACACCAACCAGGCAGCCTGTGCTGTTCAAATTTAAACCTCATCAAATTAAAAGTCACTGCACACTATGAACCTTTGAGGTCACATAGAAAGAGTTGAAGGTATAGCTAATAATTTAGAGGGTTCTGATATGCCTGACTTTGGGATGGGAATGGCAGTTAGGATGCATGTGGCTAGAAATGCAGATAGCAGCACACCCAGTTTAATCAAATATATGTCATGAAGCCCAGTGAGCAACCTGACTGAATGTATCATTAACTATTCTTAAACACAATCAATCTTAAATTTCTTCTTTCTAAAATTTTGCCTTGGAAGAAAAGCAAAAAAAAAGGAGAAAGGGTAAGACTTTGCCAAAGGGTTTTTCATGGGACACATAGCAGCCGAAACAAAAGGCCCAATTTTAATTGAATTATAGACTGTGTAATTATTTAACTGTACCAGCTGGTCTCAAGAAGCTACCAGATTCCTTAGAGAGCTTGTACTTGGCCAGAAACATGAGGTACCTTATTAGTAACAAGAAAAATGCCTTCTGTACCTGTGTTACCCCCGACCCTCAAAGAACGTGATGTAAAAGGAAAAAAATCCTTGAAGTTCATTTCTGATTTAAGAGGCAGTCCTCCCTCCCTCCAAGTATGTGACTGGATTTGCTAAAGCACCTGTAGTCTCTGAGGAATGGCCAACATAAACAGGATGTTATTGCATCAGACAGGTGAGAGTAATTTCTCTAATTAGTCATTTGAGATTTCATTTTTCACTTGGAAATACTGGAAATTTAATTTGTTTGTGATGTGCAATTGGCACACTGACAATAGCTACAACTGCCCCTCCCTCTGTCTTGCTGTCCTGATACCGTGTGGAAGGCACTGGAGGGGTCTCGGTCTAGACACCTTGCTTCATCTATCAACATCAAGCTAACTAAAGTACCTTTTTATTGACAAATGTGACCTAATTACACGTTCCTCATTTGTAATGCTTGAATAATCCTAATGAGTTTCCCATGATCATTTTTCTTCTAGATTAAATGCTTTTTTCTCAATCCCCCCAAATTTTGCAACAGTGAAGTAATTTGTAATACGTTCTTGTTTATGTGAGAACGTTGTTCTTAAAGGTACAGAGCAACATATTTTTAGAAAGCTGTATTTTATGAATTTAAAGTATGATTGAAGACAGTCCTTGACTTGGCCTTTGAATAAAGAAGACGACATCCTATTTATTTTTTTTTAAATACCCTTCTCTAAAGAAAGATGGATTGGTATCAAACATAGTCCCCATAAATCATAGCTATTGATTTTACATTTGTTTTAGCTCTTCTGATTTTATGCTCCCTTTGTCATAATTTGTTATCCTAATAGCTGGCCCCTGGGTTGGTGCTGGGGCTGAGCCTGCAAGATGGTTTCTTTCAGTTCAGACTAATCTATACGTGAAACAGATGAGCTTTCAAACACAGAACCATGCTCCTCTCACTTTTTATAACATTATCCTGGCATTCCCAAAGAGATTATAAATGCCACACAGTAAAATCTGTGGCAAGAGGCAACATTAGGGACGTTTGCATAGTCCAATCAGCATCAGCACAGATATGGCTGCTGGCTTCCCTGGGTGCCGCAGGAAGCTGGGTGCTCCTCCCCTGGGTTTTGCACACAGAGATTTACTCTTAGGATTCAGAATGCAAATATTATGGCCATCTTCTGGAAATTCTCAAGGTCAGAAAATTCTTCCGTCATCCACAATTAGCAGAAGTGAAAGGAGATAGACCGTCTGTTGGCTACACCCCACTTTTGTTAAACAAGGGCTGTGCAGCCCTCTTTTTAATCTGTATCTGCTTAGATGCTTATAGGTAGAGCTTGGGATGCTGCCATATCACCAAGTGGCCCATAGAGGGTAAATACATTTCTGGACATACATGTTAACTCAAGTATCACTTCTTGTGTTTTGATTTTCTGGCCAGTTTGAGTGAATGTAGTGCTCTCGTTTTAAACTGCTATTTTACACCCTTTCTCCTCTGGCTTCCCATTCAGTACTCAGTCACGTCACTCAAGACCATCCCAGAACTGTGCCGAAGATGTGATTCGCAAAGTGAAGACAGAGCAGGTAGGTTTACTACTCATCTCTCCTTGTCCTGACGTTTAGAGTGTGGAGCACTCCTGTTTCCCCTCACATTGCTCCTGCTTTCTGTTTTCTTTTTGTTTTCCGGCTTCTCCACTCATCCCCCCGCCCTCAACAAACAGATGTTCAGTCATCCTCCAAAGGCTAACAGGACAGGGAGGCCCTACTGAAGACTCAGCTGTATACAAATAAATGTAGGCGATCATCTTGACAGCCCCAAACCACAGTATACACAGCAATTTACTGAAAACCCAAGAAACCATTGGTGACAAAACATAATGATACAGGCGCCAATGAAAAAATGTTGGATGCATTTACTACCCATATGGCAAGGACCAGCTTGGGGGATGGTGCTTTGCCAAAGTCTGAAACCCTATCAGGGATGCGACATGATAGAATCTGCAATAAGGCATACTGTAACAGTTAAGATTAAAGCAAAGCTTTGGAGTTTAATAGTGTAAACTAAACAGAGAATTATGGCATATAGATGAAAACCAGCTGGTTGACCTTTTCTCCTTGCATACCCTCCCACCCCTGACAAAAAAGTACATTCAGGGTTGTTTTTCCCTCTGTAAATCAAATTAAGCCTCTCTCTTTTTCTCTCTGTGATGGGCAAAAATTAAAATAAAAAAGGATATTGATGGGAATGATACCATGGCATTAAACTATGAAATGATGTTTATTATTTTTCCAAGTAATTACTCTAAGACATCACCATTAACCTTGCCAAAGCTGGACCTCCTCTGATAGGAACTAGAATCCTGAGAACCATGGGTGATGGAAGGCTTAAGATAATCCTCGAATTATGTGTATCAGGTTTAAAAATAAATAGATGGTCCTTACCTATACAGCTACTAGAGTTCTAGGCCTTTCTGACTGAAAGGACTTGTACAGAGCTAATTTACTTTTCTCCTGGACTGTTTGTTTTCTTTTGACATTTTGCTTAGATGACACAGGGAAAATAATTAGTCTTTCCACATTTGTTTATCTCTGTGTTTTTTGTGTGAGTGAAAGTAATGCTTCATTGTTTGGGTCAGAAACATCAGAAGATAGTTTGAAGTTCAAATAAAAGTTTTCGTTTACCTTCAGGTTTTTTTTTTTTTTTTAATTTTTTAAATTTCAAACACACTCAAGTTTCTGTCGGGTTTAACAGAGGCTTTGGCCCTAACGCTCATCAGGATGTGTCTCCTTAAACAGCATCACCAGATTCAAAGTTGAACCTCTGAACTGTGGTCAATGACACAGGCAGCAGACTGCAGTGGACAGGCCACCAGGCTCAGACCTGGGTTCAAGCTGGCATTCAGCCATTTATCAGTTTTACGACCCTGAGCCTATGACTAATTATTTATAAAATAAAAAAAGAAACTTTTTCTGCCAATGTTACTAGGCTATTGTTAGGATTAAAATTACATGATGTATCTGAAAGTCCTTTGTAGAGATAATATTTTCTTCTTCCTTAAATTGGAGGTGGGGAATAAGGGAGAAGAAATAATAGCAGACACTTGAAAAGTACTTAATGTGCTAGGTACTATTGTAAGCATTTTTACTTACATTAGCTCAGTTGATCCTAAAATCCCTGTGAGCTAAGCACTAGTAGGATGTTTATATTATAGATGGGCAAACTGAGGCACAGAGCAGAGGAGTTATCTGTGCCCAGAGTCACACAGCAGTTAAGTTACAGAGCCGGCTTCAAACCCAGGAAGTCTGCCTCTAGGGTCTCTGCTCTGATCCAGTACACATACTACCTCTCAGATAGCTGGGCTTAGTGGCATTAATTTAATTTTAGGATATTATCCTTTTGAAACTTTAAAAATCCACATTTTCCCTCATGATTAAGTGGTAAATTTGTTTTTTCTGTTAAATAGCTTTTCTTGCGTACCAGGTTAAGTGAATTAACTGAAGCTTTTAAAAATAATTTTTCCTGGGACTGGTGCATTCCATTTTCTCCGGGTCGTGTGACTTCTAGCCACTTCCACAATAGGTGATGTCAGACATTTCTTCTCTGGTTGAGATGGAGGCCAGTTTCAAGTTCAGAAGCTTTTAGACTTGACCCAGAGCAAAGACCCAGTGCTCAAGGTAATCAGCAATAATTAGACCTGACAGGAAATGGACATATGAGGGAAAGACTCAGGCCTCTTCATGGAATCACACACACCTGCAGTTTGATGGACCATTTGGAGGCTGGTAAACCACTTTCTAACAGAGTGAGAGTGATCCTAGAAAAAGAAACACTTGGGAAAGTCCGTCTCTCCATAGCATCACAGTAGAATTATCTGTGGGATTCTTTGAAAGAAATCTCAGCATAGTAAAGTTTTCACAGCTAGTTTCTGAAAGAAGTGAGGTATTCTCAATTGGTTCCATGGGCATCCGGATGTAGAAATACCCCTCCCTCCAACCAGTCTTTCTTGTTTCAGCCTGCTAGGAGGAGTTTGCTCCAGGAGTGCTTGCAAATTTCCATCTTTATGGTAATCTTTTCAAACAGATGGCAGCAGAAAGCACACTGGCTTCTGAGAAGAGTCCACATCTTCTTTTGGATGGGGCACCCTCTGGGGAAACTTTTCCCCAATCCTCTTGTCACTTAGAATATACTCCACCAGATAAAGATGGTTCTCTTTACCTTTCTAAAGTTTGTTCAGCACTTTTCTAGTTTGTGTAGGTTTTCAAATGTTAACGTCCATCCTTGTATCACCAAGTCTTTGACCAGATGTTCTTGGACCCGTTTGTTCTTTTATTTATTTATTCAGCAAATAATTGTTGAGTGTTCTCTCTCCTAGGCACCGAGGACACGGTAACGAACAAAACGTAGACAAGGCCCCCGTTCTCACAGCACTTACATTCTAGGGGGTGACAGACAAAAGACAAGCAAATAAATAAATAAACCAGATCATTTCAGATAGTGATGAGAGGTGACATGAGGCAATGTGATAGAGTAACTTGCACAAGTTGGGGAGGGAGGGGGTTGGGGGCCAGAGAGTGTTAGAAGGACCCAGCCGTGTGAAAACCGTTGAAGAGTGTTGAAGGCAGAGAGACTAGCAAATGCAGAGCCCCTGAGCCAGGAATGAGCTAAGCATGTATGAGGAGGAAAAAGAACACCAATGTAGCTGCAGCATGGTGATCAAAGTGAGGAGGAGGTGGGGGATACGGTCAGGGTCAGACTCTGTAGGGCCCTGTCGATCGTGGTACACAGAGTTCAGATGTTATGCTAAGTGCTGTGAAGAGCACCACCAGCCGGATTCCAGCTTTTCTAAAATCCTATTCCCTTGAAAGAAGACTCGGCCTGTAGAATCATAACTCTCAGTAGAAGAAGGGACCCTAAAAATCATCTAGTCTGAGACAGGGAGAAAACGAGAAAGTGCAAATAATAAAAGAAAATGGGTAAAATGTTCACAGTTGATGAATGTGGATAAAGGGTATACTGGTGTTCTTTGTACTGTTTTTATTTTTTCATCTATTCTAGAAATTTATTTACAAATGAAAAGATTTCTAATTATTTATAAATAAAAAGTTTTTTAAAGACAAGAAATGTCGTCCAAAGTCCATCAGATCTTTGAAGGTGATTCTTGCTGTCCTGACGGTGGAGTCATCCAGCCTGGACCTCATCACTTCAGTGAGAGGGAACTCACAGTCTCAGGAGGCCGCCCATCCATAACGGTTCATTTTTTGTTCAGCCAGAATCAGTGCCCCTGGAATTTCCATCCCTCGATCCTGGTTCTTACTTTGGAACCACGGAGAAGGACAGTCCCTCCTGGGAAGGGTGCCACTAAGTGTTTGGAGGTAGCAGTCACCCACAGTTTTGTCTTCTCCAGGTTAAAACTTCCCCCCACAGTTGTAAGTGTATCCTGCTCATTCTTCTTGCTCTCTTGTGGATGATTGCAGTTTACCAGCATCTCTCTTAAAATGGAGCAGCCAGAACTGAACCCGAGGTCGCTCCACGTATGGTCTGATCAGAACGTGGGAGCCCCACAGATCAGCCCCCAGGACTTACCACCTACCTTTCCTGCCTTCCCTAGTGTGCTGTAGACTCGTGCTTGTCCTTTCTGCCTGCTTTTCAAGTGTCCCGAGAGGAGCAGGAGTGTCACATGAGCCTGTTGGTGACCCATGGAAGCCTCTCTGTGAGACATACAGCCCAGGGCTCACCCCACTTCATCCCTGGACCCCCGGCCAGCTCCACAGTGAGCTCTGAGAAAGGCAAATGGCAGAGTGTTGTCAGAGGCCTGGGACAGTGTTCTTGCAGCTTCCACTGGCTCACCAGTGCCCACGTGTCTGCCATGGGAGTCCCTTCTTTTAACCGAAGGCATTGATTCTTGTTGAAATCTGTATTTTCCCCTGACAGGGACAATATTTTAAACTGTTCACCATCAATTACACTACGCTATGACTGCATGTTAAATTTTTGTGAGAAAAGTTTTGAAAAGAACTGTGAAGCTTTTGGAGGTCCCCTGAGAAGGGGGGTGGGGTAGGCGAAGGACTAGGGATTAGAAACCTGAGAGCAAACTGCCTGTGCTTGGAGCTGCACAGGTGCTATTGAGACTTCAGAGTTATTTCTTAGGTGCTCAGTGTACCCAGCATTATGCTTGGTCTTCTGTAAACAGCTTATTTATCTTCAAAATAATTCTCTCAGAGAGGACCATTATTATGCCCATTTTATTAATGAGGAAACTGAGGCTCACAGAGAGTAAATAATTTGCCCAAAGTTCTGGAGCTAGAAAGTGCATTTGAAACCAGGTCTGCTGACTCCAGAGCCCTTATGAGGTTGAGCCAAATGAGGAGTAATTGTCATCCAAGGAACCATGTGTGACTAGTAGTGTGGGGCGATAATTAGCAGCAAGGATGTTATGTCTGAAAAATTTTCACCTATAAGAGGAAGTTATGTAAACTGTTTGCACGTATTCTCTGCTTAATCCCTGCTACTCATGGAGGAAACATGGACAGCACAAGGCAGTGATTGTTAACTCCACTCTACAGTTTTCTCCAAACGAGGATTAAAATACATTAAGTAGACATACGGTGTTCAAATCAAACATATTCAATTTCATTGACTTCGAGTTTTTTTTAATTAATTGGGCATTCAAATACACATTTGTTTCAATTCATGGTGCTTTAAATGTCTTATGATTCTTTCAAAATATCTATCTGCTGAGCTCATTGTATAATTTTCTTACGAAAGAAGGCAGACAAATATTAACGCAGCTTTGAATCTGAGAATTTAGATGCACTGAGGTTGGAAAACTCAGTTACGTAGCAGTAATAAACGGCCCTGGGATGTGTATGAGAAGAGATTCTGAAGGAATTTTAATACCTCAGTAATATCACTTGAATGACAATGAGTAAAGGAAAACCATACTTTTTAAACCTCGTATGTGGTAAAAGTCATTTTGAATCTATATTTTAAAGCATTGCAAACTTGCTGTATTTTTAGTCTCTGTGCATGTAAATTTTGTGACAAACCCTGAACCTTTAAAAATATATGGTTTTCTAAGATTTTCAAGGATTTTTGTCCAGCACTCAAAATAATATGTTGATGTGAAATTTATCCTCTGGACACGGCTATGACACTGATGATGCTAAGTATATAAACCTGCTTTCAATTTTATTAAGATTTAATGCTAAAAGCGTGAAAGGGAAGGTTGGTGTGACACTTTAAATTGAAAAGCCTGCTAATTAATCCATTTCACATGAGGTAGTATAAAATAGACTCCAAAGAAGAGGGAAACACATTTTTTTTTTTTTTTTGTGGGGAAGACAAGCCCTGAGCTAACATCCGTTGCTAATCCTCCCCTTTTTGCTGAGGAAGACATTGCCCTGAGCTAACATCGTGCCCATCTTCCTCCACTTTATATGGGACACCGCCACGGCATGGCTGACAGGCAGTGCGGCGGCGGGCGCCCGGGATCCGAACTGGCGAACCCCGGGCTGCCAAGCGCGGACTAAACCGCTGCGCCACCGGGCGGCCCCCGGGAAACACATTTTTTAAGATCTCAATCAAAAAATGAACACTTCACCCTTATACAGCAAAGAATCTAACATTTATGACAAAAATCTCAGTTTATTTAATGACAATAAAAATCAGTATGCAGTAAAACATCTAGATGAGAATATTAATCAAATAAAACAATTATTTTTATTTAACAAAATTATAATTATAAATGTGATATAATCCATTATAAAAAGTGGAAAGTAAAAACTACAATTAACCCTGCCACCAAAACAAAATTACTGTATTTCTTTCTAGTATTTTTTTTCCTGAGGCATATTTTTCGTATGGTTGTAATCATAAGGTATGGACAATTTTATCTGCTACTTTTTTTCTGGTGCTGCAGAATGTTCATGGCCATCATTTTGAATGAACCATGGGACTTACCCATGAAAGCAGACCTACCCCCTCTGTCAGAAGGGAGAGACCATCTTTGCCTTTAATCCATTAACACTTTGCTTATGTTTCTAAGAAAAAGGGTAGAAGTCAGTGTGGGAAAAGATGGGAGCAGGGGGTGGCAGGAAAGTTAAAAATAAAACTCTGTTGGTGTCAAAAATAATGAAAGGGGCAGAGCTTAAATACATTACATCTTTGCCCCTTCTTCTCTTTTTTTTTTTTTTTTTGAGGAAGATTAGCCCTTAGCTAACATCCACTGCCAATCTCCCTCTTTTTTGGGGAGGAAGATTGACCCTGAGCTAACATCTGTGTTCATCTTCCTCTACTTTATGTGGGACCTGCCACAACATGGCTTGGTAAGTGGTGCCTAGGTCCGCACCTGGGATCCGAACCTGGGAACCCTGGGCCGCCACAGAGGCGCGCACGAACTTAACCACTATTCACCTGGCAGGCCCCATGCTCCTTCTTCTCTTTACTTGAACATTTCTTCTCTTTATTTAACCATAGCTATAAGCACCACTGCTCCCTGATATTCTAAAAGGTTACTAGCATTGTGGAATTAAGAAAGTCAGGAATGAGATAGTATTAAAGGGAGAGAAAATTTAGGGGAAGGGACTCACAGTCTCTTTTCCTATGTTTTGGTTTATTTTTATTGGACTCTAAGAAACATGTCCCCCACCCTCAAAACTGATAAAGATATCTCCTCTTGGTGGAAATGAGTTCAAGGAAATCTGCAGTAAGGAAGGATGAGAAGCCAGAAGTACAGAGATGAGCATTTAGGCAGGGAGGGAAAGAACTAGACATAAGTACGTGTTGGGGGGGTGGGGTGTTAATAGTTTTGGAGCTTTATAGCATCTCTGAGAGCACTCTACTTCTTGCTGAAAGCACATCTTTTTTCTTTTGTCTCCCGATATTAAATGGGCTCTGTCTTCTCATTTTCAATGACTCCTCTTTGTCCACATATCTTCTTTGCCCTGACTTTTCCCTCAAAAAAGAAAAAAAGTCATAAAAGAAACTGAAGTAATAGAAACAGAACTCTAGAATCTCATAGTTGAAGGATCCTTGGAGAGAGTCAAGAGTTATCTACAAAAACCCAGACCCTTCTAGGGCAGTTGATGGCTCAGGCCCTCACATCTCACAGTGTGGTCCAGGACCAGCACCGGCAGCCGCAGCATCACCTGGAAGCTTGTTAGAACCGCAGACTCTCAAGCCTTGGCCCAGACTCCTGAATCAGAATCTGCATTTTAACAAGCTCTCCAGGTGATTTATTTATGCATATTCAAGCTTGAGAAGCACTGACTTAGGCCACCTCAGTGTTAAATCTATTATCCATGATAAGGTATGGTGATCTTTTCTAAAATGCAAATCTGATCATGTCACTCCATCCTCAAAACCAGGCAATGGTCTTCCAAGATGATTCTCAAGATATACAATGGTAAACTCTCTTATGTGGCCTTCAAGGCCCTGAGTGGTCTCCTGGGCCAGTATGTTTCCTCACATGCCACCCCCCTGCTTTCTGCTTGCCGGTCACCTCCTTCAGTTCTTCCAGTGTGCTGTGTTCTTTCACATGGGATGTCCTTCCTTTTCTCCTTTCAACTCCAAGTTAACCTCCTCAGGGCCCCTTTACCTGACTCCCTAGACCACCACTGTCCACTAGAAATACAATGCAAGCCATTTATGTAATTTAAAATTTTTCTAGTAGCTATATTAAAAAATATGAATAAATAGATGAGATTAACTTAATAATAGATTTTATTTAACCCAATAAATCAAAACTATTATCATTTCAACATATACTCCTAGCCACATTTTACATGCTTAATAGCCACAGGTGTCTAGTGGCTCCTAGTGTGGACAGTGCAACCGTAGATTATGTCAGCATCCCCTCTCCAATTTATATTATTTCCTAGCTCCCTAAACTTTTCCTCCTCTTTAAATATCTGTTTTAAACATTATTAATAATGTGATGTTGGTTTAATATCAGTTTTCTCTAGTACACTAAATAAAATCTCTTTGGGGTAATTTTGTTCATTGTGGTATCTCCAGTGCCTGGCACTGGTGCTAAATATGTATCTGAGGTGTGGATGGATGAATGAAAATGTGAAGAGGCGAAAGGAAGCCTTGCTTCTTGGATTTTGTATCATAATTGAGGATGGGGACACACCTTCTCTTCATTTGGTTTGACGCTCTATTCCTTCAGTTACTTCATCTATCTGCACCATCAAAGTCTTTCTCTCTCAGGGATCATTACCCTCATCATACAAACACTCTTTAATTAGCTCCTATTTTAAAAAAACAAGCAAACAGTACACCCTCTAGTGGCTCCCACCCAGTTTCTGTGCTCTTTCTGCTCCTCCCCCCACCCCCCATTTACAGCCAACCTGCTTTGAAGAGTTAAGGGGACCTCCATCTCCAGTCCTCCACCTCCCATTTGCCTTAAGTATCTCCTTCCACCTCTCTAGGGAAGATCGTGACTTCCACGTTGTCAAATCCATTGACACTGATGTTCTCATCTTTCTTGGCCTCTCCACATTGAGACTATTGGCCATTTCTTTCTGGAAACGTTCTCTTTTCTTGGCTTTTTGATACCACCTCTCTCCTCATTTTTCTCCTAACACCCTGACATCTTCTTAGTCTCTTTTGCAACTCCCCCTCTTTCTCTACTTGGCCTTCAAATATCCAAGTGAGACTTCAGTATTCCATAGGACCCTCTCTCCTCTCAATCTCTTGAGTCTCTCTAAGTTGATATCCATTCTCCTGGGCTTCAGATGCCATCTACATGCTGCTGCTACTCACCCTAGTACTCCAGCCTCCTATATAATGGCCCACTGTATATCTACATTAGACGTCTCATGGGATTTTGAAGAGGAATTCTTGAATCCCCCTCCCCAATGTGTTCTTCCTCAGACTCCCCCCCCCCTCAGTAAACAGCACTGAGTTTACTGAAACATCTGCTTAGTGGCAAAAAACAGAATTCTCCCTCTCCCTCATATTCAACATCAATCCATCACCAGGTCCTTAGTCTTCTGTGTTCAAAGTATATCCCCTTCTGTCCTTCTCTCCATCTCAACAGCCACCAGCCAGGCCAGGCCACCTTTATGTTTCATCTGGGTTAACAGCCATGAACTAGTCTCACTTCTTTCTTCACCACCAATCCTTTCCCACCCCAGGAATAACCTGTTTCCCACAGAATAGGCAGAAGGGTATATTTTAAAATATAAAGCAAATCATTTCACTTCTCTATGAAATCCCTCCAGGAATACCCCATTTCAGTTAAAATATAAACCAAAATCATTGGTTTATATAAAACCCCCAAAAGTTGGCCCTGACAACCTCCCCCAACTTGGTCTTCAATCACTTTCGCCCTGACTCAGTCTGCTCTAGACGTAAGAGCTATGGAACCTGCCAGATTGTCTCCTGCTTTAGGCATTTGAGAATGTGCTTCCTTCTACCCAGATCTTCACAAAATTCTCTTTTCTCTTGTATTTTTCCCCAAATCCTCATGTAATTTTCTTCTCATCCTTAGCTTAAATGTCACCTCCATGATGAGGCTTCTCAGCAGTTCTCTACTCCAATACCATACTTGTTTTCTTCAAAGCACTTTGCATTTTGTAGTTTCTTATTCATCTGAATACTTGCTTTGCTTTCTGGTTCCCCAGTGAGGGCAGGGATTATGTCTATTTCATTCACCTCTGCACCCCTGGAACCACGTGCACAGAAGGCATTCAACAAAGTTCGTTGAATGAATGGACCCTGTAACAGTATTTCAGCATTCTGCCATTTACTCTTACACTTCTGAACAAGCTTGATTACATTCCTGTATCTCTTGCTTGCGTTAGAAAGAGATTGCCACCTTTAACCAGTTGAAAGAATTGTCAGCTGAAAGAACAATTCTCAGTGATATGGTGACTCTAAATTTAGGCTGATACCACTAAAGATAAACAAAGTAGGGAATTTCTTCTACTCAACTGTGTCTAAAAAAAGTTGTTATTAAAAACATTTTCCTAACTTTGCCTCCACACAGAAGCTTCATAATCAGTGGTTACCAAAATCTAGGCAAAGAGTACAGTTTGGGATTTAGGTTAAAATGAATCTAAAATGAGTACAACCAGGTTTTGCCACTGGTTTCTGGGATTCCATTGCTTACATGTGACCCAAATAGAGAAAATGTGAATTGTGTGTTTAGGGAATAATTTTAACTTTGATAAGGCGGTCCTGTGGTGTTATGGAAAGAAAGTTGGAGTCAGGGAACCTCGGTCCTGGTTGAGCAGTCAGCATGCTATGTAATTTCCCACATAACACTTAAAATTCCCTGAATTCTCATTTATTTTCAAGTGAGAATACATAAGAACTACCCATTGATCTTCCAGAGTTGTTGTAAAAACCCCTAATGAAATCATAAACTTGCCTTGTACTCAGAAATATAGAAAACTTTACACAAATATATTGTATCAACAATTTTAAGTGTTAAGTGGAGGAAATTTTAGGAAAATTCAAATTAAGAAGTATCATCTTGAGGCATTCTTAAACCTGAGTCTTTTTTTCGTTGTTTATAATAATCTTGCCCGTGAAGCGCAGACTGAACCGCACCAGAAGACGGAGGCAGAGTGGCTCTGCCATTCGTTTATCCTGGGGGGAGCCTCTGTCTGCATTCTGCTTTGTTCAGCTACACCTGCCTTGTTCTCTCTGCAGCCTTGTAACTGAGAACTCTGGCTCAGGCTGGAGCTCATGTGGGCAGACCCTGCCAAGGGGAAGAGTAGGCTGCAGGCCAATGCTAGTTCTTCCCCCCATTTCTCCTCCCCTTAAGAGCTTAAAGTGCATCCCTCTCAAAATGGGACCAGGTTTCACAGACTTATCACATTGTTTCTCATGGAAAATGGAATTCATTTAGCTTTTAGCCAAAAAACAGTAGGGGAGCTCTGGTACCCCAAAGACCTACCCCCTCTTCTTTCTCTTCTTGGTATCTAAAGCTATTTTCCTAATATGGATACATAACTCCATATTTAGAAGTAAATTCCTAATATGGATACATAACTCCATATTTAGAAGTAAAATAAACAGGCATTTTGGGAGCCATCAGTTGAAGATGGGGAGTAGAGGGTAGGGACTTTCCACCACCACCCTCCCCCCCCCCCCCAATCTGCCTCCTGCTGTCTCTTACCAAGGAGCAGTAACTTGGTGTTGTCCTTGACAGTAGATCAACACTGTGAAACATCGCCACCTTCAGTTAAAACTGGTAAGTGTGTTTCTGCACTTTCCAGAAACCACACTGAGCAAGCTCACCCCTGTTTTGGCACTTCCCTGCTTGATGAGTCTTTTCACTGTCCCTTGATGTATATCACTCTCAACAATTCAGCACTGAGAGGAAGAGAAAGAAAGAAAGGAAACCTGGTAAATGGACCTGGAGTGCATACAAGACTTAATCCACTCAAGAGGTTTTGCTGATGTCAAAGTGAAGGTCAACATACTTTTTCGATTACAGAATAACTCTGAAATCATGTACTTTTTTCAGACCCACCAATTGCTATTCTATGTGAACTATACTTTTGAAGCCTGAAGGTTTAAAGTTGTCAAAATGTTGAGTCTGATTTCATGATAGAACATGCTTCTTTGGTGAAGAAGTATCTTTTCTATCCAGGGTAGTAAGGGCTTGAGTATTTCTATGAGTTTTTATAGAACAAAGTGGGCAAAGATGGGGCACAAAGTTACATGAGCAGATCTTACGTAATTCAGACAATTCTGGGCAGAACTGGGGATAATGAAACATGAATCTGACACTTTCAACAGCTGCTTAATATCAGTAGCCACTTAAAGTAAGGAAGTTAGAACCAAATCAATGAATCTTTTCCAACAGTATTCTAACATCTTAATGTGAATAAGTCATTGGTTGATATTTTTATCTGAATGAAGTCCTTTATTTCCCCTTCAGCCTCACAGTACCCTCTGTAAAGGGTCTGTGGCATCAATGAAAGGGATGATCAAGCAACCGCATGGGAACATTCCAGAAACATGCATTCCTTGCACTCGTTGGCTCTTTCCAACAAAATGGCGCTACACAATTCTCCAAATCCAGAGTTAACCCAACCCTTCCTAGGATCAGGTTACAATCTGGTCTCCAAGGATAGTTCAGAAGAACATCCAGCAAGTAGTCCTCACTCAGATTCTATAGCATTTTTCCTATTGTCATGAGATGGTATAGGTCATCTGTCACCACTCCTTACAGAGCCTGAAATGTTTACAATAAGTGGGTCCACTGCAGATTTCAGTTTTCATTGGATTAGGGAAACTCATGACTCTAACATTAACACTCCTAATCTTTCATAATGTCCCTCCCTTAGGTGTAAAAATGGAAGAAAATGGAATGTTGGAGAACACAGAAAGTATGTCCTTGAGGGTGCCTAGGTTTCTAGTAGCTGTAGATGTGAAGTGTATTGTTACATACATTTTTAAGGCAAGTACAGCTAAAGCTGACCATTTTGTTCCTCAAGGAAAATAGAATTCATTTAACTTTTAACAATAAACAGTGGGGAAACATTATTTTATCCTACACACATACCCCTTTTCTTTCTCTTCTTGATGTCTAAAATTAATTTTCTGATATGTACACAGAACTCCATATTTAGAAGTAAAATAGACACTTTGGGAGCCAGCACTGATGTTCAGTCTTGAAAATTGGATCCACTGTTGCAATAGCAAACTGTACATTATCTTCCTAAGAAAATACTAATTTATCAGTCCCAAGAGCCAAAGAGTTGTTCTTTGTCAGCAATCAGCTTAGCCTCATAATTATAAATTTGTGAGGATCTGTTGAAAGACGTGGATCCAGAAGAATTATAGTGTTTCATAGTGAGTCACTCAGAATAAAGAGCCCTGTTATTTGTAGACATTCCATGCAGTCATAGAAATTTAGAGGTGGATCAGGTCTTAACAATCATGTGGTCTAACCCCTTTATTTTACGGATGAAGAAATCGAGGCTCGAAACTTATTGAAGGAAATATATGAAAATATTTCAATATGCAGCACATCTTTAAATGTGTGAACATTTTGAATAGTTTACTAACACTGTCCTTAAAATATTCAACACGGTTAGTGTGCCCAAAATGTGGCAAAAGCGACTCATTGTGACAAGACTCATATTTATTTACTATACTTTGCATCTTTGGTCCAGCATACTCCTTTCCTCCTTCCTTCCTTCCTCCCTCCCTCCCTCCCTCCCTGCCTCTCTTCCTTCCTCTCTTCCTCTCTCCTTCCTTCTTTCCCTCCCTTCCTCCTCCCTTCATTCATTCATTAAAAGATTTAGCCACTAAGCCCCAATACCTGAGAGATGCTGTGCTAGACAGAGGGCTGGTTACACACACAAATAGGTTCACAAACAATCTTTGCCCTTAAGGAACTCTCAAGAGAGAAGGTGAGACACATGCATGAGTGAATAGTTACAACAGAACTTCAGAAATGTCTGGCTCTAGATGGGGGCAAGTATTATCAGGGCACTGAGAAGCAAGGAGCAACAATTCCCTGGGAGAATCAGAGGAAGTACGCCAAGGAGGTGACATCTGAGGGGAATCTTGTCAGATGAGCCTGCATCTCAGGCAGAGAAGGCAGCAAGGGCATTATAGGAGAGGGGGGACCTTACCCAAAGAAAGGACATGGTGTATCCAGAAAGGGTGAGTTCAGCAATGGTGTGCAGGGAAAAATTAATGATGTGGGAATGATGGGTGCTGAGATGAGAAGATAAATTAGAAAAAAAATAAAAGAACTGCTTCATACCATGCTAAAGAATTTAGCTACTATCCTGAAAGCCAGGGTTTCCCAAACCTTGGTAATTCAAGTGTTATTTCCACAACGTGTGTTATATCCAACATCTACCTCTGTTATTTTTGCTTTACCTGTATACCACTTGTACTATTATTTATTTAACATATTTTTCTAAAATAGCTTACTGTTAAATGTTTGTTTATAAAAGAAATTTCTGTCAGCGGTATAAATAGAATACCAACATCACTTGCAATAAATTCAAGGTCATCATTAAGATGAATGTGACAAAAATAAAACATGCTTATTAACTCTTTGCCTATGCAAGTCTCTGAGCCTAGGGCCTAGGGTCTCATTATTCTAAAGAGAATTTTAAGTTTTGGAGAGGAGTTCAAATTATTGTAGCACAAAATTGAGACTCCTTAAATTAGGAAGAAGAAAGAGAGTTGAAAGGTGTGTTATAGCCTCCTCCCTCTCTAAGTCAGGAGTATTTAGCATGGTTCCAGTGTGCCATCTTAGATACTGGACGCATATGCATCCCACATAGGGAGAAATATTGTTTTAGGCAGTACAGGGCCACCTGAGGTGTTTGAGCTAACAAATGACAAAATCAGACTTTTCTGAAGAGGGATATCACAGGACTGGACGGGGAAACCAAGGGAAGCAGGAAGAACATTGCAGAGGCTGTGGGAGAGTCCCAGTGTGGTCCAGTCAGTGTAATAGGATGAAGAAGGGGGACTAGATTTGAGAGAGATTTGGGATCAGGCCACAGCAGGGCTTGGTGCCTGAGGGATGAGGGACAGGGGTCAAGGAAAAAGAAGGGTCAACGATGCCTTGGAGATGGATTGCTTGGGAGACTGCATAAATGGTCATGTGATCCAGGCCAGGTTTACAGGGATATATTTAGGAAGACAGGGTAGAGTGTGTGTTTTGGGTGAGGGGGGGAAGGGAGGAAGCAGGCAAGGGTGGAGGGTGTTAAGACCCCTGGATTGAAACATGCTGCCTGTCACAAATATTTGCACATCCTAGGCTCACATTAAATGCTGTTGAATAAATGGCTAAGCGTGGATGGTCAGCAGGCAATTGGAAATACTTTGCTGGAGATCAGAGACATTCCAAATGCCAGTTAGATTAGAAGAGATAATCATGGGCCGTAAATCAGCCTCAAATACATTTTCATTTACCTACTGACCATTTTAGAAAATTTGTGACATAATCAGGTAGACAGGTTTAAGATATACTTGACATGTTTACTTTCATAAGATGTTAAAAATGAATCCATTCAACCAAAAGTCATTAAGAACCTACTTATGTAAAGCAGTTTGCTGGGTGCTTTGAGGGACAGAGAGAAAAATTAAACACAGACCCTGTTCTCACAGAGCTTGCAGAGATCTAATAAGATAGTAGATAAAACTTTCAAGGATTTAAAGTTTGTTAGCATGTGAAGTATTTATTCATGATTTCCAGAAAACAAATTTAGCCTCAAAATCTTCTTAGTAACCATAGTTAATCTGAACTGTGTTTTCATGTATTATAAGAAATTTGTTATGGTGTTGGGATAGAACAACAGGATAAGTGAGATTTTTGGTAGACTTACAGAATTGAAAGTGAAAATCTTGCCAGTCATTAAAATTTTGCCCTTTTTCTTGTGTTGTGTTTAAAATACCCATTTGCCCAGCTTAGGAGAAATAAACTGAGTTTTGTCTTTTGTATGTACATAAAATTGCCCTTCTTCTCAGACAAGTATATGATATAGTAATAAACTGGAGCATTCTCATGAAATCCTGTTAAATAATCCATTTCTCATGACTGGGATATTTTTCCTGGTAGTCAAGACATAGACTAGAAAGCATAGATTTCACTCTCAGTCTGAAAAAGTCATAGGTTTGAATAAGGGGAAGGACAACAAGGCTAATGTTGACGCCCTTTCTTCAGTTTCTAGACCCTTCTGTGGAAAGAAGTGTTTTCATAAGACTCAGACAGAATTCATTTCCATAGAGTGTTCTTAATGGCTCCTGTCAGAACAAAACAGCTGGGAAACATATGGTATCCATTTCCCTGTATCACTTGGAAAAAATTTCACATGTAAATAAAGCCAACATAAAAGAGTAGCCCTTTGAACCCCCGACCTTATACAATACATAAATATATTGGTACAATGCACTCGTTGTATTGGCCCACTAAGTTATGTGGCTTTAAAATTTTTTTATTACATCCTGAAATGCACATTTTCAAGAAGTTTCAAAGAAATAAAGGTAATTGGCAAAATATTAGCAAATATCATACCCAATAATAAGTATATATCTTAGAAATGTCAAGGAATATATATATATTTTTTCTCCTTATATTTGAAGCTTTTCAGAAAATTGAGGGATAAAATTAAAGGCATATTTATACATTATAAACTCAATGTCTACTATCTCTCTGCTGTTTTAAATAAGTAACCATGTGTTTTTGAAAGGAAGAGAGAAAGGCTTGGCAGAAGTTTTTGGCAGACATTAATTTTTCATAGCTTCACATTTTTAGGAAGAAAAGGACATATAAAGGATAGAAAAACTTTTAAATTTATCATGGACCAACTGGAATTAGTCTTTGACTTTGCATATTTACATTTCATAAATAACTGTAGAAAATCCAGGTCTCATTGGTGATTATCACTCCTCTGAGTTTATTAACAAGACTTTTGTCCCTTGTGAAATTAAGCTGTAAATCCCTCAGAGGGATGCACTTTGGGCATTTAAAAAGAGATTTAATGCATTGTACAAAGTGAGATTCAAATTCAAATACTAACATTTGTTAATTGTCTGCTCTGTGCCAAGTACTGTGTACATCTAAGAACCAGAGCCAACAAAAGGGGAGAGGAGCAGCAGCTTAAGAGCATCTAGATACCTTCCTTCCTTTCTGGAACATTCCCTGTTAATATCTGTTTCTTACTGGACAGAATCCAGGTCTTCCTCTACAGTTCATGGGATTCTCTTCTTAGATTCTAAAATGCCAGAGCTTGAAAGGCCTCAGAGGAGGACAGCTTAGTGCAGACCTTCTGAAACCCCATGCAAAATTGTGGTTCATTTTGGGGAAAGAACCCACCCACCAACAGTTATATAGCATTCAAGCTCAGAACACTCTCACTTCCTTATCTTGGTTCCAGAACTTCTCTAATCCTTTTAGAACACATCCCAATAGGAAGAATGACCAGTGGTCTGAATTTGGGGAACTTTTAATAACTTGCATGGTAGTTTCACTCCAAGAGTCAATGGTAGCCGGGGATTGTCACAGAAGTTACAGGAGTACACCCCCATCTCAGGTTCTTTTATTCTTTAGTTGTGCCCAATAGCAAAGAACAAATGCAAACACATGCTTTGGGGTTAAATATTTCCCACCTGCTGTTGTTTCAGAAGAGAAGAGAGAGATGGGAGGTCCCTAGTTGGAGGGCATGTCCTGAAACCTCACCTCTTTGATGGGATGGTGTAAATTAAGTGGAAGTGGAGTTTATTGTTAATGCTGTTGAGTCGATTCTGACTCCTACTGACCTTGTGTACAGCAGAGCAGAACCCTGCCCACTCTTTTTGCACCATCCTCTCACCTTCTGGTGCTCTATCAGACAATGCTCCCCTGCTGTTCATAGGGTTTTCATGGCCAATGTTTTCGGAAGTGGGTGGCCAGGTCTTTGTTCCTAGTCTGTCTTAGTCTGGAAGCTCTGCTGAAACCTGTCCACCATGGGGACCCTGCTGGCATTTGAAACACTGGTAGCATAGCTTTTAGCATCACAGCAACATGCAGCTGCCACAGTATAACAACCAACAGATGGGTGGTATGGTTCCCTGACCGGAAATGAAGCCGGGCTGCGGCAGTGAGAGCGCTGAATCTTAACCACTGGAGCATCAGGGCTGGCTGGAAGGGGAGTAGGAATCCATAAATCAGTGGCCTTTGAGTTTCCAAGGGTAGTGGGTCATCCGTCATCCAGTCACGGGAGTGTCCCAGAGAGGAAGCAGTATCATCATGGCTGAGGAGACTGTTGTTTCTCCGTCATCCTTCACTGAGAGGAGGCACAGGGCAGCCTTTCATACGAGGTTAACTGGGAGAGGTGGAGGTTCTTATCTTTCACTTCCAGATGTGTTGCTGTTTCACTTTACACTTCATCTCAACCAGACACTTACTCAAATGCAAACTATACAGTCTTTATCTAAGCTTTGCACAGAAATGAGAAAAAAAAAAAAAACTGGTCTGCCTACCTCACTCTCCCTTTTCAACTTCCTTCTCCTCTTTATTTCCAGCTTTCCCAGCAATGGAGGGCAGCATTGAATCTTAAAGAGCGTGTTCGATTGTGAAGTGTTAGTGCATTATGTGGCTGTGTCATATTCCAGAATGCACCATGAAATGCCCCTAAATAATGGTTGACTAGGATGTTCAGTCTTCAGTGGGGTGAACTCAGCCATGGCTTATCTGCCGTAAGCCAGTCAGCTCCTGACCACTTCGTTCCCCAACCCACCTAACGAATCACCGAGTGAATCCCCCAATAGGTCGTAGTTTTATGTTTGCCCAATATTAAACAATTTGTCCCTTCTTTATATGGGATTTCTTAGGCTTTAGGGGTGTACATATGCGCATGTGTGTATGAGTGTGCACATGTGTGTGTACCTCCCCATCTCTCCCTAAATTAGTTTGACAGTTCATTTAACACAGAGAATCCTGTCTTCCAATTATGTTTTTCAGGGTAGTGACAGGTATCAAAATACTGCCAGGGAGGTGTAACTATCCAGGGAATAAATCTAAATGTCTATCTGGTTTTGTTTTCTTTAGCTGTCTGCTTTTACCATTTTTACTACTTTAATTAATTTTGAGCCAATATGTCATAACTTCCTTTTATCATTCACTGTTTTCCAATGGTGAGTATGAACTGTTTGTTTTATGATACATGTTCTCTCTAAGTTGGCCCCTTACACGGGGGCTTACTTTGAGCATAACTTGAGTGGATCACGTCTGCCTGCATGGCCAAGATATTTTCAGTGTTTCAATTTAATCAGCTCCTCTTTTAATTTATTTTAAAACAGTTTCTAGCTCTAGCTGGAATTGCGGCGTCTCAACTCTTATTACAAACACACAAAAGCCCACAGGAATCGCTGATGTATACAGTAAGTTCCGCCCTGTGAAGAGAGTTTCCCCACTGAAACATCAGCCAGAGACTCTGGAGAACAATGAAAGTGATGACCAAAAGAACCAGAAGGCAGAGTACCAGAAAGGGGGTGATTCTGACCCAGGCCCCCAACCTGAGGAGCTCAACCCCGGAGATAGAGAGGGCGTTCCCCAAAGTAAGAGCACAGAGCCCAGCGCATTGCTGGGCGAACTGGAACATTATGACCTCGACATGGATGAGATTCTGGATGTGCCTTACATTAAATCCAGTCAGCAGCTTGCCTCTTTTACCAAGGTGACTTCAGAAAAAAGAATTTTGGGTTTATGCACAACCATTAATGGTCTTTCTGGCAAAGCCTGCTCTACAGGAAGTCCTGAGAACTCACTATCCAACATGACACCATTTTGTGTTCTTTCTCCTGTGAAAAGCCCTCACTTGAGAAAAGCATCATCTGTTGTCAGAGACCAGCAGAAGCTCTCCACTGAAGAGTCCGACAGCTCACCTCCTCTGGTTAAATGTGGCTCTGCATATGAGCCTGAAAACCAGGGTAAGGACTTCCTAAACAAGACCTTTAGTGATCCTCATAGTCGAAAAGTTGAGAAGCCAATGCCAGACTGCCACCTCAGGGCCTTCCATCTGCAATCCTCAGCAACAGAACCCAAACTAGAAGAGCAGATTGGTGGCGTGAACTGGACCAGCTCCCAAGGCCCAGAAGAAAGGAGTGAGTATCTGAAAAAAGTAAAAAGCATTTTGAACATCGTTAAAGAAGGACAAATATCTCTCCTGGTAAGTATAATATAATTCAGTATACATATTAATAATCTAGACTCCAGTTTTATCAGCTCCATCCATTAGTAACAGAATGATGATGCGTTTGTTCCCATTCTTGTTTAGTCTTTACTTGTGACTTTCATTGAGTAATGTGACTTTCTAGTTTTACAATAAAAAGGAGGTTAATGCAGGGAAAAACAAACGGCTATAGAGGGAGTGTTAATTCACTTTAACTTTGCATGAATTCAACTGAAATAATGACACTTAATCTAAAACAAAGACAAAACAAAAAAAGCCCAGCACTTTCTTTAACTTGAATCTTAATGTCTTTCTGTTTGCTTTTCAAATGGTTCCCAGTGCTCTCTCTCAGTTATTTGTGAGGATGTCAGTTCCTTGCTGATGGTGGACCTGCCAGATACGTGAACAGAGGGTCCTCTGTTTTATCCTGAGCGTTATTCAGAAGAGTTGGACCAGGATATTTGAAAGCATTTGCAGATAGGAGCTTACCCGAGAGCTTGATTGCCCTCTGACCCATGTGGAGTTTTTACTTAGTTCCAGCTCTGCGTGTCTAGGGAGCGTGAATAAGCTTTTCCAAAGACTCTACACGCAGTGTAATATGATGTAAGAACAGTCGGTTCTGCTTAGGCTCAGAACGAGCTAAACTGAAATCACACTCCATCTGCCTGCATTGTTCTTTTCTGGCTTCCAGACTTGGATCAAACAGTAGCAAGCGTGGGCTGATACTATGATGTTAATTAAAGTCTCATTCAAGAAAATCTTCACATCTTGGCACTGTGATTCCACTTAGGGTAAAGCCATATATAGATAAGTACAATGTGCTTGGTCTGTTATCACAAATCTGATTATTGTAATATGATGATATGATTGAGCAATTTTACTAAATAAAGTAATAATTTTTTTTTTTCTCCTGAAAATGTCTTCTCCATTTCTCTTGGCTCTTCCTCTCTATTTCTCTTTGGTTCTTTCCTTTCATTTGTCCTTCCCATGTTTTCATGTTTCCCAAATGATAACACCTCTCAGTTTACCCAGTAGTCTTTGTCAACCAGTTCATACTCAGGGAACTGAACTTCACTAGAGGTGAGAAAAACCAAAGGCCTAGTAGCCTCCAGATGTCCCAGGAGTTTGTTGGGGGAGGAAAGCATCTAGAGATACCCACAGAAGAGCTAGTTACCACAGTCTTCATGGAGCTTGCAGTCAAAGCCAGTTCTCATAGTTCAAGGCAAAGTAGATGGTTGAGACAAGTAGTTCATTCACTCAACAAATCTACAACAGGGCATATAACAAAGCCTGGCCCTCAGGGCTTAAAAGTCAAGTGGAGGAGACAGACAGGGAACCTGCCAGTTATGGTAAGTGTCATCAAAGTTGTTTAGAAAGCCAGCTTGGAGCCTCCACAAGCTCACTGACCTATCTCTGTTGCCATGTATCACATGAAGATAAGTCTCCTGAACATTCATGTTCTAAAGCATAGTATAAGAAAAAAGTAATGGAAAGTCATTAGAATTAGTAGTAAGGAATTCTGACTTATTAGTTCCCCATGGCTGCCACCAAAACTTCTGGAAGCTCATCTCTTCTTCACAGTCCCCAGAGCAAAACCCCCACAGCATCTCGTTCTGATTTATTAACTTGTTTTCTAATCTTACTATTTGTACAGCCACACCTCGCTGCCGACAATCTAGACAAAATTCATGATGAAAGCGGAAACAATCTCCTACACATTGCTGCGTCACAGGGACACGCAGAATGTCTGCAGCACCTCACTTCTTTGATGGGAGAAGATTGCCTCAGTGAGCGAAATGCCGAGAAGTTGACTCCGGCAGGCCTGGCCATCAAGGTGACTGGTTGGGGGCTTTGCCCTCCACAGCTAAAAGTTGGATGTCCATTTTTTAAGCTTCCTAGTGAGCTAAAGTGTGGGAATGGAGAGAAAGCAAACAGCAAGTGAACATATTACATTTAAGAGATTAATCATTTCATTCCCTAACTGCTTTGAGATTTTGAGACTCCATTCCAATCTATTGTGCAATGAGGGTAAGCTTCAAATAATTTATTAAAGAGAAAGGAAAATGATCTACTGTGGTTCTAAGAACCTTTTGTTATTCATGGTGGCTGCAATTTGGATTCTTAACCACACCTGGATCTTTCTGAGACTTTCATTTTTTCATAATGCGAGTATAATGAGCAAGACAAATGAGGAAAAGGTGTCTTTTCAGGGATGATAGCACTCAGGAGTATTTCAGATAATAAAGTGGGCTTCTAATGGATCACATCTGAAGATTAAATGTTTTCAGTATCAGGAGTTGTTTAGAATATCAGTGCAGAGTTAGAGTTTAGCTGTTGCAGAGCACAGTATGCTATCTGTCAGAGACTACACAAATGAATGCCGATGGGCATAGAGTTAAAACCCAGAAACTGTGGTACAGGAAAGCATGGTCTTTTATAGCACTGCAACGAGTGCCTCTCTAAAATGTAACACATCACTGGAAGGGTAGCTATTAAACTAAAATTACTTTTAAAATCTTTGGCAAATAAATGTGGAATTCAGTCATACTTAGTAAGAAGCCAGAAGTGAAGTTCAGGGAAATATAATACATCTTGTGCTTCTGCATATCTACTTTGCTTTACATAATAGTTATGTCTTGTAAAAGCTGAATAATTATAATTTTTATGAATGGAATTATATTGAAATTTACTAGGGGAAGTTGCTAGTTGAAGAAATCTACTTGTGAATTCACTAAAGAACATGTTTCATTTGAACAACAAGCAATTGCTGTCCTATCCCTAATATATCTTCTATGCAAATCTGAATTTTTATATCTTTACTTACCATTTAGTAAAGTTGTATATATTAGAAAATTGTTTTCTGTTTTGTTTAGTTTTACTCAGTGATTGGTATTATTTCAAAGATAGTGTCGAAAATAACACTTTTTTGATAAAATAAAAAATCTGTGACTCTGGAGGAAATAATTTAGTTGTGAATGATGTAGTGTCAAATTAAGAGCTGAACTTCAGGCAACCATCACGAAGAAAGAGAAATCAAATGTGAAGTCAAGGTTCAGCACAGTTGAGTTCAATAAGGTGTACCGAGTCTACCAGGTACTGTGTTAGGCAATAGAAATACAAATTTGAATGAGACATAGTCCCTTTTCTTAAGGAGCTGATAGCCGGGTGGATACAGCAGGTAATTTATCAGTAATTCAAGTGCAGGATGGCAAATCCAGGATCTAGTCCTATGTCAGAGTCCTGTGGGAAGATAGGGGTTAGGTCTCGTCATCAATGGGTATGTGTTAGTGATGAATAAAACATTCTTGCAATGCCAATGAATGTTGACATTTGCCTTGCCATTTTAGTGTTTATAAGTTACTTAGAATTTATATTAAGTTTTCCTGACTAATGGTAGAATATGTGTATTAAATATATTTTAACTACATAGTTGGATGAAAAAGTTTTTTTCTTAATATATATGCCCTAGGTGCTTGTTTTGATAGATTAAAAATCTTCATAGTAGGAAGATGCATAAGAAACTTAGTGGTCATTAAGCCAACCCTGGGTATAAACTCTTTCTACAGTATCCATATTAAGTGTTAATTCATTCCTAAACTCCTCCAGTCAGCATAATATTGCCATCATACTAACAGCATGCAAACTTAAACAGCGGATTTTTTTGTTTTAATGAAGAACACATATCACACCTGTAAGAACCATATCAAACCTCAAAAGCTTTTATAAATTTTGGGTCTCAGGCTTTTCATGCTTTACTTTTGGACAGTGATTTGAGAAATGGAAATGTTCTTCTATTCCTTCATTTAATCTAGAATTTACAAAAGCAGTAAATACAAATTTTTTATAACAAGTGATACGTGTTAGGAAATCTGTCGTGATACGTGTCCTGCCTCAGTCCATTCAGTGTATTTTGATGGATTTGATGCAGTTGAGGGAGTCCTAGGAAGTCATCATTCTTCCATTTTAGAACCTTGTTTTGAACACCAGTAACTGACTGGTGGTGTTTCACCTCATTAAGCATGGTTCTGAGAGCCCTGCTGTCATTAAAGACAAACAAACTTGGTACAAATGGGCAGAAGTTGCTCAGATAATATGACTTGGCTGACAGGAAGCAGAGTCAGAGATAGGGTGCCCTATAAAAAGATTACCTAAGAAAAGGACCTTTGAAGTCACACCAAGGCTTAAGAACATCTCTCCTCCATCTCTCCTCTCAAACTCCTTAAATAGAATGTAGTAAATTCTTGCCAGTTACATGCAGAATTTATTGAGTGTTTTCTGGAGCACCCAACACTAGATACTGTGGGAGTTAAGGGCATTGCCCTTTGGGAATAGTTAAGCAAAATAATTGGAAAGAAAGATTTCTATAAAGTGAGAACAGTAGGTTTTCTAAGATGGAGCCAGTAAAGAAATTATTTTAGAAGCTAGACAGACTTGGAATGAAACCACCTTAATTCCTTTTTCATACTCATTTAGTCTTTCTGATTAAGCTCAAAGACAAAATGTTGGTCTGGTGAGAAAATGACCTCAAACACATAACCTACTGACCTTGCCCTTTAACATACAGCAAAAATCTCCTGCCAGAATTTAATAACATTTTTTGTTTTCTTGGTATTTCTATTTATGGCAAATGATATTGCTTTGAAATTCATAGTTTTTTAAAAATTTTTATTTATTTAAATGTTTCCCCCCTGAATAACTAAACCTAACAGACATCTAACAGAACATTCTACAGCAAAATACACATTCTTCTCAAGTGCACATGGAACATTCTCTAGAAGAGACCATATGTTAGGCCATAAAACAGGTCTTAATAAAATTAACAGGATTGAAATCATACAAAGTATGTCCTTCAACCCTAATGGAATGCAATTAGGAATCAATAATAGAAGGAAATTTGGAATATTCACAAGTATATAGAATTAACACATTCTAAAATAATAATCATTGTACCAAATAAGAAATTACAAGGGAAATCGGAAAATATTTGGAGATGAATGAAAATGAAAATGCAACATGCCAACATTTAAGGATGTAGCTAAAGCACTGGTTAGAGGGAAATTTCAAGTGGAAATAAATGAAATAGAGAATAGAAACACAATAGAGAAAATCAACAAAGCAACACTTGGCATGCTCAAATTCTGTAATGTAAGGAAAGTCTATGATGAGGATTTATACACAAAAGGAAGGTGGGTGGGGTGCAGGGATCCTGAGAAGGAAAAAGTGCAGTATCCTGGGGTAACAGCTAGAGCACAGTTACCACCCCAGAGCCTGAAGGGGCTAGGGAAGGACATGAGATAGAGGCGGCTGAATAGGACTGGCTGACTTTGACCTTTGACTGGTGGAGGAACTGAGCTGGCCAATGGCAACCCCATAATAGGGGAGCCAGGAGCAGAGGGAACCTCAAAATCACTCTCCTTTCCTGGTCTCCTGCCACTACTTTCCATCAGCCAAACCTAGCCAGAAGCCAAGGGGCAAGGGAGCCAGCCCATACTGATCAACTTTCCCTGGCAGCAAGGAGGGCAGAGAAGGGAGAAGGGAGGAGATCGATGTGAATGGGGTACCAGGGAGCTATTCAGCACACACCTGGTCATGCTGGATACCCCAAACGGAGAGAATAGACTCTGCATGTGAATAGTTGGGAGTTGGCTACTTGAAATTCCCTAGGAGTAAACGAAGAATGAGCAGATTACCTCCTCTGTCTTGTTTTTAGAATAGGCTTCCCTGACTCCATGCACATGGTAGCTCTTTTCTCCTATGCTAAGGTCCCACACTGTGCAAACCAGGAAGGCAGCTGAATGTCTCATTTGTCTTACAGAGTTATTGTGAGGACCTAAGAGAGTGTTCAAACAGTATAAGGTAACAAGTATTGTGTGCTTAGTAAGCTGACATGCTTCTTCTCATTTGATCTTCACAGTAACTTTATGAGGTAGTTACTACTCTCCCTGCTATTTCACAGATGAGAAAATTGAGTATCAGAGAGGTAAATGAACTTGTTCAAAGTCTTGTAACCAAGTGGTGGATTAAGGATTTAAATCCATTCCAAAGTCTGGGTCTTAATCACTAGTTATGTAGGTCACAACTGCCTTCCTGGTTTGCACAGTGTGGGATCTCAGCACAGGAGAAGAGAGCTGCTGTGGGCATGGAGGAGGGAAAGCCTATTCCAAAAACAAGACAGAGGCTTCCGTGATGGTAGCATATGGGCCAGTATAATAGGATTATTTCCTCTTTATTTTGGAATCCTAACATTTAACTTCTCAAGGGAAAAAGCCTATTCTAAGAGTTAATGGATAAACAAATTGTGGTATATTCATACAATGGAATACTTCTCAGCAATAAAAAGGAATAAAGTATTCATACAGGCAGTAGGTTGGATGAATCTCAGAGGCTTTCTACTGAGTGAGAGAAGCCAGATGCAGAAGAGTGCATACTCTGTTCTATGGTGACAGAAATCATGTCAGTGGTTGCCTGGGGCAAAGGTGGGGGTCATGAGAGCAAAGGAGTACTAGAAATTTCTGGGGAAGTGATGGAAATGTTCTATATCTTGATTGGAGTTGTAGTTACAAGGGAGTATATATTTGTCAAAATTCAAACTGTATACTTAAAAGGGTATATTTTATAGTATGTAAATTATACCTCGATAAAGTGATTTTAAAACAACTGATTAAAATTATGAAAACGTATTTAAGCAAAAATTCTGCTGTTGATTGAGAACCAGAACCACAAATCAGAAATATTAGTGATATATTTGTATTATAAATAAACTAAGCCAGATATAAAAGCCAAAATTCATGTGATTTCTTCCCTTGGTAAAATGACCATCTATGAGGTATTTTCCGAACCTGAGTTACCTTGAATTTCTTTCTTTCTTTCTTTATAAATCTAGAATGGTCAGTTGGAGTGCGTACGCTGGATGGTGAGTGAAACAGAAGCCATCGCAGAATTGAGTTGTTCTAAGGATTTTCCAAGCCTTATTCATTACGCAGGTTGCTTTGGCCAGGTACGAAGAATTTTTAATCAGATTTATAAGCAATCACGTTCAGTGTAATATTTTTAATGAAAATATGTTTTAACCTAAATATTTCATAATAGGATAGTGGATAAATAATGAAGCTACATCCATACAATGGAATTTTACGGCGAATGTTAATTATATAATATTAAGTTAAAATGTATGACACAAAACTGTTCCTGTAATTTGGTACCAAATTTGAATTTTGGAGAGACAGAAAGAGAAATAAGTAATGACTAGAAAAAACTATGTCACAGCATGTTTATAGTAGTAATCACTAAGAGTGGAATTGCAAGTGGCTTTTATTTTCTTTTTTGTATTTTCCAAATTTTCTACAATAAACACATTTAACTTCTGTCAAAAGGAAAAATGACAAATTGCTTGAACTCAAAATTAAGGAGAAAATGTTTAGTAAGACATTAATCAAGGAAGTCTCCCTCTATTAAAGATGAGCCAGCACACTAACTAGATGAGTCTCAGTTACAACCAATTTCTACATTAGGAAATCCCAGTGTGAGTCACTGATGTACACAGATCACAGTCCAGTGTATGGAGTGAAAAAATCATCACTAATCCCTTTGAAGGGGATGAGTATAAATTATGTTTAAAAAAAAAATTGGAACCACAAAATGCCAATCTCAGTCTTAAAAAAAATAAGTCAGCACTGTATTAAAATTTGTTTGTGGCAAAGAAAATTGCTTCTCATGCATATGACCGTATTCCCTTTGGCTTTTTAAACTTCCCCAGGGGCAGTAAATTGTGGTATTGTCAACAGGAAATTATGCTTTTTTAAGCATGACAATTTCAAGTTCAAAAAATAGACTTGAAGAATATTACCACAGTGTTTCTTTAGCAGGAGTCATTTTGGGTGATAGTTTATTCTGTACAGTGATAACTTCAATATATATTAATATCTACTGTTTCCTATATGTGCCAGGCATCTTGCCATTGGATTTTGTGTACATTATCTGACTTATTCCTTAAAACAACCTTATTAGAGCCTGTTGTTTTTATCCCCATTCTAAAGATGAGGAGACTGAAGAAAGAAAGTTAAGTGATTTGCACATGGCCTAATGGGTAGTAAGAACAAAGACTGGATCTCATCTCAGGTCCTCTGACTTCAGGGCCAGATTCTGTTTTGTCTCCATCTGTGTAGATGATTTATGTAGCTTGTTTATAGTGGCATTGATAGAGCCGAAGAAGCCTTTTTCACAATTTTATCTAACACCACATGGTGATATGTAGAGTACCTCGACAGCTCATTGAAGAAGTGAGTACCTGTACTAAATTTATGGAATGAAGAAAGGAGCAGGAAGAACATTTAAAATTTGTAAAAGCCAGTGTCCTTGAAACAATTACTCCATTTTCTTTGTGTTGTGTAGTTATGAGCCTCAGCTGTGGTGTCCCACAAACAACCATAATAGTTAATAAGCATTTGCTAAGGATGCCCTTTTTTGCTTATACTGGCAAAGGAGAGAATAGAATTTTCAAAAGAATTTAATCACTGCTGATTTTCATAAGTCATTTTCAGCATAAAACAGAATTTTATTTATTCTCAAATGGTCTGAATAATTGTTTCGTGAACCTGATTTCATTTGGTTATATAAAGCCTAATGAGGAATTTTAGATATCGGTGGAAAGGCTGCCTGCACTTTTGGTAGAGCTTGCCAAAGAAAAGGAGGAAAGGATTGCGTTGCTGTTCTGAGACTCTGAGTAAATAATTGGGCATCCGGCATTCTTTGTCTTGGGAAATGTTGCTTACATATGCCAGTTTCTTTATTCAACTCTCACAGCAGGTTTCTCATAATTTTGAAGCTTTTGGGACAGAACAAAAGAAAATGCCCTTTCTAGGACTGGTTGGGTGATAGGGTGGCTTACTTGGCTGGACTAGAGAAAAATATGGAAATTAGTGACCTATGTGAGGAACCGTGTCAAACATTTGTTTCATGCTAGTATCAGTCTTCAGATTGTTGTTTCAAGCTGATAAGCATTTTTAATGACCTAAAGTACAGCTTTGAGCAGAGCAGTCTAGCAGTGCCCTTAGGAGAGCATTTACCCAAGTGGAAAATGGAGAAGCCCATTAGAACCGTGAATTCTGTCCAGCCATCCTACATCCACCACAGCCACTTATGTAACAGATAACCTGTGGAGATGCTGAACTTGGAACCGTTACAAGGCTAATATTTTCACAAGGAAGACTGTTATTGAACAGTTTTCTAATGGATTCAGCACATGCAAGTTTTTCTACATCAAGCAGGCACTTGAGTGCATTCTGGTTTTGTTTCTTCAGTAAATACTTCTGGAAATGATAGTACAGAGGAAAATTCCTCTCTTGGTTTATTTTAGTTGCCCTCTGCACCTCATATAGATTCTTAAAGAATGGGCTCCATTTGACTCCCAATTTGTGTCCTTTTTCCTGTAAAAATTACCTTTAAAGACTCCAGTACTGCAGGGTAGGCAGCGGTTTTTAGTGGTCTCCTGGAGTGACAGATCTTGGGTGATGGGAATTGATTTTCCTCATCTTGACACATGAAGTCTCAGAGGGTGCAATTATTTCACTGCCTGATCGTACCTAGCAGAGCTAGCCAGAGGGAGCGTGAAGGTGAAAGCCCTGGGGAGACTCTAGGAAGAAGCAGAAGGTGTCCTCGGATAGGCCTGTTTTGCTGTCCCTGGAGAAAGATGTTGCTGGTGAAACCATTGAGACAGAACTGTCTCAAGTCACAGCTACCAGCTGTGTAACTTGGGCTGTTTTATTCGAACATGAAGGTTCAAGTGGCCCCGTCCAGGCTCCCAGCAAAGCTCTTGCCCTCGGCTGCTTGAGGTCTTCAACCTGTTCTGCGTTGGTCATTGGCTCTGTGGGCTCTTTGTTACGTTCAACTTCAAACCTATGACTGGTTTGTTTCTGAATCCTTCATGTGACTTTTGTTCAAGAGATTCTGCTGCAAAAGCAACCTCCATCATAGCACTGAGCATTTACCAAGAGTACCTTTGCCTACACTGTGTTATTAATTCCGCATTTTAAATGTCTACCCTGATACAAATTTTAAAAGAAAGGCACCTTTTGAAAAAAGAAAGGGCTCAGCAATTCTTAGCAATGGTTGTGAACAGTGATAGGCATGCTGGTGAGAGGGATGCTTCCACAAGTTGTGTGTTGCTGTTTTTCCACAATTTACTTTAAAAAGGGGAAATATTCCATTGACTACATTGTTTCACTGTCATGGGGTAGAAATAAGTAAACGCCGCTGAAAGTGCTGTGAATAGAAAAATCTTCAATAGGCGTGAGCATCCATCTGCTCTCCAAGGACTGATCTTTGAAAAACCATAACCAACAGAGCTCCATGAACCCACAGCCGTATGAGCAATTAACCGTGATTTCTGTGACCCAAAGGGTGCAAGAGGAGCAATATCCTTTACAGAGTCAGGGGTCATGGGGCATTGAGCAGTTGTGGATATTCATATTTAGA
The DNA here is from genome assembly GCA_031878705.1 of Tapirus indicus. Classification (NCBI taxonomy): domain Eukaryota; kingdom Metazoa; phylum Chordata; class Mammalia; order Perissodactyla; family Tapiridae; genus Tapirus; species Tapirus indicus. The sequence continues at coordinate 41,579,272 of CM062925.1, forward strand.
AGATAGAAAACAGACTCATGGAGAACATTGGCTCCTGAGTTAAGCTGTCTGGGTTTAAATCTTAGCCCTACCACTTACTAGTTCAGTGGCTTTTGATACGTTTATTTTTTTACAAAAGAAAAGGTCTCCCTGAACCTCAGCTTCCTCATACTTAAAATGGAGATGATGGAACCTTCCTCACAGGGTTGCTCAGAGGACTCAATGAGAAAAGCCACCTGAGGCATTGCCAGGTGCTGGCACATAGTAGGCACTAGGTAAATGTTGGCTATTATGATTATTGGATATCTTCCAATTTATTATTTTTATTGCTATCAATATTATTTAGTTAGTTTCCTTCACTATAAGTAAAGTATAAGAGAAACTTTGCAAAGAATTATTTAGGCCTTAACCTATTTAATCGATTCTTAGATGTACTTTTGTTTCAAATTTTACTATCTCTGGATTCTATATTTATCTTACAATAAATGACATTATGAAATTATTGCTGGCCATTTTTAACATTTTAACATCTCAAAAACTGGAATGAATCTTATTATTGATGGCATATTAGATTTGGTGATCTGTGATCGCAGACAGAGCTGCCTCCTTTAGAACTTATGGTTGTGACAAAAGCTGTAGAGGTTTTATTGACACCAGTAATAAACCTGTGGCATACTTTTCAATTACATTTTTTGTTAGACTTTGTCCAGCAAATCTCATAAATTATGTGTATTAATTGCCTCTTTAAACAAAATACATTGCCTTAAGAACACATAAAATACAACATTAAAACAGGTTACCAAAAGAGCAGAACATCCCCAGAAGAGGAAACTAGGACATAAAGGAAGTTTTCAGTCAATAGATGAAAGTTGAATGGAAAGATGGATGTGTGGGTGGATGGATGGAATGTAAGTTAGAGAGGCACTCTGTAAAACAGAAATAATACAGAAGAGCCTCTCCATCCATGTGACTGTATTGGATGTTCTCTGAAAGCAAAATTTATAGGAAAATGAAGATCTGAAGTTACATTCTTCCTTTAACATCTCCTTCCTGAAACACACACACACAATCACACACATACAATCACACAATCACTGAGAGAGAGAGAGTGCTGAACATATAAGGGGAGAGATGGACATCACTGCATATATAATACACATATGCATTCAAAAGGGTCGTCTTAGTTGGAGAAAATAGCTGTATTTATTCTGTTCTCCTTACTAGATAGTTTTCAAGTCACTGTTTAAATTGTATGACAGTGGCTCTCTCCTGGCATGTTCTCCAGAATCAGAGCAAAAAGCAGCATTTCTCTAAGAATGGGTGCTAGATATGTTTTTACAAAAACCAGGGGATTCTAGCCATCTCCATGTCCATTTGTCCTAAATGTTGGTTATTAGACTACGTGTATAGTCAGCCAGTCCCTTTTGGTGGTAGTTCTCTGGACAATCTCATAGGGGAGATTTTGTTTCCATATAATATCTCAGTGGACAGGCCAGTTGCATAGCTTCTTATTAAAGTAAATTGTCCACTGCAGAACACAAAACTGAATTTGAGGCTCTGGGCAAAGACCTGTCTTGTTCTGAGCAATAGAATAATGGTTCTTTATGTAAGTCTTACATATTGAATTGGGTAAGGTCTTTAATTGAAAGGAAGAAAGAGTTATCCATGCCGTCATAAGAAAAGACGGGCCATTGTAACAATATGGACTGAACCTGACTGGAGAGCCATCAGGAGCCAAAGCACCTCCTGTCTCACACAGACCTTGTCTTGCTCTCCCAGATTACCAAGCCCCTGCAAAGTCCAGATCTCTGGATTCTTCCCCAGATTTCTACAAGGGGAAAATTGCTAGTCTTATGAAATTCAGTATTCCATTTCCTACCATGCCATTACTAAGAGTCAAAACACTGTGAATTATAGTAAAGGGCATTTTCTGTGCATGTGAAATAGACATACCCACTATAATATTTAATGGGGCATGAAAAATATGAAAATATGCCTGACAAGAAAGTACATAGAAAACATTTCTAAATATCTTGAACTCCTCTGAATTTTGCTTGCTGAAGAAAGAAACTGCTAGAATATCAGAGAATGTACAGTTGTCTTGTTCAGTTTTCTGATGTGTAAAATAAGGGTGTTTGAATTGGATGGTTCCCTAAAATCTCTCCCACTCTGCAATTTTAAGATTCCATGATTTAATGTCATGGAGCAAGCCAAGTCACCACAAGCTTGAGAATGACCCACTGAAGATGGCAGGGCTGTTCTTTTCACTGGTAGAGAGACAGCAACCTGCCTCCTCGATGTTTAAACCAGTTGGTTATGTCCTTTGTTCTGAGATACGTCCATTCCTCCAGATCTTTTAAGGAGTTGAGATCCCATGGTATAATCATCTGTCTCCAAATAAAAGTAATTCCGTTTTTTCCCCTACCTAATTAGGAAAAATAAAAGAAGTTGTTCTATCTTATGGGTATGAAACATCACCTGCTCTGGTCCAACTATCAGCCCTGACTTTCTCCAAGTTTGCCTCTGAAGAGGATTAAGCTCATCAGTATATCCTGATGCAGATTCTGACTCCAGCCCTGGCCTCCAGGCTCTGGTCCACCTCGTTCTCTAGGGGTGTTGTGGGTTTCACTTTCTACAAAGTCGGTCTGCGTTTGCAGCTCACACTCACCCTGCTTTCCCTGGGTGTATTCTTGGTTGGTTGTAGGCATCGATTACATTTTTCTCTTCTTGCTCTTTAGGGTCTTACTCCCTGCTTGCTCATGTGGAAAAAGTGTGGTACAAATGTTCAGCCTGTCGCTGATGTCACAGATGCCTCCGTAAACAGTGCCCTGTTCCCCATATGAGGGGTGAAACATTAAAGGAGTTGGCTGTTTTCATCCAACATTCTTTTAGCAGATTAGTTGGCATGTTAAGAAGGTGAAGGCAAATTTAATCCAGAAAAGTATAAAAGTTCATGACCAGTCCGAGCAAATAACTGGAAAAAAAAATCCTTTAAAAGGCTAAGAAGAGGTTCAAGGCTATTTCAAACGCATGATCTTCTTTTTAAATGTCAAATTCCACCCGCTAAACTTCATGCTGTTGTTTTTACCCTCTCATTTTTTTTAACATTATATTCAATTCTTCTATTTTAAAACAGTGAAATCCCATCCCCCTGCTTTCTCCCGAGGCCAAACATAACATGAAAATACCACAGAAGACTCAGTGGGTAAAATGCAAACAGATTATGGCAACACGCACCAAATGCTCTGTGTCTTTGCTTTTGAAAAGTTGTGTTCCGAACTTTGGGTGCCTTCCCTTTAACATGGAAGAAGAGAAAGTTTTACCTTTAAAACACCACCAATGTTTGGTCAGGAAAATCAAGAGGGTCCCAGTTTTATTTCAGTGATGTTATCTTATATTTGGCAACTTAAAGTGTTGCCTCTTTTGGGGGCCGGCCCGGTGGCACAGCGGTTTAGTCCGCGCTTGGCAGCCCGGGGTTCGCTGGTTCAGATCCCAGGCGCCCGCCGACGCACTGCCTGTCAGCCATGCGGTGGCGGCATCCCATATAAAGTGGAGGAAGATGGGCACAGATGTTAGCCCAGGGCCAGTCTTCCTCAGCAAAAAGAGGAGGATTAGCAACGGATGTTAGCTCAGGGCTGGTCTTCCTCACCAAAAAAAGAAAAAAAAGTGTTGCCTCTTTTGGTAAGCTCATTGATTGCAGGAGTTGTGGAATTGGGAAGGCACGACTGAAACATTATAAACTTAAAAGTAGAAGCTAGTTTATCTTAATAGTCCGAGATTTTATAATAATATTCTTGAAGCCTAGAGACAGTAAAACAAAGTAGCAAAAACATTGCCTTGGAATCAAAAGACATGGATTCTGGTTCTAACTCTGGGTCTGACTAGTTGTGTGACTTTGAGGAGGTACTCAAACTTTCTGTGAATCAATTTTCTTCTATAGAATAAGTAAACAAGAACATTTCTGAAGTAACTTCCCTCCCTTAAAATTCTCTGAGTGTTCCCCTTTCATTGACTTCAGGCTGAGGTTCATGGATTTTTAGTTCATACTGAATGGGAATTTTCTCTCCATATGGTAAGCTTGGTTATATCTAAGCTGAAGTGTGGGAGTTTTGTTTTCTTCTGTCTTTATATTAGACTTCTCTACATGATATTCCATTAATTCCTACCATATTTGTGTTAATAGGAGAAGATTCTTCTGTGGCTTCTTCAGTTTATGCAAGAACAGGGCATCTCGCTGGATGAAGTGGACCAGGATGGTAACAGCGCCGTTCACGTAGCCTCACAGCACGGCTACCTCGGGTGCATACAGGTATACGGTCTCTGCTGCTGTGAAGAGAGAAATGAGTTTATCAAGTAATAGAACAAAAAATGGAAATTTTGTTCACTGGGGGAATGTCTGGATTAAATCAGCTTGTAGCGGCCAATAAGGAATTATTTTGAGGTATTTGTATTTTCAGAAATCCATGCAGATATAGGCATAAATAGCCCTACAAGTGTCTCCTTGAGTGTCACAGGATGTTGAAGGGGACTATTCCTGCTCTCTCAGCAATACTCTAAGACCCCAAAGCTGATAACAACAGATATTAAGTGCCCCCATCTTCTCAAGACAGCAGGAAACCACTACCCACACTGACGTCTCTCAGTCTCTCAAATAGCAGACCATTCTTGCTGTCATTAGCACACTTCTCCCTCCCAGGTGTATGAAAAACAGAACAGATTTTTTTTTTTTTTTTAGTGGAGCACTCACTAATTTTTTTAATAGACTTTATTTATTTATTTGGTGAGGAAGATTGGCTCTGAGCTAACGCCTGTTGCCAATCTTCCTCTTTTTGCTTGAGGAAGAGTGGTCCCGACCTAATGTTTGTGCCCACCTTCCTCTGTTGTGTATGTAGGTCACTGCCACAGAATGGCTTGATGAGTGGTGTAGATCCACACCTGGGATCCGAACCCACAAACCCGGGGCTGCTGAAGCAGAGCACACAGAACTTAACCACTGCGCCGCTGGATTGGCCCCAGGACAGATTTTTCAAGAATAGATTAGACAAATTCTTCAGAGTAGGGAGTAGTAGAGAGTACTGTGGTTTTCATCCTTTCTCTTTAGAAGCACTGAGCTTCTCGAATGCATTCAAAAATGCCCAGACTTGATTACAGGGGGCCTTACATATTGATCCCCTCAGCCCTTGGACAGGGCCATGGTTAGCCAGCCACTCTACCAGCCTCAGGTGGCCTCATCCTCTTAGCCCAACATACCTTACAAATATTGTCTGTTATATGTGTGCCATGATGTAAAAAGGTTGGAGAGCAGAGCCACAGGAGAGAGAAAGGAGGTTCTTTCCCCTGCCCCAAGCCATCTGAGGGGGCACTCCAAGAGGGCTGCTTAGAGCCTATGGAGTTCCTACAAGAGGAGGAGTCAGCATCTCATCCCTCAGCTGAATGCAGAGCTTCATGAAGCTGAGCCAAACCCAGTGCCACCATCACAACAGCACATGGTGGGAGAGCACAACAAGGTCCCCAGAAGTTTGGGGCAGGAGTGAATGTCAAAAACTTTTCACCTAGAAAAATTTTAAGGCCTTTGTGACAAAGCAAAGAGAGAGGATAGCTGAAGAGAAGCAGGTAGAAGAGAAGTGACAGTCTAAGGAGAAGAAAGGCTTTGAACTGGAAACAAGCTTTAGATTTGGCCTGGAATTTAATTTATGAACTTAAATCATAATGACCAGAATCAAATCAATCGTACTCTTCTTCTTATTGAAAATGACCCAGCATCTATGGATTTGTTCCCATATCTGCCTGAGATGTGGGAAAGGGCCATTGACAACATATGGCTGAAGGGCATGATTAGAGAAAATGCTTTTACCTCACCAAGTTCATACAATTCAAAATATGTTGTGTGTATGTAACAACTCTAAGAAAGCAACACTCATTTTTGCCTTATTATGTGTTGTTTCTTTTATTGCAAACTCAATGTGCTCATTTATTTAACAGCTACTTACTGAGGTCCCACTGTGTGCAAGGTAGACTATCTGAAAGAGAAAACTGGAATGAGTGAGACCACTTGCTCAGGAAGGTAGAGAAGACTCAGGAAATGACAGGAGAATATATGGAAAAGCTGTAAAAGTAACGGCAAGAGATTAACACAAGCAAAAAGCAGAGGTAACAGCAGAAAGCTCTCTCGAGTGTCTGTCTACTCACATGAAACTGCTCTCGGGAGAGCCAAGTTGATAGGAAAGATTCCAGATGTCTGAAAGTCTCCCCACTATTGTTGGCAAAGCATGCATCCTCTAATTTAAGGCACCAAGTTCTAAAAGGAGTGATGAGAAATTGGAGAGTATAGAAAAGAGAAAATTTAATTATTACCAGGATCTACAGAAAGATGAAAGGAATAGAATTATTTTTTTGTGGAGGAAAAATAATGGAATAAAAGCTGAAAACTTCATTTTTCCATTTAACAAAAGATTCTACTCTCTAATAGTCTTGAAATAAACTTTTTTTTATCAGCTAATTAATGACTGAAAGCCAAAGAAAACCAGCTGATATCACTAATTGTGTTTGCGATTTCAGTTATGTTTCTTTTTAATATGTGAAGAGAGATGATCTGTCCTTTCAGAGCATTCATCACTCCACTTAACACAAATGATATTTTTGGCACTACATCCCATGGATGTGGAAACTTGGATAATCTTGGAAGCGGGTCTGTCCACTGGGTGCAAGATTTTAAAAAAAAGTTATAAAGAGACTGAGGGTAGAAAAGGGGGTAGCAAAGACTTTTATGAGGTGAGGAGTGGACTGAGTATGGAAAACACTGGAAAGAAAACTGCAGAGGCCGGAGTCAGGGGAGTGGTAACAATGTATGTACAGTGACTCTCTTGGAGAGCTCGAGGCGAGGTGGTCTCTGTGACACTCTTGTGAGGTGGGTGACAGTGGCTTTATGACATATTGACCTTTCATGGTGAGTGATCATAAACTGAAAGGAAAATGAAGCTTGTTAATGACTTCTGCGTCTAAGTAGTCTAGGAATTTAAAAAGTACAAGTATTGCTTATGGAAAAAATATTACCTATCACTAAAATACATCCAGAGGTCTACGTTCGCATCTTGATAGTGTCAAAGAACATGTCAGATTGTGGCAGTTGACTAATACTGATGTATCACCTTTTTGTGGAATCTAATGTATAAATACAAAAGAATTTTGATTATTTTTTAATTAATGATGTCAACCATGCTCCATCAAATCTCTCTCTCTCCTCTACGAATCATACGTTGGCCAGACTCCATAACTTGCTGTTTGTTTTTGACTATTAACATTTACTCCAAACCACTTTAAAATCTCAGTCTTATTTCTGATTCAAAGCATTCTCCTCCCCAACCCAGGTCAGACTCAGGATTTAAGGGATTTGGCATGGGGTGTGAGGCATAGTCAGCTTTTTACACACCACATTAGTTCCTTTTCCCCTCTCTTTTCTGGGCTCCAGTGTTGGGGACAAAGAGGAGGTATGAGAGAAAAGAAATCAGCTGTCTCTTTGCTTAATTGGGAAAGGTCATGGCACCGTCCCTGAAAGTTGCCATTGCTTCTTTGGCTCACTGTGGTTTGCCGCTGATGACCTCTATGGCAACCTTCAGATGCTGACTCTTTGGTGGGCGTGGTGGGTGGAGTCTTCAGAGGGCCCTCTGGAGCCTCCCTACTGATACCTGCCATGGGAGATCTGGCCTCAACCTTACGCCCTCCTCCCCCATACAATTCCCTCCACCTGTGTTGCACCCCACTACCTCTTGCTGCTACAGAAGCCTCTCCATTTTAGTGGGGTGATGACAAGCTCCCTTCTACAACGTCTGCTCAGTCCACGGGTCATATCCTTGCCATGACATATGTTGGGAGTGTGAGCTGCGTCACAGCCTTTGCCATGTCATTTTTCTCCAGTTCTTTTTATTCCTGATCTGGTAGGCTCTACCAACAGATCAAGTGTGCTGCCCAAGCAAATAGGAACAGGTAAACAAAATTCCACTCTCTCCTTCTTACTGGCACCCCCAACTTTATGAGCCCATCCAGTGAAAGCAACAAAGCATCTCACTCAGACACTGCCCTCTCAGGACTGCAGCAGGCTCCTCCCCTTCCCAGTCTTCTCCTTCTGAGGCTGGGTGGGATTTGTAGTAGTAGGATTGGTTCTGCTGCATCTTTGTAGGCTCTGAAGGGAGTGTGATATCGATTGCTGAAAGCTCACAGAGGTTGTCTTTTGTATGTGATGGTACCCCTCACCCGCTGCTGGCTCTGGTAACTGGGTTTGGAATAACAGGGAAAGTTCTATTCGACCTTCTGTTACAGTCATTAAAAAATCATGTTTAGGGGCCAGACCTGTGGTGTAGTGGTTAAGTCCAGCGCCCTCTGCTTTGGTGGCCCAGGTTCACGGGTTCGGATCCCAGGTGCAGACCTACACCACTTGTCAAGCCATGCTGTGGCAGCGACTCATACGAAATAGAGGAAGATTGGCACAGATGTTAGCTCAGAACAAATCTTCCTCACCAAAGATAAAAAATAATGTTTAGAGAGAGCTGTTGATATGATCACATGTCTCTGCATTTTCTGACAGACCTTGGTTGAATATGGAGCAAATGTCACCATGCAGAACCACGCAGGGGAAAAGCCATCCCAGAGTGCTGAGCGCCACGGGCACACCCTGTGCTCCCGGTACCTGGTGGTGGTGGAGACCTGCATGTCGCTGGCCTCTCAGGTGGTGAAGCTAACCAAGCAGCTAAAGGAGTAAGTGGCCTATGTGTTCCATGAGAACAAAGTCTTTGTTCTACGTAGGTTTCAGCCAATTGCATTAGTAAGCTCCCCTCACACTGGTTGTTTGGGGAATTCCTAGCAGTCTCCTCATCTTCCTTTCTTCCTCCATCCCAAGTCCTCACAGCCAGCATTCATGCTGAATATACCATCTCTGCAGAGGCAAAATGATATTTAAACCAAAAAAAAGGCAAAGCAAGCTTCCTAAGCAGGGAATTTAAGCCATAATGGACAAGGAGAGAGCCTCTCTCTGTGTTCACATCTCAGGGCCAAATTACATAGCAGGACATGGGAAGCAGACATGGGCATCACCCCAAACTTCTCTTCTTCATATTCTAGGAAATCATAAAGAGCGTAAAAGAGAGAAAAAGGCTAGAGATGGGCCAGTTTTTCAGTTTTCTCCAAAAGAAAAATGTATATTTGGGAAATTACATACAGGTAACCTGATAACCATCAGCAGCAAATTTATTATAAAAATTAAGCAGACAATTCATGAATCCTCAGAATATTAAATAGTGTTCAGTCAGCATGGTGTTGCTTAAAGCACTGTATATCTAGCGAAAGTCAGTTCTTTTCTTGATGAGATTATTAAACTGGTACACATTGCCTATCTAGAGTGCTTCTCAGGGAGCATTTCTGGGAGGTTGTCATGATATGCTTGAAGAAACAAGGACCAGAGGCGAGGCCATCGGGTAAGTCTCTAGCAGGTTGAAGGATTAGGAGCTGACGTCCACCTGGTCAGGCCTTGGAAAATACACCGATCAAATTACAATTGTCACAACTCTACAACTGTGATACGCAACTATGTACTGGGGCTTTGGGAAGAAAAAAGAGGAAGATTAGCAACAGATGTTAGCACAGGGCCAATCTTCCTCAAAAAAAATTACAATTGCCATATTGGGGAGGGAATCACTGAAAATGGGAATCAGTATTCAAAGTAATGTTAACAGATTAGGAGGATAAACCTTAAAAATTAAATTTTAGAGGAAAAATATGAAGTCTTTAGCTTATATAAAATATTGGGATTTTTTTCCTGAATACAGCTCCTTTGGAAAAAGACCTAGGGTGCGTGGGAGGCCTTAACTGATTATAAGTGTAATTCACACAACAGTATGACAAGACCTTGGACCTCTGACTCTCCTCCAAGCTTGGGGAAACCTCCTTTATCTCTCTACTTCCACTCTCTTGCCTTAGAGTTACAGTCTCTGCACTCCTCCAGCCCTCCCCTGCCAGTACCTAGAATACTCTCTTTAATGAGTTTAGGCTTTTACTAGAAAAAAAATTTTAATTTAAAACTTAAAAATTAAAGGGGCTACCTCCAAGTATCCTCCCCCCACTTGCACAAAACTCCCCTGGGGCAGGTGAGCTAGGTGAACTTGAAGGGCTGGATGTAATTGAAGGGCAAATGCACACAAATTCATAACTCAGTAAGTTGTCTGTCCACAGCAAACATATCTGTACACATCTTTATGTACATATGTAGGTATTTCTAAAAATAAGTTCCTAGGAAGGGAGTTGCTAGAACAAAGGGCATGTGTATTTAAAATGTAGACAGATGTTCCCTAATATCCTTCCAAAATTGTTGTACCAATGTCCACTCCCCCCAGTAGTGTATGGACATCTCCATCAAAAGGAACTTTAAAAGGATCCAATAGACATTTTTTTCTGAAGGTTCATACTTAGAGAAAAGATCACAAAACATTCTCCTAAGTCTCCATACCATGGAGTCTGAGAAACTTTCATTAGCTTTAATAGCTGTTTTATTGGTGAACTGTTCAAGGTCAGGGTCTTGGCTGCTTTCTCTGTTGATGATCCTGGGATAAAATACATATGTATGCTAAGAGACTACAGTTCTTCCATTGTCTGTAAAGCTGAATGCTGTAGACAGTTGCAGTTAGGCCAATGACAAGATAAAATATGAGAGATTACTTACTGTGTGCCTCAGTAAGGCTGGCAAAACTAGAAATGAATAGAGAAATCCACTAGTACAGACTCCAGGACGCCAGTAACATAGAAAGGTGCAGGATGGAAAACACTAGTTTTTCCAGTCCAAAATTCTGAGTGGGAGACAGTCTTGGGTGCCTTTTCCTACTAGAATGCCTTTACCAACTCCTTATAGTTAATGAACATAGTTACTGTTTAGAGATAGCAACCTTCAGCTCTGTTGAAGTCCTAGTCTACAAGCCTAGGTATTATGGGTTGAATTGTGCCCCCAAAATATATTGGAGTTCTAACCCCTAGTACCTCAGAATGTGACCTTATTTGGAGATAGGGTTTTTACCAAAGTAATCAAGTAAAAATGAGGTCATTAGGGTTGGCCCAAATCCGGTATGACTGGTGTCCTAATAAAGGGAAAATCTGAACTCAGAGACAGACACACACAAAGAGAACACCAAGTGAACAGGAAGACAGAGATCAGGGTGATATACCTACAAGTCAAAAAGCACCAAAGATTGCCAGCAAACCACCAAACGCTAGGAGGGAGGCATGGAACAGATTCTCCCTCACAGCCCTCAGAAGCAAGCAACCCTGCCAACACCTTGATCTCGGATGTTTAACCTGCAGATCTGTGAGAAAATTCATTTCTGTTGTTTAAGCACCCAGTTTGTGGTCCTTTGTTACAGCAGCCCTAGCAAACTAATACACTAGGCATATGCTCGTATATTTTCATGTATTTTATATATTCATAGTTCACATGCTCATATTATAATTAAAGTTGATTAGTCCTTTCTGAGGGCTTCTTTAGAATCTAGAGAGTAGAGTCCTTTTTTCTTCCATTCATATGTGGGATTCCAGTCATCAGTCAACCCAATTGCCCTCAAATAGTTTTCTCAATTGTGTCACACTTCGCTTTGACACCTGATAAACCCTTTAAAAGCAGACCATAATCTTTCTTCATTTATTTGAGCCCCTCACTGAGTATTTTTCTTAAAAATTTGACATGCGATACCAACTTGCAAAGTGGGAAAAGTAGAATGCTCTTATGTATTTTTGGTTTTTATTCTTTCTTTAAACCAGAGTCAGCAAACCATAGACTGTGAGCCAAATCCAGCCCACCATCTGTTTTTGTAAATAAAGTTTATTGGAACACAGCCACACACAATCATTTACATATTGTGTAGGGCTGATTTCATGCTACAAAAGCAGAGTTGAGTAGTTATGACAGAGACTGTATGGCTCACAAGCCTAAAATATTTACTATTTGACCCTTTATGAAAAAGTTTGCAGGCTCCTGTTATAGACAGCTAAATTTTCAGTAGGTGAGTCTAGCAGAAAAAATAAAGATCACAGTCGTCTTTGTCTTAGGGGTGAAATGTTAGGACTAAGACTGACCACTTCTAAGAAAAACAAAGAGAGTGCTTGGGACTGATGGAAAGGTATTGTCCAAATCTGATCTCACAGGATTAGACTTAGGCAGCCGACAGTTGTTGAGTATATGCAGTGACACTTGGCAAGGAGAACACTGGGCTTCTTCAAGCCAATATCGCAGATTCAGCAGTCATTTTAAGAACACTTGTAACTCATTCATTTAGTTCCATGTCCTGGCTCAGGAGAGCTGCTACCAGTTTTGATGCTAATTGTATTAGTTTTCTACTCCTGTAACAAATTACCACACACTTAGTGGCTTAAAACAATACAAATTTATCTTAAAATTCTGTAGGTCAGAAAGCCAAAATGGGTCTCTCCAAACTAAAATTATACTCCAAGGCTACATTCCTTTCTGGAGGCTGTAGATTGAGAGTTGGCTTCCTGCTCATTCGGAATCAGTTCCTTGCAGTTATAGGTCCGAGGTCCCCGTTTTCTTGCTAGCTGTCAGCTGAGGGTCATCCCCAATTCCTAGAGGCCACCGCATTCCTCGGCTCACAGCGCCTTCTTCCATCTTCAAAGCCAACAACAACAGGTGGAGTCCTTCTCACACTTGGAGTCTCTGACCTCCTCTTCTGCCTCCTCTTCACTGTTAGAGACTCATGTGATTAGATTAGACCCACCCCAGTAATCCAGGCTAACCCTCCTATTTTCACATCAACTGATAAGCAACCTTAATTCCATCTGAATCTTAATTCCCTTTTGCCTTCCAGGGATCAGGATGTGATGGCATCTTTGAGAGCACCACAGTAATACCACAGAGTTCAGTAAATACTGCTTATTCCTGTGAAGTCAGAATCAGTTTGATTTACTTTTTTCAAGTATTATAGTAATAAGTGTTTTCTAAACAGATTTCACTTTCTGTAACCTGTGGCTTTTAACCTATTTTCTTAACTTCGAAGCACATTCTGATACACATGCTTTTATGTCCAGAGTAAACTGAGTGTTGCCATATATTGTTTTCCCGTTAATACCGAGTTATTTAATTGTTTTTACCCAACATGGAAATAGTTTGCCTGTTTTGTTTTACTTTGTTTTTTTTTCTGATTGCTAAATTAATACAGTTACTTTAAAAATTCAAACAATTTAGAAAGAGTAAGTAACATTTTGGAGTATATCCTTCCAGATTTTTTTCTGTTGAGGTATATATGTCTCTCTCTCTCTCTCTCTCTCTATATATATATATTTATATATATTATAACAGAATATATATTATTAACAGAATATATATATTCTGTTATATTCTGTGATATATATATATTCTGTTAATATATATAAGGTAAACTTCTATCTCATAGATATTCAAATATATTATCATTTTTAATAACTGCCTTCATAGAAATAATTATAAATTATTTACTCAAGTCTTATTGATGAACATTTAGGTTACTTACAGTTTTTTTACTAATGTGAATAATGAACATCCTTTTGGGTACTTTTGATTGTATCCTTAGGAAAATTTCTGAACTGTAAGGATGAAGATTATGCACATCGGTAAAGCTTTTGGATTTATTGCAACTTATTGCGAATTATCATGAAAAAATGTATACCTACTATTTATAGTAGGAACCATGTATCAGAGAGCTCATGTGTTTTGGTCTGTTTTTCCCAGACAGACAGTGGAACGTGTCACACTGCAGAGCCAGCTCCAACAACTTTTAGAAGCCCAGAAATCAGAGGGCAAGTCACTCCTTTCTTCACCCAGGTAATACCAGGAACATCAGTGGTTGGAGTTCTTAAGTATCTTTAATCTCTGAGCCTTCTTTTGGGCTTCCTTTTAATATCTTTTAAGAAGATGACAACAGAAAACATTCCTATAAAGAGGACTAAAAGTGATAAAAATGAGATATCACAGGAAAAAGGCACTGGATCTGGGGTCAGAAGACTCGGGTTTATCTCTGGCTCTGTGATTTCTTTATTCCGTGACTATAAACAAGTCACTTACTCTTTCACAGTCTTTCATTTCTTCATCTATGAAATGGGAATAAGGATATGTAGGTTCATAAGATTGTTGAAGATGGGGTTTATTGAGAAAATTTATGCAAAATTGATATTTAAACAGTAAAACAGAAGACAAATTTAGTAATCATACAATAAGGTATGAGGCATACTATACTTTGGTTATGGTTACCACTATGGAGTATTTGCAAACTGCTTTAAATAGACGTTAAGTCATTATTCTTATTCCAATCTTATTGACTTATTAGTGGCACTAAAGGCCATGCAGTGACTTATGGGCGATCATTTTAACCCAGTAGGAAATGATCTCATATGTCCTTCATCCTCTTTTCAGTTCACCATCCTCCCCAGCTTCCAGAAAGTCCCAATGGAAATCCCCAGATGCGGATGACGAGTCTATAGCCAACAGCAAAGCAGGAGTCCAAGAGGGGATTCAGGCTCTTGGAAGCCTGTCAGCATCCAGCCGGGCTAGGGCCAGAGCAAAAGAGGAAGATTCTGATAAAATCCTACGCCAGTTACTGGGAAAAGATATCTCGGAGAATGTCTGCACCCAGGAAAAGCTGTCCTTGGAATTCCAGGATGTTCAGGCTTCCTCTAGAAATTCAAAAAAGATCCCTCTGGAGAAGAGGGAACTGAAGTTAGCCAGACTGAGGCAGCTGATGCAGCGGTCACTGAGTGAGTCCGACACAGACTCCAACAACTCGGAGGACCCCAAGAGCACACCTGTGAGAAAGGCTGACAGGCCCAGACCGCAGCCCATTGTGGAAAACGTGGAGAGTATGGACAGCGCAGAAAGCTTACACTTGATGATAAAGAAGCACACCTTGGCATCAGGACGCAGGTTTCCTTTCAGTTACAAGACCTCCAAACCTCTGGATGGCCATAGCCCATCTCCCACCTCAGAGAGCAGCGAACCAGACTTGGAATCCCAGTGTCCAGGCTCAGGGACTACTCCCCCAAACCAGCCCTCTGGAGACTCCACTCAGGCCAGCCCTGACAGCACTGCTGCCCAGAAAGTAGCCACAAGTCCCAAGAGTGCCCTCAAGTCTCCGTCTTCCAAGCGCCGGACATCTCAGAACTCGAAACTCAGAGTTACCTTTGAGGAGCCTGTGGTGCAGATGGAGCAAACTAGCCTGGAACTAAACGGAGAAAAGGACAGAGATAAGGGCAGGACCCTCCAGCGGACCTCTGGGAGTAGTGAATCAGGGGATCAACTGAAAAGGCCTTTTGGAACTTTCCGATCCATCATGGAGACACTAAGTGGCAACCAGAACAATAATAATAACTATCAGGCAGCCAACCAGCTGAAGACCTCCACCTTGCCCTTAACCTCACTTGGAAGGAAGACGACAGACACCAAGGGAAATCCCGCGAGCTCTGCTAGCAAAGGAAAGAATAAGGCAGTGAGTGCTCTTTGGAGAATATCCCTTTTTTCCTTTGAATTGATAATGTTGTTCCCAACACTACAGATTGTTGATCTTTGCCATCTTGAGGGAATCCCCAGAAAAATTCCAAAGGGATGCATGGAAAGCCAAATTCATGTGTTTCTAATGAGATATGTCACATTAGAGTACATACCCTTTGCTCTTCCTTTGGAAAATACTCTAAGAGAGAAAGCTTCAATAAATCACAGATTATATTCTGGTCCCTCAATTTTCCTAAATAGTTTGATCCTTGAGTATTAGGAGTCCTAGACTGGGAGCATTTCTACAAGATTAGACCACCGATCGATGTGAAATCAGGCCCTTCTTTGGCCCTGATTCTTCCTCAGGAAGAGTTTGTTCTCCTTATGTGACTGGATAGTTTATTCTTAAGTCCAATTAAAGAGCACATAAATAGAAACTCTATATCTAAAGACTTAACTATTCAACTTTGGAATGACCTTTAAAATGAACACACCACAGGGACCTCCACATTGGCATTTTATGATGCAGGCCCCTGAGTGTTGATCAGGAAGCTATAGCAGTCTGAAGTGCCTGCCAGTACACAGAGGATGGCAGAGTGGGCCATGAACTACATTTTATAATTGCATGTAATGGAAAACCATGTGCTATAACCTGTGGTGTAAGTCCAGTGAATAAGAGATGCGAACCTCTTTGTAGGTAATGTTTCCTGTGTACTCTGTGCCTGCCATGCCATCAAAAACTGGTATAGCAGCCAAAATGTGAAACTCTCTGAGGATTGGAAGGACCCAGAATATGCATCATGCAATCTAGAGAGTCACAATCTGCATAATTTTTTGTTTACTATAAGGTAAAATCCCATTATAGTGAGATCTAAGAACTGTCCAAATTCTTTTTGCAATACCAAAATCAAGTTTTAGTTAATATCTCTCTAATTAATTGAACACCAGTTTTAATTACACATTGATTTCCAGCGTGAATTGTCTTTCTTATAAAGCACTTGTGCCCCAAACACTAGCCCCTTTGGGTTAAATATGTCCAGACTTACACTGCTCAAATAAATTTTTTCCAAGTAATTTAATGGATTCTCTCACTCAAGAGTAGAAGAATTATCCCAACAGTTCTCTGTGCTCCTTAAAGGGTATATGAAGCTTCTGTCCTCTGTCTCCTGCACGCCTCCTGTTAATCGAGACTTGTGCATGTGCTGAGCTTATTGCATGTTTTCAGATGACTTTTAATTGCACCTCTCTAGATGTACGGCAGCTGCATCAGTCTTTCCTCTAACCCGCTGATTGAAGAGCATCTGCGTAACTCTGCACGGTACGTGGTGCTAGGGGATGCATTGCGCTGTAGTCCCATGCCTTCACTTTGAATTGCGTGACCTTTTAAATTATGATCCTGGAGCGCCTTTATCAGGGGCTGACACCAAGGAAGAAGAAAATTCAATTCTTCCCTCAAATAAAAGCAGGCAGACTTGTTACTGGGCCTTAGAAAGGGAGAAGTGCCCAATTGGAGGGGCTTTATTCCAGCAGCAGAGGTCAGAGGGATCTACTCAGCTCACGGACACACTGTGTTTCCCAGCTGACTTTGGCTTTCAGTCTTTGTTTTAATGGAGTCAAGTACCAAGTAAGTATAGAAATTAAATTTCCTGTCACAAGTGGAATGAGTCAACCTGCGATCAGAATCAGAACTTTGAAACAGAGCTGAGGTTTTATTTCATTGCTGATTATAGACTGGAAGCTCCTTTCATCACCATTCTGCTGCCCTTAGGAGAAGCAAGGCCCTGCCATTCTGAAATTGCTCTAGTTGAGCATTAGGAACCACAATGCCAGTCTAGGAGTGCCCACCAATAAAACAAGGGTCTTTCTCAAAGGAAACGTTTAGGATTCAAAATGCATGGACTGTGTATGTAAAACAATCCTCTTCGAGGCCCCCAGTGGTTCAGGTACCTCCTTGGGCAAAGTCCTTCTGCAGCACAGCTTTCTTTCATCCCCTGGGAGTATGCACAACTTCCCAACAAAACAGGAAACGGGGGAGGAGTAAAAAGAGAGCAGTCAAGGGAGAATTAATGCAGTCAGTGCCTCTTGACTGTTTATTTCAGAAGAGTTAAACCCCCAAACCTGTTTTAAAAGGAGACTATCACTTTTAAATCATTTACATTAAATTAAATTTATATTAATCATTTAAATCAAAAGAAAAACATGATGTGCCTTTTGGCACTCCCAAAACCCTCCAAAATGGTTGTGTAAATGTGTGTGTGTGTGTGTGTGTGTGTGTATAATTATACACACACACAAATATGAGTGTATGTGTTGTAGGTATGAATTTTACTTCAGAATACTAAGGTGCAAAAAACGTCACTCTCCTTTTTTTCCCTCTAAATCAAATTTAATCTGCTCCAGGTCTGTTTTCAGACTAGAGGAAAAGAAAATCTCAGCCATTTTAGGGGGTGCCCCTAGGGGTCTCATTGATTGAGTAAGTTAAGCCTTGGAGCTTCGGTTTTTACTGGTCACCAATCTTAACGCTTGGGTGAGGCTCACATGTTGCCTAAGTCTGGGCTGCTTCTGGCCACACTGGAGCAAGAGACCTTGGCCAGTGCTGAGAGCCCAATGCCTGGGGTGGGAAAGAAATAGAAAAAATACCCATTCCCTTCCCAGTCGTTGGTATTGGCCTACTTTTGATTCTCCCAACCTATCTTCCCCACCCCCATACCATTCTCTGTCCGCATCTTGGGTTGAATGTGTCTTCCGGTGACTGAAAAATTCTGCTTTTGTCCTTAAACAGAAGTTACCAACAATATCCTGAAGCAAGGAAGCACAAAGACTTGGCAAACTCTTTGGGAGAGGGAAGGATAATAACTCATTTCTTCCAGGCTCCTCAGCACCTGGAAATCAGACAATTAGTATCACAGTAGATTCTTCTGCCAGAAATATTTCATCCTGTCTTTTTACAAGCAAGGGAACAAAGCTGAACAATCTACTATAATAGGATTACAAAAATCAGAGCACAAAATGAGGTTATGGGGCTACTCAGATATCTGACACTAGATTAACACTTCCTACTCAGTTTAGGGAACAGTCCTTCTGAAGGCACAGTTTTGAACCTATCAGATTCCCTGGCTTTACGTATTAACAGAGTTTGATTTCAGTGATAAACAGAAACCCCAAAATAAAAATATTCAGTGTATTTAAATAGCATCCTGACCCCATCCCCTCCCCATGTTATAAATTAACCTGTACTTCATCATGGTTTCAGTTTGGCGTGTGTTCCATAGAGAGGGGAAACCCCCTCATTTGTTCATGCTAGCGAGGGGAAGTCTCTCTAATTCACTCATCATCATGCAGAGGCAGGGAGAGCCAGCCCAGTTCACTGCTCAGATAAAGTAAAGATGGATATCTTTAGTTGAAATAAAGATCCCTCAGAGAAATTAAAACTAGCATGGGAATGTGGGCATGAGAAACACCTCCTTAACCCTAGTGCCTGCTTCATTTTGCCTATGGGACCAACAGAAAGAGCATTCCATAGAAAGATGCAAGAAAGAAAGGAGCTCAAGTGTTCATCTGTCAGTGATGCCTCCAAATCTTGGCCTAAGAATTTGCTTGAAGGCCAAATGGCTCCTCTCGGGTAGCAGGGATCATTTAACTTTGGACACCAATGGCCATCATTGGGTTGGTGTTGGCTCCAAACCTTATGCCACTGAGTGGCCCTATCAGGTTAGCCCTGGGAGAAATAGTGGGGCAGTGGACCCTAGTTCCAGGCATATATCAGAATCACATTTTAGTTCCTAAGAAAGTTTTCTTTTTCCTGGTAAAGGAAAAATGGGGCAATAAATACATTTTAAAGAATGTCAGCTCTGTGAGGGGGTTCTGTTTGCTATTTATTTTTCTCAATTGGTCACAGCGTGATAGCAAAGAATCTAAATTTCTTTTCAGTGCCCTTTAAAATTAGATTCAACTCTATTACTTTGAAGAGCTTTCCCAGTGTGATTCATCTGCAGAGGGTGACTTGTTTATAACAAGCAGATTTATCTTTACTTTTTCTTATAAAGGACAAGTTGGTTTTGAGTTATTACAACTCCAAGAGGATGTTGGCAATTACTTGTCTTGAAATGCCAATGAGACATTCATTTCCCAGAGTTTAAGTCTATCTGAGATCTGTAACACATGAAGTGAGCATTGATTCCAGTTACCGATAAGCAAAGGGCATTGACCCTTGGCCACCACCAGTCACACTCTCTCTGACCACAGTGGCGCTGGGGCCTGATAGGTTAGCATCAGGAAACCCCTAATCCTAGCATAAGAATAGATTCCTTAAAAGACATTAGCAGTAAACACCATTAGTGTGGGTTTTGCTGCCAAAGAATTAGCCACACTGGGAATATACATCCAGAACCAAGAGCTAGTATCAAATATTTTGCATAGTAGTCAAGGTTGTTCAACAACTATTTCAAAGAAAGTGGTATGTTTGGCCGAGGTGACGTCAGGGTATGGCAGTCGTCAACTGCTGTGCCCAGTAGGAAGTCAGAGTTCAGGGTAACCACCCCCCACCACTACCAACACACAGACACACATATTTCTATCCTTATTGTCAGGACATCATACTAAACAGAAAAATGAGCAAAGATATGGAAGACACTGCAAAAGTAGAAGTGAGGCCCTGGCTGAAACCTTTTCCAAGCAGAGCATACCCTGAGCGCCACTGAACAGCATTTGCAGAATCATGATGGAAAAATGCAGTCAGCACAAAAAAGAATCCCTGATCCTGCTAAACAAATGCAGCCTTGCCAGAATTTCTCTGGATATAATAAAATAACCACATTTTAATCTTGTCTTAAATTTTCAACCTTAAAATATTTACTTTTTTTTTTTTTTTATGAGGAAGACCAGCCCTGAGCTAACATCTGTTGCCAGTCCTCCTCTTTTTTGCTGAGGAAGACTGGCCCTGGGCTAACATCCGTGCCCATCTTCCTCTACTTTACATGGGACGCCGCCACAGCATGGCTGACAAGCAGTGTGTCGGCGGGCGCCCGGGATCCGAACCCGCGAACCCCGGGCTGCCAAGCGCGGACTAAACCGCTGCGCCACTGGGCCGGCCCCTTAAAATATTTACTTTTAACCCATATGCTCTTTAAGGATTCTTGAAGGAATGATTATATAGTTACTCAGTGATAGGTATATTACCAAGCTATCTGAGTATATGTTGACTGCATAGTTCTAGAGTGAATCCCCTAAAGGAGACCGAATCTTATCAATGTAACAGTTCAGAAAAGTTTGTTAAAGTGCTAATACTAAAAGGATATTTAGTAACACTATAGACAATAGAGTTTCTGCTCAAAAACTGTAGTTTCAAATTCTAAACCCTGATCTGAAGTATGTTTTTCTGTGTTTTCATTTCTAATATACCAGCTCTAGGGTCCAGAGCCAATCAGTCAGGAAAAGTTGATACCAGGTACCTCTGTTCCAGAAATCTCTAGAGTCTATCTGGCCTCCTCCTCTTCCACACCTCCCCATGTTTCCCCAGATGTTCTGTGCTCCCTGCACAACTCTCATCCCTCCCACCTCCACCTCTGCCTCCCTAGGGTTCAAATTAGTTTCAGAGAGGAAACCCTTATTTCATTTTGAAACTTTGTCCGTATGACTTGGAGGAGGAAGGAGACCCCAATCTTGAACCATTTCTCCAGATTACGTGAATTAAGTGACAGGTTCTCCTTTAAAACTGGCCACAGTTTTCGTTGTCATTGACTGTTGCACAGTAAAATCTTTTAGAGAAAAATGCCCATGTTATGGGGAATAGTTAAAATGATAAAATCTTTCCAGTGTCTGGGCACAACTTAGCAAACTCTTTATAAAAGCTCCCAGAGTTCCCAAGATTGAGGAGAGCATGATTCACAAATGGAGATCCTTTTCATAAGCTCCTTATATCCTCTGGGAAGGAGAAAGCATATTCTGCCACAGGAATACAGTGAAACAGTTTAGTGTCCGAGTATGATGAGCTGAGACATAGAAAAACCTATTGCAACTAAGATCCCCTGCTCTGTCTTAAAGCACTGCTCTTGGAAGGCAGAAAATGAACATTTAGAACACCCAAGAACCCTAGGTAGGAGGGTACAGAGGGGAGATCTGCCCCAGAATCCAAAATCATCTCACTAGATATACATTCTTTCAGCATGCTAATCCCGGTTTAAGTGTAGTCCAAAACTTAAGAACAAACTCCCTTCTCCCACCTCCACCTTCCTTTCCTCACTCCCCCCCAGTTTGGAATTGTGTAACTCCAAAGAGGATACATGTTCTATTAGTGTCATATTTGCACCACACATCTGCCACCACTAGGGTGCCTTTGTACATCTGGAGTTTTACATCTGGAGTTTTAAAGAAGCAGCAAATCCTTGGAGGTTTAGAAGTACCAAATAGAGACTTTATCCAGACACCTTCCGGTACCTTCACCAAGCATCCCTGCCACGGTCGTTTGGGATTTTCCTTCCCACTCAGAGAACAGTGTAGATGTATAACCTTCCTAAGCACCACATCCCTGGATTACCAGTGCACTCATTTCAGCAACATCTTTAGCTCTAAGTCACACATTTTGCTGTGGGAGAATAAGGCATGATCCCTTCATTCAGTGAGATCATAATCAAGAGAGAATTAAAAGAGTATACAGTTAAAACATGGTAAGCTCCATGAAAGGTATAAGAACTCCATGAGAGCAATGACCATCAATAGCATCATCGCACCCCCATTTGTAACCCCAGTGTCTAGCTTGGCACCCGGCACGTGGTAGGAACTTCATCAATATTTGGAGAGAGGGAGAGCTAGAGAGAGGAAAAGGAGGAAGAAAAGGAAAAAAGAGAAACAGAAAGGACTGAGTCTGTCATCCCACAGAAAGAACGATGGGCTCTGTATAAATCTAAGCCTTTTGCTTACAAGTCTACCTATCTACATTGAGTTTCAGTTTGGGTATTTTGAGTACAAATTTTCATTCTTTGAACCAGAATCCATTTATTAGTAGATGGGATTTATAGATATGCTCTCAGTAAAGCTCTGAAGGACATCACAAAAGTAGCAAAGTCTCCCTATGTAGGTTATCAGTGGAAATGTATTGTTATGTCCATGGGCCATTTTAGACTAATCCTCTAAGTAAATTGCTGTCTGGTCACCATGGGCTATGGAAATATGGAATTCATGCCTAAATGAGTCAGCGAGTTATATTACTTGAAAAACTGTTATTTAAATTTAAGCCTTCTCTTCTTTCTAGTTTTGGTCATTGAAAATGTGATTTCATATCCAAAAATGAAATCAAGGAGCAGCAAATTATCTGAATAATTCAAGCCAGAATTACCCAAACACTTTTGTTCTTTTGAATACTGGTAATTCAGGACTAGGTAATTGAAGGGTTCAGGGAGGCTCAAATTATCCTGATATTATTAAGATAAATGCCTCAAATTAACATTTTACTTGGTATAGACTCAGGTCTAATCATGCTGGATTTTGCTCTTCAGAAAGTGTTCTTTTTAGTCTTTTGACCACAGCACCCCTTATGTTAAAGCAGAAATACTCCATCAATGTCTAAATGATATTATCCTTAGACTACAACCTAAGCCTTCTTTTTCACTTTATTTTTTAACTTTTCTTCACTCTCTGAATCAACCGCTTGCTTTTAACTTGAGATGTTTTCTCTAATATTCTGTATTTCTAAATAACGTGCTCATACAGATTTTCAATTTTAGATATTATCTCTATTATTTATTGGCATCCTACTATGGAAGATAAAAATGATAGCTAACACTTATAAAGCACTTACAATGTACCAAAGAATATTCCAGGAGCTTTATGCATATTAACTGTTTTAATCTTCACATTGATGCAATATGGTCAATACTATTATTATTCAAATTTTGCAGATTGGAAACCAAGGCACAGAGAGATTATATATGTTGCCCAAGTTTACACAGTAATGATGGCAATAAATTGTAGAACCAGGGTTTGAACTCAGTCAGTCTAGTTCCAAAATCCATATTCTCAACAATGAACCAAACTTGTCCAGCTCTATTTTAGCAGCCAACACTGCCCACCACCCCAACACACACACACCTACTTCCTCTTCCCACCATCAGTATAGTTCTATCTCTCTTTGGGGTTAAATCGGTATTCAGTGTTTATTATTATTCTGGCTATCTAAATATTAATCACAGTGGAGCTATGCAGTGTACTATATTACATTTCCTTCTCATATAGCTTTATGTTCTCTCTGGAGATAATGATTTTGATTTCTTAGTTTACAATTCATTTCTAAACACTCTGCTGGAGACGGAAACTGTCATTCAGTGCTTGCAGACAAATCACATCTCTCTCAGTTTCAGTCTGTGCATGGAGACACCCTCTTTCCTCCTGCCCCGGTCTGGACTGCTGCTATCTGACAGTGCTACACAGCTGTCATCCTGTAGTTTCCCAAATACATCATTCTGGGAATTCCTTTTGCTTCCCTCCTGTGTAGAGCCCTATTTCTTGAATCGGTCTTTTCCTTTTTGTTGGTTTTTTCCCTTGCTTTGATAAACACATGTTCCTAATGCTAAATTTTTTGAAACTTTGCCTGTCTGAAAATACCTTCAGTTTGCCCTCATATGGATTAGGAATGTTTGGCTGGGTATAGAATTCTGAGTAGGAAATCATTTTCCCTCAGAATATTGAACGCATTGTTTCATTTTCTTCTTGCTTCCAATGTGTCTGTTGAGAAGCTCCTTTCTTGCCTGATTGCTAATCCCTTGGAAGCTTTTATGATTTTTCTCTTTATCCCCAGTATTTTGATTTCCTGATACTTTGCCATGATCTGTTTTCATTCCTGGGGTGTAAGGCACTCAGCAGGCTTTTTCAATCTGGAAACCTATATGCTTCAGTTCTGGGAAACATTTTTGTACAATTTCTTTGAAAATTTTCTTCCCTCCAATTTCTCTGTTCACTCTTTCTGGAAATCCTGTTATTCTAATATTGGACACACTGGACTGATCCTCAAATTTTCTAACTATTCTTCTGTCTTTGGTATCCATACTTTTGCTTTTTCTAGTTCTTTCTAGGATATTTATGGAATTTTACCTTCCAACCTTTCTACTTTTTATTTCTGCTAAAATAGTGTTAATTACTAATAGCAGTTTGTTAGTTTTGTCTTTGTTCCTTTTTATAGCATTATATATGCAAGACATCTAAATTTTACAATCAAATCCAAATACAA
Organism: Tapirus indicus; assembly: GCA_031878705.1. Classification (NCBI taxonomy): domain Eukaryota; kingdom Metazoa; phylum Chordata; class Mammalia; order Perissodactyla; family Tapiridae; genus Tapirus; species Tapirus indicus. The sequence continues at coordinate 41,603,976 of CM062925.1, forward strand.
ATGTATATTTTTATCTTTCCTTCCTTTTTACAATAAAGTGGTGTACTAAATACACAGTTTTGCTTCTTGCTTTTTTTCACCTAACACGTTGGAGGTCTTTATATATTAGTATAGAGATAGCTTCTTCATTCTTTTACATAGCCACATATCATTTCATTGTATGAATGCACTATTTTTAATCCTTCATTTTTACTGAGATTCTGGTCTTTTTCTTATTGATTTATAGCAGCTGTTTATATATTACATATTATGAAGATCAACCCTTTGTGATATGAATTGCAAACATTTTCCCCAGTTTTTCTTTTCTTGTGGTTTTTTGTGGTTAAATAATTTTTTGAAGTTCTCATCACCTCCCTATAATATCTCTATTCACTTTGACTTCCATTTCTCTGTTTATTTTGGTCTCTGTCTTTCATAGTAGTGCTTTCCTCAGATGTCTGGTGATCCCTAACTCATTCATATTTAAGAATGAGACACTAAAGCTGAGTAGAAGCTCTGGCTTTATGGGTGAAGCTTTTTGACTGGTAAATGTTGCTTCCCACAGACTGGTGAGTACTAGGCTCTTGTTAGGAAACTCACTAATTATCAGTATTTGTAGGTCTTTTCCCTTGGCCAGTTGATTTCTCAAGGTAAGAAAACTCCAGTCTCCTGCTAGGACTCATAAACCTGATTGATAGGAATCTGTGAGTCAGACTAGCCAGAGATGTGTTGAGAATTGTGTTCTATGGGAAGACTTCATTTAATCCCATGGTTTCCACCTCCTTCAGCTGAATTCAGAGTCTCTCTGGTTCATGCCTTGAAAAATGTAACCTCCAGTCTTCCTTCACATTGGGAAAGGGAGAGTCACCTGGCTGTATTGGGTCAGGGATGTAACCTGGGGTATGAACTACTACTTCCAAAAAATTTTAAAATAATCTTCCCATTTTCAGCACCTACACAGCACCCACTGTCACCTTCAGAAGTACCTGGTACTTCTAGTTCCTGCATCTTGCAGTGCAAATCAGTTTGTTGTGTTCTCTGACTGTAGGCTTAGATTTCTACTTTCTTTGCTCACTAGATCAATTCCACAAGTCCATCCACCTTCCTGTTTGAAGTATTATTGGCATTTGTATGTTTTCATTTCATCTCTCATTTCCCTTTTTCATTTATTTCTTTACTTTCATTTTAGTGTTGTTTTGTAAGAAAGGGCTGATAAATGTGTGTATTTAATCCACCATGTTTAATTGGAAGTCCCTAGAATGTCTTTTAACCAACCAGATTGTTCTTGCACTTTCTTCCCTTCCTTGCTCATGAACAACTCTCGAAAGTTCTATTTAAAGGCATAAATAAAAATAAGAATAACTTTCAGATGGTGGTAAGAATAGACTGCATGGTCTTTGTAAGCAGGCATGATTTTGAGGCTGTAAAACTAAACTGGGGGTTCTACATCCAAATATGTTCTCATATTAGCAAGTACCATTACCAGAAACAGTTTGTTTTTGTCTGGTGTAGCAACAAGAAGGAATTTAGTAGTATGTAGGTTTGCCCATCCTTAGGAGATAGCTCCTTTCTGGAAAATTTTATACCCAGAATGAGACTAACATCTCATAAAAATGAATGCATCTACCCAGGGGGAAATTCACTTAAAAAGCAAAACTGTTCCAAGTCTTGAGTTTGTTCTTGTTTCCATAGGCTTACTAGGTATCAAGTACTGAGGGAAAAACAGCATTATTGCTCCCTAGTTTCTTCTTTTTCCCATAGATTTACCTACTCTTGGTCTTCCAACATGCTACCACTCAGAAATCACACTCAAAGAAAAAGCATCTTCTTTAAACTATTGATACTCAAGATTATCAGAGTAGTAGACGTTACCAGTGAATCCATGTGAATAAAATATAAATATCTCTTGTTTTCACTTGACCAGCAGTACTATACTTCCTATCTTATTTGACTCTGATAAAATTCACTTGACTGTACATTTTGCTTGGATTCCAATCTCTATGATTGAGAAATTACTTCCGGAGCCAAATTAAAAACTGTTCACTAGTGCGTGTTATTACATGACTATTGCTTTTATTGTTTAAAGAGTGGTTTGTATGAAAAGAGAATAATTTGCCTACTGGAGTGAAGTGTTCTTCAGTGTGGTTTGTGTAAGGATAATTTCCATTTTTTGTGCCCTGTTTAGTGGTGATATACATCTTGTAACTTGACCATAGTTTTTTCTAATTTTGGCCTTGTGGTTTCTCTTCTGCTTAGGCATAATGACATCAATAGAAAAATGAAGAAATCCTACAGCATAAAGCACATTGCTGAGCCGGAATCAAAAGAACTCTTCTTATAAATCACTTTTTTATTATCTGCCATTGCTGCCCTTTGGGCACCATTGGAAATTTCTGGACTATCCTCTGTGGAAATAGAACCATGAGAACAATGCCTCACCAGCAGAAGAACAGAATATCAGAATGCCTTAAATTTATAATTGTAGACTATATAAGACACATTTTGGGGTAATATTTGTAAATATAACTTGTTTTTAAAGAGATGCTGTTTAAAAGCATGATTGGGCAAATGTGTGTTTTTTTAAGATTGGATTGATTCAATCTACCCACAGGACATTCACCAAGCCACTGACGCCATTTTTTATTTCATCAATTGCATGAGTGTTTGCTAATGTTGGTTGAACTTCCCTTTCCCCATAATATGGGCAGTTTGGGCTCAGCTCTTCAATGAGACCAGGTCAGTGGTATTGTTTTCTGTCAAGAGTGTTTTTTCTGTCATTTCTACTTTTTGTATAAAGGAAATAAAATAATATTAACAGCCACCTATAAGCTTGGGGTACCGACTTTCTAATAAATCTGTGATGTTCTGATTTCTAAGGGACTTGGAGAATATTTTGATTGCTGATATTTTATTTCAGGAACAAACTTCCCAGTTTAGCTGTTTTCCCATAGGGGTCAAATAAAACATTCTAGTTTTCATTAAGTACTAAAGGATCAGACAAGTATATAAAGTAAGTCAATTCCTTCTGTCTTCTCAAATCGCGGCGTTGACATGAGAAAATGCTAATGACAACTAAGGATTTAGCCCCTTCTTGGGTCACCTTTTTCTGCCTCTAACACATTATGAGGCCTGTCTGATCCCTTTAGGAGACAGTGTGGAGCCTGAGTTCATAACAGCCCTATTGTTGATGCAGCTTTTAATCCATGTAAGCAGTAAGTTCCAAATGGTTTCATCCTATCGTGTAAAAATATATTTTTGTTGAAACTTCAAGAGTTTTGTTTTCAAAGTGTTGGCATGACCTATAAGAGGCTTGTCAAATTTTAGTTTGAAAGCAGAATGTATTCCCCCAGTAGGAGGGAGCACTGTATGCTATTAACAATTACTAGCGATGTTACTGCAGCCAAATGTGGACCATTCTGTATCCTGCATGGACAAAATAGGCCAAGGTCCTGAACTAGGAGGTAATCTTGCATATGTGGGTCATCTGACAAACCTGGACTTGATGAGATGCAATGAGGTATAGAAGAAGGAGCTAATATTTAAATGCCTTTTGTGCACCAGCCATGCTTGTGTGGAGATATTATTACTCTCGCTTTATAGATTAGAAAATTAAAGTTCAGAAAGTTTAAGTCCTGTGTCCAAGGTAACACTACTAGTAAATAGCAGAATCAGCTTTTGTGGAAATTTGCTCACCATCCCCACTACACTATCCTATCTGTCCTGCACTATGCTGTCTCCTTAGTGCGTTGCCCACTGGACTAGTACACAGGAAGCATGAGTTGTGAAATTGGCTCTACTTCTGGAGAAGTCTTGATCTTGGCCAAGGGACATTACCTCCTTGATAAGTCTGGAAAAGGGCAAGACTGGCCTACATACACATCTAGGAGGTAGGTTCCTTCCAACTTATAGAGCAACATGTCTATGAATATCCCCAGTCTGCTCTGTCCTTGTTTGGGTCCTGTGAGTTCCTGTTGTTAGAGCCTGGAGCTGTGTGTGGTTCTGCATTCTCACATTGTCTTTTCCTCAAGTGAGATGCCCTATTCTGGTTTTGGCCCCTTGGCCTTGTGTGCCCTCCTGGATTACTTCCTCACATTTCAGTGCTCTGTCCTAGTGCTTGATTTCTAATAGAGAATATATGGCAAGCACATGTGAAACATGGATTCCTACATTTTCTGCTTTGTGCAGAGGAGGTGATGCTGGAGTCATACGTGAGCCAACCTTTGGGACTTGGCCCTAGAATGGGGCTTGCAAAGACAGGCAATCCAAAGAGTGCTCTCTCTGTCCCCCAGAGGCTCCAGTTTTGTTCTTAGACAAGCTGTATTTTTAAACTTGAAAGTTGAAGGGGTCTGGGCATTCTGCAGAGATTTTATGAGCTAGACACAAAGTTCCCAATGAAACATAACAAAAAAAATTTCAAGGGTTTGAGAGTAAGAGATGCCACCTTGACCTAGAAAACTCTGGCAATTCAATTGTTTATTGACACTAGCATTTTAGATACCAGAGTACTAAGCACAGAATAACAAAGAACAAAAAAAGGTAAAATAGGCAAGTCGAGCAGATTCAGATGAGCCAGACTGCAAGACAATGCATTCTGTGTTTAATGAGGTTGCTAGGACACTAAAAATGCTGGTTCTTAAACCACACGTATACAATATCTTTACCGTCCAAGTTCCTTATGAAATGGATAAATTATGTTTGCTTGAAATTAATACAAATGATGTTTTCCTTACCACAAACTTAGTCTTATGCAGAATTTTTTAAATGAAAACACAAACTCATTTCTTAGAGAAATTGAGACACATTTACATGTTAAAGAGAGTGTTTCCTTTTAGTGAGCAGAGCTTTGGGGCCCCTGCCCCAACTCCCTCCCATTGGGCTGGTAAAATGAGTAAAGCTCTATCTGCATGCCTAATTACATGCAGCAGAGCAGGAAACTCGGTTCTATTGTAAAAACCTGTCACAACATCTGTCAGCATCTTGTAAAGACAGGCTTCTTTTATGTCACTAAAGGGATTTGCCAAAGTTCAACACATCAAATTAAGGGTGTTTCTTAGAAAAGATAACAAGATACCAAACCTTCACCACTTGGAATGGATTGAATTCCCATTATTTATTCTCATAAAACATTAGTATCAAGACCTCAACCCTAATAAGATAGTTCTAGGTTTACATCATGGAGTTGGGAGTGGGGATGAGACTCTCAAAGGGTATCTCCAAGTAAATTTTGATAATTGTTTTCTCAAAGTGAATATTCATAAGCAACATACTGGATTGTACAGGCTAGAAGAAATAACTATGAAATAAATATTTTAAAAATTCCCTGAAAGATTCCCTGATACGAAACAGGTCAAATATTATTTCTTCAGTAGCCACCTATATGCTTACTGTTGAGTTAAGTTGATAAAGCAAAGTAAGAATAAGGAATTCATTACAACAGGGTTGATACCATTTCCACCCATAAAAATGGAATTCGTGCTATCTATTGCCCATAACTCTCATTTGTTGATAGCTCTGTCTATATGTCCTGTGTTGTCTCTGTATTTCCCTTTATTCTTTTCTATTGCATAGTTTCATACAATTTTTCAAGTACTTGATTCCTGTCTCCTAATGAGATCATAAGTTTGTTGAACTCAACAAAATCTTTGTGTCACCTTTCACAGATTGTGGTTAGTAAATATCTACTAACAATTTTTTTCAATACCTTTATATCCATCTTTATCTTCTCATTTCTACCCGTTCTTCTTCCACTTCCTCCTCCTTTTTTCTCTTTTCCCCTCTCTCCTTCCCTCCTTTACTCTTGCCCCTTCCTCTTTGCTATCATCTCCCCTCCCTTTTTTCTCTCTTCTCTGCCCTCTATCTAGGCTCTTTAAACCCTTTATCTAGGATCTTCTTGGAAGAAGGCCGGCAAAGGAATTCCAGTAAGTAGAAATGTGCTGGACCTATGTTTACAATGAAAAGTAAATCATCTCTCCCTCCTTGCCAGAGCATGTAAGTAGAACAAGCATCTTTCTGCATGCTGATGTAGTCAACAAACTCTGATTGAACCCATGCCAAGAAAGAGGCCCCGAGCTAGGCACTATCCTTGAATAAAAAAGAGGCAAACATTGTATCAACCATAGTGGGACATACACAGATATATAAGTTTACCAAATTGTGCATTTGGAGGTACTTTTGGAAAAAAGTATTCTAATTGGTTTATATCAGTGGTTCTCAAACACTGCTGCACATTAGAATCACCTGTGAGAGCTTTTAAAAATCTGATGCCCAAGCTGAACCCCATAACAGATAAATCCAACTCTCTGGGGTGGAACCTAGGCATCAGCAGGTATAAAAACTCCCCCAGGATTCCAATGTGCAACCAAGTTTTAAAATGAGCACTTTGCTTCTCAAAGTGTGTTCAGACGATATCAACATCAGCATCACTGGGAGCATAATAGAAATGCAAAATCTTCTGGCATTTGCCATGGCCTTTATTTTTAATTTTGTGATGCTGTCTATTGAGACAATATTTAAGAAGATAGCTTGACAAAAAGGACCCTTTCTCAAGGAGAGGGGAAGAATGGTGTACCCCTAAACGTGGGGTAGGGTGTGGAGAAGAGACTATTGCGTGTTTTAGGGAAGTGTCATTGGGGTCATTGCACTCTTATGTTTAATGTGTCTATCGATTGAAAATCATACTCAGTACTATTATTTCATATAGAGGAAATTTAAAAATCATAATTATAAAAAGTAAGGTTTCTTTTCTAGATGGGATAGGTAGAAGACAGAGAAATAATTTTTCAATAAAGGATAGGGTCATTGCACTTTTATGTTTAATCATAATGTGGCTAACTTTTCTATTGTTATTTCTCTAAGTTTCCTAAAATCTATGTTTATGGCAGTCAAATCTTCAGAAAACTACCCATCTGGCAGTGGCATAACTAAAACAAAAGCACACCACAGCAAAGACTAAAACCCACTCCCCAACCACTTATGCAGGGCTCCCCATAATATGCCAGCAAGGTGCATGACATATTTTATGACTGCATTACAAACTACAGTGTTATATTGTATGCCAAATATGTTCCTTTGTTTACACAACACGCACACAGAGTGGATGCCTACCTTGTGCACAGCTCTGTGCCAAGTGGTGGAAATGCAACCACACATTTATGATAATAAATGCATAGTGCTTTTGATGAAATGTGAAAAGTTTGAGTTAAATAGAATAAATCTGAAAAATATAGCAATATGTTGTGATGTTGTGCTCATATTTATATTTTAAAACTATATATTACCTTTTCTTTCTTTCGGGTTTGTTCTTGCAGTGTTCAGCCAATTAGTAACAAAGAAGGAAGAATTTAAATTCTGTTATTTGTGGTAGTCAGTGCTAGCTGCCTTCTCAATATTCTTTCTCCCTTTCTTCCTAATTAAGAGAAGTCAGCTAAAGGTTCTCAGGGAAAATTACCTTCCCAGATGCCCTTAAAATTAGGAATGGTCACGTGACTCACGCCTGGCTAATGAAAATTCAGTAGAAATCATAGCGTGGTGCTTTAGAAAATGTGGTGGAGAAAGAAGCTTACCTGGCCCTTCTGATTCTCCCCTTGTGCTTCACCCTTCTTCCTTTCTGGGGTAGAGCAGCGCCTCTTGCAGCCATGAGAACAGAAGTCATGTGCCAAAAACAGAAGAGAAGAGAGAAGAAAGAACCTGGTTCCATGAGCAGCTGTGTAAGTCCTGGACTGTCCTGCTTATTGTTTGTTAAGTGACTAAAATGAGCTCTTTTCATTGACCATTGAGCTCTGGCTTCTGGTAAGAGTAGCCAAATATAAAACCTAATTGATGTCTTCATTGTACAGAATAAAGAGTATACATCCAGGTCATTGGAATAAAGCAACATTTCATAAATTGTATTCTATCCGCCAAGAGGTCTAGGAGATGTTTGGCTATGCTCCAAGATTAGAGTATATTTTGCTAGTTTGGTAAAAAGTGCATACAAAATCCTATAATACATTGTGATGCACCTCGTTCGAAACCAAAGAACTTATTCCCCCAGTTGCTGGCAGGGCTGCTGGCCCAGAGCCTTCAGGTGTCAGCCTTTTCTCGGAATTGCTCTTCTTTTTCTTTCTTTCTTTTTTTTTCATTTTCAGAGAGCCACCCTGCCCAAGAACACACCCCTTCCCAGGGCAGCCTATATCCAATATCTGGTCAATGTGGGGGTATACAGGCCCAGCCCCTCACCCAACTTGAGACAACTCGAAAAAGCCATCCCAGATCCCAACAGCCATGTGTAATAAACTTCCTGCACATCAGTCTCAAGGTCAGAGTCTACTTAGCAGGGAGCTCAATCTGTGACAGCATATTAGCATGTTCAAGTCTTGAAGAATCTCAGAGTACAAAAGAAACTTGTTTAATTGTGTTTGGTGCTGAAACTGATTTGTAAACCAGAGGACTTTCTTTTAGAACACTTTCACATCCCCCAGAGTGGTTTCTTTTAATATGAGTTTGGGATATACTGGAATCATTTTTCTTAATTGAAGTATAATTGGCATACAATTATACTATTAGTTTCAAGTGTCAACTTTAGATCATTGTACAAATATGGAATTTAGACTTTCTATTTTGAAGGCCTAGTGTCAAATCAAAATGTGTGTGCCAGTACAAAACTATTTAGCCAAATTTCAAAGAAATGCAGCCAAAGTTATATTCTATTTGAATGCAACTTCATTTGCTTGCTAACAATCTCAAATTGATACTTCATGTAGTAACCCGGGGTCATTAATATTGTAATGTACCATTCCAGGGTCCTTCCACAGTCTATGGGCCCAGATGTAATCCGTCAAACTCATTTCATTGCTGATGGTTGAACTACATCCTAAGTCCTCAAAGAAATGTTATCTCTGAACTATGGCATTTATCAAAAATCAATATAAGAAATCACCATATAGAAAAAAAGTTCCTATTTTTTTTAATAAAACTGTTATTGAAACCATCATACGTTTAAAAAGCCAATGGTTGTATAAGGGGCCATAAAATAAATTCTTTTTAGTGCTAGGAAAAAATCTGCCTCTATAGAAAACTGGCATGCTTCTTTTTATTAGCTAATACGAACATTATATAACTTGTTTTCCTTTTTGTTTTGCCTGCCAGGAAAAGGTCAAAAGTAAAGTTTGTATTCAATCTCAATAGCAATCTTTAGGTTAGTTTTTTCTAGTATATCAATCTCCCTCAACTACACCCCCTTCCTTTGTTCTTACTTCTTTATCCTTTTTTAATGGTTGTAATATATCTGTGTCTTCTAAGTCACCCCTAGACCTTCTGAAAATAAGTAGGCTGAAATAAATATAAATGTTCCCATCATTTCTTTTCCCACCTTACCCCCTATCTGCCCAATCCTGCCCATTTTAGTTAACTGATGTTGAAACCCACACCAATTGTGTGTGCAAGACAAGGCTAATTCAAATTGTAAGACAACTGTTACTGTCCAGTTGTGTATTGTCTTTTGAAAACGGGAGAAATCACATACACACATATGTAAAGTGCAAGACAAGGAATAGTATGCGTAGTGGGGGCTCAGGTGGTAATGATGTTGAGAGGAGGGAGAAATCACTTTTGGTTTGGCTGAGGCCAGGCAGGTGCCCTGTAAGGTTGCATTTAATAGAAGCAGATGAATGTACTCAGATACAATGATTGACTACTCATCTCATGTAATGCGATTAAGTATCAAAATGGAATCACAGATCTGAACACAGCACTACATATCCACAGCCAAATGGCCTTACTGGTAGGTTCTCAAACTCAAAGAATTTTGGAACATGCTCAATCAGCCCTTAACTTTTTCAAGCAATATTTTCCAACCCACAGACAAGTGGATAGAGACTCAGAAGTGAGTTCTCTATTTTATTCAACTTGTCATCTTGCTCTAACTCAGATCCAGGGCCTTAGTCCTACACCCTTAGAGCCTTCATTGTGGCCACTCTTGTGTTAGCACCATATATTCCTCCTTGTGGTGGCCTTCAAGTTAATCCCACTGAGATCTTTTCAAGAAAACCTGCTGTCAGAAGTGCCTTCAGCTCTGCTGTGGCACTCACTCCAAAGCCACACTTCCCCCAAGTTTTTTCAGCCAGTGACTGAGCACAGCAGAGGTGTTAGAGCTGGGGCATATCTTTCTGCCAGGGGACTCTTCTAAGGGACAACTGTGGCCTAGGACTCCCCTTAACCTGGCCAAAACTTTCTCCAAAATGTGGAGAGGCTCATCCTACCCAATCCCTCCTTCTCTTTCTCTTTTCACAGGGGTCAGCCCTGCATCACAGTCAGAAGGCTCTCCTTGCCTACTCCTGCTCTCTCCCCTTTTATCCTTCATAGGTATGTTCCTCAATAAATCTCTTGCACATCTAATCCCACTGTGATGGCTGCTTATCAGATGACCTTAACTGACACCTTCTTGACTTTCCTCCTGTGCCCTCCTCCTTTTACTCTCTCACCTTCTTCAAGGTTCAGCCACCTCTTGGGTTAGCATTCATTGTAGGCTATCCTTTTCTCTCTACTTTCTCTCCTTCCTCTACTAGGTAGGGTGGTAGAGTGGGGTGAGGATGATGCTTAGGATCCTATGGGTGGAGTTGGGTAGAGGTAATTCTCTCCTTTTGGCAAAGGTGAACATAGTCTAGTATGTGTGTCTCCTGTAACTTTGGCTAAAAGAGTCTTTATTTCCTTCCCCAACTAGAGTTATATCACAAAAAACCCATATTTTGTTCCTTATGCCTCATTATGAGTAAGTTCCAGACTCAAGGACCAAGTCTTGGCTTAGTGGGAAAGAGAGGGGGACTGGCCTGGCAGGGAAAGGTGGTATGTGATTGAGGAAAACTCACCCTACAACACAGGTAAAACATATGTTATCTGAGTTCAAAGAAAAGAATGGTCAATAAGAGATGGAAGAGAGCTTCCATTTTACGTTAAGCTTCCCCCCCTTTTTTTGCATCTGTTGTCCCTTACTGAAAAAAATTTGCTATTCAGAAATGAATAACTCACACTTCCCTTCTCTCACCTTAGGTTTCTCCTTCATATCATCATTTTTATGTTAATCACAATGTAACATCATATTTACGTTAATTTGGCACAAAGAACATGTAAGCAAATTACTGAAGTTATCTATCATTATTTGCAGCATTTATTTCCCTTACATTCATCTGTGTTGAAAGAGATATACTTTTAAAAATAAACATATTTAAAATTTTCATAAACTTGCTACAGGCGTTAAGTAGCAGGTACCAGGAGTAAATATTAAGTTAGATCGAGAAGTTACTAGTCATTATGTTATTGACGGTGGTTGCCTTTACTGGCCCACATGCAGGATTTATTGTTACAGTCAATTTCCAAAACCTGTAAAGACTCAAGGAGAAAGGAACCGTTCTATTTGTGGCTTATCTAAATGGATTCCTGGCATCATGGCTGCAAACCTCCATGTTTATCTGGATCTGCACACACATCTGCTCGAAAAATCCTGTGATGTCACATTCCCAACAATTGCTGGATTGTAATGATAAATCTCCAGCAGGAAGCAATTCTTCCCTAAGCTTCAATTTGATCAGAAAAGAATGGAAAGCCCTTCTTTCTGCTTTTATGTACAAGAGCAGCATTCCAAGTGAATTCCAGGCTGTTGTTCCCTCCCAGACTTAAACTCCAACAACTAAGAAAAATCACACCTCCAATGTTAGGACCATTTTGCTAGACTCTATCTTGGCCCAGTGGACCCTTAAAAATAGTTACTTTATTTGAATATCCTTCAGCCTCCTTCTAGACGTGTTTAAAAGGCTAAGCTTCCTCTCCTGTGCCCCTTTTGTTTTCCAGACACACCACAAAGCATAAGGAGCACACAGCCTGCACTATACAAAATGTTCAGTAACAGGGTTTCTTGATTGGCTACCTAATTAAGTAAATCTCCTTGCCTGGAGGAAACTAAGTTAAAATAACATTGAGGTCCGTCCCTAAGCCCGCAAAAGAGAAGAAAATTAAAAAGCAGGGCTGAAAATTTCCTCTGTTGTGCAATGAGTATTGCAGAATGGTTGTCAGATGAAGTTTCAAATACGTATTAACATTTTCCTAAACACAAGTTCAGACCCCACAGTCTCCTAAATTGTGCAGACGTTAGCTCCCAGAGGAATTCCCTGTTGGAAACCATCAGCAACGAGGTGACTCTACCAAGTCTGCCTGCTATTATGTCTCCTTACTGTAAGGTAGGAGAGCCCTTTCTTCTGCTTTTTAGTAATAAACACATGGACAAGAAAAGCATGGTATGCTGGGCAGGGACCTGAGAGATTGGCTGCCTCCCAATATTTGCTAGAAGGAGCACATGCATACCACTCCAGACAGAGGAAAGCACATACTTGGTTTATTAAACCTCCAAAGAATGAGATTCCACCATGTCTCAGTAACTTTTTTAGGTTGGTACAACCATTAATGCCAAGCGTTTCTTCCTCCCAGCCTACTCATTTCTTTGGTCCTGCCCTCCCAAGAAATGCTCCTATTCAGACTGACCCAGTTGACCATGACAAGCACTCAATACAGTGCAAACATAGAGAGGGGAAGAGTCAGCTCTGGAAGCAGATAATAGTAAGAGAGGGATTGCATAGCAGTTCAAGTGTGAGAATTGACACTTCATTTTTTAACCATGAAAGTACTAAAATATATCCCCTCATAAAGCCACATTTTATTGGTGTGTATGCAGTTCAATGAGATGAGAAGCAGTTTAAAGCTAATAAGTTGTTCATATTCCCCCTGACCCATGGAATAAATAATCATGAAGAACAGGCTTCTTAGGATTATATATCGTCTTGCTGGTGTATTTGTAATAATTTCACGTTTAAGGCATCACACCAACACAGCCAGTTCTTAATGAAAAATTCATTCCCAACAGCCGGTACCATCTGACCACTGGTGACAGATATCCTTGAACAAATTTACATCTTGAACAAATAGTACATCTAACATCTAGTTTAGGTATACCTCTCCTCACCCCACCCCCCACAAAAATCTATTACATTGGAATTAACCTGGTTTATTTCCATATTAGTGTGTGATATCTAATATGGCTTGTTCACATGGCTTACCGTATTTTCTGGGCATAAGTGTTTATGGGAAAAACTTCAGATTTATATAAGGTTTTGGACATGTGACTCATATAAACTGGAATAAGGGCATTGTTGTTAAAACCTGGGGCTTACTTTGAAGCCTCATCATTCTGTTCTTGGGAAACCATTAAGCAAAATGCCCTGAAGGGTAGGAAAAATTGCAGTGAGCAATAAAATGTCAACAAACTGCAGAATTTGAACATCAAGCACTTTCATCTAAACATGCCCTTCTCTCCTTTCACTTGGCGGGGGTTTGGTTTTTAAAAAGTAATAAACTCTAGCACTGCAGTTGACCTGGGATGTGTTTAAGAAATCAAACCTTAGGGCCAGAAGCAGTACAACCTTTAATGTGGACTCCCCACCTCAGAAAAACCATAGAATGAGAAATATAAATAGAAAAGGAGAACAGAAATATGTGTCTCAATTGTCTAGGTCTTGGATCTGTTTTAAAGAGAGTACGCAACAAAACTCTTGGCAAGAAGGAACAACCTTAAATCTGTTTAAACAGGTGTCCAGTACTTACTATCTCATGAAGAGCAAATGAGTATAATCATAGCACAATAAAAGGATATGAACAAGGAAACCCTATTAATAAGTCTGTGTAACCTTTATAAACCTGAGGCAGACACAGTTTGGTCTCAAAGTAGGGCTGCAGTCAAGAAACAGTTTCCCACAGCCAAAAGTATTTCAAAATAATTCAAACCCTTTACTTATGTTTCTTAAGAACCATAAAGGGGATCTAAATTCAGAGACCATATCAATATTTATTAAAAACCCCTTTGTCTTCTACTCCTCCCCCTCACACTTGCTGCCAGTCCAGAGCATTTCAATTCACAATTCCCCATAACTTCTCTCAACACATCATTCTCCTTTCTCCGCCTTTTCTCACCCTCTCTTTTCTGCATCACTTTATTATGTAGGTTAACCTTACCTCTCTCCTAGCAGAAAAGAATCTCTATTTGTAGGAAGAAAAAGAATCAGGAAATTGATCTGGTAATTAGAGAATTCTCTTTGACTGGGTAGGGTAGAGGAATAGACAGCGAACATCCCACATTAATTTGATCCCAACATAACTGTATCATGAGTTAAAAATTACTGAGGGGTGAGAGCTATATCTTCAATATACCCTTAAAACTGAGACCTGAAAAATCTGAGGGACATTATGTAGATACATTATGTTTGCATAATTCTAGAGATAATCGCCTTAAAAAACTCATGTTATTAAAGCGCAGAGAAGAAATCTCTGCTCTGTATCTCAAAAGAGTTTTTGGAAGTACAAATCTGATATGTTACCAAATGGAGGTCTAGAATTTCTGGGAGAAGGAAGCAGGAGACATATCAGAATACCAGTCATGGACACTGGGAAATTTTCATGCCTCATGTAGAGACCATTCCAAACCATTGTCACATGGTTTGAAATGATAAATCAGGCTTTGCCCATACATGACTAGCATTAGTTGTCTAATAGACTCTATTCTACCAAATCAGGCATTGTGAACCCAAACACTTACAAGAGTAAAGCTGTATCTTAATCAAGTGGCACTGTCTGAGTGAGAACTATGACAAAATAGAAAGGGCATGCTCTATCTGAAGTAATTACTCCTTTCCCACTAATTCTTATCATGGAGGAATGCTGGCCCAGTGTTGCCAGATCCCTAATTTTCCAAGAGAGCCCAAAAGTCCACACGCTGTATGTAATACCCCCTCAAATTTTAGATGTTGGCAGTTTAATATTTTCCATCACTATGGATGCCAAATAGCCATGCCTATGGGCTGATGCAGCCCAAGGACCACATCAACTCTGAAAAAAAACATTAACCAAGATGCATCAAAGATAATATACCAGGATTTGGTTTCTTTACCTGATTCAATATGAATATTCAATAGAATTTTCTGCAAAAACCATCCACCAACAAATAAAAAGGCTTAGAGGAAACCAAACAAGTGGCAATTTTGCCAAATAAGTTAATTCAACCATATAAAAAATGTAGGCTTAGGCCCAAGAAGTCAGTATGAAACTGGGAAACTGCCTTGAAGGAGGACACCCTTACTCAACGATTCCACTTATAGAAAATTATGTGAAGAAAAAATTCTTTAGTTGCATAAAGATTAATATATGAGGATATCTATCACAATTTGGAAACAATCAAATTATCCAACAATAGGGGCTTGGTTTAAATAAATTTTGTATGCTAGATCCATAATGTGCAAAACTGTGCACTCATTAAAAATGATGCCACAGAAAATTATTTAATGGAAAGATGTTCTTGATATTATTAAGTAAAAGAGCACATAAATACAAATAAAATGTGATTCCATTTTCTTATAGTTTATATTTTCGTGTGTGTATCTTTGGGTCAAAGAAGAAATTATAAAGGAAATTAGAAAATATTTTAAAGTGAAAGTGAAAGCACAACATATCAAAATTTGTGGGACTCAGCTAAGCAGTGCTAAGTGGTAATATTTTAGATTTTAATGCTTATATTAGTAAAAAAGAAAAGTTTAAAATCAGTTATATATATTAGTAAAAAAGAAAAGTTTAAAATCAGTTATATAAGTTTCCACATTAAGAAGCAATAAAAAGAAAAGCAATTAAACCCAAGGTAAGTAGAATAAAGCAAATGAAATAAGAGCAGAAATCAATGAAAAATAAAACAAACCATAGATAAAAATCTATGAAAACAAAAGCTGGTTGTTTGAAAAGATCTATAAAGTTGGTAAACTCCGGGCTGATCAAGGAAAAAAATATATAAAACATCAATATCAGTAATGAAATAGTCATTATCACTATAGATCCTGCAGCCATTTAAAAACATAATAGAGCACTATGAACAATTCTATGACAATAAATTTGAAAATTTATAAAAATGAATGAAGACATAAATTACCAAAACTGACACAAGGAGAAATGGAAAATCTCTCTCTCTCTCTCTACATATATACATATATGTATGTATATATATATATATACATACATATATTATATATATATATAATAGAGTTCTGTATCTAACAAATAAATTGAATATATGATTTTAAAAAAGCTCTTCAAGAAAACTTCAGATCAAGACGGCTTCACTGGGTGAACTCTAACAAACATTTAAGAAATAATACCAATCCCACAGAAACTAGGGAAATAGAGGAGGAGAGATTATTTCCTAACTCATTTTATTACCCTAATATCAAAACCAGATAAATACATTAAAAGAAAAGAAAACTACAGATAACTATCCTTGTGAAAATAGAAGCCAAAAATCAACAAAATTTTAGTGAACTGAAGCTAGCGGTACAAAGAAGAATAATACATCATTACCAAGTGTGGTTTATTCCAGAAATGCATGGTTGATTTTTGCTATTTTTAAAATATGAAATGTACCACAATAAGACAATAAAAGAGAAAAGCATATGATTATATTAATAGATATAGTAAAAGCATTTGACAAAACTTAATATCCATTCATGACTAAAAACTTTCAGCCAACAAGGAAAAAAGGAAACATTCTTAACATGATAAAGGATATCTTAGAAAAACCTACAGCTAATATTCTACATAATGGTGAAAAACTTACTGATTTCCCTAAGGTTAAGATTAGGAATAAGGAAAGGATGTCCATTCTCATTACTGCAATTTAAATTGTAATGGAAGTCCTAGTTCTTATAATAAGGCAAGGAAAAGCAAAAAAAACCCCTGCAGATTGGAAAAGAAGTAGTAAAATTGTCTTCACTCACAGATGACGTGATTGTGTGCATAGGAAATCCTACGGAATCTAGAAAATAAGCTACTAGAACTAGTAAGGGAATTTTGCAAGGTCTCAGGGTACAAGTTAATAAAAATAAATTGTATTTCTATATATTAGCAGTGAATAATTGGAAAGTGAAATTTCTTAAATATTTTACAATAGCATCAAAAAACAGAGACTATTTAGGAACAAATTTAACAAAATATATGTAAAACTTGTATACCGAAAACTACAAAACACTGCTGAGAGAAATTGAAGAGAGAATAAGCCATGTGTATGGACTGAAAAATTCAATATTGTTATGATGTTAATTGTCCTAAATTGATCTGCAGCTTCACTATAATCCCAATCAAATTCTTGACAGAATTTTATTTTTTAAGATTTTAAAATATATATAGAAATGCAAAGGACTTGGAAAGGCCAAAAAAATTTTGGAAAACAAGAAAAAAGTTGAAGGATTTACACTCTTTGAGTTCAAGATTTGCTTCAAAACTACAGAAATCAAGAGAGTTGTTTTGGTGTGAGGATAGATATATATGTCAGTGGAGCAGAACAAAGAGTCCAAAAATAGAGAGACTCACACATATATAGCCAATTGATTTTTGACAAAGTTCCCAAGGTAATTCAGCAGGAAAAGTGACCCTAGAACAATTGGATATCTGTGTGGATGTGATAGTTAATCTTATGTGTCAATTTGGCTGGCCATGGTGCACAGATATGTAGTCAAACACTATTCTGGATGTTTCTGTGAGGATGTTTTTTGGAGGAGATCAACATTTAAATTAGTGGACTTTGAGAAAAGCAGATTGCCCTCCATAATGTGGTTGGGCCTCATCCAATCAGTTGAAAGCTTTAATAGAACAACGACTGACCTCCCATGATAAAAAAGGAATTCTGCCAGCAGATGACCTTTGGACTCAACCACAATTCTTCCCTGAGTCTTCATCCTACCCCATCGGATTTTGAACTTACCAAGCTTCCACCATTGCATGAACCAATTCCTTAAAATAAATCTATCTCTATTTATAGGTAGATAGAGATCTATACATAGAGAAATATCTAGATCTATATGTTCTGTTTGTTCTGTTTCTCTGGAGAACCCTCACTAATGTAGCAGGTGAAAGAAACTTGAATGCAAGATCATAATAAAAATGAACTCAAAATGGATCTTAGACCTATATATAAAAGTCTAATAGAGGAAACTTCTAGAATAAAACATGAGAAAAATACTTGTGACCTTAGATTGTAAGCAAAGATTTTTGTAGATAGAGCACAAAACACGCTAACAGTAAAAGAGAAAAAAATAACATAGATTTCAGCAAAGTAAAAACTTTTACTCTTCAAAAGACATCACTAGGGGCCGGCCCGGTGGCGTAGCAGTTAAGTTCGTGTGCTCCACTTCAGCAGCCCGGGGTTTTGCACGTACGGATCCCAGGCGCCGACAGATGCACCACTTGTCAAGCCATGCTGTGGCGGCGTCCCATATAAAGTGAAGGAAGATGGGCATGGATGTTAGCCTGGGGCCAGTCTTCCTCAGCAAAAAAAGAGGAGGATTAGCAACGGATGTTAGCTCAGGGCTGGTCTTCCTAACAACAACAACAAAAAGACATCACTAAAAAAATAAAAGGCAAGCCACAGGCAGCATAAAATATTCACAGTACATGGTTCTGACAAGGGATTTAAATATTGAATACTTAAAGAACTCTTAATTATAAGAAGGCAAACAACCCAAAATATAAACAGCCAAAATATTTGAACCGATACTTCACAAAAAAAGATATACACATGGCAAACATACTTGGAAAAGTGTTCAACATCATTAGTCATCAGAGAAATGCAAATTAAAACAAAATGAGACACCACTAAATGACATATCATCACTAGAATGGCTAAAGTGAAAAAGACTGACAATACCATTATCAAGGACATCCGAAACTCTTACAGTGCTGGTGGGAATGCAAAACGGCACAGAAAATTGGCAATTTCTTATAATGTTAAACATACCAACTACATGATCCAGTAGTTCTACTGTTAGGTATTTACTCAAGAGAAGTGAAAACATATATCCATGAAAAGCTTACTTTAAAATGTTTATGGAAACTTCATTCATAATAGCACAAAACTGGAAAAAGCCCAAATGTCCATCAATAGGTGAATGGTTAAGTAAATCTTCATACATTCATGCAATGGAATACTACTCAGCAATAGAAATAGACTACTGACATATACAACATAGATTAATCTCAAAAACATTATGCTGAGCAAAAGGAGCCTGACACAAAAGAACATATACTGTGTGATTCCTTTATACAAATTTCAAGAATAGACAAAACTAATCTATACTGATGGAAACAAGAAGAGTGATTGCCTGGCTTGTGGATCAGGGTTGTAGGGGGATTGACTGCAAAGGAGCATGTGGGAAATTGAATGCTATATCATGATTGGGGTGGTTGTTACACATATGTATATATTTTTTTCAAAACTCATCAAACTGTACAGTAAAATTGATGCATTTTATTGCATGTAAATTATACCTCAATAAATCAGTAAAGTTAATTTTTAAATAACATTTCCTAAAGACTGGCCCACTCCTGCCCCACAGATGTGCAAGACCTCATGCATACAGTAATCCTTGCCTGCAAACTCAAGCAGAGCCTTTCCCTATTTTCTAGGGATCATATTCCCTATGATTTTAGGGATCAGCACACACATCCCCCAGCCCGTGTCTGCTCCACCAAAAGAGGTGCTTCCAGCATGTGGTCTCAGATCTAGCTGTGCATCACAATCACCAGAGGTGTTCATTAAAATGCAGATTCCTGGGCTTGTCCCTAGAAATTCTGATCTTTGGTCTACTTTAAATCGAAAGCAAATGCCACAGTGCTCTGTCCTTTGTGCATTGCTCAGACCCCACTGCTCTAGAGTTTGAGTCACTGCTGCAAGACTCTGTACTGAAACTCAATTCCCCCTGCGTCCAGGACTGCCACTGGACACTGGCCTCACTTTTTTTTATAACTGCCTTTTTCAAACTTGAGCATCTTGGGGGACAAAATGATGTCACTCATCATTTATACACCAAAATATGAGGGCTCTGAGACAAGTTAACTTTTTCTAGGGTCCTCTCCCTTCAGTAATCCCAAGACTCTCCAGAGAAGGTTACACAGATGCAAGAATCAGTCCTACTCATCGTCACTGCTTGTCAGGGTGGTGGGAACTCAGACTTCCCCCTGAGAACAAGGATTAAGGATACAATCCTTTAATGGCAAAGTGAGAATGAAGGCCTCTCCTCTGGCTCCATGTCAAGGTGACTCTAAGGGATTCGTACTACTTAACTATTCTGTTAAATCACAGAGTATGGTCCTCTGTAGTCTATGCCACAAGATCACAAAAAGTGCAGTGGTTAGGAAATCCCTTGGTCTTAAAACCATTATTTGCTAGTTTGATCTGATTAGAAAAATGTCAAAGATTGTACCTCCAAACCCATGACTCTCAGGATAAATGTGAGACTCTTAGCATGTAGATGGCCATGACTGCTCACTTAGGATTCCCATTGATACCCGCTCAAGACAAGGTTGACATAGGGGAAGCCATATTGTAGAAAAAAAACCCATATTGTAACTTTGAGTGACCTCTGATTAACTAGCCCAGACATTCTCTGTAGGTTTTGTGGCTACTCCCAGATGCTATAATATTCTTTTGAGTTCCTTAGGAAAGTGATGACCCCTGGGCAAAGAATCTAGGCTGATAGCATCATCAAGGACAACT
Organism: Tapirus indicus; assembly: GCA_031878705.1. NCBI lineage: Eukaryota > Metazoa > Chordata > Mammalia > Perissodactyla > Tapiridae > Tapirus > Tapirus indicus. The sequence goes on from CM062925.1 coordinate 41,624,560, forward strand.
AAAAGATCAGGGTATAGGGCATCACTCTGGTCTCTGCGTATCAAGTAAAACAAAAGACTGCTGGGAACTAAGACTAGATGGGTGTCCCACCCTGAGACCAGATGCCTCCCCAACCTAGAGACCAGCCCCAATACAATACTCATAGTCTTTGTTCTGTAAGATGGTTCTTTGAGACATTAGTCAGACATCTTACCTCTTGCTAGCAAGCTGTAAAAATCTCTTATCTTTTTTTTCCACCATCTTGCCTCTTGATGATTGGCTTTTGTCTCACGGCAAGCAGACCATGCCCTTTGTGCAGTAACACCATCAGAGCAAGGCCTTGTTGACTGCCTCCTAGCTCACAGGGTAACTTTACAGGGAAATAGGGTGTGTGTGTGATGTGTAGGCGAGACTGCAATCCTAATTCTGTGACTTTTAGGTCCTAGAAGACCAAGTAAGATATTGGGCTATTTTTTTCAAACTGCAAATTTTCTTTAGGCCTCATTCATCCTTTAATATAAGTGTTTTTAATCAACTGGGCCACCATGAGAACTGAGGGGATTGGAACTCTAGCTAGGTGAGAAAGAAAGAAGATTAATCTCTGGGCAGAGCAGTAGAGCAGTCAGGGAGGGGGAAGATTTAGAAGCAAATGGCAGCAAGAGGAAATTCAATAGCTAGAGCGTAGTAAATGAGGTGAAAAGTGGACTCACAAAGAAAGAGGTGAGTTGGAATGCAGAATGCAAGCTCGACCTTCTCTGCAACTTTGCCTGGAACCCTGGTGATAGCTGTTAACTCTCAAACTTCTCTACAGGTTTGTCAACAAGGGCATTTTGGAAAGTATAGAGCACACCTCTCATGATTTATCCCAGTTTCCACTATTGAAATACTGATCCTTTTTTCTGTCTTTCTGATTCTCTCTAGTGGAAAAGAAAAAAAAAAAGAGACAAGCTCATTTCTTCCCTAAACATTCCCTCTTCTCAACATGATATTGACAGAATTCCCCTAGTCTAGGATCCCATAGGAATTCCAAAGGCATCCTATTTTACTAAATTGATGACACTTCTAGGATTTTAAAGACTCATAAAATTTTAGAACTAGAGAAGACATTGGAAATTGTCTAGCCTCAACTTGTAATTTGAGACATTTAATCATTTATGCAAAAATATATATTATTAAGTCCCTACTATGAGCGAGGAATCAGAAACTTGCCCTGAAAAACCACAATGTCCTTTGTTTACACACTCTAAGCTGGTGGCCTTGAGGTTTTCTCAATGCGGGGTTGTAAGTTCTTTAGGTAACTACCTGCTATATTCCTCATTAAGTAAATGCCTTGTATTGTTTCTAAGTTTACCTCTTTTGGACTCTAGAGATATAATACAACAGATACAGTAGTAAGTAAAGCAGATAAAAGTCCTGCCCTGGGTAAGCTTATATTCTAGTGCAGAAGACAATCAACAAAAATAAATAAATACATACTATAACATCAGATAGTGACAATAAAAGAAGACAAAGTTAAGTAAGATGATAGAGAATGATTGCAAGGTTGGTGACCTGCTTAGTTGGAGTGGTTAGGAAAGGCCTCTGTGAGGTGGTAATACTTGAATAGACATCCAAATGAAGTGAGAGAATGAACCAGATGGAAATCTGGGACCAGTATTCTAGATGAGAAAACAATGAGGTGGAAATGAGCTTGGCATATTTAAGGAACAGCAAGAAACCCCCTGTAGCTAACAGAGTGAATGAGGCAGAGTGATAGGAGGTGAGGTCAGAAATAAACAGGTGACAAATCATGTAGGGGGTAAGGCCTTGAAAGGAATTGTTAATGCAAATAATCCATAATCAATCTATAAATCAAAATTGGGGTGACTTTATTATATGAGCCAGTTTGAGGACTATAGCCCGGGAGAACTTTTCCACCAAGGAAGGAAGCTCTCCAAAGTGGGGTGTACAGCGTGGTTACAGACCATCTTGAAATGAAGTACATACATCACATATGACAGGAATATCTTTTTACTACAGTCACAAGATGCTTTGCTGGCACAGCAGGTCAGTGGTCACAAGACAAGTTAAAGCAGGTCAGTAATTAATCCTTAGTTTCTGGGAAGAAATGCTTTTCCTTAAAGAATTGCTGATTTGTGGGGAGGCAACATCCCTATCTTTAAGGGCATCATTCTTGGCTTTGGGACATTGTAAATGTTTAAAGCAGATGTACAATGCATGCTCAACAGGCCACGTCAGGCCTTTCTGGAAAAACAAGTTCAGGCCAAATTAGTTTTAAACTAAATGGCTTCCTTATATACTCCAATATATCCTATTGTTTTTCATTATTTCATCAGAATGTAGGAATAATTTAAGTGATTTTCCAAAGGCAGAGGTGTAATATATCTTGCCCCCACCACACTTCAGAGAGGATTTTCAAGGTAACTTAGCATCACCCTAAGTTCCTAAAGTCAAAGTCTGTCTTTATGATATATAGTCCCAGTTATCATATATTATTATAAGGTAGACCACAGATTAAGAGCAGATTGAGAATAGGGTGAGTAATCCCTAACAGGCATAGGATGAGTAATAAAATCTGAAAGGAAAGGTACACATTAAGAAATTTAACCAGAAGTTAAAACCATAGAAGTTGTGACAGGCTCCTAATGAGACTGTCTTCATCACTTTCCTAAATATGTTTTTCTATTAAAGGTATAGTCAGTTTTGTTTTTATAGATCTATAAGAAGAATCCTCTTGTTACTGGTGCATTGGGTTCTTGTTGTCCCCCAGGATAGAAATCAAAGAGACAACAAATGGGAGTAGAAAAGTAAAAGTTTATTAGCTTGTACACAAGGGAGGCACAAGGGAGCCGATGCAGAAAGGAAAGGGGCAGATGACCAGCTTGTTAGAGAGTAGGATTGTGGGGCTTTTTATTAGGCAAAAGCTGGGGAGGAGTGCCTTGTCATGGCATACAGGGGCAGGGTTTTTCTTGCACTTGTTGTTGTTCGACATGCCATCACATGCACTGCATGTATCACTAGCATGCTAGCTGTCCACCCCTGGGTGTGATTTTTACTATGGTAATGGGGCTAAGGTCACCTTCAATCAAATCCTGGGTGCTAGGGAGCATGTGTAAACCCAGGAAAGTCCGAGGCTGTGGAATGTGGATCTTGGTGGTCTCTCTCTGATCCTCCTAGCTTGTGGATTGGTTAGGGGCCTTCTCTTGTTAGGCCAGGGGCCCTGTGGACGACCCTATCTCCTTAGGCTGATTCCTGTCTCACTCTGGAAGGCCAGTCATTCATGAGCAACTCCCAAATAGTGAACCCGCAAGGAACAGCCAGAAAAGAGCCCAGGGTAACAGACCGGCAGTGCCCGGGCTGTCGTCCGGAGCTGGGTCCAGTGACAGGTCAACTGAGCAGAATAAACTGAAAACATGGCACCTATTAACATGGGTTGCTATCCAGATCACAGATCACTCTGGTAAAATATAAATAGGTCCTGCTTTCCACAAAGTAGGCAACTTCTCAAGTAGAACTATGAAAACCACTCCTCCCAAAGGGCGATCTGCCCAGCACAACTACACCAGAATGCTGTGTACTGAGATTAAGTGAATACTTTATTATCTGAAGTTTAGCTAATTTAATATGCTTCCCAAGAAGTTAGTCTACAAAGGGGAAATTCCAAGACAATTACAAATAAGTAAAAAGAAAAAAAAAGTAGTTTTACATACTCTACATGTAATCAAGTCTTAATTTTGAGCACTAAGAAAGAGGTACAAAATTTTTATTAATAAAAATTCAGTATCTCCTCACTCCTACTAAATAAATGTTAAATAAATACACAAATAATGTATCAGTTTGAAGGAATACCAAATTATTTACCTTGCACAGGGCCTCATATTTCTGAGTCCAGGCTTGTTGTCATCTCACTTTCTTAACCGTGCCAAGATCTAGGAATGTCCTTCTCCCTCATGCCCTAAATAGAAATACAGACTTGATCCCAGCTGATCCTAAAAACATATCTGGGCAAAAGCCAACAGTGCTGGCCAACAGGTAAATGAAAGACTTGGAGTTGAGGTGTTTTTCCTCACACGGGAACTGGAATATTTAGAGATTCAGTTATGAATCTGAAAGTTCAAAAGAGGAAACCTAGGAAAAATGTAAGGAATTACTACTTACATAGCAGGCAGTGACTTAAAGAACTTACAGCCCTACACTGAGAGATATTCATGGCCACCGCTGAAAGTGGGTAAATAAGAGCAAATCTCAGCTCTTTCTGGGTGTCTTTAGGAAAGACAGCTGTGCCCTTTTACTAGATGTGCCTAGGTCTCTCCATCAGACACAGAATACCCACTACCTAGGCAAATCTCATGTTCTAAAAATACATGGTTTAAGAAACTAAGAGGCAAGGGCTTTTATTGTCCTACATTAGCCCGATGTTTTGAGGAGCTCAGAAGAGATTTCTAGCAATTCAAAAGAACTCTTGTTTAGTAGAATGTTGCCTGACGAGTGTTTATCTCTTAGAATATTCATTATTGGCTAAACTGAGGCCTCTGTTTCTACTCAACTGCTTGACATTTCATATGTCTCTCCATGTTTATCTCAAGGAGTTTTCTCTTACTAACCCATGCCCTGGAATCTTCTCTAAATTCCTAAAGAATTGTCTGTGCCCCTCATTTATCATTTAATGTATACTACTCTATAAAATCCTTCCTTCCTGCCTTCTTTCCTTCCTTCCTTCCTTCCTTCTTTCCTTCCTTCCTTCCTTCTTTCCTTCTGCTTCCTCTTCTCCTTCTCCTAAAATTTATTCACTGCTTACTCTGTGTGAGCACTATTCTAATCTCTTTTCAGTCAATTTTCTAATTTAATCTCTACAATGACTGTATTATCTATTCTCTCCAAATTAGATTCTCCACTTCTTGGTTACAGAGATTGTCTAACCCCTTTTTGGATTCTAGGTACCCAACACTTGTTCTTCCAAAATAATAAAAATAACTTGTACTCTGAGTACAACTTTGACTAGAATCTGTGTACAACTGAAGAGTATACTTATGGGTTTTTTTTTTTTTTTTTTTTTTTTACTTATGTTTGACAAGCAGCTCACTCCAGTATAATTGAAAAATTAATTTTGCCATTCTTATTCAGTTCAGTTATTATGTCCTAGGCTGTAACTATCATTATGCATGGAAGGTCCTAGAACCAAACATAAAGATTTTTATAGAAAGAAAGAATAAAGGGAAGGGAGGGAAGGATGCGGAGGAAGGGAAGGAAGGAGGGAGGAAGGAAGCAAGGAAGGGAGGGGGAGGGAGGGAGGAAGGGAGGAAGGAAGGAAGGAAGGAAAGAAGGAAGGAAGGGAAGAAGAGAGAGAGAAGGACTGACGTGTTACCACATACTTTTGATAAACTGCAAAAAAAGTCTCCTCTTTCTACACCTCTTCCCCTTCTCTATTCTTATAAATCAGCTAAAAGAAGAATATCAATTTCTTGAAGAATACTTTTCAATGTAATTGCATAAAAATGTTCATATTTTCAGAAAGGGGAGAGTGTATGTGGTGAGGTGGTAGGGGTAGAGGGAGAACATTCCTTAAACCCTGATCAGCAACCCTCAAAGGCTATTTTCTCAAAATTACATCTTATTCCAAGAAATAGTTCCCTCTTTACAAACCATTTAAAAACTCTACTACTAAATTGGTTTGGATCTGTTCTAAACCCTGAATCCCAATGCCTGGGGATTCAAACCTTGGCTTCAGAAACCATCAGTGACCTACGTGCTCATAATGAGAAGTGAAGTAGGCGGTTCAAACCCCAGAGCCGGCAGAAATGAGGCTAAAGGCTCTTTACGCTCACGGGGCTGCTGATCCCATTCTATAGGAATGTTGGAAACAGCAACTTCCCTGGACAGAGACCCCAAACTATACTTTTAGGTGATGTAATCCAAAGCCAAGCTTCCTTACGTGGCCAGGGACAGAGCCAAGGAAATTTGTCAGTTCCACAATTCTTCTTGAATTTGGTCACCGGAAATCTGGAACTACAACAACAACAAAAATTATCTAGGGAAATTTCTAGAGTACTGAATTGGTAATAATAGCTGCCCTTTGAAGACATACCACATGTCAGGAACTAACCAACTTTACATTTTTCTAATTCTTCTAACAACCATTGGCAATATTTTATGAACAAAGATATTGGAACTCAGAGAGGCCAAGCAACTTAATGAGTGGCAGAATCAGGACTAGAACCCAGGTCTATCTCAATGTTTCTCAACAAGGAGCAAATTTGCCAGCTAGAGAACATTTAATGATGTCTGGACATATTTTTGGTTCCCCTAACTAGAGGGAGTCCTGCTGGCATCTAATAGGTAGAGGTTAGAGATGCTACTAAATATCCTGCAATGCACAGGACAGCCCCCAACACAAAGAATTATCCAGCCCCATATGTCAATAGTTCCAAGGCTGAGAACCCCCTGTCTATCTGATTCTAAGGCTGATTTTGTGCTTTGCAAAGCATCCAGCATCTGGAAACACAGAGGAGAATGTGAAGGTGTGGCTCAGGGCAAAGCAGGACTGAAGGCTGGCCATCTCCACTTAAGGTGGAGATTTCCATTCATTTGTAATGAAGAGATGGGGAATGAACAGGGAACAGAATTCAAGCCAATACATTTCCCATCGTTTAAATTAACTGTCCCCTTTATCAGCTGATGAACACTGCCCAGCATAGTAGAAGATACAGAAGACCCTGCCAATGGATCTGGACAAAACCAAGCATTCCAGTCCAGGGAGCCTTTCACTCTGACCGCCTTCTGACCATCATCTGCCTGCCTGGAGAGTGATAGAGTAACCAAGGCAGCCCATTAGGCCAGCTTATCTCAGCATCCCATGGCTGGCTGGGAGTGAGCCCCGCCAATGTCTGCTTCATCATGGGCCCAGCCTTTGGCTGTCAGCACCTGGAGCTGGGCCAGCGAGGGGCCAGGCAGGGCGGCTGGTACCAGACACCCAGGCCTGTTCTCTGTCCTCCCCCTACTAATAAATGGCTTTCCTGGCGTTGCCAACGCATGGATCATGGACTGCCTGTCGGCAAGACAGCCATTTTTTCATGCCTGATTGGAGCATGAAAAACAGAAGCTCTCTTGGATTATATTTTAGTGGAAATGCTCTCTTGCACATTTTCTCCATCATTAACCAGACATAAATCAATCTACTTAGCAACCTCTTTACCCCTTGGTGAAGACTTCCTCAGCCCTTCCAGAATTGGACTGTGCTGAAGGAATTGCACAGGGAATTCAACAAAAGCCTTCATGCTCTCCTAAGCACACCTTCCCCTCCACTCCCAGTATAAGATGAAGCTTTGCCCAGGCCCCCTGTGTTCTCCTCACAGATCTCCATCCTTCCCCAGCAGAGCACTCACCTCTCTGCATCTAGCTGCCCCCCTCGCTGGCCTGTGAGCTTGCATGGGGCTCTCTTGCCCACAGTCATACTCTCAACACTGGGCAGTGGGTCTGGTACTGATGGATGGATCAGATTATATTAGTTAAATGAATAAATGGGAGTGATATCTGCACAGACACCCTTTACAGCAGTTTCCTTACTGCTTGTCACTTTTAGGTGTCTGGCTCCTCTACAAACCAGAAAGCTCCTTGAAGGCAAGGGCCGTGTCTTTGCTGCTTTGTATTCCCAGTGCCTGCTGTATGAAGGAGCTGGAATGACTGAACAAGTGAAAAAGAATAAATTGAAGTAATTATAGAATCTAGGTTTGAGACTGTCTTCATACTTGACTTCCAACATCAAAACAGGACACCAGAGGTTACATAACTTATGTGTTTAAAACTTATAGAACTGCACACAAAATTGGGTGAATTTTACTGTATATAAATTAACTTAATTTTTAAAAATGAAAAAGAATAGAAAAACTTACCAGGGAAAATAAATCCCTTTTCTCTAATATGTAATTATGACCATTATAAAACTTAAAGGCAATTTTTCTCCCTTAAAAATGTTATAAAGGCGCCAGCCCCATGGCATAGTGGTTAAGTGCACGTGCTCCACTTCAGTGGCCCAGGGTTCATGGGTTTGGATCCTGGGTGCAGACCTCCATAATGCTCATCAAGCCTTGCTGTGGCAGTGTCCCACATACAAAATAGAGGAAGATTGGCACAGATGTTAGCTCAGCGCCAATTTTCCTCACCAAAAAAAAAAAAAAGTTATAAAAAAAGTTGCATGTTATTACAGAAGCATCACTTCACTGTCATACAAAAAGGAACATGTCATAACTATCTTTGGAATGTCAATGTAATCTTATTTCATATACGAGCTCTTGGTAAAAACGAGGCATTTCTAGTTCCTCAAGGCAACATTCTGCTGCAGACGTGTCTTCAGAGAGTAAATGTTCTTTTAGCAGAATGTCACTCTATTAGATTTTTTTAAATGATATGCATTAAAATTCCTGAGTTTTAAAAATTGTGTTTTGCCTCAGGGATTTATTTACCTCTATCCCAACATATTACATCAGAAAGCCGCATGCATGAACTGCCAGGAACAGCTTTCTAGGGACAGAGACTTAATATGGTACTACATTAACAGAATATTTTCAAAATTAAAAATATTTCATAATTTTCCAAAAATCCTCAACTTTTGAATGGCAAAAGTGAATAATAAACAGGACACCAGAGAGCCTGTCTCTAGTACAAAGCGATAGAACTGTCGTGGTCCTTCTTGCAGTTTTCTATGACTCTTCAGCTCATGCCAAAATCACCCATCTCTACATTCTGTTGACGCAGAGATCATCAGCTGAGACAGGGACCGTCAGCCTAAGGCAGAGTCCACCTAGGCCGCGTGTAGAATGAATGTGGTATGAGTCATGTGTGTGTTGTTTGCTTCGACTTGTGGTTTTCTAAAGTTTTGAAGTTGTTGTTACCGTTTCCAAAATTGGCAAATCTCCTGTGCAAATCCAGTGGTCCAATTTCTCTTGAGAAATCCGAAAGATCTGGCGATGCTCAGTCCACAAACCCACGTGGCTGCAGCTAAGTGGTGGCTGCTTTCTGTAGGAGCCTCTGTGCTCCAGTTTGCCAGCGTCTCCACAATCATTTGTGTTCCCTCTCTGGTCTTTGTGGACTCCGCATGTGCCATTCCAGGCCCGAAGAATGGCCAGGTGTATGCAACGTTGTTGCACACCCACTCGATGTGGGTAAGCAGGTAGAGGCGACTACTGAGAACCTCCTGACTAGCGTTGGACCAAAGAACTTTGTCGTGAGTGTGGCCAAAGCCTCGAAGCTGGAGGGAAGGTTCCCAGACTCAGAAAATCAGGACGTTTCTCTGGAGGTTGCAGGCAGCTGTAGGATGGTCTGCCTGACAGCGGGCGAGGATTCCCCAAGAGGGGGCAATGGCAATTGTAATTAACAACACGCTGGTATTATCTGGGACACTCAGGTCATGATCTCTGACAGTCTATGCCGTGGCAATTTCCATCCACCAAGGGACCAGAACCACATGGAAGCAGGGATTCCGTAGGAGTCCACATTGTCTCAAGGGCCACAGGTTCTCCTCAATGTCACCACTGTCTTCCGAGGCAGGAGCAGGGGCTCTTGCTTCAGAAACCTTCACAGAGGCCTCATTTTGACAACTACTCATCTCCTATCTGGTATTGGCTTTCAGGGTATGTTTTATTTCTTCAATAAGATAGTTACTTTCTGTGGGCAGGTGAAACGCTTTACATTTCACTTGTTACCTTCTGTTACAAACTACTGTGTGTTAGCCAAACAGCTCATGCTTCTTATTTCTTCCATATTGAATCAGTAGGCTGGCTTCTGTGCCTAAGGAAGATCATAGAGACAAAATGGCTGAGTAATAATGATTGGAACTACAGCTGGGGCCATATAACACAGCTTGGCCCCTTCTTTGCTCTGCATGAGAGCCATACCCATTCGGTCCCTGCCAGGCTGGAGGTTCCACAAAGAGGAGACCCTTTAAGATGCATATCTAGAAGCATTCCAAAGTAACTATCAGATTGTGATGACAGTGGTACTAGTCTTACCTGATTACACCTGAGAACAGGTATTGCATGGCTGTGATATTCTCATTGGGTTTTAAGACTAAAAGACTTCAGAGGGCAAGTCTTCTCTCTGAAGATTGTATAGTTTCAAACAACTCCTACTCAACTATAGAAAGAGATGTGTACCTACAGTTATATAGGATTCTACTAGAAATGAGCTCAAATAACCATGAGAAGAAAGATTCTCTGTTGGTGTAAACACTGGTTTGTCAGCCTTGCTGCTCATTAGCATACACCCTGCCTTCTAATTATGCCCTAATTTGTACTATGCAAACATCTAACAATTCCTCCGCCAACAGCTTTTCTAATTAGTAAGAAACTCAGTGGCAGATGTGAAGTTCGTGGGATGCTAAACGCAAAATGTTAATTAATTTTTAAAACTTTGAAGCCTCTTAAAAAACCTTTTCTGGGGAAACTTCATACGATGTCCTCATTATCAGAGACCCTGAAATAGCTTTTTCTTTTATCATGCTACACTTTGAATCTGATTCTTACCATTTCTGGACTGAAGCTATTTGGGGAATTTACTAACTCTTAAATCATCACTTAAGAGGACCTGGAAATGGCCCTGTGAGCAAATATCTAACTGTCCTGTCTGACCCAGGTGATCAGCAGGGATCTGCCCCTCCTCCCCCAGAGTGGTGTGAGAAAAGCATCGAGTTTGTGGGTTTGTCACAGCAAATGATGAGGGCCTGGGTCCCTGCTCAAGGGCTCCATCTCCTGTCACATTCCAAAAGCTCCCAAAAACCCCCGGGGTTGCTCTTGGGAATTTATGCATACTCCTTTGTGCGGCAGAGTCGCTCCCAAAGATGGTGCGATGGGAGCACTCACTCTGCCTCCAGGTTTAACAGGACTTGTGCTTCAGGGGCCAGCCGGGGACCAGCTGGTCAGTATTCGTGTCCACCTAAATGGAAAAAAGGGCTACAAGTCCTAATGGTGGAGATAGTCATTTTCAGTACCGCCTACAACAATATTGCTAGAAACCAATTCCTATGTGTAGAACCCAGAGTAGCTGGGGCATTCTCCTTGTGACACAGAAAGTTCTCCAAGGCGAAAAGTTTGCAGCTCTGCCTGTATTTTTCCCTGCAGCATCCCCTGCTGTCACTTCGGAGGACACCAGCTGGCTTGGGCCTGATGTTGGAATTCTTATCCCAGCTTGATCTCAGCCATTGCGTCCTTCCAATACTTCCACGGCTGAAGTGAGAGGAAAGGTCCTCATTGCAGGGGTATGAGAATTCTCCCAAACCACAGATCAGTCTGTTTTTTTGTGCAACCCCTTTCATTGTAGTCACTTTTGTTTTAATGAGATTTTCCCTTTTTAAGACCTAAAAATGTTTCTTCAGAGCTGGATCAGAAACAATAAAAATATTGACACTGAGTATGTTCCTCGGCACGTCTTAAACACCATTCAAGGCACTTGCCATTGATTATTTAAGCCTTTCAACAACTCTGTGAAGTGAGTACTATTAGCATTGCCATTTTGCAGATGGGAAAACTGAGGCACTGAGAGGTTAAATGGTCCACCAAGGTCACAAATTAAGTGGCAAAGCTGAGATTCAAATTGAAGTAATCTGACTGGAGAGTCCATGCTCTGGACTGGAAAATGAGACAAGTGACACTTCAGGGTTGTACTGAAAAGCTTCCCTCCATCTAACTGCTAATTGCTGCCCCCAGACTCACTAGATATGTCTTCCCACTTTCCCCTCAAGGTGATGTCTTTCCCTGTGCCTGCGCCTCCTTGACTGGAAAGAGAGTCCTTGTTTGCTGTGCTCCCACCATCACCCCCAAATCCCTTGGCTCATCCCTGAGAGCTGGCTGATGGCTACTGCCTGACCCTAAGTTATTCCCAGATGGGCTCTGGGCCTTGAACAAATATAAAACCAGTGGCTTTCTTCTAAAGTCCCTTGCTACAGATATAAAGGCAGATTCTTCCTGGTGACCCCCACTCTAGCCCTTTTGCTAAAAGTTTCTTCATATCTTTCATGAGGATTCTTCCCTTTTAAAGTTTCCCTTGATGTTGGCCGTTGACCTGGGTTCATGTGTGTGTATGTGTGTACAACTGACCCCAGGTTTTGGATCTCTGTGGGATAGCAGAGGACTTCTACCCTCTGTGTAAGTGGAGGGGATTTCAAAGAGAAAGGGGATAGGTTTATCATCCTGAAGAGCATCACAATTTGCAAAAGTACTTAGTGGGACTTGAGCTGTCCTTTCCCATTGTTTTCCTGTTCCTTGAAAGCCAGCCAAGCTGTTCTGATTTCAGAAATACTCTGTTCTTAAATTGCTTTTTAGCTTGTACACTTTAGCAGATTTTGCATGAAGGTGCAAAAAAAAAAAAAAAAGGGAAAAACCCCTAATATCATGCAGGTGTGTAGAAAGGTACTCTGAAGGCAGTGGTTGCCAGCCTTGGCTGCACATTATCATCTTCTGGGGAGCTTGTATAAATCTCAATGTCAGGCCACACCCCAGATCAATTACATAAGAACCTTGGAGGATAGAGCCTGGGTTTTGAAATTTTTTAAAGCTCTCCAGGCAATACGAATATGCAGCTAGTTCTGAAAACCACTCTTCTTTTTAAAGGAAAGCGGGCTTCATTCCTGCTAACCCAATTGCTTCAGAAATTACTCTACAGTTAGCAAGCTTTCTCCCTTGGTGCTGGGCTGAAACTTCCTCCAAGGGTGAAAAGCTCAACTTGAATTGGAGTTGATAATATGTAACATACACTGAGGGCTTCCTCTGCACAAGCGTTTACCAGGTGCTTCATGAGGATGGTCTCATTTAATAGTCCCAAGAGCACTGTAGGGGTGGGGACCATCTTACCCCCACTTTACAGAGGAGGAGACTAGGTTTGGAAAAGCCAAATAATTTGCCCAAACAGCTGAAAAGTGGTAGAATCAGGATTTGACCCAAAGAGTCAGGCTCTAGAATCTCCCTGGGATAGAAATTTCTAAATTCTTCTGGTGACCAGGATCTGGGGAAGTTTTTGTATGTTTTTCATATACTTTGTACCATCTAGGATCTGATTTGAAAATATCAGCTCTGAAGTTCCACAGGGAAACTGCTCCTAATACGAACACCTCCATCCTTTCATAGGATGCGTTTGCCTGATCGGAAAACCAGTGCTCGCTAAGAATAAGAGTGTCTTCATGGATCCCAGTCCAGGGCTGATGGCCAGAACCGCAGAAGTGCCTGCTCTCTCTGCCAGGCACAGTGCAAGTGTTGACACGGAGTGTCCTGTTCACGCCTCGCAACAGCCTCAGGTTCATGCAGCTCACACCCTCAATCTGCAGATGAGGAAACAGGCGCAGTTTCAATAACGCACCGGCTGCTTCATGGTGGGCGGCAAAGCTGGCATTCAAGCCCAGGCAGTCGGACCCAAGGGCACGTGCCATTCATGAAAGGTGTTACACAGCTGCCCCAACTGAAGCTTCCATTCAAGTCTTCGAAGAGAAAGAGTGAGCATTTTTATCAATAGAGTCTTCAGCTTCTCAGGGCGGCCACAGCCTGGGCAGGAGTCCAGAGATCGTAAGAATCGTCACCAGAGGGAGACAGAGCTTGAAACATCACAGTCTCTTCTGTTTCAGCAAGAACTCAGCAAAGTGCAGAGCCTGGAGGAAAACAACCATGGATGGAACCCTCTGTTTTAGCTTAATTTCTTCTGCTGCTGCTTCTCCTTCCTCTTCTCCCTCCTGCTCTTTCACTCTCCCTCCTCCCTCTCCTTTTCCTTGCTTGTTTCTAAAAGCTGCTTTACCAGAGTGTACAATCCAAGGAGAATATTATGAGGCCAGTCTCCTCCCTCTGCCCAGAGCCTCAGCACCCGAAGCCTGAGGAAACACACTGCCTTTTGGGTTAAAAGGCATCAATATGCAGAGTTTCCACAGCTCCTGTGTCAGATCCTGGGGTTCTTGACAGAAACACAAAAGCAACACTAGATAAATATTTTTTTGAGGAAAGAAATTGAACATGGCCAAGGCAAAGGAGAGCTTAATGTGGAATTAATCTGTAGGATTTTTTGCCACAAAACTTTAAGTTGTATTTTAAAATACCAAAATATTCTATACAAATCACATGTATGAAACTATACTCATACCATCAGACGTCTTTTAAAAAAGAACTGATTATCTCATTTCTGGATATTAAACTTTCTTAAGCCTTCTCATTAGAACACATGCCACACAATGAGAAGGAAAAGTATTTTTAAAAATCAATAGAATTAAAATAAAACTTTGTCTTGATTCACAAATCTGATTAAAGAAGATATCTCACCTACTGACACTGAGCTCCTAGAGAGGAAACTTGACTTTTTTAATCTAAACATCTCCATTGTCTCTCAGAGTGTTAGCAGGAGAAAAGTGCTAAATATTTATGGAATTGATTAATGGATATAGATTTGTGATTACCCACTTTCCTCAGCACAGAACCCACACCTAAGGAGAAAGGCTGATCCCTGCCACGCCACCAGGTCGCCCGTCTGAGAAGACAGGTTTGAGAGAACAGGACTCAATCAGACAAAGGCTACAATAAGAACCAAGGCAGCCATTGGTCTACTAGATCTTCCCCTCACTATATGTTCTGCCTTCCCACTTGTCCTAGTCAGGGATCATTTGGTTAAAAGTAACAAAAACCCACCCAACTTAGACTAAGGGGGAGGGAGTTTATACTGGAAGGACTTAAAGATCTTTCACAGAACTCAAAGGCAGGAAATATATCAGCCTTCTTGTAGGCCTAGAAATAAAAACAGCAAAGCAGTTAGGAACCACAGCGACCTCAGTCTCCCTCCTGCTTCCCATCCTCTTGCCAAATGATCTGTCTTCTTCTCCCTGCACATCTGCTTCTCTCTTTTCTACGGATCAGCTTTGTCTGTTTCACCGCATACGTAGAAAAACGGCTGCCCCAAACAATCCAACATGTCCTCTGAACTCAAGTTCCTATCACTGCGCCCCAATTCCAGTTTCCTCAAACAGAGAATCTAGCCTAGGTTGAGTCAAGTGTAAACCTTTGACCTAAATAGCTGTGGCCAGAGGAGTGAGATCACTTCCCCTACTACTCATTCAGCAGGCACCACCCCACCTTCTTAAAGACAGCCCGCCATGTAAATGAGCCTCTCATTGGTAGACGCTGCTGCTCGGTGGACCTAAAGAGTACCACAATTAACTCCCATCTAGTGGATCTTGATGGAGTGAATTAGAACACTGGAAAAGGATTCAACATTTGTATCTCCAATTGAAGCTCCCATATTTAAAATTACAAGGGTGGCTCAAAAATTCTTTCCTGTAAACAGATGGTTTCGTTGATGCTAGTTTTGCGATGTGAAACTCCAATTGCATATGAACATGTTTAACAACATCCTAAGGCATGTTTCAAGTTGCCTGTGACTATCTATCTTTTGTGCATATTTCATTTCTGTACCACGTAGAACGTGTGATCACAAAATTGCAATTGCAGAATGAGTGCATTTCTTCTGAGGGGGATAAAATCTTGAGTGAGAATGCCAGGCAGTTGTCAAATTTGTGACGTTGAAGGCAGAGGTGTGGTTGAAGCCAAACAGAATGGATCGTTGACAGTGGTTCAGCGAGATGGCTTCAGGTCAAAGGTGATGGTAAATGTTTGGTTAACACTGAAGGGGTTCTACACTTCAAACCTCTTCTACATGGTTGTGCCACAAATGTCACCATGAACCCCAAAGAACTAGAGCACATAGGAGTCCTAAAGCATTGTCACCCAATTTGATGAGCATAAATACATAAAAATCCAACAACAATGACCGAGATCACTAAAAATTTGACCCAGGTGAACATTCAGGAATAGGATAAAGGCCAAATTTCTGCAGTCCATCCTATAGCCCAGACCTTATGCCAGTGGTATGTTGACTATGGCCACATTTCTGTGTGGATGGTGTTACAAGTCCTTCATCACCAAATCCAAGGATAGGGTACTATCACAAGATTAAAATGCCTGCACAAAGTGGTTCATAATCACCAAGAGTCATGAGTTATAATTTACATAAAATCTTGTTTCATTGTTGTTTAATTATCACCTAATAAGCGCTAATTCTATGAGCAACAAGTTTTGAGACACCTCATTAATCTTTTATTTTATTTAATAAATATTTTTATTTAAAATATTTATATTTCTAAGCATTTTAGAAACACTAACGTAATCCTCACAACAGTTTTACTGATGGGCAGTATTATTCATCCCATTTAGCAGATAAGGAAACTGAGGCCAGAGAGGTTAAGTAATATGCCCAAGGTTATAAGCCAGTGAGTGGTTTAATAAATAATAGAATTAGAAAATGTTTTGTCAATGTCTTTTAAAGGTTCCCCTCCTCACACAGTCCTCTTTAGTAGCACATTACAAGTTCTAAAGTCATTTCCCATTGTCCTATTTGAGTCTCACCATTCCATGAGGTTAGTCTTAGGTAACCTCATCACCTGTTTACAGATAAAGAGACAGGATCCTAGGTGTTAAATGACTTCCCAAGGCTCTGAGAGCTTGTAAGGGATGTAGTTAGGACTCCAACTAGGCCTTCTGATTCCTCCTGTTTCAATGTTCTTGCTACTAATACAGAAATCTAATATGGTCTTCTGGTTGTCAGCCGGCTAAAATGACAAGGCCCTCCTTACCCTGAAGACGTCCTAGTGTAAATAAACACAGGTCTTGCTACATAGAAAACATCTATTTTGTGTTTGAGCTCATTCCTGTTGGGGAGAGGGAGCTCTTTCTATCAGCAATTGAAATATTTTTCTAGCAGAGAAAGGCTCCCCATTAAAACCATAACTCCTTCTCTTTGATGGTCAGAGATGCTAGCTGAGCTCTGATCCCCTTCCCCTTCATCACCACCACCCACCAAGTGGACCACTAAATCCCAAAGCAGGCTCATTCCACTGATGAGATCACTAATGAGCCGTAAGCTCTGAGGCACCAGAGCAAGTGCTCAGGAAGGTGGCCAGATGAAAGTGGTGGGAGCCCTTTGGTGTGTTAGTTTTGTTGTTGTTTTTGCTTGTTTGTTTGTTTGTTTGCTTGTTGTTTTTCTCTTTTCTCCAGTTGGTATCAGGAATTTTGTCTCGCCTCATGAAATGAGATGAGAAGCTCTCCATTTTCCTTTTGCTCTCGAATAGTTTTTAAAATACATGTTTGGTAAGATCTTTCCTATAAAACAACTCAGTCTCTGACTATGTTTTCAACTGTTTCCAAAATTATTTGTTCATTCACATGTTTACTTTTTAATTTTAGTCTTTTATATTTTTTGGATATATTCCCCAAATCAAGAGGCTAGGGCTTATTATAAAAGGCTTCATGATGAAAATACTTTTGCAGATTCATAGTTCTGAAAATAGAGAAGAGCACATGCCAAGAGTGGGGAAAGGTACACAAAGGGTCATGAACTTAGGGCTCTAGACAACAAGAAGTTTGCACAAAAAGTAATGACTGTCTAACCATAAATTGGCAAAGTGGTTAGAGGACAATTTATCATCAGGAAAGACATTGAAGTTTAGCTGTACTTGTCTCTCCCAGACACCTTCTCTTAGGATATGGAACACAGTATTGAGGTGAAAATAAAAGCCACCCACTCCTGTTGAAGACTTTCAGGTGCGACATTCCATATTCAAACTGTACTCTGGCTTCCACTTGCTGCATGACCTTGATCAACTGACAGTCTCACTGAGTTTCAGGACACTCATCTGAAAAATTTTCATGTGCCAGTTAATAAGATACCTGCAGAACAATGTCTCCACAGCCACAACTATCGTTTGCCCCCATGTCCTTAGGGATGGCAAATGTGTGTCTTCTCACATGCCACCCTTTGGTGTAGCTACACTTAGCTGTATTGGAAAGGATTCTGGGTCATCTCAGGCCTAACGGAAGTGAGCTCCATAATTGATTAACAACTGTCTGTCATAAAATAATCATTTATTTGCCATCTCTATCCCAGAATAAGAAAAAACTTATGGCAGTTCAGTTTCCCATTTTGTAAAGTGGTGGCTTCCTCCTTCAGAGGTTGCATGAGAATCAGTAGATATGCTTTAAGACTTTCAGTGGAATGGCAGTAAGAAAGATCTAGGCCTGGCCATGGCATCATGCTTTGAGCCAAAGTTGGGAAAGTACTCATGTGTCAATAACTCCATAGACATTTATAGGCCATCCTTTTTAAATGATCCCATAGTAAGTCTTCCCTCCTCAGTCAGGACATCCTGCTCATGACAATATTACAAAAGTTCTTTGACAGTGAAGATTTCCTGAACACACTAGGGGAAATAGGATAAGTTAAATAAATGTTTATTTCTGGTTGAGTTTATTGGGCTCTGTTCAGTTTTTATCAAATCATGGTACAAGATAAAAATGACTCTGGGTGACAGTTGACCCCTCAGTGATGGATAGACAGGAAGCCTCTGTCACTTTGCTCTATCTACTCACCCTGTCATGGTAATGCTATGTTGGAAACCCCACCCCAGCACAGAAGGGATAGACAGAAGAAGTAGATAAAGGAGATAGGGTAGAAACAACAGTCTAAGATTCAGGGTGATGATAGCAGCTTTAGAGTCGAGTTCCCCTCCAAGGGGAACCCCCTTCAGTTCACATCATGGATGGTGGTTCTTTGGGGGGAAGTGAAGGTCCAGTGAGTCTGTCCTCTGATGAAGGATTATGGTATTGAGGCTTCACACAAGTTCTCCTTCAGCTCCTTTACTTTATCATTTATTTGTTCAATTGGCAGATTTTGATCATCTACTATGTGCCAGGAGTTTGGCTAGTTGGAGATTAAAAAAATGAAGTAGACTGTTCTCAGGCGGTTTATAGTTTAGAGAGGAAGGATACACATAGAGCCATAAATGCTCTGGGAACGCAATGGAGGCCTCTTAAGAAACAAATCCTCAATGCTGAGACTACTGACAGTGTATGTGCACATATATCACAGATTAGAAGCTGAAACTAGAGATAAATAAATATTTATTAGGAACTTGGTTTTTCATAGTTATTAGATCATTGGTTTTCCAAACAATTTTTATGACTCTGGAAGCAAGTTTTAAAGGCATTCTAGCCAGCATATCTGGTTTAATTCTAGGCTCATTTGCTTCCTGACTCTTCAGATAAGCATAAGCAATATTGCATTCACATTTAGCTAAGTAAATATAATTTGCAAAAGTCCGGGTCTCTTTATGTGAGAAGTGCTCATGATTATGTCAGTGCTTCTCCTTTTTGGTTTATTTATATGTTTATTTGGGTCCCTTTTCCCTTCATAAACAGAACTATTTGCTTTGCTGCCATTTCAATGTTTCAAGGGATATTTTTTTTGTTTTGCCTCCAGCTGTTTACCAGTAGGCAGGTGCCTGCACTGCGTAAACCATCCTCTACGTCCCATATACCTGCTTAGCTCCGGAATCTTAAACAACATTTATAACTCCTTTGCACCTGGTGTAATTTTTCAGGTAAACGAAGGGGATGATTTCTCAGTCCTTATTTTGCTTCAGATCCATATGCTGGACCCAACTCACGGTTTATCACCCTGCTTATCTGACTTTTTATAAGAGCAAATGCCAATACCAGAACTGATAAAGTTTTAATTCAAACTGAAGAAACCTTCTTAGAGGGGTCGGGAACTTTCTCCAGGCCTGTGCAATGGGGATGTTAACACAGTGGAAATATCTGCTAGTGACCACCGTGAACTTGACTACAAGCTCCTAGAGAGAGGGCCACGTGCGATCAGCCTGCAGCCTCTGCACCCAGCCCCCAGCTGGCATGTGGTACAAATGCCCATGTGTGCCGAACCGCATATATTCTTTAATTACATTTTCATATGTTTCAGAGTGGTGAATAAGACTGGAAAGAATTTTAAAACATTTTTTTTTATTATGTCAGTTCAAAATGCTTTGACTATTTACTTGCTTCTCAGTTTCTGTAGTAAGAGGACCTAGACTTTAGTCTTTGAGCTCACATGTTTGGAGTCATCTTATAATGCAAACCCAGTGCTTTTAGTAAGTATTATATTCCTAAAGTATTTCTTTGAACCAGGATATTGAGGAAAAGCGAAAAGAAAAAATTCATCTATGAGCTCTCTATTAGTTCTCTGTCACTGAATGACTTGGTAACTTGGGACAACAAATCTTATCTCACAGTTTCTGAGGGTCAGGAATCCAGGCCAAGCTCATCTGGTTGCCTCTGGTGCATGGTCTCTCGCTAGACTGAAATCAAGCTGTCGGGCTGAGTCTTTAGACATCTCAAGGCCTAACTGGGGGAGGGAGAGCTTCCGAGCTCACTCAGGGGCCTCAGATGCTCGCTGGCTGTTGGTTGAAGACATCAGTTCCTTACCACACGGGCCTCTCCATAGGGCAGCTCACAACATGGCAGCTGGCTTTCCTCAAAGGGAAATATATATACATGCATGCACATATATATGCCTACACATACACACACACACACACACAAAGGTTAAATATCCTCCAAAACAAGATTCCGCCTCTGATAAGAGAAGATGATTCCTGTAGCTTCATCAGTCTGTTTTATGTCATCAAACACATTCTTGATAGACAGGTTTATGTTTTCAGGAAGACTTTCTGCTTTGAGATATTTCTCAAGTTTGAAAATAAAATATTTACTTCTGTGTACTGAAGGAAAAAGGCAATCAATAATTTTAGCTTTTGTTCCCGGAAAAGGTAAATGCGACCATCATATCTGTTGGATAAGCAAACAATCTGGGTTAATTTTCTCTAAGGCTCATCAGTGAGTTTTCAAATTAATATTATAAAGAACTCCTTGGAAGTTAAGCTTTTACAGTTAACAAAATAAGTCATTGTTGGGAAGTACTTAAGAATAATAATCATAATAGTACTGAATAGAGAAGGCAGAATGAGTCCTGGGATGGAGTTTATTCAAGTGCCTTCTCTAAACCGGATATCCTAAGTTCCACTTCTCATGAGTCGTCAAGTTCTCCAGAATCAAGGAGGGGTCAATGATGGTCATGAAACGGAACAATTTTCAAGGTTGCTACTGGATACAGGTATCTGCCTAACCCTACGCCAGGTGCAAAGATGGGTGAATGAGAAGGAGCCAAGGAAGAAGCAAACTATGGTGGCCTTGTTTGGTTCTTTGGCCTGTACACCTTCACCACTCATTAACTGGTCCTTCCCAAGGCCTCACAGGTCCCGCCAGCCACAAGCTGGCTCCCAGTCACCTCTCTGACTCCTCCGCTTGATCCCTCACTCCTGCCATGCTCCCCTGCTCCACTCCAAAGTTCAGGTGCGCACCTGCCTCCCAGCCCAGCATTCGCTGATCTGTCTGCGTGGAACACTCTTCCTGTGCGTATCCCCAAGGCTTGTCTTCTGTACTTCACTCAGGCATCTTTCCAAATGCCATTTTCCCAGAGAAACCTTTCCTGTCAAAAAAGAGAGAAAGCTTTCCCTCTGTCAAAAATAGCGTCCCTGTCACTGTCCAGCCCTTCCTCTGCTTTATTTTTCTTCACAGCGCATCACTCCAGATATATCATGTCTTACAAGTTTAGCGTCTGTCTCCCCCAGCTGGATTGTCGGCTCTCTGAGAGCAGGGAGTTTGCTGTTTCATTCACTGCTGAATCCCCAGAACGTGGATCAGCATCTGGCACATAGAAGGTACTCAGTCAATTTGTGTTGAATAAATGAGTGCATTGAATGCTTACTCTGTGCCAGACATAGTGACCAGCAGTTCTGCACATTATCTTCTGTAACCCTCACAAGAGCTGCCAGGAGAGACCCTGTTATCAGTATCCCTATTTTAGGGTTGAAGAACTCAAAGAAGTTAACGAATTATTCTAGACTGCCTAGCCAGTAGGTGACTGATGTGGGTGTGAGCCCAGGACTGTCTGAGTCTGTGCTCTTAACCAACCGACCTCTTTAAATGAAATGATTATAGCAATACAGTCAGCCTTGAGGTAGTAACAGAAACCCCTGTCAAATTGTATACATCACTAGGACCATGCCTGGTCCCTGCTGGTGAAAATGCTACCTAAATAAAGAAAACCACGTCCAGCCGGTATTGGCAGATTCTGTCAGTGCTGTAATTGGTTCCTTTCCTCCCCAGAGCCCCATCACCTCTCTTTTTCAGGAAGAGAGTAATCAAGGAAAAGTTTGGGTGAATTTTCTCTAATTTGAAAATAAAGGGCAGAAAAGCAAACTCTCTTGGTAATTGCAGGAGGATTGAAGGGAAGGATATTTAAAACAACAAGTTTGTTTCTGATGCCAGGAGAAGGCTGATGAGTGCCAGTGTTACCCAGGGCAGGTGATTGGCAGTGGGAACAGAATGCCCAGCAATCAGATTCTCATTCCAAAAACCTGCCCATGCCCACTCTGTAGAAGGAATTTAGGAGATTGGAGAGCCTGTGCTGGTCTTGGGAACGTAATGGCTTTGTTTTGTTTTTTTGTTCTAGCGATACTTTATTACTTGCTTTTCTGGTGGTGGGCATCATGCCATGCACATTACATGCAATCTCTCCTTAAATCCTCAGTGAGAGCAGGAATTTGACTATCCATGTGTTCATCATTTAGAAACACCAACATTTGCTCAAAATATTAGAAACTGAATACGTATGTGGTGGTCACTGACCGCCATGTATTTGACCTCCAGAGTTAGAGGCCAAGAGATGCTGGGTTTCTTCCCTAGAGAATGTATTCCTAAACATTCGACTACCGTGGTGTATGTAGAGCACAAAGCGCAGGTTGGAGTCAAATGTGGTGGTGGGTGCTCAGAGAGGTTCTCCCACGTGACTTCAGCAGCGTTGAGACATATGGACTCCCGCCCTGAATATAGCTCTTTGTACCTCGTGCTCCTGTCACTCTCTCGTTCAGCAGCACACCCAGGGCTTCGGCCTGGGTTACAGTCCTCACCTAGCGAGTGATTCTCAGTGAGGGGGGGATGGGGAAGAGCATGCTAGAGTCTTAGGGAAGAGTTCCCAGAGAATCAGAAGAAACCCTAAGACTGGGTCCACCCCTCTGGGCAGGGTCACAAGGTTTTCAAAGACTAAGGATGACTTTCTAGTAAATTAAAGACATAAGGACACAAGGGTGCCCATCTTTAAAAAAAAAAAAAAATGGAGGTGGGGCGTAATCAAGGGCTGCTGAGAGAAAGCCTAACTTGAAAGAAACCTTCAGCAGTGAGTAAACTGCCAGAGGCCCCTTTCAGTTCTCTTGGAAGCCAGCAGAGAGCGCTGTTGTCACGCACATGTGATCGCTCACTCCAGCCTATCTGAACTTCGTCAGTCTTCCCAGAAACGGATTTGATAAGAGGGAGGACACCTTAGGTTAAGCTAAAAAGCAATGGACTCAGAACCAGGAGATTATAAAGTTTCAACCCCAGCCCTGCCCTTTGGTAAGTCGCTCTCTGTGACTCAGTCTGGGGTCTATCGAATGAGGAGGTGGGCTGGACTAGTAAAAAAATAATATTTTTCATTTACTGAGTACTTCCTGTGTGCCAGACCCCATGCTACTCTTGCATCAGCAGGGGTTCAAATCCTGCCTCTGCAGCACATTCAGTATCTGTGTGATAGGGGCAAGTTACTTAATCTCTTTAAACCTCAGTTTCCTTATCTACAAATTAGAGATAACAAATCCTCCTAGGCATATTCTGAGGATTAAATTAAGTAAATGTGTATAAAGCCCTTAGCACAGCATCTGGCACATACGAGTCAATAAATGGTGGCTATCATCATTTCCTAATCTCTTTGCATCTTCACAGCAGCCCTGCGAGGTAGTTCGTACATTTTTTCTATTACATAAGTGAAGAAATTGAGGCTCAGAGAGGTTCAGAATGTAGCTGTGGCAACCCAGCTCAAAAAGAGCATCACCTGGGTCTAAATCCAGCTGTGATATTCTTACTACACTATGCTAAGCTCCTTAGATATTGCAGACTGTATTTTGACTGTTCCATCTCTTGGACTGTTATTTAGCAATGGAGATAACCCAGATGGAAGTGGAGACAGACTGGCATTCACAGGATGTGTGCAGCTCAGCCAGCCTCCCCTAGGAGCATAACAAGCTCGCAGTGTAAGGAGGAGTGCAGTCAGCTCTGAAACTTGCAGTTTGGTACTAGCTGCTGTAAACCAACCTCTTAGCAGTTTTTTCTAGTTTTGGCCCACTTTCTTTCACCTTTCAATGTATGTGTTGAAACTAACTCTCTAAGATGAAATAAGCTACTTTTTATCTAAAGATCTCTAAAGAAGTAGTGTTAAATCAAGGGCTATTGAATCAAGTCTGACAAAATGCCATGCAGGAAGTTTCTGCTCCACTAATGTGTTTGCCACTCTTGCTATTCATCCATTAAGGGACATGGAACTTCCTGTATGGACAGGGGACTTCCCACTGCTCCACTGAGTCATGCCTCACTTCCCACCTTAGGAATAATAACAGCCACCATTGATGTCTGCCTCCATGTTCCAATCTCTGTGCTCGGCACCCAATACATGTCGTTTTCAATTCTCTCGACAGCCCTGCAATGTTTGTATTTTCATCCCCAGGTGAGAGTTGAGGAAACAGAAGCCTGGAAGAGTGGTGAGCCCCATAAGTAAGTGATTAAATTGGGGATTTGAACTGAAGATTACTGGACTCCAAAATCCACTGCCCTTCCACCCCTCAATTTCCCTTCCTGGCTTGACTTTAGAGGTGGACTCTGTTCTGCACCTCAAACCACCTCATTTCTTTGGAAAGTCATTGGGCTGTATTTTGGTTCAGTTTGGTTTGGTTTTTGTAATCAGCATTCATTCTCACCCCCCTTTTTATGCTCTCTGCTAGGAGAAGCTGGAGATACATTTCTTTATATTCCCTCGTCCAGGATAAAATTTGCTCTCTGGATGCAGTGAGATGCACTGCGTCAGATTTGGAAAGTGGAAGTTGTTCTCCCCCAGCAGTGGCGGCAGAGGTGAGGGCTTCACAGAGAAGAGTTTCTGCAGCAGCCTCCGTGCCCCCCACCAATCACCACCTCAATGCTAAGATGCATCTGTGAGGCTGCAAACAGTTTTCTGCAGATCCCTGTTCCCTGGGGGGTGGCAGCGGCTCTCTGACTCTGACCACAGCTATGACAGTGGACCTGGAAGCTGGTAGCAGATGCCTCCCCTTTCCAATAATTTTGTAAGCACCTAAATCTCTGCTTGAAATATTTCAAGTTATTTCTAGTTTCCTGCCTGAACGCTGACCAGTATTATTCTTAGCTTCTTCTGCGTGCTTCTTTTCTTCTAAATGTTCCTTAAATATAAATATGCTCTTGGATTCCAGATCCACCCTTCTTGTCTTCTTACTTAAGACACTTCTTGGGATACCACCTATATCTATGGCTTCAGTTATAATCTATATGCCAATGACTCCTTGTTCAACATTTCTAGCCCAGACCTCCACTGTGAGCTCCAATAGACACAGCCAAATCTGCACTGGACATGTTCACGTGAATATCTCATGTGCATCCTGTTTCGGGTACTATGGCTATATAGCAAACCACCCCTAAACATAGTGGTGTAAAACAAACAACCATTTTACTATGCTCACAAATTCTGTGGGCCTGGATTTCAAAGAGGACGAAACAAGGATGGCTGATCTGTAATGCACTATGTCAGGGAGCTCAACTGGGAAGATTCAAGGTTGGAACAACTTGACAGTTTGGACCTAGAACCATCTGGATATACCTTCACTCACATGGCTAGTGGTTGATGTTCCTGTTGGCTGGGACCTCAGCTAGGCTGTTGGCTAGAAGACCTACACAGGGCCTCTCCCTGTGATCTTTTCATCTGGTGCCAGTTTGGACTTCCTGAAAATATGGCAGCTGTGTTCTGAGAACAAGCATCCCAAGAGAGCAAGGAAGAAGTGCGTGGAATTTTTATGAGATAGCCTTAGAAGTCACAGAGCATCAATTCCATCATATTCTATTTGTCATAGCAGTCACGAAGGCCCACTCAGATTCAGAGGGAAGGAACACAGACCCCCATCTCTCAGTGGTGGACATATCAAAGTCACGTTGTAACAACAGCATGTGGTATGCAAGATAAGGTTGGGACTATGTCTGGAAAATACGATCTACCACACATCTGAAATTCAGAATGTTCAAAACCAAAACCATCTTCTTTCCTGCCCTCCAAATCTGCCCTCTCTTTATTCTTTACCTTAGCAAAAAAACACCATTATCCCTCGGTTGTTTCAGCCAGAAACTTGGGAGTCAATCTAGAATCCATCTCTACCCTATCACACAAGACCCTCTTCCAAGCCCAGTTAATTTGTTATCCAAGTCTTCCAATGCTGCCTTCTAAATAAATCTGGACCCCATCTCCTCCTTTTATGCCCATAGCCTCGGTTCAGGTCATCAAATTATGCTCTGTCTCTCTCCTTGTTCTGGCTTCCCCCTCTCTACCAACGCCCAGCTTCAAACCCATTCCCTGAGCTGCTGTCAGAGTCATTTTCTAAAATTCAAATCTGACCAAGTTACCCCTTTGCCAAAAACCCTTCGCTGGTTCTCCAAATTCCCTAATTTGCTGTGCCAAGCCATCTCCATCAGCTCCTTCTCCACCTCCACTCTCTGTTGATCACTTTGGCAGGCCTATCTTCACTTTCCAACTATATCAAGCCATTTCCAGTTCCTCAAACTCACCAACGACTCTTACACTGCTCCAGGCCCTTTTGCAGGGGATCCTCTGCTCTCCTTTGTCTGCCTACCTCCTCCTTGTTTACAGGACTCAGCTATGTAATTCCCTCCCCAAGGAAGCCCCGCAGTGTCTCTTCCCCTAGCCTGAGTAGGTGGCCTCCTGTTTGTCTTTTGCTCAATTTTTCTTTATATTTGGTTAAACCATTAGCTTATTTTGATCTTAGCTACCTTCCAGTTCTGATTGCTTTGGGGAAATTATGTTATATAGAACATTAAAACTGGAAGGAGGCCCAGTCCTGTGGCCTAGTGCTTAAGTTCGGTGTGCTCTGCTTCAGCGTCCTGGGTTTGGTTCCCAGGTGCGGTCCTACACCACTCATCAGTGGCCATGCTGTGGCGGCAACCCACATACAAAATAGAGGAAGACTGGCACAGATGTTGGCTCAGGGTGAATCTTCCTCAAGCAGAAAGAGGAATATTGGCAAGAGAGGTTAGCTCAGGGTGAATCTTCCTCAGTAAAGAAAAAACAAACAAACAAAAATTAGAAGGGACCTCAGCAATCATGTAATCTGACTCTCTTACCTGCCTACTCCTCCTTGGAAGCAAGCATCTCAGAGTCTATATCCTTAGCATCTCAGTGCCTAGTATGTCGTAAGTGTTCATACTGCTATTTAATTGAATAAATGTCCAAACTTTTACAGCCAAAGTTGGATGTTATGGTTTTGGAAACCATAACAATTGTCAACTTGATGTGAATAGATATATGAAGAAGGCAGGTTGAGAACTTTCTCTTTGGTCCCCTAGGAAGATATACTCCTCTCTGCCAGGGATAAAGAAGAGAAGCAGATTTTTTGGCTTTTAGAAGATCTTCAGTTTTCTATTACAGATTTCTCCAATGAAAACATCATTCATGAATGACTCAGGCATTTTTGGAATCCACTTAAGTTTTTTCTTTCCAATTTTGCTTATTTTATGTTTTAAGCCTAAAATTTAAAAAAAAATCACAGGATTTACAGTATCAAAGAAGTATCTTCAAACATCCAAACCAAATGAGATCTTATTTTCTCTCTTCTCAAGAGTATTTAATCCCTTCTTGCAATGTTGCCGAAGGCAGTATTTTATATGGTCCGAGGAAACCACAGCATATCTTCAAGGCAAATGTAGATGTTCTCATATTTTATGAGTGGGCCATCCACATCCCTGATAAATAAAACTTTCATAAGCTCTTGAATTCCACATCTAGCTCTTTAATCTAAGAGCTTTCTTGACAAAGGCTAGGTGTTTTAATTGTAAAGTGATGTTTTTGCTCCCCAGAATGAAGAAGAGAGTAAATGTTAAAAATAGAAGGAAGAAGGTACTAACCAGGAAACTGCCGTTTCTCTCCCTCTTGTATGGGGAAAATAAGCAAAGATCGTCTCTATTGTGACCGCCAGCATTTATCAGGTTTGCCTGCTGTCACCACAATGATGTATAGGGTTCTGAAAAGGAGAATCCCAAGAAGCTGCTTAGATCACTTTCTCCAGTAGAATGAAGTAAGGGGTCACATCTTTTCCTACGGTGAGTTCCAACAACGCTTTAAATATGTATAGAAAAATATTTAATTCTTGCAAGAAGGGAAGGAAAGGCCTAGAAGTGTAATAGTGGCTTTTAAAAAGTTATAATAACTTAGCCTTTGTAATACAAAAATAACACTAACTTATTGTAGAAATTTTATAAAATATTAATAACAAAAAACAGAATAAAATCTCCCATAATCCCCCGCTCAGAGATAATTATTGTTACTATTTTAGTGCTTATCCTGTCAGTTTCTCTCTCTTTCTCTCTCCATCCCCCTAATGTGTGTTTGTGTGTGTGTGTGTTCATATGTGTATATAAACGTGGACTCAAATACATGTGTTAACAAAATGAGATCATACTCTATATATTGTTTCATAACCTGAGTTCAACCCATTTTTTGGTAAATATTTTTCTATAATTATATTTAATAAAAGCAAAGTATGTCACTATGAAGAGGTAGAGAATTTAACCAATTCTCTGTTGTTGGGTGGCAATGGCATTTTTTTTTTCCCCTGAAGAAGATTCTCCCTGAGCTAACATCTGTGCCAATCTTCCTCTATTTTATATGTGGGTCGCCACCACAGCATGACTGACAAGTGGTATAGGTCCACACCTGGGATCTGAACCTGGGACCCTGGGCTGCAAAAGGAGAGCACACTGAACTTCACCACTACACCACAGGGCCAGTCCCAGCAATGAAATTTTAATGATAGAATTTTTGGCATCAGTGACTGGCCAAGAAGGAAGGTACTTTGGGTGGGAGTTGGGAGGAGACTGAGCAACTCGGTGGTTCAGAAGCTGGCCATTTCTATCCAGTGTGGACTCTTCTAATGGGCACTCATTGTTCAGAGCTCCTGATGGTGCCGGCAGAGGCTTCATCAGGTCAGCATCACTGTCTGACGGCTCCCCCGGCCAATCCTGCTTCTTCCCTTTTCCTTTCACAAGTCTTGCTGTTCAGTAAGCCTTTTGCCCTCCTGACTCCACCCCAGCACCTGCTTCCTTGAGAACCCACTGACACATTCCTTCTTTTAGGTCCCGAAAGAGTTCGTTTTCTCATTTGGCTTATGAGTAGGATTGCCAAGTAAAATATGGGACACCTGGCTAAATTTGAATTTCAAGTAAACAACAAATAACTTTTTAAGTATAAATATGTCCCATGCAACATTTGGGACATACTTATACTAAAGAAAATCATTCGTTGTTTATATGAAATTCACATTTAACTGAAAATCTTGTATCTTTATTGACTAAATCTAGCAACTTACTTCTGGGGTCATCTTTGTGCCTATGGAACTTGTCTCATGAACTAGCTCATAGGGTCCTTGAAAATACAGGCCCCAGCTCCTAGAACTTTTTGTTTTCCCAGAGGCTCCTCAAGGAGCAGTGCTTTCTAACGGAGGGTCCTTGAAGAGTTCCTGCAGGCCCACAAACCTCCCAGAAAATGTTTTGTGTCATGTAAATGAAAATTCACACGTACATTTGTTTATAACTATCTCAGTATTCCTTGGTCCTCACAAAAGTCTGTGAAGTAAGCCTCCTCAGAAGAAAAAAAAGATCATTGCTGTTTCCATTTTATAGGTTAATATTAGACAGAAATATGCACATCAGACAAAAGGTGGACCAAGTATTTAAGCCATGTTCTCAGGCATTGAAATCCTGCAGTCTTTCTTTCTATAGGAAGCACATAATATAATTTTCTCAATTGAAAGATGCCCTCAAGTTAGCCTTTGTATAGAAACAAGCCTGTCGTTAAAAGGAAATGACAGACAATAGTGTTCCTTTCTGTGGTAAGCTCTCATGGGCACTTCTAAACTCAATGGAGAAAAATGGTGAGTGTCATGGACTGAATGTTTGCATCCCCCTGAAATCCATATGCTGAAGCCTTAACCGCTAATGTGATGGTATTAGGAGGTGGGACCCTTGGGAGGTAATTAGATTTAGATAAGGTCCTGAAGGTGGGGCCCCCATGATGGGATTAGTGCCATTTTAAGAAAAAGAAGAACACCAGTGCTCTCTCCACCATGCAAGGATAGAGTGAGAAGGTGGCTGTCTGCAAGCCAGGAAAAGAGTCCTTACCAAGAACTGAATCTGCCAGTGCCTTGATCTTGGACTTCCCAGGTTCCAGAACTGTGAGAAAAAAATGTTTGTTATTCAAGCCACCCAGTCTATAGTATTTTGTTACAGCAGCCTCTCTGACTGAGAGTGAGTCTCTGTCTCTGAGTGTTGACCATCACAGCATTGTAGCATGGGACCTTTATGGGGAATCAAAATCAAGATTAAATAACTAACTTTAGGATAAGTTTCCTTTAAGTCTAGCCATGTACTGACTGGGCTGTTTGCCAGAAGTCTACTTGTAGGCCAGCTCTGTCTCAGCATCACTGGGTTTTCTACCAGTTACATTGCATTTTCCAGATGAGAAGAAGTCAGAGGAAGCAGTCCTGCTAACTCATCCCTGCCAGTTTCTGTCCTGCACCCTAGAACTTGACCTGCTCTAGTCTGAGCAGATTGTCTAACTCTGTTGTCGGCCTTACCATAGAGAAAGAGAACTTCCTTCTTCCTTATAAATACAAATTGCCCTATTAAAAATAAATCTAATAGACAAAAGCATGAACTCATAAAACGTAAAGAGGGAGGTGACTATTCACATTACAAAAGGATTCTTTGTTCAAATCACTCCCTTCTGGAAAATCTTCAAATGCCCCTTGCTCTTGATATAAACCTCCTTAATATGGCCCTAGGGCCTTTACAACCAGGGTTTTTACCAGCCACTCCCATCTTCCAGTGCCTAATACCTTGTATTCAAATTCCACTCAATTACTAGCTTTTTCTTTAGAAATGCCACAAGAATTTGTGCCTTTGCTCATGCTGTTCTCTGTCTTGCATGCCCTTCTCTCTCTTTCATTTGCTCCAATGGGAACAGTCCCACTCACCCTTTAAACACAGCTTGGTGTGTGTGTAGTAAAGATATAGCCTTGTCCAAAGAGAAGGTCTGGCCTTTGCCCTCGGCTTCTGGGAGGCAATCTCTGGGCCCTTGTAAATGTCATGCCTGGTACGATTGTCTTCATTTGCCTGAGGCCTAAGTCATGCCAGATAGTCTAACACTGTGATTTAGGGTGGGAGCTATCCACACCAGGTAGAATTTAGAGTGAGGACTGAGTGGAAAGACCTACAACATAAGGTAAAGTGGAGGCTTTAAGTAAAGTGGTATCAGTTGACTTGGAAACTGAGATCAACCATATGAGCAATCAACCAATCAGTCACGCCTATGTGGTGGAGCCCCAATAAAAACTCTGCCGAGTTCTCAGGTGAGTGTCCCTATTTGGCAATACTCATGCCACACATCAATGCCTGGAAAGTGAGGCTGTCTATGACTCAACAGGGAGAGAACAATAGAATATTGGTACTTCCCCAGACTCTGCCTTATATGCTTCTGCCTTTGGCTGATTTTAATCTGTATCCTTTCCCTGTAATAAAATGCAACCATGGGTATAACAGCTCTCAGAGACTTTTGTGAGTCCTTCTAGAGAATTATGAAACTACAGGTGGTTTGGGAACTCCCTGAGCTTACAGCTGGTGTCAGAAGTGAGGTCTTGTGTGGATGATGCTCCCTCTAGCTTCACAGTTGACTGGCTCTCACAGAGTGACCTCCTCTGAAGAGACTCTCCTGACTCCTCCAGGCCCCTCCTCTGGGGCCCCACATTTTTTCAGACCATATAATAACATTTCACACATTATATCAGGTTCATGCTTGTGTTAGTTTCTTATTGCTGCTGTAACAAATTACCACAAATTTAGTAGCTTAAAGCAACACACATTTATTATCTTACAGTTCTGGACGTCAAAATTCGAAAATGGGTTTCCCTGGGCTAAAATCAAGGTGTCAGCAGGGCTGTGTTTCTTCCAGAGGATGTAGAGGAAAATCTGTTCCTTTGCCTTGTCCAGCTGCTAGAGGTTACCTGTGTTCATTACCTGTGACCACTTCCTCCATCTTCAAAGCCAGCAGCATAGCATCTTCCAGTCTCTCTCCTGTTCCGACAGTCCTGCCACCCTCTTATAAGGACTCTTGTGATTTGGTGGGCCCACCCAGATAATCCAGGATAATCTTCCTATCTCAAGATTCTTAACTGAATCACATCTGCAATGTCCCTTTTGCCATGTAAGGTAACATATTCACAGATTTGGGAATTAAGACGTGGATGTCTTTGGTGGGGAGGCATTATTCTGCCACAATGTCTAATTCATTTTGTTCAAAATTCATCTCAGAGTTTATTTAAGTATCATAGCCCCCTGTTTGCATTATAGTAACTAACAAGACTTATAATGATTTACTTCAGAATTATCACTGGGATCCCTTAATCTATTGATAATGGCAGATATATTTATTGATGATAATAACAACTCTAGGGTCACTGAAAAGATCAGCTGAAACAATTCACATAAATCATTTAGAACAGTGCCTGGTGCATAGAAACTACACAAATAATGTTAGTTTATTGTTACTATTATTGCTATTATTATTATTACTATTATGTATATCTGATATGTAGTGATGTGACAAACTATGGTAAAAGTCAAAATATCTTCCTGAAAGAGAAAAAATAACAAATGTTTGTTACAGATTTTAAGAGGATGCAAGAAGAAATAAGGGATTATGAGAAGGGAAGAATGACAATAAGTTGGGAGCATTTTGTTCAGTTAAGAATCTTGCCTTTGAATATTTATCATAGCCAGTGTGTATGGATTATTCAGAGCAGTTTGAAACCGACACTGAAGGAAAACAGAAGGTGGAGGGATAAAGAACAACCTTCCCTGGTCCGTAGTGGATCTCAGGATGATCAAAGGAGGAGCACACCTCCTGCGTGAGTGGGTAACATAACAGAGACAATTGCCACAGAGCTTTTTCAGAAACTCACCCAGGACCGCCGATTACTGTCTACCTCACTGCCTGTTCCAAGTCTAGGGGCAGAGTGAATAAGGATAATGATGTGAAAGTAAATACAACATGCTGGTAATTACTTCTAGGTTCTGCCCTTTCATAAAATCTAATAAAGTTGGCCTTTAAATGTCTATCTTCATAATGCAGCTGTAATATGTTTGTTCTGGTATTACTTTTTTGTCTGTCTTGAATTTTAAAAAAGGTGCATTTCATTGGAAAACAGTACATTTTTTATTTTAAGTGGAATAGAAAAAAATTGATTTTTTTTCTAAGCCCTAATTGCAAGCATGTCAGATAACATGTCACATTTAAAGGCTGTCATGGGAGCCAAACAGTGTAATTGTATATGGACAGTGCTATCTAATTTAGCTGGGTTAGTATGATTTACTAGGATGTTTTGCTATTGGTTGCATTATTTAGATCTTTGATAATCTCTTTCTTTTCCCTATTAATCTAAATCTTGAAATTTTTTGCTTCTTTTTCATCAGGAGGTCATTTTGGTCAATCAAATTATCTGGATGCAATAGGAACTGAGCCCAAAAAAGAGATGAAGAAAGGAAAGTCCCAGGAGGTTAATAGTTTATAAGCAAGAACTGGTGTTATGGGCGCAGGATAAATGGGCTAGTCAGGACTTTCAGGGTTTGTTTGCATATGTTTTGTGGAAATCTGTGATTGTTGGAAAAAGTCAGGGCCAAAAATTTTTTCCTCACAAAGCCTTTTTATGTCCTAATATTTCTTAATATAATATAAATTCAAGTCAAAGGAATAATTTGCCAAACTTAGATTGGGTTGTGCCATTTTCAACACAGTTTGTTTTCAATAAGAATAGAGAATAAGCTATTTTCAAGTAACTTTTATATACTACACTAGATAAGTTTTAAAATCTTTGACCTTGATGGGTGTGATGGGACACTGTGTTTATGGGACTACTGCCCTGTTCAGACTCCTCTAAGCTTATATAATAACAGTATCCTTTGCCATAGCTGGGGTGCTTTAAAGCACAATACACTGTTGGCTGTGTATGGACTCTTCACATGAGGCCATCCACATCAATTTCACCAATTCCAGGCTTCACGCAACATGCAGGATAGCTGTGAGCCTCCATATCAACTGTCCATGGAAAAAGCATCAGCTTAGTCAAAGGCATCTGGTGCTTCATGAAAAGCTCTGGAAAAACATCTCATAAATAATTGCATTATATGGGGCCTGCCCTGTGGTCTAGTGGTTAAGTTCAGCATGCTCCACTTCGGCAGTCCAGGTTCAGTTCCCAGATGCGGACCTACACCACTGTTGGCAGCCATGCTGTGGTGGCGACCCACATACAAAATAGAGGAAGATTGGCGCAAATGTTAGCTCAGGACAAATCTTCCTCAAGCAAAAAGAGGAAGACTGGCAACAGAGGTTAGCTCAAGGCAAATCTTCCTCAACTAAAAAATAAAAAATTAATTGCATTATGATATGTACTGTAGCTACTAAGACCCTTTCTTTCTTCTTAATTTGTAGTAGACATTCTATCTGGAAATTGGCATGATATCAACAAATCTTCTCACGAGTGATTCATAAACTGGAAAATAGCTCTTAAGGTAGCTAAGTTTGTCATTACCTGCAACAACCTGAAAAGGTGATTTTTTTCTGAGAGGGAAGAAAAATGGTTTCTGAAAAGAAATACTTTAGGAAATTAGGTAATGCAGCTCTGGACATCATGTTCTATCATACTCTTTGCTGAGATACATTCTTTGGAAAATACACAGAGATTCTATTTCTAAACTGCTAGGGAGGCCATCAATGGGTATCATTTGATGATAAACAGCTCTTGAAAAGGAAGAAAAATGGAATAGTTGGAACTACTATTATTGAAATTATTGGAAAAAATGGGTTAAAGCACTGAGTCAGAAACACTTATATATATCTTCATTAAATGTATTTTTTAATTTAAGACATATAAATGTGCCTTCATTTGCCAGTCTTTTCACTTAATGCCATTCATTTACTTTGAGTGTGTATGTACTAATTGCAATTCTTATTGACTTTATTTCTCAAACCAGAATGCATCATCTATGATTTCTATCTCCAGTTTCTTTAAAATGGAGTGAGAACTTTAAGAACTTGTGATGTAATCTTAGCACAGGATCCATCTAAATTTTTATGAAATATTTGTGAATATTTCATAATTATCTTGCCCATACTATATTTGAGGGCAGTTTTTTTAAAAAACAGCTTTGTGTCCCAAGACTGCAAAACCTTGACTGCTCTTTTATTCAGGTCATTACTCAGGTTGTTTATGCAGCAACTTTGGGAGATGAGGTAACAAAGGACAAAGAGTAGGCTTACTGCTTGCTATAAAAGAGGTAGATTCCCCAAGTTCAGTGTTCCTCAAATGATATGCAAACTGACTGCATATGTAGCATCCATCTGGCCTAACATATTGGAAGTTCCAATTGGAAGCAAGGAGGACTCATGCAAATATGCCAATCCACCTGTTACTTGCTAGGCCATGAGTAATAAAATCCTTTGTCTCTGACCTAGGAGTCTTGTGTCTTCTGCCTGCATCCATGAAATAATAAAGGGCTAATTTATTAGCTTGTAAGTAGGGTAAAAATCAAATCTCAGACTCAACAACCCTCATTAAGCATACAGCTCAACTAGTAGTTCTGGAAATACACAAAGGTAATGGAACATAGCCTGTTAACTACATGCATACAATGTGCAATGGACTTTAATCAGAATGTTGGCTTTTCAGTGGAAAGAAGAACATGGTTGTTCTGGTTAAATTAGTTATGTACAAGTCAATTAAGATAGAATACTATGTGAATAAAGGGCAATATTTACCTAGCTTTAATAAAACTAAATGAGTTAAAGCTGATTACATAATATAAATAATGACCTTCACAAAAAGGAGTAATAGCCATATAGTTGATACCTAAAATAAAAGTTAGTGAATAGAAAAATGGATATGCTCTTCTATCCTTAGATTAGTAACCTAATAATAGATGATTCTTTATATTTTCCAGGGAAACTAGGCAGTCAATCAATATGATTTTTAGGAGTGTTGACAATCCAGCCATGTCATGGTCATTTGCTTGGTCAAGTCTCAATTTGATTCCTATGAGATATCTCTCACACACACACACACACACACACACACACACACAGACTTTTTAACAATGTCTATGCAGGAATCAACCAATAATATTCCCTCCACTTAAAATCATCAGTTTTCCATTGAATACAATCAAATTAAACTGAGAAGAAAATAAAAAGGTATTTTTTTCTTCTTCCCAACTACTTATAACATTTTATGAGCATAAAATATTTTCTCCTTCTATTAAAAGTATCCATCTTGATGCCAGCCTGGTGGCACAGTGGTTAAGTCCACACATTCCACTTCAGAGGCCCAGGGTCCACCGGTTTGGATCCTGGGCAGACATATTCACCGCTCATCAAGCCATGCTGTGGCAGCATCCCACATAGAAAAACTAGAAGGACCTACAACTAGGATATACACCTAAGTACTGGGGCTTTGGGGAGAAAAAAGAAAAAGAGGAAGATTTGCAACAGATGTTAGCTCAGGGCCAATCTTCCTAAAAGAAAAAAGAAGGGGCATGGAGTCACCCAGAGTACTTCCAAATAAACATTTAAAAAATGAAAACAAAAAAGTACCCATCTCTTGTGGATGCTATAAATACTCTACACCATCAAACTATACACATTTAATTTGATTTTCATAATATCAAAATTATAAATTTTTACATATTAATTATAATTATTATAGGTATGTTATAGAAAATGAATACTATCCAGAACAACTCAAGGAAGGAAATTAAAATTATCAATGATCTCCACCAAATAGAACAGTCACTGCAACTTTGTTAGGTTTTAAGGTTGTTTCCAAATTTTTGCTATTATAAAAAACATTATGGGGGCTGACCAAGGGGCATAGTGGTTGGGTTCACATGCTCCGCTTCAGCAGCCCAGGGTTCACAGATTTGGATCCCAGGTGCGGACCTACGCACCGTTTATCAAGCTGTGCTGTGGCAGGCATCCCATATAAAGTAGAGGAAGATCAGGGGCCGGCCTGGTGGTGTAGCAGTTAAGTTCGCAGACTCCACTTTGGTGGCCTGGGCTTCTCAGGTTCAGGTGCTGGGCGCGGACAGACTCACCACTTGTCAAGCCATGCTGTGGCGGCGTCCCATATAAAGTAGAGGAAGATGGGCATGGATGTTAGCCCAGGGCCAAGCTTCCTCAGCAAAAAAGAGGAGGATTGGCAATGGAGGTTAGCTCAGGGCTAATCTTCCTCACAAAAAAAAATGTAGAGGAAGATGGGTATGGATGTAGGCCAGGGCCAATCTTCCTCAGCAAAAAGAGGAGGATTGGCAACAGGTGCTAGCTCAGGGCTAATCTTCCTCATTAAAAAAAATGTTATGTATTAAGGTAGCACTATAGCAGATAAGCCCCTGAAATCTCAACAGATTTTACACAGTAGAGCTTATTTATTGCTCATGTAGAGTCCAAATCAATGTTCCTGATGACCAGGTAGCTCTCCTTCAAATGGTGATTCAGAGATGAAAGATCCTTCCATATGATGGCTCCACCATCTTTAACAGGTGGCTTCCAAGGTCGCTGTGGAAAGGGAAAGAGCATAAACAATTACCAGTGAAACTGGAAGTGACACACATCACACATCACTTCTGCTCACATTCCATTGGATAGAACTTAATCAAATGGCCACCTCTAACTACTAGGTATGCTGGGAAATATGCATTAGCTGTATGCCCTGGAAGATGAGGAAATGGGTTTGGTGATTAGTTAATAGTTCTTGCTACATATCAATTGTAGACAATCCTGGTGGGTAAATCTTCTCACATTCATGAGAATGTGAAGAATTTTCCAGATATAGAGCATAATTTTATTATTTTATAAGTATTTTGAACACGTGTCAGACTTCTAACTTTCCATCACAGCCCTAAGAGACAGATTGAATATGTTAGTATTCTTAAGAACCCTAGTTTACTTGAACTTCTTGGAAAAAATTATGGAGCTACAGACTCTCTGCCCTGTTACCATTTCCCTAGTGATATGTCATTCATGAAAAGCTAGACTTTTTTGGATAAATGTGTAGGGTGCACATGGATATGCGTGTATATGCCAGAGCATAGTTAAATATAATGTGTAAATATGTTTCAATTATTTTTAGAGACATATTCATGTTTCTATACCACAAAAGGACAATTTACAAAATTTAGGATGTTAGAAAACCGTTTCCTTAAATTTCTTTTGAAAACCATCCATATTTTTAATCTGTCTAGGATAACTTAAAAATTCAAATAATACACTTTTGAATTTTGTAGTTTCTTATTCATACAGACCAAAAGTACCCTGAAATTATCTCTATGCATTACTTATTTCTCTATCATTCATAATCAACAAAAAAATAACCAATATACAAGGAAAATTCCAAGGGTGACTATAATTCCCTGCAATCCAAAATATAAATTGATGTTACCACTGCTTAATATGTATTTGCTTGCTTGTTTCCTCTATTATACCATGGAATCAATTCACTCCCCATGGAATTTTCCATTTACCACTTCTTAAAGGTGATCTGCTTTGATTCCCCCATACCTTCTCAATTGTTCCAAATTCAATTATTGCATTTGCTTCTTTCTGACGAATTTTTATGGCTTTTCTTTGAGTGATTGTGTGTTTACTTAAATTTACAAAATGGATATTTTTCCACACATTTTCTTATTTATACTCAGTACTCACTATGGCACTAACTTCCCTTCTGTATTTTCTCTTTAAAGCAATGGTTAACACTTAACAACAATCCTGTCTTGAAATAGAAAATATGGTTCAGAGACTTGAACCAAATGAAATATCGATTCAGGTTGGAGAATATTTTGATGTTTTAGTTTTGTTACAGTTCAGTTGTTTTAGAAAATATGTAGGTTTGGATTTAGTTCAGACTGGTTCACTGGGTTTTTTGTTTTTAATGGATTTGATTTATAGTTCTGTGAAAAGTTTAATATTGGGTTTAGGTCAGAGAGGACACATTCAGCAAAATAGTTGTTTGTTTCCAATTTTGGTTCATGGGTCATTACAAGGCCTTCGTGTTGTAGCTATTTCCAGAGCCACAGCATGAAGTTTGCACTTCACTGTGGAGTCTTCCTCCATGAGGACAATAGATGCCATTCACCGCCAGCAGAATTGTGACCACTCACAGTAGACCTGACATTATCACATACACCCCACGTGAGACACGGTGATATCAAAAAGTTGTATGTTGGGGGATTATTTGAGTTTTAAACTACGACAGGATTTTCTTTTTATTTTTCTACACAGGAATAGGAAGTTTCCTATATTTTCACATTTTAAACTTTTACAGCCTAAATTTTAAGTTGATTTCTTCTTTCAAATTTATTTGACCATGCTATTTAGTGGGCTTCGCCCTCAGAATTATTGCAAACTTTCGACTGAAAGGCTGGTGCTCTAATCAATTCCATCTTTTCACAATATTTTAATAGCTAAATGTGGTGAAGGATTATCAAGTTATTGAGTATAGTTGTGGTAAAATTTTTCCAGCTTAGGAATGTTTTAAACGCTAAAGTTTAAACTGCCCTTGAAAACGTTGGTGGGGTTGTCATTGAGTATAACAATACTTAAGGTGAAGAAAGGGGGAAAAATCCTCTCACTAGAAAAACTCTTTAAAAGCTGGATAAATAGTAAGGAGTGTGTTTAATATAACTAATTTATAGATAAATGTGGTGCCAACCTACAATACATTAACAAGGTAAGGCTTCAGGGTCTCCGGGTAAGATAATACATTGCTTTCATTAAAAAGCAATCTGCATGGACGATATCCACCACCACTGGAAACTCTGCAGCTGTCACCTTTATCAGGGGAACAAGAGCAAGCCACTACATTTTAATCACTGGAGTTTGTCAGGAACGAAAAACAGCCAGCTTCCCACAAATCAACGGACGTGTATCCTGATAAGGGAAGTGCACTGGAAAAGGACAGCTACATACCATACGACACCACCTATTCTAGGGTGATCAAAGCCCAGTAATTGTTGAAGATAAATCTACTGAATTGGGCTTTAGGATGAAACAGTTGTCTTTGAACAAAGCAGACACATACTTATACGAATTATCCATGACTTAGAACAAGTTTAGATCTGAGCATATTTTTCAATGTGGGAAGGAATGGATGATAAAATGGCAAAGCATAAGGCCTCGGCATCCTTGCTCTACACTTGTTCCACTAACTCATTTCTGGCTATGTTATGCTTTGATTAAATCGAGAAGCCATCAGGAAAAAAAATGGAATAACAGTCATTCAAGGACAAGCATATCTGAGTGGAAACAAAAAACTTAGACAAATGAGACAGGAATGGGGAATATTTCCTACATGCTCACACCTCTCCTACTTGCACTTAGGGAAACAGAGAGAAACTAGCCCAGGCCGGGCTGCTGCCATTCCAACCCTGTTCCAGTTCAACTGAATATAGGGTCCTTACAGTAGGTCTCCTTGTTCAAGGTGTCTTAAGAGAGTCTCTGTGCTTTGAACATAAGAACTTAACTTAAAAAAAAATAATAACTTACAAAGAGGTTACAAACAAGCAAAAACAAACCAAAAAGCGGACATGTATAAATACTAGAATTTTTTTTAAGAATTGAAGCATCATAATGAAAAAGCTGACTATGACATAAAAATGTAGAGCTAATCAAACAGGGGTTAGGGTTTACAAATAAGAGTGCCTCAAAATCAATGACACCTTAACAATCACTGAAGTGCAAGAAGACACAACATAGGAAATAAAACAGTGGCTAAAGGGACAACACTCGCTCACAGGAGGAGAAAACTGAGGAGAAACTGAACTCTAGCTCTGGAAGTCATTGAGGATCACAACCTAGGGGATTGTGATCTATTTTCAAAACCCAAATACGACTATGGTCTCTGGTTTAAATTACAGCTGTCAAATGCTGGCTCCCCAAATATCACTAGAACAACCTGTTAATTACAACCTGTTAAAAACTGAGTATATTGCTTATCAAGATAAGAAAGAATGTTAAGTGTGCAGACTAAAAAAATTTTTTTCTTAGTTGAGGTGAAATTCATACAACATAAAGTCTACCATTTTGAAGTGTAAATTTAGCAGCATTTGGTAAATTCACAATGTTGCGCAAACGTCATGTCTATCTAGTTCCAAAGCATTTTCATCATCCCTAAAGGAAATCCCGTAACTATTAAGCAGTCACTCTCCATTCTCCCACGACCACCCCAAGCCCCTGGCGACCACTAATCTGCTTTCTGTATCTATGGATTCACCTACTTTGGATATTTCATATAAATGGAATGATGCAATATGTGACCTTTTGTGTCTGGCTTCTTTCACTCAGCATAACGTTTTTGAGGCTCATTTCTGTTGTAGCATGGATCAGTACTTTGATCTTTTTTTATGGCTGAGTAGCATTTCATTTTATGGATATACCACACTTTGTTTATCCATTCTTCTGTTGATAAACATTCGGGTTTTTGTTGTTATTGTTGTTTCATCTTTTGGCTATTGTGATTACCACAGATGAGGGAAGGGCAAGCTCTGATTTATTGAATTTTGAAGTCTAGGTTCAATGGTGATCTTTCAAACCTGAGACTTGAGTAGGACTGAGTAAGGACCATGATATAATAGTTTAGGATTGGTAGAAATGGCAAGCATTTTGAGGGAAGGGCTCAAAGAGTCTTGGGATGTGAATTACTTGTTGATGTTTTCAATTGAAGAGTTGATGTATCTTTTGAGAAATTCTCTAATAAAAAATCCAGTTATTTACTTGGGCAAGAGACTTGAAATAGTAAAGTTATGCTATTGACAACAATGAAATAGTAAAGTCATGTTAATATAGACAGTAAGCTGTGTGGTAGGGTTCTCATACCACAAGAGATGGAGATACGTAAAAAGGATGTATTTTCTGGCAATATGGGAGGCAGAACTACTCTTGAACTATTCCAATTAAAAAATTCTATAAACTAAGCTAAGCAAGATCTGAACAGCGCCTCTAATAAATGGTAAGATCTTCTGGGGCAAAGACCATATCTGTTGGCCCTTTTTGTCACAGCAGCATGGTAAATGCTAGCACACAGTAGCAGCTTCCTAAAATCTCTAAGAGTAATAATAATATGATATACTTGCAATGGTGACTAAGTAAACATTCATCTCAAGATACTATATATTTTGTCAATAAAAATGAGCACCACTTTAAATATCTTAAATTGGCTGCTTCGTGTCCTATATGCTCATGGGAAGCTATTCTATCATTTAACAAATAATGCTCCTTTGCAGTTTGGCCGTTACCCAGTCTCTGAAAGGATATGGGAGAAGTTGGAATGTCCTTGCAAGGTAGGAGCTGTAAAGACTAAAATAAACTTGGCAGCCAGGCTAAGTATCCAATAGCCGATGCTGCCTGCTAACACAGAGCATATTTATAATGAGAGTTTCCTATAGTTAAGGAAAAACTAACTGTAAAGGAGTAGAAAGAACAAATATCTCATTCCTGCTGCCTTGATTGATCAGAAAGAGTATTGCAAAAATAAAAACTTGGCTATTTATTTTCAAATAGAAGTAATCAAAGTAAATATTGTACTACACAAGGTAAAAAAATATTTTGGCTCCACAGAGTATGTACTTCTGAAATCCTCAATACATTTTCTAAGCTGGAAAGAATGCACTAGTTCACCTGCCTCTAAACCCTGCCCATGGGGAAGAAAGTGGAATTGCCCCCAAACTACTTGTATTTGAAAAACAGTTGCTTGTTTTGGAAACAAAAAGAATTACCTTTGCTGAAAATAATGAATATTACTTGAGAGGTTTTTTAAGTGGATACTGAAGTATGAGGGTCATTTACATTTTTTCATTTCATAGATTTCCCCCAGTACTCTTTTTTTTTAATCACGGTAAAATATACATAACATAAAATTTACCATTTTAACCATTTTTAAGTATACAGTTCTGTGGCATTAACACATTCACATTGTTGTGCAACCATCACCACCCTCCCCTCCCTCCAGCCTCTGGCAATCACTATTCTATGGTCTGTCTCTATGAATTTGACTACAAATTTGACTATTCTTTTTTTTTTTTTTTTTTTTTGTGGGGAAGACCAGCCCTGAGCTAACATCTGTTGCCAATCCTCCTCTTTGTGCTGAGGAAGACTGGCCCTGGGCTAACATCCGTGCCCATCTTCCTCCACTTTATATGGGACGCCGCCACGGTATGGCTGACAGGCAGTGTGTTGGCGGGCACCCGGGATCCGAACTCGCAAACCCTGGGCTGCCAAGCGCGGACTAAACCGCTGTGCCACCAGGCGGCCCCCAAATTAGACTATTCTAAGTACCTCATATTAACGGAATCACACAGTATTTGTCTTTTTGTGACTGTATTATTTCATTTAGCATAATGTCTTCAAGGTTCATCCATATCATAGCATGTGTCAGAATTTCCTTCCTTTTTAAGGCTGAATAATATTCCATTGAATGTATGTATCACATTTGTTTTATCCATTCATCCATCAATGGTCACTTGGGTTACTGCCACATTTTGGCTATTGTGAATAATGCCACTATAAAAATAAGCGCATAAATATCTGTTCAAGTCCCTGCTTTTGCTTCTTTTGAGTATATGCCCAGAAATGGAATTACTGGGTCATATCATAATTCTATGTTTACTTTTTTTAAGAATTGCCAAATAGTTTTATAGTTTTCCACAGATGCTACACCATTTTAAATTATTACCAACAATGCACAAGGGTTCCAATTTCTTCACATCCTTACCAACACTTATTTCCTTCTTTTTTAATAATAGCCACCCTAATGGGTATGAAGAGTGCCCCAGTACTCTCAAGTTAAACATCTTGCTCTCTTCTGTCCTACTCTTTCCCCATTTCACCTCTTTTCTTATTTGGTTTTCTCAACACTCCTTTCCCATTTCTTCTGCTTTCTTTAGTCTAATAAGAAAATAAGCCTTTCAAATACAATGGGTACATTTTGTTTAACAGGAAAAAAAATTACATGGCAATTAATAAGACTCTCCATCTCTGCTAAGGGGAATGACCATGACCAATATTGACTAATACTTACACATGTACTTGGGGGAATAGCTTTATGTTTGATCTTGATCTTTATCTTTCTAGGCAAGGTTAAGTTTGCCTCTTCTTAAGAGAGGAGGCAAAAGAATACTCCAGTTTCTAACAGGCCTCGCAGAGTGTTTTAAGGGACACAGTACAATGCCCTATTTCTTGTTTACCCTAATTTTGAGTAATCAGAGAGTGTCACTGCATTTTATGAGGAGTCTGGTCACTAGGGCCCTATCCTGGCTTTGCCACAAACTTTCTCAGTGGTCTTGGGCAAGTACTTTCAAAGCTTCGGTTTCTGGATTTGTAAAATGAAGACATTAGAGTTTATTACCTCTGAGATTACTTCCAGTTTAGGGATCCCCTTTAATATGCAGTAATCTTCACTAGTTATCTACAGGGATAACATTTTAGGAGTAAAGTGTTAGGCAGCAATCTTGTAAGTAAAAGCAATGTAGAAGGTAAAACTGGATGAGTCCATTCATTAAGAAAGCTTTTCCATTTTATGAAGCT
This sequence comes from Tapirus indicus, assembly GCA_031878705.1. Lineage (NCBI taxonomy): Eukaryota > Metazoa > Chordata > Mammalia > Perissodactyla > Tapiridae > Tapirus > Tapirus indicus. The sequence goes on from CM062925.1 coordinate 41,669,275, forward strand.
TTCTGTGGACTGGAAGAGAGATTGCTTAAAATACACATCAGAACATAGCCCATGGTTTGCTCTGGTGTAAAACCACAGAACTGTTTTATGACAATATGGACAGTCATGGAAAGATCTGAATTTTATCGTCCCTAATCTAGCTATCTGTCATCCAAAACCCTATTTGTCAGCAGAGGTTATGGAGTTTAAGTGATTGCTGTGTTATCTAGAATTCTTGGTTAATGAACATACCAGGAACTATGAATAATTATAGGAAAATTATGAAAATTTAAAGGCAGGGGTGCAATTCATTCCCAAAGTATCTAGGCATTGATTTTTCTTTAACTGTGAACTCAAGACTGTTAACAGTTAAATAGAGCTCCTTGAACAAGAATTATAATATTCTAATATGATTAAAATCTGTAGCTGAAATAGTTCAGAAATATCTAAACCACCAATTAATAGGAGGATTTTCCACTAATTTTCATTTTAATTCACTAAAGCATGAAATCCAGCGTCCTTTTACTTGTGCTATTTTCATGATTGACTAAAACATATTGTTCACAAACTAGGATTTTGGCGTGAGTTGGATAACCCCAACTCTACTACCTACACTGTGACCTTGGGCAAGCCACTTAGCCTTTCTAAACCTGTCTCAGTATCTGGACTAAAATAGACGGTGAATATTTATGGAATGAGTGTATGTTTTGTCCCTCCTAGACGCTTCATATTCTCCTCATGCTCATCACTGATAAATGGTTCTAGGCAGGAGTTTGTCTCCCATTGGGCCATGTTTGCTTTGCAGGATGTCACTTGCACACATGCTATATAGCCTCTTTCTAGGCTTCTGTCTTCCATTCAGAAGACCCTTCTCAATAGTACATACCTTGAGGGTAGGAACCTTGCACTTACCAGCACACCACTAGATATACTCACTATCTTAGATTGCAGACTTACTTTTTAAACTACTCAACCAAATTTTGACTGGACCCATTATGGTTAAAGAAAAGAGAAGTTCCATCTAACCCCATGCTAATCAAGGATTCATTTCCCACGACCATGCCCACTAAAAACATATGTGAGTTCTTGTGTGGTCCTATTTGTTAGTTTAAATCCTTTCACTGATATCACAAACTCGGGAAATTTTCTAGGATATGAAGAAATACTTTTTGCTAAAGTCTAGGAAAGTTAATAAAGAGAAATTGTGTAGTAACAAGCCCATATTTAAGAGTAGTGTTATACTCTGATATCCTGAATAGAACAAGAATTAAATGGTTTTCTCTGGCTATCATTTTCTCTTGGACTAAAAATCTCTGTAATCCATCATCCAGAAAACTACTTAAAGAACATCACCAGTCGTCTGTTTGCCGAGGAAAGAAGCCACATTGTCTTTTCTTTTTTTTGTACTTTTCAAGAGAGAATCTAAGTATTTCATGTTGATTGCTTGATTGGCTGCAGAGGGACTCTTTAAAAATACTAAAAAAATCAGGAATCCAGTACAAATCAAACATAAGCTGCTATCAATCATGTGCTTAGGGCATTATGTGAGGTTTTTACTCAGAAAGATGTCATTAAAAGTTGCAGAAATTAATTGGTGCCATTGAATGTAATGGCCTTTCCTGCCATAGTTTCTCAAATGTAAAGAAAAATTATGGATAACGTAAATTCCTCGTGGGATTCTTATAGATGTCTGCTTTGTTCTGTTATTGTTTATTGCAAATGTTATTACTGTGATCTATGGCCCTATCATGCTTTGTCTATACTGCACTGCTATTCTGTAGCCCATGACAACGGAGGGCTTTACTCATAAGCTAAGACTGTGTTTATTTGGAAATTCTTTGCTTTTATATATTCCAAAAGTGTCTCAAGGTGTTCATTTTGTGTGTTTAAATTTTTATACAAAAACAGATTTGTTCTGATTGATTAAATATTGACTTACACCATTTTTAGAACAACTCTGAATCTTATTTAAGTTCAAGGTTTGTGTTCTGCTTTCCCAGAAGGTTTGAATTCAGTGTAATAATGGCTATTACTTTGTGTGAATCAATGGATCCAGATCTGCGATCTTTCTCAATAACATTAGTTTCACTAGTAGTGGTTTAAAAATTTGACTCTTAATTAAGGAGCAATTTTATATCTCTGAAAAAAGTTTTAAGGAGAAGGAACTTCTTTTTTGCATATTAAATGCTATCTTATACTGCATAATCTGTAACTCCATATCTAAGTTATATTGAATTTTTATCTAATACCACTCAAGGTTAACCTTTTGCTTCCAGATAGTTTAAAAGCATTTGCAGGTGCTTCATTATTCTTTTCTGATTCTGTGGTACAAGATTCCAGAAATTCATGAAAAGGGACAGGATGCCCCTTGGAAATTGTGATGAATTAGACTTACAGTTCTAGTTTTCTCATCTTTTGGTTGTGTTTTGTGAAATTCAGGAGTATTTCTGGGTTAAACTGTTTAGGACATATCTTGAGAATTTTAATTAGCTGAGATCATGTCAAATGCCGAAAAATCTATAATAAAAAGTTAAATTAATCAAGGTCAAGATGGCTCCTTAGGTTCACATACTCTCTTGTCCCTGACATATAGGAATGGTAAGGAAAAGAATTAACAGTTCACTATTACTGTAAAAATTAGTCAAAAAATATTTTAGCATATATAAAAATAGTAAAGCTAATGCTCTAGAAAAAACAACGGTATTTTGTTTGGGATTGTTTGATGGTATTTAAAACCCGATAAGTCCCATGATGTGTTTGGGAAGAGGCTAGAAATACTGAATAACTTTCTGTTTGTTACTAAAAATATAAACAAATATTGATATAAAACAACAGTGACCACTAAAAGAATGTAGATGCATTGTAGAGGTTTCAAACCAGCAAAGGAAAATAGTAGGAGAAATTTTGAAAAATTTTAACAATCCAGTAAAATGCAGAAAAATAGGGGGGAAAGCAAATTAAAAAAAATAAATGTAAACAGAAAGCACAAAATAGATGGTATAAATAGGTACAAATATATCACTAGTCACAAAAATTTAAATAGGTTATTGACTCTATTAAAAGACAATTTATTAAAGTGTATTTTTTTAAATGCAGCTTTATCTTGCTTGAAAGAAACATCTTGAAACCAATTTGTTTGTAAAAAGTTTTGTGGACCAAGACATGTTTATGAAAAATGAGGCCAAGTTAGTCAATGGACGACTCTTTCTGTCCAAGTTCAACCAGAAAAGCAGAACTAATAGGAAACATATATTAAGAGATTTATTGCAAGGAGTTGGTTCATGCAATTGTCAGAGCTGGCTAGGCAAGTCCAAAATCCATAAGGCAGGCCCTCAGCAAGAGCAGCTCTTGACTGTCCAAAGGGGGAATTTCTTCTACTTCTGGAAAGCCTCAGCTCTGCTTTTGAGACCTTTCAATTGATTGAATCAGGCTCACCCAGATTAACTAGGACAATCTCCCTTACAGTCAACTGATTATGGACTTAAATCACATCTACAAAATATCTTCATAGCAACACCTAGATTAGCGTTTGATTGAATACCTGGAGTAGCCCAGCCCACTTGATATATGAAAAAGACCATCAGAGGGACCAAGACATAACACTATGGGCTCAAAGCAGGTGTCTCCTTGGCTATAATGCTGAAGGCCACTTCTCTCTTTAGCCCCTGAATTGGATGTTATCCTTGTGCTCGGATAGCAGCACCATAATCGGTTTCTACTCAAAGCTCCTTGGGTGACAAGTCAACTGCAAATTCTAAGAGCACAAAAATTTGATTTACCAGCATCCCCCTATTCTTGTAGATCATTGCTGTTAGTGGCTGCTACTAGACAATTCTGAGGCACTCTTTGTGAACATTTTGTGTCTGCCATCTGTCTTGAGACTATCCTGCCAGTGCACAGTGACCAATCTTTCTGCAGGCCATGGTGAGGAGAGGAGATTTAATACCTCATTGGGAAAAAAAAATGGACAAAATATTTGAACAGCCAGTTTACCAAAAAAGACATACAGATAGCAAATAAGGTCATGAAAAGTTGTTCAACATGATTAATCATCAGGAAAACACAAATTAGAACCACAAAGAGCTATCACTACACACGTTAGAATGGTAAATGTTTTTTAAAAACAAAAAAAGAATTCTTACCATGTCCCAGGTACTATTCTAAGTATTTTGCAGGTGTTATTTAATTCTTAAAAAAATTCTATGAGACAGATATTATCATTTTTTCCCATTTTACAGAGAGGATAAGTGGTGGAGCTGGGATTAGAATCATGCAGTCTGATTTCTGATTTCCATGCTTTTAACTAGTCTGCCATACTGCCTAAGACTCTTCCTTTCAGACTTCCCTTTCATACTACAGGTCTTCTTTCCAGAAGGTTATACATATAGCCATTCAAAAGGCACTACAAAACTCAGGCTAGTTTTCCAATTTCCGTAGAAAATTTAAGATGGATAATTATAGTCAAATTTTTAGTGATTTACTTTTTCTTTCTATAAGTAGATTTTTTTCCTTTAAAATTTCCTTAGAATTAGTCAATTTCCATATCATGAATAATGGTCTTTGTATTTCAGAGTTCAAAGAAATGTTCTGTGTTAATTTGGCAATATACTGCATTCAGTATATTGGTATATATACCATTTCTAGAGAATGGTTCCCTTAAATGGCAACATGTGGTGAAGAAACTCTCTCTTAATTTTAGGTTTATAAAAATAAATATTCCAAACTATTTCCCTTTTAAACGGGCACAAAATAAATGATCTTTCTTTTTCTACTAACTTGAGACTACTAAGGAGGTACAAATTTTAGCCTAGTAGCTATTGGGGATAAAATAAGATATGACCTTTACTGACTATTCGAAAGATTTTGTCTGGATATCATGTCTTGCTAGGGCAGAAAGAAATGTGTGAAAATTTGAAATCAAGATTGGAGTTTGAAATGATAACACCCAAATTATATAGAGAATAAACTAATACACTGTTTATATGCCAACTTAGTTTTGCTTGTAAAGCAGCTAAAAATGATGATGCTGAGCTTTAAATAGCTTTTCAAATAAATGCATCCATTATCTCATAGTAGTCCACAGTAATCTTAAAGAGTATCCTTCTCTTAGGCGTGGCCCTCACAATGGATACCTGTGAGTGTCCTTAAGATTAGAGGCCAAACCATGTAAAATAATGCCATATTTTCCTCCACAAAGAGAAGCCTTTTAGAACACACTACATGTGCTTTGACTCTTCTGGCTGGAACTAAAGCAAAGGGATTACAAGTTAGCCAACTGTGAAATCAGCCCTTTTTGTAAACATTGAATTTCTGCAAGAACTGAATGCAAACCTCATATGATCCTTTAGGGCTCTCTTCCAACATTGCCCATTAGCTACTGGGCTTGGGAGAGTAAATGTCTCCTGACTGGCTGAATCAGGTTTGGTATATCTGAGTCTCTAGGCTTTGCATGTGTCCCAGGGCAAACTAGAAACGCAACCCTCATGTTTAGTAGAAGCTTCTCTAGTGCCAAAACAAGCACCCATGCTTTCCTATTTACCAGGTCACGAGCCCTCTATGACTGGCTGCTGCTGCTCTGACTTCTGATACCCAGCTCTTCCCATCTCAGGAGGGAAGGAACAGATCTGCAGCACGGGCTCTATACAGAATCATTTTCTGTCCCTTCTTTACTGCCTCATTTCTCTATCCATATACAGTAAAATTTCCTTTCTAAAATAAAATCAGCCACTCTTCAAAATTAGTAACATCACAAGTTACATGTGTCCACGGCAGACAACGTGGATCAAATTCACATCTCCTTCAAGCACCTGAAGGGACGTTCTTCTTGGGCTTCTTCCTAGTGACATTCTAGATCATGTGGATAATACGATCAACTACATCTTTAAAGAGGAATGAGTTTCCAACTGTCTACCTATTCTTGCATATTTTCATTTTAAGTTAAAATATTTTTAGAGTTTTATAAATCTTAAAGATAAATTTTAGAAGACTTTAAAAGCATTTAATCCATGTTACCTAAAACTAAGATTTATAGCTCAGTCATGCATCAAGTAAAGATCTATACATCTTAGTAGTGCTTTTTCTGGATATTCTTAATATAACAGAAATTTTTGTGAAAAATTCAGATCTCTAGATCTTCTTGGAAATCTGAAAGATCTGGCAACACTGGACATGTATCCATTGTGATAACTGTCCACTAGAGCTGAATCATGCTGCCCCCTGGCATACGCTCCATAGTTTCTCGCAGGCTGCCAAAAGAAAGGCTGAGTTTTTCACTGCCTTTTATCGTCTTATAGCTTGGCCTTCTGTAAGCTGCCCCTGTAGTCATCTGAGTTTGCAACCTTTGGCTGTAATTATTCATATGCAGATGAAACCAAACGACACTAGTTCAGTTCAGTAAGAGGGCTGCTTATCTGGCTTTGTCCACATTCAGACTCAAACCTTTGGTGCCCATAACAAGGCATTATCTGTCCTATTTCATATAGCAATGTGGAAAAACTCAGAAGAGTCTTTGAATTCAAGACTACGAAAATTAAGACAACAAAAGATGTGTTGAGAATGACTTATTGAGTTACGGCTAACCCACCCTGGATAAGAGCAATGTACTTACCTATATATACGAGAAGTATTAAAGCAGCGGTCAACCTTTTGGGGGACACATTTGAGAATTGTTTCCTCAGAAAAAATGCACACTTATACAACAACATCACAAATTTTTCAAACAAATTAAAGGTTCCTGGTCCCCCTGAGGCCATCCAAGAAACCTCCAGGTTCGCAGGTCTCAGGTGTGGACTCCATGCTCTAAAATAGATACCGACGTTCTGATGTCAGAGACCCTTTCCTCCCCACTAAAGAACCTGCAAATGAGCCTTTACCTAGTGTGACTAGTGGATGGTTCTGGGTTAGTCTGATTCAATCTGGATCCTCCTTAATGTCCAAAGTTTGGTCTCCCTACCTTTTGTTTCATACCATTCATCTTGCTTGTGCACTTAGTCAAGCCATTGTCTCAGCTCCTCCAGGGGTTATCCACAGAAGGCTACACTTCCTTCCAGTGTACACCGCAAATGCAGCTGTGCTGTGCTGCTGCCAATTTCCAGCACTCATCTACAAGGCTGTGCCCACCATCTCTCACTGCAGGTTGTAAGTTCCTCAACAGGACAGTGTGAAGAGAGAAGATTTTATCATCTCTGCTTGGAGCCAAAAGTAGGCATAGATCTGTGGGCACTGTTGCACTTCCTGAGTGATGCTGCAGAACATTCCCGTGGTAGCAACAGCTCACATGTGGTTGCTAAATTACTCTCTACTCAGCGTCCATCTGGATTATATGCAATAGGCTTAGATAAGTGCTCCCTGCAATAAAAACTGAGAATCACAGCAACTTAGTCTATCAGTTTCTGTGAAATGCATTGACACTAGGACTGCTTTGAAATTTTATTAAGATGTCTCCAGTGATGCCGTGTTGAATCCTATGTCCTCACTTTTCCTACCGCCCAATTCTCCAGTCCCTTCTCATTCTGGTGTCTTTGAATTTTAGCATTGCAGCTAGGCAGATAAGCTATGAGATCCTGGATGAAATGACACAAGTAAATAATTCTTTAAATTTTTGACAACTTATTTTTCCCTTAAGCTTTTTCCTTCAGAAAACTGCTGCCCAGCAATTCTGTATAAAGTGAATTGCAGAAAACAATCATGAAAAGAGCTTGGAAATTTAGCTCTTTTAAAAAAAAAAATGTAGCTTCTCCTGTTTTTAATCAAGTCTTTAATCTTTAGCATTATAACCTCTTGCCATGTGAGAGAATTGACACAGCTTCTGTTTGACGATGATGCCTTTTGAAGGGTCATGCCCAACGTCGTGGTTTCTGCAAGGGTTTAAGATTGCCTGTGCTTTTTGATGTTTTACCTCTTGCATGCCTGATAAGCAGGTAGATGACCATGATAAATGGGTATCATAGGAAAGTGATTAGAATTCAGAGGTTTGGCATGACTTATGTCCTCACCCTACAGAAGTGAAGATTCTCTTATCTTTACTCTTTAATTTCTTATTTACAAAAAAAAAACATTTCCCATCTAAACAGAGAGAATTCATAAAACATTTTGTGACTGTCGTCTGATTACGATACTTTGCTCTGAAATCCTTTTCTTGTTCAAGTTGTTTTGCTCATTTTGTTGTTGTTGATAGAGTTTTTAATAAAAGATAACATTCCCTATTAAATATTGAAGTTGTTTTCCTTTAATTGAAACACTTTGTTACTGAAGTAGCAAACAAGCCAAAATCGCCATCTAACATGGGCATCGACAACATACATTGCGTCTGAAAGACTCTACGCTCCTCTGGCCCTTTCTCCTTCTAACACAGCCCAAGTGCCTGGTAGGTTCATCGCCTCAAGCCTCACTGCCGGAGTCCCCAGCTTGCACACAAACACGTATTCTGACTCAGATCTGCTCCCTTGTGCTTCCCTCCTGCTTGAGCTTGCAGAAGGAAAGGGTTCAAATCCACCTTTACTCACCATTATTCTCAGGGAGCAAATGCTCCTCTGGCAGAGGGGTCTTGGCAGAGAAAGATAGAAGATGGGACATGGTCAGTCATACTGTCTGTGCCTCTGAGTGCCACACTGTTCCCTCATCCGTTCTTTCTTCTGGCCACTGACTGCCAAAATCATACCCCCTGCTGTTTCCTCTTTTGTGAAAGCTCTTCCCTTCTCTTTGTTTGAAATTATTCATTTCCTTCTCTATTCTCCAAAGCATCATGCTTTAGCAATGGGGTGAAAGAGAAGAGCATGGCCTGAGGTCTTCAGAGCTGGTTAAAATTCTGGCTCTGCCATTTATTAGCTATGTGATCTTGGGCACATTACTTAACCTCTCTAAAATCCAATTGTCCCATCTGTAAAATGGGGGTGGTAACAATTATTTATAGGACTGCTGTGATGAGGACATGGGATAAAACACATCAAAGTGCCCATGATGATGCCTGGCACATAGCAGTATTCGATCAATGGGAGCTGCTCCATAAACACTACCTTGGTAGGGACATGCATCTCCCTCAACAAAGTCCCACAAAGGAGAGATACAATAACACTGTTACGTGTATATTAAATTGTAAAATATAAGAAAGCAGTGGGTCTGTTTGTTCCTTGTCTGTACAAATTGCACATTCTTTTGTCTTTTGAGTTAGAAAAATAGAGAAAGGAAAGCACTTCTATGACTTGATTGACCGTCACTTGTATTATATCACCTCAACCTAGATGTGTCAGTCGCCAGTAGATAAGCTATTAATTTATTTTCCTGCACAGTTAAGATCCACTAATGAAGAGAAATTTTATGTCCAAGTAATCCATTCTCTCTCAATATTTCTTTAGCTACATATAAGTGGTTATCCCCTTGATTTACTTGACTTTGCTCTTGAATGCCAACTGACTTTGCACTGTACTGGACGTAGTTCATTTCATCCACTTCCTGAGGGCATGCTGAATCTTGTCTGTTTTCCCCCAAGCTCCTAGCACAGTGATTTGTACACAGTGGTTAAGTAATCACTCTGTCGTTCCTCTAAAAGGGAAGAGTCAAGGGGCCGGACTGGTGGTGTAGCCGTTAAGTTCACATGCTCCCCTTCGGCGGCCCGGGGTTTCACAGGTTCGGAAACCCTCATCTGAAGCTCCTAGAGAGTCACATCAGACACAGAAGTGGTGAGCAGCAAGGGGGTTCTGTGACTTCCAGAGGCCACCAAGGGCTTTAGAGACTTTCTCTGTCTGCAAGCAAGAGGCTGCTGCCATCTACTGATTTCTATCCCCACCCCTGCCCGCCCCATGTTGTTGACAAGGCCACCCAGCTTGTGTTTGGCATTACTTAACAGCTCAGATTCAAAATCTTCTCTCTGATAGATCTGGGGAGAAGTCAGAGAAGTCGGGTTTGTTCTGTGTTCAGAAAAAAAACAATTAAAAGACTTTAATCATAATCACACTGGTTTGATATGATTTCTACCATGGAGATGATACTCTGTGACTCTTCAATAAAAACACAAAAAGACTAAATACAAGCCAGTTTCCCTGGATTTCCTAGTCTCCCTAAATGAAAGGTAATGTCACCAGAACCCAGCTCAGTTTTTGGCGCATAGTAAGCTCATTATAAAGTTTTGCTGCTGAAAGAACACACTCTCTTAACCCTGTTCTCATCACCTAAAAGCTTACATGCTTCAAAGTCGTCTTCATGTGACTAGAGATTTTATCTCCATTTTATGCAGGAATCTTTATTATCCCTATAAAAGTCATTTCTCAACATATCCTTTTTCAGTGTAAAATACTGCCAGATTTTTTCCTTACAAAAGTCTATAGCTTTTACTTTTATATTGAATAGGTCCTGAACTGTGTGAATATAAATATTGCATGCAATTCTTGACTCTAATTTGGAAATAGGACACATTTTCAAAGACAAGAAAGAAAAGAAGTATAGAGGTAGGAGTGAAGAGATGAGCAACCTGTGTCTGAATGGTATCTTTAGAAAGGCATTTTGCACCATAATTGTTCAGATTTCTCTAGTCTCCTTTCAAGTCAAGATTTGTTTACTAGAGGCATTACAATTTAGTGAGACAAATTAGACTAAACTTTTTTATCTCGGGTGGTTTGCACATACACTGATTGAACTAGTATTTCTTCCAAAGATTGCCTGGGAAGATAAATGAACAGGGGGAGCAATTAGAGTAAGGAAAAACTAAAGATTGGCTGACATGATTTAAGTTTACCACTAAGGCAGTTTGTCATTTTGTCTCTATAATCTCTATCAGAATTGACTAAAACCGTAAACATAAATCATTATACTAATTTATTTCACTACACTGTGATCTGGGAAAAGAAGATTTCATTTTTTTCTGAGAGACTTTGGGGATTTAGGCAGTCACTTTGAACCTATTTTCATTTATATATTGGAGGGAGGGAAATGAGAGGATCAAAGATGAGCACCTCAGATTCTTAAGATGATATTTTTTGGTGGCAAGCCAAGTTATTTTTATTACACTATACTACAATAACTATGGGTTGTGCATTAAAAGCAGCTCAACATTGACTGTATTTTTAAAAAAGCAAAACTTAATTCTTAAGGTAGAGATGTAATCAAATGTACTGCTGAAAGCGATTTTTCAAATAGTAGTTAATAAGCCTTTAAGTTTTTTTTCTGAAGAAGCCTCTGTAATCACATACCATAAACTGGGATTTCTTATGAAACATCAACACTCTTGATAATGAGGATGCAACCACATCTTCTGAATATGGAATGCAGCATTGCTGACTCACCAAAACAAAAGCACCATCAACAGGCTTTGGACATATGATCCAAAAAATGGGGCTGTTGACAAACTTATGGAGGTAGGCCAAGTGCAGCAGTATCCCTCAGATCTGCAGGATGGATTTTCATGCCTGTCATGAAGTGTTAGAACTAGGAATCTAGAAACCATCTCTAAAACGAGAGACTTGACATATAGGAGATACTGTGGTCTAGAAAAGATAAGGGACTTTCTTAAGGTCACATGGGAAATAAAGTGGAGAGCTGGGACAGGGACCTGGGTCCTACAAAACCAGGAATCTCTAGACTCACCCTTAGGATGGAATCAGAATGAAGCAAACCAGAGAAGCACATTTAAAGAAAGAGAAGGCTTGAAACATGAAAGCAAACTTTACTCTTCCCTGGTTAGAAGAGTCACTTCTGTGCAACATACTTGGACTTGGACAACTAACATGCTTGCTTTGACTCTTCTCTTTTATTATTATTATTATTATTACTTTTTTGTGAGGAAGACTAGCCCTGAGCTAACATCCGTGCCCATCTTCCTCTACTTTTATATGGGATGCTGCCACAGCATGGCTTGACAAGCAGTGCATCTGATATTTTCATATATCTGTATACATACTTACAAATATACATATATGTATGTATATTCTTGCATATTTCCAGCTATAAAAAAATGAAATAATATTTTATTGGAAGTGTGATTATCATAATCTTCTTTAGGGTTTCAAGGAATTTCAAAGCTATAAGTAATGCATGCAAACTTATTATACAAATATGTTATTGAGCATCCTCTCCATTAAACCCTGGTATGAGGAGAATAGTCAAATGGGGTTTAAAATTTAAAATCTCTCATCCTTGGGGAAATTACAATGTAGGATAGAAAGTAAGATGTAAACATAAGTGACTATAGTATAAGGCAGAATTTCAAGTGCCCTTAGGCTCGATATTAACAGGCTGCTGGAGACAGTGGTGGAGATCCCACTTGACTGCAGTAATTGGGTGAAATTCTACCAGTGGGATATTAGCTGAGGTGGGTCTCACATGATGGGTGTGATTTCAGCAGCTCCTCCAGGCAGAAGCAATAGTAGGAGTAATGGCACAGGGATGAAAATTTTGAGACAGTTCTGGGGGATGAAGGAGAACACTGGCTATGCCAGGACTCAAATGATTGGTCACTCCTGGGAGCTACCAAGAGCATGAGGGTGAGATTGGTTGAGATTGGATGAGAATTCGTACCCTAGTTTAACCAGTTCATATTGGGGCAAGAGGTGTCCCTATAAGATTTAGCTTGGAAAAAGTGGGACCACTGCTTAAAAACAAAACACAAACACACACAGATAAGTGTGATAACCACTGAGTGAGACATTGGAGAATATTAACTCTGAAAACAATGTTGGGTCACACTTGTCCCAACAAGTGACATTCAAGAAGAGCCTTGAATGTCAACCTGAAAAGGAGTTCTGAACTTTATTTAGGAGAGGATAGGGAGCAACTGATGAGTTTTACATGAGGGAGTGAGAGTTTCAAACTATGTTTTAGGAAAATTAATCTAGCAACAGTGCTTGAAATTAAAGTAGATAGGAATCTATTTGCAGTAGCCTTGAAAAAGGGCTATAAATTTCTAAACTAGGATGGTGATTGCAGGAAGTAAAATAGTAGATGGATGCAAGATATTTTGTGGGTTTAGAATCAGGACCCAATTACACAATGGCACCAAGGAAAATCACACGCCAGAAGAAGGCTGCCATGATTACTAGAAACACAACTTCAGGTAACGTCAACAATTTGGGGAGGATACTGAACCTGAGGCACTGTTAGGGCACCGAGATTGAGAAGTCTAACAGAAACTAAGAAATACTAGATAGTGAGAGGGTATATGAAACATGGGAATGGACATTTTTGTGCTTATTGACTTTATTTAAGGTCTACTTCTTTCTATAAGGAAGAAGAGAGAAAGGAACTAATAATGTGAGCCCCGATTCACTGCCTACATCATGCTGAACACTGTACATGTTATCTTATTTAATTGTGATGACAACCCATCAACATGTATTATTATCCACATTTTACAGTGAGGACATTACTCAGTGGCAGAAGTAGGCTCTGTCTGACTCCAAAACTCTTGCTAAAACAATGCGCCCCCTCTGAAAAGATGTGAAGCGGTTGCATACAAAGAAGTTTTGCGGTCATCTGTTAAAACAGTGAAAATGGGAGCACATGAAGATGCCAAGGCAAAAAGTGTAGATAGAAAATGACTAAGTTAAGTAAAGAACTTTGGGGGAAGACATACCAAAATCAGGATGAGTTATAATCATCAAGAAAGGGTGGCCAACACCATGGTGTACTACAGAGAGGTTAAGAAAGATGAAAACTAAGAAATGGCCATTGTATTTGGTCTACAAGGATTCATTAACGACTTTTGAGAGGGAAGTTTGCTTGTAATAGTGAGAACAGAAGCTAGACTGCAAGCAACATAATAAGATGGGAGGAAAAAATTAGACTTAGCAACTGTGTAATATTCTTCCAAAATGTTTAACACTGAAGAGAAATAAACAGCCATTATCTTCCAAGGGAGTAGCAGGGTTAAGGAAAGGAATATTTGTTGCTTGCTTTCATTTGTTTGTTTCCTGTTATCAAAAGGAAGCCTTAGCATTCAGAAGGGAAGGCAGCAGAGATGGAGAGCTCAAAGACCACAGTGTACAGTCAGCCCTCTGTGTCCACAGGTTCTGCAGAAACAGGGCCAGCTAAGGAACTTGAACATCCACAGAATTTGGTATTTGAGGGAGGTCCTGGAACCCAGCCCCTGTGGATGTTGAGGGACAACTGTAATTGACAGAGCAAGTTTCCAGAACGGCAGAAAGAACTAGATTTAGAAATAATGGTAGTGAGTCAGCCTTTCAAACTAAGAGCACATCTTCCTGTGAAAACAAAAAAAACAAGGAGCTCTGACAGTCCAGAGTAATAATGACATAATGAGTAGGGAAGCCGTCAAGGTATGTAGGAGGAGCAATCTCTGACCAAGAGAGGCAGAGAGGAAGGTCATACCTTAATGTTACCTCTCTGCACCAATGAAAGATAAAACATAAATAGAAAAAATAAGCAAAACTGGCTAGATTCAAAAATAATATTAACAACTCCATGGACCAAAAACACAGCATTGAGCAAGGTTGAATTTGCAGCTATGCTGGTGCTCAAATCCAAAATCAGACAGAGATGGCTAGAAGTTCAACTCCTATGAGGTCCTGGGAACTAAAAGTTTTCCATGTGAGGCTTACTCCTTAAAATCAGGGGTTATGATGGGGCTCACCTGAAGAGGCAAAGGAAGCTGATAAAAGCTGCTGGAGTGCCCAGTCTGGAGCTACAACTAAGGGGATGGGAGGACAAAGACCTAGTCAAGACACAGAAATTGCTGGGTAGATGACAGCATCTTTGATAGTTCCAATGTCACCATTAGAAAAGGAATCCTGAAACACTACCTGTTTCTAGAATAAGAGCCCTAGAGAGCCTGGAAGGAGTAATCATAAATCTAAGGGAGGTAGGGAGGAATATTTAACAGGGAAAGAGAGATACCCCATGCAAAATGGACTGCAACAAAAGCAAGAATAGACAAGTGGGACTACGTCAAACTAAAAAGCTTCTGCTCTGCAAAGGAAAAAAATCAACAGAGTGAAAAGATAGTCCATAGAGTGTGGGATAATATTGGCAAATCATGTATCTGATAAGGGGTTATATCTAAAATACATAAGGAACTCCTACAAGTCAATAGCAAAAAAACAAATAACCTGATTTAAAAATGGGCAAAGGACTTAAATAGACATTTCTCAAAAGAAGACATATAAATGCCCAACAAATATATGAAAAAATGCTCAACATCACTAATCATCAGGGAAATGCAAACCAAAACCACAATGAGATATCATCTCATACCTGTTAGGATGACCCTTATCAAAAAAAAGATACATTACGATAAGTATGTGGAGAAACTGGAATCCTTGTACATGGTTGATGGAAATACAAAATGGTGCAGCTGCATTGGAAAACAGTATGGAAGCTCCTCAAAAAAATTAAAAATAGAATTACTATATGATCCAGCAATCCTACTTTGGGGTACTTATCCAAAAGAATTGAAATCAGAATCTCAAAGAGATATATGCACTCCCATGTTCATTGCAGCATTATTCACAATAGCCAAGATATGGAAACAGCCTAAACGTCCATTGATGGGTTAATGGATAAAGAAAATGTGGTATATACATACAATGGAATATTATTCAGCCATAAAAAAGAAAGAAATCCTGCCATCTGTGACAATATGAATGAACCTTGAAAATATTTTGCTAAGTGAAATAAGCCAGTCACAAAAGGACAAATACTGCATGATTCCACTTATGTGAGGTATCTAAAATAGTCAAAGTCATAGAAACAGAAAGTAGAATAGTGATTGCTAGGGGCTGAGGGAAGGGGGAAATAGGGAGTTGCTGTTCAACAGGTATGAAGTTTCAGTTATGCAAGATGAATAAGCTCTAGAGATCTAGTGGACAACATTGTGCTTATAGTTAACAACACTGTAATATACACTTAAAAAAATGTTAAGAGGGGCCTGCCTGGTGGCATAGCAGTTAAGGTCACGTGCTCTGCTTCTGGTGGCCCGGGGTTCACAGGTTTGGATCCTGGGTACAGACTGACACACTGCTTGTCAAGCCATGCTGTGGTGGCATCCCATATAAAGTAGAGGAAGATGGGCACGGATGTTAGCCCAGGGCCAATCTTCCTCAGCAAAAAGGAGGATTGGCAATGGATATTAGCTCAGGGCTAATCTTTCTCACATACCAAAAAAGAATTGTTAAGAGGGTAGATCTCATGTTATCTGTTCTTACCATAATAAAAAAAAAACTAGACTGCAATATTTAGAATTGAACAATAATCAAATACTACATATCAAAACTTGTGAGATGCAACTAATATGGGACCCAGAAGTAAATTTATAGTCCTAAATACATTGATTAAAGAATATAGTTCTGGTAACTAATGGTTAATGGTAAAATTCTCATCATTTTCAGATAAATTCATTGGCTCTTTAAAACACCTAAGAAAATAAATTTATAACATTTAGAGCCTATAGAGTTCATCAAGATGGCTAGATATTGGAATAATATGCAAAAAACAAAAGTCAATAGCTTACCTATAATCCATTAGAAAATGCAATAGAAAAAAATAATTATATTCACCATATCAACAACAACAACAAACATAAAATATCTGATAGCAAACCTATAAAGACCTCAAAAAAACCTATACAACTTGACTGAGGTTCTTAAAATAAGACCTGAAGAAATGGAATAATGAATGGTGTTCCCAGATGGAAAGATGAAATATTGTAAAGATAGTAATGTCACTAGAGAACTCATTTCTAACTCCAAAGTAATTACATCAAAATTCCAAAGGACTTGTGGAAAAAAAAAAAAAAGAAAGTAAGAAGAAAAGAAAACCACAAACAAAACTACACTTCTCTAGCTACATGTAAATGTATCTGGGTGTATTAAAAACAAAAAATGGTAAAGGTCATAAACTAAATGAGCAGCATTGATTGTTTCTGAGAAGACTGCATAACTGAGAGAAAATGAACAAAGGAACTTTAGATTTATCTATAGTCTTTTCTGTAAGCGAATGTATGTCTATATTACTTGCACAATTAAGGATAAATTTATTCTAATTTCAAAAATAATGAAATGTTGTCAACATTCCTGTGATAGGCAGAATAATGAACCCCCCTCCCAAATATGTGCATTTCCTAATCCCTGGAACCTGTGACTATTACCTAACCTGGCAAAAGGGATTTTGTAGACATGATTAAATGAAGGGTTTTGAGATGGATAGATTACCCGGGAATTTCCAGGTGGGCTCAGTGTAATCACTTGGGGCCTTAAAAGTGAAAGAGAGAGGCAGGACAGTCTGTGTCAGAGATGTGAAGATGCTTTGCTACAGGCTTTAAGGATGGAGGAGAGGGCCATGAGCCAAGAAATCAAGATGCCTCTAGAAGATTGAAAAGGCAAGGGAACAGATTCTCCTTTAGATCCTTCAGAAGGAATGGCAGCCCTGCCTACACCTTGATTTTAGCCACGTGAAGCCTATTTCAGACTTCTGCCTTCCTGAGTTGTAAAATAAATTTGTATTGTTTTAAGCCACCAAATTTGTAGTAATTTGTTAACAGCAGCAATAGGAAACTAATATAACTCCTTCATAACTGCTGAGTTACTTCTGAATTTCTAATAGCTCAGCCAGGTTTATGATGGCAAATTTTGTGCCACGAATGGCAGTAACACCTGAGGATTTATTCCCAGTCTGTGGGGTTACTATAGGTTAGATAGTTGTAAGTCCCAGATATTTTGATTCAGCCTTCGTTAAAATTGTGTGCAAAACCATATTCCACAAGCCACCATAGCATTTAATGAGTAACTTTTGAAGACTTAAATATTTTAACAATGCAAATCACTGGGCTAGTCATTAACCTGTTTTGTAAATATAAGACCAAAGGTTGGTGACTATTTATAAATCAGTTACCATAAAAGCATAAAGATCATTAGCCAGGTGGGAAGAAGGTCCTGTTTAAGTTGATCTAAATATATTCTATATTTTGGCACCAAAGGGACCTCAAATTCGGTCTTCAGTTAGTCTGTTTGCTGAGAAGGATGATAAACTTTCCTGTGTGTTCTGCTTTTTTAAAAAGAAAGAGTTAATCTTATCTATTACGGAGAGTAAACTTAAACTCAGACCTATGTTATCCTTTGAAGCATGAAATTATATTATTGCATTACATGTTTTTGTAGGAAATTTTATTTGCTTTAACACGCTCCTAGTAGGAAATTGAATTTAGTTATCTAAGCTTTCATAGACCCTTCAGCACCACGATGATTGTGTCACTGCATTCTCACTAATTTTATTCTATGAATCTACCAGTATGTAAGTGACACAAACTCATTGTCTTTATTTTTTCATTACAGATCCTTAAAAAAATGACACAAAATTTTGTGACCCAAATAAATTCATTTTTGAAACATAACACAAAGTCTGTTTCTTTAACAATAGTCAGCACCTTCTCTTTATTCGTACATAAATATTGAGGGCCTACGATGTGGCTCTGAGAGATGAAAAGCAGGATGATGCTCACCTGGGGCAGAATTGACCCCCAGCCAGAGCAAAAAAAAAGTGATTTATTTTAAATTTTGGAGATAAAATATTGTTCGTTTATTGCTCTGTATGTTTGTAACTCTTGAATATACTTATCAAGAATACATCAGCTATTATAATGAGTTTGGTAAAGCACACATTTGGCTAAATATCATTTTTCAATCTTACCTTTATGGTAAATAATGAACAAAGAAATCATTCAGAAATGCTACAATTAAAACAATAAAATTAAAAAGCCTTCAGAAAAATTAAAAGTTGACGTCAATTGTAATGAAAAATAATCATTTAAAACTTTATATATTCATACATGTACTTATTTTTATTTTCATAGCTATATAGTTCACACACAGGTGATACATACACATAGAGATATATGCAAGTGCTATTTTTCCCCCCTTCTTTTTTTCTTTAAGTCACATTTTCCATAGCAGTTCTCAGCCTTTTTTTATTTTCCTGGAAGGTCTACTCTTCAGTCCCCAGAAGGGAAGGGAGGTGTAACACATCAGATTCCTATGAGCTAGAAAGAGAAGTCTCAGTTAGGAGAACTGATTTGATGCCAAATTAATACAGTGTCAGGATGCCCCACAAATTGCTGTGTAGAGGTTTGGCCCCATATCATCAGCCATCAGATAACCACTTCATGCTGCCATTCTTTGCTGTGGACTGTAACACATCAATCTTTGGAACCCCTTGCATCTATGAGCAGGAACATGGCTGCCATGAGGATGAGTAACCAGTTCAAGAGCCAAGTCATGCAATTCTAGTCTTAGCTCTGTTCCTGTCTCATCATGTAAGTGGATCACCAGTACTTATTGTTCAAATCACTTAGCTCCTATCTAATTAATCCTACTCATATCTAAGATTGACACCAGTTGGAGATTATTAGTCTATACATCAAAGACATAGTTAATCCATCTTGTAGGCCTAATTCCTATGGCACCAAATTCCTATTGCTTATTTCATCAGCAAGGCCAAATGCTGCCCATGCACAACAGTATAAGCACAGTGACTCTTCACTTAGGGAAATGGTTCAAAAACATTAGTCCTAGTATGTGGTACATAAATTAGAGACTGATAAAAATTTTCAGATTTTTGAGTTCCAAATGATTTCAAATGAGACTCTGAAACAGATAATAATTTGACAGGTTTCCAAGGGCCTGATTTTCCTAATATCTACCCAGATGCCAAGAAGGGTGCGTGCAAATCCCAATCTAAACATGAAGAATGCTAAACCATGTCATGAACTGAAACTTTCCAAACTACAAGAAGCCTTGGTATATGGCCAATATGCAGTTACCAACTAACCTCTACAGTTCTTTTCTCTGAATTGTGGAAATTCTGCACTAATTCTCACTCACTAATTTCTTGTTTTGGCTTAATGAAATTTTTACCAAGGACTTCCTGTTAAGTTTTATTTTCTAAGTCTGTGCTATGCTTTTTTTTTACACGATAAATATCTTCTTCTGTTACTAGTAAGTTAAGCCTCTGAATTTTAACTATGTTTGTCCTAATCTTACCCTCTCAAACCTGTGGCTTTATACAAATTTCCAAATTGGCCAGTAAAACAATAAATCTTTACCTTTTGAAAGTTACAAACACTGTGAGAATCTGATAAAAGCCAAAGACCCTAGTCCTAGGAAAATACACACACACACACACACACAACATACACACACACATTTCTGCATTTATTATAGCCATATAACAGAAGAGTTCAAGGCTTGGGCTTTGGCGATTTTAATTTCAAGCTCTATCCCTTATAAGCTAAAATGTCATCATTTGCTAAATCAGGATGTTAAACTTGTAAAAATCTACATGGGCCCTTGAGTTGGTTATATTTTTTTTATAAAAAAGATCTTTTGCATTACATTTGCCCCCAGTAACAGTACATTTTAGAGCCAAAAAATCGTCATGAATAAGACCTAATCCTGGAGTGAAGTAGGAGGAAAGAGGTATTTTTACAGGTAAGCTGGTTGTGAATATTTTACTAAATAATTTCTTCATGATTTGTCTATAATTCCAGTATAATTTCTTCTATACAATTCTAGCCAAAATTTTAGAAATATCTATCAATCTAGTCTCTAGACACTGATTATCTCTAATGAGGGATGGAATTATCGGATGCCTAATTGAATGCAGTCCCTGAACACGATGAAGATTGTTATCCATCCTTGGCTAGAGAAGTTAGCAATATGTCACCTTCTACACAACATATTATTACATTTTTAAAATGTGTTTATATCATAGAGTTTTCTTTATTTTGCTGCTGGACTTTTCTTGTGGTCTTTGTCTGTATCTGTACATATACAACTATAAAACTCAGTATCTTAAAGTTTGGACAAATGTGAATTTTTGGAAATTCTCTTTTCAAACATAGTTTAGATCATAATAAAACAAATATGGCTCTAACAACAAACTGACAAAACATTAGAACAAAAACATTACCGAGTCCCAGCTAATGGCCCAGTTAAGGTGACTTCATTGTTAAGAATTTCAGTCTTTACCCAAAGAGTTGGGCAGTGACTTTCAACCTAGTTGCATCCTCAGCACACCTGATGAATATGACACATGCCCAGATCACAGCGGTGAATTCCATCTTGCCGGAAGATGGTGGAGAACAAAAGAGGTACCACAGCTGAGAATCACTACTCTGTAATAAAATGACATTTTGTTGTGGTCCATATCATGTTTTAAGAAGGAAATTAAAGTATTCGTTAATCATGGAAGGAATTTCACTCTATCACCATGCCAAAAAGAGAAATGAGTCAGAGTATTGCCTCCATTATAGTGGGCCATAATATATATGTGGTAGGGAGATAAAAGTGTTTCTTTCTAAAACAAAATCTGTGGTTTACAAATGAGAGAGCTTTAGGTAATCATACTTAACCTAAGAATACACCATGTCTTCATAATTTTTATTAAGTAATTTATTAGAGTCAGTATACAGGGCTCTGTTTCCAAGTAGGACACACCTTACAGAGTTTGGAAATAAGCTTAAGAAACAACCATTCTGACCTGAAGTAGGGATTAACTCATCTATGTGTAGAAGTACCTTCCCTCGGAGATGATATGTAAATCTATACCTGGAAAAACCAGGTAGTCTTCCAATCCAATCCAACCTCTGAAACCAGGATATAACTTAATTACTCAGTTATTTGGTAACATGTCAGGCATTAGGAGATGATAAATGGGAGCTGGAGAGGAAGAATCGATAGGTTTTTTTTCTCCATCCTGCCTACTGAAAAGTTCAGGCTCAAATTTACAACCCACCTCTGTCAAGCATAGGGATTTCACAGATCTTATTTTTCATGCAAACATCAAGTTATTTCCTCCCCCTTTTTCTTCCTTCTTGGATACCATTTTCTTATTTAAAGTGGTAAAAATCTTATAATAGTTTATTTTATGTATTAATACAATTTAAAATCGCATATTAAAATTATAAACGTTTGTGCTATCTGGCTCTGTACAGGAGGGAGGGCTCTCTAAAGAGCTGACATGAGTACTTCTATAAGGTGACTCTTCAAGTACCTGACATTATTTACATCCCTGGAGGACCTGAGCACTCAAAGCTGGATTCCAACAGCATTAAGATCATGCCACTGCCTACCCGGAGTCTATGTTCCTAAGCAGTCGTTGGTCACTAATTCACATCTCTCCATAGGAGAGATTGTGCTGACCAGTAGACATGAGTATTCTGGGATGCTTGGCCTAACTTTTTGTAAATTTTAAAGTTGACATTGCAGTCCATTCATTGGTCTCTTCTGAGGTTGATTTATATATCAGTCCTCTAAAATCTTACCCACTTAGTGATCTGGTAGAATTTTGTTGCTGATAATATGCCCGTGATGAATGGCCCCTGAAGCCTTTGTTCTGCACCCAAAGCCCTGTCCCCTGCGGGGCTCTCAGAGCAGCTGGAAAACAAGGCTTTGGCCCCATTCCACTTGAAGAGAAAAAAAGCTTCATTACATCTTTACATTCACTATTAATACATTTTGAAATGCCATTAAAACTTGAATATTTCTCAGCACCAAATCTACTACTCTGCCATTGGTGAGGAAAAAGGCTGGGCTTACCCCAGACACCAGAAATACAAAGCAGCAGTGTTTGGGTCTGAAATCTACCAAAGCAGCCCAATCTCTGGCATTGTCTTTCCTTTGCAAAAACCTTATTTATTTTGAGATCTTCTTGAATAATCAGATGACTTTGAGTAGTACGCTTGTCTGTCTATTTATTCCTTCATTTATGGAGCACCTACTGTGTGTTAAATTCTGTGCTAAGTGGCAGATCTTGCCTTATGGAACAAAAAGTTTAGTGAAGAATACAGATGTTTTTCAAGTACACAAATAAATGTGTTCTCATTCATTGTGATAAGAGACATGAGAAAAAGTAACTGGATGCTAAAGTAGAAAATAACAAGGGGGTGTACGAGTGTTAGATTGTAGAGCCAGAGCACACCCCCCTCCCCACCAAGAGATTACTTTTAACTGAGTGAACATATGGCCCATTTGATTGGGACAGTCCCAGTTAATGCCAGTTGTCCCCGCATAATTATTAACAGAGCCTCCTTTCCCGCTAAGTGTATCCCAGTTAAGATAATAAATTATATGGTCACGCTAATTTTAAACAAAGTGGAAACTTAGTAAACTGCTAGGACCTATAAGGGATAATGACTTCTAAGTACATTGGAAAACATCCTGAGGTGAAGATAAGCATTAGCGGTGTAATGGGCTGAGATTAACTTCATTCCTGGCTTGATTCCAGGGAAAAATCACAGCTTCAAACATAACGTATGTAAGGGCGTGAAATCAATGTTGAGTGAAGAGAAATGAAGAAGGGAGTCTTCAGTAAACAAAACTTGAACCCTTTTCAACATTGTGAAGACGGGATGCGCAGAAGACAAAGACTCCAGGCCTTCAGCACAATGGAACCTAGAAAGTTTTTAATAGGAAAACAGATAGCAGAATGTAGTCACAAAACATGTGAAATGAAGGATATCAGCTCACTGATCCCCTGTCTTAGAGAAGATGACGCCACAGGACATAAACGTGAACGGTGCACTCAGGGGCTGAGAATCACTGTACCACACAAGGCAAAAAACAAAGGATGTGAACACCGGTCCCCTGTGTTAGAGTCACAGCTCCTTAGGCACATCATTTATTTTCTCTGCACCTCAGTTTCTTCAAATGGAATCCCAGAATCAAATACCCTCCCTACTATCTCCCAGGGTTGTTGTGAAGACTAAATACAATCATATAAGCTATCACGGGCTTTGCAGATTTAGTTGTTGCTAGTAACACATTAATTAGCCTAGCCCATGTTCTAAGCAAAAATGTCTGTTACCATGAAGTTGTGGGAAGAAGTTTCTCTACCCTTTAGAGTTGAATAAAGGGGATCCTGATTTGGGTTTCATAGCTCTCAAATTCCTTCCTTCTCTGACCCCTCAAAATTCACCCAATCTCATACAAACAAAAGATGGTAATTGGGCAACTGACAAAAATTAGGACTTTACATACACTCTGGTTTGGGCTGAGGAAGCCATATCTATAAAAGATAATATGCACCATGGTTACACAAACGTCTTCCCCTTTAGAATTGGATTACCACAAACCTAAACAGGTTCAGCAACAGTTTTTTGGAAACAACTAAACACATTTGAAATAAGGAATATAAAGCTGAGAGTGAAATCCAAGCTTTTAAAATGAGCACAGTTATACTGAATACATAGTCCAGCCTGAGTACTGTGAACAGCCGCACTAAAATGGCAAGAACTGACATCTGGAAAAGTCCTCCCTGACAGATGGGCCAGTGCCTTTTTCAAGCTGGACAACATATTCTTAAGTAAACGCAAGAGATCTGTTAAAACCTTTAGAAGGAGTTAAGTGAATCTGGCGAACATATTGAAGGAGTTCAGGTAAGCTAGCCCACAGAAACAAAAATGTGTAAGGACAAATATAAGAGAAGTTTACCTCTTGCTGGTGGAAACATTCAAGCAGGTGCTCCTGGTTGAGGGGGATGGAATTTTTCCACGCATAGAGGTTCAGAGACTCCCCTCTGTGGCTCTACTTCCCCTATGGCCTCCCCTTCAGCTGCATCCAGCCCATCCAGCCAGTGAAAAGAGAAAAAGACTGGAGGAAGCACAAGTTCTTCTTAAAAAGCCATGGCCCAGGGGCCAGCCTGCGTGGCGTAGTGGTTGGGTTCACGTGCTCTGCTTCGGCAGCCTGTAGTTCGCGGGTTTGGATCCCAGGCGTGGACCTACACACTGCTCATCAAGTCATGCTGTGGTGGCGTCCCATACACCAAAAAAAAAAAGAAATAGAGGAAGATTGGCACAGATGTTAGTTCGGGGCCAATCTTCCGCACCAAAAAAAAAAAAAAGCCATGGCTCAAACATAGGACAGCTTGTCCTCTAATTTAACTCTCTAAAACTCAAGCTCATTGCCACACCCAACTCCAAGAGTCTGGGATTAGGTTCTACCTGGGAAGAAAAGAAGAGTATGAATTCTGATAAATAGTTAGCATTTTCTGCTACAAGTAAGATTTTTAGTTACATAAATTCTGTGCCAGGATGGACAGTAGAGTGGAAGTAAGACTTAGAAGGGAAACAGGCTATGAAATGACCCACCTCCCATCTGCAGCTTTCTCTACCCTGCATTGAACCCCACAGAGTTCTTGGTTCCTTACAAAGCTGACAAAGTATGAACAAGGGGCAGAGAGTTACACTTCTGTGGCAAATCGTTTATGTCTAATCCTTTACTAATAGTAAAAGGCATCAGTTTAAAGCATACTGGCCTTGTGATGGCATTAGAGGAAAGTACTTGGCCAGAACATGGGCCGATCCATTTCCTACAGCCTTTATAGTACCCTGGAATCCATAGGCTTCCTAGAATTTTTCAATTGAAAAATTTTATACACCTTGGCAATGATTTGCAATAAGCACAATTTTCAACCACAGAGAGTTTTAGGAACTTTAGACATTGAGACCTTTGGGACCCAAACCAAGTTAAGTTGTGCTCCTACTTTTCTCATCATCCTGGAAGCTGATCCCTGACTTAGCCACAAACTACTTTGAAAGTAGAGAAACCATTGGGAAAGAAGAAAGTAAGGCTTGGCTGCAGGGCTTGGTGTTTAACTGAAAGGCAGTACCTCAGGAAATTGTGAAACCACCCGTCGTTAAGTAGATGGTGTGAAAATGGAGAATATTATCTAAAAATACAAGACTCTGGCAGAAAAAGTTACTTTTCAGCTACCATTTGTGTCTCCAATTGTCTGTCTGCCTATTTTTCTCTTCTTCAAATGAGGGAAAAATTGGATTCTTAGATTTGATTTTTCCTTAGCTGGGTAATAGCAGATTGATTTATCATTTTGATCAAGTTATATTTTTAATGCAAGAGACAAGGGTATTTTCAAGAGAATTAATAAAATGATGTACCACGGACTTTAAGCAGAACAAGAAGGGAAGTGAAGCTTGAAGAGGTTTTAGGATAGAACGTGGCAGGAGGTGAGGGGATGTCAATGGGCTGGCTGTTTTTGTTGGAGTCACTGATGTGCCAGTGTTAACCCTTCCCCTACAGGGGGAACCGGACCCAGAAATACACCTCAAAGAGAATAATTTCTGATAAAGCTATGTTGGGAAACACAGCTTGGATCTACAGCCACAATGAGGTTGCTTAAAACTATGCATACCCTGATTGGGACTGACTTGCCTATCCACTTGTAAGGTGACTGATCTGAGAAGGAGTTCCCAAGAGCACCCTGGAAGGGTTTGAAAGGAGGGGAGGAGAGGGATGTGGGTATATGGAGAGGAAGGGCAGACATGTGAGAGGTTGAGAGTTTGGGAAATGACAGATGACCTGAGAGGCTTGCGATCAACTGTGGAAACAGAGATCAGAGGTAGAATGGGTTTGGTCCTGATTCTGACAAAAATTAGGGCTTTACACTTGAGTCTGAGAGGATCGAGCTGAGGGTGGGCAGGAGGCACATTAACCCTGGCTGGTTTTGAGTCCCACATTGAGGAGCGTAAGTAATAGTCAACAGCAGGGAGCAATTAACCAGGAGCATGTGATTTTCACTAAAGTCCGTGGGATTGGCAGCAGCTTCTGGCTGAGTTGGGTTGCCTTTCTTCACGGTTAGCAGTGTTAAAGAAAAATTATTCATGATACTTGTTAAAGAACAGTAAGGCAGACTTTATTCAGAGGGACTATCGCGATAGGCGTAGGGACCACTCCGATGGGGTCTTGCAGTATGGCAGGGAGATTGGGCTCAACTCTGAATACAACTAGGAAAAGTGAGAATATACAGTCAAGGAGCAGGATGGGGGTCAGTGGATGGAAAATTACTAAGAGGAAACATCAGGGGTAAGGAAAGATTCTGGCTAAATTGACCTAACAGGATTCTTGCTGAAGGCAGGGCAGGGTGATCAGACCTGGGGGCTGGGCGGGGGGAGGGTAATGAGGAAGCTGATCAGATATCCAGGATGATCAGATATCGAAGGGGTGAGATTCTGTCTAAACTGACAGCAGGATTCTTGCTAAAATTGGACAATGCAGAAACAAACATGGAAGTCCAAAAGTCGAGGCCTAGTTGAAAAAGAGTTCAGAGGAGCCTGATTAGAGTTTGGTCAAGGAGAGAATCTTTGTCAGTAGACACATCTTAAACAGTCTCAGAATGAGGGGGCACTGGAAATGCAAAAACCCCCACCTCCTCCGGCTGAAGAGACTGTCTGCAGTTATCTCTCGGTGAGAATTTGCCTCCAAATTCATTTTTCTAATATTTGAGGCTGTCAATATATATAAAAATTATTAGGTTGAACCATACAAAATTGCCAGTTTTGAAGTTAAAAATCTGTCATAATCGGCAATTTCATATGATTCAACTTAATACCGAAGTGAAGAATGGGTTCCCTGGGCACTTTGCATTTTCAGTGTCATACAGTAAAGACTTCAGGGTTGCGGAACCCCCAGAGGAAGGGCAGACATGTGAAAGGTTGAGAGTTGGGGAAATGACGGATGACCTGAGAGGCTGCTCCTAAAGGCCTTAGGGTTCAGATTGTCCTCAGAGGACCCAGAATAATCCTGATGTAATGGTCACTGAAATCCTCAATAATTCTATGTTACCATGGATGATAGAACACTTTCTTAGTGTGATTAATTCAGTGACCTCGTCAGATTTTTAAGTCCTGAAATAAGAACCCAGACTCCACCTGCCTCACTCTTAATAAATGACCTCACCACCTACGTCTCAGAGAATAGAGGCTATCGGTAAGAATTTCCTCAAACTCACACCCAGACACAACGTATTTGTCTATAGCTGAGTTCAGATAGATTATCTGGATGTCTTTCTTTATATTGTTAAAGAGTCAACTAGGAAACATTCATTCTGATTACATTATATTCAGCCACAATACAAATGGATGGCAATTCACGGATAGATAATTGTTAGATTCTTGAACCAGAGACTGACATCACCAGCCCACCCTCCATACCGCCACCAGGGTGATCATACTGAAATACAAATGTACACGTGTCCTTTTGGTGATTTTGGCTGGTTCAGGAATCCCACTGCTGCAGGATCCCACTGTCCCCTACTTCTCCGGTGTTCCCTCAAGGGCAGCCTTTCCCTCGCAATGCTCAATTACTTCGCTTCCTGGAATGCATGGTGCATCTCATGCTTCTGTGTTTTCCACATGCTGATTCTTCAGCCTGTAAGTTTTCTTCCTGTCAATACCCGACTTGGTTTAAGTTTTCTCTCCTCTAAGGAATGTTTGAATAAGATACCCCCTCTCAATGTCCCATGTCCTCTTACACATTCCTCTCTCCTTGCTTTTATCCCACTAGAGACTTAGTCTTCGTTCACTAACCTATCGCACTCACAGGGCATTATATTACACGGACACAGTGCATTTTGAGTAGGAACTGCACAAAATAACATGTGCTCAAAATATGAATTAAGAATGAATAATTGTCTATAAACTTACAACTTAGCTCCCTAGATCCTAAAAATTTAAGAATATATCTAATTTTCACCTAGTTATATTTTATAATACTAAGAAATTTCACAATTTAAATTAATCTTTGACTAATTATTTTTGTGCCTTGAAGCAATCCTTTTACATAGCTTTGATAATAGTCAACCGTTACTGAGTAGGTATTCTGAGCCAGGCACCATGCTAAGTTTTATATATACCTAGGTTAATCTTGAAACTACTCTTAGAATTCTCATTTACAGACGAGAAAACCAAGCAGAGGTTCCCT
The DNA here is from genome assembly GCA_031878705.1 of Tapirus indicus. NCBI lineage: Eukaryota > Metazoa > Chordata > Mammalia > Perissodactyla > Tapiridae > Tapirus > Tapirus indicus. Next base: position 41,697,963 of record CM062925.1, read on the forward strand.
TCGATTTATTTGATTGATAAATATGGATTTTATGTATCCTGTTTGTTTTAAATAGTTTTCACCTGAATTCCAACTGAAGCACTAAAATGTAGTATCTGAAACACATCCCATCTTTGGATAAAAATATAAATATCTTGATCTTCTAGTAATTCAACTTCTGTCTACTTCTTTTTCTTGCCCCAACTAGTATTTCTATTTGCTTCAAAAAGCATCTGGTGACATTTCTCCTCATTCTCCAGTCCCTCTTTGGATCTTCCTTTTCCTTCTGTTTTACTAAGAGTCTCAGAGCTTGGAATCACTGAATAGCAACTGAATCTACAGTGCTGTCCAGATCACTCAGAAGGTATATCCCTGCCTGGTGGATTTTCGATTGAAACAAAACAAGATGACATGAAAGCACAGAGAAGATGAATGGCTTGAGCTGATGGGCAGCATTTGGAATTGGGTTTTGTTTTCTTCAAGAACTGCAGTGTCATTTTTCTTCGTCTTATCCTGTCTCTGCTGATTCTGTCGGGATGTCTTTTAATGTGAAAAATTGAGTAATAGCTTCATAAGAAGAAGTCCTGAGAAAATGCCTCCTGGATCCCGACTTATCCTCAGTTCACATAACCTGCTTCCACAGAGTAATGGGCTTTTTTAAAATTCAATTAGGCCTCAATTGTGACCTAGGGAATCAGTCTCTGGACTAAATGGGAGTAAGTAGCAGGTGAGAAACAAGACACATCATGCTTTTGCCTTTGACTTCTTAGGATCAGTGGTTTCTTCTTTAAAAAGTTCTTGTGAGGTAAGTTCAACGTTTTCAGAATGTTCACTTAAGCTATAAATCAGAAGCTTCCAGTATGTTTTTGTGAGGATTTGAAACTGGACACAGGTGAGGTTATAGCTTGCACATATACACACACACCAACCCAGGGCTAAAGGAAACTAAAACAGGCAATACTGATTCTTAAAACCCAATGAAATCCAGGTGTTTCAATAATTATTTTGCAGGCATTAAATGGCCGTGTGCATAAAGTAAAATTACAAGATAAACACTACAACATCAAGCTCCTCTTCACTGTCTTGCCCGCACCCTTCTTTCCCAGCACAGTGACCAAGGCATCAGCTCCAGCTGTCTCTCTCAGGCGGGGCTTAGCTGGCGCAATCTGGCTGATGATAGGAATTATGTGTGGAGCCATAGATATATGAACATTCTCCCCTACATATTCTGATTCCTGGTCTAGGAGAATCTATATTTTTGAAAAGGACCACATCTGGTGCATCCTACTGGCAAAAACACAGAAAGAACCTGCAGCAAGTTCTCTCTTCTACCAACCCCTACTCTCAACGTCAAAAAAAGATCCCAAGAGCCTGAGCAAGTCTAGGACTGGCAGGAATCTGTTTTACTGAGGATTCTTAGCGATCCTTCTCTGACTTTCGGATAAATACATAAATCAGATTTCCCCAACCTGCAGCATCTGTCTTCTTGCTTCTCAAAGGAGCACTGGCATCAGCTGCATTCTCGGCACCTTGTTAGAAATACAGAATCTCAGGCCCCGCCACAGTATTTGTATGCACATTAAAGTTTGGGAAGCTCTGCTCTCTCTCTCCATTTTTGATGGCCTCCAAGTCAATTCTAGTTATGTTCTGGACTAGTGTCTTTGCCTGAAAATCGGTACAGTTCTGACTCCCTCTAGGATCAGGTCTTGCCCAATTCTATTACCAAGAAAGGATGGAGGTTAGACCTTAAAGCTGAGCTCTTGCTTTGGGCCCTGCTGCCCGCCTGCAAAAATCCCTAATGCCAACATGGACCTCCTCCAACTGACTCCAGCAGGATCATTTATAGCTGGGTTTCACTGGCCTTGTAGCAGGAATGCTCTTAAATGTGCAGAACATTTCTGAGGAGAGCCATTTCTTTAAAATTTCATCTGTTAGCTGCTCTCCCTTTTATGAAATGAAAGACATGATCACAGGCCATTCAAGAAAGTCATGAAAGTTGATAACAGCTTTGTCATTGTGCTTTGCAGCTCATAGTCCAACACAAACCAACAGCCAATCTATACTTATACATAGGATGCAGAGAACCATGGCGCCAAAAATGATTAATGTTGACACTACATCAAAATTCCAAATAAATAACATATTAGATTAACTAACAGTTTCCTGTAAAAATTTACTCAAATAGTACCATTTAATCTATGGAAGAGTTAAGTACATATTCTTGAACTATTTGAAATACTGATAGAGGGTAAATATTAAAAAATTGAAACAAGGTGTTAAAAGTTGTCCACTATGTCTCTGTGATTGCAGTCAGCTCAGTTCCAAGTCTAATTAAAAGGATTATCTGCCTGTCAGTCAAATATTCACTGAGAACTTACTATGTGCTTGTTGCTCCAGCTTTGGGGAATGACCATTTTTCACTCAATATTTACTGAAAACCTACTATGTGCCATATATTGTATAAAGATACAAAGATGAGTAAGACATTGTCCCTGTCCTCAGAGTTTACAACCTACAAAACAAGGCTTGTAAATAAAAGGAACATGATCAAGTTGTATGGAGCACTTGGGGCTACTGGAATGTTCTCAAGGAAGAGGATCAATTCTGTCTTGGGGAGGCTGCAATTTCACAAAGGCAATACTTAAAAGATTTTCCAGGCAGAGGGAGTAGAACAGCAAAGGAATAAAAGCATGTCACACCCTGTCACATTTACAGACTTGTGGGAAGTTTAATATGCTTGGAGTTTAGTTTTGTGAAGAGAGGTAGGCAGACGTCACTGGAGTGTTAGGCGGGGGCTAGACCACACTTGTTAATGTTTTGGGACTTCTTTTCTACAGGTGAATGAGAAGCCATTAAATGTTTTTGAGGAGGGAAATGTATCTGTTTCTGGGTTAAGCCCATTACATAAATTAATTTTTTAATTCTCAAAACAATTCTATGGGATAAGTATTATCCCAATTTTCAGGTTGAGGAAACAGGTTCAATGTTTCACATTTAACAAGTGGCAGAGTGTGGATTCAAACACAGATCTGTTTGAATCCACAGTCTGTGCTTTTATACAAAAGAATAAAATATGATTCCTGATATCAATAAATTAACATGCTAACTGGAGATTCAGGACTACCATAGGTAAAGTAAATGGAAACTAACCAAGCCCCACACTATATGATGTTGACTATAAGAGCAGAAGGAGTCGGACGTGGTAGCTAGTAGTGAGAATCTTTACAGCTTGGAGCAACCAGAGAGGTCCAATGGCAGGCATGGGACTGAAGCTGGGAAGCAAGGACAGCTTGAGAAAACTAAATCTCAGGACAGCTGAATCCCTCCAGCTGACCATGCTGCCCCAGCCAGTTTAATCTGTGTATTTGCTCCCCTCTTCCCTCACTGTCACACTCTCTTATCTCACACATCTCCCCCTCTCTTGGCCAAAGCATGGGGAGGGAAACTCAGCTTCCTGTCTTTTCAAATTTTCTCTTTCTCCTACAGTGTCTCTAACTTGAGAGAGAGGGATGGAAAGACAGAAACTTTTCCTTGTCTTCTCCTATGGATACTACCATAGGATCATGGGAGGTAGTAATCTTCTCTATACCACCGGAGAACTCTGTGAGCTGGTTCTTCCTGGCATTTGATATGCTAAAGGAGAAACAAAAGAATCTGTAAAATACCACTCCAACCTGGTTTATGTGATTATTCTTCCCGCTGTAAACTTCTATTGTACATGTCAAGAGCTGAAGAATATGTTATTTCTACTGACTTTCTTCCTGTAACCAAATCTTAATTTTCCTCTGGGCAGATGGATTCCTCAGGTGGATTAGGGCAAAGTTAATGTGCTCACAGAGGCAACAGAGAAAGCATATTAATAATAAAATATTGCCCCCGATACATTTCATGTGCAGTGTCTTTAAGAAATATTTTAGGATCATGGAAAAATGTTGAGACTCCAGAATGACATAAACTTACTTACCCATGTGATTTTTACCCAAATTCCAGCTACCCCTTGCCTGAAACAGAGCTACAAATTTAGGAGTGTTTGCAAATGTTATGTGTTCTCATTAAAATGAGAACATCTCCGCAGTCACCATATACGCAGGCACACTTTCCTAATAGGATACATGGTACTGCCCGTTCACCTCAGCCCAAATTTTACGTATAACCTTACGCTGCAAAAAACCCATATTCTTACAAGGACATATATATACTATTAAATCTCCATCTAAATCTCTGTCCAAATTTATAAAAAAATATTTTTTAATTTATCCTGCTCACTGTCTTTATTTGATATTAAGATAAATTAATCATGAACAATTCTAAGGCGGCTAGTATGTTCGAGCTCTAAATTATAGCTTTTTTTTTTCTCATCGATGGATTTGAATGATTTTCACTCATGAGCTGTTAATTAGAATTTCTGGCCCATTTATTTGTAAGACCTTCTACTTAAACAGTTCCTTTGCCAAATCTGTACCTGTTTAATTTATTTAGGAACAAGAGCCGATACGTTCATTTCCTGTTCTGCTGCCAAAGTTAACAGCCTGTAGTTTTTAAAAATGTGAGTCTCTACATAGTGACAACACAAAGGCACAACATAAAAAAGAGAAAGGGGTTCTGCTTCTCCTAGGCCATTATTAAAACTGTTGGCACCAAAGACAGTCCAGTCTCGGGTTTCATGTTGGCCCATGGGGATTTCTGCACGTGCATGTGTGCAAGGTGATAAGTGCAGAAAAGTGTGAAGCTGGAAAGTGCACATTGAAATTAGGAAAAGGGAAAAAAATATGCACCTACAAAAGGTGCCGTTGTTAGGAGACGCGCCATAACTTTCGCCCACGCTGCCAGCTGTGGCAGGGCCTCCCAGTCTAGGTAAATGGCGCCCAGCACTGTGAAGCATTAGGTTTCTAGAAGTGAAGTTAAACTGATAAATTAGACCTCATTTATTGAACAGCAGTTAGAGCCGATTGCCTAGGGAGTCGTTTGACACCTTTGAAGACCCTGCTAACTTAATTGGTGATAGTTTGGGGGCTGAAGGAAACATTTAAGCCAGGAGCAGCAGGACACCGTGCCGCATGAAAATGGAGAAGACAAGCATTCTCTCTGACAAGGGGAGTCATATATAGATTTTTGTGTCCATTGTTTTTGCTTATTTGTGTGTGTGCTTTACTCAGTCAATCAAATATAATTGACACCACTGGGTTCTGTTGTTTTGTAGATGACAGGAGCTAATGCAAGGGAAAAAAGCAGGAAGTAAACTTCCCCCTGAAAGGCTGTGAAAAGGTTTTTCCACCAGCCCGTGACATTTTTTGCTCAATTGTATTAATTGATGTAGTGACAAGGCACTTGGAAAGATGATGGATACTGATCACTACAGCCTTTTTAAGGTTGGGTTATATCTCGCTATTAGCATAAGCCCTTGTTAGCACAAGGAGAGAACAGCAGCCCGACAGAACAAAAGGAGAAGAGATAAGGCAGCAGCTTACCTGCCGTATGCACCTGACAGAGGAAGAGCATTGCGTTGACTGTGTAAGGGTGCCAAGGCCACACTGGAGAGATGGGCGTTTAGTCAAAGATGAGCTCCCAACCTTGAACTTAACATCTACTCCCCACACGTGTGGTTTTTGAGGAGGTTCTGCCCTTATTTTTTAATCATTTGCTCACAGCAGCAAATGATTCTAAGAGTTTTCTTACAGTTCTAAGGCTTAAGTGCTGGGACAGAAGACTGAGGGAACCCTACCAGCATTTGGGCACCCTGAGACTAGTAATGCCAAATTTTTCAGGCTAGGGGAGTTATAGGTTTTAGGATGCTCATTTCTCACAGTCAGTGACAGTGGCAATGATGCGTTAGAGGAAGCCACATGGCTTAGCAAGACAGTGCCAGGGCTGAAATGACTTTGACTACTCCTGGATAGAGCTATTCAAAGAAAACCTTGAACACTTAAAAGGAGAGGATGCAGAGGAAGGAGTCCTGTTTTTGGTTTGCAGCAGTCTCTCTGAAGGTTGCAAGAGTATAATCTGTGGTTCATTTGAGGTACCTGGAGTTGTGCAATATCATCTTGCGTCCTCCTTGGATCATCTCTGGTATGTAAATCACCTCAAGTTGTTTGAACTTATCCTAAATTCACAGGGCAAATGTATTTTCAATCACATTAGGAAAACTCCTTTAATTAAAACACTTAATTTCACTAGTTTATGGAATTCATTCATCAAATGCTTTCCGTAATTTCTATTGTTTGGCATTTAAATTTTGAATTGTGTCACTCAATATAATGAAATTTAGAGGGAAGATTGGGATAAAGATTAAAGGAAAATGTCCATAATCCAAATCCTCCAGTGAAAAATCAGTAGCTAAATGCACAATTGAAGGAAGACGGAAGCCCAGACTTCACTTATGTCCCACAAATATTTCAAGAAAGCATTTTATAAACCTCATCATAGAAGAATTTCCTCAATACATCCTGAGCAAAAAGTGAAACTCAGTTTTCCAGAACAAAGCTAGCTACCCTTACTATTTTTCAGGCATCAGTAGAAAGTCATAGCAAGTATACAGGAGAAATCTCTAGAAGGTCTAGTCATAGTGGATATCTCATGCTCTTTCTCAGAGAAAATCCTTGATTGATTCATTCATTCATATATCCATTCATTCAGTTAGTCAACACATATTTATCGGGCACCTGCCATGTGCCAGGCACTGGGAATGTAACTATGAGGAAAAAAATGGCATCTCTGCCCTCCTGGATCATTCAGTTTATTTACTTTTTTTTGTGAGGAAGACCAGCCCTGAGCTAACATCCATCGCCAATCCTCCTCTTTTTGCTGAGGAAGACTGGCCCTGAGCTAATATCCGTGCCCATCTTCCTCTACTTTATATGGGACACCGCCACAGCATGGCTGATAAGCAGTGCGTCGGCCAGCGCCCAGGATCCGAACCCGTGAACCCCGGTCTGCCAAAGCGTGAACTACACCGCTGTACCACTGGGTCAGCCCCTGGATCATTCCATTTAGAATGAGAGACAGGCACTAATCAGACGATAAACCCAAATAAATTTAAAATGTGATAAGTGCTCTGAATGAGAGATAAATGGTACTAGGAGAGCTTATAATTGAGGGTTCAGGGAAAACTCCACTAAGGAAATAATGACTGAGCTGAGATCTGAAAAACTGAGTTAGTTATACATGAAAGGAAGGGAGAGCAGGGAGGAAAAGGAGAATATTTCAGTCATCCACACACAGCCAGAGGGACTAGTGCAATTCTAGGAACTCAAAGAAGCCAGAAGGGCTGACACAGAGAGTAACAGTCAGTGTGGTAGGAGACCAGCTACAGGTGGGCAGACAGGGGATAGACCAAATGGGGCAAAGAGCTTTAAAATCCAGACACCACAGGGGTATATTGTCCTTCTCCACCAAACTCACCTCCTTAGTAACTTTTTGCTATTGTTGTTTTTGAGATCTCTGACTAGTGATAATAGTTATCAAAATAATGGCAAAAGTCTGGAGGCTGCCCTTTGCACAGATCCCAAAAATACCTGCTGTAGCAAGAGGCAGAGCAAGAAAAAAGGGTGAAAGGAGTGGAGCAGGTTATATGTGGCTAGGAGGATCCGAGACAGCAATATATCAGCCTCCCTTTTTCCATCTGGAGTGAAAAAAATCCCTGTTGTTGGACAGCACTGACTCTGCATTAACTTCAGTTTGGAAAATGATTCAGATTATTTGACAATGAAGAAATTTCCTGGAGTGGTGGGATTATACTGCAGTAACATGGAGCCATCTTGAACTGTGTTTTTAATACCATTAGAGAACAAAACACTTTTTGTTTTTAAAAAATAATGTAAACAGACTTTTTCTGGAATCCTTGCTCCCAAGACACTGCTAGAGAGGACCTATTGGCAGAAGAAAAAGCCTTGGCCATCACTGATTGCTGGCACCTTTGCCATGGCACCAGCAGTGACAGAAAAGCAGAGCAGATGCAGTGGACAGTCCCTGTACCTTGGAGAGAAGCAGCACCAGCAGCCCTTTGCCCTCTTTCACCTCTGAATTCCTATAGAAAAGCAAAACTTAGATGCATGAAAGTCAACTATGACTTACAATCAGGTCCTGAAAAATACTGAACATGAATGTAATTCTCACAGTAGAGATGCTTCTAGCGCAAAGAACCATATCTACCTTGGGGAGATAGCGTGCTGCACTGGCCTGAGCTCTTACACAGCCTCCAACCAGAGAGCACAGAACTAAGTCTGCTTGAGAAGACATTTCAGAAGAAGACTGAATTATCAGAAAACACTATCAACAGAGATTAAATCTACAATACACCTTTGGCAAAAAAACACAGGTTTTATATGATCGGTCAAGGTTCAGTTGTTTCCCGACATACACACACACACCCTACCTTATTGGTCATGAGGGTATTCTCCTGAAGCAACCCATTCCAGGGAAGCCTATCTTGTCAGTGTCCACTACCCACACTATGCTCTCATTCCCATCTCTACGTATTTACATGTGTTTTTCCTCTGCCTGGAATAGCTTATGCCCACACATCCTCCTGCCTAGTTAGATCCTGTAGGGCCATTAAGATCCATCCCAGATCCTTTTCCCCTTGGTGTATCCTTTCACTATGCCAGCCCACTCAAATTACTTTCTTCCTTCTGGTCAGAATTACTATTTAATGTATTCATTTGACCTACCCAACAAGACTGTAAGTATAACAGAGAGAACATATGAATAGAGATTACTTATCTATTGCTGTGTAACAAATCACCCCAATGTTAGTGGCTTAGACAATAACCATTTATCACTGCTCACCAGTCTGGAGGTCAGGGTCTGGTTTTGCTGCTCTGGGTCAGACTTGGATGATCTCAGCTAGACTCAAGTCAGCTGCAGGTTAGGTAGATGGATCCAGAGATCTTGGCTGGGCTCTCTCACATCTCTGTGGCCTTGGTTGGGACAACTGGCTGAATGGACTCTGGCTCATGGGGGCTCTCAACCTCTAGCGGGGCTGGAGGGCTTGTTCACTTGGTGAAGGTAGGGATCCTAAGAAAGCAAGACTATTGAGGCCTAGGCTTGGCTTGGACACTGTCACCTCTACTTCAATCTATTGGCCACATATGTGCACAAATACAGATACAAAATGGACACAAATACTAAATAGATATAACAACAACGCAGTTACGTCGATTTCAGACGTCCCTCACGTCTGGCTAAGGGAAATGCTATGAGTCTCCTTCTGTCTCTAACTTTTATCCAGGTCATCTGCCATCTTCTTCTGTGTTTCAGGCCAGTCTCTGACATGCTGATTTATATTGAGCCACTTCAAAATGGTGACTTCCTTATAACAGCCAACAATTTTATACCTTTCTGTAATTAATCAAGGTTTAGACTCTTAGGAGATTTTCATCTAATTATCCATAACTCCTCACTACTGCTATAAAAATTTATGCTAACGCCAAAAAAGTGGGAGGAAATCAGAAGCGTGGCTCCTCCTCATAGCTTTTAACAAAAAAATAAACATTTCTGGCCTGGGAGCTGCCCAAACGCCCTCTCCCCATCAGGGATCAGTCCTTTATTTGATGCACACTTTGTCCTTCAAATACCCCTCTCCACCTCCTCCCTTTCCAGCACCGTGACTGCCTACTTGTTTCATTGGGGTTTTGCTGCATAACTTCTTAATTCCTCTGTATGTTCTGGCAGGAACTGTGTTTTATGTGTCCCTTTTGTCCAGTGCTATGAAGCAATTTGAACTCTCAAAAAGTATGTGATTCATTTACAACCAAATCTAAATCTTTGGTAAAGAAAGAGACTGGGAATCTCCTCCAAACCAGGGAGAACCAACCAGTTTGAAATCATTATTTTATGATAAATTTGTAGAAGAAGGGGGCTGAGGGCCAAAGCTTTGGAGTCTAGATTCCTCCCATTGTTTCAGGTACTGCTGTAGACACCAGAAATGCAATGTTGAACAAGATGCACACGGTGCCTGTCTGTAAAGAGCCCATTCTAAAAGAGGAAAACAGATACACAGAAAAATCAACAAAAAAATGCTACAAAGAAAATCAAAGTGGGTGATTTGATGGACCTGCCTGGAGGCCGTTTGAGGTTGTGTGTCAGAAAAGTCTTACTAAGGACATAATATTTAATCTGAGACCCAAGTGATGGAACTAGCTATGCAAAGAACAGTGAAAAGTAAATTTTACAAAGAAAAAAACCACTTTTGCAAAGGCCCTACTGTAGATACAATTTCAGAGTGTTTGGGGAACAGCAAGAAAGCCAGGATTGCACATATGTAATGGTAACTGCACCAGGTCCATTAACCCAAAAAGTAGATCCAAGACCAAATTAGAAATGTAAGAGATTTGTTGGGAAAATGCCCATGAGATATAGAAGGGAGAAGAACTAGGTTAAGGCTGTAAGGTCCTTTGATCATAATGCAGGTCTGACACCTGGGAAAGGAGAGAGAGAAGAAAGGAAGATTTGGTAGAAAGAGCCTGAGACTGCAGTGCAGCTCTGAGGAAGTTTCAGTGAGGCCATGGGAGCCCAGAGTAAAGAATGCCCATTCCAGGGGTTCCATGTTGGGTAGAGGTGGCCCTGCTCCAGTGGCCCTGCTGTGCTGAGTCCTTAGCTGAGAGCAGCCTGGGAAAAGCATGGCCTCAGTTGACTGTGGTGGCAGCAGGGGACTCCTCTCAGCATGTTCTCTCTAGAAGGGAGATATGAGTGGCAACCTCCTTGGCTGACATAGTAACTTCAGAACTTCTTTGTAAAAGTGACTCAAGATGCTAATCTGATGGGAAGAGGGATTGCCACATCTTGCGGGGGTAGGGGGAGCACCTAGTGAGCAGAAGTGAGATATGCTGCTAAATATCCTATAATGCACAGGACAGCCCTCCACAACAAATAATTATCTGGCTTAAAATGTCAATAGTGCTCAGGTTGAGGAAATTTGATTTACATCAAATTGAAAAAATATCAACTATATTTATAAAAGAATGCAAGGTGGTGAGCGTGGGGAAGCTGATAACACATGTGGCATATCACTGCACATCTGGAGAGTATTGTAAAGCCAAAATTCTACCTTCAAACCTTGCTTATTTCCTATTTCAGTGTGTATAGTCTACAAAATAAATCACACTCACATTAAGAAGGTAGTATGAAGGCAGATTGCCATGTACACCCGAGAGTCCTGCTTCATCTACCAGCTGTTGGTATGTGAGTCCCATATATTGTTCTTACTGACTGCAGGGTTGAGGACAGATGATCTTTTTTGTTGGAAGAGAAGGAAATGGCCGCAAACTGTACCTTTATATACAACACATGCAGTGTTCTTCACAGAATTACCATTCTAATTTAAAATGTAATTGTTTAACAAGCTTTAGTTATGGGTGGAGATAACAAAACCCTCATTTTCCTTTCCTATGAAGGGGTGCAAACACTGTCTTCATTATCCCATTTCTCCAGGGCGAAACTATAGTTGTGAAAATGTACTCTGACCAGTCCACTGACAGAACAGTCTCACAGCCAAGAGTGGAATTTCTCAGAGCAGATATGAGAATAGGAGTCTTGGAAATAATGTATTTGAAAATATGAAAGTAGCCCAGGGATGAGATCACTTTTGGCAGCCTAAAAAAATAAATAGAATTGACTATTGTGCTCATAATGTGCAAAACCTTGATGAGCATTCCAGGAGCTCAGCTGAAGGTCACAGGAAGAATCAGACATAGAAATTATTAAAAGAAAAAAGGAAGAAAAATCTGTTCGATCCCCTGCATTTGGCCTGCACTGATGCCCACAGGAGAAGGAAGAGTAGATTATACAGAGGCAAAGTAATTTTAGTGCCAGTTAATAGCTCTGGGGAAAGAGGAGTTGGAAAGGATCAACCAAATTGAGAGGTAGAACTTTTCTCTGGATTTCAAGTGTCTGTTTCACTCTTGTTCCACTTTATCACAAATAATTATTAAGTGACAGGAAGGTTTTGTAAAGTATCTAAAAGAATGAATAAGGAGAGTTGGCAGAGTTATAAGACGACTTTTCTTGGTTTATGAAATTATTTGAAACCAGATATGGCCTTATACTTAACATGGTATAAAGGTCCAACACAACTATTACAAGCTGATAATAAAAATATAGAATGTCTCTCTCCTCTATAGCTGATGTAGGCTTTACTTACAAGGAAAAAACTAGTATCAGTTTCCGATAGGAACCTGGCTTCCATTCATGGCAGACGTCCAAGGAACAAGCTCTTGGTTTGAGCTTCTCATATTATGTAAGGAAATTCACAGACAGAAGGGTATGCATTGAGTCTCTGGGGACTGAGACCAAACTAAGGGTTTTTAAACTCACTTGTGCCATTTAAATCTTTATAAGATCCAAGAACAGGATTTGCCTTCTCTTTTTTAAGTCCAGAGGAGAAAAAGACCAATTTGGAAAATCTGGACACTATTGTGCTGCTGACACCATGACATTGACAAGTAAGCCAGACAGCACTGAGCTTCAGATTTCTTTTTGTATACCTGCCTGTCTTGCCTCACTTAACAGGGAATAAATGCAATCACAGAAATAAAATCCCTATGGTTCTTTGAAAAGCAAGATGCCATGGAAGAAAGACTTTGTAGATAATTTCCTCTGCCGTGATGGGCTTAGATCTGGGAGATGGAGGCAAAAACCGCCAATCCCCCTGGTTGTGCGTTTCCTCACGTTCACTGCCCAAGCCTTCCCATTTTGATTGTTCCCCTTGGTCAGAAAATGTACAGTGCAAATGTGCGTTCTTAGATGCAGGAAAAATAAACATCCAGGAGCTTCAATAACATTCATGAGGAGCATTCAGCTTGCAGAGCTACAGCCTCACGTAATAGACCACGATGTTTACATGATTCACTACAGCTTTTGACACTCTTCACAAATCAAGTCTGATTGGGTTTCTCATTGAAGCGGTCTGACAGCCTAACCAGGACGCCTCCTGGGGCTGTTCATGTTTTCTTCTTCTTCTTCTTCTCCTTCGTAATAGATAAAAACAAGCCCAGACAACAGTCCGTTTGGAAGTGGTAATATCCAAACTTAGTTTTCTTTTTTATTTATTGTCATGCGATTGCTTCTTTAACCCCCTCTATTGATCTTGAGTGGGAGGCGAAGGGGGTTGGATGGAAGAGGAGCATTGCTCAGAGCCAGGCGTCTGTGGTTTGGTCCTGAGGGAAAGAAATAAATAGTCCCAACCTAGAAGAAGGGGGGGGATGGTGAAAAAAAAAAAAACACAGAAGATTGACTGGTTTGCAAAGGATCCCGGTGGATTCCTGCTTACACCAGAGCATCATTTAAGCCTATGTTCTTCCATCTACCTTGTTTGCAGTAAATAGCTGCCCATTATATCAGGTCAGGCAAGTGCCAGGGCGTCACAGCTCAGTGGCCGTGATCTGCCCGCAGAGCAGCAAGAAAGTTCCCCCAGAGACCAAACGCGTGTGTCAAGTTCTGGAGCCGTCAAGGTTCTAAGCGACAGCTTATCTTGAGGGTTTAAAACATGCAAGCTGTCCCTGCTTGCTTCTCTCTCCTCCTCCCCCACCCACCACCCTCACTCCTCTCTTCCCCTCCCCCCTATTTATCCCCACCCGCGCCAAAGTCTTTTTTCCTCTTGACAATCTGCTTGAAAGAAGACAGATGCTGGAGCAGTTTTCCTTAAGTCGGCTCTAATTCCATAAGGTACAATCCAGCAAACGCAACTCTGTCCATCTTTTGAAAAGGCTAAGACCCGGAGGCAGCCCCATTTATTATTTGTCTTGACACTGACACAAATATTTTCAGATGGGTTAGAGTCTGTCACTTTACTATCCTTATGTTCTTTGCCCTCAATAAATAAGACACATTAAAGTTCTTAAAGGCAAACAAAGACCTGTATCCTGGGTACCATTTGTCCTGCAGTTGCCATGTTTAATTGAACATTTTATAGCACTCTAATGCCATGTCAGGTTCTTAATGTGACGTGTGTTCCTCTCTTACATTATCAGGGGCTAAGAACATCACAGAAACTTCCTTGGAATCGTGTATATGAGAAATAAGATTTATCCTGTGTACTTCGCTGAATCATTTATGAGTGGCCTTATCTCACCCAGGCAATTTTATAACTCGTAAATGGCCCCTCTGGTCTGCTGTCTGGATTTTGTTTACTGTAAAATCCCAAAATAGTATGACTATTTTCAAGATAGCAAGCTAAATTTTGCTATGGTATAGAATTACCCTGTATCTGTCCTTTACTTTGTCATTTATTGGCCCCAGATACAAGGCATGGAACCAATGGGGGGGTACTAATGTCTAGCATTTGGAATATGTGGTCCTATAGGGTGAAGGTAAGAGCTGGTGTCTGTTAAACCTCATAAAGCAATTATAGTGTTAAGCAATTAGCTCTAGAGAATCTCTCCTGGTCAGAGCCGAACAGCGGCAGAACCTCTAGCAGCTTACATTCTGACAAATATCAGCCTTGTCTCAAGAGGATACACACACCAAACCAACATTGAAAAAGAACAGGATGTTGGTTAAACCAGTAAGGGATTAACTATGTTTTAAAACGAGAAAAGCATACATCAATGTTAAAAGTGGGTAATAAAAGGAGAATTGTGGGAAGTTGTGTTTTGTTGTGTCATTTTCAACGGGGGAAAACTCCATGAAGTAGACAGATGGGCACTGTGTTCTTAAACCAGAGATAGCCCACTCCCTGGTTACTAAGTCCCTGCGGTGGACAAAGTCCTGTGAGTGGTCAGCCAGGCAGCACAATTCCATTCCAGTGCAGACATGGACAAAATAATTTAAACATATTTCAGAGATGGCTTATACAATGTGGTTTTCATCAGAATATGGCCATAATCTGATATTCCCCTGAGTATTCTGAGTTTTTCTGTGTATTTCTGGCAATAAAAGCAACTTAATATTTATTTCTGATGTCTATTTATTTCAGGGTGACTGGCTTAACTTTCAAAAGCTCCATATAATTTATAAAATATATGAGATAGTCTTTGCTTTGAATCAAAAGCATGTATTTAATTTTTCAAAAATTTCCTTTAAAATTCAATCATAAACCAAACATTGGAAAGGGTTTTTTAATGTTTTTCATGGGAGGCAGGGCAGCACAGTAAATTGGATCTGGATTTCATAGCTGTCTCTGTCATTTTCCTCTCAAGTCTCAGTTTACTCATCTATAAAATGAAAATAATGAGATTTATATTGTAAACCTGTTATAAAGATTAAATATGAAGTGTCTAACCCAGTACCTAGAACATTCATAGGCACTAAATAAATGCCTACTATTATTTTTTGCTGCTTTCATTATTATCAGATTCATGTAAGTTTGACTTCTGAAACGCCAGAAAAGACTGTGTATAAAATTTGGCAGATATTGTATCACTGTCTTTTTCTTCAACTTTCTGTCATAGATCATGTAGTGGCAGGATAAGGGTGGGCCAGTTGACTACATTCATTTATTATTTCCACAAATATTTATTGAGTGCCTACCACATAAAGCATTATAAGAAATGACAAGAGAGATGGCAAATACTCCCGTTAAATAGTCATGAGGGTTAGAGTTACAACTGAAAACTACAGTCCTCGGATTCATACGAAACCCCCTGATAGGTTTTCAAGGGGGGTGGGAAGTTCTGAATTCTATCCAACTATAGTGCACCCCTTATGGGAAATCCACTAAATCTGATTCAGACGTTTTGGTCCAAAAGCTTGCTCCATTCCTCTAGATTTCTTTAAATTTCCATCCATACCATCCGATCTTAAAAACAATGTTGTATCTTTTCTTAATTGTATTCATCATAAAGGAAGGCTGGCAGACCCATTCTTATCTCTCCATCCTTTCCAGTCATTGTAGAAACCTCTGTTATTAAAACATTTTTTACAGATGGGCAATTCATATCACGCCTATAATAAATTTTTCCATTTTCCCCAGGATGCAAATGTGAGAAACATCAAAGAAATTCAATTATAAAAACCTATTTTCATTCAGTTAAGGACAGGAAAATTTATTATGGGTTGCTATTTGCCATGTTTCACGTGGGCATAAATGAATTCAATTTCAATCAAACTATCAGCTCTGTCTAATAGATTTTGACTGGACTAAACACAAGCCTCTTGGCTTGAGAAGATGCAGTTCTACAAATATGCTTAAGGAATGAAGACTTTATGAAAATAAGTAGGCTACCTAGACACATTTAGGATTTGGTTCTGGACATAGTTATTTAAGCAGAGGTACAAGACAATTATGATTTTGAGGGGTGACTTTTGTCTCACTTTAATAGTCTAGTCTTATCTGAGAAAGAAGAGTAAGGAGATGCCCACCACCACTCTACTGGGCACCTATTTGTTTCTCAAAGACTTATACATGGTTTCCCTGCCTGAAGCTGCTGTGCAAGGGATCTTGAGATGTGCTCAAGTGTTTAGATATCTAGGGGCCTTGCCTTCTTTGTAACGTGCTGGATTTTATGTGGGCCAGCAGTATATCCCTTCTCTTAAAGGCTTCCTCCCTCTGCTCACTTATTACAGGAAGCAGCACAATAGAGAAGTTTTACTTTCTCTTTTAGCCATAGAATCTGAGTAAAGTGTACAAGTGAAGCTGCTCCAAATGAAGTACAAAGCAGGTTACCATAGCACCCGCTTACCCCAAGTGGCAAAGTGGGTCTCCAGTTGGAGAGGGTATATTGGTACAACCTATTGTAAAATAATTTGGCATTACTTTCATATCATTCAAACTCTGCATGACTCAAGTATATACCCAATTCCACTCCCGGGTATGTAGCATAGACACATTGTTGCCTCTGTGCACGCAAAGAACTGTACAAGAATCACCTTAGCAGCACTATTTTTAATAACAAAAACCGAAAATGCTCCAAGTGCCTACTAAGAGCAGAATGAATATGTAAATTGTAGTATTTTCACACAATGGATTACTACAAAGCAGTGAAAAGGAATAAATCATATTTTCATGTAATAACAATATTAAAAACATAACGGGATATGAAAAAACAAGTCACAGAAAATTATATGTATACATATACACACATAATGATACTATTTTTACAAAGCTCAAAATCAATGCAAAAACAAAATCCACACAATAGTATTTACCTCCAGGAGTTGGAGAGGGTGCAGGGAGGGGCACCAAAGGAGTAATAACAGTAGTAGTCATTTTTGTGGTCTTCAGTTGAGTAGTAGTGTGCTACTACTCAGCTTTTTATTTTATTTTTTGTTTATACTTTTTTGGTTATTTTATTACCATGCCTCACAATTTACATGCATGATTTTGTGTGTTTGAAATAGCACATGATAAAAAATAAAATTCCATTTTAAAAAATATTACCTAAAACAAAAAGTCAGTGAACTTCAAACCAAACCATGTGGACATAGGTCTCCTCCTGACAGCTCATTTCTGAGACCTGACAATGGGGAGACACGAAGAGACGTGATTAGTATACAACATAACGGTACTATTTCCGAGTTGATCTGCAAGTCTTGCTTTAAGTTTTCCAATGGTATTTATAGGCCTTTCTCACATCTATCATAGCTCATGAATGAACTTCTAAGGGTCATATTTACTTGATAAAGCTTCCAGGCACTCTCTAAAATCATCATGCTTAAAATATCAAATGGAATTGTATATGTTCCCATTGGGATCCGAGCAGCATGTCCTTTATCCTCCGAAGGGATTTCACAGAGCTTTGCATGCAGACTCACAGACTAAGGAGGGATTCATGATAACAGACCTACAGTTTATGTGCTGATAAATTCCCACAGTAGCTCTCTTTTGAAAAATCTCTGCTATTTTATTCTACTTCAGAATAGGGTACCATAGCCTATCTTTATTTCTCAATAAGATGGGAAGATTGTAGAGGTTATATATGTTCAGGAGAAAGGTGCTATTCAAAGTCATGAGGAATTATGATAATGAATGCATCTCCATTCCTCATATTTGTGATTGAAATACATAAACATTAAAAACTAAAAATTATGGAAAAAGAAATATGGGCTAGCAATTCTTAATTATTTTGCAGCTGATATCATAGTGGAAAACGTTTTATCCTTTTAGTCTGAAACATCAGGAATTGTTTTCATTACATAATCAAAAAATGCCAAAATGGAAAGAAAATGTTAAGGTCAAAGTTCTGAAAAAGATCTTAAAGACCCTAATGGAGCCCTATTATTGCAACTGTAGTTATTTTCACCCAGTGATTAGGAAATGCCATTATGAGGGAAATTTTTGGTTGTAAAACCACGGCAAAATATGTTGACCTAGTGGCTATTCCTCAAAAGTAAGTCAAAATGTTCCACGAGCTGCTCTTATTGATTGTTGCTTCCACGTGCACCTCTGGGAACAGAACAGCAAAGAAATGTTATGATCAGAGAAAGAGCGACCTTTTCCATGGAAGCGTTTTAATGCTGTGATATGCTGAAATAACTAACTGAAAGGATAACAAACAGGAAAAAAAAACCTTATTATTTTGTAACCCATGGGGAAATGGGCATTTTTATACTTTTCTGCAAAATCAGGGCTCTGGTAAAATTCTTGAGACTAGCTCTGCAATGTTGTGCTCTCGACTGGAGTAGGGTTTAATGTTGTTATATAACCAATGAAGGAGCACACGCCAACACTAAAGGGCCTATGTGTGTGCTCCTCTATGGACACATAGAAGAGGGAGTGCGCACAGGGGGCAGTAATGAGAGCTGTCATCTCAGACATGCCCGCCATCATGCTCTGTCCCTGCACCTGCATCATCTCCCTCCTCACACCAACACTCTTAAGTCACCATTGTTACCATTGTCCTACAGCTGAGGAGTCTAAGGTCCAGAGGGTGAAGTAATTGCCTGGGGTCACACAGGGAGTGTGTGGCAGAGGCTGATTCTATGCCATCAGCAGGGCTTCCAACAATGAGAATTACAAGTAGGTGATCAAAGGACCTGCGGTTTATCTTATGGAAGAATTACCAAATCCGAAATATACCTAATATGGATAATTACTAAGTAGGTCCTTAAAAAAATAAGAGCCACTTATTCTACATTAAGGCATTTGCAATGGTAAAAACAAAAGACGGGACACGGACTTCAGGTTATTCTATTAGCATTTTTCTGCTTGAATTCAGCATTTTGGTCCAAATCTGGCTTTCTTTTTTCCTTGCTTCGGGATTTTATCTTCTCTTAGGATAAGAAGTATTTCTTGATGTTAGCAGTTTGCTCTATTTATCAACAATTTCATTCAACATATCCCCATATTTAGATCAACAGATAGGGAGGACAAAAACATGACAAATAGCTTCAGAAAAACAAAACATTTAATTTATAATGAAATAACCTGAGTCTATTTGAGCCTGCTCTCTTCATGAGCAATTCACCTACACTGGCTGTTTGGTGTTGGCAGTCAGCATGAATCCCGAGAGAGCATATAATCAAGGACAGGCTGTTGTAATTTTCCCAGTTAAAGAACACATCTAAAATTTGTTATCATCCTTGAGAATAGACTTTCAAATCCATGCGAATTAAGAAAATGGTTGGGTAACTCAAATAGCTGATTAGACCTACAGAAATGAATTAGAAGAATTCTAATGGAATAGAAGAATTCTAATAGAATAGAAGAAAGAAGATGCTATGTACCTGAAGGGTAGCAAATAAATGTTTCTCAGAGTTCTTCAAATATAAGTCTAACCAAAGAAGCAAATATTACTACACCAGTACAGAGGTAAAGAGCATGGATTCTGGAGCCAGATTCCCTGGGTCCAAATCCCAGCTCTACTGTTTCCAATCTATATGACCCAACTATACGGGTAATAGTTGAAACTTTTTATGCCTCAGTTTTTTCATCTGTAAAATGGAAAAAATAATACTCCTTACCTTATATTTTGCAACTGCAAAGATATCTATACACAGAGCATCTATTCCATCATGGTCTGATAAAGGTATACAGGGTCAATAATTAAGAAAAACTTAAAATGAAGTTTGTCTTTTGCATCTCCAGTTTTATAGCCTTCTACTCCTCTTCTTTTCCTACACCCCTACCTTAGTTTAAGAGGCTGATATTTTCTGAAACCTTATAATAACACGTTCATTCATATAGTCAACCAATATACTGAGTATATACTGTATGCAAAGCATGTTCTAGATACCAGGATACAATGGTGACTACGATAATAAAATCCTTGTTCTCCTAGAACTTAGTGCTGAGTATGTATGGTGGAAGGGGTAGGGAGCTGTGGGAGAAATATGTAAATAAACAAAGAAGATGGTCTTGGATTGTGACAAGTTTTAGGATGGAAATGACAGAATGAAGAGTAGGGGCAAGCAGGGTAGACCACTTTGGTTGTGATACACGAGTCTCTCTGAGTAAATAATATTTAAACTGAAATCTGAAGAAGGACGCAGCCATTCAAAGACCTTGGGAAGCCCCAAGTGCCAGGGCTCTGGGGCAAGAAATAGCCGATGTTTTGAGGAACCAGAAACACACTGCGGTGGGAACTGGTGCAATATGGGGCTGGACAGAGAGGCAAGGACATTTCCCCCAGGTCCGCGTAGTTCAGGGTTAAGAGTCTGGTTGTTGAGTTTTACTCTAAGTACAGTGAGAAGCCATTGCCGGGCTTTATGTGGGGAGGTGATGCAACGGGTTACATTTTTAAAATATTATTTTTGCTGCTTTGTGAAGAATGGGTAAATAACTAATTTCTTTTTTAGTCTGAATGAGTTTCAGTATAAACATTACTGCTTCTAGGCATTTACATTGGTCCTAGCCCAAACTCTTTTGAGTGGAATTTCTGGCTTCAGAAAGCAACTGCAGGCAGAAGTTTCGCTCCTGAAATCGCTACCTGGGAACAAAGGAAACTGAATTCTCTTGGGTTCCTTGATGGATGAAGTTTTCTCCCTTGGTTAATGTCGACTTCCCAGAGAGGAAGGTAGGGCAGTCTCCCAGTTCTGGTTCCTTAGGCCGATTCCTAGAAACAGCTGAAGCCCTGGAATATGTCCTGGAACATTCTCTTCTTCAGTTGCAGGCCCCAAGTGGTAGGTCACAAGGACCACTGCCTGTAACCTAGACCACCACCTACCTTTTTCCTTTTCCTTCTTCCTTCTGCTCCGGTACTGACAGATGCTGAGGGTGCGAGTCCACTTTCACCTTCTCTCCCTGCTATGAAAGGGCACATGGTGGGTATTACACTGTGAGTAAAGGGAAGAGCCCTTCACTCTCGGCACCCGCTGAGGAAGGCCATTTTCAGCTCTGGCTCATGATGCAAAGGAAGAAAAATATGCTGTCTCACGTCTTTCAAACTGAGGTGCGGGTGACACTCATCACCAGAACTCACTGCTCTGCCGCACATTTATTCTGTCATTTAAAGAGGGCGAATGTTGTGAATGCTAATACAATTGTGCCTGAAAAATAGTTCTTTTCTGAATGAGGAGGTGATCTCTTTAAATTGAGCCTCAGGAGAAAATACAAAGAGCAGTGAGAAGAGAAGGGGACACAGTGGCCTGGGCAGCCAAGGGTGAAAATGATAATGACAATAATAAAGTTGTGCATTTAATTGGTGGAAGGCACAATTATATATACTATTGCACTGAATACTCACAACAAACCTATGAATTAAGTGCTATTGCTCCTATTTTATAAATAAAGAAACCAAGGCTAAGAGATTTAAGAAAGTGGCCAAGGTCACACAGCTTTTAACAAGAAGAGTCAAGGGTCAACCACAGACAGTCTGTTTTCAAAGGCTGTTTTCTCACTCTCTCCAATTCTTTTTAAAATTACGAAGCTTTACACAAAATTATATGGCACTATTATTAAGAAACAATGTTGAATGCTTTGTAGAGGTAGAAAACATAGAGGAAATATCAAAAGGACATAACAATTTTGACAATGAACTATGTCTTATTCAACTTTACATCATCCTTCCCTACCATAGTACTTGTTGAATTTATTGCCCATGCACTATATTTATGATGCACCAAAAATGCTGGTCCCAAAGATAGTCAAAGACTAGACTAGAACAAGCAATGCCTGAACTGTTTGAAGTGAAATTTAGGATTTAGCCAGGCAAAGCTCTTACAAATTTAAACTTTAGTGTCCAGGATTAATGCAAAATAGCATTTCTTTACAAAATGAAAACTTAAAAAGTGAAAGGAATGGGGCTGAGGTACATCACAATAATGAGGATCACACTGCTGAGCATAGTGGGTCTCAGGGAGCAATTCATTGTATAGAAATAAATACAGCTGTTGGGGTCTCCCTATTCTTTGGCAAGTTGACTTAGGTTCACTCTTAAAAAAGTAAACAAATAAACAAGTGATAGATAATATCTCTCAGTCTCAAAGTCTTGGTAAGGTCTAGTCCATGTTGGCTCCTGATTAAAAGAGACCCATATGTTGGAGAGCCACATTCTATTTGCCCTACGGTGGCACCGTGATAAAATCAAGTCTCACCAGATTACAGAAGATCACTATTTTTTAAAGTCTCAGCACATATTAATATAATAAATCTAGCTACCCTAGCAGATAAGATTTCATACTGGCAAGATTCTTTTTTGTTGTTGTTATAATTATTGTTATTTACCTAAATGGCAGAATTGTTTTTAAAGGTTTCTCTTTCTGTAGACCTTTGGAGACACAAGAAATATGTACCTGTATGCTTAAAGAAATCCAGTTTTGCTCTGCCCTCGAGAAAACAAGCATGTACTATACTGATGCTAGATATTTTCTAAAGCACACGCACACAGAATTAGTCTTTTGGCTGTTGCATTGCTTTAAAGAAGCTCATTGCATCTGGATTTCTTAGGCAGCCACATAGAGCTAGCACATGGAAAAGCAACCTTTGAAAAATTGTAAAGGTCTATGAGTTGCATTTTGAAATGCCAAAACCAAGGTGCCAAAAATAGTTACTAAAACAATTACTATGCCCAAAACACACACAAATTAAATTTAAGTTGCAGAGTAACTCGGCCAGACACTTAGAGTTTCCCGTGGCTCCTGGGTCTCAGATAACAGGCTGGCAGTAATGTGAAATTAGACATATATTCTTTTCTACTTTTCTGCTCAAAATCACTCTTTTATGAGTCCAATAATACATATTTGGGGCTATAAGAAATTTGGTGATAATGAAATGAGAAAATAAAGTATGTGGGAACTACATTGGCTTGTTTTATACAAAGATGGTCCACAAGAGCATTGGTAGAAGTCAGATAAAATATCCCTCAGGAATGACACATCGGTGAGCTATCATGACTACTATTGCCACCTTAGCCATCCAGCTGTGACAAAAGATCTAACACATATTTGAAGATGACCTTTACTCTCTTGCACACTTTCATGTCTTCTTCTGAGGTCCCCACGGAGAGCATGTTACTGTGCTGCTGTGCTGCAGGGGGTACATTTTCCTCTGCTGCTGCTCTGCCTCAGTCCCTGTTTTTTCTGCATTCCACACCCCACACACAGACTCCTGGGATAACATTGCTTTTCCAGGCAGGTTTCTTAAACAAGAGTCTTAAAAGAGCTTTAATCCAGCTTTCTCTCCACCTGGCCCATATCTGGTCCTGAGAAATTTCAGTCATTCTTGCTGCCCACCATCGATGGGTGTGTGAGCAGTTTCTCTCCCTCTGCCACCTCAGTCACTAATCACAGATTCTGCCCTCAGAGTCCTCAAACTTGTGTCAGGCAACAGTCCACTATGCCCTCCCAACTCTTAGGGACACATGTTTAGCTCTCAAGGGTCTTCCTTAAGCCCCTCTCACCAGACTGTAAGCAGGGGAGCAATCTCCACCCTTCCTCTGTGAAGTGACACTAGGAATCATAGCTCAACTCTCCTCCAAGCATCATAGCACAGCTCTCCCAATTCTCCATCTCCCTTTCCATTTTTATACCTTCCTCTGGAAGGTAGCACCTATTGTATCTTGGTATTTCAGTTATATGTTCCCATTGAACATCTTATTATAGTAAAAACCTTAGGATTGCTGTGACAAATGAAGAAGATAATCCAGGCAAAGCATTTAGCACAGTATTAAGCCCTTTAGGAGCAACCATGTCATTATCACTACTGATCAAAAGACTTACTTTGAAATATAGATCCGTTTAAGCACCTGTCCTTTTTTAGCCTTCTTTGTTACATTTTTTCATTTCCTTTAGGGAAGTATACCTTTCTGGTATAAACGAAGAAGAATGTTTGCTAACGTTTGCTGACCTGCTAACTTAAAACGGACACAGCTCCATGTCAAACTTTCAGCTGTCAGTTTAGAAATGTGTTGATGTTAAGGATCCTTTTGCATTTTCCCTCACATCCACTGAGGCGAAATGAATCAAATTCCCATTTCCAATCCCAGGTCCCCTCGGAGGTGGCAGTTCTTCATTTCATATTTCTCCACCTCACGAAGGGTCCAAAACTCTTCTCTTGACAGGAAAATTCCTTTCCTCTGATTAGTCTCTATAGTCCATGTTTAAATGTTGATGTTAACATTTGCTAGCACCCAAGCATTTTAGAGGAGGTGGAATTTGTTTCATTTCTATGTGTAGTGAGATCTCATTCAGTCTGACCCCCAAAATTCAGAATTCAGCCTAAATCAATATTTGCTTACAAGACAATATGTTTAGTGGAGGGGAGGAGGTGGAGTTTGGGGCAATAAAGCAAAGAAGCCTCCCCACTAAAAGAACATAGAAATTTTGCTTAGAGTAGAACAGAAAACACTTTTTCATAGGTGTCTGATGTTGAATGAAAAGGGAAATCTAGAGTACTGGAAATGAAAAGGGAACATAGTGATTTTAACCGATATCAGACTGGAAGAGGACCCTAGTGGGGGCCTATGGCTTGGGGCTCAAGGAGGAAGCTAGAATTTCAACAACCACAAAAGGCCTGTAAGGATGGTATGCAGTCCATGTAAAGCAGACAGCTCCTAATGAGATCCCCATTCTTGGCAAATGTACGTGGAACGTTTACTAATTTTGACCGTAAGCTAACCCATTGAGCAACTCTCAATGTATTTCATATGTTGTCTGAATACAGCAGAATTCAGGTAGAAATCTATAACCAAAAACAAACACACTATGGAATCCCCATACTTTTCAATAATAAGTAAAATAACTTCTAAATTACCAGTGGGTCAAAGAGGAAATCACAAGGGAAATTAGACAATATTTTCAAGTGAATGGTAATAAAATACTATGTATCAAAACTTGTAGATATAGCTAACACATTGCTTAGAGAGAAATTCCTAGCCTTTAATTTAGAATATTAAAAACAGAAAAGCTAAAAATTGAATAGCTAAGGATTCATCTCAGAAGTTAAAAAAACAGTAGGAAATTAAACCCAAAAACAAGAAAAGGAAGGAAAAATAAAGAAAGAAAGAAATAACAAATATACAATAGAGGGAATCATGAAAGCCAAAAGTCAGTTCTTTGAAAAGACATAAAATTGAAAAATTAATCCTATCAAAACTATCAAGAAAGTGAAAGCAGTAACAAATAACCAATACCAAGGATGAAAAGAGGGACATTATTATAGATCCGGCAGATATTTAAAAAATTATAAGTATATAGAATGTCACTTGATATGGTGTAATGAGAAAGGCACTTCACTTCTCTGGTCTTCCTCCCCAAAATACAAAACCTTAGTTTCACCATGAGAAAACAGTAGAAAATCCAAATTGAGGGATACTCTACAAAATACCTAATGGGTACTCCTCAAAATGGTCAAGGTCATCAAAAACAAGGAAAGTCTAAGAAAGTGGAAAATGACAACTAAATGTAATGTGAAACTCTGGATGAGATCCTAGAACAGATAAAAAAAGGCATTAGGGAAAAACTAATGAAATCTGAATAAAGTATGGAGTTTAGTTAATAAATAATATATCAGTAGTGTTTTATTTGTTGTGACAAATATACCATAATAATATAAGATGCTAGCAATAGGGGAAATGGATGTGAGATATTATGAGAATTCTTTCTACTATCTTTGCAACAATTTTTGTAATCTAAAACTATTCTAAAATAAAATTTTTATTTAATAAAAAATTTAAGGGGATATTATGAACAATGCCAATAAGTTATAAATTTAGATGAAATGGACAAGTTCCTAGAAAAGCACAACTTATACAAACTGACATAAGAAGAAATAGAATATATAAATAGCCCTATAATTATTCAAAAATTAGATATGTAATTTAAAATCTTCCTACTAAAATCTTGAGCCAAAGAACTTCATTGGTGAGTTGTACCAAATATTTAAGAAATAATGTCATTTTTGCACAAACTCTACCTCCAAATAGTTACCCCATATACCTCAATATGTGAGAATCTCTTATCACAACCATCTCCATAGATGCAGAAAAGCCCCTGTTTATGATAAAAGTTATTAGCAAACTTGAAATAGAAGGGAGCTTCCTTAGTCTAACATAATTGTAAATATAAAAAATAAAAAGAAATCTATAGGTAAAATATTAGAATTAGTAAGTTTGCAAGGTCACTGGATACAAAATTAATACATGAAATGCAATTTTATTTCTATAGACCAGGAACAAGCAGTTAGGAAATAAAAAATTTTTAAGATACCATATATAATAGCATCAAAAATTCCTAGATACCTAGAAACAGACATACTGAAAGATATACAAGTCCTGCAGACAAAAAGCTATAAAATATTATTGAAGGAAATCAAAGAAAACTTGAATCCATCTGGAATTAATTTAGCTTAGAATGTGAGGTAAACATTTAACTTTAATTTTTTTCCTATTATTGAAGCAACTGTTTCAGCACATTAACTGAATATTCCTTTGCTGATTTGAAACGACACATTTCTCATACACTAAAATTTTATTTATGCGTGGGGCTGTTTCTGGGCTTGTTCTGTTGATTAGTCTAATCTTGTAGTAATACTAAATAATTTAAATATGATAGCTTTATAATGTATTTTATTATCTAAGACACTTCCATCCTTGCTGAATGTTTTAATTCCTTGGCCTTCTGCATGCTTCCCCTCTGAGATGAGCTTTAGAATTTCTTTGTTGTTTCTCCCTCAAAATACCAATAAGAATTTTTGCTGAA
Source organism: Tapirus indicus (assembly GCA_031878705.1). NCBI lineage: Eukaryota > Metazoa > Chordata > Mammalia > Perissodactyla > Tapiridae > Tapirus > Tapirus indicus. The sequence goes on from CM062925.1 coordinate 41,724,948, forward strand.
ATTTAAAAAAAATCTATTGGTTAACCAGAAGAGGGGAGGAATTGAGGCTTGTTTTGACTCTTCCCACCCAGTAATATATAGTGTAACCCATTATTCTTGGCAGCCCTGTGTGACCCAAAATAAAACATGAACTTGAAATTGCTAAATCTTTCTTTGTAATAAAAATGTTTACTAATTCATGCAGGATTTTGTTTTAGAATGTCCTAGGTTCAAATCACACCTCCATCTCTTTCTAGCTGTGTAACCATGGAACATAGAATTAATCTCCCTGAACTGCAATTTCCTCACAGAATATCCTCTTTATAGGGTTTCTCTGAGACTGGAAACAGACTATTGAAGGCGAGAAAAGAGCATTCTCTACCCACTCTGGGTCCTTTTTGGCTGGGCTACAAATTAAATTGACATGAGGCCGAATAGCAGGAGAAAATCAAACAAAGCTTTATAACATGTATACATGCGACAGACTCGGGGAAACTGAGTCTCTCTCAACAAAATGACAGAGGATCTCCTCTTAAATAGACAAGGGAGGATATTGGGGGTTGGGTCAGTTATGGGAGATTACCAGAGAAGCACAGTAAAGTTATTATGCAGATTTAAGGCATTGCCTTCCACCTTGACAATTTTCTAGAGATGAGGTCATCTGCCCCCTCTTCCTAGCACAGAGGAGATACCTTTACAAATGGAGATTTCCCTTACAAATGTAAATATCTGGTAAACAGAACTTTGATAAGAATGGGCCCAGCAAAGACCCTCCCAGTCTATGGATACCCAGAGTTATCCATGGTGACGGCCTGTCCTAGGGACAGGCCTTCCATCCCAAATCCCTTCAGATAGTTCGTGGGGGCGGGAAAGGTCAAAGCCTCCTTCAGTGCTTGAGGTGGCCAATTCTGATCCCCACACTATATATAAAGTACTTAGCACATTACCTCGCCCATGATTCACATTCAAATTATACTAGTCATCATTCTTGTTGCTGCTATTGTTACTATTATTCTCTATAGCACATGGTTCAACTTCTTTTCATGAAGATACTCAATAGATAGTTGTCGAATGAATGCATAGGCATATGTTTTGACCAGTGACATTTCAAATAAGGAATTAAAATTCTCTTTAATCCACTTGTGATTATACTGGAAATAATGCAGGAAGGGAACCATGTGCTGTCTCCATAGCCTAAAGGAAAATGCACTACCACTCAGCAGAATCTCCTTTCCCAGTTGGTATTTCCAGGTACCTAAGTAGGGCTCAAGGCAGACAATAAATTCCCAGCTTAAAAAGGAGTGAAAAAAGTCCCCTTACCTTTTCTAAGAACAAACTTCCGTAAAGAAAGCTAGAGGAAAAATATATTTCTTATTGGACTATTTTGGAGTAAAACAATTCACTCATTTCAAAGAATGACTAACACATCAGGAGAGATTCATTTATTTTTCTCTCGATGCTCGTAGTTAAAACCTACTGGCTACCACACATACAGAAATCCCAGTCACTGAAAAATACATGAAGATCTGAGGAGGTTCAAGTAACAGCAATGTGATCAGGAAAATGGGGCTTGGCTAGTCTTAATTCCCTCAGCTCCTCCTCACGGAGCTTGCTTCTTGCATTGTGAGTGAACGGAGAGAATGGTATCTTCAGATTTAACAACAACAACAAAACCCCTCAGGTTCATTCTGTATTCAAGGTGGGATGCTGTAGAACAATTTGTTTCACAACCAAAAGTTGACAGAACAAATCCAAAACATTTCTGTGTACATGTTTACATGCACAGCGATTGGCATCCGAGGTGGGTCTGAAGGTGTGCCTGAAGTCCCTTATGCTTTTTGTAACATTTTCAAATTCATTGCTGTCTTCCAGATGACAGGAAATTCAGGTCTGCCTTCCTCCTGGGAGATCTTTATTCACAGACAAGTCAAAAACCCTTGACAAAAGGCAACCAAGGGAACTTGTTGACCTTTTAGCTGTCTGGCTAACATCAGTGCAAGTATTGTTCCCTGATAAAACAAGAAATTCAATTTAAGGGGAAATCTAGAAGGCATTTGAGGCACTCTCATTTTATTTTACCTCTTGGGCTGTCTTTCAAACTGAGAACAAATGTAAATAAACAAGCACTGCGCTCCGATTCCACGGATTCAATAACAAATATCTGGTCTCACAGCTTGATGTAAATGAGACGTTGTCTGTCTCCTTATTTATTGCTCCTTTCACCCATTTGTTGAATTTTTTTTCCTCATCCTTTCCCGTACACACACACACAATTATTAAGAAGTTAAAGCTTCACTTCTTTGGCTAGATCATTTGTTTTCTTTTCCCCATATCATTTGTTACACTTAAAAAGCTACATTCTTTCATAAGTGGAAAAAAAAGAACAAATCACATCCCAACAATGCATTCTCAAATATTGGTCACTTGTGTGATGTGTCCAACATGAAGAGCTTGCTAATCTAATTACATAATGGCTTATTTAGTTTGTAATAACTTTTATTTTAACACGCCTTGTGTAATCAAAATATTTTTTTCTATTGAAGTTGATGAAACATTCATTCATCAAACAATTAAGTGTCAGGCACTGTGCTGGGAGAATAAAGTCAAATAAGATGGAGGTGCTGCCTTCAGGGAGGAAGAGCCTGAAGGAGGACCAATGCAGACCAGACCTAGAAGTTCACCAAAGTACATAATTGCACTCATAGCTATACAAGGAAATGCACGCTGCTACACGGAACGCTCACAAGTATTCTATTTCTACTTAATAGCATCTCATGTTCCCATAATTTCTACAGGGACTTCACATTTGAACTACTCCAGCTAAACTCAGCAATTTTAAGTAATATAATAGTTCAATGTGCTGTGGGGGTGCCTTGGAAGACGGTGTAAGAAAGAGAAAGAGATAGAAGTCTTTTTCAGATCTATCAAAACTTACTTCATTAAAGCAGGTTTGAAGTCCTTACAAGACATAGTACAGGAAAGCATAATAATGGGAGACAGTCTGAGAACCTCTTAAAGTCTATAGAATTATCAGTTACTAAAAGGTATGTGCTATAGGTGCCTGCACTAAAATTTTTCTTCCTTCTTAAGAGCAAAAATGTTGGGGGGGAGGAGGTGGGAAACTCAATGTTACCTTCTTTTACCTTTGTATTCTCTATCCCATCACGTCTTGTCTACTAGGGATTGATCATTTATCATAGTTTCTAACAACAACAAGAAAGTCTTAGAAGCACACAGTGATAACAGCTAAGCTAGAAAATGAAAGTTTTTCGGTTTGGTCCTCCCAGTGAACTCAATCCTTTGAACTCAGGAAAATTCATGCAAGGAGTGGGTACATCATCACCCTGTTTGGCTCCACTCCAACTCACCCACTAAGAGTGTAATTCCAGTCCAATGCATTCACCCAAAGACACACAAGCCAGGAGTGATGGAGATGGAGAGCATGGGCCAGATGGGAAAGTGGGCTCTTGTAGAGTTTTGCCACTGAATGACTCCTGAGGGCCTCCAGTGCAGCTGAAAGCCAGGCTCTCAGAAGCAAGCCGCCCCACCACAAGATGGCAAAGGAGAAACTGAGCAAAAGTACCCAGGCATTACTATTCACACATTTCAGTCCCTAATTAAAAGATAATTCCAAAAAACCATGGCCATCCCACTCTGTCTGCAAAATTCTAGAATTTCCAAGTATAATCCTCACAGTGTTGTGATGAAGATGTTTGCAGAGTGGCCCGGTCACGTGCTTCCAACTCAGGTTTCCTATCATATGATGCTCAGCCGACAGCCTGCAGCAGCAATTGTGGCGTGCCTTTGGCATGGCCAGAGCATGCAACCAGACACCAGGGAGAACGAGGCCGCACACCTGCTCCGGGGCCTTCACCAGACCTTCAACACTGGGGTCTTTCAATTTGTTTTTTACCTTGACCCAGTAAGAAATACTTTACATCAGAATTCAGTGCGCGCGCGCACACACACACACACACACACACACACACACACACAGTCATAAAACTGAAACAAAAATTTCACACACAAATTATACTAACAACATGCATTGTATACAAATTTTTTTTCCATTTTAATCTATTTGATTTTTTTAGTTTCTTGTTCTGACCCACTAAGTTGATTTCAAGACCCAGTGGTTTATCACCTGTGGTTTAAAAAATAATTCTGATCTATCCATCTACCCACCCACCTCCCAGCACGCACACACACACCCCTAGCTTGCTCAGCACGGTTTTGAGACTGCTGATAGATACTTAAGACACCCACTCCTTCCACAGAGCAGAGTGAAGCTATGTGGTATGAACAATGATATGCTTACCACATGTGAAATTTTATATGCCCATTTAGAGGCAGATCAAATGCTCAACAGAATTTAAGATCCTTTTAATGGGAGATGACTGAACAGTAGTGTGAAGGGAGTAGGGCATCACTCTCTAGCTCTCTCCACTGTCTATCCATAGATTGAAAGGCAGAGACTGAATCTGAAATGCATACTCTCTCTTTGTCTCTCTCTGTTTTTGCCCCTACGCTTTCTCACATAATGTGTGTGCATGCATATGCGTGTGCATGTGTGACTTAACTATATTTTTCTTTACAATAAGGCTCATATCCAAAGTCAAACCTTCCATCACATGTGACACCATTAATTAACCACCCTGTTGAGTGTGTCTATTGCATTAGACTTCAACTACCAACACTTGCAGGGTCTGGAACTGTGTAAGGCATGCTTACTCTGTGCTCCCATGATAATTTGCATGGTTCTTTTCTACTCCTTTCATAACAATGGTGGTGATGGTTGCAGCAAAACCAGGCACTCTGTGAGGATAACAAAGGATAGGCCTCATGTTTCATTCATCTTTCTGTCTCCCAAATATAGCTCAGAGCCTGGAATGCAACAGCTGCTCAACAAATATTTGTTGAGTAAATGGATGAAGGGATGGATAGATAGGTGACATCAAAAAACTCTTTCTATGTTCTTTACATCAACTAAGTTAAGGATCACATGGCAGTCTCTCATCGGGCAGAAATCTGCCTTTTAGGGAAGTTATTTGTTTAGTTTTAATTTTTCAGACTTCTTTGTGACTAATCCCTGCTTATAGAGTAGGACAGGCAGGACTACAGATGTATATTCATTTAACAAATATAAGTGTCCCCACAATATGTTAAGCCCTGTGCTAGCAAAAGATCTGCCCTGAGCTCTTAATATCTACTTGAAATGGATCAAAGAATTAGTCATGTGCAATCCATATGTGAGATCCAAATCCAAGCACATTGTAGAACTCACTGCTTAATCCACCTTGTATCCTGTTCATCACCCAAATCTACCCTCCACCCACAGCAGAGTTTTCTCATTGATCCTGTCCATAGGCAAGTCAAATTTTGTTTGAAGAAATCAGTATCACAATGGAATTCAAGTTTAAGGACAGTTCTTCTCCTCACCTTCTCCCATAACCCCTTAAATATGTCCCAGCCTCAGATAATTATAATGTCTAAATTTTAAGTGAGGATTTATAGTTTATAAAAGGCAATCATAGAGATAATCTCATTTAATCCTCATAACAATTCTGTGAGGGAAGAGGGATCCTTCAGGTTCACAGTGACCTTGTCCTGCTTTTGTCTTCCTGGTCTTTAATTCCAGTCATTCATTTTGGTGAGGCACATCTTTGTCCCCTGTACTGTTCCAGAGCTGGTTAGTATTAGCAGATTGCTGGCCAGCTTCTGACACAAGCCAGAACTTATTCCTGACAGTGCTCTATAAATTATGAGTGTTAATTTAATTTCCCTTACCATCTATATGGCGCTGATCCTATTTTTAAATCTAGTCAATTGGTATTGGTCATATCTAATCTAAATTGCTAAAATATGATACTTAGTGAATAATGTTCAGAGCAAGGATACAATTCTTGTGGGGTTTTTATTCTTCTAGGAAAACACACTAAAGAAAAGGAATATTCACACACACGTTTTACCGAGTATTTATTTCATAGGAGAGAGCAAGAGATTGAGAGAGATTTGTGTAATAGAGCCCCCTAAGAAGACTCAAAGGGGCAGGAAACGTGGGAGAAAGAACTAAACACATAGATCACTCAAATTCCACTGAGCCATCAAGGGAACCAGTTAAATGCTGGTGAATGGAACTCTTTCTTCCTATATATAATGCCCTGGTACTGACCCCATCCTGGCTGGAGTTTAATATACTCTATATCTACCAATTCTGGGGACTATTTCTACCACTTTTGAACTGTGAGTCAACTTCAGCTGAAAACTTTAGATATAGTGATTTTGAATTGATTAAGACAGTGTCTGAGTATGTCATGCTGTGAACAGACTTGTCATCACCCACTAGGGGATGGACTCCCTCGTGTGATGCTGGGCTCTCTTAGTCCTTGGATGGAGATGGTACTATTTTGCAGTGGCCATCAGAGTAATTTATAGATATGCTGTCAACCTGTAATGATCAAGTTTAACAATTTGCTTCAAACTCAGCTCACAGCCTCGTAGCTGTAAGTGGGACTTGCCCTTTCAGATTGGAGTGGCTGGTTAGTACTCTAGAAACGGATAAAACATGTGGTCATTTAGTTGATATAATAAGGGTCAAATGTGCTTTCAGAGCTGTTTGTTTCTTTGACTTTACAGACTTTTCAATATTGCATTTTGTAGAGACAGTATGGAAATAAATAAAAATCTACTCATCTATTCTTATTTGATCAGATCCTCCACATTTCCCTAAAAGTTGACTCCATTGGCTTTGGATTTTACTGCTATGGTGAAGGAGCCATATTGTCTTCCTGACACCCTTAGGAATCTCATGCAAACAAAACTCTTCCATGCTCTCAATAATGTGAAAACTCCATCCAGCCCACTGCACTCCCCATCAGAAGTGGGGCTTGTACATTGTGTAAGACCTGAGGTGGATTTACCATGAAGCTAATGAAGATTAAGCTTTACTACCTCAAGGCCCTGGACTTAATTTTTTATTTATAATTTTGTAGTATTTTGCTTAAAGAGGGCCCCAAATTCTGTAAATTTCAGGTTCCACAAATCCTGGACCCACCTGTGGCAAGATCAAAGTCACTGGGGCAAAGGAGTGGATATTCTTACCCCCAATACACCTCAGAGTCCATAACTGATGTTCATCTTTCAGAGTTACTTACATGGAGGCTGAAAGAGAGACTGGGTACTTCTCAAAGTTTCTGCTACATTTGTGATTCTATGGCCAGAGCCATCCCCACTGATTCCTCTCAAATGCGGATCACCTGGATCCAGAAACCCTCTCTGGAAGAAGACAGCTAAAGAAGTTAATAGGAGTGATAGATATTTCTCATATATTCAGGTGGAATCCCAAAAGATACACTTCTTGCATTACCACTACCCTTTCATCTGCTAACTGAATGGTAAGTATAAGATGAGTATTCCAATTGGCTGCTAAGATTCTAAATGATTTAAGAAAGCTGACCTTGGGCGGGGGAAATGTCTCCCAAGACAATATCATTTAACTTACATTCTTTTCTTTTAGTTGTGATATGCCAGAGTGCCCAGTTTTTCTGTTTATTTTTGGAGAAAGCCAATTATCAATAGTAGCTTATTAAATGTGAAAACAGTGTAATCAACTGGAGATTTTTTAAAAGTGTGGCTGCAAGTTCCTATCTAACTTCATATACCTACAGGAGGCAAATATGCTTCGATTTTCAAAGAAGAGGTGTTCACTCTTAATTAAAAGCCTGTGAAATCCAAGGAGACTCAAATTATTGTAAAGACCGCTTGTGTGAAATTTGCAATGCACTTTTGAAATATGCCGCTGTCACAGCTGCCCTCTGATGAGGCTTGGGTTCCAATCTGTGCCTCTCCAGCAGTCTGTGCGACCACTGCTGCCAGGTGGCATCGGCTTCCTCACAGCGTCCTCCTCCTGTCTGCCATGAGGGAATAAAGCCGCGTCTCCCCGGGAAGCTTCCATTGGTGGCTCAGAAGAAAACTGTCTGCAGAGAAGAGATGGCAAGCATACTTGGAAATGTGAATTATTGCTGTCATCAGCACATTGCTTCCTTCTCGTATTGAACCTGTGACATTGAAACAGTTTGCTTATATGTAGTTACAATATTTGTAATTTGCCTTGGGCTTGCTGAAATGTAGAGATTCATAGCTAGTTGTTTGTGGCTTTGTAGGAAGCAGAAAATCTTTCTTTGCAAACTTAACAAAAAGGAAATTAGCAAACTGATACTCAGGTAAGTTGCCTTAAAAGTTTTGCAATTATCAATTTATTATTTATTTTAAGAAAAATATCACCAGATATAACTATTCTAACTGAACTGAGGCTAAAATAAAAAAAATTTTAAACATAGCAAACATCTTCGCTACTCCAAAGAAAAGTAGACAATTCTTGGTTTAAGGCTAAGCATACCCCCAAAGAAAGAAGAAAGAAATGGAAAGGAAAGGAAAATGCTGAGAGCATCTGTAAACTTGGGCCTGCATCTTTGGTACTTCAGGGACAGTTGTGGCAATTGTGCTGATGAAAGAGAATTTATGGATGTAAGTCATTTGTGCCGATATAGCCCTGGCACATAGCTATGGGTGCAACTGGTGAATGCAAAGTCAGCCATTTGCAAGAAAACATTTTTCACCTTCATAAGATCCTCAAAGGTTTTCCATCAACCTTTCACTATTAAATAATCCGTATCTGACTTTTTTCTTCTTAGACCATCGGAAAGACACTGAGGAGATCCTTGATCGAGTTATATCCCAACATTGTATAACATTAAGGAAGAAAGTTTCAATCTCTTCAAAAATTATTTCTTAAGCAACTGACTTGCTTATACTATTATGGTAAGAATTTATAAAGCAGATTAAATAGATAAGGTTTCTACCTACAGAAGTGTGGCTTGAAATCAACTTGCTCTCTACTCACAATTTGTGGCTATTAGGGAAATGTTAGCAAAAATAGTTCTTTGGAAGAAAGTTTAAACAGCTATGTTATAAAGTCATTTTTCTGCATCAGCTCCCCAAAACAGCATTATTTTATTTTTCTTAAATATTTAATTTATTTAACCTGAGGCTCTTTCACATAGTGGAGAAGGAAATTTAACATAAGCGCAGGATAATATAGAATAATTAATTGCAATTTCTAAAGCTATGCTTTGCTTTAGTTTTCAGATTTCTGACATACAATCACTCTCTAACACATACAGTAGGCTTCACTCATGTAACTGATCTTTCTCTCCGGGACTGGGACTGAGTGAAGGGGCGCAAACTTGAGGAGACAGACACCCTCAGGGTCGTGCAGTAAGCTTCAGCTTTGCGCCCTAGGTGTCTTACTTGCCCCACCCCAGCCCCAGCCCTACTGGTCCTTGTCCCACCATACTAACAGCCAATCTGCTAAATTCACATTCAAATGGCTGTTATTTTGTCCAACAAGAAGTGTCTGGTCACATTTGCGTCCTAACTCTCCATCCAGGTGAAAGACAATGATAATTGGTGGCTCGGTTCAAATTCTAATTCTAGACTAAGAATTATACAAATACCTTCCATGTTATTTGGACAGAAAACTCACGTCCTTTTACTAAGACAAATTTCTTCTTAATTTTATGTGGAAAACATCTTGGGTGCAAATTATTGTATGATCTTGTTTTCCTAATGACTTGGGGAAATATAAGGTTTATGTCAAAAGCTGAAACTTTGACCACAGGATCAATGATCACTTTTTCCCATCACTGATTGTGATTGAAACAAATTACAATATCATGGGTTCTTACAAATTCTTTCATTGATCCATATCCATGCCTTACTTTTAATGCTGAAACATACTTTTAGACTTATCTCTACCACTGAATTACCTCAGGCAAGTGATAATTCTTCCGCACTTTATTTGTGTTATCTGAATAGTGATGAGTATATGAAAAGATAAAATCTTTTGCTGTAACAAAATGTTAAATAATACTGAGAGCATTTTAAAAATGACAATTCTAAAATATTGTGTTTGATTTTAACAATACTTATCAAATTATGGTTTGAATGTATTGGTAATATCATTGTAGGGTCCTAGGAAGGACATCTAACAGTTGCTTATATAGGAAGTCACTATTGTTTTTCAATCAAAGCATAAGGCTGAGTCAGGGACACAAATATAAATTATGATTTCTTTGTGCTCTATATTTATTAGTAAAGGATCTTGTGCTGAGAAATGTTTGGAAGTTCACTTCTGAAGCATTTCAAAAAGACTAAATAGGGGAGCAGTGGGCTATTTTCCCATGGGAAGAATTTAGAATTGCACTTCACAAGAGTGGGCCTGACAACCTGAAGTGAGGGTTTGTCTCTAGTTTCTGGATATATTCGAGTCTCAAACATCTATCCTTTTCTGTCGAATCCACCTGGCTAACCTTTCCTTTCACCACATTATATTCTTCCTTACCATGTTCAGTGAATGCTGCTAAAATACCAGCGCATAGCATTCATTCTGCGCTGACTGCAGCTTGAGTGGTTATATAGCCTTAAAGAAATTGTCAAGAGTTATAGCTAGGATAGGGTATGGGAGAAAAGAGGCCCCTATATGCTCACAGGGTTGTCTTAATGCTTCTCACACCTCCTAGACTACAAGGAGGCCAGTGGAAGCACCGTCTCCATTCCTGACTCCCAGCCCTCGCATCAAGTAGAAGCTTCTGGAAGTTCCCCCAGCTGAAGCACAGGCTCTCTGGAGACTGTGGTGGAGACCTAAACTGCTGGAGAGCACCATCAATCAGAGAGATGAACAAGCCCTGATAGCAAATCCAGCAGAAACCTCACCACTTTTTTTTTCTAAAGACCTTTTCAAACCCTTCTCTAGTCACTGAGTAGAAAGCAGTAAATTAGAGCTGCAGGCTCAGAATTTGGAAGGCTCTGGCAAGTGGGGCAGGCTGAGTTATTATTTTCTGTAACAATCCCGCCTGCTCAGGAGTCATACATAATGGAGAAGGAGGTAAATAAGAATTAAATACCTGAAGTCTCTTTTTTCTTCTGTCTTTTGATTACACCACTATTTTATTTATGATTCCCCAAAGAGAAGGAAACTTCCCTTATGTGCCATTGTTTTTGTAAATTGTTAAAGAATCACAAAAATGAAATCCTTCACAGCGGGTTTTTCTCTATGGCCTCTTTCCTGCTGTACTGACCCCTTTAAAGTGATGGTTTACCCACACATGCTCCCCTCCTCCACAGTCACCCTATCCCCCCACCTTCAAATAAAACCGGCCTTAATGTCACTGTGTCTTATTTACCAAAGGAGATCAAATATATCTTAAGTCCACACTGAGCTTGGTGTTGCGTTCCCTGGCATTGTCCAGGTTTTGCATTATATGATATTGTTTTGTGTCTCAGGAACAATGTTTAGGGTAGACAGTCCGTATTCTTTGTTTTGTGTTTGCATGAGAACTGAGTGAGCAACTATACAGTGTGAACAATAAATAAAGGAAATGTAAACAGCTCAGGTTTGGTTTGGTTTGAAATATTATTCTCAACAGGTTGGCTGGGAAAAAGGATGATAAGAAAATGTTTATCTGAATTATCTGTGCTGTCTCTCAAGGTTTCACATTTCTTTGCCCAAACAGACAGAATTTGATATAAGGGCTCTCTAATTCTGAATCTATTTGGAAGTTTCTAGCATTTGGCTCTTTTCCCTAAACAAAAGTTCAGGGCTTATTTTTTATATCACTGACACCCCCCCCCCCACTGGGAAAATTAAGAGATTGGGAATACAAGTTCTTCTTTCATGTTACCCTCCAGCTAGAGGCAATTCCTTTTAATAAAAAGGATTTGGAGTGTGAATAAAAGGCTAGATGATGTCAAGGAAGAGACCAACATGATCCCACAATGATAAAGTCTTCGTGTAATAATTCTTAACAGATTTAAGGGGGGAAAAATGCAGTGGGAAACAAAATCCACTACACATGACAGGCAGGATTCTTTTTTGACTCAAGCTTACCAAATATTCCGACTTTCCACCCTTTGAAATTTTTTGTACACACCACTCCACCAGAGCAGAATAAAGCATGCTTGAGTAAGGAGTAAGCCCAAAACAGAGGACAAGTTACACTGGAATGGCATTTAGGGGTATTTTATTCATGCAATGCAACTATGGGAGTTAGAAAAATTGTAGTTTCTCTCACATTCATTCACTGAATTCGCTTCAAGCTCCGCAGTCTGCCTGCCGTGAAACCCTGGAGTTTGTTGGCCCTCAGCCCTGTGTGCCCTCATGTGTGTGCCCTGTATTTTTCCATAGATCTCTTTACCTTATACTATATATTACTATGTATATTACTTATATGTATATTACAATGCACTATATTACACTGTATATCTATTCATATCATATATATACAGAAGTGTATACCAAACCATGTTCTGTATGGGCAATTTAAGAGATTCCAAGAGTACTTCCAGCTCTACTCAACTTTCCCTTTACACACTGACTCACAAATTACCCCCCATGTATGATCACTGTAATAATTATACTGTTTTGATCAAGTTTAGGTGACTAAGCTCAGACAAATCACAGCTGCAGTAACTGAAAGCCCCTGCAAGGTGCGTTCATGCAAAGACTGTCAGATATTTGAGGAATCACAGAAAATGGGAGAGATGCCAGAAAAGTGGGAAACAGAAAAATGTAACCATTTTCAAAAGGAGGCTACAGATATAGTCTAGAAATTTAAAACTATAAAACTCATTTCACACTGATCTCCAGCAACAAAAAACCAATTTTAAGATATTTAAATAATTTGGAAGCATTTAGGAAATGACTACAACTAGCCAGCATGGTTGCACTAAGAATAATCCATAACAAGCAAAGCTAATTTCATTTTTTGATCATACTATTCATCTGTTTTTTTTTTTTTTTTTGTGAGGAAGACCAGCCCTGAGCTAACATCCGTTGCTAATCTTCCTCTTTTTGCTGAGGAAGACTGGCCCTGGGCTAACATCCGTGCCCATCTTCCTCTACTTTATATGGGACGCCACCACGGCATGGCTGACAAGCAGTGCGTCGGCGGGCGCCTGGGATCCGAACTTGCGAACCCCGGGCTGCCAAGCGCGGACTAAACCGCTGCGCCACCGGGCGGCCCCACTATTCATCTGTTTTTTAAGGAAAAGCCATAAAGATGGTATATGTTGGGGCCAGCCTAGTGGTGAAGTGATTAAGTTCACACGCTCTGCTTCAGTTGCCCGGGGTTTGTGGGTCCAGATCCCAGACATGGACCTATACACCACTCATCAAGCCATACTCTGGTGGCATCCGCCATACAAAATAGAGGAAGATTGGCCCAGATGTTAGCTCAGGTCCAATCTTCTTCACCGAACAAAAAAAGACGGTATATCTTAAATGTGTGATATTCTAATGGAAAAAATGAAGAATAACATTAATTTATGAATTGTCATCAAATTGGAGGGGGCTTCAGTCAAGTCCTTCACTAATTTGCACTTAGTTCCATCTTGCCCAATATTTTTCTTTAATGTCTTGGATAAAAAATGTAGAACAATTATACTTTGTGGATTACAAAAAACTAGACAGGAGAGCAAACTCAGACAATTAGTATTACCAAAAAAAAGACCCTCAGAAAACTGAATTTGAAGAGCAAAGCTAATAAAACTTCATTTAATAAGGAGAAATGTAAATGTAAAGCTTGTCACTATGGTGCAAAATTTAACTTTGCATGCACAGAATTAGGCAGATCTGTCTTAAACACAAAACTTGTGGAAAGAACTGGACTTTTCATTGACTGAAAGTGTAACATGAGCCAATCATGTGATGTATCTGCTAAGTAACTGTAATCTTTGGTTATATTTCCAGTCCCCAACAAAAAGGGAAGTTATCTTCCCACTGAGCTCTATCCTAGTTGACCACATGTGGAGTATTGTATTGAGTTCAAGGGGACACATCTGAAGTCTAATCCATCTTCAACATGACAGGCTTTCAAATATTTGAAGACAGCTTTCAAGCTGCCTTCTCCAAGCTAAGTATCCCTCTTCTTGATAGAACAAGGTGTTGTGTCAACAGGACAATTCCACGTTAGTAACATTGCCCTGTATACATTTGTCAACCACTCTTTGTAAATGTGTCACACAGGATTAAATGGGATGCTCCAGATGTAGAATCACCTGTCCTGTGCAAATTATTCTTAGATTAAACAAGTCTAAGATTACAGTGAAGCTACATCATACATGCATTTAACTTACACTGATGCTACTACAGGTTTCAGCAAAAATATATAAAAAGGGATACAGCCCACCCAGTGAACATAAGCTCCTGAATAAACATGAGATGAGAAATGTGAATCTGGACACTCATGGGTCATAAATTTAATACTTCCTATAGCGAGGGCTAATGTGATTCAAGAGTTTAAAGATGTGGGGGGTTTCTGTTTGTTTAGCCTCATCCCTAAATACAATGCTGTTCTTTATGGGAAATTTTAGATTTTCAAGTTACCTTTGACTCAATGGGAATTTTGTCTTTTTTCGTGATTTGATAACCACCTAAGGTGCAACTCTTCCATATATCTTTTTTTTTTTCTGGCCTTCACCTCACATTTTTTAACTTATACGCAATTTTTAACATCACCAAATACTTGATCAATCAAGTCTACTCTATCTTATACTTTTAGAGTTGTTTTGTTCTATTTTATTTGAAGCTAAGTATGGGATTTTATGTTTATTTCTATTACATTTCTTCCTATTATATTTGACTCATCACTCCAGACTATTGCTTTTAGGGGTCAAATTGCTGTTATAGTCAGCCTTGTGTCATCTAGTTTCCAAGATAAACCAAGACCTGACCTTTCCCTCTTAGTCGCCATTGCAGATTCATTAAGACCTTTGCCTGGACTACTATATTTCACAGATTTTAAATATTTTTGTTTACATGTTACATATTTGAAATTATGCCTTAAAATCAGTGGGAGCTTCAAGAGAATAAAAAGACAAGCCACAGACTGGGAGAAAATATTTGCAAAAACACATCTGATAAAGGACTGTTATCCAAAATATACAAAAAGAACTCTTAAAACTCAACAATAAGAAGGTGAACAATCTGATTAAAAAGTGGACCAAAAGCCTTAACAGACATCTCACCAAAGAAGATTCATATGGCAAGTAAGCATATGAAAATATGTTCAAGATTTTATGTCAGGGGCCAGCCTGGTGGTGTAGCAGTTAAGTTTGCTCACTCACCTTCCACGGCCCAGGATTCGCCAGTTCAGATCTTGGGTGCAGATCGACACACAGCTTGTCAAGCCATGCTGAGGCGGCATCCCACATAGAGCAACTAGAAGGATGCACAATTATGACATACAACTATCTCCTGGGGTTTTGGGGAGAAAAAAAGCAAAAAAACAAAAAGATTTTATGTTATCAGTGAATTGAAAATTAAAACAACAATGAGATACGACTACAAATCTACTAGAGTGGCCAAAATGCAGAATACTGAAAACACCAAATGCTGCCAGGAGCCAAAACAATAGACAGTAGGAAGGAATGCATATGCTTTAAAGCAATGGTTCATAGTAGTGGTGCCATCTGGAATATTAGTCTAGGAAAAATGAGTAATGGTCTAGCAGTGAGGTAGGGAAGAAGTGACAGGGTTTCCCACACCAAGTTGCTACCATCGAGGGTGGTTGACATTGTCCCAAAGTTGATGGCTTCCCCTGGTTACTGGTAGAGGCCAAGTCAATCTTCTCTAGAGAAAAGCTTTCCCAGTTACTAATTTGGGAACAAGGGACTTCCACTGAATAAAATCAATCAATGAGCTCACAGTCCAACAACCCAAACAAGAGAAACAATCTGCTATGTCTGAGAGACAGTGAACACAACCAATAATTTTAGACTCCCTTCCCCAGCATGGCAGCTATTAGAACAGTCAGATATAGAATATGGAGCTGACTGTCTACATAGGGGATGTCTTAAAAATTAAAGATGCAGGGGCCAGCCGGTGGCATAGTGGTTAAGTTCACGCACTCTGCTTCGGCGGCCTGGGGTTCGCAGGTTCAGATCCCAGGTATGGACCTACACACCGCTCATCAAGGCACACTGTGGCAATGTCCCATACATAAACTAGAGGAAGATGGGCACAGATGTTAGCTCAGGGCTAGTCTTCCTCAACAAAAAGAGGAAGATTGGCAACAGATGTTAGCTTAGGGCTAGTCTTCCTCATCAAAAAAAAAATTTAAGAATGCATCACAAAAATGATCATTAGGAATAATTCCAACAGATTTAAAAAAGAAATAAACATAGGTTTTAGAAATGAAAAGGTAGAATTGTTGAAATAAAAAACTCAATGCACAACTAAACAGCATGTTAAACATATTATGAGAGAAATAATAAACCAGAATATATATATGAAAAAAAATCATCAGCATATAGCACAAAGAGATGGAGATGGAAAAAATATAAAAGAAATATTAACTAAAGTAGGAGATAAAATGAGAGGGTCTATCATACATCTAATAAGAATCCCAAAAGCAGAGAATAAAGAGAAGGCAGAAGAGGAAACAAAGAGATCCAAAAGACACAATCTAGTAAAACTGCACATCTCCAAACACAAGAAAAAGACCTTAAAATCAGTCAGAGGAAAAGAACGGAATATCTTCAAAGTCATCACAATGAGAATTACAGTAGACTTCTCAATAACAATAACAGAAGAAAATAATGTACACCCAGAATACCTATCTTTCAAGAAAATAAGAGTAAAATAAAGATATTTTTTATAAGCAAGTAGAAATAGTTTCCCACACAGCTGAAAGAATTTCTAAAGGATATACTTCAAGGTAAAGAATAATTCCAGCATGATTGAGATACAGGAAGAAATTATTTTTAAAAAATGGTAAACATGTTTATAAACCCAAACATTGTCTGTATAGAATAATAATAATATAGGAATAATTAAAGTACTGGAAAATAATAACATTTAAGTTAGAAAAGGAGTGACCAAAGTTAAAATATTCTAGGATCTTTGTATATTTCAGGAGAGAGGTTGAGATATTAACTTCAAACTCTTAAGTCAAATATGCATGATAATATTTCAAGAGCAGTTACTGAAAGAATGCAGTAGAATTTGAGTGTGAAAGACCCAAACAAAGAGAGATAAAAATATAAAACAAATAAAATTCAACTAACAAAACTCAAAAAAAATGTAAGTAGATTAAACTCGTATTTAAAAGACAGAGATTACAAGATAACATATTTTTAAATCCAACTATATCCTGCTGAGAAGAAAACATGTAAGTATAAGAACACAGAAAGGTTGAAAGTAAAAAGATGGAAAACTATATCCCAGGCAATTACTAATAAAAAGGAAGCTGGAATAGCTATTTTAATGGTAGAAAAAATAGATTTAAGACAAAGCAGCTGATAAAGTTTCAATTCACTAAAAATACACTACATTCTAAATTTTTATGCACCTAAAAGAACAATCTCAAAATATATAAAGCAAAACTGACATGACTTTAGACAGAGGTTGACAAATCCATAACGTCTCACAATTACTGACAATTCAAGCAGAAAAAAAATCAGTAATGAATATGAATATGAATTAGTGAAGATGTAGAGAACTTTACATGAAACAATTAGAAAATACACAACCTTCTTAGGTAGACACAGAACATTTGTGAAAATTCATATTTTCATAAATGTTTATAAAACAACAAGATTCAAAGAACAGATAACATTATTTGACTATAATGTAATTAAGGCCTAAGTTAACTACAAAAATAAAATGTTTTGTAACATTTGTCTGTTTGGAAAACAGTTTGGTGGTACCTCAAAGAGTAACAAAGAGTTACCACATGACCTCACAATTTCCATTCCTAGGTATATAACGAAAGAATTGAAAACATGTTCTCACAAAAACTTATACACTAATGTTTATAGCAGCGTTATTTACTATATCCAAAAAGTGGAAACAACCCTAATGTCCATCAACTGATGAACAGAGAAACAAAATGTGGTATATCAATACAACTGAATATCATTCAGCCATGAAAAGGAATGAAGTACTGGCACATGCTTTAACATGGATGAACCTTGAAAACATTATGCTATGTAAAAGAAGTCAGACATAAAAAGCCACATATTATATAATACTATTTATACGAAATGTCTAGAATAGGGAAATCTATAGAGACAAAAAACACATTAGTGGTTGCCAGGAGATGAGAGCAGGGTGGATGGGGAGTAAGTGTTAATGGATACAGAGTTTCTTATTGGAGTGGTGAAATATTCTGTAATTATATAGTGGTGATGTTTGTACAATTTTGTGAATCTAATAAAACCACTGAATTGTATATTTTACATCACTGAGAGTGATAAAAGTGGAATCACTCCTGTTTCCACCCTTCCAGCGTATGATCTTCCTACTGAGACAGAATACTATTAAAAAGATCTTTGATTCAAAGTACATACCGTTTCCTGAGGGATGGTACTCAATTCTTGCAAGGTACTGCCTCTAAGCTGGCTCTTCAGCTCTCCTTTTACCAGCTTTTTCTAACTGTTAGGCCAACAGCTGCAGGTGGTATAGAATTTGATAGGTCCAGTGGATCCCATGGTCATGGGCCCACTTCCTGCACCTCCTTTTCTGTAAAGTGGGTCCCTGATCTGATGCAATATTATGTAGGATTCAATGCCAGTTGTTCACAGTGGTGCTGGAGGAAAGGCAAACTCATATCTAGATATAAGTCTGTTTGTGTCAGAATGAATTGCTGGTCCTTTCAATGTGGAAAAGCTCCAATGTAAGCCTTTGCAAACATTTTTTCCCATCACACTGCCTTCTGACTGGGTTACATACCCATACTTAAGTAGTCATTGTGGCCCAGGTGATGGAATTGGCTGACTGACTTAAGACAATTATATTCTACTCAAATCACAGTGGTAAGAATGGAGAGAATAGTTCACCCCCAAAACTCTAGTGTTATTAGGAAGAAGAAAATGGATGCTAGACAGCCAAAAATGATAGAGAGAGAAAGATATAGATAGATAGATAGATAGATAGATAGATACAGATATAGATATAGATACAGATATAGATAGATAGATTGATAGATAGATGCATGATAGATAGATCAGATTAGATTAACTGGTTCTTCCTACTACTGTCCAAAAAGAAGCTTTCCTGTTTTGGATAGAATAATGTAGAGCTGGAATTCCTCTGGTGGAGAATAAATCTGTACTAATGCATTCACTACCAAAACATAGCTGCCTATATATAAAAATCAGAACCACAGAGGAAAAAAATTTCCCAACTTTGGCAAATTTATTTACCCCAGATTCAAGTCCACAAATAGCATAACGCAAAAGGTATGAATGACACGCTATTGGGGAATACAAGCGTGAGTAAAATACAATCCTGCTCACAAAAAAATAAAAACAAAACCTTAAAATTCAATGGAGATCATTGGAATTTAAGACAGGATTATCTGCAGTCTCACAGAAACAAGCAAAAGTGTCTGCCCTACTGTCTTAAAATTTTGTATATTTTCTAAAGATCCTAGAGTGTCAGCACTGTATTCTTCCTTTGTTCTTTGCCAAATTTAATGTTAGGTAGATCCTGGCTAATGTTGCATATTAGCTTGTTGACAACAATTGCTCGTTAAAATTAAATGACATACTTACTAGAAAATATTTGGGGGGAAAATTCTTTGAAGGGTAAAGGACAGTGAATTTTTTTAAAAGGAAGAGAAAAAAAATTATAGTCTGGTTTCCAAGATGAATAAAGACTTGAGGTAGGTGAAGTCAAAGAATTGACCAACTATAGGCTAGGGGTTTTCCTGGCTCTCCTCTGAGCCCACCAACTCCTAGAATCTTTGTTTCTGACCTTCACACTACATATGCGAGGTCAGGCAGTAATTAATACCAAGCTCTAAATGGCTTCCAGTGGTTTTTAAATCATCCACTTAAAAAAATACATTGTGGACTGCTGATCAAATGGCAAAATGAGCTAGATAAAACATAGCAAAACATTTTCTATTCGCCAATTTTAAAACAAACAAAAATACCCCAGGTAACAGATATGAAGAGGGAACTCAGAGACAGAGCAGTTGCAGAAGGTGAGTGATTTACAGAAGTATCAAAAACAATTAGAGCTCTCATCAGCTGGGACCTGGAGCTTTAAAGCCCATTCCTGGCAGAGAATCCATGGTTTAGGTCCATGAAAATGGGAAGCTGGAACTGAGAGATCTGCTTAAAGCCAGGAGTAAAGATGGACTTCTCTGTCAGTGAGAAAAGAACCAGAAAATTTCTAATCACTGTCTAGAGAAACAATAAAGAAACTTGCTATACACTAAGAACTATGAGAGAAAAAGATTCATTCTTGAGAAATCAGAATCCTAAGCAGTGCTATACACGCGTGTGAGGTTCTCATTTATACAACCCATGTAGTACTCATTTACACACCAAGAAATGAACACAAAAACTAGTTTGGAACCAGTGAAACCCATAAGGCTCTGGCAGAGGCAAATGCAAAGTAAAGATGAGATCCTAGTTGAGGATTATAAATCACACAAGGAAACAAATCCCAAAAGGGAGATTTGGCAGACAGAGTAAACAAAGATTAACACATCCTAAACTGTAAATAGTAATTTGTTCTGAAATAGGTCTGAAAGTAAGTATGTTAAATATCCTCAAAAAAGATAAAGAAAGGAACAGAAATTAAAAGACAAGAACAGGACAGTTCAGAAAAAAGAACAGATTTGAAAATGTCTAGAATTAGGGACATTCTGGAAATTAAAAGAAATGGCCTCTGAAATTAAAACTCAATAAACCACAGAGAGAGAATTGGAGATTTAGTAAATTAACAGATAGAGTTTGAAGAAAATTGCCATAATGCATCACAGACAGATAAATAAATGGAAAATATAAAAGAGAAGTTAAGACATATAGAGGGCAGATGAGAAAATTTAAGAGAACTTCCAAAAGGAGAGAATATAAAGAATGGGTGAGGCAACATTTGGATAGAAAGGAGTGAGAACTTTCTAGAATTGAAGAAAGACATAGTCTGAGATTGAAGGACCATGGAAAATTCCAAAAAAGATATAAAAACAAACCCATGCCTAGATACTCATAAATAAATTACTGAAAATCAAAGACAAAATGAAAATCTGAAAAGAGAAGACAGATTACTTACAATAGAATAGCAATCAGATTGAGAGAAGAATTCTTATAAGCAGCAATAAAAAACAATGGAATAATATCTTCAGAGGTGAATGAAATCAGAAAAGCTAAACTATTATTCAAGAATAAAAGTGAAATAAATCATTTTCAGTCTAAGATTAAGAGATTGTACTATCTAGAGACTGCAATGGTTAATTTTATGTGTCAATTTGATTAGGGTCACAGTACCAAGATATTTGGTCACACATTATTCTAGATGTTTCCATGAAGATATGTCTTAGATGAGATTAACATTTAAATCAGCAGACTTTGTGTAGAGCATATTACTGTCCATAATGTGGGTGAGCCTCATTCAATCAGTCAAAGGCCTTAATAGAAAAGAATGACTTCCCTGAGAGAGAATTCTGCCAGCAGATGGCTTTCTGACTCAAACCGCAACACTTCCCTGGGTTTCTCCACAATCGCATGAACCACTTCCTTAAAATAAATACATCCTCTCTCTCTGTCTCTTTCTTTCTCTCTTTCTCCCTCTACACATATATATACACATATATACACATATAAATACATATATATGTTCTGTTTCTCTGGAGAACTCTGGCTAATACACAGACCTATGCTACAAAATCATGTATTAAAAGTTATACTTTGAGGGGGCTGGTCCGATGGCCTAGTGGTTAAGTTCACATGCTCTGCTTTTGTGGCCCGGGGTTCGCCGGTTCAGATTCGCGGTGTGGACCTATGCACTGCTCATCAAGCTGTGCTGTGGCGGCAACCCATATACAAATAGAGGAAGATGGGCACAAATGTTAGCTCAGGGCTAGTCTTCCTCAGCAAAAAGAGGAAGATTGGCAAAGGATGTTAGCTCAGGGCCAATCTTCCTCACTAGAAAAAAAAGAAGTTACACTTTGATAAGATAAAAAAAAAAAAAAAAAAAAACTGAACCCAGAAGTAAGGGATGGATTACAAGAACAATAGTGAGCAAAGAAATTGGTAATATGCCATATAAATATAAATATAATAAATATTGATGGTTTAAAAAGGAGAGACTAAAATACCAGACATTAATGCATGAAAAATAGGAGGGAGGTAATCAGAGTAAAAATGGTCTAAGGTCCTTTTACTAACAACCTTAGCCTCATTAAGATGCATTTAAAAATTTAGGGGTAGCTACTAAAAAGAACAGGTTTTGGGTTACTTCTAAAAGAGCAGACTAAAAAATCAAATAAATTCACTTAGGGCCGCCCGGTGGTGCGGCAGTTAAGTTCGCGCTTGGCAGCCTGGGGTTCGCAGGTTCGGATCCTGGGCGCCCTCCGACGCACTGCTTGTCAGCCCTGCTGTGGTGGCGTCCCATGCAAAGTAGAGGAAGGTGGGCACGGATGTTAGCCCAGGGCCAGTCTTCCTCAGCAAAAAGAGGAGGATCGTCAGTGGATGTTAGCTCAGGGCTGGTCTTCCTTGCGAAAAAAAAAAAAGAAATTCACTTAAACCAAGACAGAAAAAGAGAAGAGTAAAGCAAAGGAAAAAAGGGGGCAGGGACAGAATTTGAAAGAACAATAATAATAATAAAAATATTGATAATCTCAATAAATGTCAATAGATTAAATTTGTTTATTAAGACAGAGATTCTCAGATTGAGTGAAATACAAAACCAACATGGATAGATCTTAGACATATAATGTTGAATAGAAAGAGTAAGTTGCAGAAAAGGAATAAAACCATTAACGTAAATTTTTAAAACTCACAAAACAATTCTATATATAGCATATAAATATATTCATATGTACTACAAGTACAAAAACATGAGCACACATCTACTTCAGGATGGTGGTTGCCTCTGGGGAGAGTGGAAATGGGATTTGAGAAGTGTACAAAAGAGAGAAACACATCTGTTTTGCAGGGTGGGTTCTTTCATGGTTATCACCTGCCATGTCAGGTGAGTCCCATCTGGATGAATACCTATCCTATACCAGGATTAAAAATGAATTCTACAATGTCACCTGGAATGGGTTAAGAAATGGGCTTCACTGAGCAAAGAGAAAACTCGTATATAGGTAACCAGGATCAGCAAGCAAAGAGAAGACACAGGGTCTCCATCTCTCCACCATCCCACAGAGGGGGTGAGTCTACTGGCTAGTGGAGGGACATTACCCTCCTGTTTTTCTGCTTTTTTATAGGGCAAAGCAAGAAAGCTGCCTTGTCAGTGGGGAAATGTACAGGCTGCCTGGGGCCAGGAGGTCAGAATTTTGAATGTCAGCTGTTTACAGAATTGTCTGGGAAAATCAGCTGCCTGTCACTTGAGGATCGTGGGGCCCATGGAAATTTGCCAAACCCCTCCTGGGGTTAGAGACCACCAGTGCCATGGGAAGCTTAACTCGGGTATAGCCCCTCCAACAAGGAGATGGGGCTGTCCCTAGTCTCAGCTGGACTGTTGCCCAAGCAACCTACAGTGAGTTTCAAGAATAATTTTCAGAAAACACAGATCAATGCACTGTGGTGTCTGTAATGTTTTACTTATTAAAAAAAAAAAAATGAGGGAAGGGAATCTAAAACAAAAACCACAAAATACTAACAGTTGTTAAATCTGAGTGGCATGTACACGAATGCTTATTACATTACCTTCTGCACTATGTTCGAAAGAAGATATATAAAGTAATACTTGAAAGCCCCCTTCCCCACCCTCCAATCCCATTGCTTCCCTAAAATGTAATCACTGCTAAGATTTTGATGTATTTCCAGATCATATCTTTCTATGGTTAAAATATGTACACATACAAATGTAGAGTTTATGTGTTTGGTGGAAGAAGGTTGTTCTTGCTGTTGTTTTGAGTTTTGTTGTTGAGGGTTTCTCTTTTGTTTCTACTTCAACTTCTGGAGATTCTGGATTGCTTTATATTGTGTTGGCTTTGTTCCCCTTTGTGGCTATGATAGACTGGGAATTAGTCTCTCATAACATAAATAAAACAAAATAAAAAGCCAAAGTCTAATTCACTCAATGTAAAAAGATGGCTAAGAAATTTTTTCTTGAGGGCTGCTGCATCATGTGTCCCTGCATTATCATATCATCCATTAGAAGTCAAACACATCCCAGAATGGTTTTATTTTCCCTCCAGAGAGAACCTAGTTTTGATCAAACATAAGAAACTAGGTCTTGTGACCAACTTGCTTCCTGTGCTTTGACTTTGATTTTCATCTTTACGAAAGGAAGTGAGCGTAGTTTGAGAATGTGCACACGCACATGCACTCCCTCTCTCTCCTGATGCTAATATATCCTAATCTTCTGGTTCCTTTTGCTTCTTTCAACACTGAGGACAAGAAAAAGGCTCCCTTCCTTCTTAGTTGAAGCAGTAATTCACAGTCTTTTATTTATCACTTTTTAGCCAAACCTCAAATGCTCCCTTTCTCCCCTGGCCACCCCCTTCCCTTCTCAAGACCACTGTTTGATCTAGTTACATTTTTATATGGAAAACATTTTAAGCAGCTCCAGTTGCTGATTTTACAAAGAATAAAAACAGAAATGATCTGCGCATTTGGCAGGAACCCTTAGACCTGAGCAGCAAGCCACTGATATATTCCTGCTGCAGAAGTGATTTGTTTTATGAACTTGTACAAGCAACTCTTTCTTTTTCACAGCAAAATAGTTGGTAAAGGGGAAAAGACCAGCACACCAGGGAGGAGCACATATTCTGTTCTTTCACCAACTTTTTAAAATAAGTTTTAAGTCAGTATCTAAATTACATAGAGCAGGCTTACACATTCTCTTTGTTTTTGTTCAAACTCTATTCTGAAAGTGAGTGTGAAATAATCCTTTTGCTTTTATTTCTTGATTGGCTTTGATGAGTTACGTATTAAATATGACTGGTTTAGATGTCACATATCGATGCAGGGGATAAGTGTCAGCATTTAGATGGAGAATAATTGGATTCATATCTGTGTTATGTTTTCAAATTGCTGGGTCAGTTCTGGGTCTCCCGCTGTAAATTCTTCACTGCAGGCCCAAGTAAAAGGAATGTGACAGATTTAATACCCAGAATAAGTTATTAACTGTAAGGATGCATGAAACAGTGGCACTCCTGAGCAGAGAACACCACACTTCTCATAATTCTGTAAGTGAAAATTAAAGTGTTTTTTATATCAGTGAAATATTTTTCCTCATCAACTCTCTTCGTTTACTCAAGTAAGTTCTTTATGTCTGATCTAATGTAGAACAATCACTTTTATTTGGCCATTTAACTCATGAATGTTTAAATTCTAACCCCCCAAGTGTGAGAGAATGAATCTGACAAGAGAAGAGAGTTGTTTATAATGTTTCACTTCCCAAAAGGTCAAACAGCTACTGTTGTCTACAACCAGATCTTTCCTGAGAACAATATCTAGGCCAAATCCCATTATAAAGGCTGTGAAATATCGTCATTTTTTGACGTAGTATACTTGCCTTTCTGTCATGGTCGAAAGGAGGGAGAATTGAAATCTAGCCCCACCACTTAATTAGAAAATTGTTAGAAAGAAGGAACAGAAGGAAAGAAAGAAGCCAGGAAGCCAGGAGGAAAAGAGATGGGTATTTTTCACACCTTCCTATAAGCACCAGCATCTGGAGTATTGGCTTTTGCTGGCGGAAAGCTTGGATTTTTCTGTGGCAGAATGTCAACAGTGACTTGCCTGTGCCCGCGTTGCCAGGCCACCCCCAGCCGGAGAAAATTCTCCATTTCTACAGTACCTTTTTTCATACAAGCCCAGGGCGAGCAGGGAAATTCAACGCCACAGTTGCATTCACTCCACCATTCATTTTATTAAACATTGACCGAATACCCACCTGTAGAAGAAGCCCATCCCTGGTAATAAAGAACATTACTATAAGCTATGCAAGAGGTTCTCAAACTTCAGTCATTCAATACCACCTTCTGTTTACTTAGCACACATTTATACAGGCATCATTTTAAACACTTTATGAATGTTAGCCCATTTAATCCTCATAAGAGTCCAGTGCCCCCTTTTGTTATAGATGAAGAAATTAAGTAACTTGTCCTGGGTCACACCCTCACAAATTTTGCCATATCCACATCTCATCCATACATTACCTATCTGCTGATTTTCTTTAAATAATTCACTTTTTTTTCTACTGAAAGAAAAGTATATTTAGGAAATCACTGTCATAAATGGAAAAAAATGATACCATGAATTTAATGTGATAATTATATTTTCAAATATACACGAAGATAAATACATATGCCACCTCATACTCATTAGTGTGGCCATAATTTTTTAAATGGAAAATACCAAGTGCTGGTGAGTATATGGAGAAATTGGAATGCTCATACACCACTAATGGAAATGTAAAATGGTTTAGTCGCGGTGGAAAACAGTTTGGTGACTACTCAAAAAGTTAAACATAGAGTTATCATAAGACCCAGAAATCCCACTGCCAGATATATTGCCCAAAAGATTTGAAAACAGGGACTCAAACAAATATTTGTACATAGATGTTCATAGCAGCATGATTCATAACAGCCAAAAAGTGGAAACAACCCAAATGTTCATCAACCAATGGATGGATAAAATGTGGTATATCCAAACAATGGGATGTTATTTGGCCATAAAGAGGAATGAAGGGGCCAGCCCAGTGGAGTAGCAGTTAAGTCTACACATTCGGCTTTGGCGACCTGGGATTCCCCACTTCGGATCCTGGGCATGGACCTACTTACCATTCATCAAGCCATGCTGAGGCAGCGTCCCATATAGAAGAACAACAACTCTACACCTATGATACACAACTATGTACTGGGGCTTTGGGGAAAAAAAGAACAAAAGAGGAAGATTGGCAACAGATGTTAGCGCAGGGCCAATCTTACTCAAAAAAAAAAGTGGCATAAACATAATCCTGGAATGAAAGAAAACCTTAAAAACAAAAAAAGAATGAAGTACAGGCACATGATACAAAATGGATGACCTTTGAAAACGTTATGCTAAGCGAATGAAGCCAGGTACGGAAGGCCACATATTGTATGAGTCCATTCATAAGAAATATCCAAAATAGGTAAATTAGTGGTTTTCAGGGGTGGGGAATGGGGAGAATGGGGAGTGACTGCTTAAAGCCTATGGAATTTTGGGGGTATGATGAAAATATTCTGGAATTAGATAGTAGTGAGCAACATACTTTGTGAATATACTAAATATCACTGAATTGCACACTTTAAAAGGGTGAACCTGATGATATATGAATTATATCTCAATAAAGCTGCTATTTAAAAAAGAAAATAATAGACAAAAATTAAAGTGCTTCAGGGATACTGCAAATATTTTATTTTATTAATAAGGCAACTACTTTTCTTTGCAAATAAGGGTTTCTCTGATACAATGCCACTGAAACAAAACAGAAAAAGAATGGATGGCGAGGCCAATAAAAAATATATATATAAATATAGACATACACGTAAGTATGCATTATATTTTAAAAGACGTGTTTGTGTTTCACCTAAAATAATTTCATATATCCTACCAGAGGTAAAGGTGTCAAGGTTTGGGGAACACTGTTGAATATCATGGTGGTCCAGCTCAAGTGTCAACAGGCCTGGGTTTGAATCCCAGTTCTATACTTACCGTGTGAATTGGGAAAGTGCCTTAATGTCTCTAAACCTCAGTTTCTTCATCTATAAAATGGGGATAACAATTCCTGGTGATGCCAGTAGCAGGGAAGCCTGGGTTATTAGCTTAAGAGAGTAATATTTCTTGAGCCGCTGCTCTATGCTAGCAAGGCAATATGCTAGAAACATTACATGTAATTTCATTAAATCCTCACAGAAAACTCATGAGATCCTATTTAAACATAACAACCCAGTGGATAGTCCTTGCTGTGCACACTTCCATTAAGTACTATTGAAAACCTAACGCCTTCTCATCTCACATCCACTCCAGCGCCTATTAATGCAGAATCATCACCTTCTTCAAATTTCTTAAATTCAGATTCTATTATCTTACAGACCATACTTTAAGATTTTTAAAACATCAATTCATAATAAAGTAAAAAGATTGTCATTATTCTAACCTCTCCTAAAAGCGGTACCAAAAAAATTATTTATATTTTATTTCCATTTCACATTTTGCCAGTTGCTGGTGTCTTGCACACACTCTCAAAAAGGTTATATCTTAGAATGCTAGAAGAATTTGCTAAATAAATTTGCCAAAAAGAAAAGATAAATAAAGTATGGAAACCACTACTCAACTCTTAATTGACACTGGGGTCTTGGCACATCCTATTGGCATCTGAGAGGCCCACTCACGTACAACAGTATTCATTTGCTAAAAATAAATTTCAAATGTGCAGATTCAGTGACAATAATAATAAACAAATGCCAAATTACTAAAATATATTAT
The DNA here is from genome assembly GCA_031878705.1 of Tapirus indicus. NCBI lineage: Eukaryota > Metazoa > Chordata > Mammalia > Perissodactyla > Tapiridae > Tapirus > Tapirus indicus. Next base: position 41,753,406 of record CM062925.1, read on the forward strand.
ATCCTTGCACCAGCAATCGAAATGAGCTTAGAGTCTCTGCAAGTCTATGTGGCAATAAAAGTATGGCCCCCAACTGAATCAGAAATGTGAGTGTGAAAACCCTTTTTCTTTTAAAGGGTCTATATAACAAGTCCTGAAGTAATAATTCAAATATTAAATACACTAATACTTCTAGCTCTTGGTCTCACATTTGATTGAAGGCTTAGGAACCTACTTCACAGGGAGAGGCTATGTCGACCAGTCAACTTTGCAAAGCAGTCAAGGTTACTAAAACAGGCTATGTTTTTAAGACAAGGTCAAAAGGAATTTAAACAACTCTTAGTGCATCTGAGTTAATCCCTTGTTTAGTTTTTTCAAAAGTTCCAAGTCTGTCCTTAATTATTTCTATTCAAGTCACCCTTTACACACATAGAGTCAAGTAGGGAGAATTGGGCCCAAGGGTTTTACATTTTCATTAAAAGCCAGAGGTAACATACAACCAACTTGAATTGTAGGTGGCAGCTCACTTCATGATTTCTTCAGAGGAAATTTGACTGAGCACATGGAACTGTGCTGTGCAACAAGATCACTATTTGCTTTGCAAGGGGGTGCGTGTAAAACAGTATTTGGCAAGCATTCACCAAAACTTTTTACATTGGCCCATAGCTGAATTATTGTCCTTTCTGCTACCTTTCAGTTACCAAAATGAAAACGTCAGATTCATGACTCTTAAAAAATAGTGCAAATGTGAGTTCTGTTAGCAATAACTGCTTGTAACAAACTTCCATTAACCACATTAGGGCAATGTTATTTTCCTATAGTTCATATATACTGTGAGCTCAATAAATGCTCCCTGACAATGTTGAGCCATAATATATGTATATCTGTGAATATATGCAAATATATACAAATCATCAAGTTGTTAAATATCTGTGTGTTACCACATAAGTATTACTCTTCACAAGAGCCTAAAATGTAAAGACATATATACATGCATAGATACATAGATATACCGAATTACAAACAAATCAGAAAAGTATAAAAGTGTGTATGCCTTATAGTACACACATTACATGGGGAAAAGACATTCTAGTTCAAACTTTAAATGATAGCTAAATACTTAGAAAATATTATCTGCTTACAATTACAAAATACTGAATACATTTATTATTCAACCTAGATAAGCATGCCTATATTCCATTAATGGTCTTAGATTAGATTTGTTTTCTGTAAGTTGAATCAAGAAAGAACAACAACAAAAAACAAGGCCTCCTTGGGCAAACTTGTCTCTAGTCAAATTCTTTAAAAATTAGAGATTAAAGATTCTATATAAAAAAATAGAAAAGAAAACACATAAGTAAAGGTATAAAATGAACTGGGAAAAATGTGACATATATGACAAATTAAAAAACAATTTAAAAAATCTCAAATTTATCTTATTTAATTATCTTCCCCAATTTCGGAAATAGCAAACAACATGGCCCTACAAGTCAAGCTGTCTAATACTGAAACTCCCAATTATCACTTGTCACCTTAACAATTCCCTTCTCTTTACTTGGAAATCTCCGATTTATAAATTGCAATTTCTAACTTTCCCTTGATCTATGGAACACAAGAAATAATTGAAGTGATAGAATAGTGACAGGAACTTATGTTTCTTTTCCTTTCCCAACACTTCTAGCACAGTTCTGCTAGAAACACATACAGTATTTACTCAGTAAATACTGCTTCGATTGTAGTAGTGTACGGATCCTGGAGACTTTCCAGTGCTGTACGCGGTAATCTGATTTCAGTTAAAGCACTAAATTGTTGAATTATCCAAAAGAATAAAATAAATTATACTTTCCTGAGGTTTCTTCCAGATCAAATTGATTAACACAAAACAGAGTTAAACTATAATATATAGGAGGGAGGAATTTCTCTCACTTGAAAATGACATAAATTATGGAACAGAAAAGTCATCAGACAGAACAGTTGTTTTTCTACATTATTTAGCAGTAATGAAGCATGTCAAAGTGAATTTGGGGAGCATTTTATAAAAACCTCTTACTGGAATTTGTATATGACTTAGATTTGAGTTCAGAGACCCCTTAAAACTCTTTCCTTGTCATCCTATGAGAAGCTGTCAGATCGGTAGGAGCCCACTAATCAGGCAAGATGAAAGGCAGTGTTTTCAGTTTGTGCGGGACGTGAGCAGAGCACGGGCATGTTTGTCCTGTAGACTTGTGCCCTAGGACCTTTAAACATAATAAATACAAAAAGTTATATCACACATTCAGCACTATCCAACTTTTAAAATATAATTCAGGTCTTTAGATATACTGGATTATATGGCCAATTCTGTGCCACTGACTCATCTTTGACTAGAAAACTCGCTACATTGATAATTTTTATATTCTTATCTGTAATGTTAAAACAATACACAGTCCTTAAAGAGTTTAGTATGGACTGTTAGACTGAACGCTAAGTAGCTTGATGTCATTTGAGGATCTGTTCCATTTATTACTATGTCCCTTAGGTGGAGGAGGAGTTCTTCATTTTCACCCAAATTTTTTTTGTTTTTTTGTTTTTGTTTAATTGAGGTATAATTGACATACAACATTGTATTCGTTTCAGGTATATAGCATAATGATTCAATATTTGTATATATTGTGAAATGATCTCCACAATAATTCTAGATAACATCTGTCACCATACATAACTACAGAATTTCTTTTTCCTGATGAGAATTTTTAAAATTTACTCTCTTAGCAACCTTCAAATATGCAATACAGTTAACTATAGTCACCATGCTGTACACTACATCCCCATGACTTATTTATTTTATAACTGAAAGTTTGTTCCTTTTGGCTCCCTTCACCCATTTCACCCACTCCCCACCCCTGCCTCTGGCAACCACCCATCTGTTCTTTGTATCTATAAGCTTGGGGCAGGGGGGTCTTTTTTTTCTTAGATTCCACATATAAGTGGGATCCCCCAGTTATTTGCCTTTCTCTGCCTAACACTTCACTTAGCATAATGCCCTCAAAATCCATCCATGTTGTCACAAATGGCAAGATTTCATTCTTTTTTTATGGCTAATGACATTCCATTGTGTGTGTGTGTATATGTGTATGCGTATGTATATATATATTTCTCACATTTCCTTTATCCATTTATCTGTCTATGGACACTTAGGTTGTTTCCATATCTTGGCTATTGTAAATAATGCTGCAATGAACATGGGAGTGCATATATGTTTTCATTTTCTTTGGATAAATACCTAGAAGTGGAATTGCTGGATCATATGGTAGTTATATCTTTAATTTTTTGAGGAAGCTCCATACTGTTTTCCATAGTGGATTCACCAGTTTACATTCCCACCCCAAATTTTATTTGTCTAATTTGAAAGTAATTCATGCTGATTGAAGAAGAAATTGTGACAATCTGTAAAGGAATAAAAATGAAAAATAACTCATGCTATACCACGCTCAAATAACAACATTAATACCTTGATACATTTCTTGTAGCCAAGAGGTTAAGAACGCAGGCTGTGCAACCAGGCTGCCAGGGTTCAAATCCCAGATCTGCCAGTTACTAGCTTTATGACCTTGAGCAAGTGACTTAATGTCTCTGTGCTTCACTTTCTCAAAGTGAGGGGAGTTATAAGAGAAGGCTCCTTAATAAGTGGTTATGAGAATTAAATAGATGAATGCATATGAAGTGCTTAGAACAATACCTGGCATGATGATCTTAGGCAAACAAACTTTAGCTATTATCACTTCCTTTATAAATTTATACATTAGATATATGGAATCTAAACATATGCAATCATAGTTTGGTATTCTGCTTTTTCACTTGACAATGTACCTTGAGCATATTTTCCTTTTCCTTTTATTTAATGGATACCTTACCATGTCAATGAATATAGAGCTATATAATCACTTTTAATCGCTACATAGCATTCAACTGTATGGATCTACCAAATTATTTAACCAATCAGGGGAAACAGTTCTAAAGACTCTATTCTTCCATAATATAACCTCATCATGAAGGCCAAAATTGGTCATTAAGCCAGAAAAGTAAAAGTATAGCCTGCTACTAAATCTTTGAAGTTTTTTACTGGCTTCAAAAACTAACGTCAAAAGAAGAACAAGGAGAAGGAGGAGAAGGAGGAAGGGGAGGGGCACACACTGATCACAAAAAAATAATTAAAACAAAAACACTAATGTGCAATCCTTATAATGCTCCTGTTTGTTTATCCCTGGGAAATAATCATACAGGCTCCGGAAAATCTTCTAAGTTAGTTTTGGTTGGTTTGACCACCTATAATATCTTTCTTCAGATTCTTTCAGGAAGTAAACTATCCATCAATTAACAGATGGATGATTAGATAATAATACATCTCATTATCAGCAATATATGAAAAATCACCATGAAACAGAAGCCATTTATAAACTAAATTTTGATAAGAAGAGGACCAAATCAGGACTGACCTCAGATATTTGTGGTATAAAATATAGAGACCATTTCAGTACACACTTCTATATAGAACCTTTTTGCTATGGGAGACTATAAAGTTTATGGTCATAGAAATTTTTATTGCTGTTGTATAGTATTTACAATGCTGATGTCAAAAAAAATCATCTTATCTGCCTTGTGTTATCACCCAAGGTTTAAGTTCATGGTCATATCAGACTTCTAGATCAACCTTTCAAGTTTCAAAGCCACCTTTTTGTAGTCTGGAGAGGATGTATACGGCTAGTAATATCACTGCAACAATCTTAAAGACCAGTCCAAAAAACTCTCAATTCCAGAAATATTTCAAATCTTTTTTCCACTAGCTCTTCCCACATTTACAGGTCATTATAGACAGCAATGATGCATTTGATAGCTGTATTAATCCACACTGAGGAAGGGATGATCAACTTTAAATAAATAACTTTATCATTATTATTGTTGTTGTTATTATTATTTCCATTTTCTGTTGGCCCAGTCCAGGTTCTTCAAAATCATGGATTTGTAATCTGAAAATTTTCTTTATGTAAACTCTGTTGGCCTACCTACAGACCCAGTGCTTTGGACTTGGCCAGGTTCATTCACATTCTTCATGGGTTACAATGGTCATACATTTTCAAAGCTAAAATTTGTGACCATAGAATGGAGAGCCTTAATTAAAGGATTCCAAAAGCTTGACTTTGACCTCATTTTTTTTTCATATGCCAACCAATGGTTCCTAAGCTAGCCATGACTGAGAATCACCTGGGAAATTTTTTTTTTAATGTGAGTTCTCTTTTTTTTTTGCTAGGAAAGATTCGCCCTGAGCTAACATCTGTTTCTAATCTTCCTCTCTTTATTTTTCCCCCTCCCCAAAGCCCCAGTACATAGCTGTATATTCTAGCTGTAGGTCCTTCTAGTTCTTCTGTGTGACCCGCCACCACAGCATAGCTACTGACAAACGAGTGGTGTGGTTCTGTGCCCAGGAACCGAACCCAGGCCGCCAAAGCAGAGCACGCTGGACTTTAACACTAGGCCATCTGGGCTGGCCCTTTTTTTTTTCAATTATTTTACTGAGGTCATAATGGTTTATAACATTGTGTAATTTCAGGTGTATACCCGAGAAATTTTTAACACAGATCTTCAGGCCCAACCTCAAACCTACTGAATCAGAAACTTCAGGAACAGAGCCCAGGAATTTGTATTTATAACACCTTCCACAAGAAATACTAAGGCAGACAGCATACACCCGTCTCTGGACTGGAATTTGGGAACCACCTGAGTTTGACAGTATATTCATTTAACCAAGTATTTCTAAAAACTTCTCATAGCTATTTCTGGGGGTGATACAAAAGAAATAGAGTACATAATCCCTATACTCAAGTTTACTGAACCAGCATTTCCCAAAATATATTTCATGAGATGTTTATAGGTATTACATGAAAAAAGTGAGTCATGATTAAATGAATGTACTAAACTCTTGGGTAAACAAATTTAATATATTTCTTCACTTCAGAATTTTTCAGGGCCTTTACTATGTTGTGACTTTCCAAGAGGGAAATCACACTTCTTTGTACATGGAATTCTTTTTCACAGAGTATGTCTTAGAACTAGTGTTCTGAAGAATATGGTTTTAGAAATGCTGAACTAAATTATCAATTTCTTATGGGCAATGACCATGACTTTATACATTTTTTAACCCCTCATAGAACCTAAAACAAGGCTTAATAATACAAGTAAGGTTAGTTAGCTTAATGAATTCTCAGAGTCTAAAAGATAGGTTTATCATCCAAGATGTCAAGATCATACAGGCTTAAAAAGTACTAAAGATTGCAAATGCCCACATAAATCTGCTCTCTATTCCATGATTTATTTGTTTCTCCTTTTGGCGTGTTGGCTCAAATTGGTGCCACCAGTAAAGCAATAGCTCCCTTCTGAATTGCCAATCCATTTGTCTCCCACCAATATTCAAAAATTAAGTTTCACACATGTAGTACTTATGCTAAGAAGGAAGCTGTGGCTGTGGACTGACGTTGGAACTGTGACAGCAGAAACACCGTAGGAGCCAAGGAACTTAGCATGTCTCAGGAGGTGAGAATGTACATATGTGCACCAACCTTTCTAAGCAAAGCAGATCAGAGCCTGTATAGGAACATAAGGACACCAAAAAGGAGAATTATCACAGCACAAGGGAAATAGCTTGCTAGTCCTGTGGCTAATTCCAGCATAAGTACCTTGCTGGGAATTATCTGCCAGGCTGTGATGCAGGAAACCATTATATGGCATGGAAAAGTGAACTTGGCAAATAAAGAATAAGAGGAAAATCAAAAGAACAGTTTCTGTCATCAAGTCTCATTTTCCAGGACTGAAGCAAACTTGTTTGATATTTTTAGTTTGCTTGATTCTAAATGGCATGAAGCTGCTTCCATTTCACTGGGGGAGGGCCAACTGGAGTGAAAATCAAATGGCTAAGAACTGAGGTTTTACATCTTATCTTTTAATATAGGGATGAAAGAAAAAAAGACATACCTCAGAGTGGTTCGAAACCAAATTGTTTTTCATAGTCTGCATCATGCTTTGATGAAATGGGGGTGGTTTTCATGATGTCATCCACATGGTTTAAATAAACAGCGTACTAAGGTTAACAAGCTGCAATCATAACAGAACTAGTGGGAGGATTATAGTTGAGCTAATTTGATCAATTACTTTTAGTTCCAGAGGTCTCTAGATGAGACAGAAGCCAGTATACACATTTTGGCACATGAAAAATCAGTTTGGTCAACACATACCCTGATGGTAATGAACATTCTTTCAAACTTCATTTTTCATCCCCAAGAGAGGAGAATCCCACTAATGCCAGTCACTGCTACTCAAAAGCAGCCAAAAAGATAACTGTAAATATTTTTAGGAGCCAGAAGCTTGCATTCCATGGAGTAGACTAAGATCAGTCTATTGCCTCTCCATCTTGCCTTTAAATGTTGTATTTTAAGTTTTCCTCTTATTTTCCTATTAAAAATTAGAACTAGGAATAACTAAAGTTTTTAGTCACTATACGCTATGCCCTCATTAAAAGTTGATATTTTCTAATTATAAATATTACTCAAGTACATGAGGCTAGTGAACAGTTTCATATACATGGAGTATATGAATGAGTTGAGCAACGAGCTTAGCTAATGAGTTAGGTTTATGAACTTATAGCATGTTGAATACAGGAAGTGGGATTTTTTTTGGTACGTGAATGAAAGAAATGGATGATAAAAGAAAGAAAGCTATCTAAATTCCACAGTTACCCACTGCAAGACATTGTATTTCCCACTACAAGACATTGTAATTCCACAGTTGCCCATACAAGACACTAGCTTCTTGTACAGGGTACAAAGTTGTGTAAGTCATGGATCCTGACCTTGTTGTCTACTTGAGGTAATGACATGTACACCAAAAACTATAACACAAGGTAGATATGCCACAGAAGAGGCATAAAAAGATCTCCAGAAGAGTCAAAAGATGGCAAGACTTCATCTGGTGGCAGGAATCAAGACAAAATTCCAGGAGAGATTTCATTTGAGATGTTCAGGCCAAGGTGTAGACATCTGAGCAAAAAGAATAAGTCATAGGTAGGATGGAGAGGGGAAATGAGTTGTGTCCAGGGAATACTGAGGAGTTGCTTTTGGCTTGCCCAGAGAAATTGTGTATGTAGAAGAGAAAAATAACAATAGAAGGGTAAGTTGGGATCATCTTTGACTTTGAATTCCATGGAATTTGAAGTTGCACAAAATAGTATAGGGAGCTGTTGAAAGTTTTTGAGAAGAATATATCAGAATCAGAAAAATTAATCTAGAAACAGTATCCAGACACTATTGGAGTTGGGAGAGCCCAGAGGTGGGGAAAGTCAGAAACTGTTAGTACAAGTCTAGCTGGAAGGTAACAAGAGTCTGAATTGGAGTAGTGGCAGTGGGAATTGAAATAAAAACACAGAGGTATTGTGCAAGTAGAATCTATAGGACTTGACCGCTGGATGTGTGTAGTAATGAGATTGGAGAATCAAAAAGGTGGATTTCAACCTAAGTGGGTAAAAAATAGTGGTGCCAACATTAGTGATGGAAAAACTGAGCAAGTGGGGTTGTTTCAGTGGCTTTAATTAGGTACATTTGGAATTGGGACACTCTAACCCAAAAATTCATATAGCTTAGAAAGTTTAATTGAGGGGAGATATATTGGGAATTTGGGAACGAGCTGATGCAGAATGGTGTGTGAGTACCCTCCAGCAAGAATTTTGGGTTCTCATTCAACAAATATGTAATGAGCTCTTAATATGTGCCAGGCACTGTGCTGGGCATGGTTAGGAAAATTTAAATATATAAAACAGGGCTTAAGGAGCTTAGAGTCTAGTAGTTTCTCACTCTGGTTCTATCACTTCTTTGGTGCATAACCTTAAGCAATTAACTTAACATTTCTGCCATACTCCACTTGTTTATATCCTGGGAATATTGCAATGTATGTGTTTAACCACTAACGTGGTGGTGTTAGATTTTCACGTGTAACATTGTTTAGGATCATGGGGGAGTTAATGGGAAATGCTCTTATGAACAGTCATAAGGGGTAGTGAAGGCAAGAAATGAAGTGAAAGCCAAAATCCCAGTCAGAGTGGAGGAGCACGACACATAGAGGTTTTAGAGACGTTTCTGAGGTTGGAACTGAAGCCAAAGCTTTCCACTAGTGCGTCACTTTCCAATCATGCAAGCCAGCAGTGGTTCTGAAGCACTCCCACGCCGAGTTTAAGCACTGGATCCAGATGCCAGAGGAATTATATATAAATTTCTGAAAAGGGACCCTGTGCAGTAGTAGACAGTAAAGAAGCATGAAAATTGTAGGAGTCTTAAGGTGCTGGTGTTTAGTCATCCAATTGATACTTACTGAGGGTCTGCTGTGTGCTCAGTGCTACTTGCTGAGTGTACAACGGTGAGCAAAGCAGACACGGTCCCTGACACCATGAGGTTTGTAGTCTAGTGAGGAAGGCAGATATTAATCAAATCTCCAGTGGACTGTAATAGCTGCTATAAAAAAGAGGTGCACAGCTCAGTGAGAGCCTCTGTTGGGAGCTCTTTCATTCAGATTGGCGGATCAAGAGGGCCGCTCCAAGGAAATAACATTTGAACAAACAAGGAATGGAGCTAGCCTTCAACAAAGTCCTTTATGGGGGTTGGCTGATGGACTACTACCCAGACTTATTCCTACTTCTGGCCGCTAGAGCATCCAATTACAAAATCCTGAAAGAACATAAAGGTCCAAAAACATCAAAGCTGAACCCAGTGACTGCAACACAGAGAGAACAGGAAATCATTCAAGGTCCAGCCATGCTTATCACAGGAGCACTATTGCACAGTGGGAAAAACCAGAGTCCAGTGTCAAACCCCATATGACTTGAGGCAAATTACTGAGTCTCTGTAATCCTCAGTTTCCTCCTCTGTAAGACAGAAATAATAAGAGCACGTGTCCCTGTTTGTTGTGAGAGTTCAATAAAATAATCTACAAAACTTCATAGCATAGTGTCTAGCCCTATCCCTTAATAAATGTTAGCAATTATCATCTTGTATAAAGATTTTCTTATTGAGATATAATACACATATCACAAAATGCACCCTTTTAAAGTGTGTAATTCAGTGGTTTTGGTATATTCACAAAGTTGGGCAACCACTCCCACTATCTAATTCCAGAACATTTTCATCACCCCAAAAAGAAATTCCATATCCATTAGCAGTCACTCCATTCCCCTTTTTCCCCAGCCCGTGGCAACCACTAATTCACTTTGTGTCTCTGTGAATTTGCCTATTCTGGACATTTCATGTAAATGGTATCATCTGTGGCCTTTTGTGTCTGGCTTCTTTTGCTTAGCATAATGTTTTCAAGGTTCATCCTTGTTATAGCATGTATCAGTACTTCTTTCCTTTTTATAGCTGTATAATATTCCATTGTGTGGATATACCATATACATTTTGTTTGTCCATTCAACAGTTGATGGACATTTGGGTTGTTTGTAGTTTTTGGCTCTAAGCTTTAGTGTATAATTTTTGTGTGGACATATGTTTCCAATTCTCTTGAGTACATACCTAAGAGTAGAATTGCTGAATCAAATGATAACTCTATGTTTAACTTTTGGAGGGACTGCCAAACTGTTTCCCAGAACTGTTGCACCATTTTACATTCCCACCAGCAATGAATAAGGATTCCAATTTCTCCACATCTCATCAACAGTTGTTATTGTCTGTCTTTTCTAGTTTAGCCAACCTAGTAAATGAAAAGTGGTATTTCATTGTGGTTTTGATTTGCATGACTAATGATGTTTAGCATCTTTTCACATGTTTGGCCATTTGTGTATCTTCTTAGGAGAAATATCAATTCACATCATTACCTATTGTTTAATTGGGTTATTTGTTCTTTCATTCTAGAGTTAGATAACGATTTTATTAAAAGATTTTGTTCACTCTAAGTGATCTTGGAAAAAAAATCAGTTCTCCAAAAGAAGCAGGTCATTATTACTTGCTGTATGCCTTGGTAAATAGCAGATGCTTCAGAATTGGCAGATGTGGAGGTTCTTTCATGGTTAGGTGGAAAAGCAGGGCAAACGTGTTTTCCCCACTCTCACCTTCCCTTCTCCAAACCCTGCCCTCCTCCCTCTCCAGGCTGAAACTCTACCTAGCCCTCTCTATCCTACCCTGAGCACTTCCATTTCAGTATCACAATGCCGTCCCGAGACATTTCTATATACAGGCAGAGTCCAGTGGGGCAGGAAACTAGAGAGTTGCCCATTTCGTAACCCCTTCCAAGCACGGGGCCTGGAAGATGGTAAGAGAAAGAACAAATACCTTCCCTTCTCCGATCTTTTATACTTAACTCTGAACTTTGTCATTGCTGAGGCTGGCAGAGGCAACATGGGGAGGAAAATCCAAGAACTTGTGACACAAAGTAAGTTCTACCTCCTTAGGAACTCTGTGGCCTGAGGCAAGTTACTTACCTTTTCTCGAGTTTGGTTTTCCTCACCTGCAAAATAAGGTGATATTTTGCATATAAGTTTGGTTTTCTTCTACCTGTCTTGCAAGAATTTTGTGAAGATAACATGAGCTAATGTATGTAAAAGTGCCTTGTAAAATGCTATATAAATGAAAGTATTATTACCCAGGAGTGAGAACTCAGCTTCTATACAGCATCACAGCTGTACTTGAATAAGCTCCAGAAAAGTAAATCTTTTTATACAACACTTCTAGGTAACTTAACTTATGCAATATACAGTTTATATATGGAGTATAATTTTTCATTTGGGGTAGTTTTATTTTGTAAGTCCTAGTTGTTTGCAAAGGCTTTATTTGAAAATGAGCTAATAAGTTAAAATCCTCTACATTCAACTCATTCACACAGAGGTATGTTAAATAAGAACTTCTTAACTCTCCGCACAGATATTTTATCACTAAACTAAATTAAATATTCAATATTATATATTTTAAGTCAAAATCTGAACTAGAATTGTTATCTAATTTATTCTGAGTACTTAACAAAGTTTCAAGTAGTATGCTAAGCATTACTTCATTTAATCCACAAAACATTCAGATGAGAAAAATAACCATTATTCTCCCCATTTTCCAGATAAGAAAACTGAGACTTAACAAAGTCAAGGTCACCCAGGGTAAGAGACTAAGCTGGGAATGGGAATTGATTCTGTTTGACTTCTGATCTCACCCTCTTAACCCCATATTTGTGATACACCAGAGAGAAAAAAAATTCTGAAGAGTTGGAGGGTGATTCTCCTGCATTCATCTTTGTTATTTATTTTCACATTTCATTAAAGGATTACCTTGGACAAAATCTACAAAAGAAAAGAAACCAAAAGAATTGGAGAAGATAATTGATTTATGGACAAGGGTTAACTGATTCCCATTTGAGGTTTAGTTAAGAAATGAGGAAAAATTTACTGAGAGTCAGAATTGTTAAACAAAGGTATGAATTATTACAGGGAGTTGGAATAGCTACTCTTCTGAAGGGTGCTAAGCAGGGTAAATCTCATCTTCGTCACATTTATACCACTAACTCTTACCTCTGACATCCTTTATAATCTTGATTTTATTCTTTTAACTTTATGTCTCATCATCTTGCCAATTACAAACTCGCTGTTTTTAAATTATCTACTTAGTTCAGCCTTTAGAAGAAAGGACATGAACTATACACTTACAAAGTGTAGAATTAAAATATTTATTGCAGGGGCCGACCCGGTGACGTAGTGTTAAGTTCACACACTCCACTCTGGCAGCCCGGGTTCACGAGTTTGGATCCCGGGTGTGGACCAATGCATCGCTTGTCAGAGCCATGCTGTGGCAGTGTCCCATATAAAGTAGAGGAAAGATGGGCACAGATGTTAGCCCAGGGCCAGTCTTCCTCAGCAAAAAAAAGAGGAGGATTGGCAACAGATGTTAGCTCAGGGCTAATCTTCCTCACTAAAAAATAAATAAAATATTTATTGCTTCCAAATCACCAATTTAAAACAAAACTTCACAGTAAGAGTTTTTAAATTAAAAGCATTGTTCTGTTTCTTACCTTTTTCATATACAATGCTGTGCAGAACATAGATTCTAATGTGAACAATGAGTATAGAATTAAACCTCTAATAAGCTACTTAATACTTTTTCCAGAAGGTTAGTCTACCAGTTTGCCCAGCAAGCTATTAAGAGGACTTTTCAGAAATCCTGCCAACTCAATACTTCCTTTGTATCAAATGTAGTTTCTTATTTCCATTCCAGTTGGAGAATTAAGTTTGAAATACTGTCTGGAGTGTTCTGTCTCAAAGTGTGACATGCTACATTGTTTGATGGATGTCAGGAGCCTATTAAACATAATCACACAGTAATATATTTACTATGGAAGCAGTTGAATCATTCGAGTAGTTCCAACAAACCAAATGCTTCTGTGAATAAGAGCTGAGTTCTCTCAGTGCTTCAAACAGACCTAGACCAACTTAGTAAGCAAAAATGCAGGTAACTCATGACTAATTATCAGTGCAGAATGGTTCAAAGGGTAGAAGACATTTTCATAGATAGTTTTCACTGTACTAAAACATGCACTTTGGGACATACAAATATACACATGCCTTAAGGACCTGAATCAGGGATGAATCTATTCTAAAATTTTCCATTTTAATGACCCTTCCAGATTTTCAGCTGTGGAAAGCAAAGTCTAATGCCAAATTTTACATGGGCATATCATTCCCCAAATATATTTGAGTAAAATAAAATTGATGCTAATGAAAGCACAGATTCAAATCTAGTACTTGGAGATAGTTATAAAAAAATAAGCCATAAATTATTTTAAGAAAATATTTACATTACCTGTGTTTTCTCTGCAATTTGGTTTACTCTTCATCTGGGTAGGGGTGGGGGGAGAGAGTATGATACATCAAAAGCATTTGTTAAGCATATGTTCACATGAACTCCTAGAATAAGGAGAATTTAAGTACTTCTCAGTGGGAAAATATTATCCTCATTGCTCTTTTCCCTTCCCTCTCCAAGACATGCCTCATAGGTATTATAGTTCTTGGTTGCCAATTTGCTCATTTGAAATAAATAACGCTTAAGTTCAGAGAATCATTTACAGCTACTCAAAACATTTATAAAAAGGGTTTATAGTTAACAAACCAACTTTGTCATCACATACTTTAACCAGAATAAATGAAACAACAAATGACTTTGAAGAGACTGGAAGACACATAGACCTAGAAAATTTGGCTTTGCTGCTTGATAACTTGGCTTTGATGCTTCATGAGGGAGTGGAAAAAGAAATAGGCTAGAAATCAGAAAACATAGATTCCTGTCCGGGCTTCACCACCTATTAGCTCAGTAGACTCGAGAAAGCCATTCATCCTTTCTAAGGTTCTATTTCTTCATTTGTTAAAAAGAAAAAAAACAGAGACAATAGTACCTGTTTTCCTTTTCTCTCCACGAATGATACTCAATATCCAGTAAACAATTCCAACTCTTGAATCTCTTCTCCCAGCGCCCACTCTACCACCGGCCTTAAAAAAAGCCTGGATCTCCAGTGAGAACACTTCTCTCAGACTAGTGCTCCTCCAATCTTACATTTAAAAAGAAATTCTCTGAGGCCTGTGGTGTTTGGCTTTTTCATTCTCTACTTCTGTCTTTGCTGCTTCCATCAACTTTCTCCCTCTCTCCTTGTCATTCTCACTCAGTCATCAAAGCCCTGGCTCTAGGTCTCCATCTTGCTCTCTAACTCAAGTCTTCCCATCATTCTGATGACTTCCATTGTTATATTCAAGTGTCTGTTCAACATACTGGCCCCTTAGTTCCTAAACTTCCTCATCCACACTTGCTTTCCTTCTCACTCACAAGATTACTCTTGTCATCACCTCCACAGTCTTTAATTCATATATCCCAAACTCTAAACACAAATTTTCATTCTTCCAGTGCCTTTGTTCAACAACTCACACTAAAACTACCTTTTTACCACGTTGGAGCCTCTAAGCCTTTGATGCCTCTACTCTTTTCCACCCACTAGTCCTCTCCTCCCTTCACTTTCCCATATCCAACTTGGATTGTATTCTTTATCATTTAATAACTCTTGTAAAAACCTTTGCCAAATATCTGTATACCCCTATTTTCATCATACACATTTTGCAACATGCTAATCTTAAATGCAACCAACGATCCAGAAATTCTCTAGGCCTGAGCTACATTGTGTTGCAGAAAACCACAAAACAGGGCAGATGGAAATCACTGTGAATTCACGATCACCAACTTCAACAGGACCTTCAACCCTGCAGGGTAATTCAACCATATTTCTCAGGCCAATTTACTCTCCTACTCTCCACAAAGGATATTTCATACTTCTCTGCTCTCCTCAAGCCCACAACTTTCCTACTCTCCATTACTCTCTGCAAAGGACTTCATCTCCTTCAGTATGATTACGGAAGTTATCAGCAAGAACTCTCTGATCTACATTTAACCAAAACATAAGACGCTACCTACGTCTGAACCAACCTGACCTCCAGTTGCTATATATAGGGCAAAATGAGTTGCCTGGACCAGTAGTATCAGCATGATGTATGGAGTTTTAGAAATGCAAATTCTTGGGTCCCCCTCCAGACTTACTGAATCAGAAACTCTGGGAGGGAGAAGGACAGCAATGTGTATTTTAACAAGGCTTCTAGATGATTCTGGTATAACTTAAAGTTTAAGTATTGCTGCTCTCAGAGAACTATCTCTCATCTTCTCTAAGGCCAACTACCAACCTAAGCTTAGGATCTCTTCCCTCTTATCTTCTGAGGAATTTTTCACTGTCTGTTATCCCTTTTCTGTCTTATATATTCAGCCTTTCTCTCTCAAACCTTCTCATTGACATGAAACATGTTCAAATCTTTTCTGTTCAAATGATCACCTTACTGGGGATGCTTTACCTTATTGGCACCTTCTCAAAACACTTTATGCCCTTGACTTCCAAGACATTATACTCTTGGTTTTTCTTCTACCTCTCTGGCTAGTTATTCTGTCTCCTTTGCTGGCCCATCTCTTCTGCTCCACCATTAAATGTTGAAAGTTTCCCTTTTCATGTTACACTAGAAATGTCCCTGAGTAAATTCTACTTCCATTGCTTTGAGTGCCATTTATACACAAATTTATATTAACAGTCCAAACATCTGCCCAGTTCACATCATTTCTTAAGTATCCTAAAGATATTTCAAATTCCACATGTTCAAAATTCAACTCATGATTCCCTTCCATCAAAACTAGGTGCTCTGGGCAGGTCCAGTGGCATAGTGGTTAAGTTCACGTGCTCCACTTCGGCGGCCAGGGAGAGTTTCACAGGTTTGGATGCCAGAAGCAAACCAGTGCACCACTCATCAAGCCATGTTGTGGCTGGTGTCCCACATATAAAGTAGAGGAAGATGGGCACAAGCATTAGCCCAGGGCCAATCTTCCTCAGCAAAAAGAGGAGGATTGGCAACAGATGTTAGCTCAGGGTTAATCTTCCTCACCAAAAAAAGTAAATAAAAATAAAAACACTAGGTGCTCCATAGTATCCATTTTTCCAATAAAAAAGCACCATCTTTCTCTGTGTCACTTCACATATCCAATTCACTATCAAAATCCATCAGTTATAGCTCTTAAATGTCTTACAAAATCTATTTAATTTTCATATCTAACACAAACACTCTAGACCAAATTTCTATAATCTTTCTTTTGGACTACTAGATAAGTCTATCTCTCCTCTCTTACCTCCCTCTATTGCCTCTCCTAAAAGACTTGAATGGCTTCCCATTAATCCTAGGATAAAAATTGAAGTCCTTAACTTGAATTAAAGACTCTGCAGAATGCATCCCTTACCTGTCTCTCCAAACTCACTGCTATCACACTCCCCATCGCACTCCACTCTACTGTCACACTGGCCTTCATTCAGTTTCTGGAATGTTCCATCTCACCCAGGACCTCTGCACGTACTGTCTAAACTGCTCTTCCTTTCCCCTTCACCTAATTAACTCCTCCCCTTCCTTTAAATCTCAACTCAAGTATTACTTCTTCAAAGAAACCTCCTTGAACCAGCCTGATACTCATCACATTGTAACTTTATATTAATTTGTGTGATCATCTGATTAATGCCCATCTCTCCCATTGTAATCTAAGCTATGTGGAAACAAAGGCCACATCTGGTTTGCTAAGTATGATATCCCCAGTACTTAGCACAGTTCTTGGCACATAGTAGGTACTCAATAAAATATGTTGAATGTATGGTTATAATTATAAGATAATTTAATGGTAATGTGACATATCTTGCCTACTTTGTGTGAGAATTAATGATCCTAAATGTTTTTAATAAATCCAAATTACTTTATAGACTTAGATAAGACCTATATATTCATTTCCAAAAGGAGACAATTACTAGAAAGTAGACTAATTTCTACATATGAATCACTGATTTCTATATATGGATTACAATCTTAACAAGAGATCAATCTCCCAGGGAAAAAGGGTGGTCATTAGTTAAGTATCAAAATATAGGGGAGAAAAACAAGACTAGCACCATGCAGTTACTCTGATATCCCACACGAATGCTGCTGAGATACTCTCCAAAGAGAGAAGTTATATCCATGTCAAGCCACAAAGCTTGGTTGTCACTGGCTGTGTGCTGCTTCAAGGCTGCTCTCTCTGGGCCAAGTATAGTCAAGGCTTTCAACATAAAAAGATGAGCATCGTTTTTGCATTTTTCCCCTCTCACTCTGAAAATACTTTAGTATATCTTATATACCAGAGAGATCACAAGGCATTTGAGGAAACACAGAATGTGGAGAGGGGAAGACTGCACAAACTTAGAAAGGTAAACCATCAAATTTTGCCAATTAATTATTTCTGCAATATTCCAAAGTATGAACCACAATTTATACCACTACCATTAATGGCAATACCCCTTTGCCATTATAAAAATAATCAAACTATATAGATTTAGATGGAAACTAGACATGGGACAGGACCACTAACCTAAAGAAAGATTTATTTAGTCTACCTAAACAATAAGTCAGAAATCTTTCTAACCATGTCAGGTAATCAGTATGTCACAGCTTTCCCCCATGAGGGGAAACAAAATCTAATGATCACTGACTCTATCTGAAAACAGCCAAAATCACATCAACAGATGGGTGACTGTCAATTAGCCATTTGTTAACCTGTGTGGATGTCTTGGCAGCTCTCACGCAACCTCAACAATGAAGGAGGGAAGCACGAACAAGGACAGAGAGATGAGTTCTTCTGGATCTCATTTTTAATTTTTAATGACAATTTATATTCTTTATAGAAAAATAATTTGATGGGAAAATAATAACAAGAGAAAAAAAGGCTTGTCCAACATAAACAGGGGCCCTTTATTCATGACCTTTATGGGTTGCTATGTTTCTTAGAAAAGTTACCTGACTTTAGAACTGCTAATGTCAGAAATATCAAAGGAAGAAATTACAGCCCTAAGTAACTCTCTATAGTTATTAAAATTATAAACATACTATTAATTTATAATAAAATTTATTCAGTGTTTTTCTTCCAATAGCATTGATTTTCATGCTGAGTTCTTCTTTAGAACACTAACAAATGTTAGTGTTCAAGGACAAATCTGAAGATTTAAAATAGAGAAAAACGATCTCCAAGACAAAAGTTCACCATCTTGAGACCAAAATGTATAAGAATCACCAAGATGCTTGTTAAAAATGCAGATTTCAAGGCATGTCTCCATAAATTTTAATTTAATAGAACTGAGGTATGGTCAAGGAATGTGAATTTTAATAAGTACTCCAGAGGATTTATCTGCAGAGCACACTTTAAGAAAAACTGTCATGGAAGAAAGAAATTTAGATGGCTCTTATTCTGAAAATGTGTTAGTTTAGGAAAATTAAAACCCTAGCTCCTAAAAATGTAGTGCAAAAGCAAGATCCAATATTCTAATATCCTTTATTTTTTCATGTGACCTATTACCAGGACATAACAGTCCAGGTAGATTCTAGATCAAGTGTTTCTCAAACTTTAATGTTCATAACAATCCCCTGAGGATCTTGTTAAAATTTTGATTTTGATTCAGTAGGTCTGGCAGAGAGCCCACGGTTCTACTGTTCTAATAAGCTCCCAGGCGATGCTGACGCTCCTAGACTGCAGGCCACATATTGCGTAGCAAGGTTCTAGACAGTGGTATTCAAACTTCAGCCCGCATCAGCATCACCTGGAGGGCTAGTCAAAACACAAATTGCTGCCTCCACCCAAGTTTCTGATACATATGACCAAAGAGGCAGAGACTAGTCTGATGCAGCTGTAAGTCAAGGAATGCTGCCACCCACAGAAGCTCGAAGAGGCAAAAAACAAATTCTCCCCTAGAATCTCCCCTAGGAGGAGAGGGGTGGTGCCTGAGAATTTGCATTTCTAACAAATTCATAGGTGATAATGATGCTTCTGATCCTAGGATCATACTTTGTAAATTACTGTTCTAGGCCATATTCTTAGGAAGATATTATTATTGAGAAATAAATATCTTTCAGAACTTAGGTTTTCTCAGAGTTCTGGCAAACAGCAAAAACATGGTATCTCAACACAGTCTAGAGAAGATCACAATCACTATCTTCTATTGTTTCCCTTCTCTGTTCTTTTTGGAAATAGAAAGGACATGAGCGGTAAAGACCAAAGCAGTTCTTCAATTTAGAACAGATGAATAAGAACTCATTTTAGGCAAAGATAAGAAGAGTTAGTGTACCTGAAATTTATAGCATATTTTACCTTAGTACAAAGCTTTAAAATGATGTCCCTTTCCTCTAAAATCTATAGCCTAATGATAGGTAACCACTGTCAGACAAAACTCCCTCTAGAGAGGCACTCACAGGATGGGTGCGGGTGAATTTGGGCTGACAAGCTCTTTCCATCACCTTCACAAGACTCCAATTAGTCCTTTCGGCCAGAAAGTCCTTTCCGTGATGGAGCATGCCAGCATATGTATGGGACTGGAGCTAGTTGCCACCATGACACGACTGAGCAACGCGTGGAGTGGTACAGCTATCCTCAGGGCTTCCCTGAAGAACCCGAAATTCCTACATTTTTCATTCTTTTGAGTTAGAGTTAAGGGTCCTACTAAAATATGTTTTATCCTGTGGGGCTAACCTATAGACATTACCCATCTTCACTTTGGCTTGAATGCATTCATGTAGTCAACAAATGTTTTTGATCACCTGCCATATGTCAAACACAGGTCTAGGCACTGGATCTAGTGTAGTCAACAAGAGTGACAAGATCTCAGCTCACATGGAGTTTATACTAAAGGTGGGGAGGGAGCTAGTAAATAAATAAGAGAACAAGACCATTTCAGAGAGTAGGTAGCGATGTGGAGAAAATAAAACAGTTTGAGATGATAAAGCTTCTTTACATTGGATGGTCAAGGAAAGTTTCTCTGAAAAGATAATTAAGGAGCTAAGACGTGGGTGACAACAAAAAGCCAACCACGGTGTTCATCAAATTACCTAGCCACAGTCACTTATTATTTCAGTTTATGATTGGGCGTAGGAGGCAATTTTTGATGGGGGAGGAACAGGGAGAGATGAGGAAAGCCTAAAGAATTGGGTGCTGCTTGGGAAACAGGAATGGTGGGTGTGAGGGCTGTCATAGAGGTTTTGGGTTGCCAGAAACTACAGGAGGGCATGAGTTTTTCTGGATGGGTTATATTCTGAGCCACACCTCTCAACTATTTTCAAAATTCATGCATTAAAAATAATCAAGCTCCAATCTGATGATGTTCTAACCCTAGCTGAGTCATTGCAGTGGTGAAATACTTAATTATTTTCAGGTTTGAGCAGCTGCGAGGCTCAGCCTCACAGGCATACACTTCAAAGACTTGGCAGTTGTTCTCAGTCTTTCCAGTTCTGAAACAACAAAGAACGGCACTGAACTTTTGCCAGTCTGGACAATATGGTCAATCAAAGTTTACCAAAGATCCCCACTAGGCAGATCAATGTCTGAGATTCTTTGGTGAGTTCAAAGGAACAATATAAAATATCCCAACACCCCAGCCCAAACCACACTCAGTATCCCATTCCCTCCCCCACCTCTGCAATACCCCCCACTAATTTCTTCCAACCCCCCTTCAGATAGATTCAACTTTAAGGCAGACAGAATTTCCTAGTCATTCAAGAACATAGTTGATTCACATCTTGCTGATTGATTTGTCATTCTTAAAGTTTACTTCACTGTCAAAGGGTATGACACTCTTGTTCATAAGTGGAGGAAACAAGAAGGAAATGGGTGACAGTTGTGAGTACCAGCATTGGCCTTGCTTAAATGTGTGAAGAGAGGACATTTTTAAGTCTTCTTCCATTTGCCTTCCTCAGTTATTCTTCATCCTTCTCCCATAGGCTTCCCAGAGCTCCCATCTGGGGAACCCACATTTATATTTGTGCTCCATTGCACCACGCCAAAATTCTGAAATTTTTCTCATTCTCCTTTCTCCATCACAACCGACTGTCCTCTTTCCTGTTCCTTCAAATCCTCATTAGGTAACTGGTTAATCTGAAAACTTAATTCTGGAACAGTGCTACTCAAAGTGTGATGCCCCTACTAGCAGCATCAGCATAACATGGGAACTTATTAAAATGTGAATTCTTGCAACCTAATGAATTGTGAGAGAGGGAGGTAGTAATCTGTGTCTTTATATGCTCTTCACGTGATTCTTATACACACTTAAGGTCGAGAAACGCTGTTGTAGGGTAGAAGTAAGAGATAACGGATTATTGTCACTTCCAGATGTCCTTTTTAAAGGAACTTTTAAAGTCTTATTCTAAAAGCATGACTATGTGAAAACTGGGGAGAAGGTGTCTCGTCGTGTATCATAAACCTTCCTACATAGTGGCTGCTGGCTCCCACCATCCTGAGAATAGCACTGATGACAGGGAGGCTAGTTTCAGACAAGGACCTCTGAATGTACACTCAGAAGCCATCAGAACATCTCACTTGAAGCTTCTGACAGGTAGATTAGAACACCATGGCACTCAGCCACAGCCCCAATGCCTGAAAAGAGAGAAAAAGAGCTCCCAAAACATCCTCCCTCATGATGTTAATGGCCTGCCTCTAATCACACATCATTTATTGAATGTGAAAGGAGGTCTGATATGGGCAAGGTGTGATGACCTGGCAATTTATTTTACTTCTTGGTGTCACAGACATGTTTCTGTGGGCTCAGCAGGGTCAAAGAGCTTAAAATGTTATCTAGAAGAAGACAAACGTAATTTTCCTCTTGCTTTATTCTTCTATTTTTTTCTTAATGATTAACTAAGAGACATTCCTCTACTTAGGAAATTTGAGATGAGTCTGTACCAACCATTATGGTCACTCATAAAAGGTGATGTCTACAAAATTAAGTTTGCTTGGGAACCCATGGGCCAGAATTTCCATCTGAGGAAGAATTTTTCCCAAACTTTATGTACCCCCCTAAATCTTTTCTGTAAGTAACATCTTCCTAGGCATAAATTTTCCATCAGGACTCAGCCTTCTCTATAAAGCCTTTTAGAGTGATGTGTCTTCTGGCTGGCAGCATTTGAAAGTCAAGCAAACAAGCCTTCCAGGGCTCACCATGAGTTAAGAAAACATTTTCTGCATGACATTTAGGGCCAAATTAGGGACCAAAGTCCTCATTCTTTTACTCAAGACTAGGTTTATGTCTCCAGAGGCAATGTGAAATGGAGTGTGGAGAAATGATCTCATGAAATAAATTAATTTAGACAGGATGCCTGGTTTGTTCATACCCCACAGAGTGTGTATGTAAGTGTGTGTGCATGCATGCATGTGTGTTTAACAGCAGGTTAGGGAGACAGAGATGAAGAGATTAAGGGAAAGGGCTCTGCACCAGCAATAAGATCGGGCTTTTCCTCTAGGCTCCACCACTTACCAATAGTGTGACCTTGGGTAAGACTCCTTGAGCCTCTGTCTCCTCAGCTGTTACACGATTTTGTGAGACCTGTTTGACTATTTCCCAGGGTCGTGATGAACAGAATAATTAACAAGAGTCTTCCATATTGACATATCAAAGTTCAATGTTAACTGTCATTAAACGTCCCCTCCAATATTCGCGCCCAATTCTGAAAGAGATACATGGCCATTTTCTTGGGTACATGCTGACACACCATGGCTTTGACCTTTCATTCTTTCTCACCAAGACCTTAGAGCCACACAAGTACCAACACCAGATGAACTCACTATCTCAGTAATGACCCCAACCATCGCTGCCTCCAGAACAAGATATCAGAATGGGAAATTGAATCTGAGCTTCTCACATGGAAGGCCAGGGCATTAATCACGGTGAGCACACTGGGGGTTTTTCATCTGAGTTTGACTGGTTGGGTTCATAAAATCTCTTTCATTTTTCATCAGGAGATTCCAAGTTTTATATATTTATTATCCCTCTCATTATTTCACAGCCAGCAGCATATTTTACTTGTAGCAGTGCCTAACTTGGAATAATTTTGGAAACCACGATGCTTATGAGGCATGGCGTACTGGGGCACCAGCAAGCAAACCTTCCTCTTTATTAACAGACTGGGTTAAATATTGCTTACATTTGCACCCTGGTGTGCCCCGCCATTTCAGCTTTTTTCCCTAACAACAACCTTGGGTAAGACTCCTTGAGCCTCTGTCTCCTCAGCTGTTACACGATTTTGTGAGACCTGTTTGACTATTTCCCTACAGAACACGGGGATAATTCAACCTAGGCTTCCCCATCCCCCTACCTCTACCTTGTCACAGTTTCAAGGAACTTGGTGTAAACATAATTTATGTAACTCCCCATATTCATACTGAAAGGCATTGACCATTGAGTGGCAACAGCAATAACCGTTATTTTCATGGCAAATGTGCTTCCATGAAATATAGTACAGGGTTGCCTCTGCTTCCTTCAAGCCACAGTCTACTCTTAAAAAATTAGTGTCTGTGGGTGGTTGTCAATATAGATCAACCTCAGGGGAAAAATATTTTCACTGAGAAGTTCTTTGGCCTGAGACTATAACACACAAGGAACATGGTGATTACAGATGGATTTTTGCCTCCTTATATGTTTCCATTCTTTTCCTACACTGCCTCCTCTGTGAGTTCATTTGGCTCATGTCTGACTTATTTGGCCATAAAGGAGTGAGTTTAGGTCACCCAATTTATTTGAGTCTCTACCTTAAGAAGTAAAATGATTATATATTTCATTTAGCATTGTTTTGTTTTTTTATCAATTTAATGAGAATATTGAATTAACACATTTCTTGTAGGGAAGATTTGGGTCATTATTCTGAGTTCCCTTTCAAGCAATAAGATGAAAATATATGGGCAGAGAGAGATGGGAGGAGTAGAAGAGAGAGGTAGTATTAGTAGAAAAAGAAGAAGAAGAAAAGGACAGGAGGAAGATAACATTCATGCTTATACACTTTGGAACTGGGATATCAATGAGAGTCTTACAGCAAAGAGCATCTAGAATTTCATTAATCACATTCCAGCAGGCTCTTGTGCTTCCGAAAGACCCTGACAAATTAGCCATACTGTTCCCTTTCTTCAGCTCACCTCAGACATTCATGACAACACTACTGTTTAAAAACCTCAAGAAAAGACAATCCTACAGCTTTCTTACTTAACTGGGCCAAAAATGGGGTTGTTGAACCACTTTATTCCAGTACCTAGCACAATGCCCAGAAGACTCGAAAAACACACTCACTCATTGGAAATGATAAAAAAGTGAACGGAGAATGTTTCCCTTGGATCCACTCTACCGAGTTCAGTGGCAGTATGGTATAATGGTTATGAGCCTCGATTCTGAAGCCAGATTTGGTTTCAAATCCCAGTTCTGTCACTTCTTTGACCTTTAACTTTTCTGCACCTCAGTTTCCTTATCTGCAAAATGAGGATATTAGGTTCTACTTTGTAGGATTGTGGTGCAGATTAATTGAGTAGACTATTCTCAGAATAGTGCATGACACAGTAAATGCTATTGAAGTGTTTGTAGGTCCACTGTGTTGCATAACTCTAAGGAGCACTATCCACCTCAAAATCTACATGAATGACACCCCCTAGAGTTGTGCAGTGTACAACCTGCAAAGTCACACAATGGCCCTGACCCTTTGCTATTATTATTATTATCACACTCTGCTTAGGCTCATTTTCTTTTATTCCTTTCTGTTTCAGTATCCAAAAGTTATGCAAACATGAGCAAGCATTATCTAAAATGCAAAACAAGGAATACTTTTTGTACATATATAAGAAAACCAAAGCTTCTTCTGTACTATATGCATCTTTTTAAACATTTTTCCTTCCCTAACACAAGCACAAGGAAAAACCACCTTCACTGAGAGGATGAAGGTCTATTCATTCAAGTAGCTGACAATACAGTTGTTAGGACCAAAATCAGTCTCTTGAGGTTAAGAACCTGCCTACTTGCCAGCCTCAACATTACTCTGTGATAGCATGGAAGAAAGAAGCACTGTTGAGAGAGGTGCATAAGGGCTGCCCAGAAGCGGGTCTAGTGGAATGTCCAGGTCCCATCTCCAGAAACCAGGAACCACTAACCACATAACAGACCAAGCAGAGAAACCAAGCATCGTGCCGTTTCTTCTGGTGGAGCATGATTTTTGCCCCGTCGGAAACACACAAGGACGACTGCCCTGAGAGCATAGAGAAAGTGATTCCCATCCCATGAGTGCTAACTGCTTCCTCCCTCTCAGTCTTCACCTCAGTGCCCTTACCGGGCTTACAAGGACAGCTTCACAAACAGAAAGTCAGATACTTTAAAAAGAAGAAAAAGAAAAAAAGTTAACTTTAAAACCTCAAATTCTTTTCAAATGGAGAATTCCATTCCTCCAAAAAACTTGAAGGCCTTATAACTTCAGTTAACAGAAATCCTCTCAGAAGGTGAAGTTTGTTTTTTCATGTTTACCACAAGGTAATTAAATAGCCACTCACAAAAGTCTAGTGAGAAAAGAAAGATGCATTACCAATAAGGGGAAGAATTTGCTTTTTTGTTGTCATTCCTAGAGCTTAAAAGCAAAAAATTGCCCCCTACTAGATTTATTATATAAAGATGGCTAGTTAGATAAGGATTATAATCCCTAAAATTGCAAAGGAAAAAAAAGGAGAATAGGTGTGGTTTCTTTCATGTAGTAGGTTTCCTCTACCACACCACCACCCTTCGGTCTTTGCCCCCTGAAATACTTGCTTCACTTTAAGCACAGAGGCAAACACTGGATTCTGGATTGATCTCAAATTGCCATTGTCTGAAGTCAAAAAATAGGAAAGGAAGAAGCAAAAAGAAAGAGGGAGGAAGTAAGGAAGGGAAAAGAAAGAAAGGAAGGGCAGGGAATTGGAGGTAAGACATTCAGTATATATGGATTGCTTTCTGCAGCACATAACAGAAAATACCATGAAAGAAAAGCCCTCCAGGGTAGATGTATCAAGGTCCAGCAGAAACTTTCCATCTTCTACTCAGCATCCTTGGCATATAGACCTTCATCTTCAGGGTAGTGAGGTGGCCAGTGCACCTCCAAAAATCACATCCATGTTCCAGATAAAAATAAGGCAAATAGGCAAAAAGCCTTCTCCTTGAGGAGCTTTGTCTTTTTATTTGTGAAAAGAAGCCAGTTTCATAATACTTCCCTCTACATCTCATTGTATCTGAGGACCACCACTGGGTGAAATGGGGCTAGAGAATTCCAGCTTTCCACTTCTGAGTTAGAGGAAAGCAAGGAAGAAGATGATCGGGAATAAGTGTGGACTCAGCCAACCCAACTCAGTAAAATAGGCTACAACAAATGCATTTGAAATGAAAGTAATTGAATTAAATTAGAAAACTTCCAGAATGTCCTTAACTGTCTTGGAGCAGTATCTGTGGCTGTAATGAGAACCTGAAGATTAAATGCCAAGTCAGACAACACACTGTATCATTCATTCTTTGTACAGGGTAGGTATTATGGCTTTACGGGAAATCTGTCTGAAGAAAAAAAAATATTTATAATTCATTGAACCCAACTGATTGGGCTGTACTCCAGTTTTTGTTACACAATATGGCATAGAGATTAAGAACGTGGACGTTGGAACCAAACAGGCCTAGGTTCAAATTCTGACTCTGTCATTTACAAACTATATGACCTTGAATAAGTAATTAGCCTCTGAGCCTTGTTCAGAGTAGTAATTAAATTGGATAATTATGTAAAATGCCAACTGTGCTCCCTTTCTTTCATGGTGGTAGAGTTGTAGTTGGGGAATAGCTGCCCAACCAGAGACTACATTTCCCAGACCCCGTTGCAGCCAGGTGTGACCATATGACTAAGCCCCAGCCAAGGGAATGTAAGCAAAATGACACTTCTCAGACCATAAACCTTGCACACACAATCATCTACACTGAATTTCCACTTCCTGCTGGCTGGAATAGCACCAAAGGGACCTTAGGAGACCACACAGACGACTGTGAGCCTGAGTTCCTAAATGACCAGCCCAAACTCCTATCCATGAAAGAAATAAATTTCCACATTCTTTAAGCCACTAATTTATTGTTCAGTCTCATTATGGTAGTTTACCCTACCTTAACATTGGTCCTGGCACATAGTGAGCCCTCAATAAACTCTGGCTACTCTTCAAATAATCAGGAAGAAGAAAATGTTATTACAAACTTTTTCCTTTGCAATGAAATCACGATATTGACACAAATAAGCTATTAAATCCCTCCATTTCCCAGTTCTAAAATTAATAAAGTTATTTTACAGAGACTATGGCATGTTTACTAAGTTAACATTTTCAAAGAGTGTTGAAAACCTAGGGCTAAAGTCTAATAATTTAGTGAAAAATAACAACATAGTGATGAGTATTTACACAGTTACCTTGTTATTCTTATATAAGAATTCTTAAGCAAAGACTGTTGATAGTGAAGAAATAATAGAAATACACTAAGGAAAATGAAAAATAAGACCTTTACAGGAGCTTTAATCAGATACTTGCAAATAAGACTCTAGTGATTCAGAGTCACATCGACATCAAGAAAATAGTAATTTAAGTAATCATAACTGAGTTGCATTTGACTAAAAATATTTAACATGCTCAAGGTTCAAATATTTTAAGTCATAAAAATAAATTACTCAGGGCCCAGCCCAGGGGCATAGTGGCCTGGCACTCTCCATTTCAGTGCCCAGGGTTCATGGGTTCAGATCCCAGGCGCGGACCTACACCCCACTCATCAAGCCATGCTGTGGCGGCGTCCCACACTCAAAATAGAGGAAGATTGACAACAGATGTTAGCTCAGGGCCAATCTTCCTCACCAAATAAATAAACAAATAACCCAGCCACACAATGATATGAGACTTTTGTGTTTTGTATATCTTTTCTTGTTAGTTTTTTAAATTCCTAAAGCTTTTCCTTTCAGTAGAAGAATTTATGTAAAGCATGCATCCTCTGCTTTGAACTCTGCTCTCACAACAAAGTAGGAAAAAGCTTTGTATAAAGTGAGTCTTTTATATATGCAAACGTATCCTTTTTTTCCCCTCATGATTATAAATCTAAATTTAGCCCCTGCTCCGGCTCCAGGGAGCATTTTAGAGCAATCCTAAAAGAACTGACTTACTTGAAACAGACAGTATCATGGATTTTTTTGATGCATAGAGATTAAACAAGGGCATTTGATTAAAAAAAAAAGACTGTAGACACTTACCTTCTTATAGAAATCAATATATAAGAGTCTAAGAGAATAAAGGAAGCATCTAATAAACAACTTACTGTCTCAGGTCCAATATGAATATACTTTGCTTTAAAAAAAATGGGATTCAATCACAGATTCCTTATTTTAAAGAAGCATAATAGTTCCCTAAGGAATGATCACCAAAATATTTTTCCCTTTGATCCCTAGAGATCTATATTTTCTGCCTTTAACATTTAGGATTAATACCTAGATTCATAAATATGTTCTTTTTGTGTGAAAAATTGCCTCAAGCTCTAACTTTTTCATTTTACCCACACTTTTCAGATGAATTTACAAACATATATTTAAATTTTTGCTACACTTAAATACTGTGAAAATTGGATAAAATTATGATATAATCAAATACTTCTTGAGCAGTGTACAGCACTGTGAAAGCACCTCCAGCTCTCTTAAAATAAATTAATTAATTAAACCACAAAGTAGAGCAATGGGCAAGAACTTTGAAACCTCCTGGTCAACCACCTCCTATTTCTGAGGAGGGAAAAAAGCCAGAAGCAATTTTTCCCATATCTAGCATCACAAACACAAGTCACAAAAGCCTAGCTCCTCTCATTCCCAATGCAATGCTCTTTGTGCCCCAAATATATCATTTATTCATTCAACAAAAATATTTATCAAATATCAAGTATTTGCTATTCCAAATGCCCAGCACTGAGGACACAATCAAAACGAGGAGGGAATTTTTTAAATTACTTTAACAGCTGTTTTCAAAATGTTTCTCAGAGAGAAAATGGTCTTTGTTTGGGAAAATGCCTTGATAGAGACTTGGGGTAAAAAGTAACACTTTAGAATTGTCTGTGCCAAAGCTTCAGAAAAGAAAGCAAAACTGTTTAAGATGCTGTTCAGACTTGACAGTTGCAAGGAGACATACAATTCACTGCAGCGTTCTTTGTCATTGTAAACAAAATGGAAACACCCTAAATACCTATTAAAATCAGAATAGAAAATGAATTTTTTAATATCTATTCCACAAAGTAATAAGGAGTAGCTTAAAATAATGAAGTTGATTATAGGTACAAGCAGGGAAAACTCCTCAAGACATGTTACCTAATGAAGAAGCAAACTGTGGAATAATGGCCATTTCATACCAGTTATGTTAACCATACTCCAAATACTCTATAATTCCCTAGGAAAGTATATATACAAATAGCTGTTATCCAGAAGGATATACACTAAGCAGAGAGCAGTGCTCAAAAGGCCTAGATTCCAGATGTCAGTCTAAAAGGATTTAATCCATATCTTTAGAGTTTTAATTTTTACAGGAGAATGTATTCATTTATTGCTTGTATCATCAAACTTTAAATATTTTTAAAATAATTTTAAAATTAAAAGAACATATTTATGAATCCAGGTATTAATTCTAAATTTAGTATTATTTAAATAAGTCAAACTTAACTTTAAATATCTTAACACCTTTAAAGTAAAATATAAAAGATGTTGACATACTAGTTGAATTTTTGATCCATAATAGAATAAGCAAGAATATTTAATAAGAATGACTCTTAAAAGGGATGTGTTAGATATTCTTAAATTATCTTAAAATGCTGTTTCATAAAATTACTCTCATAGGTCTCACTTTCATATTTTATTGATTTATTAATATTTTCTAAAAGAATATTTACAACCTAAAACATCTTTGACCACAAAAAACCATTAACTACTGTGGACTAAATTTTTGTAGTAGCATGAGATAAGTAGGACATTGAATACCAGCCTGTTTTTATCTTTAAGAAAGAGCAATGACCACACTCAGAGGGAATCAAAAAACTTTACTTAGTTTATACAAGTCCTTATGTCTTGGCAAGAATATATGACAACACAATTTTAAAGTGAATTTTTGGAGCTATTTGATTTCCTTCTTCTTTATCATCAGGAATACAACTGCAAGTTCCTTCTTCCTGTATAAAACAAATATCTCTGACTCAAAAGTCCTGTGAGAGTTTCTGCTCCCTTCAGCAGCACCATTTCTCTACCTATGAATTGGACTTACAATCTTATCTATGTGAGATTATCTTGACTCCAGTCAAGATAATGTATTTAAAATTCTGAGACAGTAATCTCCATGAATTCCCTGTCACGATAGGGAACGCGGGGCGGTGGGGGGGGGGGGGGCACTAGATCAAGCCTGTTGGGATTCAAGTTTGTTTTTCCAGGAAAATCAGATCTGAACTTAACAATTATCCACATGAGTAAATGGGAGCAGCCAAGAGTCATTTCTATTTTAATGCAGAAGGTATTAGATAATTTCTGAAGTAACTTTGCCTCCTTAATTATGTTTGTTTACACTGATTCTAAAATGAGTGTGGTTTGCATTCCTGAGCATGTATGGATTGATTTTCAGAGAAGGTGCTCAGAAGTGAGACAGCAATACACATGGTTTTAATAATGACTACGGATACCCTATAAAGTACGTAATTCACATAAGGATAATAAAAGACCTTTTAGTTCACTCAGTTATCTGGTTAAAGAAATAAAAACTCTAGCCAGCTTCCCTTGTCCACTCAACACACTTCTGGGGGGCCTCCTTCCAGGTCAGCGGGTGTAAGCTCCAGGAAAATATATTCATTGTTATTCCAGGTAAAACATTTTTTACAATCAGTGAATCGTTAAACCCAGTGAAGGTCACTCACACTGTTAACATTTTTTTGGCAGGACGTTCTTACACAAGGCCCCAGAAGATAGGCAGGCAAGAATTCAGTCTGAGTTAAGGACAATTACAAATCTTTAGAACCAAAGCTTCCAGCCATCTCTGTCTTTCCTGCCTTCATTTTGGTCCTCTCTTCCTTCTTCTTTCATCCAGTCCTGATGTATTTCCCACAAGGAGCCAGGTCAGATCCCAGCTCTCCTAGGACATGACATGTTGGTTTCTCAAGGGAAAGGCCTTCTCCTGAAGTTTTTTTAAAGCCAAAAACATTAGAACAAAACTAAAGACACTGAGAGACTGACTACCTTTTCCTTTCAACTTTAATTCAACTTCAGATTATTCACCAGGGCTCAAAGTCAGATAAAGTTATATACAGTTAGAGCTGAAAGAGAACCTGGCAATCATCTAGTTCAAACATTCATTTGCTGATAGAAAATGGAGTTTCAGAGAGAATGAGTGATTTTCCTAAATGCCTGTTACAAGCTGATGGCCAAGTGTGGACTAGAACCCTGGTCACCAGGAACCAAGGCCTCAAGACTTTCATGGAAACCCTGACAAAAAATAAAATTAAGTTCAACTTCCTTCAGAAAATATATATTTCAATATAATCCTGAGACAAGTAGCTTGAGAACTATGTCTGAGTTGGATTTTTCTGTAGCACAACTAAAAGACAATTTGGGGTTGACAATATTTCAAACTCTCTTTCCTACTTATGAACATCTATTTATCTGGATGACCTAGTCTCTTATTTTTCCAGTATATTTAAACTGAGTGTGTGAATCTTTGCGAAAGTAATATTTCTTGAGCTATTTTTCTGGGCCCTTTTAGAGGTCCTGCTGTGAGAACTATTTGAGCTAAAACATGATAATAAGAAATGGAACCCTTCCACTGGTAATATGGTTTCCATTAGAGCATAGTCCACATTTAGAGTTGAAAACCTTATTAGTTGAGTTACTATTGCATGATCAAAAATACTTCACATTTACAAAAAGAAAAACACATTAGAGTAAGGTCAGTTTGACAAAAGTGTGATATTTGCACATAGAGCCAAGGGTTATCCATTTAAAAGGCCAAGTTAAATAAGACACAATTAGATCTCATTTGGCCTCCTCCCTCTCAGGATTCATAAACTCACATTTCAGCGATCTTGGAGGAATGAATTTTGCCTTCATTGTGTCTTGTTTCCTTTGGCCCATCTACATTACTCAGACTCTTCTGACAGGCGCTTTCAGCAAATTTCTCACGTCCTTGTATCTTGCTGACCTTTTTTTCAAACTGGCTTTTCCTTTTCCTTATTAAATGTTTTTGAACAGATATCATATTTTATTTTGTTTAGAAAGATAAAATAAAGGGTGAGAATTTACTCATCTACATGGCTGTGAGAAGAAAATAGATATCAACAACAGAATTTTTAGAAAAACTTACTCCCAACTAGTTCTGAAGATGCAGACTTTTCTACCAAGATGTACTAAACCTACAGTCTCCCACTGCACAGTGTGATCTCAAAGAAAGATGAAAAAAATTCAGGAAAGATATTGAAAGTGCCAAGACTTTGCACAATGTAAAAATTTAGACCAAAGGTGTAAATTTCAAAGGTGCTTAATGTAAACTGACTTGCAGTGATGTAACACACTTCGAAGAGGACCTGAAGTTGCCAGGACTCTCCTTCAGCATTCCTCATCCACCTAGCCATTATCTCACATCAGCCCCCAACTCTCGGTGCCTCTTATCATCTATTTTTTTCTGCTTTCAAGTTGCCAAGACTCACATGGGAAAGGCACAAAGTGTGCTGATGGGGCCTTCTACAGCTTCATTCTACTCTACCCCTGAGTAGGAGAAACACAGGGGCTTTGGTGACAGTCAGGGCCTCATTTCCACCCTCTCCACAATCTCCCCATTCTTACAGGCTCAACTGTCATCTCTTGGTGCCCTATGTCACAGCTACCTGTACTGGGCTAGAATGTCCCCCAAATTTTGTAACACCTAAATTTGAGTAAATGTTCCATGACCTATTAGCTGAGTAACCATGAGCAAATTACTTAAATTCTCTGCTTCTCATCTTCCTCCTCAGTTAAATCAGGATAGTAATCTTTATATAACATACATACTGTAGTGTCTGGTACATAATTGGGCCATAATAATAATATTTCAGTGTGACTCAGCAATTTTTTCCTTTCTTTCTGTTTGACTCCTTATTGCATTCCTTACAGAAGCTATTCCAGATAGCTTCCACAGCCCTGAGATTCCCAGTCTTCTTACTCACTCTCAGCCAATTTGATCTCTATACAATGAGAAAATCAAAGTCATCTGCCAATGGTTCGTAGCATCCTCCCTCTCCAGCTGCCCTCACACTCACTCAAGCTCAGAATTTCTCAGTACTTACTCAGACTTTTCCTTCTTCCTGTCTCACAGGGAGAGGCATCTCTGCCCCTTACCCAGGCTTACCTCTTTACTGTGGTCTTGTCTCACACCTGCTTTTTCTATCACCTCTTATTCCCTTTCTCTCTCGTGTGTTAGTGATTGAATAAATGTTGATTAAAGGCAAGTTTTCCTCCCACTCCACCAGTTCCTTCTCTCTCTACAGTTCTTCAGATATGTTTAGTTTAAAATTGAACCCCTGGTTCTGCTCTCCTCTGATCTTTTACTAGGTCCTCACCCACCGCAGCAGCATATATGGATTTAGGAACCAGGCTGCCTCTTCCACTTAAAAGCTGTGTGTTGTTCTTGGACAAATAACCAGTCTGAACCTCAGTTTCTTTATCTGTAAGGGGGGTGGGGAATAGAGTTGTTTTGAGGGTTAAATGAGTTAATTCATTTAAAGCACTTAAAACAGTGCTTGGTAGATAGTAAGTGCTCAATAAATGTGAGGTGTTAAACTTCCTCACCCACCACATACATCTCTTGCATTCTTCTTCTTCCATCCCCAGACTACCAGAGGCTTGGAATTTATTTCTTAAAGGTAATAATGACCTCCTAATCTCCAAATGAAGTGCTATTTCTCATTTTTCCCCTCTTTCTCCTTAAACTTCATGTAGCTTTACAAAGCTGATACCCCTCCTACTGGGATATCCCTTGTGTTGGGATAGGGGAAGAATTAACCGACAAGCTTCCTATGGCCCTCTCCTATTCAGACCCTGAGACTTGAGACTAGCACTTTTCCAAGGGGGGAGGATGGAATTATCAGGAAGGAACTAGGGACACACTCTGATTTTTGGCCCTTCAGTCAAAAGTCTTGGCAGAAAGGCTGTGTAATTCCCTTCCCCACTTGCCTGGACTGAGTTCTCAGAGTTGGGGAGGGGAGGAGACCTAGACACAGATGCAAGATGTTTAGGGTGAGGAGCCCTTTGGAAGGAGACATAGAACACATCTTTCACCTACAGCCATCAAGGCTGAACCTACAGACAGCAATAAAGTGGAAATGAAGCCACAGGAGGCTGACACAGCCCTCCCATGCACAAAGTGTCCTTTGGGCCCCAGAGTGGCACAGTTAAAGCAACAGGAAGTTTCCCACACTCACCATTCTTCTTCTCCCAGACAGATAAAGAAGTACTGAGAGAAGACCCTAGGATCCAAAGGGGTCTCATGGTTGTGTTGACAGGACTCAGCTCTGGAGGGCAGCATGGACCATGGGACTGGAACCCAGTGGATCCCAAATATCTCAGAGGATGCTAGTGACGATGGAAGCCAGCAACTAAAACCATGTCCACAGGGCCAGTGCAAAACCCCACCAGGCCAGCCACGCGCCTCTCCCAAGGCTGCATAAGCTACATGCCACACAGAGAAGCAAAAGACGGGGAACAAACAGCCCTTCGATTGTCAGCTCCCTGAGGACAGAGACTTCCTGTAGTTCTTTGTTTACCTTAGTACTGTTCACACACTAATCGACAAATCTCTGTGGAATGGAGTTAATGGATTACCTCGTTTCCCTTTCTGTTAAAGTGAAATGGCACAAGACTCATCCTCCCATCCTCTTTTTTTCACTCTCACCTTAAATGATGCATTTAAAAGCAATGACAGTTCTAGACAGACCAAAAAAAGGCTATGAGAGAACAAATTTAAGCAGTGGTACAGCACAGCTAGAAACTAAGTTGGTCTGGAATGTTCAATAAACATTTTAAATAGCTTGAACCACTAGAGGGAGTGTGTACAAGTATGACTGAAATAGGATAAAAATTGCATTATGATGTTTAATTGGCAACCATGACTCTTACGACCAGGCACAATTCTCTCTCTATTTAAAAAAAAAATGTGAATATTTTAAAACTATAGAGGCTGGTAGAATATTTAAGTTATTTCTCATCACACAAAAGCACAATTCAAACACTAGTTTATTCTGGCACTGTGAACTTTTCAAAATAATAAATGTAGGAGCAGCAGTTCTGTGCTATTCAGCCTGGAATAGCAACTTAATATGAGTTAACTCAACAGCTCAATCCTGATGTTATATTTTCGGAGCATCCAATCAAAAATTGTATATGAAATACATTTCTTTTCTCATTCAAAAATTGCAGAAGGAACTTTCCTGATCATCATTTTACAGCTGAAGAAAAAGAGGCAGCCCAGAGTAGTTCACCAATTATCCAAGTTCACATATCTAGCTAGCAAAGTAAAAACTTTGGTCTAAATGGATAGAAAAATATTTTAACAACCTGGAAGGAGAGTCACTCAGCAGATTCCCTATGTAAAATCCCAAATAACAAAGTTTTCTTAGAACTTGGTGCATCCAAAACAACAAAAAGTAAAATCATAATTCCATTCCTTGCCACTCAATCTAAAAGAGACTTGGAATTTTTTCAATGATAACATACAGTATTGTCAAAGATACAGGGAAATGGTCTTTCTCATTTATTTTGGTAGAAATATAAACTGGTACAATATTTTTGGAATACAATTTAGCAAGAAGAATTTAAAATTTTTAAATGTACAGATTCACACAAAGACTTGTATTCAATCATGTTCATTGCCACATTATATTTAATAATGAAGTAATAGAAACCTTCTAAATGTTCAACAGTCAGGAAATATTTAAATATATAAAGTGCATCCAAAATGATGGCATTCTCTACAGCCATTCAAAGTCATTATTCTGAAAATTGTTTAGTAACAGAGGGAAATATATTCTGTAGAAAATATATTACTTATATGGAAATACATGTGTGTGTGTAGAATGAAAGAGAGTTATTTTTAGCAAGGGAACACCGAGTAATTTTCTTTTTATAATTCTTAGCGTTCTGTGTGACTGTGACCAAGCTCCTTAAAAGACTTTGATTCTCAGTTAGGGAAGGTGACAGTGTGACTGCCACCTGACTACTTCCTAATCATCTCACTGAAATCTTTACAACCTTCCCCATCTACGTATGGACGACCGTCAGCACCCTCAGCAATGATGACTTCTGGTTGGGTCACTGTACTACCAGGCTGGGGAGTGGTGTTAACACTGCCACTAGGGGATCCAGACAAAACTCTGTTCATCACTAGTCCCTGGCACAGTCTTCAGTGCAAGACAGCACCCACTCCTTCACCCCAGCCCAGCATTATGTTCTATCAGGGCCAAACAAAACTGGATCACCTTCTTACTCAGGTAACTATTTAAAATTGCCACCCTCTCTCTCTCCAGCCATCTGCAGCCCCCCTTGCCTCACTTCATTTTTTTCCACAGCATTTATCAGTTTTTAAAATACTGTGTAACTTACTCACTGACTATGTTTCAGGATCTGTTTTGTTCACTGACAAAGCCCCAGCACCTAGAACACACGTAATAGATTCTCAATAAGTAGTTGTGAATGAATAGATGGATAAAGAATGAACAAACAAGTGAATGGATATTATAGCTCCTTAAAATTTCCTTCACCAAAGAATCATTTTATAGAGCTAAATTTATAACTGACAATTTATGAGCTACATCCAGACCATACATTTTAGTACCTGAAATAGTTTCTTTTAAAACTTTTATTTACAAATAATTTTAGGTCACAAGAAGTTGCAAAAATAGTACAGTGAATTTACATGTACCCTTCACCCAGCTTCCCCCAATAATGTCTTACATAGTCCCCACAATATTTTACATTGGAATTCATGTCTACACTTAAAAATCAAAAAATTAAACACAAAAACATGGGTTTATAACTTCTCCTTAAAAACTGTTAGGTCTGTGACACTGGGCCCACCTTCCAGCCTGCAACAATCACCTGGGCTGACCACAGTTACCCGCTTCAGGCAGGGCGTGTGTAGTCCTATTTGCACAGATCCCACCACTCTCTGTTTTATTGCCAACACTTAGATTGTTAGTTGGCATTTATCTTCATACAGCGCAACTATATATAAATGCCCCTTCCTAGAATTTAAGCTCCCCAAGGACATGAATTGTTTTGTTTTGTTGTCTTGTGTTGGGTTGGGTTGGTTTTTTCACTGATGTATTCCAAGTGCTTAGAGCAGTGTCTGACAAATAGCAATTGATTTGATCAATCGATGATTACATCAAGCCAACTCATTGATGTTACCTGCCTGACCCTCATGGGCATTTACATATGAAACCTCTGTTGTACAGCAAATAAGTTTCTTCATTGCGAAGGAATCTCGCTATGGTGCAGAAGCACTCTCTCAAAGGGACTTGCCCAATACGGCTGGTGCCCCCACTGTCATCCTTTGTCCAGGTGCAGATTCCTGCCTCTGCTGTAACTTTTCTTGAGAAGAAGACCTCATTCTGTAGTGTTTTGCTGGGAAAATAGCTCCACCTGGACTTGGACAGGGTTCTCAGAGTTACAGAAACTTGGATTCAGCTACACAGCTATTACCCCATATA
Organism: Tapirus indicus; assembly: GCA_031878705.1. Taxonomy (NCBI): domain Eukaryota; kingdom Metazoa; phylum Chordata; class Mammalia; order Perissodactyla; family Tapiridae; genus Tapirus; species Tapirus indicus. The sequence continues at coordinate 41,791,584 of CM062925.1, forward strand.
CAAGTCAACTTCCAAGAGAGCAGGTGGGACAGGTCCTAGAGTCTACCAACATCTCCCTTTGTTTTCCCCCCAACTTAGTGCTGGACCCAGTCATTGATTCTGTCACTTTTAAACACATGGCCATTGTATTCCAGTGGCTTTGTTACCTTTTCTTACACCTGGGCCTTGGTCAGGACCACCTCAGTCCATCCCAACAGGTTTCCCTAACTTAAGTCTTAAGACAAAAAAGGTTGGGGTATTGATACTCCCCTCTCAGAAAGCCTCTGGACTCCTTAGTGCACTTCCTCTATGAGCTCTATATTATGGAATTATTGGGAGGAAGAGACTTTCTAAGAGAGAAAAAAAATGTCTCATTACAGACTTTTGGTAGAGCAATGTAAACATCTTGCCCTTACTTTTAATAAGTACGGAAGATTACTCAAATGATTCTTACCTTATAACAAAAATTACTTCCTATTGACTTGCTGTCTCCATTTAAAACACAGCAATGTCAGACATACTGTTTAAGTTTCAGCTTCCCAGACACTCCACTACATGTCAGTATAAGATGAGCCTAATTTTATGTACCATGTATATGTACAGAAAAATCTGGGAGTAAAAACACCAAAATATTAATAGCAGCTATATTTAAACAGTTGGATAGTATTTCTCTCCTAAAGAATGGGTATATATGCATATCTGTTAAGAAGATTTTTGGCAGCAAGTGAAGAATATCCAATAACATTGCTTAAACAAATGGAGGTTTATTTTGCTCACATAACAAGTCCTTAGCTAGGTTTTTCTGGGCTTGGTTCAGTGGCTCGGCAATGTCATCAAGGATGCAGACTTTATGTTATCCTTAGTAGGTTGGAATACTTCTTCTGTTATCCTTAGTATGTTGACTTTTCATCCTTAGGCTTTCCCAGAGGCCCCAAATACCTGACCTTATGTCTCAATGCCAGAACAATGTCATATGGCCACCCCTATCTGCAAGCAAAGGGGAATAGAATTGCTATAATTCTCTTAGACCCAGAGCAAACGAAGATGACCACAACAGTTGTATTGTTTACAACCTGTGTAAGTTGTGAACTTACATGATCCCACCTAGAACATTTGCTATTTATCCCTTGGGATGTCCTGAACAAAATGATGGCTCTGCAAGTGAGGGAAAAGAGAAGAACAACTGCTGCGTGGGCAATTAACAACATCTGCCACAGCTTACTTCTAGTAATCCACTCTTTTCATGCTCTGTCACAGTTGTTGGATGTGGTTTTTAAGTATGTCTGATAATACATCACTGATTTCTGTCTCTGATGAGAAAATCATCAGTTCCTGGGAAAGAGTAAAATTCTTGGCAATCAAGCCATATTCAGTTTAGTTTGGTCTAAGAAAAGCTTAATATGTTATCCTCAACATTAAAAATTATGATATTTCAGCCTAAAAGTGATCAATTCAGGCTAGTCAAGATATTGAAATATTGCTGAGATATATCACTTAAGCAAGCCATTTGAAATCATAGAAATAGTCTTTACTTCACCTACATGAAAAAAAATTTTTTTAAACATTTAAAAAGTGTGTAAGCATCTTTCCCTAAAAAGCAGTTTTACTTGTTACCCATTTCTCTGCACATTTCTGAAAGTACATAATCTCAGTAGACACAATTTAGTTATATTCAGAATTTTTCACAATTTTCCCCAACATTAAATCAATCACCAAAACTATGTTCTGTGACAAAAACAATGCATGGATTGGTATTGAGTATGGCTTCTTTTATTCATTTTGCAATGCCCATCCCTGCTGGACATAAAGTTGTCAGTGGTAAACCAATGAAACTTTCCTTTCTCCATGATGCTCTTACAGTCATTGTCATCTAAGTGAAAAAACTTTCTCTGAAGCTTGATTTGTTAGCATAAACAAAACAAGCAGACTTCAAACACTTCTGCCTTCATTTGTGTCCCTCACATGTACTGAAGGAAATTTCACCCAATTATAAAGTAAAATATCCGCTAGCATGTTTTCAACAGTAACTGTTCTTCTATATTGTATGCTATTAATACTACACAATATCCAGCCTTGTTGTTTGACAAGGAATGCTGTCAATTGCTCTTTTACTTTACTTCTGATCATAATAATTATCTTCACTTTCATAGCTGGCTTTATAACTTTCTTAACACTAGTGTAATTTATATTGGTTTTTTTCTATAAGGTTTGAAGCTTTGAATAAAGCCTTTGTATGTCTATCCTCTCTGAAACTTGAGAAATTTTGTCCCGGAAAGCATTATTTTATACTTGTGCTTGGGAAATTCTATTGGTTTACCAGTGAAATCATTCTGCTTTGCTTGAAAATTGTGCAAATGCTTCAACGGCTTCATGCCACTATATAAAAGTTTCATAACTGACAATGTACCAGAAGTTAGGGGCAAATGGACTGCCAGACTGATTAACTAAAATATTTGTTATTTTTACTTCTGATTCACATGTTTCTATTCCAGCTGCCTATGTGAAGTCTTCACAGTACTAATTCATCTCAGACCACGAGAGTCACATTTTACAGTTACACAGAGTTGGAAGCTTTGTGTGGCTATGTTCATCACTTTGACCCATTGATTCATTTTTATGAACTAGGCATTTAACAATATATAATAATAACTATAAAAGGCAAATTTAACACATGGAAATAACAAGCAAATTATGTATAAATATGTCATCCTAGATGAACTGACCGACACAGTCCTTGTCATACATACACGGTTTTAAGAATATCATACTTATTGAGATAGAAAAGATTCCTGTGAAAATAGCAAATCAAGTTAAATTTCAAAATTTGGGAAATGTATGTAAGCAAAATTGTTCCATTATTCCCCCTGAAACCTTCACACTCTCTGTGAACCATTTGATAGGCCACTGAGGTCCCAGTGGTCCATGGGAACTTGGGGAACACTGACAAATGCCTAGGGTACAGTTCCTCCAACCACAGAATGAAGAAGTTGAACTCCAGATCCAAGATCATCTCTAACTTGAAAGTTCTATACCTCTCATTTAATTTCATTTAAGAGAAAACATTACTACAGCAAACAGCAAAGGGAGTTACTAGATTAATGAACTTGATTTTACGGTTTATCCATGATAACTTTTTCCATTTTGACTTACTTATTACCCAAGGACACAATCCCAAGGTCCTACCTACCTTTAATCCCTGAAAGTTCAAAAACGTATCAAAACTCCTTTTCCAAAATCTGTGAAAGTTTAGACTGTATTAGTCTTGACTAGAGTTCATCACAAATGCTCTAGACTAGAAGACAGAAAAAAGACCAATGGGTAGAGGTAAAAAAAAAAAAAAAGATGTGTTTGTTCATTTGTGTGTTTGTTTGTGGGGAGGAGAGGAAAAAGAGGAGGTGTGGAGGTCACCAACAGCTAGAGCTCTCCAGGAATGGCAAGGACCTTTTAGAAAAAAGATGAGTCCTTTTGGGAGGTATTCAGTGAAATCATCAATGGTAATCTGCCTACAACTCCACAGAAGAAATTCTACACCAAGAAGGAAGACAGAGTGATCTTTAAAATCCTTTCCAAGTCTAAGATACTATTACAGGCAGAAAACAAAACATAAGACCTTTCTTGTAGCACTGGACTCCATAACATTTTCATAAATTACAAAATTATCATAATAGAATTGATCATAATCAAACGAGCTAAGCACTATCATTTCTATCTAATGGATCATAAAAAAAGTATTGATCCAAAAATATTAACACTGTATGTATTAAAATAAAGTCCTAACTGTATATAACATCACAATATTGTTCTTTTTAGTTTTCTAAAAGGACCCCCAAAGGCTGTGGCACCTGAATAATCTCTAACAATAGTCAGATTGCCTTAATTATTAACTCCAGCAATAAAACCATGAGAGGAGCAAATTGATCTTTTTTCTCCAATAGTTATATCTATTTCTCTAAAGGATGGCTGAAATCACCTATGTAATATAAAAACTGGTGAAATCCTAAAAGGAAATTAGCAAATTTTAAGGTAAATGTCAATTTCTTTTTTTTGGATTCAGCCTTTTTTTGATTTGTTTTGCTTTAGATATTCTCTTTATATTTCCTAGTTTAAGTTGTGGCTCTGAATAAAAAATAGAACACAGGAAAAGTATTCCACAGTATTTTTGTTTCCCCAAAAGACCTAAGATACTCTAATTCCTAGATAGTCCAGCTTCTAATAATCCAGTCAAATTTTATTATGACATTTTTGGTTTTAACAAATGTTAGAAACTAAGCAAAGGCAGAAAGAATCAAGTATATGGTGAATAATGAATACAATGGTAGTCATAGTTTAAAAAAGAAAGTTTCCTTTTGGTAGCAGATTACCAACCAATAAAAGTAAATTTACTTAGATAAAACAAAACATCTGAATGTTTACAGTTGGTGCTATAGTTTTGAGATACCATGAATTTGCTACTATATACAAATAGTATTTACCTCTTATATGACTCTCAGCAGTGTTCAGGAAAGTGGGTGAGAAACCACATAGATGAGTTCCCAAAGACCTCCTGGTTGGACACATCTCATGGAATTGATGGGCATAATTTCCCTTTCTTGCAGAGTTCTTTAGTTCTAAGGTTTTCTCCCTTAGGGGAAGTATATAATTCCAGCTTCTTACCATGGGTTAGAAAATAAGAACAGAGAAAATAGACATTTTAAAAGAAAAATGTGTAAATATGCTCTCTATTGTATGATTATATTGTATTGCTTAAAATGTGAAACAATAATTATGTTGCTAAAACTGAACTTGTAGACAAGAATTAGTTTTTCTGTCTCAAATTATTTTGAGATTCCTCTTTACCTTAAATGCTATAAAAATTTCCCTTGTGGGATTCATAGAGATTGAATAAAGCAGAAAGATACTAAATGAAAACTGGAAGAAACAACTATTTAACAAAATATAAGTACATAAATAACTATGTTTTCATGTGGCACAGTAACTTGAAATACATGAATGGAAAGTACTATTTCTTGATGGAAAATGCTTTACCCTTACAGATGCAATTTACTTAAGTTCCTAATTCATTACTCACATTATCAGGCCAACATAATAGAAGCCAAAGTTTCATTAAAATTAGGTCTAAGAGAAGGAAAACTTGTTAATTTGTAGTTTAAAGTAACTGTTTTGAAGTTTGGTGTCCAATAAGTTAAAATTTTGCCATTTCCAGGCATTATGTAGAAATTGAAAACGTACTATTTTGGGGATGCCAGTGAGGATGCCATTTGTTAAACTGAGATCTAGAAGTAGCTCCACAGAACTGTTTTAGAGATATGAAAATAAGCATGTACTCAAGCCCCAAGTAATTCCAAAAGTAATGACATATACTCATAAGTTTTGAAAAAGTTTAAGAAAAAGGTTTATTAATGGCAGAAACCATTATGGCCAAGGAATGGTAAAGAAAGGTAACATATTTTAAAAAACAGTCTTACCAGTTCATTTTTAAACTTCTCCTAATAAAAACTTCAGAGAAGACATACTTTATGAAACTTAACATCTGAAGTAAGCAATCCAATAGAATTACTCAATATATATTTGACTGAAGGAAAAGAAACATTATTTTGTTACTGAGAGCCATCTCTGAATATAGTAACAGAGCTGCTGATGAGATAAGTAACAGGGAGAAAAGATCTGTTTTATTTGATCTCCAATACACAATATTGTACTTGCTGTCATGGTCTCCCTAATTTCTGGGCCACATCCTGTGTTTCTCCCCTGAGACTCTCTAGCCCACAGCTTCTGAACTGCAGAAGAGTGGCTCCCTATACTTTTGTGTTTCATTTTTGAAAGGACTCCAATACCATGACGTTAAGCACGTATGGTGTTAAATAAGTATGTAATTCAGTAGGCAGATCTTAATTGTTTTACTAAAAATCTCCCTCCTCTGCATTGGGCTTTGATGGAAGACAAATCCTGAAACTGACAACATATAGTATTCAGATTTGCCCCCCACTCCACCCTCCACTACCACCACCAGCCCCCTCCCGACTAAGACTTGTTTCCTAGGTCATGCTCAAATGCCTGTAGACATCGTCTATAGGAACTCTCTCCTGGGAGAATCTTCATGATATTTTACAATTTACAAGCTTCTGTAAGATTGTTCCACCATACTGTGAGAAATGTTCAGATTTGTCTGAACTCCAAGGAAGGACTCACCCAAGTTCTTTCTTGGGAAGCTCTTCAACCTCCATGCCAATAAACTTCCAGTGTAGCCACCCCAGCATTGACCAGATAGATGGTGTCTGAGTATGCCAGATTCAAGCATTTCCTATGCTGCAGAGAAATCAGAAGCTTCTGGTAAGGATGAGAAAAGTAGAAAAGAAAAAAGCAAAAGAAAAATTCACGTACATTGGGATAATCCAGTGGGAGAGGAAGAGGGAAGGAACAGATAATCCAAGCCCTCTCTAACAAAATTTTAAAGCTCTATTCTGTCATGATCTGGAGGTTGGATCTTAAAGTCACATTTACAGACTTGTAAAAGCATAGACCCCGTATGGTGATGCAGCCCAAAACTAAATAAAATACCAGGCCTTGTCAGGAAAAGATACTGGATACAAAACAGTATCTCATCCCAGTATTGCCATATACGGAATATTGCACAGAGTTCTGGTTGCTAAACTATAATATAGAGTCAAGAAAAATAAAGATCCAGAGAAGGGTGAATAAGAAGTTTGTGATATGCAAGTTTTGCTTAAAAAGTACACATATCAAAGTGCTTTCAAAATTCAGCTCAATTACCTTAGACGGGAAGAAAAACCTACATAATGCCTATGATCACCTCCCAAGCCTTATCACCATTTTCTTTCTTTTAAAAAATTTTTATTTTGCAATAATTTCAGTCTTAGAGAAAAGTTGCAAAAAGAGTACAAAGACTTCGTGAATACTCTCTCCCAACTTTCCCAAATGTTAATATCTTATATAACCATAGTATAATTATCAGCCAGGAAATTAACACTGATAGTATACTATTAAATAATCTACAGCACTTATTCAAATTTCACCAATTATCTGCATCCAATCCAGCATCTCACATGGCATTTGTCATATCTCCTCTATCTCCTCCAATCTGGACGGTTCTGTAGCCTTTCCTTGTCTTTCTTGACCAGGATATTTTAGAAGACTATTGGCTAGTTACTTGTAGAATGTCTCTTAATTTTGGTTTGTCTGATGTTTCCTCATGATGAAATTCAGGTTATGCATTTTTGGCAAGCATACCACAGAAGTTATATTGTAACCTTCTCAGCGTACCTCATCTGGAGGAACATGAGGTAATACATCTCATTACTGATAATGTTCACTTTGATCTCTTTGTTAAGGTCAGCTCTACTCAGTTCCCCTACTGTACTAATTCCTCACTGTAACTACTAAGTATTTCATGGAAAAATACTTTGAGCCTCTGCAAATATCCTGTTTCTCATCAAACTTTCACCCACTAATTTTAGCATCCATTAATGATTCTTGCCTGTAATAACTATTACTGAGTTGTCAAATGGTGATTCTCTGTTTCTCTCATTGCTTCCACATTTATTAATTAGAATTCTACTATAAGAGAGAACTGTCCACTCTCTCCCACTTGTTTGATTATTGATTTATATCAATATGGACTCATGAATATTTATTTTATCTTATGGGTTATAATTAATAACTTAAAATTTTTTTTATTCAATTCTTCCAGATTTGGCCATTAGGTTCTCCTTCTGGTTGGTTCCTGTGTCCTTTAGACATGACTCCACATCACTTTTTGACCACTTCCTTACCTTCTGGCATCATGAGATGCTTCAAGCTGATCTTGAACTTTCTCTGCTCCAGCCCTGGAATCAGCCACCTCTCCAAATAACCATTCTCTGTGCAGAAAAGGAGAGAGTTAAACAGAATATTTCTAACTCTAAAGTCAGTCCTTGGCCTTTTCTTATATTTAAGTCTCTTTCTGATTGTAGTACTTGGAGATTGTGATGATTACTTTTATGTGTCAACTTGACTGGGCAAAGGGATGACCAGATAACTGGAAAAACATTCTTTCTAGGTGTGTCTGTGAGGGTGTTTCTGGAAAAGATTAACATTTGAATCAGTAGATTGAATAAAGAAGACCACCCTCACCAATGTGAGTGGGCATCATCCAATTTGTTGAGGGCCTGAATAGAACAAAAAAGCAGAGGAAGGGTGAATTTGCTCTCTGCTTGAGCTGGGACATCCATCTGATGGTGCCCTTGGACATCAGTGCTCCTGGTTCTTGGGCCTTCAGACTTGGACTGAATTACACCACCAGCTTTCCTGGTTCTCCAACTTGCAGAAGGCAGATTGTAGGACTTCTCCACCTCCATAATTGCATGAGCCAGTTCCTCATTTATATATATATATATATATATAATATATCATATTAATTCATATATATCATATTAGTTCTGTTTCTCTGGAGAACCCTGACTAATACAGAGATATTTGCCAGAAAGTAAGTTATTTGAAAAAAAATTAAAAAGTCTTACAGGACCATTTTAAACTTTGGCTGAAATGAACTTGGTTGTAATTTCCCCAGCTGACTTCTGGCCTCTTTTTTATTATAGTTCCTCATACATCAAGAAATAAAGTTTCCTTGGAGACTGGAAGATTCCATCTACCATTTCAACAAAATATTGAATTATGTGATTTTTGGTAGAAAGTAACAAAAGCCCTCTTTTTAAGAGATTATTTTCAACATTCAGAGAGTTCCAAAGGGCTGGCTAGATCTGTAGCCTGAGTATTTTGGGGGATAAAACAATTCAGATGCTCTGAAAAAACTGAGGCGCCAACATAACTCATTACTGTAGGGTTACAGACATCAGACTTTTTAAAGAAATATGATTTAGATTCAAGTAATGTGGCAAAAATTGCTAGCTCTTTCCAACATTCATTCTCCTCTTCTTTCTTAATTGGTGGAGCCCAAAATTTTAGCTGGGCACATAGCCACCTATAGTAAAGCTCTACTTTCTGAGCTTCTTTAAAGCAAGGTGTGATAGTGTGAGTTCACACTGTCTGGCCAATGGGGTATGAGTAAAAGTGACATTTACAACTCCCTGATTATATTCAAAAAGAAATGGGTCATGCTCTCCACTTTTTCTTCTTCCTGATGGCTGGGACATGGACATTCTAGCAAGAGCTAGAGAAGCCATCTGGGGCAAAAACAAGGAAGTCACATGTTAAAGAAGTCACGCATTAAAGGCAACAAGATAGAAGGAACCTGAGCTTTGACTTCATGGAGCTGCCATATAACGTATGGTCAGCTTACACAGGCTACAACATGAAAAAGAAACAAACTTCTGACTTTCTTAATCCACTATTATTTGGGGATCTTTGTCACCTCAGTTAAACCTGTACCTAACAAATATAGACTTAGTATCTGGAAGTTGGACTGCTGTAACAAAAGATACATATAATATTAGCTTATCAATTAGGCAGAAAGCAGCAAATACCCAGATAATCCAGGGTGGAAAGCTGGTGACTCTTGTTATGCCAGGACAAGAATTTGGCTAAAGTGTTACCTGCCATACATTGGGAGACAAGCCACAAACTATCAGAGCCTATAACTCTAAGGGAACTAGTTGGAAAAACTCAGAATCTTTGTGCATATTGGCTGCTTCTTGCCACTCTAAGCAAAGTCTCACAAAAGAGATGAAGTCAGAGATAGTTTCCCCTAAGAGAGGAGAAATCAGTTTTGTTAAAAGAGGCTTTCTCTCGCACGCCTGAAATCTAAATTGAGAGTGCAGTAATGTGGGCCCCCAAAGATTTGGAAAAGCCAACTCTTCCGTATCAAACACTGAAGCAATGTGAAGAGGTAGCTCTAAAGAGCAGCTGCAAGTGAAAATTAGAATGTAGTCCCCAACCTTCCTTAAGCACTCTAATTAAAAGTCTCTGGCAGACAATAGGAGCCAACTCAGTCCAAATATCGTATTACAGCTGTGGACTTCCCAATCAATCCATTGTCTTAAATGGCCTCAAGACAGCCACCATAAAATTGAGAGGGTAAATGGACAAAGCACAGAGGCCAGTAAATAAAAGATCAGAAATTTTAGTCTCAAAAACTGTGTCAAGGGGAGATCTATGTTTGTGGTTACTTGTACCTGAAACTGATATGAAATAAGTAAACTAGAAAACTAATTTGGGGGGGAATTTTATTTCTAAGGAAACCATAAGCGTGTTGTTTTTTGGCTTCTGTTCCCTGTATTAGTTAGAGTCTATCAGGAAATATGCAAATTATGTAATTTAAGGAGAATTTAATGAAGGAATTATTTATAAATTATGGGAAGAAATAACAGGCCACAAGGGAGAGCATCTGTTTGGCTAGGAACGGGGTGGGGGTGGGGGGTGCAGTTACCACCCTTACGCCTCAGGGTGAGGAGAGAAAGCAGTTACTGAAACTAGGAGAGAAGAGCTGCCTGATAGGAGCTGTGGCCTTTGCTCGAATGACACCACCCGCCTATAGCAAGCCTGCAAGGAGAGGGGCAGGGGAAGAAACACCCCAACCATCCTCTTTCTTCTGTTCCTCTGATGTTCCTCTGGAACTCCCTATTGGCTGAACCTAATTGGAAAACAGAAAACAGAGGAAGCCCTATTGATGTAATCCACACAGGTCAGTCTCCCAGGAAAAAGATCAGCATGGAGGAGAAATATCAATGATTTAGAGGAACAAATAAAAAATAACCCACATATTCCCAAACCCATCCCAGCAGGAAAATGGACTGCAAAAGCTATGCAGGCCCAAGAAAGTTTTGTTCGCCAACGCCGACTCCAGATGAGGCCATGGAGGACAACGGACAGAGAGTTCCTCCCAGAAAATAGAACAAGAAGCTGCCATGTCATCTCAGCAAGGAATTGAATCCACTCTCAGGGAAGAGGTCCTCACAGTTCCTGCTCATCTGGACCAGTGACAGCCTCCTTCTCTCTCTAAATGAGAGTTTTAACTGTGGTTATTATGTTGTGGGGAGAGATAACTTATCTTTTAGTTCAAAGGTTGCTGGACCACAAGGCATCACATCCAGACATAATGAGAGAATTACACATCACCCAGGGATCTTGGACTTTGTTCGAGATGCAGTGAGTAGATAGGACTTTCAAGTTGTCTTCCCTTTAGAAAGGAGATGAATATGCTTCATTTGTGAGGAAAAGCATGTGCACAGATATTTGGGTGGTTAAAGGAGTGAACTGTAGCAGAGATCATTAACCGTCCTCCAATATCTCTTCTCTCCATCTTTTAGTAATCGAATCCCCAAATTATAGCTGGGAACATGGCCATCAGTCTCCTTTGCGGTCTGCTTTGGCCATTTGACTAAGTTCTGGGCAATAACATATGCACAAAGGTGATATTGAAATTTATTATTTTTCCCTTAAAGAAAAGGAAATCATCTCTGCTTACCTCTTTTTGCCCCGCCTGCTGGCTACAATGTGGACATGGTGGCAATAGCTAGAGCAGTCATTTTGGACTATGAAGAGAAGCTACACGTTGAAAATGGCAGAGCAACAAGTTGGATGGAACATAGGTTCTTAACTCTGCGAAACCACCATATCATCCCTGGACTGCTTATTCTTGGATATTATATGAGAATAAAAGAAATTGAAGCATCTGTTATTTTGAGTATATGTTGAGGAGGCCAAACTTCTATATTAACACATACTTAAACAAGAGCATAACCAGAGAGAAGAGAAATGCAGCCACCCTGGGGAGATCCAAGAGAAAGGAACCTACTCATAGGTTTAGAGACCACTGCACCTTCTCTCAGACCCACACCTAAAATAATCTCCGAGTTCATAACCCTTTTGAAGAATATTGCAAATATATATTGATATCAGAAGCCTAAACATTTCCTCATTGGAACTGTATATGAAAAGTAACTATTTGATACTGAGTCCAGATACTTACCAGTCTTTCTTCTGCCCCCAAACTGAGTGGCCCTGTGTACAGAAAGGACACTTGGGCTGGCCTGGTTGCATAGTGGTTAAGTTCATGTGCTCTACTTCGGCGGCCCAGGGTTCGTGTGTTTGGATCCTGGGTGTGGACCTACATACCGCTCATCAAGTCATGCTGTGGCAGCATCTCACATACAAAATAGAGGAAGATTGGCACAGATGTTAGCTCAGGGACAATCTTCTTCACCAAAAAAACAAAGAAAGAAAGGACCCAACATGGCCCTAAAATCAAGAATTACTTGCAAAGTGGGGTGGTATCAACAAAATGGCAAAGTAGGAGACCCCAGCCTCCATCTCCCTGCAGAGATCAACAATTAGATAGCTATTTACAAGCAAAAATTGCTCTGAGAGTGGGGCCAACCTGGTGGTGTAGTGGTTAAGTTTGCATGTTCCACTGCAGTGGCCTGGGTTTTGCAGGTTTGGATCCCAGGTGCGGACCCACACACCACTTATAAAGCCATGCTGTGGCAGGTGTCCCACATAAAGTAGAGGAAGATGGGCACAGGTGTTAGCTCAGGGCCAGTCTTCCTCAGCAAAAAGAGGGGAATTGGCAGCAGATGTTAGCTAAGGGCTAATCTTCCCAACAAAAAAAAAAGAAAAAATTGCTCTGAGAGAGCTCAGGAGTCCACTTCAGAAACTCCAGCAACACAATGAAACAAAAAAATTTGAGAATAATTGCACAAAAAGGGAAGGAAGAACAGCTTCATTTTGCCTGTATCATCCCATTCCCTAGGCCAGCACTGCTCAGCACCAAGAGTAAACTCCTCAGCTAGAAAGAGTTCTCCTCACTGGGAAGGGACAGCAGGATGAGTGACCAGCTCCCCACCATTTCAGGGCACTGCATAAAGGACCTGATCTGGTTTTACCCCACCCAGAGACCTGCAAAGCTGAGACATATAGAGATGGCCAAGAACAAAGAAGAGAGGAGACATTAATATCAGCCACACAGTGGAAGCCACCACAGTTCCCAGTGACCTGCTCTACAGACAACCCCAGCAGCTTTCACCACTGAAGAAACCAACAGCTAGCACAGCCCCTGCAGACCCTCTGAAGATTTCACTGATTTTTGCACCATAGTATTCATGTTCATTTTATGAGGCCAGAATTACCCTGATACCAAAGCTAGATAATGATACTACAAGAAAAGAAAACTATAAGCCAATATCCCTGATGAATATAGATGCAAAAATTCTTAACAAAATACTATTAAATCAAATTCAACAGCATATTAAAAGGATCAAACACCTCAATCAAGTAGGATTTATCCGTGGGAGGCAAGGATGTTTCCACATATGCAAATTAATAAGTGTGATACACCACATTAATAAATGAAAGATAAAAACCATATGATCACCTCAGTAGATCCAGAAAAAGCATCTGACAATATTCAACACCTTTTCCTCACAAAAACTCTCAATAAATTGGGTATAGAAAAAACATACCTTAATGTAATGAAGGCCATGTATGACAAACTCACAGCTAACATCATAATCAATGATGAAAAGTTGAAAGCTTTTCCTCTGAGATCGAGAACAAGACAACAGAGCCCACCTTCACTGCTCCTATTCAACATCATATTGGAAGTCCTAGCCATAGCAATTAGGCAAGAAAAAGAAATAAAACCAGAAAAGAAGAAGTAAAACTGTCTCTGAATGCTGATGACATGATCTTGTATATAGAAAATCCCAAAGACTCCACAAAAATACTGTTACAACTAATAAACAAATTCAGTAAAGTTTTAGGATAAAAAACCAACATACAAAAATCAGTTGTGTTTTTATACACTAACAATGAACTATCTGAAAAAGAAATAAAGAAAACAATGCCATTTACAATAGCATCAAAAACAATAAAATACTTTGGAATAAATTTAATCAAGGAGGTGAAAGGTCTGTACACTGAAAATTATACGACTTTGATGAAAGAAATTGAAAAAGACACAAATAAATGGAACGGTATCCATGTTTCTGGATCAGAAGAATTAATATTGTTAAAATGTCCATACTACCTAAAGCCATCTATAGATTCAGTGCAATCCCTACCAAGAATCCAATGGTATTTTTCACAAAAATAAAAAAAAAGAATCCTAAAATTCACATGGAACCACAAAAGACCCCAAATAACCAAAACAATCTTGAGAAAGAACAAAGAACAAAGATGGAAGCATCACACTTCCCAATTTCAAACTATATCACAAAGTTATACTAATCAAAACAGTATGGTACTGGCATAAAAACAGATACATAGACCAATGGAACAGAATCAAGAGCCCAGGAATAAACCCATGCATTTATGGTCAACTAATATTTGACAAGCGAGACAAAAATAGTCAATGGGAAAGGATAGTCTCTTCAATAAATGATGCTGGGAAAACTGGATACACACATGCAAAAGAATGAAATTAGACCCCTATCTTACACCACTCACAAAAATTAACTCAAAATGGATTAAGTACTTAAACATAAGACCTGAAACCATAAACTCCTAGAAAAAAGCATAGAGGAAAAGCTTCTTGACACCAGTCTTAGTAATGATTTTTTTTTTTTTTTGATATAACACCAAAAGCACAAGCAACAAAAGCAAAAATCAACAACTGGGACTACATCAAACTAAAAAGAAACAACCAATAGAATGAAAAGGCAACCTACAGAATGGGAGAAAATATTTGCAAATCATCTATCTGATAAGGGGTTAATATCCAAAATATATAAAGAACTCATTCAACTCAATTACAAAACAAAAACCAATTTGATTAAAAAATGGACAGAGGACTTCAATAGACATTTTTCCAAAGACATACAAATGGCCAACAAGTACATGAAAGGGTGCTCAACATCACTAATCATGAGGGAAATGCAAATCAAAACCACAATGAGGTATCATCTCACACCTGTTAGAACGGCTACTACCAAAAAGACAAGAGATGACAAGTGTTAGGGAGGATGTGGAGAAAAGGGAACTCTGGTGCACTGTTGGTGGGAATGTAAATTGGTGCAGTCACTGTGGAAAACAGTATGGAGGTTCCTCAGAAAATTAAAAATGGAACTACTGTATGATCCAGCAATCCCACTTCCAGGTATACATCTGAAGGAAATGAAATCACTGTTTCTAATGATTTCTGCAGTCCCATGTTCATTGCAGCATTATTCACAATGGCCAAGGCATGGAAACAACCCAAGTGTCCATTGATGGATGAATGGATAAAAAAGATGTGGTATATATAAACAATGGAATATTATTCAGCCATAAAAAAGAAGGACATCCTGCCATTTGCAACAGCATGAATGGACCTTGAGGGCATTATGCTAAGTAAGATAAGTCAGACAGAGCAAGACAAATACTGGATGATCTCACTTATGTGTAGAATCTAAAATCATTGAACTCACAGAAACAGAGAGTAGAATGGTGGTTGCCAGTGGCTAAGGGCCAGGGGAGATGGGGAGATGTTTGAAAAAAAGTACAGACTTCCAGTTATAAAATGAATAAATTCAGGAGATCTAATGTACAGCGTGGTGACTATAGTTAACAATACTGTATCGTATACTTGAAAGTTGCTGTGAGAGTGGAGCTTTAATGCTCTCACCATAACAACAAAATGGTAATTATTACATAAGGTGAAGGAGGTGGTAACTAACCTTATTGTGGTAAACATTTTGCAATATATGCATGTACCGAATCATTACTTTGTACACCTTAAACTTATGCAATGTCATGTCAATTATATCTCGATAAAGCCGGAATAAAAACAAATTTACTTGGGCAAACAGCAAATTCTCCCTTTCAGAAGGCAAGATGTTTTTCTTTCTAGTATAAGAACTGCATAGAGTTGGGAAAAAACCTACTTGGAAATGAGAAAGAATACTTGATAAGATTAGAGAAAATAGTGTGAAGTCCCGGGCAAGGAAAGAGTCTCTAAAACGACTGATGAAGGGGGAAGGGCAGAAAAGAAGAGCAAGTCTGTTAAAGAGTTGAGAGAGAGTAGTAGGCAGTCATGGCAGAAGCTGATTAAGAGAGCTGGGCCAAATAAGTAATTGAAACCAGAACTGGTTGGGATGAAAGTAGAAGTTTCAAAAGTGAGATCATAAAACCAATTCCGAGTAGGCACAGTGTTTATACATAGAGGTGGAATAGGTCCTAAGAGACTTCAGAGGTCTCTTGCCTGTTTTCTGAGCAAGACTCAAGCTGTAATACTCAGAAGGGACACTTCAGCGCAATTAGTAAGCACATTCTCATTTGATAGTCCTATTAGATGGGAAATTCCTGTGTGCTTAAAATATGTTGAAACTTTCTTTTGAAATGCAACAATAGAAATGAAATTAAGGTGAGAAGCAGCTATTAAAAGTCCTGCAGTTGAAACATTAAGTTCTACTTGATTAGAGAGTTTGTTTAAATAATGTGATTTGTATTTACTTTAAATACCCATGAAGCAAGATGGTCCCCTCACGGACTCAGGCATCTGTCAACTCTTCACAAACTGAATTAAAACTAGATATTCAACGTATTGGTAAATTCTCCTTTCTTCTTATTTCCTTGACAAATCTTTGCCTGCTCAACAGAGTCCATTACACATTTTAAAGAATATTCTTATTGCTGGTTTCCTAAATATGATACTATTAAAAAATGAAAATAGGCAATGAATAAAAAGAAGGGTTACGAAATAAAATTTTAACTGAATTTTAAGAACATAAAGTGAAATAGTCTGTGCAAATATTATATATTGATTGCTAAAAATATTTTCTTCCCAATGTATGCTTCTCAATTATGAGTTTCAGGGTGCTTTTCTATATCTACAGTAACTAGGAAATTAGCACAGTAAATTTAATAGTACATTATGAATTATGAAAATGATCACCATAATTAGGTCAGAAGGCCTGGTTTTGGTATTTGCTAAGAGATTGATTCTCTCTAATACCACTTCCTAGCTATATGATTTTGTATAAGCCACTTAACCTCTCTGTTTTATCAGCTTTCAGTGAGAATAAAAATATCTGTTTAATCTACACACAGAAGTTGGGGAAGCACAAATGAAAGAATATATGTGAAACTGTGTCATAAACTGTCAAGCACTGGTGAACTCCAGGCTCCAGAGGCTCAGGGTCTCCAGCTCTTCTTGCTCAGTCCCGCTCTAATACTGCCTTCTCTAATAGTCCCTTCTTGCCTTCTGAGTTCTTACAGTCCCCCTTCTCCTACTCTCTCTATGTGAAAAATGAGACTTGTATTATCTAACTTTTGCAGTTAGAATACAGACAACCTGGAAATGCCCTGGTGCAGTTCCCAGCACATGATGGATTCAAGAACCCAAGTAGAGATGGACAAGAGCCTCAGAGACCGTCCAATCCACATGTCTCTTTTGCACATGAGGAAACTGGAGTCCAGAGAAGTAAGGAAATTGCCCAGAGTTACACACTGACCATTGGATTGAGATTCGATCCCAGGTCTCTGGGCTCTTGGAGCCCCTTCCACAGTAGCAAGCCCCTGCAGACTGTGGCAGGGTAAAAACAAATGACAAGGGGACAATCACTGAGGTGCGTTTCCTAGTGGAGTCTTCTAGTGGAACTAGTATGAGGATAAACTGTGGGGAGGAGGGGTGAAAGATATAAAATAGTTTCCTTTTCCAATGTGTTCAGTGCACTCTTATAGTCCCCCTCCTACCCAAATCTTCTAATTAAGGCTTTGTTTTTTGGTAAAATATATTCTGATACATCCATATAATGGAATATTATCCAGCCATTAAAAAGAGGGAGGTAGAGGGGCTGGCCCCAGGGCACAGTGGTTGGGTTCAGTGCACTCGGCTTTGGCAGCCTGGGGTTCGTGGGTTCAGACCCTCTGTGTGGACCTACATCACTCATCAAGCCACACTGTGGTGGCAACCCACACACAAAATAGAGGAAGACTGGCACAGATGTTAGCTCAGGGTCCATCTTCATCAAGCAAAAAGAGGAGGATTGGCAACAGACATTAGCTCAGGGCCAATCTTCCTCACCTTAAAAAAAAATGACAGAGGTAGATCAACAAGCACTAGCATAGAAAACTGTGCCTGATATATTTAGGGAAGAAAGAAGACAGCTTCATGGTATCTACAGTATGGTCCCATTTTTGTTTTTTGTTTATATAATCATGGTAATAAGTCTGGAAGAACATCTTCCAGACAATTAGCAGTGATTACTCTTCCACATTATAAAGACCTTTCCCTTTTCGTTTTATCTTTATATTGTTTATATTCTCAGGAGTATCTATGACTTTGATCATTAGGAAAAATTGGGTTGTTTTAAAATAAAAAATACTGTTGAAACAATTAATGATTAATTGCATAAAAGTGCAGTTATATACACATGAAGCCAGAGTGGAAATCAAAGTATAATGAAAGATTAAGAGCTTTGACAAGCATAATGGAAATATTCAGCCCCTTTCTTTCTTAAAGATGATAGCTATCTAATAGTATTTCCTTTCCATGAGCAGAAAAAATTAAACAGATGAAGGCACTCAATACTTTTAGTGGAACATCTTTTTCCCACATCTCTGACTAAACAAAAAAAGCAAAGCAGGCTATCTTGAAAGCAGATATGAAAACTCTCCCTGGCCCCAGATCTAAAAAGGAAGTAAATCCAAATTATGCCCCACAGCACATGCACAACAGTGTTTTCATTTACTGTTACTCTATGTCTTAGTGCTAAGGATCTTTAGCTAGTCTGGAAATCTCTTGAAATGATATACATAAGTGTACCAAAGAGTGTACATAAGTGCACGTGCACGTTTTTCTGCGGAGAAGGACCGTAACCTTCATCAGATTTGCTAAGTGATCTTGATATAAGTCTACACCCACAAATATTAAGAACCACAGCATTCACATATTCATACATATCCAAATGTTTGGCAGACATTCGAGAGTTGCTTTTCCTCCATTTATTGTTATACGTGTAGTAGGAATGTTACTAGTCACCTTACATGCATCATTTCTAATTCTCACAGCAATACTGCAAACAAAGATTATTCCTATTTTACCAATGAGGAATACGAAGAATTAAAGGTGGCCACAAATTCTTTGACACTCCTCCCATTGAGAGTTAGGGGTCTATGCCTCTTCCTCTTGAGTCTAGATGGGCAATGTGACTACTTTGACCAATTGAATATGATGGAAGTGACACTGTGTCAATTTTCAGACCCAGGCCTTAAGAGATGGGCAGCTTCTATTTCCTGTTCTTTGCAATAACAGTTCTTATAAGCCAGGCATCATGCTGTGAGGAAACCAAAGCAGCCCCCTTGAGACACCCAAATGGAGAGAGACTAAGCTCCCAGTCAACAGTCAGCACCAACCTGCCAGCCACAAGAGTGAGCTATCACGGAATAGGATCCTCCAGGCCCAGTCCAACTGCCCCAGCTAATGCTGTGTGGTGTAGAGACGAGCCGTTGTCTCCAATGAGCCTGTAGTAGGCAGAATAAAGGAAAAGTGTCCACATCCTAATCCCCAGAACCTGTGAATATATTATCTCACATGGCAAAGGGGAATTAAGTTTGCAGGCAGAACTGAGATTGCTAATCAGCTGACCTTAAACTGGGACGATTTATCCTGGATAATCTAGGTGAGTCCAATGTAATCACAAGGATCCTTAAAAGTGGAGAGAGAGTCAGCAGGGGTCAGAATGACTCAATGGGAGAATGACTTGACCTGCTGTTGCTGGCCTTGAAAGTGAAGGAAGGAGTGATGCAGGCAGCCTCTAGAAGCTGGAAAAGGCAAGGAAACAGATCTTCTGCTAGAGCTGCCAGAAAGGAACACATCCCTGCCAACACCTTGATTTTAGCCCATGAGAACTGTGTTGGATTTCTAACCTATAGAACTATAGGATAATAAATTCGTGTTGGTTGAAGTCACTAAATTTGTGGTAATTTGTTAGTGGAAAACTAACACAGAGCCCCTCCCAAATTGCCACTTGTGATCAAAGTAAACTGTTGATGTTTTAAACCACTACATTTTGGGCTGGTTTTTCACTCAGCAATAGATAACTGAAACAAGAAAATTAAGATTTAAGGTAATTAAATAATCTCTCCAAGTGACCCAAAATGTTCAATTACCTGGTCCTGGTATTACATTTTTCACTGTGAAAATTCTCACACACCTCCACTGCCAAAATTTTGCCAGCTATTTCCTCCTTCATACTCTATAGACATCACTTCTCTCCTTGCCATTCTCTGAATCTGCTCTCCCAGGGGTCTCAAGTGCTCTCCTTCTGACAAACCCAGTGTGACCTTTTCTCTGTCCTCATTCTCAGAGATGATATTGTTGACCACCACATCTCTTTCTTTCTTCAAGAAGAGATTCCTACACATACAATTACTTCAAGGTCAACATATTTAAATCCAAACATATCATTTCTTAAAAATGATGAATATTTAAAAAGTTAATAGTACAGTAAAAAAATGAATGGCTTTTTAGTAGGCTGTTGAACATTTTTATGAATGCCTATGTCTTTTTTTTTAACCTATTTGAAAATGCTTTATGGATTTACTTTTCTACGTTTAAGTTTCTTTTTTCAGTGGAGCCATAAATGTCCTTTTAAATTAGTGGTAGTGAAACTAGTTATCTTGGAGATAATTATATTTAGTGATTAAGTTTTATAATAAAGCTGTTTTGATCAGCTTAAATAATGCTCTTTACTGGTCGTTATAGTACCAGATAAGAAGAGCTAAGATTTTCAGACAGGGATGAGACCATTCAAGTTCTTCAAAAGGAACTTTCATAGTAAACTTCTCAAAAAAATGTCCAAAGTAAAGTGAGAGTTGATTGAAAAATAAGATAATTTCCCTTCATTCCTCCTCATTTGTTAAGGACTATCTCTTGATGTTTTTAAAGACCCATGATATTTGTATGATTTAAGGAAAACCAGTTTCTCCTGAGTGGAAGCAGTTTCAGATCCCAGAGAAACTCAAGCTGGCCTACCAACCCAAATACAGATCTGGCAGAACTACCGGATTCATTTAGGATACATTTAGGATATTCATTTAGGATACAATGAAGCAAGTAGCCTTTGACTCACACCTGCACATCTCTGGGATACTCCAAAAAGTTTGGCTATGAGTCAGAAGAGATGACTGGTGAAATACAATGTCACATGGTCCTGTTTGTTAAAAAAAAAAAAAATGGCTTTTGAATGTTTATAAATATTGTTCAAATATAGAGCAAACATAAATTTATTTCTCGAAACTGTCTTAGTTGAACCTTTTGTGTTGCAATTTCACGAAATGAGGAGAATTGATACAGTGTCCATAAAAATCAAACAGAGAATTTGAATCTAGGCTTCATTAAGAAAGTCAAAAATAAAAACAGTATTTCAAGAACACTCGGGAAAACCACTCAATATATGAAGAAGTAAAAGTCACTGGGTGACAGAGTAACTGGTCTCTGTTTCCCTCCAGGCTGCCCATCAAAAGTAGTTTTAGGAGCGAGTCAATAAGGACAACGTTTAAATAACAGGAAGAACTTTTGTTGGACTTCAAAAAGAACTTAAAACTGTGATGATTTAAATCATTCTATAAGTTAGAACTCTTTCCATTACAAATGATGGAAAATCCAACTCAAACTTGCTTAATTAATAAAAGGAATTTGTTGGTTGATACACCTGCAGCCACGGGGACTACTCTGGCTTTAGGCATAACTTGATCCAGGGGCTTATGCAATGTTATATGAGCTCAGTTCATCTCTAAATCTGGACTCTGTCCTCCTCCATATTTTGGCTTCATCATGAGGTTATCTCCTATTCTGACACCAAGATGGCTGCAGCAATGTCAAGCCTCACATCCTTACATCACTAAATTCTGTGGAGTGTGAATACTTTTCTTCAGAAGCCTACCCAATGTCTTCTCATGTCTCCTTGGCTCTAATTGGATTAGATGCCCATCATTGATCCTATTACTTGGCCAGAGGAATGGGATATGCTAATTGGTTTTCCCCTAGAACAGGGGAAACAGTCTCTCCAACACAAATATGACTGAGCATAAGGGAGTGGTTTCCCAAAGGAAATTTAAGATACTAGAAAGAATGGAAATGTATGTTAGGCAACAATAAGTGTCCACTATGATATTACTATTATAATACATTTGTAAGAGACATTTTGAGTATTGCTTATATATTTTTAAATAATAAATAGAATCAGTCTCACAAACACTTATAATCTGATATACAAGAATAAAAAAATATTAAGCCCAGCCACTTTGATACCTAAGAAGATAATGATTTTGTTCCTCTTTAAGTCACTGTATGTTCTTTCCAACCTTGTCTCCCACAACATCTATCCATGCAAACTTTGCTCCAGCCTTATCAATCAGCTGTTCTGGATTGCTTACCTCTATACCCTCATCTTGCAGATGCCTGTTCCCTGGAATGTCCCTTCCCCTCATCATTTTCTGATATCTAAATTCTCCTTTTCCAAGGCCTAATTCATAGTTACTTCCTCTATGAAGACATTGAGAAATAATGATCTTTTATCCTAAATATGTTCATAGTTTTTTGGTTAAAATTTGCAATTTTACCACCAATTCCCACCCTCTAGACCATGGAAGATACCACTTGGATGGTAGCAGTCTTGCCTGCTGACCTTGAATGTGGTCCCAGATTTTTTCCTCCATATAGCACTTCTGGAAGTCCCTAATGATCAATCAAAATCTGCTCATAAAATGAAACTTATTGGCCATTTTGGATGAATATCCAGCACTATATCCTCACTTTTTCACATTTGTAATGCTAATACTCATACTTTATGAGCATAAACATTCAATAAATGTTTGGGAAATGGAATTTAATTGAATGGAAGGCAAACCCTAAAAGTAAGTTAATGACAATGGTAACTGGTCAAAGCTAATCATGAGTTAAGAACATATACTTCTAAAATGAACATTTAAAATGTGAGAACTCAGTGTTTCCTTTCCCCAGACAGTGTGTTTTCACAAAATGTGAAATAAAATCTTAATGTATATAAATGCTTTCCCTGAGGAAATGGTTGAAACTCATTTAAAGCAAAATACTGGCATTTATTCCTGATCCTAAGAAATAAAATATTTTAACAGATTCACTTATTTAGAAAATATGTGGTAGGTGATGTATTTGAAGAGAAGGGGAAAAAAATCCATCCTCATAACCAGATCTGGCTGGGGAATAATTTCTGGAATTGTGGACAATTATTGCATATATTTTTAGCCATAATTTTAGATGAACTTATAGCTTTGGGAATTGCACCATTTTATAGCCCAGAAGTTATTACATAAAATTGTGTTAAAGTGATTATAATAAGAACTACATAGGCAGCAATGTTTGCTGCTTTGCAAAACACTCAGCCCAGGAGACTCTTTAAAGCTGAATGGAACAGTAAATGCTGGTAGTGATATTAGACTTGTTCCTCCAGTGAAAGTCAGCAGTCACTGGCAACCACAACCCATTTTTTCTGAATCTCACATCTCACTCACCACTTGACAACAGAGCAGCCAGGTATATCCTTGAAAAACAGAACAGATTAGTTATTTAGCATCATGTCATAAATGCCTCCTCACCTCATTCCATGTCACTTTAATTTAAAATGTTCTGATTTGAAGACACTGATTTTTAATTCATTTAGGCCAGTCAATGAGAGGGATGTAAAAGCAACAGAAAAATGACAAATTTTAAAGTGTCTCAATTTAGCCCACGTAAAATTTGCGAGTTTTTGAGCACTTTTAAATACCAAATAATTAGTTCTTTAGTAATGTTTTATTAAGAAACTTCTAAATGGGGTCTTTATCATGCTTTTAAAAATGATATTTCAGTGTATCCATGTAGTTGATAAGGGAATATTGTTCTTTATAGAAGAATTCCAATTAATAAATACAGAAGAAATTATACACAACCCCCGATAAAATAATAAAATTAAAATTAAAATAATAAAATTAAGTGAAATGTTCATGAAGAACTTTATAATAGATAGGCAGGCTGACAACACCTGAACCTATTGATCAATCTCAGCACCATTAAGAGTATGTCAGGCAAACAGTATGTGATACACTGGTAAATTATTTTTCTATTGCTGCATAACAGATTAATCCAAACTTAGTGGCATAAAACAACAGTAAACATTTATGATCTCACACAGTTTCTCTGATCAGGAATTCAGGAGTAGTTCTAGCTCAAGGAAACTTGAGGTTGCTGACAAGATGTCAGCGAAAGTAACAGTCATCTGAGGGCTTGACTGAGGCTGGAGGATCTACTTCCAAAATAGCTCATTCGCACAGCTGTTGGCAGGAGGCCTCAGTTCTATATCACATGGCCTTCTCCATAGGGCCACTTGAGTTTGCACCTGCCCTGATATCTGGCTTCCCCCACACTGAGTGATCCAAGAGGAAGAGAGGAAGGCGCTATAATGTCTTTTATGACTTAGCCTCTTAAGTCACATGTCATCATTGGTTCACAAGTCAGTTTTTCTATTCAGTGTGGAAGAAGACTACACAAGAGTATGAACATGAAAAAGTAGGGGTTATTGGGGGCCATCTTGGAGGTTGGCTACCACAAATGTGAAGGAATCTTATGAAGTGTTCTTGCCCTCTCTTCCATAAAACCATTCCAGAATCTGATCAAATATCTAGGTCTAACTACCAATTTATAGGAAGTAGGGGAAGAGTGAGGAATGGGTAGAGGAATAAATTAGACAAGACAACAGGAAAACAATCAGTCAATTCCAGAATGTGGGACAATCAAAAGAACACGATCTGATTTCTTCAGCCAATAAATGGTGTGGGGGAATAGTTACAGATTAGAAGAGATTTAAGAGATGTAACAACCAAATGGTAATGATTCAAACATATCAATTTTATTTATTTATTTTTTGTGTGTGTGAGGAAGACCAGCCCTGAGCTAACATCCATCGCCAATCCTCCTCTTTTTGCTGAGGAAGACTGGCCCTGGGCTAACATCCGTGCCCATCTTCCTCTACTTTATATGGGACGCCGCCACGGCATGGCTGACAGGCAGTGCGTCATCAGGCGCCCGGGATCCGAACTCGCAAACCCCGGGCTGCCAAGCGGGAACTAAACCACTGTGCCACCGGGCGGCCCCATACATATCAATTTTAAAAAGACTTTTTTCCCACAGCTGTGAAAATTTCAAGGACTGGATATTAGACGATATTAAAGAATTGTTGTTAGGCATGTTCAGTAGGATAATGACATTGTGGCTGGGTGTATTTAACACTCATTTCTTATAGTTACCTGCTGAAGTGTTTACGATTGAAATGCAATGATGTCTGGGATTTGTTTTAAAATAATCCAACAAAAGTAACAAAAAGTTGGGGGACAGATGAAACAAGATTAGCAAAAAAGTTGAAAATTGTTAACACTGGCTGATGGGACATGGGAGTTTATTTACTACTCTCTCCAGTTCTGAATATATTTGAAAAAGCTCCAGTTTTAAGCCACTAAAAGTTTTTGGTCAGTTACAAGCAGCTAGCGTTACCTAGAGGTACCCAAAGAGGCACTGCGGGATTCTTAGCTGAGTTGGGGGACGAAAGTGGGTCTGCAGTTGTGGTTCTACACTTCCATGACCTTGGAGTCTCTGGCAGGAGAGGAGATGGACTGGAATGCAGGGAAGGGTGGGAGAGGCAGGGATGTTAATTCAGGGGTCAATTGCAAAAGCCCGCACTTAAGGGTGATACTGGTTTTTTCTAGGGAAGTGGCAAAAAGACCAGAAAGGAAGGAAAAATCCTAAACTGGTAGGTAGCCACATCCTGTGCTAATCTGCAGTTGTTTCCTGTCCAGTTGCCGCTATTTCCTGTGTAACTTCCTTCCCTGGGATAATGCTTTGTTTTTGCCTTTAAATAAATCTCTTATCATTTCAACTCCAACTTTCCTAACCTTTGTAAAAGTTTGTATTCTGTTTACAGTTTAAGATTTGTTTTCAAGGGTGTTTTCAGGGTGAGAAGATAATAGTTGCTTTTCCTCTTCCTTTCAATCTGTATTTCTCATAGGAATATTGTGACAATATTTTAAAGTGTGTGATGTGTACTGAGAAATTTGGAGAAAGCCACTATGTAAATTTCAAGTGATAATTATCATGAGGATAAATCAGGTGCCACAAAAGAAGACTAATAAAGACTTTAATTTCTCATAACTATTTTTAATCCTCACATTTGAGAAGTATTTGTACTGGACTTGAATGAAAGGTTAGGGCCGACTTTAGAAGGTTGTTCAAAATGTTTATATCTTCCCTGACCTGTCCTGGATGGAAACATTAGGAATTAGAAAACTCCAAATTCAGGAGGAAGAATAAAGCATTGTCCAAGGATGTGGAAAGCCTCAGAACCAAATCATTGCAGAAATTGGTTTTATCAAAACCTTGCTACTAAAAGGTTGTATTTCATCCCAAAATAGAATGGAGTTCCCTAGCTAGTCATGGCTCAGAAAAAGAATCATTTTGTTGGTCAGCCTCAGATATGATTTGTCATTGGAAAGAGTGGTTAAGAAAGAAGAAAGTAGTCAATTATATCTCAATAAAGGTGGGGGAAATAAAAAGAAAGAAAGAGGAAAAGTAGCAAAGTTCAGTTTCCATAACTAAAATAAAATTAATTACAAGACTGACTGTTCAGAACATATAAAAACACTTCATTATGTATATAATGCTTTTGTTTGGGGAATTTGTTTTAATTTATTTCTATACCTTCTACATAGGGATATCATAATGATTTCAAATAAAGGAGTCAAAACATGGACCTCTATTGAAAAAAACCAAATATATTAGTTGTGAAATTTAAAATTCTGTCAGACTGATCACTTGGGGTTATAGAGAACCATAAAACCTGATTTAATAAAAACATGGTGTTCAGTAAGTAGTAATTCAGTAAAAGAACATGTTTTCTTACTAAAGGGGCCCTATTTCTTAACCCCATAGTGAGCTAGACTATATGTGTTCACGCAGGACCAGTGTCTTTATCTGGGGTCTCTGGGCTGAAGGGTGGAGGCAACCCATTAAATAAGTATTGCATCTTCTCTCTAGTCTCTTGATACTACC
Source organism: Tapirus indicus (assembly GCA_031878705.1). Classification (NCBI taxonomy): domain Eukaryota; kingdom Metazoa; phylum Chordata; class Mammalia; order Perissodactyla; family Tapiridae; genus Tapirus; species Tapirus indicus. The sequence continues at coordinate 41,818,552 of CM062925.1, forward strand.
AGTGTGGTCCCTGGACCAGCACCTTCTGTACCAACTGGCAGCTTGTTAGATGTGCAGGCTTTCAGGCCCTGTCCCATACCTACTGAGTTAGAAACTGGATTTTAACAGGATTCCCAGGTGATTCATATGTATGGTATATTTTGAGAAGTACTGCTCTGGAATACATAAGAATGCTTTAGATTCCTACTCTCACCTTTCATTTCAAATCCTACCACTAGACGTTTCCATCTTGGTCTCTGAGATGGTTCCTCCCCATATCTGGCCCAGGCTTTCAGGATATCAGATATAGCATCCTGGCCCAGATCCTAGCATCTCAGGTCGTAAGCCTCTTGAGGGCAGGCAACAGGTCAAAACTCATGTCTACATCTGTTACAATTCCTGCCTGATAGTAGAAATTCAAGTACTGTTTGAAGAATGATAAAATGGATGGCTAAGAACATGGCCTTTGATATCAGATGAAGGTAAGTATGAAGCCTGACTCCTCCACATACTAGCTGTGTGACCTTGAATAAACTACTTAATTTCTCTGAGCCTCACTAAAATGGGAATCATGATCCCTTCTTCTGAGGATTAAATGAAACTAAATGCACCTGGCCTAATGTACACATTCCATTCTAAGGGCTCTGTTTCTTTTCATTTATTAATAAAATACTGCTGTATTTTTTCAATTTTTAATTGTTGTTCCCTGTCTTAGTCAACTTGGGCTGCCATAACAAAATACTGTAGACTGGAAGGCTTAAACAACAGAAATTTATTTTCTCACAGTTCTGGAAGCTGGAAAGACCAAGATCAAGGTTCCCACAGAGTTTGGTTTCTGGTGAGGACTCTCTTCCAGGCTTGCAGACAGCCACCTTCTCGCTGTGTTCTCACATGGAGGAGAGAGCTCTCCGGTGTTTCTTCCTCTTTTAAAAGAATACCAATCCCATCAGATAAAGAATGATCTCACTTAACCTTAATTACCTCTTAAAGGCCCCTATCTCCAAATGCAGTCACATTAGGGTTTGGGGCTTCAACATATGAATTTGAGGGGGACACAATTCAGTCCATAGCATCCCCAATACATGGCATTGCAGTACTCACAATTATAACAAATATGTTCTATGTTAGACACCTCTACGTTGATTATAGCAACACTATTTCTCTTTCTTTGGCCCAATAATGTCTTGATGTTCCCCTCATTCCAATTTTTGTGTTTCCTTAGTGTTCTCTATCCATCTTGCTTATAGGGTCTCATTTGGATCTCTCCTCTAATTATTACCATTTTTTCTAAGTTCCTCAGAGTTCTAACACAATTCAGCTATTTTTATGCTTCTTAAAACTTTAACCCTTGGATTAACTAAATAAGCTGTCAGAAATGCAAGCAATATTTCTAAGTATTTTCTTATACTACATCTAGATAAAAGTAGGTTAAATATATAATTTAAAAAATTCTAAAAATTTATTTTCAAATAGATTATACAAACTAGCATCCCTTCTTTACTTTCTGAATTCACCTCTAGCTATTCTGCTCCCTTATTCTGATCTAAAAAGGTATATAATTCTTTGAAAAGAGCCATTACCTACTTTCCATCTGTGACTAGCAACATTTACTTTAAAAATGGACAGGCTTTTCACCTAATTCCTAGATGGTGATGTGTTCTTGGGCTGCTGTGATCATATGAAAACCATGCCCAGTTGAACTCAAATATTTCCAAGAACTGTATAGAAATAGATAAAGCATTTACCTCAGAGAAACACTTAACAAAAGAGGGTTATTATTCAATAAACATCTATTTAATGCCTCGTGCTTGGCAAGAATAGAAAGAGGAGAAAAACATAGATTCTTCTCTCTGGGAGCTGGCTGGCTAGTAGGAGAGGCACACATATGAACAAAAATTGAATGTCATCATTGATTCTCTAATAAAAGTGTCTATAAGATACAACTTATTGGTTGTGTTTTAAGTATACTTTGTGGTTATAGATCAATATTGATGACAGGAAAACTCATCAAGAGCATTGTCTAGGTTTGCTATCTTCAATTCTTCTTCTTCCATTTTCTCTTGAATACATGCCAGCTAAGCTTTGATCCCTATGACTCCACTGAAACAGCGCTTGTCAAGGTCACAACCTCCCTAAGTCATCTCAGTCTGCCCCATGGTTTAAATTCCATTGTAATATCTCACAGATTTATTTCTCCAGCCTGGATCTTTCCTCATCTGAACTCCAGACCACCCATTCGAATGTAAAATATATGTTTCAAACTTATCATATCTAAAACCAGATCCTTAATTTTCTCCTACAAACCCTCCTCCCTGACCATTCCCCAATCTTACTATTCACTTAGCTGCTCAGGCCCAAAACCCTAGAGTCATCCTTAATTCTTCTCTTTACCTTACTTTTTTTTTTTTTTTTGGTGAGGAGGATTAGCCCTGAGCTAATATCTGTTGCCAATCCTCCTCTTTTTGCTGAGGAAGATTGGCCCTGGGCTAACATCCATGCCCATCTTCCTCCACTTAATATGTGGGATACCTGCCACAGCATAGCTTGATAAGCAGTGCTTGGGTCCGGGCCCAGGATCTGAACCTGTAAACCCTGGGCTGCCAAAGCAGAGTGCAAACTTAACCACTATGCCACCGGGCCAGCCCCTACCTTATCTTCTTCATAAAAATTTGCCAGCAAATCCTGTTGACTCCACATTCAAATGTTATCCAAAATCCAACCTTTCTCATCACCACCAATGCTCACATTGCTCCAAGCCATCATTATCTCTTGCCTGACTCCTGCAATAGCCTCTTAACCGGTCTCCCTGCTTCCAGTCTTTCTCCCTTACAGTTGATTGTCCACGCAGCTGCCAGAGGCATGGTGCTAAAATTTCAGCCAAATCATGTCACTCCTTTGCTCCAAAATCCTCCAGTAGCTCCCCATCTCACTCAAAGTAAAAGCCAATGCATTCAATGGCCTACAAGGCCCTACACAGTCTAATATTGCCCCCACTCCCTCACTTTTACCTCTCTGAATTCATCTCCAACTTGTCTCCTCCACCCTTATTGTGATCCTGCCTCACTGGTTTCCTTGCAGTTCCGCTATCTCACCAGGTATGCTCCTGCTTTAGAGCCTTTGCCTTTGCTGTTCTCTCTGCCTGAAATGCTCTTACACCAGATATCTATCTGCATTGCTTTTTCTCTCACTTCCTTTAGGTCTTTGCTCAGATAACACCTTTTCAGTTTGGCCTTCTGCTTCACACAGGGTTCAATCAAAAGAACAGAATCACTTGGAACTAGATAGGTGGATGGGTGGGTGGATGGATGGATGGATGGATGGATGGATGGATGGACAGATGGAGGGATAGATAGATAGATAGATAGATAGATAGATAGATAGATAGATAGACAGACAGGTAGATAGAATGTATTACTGCATAAAGTCAAATCCTGTAACAAATCAATCTCTCTCTATAAATAGAGACTGATTTGTGTATATACATATATAGACAGACATGTAGGTATGCAGGTATCTATCTCTCTATGTATAGAGAGAGAGAAAAAAAATGGGAGCTTGTTAAGCAGTCTCAGTAAGCCTGTTTTTTTTACATCTGATGCTGGAGCCTGAGCCCACAGATCAGAGTGGGAAGGAAAGATGGATATAAAATTGGGGAGAACAAGGACAAGCTGGAATCCAATGGGACACATTGGAACCCCTATCAGTTCTCACTGCCTCTAACCTGTTGATGTAGGTGTCCTACATGAGAAGCTGGCCCCTTTCATCATAGAACTAAGCACATACCTGGCCCAGGAGTCAGAGAAGATGAAGCAGAATGCAGGGGAAAGTGGGACAGTGGCAGGCCTGGCTATTGCCCCATATTAATGAAGTTAGCCGGCAGAGAAGCTACAATGTACATAAGCTACAATAACATCCGTCCTGACCTTTCAAGCATAAAAAACAAAATGATGGCTGCTTCACTTCTTCCTTCCAAATATTACACAAGAAACATAAAGGAAGGAAAATGTAATTCAGCCTAGTCGGGTTACACATTACAAAGCCACCACCCCTTCCAGGATTACTCAGTCTAAAATCACCATCCTGCCTCCAGCACTCTCTATCCTTCTTCCCTGCGTTATTTTTCTCTATGGCACTAAGATTCTATATATTTTACTTATTGTTTTGTTTACTGTCAGTCTTGCCCCACTTAAACGTGCGCTTCATGAGGACAGCAATTTTGTTCATTTGTTCCCTATTTTATGCCTAGAGCCCAGAAGAGTGCCTGGTACATAGTAGGCCCTCTATATATATTTGTTGAATAAGTGAATTATGTAATTCTGATGAACACATTTTTTTTTTTTTTTGCTTGAGGAAGATTTGCCCTGAGCTAACATCTGTACCAATCTTCCTCTATTTTTTGTATGTGGGTCACTGCCACAGCATGGCCACTGATGAGTGGTGTAGGTCCATGCCCAGGAACAGAACCCCAGGCCACCCAAGCAGAGGGCACCGAAATTAACCACTAGGCCACAGGGCCAGCCTCTGACAGACATTTTTAATAGATCTGTAATTATGATTTTTTATCTATAGGACAATAACATTCAGATTTTATAACTGAAGCAAATGAGAATTAGAGGTATAAGTGATGAATTCACAGCTTGTGAAATATTGTGACAGCTGAAGAACTAATGGGCTAAAACTTATTCCCATTCCCTATACCTTAGGAACACGGAACAAGTTAATAGAAAATAGTAAAGGAGCAAAAAGATGTTTTGTAGTATCTTTCAAGTAATATATGGAATAGTGAAGATGAGAGTTAATGTAAAAAGGAATGCTTATCATCAGATTTCTCACATTAAATTAGGCACTTGATAAATATGCTTAGTTGCTACTGATGACTATCTTTAACATTTTTGTCTTATCTTCCACTCTTTTTGCAAAATGTGCACAGTGGGTGGAGACCTGTGTTCAAACATGACCATGAGAAATAGAGATCAGTGCTTCATTTCCCCCTGTACCTTGTTCAAACCCCCTCCTCAAAGAAAACTCCTCCATCACCCAGTGGTAGCATGAACTGCTCCTTTTTATGGAATCCTACTATATTGGTTTATTTGCAACATAATTTATCTCTTTATGAATCTCTGTACATACATCTTACAAGCTCACTATAACAGTCAGGGTCCCAACACTAAACAGATGGCACACACGTCTTGGGATAATTGATAATGAACTTATTACATGGATCTGGGCAGGATATAGAGGAACCACAAGAGATAGTCTAGAAATCTGGGCTAGCCAAAGGGTGCTGTCACCACCTTAGGCACAAAGGGAGGAAGTGGTTACTAGAAGGAGAGAGAGTTGTGGACAGTAGTCCTCCTTGAGAGGAGCAGAGATTCTTTAACAGCCAACTTAAAGTGACTTCACAGGGATGTCACCAGGCTCATAAATACACCGACTTCATTCTCCTCCCTTCCTCTAACTTCTTGTCAGAACAACCCATTGGCTGACCCCAACCGGAAGCCAGAAATCACAAGAACTCATTGATAGAATCCCTACTGGTCAGCTTCCTGAAGCAGACAACAGGTTGGAGAAGAGCGAGAAATGAACCTGGAATAGCACATGGGAGCCATCCAGCACAGCCAGTGAAAGCAGGAACTGGGACTCCTACTTCCCTTTTCATCCCCCAGAGCACCTTTCACAAATTACTTGGTGTGTACACTGTATATATACAACATATGCCTGCGAAGTCTACTAACCTATCTCAAAACTGTTGGGCAGAACATGAGGTAGATCTCAGTCACATCTGTGGAAGGATCATAGTTTTACAGTAATGACTGCAGTGAGTCCTGTGATTATCTCTGAAAGACCAGAAATAGCCTGAAAGTCAAGGATCTTCCACCAACAGTTATTTGTGACATGATCAGGAGCAGGATTGAAGGGTAAGCCTCTGAAAGACCTTCTGAAATATTTTTGGTTAGTTGGTATGCTGACCTGTAGATGCCAACACAGTCCCCTAGGTGGGAGACATAGGAAACACCTGATTCCTACAACAGCGTGCCTTGTGGTAAAATGCTAGGGAGTATGAACGCAGGGACTGGGCCTCACAGTGCAGCACTGGTCACTGGAAAACAACACCCTCATATCAATAGGGTGTGAACCAGGACCTCACAGATTTATCTTGTTATACTGGTCTGCTAGCCTTATAACTTTATGTGTATGATTTATGTGTTATGTTTAAATGTTGGTCAGTGGCAGATATAAAGGAAGATCAATAGAGGAAGGAGAAAGGTACCTGAGAACTTTGGAACTTAATTTTTTAAATGTCAACCTAAGGAAATCAGAGAGGGCAACTAGCAACATGGCATATATCTTAAAGACCAATTAGCATTCTACATGCCTTTTATTAAATGGATGCCCCCTTTAACTAGCTATATTGCTTTCACTCAACAGCCTAATAACCCTGAAAGTAGTAAAACTAAATGCCTACCTTATTGATTAATTGTCAAAAATATTATAATATTTCACCTTTCTCATAAAATATGTGCTAAAAAATTTATTAGGACATTAATATACAAATTTACCTCTCTAGCAGGATGTGCTATGAATCCAAAACAATATGTTTTCTTTGGCCTTTTCAAAGATAGATTCTTGTATAGAACTGCAGAAAACACACACATATAATATAACAATTTTCGTAAATAAGGATTTGTCCTTGAGCCTTTCACATATGTTCTTAGTTCTCTTTCTAGAGTTTTAAAATAGCATGATTTCTTTATGATCACTTTAAAGATCTTAAATAAATAAATAAACCACATAAACATAAATTAAACAAAGCTCAGTCTTTCATTCCTGGAAACATATGATAAAGATAAAAATTATTGGGAAATAATTGTGTTTTTCTCCCAGAGGGAAAGGGCCCTGTTTTACTTTCCTTTGGGTTCCCAAAGCTGAGACTAATGCCCGGAATATTGTTAAGTGTTTTATAAATGCTTTAACCAACTATATACATATATGCTAAACATATAGCTATATACCTCTATTGCCATTAAAACCCATGCTCTAAGAATTATCAAATGACTATAAGTATACTACACACATGGCTTCCTCCAAAATATTTTAATGATGCCTGTGGTTTGTTTTATTAGTTAGAATGCTTTCAGTTTCTGGGAACAGAAAACCTGTCTTACCCATCCGAAACAGTAGGGAAACTACTTCTCACATGATAAGAAGTCATGAGATAGGATGGGTTCAGGATTGGTAAAGTTGGCCCCTCAATGACATTTCCAAGGACCCCCCTGATTCTTTCCATCTTTCTGTTTTGCCTGCTTGGCACATCAGCCTCATTCTCAGACTAACTCCTCCATGGATAATTCCACAAATAAATACAATGTTTGAAGACGGGGGAAAAAAAGGAAAAGAGAATACCCTTTTCTTCCCTGAGTCTCTTTTTAAGATCAAAAAAAGTGTCCCAGAATCCAACCCTTACACACCCAGCAGGCTTCTCCTCAAGTCTCATGGGCCAGAACTGTGCATGTGTGTGTGTCTTTTAAAGAGACTACAGCATCTTAATTATTTTAGAAATAATTGTCCTCCTAAAGTCTGTCTAATAGAGCAATCAAGAGTATTGCTACAAATTTAATTATAATTAACTTGTTCATTATAATTCAAGATTTAAGAAAGCTATGTTTTTACTTGAGTAGCATACAGTTGACTGGCTAACCAAGAGCCATTCCCCTTCTTCCATCTTTACAAAATCCTCATTTTGTCCTTTTCTGAAATAATTAAGATGATGTAGGCTCCTTAAAAAAAAAAAAAAAAACACTTGTGGGTCAGCCCCATGGCATAGTGGTTGAGTTTGGCTCACTCCACTTCAGTGGCCCGGGTTTGCAGGTTTGATCCCAAGCGCAGACCTACACCACTCCTCGGCCATGCTGTGGCAGCAACCCACATACAAAATAAAGGAAGATTGGCACAGATGTTAGCTCAGGGAGAATCTTCCTCACCAAAATAAATAAATAAATACCACTTGTTCTGCTTTTTTCTCAATAAATTTCTGTATTGTCAACAGAGGTCTTCAAAATTATCTCATGGACCTGAGTTCATACTAATGTATACTCACAATATTTTTTTGTTTGTTTCCTTCACTGAAAAGCATTTTTTCATTCACACTGTTCCATGCACCTAGCATACAACTGTGAAGAATTCAGACCAAAATTCCTGTCCTCCTGGAGCTCACATGCTATGACTCATAAGATATATCTCACATGAGAGGCATTTTAACAATAGGCAACAATTTTTAAATATGTAATGTTAGTTTTTGATAGTCTTTGATGGAACAACTCAGTTTCTTAAAATTTATCCTGAAAAACTAATCAAACATGGGTGCAAACAAGCTCATTAAATGGATGTTCATCCCAATAGCCTATAAGAAGGGATAATTGGATACATTGTAAATGTCCAAAATCAGAGACCTGGTTAGGAGAGAATTATTGTGTGTATATATAGATAATCATTAAAATAATTATGATTATTATTTAGAATATTGTGTAGCCATTAAACATAATTGTGTGGAATAATATTTGCAAAAATATCCATGATATAACATTAAATGAAAAAGTGGGCCACACATTACAAAGCAGTATGGAAACTATAACAACATTTTGTTACATATAAATATAAATAACACCAAAATTTTAACAGTAATTTTCTCTGGGTGTTATGATGTACAGTGAGGTTTTTTTCCCCTCTGTTTTCCAGGTTTTCATTTTTGAGTGTGCATTGACTTGATAAATAAAAAGGGGGGAAATTAAAGTCATCCATGCTGATTTTAAAGTCTCTCTATGATAGCATCAAGCTTTTATCAAGTGCGTCCTATGTGTCAGTCAATACACTAAGCACTTTACATGTGTTCTCTCACTTAATCCTTTCAACAACCCTATAAGTTAGTCATTGCTATTTTCTCCATTTTTCTCCTCAGACTGTAAAACAGGTATGAAGGAGGTTAAATATCTTGGCCAAGATACACACTAGTAAGTGGTTCACCCTGAATTCAATCCAAAGTGGTCTGACTCAGAGTCTGGTCTTTTAACCACTGATGGTATTCTGTCTACAAATATAGGCAGTTAAAAAGCAAGTTGAATATGGCAGAAAATCAATGAATTAGATCACAAAACTTAGGGGAAAATATAAATGGATAAACAGAACTGTATCAAGAAAGCAGATTATCTGCAAGAAACTATCTCCTTCTCCAAAAGAATATCTTAGAAAAAACAGAATTATACATACAGGAAATAATACATCTTTAAGAAAACTGGAAAACAAGGTTAGTTGCTTGCAGTGAAATATTTACAATTCCCTGTAAAAAAGAAAGCAGACAGTATAAAATTCAAAATAAGCGCCAAAGGCCACTACTCAGAAGAGTGGGTGTGGTTCTCAGTCACACTAACCCCAGAGGCAAAGAATACAGCATTAAAGAGAAAGCATTACCCACTAAAGGAATCACCAGAGTGAATGGAGGGAGAAGGGTATTCAGATCTACCGGGTAGGAAACGCCCCCTCCCACTTTGAGGTATTTCCCCCCAGGCCAGAGTAGTAGGTGCTCAAGTGCAGGTCCCTGAGCAGGGGCATACCCAGGAGGACCCCTCATCCAGAAGACACCTGCTATTGTGCTCGGATGTTTCCGTTATCTATGGCTCAACCATTTCAAAATTTAACAGCTTACACAACATGGTTCTGTGATTTGACTGGGCTCAATTAGGCAGTTCTGCTTATCTTGCTTGGCATCTCTCATGCAGCTGTAGTCAGATGGTAGCTGGGGCTGGAACATGCAAGATGATTTGTTCACATGTCCAGTGCCCAGGCAGGGAAGTTTGGAAGGCTGAAACCGCTCTCATTTATTGCCTTTTACTGGTCATTCACGGGCTCCTGCTCATTAGTTCCCTCATAAACCTATACACTCCTCCAGACAAAAACCATGTGTGGGTCTTGTTATCCTCCAGTTAGCTAGTACAGTATGTCAAATCTAAAAGCTGCTCCAAAATAATAGTAATAATAAATAAATAAAATTTTTAAATAAAGACAAAACAAAAATATAACCAAAAGCTGTTCCATAAAAATTTATTGGATTAATAAATACATAAACCAGAACTAGTTTGTCTAAAAATTATAAAAAGGTAACTTTCAATTTTGTAGCTTGTTAATCAATTGTAAGAAATCTTGTTCATTCCTTCTTTTTTTATTTCCTTCTGCTGCTGAGATTAACTCTTTAATAACTAGCTATGAAGCACAATAAATTTATATTTCCTGCTAATTGATGACTGTGTTACTAATAATGGTTTTATGGGGTGAAGATTAAAGCCCTTCTAATAGAAAAAAGTATTTTTTGAGATTATTTGTGGTTTTCACTCAATGCAAGAGACCATGAAAAGATAAATGGGGCATGCACTGATAAATAAAGCAGACAGGATCCCTCCATTCTTGCAATCTACAGCAGTCTAGCTGGGTAGAAAGACCATAACTTAAGCTCAATGCTGTTACAAGATTGTATCAGACACCTCCCACACACCTCTTCATAGCCTCAGCCTCATCTCTTAATCCTACCTCAGCTGTAGTGACCAGCGACAGTTTCACCGGCTTCCTGTTTAATCTGTTAGGGATAGCAGCTCGCATCAGCCTGTTCTAAGTACCTCTTGATCCCTGTTCTGGGGCTTCTTGGACACTGTCCCAGGGGATGCCCTCAGAACACACTTAGTATTCACACATACACAACTGCACATGTGTGAGTCCTCTGCTCCCCAAGGGAGCCACCCTCATTAGACTGCATCACTTACATACATCTTGTCCTCTCACTATTAGTTGGGTTTAGCCAATAAGAGGCATTGGCAGGAGATCAGTGGGCAGGAGAAGAAGGTTGACATTTCTTCCTTCACTCCTGCCCTGCTTCAGTAGAAGGTTCTGGAGGAGGCTCCGTCCCTTTATAACTAAACTCCTATTGGGAACCCCTTGTGCTCGGCTCCAGCACCTACCAGGCCATTTCCTCGCTGGTCCCTTCAGGCCTAGGGGAGGTGATAGTTTTCAATTGTGCTGGTCCCTGGGTACCTCAACGTTCCTCACTGGTTCCCTTAGCCATATCTACACCTCTGTAAATTGCTCTTTCATTAAATTCTCTTCAAAATCCCAGCTGAGAATGCCTTCTGCTTCCTGCCAGCACCCTTTTGATACAATTACACTTATTGAGATTCTTACCTAAGAGCTAATAAGCTACCTCTTTCATAAGAAAAGTACAGGCAAAGGGAACACAGGTAGTAAATTGACATAGTTTAATAAAGAATGAAGTCTATGATAGAAAGTGAAAGAAAGAAATTAAGTTGAAGAAAGTATATCATAAGAAAAAGGTCTTGAGCTAACAAATACAAATCAAAAGTTTGGTAGGAAAATGAGAAAAAGATCATTATTCTTATTTTTAAAACTAAAGATACAAATACAAGGCTAGTGAAAATAAATCTAAATACAAGAAATGCACGACTTGCATTATTGTTTTTGATATTTAACCGAATTAACAGTTATCTGATCTGCATAAACAGTTTCCAAATATGTTCATAGGAAGAGATACAGTGGACCAGCAATACTATTCACTCTAACAAAATGTGTGTCAGCAATTCATATGTTTAAAATGATCATAAACAGTGACTTCAAGTCTAAATACTATTAGCACAGGTCACTTGATTTACGAACACTATGATAAATAAATGAGCTTTTAGTAAACACTAACTATAGGCCAGGCTCTGTGCTGACGTGTTCATGTATATCATCTCCATTTATTTTCTTAAAAACTGTGCTGGAATATGTGGTTGTCAGCTTGATTTATTTAAGAGCTCTCTCTTTCAGAATTGCCTTCTCTGTGTTGTTCCAAATTAGAGTTTGGCAAAGAAGAACTTTGGGAGGTTGTCAGATATAGTAATGGACAGACAGACACAGAAGTGCCCAGCAGGTCCCAAGTTGTCCTCACTGTCTTCTACGCTGTGTTCTCCTCATTTGTCCAACTGTGGCTTACCACACGACACTTGGTTGTGGACTAACACTGCCCAATTCTTGGATGAGGAAACATCTTCCCTTCTTGCATCACCTTACTCAAGAATCAAATTCTCCACAGGAAGAAGTTGGAGATCCAGTCAGTCTGACTTGGATTACTTGCCTGCCCGTAAGGACAAGCACCTAGGTAGTTCCACCAAGGCTACTGCACACTGGGAAATAAGTAACCTCTCAAAAAGAAAATCAAGGCTTGAGAAAGGAGAATGGACACTAAGTGGCCAAAAATAACAACAACCAGGACATCAGATGTCTACTCTATGCATTTATCCAGGATGTTCTGTCATCGACCAGCTAATAACAATAGATAACATTTATTCAGCACCTTCTCTGTGTCAATAACTCAGCCATTTACATGCACTATCTTATTTAATCCTCACAGCAGTCCTACGAAGCAGTTACTTTTCTTTCTCTACACACAGGGAAGAAAACAGATAAAGTTGGCATTTTGCCAGCTCCTGTCCTGTAAAATATAACTGGCCAGAGCTGGAGCTGGTTAAAAGTGTTGACTCTAATTTCAGACCTACTAGATTTTCAACCCCAGTTTCGCAGGAATTTTTGTTAATCCAGCATACAGTGATCTCAGTACTGCTAATTTATACTATACTGACTAACTGTATTGTACAAATCTTATTCTCTTCATTCCATATGAAAGTTCTAAGCATACTTTTTTATTACTATTTTTTATTACTATTCAATTTATTAAGGTTAAATTTTAAAAATCTACTTTTGCCTTAAGCTTAAATCATAATTTATAAATCCTATTATTTTATTTAGCAAATTTTAGCAATCACTTTAAAAGGAGTTGTACAATTTAGTTAATCTAATGCTTTTAAATATTCTTGTGCTGAATTTATAAGTGAATTATATTTATTTTATTTTTCAGGATTACAATGGACTCAAGCAAACCTTCTCAAGAACTCAAATGATTCTTGTTTTTTGTTTTTTTGGTGTGTGAGGAAGACCAGCCCTGAGCTAACATCCGTTGCCAATCCTCCTCTTTTTGCTGAGGAAGATTGGCGCCAGGCTAACATCCGTGCCCATCTTCCTCCACTCTATATGAGACGCCGCCACGGGATAGCTGATAAGCAATGCGCCGGCAGGCGCCCCGGGATCTGAACCGGCGAACCCCAGGCTGCCAGGCGTGAACTAAACCACTGCGCCACCGGGCCGCGTCCTCAAATGATTCTTTTTTTTAACAGCCTCACTGAGATTACGATTCACATGCCATACAATTCACCTATTTAAAGTGTACACTTAAAGTGTACAATTTAAAATGTATAATTCAATGGCTTTAGCATATTCACAGAGTCATGCAACCATCATCACAATCAATTTTAGAACATTTCCATCACCCTGTAAAGAAATCCCACACTCCTTAATCAAGTGATTCTTATAAATCACATAAGTTACATATATAGATAAGATGAATCTTAAATTCTCTTAATTGTTCCAATTGTACTTTTTATAAACATAGTAAGATTTTAACTAAAAATCACAAATATAAAACAGTTATTCACTTTAAATTGGAATCATGGGGTCCTTCTAATAGGCCAAATCTAAAACATTATAAATATCTAAATATAAATTATTCCTTAACAAAAAAATATATTAATAACATGGATTATCTAATTCACCATTTCTATATTTATTCCAAATCTTTCCAGAGCTAAAAATATACCTGCCCACTAAAAAAAAATTGTCATACAAACATAATTTTGGATTTGCTTTCTAGAGCAAATTTGAAGAAATATATTTTCAGCTAGATGAATTTGCATATCAACAAAAGATTTTGGCCAGGGTTTAAGATCTAAAAGCAGAGACACCCAGAACAACTTTTCTCATAACCATGAGTCACAAGCTAAGCCTACTTTTAAAGACACTATATCAAGACAATTGGCTATTGGTGCCTTACTGGCAGCTGAAGGAGTGATGTTTGGAGTAACCCAGAATAGAGAGGGGCCCAAGCAATATGGTGGCAGGTGGAGGCTGGAAAGAAAGTTGTACAAGAAGAGGTTTTATGAAAGTTGTACAAGAAGAGGTTTTATATGATGAAGGTAGCTGACAAATTTGAGGACAGGAATGTCTAATATCCCGAGCTGTAATTGTCTCCATTGTCTCCCAGCCTTCAGCAGAAGTCTGATAGTCTTATATTTGAAACATAGAAGTAGGACAACTGGGATATCCAAGAGTGACACAAGGAGGCAGGAGGATCTGTAGAAGCAGACAGCAGTGGGAGTGGATGCAGAAGCAGCTGGGTGTTCCTTTCCTCAGGAGGGTTTATCGGGGGGCTCCAGACTGCAGTGAGTGGGATGGGAGCTTGGGCTGTGGTATTTGGATATTAAATGAAAGGGTGATCCCAGAAGGACAGAAGGCTAGGGAAGCCCCAGACAGCAGAGGCTTGGGTTAAAGGAGGATGTAGCCACACACTTTCTGAGGAAAACTGCTCAGGAGAAGAGATGATGTGTTATTTCCTGTCATTGTTCCTAAGAAGACCAAGTCACAGCGTTTCTCATTTGTGCTGAGTTACAGAATTCTACACAGTTACAGCTACTCAGCACCTCAGCAGCCAGAGAAGGCTTCTAAGATCCTCTTTTTCAACCAGTGGTAATGAAAGATGTCGGCCTCTCATATCACAAGGAAGGAAATGAATCATTTGACGGCTCTGGCACCAAGTGTTCTTGAACTGTCTCAATAACTCCAAGAATTTTGAATTATGGTCTTTCTAAGTAAGCAGAATGCTTTGATAATATTTTCATCAGGGTTGTTTGTTTATCTTCATAACCCTCTGATTTGACTTTATTTTAAGATTTAAAAATAGCATTTTATGTGGAACTATGCTTATGTGTCCCCAAACAACTGATCTGTTTGGTGAAGTCAGTCAAATCACCACTGACAGAAAAAAGGAAAAAACTAGTTACTTGCTGTCATGAAGACTTAAAAATTGGGCCTTATTTCCACTTTTAATAATGATTCATTAGCCCTTTGTATCTAAATCAGGCCATTTGGGTTTGGCTCTTTGAGTTCCCAAGTGTATATAAAGAGTTTTAGAATTAGTGTTCTTAGACTTCCTACTATTTTCCCCTTTGCCCGGGTGTTTTATTAGTAAAGGACGCAAAAGAGGAAGGTGTGCCATGCTTTCTGCCATTGTGCCCTGGCTGCTGGGCGCTCTTTTGTTCCAACCACCATGGCATATCCGGGCTGTCCCTGGCAAGTGTCCCTATCCAGAAAGGCCCCCAGGCCCCCTCAGAGAAGTCAGTGAAGACTTTGCTGACAGAAATTGAAAAAATGTGAGTGGCAGTTAAGAACTCTTCCACTTAACCTCAATAAACAGTTAAATTTACCACAACTTAGACCTTGGCGACATTTTCTAGCTTGCTCTGTGGGAGGATTCCTGTTACTGACAGACTTGACAGCCCACTGAATATGTGTGTAGCTTCACAACTGCTCTGGGGATAGAAGATGCGGGTGGACAGTTACATGAAAGGGCACATATTTTTCTGCCTGGGAGAGAAGAAAAGTTCATGCAAGATTGAGCAGAGCTATAGTCATAACTTTGCTTCTTTCTTTTGTCGAGGAATGCAGCATCCTCTGCATTGCCCCTTATATAAAAAAGCCTTTCCCCACAGAACGGAGAGATTCTTCTGGGCCTCAGATTAGGCCATGTCAACTGCACAGTGAATACCAAGAACATGGCATTCCTTGCAAAGAAAAGAGATTCCTTTTGATATTACATCTCAGCTCTCCTGCAAAATATGCCCAATATTTTTTCTACACAATGGTAAGATGATCAGCTTTCTACTTAAGAACACTTTGAGATTTTTTCCTATCTTTGTGTAGTCATGAAATCCATGTGAAACCAAGTGAGTAATTGTGCTGTTACAAGTTGAATTGTGCGCCCTCAAAATTCTTATGTTGAAGTCCTAACTCCCAGTTCCTCAGAATCCAACCTTATTTGAAGATAGGGTCTTTACAGAGTAATCAAGTTAAAATGAGCTCACTGGGGCCGGCCCAGTCGTGTAGTGGTTAAGTTCACGTGCTCCACTTCGGCGGCCCAGGGTTCGCAGGCTCAGATCCTGGGTAAGGACCTATTAACCTCTCATCAGGCCATGCTGTGGCGGCATCCCATATATAAAAGTAGAGGAAGATTGGTACAGATGTTAGCTCTGGGACAATCTTCCTCAAGCCAAAAAAGAAAGATTGGCAATGCATGTTAGCTCAGGGCCAGTCTTCCTCACCAAAAAAAAAAAAAAAAAGCTCATTA
Organism: Tapirus indicus; assembly: GCA_031878705.1. Taxonomy (NCBI): domain Eukaryota; kingdom Metazoa; phylum Chordata; class Mammalia; order Perissodactyla; family Tapiridae; genus Tapirus; species Tapirus indicus. The sequence continues at coordinate 41,834,861 of CM062925.1, forward strand.
AGGCAGGCCTAAATTCAATACAATTGGTGTCCTTTTAAATAGGGGAAATTTGGACACAGAGAAACACACACAGAGAGAATGCCATGTGAACATGAAGATGGACATCTACAAGCCAGGGAGAGAGGCCTGGAACAGATCTTTGCCTCACAGCCCTCAGAAACAACAAACCCTGCCAGCAGCCTTGATTTGAGACTTCTAGCCTCCAGAACTGAGTCAAAAAATTTCTGCTATTTAAGTCACCCAGTTTGTGTTACTTTGTTACAGCAGTGCTAACAAACTAATACATATGGCAAAACAATAAGTTTTCCTCTATCTCCAGCCAAAACAGGCCATAATTTGGATTTCTGCTCCAGAATCACAAGCTCAAATGTCAGCAGTGCCAAAGCAAGTAATCCAAAGCAGTGAATCTAGCTGGATGGACTAACTGGGATTGTCAAAGCAGATTGAGGCAAACTGGAAAGGAGATAGTATTTAGCTCTAGCCTGTTAGTACGATGCAGAAATATAGGCCTAGCATTGCCAGATAATCTGACTTTTTTGAGAGAAACCCAAAATGTAGATTGTTTTAAATGTAAAAATCTCCCTATTTTTAAATACTGACAACTAATTGAAAAGATTCAATATTGTCCTGGCCAACACCACATAGGCCAAATAAAATATGTATGAGAGCCAATGCAGCCCACAATACAATGGCATTTTGAGGAGAGATTACACAGGATGCTCCCAGAGTCTGAGAAGAGGGAGTCTGGGGACTTCATTTCAGCCAAGGACCTCATTTCCAAGCCTCCTTGAACATGAGTGGAGCCATGTAACTAGTTATGAACAATGGAACGTGGCCAATGGAAATGAAGTATGTCACTGCTATGCCTAGATTGGCAAATACCTGAGATGCCTTCCCCTTATTGTCATCCCTTTCCAGATGTATGTACCTTGGAGGTACATACTGACCTTGCCAATTTAAGAGGTCAGATTTAATTTGACAAGGGTGAGGACCTGGAGTGTGAAGAAAATTACAGGCTATTCACATATGGGATACTTCTTCCTGACCCTGACCCTAAAAGAGAGAATGAGAAAAGAGAAGGAGAAAGTTGTTTTGTATTAAGACAGAGAATCAGGGTGCACGGTTCCAACCTCCTCTCCTCAATCTTGAGGAACGGGAGAAACATGGTTATGGTCAAATTCCCAGCTCCATCCGTGAAGGGCATACAGTAAGAAGTGAGTGGGAGGTAGAGGTGATCCCTTACCCAAGAACATCTAGGAAGCACTTGCTACCCTTTCTGCATTCGTTCCTCACAATAGGTCCACTCAGAAGCGCACAGTACATATATTGATGGCTAAGGTGTCCATTTGCCTTTTGCCCATTACTTTTTCCCACTAGAGATGGTGTGCGACAACGGCTACTAAGTAAAATCTGCACTTCCTTTTTCACTCCAAAATTATGCCATCAACATAATAATTATAAAATTCTGATTGAATAATCTTGTCAAAGTTTTACTTCTAACATCTAGTTGGTAACAGAACTTACCGAAGTAGCGACATTATTAGAGACGTAACATATTTTCTGGATACTAGAGAATGCCACAGAAAGACTGTGCACCTTCTTTGGTCTTGCAATTTGACCTTTGGGCTCTTTCAAAATACCTATTCTCACCTAGACGTAAACCCCTGAGTCTTATGACTCTTAGATGAATACATATTAACTTGCTTTTGCCTGCTTATCTAGTATTTATCATTGCTACCACGAGCCTATGTCCATCATTCCTCTCTCTGTTACCCTTAAGGCTTTTGCTGACTACTTCCTCCTACCCACCCCCTCACCATCATTCCTTCTCCCCAAACTTCCCTGGACAAGCCCTTATCTCATTAAGCTGACTTCCCAGCACTTCCAACATTTTCATACTTCTGTTTAAGTCTTCACATATTGCAAATTTCATATTGTAATTCCTTGAGGGCAAGAGCCATACATTTTATTTATTGGTTTATCCCAAGTACCTACTATACATAGGAGCCTTTTATATTTAATTGATTACATCTGTATCATTTTAAATTAATTCTATGTAAATATAATGATTTACCATCATACTTTCCACATTCTACATGTCAAAAATAAAGCTTTTGTTAGAGAATAAACAAGCTCGCTTAGTTAAGGACTGGCATATATAAACATAGAAAACTGGTTCTACCTTTTACATCAATATCTATTGGTTGATTCTGATTTTTTTTTTTTTTTTTTTGGTGAGGAAGACCAGCCCTGAGCTAACATCCGTTGCTAATCCTCCTCTTTTTGCTGAGGAAGACTGGCCCTGGGCTAACATCCGTGCCCATCTTCCTCCACTTTATATGGGATGCCGCCACGGCATGGCTGACAGGCAGTGCGTCGGCGGGCGCCCGGGATCCGAACCAGCGAACCCCGGGCTGCCAAGCGCGGACTAAACCGCTGCGCCACCGGGCTGGCCCCTGATTCTGATTTTTTATTGTAACATTTGACAAACAACGGCATTAGAGAATTATATCATTCAGACCTTCTAACCATATGACTGCTTATCCCTCATGTTTACACTTGTGAACTAGTAATTGTAAAGTCAAATAAGCAAGCAATGTAGATGTTATCTATGGAAAGAATTCACCTAGAACACAGGATGTTATGGAAATAGAAGGTGAGTACATGTTATTGTTGTAGACTTTTCTCTCTCAGCTGGAAATTTTCCTTTGTCATTTAAACATTAACTTGAATAGACTAAATTTTGAATAAATGTAAACAGTCTAATCTTCATCTCTGATGCAACTCAAGAACGTTGTGTTTCATGCATCACTGCACTGTTCTCAATACTTCTGAATAGATTCCCTAGTCAGAAACCGGTCACAGTAACCCAGTGGCTTCTGTTTGTTGTGTAAACTTCACTGATCTGATGTGTCTCATGTTTTTGCTCTTCTTTGTATTTTTGAGTTCCTAAATTTATGCCTCGGGGATTATTTCCTAATGGGTATTTGGCAAACAATTTAGTCTCATGACCCATTTAACAAAATGCCTGGAGTGGTTTGGGAGTGTTTGGAGAGATCTCAAGGCAGGAAGGTAATCTGGAAGCTAATGGAAGGGAAGGGAGCACAGAGTCTGATCTAGGATCAGATAAGAGCTACGTCTTCAGGGTTTGCAGTGGCAATGGTGGAAGGGCATACAGAGCCAGGGAAGCCAATGGAAAAATACACTATGTGGAAGAAGAAGATTAGGGCCCAGTCCCCAGGAAATCGTGGGTAAGAACGATACAGAAAGCTGGCTAGCAGGGGTGCAAGGTGAGTTTCCCCTTTGGGGAAAGGTGAAGGACAAACATGAGCCCTAGAGACCCAGGCATAAGAAAGCCATGCAATCCTTCTGCCATCTCCTCAGAAGTAATTAAGGGGCCTGACAACATGGCTGACAGCCAAGAATAGCACAGCCAGAGTGTTCAGGGCTTCAGAAATTGATTGAGTAGCAACTTTTCAAATTCCTTATTAGCAGGGAGAAATCTAATGCCTAATCACCCTTGTTTACTGGAGAGGGACAAAGCAATCTGCAAATGACAGGGTACTTAGAGCAAACAGCCAGGATGGAGTTAGAAGTAGGACAGAGAAGTGGTGTTTCTTATGCAAGTGCTTACCTGAGTAAAAATGCATAGCATGCTTTACCACTCAGCGAGACTTTCAGAAAAATTCATTGATTTCATGAAGTATTTCACAAATACTTCATTATGAAGTATTATTATTATTATTATTATTTTTTGTGAGGAAGAACGACCCTGAGCTAACATCCGTCGCCAATCCGCCTCTTTTTGCTGAGGAAGACTGGCCCTGGGCTAACATCCGTGCCATCTTCCTCCACTTTATATGGGACGCCGCCACGGCATGGCTGACAGGCAGTGCGTCGGCGGGCGCCCGGGATCCGAACCCACGAACCCCGGGCTGCCAAGCGCGGACTAAACCGCTGTGCCACCAGGCGGCCCCCGTGAAGTATTATTTTTAAATAAGATTATTTTTAAATATTATGCATGAATACAGCAATATGGAAATTCCTAGATACCATTAGATACTTCACTCACTATAACTGTCCTAAATAAGTACTTATTTTAAATCTAGTTTAATTTCCAGCTTTAAGTAGGACACACATTGTTTTTAAAAGATGACTCCCAGGCTCTTGTTTAGGTTTATCCACAAAATTCCATTCAAGCTGCTCCCATTTTTTCCTTTGAACTTACCTCTGGCAAGGGAGATTTGACTAGTTTCTGCTTTCAAATCACTAGAGGAAGATCTTGTTTGCCATCCTCACGTTTCTTCTTACCTTATGGTCAAGATATACATATATTTCATATGTAAATATAAATATATAAAACATACTTTACATGTCAATATAAATATATATAAACATGTTAAAATGCATATTATATAAAAAAATATATATCTTTACAATTTACCTTCATCTGCACACATCCTTTCTTCCTGTTAAATTAGAAGAAATGTTTCTCCCCCTACCTAAGGTCAATCCTCCCCTATGTGCTGGGTTCTATCCCCTTCCACCCACTCAGATTTTAAGTAATTATGGTGGAGACTTGGGATGGAAAACTCCATAGGTGATAAATATTTGTTTGTAGAAAACTATTGACATAGGAAATGTTCACAATATATTCCTAAAAGAAAAAAAAAACTCAGGCTACACAACAATATGCATAGTAAAATACTATTTTAAATTGGTAGATAGATAGATAGATAGAGACAGAGAGAGAGAAAATGTTCAAAATACATTCCTAAATGAAAAAAAAATCAGGCTATACAACAATATGCATAGTGGAATGCCATTTTAAATTGGTAGATAGTCAGATAGATTAATAGAAAGAGAAATAGATGATAGATAGATGCATAGTAGAATATTATTTTAAATTGGTAGATAGATAGATAAAGATTGAAAAACTGTACATATTAGTAATGATTAATCCTCAGTGGGTGTATATAAGGGAAGGGTCTGTATTTTCTAATTTGTATGCACAGAGTTGAATTATGTTTGTAAATTAATTTTTTTTAAGTTATTATTTTCAGGTAAGTCTAGAGGAAAATGGTATGAATGGAAAGTGAGTAGTACAGAGAAGATATGCCATAAGATCCAGGATATTTTCTAGAAGGGGCCTGCCAACTAATTTCTGAGTTTTCTATACGCCAACACAGAAGAAACTCAATTAATTACTGATACATAAATCCACAAGATAAAAAGCACTCAGTTTACTAGTGTACTATGAGTCCTGTTTTTCAAGTAGAGAAACAGAGGCACGAATTGCTCAAACTTCCACTGCTAATGTGTGGCGAAAATGAGAATGATATCCTAGTATTCCATGTCCAAACACATTCTGAGCAAAATGCAGAAAACATGGAGGAGGTGTAATTTGAATTTGACCAGAAGAGAGGGCAGAATTTCAGCTATGAGGGAAAGGAATAGAAAAGGCGTTCTGAGTAGGAGCAAAAATGCAGCAGTAGAAAAGCAAGATAAGGGAACAACAAGCTGTTTGTTTAGAGTTATGGTTCTAGGTACCCAGCTTATGTCATATGTCAACATTCTTTACCCTTTGATATCATACATTAAAATTTGTTCATTAAAATCTGGTTCCAAATATGATTCAACATCATCAAAACATTTTCAATGCAGAAAATAGTAGTACCTACTTCATAGGAAATTTTGTGAAGATTAAATGATATATGACAATATAGTTTTTCCAGGCATTCTGTAAGTGCAACATTTTAAAAACATGTTTTTAAAAATCATTAAAGCTTTCTTTCTTCCTTTCCTCCCTCCTTCTCCCTCTCCTTCCTTTCCTTTCCTCCTTCTATCCTTCCTTCCTCTTTCTGTTCCCCTTCCTTCCCTCCTTTTCTTTTTTCTTTCTTTCTTTCTTTTTAACCATATCCTTCTGGAGACAATGTTCTGGCCGTCATTATTTAAATTAGAAAGTGGCTGTAGAAATTTCAGGACACATTGGCTGGGCAGGCAACCAAATGAGAAGCCAATGAAGAAGGAAGCAAAAGATGAGGGTAGCTGTTTGCTCCCACTACACGTAAACTCGGGTCTCTATCCAGAGCCTTAGGTTTTGAACATTATGAAAGAGCACTTATTTGAATAACAGAATAAGAATCCATACAATGTATATTATGACAACAAACAAAATGATACTTAAATACTCAAAGATCTGGAAAATATAAAACTACCTGGCAGCTGGGTAAAGAACTAACTTTCTAGTTCTCAGAGGCATAACCAAAAACGGGCTCTTTTCCTCTATATCAGTGGTTCTCAAAACGTGATACTCCAACCAATAGCATCAATATTATGGAGATCTTTTTAGAAAAGCAAATTCTTGGCCCCACATCAGATCCTTTGAATCAGCTGAAGGTGAAGCCCAGAAATCTATGTTTTGTCAAGCTCTCCGGGAGATTCTGGTACAAACTAGAGTTTGAGAATCATTGCTCTCCATAAGTTGACTTTTACACAAAGACACAGTCCCACGGGGTGCAGAAAAAGCATAAACAGATTGTCATCTCACCATGCTCTTATGACAGCATAAGGGAGAAAGGAAATGATCTTTAGCCAAGAGTTAGTTTCTCTAGCCACTCTAGGCAAGTGGAGGAGACAGGTTGGGTGGAGGCATTCATACAGCAAACAAGTCCTCAGGGAAATTGAGTTTGACCTTGCCCCAACAAACAAGGTCAACACAAATTAGCAGGTGGCTGTGACACTGGCAGCATGAACTAGGCGTGTGCTCTATTGAATTATGCTGTCCCAGAGAGATGGTCATCCAGCCCTCCCTCCCATTGGGCTAGCTGGATGTAGTCCTCTTGTTGACAGGGGCAGGAAACAGGGACAGAATTGCCCAGAGAAAGGGCTGCCAGGCAAAAGGGACACTCCAAGTCTTTTAAAATATATATCCAAAAGTCAATCACACTAGCATTTTGAACAGAACTTTGGTACCTAAACTTAAACTGCTATATTTAATCAAGTTCTATCAGTCTGTTTTATATCTAAATGCTATGGCTTCAAACAATATGAGAATCTGGCATCAAAGATAGAAAGCCTCATTATAACTGGTATTTATCTAGAGGACCTTGGCCCCATCCAAAGTGATTACCCTAGGAAATTGTCACGAAAACAAACTGACAACTATAATAAAAAAAATGTCCTCACAATCACACTTCATAGAGTTTAAAAAATTGTTAGAAAAAAATTATTAGTATAATCTCTGCCAGTTATAATATTGTTTCTCAGATCATTGTTAGGGCCATTTTGTATAATTTACTCATTAAACATTAAATCATAGTTAAATATAAAGAAGAGAGGTTTTTTTACTTAATTAGGATATTCCTTTAAATGTGGAGGACAACAAGGGAATGGTACATAAAGGCTACTTCTTCACTGGTAAAATAACGACTTTAATATAAAACACATTGAAGAATAAGATGTTCTCACTATGGACACTATGAGTAATGAACAAAAATGTCACAATCTAACTCTATGTAAATAACACGTTGACTCTACGATAATATTCTTTTTTCATCTATGCAAATATTTACCATTTATGCTCTATTTGCCAAGATAAAACCATTTCTAAATTACTTCCTTAAAATGACACCAGATTCTTTATTTTTTCTAAGCTCTATACTTACTTTCAGCTAAAAATATTTTTAAAGTTTTAGGCTTCACTGGAGATTATTTTAGGAAAGGGTTTGATGTTGGCTTAAGGGAAAATTTTTTAATTTCATAAAAACTACCAAATGGATGGAATTTCTTCTGATTCTAGTTTGCTGGCACATTGGTTTCCAAAAAAAAAAAAAAGTTATGCAAATGTATGGAAATTGTTCTATTAATAGAAGGATAAATGTCTATGTTCTGTATGTACATTGTTCTTATTTCATGAGAACTATTCCAATCACGAGCTCACTCCAACAGCAGGAATTACATTTCTTGGTCAACTTGGGGCTTTCTTGAGAATTTGCTTGTCTAATAACGGTGCTTTGAAAGAAAATATAATTCCCATTCATATGTCATCAGAGTCACTGCTTTTAGGCATGATGTTAAGTGTGACACAAAAACAGTAAGATTTGAGATTCTCTCATTAGTCTTAACTTTAAATAGATCACATATATGCTGGCTTGAAATAACAGCATACTGAGCCTTTTTATGGTCTGATGAAAACTTTTTCACTATTTCTCTGACCCTTTTTAATACTTCTTGATGCAGGAAGAGCAGAATAGGCAGAGAATGAAATGAGACTCTCTTTAGCACCGTATGCTTTGCCAGCTACAGAACACCATTCTGTCTCATCTGTCTAGAATGTAAGGAATGAGAATTTTCTGTTTGGCTATGCACGTTATCTCATCTAATCTTTTCAAGAAGCCATTAAGGAAGTTTCTATTTTTATTATCCTCATGTTATAGTTGAGGAAATTGAAGCATAGGGGTATTCAGAAATTCCAAAGCCTGCATGCTTTACCACCACACAATATTACCAGAGATTGAGGAGCTTCAACCAATTTGTATTCATGGAGTATATACCATTCCCAAACTATGGGATCTACTGCATACCTTTCTTCCCAAAGACTATGGTTTTTCATAGTATTTACCTTTTAATAATAGTAATCATGATAAAGAAGAAAAATCCTGCTTATCAGAGAAGATTTGTAGTGTATTATTTAGGATTAGGTTTGGCTATATGTGACAGAAATTCGCAAACAATGGTGGCTTAAACAAGATAGAAGTTTCCATCTGATGTAAAAGCCTGGAGGTAAGCATCCCTGGGCTGATATGGCAGATTCTCAGAGCCAGGGACTCAGGCTCCCTCTACTTTATTGCTATACCAGTCCCAAGTTTACTTTATGGTCCAAAAGGGCTGTTGGAATGCTAGCAATTACATTTGAATTCTAGCCTACAGAAGGAGAACCTGGGGGAAGGGCATGTCTCCTTTTAAAAACTTTTCCCGGAAGTTGCACTGAAAACTCTGTTTACATTAAATAGGCTAGCCAGAACTTAGTCACATGCCCACCTTGGCTATAAGGGAGAAGGAAAGTTCTCTTTATTCTGGATTGCAATGATGCCTGCTGAAACCTGATGCTTATTATTAAAGAAAAATGGGGGAGGGATGGATTTGGAGGATCAATTCATAGTCGCTGCCACAGAGGGGGAATGCATTTATGTTGGGAGGACAACAGGGTGAACTAGGGACTATGGAGAATGGGAGAGCATATGCCTATAGAGGTCTGGGTCATAGGTACCCAGATCTTCTAATTTTTTAAAGAGAAGCCAGAAATCTGGATTTTTATGTGAAATTTCCTGATTTTTAAATAGCCAGTCGATTAAATTATTAAAAAACCGGTGTGGGACAAATAAAACTCATGTGTGTCAAGCCCACAGGCTGACAGTTTGCTTCCTTTGATCTAAAAGAATTGACTTTGTTTCTTTTTCAGATTTATTTTCAATCAGACAACAAATATTGATCAAGGACTACAATGTGTAAGGTAGCATGTCAAGGGCAATGAAGGACAAAAAGATATAATCTTTCACTGGAACAAGAAAGTCTCTCATGTAGGAGACAGAGTTCATGATTGGAATTGGAAAAAAGAGGTTGCGGTAACTGTTTTTCAGTTTTGTTTTATTTTGTTTTGTTTTGGGTCCAGCTTCTCTACCTGACCCCCAACACTGTATCTTATTTCCTTAGGTCTTCCCTCAATGTTTAATAGTTTCCATTCTCATTTTAGCTCACCTAAGTAAATAACTCTGCCTAGAATTCTGTATTCACAAATGCATCTCTTGGAAATATGAAATATGAAATATTCTCTTCCTTATTTTGTTGCTAATGTTCTATTCCACTGAAAAATTGTTTTAAGTCTTTTTTTACATGCACCAACCCTTAAAGAGTTAACCATATAAACATACATGTCAAGATTTATGTTTGAACTTGACTTATTGTCCTTAGAAGAATGTGTGATGGGACAAAAATTATTAATATGTTAGCATCTACAACATTCACTACTGCTCCTCCCAGAAGTAGAGAGGTGAGAGCCATGGGTGAAGCCACCAAAGCCACTCAGTTAGTTCTTTTGGGAAAAGCAGTGAGAGTGGAGCACCAGATAGTCTTCCCCCACCCTGGGGGGACGCGAGACCCTGCAATCCTCCCACTGTCCTCTGCTGCTGTCATAACTGGCAGACTGGAGTCAGACCAGCTACATAATTTGCAGGACCCAGTGCAAAATGAAAATGCAGGGCCCCTTGTTCAAAATTAAGAATTTCAACACAGTGATGACAGAGCATTCAGCTAAGTGTGGGGCGCTTCTGAATGCAAGGTGCGGTGTGGCTGCACAGGTCCCATGGCAATGAAGCTGGCTGCGACTGTAATAGTGGACCTATGGATATTTGTGGGCAGCAGGAAAACACAGCTCAGAGACATAGGGTGAGGTTTTACTCAGGAGCATTTTGGGATGAGAGAGACACAGGGGCAGTTTGCAGTATGAGAAAAAAAATGGAGGGGTAACAATAAAGGATTTTTGTTTGTTTGTTTGAAGTGTTGTTGTGATCTGCATGTCTCCTTTTATGGTGTTTAACAAATACAAGTAAGAAACGTATTTTGAAAGGATGTTTTAGTCTGTAGGACTCTGCTGCCATTCAGGGATGGAGAGAGAGGGGACTCAACTCTATAACCATTTCACACCTATTAGTAATGTCACTGGTGAGGGTATCGCTGACACTTTTAGAGTGATGGTAGTTTCTCTGAATTTATGGTCTGTGAGAAAGAGAACTCCATACTGGACTGACTGACTTCCTTCAACAAATGTTCTTCATCAGCTTTCATAAGAAGCTTAAATATTTTCATTTAACAATAGCAGATCATACTTATTTAAGCAACCAAACGATTATTTTTCCCAATATAATTGCAAAGAAGATCATAATGAATCTTGTTTGTTCATAGCTGCTACCCGGTATGACACTTCACATGCCAGAAGCTATGTTCAAGAATAAGGTCTCTCCAGGGTCTTCTCGACCTAGTCCCCTCACCTCCTACACACTCTTCCACCCATAGCTGACTTCCGTCTTCACCTTTTTCACTATGCCTCCTAGAGCCCCAATTTCCACCCAAACAAATGTTCTTACATCACTAATTTCTTCCCAGAAAGTTCCCTCTATCTCCTTGCTTTGAGGAATATTGTCACTTTTCACCAAAAATATAGCTCATATGTGGTTCTAAATATCACTTTTATGCTACCACTTTTTAATACTCTTGAAAAAAATTCTTCTTCTTTGAGATACATGCCACCTGCTAGCCCTCCTTGTCATTGGAATCCACATATTTCTGGTCACTCCTCCCTGTTGGGGGGCCTCAAAATCCTTAGCCCCCTTATTCCTCCACCAAGCTCTTCCTAAAAATGTCTAACCTTTAATCAATCCAGCTATCCACCTCCATTCTTACACCTCCAATGCTAGACTATTGGAGAAAATCACACAAATGTAGGGATTATTGCCACCAGAAACATATGGTCTCCACCTCATTTAGTCTTCCAGTATTATTTGCCCGTTCCTTATATGTCTCTGGTGAATATTCTCTCCAAATCTTCACAAGATCTACTGAAAATACCCTTTGATTTCCTCATGCCATCTATACTGATACTGATCTCTTTTCTCTTAGTAATTAACCTTGCTTACCCCATAGGAAAAAACGTATATATTACTCTTGGGTGTGGACTTTTTCCATTTCCTGCCCCTATACTTACAAATAAGTCTATAAATGCATCCACCCTGTGGTAAATTGATTGCATTAATGGCCCAAATTAATGACCACCCTTTTCCATACTGTTTGCCCTGCAATTTTGTAATCCCTTCCCATTCTGACCCTGGACTTGGCCATAGGACTGTCTTTAGTGAACACTTGAAAAAGTGCTTCTATGTCTCCACCTTCTTTTTTGGAACCCTGCCACAGCCTTGAAAAGAAGCCCAGTCTAGGAGGGTGAGAGCACATAAAGCAGAGCTGAATTGTCCTAGCCAAGGCCAGCCTTGTCCAACCAGCCCGCAGTCATTTGCTCAGCTGACCACAGATATATGAACAAGTCCTAAGACAAGATTTCCAAAATCTGGTCCGGTACAATTACCTTGCCAACTTGCAGACTCATGAGAAATAATAAATGGTGGTTGTTTTCAACAACTGAGTTTTGAGATGGTTTGTTATGCACTATAGCTAATACAAACTCTAACCTCTTTCTCTCTCCATTCTTAGAGGAAGAAGTATACCCTCTCTTTTTTAAGGCAAATTCCTCTACCTGCGTTTTTGTGTGTGTGTGTGTGAGGAAGACCAGCCCTGAGCTAACATACGTCTCCAATCCTCCACTTTTTGCTGAGGAAGACTGGCCCTGGGCTAACATCCGTGCCCATCTTCCTCTACTTTATATGGGACGCCGCCACGGCATAGCTGACGAGCAGTGAATCGGCGGGTGCCCGGGAGGCGAACCTGTGAACCCCGGGCTGCCAAGCGCGGACTAAACCGCTGCATCACCGGGCAACCCCTCTACCTGCTTTTTATCCCATTCCTACCTGTATGCTTTCAGCTGTCATGTCTTCTGATGCTCTCTCTCTGTATTGTATCTGCAACCTCTTGCTCTCCTTTCACCTCTTTCCCTAATATATAACATGTTCAAATCTCTCCTGTTAAAATAAAACAAAAATACACAATAAAAACAACCTGTATCTTCAGCAAGTTACTGACCTATTCTGTCATTTTTTCCATTTATATCCCTTGAAAGAATAATCTATACTTGTGTATTTGTCTGGGTTCTCCAGAGAAACAGAACCAACAGGATATATATATATATATATATATATATATACACACACACACACACACACACACACACACACACACACACACACACACACAGTTATATAGACCTATATCTATATGTATATAGATAGAGAGAGAGATTACTTATTTTAAGGAATTGGCTTTTTCGATTATGGAGGCTTGATGAGTCTAAAACCTGATGGAGTAGGCCAGCAAGCTAGAGACCCAGGAAAGAGTCACAGGTCACATTTAAAGGCCATCTGCTGACAGATTTCCTTCTTGCTCAGGGGAGGTCAGTCTTTGTTCTATTAAGACCTTGAACTGAATGGATGAGGCCCATCCACATTATGGAGGGCAATCTACTTTACTAAAAGTCCACTGATTTAGATTTAATCTCATCCAAAAAACATCTTCATGGAAACATCCAGAATAATGTTTGACCAAATATCTGGGCACTGTGGCCCAGCCAAGTTCACACACAAATTAACCATTACAATTTGCTGTATCCAATTTTTTGTGCTCATTAATTATCTACCTTTTTTAGCTATCATCTTATTAATACACCCAAGGCATTTGATACTGCCAAACATTTGATACTGCCCTCTTCTTCTTTGTCCTTTTACTTCCTTTATAGCCCTCTCTGCTAAACTGCTTCCTATCTCTCTGACTGCTACTTTTCAGTTTTCTTTATGGTACCTCTTCCTTTGCCTGCTTCTTAAATGATCCTTAGGGTTGTGCTTCCCAGACTACCTGGATCCTCTCACATACCAGTGGCGTCAACTACCAAAACTATATCTTCCACTTAGCTCTTCTGAGTTTCATACATTCATTCATTTATTCCCTGAAGGCATTAGTAGGGTATCTATTTTATTGAGTACTAAACACTATGGAGGTTTGTGGCAACCTCTGAAATGGTACCCAAGATGCCTGCCTCCTGTTATTCATAACTCCCCTTGACTATGAGCTTGTAATTAACAGAATACAGCAAAAGTGATGAGATGCCACCTCTGAGATTAGGTTACAAAAAGACTCTGACTTCTGTCTTGCTCACTCTCTCTTGTCATCTCTTGATGCCATCTCACTCTCTCTTTCTTAGAGTTCTCTCTTTGGAGGAAGCAAGCTGACATGTTGTGTCAGAAGCCCTGTGGAGAAGCTTGTGTGGCAAGGAACTCATGTCTGCAGTCAATAGTCAGCAAGGACTTGAGGCCTGCCACCAACCACATGAGTGAATTTGGAAGTAGATTCTCTCTTGGTTGAGTCTGGAATTGACTGCAGCTCTGGTAGATACCTTTATTGCAACTTTGTGAGAGACTCTGAGTCAAAGGCACTCAGCTAAGTTGCTCCTGGATTTCTGACCCACAGAAACCATGAGAAAATAAATATTTGTGTTTTTAACCCACTGAGTTTGGTGTAATTTGTTTTACAGCAATGGATAACTAATACAGGGCTACCCAGAATCCAGTGTCAAATTAGAAATAGCCCCTGAACTCAACAATTCTCCAGGCCATTAGGGGTAATAGAAAAGTGGCCAGGATCACAGTACAATATTATAGGTTTTGCAGAAACACACAGTGAATGATGAGAGCACAGAGAAAAGAGAATTTCAATTGGACTTGAAAGCTGAAGGATTTACTCAACAGATTTTATTTTGTCATTGAATGAGGAAGCTACGTCATTTGATGAAAATAAAGAGAAAAGGTGATAGGATACTTAAGGAGAAAATGAACTTTTAGAACTTCTACTAGAAAGTATTGTTGAAGGATTTGGAAAAGAAACAAATAATGGTGTCTAGGCAGTGTGGACTTGGGGTTGGAGAGCATGCACTCACAGGATCTCTAGTTGAAGTTGGGATTTATCTTTCAAATGCTCTTAGCAATCTGGATCTAGGAATAGAGAAGTCGATGGTTGAATTTGGGATTTCAGAGAAGATAAAACAGAGAAGCATAGGACAAAGGAAGAAAAAGAGCTGAGAAAAATAGCAAGAGAATTCTTATAGTTCTGGCTCATAGAATTTAGGTTGAATAGGGCAATAAAGACAACCAAAGCTGCTGAGAGTTTAGGGGAAATGCAGCCGATTCTGACCTTCCACCATCACTAGGTCTAAGGGAGTCAATGCTATGCTTCGCTTAAGCCTAGGTCATGGACTCCGTTCCTGAGTTGGAGAAGACTTCCAGCTGAAGGTGGGAAAGCAATGGTTACCCAAAAGGAAATCCAAGTATGCTACCATGAAAAGAGTGAATGAAAAAGAGCTATAACAGAGACTGCTGGTTCCCTACAATAGTCTCCAATTCTTCCGGAGTAAGAGAAACCCTAACTTTTAGGGCGTGGAATAACAACTGCATTTCCTAGTTTCTCCTGTACATAGGGCTGGC
Source organism: Tapirus indicus (assembly GCA_031878705.1). Classification (NCBI taxonomy): domain Eukaryota; kingdom Metazoa; phylum Chordata; class Mammalia; order Perissodactyla; family Tapiridae; genus Tapirus; species Tapirus indicus. The sequence goes on from CM062925.1 coordinate 41,850,055, forward strand.
CATGTAACTACTGAGCTGATTAAAGGGATGTGGACAGAAGTGGTGCGTGCAACTTCTGGACTGTGCCCTTAAAGGAAAAGGGATATCATTCCATTTCCCTTTTACTCTTTTTCTGCCAGCTGGAATGTAGTTGTGGTGGTAAGCCAACTTGGACCATGAGAAAGAGCTTACATCCTCAGGAAGGCAGAACAACATAAGGAGCCTGCAATCCCTGGATAATCTCATGGAGCCTTCGTGGTCCTACATGACTGATAACTAAACTGCATTTTTTAAGCCACTTTCAATGTGTTTCTCTGACAGAAGTGGCTGGACCTATATTTCAACTAATTCAGATGTCCACTAAAAAGATAAACTGAGAATATAAATAACCAAATGACCATAGCATAACACAGAAAGTAGTAAGCAATAAACAGAGGCATAGGTAAAAATTAAGGATACAGAGAAGAATCACCTCAAGCCACGCTGTGAGCTTTCAAAAGAGGTTGAAGTTTCTGATTAGTGACACACTTCAGACTGTCTGTAGGTGGTGGAGTAAAGGCCAGGGAATGTGCCTCAATAGCTGATTTTTTCAGACAGGCAGACAACAGTGGCTCTAGAAAACAACGGTGATGGCTGCATGGTAGTGACAATTGGCTCATGCTTCAAACTCACTCAAGCAACATTTGAACCTTGGTATACTTACTTAGTCCTGGCTTGGGATGATGCTTCTGGAAATTTAGGGGTGGAAGAAGTCCGAGTGACTAGGAAAACCTCTGCTCCAATGCACTTTTTAAAAAAATGTCCAGAGATAAGTTTTGCACATAGCCAGTAGAACCCATGCCTTCTAACTCCCAGGCCACTAAGAGCTAAGTGTTTGTACTGAATTTGTAAAGAATCCCTGTGAGGCTGTGTTTTTCCAGCAAAATGATAACCTCAGCTTGCTATTTTCAATACTCCCTTTTACTTTTCCATGAACATACTTTGCATTGACATCGTACTCTAGTTTTCAGAATACTTTCACATACTATCTCATTTGATCCTGACGATAATCCTGTACAGTGAGGCAAGGGGAAGGTTAGTAACATTCCCATTTTACTGATAAGGAAATCAAAGCACAAAGTCTTCAAAAGACTTTCTCATGATGAAGAGCTAGTAACTGGCAGAGGGAATTGAGTATGGTGCTCTTACCAATCGTCCACTGATTTTCCTAATTGTCATTTTTCCAGCCTTTCTGACTCTTTAATAAGGAAAAATATTGTGTGGCTCATGATGAAACTGAAGTAAACCTCAGCCACCAAGTTAATCAGGGCCCTTGTGTTGTCTTGAGCAGCACTGTCAAATAGGTAGCCTCTAGCCCCCACGTGGCTATTTAGATTAAAATTAATTAAAATTAAATAATATTAAAACCTCAGTTTCTCAGTCACACTAGCCACATTTCAAGTGCTCAGTGGTCACACGTGGCCAGTGGCTACTCTATTGGACAGCGTTGATATAGACCAGTTCCACCATGTCTGAGACTTCTATCAGACAAGCCTAGAGAGATTTAAGAGACATCTCTCTCCTCCACCAATCCTCAATTTTGCTCTCATTCTGTGTATAATCAAAAGCCAAAGACTGGTCCCCAAACTCTTCCACTTCCTAAAGGAAATTTTAAACCTGGCTGCCCCAACAAAAATCGTTTGGCCTAGCCCTGCTAGGAAGGTGCTGTGCTAATAATCAATCATAAAAGTCCAAGATTCCTCCACAAAAGTCAGTACAGCAGGTACGCGGTGAAGGGGCGGCCGTGACCCAGACGCAGAGGCGGAGGGAGAGACGGGGGGCGACCGAGCGCAGCGCGCTGGGGGCGGGCACCGTCACGAGGCCGGGGGCGGTGCCGCGAGAGGCGGGCCGGGGAGGCGGGGCAGCCGGGCGGCCGGCGCGCCAGCCCAGCCGTGCGTGCTCACGTGACAGCTCCGCGAGGCCCCGCTCGCGCAGTCGTCTGACCGAGCGAAGATGGCGGCCGAGAGGGAGCCTCCCCCGCTGGGGGACGGGAAACCCACCGACTTTGAGGAGCTGGAGGACGGAGAGGACTTGTTCACCAGCACTGTCTCCACCCTAGAGGTGAGACCGCGTCGCCGTGGGGGCTGCGCTCCGACGCAGCCGCCGCGCGTCTCACCTTTAGGTGCCTTTCCCCAGCCTCGACTCGTCCCTCCCCACCCCTCGGGATTGCCAGGACCTGGTCAGGGCGACACCTGTGACGTGGGCCCCACCTCGGGTACCTGTCAGTGGGCTGGAGTTGGCCTGAGCGGCTAGGCCTCCTCAAGGAGACCCACCTGCGGGCCGGGAGCCGACCTAATTCTCTGAGGGGCCGGGACCCGATGACGGAGCATCGCAGCGCCCTTTCCCGGCTCCGCCGGCCTTCCCCGGTGTCACTTGCATCTCTTCTTCCAGACCCGAGAAGGTCTTGCCCGGGTCCCAGTCAGTCTCAGGAAAGCGCTCCCCGGCGACCTCGGCAGCCCCTTTGGAGATGTGCTTGCTTGTCCCTTCCCAAGGGAGGGTGCGCCCCTGAAAGGGGAGAGCAGTGAAGTGACGCCGAGTGGCCGAGGCTGGGCGGGAGCGTGTGGGTGCCCTTCTCCCAGTCCTGGCCCTGGATGAGCTGCTGCTTCCCCTGGAGGGAGGTGCCTCTGTTGTGGACTTTTAAGTAGGTAAATGCATTAGACCGGTTTTGTTTGTCTTCTTTAGTTCCTAGACTTTTTCAGGATCATAGTGTTTATAAGATACAAAGTTGAAGGGAGGGAGTAGTCCAGGAAACTGCCTTTTTTTTTTTAAGTTACCAGGTTAGAAATGAAAACATCCCCACTCCCTTTTCCTCTTTTCTCGCTTGGTCAGCGATCTCTGAAGCTGAATGTTCCTGTTTTTGTCAAAGGAAGTACCTTCTATGAAATTAACTGTGTTGGGCTCGTATGTCCAGTTCATGTGTGAATTGATTTGCTTTTGGTGAGAGCATACATACCTGATAGTCCAAGTTTTAAGTGTGTATATGTGTATTAAAATGTGAGCAAATTTCCCAGAGGATTGTTTACCTCGGGCTGTTCTTCCATATAAAGTGCTTTTTAGTCAGCTTTCTTGGCTTGTTCAGATCTGTGTCAAATCAGCTGGAAATTACTGTAAAATATCCATTATCTGAAATTCAGTTACCTGAAACTGGGAACTTCGGTGAACCGTTTTCAGCAGTGACCACATTCTGTTAATTGCGTAGACGGGTTCCCAGCCAAACTGCACCTCCCCTCAGGGCTACAGATATGCTTCTTGGGGCTAGGAATAGTGTCTTGATCATCTTCTTGTTCCTCACAAAATGTTGAGAGTTTGCATTTAGGAAATGCTTGCTGGATTAATTGTCAAAACTAGCATCTCCTAAAAATTAGTAAAATTATCTTGCATAACAAATTACTTTTTGGGGTTAGTATTCTTTTAGCCCTTTATATGTATTGTACAGCTACCTTAACATGTATTGAAAGTTAGTGTATATGAAGGATCCTGAGACCTGTATTCCCTTTAAGGGCTACAAAAGTTTTCCACCAGCAAGGATTAGAACAAACTTGACTGATGTAGTGTAAACTAGAATACTGTGAACACTATGCATTGTGTTTAATTGAGGTATTTTAGAGTTCAGTAAAAGGAGCTATAATCTGTATTTCCCATTTGGATTCGACTTTTTGATAAGGTATTTTGGGTTTTTTTTCAGTGAAAGTCTACAGAAGTTTGAGAGGCCCGCCTGGTGGTATAGTGGTTAAGGTCGCACACTCGGCTTGGCAGCTTGGGGTTCACAGGTTCTGATCCTGGGTGCAGACCTACACACCACTCATTAAGTCATTGCTGTGGCAGCATCCCAGATACAAAATAGAGGAAGATTGGCACGGATGTTAGCTCAGGAACAATATTCCTCAAGCAAAAAGAGAAGGATTGGCAACAGTTGTTAGCTCAGGGACAATCTTCCTCACCAAAAAAACAAAAAAAAAAGTCTACAGAAGTCTGAGGATGAGTAAATTTATCTTGGGTAGTGTACTGTGAAAGTTGTAAAGAAAGTTGATTTTGATTGTTTATCTAAGCCCCTTTTGTGATAGACTCAGGTTATTAATTTTAAGGTAGTATAACTGAGATTTTTAAAATCAGATTTGTTTTTTGCTTTTCAAACTATTTGGGGAAGTATATAGAGCAGTATTTCTTAGTATACCAAAACTGCTCTGAAGGGATGTTCTTTTAGTACTCCACTTTTCTTTTAAACAATGCTTCTCAAACTTTAGTGTGCAGGAGAAACCATAGGATTCTTGTTTAAAATGTGGGTGCCTTGGCCTCACTGGAATCTGCATGTTTAATAAGTGCTCTATATCAGTGCTTTTCAAACTTTATGCATGTTACCTAGGGATCTTGTTAAAGTGCATATTCAGATTCTGGAGGGCTGGGATAAGCCCAGTATTCTGCATTTTTAACAAACTCTCCTCATGACACTCATGAAGTTGCTTCTGGTCCATAGATGACAATGAGTTGCAGGGCCCCAGGTAATTCTGATGCAGATCATCTGCTCTGAATAGTTATTACCTAAGGAAATAGTTATTGCCTAGGCTGCAAATTGAAAGTAAAATGTATAAATTAAGGTCTTTCAATTAAAAAAAAAAGTAAGTCAGAGTTTTTAAAAATTATATTATTCATGGAGAAACTTTTTCCTTTGAGGGTATTTGGAGGAAACAATCAATTGAAATCCATATAAGTGAAATTCAAATTAGACAGCTTCAATGTCATAACTGTTAAACTTGTAATGACTACACAGTTTATTGTATATGTATGCTATGAATAAATTTTTAACCCAATATTAAACTCAAAATTAAGAACAGTTACATAGAACTATATTCAGTAAATAAAGCATATTTAAAACCCCTAGTACATGTTTCTGTTGTGACTAGGAAATAAGAAAGTGATGCGAGGCTAGCATAGGGGGCAGGGAAGGGAATGAGAAGGGAAAAAGTCTGGCAGAAACCTGTTCCTTTTTGGTACCTGAGAGGCAAGGCTTTAAATTATTTAGGAATACTGCTTTTTCCTTAAATGATACAACGCTAAGCTTAAAAGGTACTTGCCCTAAAGCAGCATGGAGTAGTAAGACAGCACGTTAAAAAAATAAAGTCAGGAAATTTATGTTATATGCCTGTTTTTTTTTTAAATCTTTATTGAGATATAATTCATATACCATACAATTCACCAAGTTAATGTGTACAATTTAATAGTTTTTAATATATTCACAGATATGTGCAACCTCACCACAGTCAATTTTAGAACCTTTTCATCACCTCAAAAAAAAGCCCTTTAACTCTCACTCCCTACCTCCATTCCCCAAACCCATCTGCCCCCAACCTTCAGCAACCAGTAATTTACTTCCTGTCTCTATAGACTTCCCTATTCTGGACTTTATACGAATGAATGAAATATAATATGTGGTCTTTTGTGACTAGTTTCTTTCACTTAGCATAATGTTTTCAAAGTCTGTACTTAATTCCTTTTTATGCCCAAATAATATTCCACTGTATAGCTAGACCACATTTTGTTTATCCATTTATCAGTTGATAAAAATTTGGGTGTTTCCATGTTTGGGCTATTATGAATAATGCTGCAATAAACATTCGCATATAAGTAGAATTGCTGGGTCATATGGTAACTGTGCGTTTAATCGTTTGAAGAATTGCCAGAATGGTTTCCCAAAGTGGCCACACCACTTTACATTCCCACCAGCCATGGTGTGAGGATACCAATTTCTCCACGTCCTCACCAACACTTGTTATTATCTGACTTTTTGATGCTACCCATCCTAATGAGTGTGAAGTGGCATATTAGTGTGGTTTTGATTACATTTTCCTGATGACTAATGATGTCACACATCTTTTCATGTGCTTATTGGCCATTTGTGTATCTTCTTTGGAGAAATGTTCATTCAGATCCTTGGTTCATTTTTTAATTGAGTTGTCTTTTTATTATTGAGTTGTGATAATTCTTTATTTATTATAGATACAAGTTCCTTATCAAATACATGATTTGCAAATATTTTCTCCCATTCTGTGGGTTGTCTTTTCATGTTCTTGATGGTGTCCTGTGAAGCACAAATCTTTTAAACTTTGATGAAGTCCAGTTTATCTATTTTTTATTTTGTTGCTCATGCTTTCAATATTATATATAAGAATCCCCTTCCAAATCTAAGGGCATGAAGATTTACACCTATGTTTTCTTCTGAGAGTTTTATAGTTTTGGCTCTTAATTGAGGTCTTTGTTCCATTTTGAGTTAATTTTTCTATATGATATGAGGTAAGGGTCCAACTTCATTATTTTGCATGTGGCAATCCAGCATGTGGCAATCCAGTTGTCCTAGCAACATTGTTGAAGAGACTATTCTTTCCCTATTGAATGGTCTTGGCACCCTTGTCAAAAATCAGTTGACTATAAATGTTTACATCTGGTTCTCATACTAACTTCAAGTCTAAGGGTCATCTAAAGTTAAGATGAAGACCACAGTTTCTTCAACATTGTCACATAATAAAGTTTATAGAACATTTTAAATAAATTTCCAGATGGAAGGCTCACAGATCTTAGAATTCCTTATCCACCATGTAATTCCATGATGTAAGTGCTCAGAAGCTACCATAGGTTGACTTTAGTAAATACTTGAGTACTTACTCTCTGCAGTACTGTTTAGATGATAATGGAAGTGCAAATATCAGCAAGATACTGTAAGTCTTTGAGGACAGAAAATCTTCAGTGGATGAGAAAGAGGCGTACGGGGCTGGCCCAGTGGTGTAGTGGTTAAGTTTGCATACTCCACTTCTGGAGGCCCAGGATTCACAGGTTCGGATACCGGGCACGGACCGACCCACCACTTGTCAAGCCATGCTGTGGTGGTGTCCTATATAAGTAGAGAAAGATGGGCACAATGTTCGCCTAGGGCCAGTCTTCCTCAACAAAAAGAGGAGACTTGGTAACAGATGTTAGCTCAGGGCTAATCTTCCTCACACACACACACACACAAGAAGCATGGAGAAAACTCTGATATAGACAGATTGTGTGATGATCTGAAAACACACCAGTTTTCACTGTAAGTCCCATTGAAATGGGAATGGGGTGGATTCTAATTCCTATCAATGTTCATAACACATAGTGGATGAGCAGTAAATGTCTCTGTTGGCTGGGAAAAGCTCATTGAGGAGGTAATATTTAAGGGAGACCTTGAATGGTGGAATGAAATTTCAAAGTAGGAGAATGACAAGGGTCACTTAGGTTCAGTCCATATTTTAGGGAACCATAAATAATTCTGAGTGGCTGAATATAGGATGTTACAGGTTTACTGTGTAGTGAGGTTGTGAAGGACTTCGAAATCTGTTATGCAGGCGGGTGAGTGTGCAAGATTTGTGTGGCAGAAACTTGATCACCTAGGAAGATGGATGTGCTAACAGTCGGAGGGATAAATTTGAGTGGGAAGTATCATTAATAGGTTGATGAGTTGGAGGCTATTTTAAGTCTGAGGTTAAAGGCCTCAAAAAGGAACCTGAAAATAATAAAGGAGAAAAGGAAATTGATGCAGTAGCAGATTAAAAGATAGACATCTTAAGACTTAAGATGCCTCCCTCTCTTCAGGTAATTCTTGGGAGAAGGAATTATAAGTTTATTTCACTTGAGAATATGTTACACCAGTGAAGATAACATCAGGCAGCTAGAGATGTTGGATGGGCTAGAGATGTAGATTTGGGAATCTGCTATAAATTTATTGAAAGATAACATTAAACCAGACTCTGTGTGGAAATCGAGTCCCTGCCCTTATGGAGTGTATGAACCAATAGGAGTCAATGTAATAAACATGGCTGTATGAACAAATATCTGTAATATGAGGTGATATATGTGTAATTGGTACAGAGATAGTATAGAAGACTGGAGTGACTTAATTGCATGGGGACAGTCTTTGAAACCCTGAAAGTGGGTGACATTATCAAGAGAAGTAGAGTAAAACAAGAGACTCTTGATAAAGAGTAACTGTATCTGTTGTTCCAACACAACAGGTAGTAAGATGTATAACTTTTCTTATTCTGTCTTCTAATCTTTAGGTAGCCCTCCAACTTTAAATGTATTAATTTTTTTGAAAATTTTATGAATTCCCTATGTTTCAGAGAAAAAACATTTGTCACCACGTATTTAAAGGCAACAGTATAGAAAATTACTAGAGAGAGATTTGTGAAGAGGTATAACTCTAGTTGACCACTTTCCCTTGAAGCCGTTAATTTAAGGATTTTAGAATGATTTTTAGTGACTGTAAAAAATATATTATTCTATGAAGTTGCTTGAGGCAGAGATGCTCAATTTTTTTGGCAGATTTTTGTCTTAAAAAGAATAAAATTTGTCTTTAATGTTAATTTTACAAATGCCCACTCTCCTATGAAATTGAGCTCTTGGTTTTTTCCTGCAATGATAGTTTTTAGTTGAGGTAAAATTCACCTCAGTTTAGTAAAGCTCACTACCACCTCAATCAAGATAAAGAACACTTCCATCATCTAAAAAAGATTCTCTCATGTAGTTAACCCCTCCCACTCCCAGCCTCTGGCAACCACGATCTGTTTTTCTGCCTATAGTTTTGTCTTTTCCAGAATGTCATGTAAATGGAATGATACAGTATGAAACTTTTTTAGTCTAACTCCTTTAAAAGCATAAAGCATCTGAGATTCATCGATGTTGTTGCATGTATAAATAGTTCTTCCTTTTTATTGCTGAATTTAGTATTCCATTGTATGTATGTATCACGGTTGTTTATTGTTGAAGGACATTTCTGTTTCCAGTTGTGGGCATTAATGAGTAAAGCTGATGTAAACATTTATATACAGGTTTTTGTGTGAACAAGTTTTCATTTCTTTGGGGTAAATATGTAGAAGTAGGATTGCTGGGTTGTGTGGTAAATATATGTTTAACTTTGTAAGAAACTGCCAGACTTTCTGCCAGAAAGGTTCAAGGGAGATAAGGCACAGGGAGGTGAAGTCATTTGCTTTTAGTCCCACAAGTTAATGGCTGTAGTAATAATTTAACTTGAGACCATATCCATTAGGACAGTGTTCTCCAAGTCTGAGAATTGATAATCTATGGTTTCATTGAAACAAAAGCATGATGCTTTAAGACAAAAGCGTGTCACTGTATTTCCTTGCATCATAAAAGTTTTTTTAATATCGAAATTTTATTCCTATTCGGAGAATCACACTTTGTACGTATTATTGAGTGTTTGGATCCTGAAAGCTAGCCCCAAGGAACCTTTGATGTAGCTGGATTTGTCTGTTTTAGTTTCTGGTCAGGTTTTCATTCATTTCCTCTCTGAAATCTAATAAAATTATAGCAGATTCTAGGAAAGAAAGAAGGAGAAAAAAGAAAGAAAACTGCCAAACTGTTTTCCAAAGTAGCTGTATCATTTTGCGTTCCCATCAGCAGTGAATGAGAATTCCAGTTGTTGCATGTCCTTATCAACACTCGTTAGTGTCAGTTTTTATTTTAGGCAGTGGCAAGCTTGGGGCTGGCTTATACTGGTTCAAAAGAGTTGATTATTAAATTTTCAGGAATTTTGTAAGCTGATTAGTAAAGACAGCCATTGTTAAAAATTAAATTATATAAACTTATAATTAAATATATTATATTAAAAACAAAGATAATATTTAAAACTCATCCCTTCCTAATTCTTTTACTACATTTTACTATTTTCTATGCTCTTAAGGTTATATGTCTATTGTATCTGTATAGTGGAAAGTACATATCATCCCAACTCCACATTCAGTGAGGGGTAATCAGCCCAGCAGTTATGTTTACACCACAGAAATCAGCAAAAGCTAAAAATCAGGGTCTTCTCTCCCAAAGACCTGGTTGCTAAACACTTACCAGCACAACACTCATTTTTAGCCTTTCTAACAGGTATGTGGTGTTATCTCATTGTAGTTTTAATGTACATTCTCTAATGATTAATGATGTTGACTATGTTTTCATGTACATATTCACCATCTGAAAATTATCTTCTTTGGTGAAGTGTGCTTTCACATCTTTTGCCCATTTAAAAAATTGCATTTCCTTATTGAGTTTTGAAAATTTTTTCTATATTCTTAATACAGATCCTTTGCCAGATATGTTTTGCAGATATTTTTTTCCATCTGTGGCATGTCTTTTTATGCTGTTAAAAGTATCTTCCACAGAGCAAAAGTTTATTATTTTGGTGAAGTTCAAGTCATCCCTTTTTTATTGATAGTACTTTAGATGTCACATATGAAATCCTTTGCTGACGTTAACCTAAAGTCACAAAGGTTTTGCTTATGTTTTCTTCTAGAAGTTTTATAGTTTTAGCTTTTATATTTAGGCCTAGGATTCATTTTGAGTTAATTTTTATATGAGTTGAGGTTCTTTTTTTTGGCCTGTAGATATCCAGCTGTTCCAGCACCATTTATTGAAAGATAATCATGTTGTTACGGTTTGTGTTATGGCTCAGAATATGGTCTATCATGGTAAATATTTTGTGTACAGTTGAAAAGAATGTATGCAGTCTGATGTTGTGTGTAGTATTCTATAAATCCTAGGTCAAGTTGGTTGATAATATACATATTTTTTTTTTCGGTGAGGAAGACCAGCCCTGAGCTAACATCCGTCGCCAATCCTTCTCTTTTTCTGAGGAAGACTGGCCGTGGGCTAACATCCGTGCCTATCTTCCTCTACTTTATATGGGATGCCGCCACAGCCTGGCTGACAAGCAGTGCGTTGGCGGGCACCCGGGATCCGAACCTGCAAACCCTGGGCTGCCAAGCACGAACTAAACCACTGCGCCACTGGGCTGGCCCCTGGTTGATAGTATTTTTTGAATACATGTAACAACATCGATGAATCTCACATGCTTTATGCTAAGTTAAGGAAGCTAGACCCAAAAAGTTTCTCCATTGGGTTGTCTTTGCATCTTTGTCAAAACTCACTTGAGCATATATGTGTAGATCTGTTTCTGGACGCTATTCTGTTTCATTGATATGTTGACTCATTTTGCCAATTCTATGCTGTCTTGATTACTGTAACTGAGTCTTGAAATCAGGTAGTGTGAATCCACTGACTTTGTTCTTTTTAAAGTTGTTTTGGCTATTCTAGTTATTTTGCCTTTTCATATAATTTTAGAATCAATTTATTGATTTCTACCAAAAATTTCTCCTGAGGTTTGTTTGTTTCTTTTTTTTTTTTGTGAGGAAGATTAGCCCTGAGCTAACATCTGTTGCCAATCCTCCTCTTTTTTTTGCTGAGGAAGATTGGCCCTGGGCTAACATCCGTGCCCACCTTCCTCTACTTTGTATGGGATGTCGCCACAGCATGGCTCAATGAGCATTGCATCAGTCCATGCCCAGGATCCAGACCTGTGAACCCTGGTCTGCCAGAAGCAGAGCAGGGCAACTTGGAGCAGGTGAACTTAGTGAACTTAACCGCTATGCCACCGGCCCAGCTCCTCTGCTGAGGTTTTAATTGGGGTTGTGATGAATCCATAGATTAGTTTGGGGAGAATTAACAACATATTAACAATATTGAGCCTTTAAGCCATATAGATACTATTTCTCTCCATTTATTTAGGTCTTATTTGATTTTTTTATCAGTGTTCTTTGTTTTCAGCATATAGATCTAGCACAAATATTGTTAGTTTATAGCTGAGTATTTCATGGTTTTTTGGTGCTTTTATTTCTTTTTATATATGCCCATTGGTATCATCTTGACCTTGTATTGTGCAACTGTGCTAAACACTTGTTAGTTCTAGTAGGTTTTTTGTAGAGTCCTTGGGATTTTCTATGTAGATAACCATGTTGTCTGTGATTAGAGTTTTATATCTTTCTTTCCAATTTTTATGCCTTTTTTTACTCTTGCCTTAATGCAGCAGCTAGGACCAGTATAATATTGAACAGAAGTGGTGAAAGTAGATATTCTTTCCCCTTTCATGATCATAAGAGGAAAATATTCATTTTTTTCTCCCTTAAATATGATATTATCTGTAAGATTTTTTTGTAGATGACCAGCAGGTTAAAGAAGTCTTCTATTCCTAGTTTTCTGAAATTTTGTATCCATGAATGGATGTTGATTTTGGCAAATGTTTTTTCTGCATCTGATAAGATTATCATATAATTTTCATCTTTAGTTTATTGCTAAAGTGGATTATTTTGATTTTTAAATGTTGAGTAAACCTTGCATTTCTTGCATTCCTGGGGTAAACCCAACACAGTCATAATGTATTTATCCTTTTTATATATTGCTGCATTCAATTTGCTAGTATTTTGTATAGGCCATTGTGTCTATGTTCATGACAGATATTTGTGTGTTGTTTTCTTTTCTTTTACTTGTAATGTCTTTGTCTGATTTTGGTACCAGAAACACTGGCCTCATTAAATGCATTGTGTTTCCTCCTCTTCTATATTCTTTTTTTTTTCTTTTTGTGAGGAAGACCAGCCCTGAGCTAACATCCATTGCCAATCCTCCTCTTTTTGCTGAGGAAGATTGTCCCTGGGCTAACATCCATGCCTATCTTCCTCCACTTTATATGGGATGCCGCCACGGCATGGCTGACAGGCAGTGTGTCGGCAGGTGCCCGCGATCTGAACCCATGAATGCTGGGCTGCTAAAGCGCGCCCTGAACTGCTGCGCCATGGCGCCAGCCCCTCCTCTTCTATATTCTTGAAGAGGTTGTATGGGATTAGTCTGTGTCTTCCTTAAATGTTGATAGAACTTGCTAGTGAAGTCATCTAAACATTTAGTTTTGTTTGTTGGAAGACTTTTAACTACAAATTCAATATCTTTAATAGAGATAGGACTATTTCTTCTTGGTGAACTTTGGTAGTATGTGTCTTTCAAGGAATTTGTCCATTCAGTCTAAGTTGTGAAATTTATGGTCATAGGTTTTTTTTTTCATAATACTCCTTTCTTCTGTTACTATGTCTGTGAGGTCTATGGGTGATGCCCCTCTCTTTTCATTCCTGATATTGATAATTAATATCTTCTGTTTGTTTGCTTCCTTATTTGTTCATTCATTTTAATCTTGCTAGAGGCTTGTCATTTTCTTGGGATTTTTTCGAAGAATTAGCTTTTGATTTCTTGATTTTTTTTTTCTATTTTCTTGTTGTTTTGAATTTTATTGATTTCTGCTCTTTATTTCTTTTCTTTTGCTTGCTTTGTGTTTAATTTACTCTTCTAGTTTCTTAAAGTAGAAATTTGGATCATTGATTTGAGACCTTTTTTGAGTATTAGTATTTAGCTATTATATATTTCTCTGTAAGCACTACTTTAGCTGCATCTCACAAATCTTGATATTGTATTTTTGTTTTCATTCAATTTAAACTATTTTCTACTCTCCCTTGTGACTTCCTGTTTGACTTACGGGTTATTTAAATGTATGTTAATTTCCAAAATTTGGGAATTTTCTAGATAGCTGTTACTGATTTCTAATTTAATTTGATTATGATCAGAGAATGTTTTATGATTTCATTTTTTTGAAATTTGTTAAGATTTGTCTGGTGGTCCAGAATATGGTGTATTATGATGAATATTCTGTGTATACTTGAAAAGAATGTATATTGGTCTGATGTTATTGTTGGAATGTTCTATAAATGTTAAGTCAGTTGATAGTATTTTCCAGGTCTTCTCTATCTTTCCTTATTATCTATCTATTCTGTCAATTACTGAGGGAAGAGTGTTGAAGTTTCCAAGTATAATTGTAGGTTTTTAATTTTTTTATTTCTCCTTTTAGTTCAGTGTTTCCTTCATGTATTGTAAAGTTCTGTTGTTAGACACAGACATTTAGTAGTATTATGATTCTTGGTAAATTGATCCTTTTATCGTATGATGCCCCTCTTTATTGCTGAAAGTACTTCTTATTCTGAAATTTACTTTATCTGATGTTAGTGTAGCACTTCAGCTCTTTTCTGGTTGTTTGCATAGCATATTTTTTCCATTCTTTTATTTTGAACTTAAAGTTCTTTAAAGTAGGTTTTTTGTAGGCAGCATATTATTTTGTATTGTTATTTTTATATCCAATTTGGCCATCTCTGTCTTCTAATTGGTGTGTTTAGACTATTTACATTTAATGTAATTATTGGTGTGGTTGGATTAGATCTACCATTTTGTTTGTTTACTGTTTTTCTCGTCTCTGCTTCCCTCTGTTGCCCCTTTTTTCCCTTCTTTGGTAGTATTTTAATGTTTGTTAGTATTTCATTTTAATTTATCTGCTGGATTTTTGCTTTATCTCCCCACCCTCTTTCTCTATAAATATATGTATATGTTTTTTTAAAGTAGTTGCTCTGGGGATTACGGCCTATATACCTAACCATTTACAGTCCAATTGGAGTTAATATTGTACTTCTACAAATAAAATGTAAAGCCTTACAACCATATAGGTCCATTTACCTCCCTTCCTTTATGTTATGGTTTTCTCATGTATTACATCTCCATACATTGAAAACCTTACCATGCATTGTTGTAATTTTTACTTTTGTAGTCATAAACATTTTAAATAACTTGAAGAAAAATGGTCTGTTGTATTTCTCCAGTTAGTTACCATTTCTGTGGCTCGCTCTTTATTCCTGAAGGTCCAAGTTTTTGTTACTTTCTCATATCATACATTTTCAGGCTAAAGAACTTTTGGCACTTTTCTTTTAGAGCTGACCTAGTGGTGGCAGATTCCTGTAGTTTTTCTTCATCTGAAGATATCTTTATTTCAGCTTCATTCCGGAGAATGTTTTTTACTGGATATAGAATTCTGTGTTGAAAATTCTTTTCTTTCAGAACTTTAAAGATTTTGTGCCACTGTCCTCTGGTTTCTGATTTCTGATGAGAAATATGTAGTCCTTCCAATTGTTTCCCTAAATGGAATTTTTAAATTTAGCCAGTGTGGTGAGATAGAGGGGCCCAGGTTGATGTTGCACCCGCCTTTGGTTTGTGTCACAGCTGAGGAACCTGAACTTAAGGAACCCAAATCATTTTTAGTAGTCAATAAGTCTACCTATTCTTTGTTCCAGAGGGTACAGTATCTTTATTTATTGGACGGTAAACAAACCTGGTCTTTGCTTGGGAAAGAGAAACTTATCTCTTTCTTCCAAGGCTGTTCCCAGAAATATAGGCTTCTTCTCAGAGTTTTAGCTGCCTGCACTGTCACACAGTTTTTGGTCCGCTTGGGCCGCCCTTGCAGAAAAGCAGTTAAAGAAGGGAGAGAAAATACTAATGAGGATTTCTGTCCTCTGTTCTTCAGACAACTGGGTCCCCTTTTCTGGTTCAACTGGCCGAAGAAGTAGATTTTCTCTTGGGGTTTTAGATGCGAGTGCTCTCATCACTGCTGTTGACCTGTAGCTAAGCAACTCGATCTGGCCTCAGGGCAGGGCCAGGAGAGAAAAGATAGGGAAGGCAAGAAAAGGAAAAGGAATTTTCCACCTACGTTCTCTAGGTTGCAGGGGCCCTGGTGTTACAGCCAGAAAGACAGTTTTTCTTGGAATCTTTGCTGCAGACACTCCTTGTGTAATTCTGCAATTGGTGCCCTTCTTAAGAAAAGCTGGGAGAGAAAAGAAAAAAAATTGTAAAATTCACCCTCATAAGGGTCTTTTCTCGCATTTTTGGCTCCCTCCCATATCTGCCTGCTATTATTTACTTTTAGATCACTGTTTTTGTGTTCTATCCAGAGCTTTTAGTGTTAACAAGTAGGAGAGAGTGGCTCCAGTGGGCTTCTTTAGTCTTGTTTGGAATCTAAAGTGCTACTTTTTAGTTGAAGAGATACTAGTGACAACCTTGGAACTTTTTATAAAAATAATCTCCAGCACACTACTAGGTGATGATGTAAGGGAGGAAAAGAATATACATTTATTAAAAATACTGATGTCTCTCCAAATGCATATCTTGGACCTCTGTAGTTCTGATGACCCAGAACCTGTACTCCAGGCAAAGAAGCCATCAGTGATCTCTTGCACCATCACTTCATCATTCGACTGCCACTCTCTCCATACTCCTTTCCATCCAGTGGAGAACAGCTTGCATTCACTAGTAAACTGAAAGAGGCATGGAAAGTCAGGGACAGAGATAAGTGAGTCCTCACAGCCTTTAGTAAGTGACTGCTCCATGGCGGTTCTCTGAGCAGTGGTGCAGGACACTCCAAGCTGCTGATGAATGGGCACCCAAAGGAAGGGCATGCCTCATAGCCTCCCCACAGTGGGGTGACTGCTGCTGCCACAGCCACTACTGGAGTTGCCCACTGTCCACACCATTCCCATCCTGCCCTTCACTCTTGGACTCTGAACTATGAGACAAAAGGGTCCTTTTTGGTATATAAATATGGTAGTTTTTCTCTCTTTCATTCTGGTGTCAGAGAACTATGAATACCCAAGATATTAGTATAATATGCACATTCAATTATGATAATATATTACAATACATAGATTGTAAATAGTCTATAGCTATATACAGTATTATAATTTTTACTTTGAATAGTTATATCTATTTTTTAAAATTTAGAAGAGAAAAACTAGTCTCTTAGTTATTCACATATTTACTATTTCTATTGCTTTTCCTTTATCCAGTATTCCCTCTTGTATCCTTTTTCTTCAGCATAAAGAATTTCCTGTAGCGTTTTTTTAGAGTAGGTCTGTTGATGTATTCTCTTATTTATACTTCATCTGAAAACTCTTTATTTCACCTTCATTCCTGAAGGATATTTTTGCTGTTTATAGGTTTCTGGGTTGGTAGTTCTTTCCTGCAGCACTTTGAAAGTGTTCTTCCACTGTTTTCTAGCCTTTGTGTTTTCTGATGAGAAAGCCACAGTCATTTGAAGTAGTGTCCCATGTAAAAATGTGTTTTCTCTAGCTACTTTCACTTTTTTTCTCTATCTTATTTCAGCAGTTTGATGATGATGGGTGTAGGCATATTTTTCTTTGATTTTATCCCTATGGGGGTTTGCTGAGCTTCTTGAATCTATAAATTTATGTCCTTCACCAAATTCAGGAATTTTCAGCCATTATTTCCATAAATATTTCTGTAATAATCTTTTATCTCTCCTGGGACTCCAATGACATGAATGTTAGACTTTCTGATATTGTCCCATAGGTATCTGAGGCTTTGTTTTTTTCTCTTCAGCTTTTTTTCATTGTTATTCAGATTAGATACTTTCTATGGATTTATTTTCAACTTCACTGACACTTTTTTCTGTCATCTTCATTCTGTTATTGAACCCATTCTGTGAACTTTTTATTTCAGATAGTTTTTTTCCCATTCTGAGATTTTTATTTGGTTATTTTTTTGTAGCTTCTGTTTCTTTGCTGAGAATTTCTGTCTTTTTATTCATTTCAAATGTATTTGCCTTTGCTCATGGAGCACAGTTAGAAAAGTTTTTAAAAGATTTTTCCGACTAATACTTCCAGCATCTGGCTTACCTTGGGGTTGGCATCTGTTGATTGTCTTTTCCCTTGAGACTTGATCACAAATTTATTTATTTATGTCTGTCATGGCTAGATAGCTCATTTCTTTTCAGTGCTGAATCATATGCCATTGTCTGGATATACCACAGTTTATTTACCCATTCACCTACTGAAGGATATCTTGGTTGTTTCCAAGTTTTGATAATTATGAATAAAGCTGCTATAAACACCGTGTGCAGGTTTTTGTGTGAACATAAGTTTTCTGCTCCTCTGGATAAATACTAAAGAGCACAATTGCTGGACCATATGTAAGAGTATGTTTAGTTTTATTAGAAACTGCCAAATTGTTTTCCAACGTGGCTATACCATTTTGCATTCCCACCAGTAATGAATGAGAGTTCCTGTTGCTCCACATCTTTGTCAGCATTTGGTGTTGTCAGTTTCCAGATTTTGTTCATTCCAGTAGGTGTACAGTGTACCATGATGAGGTCTGGTTATCTCGTTGTTTTAATTTGCATTTCCCTGATGACATGTGATGTGGGGCATCTTTTCATATGTTCATTTGCCATATATATATCTTTGGTGAGGTGTCTGTTAAGGTCTTTGGCTCATTTCTTTAATTGGGTTGTTCATTTTCTTATTGTTGAGTTTTAAGAGTTCTTTGTATATTTTGGATAACAGTCTTTTATCAGATGTGTATTTTGCAAATATTTTCTTCCAGTCTATGGCTGACAGATCTTTCGCAGAGCAGAAGTTTTTAAATTTTAATGAAGTCTATCTTATCACTTCTTTCTTTCATGGATTGTGCCTTTGTTTTTAAAACCTCATTGCCAATCCCAAGGTCATCTAGGTTTTCTTGTATGTTTTCTTCTAGGAATTTTATACTTTAGTGCTTTACATTTAGGACTGTGATATATTTTGAGCTGATTTTTGTGAAAGATGTTAGGTCTATATCTAGATTCATATTTTTGCATGTGGATGTTCAGTTGTTCCAGCACTGTTTGTTAAAGAGACTATTTCTTCTCCGTTATATTGCCTTTGTTTCTTTGTCAAAGATCATTTGGTTATATTTACGTGGGACTATTTTGGAGCTCTCTGTTCTGTTCCATTGATCTATTTATACTTTCACCAATACCACAATGTGTGAACTGTAGCTTTATAGTGAATCTTAAAGACAGGTAGCTTCAGTCCTCCAACTTTATTCTTCTCCTTCAATATTGTGTTGGCTATTCTGAGCCTTTTGCCTCTCCATATAAACTTTCAGATCATTTTATTGATATCCACAAAATAACTTGCTGGGATTTTGATTGGGATTACGTTGAACCTGTAGATCAAATTGGGTAGAACTGACATCTTGGCAATATTGAGTCTTCCTATTCATGAACATGGAATATGCTCTTCTTTGATTTCATTCATCAGAGTTTTGTAGTTTTCATCATATAGATCTTGTGTATATTTTATTAGATTTATACATAAGTATTTAATTTTGGGGGGTGCTAATGTAAATGGTATTGAATTTTTAATTTCAAATTCTGTTTGTTCATTGATGGTATATAGAAAAGGGATTAGCTATTGTATATTAACCTTGTGTCCTACAACTTTGCTGTAATTGCTTATTAGTTCTGGGAGGTTTTTCCTTGATTCTTTTGGATTTTCTAGTTAGGCAATCTCATCTGTGAACAAACAGCTTTATTTATTCCTTCCCAACCTATATACCCTTTATTTCCTTTTCTTGTCTTATTGCATTAGCTAGGACTTCCAGCATGATGTTGAAAAGTAGTGGTGAAAGGGGACATCCTTGCCTTGTTCCTGATCTTAGTGGGAAAGCTTCAAGTTTTTCACCATTAAGCATGATGTTAGCTATAGATTTTTGGTAGATAATTTTTTTTCAGTTGGGGAAGTTCCCCTGTATTCCTAGTTTACTGAGAGTTTTTATCATGAATGGGTATTGGAGCCATTCTGCTACATTTTTATGTAGATGTTCTTTAGACTATTTCAAGTTTTTCAGTATTATTGACAATCTGATTGACAAACTTGTGGCCAGTTCTTAGCATATTCATAATTGTTTTCTTAGAATTCAGTTAACAGATAGTCATTGAGTGTTTGCTGCCAGGAACTGAGTAAAAAGTAGTAAACACGATAAGGTACTCTCCTTTTCTTATCAAGTTTGTAGTCTACAAACAGATAATAATTATAATATAGTATGGTAAGAGAAATTATAATCAAAGTAGATATTCTGTGGGAACATATAGACCAGTCACCTAACCAGATTCAGCTAGAGGTGAGGTTGAGGTTGTCAGGAACATCTTCCAGAAGAAGTAACATAAGATTATTTATTTTTAAATTCCTTCAAGTGAAATTGCTAAGGTAATGGAAGCCCACTTTGGGAAAGTTTGGATCTGTAAGTATGAGCTCCTGAGAGAAAAGAAAGCCTCTCTTTTAAATTTTTCCTTATGGAATGAAAGCTCTAAAGAGGTGCCCTTATGCCATAGAGAATAGTTCACTTAAAAAGCTAATGAGAAAATCTTATGAATTAGGAGTGACCTCAAAAGATTATTTGTCCTACAAAAAGTCTAGCAATCATAAAATAAAAAATTGATAATTTATCTTTACTAAAATTAAGAACTTCTGTTTATCAAAATCTGCCATTAAGAAAGTGGAAAGGCAAGCCACAGACCAGGAGAAAATATTTGCAGTATGTATCTGACAAAGAACTTGTATCCAGAATATATTAAAAACTCCTACAAATTAGCAGGAACAATAGAAAAATGGGCAAAATACTTGAAGAGGTCCTTCACAAAAGAAGATATCCAAATGGCTGTTAAACACACGAAAAATTACTCAGCATCATTATTCATCAGGGAAATGCAAATTCAAGTCACAATAAGATACACTCTCTATCTGCCATAATAGTTAAAATGGGGAAGATGGAATATATCAAAGTGTTGACAAGGATGTGGAGCAACTGACATTTTCATATATTGCTGGTGGGAGTGTAAATTATACAACCACTTTAGAAGATTATTTAGTGATATCTTCTAAAGCAGAACATTCACCTACCCTGTGATCCAGCCATTCTACTCCTGGGTACATACTAGACACAAAATTATTCACATGTTTGCTAAAAGATATGTATACTAGAAAGTTCATACAGTACTATTGGTGGTGGTAAAAAAACCTGATAACCACCCAAAAGCCCATCAACAGTAGAATGGATCAATTGTAGTATATTCACACAATGAAATATTTTACAGCAAAGAGAATGAGTGATCTATTACTATACTCAACAATGTAGAAGAATCTCATATACATATCATTAAGAAGAAAAACCAAACACAAAAGAATATATTCTGTATGATTCCAATTTTATGAAGAGCATAAACAAAAAAAATTAATCCATGCTGGTAGAAGCCTGGTTGGGGAAAGGGTAAAGAATGGGAGGGAGCATGAGTGGAACTTCTGGGGTTGATGATAATGTTCTCTTTCTTGATGTGGATGCTCGTTACACAGATATGTTGGGTTTGTGAAAATACCTAGCTGTGCACTTTTGACATATACAAATTACTTTTTATGTTGCTTTTTTAAAAAAAGAGTATTGATCTTAACTATTATAAGAAAACTATACAATAAAGCTAAAAGCTTTACAATGTAGATTTGTTAGTTATTATACTTTAAGGTTAAGAAGTACAAAAATTATTCTTTAGCTTAGTAGATATGTAAATATTCGGGGGGTGACATATTTTTAGTTTGAAACTATAGAAATTTTAGAATTTTTGTGGTCTTAATTGAACTAATATTAAACCTTCCTCTTATAGTAAAGCTGTACTTTGAACTTCTTACACATGCAACATGTTTTCGAGATCTGATTTTTGACTACTATATGATAATATATATGACTATGTAAAGCATTAAATTTTGTTTTTGTTGATTATTACTCGATATGACAAATTAGTATCTCTAAACGGGTGACTAGAAAAGATTTTCTTTTTTAAATCTTAAGTGACTTTTTGTTAAGAAGGGAGAAGATGAGGAAAAGTGAGTTTTTGGTTCATATTTACCCTCAGAGGAGGATCCATAAATAGCTGTTCTTGTACTTTCTTCCCTTCTTATCAAGAGAATGTTCTATTTCTGTGTGTATAGAGACATAATTATAACAGATAAACCTACCAATCCATTATCTATACTGTTTTTTAACAGTCAAGTCCATCATCTCCAGAACCAGCTGGTCTTGCAGAAGATATTAGTATAAACTCCAGTGGTCCAAAACCTGCAGAAGTTGTGCTAGATGATGACAGAGAAGATCTTTTTGCAGGTAATTCTAAATATCTTTATTTTTTTTAATAATGGTCAATTGTAGTACATATATATCCTGATAGAAAATATTCTCTAAAACCAAACTGAAATTTTATGTAAAGTATTAGGGGTAGCTCTTCTTGTTAACAACTTAGAAGGATAGGAAATTTCCAGTTAGGTTGCTTTGTGAAAAATATAGACTGTTGACAGAAGCAAAAATGTGATCCTTTCTGGTTTTAAGCATTTGAAAATAAATCTCATAATTTGATTGTTTCGATCAGTACTTAGACTCAAAAAACTAATTGTTATGGCATTCATACTTTGAGAAATAGCAGTAATTGTATTCTTTATTACTTACGAGTTATCACAAAGCAAAGTTAAACTTGAGATTTAAAAATCACCTAATTTATAGTCTATATATTTGAAATCTGTTTGTTTTAATAAAATACTTCAGTATTTACCACCTGTTCCCTTTTGATTCGTTTTTAGGTGCGAAAATTGATGCTTGAGGAATTTATTTTTGATGTGGGGGCAGAATTTAGCGTAGTCCATCTCACCTTTAAAAAAATTGGACTCTCTTCAAAACAATTTGGTTTAAGATTAAAATTTAGGTATGAATTAATGTTTGGATAGTAGAAAGCAAAATCTCCCTTAGAATTAATGAGACAAAAATATTAAAACAGTAAATCTTTGTGTGTTTAATAGCTTAATTTACCCGAGCTGACTTTTATTGAGTGAAAATTTAATATGTCCTCGGCTTTTATAGTGGTTGAATATTTAAACCATTCTGTATTTTTGTACAAATATGTTTGTACAGATATTTTGTACCAATCTTCCATCATGAAGGTCCATATAATTTCCTGCTGTATTAGTTCCATGAACAGGTTTCACTGCAGATGAATTCATATATTTATCATGTCAGAAAATTAAAAATATGATAAATAAAAATATCATATTTCGCCCTTTTTTTGTAGTCACCTAACAACTTAGAGTAAAATCACGGTTAACCAAAGTTGTAATATTCCTTTTTGTTTCCTTTCGTGGACTTTTTTCCAGGCAGTCATTAAAAGTTTTTTCATGGCATGTATGTTTTAATCTAAAAGATAACATAAGTCCTTTCTCTGCTGAGTAGGAGCTAATCTAAAATTGCAAGTATTTACTCTAATAGTACAGGGTCATACATAGAATTTTTTGTGTGTGTGTGTGTCAGGAAGACCAGCCCTGAGCTAACATCTGTTGCCAATCCTCCTCTTTTTGCTGAGGAAGACTGGCCCTGGGCTAACATCTGTGCCCATCTTCCTCTACTCTTTATGGGATGCCACCACAGCATGGCTGACAAGCAGTGAGTCAGTGAGTCAGTGCCCGGGATCCGAACCCATGAACCCAGGGCTGCCAAGTGCAAACTAAACCGCTGCGCCGCTGATCCGGCCCCATACATAGAAGTTTTGGATTATCCATTTTATATGGAAGACTCTTTCACCTTGAAGTCTCAGAATTCTATATAAATTAGTTTGCTGAAACTCTTAACAACTGTGTGTGTGTGCGTGTGTGTATAAGGAAAGAGGTTTTTTTTTAACAGTGTGCATAGCTCATCAAACAATTTGCCAAGTGAGGATATGCAATAATATTCGCCCACTTAGCCTGATTAGAGAAATTTTTTTTGTATTTTAGTCTACCTAGTAATCTATGCTAAAGATTGTGATTCAAATATGGTCAACGTCAGTGTTTTTTTCTTAACAAAAAAAACAGAGAGAGACAAGGGACTGAACAATAAACATAGTCATCTGTTTCCTTTGTTATCTACAAACATAGACACTTTTTATGCTTTATCTTTTATCTTAAACTCAACCGCATTTCATGACATCATTAGGTGTTCTAAGACCTAACCTGATCCTTTTTGTATGAATGAATGAATACTACACTTGCATCTTATTTATCATGCCTTTAAACAGGTATATCATTCCTCCTCCTGTGGAGGAATATGGTTCTAGGAAACCATAATAGAGAGTAACATTTTACCAGGATGGTGAAAACTATTGTCCCGTAATAGAACATTTACTTAATTTATTCTTTTATCAGAGGAAAGAATATAGATATTGCTCTAGTGATCTAGCCATTTTGATTTTAAAACCATCAGAAGATTAGATTATATTGATATGTATGCTAATGTGTTTTGGGTAGCATTTCAATTACTATTATGTCAGAAGTGGTACCAGAAAAAGTTCAAGTGTGACATATGTTACTATTGTTAGTTTACTTAGAGATTGTTCACCAAATATGGTTGACTACAGAGCCCCTCTCCACTATTTGTTACATCCTGTACTAAGCTTGGCTGAACATACTTTAGGAAATTGTCCCAGCAAGGTGAGTGAGGGTGAGCAAATTACCAATATTGAAATTGTCCTAGACTTTTAGAACTTGTTTCTGCCGGGGTACTTAGCTTATTTCACTTATGCTTTTCAGCAAATGATACCAATTGTAAGTTTAATGAGTATTCCTTTGTTTAAAAAATTTTGTGGTGTCTATCATATGAGTGAAATATTACTTAGGCGACATTGACATAATCAATTTATACTTGTCCTCAAAGTATCTCCTCCAAGGAAAAGTTAATCTTTGTACTTAGTACCTTGGGGCTTAGTACCTCTGGGTCTTCCAGAATCTTTAGGTCTGGTTTAAAATTAGTATGTTAGTTTACTTTCACTAAAAGAAGTCATGAGAAGAATTTAAGGCAGACTATATATTCATATACTGAACAAATCTCTATCCATTTATTTTCATTTATATTAGCTACTTAGATCATACTTAGTTTTTCTTATTTTGAGATCTGCTATTTATGAAGCAGCCTGTGAGAGTTTGTGCAAAGAACACAAAACCTGGTATCAGTGAAGTTAAGTGTGGTTGAAAAGTTAAAATGGCTTTATCTGTACTGATCTCAGTAAAGTTACTATGTCTTTCACAATTTTTTGTCTCTGGGTCGGTTGTGAATAACAGTACCTTTTTCAGAGAATTCTGGGCTTCTTTTTGTCTTGGTTGCTGCTCATTGTTTTGTTTGTTTGTAGAGTAAAGATCTCACATCCCCTAGCTTTGATATACTGCTTTCTTATTTTCTTTTGTTGCTGATTGGTTTCATTTCTTTGAAGAAAGAATAAATACTAGCAATCTTAACAGCCTGAAGTTGAATGTAAGCTTTTAGTTTCTTATATTAGGGTCATCTATAGTCTATTCAGCATCTATATTCTATTTTCCTTCCTCTGATTACCATAGCTTGAAAGATTCGGGTTATTAATTTTTATTTTTAATATAAACATGTAAAGAAAGTTATGCCAAATAAGGATCTCATCAACATGAGATAAACAGTAGGAGTAGCTTGAGAAAATGTTAACCTGTTTATATTTAAATGTTAACATATTTACCTTACTTTAGGTAAATATATTTTTTTACTGCTATGCTTTTTGAGGTATTAAAATTAAAATGGTTCACTGACTACCATTACTGCCTCCCAAACCTCTAGGAATCTAAAGGAACCTCGGGTTAGAAACTGCTGGTCTGATCCTGTTTCCCTTACAGTCCTGCCTTCCTTTTCCTGGTATCAATTCTATAAACCAGCAGAACTGTGGTTTTTACTATGGCCACTGATTGTTAACTTTCACTTTTCTGGCTTTGCTTTTTACTTATGCTGTTGTTTCATTTTCATGGAATTCTTCCCCCATTTTTTCTGTCTCCATTCAGATCTTCTCAGATCAACTTCATAAACTATTCCTGATTTTTCCCCAGCATAAAGTATTGTCTCCCATCTCAACTCAAATTGTACTGTTTGTTCTGTAGTTCATATAGCAATTAAATATCTTGTAACATTCTTTTTATTGTTCTCTTGGCTATTATTTGTCTTTTATTATTATTTAACATTCCACATGCTTATGTCTTGTTTTCCCAACTAGATTATAAACTCCCTGAGGGCAGGTATGATATTTTACATTTCTTTGTGTTTCTCCATTGCATTTAGCACAGTGTTACATAGCTTGTAGACATTCAGTTTATTGATTTGATTTGGTTTTAAATATATTTAATTTTAGACTTTTTAAGTGAATGAGCATTTTAAATTAAAACCTAAACACCTGTTTGCTTTGTGTCATATTTGTGTATTCAACTAATATCTAGTAATCTTTAGCAGTTAATTGCTTTAGATTACTAACTTTGTGGATTTTCCATCGCAAATTTTTAATCCCAGTTGGGATAGTTCTGGGCAGCCTTCTGCCATAAAATTTGTGTTTGTATGTATAAAATAATCATAATATTAGCCTGAGTAAAAGATTTTGAAAGGTAAGTTACCACAAATATAAGATACATTACATATCCAAACACAAATGAATGTGGAATTATCCACATCATTGCTTTCCTATTAGCTGTATCCCTACCACTAGTATAGAAAATTAAGCTGACTTACTGGAATTCTTCCTAAAATCAACAAAGTCACTGTTGGTTTTAAAGTTTTGCTAAACAACTAAGGAAGGATTCATAAAATTATTTATAACAATTATTTTTCAATAACATTATTTTGATATTTATTTGCGGGTAGTACAAAAATATTTTTCACAATTAATTAACTGCTGTATAAACTGTTGGGGGTTTGTTATCAGTGTCCTTAACTAACTTGTTTAATTTGTATCCAGAAGCCACAGAAGAAGTTTCTCTGGACAGTCCAGAAAGGGAACCTATCCTCTCCTCAGAACCTTCTCCTGCGGTTACACCTGTGACCCCTACTACACTCATTGCTCCCAGAATTGAATCAAAGAGTATGTCTGCTCCTGTGATCTTTGATAGATCCAGGGAGGAGGTATGGAAAAATGTTTGTATTCTAAATTAATATGTAAATAATAAGTTTTTTGTTCCCTGCCCAACATCACTCTCCTGTTAGTCATTTGTAACCAAGGCCTTTTAGACATTTTAATGGGAAACAAGTTGGGTGATTTGGCTTCTAATTTTATCCCCACCACTTTTTAACTCAGTGACTTGTGCACATCACTTTCCTTCTTAAGTTTATGCACTTGTCAGGATTCCTGTGTTGGTCAAATAAGATAATGTATGAAAGTGCTTTGAAAACTTAATCATAATAAAGTGATATTTTGGGTTATTTTATTTGATAAAAGCATGCTGTAAACATTAGTGGTTATGTTGGCAGAGTGGAGGATGGGTTATGAATGGAGAGGAAACAGGCTTCTGAGGTGTAATGATGATGTTTGTTTCTGCTTACAAAAATGTATTCACTTCATCAAAGTTATTGAGCTAGACACTTAGAATTTATATACTTTATGTATATTACAGTTCAAATAAGGTTTACTTTTTAAAAATCTGTACAAGAGGGCAACTGAAAAAAAACATTATGGTTAGAAAAACTCATTTTGTTTCAGATAGTCTTAGACTGTGTATTAATATTGCTTCAAAAAATTTGCAAGATTTAACAATTTCTGTGCTTTCCTAAGAATAACAAAACTTTTCCTGCAGAGCTGTTATTAGGATTGCTTATTTATAATGGCATTAAAAAGTGCTTCTTTGTAGTCTTATAAGGTTATCATTTTTCCTACCTAATGCATTTTCAGTGAGCTTATAGTGCTTTCATTGGCTTCAAGAAGAACATGTGTTTACTAGGTAGGTAGAGAAATCATGATGCTAAAGTTGCTTATAAGTATAATAATTTCTGCAGGTATGTAGGATTCTACTGGCAAAAGTAATGGCTACCTCTTGGTTATTGAAGAGTGGAGATACAACTTTGAAAGATGCTAATATTAGAAATAATTAAGGAGTTAATTATTTTAATAATCTGTATCTGAAGATTCACTATATAGAACAACGACAAAAAAACTACAGTATTTCTATAGAAGACTAAAGTGTTTTTTCTCTATCTGTGGAGTTGTAAGAAGACAAGATGTTCTCTTACTTCTCCAGATGATCCTTTTCCTATTGTCTTTGTGTGTGTGTGTTTTTACATAGTCAGGAAATGTGAAAGCTTTTATTGTTTTTCAGAAATGCAATGCTGAGTGGCTTTTTAAATGGTTTGATGTGACAGTGACCCTAATAAAAGATAGATGGTAAAAATAATTATTAGTGTTATGACAATAATATAAATTGAAATCTTTAACACCAAGAAGAATTATCTTTTCTAGATTGAAGAAGAAGCAAATGGAGATGTTTTTGATATAGAAATTGGTGTATCAGATCCAGAGAAAGTTGGTGAGTCAATAGTTATTATTTTTTGTACTTGCTTCTTTTAATAAGTAGCTTGGTCATTAATGTGTTGTTTTTCTTTACTAAAGGCATTGTTACAGTATTAAAATGGTACTTTTATTTTTAAGCTTGTGGGGTCTTTTGTTTGTTTGTTTGGTAAGGAAGATTAGCCCTGAGCTAACATCTATTGCCAATCCTCCTCGTTTTGCTGAGGAATATTGGTCCTGGGCCAACATCCGTGCCCATCTTCCTCTACTTTATATGTGGTACGCCTGCCACAGCATGGCTTGATAAGTGGTGCATAGATCCACACCCAGGATCCGAACCTGCAAACTCTGGGCTGCTGAAGCGGAGCACATGAACTTAACCACTACGCCGCTGGGCTGGCCCTGGGTTTTTGTTTCTTATTTTATTTTATTTTGGTTTTTTTCCCAGCTTTATTGAGGTATTATTGACAAATTTAAAAAGTATGTATTTGGGATGTACAGTGTGATGATTTAATATATGTACACATTATGATATGATCACCACAAGCAAGTTAATCAACACATCATCTCACATAGTTACCTCTTTGTGTGTGTGTGGTTAAGCTTATGAGTTTTGATGGTATTGTTTGACTTTTCTTACAGGTGATGGCATGAATGCTTACATGGCATATAGAGTAACAACAAAGGTGAGCCTTTTACTCTTTTAAAAAAATATTGAGCCCTCAACTATATGTAGTATGAGAATACGATGATGATTGAGGTGTGATTTCTGTCTTTACAAAGGTTACCATCTAGTAAAGATTGCAAATAAGTAGTTACAATGAGTTGTGAGTGGTTTGGTAGGTAGAGTAGAGTATTCTGTGAGAGTATGCAGGAGAGTACCTAATCTAGACAAAGATTGGAGAAGTAATCTGAGAGGGAGTGGGGTGGTGGGGGGAAGAAAGGAGAAGAATGCTTGTTCCAGGTGAAGAGATTTGCTTGTGTAAAGGCCAGAAGTCAAGAAAGCATTGTGCTTTCCAGGATCTTCAAGAAGTGGTACCTAATTGAATTGTTTGGCAATAAACCTCCCTTTATTATGAACAGCCATATTAAGGAGTTTGCACTTCGTCCTAAGTATAAGGGAGAACCATTGAAGAGGTTCAAACAAGAGTGTGGCACAATTAGATTTTTGTTTCAGAAAGATATCTCTAACTCAGTATGAATTGGGGGGTTCAAAGTAGAGATCAGGATTTCCAGTTAAGAGGCCATTGCAATTTTTAAAAGATTGTAGGCCTTCAAAAGAGAGAGGGTCTGCAACAATCCTAGCTGTGAGAAGTAGTACTTTTATACTAAGGAATTGGTTCTGGGGGGTGAGTGAAATAAATGGCTTCTTGAATTGTGTAGGAGGTAGAATAAATAGAGTTTGGATGTAAGGAGTGAGGACGGAGGGATGCTTAAGTTACTGACTAGAAGAATTTTGTGGTTGATGGAGTGATCCCAGAGAAAGGGTGACACAAGGGGAGGAACACAGTGTGGACAGGGATGAGATTTGTTCATTTTCCAAGCACCTAGGGTATAGTAGTAAACAATACAGAGACATGCCCTTCTCTCATGGAACTTAAGTTTTAGCAGGGGAAAATATGGTGAATTTGAGGTGGCAGTGAGATTTAAGTAGAAGTGTCCTTTGGGCATTTCGATATATTGGACTGAAGATCTAGAGGAGATCTTGGCTAGAGGTAAAGATTTAAGAATCATTAGCATAAATATAAGTAGAGTCCATGAAATGAGTCAAGGATAGAATAAAGCAAAGCATTTTTCTGTCCTCTTGTTTCTATAGAAAACATCTATGATTTAGGTTTTTTTTCAGTTATTAGAAGTTAGTTAACTGCACTGCATTCTTTTGCAAAGTAGACCTGTGTGTGTGTGTGTGTGTGTGTGTGTGTGTGTGTGTGTGTGTGTGTTCATGATTAAGTATGGCAGTAACTTCTGATTGCTTAGTATTCAGAATTTGAAATACCTCTTCTTCACTTGTAGACTTCTCTTTCCATGTTCAGTAAGAGTGAATTTTCAGTTAAAAGAAGATTCAGTGACTTTCTTGGTTTGCATAGCAAGTTAGCAAGCAAGTATTTACATGTCGGTTATATTGTGCCACCAGCTCCAGAAAAAAGTATAGTAGGTAAGTGTGAATCAAAAAACATTAATTTTTGTTATGTTACTAGCTCAATTTTAACTGTATAGATTTATGGATTCCATGGTCATTCACTATCCTGACATCGCATAATGTCTAGAGATACTGAATTTAAATATTCCATTTATGACAATCATTCATCAACTGAAGAATGTATAGCTAATAGTTTTATTTTCTAACACCTGAGGATTTTGATTTATATAATGCAATATGTTAAATATTGGGTCAGAATTTGCCAAGTTGAAAGCAATTGAAAACTCTAATGTTTTAGGGTCATTAGAGTATCATATTACTGAGTAATACTCAGAAGATATTTAATATTGTTAGCATATTAGCATTTTTCTAAGGGATGGAGGTATTTGGTTTTCAGCTGTACATTGTGCAAAAAAGATTTTATTTAGCCTCCCTTATATAGAAGTTACTTAAACTCACATTAGTTTATTTCATACCACAACTTAATGTTTGAAAACATTTCCACTTATAAAGCTTAGTTAAGAGTATGTAGAAAATTATAAAAGAGGAGGAGAACCTTTATTGTCCCACCATTAAAAAACATCTGTCATCTCTTAAAATTTTTTAGTATTTTTTCCAATCTTTGCAGTCACAGGTTTTTATTTACCTTACTTTTCCTTATACATAAGATTATTATTCTGAAAAATATTTAAAATGAATTTTGCTGATCTTTAAATTATTGTTTTTACTTTTTTAAACATTTGATTTGAAAGCAGTTTTATCGGTATCTTTTTGAAACCTGATTTATTTAAATGGATTTGTTATATTATTTCTTTTTTTTTAATTCAGAAATCTAGTTGTGCAGTTCTTCAACTTTTTGATCTCAAGACCCCTTATGTTCTCCAAATTTGAGAGCCCTAAAGAGCTTATGCTTTTGTAGGCTGTATCTGTTAATACTTATTGTATGTATTTACTAATTCATTTAAAAATAACAAACTCATTATCTGGTAACAAAATTTTTGTGAAAAGTAATTTTTGTAAGACAAGAAAATCTTAAATGATGAGTGGCTTGCTTTTTTTTAAATTTTTGCAAGTCTCTTTAATTTTTGGCTTAATAGAAGATAGCTGTATTCTCATATTGACTTCACTCAATCTGCTGTGATATAACACATTATATAACCTTTGTAAAACTCCACTGAGCTCTTATGAAAGAATGAGAGTAAAAAATTCAAATAATAGGTTAGTATTATTACGAAAATGAACTTTTGTGCAACCTCCCACCCCTGCCCTCAGAGGGTCTCAGAAACCTTCTGGGTATTCTGACCATACTTGGAGAACTGCTGACTAGTTAATAATCTTATTTCTCTGTTCTCTAAACTGTTGCAGTGGTATCTTTTGGCATCCTACTATCTATATAGGGAACTTAAGTTTCAATTATCATAAATTATTTATTACTAATATACTTTTTTTCTTTGACTTTAAGTTTTGCAACTGTTTTTATATACCAAAAGAGGAAAAACAAATTATTTTTCTCATTTTGGTGGCTAGTTTAGTCCTTAAACATTGACTGAAAAAAAAAAACAATTTAAAAACTGAATTTTCATGTCCAAGTTCACTGGATTTCAAACTAATATTTTGCCTTAATAACCTTCAACTTTCCACAAATTATTGCCATATAATAAATAACACATATAAATTCAAAATAGAGGTAAGAAACTAAATCTTAAGAACATTGTTTTCTGATACTGATTCTAACAGCCTTCAAAGGGTACTAGGGGACAGTGACACAGTTATGTTCATATTGTCAATATACATGGCCAAGATAACCCATTAAATTGTAAGACTATTAGTTAAATTATAGAAATAATTAACATTCATTGAGTGCTTACTGTGCGGAGGCACTGTGCTAAATAATTTATGTGCATTCTTTTATTTAATCCTCACAACAACTTTATGAGGTTAACTTTATCATTGTCCTTATTTAATAAGTAAAGAAACTAAGGGTCACCAAGGTTGTGTAACATGCCCGTGTCATACAGCTACTAAGAAACAGAGCTGAGCTTTGAATACAGGCCAGCTTACTCCAGAACTTGTACTCTTACCCACTATTCTATTCTGCTTCTAATTTTGGTATGATTTTTTTCAATACAATTATGGTTTGCTTTTATTTTTTACCCAAAATAGAAAACTTTCCAGTTTTTAAAAATAATGCTTTGTTATAGAATTGTCTAATACACATTTAAGGTAGATTAAATTGTTTTAAAATTATTTATATAACACTTTATTCCAGAAAGGATTTGAGGCAGCTATGCATAATATAGTTTTTCTAAAAAATATATAAGTAAAGAAATTAGCAGGAAAAATAAATATAGTAAAATAGTAAGATGAAGCCAAGTTAAACAATTTTCTCAGAGTGTGTACATAAAGTCTGAACAGTTATTTAAGGTGGATAACAGATTGATATGTGAACTTCCTGTCAGCCAACCAAGTAGAGAAGCAGTCATTTTATTTTATTTAAAAAAATGTTTCTTTAAACACGATTTGAATAACTTTTTATTTTTTGAGGGAGAGTGGCCCTGTGCTAACATCTGTTGCCAATCTTCCTCTTTTTCTTTTTTCTCGCCAGAGCCCCAGTACATAGTTGTGTGTCATTGTTGTAGAGTTATAGTTCTTCTATACGAGACGCCACCTCAGCATGGCTTGATGAGCGTTGAGTAGGTCTGTGCCCAGGATCCAAACCCACAAACCCTGGGCTGCTGAAGCGGAACGCTCAAACTTAACCGTTCTGCCACCAGGCCAGCCCCATTGAAGCAGTCATTTTAAAATTTTATAATGTCCATAAATTTTTTAAAATAAAAGTGAATACATTGCCTAAGAAATATTTAAAATATGGGAGGCACTTTTAATTACACAGCCACTGGTTTTCAAGTGACAGGCATTTATAGTGGGGTAGTGGAATAAAATAAATAGTGACTTCTGTTTGTTGGGAAGGTGTAACTGCCACTGAAGGAAGAGGAATCTTTTCATGAGCACATAACTGTTACCACTTTTATAGAACCTTAGTTGGCTTAAAAACACTATTTCACTAAGCTTTTAGAAAAGAGCAGCAAAGAAGTTGAGAAGTTTTAAGAAGTAACTGGTTAGAGTAAGTTTTTTTAATTTGCCACTGTGACCCATAATGATTACCTCTAGGAAGCAGCATGAGCAGAACATCTTTGAAGGGAAAAAAAAAAGAAAAGCAAGGAACTATATAGTGGTAAGGTTTTTTCAGGGAGACAGAATATGTGAAATAACATCCCACATCTAGTAGTCCATTCAGGATAGGTATTTTAGGTGTTTGAGTTTTCCTTTTCAAGCTATTATGTTTCAGAGGAATTATGTTTATTCACCAGATATACCAACCTGAGTAAGAATTACATGGTTTTATATAATCCATTTTTAATGGCTTTATTGAGATGTAATTCACATGCCATACAATTCATCCATTTAAAGTATATAATTAATGACTTTTAGTATATTCAGAGTTGTGTATACATCACCACAGTCAATTTTAGAATATTTTTATTACCCCTTAGCCATCATCTTCTAACTTCCCCATCCCCCTCAGTCCTAGGCAATCACTCATTTACCTTCTTTCTCTATAGATTTGCCTATTCTGGACATTTCATATAAAAAGAATCTATAATATATGGTTCTTTGTTACAAGCTTCTTTCACTTAGCATAATATTTTCAAGGTTCATCCATGAATGTGTCAGTACTTCTTTTCTACAGAGTCGATTTTTGAAAGGAAAAAGAACGGGAAAAAAGAAAAATCTAAAGTCTGATATATTAGTGTTAAAATTGAAATTGCCAATACAGAAATGATTAACATTTTTGTTTTTAAATTTGAAAAGTTTTAAACGTCTCTGTGAAAGAGCTTGTTATTTCAACTATTATAAAACCAGCTATGATAAACAGGAACATGTTCTTAGAATCTGCAACAGGGAATATATTTAGCAAATTCATGGATTACATTGAATTTTATATTTCTAGTCCCCAAAGTAAAAAATTTTAATTATTGCTCATAAGAAATGAAATTATAATTGAGCTTAAATTTACTAATTTGTATTCCATTATGCATATTGAAATGCAAACACATTTTAATTTACCAGGAGTGTAATATATAACAGATAAGGAATCCAAACAGTTATAGGTCAGAAAACTACTGAGTCAGCCCAGATGGCCTAGCAGTTAAAGTTTGTCATGCTCTGCTTTGGCAGCCCTGGTTTGGTTCCTGGGCATGGAACCACAGCACTTGTCTGTCAATAGCCATGCTGTGGCAGTGGCTCACATAGTAGAACCAGAAGCACTTAGAGCTATCCATGACCGTGTACTGGGGCTTTGCCGGGCGAAAGAAGAAAAAAAGGAGGAAGATTGGCAACAGATGTTAGCTTAGGGAGAATCTTCCCCTGCAAAAATAAATAAAAATTTGATTGAAAAAAAAAGAAAACTACAGACACAGCTCAACCTCTCGTTTATCTCCTCTCTCATGTTATAAATACCTGCCAAGTAGAGATGTTAATGTATCATGTGTTTTAATTTCTCAAAAGTATGAAACTAGTTATAAATTTAGGAGCTTTTTTATCAAGTTCAAATTTGAAGTGTGTTTTAAATTATGCAGAAATGTTTATAAAAGACTGTTTCACAATAATATAAAATTATCATGAGTCTCATTCAAATTTTTCAAAGGCATGACCAAGGTCAAAGTGGGTAAAGAAGATTCATCATCCACTGAATTTGTAGAAAAACGGAGAGCAGCTCTTGAAAGGTAATTCTAGACAGCCATTTTATTAGTCTCATGTTTTTACTTCAGTCGTATGTCTGATTCCATTATGTGGCACAATTGTATTTTAATCATTCTTTTCACAGTACCACTTGATGACTCTTACTAAGAGTGCTTTAAACTTTGATTAAGAAAATTGCTTCTTTCAACAACAATACTGTATACTTGTTCTGTTTTTTTGGTTTTTTATTTTTTTTTGAGGGAGATTGGCCCTGCACTAACATCTGTTGCCAATCTTCCTCTTTTTCTTTTTTCTCCCCAAAGCCCCAGTACACAGTTGTGTATCATAGTTACTGTAGAGTTATAGTTCTTCTATATGGGACGCCACCTCAGCGTGGCTTGATGAGCAGTGAACAGGTCCGCACCCAGGATCTGAACCAGCAAACCCTGGGCCGCCGAAGCAGAATATGCCAACTTAACCGCTATGCTACTGGGCCAGCCCCTATTTGTTCTCTTTTTATTAATCCTCATTAATTGTCTAACAAAATAACACCTATTTTTGTGTCATATATTACAAGCAGGAATATAAAGGCGTGAGTTAGTTGGGGATAAAATTATTATATCATAGCTATAGTCAGCTCTCAGAAGTAAGAAACTGCCAAGCTTGTAAAAAGAAAACATGAAACTTGTGAATAGGGGGAAAGGGTTGATAATATCTTTGGATAAAAATAATACCTCTTTAGTATTATTTAGGTTCTTAGGAAATTATACCCACATTCATATACTGTGTTGGATAGTTTGGCTATAGTTCATCTAAGTTAATTTTTCCTTTGAATTATTACTTGGTAAGAACATTATTAAATACAGTGAAAAATTAGATTTGTGCTCCCTCCTTTAGTTTTGTATAATTGATTTTGACTTGAGTAGAAAATTATTAGTCATTGCTTGTCTAGACTGTATACTTAAAGGCTGATATACAGGCTCTACATTCCTTTAGAGGACCTGACACATTTCCTATAGCTTTGAAGACTTGTCCTCATTGTGGCTGACTAAAAGAGGAATGGATAGGAGGAATCCCACTCCCAGAATCTTAACATTTGTTTTTTCCTTGTGCTGAAAATGTGAGGAAACAAATTTGAAACTATCTTAAAGCCTAACTTTTAGGATACAAATTGGTAATTACCTAGACTTAAAATGTTTTCTAATTTCATAGGTCTTTTTTTGTTGTTTTAACTGAATTTTGTTATCTTAATTGAACTTGCTTATTCTTTGCTTTATTTTCTCTTTTGGCTTAAAATCAGTGGTTGGGATATATAGGACAGATTTTAGGGAGTAGTGTATATATTATGTATATTTCTCTCCAGGATACAAATTATTTTTTAAAACTATTTTTAAGGCAACTTATTTCTGGGTTTTAGTAATAAATTGTTTAAATTTTAAGATCGATTTTTCTTAGTCCTTTCTTGAAAGTGTAACCTGACCCTTTGAGAAACCTTTCAAGTCCTATTTTTCTATGAGTAAATTTGAAATATTTCGGATGGCATGCTTGATAAGGAACTTAATGAAGATTTATTGTACCAAGGACATATAATTTGATTCTACATTTACCTTTCTTGTAACTTGAACGCAGTGCATAGTACTTGCCATACCTTCATGCAGTATGAAACATTGAGGAGAGTTTTAAGGAAATACTGAAACTTGACCTAGTGTATATGTGAAGACGGTTTCTTTACTGATAAATGTTACTTGTTAAATGCTACCTTAGTGGAATTTGCAGTAGTGGGAAAAAAAGAAACAGTGTAGTATGAGGGAGAAGTTCATTTTGTGTTAGAAAAGATGAGTAAAGAAAATAGAGGTGTAAAGATGTAGAAGCAAAGGAACTGGGATGATTTTTGTAAAGTTATTTTTCTGTGCCATTTCCTAAAATTTAAACATTAGAACAGTATGTCTGTGGAATACCCAACCTAGTTGGTGGGTCAGGGAAGTATTTTTCTTTGTATAGGGTATGATACTCATTTACATATTTATTTGTTTGTTTAACTTAGAGACGTCAGATGACTATCTTGAAGAAAAGGATAAACATCTGGTATTAAAATATAGGAAGAGAAAGGGAGTGGTTAAGAACCCAAGTACTCCCCTTGCCACGCTTAGTAAAGAAGCAGAAACTACTTCTACTAAGAGTATCCCTAAGATCGCTCACTTGATTTTCTTGAGAGTGCTTCACATCTTAAGAGCATATTGAGTTTATTTTATAGGTTGAGGATATATAGAGTAGCACAATACAGTGTATAGGAATTTAGAATCCTTTCTCTGTTGAAGCCTGTTCTCTACTACACAGTACATACTATCAGTGTGACCTTGGGCAAGTTATTTAACTTGAATGCATTCTTCCTTATCTCTAAAATTTAACTGTATCAGTTAGGATTGTTTTCATTTCAAGCACCTAAAAACCTAACTGGCAAGACCTAAACAGTGTAGATTAATGAATTCACTCTCATATTGGAAGTTTGGAGGTAGGCAGTTTAGGATTATCCAATTTATCAGGAAATCTATTGCTTCCTTCTGATATCTGGAACACAACCATTTCTCACCAGTCCACTACTAGTCCAAATACCTGAGTTAACTGCAATAGGCTCCTCATTGGTCTCCCTGTTTCTGTCCTTGCACCTCTATTCTTTTTTTATATAGCAGCCAGAGTCATCCTTTTGAAGAATAAATCAGATCATATTCCCACCCCCACCAAGTTTCATTCAATAAAAGCCAGAGTCCTTATAATGAGCTACAACCGTTACATGATGTGCAGTGCTCACTCTTTTTACCTGTGTGATTTCATATCCTCCTTGATCACTTTTTGCTGCTCCTCGAAGATCCCAGGCATTTTCCCACCTTAGGGTTTTCTCACTGGCTGCTCCCACTGCCTAGAAACCTTTTGTTCCCAGGTACCTGCATGGCTAATTCCCTTACCTCTTTCGAGTTCAAATATTGAAATACCACCTTTCCAGTGAAGTCTTTTCTGATCATTGGCTTCATTATGACCTATTTATTCTATTTAAATTGCCACCAACCACACCTTATACACTTGATCCCATTTATTCTACTGTTCTGTCATTTCTTTTTTCCACAGCATTTGCCACCCTGTCACATACTACATAATTTATATCTTGATTATATTTATAGTGTATCTATCTATCTTTTCCTCCTAAAATACAAGCTCTACTAGGGAAGGGATCTTGTTCTCTTTTGTTCACTGATATATTCTGAGTACTCAGCACAGTAACTGACATGTAGTAAATGCTCAATAAATATTTGTTGAATGAACAAATGAATGTCACCAAAGACCCAGGCTCTTTCTGCCTTTATTCTCTCATTGGTAGCCCGTGTGTTTGAGTTTCAAGCAAGAGAAATATCAACTTTGTTGCTCTCAAGCATTTTGTATAACCTGCTTTATTTTGTTTTGTTTTTGATAAGTAGATAGGAACTTGAAAGCCCTAGGTGATTCTTCTAAATTTAAGTCACCTTTTCTTAGAGCAAATCAAGAAAAACTACTTACCACCTCGTGTTGAGTTTGATACTTTTCATCCATTCCATTGTGTCTTCCGTTTCTGTCTTCCTTCAGTGTTTCTGTTTCTCTCCATACTTCTTTTCATGTCTTCTTCCTACATTCTTTTTCTCTTTTTGGTCTGTATTCTTCCTTTATATATCTATAAACCTTTCTGACCTTAATTCTGAACTGGTGTGTATTTACAAATATTCCTTCCTTTAAAATCCATTTTACGTTTCTGTTCTTATTTATTTATTTTTTGTGTGTGTGGGAAAGACCAGCCCTGAGCTAACATCCGTCACCAATCCTCCCCTTTTTGCTGAGGAAGACTGGCCCTGGGCTAACATCTGTGCCCATCTTCCTCC
The DNA here is from genome assembly GCA_031878705.1 of Tapirus indicus. Classification (NCBI taxonomy): domain Eukaryota; kingdom Metazoa; phylum Chordata; class Mammalia; order Perissodactyla; family Tapiridae; genus Tapirus; species Tapirus indicus. The sequence continues at coordinate 41,888,756 of CM062925.1, forward strand.
ACTTTATATGGGACGCCGCCACAGCATGGCTGGCAGGCAGTGCGTCGGCGGGCGCCCGGGATCCGAACTTGCGAACCCCGGGCTGCCAAGCGCGAACGAAACCGCTGCACCACCGGGCGGCCCCCTTACGTTTCTGTTCTTGATTTTAACATTATGTAAACTTAAAACTTTTCTTTTAATGGTTAGTTGTTCTTTACTTCCATGTAACCCTTAAGAAGAGGAAAAGTTTTACTGTCTTTTTCTAGAATATGATTTTCCAAAAATTGATTCCTCAGAATGCTAGTATGTGGTAGGGTGAAAAAAGGAAACCTGTAGTCAATTAAGTTTTGTTAACATACGATTTAACGAGGTTTATTTCCTGCAGGAGTTCTCACAGCATTTAATATGCTGCTGTTCATTATGAATCTTAAAGAGAGGAATATGTATATAATATATTTCAGACTTGCTTGATTGTAGAACCAATATTTTTCATAGTATCTTGCATGAGACTAGTATTCTGACTTTGGAAAGCTTTTTTAGAATGTTGGTGGTATTAGATATTTCCCTTTAGGTTTGAAATATTGGAATATTTCTTAAAGGTTGAGTACTGAATGTTTGTTTATTTATTTATTTTTGTGTGAGGAAGATTAGCCCCGAGCTAACATCTGTTGCCAATCCTCCTCTGGTTTTTTTGTTTTTTGGGGTTTTTTTGCTGAGGAAGATTGGCCCTGGGCTAACATCTGTGCCCATCTTCCTCTACTTTATATGGGACAACACCACAGCATGGCTTGATAAGCGTTGCATAGGACCACACCCGGGATCCAAAACCTGCGAACCCCAGGGTGCTGAAGCGGAGTGTGCGAACTTAACCACTACACCACCGGGTTGCCCCCCTAAATGTTTTATTTTCCTTCCTACTTGTTCATTTTACAAATGTTTGGGTGCTTGCTATTTACCACCTGTTACGTGCACTCAAATGAACAACTTATGCAAACTGCTTTAAGCAGTACCCTGTCTAAACAACTAAATAACCTAATAGTACTGGAGAACTTCAGTATTAAAATTGTAAGTAAAATTCCAGTGGAAAAATACCAACATTTCTTAAAACTTATAGGATTAGTGTTCCTGCTGCATCTCTTTTTTAGCTTGATAATATAGGCAACAAATATTTTTTTAAACCACAGTGTAGATTGTTTCGCACATATCTATTAAATGCTCTTTTTCTATTATAATGACTTCTTACGTGGGCTGTTGACTTAAAATGAAGTTTAATATGATATGTATGTATGTTTAATATGTATGTTAATATGATATGTATCGTATTTAAATATATAAAAACAGAGTTAACATTTAAGCAGTGATGAAATAGTCCTTTTTAACAGTTGTATAGAATTTGATTTTAGAGAAAGTTATCACTTTTTTTCAGAAACTTTATTTTAGGCATATTTTATAATCTTCTAAAGAGGTAGAAGGATATTTTGCACAAATAGAATAAAGGTATATTAACTGTGAGGTAAAATATTATAATTCAAATGTTACTGCATGTAATCATTAATCTGGGGAAAGCAATTTTTTAAAAAATGAAACTAGATAAGTAATCAAGAATTATCAAATAGTGGACCTTTTTTTCTTTTCATGGATGAATGGTTGGTAATTATGGATGACAGGGAAAGGAAAATGACTAAAGTTGGGCTAATAGTGGTTTAATAATGGTGTTTCTGGATACTTTTTATTTTATGTGGTGGCATATAAGGAATACATTTATCAGAAATGGCAAAACCTTAAAAATGGAAATATTGAAGAAAATTTAGTCCTTGTCAAATAAGGGATCAAAGCTGATTTGATAATTTAAATCTACTGACAAGGAAAAAGATTGGTAGGCTATTCTCCATTTTGGTAACAATAGCAGTTAAAAAAAATAGTTCACTGGAATATATATAGTAATATGTTTCTTAGGACTCTGAAGTAATAACTGGGAATGTTTTGACTCCACCCAAAGATAAAATTATTCAATAAACTTATATGTCCTTTTATACCTCTAATACTTAGCAGTGAGAAGTTTGATAAGTTATTTAACCACTCCCCACTTCCACCCCCACCCCCGTCATATCTCTTTTTTATATAATTATGAATTTTCAAAATTTTGATAGAAAGCTTTAAATCATTAAATTGCTCTAAGATTCTAAATAATTAGAGTGAAGCATACTGATATGATAGGAGGCAGACTGAGGACGTCTTTTTACCTAGTTTTTATTTTTATTGTTGAAATGAGATTTAAAATAAGATGCTACTGATAAATAAAGGAGCAGTTTTATTCTTTAATCTAGATATCTTCAAAGAACAGTGAAGCATCCAACTTTACTACAGGATCCTGATTTAAGGCAGTTCTTGGAAAGTTCAGAGGTATTATTTCTCTTTAAATATTTGTATATAGATGTTCTCATTGTTTATGTTTGTCAGTGTAATAATTTAAGAATAGATATTCAGTAAATAATTGGATTAATAGATGGAATAAAGCAGTGATTTTTTTTTTTTTTTTTTTGCTTAGGGCTTTAATTATTTAAGTAAATTACTAGCAACATATCTTCTTTGCATTGATAATTGTAGGATGATTAGTCCCTTTCTTAAAATTTTAAAATCAGATTTCAAAAACTGGCTTATAAATAATCTAATTCTGAAATGCCCTAAGTTGTTGCTTAGGCATTGTGTTGAAATAAGTCTATTTAGACTTCATTTTAGAGATAGTTTTTGTTTCTACATTCTAATAATCTTATTAAGGTTTTGAAATGCGAATTTTTGACTTGAAAAAGCGTAAATTATAACCATGCTGCTCTTTATATTTGAGATGTTTGGCACATTTTGGGCTCTTAACAGTTTAGAGCCCAACAGTTCTAATTAATTGTTATCATTTGAGATTTCTTTTTAATTTGCTTAAATCTCAGAATTTTTTAGAAGTTCAAAATCATACAGTTCTGAGCATAAGGAGATTTTCCTCAAGATTTTCTTCTTTCCTTATAAACAGTTTATTTCTGCTAGCAAACAGGTGGCCAGTGTTAAGGTGCTTGGCAATTTCTTAATATATTTTGACAAACAGAGTGTTGTTCCATCTAAATGTAAACGTGCAGAAGAAAAGCAAATGGAAACTCTATTTTTTAAGTTTTCCTTTGAGAATGTACAAGTAGTACATTTGAGAAATTAGATCTCACTATTGAAATGTATGAGAGTGAAGAAAACACAGCCTCCTTTTTTTCCTTTTCTTTTTTTGGGGGGCAGAGGGAGGGCAGTCTCTTTTGTGCCCAGTTAAACCTCCAGGCTTTTAACCGGTTTGTTTGCCCTTATTTGTCATTCAATTCCAGCTGCCTAGAGCAGTTAATACACAGGCTCTGAGTGGAGCAGGAATATTGAGGATGGTGAACAAGGCTGCCGACGCTGTCAACAAAATGACAATCAAGATGAATGAATCGGATGCAGTAAGAGCTGATTTTTCGACTTGAATAATGAGATGAATTAATGAGCCCAACAATTGCATTTTAAAGCTGTACAAGTAGAAAATAGGATATTAATTTGCTTATTGAGTTTAGTTCTCAGCTGCATCAGTTGACCACCATGGTTATACATGGTTAATTTGTTGCTTTGAAACAAGGAATGTAGCTTGCTATTGGTGACCTAATTTACGGTGGTTCATTCTGGCTAAATTAGCTCCATTTTTCATTTTTTTCTCAGTGGTTTGAAGAAAAGCAGCAGCAATTTGAAAATCTGGATCAGCAACTTAGGAAACTTCATGCCAGTGTTGAAGCCTTGGTGTGTCATAGAAAAGGTTTGTTTGCCTTGTTACTTATGTGTTTAATCATAAGTTAATTCTTATATATTTTCTTTAAATTTTAAAATGAATATTCTGAAGTTGTTAGAGAATAAAACAATAGTTTAAGAGAATGTTTTCTATTTCAACTTCATTATTTAACATTCTTTTTGTTCTATTGTAATCTAACTTCTAGTTTAGAAATAGAAAAATCCTGAGCTTATAAAAATATATTTTGAATTTTGGATTAAAACTGTTGTTCACTTGATTAACTCTTTATTAAACATATTTACAATTTAGTGAATGAAGATGTCTTATTAATAACTTCGATTATAATAAAAGTATGAGATTCAAAAATTGATATTTGAAATTTTTCTTTAAAATATTTGTTTTTTTGTCCATATTGCCTAGAAAACTCTGAAGTATTTTCTTCATTTTTGAACCACCATATTTAAAAATCTGGGAGATTTTTTGTTAAAAATCCACAGAAAATTTGAGTTGTAATTTTTTAATTCCATGGTGAGATTTTTTTTTTGGTTTTGTTTTATTTTTAAAGGATACCACGCTTTGAATATCATCTTTCTAAAATACTTAAGTAATTTAGTATATGCCATTACTAGCAATACATTTCAATAAAATAATTACAGAATCCTACTAATACATTTATTATTGGAAATAGTTTGTAATAGCTTTTACATTTTGTATTATCTCTCTTAGGGAATGGACTTGATGGTTCTCTTAGAGAGCGTTACATAATGCAGAGCAACAGAGCAATCTCTAGGCAATGTAATTGTTAGTCATTGACGGTATCCAGCCTATGAGCATTTATTTTCTTTGTTTAAAGTGTCTGAAATGATCATGTTCAAAACTCTTTTTAGAAATTCTTAATATTTCACTAAGCATTGTCGTTGCACACAAAAAAAGAATGAGATTTATGTGAATTGTATGTACCTTGCTTTTCTCCTGTTACCTAAATAATATTCTCATTAAAAATTATAGACATTATTTTCAGTGACAAATTTAAAGGCCAAAGATGGTAGTATAAATCAATTTTAAGTGCTCCCAGTGCCTTCCATATTAAAAATATGTTTCTTGTCTTTTTTAGGAATAGACAGAGAAAGAGTGAGCACTTTAGGGGAGAAAGGGAATGCAGATTTTTATATTAAATTGTTAAACATAGTTAATCCCTGTGAATATAGGCAGTGGTTCTTCTTAATTTTCAGTAGAGCTCTAAACAGTTGGCATTTATGCCCAAGGCATTTTAATGACTTTCATGTTAATTACTTAAAAATATTATTTGAGCAATTTGTGAGTAGATAAAATTTAGAGAGAAAGTAAAAAATGAATGCAATATTTGAAAACTTTACTAGTGAATACTAAAAGTGAGTACTTTTTTATTTCAGAACTTTCAGCCAACACAGCTGCCTTTGCTAAAAGTGCTGCCATGTTAGGTAATTCTGAGGATCATACTGCTTTATCTAGAGCTTTGTCTCAGCTTGCAGAGGTTGAGGAGAAGATAGACCAGTTACATCAAGAACAAGCTTTTGCTGACTTTTATATGTTTTCAGAACTACTTAGTGACTACATTCGTCTTATTGCTGCAGTGAAAGTAAGCCTTATTTTGCAATCTTCCTTGAATTCTTCTCACTTCAGTGGTTTGCTTATTAGAAGAATTTCGTTTCCTGTTAGGCATGTATTTAAGCATGCAAATTTTGTACTCTACTAGTACATAGGAAATGACTTCAAGATGATTATTCATACCTTAATATTTTCTTCTCCTATGACTTGGACAGCACAATAGACAGAATTGATGTTTTTAAGAAGTCTAAGGAATGCCAAATAAGATAAAACCAATACACATTTACTTATATATTTACATATACAAGTTTGCAACTAACTGATAACATTTTTTTGCTCATTCTAGCACGAACTGAAACTACCCACTAGAGTCTATTGTCATTACTAAAACTATAGTAAGAAGCAGGACAAAACCAGAACTCTCATGTTAATATGTTTAATGGTGACTTTAGCGTGAATTTGGACTGTAAGCAGACATTGTGTATATACCGAAATGTGTAGTCACATATATTTATAGATGAGATGGGACTAGATTAAATAATAAATTGTGTTATCTAGTGCTAATGTTTAAGGATGAACAGTCTTCAATTTCTGAATAGTTGGGAAGGTTATCCAGTTAACTAATGAAAATTAGTATTCTGTAGATATCTCCAGTATTCAGACAAAGTGAACTGAATGTTATTTTATCTATCATATGTTTCAGAAGATACTGTAAGATATTATGATGTCTTTAAATTATTGTTACAAATGTTAGTTACCATGAGGGACTGGGAATTTACCTTTTACTTTGAATTCAAACATCTAGAAAGTTAATGCAACCTTGTTCCTTCCTTTCTTATGCAAAATTTTTTCGACTAAAGTCTGTGATCAAATTAGTATTCATCTACAACCGGAACATATATTGCATATTTATTGATATTCTGTTCTCAAGCTAATGGTGACAGTTATTACTAGAGGGTTCTTAGCACTTCAGAATGGTACTTTCTTAGGTTTGGTAAAATTACCGGTTTTGCTTGTATTTACTCCTAGGTGTTACTCTTTATATTCCTGGTGATCAATTTTTCTTTTTAGTTATTTAAAGATGTTAATATAGATAGCAGTTATCAGAGTATACTTATTATATATAGGCAACTTGTGATGTACAGTTTACAGATAATGGTTCCTGTTTCTCTCCCACCTACTCTTACCTCATTCCAGAGCTTCCTAGCATGAGAGCTGTTGTAAAAAAGTATAATACCTCCAGAAAACCCAGGGCTCCAAAAAGGGAAGCTGGGCAGTGTCTTTGAGGAGTACCTGCTGAGAAGAGCTAACCTGGGAAAAGACTCCCTGGCAGGAATGGCCTGCTTGTGTAATGCATGTTGATCCCTCAAAAACAGCTTTCCTTATACTGCCTAAATCTTATTGCTGTATTTTTACATTCTGTGAAATTACAGTTATATTCGTGTTTCCCAGAATATTTTCTACAGAACACTGACACCAAAAGATGTACCACAGTCAGCTGAATGTGGGAGATAATGTATACAGTATCCCTGTCTTACAGATTCAGAGTGCATATAAAAAGCTCAGAACTGTCTAGGAATAAAAAATAAAATGAGACATTTAACTTTGTTTAATCCAGAGACTTCCAAATTCATATGAACCAGAATCCTTTTCCACTTAATATCTTTTTATATATATGGAACACACTTTGGAAAATGCTGAATTAGTGATTCATTGACTAAAAGAGTTAGAGAGCTATGGTCAAGCTTTACCTTGAGGTAAATTAAGCTCTTTCAGATTGGTTTTCTACTGACACTTAGCCCAGGTCAACTGCATAAAGGAGTTGAGAAATTATGGAATAGGCTGACAAGTAATTTTTGTGGTCTTTGTTTTTGGTTTGTTTTATGTTTTAAACTAATTCATTTGTATTTGAATGAGTAATATGTGCACATAATAATACAAACAGCCCAAAAAGGTGAATTTCTTTTCTACCTAACACCTCTAGTCTCTCTTCCAACTGTCAAATGCTGTTAGATTCTCATATGTCTTTACAGAATTAGCTTTGCATATATATGAAGCCACTTTTCTCTTTCTTTTTCTTTCTCTTTCTGTTTCTCCCTCCCTCCCTCCATCTCTTCCTTCAAAAAGGAGCATACTATATGCACTGTTCTTTGCCTTCTTTTTTCTACCCACTCCATTTTAGAAAGGTCTCCATATCAGCATATGTAGATATGTTACATACTTTTTAATGGTTGCATAGTATTTCATCATATAGCATATAGATGTACCCAGAATTATTTAACCAGTCTAATTTTAAATGTTAAGTATTTTGATGATAACTCTTTGGGCATAAAATTCCTAGAAGTAGAATTTCTTGGCCAAAGGGTATATGAATTTTAAATTTCAATGATATTGCCATATTACTGTCCAAAGAGGTTATACTTCTTTGTACTCCCGTCAACATAGGTGTTCCTTCTCCCACCCAATGATGAAGGTAATTTTTTGTGTAAGTTTTAATTTCTTTAGTTAGTGTGAATTTAAGCATCTTTACAAATGATAAGCCATTTGCGTTTCTTTTTTCTGTGAACTGTTCTTGTTCCTTACCCAGTTTTCTATCTTATTATTTCTAGTAGCTGGTTAGTACTACTTACGCCTTTGTTTTATCCATATTGAGAGTACTTTTCTGATAATTTTGAAACTAAGAGTACTTTGGGAATTAGAGTGTAGAGCCAAAGTGAGGAGCTAAGAACATCAGAAATTGGGGCCCTAAAGAAAAGAGATAAATTTCACTCATTCAAAATATTGCCAGGCCTGGCCTTGTATCCAGGAAACTCCTGTTTTCCTCTTTTGTACAGTGTATGGCCTGAGACATCTAGGACTGCAAATTTTGACTAGTGTTATTAGCTAACATGTATTAAGTGGTAAACCCGTTGCATGCATTCTCGTGTATTGGCCTTCTATGAACCACTATAGTAGGATCAGGGATGGAGGGTATGGTTTTCAATGTTTTTAGCACTAGAACTCTTCATAAAGAATTCTTAGAGGAAACTCAAATTTGTAAAACATATAAAATAGTTTTTTTGAAAAACCAATAGATGGGTTCCCCAAGGAGTTTAAAAGCTTCATTGTTTGGCTGTAGGTAATCAGCAACCTTTCAGGACTTCAGGAAACTGAGCAGTATACTTTCAGATTCACTGAATTAGAGTAAGGTATTAATTAAATTAAAATTGCAGCATCAAGTTTCCTGGTGGGCCAGGAAAACTGCTCCACAACTGCTACCTTGTCTGATGTAGACCAGCTTGCATACAAATGTGTGCCATAAATTGGATTTATATGTACCATAAATTGAAGGGAAAAGGTCCAAAGCAGATCATCAGTGTAAATCTATTCCTCTTAGAGAAGAGACTGGTTCTACTAGAGTGGATTAGCATCTTGACATACAAAGGCAAACATTAAGTTATGATTTAATTGATTTTTAAGGTAGCATTTTGGAAGATAATGTATGGTTCTGATTCTTTTTTTCTGTTAGTTTTTATTTTTGTTTTACAAGGGTGGGAAAATGAAGAAAGAGTTAATTCTTAAAGAGTTAAGTTTTTTTTTCTGAAATAATCTGACTTTAGTAGTCTTATCTTTACCATAGCTTCTACATTTGTACCATAATAAACATCTGATGGTTCTGGAATATTATGAGATAATAAATTGGGCAGAGACCAAATTAGTTTAAATAGTACATCACTGAAAAAGTCAGTTGGTATATATTAAGAACTTAAGGGGGGCCGCCTGGTGGCGCAGCGGTTTAGTCCACGCTTGGCAGCCCAGGGTTCGCGAGTTCGGATCCTGGGCGCCCGCAGACGCACTGCCTGTCAGCCATGCCGTGGTGGCGACCCATATAAAGTGGAGGAAGACGGGCACGGATGTTAGCCCAGGGCCAGTCTTCCTCAGCAAAAAGGGGAGGATTGGCAATGGATGTTAGCTCAGGGCTAGTCTTCCCCACAACAAAAAAAAAGAACTTAAGCAAATATTGAAATTAAAGGGCATTTTGGTTAGCTTTTGCCTTCTATTGGTACATATTTTGAGTAATCAAATTTTATTGAACAGAGAGGAGTTTATAAATGAAGAGCTGATATGGCCCTGTTCCGCTAAAGAAAGACTAGCCCTCTAATCTTAAATTACTTTTTGGTTTTGTGTGTGTGTAGGGGGTAAGGGGCAGGGATTGTTGGTTTGTTTGTTTTAAAGATAGTGACTTTTTCTTTTTTGTGTTAGATGTATTACTCTTGTGATTTTGGCCCAAATTAATTTGGCTGAAGCAAAATTAGTTCATAATAGGAAATGTTTTAAGGAAAATGTGGTCCTTTAAATGTAAGAAAAGAAGACAAAGGGGACAGTAAGATTCACTTACTAGTGTGAGAAGAGAAATTATATGAGATGACAAATTAAATCTGGCAAAGTGGATTTAAATGTCTGTAGACAGGGCGCTTTGACTTACCAGTTTGCCCAGGAAGTCTCTTGTCCTGTGTAATTTGAGAACTCTTTGGAAAAAAATACTTTTTTTTTTTTTTTGGTGAGGAAGATTGGCCCTGAGCTAACATCTGTGCCAATCTGCCTCTGTTTTATATGTGGGACGCCTGCCACAGCGTGACTGGATGAGCGGTGTGTATGTCTACACCCAGGATCCGAACCCGCGGAACCCTGGGCTGCCGAAGCAGACCACGTGAACTTAACTACTATGCCACTAGGCCAGCCCCTGGAAAAAAATACTTTGGTTTCTGGTTGATTTGGAGTTTTTAATATTATTGCCCACATTTTTGAAATATACTATGAGATATAAATGCAGTCCAATTGTTATTTTTTTATATATTACTGTTATTATTATTTGCACTTTCAGTAGAAATCTAGAGTTAATCAACTACATTTATATGTCTATGTTATTTTAGAAGTAATTCATAATAGTACCTATTAATTTAATATTAAGCATCCACTAGGTTAAGTTGCGTGCTTTAGTCACATGCTACATACTTTTCATTTTATTTCCAATTCACAAATACAGACCTCTTTTCCCCCTTTTATATTTGGGAAAACTATGGTTTGTAGAAATTAAATTAATTTACTCAAGATTATACAGTGACAAAGCTAGTATTTGAGTCCAAATTTGATTTGTTCCAAAGTCTACATTTTTAAAATATATTATCTATATCTCTTCAGCAGGTCCCTATAAGAACATGTATTTATTTACTATTTATAAATGAAAATAACTCTGGTTTAGTGCTTTCTGGTTCACCCAATTTATTAATGCTTGTTTCAATTGTTCAATTAGTAAATACCAAAAGAGTATGAATATATCCCCAACATCAAGCTAGGAAAGGGATTATTATTGTATTCTCCCATCCTTTCCATCATTTTTTTTCATGGGACTTCTAATTACTCTCTTATGTTCATATTTCATTTCTTTTTCCATTCACTTGCCCTTGCTCTGCCATACCCCTTAAAAGAAGTAACTTGGTTGACTGGTTCTGTTATGGTCTAATTGTCTATTTCTTTATTTAGTTCTGCATACTAGATATAGATAGTCCTTAGCTCTTTTCATCTTGTGTAGAACTCTTTTTTCATGTATTATACCTTTACTTTTTAATTGCTTTGCCTTTCTTCTATTTGCTATTGGTAATCTCTTCCACCACATTTTTACTTAACTTTACTTCCTATTATGAGATTTCCCATTTTCTTTCTTCAATTTCTGGCATATTTCCGACATTTAAATCTGCATTTGATATTATTTATTAGGAAGGCTTCCAATGGAGATATGACACCAGCATTTTCCTATTAATACAACTTTTCTTCAAAGCATAAAACTCTATTATAAGCCACATTTAAAACCCTTAAAGGCTAGTGAAATGGATTTGGTATTTTTTTTTATTCTGAGCTCTTATATTTCATCCAGTCACAGAGTTTCTTTGTTTTTAAGCACGTGAATCTGGAAATTTATTTTCCTTGATATTGGCATGTTTATTTTCCATATCTCAGTTTATTAAAATCGCATTTAAATATTTGGTTTTATTGTTTTCAGTATTACAGCACTTCTAGTATTTGCAAGTATTTCAGTGTTAACTCTCACTTAATAGCATTGTGTCATTCACTTATAGGGTGTGTTTGACCATCGAATGAAGTGTTGGCAGAAATGGGAAGATGCTCAAATTACTTTGCTCAAAAAACGTGAAACTGAGGCAAAAATGATGGTTGCTAACAAACCAGATAAGATACAGCAAGCTAAAAATGAAATAAGAGAGGTGATTAATACAAAATGCTTTATTTACTCTTTTTACTCAAATTTTCCATGAGTCATTCATATATGCATAATTTTTCATAAATTTTTTTCTGAACCATTCAACATGTAGCTATTTTTCCATAATTTTATGAACTGTTAGAATTACTTTAACATTTGATCATCATTGAAATCTTTAGAGCCCTTGTTACTTCCACATGATTAAGGAATGGATAAAGAAGCATCCAAGAAAAAGATTTAAATTAACCTTTAATTAATAATTACATATTTCTTTGAGATGGTTAATCTGATTTCAGATAGTTACTTATTTTGTGTCTAAAAATAGTTTTAGAGATAGACTTGTCCCACATTTAGCTGTCCAGGCAACATTATCCCCCATATATATGTATTATATATGGTATTTAAATTTGTATAAGTTTATTATAATTTATACACTTTTTTTGCCATGCTTCAATAAGGAAATTGAAGAGGTAGGACAACCTTTATATTACTAAAAGTAAATGTACCTGCTCTTTGAAGAGTATGTACCAATGTTTTGGTTACATAGTGGGAAAATATCATTTCATTGCTTAAGTCTTTATTTTATTTTAGCTGTTCCATTGGTCACTAATCACAACATTTTGTTGTTTCTGTACTGAATTTACTGTTTACTGCTAGGTCTTCAGTAGACCATAATTCCATAATTTTTTTTTAATCTGGACATTTTACCATTACAACAATATTTTTTAAATGTTTGTCATACAGTTTTCTTAATTTAAAGTATTTCCATGGGCATATAAATTGCGATGCACATGTGTACTTGAAATTAGCAGAATGTTGCTGATGCATTATGTGATAATTAATGGTATAAAAAAGAAAAGAGAAAATTATACTCTAACATAAATTATTTGATAGTGAATTTTGTATTCAAAATCTTTTCATCTGTCTTAATTATATTTAATTAACCTATGGAAATTGTAGTTCATTAAATACTAGAATATCCTAATCTTGAGTAAATCTAACTGAAATACGAAGGAAAATTAAGCTGACAGGCATATCTACTACTAGAAAATTAGATCGAAGTTTGAATGATACTAAATTGGGCTTTGCCAATATTGAGCCTTCTCAGGGTTTCAGGCGTCATGTTAAATGAGTGCTCATAATAGCTAGTTCTGTAGTTTTTTTACAGACAAGAATAAAAAAATTGTGCATTTTTGCTTGTTTTTATTAGTGGGAGGCAAAAGTGCAACAAGGAGAAAGAGATTTTGAACAGATCTCTAAAACGATTCGAAAAGAAGTGGGAAGATTTGAGGCAAGTATAAAAATTTTACACTTTTCTTAACAACGTGGGCACATTTTGCTGCAATTTTATGGTAAAATCAAATTTAGTTTTGTACTAATGGACTTTCTTTCATATATTGTACTTTATTTAACAGAAAGAACGAGTGAAAGATTTTAAAACTGTTATTATCAAGTACTTAGAATCATTAGTACAAACACAACAACAGGTAAGCTAATTTTTTTATAACATTTTATGACTTAACAAACTTCTAGAATTTTTGGTATACTTTTTCATTTTAAAGATGATAATCAATGAAATAAGCTTTCAAATGTAAGGAGAAGTAAGAAATGGAGTAGAGAAAACCAATGGCAGCAAAGGAAAAATGGTAGTTGAAAGTAATTGGAAACGCTCAGGTCCTTTCTGCCTCTACTCCTAAACATGAGGCGAGATAGATGTTTCCAGTTTTCAGCTATGAGAAGCATGTTGGACAACTTTTCCCTTTCTCTCTCTTCCTAGTTTTGTTTCCCTATTGATCATATCTGTTTGAGTAAATTCTTATAGTAAGTTCTTCTCATCCATGACAGATAGAACATAACCTAAAAACTAAATTTTTAAAGTTTTTTTTTTCTTTTTTTTGGTATTGTTTTGATTTTTGTTTTATTTTGTCTGGGGATGGTGGTGATTGTATGCCACAAGTGGCATTTGTTTCCTTAACTAGAGAAGACCTTGGGTTTTAGTGTTACATTAAATAAAAGTCTATAACAAGATAATAGTTTTTTTCCTGTACATTTTAATAGAAATTTGAATAATAGATCAAATTATTTAATGTCTTGAATAATAGGATTTCTTCCTCCAGTTGGTTGTAAAATGTGTGTATTAGAAACTTGCCTATATAACATAAAATAGATTATATTTTTTATTTAGCTGATGACCTTTATCTTCAAACTATATTTAGTTTTTATTTTAAATACTTAGTTTGTAAAGTCAGATTTTTTAAATATGAAAATAAATAAGTTATATAAGCTTGTTTTTACAGGAATTGTTTTAAACGTAACTTTAGTTTATACCTTAATCTTTCTCTAGACTATCCAGGAAAGGTTGGCAGCTAATTCTTTCTAGTCTCTTTTCCCTTCCTTGCCCAATATTTTCTTTTCTTCCTCCTTTTTTCTCATTCTTTTTGGCAGCAATAAGATAAAATGTGACTATTCTCTGAATTAGGAGATGTTATCACTTTATATTGGGAAACCTCATTGCAGTTTTATTATTTAAGGTAATCTAATTTACACTAACAATCTGTTTCTGTATACAATTTTGTATAAGTAAAAAAAAAATCTTAAGTTTTTATGCATTTTTTAAATTACATTGGTTACATCAAAAACTGAAATTAGCCAGGAGTAATTAATATTTTAAATAATTACACATGAATTATATTGACAAATTTCAGATTAAGAAATAAAAATAATCCCTTTAAGAACCAGACTTTAGTAAATGTTAATCATTGTTAGCTATTTGTATAGATTTTTTTAATGCTCTACAAGATATATGCATATAAATGACCAAAAGGTAATGAGAATATCTTATTTTTATTATCATCCACAGCTGATAAAATACTGGGAGGCATTCCTACCTGAAGCCAAAGCCATTGCCTAGCAAGATTATTCCTGTTAAGATGATCTTGGATGTTTGTTCCAGTTATGCTGAATTCCACAATGAAATCATTTAAAACCATCTAAATAAACCACTATATATTTTATGAATTACATGTGGTTTTTTATATATACAGATATATATACTCAGACATTTTATTACAAGCTGCATGTCCTGACCCTGTTTGAATTAAGTGGACTGTGGCATGACATTCTGCAATACTTTGCTGAATTGAACACTATTGTGTCTTAAATACTTGCACTAAAAAAGTGCACAGCAAGGCCAGAAAATTTTACAATATTCTTTTCTTTATATGTTCTGTAGTATGTTCACCCTCTTTATGAAGTGAATTATCAATGCATTGATTAATGTTCACTTATACATTCCTGTATAGAAATTATGATTTTGTGATTACAGTAATAAAATGATATTCCATGTGAAGTATTAGTAACAAATTATTTGGGTATGTAAACATATTTAGGGATCTTTTGAAAGCATTTTTAATAGGAAGAAACTTTTTCTTCCAGATGTATATAGGTGATGCTATGATCCATTAATTTTTTCAGTTGACAGAAAAAGCCAGACTCTTTCATTATTAATTGACTAAATGAAATTTAAGTTTTCTTATGAAATCATCATAAACCAAAGAATATTTATCTCTTGATTCAACTATGGCGAATGTTCTTGTATTGAGTAAAGGAGAGAATAATGGTCTTTGCTTGTTTTTATCCATCCCTATTGTAAGTACCCAATTTAAGAATTAGCAAGAAAACTTATTTATGTGCTTCTGTTGCAAGTCCTGTGGATTTTGCTCATCTTCTATTATCTTCAAAACCCAAGACTTTGCATATATTTAATTTATTCCTTGCCTTTTCTTTGTTTTTAGTTTTAAACTAAAAGTAGATTATCTATGATTATAATTGACAAAGAATTGTACCATGCTAAAATACCCCATGATTTGATGAATAACCAAGGATAGCACAAAGCAAATTGAGGGAAAATGAAATTTGTCTTTGGCAACCTTCTTACCTATTCTGTATCCCGTTTAGATGGCTATTATCTAATCCTTAATGCTATTGAAAGTTAAGTTGTGACTGGCATCAGAGTTATTTTCACTTTTTAAACAGTATTCTTAAAGATGCCCCTCTTCTTAAGCTTAACAAGTACATCTCCCTTCCAGAGGAGTAAGATATGGTATGTGTAACTTGAGTCTTCTCTAGCAGCTTATTGGATACAATTAATGTATCAAAGTATCCTCAGGATATGTTTGCTTCCATTTATTTTAGTTGAAATTTTAAGCCTGCTGTAGGTATTATTCATATTTATACTCTGAGAACCCAGAAGAGTGCCTGACACCAAGAGTTGATGCATTGAACAGGAAAAGAAAAATCCTGGAAGATACAAAGTAACATTTGCTGTCTTGAAGAAGAAACTGAAGCGGAAATAGTACAGTCTTCTATTGCTTCTATTGGAGATAACTTAGATACTTTTGAGAGCTGAGTAATTCAGAGTAGTATGTATCAGATGCTATCTTGTCCCATTAATATTGAGCAAAACATAGACTTAATGGGAATAGTTTCACTACAGTGATGTCCTAGTGTTATATCTGTAGTTATATTACTTCCAAAGGTACAGTTTAAACATAGGATAATAACTTAGTTATTCCAGCCAAAATCTTCCATTCCACCATGGTATGTTCATTAGAACATTCAGTACCTTCAAATAAAATAATAAATATTTTCAGTTTTAATCAAGCTGGAGAGAGTAACAGATTCAGACCCCGTTCCAAACTTCATTCCCCTTAACAGTCTTTACTAAAAGATAAGGAATCTGCTGGAAATTTCAGATAAATTATATGAGGCTCTGATACCTACCAACATTTTAAGAGGATTTAATTTCTTCAACATTCCTCCCATCTCTGCCCAGGAATCTTCACATCTCCTATTCATGTTACTAAAATATTTTCATTCCAAATAAATAGAACAACAAGAGCATCAATAGTGCTGATACCATTGCCTTTTAGTTGGAATTTAAATATTTCTTTTTTATTTAACCAGATGTAAGTTAAAGAAGGACTAAAATGTCATATAGTGAAACAAGCTGAACTTGGATCAATATACATGTTTAGTCTGCTTCTGTTGCTTAGTAGCTGTGGGACTTTGGACATATCACTTAAATCTCATGTATAAAAGGTATAAAACTGATTCCAGAAGTGCCTTACTACTTTAATATTTTGTTTAAAATCTCAAACATTGTAAATATTCTATTAGAAATCAAATTCTAATCAAAACCACCTTCTATTAATAAAGTAAAACAAGGCTAGAGCAAAATAAATATGTAAAAATATGATTTCTAAAATATGAGAGTAAGTTTTCTTGATTGTATTTTTTGATGAGCTGTTTTTAACTTACTCAGCTTGTATTATACATTCATATATATTTATACTAGCCTCAAAATACCCTTGTTTCAATGTTGCTATTTTTAATTAAACTTTTTTATTATTCACATCTAGTAAAGTTTTACAAGTTCCTTGTACAAATTGTTTTATAAGTGGTTTTTAAATATAAAATGAATAGGCCTCTTAACAAAATCAGGTTTTTTTAAAGGAAGGAAATCAGATGAGTAGAGAAGGAAGATTATATTCCTTTGAAAAATGCTTCTTGATGTTTAAGGGAATTATAAAGACTTCTATTTTTCTGTCTTAAATAAAGCATGTGACTAGTTATAAAGCTAAGTGGCTACTTCACTTTTCTTGTGGCTCCCTGCATGGGCAGTCATGTGATTAACAACAGTTGGGGAGATAGCAGAAATTCAGTAACTACAGATAGGCTGAGCAAAAGTCACCCTGTGTTAAAGGAAGGGAGGTCACTGGTAGTGAGGAGGGAAGATAACACCTGTGAAAAGGAAGTCCAGTCACTGGCTTGGGAACTTTGGAGGCATTTCCACATCATATTCACTAGTCAGGAAATAGTAAGATACTATATCGCTTTGTGTGACATAGTCTTTGTTTCAAAGTATTGAAAAAAAGACTGAATAGAATCACCATCCCTCCCTTAATCAAAATGCAGAACCTGGGCCGGCCTGGTGGTGCAGTGCTTAAGTTTGCACATTCCAGTTCAGTGGCTGGGGTTTGCAGGTTCAGACCCTGGGTGCGGACCTACTCACTGCTCATCAAGCCATGCTGAGGCAGAGTCCCATATAGAAGAGCTACAACTCTACAACTATGATATACAACTGTGTACTGGGGCTTTGGAGAGAAAAAGAAAAAGAGGAAGAATGGAAACAGATGTTAGCACAGGGCCAATATTCCTCAAAAAAAAAATCCAGAATCAAAGAAGTGTCATTCCCAACCCTCCCAGTGAAGATATAGTTTCAAGTAATAATGAAGGTAGATGATGACCAGACACAGAAATAGCAAGAAAAGGGGAATTAACACCAGGGCAATGTGAATGATTGTTGATTATTCTGCCTTTGTAATCAGGGCCATAAAGAGAAGTAATGGTAATCTGTGGCTGAGGTCCTTAGAGTTTAGACCAATAGAAATATAATGTGAACCACATATATAATTTTAAGTTCTTTATAGCCAAATTTTGAAGAGTGAAAGAATAGGCAAAATTAATTTTAATATTTAACCCAATAGCTCCAAAATATTTTAACATCTTAATCCAATATATTAAAAATTATTGCAATATTTTACATTCTGTTTTTGTATTGTCTTCGATTTCCAGTATGTATTTTACACTTTCATCACATCTTCATTCAGACTAGCCACATTTTAAGTGATCAGTTGTCACACGTGGCTGGTGGCTATGATAGTGGAAAGTGCAGGTTTAAACAACGCCTGTGGAAACAGAAATGGAGAGTAAATCCA
The DNA here is from genome assembly GCA_031878705.1 of Tapirus indicus. Classification (NCBI taxonomy): domain Eukaryota; kingdom Metazoa; phylum Chordata; class Mammalia; order Perissodactyla; family Tapiridae; genus Tapirus; species Tapirus indicus. The sequence continues at coordinate 41,907,147 of CM062925.1, forward strand.
ACAGCTAGTTTGTTATTTACCATCCCAAATCCAGCGAAGAATTCGAAGCTAAATAAAAAGGACTAGTAGGTGTTGCTGTCAAGGGCAGGTACAATTTAGGTGCAAGGCTTTGTAGCATAGTGCTTTGCAAGTAGTGAGTACTCAGTATCTGCTGTGGATAAATTGTAACACCGTATCGCCAGAAGGAAATGGAGAGTGTCTAGTACAACTTCCTCATTTTACAGATAAGCAGGTCCAGAGCTTAAATCATTATGATGGAACTGATTTTTCCTCTTAAATCTGTGTGTTGTCTATGAACATTCTTCCTTGAAAATGTATAATAAGCTTTTCAAGATTCCTGTTCTAATCATTAACATACAAATGCTAGGAAGTCCTTTGGGATACAGAGAATTTATTTATGCAAACTGTTATTTCAGAAGTGGTTAAGAATAGAAGATTGTACAAAACAGGAAAGTTATGGCTTGCTGTCTAATCTTTTAACACACATGAAGAAATTAAAAATGCTCATCTTCCTTTCTCTTGTCATATACTTTTAAAACATTCTCCTAAAAGTTGAATAATTTTAAGTATTTCTCTTAATTAACTGGGTCAAATGGAAATTTTGTACTTAAAGCCAATTAAGGTGAAGCTGCCCACTTGTTAATACACAGTAAAAAAAATTTTAAGTCCAGTTAATGGGATAAACTGCTTTAAGGGAGTACTTAAAGAAAAAAAAGTTCTATTTTAAATTTATATATATGTAACTGTTTAGTAAAAACTAAAATCAGACAAAATTTAACAAAACAATAAATTGCCTTCTTATTCTTCCGTAGTCAAGTCTCAAGTTATCTTGATTTTAATCTATATTTTATTTCTTGGGTCTTTATTTCAAATGTTCTACTATATATGTGTATAACTGTATGTGGATTTGTATGTGTACATAAATGTGAGTGTGCAAGCATGACAGGCTTTTCAACCAAACTTAATTTCTAAACTTCAGTTAAAAATGTTTCCCAGCCTCTTGTAACTGAGACATAAAGCAAAATGCTTATGTTTTTAGTTACATTGCTTAAGTACCATTATTTTGCCAAGAGAAACTTGAGTTGATTCTGTTTCTGAAATCTAGTCTCCTCTCATTTCTACTGTTTCTCTCCCAGGGACAAGATCTTGTGACCATGTACTAGAACTATCTAAAGTCTCCTATGAAATACACAATCTTTCAGTCTCCCTGCTCTGCCAATCCTACAACCTGCTGCTGAGATGATCTTCCTTAAGAACTCTTATCACAGTACTGTGCACAGAAATCTTTCATAGACTCCCTGCAGACTACAGATGAAGTCCAAATTATCCAGAATCTGATCTCATTCCTATCTTGATCTTACCCCTTACCTTCACCCACCTTTTGCTTTAATCAGATGATGCCCCTGTCTTGTGAGCATGCTCTATCCCTTCCTGGTTCAATGCTGTTGTTGCTGTTATCTTGTCTGAGTTACCTTTTCCCCTTTACCAGCAATTGTTTAAATCCTATCCATCCTTTAAACTTTAAGGCCAAATTTGAAGTCTATATCTTCCCGATATTCTTTTTAGTCTCCTAACTAGAAGGAAGCAAGGAACGTCTCTTGATCTCTCAATAGGACTCTAGTAACACTTTGCACCTTTCAGATTGTATTTATCAGTGTATATCTTGCATTATAGTTGTCTAGTCTTAACTGCCTTGACTAGTCTGTATGTTTCTTGAATGACCTTGTTATTTCTTGTAGAACCTAATATGCTACAGCCAAGAAAGTGTAATGGAATGATTAATACAGTTACACATCTAGCCCACCAGTTTGAACCCTAGCTCAAGAATCTACATTATTCTATGTATAATCTACATTATTGCCTTTGAGCAAGTTATTTTTCTCTAAAACTTAGTTTCCTTATCTGTAAAATGGAAAGTAATAATAGTACCTGTTCAAATGCTCCTTAAGAGAATTAAGATAATTGATAATTAAGATTGGTTATTAAGATTTAAGATAATAAGTGAATTTCTCAGCAATAATAAGTGCTTAATATTAGCTATTATGCATCCAATAAGTGTTTACTGAATACTTAATATCTCAGTCTGAACAAAGTACCTGCATTTTATTTCACCAGTCTTTAGGGCTTCTTCAAAACAATGGGTGTGTGCTTGACTAGAGTCTAAATGGGCCTCTCAGAAGGGTTCCCTCTCAGGACAGTCTACCTCTGTGATTTGCTCTTGGAGTCCTCGGGCTAAGGATCAGAGATGGAGGGGAAGAATGCTGGCAGTCAAAATCTGTATTCAGCCAACAGAAGTTTAGAACTCCTCCCACTATAGAGATACTCTAGTAAATGAGCCTTGTCAGGAAATGAGCTAGAGACCTTTAAAGAAGCCTGGGGACAATGGAAAGAAAGGTGAGATAGAAATGTGGCAATATCTTAGGGGAAGAGAAGTTTATTTCCACACAAACACATGTAAGAACCTTAAATATGTTGTAGACTAAGGGAAGTAGTAATCAATGAAGAAAAAAAATGGAAAATAAAAAGATTATGACAGTAATTGATGGAGCAGCCATCATCCAGCCAAGGGATGGTGAGGGCTTGACCACTGCAGTGGAAGTAGGAAAGGAGATAGTTTAGGGAAACGGAAATAAAAATGGGCAGGTTTCATTCATTCAATAAGTATTTGTTCAGTCTACCATGTGTTAGATACTGAAGCAGTGTATTGGGTCAGGGAAGGACAAGAAAGTTGTCCAGGATGATCCCAGATTCCTGGCTTTGATGACAGGATACTGCTGCTTTGATTAACTGAGATAGTATAGGAGCTGTAGGTTTGGGGAAAGATGTAGTTCTTAGGGACATGTTTTTGAGGTAACCATCGATGCAAATAATCCATAATCAATGTGTAAATCAAAGTTGGGGTGAGTCTATTATGAGCCAGGTCTGAGGACTATAGCCTGGGGGCTTCCTTCCCCACAGAAGGAAGCACACCAAAGAAGCAGGGTGTACAGGTTATATACTGTCCTGGAACAAAGAGCATACATCACATATGACAGGAATATCTCTTTTACTACTGTCACAAGATGCTTAGCTAGCACAGCAGGTCAGTAATTAATCCTTAGTTTCCAGGAAGAGATGCTTATCCTTAAAGAAATGCTGATTTGGAGAGAAGCCACATCCCTTTCTAAGGGCATCATCCTTGCCTTTGGGATATTGTAAATGTTTAAAGCAGATGTACAATGCATGCTCAACAGGCCGCATCAGGCCTTTCTGGAAAAACAAGGTCAGGCCAAATTAGTTTTAAACTAAATGGCTTCCTCATATACTCCAATATATCCTGTTGCTTTTCATTTATTTATCATACTTTTGGACATACAACGTGAAAATAGAAGTCAGGACTAGATATTGCATCATCAGGTTAGAAATGTGAACATGCTCTGTCTCTTAAAACCATGATTGTGGGGGCCGGCCCGGTGGCGCAGCGGTTTAGTCCGCGCTTGGCAGCCCGGGGTTCGCGAGTTCGGATCCCGGGCGCCCGCCGACGCACTGCCTGTCAGCCATGCTGTGGCGGCGTCCCATATAAAGTGGAGGAAGATGGGCACGGATGTTAGCCCAGGGCCAGTCTTCCTCAGCAAAAAGAGGAGGATTAGCAACGGATGTTAGCTCAGGGCTGGTCTTCCTCACCAAAAAAAAAAAACCATGATTGTGAATGACGTCATCCTTGGAGAACAAATGGAATGAGATCAGCCTGCTGAGGACAAAATCCTAGATAAAACTAATTTAGTCTAAGGGAAGAATGGAGGTGAAGAAGTCAAGTAGATGGAAAGAGCCTCAGAAACGAGCGGGGATATTTCTTCCTCTGAACAAAAAGGAAAGGAGGGATGGGCATATTTGGAAATAAAGCCTGAACACTTTTATTTTCTGGTGAAGTAGGAAATTAAGCCATTATCAGGGAGTGGTGTCAGCAGAAAAGCCAAAGAAGACTGGAGGCCAAAGAAGAATAGCACATGTTTAGAAAACAGAAATAAAGATGAGTAAGAGAACTATTAATGAGTACTGACTTTCAAATGAGTTTGCAATTCGTGAATTTACAATGAAGCCAACTGAAGAAAGTATCCATTTCTTCAGCCATGAGAAAGCAGGACCTAAAACAGATTGTTGGATTCATTCAGGATTAGGGGTGTGTGTGAGAGAAAGTCAAGGGGGAAGGTATTTTGAAATAAGAATTTAAAAGACTAAAGAGAGAAGTGACAGGCACAAATTGGGGGATGTAGATATGGTGATGAGGTGAAAGATTTTTCTGGTAATGAGGGAACAAGAGAGGAGAAAGTGGTCAAAGGAGGAAAGCTCAGTTTCAGAAATGGCATTAATTTTTAGTGTTTTGGCACTTTTTCAAAAAGAATAACCTCAATATGGCAAACAACTGCCTCTGGCTCTTCAGTAGTGCCATTAGGGTTATTTTTGTGGATTCTTTGAATTTACTTTTTGATTTGCCAAAGTATCGAAGGCTTTTGCATGTCAATTCATAAAAATCGACCTCAGTCTCCTGATTTTTAAATTAATGTTTATTTCATCACATTTATACATGCATATAGTTTGAAAACTAAACTAGCACTAGAAAGGCTAAATAACAACATACAGTGGTTCAGTGCCCCACAAGTCCCAGTTACCAGTCCTCTCCTCAAAAATAACCTCTTTCTACTCTGAGCTGTTTCTTCTGCCATTTTTAAACCTTCATATTTCTAAATAAAATCCATATACTGCTATCTTTTGAATCATCAATTTTAGACACCATCTAATCTTTTTTATGGTAAACGAGAGTGTGGTTCTCTTACTCTGCCATCTGTCTGCTTCACACACTCATGCTCCCCACTTCCACTGTTACAATTTTTGGTTAAATCAGTATTCAATATTTGCATTCTTATGCCTATACAAATATTGTTCACCGCTGAAAGTTGTAGCATGTTTAATCATGATTTTCTTCCTTTTTAAAAAAATAAACAATAAATTTTTAGAAAACAGTATTAGATTACCAGAAAAATTGTGAAGATAGCATAGAGAGTTCTCATATACTCTACTCCTAGTTTCTCTTATTATTAACATGTTACATTAGTATAATATGTACATTTGTTACAGTTAATGAGCCCATATTGATACATTATTATTAGAGTCTATAGTTTGTTTCGATTTCCTTGGTTTTTGCCTAATGTCCTTTTTCTGTTCCAAGAGCCCACTCAGGATACCACATTATGTTTAGTTGTGTCTCCTGCTCCTCTTGGTTGTAACAGTTTCTCAGACTTCCCTTGTTTTTCAATGACCTTCCTATTTTTTTCCTGAGGTAAAACGTCTTGATTTTTTTTCTTCTTTTTTTAAAATCTATTGCTAATTTTCTCCATGTCTTCCCATAGTACATTTTCCCACAAGACCAGGTAATGTAGCCATTCTGATTGTTTTCCTTAGGGCCCTCTCTCCTGGGAACTTCTGTTTTCTCTGGACCAGTGCTCTCTGGGCCTGTTGTAATCTTATCCTTGGCTTTCCCTTGCTCTCAGCTTTGGAATTGCCTTTACCTTTCTCCTGGGATTCATTCCCTAGATACTGGGTCTCACGCCTTCCTGTTTCTTGGTTTATTCTCTTATGTTGGCGTGGTATGTTCTCCAGGGGTTTCTTATGTTGAAAGAAGATATGGCAGAAAGCATTATGAAAACAGCCCTCAAAATGTCTGCCTCTTGAGTCAGGTTGCTCTAGACTGGGCTGGTTATCTCTGCCTGTGCACAGTGGTGATCCTGAAGATTCCCTTTGTTTCTCCCCTGGGTTGTATCTCCTGTTCTCTATACCCTGTGTTTTCCTCTTTCTTGATTTATTCCCTCATTTTGGTGGATATCCAGAGTAGGTTCCTGAAAATGGATGCATAGAAACCATACTTTTGAGGCTTTATTTTACCTTAATCTTTGATAAATAACTGAGTGTATGTTGAAAATCGTTTTCTCTAGAATTCTGAAGACATTGCTCCATTATCTTCTAGCTTCCAGTGTTGCTGTTGAGAATTCCAAAGCCGTTCTGTTTTCTGATCTTTTTTATATGAGCTTCCCCCTCCACCTCCCCCACCCCTCCACCAAGATTGTAGGGTCTTCTTTTATCCCTGGTGTTCTGAAATCTCAGAGATTTGCTATAGTGTTCGTCTGTTTTTATCCTATGTGGGTGCTTTTAATCTGGAAACATGACATCTGGTTCTGGAAATTTTCTTGAGTTATTTCACTCACAATTTTCTCCCTTTTGTATCTCTGTCTTCTCTTTCTGGAAGACCCATTATTTGGATATTGGATGTCCTGGACTGCTGCTGTTATTTTCCTTTCCTATTTTCCATCTCCGTCATTTTGTTCTACTCTCTGAGTGACTTTGTTCTCTGAGTCTTCCTATTTTTAAGTAGCTTCCTGTTCTTGTTTCACAGAATCAATGTCTTCTTGTATCTCTCTGAGGATATTAGTGATAGTTTACTTTTAAAAGTTTTTTCCTCCCTGTTTCTGTTTCCTTAAAATTATTTTTCTATTTTGGTCTCTCTTCCATGTTAGATGCTTTCCTCAGATATCTGCTAGTCCTTGGATGCCTCCTTGTGATTAACGGCGGGAATTGAAAGCTGATCGGAAGCTCTGAGTAAGGTCATGGGGCCTGTCAAATTTGAGCATCACTGAAGAGTGATCTCATTGGGCTGTTTGTAGGGAATTTCCAATATTGATGTCTCTAGATTTTTCCTCTTGGGCTGGTCAGATTTCCCAGAGAATACTTTTCTGGTTCCCTGCATGGAAGGTAAAGGTGTAGGGACCAGCCTCTATAAGGTTTCAGCATCCATCATTCAATATGTGTATGGTCACTTACCCCCAGACCCTAACTATTTTTTGGTAAAAGTCTCCATGCCCTCAGCTGAGCCAGTCAACTTCCAATGCAAAAACTCTCTCTTTTACCCTCTCTTGAGGAAATATCTTCCAGAATTGTGCAGAGCTGGAGAGGATTAAGGGATCTTCCCGATTCTCAGTTTTCACTCAATCTTCCTTATTTTAGCCAGCTACCTCCCATCCTAGAGGTACTTGCTGTTCCCTGTGGCTGAGGCTTTGGGGTATGGTGCCGTGTAAACCAGGTTGATTTTCAACTTTCCCACTGTTGACATAAATTTGGCTTTTTCTTGTTTGCTAAAACAGAATTACTTCTTATCTATCTGCTTTCTAGTTTACAAAAATCTTGTTGCTGTTCTCTCTTCTGCTTTTCCTGTCTTTATGGGTTTTTTTTTTTTTTTTTTTTAAGAAAAGAATTCCTTGTTGCCATTTTACTGGGGCTGGAAAAAGGACTGAAATTAGTTATGTATATTCAACTTGTTATCTTAACCCAGAAATCTCTACATCAGTTTAACTGCAACATAGTATTCATAGTGTAGATACACCAACATATTTCTCATCCATAATATGACAGAATTTGTTTCCAAATTTTTGCCTTCATAAACAATGCAGTATTCTTACACATACTTTTCCTGCCCTGCACATATGAAACTACTTCCAAAAGTGAAACTTCTGGAGTGAATATGTGCCTTTAAAACTGTAATAGCTACTGCCAATTTGTCATTCAAAAAGGTTAACCCAGTTTACTGTCTTACCAATAGTACTCAGTTCCCTGCATCATTGCCAACATTGGAATAATCTTTGAAATTTTTGCCAATCCAGAAGTTGAAAAATGATACCTTATTATTTTAATTTGCATTTCCTTGATGACTACTGCATTTGGGTGTCTCTGCTTACCGTTATGTGGTTGCTAGCCTCCACAATGGCCCTAATTCATTCTTGCCTCCTGAGACTTAAGCCATTGTGTAGTCCCCTCCCACACTGAGAAAGGCTAACCTATGTAACCAGTAGGATATTGCAGAAATGATGGAGTATGACTTCTGAGGGCAGGTGATAAAAAATCATGGTGGCCTCTGCCCTGAGCTCTTTTGGATTTCTTGCTTTGGGGGAAGCCAGCCTTGATGTCTTCAGGACATTCAAGCAACCGTATGGAGAGGTCCAAGTGGCCGGGAACTGAGGCCCTCTGCCAACAATCAACATTAACTTGCCAGGCATAACCACCTTGTGAGTGGATGCTGAAGCCCGGGCGAGTCCTGAGATGACTGTAGCCTTGGCCAACATCTTGACTGAAACCTAAGCTGCTCCCAAATTCCTAACCCACAGAAACTGCAAGATAATAAGTATTTATTGCTTTAAGCAGCTGCTTTGGGGTAATTTGTTATGTGGTAATAGATAACTAATTCACATTTTTTTTTGGTCCATTTGCATTCTTCTGGGAATTGCCTGTTCATACTGTGTCCACTTCCTATTGTGCCATTAAAAAAAATTATGTATTCTTTATGTATAAAATATACATTAATCCTTTGTTATACATGTTGCAAATAGTTTTCTCAGCTTACTGAATGTTTTTTAAACTTTATGGTTTTTGGTTTACATTAATTTTAAACCCTTATCTAGTCTAAAATATAATCTTTCCCTTAATGTCTTGGACATGTTGTATATTGTAATAACACTTCATCTACCTTAATGTTTTATAGCTTTGTTTCTTCATAGAGCTTTTTACTACATATGGAATTCATTTTAAATCCTATTTTACTTTCCTCCCAAACAGACAGCCAGTTATCCACAAACTATTTATTATGCCATTTATTTAAACTTTTAACATTCATTAAAACTTTAAAACTATTTAAACATTTAGTAAAACTATTTAAACACCATTTATTTAATAGCTTTTTTTTTACCCCCACGGGTTTGAAATACATTGTTGTTTCATACTATGTTTCTATATATTCAGGGAGCTATTTCTGGGCTATTTGATTCCCTTGATCATTTATCTAATTCTGCTCCAGGATCATACTGTTTTCATTACTATGGCTTTATAGTATGTTTTGATGTCCTATAGATTAACTTATCCCTTCATTCATTTTTATTCTTGTTCAAACTTCCCTGGCTATTCATTTTTCAAGTGAATTTTAGAACCAGCTTATCACTTTTCTTAGCTTGTTGGGGCTTTGATTGTATTAACTTTATAAGTTGTTTTGGTGAAAACTTATATCTTTAGGGGCCAGCTCAGTGGCATAGCAGTTAAGTTCGCACGCTCCACTCCACTTTGGTGGCCCAGGGTTTCGCAGGTTCAGATCCCAGGCACGGACAGACGCACTGCTTGTCAAGCCATGCCGTGGTGGCGTCCCATATAAAGTAGAGGAGGATGGGCACGGATGTTAGCCCAGGGCCAGTCTTCCTCAGCAAACAAGAGGAGGATTGGCAATGAATGTTAGCTCAGGGCTAGTATTCCTCACACACACACAAAACATATCTTTAAAATATTGATTCTTCTCATCTAGGAACATGATATAACTATTTTCAGATCTTCTTTTATGTTTAATAAAGTTTTTTATTTTCTTCATATGTCTTGCACATTTATTGTGAACTTTATCCTTGGAATTATAAGTTCTTAATGCTGTTATTAATGAAATATTTTGGTTTTCCATATGTTATTTTCTAATTGGTTAATGTTGGTGTATAAGAAAGCTATAGTATATGAAATCTATTGATTTGTGATGTTGATTTAATATCTGGCACCTTATGAAACTCTTTTATTAGTTCCAATAATTTTTTAGTTGATTCTGTCCTATGTAGATTATTTCATCTATAAATAACCCTAGTTTTGTATTTTCCTATCCAAGATCTTTCTTTTACTTCTCTTATTGCATTGGCTAGGACCTCTAGCAAAATGTCAAACAATAGTTGTGATAAAGTTATTGATACTATTATGATGCTTCGTCATATGATGTTGGATAGTATATTTGCTGTGGAGTTATAGTAGTTAACCTTTATCAAGTTAAAGGTTTTTTTTTTTTTTTGCTATTTCTATCATGTTAAGAATTATTAGCAAGAGATGTACTGATTTATTAATGTTTTTTCAGGATCTATTGAAATACTCATTTATTTATTTTTTCTTTTCTAATCCGACAATATTGAGAAATACAGCAACAGATTTCCTAATGTTTAACCATCTTTATGTTCCTGTAAATCTTTTTTGGTCATGATGTGTTCATCTTATAACTGAATGTTGACTGTGTAATACATTCTAGATAGATTTTGCTCAAAAGTTCTAACATAAATTGGTAGTTAAAGCAGTTTATCATTAAATTTGCTGAAATATATTTTTACCTAATACTAGGTAAGTGTTGTATTTTTAGTGTAAGAATTTTATACCCCGATTGCAGGAGAATTTTATTATTTTGCTTATGCGAGTTTTTTGCTTTTATTAACAGATACTGTTTAGTGTCTTGTATATGTATTTGCTCTGTATTTTTATTAATGTTCTGAGAAGATATGTAGCAGGCCTGTCACCGACTGCAGAGGCAGACTAAAAGATATGTAGGAACAACAGGATATTTGCCACATTCTCTTACTTTACTGCTATTCTTTCTCCCCTCCTTAGTGGTTACTCACAGAACTTGATTAGAAATTTAACTCTTCTAATTATTAGCTAATAATTTCATAGTTATTTAGTCTCTCTGAGACTCAATTATGCCATCTATAATAATTGAAATTATAACAATACCACTTATGGCTGAGTTGATAGATCCTCAAGAACACACCCACATACTGAGAGCTTGTATATATTTTCAGCAAGGCAAAATTACACACAGCTATTAGAATGCAGCAAATAGGTTTCATTTGAACCATCTGTCACATCCTCACAGAGCCACACATTTCTGCCTCTTAAGTCCAATGGGTAAATAAGTGAGCCATGCCAGACAAATACATATATGCCAGGCTACCAGCAGGCAGTTGTGGAAGGTCAGTACAGAAAGCATATTAAAAGCTTCATCAGCATTCTATAGCTCAAAGATTTTATGATTATATAATCCTGGGTTACATCACCTACTTTAATAATCTGTTTACTTAATAATCTGTTATTATTATTTAATAATTATATTTAATAATCTGTTTCAACCAATCTTGGAATTGTTTTGGGGGTCTTCTGCCATCAGCCGCCATTACTGTTTTTAAAAACAAAAAACAGAAACACTGTTTTTAGGCTTTGAAAGTCCTAGTGCCCATAACACTTCTTCATGGAGTTGTTATGAAGCTTAAATGAGACATGGTATGTAATAGCATCTGGCATAGTACCTGCTGCATTCCATTGGTTTTGTAGATGAGTATTTAAATGCTTACATAAAGCTTTCAAGAAAAATGTCCCAGGCATTATGCCAAGTAGGGCATAAAAATTTCTTTTAAAAAGGTACTTGCCCTAAAACCTAGTGAGTGAGGCAGATAAATCACACAATAGTGTCATAGTCACCAGAGGCTTAAGGGAACCAACAAGCTGGGCTCTGAACTCAGACAGCATGGAGTCCGCAGAGCTGTACATCAGGAGGTGCTGGCCAGTAGAAGAAAAGAGGAAGGGCTGTCTGGTCAAAGGGCACAGCTTATGCTGAGGCATGGAATTCTGAGAGGCAGACACATCGCGAGTTGCCAGCGGGTGGGTGAGGAGGGTGGATCTTCAGATGAGGTTAATGTAGAAGGCTCTGCAGGGTCATTAAAACAAAGGGGCCGATTCTTCCTCTTTTCCATGACTTAGGGTCTCATTATAAACTTCAGAGTTTGCCACTTTGAAATGCCCCCTGGACTCAAGGCACAGGTGTTTGCCTGCAGCCCAAGAAGCTCTGGCTGAGGTCACTTCTCAGTGACCCACAAGTCACCTCCAAGTTTCCATTCTGCTCTGTGCTCTAACCTAAGGAAGAAACTCAGAGTTTACAAAGGTTAGTTCCCTCGACTGGAACGTTTCATCTTTTAGGTACTTTCAGGTTATTAGGTCCTGGCCCGAGGGGCAGATTCCGGCCCTCACCTTTCTTTTCTTTTTGTTGTGTCTTCTATTTTCTTTTATAGTCAAAAAGTCCTATACCGTTACTTACAGGCAACATTTCAGAACTGGAGCAAGAAGCTGGAGCGTTTGTCTGAGTGCCCGGCCGACTTGAGGCTCCGTATTATAATACCATTCCAAGGTTCGACGGCTAACTCAGAAGGAGACGCCAACCCTGGAATGGAAGGGAAGCAGGCAAGTCTTGGTAAAAGTTGGAGGATTCACTGCTGTTGATGCCAGCCGAGAGTCAGAACGAACGTTCAGCCAACCCAAACAAAATCAAGAAGCTCCATGCTTTTCTATTCCTCGCTGTCCTGCAATCTGTTAAGGGTGGTGTCTTGCAAATTGCAACCCGGCACACGCCGGGGCCCGAAGGGCAGGGAGCGCCCGGGTGCGGCCCTGTCCCCGGCGCCGTGGCGCGCACACCCCTTTTCTGCAGACTCACAGGTTTTCAGGCCCCGCCTCCTCTGGGCCCAGCCGATCCCTGCCGCCCTTCAGGCCCGGAACTCAGGCGCCCAGAGCCCCGCGCCCTCCGCTCCCGGGTCCCCGGCTCCAGCCCCGAACCCTCCCAGAGCGCGGCGGGCGGCGGGGGCGGCGGCCGATCCGGGTCCGAGCCGCGCAGCCTCGGGGTCCCGCGGGCGCAGGGAAGGGGGCGGGGCGGCCGGGCCGGGGGCGGAGCGGCGGCCGCAGCCGTCAGCCCGCCCCCCGCTCGTCCTTCGCCGGCCGGCTGGCGCGGCCATGGAGGTCTACATCCCGTCCTTTCGCTACGAGGAGAGTGACCTGGAGCGGGGATACACGGTAGGCGCGGGCCGCGGCCGGACAGGGCCCCGGGAGCCGGGCCCGCGGCGGCTGAGCCCGGGAGGTGCCCCCGGCCGCCGCCGCCCCTGCGCAGGGGGTCCCCTCGCTCCCCTCCCCTCCCCCGGCCCAGAGGAAGGGCTGCGCCCCGCGCGGTTGTCAAGGAAACGGGCGCCCCCTCCCTGGCGCGGCGGCTGCGGGCGCCCGGGGTCCCCGGTCCGGTCCCTTCCCCCTCCCAGCCGCGCTCCGGGTCTCCGGGCAGGAGCGCCTGGAGTCGAGTCCTCCGACGCGGCACTCGCCATTCTCCCCCTACCCGCCCTCTGGAGCCCGGGATGGGCTGCGTTCGTTTCTGGCACAGCCGCCTCCTTTGCCCAGACAGAAGTGGCTTCGCGGCGGCTTGATGTTGGCTTCTAAGTTCTGTGGGATTCATTCAGATGAAAAATATGCTAATTAAAAAAAATCCTCACTCGTAGCTATTTATTAGCCAAAGTGAATAAGTGTCTTGCTTTAAGATGGTTTCCAAAGTTTGTTTCTAGTTCTGCAGTGCCATGAAACGGCAAAATCACGTTCTTAGTGAGCACCTGTGCCATACTTGGGACTGGGATCACCGAGAAATGAGAAATAGGGCCCCTGTTCTCAAGAGTGGAGGAGGGGCGGGGAGGGCAGAGAGCAGGGCCTGGGACCTTTGGGTAATAAGTTTAGCAAGTAAACTGTAGGTGGTTGATTTCCCAGTGAATTTAGACATTTTCATCTAGACAGCCATTACTAGAGGGAGAAATACCTGAGGCTGGGTAGATCTTGGAAGAATTTATTTCCAGTTGTTAAAGAGCAGAAAGGCTTTGGAGAAGACTGCAGAGGGCAGTCTGGAAGGACTGTGATTTTATTCACTTCTAATTCACTCACTTGCTAAACACCAGCTCCATTAACCTCTCTCGCCTCCTCTGAATATTATTCGGTTTTGGTGACAGCCTATCTGGAACCTTGTGTTTTTATAGGGAGGATTAAATCACCCTCTCAAAGGAATGTTTAGAATTAAGAGTAGTGATTGAAAAAAAAATCCAGATTGTATGTGGGTTTTTAGAATTAAGTAGACCACTGGGTCCAAGTGTTCCAAAACATGTACTCAAAGTGCCTTCCATCCAGGAGGAAACTGCAGTTGAGGGGGGGAGCTGAGCTCAGTATAGTGGCCATTATTTATATAAATAATCCTTTCCAATGAATTAACATTTGGTTAAATATTCTGTATCTTCCTTAAAAAAAAGTTGAACTTAAATTTGAACCTATTCAAGGCTTTTCCTTAGACCTAATACCTTGGTTGTCTTTCGTTCTTCCAGTATCTCACCTCTCCCATCAGCATCAGCGGTCATGGAGGGCCTACTGTCTTTGGGGCATTCTTTCAGGATCTGAAGACCAGGGCTGCTTGCTAAGGGCCCTGGTCTTCAGAGAAAAGATGAAGGTGGTCTCAGTAGTCCATGCTAAAAGTTAATTACCTCCCCCAAATAAGTACTTTTAAATAAATCAAAATTAAGGCTCATTGGCCATTATTGATTTTCTTTAATTAGAGAATCTGTGTTTTTCCCCAAAGTTTTCATATATTTTTTATTATTTGTATTATACCCAGGCGTGAGCCAGACTCCAGGTTGTGAATTAAACTGGTTTGCAAGGAGCCCTTTCCTCGGTAAACTTGGTAGGTTGAAGATTGCTTATGTGACTAGAATTTGTGTGATCATTAAGAGTTTACTTAAAAAAAAAAAATGTTGGGTCTGGCCCGGTGGTGTGGCGGTTTAGTTCGCTGTTTGGCAGCCTGGGATTCGCGGGTTCGGCTCCTGGCCCCCGCTGACACACAGCTTGTCAGCCATGCTGTGGCATCGTCCCATATAAAGTAGAGGAAGATGGGCACGGATGTTAGCCGAGGGTCAGCCTTCCTCAGCAAAAAGAGGAGGATTAGCAATTGATGTTCACGCAGGGCTGGTCTTCCTCACAAAAGAAAAAAAAAAATCCTAACTCATTCTAGATCGGTAACCATGTTGTTAAGATACCTTCTGCAAGTGATTTTCTTTTCCTTTCTGTGTTTGGGAGGCAGCCGTTAGATATTTTGTTGCCTCTGCTGAGCAACTATTTTATAATTGTGCAGCAGTTTATTCATTCAGCGAATGTTACCTGAGTGCCTGATATATGTCTCTGTTCTAGGTGCTGGGAACATAGCAGTGAATAATATGTCATCTTGTAACAAAAAAAACCCCTAGAATTTAAAAAATATAATTTTAATTTCCTAAATAAGAAAATGGTAAAATAATATACACTTTAGTGTAAAAAGTATCTTTTTACTTTAGTGATTATGTTTATATTTTATTTTTCTGTGAGGAAGATTAGCCCTGAGCTAACATCAATTGCCAATCCTCCTGTTTTTTGCTGAGGAAGACTGGCCCTGGGCTAACATCTGTGCCCATCTTCCTCCACTTTATATGGGACACCGCCACAGCATGGCTGACAAGCAGTGCATCCGTCCGCGCCCGGGATCCGAACCTGTGAAAACCTGCAAACCCCAGGCCACCGAAGTGGAGTGCACAAACTTAACTGCTACACCACTGGGCTGGCCCCTATGTTTATATTTTAAATTGAAGAGGTATTATATTGCATTCTGACAAATTCACTGGTAGGAATTTTATTTATTTATTTATTTTGTGAGGAAGACCAGCCCTGAGCTGACATCTGTTGCGAATCTTCCTCTTTTTGCTGAGGAAGACTGGCCCTGGGCTAACATCCGTGCCCGTCTTCCTCTACTTTTTATATGGGACGCCACCACGGCATGACTGACAAGCAGTGCTTTGGCAGGGACTCGGGATCCAAACCCACGAACCCTGGGATGCCAAAGCGCAAACTAAACCACTGTGCCACCGGGCCAGCCCCAGTGATAGGAATTTTAAAGTAGAAAAAGATAATTCTTCCTCCCTGGTTCTAGCCTCATGCCCTCAGAGATAAAACCTAGGGGTGCTTTCTTAGAGACTTTTCCCCCTATGCTATGAAAACAGGTTATTTTATTTTTTTAAGAATAAATGGCAAGATTTTACCATAACGATCATCCTGCAACTTATGGATCTCTTTCTGTATCAGTATGGATAGGTCTGTGTCCTCCTTCTAACTACCAGCAAAGGAATCTTCCACAGCAAGAATATGTCATAATTTGTTCCCCCAGATCTCTGTTGATGGCCATTGACATTTGCTCCTAATATTTAGCAACTATACCAAATGTTGAAATAAGACATCCCTGTACACGCTTTTTTATGCCTACCATTGGAATTTCTACTAGAAGTGGTACTTCTAGGTTTTGTAAAGTTTTTATAAATATTGCTCAATTGTTGTTCAAAAAATTTATACAAAGTTATGTGCAATATACAAAGTTATTTACCTTTAAAGAGTGAATTTTTTCCTTTTTAACATTTAAACATTTACTGTGGGCCTGCACAGTGTCTGGTGGGGAATGGAAGGATGTTGGTCCTGTCCCTCAGGATTCTCAGCCCATCCAAGAGGGGCGACATGGAGAAGGATGAGGGGTCCCTGATGTCAGCTGGAGTCCTGAGGAGGGAGAGGGCAGTTCTGCTCTGCCTCAGGGTGATGTGCTGGGGGTGGGTGTGGGGATGCTTAGGAATGCTGACTTTTGAAATCTGATTAGTTTTTTGCTGGGATTGTGAATTCTAGAAGGAGGAAGTACAGGGCAAAAATCTCATCTCAGGGGAAGGGCCTAGATAACTAAACTAGATCTAAATTCCTAGATTTGCCCCCCAAAAGGCTGCTTCTAAATCATTTTAGTTTACAAAGAAGCAGGAGAGGATATTGCACCAAAATGCAGATGAACTCAAATATTACTTCCTAGGGAAGTTTCTCTGTCCGCCGCGCTCCACCCTGCCCCTCCTTGGTTTTTTGTTTAATATCTGTTTCCTTGCTAGGCTGTAAGCTCCCTGAGGTTAGGACAGCGTACAGGGCCTATCACATAGTAAGAGTTCATTCCATGTCTGCTGAATAAATGATGACTGACTGAGTCTTCTAATAGGAGAAGAAAATCAGAAGAGCAGTGATCCTGAAGCAAGAAGCACCTCTGTGAGTTGGATGAGGGTCAGGGTGCAGACTGGAATTTAGAGTAAGTAGCGGGGATTGTGCAGAGGGGTTCTAGACAGAGAGAGGTGGGGAGAGACTAGCTCACTAGCCTTGAGAGTTACGGAGGGACAATGGACTTCAACCTCAGAGAGCGGGAAGTCACTGGGGAGTTTTAAGGAAGGAAGTAACATGATTAGCTTTGCATTTAGAAAGATGACCCTGTAGCATTAATCATTTAAGAGAGTCTTGCAAAATGACCAGAAAGGAGAGGATGAGGGCCTGACTAAGGCAACTTGGAAAGGAAGGGGGATGATGACAGAAATCTCCTGGACCTGGTGACCAGATGTGAGGCAGCAGGGAGACTCCCATGGTTGTGGTGCCAGTAACCAAATACGAACGGAAGCAGGGGGAAATTTCATTTGGGGACTTGTTGAGTTTTTCATGGTGGGTGAGGCTATTTGATTTTGGAGTTCAGGATATATAGTGGTCTAGGCTAAAAATGTGGGTCTAAGGGATCATTCAGCATAGAAGATGAAAAAGCATAAAAGTTGATGGTATTCCTGTGGAGTGAGGAAAGAGGGAGGACTGGCAGTAAAATCCAAGCACTTGCATGAGCAACGAATTCTCAGCACAGCATCCAGAGGGAGAAGGAGACCCAGGGGTGTGAGGCGGGAAGAGAAAGATCAGTAGATGCTTTACAAGAAGGAAAGTGCTACATGTGGCTGAGTGGTCTTGTAAAGGTGAGGTTGCAGAACAGTCCATTGGACATGAGGGTAAGCAGGTCCTGGGTGCCAGCGTACGCTGGTATTTTCAATTTCAGATACATTGTTGGTAAAAACAACAAAACTAGAATTACTGCTTAGGTAACAACACGAAGTTTGAATGTATTAGATTTCATTTTTTATAGCTGTAAAAACCAAAGCATTGAATTAGGTGATTTTTCATGTCCATTTTAACTACGTATATGTCTATGATTGACTGTGTTGTGCTTATATAAACATACATGATTGTAATATTGAGGTGTATGCAGGAATCATTATTGTTTTAATATTTTATGGATTAAAATATAAAAATAGAACAATATAATGAGCCACCATTTACCCATTACTCATGTTGAATATCTTACAATTTTTATTTCATATCCCCTCCCATTCTTCCATTTCTTTTTTATTCTGAAATATTTTAAAGCAAATCCAAGATATAATTTCACTGTGTTGACACAAATAATCCATAATCAATCTATAGATCAAAATTGGGGAGAGTTTATTATGAGTCAACTCTAAGGACCATATAGCCGAGGAGAGTACCTTCATGAAGGAAGGAAGGACTCTAAAGAAATGGGGCGTACAGAGTAGTTGTATACTGTCTTGGAACAATGAGCATACATTACATATGATAGGAATGTCCCTTTCACAACAGTCATGAGATTGCTCTGCTGGCACAGCAGGCCGGTGGTCACAAGGTGAGCACAGCAGGTTGGTAATTAATCCTTAGTTTTTAGGAAGAGATGCTTATCCTTAAGAGAATGCCAATATGGGGGGAAGATACATCCCTATCTTTAAGGGCATCGTTCTTGTCTTTGGGACATCGTAAATGTTTAAAACAGATATACAATGCATACTGAACAGGCCACATCAGGCTCTTTTGGGAAAACAAAGTCAGGCCAAATTAGTTTTAAACCAAATGGCTTCCTCATATACTCCAATATATCTTATTGCTTGTCATTTATTCATCAACTGTAAATATTTCACTATGAATATCTGACAGGTAAAGACTTCTTAAAAAACGTAACCAAAATGTAAATATTGCCACAAGATTAGCAGTACCTTAATATCATACCAATTCTTGGTAGTTTTTAATATTGCCTTGGAATTAATGATTTGCAGGAAGTATTACTATTGCCATTTAGATTTGTGAGAATGAGACTGACAGGCTGAGTAAGGGGCCTGGCCACCCGAGAGTGGCCCTCCTCTCTGTTTGCTTTCTTCCTCAGAGGAGCTTCCATCCAGTGACAAAATGGTAACAAGTTGCGGGTTAAAAAAGATGACATCCAGAGGAAGGGAGGGTGTTTCTTAGGAGTAAGGATACTTTTTTCCCAGAAGCTCTGAACAAATACATCTCCTTTCATATCTCACCCCCAGTTGGTTTCTCAACCGGTCCTCTTCCCGGGGAACCCTGTGTACCAGCTGGCTGAGGCCAGGGCTACTTGAACCGATCACCATGGCAAGGATAGGTGAACCAGATGGAGTTAAAAGAGGGGGCCTCTCTGGAGCTAGGAATGAGGTCAGTCCATTCCTGCCGCTAACCCTGTTGACCCTACAGTTGGAGAAGCTCAGAAGGACAGTGAGACCACAATGTCCACAACAGTATCTTTCAGTCACCCATTATAAGCATCTACGATGAAGGAGGCCTTTGTGTAACCAGGACATAGCTGGCCCAGTGCCTCACTCATGGTAAGCTCCCAGCATAGTCGAACATTGAATATGTGTTGAGTGATTAAATCAAGCATGTGTAAGATATGTTCCTTACCCTTGGGCAAGAAATACAGTTTGAAAATATTCTTGAACTTTAACGAACAGAATGATACATTCACTTAAAAATCAAAATAGGTGCAAGAAGATTGAATTTTGCAAATGTGGTGCTTAGAAATTTGGGGACGGAAGTAAGTTTGTTTTCATTGACCTAGAAAGACATTTTAATCTTTTTTTTAAGTAGTTTTTATTTTGTAATTTTATCTGTTCTTTTTAAATAAACTTTTAATTTTGAAATAATTTTAGATTTGCAGAAAAGTTGCAAAGTTCATACTGAAAGTTCCTATATACCCCTCCCCTAGTTTCCCCCATTGTTAACATCATACATTACTATGGTAATGTCAAAACGAGGGAACTAGCGTTGGTACATGACTATTAACTAAGCTCCAGACTTTATTTGTATTTCACCAGTTTTTCCACTAATGTCCTTTTCTGTTCCAGGATCCAATCCAGGATACCATGTTACGTTTAGTTTCGTCTGCTCTAATGTGATACTAAGCTAGTCGTTCAAGCTAGGCGTGCTGTGTCTCAAAAATAAGCTAGGCGTGTTATTAGAAATGAACCTGTGCAGGTCAAATCAAATGTTGGTTATTTCAGATGCTTCTGGGGTAATTTTTGCCATTTGGCAAAAGCCTATTTATAATATTCCACCAGTTTATGACAGAAGCTGACACAGCCCAATGGTGAAAGGCACAGGCTATGGACTCATGCTATCTGCATTCAGATCTTGCCTCCAGCATTTAGCCTGAAGTCTGACATTGGGCAAGCTGCTTAATCTGCCTGTGTCTTATCTTCCTCATCTGTGAAAGAGGAGAATACTAGTACCTATTTTAGAGGGTGGTTTGTGGATTAAATGAGATAATCCTTATGACATGCAAGGAATGGTATCTAACTACATTTGTGATTTATTCTTATTTCAAGTAGGGACTGCCCTTTTTGCTTTTTGGTAAGGAAGATTAGCCCTGAGCTAACATCTGTTGCCAGTCCTCCTCTTTTTGTTGAGGAAGGTTGGCGCTGGGCTAACATCCATGCCCAGGTCCCTCCACTTTTTTTTTTTTAATTACCATTTTTTTTATTGATGTCTTAATAGTTTATAACACTGTGGGGTTTTAGTTGTACATTTTTGTTTGTCCGTCACCTTGTGGATGTAACCCTTCACCCCTTGTGCCCACCCCCCCACCCCCCACCCCCCACCCCCCTTCCCCTTGGTAACCACCAATCAGTTCTCTCTGTCCGTGTGTTCACTTATAGTCCATATATGAGTGAGTTCATGCAGTGTCTGTCCTTCTCTCTAAGGCTTATTTCACTTAACATAATACCCTCTAGGTCCATCCATGTTGTTGCAAATGGGACAATTGTGTCTTTTCTTATGGCTGAGTAGTATTCCATTGTATGTATATACCACATCTTCTTTAACCAATCATCAGCCGAGGGACACTTGGGTTGCTTCCACTTCTTGGCTATCGTGAATAATGCTGCAATGAACATAGGGGTGCATACGCCTCTTGTGATGGTTGATTTCATGTCCATTGGGTAGATGCCCAAGAGTGGGATTGCTGGATCATACGGTATTTCTATTTTTAATTTTTTGAGGACTCTCCATACTGTTTTCCATAGAGGCTGCACCAGTTTGCATTCCCACCAGCAGTGAATGAGGGTCCCCGTTTCTCCACAACCTCTCCAGCATTTGTTATTTGTCTTTGTGATTATAGCCATTCTAACCGGTGTAAGGTGATATCTTAGTGTAGTTTTGATTTGCATTTCCCTGATGATTAGTGATGAACATCTTTTCATGTGTCTATTGGCCATCTGTATCTCTTCCTTGGAAAAATGTCTGTTCATATCCTGTGCCCATTTTTTGATTGGGTTGTTTGTTTTTTTGTTGCTCAGTTGTATGAGATCTTTATATATTACTGAGATTAATCCCTTGTCGGACAAACGATTTGCAAATATTTTCTCCCAGCTGGTGGGTTGTTTATTCATTTTGATCCTGGTTTCATTTGCCTTGTAGAAGCTCTTTAGTCTGATGAGGTCCCACTTGTTTATTTTTTCCTTTGTTTCCCTTGTCCGAGTAGACATGGAATCTGAAAGGATCCCTTATGTCCAATCTCAATTAGTGTACTGCCTATATTTTCTTCCAGGAGTTTTATAGTTTCAGGTCTCACTTTCAGGTCCTTGATCCATTTTGAATTGATTTTTGTATATGGCGATAGGAGATGGTCTACTTTCATTCTTTTGCATGTTGCTGTCCAATTTTCCCAGCACCATTTATTGAAGAGACTTCCCTCTCTCCATTGTATGTTCTTCGCTCCTTTGTCGAAGATTAGCTGTCCATAGGTGTGTGGTTTTATTTCTGGGCTTTCAATTCTGTTCCATTGATCTGTGTGTCTATTCTTGTACCAGTACCATGCTGTTTTGATTACTATAGCTTTATAGTATATTTTGAAATCAGGGATTGTGATGCCTCCAGCTTTGTTCTTTTTTTTCAGAATTGCTTTAGCTATTCGGGCTCTTTTGTTGCCCCATACGAATTTCAGTAGGTTTTGTTCTATTACCGTGAAGAATGACATTGGGATTCTGATTGGGATTGCATTGAATCTGTAGATTGCTTTAGGTAGAATGGACATTTTAACTATATTTATTCTTCCAATCCATGTGCATGGAATATTTTTCCATTTCTTTATGTCTTCCTCGATTTCTTTCAATAGTGTCTTATAGTTTTCATTGTATAGGTCTTTTACCTCCTTGGTTAAATTTATTCCCCGATATTTTATTCTTTTTGTTGCAATTCTAAATGGGATTGTCTTTTTGAGTTCTCTTTCTGTTGGTTCATTGTTAGTGTATAGAAATGCAATTGATTTTTGTAAGTTGATTTTATACCCTGCCACTTTACTGTAGTTGTTGATTATTTCTAGTAGTTTTCCGATGGAATTTTTTGGGTTTTCTATGTGTAAGATCATGTCGTCTGCAAATAGTGAGTTTCACTTCTTCATTGCTTATTTGGAGTCCTTTTATGCCTTT
Organism: Tapirus indicus; assembly: GCA_031878705.1. NCBI lineage: Eukaryota > Metazoa > Chordata > Mammalia > Perissodactyla > Tapiridae > Tapirus > Tapirus indicus. The sequence continues at coordinate 41,929,490 of CM062925.1, forward strand.
TTCTTGCCTAATTGCTCTGGCCAGAACTTCCAGTACTATGTTGAATAAGAGCGGTGAGAGTGGGCACCCTTGTCTTGTTCCTGTCCTCAAAGGAATGGCTTTCAGTTTTTCTCCATTGAGTAGGATGTTTGCTGTAGGTTTGTCATATGTGGCCCTTATTATGTTGAGGTACTTTCCTTCTATACCCATTTTGTTGAGGGTTTTTATCATAAATGGATGCTGGATCTTGTCGAATGCCTTCTCTGCATCGATTGAGATGATCATGTGGTTTTTATTCTTCATTTTGTTCATGTGGTGTATCACGTTGATTAATTTGCGGATGTTGAACCATCCCTGTGTCCCTGGTATAAATCCCACTTGATCGTGGTGTATGATCTTTTTGATGTATTGCTGTATTCGGTTTGCCAATATTTTGTTGAGGATTTTTGCATCTATGTTCATCAGTGATATTGGCCTGTAGTTTTCCTTCTTTGTATTGTCCTTGTCTGGCTTTGATATCAGGATGATGTCGGCCTCATAGAATGTGTTGGGAAGTATTCCATCTCCCTCTATTTTTTGGAATAGTTTGAGAAGGATAGGTGCTAAATCTTCTTTGAACGTTTGATAAAATTCTCCAGGGAAGCCATCTGGTCCTGGGCTTTTATTTTTTGGGAGATTTTTGATTACTGTTTCAATCTTTTTACTTGTGATTGGTCTGTTCAGATTCTCTATTTCTTCTTGATTCAGTTTTGGGAGGTGGTACGCTTCCAAGAATTTGTCCATTTCCTTTAGGTTGTCCAATTTGTTGGCATAAAGTTTTTCATAGTATTCCCTAATATCCCTTGTATTTCTGTGGTGTCTGTTGTAATTTCTCCTCTTTCATTTCTGATTTTATTTATTTGAGTCTTCTCCCTTTTTTTCTTAGTGAGTCTGGCTAAGGGTTTGTCAGTTTTATTTATCTTCTCAAAGAACCAGCTCTTTGTTTCATTGATCCTTTCTACTTTTTTTTGGTTTCAATTTCATTGATTTCTGCTCTGATTTTTATTATTTTCCGCCTTCTGCTGATGCGGGGCTTTGTCTGTTCTTTTTCTAATTCTGTTAGGTGCAATTTAAGGTTATTTATTTGGGATTTTTCTTGTTTGTTAAGGTGAGCTTGTATTGCTATGAATTTCCCTCTCAGGACCGCTTTTGCTGCATCCCATATGAGTTGGTATGGTGTATTTTCCTTTTCATTTGTCTCCAGATAGCTTTTGATTTCTCCTTTAATTTCATCAATGACCCATTGGTTGTTCAGTAGCATGTTGTTTAGTCTCCACATCTTTGTCCCTTTCCTAGTTTTTTCCTTGCAGTTGATTTCTAGTTTCACAGCATTATGATCAGAAAAGATGCTTGTAATGATTTCAATCTTCTTAAATTTATAGAGGTTTGCCTTGTTTCCTAATATATGGTCTATCCTTGAGAATGTTCCATGTGCACTTGAGAAGAATGTGTACTCTGCTTTTTTGGGGCGGAGTGCTCTGTATATATCTATTAAGTCCATTGCATCTAGTTTTTCGTTTAAGTCCATTATTTCCTTATTGACTTTTTGTCTGGATGGTCTATCCATTGATGTAAGGGGGGTAAGATCCCCTACTATTATTGTGTTATTGTTAATATCTCCTTTAAGGTTTTTTAGCAGTTGTTTTATGTACTTTGGTGCTCCTGTGTTGGGTGCATAGATATTTATAAGTGTTATGTCTTCTTGGTGAAGTGTCCCTTTTATCATTATATATTGCCCTTCTTTGTCTCTCATTACCTTTTTTATCTTGAAGTCTACTTTGTCTGATATAAGTATGGCTACTCCTGCTTTCTTTTGTTTGCCATTAGCTTGGAGTATTGTTTTCCATCCTTTTATTGAGTCTGTGTTTGTCTTTAGAGCTGAGATGTGTTTCCTGGAGGCAGCAGATTGTTGGATCTTGGTTTTTAATCCATCCCGCCACTCTGTGTCTTTTGATTGGAGAATTCAATCAATTTACATTTAGAGTGATTATTGATATATGAGGGTTTAATGTTGCTATTTTATTGTTTGTTTTCTGGTTCTTTTGCATTTCCTTCGTTTCTTGTCCCTTGTGTTTTGGACTGCAAATTCAATTTGGTATTTCTGCATGCTCATTCTCCTGGTTTTCTCTTTATTTGTCATGTGTGGTTCTCTTCTGGTTATTTGTTTAGTGGTTACCGTGAGGTTTATATAAGCGATCTCCTGGATAAGAAAGTACATTTTCAGATGCCTCCTTTTTCCTGAGGCTGGGTTGATTCAATCCCTTACCTCTTCCCCTCCTTATTTGTTATCTCTTTATTCCAGTTTGTGTCATGAATGTGTGTTTCCAGTGATGAGCTTGAATTAATTTTTGATGTTATCCAACTGTAGTTTGTTCTGGTTTAGTCTCCTTGCTTTTGTCCTTGCTGAAATCTTTGTATCCCCTTTCTCATTTGTTTTTTTTCAGGCCTAAGGGCCTTCTTGAGCATTTCTTGTAGTGGGGGTCTTGTGGTGACGAACTCTCTTAGCTTTTGTTTATCAGGGAGAGTTATTATTTCTCCATCGTATTTGGAGGATATTTTTGCTGGATAAAGTATTCTCGGCTGAAGGTTTTTGTCTTTCATGATTTTGAATATATCATTCCAGTCTCTCCTAGCCTGTAGAGTTTCTGTTGAGAAATCAGCTGAGAGCCTGATGGGGTTTCCTTTGTATGTTATTTTGTTTTTTTGTTTAGCTGCCCTTAATATTATTTCCTTGTCACGGGTATTTTTCAAGTTTGCTACTATGTGGCGAGATGATTTTTTATTCCTGTTTATTAAATATTTAGGTGATCTATTGATTTCATTCACTGTTATTTCCCTCTCGTTCCCTAGGTTGGGGAAGTTCTCAGCTATTATTTCTTTGAACAAACTCTCTGCTCCTTTTTCTCTTTCTTCTCCTTCTGGAATACCTATTATCCTTATGTTGCTTTTCCTCATTGAGTCTGATATTTCTCGAAGAATTTCTTCATTTCTTTTTCGTCTTAGCTCTCTCTCCTCCTCTATCTGGAGCGTTTCTGCGTGGCTATCCTGAATAGTGCTAATTCGTTCCTCCATATTGTCAGTTCTGCTCTTTAAAGACTCCATTTTTTCACTATCTCGTTGATTTTGTTTTTCATCTCCAATAATTCTGATTGGTTTTTCTTTATGGTTTCAATCTCTTTTGTGACGAAATCCCTGAATTCGTTGATTTGTTTCTGTGTGTTCTCTTGTATTTCGTTGAGTTTGTTTATGATAGCCATTTTGAATTCTCTGTCATTCAGGTTATCAAATTCTGTGCCTTCAGGGTTGGTTTCTGGGTGTTTGTCATTTTCCTTTTGGTCTGTAGTCATAACAAATTGTCGCAAGGATCTGACGGGGATGGCCTTATTTTTCCCCTCATGATAAAGTTGGTCCTGCAGTTTCCCCCTGCTGCCACTGGATGGAGATCGCGAGCAGTGTGCTCTGAGCCCGCTGCAGCCCCCGGAGGGATTAGGCTGAAACGCAGGGTGTCGGGGGGGAGGGGTCCTCTCTCCTGCTGGACCCGGGGGTTTCCTTTCTGGCTCTCTTAGGGTGTTTGCTACACCTCCTAAACAGTCCGTCGTCGCTTCCCAGTGGGGATCTCTCGACAGTCTGTGAGAGCACCTGGATGGCGATAGTTTTCCCCACTGTGGGCCGCCCCTCCCCCCTCAGCGAGATGCGCTGTCTTTGCGGATCGATTGGGGAGGGGGAGTACAACTTCTTAACTCTCCTCGCGTCCTTTTGGGCTTCCCGTGCCTCCACCGTCAGATGTATGGCAGCAGAGGTTTCTTAGAAGTCCTTTGTAGTGTTTGATTGAGCTCTGTTGGAATGCAAATGATGTTTTCGTTGTGTCATAGGTGGCAGAGATTCAAAGAGGGAATCTCACTCCGCCATGATGCTGACGTCCCTCCACTTTTTTATATGTGGGACGCCTGCCATAGCATGGCTTGATAAGCGGTGCATATGTCCATGCCCGGGATCCGAACCTGTGAACCCCAGGCTGCAGAAGCAGTGTGCATGAACTCAACCACTACACCACTGGGCCAGCCCTGAGATTGCCATTTTTAAAGCTCTTTAATGTGAATTAGTAATGTAAACAAAAGTCCAGGAGAAATATCTGTACTACATAAAATAAACTCTTTGCAAATACTTTGAAGTACTTCAGAAGCAACAATTACATATAATCAGCTGGTATTCTTATTATAATGTTCAAACTGTGTGTTCAGTTTGGGTTTAGTTTTCTAGACTTATTTACTGCATATGTTTTTTTTTCCCTTCAAGATCATAAAGGCTAATATATTTACATAAATGATTAGGGTTTGTTATAGAGAGCACAGAGATACGTGTTTCCCACCTTCTCCATCTCTTCCATCCCGCACTGCATCTCTCCAAAACAGGAACCAGCTACTCAGACTTTGCATTCTTACGCTGGTTTTCCAGGTACTTGTTCAAATTATTAATGGAATTTCCTGTTATTTTGCTTTGCGTGTGTCTTTTCTGCCTTAATTTTCAATTGTTGTCTTGCTCCCTCTCCCTTTTAACAGTAACTGTTTATTATGGAAAATTTCAACATAGAGAGCAGTGGAGAGAATAATGACCCCTTTACTCAACTTTAAAAATGATAAACTCACAGCCAGTTTACTTCCTACTCTTTCCCTCTACTCCCTGTACATCCTCCTGCATTTCATTTTGTAGCCAATCTCAGACCTATCTGTGAATATTTCCAGTTTGTATGTCAAAAAACAAAGATTCCCCTTTTAAAATATAATCACAATATCATTATCAGACAAGTAAAAATTAACAGTAATTCATCAGTATCATAAATATCAGTCCGTTTTTACATTTCCTTAATTTTCCCGTGCATGTTCCTTTTCTTTTAATGCAGATTGGATTGGGATAGAAACTAAGTCCATATACTGTGATTGCTTAATATGTCTCCTCAGTCTTTTAATCTATAATTTCTTTTTCCACTTCTCTCTCTCTTTTTTTTCCTTTTACAATTATTTTGTTGTATAAATTATAACATTTGTCCCATAGTTTCCCAGGCTGGATTTGGCTGATTCCATCCTTGTATCATTATTAACACATTCTTCTGGTCCTTACCATGTGAAAAGGTAGAGGCTTGATCATTCTCAGATATGATTTCTGATGCTGGCAGCCATTGAAGAACATTGTCTAGACCAATTAATTCATTAGTGGTTGCTAAGTATCGATATTCTAATTTTATCATCTCTCTTCATATATTGGCTTGAATACATGTATAAAAAGAAACTTTGCCTCGTAAATTAGTTACTCTGAGGTGTAGTTTTTATAGGAAAGGCAGGATAAATGCTTGATTTCTTTCTTTTATTGTTTATTTTTCAAAATAATGAGTTGGTTGCCTCCACAGATCACAAACTAAAGGTGATCATAGAGACTTTCTTTAAAAAATTAGTTTTGTTATGAATTTGTGGATATGAGCATATGTAATGTGGTTCAGTCCATTGCATTTATCATTCTGATATACTTTTTGTCCCATCTTTTGCCATTTTGAAGTTTGGCTTTTTCAAGTTGGGTGCAATGTCCTTGACACAACCTTAGTAGCGTCAGAAAAAAAAAGTTCCACAGCCTCTATCAGTAATCAGTATAACAAGATACCAGTATAACGAGATATTCCTGGTACATCTTTTACCTTTCTCACCCCAGATCTGCAATTAGCTTCTTCTCTAAAGCTCCTTGGTTGCTTTTAGTGGGAAAGGATGTTTAGAGACCACGATCTGGGCACAAGGTATGTACATTGATACTGGGTTTGTGGAGGTTTCTAGTTCTTTTCAGTGGTCAAAGCTAGGATTTTTTTCTTAGTCTCTTCTATTTTCAGCTATGTTTTCTTTATTCCCATACTGAAAATGCCAGTACTTTAGATGCTGAGATTGATAGAATATCATATGATTAAACAATTTACTTTATCTCACGTTATACACGTCAATGTGTCTTAATTATAATACCAGTACTACCATCAATGACATGGTTACTGAATATAGCTTAAAACTTTCTTTTTTAGCAAGTTCTTTTGTTCTTTGCTCTATCCCACTAGGAGCATACAAATGACTGTGTTTTAAAATCACTTGGATTGGTTCTTCTCTGCTTATAACACCAACTAGGTACCCAGTTTCATTTTATTTTGTATTAGGGATTTTTTAAAAAATTGATTTTGTTTTATAGTTTGTAAAGTATATACTGCATCAGGTTTATCTGCTGAAATCTAGCTTCTGTTTATGTCCTCTTCACCCTATTTCCTTCCTCTCCCGTTGATGACCATTAAAAAAAAGTTATAGTTTATCCTTCCATTTAAAAAAATATATAAACAAATACAAATATATTTGTGCCTCCACTCCTTTTGTTAGATCAACAGTAGTATATGAAAACATTTTCTTCCACCTGCTTTTTTTTTTCTTTTTAACAATATATCCTGGAGATCACTATACAGGAGCGAATACAGAGATGCCACATTCTTTTCTATAGTCCCATTGTTCTCCATTGTTGGCTGCAGTCACTAGCCTTGTACACACGTCTTTTTGTGTTCTTGTCAGTGTATCTTTAAAATGGATTCCTAGCAGTAGGTTACTGGATCAAAAGGTAAATGCATGTTTAATTTTGCCAGATATTGTCAAATTCCCCTCCTTAGGGATTGTGCTATTTTGCATTCCCATAGCATGTGTGTTTCCTCACAAGCTCCCCAACTGAGCGTGGTGTCAGGCTTTTGGATTTTTGCCAATCTGATTGGTGAGCAGTAGTATCTCAGTGTAGATCCCGTGTAGTTTGCTGGCTAAATTCCGATGACTAGATTGGGCGTATTTGAAACATGCTGCTATTTCCTTCTATGTAGTTGCTTTTTTTTTTTTTTGGAAGGGGGTGGATAGGTATTTGAAATATGCTATTGTCCTTTTCTTGTTGACTTTTATTAAAAAGGTACATTACTTTATAATTCTGATTTTCACTTTATAATTCTGATTCTAAGGAAGAGCCAATATGTGAGTTGAGTCTTACCAGCTGCCTTTCCCTATTTCTTTGAATTTAGAAATTTAGAAATTGTTTTATAACCTGTAAACTTCTCTCTCTTCTATACCCTCACCCTTCTCTCTAGCTTGCTAGTGAAAACTCATTGTCAAGGTTATGTAAAACAGGTAAAATGAAAATTCATTCTTGGGATTATTTATTATGTGCCTACCCTCTCCTAGGCATTGTGCTGGCATTGTGGGTGCAGGAGTAGCTGACATGAAAGCTTGTTCTGGAAGGATGAGTAGAAGTTTGCCAGTTTGAGAAAGGGAAGAAGATCATTTCAGATTCAAGGAAGGGCCTGGGGAAGGGTAAGAAGTGTGGATAGTTGGTAAGAAGGGGAAAGTGGTGGGGCTGGGACTGGAGTTTGAAGGTTAGGTTGAGTGGTTTAATGGAACTGTAGATACCCAGGTGTTTTGTCCTGGAAGCAGCTACTTGAGTACTCACTTGAGAGTGAGTACTTGTTTGCTGTTAAGAGGAGGAGAGAGACATCAGAGGTACAAATGACCAAAAATATATGAAAAGATAGTCTCTCTAGTAATTAAGGAAAGGCAAAGTTGAAAACAAGGTTTGTTTGTTTTTTTTTAATTTAATAGGCAAAATGAAAAAGATTGCTAAAAACTAGTACTGATGAGAATGGAAGTGAAGGGGGACAGGTTTTCTAACACTCTGTGGGTGAGACTGTAACTTGGAAGGTCTTTTTTGGAGGTCAGTGTGGCAATATTTATTACATAAACTATTTATATACACTTTGACCCAACCTTGCCACTTTTTGGTCTGTATCCACAAATGCGTAAGGATATACATGTAAAGTTATTCATTGTAGCATTGTTTATAATCTCAAGAGAAAATGGAAACAAATCATTCACTTATTTAACAAATGTTTGTTGACCACTTACTAAGTAGCAGCCACTTAATCTGCCTGTTGAGGATATAGCAGTGAACAAAAAAGTCTCTCCCCTCAAAGGGAGTCAAGTGAAGTCTCCTCTAGGAGCTTACATTCTAGTTGGATGGGTGAGGAGGGGCAGAAATAAACATGATAATTAAATTACATATAGATCTTAGATAGTGATAGGTGCTACTGAGTAAAATAAACAAGGGACAGGAGGTAAAGCCTGCTGGGGGGATCCTCAGAGAAGCCCTCACGGGGAAGTGACATTAGAACTGAGACCTGAGGAAGGTGAGTAGGTGAATCATGAGGTTATCTTGGGGAAGAGTGTTCAGGCAGAGGGAGCAGCATGTGCAAAGGGCATGAGATGGAAATGTGCCCAGTGTGTTTTAGATACAGAAGGAAGTCCAGTGGGGTTGAACTAGAGTCAGAGAATAGAGAATAGTTGGAGATGAGGTCAGAGGTAGTATGGTGGGAGGAATAGTGTGAGGCTGAGTAGGGGGTGAGGAGGGCATAGCCAGTAGGCCTGGGAGGGAATGATAAGGCTTTTAGTCTGAGAGATAGAAAGCAGAGGAGTGATGTGATTCACTAAGTATTTATTGCTCACCAACCAGGTGTGAGGCACTCTTCTAGATGCTGAGGACACAGTAGCAAAGAAAACAGATGGAAATCTCTGCCCTGACATTTTGGTTACATGAGTTATGTTTTAAAAAGATCAGTTTCATTTTGTAGTGGAGAATAGACTAGGAGGGTTGGGTGTAGGCAGGGAGCTCAGGAGGTTATTGTGGCATCCCAGGTGAAAGATGATGATGGCTTAGAAAGGTTCTGTAGGTGGAAGTGGTGGAAGATGGTTGGATTCTGGATAGATTTTGATGATGGAACCAATAGGATTCACTGATGGATTGGATTTGGAGTGTGAGAAAAAAATGAGGAACAGGATGACTCCAGGGTTTTTAGCTTGAACAAGTGGAAGAATGGTGGCACTGTTTACTGAAATGTGGAAGAATTTGGCCAGAGCAGATTTTGGGGGAAAGATGAAGTCCTATTTCTGGACATGCTTAATTTGAAATGTTTGACCACATATCTGGTTGTCCTGTCACCCAATCAAACTGACATGAAATTAACCATTGCAAGTCCACCCCTTGTCAACTTGGCACCTAAAAGCATCTCCATTTAACCATACTTAATCTCCAAATAAAGACAGTAACAAGGTCATAATTCTGCCAGACACGGTACAACTATCCTGCATACAACTGAAAACACACTAACCCCTCCCCAGAAGAGGAGGTAAAATCCTTAAGTCTTGTCTATTTTTCTCCTTGATATCATGTAACTTAAATACTATGATGTGAAGTTAACAATACTTATGTTATATGGTAAGGGGATAAGAGAGGGACGAAAACAAATATATTTGCTTTATACATATTAATATATATGTGTATACATATATACACACAAGTATATTCATAACAAAATAAGGAGGGAATACTCATGACAGTTACAGTCCTCGTTTCTATAACTAGTCATGTGGTCGTAGCTGGTGTTGATAACTACCTTCTTTCACAACCCACTCCATATTCATTCCCTTTGCCTGCAGCAAGCACCTCAGCTGGTCCTGGTTCTTTACCTGGTGGGGTGACCCAAACCTTCATTCCTGAAGAGTCTGAGACATTAGTAGTCCTGCTTGAATTGGACTGTTGTAGTTTTCCATTGACTTTAATCACAGGGCATCGTAATATTAAGAGATGCCCTAAGATATCTTTCGTATTCCAAATATAGTCTTTATTATCTCCATTGTAGAGTGTTAGTCCAATTTCCCCGTAGTAGTCAGGATCAGTCACCACAGCCAGCACAGTAACTTGCTTCTGTGCCTGTTGTTTCAGAGACGTGAGGAGCTCAAAGTGTCCAGGTGGCAGTCTTAACTTCCAGTTTGATGGAATCATTGTTGTATCTCCTGATGGAAGCTTTCTTCCTTTTGGAACTAAGACTTCTAGGACAGCAGAGCATAAAGTCATGGGGATGTTACCGGACTAGGCTCGTTTTGCCTGCCACACAGTATGCCAGTCACTGAGACAAGAAGTTTGCAGCAGGAAAGGGTTTGTTCACAAGGCAAGCAGACGGGAGAACAAGTCTCAAATCTGCCTCCCTGAAAATGGGGATTAGGGACATTTATGGGATAAAGGGGCAGGGTGGTCTGAAGTGTGGGGATAGATGATTGGAGGTAAGGATAAGTGAGGTAATAGATGGTCTGTTTAAGCATAATCAAGCTTCATGGCTCTTCATAGGATGTATGTTCACAAAATGGTGGCATTAGCATGATCTGAGTGTAGAGTTTTCAGCTCTCTGACATCAAAGGGTCACCTATCGGGCACAGTTGATGAGTTGGTGGTCTTAACTGGCCTGAATGGACAAGGAGTCAACTCTCAGGTCCTGAAAAACACCTTAAGCACCCCACCCATTACCATGGTGACCCAGGCTTCAGAGATGTTATCTATAGGATGGATTTTAGTAATGCATTATCTCACTACAGACAACTGAGTATAATTAAAGCAAGTTGGCCCCCGGTTTCAGGGACAGAAAGCAAAAATTTTGCCAGCAGGTCACTAGGGGTAATAGTGAGTGATATCACTTCCACTTCCACCCCTTGATTTCTGGATCCGTGAATCCTGGGTGTGGGAGAAACAGCACCATATATTGGATGCTGAATCAAAGCACATACAGCCTCCTAGAGAACGTTGTCCCAGCCCTTCAGGTATTACCACATAGCTGGTACTGTAACTGAGCCTGCAAAAGGCCATTCCACCATTCTGTCAAGCCAGCTGCTTCAGGATGGTAGGGAACGTGTTAATACCAGTGAATTCCATGATCATGGGCCCATTGCATCGCTTCATTTGCTGTGAAGTGAGTTCCTTAATCAGAAGCAATGCTGTGTGGAATGCCACAACGGTGGATAAAGTATTCCGTAAGTCCATGGATGGCAGTTGTGGCAAAAGTATTGCATGCAGGAAAGGCCAATCTGTATTCAGAGTACGTATCTATTCCAGTAAGCACAAAACACTGCTCATTCCATGATGTAATATGTCCAATCTAATCAACCTGCCACCAGGTAGCTGGCTGATCACCCTGGGGAATGGTGCTGTGTTGAGGGCACAGTGTTGGTCTCTGCTGCTGGCAGGTTGGGCATTCAGCAGTGGCTGTAGCCAGGTCAGCCTTGGTGAGTGAAAGTCCATGTTGCTGAGCCCATTGCATAACCTCCATCCCTGCCACCATGGCCACTTTGTTCATGAGCCCATTGAGCAATGACAGGGGTGGCTGGGGAAAGAGGCTGACTGGTATCCAGAGAACAGGTCATCCTATTCACTTGATTATTAAAATTCTCCTCTGCTGAGGTCATCTTTTGGTGAGCATTCACATGGGACACAAATTTCTTCATGTTTTTTGCCTATTCAGAGAGGTCTATCCACATAACCTCTTCCTCACATTTCCTTGTCACCAATTTTCCAAGCATGTTCCTTCCAACTCCCTGACCATCCAGCCAAACCATCGGTCACAGCCCATGAGTTGGTATATAATAGCGTATCTGGCCATTCCTCCTTCCAAACAAAGTGAACAACCAGGTGAACTGCTCAAAATTCTGCCCACAGGGAGGATTTCCCTCCACCAGTATCCTTCAGGGATGTCCCAGGAAAGGACTGTAGTGCTGCAAATGTCCACTTTCGGGTAGTGCCTGCATATGGTGCAGAACTGTCTGTAAACCAGGCCCAAGTCTTTTCTTCCTATCAGCTCATTACAGGGAACTCCCCATGAGGCCTCAGGTGCAGGCTGGGAGAGAGAAGGTAGTGTAGCAGGAGTGGGAACCATGGTATTTGGGCCACTTCTTCAAATAACTTACTTGTGCCTTCAGGGCCTGCTTGGGCCCAATCATGTATGTACTACTTCCATCTGATGATGGAGTGTTACTCTGCACACCCCACTTTGTAGCTTTGGAGTCAAATAATACTCACTTCATGATGGACAGCTTAGGTTGCATGGTAACTTGGCCCATGGTAAAGTGTTCAGTTTCTACTAAGGCCCAGTAGTGGGCCAAGAGCTGTTTCTCAAAAGGTTATAGCAATCCACAGAAGATGGCAGGGCTTTGCTCCAGAATCATAAGGACCTGCACTGTGATTCACCTTTGGGGCCTGCCAGAGGCTCCAAACAGCATCCCTATCTGCTACTGCCACTTCAGGCACCATCGGATCTGCTGGATCATAATGGCCCCAAGTGGTAAAGCAGCTTGGACCTGTTGCAGAGCCTTCCTTGTTCTGGGCCCCGCTCAAAACTAGCAGCTTTTAAGGTCACTTGGGAAAGGGGCTGGAATAACACACCTGGAATATGTTGCCTCCAAAATCCACAGAGGCCCGTCACATTACGGAGGGCAATCTGCTTTACTCAGTCTACAGGTTTAAATATTAATCTCATCCAAAAACACCCTCACAGAAACACCCAGAACGTTTGACCAAATTTCTGGGCACCCCATGGTAAAATTAACCATCACACTTCCTTCTAAAAGTGAAATACATACTTCATTCATAAATAAACATTGTAGTGGTTTTCTCCCTTTTATTTTAGTTCAGATGAACATAACATGAGAAAATAAGCTTTTGTGTTTTATTGTCATATTTATTTTAAACTAAGTTTAGTCTTTCCTGCACTTGGAAGGTTTTTTCTTCAGATGGACACCTATGGAAAGTTTGCATCTCCGCTTTTTACAAGTGATCATAGTGCAGGGAATAAAAGTTTATAGAAAAGGTCTGTTTTCCTTGTTTATTTTTAATGAACAATTAGATCTCATTGTCAGTAAAAATTGATGGCTGCAGCTTCCAAATTATTGAGCCTGTGCTAATAAATGCAACAGTTGTTCATAATTTGGTGGTAAATGACCTTTAAATGTAGACGTTTATGGAGGCTGTCCTTGGGGAACAATTTAACTTCCAAATGACACCCATGAGTACTTGTTATTATTTAAATATGCTTCCTTTTGTCAATAACAGAATAACAAATACTAGTTAGATTTCTAATGTTGATTCAGATACCAGGAAACCTGCTGAATAAATTAGTGTACGTTTGATTTATATTGACCCAAATTTTTTACATTGCTGTGTTACAGGTCAAGGTGACATGCATTTAAATGCGTTGTAGAGCAGAGGTCATGCTTGACTGACATGAATGCTTACACTGTTTTTAATTAACTTTTAAATATTATCCTAAAATTCCTTCTCAAGTACCAATGATTAGGAACAGGATTGAGATGAACTTAGGACATCAGTGGAGACCTTATTTTAAAAGTCAATAATCTTGATCTTTCCGGTAAAAATTATTGAAGTAAATTATTGCTACATTTTATCTTATAATTTGTATGGAAATCAGATCTGCTTTTTCCGTCATACCCTCTGAATTCACTGTCTGTGGGTTTTCCGTTGATAGTTTTGCAGAAATAATCTGAGACAGCATTGAAAAAAGCAAAATAATGCATAAAGTCTTACCTAGTACAGAAAGTACTTTATCAAGCAAATGCGTTTTCTTTGCTGTGAACTTTTTCGTTGATGTCGGTGTTGTGTCTATGTGGAAGGAGGATGGTTTTTAGGGTGAAGGTGTAGATTAAATTTGTCAGCCATTCACTAGTTGTCCAGAGTAATAAGTTGTAGGGAAGCTTTAATCAACACCTGATTTGCCCTTTGAGAGACTATCTTCACAATGAGTGCTGCTGCTTTTGCATATTAAAATTGTTGGAGGAAAAGCATTTTGCTTTCAGAGTAGAATTTTTCTCATTTATGCCCATGTAAGAAGCTTTCAAAAGTTTATCACTTAAATGTACCATGAAGACCTTTGTTATTAATCAAAAAGTGTGCTTTGGGGGTTCGGGATAACCTTCTGATCTTCGCTTCTCGAGGAGCTGCATGTAATCAAAAGGAATGCGGCACAAAGCTCCTCTACCTTAAAACTTCGATGTGAACTTTTACAGATGTAAACAGACCTATCTCCCAGAGCAGAACAGGACATTAACTCTCCCCGCCTCAGTGATTGGCAGCATTTCTAGGACATCAGGTTAGTTTCAGCCACACTGTGGTTCCTTAGCCTGTGGCTTTGTGCCAAGGTTTCACATGCCCAGAACAGCATTAACCCCGTATTGTCCATGAGGGCAAAAGAATTGGCAGTGTTGCAAATGCTAATAAGAGAGAAAAGGAAGTGGAGATAATAAAATTGAAAGTGGTGAGAGAATGACAAATGTATGTGCTTATGAGATGAATCATTCAATAGTAGGAATGATTCTGAAGGACAGAGGGGAGAGTCATGAGCCTTTCTCTTAAGTTGACATGCACTTAAGAAGTAGCTGACAAATGGAAAAATTTGGGGTGTCAGCACCAATTTTGGATCCCTCATGCTAAGAGAGAAGGCAGGAAGTTTGAGAAAAAGACTGTCGATGTGATGGTGCTGCTGATGGACGGCCCTTGGGAGCAACATCCAAATGAGGGCTTGGGCTTCTGGGGCAAATGACTAGCTGCTAAAGCTGTGGTGCTCAGCCCTTGGTGCACAATAGAATCACTGGAAATCTTTACAAACTACTGATGCCTGGGTCCTACCCTCAGAGAGGTTGATGGTTCTGTGGTATGGATTGAGCATCAGTTTTTAAAAGGTCTCTGGGCGATTCAAATGAGCAGTTGAAGTTGAGAACTGCACTAAAAATGTCTCCAAGATGCTTGTGGAGATCATTAAGGCTAGTTACTTGCCCCAACATCAGTGGTTCTTGGGAGCGATTAAAAATAGAGATTTTCAGGCTCTATCCCCAGAAATTCTCGTGTAATTGGGGCTCAGTCTTTGGTATGGTTTAAAAGCTCTCCAGGTGATTTTAATTTGTAGCTAAGCTGCAAACTACAGAGTAGGTGGCTTATCCTGTTTTGAAAAAGATGCCCGATAGAGCATATATTTAGCATGAATGAGAAACATCAGCTGTGTTTTAAAGCTTTAAAGGTTTGGTTCACCTTCTGATTCAGCAGAAGTGTATCTAGGACTGAGCGCTTAAACCACTCTTAAGTCTTTGGATCCATAAACAAATGGCCTTAAGAAAAGCTTTTCTGACCTCAGCTGTTTGAGGAACTTCTAAGGGGTGTCATTACTAAGCTTTGGAGCCAGACAGACTTGGTTCCAGGTTCTTGCTTTGTTACTGTCAAGCGCGGGAACTTGCGCAAGTCATTAACCTCCCTGAACCTCATTTCCCTAAAATGCCTGCTTCACTTTTCTCTCAAGGATCCAATGGAAGGACTGAGCACATAGTAAGAACTTGCCATGTGGGGCAGCTATTGTTAATTCTAATACTTCTAGTTAAATTTTTGCCAGGAGGGGTTAATATGTTATCATATATTTTACCTTCTTTTCATCTAGTATGAAAATTTTTCTTTTTTTCTCACCTTTGAATAATTCCATATTTAATTCACTCCTTTAAGTGAATTCTTTTTTTAAAGCAATATCAAAAGATCTTTGCATTGCTTCCAAATTAGAGATTGACATCTAAAGTGTCCTAGTTACCACCTATGTAAGAACAAATGAAGAATGTTGACTATGTAGTTAAACAACCAATTGTTGACAACTGCTATTTATTGATCACAAAGTGCTTAGATGAAATTCCAGTCACTTTAGACTCCTAACAGTATTCTCAGGTAAAACCTTGAATTGGTTTTCTACTTTCTCCAGATATAAGAAGGTCTTTCTAGAGGAGGCCAGACAACCAAACCTAAATTTGTAAATGTTTTAGTATATGGCTCTAGCCTGGGAGTGGGGTGGAGCCATCCCCACCCAGACCCATTCCCATGTGCTTTGCTCTGAGCAGTAGAAGTTTTGACTCCGGATTCATCAGTGTTCATGTTTAGCCAGGTTCAGGTGAGGCCAGTTTTAACAAATGTCATTTTAACCTAGAATTTTGTTTCTGAAGCTCTTTCTTCAGTTAGGATATGTTCCTTCAGTGAGTTCTGGTCTAGAATATTCTATGGAGCTCATCTTTCTGTGGCCCAGAGGATTCTAAATGCCTAGCTGGGGAGGCTGACAGTCTGTTTAGTTGGAAGTTTAGCTCAGAGTTTATGTGATCTGTTGTGAGCACGTTCGCATAGTGGGGGCCGTGGTGTAGGGCCTGAAGAAGGTGCTGGCAGGGAGAGCCAGGCAGATGTGCCAGGCAGGGTCTTGCCCAGTGGTGTAGTGGTTAAGTTTGTGTGCTCTGCTTTGGTGGCCTGGGGTCTGCAGGTTCGGATCCTGGGCTTGGACCTACGTACCGCGCTGCTAATCAAACCATACTGTGGCAGCCTCCCACATACAAATAGAGGAAGATTTGCACAGATGTTAGCTCAGCAGCAATCTTCCTCATGCAGAAAGAGGAAAATTGGCAACAGATGTTAACTCAGGGCCAATCTTCCTCACACACAAAAAAAATGCCAGGCAGGAGCTGAAAGAGGTGGCAGTGGATGAGGGCTGGGTGAAGGCACAGAGATGTGCAATGTGACGTACAGTTTTATCAGTGTCAATATTTACTTACATTCATTCATTCAACAAATAGTTCTTGAAGGCCTGCGGTATACCAGGCACTGTACTAGGCCCTGGGGATGCCATCAGTTTCAGCAGTTTTCTTTCAAAGACCCTCAAGGCATTCCAGATTTCTCTCTCAAAGGGATCTTCCTAGTTGTGAACACAGTGTACACTAGAGCGGTAGTTAATCAACAAATTCCGTATTTCTCCATGGAGAGCTGAACTTATAAATAGTTATGTTAGCAAGCTTAAATATGACCAAACTGTTAACCATAGTTTCCTTATCTTTAAAACAGGTTAAGAACAATAACTAACCCATAAGTTCATTGCTAAGATTAAATGGGATAATTCATGTGAAATGCTTAGCAAGGTGTCTGCCTCAGATTGCAGTTAGTTCAGTAAGTATGGCTGCTATTATTGGGCCTTTCTATGCCTTCACAACCTTGGTTCAGTCCCTTCCCTGAAGATCAGGTACTAAAATATAGTCAAGAAGCCTGTATGAAAGACAGGAAGGCAGCTGAGAGAGGGGTCTCTTAGCAGGTTTCCTCGATGTCTAAGGAGAACATTGGAGAACCAGGGTGGGAGTGTTAAATAGGTGAGATTGTACAAGTAGAGAGGAAAATTGATGTGTGTCTCTTGGGTGCTGCCCAGTCTCAGCCTGTCTGACTTGTTCTGATACTGGACTATGCAGCATTAGAGCCAGTGCTTGTGAGTCAGGCAGAAGCTAGGGTTATGTTTGTTTTGTAAACTTCACCTCTCTGGGAGGATGTTCTATGAGAAGGGAAGTAGCAACGAGGTTGAAGAGTGGACTTTGGAGTTGATGACACCTGACCACTTCCTAACCATGTGTTTAATGGTTATCGGTTGCTTAAATGCTCTGAGCCTTGGCTCCCTTAAATGGAGATAATGGTAACTGCTTCATAACCAGTAGGGATTGTTTTAATCAAATGTAATAATAGGTGTTAAGCCCTTAACATATACTTGGTTCTTTAGTAGTCAGTGTTGGCATTTGTTTCTAAAAGTTTAAATCTTCATATTGGATTTACATAGAGGGTTCCTTGAGTTAGGCTTGTGTAGGATTCCTGATTGGAGTAGAGTTGGTACCATAAACTCCTCTCTCGTTCCCTCACTTTACCACCAAAACAAAATAAGAACAACAAAAATAATGCCTTTTAAGTGAACATTTGATAGAAATCCAGTATGGCAAAAGGATTTGGGGTTCATGAAGTTGAATTAGAGTTTAACTGGTGTTTATTTTATCCATGAACTGTAGAATTGTTTCTTGTGTCCAGTAGACACACTCTATCAAAACTGATTAATGGGAGAGTTTTAACAAATGAAAAATACGATGCTGTGAAAAAAGATTACCCAGAACTCCAGAGAGCTTGCATATTAAGACTTCATTTTTATAGGGAAAAAGTACATAAATCTACAGATTGCCCATGCACATATGCACTTCTAAAGAAGTGTTCTTTTAATATTTTGCCATCATTTGCTCAAGGCTTATGCAGTCTAGGGAGCATGCAGCAGAGCATAAAGTGTCTGGGCCTGAAGGTCGGCCAGACTTGGGTCTTCACCTTGACATGCCTCCACACGCCTCCGTCTCCTCATTTGTAAGGTGGGAGAATACTAGCACTGAGAGTCGTGAGGATAAAAATGTAATTGAGATAATAAATGGAAAGCAGCTAGTACAGTGCAAGGAATGTACTAAAAAATCATTGCTGTTATTATTCTGGATCTAAAAAGCAGGACTACCCAGAGAATGGTAGTTCTCTTTATTGCAAGAAGGACACAAGAAGCGCTCGTTTTACATTTTCTTGTGTCATCTCTACCTCTGGCCTGGGCATCCACGCTCTCCTGCTCAGTGCCACCTGCCCAGGGGCCCGAAGTCTCTTGGATTTACACTGCATAGGATGAAGGTGCCAGCCGGGTCTATTCTGGAGATTGTAATGAAGCCTGCTATGATTCTGGTGCTGGGAGAGGCCTTTCTGCTGTGCAGAGTTCTTGACTGGAGCAAAGTGCCAGCAGCCACAGTGACCAGGATCCCACTTGAACCAGTTGGGTCCCAAGGGCTCTGGCCTTGCTGCTGCCCGAGTGGTCCTGGTTGGGGGCTGCAGGGGGCGGGGGGGAGTCATGCTAGTGCCCAATGGGGGTGTTCCAGACATGCAATGGATTTGGAGGTAAGATTTGAAACATGCACCCAGTTCATTGGAGGTTAATTTAGACAACCAAAGAGAGTTTTCCAATGTTGTCATCAAACACTGGAGAGGAACTTAAAACAGAAACTCAGTGCTAAGGATAGTCCTTGCTACAGTGAGTTTTGGTAATTCGAGGAAGTTTTTTGTAAGCTTAAATATCCAGTAACGTATAGAGTTAAAATACTTATGGGAAACATTTTCACATAAAAAATGGATATAGAGTCAGAAGAGCTAGGAACTGGCTTATTAAATAGTAATGACAAAAAATGATTGAAAATCTCATGTGTGTGTTTTTAATGTTAGATTTCCTGAAAGGTAGATTTAAACACTTCTGTTTTATTTGTTTGGTTTTTGCTTCCTCCGGCTACCCTAGCTCTATGCAAGAGCACCTCATTGTACCATGGAGTACTATAGAACTGTGAACTTTCCTCCTGAATTTCTTGTGGACCATTTTGTATTTAAACCTTTGTAAACAGTTCCATTGATTTTCTTTACCTGATGTACAGACTGTTCTTAAATGAATGTGGGTAGGCATTGGGTTCTTAAGTTGGCTATAGTACTGTTATTTTGAAAGTGTATATTTATTTTACAATTTTTTTACAGTAGATTTGGAGGGTTTTTTTAAAGCAACATTTATGTTAGAGATATATTCATTTTCATTGGCCATTTATAATGGCATCAGTTTATAAAAATCAAGAAATGTTAGTCTTCAGAAGCACCTTAAGATATTTGGAGCTGATCAACTGCTTAATGAATATATTTGTAACATTGTAAGATAGTGAATTTTAAGGAATAGTTCCATAAAAGAAAGGTGGGGATTATGAATGATCAGTGCCATTTAACTTCTTGTGCTTTTAGTCTCAATATCCAGTGGAAACAAAACATTTATCTATTATAAAGTAGCATAATTAATCAGTGTAGCTTAGTTAATCAAGTATTTGAATGCCTGCTTGGTGCCAGTTGACTATTGACAACTGTAGGGCATGATTCTAGCCCTCAAGGAGTTTGCAGTTTAGCTGTGCACCAAATGACACAGTACTCATGAAGCAATAATGAATGCTTATGGTAATACATAGCAAAATAGTAAATTGTATTGAATGGAGATTTTGAGTGAGATCAAAGTACCTGGAAGACTTCCTGCAAGAAATTGTGTTTAAGCTGCATTTTGAAGGCTAAGTAGGATTTAGATAAGCAGATGGAAAAGATAGGGCTTTTATGAAGGAACCTACCCCAGTAAAGGTAGAAAGATGTAAATGAACATTATATGATGGGGGATGGGAAGAGAGCTGTGTCCTGTGTGCAGGTGGTAGTGGTGGGTAGAGAACGGAGGTATTTTGGATACATGGGGCAGAGCCAGATTGCAGAGGTCCCCGTGGAGGATTGCATTTGTTCTGTGTGCTCCTGGAGGGTCGGTAGCAACCAGTGTTGAAGGTGTCAGAGTCCATTCCACTTTTGATGGAGAGTGAGGAGAGGAGGGCACATTCTACTAAGTGGAATGTCTGAGTTGCTTTGTGGGGAGGGATGCAAAGGAGAGAATACCCATCACTGGCATCAGGTAAAGGTGGGATCAGAAACTCTGAAATCTGATAACTTTGTGCAGAAATAAACAGGGCTGCATAGCATGTTTCTGAACAGCAAAGTGACATGAAAACGAGGAAATCATTTTGACTAAACAGAATGTTTCCAAAGGGGGGTAATTGGAATCAGCCATGGGACTGTTGCTATGGCCCAGACTTGGCTAGGGGGACAGAGAAGTGACCAGGATGAAGGTTTGGACTGGGACAGTGGCATAGGATAGACATGAGAGATTCTAAAGAGAATGTCAGTGGACTTTAGAAACTGTCTGGAATTGGCAGCTAAAAGAAAAGGATAACAAATAAAATTGAGTGCCCTCTATCTCATCTCTTGGTGGTGTAGTGGTTAAGATACGACGCTCTTACCACAGTGGCCTGGGTTCGTTTCCCCATCAGGGAACCACACCGCTTGTCGGTTAGTTGCCACTCTGTGGCGGCTGCATGTTGCTGTGATGCTGAAAGCTATGGCACCGGTATTTCAAATGCCAGCAGGGTCACCCTTGGTGGACAGGTTTCAGTGGAGCTTCCAGACTAAGACAGGCTAGGAAGAAGGACCTGGACAGCCACTTCTGAAAAAATTGGCCACGAAAACCCTATGAATAGCAGCGAAGCATTGTCTGATAGAGTGCCAGCAGGTGAGAGGATGGCGCAAAAAGACTGGACAGAGGGTACATAGGGTCACTAGGAGTCGGAATTGACTGGACTGGCACTAACAACGGAAAATCTCCTCTCTATGAACCTCTCTAAGTACTTGGCACTTCCTGCCCCATGTGCCTGAGCTGCCTCCCCCATCCCTTAGTTGCTGGAGGTTGGGGGTTCTCGTGCCTCTGAGTTTCATGTTTTTCTGCCTGCAGGAAGCCTATCCCACTCCCCTACCTGCAGTTGGTTAGCTTGTGTTTTCCCTTCCCAAACCTGTTCTAGTTTCACTTCCTCCTGGTAGCCAATGGTGAGATTTTCACTTTTGCCCCAAGAGTTTTCTTCTTACTCTCTTGTCTCCAAGCCTATAAGCCAATGAATGAGGATTCCCCATGGGAGCCCTCAGGCCATGCTGTGAAAGGTGGCTGCCACACATGGCTGGCTGTCCACTCTGTTCAGATGTTACTTGAGACTCAACCTGGGCAGCATAGGTGGAGAGAAGAGGACCATACAGCAGAATGGTGGCTGACCAGGGAGGATCCATGAAGAGCACAGCTGCAGTGAGCCACATCTGCCTGATCGAAAGAATTCCTAGATAATGAGAGAACATCCTCCTTGGGACCAGGGGTGAGACAATGGAGTGGGGAGGTTGGTGCCGCTTCCTTTTTTGTTCACTGAACTTGATACTTAGGTTTCTTCCCTCCCTCCGAAGTGCCTGGTTGGCATTCAGTTAATTGAAGCATGTGGTAGGTGGGGCCTGCTGTGTGGTTAGTGAGCCCAGCGGTATTCTAGAGAGGGCAGAGAGGTCGAGAGAATGAGGTGGAGAAGGGGCCTGTGGAGACGGTGAGAAACCTTCGAGGAGCAGTTTCAGTTGGGGGGATGGAAGTCAGATTAAGGAATTAACAGTGAATTAAGGAAGTTGGGGAGAGAGTGAGAAAAATGGATTGTGGGCCCTTTCAGATGCTTTGACAGCATAGCAGCAAGAAGGAAAAGCAGGGTCGGATCAAGGCATTTTCTAAATCAAAACACAGACAGTGGGCATTTCAAGGTCAAGGAAAGGAGACAGTGGTGTGAGAGCCTGCAGTTCTCGGAGTGGCTTTTCCTGTCAGATTACAGAGTTGTGCTGATGAGTCAGCCCTATAAAGTTGGGGATTAAAGGATGAGTTTAGAGCAGCATTGTCCAATAGAAATATAATGCGAACCACATGAGGGATTTAACATTTTCTAGTAGCCATATTTTAAAAAGTAAAAAGAAACAGGTGAAATGAATTGTAATAATGTATTTTATTTAGCCCAATAAATCCAAAATGTTATATCAGCATGTCATCAATATAAAAATTATTAATGAGATATTTTGTGTATATATTTTTAGGAATTCTTTGAAATCTGGTGTGTTTTTTACTCTTACAGGACACTTCCATTCAGAGTAGCCACATTTCAAATGTCCAGTAGCAACATGTGGCCAGTGCTACTATATCAGACAAGGTAGATTTACAGAATAGGAGGGGTTCAGTTTACAGCAAAACATGTAGTGAGGCAGGAATAAAGCTGTCCACTTTGGGGAGCTGAAATCTCAAGTTTTAGCTTCTTCAGCTACTACTGAGAATTTAGTCTCACTATTACTTGTCTATACTGTCAACATGAGTACTCTCCAGACTCTCCGTTTTGGCTCAGATGAGGTATGTAGTGCTTGTGGCCGGCCTGTCCTTAAGTAAGTGGAGCTGTGGAACTAGGAAGCAGTATTGAAAGGAACTAGGAAGCCCAGTCCCTCTTTGAGCTCAGTTCCCAGCTCTCCCACTTACTAGCTGTGAGTCACTGAGCAAGTTACTTTACCTTTCTGTGCCTCAGTTTCCTGATCTCTAAAATGGGGATAGTAATAACAAATTTTATTACATGAAATTCTAGACTTATGTATTAGGATTGTTGCAAAAGTTAAATGTGGAAGGCTGACCCACAGTTAAGGCTAAACAAATTTTAAAAGAAGATATTTAGATTACTTTGAGTCCATGTTACTCATCATTATAGATATTTAAAAAAACTTTTCTAGGGCTTGGAACTTTGTAAAATGTTATTTGAAGTTGGAGTTTAGACAAAAAATGCCTCCTTCAATCTTGTGGGGTTTTTTGGGAAAATATGAAAACATAAAGTTTCACATTTACTAAATTAAAATATATGGAGCAGTAATCAATATATTATTCCGAGGAGCCACCTTAGAGTGGGTGATAGACTCTTTAAAACCTTTCACAAATGGAATAGCAAACTTGAAACTGCAAACTCTGGTGTTTCTGAGAAGTGTGCCGCTGACATAGGCAGCTTTGTTCTAATTGCATCCCAATTTGGAAAAACTTTTTCATTAAGAATGTCAGAATGAAGAGGCTGTTCGGATGGGGCTGGGGACGAGGGGGAAGCAGAAACCTGGTAAAAGCTACTGCCCATGTGCCCTTATCTGTCAGACAGTGTCCCATTATTCAAATGAGCGTGCACGTTAACCAGACAGCTGGAGCACATCCCTAAGTGAGGACGCAGAACCCGCCTACCTGCTGCGTCCAGCTCAACCCTTCTGACTGAGCCCGAAGTTGACTTTTACCTGTAAAAGTGGAAAATGGGCCTGATAAAAATGTTTAGTCTGCAGGGCCTTGTTTTATTTATCATATCAGAAAAGAACAATGTTTTGTTGTGTTGTGGTCAAAATAGAAGCCGACCTTGCTTGTTCACAAAAGCTCAAATCCTGGAGATAAGGGGAGCAGAATAATAGAGTACAATGGAAAGAGTAGAGTGTAATTATTTGTAGCCTGTCAAGTGAAGCCCTTTCAAACCCCAAGTGATTCAAATCTGGGAACTCTGCACAATTCTGTAAACGAACCACAACCAGCATCAGAGAAATCTCCTCTGGCCCGCAGACAGCACTGAAATTGCATCAGTTTGTCATGCACTGAGCATGCCAGCCTCACACAATATCATTTGGTTGCAAATGGGCCTGCCCCCAAAGCCCCGAAACACGTTCTGTGGTATCTGACTCTTGGCCTGTGATTTGTCATGTCCCCACTGCTATCAGTGTACAGTAATTTTAATAGATTCTGATGGTTTCCTTGTAGAAACACAGGATGCATCTGGTTTGGGCGTAGGACATGGGAGAGGCTTTTCTGGCTGAAGGCAACAGGAGTGTATGCAGAAAAATTGGAGATTCATTTTATTTCATTAAAAATTGGTTTTAAGTTATAGGGTTGTGTTTTCTGAATTAAAAAAAAAATTCCTTGCACAGTTTAATAGCTATAAAACATATTGCTTGTTTTTATCTTTAAAGTAAACTTTTTAGAAATGTATTGCTGGCAGCAGTCTCAACTTTTAGAGACATAGGTATAAGTATGGAATCAGTCAAATGTAATAGTTTATTTAGCCCCTTCTTACTTGAAATGTAGTCCATGGATCAGTAGCAGTTAGAAATGCAGAGTCTCAGGCCTCATCCCAGAAGTACTGGAATCAGAGTCTGCATTCTCACAAGATCCCCAGGGGATGTGCATGCACATAGAAGTTTGAGAAACTGAGAACCTCAGACTTAGAGCACAGGCTTCTGAATCAGAGATTTGTGTCCAAATTCCATGTTTCTGACTTAGTGTGTTTGACTTTGGGCAATTCAGTCACTTGTCCTAAGCTTCAGATTCCTCATCTATAGAGTGGGGATTATATAACTATATCATATGGTTATTTTGAGGATTAAATTATATAAATATGTAGATAGAGATATAAATATGTCTATATATACAGTGCTTGTCATAGAGAAAGCATACAATAAATGAAAGATGTATAGTGGTTCCTCCATGGACTTTGCCTTTAGAGCATTAAAATTTGTCTAATTGTGAAATAATTCGCTGCACATAATTTGTACAGTACAGGGATTATGAATTTTTTAGATGATCTGTAGCTGACTGTGGCTAAATTTAGTATCCCTCCCCACATAATCATATATCTTGTTAACCTTTGACCCCAGCGTCGTTCCATCATGATTTAGAATATGTGGTGGAGCCATAGACAATGCTGGCTACCTGGAAAGGTGTGTAAAATGCACCCACTGTCTCCTGGAGATTGGGCTTGGTACCATTTCAGCATCAGCCAGGTTCTGGTTCCAGAGCCCTCCCGTTGGCCTTCTGGCCCTGGCCCAGCATGGAAGGAGCTCTGGGCCTCGTTCCTGTGCCCTCTATTCTGGGCCTGCTGTGCATGCTTAGGGCTCTCCGTGTCCCTGCAACTTCCTGATTGTCACAGGCAGGGGCGCAGGCACTTTTTCCTAGTATGGACTTGTGGGGAAAAGTTCAGAGACAAAAATTAACAGCCAGATATAAAACTTATTTTTTTTTCCTTGGAAAATACTATTTTTCTCTGTCTCTTTTTTCCCCCACAATTAATCTCTCAATTTCTGTCTGTAAATGTAAAATTTTCAGGGCACTGGCCTTTAAAGTTGTGAATAATAACATAAAAATGCAGTTAATTAGGTTACCCAAATATGTAATTTATTTCCATATCTGGATCAGTGAAGGAAATGGGGGTGGGAGGATATATAGGGAGAAATGGGAGTAGGGGAGGAATTGGGGAAAGCGGGGCAGAGGCAGAGGGATGGGGTCTGGAAATGGATGGAGCAGAGCAAGGAAGAGGGGAATGGAGAAAGGTGAAATGGATTACAGAGCAAGGGAGCATAGAGACCAAGAGGAGGGTCAACTGGGCCCTGAGGTTTGTGCATATCAGTTAACTAGTTCCTCAGTATTTCTAAAGGTAGGAGGTGACTGTCCTTCAACACGAGTTCCTAATCTTGAAATTGCATGTAAAGTCTCATATGAATGTGTATATATGTGTCCACAGAAGTCTCCCGATTTTCAAATCTGTGACCCCAAGAAAAGTTGAGAATCACTTACTTCAAATCACACCTCCAAAGAACCTTCTGGCAAAAGCCGACACTGTTCTCTGAGTTGTATTTCTGTATATTCAAGGGCTTCCTTTTTTGTTAAGCACTGTTATTAATTTAATAGCATCTTTCTGTACTTGTTCATGTGTGGCTAGTATCTAGTTGAATCACTTGATGTGTCTTGAAATGAACAAATGGCATATCTTCCTGAATATTACCATGACATTTTTTTCCTTTCAAATTTTAAAGTAACTTGATTAACCGCTGTAGTGATGGTTAGCTTCTGCCATAACTCTATGAACTTCTGTTAATGTTTGTGCGTTATATTAAAGTGTTAGTGCATCCAGTAAGCTTTCAAAACTGTCAGAAATGTATTACTCAAGTTTGTCACATCATTGATTCTTATGTTAGAACTTTGCTTGGATGAATTGATAAATATTTTCTGTGGTAATATCATTGGTTCTGTAGAGGAAGCAGATTTAGTGTCAGAGTGTTAACGAACACTATTTGATTTATTCAATTGAGTATATAAATGTCCATTTTAACTTATGAAATTAGAATTTGGAAGTCTCAGATATGAAACACATTTTCTAGTTTTCCTTGAATTCCTATAAGAATAAGTTGGTCTGACATGAGCTCTGGATCTTCTCTCTACTTATTGCTGTATTGAATTACCTTCAATTGTTTCTTTATCTGACAAAACATATGTCAGACAATTAATTTCTCTCAGAAGTCTCTACTCAGTAATTACAGCCCCAAATGCAATTGACTCACCTTAAACTTTAATAATAGAGAATGAGCAATAGAGGCTGTAAAGTATGTCAAGTGACGATTAAGAGAAAGGTTCTGACAGAAGAATGGGGGTGTGGGATTGAATGACAGGTGTCAAGGAGTTGGGGAGCTGTGTGGTTACCGTGAAGAGCATCTCTCTGCTGAGGGGTGTGTGTTCTAGTGGGAGGTATGTAGCCTCTCTGAATGGATAGCTAAAGATTTATACCCAGCTTCTCAGAAAAATCCACTGTAGAAAGTGCAATTCATTTGTACCAACACTTCTACTTCTGACTGTTGTACCAAGTTGGCCCATATATTCTTACAAATGCATTGGCCATTTTGGAGGCATGTTTTTGTGGAAAAGGACATATTTGAAATGAAAGTGGTTTAAACAGTTTAGAAGTAAACAGGTCAAACAGTTCAATTTTTAAAAAGCACAAGTGAAGGGCCGGCCTTGAATAGGGGGAGGGGCTCCTTTCCTCTGTGAGGATGAAGGGATAAAAGGAGGCTGGATTTGTAGGACTGGATGGCAGTATGTCAGTAGCCAGCCCTCTGTGTTAGAGTGCTCCCTATTTCTCTTGGGTGTTGCCTCCTTCCCGCTTGTCTCTTTCTTGTCAAGCTTATTCTCTGAGTTCCATCTGGAGCAGACACCTGCTGCTCACAGCCTGGCCCAAGGTGTGCAATGCCCCAGGCCCTTCCTGTTCCAGGGTCTTCCTCCTCTGGGCTTGGAATCCCCTGCAGCCTCTCTCACCTTTTGTGTTATCCCCTTTTGTGCATGCTCTGAGAGTTGTGGTTTTCTCTCTTACTTTTTTATAATGGCTTTTTATCTGTGACAGTTTTTCGTCTACCAAGAGCACTCATTCTTGTTTTCTAGTATGGACATAGATTTGTTATTTTAAAATATATCTCTAATGTCATTTATAGGAATTCAGGGCAGAGGGGGGACCCTACAGCCTATACTCAGCCAACCACTTAACCCTCTACCAAGCAGCTCCTCCTTAACTTTGGGCCCTGACTTTCATGGATGAGCAGACAGTTAAGGAATCAGTAGATTTTGGATAAGGACAGAGGTTTAGAGGATTCTGGGTTTGGGAAAAGTAAGAGCAAAGGTGCTGAAATAGAACCTGGAGTAGTGTGTGCTAGAGAACAGAGAGGAGGTTCAGAGCAAGTGGTAGATTCACAAGCGTCAGGAGTACGATTGTAGGTGAGAGAGTATGCAAGGAGATGCTAAAGCCTCATGGTGAGGGCTTAGACTTGATTTACAGTAGAAGGCTAAAGATATTTAGTTGATTATTGACCTTGGGAAAGCATTAATTTTTAGTAATTAATTTGCAAATGCTTATGCAATACTTTGTAGAAGAAAATCAACATAAGTTTTAATAAAGTCCATTTACTTTGATTGCTGATATCTTTCCATCATCTTACTTTGTGTTTTCTGTTTATCAGGCTTCATTCCTGCCTCTTTCTCTCCTTTCCTGCCTTCTGTTGGATCGTTTACTTTATCTCTCCTTTACACATACCTCTCCAACCATTTTGGAAGCTATAAATTTTAGAATATTTAATATTAAGATTTAGACATTTATCCTTTGCTGTGTATATTTCTAATAACGTTTAAAATTATTCATTATTTGTGTCATTCTCCCAAAGAAGGCAAGATCCTTAGCACACCTTAACTGCTGTGCCCTCCCATCCCATTTTCCTTTTTGTGGGGTGCAGGATATAGAATTTTTGTTCAATTTTTTAAACAAAATTATTTTACAAATATTTTATCAATACGTGTACTTACTAATTTTTCCCACATCCTGTTGTTTCTCTCTAAGTTCACATTTTATTGTTGAAGTATAGTTTATTTAATTTTAAGCAAGGGTCTCTGGGTGGTAAACATTAACAAACTAAAATAAATTAAGTTAATAAGAAATAAAAAGGTCTTAATTTTGCCCATGCTCTTGGTTGATAGTTTAGCTCCATTCACAAGTCTGAGTTCACAGTCGTATTTTATCAGCACATTATGTATATTACTTGCTCATCTCCTGGCATTTGTCGTTGCTAAGAAGTGTGCAGTCAACCTAATTGTCATTTTTCTGTAAGAAATCTGATTTTCTCTTTTAAGACTTTTCTCCTTATCTTTGTTCAGCATTTTTGCCCCAATATGTCAGGGAGAGAATTTATTTTTACATATCCTTCTTATCACTTTGTGCTTTTTTCACTCTGAGGACTCATGTCTTCATTAAATTCTGGAAAATTATCAGCACTTGGAACTACTTTTAGATGTATGCAGAAGCTTCTCAATCTATGCTTCATGGCCTTCCCTTACTCTTTCATACTTTTATGTCCTTATCTTTCCTGGCTGTGTTCTGGGTATTTCCCAAGATTTCTCTTCCACTTCACCAATTCTCTCTTTAGCTTTGTCTAATTGTTGTTTAACTGAAGCACTGAGTTCTTAATTTCAATGATTATATTTTTCACACATAGGATTTACATTTGATTCTTTTTCATGTCTACCTTTGTGTGTTTCATTTGACTTGCTTTTGTTTTATAATTTTTTACCTTTTTGAATGGATGTTATTTCTTCCTTTATCCTTTTGAGCATAGTGTGTTCTTTAAATTTTTCAGATTGTTCTACTATTTGCATTTTTTTCCCCAATCACTGTTTGTTGGTTGTTCTCATGTGCTTTAGAATTTTAGTTAGGAGGCTTACTTTGAGAGAGAGTCCACCTCCCTCCACCCCTTGTAGCATCCATGTCTAGTGGTTTGGTGGACTCCTTTCCCCTCTGCCCTGTCATATCTTCCTGGTCTCCAGTTCAGTCCAGGCTGCTATCACTTAGTGAGAGACATAGGATAGTACAGAGTATGGCACAGAAACACAGTATAGCGCAAGTTGTCTTGCCTGACAGCTTGAGTTCAAATCCTGGTACTCTGATTGCTTGCATGTTATCTTGGGCATATTATTTTTATTTATTTATTTAATTTATTTTTTTCGAGGAAGATTGGCCCTGAGCTAACATCTGTTGCCAATCTTCCTCCCTTTTTGCCTTTTTCTCCCCAAGGCCCCAGTAGATAGTTGTATGTCATAGTTGTACATCCACTAGTTGCTCTGTGTGGGACGCTGCCTCAGCATGGCTTGATGAATGGTGAGTAGGTCCACGCCCAGGATCCGAACCGGTGAACCCCGGGCCACCAAAGTGGAATGTGTGAACTTAACCTCTGTGCCACTGGACCAGCCCCATGGGCATATTATTTAACATTTCTGTGCCTCAGTTCCTCATATATCAAATGAGGATGATGGTAGTATCTACCTTAAACTATTGTTTTGATGATCCAATGAGATGGTGCTGAGAGGAATGTCTGGCATGTAGTAAGCACTCAATAAATGTTCTCATATGTTGGGAATATTGCAGATCCTGATGAAGCCAATGGGATTTTTGCCCAATACTTGGTTGCTTGACTGCATCAACTACCTCCTGCTGCCTTGGATATGCAGCTTTGTTTAAGCTGCAGCTCTGGGTGGCAGTAACGGTCTGCAGTTTCAAGCAGTGAGTGATCCTGGTTCCCCAACCCTATTCTCTCAATATGGACTTTTGATCCCCATTACACCACAGAAAATGAATTACTAGCCCCCTGTGCTTGCTTCTGGTCTTGGATTTCAGCAGGTCATAGATGTAATGGGACCAGAAGGGATATATTTATAACTTAATTTTGAAATAATTTCAAATATACAAAAAAGTTGCAAGAATAATACAAAGAATTCTCATTTCTGTATACCCGGATTCATCAGTTTTTAACATTTTGTCACTTTTGTTTTATCATTCTCTCCCCTGCCCTCTCTGTTACATATATGTAGTTCTTCTTCTGAACCATTTGAGAGTAGGTTGTGTATGTTATGCCTCTTTACCCCTCATAATTTCAGTGTGTATGTCCTAAGAACAAGAATATTCTCTTAACATAACCACAGTAAAATTGTCAAATCAGGAAGTTTAACAGTGGCACAATACTTTGTCGTCTATATTCCAAATTTTGTCAGTTGGCCCAATAATGTGCTTTATAGTATTTTTTTTCCTCCTGGCATAGAATCCAGATACACATAATATTTGTTGTCATGTCTTTTTAGTCCCCTTTAATCTGGAACTGTCTCTCAGCCTTTTTTTGTCTTCCATGACATGGTCATTTTTGTAGAAGACAAGTCAGTTATTTTATAGACTGTCCTTCAATTTGGCTTTGTCTGATGGTTCCTAGTGGGTGGATTCAGGTCATGGATTTAGGGCTGGGGAACTTTGTTAGTGATACTGTGTCCTTCTTAGGGTGTCACATTCAGATGCACATGGAATCTTCTGCCCCAAACTGGTGATGCTAATTTTGACCAATTAGTTAGGTTTTGTTGGTTTTTGCTGTTGTCTATTTACTATTTTTCCTTTTGTAATTAATAAGTAACATTTGGAGAGACATTTGAAATTATATAAATATTCTCTTCTTCATCAAATGTTTTCTCCCTGATTGAGAATTCATTGATGATTCTTACCTGAATACGTTTTTACCATGGTGTTGGCAAAGTGGAGATTTTATAACTCCATCATTCCTTCTCTTTAAGAAAGAGGTTTCCTGTTAGAGGGGAGTTTTAAAGCATGAACTTACAGCCCTGTCTTGACCATTAAGTCCTCAGTGTTATCCTTTCTTTGGCTATAATTAATTATTTTAAGGAAATGAGCCTTAGATGAGCAGTGTATTTAACCATAATCCTTTCTGTGTCTATTCAAAAACATTAATTATTAGTTAAAACATTTATCCCTTTAATAGTTTTCTGCAAGAATTATAAAATAAAATTTAAATCATGCAGAAGTGTGTGAAGTAAAAACTAAAACCCTCTTTTCTTTACTTTTTCCCACCCCTCAGGGGCAATATAGTTCATTATTTACTCTTCCAGACAAAAGTGGAATTAGAACGTAATTATTGTTCTGCAATAAAAATATTGTTCTTTTTCACGTTGAGCATTTAGTTATCAAATATTATTGACCTTATGAAACTTTTACCCAACACTTTTTACCTAAGGATGTTTCTTTTATGGTGGAAGTTGTTCAAAAGCGTTGACTTTTAAAATGCTTATTTTATTTATTCTAATATTAACATATTCTGTATTTTAAAATACTGATGGAAGGTAGCTTTAAGAACTCTCTAAGGCAAAGTGTTAAAAAAAAGCAAGTTACCAAATGCTATGTACAGTATGAGACTATTTGTGGGAAAAAATACCACTCAATTTTATTTTATAGGTACATGCACACCAAGTTGATAATCATGGTTACCTCTTGGGAAGATACTATTTTAGGGGAGGGAAAATATGGAAATTTTAACTTTGTTTCATTTGCATGTTTTACAATGATAATATATCCATATTTTTTAACAAAATAAAAGATAATCTGTTTTTTTAAAGTATAAGTTTTGCATTATTACCTCACAAAATTTTTGGTTGTCTCCTCCCACACTTATTGGTATTCCAGCAATATTGCATCCTCCCCCCAGAAAGCCTGTCATTATGCTGGAGAAATTTAACTGGATCTTCAAGTTTGATTAAAAATTGAGTTGACTTTGGTTTGATTTATTTATGTATAAACTGATTTTTTCAAACTCATATTGTTATATTCAGCTATAGTATTCTTTGAATAGACTTTCTTGGGCTGGCCAGAAAAATTAATGTTTCTCTGAAGAAATGTATTGTGTTAGATATGACTTATGAGCAAACACGCAAGAACAAAGTATGTCTCTAAGTTGGAGACTGTCTAGTGACCAAAATGGTGCTTCTGTAAGTGAAGTAGGATTTGTAAGTGTAAGAATGTGAGTGTTGTGAGGTCAAAGGTGTAAGTCTGTAACATAGGACCTACAAACAATGGGGTAGTCATAGCAGCAAACTTATTTCTTTTTGTTTTTTCCCCAATGATTAATTTTGAGGAAATATTGAAAATATAATATAAGAAACACTTTTATTCACTCAGATCATCAGTTGTTAACATTTTGCCACTTTCGCTTTATATTCTCTGTCTCTGTCTCTCTCTCTCTCCACACACAAACACGCGTGCGCGCGCGCGCACACACACACACACCTTTTTTTGGATAAACTCTTTGAAAGTAAGTTGCACATTTACTTTCACTCCTAAATCACAACATTTCGCTCCTTCGACCCAGTGGTTAACTAGAGTAATGATCTTTGCACGAATAAGCTATTATGTTTATAGCTGCAAAATATTGATTTTTCTGATTCTATCATTTCTTCTCCATTTATTGACTGGCATTCTTCTGTGAAGAGGAGTTTCTCCCCTCCTTGCTTCCCCTCTCATATCTCTATAGACTCATTAATTTTTGTTAATTAAAAGTTTTTTCTAGTGTTGTCATTATTCTTTTTTATGCCCAAATTGTCCCAGATTTGTCTCATGGAATCTCCTTCAAGTTATGTCCTTCTGACATGGCTCTGTTTGTCTTTAATGACCATTTATTTATTTATTTATTTTTTTGTGAGGAAGACCAGCCCTGAGCTAACATCCACTGCCGATCCTCCTCTTTTTGCTGAGGAAGACCGGCCCTGGGCTAACATCTGTGCCCATCTTCCTCTACTTTATATGGGACGCCGCCACAGCA
Source organism: Tapirus indicus (assembly GCA_031878705.1). Lineage (NCBI taxonomy): Eukaryota > Metazoa > Chordata > Mammalia > Perissodactyla > Tapiridae > Tapirus > Tapirus indicus. Next base: position 41,962,694 of record CM062925.1, read on the forward strand.
CGGTTGACAGGCAGTGTGTCGGCAGACGCCCGGGATCCGAACTGGCGAACCCTGGGCTGCCAAGCGCGAACGTAACCGCTGCACCACCAGGCGGCCCCCTTTAATGACCATTTATTGCTGTCCAACAAGATATGCAGATTCACCTTAACTTTCCCAGTTCTATACTTTTCCAAGGACCCTTCCATCCTTTTAGTGGGAAATGGTATCCAGAAACCAAGATCTGGATGCTAGGTGTGCTATGATTTATTGAGCAAGTAATAAAGTGTGCTTTCAGTAGATACAACTGAGAAATATAATTAGTATATATGCATTATATATACATATATGTATATATATTTAAAACTATGCGTATATCCACATATTTTAAATTATAACTACATTTCATTTCCTATGTCTTTTTTCTTCATATATAAGACTTCTAGCATTTCAAGACTCAAATTATTCTAACAGTAAACCTACTGAATAAAATTATGCAATCACTTTTGTCTTAGAATAAGTCCTAATATGTTTGTGTAGTCACATCACTGTGTTTAAAAGTTACTTGAATTAATTATTTACTCTTTATTGTTATATAAGAAATTTAACATGCAGTTAGGTTCTTTTTTCTTTTTATGTTCAATTTGTGGATTTGTTTTTTCTTTTTATTTAATTTAAATTTATGAATATATAGAACAGTTTATTTGGTTTAAAACTATATAAAAAGGTTATTTTTGAAAAGTCTTGTTCTCCTTGCATTCCTATGCACATATCTATAGGCAAACCATTTTTATCAGGTTCTAGTTTATACTTATGTTTCACTTTTGCACGCACACACACACATATACAACATATTCACTTATCCCTAATATATCTCCATTTCTTATTATATTATCCTTCCTTATTTTTTCTTTCATAACAAGTAATATCATATTATATAATCTTTCTTCCTTGGTTATTTTTTTCAGCCAATGTGTCCTAGAAAACACTCCATATGAGTTCATAAGATTCTTCCTCATTTGTTATGGCTACACAATACTTCATTGTGTGGCTGGACCATAGTTTATCCAACTAATCTCCTATGGATGGGCATGTGGGTGTTTTCAGTATTTTGTTCTTACACATAATGCTCTTGCAGCAAATTTTTTATGAGCCACTCTTATAGACAAGGCATTGTCTTAGTACTGCTTGGTGATATTTGAAGAGGAAGGTGTATTTTCTGCCCTCGAAGTGCTTACAGTCCAGTGGAGGGAAGTTTTCAGAAGTGGGCTAGGAAGAGAAATGGCCCAGTACCAAATAGTTAAATAAAACCTGAATGTTCTCAGTAATTTTGATTATCTGACTGCAAATTCTCTTAGAAGCAGGATAAGACAAATATATGGGAGTACATATTATGCTGCACTCTAGCTTCCAAGTAAAAATAAAAAGAAACCTTTTAAGTTAAGGTAAATATTCTTCAATAAATCAATGTTTAATAAATTTGGGCTACAAGTGCTAAGGTTTCATTAAATCATTTTAGTTTAACAGCACTTTCTAAAGGTAAAATATTGTTAGGGAATTTTTTCTCTTACTGGTGTTATTCAGCCAAGATAGTAAGCCTCTTTTATTTATTTTATCTTTTTTTTTAACTTCATATCTTATTTTCATTCCTAAAAACAAATATGGTGGCACAGCCCATTCATGGTTTTGGGGGATGGGTGCCTTGGTTTTCAGAGAATTTGTTTGATTTTGAAATACAGTTTTTAGAGTCAAATGTTTAATGCATAGTGAGTCAAAATTCCTTTTTAGTTCCATGCGTTTATTGCATGGTTTTACGGAATATTTAATGTAGATGTAGAAGCCTATTGTGAATGTTAGCCTTACTACATTCATTGCAAATTACATGCAGTGTGTTATCCATGTGTCACGATTACTGTTTTAATTTTTGGTTTGTGGTTACACCTGGACTATACGTCTTGGCTCAGGGACCTTAGAAATTGAGCACATGGACTCCTTGGTTACAGTTTTCTAGCTGACTTTGAGCAGTATGTGGTCTCTCTCTTTCTGAGTTCTCCTGCCTCACTGTATAGGTTTTGTTCTGTCCTGTACCTGCCCATTCATTGCCCATTCCAACCTTGACATTCATTCTGCAGTGGTCAACCCCACAAAAACTATAGATACTAATTTCCGGAGAAAGTTTCAAATAAATACTCTTGATATCTGAAGGACAGTTTTGTGAATCTTGTCAACTTACTTCAAGGATAGCTTATATTTTATTTTAATTAGGCCAAAAAATATGAAAAGCTTAGCAATTATACAATTTTTAATAATTGTGTAAGAAATGATGATCTTTTGTTTTGTCATGTATTAATGTTTTTTCCCTTGATTGCTTTTTCATAATTCATTTCATATTAGTATCTTGCCTTCATGGTACTTAGTTTTTAATGGTTTATGTAATTGTGAATAACCCTAGCATGTTACATTGATTTCCATACATACCATTTCAAAATAATGTAAATCCTGTTTATTGGTTTTCAGAATAAACAATGAGTGGAAACTTGGTAGTGATGTCAAAACAATATAAAGGTTAGGAATTTTTAACTGTATAGAAGTAAATGAATAGCTGATGGATGGTAGAAGGAGGTAAGAAAAGGTTCAGGAGAAATTTAGAAGTACAAATGAGGATCTTACAGAGGGTTATTTAAAGTTATAAAAGTGACCAGTAGAAGAACTAAAAATAACTTTCAAATGTTGAGGAGGGGTACCCAGAGTGAGGAGTAATGGAATGAGCTAAATTCTCATCTTTCATGTGGGGGTCATTAGATATTTTTTAAAGTTGACAAATCAAGAAGTAGAAGAATGTGTATATTAATCCAGTTCTGGAGTAACTACCAGAAGACTTAATAGTAGAAACATTTTTTAAAAGGGGTTTGGGTTGGAGCAGGGAGCCATGCTTTGGTTTATAATGACTTGTCCACACATTTGATGTGTTACTATGTACACAAATTACTTTAATTTTAATATGTATTTGTAATAGAAAAGTTATGACAGTATTGTATTGAGAAAATAAACCTAGGGAATAGGTTTAGTCATAACTTATCTGTGATTAACTTATCCCATTTTCATTAATTTTAGGTAAAACATCTAAATTTTAACGTGATGTCATCTCTAACTAATGGAATACATTAGAGCCAGGTTTAAAGGTCAGGTAATTTACTGGTGGAGAGTTCATTGCTGTTCGGGTTTAGGAGTCAGCCCTCCCCAACCCGAGATAATTCACACCATCTCATATCCCACATCTTGGGCAGGGGTGAAGGCACCTTTGGGTCCTGGTGACTTGACACAGAGGCACACCTGGCCTCTGTTCTTTGTGTTCAAGGCCCTCAGCTGGGGGATCAACTGTCACCCCCAACAGGGGAGACTTGTGCAAAGTGTGTTCCACCAGTGCCACCAGTCACTTCCTTTCCTGCTCAGTGCCTTGCTTCAGCAGTTGTCCTGGCACCCCCACCACACCTCTCCAGCTAGCCAAAGAAAGACTCCACTTCTTATTTGAGCCAAGATAGGGCTGATTTCAAAATAAATTTCACTTGGAAACAAAAGGAAAGACCAAATACACAAGCAAAAAATGCAGCAAGATAGAAATGGGTGAGGCTATGTTGCAGAATTGTTTGTCGTTTAATCTTAGGATAATGAGGTCTCAGATCTTTGGCACATGCATTGTAATTTCCCTCCTCTGTACCCATGGCAGACTTTGCTAATTGACCCCAGCCCTCCTTTCCATTGACTCAGCCTTGGAGAACTTAGCAGTACAGTGTAGCCATCTTAGTCGATCAGATTTGGCACGCGAGATGCATATCCTATTCTTGAGATAATTACATTCTGTCAACAAGTTGACTTCACAGACAAAACCTACCACGCACATATTCGTGGAATTCTGTCTGGTTCCGCCTGACTGAGACTGATTTAGTTGCTGCTGGCTAAGGCTGGGTCTGCTTTCATACCTCTGTGACCTCCATGGCAGCCACCATTCCTGTCATCTTGGAAACGTCCTGTCCTGTCTCAAACCCTTCTATTTCTATTTTAAAGTGAGACTACCTTTAGTTTACCAGATTTCTGATGAATGCTCTACTCACTTGCCCATATTTTTTCCACCTGCTTCATCTTGAGTTTCTTTCTCTCCCTTTGGCCAAATTCAACAATAGCATTTTTACAGTTAGAAAAAGAGTCTTATAAGTCTTGCCTTGTTTCTGTGATAGACCACAGCTTATTTATAATAGGACACAGCTTGTTTATAAAGCAGCTCCCTCCTCCCAAGTACTATTTTCTTGGTTTATACGATTTTTAAAAATCATCACGTTATGTGACTGCCATCAACCAAACATACTGACTTTAGTGAGGTCTGAGGTTTAGCTCCAACCACTAAAAATAAATGCTTATGGGTTTTGGAAAATGTGAACTGAACACTTATGTATAGAAGCCTCCAAAAACCCTATGTGTGTCAGTCTCCCGTTGCTCAGTAACTTAAAATTGAAACACAGAAATGTGGGCTTTCCTCTAGCTTATTTCTAATATCAGATCAATACAGTGTTTTAGAATATTGTTCTTAATTAAACTGTCATTTAACAGACGCACGAACATACGTATTTCAGAGGCCTCTGCCTACGTGAATTTTTGGATCTTGTCTTCATTGCCTCATCAGTATGCCAGTAGGTGTCACTGTGTACATTAAATGGAAATCAAAGATGTCATTAAGTGTGTTTCCAAAATTAAGTATCATTAAGAGTGTTTTTTCAGAAAGAGAGCTCCCAATGGTAAGCAAGAATATTTTTACCCCTTCCTTTTTTTTATTTTAAAAAATTATCTTGTTAGGCTGTTTTAAGAAAACATGACAGCATTCTTTCTTTCCCCCATCCTGCTGCCTTACTGCCTTATATGAGCTCTTACGGACATGTAAACATATTTGTTTTGTGTGCATTCATAAGAATCAGATGATATGTAGCCCAACATGTTAGATTGAAGGAGTGGATTGTTTTGCACTTGTGTGTGTCACTCCTGATATAGAACTTTGTTGCTAGAAACTTTTTAGTGGGGAGAAGGGATAGGATTTCTTCCCTCCAAATATTTAGTTGTGACAGTACAAGAGTATCTTTAAAAATCTAACAAGATGCAATGAATAAATCTGTGTGTGTGTGAGCATGTGACACATTTGCCACCTGAAGATTTTTTTTAACAGGTATTTTTAGATACTCTATATATTTATTAGGCTACTCTTCAGATTTCTAAATTTTTCTGTAACAAAAAAAAGAAAACTGTTCACTGATTATGTTTTCTATAATATTAGTGGGCTTAATTGTTTAAATATCTGAGACTTTTTCTATGGGTTCACTCTTCTGCTCACCCCTTCAAAAAACTGAAAGTATTTGACTTTTTGTCTTCTATTGCCTTTGGGGGGAAAAAATCAAGATAGTCACATTCATTTACAAGCCTTTGATATTAAGATCAGCAATATCATAGAATGCTTTCTTCAGGTTAATAATGCAAATAGAGACTGTATAAATGTTCTGGAAAGCTCTGTGTGTGCTTGTGTGTATGTGTGTGAAGATTGTGTTCTGTTGCCTGAAATACTTATGTATGATTTTTCCATTCCGAAGAGCGTTGATGTTACTTCCATGCAGAGTGACTTAGAGAAGATTCCTAGTGGCTGAGTGTACCTGTGTGAAGCTTTTGGGTATAAGTGAGCTCCTACAGAGTTAGTGTTAAATTACCTTCAACCTTATTTTCTCTGATATGCATAATAAAAATGGAGGTGTGTTCGTTCTATCTGATGGCAAGGGGGAAATTGGCTGCAAGCCATATACATATGCAACTTTTATTATTTTTTATTTTATTATTTTGGTGAGGAAGATTGGCCCTGAGCTAACATCTGTGCCCGTCTTCCTCTATTTTGTATGTGGGACGCCACCACAGCATGGCTTAATGAGCAGCGCGTAGGTCCTTACCTGGGATCTGAACCCACGAACCCTGGGCCACCAAAGCAGAGCATGTAAACTTGACCACTATGCCACTGGGCCAGCCCCCATATGTATGCAATTAAAATGCAGTGGGGCTTAGTCAAAATTCCTTTCCATTTATAACTTTTTCAATTAATAATTAAAATCCTGGTCCCTGCAGGCAGTGTGGTACAGTGCAGTGAGACATGTGCCTGGGGTCAGAGGGTCAGGGCTCTGGCTGATCCACTGGCGCCCTGGTTGTGTGTTGATGGGCAGAGCTCAGATGTTTAGTTCTCTGGCCTGGGAAAAGGGAGATAGGTGTTGTGAAGGTTAAATATGGGTTTAGCTGAATTAATAACATTTCATTTCTTAAATGAAAAAGTGAAATCAAAGTAAATATGGAAAAATGTAAACATCTGTTAAATCTTGATGATGGGTAGATGTGTCTGTTTATACTGTTTCCTACCCAGAGACTCTGATCTGATTGGTTTGGTTGGAGGCCTGGACATTGATATTTTCAAACTGTTCTGCAGGTAACTAATGTGCAGCCAGGATTGAAAACCATTTGTCTACAGGGCTTCTTATTACCAAGCAGGCAGGCCAAATGTGGTTGATGGAGCAGTTTCCAAATCCGAGACCAAGAATTGGTGTCAAAGAACCTTGTAAGTGTTCCCCATCCTTTGGTGGGTGTGGGACGGTGGCTAGAGGCTTTCTGTGTGTATGCACCATTGGTGGTGGGCTGTCCTGGCCATTTTTGAGAGACGCTTTTTCTTGACAGTGTTTCCCTTGATTTGAAAGCTTTGCTCTTTGCCCTTCCTGCTGGATTCACTTTCACCACCTGCTGCCAGCCTCCACCATGAGATCTCTGCTCCACCTGAAGGAGCCCAGTCTACTCTACTCTTGCATCACTATAGTCTTCAACATCCATCTGGCTGGATGTCATGGTGATTTTGAAGCTAGAATAGTAAATCCCTTGCTGTTGGTAGGGTTCTGGCAACAGATGTGCTAAGCTGAGGGTTGGCGCTGGCTGTAGCAACAATATTTCTTTAGCTATCATGAAGTCAATGGAAATTTACCATTTACACCACAAAAAAATTGTTTAACATATTGTCTATCAGTAATGCTTCTGTCGAATAAAGTTCCTTCAGCACTTACTTCAGCATTGACTCTTTGCTAGGTGCTTCCCGCTATGATGAAGGAATTCAAAGAGATCTTAATCTTCAAGGACAGCACATGCTCTTACGAGGATAATTCTCATGATGGTGGGCGGGGGGGGGGTGGCTTCTTATTAAGAATGATTAATTCACTGGTGGAAAAACCAAGGGCCTTAGTAGAAGCAATTTTTAAAAAGTGAAATATAAAACCTTTTTAAAAAATTAAGCTCAGGGAACATGCAAGTCTATGCATGAGAAAGTATGTTCAAATTTCAGTTCTGAAAGGCCACATGGAAGTGGGTATTATGTATTATTAGAAAGCATAACTGGAGAAAGACAAACTCTTACCTGAGAGCCATAATTTTATTCCTTTACTAATCTAAGTTGTTCCTTTTTGAGAGGGAAAATGATCTAAATATTTTAAAAAGACAAAATTTTGCTAGTATTTATTATGGGGAACTTTTCTGTACTACCTAAGTTTTGGATTTCTTGAACTATAGCTTGTTTTCTTTTCATTTAGCAGGTATTTATTCTTTTCCTAAGTTATGTCTTATACTATGGGTGACACTAAGGAGACTGTAGAAGAGAAATAAAATGCGATTTCTTTCCTGTAGGAATTTATAGGCTATTTGAAAAGATTGCAGTTACAACGGTGAAAACTAGCATGTGGTTAGAAACAAAAATACAAAGAGATAATAACTGGTCTTAGAATTTGGGGAAGATCAGCCTGGTCCAGAGGGGCTGGCATGCAGCAGATATTTGGGCATCCCAGCCCTATTACTGCCCAAGTTCTCAACCTTCTCGCTCCTCTGCTGTCTTTGTTCCATATGCCTACCCCAATTTAAGGTTTACCTGGCCTCTAACTCTTTTGACTTTGTCTTCTGTCCTTGCTACTTGGACTTTACAAATTATCTTCCAGAATCTTGACCCTCTATCCTCTCCCTTGGAGTGTCCTGCACACTTGTTCCTGTTCTATCTGACCTTGGCCTCTGGAGGTAAACACAGTGGCCAGTTGATACCTGATCCTGGACTCTCCTCCGTAGTGGCCCATTTGGAATCAGTCTGCCCTGTCTTGCTTCTTACTGGGTGTCTGCATCTAGATAGCCTGTAGGTACCTAAATTCAAGATGTCCCAAACTGATTTCATTATCTCTGTTCTTTCTTTCTCTCTTTCAAAAACAAACAATGTTCTTTTGCCCTCTGTATCTTTGAGGCCAGGCATCACCATCTACCTGGGTTTCCAACATAAAACGTAAGGATAATTGTTGTCTGTCCCTCATCTGGGCACTCAACTCTTTACAGAAATATCTATGGCCTCAGGTCCCTGCTCCCAGGCTCCTCCACCCTTCCTGTGTACTCATAGTGGCAGTGCCACCTCACTCTTCTATAGTAGGCTCTCCCTTGCTGTGTCCTTCCACGCCTCTTTTGAATTTACCTTTCTGAATCTTTCTGCTGCCTCTTGGCTGTCTACAGGCCAAAGGTCAGATTTGTAGGTATGGTTGAGAAAGGCCCCTTCCCAATCCTGTCCCATTCTGCCTCTCCAACCTTCTCTCAACCAGTCCCCTTCCCCCATTTCCCCTCCCCCCAAGATTTAGCCAAGTTTCACCTCATAGCAGTTTGTTAACATTGCACAGATATATCACATCAATTCTGGATCTCTGTCTTTGTACTTATTGTTCCCTAGTCCTGGAGTGTCTTCAGCCTCTCTGGGTGCATGTCAGCCCTGTAAACAGAGAACCCAGTACCCAGCTCAGAAATTTGCTCCTCTGTGAATCATTACCTAACTTCTCCAGATAGAGTTGGTTGCACTCTCCTCTGCACCTTTAATGTACCCTGTTTATGTCTCATTTATACCAACTTTGGCACTGTGTCACAGTGGTCAGTGAACAAGTCTGCCCCTCATAGGTCTATGAACTCTGACACGCAGATCATACTTTATGTGTCCAGTTATCTCCTGTGTACTGGGCACCTACAGAATGTTCAGGTCATCTGTGTTGGGTGAAAGATGGGCCGTGTTGAACGGAGTTTTAAAACTTGGGAAGTTTTGGGCCATATATTTAATGCTGAGTTTTGTTTCTTAATTATCCTTCAGTTTTGGTTTACTGAAGTGTATCTGCCCTATGCTCTTGTAATTTAAAGCATAGTTACTCTGTGAATCTGTTTGAGAAGAGTATGTTTCTAAATTTTTACACTATTGATAACCTTCTGCTTTGCTACATTTATATCATTCCATTTTTCTAATTAAAATACTCCATTTACTATACAGGTATGTTCTTGTTCTCTTCTTTTCCCTAGGTATACAAACTTTTCCAATAACTGCATTAAAAATTATATATGTATAATTCCTATTAAAATTAAAAATGTAAACTTATGAATATTATGCCTAGTTGGTCCTAGAGTTAAATGGCACAGTAGGGATAGGAGACCTTGTTTGTTTTTTGCAGCCCTTATAAATTCTTGGGTTATGTGGGTTCAGTTTAACATAGTTTCAAAAATTAGAGCAAGAGAAGCTTGAGAATAAGTTGTTGAAGTAAAATAGTCACTCAGTGGAATGTGTAGTCTTTTTAAAAAATAGTCGTACATATTATTCATTTCTTAATTATTTTGAGTTCATTAAATGTCTAAATGCCTTTTCTACACATCTAAAATTATATGCTCCTAGGATTTAAAAAATTGTCTTATAGGTGTGTCTATATTTCATAGACTCTTAAATTATTAGTAATTTGCATAGTCATCAGATAATTTGACTTTATGTGTTTCGTCCTGTTCAACATACTGTTTAAAAATGCACTCTGTGACCAAGGGAACACAGCTAAGAAAGCCAAATGTTGCTCATTGATAATAAATTCGAGATTAGTTTTTCTTTTGACTGACTTAAACTCCATGGAGTTTCACTGGAAAAATGCCACTGCTTTAGGTTGTGTGCTTATGTGGAAGAAGACAGCCTGGTGTTCCAGGCATGCTTGGAGCGGCCGTCAGGCATCTACCCACTCATGAGCTGTCACACAGTTGGTTTCTAAGGGCCTAATGTAGGTGTTAGCTCCCAAGAGTCATTTTAAATAAGTGTGTAAGAACATAGACGTTACAGTTCAGAAAAGTTCTTCCAAGTCCTTAATGTTCTCAGTGAAAGTATATGTTAGAACATATTGTGTGTTTATAACCCACATTCCAGCTGTGTAGATCTGAAAGACTAAAGTAGGCATATTTGATTTCAAGTGATTTTTTGGAGTAGGTAACGATCTTAATTTCATCCTGAGGTTATCAGCAAGGGGTGGAAAATGAAGGGAAGTGGGAGATGGGAAGGGTTGTGTGGGAAGCTTAGTTCCTAACAGTTGGGTTCATTCTGCCAATGCACATGAGAGGTCCCACCACCCATGAGAAGAAGCCCGTGATTCTAGATCGTCACTGTGTTGATTAGGGGTGGCATATCTCAGTCACTCATCCAGGAGGTACGTTACATACAGGTACTACTGATTAACTACATCCAAAAATCTTTATGATAAAGCATCACAGCTTGCTCTTAGGAACTCCTGTTTGGACATTTGCCTACATTTTCTGGCACGAGTTTAAGGTCCTTCTCACTTTCCAACTCAGACATTACTCCTGTCTGTAAAATTACATTTGTAATTTTGGCTTTCAGATTCAGGGACTTTACTTAAGAATTCAAGTTTAAATGAATTTTGCCTGACCATTCACTATCTTCCTTGTTAAACTCGGTCCCATAAGCTATATTCTAGTCCATTGAGTTGTGGATGTCTCAGGATTAATCATTCAACCACAATTAAGTACCTAATATGTGGCAAGGTCTCAATTAGGCACTGGAGACAGAATCAGAATAACAGCTACGAGTCAGGTGGAGGATATATATATAAAAACAAATACATATGAAACAGTGAACCACAAACACATAAGTTTATACAAAGAGCTCTAAGACTGCAGAACCTGTGTGGAGTGGAGTGTTCCTTTGCATTCTTAGAGTGGCCACATAGCTTATCATCCATACTGACATACTTTTGGAGAAAAAAGTAGTGGTATTGATCATTGTACTGGGATAAACTTGGGCTGTCTGGGAACAGCAGGGGTGCATGGTTACTCTCTCCACTTACCAGGCTGCACCTAGCTCGCTCGGGGTTCCACCACTCTGCCGTGCCTATTGTCTGCCATTGTGCACCTTACAAGATATATTTAACCATTGTCATCTGCCTTATTAACTGTGAGTACAGCAGAGTGAGTCTGATTTGAGCCAATTTTTTGCTTGCATTTAGGCCTAGAACACAAAGCATATAAAAGAAAAAATAATCAAAAAATAACATGTGGCCTGTGGTTGAGAAGCACTGAGTTTACAAGGGTCCTCAGGCATACGTTTTGGTCAGGGTGATTGAAAAAGAAATTTTATTCTAGTGATCTCAAAATACAAGAAAAATGAAGCTGAAGCATTTTGTATGGTGTGATTTGTGTTGTGGCAAAACTTACAGTATTTCTTGAAAAATCAAACATGTTTGAAATAAACACAACAGTTTTCTGCATTTCTGTTACTTTTTTCATTATGCAAGCTGGTGCTATAAATAAAAAGTCAGAAGCTACACCAGAACATCACTTGTTCAGATATACTTAAACCTCTCCATGAGTCTTGGCCAGTGCTGCATGGCCTTTGGCAGGGAGAGTGGTCAGGGTGCATTCACTGAGCAACTCCACCCCGTGTGTGCCAGGCAGGGCACAGGGCTGGGCCCTGAGCACGCCTAGGGGAGACATGGCCTCTGTCTTCAAGAAGCCTCAGGTCTGAGGGGAGGCCCACACATGAAGCAGATATCTGAGCTTGAACAAAGTGTTAGTAGAGCCCCGAGGAGAGCAGTGGTTTTGCCTGAAAAAAGAAACAGAACCTGGATGAGATGAGGAAGGAAAACTTTACCAGCCCGTAGGCTGTGAAGTGGGTCTGAAAACCGTCTTCTTGCTCAGACTCTGTTTTTCCCATGTTAATCTATGGGTTCTTCTTTCCCTTTCTCTCCATTTCTTTCTTTTCTTCACGCACCCCCCTGCCTTGAGTTTCTTCTGTCCTCTATCCTTTTTATTTTATTTTTTTAAACTGAAGGTCTTCATAAGGATATGGGAAGAACTGAATAATAATGACTTAACATTTATTAAACATCTCTTAGTGTTTGATACTGTGCTAAACACTTTACACGCATAATCTCATTGACTCCTCAGTAATTCTTTAAGGTTTACATGCTATTAATATCTCCTTTTACAGACGAGAGGACAGTGAGGTGCACAGAGGTTAAATAACTTGGTGGGGGTCACACAGTGAGTGGGAGGGACAGGATTTGAACCCCAGCAGCCGGCTCCGTCAGTGTCACATGTTCTGTATACAGTGGACTCTGCGTTCCCTGGGTTTGGACACAGTCCACCAGTGTGACAGGAGATCACCACTGGTGCCTACACCTCAAATAATATTGATTCACAAGGAAGAAAGTTATTCCCTGTCACTTATTTTTTAATCCTGTACCATTTCCCTCGCTCCCCTGAGAAATTCCCCAAAAGTTTTGGCTTGGCTCTACTTTGCTAATCTCTCTAAGAGAAGGCAGCAGGCTCAGAACCTTTAGCAAGAAACATGATTTAAAAGCCAGAATTTCTTCTCATACTCACCTTAAAGTTTTCTTTATTGAAATGAAAAGGCTATTTAAAGGAAAATAAGTCCAGATAGGATGCAGATGTGGCCAGGTTGTGAAGGTGGTATGGGAATGCATAATTTGGGAGAATACTCCCGTCTCAAGGGAGGAATTAAAGGGAAAAGATAAAAGCCAGACCACCCTCATGGTAAGGTTTTAGCATTTTTTCACTTAGGAGTCGAGGAGGGCTGGTGATTCTGTTTCACTTGCTGCCTTTTGCTTTTCTTATGTTTGAGGAGTTATGTGGCAAAATATTAGGAGACTGGCGTAATGATCCCTGTTCCAGACCTGTACTGGTTTATAACTTTACAGTTATCTATCTGCATTGACAATGGGAATGGGAAGTAGTTAAAGTAGTTATCTTTGAAATCTAAAGGAACAATTTGTATGCAGAGGGGCTTAATCTTTTATTTTAGTTCTTAGAAATAACTAAATTCTCCCATTTATAAGTAAATTCTGAGTGTATCTCAAGTTATCAATTTTTGTTTGTTTGTTTTCCTGACAATGTCGCAAGAATCCAAGAAATGCCCACTTAAACTTCTCAACACAGTGGTATAAAAGTTTTAAACTGAGCATTTATGGCTCACTAAGTGGTAATTCTATTTTTCTTTTTTAAAGGACAGCACAATTAGATTTTCGTAAGATTGAGATTTCAGTGTCTCTTGGTATATTTGTCAGGACAGATTCACAAGTAGTTTGCAAGTGTTCATGAGCAAATCAGGTTAGTGATACATTGATACCAGCACAAATAGATTGTCCTCATCACCACATAGACAAAACAGTCAGGAGCTGAGTTTGGTGCTGTAAGCACAAGTGGCATGATATAATGAAGTTGTATTCCATTAAGCTCTTGTGTACGGGGAGCAAAATGTCATCACCTGAATGTGGCTGCATTTCTGTGATACAACCTCATCTGTTCCGTCAACTAGTTTTGCTCTGATCAATAAGCAGTTTTCTGTGGCCTTTCACTGCTGTCAGATATCATTGAGTGATGTAAATGCACGTCAGAAACTAGAAACTTGACAGCTCACCCAGAGTGGGAAGGGAGAGAGGAGAGGGAAATCGCTGCAAGAGACATGGTTGACAGCTGACATCTCCTCGGGGTAACTGATTGGATACTGTAGCAGCCGGCACTCTTCCCATATAAACATGGAGGAAAATGATCCTGGTACGTGCAAAATACAGAACAGATGTTTTAAAATAATTTAAGGAAAGAATTATTATTGTAAACTGTAGCATAATGATTGTGTAGATTGTTTATGTAAAATATACCAAAAATAATTAGTTGCTGTTAGTTTTTGACTAAGAACAATTAGGGCAAATGAAAATATGATATTTCTACCCATTTTCTCCATCACCCACTGCCAAAACTATAATTAGGAAAGTTTGTGTCAGTTCAGAAAGAGATGTAGCCAAAAAGACATTTATTATAACAGTATCCATGCAATAGAATATTATGTAGCAATAAAAAGAGGGAAAGGACAGTGTTTATGTCCTCATGTGGGAAGATTGCCAGGGTGCACTGCTAAGTGAAAAAGCAAGAGCTAGAACAGTGTGTAACGTGCTGCCTTTTGTGTAGAAGGGAAGGACATAAGACTGACTTCAGATGTGCACATAGCAAGGCTGAGAGGATCTGGGAACTGTGAGGCCCGAAGAGGGAGTGCAGGGTGTGACCTGGTCACAGGGAGGTCTGGGTTTTGAGGGAGACTTTTCACATCCTTTTTTTTTTTTTCCTTTTTAACCATATGAATGTATTACCTATTCAAAATATTGAATTATAAAAAGGCATTTGTTTCACATATGAAATTGTCTTAAATACTCAAAAAGAAATACAGTAGTTACCATAGTAACATAGGACACATATTCCAAGAGCACTCTGGTTAGATTCTTCATTACCAAAACTAGAAAAAGGCATTCAGGTATGTTGGAATGAGGGGTCATTAAATAGTAGTTTGAATGATTTTCATGTCATTGACTAAAATTCAGGGGAACTTAAGTCATGAAAATAATACCACCTACCATTTGTTGAGTGCTAACTATATGCTAGGGATCATACTGCATGCTTTATAAATATTTATTTAAATCCTCACAAAGTATTATCTCTATTTAACAAATGAAAAAACTGATGCTCAGTGAGTTTAAATAACTTACTGTAGGACACACAGCCAGTAAGTGGTAAAGCTGGAATTTGAACCCAAGTTTTTGGTCTTCAAAGATAAGACCAGGGTCTGAGAATCAGATTGGAGAGAGCTGTCAACAACATGGGCATGTGTGTACCGGGAAGACAGTTGCCTTAGCCAGTCCATGTCATCAAGAGTAGAGCAGAGTGTTAAATCTCTGGGTTGGTCCTTCATTGCCCAGACTAAGCCAGGTTTCCCCATTAAGATGACTTTGGCACTATCTGCATTTCCTTCCAGTTCCTATTTCATTCATAATCATGTCCTTACAATTGGTTAATCTCTATCTCTTCCTTGAGTTCCATGTCTTTTTTGCTGCCCACTGTACTCCAGCTCAGAGCCTGGGCTACAGAAGTACTTAATAAATACTTGCTGGAGAATGACTTCATTTTGAGAGGCAGACCCTGTGGTAATGACAAGATTACAGTATATTGGTGTGGTTATCTTTTGCAAACTACCTAATGGAATAATTCTTTCTGGTGGATGCTTTTCACTAATGAGGAATGTAGCATTGAAGCCAGAGTGGATTGAGAGCTTGTAGGTTCAAGGCAGAAAGATATCAGTTTATTCTATAAATAGTGAACCATCACTTTACTATTAGGAGTAACAGCTGTAAAGAGAGAAGATTAGGAAGTTAAGAAAATCACCAGAGATAAGGTTTACTTTGACAATGGGAAACTTAATTGAAAAAATCTGCAGTAGGACACAGTTGCATTAGAACTTTAATCCTACCATTGTGATATTCAGGATTTGGGGCACTCTTTGCCTTGTGTCTTGAGACCTCCCCTCTCTTGGGCTAATCCCCTGGGCTACAGCCCAGGCTGCTCCTCTGGCCACCCCATCTCCACTTTCTCTCTTGTTTTCACTTTTACTTTTGGAGTTCTTTTTCTTTTCATTTCAGGACTAAAGTTATAAGAATATAGAGAGGGGTTCAAAATCAGGGCCATCCCCACTGCTCCTCCAAGTCCCAGCCTGAGCAAAGACAGGCTTTGATGTGTGAGTGAATGAGAGAAGGGGAAGAGGAACTTAAGTAGCAGTTGTTTTGATTGAGAATGGAGACAGAGTGGGTGGTTCCTGACCATCTCTTCCTTTAATCAGATTGAGGTGGAAGTGGGAGAGAATACTGCTGATGGATACTGGAAAACAGTGCTTTGGATATTGTCAGTCAGTTCCCCCTCATCCCCTTTCCTAAGACTGGCTTAAAGTACCTTCTCTGTCCTCAAGCACTTCCCACAGTGCATGACTACAGGTACAGATGCTCCTACATGCCCTTGTCAGCTCTCCCAGTCATGTGTTGGGTAGAGACCAGGCCCTTGGTTGGTACTTTCTTCCTATACTTCTGATTCATGTCACCAGCATTGCATAGTTCTGACTGGAACCCAAAGTTGGTCATCGTAACATGTAATCCCAGTCATAAATAGAATGTATTGTTTCATCCTGATGAACACTAACCTGGAGATGGTAGATCATGGCCCATCTTTATGTGGATGCCTATCATCAGATACTTAGCGTGTAGAGTTAATCTGGGGACCTCAAAGTTTTCCCCTGCAGTATCCTTGAGAGGGCAACTCAAATAGTTCTACTTCTCTTTTGGAATTCTCTTCTCTCAGTGGTCTTACTTCAATGGTGATTCTGTTATTCTTGTATCCATTTACTTGGTTTTCTTTTCCATTTCATGTAAGTGGGCTGCTGACTTCATCCTTGGTCCAGCACTGATAGAGCGCTGTGGATGCTTTCTGCCTTTGCCTTTCTCCGTAGGCCAGCCTTTACAGTATCTCCTGTTTCTCCCCTCACCTGCCCCCACTCCTCCTCCCCAACTCTTTCTTGATTTGTTTCCTCTGGGAACACCTGCAAACTGCTGAGTTGCATTTCCTTCATTGCCCTAGAGAGGGCTCCACACATTGCTGGTGAGGTGGAGGATCACTAGCCCCCTCTCTGTCCCTTCTTAGACCAGTGCCCTTAGACCTATAGTGGTTTTCTCTGTCATCTTAACCAGCAGAGCAGACAGACTCATCTTCTTCTTGCATGGATGGTGAAGGGAGAATCGCCTTTGATGAGAGAGTTCTTAAAAGGTCCTAGTGACTTCGTTTTTTAAAATGCCAACTATCCAGTTTCTTTTTAAACTTTTAAAGGCCCAGTTTTGTAATTGTTATTTTTAAATTGATGTAGTATAATTATAAAATGCTTAAAGGAAAACATAAGAAACATATAATTTTTGATGTAGAATAGAACTTTGGAGAAGACTTTAATAACTTCCCACTCAGTCTTCCCCATCTACTCTAAACTCATTAGAATTCATTATTTTGCAGTCAGAAAGATTTTTCTGCACACCTGACCAAGTCAGCTCCTGCTTAAAATCGTTGAGTGGCTTCTCAGCGCTCATTTGGTAAAATCCAGTCAATATTTGGCATGGCTTAAGTTAGGGGCCAGCGTGGTTGGACCGCTGTCTGCCTAAGTGGCTATTCTTGATCCTTCCTCCCCCCTGAGCTCCAGTCTCACAGTCTCAGTGCCTCAAGTGAATCTGCTTCTTTTGTCAACTAACTTCCCCCAGGCCTTGTCCTCCTCCACCCTCAACTCCTCCTTAGGCATCAGATCTCAGTTTCTTCATCACTTTCCCATCAATTTAGGCCTGGCTGGGCTGTCCTGTTTCAGGCTCTCTCAGTAGTTTGTCCTTTCCCTCAGAGCTTTTGTCAGACTCTGCATCGTGCTGGTGGTTCACTGTATTCCCAGCATCTAGCATATGTTTACACACAGAAGTGATCAATACATTTTTACTGAATAAATAAAGTAACTGGAGCCAGAAGTGGGAGTAAATGGTTTATCCAGGATAGCACGGCTACTTAATAGCAGAATTAAGACAAAACCCACAGCACTTTCCACTGTATCTGGTTTTTGTTTCTTTATTAGTAGTCTGTGTCCACACATGTGACGTGTTCATTCTGATTGCATGAGGAAAATGTGCTCCTGACTTTGTTTCCAAGGAGACCTGGATCTCTGCTTTTTGTTTCTAGCTCCTCGGTGGCGTTGGTTCCTTCTGGTGCATTCCCTGTGCCCCCTCTGAAGGTTCATCACTGGAGCCCTGCTTTGTTCTCTTAGTGTTTTAAAGCTAGAAGCTAAATGTTTACCCACTTTTCTTAATTCTTTAGAGTGACCATATCAGATTTTGTGTTTATAATTATTCATGCTTTTATATTTTAGAAGCTTTTTCTTGAGTCTCGATCTTGGTGCTTCCTTATAAAATGTTGTTTCTTTAAATAGTAGGTCTGGGGCCTTTATCTTTAACATGCTGCATCTCAGATTCTATGTGAGCGATTTCTATGGCTTAATGACACTCCTGCCCTTATTGACTCACTTTAAAGAAAAAGGCTGTTTACTTAACAGTGGCATGCAGTCTGTTTTCCCAAAATACAGTCTCTGACCAGAAACTGGGTTGAATAGTAATCCTTCTCACATAAGCCACCTGGAAACTGTCAGTTCAGCCTTATCTGGTGGGTGATTTGGGATGTGGGCTTGTTATGCTAGCCTGGCAAACTCTAAGTCATGATCCTTTTTCTCAGCTCTAGACTGTATAGAAAATTTACTAGCTGGCCTTAATTTTGTTATTGGGATCGACAAAACTTCACTGCGATCCTTTTGCTCATTTGCTCTGTAAATACTTAAAGACTGCTCCTCGTGGTAAACATGTCTCCTTGCTCCTCAAATGCCAAAGGGAAAGACCTGTGGTCCTGGTGTGGCATCTCCATGGAAAAGACTCTATCTCATATGACAATGTTCGTAAAATGTGGCATCCAGGCTGAGCACAGCACACGTTTAGAAGGGTGAATCAGTATGGACCTAGTATACAGATTTTCACTTCATTGTAGACTTAAAGGAATAAGCATGTTGTTTGTTTGCCTGCTTGTTTCTGTTTTTTATTTTTTTCCCTTTTGCTTCAAATTTGGATGTCAGACTTTCATGAAGGAGACTTGAAGAAACCACTGCAGATGCAGATGTACCCTCAGATAATGGTGGTAGTGATGATGCTCATCATACATTTTTAGGCCTTGGTGTAAGGACCTTGTCCAAGATCCATTAGCATAGATTCTAGAAATCACAAAGGTGAGTTCTTCGCATATCAGCTAAATTAATGTAGGATAGAGTGGTCGCTGTAGCTTTAGGGCGTTCAAGGTAAATAATGGGCACTATTTTGAATGGTGCTGACAAACCAAGAGTGAAAAGTCACAAGGACAAGGGCTTGTATGGCCTATTCAATAATTAATTTTGCAGAAAGTCTGCTCATGATTGTATTCTGGAGGACAGACCGCTGATTAGCTATGAAAAGCCATTTACTTTTCTGATCCTCAGTCTTCTCATCTGTAAGATAATGACAGTAACCTGCTCCTTGTACCTCTCGTGAGTTATTAAATAATATCACAATACTGAGATGTGGATGACTAAATGATTGCTACATGACTAGTCAATGTTTCAGAGGCATTTTGCTTTGGGGACAGTGGCTCCAATCACAGAATTTGTTGTTTGCCCAAGACCAGTGTTAAGTGACCACATCACGAATGCTCCACTATTTGCCTATAGGTGGAAAGCCAAATTACATAGTTCAGGTGATTACCAAAGAAGTTGTATCCCCCATCTATATGTACAGCTATTCCTTAAGACAGTTTGGAAAGATAATTTGGTTTATATCAGTGGGATAGCACTTTTATATATTGCTTTATAGTAATTATATTATTAATATTAATTATATTTTCTTCTTTACTAAATTTTAAGCCTTGGAAACTCCATTCTGTGTGTAGGACTGAGCCTAGCAGAGATTAAGAATTTAATAAATATTTCATAGACTTTTAGAGCTGAAGGAGTACTTGGTGGCCATCTAGTTTAACATTTTCACATATTTACAGATGGAGGGAAAAAGGAGATCCAGGGAAGTTAAGTGGTATACCAAAGTCACAGAGTCCTAGAGAAAGAACAGAATGTGGCCTTTTGAAATATCATTTCCTACTCTTTACAGCATACAGCATTGCCTTTGAATAGGGTTTAAATGAGGGTTAAAACTTGTGTTTTAAGAGAGGATGCTTTATATATTGTTTTAAATATGTCTCCCCATATACAAATTTAAGGGTGCGTATGTCTAATCTATAGAAAAATTTATTTTATACTCATAGTGGAATTACGACTTTTTGCCTGTTATTAAGACTTCAGAGATACAAACCAATAGCTCAGTAATTGCTTTCTTGAATCTGCCTTTAATAATTACATTTAGTAAAGCTGTATCGAAAATTAGAAAGGCAGAGACTAATGGAAAACTAGATTTTTCACTGAATTAGAAAGCAAGACAATCCATATATTGACAACACTTCAAGTTGAAACAGATCAGGAAAACTGTTTTGGACTGTTTGTGCAAAGAGCCAAACCTGGGCCTGACGGGCAGTGGCATCCACATATTATGGAGGCAGAGAAACTCGAAGAGATTTCGCGTAAATCAGCATATGGAGAGGAGAGAGTCCAGGTTTGATTTGGATACAAGTCATTTGAATCTTTTAAAGCCTGGAATTTCTCCTTGGTACAAACAAAGAGGTAAAGAATGAAGAATTGTGTTAATGAAGTGGGAATATCTTTGAATTAAAAGCAGTACAAAACTCATTTGGGGGTCATATCCTGCCATCAGAAAGAAACCTGAACAGGAAAATGGTGGGAGGGCTTCATTTGACTTGCTTCTGTAGGGTTTGGTGTAGTGTTTTGACCTCATGGCCAGAAAATTTAGTCATTTCATTGTATTTCAGAAAGCATATTAAAGAGATCCCAATAGTGGATTAACTCAGGGTTGTTTGAATATTAGGAAAATAATTAAAACTAAGATATAATGATGTTAACTAAGAAAGCAAAACAAAACCAACTGATACGTCTTCTTCACCTGTCAGACAGACAGTGTTTTTGCCAAAAGAGGGGACAAGTAACCTGCTGATGCACCAGCTTCCTCCCAGCACCAGACTCTGGCTGCACAGTTCACACTCATTGGGGCCCAATGAACCCTTCTTATACGTGGGTGTAAGTTGGAGGCACAAGGTTATAGCAACTTCAGAACAATGCCTTTGAAAGGGCCTGATTTTGTGTCATATTATCATGAATATCCTAGCTGAATCCCTTTAATAGCAAACTGTTGGCCACGTCCATCCCTTCCTGAGAATGAGAGCAAGTGTTTGAGCACAGCCTCTGGCAGTAGGATGTTGTATGTGACCCTCCAAGGCAAGAGGAAATATCTAGAAAGTACAGAACTCAGGTAAGTAGGCACATACAGGCTCTGTTGCCTGTCATCTTCACTTTGAGGCCAAGGAAGAGAGAGGGGTGAGCATTTTGGAAAAGAAAAGGAAGCCGGGATGAGAAGGCATGAAAAGTGAGCAGAGGGCGTGTGGTCTGATCCTTTTGAAAACCACTGTCTGGCCCAGATTAACCTGGAGCTTACATTTGATAGAGCCCTCTGATTTCACAGCCAGAAATTGCATACAAGGTAGAGGAGAAGGGGAGGATAGATAGAGAGCAGGGTTGTCTGCTTTGAGAATTGAATTTGCTGTTTGGTAAGAAAGAGAGAGTATAAGACAACTCACTGAGCAGAATCTGAGCCTAAAGATAGTGATTTTGAACAGTAAGGTAAGCATGTGTGGTTAGTTGAGAATGAGTTAACATTTGTTTGCCCTGATCAGTGTGGAAAGCATGGCACAGAATATGTGCATGTGGCACAGTCTCTACCTTAGAGCAACTCAGAGAGAAATATACGTGACAAAGTGATACACAGTTGTTATATGGAAGTAAAATATTAAGATATTAGAAAGCATCTGGCTAATCCCCTCACGTTATACATGATAAACAGGCGTAGAGCTGAGAAATGATTTTCCTGTCTGTATGGCTAGTAAGTGTCAAAGAAGGACCTGGAACCCAACATATCTGATTTACAGATTATTTTTTCTCATTATAGAATATTTTCACTCAAAATTTTAGAAAATGGTATGACATATACATCTTCAATGCAGAAAAATTGGAGGAAAAAAGCCTGAAAAGTGAAAAGAAGAAAAAACATTATCCATCCCTTCAAAACATTTTGGTGTTTTTTTTCTCCAAGCATTTTTTGTGCATACGTACATACATACACTATATATTTACTTAAACACAAAACAGTGTACTCTTTCTGTAGCCTGCTCTTATTTTTTAAAATTTTAACAAGATCAACAATACCATTTCATGTGAATAGATTTTCTAAGACATGATATGAATGTGCTATCACTTATTAATCATTTCTCTATTAAATATTAGGTTGTTTCCAGTTTTTTATCATTATAAATATACTTTCCACTTTGAAAAGTCATTTCAATTTCAGTTTGGTGCTACTGTGTTGAGCAAATAATTCGTATCAATATATGTCCCTAGATTAGTTGAGAAATAATCACCCTTATACATTTTTTGTTCTATTTCTATTCATCATATGTATCTTTTCAGATTGATTTACTTTTGTGATATATCCCACGACAAGTTACGTAATAAAGTGAATATAATGCTTCTTTCCTACTCTCACCTATTTGTAAATTGGACGTAACATTTCTCTCTGAGGGCCAAGCAGCTTACCTGTCTGGAAATGTTTTCATGTGTCCATGTGAGACTGATCTTGTGAATTTTAGTTTGTAAAAGGGTAGCCCTGGCAAAGCCGTGGTGAGGAGTAGGGTGCTTGGACACTGAGAGAGCTAAGGTTTAGAAAAGGAATGAGCTTATCGTGGCAGGAGGTACTAGTTCCCTACCTTGGGAAGCATTTTTTTGTCCAGGAAGGGACTTCACTGGAAAGTTTCCTTTAAATCTGTGTGTTGTGTCCTGGGGGGAAATGCCTGGCAGGGGTTCAGAGTTGCACTAGCTCTGTCCATGCAGAAACACCATGGAGAGAGAAAAAAATGAGCACGTCCAGGTGATGTAGGTGGTCTCATTGTGAATGTCTAATACGTTAAACCTAGAGGTGAGGCTTGTAGAAAAGCTTTATCCTTCCCACCCTCGGGAGCAGGGTAAGAATTTTCAGATGTTGGCGGCTTTAGATTTAGCTCAGGCTCTTGGGAACGGCATGAATTAGAGTTTTGCATTTTCAGTTTCTCTATAGAGACCACACATGTCATGTTACTAAGGGAAAATGACCCATACAAACGATAAAAACCTTGCAAAATGATTATATTTTTGCAAGTCAACACCTTTTCTTGAATCCATTGTTCTTTCTTTAAAGGAGTCGGACAAATTAAGTGATTATCATGTATCGTGTAACTAGGAGAATCTCTTTGTTGGGGATAAAAGAAATCAATATGAGAAGCTCTTGGAATGTCCTTTTTTTTTTTCTTTAGCAGCTCCTTATATGTGGGTTTAGAAATACTGATTCCACATGAAGAATGACAGTGATGCATGCTGAGGCCTGGCCTCATTAGACTCCAGACGCCTCTCTGAGAGTCTTTGGCACTGGTGTGTGTTATATAGATTTGGAAAAGGTGGTAATTGGTTAAATACAGAAATTTAGTTATAAATTTTTCATTAGGTAAACTTAGCTTTTAAACAGTTATGTACCAGTGCCTTTTTTAAAGTAGGTTAACTTAAGTTTAAGATAAATAATAAAGCTATTACTAAGTTAAGTTCTGTGATACAGCTTCATAGTCTGCAATTGCCATCTCCTCAACTCTGCCCACTCTAACCGTTCTGTTTAAAATTTAAAATTCTGTTTAAAATTTCTCCCCAGCACCCCCAATTCTTTTTTCCTGGCTCTATTCCACCTTCCCCCCCATACCAAGTAGTCACTTTCTAAAACATACTGCATAATTTACTCATTTTTAAATATCTATTGTTACGTCTCCCCTGTTAGAATGTAAATTTCGTGAGGGCAGAGCTCTCTGTCACTTGACTTCACTGATAAACTTAAGACATCTTGAACAGGGCTTGGCATATTAGTAAAGTGCTCAGTGAATATTTGGATAAAGAAATGTTATCATCATTGTTTTTACAGTGTAACAGTTTTAAGCCAAGCATATGTTGGGAAAGTAAAATACTTGATAAATACTTTTACTTAGGAAGAATTAAAATTCTGAGTTTTGAAAGAAGGTTGAGAATTCTACCATCATCAAGAGCTTACTCTCTTCTTGTAGGTGGGCATTTAAAAACTGTGGATGGATGCCCTCTAACACCTGTCTGTAGAACAGAAAAAGCTTCTTTCACCTCGACAGGAACAGCAGCGTGCCTCTTCAGGATCCTCGATTGTAGAGTTTACACAATGGTCTGCATTCTTTTATGGGCACAGAGCTTGTCCTTTTCCACTCTCTGCCCGTGTTTCGGAGCTGAGCAGCAGAGCTTTGAAGCTAGCAGGCATACTGCAGACTGCCTGTGTCCAAGAAACCTTCCCATTCTGGGGTCCAATAAAGACCATAAATTCAGTATTGAGAGAACACAGGAGAATCTTAGATCTCACCTTCTTGATGCCTATAGAAAGGAGCCCAACTCATCATGAATGAGACCAGTAATTCTCAGCCACCCAAGCTTACCCTTTGCACCTCTTTTGGTTAAAAAAGGAACTATCTGTATCTATCTATCTACCTACCTATCTACCTACCTACATACATACATATGTATATGTATGTGTGTATATGTGTATCTATCTATATAGGGAAACTTTAAAGTTTTTGATCTCTTGAATTGCATAGATTTTTTTGTGAGAGTATGTTTTTTAAGAAATGAGCATAGCACATCATAGTACTTCATGATGTGCTAGAGAAATAAAGGCTATTAATAGCCCCAGATTTCATTTAGATTTGTGAGAAACCCAGTGAGAAACTCAGGAAGATACTAGAATGTATTGAGTACCAACCATCTGCCAGGCTGGGTGCTAAGTGCTTTATTTACCTTGTCTTATTTATTTATTCCATCACCAGCCCTAAGAAATAGGTGTTATCATCCCCATTTTACATATGAGGAAATTAAGGCTCTTGGGGAAGACGTGGCGATTTTGTTTGACCCCAAGGGCATTGTGAGCCAACAGTAAGATGTGGCTTCCAAAAACATTTAGGTAAATGCAGGTCGCAGACATGGAATCTTAAACTAAGATCAAGGAGAGTCAGGGTTCCACTGGGTCGTAGGTGCTGGTCAAGCCTCAGCAGGATTACAAGGTTCTGAGTGGGCACTGACAGAGGCAAGTGCAGAGGGTGCTGCAAGGTCAACCAGCTTTGATGATGGAGAGAGAAGTACCTTCTCTCCTGTAGAGATGGATGGATGTGATCAATAAGTTACTGTCACCACCAACAAATTTCCACTCCTCCGTGTCACTAAAGAAACAGTAGTAGCAATGACTAGACGTTAATAATGATATGAGTAGGTAACATTCTTGTTTGGATTCTTGCTAAATGCCAGACAATGTGGTAAATTATTTACACTGATAATCACATTTAATCCTCACAAGAAACCTGTTTGAAAGGTACCATGATAAGCTCCATGTTATAGGTGAGGAAACTGAGGTTTAAAAGGTTGAATAACTTGCCCTAAATCATGAAGTGTTAGTGGAGCCCAGAGGAGAGCAATAGAAGACACAGGATTCAAACCCAGGCAGTTAGATTTAACAACTAGAACTCTTAACCACGTGTTATACTGCAGACCTGGTGGGTGAAATACTAGTATTAGTATTGTAATTTATGCATACTATGGGCTAAAGAGGATTTTTATGGGTTGAAGTCTAACTATCTTTTATACTGACTCTGCCTCAACTATGGATTTTGGGGACAATCCATTCATTAATTGGGGGAGC
This sequence comes from Tapirus indicus, assembly GCA_031878705.1. NCBI lineage: Eukaryota > Metazoa > Chordata > Mammalia > Perissodactyla > Tapiridae > Tapirus > Tapirus indicus. Next base: position 41,988,433 of record CM062925.1, read on the forward strand.
GCCTGTATTTCCTTAAGTCCTTGATTCAACATTTTAGGGGGAACAATGACAAATTGTATTTTATCCAGAAGGTAGTGAGTAGTGCGAGACCTGAAAACCAGGTCGTCTGAAGGACAGCTATAGGAGCTAGAGAAGTTTAATTTGGAAGAGGAAGGCTTTTAAAATGCAGCGAAGGCTTCTTATTGCTAAAATGGTAAAACCATAAACCCTACTATGATCTAAAGACCCCTAAGTAAACTTTTCTTCCTAGGTGATCAGATCCAGTCTTCTGGCTTTAAATTACATTCAAACTCTGATGACTCCCAAATCTGTATCTCTTCCTGGGACTTCTCCCTAATCTAAGGGATGTAATAGGTGGAATTAAGGTTAAGGACCTGGAGATTATGTTGGGTTATCTAAGCGGGCCCACTGTAATAGTATGAGTCCTTAAAAATGGAAGAGAAAAGCAGAAGAGTGGGTCAGAGAAATGTGAGATGAGAAGGACTTGACCTACTGTTGCTGGCTTTGAAGATGGAAAAAAGGGGTCATGAGAAAAGGAACTCAGGTGGCCTTTAGAAGCTGGGAACTGCCCTCAGCTGATAGCCAGCAAGAAAATGGGACCTTAGTCCTACAACCACAAGGAACCACTAGGGGCATTTTCTTCCCTAGAACCACCAGAAGGGAACCCAGCCCTGCCAACTTCTTGATTTTAGCCCGGTGAGACTTGAAGCAGAGAACGGCTGAGCCCACTGGACTTCTGACCTATAGCACATGGGCAGAGCAGATGCTCAGTAAATATCTGTGAAAATAAATAAATGAATTTCATAAGAACTTGATAGCTGTATTAAAAAATGAATAATCATATATTACATTTACTCCAGTATAACTTCAGAAGGCAGAAATTTGATTATTGTTTTTTCTAGTTATAAGAATAATATATGTTCTGGTGAAAAATATAAATTATAGAGAAAATTATAATAATTTGTAGTTCTACCACTCAGGTGTCATTTTGACCAATTTCCTTTGTTACCTTTCTATGCATATTTTATGTAGTCAACTTATTTTGTTAGTGAGGATACTGTGGCTCAAAAGTATTTATTTTGTTTTTTGAGGAAGACCAGTCCTGAGCTAACTTCTGTTGCCAATCCTCCTTTTTTTTGCTGAAGAAGACTGGCCCTGGGCTAACATCCGTGCCCATCTTCCTCTACTTTATATGGGACGCCGCCACAGCTTGGCTGACAAGAAGTGCGTCGGCAGCCTCCAGGGATCTGAACCCACAAACGCCAGGCTGCCAAAGCTCAAACTAAACTGCTGCACCACCGGGCCGGCCCCAAAAGTATTTAGATATTTGCTCAAGTTAGTAAGTAGTGCAGATAAAACTTATCTATTTTCATCCTTTCAAAGCAGGTCATAAAAGAGAATAATAAAGCTTATATAACATCTATCTTCTAGAATGCTTGTTTAACATAATATGTGATTTATTGCCACAGCAACTCAGTTAAGCAAAGAACCAGCAGTGTTCACATTTTATAGAAAATCTAAGTCAAAGCTACATGTTATTGAAACTAATGAAAAACTATGTTCGCCAGTCAACATGTATGACCTGTTGTATTTGAATGCATCTTTCCCCTCACCCTGAATTGATTGATTGGTTTTGTGTCTTATAGATAGAGTTTAAGAGGAAAAGAAAAATGAAGACTTTTCATAATGAAATAATCAAGTCAAGGAGCTGCAGCTAAAATTAGTCAGTACTAGGGTTTAGATTGAAAACCTGTAATGCTATAAATATCAATAAACTCAAGAAAATCTTTTCTTTGTAACCAGAGAGATTTAAAACCAGAACATTTAGCAGGGATTATGTCATTATTAGGTTGTCTGAAAGTAATATATATACATGGAAAAAATTCCAACACTCCATAAACATGTAAAAGAAAAAATAAAATGTACATTCCAGAACCAAAAGTTAGTTGAAAAGATGTTAATTTGTTTTAAGCATGGCTCTAAATAATGTATCTGTATTTCTATTTCTTGATGCTGGAATCATAGAAAATCTCTATTGTTCCTCCACTTTGAAATACGAATTTAGTTCACTCCACCCTTGTGTTTCCCTCCCCTCACACTCGTTTTTCACTATGTACATGATTCTAGTTTCATCAATAGAAAAGTCAACATTATAACTTTTTCTATTTATTACTTTGTAATTTGAACCACTTTCTTCATCCTCCCCCCACCCCCAGCCCTTTTTTTTCTCTGAGGAAGATTCGCCCTGAGCTAACATCTGTTGCCAATCTTCCTCTTTTTGTATGTGAGCCACTGCCACAGCATGGCCACTGACAAGTGGTGTAGGTCTGCCTCCAGGAACTGAACCCAGTCCCCAGGAATGGAACCTGGGCCACCGAACTTAACCACTAGGCCACCAGGGCTGGAGTAATCCACCAATTTTTAGCAGTATCCTTTGACTACCAGTTACATAAGATGAAAACATTTACACCCTATTTACTTCCTTTCACCCAATTCCTCCCCCATTCGTCTCCTATTTTCTGCTAGTTATGCCATTATTTTTTACACTGACAATGTTTAAAATATTTACAAGCTGTTCTGTAAAAATAATTGTCTTCTATGCTGTATAGATTGATTCTAAAAATGGAGCACAATAATTAATGTTCCAATATTATAATTGTATATGTGTGTACATATATTTATTTATATTTTCACTGTATTGTCAAGTATTTGGAACTCTAGAGAAGGAAATGTATCCTTATTAATTACTAAATCTGTACTGCTCAGTGGAGAATGTTTCAAGCATTATTTCAAACGGACACTTACTCTTTAAACTACTTTAAACTACAAACTATGTTACATTTATTTTGCTTTATATTTGGACTTTATGTTGTATATGGTTTTGTTTGGCTGATTTTCTTGCAACTTTTAAGCACCTTTTTTTTCTTGATAAAAAGAGGCAAATGCTTTGACACTATCTCTAAAGCCTTATTAATTATAATTGGTGTTAATCATGTCTGTTTCCTCTTTGACGGCATTCTTCTTGTAGCCCTCTCGCTTCTTATTCTAATTTGAATACTTCTTAGGCTGCAAACCTGCCATTTTGAGATTTTTTTCCCCCATTTTATTTCTAGCTTAGGTCCACAGTTTCTTGGCTTCTTTTTGGAATTCCTTTTTTTAAAAAAAAAAAATCTTCAAAGAAAATTTCCTGCATATGTACATAATACATAAAATTTTTGCCCCCCTGCAACAGTACTTTCCCTTCTTGGTGAAAAATTTGCCTAGATATGGAATTCTAGGTTAAAGATCATTCACCATCAAACTTTGAAGGCATATGAAGCTAAAATTTTGAACCAGGTTTTCTATGGATTTCTATAGATTCTTTTGTTTCTCTATTTGCCAAGGTACTTCAACCACAAACCCTTTCTTTGTAGAGAAGAGAGTCACAGAGCACCCTGTGAGAAGGCAGTCTGGCTCCAAATGGCTGTGAACCACTGCGTGCTTCCTGCTAGAGACGTCCCCACCTCTTCCTGAGTGGCAGCCTCTTTGTAATGTTGTCTTTCTTTGTATTCATGTACTCCCTCCCTGGATCGTAGCCTTTGATGATAACAGCAACAATGGCTGGCCCTTCATATTACTATATTTTTGAGTTCTTAATTTTGATTCATCTTCCGTCGGCAGTTCTGCACCTTCAGTAATTTTTTTCAAAAAGGATGTGTGGGTTATTTGTGTACTGAGTTTGCCCGCAACTGAGATTGCCTGTTTGTTGCCTTTACACGTGAATAATAATTGAGATGATTATAAAATAATATTCTGGTAAAACTCTGCAGACATTGCTCCACTTTTTTCAGGAGAGGCATTTAGTGTGGCAGAGAAAAAGTTTGAGGTCATTCCAATCTTTGCTCCTGCTTTTTTCCGTCTGTATATTGGCAGTGTCTTTTTTCATAATTGTAATTTAAAAAAAATCCAGAGTAGGTTGATGTCTTATTTTGCCCTGGGATTTGGTAAACCCTGTTGATCTTTCCAGCTTAAGAAACTTAGATTTCTTTTATCTTTAATTTTTGCTCTTGCTCTGTTTTATTTTTTTGTTGTTTCATCAGGGATTTTTCTTATTTTGGGGGGTCCTTTTTGGTATCATAAATTTTCTTTGCAAAGAAGAATCATATTAAAAAACATATACGCACGCATAAATTTACTTATGCCCAACTCTTACAGAGCTGTTCTATAGTGGCAGTTATTTAGAGAATTGTTCTCTTTCCTTAAGCAGTGGTTTACCTGAAGCAATGTATCTTTTTCTTAGAAACATTTTAAGATTTCTGAAATTTAATGTTTTCAAAGATATAAGAAAAACGTTGTTAGCAGCTTCTCCACAACCAAAAATAGTATAATTAGGTTAATAATGTTTTTCACTTTATCACTGTGACATCTTAGAAGACAAGAAATATAATTTAAGGCTCAGAATAGGAACAAATTAATTTTTTACACTAGTTTTATTGAACTGTAAATTTACTTAGTCATTGAATATCATAATAGTATATAATTAGAGGGTTGCTCACCATTTTTCCTCCATAAAAAACTCCGTGTAATATGAACGAATACCCACTGAGAGCCTGGCCCCCAACAGGCACTCAATAAATTGCTGTTTTAGAGATATGACTTTCTATAGTGGAATAACAACCTTTTTAATTTTATTGTATCTTTCTTGCTTATTTCTACTCAGGAAGGAGAATATGTTGATTTCAAGCCCAAGTTAATATTTGGTGCATCTTGTTTTATTTGAACAAGCATTAACATATATATAAGAAAAGTCGTGTTCTAAGCTGGTAGTCGTCCTTCATGTGTATCTCAGATTCTCAGCATAACAATTGAGTGACTCAAATTACTTGGAACACAGGACTTAAAACTTTATTTGTATATAGAATCGCCATCTGTATTTGGAAGACACTTAATTTATTTATTAAACATTTTTAGCCTGTTATAAGAAAAACTTTTTTTTCTTTTGCTTTAATTAGAAGTGAATAACTTTGTAAGGTATGAGCTTCTGAAGATAGACACCATTCAACCTGGAATATGGGTTAAGTCCTTCTTTAGCTTAAGTTTATTTTATTTCTTAGATATATTCCTGAAAAATTGGGTGTAAACTCAAATATTGAAATAATTTGTCATTGACTTCCAGTGTAATTTCTGAGATGTTATTGCAAAGGAAAAAAAAAATGGCTCTAATGTGTAATCAAAACCGCACTTACCAATTGAAATCTTCCTTTTAAAGTAGTATTAATTTTTTTTTTTCAATTTGGATTCTAAGGACTTAATAATGTTCCTAGGACTGTGGCTAGAATTTAGTCACATGAACAATATAATTTGCATTTTTGAAGCAAACCTAAATGGAAGCTTAGTATATTTATTTAGTTACATGAAGCTTCCCTTGCTTTATACAGAGAGATTTCTGGAAATCTCTGAGGGCAAGGATGTCTCCAAGAGTAGAGGGCTAGACAGATAGGTTGGGCCTCTATGCAATTTTATGTGAGATAGTTGGAATGGAAACTTATGCCACTATACACACTGGTCAAAATATACCCAATTAGTTCTCGTTTCACTCATCAGATTGCTGAAGTGACTAATGGCCAGGGTTCATCAGGATGGGCCAGATAGTCTGTATCCTATTAGAAGCAGTGTAACTTAGTACATTTGAGGGGGTAAATTGGGCAAAATATTTGGTAATTTATCCTGTGTGTGTATGTATGTAAGTCCATGTCCAGGAACAAGGATGAAATAGATAGATAGATAGATAGATATAAAGAGAGAGAGTGCAAAATAGTACAGTAACTTATTATCTACCTTAGGGTCCTAATTAAGTAAAGTATGATAACAATCATACATAGATATACTATGTAGCCATTAGCAAATGAGGTATGTCAAAATGTGCCTGTAAAGATGCCCGATATGTTTTAAATAACACAAAATAAAAAATAAAAGTAATAGGAAAAATAAAGTGGTGGAACTATATGATATGGCTCCAGTTGTGTAAGAAAATAAAATAACTTCTATATACATGTGTACATACAGAGCTTATATGTATATAGACAATTTTTGAAAGGATATTTAAGATACCTCTTGAGTTGGCAAGGACTTACACAAGTCTCTTTTGTCAGAAACTTATACTTTTCAGTTTATAACCTTTGGACTTTTTGAAAATTTTTTTCATAAGCACATATTATTTTTATAGCAAAAACCACACAAGCTAAGATTTGGAACTACGATGTAAGGAAACTGAGGGGGTGGTGTGGGCACAGATCCTGACAAGAGGAGGTAATATAAAAAAGTATCCTTCTGCTCTACACAGTTGTATGCTTTTTATATAGGTCAGTGTTCTGGTTCGATTGAGAGGGTCACAGGCTCCAAATAGTTGGAAGTAAAGACCTCCTGCTACCCTCTCCCTGCCAAGTGTCCTATGTTCCTGCAAAGCCCCTCCAGTGGATAGAACCTTGGGAGGAGAATGGATAGAGGGTATTGTCATCACTCCAGAATGTTTCTGGAGTTTCTCCCACATCCAAGAGTTTTATTTCCCCAATAAATAGGACTGTATAAGGGAGTTGGTTCACTGGGATTCAGTATTGTGCGATGGTTAAGAAGGCAGATTCAGGAGCCAAATCTCTGGGTTCAAAATGCAGCTCTAGGGGGCTGCCCGGTGGCGCAGTGGTTTAGTTCGCGCTTGGCAGCCCGGGGTTCGGGAGTTCGGATCCCGGGCGCCCGCCGACAAACTGCCTGTCAGCCATGCCGTGGCGGCGTCCCATATAAAGTGGAGGAAGATGAGCACGGATGTTAGCCCAGGGCCAGTCTTCCTCAGCAAAAAGGGGAGGATTGGCAACAGATGTTAGCTCAGGGCTGGTCTTCCCCACAAAAAAAAAAAAAAAAAAAAAAAGCAGCTCTACCATGGGCAAGTTACTTAATCCATGCCTCAGTTTCCTTACCTGTAAAATGGGGATAATACTACCTATCTCATATGAGGTTGTTGTGAGAATTAAATGAGTGATTACTACTGGGCTTGGAGCAGTGCCTGCACATGATAAGTGCTATATAGGTCTTCGTTGTTAGTGTTATTATTATTATTATCATTTGAAAAGAATTACCTAAATACCTTAAAGATGATTAAAAATTTAATTTGCCTGAAATTGTACATTTTATTTTATACATGCTACTTTACATAGAATGTATTTCTGTTAAGTTTAAAACATAACTGAAGTATATATGCATTGAATCACTCTTATAAGCTTGGTCGTTTATAGAAATATTTGAGAAATTTGTTATCAAACATTTTTCTTCCTCTTCTCCATGTCGCTTTTTTTCTCTGGCTGCTCTTTAGATTTTCTCTTTCTTATTGGTTTTAAACAATTTAATTCTTATTTGCATTGGATTTCTGTTTTCAGGGTTTTTTCCATGTTTCTTGTGCTTGGGTCCATTGGTCTTCTTGGATCTGTGGGTTTATAGTTTCCATCAAATTGGGAAAAATTTTGATCATGATTTCTTCAAATATATTTGTCTTTCTCCCCACCCTCTGTCCCCTATCTCTCGCCTATGGGAAGAGGACTCCCTTTATACATAATTATACATACATTTTTATGGGAACTCCAATTATACATACATTTTGCTCTTTAAAATTGTCCTACAGTTCGCTTATGCTCTGTTTATTTTTTAGTTTTTTCCCTCTCGCTGTTTCATTGTGGACAGTTTCTATTGCTAGGTCTTTAAGTTCATTTATCTTTTCTTCTGCAATGTCTAATCAGCTGTTAATCCCAGCTATTTTTTTTTAATCATAACATTGTTGATTTCATCATTAGGACCCAGATCCATTGTCTTCTTTTTTATATCTTCCATGGCTCCACTTAACATGGTCAACCTTTCCTCTGGATTCTTGAACAAAAGCAATTCCCCTATAATAATGATTTTAATGCTTTGTCTAGTAATTTTATCATCTGTGTCATTTCTGAATCAGTTTCTATGATTGGTTTTTCTTCTCATTATGAGTTGAATTTTCCTGTTTCTTTTTGATTGGATGCCAGACTTTATAAATTTTAACTTGTTGGGTGCTGGATATTTTTATAGTCCTAAAAATATTCCTGAGCTTTGTTTTGACATGTAGTTAAGTTACTTGGAAACAGTTTGCTCTCTTCATTCAGGTCTTGCTTTTAAGCTTTGTTACATTGGACTAAAAGACCTTTTAGTCTACAGCTAGTTGTGCCCCACTACTGAGGCAAAACCCTCCTGAGGACTTGAAGTAATGCCTCATGAATGATAAAGTTTTCTACCCTGGCTTTTGGGAATAGGCACTGTGCCCAGTTGTCTGTGAGCTCTGAGCACTGATCTGTCTAATCTCTTCCTGTCCTCGAGTAGTTGCCCCAGTCCCATGTGCTGATGGGGATTCAGCGGAATGCTGGAGGGAGACCTCTGGCAGGTTGCAGGAGTTCTCTCTGTGTGTAGCTCAATCCTCTTCAATACGCTGCCCTGAGAACTCGAACCACCTTGGCTGCCCCGGACTCCCACCTCCCTCTCCCTAACTCGGGGGACCTCAGGGCTCTGCTGGGATAATCGTAGGGCTCACCTTGTTTGTTTCCCATCTCTCACAGTCTTTCATTTCCCGACATCCAGTGTCTTGAGAGCCATTTTTTTCCACATATTTTGTCCGGGTTTTTGTTTCAAGTGGGAGGGTAAATCTGCTTCCCGTTAACTCCATCTTGGCCAAAAGTGGAAACCATCCTGACCTAGGCTTTAACTTAAAAATAGGAATGAAAACAAATAGTTCTTGTCCACCCACTCCCAGTCCAAAATTCCAGAGGTAGACACATTCAACTTGTCGGAGATTTTGTGCCTCTCGCCACCTCTCTGCTCAAGGAGGCCTTCTCTGACACTCTGTCTAAAAGAGCACCCATGTCCAGCTCTGTCTCCTTACCCTGCTGCATTGTTCTTCACAGCACTTCTTATTTCTTGACTTCACCATACTTGTTGATATGTGTATAGTCGGCCTCCCTCTCTAGATAGGATGTACACTCCATGAAGGCTGGGCTCTTGTCTGTTTTGATCACTGCTGACTCCTCAGAGCCTAGAACTCCTGGGCACCTTGTAGTCCCTCAGGAAATACCTGTTAAGTAAATAAATGAATGGATTCCAGATGCTGTGCTGCATGCTTTCCCTACATTGTCCTTTGCTGCCCCCACCTTAGAGGTAGATGACAACTACTGGGAATTTGCCAGGAGAGCAAAGCAGGAATAGGTTTTCCAGGCAGCAGGGACAACATGTATCAGAGACTCTTAAAAAAAAATCTGGTATGGAATTCAGGAAAATAGGATTTATTAAATTGACTCCATTTCTTGCTTCATGTTGTCATGGAAATTCTGATTAACCAACTTCCTTTCCAAAATGTTTTCCTAGAATTTAAAAGAAAAACATCTCAACAATATTAAGTATGTTGTGCATTTTTTAGATGGCAACATAATAAAAATATTAGGATATAAATTTATCATACACTTTCCTCTGTGTGTGTGTACCTCCACCCTTTGCCCCCTGAATTTAGTGATTGTGAAAAGTAACTGTGGAACTTGGTGATGGAACCATCTGGTCAATAGAAGGGATGATATTCCATGAGCAGCTGCTGTGTAATGTTTTATCCCAGGCCTTCAAGAGGGAGCACATTGAGGGGTGACCTGGTGGGTCGAGCCTTACTGAGTCCTCAACTTTCTCCTTCTTCTATGGATTCTGCAGCAAATATACCAATTACAGTGGTGGTTTTTGTGATGAAACTTCAAGTAACTGGACTCAGAAGATAACTTCCTTTATTTCATGTGGCTCAGCAGATGGAAACTGCTTTCATTGCTCCCACATTGTCCTGATTTAAATCTGGGACCGGACACTAAAAAAGGGGCTCTGTATCCTATTAACGAAGCCCCCAGTTGAAGCTGTGCTTCTTTTGTTTCTGTTTCTCGGGGTGTTTTCCTCATTCTATTCCTGGCAGGGTCTTTGAAGAATTTTCTCTAGTGAATTAGTAAACAGAATTTTTTTCTAAAAAAATAATGTACTTATATCTGAGAGTTTGAAACATATGCATATGTTTTTAGAAGAAAATATTTTCACTAATTCACCAAAGGAAAGTACTTTTTAGGGGGATTTCTTGAAAAACCAAATGTTAGTATAAAATATTGATTAAATTGGTAAAAATTTACCACTTATTTAATAAAAGCAGGTTTCTTAAACTGAGTCATACAACAGAAGATTCTGTTTCTGATTCAAAGAAGCACAAAAATACAAACACATTTTATGCTTGATGACATAATTTCTGGCTTCCCAAAAGAGTCATATTTATACATCAGACTGAAATATAGAGGCACAGGGATCTATTTTCATAATGAGGGTGTGTAACCTTGTGTCTCATAGGCTAACTCTAGTTCTTTTTCGGGTTAAAGTAAGCATACTTTTAACACCCTTTAGTGTTGTGACCTCAATTTTAGTTTTGTTTTTTTCAGAAAGACAATTGAAACAGGAAATTAGACTTAGAAAGTAATTGAACAATATTCCTCCACCTTGGTGTTGACAAACTCACTCAGCAAAACAGGAGTCAAAGACAAACTCTAGAAGATAACAGAGCAGCTTCTCTTCAGCTCCTGGCAAGCATCCGTCCACTACCCCACCCTAACATTGTGTTTTCATGAGCTTTTCACAATATTTCTCATCCCCTGTTCCCAGTCTTGACCCACTGACCTAAGAATCAAAAAAATGTCATGTTAGTGCCTACTAATTAGCACACCCAGAGAGCCTTTTCATCTGGCCTTTCAACCTTCTGGAGGTGGGAGCACAAGCTGTCACTCGCATCATACAGGGAAAATGAACCTTTACTACATCTTCCCTGTTTTGCAAACAGCAGAATAAGCCCAGCTGAGACTAGAGATGAATATGCGGGTTAGGAAGAAATTAACCTAAAATGCACTACTGTTTGCATGATTGTCTTATAGATGACACGGCACTGCCGTCATTGAAATACTCATAATGGAACGCCGCAGGCCTGCGAGTTTTACCAGACTGTCGCTGTTGTGTCATGCTTTTATTTCAATATCATCGTAGGCATTTGGTGTAAGGGAGGACCGTTCTCTGATTAAAAAGTTCTGGAGCATTTAACGCATTTAAGTTTCTGTTGTTGTTAGACACGTTGCGGGGATAATGCAGTTTGTTAGTGAGCATTTGGCTTGAGTGCTCATTAATCAGAGCTGTTGGGCCAGGGTCTCCTGAGCCTTCTGGGTTTTGGGGGATCAGCTACTGTAATTAAAGGGATGAAATATATCATGGTCACAAACTTACCGCATCAGACAATTGAGGGTTTTGAATGGGTGGAATTAATCTTTTTAATTTTTTCTTTAGGTGTTTAAGATAGAAGTGCTAATGAATGGAAGAAAACATTTTGTTGAAAAAAGGTACAGCGAATTTCATGCTTTGCACAAAAAGGTAACTTTTTTTTTCTGTTTATCTACATGGCAGATGGTATAACATTAAGACTGCTTTCTGTGGTTCCTGAGAGCATTAATAGTTCTTGGAACAGTATGATTTCTTTTCTCATTATGTCAATTTCCTTTTAAAATAAATTATTCAGTCCTTTAAAGGTGTGCTTTTTGAGTAGGTGGGTTTTCTCTTACAGTCTTTTACATAAGTAGATGTGGGACGGCAAGCTGTTTGCAGTGTACTGTACTGGGTATTGTAGATTCAAAAAGAATAAGACCAGACCCTATTTTATCCATGAAATATCCTTATGTGCTTTACAAAAAGGGGAAATAAAAAGCAAAGGATCATTTTACAGGAAGAAATTTATTAAAATCAACTTATGCTTACTTGTACCTGGAAAAGGTAACATTATGTCACATGTATGCAAGGACTGTTTGGGGAACATGTAAAAGGAGGCTTGTGGGCTTCCTTGGAGTTGTCAAGGCCACTTTACAAGACTGGTGTCTCAGTTCTCAGATCCATTTCATTAAAAGTCTTAGATAAAAGAAACAAAAATGCAAAAGGAATAGCTGAGTTTTTGGAGAAATGATTGGTAAAGAATAGAAGAGTGAATACCTTTTTATTTTCTACCAAAATTTAATGTTTTGCAGGTTATAAATTATTATTGGGTTGCAGAAATTACCTTAATATCTGGAAATACCTCATGAAATTGCCCAGGAAAATCACCATTTATGAGTTAGTGCAATTTTCATAGTTTTTTCTCTCATATACACATATTCATATGTATACACACACATATATATACAATGTATGCCATAATTCAATTTCTTCCCTTTTGTTACTTTAAGTAAGAAGTTAGATGAGAAGATACTAAGTAAGAATGTTAAGAAAGCATCTATTCTTTTAGTTTCATTAAAGACCTCAAATTTTCTGGGAAATGTCAGTACGTAAATGATGTGATAGTGTGCTTACTCTGTATTAAATATTTTCTAGCATTTTTTAAAATTAAATTTTCCAACTTTCTTTGGTCGGAAGACTGGAGTATTGAGTAAAAGCTTTAACAGGATGTTATTGAGAAATTAGTGAGACTGTTTCCCTCTGTTTTCTGTTAAAGAGGAGCTCTAAGTTATCTGTACACTTTTCTATTAGGATGGCAAGAGATAATTTACATTTAATTCTCCAATTAAAATTTTATTACATCCAGGTTAACTTACAAAAGAAGCAACACAGGTGAGCACAGATTTAGGCTGGGTGTTGACAGCCGACATCACAAAATTATCAACTCAGGCATCTCAAAGAGAAACATATCTAGAGTCTGGGTCTCACTTCCTTCTCAAGAAATTCTATTTTTGTTTACTTGTTTGTCGAGAAAACACATTCTAGAGAGATTTCTGCTGGGTACCTCATGAAATGGGTCCTTACAGTGAGATTAAAACCAGAACTCTACCCCTGCCCAGCCTTTGATGACCAGAGTCTATAGACCAGGCAGCCTGTCATTTGCAAACCTCCTTCCTCATCTCCCAGGTCAGCGCCCAGCTCTCCATGACCCCGACACAGCCCAGCTGTCCCCGCCAGATACTCGGGGACCAACCCCACACAGGCACAGCTGGGTGACTGCCAATTAGGCCTGCCATGAGCAAGAGGCTGCCCATGCTTCTCACAAGTGGAGGGTCATTCCTCTATTCTCTAGTATGATTTATTTTCTTCTGCAAAAGAGGACCCTTTTTCCAGTGATTATAGGCAGTTCTTAGATATGCATGGTCAGAAAAAATTCCTAGATTTTCTGGGACTCTTCTCTCAATTTCTGCAGTTCTGTTAATAATTTTCGCTATCCTTGTAACTCTGTCATCAGACCTACTAGAGTTAAGAGAGTAAAAATTCTCAAATCTCTCGATTTTGCATGTTTTCAGCAGCTTTCTGAAACCAGCCTTTCAGGGACATGGAGGAAAAATTGCTTTGTGGGGCAGAGTTTTAGTTGGGAGACATATCTAATCTTATGTATTATAGAGCAGAAAGTAGCTGCTAGAAGTCTCCTTTACTTGCCCCATTGTAATTGTAGTAGATTTGGCAAAAAGTTAACTATAAAAGACAATTAAGTACAAATAATGGTGGGGTGTTAAAATAAACATGAACCTGTAATCCTGACTGTAAAATTGTATGTTAAGAAGGATTGAAATGGGCAAAAAAATTAATCAGAATATACAAGCTTTACTGATTTCCTGCTGCCACAGTGTACAACTTTATCCTTTATTAGCATTTTGGTTCCCAAATTTCTATATTTGAATTTTGTGATGTGCTTTGAATGTTATGTTTTTCCATAAAATATTTTCCCTCTAAATGCAGTAAATCTATTCCCATTTAATTTTCTTGAAATATTCAACTATCTCTGTGGTGGATGCAATTTGCTCTGTTGCCTGTGACCTGATTTTTCTCACTTTACATTGAATTTCTCACTTGCTAAAAGTGTTTAGCCAATGTCCCTGTTAATTCTAAAATAATATATGAGCTATTAACAAGTACTTTGCACTTTTAGAATAACAGATGCATGGCTCTTCTCCATGTACCACAAACACACCAAAATGCCTCCTGGCTTATTGTCGGGCTGATTTTGAGGCAGAAACTAAAACCATTACCCATTTGACAGTTCATCTGGTTGTCTGAAGAAAGTTCTGAATGATTATTACTTCTCCTAAACTTATAGAATTGTTGATATTAAAGTATAAAAACAATATCCTAATTGTTTACACTTTTCTTAGGATTTCTTTCTATGTTTTGGAAAAATTCACGAGTTTTTTTGGGTTTTTTCCTGTATGTATTATTTTCCTCCCCTCAAGTACTTTTAGATTATAAAGCTAAATCTTGCAGAAAATTTAGGGGCAGGGGAAATAACCCATTGTTACCTACACATATTTCTACTATCCTAATACAGTTGCTATTTTCCTTCTTTTCTTGCATTTTTTAATAAAACAAATGCTGCTGTGCTAACTGTGTTCCCACGTGATAGTAGCTATGGTGTGGAAGTTAAGTGTGCAAGCTCTGGAAGCAGAATATTCCTGAACTTGCCTTCACCTCTTTGTAGCCCTTTAGTCCTTGGAGCAAGTTACGTGGTCTTTCTGTCCCTCAGGTTCCCCATTTTTAGTGTAGGAATAATAAATAACTTCATAGGATTGTTTTATGGATGAAATGAAATCGTGTGCATCACATGGTAACCTTCTAATGATTGATAGCCTTCATGGCATATACTTTTTTCCCCCATATTTAAGACTGTTTCCTTAAACTAGATTAGAAAAAGAAGCATCCTCTGTCAAAGAGTATGGAGATTTTTACAGCTCCTGATGTATATGGCCAAATTACTTTTTTCCAAAAGGGTTATATCAGATTATAGTGTAACCAGCAAGTATGAAAGTATCATAGCATCTCATCAGCTTTGACTATTACCCCCAAAATGATATTTGTTTATTTACCAAGCAATATTTGCTGCCTTGTTGCTGTTTTAATCGGTATTTCTTAAGTTTGTTTATGATTGTGGTCCCTCTTTTTGGAATTCTGTTTATGTGCTTTCCCATTTATCTGCTGGGGTCTCAGTTGTTTTTGCTCATTAGTCTGTGTGGCCTTTTAATAAAATATTAGCCGTTTGCCGGGGCCGCCCGGTGGCACAGCGGTTTAGTCCGCGCTTGGCAGCCCAGGGTTCGCGAGTTCGGATCCCAGGCGCCCGCGGACGCGCACTGCCTGTCAGCCATGCCGTGGTGGCGTCCCATATAAAGTGGAGGAAGATGGGCACGGATGTTAGCTCAGGGCCAGTCTTCCTCAGCAAAAAGGGGAAGATTGGCAACAGATGTTAGCTCAGGGCTGGTCTTCCCCACAAAAAAAAAAAAAAAAAAAAATATTAGCCGTTTGCTGAAAGGATTTTTCACCAAGGACCTTTTCATTTTGGCTATGATATTTATTTTATTTTAAAAACATTTTAAAATTTTTGTGTCAATTTTCACCCTTTCAGATTTCATATAAGATTAATCATTTCTTCCAGAGCTACAATGAGTATTTGATACCATTATCTTTTGGTTTTTCCAGATTTGTATTTTTCAAAGTGTGAACTTTGAATCACCTGAATCAGAACAGTGTTTATTAAAGTGCCAATTCCTGGGTACTACCCAGATATACTGAATCAGAATGTTTGTGATGGAGCCCAGTAATCTGCATGCTAAATGAACATCCCGGATGATCTTCGTGCTTGTAGAAGTTTGAGAATTCCTGTTGCGTGGTTATATTTTTAAAGGCATCTCTTAGACACAGCCCTTCCCACCATCCCCCATCAGATGCACTGAAGCCACAAGGTTCGACACCTTGGAGGTCTTTCCTTTCTCTTACCTTCCATATCCAGAGTGTCACCAAGTCCTATTGATTCATTCTTCCGAATTTCTATAATATGCACCGTTTCATTTTTCATTTTCCATTCCTACCATCCCAGTCCAGAATCTTACTACTTTATGTAAGTATTGTTTTAACCGTTTCTGATCCTTGTCTTCTTATTCATTCTCTGCCACAGACTAGTTTTCCTAAAGCACTATTTTCATCTTTATTCTTTTGCTCAAATACATTGAAATGGGTCTGTATTGTTTACCAAATCATGGGTGTTGACTTTCAAGGCCAATAATCTTAAACCCTGTATTAGTTTCCTATTCCTGCTGTAACAAATCACCACAAACTTAGTGGCTTACAACAACACACATTTATTATCTTACTCTAAATGTGTTGGCAAGGCTGTGTTCCTTCTGGGGTCTCTAGGAGAGAATCACTTTCCTTGTCTTTTCCAGCTTCTAGAGTCTGCCTGCATTCCTTGGCTCAGGGCCTTCTTCCATCTTCAAAGCCAGCGGCAACATCACTCCAACTTCTGCTTCCATCATCACATCTCCTCTCTCTGACTTTGACACTTCTGCCTCCCCCTTGAGATGACACTGGCCTACCTGGATAAGCCAGGATAACCTTCTCATCTCAAGATGCTTGATTTAATCAACCTGCAAAGCCCCTTTTGCCATGTCTGGTAGTACCTTCACAGGTTCTGAGAACTAGGACCTGGACATCTTTGGGGGGATCATTATTCTGTCTGCTGGCCGCCTTTATTTCTCACCGCTTCTCCTAAGAGAATATCAGTGGCAGCCAAGCCAGTCTCCCCCTTCATCCCGGCATATGAAGATCACTACATTTCTGTCTTTGTTGCGCTGAATATCCTTCCCTCTGAGTTCTGGTCTGTTCAAACCAGACTAAAATATTTCAAGTTCTTCTTCCATGTGAATTTCTTTTATTCTCTAATCTCTTTGTTCTTAGAAATCCTGTTCCATTTGAAGTACAGATTTCTACTTAAATTAAAAATATATGAGATAATTAAAATATAGTTATCCCCAAGTTTTGTCTAACTAGAAGATAGATAGATAGATTTTTTTTTTTAAGTAGGGACCATGACCTTTCTTTTGTATCTTCCTCACTGTCTGTGTTAGGCACATATTAGGCATTAAGTAAGTATTTGACAAATGGGATATTTGGAGAACACTGCATATTTATGAATTACTGGAGGAATGTTTTGCTGAAAAGCACCGTTTCTATTGTGGGAGTTTAGTTTCACTGTATGGTTAACCCCAGGTTACACCTGCACATCCTCTGTAGCTCTGCTGGTGCTGGGTGGGAAAACACCACCACCACGCTGAAAGCAGAGCACACCCCACCCCGTTCTCTGTTCACTCTTAACAGAGCATCCTTAAAAAGAAAAAAAAAGTTATAGGGTGCTTTCCCTACAGCTCAGGCCCAAGCTGTCATGACAGGGTGAGCCTTAAGCTTGTAGGTGCTTTCTCCATGCCCCAGTGACACCTACTCACCCCCCACTACAGCCAAGTAATGTACCACTTGAAATGGTGGTCCTTGACAACAGCTTCACCTCCCAAGACCCGAAACCATGGGTGTAGAGAGAAAAACCTTCCCTGCATGGCAAACTGCCAAGCAAATTTTGCATACTTTCCCAGTTGTTTTCTGTCAGTTCCTTTTATTCACAAAGGTTTCAGGGAAATATGGGGCTGGTTCATTCCTAAATTAACCATCCTCATTCTTGTTCTTGCCTACTTTTGGCTTGAATAAAATGACGCATTCTCATATTTAATTTAATGAAGTACACATTTCAAAAGAACCAAAAAACTGCCATATGGGGTTAAACTAGGTGTACAGCACCGCATGTAGTGTCTTTAGAGGGAAGCCTGAGGATATAGGGGTGACAATATGGAGTAAAAGATTGAATTTTACCCCAAATGTTCCCCACTTCTTTTCTTACCTTTTTTTTTTTTCATCTTTTTATTCGTGTGCTTGGAAAAAGTATTTCTGTTCCTTTCTGTGGAAAATGGTGCCTATAATCAATGTATATGTGTTGGGTCTGTATGGAGTAAGTTTGGTGTAAACTCTTCTAACAGTATAAAAAGGAAAGAGAGTGGTCACATCAGGCTTGTGTTTGTGGTATCGTGGAATCTGCTAGCTATCTGCGTGGATCAGAAAGGCCGTTTGGCTGGATGCAGCATGGCCAGAACAGTTAATCATCGGACGAGTGGCAGAGGAGTATTTATCTTGTAAGCAGCTGAGCCCTACTGGAAACATATTGTCTTGAGTTTGTCTCTCCTCATCTAAAGCAATTCATTACTCACCTACAAATGCTGTCACAGATCCCCACAGCTAGGATGATCAGCTTCCTCAGTACTCCTGACATAAATAAAAAGGAAAAATGTTTTCAGTACTATATCTTCAAGATTTAAAAAAAAAAAAAATGAGAGACAGGTAATGGAGTTGATTTTCTATTCTGAAATATAAGAAATGCGGTGATTCATTAGTTTTAAGGGAAATTTCTTTATGTTTAAATTGAAACTTAATAAGCTTATTACCATGGAATAATTTAGCATTTTTAGTCTTGTTCTTGTTTGAGAGAAACCTCAAATAGTGGTAGAGATGCGATATATATTTATTCCCTTACAGATCATCATAAATTCCTTCTCTATCTCTCTCATTATCAATTTCCCCCTCAATATTAGATCAATTGCATCAATAAATGAACATGATATATTTTTTATCTAACAAAATAAAACCTACCTTTGCTCTCCTTCTCTCTTATAAAAATCTTATAAGTCCTTGAAAGAGGAGCCTCTACTTTCCCCTTCCCACGTTCTCTTTACCCAGCGTTTTTGACTTCCTAGCATCGCTCAGTGCAACCTGATCATGCCCCTTCTGGAAACACTTTCCTGACTGAACGTGCTGTTTCACCCCCTCCTCACGTCCTGCCCTGCTCCTCCTCCCTGCTTCTCAGAGTCCGATGTCTCAGACTTCAGCCCTTGAATTAATTTTCTGCTGTAGCAGAACAGAATACCACAGATGTAGCAGCTTAGACAACACAAATGTGTTACCTCAGAGTTTCCGTGGGTCAGGAGCCTGGGAACAGCGTTATTGGGTTCTCTGCTCAGGGTCTCACCAGGCTGAAGTCAAGGTGTCGCCAGCTGTGATCTCATCTGAGGCTCGGGGTCCTCTTCCAAGCTCATTTAGGTGGAATTCAGTTCCTTGTAGTCGTAGGACTGAGGTCCTTTTTTCCTTGCTGACGGTTGGCCAGGGGTAGCTCTCAGCTCCTGGAGGCCACCCTCAAGTTCTAGCCATGTGGCCCTGTTGTAACATGGCAGCTTACTTCTTCAAAGCCAGCAATCTGCTAAAACTCGGTCTCGCAGAACGTAACCTTGTCAAGGCAGTGAGTATCCCACCACATTCCGAGGCCCATCCACTACAAGGGAAGGATTATGTGGGGGGTGTACACCAAGAGGCAGGGATCTTGGGGACCGTCTTAGGATTCTGCCCATCACAGCCCTTTTTCTCCAACTGTGCATAACTCCCAGTGTCATCTCGTCTGGTTCCCTGGCTCTAAATACCACTTATGTATTCTGACTCCCAGATTTACACACTCATATCCACGTGCCTATACATTATCTCCGCTTGGATGTCTCTTGGGCATCACCTACTTAAAATCACTGAAACTGAACAATTGATTTCTTTATGTCAGGATTATCTTTGGTTGGATATAATAGAAACTTGACTAGATTTCTTAAATAGATGAGAGATTAATTATTCTCACATTGCAAGAAAACTAAAGGCAGACAGCCCAAGTTGATGTAGCACGATATCCATATTCCAAACTACTTTTATCTGTCTGCTTTGCCATCTTTACCTTAGCATGTGACTTTCACCCCTCTGGTTACAATATAGCTGCTCTCCCTCCAGGCATTGCTTCCACATTTCTGGCAAGAAGAAGCGCTATTTCCTTTTGTGAGGAGAATAGGAGCTCTGCCCACTAGTCTTGTACTGCATTTCATTAACAACTCTATCACGTGGGCATCCTAATTACAAGGGAACTTGGGAAATCAAGATTTTTCACTTAGCATGTTGGCACTCTGAATGACATTAGGGTTTTTTTGCAAGAAGAAGGAGGGAGCCAATATTGGGTAGACAACTAGCAGTATCAGCCATATCCCCTCCTCATGCGGGATTAGATTTGGCTGCAAGTAACTCTAAAACCAAAATAATGGTGACATTAACAGATACAACTTTATTTCTCTCTCACATAAATGTCTAGGGCTGGTGTGACAATTTTATGATCATCAGGGACCCAGGCTCTTGTGGTTTTACCATTCTCAACATGAGGCCTCTGCCTCGTGGACGAAGGGGACTGCTCCAGGTCCAGCCATTCCATGGGCAATTCAGCCAGCCAAAGGAAAGAAAGAAACAGTTCTTCCCTTTATGAACTTCCTGAATGTTGCACTCACACGTCTGTTTACCTGCCTTTGGCCAGAATTCAGTCATATGGCCATACGTAGTGTCATGGGAGACTGGGAAATGTGTTCTTTATTCTGAGTGGTCATGTACTAAGCTGGAAATCAGGAGTTCTATTCTGTAGAAGACAGGGACAGTGGATTTAGGGAGATAATTAGTGTTCTCTGCCACTTACTCTAAACCTGGCATTCTACCACCTTTCATTAAACAGCAGCCGGGTCACCCAACATATAGCTGCCAGGTGACATCAGAAACCTAAAACAGTGAAATCCTTCTGATCACCCCGTGGAGGTCATTCTGATCACCTCTACTTTCCACATCCTCCCCAGCCTTCTACTTCTCCCCACCTCCACTGCCAGGACCATGGTCCAAATCACCATCGTCTCTTGCCTAGACTTCTGCAGAAGCTTCTTATTAGTGTCCCTGCTCTGACTCCAGCCCCACTTATAGTCCATCTTGCTTATAGAATCCAGCATAATCTCTAAAAATTGTATCAGGTCATTTCCTTGCTCAAGCCATTCAGTTACTTCCCATTTAAAATGATATGCAAAGTCCCACCTTGGCCTCCAAGGCCCTGTAGCTGCCACCTCTCAGAACTCGCTGCTCCTTGCTGTGTTTTGAACACCAAGCTTGGCCCTCCCTTTCCATTGCTCTGTCTCTGCTGTAACATTCCTTCTCCAGCTCCTTACCTGGTTCCCTCCCAGCATGATTCAGGTCACTCCTCAGTCATTCCCACCTCACACAGGCCTTCCCCAACTGCCCCCAACACACACCCCCTTCTCTTACTCTCTGCTTCCCCGGTTTTATTAACTTGTTTGTTGTTTATTGTCTGTTTCCTGGTATGTAAGCCCCATGAGGGCAGAAATGTCTCTAGCACCAGCATAACACATGGGAGGAACTCAGCGCCTTCTCTTCCATGACCTTCTTCAGGGGCTCTTTGTTTCTCCTGGAAATTATTTTTGCTAATAGACAAAAGAATAATGTACTTTAACAAATCCTAAAATTTATCCATCTTCTCTGTACTCTACTGTGTGGAATTAGCCTTCTGAGAGGCCCCCCTCCCCAAATCTCCTGACCTTTTGCTCCAACCTAGACTGATAATTCTCAAGGCTGCTGCCCGGCTCTCCTTGGATTTCCCTTCCCGTGCTGATGGGGTGGAGCTGTGAGGCCTGATCCTGTTTTCCCTCTTTCTTGCTTTAATCTCTCAGTTTTCTGGAATCACATGCTCAGCTTTGTGTAAAAGAAGGCGTGGGAGGTAAACATTCTGAGTCCTTTGATGTCTGAAAATGCATTTGTTTTCTCACCCTTGACGGATAGTGGCTGGTTGTAGAAATCCATTTTCAAGTTAGATCTTTGAGGGACTGATCTTCTGGCATCCACCGTTGCTGATGAGAAGTCAGTTGCCACTGCAGTTCTGCTTCCTTTGTTTGCCACCTAATGTTTTCCCCTCTGTCTTCCCTCTGTCCTTGGTATTCTGAAATCTCAACAGATAAATGTTGGTAAGTGTGGGTCTCTTTTTATTTGTTATGCTGGCACTCAATGGGTTCTTAATGTGAAGACATATATTAGGTCGTATAAAGTTTTTTTTATTATTTCTTTAAGAATTTCTCTTGTCCTTTATGAAATGTTTATTAATTTTATATTAAGCTTTCTGGATTGATCCTTTTGGTGTTTTATTTTTTCACCTACCTTTTCTCTCACTTTGTTCTACACTTTGGAGGACTTCCATGATTTTATGTTCTTTCTTCTAATTTGTTATTTCTGTGTCATGTTTTTAATTTCCAGAATCTCTTTCTTCTTTTCTGATTGTTTCTTTTTCAAAACAAGCTGTTCTTGTTTTATAGAAGCAATAGCTTCTCAAATCTCTCTGCAGTTACTAAATAGAATTTTAAAGATCTCTTCTGTTATTTGATTTATCTTTTTCTTCTGGGATTAGTTGCTCCAGTTGTTTTTCTTGTCCTTTCTCTTTCATAGTGATGGCTTTCCTATGAAAGTGATCCTCAATTGCCCACTTAACTAGATTAATTATTCTGGGTATTTTTCATTGGTTCCTCTGCCTTGAGTACATAAGTCTGGTCCTTCTGTAGGGTGTGTTGACTGGAGGGCTTCTCTACAGGGAATGAGGGGACAGAGCCAGCTATTAGGCTGGGGGCTCCACGAAAACCGTAATGACTAGAATGGCAGACACGCTTGTTCAACCCAGACACTTCATTCGTTTTCTTTAGGGACATTGACCCTTTTTATGGGGTACGGATGTGTGTATTAGAGATAAAACCAGGCTGCTAGTCACTCTGCTTATGGGGGGCAGGGGTAGAGCGTCCATTGGCACAGGCCATGGCATGATCTAATCCCTCTTCTTGTTCCCTCCTCTTCTTATGCCAGTACTGAGCACAAGGCTCTCAGGTCTGCTGAGAAGATTGGAGTTCAAATTCTTTGCAGTCTCCTTCTTTTTCATGATGTGCAATAAACTTCAGCCTGAAATGGTTAATGGCGAATATATTCTTAAGTATGGGACGAATTTTTTATTACAGTTTTAGCTGCTAGGGTTTAACTGTGTACCTTTTCTTAGTGTTTTCCTATTTCTTAGTTTCTTAATGTCTTGCTGTTTCTTTGAGTGTGTAGTATAGGAGCAACCTCAGTACGTTTTTCCAAGTTTTAATTAGAACATTAAAATTCATTCTATTTTAGAGGCAGTGTTTTAGTTTCCTATTGCTGCTGTAACAAATTAGCACAAACTTAGTGGCTTAAAACAATACAAATTTGTTATCTTATACATCTCGAGGTCAGAAGTCCAAAATGAGTTTCACTGGGCTAAAATCAAAGTGTCCACAGGCTGTATGGAGAATCCATTCCCTTACCTTTTCCAGTCTCTGGAGGTCGCCTGGGCTCGTGACCCTTCCTTCATTGCCAAAGCCAGCCAGCTGGCATCTTCCAATCCCATTCTGACTCTGACCCTCCTGCCTCCCTCTTATAAAGATTCCTGTGATTACAGTTAGCCCACCTGGACAATCTAGGATAATATCTCCATTGTAAGAGCCCTGATGTAATCAGATATGCAAAGTTCCTTGTCATGTAAGGTAATATACACAGGTTTAGGTTGTGGATGTGGTAAGATTTACCTACCACAGGCAGCTCTAACTCAACTTCCAATAGAATTTTTCTTTATGTAGTCCCTTAAAACTGCTGCCCAGAAAGGCTTAGTTGAGAACCATCATTCAGTTTTCATGAACGGAATTTGGACCTAATTCTTAGGAATGTTGGAAGGATCAGTCTCTCTGTTTCTTAGTCCATTCTATTATAGAACTTTCAAGAAACTTTCCAAATGATGTGGTCTAGTTTATATGGCATTTCCAAGGATGATGATTATAAACACTTGCATTTTATTTTGCTTTTTTATGTGAAAAAAATATGTAGAAAGACTTTTCGTCAGAAAAGTACTTCATTCAAGCAAAATTTTGTTGTATTTCATTTTGGAAATTATAAACTCCTTTACTTCCATTATAATTCATTTACTGAACTTTTAATTTTTCAGAAAAAAATAATTCTGATCTGAAATACCAGATGATGTACAACAATAACAACAGCTGCCAAAAACACAAAGCTCTTGTTCTGAAACCTGAACATTTAGGGCAGCTAAGTAAAGAATTTTTTGACAAAGTTTCAGTGTAGTTATATTGTTGGCTTTTTCCCCCAACTAATATCTTTATAATTGAGACATTTTCTGTTTCTGTCTTTATAGCTTAAGAAATGTATTAAAACTCCAGAAATTCCTTCTAAACATGTTAGGAACTGGGTCCCAAAAGTCTTGGAACAACGACGACAAGGTTTGGAAACATATTTGCAGGTAAGATGTGTTTAGATCCTCAATTAATATAATGTAGCTTAAATCATCATACATCTTAATTTTTTTCTCAGAACTTATGGGTGAGATGCAAAATATATCAAGCAACCACACATTCTAGATTAAAAGAAAGTTTAAAATTATAAATACGTTGTTGGTTGGTTCTTTTAGCTTTAATTAAGTTCTATTTAAAATTGGTGATGTGGCTCAGGGAAGTGAAAATGTAGTATGAAGGTAAAAACTGATATAGAGAGGGTCTGTCCATTTTTTTATTCAACTCTATAAGTTACTTTGTGTTTGTTTTTTTTCTGCTCCAAGATTTGTTGCTTTTTCATAGCATTCCTAGCCTTCAGGTTTGGGTGTTGAGGAGATAGTGAGAGAAACGGAATTTTCAATGTGCCTGGAGAGTACGTCCGTGGAATCAAATTGAGAATGAGTGTATAAAAACTGCCTCTGATAAAGTGCCAACATCTTTGAAAATTAGGAAGTATGTTTTTAAAAGAATGCATTAGGTTGCTGTTTTCTGCAGCTGAGAGGAGCAAGCAGAATGACCTAAGTAAGACAAGACAAAAGTAGTTTGTCTGCCAAGTGACAGAAAAAGCAAAGGAAAGGATGGAGCAGCATCAGCTTCTCTGAGTTTTAAAATGAAAAGCTGTAGGGGTGTCCAGTGAATATTCAGTGTAGTCGTCATTAATCCGAGAGCACTGCGCAGGGCAAGTGCTGAGATGGAGCAAGCCTTGTGTTCCGCCAGAACACCTGAGTCTGTGTGAGTCTGACTTGCCAGATTGACTGGGGTGAGCTTGGCTGCGAGGGGAGGAGTAGGGTGGGAATCTTGGTTCTCAAAAAAAGAAGAGCTGGACTTCACCTAAGAGCTACGAATTTACTGTAATGGTCTGTCTAAGACACATTGCGTCAAAGAAATCAGCAGCCATGACTGTTCTTCCATTAACGTCTTTATAACTCCTTTAAGCATTAACCCTAAGGTAGGAGTCTGTTTAGGCAGCAGCTATGGACTGTGTGAAGCAAGTATACTGTTTCCTCTACAGAGCTTTTCTGGGTGGTTGTGCCTGAATCACTGATAATTAGAAATTGAGGAGAAGCTCTCGCCACAGGCTTGTACTTAGTGATAAATTCAGAGGACTCTCTCATAGTAGAAAGACGCCAGGAGTTGTTCCTGGCTCCTGTAGTTTTCTGGTCTTTACAGTGCTCAGACAGGAACGCTGACATGTGGAGGTCCTAAGAACATCTGAGGAGGGCTCCGTTTACCACTTTTGGACTTGGTGGATGGGTCCTTCACTGCCTCTCCCTGGAAGTGGGAGATTGAAGGAAATGGGGAACATAAATGACAGGAAAATGTGTGGCTGTGTTGCTTGAGACTCTGTATATGGAGCTATGAGACTTCCAGAACTTCGGGCAATGCTGCAGAGCAAAACCAAACCAAAAAACAAGACTTTAGACATTGTATGCAAAGGGTGAAAATGCATGTTCTCTATAATTAAATGGAATAGGTAAACAATGCATTCTTATTTGTAAGCCAGATTTTCCACAGATATTGTACATCTTCAAGCTTTAGTTCTAAAGAAAGCTTTACTCTTTTTCCTCCCATTGTATTTGACACATGACTTCCATTACTACTCAGTGTAAACATTTTAAGTTGTTTGTACTTTGGGTATAAATATGAGGATAAAATCATCTGGCACAGAGAGGAGTTTACAGTGACACTCAAATTGAGCTTAGAATTTTCTTTTCTCAGGAATAGAGCTTGAGAGATGTGGTTGAAAGAATGAGAGGGCTTGCTTCCTGTTGTGCATTTAATATTCAATTTCTTGTCAGTTAAGTCCACAAGGAGTTCAAGGGAGCTTTCTCTTCTCCCTTTTCCACCTGATTCTGTTTGCAGGCGATGGGAGCTAGACAGAAGTTGCAAAGATCAGCGTGAATGCTTTATCAATCCCAACTGAAATGAAAACCCTGGCTTAAGTATCATTTCTTGATAACTTTTGGTGTTTAAGTCTCTTTAGAAGTAGGAAAGTTATTACTGTTCCTCCTCATCAGCTATATAACTCCAGTTAGAATCCCACTCACCTTCAGAACCAGTCTGAACCTGCTAGTGCAGGTGCCACTAGCATTTCTCAGCAGGCGCCGTCCTGCAGCTAACCCGTCTCAGCGTGAGCTGGGTATGCTGGCCCTGTTCTGGCCCATAAACCTGAGAAAGTATTAAGACCCCAAAGCCATAGCATCTTCAGCTCACAGGGAACTTAGACGTTATCTAGTCCAGCTTGCCTCCTGCCCTTCAGTTATGGTCACAATCATCCCTCTCGCCTCAGTTTCCCACCCGCATAAAACAGGCAGATTAGTTTGTGAGAGAGTCAGAGGAAACAACTCTTCCTCTTGTCCAAGGAGCAACTAGTACATTCTGGACCATCTGTGGGTACAACACACACAATTCCTAACGTGGCCCATGCTGCTCTTTTATTTTAGAGATGCAGAAACTGAGGTCTAGTGAGGTTAGAAAACTTGCCTCACTTCTGGGAGTATGTTAGTTAAAGAGATACGACTGGAATTTCAGTTTCTTAACTCCCAGTATAGGCTCTTTTCATTATGCACTGTAGATTTTCTAAGTCGAGAGAAATTTTTCAGCCCTGATATATAGTTTTACTTAAATATATAATAATAAAGGAAAAGACTTTATAATCATAAACTATCACAATTTAATTGACTGTCTACCCTTGATAGATCAATAGATCAGTTATTTTTTAAATCTATAACTTGAATATATAGAATCCTATGAGAACTATGAGTATGCTTCTGTTTTCTGTGTTAAGTCATCTGCATAGAAGCAAAAATCTTTAGAATAAATTAATTGGGGTTTCCCAAACTGATTTGACCATCAAACATGGTTTATATAATAGTTTTATCTCCTGGTTTGAGATGACTTCCCATCTTTCCTGAGACCCATTGAAATAAAGTATAAAAACTTAAGAAGGAATAAACCCCAACAGGTAAGTAGTGGATGGGCAGGGAAAAGAGGGGATCATCATAGTAAGAAAAATGTTTAACAACTTTATGGAAGATGGAATGTTCTGGGGGCTTGTGGAATTGATGCAACAGAGAGTGACAAATAGCAGCCCAAACTCAGGCATGAGAGCCTGCGGTGGAGGTGGGAGGCAGCCTGCCCACGGTTATGTTGGAGAACTTCTGGACTTAGAGTCGGCAGGTGAGGCAGAGGCTGAGGTGAGCAGTGAAACTGAAAACAAGTGGCTCCATGCAGGGCGTGTTCATGGGACAGGTGCCCAGGCCACTTATTCTGTACAGAATTCAGGCAGCCTGATGTTTATGACCAGGCGAAAAAATTTTTTAAGACTTTTCTCTTAAAAACAAAATATTAAGCAGAATGGCAGAGGAGAGCTAAGGCTTCTAATGTGGATATTAGGGCTCCCAATTTGACAACCCCTCCCCACCCACTTACCTCAAGGAAAAGCCTACCAGGCTGCATGCTCCACCCACGCTGTCTTTCCACTTGGAAGGAGGCCTGTGGCAAGCACTCCTACTGAGGTACCAGTGGAGGAAACCCACCCAAGCCCGCCAGGCCGCTTGCTTCAGCGAGATCTGATAACCGAGGATCACCAGGCATTTGAAGAAAACAAGTGGCATGAACAAAAAGACCAAGATGAACTAAAACACTGCCTCTTCAGGGAAGAGATAATCCAGGACATAAAATATGTCTTAAAATTGATTTAATAAATCTAGAGAACTTCACAAAGGTGTTACATCCAAAAGATGACACTAGGAAACTGTGTAAAAGAAACAGTCTGAGAACCACACGAGTTCTGAGAATTAGTTGTGTTATCCAGTGGAAAACATTCAGCAGATGCCCTCTCTAGTTGGGGCACTGTTCTATAGAGTACAGATACAAAAACTCTCCAAAAAAGAAGAGACATAGAGGACCAATCCAGGTCCAATGTCCTACTTCATTCTGGAGTCCCAGGAAGAAAGAAGAGGGGGAAATACGAAAATAGGGAAGGGAATAATCAAAGGAAAAATAGTTGAAAATTTCCCTAAGCTGGAGGATGTGAGCCTTTAGATAGAAAAGGTGCCCTAAGGTCAGAGCTCAAAGAATGACAGAAACCCTCATACCCAGCAAAATTTCAGTACATCAGAGATTAAGATCCATAATCTTCCAGAAAGAAAAAACAAATGGGCAAGGTTGAGGTTTAATCATGGCTTCATGTCTGTATTTGAGACTAGTTTAATGGGCAGGTCCCTCTCCATTCTTAATAGAAACATTAAATTACAAGCTGGCATAATTTTTAGACAAAGATTTTTCACAGGAATTTTGCGCGTCTTGTTCCATTTGTTAAAGTATTTCATTACTGAGACTATATTTCTTTGCTGAGTTTTTCTTTTTGTTACAAACCTGTTCATAATTACTTATTGAATCATTTGTATCATGACTGCCTTAAAATCATTGTCAGATAATTCTAACATCTCTGTCTTCTCAGTGTTGGCATCTGTTAACTGTCTTTTTCATTCAATTTGAGATCTTCCTGGGTTTTGGTATGATGAATGGTTCTGGTTGAATCCTAGGCATTTTTGCACAACTTCATGAGACTCTGGATCTTATTTAAACCTTCTGTTTTATCTGGCTTGCTCTGACACTGCTCAGTCAGAGAAAGGTGGTGGGTGGGGAACTTGACCTTGTTTCTACCAGGTGAAGGTAGAAGACCAGATTCCCCACTTGGCCTTCGTTGATGCCTGGGGTGCTCCTCATTACTGCTGAGAGGGTGGGCATTCCAGCTCTGCACTTGGTCTCCACTGACCCCATGGGAGGGGGACATTACTGGCTGGTGGAGATGAAAGTCCTGACTCCATATGTGGCCTTCTCTGATGCCACCCTGGCACTGGGTGCTTCATTACCGCCTCATTAGAGTGGAAGTCTAGACATCCCACTAGGCGTTTGCTGGTGTGAGTGGAGGTGGGACCACAGTTTCTTCTGTGGTGGTGGCTGGGGTAGAGTGGTTAGTGTTTAGAAGTTTTCTGTCTTGCTAACCTGTCTCTTTTATGGTCCTGTTGCTAGAGGAAACAGGCTTTTGTTGGGGTTTTATTTATCTGCCTCTGTTGGCATTTCCTGGTTGCTGGCTTTTTCTGCTCCAAGTCGAGATATATGAAGCAAAACAAAAATCCAGGAAGATAAAACTCACCAGTGTATCATGAGTCCTGGCAGTTCTCCTTTCTTCCCTCAACCTCTCATGATCTTCTTACATTTGCTTTATATGTGATGTCCAGGGGTTTTAGTTGTACTTACCAGGAGGAATAAGGAAAAGTAGATCTACTCCATCTTACTGGAAGTGCAAGTCCATCCATTGACTTTTAAACTTTAGTATTATGCTTTTTTGTTTCTCAGAGTTCTGTTTGCTTGTTTTTCTAATCTGCGTTAGTGTTTGTTATTTTTTTAATAGTCATTGTTTCTTGCTCATATTTGCAAACCTCTGTTTTTTTCTCTTTAAACACATTAACTCTCAGTTTCCCAGGAAAAATGGCCATCATCGTTTATCATCTGAATCCAGCAGATCATTTTTAGTTTTTTATAATTTTAAGATATTTTGTGAATAACTTACAGAATAAAGAGATAGTGAAAAATAACTTCATTAAAATTTTGATTAGAATTTCAACATAGCAAACCCAAAGTCTTAGTTCATATTTTCTTGGTTTTTAAATGGGCAGCATCCTTTGGACAGTGTATCTAACTGATCACCAACTACTGTGCATGAACCTGAAATATAAACCATCTTATAAGTACTGATTCCAGATTTTAAATACATCTGTAATAGGTTCTAGCTTATCGTTGTTTCTGGTTCTTTTTCTTGGACATGTATTGTTAAAATTCAATACTTTGGAAAACCTTGATGGTTAATAGTTTTGTTGAGGAGAAGGTGACTAATATCATTGCGTAATTGCAAAATATTTTCATTTTCAGATTTACAAACACCAACTAGAATGACTACATCAGTGAATTTTTTTATTTCTACATTATCTGTTTCCTTCCAGTCACCTTTATATATGCTTTTGTCAAGTAAAGCATTTGTCAAATAAATTGTGGTGCACAGATACCATAAAAAGTGAAAGAATACTGTTTCATGTTTTTTTAGCAAAATGAGATAGTCCAAGTTCTTGATGCAAAATAGTGTATGGTAAAGTTCTTCCTGTTGAA
This sequence comes from Tapirus indicus, assembly GCA_031878705.1. Classification (NCBI taxonomy): domain Eukaryota; kingdom Metazoa; phylum Chordata; class Mammalia; order Perissodactyla; family Tapiridae; genus Tapirus; species Tapirus indicus. The sequence goes on from CM062925.1 coordinate 42,018,780, forward strand.
TGAGCAGCTCCAAGAGAATACCACATTTCCCTTTTCTTCATTGATTCCTGAGTTTGAGAAAATTTGTCTACGATATCGTCTGAAGTCTCATGATCTGAGATTTTACTTGTATAACAAGGTTTGCTATATGGAAGCCACTAGTCACATGTGGCTAATGAACATCTGAAATGTAGCTCGTGTGAATCAAGATATTTTGTAAATGTAAAATTTCCACAGATTTCAAATCCTTAGTACTAAAAAGAATATATAATGTCTCAATTTTTATAAACATTACATGTGAAATAATATTTTGTATATATTGGGTCAAAGAAATGTATTATTAAAATTACTTTTACTTGTTTCTTTTTACTTTTTTAATGTGGCTACTAAAAACTTTAAATGTTAAATTTACATTTAAAATTATTACAAAGATTATATGTGGCTTCATTATACTTTTGTTGGACTAAGGGTGGTCTAGGATAGTCCCATCTGTCTCTGCAGTTATTGTCTGAGTCTTCTAATAATTGTAAAAGACTTTGCTCTGTCCATTTTCTTTCTTTACCATTTTAGGTGGAAAATGAAAATTTCTGAATATTTAGTTGTGTTCAATGAAAACTTTAAAGATGATGTCTCCAGGCTTCTTGGAAAGATGATATGTATGTGGGCAATACAATAAGAAAACTAAAGGGTGATGTAATGATTATTACTTATTTCATTATCCTTCTAGACAATTCTATCTATCTTCAGTTTTCTTATTATTTTAGTATTTTCTTAACATAGTTGGGAATAATTGATGAGATATGATGAAATGATACTTAGGATCATGAAATAGCAAAATGTTGCAAGATATAGGAAAAGTAAGATCACTAAGATTTCATAATGTATATAAAAAAAGAATCCAGCAGATCCATGTGGTGATCATAAGATGGAAGCAATTTGATTCTATTTTTAAAAGATGCATAAATTTTCTCTTTGTTTTTGGTATTCATGTAAGAAAGAATAAAAGTCATAAAATATCAATTCTTACAAATAGTTAGAAATGCTTAATATTTTGCCTTTTGAAAGTAATCTCATTTTTCTCTGATTCTTTTAGGATTTTCTTTTTATCTTTGGTGTTCTTCCATTTTACTATGGGGCTTTATTACTATAGTAATTCTGCATCTAGGTGTAGATTTTTTAATTTATGTCTTTGAATATTTTTGTATGTGTGTGCTCCCTGAATCTGAATGTAGGCACCTTTCAAAATTTCCGGGAAGTGCTCATGTCATCTTTGAGTGTTGCCTCTTCCCCATTTTCTATTCTGAGTCTGATAATTACAACTGATGTCTTCATAGGTCTAAGCTGACTATCTGTTGTTTCTCCTGGTTCTTGCTCATGATGCTTTGTTTCCTCATTGTATGTGTGTGTGTGTGTGTGTGTGTTCTGTTTATTTGTTTGGTTTTTTTTTTTGTATTTTTGGCTGGGTAATCAATTTCCTCGTGCCTTTGAGTACAAATCTTTGGGACTCTTTATGGTCAGGATTGAAAATCTACACAGAGAGAATTTTTATTTGCTTTTGCCGATCACCTGGGAACACTATCAACTGGGACTTCAATAGCTTGAAGGTTTTTTTGGACCACATGAAAGGCATTAATTTAGGTTACAAACCTGTGAAGGGATTTATTTTTCATTCTCCCTTCCCCTGGGGATGTATCCTTCAGCGGCTTTATTTGGAGCTCGCCTTTTAGGTCCCCCACGCCCTCCTATCTTGAGCAGACCTTAGACTTTATCTTCATTTCCTCTGTCCGTGCAGCCCCCAAAGTAGATGCTCAAAGTTACAGGGTTCATGACTTGCACACCGGACAGAGCCAGCTTTGGTGCTTGCTTATCTATCAGGATTTCTGCTTCTATTCAATCTAATGCTGCTGCAGATTTTTTACATTCTTACCACCTCAGTGATGCATTTAAAAAAATTTCTTATATAATTTTTAGGATCTTAAGGATTCCTTTCCAAGAAAATCTGAGCCCTAGTGAGTGTTTTCAATGCTAAATCACTCTTCATGGTTAGGCAGTTACTACCAGTGTCTACTGGAGACTTCTCTGAGCAATGACATGCATACTTTCCTATAATACATTCTTCAAACATGGAGAGGTTTGGAAAACAAGTTTATTCTACTGACTTTCTTTGGTTTGCTTCCCAAATCAAAATGGATTTCATATCCAGTTCATTCGGGAGGGGGAATGTGGCTATGCAGGAACCTCTGGTAGGGTCCATCTATGGCAGCAAGTGACTGGTCATACTTAGAGTGCGTTTTAACTCAGGCCAAACTGGAGCATACACCTTTATAAAATGCAACCTGTTTTACTTGTACATGTGTGGTGTAAAATAGACCTTCAGTATTCCCATAAGATAGTCCCAAAAGAGAATGCATCATGACTTAAGCATGTTTTCTTTATTACACAGCCTGTATGTAGGCTTAATGTCATGGGATTCACAGAATAATAGAGTCTCTGTGTCTGTGTTGACCCTTTTCAGCCACCCCCCATGCTTAAGAAGACACTTTCTTCCAAAGTAGGTTATGCTCCTTCCACTGGGTATAATTTCTAGTCTGTTACCTTTCTTTTCCACGAGCTTCTTTACTCTTCTAAAGATTCTGCAGCAAATTGGTCCCTTTCCACATTATGCAGTGGAGCTGCTTCTGTTTTATTTTGAAATTGTTGGGTGAACAGCTGCTCTGCTGCCTCATCACCTGTTGCCACATGACTATGGTTGAACAAGGTCCCAGTTACCTCCAGAATCATGTGGTCATGAAGTGTCAGGCAGGTGTGTCTGGTCCCACCGTGGTCTTTTCTCAGAAATGTTTTTTTTCACTTGGTAAGCAGTTTCTGTACTAGCTAGAAAATGCACTTAAACTGTCTTTTTGAACCACATTTTCTTATTTCCACAGTAAGTGTATTCATGGGCTCACTTTTCATGACTGTAAACCACTTATGAATTTGACATTTTATTCTTACATTACCTAAAATGTCTATTTTATGGCCAAGAGCCATTTTTTAGATATATATTTTTTTTCACTTCTTTAAAGAGTACTATCAACTAATATTCTTTTGGGGGGCCTTTTCTCAAAGACCTGTGCAGACCCCAAAAGTTTTTTTTTGTTGTTTTTTAATCACTCCATGAGAATTGTAGGGTAGGCATAATTGAGCTGAGAAGAGCAGACTAAATTAAACGGAACTGAGTTTCAGGTCTTTAATGTTTCATGGTTCACTTACCAAAGAAGTGCTCCCTCTTGCTCTCAGCAAAATTACAGACCACTACATACTATGAACTGCTGAGACTGGGAATAGTCAAAACTGCAAAGGTTAAGTTAAGACAGGTTTCTGTTTAAGATCTTAGAATTATAATTATGTCTAAGTTAGTTTTACTTCTTAAAGGAGTTTTCTGATTATTTTTATCATTCATATAATCATACATGTTTATGAAGGTAAAAAATTTCTTATGTAAAATATCTTTATCCTTTCCTTTTCTCCACCTTCCTTTTTTGTGGTTTTAAGTCATACACATATATCTGTTCCTAACCATCCAACTCTGGGTGAGGAGTATTTGAACATTTCTCTTTACATCCATCCCTCACAAAGTAAAGGCACTGATGAATCTGAGTAAACTGGAAATGCTGCAGGGAAGCCCCATGCTGTCCCGAATACCGCCCTATTTCCTACAGCTCAGGTCCTTAGAATTCTGAGTTTAATTCACAGATTAAGAAGTAATGTAATGGCAGCTTTGCTTCTTACAAAGGACTCTCTTTAAACTGCAACTGAAATAGAGAATGAGACCTTATGTATTGGGGTGGAGGGGGTGAGTTGGTGTAAAGAGGAATGCAGAGCTTGAACTTCATAAAATCACCATAGAAGCCTATAGAAGTAACAATATCTATGATGGTCCTGCTTATAACATGAGACAAACTGTTCTTTGTTCTTGTTAAAGATTGCGAACATTGTGTTAAATAATATTAATGGCTGGGATTGTCAGTACTTAACAGTACTTTCCTTGTACAAGTGATTTTATTGATCGATACAGACTCAATGTAACGGGGGCAGATTATTTTTACTGATTTTATCGAAACCTTAACCACGTTTGTTAGTGCACCACATATCTTTAAATAGATCTAGATGATGATGTAGATTAAGAAAAGCAAACCACCATCCATCTCTTTTTGATCTGTTAATAACTTAAATCCATCATTGCTAGCAAGTGTTTTCCAATTCTCTTGTGCATACATGTTTCTGTTGTGCCTGGTTGGAAATCCTATACCCTTGTTTCAATGCTTGGTTTTTTCATACAGGAAAACCCTAACCGCTTATCCAGAATTAGACAGACAAGTTTGTCATCATAATTGGTGAAATAATTGACAAAATATAAAGAAGAGAAAACTTCAGAAGTCTCTGTTTTCTAAATTTAGTTTTTGTAGGCAGTGACCTGTAGGTTCTTAGGTTTTAGTTCTATAAGACTTTTTTTGTGCTAAACTGAAAACACTTTATGGAGGCCGCAAATAATTACTTAGGAGATTGTATGATATTTCTTCTCATTATGTATTTTAAAGGTTTTCATTTTAATTATAGGAAATTGTGCTGCTTAATTTCAAGTGCATTTTATTTTTCTCAGTGATTTGCCTGCTTCCTATTGCTCTCAAAATGACATATATTTCATTTAAAATAATTTTTAGTACAGAACAAATTTTTTAATTTCTGAAACCAGGCATATATATATACTTTTTTAAAGAAACCAATACACTCTCCTTTCAAGGAAATGAATTAAACCAGTATTTTTAAATTCAGATGGAGCATTCTTGCTCACCTTGGGTGCATGAGCCTGGTGGGAGCCTGACCTACAGAACTAGGATAATGCGCCTTCAGAGGTCCTAGAGGCCAGAGGAGTTGAGATCAGTAATGGCGATTTGAAAAGCTTTAGGAACCTCAATAGTGTTTATGATTTCATGGAGGGGAATCTATGTGAAAGAAGGGAATGGAATAGAAATATGCACCCCAGTGCACCATGGCCCTAAAGCTTTGATCAGGCTTAAAATTTTGGGAGTTTTAAACCTATGAACTATCAAATGTTGATCACCTAGTTTGTCAGTCTATACTGATAAAAAAGAAAAAAATACTCTCAATAGTCATTAGCTAAGGTCCAATGCCCTAAACTAGAGCCCTGTGTTAATAAGATGAATGTTTGGGGTTAAATCCTCTTCTCGAGCTGGCTGTGCTTGTTGGCAGGGCTCATGGCTGCATGCTGTTTCCAGAAAGAGGACTGATGAGATGTGTGTTGATAACACACAGACCTGTGCTGATTTCTGGAAAGCCGGCTCAAAGCCCCTTCTAGAAACAAGTAATCAGGGATGCCATTTCATGTATATGGAGAAAGATAGACCACATACTACTTCTTCTTCACATTCAAACTTATCGTAAAAGGTGGTTGGTTTTATCTGATAAAAACTTAATACTCTGAGCTAGCGGTATATTTCTGTGAATATCAGTTCCTTTAAGGTAGCTATATGCACTTGAATCTCTCTTCAGTACTGCACTTTTCCATTCAGAGAAGATTTTAGGAAGCCCAAATTATTCTTGAGATGCTTTTGGTTTGTATTTCCTCAGAATTGTGTGTGATGGACTCATGAGTTTTAAAAGAACTGTTGGCTTTTGTAGTGAGGTTCACTTTTAGCTTGATGACTCTAGTTTAATCAAGGGAAGGTCACTACATGTCTATTCCATAGTCATTTATTTTCTGATATAAATTGTTTCTTTACAGACGTCAGAATTCTCTCCTTGCAGGTTAATATATTTATAGTCTAACAGTATTTTTTGTTATTGTTCTAGTTTATGTTCAACAACTTTGAAAGACATAAAGAATAAAAATAATTTTCTGTAATTCTTCCACTTAGACCACTGGTTCTGAACTGAGGACAGTTTTACCTCACAGGGCACATTTGGCAATGCACAGAGACATTGTTGGCTGTCACAGTTGAAGAAGGAGGTGACACTAGCATCTAGTGGGTAGGGGTCAGAGATGCTGCTAAACATCCTACAATGCACAGGGCAGTCCCCAGTAACAAACAGTCATTTGGTGCAAAATGTTAATAGTGGCAAGGATGAGAAACCTTGGTTTAGACATCTCAAAATTATGGTATGGTTCCTTTGTCTTTTTCCTATGCATATTTTTAATCAGATGTTTTAAAATATCTGTTATGTCATCTATATGCTTTTAAACTCCTCTTTTAATTTAAAAACATATCACTAACATTTACCATGTGTTAAATATTCCTCTAAGACAAGATTTTTTAAAGCATCTTAATTTTTTTATTATGGAAATTTTCAACATATAAGAAGTAGAGAGAAAAATATAATAAAATCTCAGATCCCATCATCCGACTTCAACAATTATCAACTCAGGGCCAATCTTATCTCATCTATGTTCCCACACTTACCCCACCATCCCATATTATTTTGAAAAAATTCCCTGATATCATATTTTCATCTATAAATATTTCAGTATATATCTCTAACAGATAAGGATTCTTTTTCAAAACAATTTTAATAAAGACTCCGTAATATTCTACCCTATCCTATGGATGCATTATGATTTATTTAACGAAGAGTTTGCTCTTGAGTTTTTGGATTGTTTCTAATTTTCCCCCTAGAGGATTTTCTTTTAAATTTTCATATGGCATATTCTACCTTCTTCTACAGGTGCAGTAGAAAGTGTGCAAACTAAGCAAGGCAAGAATGAGCACAAGACCCTTAATTTCATTAAACACTGTGTAACTGGTAAAGATTAATGTACATATCTCTTGCTAATTCTTTCCAATTACTTAGTTCATATAAATTCCCAAGCCTGGTTAATTATGCTGAAGTCAGGTAGTAATTTTGAACAGTGTTCCGACAACAGGGGAATTTTCCTGGTGTAACCTTGCCCTCTCACACAGACTCTCAGCAGATTAGGCCCTTAGCCTGGAGTCCATTCATTTTCTGCTCAGGCCTAATTGCTGCCGACTGGCTGCCACAGGTACCTGGATAGCCTGCGTTTAAGGAGGCAGGGACTTCTGAGAACAAATAAGGAAAGATTAATTGTTTGTTTTGTTCCCTCCCAAGAGAAATGTGGGTGCTTAATCAAGAAAAATAATTTCTTCTGTTGATTTGGCTTATTTGGAGAAAAGATAATTGTGTAAAGGTAGGTGCAAAATGATGCCTTTTGTAAGAGATATTGCCACTTACCCACACAAGAGACAAGATTACAGGGAAATAAATGTAAGACAGTGACGAAATGGATGAGGATGGCTCACATTTCTCATAGTAAGTAATCTGGCTGTTGGGCTTTTATTTGTACCAATAGTGGTAGCTAGCATTGTCATTTGTTTTGTCTGGATCTTCGGAAATCTAATCAAGGAGACAATGGTGTAAAAAAAAATCAACAACACTTTTCCAAATTGTTCTTAATTGCTGGAGTACAAAGTGAGCTAAATGCTGTGGTGTTTCCAATTAAAGGACCTGTTTCAAGCAAGCATTATTAAATCTATCTTTCCCAGTCTGATAAATAAGCGATCAAAGAGTGGAGCAGATTAATTGAGAGCAATGAGTTCTGGATTCCTTAAAATAGGTAATGTAAGCCAACATTATTAATGATTTGGGGCAATTTTTGGTTTGGTAACTGTGTCATTTGTACCTCTGGCCGATTGAAAAGGGAAATTGATTAAATGTTATATTGCTTATGATTTTTAGTACCAAAAACCATTTGTTTTCTAAAATCTCAAGCTATGTGAGAAGCACTTTTGATATGTTTTAAGTCAAAGTTGACCCTTGAATTTGGAAAGGAGAAAGTGAATGAAAAGAGAAATGTGTATTGTCTTTCTGACTTGAAGGAATAGAGTTGTAGACACAAGAGTATCTATACTAGGCAGGAATCGGTGAAATTTTTCTGTGGAAGACCAGCTATAAATATTTTAGCCTATGTAGGTCATATGGTCTCTGTCACAGCTACTCAACTCTGCCATTGTAGTGCGAAAGCTGCCTTAGATGTTACGTAAACAAAGGAGAGATGTTCCAATAAAACTTTATTTATAAAAGCAAGCAGCAGGCCATATTTGGCCCTCGGGCTATAGTTGACCCCTGGACTTAGAGGTGGGTGGCAGATTGGGGTGGATGAGCAACAGCAGAGGGCTGGAATGGAAGAGTGTGGCCTGGCATCAGGTGGATGTGTATTCAGAGTCCTGAACCTCCACGCACTGCTGTCTAAGCTAGGGTAATTAATTAACCTGAGCACTAGTCACCTTTTCTGTGGAGGGGCATAAAAAGGTATACCTCATAAAGTTGCTAATGAGAACTATATGAGCTAATACACATGAAACATCATCCAGTTTCCAAAACAGGATAGGTATATACTAAAGAGTAGCAATCATTTTTTCCTCAGATCCAGGCCATATTTAGCATGTATGTTTTGTTCTCATTTTTTCCAAATCCCGTAATGTTCTTTGGACTCCAAGGAGTCGCAGAGATTAATGCCTAGTCTTAATTATTTAGCCATGAAAATTAAATTAGAAAATATTTTTTCAAGAACCGTCTCACCAAATCAGCTAAAACCATGACTAATTTAAGATGCTATTGGGGACCATACAAGGCAGAAATTTTTTAAACAATGCAGAATGTTGTCACTAGGAAGTTCTGATGAAATCTTTTATCCATTCACTTACTTATTTGTTAAAATTCATAAAATAAACACCTTTTAAGGACCTGTTCTGGGCCAGATGCTCTGCATGATGCTTTACATTTATTATTTCATAGTCCTCACCGCCATCCTTGCTCAACAGCATCATCTGGTATTTGAAGTCAGTCTGCCCAAATATGGACCATTTTGTATAGGATGACTTGTGCAAGCCTGTCTATAAAGTACCTCTGTTTTCCTCAGGAGACAAAATATTAGCAACCAGCAGGCAAACCAGTTTGAACTTTTTTAAGAACCTGCTGGTCAAGGGAGGTGATTTGAAGAGTGCAGTGTAGGAATCTTGTCCCTGAGGGAGACAGAGCATGCAGTCCTCTCCCTAGCGGGTCTCAAGGTGGAGTGTGCATGATGACCCACAGGGGTGTAGGAAGTGGTCATGAAACTTTCAATTCTAGTTATTTTTTATCTGATAAAGAAGTGAATTGAGCTTTATTAATATTGCTGTTCAGACTGATACCGGCCCCTTCATGAGTCCAAATGTCAGACAGCCTGAGGTCCGCACCAGGGGCCTGGCTCTGGTATCCTCGCTCATCTGTTCACTACAGCCTATTGCAGTTGGCGGTGCCTGACAAGGTGACTTTATGGGCTATATCATCTGCTTCCAACTAAACCTCACAGAACGTGCAAGTAGCTTAACAGGAGTCCTGCAAAGAAACCACAGATTGAAGACAGAACTAGAAAATGCTAGCCCAGTGCACAGTGAACAGCGGGAAGATGGCAGCACCGGTGCTGACAGTGCCCTGACTCCTGCGAGTTCTTTGTAGCCCTCACTTAACCTGTCCTCGGAGGAAAGGCCCTTGGAACACCAAGGGGGAAAGCGAGTGGCTTTTGAAAGAACACAAGCCTCGGAGAGAACATTTTGAAAAAGTTTCTGTCGTTATGGGACTTCATTGCCAGAATTAATGTGTGTAACCTAAAATTCTCTCTCCCTCCCTTATAACTTGGAAACAGAATTTTCTAGCCTGTTCAAAAATCCTTTGCAAGAAGAGTTCCAGTGGGTCTTGGACCCAAATTTTTCTAAATAGAACATTTTCCAGTTGTTCTGTAAGAACAACTGTGTGACATCAAGAAAGAAGGGAATTTCCTGGCCAAATCTCATTAAAAAGTCTTTGTGTTATTGGAGGATGGAATTGGAAGAATTAGTATTATGATTTAGTAAGTACAGCTGTTGGATCTATTTGTCTTTGTGAGATATTGTTTTCAACAAAGGCAGTCATTAAAAACAAATATTTATGAAATAAACAGAATAAACTCTATATATACTGGTCGGGAAAGATGTCCAAGACCTGTGGACTGGTACAGAAAAAAATAAGAGAAGTTCTCCAAAGACAAAAATTTTTTTAAGTAATGCTTTGTCTTATGATTAGTAACATTCACAATTTAGAGCTCTGTGAAGGCCAAAATACAGGAAAATCTTGTAACCAGTCAGAGTTGTGGAAAATAGGCAAATAAAAGATCATATCTTTTTATGGTTGAAGTTTTAAAAAGCATTAAGTATAAGAAATCTGTATTATTTATTCTCATAACCATGACTTTCTTTTGTTATTCTTCTTATTGGCAAGACAAATCACATGCGTTTAGTCATCCTGCTGTATTATCATTAGCTAAATAAGAACATTTGCTGAAGTATAAGGATGACAGTCCCTCTTCCAGATTGATGCTATTTATTTTTTATTGGCACGCAAAAGGTTGCTAAGCATCCCCTGGTCAGGTTCTGCCAGCCCTTTATGCCGGTAATTGCATTGTTCCATGTCTTTATCAAGGAATCCCTTGCCAGTAAGTTTTTGGGAGGGACAAGTGTCAAGGATGAGAAGCCACAATGAAGTCCCCATGACTGAGCGAAGATTACACCGCTCAGGTCATTTTACAAAACTTGTCAGTTTGCTGCCCAAATAAATGCCTAGAGTGCGTAAAACACAGAGCATAGTGACCCCAGGAAGGAAAATCAATTGCAATTCATATTTCATATGTCTATAATTGCTTGTGAAAGAGTCGCCGCGGGTTGTTTGCAGGGCAGCTTTTCCTCTCCTGTTGTTTCCTTTCTTCTCTCATTTCTAATGGTCGTGTCTTTCACATGCTCTGATTTACAGTGAAGCAAACTTTGGGGCTTTTTTCTTGTCCACATTACCATTCTTATTACTGTTGCCCTGCACTGGATTTGATCAGTGCACTGAACTGTAGACAGGCATAGACCATGCACTGGAAGTGGCTGTTTTGCTTTGAGATTCTTGAAGGTTTGGGTGTTTTATTATTTATTTGTTTTGCTTTGAGGTGACAGGGGTGTTGTGGAAGGAATCATCTTTCATTAGGAGAAGTTGTTTGTTTATTAGGATTTTAAACATCAAAATTGAATTTTTTTGTGTGGTTGTGATCTTAAATGCTTTTTTATCAGGATCGGGGACCCATGATACCTGCTAATTTTGAAAATCACCCAATCTGTCTATCCTATCAACCCTCTCTCGCTCCAACCCCCCACCAACTCTGTCTCATGTGAAGCTACTTTAGGATTCGTAGCCCTTCTGTGGACTGAGATGTCAAAGGGATGGAGAAAATGCTGCTCACTTTATGGATTACTGTTAGGTCAACAAAACTTTGGCAGCATTGATTAACTTGACAGTGAGTACAGCAGTACATTTATCACTTATGGCTGTGCTGTAGAAAATCTAATAAGAGGCAAACAATTCCCTTTAGAGCAGTAACAGGTTCACTGTGGCTAACGGTGCATGCACTGGAAATTTCTGCCTTTAAATTATACCCTTGCTGCTGGTTGGGTCATTGACTCAAAGCTACTGCACTTCTATAGTCACACTGTTGTTATTAATTTCATCACAGTTATTTGACTTAAATATATAAATAGTAATGTATATGTAGTATTTTTAAAAATCTGAGTAGGTGAATTAGGTACAGTTCTAGAATGATGTTTTAAAAATAATAGCTAAAAGTAGAGATTTCTATGGTATGAAGCTAACAGTATCACAAGGAAATTACTTCCCACAATCAATGCTGTATAATTTAGCTTGTGTCATAATGGAGAACTTTGGGGAAATTTTAGTCTCAGCTAAACACTTTGTGAACGAAAGTATTTGTAATCGTCTTTGATGTGAAATGACTACAAACATGTACTGATAAAAACTTGGTAGGATTTTTCATTGTTTTTTTTTTCATACTAAAGATATCCCATTAAGACTTTTAATATTTATTCATTTTCCTTCCTTCTACATATTAAACAGCATTACTAATTTTCTCCATATGTTATTTAGATCTTTAAAGCACACTTAGATATACATGTGAAAAAATAGGGCAAAATACGTTTATTGGATAACACAAATTATGTCAAATGATCAGAGAGGTATGTGTAAGTGTGATAAATTCAGTAGATCAGAGTAAGGAAGAAAAAGTTTCGGTTTTTAAACTGTGTTGTAACAGTTATTTGGAAAACTAAAGAGTATTTGATTAATAGGTACTGCTTATCACTTTTATAGTATACAGAAAATTTGAAAATGTGTGAAAAGAAAAGCCATCTTCTCAGGAACAGTTATTTCACATGACAATGTTTTTCTTTCTATTAAACTGCTTTTTAGACATTCTAGAATGATATCTAATTTATCTTATCTTTTTAATTCCTTTCTATGCTAAATTCACAATTCAGCTGGAAAGATCTGGTTAAAATGAAAAAAAAATCCAGTTTTTTTAGTGCTTTTTATTTTGCTAGGAAACAGTCTTGAATTGAGGGCTTTTCTCCCATTGCATCTGTGAGAGGATATAGTTTTCTTTGTTGGGAGAAAAGTATTCTGCCTGAATCAATTGTCAAGAGGTTTAGTATAATAAGGCAGCTTGTGGTATGACTAAAAGAAACACCATGCAGAAGAAATTCCCACAGCAGTTTGTTTTTAGAAGAAAAACTACATTGAAAACCAAGACTTAATAAGGCAGAGCTTAGAAAGAGCCGAAAGGGTTGCTGTCCAGGGGCCCATGTCAGTGATGTCACCCGATATTCTAAAAGGCATATAAACCAAACTTTCTTCTTCTTGAGCTTTGAGAAGTACTGGCTTGAATCAGTAACATTCAAGCCTGTTGATGTTAGCATTTTGATTTAATTCAATGAGAATATGTTCTCCTATTTAATCTATAGGGTAAATGTAATGTATCTCCCTTCTAAAAACGGTCTTTTCTGAAGGAACCATGTCAACCACTCTGGATTTCACAGGTTACAATAGCAGTAGTACCCCCACCACTTGCCCTGGTGCACAGAGGCCAGGTATTGATTAACTATCACACTGGCATCAGAACTACTCTTAGGATTCAATTTTTTTGTTGTTTTGCATATTTTATTGATCAAAGTGGTAAATGAGCATCAACCGTGCAAGAAGACGATGAATTGTTTACTTGCATAAAATAACCTTTCAATAAGGGAAGATGCATGGCTTACACTTTGGTTCTGTTCTGCGGCCCGAAGCAGATGGCATTCAGCTGCTATTGATTTGCTTCCATGGTTAAGGAGCAGCCTGCAACCCTGCATGCCCACTGCATTGTGAAAAGAGGTGTAGACTTGGTAACCAGGATGGAGGCCAAGAAGGACTGACTAACCCTCCCTAAAATCCTAAGGAAAAAAAAAATCTTACTTGGAAACCATGAATATCTACTTAAATGGAAACTTGAATTAGTGTAATCAGATGTGTGCTGGTGCTTTTAAAGGAAGAACATTTGTGGTCATCACTTATGCAGATGCCTCCAGTGAATAACAAATAGAATAATAATCACAGAATACTAATTTTAAGCATGTTATATTTAAAGAAAACTAAATAAAATCTTTCCTTCTGCCTTTGGGGTAAAATTAGGTAATCTTCAGATATATCATGTAATGTCTACCACTGAGCCTTCTGGCCTTAAATGTAAATGTACACATAAGTTGTGCTCACAGCCCACTTCTTATTTACCAGTTGTGCCATCTCCATTTATACAACAGTCCACCCATATCCTTTGTCAGCAATCACATTTGGTTTTGAAATATCTTTCCATAATAGGTAGTTACAGATGTTGAATTTATAAATATTTTCCTTGAAGCTGTGTCCAGCAATGACTTTACATCTCAAAAACTAAGGATGGGCTAACCTACTGATTGTGGCTTTTTTTTTCCTTTCCAGACTCATCAAATACTGAAAACCACTTGTCAAAAACAATATAAACAAATAGTAAATATATTTACATAATAAAAGGCATATTTGTTATTCAATAATACACATATTAGTCAAGCTTGGCTAAATAACTTAAATTTTTTGCAATTTATAATTTTGAATATAAGTAAAGTACTCTTAACAAAAATTCATAATGAAGCTGCTTGCCTGTAATAGCAGAACTTGGCAGATTACTTTATTAGGTTTTTTCCTCATAAACTGTTATTACAAATGATTGTTCTAAAAGCATTCTCATAACTATTATTTATCATGGAAACATTTTATTGTAGGCTATTTTCTTTGTTTTTGGAGGGAGGGGCAAATTCACTTCTCTTGGTCCCAAGTGAGTCTTGAGTAGATGTTAGCTCTGTCCCTTCCCTACCTCTACCCCTACCCTGGCAATGAAGGTTTGGGGAGGTGAATTTAATTTATTTGCTTCTGTAACAAAAAGCAGTTGCCCTTCACATTTCTTTCTCTTCTCTTCTTCTAATACCAGAAAACCCAACGAATTTCTGGAACCTTTCACACAAAAAGAGAAAGCTTGGAGAGCGGAAGGGGTTTAAGGTGAAAGACACTGCTGGAAATGCTGGTGTGTTGAGTGGTGGTGTCCCCTTATTGGCCATCACCACATTTTACTTACTCTGTGTCCCTTATCCTATTTAGTATGATACAGAGAATACCTATTCAATGCTTTTTCTATGAAATACAAGCTCTCATTTCCAAGGTAGGGAAAGAAGACTAGTTGGGATCAGACTTGTCAAACTCAAAAGAAGTTGGAAAGAGAGAAGCCCTTCCCTTCCCTACTCACTGTGAGTGGGTGGGCAGGCAAGCAGGACAAGTCTGGGAGGAGAGTCAGGGCAGGGCCTCTGATACTGGCAATGCCCATGCCTTGTCACAAACAAACAAACAAGAACAGTGTCCATGAGGTCAACAGGTAATCAGCAAGCTGAAGGTGCAGATGATATTGTAGGAGAGAGATTGGAATGCTTCAAAACCTAGCTACCAGCACTGCATTTGCATGCCAACGTGTTGATTGTGAAAAAATTAAAGCAAGATTATTAAGGTTGAGATTGATGGACTCTTTTAAATGGTTAGAGATTTAATTTATTGAAATCTACTTAAAATTCCTCATTTTGGACTTGTCCTGGTTCAGCTAAAACATATAATTTGGGCCAATTTAGTATGTTTTTAGTAGATAAGTACTATTTCTACCTGACATACAATTATGTATACAAAAAGTGGCATGTTTGATTAGTCTTTCTTTAGGAAAAAAAAAAATTCCTCCCCATTCTCTTGGCAACACCTGACACCAAGTATCAGCCGTGTTTAACAGTTTTTTGTTGACCTGAGAAAAACTTGGTTAGCATCATACTGTGTTTATTTAGACAAATCAACTGACAATTAGACTCTTGAATGTGATCTACTGGAGAGTGATAAGACAGAAAAGATGCACTTTTTAAATAGTTTTACTGAGGTATAATCTACATATCATAAAATACATAAGTGTACAATTCAGTGACTTTTAGTAAATTTATAGAGTTGTGTGACATCTGCACAATCCAGTTTTAGAACATTTTTATCACCCCCAAAATTTCCCTCCTGCCCACAGAATCTACTTTTTTGCCTACGCAGTTTGAGCAACTCTTATTATACACTCAAAATTCAAATACATGTTAATACTTGGTGGTACCTCCCTTTTCTTATTCATTAGTCTTTGAATCTCTACTCACTAGTCTCCTTCAAATTTGGAAGGTGACTCATCCTTGCAGTGTAGACCACTCTGAAAGATTATAGCTTTATCATAAAATGTAGCTTTTGGAATCTGCACTCCCAAACAGTCAAGAGAAAGAGATAGAAGGTAGGAGGTGGGGAAAAGGAAAGGCAGGAAGAAAGTAATTTAGCTTTCATTTTGTTTGTGCCTTCCTCATTTCCTTTGACACACACATTTATTTTCCAGGGAAGAATGACTGGTAGATAATAGAAACCTCTTCCGTGTTAATTTCGTCCCCGACTCCCCAATAGTCCTGAATGCCAGTGGGAAAGGGAAGGGTTACTTACATTTGTTGAGCACCTGCATGTTTCAAGGACTTCCATTGCTTCCTCTGTGTGGTGAAACTGAACTGAAAGAGCTGTTGTGTCGTGTTCCACTGCTACTTATTCACCTCGTGGAGGTTGCAATCCCTTTTATTTTGAGCAGTTCTTTTAGCACGTTTGATCATATTCCATTTAGCATGTAAAATGTTGTATTTTGCAGCAAATTAAACTGCTTTAAGTATTATAAAACTTCAGAATTATAGATAACTTAATTATTTGTGCTACTGGAAAAAAAGACCTGTGGGTCATCTAATATGATAACTGATAACAAAAGCACTTTTCACAGATTAAATTTTGTAGTTATCAGATTATGTAACATACTATCAACACCTGGGGAAAGGATGCCAATGTCCAGTTGATATTTACTGAGCATCTACTGCGGGAGCTGCATGGCACAGAGCAAATTATTAGCACATAATTCTTGTCTTTGAGGGATTTGGTTTGGGCATTCAGATATCTAAACAAATAACTACAATGTAACGTGTGTTTGGAAGAAGCATGTACAGTAATACACAAATACTAAAGGGAGATGAATTTGCTTTGTTATGTGGATGATTCAGAGAAGTTACTTAGCTTTCATCAAAATCTTTTAGTAGAGGGGCTGGCCCTGTGGCATAGCGGTAAAGTTTGCGCACTCTGCTTCGGTGGCCTGGGATTGGCAGGTTCGGATCCCCGGCGCGGACAGATGCACCATTTGTCAAGCCGTGCTGTGGCGGAGTCCCATATAAAGTAGAGGAAGACGGGCATGAATGTTAGCCCAGGGCCAGTCTTCCTCAGCAAAAAAGAGGAGGATTGGCAACAGATGTTAGCTCAGAGCTAGTCTTTCTCACAAAAAACCAAAAATCTTTTAGTAGAATAAAGACTGGCATTAAATTTAAAAGTAAGAATAACAAAGGTTAAGTCCATCCACAAGAGATTTTCTTGTATTGTCTACAATGGATAATACATTAAGTATTTGCCTATTCATCAGATATTTCAATCTGGAAAACTATTAACTTTTTTTAAAGCTATTTCAATAATAATAGTAGTAGTGATAATAATAATAATACAAGGTATCACTAGTTATTAATCTGCTTCTCCAAATAAAATTTTGAATATTTACTTCCAAAACTTGCCTATCAGTTTCACTTAAAAATTGAGGAAATCAGACTAAAGGAAGGTTCTATTTTTAGTAAATAATATTTTCTTCTCAATACTTAACAATAATTATTAAATTAGTCCCAAAGATAGAAGTATATGAAATTCATATCTATTCTTTTTGTGTGTGTGTGAGGAAGACCAGCCCTGAGCTAACATCCGTTGCTAATCCTCCTCTTTTTGCTGAGGAAGACTGGCCCTGGGCTAACATTCGTGCCCATCTTCCTCTACTTTATATGGGACACCGCCACGGCGTGGCTGACAGGCAGTGCGTCGGCGGGCGCCTGGGATCAGAACCTGCGAACCCCGGGCTGCCAAGCACGAACTACACCGCTGTGCCACCGGGCTGGCCCCTCATATCTATTCTTAATACGGAGCTCAAATGAACTTTCCTGACATTATTGTTCACAAGTGCAATAATTTAGGTTGTATTTTGATTATTCTTTCTCTTCAGTTTCCTTCTTTTTTCCTCTTAAGTACAATATTATTTAAATATTGCGTGTCCTATTGACTTTTGCGTAACTAAAGGGCATCTTATAATTTCTCTTCTCTTTTGTTCTTTGCCTGCCTTAGGCAACTAGAACCTGTGACTTTTAAGCATTGTTGAATGTTTGGCTCTACCATAACCCATGTACATAAAACATAAACCATTTTCCTTAGATTCTGTTCATCTCAAAGTCAAATCCATTTGAGTCACTGATCGGGGCAGACTTTCAGGCCAGGACCTTATAGTGTTATTAGCGTGGCTGGTTACTCAGACTTCATCAAGATCCTTCAAATACAAGCAGCAAAGTAATGAACAATTGTTTTCAAACTATTATTGTATTACTTCTGTTTTTATTTATAGTGAAGTTAGTATATTTGAAAAGGTGTACTTTTGGGTTTGCTAAGTATTCATATTAATTGTGGTGGTCATTCATCAAATTAATAACAGAAGGCTACTGAAAAATCATTGAGATCCATTGGTTTGGTATAGCATCAGCATCAGTGTTTTTTCCAGAGTAATCCCTATTTGCATTAATTAGTGAAGAAATACCTATTCTATCAAAACTGGGTTTACTGATAGAGAATTCAAACGCAAATACAAATCCATCACCACATCTTTCTGCAGCCTGTTCCCCTCTGTATAGGATCATCGCAGCAATCTGTTGAAAGTCTTAACCTGAAAGGTAGTTTTTCCCCTAAGAATATAATTAGCCAATTTGTTTTTAAGCACTTAAACATTTCAGAATATATTCTAAGAGCAGCTACTACACACCAAAAAAATGCATTTTATCATTTTTTATTTCGATTTAGCAGATTGATCCTCCTTTTATCTCTACACAAATGACACAGTTAGTGGAGCTGGGGATATCTAAGCTTAAAGAAGCTCCTAAAAAATGAGAGCATTAACCCCAAGTGCACTGAATTGCCTGATTGTCTTGCATTCTCCTGCTCAGACTGGAAGTGGGCACCTGCTGTTTAATGTAATTAGTTTCAAAGGGAATGTCAGATCAGTCCTCAGGAGTTTACTCTGACCCAAAACCCTCATAAGAAAATATCGGTGAGACAAAACAAGACAAAGTTACCGCATTTGGGAAGCTGCTTCTCACTGCGTTATTCATTATTCACGGGCAGGTTTTAAGAGAGTCCTGTTTATTGTCTGGCTCAGTTATTTTCTGGTTGCAAAAGTGTGCTCAAGACAAGACTGCTCTAGTAAGTAGCTGTTTTCCTCTTTGAAAAATGAAGACATGGTGGGTTGCATAAAAAAAAGAAAAAAGAAATTAGAAAGCATTTTAAGTTTTAAAAATAGTTTTTAGCACTTGTTATGATAATTAGATCTAAAAATTAATGACAAATTAAGCTAGTTAATTTTCAACTTGCATTTTTCCACGTGCATTAAATAACGTACTGAACAAGGCTGTTTCCAATTTCACTTATCCATATTTGGCTTATAATGAGCTGTAATAAAGGGGTGAGAAGGGGTCTCATTTGAGTAGCAGGATAAGTCTGACACCAAATGGTAGCATCACTGTTCTGTTTGGTTTATTTTTCCCAAGATTTAGATGAGTAATCGCTTATTTTTTTGGTAATTTGTAAGCCACATCATCTAGTCTCGTGACCTCTTTGTTTATTTCACTGTCATCCTCCTTGGTTGAGTCTTGCTTGTATATTTTGCCACACCTTGGCTGTGCTCCAGAGCTTAAGGGAGGGCTGTGGGCCCAACTCTAGCCAGAGGGTGAACGGGAAGCAGCTGACCCTTGAAGGACCAGAAGGTTATTAAAGAAGGAACCGCGAGAACCCTTCAGGGAGAGAGTGCAGCCAGGAAATAGGACAAGACCTGGATGCTCAACTCACCCACTCCAAGGGACAGACTGTCCACCTTGGAGGATCTGGGCTTGGTGTCATTAAGAAGGGCAGCAGGTCATTTAACATGACTCAGAGTTAGTTTTCTCACCCGTAAAATGCTCTTGATCTTATTCATGTCAAACATGGTTGTGAGGATTAAGTGACCCAGTATATGCAAAGCCACATAGCAAGCCATACAATATTATGCAGATATTCGATACAACTATTTTTTCTTAGCAAGTCCCTTGCTTAATTTCCTACCTGTCTATAAATCCTTAGTTCTGTAGCAACTGGGCCTCCAGCTGTTTTTGGTAAAATATTTGCTGCAGTGGTGCTTGTTACTTCCCAAAGCATAACTTTCTGTAGGAGATTTCAGTTATAAAGTTTCTTTTTATATTAAGCTAAAATTTGCCTTCTCAGTATTCTTCTCTGTTGGATTCTGCCTCATGCATTGAAAGCACTGTCTAGGATGCAGAGGTACAAGGGTGGATGAGGCAGACCCAGTCCTGCCATCTTGGAGCTGGAGTTGAGTGGGCAAAACCAAGTAAACATATAAATGAAGTAATTGCAGGTGCTATAAAGGAAACGAATAAGGGAGCAAGAAAAAGGTCACCAGGGAGTGAGAGTGAAGGCTTAAGTGAGAACGGTCAGGGGAGGCACCTCTGAGGTGACATTTAGGCTGAGACCTAAGACTGAGGAGGGTTAACTGCGTGAACCACAAAAAGAAGGCTGAGGGAACAGCACTTGCAGAGGCTGTGAGTGGAGGGAACATAGGCACCTTTGTGACTAAAGACACTGTGGCTGCTGCTTTATGAGCGAGTAGGAGAGGCGCTCCAGATGACACTGATAGACTGGATTTGGAAGGTGAGGGAAAAAAGCCTTCAGCTTTGGCTCCTGGGCGAATGGTGCTATCATTTGCTGAGATGAGGAAGGTGCTGGAGGAGAGGGTGGCAGTTTTTTTTTTAAGGAAATACCGAGTTCTGCTTTGCACATTTTGAATTGAGAATGTCTGTAAGACATTCAAATGGAGATGTTAAATAGGTGTTTAGTTTTATGAGTGTGGAACCCAGAAGGGAGGTCCAGGCTCCAGATGTGAATTTGCCCTTCATCAGCATAGAGGTTTTAAAATCCATGGCAATTGGTATGCTTATTTAGGGATGAGAGTGTGGGGGCAGAGAAGAGGGCATTGGCTAAGCCTTGAAAAATCCCAACATTTTGAGGTCAGGTAGAAAAGGAAGAGGCAAGAAAGGAGAATGAAAATGAGATAGGAGAAAAACCAGAAGAGTTGCGGAAACAAAAGAATATTTCAGGAAGTGGGATAGTGGGTGTCTGTTTGAGTGCTGGCTGCTCAGAAGGTGAGGACAAAAGTGGCCACTGAATTTAGCAGCACAGAAGATATCTGTGACATTGACAAGCTGAGAACAGTGGAAGCCAAAGCCAGTTTGTAGAGGATGGAGTAATGGATGGACTGGAGATAGAGAGGGAAACAGCATCTGTAGAAAACTCTTGAGGACTTTTGCCATGAAAAAAAGCAGAGAAATAAGCTGTCCTCTGAGGGACTTTTTTGGTTTGTTTATTTTGTTCTCTTGTTTTAAAATGAGATACTAGAGCATGTTTATATGCTGATAGGAATGGTTCAGCAGAGATGATAGAAAGATGAATGGATGGAATTAGGTACTGAATAGGCAAAGGAGAGAAGGGCTATAACTAAAGCAATAAATATTTGAGAAAGTCTAGAGGTGGGCTGAGAGCCAGAGAGTAACTAGAGGAATTAGCCTGTGATAGAAGGAGGGGCACGCCCTCCTCTATAGCAGAGGAAGAGAGGTCGATGGAAGAGTAATGTAGATAGAATAGGTGGGGTGAAGATAAGGAACATCAAGTCTGGTGGCTTCTGTGTTCTCACTGGAGTGTGCAGAGTGGTTATCAGCTGAGAGGGAGGGTGAAGGAAGGGGTCAGGGAGATTCAAAGAGAAGAGATGGTATGAAATGGTGAAGGTGGTTCCTCTGGAGCAGTGGTTCTCAAAGTGTGGTTCCTGGACCAGCAGTATCAGCATCACTTAGGAACTCGGGAACTTCTTTGAAATGCGAATTCTGAGGCCCCACCCTAGACCTACTGGGTCAGAAACTTGGGTGGCAGGTGGGGGGGCACCCAGCAGTCTGTGTCTTAACAAGCCCTCCAAGTGATTCTGATGCTGGCTACAGTTTGAGAACCACTGTTCTAGAGAAAAGTAGCAAGACGATATTTTCTGGATAAGAGCTTGAATTTAAAGTTAAAGCAGTTTTTGTGTGGTTTTCTCACAGTATTTAGCAGGGTGCATTGAGACATGGGTAAGAGTGCTAGGATTTGACCAGAACTGGGGTGTTCTGAGTACAACAGAGGAAAGGGGCCTGATGGGGTTGGAGGCGTTTCAGGGACTGCTTATGATGGTAGATCATGGAATGTTAAGCTGGACAAGGAGGACAGGAAAGTCAGAGGGGGCTGATGGAAGTGAGAAAGCTCCAGATGAGTGGATTGGAGGTCTCACTGACAGTAAAGGGGCAACACCATTGCAAAGAAGGGCTCCATATAGCAGAGCTAGTTCTCATCTGAGCTTACTGGCCCACAAAAATTATCTTTGAAGATCTGACTAAATGAGTTCTATGTAAAAAATCCATAGAACAAATACTTTGGCCTGTGTGTATGCATTAGTACATGCAGTAAGAGGCCAGGAAGTTACAACATAATTGTATTGCACACAGAGCAGAAACCATGTAAGAAAATGTTTCGTTTCTTTAAATCAGCTATTTAAATTATTCAGCTTCTGTAACAGATTATTTTTGTTCATCTTATACTACTACTACTACTACAAAATAGTAATGTTTATTAGTGCTTAATAAACAGTATACCAGCACTGTAGCAGCTTCTTTATGGCTTGAGTCTTATTTCATTATGACTACAACCTCTGAGAGAAATACTAATTTTGACCCTATTGAAGCACAGAGGACCTGAGAAACTTGCCTAAGATTAATTTTGAACGATTTAAATAAATAAATGTTCAGAAGTGCATATAATTCTTGTAAACTGAAACTACCTTCCTATCACTTCTCAGTAGGTATAAAATAATCAGTGTGGTTTTCACTTGATTATTGGTAGCCCCCAGGTGACCACACCCAGCTGAACATCAGGAAAACATATACAAAAAAGATTTGTTGGTGGGCCAGCCCTGTGGCCTATTGGTTAAGTTCGGCACGCTTCATTTCAGCAGCCTGGGTTCAGTTCCCGGGCACAGACCTACACCACTCGTTGGCAGCCGTGCTGTGGTGGCAACCCACATACAAAATAGAAGAAGATTGGCACAGATGTTAGCTCAGGGCGAATCTTCCTCAGCAGGTAAAAAAAAAAAAAAAAAGATTTGTTGGCAGAAACTAGAAGCATGCCCGTCATCTGCTCCTGGGTACCTCCCTGGGTCCGTTTCCAGGGGACAGTTGGGAGAGGCTGGGGTGAGGATGGTTGAGTAGACCACTGCCTGGCATGGTTGGTCTGGTTGACGAGCATGGTTAGTGTATAGGCCTGACAAGGTGTCTAGGTTGTGGTGCGTTGGTCCCTCCATTGTATTTGGCTGAACCTTTGCACTTTTCTGCTACCTCCACCCAGCCCCAGTGACGTCTGGTTCCCCAGCAGCCTGCGTACTAGGCAGAGCCATGGGCAGGGAGCAGAAATGAATCCAAAAAAGTTCTCTTCAGACACCGGAGGCCTTTCTTCAGCTGCTGCTGCTGCTCTTGCTTCTTTTTAAATAAATTAGTGTTCTCCCTTCAAACTTCGTTAAGATCTTCAAGATATAAAACTTCTGCTTCAAGATGTGTATAATCATTTTAACTTGCTAGAATATCAGTGTAAACCTTTGCTATCTCCCTTTAATTGCTTCTAATAGAAAGCTGTTTAAAGATCATAAAATTTGTGATTAAAAGGGCCTGTTAAAGTAGAATTGTATTTTCTTCAACCAGCCAATGCCAAATTATTCCCTATGGCTCATTCTGCAGTGATTTGGACAATCCTTTCTAAAATAAGTTTAATGAAATACTTTCCATTTCCGTAGGGATACTGTCTATGATTTGTTTAATAGACCCAATTTGGTAGGATATTTTTCTGGATAATCAGCTTACATTTTTTTCTTTGTTTCGTCTCATCTCATTACCTATATGCTTGATTTCTTCACTGTTCCGTAATATGTGTTCTTGGCACCTGCTGTGTTAGGCAGACAAGTTTTCATGAATTGATCCTTTTCTTGCTTTTTATAGACAGTGCAATGTATGTGTGAACCTAATTGCTTTTTCATTTTTCATAGGCTATTCTTTATGTTATGGGTTGTTTTAAAGTAGTAAACTAAAAATAGAGTATCAGGGTTGATTGGTTGTTTCTTCCTCCCCTTTTTCCTTCCTTTTTTTCTTTTTAAAGTGTTCTACCCAGTACTAAAGTAGTAAATTAAAAGTGGAATAGCAGAGTTGGGTTTTTTCTTTTCTTCTCTTTTTTAAAAATTATTCTACCCAGTACTCTGTTCTATGAGCCCAAAACAGGACTTTACAACCTGCAGAGGCATGAGATCTGTATCAGTAGGGGGTTGTGTTCTACTGCAGATAACAGCCCAAATAAAAGGACTTAACTAAAATTGGTGTTTATCTTTCTCAAGCATATTATTTTTTCAAGCATTACCGGTGGTAGGTAATTGTGGGTTTTGGTTCAGTGGCTCAAGATTATCAGGGATTGGATCCTTGATTCTTTCGGCCTTTCCCTCGTGATCACAAGATGGTAGCTGAGTTCTGAGATCATGCTCATGTTCCAGGCCAGAAAAGGGAGGAGAGGGGTAGAGAGATGGGCAAAAGATGAGGGCCAGCAGAGACTGACCATTCACTTTTAGGGAGTTTTTTGGATCTTTCCCACCCAATGACTTCCACTGACATTTTAGTGGCCAGATCTGAGTCACATGGCAAGGAAATTTGGGAAATGTTGAAGGGGGATTTGTTATTGTCATTGTTTTTTGTTATTGTTGTTTGCTTTTTCTAGCTTGGCAACTTGCCACACCCTCCAACAAAATTGGTGTTCCATTAATAAGGAAGAAGGGAAGAATGGATCTTGGGTAGGCAACTGACAGTCTGTACCACAGCCTCCAGTGGCAGAAGGCAGGCAGAGAATTCAAATGTTTCTGCTTAAGTGTGGAGTAGCTTTCCATGCAATTATTCTGTTTCTACTTCCTGGGAATACCTGGAAGTCTATGAGAAGAAGGCTGGTATAATCTGGAAAACTCCCAGGAAAGGGTCCATGTTCATTGTTGACTGTCAGTCCCTGAATAAACACCTATAATTTAACTCCAAGACACGGGAGGATTTATTTCAGTGTTAGATTTGGGAGAAGGGCTAGAGTAAGTAGGTACTTCTTTCCATGGATTCAGAGAACAGGTTCCTACTTGGACTTACTGTGCAGTGATTAGCAGCCATGTACATATAGGCCTACTTTTCCATCTTTCTTGCTATTGTGTTCCAACTCCCTTGGTGTCGTCCCTTTGGGCTACTGTTAACCACCTGTGTGTTTTATGTGAACATTTTCATTGACTGTGTTTTTTGTTGCAGCCAAGAAGTCCAGGGCTTCTTCCCACCTTTCTTTATTTCCTACATAGATTTGTTTTTAACTTTAGACTTATGAACCATTTCCACAAGGATCACTTTTCATTCTTTGTATCATTTCTCTGAGGACTTGCTACTGCATCTTGAAATAAATCTGTCTCACTCTCTAGCCATTTCCCACTGAGTGTTCACACTGAGTACCATACACTGTGAGCTTTGCTCACCTAAGGTTCTTAAATTCATGTAAAACATTAATTGCATAACTGTAGCATTTAAACAGGAGACTCAATGCAGTACAAATATAAAATGGTGTTGGAGGTCTTCATTTAAAAAGAAAAAAAAAGATATTTGCCCAGTACACTATGTCTTAACTATAGTGCAATAAGAATGTATATACCTAGGAAGGCCTAATCCATCTAAACTGTGCCACATGAACCAACTGTGTCGGATCGGGTCAAAGTGTACCGTATATAAAGAAAGAAAATGCTAAATAAATCAGAGGAATAAACTAGGTAGTTGGGGGAATGTTTAAGGGACTTGAGAGAGCAAATTGTTTTCAAGCACTTTAGACACTTTAAAAACATCAATTTATCAACATGCAGAGGCGATGCTAATTGTAAATCTTTCATTAAAAACCAGTCTCCTGAGGCTGTCTCTAGGCAACCTCTCACAGGCCTCGTTCTGATTACTATTTCTTCTTTAAAGTAGTAAGACAGCACTTCCATGTGCATATTCCATAATTTGTGTTTAAATTAGTGTCTTACCCCATTATTTGAATTACCAAATCAGTTTTGGTTTGCTTTGTAATACACTGTTTTATTCAAATGTGTTAGTCCCCTGATCTTAGTTTTGACTTCCAGGTAAGTAGCTAGTTTATATTGCTTTTAGAATTTGTTTTTTTTCTATTGGATCATCAAGAAAATGCCTCATAAATTCTGGTGTTATCTGTAATGTGTAATTGAGTTACATTGTTATTCAACATCGGTTGGGTAATTTAAATGGATCAAAGGTGTATAAAATGTGGCTTTAAAGTACTTTACCCAGTCAAAAAAGAATTGAGTTGGTCAGAGATTGTCAAATAGGTTTTGAAATGTTATGAGGCCAGATCCTTTTGGATTTTGCTTTTGTTTTGTTTTCAGTTTTTTAAATATAGAGATTAATTTAATACAGAGATTAATGGAATTTATTGCCTTTCTTCTTCTGAGAGTCTTTACATACTTGTAAAAATTAGCTGAGATGTTAAGATAAATTTAAAATCCAAGGAAAATTGGGAACGCATTTTAAGGGAGCCAATTTCAGTGACTCCCTTAAATTTATCTATGGGATAAATTAAATGTATAAATACAGTAGAAAAATATATATTGGGAAAGATAAAGGATTCCAATAAAATTCACTAAGAAAAGAACTAAACTGTGTAGCACAGTGCTGTTGTACATGCAGTAAATATCAATAAATATTTATGGAATGAATGAATGACTCAGTGAATTGATATATATCAGATGATCAATAGTTTTGAAGCTAGAGAGACCTAAAAACCAGGCTTCATGCTGTTCTGTTCCTGATGTCCCCTGACCATCTGAGAAACCTTGCGCGGGTGATTTAGCCTTTAAGAGCCCCAAATTCCTCATATATAGAATTTGGATAATGATAGTGTCTCACATTTGTGAAAATTAAATAAGATAAAGAGCCTGGTACAGAGTGGGCATTAAATAAATATCATTGTTGTTATAAATCACATGAAAATTGCCATATTTGGTAGATTAAATTTGTTGAAAGTTAATATGACTCAGTCCAGTATTAATCATCACATCACATAGAATGATTCTGTTATTTCACACAAAAAAAAGATAACTTAGCCCAGCCTGAGGGTTTGGGGAAACTTTCCTAAGGGAGGTAACGCTTGAGCTGAGATTTGAAGGATAAGTAGGAGTTGGTCAGTTGAAAAGAGGTGGGAAAGGCATTTCCAATAATAGAGCTACACCCTCAGTAAAAGGCTAAACTAGGCTATGGTAGACTATTTCAATAGTCTTGTTTGAATAGATTGGGTCTTAGTGGCTATTATAACCTCTTTACTGCACTATAGTCAGAGGCATGGTCTACTGGCCTAGGACTATACGTCCTTATCAAAAAAATATTTGAGCATAATACTCTAATATATGCATATTTAATAATAAGATATACATATACTACTATAAATCCATACCTTAAAAGTTAGAAAAGATAGATTTATTTTTTAATATAAAATAAATAGAAATTGTAATATTCATTTTTCTGAATCACAATTAATTATCTTGCTTAACCCCCCACATAGTCCACCGGCCTATGAAAAATACACTAAGCATGGAAAAAAGTTTTCCTAAAGCTTCCCAACCATGTTTTGTGAGATTTTAGGGTTTATATTTTCAATATCTGCATGGTCTCATAACCCCAATCTAAAAAGTTAAAGTAATCCTTGGCTTAACACTGAATATATCCCTAGGATCTTGGTCAAGGATCTGCTTCCTAAGAGAAGCAGCAGAACCACTCAGGAAAGACATACCTTAAACCTGGCCTGGCCTTTCCCACAGATAAAGCCCTACTGAAGATGAGCTCATGAACCAAAACACGGAAGAAAATTAAAATGTCTAAAATAATTGAAAGCATAAGATCAAAAATCTAAGAAAAACAGAACAGGCAGATTTGAAAAGGAACCAAATATGAAATGAAAATATAGTCATTAAAATTAACTCAAAGGATTGATTAGGAAGCAGTTCAGAGATAGCCAAAGAAAGGATTTGATGCGTGGTTACTGGATCTGAGGAACATTACTGCTGTTCCAGTTGTAGCCAAAATACAAATCAGATCATGTCGTGTATACCTAGATATACCCCATCCACCACCCGTCCAGGTAACACCACTCAATGGCCCCCAGATCCACAGAGGAGAAAGAGCAAAATCCTTCACATGACCCAGAAGGTCCACCCAACCTCTCCAGCTCAGATCCTCCTTCATTGCTCAGTTTCACTGTTTTCTCAGGCACAGCCACACTGGCCACCTTTCCATTTTTCTAATGCCACACTTCCCCCTTCCACAGGCGTTTGAATGTGCTGGCTTCGCATCTCAGTATTCCACTCCCTTTACCCTCTTAGGTCATTCAACTCCCAGCTCAAGGATCACCTTCCTAGGGAAGCTTTCCTTACTCCACAGGGTATTAAGATGCTTTGTTACTAACGCTTAAAGAAACTAGCTACTTCCCTTGTTCCGGTTTGTAATCTCACCTTCATTACTGTGATTTGAACACCATCCACCTTCCCCACTAGACTCTTAAGTCCTGGGAGGGCAGGGCCATGTTGGTTTGGCTAACCATTGTGCTGGTGGTTGTACTTACTACCTGTTAAATAAGTATTTTTTATATGCATAGATATTCCAGAAACACACAGAACATAAATTTTGATGTTAAAATAATTCAAAAGATAGTTGGTTTTCTGGTTTCTGTTGTTCCATGATTAGTTTTGTCTTTTTAGCCATATTATCAGAAATTATATTTCTTCTTTCAAATCTTCCTTAAGTCAGATTACATTATTTCTTTACACAGATTGGTTACTGTTTTAAATAGGTGCTTGTCAGCATTCAGCTTTTAGTGCAGGTCCTCAGGTTTCTTGCAAGATAGTCTATAAAGCCCTGTGAAATCATAGCAGATATCTGTTTGAATTCTATGAATAGTACACTTTTTACCAGGCACAGAATAGACATGTCTTCGGAATGGTGTCACACACAAAAACAAGGCTGCATGCTGCTGTGGGTTCTTTAGAAGCACATCTGATTTTTATTTTTTAGGCAGTCATGAGCCTTTTTAGATCCATTTACTGACTGACTTTTGAAAAGTGTTCCTTTGATAACCTTACTGTGGCTCATTTTGTGACATTGTGAGCAAGTGCTGGGCAGTGGGGACATGGAAGACTGAGGATGCAAGCCTCTGTGAGCTGGTAGGTTTTGGTCCCAGAGGACAGCGACATGGCAACCCACTTCCGGCCGTTAGGAGGTATTGATTTTTCTCCCTCCCTGTTCTTAGCTGCAGCTCTGAGATAGGTGTGGTATGCAGCATCTTTCCTGGTGAAGAGAGGAAAAACTGTCATGAACTTTGTCACCCCAACAATCGGACATTTCAAACCAAACTAGATGGAATAGGAAAAGGGCTTAATTCAGTACCCTGGCTTTTGTGACAGAGAGACTTCCTGCAGTTTATAACAAATCTTGATAGACAAAGAAATTTGGGTTGTTTTTTTCTTTTTAATGTTTTGAAAGGAGAATAAAAGGATCAAATCAGTGAAAACAACTGGGCTTTGTGCAGTGATCGTGGAAGGTTAGCAAAGTGGTCTTGTCCAAGTTTTCAACGCGATGTTCCGTTCCTGTTATAATTGGCTGCTGGGTAGGTTTGGACCTAACTAGAATGCCAACGTTCGATTTCACTGTGTCCTAGGTGGAGATGTGTCACCGTTTATGCGCGCCTTAGTGACAATTTTCTAAAATGGAAACTCGTGGGAAATCATTACAGTGTTTATATGTCTCCCTTGTCGGACGGCGTTATCCTGTGATATTTTACCAGTGTTTTCCACTGCATGATGGCATCTAGCGAAGGTTAAGGCAGAACAGGTCCCTCTGTAATTTTGTAACTACATTTTACTTACTGAAGAAGAAAAGATAACTGACAATTAAGTATTTGGGATGTCACAGAAAGAACATGTGCAACTAATCAATGGTATCCTTTGGGAACATGATTTTATAAAGCTGATAAGGGAGAAAAATTGGGATTTTGTGATTTGTGTTACATGATGATAATTGCACCTTTTCAATAAAAACGACATTTCTCCTGGAGTAAACAGTGAGTTTGCAGGGGATGCTGATAGCAATGCAGCTGTTTTTCTGCCCCATTCAAGCAATTTTTTTGTGAATGTTTTTGTAGAGTCTGAGATTTTTTTACAGTCTTCTTTTAGAGTGATATTTCTGAAGGAATATCCAGTCTATTTTAAGGAAAATCATTTATTCTTCTGAAAGTAACATTGTATAAAGAATAATTATTTTTTGCTTCTTACAAGATACACTCAATTGCCCAGCTTTAAGGTTTATGAGAGTTGGATGTAGTAATAACAAAGTCTGTTACATAGTACATCACACACTTGTTACAGTTCTTTAACCCCATTTCCTATATGTATCTTAATAATAAGCTTATTTTTAGTCTACATACTTCCTAAGTGATAAATTGGATGGAGATTTCTTGAGTGCGTTTTTCTGTTAATTCTATAGCATCTCCAGTCTGCATTTGTGTGAAAGAGCAAGTAAAAGACATTCAGAGCCCAGGATATTTAGAAGCTCTGATGCCTACTCTTCCCATGCAGATGCCACTTTCACTAGTTTTATTGCACAGGCTTCAATTAGAGATAGGCTCCTCTACTGGTTCATAAAGTACTTTCATCTTGTTCCAGCAGCTTTGAAAATCGCCACCCTCCTTCACAGAACGGTTAGTTAACTTAAAGACCACGTTATCTCTGAGGCCTTCCACTGCCTCATTCCATGCTTGGTACCCACTATTGGGTGACCTCTTCTGACGGAAACTATTTTGAATCTTTTAGTCATTTTCATTGCTTGCCTCTAGCTCTTCCTAAGTTTATTCCTGTTTCTCTTTCTTTGGGGGCTAGAGAATGTTGCATTAAGTGGAGTGAGAGGATTCCTCAGTTCATTTTACACTTCATGGAAGCAGCACTTCTTGCTGACCTACCGCTTGAGGCCAGTAGCACCTGTATGTGAACAGCTACTCTCCATTTTGCATCTGAGTAATTAGTTCTGCCTCATGTAGTATTTGACTCCATACTTAGACCTGTAAAATTTAATGGGATTTATTTCCAACTTTTTCTCCAACTTGTTACGTTCATTTTAAATTCTGAAGTTTTACTGCATAAATTAATTGCCCAGCCACACATTGCAACTTGCATCCCGTGTCAAAACTCTGCTATCAGAGTTGTTAGTTAATCAGTTTGATAGCACTGGACCTGGGACCCATCACTGCCCAGCAGTTCAAAAGGTCCCTCTCGTAATAGGTGTAGCATACTAGTGCCTCGTCAACTGTACTCGGACCCAGCATGAGTGGAGTTTAAGTCGTATTTTTCTTCATGTTTTGCTAACTTTGGGAACCCTCAACACCACAGATGGTTGAATTCTGGAGTTCCATATAGAAGACACAGAAGCTGTGAATATGAACTACTTTCTAAATTTGGTACAGCAGTAGATTTTGGTCGATCAGAAAGAGTCCTTCACCAGGGTAGCCTTACAGCTAGACAAATATTTTCGGCTGCAGCCCAGAGCTGAAAGCACTAATGGATTCTAGTAGCAAAGCAGCACACGCTCCAGCGGGGTTCTAATTGACAAAGAGATGGAGAACTGAAACCAGAGGCCAGCGTGTCCCTTGGGGAGCTGGCATATAGCACAGGCCCAGCAGTGCTGCAGGCTTCGGGCCAAATGAAAAGTGTGCCCAGCAGCGTTACTGCCACATCGGAGCTAAAAGCAGGCGTCCTTAGCTGGGCTGTCAGGGGCCTGTGAACCCCTGCCACAGTCAGCACAATTATGCATGTGTGTGTATTTTTCAGCAAGATTCTCAGCTCCCATCTGATTTTCAAAGGGATCCACGAACCATAGAGGGCTAAGAAGCTCTGTTCGCTAGATGGACAGTAATCCAAGCTTCCAAAACTGATAAAATAGATTGTTGGGAATTGATACAACAAGAAGATTCAAAGGAAACAGAATTAACATTTATTGAATGCTAATTGTGTGCCAGAGACTCTTAGAGACATCATCTAATACTCACAGTAATCCCTGAAGGTAGACAGAGGAGGTGTTCGAAGCCAAGTCTTGCTCTAAAGCCATATCCTTCCGTTTATACTGCCTCTGAAAAGAATGAAAATCGCTAACATGGAAGATTAATTAAAACTAAAGATAAGCCAGCTAAAACCATGGGGAAAGATGATTTGATATTCAAAATGTAATGTGTATATATATTTAAAATTAAGAGCTTATCTAGGAGCTGGCCCCATGGCCTAGTGATTAAGTTCAGCATGATACGCTTCAGTGGCCTGGGTTCGGATCCAGGGCATGGACCTACACCACTTGTCAGTGGCCTTGCTGTGGCAGCGACCCACATACAAAATAGACGAAGATTGGCAACAGACGTTAGTTCAGGGTGAATCTTCCTCACCTAAAAGAAAAAGAGCTTATCTGTTGAATAAAGTTGGGTTATTTAGACCAGATTGGGGTCCCAAGCATGTGGGATGGTTCAGGGTGCAGCATTAAGCAAAAGCTTTTCAAGAAACTGAAGAAGATGTAGATGGAACAGTCATGAAGCCTCACTTCACCGTTGGGTCCCTCATGGAATGAGATCATGTGTTTAAAGATTTGGTTGACCTAATTTAATTTCTCTTTTGCATCTCTGTACTAATTAATGACAGTCATTTCACTTTTACATACTATGTTAAATTAGATAAGTTCTACTATATTATACTCTGTCTCTGTTTGTGCTTAAGTATTAATTATTTTCTTACAAGCCTTCTCTGCAGAGTTTAGGAAATACTCCCACCATGTAGCTGAATGTTTAATTAACTCCCCAAAGCTGCTTTCTTTATAGCTGTAAATCCTGAAATCCACATTAGTCATTGCTTTATGGAAAATATTATTTAAGAATATTCAGTGAACATTTAACAACAATGCTCACAGATTTCTGGAGTTTTCCATATTCCTTTTTTTGCCAGTATATCTTGCCTAAAACAATGTGATCATCTATTTGGAGTACTCTGTGCGGGGAGGCTAAGCAGGATTAATTCCTGTCCTGGTGTTGCAGTGTAAACAGCTTTTTGCCTGTCTTTTGTCATTAATGATCATGCTGTAGATGTAGCCAGTGCATTGTAAGCCAATCTGTCAAGGCAAATAAACAATTCACCTTGTTAAAATTCCCTAAATCTTGCATTAATAAAACCAAAGTAACCCCCTGAACACTCAAGAGATGTCTTCCTCCATACTGCAGTGATGGATGACATGTCTAAAGATCCTGGAAATTAAGTAGTTCAGGTCATTAAAAGTGTCCCACACTTGTTATTGATTTAATTTATTTTAAAAGGTGGGAGTGGAGATAAGACTGTTACCCCTTCCCCTATTCTTTTTTGAATCTGAAAGCTACCACTTGTACACATAATTAAAACTATTCTTGGGTGAACAACTCTGGGTTTGTTACAACATTAAGCTTTATTATTCAAATAGGTATTATATCATCCTCTTAATCAGACATCTAGAAACAAGTAGATAATCATTACAACTTGTGTTATGGCAAAAATTCCTTGGAGCTTCATGTGTATGATGATTCCTAGAATCTTTGAGTTCTGGGCACTGAAATAATGACCTTCTGGGAACCCCAAAAATTTCCTCAGGTAGATAAAAATTTAGATGAAGGTCAAATGATTTGAAGGAAATTAACTGAAATAGTAATGAAAGTATGCCTCTGGATAGAGGAGTTTTTTTCTCTACTTTATGAATTTTTCATTTTCTACTTTTATAATCAAGAAAAGAGTAAACATTTTAGATGGATGGATGGGGGGGTGGGGGGTGAATGGGAAAACATTTAGAGAGTGGTAGAGTTTTCAATTTTATTTCACTGCATTCTAAGGCAAGTTTAGGTTATGTGTGGGTGTGTTTACTTGTTTATAGCTAATTTTCTCCATCAGCCTACACTCTACTGGACTTGTACTATTCACTGCCATATCCTAGTGCCTAACATAATAGATGCTCAGTAAATATTTGTTTAATGAATAAAGTATAACCACAAATACTTTCTTTTCTTCTCTTTTTTATTCCTTAAGCCTCAGTGGGTACGATGGGCTGTGAAGGGAATAGTAAGAGCCCCAGACAGGGCTGGCTGTCCAGATGACTCCTATCCAGGGCCAGAACAGCAGGAGGAGTGAGCACTAGTGTAGTATGGAGGTTATCCTGCGAGGACTGGAGACCTATGTAGCTGCTCATTCCATTTATATATCCTGAACTGGGTAACAGTATTCCAAAACCGTGGAGAAATGGGGCAGCTCAGTATGTAAATTATGGCTAAAAACAATATGTTATATAGAATTATGTATGTATAAGATACACATAATTTGACCTTGGTCATTTGTTATGTACCTTATGCGTCACCTTGCAAAGCTGTTCCTGATCAGCTGTGTGAATGATATTTTACCCATCAATTCTCATTGTTCTTTAAACAGCATGTGCTTACTAGGGGGAAAAAAGCCATAGTAAATTATAAAAATGACTCTTTAGAATAGTTATATTAATGCCAGAGATTATTGTACAATCTTTGATGCTTTTTCCATGATCTTTGTAAAAAAAAAAAAAAGGGATGGGAGCAAACGTGCAGTCAGTTCATACACCCTGGCAGACTCTCTTGAAAAGAGACATATATAAAAATGCACTCTGTAGTTATCCATTAGATTTCTCCTTGAAATTGCATAATTTGGATATCTGAGAACTGACATGGTTATGCCATTATGCCAGCTATTTAGCAGAGCTCCCTATGGAAGAACTCTATAGATTTTTTTTTTTTCAGTATATACGCTGATTTACACTTAGTGGTAAGGTTGTTACTGACCCTTTAAGTGGAGCCATCGAAATAGCAATAAATGTCAGTTGATCCTAATGCTAAAACAGGTGAGAGCTGAGGGATCTTGACTAAATCTTCCAGTTAAAAAAGCCGTGTATAGTATTTCCAAAACAGTAGTGTTCTCTTGTAGATACACACACACATACCTCCCAGACCACTTTATCACTCAATAAGGAAAATTTTCTGTACATACCTTGGCAGTATTATGGATGTTCCCAGGTTTTTGAAATCTGGATTAGAATCTCCATGAAGGCAGGAACTGTGTCTACCTGGTGCCCCACTGTTTTGACCCCAGTCAGCATCTGAAGTATAGTAGAAGCTCGGTAAATGCTGGTTGGGTGAAAGAATAGATAAAATGGAGCATTTGCAGACACTGAATAGCATGTGTGTCGGCCTGAATTCTTTGTGGGTGAAATGGGGACCAGTCCTCATGTTGATTGTGGTAAGAACTTTGATGTAGGGTTATGAATTTTTGAAATAGTTCATTTGATTGATTGCCTAGCTAACTTCACTTTCTAATTCTGTTTTCTACCTTCACAGGCTGTCATTTTAGACAATGAAGAACTTCCCAAATTGTTTCTTGATTTCCTGAATGTGCGACACTTGCCCTCTCTACCAAAGGCAGAGAGTTGTGGGTAAGAATTGTTGCTTACATATTGGACATGTATGTTAAGTTACTGTTTAACCACTTATTGGCCTAACAAATATCCCAAGTGGTGCCAG
Source organism: Tapirus indicus (assembly GCA_031878705.1). Classification (NCBI taxonomy): domain Eukaryota; kingdom Metazoa; phylum Chordata; class Mammalia; order Perissodactyla; family Tapiridae; genus Tapirus; species Tapirus indicus. The sequence continues at coordinate 42,054,228 of CM062925.1, forward strand.
AAGGGCCAGCCTGGCCACACCCATTCCTTTGGCTTGGGACAGCACGCGCTCGCCCCCTGCTTGTAGTCAAAGGAATTCCTCTTAAGTCCTCATCCCAATATTGTGGCCGAATGACCAATGCTCAGTAACTCAGGTTTAGCTTTAAGTAATTGACTTTTTAAATTTTGCTATTACATGGAGTGATGTTATGTGATGGGAGTTATGAATCTATATAGCCTGTTTAGGGGCTGTTTATTTGTGGATACTTGATTAAAGTCTATATCCCCTTGGCACATATATTAATATAATTTTAAAGCTGTAAATTACCTTAGAGATGATTTTACCCAACTCCCTTTGTTTTAGAGTTGAGCAAACTGAGACATAGTAATTAAGTGCCTTTCCCAGTCTCTCTCACCTTGTAGCTGGTAGAGCCCAGGCCTTCCAGCATAAGCTCTCCTTCCCCACTGTCCTGCTGTCTCCCTGTCAGGAACTCCTAAATGCAGGGTTGCAGATCCTCATGCCTGTCTACCAGGAACCAGACCTTTGATATCATCAGCAAATGGGAAAAGTTCTGAAGAATTAACTCTGAAATAAGCTACCTCACCCAGCTCTGGGCACCTGACTTGTGTTGAGCTGGCCTCCAGAGGCAGTCAGCAGTATCCCTCACACATTACATCCATTTACAAAGAAACACGTCATCACAAACTCGCTGCAAATCCAAGCAGGGAAGAGGGTTTTATCCATATTCTCGCTGCCTCCAGACCTGCCTGAAGGCCTCACACTGACTACAAGATGTTCAAGCTAACCACACCCAAAGTCATGTTAAACCCCAGCCATCTGCTGGATGAGAAGCTACAAACACCTGTCACACAGCTCTCACTGGCAGTGTTTACTCAGGACCACTTTCTTCTCACCCCAGAGCAAGAATTATACACCCTGTGCACCAAAGAATACACATTGTCAGTGTGTCCTGTTCCAACTTGTGTTCATTTACTGAGAGGCCGGGCTTCATATGTGGTTTTGTATTTTTAAGAAGAGATGTTGGGAATGACAGTGAGTGAAATCTTTTCTCCACTATATAAGCCCAAAAGTAAAACCATAGGATTTTTAAGTGATCTTTAGGAAAACTGCAATTTGAGAATATTGCCGTCTTACGATCCCTTAGAATGAGGCATCCGCTATGCTGTGACTATGAAAACACCTAACTCTCTTTTCAAAATGTCTCCCATTCAGAGCTCTAAGATGACAGGCTGTTTTTTCCTTTGTTGGCATAACATTGACCCAACTTAATATGGTCTTTTTCTTTGTCTTTAAAAAAATTTTTTAGATCTTTTGATGAGACTGAATCTGAAGAGTCAAGGTAAGAACTAATACTAGTCCATCAGGAGTTTTACAAACCAGGAGTACGACTCTGGTTTTGTTAAATGTTAATTACCACAGAATAAATGTTTCAAGTCATGATTTTCTTGAAAACCTTTGTTAGGAAATTAATTTTAAGATTATAAATATTTTATAGGAAGTTGCAGAATTAACCAGTTACATCTAGGAGTAAAGAAATAAGAGCCCTATATTGTTTCATGCAAGTAATCAGGATGCTGTTTTATCAATAATCATACTAAAAGATTAAAAATAAAAAATCACTTTTCAGCAATGATTGATTATATAGATTGTATATCTGCTTCAACTTCCACAAAGAAATGTCTGGAAGATGAGCGCAGTGCTGGTTTGTTCCCTCTAACTTTGCTCGCTATTATTCACCCACACCGTTAGATACATAAACCTTGAGATGTCCCCGCACAGCAGTTTGATCCCCTCAAAGCTAGTTTGTAGTGTTTTCTGTTTACCGTCGTCCCCTGATGCTGACATGCCTGTTCTTGACCTTTCCAGCAAACTGTCCCACCAGCCGGTTCTGCTGTTCCTCAGGGATCCATACGTCTTGCCTGCAGCCAGCGGTAATCAAACCTGTCATCTGCTAACAGCTCTTTACTGATCTGACCCCGCACCACATAAACCACGTTTTTAATACAGGTCTAACAGAGTGACATTGGTCCAGGGCTTAATAATCTGCCAATAAACCAGTGCTCTTGGTGTAAGAGACATTCAGAATTTTAATTGGGGCAGGCCTTTCAGGAGGAAATGTAATTTTTCTTTCTCTCTTACCAGGCTATTTTGAATTAGAGTAATAAGAGGGAAAGGTATTTATTGTCTTTAATTCTTTTGGTGGTGTTATTTGGCCTCTGCTTGTTTTTATCCAGATGCGAGGGTTTGAATCCAAGGCTCTGGTCCTTTTTTAAAATGCTTCTTCCCCAAAGCTGTGTGTATACATTGCATGTGTATCTCCATTTCCATTTAGATTAGAGTATTACAGCATCTTTGATGGTAAATATATATTTTTTAAAGTACTGCATTTAAATATAATCAATTAATTTAAGTATAAATGTAATCAATATTTTAGCCTGAGTCCATTCCTTGCGCCAAGATATTTAAATTACTGCGTCCCCTCTCCAAGTGTTCTGTTATGCAGCTCTTCATGAGTACATTCTCAGACATTATCTCATTTACTTTCTTTAACAACCTTATGAAATAGGTGGGGCAGATATCATCATTGGCTAATGAGAAAATTGGGCTCAGAGAAGTCCCTGATTGCCCATTCTCACGTGCTGATGGATGGACCCTTATTGCTTAATTTCTCTTTCTATGCTCTTTCACATACAGTCATGTGTCACTTAACAACAGGATATGTTCTGAGAAGTGTGTTGTTAGGCAATTTTGTCCTTGTGCGAGCATCAGAGTGTACTTACACAAACCTAGATGGTATAGCCTACTACACACCTAGCCTATATGGTACTAATCTTATGGGACCACCGTCGTATATGCAGTCTGTCATCTGAAACATCGTAATGCAGTGCATGACTGTAGTGAATTTTCAGTCTTTGTTTCTGAGAGTAACTAAATAGATAGCAACTAAATAGAATTATCTGTTGAAATCATCCCTACATTCTGACAATAAAGCCTTATGACCAGCAAGAGAGAGGGGACTGTTCTCTGTAGCAGGGATGCGTGTACTCAGATCACCCACTTAGCTGTCAGTTTAGAGAAGGCTGGCCACAGTGCAGCCCTGCTCTGTTGAGGGACCATTCCTGGCACCCTGATCACAGAGAACTGCCTTTGAATATGGTCTCATAGTATTTTTCCTATAAAATCCTTTTGGTGAGGAATAATTGCCTTTCTTTAACATTTGCTTCCCATGTTTAACAAATATGCATGTTATAATAGTTGATACTATGTAAACAAAATATTACATTAAAAAATATTCGTAATGGGGGCTGGCCCGGTGGTGCAGCAGTTTAGTTCTCACTTTGGCAGCCCGAGGTTCACGGGTTCGGATCCTGGGCGGCGGCCAATGCACTGCTTGTCAGCCATGCTGTCGCGGTGTCCTATATAAAGTGGAGGAGGATGGGTACAGATGTTAGCCCAGGGCCAGTCTTCCTCAGCAAAAAGAGGAGGATTGGCAACGAATGTTAGCTCAGGGCTGGTCTTCCTCAAAAAAAAAAAAAAAGAAAAATATTCATAATGTAGCCTAGGCTAGATTAAATGGGCAATGTTTTATAAAATATTTTTACCTTTTAAAAATGGTTCCACAAGTACTTTTTCCAGGTATTGTTTATGCTCAGATATTTCATGCATTTGACTAAAATTCCTTTAGAAGTGTAGAGAGTGGAATGATCACTGTGGACTAGAATAGCCAGGATACTTTATGAGAGGGAAGGTGTTTTATGATCCTTAAATCCGATTCATCCAGCTTATTAAGCAGCGTCTGCTGTGCACCTGGCTTGACAATGAAGAACAGGAGAAACTTTCTGGGAAAGAACATCAGGGGCGAATGTCTGGAGCCAGAAAGATTAAGGTGTATCATTGGTAGAATGTTGGTGTGGATGAGTGACTTGCACAAAAAGGGGATTCCTGTTTGAGAGTAAATGAAAATCATGGGTTTGATGGACAAGATGGAACCAGGTATGGGATACCTGGTCACCAAATCTATCTTTGTGGAATTTTGGCCAACCCAATTTCATAAATCAGATTCTCACTGTCTTAGAAGTATTATCCTGGTGATATATTTTTACAAATATTTGGTATTTAATTTAAAGATAAATTTTACTTGCATCACATTTTTGTGTTATTATGTCTTTTAAAATGTTGAGGTTGTGTTCCAGAGGATACTGAATATGGAAATACCTTCACAGATATACTGGCACCCACAAAATCAGAGGAGTGTCTGTCTTTAAAGTTCTGACACTGTCTTCTTATAAAGTGCTAATAAGCATATGTTATTCTCTTAGCACATGGTTTTGGCCTTTGGTTTGATTTTTCTGGGAAATTCAAAACAACTCTTGCCCAAGTCACCAGTGGCTGCAACATGGCTAAACTCTATGGGCATTTTCCAGTCCTCCTCTTACTGGACCTCTCATCAGCTTTAGCCACTGTTGACCACTTTCTCCTCCTTCAAACACTGTCTCCTCTTGGCTTTACCACTTTTCTACTTTACTTCCAGTCTCTGGCAGCTCCCCTGAAGGCTGTCATAGACTGTCCTCTCTTCTCATTACACTTTCTTTTGAATAATGTCCTTGCTTGTGGCCTTGATTACCTTGTGTGTCCAGCTGAATCACAATACTGCACTTCCTTCCCAACCCTCTCGGCGAGCTCTAGGCTCTTACCATGATTCACAAGGCCCTCTGTGGTCTTGCCCTGGCTCATGTTTCTACTGGGACCCGCTCTCACGCTCTGCTCCAGCCACACTGGAATTCTTTCTGGGCCTCACATGTGCTGAACTCCTTTCCCTGTCAGGGCACTTGCTGTTTCTTCCTCCTTGAAGCCTCTTCTTGTCCCCACACATTGCTGGCTCTTTCATCTTTCAGGTGCAACTTCAGAGAGCCTTTGCGAAGCCCCCAAGAACCCCACCACCCCATTCACCTTTTTTTTTTTAAGGTTCACAATAAATGTTTATAAAATAAATGAAAACCAACAAAAATAACAATGAAACCTATTCAAAATCATATTCCTTCTCGTCAACTCTCAGGGAAAGACAAAGGCAAGGGCAGTTTTCTGAATAATTCAAGCAATAATGGACATTGTATTACATCATACATGTGATGAAGCCAAACCATACATACTCCATTTGGAGTGGAACAGATGAGAAAAAAAAAATGACCTCTGATTATCTGATCATTGGTCACTAGTTGGTGGACCTTGTTATAAAATATCTCTATTCCATTCGTTTTAATCAGAGCACCCTATTTGCTTCCTTTATAGCAATGATCGCAAACTTTGTTCCCTTTTTTCTCTCTCTTTCTGTTGTATTCACCCTCTAAATCTCCAGCATCCAGCATCTGCTCAGCCTTTGCTGGACAACAAATTCAGGGCGTTGGCGTGGGCTGTTTCCTCCACCAGGAATGCCCTTCACCCAGATGCCCTCACGGCTGGCTGCTATGCCATTTCGTTCAAATGGCACCTTCACACAAAGGTCTTCCCTCACCTTCCCATCCCCTACCACTCTCTAGCCCCGTGCCCAGCTTTATATTTTTCCTTGCCCTTAAACCACTGCTTGACCTATAATAATGCTATAGAATTACCCAAAGTATTTAATGTTATTTTCCTTTTTGTGCTTTTTTGCTGAACTTCCTTATTTGAATCCATTTAAGTTAAATATGTTTATGCTGTAAGTTCATTAACCTTCAAATAGACTTTTATATTTTGGGTGGCAAGGGATAAATGCATAATAGGACATATTTGGGCATTTTATTGAAAATTAATCAACAGATCTATTTATGGCTAATGGTTTCAATACAATTCTGTGTGGGAGAAATACATTTAAAATTAAAATTAACGTAGCTAAGGCATTGGTTTTGTTTGGGATTTAAATATACAGGTGTAAGACCTATTGCAAACTTTTAAAGATATGTTTTATGAAAAATTATATTACTTCATGTTGGATAAATGCAAACACTAAGAAATCAAGTGTCATCAACCAAGAGTAATTGAATATTCATGTACTGGAGATATTTTTAAAACATATTTGCTTGTTTATTCATTTGCTTGTCTTCCTTACTAGCACGTAAGTTCCATGGCCTGGGCCGGGACTGTTATTTACGTATATCCCCAGTAATTAGGCAGTACTTGGTACATAATAATAGCTGGTGCTTACAATGTGCCAAGCTCAGGTCGAAGCACTTTGTTTCACTCATCAATTTTTACAACAACCTGTTAGGTAGGTACTATTATGAAATCCCTCATTAGTCACATCAAATCCGTCACTACTTTGGACTTGCTCCAGTCCACTCTCTGAATGGCAGCCAGAGTCATCTTTTTAAAACACAATTCAACTCTGTGTCATTGTGCTTAAAATCCTTCAATAGCTTCTCATTGCTTTTCAAATAAAGCCAGAATTCCTGTCCATTCTTATCTGGCTTGAATTGCACTGCCCCCCCAGCTCCCTGCCCTCATGAGGTATAATCCCCTTGTAAGTGGTTTTACATAGTAGGTACTCTATGGAGGTTGGATTAATAAATGAACATATTATTTTTTGTCTTAAAGTATTAGGCTACTTAATTTCCTTGTATAATAACTATATTTATTTAAAGTGGTTGGCTTTAGCATAAATCCTGGATATAATTATGTGCAGATCGAAGTTTAGGAATTAAACTTCTGAACCGTGGGATAGATTGGTTTCCCTCTTCCAAGTGGCCCGTTCATATTTTCCCTGCTATGCTAACTGGAATATGGTACAACATACTGTGCACCTCTGGGTTTCCTTTGTATCTCCTATAAAAATGTGGCTGATTTTTCAAGTTTGACAGGGTGGCTTTTGTCGGAAATTTGCCCTTTTAAGTTAGGAAGACAAGCCCCCATCTTACTGCTCTCCAGAAGCTAGCGTAATAGCACAAACATACTCAAGACAACTTGGACTCAACGCTGCTGTAAACCACAATGGAAAAACTGCAGCAAAGTATTCCCAGTAGAAATCTTGGAATTCCTTCAAGTATATTGAGATTTTGTTAGAAATTGAATTGCCAGTGTAATCCATCTTCCTTGTGAGAAAACATTCAGATAAAGAGCTGGGGCCCAGCAGCATTAACCATTAGAACATCCCTTAAATCAATAAGCTACAAATCTGGCCGCGCATTCCTGCAGCGCCTGGCGGTGCACTCAAGTGACTGTGGGCTGAAGCAGCATGACTGATAGCACAGAATGAGGGCAAACTGCATGGTGAGGCCGATTCCTAAGGTATCCAAGGACTTACCTTGTTCAAGTCTACAAAATGCAATTCAGATGTATTGATGTGCATAAGAAAAGCAGCTTTCCTTTTGTTTTTCAGATTTTCCAAATGTGGTTATTGAAGGAGTTCTCCACGGGATATTTTACCCTCATCTACAGCCCAGGTAGAAATCCTACGTGGCGAGAAGAAGCTGAAGCAAGTTCCGAAGTCATAGTCAAGGAAATCGATATCTACCAAATTAACCTAAACTCTATGACATAACAGCTCTAGCTAGTGGTCAGATTCACAGTCCCAGCTTAATTCAGGGCAGGGACATTTCCATTAGAATGGTGCTTCTAAAAATAGAAACTGAACCAGGGCAGCGCTGAGGTTAAGGCCAAGTATTTAAGAAGTAGAACATAGCTGCCAATTTAGAAACCATGAAAAGAAGGCTCTGGAAGATCCCCGGGAGCACCGTGTGTAACAAAACAGTTCCTCTCTGCTTTAGTCGCACCATTTGCTAACTGAAAATCTTATCCTGAATCATACTAAGACTGGTCAACTTTGCTAGCTTTTTGGTTCAGATTTTATGGCACACTAATCTTTTCGTCATGCGATTTTCTCAGCCAGTGATAGATACATTCTGAAGTGCTGGCACCAGGGGAGTATCATAGAAACACACTGTGCTAAATGTGAGGAAGGAACTAAACTGGAAATTAAGTTATACAGACAATATTAGGGCATTTTTTTAAATCATGGCATTTTCATTTACGTTACAGCGGAGTTGCATCATAACCAGGGGTTAGCTTCTAGTGTCAGTAAACGTGGGATAAAATAGATTGTCAAGATTATCCTTGGAAATCTGTCCATCCACCACCACGAGGTTTTCCTCCAGTGTTGGAAGAAATGACTGTTGCTTTGGTTGAAGATCGATTGAAGTTGCTGGTGTTTGTTTAGGGGCGATTTTGTGAAAAACACATACGTTTAAACAGTAGAATCACATTTAGCCCTGTAAGATGCCTGACCTCTAAGAGACAGATGTGAACTGACAGTAGTGACTGAGGGAACACCAGACGGACAACACTCGTCTTGGTTTGCTCAAAGTCGTCCATTCATTGAATAGGTGGCATTGCCACGGAATTTACTGTTATTTTCCTTATCATTTCCTTTTCACTGACCTCATATATTGAATTAATGTAAGTTAAGTGTGTTTATGATATAACTCCACTGTACAGCTTATGGACAGTCATATTTTGAATAGTAAAGGATACAAGCGTATATGCAACTTGTATGTATGTGCTGTATTTGGGCATTTCATTGAAAACTAATTAATAGGTAGCATATTTATGGTTATTAGTTTGAATAAGCTTCTGTGTGGGAGAAAAATATTTAGATTCAAAACTAATAACTAAATCGTGGTTTTTGATTAGAATATAAATATACAGGTTTAAAGCCTGCTGCAAAGTTTTGGAGATATATTTATGATAGATATGTTACTACATGTTGAAACAAGCAAGAACTAAATAATCAAGTATCATCAACCAAAAATAACTGCATAGTCAAGTGTTGCAGATATTTTTTAAATGTTTTTGTTATTAGCTATTTTGAGTTAAATAAAAACAAAGAACAGGAAATATTTGAATTTGTCTTCTGCTCCTAGGATTTTATTAGAAACACAACTTCTGTCTTGTTTCCTTACGCATACCATACACAAAGCTTCACATATTCACATAGACATTTATTTCTAACCTGACAAGATAAGTGTTAAATTACGTCATCTCTTAAGCCAGTCAGTACTCATTAAATAGTTGATGATATACCAAGATAGTAAGAATTTTTTAAAAAATAAGGACCAAGCATCTTTGGTGGCACACTACTCAAGAAATCTTTTTTGAGAATTTTTTCTTAGTGATGACTTTCATTTTTTATTTTTATTTAAATTTTTAATATGTAATTTCATATTCCATTTCAATTCCATTGCAGGAAATGGAAACCATGGTAGGTATTTTAAGCAAAATGGAGTAATAAGAAACTGAGTGCTTGCAGAATCTTTTGGAAGGATGAGGGGAGTGAACTCCTGGTGGGCCCCCAGGAATGACTTCCAGAATGCCCCAGCAACCTCCAGTACCCACCTGCCAGGGGACCTACAACCTCTCCCTTCAGCAGGAATTCAGGGAGTCAGGAGCTGTTGAGGTCAAGAACCACTTAGCTGTGAGCTAGGGATCAGCAAGTAGAATCGGGAGGTAACTGTTACACCACCATAACTGTCTCATAGCAGCACCCAGGAAGCTGGTAACTGGGCACTGGAACCAAGTGTCCAGCTGCCACCACCTACACCACAATCGCCTTCCAGCACCCATGGCCTTGCTTGCCAGCAACCACAGCCCAAAGCAGCTGGAAGACGGCATTCACCTACTTTCTTCTTCTACTCTACATCTCATGAAAGTTCATCCAGTCGGCAAAACCTTATTCTTGATCACCAGCTTCAAGAGACTCTGGGAAGAAGTTGGAACTTTCTGGTCTCTGCTGCTCAAGAATGCACATTGGAAAGATAATAGAATAGATCTCCACAGTTGAAAATTTAATAAAAACATATAAAAGGATACATAAAAAAGAAACATCTTCTCCCACCCTGTCTCCCGTATTCCCAGTTTCCCTCCTACAGACAACCACTGTACTTAGCTTGTGTGTATACTTCCAGAGATAGTCCATCCACATGCAAATAAATAAGGTACATTCAGTGTACCTATATTCCATTTCCCCCTTTTTCACAAAGCATGGATTTTTCAAAGCATGGATTCATAGGCAATAGAGAAGTAAAGAGTAGAGGGAAGAAAACAGAATAAAGAAAAGAAATCTCATTACCACTTAAGCCAGGATAAGGGATAGCCCTCACTCGCCCATCCCCCTAGTTCTAGGATTTGGGGTTTGCCTGGGGCTGATCTCAGACTTCTCCCAGTGCTGTTTTATGCAGAGCCACTTGCAGGCCTCACCTCCATCACTTGGCCATTTTGCATACTAGAGGCCCTGGTGTCCTTTCTCTCTCCTAGTGCTTTGTACTACACCCCCCCCCCAGCCCCTTGTTTCAAACAGTGGGCCATGTATACAACCCAGTAAAGCTGTGACCATCACTACCTGGTAAATCCTCCATTCATTTTACTTTGAAAAGTGTAGATGTCTCATGATCACAGTTTAGAAATAACAGATGGCTTTCATCTCATTTGTCAACTTTAATCATTTCGTCATGGCTGCCTGAAGTGCTCTGTTAAAGGATTCTGACACACCCATTAGAGTGGCTACTCTCAAAAAAAAGCAGAAAATAACAAGTGTTGGTGAGGATGTGGAGATACTGAAACTTGTGTATTTCTGGTGGGAATGTAAAAGGGTGCAGCCTCTGTGGAAAATGCTATGGCAATTCTTCAAAAAATTAAATATAAAATTACCATATGATCTAGCAATTCTGCTTCTGAATATATCCCCAAAAGAAGTGAAAGCAGAGACTTGAACAGATATTTGTACACCCAAGTTCTTGACAGCATTATTCACAATAGCAAAAGTGGAAGCAACCCAAGTGTCCATCAACAGATAAAATATAGTACGTACATATAATAGAATATTATTCAGCCTTAAAAAGGAAGGAAATTCTGACATGCTACAACATGGATAAACCTCAAAGACCTTATGCTCAGTGAAATAAGCCAGTCACAATAGCACAACTACTGTATGATTCCACTTATATGAGGTACCTAGAATAGTCAAACTCATAGAAACAGAAAGTAGAATGGTGGTTGCCAGGGGCTGGGAGGAGGGGGAAATGGGGAATTAGTGTTCAGCGGGTTTCAGTTGGGGAAGATGAGAAAGTTGTGGAGACGGATGATAGTGATAGTTGCACAACAGTGTGAAAGTACTTAATGCTACTGAACTGTACACTTCAAAATGGTTAAAATGGTAAATTTTATGTATATTCTACCACAATTTAAAAAAAAGGGGGGGCCTTCTTTAAGAAAGGATTTTGAGTGGGTATAGGCTCAGTGAGTAAGGGTGTAGTAACCAACTAGTGATATTTGCCAAGGGTGCAGGAGGACTTTTGGCACACATACCAGGTGCTAGTCTCATCTCCTGCCAACCTCCGAGATTCTAAAATGATAGTTCTAAACCAGAGATAGGCATCAGAATCACCTAGGACTCTGAATCAATAAATCTGGGCTGGGACCTGTCCTTAGGTACTTAAGAAAACTGCCCAGTTGATTCTGATACACAACTATGTTAGGAACTATTGTTTGAGGGACATGAAGGTGTGAGATGGTTTATGAACTACTCTTCTTTAATGACTATTGATCTTTATACCTCCTGCAGAACCCACTATCAAGAGAATATAGATTCAACTCTTGGGGTGTTGCAGGTGGCCAAAGGGAGGGACATGTCTTCGTTCATTCCGGCTGCTATAACAGAAATACCATAGGCCAGGGGCCGCCCGGTGGCGTAGCGGTTTCGTCTGCGCTTGGCAGCCCGGGGTTCGCCGGTTCGGATCCCGGGCGCCCGCCGACGCACTGCTTGTCAGCCATGCCGTGGCGGTGTCCCATATAAAGTGGAGGAAGATGGGCACGGATGTTAGCCCAGGGCCAGTCTTCCTCAGCAAAAAGAGGAGGATTAGCAACGGATGTTAGCTCAGGGCTGGTCTTCCTCGCAAAAAAAAAAAAAAAAAAGAAATACCATAGGCTGGGTGGCTTATAAACAACAAACATCTGTTTCTCACTGTTCTAGGGGCTGGGAAGTCCAAGATCAGGGCACTGGCATATTTGGTGTCTGGTGAGAAGCTCCCTTTTCACTGTGTCCTCACATGCCAGAAAAGGGGCGAGAGATCTCTCTCGGGCCCCTTTTATAAGGGCACTAATCCCTTTTCACCTCCCAAAGGCCCCACCTCCAAACACCATCACACTGGGGATTAGGTTTCAACATGAATCTGGGAAGGACACAAACATTTAGTCTATAGCAGGACTCTTTGAAGAAGCAACAAGGATGACAGACAAGTTTGAGTAGTGGTCTCAATCGACACCCTGTATGAATATGTATTCATTTACTCATCCACTTGCAATGAAATATATTTGAGTTCCCTCGCTGAATTAAGGCACTGTGTCAGTCATCTAAAGAATAGAGATATAATCCTTGTTTTCTGGAGTTTTGGGACATTTACTAGGGAGTGTCTTTCCATTTAACTGAATTGGATATGAAATTCAGCGGTTATGGCTATCTTCTCCGGTCTCTCAACTTTGAAGCAATCATCTTCATCTTGCTTTGGTTTCCATCCTTGGTGATAATTATAGATTATGAATTCAGCAGCAGAAACTCAGGGAAGGAGCAGACACTAACTCAAAATGGAAATTTCTGCAACATTTATGTTTTCTGTCTGTGCAGACACATAGTGACAGTCTGGATTCTGATGAGGGTGAAGAGCATTTATTTTTGTGTGAGGGGGAGGAGGGCATTGTTAAGCCATTGGAATGCATGTAATTTGCTAGAGAAAATTTTCTTTTATATCCTAGGAGTATAATTGTAAATCTGACCTATAAAATGTGAAACGTTTTCTGTCTTCATTACTCTAACGTCGGTCAGTGACATCAGTAGTGACTCCAGCTTTGATATTCTGTTCATTTAGATACTCCTATGCACTGAGCTCCAACTCGGCACCACATATGGCTGGACTAGGGCCTTTCATACTTTATCCCATTATAACTGTACTAAGTTTTTATGAACTTTTATTGAAGAATTTGAAGAACAGAGAGATTAATAATAAGTAGCTAACATGGTTGAGTACTAATTTGGGGGTCAAGAGGTACTGGGCTCAGTTCTGTCCACAGATTATCCCATTGAAGCCTCACAACATGTTTATGAGGGATGTATTCTTATTATTCCACTTGATGGTGAGAAAAATGAGGAGAAAGGCAAACTAGCTTGACCAAGGCCACCAGTTAATAAAGAGGATCAGGATTTGAACCGTTCATCCACAAAATTCAGGCTAATCCACTCCCACATCAGCCTCATGTTAGAACTGTTAAATTTATGTGCATTTGTGAACCACACATGAATACTCAAGTCGAAAAGAACTAGTATTGTGACCGTAGCTAATATTCCCAGACTACGTTATCATTTACAGTATGCTTTCCCGTCTCACGTGATTAAACCAAGCTCTGTGCTGTCAGCTGCAACCTCCTTCTAGGTCTCTGCTTCTGTTTTTACTGTAGTCCATTCTCTGTACATGAGCCAGGGCCATCTTTTTAAAATGTCTGTCAGATCATGTCACTCTGTTGCTAAAAATCCTCCAGTAGCTTCCATTCCCACTTAAAATTGAAATTCCTTCCACCCTCTCTAAGTTCCTTTGCACTCCTCTTGCTGGTACTCATCTTACTGGCCTTTCACTACCCAGGACTTGCCAACCTTGGTCCCCCCTCAAGCCCTTTGGACCTGCTGATCTCTCTGCCTGAAACACCCTTTCCACCTCTCTTCAGAAGACTGGCTCATTCTCACCTGTTGGGTCTCAGCTTAAATGTCACCTCCTGAAAGAACCCCTCCTCAGTCACCCAATCTAATGTAGCACCCCACCTCCCACTCTGCGCCATTATTCTATCATAGCAAACTGTTACTTCTTCATGACAGTTGTCACTATCTAGAATTAACCTGTTGTTTATTTGGTTACTATCATTCTCCCCACAAAGGACGTGAACTCCTTGAGAGCAGAGGCAGGGCCTAACTTGTTTGTACTGTTTCTCCAATGTGGGGCTGGGAGTAGATCGCACGAACCACTGTTGAAGGAGTAGACAGCCGGCAGCCTGTGTGTCCATCACCCAGCTCAGTGCTGGCTACGTGCTTCATAGCAGGGGCTTCTTAATGTGTGTGGAGTAGACAACCTTGAAATCAGGATTTGCTAACATCTTCCCAGATTCTTGTAATGATTCATTACATCTGATTGTTTTGAAAACTGATTTTTCTACAGTTTGCTCACCAGTTTGAACCACAGAGTGGCAATGGGTTGGGTAACTGCATACTGGGATGATTTCTTAAATGTCTTTCTTTGCAAATGGATAACCAAGCAAATTCAGTGATTACAGACATGGTTTTGTGACACCCTGGGGCAGTGGTTTTCGCAGTTTGGACCCTGGACCAGCAGCATCAGCATCACCCAAGAACTTGTTAGAAATACAGATTCTGAGGCCCTACCCCACCCATACAGACTCAGACACTCTGAGAGTGGGGCCCAGAAATCTGATAAGCCCTCCAGGTGATTATGATGCATAATAAAGCTTGAGAACCATGACCCTAGGACAGTTCAAATTATTTTCATGTTGCACATTCTTCAAAGGTTTAAACTTTTTTTAATTAAAAAAACCCCTCAATACTTCTAGGGGGAGTTGGCAGAAACTCAAACAATGCCAGGATGGCTACTCCCAACGGCTGGTGATACCTTTAAGACAACAGTCCAACCCACCAGCAACTCAACAAAGCCAATAAGGTATTTTAAATTTTGTGAAAGATGAGATATCATACACTTAGAAATTGTCTTCTTTTGCATGAACTTTTATATCTGGTTATCATGGTAATTTTCTTCAACACAGAAGGCAACATGGTATCTTTCTAAATCCTTGGTATCTTTCTAATTTGAATCTGAGTAAACTAGAATCCTTAACTGCATGGAACTTACAGAATAATGTGATATTGGATGGATAAATATCTCAAAAATTTGTCATTATAAAATGTGTTAAGTGCTATGAAGGAAAAATAGGAAGGTTTACTTATGTCCAGGGAAGATAGCTAATTTAGACTTGGGCAGGTCGTGAATGTTCTCTGAGGAAGTGAGTGACACTGAAGTTGAGATCTACAGGATATTGAAGGAATGAGCTGGGCAAAGAATGAGGAAGGGGAGGGTGTTGCAGAGACATCAGCAGGTTCCGAAGCTCCGAATCAGGAGAGAGCTTCAGTCAAGGTCCCCAAGGAAAGCCAGTGATTTGGAGGATAGTGAGGGGCTGGGGCTGGATCTCACAGGGCCCTCCTCGGGAGGTGGAATTCAAGAGTTTGGCTTATAGCCTACGTGCAATGGGAAAGCATTGGGTTTTACACAAGAGAGATATATATGATCTATTTTATTTTATTCAGCTTTATTGAGGTATAATTGACAAATAGTGATTAATTTTACTTTTCTGCATTCATTTATTTTTCTTTATTAGGCATGAAATTTTTTAAAACATGAATTTAAAAAAATCCTCCAAACAGCTCACAATCATCAGAAACAATATGCAATTTAGGATAATGCATGTGATTACACATATGTGATATATCACACTTGATCTGATTTAATTTTAAAAGACCACTCTAGCTGCTTGTGGAGAATGAACTGGACAGGTGCAGGATCTGAAGCAGAGACACTTCATGTTAGGAGGCCACTTGAATAATCCGGGTGAGAGGTGACCTTCTGGTTTAGGGTGGTAGCAGTGGAGAGGATGAGACGTGGATGTTTGAGCTGTATTGCAGAGCTGCCAATGAACTTGCTGATGGACGTGGATGTGGAAGGTAAAAGGAGGGGGAAAGCAGTCAAGGATGGGTTTTTGGCTTGAACAGTTGGTTGGATGGTGGTACCATTCATTGATTGGGGCTGGGAGTGGGAGATTGGGACCTGCTATAGCCTGAATGCTTGTGTCCCCCCAAAAGTCCTATGTTGAAACCTGATCTCCAATGTGATGGTATTGGGAGGTGGGGCCTTTAGGAGGTGATTAGATCATGAGGGCAGAGAATTCTCTTGCTGCTTCTACCATGTGAGGACACAGCGAAAAGATGGCAGTCTATGAACCAGGAAGAAGGCCCTCAGCAGACCCCATATCTGATGGTGTCTACATCTTGGATCCCAGTGTTCAGGATGGTGAAAAATAGATTTATGTTGTTTATGAGCTACTTAGTCTATGGTATTTTGTTTTAGCAGCCTGAACTAAGATGGAGCTCCCCTATCCTCAGGGAGCTCAGGTTGCTGGATAAATCCTTTCCTAGGCCTTGGTCTCTCCCCGTTCAGACACTGTGACTCCTCGTTTGCTAGTTATATCTGCAGCTATGTGAAAGCAACAGTAGATGCAACAATGACCCACCAGCAGAAGGGAACTAACCTAGAATTTTCCCATCGTGGTGATAGCTTGTGCTGAACTATCTCTAACTTCTTGCCCAGTTCACGAGGGTCAGGACCATGCTCTGTAATCAGGAACAAAGCAAAGCACAGAGAGCAAACCTGTGACTGACCACAAAGCACATCATATTGCTACCTGAGTTTACAAGTGGTGAGCAGTGTGTGTGTACACAACTTTCTCATTGACTCCCAGGAAGGCCACATAAATCACCCAACAAATAAGGATTCAAATGTGAAGGTTTCCAAAGTGGACACCATGACTTCCACAGAAAATGACTATGACTAGAGAGAGTGGTTTCTCATCACCTCTTGGATCAAATCCAAACTGCTCAGCTCAGGGCTGGGCCTCCACCAGCTGCCAGCAGCATGCCATGCTCAGGACCAAGGCGTGACACCAAAGCCAGCAACCACCCACCACAGCCACTGCTGCTTAAGGTTACCGCCACCTGGGGCCTTCCTCCTCCCGTTGGACACCCACCTCATTTATGCCAATCTACTTTTATCATACCCTTCAAACCTCAACTCGGAAAATAGAGGAAAAGTGGGTTTTTTTGGTGAGGAAGATTGGTCCTGATCTAACATCTGTTGCCAATCTTCCTCTTTTTGCTTGAGGAACATTGTCCCTGAGCTAACGTCTGTGCCCATCTTCCTCTATTTTGTACGTGGGACGCTGCCACAGCATGACTTGATGAGCGGTGTGTAGGTCCATGCCCAGGATCCAGGCCAGCAAACCCCAGGCCGCTGAAGGGGTGGACATGAACTTAACCACTACATCACCAGGCTGGCCCCAGGAAAAGTTTCTTTTTTAAAAGGTAACAGTCTTTGAAAAAGAGTAGAAACAGCTAAAAGATGAATGCCAATGTTGAACAATCTTTATGGTCCTGAGAGATTTTAAGTACCTCATGGGATAAATGTAGGCATATTCTTTTTGGTCACTGATTCTGAACATACTTATTGAGCAACAATTAGGCATGAAACACTGTCTGGGGGTAGATGAGGAATGAAATCTAATCCTTGCCCTAGAGGAGCTTCTAGTCCGAGGAGGAGATAGGAGACACCCAGGAGGTAAGCAGTTAGAACAGTGTGAGGAAGTTTCCAGTGAAGGCTCACTGAGAGAGCCCACGTACTGAGTGAGTCCTGAAGGATGGCGGGGAGCAGGAGGGGTAGGGGAGGCTTGCCAGGCAGAGAGAGCAGCTTGTATAAGGCTTGGAGGACTTTATAAGAGAGCTGTAACTTCCAGAACAACAGGAATAAACAGCCTTGAATGTCTCTGCTGCAGGCTGACCAGTTCTTCCTCTCCTCGTGATGTTCTGTCACAGTGCAGGTCCTGGGGTCCAGAAGAGGCAGAGGGAGCAGTCCTGTCTTTTGTGTTCAGGTTGGAAGAAAAAGGTTCAAGTTTTCAAATTGAGATATCTCTCCAAATGACACAATATAATTTTTACCACCTAGGACACATGGTGATTGCAGTTTTAATAGCACTTTAAAGGCCCAGTGTGCTTCAGGAAGAAAGTCCTTCACATTCTCTGAAAAAACTGATGGATGTGGAAACTTACATGATTCCTAATAACACTTCACAACTAGGCAAGGGAAGGGATATTGGCATGTTGAGTCCTCTCCAAATCCTCCAAATTTGTGACTCCCGAGCATTTTGATGGAACTAGTGATGGGATTAAAATTCCATTTATGGATTTTGTCATGCATTTTGTTTTGACTCAATATTTGCCAGATGGACCTCCCCCCCCCACCCCCCAGACAGGACTCCTGTAACTAGTCACTCTAATTCTGCATTAGTGCCAGTTGTTTTTCCATCATTCTAGAATATCAGTAACACTAGCAAATCCCTGAGTAGGTGATGTTATATCACACCTACATCTCATGCCTGGCCAAAATCTTAAGTCCACAGGATGAATTACAGACTTGAGTCAAAGCTGTTATGTACTTAACAGCCCCAAATTTTCCATTACAAATACTGTTTTTACTCTTTCTTAATTTAAAAAAAAAAAATAGTGCCTTGAGGGGGCTTTGAATTTCCAAGCCTTCCAGATCAAAGATTTCTTCAGCTGTCTGAATTATAGGAATGTTGAAAAACAAAAACAAATCCTTTTCCTGCTATAAAATCTTTGCCATGTTTTTGTCTTTATGTAACTCAAAACGGCTGAACTGAAAAAGGAGGTTGGTGAGTTCTGTTCAAAACCTAAAAATTCATCAGAAATGGAGTAGTCAATAATTTTGAAAGTGTCATTTTAATTAATCCGACCCAAGAATAAGTGTTACTAAATACTTGCTTGATGATCCAGAAAATTGCTCAATAGCCCTTAAAATAAAACAACTTATGGCTAAGGATACCAAAATGTTTTAAATTGTTTGTTAAAGTGATTCAAGACTAAATTGTAATAATTTGGGCATGGTGATGGTGGTGGCCAGTGTAATTTTCCTGATTCCACACACGCCCTTGGCTACATATGTGTCCTTTCAGCAACACAATTAGCAAAATAGTGAACTATTTATTTCAAAAGCTTTTGCAGAAAGCATGACTATAAAGCAATAGTTTATAGTCATCAGTTTGCTGATGTTTTGGGCATAAGGCCTGACCCTCAGTGTGCCAGAAATAAGCAACTTTTACCAAGGGGTGTGGTGTCAGCTTATTGGTCATCTGGTATAATAGATGGCCTGACAATTTACTATCTGCACTAATGGTCTCAGAATTTCAGCACTTCAAAAATGAACCACTTTCTGCTTTGTCACTAGAGAGATGTCAATATGCTCACACTAATGAAAAACCTAGATGCATGTCCTTATGCACGGGGGGTGGGTAGCAATGGCTTATGTGCTCTCTGACATCTTAGATGTAAGGTGCTTTATATGTCTAAGAGGTCATTTGTTTCCAATTTCCTTGCATGTTACCTTTAAAAATTTTTTTTAATGTTTTCTTTTTCTAATTACTAAAAGGAAATACACCCTAGAGAAAAACTGGAAGACTAAGAAAAGTAAAAAGTATAAACGTAAAAGAGTTTAAAAATCCCACCATTTGCATTTGCTTTATGTCAATTTACATTATGTTGCATTTGCTTTTTGAGAATATATTTACATAATTGAGATCATGCTGCATACAGAATTTCTACTTTTTTCTTGAAAACCACCCTTTTCTCATGGTACTCTAAGTTCTGTAGCCTCAGTCTTAATAAATGCACACTATTCTATTATGGGATGTATGTTTTATAACCATTTTGGGACATTCAAGTTGCTTCCAGTATTTTGTTATAAATAATTCTGCAGTTCACATCTTTATACATAAAACGTTTTCAGTATTGCTGTATTAGACAAAGACTTTAGGTTGCAAGTCACAAGAAATCAGTTAGCCCTGTCTGAAGCAAAAAAGGCAATGTATTAGCTTCCATAGCTAAAAAGCTAGGGGTGGAGTTGGCTTCAGGTGTGGCTGGGCTCAGGGACTCAATGGTGTCTTCAGGAATCCATCTGTCTTTCCACCTCCTAGACCAGCTTCCCTCCATTTCATTCTCAGGCCTGCTCTTTTACATCCTTCTGGAAGAAAGACAGCAGCTCTTTCCCAATATTTTCAGCAGAAGTCCCATGACTGAGGCTCACCAACATGACTGAGGTCAAACACCTATCCCTGAGCCAGTCACTGGGGCCAGGGTGAGGGATTGTTCTGGTTACCTACTGGACATTCCTGCTCCCTCCCCTCCCTCACTCCCCCACCACCCTCACACTGCACACCTGAACTCTTTGCTGTTTCTTGAACCCATCACCCTGCCCTTCACCCAGGGCCACTGCTCTATCTCCTCTGCCTCGAGCATTCTTCCCCCATTGTCCCCAAGGCTTGCTGCCCCCTCACTTCCTTCAGTCCACACTCAGGGACTTCCCTGACCACCTCTTCACTATCCTCTCTCCCTGCTCTGTTTTTCTTCATAAACTTATTACCTGATGTTCTGTTATATATATTCATGTGGTATATGTTTGAATTATTTGTCTCCTTCCCTGGGAACCACAAGGGCTGACACTGTTTGTAGCTCTATCCAGCACTCAATAAATATTTATCAAATATTCATCAAGTCAGTTGAGGAATGAGTTTCCCAGGCCAGGTATGTACCCATCTGTAGGGTCAGCCTACCCTAAGGACAAGAAATGCTGAGGAAATGGTGTGATTCCCCAAAGAAAATGGACAGCCATCCCCAGAACATGGGGGACTGGATGCTGGACTAACCAAAACAGTGATGCCCATTGGAATTTCAGATCACTTTCTAAAGCAAATTCCCAGGAGTGGGACTTCAAAGGATATGAATTTTTTTAGTTTCTTGATATGTACTTTAGCTCCCTATAAAAATTCTCCTCAGAGCAAACAAAATAATCTTTCTTAAGTGCATACCACATCATGCTCCTCCCCAACTTAAAACTGATAATTCCCCATTGTTCTGTGAAGAAAAGAATTCTACCCTGGCACCCCAGGCCTGAAATGATCCAGTCTCAGCCTTATTTCTCTGGCCTCTCAGGTTCCAGTACGCTGGCTTTCTCTTCAGCGCTGGAATCGCCTTCTCACCTCAGGACCCTTGCACTGTCTCTTCCCTCTCTGCCTGAAAGGCCCATACCGCAGATCCTGCCTGACCGCTGCCTACTCTTTGTTCTTCAGGCCTCAGCCCCAGTGTCCCTCAGGAGCCCTTCCTTGGCTGCTCAATCAGTACTCCCCTCCCAGACTCTCCAGCAAACATGGCATGTTTTCTTCACAGTACTCATCACCCTTTTTCATTTATTCTGTCTTCTCCACTAGAATGTAAGCTCCATGAGGCCTTTTGCTCACAGTCCATTGCTATATCCCCAAAACCCAAAACTGGCACCTGGTATATCAAAGGCCTTTAATAAATTTTTGTTAGAAAAGAATTAACAAATTGTTCTTCAAGAGGGTTGTAGCCATTAACACCCCATCAACAGTAAGAATGTCCACTTCATCTCATCTCTCATTGAAGCAATTTTCTTGGCCTACAGCTCAAGAGATGGAATTTTTTTGGACCCTCACTGCATGGGTCCTAGAGGAGAAGCAATGGGGCTGTTTTCTAACAGCTGCCACTCCCATTTGAACAGAGATCAGGCACGCTCTGTTACAGCCGTGTATGTTATACCAAGGCCACAAGAGGGTTTTACTTTCCCATCTAGTTTAAGTATGGCCTGAATCGTCATCCTCATTATGCAAGTGAAGAAAAGATTCCTTTTTGTTGCAACTAGACTCAAGGGAACTTTCTAAAAATTTTACATTGAGTAAAAATTAGTGAAAAATCACCTCAAGTATTTGGGATGTGAACGGGCATCATTTCTGTGCATTCCCATCCCAAATTCTCCAGTTGGTTATTTTGATTTACAGAACCCTCTCTAATCTGTTAATTGTTAACATTAAAGTGCATATATTTTTGTACATTAATTTTTAAAGAACTTTAGATTAAAAAAAAGTCTTTCAAGAAGAGTTGATCTATATAAAAAGTATTTATTATAGAGAACACCAAAGCACCTTTTATCAGGTAAAGTCCCTATGACATATATCGAATTATACTAATCAAATCTCCCTTTACCTGAAAAGAATTCTGTTTGAATACAAAACAAACTTCACGTCCCCATTTTTTTCAGATGAATCTTTAGCATCACTCAACTTGGGGATCACAATTAATTCAGCAAAATAATGACTGTATTCTTCAAAAGAAAATAGTCAATACAAAGTTTTCTGGTTTAAAAATAGCACCATTGGAGGAAGGGGATATTTCTTTTAAGTACAAAATCCTTAAACAAGTGATTTACCAAAATTCATGCAAACTAAATTTTGAGTGGTTGATTTTATACGTAGCTACACAGAAAGTATAACTTTCCTAGGATCTGGGGTGGAAAACAGAAGAAAGTGAAAAAACAAAGCCAAAATAGTAACTTTGAAGAATGAAAAGACACACACACACACACACATCCCTGCCAGAGTGTGTTTCTTGTTTTCCGCCAGTTGTATCACCAGTCAGCGACCTCAACCACAAAGGGCGTTTTCACCTCTATCTTGCCACTGTTGACAATGGAGCAGTCGGTGAGTGGACGATCATGCCCATCAGTTGCCTGCAGTTCTATGGAGTGGACCACTGTCTGGTGAGAGAAAAGTAGACCCGGGGTTCACTTCTGATTCCCAACTATGGCGATTGAAAGGTGAAATCAATGCCAAGTCTAAAAGCTCAGGTGGGAAATAAGTTTTTTTTTTTTTTGGATTACAAAAACCATGCAAGCTAACTATGGAAAACTTAGACTATTCAGGAACTTTATATATAATAGAATAATATTTACCCACTACCTTGCTAATCAGAGGACATATTTGCGTATTTCCTCACTTCTTTTTATTAGCATTTTATATTCTAAAAAAAAAAGTAGATACTTTTGTAAACACTTAGCTCTAATAAAAGGTATTTTTAATACAACATTGTGCTAAGCTATAAGAAAAATGAAGAGTAAACTTTTGGGTTTTCTTCTGGTCATGGTTTTTCTTCATGTCTTGATCTTATGTCTTATTGCCCTAATTGACTGCCAACTTCACCCATTGATATATAGCCTGGGAGACCTGCTGCCTGGTCTTAGAGGAACAGTCCTTAACATTTTATGGGTCATAAACTTCTTTGAGAAACGAATGAAAACTACAGACTTTCTCTCCAGAAGAAAAAAAAAGTGTGTGTGTTTCATACAGTTTCAAGGAATTTGCAGAATCCCCTGAATTCCATCCCTTGATCCATTTATATCAAGTTGTGAGATAAATTAAGTAGAGTCATGCATCACTTAACAACAGGAATACATTCTGAGAAATGCGTTAGGTGATTTTGTCATTGTGTGAACATCACAGAGTGTACTTACACAAACTTAGATGGTATAGCCTACTACACACCTAGGCTATATGGTACTGTACTAATCTTATGAGACCTCTGTCATATACATGATCCGTCACTGACTGAAATATCGTTATGCGGCACATGACTACTCAACTTCTCCCTGTCAAGTCCTCAGCTTCTGCCCCAGTGCTCCTAACAGATATAAAATACCAAACCATATATAATTTATTTACCTTTGGTGAGGCGAGTTAGTGTATAAATGATGGAACTCTAACAACACATTTTAAGATTAAAATAAATCACTGAAAGTACTCTCATTATAAATATAAAGCTTTGAATGAGAGAAAATAATGTAAAAGTTACCATTCCATCAATGACTTTTCCAAATACCACATGTTTGCCATCCAACCAGGTGGGCTTTGTCAAGGTGATAAAGAACTGAGAGCCATTGGTGTCAGGCCCAGCATTGGCCATGCTGACCCACCCAATTCCATAATGCTTCAGTTTGAAGTTCTCATCTGGAAATGTCTCACCATAAATGCTTATACCTGAGAAAAACAAAACAAAAAAGAAGAGGCACAACAGATGTTATATGATAGTAAATTCTTCAAAGGGAAACATAAGATTTTAGTAGAATTGGTTAATAGAACCCTATCGGAGGTGGGATGGGAAGGGGAAAAGATGGTCAATCATAAGGAGAAATAAAGGAGAAGATATACAACTCCTTAAGGAAGCAGGGCACCAGGGACTGAAACAAACACATAAAAGCCTTAAATATGACACAGGATGGCACGATATGCTCTGACCTCAAACCAAGACCCAAACCTTGACCAAACAAGTCAATGATTTCACTCTGAAATGAAAAGGAACTGAAGGGGAGGGTGATATCGTAAAGCCAATGGAGAGGTGAATGAGCCATATCATGGCTCAATCCCTGTCCTGAGGTTCAGGACACTTGTTCTGGGTCACTCCTACCTCAGCACCCAACCAGAGTGCAATAAGCACTTAATATACACCCTTAACGAATTCTCACAACAACCCTATAGAATAGGTATTCTCAATCCCATTTTGAACAGGAAACAGAGGTTATAAAACTTGAAATCAGCAGAGCAGAACTTGAACATCTGACTTTCTGACTCTAAAGCCAGGGCTCTTTCTTGCCTCAGCGCTAAGAGCAATAGCAGCCAGCCTGGAAGTCATCAGGCATGAAGACTTCAGGGCTCGTCAGGATACAGAGGGTGATGGCAATTGGGAGCGCCCAGTGATCCAACCTTGAACAGAAGGACCAAAGGCAGGCATGTGCGCTGGAGTTCTAGCAAAGCAGCCGGTAGAGCAGAACACATTTTCCCCATAAAACAATAGTGTAGACCATGAGAAGTTTCTGCTCCATACTCCATCCTGCCCTTCTGCAGGGCTCCTTATCCGTCAGTTGCCAATCGTAAAATGTTGGCTCAGTTACAAGGACCAGAAGTGGGTATCAAAGGCACGCAGTTTATAGCTGGTTGATCAGTGACATATGAGGTGGCCTGACAAGAGGTCTAGGCTAAATTTAAGTGATCCAAAAGGTCCTATCTCCAAAACTCAGAGATTTTTAACTCAAGACGTGTGCATGGTTGCATACACACACATACAGCAGGGAAAGGCAGAGAGAGCAAGAAAGACAAGAGGACACAATAAAGCTCAGTCACCATTCCTGCTGGGCCCCGAGGGGACCCGTACTCGAGCTGCAGGCTTTTCCAGTGAGACCCAGCTCTGCAGCCGCTGGGATTGCCTCCCTGAGCATCCTCACCAACCCCATTAACCCAAGTAACCTGAACATGTTTCTCTGCTCCACTCTGCATCCCCATACCCTCCGGCGTTTCTGCAAGGACTAAAAGTAATCCTCCTGAAGTGCCAACTTAACGGTAGCCATTTAGTTATAAATAAAGCATTGCAATAAACATAAAATCAGCAATAGTGCTTGAAAATGGCCTGTTTCTTTTAAAAGGTAGCCATTTAATATCTACCAAAACCAGTATTTGCTGAATTAAAAATCTTAAACCTGAAGTAAATTTAAATTCTGTGTAGTTATACATGTCATGTGTATTCAGAAAAAGAACTCACTACATTTCTGAGGGAAAATAGTCCAGGGACCTGGGTAGTTGGAATCCTCAGTGAGAAACAATAAGCTCAGGGATATTTGAAACTCCATAAATTTAATTATTTGTACTTTATAGAACTCTAACTTTGTTTATAAAAATTAATTTATATTATAATTTTGACAACTCATCCATTACTTAAATTTTTTTATTATTGGAAAAGCTGACAATAAATTGAAAGAATTTTGAATTTTGAAAGAATTTCAATTTTGAAAATTGAAAGAATTCACCTGAAATCCTGCCACCTAAAGACCAGTCTTGTCATTCTAGCGTGATGCCCCCAGTCCTCCTCCACCAACATCCACATCTGCAGTGAGCTACCATCCCAGTGTCCACACAGTTTTATATTTTACCTGTCCTTCCCGTGACAGACATCTTTCTGGGTTGCCACATCCTAGTAATCTAGCATTTCAATAAATGCAAAACAGTCTACTGAATGAATTGTTCTTCACTATGGAAAGATAATGAACACCAAAGCAATTCTGTTTAAATTTAGGAAGCCTTACTCATTCATGCCTACCAAGATTTTGGCAGATGAGGCCCCCAAACTCTATCCTTCTTAAAGAATAGTTTGGTGAGCTTTAAGATTTTGTTCCTTAAATCTGGGAATTCAATATATTGGGTGAATATATTGGCTTAAACTTAGGTTTCAGTTTTGTAAGTGGGAAAGGAAAAATGCAAAGACGACATTACCGCCAGTGCCGTCTCCGCTGGTGAAGTCTCCTCCTTGAATCATGAAATCTTTGATGACGCGATGAAATTTGCTTCCTTTATATCCATATCCTTTCTAAAGAGATTATGTCAATTGAATATACAAGTAGATATAACCCATACTGAAAGATAAACCCCAGTGTTTATCTGGAAATGACAAAATGAGAAAATTACACAAAAAAATCTACAGAACTTAATTAGGTCCCTGCAATGATTGACTGATAGAAATTTATCATTAGCTGACCTAATAAAAATAATAATATAACAACAATAATAATGAACAAACTATGGAAATAAGTAAAAAGAGAACAATCTGCATTTTCATTTGATGACTATTTCCCCTCAATTTCTAGAACCCTAAAGAATATAGATTTTATAGGAAAATAAAGTAAAATATTATAAGATGTCTCAAGTTCATCTGACCTACTAATTTAATACTTATTTTCCCAGAAGACATCTTTATGCTTGGCTTAAAAGAAGGAAGATCCAATTTCGTGCACAGTTAAAGGTAATAAAACTGAGACATACCTCTCCTGTTGCCAGAGCGATAAAATTTTCCACAGTCTTGGGCACAACTTTTCCAAAGAGGCCAATGACAATTCTGCCAACATCTTTGTCTCCAATCTTCACATCAAAGAAGACCTGCGTGTGGTTGAAAGGCCGAGCAGAAGTTTACAACGTAGAAAAGCCACGAATACAAGATAAGTGAAAATTCAAATCTGAGAACTGATCCATAAACAAAAGCCCTGCCCACGAGTATTTTATAAAGGAGTTGTGAAGAAACATGATATAAATTAAAGGAGCTCTAAAACCATTTTGTGGGCACATTTCACTTGCAAATATTTATTCAACACACATTTATTGAGCACCAGCTATGGGCCAGGCATTGTGCTAGGTTTAAAGTCTGACTCAATGCTGTCCGAGTCAGCCAGTAAAGTCTTCAAGAATTCCACTCCCCCACGCACCCCAGACAGACACGCTGCCACTTCCTCGCTTCCCAGCTCTGTGGATGAAGTTTAGAGTGGAAACTGTCGCTCTTCTGAAATGTAATGCTCTCTCATCTTGGCAGGAGAAGAAACTGGTGAGGACAGAAATAGGCTAACCATCCAGATTTATTTTTCTGTAACTTGAACAGTGCCAAATTCCCAGTGAGTTCTCAGTAGACGTCTGCTGTCAAGGGGACTGCAGCAGACGATCAAAACACAGCGGTCCTCCAAAAGGCCTGCCACTCTCCCAAGTGCAAGACAGCCCCAGGTCCCCAGTGTCGTCCAAAGTACAGTGAACGTTACACTCGGGTCCTGACACAACCATTTACCCTGTAAACTTAGACACTGAATTCAGTCGTCATGTTCACAAAGTTACACAAGTAGACTGTGTTCTTTCTCTGCCAGAACATTTTAGAACAGAAGAAAGAAAACACACATCCAGAAGTGAGCGTGAGTCACTTTTTTGCAGATAAACCTTAAAAGTTCTCTCGTACTCTTTTTTTAGCTGTTTCATCTGAAACGAAATTATATACATTTTGCTTCACAAATCATTGTGTTAAGATGATTCTAAGAGCACTTGAAAAGGCCACGGAGTTGAAGGGCATTCTATTAGCGAGTTTAGATTATATGAACCAATTTACCGTTTGAATGGGTAAAAAAAGACATTCAAGAGATGGCTTTAAAAAATATAAGAAGGGTTGTCAAAGAAAAAAGATGCCTCACAGTTTAGAAAAATCACCAAGTAAAGACTGTCAAGCTTTAGTTCAAGACAAGAGCTTCTGCCAATACATCAGTACGTCTGTCACGGGCTGATGTGATATTTAGTGTTCCATGTGGCATTTTACAATTTTTACATGGCCAAAGCAGCAAAAATTGCATTATTATTTGCATAGTAGAACTTTGTAAAATGCATAAAAGACCGTGCCCTCAAGATGAGGCAATGCAGTAAAGGAGAACAATTCAGCTTGGCTCGGGACAGGAAGTTGCATTAACACGCACACGAGCCTGGTTGTGCAGAGCTGGTGTCAAAGAGAAGCCGTTTCTCCAAAGGGATTTCCAAGCCAAGGCGTAAACTCAGTAACAGCAATAATGAAGCAGCACTGGGAAGAGAATCAGGAACGTAATCTTAAAGAAACACCATATAAGATGCTAGAAAAGCCGCCAGACTTAAAATAAGAGAAAATAAAGCCTGTGAATGTATAGACAGCAAAGAGAATAAAATGTGAGAGCGCAGCATGGGGAGATGGAGAAACAGTGCCTGTCACCCAGCATAACTCTTCAATAAAAATCTTATTTTCTTACACATGGCCTAGCACACAATTAATAGTTTTTTCCAAACTGCAGTTTCCTTGAACTTCATGAGTGATGGCAAGAAAATACAGCAGAGTTTTCCTAACTCTCATGGAAATGATAAAATCAAATCTTATTTAGTCAACAAGTATTTATCAAAGATCTATGTAAAAGGCAATGTGAGGGCACAAGCTACGTGAGAGAATCCCTATCCTAAGGTGGCCTGCATGAAGAGACAGGACAAGTAAAGGAATAAGCGCAGCACAGGGCAGCATGTGACAAGTGTCCCAAGAACACTGTATACCCAGGCCTGCAGGAATGATAAGGGCTGCGGGAAGGCATCCTGGAGGAGATGTGATGGGAGGCAGGCCTGGAAGGAGGGGAGCAGCCTCCAGGGACAAGAATGGGCACGAGCCCCGCGTGGCAGAGTTCTTTCTGGAACCCAAGCACCAAGGCAGGAAATATGCTGCAGAAAAGCAATGCAGCCCCTCTGACCACAAGGAGCCAGGAAGGGACTCTCACCAGTTCCAGAAGGCTGAGGAAGGATGCCAGTTAAGAGATCCAGGTTTTGTTAGGCAACAGAGGGAAGGGAAAGAACAGGACCGAAGGAAGACTTTGGGAATATTACTCAACTTGAGGGAGGAGAATGGGGACTCTTAGAGCAGTTCAGGAATGAGCACCCGGGCGGTGGCTGAGAGAATGTAGGGATGGGGTAGAGGGGAGAGGCATTTAAAAAAGGGGGAGAAACAGGAGGAGGGGTAGGAGGAAGGAGGGAAGGAAACAAACATGACCTCGTCAGGGGTGTCTCATTGCACTTTGTCTACATGTCTTATATAATTAGTCCTCACCACATCCTTGGAGGGAGGGGAATGTACTACTATCACCAATTTACAAATGAGATAATTGAGGATTAGGGAGGTTAAGTGATTTACCAAGGTTTCTCAACCAGCAGTGTGAAAGCCAAAATTCCATCTAAGGCTGTGCCCAACTGGCCCATGACTCACTGACACGGCTCTCAGTCTAGGCAGGGACCCCGAGGGGTAGAAACGGTGCTTTTAGATCCCAAGCCTAGCACTGCGTCGGCTCAAGCAGGTACTCAAAAATGCTGGATAGTTCAATGCCACTAAACGAGGACCAGGGTGCGCACACACCTAGACAGAGGGTGAAGGTGGGCCCAAGGGGGCTGCCAGGCAAACCCTCTCACTCTACACCCCCCACACTGAGATCCTCTCTTACTGCCACGTGCCCTTGGGAGCAGGCCCTGCACTGGACAAGGGGTGGGCTGCAAAGCCCCTATCTTCATGGAGCTTACAGTCCCCCAGAAGAGAAAACATGGATACAAGTAGCTATCATGGGAAGTCAGGTTTTATAAGAAGACAAGTACAGATCAAATGTCATGGTCAGAGGTGGTGATTATCTGTGCGGATCAGGGTGGGCTTCCTGGAAAAGGTGGTACTTAGACTCCATGTTGCACTTCAGGATTGGGCAGCTCAGTCACTTTTTTCCCTCACAGCTGGCCTTGAAAGTCATTTGAAAACTAGGGGCTCTGGAGGTGGGGGAGGAGGGAAGAGGCACTCACATAGCCTGGCCAAACCCCTTAGGGTTAATCCTGCTTCCATTTCCAAAACAACTAGGGAAGACACCAAGTACATGAGCTATGATGTCAAGGAAACTGTTCTCAAACCGGCTCCACCACTAACTGACCAGTGGACCTTGGACAAGTGGATTAAACCCTGAGCTCCCATGCCTTACCTGTACAACAGGTGATGATTCTTTTCAGGGCTGCACTGGCCCAGGAGAATTACTAAAACAACCCTAACAGTTGACCTCGTAAATCAGGGCTAAGCACTCTACCTGCTTTATCACATCTAATATGCAGAACCCTAGCAGGCAGGTATCATTTCGATCTTCATTTACAGAGGAGGAAACAGAGCCTCAGACATTAGATAACTTGCCCAAGGTCACCAGCCATAGCCTCATGGCCACTCCATGCTGTAGAAAGTGCCAGCAAGCTGTGACGTGAGTGCAGCTGGAAAGATGGCAGCATTATTTTCTATACTCTGGGCGCCTGACCTTGCACAGAACCCATGGTGTCTGCTGGAAAATGCAGGGCCGCAAATGCCAATTCAGTGGGTTTTGAGACCCATGAGCCAGAGCCCCGAAGCTGAGGCGGTGGCTGGCAGCAGGACTCATGACACAGTGAGTGCCATTAAACAGCCCTGTGGGGGGACAGCACCGCACACCTCTCTTATTTACAGATGGCTATTTTTAAATAAAATCAGAGGAAAAGGAAAAGACTGCTGTGGAAAACAATACACTAGAGCAATGGCCAATTAATCTACTTGTTGCACTTAGACAAATACTTTTTAATGTCTCCATTTCCCAATAGATTTTGTTGTTTTTAAAAGTCCACTGAAAAAGTAATTCAACAGAGTCGAATCTGTGGAAGACTCACCTACACAATTAGCCTTTAGAACTTAATGATAAATTTGGTGGGAGAAAAAGGAGATTCATTAGGTGACAATTCCGAGAGCGCAACACCCGAAAACTCCCTCAGTGACAGCACCTTAGACTAGGGGCTAAGATGTTCCACCTGGTCCCCTCCTGCAGCCACCAGCTTCCTCCCCTCCCGGCTCCCTCTTCTAGAGGTTCTCAACCCAGGCTGCACACCCCAGAGATTGTGACTGACTTGCTCTGGGGTGGGTCTCTGTATGGG
Source organism: Tapirus indicus (assembly GCA_031878705.1). Classification (NCBI taxonomy): domain Eukaryota; kingdom Metazoa; phylum Chordata; class Mammalia; order Perissodactyla; family Tapiridae; genus Tapirus; species Tapirus indicus. Next base: position 42,085,317 of record CM062925.1, read on the forward strand.
GAGGTTCACAAGCTTCCCAGGTGAAATGTTGCAGGTCATGCACCCCCACTGAGAAGTCTAACCCGGCACCCTGTATTTTATCCTGCAATCCTACTGCCTTTCCCCCACGCCCCTCGAAACCATCAGTAAGTTCTGTTAGATATACTTCAAAAAGCTATTTCAAGTCCCTCCCTTGCTCCCCATTTCTGCCATTATCACCCTAATCCAAGCCACCATCATCTGGACTCTGACATGGAGCCCTGGATGACCTCCCTGTTCACTCTCCACTCAGCGACCACAGTAATTAAAAGCATATATGAGCTCATGCCATCCCATGCCTGAAACCTTTCTTCCGCTCTAACTACACTTAAATAAAACCTCAAATTATAAGAATAATTGCCTCAAACCCACACTCCTAACTGTGGCCTCTAAGGTCCTGCGTGATCCTGCTGCTGCTCAACCTTCCAACCTCATCTCAAGCCACGCCCCTCTCATGCCTGGGCTGAAGCCACACTGTCCCCTTTCTCCATCCTCGACATGCACCGACGGCTTTCCTGTCTGAAGGCCTTTGCACACACAGTTCCCTTTGCCTCCTAAGTCTTCCCCAGGCTGGTTTTTCTTATCCTTCGGGTATTTTTAAATGTCACCCAATCTATATTAGGGTTTATTTCCTTTATCATTTTATAATTTTATAAATTTTATGTTTGTGGCTGTATCCCAAGAGACCCAAATAGTATCTGCAGACCGAAAGAACCCCCATTCCTCACCCCTTCAGCTCTGTAGCCTTGTACAAGCCATTTTCCAAAACTGTATATGCCCCAAAGATCAAGGGGCTGGGAGTAGAATCAGTGCTCAAAATCAGGCTAAATTTATCTCACACTCACACTCACACACACACACACACACACACACACACACATGCAGCATAGCATGGCCTTTCTGCTCACTCTTAGGCTACATCAGATGTTGGGCTGAACCTTCCCCCTCCCCCCTTGTCCTCTCCCTTCCTTGGCTGGGGTCTGTGGTAGAGGATTTGAGCTTTCCACTAGTTCAACAGTATCATTTCCACTGGCAAACACCGAACTGATTGTTAAGACCTCTTGCAGCTGCCCCTCCTTCCAGATTCCAAGACACTGCTGCCTATGGGTTTTTCTAGAAGTGGTGATTAAGGGCACCGCCAAATCATTCCCTCCCTTCCTCCCTCCCTCCTCCTTCTCTCCCTGCACCCTCCCATTATCTTCTAACCTTGGGTAACTGTGCTGAAAAAAGAACTTGAAGCTGTAAAGACGCAGTTCATGGCAGATTTTTCCCTCCCCTAATAGGGATGAAAAGGCTGGCCTCAGTCACACAGGTGCCACCCGTGCCATGCTAGCACCTTCCCAAGCCCAGGGTCTACCCACCAGCCGCGGAAGTCTAAAAGCGCCCCTCTCCCTCCCAGGGGAGGACGATGGTTCCTAAGCAGAGGAGACGGCGGACAGCCTCCCGTTGGGCCAGGCGGGGAACGCCGGTCGGGCACCCCGCAGCAGGGGCTGCACCTGGGCTCTTCAGGCTGGGTGACAGCCAGCGGCGGGCGGCCCGGCTGCAACCCCTCGGCTCGGAGCGCGTTTCCTCCGCCCGTCCCCGTCCCTCCTGCATTCTTCCTGCGTCTGTTCCCGAGTCCCCGCCACGCCGAAGGAAGTACTCGGGCTGTCTCCTTCCTGGAGAAAGGACCCACCGGTTCCGGAAGCTTCTCCTAGCCTCCAGGCTGGTCACGTCGGACCACCGACCCGGGAGACTAAGTTCAAACAGCCGGCGCCGGGGGCGGGCTGGGACTCGGCCCAGAGCCCCCAAAGTCTCCCAGGAGAGCGCCGCCCCCAGCGCGCGGGCAGCGCCCTCCCACCTAGCCCCCCGCCGCCTCCTGTCTTCTGCGCCCGGGAAGCCCCCTCCTCGCCGCCCCTGCCACTGAGGTCCCAGTCCCCAAAACTCCCCAATCCCCCTGGCCGGCACGAGGGGAAGTTGCTGCCCGCCGCTCGGTCACCTTGGCTGTCACCGAGGGGCCTCGCTTGCGGACGCCCCCTGCAGAAGGCACAAGCGCGCCGAGCCCTACGCAGAGCACGAGAGGTAGCAGCAGCCGGGGACCCGGGCCCATGGTGAGCGGTGGCAGTGGTGGCAGGGCTCGGGCGCGACCGCAGGCTCCGGGACGTTGGCGGGACTTCCAGCCGGCTGCGCCTGCGCGCTCCCGGTTGGGGGGGATGGGGATGGGGCGGTCGGGGCAGGGCCGGAACCCGGGGTGCGCTCCTCCCAAGTTCAGCGCAGCGACCGGAGCTAGGGACTCGGACAGGCGCGCTGCCGAGGGCGTAGCCAGATCTGACTGCCGCGCCTGCGGCGAGTGTGCTCCAGGGCCCGGAGCGAGCCCGCGCGCCTCGGGCGCGGCGCCCCGGAGAGGCGCGGACACGGGGCGCGGCGGGCTCGGCCCGGAGCCCTAGAGCTGAGGGTGCGCGGCGGCATCTCCAGGAACTTACCGCGTAGGCGCGTTTTAAACCTCACGGAAAGTCGAGGACTCTCCAGACTCCGGGGCCGCCTGGCAACTTGGCGCCGCGGGGCGGGGGACTTTGCGGACGGTCCGGGTCTGTAACCGCAGCTGCCCCTGGAGTAGCCTCCGCCGCGTCTGCCAGGTTCCAATGTTCCATCAGAGACTTGAGCTAAGTTTTGGACGCCTCTCAGAACTTTGGGACCGACCCCTGGATGGGTTGACTCTATTACACATGATGAATGACCTCTCATTGAGATGATTCAAGTTGGGGATATAATTTTTACAAACTTAAGAATTATGTTTCGGAAGATTATTTAATGCCACGGGGAAAGGCTGATTATACTTTTAAATGGAAAGCTCAGGTTGCAAAATCACATAGAAATTCTGATCTCAACTGTGCAAATAAATATACAAAGGCATTTTAAAAATGGAAAGAAATGCACCAAAACATTTACAGTAGCTATGGTGATAGAATTATGGATTTTTGTTTTCTTTGTAATTTTGTGATTTCCCAGATGTTCTACATTGAACATGTATTTTATAATCAGGAAAATGTTATTTTAAAACTCAATGCTGTTTGAATTAGGACTTCAAAAGAACTTTTTCATTTTAGAGTAATCGCTCCAAATTAACTACAAATTAATAATAGTATTCTCTCGGTTTTCTTAGGGGCTGGTGCCATGACTTTCAAGCAGAGATATCCCTTGGGTAAGCAAATAGGATTCCTACGTGTAACTAAGTGGAGATCTAAAATTACATTGGAAGTGTTCATTATATATAAAAGGAGTAACCGCCGCTTTTGAGGGTTGGGCAGATCACTTAGGAATTACTTTGACAATTCAGTCCAGTGAAGAAGGATCTAATGGCTTTCCTCATTACCCCCACCTCCAGTAAAGAAAGAGGCCCCCTACCATAGCCAGCTAAGGGTATGAAAGCACTTATCTCACTGAATAATTGCCTATATTTATCTGTATTCATTACTGTAATTGTTTTTGTCTGTCTCTGCTATCAGAGTGTAAGTGCCACCAGAGCAGGGAGCAGGCCTGTATTTATTCCTTTTGATGACCCAGATCTAGTACAATGCCTGGTACATACTGATTTCTCAATAAATATTTGTTCAATGAATGAATGTGTCTGTCCAACTTCTTTTTTTTAAATCCTTTTATTGGGAAGATTGATACAAATAAAGTGCACAAGATGTAAATGTACAAATCGGCAAATTATCACAAAGCGAACACAACTAGAACCGCCCCCTCCAAAGAAGTGAAATGTTCACCAGCCGTCTAGAAACTCCTCTTGTACCCACTCCAGATCACTAACACTTTCTTTTCCCAAGTTAACCACAATCCTGACTTCTTACATTATGGTTTAGTTTTGTTTTAACTTTATATGAATGGAATCTTACAGCGTGTATTCTTTTGCTCAAATTTATGTTTGTGAAATTCATCCATGCTTTTGCCTGTAGCTCTTTTGGTGCATAGCACAAGATAGGGGTCAAATTCAATTTCTTTTTCAATATGAATATCCACTTGTCCCAGCACAATGTATTGAAAAGTCTCTCCTTTACTCACTGCTCTGTAATGCTACTTCTGTCGTGGGACAAGTGTTCATACGTGCAACCGTCTGTTTGTGGGCCCTCTCTTCTGTCCCATTGGCATATTTGTTTATCTTTGTGCCAATATCACATTGTCTTAATGAAAATAGCTTTATGCTAAGTCTTCATATTTAGTAGCACAAGTCCTCTCACTTTGTTCAACAGATTCTTGGCTGTTTTCATAAACTGGAAAAAACTTGTCAGTTTTCATAAACTGGATTTTGATTGGGGTTGCATTGCCTCTATAGATCATGTGGGAAAGACTTGGCATATTTGTAATATTGAGTTTTCCAATTCATGAACATGGCATATTCCTCCATTTGTTAGGTCTTTGTTAATTTCTCTCAGTAAAATTTTATAGTTGTCTGCCTAGAGATCTTATACATATTTTGTTAGATTGATTTCAAGGTTTTTTTTTTATGCTATTGTAAATTATACCTTTTAAAATATTTATTTTCCTATTTGTTGCTATTATATTGTGAAATTAATTTTGTATATTAATCTTGAGTAGATCAAGTTTGTTAAACCTATTAATTCTAATAATTTATCTGTGAATTATTTAGGATTTTCTACATAGATGACTATATCATCCATGAATAATGATAGTTTTATTTCTTCTTTTCTAATCTTTACACCTTTCATTTCTTTTTTCTTGCCTTATTGCACTGGCAAGTACAAAAGGAAGTGGCAATAGCGGGAGTTTGTATTTTGTGGGTTAAATTGTGTCCTCCCAAAAGATATATTGAAGTTCTAAACCCCAGTATCTGTGAATGTGAACTTACTTGCAAATAGGGTCTTTGCAGATGTAATAAGTTAAGACAAGGTCATACTGGAGTAGGCTGTGCCCAACTCCAATATGATTGGTGTCCTTATAAAAAGAAGAGAGACAAAGACATACACAGAGGAAAACATCCTGTGAAGACAGAGACAGAGATTGGAGTGATGCATCTGTAAGCCGAGGGATACCACAGACTGCTGGCAACCAGCAGAAGCTAGGAAGAGGCAAGAAAGGACCCTCCCCAAAAGCCTTCAGGGAGAAGATGGCCCTGCCAACAACTTGATTCCAGACTTTTAGCCTCCAGAATTGTGAGATAATAAATTTCTGTTGTTTCAAGCCACACAGTTTGTGGTACTTTGTTACGGCAGCCCTAGACAAACTTGTCTTGGTCCCAATCCCGGAGGGAAAGCTTTCAATATTTCACCACTAAGTATGATATTTGCTAAAGGGTCTTTTGGGAGGGGATATCCTTTTTCAGCTTAAGAACATTTCTTTCTAGTCCTAGTTTGTTAAGAGTTTTTATCATGAATTTCATCAATATCATGTATTGAAATCAGCTGAAATAATCAGATGATTTTTTCCCTTACTCTGTTAATGTGTTGAATTGCATTGATTTGCAAATCTTAACACAACATTGCATTCTGGAATATGCCCAGCGTGTATTGGCCTTTTAATATATTACTGCATATAGTTTGCTCATTTTCTTTTTTAACAAACTTACAAAAAAATTAAATAAAATAAAAGGCACTTCTCTTGATGTTCAAGAAAAAACGACAAGTGAAATGTGGCTTTGGCTTTCCAGTTCAGACCAAGTTGATCGCCAAAAATCCCATTTTGATATTAGTGGGTTCGTTTGCTAATCTTATGTTCAGGATATTTGCATCTATATTCATGAGTCAGACTAGCCTGAAATTTTCCTATCTTGGAATTTCCTGTCATTTTTTATATCAGGGTTATTCTGGTCCTTTAACATGAGTTGGCAAATGGTAGATGTCTTTCCTATGCTCTGAGTTTATGTAAGGTTGCCATCATTTCTTCCTTGAATGTTTGTTAGAAGCCATCTGGGCTTGTAAAGTTTTAAATTGTACATTTAATTTTTTAAATAGTAGAAGGGTCATTCAAGTTTTCTATTCTTCTGTCATTTTTTATATGTAGTATTTTTTGAGGAATGTATCCCTTCCATTTATATTTTAAGATTTACTTTATGTATAAAGTTGCATAATATATCTTTTTATAATTTTATAGGGTCGCAGGACCTGTAGTAAGGTCTTCTTTTTCATTCCTGACATTGGTTATTTCTTTTTTCTTTTTCCTTGAATGGTTTCACCAGGGAAGCAGGTGAATATAATATATTTGATTTGATTTCATTAGTGTATGTTCTTATTTTTATTTCCTTCCTTCTACTTTCTTTGAGTTTAATTTACTGTTACTTTTCTATCTCCTTGAGATAAACTCTTAATTCATCGATTGTTTTAGTCTTTCTTCTTTTATATTGCTCTATATGAAATTAAAGTAATAGAATTCCCCTCAACAAGCACAGCTTTTGATGCTTCCCACAAGTTTTGATATGTAGTTGTTTCATCATCATTCAACTAAAAATATTTTCTAATTTATACTTTTATTTCTTTTTTGGTCCATGTGTTATTTAGAAGTGTAGTATTTTATTTCCAAAACATGACTTTTTAAAAATCTTTTGGTAGTGATTTTTAGCTTAGATGTATTGCGATGAGAGAACATACTCTGTATTATCTCATTCTTTTAAAATACGTAGAGACTTGCTTTATGACGTAGAGTCTGATCAATTTTTATGAAACCGTTTCCTATGTATTCTGCCCTTGTTGGATTCAGTATTCCTTATATGTCCATTAGATCAAGTTTGTCAATCCTGCATTTCATATTTCTATCCTTACTGACTCTTTATCTGCTTATTATAAGAGTTACTGAGAGAAGGATGTTAAAATCTCTTGTTATGACTGTAGATTGTCTATTACTCCTTGTAGGTCTGTAAATTTTGCCTCATATATTTTTCTTTATGTGTTTTGAGGCAACTTTATTAAGTACAAACAAATCTAATATTATCTTTTGATGAATTTTTTTGTCATTATGAAGTATCCTTTATTTCTAGTAATGCTTTTTGCCTTAAAGTCTGATATTACTATAACTTGCCATCTTTCTTTGGGTTACTGAATGCATGGTTTCTCTTTCTCTATGATTCTACTTTCAATCTTTCTGTTTTTATGTTTTAATATATCTCTTTAAATAGGATAAATTGGCTTTTTAATGAAGTTTGATCATCTTTATCTTAAATAGAATATGTAGGCTGTTTACATTTAATGTTTTCACTCATATAATTGAATTTAAATCTAACATCTTAGTATTTTCTTTCTATTGTTTTATGTTTCTCTTTCCCTCCTTTCTTGCCTTTTTCTGAGTTGATGGAACAGATTTTAGTATTCTGTATTCCTCCCCTACTGGCATGATAGTTACACATTCTTTATTCCTCTTTCAGTAGTTATACAAAGATTACGACGTACGTTCCAGATTTTTCAAAGCCTAATGGAACCTGTTACCCTTACTCTCTGTCTGGATGATACAGAACCTCAGGACACTTTGCCTCCATTTATCCTTTCTAGAATTTTATGCAGTTGCTGTCGTGTATTTTATTTTTACCCCCACAACATATATCATTATTGCCTAATAAAGTCATATACATTTAGATTTATCCACATGTTAATGCTATCATTGCTCTTTATTAATTCCTGTGTTTCTGACTTTATATACATGATCATTTTCCTCCTGCCTGAAGAACTCCATTTGGTATTTCCTTAAGTGCTAGTCTGCTGTTGAGAAAATATTTTATTTTTGTTTATCTGAAAATGTCATTCTTGAAGGATATTTTTGTCCAGTATAAAATTATTTTCTTTCAGCAGTATGAATATGTTGTTTCTTTTGACTTCTACCTTCCATTATTTCTACTGAGAAATCTGCTATTACTCTAATTGTTACTCCTTTGAAGGAAATCTGTCTTTTTTTACTCTGGATGATTTTCATATTTTTCTCTATGTTTTTTTAAAATAGTTTTACTAGAATTTGCTTAAGTGTAGATTTCTTTTTATTTATCCTGCTTGGGATTCGTAGGGCTTCTTAACTCTGTGACTTGATGTCTTTTACCAATTTTGGAAAATTCTCAGTCATTAACTCTTCAAAACTCACTTAGAATCAATCTCACTACCTAAGACAATTACTTTCATTTGTGTGCATTCCTGTATAGTCTCTTTCACATGTTTCAAAAAGCATTTGAAGTGATATAATCACAGTGTAAAATATATAATTAAAATTATAGATAAATGTAAGATTAATATTGAATGTATGCATTATGCATTGCATGTATGCAAATGCATTGCATGTATGAATTATAAAAAGGATTAGCTAATTCTGTTGGCAGTTATCTTTTGTAATATCAAAATAAACCATAGAGGCATAAGATTTTTATAGCTTGCCACTTTTATTGTTGCAGTTTGAGTCATCACAAAGAAAGACTGCTTGTGTTTCATTTGTCAATGATTTATGAGTACCAGAGAGTAGAGTTTTATCATATTTAGTTTTTTTCCTAGTATATCAGAAGCAAGTTTTAGATTTCTGCTATTTTTAAAATAAAAGTGGCTCTCAATGTCTTTCAATGTCTTACATTTCAATGTCTTTCAAAACCCTTTATTTTTTGTCCACTGTGTGAACTTTTTCCATTATTTATGTAAATGACATCTTAGTTGAGTCAAATATTACCTTCCCCTCAAACTACAATGGAACTGGCACAAATACCTTTGTTAAATTAAATTCATGTTTAGCAAATAAATGCCTACAGCTTATGTTAATTACTAGCTATTTGAATGGTGAGTTTTGGCCTGGGAAATTTCTTTCAAGCATCAGGATGAGAGCAGCATGCAGTCACCTGAGATCATCAGCAGGCATTAGGGTCCACTGGCTAGGACGCCGGATCGGGGTAAAATTACTGGGGCTCTCAAATTGTCCTTGTCTTTAATGAGCATAGCACGTTTTTTCTGGAACTGGTCATTTGCCCAAATGTTCTCCCCTTCATGGGCAGCCCCTGCCAAACTTGCAGTGACAAAGTCTTCAAGAAATTAAAAAGTAACCTTGCTTTTTACTTGCCAGTCTGAACAAAACCGACCACCACTCTGAATGACAGGGGATGCTCCCATTCTCACCCTCCCTGAGCTCCTTCATCAGCCAGGACAGAAGCGCTAGCATTGACAATTGTTGACACTTACCTGTGCTGGGCACTGGGTTACAAAAAGGAAATTGGGAAGATGCATGATTCCCGCCCTCAAGGAGCTTCAAAAGGAGGATACGTACATGAAAAGCGTTTAAAGTAACATTTGTTGCATGCCAATCAATGGCCCAGAGAGTGTGGGGTGGGAGATTCAGCCCACTGAGAAAGCCTGCAGAAGGGAAATCTAACCTTCACGGAGTTTCTTCATTGCGTACAAGGCACCTTGCATACAATTTCCCCTTTAACTCAGTGAGGTAGGTAATGTTAGAAACAGATAAAACTGAGGAACTGAAGTTTATCTGAAACTTTAATACATGTGCTTCAATGAAGTACAAGTGTGATGGAGATTTTGCAAATATCTAACTTAAGTGGTCAAAAACGGTTAATTTAGGGAACCTGGAATCATAGTTGGATTTGAATGTAATAATTGAGAATTATGAGAAGTGGCGAGTAAGTGATATGGTTCTTACAATTTAGGGTGAACTAGGAGATTGATTAAATATTGATTATATTCCAAAAATAAGGAAAATCTACTCATGCGAGGGAACTAACACCAAGTGCTGTGAAACTCTGATGATTCCTACTTCAGGCTGCACTGATCTGAGCGCGGGATATGTCTACCTTGACAGCTCAGGCAACCTTTTAAAAAATTCTTTGGAGACAATCTGTTATTAAATTGATCTATATATTTATGTTCTCTCCTATTCACTGTTATTTACTATTCACCACGGCTGCCAACTTTTAAACAGTCTGGGTATAAATGTTTGTTCCTAAACCTTTGCTGATAGATATGTTTTATGTAACAGTTATGGAGTCCATTAACACGAAGCACTAAAACACAAAAAGAAACTAAAGAGATTTATAAGCATATGAAATGCCCTCACCAGAGACAGTTGAAATAATAAATCCAAAGTCAAAGGAATATTTGTGAAGTTACCAGGAGCAGATTTATCTACTTCAAAACACGCTTTGTGGGACTGAATTATGTTATATATTATGCTTAATTTAAAAGGTAAAATACAAATTGACTTTCATTTATTGGTAACAACTTCTCATTGTGTGTAAGGAAACCCCAGTATCGTAGAAGAGAGAAATTTCATTTCAAATACTTCTATGTCATTTGCATTCTTGTTAAAAGAAATTGCCTGAATGAATTTTCTTTAAAAATTGGAAATTTGGGAAATTATTAGTATTTTTAAGTGACATTAAAAGACTTCCAGCATTACTGTTTTACAAAAATACCCAGTTCTAAGCCCAACTGCTGGTAGCAACAGTAGTCTAGAGGGCAATTTTTCTGGCTACAACTTAAGATATAATTATCCTCAGAAACAAACATCCCCCTCACCAAAAAAAGTTGGCAAAGTAAAATGGTGGCATCTATCTCCTCGTTAAAACATCAGTTTGACAAAGTCCATGTACTACTCTGTTTCAGAAAGGTCCAGCTCCTTTAAACATTGGCATTTTTATCATTTTGCGCATTTGATGCTGGCCACTGGCTGACAGCATCTGTGTGGATTTCTCCTTGAATATCTTCCCTCCATCGACTGGTAACAGTTGCTCGTAGGACTTCTGGTCATGAGCACTGCTCAAGAGAGAAAGCCAATAGTACTTGTCTGAAATTGTTACAGAAAACATTCCTTCTCTTCTTGTTTTGTTTGTTTGCTTGTTTGTTTTTTCCTGTTTGAAGGTGGGTCTAAATGCCACTGAGCTTTCAGGTTGAGATGGCTCAGACTAGAATGGCAGTTTCCTATGCTTTCATTGGAGAGAAAAGACACTGACATTGTAAATCTGGCCTGTATTCACTGTCATAGGGCTAATCCATGGCCATAAAATTAGAGTTGAATACAAGATAAACTGCAAGCCACTGTTCTCACATCAATCTATACAAACAAGCTAATGCTTTATTTTAGGAGTGAAAGTAAAATTCTTAATTGCTCCTTAAACATGTGGCTCTAAGTATGGGCCTATTATAGCAAATATTTTTGAGCAAATTAATTTTCCTGTATGTAAATTTTTTTACAACAAAAAAGGTTAAAATTCAAGAAAATAACAGGAAAAAATCTTCAAAGTCTTAATCCCCCAAAGTAAATACTGTTAATGTTTTGGTGTTTTCCCTTTCAGCCTTTTGGTTATTCTGCTCATCCAACTTTGCATTTTATTTTTTCATTGAATTCAATTAATATAATGCTCTGGGATATCTTCTATGATAACATGTCAGTTATGAGTTTAAAACATGATTTTGAAAGATGTAAGATGGTTTAAGAAATGAAAAAGTGTGAAGTATTGTCCCTCTTGCAACAACAACAAAAATTGTTCAAGAGAAAAAATTTTCAAAGCTTATAAACACCACACAGTAGTTTTCAAAGGTAGCAACTGAAAATTGAATTTGAAAAGGTAGCGGGGAGAAGGAAAAAGAATCCCAGCCTAGACGGGGAAGGGTGTGGGGACTCACTTCTCAGGTGAGCCCTCTGAGTTGACCACCTGCTCTCAGGGCCACACCAGCTCCTTGCAAACCTCCGCACACCTCCTGCCCCCAACTAGGCCCGGGGAGGAATGTGGCAGGGGGCTGGCAGAAACGCCCTTTCCCGTCTACCCTGCTTCTGGAGTCTTATGATATCGATATGGCAACAGGAAGGGCTTTGATCCAGCATCTCTCACATGAGAGATAAGAATGCCAAGGTCTAGGGAAGGGAAATAACTCTGCGCAGGGCTGGCTCTGTCACCAGCAGCAGTCTGAAGGGAGGCGGGCCACCTCTCTTTCTCTCTACTGCTGTTCTGTGGCCCAGGCTGCCGGCAGAGGACTTCCCAGAAGTCGTGGCCACAGTCAGCCTGTTTTCAAGCATTAGCCCAGATGAAAGTTTTCATGTAAGGGAGAAGGAGGATTTTTACCTCTCTTTCTACCATGGGCACATCATAGGCTGATTTGAATGATTCTGAACAGCCTCTAAGTTTCCATTCATTGAGGGAACACGCCAGAAAAACTTAAAAACTATGACATTTTCAATAACAGGACCCAATAAAGTCCTTTAAGGCTTGACTTAAATCCTGGAATTCTAGACTCTCAAGCTTGAAGGGGCTTTATAAAGGTGATATTTTGAGTGGGTGACTCAAGCTACAGCAAAAAAAAAAAAAAAAAAAAACCCAAGCAGGTTATTAATTTCATCATCAAGAGATTACTAAAAATTCTTGCCTTCACTACAATTATTGCAAAAATTATTTTTTTCAATTTTCCTGAACTCTGAAAAAACAGCAGGAAATTATTAGTTACAATGATGGTTGTGTTTGCCTTGCTAAGAAGATGGATATTGAATGTAGAATTACCGTATCATCACTGAATGCTTAACTGTATCAGTTTTGAATTTACCCATGTGTGGTAGATTGTTTAATGACCACAGATCCCACCCCCCCATCCCACTATGCACTCCCTTTTATAATGTGACTGTGCTGCTCATCCCATCCAGGGGTGTTGTCCATGTCCCTACCCCCTTGAATTTGGGCTGGCCTTGTTTGCTTCCACCAGTGGGATGTCGTGGAAGTGAGGTGGTTTGAGTTCCGAAGCCTCAGCCTTAGGTGGCCTTGTAGCTCCGCCTTCCCTTCCTGGAGCACTGAGAGTGACTGCCACATCAGCAGTGGGTCTAGCCTACAGGAGACTGAGAGGCCGCATGGAGCAGCATCAGGTACCACAGCCAGCACCAAATGCCACACATGAGAGGGAAGCCAACTTAGACGCCCAGCCCAGCCAACCAGCCGGCTGCGTGCAGCTGTATGAGGGAGTGAAGGTAAGACAGGCAGAGGAAATGCCCAGCCAACTCATAGAAGTGTGAGAGACAATAAATTGTTGTTTGAAACTAAGTTTTGGGGGTGATTTGTTACACAGTAATAGATAACGGATACACCCTGTCACAATCTTTTAATCTGTAATTATGATATAGGAGGTTATTTGCTTAGGGGAATCCTTTGCAATTCCCTGCAAGATTTTATTTTTCCTCATGCAGAGAGACAGACTCTCTGTAAGGAAAGATGTTCACTCTTACTAAAAGAATACTCCAGTCTCCCAAGGTTGGTAGAGAGAGAATCTCATATGTGAAGGGCTGTTCCTCCCTTTCTCTTTCATCACTATCACACCCTGGCATGGATACAGACCCATCCCCAGGGGAAGCTGGACCTGTACACACACATACACACACACATGCATGCGCGCATGCACGCACACACACACACACAAAACCCAAGGTCACACAGCTAACAAGGGTGGAATTAGGATTCAGCAGACTGCCTTCAGAGCTTATACTGTTAACAATTACACTCTCTGCCCAGAGTTACGTATGGTGGCTCCTACGTGTGGCTATCTTAGGAGCCCTCAGATACCAACACATTCTTGTGGATTTCCTGCTGCACTAGCTCCTTATCTAATTCCCAGCCTGCCTCCCTGGTCAGATACTGTTTTCCCTTCACTATCCAGGAACACGCTCCTGTCTAGACTCCTAGAGCCCAGGCCCAAGGGTGGGAGCTTCTTTGTCCCAGATGAGTAATGTGGGGGAATCCCCAGTCCCTTTAGAGTGTGGCAGATATTGTAAATGCCTCATTCAACACCCTTTTTAACTTCCCTCTAGTTTTCCTTCTTGTACTCTGGAGGCTGGAGTGCTAAAATGACAGTCCCCAAGACTCCACTGTAGTCTCCACATGTGACCTAGTTTTCACCAAGAAGACACACTGCTTAGGATTAGGAGGCTGAGATGACAAATGTGAGTAGTGGCTCTCCAGAGAGAGATCAGATCTGGCAAGTACAATGAGTAAGACAATTGGATTTCCTGGCTCAACTTCACTGGATATTTTGGACTCTGTCCCTGGTGTCCAGGATGTGGCAGATGGCAGTGGCAGGAAAGTTTCACTAGAACAGTCCAATGGAGTAGTTGGCCATTTCTCCTGGTTACTTTGTAACTGGCTGAATAACATCCAAGCCCAGTTCTCTAGCTTTTCCAGAAATTCTACAAGGTACCTCATTCCTTTTAATAAACTCCTCTCTGCTTAAACCAGCTAACATGGATTCTGCTGTCTGGAATCAAAAATCCTGGCCAATATAAGATGACACTGCACCCCCCACCATAGAAGTGGCCCCTACAAACAAAGAGTGGAAATTCAGAGGTCGTACTGGAGAGAAAATGGGTGAATCCATAAAACCTGGCTCAACGAGCAAATGTTGGGTCAGGGATGGGCTGAGCCAGTAACAGAGTCAACCTACAGAGACCTCATGTCTCAGCAGAAATAAGCAAGAGAATCATCTAAAAGCAAGATCAAGTTGATTGGAGAACTAAAGCCAAGATACCAGGTCTAAACCGAGTTTTCATGGACAGCATTAGGCTGAGTCAGGAACCCTTTATGAAGAGCCTTAGCCCCCTACCACAGGCTTGCAAGTACTAATCTTAGCAGCGTGATGGATAGGACATGTCTTAAAGTTTAATTGATGACTTGTTCCCTGCAGCATGAGGACATGAGGAAATGGTATCTCCTACCCACATATCAGAGAGATTTTTTAGAGATTAATTCTTTGGATCTCTCCTTGAGATCTCTCACCTTGAGAATGAAGTAGCTTTCATACTGAATAAGCTAATGTCAGATCATGAGTATATTTTGGTTTAAGATATAAAATGAATCAAAAGTAATTTGTCTTAATCAGCCAATGTATCATTAAAACGTTTTAATTCCAAGTGTTACTTTAGTTTGTCTTTATAAGTAAGATAAAGCAGAGCCAAGAGGAAGAAGCAAAAGCAAACCAAAGTTAAGTTATTGCTTCTGATGAGGCAAACCCTGTCTGGAAGAACTGTCAAGGATCAGGCCTTTCCCTAATTGACAGGTGGGGGTGGGACTCTGAAAGGGGAGTAGGCCTTATGGAGTGAGGGAGGGTACAGTAGGATGCAAAACACAGCTTGCTTGTCTAGGTGGTGCATTGAGGCCCAACTCAGTCCCCATGGCATCCACCTTGGGACAAGCCTTGGCAGCTGGCCATTGGAGAGGGATCCGATTACATCATGCCTGGCATCAGCTGCATCCCCCTGGAGGAGAATGCCCAAATTTTGAGAATGTCATTCCTGGGGCTTCCCCTTTATCCTCTTTGTCCATAACAATCCAATGAATAGGCTTTTTTTTTTTTTTCTAGTTCTGAATGTTAAGAACAATCTATTTGACTCAAGATTTTTCATAACGTCTTTCCTCTTGCCTAAATTCTTCTAACTAATCCTGAGATGCCGTTTGCAATGCCCAGTAGCCAGGGTGTTGGACACTGACTCTTTAGGAGGTATCTTTGTGAAACTGAGAGGAGGAAGACCTAAGAGGAAATACAGACATTACAGGAGATGTCAGTTGTTTGGCACTTTCCACATTTTAATTTCTACTTCTTTAATGAACAGGCACTGGAAAGGCATTGCTTCAAGTGACCATCTTCTTTCAGTTGTTCACATGAGGAGACATACATGCTAAATGGATGACTCTAGATTGCAGTAGATTTCAGCTATCCTACAGAAATCTACAGATTAATATGCATCTAAATATTTTAATGAAGGCTTTGGTTGTTTTACATAAAGGGACTGATCAGGGTTTGTTTATATCAAATAATAAAGTATCATTGATTGCTTGTTTTCAACTTTTATTACTACATATATCAATGTCAGGCTTTTTTTCTGGAACTTTCTGTCTCCTTAATTGTTTGGTTATCATTTAAGGGGGATTTAGTCTACATTTCTCTTTCTTTTCCTAGTCATTTCTATTTCCTCTGTTGGAAGTTGGAACTTATAACATCACGCACAATTAATTAAAATTCTTTCTCTTCCCTCCTCCTTTTGTCAACCACTTATTCCTTTTAAAATTCAGGACCTCTGGTCATAACCTCATGGTTTTATCTGATATGGTTACTTTAGCTGATTAAGGGGGTTATTTATATAAGCATCATAGTCATCTTTATCAAATAATCTTGAATTACATATTTTACAGTTAGCACAAATATTTATAACGGAGTGGAAAAAACACAATAGAGCTTCCTATTGTGATGTTATGACAGGTTGAACACATGTATCTAATTTTGATCCCTCCTGAAACCCAATGAAAACACAGTAAAGAGATTTAACATCAGAGATAAACTCCCCAGGGCAGGGTGGATAGAAAGGAGATAAGAACAACAACAGTTTGTAAATTGGAAAGCAGATGGACAGGAGGCATCTTAGCAGTTGCAGGAAACCACATTCTAAACCTTGAGTGGGGAAAGCTTAGGACCAGCCTGATTTTCACGCACCGTCTTCAAAAGGCTAGGGACCGGCAGCAGCAGGGACTTCTGGAACCTGAGTTGGAGGGTTGGGTGAAGAGCAAAATAAGGACGCCTGATGAGAGCTGTTGTGGAATGGAGTAGACCCCTCACTGTCTGCCCCCTCCACCCTGGGAATCGGCCCTTCTCCCAGTCCAGCAGGGCCCTGGAGATTTATTCCCTGCAGAGCATGTCGGGACTCGGGGATGCCAGGCAGGGCTAAAGGCAGGGCTACCATATTAAAACAGGGAAGTTAAGCAAATGTTTGTACAATTAATGATGAATCCTCTCAGCTTTTTCTACTATTTAACTCTCACAATACAGGAAGCCAGACTTTCACCTTCTGTGCAGGAGAGAAAAATATTCCAGCTGGAAACTGACCAGCCCCAGAGGAAAGACCTAAAGCTACTGATATCAAAAGTTCCCCAACAAACAACCCAGCCAGATCATTCTACAGGGGAGCTCAGTGTGGATAAGCCCAAACCAACCATCTCAGACTTCCAATCATCTTTCTGTTTCCCCATAGTAAACATAAGCAGACAGCCAATGGTTGCCAGATATCTGAGGGATGTCCCTAACCCCGAAGAGAGAAGATAAAATGAACCAACATGGAAAACAAGCGACTTGCAGAAATTAGAGAAAAGAAAAGAAAACAAAACACCAAAAAGATTATTAATATCCTCAGAGAGCTAAGGGGAGATACTACATTTAGGGAACAAATATTATTAGCCAAAAAAAACCCCAACAAATGAAAAACCAATAAAACAAAAACCCAAGAACTTTCAAAGAACAAAAAATAATTTTTAGAATTGAAAAGCTATATAATAGCAGAAGTGGTATTATGTTTGGAATTAGAAATGTTGAAAAAGAAAGTTGAATAAATTTTCCAGAAAATAGAGAAAAAAGATAAAGAAATGGAAACTAGAAGATTAAAGGTAATAAAATTAGGTAACTAGTACAGAACTTTTTAATACAAATTTTAAAAAAAGAGAGAACATAGAAAAAGGAGGGGAAGAAAGCATCAAAAATTTTTTCAGAAAAATTTCCCAGCAACAAAGAACATGAATCTTGACTTGATTGGGCCCACTAGGTGTCCAGCATTGTGAATCAAAAGTGATCTACATCAATGCACATCACTTTAAAATTTCAAAATAGGAGGAAGATTCTACAGGTTTCAAAAAAGGAAAAATAAGTCACTTACAAAGGATAAGGAATCAGAATTATTTTAGATTTCTCAACTGCATCACTGGAAGCTAAACAACAATGAAAGAATGACTCCAAATTCTGAAGGAAAGTTATTTCCAGCCTAGAATACATTGCCAGCCAAAATATCAATCAAGTGTAGAACAAAGACATTTTCAGACATGAAAGTTCTGAAAAATCTTACTTTCCCTGCACTTTTTTTCAAGAAGCTCCTGGAGACTGTGCCCCACCAAAGACAGGGAGAAAATAAGCCAGGAAAGAGGAAGACATGGTATACAGTACGCGGAACTAGAACACAGGAGTGTGGTGACAGGAGTCCTAGGGATAATTGGGAACAGGATGCCACCGTGACAGGTGCAAGCCAGGTGAGGAGGGAAACCAGTCCTCAGTGGAGCAGTGTGACTCAAGAGATAGACATAGTCCTTTACGCTGCCCTTTTCCCGTCATGAACCTATTAGAGGCTGTGTTCCACCAAAACAAGGGAGCATTCCAAGCATGAGAGCAGGAGTCAGGGAATTTAAACTTGGAGCCAGGCAAAGGCAGTTCAAGGGTAACAGCCAAAGGAAAGTGGAGTTCTCTAGAAGGGATGTCTTAAAAAAAGTCTGTCTCTCTATATATATTTATATATATATTTATATAAAACTGATAGATTGGTGAAATTGGTCTGTGAATGAAAGACGTAGGAAGAATTAATAAAAAACTAAGCAAAGAAAATAAGCAAATGAAAAATCAAGGAAATTATTAATTTCAGGAAAAACAACGAGTATACAACATTGAATATATTTAGCCAAAAATTCTACTGTAATGATACTGAGAAGATGGGAGATGTGAAATAGATTGATGGTTGTGTGTGTAAGAAAACTAAATCCTCAACTCCCATAACAGAAAGTCATATGATAATACCTAAAACAGAAGAAGCAGAGTTAGCATAATTTTATATTTAGTATTACTATATAGTATTTAGGAGTAAAGTGTCATGATGTTTGCAACTTACTTTTTAAAGAATTCATCAAAAATGTGTGTGTAATTATACATATATGGTTTTTGAAATTTTTTACAATAACAAATTATGGATAAAAACTTATGATAGAGAAAAATGAAGATGTGTAAATGCTGGAAGCAACAGCTGAAAATGGTATTCCCCAAAGACAGACTACAGGTGTGGTGAGGGGTGGTTCAGGGACTGGTGTTTTTTGTGAGAAGACTTTAGTTGTTACTTTTTGACTTTCTAAACTATGAGCATGCCTCACTTCGATAAAAATTAAAATTTATTTAGAAATTTAAAGAAAGGAAAGAAAAAAAGGACTCATGGTCCAACTTCATTCTACTAGTAGCTGTGTGACCATGGGCAAGTCCTTAAGTACAGAAGACTGCGGAGTTCTGAACTATTATATGAAGAAGATTCAATCAGACCCTCTACTTAAGTCAAATTCACTGTCTCTCTCATCAGACACAAGCTTATTTGTTTATTTAAACTTTGTCTTTCTTCATTACTTTAAATTTTGCATGTCTAAAGGTCCAAAACTGTTTCCAGATTACTAAATTGCATTGACTAGAAAAGTAATTCTTAATGAGGATGACTTTAGCTGTTTGTCACAAAAATTTGCACTTGTACTCAGATTTATCCTCTTCACAGTCAACAAACCTGGTCTTCCTAGATTCCTAGTCTCTAACTTGGAAAAAAATATGGAGCATGTGGAACAAAAATAACTCAAATGTAGAATCACTTGGGGAATAATTTCGACTTACATAGTTAAACGAAAAATCTCCAAAGTCATATTCGCCAGAATTACATCCAAGAACAACGTTTTATTTAGCAACTAACTGAGATGAATAGCAGCTTCAGTAGCTCTAAGCAAAGGCTCTATTCATCAAATTTAAGGACACAGGCAAAGGAAATTGATTCATTTCTGGACCTGATTGAGTTTCCACAGTTAGATGCATTGGAGGGAGAAATGGCCTGAATGCTTCAATTCTGCGGTCATTGCCTGCATGTAATCTGGTCTGGAACACCCCACCCTTGTGTCCTCAAGTCCAACCAGGCTCCCCACATGGAAGAGACTCTTATCTCTATACCACTTTTAGAATAATCAATGGCATCTTTAATAAATACGTGTGATCTTTCAACTGAATTACAGCTTTCCCTAGAAGATGCCTGTATATATGAAAGATGCATAAGATGCATAAAATATTGGAATACCTTATGAAAAGGAGGGCTCAGCTTGGTACCTTGTACTTCGTTGGTGCTCTATCAATGCTTGTTGAATCAATTGAAAGTCTCATATTAAGCTTATTATATTTGACACTGTTACAAGATTTATTTTCACCTCCTCCCCATCATTCTGAGAGTCTGCTTGGAAACAAGAAGGCTCTTCTCCTGTGGTATGTTATCACTGCCACATCCATACTTCTTTCGTCTCTTGAGTGACACTGACTCAGTGTCTTAACTCACCTCTAGAGTTTAACCTCCGAAGGCAAGGACATGTCTGTCTCATTCACCCCTCACAAGGCACATAGCAGGCGCTTGGAAAATACTTGTCAGAGAAGCAGGCTTCATTCTGGTGGCTTGTTTGGTCCAGAAGGCCTGTTTGATGTCAGGATGCTAGGTTCCTTAGTTAACTCATTGACTTGGGTTTGTAAGCCTTGCCCTCAGAGTCAAAATACCCTGGGTTTGAGGCCCAAATTGACCTATTAACTATTAACTATAGGACCTCAGACAATTTACTTAAATTCTCTGAGTTTCAGTGTCTTAATCTCTAAAAAGGAAGTGACAATAACACCTTCCTCACAAAATTTTGGTGCGAGTTAAATGAAATTTTATATTTTATATATATATAAATGTATATATTATATATATTTTCTGGGATAGAATCTAGCACATCATAAGTACTCAATAATGTTAAATCTTTTCTGTTCATAGACCAAGTTACTGATGTGTAGAACTTGAAAGTAGTAATAAGGGACTGCAAACTATTTTTAATAATTCAAAAAGACTAATAGAATTGTTATATTTACTCATTATAATATTAATGAAAATGTTAACCTCTTTTGGGAAATGTATCAACTTGCTGTTTCATGCTAGTCAGCAATCTTTCTTGGCACATACATGTCTCAGATTAATTAAAAATGAACTATTCATATATGTAGCAGTATATAAAAACTCAAAATAGGGAGTTTATAAGGTGTCCTTGGTTACTTGAAACTACAGTGGATCCTTGGTTTTTCAGAACCACCTGTTTTTGGCCTGGGTCCCAACTCCAGAACTATGATGGGCTAACAGAATTTGGAGGACTGAAGTGTTCACTGCTAGACACTTCGAGTGTGTTTAGTAATAAAAATAAACTAGTTTCACAGCAATAAGAATACATATTCTAGCTAGACTGAGCTATTATACTTTTGCCTGAAACACAACAATAGCATACTCCTAGTTTGTAGTAATAGTAAAATTGGGAATTTTACTGCAAATTACTAAATAGTGGATAATGAATAATTTTACTGTAGGCTTTTATTATTAGATGGCCAGAATATCATAGTGGCATGAAATGACTATGGCATTCTAAGGAAAAATAGAGTTATTTTTAAATATTCCAGATTATTTGTGAAATCCTATAAAACCTTCAACTTTCTTGTATTTTACTCTTTAAAATGTTTTAGGAAATTATCAGCTAGCATATTTTGGGGAGATAGTGTAGAGATATAAAATCAGAGAAGAGTAACTACTTACCAGCCTCATAAATATGCTATAAAAATCCTAATGATTTCATCAGACTTCACTTGTTTATTACCAAATTCCTATGGGATGGCTTATGGTATGAAAGAAAGAAAGAAAAAGAGGGAGGAAGAGAGAGATCTTTTGATCTTTTGTAGTATTTCCTAACTTCTTTAATATGTGAATGATTTTTCGTGTTATTTTGTATTTTTAAGTCAAATTTCCCATTATCCTGATTTGAATTAGACTAAGGCCAGATTGAAATTTGGGGGAGGATATTTTTTACTAACAGGGCAACCGAACATTAAGCCATTGCAACCCCGAGATAAGTTCTATTTCTATTTTCTTAAACTAAAGATGTTTTTACTCCCGCCTCCCATATTTTTGTCATTACTCTGTTGAAAAATATTGTGAAAACCTGCTCCAAGGAAGACTAATATACCACGAGTGACCATATGTCATCTTACCTGTTGGGCACATAAAATGACTCACATTTCTGTCACCTGTCCATTAAAGAATTTGTGATGTGTGTTTTGTCTTCCTCCCCAGGGTCAATTCTAGAATGAGACTTACCCTAGAGTAAATTTTTAAAATATTGCCTACTTGTTTGGGTAAAAATTGTCTATTTTAATCCTTTGCTTGAAATATATAAACTAATTAAAAATAAAATGTTGTGAATACATTTACTGCAACTTGGATCTTATAAAAGAATGAAAGGAAGCTCGCAATTTTCTTGCTGAGTGTACCTTTTAATGACTATTACCTCAATAACAACAATATCTAACATTTTATATCACTCTTACATGATATAAATGTCATAAACAATATTTCATTTTGTCCCTGTAATAACCCTGTGAAGTAGGTGGTACAATATTATTAGTCTCACTTCACAGATGAGGAAACTGAGGCTCAGAGGGAGTTTAAGTTACTTGCCCATAGTCAAATGGCTGATAAGTACTAAAATCAGGACTCAATCTCCAGTCCTCTGACTCCTAGTTCCATATTCCTTTTTCATTTAAAAAAAAAAAACGAGGTGAAATTCACATAACATGAAATTAACAATTTTAAAGTGTACAATTCAGTAGCATTTAGTACATTCACAATATTGTGTAATCATCACCTCTATCTAGTTTCAAAACATTTTCATCTTCCCAAAAGAAAACTTCATACCCATTAAGCAGTCACTCACAGCCCCTGGCAAACACCAGTGTGCTTTTTGTCTCTATGGGTTTACCTGGATATTTCATGTACATGGAGCCATACGATATGTGGCCCTTTGTGTCTGGCTTCTTTCATTTAGTGTGATGTTTTCAAGGGTCATTCATGTTGTAGCATGAATCAGTACGTCATCCCTTTTTATGGATGAGTAATATTCCATTTAATGCATATGCTACAATTTCTTTGTCCAGTGATGGATGTTTGGATTGTTTCCACTTTTTTGTGGTTTTTGTCAACAGTGCTGCTAAGAATATTTGGACATTTGTTCAAATAATGCTAATTATTGCTAATAGATATTTGAATTGTTTCAATTTTTTGGCCATTATGAATAATACTGCTATGAACATTCATGTACAGATTTTTGTGTGGGCATATGTTTTCAGTTATCTTGTGTATATACCTAGGAGGGGAAATGCTGGGTCATATGATAATTCTATGTTTAACTTTTTGAGGAACTGCCAAACTGTATTCCACAGTGGCTATACCATTTTACATCCCCACCAGAAGTGTATTAAGGTTCTATACTAAGATTCTACATCCTCACTGATACTTCTTATTTTCTGTTTTGTTTTTTAAATTATAGCCATCCTAGTGGGTGTGAAGTGGTGTTTCATTGTAGTTTTGATTTGCATTTTCCTGATGACTAATGATGTTGAGCATCTTTTCATGTGCTTAATGGCCATTTGTTTATTTCCTTTGGAGAAATGTCTATTCAGATCCTTCACCTATTTTTTAATTGGGCTGCTTCTATATTTCCTTAAAAAGATAAACTATGCTTTCTCTCCTAAAATTCCATATTTGCTCCCTTGGAAAATTTACCTTCTTGCTCCATAATACATAGTTATGTAGGGAAAACATAGTTATTGCATTTTTGAGGTATTTTTATACTGTAGAGCTGTGTGTGTGTATGTAAGAGGTGGTTGCCAGGGGCTCACCTATGATTAAGATAAAATTCTCCACAGGTGGTGGAGTTGACAACCGAGGGTGAGCCCAAGGGTGAGCTTATCCATTTGCCAGTCTCCGTGGTGCTGTCCTCAGCCTGGGAGCACCCCTGAGAAGAGGAAGCAAGGTTGAGTGGGGGGTGGATGGCAGATTTGGGGATGTGGGCTTCTATTTAACTTGGACCGCGGAGAAGAGGAGTTGCCTGGTTTGCTACCCTGTGTCAGAGAGTAATGTGGCACCTGCTGTGGAGTGAAAGGTGAGGGTCGGGGTGGCAGCCAGGTGGGAGTGCAGGGAGAAAGCCAGAGGCTCCTCTTACCAGGCTCCAACAGCCTCCCAGGCCGCAGGGTACTATCATGGTCAGACAGTGGCCCGAGAGAGTCATGATCATTTTTACGATGCTTGTATTTGGGGAAACTATTTCCTTTTTGTCTTTCTTGGACTGAATACAGCTCTTTGTGGAAAGTGCCAGCCTGTCTCAGCTGTGCTAAGGGGGACATAGGCAAAGGTTCTGTGTAGATCTGGGCCAGTATTTTGAAGGGAAGCAAGGTGCTCCTGGAGCCAAGCGAGGTAGTGGCATTGGTGGAAATCAGGGTGAGAAGACACCAGAGGGACGAGAGGCTCGAGAGCCAGACTGCAGGTTGGTTTCCGCGGGGACCCTTCCCTGACACGCCTCTGAGTTTATCCCTCAGGAGGATCTATGTTCTTTTGAAAATGTGACTGGATAATACTTTGAGATATTAATTTAGCGATTTTTCTCATATTTCCCCCTTCACTTCTCTCCTTTCATCAGACGGTCGGCTCTGGTCCATAATCTCAGGAAAAGGGGGTGATTGGCCAAAAACTAGAAGCACACTATAAATTACTTGTCTTCGTGCTCCAAAAGTCTAAATATTTAGGGAAGCTTAGAAGATTCTGGGTTTAAACAAAATGTTTGGGTGAGGAAGGGGCTTTCCTTTCACCTCCAAATTTGAAAAAAGATTCTCCTGGGCTGGGTG
Source organism: Tapirus indicus (assembly GCA_031878705.1). NCBI lineage: Eukaryota > Metazoa > Chordata > Mammalia > Perissodactyla > Tapiridae > Tapirus > Tapirus indicus. The sequence goes on from CM062925.1 coordinate 42,109,829, forward strand.
GGGATGGGGAGAGCTAAGGTGGGTGTGTGGGCGTGGACACAGACATGAGTGTGGGTCCCAGAGCAGAGGTGACTGTGCCCTGCTCTCCAGGAGAGCCTGGGAGCCCCAGGGAGGGAACAATTGTATTGGGGGTGCTAGGCTGAATAACGGCCCCCCAAATGTCTACATTCTAATCCCATAACTAGTGAATATTACCTTACACGGCAAAAGGGACTTTACAGATAGAGTTAAGGATCTTGAGATGGGGAAAATTATCCTGGAGTACCCAGGTGGACACAATGTCACCACAAGATCCTCACAAAAGGGAGGCAGCTGAGCAGACTCAGGGAAGGAGATGTGATGATCTTACACTGCTGACTTTGAAGATGGAGGAAAGGGCTGCCAGTTGAGGAGCACAGGTGGCCTCCAGAGGTGGCAAAAGAAGTAAACGGGTTCTTCCCTGAAGCTGCCATGAGGAACCAGCCCTGCTGACAACTTGATTAGTTCAGAAGACCTATTTTGGACTCCTGACCTCCAGAACTGTAAGAGAACGTGTTTGTATTGTTTTAAGCCACTGAGCTTGTGGTGATTTGTTACAGCAGCACTTGGGAACTAAGACAGCGGGGATGGAGGCAGGGATGACCGGAGACTGCACAGTGCATCTCCTGCTCCCCAAGTGCGGCCCGCAGCAGCAGGCAGCCAGCAGGGGAGCTTAAGGAACCACATGCAGGGTCAGGGAAGCCCCAGCCCTGACCATGTGGACTGGTGACTAAGGACCCTGTGGGCTCTCACATCCAGTGTCCTGGCATGACAGGAGTACCCCAGAATTTCCTGTCACAATCCTAGGGAAGGCTGGAAGCTCCCTCTAAATGACATTAAATTTCTGTCACCCAGCCTAAATGGGCACTTAAAATATAAATAAAGGAAGTCATAATTCTTGCACACTGAGCTTGGGGGCTGAAATTCCTACCCTGTACATAACATTTTCATTTCAAGTTGAGGGGACAGAGCATGTGCCACATGCTTTATATATGTATATTCTAGTTAGTTTTCACAACCTAGTGGGTAAGTATCCCTCATTATCCATGGAATTTGCTCCTGAAAATGTGCCAGATAGAAGATTTTTGGAATGAGAGAGCCTATATTCCATTATGTTAAATATAAAAAATTATAATGAGTTCCAGGCTTAATCCAAAAATTGCAATCACTTCTCTCTTAACTGAACATCTTAAAAATCTATATAATGATCCATCAAGGATTTCTGCATCATATAAACCATTAAGAACACCAATCATCTAATTATTAAACACATCAGTGGGTATTTTGTGTTTGATACACAATACTATACAGTATTATATACCAGCTATATTTTCCTTCTACACTGCAATGAACTGTAATTAAAATAAGCAATATGCACATATGGAAAGATACACAATGAATGCAAATAACACAGAATGCAATCTTCTGGGGCAAATGGCTGAGATACAACTGTGGTCTTCTCTACAGCTTCAAGCCCACTCAGGTATGCAATGTAACTTTTTCTCTGCTGTGTCCACGAGATTTCCTCAAAACTTTGCTGACTATGTAATTCACGGTCAAGTTGGGGCAGTTTTTGCGAGTGAAGGGGGAGCTGTTAGTAATTGTGTTGGGATAATAGCTGAATCTGGAACTATCTGGGGCAAAGTGGGATTTGTGGTCATTCTACTTAAAGCAGTTCTGCAATTTGGAGAATGAATTTTGCAAGTTTTAAAGAAATATTTGGATAGTAAGAGTTCAGTATTTTCCTATTTCTTTTTTTCAGACAAGAAAAACCAGGACTCAACAGAGTAAGCACTTGCTCAAGGTCACATGTAATTTCTGCAGTAGAGTGGGAATTCAAACCCAAGTCTGTATGCTTCACACTGTGGGTTTTGTGAGTGATTTCAAAGACTTTGAACTTGGACTCCAGAGAACTTGTTCCAGCCCCACAACATGCCTGGAGAGGCCTAGGGCAACTCTTCCTTCTAGTCCCCTAACTCACAACTTTCAGTGCTGACTTGAAGGAGACAATTTGAACAGTCTTTCGTCTTGAGGGCCTGGGTCTTCTTCAGGGCTTCACTGCAGCAGGGGAGATGGGACACAATCAGTCCAGTGATGAAGAGTCATTAATCCATTCCTTCATTCTTTCAAGTGATATTCATTGCCTTTTGCTTGTAATCATGATTCTTGTCATAACCCCTCTTTAGTTTCCTCAGGCTGCCATAACAAAGTACCATAAACTGGGTGGCTTAAAACAGCAGAAATTTATTCTCTCACAGTACATTGGCCAGAAATCTGAAATCAAAGTGTCAGCAGGGCCGTGCTCCCTTCAAAGGCTCCAGGGGAGAATCCTTCCTTGCATTTTCCAGCTCCTGGTGGTTCCTGGCGTTCCTTGGCTTGTGGCAACATAACTCCAATCTCTGCCTCTGCCTCTGTGGTCTTCTTCCCTGTGTGTCTGTGTGTCCACATGGCCATCTTATAAGGACACTAGTCATTGGATTTAGGACTCAGCTAATTCAATATGACCTTATCTTAACTTAAATACATCTGCAAAGACCCTATTTCCACATGAGATCACATTCGGAGGTTTCAAGTGAACATGAATTTTGGGGGGACACTATTCAACCCAGCACAATACCCTTTTATTTATCCCAAAATCACCACTTCTGTGCTCTTGCCAAGGCATGATCAAGAGTTAAACATCCCCAGAATATCCGATATGGGAAGAGTCTTGGGTGCCACAGGCTGGTGGTAAAAGACGGAGTAGGGGCAGGGCTAAGGGACTTGTCTTTAAGCTATGTTTGCACAGCTTTTTTATGAGATTGGAGAAAAGTTCATTTCCTTTATGATGAATAGTACATCACTTAGTTTTGCTTCAATGTCTCTGAAGGAATCTCCCAGATACTTTTGTGCAATGCTCCCTCGACAGTCACTAGACTGTGTACATCTTGCAAGCAGGTGCTGCCCCTATTTATCTCGGCATCCCCTGTATTTTATAGCATGCCTGGCACAGAGATGGGACTCAACCACATGTTTGTTGAATGAGGAAATACTATACGTGAGAAAGAGACAAATTTTACCTCCTCTGCTAATTGGATGTGCTAATCTACTTTAGAACGTTTCACTCTTCTCTCTAGGCTGCTGCAGGGAATTACACATTTGTCCCTGTTACTGCCTAGTAGCCTCTGCTGGTACCTCTGCTAATATGTCAGCATGTGATTCATCCTTCCATCTAACAGCTATTGCTGTTCTGTGGGCCTTAAAACAAAGAGAGCGTGAGCTGCAGGTTAATCGTGATCTGAATCTTCTAGATTCTAGGTACATATTCAGATATAAAGCACCTCATAAATGTGTAGAGCAGATGCCTTGACACATGCCAGATGAGATTGCTTCTCAGATGCCATGCAGAATAGGCACGCTGCCCTGCTGTCTTGTAAAACTGCCCTGGTTTTTATAGTAAGAAAATAGTCTAACGAAGCTCATGTGCCATGGAGAATAAAATTTTGCTCCAGGAAGAGAAATTATAGGTAATTCATGACCCAATTCTAGGACAAAATATGGATCACCAAAACCAGCAGGCCTCAATCTAAGCTTTCAGCACTCATAACTTTGGAACCACAAATCCTGGACTGTCATAATTTTCAAGCAGGCGCACTTCTACCATTTCAAATTCTAGTTCCTTGGGGGAATTGTTCATTGAAAATTCTCTCCTAACTTTGCTAGATGTCTAGTCTGGAGAAACGCTAATGATTATTCTCCTTTCTCAAATCTCTCTCATTGTGCCCACCATTAATTTAATTTTGATGGTACAGGGATATCCTGAACTTTATATAAAATACATTGCATTTCAATCCAAAGAGGTGAGGAGGAAGAATATCAGCCCATAGAAAATGAAGTGAGTTATCTAAACTTTCTAATTTAATTTTCCTCATGATAAGCAACACGGCAACATTAAAGTGGTGGGGATACCTTTTGGTCCTTGTCTATCTAGATTGCCTCCTTGATCCTATGTAACAACTGTCTGCAGAGACTTCATTAGGATTCAAACACCAAATGATGACGTCTTCTGTCATTGCTCCCGTTTACCTCTCCAGCACATTTTACAAAATTCGTATTGAATTGTATTTCCGAGTCTTTGGAACACAGCTGATCACATAACCTAACTGGATGAACTCTCCACTCAGTTTTGATCTTATTTCGTTGCTACAAATGAAATCATTTGTGTGGGGCCACTCGAGGTCCTACATGTGGCCCTCGACACTGTGCAGTCAGCCTATGATTACCCAGTGGCATGCTACCATTCTTACCTGGTGATAGGCTGAGCGGTGCCTGAGTTGAGTTGGTTATTTGGAACATGGCAGGGCTCAATGGGAAATGAAGCTCTGGAATCCCCCTCCAACACAGATTGTGCCTCTGGGTAGAGATTATCGACAAGGCCACATAGTCATGTATCAATAGCTGTGATAGGTCAGGCTCCCATTCTTGTCCATATTAGCTGTGGCCAGTGCACTGGTTTCACATGATACACCTATATGTTACATCTGCCTATAACGAACCCCTCACAGGGGAAGTGATGGAAATGGCAGTCACAATGAAGTTTCCCAGAAGGCCTTTAACTTCATTTTCCCAGGCCCTAGCATTCTGTTCCTTCAGAGAAGTGAGAAGAATTCTCTGTTCTTTGTCCCTGTCCCTTTCTTTCCTCATTAGACTTCCATCTACCCTGGCCTACCACATTCCCCACTCCACCCCAACACCATTACATCCTATTGAGCAGGGTTTCCCTTCTGAGTGTGTCTATTTTCTCCCTTTTGACTCAGAAATCTAGAAATTGGGTGTATTTAATAAATGAAAGTTTCCCCCATTGTTCCAGGAGGTGATGTAGCATATTTTACTTCCAAACTCTGTATTCATGAAAGCCACATAGTTCAAAATTAATTTGATTACTCCTTCAGATTATTTGGGGCTTTGCTAGGAATGGCCAAGTTCCTGATTCTTTCCTCTGTGTCAGTTAGATCACATAATGTTTTACATTTAGATTTTTCAACACCATTATTACACTCAATGGTCCTCATTTAGAATGTCTCGGTGTCACTCCTGTGTGAGATATGAGCGCATTCTGCCAGTCCACAGACGTGTGCTGGCATTTCCTATTAAAGAGAAAATGGACCACACACTTCTTGCTTGTGCTTATAAGGTCTTAATGGGAATTATTAGGCCATAGAGAAGATTTGTAAGAGATAATGGTAATGTGATCATTTTATTGGTCATTCCATTAGAAGGGAGGAATCCCTTAATTTTCCTTCCTTTATTGGAAGAACTATTTACGAAGGTGTAGTTCAGCAAGTCTGGAGGGCTGTATGAGGGTCACATTGGGGCTTCAGGGGCAAAGACCCTCTGCTTCAGGAAAGATGTGGGAGTATAAACAGATTCTAATGGGGAATTAATTAGTTTGTGGTTATTTATGCCTGGGATTATGAAAGAGAAGGAGCTCTGTATACTTAGGGCACAAGAACACACTCTCCTGATACAGAGAAGGGAGCTGGACTCAAGCTGTCTGTCTCGTTGGGTCTGCCAGCCCCATTTTCCACCCCTGCCATGGTCTCTGAGCACCAGGAGCCGCCTGCCGGCTTTGACTCTTCTGCTTTTATCTCTGACAAACCTCCACATGATAGGGGTTTGCGAACAACTCATTCATTCACTTGTACATTTATTTGTGTATTCATTCATTTACTCACTTATGAATGCACCCATTCACTCATTTGACAATGTTTCAACAAGTATTTGATGATAGCCTCTCTGTACCCTATGGCAGGCAGGTACTGAGTAGCATATGAAAATAAAGGTAAGTCACAATTCCTGTTCTCCAGAAATTTATTGTTTTATTTGAGAGACAAATCTAGCACATATTTTAAGTTTCAGTACACTACATGGCAGTTCAGAATGTCAGTGCCAAGTGATCCAGATACTAAGAGCTATAGGAGTTCCTGGAAAAGTGAGCATGAGCACTGGAGGCTACCTGGAGAAAGTAGGGCCTGAGCAGGACCTTAAAATATGGGGGACTTTGGCAGGTATGGAATAGGGAGAAGGGACCGCAAAGCAGAAAACACAGAATAAGCAAAGGCAGAAGGGCATAAATTACAATGGTGTTTATGAGGGAGTGTGGAGAGACCATTCCGGCAAGAGGGAAGGGGCAATATCTGGAGTTATGGGAGATGACTATCAAATTAGATCAGGGCCAGACTGATGAAGGAATTTAAATGAAACAAACAGCACATTTTGACTTTATTCGATTTAGGTCTTCAGAATCACTAGCACTCGAATAGAAATGATGCTGTGGGAAAGAGCTTCAGACAGTTAAGGATTCCACCATTACCCAAATAGTCAGGTGGGGTATAGGGGGAAGGTGAACCCTGATTAGGGCAACCTCCTTAATAGGCAGTGGGAATGGGAAAGGGAGCAAAGAGGGGTGATGTTTAATTTTTCTAACCATGTATGAAATATTGGAGAAATATTTACATGGGTAAACTTGAGTCAGACAGGGTGTGCCAGTGAGAGAAAGCCTTGTGTACAGTGGCTTGTTTATAAAGAAGAATGTATTGGCTCACATAACTAAAGTGTAGGAAGAGCTAAGCATGTAGCTCACTGCAAGAGGGAGGATTTTATTTACAACTCCAGTAATTTTACATAAAATTGAAGTAATTTTACATAAAATTTTAAAGGTATAAAATTGAAAATACACAGTGTTTACCTGTTCTTTCATTAATATTCAAATAATTCATATATTTAACAAACTGTATCTTCATTAAACATTTAGCACCACTTACATATCCAAATTCCTGTAGACAATTTCAAATAAGAACAAACTTGCTATATATAGATATAATAATGCAATAATAACTAACATGTATATAGCACTTACTATATATATGCCAGGCACTGGCATATATATTTATATATTTATATATATTGTCAATATAATCTTCACAACTTTATCAGATAGCTTGTTATTATCAACCCAATTTTAGAAATAAGAAAATTGATATCCATAGAATTTTATACACCCAATAAGTTATAAAACTTGGATTCAACCCCAGTCATTAGATTCCAGAGTTCATGCTCTTAACCACTACATTTCTACCTCTCAATCTAAAAAGAAGTTAAAAAAAAAATTCTAAAACCAGCTTAACAGTGAATCACTATTAGTATCATTATTTAACAGTATTCTGGTGATACTAGACAATGCAACTACACACGAAAGAGAAATTTGAAACATTGAAAAGCAGGAGGTAAAATAATTATTTGTAAATAGTATGATTTTACACCTGGAAAACAACAAGAGAATCAATAGAAAAACTACTGCAAATAATCAATAAGAGAATTCAGTCTATCAACTCATCATAAAGTTAAATATAAAATTTAGTAATTTTCATATGTAAAAAACACCTAGATAGAAGATATAATGAAAGAAAATCCCCATTTGCAATAGTGAGAAGAGAGCAAAAACTCTTCAAGATAAACTGAAAAAATTTATGCAAGATACACACAAAGAAGACTTTAAAATACTGAGAGACCCAAAAAAGACGTGAAGAAATAGAAAGGCATATTATGTTCCTGGATAGGTTTTCTCAATATCATAAAGGTGTCAATTCAAGTAACTTAATTTAAGGATTAACTTGAACCTAGTAAAATTTCAACAGCTAATTCTATAGTTCATATAGAAAAAAATATACAAGCAAGTATAGCTAGGAAAATTCTTTAAAGGAAGAGGAATGAGCCTTACCAGATATGAAAATATATTACAGATCTATGATAATTAACAACAGGCTTCTGGCATATGACTAGTCAGATGTGAATATGGAACAGAATGTGAAGTCCAGAAACACATCCAAATGAATCAAGCTTTCAGGATATGATAAAGTGTACATTTGATTATTTAATAAATGGTGTTAGAACAACTGCATAGCCATCTGGAGAAAAATAAAATTACATCCCCAGCTTACAATTTGTACCAAAATAAATTCTAGATGTACTAAAGAGTTAAACGTGGGAAATGAAAACATAATACTAGAAGAAAAAAGTGGAAGAATTTTTAATAATCTCATAGTAAGGAAGGCTTCCACAATGCAAAGCTGTAAGAGAGCATCACTACCAATCTTATAGAAATAAAAAGGATTATAAGATAATACTATGTACAACTATATTCCAACGAATTAGATTACCTAGATGAAATGGGAAAATTCCCAGAAAGACACAAACTACCAAAACTGACTCAAGAAGTAATAGAAAATCTGAGCAGACATATAACAAGTAAAAAGATTGAACTAGTAAATTTAAAACTTCCCACAAAAAACATCCCAGGCCCAGATAGCTTCACTGATGAATTTTATCAAACATTCAAAGAAGAATTAATACTAATTCATTACAGGCTCTTCCAAAGACAGATGAGGAGGGAACATTTCTCAACTCAATCTATAAGGCCAGTACTACACTGATATCAAAATTTGACAGACATTACAAGAAAAGAAAACTATAAATCAATATCTCTTAAGAATACAAACACAAACATCCTCAACAAAATATTGGAAAACCAAATTCAGCAACATATAAACAGGATTATTCACCACGACCAAGCGGGATTTATCCCAGGAATACAAAGTTGGCTTAACATCTAAAAATCAGTCAATGTAACACACTGTATTAATAGAACTAAGGACAAAACCACATGATCATCTCAATAGACCAGAAAAAGCATTTGACAAAATCCAACACCCTTCATGGTTAAAAAAAAACACTAAAATACCAGGAAAAGAAAGAAATTTGATCAAATTGATAAAGGCCATCTATGAAAAATTCACAGCTAACCTGGTGAAAGACTGATTGCTTTGCTTTCCTCCTAAAATCAAGAAAAAGACAAGGTTGTCCACTCTCATTACTTCTATTCAATATTTTACTGGAGATTCTAGTCAAGACAATTAGGCAAGAAAAAGAAATAAAAGGCATTCAGATTGGAAAGCAAAAAGTAAAACTGTCGCTATTAGCAGATGACATGATCTTGTACAGAAAATCCTAAGGAATCCACAAAGTTACCATTAGAACTAATAATTTTTTTTTAAAACTACTAGAATTAATTAAGTTCAGCAATGTTTTGGGATAAAAGATTAATATACAAAATCAGTTGTATTTCTATACACAGCAATGAATAATGCAAAAATGCAATTAAGGAAACAACTCCATTTATAATAGCATCAAAAAGAATAAAATATTTAGGAATAAATTTAACAAAAGAAGTGTGAGATTTGTAACTGAAACGCATAAAATATTGTTGAAAGAAATTAAAGAAGACTTAAATAAATGGAAGGACACCTTACGTTCGTGCATCAGATGACTTAATATTGTTAAGATCACAATACTCCCCAAATTAATCTACAGATTCAACAAAATTCCTATCAAAACTGTAACTGACTTTTTTGCAGAATTTGATAAGCTGGTTCTAAAACTCATATGGGAATTCAAGGGACCCAGACTAGCAAAGAAAAAAGAATCTTGAAAGAAAAGAGCAAAGTTGGAAGACACAATTCCTGATTTCAAAACTTACTACACAGCTGTAGTAATCAACAGTGTGGTGCTAGCATAGGGATAGACACATAAATCAATGAAATAAAACTGATAATCCAGAAATAAATCCTTACATTTATAGTCAATTGATTTTCTACAAGGATGCCAAGACCATCTAATGGTGAAATAATAGGTTTTTAAACAAAGGGTGCTCAGAAAACTGGATTTCCACACGCAAAATAATGAAGTTGGACCCCTACTTCACATCGTATTAAAAAATTAACTTAAAAGATATTATAGACCTAAATCTAAGAGTTAAACTATAAAACTCTTAGAAGAAAACATAAGAGTAAATTTTTGTGATCTTGATCATGATATAACACCAAAAACCCAATGACAAAAGAAAACATAGATAAATTGTACTTCATCAAAATTAAAAACTTTTGTACTTCAAAGGATACCATCAAGAAAGTGAAAAGACAACCTCCAGAATGAGAGAAAATATTTGCACATTATATATCTGATAGAGACTTGTATCCAGAATACATACAGAATTTTTAGAATTCAACAATAAAAACACAAATAACCTAATTTTAAAATAGGCAAAGGATTTATAAAGACATTTCTCCAAAGAAGATATACAAGTGGTCCACAAGCACATGAAAAGATGCCTAACCTCACTAGCATCAAGAGAAAATATTGATTAATTTAGTTATATAAAAAAGTTTTGAATAATCTGCATTGCAAAAGCCACCATAACAAACTTAAATAGCAAACAATATTCTGGAGAAAACATACGGACAACTCATATCCCAGAACAAGGGTTAATCTCCTAACATATCAGGAGCTTTTACAAATAATAATAATAATAATAAATCCACTCTAAAGGGGAAGATAGGCAAAGGATATGAATAAAGATTTTTTTATAAAAAGAAATTTAAAAACACCATATAAAAAGATATTCGTTTTCAATAATAACTAATGTAACTATTACAACTTCACTGAGAAACCAATTTCACTCATGATATTGGCAAAGATCAACAATTGTGACAACAGTGTTAGGGAGAATTCAGGAATAACTTTTATACGTTGCTAGTAGAAATGTGTGAAGGGCAATTTGGCTATATACTTGAAGATTACAAGTGTTACATATCCTCTGAACCAGCAATTCCACCACTGGGAGTGTGTTCAGTGGAAGCTGTACATACTTAACCAACTGTTGTCCTCCCCCCCCCACAATAAGGGAGTGGGGGCTTTTATTTTCAGACTTTGCCAATTTTTATGTTGCAAATATTTCCACCATGGTCAATTTCAAACTATTCTCTTAACTTCAGCCAGCTCTCAAAATTCCTGAAATTTTAACAAATGGCTCTCCAAAGCCCCTACGAGCCTGCCTCAGCACACCACTAAATATTCAGCAGAATATACAAAAGGATATGTAGACCAAATTGCACCACTATGTGTAATAACAAAGATCTGAAACAATCTAAATGGCCATCAATAGAGAACTGTTTAAATTAATGATTAGATCATAAAGTTATAAAAAAGATTTTGAAAGCTCTTTTTTTATAGATATGGAACAATCTCTAAGCTATATTTTTTAATTCAAAAGAACTAAGGTGCAGAGTAGTGTGTATTATATAACATTTGAGGAAAATATATATGCATAGAATGTCTCTGGAAGGATACTTAAGGAACTAGAACCATTGATTTCCTCAGGGGAGGGGAAATGGGTGACTCACACATACGCTGATCAGCACTCTGCTGAACACTCTAGGGGGCTCTCTGCAGATCTCTGGAGTTCTTTCTCTCTGTAGCTCTCTCCTGAGTCCTCTCTTCTGCAAACTCTAGCTGCCTTGGAGTCTCCCAAATCTTCGCTCCGTCTCCTCAAATCAGGGAGCCTGCTGGTCTCCACCTGTTTCCTCCTAGCTGAGGCAACTGTAGAGCTCATCTCATTTGTTTTCCACCTCTCAGGGATCACTCTCTATCATTATCTGATAGTCAATGTCATGGCAACTATTGTTTTATATATTTTGTTCAATTCCTTAGTTGTTTCAGTTACAAGGGTAAATCCAGCCCCTGTTATTCCATCTTGGCTGGAAATGGAAGTCCAATAAGGTTTTTGGAAAGAAATACGTAGAAGAATATATTTGTGACCTCAGGATAGGGAAAGACTTCTTAATGAAGCATTAAGCATAGGTCATACAAAAATGAGTAAAATTTTATATTAAAATAAGACCTCATAAAGAGAGTGAAAATATAAGTCACAGAATATCTGCAATGCATATAATTACAGGCTCATAAATAGACTATATGAGAAGGGAAAAAAAAAGCCCTACAAATCAAGATATAAAGAACAGATAACCCAAAATAATATCACGCAAAAGTCATTAAAAGGCACCACACAAAAGAGAAACTCGAAAAAACCAGTGACCATATGAAGTGGTGCTCAACTCATTAGTAATCAGGGAAATGCAAATTAATATCAAAGATTGCCACCAGATAGATAAAAATTTTAAAAACGAACAATTCCAAGTGTTAACAAAGTATGGTATAGCAAGAACTCTCTTCCATTGTTTGCGGGGTGCAAATTAATGTAACTATTTTGGAAAATAGTTTGACATCTTCTAGTAAAGTTTAAGATATACAAACTTTGTGATCCAGCAAGTCCACTCATGAGTCTACCCCATACAAAACCTCATGCAGACGTGTAACAGGATACAGGTTCAGGAAAGTTCATAGCAGCATTTTTCATAATAACCAAATAATGAAAATAGTTCAAATGTCCTTCAGCAGTGAAATGGATACATTATGGTATATTCTTACAGTCTGTAACATTAAAAATGAATGAGCTGAGTTACATACAACAATATGGATAGACCTTACAAATATAATTTGGAGCAAAAGAAGCAAGATTCTAAAGAAAGCATTCAGTATGATTCTATTCATAAAGTTCAAAAACAGGTGAAACTTTATATTATTTAGAGATGCTCTCTTTAGCTGTCAAAAAAACCCCTATTTCCCTTCAAAGGTAACTCATATCAAAGTGAATATTACACGAAATAATGCATAAAAAGCACTTAACCCATGGCTTGGCACACAATCTATGCTCAATAAATTTTAGCTAAAAGCATTTATCTTTATCCTGAAACCCAGTCCTTTTCCTGGCAAACAGCATGTACTTGGGTTGGGGGTGAGGGGGTTAAAGTTAACCAATTAACTCCAAGATAAGTGTCCTAATGATCAAGACAGTGACCTGCTACTTAGCCTACTTGTTATGGACTCTAAATGGCATATATTTCTCCTCAGGCATTTGTTTTTTGTGTGAAATATATGTGTTCTCAATCATAATTATTGATTTCATATCCAGCTTTTTCTTACAGACAAAGAGAAAATACATTCAGCCAAAGCAAGTAAATGTGCATTTAAGAGATCAGCCCAGACATCAGAATAAATATCTTGAAAGTGACTGGAATCAAGTTGCAAGAGAAAGGATGAGGTAATGGTCAAGGGGAATGTGAAGATGGCACAGTGACTTCCTTGAGAACACAGTCTATATATGGATAGGATTCTGATTCGTAAACATTTAAAGGTAAAGATATAATTATCCTTGGTTTTTCAGCTAAAGTTGAATAAGGAAACTGGTGGCATAATTTTGGAAGTGGGAGGGGACAACAAGAAGACAAGGAACTGGAGAAATTAACTATCTGTGTCTACATGTCATATATTCATTGCTGAGAACGCGTGTTAACTGGAGTTATCTCTAGGATATCAAAATGTAAGGCACATAAAATCTTAAACAGTTTTTTAAAAGGCAATGTACATAAGATGTAACCTATATAGAGTGCTTTCGCTGTTCTAAGTATTTTTCCAGCACTAACACATTGAATCTCATAACAGTAGGAATTTACAGATGAGGTCCTTGGGGTACAGAGATGTTAAATAACTTATCTAAAGTCACACAATTACTAATTTAGGTGTTGGAGCTAGGTTTGAACCCAAATGCTCTTAACTTAGAGTTATAGCCACTAACTATACTGTCTGTCTAACTATACTGCCTATGTTGACAGTGTATATCTTCCTAAAGCATAAGAACCATGAGATTAGCACCTAGTTAGCAAGAATAATTAACAAAAATAGAGAGTCACAAGGGGGTGTGCCTAATTAATAAAACCCTTCTGTAAACCACATCATGAATTACATAGATGATTTGGAGGTTTGTGTATTAGTTAAGATTACATTCGGGGCCGGCCTGGTGGCATAGCGGTTAAGTTCGCCTGCTCTGCTTCAGTGTCCCAGGGTTCCCCGGTTTGGATCCTGGGTGCGGACCGACACACCACTTGTCAAGCCATGCTGAGGCAGTGTCCCACATAGAGCAACTAGAAGGATGCACAACTATGACATACAACTATCTACTGGGGCTTTGGAGAGAAAAAAGCAAAATAAATAATTTCCTGGGGGCACTTGGTTTAAAAAAAATGATTATATTCAGCTCTGAGCAAAGAGTTTATTTGTCTTGCTTAACAAGAAGTTTGGGATCGAGAATCCAAGTCTAGGATTGCAGCTCAGTGATTCCACAAGGAACCTGAGTTCCCTCCACATTCTGGCTTTCCCCTCGTTAGTCTGTGGCTTTCTTCCTCAGCATTGCAAGATGACTTCTCCACATTGTGTTTGCGCTCCAGGATGGAAGAAATGGAAGGGGTAAAGGACAAAACTCAAAAGTCTAAAGGGCTTGGCAGCTGAAGCTATCTCTTCTTAAAGGTTTTCTTAGAAGTTTCACCCAAGGACTTCTGCTTTCATTGGCTACTTCTAAATCAACCCTAGAAAGTGAATAGGGAAAAGAGGGTTGCAAATGAGAGCTGGGCCGGTCAACTATTGGTGTGTGTCACAGGACGACTTGCTCTGGGACCCAAAATTGTTAGGTAAAGCTCTGCTCCTAGGAGACACTTACGGTGGTTTCAGGAGGGAAGCCCAAGTACCGCTGCCCATTATCCAAGAAATGAATAGAGATTTTCTCTAACCAGCCTGGGTTTGTCAATGGCCATGTTCCCTACAAAAAGGGACCTATAGCTATTAGCAGGCAAAACCTTCCTAGGGGAGGGGACGTCTGCTTTTACTTGTTCAGCATTCATTCCCACTCTTCCAGTGATAGCACCCTGGTTTTCCTTTGGAAAACTCTTCCTGTCCCAGTCTCAGTCTCTGGTTTGATTAGGGCTAAGATCCAGGCCTGGCCAGTCAACGTACTCCATTTCCTTGGTTGCAATGATTAGTTCAGGGATAGCTGGGTAACTCAAATTAGCCTATTAAGACTCAACTCCAGACCTTTGTTGGAACAATTGGGAAACAAGTGATCTTTTTCCCTGGGATTGCTATGTAGAAGAATAAGGTAAGCTTGGAGCTGCTGGGGGCAACCACATGGCAGATTTTGCATGAGATTAAAGTCAGAACAGAGAAAGACAGAAACTAGAGATGAAGCGAAAGACTGAGACTTCGTGATGTTGTTTGAACCCCTGAATCCGTCTATACCTGAAACCCCATAACCTGGTTTTTCATATGTAAACTATTGAAGGCTTAAAAAAAAGAGCTGTTACCGGTTTAATTTCTGCCATCTGTGGTTGAAAGAGACCTCAGTAATATAGCCAGACTACATCATCCCTGATTCTTCTGAACATCCTTCTCAGGCTTTGGGGACAAATCATAGTGGTCCTCTATCTCCACACACACATACACAGTCACTCAAAGACTCACATTAACTTGATCCTCTCTCCTCTTTGTCAGGGAGAAGGGAGCAGAGGAGCCCAAGCCACCCACTTTCACAACTCTGTATCTGGAAATGAAAAGACAAATAGTGCCCATAATCATATCACAAGTAAATAGCATCTACACAAATGAAATGAAACATTGCTAAATGTCCATGTACTTCCAATCCATTTTTACCAAGAAAATATCATTTTGAAATGCTTGCACTCATCTTACAAAGAAGTTTTGGTGCTAGTCTTGTAAAGCAACCCATGAAAATCTGTAAGAGATTGTGACCAACAAAAAATCTTGAAGGTGACAGAATAGTAGTGATGGACTTATTGAAGAAATTTACTGGAATGGTTGACCTTCTCTGCTGACTCCAAGACAAACATTTGTTTTGAGTAAACAATTGTGAGAAATGCTTCTGTTTGAAAACATTTGCTTATGGCACAAACATTTGATTTTGAAAACTATACTTAAACTACAAGGTTACTGCCAAATAAAATACTTGTCCACCCAAACATATGTTTCAGTTGAAGAATGCTTGCCAATGTAGACAGACAAAAAGGAAATGCCCAAAACATGGTCAAACTTAATATTTCTAAAAGTCAAATAGTTAATTACTGAATTTTCAAAATGTTAGTTTTCCAATCAATGTTCCAGTGTCACTTATCAATTACTGTATTATAAAAATGGAGTAAGAATGTATTATATGATCATGCATAGTCTTTTTTAGTTCTATATAAAAATCTGGCAGTCTTAATGAAAAATGATTTGTTTTTCTTTGAGTCTCAAGAATCTTGTCATTTTTCTGTACTTTTTTTTTCTTTTGAAGGAGGATTAACCATAATTAGTCTGTAAGAATCCTTGGGGAATGTATCTGCCTATTCTAAAACATTTTCCTACAGGGTTTTTACTTCAGAAGGATCTGAATTGCTAGTCTTTTAAACTTCTCTCAGGCTTATTCCATATATATTATTTTTTCTTTTTTTTACATAGTTCTTTACAGTTTAAAAAGAGCAGGTCAGAGAATCATAGCTTGTACCATTCAGAGCCAGGAAATGGCATCTCCACGCTTACCCAATCACAGTACAGTGCAATTTCTGCTGTGCTGATGGCTTCATCCTGGAACCCTCAACTATTTTTTCAGTTATCTTAATTGTGAATTGATCCTCAGACTTAAACTTAAACTTGAGCATATTAGGTCAGGACATTCTCATAAAAGTATCTTTCTGAATCTGTGGAACATGACTGCAGGGCCCCCGAGGAGATGGCGTTCTGGCTCTTAGAGAGGGCAGCCATGGAAGAAGAGAAGTCACCTGGGCCTCCAGTTTATTTGCATAGGGTCTTGTCTTTTTCCCCCTGTCCTAGAATGCCTTTCCTCAGTTCCGGTCTACCCACCTGAGTGCAGAAAATCTTTAAGGCCCATCTCATTTGTGAAGCTTTGCTTCACCATCTCCTAGCCTAAAGTGATGATGGTTTCCTCTTCTGGACTCTTATGCCACTTACTGACTCCAGATCCTGGGAATTGGAGAGGGAAGGCTGGGTCTCGGAAGGATTTCCCCAGTATAAAGTCATCGAAGGCAGGGGCACTGCAATTTATACTCTTTTGGATTTCACCCCAGCAAGCTGCACAGTCTTTATTTTGGTTTAAAGACAAGTTTTCTGGTTCCAAAGGAAACTGAGAATAGGTTTTTTGTTTAACTGAGAGGCTCTTACACAGAGAACATGGACTCACCAGAAGTAATACAATAAAAACAAGCCTTGGTGTCATCCTCTGACCCCCTAACTCAGAGGAGGGTAAGGGCAACAATCCAGCCAGGAAAGTGTATGATGAAGGGGCAGACAGGCTTTCCAGGGTTCACACAGGTGCATTTAAGAGCCCCTGTGAGAGTATGGGTCCTGTTTCCTCAGGCTGCCCTGGGAGGAAGGCCCCAGAGCCCGCTCATTTAGGGAGCTAACTGGAAGCCGTCCTGACTCTAGAGACTGTTGCCAGGCACTTAGGGGGCCCACCATGCACTAGGAACCACAACCCTCCGATTGCGGATCAACCATAGCATACGTTCCTAATTTCAGACAGATGCACTACAATGTGCTTGCCTCATCCTGATTATAATCGAAGGCCTGCAGGCTTCAATTCATTTAGGCCCCAATCTGGTAACCAAAGGAAGACTGTGTTAGAACCAGGTAGCATTTGCCAGAAGAGCTTCAAAAGAAATTGTCCCAAAGATCCCTATGATCTCTTGCACATAGTAGGTGCTCATTAGACATTATGCATAGCTGTTAATTTGTCTATTCTTACAGATTCTTGGAAAAATGGCAGAGTAAATTCCTGGTGAAAGGGTGGATGGGAAGGAGATAGCGAAGGGAATACCTGAGTTTCTGAAGGGAAAGTTCTCCTTGTCTAATTATTTTTCCCCCTTACTCGTCAAGACAGAAAAGAAAAAAAAAAAAAAAAAAGAGCAGCTGTTTTTCACTCAATGGCTATTCATTTAATCTTTATGGGACTGAACTTCCCTGATATGTTTTATACTCATGAGGCCTTTGCACATAATAAAAGCTGATTTCCCTGCAAACGGAAAGGATATATTTAGAGGCTTTTCTGGGAGAATGAATCAGCCCCGGGGATTGGTAATGGACTGTAGAGCCTTTCACCTTGAGGTCAGTAGGTCAAATCCAAATCAGGCCTGGGGTGGCTGAGAGGCATTGTTTGAGTGACAGCTCTTGGGTGACCAGGGTGAAAGGAGCTGGAGGGTTCGGCTGCATTTCAAGTGAAGTGAACAGGTGCTGCCTGCGGTGATCCTGGCAGAGGATGAAAGAGAGTGGTCAGAAATAGGCTGAGCATGGTCTCTCGGCCCCAGAGGTCGTCTTTGAGTGAGGAATATAGTGAGGAGCTTGCCTTCCCAGTACCGCTGAGACGGGAGGAAAGCTGAGGAGATGACACATATAAACTGCCACAGCCTCAGAAGGAAGGGGGAGGCTCAGGCTGCGTCATCTTAGGAGAGGGCTTACTTCTCCGCACTAAGCTTTTC
This sequence comes from Tapirus indicus, assembly GCA_031878705.1. Taxonomy (NCBI): domain Eukaryota; kingdom Metazoa; phylum Chordata; class Mammalia; order Perissodactyla; family Tapiridae; genus Tapirus; species Tapirus indicus. Next base: position 42,128,155 of record CM062925.1, read on the forward strand.
AGTGCCTCCCACCTCCTGCATCTTACTCCTCACACCCTTTCTTTCCGACCGAAGCTGGTACTGTTTTCTATCACTGAGTAAGGACTAAGAGTGATGATGCAAAGGGATGGCTGGGCAGATGGCAGTGATTAAAATGAACGGTGTGGGTTTTCTTGTTTCAGTTTCTCAATACATTTTATGCTCTGCACATCTTAGACTCACGGCATCCAGGAGGTGGGATACAAAATGGGTGGTAGACAGGGAGGTCAGAATTTGGTAGCTGCTTCCTAAAAAGCCTAGGATAGAAAGACATATTAGTCTCACCCTTTCATTTGACCACTGAAGAAACTGAGGCCCAGGGAGGTTGGGGTAGGTCACTATGTAAGGCTCTAAGTCACCAGCAAGAGAGGCAACTTCAGCTGATGTAAACAGTGAACAGATGTGTTTGATAGGACATCCAGTAGCTCATAGCATCTTGTGGAAACCAGGCGGGAACAGGTAGGAGCAAAGGGAGCCAAGTGTGGCCAGGGGCTGATGAGACAGACTCTTTACCTGGGACCTGGGGGGCTCTTCAGAGGAGGCCCCTTTTACTGTTCATCCCTGACCTATAGGTTAAGGTAGGGAATGCCCCACTCTAGGCACAAAACTGGCATCCTCTTGCTTTAAGAGTCTAGTCAAATTTCACCTTGTAAGAGAAGGCTTCCCTGACCACTCTTTAAAATAGGAACACCCTTCACCTACTGCCACCTTTTCCTCTTATCCTTTCTTTATTGCTCTCCATAGCACTGATTACCATCTGACAGTGACTTATTTTTCACTTTTTGTCTCCAAACCCCACAACATGAACTTCATGAGGATCTGGACTTGGGGGTTTTGTTTGTTTTAATGCTCCCATGGGCCCTTTCTGACGGGGTAGAGTGTCCACCAGAAGCTGCCTGTGCCCTGGGAGTGGGGCTGCCTTTAGACGCCAGGTCTGGCAAGTTGCAAAGCCCCTCCTTTGGGAACTTCATAGGCGTGTGGGAGGGTAGTCTCTGTCTAGAGATTTGCCCCTTTTGCCTGCATGCCAAGGTCCTCAGTTAGATGGCTCTTCCGGATCCTAAAGCATGGAAGAACGGAGCTTAAATGTGAATGAACAGATGTAGAAGTAGGAAAGAGAACTGCTGGAGGCCAGAGTCTCTGTGCTGTTTGGATGCCACATTTTCAACCCAGTTTTTGACGGCAGGCTAGAGGGACCTGTCCACTGACCTGGCTAAACAAAGATTCCTCCTAGCTGTGTCCAGCCTCTCTCTTCATTTCCCTTTTTCTCCTTCTCCCCTCCTTTCACCTGCAGCCCGACTCCCCTCCCATCCATTTTCCAGGAAAATAAATCTCTGGGAGGGGGCCGGGAGAGTGGATCTCAGAGAGCCCTTCTGAATAAATGTCTATATTAATGAATTATTAACTCAGCCACCCATGACCTTAAACCTAGAAGCGGGAGCGCCGAGGGCAGAGAGGAGAGCTGCTGAATCCTTTATTGGAGTCCTGTCAAAGGCAGCCGACCATTTGTTCCCCTCCTCCATCAGGAAAAAAATAATTAATATGAAAAGCAAACTTTAAAACTGTATGTCAAACGAAATCAGATGGAGGGTCTCCCGCACAGAATCCTCTTCTTGCTTTCCTGCCCCTTCCTGCCACTCCCTCCCAGCTCTGGCCTCCCACTGCCTTCTTTCCTTCCAGCTAAGGGTACAAAGGACTTCCTCAGGATAATTTTCAGGAGAAAAAATTGCTTGAGAAAATGATGAATTTGGGTAGTTAATTTATCGATCCTGGCTCCTCTTTCCACTTGTTTTATTTTAGAGGTCATTAATCAATGAAGAAAAACACCACTGTGTCCCCCCGTTTGCATTTAATACACTCACGCTCCTTATTTATTCCTCTGGAACAAATTCCCAGCAAATATTCACCCATCGATTTGGGAGCGATGGATTTTTATAAAGGTTTGATCGCTTCTTTAAGTGGTAGAAGTGATTTGTTTCCGGGGTCTTCCTCTAAATAACAAAGAGGAAGGCAGTGGATTTGAGGGGTGCATGTCTTGTGGTCGGTAAGCTCACTTTCTAAAAATCCCCGAGACTTGCCAGGGTGGCCCTGACCGAGCGGGCCCAGGATCAGCTTGGGTGAGCGCCGGCTTTCCTGCCTGGGCAACTCCCGGTGGTGCGCGCCCGAGGGTGAGGGTGGGAGGTGGCGGGGGGCGGGGGGGGGGTGGCTGCACTGACCTCTGCCCCAGCCACTTCCCGCCTGGAGGTCACGGTCAGAGCAGGGGCCCTGCCCCGCATGATGGGCCTGCTGGGGAGCCGCTGAGGATGCTCGGACTCCCCCTACACTCCCCTTAGAGACATTTTCCTGTGCTCCTGGACTCCCCTGCCTTCTGAGCGCCCCCTCTAACTTTCGCCCACCTCCTTCACGCAAATTCCCTAAGGTGTCTGGGCCCTAGAGTCCCATCCCTTCGCGACCCACGCAGACCCTGGGCCGTTGTGGGGAGGTCCTCGAATCTGGCAGGTCAGAGACACCACACGCAGGCATAGTGGGAGAGGGAGGCTCCGCTACAGTCTCTGCTTCTCCCCCTGGTTCCTGAAACACGAGGAGGGAGCCAAATCTCCCCCAAGGCGCCCCCACACCCTTCTGGCATCAGTCCGGAAGGGAAGGGTAGAGGTTTGGCTAGAGTGGGCAGGAACATGCACTGGACGCCTCCATCACTCATTAATGGCGCGACCTTAGGCATCCTACCTAACCTTTCTGAGCCTCAGTGTCCCCATCTGCAGTATGGGGGTTAATGATAATGCTTTCTCCTCACGGTTGCTGGGCGTACTAAATGTAGTTGAAGCGCCTACCCGCGCCTGGCCTGTCGAAAGCTCTCACTAACCGGTCAGCTAATCTTATTACAAACAAAACCCCCGGGCTTCCCAGAGGGTGGGCGGCATGAGGCCTCCGGAGCGGTTGCTGCAACTAGTGTCTCAAAATCTCCAGACCTTCAAGTGTGTTTAGGGGGCGGTGCGGGGAGGAGTTCTCTGGGCCGGCCAGTCCCAGAGCGCTTGTAAGTGGCCGGCGTGGGCAACACAAGAAGCCGGCGGGGCCGCTGCTGCTGCGTCCGGGCTTCCATTCCCGACGCTCCCTCTCTCTTCCAAATAACAGAGAAGACTCCTCGATTCTCAGCAACGAACCAGGAGAGTGTGAGAAAGAGAGTTTGACCCTTCTCCCGTGGACCGACAGCCACTCTTTGGCAGTTCTGCGAGCAGATTAATTGAAACGGGCCTGGAACTTCATCCTCTCCTCCCGGTGGAGTTGTTCAAAGCCCACGGAGACTGGTTAGCCTCGGGGTCCTCAGCACCGTGGGTTTTCCCTCGTCGTGTTTGCCTTAAACTTGGGTATTATCAATCTGTCCGGAGATGACTGATGACCTTGTCACAACGACGCCAGTCAAAACATTTTCGGTCCAACTCTGTGGCTCCAACCAGCATCGAGGCATCCTGCGCGAGACCCGGACAAAGTCTAAACAGCGCGTTTCCCAGACTCAGACGAAATTAGTGATGGGAAGACAGAAAGAAACAAGCAGAAATCAGGAAAGAATGGCTATTAATTGTTCAGAGTAGCGGTGTTAAATAAGTTGGTTTGTTTGGGGAAAGACAAGTTTCATTTCTTCTCTTTGAGGTGTGGACAAAACTCCGGCTATGGGAAAGCCCCTGAGCCCATCAATTTCACACACCCTGTCCACGCCCTCCCCACAGTACTGCGAATGGCTGGAAGAGCTGGGGGTGGGTGCCTAATTCGTGGATGTGAGACCGCGCCTAGAAGGGAGGCCGCGGCCCAAGGCGCCCGGAATGGGCAAGGTGAGGGTGAGACTGCGCTTCCACCCTGCACCTGGGACGCCAGGTTTTGGGGCGAGATACGTATGCATGACCCCCCGGAAGAGCCCGGGGCAGCCAAAGTCAAACAAGTCTCGCTTGTTTCCGGGGGCGGTTGTACCACCAGACGTAGCTCTGAATACTTGCCTCGGATGCCAACAAGAAGGAGCGATCCCCCCAGGAAGACAACTTGACAGTGGGTGGGCTGAACGCTGGGCGGTGTGAGACTTCGTTGCAGCCGCCTCCCAGCCTGTCTTGAGTCCCGCCAGGACCAGCCGCCCTTTAGAGACCCTCGCTCTCACGCCTCCCAGCTCTGCGGAGCCTGCCTCTTCCGCTGTGGACTAAGGATTTCATTCCCGAGCGCAACCCGCCCCGCCCCTGACGCTTCCCCTCCCCGCCAGACTTCCCCCACTCCCCCGCCCCCCAGGTTTATGTTGGAGGTTGCGTGGCGGGCTAGTCGACTCTGCCACCCAGCAGTACTCCTAGGAAAACTGAGCCAGGCAAACCCGCCGGGGGAACTGGTCCACTCGCCAGGTCGAGCGCGCCTGCCCCGATGCGGACACCCGAGTGCGTGCGGAGATGCATTCCGGTTTCCCCGTTTCCACCGCTTTCAGGATCAGGGCAGTGAGCCGGCACCTAGAAAAGATATATCATGGTCAGAAAGAGACAACAGGCGAGGGAGAGACTTCACGCCAAAAAAAAGTGGGGGGTGGGAGGGCGGAGGAGGTATTTGTGCCGGAGAGGCACACAAGCGGTATGTGGATACAGCGGAGTTAGAACTTCCTTCTACCCCCTCCCCTCCCCTTAGTTCTTCTGGCCTGCCTCCTGCCTCCCACCCCCCGTGCCCCCCCCATCTCTCTTTCTCTCTCTCCTTCTCCCTCTCCCTCTCTCTCTCTCTCTCTCTCTCACACACACACACACACACACACACACACACACAGAGTTGTATTTTGTGCTGTCGTAAAACCCACGTGTCCAGCCGGGAGGCTGCCAGAGCGTGGAGCCGAGGAGCCGGGACGCGGTGGCGGCCGAGCGCAGCAGCCCACGGCGGCTCCGTCCGGACCCCGGGTCCGCCCGCGCTCACGCGCGCTCGGCAGAACTGCTCTCGCGCCCTCCGCAGGCCTCCACGTCCCTCGCTCGCGGCCCGGGAGGGTTCCGGGAGGCCCGATCTCTAGGGCTTTCCTCCTATTCTTCCCAGGGGCATGTAGCGCACCCGGGGCGCATACTCTCCCGCACTCTCGTCGAGACACACGCACGCTCCCGCCGGCGGCTTAGAGTTTTCAGGTAAGGCGAGGATCGTCTAGGGCTGAGGGTCTTGGACCCCAGGGATAGGAGGCTGGAGGTCCCGGGCTGGGGGCGGGGGGCGAGACTGTCCCGCCTCCTAGCGCCGGGGGCCAACGCGGCTCAGGCGCTGCGCCACTCCGGCTCGGGTCGGCTTGGGGCGCCGGCTGAGGGCGGGAGCTGCGTCCTGCAGCCGAGTTCTGCGGAGAAGCACCCTCTCGCCGGGCTTCAACAGTGCAGGCTGGGATCTGGACGTCTCGGGCTGGAAGGCAAGGCAGAGCGCACACAGCTCCCTCCGCGCGGCGCCGCGGCTTCAGAGTAAACTTTGCGCCCCCGTGGAGTTTGGAGGAGGGAGCCGCCAAACCCGGCTGCCGCTGGCGGAGCCAAGGGCTCGAGCTCTGGCTCCAGGGTCTTGGCGGCTGTCCTCCCCGCCCCTCTCATATTAGGCCTTTGGTCTGGCTCACGCGCACCCTCCTCTCTGTCTTCTGCCCTCAGCTTGAGGCGTCGGACATGCTGAAGCCCGGAGACCCCGGCGGCTCGGCCTTCCTCAAAGTGGACCCAGCCTATCTGCAGCACTGGCAGCAACTCTTCCCGCACGGCAGCGGCGGCGGTCCGCTCAAGGGCGGCGGCGCCGCGGGTCCCCTGGGCGCGCCGCAGCCTCTCCAGCCGCCGCCGCCGCCGCCGCTGCCCACGGAGCGCGCTGAGCCTCCGCCGGACAGCCTGCGTCCGCGACCCTCCTCGCTCGCCTCCGCTTCCTCCACTCCGGCTTCCTCCTCCACCTCGGCCTCCTCTGCCACCTCCTGCGCCGCGGCGGCCGCCGCCGCCGCCGCCGCCGCCGCGCTCGCGGGTCTCTCGGCCCTGCCCGTGGCGCAGCTGCCGGTGTTCGCTCCTCTGGCTGGCGCCGCCGCGGAGCCGCTGGCCCCCAAAGACCTGTGCCTCGGCGCCGCCTCGGGCCCGGGGCCTTCCAAGTGCGGCGGCGGCGGCGGCGGTGGGGTTGTCCGGGGCGCCCCGCGCTTCCGCTGCAGCGCTGAGGAGCTGGACTATTACCTGTACGGGCAGCAGCGCATGGAGATCATTCCGCTCAACCAGCACACCAGCGACCCCAACAACCGTACGTAGCCGCAGCCCGCGCGCTCTCTCCTGGGGCGCTGGCGCCGTCGAGAGCGGGCGTCCGTCGGGGAGGCGGGTCGGACCAGGGGGACACCGGGTGGTGGGCTGGTCCAGGCCGCGGACCCGCACCTCCCAGACCACGTGGCAAAAGTTTTCTGGCGTTAGAGAAGGAAGGAGAACGGATGGGACGACTGGGCGGCACCTCGGGGCTGCCTCTTCCCTCTCCCCGCATCCTCTGCTTCGCAGCCCCAAGTCTTCAGAACTCGAGTGGCTCGCAGAGTGGGGCATACAGACCCCCGCCCTCCCGCGGGCCGGCCCCGGACTGGTCGGGTACTGGCAGCGCGCGATGGGGGTTGCCGGGAACGGGCCGGCCTGACCTTAGTGGCGACAAGGGAGGGCCTCAGCGTTTCTGGGGAGCGTGGATCCAGGGCTTGTTTCTCCTTCTCAACCTTGTCTCTGGAGTTAACTGCGTCAGCTCATTTTCGGGCCGCGGGGTTGTCGGGGGTACCAGCCGGGAGCTGCTGGCTGGCTGGGCCTCGCTGGGGTAGGAGTTTTGGATGACACCGAGTCAATTTTTCCCGCAGGCAGGCATTATTCTTAGGTCTATTACTTATTTAGAAAAGGAGGGAGAAAAAAAAATACCGGCTGCTTGGTGAGAAAAGATTTCCCTTCTTCAGGGCAGGTTCGTTCCCTGCGGATCCCGCGTTCTCCGTGCACCCTTGACCCTGCAAACGTTCGCAATCGGTACCCACCCTTGTTGGCTTACTTATTTTTTTTTTTAAATTAGGGTGACAGTAATTTAGTATAAGAAGCTTTCTCTCCTTGTCCCCAAGTAAGTAGCAAATGCCTAATTAAACATCAGGTCTCGTCTAGCTTCAGTTCCTATGTTCATATATTTAAACGCTTATCACAAGTGCAGTTCCATTTTGAGATTTTGAAGCAAAACTCTAAATGAAGACCAAGAATGCGTATTACTTTATATCTACTTATTTTTGGTAATTTCAGAAGTTATGATATGTTTACACCTAACGTGTTGGGGTAAATGCTAAATATACTTCGAGAGAACTTTGGGAAGAACGTTAAAGCAGGCTAAGAGAGTCCGGTTGAAAGCAATACAGAATTTGAAAGATCAGTACTCAGTTATTTTTTTTCATCTCACTCCTTCATTTAGCTTCTCTATTAAGAAAGTTGATCATAAGTATTGTTATTATTCTATTTTGAATAAGTCCCTCCTTGCAAAATGTCTACCACTCTGTGAACTTCTTAATTCGTTGTAAAAGCAAAATATCTCCAGGTTCGTTATTTAAAGGACTCTCCAAGTCATTACTTTGATGAAAAACACTGGGCATGAGCCTAGTGGTTGAAGTGTATTAATCTTTTGATAATGGCTGGAGATAATTGTTCTGATGGAGATGATTATTACTAACAAGAAGAGCAGTTGTCTTTACTTTTTTCCTTCCTAGAGTCTGAGGGTAAAGTACTGGTGTAAATGAGGGTTTCAACTCGAATTTGCTCTGCAGTTAAGAAGATTCTTGTACTGTTTCAGAAAATTTTATAAAATTATATTGTCAATGGATTTCAAAAAATACGTATCTCCTACTGAATTTCTTGAACGTGTTTTCAAAGCAGTCCTTTTAAAAATGTGAAATAAATAAGAAATAAACAGACTTTTTTTACCACTAGGTGAAATACAGTCATTGTGGGCTGAGAGTGCTTCATCAAGCTTGCAGTTGCTCCTCTGAATTAAATCAGTGCTGGAAAAGACACCAGCAGTGCACCCCAAAGTCCTGACTGTGTGCTGAACTCCCGCTACTGTTTACAGTGCAGTCTTGGGGTTCAGTACATTTTCATCAGAGAAAAACCTAGACTAATCAGAGAAAGAATTGAGATAGATTCCTAATTAATATATAGTCTTGAACCAGTTTATTGCCTAGGTAACTTTTTCCCTCTGGTTGGAGGAAATGAATTATGATTTACTTAAATTATTCCTATTGTGTTAATCTTCTGGCATCTCCTTTTGAGTCAACTGGACTGCTTCAGTGTGCAAAGTACAGGGGAAAAGACCAAAGGGAAAGGAAGTGAGATTGTCCTATTAGAGTTACACTTCATGTTGCTCCCTAATTAATGGGCAATTGAGAAAGAAAATAGAAAGCTGAGGTAGCTTCTGTGTAAGGCTGGGAGACCAGGTCTCATTCTTTCAGGACCTTCTCTGGGCAAGCGTAGGCACTTATTTTAAACCATTGGATGTGTTTTTACAAAGATGAAGTGAGAAGTGATTGAATTTAATCTAGCCAGGGGCTCAAAATAAATCAGAAATGCAAAGGGTGGGAAACTTTTTTTCCCTTGGCATGGGAAGTTGGTATGTTTGTTACTTGAAAGGAGGTGAAAACTAGAGCTTCTCCCCATTCGCAGGTAGTGTGTGTGTCAGGGAAGGGGGTGGTTGGTGAGAGGCCGGTGGAAGGGAAGCATCTATTAATTTCTCATAAATAGATTTCCCTTGGTTTCCTTTCAGTCTTTGCCATCTCCCTCTAAAGGAATGTTGTGAAGTGACCACTCAGCCTTGCTTCCTTTTGTAACTTTGAGTCAAAACTTTCTCTTTTTCTTACAAGGCAAACAAAGGGGCCTCCTTACTTCTCTGTTCCCTTTAGAAGAGTAACTTTTTGCCTCAGATCAGCAACCCAGTAATACATGTAAATCAGTAACAGTAGCTTCGTCTTGGAACTTCATTGGCATCTACACCAAATGCCATAGTGAAGGCATAGTGAAGGTCTTGTAGCTCTCTTTCGCACAAAAAGATTTAAAAATAGAAACTCTAGAAGCTAGCCCGGGTGAGTTCTTCCAATATATTTCTGTTATCTAACTCCAAGTATCAATTTATTCTGTGATTGAAGTACACTTCGCACTGAAGCTCTGAATGCTTAGCTGCCGCTTCTTTCGTCTCTCAAGGCCGGTGGGGCGTTGTGTAATGTAAATGGGGGATGGGGCCCTTTCTTCCTCCTCTTGTGTTACTGCCCTCACTTGCTGTTGGGTTGCCTGAAGCCATTGATTCCATCAGGCTCCGTCTCAGTGGCCTCTTCTCGGGTTCTAGGAGCTGGTGTGTTTTTTGAGACCCTGTCAACTACTCTTGGAAGGGAGCGAGAGGTCGCCACGGCGCGCCTGGCATTTGTGTTTGGACAGAGACGGCCGAGCCAATTAACTTTTCATACCTTTTTGTGAAGATGTTTCTCCCTCTTACCGGATGGGGAGGCAGGAGCTAAGACCTCCTGGAGTCTCTCTGCCGAAAGTCGGGCCACTCTGCAACTTCCCCAGCTGGAGATATTTGTCTCCTCCCGGTTTACAGGAGCCCTGCTACGCAGGGAACAGCGCCGGGAACAGCGCCGGCGTGTTCACAGGTGTCGGTGTAGGACCTGAGGCTTCCCAGTTGGTAGCGCCACCCTTTCCAAGGGTCTGGGGAGAGGGGCTGGGGGAAAGAAGGAAATCTGGGTCCACCTCTGATTTGTCCGCTTGAGGGGGCAGGGAAAGAGATAAAGGAGAGCGAGTATTTTCTGACCTTCCCTAATCTCTTCCCACCCAGTTGGAAAACGCAGGTCGTGTTTAGGAAGCTCCCGAGTCCAGTGACCCACCAGCAGGCTTTCCTGTCACCGAGGCACACTCGCTGCGCTCCTCCCGCCCAGCGTCCCGGCTTGTCAATGGCCAGCAAGCGACTTAGATTTCAGAACTGGTCCCTGGTGGGAGGGAGGCTCGGCGTCAGTGTGGGCTATTGTATTGTTCTTTTTCTCTTTTCTCTCTTTTCGTGTGCAGGCCCAGCTCCATCCCATAACACACATGATTTAGTTATTTTACATCATTCGTTATCTAGCGCCCTGAAACTGAACATAGAGCCATATATTAGATTGAGGTTAGGAGAGGTGGCGACTGTTTATTTAAGGTGATAAAATGGTCCATCAGCAGTAATCTCCATCGATATGTGCCACCAGGAGATGAAGGATGAGGGGACAAGCCACAATTAATTGCCCTATAGTTTTGTAGGAGAGAGTGGAGCCAGCCCAGACCCGCTTCGATCTCCCCTCGCGCCTCCTATTCATCATCTCCGCTTTGTATATGGCGGCCTCTCAGGGGCAGGGCCGGCAAGGTTCATCTCCGCGCAATATTCTCTCGCCCTCACACATTGGCGCACCCATTTAATTTATTAATACAGTCATCGAGAGACAAATAAAATCCACATTTCCCCTCTCCCTCCCCCCCCCCTTTTGTCTCTTCCTCTTGGACCCAGGGCCAAGACGAGCAGGGAAAGCCCAGCGCATCTGTGATTCGTAAGGAGCTTTAAACTCGCCTGCAGGGAGAATCCTCGAGAAGGTTCCGCGCGAGCTGGGCCGCCCGCGGGGGCGCGACCACAATTGGCTCCCTTTCCCGGTGGCCAGGCTAACCCGCCTCGCCTCTGGACCTGCTCGGTGGAGCCTAGAAGACTCCTGCCGGGTGGAAGAATAGGGCGGGTGGGTGTTGGGGCGCGGCTGGGGCTCCGGAGTGCGGGTGGCGGCGACCCCGTCTGGTCTTGTAAGAAAGCCCTTCACTAGCAGGAAGGGGGCGAGGCCTTCAAAATGCAGACTAGGTGCGGAGGCCTCCAGCCGGCGGGGGCCTGACTGCCCACCCCGCGCATCGTCCACCGTCATGCATCTAGCCAATTGCGCGCGGAGGGCTAGGGGAGCGGGCTGGCTGGAGCCCGGGAGTGGGTGGGGTGGGGACGTGAACTCTGGTGCCCGAGGTCACAGCCGCCGTGCTCTGCCTGACCTCTGCCCCTTCGGCCAGCCCCCGGCGCCCCCGCGGCCCGTGTCGCCTGTGCCCGCGCCCAGAGCGCACGCGGCGCTGCCAGCAGGCGGCACTCCCCGGGCCGCGCCACCGGGCGGGGATCGATGGGCGCCGGCCCCGCTGGGCTCGGCCTTCGAGGCTGAGGGCCGCGACCTCGGCGGCGGCGGTCGCGGAGGATTTATAGCCCAGCGGTTACTGCCGCCCAGGCGGGGAGGCAGGTTTTTCAGCTGCTCCTTGATTCCCTTTCCAGAGGACGGGTGAGGGCAGGCGAAGGCGGTGGAAGGGCGCTGGGCAGCAGAGGCCTGGTGTGGCGGGTGCTGCTTGCGGGTCCCGGCTCCGCCTACGCCCACACGCTCCTGTCGGCCTCTCCAGACACCAAAAAAGTCCTGAAACGTTTTACATTTCACCTTTCCTAGAACGAGAAATGAAATGCCAGAAAAGAAAACCATAGCCTGCTTTGCCCCGTTTACCTTAAAAATAGGTCCATTTTCAATTACAGTAGTAGTACATGCACTTGTAAAAACATGCGAACAATACGGAAAGATATGGAACGAAGAGTGAAAGTGTGCTCTTCACTCCACTTGGCCTGGCCTTCTGAAGTCAATGGGTAAACAAGTCTGTAACTTCATGATACCGCCTTCCCTTATCCACGGAGCCATAAACAGGAGCATTAACAGATCTATCAAAGATAGAGAAGGGACCGTGATCTCTTATATTCCCTAATGCTAAGTTGGCATTTCAAAGTGTCTTGCTTGGAGAATATAATATTTCTCACAGATATAGAACAAACCCTTATGAGTAATAATTATGAACTTGTACAAAAACCCTGATTTTAAGAGAAAGTAGAAACATATTTGCCTCCTCTTTATGAGTACAAATAGACTCGTACTACATATTGCTTGGCATGGAATGCTGTGTGTAATATATGTATTATATATATGTAGTTTGGGCATCTAGCCTGCTTCTCCCTCTAACATTTTCATGTAGGTGTTTATGGCTCGCTGTCTAGAAAATGCTCTGCTAGAATGTTTGCCTACTTGCTCCACATTTGTCTACCCTAAGTAATCACTTACTTGTTTTAAACATCCTCAAGTTCCTTTGGGAGTCTAAGACATAAGTCAGAAGCCAAATGTTTTCAGCAGCAGAGGTTTTGTGTATTAAAAAACAATAACGTTAGGATATAACATGTACTTTGATGTAATTGGTCAACTTTTCTGGCAGAATATTTTGATATGCATGAAGTGGTTTATAAATTAAGAAGGCTCATGTTGGGTGGACTAATTAAAGTGAATTGGCCTTGCCTACTCTGCTATGGACCCAACGCATAGGTGATCTTCTAAATACTGGGAGAGCCTCAGTTTTCACTTGGCAAAATGCTACTATTAAGTTCTTTCAACACCTCCTGGAGACAAATGAAACTTAATATATTGAAGAGAGCTTTAGAGGACTCCTTAGAGAAAGGACTAGCCATAGTTTTTCATGCATAACAAATATTGGGAGTTTGCTTGTTGTCGTGGGGTTGGTGGCTGAAGTTGCTACGTTTGCTCCTTATTTTATTACTGGTGTAATTGGTGTGATACTATGTATGGTGGAGACTTTGGAAGTTGACAGATCTCTGGTATGGATTGTTAGGGGAGTGAATACAAAACACTCTTGCTTCTCACCCTTTGTTTCATTGAGCCAACTAGAAAAGGAAAGTTAAGCAACTCCCTGGGGTAATTTACTTTTATTTTTATGGGCATTTTGCCTTTGCTTATTGTCATTTATTTTAAGCTATTTTTGCTAAGGTGCTGAAAGGCCATCTCTGAAGTTAGGCATTAAAATTCAAAATTATGGACATTATCTATTTACTTTCCAATTCATTCTCTTATTTTAACCCCAAACCCAAGAGTGTGGGAAAGAGAGAAATCTCTGTAATTCAATCATGCTACAGCAATTTTTGTGGCCCCTAAATAGTGACTCCGGAGAAATATTTCAATTGAATTGATTGAATTATGAGTTTGGATATAGAATTCCCCCTGCTTCATTAATCTTCCTAGATCTCTAGGTTTGAAGGCTTCAGAGTCAGGCAGACCTGACTGTGAATCTTTCTCTGCCACTTCCTAGTTTCTGATCCTTGGTCAAGTTACATTGCTCCTGAAGCCTCAATTGTCTCATCTGCAAAATGGGAATCATGATACTCAGATGATATGGTGATTGTTTGGTTCAAGATAGGTCCTGGCACATAGTGGGCACTCGGTAATTTTGAGTTTTTGTCTTTCCTTCCCTTCCCCCTTTGTCTTGAAGTTTTTATTTTCACAATCAGAAGCTTGAGAGGGTGTGTGAAGTGTATGTGTTCTGGAAGGGTTGACATATGGATAAGGGTGGGAATACCTTCCAAATAGGCCCTAGGGTCAAAAGCAGAGCCTGACTCAGTTTTCACATTGGTTTGTGTTGCTGGAAGAGGAGGCCTTTGTGTGATGGAGATCCAGAGGCATGGACAGTTTCTACCTGCAGAAACAGGTTGTTGCTTTTCACTTGAGAGGCCTGGGGACGCCTCCAAGAAGCTGCAGTCAGAAGGTCCCCGCATTCTCTGGGCTCTCTTTGGAAGAGAAGCTGACTGAGGGGAAGTCATACCTAGCTGGAGCCCTTCTCCACTGAGATAGGATGCTCACATAGTCAACCTTCAGCTCCCTGTGAAGCAAATGGCCATATGAGGTTGTGCTCATCATGCTAGGTTGCAATTAGGTGTTCCTTCGTTGAAGGTTCCTCAGTGAGTCACTTTGTCACAAGTTTGGTCGAGCTCTCGGCTGTTTCAGCACGGACAGGGCACACCCGGGTGATCCACCAGGATTGGCTGCGACGAAGGCCGGTCCCAGGTGCCTGGAGGCCACGAGGTGACCCCCCCCCCTCCCCGCCCATCCACTGGTGCCTAGCGCCGGCCATCTCCGCCTGTTGGGGCTCGTCCGATATCATCCCCAGTGCCGCAGGGCTCGGTTGCCCGAGGGCGCCGCGGCTCCCCAGGGAGGCTGGGCCAGGGCGGCCGGGTTGCGCCGGCGTGCGCCGAGGCCGCGTTCCTGAGGCAGGTCCGCTGGGCCGGGGCGCAGACACTGCGGCTCCGCCAGGCCCATTAATAACCCCGAGGGCGCTGCGATCCGACAGCGCGGTCGCCGCAGGCCCTGCTTCCCGCGGCCGCCTGGCCTCTTCCCGCCGAGAGTCAGCGGAGGGACAGTGGGCGTCCACGGCCAACGAGCCCGGAGGGTGGGGGTCCCCTTAAGCGCTGGCTGCTCTGGGGAACGTCGGAGAGAGACGGCTTCACGGCGGCTCTGAGTTTATAACGCAAGATAATCGCAGTTAACCTGAGGATCAACTGTCTGGGCAGGAGTTGGGGCCCTCTCCATCGAACCATTATCCTGATCATTAAAGAACCATTACCCTGATCGGTAAATTTGCTATTCCTTTCTTTTTGGTTTCTGGGAAGAGCTTCCACGCAAGCACAGTCACCCCCAAACCCACTAGAATAGCTCCTCTTCCTGCACCCGTCCCCACCTGGCTGGAGTGCCCAGAGTGAGCGCTGCCGGGGTGCTCGAGGGACCTCAGCGCCAGTGCGCCCTCGGTGGCCGGCGTCCGGGACTCGGGCTCCGCGGGGCCCAAGGCCAGCTCCGCCCTCTCGCGCGGGCGCTGGGCTGGGGGTCCAGAGGAGTGGGAATGGCGCCCCGCGCCAGACCGGTCGCCCGCCTGCCCTGATGATTGTAGAAGTCTCTTCTATAACTGTAAAAAGAGGAAAACCAAAGACACCCAGGGGACCAATGTAGAATCTCTCCGAGATACCAGATTGGGCAAGAGACGAGTTTTTCGTGGTACAGTGATAAACCCACTTTGAGACACCCGGGAGAGATAGAGAACCCGCGGCAACAGGGGAGAGGGTCAGAGGGACCTAGAGACAGAGGGAAAGCGGGAGAGAAAGAGAGACAGACCGCGAGCAGAGGCCGAGAGCCGTCGGTTCCGCGGAGAAGGCAACGACGCCATCCGCGCCCAGCTCGGAAGGCTTTTTGGGGCGCCTGGGGTCTCGACCCCGTACCAGGCGGTTTGGGTTTGGCGAATTCCTAGGGAGCCGCACGGTTCACCTCTCCCCTACTCCCAGTGGCCTCGGCGCCCTCACAGCGTCACTTCCCTGGTAGGTGGCTAACCCAGGCGGGGATGCTGTTGTCTCGGGGATGGGCCGCCGAGAGGCCAGGTTAACCCTCTTCCTTCCCTCCCTCCCGCGTGTCTCCGGCAGGTTGCGACATGTGCGCGGACAACCGTAACGGCGAGTGCCCCATGCACGGGCCGCTGCACTCGCTGCGCCGGCTGGTGGGCACCAGCAGCGCCGCGGCCGCCGCGCCCCCGCCGGAGCTGCCCGAGTGGCTGCGGGACCTGCCGCGGGAGGTGTGCCTGTGCACCAGCACCGTGCCCGGCCTGGCCTACGGCATTTGCGCGGCTCAGAGGATCCAGCAGGGCACCTGGATTGGGCCCTTCCAGGGCGTACTCCTGCCCCCGGAGAAGGTGCAGACCGGCGCCGTGAGGAACACGCAGCATCTCTGGGAGGTAAGTCTCCTGCCACCCAGCACCTTGCCATCCAGCTAGAGCTTTGGCTGGCAAAGAGCCTGGCCCTTGGAGGGTGGCAACTTCGGGGAGAGGCTTCCTTGTCCCCGAGAGAGTAGTGAATAGATTTCTGTGGTCGTGCAAATGCCTGGTGTCTGCAGCACCTGCGTTAAGGGTGTGCAAAGCCGGGCGTGGCACAACAGCAACCCAGCCAGAAAGACCCGGCTTACAGGTTTCTGAAGTTGGACGCACCTTAACAAACCTCTATTCCAGCTGGAATGGATTTGACTGTTGGTCTCCCTGGATCTTGAGAAAAAGAGAACCCAGCCTAGGAGATAAAGCAGAGGAGGTTGGGTATTGGGGAGTAAGCTAGGTGAGCTTTGTGTCCCATTTTAAGCCCTTCCAGGAATTTTTTGCACAGTGGGCAAGAAGGAACATAAGTATAGAAGGAGGAAGGAGAGTGTGGCTCATTTTCTCAGATAAAAACAATTTTGTAAACAACGAATGTGAGAGACTGCAATGTGTTCATAACTTTCAAAATGCCCGAAGTAAGCAAATTATATTGTGAATCAGAAATCACAAATTTTTCTTCTTCTCTGACAAAGTACAATTATGCAATCTTCAACAAGATAGAAAATCAAAACATAGGAAAACTCCGAGCACTTTGGTATAAGCCAATTGATGATAATACTTCAATGGCCCAATCTTACCTGATGCTATTATTTAGAAATGAACAACCTATTTGAAAAATATTGACCTGAACTTTCTCCCAAAGCTTCATGGTTAATTATTGAGATCCACTCCTGAAGAGACAGACCCTTAGGCTCAGTAATCCCCCCCACCAATTTTAGCCACTTCCCACCCATAGAGACTTATTTATGAAACACAAGATGCTAGAAGTCTTACCCTTAACGGCAATATGTAAATCGGACTAACTGAGGCCTGGTGATATAGTGGAGTGGGAATAGCCAGAAAAGAAAGTTTCTTATATGCCAGGGGCCAAATTGGCATGGACCTTAGGGCTCCATTAATGGGTCATTTCTGCAGCAGCTTGCCCCACACACTTGACTCAGTGGCCTGTCAAGATGATCATTTTCACTGTGAGCTGCCTTGTAGTCATTAAAACTCATGGGACTCAATAAACCACTCAAAGTTTTGCTAAGCACTCTGGCCAGCACTGTTAGGCCCTGGAGATACAGTGTTGTGAAAAATAGACCCGGTCTCCACAACCCTTACATGACTTTTGGCGATGGGGTGCTGAGGCCTGTGCCTGCAAAGCCTCTTTTGATGGGGGAGGAGCTAAGTGTATGAGCTCACAGCCCAGCAGCCCAAGATGACCACATGGTTTCCATGGGCTGCAACATACCCTAGTTATCCGCTAGTGCGCTATGCCCATGCCCCCAGCTTCCATTTCACTCCTAAACTATTATTGGAAAACGATTATACATTTTTGGCCTTTTGGGAAGAATTCTTAAATGAGGCAAAAAAAGTTGAGCATATTTATGTTCCCAAATAGTGCTTTTTCTTTCTTTCTTTCGTTTTAAACAGAAATTTTTTTAGGAAAACAGGGCAGGAGAAAATGGCTTGGTACATTCAGGCGGGTTAGAAGTTAGAACTTTTGGGTAGGAAAAACTGACAAGTGGGAAATAGTCAAAGCATCTGGTTTTGAAATATTTCCTAGTTGGTTTTTGTTTCTGACTAATTAGTTGTAACCTCCAATGTGGTTTAAAGTTTATAAAACACTTCCAGGCACTTTTCACGTTTCAGTGGTGTTATTAGGAGCAGTAATACCATACAGTTAAGGGTCTGCCAGTACTTTTCTGAGGAAATAATAAAGCAATTATTCAGTGGGAGAAGTTTGCTCTATCTGAAAATGTTAAAACTGAACACTACAATATTGCCCTCTGATTCCCCAGGTTTGGTGCCCATCTATTTTTAGAGTGCTGGAGGACAAAGCCATAAACATGAAAAAAATCCCATATTTCATTATTAATATTATTATCTTCCCTAAAAGCTTTGGATGATTGGGATGTTGGTGGGAGACCACTACACATATGGAATATAATGATATATATTAATACTAAAAATTATGAAGCCTTTCTTTTGTACCTTTACTTGTACTTGATGAAGTTAAAATATTGTTGTAGTAAAGAGACTGGGGAATTTAATTGGTTTTTTGTTTTTGTTGTTGTTGATACTTCAGTGGTTTAAAGTGGGTTTTACCTGTTTGGTATGTGAGTTGAGTGTGTTGGGGGATGTGTGCATAGAATTGGTTCTGTGTTATAAAAAAAGACTTGCTGAGTGTTTGCTTAAAAGATCTACAGGTCCCTACTCCTGATTCAGGACATAATCTATCTATTTTTATCAACTGTAGGAACAGTTAGAATAACATACATTTAGGGGATTGAAGGGGTAATAAAATGCAGCCATGCAAAATGTGTCAGTCTCCTGGGAGATCATATAAAATGTGGCTGACTGGGGCCAGGTAACTTAGTGCCAGTGTCCCTTTGTAAGATAAAATACTTACTTTAATAGGTTTCAGATTTTTATTAGTATAATTATTTTTAAGATATGAAGTATATTTATTTTTAATTTTTAACCATTATAATTTATTATTTTTATGAAATGTGACTATTTGAATTAAGTTACATTTATAACAGAAGATTCTAAATGTTGGATTTTTCCTTAAATGTTCGTCTTTCCTTTCAAACCTAAATTCTATTGTGAAAAAATTTTAATTGTATTTTCTGTATTAAAAAAATCAGTAATTGGAATACACTGTAGGTCTATAGGAAACTTTTGGCAATAATTGTTTAATGACTCATGTAATAATTATCCATTTTAAAAACATATTCTTTTAGATATCTTCCAGAATATCAGGTCGACATAAAGCAGATCTTTAAAAAATTAAAAGCAGTTGAATCACAACTCTTTCATTTTAAAAGTCAACTGGAATCATTTCTCTTCCTCACATTTTTTCAAGTCACTTGCTGATGAAGAAATGTCTTTATATTTAGAGTTCAATACTCAGGTCCTGATGGATCTTACCAGGGTTACTTATCTTTATTTCAGTACAATAAATGGATTGCTAATCTTTTCCCGTCACTGTTCCCAAGAAGATGATGGATTTTTGTTTCAGTTTACAGTTCATTGTTTTTAGTATGGTTATACTTTATTATACACATGAAGGCTTATTACAGAAACAATCAGATTCACCTTAGTTACTCCTTTTGTTTAATCATTAAAAGCTCTATTTTCTTTGTAGAAAAGTGACTTTTTAATATTTAACATACATCAGCCATGGAGAGCTTGTTTGATTGGTTTGTAAGTGTGCTATCATCTTTTAGTTTATATTAGCTTTGTGTATAATCCTGGTTCTTAAAAATACAGCAATTTAAAGAAAATTAATTATCATTCCATTATGTTTAATATGTTTTGACTCTTTTGGGTGTTTATGGGAAATTCTAAGAGTTTTTCTTTTTTCTTTTAGCAATAAGCCAAGGTAATTTTTTTTTGTAATTTGAGGGGATTAACAAGCTAAAAGCCAAATTATTAGTCATTTTTTGGCCAATTTCTTTTAGAATCAGAATTTTAATGTGTTTTATAAAAAAATAATAAATTCAGATAGTTTAAAACACAAACATTGCAGAGTGGATGAAACAATTACTCGCCTTGCTTACATACATTTATTCCAACAAGACTTGGATGCATGATATATTTCTAGCTATCTGGACATAATGGGAAAAATCTTTCTGAATGTTTTGCAAAGAAAACATAGTCTTTCTCAACAAATAGGTATTACTGATGAGAGTGAGATAATTTTGTCCTAATGTGTTTTCTAATAAAGAAATGAAAAGGCACATTTGATTCCAACATTTATGAAAACATTATCTCAATTATTAATGTGCCCCTTTTCCCTTGAGATAAATTAATCTAGTTGCACATGGTTTTGCCTTTCTGCTTAACATCAGAATTTAATATGACTGGACCTGAGGAATGTACACAGTGTATACTTAAAATTCTACTGGAACAAAATACAGAAGTTTAAAATAAAGTTACAGTTTAAGATAGGCTAGAATTACTCAGGCCTTTCAACTCAAAGTCTGATTTGTCAAGAAATTTTAGCAACAATGACAAAATAAATTGCACTTATTTTCAATCTGGAAGAATGATTCTGCTAATTGAAATAATGTAATGACTCGTCAGGATTACAGTCAAGGTGCAAGAAAGGGATTTAATTTTACAGAACCTCTCTTCTCTTTGCCTGAGTAAATTTGACTGTCTCGTTTTCATTTGCACTATGTGGAAACCTTCATTATTTTTCTTCAGAAAAATCAAGGGGGATAACATAATGTGGTCCTTTTTGTGGTTTGAGTTTGTGCCGTAATAGTTTAGATTTAATAAGAGTTTTGCTTTTAAGCAAATGGTCTATTTTTCATCATTACCATTTAGCTTAGGTCAAAAGGCGTTAATGAAAACCAATATTAAAAATATGTTACACGTTGCTAAATGTTTAGATTTCAAAACCATCACAGGTAATTGGTACTAGAAGGAAATGAATTGATTTCATATTTTAAATGTATTATGTATATGGCTATAAATGACTCGATTCCATACATAGTACTGTTACCCATTTGTATAATTTAGATGGTGAAAAAATCATTTAAAATTCATCATTTTAAATTAACATCATTTTAAAATTAAATTAACATC
Source organism: Tapirus indicus (assembly GCA_031878705.1). Taxonomy (NCBI): domain Eukaryota; kingdom Metazoa; phylum Chordata; class Mammalia; order Perissodactyla; family Tapiridae; genus Tapirus; species Tapirus indicus. Next base: position 42,148,485 of record CM062925.1, read on the forward strand.
ATTTAAAGATTGTTCCATTGAATAGTACTGTGAATATATACTCCATATTTTGCTTTATGGACTTTGACTCATTTTATTTAGCCTGATTCACCAAAACACCAGGGGATAGAATTATGTGGCTGTCACAGTTATATTGAAGTAAAAATTGTGTGTCTTAGCAATTTATCATTTAATATACTAGACTGCTTGTTGGCTTGGTTTTGAATATGTCAGTTTCATGAAATCCAAATAATTTCTCCTTAAAAATAAACCATAGTAATGTTACTATTATGTTTTAAATTATGCAGAGTAACAGCTGGTGTATCTTTTTGGCTTTGCCTCATTTGATTTGAAGATGTCTTTTATAGTGGTGCCCATTTGATAGAGTGAGCATTTTGTAGTTTTACATAAACTGTAAAACCATCTGCCGCCTCTTGGAATCGTTTCCAGCATTGTGTTAAAAATCAAAACTTAGTACTTCAAGTTGGCTTTGAAAAGGTCCATTTAAAGTCCTGGTCCTTTTGGTTTATGTATCACCCTGCACAGTGCCACTTTTGGTTTTTCTAAGTCCAAAAATGACTCTGCTTTAAAAAAAATTATAACAACCATTTGGAAATTCTCATGTTAGTAAGATTTAATCCAAATATGCATGTGACACTACAGTGCTTTAGTAGCAAATACTTTATGAAGAGGAATGTGTTCTGCATCTCCAAGACTATTTTTTCATTAGTCAGTTCAGTTTATCTATTGTTTACAGATTGCTTCTTTTATTGATAGCATTTTGTCCATGTGAAGAAAATAATTCACAAGTATTTCTTGGTCCATAACTGCATATTTTCTTACGTCATACAATTTTTTTCTTTTTTTACACTGATGTAAAAGTAGCATATAGAAATTAAAATCAGAATCTCAGAGGTTCCTGAACAGCTGAAATCTGCCATCCCCAGTCACTGCATGGCAGCAAGTGAGCTGATGAAAACGTGATTATGGTAACACTGGGCCTGGGAAACCTGCAGGGGGGCTTTTTTATTTCACTGTGTCAATTAAGGCAGTTTTAATTATTTGAGTAAGTCTATTGTGTTACCTAGAAATTGCTTATAGTTGTAGTATAATAGTATAGGTTTTAAGATTTTTTGATTGCATACAAAAAACTACCGATGACTTAGCTGAGGAATCATGCCCACAATATTGAAATCCTCTCTTCTCAGAGGATGGAGGTGATCCATTGGTAGCGTGGGGAGAGCGTTTTGCTGTTCTGAAGAATGCCGTGCATTGAACTGCTATGAGACTGCGTCCCTCTCTCTTTGTCTTTCTTTCTGTTTTAGAATCATATATACTCCAAGATTTCATGAGTTCAGACATTCCTTGTGTATTTACACAAGAAATACAGACTCCGGTATAACTACTTAGCATAAAAGCCAGAGAAACCAGAGCAGAATATACTTTTCCTTGTAAGCATTTGCCACCTCTCTCAGATAAGTTACAGAATTCCATTATCCAAATTGTTACACATGTGTGACAGAGGTTGACCTTTCGTCATGTCAATCCTTTTTGTGTAGGCCCCAGGCTCCAGCCTAATGGCTCAAACCCTGATTTACTCACTGTAATAAGGGCAGGAGGTCGAGCAATTGTCAGGCTGCCTGTTCGTACTCTTCTTGGAGCCTGGTTGAAGGCTGTTAACACAAAGCTTTTCAAAGTGAATTTACAACCAGCACCACTGACAGAGGCCAATCAGTGCACCATAAATGTCAGGTTAGTGAGATTGAGCAGTAAGTAAAGTACTGACAGCACACTATTGGCTGAAATCAATTGGCCAAGGTTTAACTGAGAAGAGCAATCTACGTGTGGCGGGCTTAGGGAGAGTTAAGTGGGCAGACTGGGTTTCCAGGTGGAGTGTGTAGATCTACCTGTTCGCAGGAGCTTAAAGGTTGGGCTGTCGCCCATTCACTTCAGTGCATCCAGCCAGCATCATCCGTGGTGATGTCCTTCACTATCTGGGAGTTCAGAGTCACAGACCCTGCTGACTCTGAGGCTTTGTGGTAAAAAATGGCATTGGACGGAAAAGAAAGTGAGAAAAACTATTGCAATATGGGGCTGTTAGAACTGAAGGATGCATCCAGTGCACTGCAGTTCAGTGAAAGATAATTTGTTCAAATTCCAAAACCGTAACAGGGATTTCCACAAAGGCCCAGACACATAAACCTGCTCTTTTACACTTCCTGAGACTCAGCAGTGCGAAACTTTCGTGGAAGTCACTAATGAGTGATTATGGGTTGAGGGTCTGAATATCCAGGAGATGTGGTTTCCCACCAGACGGAATGTTTTTATCACTTTGTGCAATGACAGCCTGGACAACAATTCATTTAGCTCTGAAGGCATCAGCATTAAAATGGAGGAATCCATTAAAATGATGTATGCAAGGATTTATAAATTAGGCAATTTCCTTGATTATTGCAATCATTTACAAAATTGATTGTTCCAGTGTGGTATAGACAGATTTCAGCAACGATCATTGACAACAAGCACGTTCTCTGATACCTATAGCTACTGGTCACTAAACCAGGTCACTATTCCTCACCCACCCCTGGCTGTTCTTGGTCTCAAGGTCAGGCAGACTTTCAAAGAAGCTTTATTTATGAAGTTTCATTCATCCCCAGAGGAGACCCACCTAGGCTGTGAGGGGGGGGGGGTGCAGATTGTTCTAACGGTTGTAGCATTTTTATATTTTAATCTTAATTTTGGAGGAGAGTGTTGAGGATCCTGATATGCTTCAGATCAGTAGCACAGATTTTGAGATGATGCCAACCTAAAAGGAAATAATTTTTGCAAATTGCAGCTGTAAATATTTGTTTGATTGAAGATCTAAAAGTCAATAGTGTGTTTTATTTCTTGGTCCTTAGAGTTCTAATTATCCAATAGATATATCATAGAGTCACTGGATTTTAGGTCAATTAATTCTGGAAGGCATAATGAAGACATTGTTACAAGTGTGAAATGCTCAAAATGCTGCTGATTTTCCTATACAAGAACACACACAACAAGTCTGCTTGGTGCTTAATCACTAACCACAAACCACAAAGTTGCCTTTATTTCTGAAATATCAGAAGCGGGCATGCCAAAAGTGTCTGCAGAGCTTCATCCAATGAACGCTAGCCATGCAGTTTATGCTTAGTACAAAATAACTGCCTTTAGACATTTGTTTTTCATCATCATTTTGTTTTTAATCGTAATTTTCCCCTTTAGAAACTGTAACACAAACTGGGGCTTGTAAAATAATAACATTTTAGAAAATTGTTTAACACTGTTGGGAAGACAAACAATTTTTAGTTTGTCCTGATTTGAATACATAATAATTTGATCTCAAGGTAGTTCTTTGTTTAAAAGGGAAGATGTTATGTTTCAGTAAATCCTATGGCTTGGTGGCACCGTGCATTTATTTGGCTGTTGGTGCTTAATAACTCAAAAATTCTTTTTTTTTTCTTGGTAAGGAAGATTGGCTCTGAGCTAGTGTCTGTTGCCAATCCTCCTCTTTTTGCTGAGGAAGATTAGCTCTGAGCTAACATCTGTGCCCATCTTCCTCTATTTTAGATGTGGGATGCCGCCACACATGGCTTGATGAGCGGTGCGTATGTCCATGCCCGGGATCTGAACCTGTGAACCCCGGGCCGCCGAAGCAGAGTGTGCAAATTTAACATAGCCACTGGGCTAGCTCCTCATTTTCATTTTTAATTAGTTGTAAAATTCAACTGCTTAAAAATTCAGTAAAAGGCAATATTTTCACTTCAGTGTCTTGATATCATTTCATTTTTATTTAAATATTTTTTTCACAATATTTCTGGTTTGTGTTAAGACTTAAAAGCTGTGTGACTCACTCTGTCTTGGGTGAACTGTGAATGAGGCACTCAGTATTATAGATGTTTTTGCCAGTTCCCTTGTACATTTATTTAATAAACCAAAGTCTACAGCATGCAATTGTGAAATAACAATATGGGATTAAGCCCATTTTATTAAAATGAACTGTGTTTTTTACTCTCTGTGACCATTTTAAATTAAAGCTGCCTCAGATAATGAAGTGTCTTCTATAGAAACATTCAGTGTAATCTAATTCAGTAGAAACTTCTTAAGTGCTTTTTAATTGGAATCAAATTAAATGTAATCAAGTCACGTTTTCAGTGTCTTGTAAAGCACCAAACCTTAGTGTTGTTAGCACACTCGGGAATATTAATGTTTATCACAAAAGTAACAGCTTCTCAGATATCCATGCAAACTCCAAAATGGTAGATAGCCCATAAATAAATCCTAGGTTAGATAGAATACAGTGCTTTTGGACCCTGTTGTATTTGTCCCAAACTAATATTTAACATTTGTTTGTGATATAAAAAAATGCACAAATAGTTCCTGAAAATATTGGGCTACTGAGGAAAGCACTTACTTTCAATTTATTGCAATTAAGTGGAAATGAATTTTTCTATTAAAATGATTAATGCTCCATAAGAAATTTAAACTATATAAAAGTATAAACAGTGGTAATCATTGTTGATGTTTACAATGGTCTTTTGAGAGATGACTATGTAATACAATACACATTTCTTTCATTCAGTCACAGTTTTGGTAAAAGATATTTGCACTACCTCCTTGATAGTGCAAAACACATTTTTAAGGCAGCAACCAATGGCACTGTTTTCATAGGATCTCCTGCAAATGTTTAAATTTGGCTCACCCATGAATAGATTTTGATTTTATGTCTAGTCCCATATTCCTCTCTCTGTATCTTTCCTGGTGGGAAATTTTATTAACAGTCTGCAGACCCTACTGATATTCTAGGAACATTTCTACTGATATTTTCATTGATTTTATAGCACATGTCTTTAATAAGACCAGAGCCTTTTTGGGGTCTATAGGGACATTTTAGTCATCCTCAGAGAGGAAGGAAAAAATTTCTGTTTTCCTTTTTATACATGAAGGCATTAACAAAAATGGATCAAATCTTTTTGAAATGCTCTTCTAAGTAGGAAGACATTCATTTATTTAGCTGTATGTGAGACTTTAGGGAAATTACTTAATTTCTTTGTACGTCTATTTCTCCATGTGTAAAAGAGGGTCATAGTGGAATATTATGCAAATTAGAGAGACAATATTTATGACGTTTGTGTTTTTCAATTGTGATTTTAATAGTAATTTGTACGTCTCTAGTGGACTCTGCAAATAGTTATGAAGAATCTCATCATTAGTCTGTTAAAGCAAAAGATTGTACACAGTAGACCATGACACACAGTTTGGATTTAATTACTACAAAATCAGGCTTAAATAATATTTAAATGCAGACTTATTTAGCACTACTTACGAGTAAGAAAAGATTAGGTATTAAAGGGCTACCATACAACATGGATGTAAACAAAACTCATTGGATGGCTTTAATTTTTAAAACGATATTTCTAAGGGAGGGCAAGAATAATAACTTACAAATATTTGGGACATAAAGAACATTGCCTAGATGTATATGATTTCAGTAAGTGAAATGATCACTCTTACCCATCATAACAGAGAAGTGACTTGCAATATGAAAATGTAAGGGGAATGACTTAGTAACATCTAGAAAAATCACAAGGAGGCCCTAAACCTGAAAGTCTTTTACCATAGACCTCAAATCAGGAGCAATTCATTAGGTAGGTTTGACACTGGATATTGAATTCTGAATAGAAAAATATCTCAATGCCTAGCGTACTGTGGCCTGTCAATAAATATTAAATGACAACAAATCAACACAGTGGCACATTTGCCACAGTCCATAAAAATATGTGTGCAGCTGTGTATGTACTAGTGAATACCAACATAACAGTACACTATACAAGTTCTGAATGTGTCAATATCGACCCTATATAAAGCAAGATTTCCAAATGATAGTCTGCAGTTAGAAAATTTTAGATGAAAAAGTAAATATAAATACCAAAATATGTCATAAAGAACAAAAATTTAGACTAAAATTAATGTTTTTGTCTAATATATATTTATTTCATATTAATCATTTCTATTACAGTATCTGGAGTTTTTACATGGTAATTTAAGCAGGGGTGATATTCAAAATATTTGACAAACAATTCAGCTTAGACCCTGCTCCAGAAACCTGGACTCCTGCAGTGATATCTGTGCTCCACGGGCTACATATCAACTCCAAAACCAGGGTAGCTAGCTGAGTTTTAGCAAAGCTATTAAACAATTAAACAGTAAGAAGAATAATCTATAATGGGTATAGAGTTTCAATTTTGCAAGGTGAAAAAGTTCTGGAGATTGGTTGCACAACAATGTGAATATACTTAACACTACTCAACTATACACTTCAAAAAGGTTAAAGTGGCAACTTTGCTGTTATGTGTATTTTACCACAATTAAAAAACAAAATCTATATTTTGAGTGATTTTTTTTCCCTCTAGCTCAGTAATTCTTAAACTGTAGCATACATAAGAATCTCCAGGCGCAGGGAGCCAAGTAAAATTCAGTAGGGGACGTGCGCCTAAAAGATTCTGATTCAGTAGTTATGCACTGGGGCCCAGGAATCTATTTTCTTAGCAAACGTTCCACGTGGTCCTGGAACTACACTTTAAGAAACAAAATGCCCGGCTCCACCTTTCTCTGCCTTACTCCTGTGGTTGTCGGCTTCCCTTCCAGCCTCTTCCCTTGTCTTGGCTACTCTTGAGCAAGACTGGTGTCTTTTCTGCTTCAGTTTCACACCTGCTCTCGTATGTTTCTGTGTTAATTCTAGTCTCAACCTTGCTTTCATTCCTGCTACACCTTGGCTAACCTCTGGACGTTTCCAATCTCCTCCCTTAACCTGCCCCCTGCCCCCATAGATAGATAGTTAGATTGATTGATTGGTAATAGGTACATAGGTAGGTAGATAAAGACAGATATAAATATTAAAGAACTACTAACAGACAGCAAAATGGACTCCCATAACATTCATCTGTTCTGTATTTCGGGAGGCCACCTGGCCAGGTGTAAGGAAGCAGCCAAAAAGGCAGAAAGTTTTACACTGTGTGTAAACTGCAGTGTGTAATTAGCCCCTAAGAAATCAAGGTGTGCTTCAGAGGAGGTGGCCAACTGGAAGTCATTTGGTGACGTTCACAGGGCCTGAGTTCCAGCTCTCATTGGGTCTGAGCTATGTGACCTCGAGCAGACACCTTAACTCCCTCAGCTGTTACCAGCGCTATATCCAGTTGCACTGTCCTCTCCATTTCTCCTGGCAGCACCTTCTGGGCCGTCCTGTATCATATAAAGAGGCCATATGCTCCTTGCATGACATTTGTGATTTGCAGTCTGTAAATTTTCCGTTTGCCAACTTTATCTGCAAATTTGCTGACCTTTTTCTGTCTTCCTCCTTGGCTTCCCCTTTCTGCCCATTGATGGAGGTGGTCTGTGAGCATGCAGCCTGTTTTCTGATCTCACCTTCTCACACTCGGAGATCTCACCTGTTCTTATTGTTTCAGCTGCTCCCTATGAGGAATGGCTCTCAGACTTCATTTCCCGCACTGATCTTTCTTAAATTCTACATCCTCAGTTGTCTGTGGGACATCTCCATTTGGATATCCTGACATTATTTTAAATTGAGTTCACTAACTGCCCCCACCCTCCATGTCCTCAAATAGGTGTCTCTTTGTCCTTAACTTACAGTGTTCTCATAGTCCTTTTGTTTTTTGGTGAGGTAGATTAGCCCTTAGCTAACACCCGCTGCCAATCCCCCTCTTTTTGCTGAGGAAGACTGGCCCTGAGCTAACATCCATGCCCATCTTCCTCTACTTTATATGTGGGATGCCAGCCACAGCACGGCTTGATGAGCAGAGTGTAGGTCTGTGCCCGGGATCTGAACCTGTGAACCCCAGGCCACTGCAGTGGAGCACACGAACTTAACCACTATGCCACCAGGCCGTCCCCTCTCATAGTCCTTTTTGGCCTATGAGCCCAACCTTTTGGAGTTACTGTAATGGCTTTTTAAAATATTTATATTCATGGCAACTAACAGAGAGTCTAGCATACAAAAGTCACTTAAACGCTGTTGATCCGTTAGCACTAATAAGACTTAACACAATTAAGCTGAGACTATGTGCCAGGCACTCTGCTTAGAGCCTTATAGGGATTATCTTAATTCATCCAAAGAATAACCCAGTGAGGTGAAGACTACTTTCATCATTTTTCAGGTGAAGAAACTTTTCAGATGAAGGCACAGAGAAGTTAAGTAACTTGCCCAAGGCTGTATATAGTAAAGGTAGGATTTCCGCAGAGGTGTTGTGAGTTACAGAGTCCTTGCTCTTAACCAGCCTGTTGCTCTGCTGCCTGCCCCCTCCCACTACCACGCCTGAACTCCCATTATATTACAGGGGCCCAGTCTCTGCCACAGACTTCTCCATGCAGCTGACCCTGGCCTCTGGATCTGGGTGTGAGCTCTCCCTCCTTGGTGGACACTCCTTTGGTTTCTCAGACACAGCCCAAGCACAGCTTCACAGAGACCCCATAACTCAGCCCTTGACATGATTAGTCCACCTTGTGTTCCAGGACCGTGGACTTCATATTTATTATCCCAGAAAATTTAAACTCCCCAGCATTCAGAGAAACACATTTATTGATAAACTACTGTGCATGAGATGTTGTGCAGGTCGCAGAGATGGACAAGACCAACTCTGCTCTCAAGGACTGTAGAGGAGTAGGACTGTGAGTAATTCCAGTTGGAAGCAGTGAGCAAAAAAGTGCTTTGTGGCACACAGAGGAGGGAGTGGTGACTTCCTGCTGGGAAGATCAGGTGAGGAGGAGGAATTTGACCTGGGGACATAAAGGGTTAATACATGGAGAGTCAGGGATTGGGAGGAAAGATGCTCCTGGGAGATCAGCCTTTCATCAATGGAGCTCTAAGGTCTATCCAAGCCCAGCTTCAGTGCTTCTGTCTGCTCCTTCACTCTAACTAAGCGAACTGCTTCCTGTTCTTTACTAGTGTCTTCCTAATTTCCACTGCTGTGATTTTGCCTAAACTGTTTGAAGAAACACCCAGAAGGCTCTCCCTTCTTATTCTGGTCAACCTGTATCTTTTACTTTTTTAGAGTCACATCTCCCAGGAATTCACTTTGGACTAGTCCCAGGTCTCCACCACCCTTTCCACATTCTCTTTCATTCAACCATCCCCTGATAGTTGTTGAAGTTTTGCTTTATCACCTGGTATTGCTTGCAGCCTCGGTTTGGTATGCACATATTTGTGACATACTTATACTAAAAAATTATTCGTTGTTAATTAATTTCGACTGGGTGTCCTGTATTTTTATTTGCTAAATTTGGCAATCCTACTAAGGTAACAATTGAAAAGAAACCTAATGGAAAAGGAATGAACCTTGTGACTGTCAGGGAGGCCAGTGTGCCGGAAGCCCAGTGAGTTCAGAGGAGTGTGGTGGGAGATAGGGTCAGAGGTAGCTGGGCCAGATAAATTAGACTATGGAAAAGACTTGGTGTTTTATTCTGAGTGAAGTAGACCTTGAGTGAGGAGTAGCACAAGCCATCTTACATTTTAAAAGGATCACTCTGGGTGATCAGTCTGTGCAGGGGCAAGGATGGATGCTGTTAGGAGGAGCTCAGAGGACAGGATGTGGCTGGAGAAATAAATGAGGAGTTGTGAGTGTATAGCTGTTGTGTAAATCCATAGGACTGCTTGAGGTCAGCTGGGGAGAGTGGACAGGCAGAGTTTTGATTAGAGGGGGGCTCAGATGTCTCTAGTTCTATAAACCTCTGTGATTTAGATCTTTTGGTCAAATGTGTATGAAGGACCACGCAGTTAAGCATAGTTGTGGATGCCTCATCCCGTTTCCCTCCTCTGCCAGCAATGGGAATAGTCCTTACTTCTGCCTCTATGGTTGATGTGGCAGTGAGACTGTAGAATAACGACTTCAGAATGATCCCACCACTCCTAAATGTGTTGGAATCTGTGAACCATTGAGGTCTGTATCGGAATCTTTCCCTGAAGAGACAGATGCTTAATCTGACTCACCTAAATGTTCTACTGAAAATCTCATTTATCTCCTCTACTCATAGTGAGGCATCTACCCATGTGTACAGGTCACATGAGCACACACATGTGCACACACACACACTGTTCCCTTGCATTTTTCACAGTGCTTCTTGTGAAGTCTTTATATTTTTATGATTACCAAGGCTAAACATATTTATGAAAGAGTATTTGGAAAATGCAGAAAAATATTTAAAAAAGAAAAGAAAAATGAGCTATAATTAATTCAGTGTCATTCCTTCTCATTGAAGTTAGTATTTTCTTTTAATATATAGATGAAAACATGCTGTTTGCCTCTTAACATAAAATCATAAGCATTTTTCCCATATTGAAAATTCTTAATATGTTTGAATCCAACTGTTGAGCATTTGTGTTGGTCCTTCCTTCCCCCTGCATCCCTCCTTCCCTCCTTACTTTGAAAATATTGCTAATCATTTGGATCATGCTTGCCGAAATACCTGCAGGAAGAAACTCACAGAGAAGTTCCCTTTATACTAACAGTCATACTAAGATCAACAGCAACATTTGTCCGTCACTTTCTAATTTATAAGAGATTTCACAACCGGCTCCTGACTTTGTTGCTGCACCCTCTGAGTGCAGGGAGAGCGCTCTGTCCCGCCTGGTGCAAGCTGGAGCCAGAGGCTGCCTGCTTGCTCCTCAAAAGGCCGGGCAGAACTGGCTCTTTTGACCCCTATGCTCCAGGGGAGCTTTCCATCCGTCCAAATGTTAGCCTGGAACTAAACGCCTCCACACAGTGATGAAATCCCTAACAAATGTAGTGACAACACTGAACATAAGGCCTTAATTTTTTTCAAATTGCTTGCATTTACAGTTAATTCAATTTGAATTATAAGTCACCTCCATGTGAATGACTCATGCGCTCATTATTGTGAGCTTTGTTTTCTAAAATGTACAAAACAGGGAGAAGTTGGTTTGCAAACTGCATAGCCAAGGTAATATTGAGCTGGTTTCCAGCTGAGAAAGTTGTTTCATATCTTTGCACAGGAATTTGTATTTCAGGTCTGAAGTTATACAAGAAAACAGAAATACCATTTAAAAGCACATTTGGACCACTGTCCACAGTGGCTGTTGGAGGGGATAAATATGCAAATCAAACTTAATTATGTAGCAAAGTGAAAAAATTCTTTTCTGTTACAGGATATTTGCTTCAGGCCAGCTGAAACCCCTTTCCAAGTCCAGACCTTCTGGGATCTGGAGGGGAGATAGATTAGGCCTTGCAGGTTGTGATGAAAGTGAGGAAATGGTTTCAAAGCAAATCACTTTCACGCTGTATGAAAGACTGGAGAGAAACAGTAAGGAGATGTCCAGAAAACAACCATATAAATAGATAATTGCTGAAATACTTGGATAATTTCGAGAATAAATGCAGGCTAACATTTTTGGACAGTGAAATCAGCTTTTCATAACTCCGTCTCCCAGCCAGTAATTTCCTTGTTCTCCCTAATTTACTTCACTTCTCTGGCAAATCCCTGTGTTCCGTACCTCAAATAAACTGGCTTTCCAGCTACCAAGTTCTGTTGTGACACTCTTGTCTTGCCTCCTGCTTTTATGCACAAACTGGTTCTCGCTACCCAGCCAAGGAGCTCTGGAGCCCTGCAAGGGCTGTGGACTTTCCTCACTGGGGCCCCCTGGGATGCCCAACAGTTCATTTAATTTGGGACCCAGGTCCAGAGTAACTCTAGAGTTATGCAACTTTCAACCATCTTAGGGCTCCTAGTAAAGAGGGGCTGGGGACTGAGAGAGGGCAAGAAACATACCTAGGCAATCTCTGCTAGGGGGCTTATGGTGAAAGTGGTCACAGCCAAGGTTGGACTGCCCTAGAAGGCAGTGGGTCATTTGAGGTACCTTTGGTTTTTGGCATTTTTTTCTTGGCCAAGGGAGAGGAGTGGCAGTGACTTTTACTTCTGAAAACTCTGTTTAGTGGCCTGGCATGGTGGAAATTTTCATGCTCTTGACTTTGGATTGTAGCAAGTTTGTGTCTGGAAATTTTAAAATGGGTGTTTTAGGAACACATTATGAAGGACTAGATAACCAGTAGAGGGGCCAGCCCAGTGGTGTAGTGGTTAAGTTTGCATGTTCCACATCGGTGGCCCGGGGTTCACCAGTTCAGATCCTGGGTGCAGACCTACTCAGTGCTCATCAAGTCACGTGGAGGCGGCGTCCCGTATAGAAGAGCTACAAGTCTCCAACTATGATACACAGCTATGTACTGGGGCTCTGGGGAGAAAAAAGAAAAAAGAGGAAGATTGGCAACAGATGTTAGCACAGGGCCAATCCCTCAAAAAAAAAAAAAAAAGAAAAGAAAGGACTAGATAACCAGTAGAAATAAGGTGGGTTTCATGTTGATGACCCATCACCTTTCCTGTTTGGCTAGAGTTACTGATGCTAGAGTTTTTCTCAGCTTCACCTTGATGACATAAGATGTTTAATGGTGGAAGTTCTACTTAAATCTTGCAAAGGCATTGCATTCAAAGCAACTGTGGAGAGTGTCACATGAATGTGAAGTCCAAGCAGCATCTGCTTTGCATGCATGGTGACTATCATACTGAGAACTGGATCAGAAATTGTGGAGGTGTGTAAAGTGTTAACAGAGGCAGTCCTGATTTTAGAGGAGTTTACAGTGTGACTAAGGAGAGTCATTCATCCAGTCATTCAGCATATATCTGATAAGCTTCTCCTATGTGCCAGGCACTATACAGGGTCATTGGAGGATAGTGTTGTGTTAGAAAGACATGGTCTGTGCCTGGGAGAAGCTTACAATCTATGAGGAAAACATCACATGTCCGAGAAAGATGTTTAAGTGAAATAAACAAGTAAAGTGAGTATAATAGAGTACCTGATTTCGAAAATCCAGAGGGATAACTGAAGAAGTGAGTGAAGGACCGGATGGGGAGGAGAGTCATCTAGAGCCTCTGGAGGTGGATTTGCATCTCCTTTCCAGGGGTGAGTGTACGTGGAATAGTAACAAGAGGAGAGATGGAATTTAAGGTGGCAAAATAGCCAGTGCAAAAGCCCAAAGGAGGAGTAAGCAAGTTGTTTTTGTATGAAAGGTTGACTTGGTCTGTGGGTCTCTCTCAGTGAGGTGATAGTAAGAAATGAAGCTGAAGAACCAGGAAGGCACATCATTTAACTTCTTAAAAACTGGCTAGAGTTGAGATTTGAAGTGTGAATAGGAAACTGCAGCATAATCTTTAGGAGGGTGAGTTGAGGAGGGCCAGTTGCTGATGAAGAGGACATGGGTTTGACTCAGCAGATAATGTTTCAACTGGTATAACTACACGTAATGGAAGTCTCACCGACACCTCGGTGAGATCTTCCCTTCATTCAGCTGGATAGAGATTATGATAGAGCTAGGAACATCCCTGAACCCCAGAGAATTTCAATGACAAAAACACAGTTTATCTTACATGTAGGCTGTCACTCAGGATGCACAGCACTTTTAGGGCACTTGAATGTTGTGATGTCTTAGATTTGGTCTGTAACTCCAAGTAACATCTAATTAGATGGATAAAGGAATAGGGGGGAACAAGTGTGAGTAGAATGGTGCTCAAAAGGGAAGTAGGAGCCTCTCTAAGGTAGATAGCAATTCTCCATAATAGAAGCTTTTCTTTTTCTCTCTTCTGATGATGATTGTGATAGGGTCACACACAGGTGTATGATCTGCTTTAACAAAGAGGAATAGCATATGCTTTGTGACAAATGAATGTATCTTGTTAGATTCAGGATCGAATTGTTTCTGGCCCATGTAATCCTTCAACACACAGCTCTGAGCTGTGCAAATATAGAGGAAAAAAGCAAACAAAAAACTAGAAAACCCAACTGTCTAGGAGCACAGAGTTGAAAGATGGGGGGGAGTGTTCATTTGACATTTCCAGAAAATTTTGGATAATGTACCCAGTGGCTAATGTGTAGTTGGTAGCATTAACTGTAATTATTTCCTACACATCAAGAAACAAAAAAGAGAGAGAAACTAACCTAAACCAACCTCCAAACTAACAAGAACACTAAGGAATGCATTTTTAAGTGAGTTGAGATTAGGGTAGAGAAAAACAAGATGAGAGATTTTGAAAAAATGAAGGAATGAGAATAAAATGGGTGATAAAGGCTAGGAGTTGAGAAGAGGAGGACCTGGCAAAAGGGTGGTAGTCTATGAGAAGATGAAGAAAGAACTGCGAGGGGGAGGGAGGCTGTGAGGGCAGCTGGAGCTCAGGTGCGCTTTACAGGCCGGTGTTTCCAGTCCTGCCATCTTCAGGGCCGCCATGCTACTTCCTCAGCCACAACGTCTCCACTCCTCCTACAGTGACCAAAAGCTTCTGCCAGTGATGCCTAGCCCTACCCCCTCTTGGAATTAGAGGAATGCATCTGTTTGTGGGCTGGAGATTAGAGTTTCAGGCTGGGGGACTACAAGGAAAGCTGTCTTTTTGGGTGGCCTCGCAAGACATGCTTCAGACCCTAAGCTGATACTTCTAAACTTCCTTCTCTGATAATCTATAATTTTCTGTTTTTAGAACTACATTGTCAGCGATGTCAGAGAGACCCGTCTCAGATGATTCATCCATTTAAGACTAGCAGTAGTATCTCTTGTTTGGAAATTAAGCAACAGAAAGGAATTCAAGGGGGCAAGCTAAGTAAAGACATTTTAAATTAAAATATATCTATAGTTATATTACCAAGTTCAGTCACGTCAGTTTTATTCCAGAGCATTAAACAAGATTTAAAAATTGTATTTTAATTTGAAAATTTTAAGCTGAGTTAATTATTTTTAAGGATTTTTTCCCTCACCATGTCTTCTTTGGTGACACCATTTGATGTCTTGTAAAGAGTTCTTGGTTAGTTTTTAATATCTTTCATTTTATTAAAGATGTCTGTTTATTCTCAATTTACCTTGTTCCAAAAAAGGTTTAAAGTGGTTCTTAGAAAATCTGAGTTTAGAGATTGATAAATGTTTTGAGAAAATGCAAAAGGAAAATTCTGAATGAAACAAATGTGCATAATTTAAAAATATTCTAGATACTGTTTTGATGCTGGAATGTGTACTATCCAAATAGTGTTGTCTTCACACAGTTAGCTGACTGTACTTCTCCTCCAGGTGTTCTGCTGTTTGTTTGTAGAATGGATGTGATGTTACCATGATGAGATGTTTTGCCCCATCATCTGGAGGCAATGACATACAGTGGACAGAGCAAGATGTGCAGAGTCAGACAGGCCAAAATCTCGGTCTGTGAGGTGTAGCTGACTGTAGCTGTGCAATGCTGGGTTTCTTTATTAAATTGTGTTTTTTCTTATTAAGTAAGTAATTGGTGTGTATTACCAAAAATTCAGAAAGTATAGAAAAAGATTTTAAATTCTCATAGCCTACTACGTGGAGACAAACTCTAAATTTTAAATGTATTTTTTTCTAGAAAATTATATATGTATAATATATTCAGTGTGTATTATGCTGAAAAAAATTTTTACTTAAAATGATTACCTAAACATATTCTAGTATAATTATTATTCTTTGTAATCATTGTATTTAATATATTGTCCCGCAAATGTGTGTCAGAATTTGCTTAACTGTTTCCTTATTGTTAGACATTTAGTATCTATGTTATTTGCAGTTTTTCATTATTTCTTGAGCATGTTTAGACATGTTACTTAGTGTTTTGGAGCCATAGTTTTGACTTGTATATATTGGGAATTATTTCTTTCTTGTAGGGTTATTGGTAATAATGACTAAGGTAATATATGATAAATAGTAGGTGCTTATTTAATATGGGCCCCATTTTCTTTACCTTTGGGCTGAATAGGGCTGTCTTAGGATCTGTGAGTTGATGTTTATAAATGTTAACTCACTAATGTTTTGAAAATGATTATTACAAAAATGTAAAATTCCTTACTTTATACAAGAGGGAGGGTTCTGAAAAGTTGCTTTAGGTTCAGTTTTGCAAACTGAATATTTTTAAACCACTAGGGTAGTGGTTCCCAAGTCACTGGGATGCTTTGTTTTTCCTAACTTTTTATAGAAATTTAAAATATACTCAAAAGAAGAGAGAAATACTATAATAAATCCTCTTGTACCCAGCATCCATTTTGAATAATTTTTCTTTCCATTCTTGTTTCCTCTGTTTTATCCTGCTTGTTTTGTATTGTTTTAATTTTATTTTGTATTTTTTTGTTGGAATATTTTAAAGTAAATCCCAGAAGCCATAGCATGTTACCTGAAAATACTTCAGTGTCTATCTCTAAAAGATACAGATTTTAAAAACCCACATAACCATAATACCGTCATCACACCCAGCAATATTAACAGTAATTTCTTAATATTATTTAATTTCCATATTCCCTCATTTCCCCTCAAATATCTTTTTTACACTTGATTTGTTTGAATAACAAAACAAGCTCTTCACATTGCCTTTTGTTGAAATGTCTCTTAAGTCTCTTTTAATCTATAACTGTTTAATAGTTGTGGAGCTTTTTATTTTAAAAAGAGAATTCTTGAGTCTCCCCTCTAACCCACTGAATCAGAATCATCAGGGATATAGTCTGATGGTCTGCATTTTATAAAAGCTCTTGTGGTGATGTGATGGACAAACAGCTGTGAGAAGCCCTATACAAAGGAGCATACTTAAGACACCTTTGGAATGAATTTTTATTAGAGGAGTAAACTTTTTAAAATATAAATAATCACCCCCTAGTTCCCTGGTTTATTTCTTTTATAAGTGTGAATGCTTTATTTATTGGATTTTCCCCAAATCGGACTTGTTTCTCGTACGGATGATGATTGAGGTGGTTTATGGCTTCTCTCTATGGACATTTCTTTTTCTCCCAGTGATTATTCCTTGTTATGGGTATTTTTACTGCTTTCTGTTAAGAACTCTATACCAAAATTTCTCAGTCTGTTTGCATCATATCTGTAGTTATCTATCCCTTCTTTGCAAAAAGTTTTAAAAAAGAGAATATGTAGGGAAGTAAGAAGAAAATAAAAATTACCTATAATCTCTGTTTAGAGGTAATCACTGTTAGTATTTTCACTCTATTTCATTCTAGTCTTTTCCTATAGCAGTAAACTTTTTAAAAAACAAAGTGTAAAATCCTACTATGGACAGTTTGGTCACTTTCTGACATAATATATTGTAAATATTTTCTCAATGACTAAACATTCTTTACCATAAGTTTAATGGCTGCCTAGTATTCCAACATATGGGGATAGTCCACTATTGGATAATTGTCTTGTTAATTTTTTTCCTGGTATGGATAATACTGTATTAGAGTTGTTAGAGATTTTTTTTTTTGCATATATGTGACTGTTTTCCTGGTTTAAATTATTATATTTCTGAGCTAAAATGTTTATACATTTTAGACTTTTATTTTGCCTAATTTGCCTTCAGAAGCGTTGTATCCGTTTATACTCCTCTGAGTGGATGAGAGAATATTTGTTTCCCTGATCCCTTGCCTACACTGTACTCTTTTTCTATTACAAAACCATTTATGTGTCCTTCCCTCCTTCATATTAGTGGTTTTTAATATAGGTCCTCAGGTATGCTCAGTTATACCTTCTGAAGGACATCAAAGCTGATGATTCAGTATTTGGTCCTTTTGACTCTTTGAGTGTTAGGAAAACATGCTTAGGAGGTCTGGGAAGCCACTTGTGGTCAGTTCAAAGCCCTTAGCTCTCATTACAGGGAGAAAGGATGATCGGAACCATGTAGCTGGCTATTGAACTTTTTCGCCTGGTTTGATCATTTTAGATATTGCATTGTGGCAGAGATAGTGAAATGTCCTGGTTCTAGAGGTGGCTGCATTTCATGGGTAGGCAAAATGAATCCAAAATAAATAAACTTTGTCAATTATCTTTAGGATCCTTGGCGTTCAAGTTTGCAGAAAAAATATTTCATAATGGTTGTCTTATTTTCATTTTTATTGCCCTTCATTCTCTTTCTACATTTATACTGATGCTGTAATAGGCATATGATCTTTCTCTCCTCCCTTACAAACTCTGATAAAGTTTGAAACTTTAGCCCCATTGGATACATACCCATAGATGTGTCCCCTGATTTCTTATCTAGCTTTTCTGGCTCCCTTCAGTCCAGTCTCTTGTCTCAGATGGGGGCTCCCTGGGCTCTCATTACAGGGTAACAGAAAGAGGAATAACATGGAGAAGAAACGGAGGGACTGCTGAGGTTTGGGTGGGGTAAGGGAGAGCTAGAATATTTGAATATTTTGAAAAACTAGAGAAATCCATGGTTTGGAATAGTTTACAGCTTTTAAAGAAAGCTCACCAGAGTTGAATGAGCAAGGTCAGGGAAGACAGAATCCCTTGCAAATTTTGACCTGGTCCAGAGCAGGCCAACCTTGGAGACTGACTTGCTGGGCTGAGTGGCTGCTCCTTCTATATTGAAGGCAAGTTGGGTTGTGCATCTCTGTTTTGTGCTCCAGTTGTCCTGAGCAACCACACCAAAATTCTGTGCGTTTGTGACCATTTAAGCAGCACAACAGGAAGAGCCAATCTGGTGGTTTTCTAAGTAATTATTTCCGTGTAGATGGCCAGCAGGATAATTCAGACTCAAATGGAAATGGAAATGGTTTTATCTCAAATTGTCCATTTTAGCCACTCACATTGGTAGAATGAATGTTGCCAAATTTCAGTTTACTTCTGTGCTGTTTAGACACACTTCATATGGTGCTTTGTTTTAAAAGACCTCAAAGTATTTTTATGGAAGTGTTTACAGGAAGTTTGGTTCTCAAGGGCTAAGGCAGAAATATTATTACTCCATTGGTAAATGTATTTATCCAAATCTGCTTTTTAGGACAATAGCCCGACTTAGATCTGGTATTAAATGGAATGATTCCGGTCTTTCACAGATACAGTGTCTGATTCAGAACCTTTGCTGTTTTTGGCAATCCCACTGCCTTGAGTTAAGTGGGACAGGGATCAGGGATTAAAATGACTCTCTACCCAGGAGGAAAGTAGACAAGTTTGACAGCAGTGAAAACCAAGGCATTGCTGCATCCGGAAAATTTATGGTTAAGACCAGGGAAGTCTGGAAAGTTAGACAACTCTGTCATTTATTAATTTATTGGCCTATGCAACATGTTTTACTTTAGAAGACTGATCTATGACCTCTGAAAAGATACGTCTTCAAGCTCTGTATTTTTTTTCTTCGTATAAAATAAAGATATTCTGCTTATGGTTTTCTAAAAAAAGAAAAGGAAAATAAAAGGAAAAAAGATCCACGCTTTTGCATCCAGATCTGTGAAACAAATTTATTTTTCTCTATTCACATTTTTTGTACCCCAAAGGGTTGATGCCAGAACCTCATCACTACAAATATTTCCCTTGAGACTGAGTGCGGCCAACTTATAAAACATTTTTTTTGAAACGTTGTGTTGCATTTTCCTGAAACTCTCCCAGTACCCTCCTCAGTCCATACAACTACACACACACACATCCAGGGACTCTTCAGCTGTGGGTACCTGTTGCACCGTTAGCCCAGCTGGACTTGTAGTGCATTTTAGGTCTTGGTGACTCACAGTCTATTTGTTTTGTTGCCTCATTTAAATTGTGGTATCATAAATCACTCCATTTTTTAATCGTCTGAGTAGCAAACACCCCAAAGCATTAAAGTTAAACAATGTTAATGGGGATTTACTTTGGATGCCATTGTTTTAATATGACAAATGGCCATGCATCAAGCTGCATAGCACAGTTTATTTATGCAGACATAATTAGGCCTTTGAAATGAAATATACAGTGAGCCATTTGCCAGAAATTCAAAGCCTACTTGACATGGTCCTCCTCCAACCTTACTCCTCCTATGTGCTTGATAGGTTTAAAGCAAAATGTAAGCTAGATGAATACTCTTGGTTGCGGGGAATTGTTATTCGGCTTAGGAAAGAAGTTACCTGATATTCAGAGTGGAACACTTCCTTCTCCATTTCTTTGGCCTTTTTGTGACTTCCAGTAGGAGAGACTTGAAAGTTAGGGAAAAAAATATTTTTGGTTTCAGATATCTGATAAAGAGGCATTTTCCCAAAGTGGTCTCATTGAAGAGAAAGAAGGTTTCATGCTCTGAAGGACATTAAACCCCGGTGTGCGAGTTCTGGAGAAAACCTGTGAATGTCCTTTCTCAGAGATCTCAGAGAATAGCATACATGTGCCCGTATTCAGGACCTTGTCAGGACTATATAGGGTCCTTGTCCCTATCCCTGTATGTTTATTCTGTTGTGCTTATGTGTGTGGGGGGAGGGGCAGGGTATGTAGTAGTTCATTTACAGCTGGACAGATATTACTTTAAGATCTTAATTACTTACATTTTAATAGGTAGGATATAGGGACTAAGTTGACACAGCAGACAAGTTTTGGGAATGAGGAATCAACCTGCAAGGAATTCTCACAAATTCATTTCAGCTTCTCACTCTTGTTCTTGCAAAACTAGGCTCAATCTTTTTCATTAATCTGAACGGGTATGCAGTAGTATTAATAAAGGCAGAAAGAGGGACCAGGATGCCATGAGTTATGTCACATTTGTGACAATCGCTCTATCTCCCGCTTGGTGTGAAATGTCAAAGGAGGTGGGTGACTGCTTACAAGTCTGAAAGCAAGGAGTCGTTGGCCCTAATTGATCATGACTTTTCTGGTAAAGTTTTGAATGTAGCATCTCTGTGGTAACGGAGGGCTGAGACCCCTGGCAGTGAGCAGTGGGTGAGTACTATTTGAGATGAGCATTTTCTCTGGCTTAGCTAATTAGTTATGGAAATGGTCTCATGCCAGCCATCATCATACCTGGGTTCTGACATGTTCTCAGAACCAGCCCAGTTCTTTTTAAGGCATTACCAGTTTCTTGGATTTCATTTTAACCAATTTTTGTCTGTTTAAGCAAGAATATCTCCTGGACAACAGATGATACATATTCCTACATTTTCTTAGCATGTAGGAAATAATTTTAAGGAAATAAATTTGTCTCCTTAATTTTAAGGAGACTATTCCTAGCCAATAACAAGAATTTCCAAAGGTTTTATACCTGTCCCTACATTTGTTTCCAGAAAGAAATCTTCTGGCTACTCACCTGATTCTAGACTCCCAAGAGTTACTATCATAATCATAATCATTAATAAGCTTCTTGTGTTTTATAATGTGACACAAAGTGGTTTCTTCTGTTGGTATAAGGAAAGTTGATAAATATTTATTGTTTTTGTTGTTTTGATACAAATAACTTAGCAGTAAATTTAACTGAAAACTCAGACTCCCAAAATTTAGACAAAGACCCCACCCCACTCCCAACACTTACTTTCTTTTATTCCTATTCACTGGAAGCACTGGGAAAATCTGACAATTGAGGTGGAAGGAAAAAAAATCAAGAGGTTGGGAAAAAGTTCTCATTTCTGGTTCTTGGAACTGTCAGTTCAAGGGTAAAAGATCTGGTGTCTGTATGCAGCATCACTGAGAAAAGTAATTGAAGAAGTGACTACTTATTTGGGGTTGAAAAAATGTAAACATTGTTGGTTATGAGACTTAACTCTTTTCAAGGTTAAGCCTTTTAAATCTAAGGTTAACTTTTAAATCTATGCCTAGAAAGATCTATGAAAATAAAGCAAAGGATTTTGATTCTAAAACAGAACTTTTAGAGAAATGATATTCTGAGAGATTTCTTAGATAATATGTTACTATGAAGCCATTTAAGATCATATGGAATCCAGGACTTGGTATATAGGTTATCATAAACAAACAACATCTTCAAATTCTAAGTGCAGTGCAAATCTCCTGGAGTGTTCATTAAAACTATAGATCTACCCTAAACCCACAGAATCAACGTGTCTGGAAAACACTTTGCATTGTAAACAAGCACAACAATGTTCGAGGCCATTAAACAAAGGTTGTTGTGTTACCCTGTCAAGCATCTTTCTTCCTTCCAAGGCTACACGAAGAATGAGCCTTTATGTGATAGGAGCTTGTGGGATAATGTAATGACTAAGGCCTTGGCAATCATGCAGGTTGGTTCAAATACTGACTCCACTTTATTTGATTTGGGGCAAATCACTTTTAACTTTTCTTAGCTTCAATTTCTCATTTGTAAAATGAGGAACACCAATCTTACCTAACTTTGATAAGAATTAAATAAAACTAAGTTATATAAATTTCATAGCATGTTACTTGTCACATAGTAGGTTCTCTGTAAATGTTTCCTTCCCTTTATTGCATTAAAAAATGATCCAGAGTATGAAGTTCTGTCCCACTTAGAATCCAAGCTAGAGAGAGTAGGAAAATCCAGTGTTTCAAACCTAAGCAATTCCTGTTTATGACAATAGCATCTGAACTGCCTGCCTGCATGCCTGCCTTCCTTCTTTCCCTCCTTCCCTCCTTCCTTCCTTCCTCCTTCCCTCCCTCCCTCTGTCTCTCCCTCCCTCCTTCCCTTTCTTCCCTCCTTCTTTCTGCTCTAACAGCAGTTAGTCTTGAAAAACACATCTTGAAGAATCAGGAAATCCTCAAGCATGGGGAATAACTAATTTCTTAATACATGCGGCAGTGCACGTATGTTTTTGGATTAGAATCAGACACAGGGGATCTCTTTTTGTAATGGCTTTATTTAAATTCTCTCATTTATTTAGGGATACTTTTTAAATGATAAAATCCATGTGTTCCATTAGAGTGTTTATAGTATTAAGAGATTAAAAAGTTCATTTGAGCCAAATGATAGTCAATAAGCAGTTACTAATCGTCTCAAGAGATCATCCAAGAAGTTGATACAGCTGCAATTCCACTTGTATTTCTTTATTTTTAATAGCACACAGTATTCTGTGTTACTATATTCTGTTCATTTTGTTAAAAAATTATCGTTATTAATATTAACAGCGTTTTCTGTGTGCCAGACATTGTTCTGTGCACTTTGCGTACATTATCCATCTTAATCCTTGAATCATCCCTTTGGGGGTGGTTTAATTATTCCCATTTTATACATCAAAAACTGAGGCCTTGAGAGGCTGTATCTATCATAACACTATCATGCATTGTAGTCACAAATTTTAATATCTGTCTTTCTTGGTAGACTGAATAAAAGCAACTTGAGGTCAAAGGTCATGTCTGACTCAAATGTTTATCCTCAAGTTTTGATAAATATTTGCTGAATGAACAATGATGACAAGAGTTACTTATCGACATTGAGTGCTTCTCATGTACCTGGTACATTGTCAGATGTTTTGCATCTAGGACGACCTGGGTTTGTGTCTCAGCTTTGTCCCCTAATAGAAGTGTGTCCTTGGGTTGGTTGCTTAACCTTGCTGTGCCTCAGGTGCCTCAAGGCAAAATGGGCATAATAATAGTATCTTTTCCATGAGGCAGTGGAGGATTAAATGAGTTAATGCATATAAAGCACTTAGGACAGTGCTACCACAGAGCAAGAAGCCTATAAATGTTAACTTTCTTTATTATTTCCAACCTGGGCATGTCTCATTCCAAAGTATGTGCTCTTTTCATAACACCTATCTTTCTTTTTAAAAATTTCCTTACATATTTTAAAATAAAAGTTGTGTATATTTAAGGTGTACCACATGATGATTTGTTATACATAGTGAAATAATTAGAAGTCAAGCTGATTAGCATATCATCTCACATAATTATCATTTTTGTGTGTGTGATGAGTGCACCTGAAATCTACTCTCTTAGCACATTTCCATTGTTCAGTGCGGTATTAAGTATAGTCATCATGCTTGTACGTTAGCTTTCTTCATGTCACACTTAAAAATGTTCATGGAGAAAGATCCAAACTTTGTCTATTACTTGAGCTAAATTTCTATATTGTGGTCTTTTCAGCGCTAAGATTACCATCCATTAACACATGGAGTGCATAAATGTGGAGAAACACCTCAGGCCTTTCAAAATTAGAATTATTGCTGGCTCAACCTTTACATAAGCAGGATAAACAAATTCCTGTCTAAGTAACAACGAGTTTTGTGGGGTTTTTTTGTTTGTTTCCTCTTCCTAACTTATCAAAGAGAAGTTTCCAAATCCTGGATGTTCTATAAGTACCTTGTAATGGGTTTCCTTGTTTAGTTTTTCACAAGAGCAGATATATCATTCCCATATCTCTGGTGGAGCACTCTCAAAGTGTGTTAACATTTCAGGAAGCTTTGAATGTTTCTAAATGCATCAGTATTTGGGGCTGAGTGGTCATCCCAGACTCAGAGAAATGTGCCAACACAAGATGGTTTCCAAGTATAATTTCTAACGTGATAGAATTGTGGTTGTACACACGTGTTGATATTTCTTACAGACCCGTGCCTTTTTCTTATCATTATTTTAGAGCTTTTAATTATTTATTAAAAATTTTTCTCCCAGATATATTAGCTTTTTGTTAACTTTTTTCTATTTTGCCAGCATATAAATATTATATCTTTACAGTTGGTGAAGTTTGATAAACTCTTACATGTTATCTTTAACAAATATTACCTAGAAACCTATTTTCTCATGAACAGGACATTTTGTCCATCCAATTCTCCTAGCCCACGAAGTGTACAATATTCCTATAATTATCTCCCTAGTCAAGGGCTTTGTAAGGAGAGAAGACAAGTTAATATTGATAATACGTTTTATGTTTTGGAAAGAAGATACAGAGTCAGTGACATCTAACGTGAGAAGACTGTGAGTATGGAATTAAAAAGAAATCATGACTTGATTGCAGAAATAGTGTTAATCACTTTTGTCATAATGTCCTTTTCCATTTAAGAAAAGGTATTCGTATTATCATAGTTTATGCATTTTGCCAAACTGACAAGAGAGTAGTAGGAATCTCATATAGATTCTTCCTGTACAAACGTGTGTTTCTCCTATAACTGAGAGAAATAACCATTTTTGATTGTACTAGTAGTTTCCTCCTTTTGAAATGGAATCAGAGTCAAATCTTCCATCATAGAAAAGGGCAAAAAAAATAGTTCTGGTAGCTTATTACACTTTCTTGGGGAAAAAAGAAAAGACAAAAGAGCAAAACACAACCAAAATATCCTTTTTCATTAAAAGTCAAAATTAGCATTGCAAATACAATCCAGAACTTCAGAGCTGTCACTTAGGGTGAACCTTTTGATAAATTGGATCTTGATATTTACAAAATCTATTAAAATACAACCAATAGTGTGTTTGTTTATATGTTGACAAGATGATATACACCCTGAAGGTCAAAGGTGATGTGAACTGTTATGGTGTTCTTGTCAAAGTAGCTAAAAAAGGGGGGGCCATTTAAAGAGTTTTGATGGAATAATGGCTTCACCCCAAGTGTGACAGCAAAGGCAAGGATCATCTTGAAAAAGTTCAATTGATTTGAAACAAAAATCTGTGATGTTTATCACTCAAAAAAAGAAAAAGAAAGTTTCTCTTCCTTCTGTAGCATGTTAAAAAATTGGCAGCTCAAATGGAAAAACAAATAGTGAAATTAAACAGAAAAGCATTGATTTAACTTCTTGGGTGGTTTATCAAATGCCACAACAAACTTTTCATTCTGTCTTGTCATTTATTAATTACCCTCTTTTAATCAAACCAGTTGAGGATCACTTTACAAACTTTTGGGTTACTTCTGTATAAATAGTTACAATAACTCAGTCATTTTGTCCTTTTACCAAATATGTTTCTCTAATTGTCAGCCAAGTTATAGTTCTTTCCTTCTTGTAAAAACTCAAAACGTATCTGAAAAATAAATGTGGGGTTTACATAATATTTTTCCTAGCATGATTTTACCACTGCGTTTGGGTTCCTTGTTCTGTTTTTCTTAACAATCGTAATGGCCTTAATTGTTGCAGACTTTAGTTCTAAAATGTAAACCAAAAAGAATGTGGAAGCATTCAAAGTCAGTGAAGTTTTTCAGTAGAGACCTTTATTTTAGTACTTCAAATTAGCATCTAGAAGAAATGGAGTAAAAATTGTACATGTTAATTTTGAGGTAATAGATTAACCTTACTTTAATGAAGAGGGTTGGGACAGGCTGCTAACAATATATGAATTGGTTTAAGTAAACAGATTTAGATGTAATATCCCCTCCATCTATTTAGAAAGCATTTTAATTTTTATGTTTTTTAAATTATAGTAACACACACAGAAAGCTAATTTATGAGCATATTTGAATTTATTTTTGAAAGGAGCTGAACTTTTTCATGTGTTTGTCACATAATGGATTAATTAAATGAAAGTAAGCCAGAATAACTGTAAACAGACATAAAAATTATTAACCTCATATTTCCACCAATCATTTTCAGTATAAGATTTCTGATAAATAGTATGTGGTTTAGCTCCCAGGAATCAATTCTTTGATTACATTTCAGTAAATTGGTTCATCTCCAGTTACAGCTCAGCACACAGAGATGTGTGCTAGAACATTATATAAGACATCAGTGTTTTAAGAAGCTAATCACATTGCAATGCAGGGACGTTTAACCTGCAGTGGTTGACACATTCAACCTCCATGGACAATAAGGATAACCAGATCTTATCTAAATAAATGCATAAATGCAAAAATATTTTTTAAGAAAAACTCACTGATCCTTGTTCTTCTTAAGTAATTAAAAACTTTTGCTGAAAATAAATCTCTGTGGTTGCCTTGATTCAAAAGATCATGGCCATCCCAGAATTGGTAATTGTTAGCTGGTTTACACAGGCTGGAAACCATAGTGAGGTAAAATATATGAAAGTATTTTGAAAACAATAAAGTCCTACAGAAGTGCAAAATGTTGTCACATGAACAAGAACAAAGCTGCCTATGTGCATTTAAAAAGCTTTACTCCTCCTATCAGATGAAGGTTTAGAAATCAGCAATTTGGATGCAGGTGTTAGTGGAAAAGCTTTAAGGCAATATAGGATTGTGAAACTCACCGTGTGAAAGAACCTAAGGCTGTTCTCCAAAACAGAAATAAAACAAAACAGAAAGGCATCACTGGCTTCAGGAGTAAACGCAGGAGATTCTCCCCCAAGGTGGCTCCATTTTGCGCACATGTCCAAGGGCTGCAGTTCAGCTTCATGTGAAAGACCTGTGTATTTAATAAAACTTTAGGGTGTGTCCATTAATGGTTGCTATTGATGGGATGCTGGTAATACAGCATTACCCAAACCACCCTCCACTCCCTAGCCCAGAGCCCCAGGAACTGTATCTAAGCCACTAAACTACTACCAAAGCTGATAAATCACCTCTGACTGCTTTGAAATAAAACAAATGATTTAAGAATTAAAGTTTCTGTATCCCATTATCAAACTTATTAAGTCATCTCAAACTGCTGAATTTTGGATGAATTTCTAAATTCCTAAGAATCTATTCATGCACACTCACAGACACCCCCTCCAACACACACACATATTTATCCATGTTACACAAATATTAAAATAACCAGACCAATCCATTTGGACAGCAGAGTTCAACATAATTATTTTAGAGTTTCATTAGTTTGTTTTGTTAACTGTCACACTGCCTTGGGATAGTTAAAAAAAAATTATTTTTCACTTTCACTAAGTAAAGGAAATTAAAATATTAAAATTGCATTTGCAGATGTCTAAGATCTTACAATAAAAGTGAAACTTTCTTGTTAGGCCAAGTCTCAGCGTTCTGCTGGACGTGCATAGGTTTTACAGAGGTCTCTGTGAAGTGAGAGTGACTAGGTTTCTTGTGAGAGTTTTGGGGTGTATTTCAGTTATAAGGTCATATTTTCAGCTCCATCCGACTCTGAAGTCAGACTTTTATCTCCTTTTGGAAATCGTTCCATTTACGAGTTTTAAGACTTTGATCATATGACTACAACTCTGAATGTATTCCTTGGCATGTTGCATGGTGTAACGTGAACTACGTAGGCCTAGAGTGGACCATACCACTTCTATTTTATTTCTGCCCTAATCATTTTAACATGTTTATAGAGTTCATGTTGGCCAAGAATGGCAGTGAGATATATGACGGTATTCACCCAATACAGTAGACTATTTTACAAAGTAGCTACCCAAGAGGCCAAAGTGCTTCTAATTGTTATTATTTTCTTTTGTAGAAAGAATGAAAATGTACAAAGAAAAAAAAACTAAATTAGAAAGTATTTAAGAAGCCAGTAAATCTAAGAGATTACAAATATATTTTGTACATTTGACTCTATTCTGGAACATTTTGTCTACAATTTTTCTTTTTAATTTTAATCCTCTTTTTTAGAGGAAGAGGCTGGGAATGTAATATTTTGGGGGTTGTTTTTCTTTCTTTCTTTCTTTTTTTTCAGTTGCTCGTAGTGCTATGAAAATGTTTAATATTGCTGATCTCATTATGCTAAATTTATGCAAAAGAATACATGTTGCATTGTATTTCTTTTCAGTTTCCTTATCATTTTCCAGCTGTCATTCACTTTCCATAGTACTTTTTGGTGTTCTCTCTCCTTCTCTCCTACTCCCCTCCTCACATCCTCAGAGTTTTGCCAACAAAGTGTGCGTGGGAACCTCAGCAGCTGAGGAGCACTCCAAATTTATAGTTTGGTGTGGTGGCAAAAGCCCACACTCTGCAACCAGGCTCCTGGGGTTCCAATCCCCAGCTGCATCGCTTCCTAACTAATCCTAGAATCTTGTTCAGATTACTTCTCTTCATGCCTCAATTACCTATCTGTGAAAATAGGTTGATGGATGATTGTGAGGATAAGTGAGCTAATGCATCCTTGGAACCATCCCTGGCACAAAGTATGCACCAGATACGTATTTCCTGTCATTTCCCAATATGCTCATTTCCCAATCACTTGCACATTTGTATGCATGGTAGGATGAGGATGAAGGAGCAGTAAATAGGAAATTGAGAACCTCAAAGCCTGGATCTGGGTCTGCTCTGATTTACTGTGCAAGATGACTGTACAAATCACTCAAAGAGTTCAGAGATCATCAAATTTTAGAATTTAGAAGAGACTTTTGAGGTTATCCTGATGTTTTACTTATGGATGAGCAAGGCAGGAGATCCACAGAGCTTGAAATTTCTCATCCTATGTCACACATGGCTAGGGCAGAGCTGGCCTTGGAAGCCAATGCAACATTATTATCCCACGTGTGACATGTGTTGTAGTCAAAGTAATTTTAGGTGGTATAAAGAAAAATGTTTTTAATATATCTAGGACATCAAATCCACAGTTTTATAAATATTATTGCTTACGGTAAGGCTAAATAACATAGACAAATTGATTTAAAGTCATTTTAAGAAGTATATTAAGTATGTAATGGTACAGGTAGTATAAAGATAAAGCAAAAATCATTAATGTTGATGCTGAGGTATGGGACATCTTGCCTATTCCAGGCAGATACTGACAGAGGCCTGTGCTTTCAGATACTGACAGAAGCTGGAACTATATGGCAGCCCACATGGTTTTCTATGATTTCAGATTTTTTTTTCATTCATGTGTATGTGTCCAAAGATAAGAAACTTCTTAGGCCTGAGGAGTTTTTCCTATTCTAATAACTTTTTTTTTAAATAAGAGCATGAATGAATATTGGTTAACCATATGACATATGTTCTGAAATCCTAAGTGCAAAGGGAAGCAGCAATTGCTGGCAGTTGTACCAAGCTGAGGGAAGTGTGAAACGCACTTTAGAAAGAAAAGGCAGATATGAAAACCAAATGTCAGGCATGGTTCTGATAGCGGATTATCTTATCATGTGCATACGGACATTTACTCCTTCACTTTCAGCAACGATGCTAAGCGCCCATATCATCTCTTCTCTTTATCTGTGTGTACACACAGGTAAACCCAGTTTCACACAGTAGCTATATTTTTGAAATGTTATAAATACTTTGTTTTATTCAAGTCAAACTTTAGGGTTCTGGGGAAGTTGGATGTTTTAAAGAAAACTAGTAAATCTTTCTGCCAAGCAAATTCATCCCTTTATCTCCTGTAAATTTGGATATTTATATATCACATTTCCTTAAAGCAAGGCGGACATAATCAGAATGTTCAAGATTTGGGCATATTAGATAACATGTATTTGGTTTTGTTTCAGTTGTTTGGTTTTGAAGGCTTGGAGGGAAGCCACTGGGAATGTCAGCTGGTCTCGTGGAGAGGGGTGACATGGCTCTGCCTCACCTTTGTTAAGCATCATGCTCCATGCCCCCCCAGTTTTAAAGTGCACTAGGTCATTTTTTAAATGAATGAAAATTCTAATGTTAAATTTGCAGTTCTTTGACAGAAAAGAAAGAGGAGAAGTTTGTTATCCCTCAAACTAGAGATCTAGCCTGGCTGAAATGAGCTTTAAAGTATAATATGGAACGTCTCGGTGGATTCTGAAAGTCAGTCCTTTTTCAGGTGGTGTGTGAACTGATCTCCTCATGTAGATAATTGAGAAGGAGCACAGCTAATAATTAACAGATAGTGTTTAGTAAAAGTTAGGTCTTGCCGTTGTGTTATTATATTTACATCCATTTTTTTTGTAATTTGTGTGTGAGCATAGTTTGGCATCGTGAGCTTGAGAGGAGGATGTGGACAGTGTGAGCCATAGAGTCTCTGGCATTCTTGAAAGGGTCTTTGGAGAATCATTTTCTTACTGGCATATGCTGAATCCACCCTTGGGGACACAGGCTTCACTCAGTGTGTGCAGACCGTGCTGGATCCTGGTAACTTATTTCTATAAAGTCACTGTGCCTACTGTTTTGATTCCATTGACTGATCCAACCAATGGTAAAATGTGGGGATTTGGGGGATTTGGGTTTATTACAGGCACAGAGTTGAAATGAAAGAAGGCAGAGATTCTGGAACCAACATAAGTTGAACTAAATAAGAGAGAATAGCACAAGAGTTGGGCTGGGTGATGGGGGAGGATGACCTGGAAGGGGAAGGATGGGTGACAAAAAGGATACTGCAGGAATGGCCTCTATTTGATATAAATGTTTCTATAATTTGTTTGTGAAAAAATTCTGACATAACTGTAGCCCTTATTTCAAAGCATAGTAAGCCCTGCATTTGATTTTTTTTAAAAAGGAACTGTGTAATTGTTATTCATAGTTTATATCAAACCATTCAAAAAATATTCTAAGTGCTATTGCAAGCCCATAGACTTCCTAAGTGACATCATAATTTCAGATCGTAGTTATATCTTAGTTACTGTGGCTTATGAAAAAAGTGGTTTAAGTTCTAAGATGTAATAACATCTTTAATCTGAAATTATCTGTGCTTGGCCAAATCGGCTTGCTTGTATTTTTTTCCACAAAACATTTGGTCTCAATTGTAGTTTTCTTTCTTATAAAAAAAAAAAGTTCAGAAAAAGTTCAACATGACATGATGGAATATATATTTGTTTGGAAAAATGATCTGGTTATTGCCATGGCAGCTATATTACATTTTTAGGGTTATGTGATATAGTTTTTATATTAATACCATCTTTGAAATTTACTTACATGATGTAACAGCTCTGATGGTTACATTACATCCTTGAAAGCAAAAATGTATAAACTAGCCAAGATTTATGCAGCTTCTTAGCAGGACAAAATTATTCAATTTAGGGGCTGGCCCCGTGGCCTAGTGGTTAAGTTCAGCAAGCTCTGCTTTGGCTGCCTGGGTTCGATTCCTGGGTGCAGACCTACACCACATGTCGGCAGCCATGCTGTGGCAGCCACCCACATACAAAATAGAGGAAGATTGGCACAGATGTTAGCTCAGGGTGAATCTTCCTCAAGCAAAAAGAAAGAAAATAAAAGATATTTGTTGGGTTTTAATTATGTCATTTAGAATTAGACATGTATTTATTGCAAAAGAAATGCAAAGATGGTTTATAGAAAAAATACTCTTGCCTAATACAAATGGCACATATCTTGGTAAGGGTATATAATTTTCCTTTGTAATGAAAGCAAAGGTCTGAGAAATGGGTGACACGAATGAGACAAAATCTTTGTATTCAGTCTTCCCTTTGGTATATGGAATTGTTATACGTATTTACTCTTGCTAGGACTTTGGTTTGTAAATGGTTTACTGATCAAGAGAAGGCAAGTTGTTAATTCTTATTAGTTTCTAAAGTTATTTATGGGCCTATTCTTTCATCGGAGATGTCCCCCTTTTATATCAAACCTCAGATTCCAAGTTTAAAAAAATCTATTTAAATAAAGTTAATTATTTTTTAGAGTTAATTCTGGTAGTTGTTACAAAGGTGATTATGGAAACTAAATATTTCTGTTGAGATAGAGAAAAATGGAAATTCTGTGAAGCCTCTCATGATTATACTTCCTCAATTTTATAAACTCAGTTTTGAGTAATTATATCCCAAGCTCAGAATTGTTTAGTACAACAAATATATCAAATTCTGATTGTTTTGAGGGTATAGGAGTAATATTATTTTACCCCTTCAAATTATTATTTTGACTTAAAAAGAAATATAGTGTGGTTCAATGAGATAAAATTGAGATGATTTGGAAATTTAT
This sequence comes from Tapirus indicus, assembly GCA_031878705.1. Taxonomy (NCBI): domain Eukaryota; kingdom Metazoa; phylum Chordata; class Mammalia; order Perissodactyla; family Tapiridae; genus Tapirus; species Tapirus indicus. The sequence continues at coordinate 42,180,885 of CM062925.1, forward strand.
TTTCAAATTTCAATGTGCTTCAGTTAATATTTTAAACATTATTGAATACCTTGGCATTTGTATTTTCAGTTCAAAACAATTGTGTAGAGGTTTTTCAGAATGTTATGGTTTGACACTTGTAATATTTAAGATAATGGCGTCACTGAACTACAGAAACGTTTTTATTTTTTTAGGAATTCTCTTTTGTAGTTGCCTGTCAGGCACTATTTTCAGCCATTTATATGCCTTATTTCTCTTAATCCTTTCACACCCTGTGGGGTTATTATTCTCTTTTTACACATGAGAAAATGAACTTAGAGAAATTAAGTAATTTGCCTGAAGTCACACAGCTGAGATTTGATTCCTGCTCTGCCCAATTCCACTTAACACACAATACCTGAGGGTTGAAAATGTTCTGTCATTTTCTTCTGTACTTAGTTTTGCAGAAATATCGAAATAGAAGTAAATTTGTTTTGGGAAGAAAAACCCAAACCCACCAGTAAAAAGCAATGATAACGGTGCTGTTTATTGAGCACTTGCTATGTGTCAGGCACTTAAATGGATAATCTCATTCCATCCTTATAGAAACCCTGGGAAGTTGCATTAACATCTTCCTCGTCTTACAAATGAGATAAGTGTTTTGCCCAGGAGGACACAGCTCATAATTGCTGAATCCAACATTCAGGCCCGGGTTGTCTGATTCCACTCTTTTACCATGTCCCCTCTTCACTGAAATCTTAGTGTATCCATTACATGTTTGTATGATTGAATTCATTTTCAGTTACATGGAATTTTAAAAATTATCACTGTTTAAGAGTTTATTCTTGACTTAGTTATACTCTACAGCCTGGAAAGTATAAATTATAATTAAATTTGCACAGGTCTAATTTAAAAGTATGTGACTTGTGGTTATGTTATTCTACCCCCATTATTGCTCATTGAAATATTTTTATATCTACTCAAAATGGTTGTGTTATGGCTTTTATCCTCCTGGGTTCTAGCAGCCAAGTACTTATATTTAAGACACATTTGCATAGTCATCAATTCATAGGGTCATAGAAGTTGAGCTGGAGGATCCTAAAGATCATCTAATTTAATGTCCATACTTCACATTGCAGGATATGGAGAGTCAAGTTAAGTGACTTACCTCCATCACAAAGTTAGTATTGCTGAAGTCACAATTAGAACCCAGGATTTCTAATTTATAGTTCATCTACCAATGAATTAACTAGGAAATATAAAGACAAAAGCCAGAGGAAGATAAACAATGCCTTAATTTATAAAAACTTTACAGTTTACAAAGCAAATGGTTCTATTGGTGGGCTGATTTAATGTGATTATATGTTTTCTTTTTAGTAGGAAAAACTGGTGGCATCAAAGGGTTTGATAAAATCTGAAAGGGAATGCTTTTGGAGTATTAATAACTATTGGCTCACTAAATCCAGCACTAGGCAGTGCTTACTGTTCACCAAGCTGGAGCACTGAGCCACCCGATGTCATCTGGCCCGCTCACATGATCTCTAACCCACAAATATCTGTTTTATGAAGTACACCAACCAAAGGACTCTATTCCAGTTTACTTTTCTAGTGGCCCTGAAAATGTGGTCAGAGATTTAGGCAAAATCAACACATCAAAACGCAATTGCAATCACATATAAAATGAAAGTACAGTAGAAGGAGCGTGGGAAGTCCAGGGTCTCTAGCTGTGGAGAGGTGGGAATGAGCGTGAGATCAGGTGCTTCAGAGACCAGAGAAACCTATCAAACTTTGAAGAGGACCTCCTCAGAGGTACATACAACACCCCAAGAATTCTAGCTCATCCACAGATGTTCTCATCTCCATTTCTCCATGTGATACTCCAATACTGTCTCCCTCTGAATGTGTGGAATTCGACAATAGTTGTGTGTGTGTGTTTGTGTGTGTGTGAATCTACTCAAAGCTATGAGCCTTCTTCCCAGAAGATTACTTATAAGCACATACACCATTTTCTTAAGATTTCAAGGTGTTTGTAGCCTAGACTGGAATCTCTCAATGGACCCCAGTATTAGAGATTTCTTTGCATTCTTTCCTTTCAGCCCACAGATGTTTTCTGTGGAAAGAAGGGAATCCTGTCTTGTCTGAAAATTAGGAAGCATTCAGGTTATAACAATATGGAAATGAGGCAGTTGCTTTTCTTTGAGTGATGATATTAGTTATCCCTCTGCTAACCAGAGGATTTGCAAACCTCATGCCCCAGACATTCAGGTGTACTGGATCTCTTGGTTGGATTTCCGGGGAATCATGCTTTATGGACTTGACCACCTATCCAGGAACACAGGGCTGTCTCTCTGTGGGAAAGCGCCATGTCCCATCACTGGCTGCACACTTGCCAGCCATCTGGCCCAACCATGTGAAAAGAGCTTTATTAACATGCCCAAACCAGGGCTGTTTAGAGGCCTGGGCCACTTCCATTTCTTGAGGTCCTTGATATATCGAAAAATGAAAAAATGCCAAAACAGGGTTACAAAAACAGTGGTATACTTTAAAGGTTTACCTTTAACAACTTAATGCTTTTAATACCAGAAACATATAATTGTACTATTCATAAGTTAATTACAGGATTTATAAAAAGGTTAATTTATGGCTCACTATAGGCAGTGTAGTCCAGTCAAAGGACCCAAGTTTAGTGTGCAAAGAAGGCCTTCTTCTTTTAGTCCTGTCGGTCTATCTCTGTGATTGTATGTATAACCTCATTTGGAAATGACTTCAAAGGTCTAAATTTGAGGCTGTTTATGAAAGTGAGGCCAAATGGCCCTGCTGGTACCCGCTGGAGAGGATCTGCAGAAAATTTTTCTGCAGGAGGAGCTGGGGTTGCCCCTGTCACCAGAATCCGTTACCTTCTCTTCTGAGTCTCTTCTGTCCTCTTGTTCTGGAACTGCAGCTGCACAGTCAGCGACCTCACCCTGGATCTCTAGGAGGACCGAAGGAACCATCTACACAACTGGAGGGTCCCAGGAATGGCCATTTGTCCTCCTCAGGATGACTTCAGCCCTTGTTATGGTACTTCAAGTTCCTTTAAAAGGGTATACCTCCTTTCAAGCCTCACTTGAAGATAAAGCTCAAAATGCAAATATTCTTTCTGGAGTAGCACCTTGACCTAGGTTCCCAACTAGGTGTAAGTCACAGCTACAGGGATCCTGATGAGAGCAGCACTGGGCCCCGAAGAGAGATTGAAGTGTGATGGAGGGTAGAAAAAGAGGCACCTAAAGGGAAGACTAGGGATAGTAACAATAACCCTCAGCAAGGGACAGTTTGGGAGTGGGGATGGAAGGAAAGACCAACATTTGCAGAGAGGCAGGTACATGCCAGGCTCTGGGTATCCTCTGGCCTCGCCATTGACCAAAGTCTCCATCCGGCTGCTCTGCAGCAGCCTCAATTCTGCAGAGACTGTTGGGCATTTCTAAAGGAAGTTAAATGTTTTCACCCAAAATAAATAAGTAGGTAAGTAAAGTGATAGATGTGTTAGTTAACTAGATGGGGGGGGGGATTCTTTCACAATGTATAAATATATCAAATCACCACGATGTACACTTTAAATATCTTACAATTTTGTCAGTTATACCTCAAAAAAGCTGAAATAAAAGAAACAAAGAATTAAGGGGAAAAATAATAAAGGAAGTGTTCATTTTAGTTAGTGAGGCAAAGCACACTTTTCCAGGCAATGTTGCGTCTCTTGAACTTCTCCCAGTTGGATATTCAGCTCTGCCTCGGCTGGGTTGATCTGCTCGGAAAACACTAATGGCCCAGCCCTCAGTGCTTGGGTACCTAGAAGGTGTCCTATCCTTTCATCTATATCCTTCTGACTGTCCATTCGTTCATCTACCTACCCATCCACACTTCCATCCTATCCATCCAACTAACCAACAGACTTTTATTGAACACCAGGCACTACAGTGGGCTAAGCTCTGTGTTAATCACTAGGGATGCTATGGCAAACAAGACAGATTTTATCTTTGCCCTCATTGAGGTTATAATCTGGAGGATTTAAATCAAACGTTTATTTAATGCTGCCTTCACAGTCCAGAATATGTTTAAATAACCAGCTTTAACTCTCCCTTTGAGTTCTGACATCCTTGCTGCAAAATAGTAATGGATTACCCTTCCCACACCTAGGAACCCCATTCTAGATATCAAATGTCCAAAGACTGGATGGGAAAATCTATGGATTGTGGTGCCAGAATAAATGTCTTCTGATTTGTTTATGTGTATGTCTCTCTCCTGTTGAGTTGTAAATTACTTGAGGGCAAGGACTGGGTGTCAAGTTTTTAATGCTCTGTACCGAGCACAGTGGCTGGCACATAATAGCTGCTTATCAAATGTTTCTTGAAAGAATGCTGTCTGGGAGGTCAGAGGTCTACATTTGAGGCTTACCATTATTGCCTTCACCTTCTATCCTTGGTGACTCATCTTCTGGTTCTTGATGGGGAGGAGACCTATGGCAAACAAATAAGTTTCTTCGGTCCTCTGGACAACTGTGCAACCATTCCTTCAAGAAAAATGGTTCTGACTAGCTCAAATCCATCCCTGTCACATTTCTTGCTCCGGGACAAACTCAGAGTTTCGTTAGGTTTTTCCTATAAGCAATTATCCTGGGAGGACAGCAACCTCAGGGGACTGTCCCTTGGAACTATGCCTAGCCTAGGCCAGTTGTGGCCCTCACACTCTCACTTTCTTGAGTACCCTGAAATTGAGGGTTGACTTCATCTCTGTCATTGTCCTGTGATCCAGGGCAGGATGGCATAAATTGTGAATTGAGTGCCTGCTCAGCAGTGTCCCGACTTGACGTAAGGAATATCTCCTAAATTATTTAAGATCTGAAGATATGTTTTCTACCCTCGACAGATGGCCACTTTCCCCTTAATAAAGAGTGTCTGACAATCACACTTTATTGGTGTGGTTAGGAAAAGAATGTCGTAGACTTGGAAAAACATAATAATTTAAAGAGTGACACATTTCAGCAAAGAAATAAAGCTGTAGACTGCTCTGAAAAGAAGTAAAACCATAGGAAACCATTACTTCATTGGGACAAACATTCTGTGTCTTCAGAAAGTTCTCGCTGAAAAAAGCGGGTAAGCTGTCGGGCACATTGTGTGTGTGTCCACACATCCCTGGAAGTAGCCTCTCTCTGATTTTTTAGGGACATGCCCTTTACAAACATTTCTTACTTAATACCTCCTAAGTATTTAATGTGACTGCTGTCTAATATGGCACTTTGCACCTAGGCTTTGGTCTAAGCTGCTTCTTGGAGGTCATATTCTTCAGTAGCTACCATGCTGAGGTGTAAAATCAGTCATAGTTTTCACCAACGTCAATATAGTATCATGCCCACCAGAATTTGCAAACCAGAAATTTCCTCTACAGTAAGGATTAAATAGTAGTCCATAAGATGTAGTGCATGAACCATATGGAGAATCCAAGTGTGTACCACAGGGTGTGCAATAACTTCATTGTGTTATTTTATACTTCTCAAGTGTACAACTGTTTGGTATACTCTTGTAGATAATGTGCACATCCCATCAGTTCACACTGGTATTATTTCTAGGATTATTTTAACAACGATCCTGTTTGGCGGAAAACTAGGGCTTCGTTTTTTCAAGTGGAAGAGCATGCTAATTCAAATTTCCCTGAGGTTTATTTTCCAAAATTGATGCTTTCTCACACATAGCATGTTGTTGTTGCTTATTTTTTTTAAATCCACCTTTTAGTTATGTGAGAAAGGATGATGAGTAGCTGTGCATGTTTGCTAGTCAGAGTCTAAGATCAGTCACAAGGCAGGATTCTCGGTGCTGAGATCCAGTTCCACTGATCCCTTTCCACCTCAGCAAAAGTGGAAGTGCAAGAGAAGAGCGGGAAAGGCCAGGATGGAAGGGAAGCTGGAAACTGCGGTATTTTACTCATTCATCTCAGTATATGGAGAAAAACGTGGTAATAATGTGAGCTGCCCTTTGTTTATGATACACACAATTCATGGCAGCAATCTTTATAAGCCCCAAAATGGCACTTAATAAATATGAGTAGATACAGGCTTTCTTAGTTACTTAGATCTAAATGTTTATTCAAGCTTTCATGAGAGTTTTTCTTCATTTACACGGACTTCTCTCCACTGAACAAATGTCCATTTTTAAACGTGGACTCAGTACATGTGAAACCAGTTTTCACAGGATCCAAATTCATTTCATTTGTAAATATATTTAGTAGAAGTCAGGACTTCTTGTTGATTGCTTTAATTAAAACTGGATTTTTGAAAAACTGAATTGAAGCGATTTTTAAACGGGTGGCTTGTGTCAAAGAATTTTACAGACATTAGTGCTGATACTTGAAAAAGAAAAGGAAGAAAGAAATGAAAAAGAAATTGCTGCATGAAAATATTTCCAAGGCTGCTCTTAGCAATGTAGGAATTAGCAGTATTTTCCTTCTTGGTGTTGATGTTGTATGGACACTGGAGACACTTGTGCACGGAGGATATTATTGCGGTGACAGAGGAGAGGGAAAAGGATAGGGTTGCAGCAGAGCAGTGGATGGCACCAAGCCAGTGCCCTGAAAAATGGCAAACATGTCACAGCTAACAGCTGGATGCAGAAATATTTCTCTTTAATTTGGACGGATAAAATTTTTTTCACAGCAGGGCACTCTCAAAAGAGTACAACATCAAAGAGGGCGGGTCTCACCAGTCAGACATCAGCTGGCTCCAGGATGGAGCAAAATGAATGAACTGTCGGGACTTTTCCAGCATATATGCTTCTGCCAAGTGAAAAGTTAAAGGTTCAGTGGCTTGTTCAGATCACAGACAAAATCCTGATAATGAAAGCCTGATTCCCCAAAGTCTTCCTCTGATCAACAGACAGAGGATGTCTGAGGAAGGCTCCAGATTGATGGATGGCAGGCTTCCTATCGACGGCCGCCTCTCTCCTCACAGATAAGTGAGATTCACCAAATGCTCTATAGCTCTTGGGAGCTCCCAGGTCTCCGGGCTGGAAGCGTCGGAGTCACCCACTCTCCTCTGCTAGCCTGACACTCAGCAGCAGCTGACCTAGAGTGTGACCAAAATACCCATTTCCATTTCTTCACATGGCCGGCTCTCTGATGCAGCTTCACAAACACCACCACGGGTGTTTTACAGTTTATTGACACTTTTCAACTGTTTTTCTGATTACCATATTTCAGTCTTGACTTATATGTTAGTATTATCTGCAAACTCAACATAAACCTCTAATGATTTTCTAATATTTCTGGAACTTGATGAATGTGAATTGACAAAGTACAGTATATAGCTTTATATCAGCATTACTGAAAATACAGCAACGGTGTATATAACCATTACTCATTTATTTTATGGGGCATTTATTACTTGACCTTTGAAGCCTCATCTTAAAATCTTGGCATTCCAAAAATTCTGAATATTCCAAACCAAAGTGAGAGGAAAGAGTTTTCTTATTAGAAATAACAACAAAATAAGTTAATTCTAATGGAGGGAGGAGGGAGCAATTATTGAAATGAAGAAACCTATAGTATTATATATTTGAGAAAGAAGTTGAAAAACTGAACACAAATAAATATGGGCACACTAGCTGGTGTTGGCTTTATTGAAGAAGCTTTCGTTGTAAAATATGCATCTTCATCACAGACTTATGCCTTGCCCGTTTTTTGCTGTTCCCGGTCATTATGGCACATTGCCAGTGGCAGGAAAGTGGTTTTACACAGAGTTGGGGAGTTGTGTCTTCATCCATTGCACGGTTGCTCTGTGTAAATTTTACTAGCAGATTAAGTAATTCTCACTAAATTGACATTTACTCTGAAAATAGGAATATGTTGGGTAAATGACATTATTAGTCATTAGGAACATTTTCATGGCCCTAATTTGGAGAATTTCAGATATTTTTAAAGAAAAAGATCTACTATTTCTCCCTGATAGGACAAATGGGATGTGAAGAAAAAAGCAGTGACTTGGTGGCATATGATTCAGGAGGGTTTCATCCTTGTGACACCAGCTGCGTGACTGCCAGCAAGTCATTTAACCTTCCTTAGCCCACGGCTTCTTGTCTGTAAAACGGAATAATGTTCCAGCCTACCTTCTAGGTCAGTTATAAAGATCACATAGGCTTGTGAAAGTATTTTATAAACTAAAATCCCACACAAATGTGTATAATCTGGTCATTAGCTGTTGTTCTTTGTGTTAAGGTGGAGGCAGAGGCTTTCACTTGTTTTTAAAGTATGGCTTTGTGGTCTCTCTTCTCAAGCCTTGATTTAGCTTGATTTGAAAGTTTAAAAGTAAAGAGGTTAGGAGGCCCCATGGTGTGGTTCTTGCTGTCTTCCTCTCTAGATTGGGAAGCAGTGCCCAGAAGCCCCGGCTGACAGTGCTCCCTGTTGATCTGATGCTCCAGGCTGCCATCCACAAATGTCCCCTGCTCCTCATCCAGGTACATTTGATTGCACGGACAGCTCACCTACCTTGACCATGTTCAGTGTTCGCGTAGAAATGAAGCACTGTGAGGTGAGGCCTCCTCAGCTAGAAGTGTCAGTGACTTCAGAGGTCAGGCAATCCTACGTAGTAGGTGATGTTCAGTGAGAGGGCCGTTGGGCTCCTGAAGCCACAATTAATAAAAACACTTGTAATAACTACCTCTTAATTATAGATATGCTCCAGGAATGCTAGGTGTGGTGGGTGCCTGTGTCTTCTGGATGACATTTTTATAATACTGCATTAAACTGAAGACTGATTAAATTTAGGAAATGGAAAATGTAGAACTGAAGAAATGCTTTCTTACTGTTTTCTAGATAGTATTCACATGCATTCAGCATTTTTTATATTTTGTTTTATTTTTTGATAGACTCATCTGGGAGATAAAAACCTAAAGTAGAAGGACTGATTTACTCCTATTCCTTCCTGATGTCATCCCCAATTTTTTCTTCTTTCTCTTTCTCTCTCTTTCTTTTTCAACAAGAGCTGACTTCCTAGTATGTACAAAGCCGCGTGTAGGGTATCTATGGGGAAATTTTTAAAATATTTAAAATGCATTCCTGCCCTCAGTGAGCTTACAGACTGGTGACCTTGGCAATAATGTGTTTGCATACACTGCACATATTATCCGCAGTCAGTGTCCACGAGCAGCTTAGTAGATTATGCCTGGGCTGACATTTCCCATCTAATTACAGTGATGGCCTAAGGATAGCTAATGCTATTTGGGCTCTTACTGTGTGCCCAGCACTGATTTAAGTTCTTTACTTATACTAGCTCATTTGATTTTCGTGTCAGCCCTTTGACGTAGGGACTATCATTAGCACCATTTTTTCAAAGTTCTCAGCTTTCTCAAGAGGTTAAGTAACTGCCCTAAGTCACATGGCTACCCAAGGTGGAGCCATGATTGTAATTCACACACAGTGGAACTGACACCCACATGCATACTCTTAACCTCTGCCCTCTGCCCTCTCTGCTCAATCCTGACTGGAGTGAGTACGATTGTGTTTTCACTGGTAATATTGATGAAAGTCTCCTCTATCAACCATGCTATTAAAAGTAAAATCTTTTATTTAGCAACAGAGGTATTCTGGTTTTTAACTTTTCACAGTCAAAACAGTCAAGAATTATTCTTTCAGTCCATAATATTATCATTAGTTGTGTGGCTATCCATGAGCCACAAAATATCCCACCTCTCCCTCCTGACACAGAGGAATCTCACAGTAAAACATTTTTATCCATTTTGGCATACAGTATATTTTTCAGTTGAGCTTCTCAAATTACTAGTTTGAAATTAGTAATTGTTGAAACCTTAATTTTCTGAATTTTACAGAAAGATGGGGCCATGTAAAGGCTCTGTGAGGAGAAGAGGTAGAGGAGGTCTGGGAAACCATCTTTGTATCTGTTCTTCCCTGGATCCTCCAGGTGCTGTGAAAGGACTTAAGACAGTGCTGGGTGTCCAAACCGGAAAACTCCCAAAGACCTCTTCTCAACCCTTTTCTGTGGTAATTGTTGATTACTTTTTAATCATCATATGAAGTTCACCTTTGCAGTTCATAGACTTGAAAGAAGTTAGGTTCAAGGAGGATGTGATATTTTCTTACAAAAGGCCTTAGTTGTTATACTTAGAATAAAGTTTTAATTGCATTTCATGGTGATTTCTTCTCAAGCTTTGAATAAAATCTAAAATCTTTAAGAAGCTATAGAATTATTGTGAAAATTCAGTTCACTTCAGCATGTTTTGAGTTCCTCCTACGTGCTGGGCCCTGTCTTAGAAGTTTGGGTATAAAATATGCTCCCTCACATCAGCTGCTCAGTGAAAACTGAAAGAGGCTGGCATTTCAGCACACGACCAAATGCTGGTGTCTGGAGGCCTTGGCACAGAGACATGCCAGGGGTGGAAACACAGGAGAGGGAGCCTGAGGTGTCTCCCTACTCCCTGAAAGTCGGCTAATCCTTTTCATATAAAATCTTTGGATTTTTTTTTTTTTCCCATGCCACAATTCAGGGACCCAGGTTCTGGGAGGAGAGGATGAATGTTTAAGTAGTAGCTCAAGTTCCTGTTGTTTAAGGTCACTGGCTCTCTGGAGTATTTGCAGGATTAAATGAGGTGAGGGGGGCCTCAGCATATTCCCAATGGGAAGGCAGAGGGGTGGAAGGTTGTAATGAGGCCTGGAGACGAGGCCTCATTCTGCCACTGACTAGTAGTCTCACTTTGTCCAAGTCACTAACTTTTGGAGACCTCGTTTCCTTATGTATAAACTCATCAGTTTGGAACAGATGGTCTCTGAGGTCCCTTCCAAATCTGATTTTCCTGGTCTCTAAATTTAGCCAAGATACTCAGCGTTCTAGCAGAATTGGTGACCGAAGTCTTCCTGGAGGCCTGTCTTCTGAAGGAAGTGCTTTGCCTGTGGTTTTTCAAACAGGGTCCCCTAGTTCACTGTGGGCCCTTCGTAATGTCCCAGGAACTGCCTGAGAGAGCAAGGGTGAGGTTAGTTGAGCTGGTGGCGTGCCTGGTGGACTTTGTTTTTGTCTGTTTTAATAATGGCATTACATTTAAGACTTCTTTGAATTAAAGGAGATCGCTTGCTTACAAAGATCATTGATAGCCTCTGCTGGTAAAAATGAAAGAAATGATCTTTCTTCTCTGCTCTCCCACTCTTTGGAAAACTACAGCATGGAAAACTTGGATCTCAGATAGATGATGATGGCTTCTGGGCAGTACAGGAGTGATGTTTGCAGTGTTTCCAGGCTATCGGTTCAAACGGTTTTGCTTGAAAGTGCCCCAGCTGTAACAGACTGATTTTCAGTGGTAGCAATAATTCCTTTACAGCTGGGATTACAAACTTAAATGCTTAATAAGGCCAAGCATGTAAGTAAATTAATGAAATAAGGAGCATGTAAGACAATAGGGAGTGGTAGGGACTATGGAGAACTCGAAAAGCACATGGCTCATCTAAAGGGGGCCACCTTCTTTTTCTGAGCTTCAGTGGATTATTGCCAGAGATTGGAGACCCATATTTTGACTTTTTTTTCAGGAAAAATTAGGTAAAATTTCCACATTTTTAAAACACTGTGGAAGAAAACCAAAGTTGGTCAATTGCCTGAATTCAGCTGGAGAGCCACTAGTTTGCAGATCTTGCTTTAGAGAAACACATTGCACAGAGCTAACACTATGCACAAATTCCTGTCATTCAGAAGATGGTTTTTTTGCTATTATGTTAAAATGGGCCCAAGTCAGTCACGGACTTACATTGTTTCTATGATTATTATATTGTTAATGTAAGTTGGCAGCATTCATAAATGACAAAGCCGTGGACAAGCCAGTCATGACCAGTGTGTTTCACACACAACACCGGGGCATTGTTTACTCATGCTGTGCTCATTTAAAGTAGATTCTTGTTCTAGGGTAATAAGATTGTGAGAGAGAGTGGTGCTTCCTGATATCCAGGATTGCAATAAAACGCCTTTCACGTGGTGGTTTTCAGTTAATGCCATGCACGGTTTGCAATGAGCGAGAATTTGCATCATTTTTTCAACCACATATGTGGCATCCCAGTGAATATTATTGGATTGAAAACTGTAAAAATCCCCTTAAAAAGGTAACAGTTACTCTCCCCCTTATCTTTCTACTTCCATTGATATAAGATAAAAGAGAAAGTACAGACCAAAAACAATGGTTTTAAAATAGCAGCAACAACAATCACAAAAGAAATCAGTGGCTGATAATGTAGTGATACATACTACAAATATTTTCACAGGAGCATAACACAGATATAGTCTTTAACCTTGGGTAAGATAGTCAGCTTCTCTATTTTAACAATGCATGCAAAAACTGAACTACAAAGACATAAATGGCTAGATTTTCTTTTTGTTTATTTTTCTCTCTTTGATTTTTTGAAAAAAATCAGAAAAGCACATAGTATAATATATAAATGTCAAAATATAGGCCATTGAAAAAGTGAGTATTAACACTTTGCCATATTTGCTTCAGAATTTTTTTAAGAAAAATGAGGTGTTTCAGATAAAATGTTAGTTCCCTTTGTTTTCCTTCTATTCCCTTCTTTCGCAAGGCCAGCACTCTGATGAAGTTATCATTAGTCCTTCCAGTGTGTCTTTTCAGAATTTTACTATATGTATGGATATGTATAGATAGATCGCTATATGTACATTGCAATATACACTATTATAAAATATACTATTAAGAATGTTATTTTGTATATTTTGAAATGTTAAGTGTTATACACATCAATTTGCAACCCGATTTTCTTCATCAACATGTTTTTGATATTTATCTATATCAACTGGGTCTTAATACAAACAGAGCTAGTTAATTCATTTTAAGTGTTTTATACTATTTTATTGAATAAATAAACCACAATTTATTTATTCTTCTGATGATGGATGTTTCTGTTATTTCTAATTATTTACTATTACAAACAATGCTATGAATGCCCTTGAATTTGTCTCTTTAGGCACATGTATCAGTTTCATTGGAGCAATTTCCTAGAAGTGAAATTGCTAAGTCACAGGATATATGCATTTTCAACTTTATTTAGAGAATTGCCAAAATGTTCTCCAGTGTGACTGTGCCATTTTATCCTCCCTTTCAGCAATGCTGGAACTAGCTTTCTAAAACAAATATGCCAAATATACTTTCTACAGTTTTGAGGATTTTCCACTGCAGAATTTAACCCTTTTCCCACCAAATGTCCTTTGTGTTTCTTTACATGTATTTCTTCTACTTCTGGAGGGTCATTTGTTCAGCTTCCTTAGAAAGAACAGAGCAAATATTAAAACCTAGGTTGTTCATGTTCATTCAGAATAAAGTGCACAGCTTTCTGCAAAACTATGCTTTATTCAGGCATTCTTTCAGAATGAATCTTCCCTTTAATCTAAATGTAACTTTCTTGCCTTCATTCTCACCTTTTGAATGAATAACAATTTCTGACCTTTTCAACATTTTCGTAGGTCCTGAGGGGATTGTCTAAACTTTATACTTGATTTTTTATATTTTTCTGCTTATTTTAAATCTTTTGAAAAGTAATGAAAACAAAATAACTGTTGGTCTTGGCATTAATTCACATCCTTAAATTCCTTAATTTTTTAAACTATTAGGTATCTAACTTAAGATTTCGTTTTAGTGTCACACATATGTAGATGTTAATGCCACCTCCAAGAACAACTTCCTGAACTTGAACTTGTTGCTGCTGCCCTAGACTAAAGCCTGTTGAAACATTTCCCTACTTGTGGATCCTTCTCTCCTGCCTGATACAGTGGGATGGGTTCAGGCTCAGGGTCCTTGTATTGTTCAGTTACATGCGGAGTTTTGCCCCCTCTTTTTTTTAATCTGAGCTCTTAAATGGAAACAAAGTTGAGCTAATGATGGAGAGTAATGACAGGGCCCAAGTGAGTACCTGGAGCTTCTCTGAGATGTCATCCTTAGTTCCTATTCAGCACTCACATTTGGGTGTCCTGGTTTTCCCAATTTTATTCTCCCTCTAAAAGAATGAACAGAAATAGGCATCAGTGCCTTCTGGCCCGTGGTTTCTCTTTCACGAAACACTGAGTTTAAATGTTAAATTTTAACAACACAGACCAGAAAGGGCCCAGGGTTGTCCTGAGCCAAATGCAAAGTTTGGCACATGTTTTTGGCCTCCTTAAATAACTTTGGTGGGAGGTGCTGCCCTATTAGCATGATGAGCCCCCTGGAGGAAATCCCACATGCTGTGAATATATGTTGTTTTGACTTGACATTTTATGACATTTATAAAGCTTTTATTTTGGGGGAGAGTTGGGTAATATGGATATAGTCAGATTTGTGTTTTGAAAGATCCCTCTGGCTGCAGTTTAGAGAGTAGGTTGGAGGGGCCTGGAGAAGCTGCAGGGAGATGAGTTGAGACTGTTGCAATAGTTCCGGTGAGAAAGGAAGCTGGTTTGGGCTAGGATGGTAACAGTGGAGAGGGAGAGATGGATGCACTTGAAAAGTATTTAGGATTTTGGTGGATTTAGGATCCACCAACTGGATTTGATGATGGCTGGGCTCTGGGGGCTGAGGGAGGGAATAGTATCAAGGTCGAATGAGTTTCTTCAACTCTGACTGGGTACAGTTATGGGATCTAACTGAGTGTATGAAATTTTTGTCACAGTTTCATGTGAAATAGCATAATATCAATATTACCTGAAGCCAGGGAGGCTCAGCCTCATGCCATGTGCTTACATTGTGTGATAGTTGGAAAAAATCTGATAAATAGCCATCTACTTTTCCTCAAGGCAAGTAGCAGTTTCATCAGGCAGGCAAAAATCCTAGGATTCCTGTAGTCACTATGTACTTAGTTTAAGGAGATTATTGCTGAAACAAGAGTGTAGGAGGAAACACTTTGTATACTCATTTTCAAGATTGACTGGCTAGTGTCTGGTGTTCGAAGAGCTTACACCCAAGGTAGTACCCACTACATATAAGTGTTAGAGAATTTTACTTGCTGTTGAGGATATTGGCTAGAAACACAAAGGAAAATTCTACTTCTCAAAATGCTTCATCATTATTTTTACCAGCAGCCCTCACAGAAGGTTTGTTCATGAGGGAAGGACAGGGCAGAGGGCTAGGTCATCAACATTCTTGGCTCCATTGTAGATAAACAGTGGCGTTTAAGGATCTGATGGCTTTGTTCAATGTCGCATGGGCTGTCAACAGCAGACTCAGGGTTGAGACTTTGAATCTTTGAACCAGCTTCCCGAAACAAAAACAGCAAGAACAAGAACAATAAAATAACTACAATGTCATCTAACCTTAATAAAAAGTCTGTCATTAGATTGCTCACGTAGCAGATGTATTCACCACATGAAATGATTCCATTCTCTGCCATCGTCTCAAAACTAGGGATTTAGAGAAGTCATTAATCTCAGATATAATATAATCCAGGAATCTCTTCATTCTTCTCAGGTTACATTGATTATCAGCTGTAATCACTCTGGCATGCTACCCAATCATAACTTCTCAAACAGTTGTCTTTGTTAGATTGATGTCTGTCTTTTATTTGTGGGGTTAGTGGAAAGGTTGGAGGTGGAGAAAAATGAGTTCAAGCAAAGAAAAAAAAATCAGCTGTTTTAAAATGACTGGTGATAATAAAAAGAAACTGTCATCACTAAGCTCTTTGGCCCCCAGAATAGAAATACTGAGCTAAATTAATATGAATGACCATACTAGTTTTAGGGCCTCCATGTAACCAGTGAGGCTCACTGTAAGACTTATTCTTCATTGTCTATTGGGAAAGGAGAAGTGGAAAGGCTGATTAGCAAGAGTAAGAGCCATTTCTCAGGATGCTCTGGGGAACACCTCAGCAGCTACCAGGATCCCACTGCTGATTTTATTTGAAAAGGTCCAGCTGCACCATGGTCCTCCTGTGAACTGTACCCCTTGTTTCCTGGATGCCCTTAGGACTGGGGATGACCTTCCAGAACTGCTGTGTATAAGTAACCCCCTGATCTCCCACTCCTCTAGATACCGAGGTACCCAGGGCTGACCTGGTTTCTCAGAATGGAAGCCAATCGCTTCTGCTGTCAGCACGGACTCTGCGTGTGCTGGGCTGGCTCGCTGTTTTGCATAAGACTTTTTGTCCCACACTTATTGCCTGATTTGAAGCAGATTTCATTTCCTTAAATGCAATCTTGAAAGAAAATCTGCTTGAGGTGACCTAAGGCAATAGTTAGTAGACCAACCTCAAGTGAAGACATTTAAAATCGTTAGGAAACAGTTTTTTTTTTTTTCCCCTTTTTGAGGGTCTCTCTTTTTTGATGACTCCTCTCCTAATAGTTTCAGGTCCTGACAGCTGAAGTCCTACATCTTCTGCGAGGTGAGAGTCCATTTATTTCATCCAAATCAGAGTCTGTTTGACCAGTTCTGTACAGCTCCATAACTCTCCAACTGCCTCCTGCTAGGTGCCACTCAGCTTGTTGAACAGACGGTTACTGCCTCCTGAATGCCTTCAAACAGTTATGTGTTTGAGACTGGGGGCCTCTTATGTGGATGTTCCAGCCATGTCAGTGTGGCCTCTCCTTTCAGCCTGCTTTGTTTATCCAGCAGCTCATTACTTAAGAGTAGCCTGTCAAAATAGGTTAAATATTCTTTGGGAAACATGGTCGCTCACATCCTTGAGATACCACAAATATGTTTAATACAGGGAAGATTGGCTTGATAAGAAAAATGTAATTGACTTGCATCACCAAAAAATATTTTCCTGTTATTCTGGTTGAGTTTCCACAAGCATCAATAAGCACCAGCAAACTGAAAGGCAATAAATTTCTGTAACCGACACATAGAGACACTGAGGGAAGCAGGGAAAATGATTGTTGATGATTCGTTCTAACTACTTGACCTTCTGACCTCTTCCCTAGATATATGATCAAGATGGGACACTACAGCACTTTATTGATGGTGGGGAACCTAGTAAGTCGAGCTGGATGAGGTATATCCGATGTGCAAGGCACTGCGGAGAACAGAATCTAACAGTAGTTCAGTACAGGTAAAGTATATCTTGATTTCCACTTATGGAGCGGAAGCCCTTTGGCTTGCATCAACAAATTCAGCCTTGCTGCTAGTTTTGAAAATATCCCGCAGAGTCCTGCAGAACCCTGCAAGGACTGGCAGAAATTTTTGTGCTAGGTTTCTGAAATCTTCTTAGTTCTTGCAAAAGTAATTTCCTGAGAATTCAGGAATAAAGATGCTAGTAGAAGGCCTCTTTCACTTGGTGCGCATGGTAAGGTTACTTCCACATCATCGCTTCCTCTTCCACAATGGCCTGAGCAAGCCCAGCAAACCCATTGACTTGGGGGGATTCCCCCCAGTAGATGTGTATACACACACACATAACTAGGAGCTCAGAGATTTAGCCCCAGATCCTTTGCTTTCAGTCACCTTCAGCCTATCTCCCAGGGGGAACAGTTTCATTTGCACAAAGGCATGGGAAACCAAGAACTCTCAACCTTCCCAAGGTTGCCTTTCCAAAACCGTTATGCTCAGCAGCAATGGTGAGCAAGAATAACCTCTCCTGATCCCTTGAAAGGTGCCTAAACATTTGGCTTTGGCCCTTCAACAATTCAGAATATGTTTCAGGTGATGAAGGGGTTCTAGAGCATAGAGAAACCCCATTTCCGAAGATGTCTGGGCAAAGCCCAGAGGGTCATAAAGACAAGGTAGAGCTACCTCCATTTCCCAGAGTCTCAGAGGGAGGCCCCTGGGGGGGCTGAGAAGCAAGGTGGTTTCCTAGATGCTAAGCCACATCTGCTCAGTGCACCTGTTTGTCAAGCATTTCCACTTATGCTAAAGAAGGTTGTAGTGGAGACGGGGAGGCAAAAACAGATCACATAGGAAAAAGCCCCTACCACTAAGCCTCCTTTTCTCAAAATCCCTCGAAAACATGTGCCATATAAATATATGACCTCAGTTATAAACAGCCGTGTTCCCTTTAGAATCAGAAGCAACTGTTTAGCTTTATTAGGCACCACAGACACATCAAAGCAGAAGGCCCTGTGCTCCGCAACTTGGAGTCCTGCCTATGGCTATTTATTTTCCTTTCTTTTTTTTTTCTTTTTGGTTTTTAAAAATGAAGCCTTTAAAAAAAAGAAAAAGCTTTATTCCCCTTATAGGTCAAAGACTGCACAAATATGGCATGGTCTCCAATTCAAAAGGAACATATTTGAGCAGCATGTGACTCCCTGCCTTGGTTTCCTGGGCAGTTATATTTCATTAAATAATGGTTTAAATGAAATACTACGTGATGGTATTTGGTTACACTGCTGTGTATGGGCTTTATTCACCTTCACTGCAGCTGCATTTCTGTAATGAAGCTTTTATGAAACTGGAGCTAGAAAATTAGTAAAGATTGTGCTTGTCCATTCAGTGAGAGATAGTTTGGCTGGTTCTGTAATGAGCACCTGGGGAGCTCTTGAGGCGAATTCTGAATCTGGGAAGACAAGAAACCCCTAAGAGGAAGGTGGGCATGAGTAAGTCATTACCTATCTGTCAATATTAAGTGGATTTTTATAGCTCCCCTTTCATGATGGCGCTTAAACTTCAAGTTCTTTCTGCCGATCTGTTTTCGATTACTTCAGATCTTTATAAAATGAACTACAAAAACACAATTTAAAAAACTGGCATCCATCACCAGTGACCACGTCCAAGAGTAAGAAAATAGAAAAGTTGGACCCTGAAGAGCCAGCCTAATTTTTATTGTACATGAATGTCCTCTTCACAAAAAGTCAGCTGGTTTAGATTCATTCTGTTATGATTTGTAATATCTAAATGGAATTTTCTTCAAAGCGCCCTTGATTGATTGACCCTTAGCTGAACGTTTTGTTTTTATTTTGAGGCTGACAATAATGTTTGTTGGCATGTGTTCTGCTTCAACTGCGTTGGGACGCCATGAAGCTATCTTTATGAGTCATCCAACCACAATACTAAATACATGTCAGCAAAGGAAATATTATCTGAAAAGGGAAAAATCCCTTTGATGTGCTTCAACATGCAGAGATTTCTGCGAGTTTTGGAAGCTCTGCCCGCTTGTAAGGAACGGTGTATGCTTACACATTTTTTTTTCCTTTTCGGCCGACTCCGTGCCTCAGAAGACCACCCATTGCTCGAAAACAGTTCTGCTCTTTCAGCGGCAAAGTGTGTCATTTGGTTTTAGCACATTCATTTGCCGGGCGCTGTGTTTATATGAAGGGAAGCCAAACCGAGAGATGAAATGTTACAAGGGTGAAGTACAGAGTAGACTCAATTTTTCTCAAGTTAGGGGATGCCAGTGATTTATAGGTCAGCTCCAATTTTGATTTTTTTATGTAGCAGTGGAAAGAATTAATAAAACGCACAGCTCTTGGAGATGCGGAGGGAGGAAGAGTAGTGAGGTCTGGACAACTGGTTGGAGTTTTTGTCAGATATTCATAGAATGTTGGGAAAAACATTCTGCTTAGCTAGCAGTGCCCTCGTGAGACAGAATGGCAGCAAGTAAGGAAAATAACAAGATAAATGAAATTTTTGCAGCTGCAAGTAAAATATCGAGAAGCTGCACTTTTTTATTGATCTTTATGATCCTATTGCCAAGAGCCACTTTGTGGTGACAAAATATGTTGACAAGTGCATATCTCACTGCCATGAAAAATGTGATGAAGGATTCGCCTTATGTCTACAGTGTTATACAAGGAACAAATTGCCCTGCTACAGCCAATTCCTTACAGAAAGGCTAAATTTAAGGCCCACCAACCCTAAACACTTTTATCTTGAACTTGAGGCTAATATTTGTAGCAATTCTTCATTGAGAAAATCAGTCGTGGTTTTTTTAATCTGTAGATTTTTCTTTACAGTACCAAAGCTGTTATTAAAAAATGTTTATTTCTTGGTCCCTTCACTCTATCATTTCAGAGTGCAATCTTTCAGCCAGAGAAAAGTGTTCCCCTTGTATTTATCGAATTTCCATCCATTTCACATAAGAGAGTTTTTCTCTTCTCATATCAAACTTTAGAAGAAAAGCAATGGGGAAGATTTTTATTTCTCTCAGTCCTTATATCACAAAGCTGCTTCATTTTATTACAAATTTGGGAACTCCCAATGCCAAGTTGCAAGAATACACATAATGCTTTTCCGTCAAATAAGAAATCAATAGTATTAATTTATATTTGAGGTTGAGGCACCAGTGTCTGCAATTTGCAAGAGAGAATTTTCTCATTAGTGTGAGATGGAATTTTTTTTTTAAATGAACTCTTTCTTTCTGCTGTCTCCTGGGCCAAATATCTGTCTCTTCAGCCAAGACATTCTGTGGAGGAACACTGTGGAAATAAACTGTGAGCTGTTTATCATACTGGGTTACAGGCTGTAATTGGTTGCTGGGAATGATAAGGTGGGTGCAGACTTTATTACAAACAGAAACTGTTTAGGTGGAGCTGGGTGGAACTTTCTCAGGGCAATAAAAATGTGGATGGGGGCACATGAATCCTACCTATCACTAAGCTGGGTTTTCTTTTGTTTTGAATAGGTCGAATATATTCTACCGAGCCTGTATAGATATTCCCAGGGGTACCGAGCTTCTGGTGTGGTACAATGACAGCTATACGTCTTTCTTTGGGATCCCCTTACAATGCATTGCCCAGGATGAAAACTGTAAGAATTTCTTTTGGCTCTGAATTCACATCTCAAAATTCCTATTTCAAAGCTAACTTTTTAAGAGTGTTGTTTGAAACTCCTGAAATGCAGGTCACTCTGATACGTAATGCCAATGTGCCCACTTCTGTTCCATCATTTTCTTTTCCCTGTATGTTCTTTGCTTTTTCACAAGGTGTTTTGACTTGTACAGGCCAATCCTTCTTTGCCTGTTCACAATTTCAAAACCTTTCCCTTAATTTTAAATAATCACTGGCAGCAATGTTAAGGCAGCTAGTATTTACTGAATACCTACCGTCTGTCTGGTTCTATGCTCGCCACCTTACAGGGTTATAAGAGCAGCATGAGATAAAACTGCTCTGAAGGTTTGCACAGTCTTGCTGGAGTGACACTATATGCAAGAATGAACTAATGAGAAAACAATGCTGTTTAATTGGGAGTAATACCCCTCTATTCGGTTGGGTGTGCTTCCACCTAAGTACTCACTGGAAGGAGGAATGGTGGTAAACATCGTAGACATGAGTGAGGAATTTGTGTCTCTCTAAATATCTTAGCCTAAAATGAACCATGTAATTTTCTTCTATCCTTATTACTATGGCAATCATTATCTTTAAAAAATAATCTAACGTCTAGGCAAATGCAAACTTGCAGTAATTTTCACTTTGTATTTTTGTTTTATCAATTCTTTGAAAAATATTATAAGGTGATTTCTAGTATTTGGAAAAGAATTGGGTAATTCTGATACACTTCAGTAAAAAACACCGGTTTCAATGATGCTATTTTTTTTCTTGTCACTGAATTGACTAATCTGTGAACTCATAATTTGGTATTATGCAACAGAAAAAGAAACAGAACAGATCTATTTAAGAAACTTCATTTTGAAAAAAAGTGTTATTTAACTTTTTCCTTCTCCACTTCCTTTCTCTCTCTCTCTCATACACGCTCCAGTAAAAAATGCTCATGTTACTACTGATCAAAATGCTGATGAGCAGATATTTCTTTTCCATGTTGTCTTTATTTTCTTTGTGAAAAAATAAAATCCTCAAAAAGCATATTACTATCAATTTTCCTTTTCTACTTGACAGTAATTCAAACCAATCTCAAATCAAAACATGAATCTTTGGACATGTAGTACATTCCTCTTACCTCCCAAGTTTCCATTGGAAAGCTTCTTTTCTGCAGTGATACTCCTGTTTGAGGGAGTGTCTGTTTTCATGGGAGAAAATCTCAGCGTTGGACCTGAGTGTGCGGTTGGTGTTAGAGGCAGATATGGATATGGAGGCCAGTATGCTCTCCTCCCAGGATGGCTCCTTGCCCCAGCTTCCTAAAACTCCTTCTAGGTCCACACAAAGAAAGGCAGCAGTATCAGCCCCCCTGATCTGCTGACATGGGGCTGTCTCTACATTAGAACCTTGACATAACCTTACCTTCTACAGTATGGAATTTGATCAAACAGGATTCCAGAAATCCTGTAATGCCCTCTGCTTCCTCCTTTAATACAACCTGCTACAGACTCTGAAGATATTATTGTGGTATGCGTGTGTTGAGGAATGTTGAGGGTAAACATATCAAAGCCTAGAGTTCTAAAATACATAGCACTGAGTCTAAATATTCATTCATTCGTTCATTCATTCATTCATTGCTCAGATATTTATTGAAAACCTACTGTGGGCGAGTGTCCTTGCTAAGTGCTGCAAATACAGCAGTGAACACAACAGACACGAATTCCTGCTCTCAGAGAGCTTACATTCTAGTGGAGGGAAACAGATTATCAACAGCTAAATGAGTAAATTAAACATTTGTCAGGAGGTGGTAAGTGTTGTAGAGATAACAGAGCAGAGAAGGGTAAGGCGTGCCAGGAGTTGGAGCTGCAGTTTTAGAAAGTGATAGGATAGGCCCTACCGGGAAGGCAGCCTTTGGGCAAAGACTTAAGGAAGTGAAGGAACAAGCCATGTGTTAGTTGGGAGAAGAGTGTTCCAGGCAGCTGGCCTAACAGGGTAAAGGCCCCGAGGTGGGAATGTTCCTGGCCTGTTGGAAGAGCATCACAAGGTTGGAAAAGGTGTTTTGGAGTGAGTCACATAGGGAGAAATTAACTCAGATATGGAGAGAGGTAGAGATCTTGTAGGGCCTCGGAGGCCACTGTCAGAACCCTGGCTTTTACTCTGTGCCGGCCTGGTGGAGGGGGCTATTGCAGAGTTTCGAGCAGAAGAGTGATACGATCCGACTAAAGTTGTAACAGGATTACCCTGGCTACTGAGTGGAGACCAGACAGTAAGAGGTGAGAATGGAGCAAGGAATTCAGGTAGAAACTCTTGCTGGAATTCAGGGGAAAGATGATGATGGTTTGGACCAGTGTAGACGTGTTGGAGGTGGTGAGAAGTAGTTGGATTCTGGATATATTTTGAAAGTAAAGCCACCAGCATTTGCTGACACATTGCATGCTGAATGAGAGAGAAAGGAGTCAAGGATAACTCCAGGACTTTGGTCTGAGGAAGTGGAAGGATGGAATGGCCATTTACTGAGTTAGGAGTCAGAAATGGAAGCCGTGGCATGACTACTTAGGGAACACATTTCTTACCCTTGACGTGGGTCTCTGGGGTGGAAGTCACACGTCCACAACATTGCTTCCACCTCATGATGCTGTTTCAGGATGAGAGGGATTTAGGATTGGGCTGGAGGATTTTGGAGTCTTATGTGCCATTCAAAGACACCAGACAGTGGATGTCTAAGAGTGTACCATCTGGTCTTCAGATTCAGTGCCGTAGAGCCACCAAAAAATGTACGTTCTGGAAATATCATATGTTTTGCTTTTCAATCATTCTTTCTCCTATAGTCCCATCTGTGGGAAGCATTCTTGAGATTGCTGATTAGAGTATTGAATAAAATCTACCAGGGCATATGTTGTATCATTTAGCACCTGAAATCCTTGGAAGAAAATGCACAAAGCCACAGCAGCTTGAAGTATTGTGGATTCAGTAGGTAAACGAGACGGCTCTTTGGGGTTGAGTTCAGAGCTCTAAGTAAGGGTGGAGGGAAGTTTAAAGGGAATTAAGCCATTGACTAAAATGCTTAACAGTGACAATCCCCCTTTCCCCTAAGAGTATTATAGGAATTTTATTTTGGTTCCTGTCTCAAAGTCATATCTGTCATGTGATTGGCCACCCAAGAAACCAGTGGAAAGCTTCATCAGATAGTGTGGGGGAAATATATGACTTTGACTCTTAACTGTAAGATGGATTCTCCTTCCATATGATTTCCTGAGAGACCCGGGAATGCTTTATAATGAGGGTTCCTTATTCTGTACCAAGAAAATACTCTGTGTGATTTAAAAGAACAAATGTGTGAAAGGGCATGAACAGATAATTTAACAGATAGCCTTCCACAGCCCTGAGTAATTTAAATCATCTCAAGAGGATTAGCAATTCTAAGACAGTTTTTACCCTCCTGAGCTAGCCACAAAATAAATTAGGTACCTTAAAAAGAAGCTTCTTGAGATCAAAGACTTATTTGATAACATGCCTCCACAGAGCCTCCTTATAGTGCTATGCACACAGTAAACAATTAATAAATGCTCACTGGATAAATATTGAGAATTTTGTTGCCATTTTTAGGAGGGATTAAGTATTTCAGCCAGATTTTTCTTTGTTAATGAAACTGATACATGGACCAAGACATTCAAGGAAAATATGATTTTACTTGGTGAATAGTACTTATTAAGCACTTTCCTTTATAAAAATATCATTTTCTTCCCATGGCTCTTTCAACATCGAAAGTACACATTTCCTATTGAGTGTGTGTGGGGGGCTCAGGCTCCAGTACCTGCCCCTCCGGCAGCGGCTGTGAAGCAGTGGGGCATACTCACTGCCCGGACAAGCCATTGAAAGCTGCCTTGCCTCAAAGAGAAGACAGCATTTCATACTGGCATTTGAGTTCTGGAAGCAATTGCTATGTTATTTTCTTTTTAAAAACCATAGTTATGAATGTAATAGAGCTCCAAAGAGAGAGCCCCTCCGTCCACTGTGGGCCTTTCAGAAGAGCCTGAAGGAACTCCTGTGTCGACAGATTGCATCCGCAAGAAGGAATGAGGTTCCCAAAGCTTCCAGTGGGGGATTAGCTCCTGCAGAGTGTAAAGACCATAGTGTATTCATATTCATTTCAGAGGAAATTAAAAAAAAACCTGGGAATAAATGTTAAACAAGTCTTCCTGCTGCTTTTTCTGTCTTGGCATATGAAGCTGAGGTAGCAGAATGTGAAACTTGATGGCAACACAGGAGTTGCTGCACTGAAGTGAACTCTGCCTCCATGAGACCTGCCTTTTTCTTTGGATTTTAGAGAGCAGAAAATAAAAAGGGGCACCTCTGCATAGTACCCCTTACCCCCACCATCCCACCAACAATGAGAAACTAGGCCCAGGGTAAAGAAGGCCCTACTCAAGCCTTCTATCTATGAATATTGAGGAGATTATAGTATAGTTCAACCCAACAAGAGCATCTGTGTGCAAGGCCCTATGGGAAGTATTGTGATGAGGTACGAAAACTCAGGCCCTGTCCTTAAGGAATTCGGTCTAGAAGAAGGCACATAAGCATACAACTACAATACAAACACAATGCAGGTGCCACATGCCATGGCCATAGCAGTGAGCCTGAGCTATGGGGGCGCTAGGCTGAGTATTAATGCAATTGGGAGGAGTTAGGTTCCAGGCCCCTTGTGCACAGTGGGAAGCTGAGATGGGACCCCTTAGATAAATCCAGGAACCGGAAATTACTATTTTATCCCTGAATGGGAACTATAAAAACGCTACCCTCAAGCCAATAGGCCAAGGAACCATCCATCTTGGGCCATTGGTGAAAACAGTGTGTCACACTCTAAAAACCAGCCCCAGCTACAGGATAGCGTGGGACTTGATTTTGTACAACCTGCCAGGTATGGAAACCCTGGGCCAAGAAACTAATATAAAAATTGTTCTAGAATTGGAGAAACCAGTAGGGTCCCAGAAGAAGCAAAGGAGAAGTCACCCCATAGGGATGCCTCTGTATCTGGGCAGGATTCCAACAGAAGGCAGCACCCACTGAAAATATGTCCACAGAGAGAAATGACAAAAGACACAGGGAAACCTGTCGTGAGAGATTTGACCTCTTGGGTGCTGTGGGATGCTGTGGGGTGCTACCTAGATCCCAACATTGCTACAGGACCGAGGCATTCACTCCCCTAGTTCGTGGGAGTGTAGGGGGCTGAGAGATCTCAGTTGAGTTTGTCTCCAGGAATTACCTTCAGCCTAAGAGCCACTTTAGTCTTGGTCATGCTCCCTCCCTGTTTAGCCCATGTCCAATGACTAGTCAGTGTAGAGGCATTAAGGACTGGTTCTCTTGTCCCAAAGCAGGACAGCGCTGAAGGAACTTCCCAGCTCCAGAGCTGTTAATCTCTTCCCTCGACAAGATCCTCTTGCCTCACTCCCCAACAGGTGTCGATCCCGGGAGCACTTGCTAGTCAACCTCCTGCACACAAAACTTCAAATTTCCCTTTCAGAGTCTGTTTCCCAGGGGACCTGACTTAAGATAGGAACTCCCAGATTTCTAATTTCTGGTTCAGACCTCTCAACTGAGCCCCAGACTCCTATCCAACTGTCTACTCCACATCTGCAATTGTGTGTCTCAGACTAAACATGTAGAACAGAAACGATTCTACTCATTCCTGCAAACTGCCTCTCCTCCAGTTCAGTAACTCTCACTCCCACTCCTCCAGTTGCTCTTTCGAGAAACCTTGACAACTCGCCCTTCCTCATCCTTTTATCCAGTCGATTATGAAGTCCTGTTGATTGTATATGCTTCAATGCATTTCTTTTCATTTCTGCTGCTGCCACCTGATCAGCGTCACCATCAGCTTTGGCCTGGACCACTGCAGTAGCCTCCTGCCTGTCACATTTTCCCTCTTTTAGTACCAGTGCAGCCAAAGTGAAGTTTCATTGATTTGCTTATTTTATTGTTTCAGCTTATTCCCTTGTTTTGTTAATAGGTAGTTCGGTTCCATAGATCAAAATCCAGAAAGTACTATGGACATATAGTTCTCTTTCCAAGAGGCAATCAGTTGACAGGTTCTTAGGTATCCTTCCAGACATATATTTTGCCCATTCAAACATGTTCTCCCTCCCTTTCTCTGGCTCTCACTCTACCCCACCCCCTTTTATACAGATAGCAGCAAACTATGTACATTGTCCTGTATCTCACTTTTTCATTCTACAATATAGAGTGATGATGCATTTAAACCATAAATCTGACCACCTCACATCTAGCTTAAAATTCTTTTTTGGTTTGCCATTACTCTTATTATAAATCCCCAGTTCCTTAATATGGTAGCCTACGGGCTACATATAGTCTCCAGAAGTATTTTATATGGCTCACATAGTGTTTTACAAAGTTAGAATTTGAACATCTTTAGACTGGCTATGCCCTATTCAGTGTTTTACAAAGTTAGAATTTGAACATCTTTAGACTGGCTATGCCCTATTCAGTTTGCTGCAGGCCCCACCGTCCTCTATTGTATTAACCCACCTCCCATCACTTACTTCCCTTAACTGCCCAGCTCCCCAGGTAGCTGTGCTGTCTTCCTCTCCAGCCTCAGCTGCAGCCCCTCAACCATTCTTGCTTTGGCCACATCAGCTGCCTTTCAGTTCCTTCAGTGCCCTGAGCTCCTTCCCACCTCAGCAGGCCACACAGACCCTCTGGCAAAGCTGCCAGTGTTTCATCTCCTTGCATTGCCTTCCCCTCCCTTTGCACCTGTCTGATGTCTGTGCACCCTTCAGGACTCACATTCAAGGTCACTGCCTCAGGGATGCTGTCCCTCATGCCCCAAAGTTAGCCATCCCTGATATATGCTTTTCTGGCACCCCTTTCTTCTCTTTCATAGCACTTATCACACTTGTAGCAACTGTATATTGTCAATTCTATAATGCATGTGTTTTTCACATTTTAGTCTTTCTGAACCTGGTAGATGTCTCACAAGTAATGGTGACTTGCAATTAAAGGTGCAACTTGCAATTAATGGAATTCTAGAGGTGATGTAACTGAGTAAATATTTATCTGTAAAAACATTTGTTTAATATCAGTCTCTCTCACTAGACTTTAAGTGGCATGAGGCAGGGGCTGTGACTTTCTTGCTCCCTCTGTGACTGCAGCACCAGCACAGGGTCAGGCATGTAGTAGACGCTTAGTAAGTATTTGTAGACTGACTGAATGGACAAGTGGGTAAAGGAGGAATTTGTTTTATGGGTCCTGAATTGGCCTCTCTCAATGTTTTAATTTTCCAGGATTTCATGAGTTCACATTCTTCCTTGACTATATCCTTTAAGGCTTTGAGAATTGCCCTCTTCCCCTTAATCTTAGTCTTACAGACTGAAGAGGTTTTACTAGGTTAGTATATCTTCATGTAGAAACCACTTCATCTTTTTCGGCATTTTCATTAGTCGTGTCTGGGCTGTTTGCAGTTGTCTGTACTGTCTTAAGTTGGGATGAAATAGCGTTTTCTGGTTCATTTCCTGTCCCCTTTCTGATAATTTCCTGTTTTGTTAATACATTTGTGTTAACTTTGTTATACCTTGTATTAACATTGGCTACCTTTGTATTGTAGCCAATGAGGCTGGTATTTAGGAAGAATAATCCTGTGTCAAGTCTTGCTTTAAAAAATTATACTTTGCAGATCTCTAGGGTCCCATGAGAGTGTTCAAGAGCTCCACAGGACAGTTTAGAAATCAAAGATGGCCGCTTGTGTGAAAATTATTCATTCCTATCCTTATTTTTCCTTCTCTCTAAATTATACGCTCATTTCATTCGGTGCAATTGAATTTATTCACAAGTATAATAAAGGACCATGCCAAAAGTAGAATATAGAGTGAAGTGTTGCTACCTATATCTTGAAACATACGACATTTGATTTGGGGTGTCCCAGAGAAGAAAATAATAAAACAGAGAAGAATTTTATTCCAACCATCCCCACTCTAATTGCTTGAAAGCTATTATTATCATAAACTCAGATCCTATATATCCCAGATTATTATACAAACTGGTATAAATTTTTCTTTATTACCATTTTGACATTGATCATTAAACTTACAAAAAATTCATTGGCCCACAAATTCTTTTGTTTAATATAAAGGTTATGTGACCTTAACAATTTTTGAAAATTAATTTATTAGATTGCGTTCCAGGAGCATAAGTGAGAAGTCAGAATCTATAATCTATACTTGAGTATTATTTGTATTATTTACCTCCACAGGCATCATATTCCTCTTTCCAACAGGGAAGCTTCTGCGGTTTTCCTGCTCTCGTGCATGTTGATGACATCTTCACTCCACTGTCTTCCCGCCCTGCCTGCCTCCCTGCTAGTCTGGCATTTCCCAGCCTGCAAGAGCTCAGTGTTGCCTGAGAGCTTGTGGGTTTCCCTGTGCTTTGTCTCTTCCGGATTAGTTATAAACGGGCTAAACGAGATGAGTTCTCCCCTGATCTCTGACAATGCTGTTGTTTTATTTTTTATTTAAAAAGTGCCAAAACATGATAAAACCTTGCTCCTTATCTTTCAGTCCCTGTTTAAAAAGTAACAGTCTGTGTGCAATCAAGATTTTTTGAAAGTCAGAATGTGTGCACAAATTTTATACTGGTTATGCACTTTTGCTCCAGAAGTTGAAATTAATACATAAATATTTATAAATAAAATATACACATATACATAAGTATGTATATGTATGTGTGTATAGGTGCACATATAACATATTTTTATGAATATGATATATATACATTTATATATATATACACACAAACAAAAAACCCTATACTAGCTGTAACTAGCCTTTTTATTTTTGAAACACAGCTAGTAAGCAGAGACAGTGTGGTCAGAAAAAAATGGCCTGGAAGTCAGAAAGCTAAAGCTTCCTGCTTAGCTGTGTCCTTAACTGAATGTGTGACCCTGGGCAAGTTATTGGACCTTCCTGGACTTCAGCTTTTTTTATTTGTAATAAGAGAGGGTAGGATTAGAGCAGTGATTCTCAACCCTGATTGTATATTAGAAGCACTTGGGGAACTTTAGAAAATGCAAGTGCCCATGCCCTACCAAGAGATTCTGATTTAATTGTTTTAAAAATATCCCCTGTCAGTCTAATGTGCTGTCGAAGTAAAGAACTGACAACTAGACAAACCCTAGGCTCTCTCCAGGCCTGAGAGTCTCTTGCTTTATTTTTCCTTCCTAGGACAGTTGGGCCATGCCCACAGAGCCCTGTAGACTCAGCAATTCCTTTTGTTGGATTCGTCTAATACATGTGATTATAGAGAATGCTCTGAGTTGAAGAGTTCTTAGTGACAGCACCCCAGTCCCTCTATGTCCCCACACGTGGTATCTACCTGTCCACTCAAGCATGGAGGCTCCTGGCAGTCGTGGTCCCCTACCATTCTCTTTTTATAGTTGAGACACTTGAGTTTTCAGGCTATGTAGGCATCTCAGAGATGGTCTGTGGCGGGGAAGGATGAGAGCTCCCAGTCCATGTGTTTCCTTCCATGTGGCCTTGAACCAGAACAGCCATAGTTTACTTCCCATCACCAATCTTTTTGCCAATCAACCTTTTCAAATATTTTGATCTCTAGTTTCCTTCTCTTGACCACTCTGTAACCTTTAATCTCTTTAAGCCCTGAAATAACCAATAAATACATTTACTGACACAGTAATTAATTTAAAAAAGAATAATAGTTTTTAAGCATATTAGGTTCTAATCACCTCTGAACCTGTGGGTTGACCAGTGAACACATGATACATGTTATTAACACAGTAATAACCTAAAAAACAAAAAAGAAAAACAAATTTCAAGTATATTAGATTTCCCTCCTTGAAATTGTTTCTTACTTCTAGTTCTTTCCCTACTCCCACTGCCACCACCCATTTAGGTCCATCTCCCTTCATTCCAGTTTCTTCTCCTTCTGTAATAAAAATGGCGGCTGTTGTTGATGGTAGGTCTTGTGAAGAGTACTTTTGTTACCTCATTTAAACCTCATAAAAGGGAGTCAAAAGATGAGCAAGCCAGGGCTCAAAGAGCTCAAGATCTATTGAGTGGCAACCATGGCATTTACTAAATGCTGTCTATACTTTATCTCATTCAATCCTTCCGGTGACCATTTTACATTTTACCAAGAACTAAATTGTGGATTTCAATGTTCCATACTTACCCCACAGTCACAAAGCTAGTAAACAGTGGAATTAAAATCTAGGCCATCTCAACCACTAAGCCATGCTGCTATTACTTTTAGGATTATCACTAGCACTGTCCTCATTTTACAGATAGGTAACTGAGGCACACAGAGATAGAATAACTTGCCTAAAATCACCAAGGTAATAAAAGGCAGAGTCAGGATTTGAACTTGGGTCTTTCTGATTCCAAAGCCTATGTTGCAAGCACCATACTCCGTTGCCTCTCACTTTTCCCTTAACCACTGCCCCCGTCTGTGAATCATACCTCACTCAAGCCCTCCCTGAACACTGCTTCTTTTTTTCTTGCTATTTCTCTGCTCAGAAACAGTCTGTGCCTATTTCCTAGGCCTAAAGTCTGTATTTATTTATTTGGACTTTAAAGGTCCTCTGAGGTCTACACCCCTTACTCCTTATTCCCACAGTGCTGAGAACCCATGCATGCCCTGCTCGGTCACCCTATCTCCCTCACTGTCCCACCAGCATGCCAGACTTCTGTCTCCAGGGGTCTTTCATATTGTTCCCTTCATCTCCTCAGCCAGTTTTTCTTGAATACCTGTCCTGTGCTGGCAAGGTCTGGTGGAAGGCCCGAAACCCTGAAGGCCTGAATCTACCTTCTCTGTACTGCTCAAGGCCATCCTCTCTGGGCAGCCCCCCACCCCATTCTCTCTCCCTCTCTTGCTGTGCCCCTCCCATCTGAGATCCCTCCCAACCTAGGGTGCAGAGTGGAGCCTCATTATGGAGTCTTTAGGTCTCAAGTCATAAGTGAACTCTGTGAGAGTGAAGACCATGTATGAACAATCCTGAGCATATAGTAGTGCCTTAATAAATAGGCATTGAATGAGTTCTTAATTTGTAATAATAGTGCTTTGCACCTCAAATCAAATTGCCTGCTGTTATGTTAATTCTGAGTCCAGAAAAACAAATTTTTTGTATGTTGATTTATAGGAATTTTTTTCAAGCATGTGTTATTATGCTTGTTTTAAGGGCTAATAAAACTGATCTTTTGTAACTCTTGCTGTTCTCCCAGTAAATGTCCCCTCGACGGTAATGGAAGCCATGTGCAGACAAGACGCCCTGCAGCCCTTCAACAAGAGCAGCAAACTCTCCCCGGCCACCCAGCAGCGCTCCGTCGTTTTCCCGCAGACTCCCTGCAGCAGGAACTTCTCCCTCCTGGATAAATCTGGGCCCATTGAATCAGGATTTAACCAAATCAACGTGAAAAACCAGCGAGTCCTTGCGAGCCCAACTTCCACAAGCCAGCTCCACTCGGAGTTCAGTGACTGGCATCTTTGGAAATGCGGGCAGTGCTTTAAGACTTTCACACAGCGGATCCTCTTACAGATGCATGTGTGCACACAGAACCCCGACAGGTAACCCTGACTCTCACTGCTCACGGTGTGTGTTTGCTTAGTGAGACCCACTGCTTGCCTTCCCGCCAGGTTCCAGTCACCTCCTCCAGCCGCACCTTGGGGAACACCCTGCCATAAGAGGTGTCTGCGTTCTGGAAGGTCAGAGAGTAATAAATGTTAGACCACTGCTTGACTTTATTGTTTAGACAGGTTCCATGAACAGTGGCTGCAGAGAAGAATCTGCTCTTGCTTTCCAAACTGTCCAAGTCTTAGGGGGAGCAAAATAGAAGGAACATTTATGAATATCATAGATGGAAAAATGAGGTCAGGATAATTAGAATCCTCTCTGTCTTCCAAAGATAATATAGCTGGCTGCTCTGCTGCTGTCACAGCCGTTGCAGGGTTCACCTCCAGTGTGCTGTGGGTATGAACTTAATTAAGTACTAAGAGGTAATGAATTGGAATTTTTTGCTTAGTACTATTTTTCTTCAGAGCATGTATACCCATAAATCCTGCAAAGCTGTCAAAAGGAAATACCTACTCTGCTAGTGATGTGGAGGAAAACAGATGCCACTTATTCAATAAACTAATATCCACACAGAAGAAAAATGTTGACTAGATACCTCAGAGTCAAAGTTGGTTTGAAAGTTTGTCAATAAAGAATTTTATGGCCATGAACTGAGGATGAAATTTAGCTGAACAAGTGAATTAAAATTTCAGGTACTCTGACGAGTGGCACAGTAGATATAATGGAACTATTATTTATGAATCAAAACTGGTTTATTCGACAGTCTTGATAGCTGGGAGCGCAAAAGACAAAAATCATATTAATTCAATAAGAAAGGATTGTGTTTTATCTCTCCTTCATGTCCTATGAAAATTTGATTAAACAAAATATCTAGGAATAGCATTGAAATTGCACTTTGAATATAAAAGCAGAAAATGATTTTTGGAAATAGGATGGGAGACTCAGAAGCAGGACTCCTGAATTATTTTCTTAATTTGGTCATCGATTAATCTTAAGCCTCTCGGCTCTTCTAACATACCTCTAGCTCTCCCCTCCCAGCTCTGCAGGATGTGACCCGGTGCTAGAAAACACCAGCAGGGGAGGTGAAGGTGTGGCGGAGAGGGGGTGGATCTTTTCTAAAGTAATAATAATTCATTTTAGGGTACATATGCACATTTACATGTGTATATGTTTTTATTTGTGCCATTCTAGAAACCATTTGCTTAGCATCAAGCATTGCTGTAACTAATTAATGATGAAATGTTTGCACTAGGGCTAAGTCAGCTGTGTCTTTACAATCTTTTACTTTCAATAGGAGAGCCCACTGGTGAAAATATCACCAGACTGCTGCACATCTTAAGACCGTTGGCTTTAGAGGTGATGCAAAAGTTTTGAAAAAGTTTCCCTCACTCAGAAAGGATTATTTTGAAAGTTTGCCTTCCTTGCAAGTATACATATAGCCTCAAGATATATCTATTCAAAGTTTGCAAAACATTTTAGTAGCTTTTTAAATATAAAAGATGCATTAAAATCGTGTTATTGTAAATTTGCTTTTTAAATTGAGCGAGCTTAAGGGGCCGCCCAGTGACGTAGTGGTTAAGCTCGTGCACTCCGCTTCTGGCAGCCCAGGGTTTGCAGGTTCGGATCCCAGGAGCAGACCAACACATCACTTGTCCAAGCCATGCTGTGGGCATCCCATATAAAAAAGTAGAGGAAGATGGACACGGATGTTAGTCTAGGGCCAATCTTCCTCAGCAAAAAGAGGAGGATTGGCAACAGATGTTAGCTCAGGGCTAATCTTCCTCACACAAAAAAAGTTAGATTGAGCGAGTTTAGATGTATGGATCTATTATTTGCACTGGTTTGTTGTTATAATATCTAAACATACCAGGTAAAATGAAATGATGTTGAAAGTTATAGATACTGGAACTCAGAGCTTAGCTTTGAGTATGATATGATTTCATGCCGAATGTCACATGAAGCAATGAAATATGTCATGGTAAACAGAAAGATACTGAAATAGAGTGTTTTGTCTGACCCCAGTTATACTTAGAAAACCATATGTGCATTGTGGTTTAAGTCTCTGTAAAGTCTGTCCTGTCAAATAATAGTGTCATAATTTGTTATGACAACATAATATATCTATGTAAACCATCAGAAAATTACCTGACAAATTAGAAAACTTACATGTACAAAATATACTTCCATGAGAGATTGTTAGATCAATGCCGACTTCAGGCTAATATAGTTATTGGCAAAAATTCAAGTGGTGTGAGACTCCCATCCTGTGCTAGACCCTGACAGGCTTATTTGACTCAGATGCCCAGGTGTGGTGTGACCAGGCCTTCCCAGATGAGGTGAAGTGATGGGTGCTTGTTATCCAGGTAGATAGCCAGAGTGGGATCAAATGACTCAAGCAGTGGGTTCCTACTCCTCCCTTCCTTGTGCTTTGTTGGTGAAGACTTTTGAGGTGATCACCATCATTCATGAATAAGTTAAAATTCAGCATTATATCAAAAAAATTGGTCCCTGTGTGGACAGAGTAGTAAAGTACATGTTTATTATTAATCTTTGAGAGATGCTTGAATAACTCCATCACATCTGAATTGATTACTGGAGATAAGGGGGAAGTAGAGGGAGTTGCCCAGTCACTTTGACCCACTAGTTCCATTCTAGATACATAATTTGCTTTTAGCATATAGGACTGGAATATTTCTTTTCTGTTCCAGAACCTAGAATGCTCTCTTTGCACCAGCAAGTTTGGAAGTAAAAGATACTCTCCATAATTCTTAACCACATGGGTGAATTGCTAAATAGGAGAAATATACAGAACTAAAATGGAACATCAAATTTGTATATGATGGTTGCTAAATTTGGAGCCTTTTCTCTTATTATCCATGTGAAGATTTACAACTACTGAATATACACATTTTCTTTAGTGATTGACTCATAAATCAGCGGGCATTTAGTCTTTGGCAATTTGTGCCTGTTCAGCTATATACAGTGAAAAAGCTTAGAACCTACCAGTCAGAAGCCATTTCTGTTCTATTTGAAAAAATTCAAATGCTTTTATTTTGATAGGAAAATCTTGCTAGAACCAGAGGCAAGAAAGGGAGACACAAAAGACAAGTCAGAAGGTAAACAGGTTAGAGTTTCAAACAGGCCCCTGAATCTTAGGTCCAAAAGATTTTTCACTCAACAGACTGAATATTTGGCTATGAAACCCAAGACACATGAACCTTCATCAAAGAGACTGTGTGTGTCTCTGTTCGTGAGCTTTTTCATGTGAGGGACCATCAAAAAGTTTATGCCTTGATATAAAGGAAAGAGATCTGAGGATGCCCAGGGTTGCCAGCATCACCATTTTTCACTACCGTGTTATTTATACTGAACGCAAAAAAAATTCCGTTTGACCTGACAAGGTAGGAATTAGCACTAAAGATAAGAACACATTCATGAGGTCCAAGAACCACAGAATTTTCTTAATTTTGTTCTGTTAATATTAGACATATGAAACCAAAAATCTCCTCTTCCTTTTTCCCAGGCAGCTTTTTTCTTTTCCTGAGAGAATCCAAAGGGAAGAAGCTGTTGGAATCTAGATCAACCTAGATTTTATTTAGGGACTTGATAAATGTTTGGGGTTTTGCACAAGCTTATTACCTAGGCCAGGGTAGCTTGACTCAACTTTTGCTTGAACCAGGAGTTAGAAATCCCTTTTCTCTTCTGTTTTTCTGCTGCAGAAACTCTCAACAGTCCCATTGGGGGGGCTCCAGAAAGGGGTAAGCAAAGCCTTCAATCACAGTGGATTATTTTCTGATGAATATGTTCTCTTTTATTTTCTGCAGAAAGTGTCTTTGTAATGCTTACCTTATCTTTATTTTGCATCCTTTTCCTTTTCTTTTCTCCTTTTTTATTGTCTGTGCCACCTGGGGAAAGTTTGCCGTTAGCTTCCTGGGTGCACTGTCAGCTGCTCACATTTGTGTTTTGAGTATCATTGTTTGTAATTGGATGTGGTGGTACCCGAGGGGAAGATGACTGTAGAAGGTACTGTTTGGTGGGAGGAGCCTGGAGATAATCTATTACCATAATAGTTTTTTTGGAATGCATCAGTGTTCTTGTGTTCCACTGTTTCCCCGTGCCCCCCACAGCGTGAAGGTTATCTTCTTTCTATCTTTCCGTGTTCTGCAGCTGCTTTGGCTCTGCACCTTTGCCACTTTCCGGAAATCTTTTTCTCCTTACATACAGCTAAGTTCTTTTCTCACTCCACCCAGCCAGCAGTGATCTAAGTAGCGCTCCCTTTGAAGTCTTGGGAGATTTGCATTGAGCTGATGATGTGGGGCAAGGAGGGAATGTGGCCCCAATTGAACAACTTTTGTCCTGGAGGTTTCATGCCATGAAAGAAAAATCAAAGCAGGATTAATAATATTTTAAACCAAACCATACGTAATTCTAAGTGTTTGGTTCTTTTCCTAGGTGTACACCAAACTAATTACAGACTCAAAATAAATGAATTGCACATTTTACCGGAGTAGTCTTTGGCAGAGGATCTGCCAGTTACAGAAAATGCCAGGGGATGTACGAAATTGTCTCGCTGCTTTATTTCTTCTTAAAAATTTACCGGCAGATATGCTTACTAAATCAACCGAGGCTTTGTCTGTTTCTTAGTTATTTCATTGAGTACAGAGCACCTTCTAGTTTTTCATGAAGCTTGATATTTATTAAATAGCCACATGAGTCTATTTAAATTTAAAATAATCAAAACTAAGTAAAATAATGCTTTAGTTTCTCAATCTCCCTAGCCACATTTCAAGTACTCAACAGCTACATGTGGCTAGTGGTTCCCACATTGGATGGCATAGATATAGAACATTTCTATCATTGGAGAACACTGCTAGATATCTCAAGTGTAAAAAAACAAAAAACAAAACCGTAAGCATCTTCCAGTTGCGAGATGTTATCCCTTTGTGAGGAATGCTGTTGAGTTTGTTCTGAGAATAAAAAAATGCTGCATGTGATGACTTAGGGTGAATCCAAGTGCTTTAGAAAAGAGATTCCCATTTAGTTGTTCAATTACATGAGATCGTGAAAAGCGTAAAGCTGAACACAACCCTTGATGAAGTCCTCCCGTGCTTCTTCTAGTATGACACATCAAAGGGAGACAGAACTTTGGAGCTGAAATTGTGTCCAAAAGTTTAATAAATTGAGTCTTACCTTTTGGCCAGACCTTGAAAAGTTAATGGGAATTTTAGTCATCAGAATAAAAAGCTGAGTAATGGCAACTAATTCTGTGCCCCAAAGCCTTTCACCTGTCAACTGAGTGGTGAGGAGTCAGGGTGTGCTAATAGAAACATGCAGACATAATCTTAACTCCTGCAGCCAGTTGTCCCAAAAGAAGTTGTGACATCTGAGATTCCTTAGTGACAATCATGTTTCCTTAGTCCTGCTCTTGGGCTTGAAGGTTTCATTCTGTCTTGAATGTATTCTTATGTCATTAGATGAAACCCTAGGACACAGTCAATGTTTAAATTAATTTTTGATTGTCTCCTTTTATTCATTTTTTTAGGAAATATTAAAAGTCCAGGAAAAGGAGGAATCTTGTCTATTAGCTGTATAACTTCTGTACTTTCTGAGGACTAACTTTCTATAAATTTCTAGGCTGAGAGAGACAATCTGTTATTATAGTGCCAAGTAGAGTACATATTTTTGTTCTAAATTCTATATAAAATCAGCTTCTGCAAAGGTGAATGTGACCATGTGGTCTGAAATCTTATTCTTCAAGATACCTAAGAATGAAAGGATGTCACTTTGTTTTTTGAGATCAACTAAAATAAGGTTTGGTCCTACATTTTGGTACCAGATTTTCTTGTTGCTATGAATTCTCAACTGTTTACCAAATAAGTTGAAATGGTCCATATTCTCATTAGCGTGGACATACACACAAAACCGTAGAAAGCTCTATGTACAGGAACTGGCTAGTACACACAATGAAAGATGGAGATCATATTATTGATGCTATCTTGTGTGAGGCTGTGTCTTGTACAGATCCTCAGGCAGCACACATTTGTCGATTATCTGAAAACAGGAACAGAGCATGATGGGATGCGAGAGAGCATCTAGTAAGCAGTCCATCCTGCTTACCAGAGAGACAAGAAAATAGAGAGGGAAGTTGAGTGACTTGTCCAAGTCCCACAGCTGATTAGGGTCAGAGGCTGAAGTAAGACGCATCTAGGCCCTTCCATTCAGTCAAGCTGAATTCTGCAAAGTTTTGAAAACTGTGCCATAGCTCACTGGATACCTAGCAAACGCCTCTCAGGCCAGTGCTGGGCAAATGTGACGTGTTAGAATCCTATTTGCCTTTCATTGGTATTATCTTGATATAAGAATTCAACATAAGCCTCTCTGTGGTCATTTCTGCTCTTCTGTGTATAAATCTTTGCCCCTGTGACTATTAACGTAAAAAGGATGGATTGACTTCTGACTATAAGAAATAAATCATCCCAACTTTTGACAGCAGAGTTAGAAAAAAAAAGAAAAGATTAGTTGGTTTTTAGTGGCTTATTGTTTATTGTGATAGCTATTAAAAATAGATAACCAGAGGCTAATAAATGTTAATGGTTCCTTCACTATTAGAGAAATCAATTGTCAGTGGATATAGCATATATAAATATATTATTTTGTTTATAATCTTCAGTAACATTTGAAAAAATTCACCCCTGAGAGAATGATTTCTTGAGGAGACCTTTAAGGTTAATGGTTACTACCAAGAACAGATTTGGCAGGACATTTTCATCTACATATAATTTTAATGACTTTCAAAGCATTATTTTATAATTGTAATAAAACGCATGTGTAATTTGTCAAGATTGATAAACTCCTTACCAAGGACTCTTATATATTTCTTTGAAACTTGTTTGAGAGCAGTTAGATAGATTTCTAAATGTAAGTAATTAAAATTGTATAGTATTGAGTTATTGACCAATCCTGGACTATTAATCAAGCTAAAAAATTCTGCAATCAGTGCTCAGTGTGCTGAAGCCTAGTAAAATAATAGTATTTGTGTTCAGTGAGGCAAATAGCCACAATTAAGCACTTCACTTGACAAATGAGAGGGTACACTTTATTTTGCACTTAATTGAATTGTTGTACATGCTCAGTCACCATTGTCCCCTAGCCCTGCATTTTGGTTTCTGGTCTTTGGAGCTTATGCATTTGTTAAAGGTTGGAGCAATTAAGTCTGCTTTCACCATTGGCTTTCTAAATGCAGCCAGAAATGTCTGGGCCGCAGACCAGGGCTTCATGAGCACTGTTAATATCCTTCATGACAGATTATTAATTTTCTTAACAAAAATTTTGATAAAC
This sequence comes from Tapirus indicus, assembly GCA_031878705.1. NCBI lineage: Eukaryota > Metazoa > Chordata > Mammalia > Perissodactyla > Tapiridae > Tapirus > Tapirus indicus. Next base: position 42,220,448 of record CM062925.1, read on the forward strand.
AAATTAGAGCCCTGTCAAGGAATGATATAAAATAGCTTCGAATAGGGAAAACTCCCCAGGTTTTATATCACTCACCAGTTTCTGCTTAAGTAAGCAGAAGAACTTCTGTAGAGAAGACAGAATTTTAATCTATTTTATGAAAACCAAAAATTGATTTACTTCTCATGAGCTGGAAAGAATGTTCTCTGATAATCTTGCTAATTATCAGGTATTTGTCACAACTTCCTTCCATTTGCTTTTGCATCACAGTCATCCTCTGCAAGCGTAGTGACATCCTGTCATTTCTGTGCTGCTATAAATCATTGCTCGCTGCCAGATTAAACTGGAGAGCTGATGTTCAGGAAAAAGACCCAGTGGATAAATATTAGTGGGAGGAGGGGAGTAAGTAGAAGTCAGGATTTCTTTTACAAAGGAACAAATCTGGGTGCACACCTGTGTTCGTCTGTGCAACATATCAGACGACCCCAGGTTGGGGTTGTGCCATAGACAGACACCAAGACAGTTTAGTGTTCATTAAAACACACATGCAACTTGCTGACTTGCCTGCATGTTTACCTGGCACTTAGATAAGGTCCAAACACCCTAGAATGACCTTGACATCAAGAGCTTATTTCCTCTGAGGACAGTTTGTCTTCAGTTTTCTGAACTGACAGAGATAATAACAACTGCTTTCCCTGCCCCAGAGAATTATTGTAAAGATTAAACTACATAATTGATTTTAAAGCACTTTGAAAAGTTAGAAGTGCTATGGAATTATGAGAGACAATTACAAATTTTCTCTTGTAACATTTTGCTTTAGTAGAGTCTATACTCTAAATACTCCCGAAAGTACACTAATATTTGTCTAGGGTGGGGATAAAAACGAGAAAGTAGGGGTTCTTGAAATGGTGTGGTTGATACTGGAAACGAATATTTGTTTGGGAATTAATGTGTCTCAGCATCTGTGTGAATTTTATTCCTGTGGCAACAAGTAAAGTAATGGGAACCCAGTGGCCCAAGCTCTATGCTCTGTCTTAAAAACTGAGAAAATGTCACCAAAAGGTTTTGGCCCTGCCTCATAATGCTGACTTCCACTGACTCACAGAGAAAACAATGACCAGGCAGTCTCTTTATTTGTTTCAGACCTTACCAGTGCGGTCACTGCTCCCAGTCCTTTTCCCAGCCTTCAGAACTGAGGAACCACGTAGTCACTCACTCCAGTGACCGGCCTTTCAAGTGCGGCTACTGTGGTCGTGCCTTTGCCGGGGCCACCACCCTCAACAACCACATCCGAACCCACACTGGAGAAAAACCCTTCAAGTAAGTAGCGCCGAGCCCTTTATCCCCTCTCGCTCTTAGCCTTTCCCGAGAGCCAGAAACAGGGGGGCAGAGTGCTGCCCCGCTCAGCCAGCTGGTGAAGAGGGCTATTTGGAAGGTCAGTGTCCAGGCTGCAAAGGGACCTACTTGTTTATTGGCTGTCATTGGGAAAGTGAAGTCAGGAAGCCTATACAGTGGTCCTGGCTTGAGCTGCACAACCTTGGATATGAGACAGTTTTTCTGGCTCTGTTTCCTCGTCAGTAAAATGAGCAAGTAGTTTAAGATTCTTTCTAGTTCCTGAGGATCTATGCTTCCAGAATTTGAGCCAGAGCCACACAGAATGCCATCTCATGGTCATCAGCCAGCCTCATGACCATCATCAACAAGGTGGCTACAATTTAGGACATCTGGATAATCATCTCCTGTGGAACTTGAACCCTTTAGGATTCTGGTGAACTATCCTCCTCTTTCCTATGTGTTAAAGAGGTTTGAGTCTACTATAGCAGCCAACTTGCGGCTTTTCAGTGTGCCCTTTGGATCTCAGAATTACTGTGTTAGTGAAAAAAGAGAAATGAAACCAAACCCAGGGCACTTCCAAGTTCTTGAGGATTCAGGGAATGTGGAAAGAGGTGGAAGTGAATTCCAATGGCTTTGGCAAGGTAAGGATACCTGAGTGAGTGTGTTTCTAGATATAGCACGGTCATGAAAACAAGAGACATCTGAATCATGCAAGGTGGCCTGTTCGTTCACTCACTCATTCATTCATACATTCATTTATATATGTGTTCATTCATTTAGCAAATCCACTGAGCACCTACTTTTGTGCTAGGCACCCTGCTAGGCACAAGAGATACAAAGGTGAATGAGACTCAGCCCCCAGTCTTTGAAGATCTCATAGTTCATGGGGAAGCCCAATTAATAAACAAGTATTACGACATAGGGCGAATAGTGCAAAAGTGAAAAACCATAAAACATACATGTCCAGTGTTTCAGAGTAGCACAGAAGTGGAGTAATCAGTGCCTTCTGGGGGAGATATTTAAGATGTGTTTTGAAGGATGAGTAGGAGTTTTCCAGACATACAAAGGGAAAGAGGCTTCTCTGGCATCCCAAACAGCACGTGGAAAGGCTTGGGCATGTGAACCAGCGTGTATGATGGGTCGGTGGTCTCAGAGCAGTGTTTACTGTCTGTGTGATGGGCTCTTTTCTGTACCACCCTCTTACATCTCTATTACTCTTTGCCACACCGCCTTTCCCCGATTAAGAAGAATTAAAAGGGCATAGATGGACAGCCTATTTACCTTTTGTAGGACAAGATCAAGCAAGAAAGGAAATAGTTCAGGCAGTCGGAGGCAAGTCCCCTTGGTCAGTCTCAACCAAGGAGTCTTTCCAGAGTCTCATTACCCATGATTTTCCCTCCAGACCTGCTGGTGTGGCACGTTGTCCCTGTGATGCTCAGCCTGAGGCCAGGCTCGGCTTGGGGTCACAGAGTCCTGCTGGTCTTGTCCTGCTAGTCTCGTCCTGCCCACCTCCACCTCAGTGTCTGCCAGCAGAGGAAGGAGCATCACTCACTTCCCCACGAATTAGTTACCTTTATTCATTATTCCTAACTATTTTCATAGTGGTTTAGATATTCATACTAAAAATAGTTTTAATTTTTGTCTTTGTACACGGGAGCAGCTTGTTGATTGCATGAAGGCATCTGGCTAAGGGGAAGGATGGAGTCTAACATCAAGCCTGCACTATCCCAGCCGAGCTGTGCCCTCGGGAGCTGTGGTAGCCCAAAGGAGCCAGTTTTTTCTAATCCACCCCAAGGGCCAGAGGGCTTGGCACAGTCCTAGAGTTCCCTGTGCGGGTGTTTGTGTCCTGTGCCAGTGGACTTTGTCCTAGCCCTCAGGGGGTTCACAGAATCTGGCTTCAGCACTGCTCTGGATGTGGAAGATGACAATGGCACATTTTCTATGCCTTTGAGCAAGAGAGCTTTTCAGAAGCAGAGATGCAGGAGGACTGATGATCCTCCTGGTCCCTGTATTACAGAGGGCAGCCAGACAGACACAGTGCCAAGAATCAGATTGATTTTTATCTTGTTGCTGTGTAAATAGATTTTAGTAATTAATTGAAGAGGTTTCAGGGTCAAAATGGGAAATAGATTTCTATTAATGTTAAGGTGTTACTTATGTGTAACCTTGTTGACTCTACTCAATTTTTCTTCTTTAACATCCTGTTTTTGTCATGTTTCCAATAGAGTTGCCATTTTAACTTACTTTTAATTCATCAGATTAATATTTGAAGGGCTTTAGTAATCGTATCTTTCTCCTCTCCGAAAGTATTTTTTGTGACCATAACCTAATTTCATCTGGGAAAAAAAATGTAAGGAAACAACCAGAGTTGGTTGGATTAGGTTCTGTGTGCATGTTTTAGTTCCCTCTGCTTCTCCTCTTATTAGAATAGCCACATACTTTGGATTTTTTTTAACATATCAAATATATATTGCCAGGGGAGAACTGAGTGTACTCTTATTTTAAAAGTGCAAGATTTAAACATCTTCTAGGAAATGGAAAGCTAAATCCTTCAGTGTATACAACTAGATCGTTCAGGATTGATCTATCCCAAGGGAGTTTTGGGAATCTTCCAACCATAGCTCATGGATATCCATCCCATGGACATTTGTAAATATTATGAAGATATCCTTTTACAAGCTTATAAAACAAACATTCAAAAAAACTTTTGTTGCAGATTAGTCAATAAAATGGGTTTTGCCACAACAGTTAATTTTACTACTTCAACTAATGGCTATTGGCTTAAACAATGTTGCAAAGAAGGAAAAGAATCTTGTAAAGATGCACAACCCTAAACTGTACGCGTTGGGCAGCTTCCAAATTGATGCCCCAAATGGCTCAGTCCCCAAATTGTCCCACCCATCCAGGGCCAGAAGGCCTTCACAGAATTCTCAGGGGCCAACTGAGACTGACCTGCCACGTCAGGGGAAAGCCCTTTCCAACTTCTAAAATCTGAGACATGGTTTTTGAAGGCAGATCAAGATTATTGCCATCCAAAGAAGGCTGGAGAAGATTTGGCATTAAGAGATCAGAGTCTCATTCCAGGGCTTTGCCTCACAATCTGATTGGCTGAAATCCCACTGAAAGACTCCATCCCCCAAGCTCTAGGTAGTTCATGGGACTGTCGGCAACTAACCTAGGCTGTGGACTTAGAATTTCTAAGATAAAGGAACACATAGGAAAAACGCGTATCAAAGGATCATATTGAAGGTCTCGGCTTTCAATCTGTACTGTAAGACTAGAAGTCATGGAGAACAAGGAACAAAAGCAAGACATCATTTCATCTAACAGCAATTGCCAAGCACTTTATTAAAAAGAGGAAAGAAGGAAGGAAGGAGGTTGGCACTCTAAAACTTATGCTTTACAGTGAGGACTCCTTTCTCCTTCCATATTACTAAACATAATCTCTCAAGATTTCAGGGAGGCTGCTCTGCCTGGAAGGATCCATGTGAGCTGCTTGATGCCTGGCTTCTGCACCTGAGAAGACCAGGACTTTCCATAGGAGAGGTTCTTCTCTTCATCTTTGTCAGAAGCAGGGGAAAATGGTCATCGCTACATTTTTGCCTTAAGTCAAGACAGTTTGGCTTGGTATAAAAAAAAAGATCAAAGGATATTCCAAAGAGCATCTAATATTTTTAACAAGATCTAGGCAAAATCAAAGCAAATCAAAAGAGCGCATCAGTAAATATGCATTGAGCACATCGTATGTACGAAGCCCTGTGCAATTTGGTACAGTTCAAGAAGTAATTTGTGACAGGCTTTAGAAGCACAGAGAGAAAGCTTCTTGCGGATTTTCTGTGTAACAGAATTTGATGTTGTTTGCACCTCCATCACATTAAGTAAAGAATGATGTCAAATCTAAAAGGAAATTAACTCTAATTAAGATATTCAGACTGGTAGAAAGTTGGGGACTTTCTCTTTGCTGAAATATTGGGACAACTTTCCACTTCAGGGTTCCTGCAATGTTCTCTTCAAGGCTGTGACATCAGCATGATGAGGAAGATTCTGTGTGCAAGACCATTTCTTTGTTCCCAGCTCATTATCCTCATCTTTCCTTCCTTCTTATTCTGTTACCCCACATGAAGCCCAGGCTTGGAGGTGCCCATGCCCAGTCACTCGTCTGGGATTGTAGTTCAGGGTTAATTAAATGCCAGCCCCGCTGATGTCCTGCTCTGACCTGCCAGAACCTAGGTATTTGCATTGAGTCTGTCCTTCTAATGAGTTTCATTAAGCTATGAAAATAACTTGTGAAGGGAATTTTTCTAAAATTAAAGATGATGAACATAAAACTGGGGCCCTTCCCTTATTTTCAAAAAATATTTTTATATTTAGCTCTCTACTTCCTCAATTATACGAATTGTATTCTTACCATTTCTGACCCACAGAGATATTATTTCTAGTAGCCCACTTTCCTCAAGAAGGGGAAACTCCTCAGAAAAGGATCTAAAGTGTGGTAATTTTCTACATATCTGCATGTGTTTTTACTCACACTTAGTGAGCAGATCACGCTAGAGACGATTTTTTAGAAATGATCTCAGGCGCCCAATGGATCAGACTTAGTGAATTTCCTATTATAGCAAATTGTTCCATGAGTGTAAAAAGCTGTGAGGCATTTGGGCAAACACTTGAGAAAAATGTAACTCCCCTCTTAATGTCTCTGTCCATTTGGATATTTAAATATTACATACACTTTTGCCTTATATGAAGTACTAAACTTCCCACTTATGAACTCTTTATAGTCTAATACACAAGATCAGAAGTGCAAAAGCATGAGCCAGGTGAATGGTCAGTCCTCATAATTGTTCAAGCTATTCTTCTCCCTTCCAAATGGATTCTAGAGCTTCAACATTTAAAAAAAGGAATATAATAATTTGAAAGTTTGTCAAGCGGTGAAAGGTAGTATATTTTGACACACTAACCCGTTAACTAATCAGTTTTCTAATAAACAATCAGCAATTCGCTAACATGTCATCAGCACTTCAGGAATTCTGGAGAGGGGGTGAGCTGCCTGTGGACGTTAATGAATACACCAAAAATCATTAGCTGATCAATACTTCTGAGTTATTTTCATTGAGCTGATAGGTCTGATACATTAAAGCTGACATTATACATTTGTCAAGATCACAGTGCAGTTTTTAACAGTGGAACAGACTGCTAAAAATATTCCCTGAAAGACAATCAAAGAAACACAACTTCTTCACCCTGACACACTCAGCTGGCACAGGAGCCCTGAAAAATCCGAGCATGACAGTCAAACTCCAGCTTCCCAACCTTCAACAATATGTAGGAATCCCCAAAGTGGGTGGATGTGTTCTATTTTTATAGGCAATTATTTCTGTGGTAGGGCGCTTTAATTTACTAAACAGAGAATGAGAGGACTGGCCACCAGATAAGGGGACACGTCGCATGTGATGGACAGTTCAGACTTTCTCGGGATGGCTTTGCTGCAGCCCCAGTAGTGCAGGGGCCCGAAAACCAAAGGTTGCATTATTTAAGAGAGGGACAGTTGACTGCAGCCGTCCTGAATATCTTTTCCTTCAAAGGTTTGAGGAGAAGACATCAAGGTGATGACTGAGGTGGCCACTGTGCTCTAAATAGTGCTCAGCCGGTGCTTCAGGCAGCCCAGATGAGCAGGGTAGTCACTGTCTATGCCCAGCTTGCTGCCACAGCTCATCTGTGTGTATGTGTGTGTGTGTGTGTCTGTGTGTCTGTGTGTGTGTAGAATCATAGACAGCCAACCAGGAACAACCACCACCACTGAAAAACTAAAGGCCACCGCTAGATTTTTGTGTTTTTTGTAGACTGAGTAGCCATCAAACTCGTAAGTGTGTATTGCGTGGGAGATGGGTCAGGCTCAGGGTCTCTAGATTATAATCTTTCTTTATTAAGTGAAGGAGAGGAGATATTCTTGAAGTGTGAAACCAGTTTTCCCCTCGTCAGACACACTGGCCCTTCTTTATGACCCACAAGTACATTCTTTCTACTGTACTTTCTGGAGAAGTGAACTTCTTGAACCACACCAACATTGATTTCAGGTTTTTCTGAGCCCACTACCCCACATAAACAGTTTTAACCCTAAATTTGGTTGGGCTCTGATACTGTAACTAGCTTTTGCACCAAAGCAGCCACCCACCCCCACCCCCATAGTCCCTGCAAACTAATGTATTGCTTCCTCTAGTTTCCAAATTCAGAGATGGTTGCTCTTTGGCTGCGGTGCTGAGGGGAGAATTCCCGATTTTAAATTAGCAGCAGGTGAAATTCTATTTGTCATCAATTTCTCTTTGGGGTTACAGAGCAGAAAACTGCAGACAAGCTGCTGCTTTGATGGCTCACTCCTAAAAATCTCTTTTTGTTCTTTATCTATTTGAACTGACAGTGATCAGAGCTGCAGCAGGACAGGGCTCTCTGGAGAAATCACCTTCCCCTTGCCTATTGACAGATCCCTCTGTTCTGCATCAGACCGGCTTTGTCCCATCACAGGCATCCAGGCCTTGGAAGGAGCCACCAATTAAACCTCTTGAGCCGGTAAAATCTGAAGCCACTTTGGAGTGTCTGTTCTGATTAGGCAGGATGAGAGGAGGCCCATCACCCTGCAGGCCCCGCTCCCTGGTCTCAATTTTCTCTCTTGCCTCCACCAGGTGCGAGCGGTGTGAGAGGAGCTTCACGCAGGCCACCCAGCTGAGCCGACACCAGCGAATGCCCAATGAGTGCAAGCCAATAACCGAGAGCCCAGAATCAATCGAAGTGGATTAACTGATTGACTGGTTGGAATTAAACTGCAAGGAAAGTCATGATTAAATGTCACGGACACTTAAGCAAAACCAAAGATTTCCTCTGAGCAACTTTCAATCAGTCCCAGAAAACCAAAAGCAGTAATAAAATAAGTAAGATGTTAAGAGATATTGATCCTGGCGTGGAAGTCAGACCAGGAAAGAGATTATTTATTTATGAGTAGGGATGAGACTTATTTCAGTGGACAACTAACCTGGGACAGCTAACATTTGCAGTCCCACCATGTATTTGCTTTGTTTCTAAAAAGCTTTTTTAAACTGTTATTTAATACCAAAGGGAAGAATCGTATGGGTTCTTCTGCCCACAGTTGTGACTAAGAATGCACAGGGACTTGTCTCTCTTTGCACCTTTTTTTAGTAGCATGATTCAAGGGGACCCACTGTACAGTCCTTCTTCCTGCCATTTCGGTGTGGCCTGGCCTGATTCTGGCTGCCCCAGCGGGGACCGCGGAAGCAGAAGCGAGAACCTTTGCTAAGTCAGCGCCATCTTCAGCCCCACGGGCATTCCATTTCTGTGTTTTCCACGCTCACTTCTCACGCACTTTTCACGCGGCTCCTTCTTTCCAGCAGCCTGGTCTTGATGCAGAAGAGCCTGGAAGAGGAAAAGATGGTTTAAATTTCAAAATTCAAGGGAAAAAAATGAGAGACTTACTTTGTCCTGTCAGGATTTCAAAAACATTTAAAATGTACGGAGCTTCATAATACAGTATATTGTTCCCAAGCAGCTAGTTGAGAAAATTTTTTCAATAACATTTTAGCTTAAAAAAAAAACAAAACGGAAATAAAGTTCTTCGGTTTGAGGCTGAACGTAAGGTATTAGGCTTCAAGTAATTTTTTTGGTGTATCTGTGAAAGTGTTGAATATGTGAGCAAAAATAGTGCCAGCCCCGTTGTCAAGGCCCTTTTAGGCAGTTTCATCTTCCTTCCTCGTACAGGTGGAGCCTGGAAGGCCCCTTTACTCACTCTTGAGTGCGGGGGGCGCGTTTCTGCAAAAAACAGGTGAAAATAGCTCAGACAAGGAAACGTGGAGAGGAGGAACCACAGATAAGATTATGGTTAGAGCAGACTGCCCAGGAACAGCTAATTTTATCAGTAGGAATTACCTTTTCATCTCCTCTGGCCCTTGATAATATTCTTCTCTCAACATTAACCCATTGAAAGAGAAAGGGTTATGTACACAATTTCACTGTTCGTTGACTGAGTGCAAGGACCGTGAGTGTAACTTCAGCTAGCCTTTTGGTAATTCAACAGTGGTGCTCAATAAAATTGGGTCACATTCCACGAAGTGATCCAACATCAGGCAGAACTGTCGGCTCCTGCGCTCTTGTCCATTAACTCCCAGCAGCATCGCAGAGACGAGTCTACCTGATGGCCAGCGTAGATAAACTGAACAGTTTTATCTAGAGTGCTTCACAGCAGCCAGCTCTGTTTGGATTTCTCCATCACCTGATAGCAGGACACAGTCTTTTAAGGAATGCCTTGTCTTTTACCCTTCCCCTTGTCCTTCCCTAACAAAAGTACGAGCCACATAACTGAACTGCCTATGAAAGGCAAGGATGCTACATGGTTCAGTTTAATTTATCACCATGTATTTGGTTCTCAGAATAGCTTCCTTCCCTTTTAATTTTCTTCCCCATCCCTTGGCACCCAACTGCCACATTTAAAATGGAGTGAAACAGGGCCTCACTAATTGTGTTTCTAACATATATATATGTTGATATATGTATATATCAAAATGATCCCTAAGATTATGGGCCCCAAAGAGGAACCTGGCTAATTCTGACCTCCATTGCCAATCTCAAGTCATTCACCTCAAATTTTCCCCCAGTTCTTGTTGGTTCCTTGTCATGGAAGTACTAAACAATCTGTGCTGCTGTGTAGCTGTTGCTGATTGAAAATATTCTCTCTGGTAGATAGGAATGTGTTTTGATTTTATAGTTCCTTGCCCTGGGTGATGAAGACATCTGCCAAAAATGTGTGCCATTGGGAAGGGTGGACAGAATATGTAGCCATACTAACCCGAAACCCGCAAGGAAGTGACAGATTGGCTACACAGATGAGCAAACTGTTTCATTTACTAAGGTTGAAATGTTTGGTTGTCCTTTTTAAAAATGATAATAGGGACTCACCTGTATGTTTCTAATATTTTTTCGGTGAGAAAAATCAGTTCCGCTAATTTGCCTCATTTCACAATTGAACACAGTGTACCCCACTCAGTTCTCATGAGTTCCACATGCAAGAATGAGAAGCCTTCACCCTCTCTTGATAGCTGGCATGGGAAGAATTTCCATAGTAATAGTTTCTGCTACTCTGATGGCTTTGCCAGCTGATCCCAAACTCCTACTTAATATGTCAGTAACCTCTGTACCAAAAGATTCTTAAAGCCTTCTGCTCCATTTAAGTCTGCTTTTCTCCTTTATTAGTAAGGGAGACTTTTGGTAGTATTTTCCACCAAATTTGGTCAGAAAGTATTTTCTACCTAATAGATAGAAAATTGGGAACATTCACAGTTTTTACATTGCTGGGCCATTGCCAGCTTCAAGCAGACCAGCCCAGACCGTCTGTCCATAGGAGGGGCCTACACCTACAGATTGACTTGGAACCTGAAGCAGATACTGAGATTACTTGGGTCCCAAATGCTTTTAATTGAAGTATGTGCTGGGGAGGGGTTTTCTCCTTAAAACCTCCCAACAATTGCTTTAGACTTTTCTATTTAAAATTGACAGATAATCACTTGGGACACTGCAAATGGGTGGTAGAAACTGTACTCATAAAGATTTGCCAGTCTCCCTTATTAGCAGCTTCCTAATTAATCACGGTGTAAAGAGAATATAAAGAGAATAAAAGCTCTGACTCATTAAGGGGAGGCCACCTAAGATGAGAAAGGGAGACTGTCAGAGCTGAGTCGTGTTTGGCTCCCAAAGCCATCCCTCTTTGCCCTTTTCTATCAGTGGGGACAGATTTTTTTTTTTTTTCAGAATAAGACTTAGCATCCTAGTACATGCTCATTTGTCTAGCTAAGAGTCTAAGCCAAAGGATAGTGCCAGGTGGGGCTGCAGACATCACATTTCTAGAAAAATCTCAGTAACCTTAGGCACAGCTGAATATTTTCCCTAAGAAATATGCATGAATTTTTAAGCTTTTTATTTTGGTTCTCTTTATCTTTAAAATGACTCTTGGTGGGTGAGATATGTTTTTATACAGTTATTGTATGGATAATTAAAGCTGTAAAACTGAATCTTGTATAATTGATATAATTTAATTCAATTAGTAAATATTTATTGAATGTCCATTCAAATGTAGTCTTATGAGGGAAACTGTGTATAACAGAAAAAGATTATGATACACTCTGTCCTCAGAGGGCTTACAATTTATTGTACCTTGGAAAAACTTCATTCTAGTCTAGATATATGAAGATTTACAAACACTTACCAACTCATCAAATTTTTTCATCAATTGATTTGTTCATTGTTTCATTCATTTATTCAACAAATATTTATTGAGCTCTTGTTTGGTATAAACACCCCATTTTAGGTGTTCACCGTAAGCAGCTTTATTTAAGTGACTATTGGTGAGAAAATAATATTCTCCTTGTAAGTGGCTGGCTAATAGCATGGGTATTTGAGTCCTTTAGACCACTGTCTCAGTGAAGTTACAGAGATTGCCACAACTGGGAGAATCACAGAGATGTAAACTCAGCTGGGGACCAGAAGGTAGCAAATTTCAAAACAAATTAAGATACACAACCTGATTGTCTTTGGTAGACCCACCAGGCTGTTGGTTCTCAGCAACAATTTTGAGATACCAGGATTAGAGCCAGGGTCTTAGGGTTTTTATGACCCTATTCCAGTGATAAGGCAACAAATGGAGACAGGGCTGGAGTTGCTAAGGGAGGGAACTCTGCAGACCCTGTGTGGGTCTGAGGGGCCTCATTAGTGACAAGCCTTGACAATGCGGCCCTTGTCCCCAGTGTGTGGCTGTGGTCCTCTCAGAGGTGGGGTCTCCTCAATTGCACTCAGATGCTTCAGAGAACACTGTCGGAGTAAATATTCACCACTGGTTTAAAAATAGCAGTTGTTTGGTTAAGTTTGTTTTAGAACCTCACTATCAAGCTCTTTATGCACTAAAACTGGTGGATCCTCCTCGTCAGTGGCACCACCTCCGAGGCCCCAGGTCTCTGGTACATCATTGCAAAGCTAATTGGTTATCAGAGTTATTCATGTAAGAAACCCAATATTTAATTGCTTTTTGTAGTAGAAGTAACATCATTACTGTATTTGTTTTGCACTAATTTAAAAAATCAAATGCAAGTATCTGTTGAGTTGTTTAAAATGGGAAACATGGCACATCTCATGAAGTAAGGCCTTTCCAGAACAGCATGGGGTCAGTGGGTCACTCCGAGCAGGCCTAGCAGCCTTGTGTTTAGGGGCCAATCCGTCATTCTCATATTAAGACTACATACGCCTGTAGACACCAGGCCAGGAATAACAAATAAGCTAAATAAACACGTTTTCAAAAAAGTTAGTTTCTATTTTCCTTCCTTGATGTGAATTGAATCTTCTTTCCCATAGCCTTTACCAACTGCTGACAGCAAACCCTGAACAATGCTAAGAGATATTCTTCTTTAACTGGTAACACTAGGTTCCAGAAATGTCATTCCTTTGTCAAGATCCTTTCAAGGTAAAGAGTTTCAGAGACATTTTACGAAGTGACTCGATGTTTGGGTACTTGTCCCAAGAGTCTGAGGTTTTCCCATCACTACCTCTTGTCTCAACTACCACAAAATAACAACACAGAGTCCCGGGAAGAGCCACATATTTCAGGCCTTCTCAAGATTAAATTCCACAAACCCAGCCATCAGCTGTCAGGTACCACTGACCAGAGAGAGCCAAACCGAACAGAATATTGCTTTATCTGTGGAAGCCTTGCCGCCGATGTTTAGCCTGTAATCCGTAGTTGTGTTTAACATTTAAAATATTTATTTAGTTTCTTCTTTTAGGGAATGGATGTCAGATGTTTCATCCGTTCAACATGAAAAATGATAAAAAACAAAACTATGTCAGAAAACAGGGTAAGGACATAAAACCATTGAATTATCTTCCCTATATATTGAGATGCTACCATTGTACTTAGAATTAGAAAAGAATCTGTCGAGTAAATTTTGATAGAAAAATAAAGTCTGAGTTTATTCCCTCAGATGTTGAGGGGATGATGATGATAGCAATTTATTTTGCGCAATTGCCGTCAGGCACTGTTCTATCTGCTTGACATGGATTATCTAATCCTTAGTAACACTCTAACAAAGATGCTATCATTATCCCTTTCTCATATATACTTAATCTTATCTTAGCAGCTTCTTTACTTTCACCCCCTCCAAAAATCACATGACAGTAGTTTTTAAAAGGGAAACTATTTCTTTATTCAAAGCTTCTTTTGAGAACAAGAGCTTTTTAAAATAAACAAGCACAAGTGTAATTTATAAAGTGTGCTTGTGGAAACAATGCTAAACTACTCTTACAATATGGATCATTCTGTTGCTGATTTTGTAATCTTGAAATCGTGTTGCTGGACAGCAGAATTGCAAATATCCCATTGCTTGCAGGCATTGTTTTTGGTTTTCTCAACATGCAACTAAAATTCCACATTAAAAGAGAAAAAAATCCTCTCAAGTGTCTGGTGCCCATGAAGGACAAATGGCAACAGGCAGGAAGGCAGGTTATCTTGGGCAGTGGCCAAAAAGGAAGAAGGCTTGAACACTATTGACAAGTGAAAACACATCCTCCACAGGGCTAAGTGAAATCTAGTTTTCTTCCTTTGTTCTGACTGAATGCTAAGTGAGTTACTTTTCAGGCATCAATGGAGTAATTATGCAGTTGTGTCCATTAAGAATATGAGCTTGAGTGGTTAGCCTGTTGGTTTAAAGCAGTGAGATAGAAATACGGGAGTCATTATAGGTTTGGTTTGTCAAAGGCACAAATAATGTGGTTACATGCACTAGGTACTCAAGGAACCAGTTCAAGTTCTTAGGCACAGTCTAGATGAGACTATTTGTGAGATGTGTTCAAAAAATAAGTTTACAGAATTTCTTCATGAAGTGACTTTATTACAAGGCAGTTCTTTACCATGCTATTGAAACCACAACGTATGCTACTTTTTTCCAAATTCGGATTCTAATAGGCACATTTGTTTGTCAAAACGATGAACACGTTTTCCACGTCAAACACGGTAGGCTCCAGCTGGTATTTCCTGTTTTCTGCCTTGCAAAACATCACTGTTGTTGCCCTTCTCTCCCGAAGCTTGGCACATCACTCCCGACTGAAAACAATCTTGATATAAACTTCAACAAGTTGGAAATATATTTCTGTAGCAGAACTGGTTCGTGTTTTAAAAAAAAAATCATCCCATCACAGCAGGTGATCACCACATGTCAGGGAGAGCAGCCATTTTAGACCAAATGTCTACCAACTCACAGTCCCTTTTGTTCCCCCCTCAAGCATTGTCTAAGGCTAAAAATCAACCCTGTAAACTCACTTGCTCTCAATCTAGTATACATACTCAAATTTCTCCCAATTTGGGAAGAATGAAATAGCAAAAACAGAGGCAAGGTTCTTGTCCTGGGAAGTTCTTAGCCTCTGAAAGAGGCTTCCCCTGGTATAAACACAGATGCCAACGTGGTGACTCAGATACTAAGGAAAACTTTGGCTCAGATCAGCAGAATTATTTTGGATACCTGTTGTCCCAAGTTAATTTATTTTGTTATATTAAGGAGAAAGAATCCAGCTTTGTAGTATGCTACTAGAAGTGTGGTAGATGCTATCAAGGCATTGTGTACATTTCCTTAATATGCCAGTTTTAAATTTACTGTAAATGTGCCCCACTGGAGTAGAACTTTGTCTTTCTCCAACCTTCCCCCAAATAAAATGGTTAGGGCTAGGGCTCAACTTCAGTTCTGCTTTTTGAGGTTTGGAAAGCTTAAACAAGTGAGTCAAGAGAATGAGGAGAAGCTCACTGTGGGTGATGAGGAGCATTTGCTTAAGGGCCATTGACATGACAAGAACAATTATCCTGCAGTTAGAATGGTGAACAACTTGCTTATGTTTTTTAACTTATTAAACTCACATCTTAAAAAACCTACAGAGAACCAGTGAGATCATGCATGCAGCTGTACTCTTATAATCTACCAGTATTACATTTTGTTTAAATGAAAAACAGGCACACGTTTAGAGATAATTGGCCAAAAAATGTAAATATATTTGATTAATAAAACATTCCTATGATGACTTGATCTGCCCTTGGGTTCTGTCTTTCGAGTCCCCTGTTGGTTCTTTTTCCAAGTGCAAATTGTTTGATCCTATTGTGCAGCTTAGGGAGTAGGCAGTTAACAAACTCTTCTTGGGAAAGCTTAAGCTAGAAAATGGAATGAGAATGCTTGTAGAACTAGCTAGCAGAAAGGTTAAAATTCACCCCTGTGGTTTACTCGAGTATATTTAAGATTGCTCTTTTCCTCACACCTATGTTCTCATGCTCATTTGCTCAACCAAGTTGGGTTCATTCTCAAGAAAACTCATACACAGAGGCCCAGCCACAATTCTATGGTGGGGTGGACTTGATATTTTGTCTCCAGCCTCCTTAAGACTTGGAGAAGAGCAGAAAGCTCTTGCTGTGAGAGTAGCCTGGGTCTGTGACCCTTCTGAATGTCCGGGACCACAGGGCTCTCAGTCAGAAAGCCAGAGTCAGCTGTTTGATTTACCTCTTGTTCTGTTAGAAAAGAAAATTCCATTTGACTGTGAGAAAAAATATGTGAGCTTCAAGGGATAGCAAGGACATTGAGGCTGGAGTGGATCGAGAGTGGAGGAGATTGCAGGAGGTAAGGTGAGAGAGGTAAAGTAGGGTAGACCATGTAGAGCCTTGAAGGCCATTGTGAGAACTTGCTTGTTTCTCTGAGTGAGGTAGGGAAAACTGGCTTTGAGAGAGGTGGGGCATGGTCTGATTGAAAAGGATTGTTCTGGGGGCTGGCCCTGTGGCCTAGTGGCTAAAGTTCCATGCACTCTGCTTCGGTGGCCCGGGATCACAGGTTCAGATCCTAGGCGCGGACCTACTCCACTCATCAGCCAAGCTGTGGAGGCATCTCACATACAAAATAGGGGAATATGGGCACAGGTGTTAGCTCAGGGCTAATCTTCCTCAAGCAAAAAAAGAGGGAGATTGCCAATGGATGTTAGTTTAGGGCAAATCTTCCTCACCAAAAAAGAAAAAGTTCATTCTGGCTGCTTCGTTGAGAATAGACTATAGAGGAATATGGGCTGAAGATGGAAGATGTTTAGGAGGATATGAATACAGGTGAGAGATGATGGTGTATTCTGCTAAGGGTGTAGTGGTAGAGGGGGCAGGACATAGTTAAATTCTGGGCATATTTTGAAGATTAACACGATTTGCTAATGAATTGAATGTGGGATGTTAGATGCAGAAAGGAGTCAAGGATGACTCCAAGGTATTTTGGCCTAAGAAACTGGAAGATGGAGTTTTTGGTTTCAGAGTTTGCATTCCATGTTTAGGTTGCTTGCCCTTTCCACAGCATCAGGATCATTCCAGCATAATAAATGTGAAAGTTATCATGCACAATAGGCAGCTATCTGACCAGATTGCTGACTCTCCTGAGTGGCCAGGCTCAGCAGCCAGCCCCAACCTGGAAACAAGGAGTTGAATTTTATCCTGCTTCTTCTGTTGCACCACATGGACATTCCATTGCCCAGGAATGATATGCAAATGTTTCTTGAGAAAAAGATTACATCAGAAGTGAGGATCTATTTTTGAAATAGTCGTACACTGCAGCCACCAGACACCTGAGTCTCATTCTGGAGAATCTTTAAGGAAAGGCTGCTCTGGGAATAGACAAGACTCTTTTCTGGTGTAGCTTATTTCTCTGGTCAGGCTGTAGGCTCAGTTTAGTGCCTCTTGGTGGGGGAAGGGCAGGGCTAGCCAGGGGGATGGTTGGTGGTTTTCAGTCTCCTGGTTGGGACAGTTCTAAGCAGATTTAATGAGACTTCTAGTCCTTAGACAACTCGTGTTTGTCATTCATCCATTCATTCATTCGTACATCCACTTAACAAATATTTTTAAAAACCTATGTGCTTAGATTCCATTTTGCTTAATACAAAAATGAGTAGGACATCATGGGTAATAAAATCTGGAAGGGAGAGAAAGACATGCAATCAAGTAAAATATAGGGGTTGAAGGAGGCTGTACAGGAACCAGTGGGGAGAGATTTGAGGGGGTAGTCAGTTCTCCCTGGAGGAGGAGTTCAGGCAAGTGCAAGGAGTTGCATTCTGAGATGTGAGTTGAAATGAACAGACAAGTATTTGTATTCCCTACTAAACAACTACCACAAAGAACTGTCGATATGGGCTCTTTTGGAGGTGCTGCCACCTTCATTAAAGGCTACCCAATGTACCCTTCCCTGGGATGTTTGTGTCATATTTGAATCAAGGTTTTTCTTTTATTGAATTTTTATCATTGCTGTCATCCCCTGTGTGAACAATAATATTGCACATGGAAACTAAAGAACTTGCCAAAGGTCAACAACAAACTGATGGTTCATAGCGTTGAGCCAACCTGTAGATTTGCTTGCCTTTTTAAGGTGATGACTTCTTTGAGAATGTGACTGCTCTGCAGAAAAAGTCACAAATACACCAAACTTCACATTGAGTTTCGGGGACAGGAGCCTGGATCCCAAGTTAAGAACCCCTGACTCTTAAGATCTTGCATTTGGAATGACGCCTTTCAAAAGATTGGGTGGAAATGGAAACAGAAGACTCCTAGCAGATAATAAAGACATAAGTACTTCTTCATTCTTTACATGAAGATTCTAAGTAATGAGCAATAACAAGCAAGGTTGATTGGTTCACTGTTCTAGCAAGAGTGACAGGGGCTCGGATGCCTGCTTCTGAGACCAGGAGCTTCTCTCCCTGTTTATGACTCAGTACAGGTGCATAGAAACCCAGAAAGAAAGCCAACCCAAATCAACAAATTAGAGAGGTCATTTTGTTATCCTTTAGAAGGGTAACTCACAGCCAGGCTGAGATTTTTCCCACCTGTTACCCCAGATTATTCCCTTTGCCCATCCCCAAATTAAAGCCAAATCTGTGTATATGGAAATTATGCATGACATGCATACAATTGTAAGGGAATGCTAATTATTTGGAATCCCAGTCACAATCAAGATCAATTATTTGGTATCTATCAGAAAAGGTAAAACAGAACTTTAGTCCCCATCTCACTATATAATAAAGTGGGAGTCATCTTACAGGGCCTTTCTGTCAATATTTCCAGCTTTCAGGAGGGCAGTACACACAGATACACACACACACACAAACACACACACACACACACACACACACGTTTTATAAGAGATAACAATCTATTTTATCTTTAACGGGCTTAATAAAAGAATTTCAACCTTCCATTTGTATTCTCTTCTGAGTTTTTACCATCCTCCTTCCTATTTGTGGTGGGTTGAATAATTTCCCCCACCCCAGAAAAAGATATGTTACCCCGAACCTCTGAATGTGATCTTATTTTGAAAAAGGACCTTTGCACATATAGTTAAGGATCTCAAGATCTTCCTGGATTATCCAGATGGGTCCTAAATCCAATGATTTGACCTTATAAGAGACAGAAGAGGGGAAGACACACAGAGGAGACAGCCGTGTGAGGACAGAGGCAGAGATGGGAGTGCTGCAGCCACATGCCAAGGACACCTGGAGCCATCAGGAACTGAATGGGGAAGGAAGGCTTCTCCCCCAGAGCCTTTGGAGGGAGCATGGCCCTGCTGACACCTTGATTTCAGACCCATGGAGTCTCCAGATCTCTGAGAGAGTAAATTTCTGTTGTTTTAAGCCACTTAGTTTGTGGGAGTTTGTTACGGCAGCTGTAGGAAACTAACGATCTGTTGTGGCTCATAAGCCAGCATCTTGCAAACAGTAAGTGGGCAATCAAATTCACTTCTGGAAAATTTTCTCCACCAAGATAATTTCACTTGCTCTTACTCTCATTAGTCAGTGAGGCTTGCCATGTCACTTTTACAATGCAGAATGACAACATTCTGTAATGATAACTGTTCTTGAATCTGACTTCAAGTGCCTGGATCTGTACAGAATCTGTATTCTGCTGACCCTCGGGGTTGGCAAACTCTTTATATCATACATTTGCTGACCATTACTTGTTTATCAAACTTTTATCATCTGCAGACCATATAATGGCAAAGAGCATACATGTGGCCCATCAATGTTAGGTGTATTTTAAAATAGTTAACATTAATTTTTAAATAATAAAACATTTAAAAATTAATTATAATTTTTTTTTTTTTTTTTGGTGAGGAAGACTAGCCCTGAGCTAACATCCATTGCCAGTCCTTTTCTTTTTGTTGAGGAAGACTGGCCCTGGGCTAACATCCATGCCCATCTTCCTCTACTTTATATGGGATGCTGCCACAACATGGCTTAACAAGTGGTGCATCAGTCCACACCCGGGATCTGAACCTGCAAACCCTGGGCCACCAGAAGCGGAGCACGCAAACTTAACCATTATGCTGCTGGGCCAGCCCCTTTTTTAATATTTTTATATAAATTTTTTATAAATATAATTAATTGTAGTTTATAATGTAAATTATAGGAATGATGGTGTCTGTTATCTTTCCCCAAATTATCTTCCTAAAATGTAGTCTGCTTGTCTGGCTCCATGATGGATGATTGCTTAAGCCGTAGGTCTGTTTCCACACCTCATCAGTTTCTTTTCTTTTTCTCTGTTTCTGTTAATCTAGAAACACTTAATTCCCAATTATAAGTTATTGGCAATGGCAGCAGATATTTGATGGCTCTGTCAGAGAGTCCTCGACATTCAGGTTAGACACAAACCCAGGAATCAAGGAAAATTTTATCACTGGAAACTACTTTCAGCACTGTGTTAGAATCTAACCTGAAGAACATATACTGTTTCAAAGTTGGAAGTTTGAAATTTCACCTTGAGAGTTAAAGGTAAATGGTTTCCTAATTCATTCTGGTTGCATATGGCTGTGGAAGGTGTTTGTT
This sequence comes from Tapirus indicus, assembly GCA_031878705.1. Taxonomy (NCBI): domain Eukaryota; kingdom Metazoa; phylum Chordata; class Mammalia; order Perissodactyla; family Tapiridae; genus Tapirus; species Tapirus indicus. The sequence goes on from CM062925.1 coordinate 42,240,677, forward strand.
CCCATTCTGTTGTAGTACTTGTTTATGGTTTTAAAATATTGGACACATTTTACACAATTCATCATTGATTTTTTTTCCGAATGAATGATAAAAATTATCAATATCAGAAAAGCTTTGGCAGTTAGACATTTGCATTCCAGTTTGGTCTTATTGAGAAAGTACGGTTTTAACTTAAAAATCATGAATCTTAGCCCTGATTGTAGAATCATAGTGTTCTCAAACTGCAGAGCACATTATGAGCAGTTTATATAAATACAGCCCACCAATTTTAGGTACGTTTAAAAAATGCATCCCTTGGAGAATAAATCTTGAAGGGAAAACACTTTGAATCATTGAAATGGTCTTTCACCTTGCTTCTGTGTATTCATCCCCTTTTGCCATGTTGAGCTTGTAATTTTGGCCACTAAAGAAGTAGAGTCTATTTCCCCACGCCGCAACTATGGGCTGGCTTTTAGCTTGTTGATCAAGAGAGTGTGGTAGAAATGACTGTGTGCCAGTTCCGAGCCTAGCCCTCGAGGTTTTGTGTGTTTCTGCTTGCTCTCCTGTACCTCTTTCATTACCATGAGAACATGCCTGGGTAGCCTGCAGAGGATGAGAGACACTTGGAACTGAGCCATGTTGCCCCAGTATCCTCAGCTGATAGCCAGCCAACACCTAGACATGAGTGTGAGCCCAGCCAAATTCAATAGCGCTGCCAAGCTAATCCCCAAACCATTTCAGGGACACTAGCAATACATGTATTGTTACACGCCACAAAGATTTTGGGATTCTCTGTTACCTGGAACAACTGTGGCAATAGATAATCAATACAATAACCAACACAGCTCAGCGTGGAGAATCAGAGTGCTGGGACTTACCACTGCTTTTTCGTACAGCACATCCAAAAGACATTCAGTGGCTGTGAGTTGATTATCTTTGCAATTTCATTATTTCCTTCAATGTTTAATTAAGATTTGGAGGCTTATTTTTGGCCACCCACTGTTCTTTGAATAAAGCTGGATATGGATTGACACATTTAATTATTGACAGTTTTTTACTCTTTTATTTTTGGTGCACACATACTTAGCACTCCATCAATATTCAAACTAACTCACCTTTCCTCTTTACATCATAGCTCACAAAATAGTTATTAACAACTAAAAAAGTCTCTTCTTCTGTAGTATTAGCTTTCAGTGTTAATCAGAGCAAAATTCATCACACATTTCTCCCTCATCTATATATTACACATATGCCGAATTTGTACACTGAAGATCAGCAGTTTTATCCAACTACATAGTGAAATATCTGTTAGCACACGTTTTATTTACTTATTTGGCAAACATTTGTATAGCAGGTACCCTGTGCCAGGTACTATCCTAAGGGCTTTAAATGATTGATTTACTTAATCCTTTTAGCAGCTCTGAGGTGGTACTGTCAGTATCGCAATTTCACACATGAGGAAACTGAGGCAGAGGCAGGGTACGTACATGGCCCAAGGTCACATTGCTAGCAAGTGGCAGAGTTGGGATGTGGACTTAGGCGTTCTGGCTCTGGAGTCCATGTTCTTAATCACTACACATGATGGTAATTGTTCCTCCACATTTTCTGTCATTGTTCTTTTCTGACACCCACAGTGCCATTTGAAAAGGGACCTTCCCAATAGCTTGTTCTGCTTTCTTGCCAAACATGATATCAATCAGAGATTATAGAGCTGGCTTTACAAGTTCATTGGCAATAGTGTGACTTGTTTTGCTGTAGAGAATGCCACTTTAAATGACGCCTCTGTCCTTTTGGTCTCCTTTATGCCTTAGCAGCACAATCTGTAAATTCCTTACTGGAAGGTATTGTTTTGCACTTGTTCTAGAAAAACTCTGTTGGCTTATCAGGAAGGTTGTTGTGCTGTGTTTAAAAATAAGGAGAGGGCTTGGGTTACTTCATGACCCTATATGACAAGGTTTTATAAAAGATAATGCACTAGAGACCAGGGTAAATGGATAGATGATCTTATAAAATCTATTTTTCAGATAGCATATACAACTCAGATTCACTCTTCCCAGCTCCATATAGATACATATTTTGTATTTGCACTTGAGTTCTGGTAATCATTTCCATTTATGACATTTTCTTGAGGTGTATATTGTTATTACTGTTTTTATTACTTCTTTTCACTTTAGTGTACCACTTTGGAGTTCGTGTGTGTGTGTGTGTGTGTGAATTCAGAATAAAATGATGCAGAATTGAGGGGCAGCAAAGGGTCAAAATTTAGGGACCCAAGCCAGCTTGCCTGAGGTCATATTCCAAATCCAACACTTAAAAATTATGTGACCGTGAACTACATACTTAACCTTTGTGACTCAGTTTTCTCATCTATAAAATGGGGATAGTAAAAATAATACCTACCTTATGGGATCATTCTGAAGATTGAATGTCTTCACTTGAAATAGTATCTGGCATATAATAAGGGCTTTGTAAATATTTGCCATCTAGCAAATAAAAATGTGTGTATAACCAAAATGAAAAATATATTCTAAATAATAAGATTCAAATATAATGAACTGTACCCTGTTAACCGAAAGTTAGCCATGACAGACTGACTACATGTAATCCTAACAGTGCATGTGTAACTATTAAGAATATAATGGTTATTAAGGACAGAATGGGATTTTTGGTAAAACTGTATTCAACCTTATATTCCAAGTTTGTGATGTGTATGTAAACAAATTTGTCTCCTCACCTTTCCCAGTGAAACCACCAAACTACCAAAGGACCATATTTAGGCTACTATTGCTGCATAACCAATTACCCCAAAATTTAGTGCCTTAAAACAATCTTTATTTTGGTCACAATTTTGTGGGTAAGGAATTCAGGAAGGGCTCAGCTGGGCAGTTCTTGTTGGGAATCTCTCAGGCAGTTGGAGCCAGCAGTTGGATGGGGTTGGATCATCTGAAGGCTCTACTGGGCTGCATGTCCAAGATGGCTCTCTGGTGTGGCTGGAAGCTGATGCTGGCTGGCAGCTGGGAGCTCAGCTAGGGCTGTTGACCAGAGTGCCTGGACATGGCCTTTCTAGCATGGTAGTCTTAGGGGAGTGTGATGTGTTACATGGTGGCTGGCTTCCCCCAGAGTGAGCATCCCAAGAGGACCAGCCTTGGCATAGCATCACTTCCACCATATTCCATGGGTTGAAGCTGTTACAAACCTGCCCAGAGTCAAGGGAGGGGACAGTGACCCCTACTTCTCTATGGGAGGAATGTCAAAGAATTTGGGGGCCATGTTTTTAAACTGCCACAGACCCCTCAATAGAATTCCAGTAGCTACCAAAGATCTGCAGATCCATTCATCTGCCATGTGTATATCTGTATTATTCAATCTCAGTTTCTTTATTTTTTTTCTTAAAGAGCTAATGTTTTAACCTTTGAGTCATTCACAGAGATTTATTCTGGCCCTTTCATAATAGAAATAGTCCAGGGTCAGAACAAAGAGAACTTGGAAATCAGCTAAAACTTTGGAAGAATGAGGAGAATCCAGTGAAGTTTCTTGAAAGTCATTGATAGCAATGCTCATCCCACTCAGAGCTCAGAGATCTCACTAGTCCTGCAACCACAGGGCATTTACATAGCTCCCTTTACAGACTGCATCAGATTGACTCAGATTGTCTAACTATCACCTTTCCTTAGGCTTGGGAAATGAATCACTACTTCTTGGCCCTGCTGCTTCTCCAAGAGAATTTTGTATGTGACTCTGGAAAAAAATTTCTTCACACTCTCTGCTCCACTTTGTCTCCCATCATCCACTGCCCACCCCTCAATGGGTATCTCCTATGTGAAGAGTTTCCCTGACTCTGAGTTTTAAAGTGCCTCTTGACTAGGCCCTCCTTTTTAGGAGCAGGAAGGGACCTGAGCCATTGAGTCCCAAATATGAGGACACCACCCACATAAAACAGGCCAAAAAGCAAGTGCTCTAAGAGAGATTATTCTTAGATGAATCCATTTGGAAATCGGCCAAAATCCACAGCTGGATGAATTCTGTTTTCAGGTTTAGAAATAGTTTGCTTTCTAAAAGTTTACATTGTCCATGGGACAAATATATTTGGTATCTCCCATTGCTACTCACTTGGGGCAACTTTAAATTTGCTTTGGGCCAAATAACAAAAGGCCACTAGTCCCTCAAGTGAGGCAAATAAACTGGATTCGGTGTGGAGGTTCCTTGAGTCTCACAAAGTGGGGTTTGAAGAATCATCAATAGGATTGGTTCATTTTCTTTTAAAAGATCATTTCCCACAGTTAAGAGCTTCCCTCCAGCATCCTGGTCTTCCTTCCCCACTTTCTAGCTTATTTTCCAGTGAAGATGGCTTTCTTGAACTCAGTTGTTTTCATGTGCACCCTGGGCCTGGTGAGGCATGCTACTCTTCCATAGGCTGTGTCTCTACGACCATGAGTCAAGCAACCAAGAGGCAAGGCCTGGAACCTGGCCTCCTGTCCTCCCCCTGCTTTTGGCAAGAGAAGCCTTAAGGAGTTAGAGTCTGTCCCAGCTCATTCTTCAAGTACCCAGAAGTTCTACAACTTTCATTCTGCAGCATTTCCTTACAGCCCTTTTCCTTTGGGCCAAGTTTTGAAAGTGCTCAAACTCCACAGGCCTGAGCTTTGGGTGGATTTGAGTCTTACTGGCTTTGGAGTCTTGTGGTCAATCACAAAGCTTCTTTCATTAAAAACAAAGGAGATAAGAAGAGGGTAAGGTTTTCTTGCACATCAACAAGCTCTTCAAAGCAACATTTCAAAAAGTGCTAATGACTCAGACCAGATGGAGTCCATTTCCCTGAAAAAGTCAAGAGTATCTACAGAAGCAGGAAGTGAAGCTTATGAAGACCAGTGTCTTTGGATTTTCCAAACTCCAGCCTCTCTCCAAACACCATCAAGCTGCGTCCTGCCTTCTCTCCTCACCTGTCTACTTGAACTGACACCGTCCTTCAGCCTTTCAAAGAAACATGACTTAATCCATATGGAGAATAACCTCAAAATTCAAACCTGTGGTGGGATTCTCAGACTCCTTTCATTACCAAAATGCTTTTAATTCAAAGTAAATCTTTTATTTTTATTTTGTTCAAATTGTGGCAAAATATACATAACACAGAATTTACCATCTTAACCATTTTTCACTGTACAGTTCAGAGACATTAAATACATTCACATTGTTGTGCAACCATCACCACCATCCGTCTCCAGAACTTTTTTCGTCTTCCCAAACTGGAACTCTGTACCCATTAAACAATAACTCCCCATTCCCCCCTTCCTCTAGCCCCTGGCAATGACCATTCTACTTTCTGTCTCTATGAATTTGACTACTTTAGGTACCTGTATGAGTGGAATCATACAGTATTTGTCCATTTGTGACAAAAAGTCCATTGGCTTATTTCACTTAGCATCATATCTTCAAATTTTATTCATGTTGTAGCATGTCAGAATTTCCTTCCTTTTTAAGACTAATAACATTCCATTGTAGGCACATATTACATTTTCTTTGTCCATTCATCCATTGATGGACACTTGGGTTGCTTCTACCTTTTGGCTATTTGAATAATGCTGACATGAACATGCATGCACAAATATCTCTTGGAAATCCTGCTTTGAACTCTTTTGGGTATATACTCAGAATTGGAATAGGTGGATCATATGGCAATTCTATTTTTAATTTTTGAGGAACTGTCATACTGTTTTCTACAGTGGCTGAACCATTTTACACTCCCATCAGCAGAGCACAAGGGTTCCAAGTTTTCACATTCTCACCAATATTTATTATTTTCTGGGTTTTTTTTTTTTTTGATAATAGCCATCTTAATGGTGTGAAGTAGTATCTCGTAGTTCTAATTTGCATTTATTTCCCTAATGATTAGAGATGTTGAGCATCTTTTCATGTGGTTACGGGCCATTTAGTTATATCTTCTTTGGAGAAATGTCTAAGTCCTTTGCCCATTTTAACATCAGGTTAGTTTTTTTTTTTATTGAGTTGTAAGAGTTTGATATGGTTTGGATATTAACCCCTTATCGATATACGATTTGCAAACATTTTCACCCATTCCTTGGGTTGCCTTTTCACTCTGTTGATAGTGTCCTTTGATGCATACAATTTTTAAATTTTCTTGAAGTCCAATTTATCTATTTTTTTCCTTTTGTTGCCTGTGCCTTTGGTGTCATATCCAAGAAATCATGGCCAAATCTAATGTCCTGAAGCTTTCCCCTATGTTTTTCTTCTAAGAGTTTTATAATTTTAGCTCTTATTTTTAGGTCTTTGATCCATTTTGAGTTAATTTTTATAAATGGTGTAAGGTAAGGGTCCAAGTTCGCTCTTTTGCATATGGATATCCAGTTTTCCCAGCACCATTTGTTGAAAAGACTGTCCTTTCCCCATTGAATGGTCTTGACACCCTTGCTGAAACTCATTTGACTGTATACAGTCACGCATCACTTAACGACAGGGATATGTTCTAAGAAATGCGACGTTAGGCAATTTCATCGTTGTGCAAACATCATAGAGTGTACTTACACAAATTTAGATGGTATAGCCTACTACACACCTAGGCTTATATGGTATAGCCTATTGCTCCCGGGCTACAAACCTGTACAGCATGTTACTGTACTGAATACTGTAGGCAGTTGTAACACAATGGTAAGTATTTGTGTATCTAAACATAAACAAACTGCAGTAAACACACAGTATGAAAGACCAAAAATGGTACACCTGGGGCTGGCCTCATGGTGTAGTGGTTAAGTTCACATGCTCTGCTTCAGCGGCCTGGGGTTTGCAGGTTTGAATCCCAGGCGCGGACCTACACACCACTCATCAAGCCATGCTGTGGTGGCATCTCAAGTACAAAATGGATGAAGATTGGCACAGCTTTTAGCTCAAGGACAATCTTCCTCACCAAAAACAACAACAAAGTGGTGCACCTGTGTAGGGCACTTACCATGAATGGGGCTTGCAGCACTGGAAGTTGCTCTGGGTGAGGCAGTGAGTAGGTGGTGAGTGAAGGTGAAGGTCTAGGACATTACTGTACACCACTGTAGAGTTTAGAAATACTGTACATTTAGGCTACACTAAATTTATAAAAAATATTTTTCTTTCTTCAATAATAAATTAATCTTAGCTTACTGTAACTTTTTCACTTTATAACTTATTAATTTTTCTAATTTTTCACTCTTTTGTAATAACATAACCTAAAACACAAACACATTGTACAGCTGTGCAAAAATATTTTCTTTCTTATTTCCTTATTCTATAAGCTTATTTTCTATTTTTAAATTTTTAATTTTTTTTTTACTTTTTGAACTTTTTTGTCAAAAACTAAGACGCAAACACATATATTAGCCTAGGCCTACACAGGGTCAGGATCATCAATATCACAGTCTTCCATCTCCACACCTTGTCTCACTGGAAGGTCTTCAGGGCCAATAACACCCATGGAGCTGTCATCTCTTCTAATAACAATGCCTTCTTCCAGAAATCCTCCTGAAGGACCTGCCTGAGGCTCTTCTTGAGGAGGTGTCACTGTTTTCAGAAATATGTCCATGGTGGTTTGCTTGGCTTGTTTCTTGTTTTTATCATAGATTTGCTTGTAAGCAGATAACGTACCATGAACATTCCTCTCTATTAATGAAAACCTTTCAGTGTTGGGGTCTGTGCTTCCAAGCTTTTTAAGGAGCTTGTTGAGGTCTGCAAAAGCTTCTGCTAAACCCTTCACTGAATTTTCTTGAAGGTTCTTTTTCTTCTCCTGCAATTGCCTTTTCTCTTGCCTCTTCTTTAGCTATGTTTCCTGTTCCCATTCCAACAACTCCTCATTAGTCAGTTCCTCAGGAACCACATCTAGGAGCTCCTCAAGGTCATCCTCATCCACACCTAGGTTAAAGTTGTTTGCCATCTCAACCACAGCTTTATTGATTTTTGCAACCTCCTCATCCTTGGCAAATCCTTTGAAGTCATGGATGACTCCCTTGAGTATCGTCTTCCAGATACCATTCATACACTCCTTGGTGACATCACCCCAAGCCCAAGCAAAGTTCCTGATGCAGTCATAGATGTTGCAATCCTTCCAGAATTGCATCAGTGTCTTCTTATTGTCTCTCTCGTTGCAACAATAGCCTAGGCAAAGGTCCTTCTTGGATAGTAGGTCTTAAAAGCTGCTATAACTCCTCAATCCATTGGTTAGATCATAGAGGTGGTGTTTGGAGGAAGAAACACTGCTTTGATATTAGGATGAAGATCACCAATAAAAGGAGGATGTGTAAGAGCGTTATCAACAAAAAGAAAAATCTTGAAAGGTATGTTATACTCCAAATAGTACTTCTCCAATTCACTGGCATAGCAATTCAGGAGGCCATCTTGGAAGAGAAGCTGGGTCATCCATGACTTCTTATTATTCCTGTAGTACACGGGCTTGTGTGCTTATTGATATGCTTGACTGCCCTGAGGTTCTTACTGTGCCAGATCACAAAGGGTGTCCGTTTGTAGCCTGCAACATTGCCCCCAAGCAAGACTATTATCCTGTCCTTAAAAGCCTTGAAACCTGGCATAGCCTTGGCCTCCTTATGGATGAAAGTCCTTTCAGGCATTGGTTTCCAAAATAGGGAGGTTTCATCCATACTGAATATTTGTTCTGGCAAGCAATTTTCCTCCACAATCAGCTTATCTAGAATTTCCGAAAATTCTTCAGCTGCCTTCACATCAGCACTCACAGACTCACCACTCACTTTCACATTATGTAATACTGATTCTTGAATCATTTAAACCACCCAGAGCTAGCAGTAAATTCAGCATCATAGGTGGGTCCAGCCTTTTCTTTCAACATCTCAAACAAACTTTTTGCTTTGGCCATGATTGTCATGGTGCTGAGAGGGATATGCTTCTGTGTCTGGTCTTCAGTCCAGGTCGTTAGAAGTTTCTCCATGTCTGATATAGGCCCTTCTCAAATTTTTGTTCGTCTCATTGCCTTCAATGAAGCAGATCCCTTAACAGCTTCTGTCGCTTTGTTCTTGTTCTTCAAGATCGTAGCTATGGTGGAATGGGACATGCCTGACTGGTGAGCAAGAACCATCACTGATTTTCCAACTTTGTAGTGCTTAATCACTTTTAATTTCATTACCAGGTCAATCACTCAATGTGGCCTCTTAACACCAACATTAGCAGTGGATTTTGTATGCTTAAGGGCCATGATGAACAAAATAACACAAGACTATATCAAGCACAAGACAAAATGATGCAATCAAGAGAAGCAGTAAACACAAGATGTATGAGGCTGCTGCTGGCATAATGTGGCTTATTGTTTTACAGTAAGCTTTTTTTTAACAAGTGGAAAGAGTACACTCTAAAATAATGATAAAAAAGTATGGTATAGTAAATATATAAAGCAGTAACATAGTCTTTTTATTATCATCATCAAGTATTGTGTACTTAGGTAATTGTATGTGCTATGCTTTTATACAACTGGCAGTGCAGAAAGTTTGTTTACACCGTTATCACCACAAACATGTGAGTAATGCATTACGCTATGATGTTATGATGGCTGTGATGTCACTAGGAAATAGGAATTTTTCAGCTCCGTTATAATCATATGGGACCACCGCCATATATGCAGTTCATCGTTAACCAAAACGTTGTTGCGCAGTGTATGATTGTATGGGACGGTTTATTTCTGGGCTCTCAAAGTAATTTTTGACTCATTGGATTGTGTTAATGATCACAGAATTGCCTCCCGCTCCTTCAGACCAGAGGCTAGACACTGAGGCCCCCAGGATGTCCTAGAATATTTGATTCACCTCACAATCAGTTCATTCATCCATGAGCAGCTTTAGGGGGCATATCAGTTCTTCCTGTATAAGAGATTTATGCTGTGTTTAATGAGTGAATGAGTTTAACACAGCCCTGAAAATGCTAGTGGGCTGAGGTAGGAGGGAGTATAATGAACAAGCCATTATATATGTGATGAGTGTTAGAAAGCGGGAAACATGGGGTGCCTTCATAGTGGGTACCAGCTTGGAGTTCAGGGAAGCTTCCTGGACCAAGTTAAGTCCAGTCTGAGCGCTGAAGGACAATAGGAGTTACTTTTGCAAGGAGTTGGAAAAAGATGTATCATGCAAGGGACTAGGATGTTATCAAGTCTTCTCTGGTCTTCTGAATATGCTTTGACAATACCAAGAGCCACAGAGCATTGAAATGATGTCTCCTTATGTATTCCTTCCCTAGACTAGAAGTTCCTGAGGCAGGACTGTGTGATATTCACCTTTGTATCATCGGTACCCAGCACCGAAGCACCTGCCCACAGTGGGAGTTCAGTACACACTTATTGTATCAGACCAGTGAACAATAAGCATGTATCTTTGGTTTTTGACAGCTTCTAAGCCAGACATCACCATCAAATGAAACATTTTCCTGTGTGGAGTCTCTGATTTTGTCCTCATAGCTACCTCGTGAGATAGGCATTGTTTGCAGAAGAAAACCAAGGCCCATTGAAAGTAACTTGTCCAACGTCACACAGTTAGTGAGTAAAGAAGCCAGGATTTGAACCCAGATCTGATTGGCATCAGAAGTCATGTTCTTGTAATTATTTCATGCTGCTTCATTTTGGATATGTCCAGGTAATTCAGAACTGTGGGTAGGGAAACTAACTTTCACTGAGGGCCTAGATATCATGCTAGGAGCTTGACATGTGTTATGATAATAGCTAACTTTTACTGAGCATTAAGTATATACCTGGCTATTCCAAACACATTGCATGTCTTTTCTCATTGGATTCTCACAACAGCACTATAAGACAAGAACTGTAATTATTGCCATTTTGCAGATGAGAAAAATTGAGGTACAAACAGCCAGAATCTGACCTGGCAGACTGACTGGGAGACTGGGCATCACCCCTGAGTTCTCTTGGGGATGCTGGAAAGCAGTTATTATTATCTTTATTTTAAAGAGAAGGAAACTCAGTTGGAGAGGTTGATATCTTTGCTGTTGGTTTGAAGTCATTTGTATTATTTGGAATGATCTCTTCTTTCTCCCTTGTCAGTCCCTCATCTGCCTCCAAATAATCAGAAAAACCACTTACGATGGGGCAGAATCTCTAAGAAATTCTTTCTCTCAAGCAAAGGCTGAGTCATTTAAACCACCAATCCTTCTTCGAAGTCTTGGTTGTTTGATGTTCTTTCTGCCTTTGGAAGGTTGATTAAGAGCCCAGCAAAAAAGAGAAGCTTCAGAGCTTCTAAGCCCTGAAAGGGTCCCTTGACCCCAGGCACCCCAGCGGCTGGGTCAGACATGGTGACCATGATTTATAGACCAATAAACAGAGCCTTTCCAAACTATGCTTCCCCTCCTTCAAGGGGGCAAGCAATGGACTCTCTGAGTGTAAAACCTACTTTTCGTAAAATATTTTTGTTTTTTATTGAGAAGAGCCTTAGTATTTGGGGTGGGGTGGGGGTTAGTGGGAGTGAGAGTGAGGGATAATGTGAAGAAATGAGGCAAAAAAGAGAGACTTAATCCTCACAGGCACAAACACCACACATTCTGACTTAGGAGGTTGGACCCGGGCAAACGCCATCCGTGTTCGTTTTGTTCCCCTGCAAACCACGTTTGCGTAGTGACTGTTGGCTCATATATTCCTCCAGGAGAAAAATTACACATGTAGGAAATGAGATTTCCCTCCCCTTCTGCCTTCCTCCCTACCCCCACTCAACGCTATCTCCACCCCTCCCCCCCAAAACACACCAAACTTTTTTTGAGCTCCATGATGCAATGTTAGTTTTTTTCTGGACAGAGAAGCAGCAGTTGTTTCTTTCTCAACTAATTTTTGTTCCAGGACCTCACAAGGCGTGAGGAGAAGAACTTCCTGAGTGAAGAACGCATCTGAGTGTCTGCGTCTAAAGAAACACAAATCCAAGAACTTAATGGGAGGAGGGTGGAGAGGAGAGGGAATGAAAACAGAGGAAAGTCATTCCTGCTACAGGGAAATTAGAAACCAAGAGCTTTGTTTTGTTTTTTTTCTCTCTCTCTTTCTCTCACTATTCCCTATAGACTTTAAATAAGTTCAGCTTTCTTCAGCTTGAAAAAAGTTCTACGGCATTCTTTTCTTTTCTTTTTATTTTAAAGATCTAGGTCACTGATTATGGAAGTTGGGATATGAAAGATTCTTAGGGATGTTATTCCAATAAATTCTAGTCTGACTTACTGGATTGTTAAATTATACGTTCTATTAAGGCATATTTTCCTCCAGTTTCAACTCCAACAAGTTTTCCCTATATAAAATACTCAGATTACACACAAGTGAGCACTAAAATGGAGACAGTGGAGGAGGGTAGATAAGCGTTAGGCATCACATCCAGAAAATTCCTAGAGCCACGAACCTTAGGGGCGCACAATTAACAGGCTTCCCGGGAAGGTTATACATCATGTCCAGGACTTTACATTAAAATGACTTTTAACTTGAGTCATTTGTTAGTCCATTACCAGTTCTCATATCAGATTGCATTTCATCTTGTATTAAATCAAGGTAATCTGGCACATAAAAATAGGCTCCTCCATTTCACTTCCAACTCTGGGTGAGAGTGGAGATTCCTGCAGCATTTGGCCTCACGCTCCTCCAGGAGGCCCACAGAATTGCAACCTTTTGCAGAAAGTATTCATTATTGATTGAATCCCAGATTCTCCCACCAAGACATGCAGTGAGAAAATGAAGGCTGAATCATGTGCTAAATGCCGGTTTTTCTCTTTAGGGTTCAACTCATTCTCCTCCAACTACAGTCCTAAAAGGATCTGAAAGTGAGTGACTCCTGTCGCTAATCCTGCAGTCATTGCAGACACAGAAAGCAGAAGAAAGACCCAGAACTAATGACAGAGAAGCAGAGGAAACCTGCATAAGAAAGTCACATTCTTATACTTTGAGGCCAACTGGATCTTCCTTATATGATGACTAGCTCCATTTCCAAGCAGTATGTCCTTTTATGGGAGTGCAGGGGAGGGCTGGTTAATTACCAAGGCTTCACTGGTAGGAAAACTGAGCCTCCATATAATTCACTCTATTTATTGCATGAAGGTACTGTTAGGTTTTTGTGCCACCCATGACACGAATGGCTATAGTGTTGGAGTGAAATCCTGCCCTCCACAGGCCAGGACCACATGTGTCACATCAATTATGTTCCTAATGCTCTTCCCTGGTACCCCTGTGTTTCCAAATGCTTAATGCACCTATGAGTAAATGATTTCTTTCCACTACTTCTTAAAGTGCCAGAAGGCAAGAGAAATTTAAACAGACCTAAGATCAACATTGTGAGTTTACTTGGCCTCCCCATCTAGCAACACTGCCATAAATTTCTTCGGCTTCTTAGTTGGGAATTTAAAAGGCCTATAGTCTTGGCAAGGTTTATATAACAATGTTTCTTCTATATGGATTATAAACTTGCAAAGTCCCAAGCAGTGTTGGGGTATCATGTTTGGTCAGTGGGTCAACCTGAGAAGCCAACAGAAAAACTCAACACCATGTCCAGCCAAACACTTTTTCTGGGTTTGGCCTGGTGAGTGGAAACAGCTTGGTCGGCTCCATCTCTGACAGGGTCAGGAGCCTGGGTCTTGTGGGCCTTTTTTTCCCTTTGGGGCTTTGCTATACTAGAGGCCTGTCTCCTGTGGCCCTGGCAGAGCCAGGGGCCCTATGCAATGCTGTAGCTGGCAGAATCCTGGAAGAATGATCCATAGGGGCATTATAAGCTCCAGCTTCATGACGCTTTCTCAGACAGCCACTCTTCAGAATGCAGGAATGCTCTGAGCAGGAATCGGTGCTGGTTTGTGCTGAGGGTGGCCCTGGGAGGCCTGGGGTTCATCAACCACTCAAGTGTGCTTGAATCTATCAAAGAAGCCTTTGTGATAAGAAGGTGCCCCTCCTTCTCTGCCTGACCACATTTTCCCCTTCAGAATGACCTGCTCTGAAAGTTATATATGCCTCTTTTCCCAGGTGCACGGTAGAATATTCTTGCATGGGACTAGTGGTGGATCTTGTAAGTGACTTAGCTCCACGGAGAGTGCAAATGTCTCTCACTGAAGCCAAAGAGTATTTCTTAAATGAGAGCTGGTCTCCTCCAAAGGAATCTCTCCTCTCAAAACAAGTATCAAGTCTTCTGCCTCTTATGGGGTCGCTCAGTAGAACAGTAAGTCTCAACATTGAACATGACTCCTCATGTGCAAAGAGCTATGTGTTAGGAGCTGAAGGCCAAAAGTGATATAGAAGCTGGTCAGCAATTAAAGAGCTCCAATATCTAAGTATCAGAGTGATATATGCATGCACAGAAGACTTCTATCTTTCCCTGCTGCCAGGGAAAATACAAAACACTGGGACTTCACTCTGACTTTGGAGGAACATTTGGGTTTTACTCTTAGCTGGAAAAATTGTGGAGATTACTTTCATATCTCTAATTCATCATCCCAAATGGGCTGAAAAACAAGTTTCCCACTAAAAAGCCTGACCAGCAAGAAAAGGAGGGAAGGCTAGGAGGTTCTTGGAGTGAAGAGCAGAAGGAGGCTAACTTTTGCATTTTACCATGACTTATCTTATTAGAAGGAAACTAAAATATAAAGATATGAAAATGATGCAGAAGACCAACTGGAAGTCACTGGTTTATGGTTTTAGCCAGCATGAGACGTGTCAGTGGAGAAATGACAGACATTGAAGTAATGCGTGGTCACACAGGTGTTTCTGGTTTGTTCGCTCATAATTCAAGGCCCAGACAGTATTCAATTAAGTCAAAGGCTTCCAGTGGAAATTGATTCAAGGATATACTCTTTAAGTCTATGCATCATCAACCTATGAAACTCATCGTCTGGGCATATTATTTAGGTCCACGTGAAGAAGAAAAAATTAATAGTTGAGACTGCAGTTTAAATCACTAACTTCTAAACTGTAGAACTGTTTTTAAAATGAAATCTTAAACAAAATCCTAACATATAAAACAGATAAAAGTGGAAATGTTTTGGTGGGAGGGAGACACACTGGCCTCCTTTTTGCCCCATGAAACACCCATGGCTCCATAGAAAAGAGTGTGGAAATTTGTGTTTTAGGTAATTATTTTAAAAACCTAATCAGTGTGGAAGCATTGGACCAGGTGTCCTCAACAAACCTGTCCCCAGGGGGCCATTGCTGGTGAAGCTTCAAGCCTCTGCATTTCTGGAGATGACGTTTCTGGGCTTGGTTTTGCCAAGAATGATGATGTTAGGAACACAATTAATGCTACTGGCTGCCATCATTTTCTACTTGCCTCCCTTGTAATATGGAAGTTACTCTACACCAATACCCCAAGCGTATGAGAACTGTGGAGTATCTGTTCTCTCCCGTCTCTCCTGGGCTGGGAATGCCTGACACAGTCACTCTCTAATTCCTGAATTTTCTGGTGTTCAGAAGTAACCAGTCTGAAAGGTATCCAAAAAAGAAATTTTCTCACAATTTTGCCTATTGAAAATGTCAATAATAATTTCATATCATTGCACTTGTAGAATTATTCTACCAAAAATTCATTTAGGTCTCCAGAGACTGTTAGCAAAAGCAAAAAAGGACATTTAAGATTACTTTCTGACTTCCTGCATGCATCATCCCTTCCTGAGGATTGCATGTCTGTCTTCCTAGTTTGGGGTGTGATCAAAATGGATTGGTTTCCAAATTGGATGCCTCTGCCCCATGTCAAGCCTTGGTTGTGCATGTGAAGCCTTACTCACCTTACCTTCTGTTCCACTTGTGAAGCCAGTGCCTCTGGAAGCCAAGTTCCTGTGGATTTTGAAAATACAATGTTAGCCCTGGAATTGGGTTAGCTGGAAGTGAAATAAACAGGTTAGCAAAGAAGGTACAGATCTTATCTCAAGGTCTGTAAATCTAGTATGGATATTCACTTCCAAATAAATTTGAAATTTAACAATGGGTAAAATGACTTCGCCTTCAAGAGTTGCATGATTTTTTCATATTTAAAATTTTGTTCAACTTAGCAAGAATTGACTATGAAGATACGTAATGAAATTCCATTTTATATGTAAATTTGATTCCAAAGTCAGTATTTAAGCAAGAAATGTGTGTAGTCCAATCATCCTTGAAAACCCCTCATAATGCATATAAAGTATAATAATATGTATGTATAAAAGTTCCATTATATAGTAAAACACAATATATAATAAAGATTACTTATGCAAGAAACAGTTTAATAATATTTCTAATCGCAAGAAAAGACAGACTCTGACTGGGTACATGTATGTGGCCAAGTTGTTGCAAGTGAAATGTGTGCAGGTATGGTCTCCTCTCACAGGCGTGCATGTGTGTGGGCCACACAGGCGTTGGGGCCAATGCTGAATAATTCCTCTGTATTCACATGCCTCCACTCCCAGACTTTGTTTATCCATCACCCAGTCCTGTTTTTATGGTCCCATTTCTTTGCGGTATCTCACAGCTTCTTGGCATCTGATTTTCTTTCCTTGAGATCAAACACAAGAGGATTGATGTTTTTTATTTAGATTAGTTGTCAGCTTCTTAATACATTCCTCTAATATGAAGAACTAGTTTGATAGAGAGAGTCAGAAATCAGCCTTGTAAAAGAAAGATGAACGCATGTTTGGGCCAAATACAAATAGGTTATTAACCAATTTCTAGGGTTTTCCCCTGCATTTTGGGGGAAGGGGGGTAGGGAGATGTCATGCCTTCTACACTTATTGGATTTAGATGTGATTAAAGTCATACTACTGAAAAATAGTCAGACTGCTCCCATTCTCCTAATATGCCAGCTGAGAGGAATTATTTGAAATCTCAAGTGAGCTTTGCTTCTGGGATCTTGAGGGCCGACTGTTTGAATGACCTGTGTACGCACTGCTGACTGCCCTGTTGCCTCTCGGAACTGACCTCTCCATGTTTCTGTGGCTCAGAAGGAAATAGTTAAAATATGTCACATCTATACAGTGTTTTGCAACCTAAGAGACATATTCACGTACTTTTTCTTGTTTGACCTTCTCCATGACCCTGTGCAAGTCATTGTGAGATAGAGCAGTGTTATCTCCACTTTACAGATGACCAAACAGAGTCTCAGAAAGGCCAGACGACTCACCTAAGTCTCCATGGCTAGTGAGTGGTGGTGCTGAGGCTGGAACCTCAGCCTTCTGCTGACTGTCACCAGGCAAACTTTTAATTTAGGACCTTACTGTCTAAGTCTATTTTGCCTCTCTGTTTTCTGCATAGTATGTTTAAGCTTCTGCAGACAATAAAGACAGTATTTGTTTCACACTACACTAATGGAGAAGGTATATTTCTCAGGCTACAAAGTTGTAAGAATCATGGCACTCTTCCTTAGATTTAATTTCTCTCTTTATGCAGCAGCCAAAACACAATCTAGTCAGTTCTAACATTTGATCAGTAGTTTTAAGGTTAGACTCAGTCACTTAAGAGTTTCTTTTTTTTTTCCTTCTCTTGTGAGGGCTTATGGGTTCAGGGGGGGACTTCCTTAGCAACAAGGGGTGGTTTTGGGAGTCTTCCTTAGCAATGAGACTTCAGGGGTGAATTTGAGCAGTCTTGCTTAGCAATATGGTGTCTGGGGTGGGCTTGGGTGGGCTTCCCTAGCAATATGAAATCTGGGGTGGGTTTAGGGGGTAAAATATTGGGAAGGTGAGAGGTGCTTGGGCCCTTTGTATCTATATCTTCTGGCATCTGCAAAGATGTGCCATGTATTTTGAGTCTTAGCTGGTCTTTATCTCTCCACGTTGGCATCTGCTACAGTAAATGATGCATCATCAGACACCTGGTTGGAAACCCCAGTACGTATCTCCTTCTGCAGTGGCTGCTTGGCCTGGCCTCATGACCTCCTGGACACTTTCTTTCTCTTCCCTCTCTCATTCCCACTGACTCCTGCACCCCATCTAGCTTGCTTTCCAGAAGCATGGTGACAAAAGGAATTCTGTGGGATGTTGGCCACCTCTCAGTACCCATGATGGAAAACAAGCCCAATTCTCTATACCTAATTACCCATCCTCCAGCCTGGGCAAAGTATCCACCCCCATGTTATGGCCACTCACAAATCTCTCAGCTCTCTTTCTCTTACCAGCTCTAAGGATCACTATTTTGGTTGAAGATGAGGACAGAACCCCAGAGAGATATTAGTTTGGTCTGATTCCCATCACTTCTGTCATACTCAAAGATAAGCAGCTTTTGAATTTAGAAACTCAGAATTTGCCGTTTTGCTTGCCCGTCTCCTCTGAAATTGCCCTCCAGTGGAGGCCATATGGATAATGGTCCTAATGGGAGATGCTCACAGGGTCACAGGGCTAAAAAAATACAAGGGAAAAAAACCTCACATGCTTAGTATATCAAGTTATTATCTCATCACACTAAGAATATGTAGAGATTTGATAAATAGAAAACATATATGATCACATAATTTTAGTTCCCTTCTTCAAAAACCAAAGACAAATGGTCCATCAAAAGATCTATAAAGTTACAGCTGAAACAGTCTTGCAAATAATATGTGCCCAAGGAACCATTAAACCATCATCATTTTTAAGGGCAATGTAACTGTGGAACCCTCAGAAGTAAATTTCACATTTGGTGAAACCTCAGTATTGTAAGTTGAAAAGTGGGTAATTCCAAATGTTCAAGCTTCAGTGGTAATCATTTTTGCAATAGCAATGTTTAAAAATTGTTAGTAGCTTGTCAACCATTACAGTGGATTTTTGATGTTCCCTTTCCCAACACTCAGAGGTGAAATTTTTAATACGTATATCACTAAATAAAAAATGCGGAATGTCTTCTTTGAGGCATACTGATTGATGCAAAATTGACTCAAATAAATGCAGTTTATGGCTATCTTCCAGCAAGTGCTTTCAATGCTAAAGAGTTCTATACAATAGATTTCCATTTTCAAAATCACATCAATTTTTACTTAGAGCATTTCTGAAAACAGATACAGTCACTTCCAATCAGCTGCCTGACAATAATTTAAGATTCTCTTTCCATTAAGTTGTAAAAGTTTGACCAACACATGGCAGAACCTCACTGCTTTGGTGTCTTGATCTGGAAATCACTGTTTCCAGGACTGCCAAGGATTGTGCCATCAGTTGCTGTGGGATGAAGAAAAAAAACACCCAGAACTTTTCCTGGAGTTTGGAGCCACATCATTTGGAAAAGAGAGATAGGTCTTGGGCCAGGCTCCCTTCCATGACTACATGTTTGGAACAGGAAGCTTCTCTGTGTCTGGAGACTTGATTGATTGCTTGATATTTATTGAGGACCCATGGTGGGTTTGGTTCTCAATATATATGAACACATCAATAGTTTTCTTTCTCAACCATAAACACGATGCCTCAAGATGCTGCCTTAAGTACTTTCCAAAACAATTCTACCTGGAGTCCTTCCTATATCCTTTCAGGATGGGTATAAACAAAAAATTAAGTAAATGTAGTTTTATCAGAAGTTTCTTGTCCTTTACCTACGGACCCCAAGTATTTCCCAGTACTGAATCCAACCTCTGACTAGAATTAGGATTGCCTTTCGTCATCAGTAAAGTCTGTGGGAGCCAATCCCTCCCTGACCTCCACAGCAACCATTGGTATATTTCAGAGCAGAGTCATCTGGAATTGGGAAGAATCCTACCATTTCTAACACTGGCAGGAATAAAAGCCCCAAGCTTGGCAAACCTAGTGGATGTTCTATGCTTCCAAAATGACTGCCCAGGAGGATTGCTCTCCCCTGGGCTAGATGATTTCATTAATTGATGTCTAACTCATAAGTCTGAGTTATTTATTGTAAAACCAAATAGGGACCATATGACTTTGAAGATCTGATCAGACCAGGCTGTGTGGGCCAGATACTGAGCAGATCAAGCCTCCCAGCATTAATCTGTCACAGTCCATTTTTCACTTGCTAAATCAACTTTATGCAAATATTCCCCTAGCAGGGCGCACCTATCCAGGAACTCTGTTCCCTCACCTCCAACATCTGTGGATGTTTTGGAGATATGGGCACATAAAGGTAAGTCTTTAGATGTGCACTTAGAATTTTAGAGTGAAAAGAAATCTTAGCAGTCATCTTGTTTAAGCCTTAATTTAACATATGGTGAAATTGAGGTGAAATGACTTGTCCAAGATCACAGAGCCAAAATGACACCAACAGGAGAAGATTGTTATTACATAAGTTATGCTTAGGCAGTGCTAGAAAGGGTCCAATGCCTTATCTACCCTTTGAAAAACATCCTTTTATTCCCAGAAGCTTGCCACATTTTTCCCTTATATATCTAACTCGCCTTATTTAGTAGGTTTTAAAAGCAAAACATAATGTAAACAAACAAACCAGCAAGCAAAAAGTAAGATATATTTTGGAAAATTCCAACTCTTCTACTCAGAAGTAACTACTGTTAATGTTTTGAAGCATATGCTTTCACTCTCTCTTTTTAACCTAGGCATAGAAGGCATATGGCTTTTTACAAGACTTTGATTTTATTAAAATTGGTGAAAGTAATAGAATTAGTCATGAGACAAACTTCACTCAACAAACACAGATTAAGATTTTTGCACTGGTTATACAGGGAACCACAGGGCTGTTTAGGACATACCCCTGCCTCTGGCATATGTAAACATGGAGTTCTTATTTGGGTCCTGATTCTTTTATGAGAAATTCAGGTCTCTAGATTTAGGAATAGTTTCTTTCTGTCACCAGTTTTGTCCTGGGGAAACCTACTATCCTGCTGCAATGACTTCTGACACCAACTGCCCAGAGTTAGACTTCACAGGTTGAGGGCACCAACTTCCACAAGACTGCCCTCGCTTTAGACACCAGTTGCAAAGTTGGGGTCTCCAGGCCACTTCCAATTCTGACCAACTGGCTACTACTCTTTCAGGTTTGATAATTTGCTAGAATGACTCACAGAACTCAGGAAAGTGCCTTACTTATCATTACAGTTTTTTGTTTTTTGTGTTTTTTTGAGGAAGAGTGGCCCTGAGCTAACATCTGTGCCCATCTTCCTCTATTTTGTATTTTAGATGCTTGATGAATGGTGTAGGTCCACGCCCAGGATCTGAACCTGTGAACCCGGGCCACCAAAGTGGAGCATGCTGAACTTAACCACTAACCACCGGGCTGGCCCTTGATTACAATTTTATATAGTGAAAGGATACAAATCAGAACCAGTCAAAAGAAACGATACACAGGGTGAAGTCTGGGAGGGTCCCAAACACAAAGCTTTTGCATTCTCAGTGAACATCACCCTCCCGGCACATCAATGTATGGCAACCAGGGAAGCTCGCCCCAGCTTCGATGTCCAGAGTTTTTATTGGGGTTTCATTATGCAGGCATGACTGAGTGAATCATTGTCCACATGGCTCAGTTTCCAGTCCCCATCCCCATAGATGGGGCTGATATCACGTGTCTCAAAGCCCCAACCCTTTAGTCACATGGTTGGTCTTTCTGGCATCACCAGCCGCATCCTGAGTCATCTCATTGACATAAACTTAGCTGTGGTGGGGAGGGGGAGCCCACCATGAATAACAAGGAGACATTCCTATTACTCGGGAAATTCCAAGGGTTTGGAGGCTCCTTCCCAGGAAGCAGGGACAAAGGCCAGTCAAATTCCTGATAACACTGGACATGCACAAGTACCATCCCTTCCCTACACCATGCCCTCACCTCCAAAGTATACTTTTAACATCGGGTAAAGAAATGGGTTTAACTGGCAGGACATATGTGTAGGTATAGGCAGACATCAAGTCTTTGGATTACATGAGACTCTGAAGATCTCGAAGTTTTGGTGTCTATCAGCATTATTCCCCACCTCTGGGGAGGGTAAAAGGGAGTCTTCCCCTCCAGGGTTCTCATTCAAGACCTCTGACATATTGACTGCAGCTAGTGGTTGGGTAGCCGAGCTCCCAATTTTCTAGGTTGCCTGGAATGCCTAAGGGCTCGGTGTTGGTCTCATCTAAGGTCTGTACTTCTCTCCCTCACTGGTGGCCTTGATCATTTAATTTTCTAAATTGGCCACTAGGCAAGCCCTTAGGCTGAACATACTGTAGGGAGAAAACTTTCTTGCAGCTTCATTCCTGAGCTGCTGCTGTTTTTTTTTTTTTTTTTCTTTCCAGTTCAGAGGAGTATCTCCCCTGCTTCCAAAATGCTAAGAGTCAAAAAGTGTATGTTTTAGGAAAAGGTGGTGCAGGGTAGATACTGGAGTGAGGTGCGGGCATTGGGAACACCAAGAAATGCAAACTCTTACCTCTGGAATCAAAGTGACCAGCAGGTCCTGGAACTTTCCATTCTTTTTGTCTAGCACTCCCTCTAGTGACACCAGAATTCTCTTAGGTTACAATTGGACACAGTAGAAAATGACAAGCATCTTTAAAGAGGCATAAGGCACTAAAACATATGAAAGAGGAGTGATTGTTTCCATTTGGAAGTACCATATAATCTAGGACTTGAAGGATGATTACAGTTTGGAAATGTTGAAAGTGGAAAGACAAAGGATCAAACTAGCTAGGACCTGGAAGAAAAAAGAATTAGATGAACAAAGAGTTAACCAATGTGATTGAGATTTTGAGTTCATAAAGAGGAATCATGGAGGACAAGTCCAAAAATTTTCCAAATTTCAGGGTCCCTGGAAAACCAGGCCAAGGATAATGGGGAGCCAATAATCTGTGTTTTATTCTGAGATTTAGTGCTTTGTCTTTCTACTTCTGAGGATCACAGGCTTGACTCTGTTCATTCCCCATCCACTGGGCAGGAACATGTGCAAACTATCCTAGGCAGATGGGTGTTTATCCAGTGATCTCAAAGCTCCTTAGGAAAGAAGTACCATTTGATCATGCGCTGCCTCTGAATTCATGCTTTGGATCTATATCTGGGCCTTCTTCATTTGTGTATGGGAAAAGTTGTATAAAATAGGGCTCTGATAACATTTGGCCACGCCCAAATGCTGACTTGAACATGAAAAACAAGGTTTCACAGACTTAACTCAAAATGCCTCTCATGTCTGTGCAAAGAAAAAGTGGCCAACTTAATTCTGTTTTGATTTTCCCTGATGTGTGACTTGATCTGTGGGCTGGATTTCCAGAGCCAAGGTTGTGCCAAACTCCATTAGTGTTTAAAGCACACTCATGCCCAAATATGGATCTCTCATGTTTTGTGCTGACCATGTGCCTGGGTCTCACTGTCCAATCCAGGACAGACTCCTCGCCGGGGCTCTAACAGACACAACATAGACCAGCGTTATGTGATGTATAAACAATTTTGCCTGAAATGACAGCATGTGCATAGCTCAGCTGGTAGATTTGTGAGCAGGAAATATGATGTAGCCTGTGCAGGGCTGCTCCTAAAGTCACATCCTAATTGTCCCCTGCCAGCTTCAATCTCAGCCTCCAAAGAAAGGACAAGGAGGTGCTTAACTCCTCTTTGGAGATTCTAAATTCCACTGTCTTCTAGAGAGAGACTGATAAAAAAGAGAATAGAGACTAAAAGAGAAGATATAGCAAAGTAAAGATGGAAGGAGGGAAAGAAGGAGGAAGAGAGGGGGAGGAGGAGACTGGAGGGGAACAAGAAAGGACTGAGGTAGGAGCAAGAATGAGAAAAACCTCTACAGACAAGGGCTGCCACTTAGGAGAGTCAAACAGGGCTCACCACCTGCTGCATGTGGCATCCATTACCTAGTGTCTGTTTCAGGGGAATGTTGGAGAGCTCACAAACTCTGTGGCATTGAAAATGGCTGGCTAGCTGGATTGTCTTCCTACCCACCCCCTAGTATGGTTATGCTTAAATCATTCCAATCCAGTGGAATATCTGCCAACGTTGATTTAAGAGGATCAACACCCGACACTGTGCTAAGTCTGAGTGTTTGTGTTGGGTCTAAATGCAGGGCTTCTAGAAGTGTAACCTGCATATCTGCTTCATGATGCTGCTGGCCTGGGTATGGCTTAGCTCCACAATGCCCAAGGAAATTAGTCAGGGATACTCAATATCTATGTATTTTTGGAATGTGTATGTTTGTGTGTGTGTGTGTGTCTTATATTTGAATTATTTCTTCTTTCCCTAAGCCATGGGCCTCCCAAAAGTGTCTCATATATAATAGCTGCCTGATAAATACTTGTTGTATGCATAAAGTTTTTGTCTCACTTAGGGTTTTATATGTGCCCACTAAGGTCTACATTCATTTACTCATTTTAACAGACATTATTGAGCACTTACTCTGTGCCAGGCAGTGTTCATAGGGGGAAAAGTTCTCTGCTTTCAGAGGCTCCCAGTCTGACAATCTTCAGCTCAAGGTATCTAGCTGGTTACTTCCTTCTACTTCTGCTATTTATTTATACAGACCCTTTTACTACATCAATACCCTCCTCAAATAATTCTATTTCATGTTTAAAATCTCTTAAAATTATTCCCTCCAAGTTTCATCACGCCAGTGGATCATTGTGAGGATAAGTGAGGTGGGGTGAGAAAGTCCCTTGCACAAAGTGTGTGCTTAGTAAATGTTAGTTCTTTTCTGCTTTAAGGGAAAAAAGTGCTCATATCATATTTACTACCAATTCAGATCACTCAGTGATCAGGGCTGATGATGGGTTTGACTTATTAACTGTGCAATTATAATCTCTCTAGAACTTACTTTCCTCACCTGTCAAGTGGGCATGAGGAAAAGATTAAATGAAGTAAGCACATAAAGTCCTTAGCACAGTGACTGGTCATAATAAGAATTCAAAGATACTGCACCTCACAGGAGGCTGATTCCATCCCAGTGTGGGATAGTCCCAGATGGAATAGTCATCTGGATGATTCAAAAAAACGTGGACAAGCTAGAACACTAGGCTGAAATTATCAAGAAGGAATTAAACAAGACTCATTATAAAATCTGCCCCTAGATTAAAAATAATTACTCAAGTTCCTATAGGGGAAGGGGCTTGGCAGTGGTGAGAAGGCTTAGGAATGCTGGTTGATTAAAGTCAATGGTCCTAGGATGAGGCTTGGCCACTAATGTACCCGGAGAGCTCCTGAGCTGCATTCATAGATGATGATTCCAGAAGAGAGAAGTGATTTAGGTCACATCACCCCTAAATTATTACATAAATCATTGTGCTCAGTTCTGAAAAAATGTGGACAAACTAAGAATATCCAGAGGAAGGAGAGCTACAAGATACAGGATCTGGAAGCCTGCTCTTCTGAGAAACAGTGAAGCACATTGATTAAATGCACGGGCTTTGGAACCAGATAGACCTAGGTCCTAGCGTAGATGCTCCTCTTACTAAATGAGTCATCATGAACAAGTTATTTAACTTCTCTAATTTCTTCATCTATAAAATGGATATTAAGTGAGATAATACATTGTATTTATTAAGGTAAGACCTACTGCTGGAACAGAAAAAACTCTGGATTCTCAGTGACCCAATTTAATTAAAGTTTATTTCTTGCCCATATCACAGTCCAATGTGGGTGTTCCTATCAGATGGCCTTCCATGAGGTCATTCAGGGACCCAGGATTCTTCTATCCTATGGCTCTACCTGCAGAAGAGGAGAGAGACCACTCTCTTCTTAACCGCCTCATTTCCACTCACATTTCATTGTCAAAAAGTCAATCTTGTGGCCACACCTAAATGCAAGGTATTGGGAAGTATACTCTGTGCCCCCAGGAGGAAAGGAAAGAAGTTTTAGTGAAGATGTAGCAGTCTCAGCCATAGTCTAGCATTCTGATCACCAGTTACCCACTTCCTTCTTCCTCCGCACTCACCTCTTTCCCAAAGGAGACAACTCCAAGTCCCATCCAGTTACTGCATCCTGCTCAAAGACCAGGGTCTCTGGGTGACACATAATCTTTTCTATCAGGTCTAGAAGAGGCTCCTCGTGGTCCTGCTCTCTACAAGAAACCGTCTGTCCATTTTTCTCCACCTGAGCACTCTGGCTCCACCCTCTGAGAAATTTTCCTTGTCCAGTATCCTCCATGAGCACACCTAAACTAGGCATTGAGAAGTCTCCCTCGCAGGCTCTTAGGCTCCCTGATGCTGTAAGTTCAGGGGCCTGAAGGTTGTTTTAAAATTTAAATAGGCAAAAGAGTTTTTGGTTTTTGGTCCAGGCTCAGCGTTTCTTTGGCAATAGAATGTTCTCAGAAACTGAGGAGGCTTCTAGTCTATTTGTTTCAGTTACTTGTGCTAGTAGGCACACACAGAGTTCTTTCTTAGATATTATCCCCAAACCTTCATATTTCCTTGCTCTCTTGTCTTCATGCCTCTCTCTCAAAAAAAAAGCAGCTTTGTTGAAGTCACCATGTGTGGGGCGATATACCTTTATTTGGATTCTTGTTCCAGGACTGAGTCACTTTGTTCAACTGAGAAGTCTTACTGGGCTGTTATGACCAAAGCATTCTTCAATTTCATCTCTTACTCTTTGGGGTCCAGAAGCAATTGGCCTTTCCAACCTTGTAAGATCCTTGAT
The DNA here is from genome assembly GCA_031878705.1 of Tapirus indicus. Lineage (NCBI taxonomy): Eukaryota > Metazoa > Chordata > Mammalia > Perissodactyla > Tapiridae > Tapirus > Tapirus indicus. The sequence goes on from CM062925.1 coordinate 42,267,084, forward strand.
CCCTGGACTTTCTCTTCCCTCCAATCTTGCTTGAAAATTGACCAATTCTTTCCTGAGCTTATCTCTTTCTTGTAATACCTTGATAAAGCCAGCTAGTAGCCAACATTTGCCATCATTCTGCCCCTTTCTACCATTTCTAGAACTTCTAGCACTGGCCGCTAAGCCATTGCCACACATTTTAGGTTTTCGTTATGGCAGCATTCCACTACCAATTTCTGTATTAGTTAAGGTAACACTGGTTACTGTAACAGAAAAACTTCAAATTCTCAATGACTTAACACAGGAAAGTTTATTTCTTACACCACAGTCTGATGCAAGTGTCATGCTGGGGTGGCCATCCAGGTACAGGGGCCCAGGCTCCCACCATCTTTTTTGCCTCCACCCACCTCTTGGTCTTCAGAGTCTTCTCTATTCAGCAGGCGGAGGGCAAAGACATCCTACTATAGCAAGGAAGACATTCCTACTTCTTACAACACTGACAACACACAATAAATATTAGATGTTGTTTCTGTTACTACATGTCCGTTAAAAGTAACAAATGAAGGAAATGATGTATAGTTTTAGCCTGGAGTAAAGAAGACTTAGAGAAATATGATAACACTTTCAAATGTAATGTTAAAGAGGAATTGAACTTTTTCTGTGTAGCTCCGGAGGGCAAAACTAGGAGCAGCGGGTGAATGAGGCAGTTTTCCATGTAAGGTAAGGAGAACTTTCTTATAATTAGGAATGAATCCCAAATGCAGTCTTGCTTTAAAGATACCAAGTGCTGGAATACTGGGAGTGCAGAAGCAGAGGCTGCTGCCACATACCTTCAAGAGAAGGTTCCTGCTTTAGGGAACAATTCCAGCCATCGGACCCCTGAGGCCTCTTCAACACTAATATTTCATTTTCTGTATTTGAGACAATGGATGGAAAGGACTTTGATTGGTGGTATTTCTAGCAATGTGTTGACCTCTGAGACTAAATATCCTTAGTTAATAACTACAGTTCGTTCCTTTGAGAGCATTTACCTCCTCCTTGTTCATATACTGTTGGTAAAACGTTACATCCCCTGTATATGTCTGCTGGACATCATTCCAATAAAATCTCCAAGTGCCTTTCTTCAGCCCCACTGCACATCACTGCAGGACATAGACTCACCCACCCAATTGTTCAGACCTGAAACAGAGTTCTCCTTGAATCCTCCGTCTCACTCACTGCCATGGCTGACCAATCACCAAGTACTTGCTCTTCTATTTTTCTAAATATTTTGCAAATCCATCTACTTCTTTTCATCCTCACTTCTATCACCCCAACACTGCTCACTATTATCTTTCACCTCCCTCTCTCCAATCCATTTTTCACCCTGGAGCCAAACTAAGTCTTTCAATATGCATAACTTATGTGAACCATGGTCCACAACATCAACAGTGCAAGAAATATGACAGCACTTTATTTGTCTTGGATCGCCTGTCTCTCGATTTTGAAGGCCCATCCTTCTAGGCTGATAGAAACTTTATCCTCAGGTATTCTTGAGGTTTCCCTGACTCCCTGGAGTTGTGTCAAACTCCCAGGGTCTTGTGTGGTCAAAGTTTCGGGGCATCCAACAAATGGCCTCTGCGGTGACCACTGCCCACAACTAGATTTCTTTATTAGGAGCTGCCTAGGGTCTCACTGCTGCTGAGAGGTTGTCCCCATATACCAACCATTCGAGGACCTACTGATCACTCTCTTCTCGTCCCCGACTCCAAAGGAATCTGTTTTTCTAACTTGGAGAGTAGACCCTGTCTCCATCCTCCCTCTGTCTACAACCCCTTTCTACTTCCTTTGCAAATCTCCAAGTTCCCCTAAGTGCTTAGGCTTTTGAAAATAAAAGGAGAAATTCTTGTGGGATATATCTTGTTACTGCCTTGCAAGTAACACACCTCCCCTAAAGTAATGGAAAGCACAGTTAGATATCTATTTAAAAAGGAGAAAGATAAAGAAGAAAATGCTGGGAAGAAAAAGAAAGCCTAAACTACTATTCCAAAATACTCTCAGGCCCCATGTGCAAATCTGCTTGTGTCGTGTACCCACTTAATTGCTTCCTATTGCCCTTAGGATCAAGTCCAAATGTCTCTTAGAGTCTCGGGGGCCTTTGCATGATGTCACCCCTGCCCACCTCTGTAGCTCCTCTCATCCTCTTCTTCCCTCTATCTAAGACACCCTGGACAGTCCTCCCTGCCTGCAGTAAACTGGACCTGGGGTCTCCAAATACATCGGTCCTGGGCCTGGAATGCTCTTTCTCCACCGCTCCCCCCACCTGGCTAACGGCTAGCAAGCTCCATGTCTGGGTAGAAATATGCGTTCCTCAGGGAGGCTGCCTTGGCTCTGAAAAGGTTTGATTCCCTTGTTCTGGGATCTCACAACAGCATCTGTACCTCTCCTTCCCCGCCTGTCATGCGCAACACTACGTGTTGTGTGCCTGCTTAAAGTCTGTAAGTTCCATCAGGGTGCTGATGGTGCCTGTCATATTGACTACTCTATTCCCAGTGGTTACTAGGGGCTGGCTACTTGATAAGCAGTTTCTCAGTGCCTTAGATAAGGCCCTAGAGTGCCATCTTACTACTAGGTAACTTGGTGCACCAAAGGGCTGGAATGGGTGCGTGTGTGTGTGTCTGTGTGTCTGTGTAATTTTCTATTCTGGCTTATCTGTGCCCTCATTTTCCCCCCATGGAGCTATAAATAAGGATTTGTGTTTAAACCAAGCTCATCTGCGAAGCGTTTTACAGATGCTGTCATATTCATCCTTACCAGAGATTTGCTTTTCATTCAGAATATTCTCATGTTTACTCTTGGACTTCTTCCTACAAATGTCTCCACAGCCTAGTTTCTGTGGGAGCAGAAGGCAGGAAGGGGAGAGAAGGAGGGCGAGGGGAGGGAGACTGCATTTTTGAGAAATCTGATTCACAGAAACAGTGGATTCTAGTACAGCACGGCTCTGGGAGCGAGGACATAGAAGCGGGACTATTTGTAGGGAATGTGTATTTGTTTTTAACACATTGAGAGCTTGTTTCAGAGATCTCCACTATATGCAAAAAAAGAAAAAAAAAGGAAAGAAAAAAAACAGGAAATGAAAAATTCAACAGAAAGAGGGTCAAAGTTCCAAAGGCCTCCAACGTCAATATTTTTTTTTAAGGGGGAAAAAAGCCAGCATTTTTTTAATGAAAAGAAAACCCTGTTTTATTATCTGATGATAGCTTTATGACAGTTGTGTGATCTGGTCTATAATTTCCAAGTCATTCTTGAATTGTCCCTCTGGAAGCTCTCTTACAGTTGCTCAGGAACTAAATCTCAGCAGCATGATTTCTATGCTGCAAACTGACATCCAGGGCCCCTGGCACAGTTATATTCACATGGCCAAGCAGATGTGAAATGTGTGCGTGCAGACATTCCCATACCCTGGTGTCACACCCTTCCAGGGAACTATATAACATAATGGTGCAAAAACAAAATAAAATTACTCTGGTCCTGCCACATAAATAATATTTTAATACTGCCAAGAGAAGTTGTCTCTCTCTCTGTTTTTTTCCTTCCAATCTTTAATGAATTCCTTCTCTATACTTACCACTGAATCAAGCTCTAGATATTTTCAAAACAGAACACTGCAATCCTGAATTTGGAAAAGAATAGTGTAATCATATTAGAATGTGATTTTCCTAAAAATAGAGACAATTTGAAGAGAGAATCTTCTGAAATTATGAAGTTATACATTGCAACCTTGAGATCATTTCTTCTCTTATAGCAGATGAATGAGTGCTTCCTGTGGCAGGGGCAAAGATTTGACTTAAATAAAATAATTATGGACTTTAAACAGTTTTGTAAATAAAGATGAAAACCATACCAGTATTTTTCTCTCGTTTCGGAAAATTTACCCAGTGAAAATGAATCCTAAAGATGGAGAAAGCTTTGTGCACAAACACGTCTGATGTAATTTTACTCAAAAGAGGAAAACTGGGGGCCGGCCCAGTGGCATAGTGGTTAAGTTCGTGCGCTCCGCTTTGGTGGCCTGGGGTTCACAGGTTCGGATCCCATCGCGGACCTATGCACCACTTATCAAGCCATGCTGTGGCAGGTGTCTCACATAAAATAGAGGAAGATGGGCATGGATGTTAGCCCAGGGCTCATCTGCCTCAGCAAAAAGAGGAGGATTGGCAACAGATGTTAACTCAGGGCTAATCTTCCTCACCAAAAAGAAAAAGAAGAAGAGGAAGAAGAAAACAATGTAATGCCTTTAAGGAAATCATTTGCTTAATGGAATGTTATGCAGCCATTTAAAATAAGGTGTACAGAGAATTAATAAAAGCATGCAAAGTTGTCATGTTGTAATGATAAATTATAATGTAAAATTTTAAATACAGTGCCAACCCAATGACCCAATAACATGAATAGAGAAAAGAACAGAAACAAATTTACAATAATTCTAACTTGTTGCTCTTTGGGTGTTTGGATTATGGGTAGTTTTCCTTCTACTTTCCCATAGTAAGTTTCCTATAGTAAGTATACAATGAAAGAAAAAAACGTTTATTTTTCCAACAATCATCTCTCCACTCATCCAAAGTAGTTACTTGACTGGTAAGGTATATTAAATGAATGTTTTCGATTACTCATCTGCCACATATTATTTAGTTTTGAAGTCAAAGAGTAAAAATTTAATGATAAAAAATGATGAAAGATCTACTTCTGTTTCTGCTGCCTGGATGAAATAACACATACCCATTTATTTTTCAAAAGAAGAAAAGTCTTACTGGTAGTTTAAATCTTGGGTAACAGATCTGAATTGTACATTCACTGGTGGAGAACTTCCTGTCCAGGTTACTTTATGTGGTGTCTAATTTATAGATTGAAGAAATAAGTTCAGCTAGAATAATTACAATAAAAATCATAACAATAATAGCAACAAATCTCCAAATGCTACTTGTTCTTTACCAGATAATTTCCAAGTGATTTCTGTACAACTCCTCACTTAATGTCACAAAATCATTAGAATTGTTCCCATTTTGTAGGCAGAAAGATGAAATCATAGTATACAAGTTATCAGGCTTCCAGAGAAATTTCACTTATAATAAAACTATCCAATTTTTTTTCTAAATAACATGCATGAATCTAATCCAAACATGTGCTGTAGTAACATTATAGAAGCAGAATATTTGGTTTTAAAAAGTGACCACATTAAAAACAAACTGGGAGTCAGACTGATGAAGATACAGAGGCACATGGGAAGACTGCAAGCTTCCAGCAGAATCAGGGAGAATCTCGAGTAACTCGTCTACGTAAAGAAAGTCCTTTCTGAACTTGGCTGCTCACATGTTAGAGATCTCATTTTATGTAGCTGGAATGTTTTCTTTGAACTTGGCTGGTTTCGTATGTGAAGTTGTGAAATCCTTTGGACTAAGGCATCATTTGCCTTTTTCTTTAGAAAAAAAAGAGAGAAGTAATAATAGCTTACTTTTGATAGAAAAGGTATTTATGATTGTGTGCTTTATCTGAGATCATCGCAGACAATTGTAGGCTAAAACTAAATAGGAATTTGGTGCAAAGCAGATACTTCCTGTCCAGAGAAGATGACCATTGGTTAAGGCCATCCTTTTCCCTGATGACTATCAGGGAAATGTGGAGTGGGAGAACAAGCAGGTGCCTCTTGACTGTGTGACCTCTAATTGATGGGAAGAGGAAAGGGCATGACCTGTGGTGCGGGGAGGCTCAGGAGAGAGAAAGCATCCAGTATCAGGCTAAACACGTCAATTTCTAAACCACATCTCCCTGAGAAACTCTCTGAGTAAGAAACAACCGACTCTGCTTTATGACTTGTGTGCTTTCCAGACTAAAGGCTGGACTATATCACCCACTGAGGTCCCTTTGCCCTCCAAACTCTACGAGACTGACACTGGCTTCTTTCCCTGTCAATGCCACTGCCAAACACCTGGCAGACAAAAATGCCCCTAGAGGCCTCTTTGTTGACTCCCAGGATGGGAGAAAATGATCATAAGTGTTTAACAATGTGTACAAATGCCTTGTTTTGGGTCTTCTGACTGTGACCTAGAATGGCAGGGATGGCTGGATGAGTCTGTATTTCCCAGTGATCCCCAAGGTCTTTGTTCATCTGGCACTGCTACAGTCTGGGCTGTGGCCATTCTTTCCCTTGTCATTCTTGTGCTACAGGGGTGGAGCATCTCCCAGATGAAACAGGGAGGAGTAGTAGCACATGAAGAAAGAAAACAGGGGTGGCTCCTAGCCCCATATGGAATATGTCCCAATTCTGCTTCCAACCTACAGATCCAAAGATGTTTGAAATAGGCACTATGTGGGAAAGAATTATTCAACAGCCTGACCCATAAATTCATCATTTCCCCCAACACTTCCAGGACCCATTCAAAAGTTTACAATGCCCGCTTCCCTGCTCTTTGGCCATCAAAATCTCACCTAAACTTCAAGACCTAATTCAAATGCACGCTTCTCCTTGAAGCCTTATCTGATCCCCACAAGTCAGAATGAATGGTTTTCCCTTCCATGTGCTCATCTGCATGTCCTGTATTGTGTATTAGGACATGTGTTATAGGAGCTGTATTATACCTTTTGGCCTCTACCATAATCCAGGTAACTGGGCATGCCTCACTCCAGCTGGGTCACCAGTAAGCCTCTGGACAGAAGAGACAATGTGGCATTCACTTTTGTAACCTGCACAGGGCTCACTGGGTCTTGTGCAAGGGAAGTGACTGGGCTTGTGGAGGTTCTGATACAAGGGCTGCCTTAGCACAGGGATTTTTAGTGAATTCTTCCAATAATGGACCTTTTAAGTGAGCTGAGGTTTAGCTGCCTCTGAATGATAGCCTGGAGCCTGGGAACACAGACAGAGTGAGCCCCTGGCTGGGAGCAAAGCCGGGCCCTGTGGTGTGAATGGATGCTTTTAGTGCAGTGCCTCACCAGTGCACCTCCAGGCTGTGAAAAATTTCCTGTTTGATATTGTAAGCTCCCAAAGGGTGTGGACTGCGACTGCTCTTACTTACATAGCCCAGCATCCCATGCACGGGGCTATTTAATAAATATTGTTTAATGATGATCGCTCTCACAGCACAAGAGTGTGGGGCACTTGGCATGCCCCAGGGAGCAGAGTGCTGCCCGTGGCCTGCCAGACACAGTGCACAGACTGCCCATAGTAAATGATATTTGCTGAACTTTCCTTTTGGGCAGTGTGACCCTGCACCAGGTTGTGTGGGAAGTAATAGGAAAATAGAACTCGCGGTCCTCTCCCTCTACCCTGCTTATGATCTGATATAACTCTTCATCCCAGAGTTTGCAGAAAATGAGTCCAGAGTTGAAGAAATATGTCTAGGCAGGAAGGATTTTAATAAAAATTGTAAAAATCCACATGATCACTCACTGTGAGTCTTCAAGCCACCTATGTTTGCTGCCTCGTTATGACATAGGAAAGTGTGTGAAGAACTGACAATGAAAAGTCACTAGTGAGTATGTATTTAAGCTTGTTTGTAGAAAGAAAATAGTCTGGAAAGTGTCTTTTTCCATAAATTCAATTCTTTTACCAAAAAAGCAATTACAGGAGTTTCTCTGTTTCTGCTAAAAGTATCTCCATAGAAATCTAAGTTCTGTTTTAAAAAGGAAATTCACAGGAATAAAAATGCTTACTTCTTGTGCTCAGAAAGGCCACGTCCTGCTATCCACCTGATGACCTGTGAACAGTGGAACAAAATTTCTCTCTGTTGGCTCATCACGGGTGAGTCCCCCACAAAAGGAAGCCAAACACAAGATTTTCTGTCATCTTCCGTAACCTTACATTAGTTCAACGTTGTTCAACGTCCTTCATGTTTTATGTGTGAATTTAGAATTCAGAATCTCTGGAAGCATTTGTTAACTTAGCCGATAGGAACACAAGAAGAACTTTTCTAACACATCTACCCCATTTCCTGGTCAAGATTTGTTCTGTTTTTCTTCCAAAAGTGCTCTTATGTCCCCTGTATTCTGTCTTTAAGCCTCCCAGCTGGGCTCTGAAATTTTGCTATGCACTGTGCTGAGTGCTCATCTTCGTGAGCTCATTTTATCCTCACGGTAATCCCTCAGACAGGTGTAGTGGACATTCTTTGCAGCCAAGCAGCATCTGAACTCTCTTTCTCTTGGAGGGTTTCCCAGCCTGAGGTCTGGGTGGAGGCAGAGATTTACTTCCTCCCTCTGCAGTAACCGAAAACTTCCTTTCCCAGCCTCCGTTGCAGCTAAGACATGGACAAGTGACTTAGGCTCCATCAGTCAGATGTACCTGTTCTGGACCTGGACCAAAGAGCTAATGACACAAAGAAACAGTGACTGCCTGGAGTATGTTCTGTTCAAGAGAGCCACACCCAGGTTCCAACAGCAGAAGTGGTTCTAGCATTGGCAGCCAGCAAGCACTGGTGTCAGCAGTGGCATCTTCATGGGACCAGTTTGAGGGATGACTTTGGACATGGGTCCTGGCTGTGCAGCCCAGGGAGTAACTACCCAGTACTCTTAACACAATCCCTTTCTGCTTACATTAGCCAGAGCTGGGGTCTGTTGCTGACACTAAGAATCTTGACTGAGACATAGGTACTATTATCAACCCTGCTTACAGATATAAAAACCGAGGCTAGAGATATTAAGTAACTTGCCTAACAGCTAACAAGAGGTAGACCTTGGATTCAAACACAAGTTTGCCTGACTTCAGAGCCCTTGCCCTTCACGTCCACCTCAGAGTACCCCTGGGATATGACGTATCACCACGGAACTCCTCAGGCCTTGCAGTCTTGCAAGAGGGGCCAGGGAGCTAGGATAGAAGCCCTCAGTGCACTCTGGACCTCACTCTTTAGAGCAAATGAGCTAACATTTTCCAGGCCCTTAATGTACTTGATTTTTTAAAATTTCTATTAGTACCTGGAGAGGTAAGCATTGTTAACACCTTTTTACAGCTGAGGAAACCAGGACTAAGTAACTAAAGTTGTTTCTTGCCCAAGGCCACACACTCGTTCCAGGTGATTCCAAGACTGAGCGCTTTCCTCTCTGTTGTCTGTTCACAAGTCCTAGACCCACACTAGCCTATAAATTATGGCCCTTTTGTCTGTCTGCTTAATCTCACATAACAATGTGGGAAATAAGGATGCAATCATTGAAGGTTTTTAGGCAGAAATAGTTTCTTTTGTCCTGGTTTAATATTCTTAATCCATAATTTAAGCTCTTTGATGTGATCTCTGAAGTTAATCAGCGTTGCTGCCTTCTTCCCACGCCTCACAAGAACCCGAGGCTGCTGTAATTCACATCACTACCGGGCCCCAGCTCACCCTCCCTACAACTGCTTTCCAGCGTTTTTATGCCACCTTGTTATTCAGATATTCATAATTAGACTTTATATCATTGTTTTTAATATAGTTAATGCATATGTATGCATTTAAAAAAAAAAAAACTTTTACATCTTGCTTCTCAATCCTTCCTCTGTGTTCCATTTTCTTCTCACTGAAGAAAAGCCCTTAGGGGTTCTGTCAGCAAGGGTCCGTGACTGCTAAACTCTCCATCTTCGTCTGAAATATCATTCTTTTACCTTCACTGTTTGAATAGTTTGGTTTAGCTGGATACAGGGTTTTAGGTTGACTATTCTTCAAAAGGGAAGGTGAAAAACTATTCTGGTGGATAGAATCATGGCTCCCTAAAGATGTCCCCGTCCACATCCTAATCTCCAGAACCTGTGAATGTTACCTTCTATGGCACAAGGGACTTTGCAGACATGATTAGAATATTAAGATAAGGAGATTATCCTAGGTATCTAGATGGGCCCAGTGGAACCACAAGGGTCCTTATAAGGGGAAGGAAGGAGAGGCAGAGGCAGAGGCAGGGAAAGAGATGTGATGATGGAAGCAGAGTTGTGTGCAGGTGAGTGAGAGAGAGGAACAGAGGAAGGGAGGGAGAAAAGAGAAAGAGAGATTGAAAGACGCTACCCTGCTGGCTTTGAAGATGAAGATGAAGAAGGGGCCACGAGCCAAGGAATGCAGGCAGCCTTCAGAAGCTGAAAAAGGCGAGGAACTATGTTCACCCCTCGAGTCTCCAGTAGGAACCAGCCTTGCAGACATCTTGACTTGAGCCCGGTGAGACTGATTTTAGACTTCTGACCTCCAGAATGGTAAGAGAATAAATCTGTGGTGTTTTAAGCCACTAAATGTATGGTCATTTGTTGTAGCAGCAACAGGAAACCAACATAACTACTATGGACTGTAATTATAGTAAAAAGGAAGATAGGCAGATTGAGTTCAATATAATGAGATAACAGAGGCTATAATTAGTGAGTCAATTGTCACAAGGTTATTTCAACTTAAAGATATTATTCTATCACCTTCTGACCTTTTCTTTTTTTCTTTTTTCAGTCTGTTCTGTTTGCAGATTTACCCGCCAAGCACCTACAATAGTGTCTGGCAAAGAGGGAGTTTCATAAATATTTGAGGTATGAGTAAGTTTTTATGTCACTCTAATTGTTGTTTTTTGGCAAGTAATCAATCTTTTCATTTGGTTATTTTTAAAACTTTCATTGTATCATTGGTGTTTTGCTATGTCCTACGGTGTGTCTAGGTTTTTATCCTGCTGGACTCATTTGCTTCCTAACATAAGGATTCACGTCTTTCCTCAATTTCAGAAAATTCTCCAGCTTTTCATTCACTTGAGCTGTGGAAGAATGAGCTACTTTACTTCTGATTTTAAATAATCTTTAAAATAACTGAATTAGTTTATTTGGAAAAATGTGTTCTTTTCCTAACTTGACAAGAAAATGGGGGATGTCAAGATCATTGCAGCCGTAGTCACAACGTCCTATGACATAGTTTATAATTGAAAATGATCAAACTCAATTCCCTACAACAAACAATCTAACACAAGAAGTCCTCGAAAACAAATGTTCATGGTCTCAAGGTTACAAGTCAGTGGTCCTTGGAAATACTAAAAGAAACTTCTAAATATTACAGGAAAGTTCTTCCTTTTCTTAGTACACTGAGTTTGAGGAAACTTGACTTTATAAACTTATTTATCTAAATGAAGGTGAATGGCTAACCTAGTCCTCTGCATTCTTGAAAGCTCTGTTGGAGCTGCCCTGTCATTCTCATGTTCTTCCTTAACTGCTAAGGAAACACGTGTCCTCCACTTTTCAACAACAATTCTAACAAATGCTCGATTAAAATTATTCAGGGCTTATGAGAATTTAGTTCCACACCCCATTCTTTCTATTCTTTGTTTTCAGAACTTGTATGTATGCTGGACTTTTGCTTTTTATTCTGTGTGCTTCTTAAACTCTCCATACTTTGCATCTTTTTTTTTTAATTTCTCTGTGCTATTCTTTAGGTAATTTCCCCATATCTATCTCCTAATTCATTAATGCTTTCTTTAGCAGTGGCCAATCTGCTTTTAATGCAGCCATTAGGTTTTTAATTTCTGTGCTTACGTTTTTATTTCTGGAAGTTTTATTTGGTTTTGTTCAAAATCTTTTAGTTAATTTCATTGTATCCTATTATTTCGCTATGATTTCTATTCCTTCCTTTATTTTTTTAACCATTTTAGAGTATACGTACAGTTTTTTAACATTATCGAGCTCTAGTTATCCTATTAGTTGTGTTTGCTGACTCTCACTTACTGTGGATTATTTCCCTATTGCTTTATAATTTTTTAGGAGGGACTCATCATTAGTAGGAATGTTTTTATAGGGAGTCCAGTGCACCCCAGATTATGAGAGTATCCTTATAAAGCAGTTTGCTTTTATTGGGTGCCCTCAGACCAGGTTTTACATTAAATTTTCAGATTGATATTCCACAACACATGGTGATATAAATTCAGACTCAGTATTTGCAAGTGACCTAGGCTTTAAGTTTCTGTCCTTCAGTGGGATACATTTGAGCTTTCTGATTCCTTTTGTTACTAGAAAGAGCTTTATTTTTGATAGAGGGACAGTCCTAGACATCCCAGGTTTACAAAAGGTTCTCACTAATTGTTCTTCAACTCAATCAGGCCAACGTATGAGCTTTAAAAACTCATCCTAACAGAGTCTACAGCCAGATACAATATTTTTCCAGGTCACCATGGTATCAGATCAAACACAATAGGCTAGGACCTGTCTGGCCTGAAAGGAAATTTCCATATGAAGTAGGAGATGGAAGTAGTTGGCATCTATCCAATGTTCCTACAAAGTCCAGGTTTTTTTCTGATGATTGGGATTATTTATGAGTCCTACAACAGTGAATAATACATTTCACAATTGAGCTTTTGATTTGAGTCTAAGGGCATGTAGGAAAAAGTTCATTTATCTTGCTGCTTGGTTAAAGAGTCTTCTTAGTGTCTTCAGCCTGTGACCCAACATCATAGAGCCTGTGACTATGGAGAAACCTTAATATATGCAAAGATCTAACATTAAACTATAATCTTCTTCTAAAACTAGGGAAAGAAACACTTCACTGAAAATCCCAAAGCTGGATAGTTCCCATCCCCCATTAAAATGGATATGGGAGGGTAGAACTTAAAGGTTCTGTTAAATTCCCTTGCCATTTTTTCCAGCTCATACATTCACGAAAGTTCTGAGTGGCTTGTACAAAGCTAAGTCTTTCTTTTCCTTTTTTTCCCCCTTGCTTTTTTTGGGCCTCTTACCAAAGGATTGTGACTTTTTGGATTCACCATTTATAAGATGAAAAATTTTCCTTTCTTTTTTTTAACTCCCTCCATCCCTCCCTTCCCTCTTCCTTCCTTCCTTTCTTTGTTTATTCCTTCATTCCTACACCACTAAAGTCCTGAATCAAATGTCTGGATCTAACTAAACTACTGGTAGCAAATTGGGAAAGAAGAAATCATTGGGAAGACTTTCAACAGCCATTTGATACACCTTTCCCTAGTTTATATAGATTTAGTCTTGTATAATGAGATATTTCTCACTGAATGTTATTTTACCATGTATTTCAACATTATCTGTTTTCAGAAAATGAAAGAAAAAAATGGTTCCTCAATTGAGCAGTTGTCCCTATGACTCCTGCTGTTTGTTTCAAAGAGTAACAGTTTAATAAAATAGTAATGCCAGAAACTAAGTCCATTAGCTTTCACTTTTCTAGTTGCACGTACGTACCCTTACTCTAATTATAACAGAGAGGTCATTCCTAAGGAATTGCTAACCTTCAAATGATATGAGATAATTATTCCCGAGAGAATTGAACAAATTTGTAAGACAAATACAGTTGAAATTTCAGACATCAATCTCCTTTTTACCATAGCCTGGGAACAAGGGAACTATGAAGTATAATTTTACCCCACGGTCCAACAAATGACTACATGAAAATAATTTCCCGCCTGCCAAAAAAGAAAAAAAAAAGGAAAAGAAAAAACCCTCCATTTTGGTACAAAGCCTAGTACTTGTGCAGGGTGTTGTTTTGTTTAAATAATAAAAATTCCCTAAAGGAGAAAAATAATTCTTTTCCAAATGAGGAGTTTTAAAAATAAATTCAGTATTTTTAGGAACCATTTGCTCTGTTAGTCAACAATTCTGACTTAGTGTTGAGTCAGTTCAGTGTGTAACCAATAGACTGTTGGACCAGGCTTCTCATTTAGAGGAGCATCTGGCTTGTTGAGTCTCTCCCAACTTCCCACTGAAACACACATGAGAACGATGGAAGAGGTGAAACACACACCATCGCCAAAAAGTGGAACTCACAGTCAACCCACAGACCAAATCTGAGAGGAATTTCCTTTAGATTTAAGGCCAATTATCCTAGATTTTTAAATGAATAGTCCATCTCCCTGAACAGTGCTTGTCGAAAGAGGGAAAAAAATCTCCCTTGGTACCAACCTCAAAATCTTGGAAGCAACCCATTTTCGGCAGAGTTTCCCAAACTTATGTGTCTAGGAGCTTAATTCCTAAGGGATGTTCCTTCTAGAAAAGGGCACATAGTCAAAAGTTTGGGCACTTCTCCAAATATATCTCTTTTTGGAGATTCAGAAAGTACATGAGCGATATTAAAGTTTGTGAGAGTTCTTGCAGAATAAAAACTTATTTAATTCTGTTTAACATAGAACTTCTGAAATGTAACCACACAGCCCACTATTTCTTTCTATGTAACAAAACTTGTTAACATCCTATATAGCACCAGTGTTCTAAGGAGCAAGCTTTGGGAATGCTACCTGAGTACATAGGTACATAGACTATGCTTTTGAAGTGCCAGAATATTATTGTCCTTTTCTTTCTCTCTTTTTACATCAATGTTTGAGATAAAATTCTTTAAAAATAACTGAATAAGTATCAGGGCTAGGGGAGACTGTGGTAGAAAAAGCCTTAAGAACAGAGTAGACTAAGATAAAAATAAAGCATCATGTAATAAAGACGAAGAGCAGTAAATTACAGAAGGATTTTAAAGGGTCATATATTCATATATTCAGCAAATAAAATTTAAGTGCAAATAATAAGAAAAATTTTTAACTAAGCAAGCTATTCTAAAGTTCATATGGAAAAATGGACAAGAAAGAATAGCCAGAAAACTTCTGAAAAGAAATATAATAAGGGGAATTAGCCTAACCACTTTGGCCTCTTTGTATAAAGACAACATGTAAAACAAGGTAGTTCTGGTACATAAATAGACAGATTGCTCTCAATGGAAGAAAAATGGAAGATTCAGAAGTTCCCAGACTGAAATACATAAAGGAATTCAGTATGTGAAAGGTAGCCTCTCAAATTACTGGGAAGAAGTGATGCTAAACCCCCTACAGAGTGCTTACTGTGTGCCCGGGAATGTCTAAGCACCTCACGTGTACTGAATTATTTCATCCTCACAACCACCCTCTGAAGAAAGTAGTATTATTAAGCTCCATTTTTACTATACCTGAGGCTAGTAAGTAAACAGAGTTTGAATTCAAACCCAGGTTACAGATCCTATACTTTAAACACTTATACTCATCAAACTGTTATATAAAAATGTTCATCAAATAATTACTAAGTAAAAAAAGCAGGACACAGCCTTGAAGATATAGGTATAGGATGACCTCAAATTGTATGCATGTATATTTACATAATTGTATATTATTATGTTGTACATATATATGAAAATAACTACAAGGGAAAGCACTAACAACGGTTGGTAGTTTAAGAATTATAGGTGAAACTAATTTTTAAATTTGACATAGTTTCCTAATTTCCTACAATGACATTGCCCTTGTGATTAGAAAAAAAGTAGAAATACTGAGAAATGAAATGAAACAAGATTTGGAGAAAAAATAATCATTATTATACAGTACAAGATACAAAATAACGTTATTAAAATAAATATATTTAGCTTATGGCTTAGACTGCAAAATTGACATTAGTTTTTAGGATAAAATGTGAAACTTCATGGGCCAGCCCGGTGGCGCAGCGGTTTAGTCCACGCTTGGCAGCCCGGGGTTTGCCGGTTCGGATCCCGGGCGCCCGCCGACACACTGCTCGTCAGCCATGCCGTGGCGGCGTCCCATATAAAGTAGAGGAAGATGGGCACGGATGTTAGCCCAGGGCCAGTCTTCCTCAGCAAAAAGAGGAGGATTAGCAATGGATGTTAGCTCAGGGCTGATCTTCCTCACAAAAAAAAAAAGAAAAAAAAATGTGAAACTTCAAAAAATGTTGTGCATGAGGAGGGCCCCAAGCTACACCGAGGCCCTTGTTTTCTCTCAGTGGCCGTTAGTGGCACTTTAGAGAACAAGTTTGAGTAGCACGGGGGTAAGACTGGAAATGGTGCAGTTAGATACCTAGAGTGTCAAAAATAATTATGATTCCATAACTCTTTCTGCCTAATGATATCAAATTATTAAGATATCTAATGAAAGATTGATCATAGACACCATTTTCTGAAGCCTGTTTCAGAAAACCCAGATTTTACCCTGACGAACAAATTGTATTTGAAGGTTTATGGTGAGTTCTACAGTTCTTGGTATCATTCAGGCCCAACCCTAATAGAGTTACAACATAAAGAAACTACTTGAGAGGACCTTGATCATTGCTCCTCCTGTATAGCAAACTATCATAAGACACCTGAGATGGATATAAATTCACTTCTTTTTAGAAGATACTCAGGGAAAGAGAAGTTGAATATATTGCTCATGAGTCGTGTGGGGACATGGTGATGTTGAAATGTTACCTCTCACAGAGCCCTTCTGCGGCCCCTCTGTCCATGGCAAGCCGAGTCTGCAGCTCCCAATCTGCCTCCTTTAGCCTCCTCAGTCCCAGCACTCAGGAGACTGTGTGGTTGGCATTGGTTTTCTTGTCTGTCTCGACTCCCAGAGTGCAAACTCCTTAAGAGCACAGACCGTATCCATCTCTTAGCACAGAGAAAGTACTTAGTAAGTATTTATTCAGAGAATGAATTGAAGAATTAATGCCTTTCAGTTCCACACAAAAATGGACAGTAGGAAATTCAGGAATGCATCTCAGATTGGCCAGGGTAGAGACAAACTCAGAAGTCATAAAAATGATACCACATTTTTCTAGAACCTTAGAATTCAAAAGCTATTTTCAGGGGCCGGCCAGGTGGTGTAGCAGTTAGGTTCGCACGCTCCACTTTGGCAGGTTCACAGGTTTGGATCCTGTGTGTGGACTGACGCACTGCTCGTCAGCCGTGCCGTGGCAGCGTCCCATATAAAGTAGAGGAAGATGGGCACGGATGTTAGCCCAGGGCCAGTCTTCCTCAGCAAAAAGAGGAGGATTGGCAACGGATGTTCGCTCAGGGCTGGTCTTCCTCACACACACACACACAAAACTATTTTCATTTTCATATATATCATATCTGCTTATTATCATAAGCATTTTCTTAGGTTCAGAGAAGCGAAGTGGCTTGTCCAATGATATCAGCTAAGAGGTAAAGATGCTGTTAAGAACCGACACTTATGGAACACTTTCTGTATGGTAGACACTGCTCTAAGCAGGTCGTTTACATCAACTCCTTTAATCTACTCACAACTCAATGAAGTTTTTACCCGCATTTAAACTGCAGAGGGGAGGAAGGGGAAGAACAATTAAACAACTTTCCTCGAGGACAGAGAACTGGCAGGTGGAATGGGCTTCCCGGGCAGCAGGCTGTGAGGCCTTCCTCTAGTTTATTTCGAAGCTGTACCACCTATGGAGCTGGGATTGTAATCAGCCTCCAAATCCAGTGTGATTTCCACAAAAATATATCATTTTTCTCATCTATCGCTTCTATGCCATCATATGCATATCTCACAGGTTGGGATGAATAAATTAGATATATGCAGATAAATACAAAAAATGTATAATGCATCATATGCATAGCTCATAGGTTTGGATAAATAAACTAGATAAATGCATATAAAACACTAAGCAGAATACCTTTCACATAGTAAACACTCAAAAATGTTGGCTGTTGTTTCTGGAGTGTTAGTCACAGGAGTAGATGAACTCTCCAGAAACTTTGTCAATTTGAGAAGAAAGCCAAGAATCTCTTTGGTGCCCTGATTTTTAAATTAGTAATAATGATAAGCTCCCTTCTTCCCATGATGGGTTGCTGGATGGATAAAACAAATAATAATTTGGAAGCAATTTGCAAAGTTGAATCGTATGTGCAAATATATGATATTATTCAATTATGTCTTATATGCAATCCAAATTTTCATACTGTGACTTCAGCTCACTTCCTCTTGCTCAGTCTTCATAGAAACTGAAAGGCTGATGCTCTGCCTGCTATTGGGGATCCTGCCCACCATTCTTCCCTGGTCACTGGTGAGCAGAAAGGAATGTACGAGCCAGGCCTTTGCTTTAGGACTTGTACCAAATCAGGGTATTGATTCTCTTCTCTAGCCTATCTGTGCTTTGGCTCTTTTCATTGCATAAGAAAGAAATTTGGGGACATCAAGAGACACAGAGGGACTAGGCAAAGTTTCCACCTGCTTTATTCCATGTTAAATGCAATGTGCAAGTAATACTTACTTATTACCCACATTGCTTTTGGTCCTCTGGCAGAAAGTGGTAAACTTCGCTAGGGCCAGATTCCATGTTTGGGTGAACACGGGAGGCGGGAGGTGCCTGATGCCTCCAGATGAATCTATCCTCAAAGTTCTTACCACAGCTCCAGTAACTGAGGGAGGGAGAGTACCCTGACTACTTTATTTATTTTTGTGAGGAAGACCAGCCCTGGGCTAACATCCGTGCCTGTCTTCCTCTACTTTACATGGGATGCCGCCAGAGCATGGCTGACAAGCATTGTGTTGGCGGGCACCCGGGATCCGAACCCGTGAACCCCGGGCTGCCAGAGCGCAAACTAAACCGCTGTGCCACTGGGCCTGACCCCCTGACTACTTTATATAATCAGTCTAGGCGTTAGAGGACTGAAGTTATGGCTTTCTGATGAAGTTGATTTAGTACTTCCCAGGACTGAATCCCATTAGACTTTTGGGTAAGTCCTCCACTAGGAGATACCATTAGACCTTAAATTAAAGGTCATGTCTCTCCATACAGAGATAGGGAAAACAAACATTCTCTTGTGCAAGCCAGTGAGAGTTCTAAAAACAGCCTGCAATTTCACGTTATGTTTTCCATCATAAACCCACAGATATAAACCCACAGATACCTTACATGGAAAAGTGGTGTGCTCATGCCATATCTCACTTAGGAACGATTGCTGCAACATAATATTCTATATTCTAATAAGGAATATTGCATTGCTTGTCTGGCTAGAGGAACTCAGGTCCCCTGGGGAGATTTTCCCGAAAATCCCCTATATCAGCCTTCCTTTTTAAATAACATTTCTCTGTGGGAATTGTAGGTTCAGTCCCATGTCAGCAAATGGTCCCCTAATAGGCCTCCATGGCAAAGTTATGACTTATCCCCAAAGAAAAATGCTGCCTTGTGAGCATGTTTTATCGAGGCAGAGAGTCAAGTCATAAAACATCAGCCCTCACATCTGAGTGCCCATATGCTAAAACACTATTTATTTGTACATAAATATTTGTCTTTTCTTTGCAGGAGTGTATTTGCGTGAGTATTCAAGTAGACCATATGCATAAATTTAAAATGTCCAAAGTGTTATAATGGGAGTGTAGATTAGGAGCTGATTATGTTGGCTGCTAGTTTTTCAAATACATTAAACAGCTTCTTGCTTTAACTAAAGAATACATACGAATACAGTTCTCACATGGAAAATCATGTACAGCTATAAGTACTAAATTAAAAGATAACAGACCACCCAGCTCTTTATTGTTTTTGGCATTTTATGCTGTAAAATGAATTTTTATACGTTATGTGTTAGGTTTGTTCCTTCTGAAAGAAAACAATTAGCTTCTAGTCATTTGATATCATAAAAGCATTGTGGTAAATTAAAACTAACAGGTAAATATGTACATTAAGCACTTTAAAATAATGCATGCTAAAATTATGAAAGGTCCATGAGAAGTCGTACGTGTCCATCTATCCATCTATCTGCTTTCTCAGATGGTCTCTGAATCTCTGTGTTTTTTCTAATGCATATTATAAAATTGTCTTCTCTTTAAATTATTAAAGAAAATAATCATGCTTGCCTCCTGACTTCCTTTGATAGGGCATTTGTATTTCCCAAGTCAAAATGTGCCTTCTCATTGCTTTGGGTAAGAACTCAAGGTTACTTCTCACACAAAGGTGGAGTGGGTGTTTCCACTTCTCATTTCATTTTTTCTCTACAGTGTCTGTAGAGTGGAGCTGTTTTTCTCAGAAACTCCTAGTATTGCTAAGGCACCAACGTGGGTTATGAAAATGATATGCATAAAAAGTAGACAGAAATAATCTATAGTGTGCTTTCATAAGGAAAGATATAAGCGGTCTTGTCAAGAGGGTGTTTGAACATATTCATTCATTATGCTCTTTTCTGTCAGGTGTTGATAACAGGCTCATTACCCTTAAGTTTGAGCTTAAACTTGGAATGTAGTATTTGAAAAGAAGGTGCTGAAAGCAATTTTAAAACTTCTTTATGTCTCTGCTAAAAATAATTAAATGGAAGAGAAGAAGAAAAGAAATGCTGTCACCTTCATGTCAAATCAGCTTACTGTGGGCTCTGACAGAAAATGGAAACCAGAAAGGAAGTGCTGTTTAGCCCTTGAGAGCAAAATTAATTTGGTGTTGGTGTTGGTTCTGCACCCTTCCCAGGGACGTTAACATAAATTGTATGTGAGATTCTAATGATTAAATGTGAGCTGCAATTAGCTCTCGAAGGGAAAGCCATGTGAAATCCACTTACACAAAAAGATGAGTAAATGAAAAGTAAATATCATAAGATTTGGGTTTGATATTTTGGGCCTGAAAAATGACATGAGCGCTCTATGAGAAGAAACTATATTACAGTTACTGTTTACTTCCAATTGGTTTGGAAAATAAAAAATGATATTGTGCTTAAAGAACGATAAGAACTTCTCACAATTAGAACCAAGGAAATAGAAGTCATCTGAAAATAAAAATTATATCTAAGGAAGTGACTACTTAAAGAAGAATAATATTCTGGGAAAGAAAAAACTATAGGGCAGGCATAGATGGGTGGTTGCCAGAGGTTGAGGTGGGGAACCAAGGGTTGATTAAAAAATGTGATGGAACCATTTTGTGTCTTGACTGTGGTGGTGGTTGCAGACTCTGCATTTGTCAAAACTCATTGACCTGTACATCCAGAAGAGTGAGTTTTAGTGCATGTAAATTAGCAAAAGATTCAGCATTAAAATAATCACCTTAACCAAAAGTAGTTTTAAGTTAATATTAAGGTGCAAAAGTTCATCACAATTTCTTTTTTAATCTCTTGACATGGTTTCTGATTCAAGGCAAGTGGAGGCAAGAAAGACAAGACAGAGGGAAACTACTTTATGTCTTGAGATTTGTTTACCATGAGTTCTCAGCAGAGCTTTTTTTATTATTTTGAAAAAGTTAAAGTATTTTAAAAATAGGGAAAACAAATATAACAAACATCAGGACAGTCACCACCCAGAATTAACAAACATTAACATTTTGTCATTTTTGCGACAGATTTATATATGTAAATAAAATAGAACTTGATAGATAAAGGTGAAGTCCCCTTTATTCTCCTCTTCAGCCATGCTCTACTATCTCTAAAAATGATTTTGAAAAAGAATACAGTAGGCCAAAACTGTAGGGTAAATTATGAGTGCTCTCCTTAGTAAAAGGAATGAGTTTGTCACATTTATCACAGAATCACTGGGTCGTATCTCTACAGTTGGTGCCCTTGGAAAGTCAAGATTAACACACACATGTTAACATATAAAAGACGTATAAATGCATGGTGACTCGCTGGTTACACAGAGCTGAATGCATCCCTGGGAATGTGCACATTTGGTTTAATGGCTAGGGTGGATGGGGTTAGTAATCCTGGGCACCCATTACCAATATCCAGTTTTTTTTAACTTTCTCATTCACTTCCCCCAAGAACTCTGGCAATAAAGTCAATTCAGTTGAGAGGGAAATAACAAGACACAACAGGTCTGTACTTAACAGGATTAATAAAGTTTTTAGCTTTAAAGAGTATCAAACCAAAGAGACCACAAGAGAAAACAAATTTGGTGCTAATGCCGAATCTGCCATTTTAATTAAAAAAATAAATAACTGTAGATGGCTTTTCAAATTGCAAAAACTGCCTGAGCTGTCCAAATGTCTCCACTCCCTTTCTACTGCATGCCTGTCTGTGACAAGAAAATTGCTAGTCTTAATCCGAAATAAAGCAATTACCAAACAGAGATGTGTCATATTTATAGTCTGCCCTCGGTTACAGAAATAAGTTGCAGCATTGAGAAAGTCACTCAGAATTGCTTTCTTAAATGTTTTGAGGAATTAGCAGAGCCCCAGAGTAGCAGAGTAGCCTAACTTGTTTAATATGACTCCATTTGTTTAAGCATCGGGTGATGTGACTACACGAGGCTGATGTCATCTTGTCATCAGCAACATCAACTGCTGGATTCCCCCCAGACCATCAAGAACAAGCATAGTTTCTGAAGTCCAAATTCTAAGTAGCATTTGAGACCTTCTACAGCCAGACTCCTACTTTGAGCTCCTATTTTTCACTACCTTTGAAAGGAGCCTTTTGATCCAGCCAAAATCGTGTGCATGAAATGCATCGTCGGCGCCCCACTCCTTGGTCTTCTCTCTCCATGGTCACTATCTTGGTGACTTCAGCCAGTCTCACAGCTTTAAATGTAATCCATATGTCTGTAACTCCCCAGATTATATCTATACCTCTCTCCTGGACTCCAAAGGCATATACCCAATTATCTACTTGACACCTCTACTCTGACGTCCAGTGTCTTGTTACTCAAAGTGTGATTCTCAGATCAACACCCCTGTGTTACCCGGAAGCTTGTTAGAAATGCAGGATCTTGGGCTCCTTCTTAGACCAATTGAATCAGACTCTGCATTATAACAAGATCCCCAGATTCACACACACATTAAAGTTTGAGAAGCACTGGTCTATATCACGATTGGTGATTTAGCATATTCTACCCTTATGATGTTATTTATTTTAGACAACTATTCCATCAGATTATAAACCCTGCATGTTTGAGACCAAAACTCATTTTGCTTTATACTTGTAGCACCTAGCAGAGGAGACCCTAGCAGAGCAGATAAACAATGTGTTCAATTACACTAAAATGCAAATGGACAAATTTGCATGAAAGCCTATTGCATCTAAGTCTAGGATGGAGGAAAGGTGACTGACTTGTTTTACCAGCAGAGGCATCATTGTTCATCATTATGACTTCATAAGCTTGCAAGTGGCACTTCGTGTCTGGTTCTAGGAGGGGCTGTATTATGTTTCAGGATGTCAATTAAGTAATGCTTTTGCAAGGTTACCATTAAATGATGCTACAACAATTTCACCCTTTCTCTGGCATATTCAAAATTTGAATATGTCCAAGGAGCCAATTAGAGTCGCTGCCCCATTTGTCCTGCTTTAACCTGGACATCTATACAATAATTGGGGCACGTCTGAGGCTTTTCCTTAAAATATGTGTTTACCAACATCAGCCTGGGCTTATGCCAGATCACACTGGGCCTGTGTTTTCCAGCAGAACAGATGAACATTTGCGTTGCACTCTGAGCTGTGGCGTTTCCTATTCAATTTCCCAGTTTTGTTCCTGTATCTGATACTCATTTAAGAGGATTTCACAGGACCCATAGGATTTGTGAAAATCAATGGGCAGTAAATTTACCTCTCAGACAACCTCAGAATGGCCCTCATTTACATCAGGAATTGAAATAGGGAAATGGAAGGGTAGCGATGGGACTGCTGTGGTCCAACAACCTCTGAGGGTGGGGCTGCAGGCCTCGGCGCACCGGCCAGAGTCAGATCCCCTAGTAAGGTGCTGCTGTGAAGAGGAAGGCTGGCTCGGAAACAGAACTTCTATATAAATGAATACGAGCATTAGCTCATTTTTTTTAAAGTATGTTTTAGGTGCCGATGCTTATCGTCCATACTAATAAAGTCTCCAGCTAAAACATTATTCCTTATTATTCAATTTATCTTCTCTCTCTATCACTATGTTTTACTTTGGAGCAGAGTTTCCCCAATGTGCCTGATGATAAGAGCCACCCAGGGAGCTTGTTAAACACTTGCTTTCCTGAAACCCATCCCAGACCTAATGAAGGTTTCCCAAGGACTACCTGGGAATGAGCATTGAAAAATCAACTCTCCAGGTGATTCTTAATTGAATTACTTTCTATTCAGTGTTTGCTTCTGTAAGTATTTTTTCTGAGGCAAATTAGAAAAGCTCCTCTGTTGCTGTTCATTCCTCTATCCAAGAAATTTTTGAGTAATTTCTGGATCCTGAGGCCTGGGCTAAGCCCTGGGGACACAAAGATGAGTAAGATCCAGTCTCTGCCTTCAAGGAGATCAAATCACAAGAGAGACAAGACACAAAATAAGAGACATAGAACATAATGTGGTGAGGACCATGCAGGAATGAGACACAAATCAAACCCTACACTTTTGTCTGTTTGAAAGAAATAATCCACAAATTTTAAAAAAGAGCCAAACAAAATTTTCGTGGAATTAATATGTCTACCATTCCACATTAAAATGAGATTTTTCTTTTAAGATAGAGTCAGAAGAAGCTTGTAGTTTGCCTAGCACCTGGCACAAAATTGGCACTGAATAAATATTTTTTGAACAAATTAATGAATAGAAATGTCCATGAAATTATGTGCTAAAAGCAAAGCAAAGAGACTTTTTCAAAATAACCATAAGTGAATTAGACAGGCAGGGCCCCCGAGAACTTGTTCCAAGAGTTCACACAAGGGGTTTCTGACTCCTCACTCCCTCCTTTATGTTCCATCACTGTCTAATACCTTGGCTGCCATGGAAGGAAATATTATGTCCTTCCCATGGGCCACTTTGTTCTGTTACCATCAGCATACAGAGAGCAGTTGCCCTTACTCAAGACTTCTGCTTTTTTGTTTCTTGCTATCCTTTTTTCTTCCAAATGCAAAATATTTAATATGAATGTTATTTTTTCCAAGCAGGACATAATGTCTAATATGGGGCTTCTACCAGGGGAATACCTTACTAAATAGAGCTTAGTGCCATATATTTTTTAGGCCTAGATTTAATTTTCCTGGAAAGAGTTTCTCATCTACTCTGGAGGGACTTCAGGTTGAAAGCCTTCCTGACAAAAATAAGTACATAAATAATAAAGTAAATCTAATGCTAGTTTCTCTGCTATCTACATTCCCATATAAAGAACCCCGACAAACCAGAAATGAACATAAGAATAATATTTGTGTCCTGTCATATTCTTCCTATTTTTCTAAATAACCGTATTCTAAGTGTTATAATTACAGCTGGGAAGCAGTTAAAGAGAATACACGTGATTCCACGGCCAGCTTTCTAGAAGTTGAGATATAGGTAAGCCGTTCTCGCATTCAAGGTTTCTTCCCAGGTCTGAGGGAATCTAGCTCCACTACTCATGAACTTTGGGAACCAATATTTCTTAAGCAGGAATATTCACATAACCATTGTGCCCTGGCTCTCTAGGAAATCATGAATAATTGCTGTAGTCAGAGTCACAGAGCTCTAGTCACCAGTGTCTATGTGGCAGCCATACTGCAGTCAAGCAAATCAACCCTCTTGTGTCTGCCATCTCAGGGTGTCCCTGATGTAGTCGGACCTTCCAACAGGAAGACTATCAGCCTGCAAAAAAAGTATTTTCCCAGGCTGTGTGGTCATCGTATTTACTTCCATTATTTTTGAATAGCAGAGGAAACCAAAATAATAATAAAAAAATCTTCAGAGGATGAAACAATATTGATGATGATGACAGCAGCTGGTATTGGGTAAATGTGGCTCAGCACTGTGCTAAGTGCTATACATTTATTCTAGCATGAAATCTCACGGACATGGCAGTGTGCAAAAGAAATGACACAAAAGAGTACGACTCCATATTTAAACAAAGTTCTAGAACAGTTCTAAAACAAAACTAACCTTTGGTGGTTAGAATCAGATCAGTGGTTGCCTGGGCAGGAAGTGAGATAGGACTGCAATGAGGCTTAAGGGATCTTTTTGGGAGGACGAAAATGTTCCGTGTCTTGGTTGACGTGGGTTGTTACACGGGTATATTCATTGGGAGACCTAAGCATCCGTGACTTTCTAATGAACTTTCTGTCCTAAGGGTCATACCTCTTACAAGAGTGGGTCTCAGCCTTTATTTTTGCATGAGACCCACCTGGAATTCTTGCTTAAAAAGCAGATTTCTGGGCTCTTCTCAGCATAACTAAACAGGACTCTCTGGGATGGAACCCTGGAATCTGGACTTTCAGCCGTCACCCCAACTGCTTCTGAAGCAGAAATCAAGGCCTGCACCACGCTGCTAAAGTCGGTCAGGCTTCCGGCCTGTGGCTGGGTTATGTTGAGGACCAGATGTGTCTATCAGTGGTGCTACAAAAATCTATCCCTGCTCCCAGAAAAATCATTCAGAGTACATGAGAATGATAAGTGGCTGCATTTTTGTGTTTGCAGGAAAGAGTTTTATCTAAAACAAAACAAAGAGAAAACTGCCATGCATGGAAGTGACCAGTAATCTCTAGGCCTTTTCCTGAGCAGTTCCTCCTGCCACTTAATTTCATTATTAGTCCTCTTTTCATGCCCTGGTGATGCTTTTTGTTTACCTGGGGCAACTGGTTTTTAATTGATTTTTTAATAAAGGTATTTCTTGCTCTCTTTCACTCTGATTAAGAAACATAGCATGATCTCATCAGGTCTGGACAAGTATTGATGGACTGGGTATCATGGGGCTAATAAAGAGTGTTATCCAGTATTTTTTAGTGACACATAAAAACTCCCTCATGAAAGATACAAGAGGCAGAGCATAATATAAATGTCATTCTAGAAACAGTGGTATTAGGGTATTAGGGTATTATGGCCAGACATTAGTGATTTCATTAATGCACTAAGACAGGTCTCTCCCAGGGATAAGTGGTGGTGAGCGGGCACTGGAGGGTCAGAAGGAATGCAAAGGGTAAGCCATCGCAAAACAAAGAGTGAGCCCTACAGGTCTCTAGGTGTTTCTAGATAAGCTGCACAATCTAATAAAATGTTTCAGATGAACAGGAAAAGAAGAATTGAATGTAACTCTTCATTCACCCATCTTCACCTTTTCTTTTTTCCCAAAACACTATTTAAAATATTTTTGAAGGAATGAGATGTTGAAAGCCAGAAGTGCTTTGGATTTATCTTCTTTTACTCATTAAGTCTTTAAATTCAATGTGATCTACTCTACTTCTTGGATTACTGAGAGGAAGAAGGATTGAAGGTCTGTGAGAGAAATTATTTGGGGCATTTCCAGCTACTGCTCCTGGATCCCATTCCAATTAATAAGTATTTTGTGCAGAGAAAAGAAAACTGCCTGGTATTAGCACAGAGCCCCAGCCTCGCCATGAAATGACTGTTTGGCTTTGGAGAGTCTAGGAAACCCTAGTAGGCCAAAGGGCAGGGGAGATTTTGAAGCTTTTTTTCCAGATTAGAAATGGGGTTATTCTGTGATATGTGCCATCAGATATGTGCCAATCAGAAAACATTTAAGACCATCCACTCCCTTCTGGGAAGAGACTGACTGAAGGACACAGATTATATAGGAAAGGAAGCACACTGCATGAATCTTCACACAGCCTCAGGTTTCAAAGAAGCAAATATATAATAGCCTTTCCAAAGAGTACATTTGGAAAGTTATTTTAAAAGTTGGATATGTTAAAAACAACTGAGAAAAAGCACTTTAAAGACAACAGAACATAATTTTCTTTTTACATTTGTTTCTACTTTCTCATTATCCATTGACTTCATTATTTTCAAGGGATTCTGTGTTAAGCAGATAGAGACAAGCGCCAGTGGAATCTGAATTATTACCATTAATATAACTCTATTCATACCTACAGGCTGTTAGGGCCTGGGGAAACGCAGGGTGTGTGTGCGTTTTCCTGCAAAATTGGAATCATACTGTGAGTCACATTGAGGATGTGGATCTTACCCTATGTACTATCAGTTGCTATGTCATGGACATTCTACCTACAATGTCATCTAATTCATTCACTCATTTAACAAGTAATTATTACCATGTGCACCCTTTTCATGTTTCAAATTCTTACTGACACTTCACTCCTTCAGTTTTTCTCTTGTTTTGTATTGCAACTAAAAGCCTGGAAACATTTGTAAGAATAACTTCCAAATGGAAAGGTGCAAAATGAGAATGACTAAAGGTCCCAGGTGGTAAATAATCCATAAATATAATAAAGCCATTGACAAAAATTTGATTTATTTTCTCCCTTTCCTCTGCCCTGAACGTTAAAAAAATTGCTTTCAAAAAGTAATACACGTCTGATAAACAAATTTAGAAAACACAAATAGGCAAATAAGAAATAAAATAGAAAATATAAACCATGGATAGTCCCATCATCTCCTCCCAGAGACAATTGCTGCTGACATTCTTCTTGTGCCTCATTCCTGTCTCTTGTCTGTACATGTACTATGGGTTTGTATGGAATTTTGCAAAAATGAAATAGAGGTGTGTGAACAATTTGGGAAACTGCTTATGTATTTATGTCCTGAGCACCATTCTCTTTGGTACCATTTGAATCCAGCTGAGGAGTTTTCTTTCTTCTACTCTGTGTAAGTGACCACGAGCCTCTGGCTCTCTGGGACTTGTGTCTTTTCTGGGCATGCTTTTCCTACATCAGAAAGTAATGATGGTAATAGTTGACTTTTATTGAGCATTTAGTATATGCTAGTCACTTTAATAGATTATGCCTTGTAATTTTCAAAACAACCCTGTGAGGCCCCTTTCACAGATGAGGAAATTGAGGCACAAAGACGTACAGCTAGCATATGGTAAAGCCAAGACTGGAATGTAGGCAATCTGACTCCATGATCATAGGCACTACCTCCACTGCCTGAACATGTGTTCAGATCCTCAAACCCAGTCCTAAAGCTGTGGACAGCTTGGACATCACCTGGGGCAGCCCTCTCAATTTCAGCTGAGGAACTTCAGGCAGCCAGGCTCCCAAGTCACCTTCTGTTGTTCTTTCTATTTCACCACACTGCCTCCCGGCCATCCCAATGTATTTTTCCTTTTCAAAACTCTGTGACTTGAGTGTTTTGGGATATGAAAGATTAATAACCTTGGTCTGGACCAGGCTGACTGTGGGCAGGCCTTGTGAGAACTTTTCCCACACTTTGGTGCCAACAGGTCTCGGGCCTGAACTGCACACCCCTGTTATTCTTTCTAGCTGTGGGCCTCCCTGGAGCCAACCAGACTCACCGTGACAAACTGAACCAAGGTTTTTAGAGACAGACCCATGGGACACTGCTACCCAAGTCGTCAAGGAGCCAGCTCTGGACGTCTTTACCTTTATTAGAAAACTAGTGTCAGAGCAGAAACATGCTGGAACCTTACCAAGCTGACACTTTAATCTATGTAACTAAATCCATCAGTGAAATACTAATGCTGTCTACATTATTTTTCCTTTTCTAGTCAGTTATTAGCAGCCAGAAAAAGGTTGTCTCGAGGAATTCACTTCCCCCAGGACATAAGGCAAGTTCAGTGAGAAAAATGTGAGGGCCTATCTCTGGGTCCAGAAGCAGGTCATGCTGGTGAGCTCAGTGACTGTGGACATGTGGCTTCCCCTCTCTGGACCCATCCTTCATCAATAAACCAACTGGCTTGGCTTAAATGGAACCCAAATCTCTTCCAACTTTAGTTTCTATGGTCATTGTCAGCCTCAGTCAAACTCTAAGTTTGCATCAATTTTCATTAATTTGAGTATTTATTCATTTATTTTAAAGTGTTTTTAAAGTACCTAGCTTGTGCCTTGGGATAGAGTGATTGACAGACACGTAATCAATTCATTTCTATTGTGGTAAGTGCCACCCATGAAAAATACAAGGAGATATGAAAGAATGTGATAAGGCCTGCCCTCAGCTGGGAGGCCAGGCATGGCCACTGGGATGAAATGGCATTTCAGCCAGGACATGAAGGATGTATTGGCATCAGCCAGATGACAAAAGAAGAAATGAATTTTGCAGGGAGAGAGAACATCAGATTTGGATGGCCTTGCACCAAGAAGGATGTAGAATCTTTAAAGAAATGAAAGACCCCCAATGGGACTGGAGTGTAGTCGGTGAAGGGAATGTGGTTTCCTATTGCCTTTAGAATAAAGTCCTCCTTCCCTGATCATGGCTATGAGGCCCTGCCTAAATCCCCAGCCTCATCTCATGCCATTCTACCTGTGATTCACTCTTCTCCAGCCACAATGCCCTTCTCTTGCTCTACCATATCACTTATTTTAGCCTCAAGACTTTGCAGGTGTTAAACACCCTTCTGCTCTCACAATGCCCAATACCTCCTCATGCTTCTGGAATCAGTTTAACTATTACCTCTCCCCAGAGGCCTCTCCTGATCACCCAATTCAGAGATGTCAGCTCTTCCCACCCCATCAGTCTCTATCTCAGAACCTGTTCATTTCTGTCACAGCACTTGTCATGGTCCCGGTTATTTTGTTTTCTTGTTTATTCCCCTTGGGTGGATACCATATATGTCTTGGTCTCCTCATTAAATACTTGAGGCTAGAGTGTAGGCAGATTGTATAAAGCTAACTAAGGAGCTTGGACTTCATCTTGTGAGCAAAGGCATGCATTCAAGGGGTCTCAAGGAGGATGTGATTGTATCTCTGTGTTTTGTAGGAGTGCTTTGTGGACACCAGCTAGGACAGAGGCATGAGAAGATATGGGGAGACCAGGCAGAGGTGATTGTGATAGTCTATTTGAGAGATGAGAGTCGCTTAGACTGGGATTGTGGAGTAAAGATGAACAAGGTGGCTGGACTCGAGGGGGTATTTAGAAAATAAGAGTCCATAAAAATCAGTGAAGTTTTGGATATGAGAGTGAGGGAGAAGGAAGCATGGAGGGAGCCCCAGGTTTTTGGCACAAATACATCCTTTTACCAGGATGGAAAACACTAGAGGAGGAGAAGTTGGCTTGTGGAAAGATGAAGGATCAGATTTGGGATCAGATTTGACTTATTGGGGTTTTGCTGTTGTTGTTGATTTGTAAGAGTTTGCTGTATTAAAGAAATTAGCTTTTTGTGTACATGTCACAAAAATTTTGTCCAGATTTGTCTGTATTCTGAGTTTATGTTTTCTCCCCCTCTACTAGAACTTAAAATATTCATGTAAAGAGATATTTCAAGGTTTCCCTTTATAGTATTCTGGCTAAATGGTTGTAGAATTTTCTAGCAATTAGATGTGTTATAATTTAACTATTTTACCACTAAACATGCACCTGCTGCTTCCAATTTTTAGATAATATAAATATTACTGTGATGAACAACTTTGTACATAAAATTTTTTTCATTTTAGGGGCAAGAATATATTTGTGAAGTGGGAGTACTAGATCACGGCTCTTGATAATACATTGTCAAAATAATTTTCCAAAAAGATAACCCACCAGCACTTCATGAGAATACCAAGAAAACTGTCTATGTTTCTAAAAGACTGATGCCTGGAGGTCTGACATTCATTTGTAGCATAAAATCTATACACATGGTCCTTGGGTTTACTTTGTAAGATGGGGAGGGGCAAAAAGTGCAGGAGTAAAAATAAGAATGAGTAGGAGGGTTAAAGGAGTCTATTAAGGTTTATTTAAGAAAAACAGGAGCTAAACAGATACAACCAACCCCTATAATACACCAGTCGGCCCCGTATCCTAGGCTTCATGGAAACAGCTTGGCTCCCCTCCTCTCAGAGTGTAAACGCTTCCTAAACTTGGAGTGATCTTTGCACATCATAAAACACATAATCCTCCAAAAGTGGGTTCTTAGAGTTTGAGGTCTGCTGTGTTTATCAAGTGACGGAGACAGCTCAGCTGACATGGGTTGTGGTCAGTGGCTGTGTGAGTTGTTGGCGAGGAGCCGGGAGCAGGAGTTCAGGCTCACCTTGCATTGTTTTGTGCATTAGCAGAAAAGCTGCTGTGATAAACTGTCTCCTGCATAAGCTAACATTTCTTTTACTTATAAAACTTTTTTATTGTGGAAATGTTCATAGGCACCTATTATGCGCTGAATTGCGGCCCCCATTTCATATCTTGAAGTCCTAACCCTCAATACCTCAGAATGTGACTGTATTTGGAGATAGAGTCTCTAATAAAGTAATTAAGTTAAAATGAGGTCATTGGGATGGGCTCTAATCCAATGACTGGTGTGCTTATAAGAAAGAAGAAGATACACCCAGAGGAAAGACCATGTGAAGATAAAAGAAGACAGTCATCCACAAGCTACGAGTGAAGCTTCAAAATGAAACCAACCCCGCTGACACCTTGATCTTGGACTTCTACCTCCAGAATTGTAAGAAATTAAATTTCTGTTGTTTAAGCCACTGAGTTGTTTAAGCCACTTGTGGTACTTTGTTATGGCAGCCCTAATAAACTAATACAGTACCCCAAAATGAAAAGAATAGTATAATGAATCCCACATACCCATCATCCAGCTTTAACAATTGTCAATAGTTTGCTGATAGTGTTTCACACATCTCCTCCAATGTTTTTTTCGGGAGTATTCTAAAACAAATCCCAGACATATCATGTCACTGATAAATATTTCAATGATTCACTGATAAGTATTTCATATGCATCTCTGTTTGAGGACTTTTTTAAAAAAACATATTCACCAGGCCATTACTTCACCTAATGAAACTAATAAGTTATTTTCTATCATGCAGACCGTATTCAAATTTTCCCAATTGTCTCAAGGGAAGAGTTAGTTTGTTGGTTGGTTTACAGGTAGTTTGAATCCAAATCCAATTTGTGTATTTGGTTGTTACTTCCCATAAATCTCTCATATTCTAGAACAAACCTCAGTCTCTACCCTTTTGTGTGGTACAAACTTATGAAAAAACCTGGATTATTTATGCTGTTGAACACCTCACGTTCTGATTCCTTCTTCACGGTGTAGTTCAACTCAATCCTTTCTCCCCGGTATTTTCTGTAATTTGGTAATTAGATTTAGAGTCTTGATTAGATTCAGGTTCAATATTTTAGGCAAGATCATTTCACTAATAAATGCTGAAATAATTTATTTTCTATTTGAAATACTCTGAACAACACATAAAAATTGTCTTGGGTAACTGGTAGAGATAGTGATTTTGCATATTAAACATCAAATAAAAACAAAAATAAAAAATAAAATAAAATGAGAGAAATAAATGAAGAATACGCAAAGGTCATCATTTTCACTAAAAATCTGTTCTGGAGTGGAACTTCCTGACTCCAAGAACAAATAGCATATACTTTTGAGGTCACAAAGAGTCAAATTATTTTATTTTTCTCATTTATTTTAAAACCACACTGGTGTGGCAGCTGCATAGTTATGAATATGAAGCCTCCAAACAAAAGTGTGCCCACGGTCCTTCACCTTTCCAGGGCTTCCTCTTCCCATGAGCCCCTGGAAATAGCACTGCTTCTCTGCTGTATTGTGCTTTACCCCCCTGCTTTCAGAGGCCTGCCCCTCCCTGGAAATCAGGCTTCATGGAAGTGCTGTCTACAGTCGCAGGAGACTGGAAATGATCTCCATGCCCATCAAAAGGGGACTTGTTTTAAATACATTTCTGTAGAGCTGTGTATGCTAATAAGATACCATCTCCAAAATACATTGTGTGTTGAAGAAAGCAACATTTAAAACTGCATACAGAGTTGGCTACCATATGTGTAACACAATGTTTACTATATGCGTGGAATATTATTGTAAGAATACATAAGAAACTGGGAAATTGGAGGACCAAGGGGCTAGTGTAAAAGATAGATTTGATTTTTATTGCTGACCCTTTTGTGCTATTTGAATTTTTAGCTATGTATATACATTTTGCAAAAAATAAATTCATTCATTCCTTGGAAATTGGGATGGACTGAGTGGTTGTCAGTGACGCTACAGAGCTGAGCCAGGAGTTTTCAGTTCTCGTCTATGTTTATCAAGCCCGGGAGATGACAGACAGCAGTGGGGTTTTCATTCGAAACACTTTTCAGCTTGCATTTGACCACTTTGAAGAGGGAAACCAAACAGACTTTTGGAACAGTTTTCAAGTATCAAATGTGTTCTGTGTTTCAAAGGATTTTAACTCACAAGTAGACCTTTCTCTGCGCTGACATTCCTACTTTGAGAAACTAAAACAAGTAGCTTGTACAAAAAAAAAAAAATGTATAAATTATGATTACTTCTGATCAAACATGTAATGTCAAGTCTGGAAGAAAGAAAAAGAAACTTCCAAAATAGAGTCTGTGTTAGTGTTTCCATAAAACATGCCATGTACTATACATTGCAGGGCACCAGCTAAGGAAGTCTATTAATAGAACCGAGAAAACAATAATAGGGAACCACAGGGCCTGGTCATTTTTAAAGATATGAGAATGAGCTCTTGGTTTTATAATTCTAGAGCTGTTAAAACACCTGCCAGCAGCACTTCTTATTCGTGTGGATTTTTTTTCCATTACACTGTGTGTGGAAAGACATTTTCAAACAAAGTGTAAAAACCATTCAAGAAAACTCAAAGTCCCAGCTATGAAGCTTGATAAAATGGTCTGGAAAAACTGTGTTTACAAATTTGAAAACAGTAACTGAGGGCTTTTGTTAACCCTCAAGCTTCTGTGCTGTGGGGAAGCCTAACGATGGAGGTAATTTCTATAAAAAGGATTGTCAGTAAGCACAAATCATGTAGAGCAGAAGAAACAAAACACAGGTAGATTTCAAAATAGTTATCATCGATTTAATTGATCAGGGTCTCAAACAACCATCAATGTGACAAGGGGGGTGTGGCCACTGAAGGAAATGATTTCTGCTTCTAGACTTCTGGAATCTCCATGTTTTTAGGTACCACAGCCCAGACTTACCCCGGAGGAACCGACCTCCACCTTGTTTGGCCTTTCATTTTAACAGCTGAGCCCATCCTATACCCAGCCCAAGTATGGGAACATGGAGGTGATGGGACCTAGGAACCTTCCCGCAATTCTTTTCCCTACTAGCTGATCAAATTCCTCAGTCATTCTTTTGGATTAAGGGCTTGACACTAGAGTACCAAAATGTTACAACATTACAAGCGAGCGTAGTGTGGTGGTTAAAGGCTCCCGCCATGGAGCCAGAAGGACATGAGTGCAAATCTCAACACCACCACCTGTTGGTCGTAAAACCCACCTCAGAGGCTAGAGTGAAGGTTGAAAACTGTAATGCCATCACCAGAATCCAAGACTCCTCACTCCAGAACAAGCCCTCCCCTCTGGGGCTCCCGACTCCAGTCGGGAGGACAGGCATGTGGACTAATAACTACATGAATGATCAGAACGTAAGAGAGACATGACCTAGTCCTAAGAAGACCAAATGGGAAAGCAGATGGCTCACTTAGGGAGGGGAGGGGAGGGCTTCAAGAAAAGAAAAAGGAACGTTCTGAGCAGAGAGTGAGAGAAGGGCATGGCAGACACAGATAAAGCAGCACATGGGAAGTTATGGAACGCTTGGACCCCTAGCTCACAATGTGGCAATGACTCGTTTATCATCTTGCATTTGGTTGCTACTTTTGAGGGACTTGATAACTCCAGGGGGGCTGTGCTATATGCAGTGTCTCTTTCAACCAGGGTTATAGCAGGGCAGAGTTCTCAGCCCTCTTTCTCTATTCTGGACACCTCTTGCTCTTTTCTTCTCTGCCCATTTCCTGCTTCATCTCTTCCCAAGAGGAGGGACTGTTAATCTGGACAAATTGCAGGGTATTGATAGGCAATAGTTACTTGGGGGCAGGACTACTGTGTACAAAATAATTACATATCTCTTTCCTGATTCTCAGGAATCCCTGGCCCACCCCCACCTCCAGGTGTTCCAAAGCAGTGAGTGATTTCTGCTGACCATGATGTGCGATTGTAAGGTCCCTCCTCTTCCAGTCTCCTCTGAAGCCCCAGGTTCTACTACAGGAGCTGCGGTGCACAGGAGAAATGCAATAAATGATGGGCAGATTGAATAGTGCTCTGGCTAAGAGAAACACCATCCTCTTGCGTAAACATGCTTATACTTGGCATAATGCTAGATGCTGACACTAGTTTTGACATATTTATGATTAAACAGATAATGAGTTTTCTTGGAAGTCATTACTGGCATCAGATTTGGATTGCAGATAAATTGGATATCATAGTTTTTACCATTTTACCGTGTTTTGACATGATTGACCTATATCAATCAATTAATCCTTTCCAGCAGTAGTCTGCCCATGTTTGAAGAACATGTCCAAGTCTGTTCTGGGACACCTTGGAACTGAGAACACCTGCTTTTATCCAGGCTGACTGGGATTCAAAATAACCCAGGGGTTTCCCGGTTCAGGGACTAGGGAAGATTCCTGTCATCGAGAGGTGTGTCCCCAGGTTAGCAAGGCATCTGCAGCAGAATAATCATTTTACTGTGCAAGGTTCTACACATGTGGTTCTGGAGCCAGCACCTGTGGCGGAAGCCTCTCGGCTCCCATGGCACCTTCCTTCTAGCACATGCCACAGCTCTCTGGTGTGACTTTGGGGCTAATTTCTGCAAGCTCAACCCAGATTCTACCTCTTCAGCCCTCCCAACAGTTCCAAAGAAACACATGAAAGTGTGTGCATTTTATAACTGAGGAAATTAATGAGCAGTGAAGAGAATAGCTATATCAGAAGACACAGAACAACTCAAAAGTGGATGCGGCAAAGAAAAAGCAAGTTCTGGGGCTCCTGGACTCGGATCCTGTAATATGACCAACCTCAGCCTCTCTCTTTCAGTTTTCTTCCAGATTCCCACATGGTTCACCACCTCCCTTCAGGCAGGTCTCTGCTTACATATCATAGAGCCCTACCCTGACCTCCTACTTGCAATAACTCCTCTTCCAACCAGCATCTCTCTCTCCTTCCCCGGCTTTGGGTTTTTTTCGAGCACTTCTCATCCGCGGACATGTTGTATATTTACGTACTTATTGCTTGTGAACTCCAACTAGAACACAGTCTTCACGAGAGCAGGGACTTCTTTTCACTGCTATATCCCAACACCTAAAACAATACCTGGCACATAGTAGGCAATAAACACTTGCTAGATAAAAGAATAACTACCAGCTCACAATTAGAAAGCCTTCGTCCGTGCTAGGCATTTTATATGCATTTGTTCATCAAATTCTTATACCAATGTAATAAGACAGATGCTATCATTATCCACATTTTACAGATGAGAAAGCTGCCATTGAGGGAGGTTAGAGAACTTGTCCAAAGCCATACAGTTTACTAAATGCTAAAACTTAAATACAGTCGAGGGTGATCTAACCACAGGCCCTACTTTCTTCACACACTCTACTGCACATTCAGATTTTACCTTCCCAGCCCTCTTCCTCAGAATCTCTAGCAAAAATAAGTCTAACACTGCCCTTATTTTTGGAAAATATTTAAAGTTATCTCTTACTGATGTTTTTTAATTTAAAAATTGCCCCCAAATAAAATAAAAGGATAAAATATTAAAATGCGCAAAGAAGCAAAGCGTAAGAAGAGAAGTCAATGACGAGATCTACGAGGCATATGCCTGGAGAAAAGCTGCTCGAAGATCTTCATTCTTAGTTTTGTGTTCACTTAAATGACTCTTCAGAAATACTTTGGGGTGGACAAGTTGACACATTGAAAAAGCTCAAGCAATTTTGAAGAAATGCTAGATCTTTGATAAACCAGTACTTGTAGGTATATTTGCCTGGGGATGTGATTGCAGGGGTGAGGGGAGAGGAAGGCTCTCTGCATCCCACCTGCCCCCCACACACACACACCAAATTGCCTCCTGGACAATCTTGCTGGTACCTGGAATTATACCATCGGCTATAACTCTGTCTCCTGTTCAAATACATCTCCTGAGGGAGACAGCCCTTTAGTCTTCCCAATCTTGACCGTGAATGCATCCAGTTGTTCATGAAAACAATTTTTTAATAGGGAGACAGGTAGAGAACACATGAGGACCTGCATTCCTGAGGGAGGACAGGGATCAGATAGGAGAGAGAATGAATCAGCAGGTGTCCCCCTACTTGGCACATATCAAGTAGGAGTTTAAATGCATCTGGTAACAAAAATAAAAATACTTATATTTAAAAGGTTTGGTTTTTTGGGGGTATTTTTGCTGAGGAAGATTCGCCCTGAGCTAACATCCACTGCCAATCCTCCTCGTTTTGTTTGTGAGCCACCATCATGGCATGGCCATTGATGGATGAGCCATGCAGGCTCTCACTGTGAACTGAACCCAGGCCGCCAAAGCAGAGTGCACCGAACACAACCACTAGGCCACCAGAGCTGGCCCTAAAACTTTTTCTTCATTAAAAGAAACTGTGTTAAGGGGCCAGCCCAGTGGCATAGTGGTTAAGTTCACATGCTCTGCTTCGCCGGCCTGGGATTTGCAGGTTCGGATCCTGGGCTCAGACCTAAGCACCGCTCATCAGTCCATGCTGCGGTGGCATCCCATATACAAAAAGTAGAAGAAGATGGACACAGATGTTGACTCAGTGACAATCTTCCTCAGGCAAAAAGAGGAGGATTGGCAGCGGATGTT
Organism: Tapirus indicus; assembly: GCA_031878705.1. Lineage (NCBI taxonomy): Eukaryota > Metazoa > Chordata > Mammalia > Perissodactyla > Tapiridae > Tapirus > Tapirus indicus. Next base: position 42,305,166 of record CM062925.1, read on the forward strand.
AGCTCAGGGCCAATCTTCCTCACAAAAAAAAAAGAAAGAAAGAAAAGAAACTCTGTTAAAACATTAACTGAGGCATATTAAAAATCTGAAGAGTTTATCTGAGCAAAAATTGATTCAAATCAGACATCATCCAATCTAGCAGATAGAAAGGAGCTCCAAGAAGCTGTACAAAATTAAAGACTTTTATAGGCAGCAGGGAGCAGAGACAAGGAAGCTATACTAGGCTAAAGAGCCAGTTGGTTATTGCATGGTTACTTTCCTTTAGGGGAGGGCAGGGAGATTACCCTAACTAGTGATTCCTAATTGACTGGTTTAAGATTCCATTTCTGGGAGACCCGAAACTGTAATTAAGTCTCAGTTTGGTGACCTGGGGCTTAGCATAAGCAACTCCATTTTGGGCCTGTTGTTTTGTTTTTAATAGCTCTAAGAGGGCAAGGACTGGACCCGTTCGTTCAGCCTGTACCTCAACACCTCGTAAATGAGCACAGCGCCTGGCATGTAGTGGAAGCTTGATAAATATTTACTGGGTGGATGAATATACAGTTCTTGAAGCCCGCCTCAGGCTCTCCCCTCCTCCTGCCTCCTGTCCTTCAAGGAAAGTTCCACCTTCTTTCTCGCACCAACCCTCTCCCTAAGTGAATTTCTCCAGCAAATATCATTTCCACAGTGAATTTTATGAGGAATTAATCATCTATAGACAGTAAAATCTCTTGAAAAATTTAGTTGAAAAGTTATTTATATTATCTTTTGTACAATGTTTCATCTGTTCATATCTTATCTCTGCCTCAGAGAGGTAGAGGCTTCACAACTTTGCCTCATCAACGCTTTCAACACAAATATAAATATTGATTGGGTTTCTATAAGAAAACTTCACCTTTAAATTCAAGTAAACTAAAGGGAAATGGAAAAACCAAGAGACCAGGCACATTATCCTACTGCTTCGGTGTCTCAAAAACAAAATCTGAAAATGCTGGATTAAATGAGTATATTTATCATTAATAACACACCGTTCTCAACTGAATATAATTGATTTTTTTAAAAAATGAGTTCTTATTTATCTGGACAAGAAAGGCACCATCACACACATATACACCGTGACTTTACCTGGGAAAATTAGGAGAAAAGGTCCATCAACTACAAGTACCACAGCATAGCATTACAACCGCCTCACCTTTCTGATCTAGAAATGCCACGTTTGACGGCAATTACACTATGAAACAGCATTTTCCCTTTGTGTTACATTGAAATTTTTATTGATATTCTTTTTTTATTATTATTATTTTTTTTGTGTGTGGGGAAGACCAGCCCTGAGTTAACATCTGTTCCAATCCTCCCCTTTTTGCTGAGGAAGACTGGCCCTGGGCTAACATCCGTGCCTGTCTTCCTCCACTTTATATGGGACGCCACCACGGCATGGCTGACAGGCAGTGCGTCTGCGGGCGCCCGGGATCCGAACTGGCGAACCCGGGGCTGCCAAGCGCGGACTAAACCGCTGCGCCACCGGGCGGCCCCTGATATTCTTACAAACTGCAGAATTTTAAGATTTTTTTTGAGGTTGCATGATATATTCTTCAGATCTATTTTCTTCCCAAGAATCAGTTCTCATAACTACTGATAAACTATGTTCTCTTTCTATGGACAATTCCTTAGAATTTCTTTGTATCTGTTTGAAATGTGTGAGCACAGAGAATATGACTCTCTGTCAGCATCTACATAATAAAACTAAGTCCCCACCGCCCACTGCCTTCTCTGTGGGGTTATTATAGGGTTGAAAGCTCATCAGGGTTCCCCCCACCACCCTTCACAATCAAATAAAGCAATGAGGGAAAAAAGAAAATCCACCACCTCAACCGTCAGCAGGATAGCGTGAGCAGATTAATCCAGCTTTTAAGATGCTGCTGCAGGTCAGACTTGGAGGTCGTGGGTGTTGGCAGTGTTCCATCTGTTAAAGAAATCAGGTTTTCTGTGTGATGGGTTGTGCGCCACCATCATGACAACCCACAGCATTAAAGCTCACAATGGCCTAGCTGGTTCCATGTTGTTCTAAATAAAAGAGAAAAGAATGCACACCCTAAAAGACAGTGCAAACTTATGAAATAGGGGCATACTCTGGCTTCATATATCGTGGCTTTGAGGCAATGGGGGAACAGAATTGTATTTACCCTTCATATTAGAAATAATTTGAGAATAATTTTGCTCCCTCTTTCCAGGAAATCTGGTCTTCCGGGTCACAGAGCAGGGTGACTCTCTTCTTGTCAATCCCTACACATCACAACCATCCAGTGAAATCACAACAGAGGTTTTCTTCATGCTGTGTTCAGAGACATGTGGAAGGTCTCTCCCTCCAAAGAGCCAACCATTATTCATTAGGTGCCAGGCATTATTTAAACATTCCGTATGTGTTTAATCTTTGCAACAATTCTCTGAGACTGCTGCCTTTATCATCATCCCATTTTACAGATGAGGAGACTGAGGGAAGGAGGTCTTACCCAAGCGATTCAGCTGAGAAGTGGGAGAGTCAGAATTCAAGCCCAGGCAGCCTGAAGCCAGAGCCTGCCGTAGCTCTAAATGCCTGAACACATCCTCTTACTTCATAAATACCTAACAGCAGAGTGGAAGTGCCCCCCACCCCCACCCCAGGCAGCCAAATCCCCACCTGACCTCCCACTCATACTCTTATTCTTCTTATTTCTTTTTTTTGGAAGCAAACTTAAGGATGATATCAACATGGGTTTTTCACTTCAACTCAGACAAAAAGAAGTCACATTCTTTTACTCTCTCCAAAACCATCTTAGATTTTTGTGTAACCTGATACCTTAACAAAGAACTGTTAAAAAATATATCTCTCTCTCTCAAAGCTGTGTGTTACTGTTGCATTACCCTCTTGGATGCTTTGGTTCTACTTAAGAGCTTATCCTTTTCCCCATAAGCGAGTTTTGGGGAGGAGGTAATACGTCTTTTGGCTCTTGAACGCTGCTCGCCTCTGAACCTCATTATGGCAAGTCACTTTCTGAGGCTGGGCCCTAGCTCTAGACAAATGATTGTATGAAGTTTTAAATAAACATACAACATTTACGTTATGCTGTTTCTTGAAATGATTTATCATCATTTTCTTCCTTTAGTCCTGCTCTCTGGACATAAAAGACATGAGCTTTTGCTGTTTATACAAACCAAATCCTCTGTTTGCTCTGATTAAGCAGTCATGGGTCTTTAATACAGCACAGGCTTGAGATTTGGGATTATTCCCTTTGGGAGTGGTGGAATTAAATACATTAGCCAACAGAGATAAGCGAGGGCACCAGAGTTTAATTGACATTAAAATAGATATGGTGGGTAACAAAAATAGCAGGCAGAAAAACAGCCTGTGTTCTCCTTTTCTGCCATGGTGGATGAAGTTCTATGATCCTGTGACTTGAAGCCTTTCAAAGTCTCCAAAGCTAATGGCCTGGAAGATATAGGAAAAAGGTGAAAATGGTGCAGACAGAGAAGTCCGGTCCTGAGTTCCTAAGAAGCTTGGCACCTAGAAGACATTCCTGTGAAGAGAGGGAACCTCAACGTTGCCCACTATGGAAGACTTCTGCCCTACCTGGACTGAGCACAGTTGGCAATCAGTGGAAAACAATTAAATTACCGAAAACTCTCCTGCCCCTCAAAAGGATTTTTAGAAATGTGGAGAGAGAAACCACCTTCTTCTGTGGCCCCCACGAGTGACTGGACAGAGAGGACATTCTCATACATAATTCCAATTGGCAGCTTTTAATTTTTCACTATTTCATAATTGGCTGATCTGTCGGCATTTTCTTTTTTGTTCTATTTGTGGGTATGTAAATGGATCTTGTCACACTCCCACAGAAGCTGGCACATGTAGTCAGCAATGGCCATGGGATTGGGCAACCTCTCCAGTTAACGCATATGGAATAGATGTGGAGTGGTTTTTTTAAGTATCATCATGTGAGTCATATGTATTTTCACTTCAATTTAGAATCTCTAACTTTTCTGGTTTTTAAGTTTAAAACCAGACCAGAAGTGCTCCCTTTGGGGACACCAACTAAAATTGGAAAAACCAGCTGTGGGCAGAGGGGGCCATGTTGGACAAAACAAAATGAAGTCTTGCCATTTTGAGCAATGAGAATCAGGAGAAACACCTTAGAAGTTTATCAGAATGGGGGAAACCTTGAATCAAAAATATATTGACTGCTTCCATTTCATCTGAAATTCTATAAATGGCAAAACTGATCCATAGTGACAGAAAGCAAATCAGAGATTGCCTGAGGCCAGAGGCACAGGGGAGGGTGAGGATACACTGGGAAGGAGCAGGGGAACTTTTGGGGGTGTTGGAAATATTCTACATCTTAATTGTAGTAGTTGCACAAATTAAACTCATAAAAACATACACTTAAAATGAATGCATTTTATTGTACATAAATTATAACTCAATAAAGTTGATTTTAAAAATATATACCGGCGTAAGTTACTGAGAAGCCATGGGAAACCTTTCTAAATCATCTTTTATTTTAATATAAAAGAAAATAGTTGAGCTAATACTCCAGGAGTCAATAATGGTAAAATGGATTTTTTTTTGCAAACAAAAATAATATATATCCATCAGCTTTAAGTGCTATAGCTGACAGGCTGAGATGTTATTGCCAACTGCTATCTGAGAAGAAGTTTCTGGCTGGCTCTGCCGGCGCAGCGGCGGGAGGCCTGCTCTCCCCCAAGCTCACATAGTTTTCCTTGCTGCACAAGGCGGTATGTTTCATTCTCGGTGATGGATAGAAAGGCGCCCAAGTTAATTGCACGATGTGCTTTAATCTCCCACATGAACATGGAAGTAAGTATCCATCAACTTTGTGCCCAGTGTGTCTTGTGTTTTCATTACCCAAGTGGCAGTTCTGGAATATTACCTATGTTCTCATTCACCGAGGCCAGTTAGATGTGGGAGCAGGAAGGTGCGTGTGGTCAGTCCCAGCTCCTAAAAGGCAGTGTCGTCTGCAGGAATGAGGAGAGGCCGCAGTGGGCCTGGTGGACAGGCCTGTGGAGACGCAGCAGCCGGATCCGAGCTGCAGCCCTGCCCGGGATCCCAGGACCGGGGCGCGCTGGCCCGACTGGCTGGGCCGCAGCGTGGTGTCGGGGTCGAGCCCTCCCCCATCCCTCCCTCTCGCCCTCCCCTGCACCAGATTCTCTCCCCACCACAGGGACACACCGCCCTTGATAGATGCGGAGAGTTTGGGTTTTGTGATTCAACAGTTGATAGTGAGCATTCCCCCCAGAGAAGCAGCAGCCAGAGCCAAACCAGTTCTGTCTCACTCTGTGGTCCCTCAGGCTCTTGGAGTGTTTACACTAAACTCCAGGCCGGGGAAGAGAATTTACAGCCTTATCACAGAATTAAAGGCGCTGGCCTGGCGGCTGGGGGGATGTGTGTCTCACTTGCTAGTTTTCCAAAGGAGACTTCTGACTTCGTGCAGGCGGGTGGTTATTTTATTCTCTCTCTCCTCCTCTGCCTGAAGTTCCTCTTTGAAAATTTTCTGTCACGTTTACTGAGATAGTGAGGATTTACTTTTTACTTCTATTCCAATATGAATGTCAGGAAATGATTGCTATAGGAAAGCATTTTCTTAAAAACTGCAAATTAGATGTAATCGATATAAGAATGACAATAGGTCAGTATTTCTCTTTTTAAAAATGTAATTGACTTATTAAGTTGATACAAAAGAATATTTAAAATATATGTAAGGTATAAAGAATGGTAATACAACGAATACTTAGTGTTAAGGAAAGTTTTTGAACTTGATATACATAGAATTGTATTATACATATGCTTTGTGACTTGTTTTCAAGTAACATTAGGTTCCCGAGTCATTCATTGCGCTGCACGTAGCCTGTTGTAAGTCACTCATGTTCACTGCTATATTCATCCATTCTATTGTTGGTGGGTGTTTGGGTTATTTCCAGTTTCTTCTTTTACGAATAGTGCTGTTGTGAACATTTTTGTACATTTTTCCTGGTCTCCTGGTCCCTCTAGAGTTTCTCTAGGCCTAGAGTATATAGCTGGGAGTGGAATTACTGGGTCATGAGTATGTGCATCTTTATTTACTGATAATGCCAAATTGTTTTCCATACGGATTTACTCTCTCGCTAGCAATATATATAGAAATTGTGCAAACCTTCACCGATATTTAATATTGTCAGATTTTTTTTTTTGTCAGTTTGGCGGTAACAAAATGGATCCCTATTGTGATTTTTACTTGCGTTTCTCCAATTACTAATGAGGTTGCACATCTTTTCATTGGCCATCTGGATTTCTTCTTCTGTGAATGGTCTGTTCTCCACTGTCCGTTTCCGCTTGTTAGTTATACATTTTGCAAATATCTTCTCTTGATTTGTAGCATGTCCTTTCACTGCATTAATGATAAATTTTGATGAACTGAGGTTCTTAGTATTCATGTAGTTTAATTTATCAATCTTTGTCTATATGGTTGGTGGGTTTTTTGTGTCTTATTTAAGAAACTTTCCCTTAATCCTAGTTAAAAAGATAGTCTCCTATGTTGTCTTCTAAGAGTTTTATAATTTTACCTTGCACATGTAGGTCTTTAATCCACCTGGAATTGATTTTCATGTGTGTGTGGCATTAAGATACAGACCCAATTTCATTTTTTTCCATATGGATATCCAATTATTCCAAGATCATTTATTGAATAGTCCCTGAAATGCAATGGCTAGTGTCATAAACTAAGTGTATGTTTGTGGTTTTTGTTTCCCCTGGGCTCTCTATTCTGTTCCTTTGATCAATTTGTCTATCCCTAAATCAATACCATACTGAATCAATTATTATAGTTTCATTGTAGATGGTAATATCTACTAAATTAAATTTCCCCTTGACCCCTTTATTTTCCATATAAATATTAGAATCAGCCTGTCAGTTTCATAGGAAAAAAACTTTGGGACTTTTATTGGAATCATATTGAATCTAGATATCAATTTGGGGCAACGTTGACACTTTGATGTTGAACTTTTCAGTCCATGAACATAGTATGTGATTTAAGCTTTCTCTAATGTATTTCAAAAAACCTTCATAATTTTCTTCATACTTTTGGTAATATATTAATGGCATCTTTTAAAAAATTATTTTTAACCATTCAGTGCTGGAGTATAGAAATGCAGTTGATTTTTGTACATTGATTTTGCATCCAGTGACTTGTAATTCTTTATCTGTAGATTATTTCCTTCTACATAATGGTTTTATCTAGGAATATAGTTTTGTTACTTTCCAATCCTTATACTTTTTACTTACTTTTCTTAATGTCACTGGAGAACGGTTAAATAGAATTGATAATAGCAGGCAACCTGGTCTTATTTCTAACTTTAAGGGGAATGCTCTCAACATTTCACCATTATGTGATGTTTGCTGTAGATACCCTTTATCAGTGTTCAATAAGTATAGTGCTATTCCTTCTTTAAGAGGTTTTTATTATGAATGTATATTCAATTTTGTCAAACACTTTTTCATTATTGAGATAATCACATGGTTTTTCTCTATTACTGTGATGAATTTCTGTAATTAATTTTCTAATATTATATTAAACTTGCAATCTAGGGAAAAAAACTCAACTTCATCATGATATATAACTTATTTTATATTGTTGGGTTTGGTCTGCTAATATTTTTCTTAGGATTTTTCCAGCTAATGTTCCAAGTCTTTATTTCTTAGAAGGAAAATGATTTCACCAGTCTTTACCCAGTCTCAATGGTATTGAACCTTAGAAGCGTTATTAAAACTGTATTCCACCTTGTGGCCTTGAAACACATGCTTCCAAATAAAAATCTTTCATGAGCATCCTGGAAGCACCATATAAGGTTGATATATCACTTCCCAAGTCTATTCTGCATCCTTCGAATTTTAAACCTTGAATTTATTATTTGAGCAACTTTTCAAGCAGCATGAAAAGAAACTAAATTTCTTAGACTGCACAAAGGTGATATATGGAAATACAGTATTTCTACCAGGTTCTTGAGTATCTTTAGCCATAAAGAAGCTTCTAGATTTTGTATCTACATATATGATAAAGTCAGTTTATTTTTGTGCTTCCTAGTAATTGTTCTTTTTTTTTTTTTGCTGAGGAAGATTAGCCCTGAGCCAACATCTGTGCCAATCTTCCTCTACTTTATTTGTGACTCACTGCCACAGCATGGCTGATGAGTGGTGTACGTCCACCCCCGGGATCCAAACCTGTGAACCCAGGCCCCTGAAGTGGAGCACACCAAACTTAACCACTAGGCCACGGGGCTGACCCACAAGTAACTGTTCTTATTAGATTGCCATGCTTGCCTGATGTGTCCTCACAACTGAACCATAAGTTTTTCTAGGACAGGCACTGCAGTCTCTAGTCCTCATCTGTCCTGTCCTAATGCACATCCTCTGGCTCTGCCCACAGAGCAGGGTGCACTCCATAAACAGGGACCAATTCCATGCTCCTGGATTAAGAGGCAGTGTGGGTCAGTGGTTAAAGCCAGAGTGTCTCAGGCCTTCATACTTCTCAACAATCACTTAAGAATTCAAAAACATTTGTCTGGTTTTGCTGTCAGACTTCCCACGAGGGAGAAAACAACAGTGGGTTAAAGATGCATGTCTGGAAAACAAAGTAGCAGATCCCTCACGTGAATTCCTGAGATAACATGTAGCTCAGGAGATGCGTTCAATCTGAACTTTCCCCCAATATCTATCTTTCTACACCTTCCAGTTGACTTTTAAGAGGAATCAAACCTTTCATTTCGTCAGTAATCCCCTTTGGTCTGGGATCCCTTTTATGGCAATAGGACTGAGACCCTCCATTTTATTAGAAGTGTCAGTGGACATGGTTGTTTGGAAATGAGAATGATTGAACAGGGCCATTATGTGGAAGAATTTTTGAAAAGTGAGGGCATAGCTAAAACAAACACTATTTTTAAGCCTGGATCTACTGACCTTGGGAACCACAAAATCATTATTTACTAAGTAATGCTTCACAGCTTGCCATTGTTCATCTGAACGCTGGTTGCAAAACACACTACTCACTAGGGACCCCTAATCAGCTTGGCTGGTAATGGGACCCACTGCTCCCAGTCTAAAACCCAGTTCCATGCTTCTTGGTTTCCTACTACAGGGTGAAAAAGGGGGCAGGTGAGAACTCCTGGGCCTGAAGGTGTTCTTCAGGGCTCCATGAGAAGTCCTTGAAATGAACTCATAGAATGAGGGGAGAAGGCTATATGTTATTGATATTGTGATTTAAAATAATATTCTAATAAATGAAAACCTCTAAGATTAGAGACACATATGGACACCCTATCTTATGTTGAGTTTAATCAACTGTCAGTGATTATTATAATATTTTGAGTTTGCTTTAAAATACTCCAGCAGAGGGGAAAGAAAATGTAGTGGTGGGGAATACATGAAACAAGAATGGCAGAATGTGGATCATCATTGAGGCTGGGGGATGGATAAATAGGATTCATTATACAAGTCTCTCTACTTTTATAAAGGTATGAAAATTTCCATATTAAATTTTTTTATTATTCACTGACTAAAATGGAAAGAAAGATACCAACCTTTATGTTGTTAACACAGGTGGACTTTTGTTCCTATCTATGGTGGATGCTGTGGAGTGCTACTCAGATCCCATTCAGGAGTGAAAGCATATTCCCCAGCTGCTGGGAATGCTCCCCACAGAAAGCCCTCTTCACTCCAACATCCCAGCTTCAGCTTCCATTGAGATTGCATCTCAGCTCATTTTCTCCCTCTGGCCAGGACTGCGTCTGTCCCATCCCTTCCACAGGTGATGATCCCTAGAGCACTTCCTAATAAACCTCCTCCAAGCTTATCTCTGATTCAGTCTCCTTCCTGGGGGAACCCAGCCCTGACACTACTATAAACACAGAATCAGAGCATGTTAGTGATGAAAGGGACCTAAGTGCTTTCTCAATGCAAATCCCTCACTTTACAGGTAAGGAAATGGCACATGACAGAGGCTATATGACTTGTCTAGTACCAATCACTTGACTAGTTGATTAGTTGATGCCAGAACTGAAGTGGTAGAACACGCAATTCCTAACTCCCACAGGCCAGTCGGTTGCCCTGTGCTAAACATTACACTCATTCATGTGGGCCAACTTTGAAAATCAGTTAGTTGCTTAGTTGATACTGTTTGGTCTTGCAGTGTGATGGCCAAGGGATACTAACATATTACATAGTTTTGACTACTTGCAACAGATTAGTCAACTAAAGGTTGTTAGCAACAAGGACATTTACTTGCTTCTACACCCCGACAGTGAGCACAAAAGTTAGAGATGTCATGAGAAGTCCATATTCTTTCCATCTTTCTGCTGTAATATGTTCAGTATGTTGGCTTTTATCCTCAAATCCCAAGAAGACTCCTATGGCTCCAGGCATCACATTCACTTACAACAAAATCAAGACAGAAAAAAGTGACTATTATTATTGTTATTTGTAATTAGGGAGAAAAGCCTTTCCCAGAACCCCCTCAGCAGACTTCTCCTCAGATGCCCTTGAGTCTTATAGCCATACTCTAGCTATCAGGAACCCCCTCAGCAGACTTCTCCTCAGATGCCCTTGAGTCTTATAGCCATACTCTAGCTATCAGGAACCCCCTCAGCAGACTTCTCCTCAGATGCCCTTGAGTCTTATAGCCATACTCTAGCTATCAGGAAGGATGGGGATCCAATTTTTTGGCATTTGGGGCCTTTCTAGGGAGATAAGCTCTAACGAGGAAAACAGAAGGCTGAAAGGTCACTGGTTAGGCAACACAGTGACTACCACATCAGGTTAATTTTCATCCTCTGAAACCACCTGCTCAGCAGAGGAAAGGTGTTTATTGGATATAATATCATCTAATTAGCACTTTTAAGATAGGTCCTCACCGAGGAGACTTAACTGATGAGATGAAGTGGCCTACATGACAACCACAAATTTGAAACATGCAGTTTTCTTTTTAAGACTTTATTTTTTTAGAGAAGTTTTAGGCTCACAGCAAATTTGAGAGGGAGGAGGGATGGGAAGATTTCCCATTTACCCCCTGCCCCCACACATGCATCACCTCCGCCATTATCAACATAACTCACCAGACTGCTACATTTTTTACCAGGGATGAATTTACATTGACACATCATAAGCACCCAAAGCCCATAGTTTACCCTAGGGTTCACTCTTGGTGTTGTACATCCAATGGGCTTGGACAAGTGTATAATGACCTATAACCATCTTTCTAATATCATACCAAGTATTTTCACTGCCCTAAGAATCCTCCGTACACTGCCTTTTCATCTCCCATCCCGAACCCTGGAAACTACTGATCAGTTTATTGTGTCTGTAGTTTGGCCTTTTCCAGAATATGCATTTCTTTTTATACTTCACTGAAACAGAGACCCAATTACTTTAAAACTCGAAAGGATGTACTTTATACGAACTAATTAAAACACAAGTTTTACTTTTTCAATGTGAGCTTTTTTTACATTTACAATCATTAGGATATTTTGTTTTGTAAGACTAAGAAAATTGATATTGTGGAAATGATTCACATCAACTTGTCTGTATCTATAAAACTTTAGAACAAACCATTAGGGGGAAAAATAGCAAATATAGGACAGAACAGGGCAAGAAAAGTAAACTCAGAGTCATTTTACATATTGACAAAATGGTGGACTTGGTGGAGGAGGAGAGAACCAAACATGAACAATTTTCAATTTTTCCATTTTCTTTAATCTGTGACTGAAAGTTCTCCACCATCAGCTACCAGCAGATGGAACTTGTCTACTGCTCTTTTGGATTTATCACAAGGAGCCTTGGTTTGATACTATGTTATAACTCCCCAACCAGCTTCTCCAATGGAGAGACAGTCATTCGTTATTGTATTGTCCGAAAGGCCTAGTGGAGTTCTTTGTATTCAGGTAAATGTTTACTGATTATTATTTTAGATTCCACAAATAACTGACTAGACAGTGCCCAACTGAACGGAAGTTCATGGTGTATATGTGATTTAGCTGCAATTTAGGGGAAATTATTTTCCTAAAGATTTGGTTTTAAGCCCTCTGCTTCTTAGCATTTACATGACTTAATATAACATGGATAATGGAATAGAAATCATGATCTCAACATTTTAAGTTGAGTACAGGTTTAGAATTTAGAGCCATTAATTCAAGTATTCATTATCACATTCAACAAATCTTTATGAAGCGCTTATTCTAAGACGGGCCCTGTGCTTGCGCTTGAAAGACAAGGTAGTCCTTATGGAGCTTCTGTGCTCTGAGGAACACAGAGCACCACCACTCTCCGTGATGGCAGGCGGCATTCAGAGTGCTGACCACGCACCCAGCACAGTTTGAATTAGTTTGTGTGTACTGACTCATTTAATTCTCACCCCAGCCATGTGTGGTAGGCACTGCAAATATCTTTATTTTATAGGTGCAGAATCTCAGGCCCAGAGATGGATTCATTACAGTGCCCAGTGTTACACAGCTGGTAAGCATCAGCCAGGATCGGCCTCCGGGCTGTCTGCCTCCTGAGCTACACTGACTTTCAGTAATCAAATAATCTTATAAATCAATGGAAAATTATAACTATTCCGAGAGCTGAAGAGGAGAGGTTCTTGGCACCATTAAGCATATTTTAAGAGGAAATGACCCAGGGAAGAGGTCAGGGGAGGATTCCTGTGGTAGAGATGGTTAGGATGGCATCTGAAGGCAAAGTAGGCATTAACTAGGAGCTAGAGGGGTATTTTAAATGAAGGAAACACCTTTTGATGGAAAGGAGCAAGGGGAGATTCCAGAAACCCACTACCAAAAAAAAAAAAAAAATGGAACAGAAGGAGAGTCTTTATATTTCTGATTCCAGTTTGCAAAGTATTTTCATGTTTGCTCTTGTGTTTAATGCTCACAACCACCCAGGGTTGGTTTAAAGACTTAATTTAACCCAGAACCAGATGGGAAGCAGTAAGTCTGGGACCTGAACCCACGTCTCCCGACTCCAGTTCCCACAGCCACTCCACCAATCACAGTGGCGGCACAGCCCAGAGGAGGAACAGAACTGGACACATGGAGAGCATGCACAAGTATGGTAGAGTGACAGGGCACACATGACTCAAAGGTGCAGACAGATCAGGAGTAATGCTGGTGATGCTGCTGCCTGAGGAAATTATATTATCTGGGTCTGAAAATGAAGTAGAATTCAAAATCGGAGCCAAAACATAGTTACTATGAGAACTGACAGAATTCAAACATCACCTGTGTCACTGATGTTAGGACAGGGCCACACAGCTTCAGGAGGATGTGAAGAACTAGAAGAGACTCAGACAGGAAAGTCAAAGAAATCTGGGTTCTTTTGTAGAAAACTATCAAAGGTTGCTTATCAAAACCATTTTGTGACAAACAATGGCCAGCTTAGTTTTTGTCCTCTCCCAGAAAGCAGGAAGGATATACACCAGCCTTGCAAACAATTCTCCATTTTCTGGTGAGGAGAGACACCCTAGGATGAAATAGCTCAAACAACAAAACCGTAAATCATCTGTGCTTGGCTATGGAATTCTACTGTGATGCTCTTTCCTCTTCCAGATTTGCCTGTTTATCTTTCACCTAATCCAGTCTCAAAGTTATTTTGAACTCTTCCAAGCATGTGTCATAATTGTTCTAAGGAACAGTTAGTCAAGGATTAAAATGAGACAAAAGACACCATCCAATAAAATAAAGCTGCAGCAAATGCGTACAGGGGATAGTCCATAGAAGTATAATTTTATAATCCTTTATAATAATTTTACAATTTGTCGAAGATTTTATAATATCCAAACAGTGTTATTACTTTTAGCTGTCCAACATCCATCCCCAGCAGCTGCTCACGTAATACATCTACTAACAAGCAGGGCGCCTACAGTCAAAAATGCCTGCTGAGGTTATGGGAGGAGACTAGGTGTACACATTAGACCGCGAGCTCCCCTACTATGTTATGAACTCCTGAAGGCAGGGACTCTGTTACAATCACCTTAATGCAAACTGTAGCACCCGGCATCAGTGCTAGCACATAAAAGAGGGTCAATAAATGTTCGCAACTGGTAATTGTCGTGCCTTTTCTCCTCTTCTCTCTCTCCTACTTCCCTTTCTTTTCATTGTCGTTACTCCACCACAGTAAAAAAATGTGTCTCTCTCCTGCTCCTTTTTCTTGTCTTCAGCACACCCCTTGAGCCTGACAGTACACCCACAGGCACCATTTAATCTTGCCGGTGGCAAGCAGAACTAAGTCAGATACAAAGAAATATTTCTTGACTCTCAGGGATGTTACACCCTGACATAGGTTGATGGGAAAGATTGTAAGATCATTTCCCCAGGAGGTCTTTGAAAATAGAATGTCTGGAATGATTCAGGAATGACTATCTCCATAGAGATCTAGTTTAACATTCTTTAAACATACACATATAAACTGCATGTTTTCTTTATTATAAAAGTTATCCATGTTCATTGCAGAAAATTTGTACAATCTAGGGAAGTATAAAGAAGAAAATAATAATCACCACCCATAATCACACCATCTTGAAAGAGCTACAGTTAGTATTTTGGTGTATTTCTATTTTTTTTTAATGTATCTACACATATAATCATTCCTTCAACAAATTTTCATTAGGTGCCTACCAACATTCTATGGAGAAACCATCATAATGAAAGGAAAATTATATAGTATGATAGAAGGTGTTAAGTGTATGGAAAAAATAGTGCAGGTTGAGTAAGGTCAGAGATGCTGGGACAGAGTGGAGGGGATTGCATTTTCTTTTAATAGGGTAGAGAAATAGTTTTATTTTGTCAGTGGGATCCTTTATTATTTTTAGTTTTTTTATTGAGGTATAATTGACATATAACATTAGTTTCAGATGTACAATGTAATGATTCAATATTTGTAGATATTGTGAAATGATCACCAAAGTAATTCTGGTTAACATCCATCACCATACATCGTTACAAAAATTTTTTTCTTGTGATGAGAACTTTTAAAATTTACTCTCTTCGCAATTTTCAAATATGCAATACAGTATTATTATCTGTAGTCACCATGCTGTGCATTACATCCCTGTGATATGTATTTTATATCTTGAAATTTGTACCTTTTGACCCCTTTCACCCATTTCACCCACACCCTACCTCTGCCTTTGGCAACCACCAGTCTGTTCTCTGTATCTATGAGCTCATTTCTTTTTCTTTTTTTGGGATGCCACATATAAATGAGATCATATGGTATTTGTCTTTCTCTGTCTGACTCACTTCACTTAGCATAATGTACTCAAGGACCATCCATGTTGTTGCAAATGGTAAGATTTCATTCTTTTTATGGCTGAATAATATTCCATTGTATCTGTGTGTATATATATATACACCGCATTTTCTTTACCCATTCATTCGTTGGTGGACACTTAGATGTCTCGCCTATTGTAAATAATGCTGCAATGAACATGGGTGCATATATCTTTTTGAGTTAATGTTTTCATTTTCTTTGGATAAATAGTCAGAAGTATCTATTTGTAATTTTTTGAGGAACCTCATACTGTTTTCCATAGTGGCTGCACCATTTTATGTTCCCACCAATAGTGCACAAGGGTTCCCTTATTCCAGATCCTCACCAACACTGTTATTTCCTGTCTTTTTGATAACAGCTATTCTAACAGATGTGAGGTGATGTCTCATTGTGGTTTTGATTTGCATTATCCTGATGATTAGTGATGTTGAGCATCTTTTCATGTACCTGTTGCCCATCTGTATGTCTTCTTTGGAAAAATGTCTATTCAAATCCTCTGCCCAGTTTTTAATCAGATTGGCTTTTTTCCTATTGAGTTATATGAGTTCTTTATATATTTTAGATATTAAACCACTTATCAAATACATCATTTCCAAATATTTTCTCCCATTCCATAGGTTGCCTTTTCATTTTGTGGATAGTTTCCTTTACTGTGCAGAAACTTTTTAGTTTATGTAGTCCCACTTGTTTATTTTCATATTTGTTGCCTTTGCTTTTGGTATCAAATCCAAAAAAATCATTGCCAAGACCGATGTCAAGGAGCTTACCCCCTAAGTTTTTTCTAGAAGTTTTCTGGTTTCGGGCCTTACATTAAGTCTTTAATCCATTTTGAGTTAATTTTTGTGTATGGGGTAAGAAAGTGGTCCAGTTTTATTCTTTTGCGTGTGGCTGTCCAGTTTCCCCAACACCATTTACTGAAGAGACTTTTCTTTCCCTACTGTATATTCTTGACTTCTTTGTCATAAATTAATTGACCATATATGTGTGGGTGCTTTGCTGGGGTCTCTGTTCTGTTCTGTTGATCTATGTGTCTGTTTTTATGCCAATACCACACTGTTTTGATTACCAGAGCTTTGTAATTTAGTTTGAAATCAGGGAGCATTATCCGTCCAGCTTTGTTCTTCTTTCTCAAGATGGCTTTGGCTATTCAGGGTCTTTTGTGGTTCCATACAAGTTTTAGGATGGTTTGTTCTGTCTCTGTGAGAAATGCCATCGGAATTTTGATAGGGATTGCACTGAATCTGTAGATTGCTTTGGGTAGTATGGACATTTTAACAGTTCTTCTAATCCATGAGCATGGAATATTTTTCCATTTATTTGTGTCTTCTTCCATTAATTCTTATAGTTTTCAGTACACTGGTCTTTCACCTCCTTGATTAATTTTATTCCTAGATATTTTATTATGTTTGATGCAATTATAAATGGGATTGTTTTCTTAATTTCTCTTTCTGATAGTTTGTTATTAGTGTATAGAAATGAAACAGATTTTTGTATATTAATTTTGTATCCTGCAACTTCACTGAATTTGTTGATTAGTTCTAACAGTTTTTTGGTAGAGTCTTTAGAGTTTTCCATATAATATCTTTATAATATCTATAAAGATAGATATTATAAATATATAGATCTAGATATCTATATCTAGATATATAGATATAAAAAATCTAAAAAAGTATATAATTATAATATCTTTATAATATCATGTCAGCTGCAAATAGTGACAGTTTCACTTCTTCCATTCTAATTTGGACGCTTTTTGTTTTTTTTACTTGCCTAATTGCTCTGGCTAGGACTTCCAATATTATGTTGAATAAAAGTGATGAGAGTGGGCTTCCTTGTCTTGTTCCTGATCTTAGAGGAAAAGATCTCTAAGCATTCAGCATTTCACCATTAAGTATGATGTAAGCTGTGGGTTTGTCATATATGGCCTTTATTATATTGAGGTACATGCCCTCTATTCCCACTTTGTTGAGAATTTTTATCATGAAAGGGTGTTGAATTTTGTCAAATGCTTTTTCTGCATTTATTGAGATGATCATATGATTTTTTTATCCCTTATTTTGTTAATGTGGTATATCATGTTGATTGATTGGCAGATGTTAAACCATCCTTGCATCCCTGGAATAAATCCCACGATTCTTTTCATGTATTGTTGAATTTGGTTTGCTAATATTTTGTTGAGGATTTTTGTTATCTATGTTATTCAGGGATATTGGCTTGTAATTTTCTTTTCTTGTGGCATCCTTGTCTGGTTTTGATATCAGGTAATGCTGGCTTTGTAAATGATTTTGGAAGTGTTCTCCCCGCTTCTATTTTTTGGAATCTCATCTCAACACCAATGAGAAGGATTGGTATTAATTCTTTGAATGTTTGATGGAATTCATCAGTGAAGCTGTCTGGTCCTGGACTTTTGTTTGTGGGGAGGTTTTTGATTACTGATTCAATTTCCTTACTAGTAGTCGGTCTGTTCAGATTGTCTTTGATCCCATCTTGGTAGGTGTATGTTTCCAGGAATTTATCCATTTTTCCAGATCAGCAAATGTGTTGATGTATAACTGTTCATAGTAGTCTTTTTTGATCCTTTGTATTTCTGTGATCTCAGTTGTAACATCTCCTTTTTCATTTCCAATTTTATTTATTTGAGTCCTCTCTCTTTTTTTCTCGGTGAGTCTAGCTAAAGCTTTGTCAATTTTGTTTATCTTTTCAAAGAACCAGCTTTTAATTTCATTGGTCTTTTCTATTGTCTTTTTAGTCTCAATTTCATTTATTTCCACTCTGATCTTTATTTCCTTCCTTCTATTAACTTTGGGCTTCCTTTCTTCTTCTTTTTTAGTTTCTTGAGGTATAAAATTGTTTGAGATTTTTCTTGTTTCTTGATGTAGGCATTTATCCCTGTGACCTTCCCCTTAGAACTGCTTTTACTGGATCCCATAAGTTTTGGTATGTTGTATTTCCATTTTCATTTGTCTCAAGTTATTTTTTTATTTCTCTTTTGATTTCTTCTTTGACCCATTGGTTTCAGTAGCATGTTGTTTAATGTCCACATATTTGTGAATTTTCCAATTTTCTTCTTGTAATTGATTTCTAGTTTCATACCACTGTGGTCAGAAAAGATGTTTGATATGATTTCAATCTTCTTAAGTTTATTAAGACTTGTTTTGTGGCCTAACATATGATCTATCCTGGAGAATGTTCCATGTGTGCTGGAGAAGAATGTGTATTCTGTTGCTTTTGGATGGAATGTTCTGTATATATCTAAGTCCATTTGGTCTTATGTGTTGTTTAAGGCCAATGTTTGCTTATTAATTTTTCTATCTGGATGATCTAACCATTGATGTTAGTGGGGTATTAAAGTGCCCTACTATTATCGTATTGCTGTCTGTTTCTCCCTTTGGGCCTGTTAATATTTGCTTTATATATTTAGGTACTCCTATGTTGGGTGCATACATATTTACAAATGTTATATCCTCTTGTTGGGCTGACCCCTTCATCATTATGTAATGCCCTTCTTTGTCTCTTATTACAGTCTGTCTTTCAAAGTCTGTTTTGTCTAAGTACAGCTACTCAACTTTCTTTTGGTTTCCAATTGCATGGAATATCTTTTTCCGTCCCCTCACTTTCAATCTGTGTGTGTCCTTACATCTGAAGTAAGCATCTGTAACCAGCATATAGATGGGTCAGGATTGCAATTTTAAATTGAGTGGTCAGAGGAGGCTTTATTGAAAAGGTGATATGTGAACAAAGATATAATTCGGATCATTTCAAACAGACTACTATGCAATTTGCTTTGATCATAACATTATTCCTTTAAACTTGCTTACTTAATAGATGCAAATCATTCCATCATATGAATGAGCATAATTTTATTTAATCTTATGATTGGGCATTTATATCAATTCCATTTATTTTTTCTGTGGTATACATTCTCAAATATAACATTTGTGGCATCTCTGTTCAAGTATTGCAATTAACAGAATAAAGGTCAGATTTAGCTCAGAAAAGATGAGAGAGCATGAAGGTAAGAATGTTAACTTTCTGTTAAACATGTTGCAATAGTTTTCCCAGTCATCATTTACTTTTAATCTGCTTATGATATGCTTTTAAAAATAACACTTGAGATTTTGTTAAAAATCTATATATTCATTGTTGAAATTTTGGAAAACACAGAAAAGCAAAAGAAAACTTAAAATACCCATAATCACACCTTTCAGAATTAATCATATTTTGTCAAAATATATCCTTACTTAAAGTTTGTATCATATTAAACATACTGTGTTAAAACATAATTTTCATTTAATTAGAAGTGAACATTTTCTATGTATTTACTTTTAACTATTTTATTTGTAAGTATATTTTAAATATACTATTTTTAAAGTAGTCTTTTACTACTTAATTTTGTAATAACCGTATTGTAATAAGCGTATACTATTCATTTTTTGGCCATTCCATAAACTATCCTCATTTTATAAACTGAGTTGTCTAATTTATCACTATTAGAAAATCTTTTCAGGGCCAGCCCGGTGGCGCAGCGGTTTAGTCCGTGCTTGGCAGCCCGGGGTTCGCCGGTTCGGATCCTGGCGGCCGCCGACGCACTGCTTGTCAGCCCTGCCGTGGCGGAGTCCCATATAAAGTAGAGGAAGATGGGCACGGATGTTAGCCCAGGGCCAGTCTTCCTCAGCAAAAAGAGCAAGATTAGCAACGGATGTTAGCTCAGGGCTGGTCTTCCTCACAAAAAAAAAAGAAAAAAGAAAATCTTTTCACATACATTCTTGCACACGACTCTTATTATTTCCTTCTATAATAAAGCCATAAATCTGTCATCTGTGTTGCAAATATTTTCCCTAGTTTGTTGCTTTCATTTTAGTTTCATTTATGTTGTTTTTTTAATTAAAGAAATTAAATCTGTCAATCCTTTCCTTAAGGGATTCTTCCTTTGCCTTTATGGTTTAAAAGAACTTTAGCACCCTGAGTTTTTTTGTTTTTTTTTTAAACTCTTTTCCCTGGTGGGATTTATTTTGGCCTATGATATGACAGTTAGTGAACTGACTTTATTTCTTTTGGAATAGTTATGGCTTGGTTAACCTTCAGTAGGCCTTTCTTTTCTTTATTTTGTTATTATGTCAGTCAGAACTTATCTGAATGCTCCTTCAAACCATATGTAACAGCAAAGGTGGTGCTTCTATTGACATTCCAAGTATTGGGATACTTGGGCATAGGAAACTGATAGATTGAAAAAGGAAAAGAATTGTTTCAAGGAGAGGAAATAAGTACATATAATTTTAAAATTTTAATGAGACATGTTAGGAAAAGATCTAAATGCATAATACCAGAAAAACTCCTTAAATATAACCCTGAATTTTAAAACACCTTTTCATAGCTCCTTAGCAGTTGTACAAACTGTGGGAAGTTGGCATCCCCATTAGGACTTACGTAATGTATCAATGAGCACTCTCTTGTTGCTGTGAAAATACAAGGGATGTGGTTAACAAGAGTTGCCATTCAGTGGGCACTTACAGTCATTACAAGGCATGGTACCAAGCACTTCACATGTGATATTTTATTTAATTCTCACAGTGTTCCAGAAGGAAGGTACAATTATGATCCCTCCTTTACCAATGAGGAAATGGAGGCTCAGTAGAGTAGAAGAAAACTTCCATAGTCATGCAGCTAGTTGATTGTGTAGAGAGGACTCCTCAACTTTTTCTCAGTACAATTTAGTCAATGCAATTGTAAAAATAAGAGTAGGAGGAAAAGTCGTAATTGGATACATCATATGGTGTCTCCAACTTCCCTTCTCCAGGACGTGCTTGGAAAACTTGAGCTAGTTTAAGTCACACCTGACTAGTAACAACTACATTTGATAATGATTTGTATTTTATCAGGCACATTCACCCAACAGCATAACCCTTTGAAGACCCATGGTCTGGGTCATTACCATTTGGACAGCTGAGAAAGCAGAGGTGCTAAGAGTTTAAGTGGCAGAGCTGGAATTTAAAACCATGTCTTCTAACGCTGCCATTTTCCCTGATCTTCACAGTACAAGTTTAGAGGGTTTTATTTGTTCCAAACTTCAAAGTATTATGACTTCTTATTGTTGTTATTACTGCTATTATTTGACCAACTCTGACCTTTTCAGCAACTAATATGCTGTATTTTAAATTCTCATTACTGTAACGATCTAGGCCATTATTACACATGTTCAATATGAAACATTTTAGGTGTTCCTTTATCTAGTCCATCTTTTAGTGAATGAGTTATGCAGTTTGGACTTTTCTTGAGAAGACATAAAATAAAATTATTTTATATGATGTTAATAATGTATCATTACAGATATGGTTCTTTAACACTTCACTATAACTATCTTCATTTTTTTGGTAGTGCATAACTTTACATCAAAAAATGGCTTCTCTTTATGTATAAAAATAGAAACATTTCAATAACTGCATTAAAAACAAAAACTTCTGAGCTTTTCCTAGAAAAGAACAATAATTTTAAAGGGAATAATTAATACAAAGGCATTTTAAAGTTTATCCCCTTTCATGGCCTGTTCAAATGCTACCTCTTCTGTGACTTTCCTACTCTGAAATATTTCACTCCTCTGGGCATCATTATAATAGTTTTTAACATTCCATTACAGCACTAATCCCACAGCTTACCTTGTACAGCAGCTATTTGTCCCATGTCTGTTTAGATTACAACCCCCTTTAGGGTGGGATCTGTGTCTTAGTCTTCTTTCTCTCGCCATATCTAGCCAATTGCCTGGTACAAAATGTTAAATTGAATAAGAAGTAATCAAGGTTTAAATAGTGAATAAATGGATAAACCTTAATTTAAGGATTTTTGGTGGATATATAGTTAACATATGAAGCATGCCAAACCAGAATGCAGGTCTGCCTTAAAGCTAGTTCTAAAATAAAAAGGACAATTTAAGTGTTTTTAAATATAAGAACAGAATATTAAATCTGTTATGGTAGGAACAGGATGTGTGTTATAACTTATGATTATAAGAAAGTCCTGTAAACAAATTAATATATATTTTCCACTATTATTTTAAGATTCTCTAATACCAAGTTCAATACTTTATCTACAAAAATCCAGTGCAGTGGCAACACAGTACATATGTATTAATATTCAGTGATTTAAAATTGACTGGTAGTATAGGCATAATGCAGATTAAAGAAACAAGATAATATTTATGCTTTTCCCCTCAGGTAATTCTAATAAAATATTACAACTCAAGATATGTGTGATCTCAAAATTATGTCTTCAGATCTCAAAATAAAGTCTTTTCTGGAAATCTGTATCATTACAGCATTTTAGAACCTATAAACACCTTAAAGATCATATCATCTAAACCACTCATTTAATTACGCTATTTATTAATAATTTATTTATTTATTAATAAATAACCTTACTTATTAATAAATAACACTGAAAAGAAATATTCAGTTATTACTAAAGTTTATACAGTGAAGTTAAGGCTCTTTCCTATCCCAGGGGCAATGGCTAATGACAGTTTCTTGGGTATTCTTCTAGAAATGTTCTATTCACAAGCACACATTTAGCCTATTTAATACCACCAATGCAAGCAAGCTATAAAACTGTGATGGCTTGCGGTAAATCTTGGAGATAATTTTCTATTAAGTTGTAAAGATCTATCTCATTTCGTTTTTTAATATGAAATATTTTAAGCAATGGTTACAGATTAAAGTATAATAAATACTCTTAAAGATACCACCTAGATTTAACAAGTATTAACATTTTATTATTATTATTATTTTGCCTTTTAAGAAAAAATAAAGTTGAAGAGCCTTCGGTATCCCTCTTAATCTCATTGATCCCCTTCCTTTCCCTTTCTGACCACCCTCCTGAATGTATACACTGCTGTTCACATTCCTGTCCTTTTTTAAAAAAAAAAAACTTTTATGACAAATGTATGTTCCATAAGCAACCTATAGCATCACTTTATGTGTAACTGAATGTTCCATAATGAAATTTAACTGGTTTATTGAACAGTCTCTACTCAATAAGATATAAGCATGAATCCATTTCATTTTTCTTCACTCACTCCTTTTACTCTGTTAAATATCTCCTATACTTAACTACATCCTGGACAGATGTCAGAACTTTCCAGTCATTTCAGGTTACTAAAAATTCTGTTTAAAATTCTAATTTCATCCTATTTAAATCTTAGCTCTTATATTTTTACAGTACTTTATTAAGATATAATTTATATACAGTAATATCCACAAATATTAAAGATAGTACTAAGAATATTAAGAATTCCACAGTGCAGTGGAATACACAATACAGCGTGTAAATTGTATAAATACATTTCTACACATGTATTCACACAAGTGACCGCCACTCAGATCAAGACATAGAATATTTCGATCACTCCCAGAATGTTCCCTTGTGTACCTTTTGGGGCAGTATCCACACACCCCCAAAACAAATCTAAACACTATTCTGACTTCTATCAGCATAGATTAGTTTTGCCTATTTTTGTGTCTCATATAAATGGAATCACACCATATAATGTTTGGCTTCTTTCACTCACATGTTTTTGAAGTTCATCCATGTTGTTACATGTATCAGAAGTTCATTTTTTTTCTTTTTAGCATTGTTGGGTGGTATTCCGTTGTGTGAATATTCACAGTTTGTCCATTCGCCTGTTGATGGTTTGTGTTATTTCTAATTTTTGGCTACTATGAATAAAGCAGCCATGAACACTTGCACAAGTCTTTCTGTGGACATCTGCATTCAATTTTCTTGTGTGGATGCCTACAAGTGAAATTGCTGAGTCATAGGATAGTATATGTTTAACTTAGTTATAAACTGCCAAACACTTTTTGAAAGTATAGGTTGCCTTTCTAGTCCAAATTTTAATTTTAATAATGGTGATCTTGTTCAAATGCAAACTCAGGTTCATGAAGTTCAGGTGGGGTCTAAAATCCTGCATTAAAATTTTTTTTAATTGTGGTAAAATACACACAACATAAAATTTACCATCTTAACCATTTTTAAGGGTACAGTCAAGTGACATGAAGTACATTCACATTGTTGTGCAACCATCATCACCATCCACCTTCAGAAACCTCTTCATCTTGAAAAACTGAAACTCCCTACTTATTAAATAATAACTTTTCATTTCTCCTCCTCCCTGCCCCTGGCAACCAGACTCCTTCCAGGAGTCTATGAATTTGACTCCTCCAGCTACCTCATGTAAGTGCAATCGTAAAGTATTTGTCCTTTTGTAATTGGCTTATTTCACTTAGCATAATGTCCTCAAGGTTCATCCATGTGGTGACGTATGTCAGAATTTCTTTTCCCAGATGAGATTAGCATTTGAATTGGTGGACTCAGTAAAGTAGATTGCCCTGCCAATGTGAGTGGGTATCATCCACTCCATTCAGGGCCTGAATGCAACAAAAGGCAGAGGAAAGAGGAGTTTACTCCTTTTTTTCCTGTCTCACTGTTTGAGCTGGGACATCTCATCTCATCTTCTCCTGCCCTTGGAATGGGATTTACATCATTGGTTCCCCTGGCTCAGGCCCTCAGACTTGGACTGAATTACACCACTGGCTTTCATAGGTCCCCAGCTTGCAGGCAGTCCACAGTCGGACTTCTTAGCCTCCATAATCATGTGAGCCAATTCCTCATAATAAATCTCCCATTGTTCTGTTTCTCTGAAGAATCCTGTCATTTCTGTTTCTCTGCAGAACACTAACTAATACAACATGGGTTTTTTCATTTTTTGAGGAAACACCATACTGTTTTCCATAGTGGCTCTATCATTTCACATTCCCACAGCAGAACACAAGTGTTCTAATTTCTCCATATCCCTGCCAACACCTGTTATTTTCTTTTTTTGTTTTGTTTCTGTAGTGGCCATCCTAATGGATGTGAGGTGATATTTCATTGTGGTTTTGAATTGAATTTCTCTAATGATTCGTGATGTTGAGCATCTTTTCATGTGCTTATTGGCCATTTGTATATCTTCTTCAGAGAAATGTCTATTTAAGTCCTTGGCTATTTTTTAATCAGGTTGTTTGTTGTTGTTGTTGAGTTGTGGGAGTTCTTTATATATCTGGACATTAACCCTTATGAGATATGTGATTTGCAAATATCTTCTCCTATTCCATGGGTTGCCTTTTCACTCTGCTGTGTCCTTTGCACAGAATCTTTTAATTCTAATAACTCCAATTTACCTATTTTTTCTTTTGTTGCCTTTGTTTTTGGTATCAGATCCAAAAAAATCATTGCAAAATCCAATGTTGAGATTTTCCCTATATTTTCTTCTAAGAGTTTTATAGTTTTAGCTCTTAAATTTAGGTCTTTAATCCATTTTGAGTAAATTTTTTGTATGGTATGAAGTATGGGTCTATCTTCATTCTTTTGCACATGAATATCCAGTTTTCCTAACACTATTTTTGAAAAGATTGTTCTTTCTCTGCTGACGGTCTTGGTATTCTTGTTGAAAATCATTGGACCTTATATGTGAGCGTTTATTTCTGGGTTCTCTATTCTGTTCCATTGGTCTATATGTCTGTTTTTATGCCAGTACCACACTGTTTTGACTACTGTGACTTTGTAATAAGTTTTGAAATCAGGAAATATGAGACCTCCAACTTTGTTCTTCTTTCTCAAGACTGTTTTGGCTATTTACGGACTCTTGAGATTCCATATGAATTTTAGGATAGGTTTTTCTATTTCTAGAAAAAAATATGTTTGGGATTCTTGTAGGGATTATATTGAATCTGTAGAGTGCTTTTAGTAGTATTGATATTTTAGTAATATTAAGTCTTACAATCCATGAACATCGGATGTCTTTCCATTTGTTGGTGTCATCTTTAATTTCTTTCAGCAACATTTTGTAGTTTTCAGTGTACAAGTCTTTTGCCTCCTTGGTTAAGTTTATTCCTAAGTATTCTTTTGATGTTATTGTAAATTAAGTTGTTTTCTTAATTTCCTTTTTGGATCATTTATTGTTACTGTATAGAAACACAACTGATTTTGCCTGTATATTTTGTATCCTACAACTTTGCTGAATTCATTTATTAGTTCTGACAGTTTTTTGTGGAATTGTTAGAGTTTTCTACATAAAAGATCATGTAATCTGTGAACAGAGATAATTTTACTTCTTCTTTTCCATTTGAATGCCTTTTATTTCTTTCTCTCACCTAGTTGCTCTGGCTAGGACTTCCAGTACTATGTTGAATAGACGTGGTGGAAGTGGGCATCCTTGTCTTGTTCCTGAATTTAAAGGGAAAGCTTCTGATCTTCACCACTGAGTATGATGTTAGCTCTGAGTTTTTCATATATAGGCTTTTCTATGTTGAAAAGAAACACACCTGTACCTAGTTTGTTGAGTGTTTTTATCAGTAAAGGGTGTTAAATTTTGTCAAATACTTTTTCTACATCAATGGAGATGATCATGTGGGTTTTTCCCTTCATTCTTCTAAAGTGCTGTACTACATTGATCGATTTTTGTGTGTTGAACCATCATTGCATTCCAGGAATAAATTCCATTTGGTCATGGTTTATAATCCTTTCCATGTGGTGTTGAATTCTGTTTGCTAGCATTTTATTGAAGATTTTTGTATCAGTGTTCATCAAGGATGTTATTTTGTGGTTTTCTTGTAATGTCTTTGGTTTTGTTATCAGGTTAATGTTGCCTTATAGAAGAAGGTTAGAAGTTTTCCAGCCTTTTCAATTTTTTGGAAGAGTTTTCAGATGATTGGTCTTAATTCTTCTTTAAATATTTGGTAGAAGTCACCAATGAAGCCATCTGGGCTTTTCTTTATTGAGAAGGTTTTGATTACTGATTCAACTTCCTTAATGATTAGAGGTCTATTCATATTTTCTACTTGTTCATGATTCAGTCTTGATAGGTTGTGTGTTTCTAGGAATTTGTCTTTTTCATCTAGGTTTTCCAATTTGTTTGCATACAATTGTTTATGGTACTCTCTTACAGTCCTTTCTATTCCTGTAAAATTAGTTGTAATGTCCCCTCTTTCATTTCTGATTTTAGTTATTTGAGTCTTCTCTTTTTTTCCTTAGTCAATCTAGATAAAGGTTTTTCACTTTTGTTGGCATTTTCAAAGAATCAACTCCCGATTTTGTTGATTTTTCTCTATTGTTTTCTGTTCTTTATTTTGCTTATCTCTGCTCTAATCTTTATCATTTCCTTCCTTCTGCTAGCTTTGGGTTTAGTTTGTTCTTTTTTTTCCCAGTTCCCTAAGGTGTAGAGTTATATTGTTGATTTGAGATCTTTCTTCATTTTTAATGTGTTTACAGTTATAAATTTTCCTTTTAGCACTGCTTTCACTGCATCCCATACATTTTGATATGCTGTGTTTTCATTTTCACTTGTCTTAAGATATTTTCTAATTTTTCTTGTGATTTCTTCCTTAACCCATTGGTTGTTTAAGAGTTTGTTGTTTAATTTCCACATATTTGTGAATTTTCCAGTTTATCTTCTGTTATTGATTTCTAGTTTCATTTCATTGTGATTAGAAAAGATACTTTGTGTAATCGCAATCTTCTTGATTTGTGGCCCAATATTTGATCTATCTTGAAGAATATTCTGCTGTTGTTGGGTGGAGTATTCTGTATATGTCTGTTAGGTCCACTGGTGGACAGTGTTGTTCAAATCATCTATTTCCTTATTAATCTTCTGTCCCATTGTTCTATCTGTTATTGAAAGTGGGGTATTGAAATCTCCTATTACTGTGTTGTTCTCTATTTATCCCTTCAGTTCTGTCAAAGTTTGCTTCATATATTTAAGAGCTCTGAGTTTCAGTGCATAAATATTTATAATTGTTTTATCTTCTTGGTGAATTGACCCTTTATCATTATATAATTTATTTGTCTCTTGTTTTGACTGAAACTCTATTTTTTCTGATATTAATATAGCCATTCCTATTCTCTTTTGGTACAATATACATGGAGTACTTTTTTCTATTCTTTCACTTTCAATCTATGTGTGTCCTTAGATCTAAAGTGAATCTCCTGTAGAGAGCACATAGTTGGTCATGTTTTTTTTAAATCCATTCTGCCAAACTGTGTCTTTTGATTGGGGAGTTTAATCCATTTACATTTAAAGTAACTAGTGATAGAGAAAGACTTACTATCATTTTGTTATGTGTTTTCTGTATGTCTTATAGGTTTTTTGTCCTTCATTTCCTTCCACACTGCCTTCCTTTGTATTTAGTTGATTTTTTTTGTAGTGATGCATTTTGAGTCTCTTCTCATTACCTTTTGTGTATCTTCTATAGATATTTTCTTTGTGGGTGTAGTGGGGATTACATATAACAACTGAAAGTTATAGTAATATATTTTAAACTATAACAGCTTAACTTTAACTGCATACAGAAACTCTATTTCTTTATTTGTCATTGATACCTCAATAAAGCTAGGGGGAACAAACTCTACACTTCACAGCCCCCCCCCCCCGCCGCTTTATGTTATTGATGTCACAAATTACATATTTATATATTATTACCCATTAACATAGACATATGATTTTTGTGCTTCTGTCTTTTAAATCCTGTGAAAGAATAAAAAGTGTAGTTACCTACCAAAATTATAATAATACTGTTTTTCATCTTTGTCTGTGTGTTTACCTTTGCTGGAGAACTTTATATTTTCCTATGGCTTCAAGTTACTGTCTGGTGTCCTTTCTTTTCAACTTGAAGAATTCCCTTTAGCATTTCCTATAGGGCAGGTCTGGTGGTAGTAAACTCCCTCAGCTTTTGTTTACTTGAGAATGTCATAATTTATTCTTCATTTTTGAAGGATAGTTTTGCAGCATATAGAATTCTTGCTTGACTTTTTTTTCTTTCATCACTTTAAATTTATCATCCCACTGCCTTCTAGCCTGCAAGGTTTCTGTTGAGAAATTTGCTAAAAATCTCATGAAGAATCCCTTGTATGTAATGAGTTGCTTTTCTCTTGCTACCTTCAAGATTATTCCTTTGTCTCTGACTTTCAACAGTTTGCTTATAATAGGTTTTTCCTACTTGAGATATTTTGCCTTCTTTTTATTTGTATCACCATGTATTTCTCCAAATTTGTAAGTTTTCGGCCATTACTTGTTCAAATAAATTCTCTGTCCCTTTTCTCTCTTCTGGGAGTACTAAAATATATGTATTAATCTGTTTGGTGGTATCCCACCAATCCCTTAGACTGTGCTAACTTTTTTCTCTATTCTTTTTCCTTTTTCCTCCTCAGACTTGATGATTTCAAATGACCTGTCTTTGAGTTTGCTAATTCTTTCTTTTGCCTATTCAAGTCTGTGGTTGAACACTTCTAGTGTAGTTTTCAATTCAATTACTATATTTTCAGCTCCAGAATTTCTGTTTGGTTCTTTCTTATAATTTCTGTCTCTTTGTTGATATTCTCATTATGTTCATTATAGTTTTCTTGAATAACTTTAATTACTTATTCATGTTCTCCTTTAGCTCTTTAAGCATATTTAATATAATTGTTTTAAAATCTTTGGTGAATCTGAAGCCTGTGTTCCTTTAGGGTTGGTTTCTGGAGATTTATTTTGTTCTTTTGAATGGGCCAGGTTTCCTTGTTTCTTTGTATGACTTGTGATCTTTTGTTGAAAACTGGGCACTTGAAGAATGAATCACCTCTCCCAGTCTTTACAGTCTGGCTCTGTGCAGGTGGAAAATTTCACTAATTCACCTGACCTGAAGGTTTAAGGTCTTCTCAAGGCTTTTCTGGGCACTTGTCTTCCTTAAGACTGTACATGTGCTTTTTCCCCAATCCTCTGTATACATAGCCGCTTTTAAATGTATTCATTTCCCTGAGTTTCACTCCTGCTGCTTCTTGGGGTCTTAGATGTTCTATTGTATTCCTCTGCCCATAGTATCTTGCCCCCAGGCACCCACAGGTCTGCAGTCCTCTGCAGTTTTCCCATGCCATGTCACCCACCACTACTTTCAGCAACCTCCAACCTGATATCCAAACTATGCTACCATTCCTTGTGAGATCAGAGTCAGGAGAGACAGAAACCAGTCCCTCAGGGATTTTGAAACAAGCCAAAATATTGCAAGCAAGTTCCACTCTTTTCCATTAGTTCTGAAGGAGAAGCTGGGAATTGGATGGCTTCCTGCTGACTGCACTGCTCAACACCACCCTACATGGAGGAGGGAGCAGGGTAAAGATGAGCAAAAATACCACAAAAATTCCTGTCATTTGGAGTGTGACTTTTTCTTCACTGGATGTTCACTTGGTTGCTGCATATCCTTAATTTGTTTCTAGCACTCCCAAAAAGTTATTTTAGTCAGTCTCTTGTTGTTTACTTGATGTTTCTGTTAGGGAATGAGGGCCTGAAGTTTCCTGGTCTACTGTCTTGCTTATGTCACTATAACAGAGATTTTTACAAATGTTTTCATCATTCTTATTTTCTAGAGTTCTTATAATTTGTATTTATTTTTATTTTTTTCTCTCTGATGCAAGTGTTCAGAGAATGGTGAAGGACCTTTCCATAATTTGGTTTTCTTATTAATTTCTAGGTTTATCAAAGACCACACTTTCTATATTTTTAGGATATAATATTTTTTTCTGGCCTAATATATGCTCAATTTTTCTGCATACTTCAAGTGAATTTGTAAAGGTTTATTTTCTATTCTCTGGGTATAAAATGCATATATACAAATTATATCTATCTTAATAATAGTTGTCTTCTATAATCTTACTTATTTTATTCTACCCCTTAATGTATTGAAGGAGGGAGCCTGCAAGCACAGAGAAGCCAAGACAAGAACATTTAGAGAGGATCCTAATTGTGTTAATCTCAAGGCCATTCCCACCATTCTTCATTACTGCCATAGTTTTTATGTGACAATTATTTCCTCTTTAGTGCTCAAGCAATTTCAAGCTGAATTTTGTGTCATTTACAAGAGCCTTGATTATGACAATGTATTTGCTCACTAATATTTTCCCTGGCTTTAGTACTTGCCAGTCTGTATTTTTTTCTCATCTTGATTCCCTTAATTGTTTGTTCTTTTCCTTTTGAATTTAATTTTGCAAACTGTCTGAAATCCCTTGTGAAGGGAGGTAAATATAAACCTGTATATAATATCAAATAACTTCAGATATGATACTTTTCCACCTCTGCTGCAGCTGTCCTAGTGGTAGTCTGTGACATACAGAAAAGATTACTTGGTTTCTGTATTCTCTGCTTCAAAAGGAAAGGAGGCTTTGATGCACTAAATAAAGACATCTTTAAAATGGTTAAAATAAGCAATTGCCAATGTGGCAAATGCTAAGCCTCAGTTATCTGGAAAATCCACTTACCTGGAGAAGTATATGACCAAACAGATACATTATCACTATACTAAAAAAGTATATTAAAAACTGAATACAATTGAAAAGACAACCAGGAGTGCTTTGGCAGCTGTTATTTTAGTATTGGTAATATAAAGAAATTTAACAGCTTTATTAAGGCATAATTGACATACAATAAATGGCACATAAAGTATACAATTTTAAAAGTTTTGACATACATATCAACCTGTGAAACCATCACCTCAATCAAGGTAATGAACATATCCATTACCCCTAAAAGTTTCCTTGTACCACTTTGTAATTCTTCCATGCTGTCCTTACTTTGCCCCCCAATGCTAATGAAACACTGATCTGTTTTCTGTAACTGTAGATTAATTTTCACCTTCTAGAACTCACTATAAATACAATCATACATTATATGCTTTTTTTGGTGGACTCCTTTCACTCTGTGAATATACTCTGTATAATTATTTTGAGATTTATCCTTGATGCATCTATCAATGACTCATTCCTTTTTATTATCGAGTAATATTCCACTGTATGGATATGCCATAGTTTATCCATTCTCCTATTGATGAACATTTGGAGTACTTCCAGTTTGGCTACAAATAAAACTTCTATGAACATTCTTGTACAAAACTTTATATAGACTTGCTTTATTTCTGGAGTAAACACCTAGGAGAGAAATGGTCAGTCTATTTAGTCTATCTTGTCTATTTAATTTTAGCCATTCTCATTGTTGTGTAGTAGTATCTCGTGGTTTTAATTTGCATTTTCTTAACGACTAATGACGTTGAGCATCTTTTCATGCACTTCCTGGATATCCACACATCTTTTTTAGTGAGGCATTTGTTCAAATGTTTTACCTTTCTAAAATCTGAGTGGTTTGCTATCTTAATATTGACTTGCAAGAATTGTTTATAGATTCTAGATACAAATCATGTGTCAGATATATGATTTGCAAATATTTTCTCCCTAGTTGTGGCTTGTTGTTTTCATTCTGAAGAGCAGAGTTTTTAATTTTGATGAAGTTCTACTTATCAATTTATTCTTTTATGGATTGTTCTTTTGATGTTATATAAAAGAAATCTTTGTCTAACCCCAAATCACCAAGGTTTTCTCCCACGTTTTCTTCTAGATGTTTTATGGTTTTAGATTTTACGTTTAGATCTATGAACCATTTTGAGTTAACTTATATATATGGTACAAGGTATGGAATGAAGTTTCGTTTTTCACTTATGGACATCCAATTTTTCCAGATCCATTTGTCAAAAAAAATTCTTTCTTCACTGAATTGCCTTTGCATCTTCGTCAAAAATCAGCTGTCCATGCATACATGATCTCTGCTATTGTAACTTTACAAATCTTGAAATCGGGTAGTGTTAGTTTTCCAAATTTGTTTTTTTTTTTTGAAAGTTGTTTTGATTATTCTAAGTTCTTTGCATTTCAATATAAATTTGAGAATCAGTTTTTCAATTTCTACAAAAAAAGCTTGATGGGTTTTTGACAGGGATTACCTTGAATCTATAGATCAATTTGGGAAGAAGTGACACCTTAACAATATTGACATTTTTAACATATGAACATGGTGTCTCTCTACTTATTTAGGTTTTCTCAGCAATGTTTTAGAGTCTTAAGTGCATAGGTCTTTCATGTTTTTGTCACATTTATTTCTAAATATTGAATATTTTTATGCTGTGGGGATTATTTATTGCTAGTATATAGAAATACAACTGATTTTTGCATATTTTACATATTGATCTTGTATTCTGCAACGGTGCTAAATGCACTTATTAGTTCTAGTAGCACTTTTGTACATTCCATTGGATTTTTTAGATAGTCAATTATGTCATCTGCGAACAAAGATAGTTCTACTCCTAACTTTACAGTCTGGATGCTTTTCATTTCTTTTTCTTCCAGTTTCATTGAGGTATAATTGACAAAATTGTATATAATACAAGTGTATAGTTTATGTATATCTCAAGTGTGTAGTTTGTGCCTACATTGTGAAATGATTATCACAATCACATTAATTAACACATGCATCACCTCACATAGTTACGTTTTGTGTCTGTCTGTGTGTGCATGGTGAGAATGCTTAAGATCTACTCTCTTAGCAAATTTCAAGTATACAATATGGTATTATTAACTGTGGTTCCCCTGCTATGCATTAGATCCCCAGAACTTATTCATCCTATAACTGAAAGTTTGTACCCTTTGACCAACATTTCCCCATTTCCCCCATCCCCTGGCAACCACCATTCTATTCTGTTTCTATGAGTTCAACATTTTTTTTTTTAAGATTCCACATATAAGTGATACCATACAGTGTTTGTCCAATTTGTTGGCATATAATTGTTCCTAGTCGTCTCTTATGATCCTTTGCATTTGTTCAGTATCAGTTGTCTCCTTTTTCATTTCTGATTTTATTTATTTGTGTCTTCTTTTTTTCTTAGTCTAGCTAAGAGTTTGTCAATTTTATCTTTTCAAAAGAACAGCTCTTAGTTTCATTGATCTTTTCTGTTATCTTTTTAGTCTCAATTTTATTTTTTTCTGTTCTGATCTTTACTATTTCCTTCCTTCTGCTAATTTCAGGCTATTTGTTCTTCTTTTCCTAGTTCCTTGAGGTGTAAAATTAGGTTGTTTATTTTAAATCTTCCTTTTTTCTTAATATAGGTATTTATTGTTATAAATTTTCCTCTTAGAACTGCTTTTACTGCATCTCATAAGTTTTGGTATGTTGTGTTTCTGTTTTCACTTTTATGATTTTTTAATTTCTCTTTTTATTTCTTCTTTGACCCGCTGGTTGTTCAGGAGTGTTAATTTCTACATATTTGTGAATTTTCCAACTTTCCTCCAGATATTGATTTTTAGTTTAACACCATTGAGGTTGGAAAAGATACTTAATATGATTTTAGTTTTCTTAAATTTATTAACTTGTTTTGTGACCTAACATATGACTTATTCTAGAGAATGTTCCATGTGTGCTTGAGAAGAATGTGTATTCTGCTGCTGTTGGATGAAATGTTCTGTATGTGTCTGTTAGATCCATTTAGTCTAAGGTGTAGTTCAAGTCCAATGTTTCCTTATTGATTTTCTGTCTAAGTAATCTATTCAATAGGGGAGTATTGAAGGCCCCTACTGTTATGGTGTTGCTGTCTATCTCTGCCTTCAGATCTCTTAATACTTGCTTAATATATTAGGTGCTCTGATGTTGGGTGCCTATATTTACTATTGTTATATCCTCTTGATGAATTGACTTCTTTATTATTATATAATGATCTTTGTCTCTTGTTGCAGTATTTGACTTAAACTCTATTTTGTCTAAGTATAGCTACTCCTACTCTCTTTTTGTTTATATTTGCATGGGATATCTTCTCCCATCCCTTCATTTTCAGCCTGTGTGTATCCTTAAAGCTGAAGCGAGTCTCTTGAAGGCAGCATATAGTCAGGTCTTGTTTTTTTAATCCATTCAGCCATTTTTATATCTTTGGATTGGAGAATTCAATCCATTTACATTTAAAGTAATTATTGATAGGTAAGGGCTTACTATTGCCATCTTGTTAATTGTTTTCTGGCTGTTTTGTAGTTCCCTTGTTACTTTCTTCCTCTCTTACTGGCTTTCTTTGTGATTCCTTAGTGGTATGCTTTGATTCCTTTCTCTTTATCTTTTGTGTACCTACTGTAGGTTTTTGCTTAGTGGTTACCACAAAGCTTACATAAAACATCTTATATAGTTTTATGATATATATGTTATATATATATATAAATACATATGTTTTATGATCTATATAACAGTCTATTTTAAGCTGATAACAACTTAACTTTGATCACATATGAAAACTCAACCCTTTTACTCACCTCCAAATTTTATGTTTTTGATGTCATAATTTGTATATTTTTATATTGTGTATGCATTAACCAATTATTGTAGCTATAATTATTTTTAATGCTTGTCTTTTAATCTTTATACTACAGTTAAGTGATTTGCACACCACCATTACAATATTAGAGTCTGAATTTGATTACATACTTACCTTTACTAGTGACTTTTATACTTTAATATGCTTTCATGTTACTAATTAAGTGTCCCCTCATTTCAACTTGAAGAACTCCCTTTAGCATTTATTGTAAGGCAGGTCTAGTGGTAATGAACTCCCTTGGCTTTTGTTTGGTTGAGAGAGTCTTTATCTCTCCTTCATTTCTGTAGGATAACTTTGCCAGATAAAGTATTCTTGGTTGTCAGCATTTTTCTTTCTTTCAGCACTTTGAATTTATCATCCTACTTCCTCTTGGCCTGCAGGGTTTCTGCTAAGAAATCTGCTCATAGCCTTATAAGAGTTCCATTGTATGAGATGAATTTCTTTTCTCTTGCTTCTTTCAAAATTCTCTTTGATTTTTGACAGTTCGATTATAATGTGTTTTGGTGATGTCCTCTTTGGGTTGAATCTTTGTGGGGACCTATGAGCTTCATGTACCTAGATGTCCATATCTTTTCCCAGATTTGGGAAGCTTTCATCCACTATTTCTTTAAATAAGCCTCTGCCCCTTTCTCTCTTCTCCTTCTGGGACTACGATAACGCAAATATTGTTTCACTCCATGGTATCCCATAATTCACATAGACTTTCTTCACTTTTTTTTCTTCCTTTTTTCTGCTCTGACTAGATAATTTCAAGTGATCTGCCTTCTAGTTCACAGATTCCCTCTTCTGTATGATCAAGTCTGTCATCATTGCTCTGTATTGCATTTTTCATTTCAGTCAGTATAATCCTCAGCTCCAGAATATCTGTTTGGTTCTTTAGGATTTCTATTTTTCTGTTGAACTTATTTTGTTCATGTATTGTTTTCCTGATTTTATTGAGTTGTCTATGTTCTCTTGTAGCTTGCTGGGCTTCCTTAAAACAATCATTTTGAATTCTCTGTCAATTCATGGTTCTTTATTTTTAGGGGGTCAGTTACTGGAAAATTATTGTGTTTCTTTGGTGGTGTCATGTTTTCTTGACTTTTCATGTTTCTTGCAGCCTTGTGTTGATGTCTGTTCATTTGATGGAGCAGTCACCTCTTCCAGATTTTACAGACTGATTTTGGTGGGGAAAGACCTTCACATGTGGGTGGGTGTGAGCATGTTGGCTGAGTAGGGTGTAGTGGTTCTGGCTCCAGAGAAGTCCCAGTGATGTGGTCTCCATGCAGCTCTGTCAGCTGAGGTCAGTGTCAGCAAAGATTTGCTGGGGTCCCCAGAAGCCAAAGCTGTGATTGTCTGAAGCAGTGGTGAGGTCTTGTGGGGTCTTTGGTGGTAAAGGCTGCTGGGGACCTCTGATCTTTTTTTCCCACTGGGGATGTCATGGCTAAGGTAATCTCTCTTGACTCCAGGTCTGACTTGCAGGCGCCCTTGTGGTGGAGGTGGCACTGGTGTCTGATGCACAGGTGCCCATGGAGCAGCCATGAAGTCCAGCTCTGGAGCATGTGCTTGCAGAGCAACCATGGCTCTAGGGTCTGGGGCTCTGGTTACCTTGCAGCGGTGGTTGCTCTGTTGTCTGAGATGCGGGTATGTGCCAAGCAGCCGTGGAGCTGGGGACTGGAGAGAAGGTGCATTTGTAGAGATAACAACTCTGGAGTCTGGGGCACTGCCTAGCCCTCAGTGACACCTGCTTCAGTGTCTGAGATGCAGTGTATGCAGTTGTATAGTCAGGGTCTGAAGTTTGGGTGCATGTGGAGCAGCTGTGGCTCTGGGGTCTGGGGCATGTGTGGGCTTTGGGAAGAGAGGTGGCAGCCCTTGTCTCAGGATGATGCAACAACAGCTCTTTCTGGCAAGAGGGAGGTTGCAGTGTCTCTTCTCCAAGGGGTCCAGGCAGTGATGGATGTTGGTTACTTCAGTGGTGAAAGCTGCTGGTGTGCTCTGTGGAGAAAGGCTACTGGGGTCCATGCCAACAAACACTATGGTGTAGTCTGTAACTGTCGTGTGACTGGAATGTTGAGGTCCTCGGTGGCAAAGACTGCCAGGGTGGCATTTACTGCGTGGCTGCTACTGATAGCCCCCACCCTTCTTTTTCATTCCTAGCTGTCTCTAGATGCCTCAGCTATGCCAGTCTCCCCAGAAATCAGGGTTGTTCTCCATTTTTTGCTCCACTGTGTTGCTGTGGGTTCTTGATTGTACTCTTGAGTCCTCCCAGGGCTATTTTCACTCATGGATAGCTGTCTACTACATATATATGTGTGTGTGTATAGATGTGTGTATATGTGTGTGTGTGTGTGTGTATATATATATATACACACACACACACACACACACATATATAATGAATTCCTTAATTTATTTGATCTTGGTGGAATGGACAGATTATTCTCTTTCCTTTGGTAAAAGGGTATGCCACTTGGAATTGCTAAATATATACACACACTGAAGGTAGCATTAAAATGCCCACTTTTGCACATATGCAGCAAATTTTCAAGTTCAGATTCATGCTAGAATATACCAGGTTGACAACTGCTTCTCCTGTGTATGTGTAGTGCTGGATTCATAGAAGTGTTCAGATACATCTGGACAGTGACACTGAGGTTCAAATGATAATACAAGAGGTGATAATAGCAGAACCAGCAAAACCACCTCACAAATTTACAGACCTTAGAAAGAAAAAGAAAAGGTAGACTAAAGGAAAATTAGGGTGCAAGCTCTTCTTTTCACTCTTTCTCCTTCTCCTCTTTCTCTTTCTTCCTTCCTTCCTTCTTTCTTTCATCTTTTTTGAGGATTTTCTAAATAATCTTTTAAAGACAAATTTGGGGTGTTATTTGTTCCTGGTAAACACACATTTACAGAGAGATAAGAGAGAAAGAAGTGTGGATTGATAACAGGGGAAGAGATGGCAGGCCAAATGTGGGCTGATAAATACAATTTTTATTGGTGAAAAAAGTCTGTGGGCTAAATTACTCCTTAAAACTTTTTATAAAACTATTTCCTATTTGGTACCTTTATTTTCTTTTTGCAAATTTCACAAATTTCAATTAGTTACCTAAATAAACTTCTGTCAGAAACCAAGACAAGATCATTAATCTCATCTGCCAACAATGAAGCTAACTCAGGAATTAAAATTTCCTTCCTCGAGGCAACCATCAGGTGAATACCCCAGTCTGCTATACTATCTCATCCAACTAAACAGGACGAGTGCAGATATGTGCTATTAACGCCTCAAATTCTTGATTGGACGTACCACCTTCAGGGCATCACATTTTGCACACAATCTGAACTGAACTGAAGTAATGCAATAATAGTCTTGCTCGAAATTCAGAATTTCTCTCAGGGAAACAGATGAAAATTTTAGAACTCAAATCTTTCTCAATTTTCCAGATTATAGAAAGAAGTTGTAGAAATGAAACCCGTTCTTTAATGCTTTTATTCCTATTCAATCTATTCACTAATATGGGAATTTGCTAGAGAATTGAGTAATATATTGCAAATCTACTGGGCATAGACTCTTTCACTCTTGAGTTGGCATTCACTAAAATTTACAATAATGTCAAAGTAGGATTTTGCAGTAATATTTTGTTTGCTCTTGCCAAGATTTAATCTAAAATAGTGAGGGAAATTCAGCACTTATCCAATGTATCTGCATGCTTTTGACTAGTTAACATGTTAATCCAGAAATGGGCTGTGCTGTCCAATTATTAGATAAGTTATTTGGAAAAGAAAAAAATATTTGTCTATGAATTTGTGGATGAAATATTTCCAAGAAGAAATTATAAATGGGCCCTATTTTAGTTCTCTCCTGTTACAAGTGACGGGTTTAACATTCTTAGAAACCTTAAGAATATAATGACTACATCTTTAAAAGCCTCCAGAGATTATTGTACATTAACGTATCAGAGTCAGTAAATTATTTACCTATAAATTAATCTTTCTAAACAGATTTCCACCCCCCCCTTCAATTTGCAGGCTAAACTTCTGAGTTTCCACTTCAGCAATTTTATATCTGAAGAGCCTACATCTGTAAAAACATTTCTAATGAAAACACAAAGACAACCCCCAGAGAAGCAAATAAAATGAGATTTAAGGATATAGCAGCCTTTCTACAGTTACATTCCTAACAATAGTGGATTCTAATTTGATGCCAAATAGGGGTTATATAACAAACTCAGCAAGCACTCTAGTTCTTTTGGTTTCAGTGAAAAATTCAGGTGCTCAAACATTTCTGTGTGTGTTTCTCCATTTACACGAAGATAGATGAGTTACATCTTTGTCTCCTGAGTCATGGAAGCAGAGGGCCCATTCGATAGGAAGAAGCATAATGATTGTGCTCTAGAGCAGGTGGCAGAAAAAGTGCATGTTGAAAAGTCTGGGCTCCAAGGCCTATGTTATAGTTGCCAAAAAACAAAGATCAGAGACAGATTCAAATTTTCAAGTCATAACATATTAAAAATTATTCAACCAGACGTTATTCAGCACTCCCACACAAATCACTTTATCAGTTAATAAGACCACCAACCAACAATAAGACTACCACCAACAAAAAGATACTAAGCCTAATTTAGGAAATGTAATCTGTCATGAAAAATTATCTAATTTGTGTTCATAGTCCAGACTATCTCCCAAATTAAACAACCAATGTTTTTTTGTCTTGATTTTTGTTGTCATTATTCTTTTCTTAAAGGATAACAAGACCTTAATTTTATAAAACATGAAGACACTACAATTCCAAGTTTCAAGAATCCTCCAATTTACCTTTCTAAGTCAGGTTGAAAAAGTAGCCATTAATTTTCACTAATTTCAGAATTTTTTAACAAAGCTGCTACAAACATATAATGAAGTAATCCATTCCTACAATCAAGGAATGAGAAGATAGTATGAATGGCTTGACAGGCAACTTATGTGCAGAAAACTTTCAGCGTGAAAACACTGGGTAGGCAGATGTGAGGCAGGGTTTGAAGCAAATTTTTTTTTCACTTGTGGTAAAATATATAAGACATAAAATTCTGACCATTTTTAAGTGTACAATTCAGTGGCATTAAATATATTCACAATGCTGTGTGACCATTTCCACTATCCATAATCCAGAACTTTTTCATCATCCCAAACAGAAACCACATTCAACAGTAGCTCCCCATTCCCACTCCCCCCACCCCTGGTAACCTCTATTCTACTTTCTCAATGCATTTGAAGCAAACTTTTTAAAAGTGAACCATCCAACAAACAAAACCTCTCAACTTCAAAAGGGCCTGGGCAGTAGGGCCAGGAGAGCCTATTCCCCAGCGCCTCAGTCATCGTTAATTTCTTATGTCTATTTTGACTGGCAGACCATACACAATCTTTTCTTCAGGCATTTCTTTATGAACGCAGCAAATATTGAGTGCCTTCATGTGGCAGGCACTATTTTAGTCCTGGCATATAGCAGAAAGGAAAATATACCTGATCTCTGTTTTCATGGACCTTACGTTCTGGTTAACTATACTTCTCATTATCCCCAAAGTCTATAAAACGTGGAAAAGTGTGCAATTTTGATAAGATACAAATGGCATGACACATGCCCATCAATAATCCATTTCCAGCACCACAGGATTGCTCAGAGATGTTACAGCAGAACATTATCTACCTTTCACTGTTATTTCTGGTCACTGCTTTAATAGGTAATGGACAACAGAACATCTGAGCTATATTCTTAACTGATTGATGAATGTTATACTCATATGTGGACCTTCAGAATCTCTGTATCATTTAATTCAACATCTGATAAAATGTTGTCTACCACAGAAACTGGTCATAGAAAAATACTTTAGGTTTTCTAATATTTCCAATTTTAAATATCAAATTCGGAATTCCATTTATGTGAAATGTCCAGAATAGGCAAATCCACAGAGACAGAAAGTATATTAGTGGTTGCCAGGAGCTGAGGGGAGGAGAGAATAGGGAGTGATTGATGATGAGTATGGGGTTTCTTTAGGGGATGATGAAAACGTTCTGGAATTAGACAATAGTGATGGTTGCATAACCATGTGAATATACTAAAAACCACTGAACTGTATACTTTAAAATTGTGAATTTTATGGTATGTGAATTATATCAATAAAAAAAATCAAGTTAGGTGTCCAGTCAAGCTGGATACAATGGTAGTGAGAGGCCAAATTTTAGAAGTCCATACATAGCTACCAGAGGACCCTTCTATAGACTGCAAAAACCAGGTCAGTCCATTCTAAGGTGGCTGAGGACAAGCAACATGTACTGGGGCAACCTGAGAACTCAGATTCAGGCTGGACAGTATCCAGACAGAGCAGTAAGTGGATGAGAGTCTTTAGTCAGACTCTACTGCTCTACTCTGAAGTTGTTTGTGTAGTGACCCCAATACGTCCTTAAATCATACTCAAACTCCCACATCTGCTGGAAGCAACAGGAATCCAGGTCTAGACAGAAATCACTGGGATACCCCTGAAAAGGAACTCTTCAAGTTCATACAGATACGGCACCACGTATACCTGGTAGACATGATACACCCCTCCCATGCAGCATGTGCCAGCCTTAGATGTGGAGACCAGACTTTCTCCATGAAAAGGAATCACAAATATTTTAAAGGTAAATTTTATTTCACATGAATATTAAAATATTATATGTAGTAATGAGGAAACTTATTCACTTACTCACCCACTCACTTGCTCATTCATTCATCTACCGTGGTCATACTCAACACCCAGGCACTGACAATCATTTAGTAATCAGCTTAAGTATGTTAAATACCACTCACAAATGAAATAGCTGTTGCTGAAGGACTACAAAAAGTTGTCAAAATTTCAGACTCTCCCAGTCTTAAGACATATAAAAGTATATGCAATGTAAGCACTTAAAAACCAAAAATATGGGGCCAGCCTGGTGGCGCAGCGGTTAAGTTTGCATGCTCCGCATTGGCAGCCCGGGGTTCGCAGGTTCGATCCTGGGCGCGGACCGATGCACCACCTGTGAAACCATGCTGTGGCGGCGTCCCATATAAAGTAGAGGAAGATGGGCATGGATGTCCATCTTCCAGGACCAGGGCCAGTCTTCTTCAGCAAAAAGGATTGGCAACGAATGTTAGCTTAGGGCTAATCTTACACACACACACACTCACACACACACACACACACACACACACACACACACACACCCCAAAATACAAACTGACTTGATATGGAAAGTGCCAAGCACTTGCCCACTCAGTTTAGAAACAAAAGTAATAGACTGCTTAGGAACTCAGAGATGCAAACAATTATGATTTTATTTGTTAAATTACATAGCCAAAAGATTGCTTTACAGAAGGCAAAATAAACCACATATCCATTTTAGAAAAGTCCTTTTTGTTTCTTTAAATCTAAGGCCCCCTCTAGTGTTTCAAAACAGTCACACGCAGCACACAATGCAATTGAAGGCACAGTCACCATATCTCACCCCAGATCTTCCAAAACAAAAAGAATACTTCTGTTCCATTCGTGTGGCACGAAAATCAATGAGAGAAAACATCTAACCATAATTAATATTTCAAATTCCTGCTGTGATTCACATATTCATTATTCTCTCATTCAGTAATTTCTTTCTCTGTTACTTATTGCTTGGTTGTTTTTAGAAGATTAATACTTTGTTAATAAGGAAAGAAAAACATATAATGTGTGAAGGGACTTCAATTTCCCAAACAAGAAATATACTTCCTTGGAAAACAACAGAAAATTAATTTAATGTTACCAAATAGTCTATTTTGCTTTTATGAAAGTTATCAATAAATAGCATACACTTCCTAAAGTATATATTTAAATTTATTATATTTGGGAATCAGAAGTTTTAAACTACACATATTAAGACTCACCTAATCTGTGAATTTGCTAAAAACCTTTTCAGTGCCCTGTAGAAGGAGGCGGAAGGTGTTGCTCGAGGGCAAACGTTGGCTCTGAAGAACACGATGTAAAGGAATTCTTACAAGTTTAGAC
The DNA here is from genome assembly GCA_031878705.1 of Tapirus indicus. Taxonomy (NCBI): domain Eukaryota; kingdom Metazoa; phylum Chordata; class Mammalia; order Perissodactyla; family Tapiridae; genus Tapirus; species Tapirus indicus. The sequence continues at coordinate 42,348,722 of CM062925.1, forward strand.
AGACATGGCACTACGTAAATCCAATGACTGAATCTCAGGTACTTTTGAAAAAGATTGATTAAAATTAGGGGGAGTAAAAAATAGTTTTTCACTCTTCTTTCTCAGCTAAAGTCTTTATGTGTCTGTTTCCATGTTATATTACAGAGAGTTTGCATTAACAACCAGTATTACTATTACTGAAAATAAAAAGAAATCTCTATTTTCAACAAAAGAAAACAATGCAATTTTGAGCAAGAGACTGACAAAGACAACCTTATTAAGCTATTACTTCATATTCTTAAAAGTTAAGAGTACATTGAAAATTCGAAAATTCAATAGCTCTTGAAAAAAGTTTAATCTTGTATTAACTTTATTTAAATAAATGACTAATTTGTCATTCAATGTATCATATGGCTTCTCTGCACTGATCCTGCTTTCTGTTTTCAAACTTGTCACCCGCAAATGTTACAAGTTAAAAAGACAGGTTATTAAAACTGGTTACATTTACAATTGGTCTCAACAAGATATGTATATTCAAATGAAGAGGACACAGCATTTTTAAAGTGCAACATAGACTCTCTTGGCTCAACATGAAGTTATAGAACTGGAAATTACTGCAGTCACTGCTCCTAGAACAAACTGAGTGAAAAGCTCTTTTGAAAGGTAGCCATGAAATTATGAGAAACACTGAAAAGTCATTTAAAATGAGTATATAAAATGCAATCACAAATGAAACCAGTGTGGGAGAGGTAGCATAAAGTAAATAAAATCAAATAAATACTATACAATAACATACAAAATTTTGCTTATAAAAAATTGAAAATTGCATTTTAAAACATCCATTTTCTCTTCTTTTAAGGATTTTACAATGAAATTAAAATTTAGACCTGGAGTCTCTAAAGATTTTCCAAATGTTATTAATTATTGGCATTGTTTTTTGCCAAAACCTCTCTGATCTGTCGGTCGAGTTCACTTATTATTCGATCATCGTGATTATATACACCCGTCCTCATCAAAGTATCCCTTTCTTCTATTAGGCGAGTCAAATAATCATCCAAACCTTCTTCCAATGCATTGCCATGTGGGCTGTCCATTTTTCCACCTGCAATCTCTCTGGAATCCTGGTTCTGTTTTTGTTCTTGTTGCCTTAACCTGAGAAGTCAAGAACAAATACCACTCTACCAGGCAACAAATACTGTTCTGGTTTTCTTACCACCACCATTTAAAAACAAAACGATTTAATGGTAAAAATCATTTCTAGTAATGTTTTCAGGAAGAAGACAACCAGTGTTCCACTTGGCTAGTCAGAGTTAGCACACTTATAAAAGACAGTTTTAAAAACAATACTTGTTTTTCTAATTATAAAAGACATGAAAACTAGAAATTTTGGAAATGTGTAAAAAAAAATAAAATCATTGTAGTCTTATTCAGAGATAACCAATCTGAGTAATAATTTTCTGTATTTCTTTTCAATGGAAAAAAATGCATATATATTTTAAATACCTATTTTTCTAAAAAATTAATGACACTATATATGCAATATACTATTTTTTCACTTATTAATATAATGAATGTTTTCCTACATCATTAAGTGTTCTTCTAAATGGCTTCATAACATTCCACCATTTGCATGTATTATTATTTAATCATCCTTTATCGTTGATTTTTAGGTTGTTATTAAATTTTTGTTATTATTGTTTTGATCACAAAAATTCCTTCCAAGTTCATTCAACAAATATTTAGTTGTACCAAACAGTGCTAGGCTGTGGGATACCACAGAGAATTAGGAAGAAAAGTCCCTACTATTATGGAGCTTATATGACTAATTAATCACAGAAAGTGAAATTCTATCAATGTGAATGCCTGGCTTCAAAGGGCACGTACATTTTAAGACGTTGTATGGATATCTTCAGGTAATGTTGGTGATGATCTCATCTAGGAGATGAAGAAGGACAGCAGGTGCTAGCCTGGGATTTGGGTACTTCCAATGGAATATCATTAATCTCATTGCCTTGAAAATGGAGAGTATACTTACTAAGTGATAGCAATGCTAAGATCGGACAAGAAGTATCTTTTAATTTACAGTCATACATCGCTTAACAATGGGGATATGTTCTGAGAAACATGTCGTTAGGCAATTTTGTGTGAACGTCGTGCAAACATCATAGAGTGTATTGAAGGGGAACAAAATTTGCCACCTCAGAATCTGTCTCTTTATCATGAAGATTATTTTAGGCTGATTATTTTTATGAAATAAAAGACTCAGAAAGTTTCTCTCATTACCTCCCCTTTAACTGCCTAAAAGAATTCAGATTAAAACACCTGTCTCAGAAAGTGAGAAGCTATCACTTCAGCATGACATGAACTAGGTGATAGACAGGGAGGAACTTAGAAAAACCTATTGGTTAGGCTCCCCTCTGTGTTGTTCTGTTTCCATGTGGCCAAACACTTGTTTCCTAAACATTTGCTCCTTTTCACCTACCTGTGAATTGCCTTCCTTCCCTTTGAAGTCCCTGACTCTCCCCACCCCAACATCTTCTTTTGTCTTTAACTGAGGATGGTATTTAAGGTGAGGGCTTCAGCCATTTTGTTGAGTTACTCAGTTTTCCTGGGTTTCTCCCATGTATACATGTTATTAAACTTTTGTTTGCTTTTCTCCTATTAATCTCTCATGTCAATTTAATTCTTAGACCAGCCAGAAGAATCTGGAAGGGTAGAGGAAAATTTCTCCTTCCCCTACAAGTACTTACACAAACCTAAATGATATAGCCTACTACACACCCAGGCTATATGGTACTAAACTTATGGGACCACCGTCATATATGTGGTCCTTCATAATGTGTCACATGCCTGCAATTTAATTTAGAATGTACAATTAAGATATAAATTTATACTACTATATGTAACTGGCTACAAAAATGTTTAAATTTGCATCTACTCCTAAATTTGATCTTTATAAATAAGATAAAGTAGTTGAGTCTAAGTCCCTGCTTCTAGATGGTCTTCAGAGTAAGTTAGCCAATGAGAACCAAATCCACTTTTAAATTTACACATGGAGCGAGGGAAAGGGAAGAAGAGCCAGTGAGAGGACAGACCTGCTCTGACAGACAAGGAGGAGGACCCTAGGAAGGATGCAAGACTGTTGGTAGGATACATTTTTGTTTGTACAGATGACCCTCTGAAACTTGAACTGACTCCTAAGATTCCCCACAAAAGAAGAGGAAACCAAAGTACACAGTCCAGTGGGCTGGCCCCATGGCCTAGTGGTTAAGTTTAGCAAGCTCCACTTCAGTGGCCTGTGTTCAGTTCCCAGGCGTGGACCTACACCACTCGTCGGTGGCCATGCTGCGATGGTGAACCACATACAAAACAGAGGAAGACTGGCACAGACGTTAGCTCAGGGCAAGTCTTCCTCAGCAAAAAAAAAAAAAAAAAAAAGTATACAGTCCAAAAAGGACACCAAATATCTCCACCTGTTCTGAGAAAGAAAGCCTAAATAGTGAGGTCACTGTGCTTTGAGACTGGAGTGGAAATCAAGTGGTTAATGGGATACTGGCACCAGTTTGATACTGGTACCCAATTCATGTGGATGGGTAAGGAAAGATTTCTGAACAGCTGTTTCCCCTACCCTAATTCTTATAGCTCTCTTGGAGGAAGAGGTCCTCTAAGTAAATTAATGACACACAACACCAACCTATGTACCACAAAAGTTCAACCACTTTCCTTGTTCTTCTGTTTATACATGAAAGACAAATGGAATTTTTATATAACTGATAGCTTATTCCTACCAAATCTTTACTAAAATGCAAATCATCAATTATGATCACAATAGGATTTTAGGATCTTGTAGCTGACGAAGCCCATAAAGTTATCAAAGGAAACTTTACTTCCCTGATAAACACTACATCTGGACTCCACTAACACACTTCCTATCACTAGGAACCTACTGTTTCGTAGAAATGCTCTGTTAGAAAGCTCCTTCTTATATGGAATTCAGTATTCGTCCTTATACTTTCCAGTAACTGCCTATGATTTTGTTCAAGAGGATAACCTACATACTTCTTTTTAATATAGTAGCCCTTCAGATACCTGAAGACAGCTATCTAATACTTTGTCCAAGAGTCCTCTTCAGGTTCAGTATCCCTCACTCTCCGAACCACTTCTGATCACATTCCATTAGAAATTCTCTAGGTAGCTGATTTCACTTAAAGTGTGTCACACATTGTTAAGAACACCCCAGAGGTGATTTTACCAGTGCTGAGAACTAAGCACTACTACTATGAATATCCCTAACTGCACTGGCTCTTTGGCAGCCAAGTCACACTGTTATTACTGGCCACTTAAATCTTCCTAAGCTTCCTCACATGAACTATTTTATTATGTCTTGCCCATCACGTAACAGATTTTTTCTTATAATTTATACAGAGGACTCTGCTTTGTCTCTAATATATTTAATCTTGTTGGTTTCAGTTCCATCTGAATCCTAACTTCTGAGATATTAGCAATAACATACTATTTTGTATGATCTACAAATTTGTTAGGCAAATGACTATCTTTATTTAACCCACCAAAACAGCACTGTGCAAACAGTAGAGGCTTAATATATATTTGCTACACTGAAACCAAAAAAGTGCTATATATGACAGCAAAATTTTGGAAGGCAAGGATCATATTACAATTAATTAATTTGTAACATCTTCCAAGTCTACAACATAGTAGGCACCAAATAAGTATTTGCTGAATAAAAAGAGAAAAATAGCATGAACTGAGCTCTATAGCATGGAACTACAGACAATGGCCTTTTCTAATTGATATTTATAATTAATATTGTAAATGCAGTTAATTTAATTCAGCTCTGAACCCACCTAATATAGTGATGGAATTTTCCCAGCTCATACAAGGAGATGTCATGGGATATTCTGTCAAATGTATGTGCTATGGACTGAATTGTGTCCCACCCAAAATTAATATGTTGAAGACCTAACCCCCAGTGTGATGATATTTGGAGATGGGGCTTTTGGGAAGTGATTGGGTTTAGATGAGATGCTGAGGGTGGGGACCTCATGATGAGATTAGTGCCCTTATTAGAAGAGATACCAGAGACCTCGCTCTCTCTCTCCCTGCCATGTAAAAACACAGTGGGAAAGCAGCTGTCTACAAGTCAAGAAGAGAGTCCTCACCAGAAACCAACCATGCTGGCATACTGAGCTTGAATTTCTAGCCTCCAGAACTGTGAGAAAAATTTCTGTTGCTTACGCCACCCAATCTATGGTATTTTGTTATGGCAGCCCAAGCTAAGAGAGTATGCTTTGCTAAAACAAAAATACTAGTCTCTTGATAAACTAAGTTAAAGAGTCTTCCTTCAAACTCCCCTCCAAAAAGACTATAATTTGTCCTTATGCTGCTTCCTAATGATGAATTTCCTAACATGAAATACTGTTGAAAATGTAACTAAGATGAACATGACACTACAGAGATGCCCAGTGTAGCACAGAAGTTTAAAATACAGCCTCTGGAATGAGATTTGAACTCTGGCTCCATGATTTACTAGCTGTGTGACCTTGGAAAGGGTACTTAGATCTCTTTAATTCTTGGTTTCTTCATCTCTAAAATGGGGATAATATCTTTCTTAAAAATTGCTTTGAAGATAAAAAAATGAGATAGGCAAGTGAGGTATTTATAATAGCCCCTGAATCACAGTAAGGGCTCAATAAATTAAAATATAACTAAATTTGAAATTGCTTATACTTTATGTAATTAAAAATTCAGTATAATCAATTACCTTGAAATAGTAGCAATAATGCGGAAATAGTCACATAAAAATAAAATTTCAAGTACTAATGCGACAAATAGAAATAAAAAAGCTAAATAGATTTGATACAACTACATTCATGGCAAAATATCTGAGTGTAATGGTCTTTGGCATAGATTTTCTACTCTACAAGTCAGCTGCATTTTATTTATGATCTATTTTATTCCTGAAAGACCTGACGTTGTACTTTCCCTAGATCAATGACCAATTAAAAAGTTGTCCCATTAGAACTTTTGTTTTTGTATGAAAAAACAAATGTAATTTTCTAGTTATTATACCTGTTCAATTCATTTCTTATATCCAACAATTCTTGTCGCTCAGTTTTTACTGTATCTTTTTCCTCAGCAGCCAGGTAACGTAGTCTCATCTGTTCCAATTCTTCTTGCTGTTTTTTAAGACGAGCCATTTGACTTTCTTGCTCTCGCTTGAAAGAAAGAAGCCAGATCCCTAATATTAGGAATAAATATATTTCATATAACTTTGACTTGTGATTATAATCCTATTTGACAGTACCCATGATAAAGTCATGTGCTGCCAATTCTATGAGTCACATATTATTCAGAAATGCCCAGGTTCTCTTTAAAAACTCTTTCCATTACCTCTCTTCTTGCTATAAACCATAATCATTCACAGTCCAATCAGTGACTAAGGTTAGCTGAGTATCATAAGATAATAGAAGTTGAAGGCAAGAAAAAGTCCACTATCAGCACAATGAGTCACCACAAGGACCAGTGGAAAGAGCAGCGTCTAAGAAATGGTTAACAAAGGTGTACCAAGAAAAATTCAGTAACTCTCCCTGCACTGGTTACTAATTCCACTCCCACCTCAGGTAATAATATGCCTTTCCACTCTTTTCTCCAGGCTCATACAAAAATTTATGCACATATAAAATTTCTTTAAAATAAATGTGTAACATTCCACAGAACGGATATTCCATGATTTATTCAACCACTCTCTCAATAATAGACACTTTTGGTACTACAAACAATGCTGCAATGAAACACCCTATCATCTAACATAGTTAGTTCATGAATCTTTTTGCATATTTCTTTAGGGATACGTGCTTTTCTTTCCACAGGACAGAACCCCAAAAGGAGAGCTGGATCAATAGGTATGTGTTATCTCCTTTTTTAAAAATCCTATTTTTGCTGAGGAAGACTGGCCCTGGGCTAACATCTGTGCCCATCTTCCTCTATTTTATATGAGACGCTGCCACGGCGTGGCTGACGGGCGGTGCTTCGGTGACACCCGGGATCCGAACCTGTGAACCCCGGGCTGCCAGAGCGCCAACTAAACCACTGTGCTACCGGGCCAGTCCCTGTTATCTCCTTTTTAAAAAATAAACCTTTTTTGAATAATAACAGAAAACTGCCAAATCACAAGTGTACATTTTGATAAAATTTCACAAAGTGAACCATTCACATAACCACCATCCAGATCAAGAAACAGAAGATTATCAGAACCCCAGAAGTCCCTCTGTGTTTCTTCCCAGTCACTAACCACTCATCCTTTCCCAAAGATAACTACTACCCCAATTTCTAACACCACAAATAAGTTTTGACTGCTTTAAACTTTATCTAAATGGAATTGTACAGTATATATTATTTTATGTCTGGCTTCTTTCACTTAACATTGTTTTTCAGATTCATTCATATTATGCGTAGTTGATAGGGCACATTACTATATAGCATTCCATAAGATGAATATACAACTTATTCATTCCACTGCTAAGGAACATTTGAGTTAGTTTCCAGTTTTGTATTATAAAGCTGATGTGAACATTATTGTACATGCCTTTAGGCACATACTTATATGCATTTCTCTTGGGTATATTCCTTGGATTCAAACTGCTGGGTCATAAGATATGAGAATTTCAGTATTAGTAAATATTGTCAAACAGTTTTCAAAGTAGTAGTACTAATTTATATTTCTATGTGCACATTCCAGTGTTCCATATTACAACACTCAGTAATGTCAAATTTTTTGTCATTTAAACTATTCTGATAGATTATGTAGTGATATCTCATTGTGATTTTAGTTTGCATTTTTTCAAAGACTAATGAAGTTGAACATGTTTTAACATTTTTAATGGCATTTGGATATCTTCTTTTGTAAAGTTCCTATACAACCATTTGGCACTTTGCTATATACTTGGCTATCCGTCTTTCCTTATTGATATGCTTGTAGTTCTTTATACATACTAGATAAGTCCTTTGTCAGTTATTTAAATTACAAATATCTTCCACTAGTCTTTGTCTTCCCTTTTCACTCCTTTAAGGGTGTTTTTGACTTAATTTTAATATAGCCCAAATTTATCTCTCTACTCCTTTTTGGCTAGTGCTCTCTATGTCTAATTTAAGAAAATTTTTGCCTGTCTCAGTGTTGAAATACTCTTTTATGTTACCCTCTTGAAGCCTCATTTAGATCAATAATTCACACACAATTGGTTTTGTGTATGATGTGAGATCAAGTTTCTTTTTCTCCCCATATAGAGCTCCAACCGACCTAGCAACATTTACTGGAAAAACACCATTTTCCCCCCACTGCTTGGCAGTATACATCACCTCTGTTCGTATATGTATGGGTTTGTTTTTGGACTCTCTAACCTGATCTAGTTCTCTATCCTTGCACTAAACTATACTGCCTTAATTATTATAACTCTTGTAATAATAACTCTTGATACCTGATAATATGAGTCTCCTACCTTTGGCTGTTCTTCAAAATTCTCTTAGTCTTGACTCCTGCATTTTCATATAAATCTCAATTTCTAGGACTGAAAAAAAAAGGCCTGCCAGGATTTGATTATGATTATGCTGAATCTACAGATCAATCTGGCCAAAACCAGTATCTTTACAATATCGATTCTTTAATAAGTGAAGATGGTTTATCTCTTAGGTCTTCTTTAATTTTAGGTCTCCTTATTTTATACTTCTCTATATACTAACATCTTTCTTTGAATGTGCTCTTAGGTATTTGATGTTTTTAGATGCTATTGTAAATGGCAGTTTTAAAATTTTCATTTTCTAACTGTCTCTAGAATAGAGAATTGAAATTGATATTTATATACTGACTTTGTTTCCAGAAAACTTGCTAAACTCACTTATTAATTCTAGTAGGTCATCTGTGGAGACTTTTTTGGTTTTCTAAGTAATAACAATGTCATCTGCAAATAATGGCAGTTTCATTTTTTCCTTTCCAACTGATATACCTTTTCTTTCTCTTGGCCTATTACGCTGGCTAGAACCTCTAGGACAACGTTGATAAGAAATGGTGATAGAGAGCATCTTTCTCTCATTCCTGATTTCAGGGAAAAACTTTCATTATTTTAAGGAAAATTTTTTTTGTAGGTTTTATGTAAACATCCTTTATTAGATTAAAAAGCTTCCCCTATATTTTTAGTTTGCTAAGAATTGTTATTATGAATGAGTATTACCTTTTCCCTGAATTTTTGATATAATCACTTGATTTTTTTTCTCCTTTATTTTTTTAAGGTGGGAAATAGCCAACTTTGCCTTTGTTTAATAGATAAACTTGACTGGAATGCTTACAAGTTTTAAATCTATGTTCATGAGCTTGATTAGCCAATTAACTTTGTTCTTATAATGTCCTTGTCAGATTTTAAGATCAAGGTTATATTGGTCTCATTAAAAAAAAAGATGAGAGGGGGCTGCCCGGTGGCGCAGCGGTTAAGTTCCCGCTTGGCAGCCCAGAGTTCATGGGTTTGGATCCCGGACTCCTGCCGACACACTGCTTATCAGCCACGCCGTGGCGGTGTCCCATATAAAGCGGAGGAAGATGGGCACAGATGTTAGCCCAGGGCCAGTCTTCCTCAGCAAAAAGAGGAGGATTAGCAACGGATGTTAGCTCAGGGCTGGTCTTCCTCGCAAAAAAAAAAAAAAAGATGAGAAGCGCTCTCTCTTCCTGGTTTCTGAAACAGTTTGTGTAAGATTAGTAGTATTTCTTTCTAAATGCTTACTAAAATTCAAATGTGAAGCCATCTGGGTCTGGAGCCTTCTTTCTGTGAAGATTTTTCATTACAGATTCAATTTATCTAACAGCTATACAACTACTTATATTTTCTTTATCTTCTTGTGTCAGTTTTTCAAGCTCGGTTTCTCCAATTCACATAGAATTTTTCATCCTCTTATTTCTTTAAATGTCTGTGGGATCTGTAGCCTTTTTTTTTAATTCCTGGTATTAGGAGTTAGTGCCTATTCTTTTTGTCCTGAACACTCTTTGCCAAGGGGAGGTTCCTTTCAAAGAAACAACTTTTGGCTTTGTTGATTTTGTTGTACATTTTCCCTCTATTTCATTAATTTTTACTTACCTTGATTATTTCCTTCCTTCTAACTTCCTTAATTTCTTGTTCTTTTACTGACTGTTCAGAAGGGATATTTAGAGAATAGATTTTATGATTTTCTTATTTTTAAGTGCACTTGAGGTTATAAATTTCCTCCTAAGCACAGCTTTCATTAAATCTCACATCTTAATACATTGTATTTTCATTATTTTTCAGTTCAAAATATTTTCTAATTTCACTTGTGGTCTCTAGTTTAGCCATGGGTCATCAGAGGTATACTACTTAATTTTCAATCATTTGGGGATATTTATTATCTTTTTATTAATTTCTAGCTTAATCTCACTGTAGTCAGAGAACATTTTCTGAATTACAATCTTCTGAAATTTATTGAGAATTGTATGATTCAGCATATGAGCAATTTGGCTAAATGTTCCATGTGCACTAGAAAATAATGTGTATCCTGGACTTTTTTGATGAAGTGTTCTATATATACCAATGGCTGTGTTGTTTAAATCTCCTAAATCTTTACTGATTTTCTGTTTACTCTATCAGTTCCTAGGAGAGTTATGGTAAAATTTACCATTATTATGAATTTGTCTGTTTCTTCTTTCAATCTTATTGATTTTTTCGTTTACATAAATTTGTGGCTGTTACCAGGTGCATACAAATTTAAAATTATCATCTTCCAGTCCAGGTGAATTGACCCTTTTACGATTATGAAAACTGTGTTTATCTGAAGTAATGCCTCTTACCCTAAAGTCTGCTTTGCCTGATATAAGTATTGCTAGACCAACCTTCTTTTGGTTAGAATTTAATGTAGTATATATTTTTTCTGTTTTTAAATTCAACATTCTATATCACTATATTGAAGGTGTGTCCCTTATAAGTAGCATACTGTTGGGTTTTTTAAAATTCAGTTTTTAATATTTGTCTTTAATGGAAGTATTTAGTCCATTTATATTTAAAGTAATTGATGATATATATGGGTTTAAATCTTTACATATTACTATTTTCTATTTATTCCATCTATCTTATGTTCCTTCTTCTCTCTGCTTGTCTTTTTTTAGATCTAATACTATATGTCATTCAATTTTTCCCCCATCAGCTTGTTATTCATTTTTACTCTCCTTTTAGAAATAATAATATAAATTAGAACCTTTACAATTCCACAGATAATGCTACTACTTTAAACTTTTTAACTCTATTTATCCCTTTATATCTTTTATACTATTTTTGTAGTGAATTTTAATTTTATATTTTTAACCCAACAAATATTGTGATTGTAGTTTTTCTACAATTAACATCCATTTATATCTTAGTCAGATATTTATTTCCATTGCTCTTTATTCTCTTGCTTTCATTTGGGATCATTTTCCCTGTGCCTGAAGAACACCTTTTAGTATTTCTTTTACTTCAGGTTTACAAATTCTCCCAATTTTTGTTAATCTGAGAAGTCTTAAGTCACTTTCATTTATGAAGGACATTTTCACTGAATACAGAATTTTAACTTGGCAGTTATTTTCTTTCAGTACTTTATGCATGTTATTCTACTATTTTATGAATTTCTTCACTTTTGTTGAAAAGTCACCTGTCAGTCTTATTGTTGCTCCTATGAAGGGAATGTTTCCCTCTACCCCCCATATCTTTTAAGATTTTCCTTGCTTTTTGGCAAATTTACTATGATATATCTAGGCTACAGGCATAATGTTCTTCATGTCTCCCCAAAATTCATATGTTGAAATCTAATCCCCAATGTGATGGTGCTAGGGAATGGGGCCTTTGGGAGGTGATTAGGTCATGAGGGTGGAGCCCTCATGAATGAGACTAGTGCCCTTATAAAAGAAGCCTGATAGAGCTCCCTCATCCCTTCTCCCATGTGAGGACTGTCATGTGAAAAGATGGTGATATATGAACTGGGAAGCAGGCTTTCACCAGACACAGAACTTGACTATGCATGCACCCTGATCTTGGACTTCCAGCCTCCAGAACTGTGAGAAACAAATTTGTTGTCTGTCAGCCACTGAGTCTGTGGAATTTTGTTATAACAGCCCAAACAGACTAAGACAGGGGTCTCTGGTTACACAAAAGATAGTCAGTTTCATATACTCTATTCCATACGTTGCTTATGTTCTTTGCTGTATTTTCCATCTTTTTTCTTCTCTGGTTCAGTTTGGATACTTTTTATTGACTTATCTTCAGTTCACACATCCTTGCTTCTGCTATGTCTAATCTGTTGTTAACTCATCTACTGAATTCTTACATCATATTATATTCATAGATGTATATGAGGTATATTCATATGTTTAAGTTTTATAAAGCACTAAAAATGAACTATAGCTATTTGCATCAAAATAGCTAAATCTCAAACAATTTTTAATCACATAACGTGGTCACAGAAGAATGATTCAAAAAGAATGATTCCATGTATATGAAGTTTAAAAACATACAAAAGTGAGCAGTGTTATTTACCAATATTTTAAACATAATAAAATCATAAAGAAAAGCAAAGGAATAATAAATACCAAATTCAGGACAGTAGTCACCTCTGGAGAGGATGCAGTTCAGAAAAAGCACAGAGGCCTTCCAAAGCATTGATAATGCTGCTTCTTAAACTAGAAGGTGGGGGTTGGGTATATAAAAATCTTTTTTTCTCTCTTTGGAATATATGATGTATTACATTTAAGAAGTAATTTTAAAAAAGAAAGAAAGGAGGGCCAGCCCGGTGGCATAGCAGTTAAGTTTGCGTGCTCCGCTTCAGCAGCCTGGGGTTCGCAGGTTCAGATGTCAGGTGCAGACCAACGCACTGCTTGTCAAGCCATGCAGTGGCGGCGTCCCATATAAAGTAGAGGAAGATGGGCATGGATGTTAGCCCAGGGCCAATCTTCCTCAGCAAAAAGAGGAGGATTGGCCATGAATGTTAACTCAGGGCTAATCTTCCTCACAAAAAAAAAAAAAAGAAAGAAAGGAAAAGAAATTTGGACAAAAATACACCGAATTGTTATCTCTGGCTGGGGAGGGGATAAGGTTACTGATGACTTTTATTTTCTATGTTATATGGTGCTGCAAAAGTTACATTTTTTTACACTGAGCAAGTATAATTGCAAGCAGAAAAAAAATAATAAAAAGTTGATTAATTTTAGGTTACTTTGCAACACTGTAACTTTATAAAACTGGAAACATTTTAATTCTAAAACACATAAGAAAAGCCTTTAAATGTCGTGAATTTTTAATCAAGTATACAGCATTAATAATAATCACAGATGTACACACAAAAATTAGAGGTTAGTGAAAGAAATCCTCTCTGCTGCCAGGTGCTCTAGGTTAAAGGCTCCTCAATCAAGTGAGTATAATCTTTATTTTGCCTTGGCTGCCTATAAATCCAGAGAGGAGATGTAAACATACATACACTAGACTAAACAGCGGCTAAAAAGTGGCCACTACTTACTCTCCCACTCATACATACCATGTAAGTCTGTGGGAAAAACTTACAACTAAACTAAGGAACTCAAGTAAAGTTTTCTGAAAATAACCCAGAGCTGACAAGTCAGTAGGAGGGCCTGGATGGTTTCAAGACACAGTTTTTAACCAAGACTTGGACCTCCAACTGTTTTCTTAAACAAAGATTTACATCCCATCCTTGGCTAAATTACTTATAAATTAATCAAATTAATTACTCTGAGTGGATAAGCAGGAGGCTGGACAAGATAGCACTGATGTCAGCCAATGAAGTCTGTGTTGTTTTAACTAAATATATCAGCTTAGTTTTAAACAGATCTACTGTGCACAAATATGGTAAGGGACCCACATCCTACCCAAAATCTTAGTTCTGTTTCCTGTCCTGGGAACAAACACACCTAGTTTTAATATATCTGACATAATTAAAATGTTAAATTTTCTACAACAATACATTCATATCTCTTAACAACGATTCATTTATTTTTAAAAAGTAGTGGCTTTTATTCTTCCTAGATAAATATATTCTACAGTGTCAAGAAATGTTTTTAAGTAAATATGTTACTTAAAACACAAGTAAAGTGACAATCTTGACTTGGGTATTTGCAGAACAATTTGATTCAAGTATTTGTTTTGGTTTAAAAATATTTCTATAGTATATCTTCATAGAGGTGGGAAAAAAAGGAAACTAAATTACCTCTTAAATGTCTTACAACTAGAACTTTTTAAAGCCAGTGTTACACATTGTACCAAAGATAGCAAATCCAGAATGTATGGCTATCATTTCCTTGTTTTCTAACTTAGGACCCATTTTATGCTGTACTTATTTATATTTTACAGCTGTCGCCTACCCAGTTAACAAAGAACAAAAAAGTGTACAACTTGGAAACACAGACTTTTATGGTTGTGAATCAGAAGAAAAGATTTTTTTCTAAATAATTAGAAGATTATGATTTTTTAATTCACAAATTGACTATACTAGGTCACCTCTGAGTAATGGAAATCTCTGTTTAAACATTCTTTTGGCAATAGGCACCAAGCATTAGATCTTATTTCCAAACTTTACCAGCTGGGTTTTGTCATTAACATTTATTAACAATCTAAGATATGGCTTTCGACGTCTAATCCGTACTACACAAATGTTTTGTATGGCCCTCCAGAGGATTTTGCTGTGACAAATTACTGGCAGAGATTATAGCCCCGTGGCTATTCACCAGAGGCAATGTAAAATTAACATGGTACTAATCCAATTTAAACAAAAAGTTGTACAAACAATCCTCTGAACAAAAGCAGATAGAGGATTCCAATTTTATATTCAAACACAATAAATGTGTTTTTAATAAAAAGTTTTAAAAAAATTGAAGTAACTTTCACACATATGAATTGTGCCTATTTGATGAAGTTATTAATTTTAATCTTCCAAAAACAGTTAGTGGCAGAGCACAATTCACTATAGTAATCTCAAAGTCTATTACATTTCTCCTTAAAGTGTTGAATCTCACTTGAAATCTGTTTACAATGTTGTTTCTAAAGCAGAAAGTTTGTGGGGTAAGGAATAGAATTGCTCTGCAATAAAGATCACTGCACTCAAAGAATGAGACTATTTTCTTTCAAGAAGTAGAAGTTTAGAGTTGAGCCAGTAATTTAACACTATGTTTTCTTTTCTTCTTAATACATTTACAGTAACTCAAGAGAAAGGAGGCACCTGAACTTTTCTGATATCCTCTCTGTTATTAGGAATAGCTAAAATTACTTTGCCAATGGTTTTGGGGCAAAAGGGTAGAAAATACACAGGAAGAAAATATATTAGGAAGGAGGGGTACTTGGGTGGGAGCCTTTCACACTGAATCTCCTCTTAAAGGTGACTACCTCCATATCTCAGTATAACACTAACAGAGCCATGAACTTAGAAGATTTTCTTCAGAACATCATTTATTTACTTTCTTGTATTTTACAAACCACCTCAGTGAAAAGAATGTCATCTGTCAATATACACATATGAACATAATCAATTTACTCAAAGTAAAAAGTTCTTGAAAGGATATTTCTTAAGCAACACAATTATAATTAAATTATATTTTAATAATTAATACTTATTTCTCCAAAGGAAATACCCTAGTCAACAGCTAACACTCTTCCATCTTTTCATTACTGATTTTGGTAATGCCTTATAATGAATTACCATTGCACTAGTCTCTTATCCTTCACTCTGCAGCTTCTTCAATGGCAGGCATTATCTTCCACTTCTTCCTCATCTATGCTCTATTTTAAAATGTGAAATGATTTCAAATCTAATAGTGATATTATCTTTGAAATGTTCCTCCCTTAGCTTTGAGTGACAAAATACATTGATAACTCCGTTGTCCTCTTGTTTTTCTAATACTTATTTTCTATTATTTTTGCTAACGTCATTTACATTTCTCACCACCCTGCTCTATTCCTGTTAAATATCAGTCCTCCCAGCTGAACTTTAACTTCCCTGGGAGAGCACTGCTGTATCTAGAGCATCCAACACTGTGCAAGGTGCAGAGTAGGCTCTCAGTAAGTACTCGCTGAATGAATGAAAGAATGAACAAATGAAATAACTATAGATGTTTCTTCAGACTCAATGCACTTCATCTCTTTATACTCACACTTCAGGAAGCTCACCTACTGATACTCTTGCATATGTGCACATTTAGCCCTTATGTATGTTTTTTTTCCTTCCGTACTGTTTTCTACAGAACATTTATTTAAACTACCATCCGAAGTCCTGTTATTACTCAAACTATATCCTACCCCACTTGCTGTTACTTACAACAACATCCTCCTGTTCTCTAGACTTAAAAATTTTTAATTATTGTTGGTGCCTATCAGTTCTTTGAACAGCTAGTCAGTCACAAATCCCTCCAATATTTGTTCTGTTCATCAACATCCAAAGCTACTGTCTTATTAGGTCTCTATCGACTGAAACCAAGAACACTATACAACAGTCTTATGGCTCATCTCCTTTTAACAACAGTTACCATTGATTGAGCATATACTGTGTACCAAACACTGTAGTAAATGCTTTACAGACCACTCACTTAATTCTTAGCACAACCGGTGAGGAAAATTTCACTGTACAAATGAGGAGACTAATCAGAGAAATTAAATTACCCAAGTCGCAGAGGTAGTTAAGAGCTAGAGCCAGGATACAACCCAGCTCTTTTGACACCAAGGCCATGTTCTAAACTACTACACGTGCTGCCTCTGATAGAATTTGTATCCTGTTGTTTTTAACAGCTACTTCTATCACATTATTTCCTTGCGCCTAATCACACAGGGACTCCTCTCTATTGTACTGTAAGTAAACTAAATATCTTGGCATCAAGACTTTATATTAGCTTCTTCTCTATCAAAGTCCCTTTAATTCTCATTATCAGAGCTAATCTATCTAACAATCAAGGATGCTATTTTCCTTGCTAGGATATGCCAAATCATGACTTATTCTGCCTCAATACTGTCAGAAATTCCTAAAGCCTTCCATGGCTCACTTTCTTCTCCTTGAAATTCTTCTATTATTTGGCTTCTATGGAATGAAACCATAACATTAGAAAGGGGAAAGAGCCTGGGCCTGGACTCTGGTCAAATGGTTTCTATCCTAGTTCTATCAGTTAGTACCTGTGTGATCTGATGCAACTTACTTAACTTCTCTAAGTCTCAGTTTCTTTCATCTATAAAATGGGAATGATACTACCTGCTAAACAGGGATATTGGTTAGGACTAAATGAAAAGATATGAAATATCTTAATCTTAAATGGAAAGATATGAAGCACAACACCTGGCATATAGTAAGCCTTTGATTCATGCTAACTGCTCTATCAGTAGCATTATAATTATCCTCCTCTTTCTTTCTAGTTGCTATTTCCATTATCAGCTTTCCTTCCTCCTGAAACAAAAGAATTTTAAGTTTTGTCACACCTTCAATTATCACCTCTGCAAAGGATTCTTTCATCTGTTTTTAAGCCCCATCATTCTCCCAACATCAGATCCATATTTTGAACTGCTTGCTGAATTTCTTTCTGTAAAAATTAAAATGTCCAAATTTGCAAGTCCTATCCCCTTCCCACGCCCCAATCAGCTTCTTGTCTTAATAACCACACTTCTGATACCGGAAAACTCTCTTTCCAGACACTAAGGCTGGAGCTCTTGGCATCATCTTTGACTTTCTACTCTGCATTCCAATCAGGTATACTGTGCTAGAATCTTACCAAATATAGAATCTACCAAAACCATGTCTTTTAAAAGAATCTCCTTGTCATGTGTCCACTACTATCACTTAAGTTCCAGTCCTTATCACCTGAAATGACCTCTAAAATGGGCTCTCCTCTGTTCTCCAAGTAGAGTCAATGCTTTTTGACTTCATGCATCTTTGCTATAATCATTCTATTCATTCTATTCACAATATCCTCCCCCTACCCCTACTTTCCTAAATCACAACCAATTCCCCAGAGGTCCATTTCAAATACCTCCTCTTCTATGACACCTTTCCTAAGTCCTATTAAATAAATGTCCTTTCTCCTCCTGAGTACTCTGTATGGTTCTTTTTGGGGCTCTTACTATTAGGAAGTAAATGTAATGTTTACCGTTTTTCTTCCCTATAACTAAATTGCAAGCTCTCTGAGGGAAAGACCTATGTTTTACGTATATCTATAAATCTCTTTAATACAGGAGGCCCCCAGTACTATATATGATTATTCACTCATCTATCCTTCGTCCTGTGAGCATATGTAAATTATTTACTTTGTGTAATATTATTTTATACTTATGTTTACAATCTCAACTCATCTACAAGCTATGTTAGCAGTTTGCCTTATTTATTCTCATGCAGTCTAGTACCAACTGCTCTATGAAGGTGGTAAGCATTTATTACAATACCACAAAAATGTTTAATAGCTTTTGATGGTTATGGAGACACATTAAGAAAAACACAAATCTGAAAGACCCTATGTATCAAATTTCATTCAGAATAAAATTGACACATTAAAGAAAAGCAAAACTTAGAATAAAGTAACCATTACTTTAAATCCTTAAAGTTTTAGGTCAAGTAGATTAGATTCAAAATAAAAATCTTGCTCATATTTTATTTGATCTTAAGATACATTTCTCATGAAGCTAACAGCATTTGTTATCTAGTAGCATGAAGGAAAAAAAATCTAACATAAGAAGAAGCTGGGAGATTACTATCACTTTTAAACGCTTGTAAAATTATGCAAAACGCCTTGTGATTCCTGTTTTTAATTGAATAAATTACTGTGTCTTCCTAGGAATAACATTTAAAATATGTTCTTAAATTTGAGAATGTGTTAAATTTTTTAAGTTATCTTTAAATTTCTCCCCCAAAAGGCACTCCCAATGGAAAGAAATTAATACTAAAAGGAGGAAAAGAATGGTAGTTTTATAAATGAAAGTAAAGGAAATTATTCCCAATTTCTTCTGAGGAAGAGAATAGTTGGCAATTTAAAAAAAAAGATACAAAGTTTCAGTTTTTAATTAAGAAAAAGAAGGATCTTATATATAACATTTTTTTTTTAAAAAAGGCCCTAATCTCAGAAATTGCACTGGAGATTTAAATGCAGACATCTGAACATAACAGATATTGCCAAATATGCAAACTTGTAAAGAATCAAGGGAAAAAGACATAAAAAGAATAATCCATCATCAGCTATAAACTACATACCTGTTTAAGTCTGGCAAGTTCTTTCAAAGCGCGTCCCCACTGCTGCTTGTAATGCAGTTTCGACTTCGTTGCAGATTCCAGCTTTCTTTCAAGTTCAACCTAACAGTGATTAAAATCATATCAAGTGAAACCCTATACCACTGTGTACAATCACTGAAAGATAATATATACAAAGAGTCTGGCTTAAGAAAAGAGTTTATATAGTGTAACATACGACATCATTTAAAACTGTTATATAATTTACTATAAATATTATGGCACATGAACATTTTCTTGTTTAAAATATAGTCGTATTTTTACTGCCTAACAGCCTACACTAAAAGAAACTGAATTAGTCTTAACCTCCAGACAGTTACTATAAATGTATTTAAAACATGTATATTACATAAAGATCATAGAGTGAAAAATACATTCATTTTTTACAAAAAGCAGTTCTAACTGTTAGCATTCCAATTTAGCTGGCACTCTAAATCTTAGAAACCAAATTATTCCTTTTGGAGGGCTATCATTATGTGGAATTTTGTCTAAAAATGAAGAGAGCTAGTAGAGATACTTTAAAAACTGTATTTTGGCAAAAATCATAGAATGTTGAAAACAGTGAAATGTTTTATCAGAAAGCAGTTTACTAGGAAAGAGTACAAAGTAAAAAATATTTTAAGAATGTTAAAATAAACCCAAAAGTAAGAAAAATAATGCTCCTAATAACATTCATCTAACTTTTATTTTCTATTTTTCCTCAAATATATAAAGAAAAACATGAAAGTGATTCAATTAAAAAAATATGGTTATTTATACTTGCAGCAGGCAATCTGTTTGCATGAACTGAAGCCAACTTGGCTATGTTTTGGAATGTACTCTCTCAATGTTTCAAACTAAGTACCAAACAAATTCATGTAGCCAACAGAAAGTTTTACTATTTAAGTGATAATGTAATAATGTGCCTGAATTATAGTAAAATACTGTTATTCTAAAATGGTCTAATTTTTTTACATCAAGTATACTTTTTCCCATACACACAACTTCTAATGTTTTGCAGGAAAATAAAACCAAAGACATTATCCAAAAACCCAAACTTCAGAAAACTTATATGAAAATAAAATGAAAGGAAAAGCAGATTGCCAAATTCCCTTCACAGAAGACCAGAACATTCTCTGCAGTAATATATTACTTCATGGAGTCAAGGTCTTTTCTGCTTTACAAATCCCTAGTGCTTGGATTTAAATGTGTTGACATTTCACAACTAGACTCATACGTCTCAAATTGAATAATACTCTGAGATTATCAAAGATGATCTCTTCCACTTACACCCCAATGATTTATACATATTACTCGGTAATTTAACAATAGGACATATGTCAGAGGAATAGGAAAAATCTTTTTATAGCTGTGAGGTAAAAGAGCAGTATTCAATTATAAAAGTGATCATGTCCATGAGTCTTGAAGAAAGTCTGGTATCCTGGAAGAGTCCAAGGATGAGGGTTAGGATAGGGATGAAGCTAGAGGGGTTGCTTATACGCTATGAACTGTCTGCACCAGAAAAAGCTGTCTGGGCAGTTATATCAGTTTTGCCGTGATTATCAAAATAATTCACATTTGCATAGTTATTCACACTAATTTAAAACATATGTGTAGTTAATACATACCATTTCTTTATTCTTAACAAATAACAAAACTGTAGCTAATCCCATTTACAATTGCAACAAAAAGAATAAAATATTTGGGAATAAATTTAAATAGGAGGTGAAAGACCTATACAAGGAAAATTATAAGACACTATTGAAAGAAATCGATGATGACATAAAGAAATGGAAAAATATCCCATGCACATGAATTGGAAGAATAAACATAGTTCAAATGTCCATACTACCTAAAGCAATCTACAGATTCAATGCAATCCCAATCAGAATCCCAATGACATTCTTCATGGAAATAGAACAAAGAATTCTAAAATTCATATGGGGCAACAAAGGACCCCAAATAGCTAAAGGAGTCCTGAGAAAAAAGAACAAAGATGGAGGCATCACAATCCTTTACTTCAAAATATGCTACAAAGCTATAGTAATCAAAACAGCATGGTACTGGTACAAAACCAGACACACAGATCAATGGAACAGAATTGAAAGCCCAGAAATAAAACCACACATCTACAGACAGTTAATCTTTGACAAAGGAGCTAAGAACATACAATGGAGAAAGGAAAGTCTCTTCAATAAATGGCGCCGGGAAAATTGGACAGCCACATGCAAAAGAATGAAAGTAGACCATCTTCTATTGCCATACACGAAAATGAACTCAAAGTGGATCAAAGACCTGAAAGTGAGACCTGAAACTATAAAACTCCTGGAAGAGAATATAGGCAGTACACTATTTGACATCAGTCATAAAGGGATCTTTTTGAATTCCATGTCTACTCAGACAAGGGAAAGAAAAGAAAAAATAAACAAGTGGGATTTTATCAGATTAAAAAGCTTCTACAAAGCAAATGAAACCAGGATCAAAATGAACAGACAACCCACCAGCTAGGAGAAAATATTTGCAAATCATATATCCAACAAGGGGTTAATCTCCATAATATACAAAGAACTCACACAACTGAACAACGAAAAAACAAACAACCTGATCAAAAAATGGGCAGAAGACATTAACAGACATTTTTCCGAGGAAGAGATACAGATGGCCAACAGGCACATGAAAAGATGTTCAACATCACTAGTCATCATGGAAATGCAAATCAAAACTACACTAAGATATCACCCGTTAGAGAATGGCTATAATCACCAAGACAAAAAACAACAAATGTTGGAGAAGTTGTGGAGAAAGGGGAACCCTAATTCACTGCTGGTGGGAATGCAAACTGGTATAACCTTTAGGGAAAACAGTATGCAATTCCTCAAAAAATTAAAAATAGAAATACCTTATGATCCAACTATCCCACCATTGTGTATGTATCCATGAACCTGAAGTCAACAATCCAAAAAGGCTTATGCACCCCTATGTTCAGTGCAGCATTATTCACTATAGCCAAGAAAGTGGAAGTAACCCAAGTGTCCCTCGACTGATGATTGGATAAAGAAGATGTGGTATATACATACAATAGAATACTACTCAGCCATAATAAAAGACAAAATTGTCCCATTCACAACAACATGGATGGACCTGGAGGGTATTATGTTAAGTGAAGTAAGCCAGAGAGAGAAAGACAAACACTGCATGATTTCACTCATATGTGGAATATAAACACACGGACAGAGAGAATTGTTTGGTGGTTAGGGGCAAGGGGAATGCGGCATGGGCACAAGGCATGAAAGGATGCATTTATATGGTGACTGACAAACAATAATGTACAACTAAAATTTCACAATGTTATAAACTATTAAGACATCAATAAAAATATATAAAATAAAAAACTCATGATGAATAACTATTAACATTTTCATGACTCAAAAAAGAAAAATTAAAGCATTATGAATAAGTCCCTAGGAGCCAATAGAGCATGTTGTTTGCTGTCTGTACTTGGAGTAGAAGAAGGTTTCACAGAGAACGTGGCATTGAGATAGGCCTTAGAGGATAAATATGAGGTCTGTCAAAGGATAGGAGTCACTGTTTACATTTTTAACCATTTGTACAATAGAGAACACTGCTTTTTGTAAGCTATGCTGGTTTGTCATATTAAAGTTGGTCATATTCATCAGGAATAACTATCCATTGTTTTACCTTTAGTCTTTTGCTGAACAAAGTTTTCAGTTATTAACTTTACCATTAATAATTCATGCTTTTGCTTCAATCACTACAATCTAATTCACAATTTTTTTTAAGGTTGGGTTTTTTTTTTTATCAAGTTCTTTAATCCATCTGGACTTTATGGTCGTATATGATAACAAATAAATTATTTCATCCATTACTGAAAAAAACTGTAGCTAGCAAATCTGAGACACAAACCTCATTTTTCTAACTGATTCCTATTACCAAATCAATAATTCCTAACTTTATTATGTTTTTTTTTTTTTTAAGGATATAGATGCTTCTGTGATTCTAAAGAAATAGATGGACCCAATTCCCAGAAAAATGCACATAACAAAAGTTTTGATGTAATTTCAGGGCATTCAAAGACCTTGAGTTAAGAGTCCTTATCGTGAACAGATCTGAGACTTGGTGAAGCCTTTTCACTTACATCATAAACCAAGTTATAGATCCTGAAATAAAAACTCAGCTCAGGACCGAGTCAATTCAGAGGCTAGTGAAGACTGAAAGCACAGCCTAACGTTCACTGGTTCTCAATTTCCTGTTTCTACCCTTGATAGACCCACATCTCTACTTCTCTCCTAGAGGTATGGCATGGTCTTTGTCTCTAATCCCCTACTCCCCAGTTCTGATCTGTCACAAGGAACTATAGAGTTCTCCCTTGAAATACTTTCTACTTTTATTCCTTCATACTCCTACTGCCATTTCCTTAGCTCAGGCTCTTCTCATTTTCTCTTGCCTCCTAGGCCTCAAATCTATTCCATCTACAAATCCTATAAACCACTATTAGATCAATTCATTCTCTACTAAAACATCTACAATAGCTACTTCTTGCCTGCAGTACTGAGCCTAAACTCCTCTGCCTAGGTTTCAAGGCACTCCAAAATATAATTTCTACCTGACTTGCTCAACCTACTCTCTCGGTATTCCTCAACAGGAAACCCTCTGCTCCAAACACCAGGATGGTGTCCCCCTACCCATTTCGTTGCCCAAATTACTTCCTAAGTCCGTCAATTCTCTTTTTCTTCTCTGCTTCCTAAAAACTTCAGGCTCAACTCAAATTCTACCTCTATATGGGGCTGTCTTAAAACTACTATATTCTGAACAATGATTTCTCTTTTCTGAATTACAAAGAGTTTCTATCACATTTCCTGGTATTTGATTACGCATAGTCATTTAGGGCTCTCTGAGTCATCTCCCCAATTATATTACACACTCTTTAAAAGTGAGGTCCCAAAAGGATAATGTACTTTTTCTCTTACTCTCTTTTCTTTCTTCTCATTTTTCCCTTTGCCCTATGACAGGAGTGGGTACACAGTAGATACTCACCAAATACTCTTAAATATATAAATTTTGACTTCTGTCTTCAACCCCTGTATGCCCTACCAAATTATAATGCTTTCCATATTTTATTTTTTAAAAGTCTCAATTATTTTTAAGCCATCCAAAAGAAATTTCCTAGCTAAAAGCAAATCTTAAACTATTATTCACTTATATAATAAAGGAAATCAAGAATTATATTTGGTAAAACTGTTATCTTAATGTTAACTTACTTTTGGACCATTTCAGTAAAAATGGGAATATTTGTGTTATATTGAAGAGAATGGTAATCAGAAAAGAAAAAAAAGCTCTCAACCAGACATCTCCAGAAATTACAGACTAAATCAGATACTTTTTCACTTACATCTTCCTGTTTGTGCTTTGAGGTCTTGGTTACTACTTAAGAAATAAGATTCTGCCCTCTTCTGGCTCCAAAAAAATTTACAAAGAATTTTCAAAAGAGCTGAGAAGCCTTGTTTTCCAGGCACTTTTAAACATGCTGAATGAATTCAGTAGGTCTGACACAGAGGCAGTTCAGTTATGCATTTTTCTCTCTCTCTCTCAACAAGTTCATGGTACTGTTCATACTTTTTTAATATGTTTAGTGATTTTTATCCTTTGGTAGAAGTGTAGTTAAAAGAAGGAATTTTAAAAGTCACAATTTATTTCCATGGCGGATATTATCTAGTCTATATTCAGAAAAGATGAATAAGACAATGCTTCTGTTCCAATATTGAGATATTTGGCCTCTGAATTTCTCCAAGGTAAAACGGAAATACTCTTCGACACCTCCTTAATGGAGCTTGTGAGAATTGACAAGATACTGTCACTCACTTCAAATATCTCTGGTGGGTACCAGAGAATTCATATTTATAAACATAGAAACACTTTAATACTTGGTTTCATCAAAAAAAGGGGGTGGGAAATGTCTAGCTGGATTCAAGTTCACTGGTAAGGAAGTGAGGAGAAGGCCAAAAATGGAGAAATGAAGAGATTGTCCAGATATGTAAGAAGCAGAATCAACAAGATTTTGTAAATAAATAGATATGGGGGTAAGAAGAGGAACCAAAGATAGCAAGGCAATTGATAGGCTACAGAAACATTTTATGAGTTCAGAAACACTGGAAGAAACCAGTTAATTAATATCCTCCTCAACTCAAAAGATTTTTTTTTACCACACTCTTATTCTTGCCTCCAAATTTTTTATATATTCACCCTTTTTGCCTCTTAAACAGTGTTTCTTCTTAAAGACTAACTCGTCTCTCTCTCTCCTCTTAAAGCCCTAGTTTCTCATTGCTATTAATTTCTTATCATCTATCTAAAAATATTCTCAGATTTTCCTACTCTAAATAAGCTTTTCTCAACAGTGTTAGGTCCTTTGGCTACATTTTTTCTTGTTTTCTTTTTAATGCCAAACTTTCTTTAACCATCTGCAATTTGGCTTCTTAAAAGCCAATGACTTCGTAACTGCCGAACACATGGCCTTTCCTCAACCATTCTTGGCTTTCCCTTCATGAGAGATTACTTTTACTTTCTCATTCTTGAAACTCCTCCTTTTCTTTTGGGCACCACACTAGATTGTTTTTATTACTTCTTTAAAACTTTTTAGCCTCCTTCCTTAACTCTTGCTTTTTGTCCATGAAGTTGAACTTGCCCACTAAGTTGTATTTTCAGTTGTCCTTCCTAAATACTCCTTAAGCAATTTCATCTACTTCAAAGGCTGTTACTTTATTCAAATGACTCCTAAATCTGTACGTCTAGCCCTTTTCCCTCTTCCCACTACATCTTCTCATTTTTCACCACTTAGTGAACTTCTCCACTTAGATTACTCTGCTAGCATCTCAAAGGTCTAAAAGCAGAATTCTCTACAACTTCCACCTCCTCAAAAAGTTCTTCATCAAAAATTCTTCATTTCTATTAATATTAACATCCATTAAGCCAATCTTATAAACTTGAGAGTAATCCGACTTTTCTTACTAGATGAAATACAAATTCTTTAACTCAGCATCTAAGGTCTTCCCTCATATGGCCAAAAATTACCTTTATTTCCAGCATTCTCTTATCAAGACTATTTTTATTTTGAAATAACTACTGTACCGATTCAACTCCAGGTTCTAGTCAAGCCATTATCCAAATATGGAATAAACTCTTTCATCTCTGTACTTCCGTTCAATACCTCTTCTTGGAATAACCTTACTCACATGGTTAAAATTTCACCTATCCTTTAGGTTCCATATCCAATCTCACTTCTTCATTATTCTTAATGTGTTGATTTCAGTAGAAGTGACGTTGCTTTCCCTTTGCATTCATAGCTTTTAGTGAAAGAAAGTTCGATGAGACTTGCCATCATTTGCCTTTCACTATAATTATTTGGGTAAGTTCCTTGTCTCCTTTTGTAACTTGTTATTTACTTGACTCTATCCTGAACATTTTTGAATCATTCATAATAGCATTTAGCACAGTATCATAAGTAGTACACATTTTTGCTGGATAATGAAAAACCAATTGTATCAATCAGCGTCCTGCTGGGAAATCAGAAATCATTCTAGGTTTTTCAAACAGGTATTTTAGCATAGGCAATTGGTTATACAAATAATGGAAGAGCAAAAATGCCAAAGAGGGTGAGGCAACCCAGTGATTAGCAGCGGCAGGATGTCCCTACCCCTCCTGGGTAGGAGGGACCACAAAAGGAAGTACCAGGAAGTAGTATTTCCTGCTACCAGGAACCCAGAAACGGGGGTTATCTAGTAAGCTAGAACCACAGTGGGAATTGCCCAAAGGAGGCTGGAGAGAAGAGCTGTCTGGTGGGAGATGGAACCAAAAAAGATGCAACTACTACCAGCAAAAATAAGGGAAGCAGAGAGACAAAGACACAGGAGAGAGAAGAGAGAGAGAGAAGAAAGAACTACCCTGGCATCTTCCCAATTCTCATCCACCTAGGTTCTGTTAGTGCCCCCTAGTGGCTGAATCTACAGAAGTGAAAGGGCAAGGAAGCCTTCATACAAAGCTGAGTGGGAAAAGACAGGCAATGGCTGACACAACAATTAAATCCTTAAACTTCTAATAAGTTTAATAACCTCTAATAATAAAGGTTATTTTCCTGTTTATTGCCTGTGTTATTTCCCAATGTATGCTACATCTTTTTAATAATGCCTAAAAATTATCTAACTATAAAATGCAAGAGCATATATTGTCAAACTTAGGTTTTCTGCTGGACCTTACATATTTTTTAATGCCTAGAACCTGAACATTCTGTTTGTGGGAATTCCCAATATAAATGAGAGGTAGGACCTGGCTTCCAACCATAAAAAATAAAATAGGATGGATATCCCTTCTTCCAAGCTAAGAGTGGAGTGCAGGCCTATAATTAAAATGCTCCTGTCTGGGATGCTGAATCTAAAGGGTAATAATATGCAGAGAGGGTATTCACAATGGCTACTGCAAAACTGAGAGTTCAACAGTATGACACTAGACTCAGAGGACAGAGAATCCAGTGACATGGCAGTGATGGCACCAACAGTAGCATACTGAGTAGACTGTTTCGTGACAGGATAGGCCATGTCTTGCTTCCCCTGGTTCCTGCCCATATTTTGAAACTGGTTCTTCAGCCTTCCTGACAGTTTAGTGAATCCCTTTATTCCTAGAGTTAATCTGTTCTGTTGTTTGCAAAGACTCTAATTAGTATAAGCTATAACTGATAAAAGCCAAGAAATTCAAATACTGACAATGTCATGTGCCTTGAATTCTCTGATGTGTTCTTATTTGATATGAGTACTACAGTGAAATATTACTACATTGTATATGCAAGTATCATTTATTGATTTTATAAATTGATCATTAGGAGTAGTTAAGTTGCCATAAATTGACATGGGTACCTTTTCCAAGGTGAGAAGATTTATTTCAGACTGTAGACGGATTTCTGGTTTGTTGCTTTGCTGATCCTTGAACTGATGGAACTCTTTTTCCAAAATCTTATACTTATTTTCAGCATCATGAAGCTGTATTTAAAAAAAAAGTATTGTAGCCATTTTAAAACAATAGTATGCAAAGTCTAATATTACAGAATTCAATATTTTTTTCTTATTGTAAAGCGTGTTCATAGCAGAAAACTTAGAAAATACACAAATGAGGAAATCCTAAAAATTTAGTAAATCAAGTGACTGACAATATACAAAAACTTTTGAAGAGTACGAAATTTCTTATAAAATCAGTATCATGAGAACATTTCTGTTAAATTTTAGATGACAAATGAAAAAGTAACCTTATAACACTGATACTTTTCTTAAGATGTCACATGTAAAAAAAGACAGAGCATTATAGACATACCAGATTATTATCAATAAAAATAAAAGTTTAATTTTAATGTAGTATTTATTCTTATAATTTAATACTGTATGAATTTCATAATTCAAATGCTATCACAACTTAAGGTAATTTGAAGATTATTTGGCCCAATCTCTTCATATTTATAGGTAAGAAAATTGAGGGTCAAAGAGGTAAATAACTGAGGCAGTGACAAATAGCTAGTGAGCTAGTCAGCAGCAGAGGCATGAAGAGAATTCAGATCTTTTCATCCCCTAGAATAATGCTCTAAGGAAAGCAGGCAACACTTCCTCAAATAAAAAAAAGAGAGAGAGAGAGACTGCTGTGATTAAACACTCTATAATTTCCATTAGAACAGTTTCAAAGTACCGAAAAAAAAATGAGGATAGAAAGATGTTCTTTTCAAATCTGGGATTTTTTTTTTATCAAATACAAACAATCCCTGTTTAAGATGCTTTCCAAAAACATACCAATATGACTCTCTATCACTAGATAAACCAATTACCTCTTTACTAAGACAAAAGACTTAGCTAAATTTGAAATACTAAGATTTGTGGCAAAAATGTAACTTAAAATTATCAATAATAATAAGCTCTTGTTTTATGCCAATAAATACAAATAATTCTAATTAGGATTTAGCCAGCATCTTTACGTAATGAGGCATTTCATACCTCATACATAAAAACATTCCATACGACTAAGGTTTACCTCTTTGAATATCCAAACTTTTATTTTTAAAGTTGAATAGAAACCTGTCTAAAGGATCTCTCTCACTTTTCTGTTTTAAACAAAAGCTGATAAACTTAATATTTGGTATTTTTTCCACCATTCAGGGAAATTATTATAAACAATTATTATAGTTATAATCAGGTTGCTTTTGCTTTTTTTTTTTTTTTTTTTCCTTTGCTAAGTGGTCCATCAACTACATTTATTTTTTGAGTTCTGGTAACTGTTTTTGTATATTTGAATATAGATACCCTATCTTCATCGGCTTTCACTGACGGTATGTCTATCTGTCCCTTCTACCTGTCTAGTTAGACGTGTGTGTACAATACATGTAATCTGTTCAGAGTAAGGACCTAAAAGGTTTTCTTACATATAAAATGTGAAACGTTTACAGTCATGGGCTTAGCAATTTGGGCATCCCAGAAACTTCCACTGCCACCACCCCCCACCCCCAACCACAGTTTTTCCCCCCAGGTCTTAGATTATGTTTTAGGAGTGTCCTGGATAATTTTTCCAAAATACCAGTTCTTCCTACAAAGGTTCTTCCCATAAAGATGTAAGCTAATTATACCAGTCTGGGGCAGAGTAGAGACATGGGTTTTTTCAAGAGCTCCCCTGGTGATTCTAATACATGTTAGGAACCTGCTCTAGATGGCTGAATCTTTCTAAGTAGAACAAGAGATGCATTACTAGTGATTCCAATCGCAATTGTCACTTTTACAACTTTATCTTTCATATTTTAAGTGAGACCTCTATAATAACAATCAAATTCATATTTACAACCACCTAAATAATGTGACCTTAATTGACCCTGAATTGCTTTGGAAACTATTCTTCAAGATTTACTGAAGACTTTGGAGGCATGCATCATACATATCCAATCTACACCGAAATTTTTCAAGAAAGATAAGCTTAATTTTTAACAGCTTGATCCTTCTTTTTTTCAGCAAACATTTATTAAGCCCCTATTATATGTTTAAGACTGGCTGGGCTCCAGGCATACAAATATAAATGAAAACAGTTTTATGGAGCTAACAATCTGACACTGATCAAATTATCACACTAATAAATAAAAACAAACTGCTATAACATATCATAAAGAAAAAGAACAGGAGAATAATATCCCATGATAACACATAACAAAAACTTGACCTAGACTTGGGAAGCAGGGGTCAGGGAATATTTCTCGGAGTAAGTGACGCTTCAGCTGAAAACTGAAGGATGGGTATAGTTCAGTAGGCCC
Source organism: Tapirus indicus (assembly GCA_031878705.1). Lineage (NCBI taxonomy): Eukaryota > Metazoa > Chordata > Mammalia > Perissodactyla > Tapiridae > Tapirus > Tapirus indicus. The sequence goes on from CM062925.1 coordinate 42,379,320, forward strand.
AGAAAAAGTAGTACACACAAAGATCCTATGGGTGAAACAAGCAAGGTATGCTTGAGGACCTGAAGGAAGACCAGTGTGGTTGGCAAGTATACAGCAGAGGTGAAAGAGTGGGAGATGAGGTGAGAGAGGTAGGCTGGGTCCAAACTATGCAGAGGCTTCTAGGGCAAGGTAATGATTCTGATCTTTATCCTATGAGCAATAAGACAACATTGAAAGGTTTTAGAGGAGGAGGTTATGATTCCCAACTTCAAAATTTCAAAAATATCACTCTGGATGCAACAGGACAAACAGATTAGAGGGGTCCATTACTGAAATAAAAAACACTTACAGGAAGGTCAGGTATGGACAGGAGGATCATGTTGGGTTTTAAACGCCTTTAAGACATCCAAGTAGAGATTTCAAAAAGGCAATTAGATACATGGGTCTAGAGTGCAAAGGAAAGGTCTGGGATATAAATGTGAAAGTCCCAGAGGTACAGACTATCTCTGAAGTCATGGGCATGAATAAGATTGTTTAGTACAAAGTAAGTCTTGAGCTTGGAGGAAGTCTAACATTTAATAGCTAAAGGAAAACAAGCCTGCAAAGGAGTCTGAGGGATGGCCAGAAAAGCAGAGGAAAACAAGAGTGGTGTTATAGAAGTTGAGAGAAGAGAATATACAAAAACAGGTACAATAGCACTGATGCTGTCAATAAGTGTGAGTAAGTTGAGAAATGAAAAATGCCCACTGAATCTAGTGACTTAGCCGTTGGTGGCTTCTCCAACAACTGGGGCAGACTGGAGCAATGGAGACAGAAAGCAGAGTGGGATTGGTTGAGAGGTGAGTGTAAGGTGAGGAAATGGAAAGGAGCACAGTCAATTCTCTCATGAAAATTGGTTCTTAACTGAACGTGGTCTAGTGATACAAGAAATACATCTATGTTTGCTAAAAGGAGATTTATCAGAAAAGGATTTTGAGAGTTACCTGAAATATAGTACAATTTCATGCAAATAATTATAAGGGAAGGAAAATTTTTCCAGTATAGTCTTAGCTTTGAGGAAAAGATCCAAGTTAAAGTATATTTGAATCTCAGTGCAATAAATATGATTAATAGTCCAAATTATTGTGAATTTTTCGAACTTTTTGATGAACTATCTTCATTATTTCTAGAATGCTAATAAACTCTTAAGGGCAAAGAGATGACAGGTATTTTTCCTAACCTGCTGGTGAAGTCGGTGTTTATCCTCTTCTAGCTGCTTGATCTTTAACCTTTCCAGTTCTACCTGGTGAACACAATCTTCTTTGGCTCTGCGGATAGAGTCCTGAAGTTCTTGCAGGTTCCGTTCACGTTCTGATTTCAGTTCCTTTCTTTCTCTTTGGAGCTTAAAACAAGTGCATCTTTAAGAGGTTGGTCTATTACTAGCTGTATTATACTGTTCAATATTCTATTATTGTTATATATAGTCAAATGTTCAGAATATTTACAAATTTTCATATCTTTTTCAGTTATTCTAGTTAATATTTAAGTATACCAAATTATAAATTTTTAATCAATCATTTAATTCTAATATACAAATATCCATATATGACTTATATAAATTCAATTGAAAAGGCCCTAATCACTTAAAATTCCTATTTGAATAAAACCGATTTTATTACATAAACAAATTTTAGAAACTTCTTATGTTCTGTCTAATCACACAGAAGATAATAGAGCCTTAGTATTAGGAACAAATATACATTACATTTAAGTTTAAACATCTAAATCAATTTAGAAATCCCAGAAAATATATAAAGATAAGGTTAGGGTGATATGCTGAGAAAATTTTAAGAAACACATTTGAGTAGAGAAGGAACACATAAATTTAATGTGGAAGAAATTCTAATTATTTTGAAATGACCTTTATAGTAATTAAAAAGTATTCAGGGTAAAATTTCGTTAACACTCAAAAAATGCTAACTAGGCATATTACTAACACAAGTTTTCACCTGTTCTTGGAGTTTAATATTTAATGGGCAAGAAAAAGGGATATGCCCTCCTTACTGAAAACAAAATCAGGATTCTAGGCCCCTAAGCCTGTGCTACCTTTTCTCTTTTCTCTAATTAGTGCAACTAACCATTCCTTTCATATAATGGGAAAGTTAACCAAAAATCTCCACTACTGCAGAAGTCAGCCAAAGCTGCCTGTATAAGAGTTAACCATTTCAAAGAACAAACACTTCTCGGCCTATTCCTCACGTTCTAACACATAAAACATGCTTTCCTCAGTTGAACAGCAGTTTTCTTCTTAGTGTCTGAAAGAATTTCCATGACATACATTTTATCTAAGTATAAAGGAAAAAGAGATGAATGGTATGAACTTAATATATGGATTCCGTGAAAGGAAGATATCTGATAGACGAATACAGTACCTCTGATTCTGCAATGACAAGCTGCTGCTCTCGCTTCTCTAAGTCAATTAGGGTTTTTTGAAGTTTTCCTTCTAGAATAGTATATTCAGCTACCTAAAATATAATAAAAGAAAAGTTACCTTATCTTTTCCCCAAATTCAAAATACACACAAATTTTAAAATGCATATATTATAATTTCACTGAAACAGAGGCTCTGAGAATAAGAAAATCATGGATTACATCCACCAATTCAAAGCAGAAGTTCTTTCTACTGTACTCTAAGGAAGGAAGCCTATCTCGCTTCGGCTTGGATATCTCTAGTGATATTCAGTCTCCTGAGGAAGCCCATTCTCCTACTGGGTGATTAGACTACTAGTAAAATCTTGTGTTTAGTCAAAACCTAGCTCCTTAAAATCTGCCTTGCTCAATACTCCAGTATTCCTCTGAAGCCCTCTTAGTCACTTATGCTCTTTCTCTGGAACTAATCCTGCTGCTAGATCAGCTAGTCAGTTTCAAGTCAGTCCTCTTACGGGTTCTGATCTGAACCTTTATTACAGTTCCAATAACTGCCTTGATTTCTTCTGAAGGCAGAGTCTCTGCATGGGCCCCTAGCTTAGTACCCCAGTTTCTATCAGCAGTCCTGCTCTGATCTGTCTTTAAGCATGTGAGTCCCATTCAGGATAAGAGGTCTACCTGCTCAGCCTATATAGGATGTAGGACTTTCATGGTTTTCTATCTTTCAGTTTAGACTGATCATTTTTACCATGACTTTCTGAATCAATTTTTTTCTGTCCTCTTCACCAACTAGTCTCCAGGCCCCAGGCCCCATCCTGATCGTCTCTTTCCTACTACTAAGAAGGCCCTGGTTTGATGCTCCTTAGAAGCCCACCCTTTAATCCTATTTCTACCCCTTGGACAAAGGAAAAAAAAAATGTATCTTCACATATATGAGTCTGGTGATAGCCATTATATATTCTCCTAGTCATTTTTCTTCTCCAAGATAAATACAAGTTTCAACTATTATTCACATATTATGATTTCTATATCCTCTAATATCTTGGATTTAATCTAGTGTCTAGATTTTAGACTAAGTCCTTTCAAAAATATGGTACCCAGATGTGATCTCACTACTACAGAGACCAAAGAATATGTACTACCAAAGACTAGGACACCACATGTCTCTTAATTTAGTTTAAAACTACATTTGCTACTTGAGGATCCCAGTCACACTGTTATGTCAAAGAAAATCTCTTAGGTTCTTGTTTTGAAACCTGGGATAACTATACCCACTGCCCAAGTGACTGTTTTAATCTGACAACAGAATTTGACATTTGTCCTTGTTAAACTTTATTTTGATGATTTAGGCCCAGTATACCAACCGATCAAAATCATTTATAAATTCTGTTAAGGCTACCATCCAGTTTTGGTTCATCTAAAAATAAGCTAAGCATGCCTTCTATCCTTAACCAAATCACTAATATAAACGTGTCAAATTCTGAGTGCTACACATAAAAAGCCTTACAGGAAGAGACAGGCAAACAGGATGGTAAGGGAGTATTCAAACTGTATGTTCTTCCTCTGGCAACCCAAACATCTGTGTTCCCAGAGTTCTGTCCAAGGACGTCTTCTGTCATACTATATGAGCTCCTTGGGTGATCTCATCTACCTACCATCACATATACTAAGAACTCCCAAATTTATATTGCAAGGTCAAACCTCCCTCCATAGTTTCAGACCTATAAACCCAAATACCTGCTGAATATGCCAATTTCCCCATATATCTCAAACTCAAAAATGTATAAAAACCTGAAATCATAATCCTCTTAGTTTTTACAAATATTTATTGTATACCTATCAGACAATGGGCAAAACAAACTCCTGTGGAACCTATATTCTGAGGGAAGATAGACTATAAACAAAGAAATGGATATTTAATGTAATAACAGGTAAATGCTATGAAGAAAATAAAGCAGAATTGAGGGAACAATTCGGGCCTGGGGGCAGGGGAAGAGGGCCTCACTCAGATTATTCTGAGCAGAAACCAGAAAGTAGCTCTGAAAGAAGAGCATTCTATAGATCCTGATGAGGGAGGTGGCCCAGCATGTTTGAGGAACTACAAGGAGGCCAGTGTGGTTTAGAACAGGCTGTGTGAACAGAAGTCTGACAGAAGATGACGTCACAGAGGAAGCAAGGGCACAGATCATATAAGGCCTTGTAGGTCCTGGTAAGAACTTCGAGTTTTATTCTAAGTGTGATGAGCAGTATGATGAGATTTGAGTAGAGGAGCATGTAATCTGACTTATATTTTAAAAGCCTCACTCTTGGCTGATATGGATATTAACTACAGGGACCAGGAATGAAGGAAGGGATAACAAGTTAAGAAGTAACAACAGTAATCTAGGAGAGAGATCATGATTGTTTAAACTAGTGAAGTAGCAATGGAGATGGGTGAAAGTGGTTAGTTTCCAGGATACATTCTGAATGTGGAGCCAATACAATTTGCTAATGAAATAGAATGTGAAATGAAAGAGAGTAAAGGATGACTTGGCTTACAGTCCGAACAACTGAGTAAAAGGTACTGCCATTTATTAAGATGGGGAATCAACAGGAGCAAATTTATGTAGGATGGAGATACAGAGTTTATTTTCATACACATTACATGAGATGACTATTAACCAACTGGCAGTGTAGTACAGGCAGCTGAACAGCCAAGTGTAGAATCCAGGGAAGAGGGTGGGGATGGAAGTAGATAGATATTTTATATACATATATATATATGTGCATAATATATGCACATGTGCATATATGTATGTAATCATAAATCAGTTTATATATATATATATATAAAACATGCATATAATGGCAAGAGAGTGGATGAGATCACCTGAAGAGTGAGCGTAAAAAGAGAAAAGAGATTCAAAGTCTGGGCCTTGGGGCAAGCCAATAAAGCCAACAGAGGATGGGATAAAGAGAAGAATGTACCATGAAAACGGGGAAGGAGAGACCAGTGAAGACAGTAGATTAGCAGGATAGTACAGTAAAGAAAGTCAAGTAGAGGAAGTGTTTTAGAAAGGGAGAGATCAAATTGGGTGAGGATGAGGGAAAATTGTTTGATAAAACAGTCTGAATTAATTATTCTGGAGAGTAAGAGAATGAATCAATTAGGGAAAGCAGTAGGATCGGAGGGTAGCACTGAGGGTCCCTTAAGGCTTGAGATAGTATAGCTCCTTAATATCATTTCTTTAGCACCCATTCCCCTTTTCTCCATAATCTTATCACTACTGCTAGTTTTCAGCCTTCATTTTCTTTTATAAATATTATTGCTTTCCTGGTCTCCCTAACTTTAGTTTCACATTCCTCTATTCTACCCACTATACGTCCATCAGAATGATTGTTCTAAAATGAAAATCTGATTTCCTTCTTCCCTTATATAAAAATCTTCATTGAAAAAAAAAAACAGTTTCTCAAGTTTCTCCCTTTCCCAAGCAGGTTTTATCATCTGAACTACAGAACATGTAAAATAACTTGAGTGATTATTTTCTCTGTCTTCTCCTAAAATGGCACATAACTCTACCATTGTAGATGCATAGAAGAAAGTTAATCCATTACCAACAATGGATGCCTTTGGGCATTAAGACTTAAGTCTCTCAGGAAACCCTAGCTGAGAAAGTCTACAGGATCAAGTCTAAACTCAAGATGGAATACAAGAGCATTCACATTCTATAGACCTTTCCTACCTTATTTCTTGAGGCACACCCTTTCCTCCCCTCTTCCCACATCAAGCTACATACAATTTTCTTAATGCCAAGCCTATTTTAATTTTGTTTGGGTCCACCTGGCAATATCTACTAATCTTTATCAAAGTGAAAGCATGGCCTTATCTATGAAGCACTTCCTCATGCTCCCTTATATAGAACTGATGTCTTCCTTCTTTGTGGGTACATGACACCTATCTTTAGCTTTCTGAAGGGAAGTCAGATGGAAGATAGAATAAATATTATCTCAGCTATTCAGAGGGCAGAACAGGATCAGAATGTTGTAATCATAAATCAGTTTAAGACAAATTCATTAGTTAACAATCATTAGGTTTAGCATGATCATCTGTGCAATCAGGTCATTATAAAAGGCAAACTGTAAAAGGAGAAAAAAATTACCAATATACTGGTTTCTGGAAATAAAGGTTTGGTATAGTTGCAAATATTTCACTTCACCCCAGCAACCCCAAATGAGTGTTATAATAATATCCACTTCAAGGTTAACTAAAACTTTATTTATTTGGGAAAAATTTATGTATAACTCAAGAGATGAATGATTTCATCAAACAGAAAAATTTCCACAAAAATTTCCACCTGCTCTTTTTCAGGTAACAGAATAATCCCTCCAGGATGGTTTCAAAAGATGACAAAAAAGTCTGACAGATTAAAAAACCAAATCAATCACAATGATATATATCTTTAGGCACAGATCATGCATGAAATATTCATTTACCATTATAAAATTAATTCCAGTTCTAACTTGTATATAGACTAGTTCACCATTTCATCTTGAATTGATGGGCTATTAACTAGTTAATATCTTTTTTGAAGGTAGGACATAAGCTCATCATAAGTAGATGAGCTTTATTATTAGCTCATTATTTTGTGCAGAATAGCAGAAATAAAAATAAATTAAAATGACTGCATAATGTTCCACCAATATTACACAGACTCCTTCAGGTAAAGTTTCAAAGTACTGAAGAAGTTATACACTGTTTTCAAAAACTTCAGACAAACAAAATAAAAGTAAATTAACAGAAAGGCTCATATATTACAGACATAAAAATTACTGTGAGAGTCTCACAGCACTCAGCTTTAAAAGATTTCATAATATTGAGGGAAAATTGCTTTTTTCTTCCATTGACTCAATTTTACAGTGGCCTATAAAATTTTTAAAAACTGATCACACGTTAGCACATCCTAGTACACAATATTCTTTCAAGATAGGACACATTAAGATAAGTTGTTACTCTCAAAATGTACTTAGGTTGAAAGAAAATGGCAAAGTCAGATCTACCTTTTTGATGTGACTAATTCAAAGAAACAATTCAGCCACTTAGGTAAGCATCACATTCCATTTTCTGACGAAAGTTATTATTAACTAGTCAGGAGCTTGTCAATTTGAGCTGAAATGGTGGTAGAAGTTGTAAACATGGAAACCAACTAAAAATTTTCCACTGTGAAAAGATCATTACTACCAAAATGATAACCAAGCAAAAATTATTTGGTGAGGTTTTTTTCAACTCATTACACTTAAACTGAGGTGTTTTTTTTTGTGGGGGGGGGGGCGGGGGGCAATAGAAAGTTTAATTATACCATAAGTTGTATTTCTTATGTATTTCACAATTCTAGTAATTTTAGAAACTTTTCAAATTTTTCATGATTTGAATTTTGCAAACCTCAACATTGGAAAAACTCTTGAATGGCATGAAAAAAACGGTTCAAGGATAAACTAATCTTATTTTAAAAGCTAAATAAAAAACTAAAATATTCTCTAGCTCACTGAGATTCAATTAATATGTGATACCTGAGAACTGTAAATATTACTTAATATAAAAGTCACTTTTAAGTAAAGCTAGTATAATGTTTAAATACGTGTGAGGGCTTCTAGTTACTATAATTTTGGTTATTTGAACCTTTCTTAAGAATAGAGGCTTTGGAGTAGTCATGTCCTATTTTTCTTCTTTCAGCGTTTTTTAAAGCTCACTGGTCTTTCAAGTTTTTAATGCTTGAGAATTAAGTTAGACAAAGTTGAAACAGTTATTTTAAAGTCAAAGGCCTGGAGGACTTCTGCTTCCATCCATAAAAGACTAACTGCTCCCCTCTATAAACACATACTGAACAACATAAATGAAACAACTGTTTTCAGACACTGGACAACAGGCAGCACAGAACTATGATCCCTCTGAGAGAAAACAGATGAGGCAAGCCCAACAATAACTCTAGCTTACTGCCTGGATGCAGTTTCCAGACTGTAGTTCAGGGAAGGGGAACCCAAACAGAGCCTGGCAATCTTGCTGAGTTGACGACACAGACTGGAGAGGCTGATGCAACTAAAATTTGGGAGGAGAGGAGGAAGATGCATAGAGAGTGAACACTGGAGATCTGCAGAGTAGTCCCCTCAAATCTGAGGCTGAATACTGATCTATGTATGCATAAGGTGAAACTCTATGAGGCTGGGGCAATTACCAGTGGAAAGAAATAGGCTGAACAATTCCCAGAGCTCAGACAGGTCTGAGAATAGTGTGGGTTCCTACCAGCCAGAGTGGAGAGATCTTTTGATGCACTAGGCAGCAGGTAGAGTCCTCAGGAGCACCTTAACATAGCTTAAAAGGATCAAACTCATCCCAAGTAACTTAACTGCATACCAGAACAAAATCCAACACTCTTCAAAGGAATATAATAAAATCTAGCAATCAACAATGTAAAATTCACAATTTCTGGCATCTAATAAAAAATTACCAGGCACACAGAGCAGTAGAACCATGTAACCTATAAAAAGGAGAAAAAAAATTAAAACTGACCTCAAAATAATATTCATGCTGGAACTAGTATATAATCTGTTATAAATAAATTCCAGATAGTCAAGAACATAAAGAAAAACATAAACATGATGAAGAGTAAAGTAGAATATGTTTAAAAAAAAAAGACCCAAATGGACCTTTCAGGGATGAAAAATACAGTATATGAAAACAAAAATAATGCTGAGTAGGATTAATGGCAAATTAGACCCTTCAGAAGAAAAGATTAGTAAATCTGAAGTCACAGCAATAGAAAATATCCAAAATGAAGCACTAAGAGGAAAAAAAAAAAAGACTTAAACAATCCAGTTATCTATGGGACAATATCAAGCAGTCTAACATACACATAAATTGGAATCTAAGAATGAGAGGAGAAGGAGAGGAAAAGTGTTTGAGAAACAAAAGCCCAAAATGTTCCAAACCTGATGAAAACTAAAGGAAAAAAAAAAAAAAACCAAACAACAAAAAAACTACAATCAAAGAAGCTCAAAGAATCCAAGCAGGATGAACACACACACACACACACACACACACACACACACACACACACACAGAACAACAAGGCCCATGATGCTGCTGAAAACTAGTGATAAAGAAAAAAATCTTAAAAGCAGTGAGAGGAAAAAAAAAAGACACATTATTACACACAGAGGACCAAAGATGATAATGACAGCAGATTTTCCATCAGGAATACAAGCCAAAATGCAAATGGAACAACTTTAAAGATTTCAAAGAAAAAACTGTCAATCAAGAATTCTATACTTAGCAAAAATATCCTTTTAAATAATGAAGGCAAGATAAAGACTTTCTCAAACAAAAACTGACAGCACTTACAGCAGGTCCATACTATAAGAAATTTATATATATAGCTAATATAAAAAACATTATTACCTCAAAGTTTAATTTCTTTTAAAGGTAACAGTTTAAAGCAAAAATAATAACATTCTGGGGTTTGTAACATATGTAGAAGCAAACTATGTGACAATAAGAACACAAGGGATGGAAGGGAAGAAATGTATACTGTTGTAAAGTTCTTATACTATACATGAAGTGGAACAGTATCATTTGAAGTTATACTGTGATAAGTTAAGGATGTATATTGTAAACTCTAGAGTAACCAGTTAAACAATAAAACAGAAACATAGCTAATAAGGCAATAGTAGAAATAAAATGGAATCATAAAAAGTCAATGAATCCAAAAGAAAGAAGGAAAAGAGAGAAAAAAGGAACAAAGACTAGATGGGATAAATAGAAAACCAAGAGCAAGAGAATAGATTTAAATCCAAGCATGTTAATAATTACATTAAATGTACATGGTCTAAAGTCAGAGACCTAAAAATAACTTTAAAGAGTTTTCTAGTTCACACCCTACTTCTATCTCTTGATCCAGTGTAGCAAACCACCCTGCCATGGGTTATCATCTCCCTTTTATAGACACTTCATTAACCACTAATATGAGAGTATTTTAAAGACTTAAATTTGGAATATTTGAAACAAGTCTAATTGTCAGGGTTGTTTTATTCAATAAATTGAGTGTAAATAGATAAATACTGAATTTTTCCTTTCTGGAATAAGATTAAGATCAGATGGTCTCATGTTTTCATTTTTAAAGGTGTGATTTATTTCATGATTAATTTCTTAAAAACAGCTTAAAAGTTTTTGATGCTTTTTATTAACTTACAGATTATGCCATTTTTATATATACCTAAATGTACTATTTTCTTTTTCATATAGAGGCAATTTTCTTTTCACACAGATACATATTTTCTTTTTCTCTATTCATTTTTCATATTTATACATTTTTTGAAAAGGTAACACATTTGCAGGGTTCAAAATCCAAAAAGCACTAAACGCCCTACAGTGAAAATCCTTTCTCCTACCTCTGGCCCATCCATTCACTTTATCCAGGCCAACAGACAACCACTATAATTAGTTATTCCTTCAAAAGACTTTCTTTAATGCCTATAAAAGATACTATCGTTAATATTCTTCCTTTCTTCCTTCAATTTCTATACAAGTAATTACCTTTTTCTTTACTAGGGATTCTCTCTCTCGATCCCTTTTCTTCCATTCCTCTGCAAGAGCTTGCATATGAGCCAGTTCTTTCTGCTTTAGCTGCAAAAGGAAGAAAAAGTCATGAAAAAACCCTAAATATTTTAAATAAACAAATCAACTGGTTTTCAGCTAAAAAATTAATACTAATCACTGATATGTTTCTTTCAGGCATTCTACTTTATTATTTAAAAAAAAACAGAGGTTGCCTGAGGCAAGAAATACCCACATGAGTATAATTCAGGAGAGTATAAAGCTGATGGTAAGTTCTGTTTTCGAACTCTTTCATTTAGAGATGATTCCAGATTCCAGAAGGGAATGCTAAATGAGGCCCTGAAATTAAAAGAAATCTTCAAGTTCTTAACCTCTGAATTCTAACCTTCATTCCTAATTTTGCCCAAGAATCATGGACAAAGTTTAGGGGAATCCTTCTGAGTGGTTTCTGCCAATCTATCACACTGATTTTTTTTTATTCTCAATTTTTCTTTAAGAGTAAGGCATTCTTGATATTCAAAGAGACTAAACAGGGTACTCATGGAACATAGAGAGAAAAGCCTACTATGGAGAAGGAAAAATATACTAAGTAGACAGAAACAGAGATTTTAAGTAACGTTTAAAAAGTAACCTGATTTTCAAAAATGTCTTCTTGCATCTCTTTCCACATTTCTAGCTCAAGTGCTGCTTTGTATTCTAAGGTTTCCCGAGGCTCTGTCTGGATTTCTGAAGGACAAGGTGCTGGAGGAAGAGAAGATGGCTTCTGTTGTACAGCAGATAGACCCTGAGACAGGAATTTAAAAAAGCATATTGAAACACATGCACACACTAGATCCATTTTAAATAATTTGATAATATTCAACGACATTTACCTGAGATGAATCAGAGACAAAAATCTCACGCATTTTTACTAGTCCATAATCTTCTAGAGTCATTGTGTAAGAAAGATCTATTATCCTGTTATTTGACCTATACATGAAATCAGAAATATCTTAAAATTCATGGAAACACTTTTACATTATTTTCCCTTTTATTTCCCCAATGCTATAGCATTGAATAGGCAACATTTCTTGCCCCTGACGCTTGTGAAACTGCAGCAGCTTCTACTGACTTCAAGACCTTCCACATACATGATTTTATTTGATCATAAACACCTGTTAAGTACACACCTACATCTAATATAAAATGATAATAGCTGTAGATTATTTAGAAAAATTGAAAAGTATAAAGAAGAAATTTAAAATATCACTGCCCATAGGTAATTACTGCTAAAATTTAGTTTATTTCCTTCCTCTCTGTTTTACATACATGTAGATACACATGCACTCATGCACATTAAGATTATACAGTTTTGTCCTTTTTTCCTGTTTACATCAGGGCATTTTCTCAAGTCACAAATGTAATTTTTTTTTCCTGAGGAAGATTAGCCCTGAGGTATCATCTGCTGCCAATCTTCCTCTTTTTGCTTGAGGAAGATTAGCCCTGAGCTGACATCTGTGCCAATCTTCCTCTACTTTGTATGTGGGTTGCCACCACAGCATGGCTGACAAGTGGTGTAGGTCTGTGACTGGGATCCAAACCTGGAAACCTGGGCCACTGAAGCAGAGCATGCAGAATTTAACCACTACACCATGGGGCCAGCCCAAAAATGTAATTTTTAATGCCTGTAAAACATACTAAAGAATTTATGTACTAAAATAAAAAACTTAATTCCCCTGTTCTTGAGTATACAGAGAGTACTCAATTCTTTTTCTACTTTTTCTGGGATGAATACACTAGCACATAAATCTTTTAGTGGACATGAGCATTGCCTCAGGATAATTTCTAAAGTAGGATAATTGTTATTTTTATCATAATGAGTACCTCTCTGTATCATAGAACTGTATGTAGCATTTATCATTAAATAAATAATAACAAAATGTTAAGGAAAATAAAATCTTGGCCACAAAAAATCATGGCTTTGGGGCCAGCCCAGGGGCATTATGGTTAAGTTCGCAGGCTCCGCTTCGGCAGCCCAGGGTTTGCAGGTGCAAATCCTGGGCGCGGACCTATGCACAGCTAATCAAGCCATGCTGCAGCAGGTGTCCCACATATACAGTAGAGGAAGATGGGTGCAGATGTTGGCGCAGGGCCAATCTTCCTCAGCAAAAAGAGGAGGACTGGCAACAGATGTTAGCTCAGGGCTAATCTTCCTCACCAAAAAAAAAAACCTAAAAAACCATGGCTTTGTATAAATCAAATATATTCCATAAACCCTTGGTCAAACAAAACTTTAATGAATGGATCCCACACAATTAGAACTCTTAATTAACCAACTTTTACATTTTCTTCTTCTAATCTCACAGATTTTAGAAGAAATGAATATAGTAAAATGAAGCACCACCACATCTTAAGTTTTCACTTAGATAAATCTCCTAAAACTTCTCTGTCTACAGAGCAAGGCAATAAAAGTTAACATTCATAACATACAAACAGCATTAAAATAACTTCAATTAGTAATGATTTGATTATTTTCATTATATTCTACTTATGGTAACAGAAACAAAAACTAATTTTTAAGAGAGATTTTCAATAACAGGAGTTGTGAAAAAAAAAAATTCAGTTAACCAGAATATTTGATTCTCTAAAACACCTATTCCCAAATCTTCCAAGTGAATAAGTTTTAACTAAATCCTTCACTCTCTGGAAGTGGCTATGGATGGGAAAGAGTAAGGCAAGAAATTTCAATAATATTTTTGGATCTCAACTTTTTACTGAGCCTGATCTCCTTCTATGTTCTTACTATGTTTTAAAAATAAAGGCATGTGATATATAATGTCAAATTGAATTTAAATTTCTACTGTTAAATTTAAAAGATCATTCAATAGGGGCCGGCCCAGTGGCACAGTGGTTTAGGTCGCGCTTTGGCAGCCCAGGGTTCGCAGGTTCAGATCCCGGGTGCCCGCCAATTCACTGCTTGTCAGCCATGCCGTGGCGGCGTCCCATATAAAGTAGAGGAAGATGGGCACGGATGTTAGCCCAGGGCCAGTCTCCCTCAGCAAAAAGAGGAGGATTGGCACGAGATGTTAGCTCAGGGCTGGTCTTCCTCACAAAAAATTTAAAAAAATAAATAAATAAAAGATCATTCAATAAATATATTATTTTGTGTAAAATATGTGAACTCAATTTCAGGGCAAAAAAAAGTGCCATTTTTAAAAGTGCCAGACATTTGTAACATTCTCAGACTTTAGATTTGAGGCAAAAGTTAAAATTTTTAAGTAGAAAAACAGTCACAGTCATTCTCAATGCAAAATAATGTAAAACTACATTGTAAATTTGACCTTGAATTACTAAATAAAAAAATAGATCCTGAATTTAACATTGTCAAGCTAAAGAGAGGGGAGGGAAATACTCAACAGTCTGAGTATTACAGTATTATAGTAGCATACATTCCTCACTTTGTGAGGGCATAGTGGTTATCAGAAAGCTAAAGAGCAAACTGGGATATAGCCCCCACAGATCAAAGAAGAAAGATCAGAAAAAAGATGATATGAAAGGATAAGATTGTAGCTAGTTAATCAGAATAAAAAGCAAAGCTAAGACCAATTTCAAGAAATGCATTACCCTTGTGCTGCTATAATAGGCACACTTTCACTGTAAGTTTGACGCCAACACTGTTCACCATTAGAACCTAAAAAGCGAGTTTTTTCTGAAGACAAGATGTTAGAAAGTTGGATTCTGGCAATTCCCAGAAGTAAATCTTTACTCATTTTATCCTTGTGCCATAATTCAACCAGCAATGGAATCCTAAGGAAGAGAAAAATACATATTCATATCTACCAACTCTGAACTAAGTCTTTTCTAGATTATAATCTTTGAATTTCCTTTTGGAGTCAAAGATGTTTTTGTTACCTGGAATGTAAAGGCTCAACTTCACAGGTAACAAATAGGAAATACCATTACATTTTCTACACTTCTTTCTATGCAATAAAGAAAATCCTTCAAACAGTATTATTCCCACAGATGGTTAATTTGTAGTTACTCTTCATTCTTCCTTTTAAAATAATACACACATTTGAATTGTGATACTCTGAGAAAGTAAAAAAAATTTCACAAATCTCATTTTTCTTCAAAAATCCATTTCAGATAACTGGATTAACATCTCCATTTTATATAGATGAAAAAATAGAAAAAGAAAATAATACACTACAGTCACTCAATGAATCAATAATAAAAACTAAATAGTTTGCATTTATCTTCACATATTATATTAGGAAGAGGCAAGACTACTTTCCAAAGCTCCTTCATTACTCATAGATTGTTTTAACAAAGTTCTAATATCCAAACTAAGACAAGTAAGATATGAAAATCTGAAAACAGCCTTTATAACTACATCAAACATTGTGGCGGAAGCACAAATGTCACAGACATTATTGGTATATTTCTTTCTAGATTCTCAAATGCATTAACTGCTATGGATTTAAACCTATAGGAATTCCTCTTGTTTATAAGATACAATTTTCAGGAGTTGAGTATACATTACCTTAAGAAGGTATCTTGCAGCTGATGAGGCATAGTTGCAAAATCAAATGCACAGTAAGATTGAGGAAGAAAAACTTCCATGTTTTTCCGAACTTCCACAGGAGGATTAGTCATGATAGGAGCTGCACTTCCAAAGAATGGATATGAGTACCTAGAATTTAAGAAAAACAAAATCTTATAATATGATTTACAGATAAGACTTATAGTCTATTTTAAAAAAGTATAATATGAATATTAAAAGCAAATAGAATTTTTTAAACAAATAAATGATACAGTTACACTATGGTTTTACTCTTATCACCAACTTTAAAAATTATACAAATATTTTCAGTGTTGATATAAAAATTACAGAAATTATACAGAAAATACATTATCTGCATAATACTAGTTCCCAAAGTTGCTTTACAGGTAATCTTTCAATGACTCTCTGGGAAAGAAGGAGAATTCTGGTATTTTGGAGCAATGACACCAAATAAGGAAGAGATGGTCATTTTGATACACTCCAAATAAGACGAAGATTTAGGAATGAAAATGACTCCACTAAACAAAGACCGAGCTGCCATCTGTTTACGGTTTCCTTGAGGGCACAGGTCCTGTCTTTTTTCATCCTTGCATTCCAGAAACAAACAAGCAGTTTCCACCATACAGTCAACACTCAAGAAATCGCTGAATTTAACTTCTAAACCTATTTTCCTTTATACAATAATGTCCTGATCTTTTATGAGCTAAAAAGCCCTCAGTCAACTCCAAAAGGATATGTGTATGGTATCCTGTCTTTGAACAGAGAATCAAGGACAAAGGCAACTCAAATATACTACAGAGGAATCAGTGACATAACATTACTGTATTTCTTCCCGTATTATAGAAACCATACCACATTAAAAGGAAGAATGCCTGACTACTGCTGAACTTATTTTGTATTTAAAGCCAAATATAAAGATACTATAATGCTTGCTTAAATTTTATCTTATATCTTGTTATTAATTACAAAAACTAGAATTTAAACCCTACTAGTAAAAATTGCTTTTCCTACAAGAATCCTGTGCATTCACTCAATTCGTATATAATTACCCATCCATGGAAATCAAGTCATCTCAGAGTTCATGCTCTAGAAATTCAACCACCTACCACCCCACTACAGGATGTAGTGATTAAAAATCAAACCAAATACAAACTTTTTCAAATACCAGTGCTGCCTCACAAATTCCATTACATAGTTGCAAACTACAATTTCATACCAATGCAGAGCATAATAACATAAAATTTATCAAAGAGAAAGTTAAATGGCCAGCATTTTTAATAATGCCTTAAATGAATCAAAGACTGAACCAGCAGTCCTTATCATCAAGTGAATTCTATGTAGAGTGTTTAGTGGATCATAACTATTTCCTTGGTTTAGAATATCTTTTTCCCTTTTCTTTGCCAAGTGAACTACCAGCCTCCCTCATATATTGACTTATTTCTGAATCTTTCTTCTTCATTAGGTTGAACTCTTTGTTTATAAAGCCGCTTTACCCCTAATAGCAGGCACACTGCTGGCATACTGTAGGCACTTAAACAAATGGCTCGTAAGGCAAGAAGGAAAAGCAAGAACTGTATTAGTGCTTTCTAAGTGGGCTTGTACAAGGCTTCCTCCCCACAGCAACTTATTTCAGATCGTCCCTTGTTTCTATGCTTCTGGCAAACATCCTGTCCAGGTATCCTAAGATCAGATTCTCTAGTAGCAGCAGAAGAGAGATCTCAGCTAAAGGAGTAGAGGGAGAAAAAGACAAAAAACTAAAGTAGAGAATAAGTAATAATTCTATTTCTAAAAACAATTTTAAGAAATGTTATACAAACCCTTTGAGAAGAACTATGTCTGAGAGAAAACCTTTTTCTGACCTTTGATTTCAAACTTAAAAAATATATATTTTAGTAATAATTCTCAGCCTCTGACATCAGGCAAAATACAGATTTGAGTCTGCGATGGAAAGACTTCCCTTCTATGAATTCAGGATAACACTCAGTGCTGAGTCCCTTTGATTTTGTCCATTATTCACATCAAAGCCCAGAGGATTTTGGAACTTGATAAGGAATCAAAGAATTGAAAAATCAGATGCAAGTATGAGTTGATTTATGCATATGAAAGGTAGGTATATCTCTAATAACAGCAGGAAGCAATGTGTAGTTGCTGACATTCCTGGAAATGGCAATCCAAGATGACGGAAAGATTTTCTCACTTTAATCACATCAAGACCAACAACTTTATTACAAATGCTAATGCTTGCTCCAAAGAAATTAAACACTCCAAACTAAAACACATTATTGTATTACATTTAATTTTTATCTCAACCACAAAAGTCTATGAAAATGTAGTATTATTAAAACCAAACTATTATGTAAAGCCATTTAACTGACTGATATATATCATTCTTTATATTGAAACACATGGACACATGCCACTTACAGTTCATTAAGTGTGGTTTTTAGATTCACAGCTATAAAATGTATGTGTTAGGAATACAACCTTCCATTATAATATAGTTTTATATAGAAAAATCAGATACTACACTTCCATTATTTTGACCTGCGGTACCTTTTCCAGAAACAACACATTTTAAGTTCAAGAGTCACTGCATTTTAAACAGGAGCATTAATAAATTATTAGAAACACTTATTATACCAGAACAGGTAAGACTGTTACCTCTCATACCACCAGTGCCATCCTGCTTTAAGTTCACATTCACTATGACACAGCCTTACCTCCTTTAAGTTCACTGATTTAACGAACGGCATAACTTTTTTGGTGACATTTTTCTCTCTGCAACTCCCCAAATAGAGGAAAGAACATAATACTCTGAAACAAAATCAAATCATACCTTAATATACAGTTAATTGGAAAACCAACTTCCAAGTCATGGATACTCCTTAAGTCTATTGAAAAGCAAAAATGATGTGATGTTGCTGGAACAGCAATCTTCTGTCCTGAAGCTGTTTCTGAAGCATTTGTTGTAGTCACTGGCTGGGCCAGTGAAGCAGGTACAGAAGAATTGACAGCTAAAATAAACATAAAAAATTTTTTTTTAAATTCCATTTCCTGACAGCTTCTCTTAAGTTATTCAGATAATTTAAAGATATCATCTCATGTATCTTCAAGCAAGGAATTTGACTATTTGGTTTTATAAACATATGAACTGAGGCCAACATCTTTAAGTGACTTGCCCAAAATGATATAGGCTTTAATTCCTATTATAGAACCGTGTAAAAACAAGAGCTTACCCTCAGCATACATTGCAAAACATAAAAGCATACAGGACCACTGCAGTTATGTATGACAGCAGCCTGGCAGGCACTAACTTATTTCCAAGAAGCAGCTGAACGTAACTTAGCATTCAAAGGGTATTTGAGACTTAGTGCAGACATAATTACATCACTTTTTAAAAAGCAGTTTGGGTTACTTTAGGCACATATGACAGTCTAAAAAAAGCTAAAACTTGAAAAGACAGAGCTATCTAGTCCAATCGTATTATAGACCAGAGATGTTTTAATAAGTGGCCCAAGTCATACTACTCAGTGGCGGAGTTACAACTTGCACTCAAACATCTAACTCCTAAATCCGCAACCAATTACTTACTTACACAACTAAATATAATTGTAGATCCTTATGCAATGAATGGAAAAATTTTATAAAGCCAGATAAATATGCATTCTCAGACTCTCTCTTAACTTTAGGATCAAAAATGATTATTATGAGTTTACTGTAAGAGTCAGTAGTAGTCCTTTCCTCTAAAATTCTAATGTATTCAAGATATTTGAGTTTACTACTTGAAAATCTATTTAAAAGAACTATATCTTTTAATTTCTTTTGAAGAGGCTCCTATTTCTAGTGCAAAAGTAAAAGAAAAATTTTCTTACCTTTTAGCAAATTCTATAAAGAAGCAGATTGCAATTACTTTAAATTAAATTATTTTACATCACCACACACTATTGGTTCTTAAAAAAAAAACCAATGTTTACTTAGAACCCATGAAAACTCTCATTGTCGTTTATTAGATGGCTGCAAAATCTATACCTAAAAGATCTGTAGAAACAACATCTTACCTTTCGGATTTGGTTTCGTGTCCTTATCATACTGTAAGCTTTCCACTTCACTTTCTGTTGCATCATCTTTTGTTGGAGGTGACTGGTTGTGAGGTGGAACAGGGGACGTGCTTGGTGATTTTGGCCCAGTAAGTGTCTTCTCCTTTATGGGGGTTAAAACTCTCTTCTTTGAATGCTGTGACTCATGTTCATTCTGGGTCTTTAATTCAATTAAAGACTAAAAACAATTTTTAAATAAAGTATAATTTGCAAAGAACTTTCCTTCATAAATAAGCAAAAATTTTGATGTTGTGTTTTAAAAACATAAGCTTCCTTTCCCAGTTTGGATATTCCTAGTCTATTTTCTTCATAATTTGCAAATTTTCTTATTGCATCTAGGACCAGAAAAAGGAAGATGAACAGGAAGAAAATAGGATATCCAGAGCTAAGTACCAAAATGCATCCTAATGGGTAAGATGGGATATTCCATAAAAAAGTGATTCTCTTTCTCTCTTTTGCTCCACTACCTTCTAAAAATATATGCATATATATTTTTTAAACTCTCACTCCAGTTTTTCTTTCTTTAATTCATAACCTACATAAAGATCAGTTCTTTAAATCAACAGACAAAGTTGATTCTGGGGATACATACAATCAAAAAACATATACATTCAAATAAATGCCCATCTCTGTTGGCTAAAGAGAGTATGAGGACTATAAAGCACTAATAAACCAAGAACTTTATCTTCACTAAGTTGAGTCAACCAAAAAAGATGCCATTAGTGCAGATCCCCACAAACTAGGTCTAAATATGTTCTCTTTTACCGGAGTTTCCTTTCTGCCATAGCCATTGACTATGAGTTGGGGGTGGGGAGAGGGCAGTGGTTTCCACTACCTGAGAAGACTATACCAAAAGGCTCTGGATACAGTCACTTACAAACTGCAGTAGTGGAAGCCACAGTACTTTTCAGAAAGGCCTTTTCAGAGAGGAGGTATCATATAATATAGGCCACTAATTTAGAGAAATAAATACTGTCTTATGCTAGGTAACTCTTTTGAAGTTCAACTTTTGTGAGTAATCATGAGCAACATCGAAGAAGCTGGAGAAGGGGAAGGAGGGTCACTACTTGCCTGAGCGTCTATGCCTTCTCTCTGCAGAGCCACGGACACTCCCACAGTTGGGGCCAGCTCCACAGGAATAGGTGCAAGCTTTTGCTTGGCTCGGTTTGGAGGGTCAAGGGTAAAAGCACCCTCAACTGTGACCGGGCGCTGGTTGATTTCTGTACTACCCTTTTTCAGTAATCCAGTTAAGGGTACTTCTGTACTTCCAAGTGACTGGTCTCCACAGCAGAGATGGATCTAATATGAAAGGGAAAATCATGACAGGGCTTTATACTTTCTCCTTTCTCCTAAACATGTAAACAGAAAGTTATAAAATGACCCACAGAAGGAAAGTATAATGCAAGTTATCTGATTGGCCTGCAGTGACCAAGTAATAGAGTCTCATACATAATTGTTAAAACTGTTGATAAGGCACAAAGTTTACCAAGAACTCAATAATAAAGCTATTGTTTTTCATTTTTGCTTTCAGTACTGTACACACATATGTTATCACCCTTTTCTCTATTCTCTCTCCTTGGTGAGCTACGGTTACTTAAATATTTTACTATGCTACTTTACATATGCAAATTGTATCATGAATACATGAATTTAAATAGAAAACAAATACCTCAAACATTTTTTTCTATTTCCATTTCAACATTACTTTAAACACAGTTCTAAAAAATAAGTTAGTGGATTCAGCCCAATTTGGAAATTAAAGAACCTCAAATAATTTGTTTTATTCACCCATAAAACACTTTGAGTGTTTCTTTCTGTCTTTTCTTGCTTTTCAGACTTTATGTATAAAACAGAGTGCTTAGCAGTAAAAGGCTAAAGAGAACACCTCTGGGGTGGAATATACCGTTAATCACTAACAGCTACTCAGAACCTCAACATTACCACCTTTTGCAACTACAAAAGAACCCAGGCTGTTCCAAGTATATGTTATATAACTATTATTTTCCCTTACTATATTGAAGCCTTGGCAAACTCAACATTCATATGAACAATAAGCAATCACTATATGAATCTAATTCTAATATCATCAATGACCTATAACTTAGTCTTAATGTTATCAGGTGTATATTTTTAATGGGCTGGAAAGAAAGGATTTTTATGACTTAAATGTCCATGAGAGTCAAATTAATAAAGAATCTCATCATTTTATATAGGCTTTAGCTTTTTAAATGTCTTGGATTCAGCAGAACCACCTCTAAAATTTAGTTCTACTAAAATTTCTTAATGTCTCTTCTCACCTCCCACCCAAAATGCAAGCAAAGTCTAATGACAGATCACTTTACTTTAGATAAATGACCACCTTAGCCCTATATTTCACTACCCCATTTCAGTCTGATTAAAAGCAATTGTAATAAAAAACAGAATAGTAATTTTCACTAGGTAAGATTCCCTTTTAAATAGAGTCCAGTTTAAAATTAGTTGACAAAAAACACTCAATTCAAGGGCACATTTTAGACAGTTGTGTTATCTCTTTGCTTTTAACAGCAATAAGGTGTATAAATTCTGAAATCTAGAGTGTGATCTGTGTGCCTACAGCTACGAACTCCACTAACAATAATGAAACCTTCCCTGTGCCCACAGCTTTAGGCTCCACGTACAACTTTTTATTATAAAGTTGTATCTGATATACCTCTTTTCACAATAGCTAGGTAAGGAGGTATCTCTCCTAAAATTCTGATATAACTGTTAGATTATGACTTTACAGGTAAGGATAATTCTAAAAAATTAAAAGATGTGGCAGAAAGATGACTTCCACTACTGAAATAAGATAGACTTTAGGTACTTCTCTAATGCTTAAAAAAAAAATCATCCCTAGGAGCCGGCCCAGTGGCGTAATGGTTAAGTTCGTGCACTCCACTTAGGCAGCCCAGGGTTTGCAGGTTTGGATCCTGGGCGCCGACCTACGCACCGCTCATCAAGCCATGCTGTGAGGTGTCCCACATATAAAATAGGGGAAGATGCGCACAGATGTTAGCTCAGGGACAAGCTTCCTCAGCAAAAAAGAGGAAGATTGGCAACAGATGCTGGCTCAGGGCTAATCTTCCTCACCAAGAAAAAAAAGCATCTCTAATAAAAAACAATTTTCTGTAGTACTTACCTGTAGCTTAGACTGAAGAGCCAGGTAAACACGAAGAAATTGTATACTGCTACGTATTCGAACAGATGCTCTCTCCGGCTCAAAGTTTGGGTTGATCAAATCATTGAAGGGTTCATTTGTAACATCATTTCCCAGTAAAGAATAGTAAAAGAAAAACTCAGGCTGTCTTTCTGGAAGTTTCATGGTACACGGAATTAACTAAACATTTAAGGAAAAAGAAGAGTATTACTTTGTAAACCACTAACCATGCTTATTAATATCTGATGAACTCCAAAAATATTTCCTAAAATGTTGACTTTTTTATTTCAAGTCAAAATTTCTAAATTAATCACTCAAAATTTCTAAATCTCTGCCAAACTACTAGTTTAATTTTTAAAGGTTTACCTTTGAGAAGCACAAAGAGACTAAAATATTTTTATAGATTTATGTTGGGTTTTAAAGTTTACATTTCATTCAACTGGTCCATGAATGAATATGTGAAAGTTCTTTCAGAAAAAAGTGGTCAAATACTTTAAACTGAGCTTTCCTTATTTCCACATACCTTATTTCATCTTATCCTTACTCTGCCATCCTCTTCATAAATGAAGAGAAGGGTTTTAAAAAATCTTAATCCAGGCTGGTTAATATAACATCTTAGTCCAGGTCTTTGATACAAAAGCTTTTTAGCCTCTCTGTCAAAATTTGGAAACCTATAAATTAACAGTTGCAAAATGATGCCTCTGTACTAGGAATGTTACTTCTCAAAGTTGGTAGTTTCATGGCCACATATGATGAAGACGTGGGATTCTTGTCCCTCAAAATGTAGAATATCTTCTGAGCCAGCCCCAATGGCCTAGCTGTTAAAGTCTGGCGGTTCAAGGCCTCGGTGGCCCAGGTTCAGTTCCTGGGTGCAGAACCACACCACCTGTCTGTCAGTAGCCATGCTGTGGCGGCGGCTCACACAGAAGAACTACAAGGACTTACAACTAGGATATGCAACCATGTACTGGGGCTTTGGGGAGAAAAAAAAAAGAGAGAGGAAGATTGGCAACAGATGTTAGCTCAGGGTGAATCTTTCCCAGCAAAAAACATATATAAACAAACTATCTTCTAGCAAATGCTTAATGTTTGCTACCATGTTGTTCAAAATAAACTATAAACAATTGACATGTTCATCAATAGGCAACAGTGTAAATATATTATAGTTATCATATAGTATGGCCGTTAAATAATGATATACTGACCTGGAAGTTATCTAAGACTGTTAGGTAAAAAAAGCTACAGGACAGTTTGCATAGTTTGTGAAAATAAAAGTACTAACCACTTAGATTAAAACAGCCTAGCACTGAGCACATAGTAAACACTCAATAGTTATTTACTATTTTATATAAAATAAGTTATTACTTTAATCCTATACTTTAAAATGTATTTGTTTAATTGAGTAGATTTTAATCACGTGGACTTTAATCATGTAGATTTATATAGAGGGAGAGGCAGCTCCCATACACCCGTGGTTGTTAAGAGCACAAAGTCTGGAGTAAGCCCCCAACCCCCAACCTCAGTTCGATCAATGGCTTGCTGTGATACCTTGGACAAATAATTTGATCATTTCTTTTAGGGTTGTTGGAAGGATTAAAAGAGCTGTACACATTCGGTTCTACAACTCTGCCTAGCACATAATCAGCTGTTGTTATATGCATGGGAAAATGTCTGAGGAAAACATATACTACCCTTATTAGTGATTACTTCTGAGGAGTTTTATTAGAAGAGACTTCCATTTTCTTTTACTTTCTTCCATAATCAGAAAACAACAAAAAATTTAAGAAATTAAGATTGCCCTTATATATTTCATAATACGTTTAACTCTAAGTAATTTCCACTAAGAGAAGAGATTCTTTTAAAAATTCTTTATCATACTTGGATTTAAAAACTATGTGGTTTTTTTACCCTTAACTTTCATTATGTAAGAAAAGGAAGATTATCACCATCCAGTCTTTCTGCTCCAAACTCATTCCTCCATTCTACTACAACTTTTTTTTTTTTTTTTTTTTTGTGAGGAAGACCAGCCCTGAGCTAACATCCGTGCAATCCTCCCCTTTTTTTTTGCTGAGGAAGACTGGCCCTGGGCTAACATCGTGCCCATCTTCCTCTACTTTATATGGGACGCCACCACGGCGTGGCTGACAGGCAGTGCATCGGCGGGCGCCCGGGATCCGAACCTGCGAACCCCGGGCTGCCAAGCGCGGACTAAACCGCTGCGCCACCGGGCGGCCCCCTCTACTACAACTTTATAGTATAATGTTCTAAGTCAATGATTTGCATCTGAAAAGGCATGTTTTTAGTTTATTTATTGCTAGATGCTTTCTCACATTGCCTTTGACTAGCTTGAGAAGAAAAAAACTAAATGGCTAATTTTTTAAATCCTTGGGTTGTCTGTAAAGAATGAAAAAAGCAAACAAATATTAAGCAATATCAAGGGATGACTAAACTACTGGGCTTAATTTTTTGTGTTTTTTTTTTAAATTATTGTAAAACACACATAACAGAAAATTTATCATTTTAACCATTAAAAAGTATACAATTCAGTAACATTAAGTACATTCACAATGTTGTGCAACCATCACCACTCTCTAGTTTCAGAACTTTTTCATCACACCAAACAGAAACACCATAACTGTTAAGCAGTCACTCCCCATTCCTCCCTTTCTCCAGCCCCTGGAAATCATAAATATGCTTTTTGTCTCTATGGATTTGCCTATTCTGGATATTTTATATAAATGGAATCATACAATACGTAGCCTTTTGTATCTGGCTTCTTTCACTCAGCATGTTTTCAACATTCATCCATGTTGTAGCATATATCAGTACTTCATTCCTTTTATAGTTTAATAATATTGCATTATATGTATATACATTTTGTTTATCCATTCATCTGTTGATGGACATCTGGGTTGTTGCCACCTTTTGGATATTGTGAATAGTGCTGCTATGATCATTTGCATACAAGTTTTTATTTAAATACCTGTTTTCAATTCTTTTGATATATACCTAGGAATGAAATTGCTGGGTCCTGTGGTAATACTGTTTAATGTTTTGAGGAATCTATTTGGCTTAAATTTTAATGGAGATAGCCAACAGTTTGCCAGACATCCATCTGTTTGGGTTTTTTCCAACTAAACTAAGTGATTGGCCCAGTAAGTCACCTTGTATTGCCAAAAACTGTATTAGTTTTAGTTATGAATTCAATAGCTCAATTATTCACAAGCTTTTACCATGCAAATACAGCTTTACACATACAAACTATACGCTAGCCACTTTTTTTATACTATCTCATTCTTCATGCACATCTGCAAAGCTGGTAGTATCGCCGCTGTACAACTGAGAAAATCCAAGTCTCAGAAAGGTTAAGTTGCCTAAGTTAAAGGAGCTAGTAAGTAGTGAGAATGAGATTCCAACTCAAATCCATCTTACTCCAAAACCCCATAAGAGGCAAGAGAGTATAACATGGGAACAATAGAATGTGGGAATGACCATATGGCCAGAAATACCTAGGCCATTTACTAGCTGTAAAACCTTCCTAAGACTCGGTTTCCTCATCTCAAAAATGAAAATAACAATCCCTGAAAGTTGTGGTAGGATTAAATGCAACAGATGCAACGTAGTTAGCACAATGTTATGTTCACAGAACATAACACACAGTAAATGACTGATAAATATTAACAATTATTGGGGCCGCCCAGTGGCGCAGCGGTTTAGTCCGCGCTTGGCAGCCTGGGGTTCGCAGGTTCGGATCCCGGGCGCCCGCCAATGCAGTGCCTGTCAGCCAAGCTGTGGCGGCGTCCGATATAAAGTAGAGGAAGATGGGCACGATGTTAGCCCAGGGCCAGTCTTCCTCAGCAAAAAGAGGAGGATTAGCAACGGATGTTAGCTCAGGGCTGGTCTTCCTCACAAAAAAAAATATATATATTAACAATTATGCCTCCCTAGGGAGCTGACAAATATTAAAAATAGAGTGGCAATTTAAAATGCTCTGCAGATATTTAATAACACAGTAAAAATACAGTAAAACTCATTATCTAATGTGTGTTCTGATGTGGTTAATAAAAAGACAGTGGACATCTGGCTTTCCCACCAATGAGAGTGGCATATTAAGTGGGGCAATCCACTAGCAGAGCTTTACTAACACAAGAAGAAAAATAAGGAAATTGATGGAGAAGGACAAAAGCAAATATATAAAGTGTCAATGAGGAAATGACAGTACCGAATTTGTAGAGAAAGAGTAAAGCTCAAAGAATACATACATAAAAAGTGCTTTTTGTAGTGGGCGTGAATTCAGTGTGACAAAGTTACACATATTTCCTTAGAAAAATCTTTACCTGTAAGGCTTGCGAGTCGTATAAATATGTGGTCACTAACTCATATTTCACTTGGGAATGTAGACTATGTGGGAATTTTGTACCTCTAAGAAGGTGAATAGTCTGATAAAAATTTTAGGGTCATAAGCCATACTCTCTATTTTTAAAAATATTAATTTATTTCAGCTGCTATAGATCAACATAATGTCTAGAAAATTGGATTTGATCCTGAGACGGACAATGGAATAACAGCTAATTCTGTGTCGAACCATTGTTGGGGAGAGGCAATCTGCCATGGGCCCTGAGCGTCCCTGCACATTCTTGCTTAGTGTTTTAAGACTGCGAGGCCCTGACCACTCCTACCCAAGCCATTTCCCAGGGTTGTTAAGGTAGCTGGTCTTCCTGAGAGATAAGATAGCTTGTTTCCTGGACAGAGACCAGGATTGATTACAATAAAAATGGTATCTTCCCCGAGTTCTGTGTTCCTCGGCTGTGACACAAACCCACCATGTGCAGAGCAACCACCTGGGCCCCTCTGGGTCACCCCCGTGGGACTCGGGGTAAGGGGAACTGAAGGAAATATGCTGATTTTCATGTTGCATTGCTGTGCTGAGAGTAATACAGTCCTTTGCCTCCGACCCAAGAAACTTCTGTCTTCTGGCTGCATCCAAGAAACAGTAACAAGCTAATTTGTTACTTTGTAAATAAGGTAAAATCTAATCCCATACCCGACAGCTATTCACGTATGACTGAGACAAAGTGTTCCCAACACTGCACATTTCTCCTAAAAGTAAATTATTCAATGCTTTGAAAAAAATCCTTTCATACCAGTCCTTACGATGCCACACAGTACAACGGGAAACAATGTTAACTGATGGTCTTTCTTCTAAATCCTGAGAGATTTATTCTCTTACTACAAAGATCATCTTAATTTATTCTCTTCCTAAACCAAAAATGCCTTCTTATATGAAAGAAAACATTTTTCTACATTATTTTTAAAAAGTAAAAAAAGTCCACTAGCAAATCTTTTAATATCTAAAAGGCAGATTTAAAAAATAAAACATTTTCAAGTTCTTTGCAAATCACTAATCTGGGGGCAAGTCTCACCTGCTCCAGCTGGGTGGCGAACGCTATTGTCACTGACATGATGAAGTAGTCAGTACAACACTCTGCTGGTCCGATCTGATGGTAGCCTTCCTCCTCATTCAGCACGGCCACGATGGCCTTGGGATCAAGTCCAGACAGGCTGGCAGGTACTTTATGGAGAAAAACACAATTAAACTACGTTGCAGTTTGCCATAAACCATTACAAGATTTTGAAAGCTGGTTATTTTGTTTTGCAGTTTTCACGGATACAGTTGATATCTCAATAAGATTTTTTTTATGCTCTCCAAAGAAACTTTAACCACCATTTTCTTTCTGCACATAAAAGCCATATTTTGAAATAAGATAACATTTTTAAAACTTCAAGTTAATAAACCATACAGAAAAGGCATCATAGGTTTCCTGAAGGAAGTGAATCTAAACTAGGAACTGAAAAATAAGCAAAATTTGGCTGAAAAGTGAAAGGTGGCTGAATAGAGAATGAGGGAGTAAAAAAGCGTTCCAGGCAGAAGAACAATATGTATAAAGACTCAGAAGAAAGAGAAAGCATGTGGTTAGAGAAATTCAATAGGTGTGATGTTCTGGATCACAGAGTAAAGACTGGCATATAGACAGACGCTAGGCTCGAGGGATATGCAGAGGCCAAATCATAAAGGTTCTTCTTGAATGCCATGTTGAAAGTATTTGGATAGTTTTCTAAGATAAGAGAAAACCATGAAACAATTCTGAGAAGAGAACTGATGTAATCCAATAGGCTTCAGAATGAAGAGACTGGAGAGGGACAAGGGTTTTCAAACAGATTAATGAAAAAAACAAAACTGCACACAACTAAAATAATAGACAATATTCAGTGTTAGGGAGAATGCAGGAAAGTGGGCACTCTCCATGTTGGTAGGTATAGACAAGTACAACCTTCTGGAGGATAATATATCAGGGTTTATCAAAGCTCTATATACGCATACCCTATAAAGAAGCAATCCTTCTTGACTCCTTCTGAAGAAATATGCTTACTTCCACACTGGCTAAAAACAGCATAATGGTTAAGAGCACAGACACCAGAGTCACATATACCAAGGTTCCAATCCCAGTTCTGCCATTTACTAGTTGTATGGAGAAACTATATGATTTCCTTTAGTCTCCATTTTTTCTTCTGCAAAGCTTTTATAGTATTGAGAAGATCAAATTAAATAACAAAAGTAAAGCACTTAGCACAGTATCTGACAGTTAAACACTTTAATAAAGGCAGCCATTATAGTAAGGTCAGCAGAGCTGAGAAGTCAAACTAATAACTACGACAGGTCTCTTACTGTCAGGAAGGGAGTTATAAGTATGGAAAGGGAGAACACTAGGATAAATCTGGAGGTGCAGAATTGGAAAGATTGAAGGTGTCAATGGGAATGTATGCTGTCCAGTATATGTATGGACAAACAGAAATATAAAGGTATATATGTATATATACTCATGTGTGTGTATATATATCCATGAATGTGTATATATATGTGTGTGTATGTATATATACATGCACCAATTCCCTAACTTATTCCACAAAAGGGCCTGGAAGTAGCTACAGCAATTGGCATACCTAGCACCTGGATTTTGACTTCTAAATATTATTCTTTACCAAGAGGAAGCAAGGCTCCTTATAGAAATGGCTGAATCCAGGGCTGAGACAGGAAAAGTACAAGGTAAGCCTGATCATCTTTTTGTGCCAGAAAACAAGAAAAAACTCAAAGAATTATGGAGATAGTCAAAAGGAAACAGAAAGAAGCTTGAAAGGGCTTCCAATGCCCAAATCTGGGACAAAAAATGATAGCAAAAGATTGAAACCCATAAATAAAAAGAGAAAACTATAAGTCCATACTTATACAATATAAACAAACAAATAAATTGAAGGTTTAATGAGGAATAAATATTTTCATAATTTTCTAATTCTGCCCCACAAAATATTTATTAATTATAAAGGAAAACAAGAGTAAGTTTACAGCTGAGAACACAGACACACACACCTTAATTAAGTAATCAAAGTGATCATCAGTAATGAGACAAATCAAAATTGTGCACCACCTGGTAACATCACTTCTGTGATATTCCTGCCAAAGATGTATAACCTAAACCTAATATCAGACAAACCCAAACGGTTCAGGGGCACAAGCTCACCAAAAGACTGAGACTGAATCATAGGACTAAAAAAAACGCTTCCCCTCCTCCCACACCTTACCACGACATTACTAAAGGCCCATTTTCCTTTTACCTGGTATATTATGTCCACCTTTCAAAAAAAAAAATCACAAGGCATACTAAAAGGCAAAAAAAAAAAAAATCAATAATCTAAGCTTCCATTTTAGGAAAACAGAAAAAGTGGATCAAATTAAATTCAAATTAAGCAGATAAAAGAAATACAAACTAGAGAAGAAATCAATGAAACTGAAAACAACAGGAAATCAATGGAGAAAATCAAAGAAATCAAAAGCTGGTTCTCTAGAAAGATCAATAAAATCAAAAGCATCTAGCTAGCCTAACTAAAAGAAAAAGAGTGAAGACACAACTTACTAATATCAGAAATGAAAGAGGGCATATCACTACAGATCCCATAGACATTAAAAGAATAATAAAGGAATCCTATGAACAATGCTATGCCCTCAAATTTGATTAGCTAGATGAAATGGACCAATTCCTCTGAAAGGCACAATCTTCCAAAACTCACACAAAAAGAAATAGACAATCTGGATAGGCCTGTATCATTTAATGAAATTGAATCAATAATAACTTTACAAAACAGAAAGCCCCAGACCCAGATGGGTTCACTGGTGAATTCTACCAAACATTCAAGAAAGAAATTATATCAATTCTCTACAATCTTTTTCAGAAGATAGAAGCAGAGGTAAGACGTCCTAACTCATTCATGAGGCCAGCATTACCCTAATATCAAAACCAGACAAAGACATCACAAGAAAAGAAAACAACAGACCAGTAACTCTCATGAACATAGATGCAAAAATCCTCAACAAAATATTAGCCAATCGAATCCAACAATGTTTAAGAAGAACTATATACCATGACAATATGAAATTTATCCCAGGTATGCAAGGCTGATGCAACAATCGAAAACTCATTAATATAATCCATCATATCAACAGGCTAAAGAAGAAAAACCACATGATCATATCAATAGATGCAGAAAAAGCATTTGACAAGATCCAACACTCATTCGTGATAAAACACTCTCAATAAACTAGAAATAGTGAGTAACTTCCTCAACTTGATAAGGAACATCTACAAAAAACCTACAGCTAACATCATACTTAGTGGTGAGAAGCTTTCCCACTAAGATCAGGAAGAAGGCAAGGATATCCCCTTTAATCACTGCTTTTCAATATCATACTAGAAGTCCCAGCTAATGCAGTAACACAAGTAAAGGAAACAAAGGCATGCAGTTTGGGAAGGAAGACATAAAAACGTCTTTGTTTGCAGATGACATGACTATGTAGAATATCCATCTATGGAAAGATTCAACAAAAAAGTCCTGGAACTAATAATAAGTGACTAGTGCAAGGTAGCAGGATACAAGGTTAATATACAAAAGCCAATCGCCTTCCTGTATACAAGTAATGAACAAGTAGAATTAGAAATTTTAAAAAAATAGCATTTACATCAGCACCCAAAACAACTAAATTCTTAGGAATACATCTAACAAAATATGTTCAAGATCTATATGAGGAAAACTACAAAACTCTGATGAACAAAGTCAAAGAAGAACTAAATAAATGGAGAGATATTTCCTGCTCAAGAATTGGACAGCTCAATATCGTCAAGATATCAGTTCTTCCCAACTTGATCTATAGATTCAATGCAATCCCAGAAAGTTATTTTGTGGACATTGACAAACTGATTCTAAGGATTATATGGAGAAGCAAAAGACCCAGAATAGACAACTCTATAGGTTGGAGGACTGTTACTACTCAACTTCAAGGCTTACTATAAAGATACAGTAATCAAGACAGTGTGGTACTGGTGAAAGAACAGACACATGCATCAATGGAACAGAACAGAGAGCCCAGAAATAGACCCACATAAATATAGTCAATTGTTCTTTGACAAAGGAGCAAAGACAATACAACAGAGCAAAGACAGCCTTTTCAACAAATGGTGGTGAAACAACTGGACATTCGCAAGTAAAAAAATGAATTTAGACACAGATCTTACAGCCTTCACAAAAAATAACTCAAAATGGGTCATAGGGGCTGGCCCGGTGATGTAGCGGTTAAGTTTGCACACTCTGCTTCAGCGGCCCGGGGTTTGTGGGTTCAGATCCCAGGCGTGGACCTACACACCGCTCATCAAGCCATGCTGTGGCAGGCTTCCCACATATAAAGTAGAGGAAGATGAGCACAGATGTTAGCCCAGGGCCAATCTTCCTCAGCAAAAAAGAGGAGGATTAGCCACAGATGTTAGCTCGGGGCTAGTCTTCCTCACAAAAAAATACATGAATTAAAAAAAAATAAAAACAACACAAAATTCTGCTTTGTTCTGTTATATATCAAATAAAGAAAAGAAAATCTTTTCCTATTTCTAAGTTTTGTAAACAAGAGCTAACAGCAACAAATGCTGCATGTGTAACAATGTCACAACATTTGCCTGATGCACTAGAGTAAAATCAGTTTATACTCCTGCATCTATCTCCCTATATTATGCACCACCTTCCCAAATCTCTAGTTCAGATATGACTTCTCAGAGAATATCCTTAGAGATGATGCACAAACCTTTTCCATCTCGAGGGGGAGCTCCCTTAGCTTTAAAACTATCCACCGGTGCCTTTGTATCTGTTTCCAAAGCAATGCTTATCTGTATCTCAGACTTGAACTTGGTGTATTTATTACTCAACAACTGGTACCATTTCGGTGCCTAGAGAATAACAACAAAACAAAAACAACAAAACACCTTAATGGTTAATAAGAAATACACAGGAGAATGTTCCCTAAGGTTCTAAATATATTTCCTGTAGTTTCTGAGTACTTTCCTCTCTTTTAAAGTATTTTATTCATATTTTCCTCAAAAGAAATTAATCCTGCTTAAGAAGCTAACTGAATTTCCTCTGAAAAAATTTAGTAGAAGTTTAGACTGTCTTCCTTGCTTCTACTCCTATGTTTCAAAAGGTAATATACTAAAGAGAAGAAACAATATATTTCTTTCCATCTTGACTCTTATGTCCCTAATCTCATCTCATCCCTTAAACCAAAAAAGACTACCAATTTTCCATTGCCATAACCCCTAATTTTTCACTTTTTCTGTTATACCTTTTCTGTCTGCCACATTTCTGTTTTGTTTATTATTTCTGTTTATATCAAATAAGGAAAAGAAAAGCTTAGTGTTAATAAAAACACTAACAAAATACTAAATTAAAGGCCTAGCCATAGAGTTTTGGGTTATGAACCAAGTCCTTGACTAATATGGAAATGTGAAGGTTTTCTCAGAGAATGAAGTACCCTAAATTACCTAACCCCCCACAAAGTAACCTCAGAAATTCTAGTACCCAAACCAGTCTGCAAAATCTCATGGCCCAGGACCACATGTATCATTACTGTAGAGGCACCATTTCAATACCTGGAAATAGCCTTCTTACTCTGACTACTATTATATAAAGGCAGGTAACTGGTACTCAAACTGATCAAAACCAAAAACTGCTGTTTTATATTCAAGTTATGTTTGGTAAGTAAAAGAGGATTAACTAGGCCATAGGTTTAAAAAAAGAATCTGCAACAAAGTTTTTTTAAAAGGCAAAAATTCATAACATAGTTTGTTGCTACATTTCTTATGAGAGATATTTTCTAATTTTAAGTATAAGCCTGAAAAAAAGATTATTAGCTACTTGCATAATTTGATGTATTTTTATATAACAGATGATATGATATATTTTTCTGAATATATATTTCTGATATAAAATATATGATATATTTTTCTGTTATGTAACTCAGAAAAATAAAGCTGGGTTTTTCCATGTTTATGTTTATTTACAGAAAATCAATGTATTACCAACTTCAAATATTTCTGCTGGCAAACAGAAGGGAATAAGCAAGATAACATTTGGTTTTCTTAACACTAATGTAATTTGGAAACATTTCTCCTTAACTTTGATCACAAATATGATGACAACTGCTCTAAAGGACAAGGGGAAAGGAATGCCAAGAACACCTAGAGGCGTGATCTCCTCTCAGATATCCCCCTCCTAAGAGGATTTGCCTTCTCTCTAACCAAAGCGACCGCAGAAGTGTCTTACAGACACACGCAAGTTGCCGCAGAGAAGCTGGTAAGAGAAACGTAAAGGGCACGGGTCATGGCTCTCAGTTCAGGGTCTAAGACTAAAGAAGGAAAACCTTTTTCAGGACCCAGGGGCAGAAAGGTAATGAGTACCCAAGGACAGAGGAGAAATGGGTCCTCTTGTAAAGCATTTAAAATTTCAGTTTCTTTTGAATGACTCCAAATTTGGGCCGGGCTGACTGGCTCATTTGCAAATATCATTGCTATCAGTAGCAAAAACATTAGTAACAGATAAATTTTTCTTCATAGAATTCTAATTTAAGATTCAAATCAAGAATAGAGGACTTTAAAATAAAAGGAGAATTTTTCTTACTTTATTTTCTTAAGAAAATTGAGACAAAACAAAGTCATTAAGAAAAACTGAAAGTAAGCATTTCTGAAGTCTATAATATACAAGTTGGAAGATATTGAAAAAGACATAAGAAGAAACATTTTCAATAACAAAAAGCACTAACACAGGAATCAAAACCCTGAGTTTCTTTCTCCTTTTTTTTTTTTGGCGTGTGTGGGGTACTGTTTACATAAGTGTGTTTCGATAAGTTCACTTACTCTGACTAGCACAGAAGGAATGCAAAGAGCGGGAAGTGAGGAAACCAACCAGAAGGGTATTGTGACAGCCAAGGTAAGAATGATGATGGCTTAGGTTGTGATGGCAGCAGCAGAATAGTAGATGGATCAGGAGGGGAAAACCAACTGGAAAGACTGGTTATGGAGGCTGGAAAAGGGAGGTGTCGAGGAAGACTTCTGTGTTTCTAGTTTGCGTAACTGGAAGAAGAGTGGTGACCATTCACCGAAGCAAGGAACACCTGAAGAGGATCACTTATGAAAGCAAAGTTTAGGAGTTGAACATGTTAAGCTCGAGGTAACAGCAACTTGAACATGGATTTGAGCTCGGAGAGAAGTTTCTTTGAGAAAGATAGTTCTAGGTCAAAGGAATGACCAAAAGGTCAGAATTTTCTAAATCAAATTTATAAACTAAAACATAAGAACTGCCATACCGGCTCAAGCCCATCATCTGTCAGGTCCAGTATCCAGTGTCCTTTCCATCAAACTGATATCTATTGAAAATAATCAACTGTCTAATATAATTAGTAACAAAACATCAAAAGGACAGTACCTGCTTTGTCTCTTGAGCAGTTCTTAAGTCTAGAACAATGTAACCTATAGTTTCCTTAGCTGAAGATAAAGGATCCAAGGCAAAACACTGGAGTTTGATAGGAGTACGCTGTAGCCTGTAACACAATTTATGTGATAAATAAAATAGTTTTTGCTTGCTATTCAACTGACTTTCTATTAGCCTTGAAAAAGCTGCCTACTACTATCAAGACAACTATAATTTTGTTGGATAACCTATATCTAGTCTATATTTTCTGAAAAACTCTTCAACTGGCATGAACTATTATTAATTATGTCTACTGATCTATATACCAACGAAGTAATAAAGAAAACATGTTGAAAATTTTAGTTTCTTTCATCTAAGAAGCTATCATCTAGGTCAACGTTCCTCAAGCTTCTGTAAAGTATAAAACTCTTTTCAAGTCAAAAATTACCATGAATCTTCACGGTTGACTTAAATTATTTTTCTTATATTGTCACACACTCATAAAACTACAAATACACATATATGCTTATAGCTCTTTTTGTTGCTAAAAATACAAAATAAACTTAGGAATTAAATACCATAAACTATTAAAATTAAACTAACAATAATTTAATGTAATACATGACAGTTGTTCTGTAAGCATGACCTTGACTAGTGTAGCATGGCTTCTTTTGAGTTTGGAACTGCTATACTGGCTCGTACAGTAAGTTGATTAGATTTTGCCATCACTTTATCTAATGGAATGACTATCAAACCTGCCTTGGCACAAAATCATCATTTATATATTCAATTTATCTGTGTTATTTTCTCAGCCTACAACATTCAGAGTGGTATCACTTGGCACTAATACAACTATAAACACAACCACCAATGCAGGCACTAATGTCTCATATCAGGACCTGTCTAAGCAGATATTCCAGAAGTTACCGAAAGGAAATACAAAATTTTTATATTCTCTAAGAATTTAATACCCTTTCAAATAAATCCATGGACTGATCTAGCAATAGAAGAAAATAAATTTCTCTTTGCTTTCATTTGTTTAACTTTGTATTTTTATTTGATTTAGTACTAAGAGCAAGTATTGAAGCACTTACGTGTTTCCCAGAAGGAAATATATTCTCAATCCTTTTTTTAAATGAAAGTATCAGTTTTCCTGCCTGCTTCCAATCATCAGAATTCATGAAATAAATAAATAACAGGCTACAACTTTAAGTCTGTTTTATATACTAATAAAGTGTTTAAATATCTAAAATCAAGTGTAAAATTAATTAGAAAGAGTCCCTCACACAATTACTATATATATCTCT
This sequence comes from Tapirus indicus, assembly GCA_031878705.1. Taxonomy (NCBI): domain Eukaryota; kingdom Metazoa; phylum Chordata; class Mammalia; order Perissodactyla; family Tapiridae; genus Tapirus; species Tapirus indicus. Next base: position 42,416,251 of record CM062925.1, read on the forward strand.
ACACATCCTTGGCAAGCCAGGTAAAATATACAATAAATGAATTAATAGAAATTACAATGAATTCCAACCCATATTTAATATTGAGTAGGCATCATTATGGCACTTCTAGAATATCTACTCTCTCAGACATCAGCAAAAAAAAGATAGTGGTTAAAAGTTTAGGCTCTGGAGGAGGGAAGCAATTGCCCCAGTTGCAACTTCCCCTACCTGTTGACAATTGCGGGGGTTTTTAGGAGTGGCAGGCTTTTGTCAAATTTGGACGCCCAATTTGGGATTAACTGTAATACCTCTATAAGAGGTCTCCAAGGGAAGAGAGCTTGAGCCTTTGATGTGAACACAAGCATGCCCGAATGAAAGAAAAATGATTAAAAAAAAGTTTAGGCTCTGGAGCTGGACTGGCTGGGCTCTACCACTATCCACCTGACTGTCTTAGGGCAAGCAACTTAACCTCTTAGCCCTCAGTTTTCTCATCTGTAATATGGGGGAAATAATAATACCTCCTTCATAGGGTTGTTCTGATGTTTAAATGAATTACTGTTGCAAAGTACTTTGAAAATTTCCTGGCACATTAAAAAACCGCTCAACAAATATTATTACACTCTAATGAGAGATATAAATTTATTTACTTACAGCAGCCTGAAAAAGAGCAGAACAAATTGAAAATAACAGTCACCTGTGCTGATGAAGTGCCTTCCTGTCAATTTCCCAGGCTAACTCAGTAGCAAATTCTGGCTGGTCAGTATGGTCCACAGGATCCGTAGCCAACTGCTCTCCATCAAACTTTGCTTCTACTACAAGCATATGCTTTGGGCGTTTGGGGAAATGGCGACCTGGGAAAAAAGAAAGACTATACAGCTTAATCAGAAGTGTACAAATATCAAACATTATCATTTAGTGTATGTTTTAAAAATTGATATATGTTAAGAGTGGTTGACGTATCATATATTCCATAAGTTACCTAACTAACACGTACTCACACACTTAAATTCATGATTCATAAGAAACGTGAAATTGAAAGCTATAATTTATAAATTAGTGCTTCTCAAACATTAATGTCTACATCAATCACCTGGGGACTCTTAAAATGTAGATTCTGGTTCAGCAGGTCTAGGGTGGACCTGAGAGTCTGCATTTCTAACAAGATCAGAGGTGATGTCAATGCTGTTGTCCTTGGTTCACACTTTGAGCAGCAATGATCTCAATAACATTTAGAATTAAAGAGTTAAAAATGTGATTACACTAATTTTAGACATTACTATACCAGTACTTAATACAGAACAGTTAAGTCATCCGGAGAGTTGAGAAATAATCAAATTAGCAAAAACAAATTTACCTGTATCTTCCTTTTCCTGTTAACAGAGTTAAGAATACTTTGCAAATTAGCAGAAGATAAATAAGCACATGTATTCATTCATTCTATTCTCAAGGACAATGTTGTATATTATCAAGAAATATTAAAACATTCTATCTACACATCACTTTTCATTTGTACTGCCTGACTGTTTACTTCACTGTTGACTGAAGGCATATTCAGAGTCAAGTATTATGTCAGATTATAGGATGCAAAACGAGTAAAACAGAGCATTTGCCCTTGAGGAACCGAGGGTCTAGTGAAAAGAAACGAACTTAAACCCTGAAAACAGGAAGCTAAAGAACTAAGGAAGAAGCACTAAGACTCTTACAGTCAACCTGTTTATAGGTCTGCTGAGGGGGATCTTGGTCAGGGGAGTTTTAACCACTGTTAGGTAAATACATTATGCTGCTACTCACCCTGGTTCAAGCTACTTAGTTAGGAATTAAGCTGGTCAGAAAGAACTGGATTGCAAACCTGTGAGTTTCAACTTGAGGCTCTCACTTGAAACCCCATATTAGGAGTCTTACCACGTACGGCAGGGCTCTCCCAATTAGCACTTACAGAGGCCTCTCTCTGGACCTCATTTTCAGCTGCTCTAAAAGATCACTAGGTTCCCCCAAATGAATTTCATATATGTCAAAAAACCTATATTTTCAGTCAGACAATCACAACGATCACCTCCAATAAGCTTGAGAACAGAGAATGTGCAGTGAAACAAACAGGCGCCCACCTCGTCCCAAAGACAATGAACACCCTGAGAACAGAAACCCTGTCTTTTTCATCCTTGGAATCTAGTACATAGCCCAAATTTTACTCATGGTAGAAACCCAATCATTTTCTTTTGAATCAAGGGCATTTCTAGAAATGTAGCCAAGAAATTGCAAACAGCTCAACATAGTTGAAGGGCTGGGAACGTATGAACATAGGGCAGGAAAGGAGATGAGGCTGAAAAGGTAGGCAAGAGGTCTACCATAAAGAGCCACGTATGCTATTCTAAGAAGTATAGACATTATCGTTAAGGACAGCAAAGGATTTTAAGAAAATTAGAGTTTCATTTCAGAAAGATTATCCCCAGACAGTAATGTGAACAGGAGATGTTTTCTGGAAAAGAAGAAAACATTTATGAAACACACTACTGAAGAGATTATTACAATAGATTAGATGGATAATGAGGGCCCCAAAGCAGGGCACTCATAATGGAAACTCATTCACTTAAAAGTTTACATGAAGCACCTATTATTGTTTTAAAAATAAAATGAACAACACTGGGTGACCATCTGGAAGTTGGGGATGGAGAGGGCACCAAGAAAGCCGATGAGTCCCAGGTTCTTGGCTTGAGGAAACAGCGTGGCTACAGTGAATGGAAATACAAACACAAGAGGAGGAACGGTAGGAGGGTGGACACATGCCAGTTTTAGATATGTTTGTGGCAACACCTAACTGACATCCCTGACTCCAGGTTCTCTTCCCCGCACGCTGCTACTAAATTAAACCTGCGAAAACCCCTCTCCTTCTTAGGAGCACTGTGTGCTCCCTCCCCGTTTTTCAGAACATTAAATCTAAATTCTTTGGCTTTCAAGATCCTCCAAGGCCTATTCACTCTAGCTACACAAGCTTATTTCTTACCACAATATTCCAAATATTCACTTTCCTCGACCCTGGTCATCTTGCCGAACTCTTCACTGTTCCACCCACCATGCTCTCTCCCACGTTGGCTTGGGTTGTCTCATCGCCTGGAATGGCTTTCTTCTATCCTCGCCTATCTAAAGCTTACTTACCACTCAAGGCACTTCAGCCATCTCCGCCCCACGCCCCCAAAACCTATGTTTACAGCCCATATCACATATTTTTTTAATATTACTTCACATTCCAACATATTGTGTCCTATACATTAATTTGATCTTTCCAAGAAGACAGAACCCTACATCCTTGAAGAGAAAGAGCTGCCTTATACTTCTGCTTTCTCATAGCATGGGACACAGCTCCAAGTCCAAATTATAAGGGGACTTCAGTTGTGTCTTTAAACAATCAGTAACCTAACAGTTAAAACTGCCCCAACACTTTACGCCTTCTGGTCAGCCTTCTGTTCCAAAACTCAAAAACTAGGTTTACAATGTTTTCTTCCCTCCCGCCCCCCAAATAATGCCAGGCTCCACAAAATACCTCCCATGGTGGGTGGGAGGGAAGCCACTCATTCCTCTGGCCCACTCAGATGCCTCCTCTTGTCATGTTATTCATAACTCACCCTCAATTCACCTATCCTCTCCTGTGCCCTCCACTATCCTGCAATCTGCTCTCCCATCACACTGAATTAAAGCAATCGCAGAACACGCCTTGCTTTTCTACACCCTAAGTGCTCTTTGCGATTCCCTTTGCCTAGAATGCCCTTCCTTCCTTTTTTTCACCTGACAAATTCCTAATTATCCTTTAGGACCCAAATAAATGTCACCTCGGACATTCCCTCCTCCACACCCTGATGAATTGTGTGTTGACACATTCTCCATGCTAGACCCTTAGCTTTTAGAACCAGGGCTGTTTTATTCTTCCAATCCTAGCACAGTGCCTGACACTTGATGAGTCTCCAATAAACAAATGTCACTCGATCAACAAACCAAACTTCAAGACATTTATAATGGACCCTCTTGACAACCACAGTCTTCTGAGCCCCCCAACAAGACTTGTAAAGGGAATGGCCTCCGCAATACTTCTGAAATTGCAGGAAACATGTATTCGAGTCAAAGCGAAGTTCTTACAAGTGGTATTACGGGAGGCCACTGAACAGAACGTGCTTCCCAGGCACACTTTCAGCTCGTATCTAAAAGTCATCGACATGCTGCTTCTGACGGAAATCGTTTTTCCTACATTCTCCGAGGCTACGGCTATCACGCTAAATACCACCTATCCCTAATAGCTCTCACACTCCCCTGAGAGACTTTGAAATCAATTGCCTAATATTCCTCACTACGTACAACTTTGAACAAGTCTTTGGGGACAGCAAAAGCAAGATGACAGGGTTCTTAAGGTTAACAAAGCCTCGGTCCCACACTCCTATTAAAACTCCGGAAGCAGCAGCTTCAAAAGCCAGTCCCGGGCCGCTCACCTTCTAGGATGGACACGACAATGAGCAGCTGATCGGACTTGGAGACCATGGTCGCGGTCGGCGGCCCGCAGGCGGGGTCTGCTGGGGGGAAGAGGGACCCGGGTGAGTTGCGTTAACCCGCGACCCCGGCAGGGCTCCCGGCGGGGTGCCACCGCCCGCCCACGGCCCCGGATCCCACTCTGCGGCCCGGCCCCGCCGCCGCCCGCAGCGCGCCGGCTCATCGGCCCCGGGCCACCGGCCCAGCCCTTAACCCTGCCCCGACTCTAGGCTAAAGCTGCTCGGCCAACCGGCCCGGCTCTAGGTAGAGGCCAGCCCGCCGCCTGAGGACCTTTTGCCGCCTGCGTAGCCGCTTTTCAAACGCCCGGGCAGCCGCAGCGGCCACCGCCGCGCCCCGCTTCTGCCTAGCAACCAGGCCCGCAGGCCCAGTGCCCCGGGGAGGCTGGAGGACAAAGGGTGATAGAGACCAGAGCAGTCGAGGATAGAACGCCCCTCAGGCCGCTTCGCCTCCTGCCCTTTTACGCTACGTTCCAGAGCCCTGGAGAGAAGACTAGTCCATTACCTCACAGCGCCCCCTGCTAGCCGGACAGGGGAAGGCGGGCGATTTGTTGGGGGCCAACTGCGCAAGCGCACTACTGCCGTAAACGCTTCCTGAAGTTCCCCTACAAGGAGTGAGTGTAGAGTAGTCACTGCTTTATGCCCCAGATACCACCTGGGAAGTAGTATATCAATAGAGATTCCAAAAAAAGAAACTAGCCCCGTGCAGGTCCCCGGTGTCAACACTGCTGACAAATTCAATCACAGAAAAATAATGACCTAAGTCTGAACTCTTAAATCCCTAAGTTGTCGCGCGGTACCTCAAGTTTCCTGCTTTGAAAACAAACAGCGTCAATACAGTAATTACTGTAACTGTTGGCGGTGACGTAAGCTCTCCGAGAATTTCCTGTACATTAGAAATTTTGCTAAAACAAAAACACTGTCACGTGGCCAGGGAAATTAAAGGTATAGGTTCTTCTACCCCCGACGACAAAGTAACTAATTAGCAAAATCAAGACCAAAAATTAAATAAGGCATTTCACTGCTGTCAACTGACATTTTTCCCTTTACACTCCTCCCCCACCCCCAAACTTCAGGCTTTATTTTAGGAAAGATTAGAAATCTTTTGGAGGCTATCTAGTTTGAAACTGGACCTTGGGCGGGGTAGGTGGGAAGAGGGAGGAGGAGAGAACAATCCCCACCCCTCACCCCGCAGCCCCACCCCCGCTTTGTGCCCAAAAGAAAAGGAGCAGGATGTGGAGATTGGACTAGGTTACTTCTAAGACCCTTTCAGGTCCCTTCCAAGGTCTCCCTGAAATAAGGCATTATGCAATATAAATCAACGTAGTGATCTACTTTGGGTTCATCGTTGAACAATGCATTCTTTTGTAGAAAATGTCAAACAGATTCAAAAGTAGATAGAATAATATAATGAACCCGCAGTACCCAGATAATCAACAATTATCAACTAAAGACCAATCATCTTCATCTGTTGCATTAATTTGAAGGAAATCTCTAGCATCATATCAATTCATCTCTTTCAATATGTACCTCTAAAAGATAAAGATTTTTTTAAATATCTTAAAATATTACTTAGCCACATTACATTATACCTAAAAAATTAACAATAATTCCTTAATACCATTAAATATACACTGTTTAAATTTCCCTGATTGTCTAATAATTTTTTTCAGTTGGTTTCTTCAAATCAGGATCCAAACAAGTTCCAAAACACAATGTATTTTGGTTGATCTTTCTTTTGTCTCTTTAATCTATAGGTTCTCACTCAATTTTTTTTTTCCTTGAAATTCTTCATGAAGAAACTGGTCATGTATCCTGTAGAATTTACCACAGTCTAAATTTTGTTGATACAATACCAATATTGTTATTTAATGTATCCTCTGTTGAGCAGTCTAATAAATATGTCAAACAAAGGGAAGACTGAGCAATGAGACCAAGTGTCTCCAATGGAAAGAATACCCCGGGAGATCAGAGTCTGAGACCTACCTCCGCCATTTACATGCTGGGTAACAAGCAAGTCACTTTACCTCTTTGAGCTTCAGTTTTAGCTCTGCAGTGGTAGTGTACGCAATTCCTTAGTTCAGGGCTTAAATGTGTAAATGCCATTTAGTTACTACCTTTTTATGAGAACAATCTCAGACCTTAAGCAGTAGCTGTAAAAGACCCAGAAATTGCCATCAATACACCTCCTTGTTTTGCTTTAGGATATCCATGCAGGGCTGAAAACTTAGATTGTAAACGATCACTGAATGCTGGAGAATAATCTCAGGTCAGAAAAAATCTGACAAATCATGAAAATTAACCAAGAAATTTTTTCAAATAGTAAAATTTCCACATAGTTCCCTTTATCTAGATTTTCCCCCAAAACAACACTATTATTTCTAAAACCACCTCTTCGCAGCTACTGAAAAGTCATCAGTTTAGTTGGCATGGTTTTGCTTTTTTTTCCCCAGACTGTACAAAATTAATGACATGAAATTTCCCATCTATCCCATCTAGAAGTGGAATTATAATTCCATCAGCATTTATAGCCTTCTTATCTAATTCTATAATCTAGTTTTCTTTCATGTGCAATATTAAACAGTAGTAACTTCAGTTCTGGCATAAATCATCATATTTTAGCTTAAATTCATTAGAGAAAATTTTGATATAAGTTTATGAAGTACCAATTACTGTTTTAAAATACATAAGTCAATGCTAATAAAATATAAAATTTTGGTCCATTAGACAATGTAAGATTCATTACACTATAAACATGCAAATTCAAACTGACAAGTTTGATTAAATGCTTGATTCTGAAGTCATTAGTTTGTCAGCCTAAAAGCTTATCATATTAGGAAGCTTTCTATTTCTGTAAATCTACACATACACACAAGAACAAAACAAAGCACTCTGACTTATTTTAAGCCTTTCTTTTTCTGTAGCTATTTTACATTTTGGAAAAACAATCTACTTGTAGTATGCCTCTATATTTTTGATCTTCCCAACAACTTCTGTGGCCCACCACAGGGGGCATCATGAGCTGTGTCCCACCTAGCCCCTTCCCTCTTCTTGTCCCCTCCCCACCATATTCACACATACTCACACATGCACACTTAGTAAAATTTAAGGCAACCTCCCAGGACTAATAAAATTACATCCACTGAATAACTGCTATTTGTAAAAGTGTGGTGCCGGACCTTGACCTTCAAAAGGTGATTAGAAAACGGCCTCCTTCTGGAAGAGGGAGTAGGAGCAGAGGTAGCAACTAGTACCCAGTTAGTGCCAAGATGATGGAACTTCCAATGCAGGACTTGATCTCCTTAAACTTGACAATTAATTTGGGTGCCTTTAATCCTTTGAAGAAAGGCCACTAATGTCTATGGTAGGAGAGGCGATGTAGCCCAGTAGTGAAGAGTCGTACATACCTGCATTCCAAGTTCCACAACTTATTAGCTTTGTGGCTTAGCCAACCCTTTTCTCTGAACCTCAGTTCTCCTATCCGTGAAACAGGGTTAATAGTCCTTACCTCGTGGTCTTTGTGAGGATTAAATGGCATTGCATTTTTTAAGGGCCTAGGCCAGGCCATGATGAAGTCTCTATGCTATTTTTATTGTTAATGTGGAAGGATAATGTATTCTGGTATTATTTTGTGATTTGTTTCTTTTCTGCTTCTGCAAAGATCACCAGCTCTTCTATGCCCCCTCACCTTGGCCTATATTTCTGCTCTAGGGGTGACATCACCTCAAACAACCCCTCTCCCTGGCTTTTATGAAATATCGCAGCAGAGCCTCCCGAACTCATACACTCCTTCAGGTCAGGCAGGTGCTGTTAACCGTGAAGTGGTCCAGGCCTGAGCAGAAGCAGAGCTCCACCGTCTTCTAAGGGGACAGCCCTTCTCTGCCCCAGGTGGTTATCATCACTCAGTAAAAGCCAGATTTTCCACATTTCCATGAGAGGCTACAATTACAGATTTTTACATGAATTCATCCAACTTTTAAATGCTGGTAACTAATTTCAGTTTTAAAAAAAGGAAAAGAGAAAAGAAACACGGCAGGAGCCAAACCAAAACTTCTGCCAGCCACAAGTTAGTTACCTGTGGCCTAAATTCGTTAAGGTATCCCTGAAGGGCAGGGAAAAGTGAGTGGGAAGGAAAGGAGAAGAGATGGCCTAAAACTGGGAAGGAGAGGGCCGAAGGAGAGTGTGATGGAGACCCACATTCCATTCCCTGGCAGAACCTTCCAGAGGGGACAGAAACAGGGACTAGCCCTGTGGGGTCCCTAGGGAAGTGAGAACTTAGGCCCCAATTGATCATCTTTGGCACAGATTCTTATGCTCCTAATTTGACACAGAATCAGCAAACTCACTAGACTTCAAGGAACCATGGAGGCTTGGATGATGGACAGCTTCTCAGTGACCAGCAAGGGCAAAAACTTTCAAGCCCTCCCCAAATATTTACTCAGTGTAAAAACCCCAGCACCTTTGCACAACACTGTGTGTGTGGAGGAGGGAGTCCCAGTGATGACTGAGACTGAATTTCTGCCTGGCAGAAAGAGTTTGGGGTTGAATTTAAGAGTTTAAAGAAAAGAAACAGTTCTTGCACTCCCTCCTTTGTGGTGTAAGCTTCACAGGGTTACTTTAGGCTGGGATGAGCTTTGAGCCACCCTGTCAGGCTGTGTGTCACAGTGGCTCTCCCTAAGGCAAGATATAGAGTAGAGGGTGGGAGAGTGCCCCTTGCTCCACAGAGAACAGACAGAGCTGAAGACACTTCTGAAACTGTGGGAAAAAGCTGCAGGCCAATAGAAAATACTGCTCAGTTTTGCTTTGGAAAGACTATGTCATCAGTAGACTGACCACATACTAGAGGCAGCAGATTTTTGAGAGGGCTTCATTTTAGGGGTAAATGGTAGAACAGATGGTAGATGCCGAGATGAAAGACGTGCCACTGTACCACTGTGACACAGAGAAACACTATGTGACATTGTAGGACTTTGATTCACCTATTGTGTAACATTTGATGTGTGTTGATTTTTTTTTTTTCCTCTAAAAGGATTCCTTTTGAAACATTGAAGCCAATAGTGGAGGGAGGGCTGATGCCAGCCTACTCAGCTGTCTGATGGAGAAATTCTCCAGGCTTCTGGGTGCAGGTTTTGGCCCATGACCCCACTCACTGGTAACACAGAGTCTCCTGTACTACAAGATATCTCTGGCACAAGGGTTCTATTTAATGCTATTATTACAAGTACACCTGAAGGATATAAAACTATTCCCTACCTCTCTGTGTGGTAACGAACAACAGCAACAAAAAATTACGATGACAGGCAATAATTACACGCCCCCTTGAATTAAGAGAAAGACTCTAAACATATGGTCTGAATTCAGAGAAGAATCCCCCCTCCCTCAACTTCTCATCCACCTCCGTAAGCAATAGCGCAAGCAGCTCCCCCAGCCAGCAGCTAGCAAGCTTAGTTGCACCATTTCACGAGTGGTAAGACAAAGCCATTTTCCCTTGACAGTTACATAAATCACAAAACTGTCCTTCCTGAATTATTGTGTGTGTTTGTGCTGCCAACGTAATACTTTTTATTTGCATAACTGTGTACATTTCCAAGCAGATTCTAGCAAGTGTAACAGGTAACAGGATGTTGAAAGGGGACTTTATCTGTTACCTTGGAGTTGTCACCCATGATCCAAAGGATGACAGAGAAGTGTCATGTCTCCCTCATTTTTGAAGAGCACACAAGACAACTAAGGCCCAAACACCTCCCAAGGGCTTTGTAAGAGGTGACCACACTGGCTTTGCTACCCACAACCATCAGTCCAGCACCCACCTAACACTGTATTCAAAGATGATGGGCCAAGGAGAAGTGAATGATGAGCCTGAGGTCCTTCCCATTGTAGAAGGTGGAAGTGCTTCCCCTCCTCACCCTAAGCCCAGTAAAAGGGACTGAATCCAGTGGAAACTCTCTCAGAGATGGATGGACTTGCTGATCAGCAGCTCACTGTGGATACCTGAGGAGGAAGAAGAGGGAGAGAAAAAGAGACTGTGTGTGTGTGAGAGAGAGAGAGAGAGAAAGAAAGATTGATTGATTAATTAGCAGCCTGCATCCACACTTTCTTGTGGCAAAGATGTGTAAGATTCCTGTGGATGAAAAGAATTTGGTGGTAGGTCACTTCAACTGAGCCATTTGGTGTCCAAGAGGACAGACCACCAGGCGAAGAGACTGCAGGAATGAGATGTTACGGGGCGTAGAATCTGAGATGAGAACTGATCCGGTTTCAGAAGGAGTTGAGCAGGAGGAGTCAAAAGTGGCTGAGTTAGGCCAGTCTCCAGAACAGGCTATATTGCATGGGGAAGCCCCCCACACTGTTCCCACCAACATTGCCCCTAGAAATAATTCACACATGCGTCCCAGGAGAGCCTCAGCATTTAGCTGGGAGCCACTCAAAGGGCATCAGAGGATGATGGATCTTGAACAGAGAAAGAGCAACAGACAATAGAGGACCACATCTGTATCTGCTAAGTCAGGGATATTTGCAGTCTTTCTCCATCTTTGATCCCAATTCTTTGGAGGAGGAAAGGTCCTAAAAGAAAGAGAGGATAGGGAGTGAAAAAGTTGATCCTATTCCTCCCCCCACCCCCCATCTAAATTCCTTAGGTGAAAACTTGGCTGGAACAGGGAGGATGGAAGGAGATTAGATTTCAAACAGATGTGAGATGGAATTTTAAGTTGGATTATATTGGACTGAATTGTTATTTTAATAGCTGAAAGTGATCAGAAAGCTATGGGATCTCACCAAGCTATCATTACTGGATGGGAGAAGGAGACTCAATGGAGCACAGCCGAAATCAGTAATTGGAGAAAAATGGAACCATTTCATATTTAAACCCTGACCCAAGATCAGATTGTTGAACAAAGGAGTCATTTAATAATAATAATAGCAATGTCCTATCAACTCTTCTGATCTTTCCATTAACGCTATAGAGAGTAAAGCAAGGGTTTTACTACTTTTTAACAGATGAGAAAATCTGAAGTTGGATACCTTGAACAATTTGGTAACAGTCAGAGCTCAGGTCTTCTGAGTGCTTGTGTTAAGCTACCCCAGTGACTCTCAAACATATGACCTGAAACCATGAAACTGTGCCAGGAAACTGCAGTGGAAACTCCTATATCATATTCTGGAGCAATAATGTTAGTCAATGGTAAGAAATTAAACAAACATGCAACCAAATGGGTAAAATAGACTTTTTGCTTGGTTTTTAAAGATAAAACATAACACTTCAAAGAAATCTGTTTTGAGCTACATCTTCAGTATTCACCCTACCCAAATCCCATCCATGTCAACCCTCCTCTCCAGTTAAGGAGTCCCTTGATGGACTCTTTGAAAAGCTCCTCACTTATATTCTTGAGCCAGATTCCTTTTAAAAGCTGTTTGCAATAGCGAAAGTGGGAAATACAAAGTCTAAGGGGAAGTAACGTCCTACTTCCACATAACGCTCCACGGGTTTGGAAAAAATTAGTTATTATCCTAATTGTATATTGAAATCATTGCTATTTCAATATCGCATAAGAAGTTCTTAGGAAGGTTGACTTGGATATTCTGGTTACTCTGGTTGGATGTTTAGCAGAGAGGTACTCTTGGGATTGCTGAGTGTGATAACAAAATGTTAGTGTAGTCCATAAATTGTTACAAATGTGAATTGCTTTCTTATCATAAAAGGGATTAGAGTCCCAGATAAGAGTTGAATACAAGGTAAAAAGTGGGGACTTTTTAAAAAGTTTTTGGCTAAGACTCTGCAATGTCCACATTGACTGGCTTATCCTAACATTAATCAGAAATATACTTTCTTCCAAAAATCGGTAAACCTAAATTCCAGTAAGTTAGACAGCGTGTTATTTTGTTCATTACCATATTCCTAGTGCCTAGAAGAGTGTCTGGAGTAAATTCGTAGTAGAAGCTCCGTAAATTCTTGTTAAAAAGACAAAGCTGTGTTAGAAATTTACCTGCACCAGTGACGTTGAGTGACAGGGAAACAAGGCTTGCATGTGTTGAGGACAAAGGTGGAGGCATAACTTGAGGCAGATCAAGAAATATAGCCATGAGACTGGCTTGTTCAGACTGCACCAGCCATTCTCTGATACATTAAGGAACACTTTGTAATCTATTTGATTTCAGAATCTTTTCACCGATATGAGAAGAAATGATTTATTGGACTAGAGGAGAATAGAGACATTTACAGTGGTGCTTCGGGAAAAGGCTTGAAGGTTAAGATGACTATAAACAGATGATTTTGTAGGGATAAGAATGAGTGGCTCAACCTTAAAAAATATGATTATTCTACAAATGTTAGGAGAAAGAGGAAAACTGAAGAAAAAGAAAAGAAATATAATAATAAACTTCTATGTTTCGTTAGGGTTCTCATTGGCAGTGCCCCAAGTAGCCTGACAAGCAAAGAGGTTTACTCCGTTAGGGAGTGAGAAGGGTACTTAAAATAAAAAAGAAAAAAAAATATTTAAAAATCTAGACTTCCCCAGAATTTAAAGCAATACTCATAGATACAATTAGAGGTATTTTCTAAATATGTTTTTAAAACTGTGTATTTGGCAGCCAGCTCTACTATTCTTATTTAAATAATATTTGCATTGTACCAAGATTTGGGATATTATAGTTTTGTCCACCATCCAGGCAGTGTTTATTAACAAATCGGTTTCTGTTATCTCTATCAAGGAATATGAACACACCAATATTATGTCTATTCAGCAGGGTGAAGTTAAAAAGATATTTTATTACTTGTTTATTATTATTTTCCTATTGGGAATTTTAACACTGTTTTGATACAGCGCATCCCAAATCTTTGTTTAAATTAAGTCATTATGTCAATAGCACACGTGCCAATGAAGTACCATCTCTTAATTAAGTTCCATGAGACAGGGACCTTGTTTGTTCAACTCCCTATCCCCAGGGTCTACAATAGTGCTTGGCACACAATAAGCATTCAATAAATATTTGTTGAAAGAATGGATAAAACTATAATGAATTTTAGCCAGTAGATGGACTCTCAACCTAACCTAATTTGGTGTATTTGACTTATATCCTGTATTATAAAGTAAGTTATAAAAATATTAAAAGTTTTCTTAGAATATTCATGTCTTCAAAATAAAATGTTAGAATATTATTTTGTTATATTTGGCTAGCAGCTTTCTTCAACAAAGCTTGACATTTGTCAAACTTTTATGCTTCAATTTTTTTAATGTGGAAATCACAAGTTTTCAAGGACTTTCTCCTATTTCTTAACAGGACCAAAGGAGAGCCATAAGATTCCCAGGAGGGTCTTCAAATTTCAAATATCCAAATTCACATGTCTGTCTATCCTGAAAAATTTACCTCTGAACTTAATCAGAGGAATTGAATTCACTAGTCAATTCACTAGTGTTTTTTTTAAATTGAAGTAAGCTTTTAAGTTTTAGGAAAACTGATCAGACATTCCAGGGCTTGAGTTTGCTTCCATTTAAAAAGTATTAAATGGGATAACAAATGCACTGCAGTAGACCTAATTATCATCTCATCCGACCAGTTAACTTACCACTTTGAAGAGTAGAGATTAGGGGGAACTCCTGTTACTCACGTGGTGGGGTTTCTTTTCTCCTTGTCCTTTCTCCTAAACGGTTTCTGCTTAAATCAATAGCTTTCTCCCTGCCCAGCCTGGTTCTCATGAGTATGGGTGACGAATGTTATCATTTTGACAGGAAAAGGTGGAACTTCATAGCAGTTCCTTGAATTCGTTAACTTCAAATCCATTTAAATCAAATAACATACTTTAATCTGATACCCAGTAATGAGACAAAATTACTCCATACATTTTTTTTGTCCCATTCCCTTCAAATCAACCATGGCTGTAATCAAAGATAATATTACATCCAAATATGCTACTTACTTTGGTCAAATTTTCACTCATTGAGATATCTTGTTTACAAGTCCTACCCCCAAAACAAAGTCTTGTTGGATTAAAATGTTTTCGATTTTTGGAAATAGAACCTACAAATCAGCTCATATTAGTTGTTCGGGCCTTAGTAGATACTGCTTTCCATTCTAAAATCTCAAACATGAACCTCTACACATGAAAAAAGGATAGAGTTAACTTAATACATTTTCCCTTAATTTAAGAGCTTTCTCTTTCGGTGTAGCTATTTCTTTTTCCTACTTTTGTGTGTTAGCAAAATAGAAATCAATTGAAATCTAGATGATCAATATTCAGCTAGTCTGAATACTTTATTTCCTCTGTGGCCACATGCTATTCCAATGTGTAGGAATGTATGAACCTAGAAAATTAAATGTAAGTAAATAATGGAGGATGGATAGCAAAAAGCCTATAGATCTGTAGTCTGCAAAATAATGCTACTGAGTTTAATGGAGAGAAAATGGAAACATTTTCTATCAAAATGTAACACAAATTTTCCACAATTATTTTGGTACCTAAACAATCTTCAAAATCATTTACTTTCAATGCAGTTACATTTCTCTTAGAAAATAATCATGTGGATTACCTTGGATCTGTTTTTTTTATAAACTCTCCTTCTCCCCATACCATTAAAGGTACTGATTTCCTAGACATTTTGTTACAGAATAAAATATGAAATGATTTCACCAAAGAAGGAAAAGGGGGAGTTGTTTTTGTTTTTTTGCTGGGAGAGATTCACCCTGAGCTAACATCTATTGCCAATCTTCCTCTCTTTCCTTTTTTTTTCTTCCCCACAGCCCCATACACAGCTGTATATTCTAGTTGTACGTCCTTCTAGTTCTTCCACGTGAGCCACTGCCACAGCATGGCTACTGACAGATGAGTGGTGTGGTTCCCTGCCTGGGAACCGAACACCAGCCACCGAAGCAGAGCATGCCAAACTTTAACCAGTAGACCATCAGGGCTGGCTCGGGAGTTCTTCTTTTAAAAGTTGCTCTGCTTTTATTTTCATAGTTTTAATGCTGTCATTTTAAACTATTTCAATAAATTTAAAGGAATGAACGAATTATCTGAAAAGGCACCACTTTAAAAAAATTAGGATTATTTTTGTGATACTATAGTTATTGAAATCTCTCTTCAATGTAATTCTTCAGTGTGATGATGTGATACATAAATTATTCACAAAGAAATGTATCTTAATCACTTCTTATCAGCATTGATATTTCAAGATTAGATCTCAAGGATATTACAGGTAAAATATAGTTTAAGCACAAATCCTATTATTAAGATTTGCTTTAAGATCATGGACACCTTGTGACTGCTAAAAGCCCTCATCTCTTATAACCAACCGTATTATTATGCTGTATTTAATGGACACTTTTAGAATTAATATTTAAGATGCTATTTAAGGTGATTAACTTAAATCGATAGTTACAGAGACTAAAGCAACTTCACTTTCCCTATTCATTCCAACCTCTGAAGGGAAACTGAGTTCACACTAATATCATAAACCTACATTTTGAGGAATTCTTCAATATTACATATGTTGTATCATTATCAGTATGCTTTCAGCTGTAAGAAATGGAAAACTTTACCCCAAGTGGTTTACAGAGTAAGGAAATGTATGCCTTGGTTCTTTAGAAGTAGGGAGGGTTTCAGGGACAGTACAGTCCCTGCAGGTCCCTCAGTGTGCCCTCCACTTTGAACTGTTTCATTCTCAGACCAGCTTCCCTCACTAGGGAGAGGCTGTGGCAGTCCTGTGCTTCACAACAGCACAAAATGACTTCCAGAGAAAGAGCGTGTCTCTTCTGGGGCCTGTCTTCTAACAATAAGGAAACTTCCTTCCAAGCAGCTGGAGCCTCATTGCCTCACACTGGGCCTCATGATCATTTATGAACAATCCTATGGCCCGAGAAATGCCACAGCTGACTTGCCCATCACTGTGGCAAGGGTTTGAGATTACCTTTAAACCAACCAGGCCTAGCTCTGAGGCTGGAGAAGAAATCACATTTCCCTGAAGCACATGGGTGTTGGAGACATGAAGGAAAGTTAGGGTACAGGTAGGAAGGGAGAAAGGAAAATGGAGTAGCACTAACAATGTTTAGCAGACTATAGTAAGCTTTTTTTTATAGATAGGTACCTGTGATGTTGGTCTAAATATTCAATAAAAGGAAACAAAATATTGTAGGGCAGTAATTATCAAAGTGGGGGGATATCAGAAGCATCTAGGAGTATTTTTATCCAAGTAAAATTCCCCTCCTCATTGTGATTTGCACTTGTATGAGGCTTGTCCCATTGAAAATTAGGTATTCTTAGGGGCCATGTTGGATCTGATGGATGATGGGGTTAAAAAGATTGAGAACCATTGCCCTAGAAAAAGCTTTATAATATGATGGGCCAAAATAAGTGATTGTAAAGGAATAAAATAACATGTGAGGTTATTGATATTTCATCCTGGTGTCAGCTCTTTCCACTTGCTTTTTTGTTTTCACAAATCCTGTGATAAAAGCTATTATTGTTTTTAATCTCTTCAAGGAAAAAAAGATTTCACTAACCTAGTGGTAAGGAAATCAGCTAAACTTGTTTTGTTTTGTTAACCCTGTATCTCACCTAAGACCATGTCTTTTGGTACAGAATGGTTCAGGACTGATGGTAACATTATTATCTCTTTCTCAGCAGAAAGCAAAAGAAATTTCTCAAAGAGCCCTGGCCAGCAGTGGTCATCACTTTAGATGGTAGAGATTTTATCTTGGAAACATTTGACTAGGAGAACTTTTCTTTTTTTGACATGAGCTCTATTTTAAATTTAATAATTTTTTTCAAATTTTAAACAAAATAAAAGTTAAAAATAGAAAATTAAGAACACGTAGGAAAATACAAAAATAAAATTAAAAACCCTCATAATCCCTCCGCTAAAGAACCATTAATAATGTTATGGTACAGTCTTCCAATTAAATGTGAATCAATTGTAATATGCATATATAATGCTTTTAAAAAGTAGTACTTTACAAGAAATGCAGTTTTGTAACCTGTTTTCTTTCTTTAATATACCATGAGCATTTCTGCCATGTATTAATAATTCTTCTAAAACCATCATATAGTTATAGAATAGATTATTTAGCCAGTCGTGATTGGGGAGATGTACTTTTGCAGATAAAACATTTTACAAAGCTAGAATGTCCAAAACAAACATAAGCCTAGCCTCCTATTTGAGCTACCCAAGTCCTAAAGTTAGTGTTAAATCAGAAATCCAGTAGGGAAGTAAGAAATGAAACCCCAAGTTGTAAAACAAAATTGTGACAAAGAGCGAAAACAAGCATAGGAAAGAATGAGGAATTGGATATATTCTGGGATTTCCTGGGAGTTTTCAGATCCAAGTTAGAAATGTTGCTTTGTCCACATGTGTCTGTACTAAACTTCCTGTATTAGGAGCTCCTTCATTAAGATGAGGGCCTTAAGAATGTCAAGGTTGGAACTGAAGTAAAAGGATCCAGAGAGTGAACCCTTGCCCTGTGGGTAGAGATTTATTTAGATACTTGATATGGCAATTTTCAGGAGAACAAAAGAGGAAGGCAGCTCTGCCCCACTCTGTCTTCTCATAGGCTCCAATGGAGAAGGCACGTCACTGTGGGAGTGGACCAGGCCCCTAGAAGCAAGCGTTGACCACAGTACTGAGAGTGGTGGCTCAGGATGGAGCTAGAAGTACCATTGTTCCTAAGAAGTGTCCCTTTGTGGACAACTCGAGTCAGTAAGACCAATATTTCTGCTTATCTTACTTGTTAGAGCAGCATTTCTAAGACTTCAGATGCCTTGTAGACCAACTTCATGATTTTTCCGCATCTGCCTACCACCTGTGCTGTCATTAATATTTTTCTTTCAACTGACTCACTTTTTTAAACTTACATACTTTATGTTAAATAAAAAACGTATCACAATTTTAATTGGAAAACAGAATCACTTACCACAAATGAAAATGGTGGGTGACCTCATCAATTCAATGAAAACAATCAGACAACAAAAATAGTATTTAGTTAAGGCTAGATGCTGTTGCTTGCCAAAGACTCTTGAGCCTAAAGCCTGATTTCTGTTTGTTTAGGGAAGAAAAGGGGGGGAGTGGGTAGTGAGGAATTAGCAAGTGTTAAACACATTACCAGCAGACCCAGACAGCCCAAAGACTTCCTCAGAAGAACTGCAAGGGAATTGAATCACTTTCACTATGATTCAATGTTATTTATATCCCCAGCTTCCTGTCTGGCACTGTACACCCCACTCTAGCAAATACTGTGCTACAGGGAGCTGCCCTCTGTTAAGAGGTAGGGAGAAGATCCCAGTGTTGCCCTTAGGCAACTTAGGAGCTATTAGGAGTTGAGGAGTTACCATAAACCCTTATACTCTATAATTTAGTGATGGACTAGACAGGGAATGCTCTCATATCTCATAATCTCTCCTATTACGGGCTGTATTGTGCCCCCTCCAAAATGTGTATGTTGAAGTCCTAACTCCCAGTGCCTCAAAATGTGACTGTATTTGGAGATAGGGCCTTTAAAGAGGTAATTAATAAAATGAGGTCATTAGGGTAGGCCCTAATCCAATATGACTGATGTCCTTATACGAAGAGAAAGTTAGGACACACACACACACACACACACACACACACACACACACAGACACACACAGAGGGAAGACCATGTGAAGACACAGGGAGATGACAGCCATTTATAAGCCAAGGAAAAAGGCCTCGGAAGAAACCAACTGTGCTCACATCTTGATCTTGGACTTCTAGCTTCCAGGACTGTGAGAAAATAAACTTCTGTTGTTTAAGCCACCCAGTCTATGGTACTTGGTTATGGCAGCCCTAGAAAACTAATGCATCTTCCAAGTGGGACAAAATTCAGAAGAGAAAAATTATGTACAACAATTTTGACTTGTTTTCTGAAATATTACAAAGGCACTAGTGTCTAGAGCACATGTGGAGACCATTTGGATTTGGTTCCTTGGGTGGTAATGGGTATTTTTAAGGCTACTAAAGGAAATTATGTACAGAAAGACATCCTTTAATACATATACAAGGCACCTTTTCAAGTCAAACGATTAAAAGCAATCCTGAGTATCGTTGATGTCATGAGGTGTGTACTTCAGGGGAGGATTTGCCTTTTCAATTTTTTGTTGCTTGTCTCTCCTGCTAAGCTCCATTGAGATCAGGAATTTTCTAGTTGATTACTTTATTCTCAGCATCTAGCAGGGTGCCTGACATACAGTATATGCTTAATAAGTATTTTTTGGAGTAGAGTAAGAGCTAAGGGGATAGGCTATGAGGTTAAAGCAGCCAGATTCAAATCTCAGCCATGCCATTCACTAGCTCTGTGACCTTGGGCAAGTTACTTAACCTTCCTAAGCCTCAGTTTCTTCATCTGTAAAATGTCTATAGTAATACCTGCTGCATAGTGTGGTTTTAAGGAGTCAATGAACCAGCACAACACCTGGCACATAAGTGCCTAGTAAATATTAATATCATTATAATTATGGGTTCTAAGATAACAGAAAAACTGAATCTGTTTGTTTAATTGACAGAGAATGGACTATTTGGGCAAAAGTAGATCATGCAAATCATTGGTTTTATTACTACTTTTTTCTTCTATGTGCTGTACAGATTCTCATAAAAAAAAATTCTGACCATGAAAACATATGTTCGGAAATACTCATGACATTATACTGTAGTAGTTATAAGAATCAAGTCTATTTTTTTATTTTATAATTTTGATGTTCAAATCTAGTCAACCTATTTTATGCATAATTAACTCAATTCATTTTGTAGACTGATGCAGACACTTATTGAAAATAGCCTATTGTAGCATAAAAATGTACTAAACTGTTTTAAAAATTATTATATATTTAACAGAGCTTTCTACATCTTTATCCATTATTAAATGTCCATAAAGGATAACAACATTATTGCAAATCATTATGAAAACTTCCGATTATGACTGATTTATATAAGCATTTACATGAAATGCTTATATAATGCATATGTTGCATTACATCCTTGATGGGTTAAAATTAATCACACTTCTGAAAAAAAAATGCATGCACTAAGTGTTTTTTAATTACTGGTTATCTAGAAGCAAGTGTGCGTGTGTGGGTGTGTATTTCAGGAACATAGATGCTCTTGGGTTCTCTGAATATAAAGGGTTGTAGTTGAAAAGGGAGGCTAACAAAACTTGAAGTTCCAGTTTAGTTTAAGAGATACGGCTAATGACAGGTTTTTATGGAAGAACAAATAGCTGATGGTCAATTTTCCATTTTAATTGTTATTTTTGCAGGAAAAAAAGTTTTTAATAATATATTCTTACTTAGGAATCAAACTGTTATAAAATGTTGTGTTTATATTCTTGATTATGTGTCATGTCTGATACTAAAATTGATTTTCCACCATGGTAGGGAATGCACACACGCACATATATATGTACATGATACGTGCAGAATCTATAATGACCTATTTTCAGTGGAGATTCACTGTACTCTATGAAAACTATTAAACATGTCTTTATTTAATTATTTTGAAATAAATCCTGTCTTGCAGAATTCTTTAATGGGTTTACAATGTCTTCTTCAAGGCACTGTTTTATTATGAATAAATTGTCACACAATTGTAGATACTTTTAGCTCATTTTTCCAAAGCCTTGCAAAGCAGTCTATAAACAAATACTTATTGTGTATGCTGTGAGGGAATACAAGAAAATTATGAGATAAAATCCCTGCCCCAAAGGACTTGGCAATCTAATTAGGAAATAAGATATCCCCATAAAAGCAGTAGTGAACATGTGAACAAGACAGGATTTCATACACACATAAAAATCACGTTTTATTCTGATTTTATATAAACGTTTGGCACCACCCACCCTTTCTCTAAAGGCAATTAAGAGTTAGAGGAAAAAGAAATTTGTGCTTTTATTTTTCATCTTGCATGACTTGCCACTTGACCAGAGTGAATGATCTTACTCCTTTCAAGAGCAGAGTACTGTGTCATGGACATACACAATGAGTAAAGAGCTCATTCTTTCCACTGGAAGGGGTTAAAAAACAGTCGGTTTAAATAAGATGCTTTCTCTCTCCTTGAGATGTGCTCTTTTTACACAATAAAGGCTTAATAAAGGCTAAGAAATTCTGCTGTAGATCTGTTTCTTGATGACCTAGAATTTAAGCCTAAGTCTCTACTCATTGTTTCTATACAGAAAATCTGCATATATTGCATTACATTCTTGATGGGTTAAAAATTAATTTAAAAACCTATACAATAGCAATAAACCCACATGTGTTATACTTCTGCTATTTTTGACTCTTCTCCACAAACCTGGGAGGGTGGTACTTAATTTCTAGGCTCAGAGAAAATAAGAAAAGCTTTCTTCTGCCTGTACATCATATTCTTTCGAGCTCCTAGAATAATGCAAAACCTGGAGACATCCATCCTCAGGAAACAATGGAAAAACATTAGTTTAGGGTGGCTTGCTCTCCCCAGTATGATGTGGAATACCTAATTAAAGCACACTAGGGACACAGGTGGCTACAGGATTTTCATAAAGGGAGCATGCTGTTGTGCCAATTTACTTCTTGAATTCCAGTTCTTTTCTGCAAGTGATACACAGAGTACACAGTGTATACTAGCATTTTAGAGTGAGAAAGAAGAATTCACAGGGACTGTAAACTGAAAACAGTGTGTATGCAGAAATAAATTATTTTGTGTTCTTTGGTTTGCCTTGATTTCCACTGCTAGTGAATTAGTTCACTGCTAGTGAACCAAATTTGTTAGATAATAACTAGTAGAAATTATTTTTTACAACTATCATTTGAACTCTCCTTTGAGAGTAGAAAATAAAGCCTTTTGAGTCATTTTGTCTTAACAATATGCATTTTTTTCTTAGATTT
The DNA here is from genome assembly GCA_031878705.1 of Tapirus indicus. Classification (NCBI taxonomy): domain Eukaryota; kingdom Metazoa; phylum Chordata; class Mammalia; order Perissodactyla; family Tapiridae; genus Tapirus; species Tapirus indicus. Next base: position 42,438,622 of record CM062925.1, read on the forward strand.
CTAGTAATTTGTCTGTACATTTAGGGAAAAGACTTAAAATCTGAGGGTTCCAAACAGAAATATAAAAAAGCAGCTCTTTTAGAAATTCAATAAACTCATTTTGCTTAGTCTAATATATAGTGAGATCTCCAGTCAATAAGAAAAATATTATCTAATAGAAATATAGGTAAAAGACAAAATTAATACAAATGGCCAATAGGCAAATGAAAATATGCTTAATTTCAGATTTTAAAAATATAAGTAGATATAACATTGAGATATAGTTTTTCACCTATAAGTCCTGTTTTTTACCTATCAAATGCCCATGGTTGGTGAGTTGGTGAAAAAATGCTGACTCTTTTGCAATGTTAGTAAGAGTTAGATTGGTACAGACCTTTTGGAGGGCAATTTTGCAAAATCTAGCAACCTCAAAATCTACATAAGCTTTAACTTGATAATTATACTACTAGTAATTTATCTCAAGAAGATAATAAAGTAAATCCTCAAGAATATTTTATATGTATACGACCTTTGCATATCAAACCAAGAAATTAGAATAACCTAGTTGTTAATCAATAAGAGAATTATAAAATAAATTATGATATAACCATACAATGGATACTATGTAGCCATCAAAAATGATAGTGATTAATTAGGTCTGTATTTAACATGAAAAGATGTACAGAACATAATATAGATTAAAAAAAAAAGATTACACTACAACATATATTGTAGTATCCTAATTTTATAGGCTTATATGTTGAGAGACAGCCAGCCCTGGTGGTCTATTGTTTAAGATTCAATTCTCTCATGGTTTTGGCCCAGGTTCATTTCCAGGTCAGGGAACCACACCAGCCATCTGTTGGTTGTCATACTGTAATGGCTCTGTGTTGCTGTGATGCTGAAAGCTATGCCACCAGTATTTCAAACAGCAGCAGGGTCACCCATGGTGGACAGGTTTCAGCGGAGCTTCCAGACTAAGACAGACTAGGAAGAAGGACCTGGCCACCCACTCCCAAAAAATTGGCCACGGAAACCCTATGAATAGCAGCAGAGCATCGTCTGATACAGCAGCTGGAAAGTGAGAGGATGGCACAAAAAGACCAGGCGGGGTTCCGCTCTGCTGTACACAGGGTCGCCAGGAGTCAGAGTCAACTCTAGGGCACTAACAAATGTTGAGAGACATCTGGAAGTATGTTACCCAAACATTAATAGTGATTATCTCTAGGTGCCGAAATCTGGGTGTCATATTCTTAATATTTTTCTGCATTCTGAAAATTATTACTGAATATGCTTTACTTCTATAGTTTGAACAAAAAGCTGGCGATCACTCTTCATTTTTGAAGTAAAATCTCCATTTACTAATGACAATGCTACTTTTTTTAAAAACCTGGAAAACACCTCAGTTCCTTTACACTCTGTAAAGGAACATATGCATTATAATTATGCAGTATTTTTAGTAAATCAGTGTGAGCTTTTTCTGTCTGAAGCCTTGTCTGACTAAGAGTAACCAGTAAAACAGGTGTGCTAGGCAGGGTAGACCATCTGTTTCTCTTTGTAGAGACTTTTTTTTAAGAGGATGAGAAAGGATTTAAAATCTATCCTCATTGACTGAAAAGCTGGAGGAAGAAAATTAATACCATTCCTAAAATCCAGTATTACTTTCTGTTGTTATTTTCAATGAACATGTATTTAGAAACTGCCAACAATACTGTTCACAAAGTTTTGGAAATACAAGCTTTGACTCAGGCCAGAGTCTGAAAGTTTACTTTCCAAAAGGATGTTAATTAGTAGCTGAGGTTAAAGTGGAAAAAACCATAAACTCTAAATTCCTTTCAGAAATTCCCACTTAACGATTAAAGCTTTGTTTTCTGCTAGGAAAGTTTGGGAGTCTTTTGAGTTGAGTAGAGAAAATCTCTACCTGTCCTCCTTGCTTAATTTTTTCCTTCTACTGCCTGAAGAGAGAATCGCATTCGAGTCCCTAATAGAGAAGTTGGTAAGACTTCACAAAGGTGTTATTTTTGCTTTTTAAAGGGGCCACTCTGTAGCTCTCCTATATAAATTCATCAATGTGTTACAGTCACTTTGGAAGACAGTTTGGCAGTTTCTTACAAAACTAAACACACTCATCATATGATGCAGCAATCGCACTCCTTAGTATTTATCCAAATGAGTCAAAAACTTAAACTTGATGGTATTAACTCAAATGAGTGAAAAAAAAAAACCTAAAAGCCACCACATGAATGTTTATAGCAGATTTATTTATAACTACCAAAACTTGGACGCATCCAAGATGTCCTTCAATAATGTGAATGGATGAATTAACTGTGGTACATCCACACAAAAATAAAAAGAAATGAACTTTCAAGTCATGAAAAGATATGAAGGAGACTTAAATGCATATTGCTAAATGAATGAAGCCAATCTGAAAAAGCTACAATTCCAACTATATGATATTCTGGAAAAAGCAAAACTATCAAGACAGTAAAAAGATTACCAGTTGCCAGGGGTTTGAGGGAAGAGGGGAGGGATCAATAGGTGGAGCACAGGGGATTTTTAGAGCAGTGAAACTATTCTGCATGATAATGTAAGGGTGGATACATGCCATTACACATTTGTCAGAACCCAGACAATGTGCAACACAAAGAGGTGAACTTGAATGTAAACTATGGACTTTAGTTAATAACAATGTATCAATATTGGCTCATCAAATGTACCACACTAACTGGCAGATGTTGATAATAGGGAAAACTGTGGTGGGGGTATGGGAAGGGATATTTGTGAATTCTCTACACTTTCCAATCAATTTTTCTGTAAACCTAAGCTGCTTTAAAACATAAAGTCTGTTAATTACAAACAAACAAAAAGGTCATTAATGACCCCTCTCTGAACAACTGGACCTATCATAGAACTCTGAAAGGTATCTGTGGCCTTGCCTTTACAGGCACTGCTAGACTTGGGTTGTGGCTTTGTGTCTTGCAATGTACAGCACACTACGTGAATGGCAAAATCATGAAATAATTTAAATTGGGTGCATATATACATTGTATGCATGCAAGCTATCATATTAATTTTTACCATGTGATACATTAGAATATTCTACTCTCACAGCATATTTTCAAAACTTTTAGTACTGCTAAAAGTTTCAAAACTTTAGCATTTTCCTTTAAAAGTATCTTAGTCACCATTTGTGGTATTCATTTCAGAGATTTCCAAGTACGAGAAAAATGATTTGGAAGATCTGAAGTAAGACACCACTATATCTTCATAACTATGTAGTTCGAACAGGCAGAGGATATATTGTTTTTGTAATTATGCATTTTATGTTTTTGAAATCACTTGGTTTAAAACTCCAGTGACCATGAAAATGCACCGCTCAGATCTCCTGCTATAGGGTGTGTAGCTGATGGAAAGCCCAGCCCTCTGGATCCACCTCAGTGTTTGAGCTGAGGCCACACTTTCCCTGGGCTGCTCCCTGCCAGTGACTAAGCACAGAGGGCTTATTAGTGCAGGCCTATTGCTGCCAGATGCAGGACTCATCTACAAAGCAACTTTCTCTCAAGGACTCCCTTTCAGAATGGCCAAAACTCATTTGGACCCTCCAGTCTGAGACTGCTTTCCAATTCTTTTTTCTCCCCTCACCTTTCACAGGTTTTCTTCCTACACCTATACTGTGGTTTGATGGCTCTAACTGCCTACTCCTGCTTCCTCCTCTTTATCTTTCACAAGCATTTTCCCTAATAAATTTCTTGCATGTCTGATCCTGTCTTGGCATCTGCTTCTCAGAGGACTTGAACTCACACAAAGGCCAATCACTAACACATGGTCATTTTTATCTTTTGAAGCATAATCATGGCAATGACATCTATAAAGTTTACAACTCTACTTTTATGAATTAAACTCTGATATTGATGAATTGCAAAACTATTTTCTTTAATATAATCACATATTCTGGGTAATATTTTAATTTGAGGAATAGCAATTCAATTGTTTATGGTTTTTCATGCAGTTTCCAAGTAGACATTTTCTTTGGAACTCACGTTTTTCTCTCTCATTGGTATGAAGAACAAAAGCATGAGGGAGATTTCAATATAATGCAGATTGCTTAGTAAGCATCATTATTTTCTCATTTATGTGCCAGGAGAACGTCTTATCTTTTCCATATAAAAGTAAAATTCTCTTCATTATAAATGTCATACATTTTCAAGTTTTCTAAAAAATTTTTTATTTTGAAATAATTATAGACACATCAAGTTGTAAAAATAGTATAGAAAAGTACCATGCACCTTTCATCCAGCTTCCCCCAGTAACAAAGATTAACATTGATTTTTGTACACAACAAAATGTCTCAAGCTCTAGTCAACGGCCAACTCTTATTTAATTAAGCAAAATGGATATTTTCAATAATTTTAACAACCCTCTGGAATTCACTGTAATCATCCAATGGGATTTAATTAATGTGGTGGCACTTTAGCATACATCAGAACCACCTGGAGAGCATGTTAAAACAAAGATTCCTGGGCTTCTCTAGAATTTTGGATTCAGTATGTTTGGGTCAGAGTCCTAGAAGCTGTGGTTCTCACAAGTTCCCGGGTGATGCCAGTGATGCTGGCCCAGGGACCTCTCTTTGAGAACCAAAAGATGAAAACCACATAGACTACATCTAATTTCATGTGTTTGGAATGTAAGATGAAGCAACTCAGAATTATTTGACAGTGGAAACACAACTCATGAAACTAGTCATTTTATTGTCTGCAAATGTGTGACACAGAAGATTTGGAAACAATCAAGTCCAGTTAAGGTGTAAAGGTTGTATCTTCAATGAAATTAAATTACTAGAAAGTGATTATGACACAGAAAGGTGAAATCTAATTAGCTGAATTGCAATCTGTGAAAGAAAAAAGGTATTGAGAAAGAGGGAGTAGTCTGTATAGATTCTGGAAAAGGAAATCCTTCAAAGTAAAGTTTGTAGTTATTCAGCATTATCTGGAAGAGAGAGCACCTTGACTAAGGTTGATATGAATATTGATATGATTATTCAACCTGGACTATAACCTAAAGTGGTCAGGCCTGTGTCAGACTTGATGACACAAACCATTGAGAACAGTCAATTATCTTTTTAATTGTTACACTTGATTTGCATATAGCAGAGAGATGACGCTTACCTGTCTTTTCTGGAAAAATTCTGATGCTTAGAAATGATATTTTTTTGTATAAATGAACAAATCAGCATTAAAAACTATATCTCAGTCCCATATGAGTTTTGTCAGTCCTTGGAGCTGTATCGACTCTAAGGACCAAGACAATATAGAATTTCTTGATCAGCTACCTCTAAGGGTTTATTGGGTTGGTCAGTCAGACCCTATACACATCTTTATCTCTTCTCTATATGACAGTAAAACTGCTGTTTTCACATCCCTAAAAATCATCAGTTTAAACTCATGAAGAGAAGAGACTCCAGAGAAGAGACTACTATGTTTTCAAGGTAATTACCAATGTAAGTTTTGTCAAGAACTGTGAAGGTTCTGAGATTTTTACCCAGTTGCTAGCTCAAAAGTTAGCCTGCCACGGTATCATGGATGCTGGTAGGAAACACGAGACCCCTGGGTCAGAGATGAAGGACAGCAATAACAGTTGCCAGAATGTCAGCATTTCTGTGCTGGTGCCCTGAGCCCCATCTCCCACAGGACATGAAGAGGGCCAGGTGACAGCTGTAATGCACAGTTGGTTGTATTACAGGAAAGGAACTCTCAGCCTCGAGAGCCAGAATCTTTCATAACAGGCCGTAAGCATGCCTGCCTTTTGCTCTGGCGGGAGGTGTTATCTTTATAATACTGGATATTAAGCATGGCTGCCCATTGCTCCAGAGGCTGATACTATCCCCATCATCCAAGGCTGTAAGTAAACCTGCTCTTCGCTCCAATTGTGCTCACTATACAAACATCCTTGAGATTGTCCAGAACAAAGGGCAGTCAGTGCCTCGCTTACAATATGTGCAGAAATATGAAAGACCCACTGAGAATTATCTCCCACCAAGTATATATTGCAAAAGTTCTCAGTCCTGAAGACATTAACTAATAGATAAATGGTTTGCTTCTAGAAATCTCATTCTTCCATAACTCTATTCATACAAATTAGAGCTACATAAAACTTAGTACCCAGCCTAGTCTACTTTAAGATAAAGGCAGATTTGTTATAATAAGTAATATAAAATGGCATAAATATATTTTTTTCAGTTCATGCCCTTTCAAATACTGACTCTTTTTCCCCTTGATGTTTCCAATTATTTCCATCATTGCAAGTTTTCATAATGATTATTTGGTTCCCGTTTTTCTTGCTTTTAGAATTGTTAAAAAATATTCTGATTCTGATTTTATCCTGCAAAACAACTCACTAATTTAGAGTCACTCCTGAATCTTGGACATTTTGAAAGGTTAGCAAAATGTTACATTGTTTCATTATTACTCTGGTGGTTACTGTTTTCTTCTCCCTTCTGCTTTTGGTGCTTTTGTTTATGTCATGCTACAAAATAGTTTTGATCCTTCCTTGATAACTTGTATCAGACATAATGTCTCCTATCAGAGATCTGAGACTACAGTAGAAAAGAAAATCTCTATTATTTTTTATGCTAATTAGACCATACTGTCTTGTTCTCTTAATGAGATGGAGAGAATGATAATTTTTATCATTTCATTTTTTTAAAAAGCATTTAGCATTTTACACAGAATAAGAAAGTGGTTGTCTTTAAAATACAGCAGGTAACCTTGAAAAAGTTCCTTGATACATATGGTTAAACTCTAAGGGAAAAATTATGATGATCATTTCTAATTTTTGCAACTATAATTGTCTATGGCAGATTCATTTGATGTGGATATTCAATTAGTAGTCAATGGAACACTCTTAACTTGGAGTCTGCTATCCTTTTATTATAAAAAGGCTGCTCACTGTAAGAATAAAAACAGTTTTAGCCTCCTCAGAAGCTCATTATTTTGAGGGGCGGGCTTTGGCTTCATAACTAGAACCAATTCTGGCTCATGGCCAGCTTTGTCTCCTTCCACACAAACATTCAGTGATTGACTAGAATCACAGAGCTGTAGTGTGGAAGATGCATTAGAGATTATCTAGTTCCATTGGTTCTCAACATTTTCTGTGATATAAATCCACAAGCTCTGGGGTCCCACCATAACAGGAAAAACGAAAACAAAATCCCCAAACAAAATTTTCTCTGAGAAGTTTTGTGATTTCTGCCATTATAATAGTGTCTTAGAATTTGTTCAGAAGACAGGCATGCCGTCTATGCTCCAGCTATGTTTTTCTTAGTTGAGAGCCACTGGTAGTTTCAAGATTAGGAAACAGGCTTGATCAGCCTAGGTCACACAGTTGGCTGGTGGCAGAGTCAGGACTAGGGCCACATCTCTTCCTTCTCAGAAATATTTTTCAATATCTCGCCTCCTGGGGCACTGGGCAGTTGCTCAGTTGCCCCTGCAGTCGTCTACCCCGCTTCCCTTCATGCCTGTACTCTGGGCAGGACTTCATCTGATGAGTGAGTTAGCCTCAGGCATAAATTAGGCCTGAGTTTTCATTAATGCTTAAACGTCATTAGGGTACCATTAGCAAATCAGAGTTTTAGTTTAACTAAAAGGCACTCTGGTAGCCTGAAAGAATTTGTGTACTTCTAAGTACATTAAACCAGAATCAAGGGCACTTAATTTAGTAATTTAACAAATAATCCCAAACTTTTGTCCTCTCAAAAGTTATTTAAGAATCTACACTTTCACTTGATGAAAATTCTATTACATTTTCTTCACATACTCACCTTGGTGACTATGACTGTATCACTGATCAGTTGCATATTCATTCATCTGTGTCATATACTTTTGTTAAGCGACAAGAACTTGAGAATAAAGATAAATCTAATACTTCATGAACTCAAGTCACTCCAAATCTAGGAAAGAATAAAAAATATATAAACAGAAAGCCATTGGCTTTAATAGGAGTATAGAGTATTATAAGTGTTGTAAGACCTTTACTTTCTAAAATATATTATAAAATCTCTGCTTTTGCTACTAATATAGAATCTTATTATATTAAGACAATCAAGACTATTAATGGAAAATGATAGCAAATAAATATAAAAATCCTATCTTTCAATAACTGCTTATTAGGTAAAAACAAAAGATTTTTGTAGTTTTCTAAGAATTTACATGTATATTATCTTATTTAATCTTCAAAAAACTCTGGGAAGTAAGTAGGATATACAACACCATCACCATTTAAAGGTGAGACACTGAAACTCAGAAATTTGGCACCTAGCATATGGCAACCAATTAATATACTATGAAGTCATTGGGATTTATCCCCCTTCTGATCTCTGTACTTGCTTAAGGTCCTGTGAGCTGGGGCTCAAACTTAATGAAGCTTTTAGTCCCAGACAATGTTTTGGGACTCTGAATCCCTCCTCCTTTGCCTATCATGGGAAGCCAGAAAGAAATGGAAATTCACTTTTGCCTCTGTCTCTTAAGCCTGGAGTAAAACTTAAATAGAACATAGCCCATTGTGTCTTCTTGGCACCATCGTCAAAGATCAGTTGACCATATATGTGTGGGTTTATTTCTGGGCTTTCCATTCTGTTCCATTGGTCTATATGTCTGTCCTTATGCCAATACCATACTGTTTTCAACAGATGAATGGATAAAGAAAATGCGGTATATACGCACAATGGAATATTATTCTGCCTTAAAAAAGGATGAGATCCTGCCATTTGGAACAACATGGACCAATCTGGAGAACATTACACTAAGTGAAATAAGGCAATCACAGAAGGACAAATACTGCCTGATTCCACCTATATAAGGTATCTAAAATAGTCAAACTCATAGAAGCAGAAGCTACAATAGTGGTTGCTAGAAGCTGGAGGGTAGGGGAAAGAGGTGTTGTTATTCAATGGGTATAAAGTTTCAGTTATGCCAGATGAATAAGTTCTAGAGATCTGCAGTACAACATAATGCCTATAGTTAACAATATGGTATTGTGCACTTCAAAATTTGTTAAGAGAGTACATCTCATGTTAAGTGTTCTTACCACAAAAAAAAAAAAAAAAGTAGCCCAGATGAGAAGTTGAAGAAAAAGGTCTTAATCCCCGATAGGCTAAATTCTCAGAGAACAGAACTAAAGAAAAAAAAAACTATATCTAAAAAACATCTCTAGCATTCCTAAGGATCAAGCAGAACTTTCTCTCATTAGATGCAAATACCATCCTCAAGTTATAACGCCTCTACTTTCTGAAGGTAGAATGATTAAGAGAGAGAAAGGCTACCCTTCCCATTCCCGAGAGTCTGGTATTATTCTATTTTATCTCTGTCATTTCCTAACTAGCTTACTACTATGAACACTGTATGTTTTGGGTGGTTTTTTGGAGCTCTTTCCTTTCTTGTCATCTACTAGAACCTCTCATAGAGAAAATTTGAGTGAATATGGTAGTAAGTGTGACCAAAAGAGTCAGTATGGAACTTGCTTTTCTCACTTCATGTCCATTCCATACATCAAACTCCTTCAGTTAACCTCTTTATATTTTTAATTTTGCATCACTGATTTGATAGTTATTCGTGAGTATTTAGATACAGTGCTCAAATTAAGAAATAAGTAATTCCAGTGTTTTTATGCCATTTAGCTACCTCTAAGTTAAAGAGCTTTAACCCCTAAGTTAAAGAGTTAAAGATCTTTCAAATCAAACTATACTTAGAAATCATTCAATACTAATTAATTCATAGTAATATAAGTGGTCTCTAATTTTAACTTAGATTTCTAAGGGCTAGATGATGTTCTTAAAATAAAATAGAAAACCACATATGTAACTTGATTGTTCTCAAACTTGTGGGGTTAATATGGCAAGACACCTTTGTAAAGGGGTAAAGAGTGGGGTCTGGAGTCAAACTGCCTAGGTGGGTCTGATCTGGGGCTCTACCACTTATTTACTGTGTGATCTTAGGCAAGCCATTTAACTTCTCTGTGCCTCAGTTTTCTCATGTTAAAAAAAAAGAGGGATAATAATAGTGTCTCTCTCATAAGGTTGATGATTTAGGACATGTAAGATGCTCAGAAGAAATGTTGTCTATGGTCATTACTGCACAGGAGCTAGTATTCATGGGAGAGCACTGCTTCATTCCCCTGCCTGTTATTGCAGGAATTCTGGCTCTACTTAAAGTCTCAACAGTTTTTTTCTGGGATTTTCCAAGTTTGGTTCTCTTGAGGTCACAAAGAACTCATATTCTTCCACTTTGGCCTAAGCCACCAAGGGCATCTTTTGACTCCCATGCTTCTGGCCCTGTGACAAGATTGATGTCTAGCCATGCCAAGGGTACCATCTCTAGACGCTTCCAATGTCAGATTCCCACTGCACCAAAGCTGAGGTATGTTCCACCTGGAAGGGAAAGGAATACTTCTCCACCTGCCTCCTGATGTCACATTCTATCCCCTTGAGTGCCTCAGGGAATTTGCTTTTATGCCTCATGCCTTCAGCCTCTTTCTCCATAAACTCCACACTTGGGGCCCCGGCTGAGGGAACAGTGATATCTGAGGCCAAAAACTCCTTGTCCTCTCTACTCCCTCCCCACTCTTCAGTGAGAAACTTTCCTGCAAATGGACTTGTGAAAGTCCTGCCTAGCAGTTCCTCAGATGTGCTTGGGTGAGCTCGAATCTTACCCCAGGCTCAGTCCAGGACTCTGATTCCCTCTACATGGCTACACAAAGATGCTGATGAAATTCTGACACTTTCTTTGAGCAAATAGGCAGTGGAGAGAGTCTCCTTTTAGTGCTCCCTTTGGGCAATTGTACATTCCTGTGCTATTTTTAGTAAATCTATTTTCTAAACAAAGTAAAGATTTCCATATGCTTGTGTAATTTTTAGCATGCCACCAAATAAGAACAGTACCAGCCTGAAATGTGTGCATTACTGGTAAGACAGTCCCACGTGTATCTACTTCCTTAAACAATTTCCCATCAAAAGTACAAAATTTCTCCATAATATCAACTACTAACAACGTTCTCAGTTCAATGTTTTATCAGTCGAGGCAATCACCTGATTTAATGTTACCTAGAAGGCTTTTTCTTTGAGATTCAGAACGGCAGACAGAAAGAGAAATTCATATGCATAAAGCTCTAGGAGACAATATGAAGGTTTGCATGGTAGTGGAGAGTGGCAAAGTATTTTTTTTTTTTTTTTTTTTGCAGGGCATTCCTGACAGATAATGTTTATATGCACAAGTTTGTGTTCCCACCATTTCTACAAGCCTAGCAGGGGTACAGCTGGCTACAGGTTGTACACAATAACCTGAAGGCTACCTGTAAACCCCTCTCTTCCTCTCCCACTGATGTACCACACACTGGTGATTAGGAATCCCTGGTCCCATTGTTAATCCTTCCTGCTATGAACATACTGCCATACAATTTGTGATTGCAGTTGCTAATATATCCTGAAGTATATTTAACCTTCAGTTGCTGTCCCATCTGGTGGTGTTTCCAGTTTTGTGTTTTATCTCTGAATCAACTTCAATAGAAAATGGCAGTGACCTGAAGCTTTCCTAATAACCTAGTTCTGGAACACCATTTCCCTCTGTATTTCAATAAGGTACATTTTCATTTAACTCCAGTGAGCTGGGAATGTTGAAAGAATGCTTTACTTAGACATTCCCTGATATCTGCATTATAGCAGACTCTAACTTTGTGCCATTCAAGTGTATTGTAAGAATAGAGGGTAGATTAGCCTGGCATGAAGCAATTGGAAACAAGGCAGCTTGCCTGAAATAAAGGCTTAGGAAAGATATTAAGAGCAGAGACACCTGCTTACCATCAAGGTCAAGCTCCACAAGTAGCAGTGGAAGCCTGAAACAAAAAAATTGATATATACATGTGGAAAGGACTATTGTTCACACACAAACTTTTCAAAACCACTACGACCACCCCATCATTACTGTCACTGATATCACCTTGCAAACATTTGTGTTTAAAAAAATAATCTGCATTGAAAAATCAGGATGCTTATTTTAACATAAAACCAGATTTTATGGTATAGTAAAGCATATATTATGTATAAGTTTTAAAAGGAAAAGAAATCCCATAAAGGAACTACCCAAGTCATTCAGAGAATGTGAATGTCCCTGTTTTGGTCATCCATCCACTCTAACACAGCTCTCAGGGACTGTTGGAAGCTTCAAGTAGCCTTTGTGTTGCTGGGAATGAGAGCACATAAACCAACATTCACTTAGCCTCCTGCAAATGACAGGGCTAACAAACAGCTTGAAGTTTCACAATTTTAGAAGAAAATCGTCATCACCCAGGAATACCATACTGCATCTAAATGTGTGCAAAGGATGCAAATTATAATCATTTTTCAACATTGTGTGGCTAGAAACAGAGACACTGCACCAGACCTGCGAACTTTGTTATGGTGCCACTAGGCTGTCCATCACTGTCAAATTCCTGTTGGCGTTCCCATTAAGGAGGAAGGAAAGGGAAGTGAAAGGAGGACAAAATTCTTAGCCCTTGAAAATAGGCTCACACATTTGCACTTAATATTTTCTACGCTTTGATGATTTGGCAGGTGCAATGGAGAGACTAATGTCCAACTTTGTTTGGATTTATCTCAGCTTATCCTTTGTCCCCAGACACAAACTCAACTGGAAGTGCCATGCGAAGTACTCCATGATGTAAGCAGCTTAAACCAATGGGCTGTTTTTTATATGAAGATGTCCCACCAAATGAATAATTTATTGTTTATTGAGATTTTTTTCCCCCTAAAGGACTAATAGATTTTCACCTGTCTATATACACTCATTCAGTTCCTGCTGGTGACAAAGTCCAATCTTTTATCAGGTGATTACTTAGAGCATGGAGTACAATGTACGATGACATGGACAGAAATTATTCTCCGTGGACTGGGAGGAGACCCATATTAAGAGTGAAACCTTGACCTAAGACTCATAAATACAATGCACTTTCCAACTGAACTTATTGGCTAAAAACAAGAAAGCAGTTCCAATCAGAAAACAAACCTGGTTGCTCAATGCTTTCTATTGAATATTAAGTTATCCTCAGCACTTTTGTCTCAGGTTAAATAATCCTATCATTCTTATTCTTTACTCAAAAAGCTCTCATTTCCAGAAACCTAATAACCAAGCACATCTGTGAACCTTGGTTGAATCCTGTTTTGAAAAAAAATATGTAAAAGACGTTTTTGGGTTAATTGGGGAAATTTGAAAGTAATTATATCAGGAAATTATTGTCAATTTTCTTAGGGGCAATAATACCATTATAGTTTGACATGAAATTATCCTTATTCTTAGAAGTTGCAGATGAAATATTTAGGAGTTAGGTCTGTAACTTGCAAATGATAACACCCACCCACACACACACACACACACACAGGAAATATTGTAAATTATTAACAAGGTGGTGAGTATTTGGTTATTCATTGTACTATTCTTTCAACTTTTCTATATTTTTGAAAATATTCGTAATAAAAATACCAGAAAAATAATTTCTCTTTCACATGTTAGGTCAGCTTTATGAAAACAAACATTCCAAGCAGTGCCAATGTTAAAAATTCAATACAAAAAAAGAGAGATGACAACTCCTCTTCCAAGTTAGGAAAATAAATTTGGTTGAATTTGTTTCATTCGTTCATTTATTCAACAAATATTTATTGAATATTTACTCTGTGCTACATAATGTAGGGTAAAATGATAATCAGAAATTCTTCTAGGAATTTATAATTCAAGAAAGAGAGTCAACAGTACATATTGTCTTTTCTGCCTCCAACATCTTTCCATTTCCTTCAACAACTCTATTTAACCATAATCTAATGCAACCAGAACTGCTGCTGAAAATCTTCACCATCCCCCACCTGGATCTCTGCAGTTGCTCCACACTTGATGATGTCGATCCCCTGCTTAAATGCTACTGCCTGTCCATTGGCCTCAGACCTTTGTGATTGATCAGGTCTCTGCTTATATCTCCAGGCTTATCTATCACCACTTCATACCTCAAAATCTACACTCAATATAGATTAAATTGCTTTCCGTTTTCCAGATTGCCATGCTCCCTCTCACTTTTAGGGTTTGCACATGACATTCCCTCTGCTTGAATCATATTCTCCATCCCACTTTTCCTCTATCTTTGCCTGTCTACCTCTTACAAATCCTTTAAGCCTCACATTATACATCATTTCCTGCAGGAAGCTTTCCTTGACCTCCAAAGTCATCACCTTGACGATGACACCATCTACTTTCCCTATCATTCCACTTAACAGGCCATATTGTAATTGCCAGTTTAATAGCCTAGTCAGTGTTTAAAAATCAGAATAGTGCACTTCTCACTATGAACTCTGACATCATTGATAAGATAAGGATAATAACATGCACTGGAAACATCAAACGGATATTAGAAGAGTTTTCAGTTCTTTGTATATAGGTAAACTGAAAGTAATGGTTATTATTATACGCTGCCACAGGGAAATTGTCTAGTTAAGAATTTCCAACAGAGACTAGATTGCAATATTTTAGTTGCTTTTTGTTTGGAATTATAAAATTCTTAGGAACATGTAGAAAGACAAAATTCAACCCCATTATACCCACCTGGTATGATACCATATGCCTTTAAAAGGCACACACACACACACACAATTAAAATTAAATGGAATAAGGGCCAGTCTTCCTCAGCAAAAAAGAGGAGGATTGGCAACGGATGTTAGCTCAGGGCTGGTCTTCCTCACAAAAAAAAAAAAAAATTAAATGGAATAAGTGAAAAACTCATAATCTGACAATATGCTTATCAACATTCCATAGTTATTTGTTGAACTCTTCACTAGAAAGCCTTTCCTGAGCTCTCTGGTAACATAATTCTAATTATAGGACACTTTATGCTTTACTGTGTGTCTTGTTACTGAGGACTCTCTCCTACGTTTGCTTCTCTTTCCTTTCTTCCTCTTTTCCCTTCTGTCGTGGATTATTAATGATGGTTGGCTGTGATTTATTAGCCTTCTTGCACAGTGTTTCTTAAGTGTATCATTGACATTAGCTAATTGCCAATGCCGTAACCCTGCCATAATCCCTGTCACACTGTTTCCCATTTAAACACTTGCTGTCTTGCCCAACCTTCAATCATCACCGATCTCCTTCTAAAGACCAAACAAATACAATGCTGTCTTCTATGATCTATTTATAATAGTGCTTTGATTCAGCATATTTAAAGTTTGAAATTTGGCTTAAAGGAAGCTCAGATATAACATTATATATTGTCATGCATGTATCTTTAATGTTCCCTTTATATCTTTAAAAATCAATTAGTTCACATAATATACCAGTTACTAGGCTGAAGTGATAATTCACTCTCATTTGAAAAATGAGAAGTCACCCTGATTTATAGTTTGTACCATACCTTTATAGTGTATGCATTACAAAAGCATGTCTTCTCAGCATTCTATCCTCTGACACTTCCAAATTTCTACAGTAAATGATGTTCATAATGATGAACTTGAGGAACCTACAAGATCCCGGATATTAAATTATGGCCGGTGTACTTTTAGTGTTGAGTGCATTTAATTGTCAATCTCTTTTGAAATGTAATGTGTGTGTTGTCTAGGTGTTCTAGATGAGTATATATTTTTAACTGTTAATTGTCATTAGTCTCTTTTTCTTAACAGGGTGCCCCGTATGCACAAAGCTATTGTTAGTCACTCTAGGTATTTGCCCAGTTCTCATTTAGATGTTTTATCTATATGGGAATGTTAAGTGAGTCACTTCAGAATCCAGAACAAAAACATATAATGTATAGTTATGAAAGTTATTCCTCTCCAATTATCAACAGGAAGAGTCTGATATTGAATTTTCTACCAACCACTACTTTAGTTGTGTAGCTTAAGGGCAAGAAATGTGAGCATTGTTTGTAATCACTTTAAACAAGATCTCCAACCTACTTCTATACTCTGGTGGTCAGTCCCAGTCTCTGCCTTCTTCCTTTGAAGAAACTGAGGCACAAAGTGTCGTGATTCTGTATAAGCAGAGCATGAGACTTGGCCTTGAATCTTTGAGTTTCTTAATTAGTGCTTATTTTGCTAGGCCTCCCATGAATCTATTCTTTAAATCCAAATGCTATTAGGATGTCCAGGATTGAATAAAAATCAGCAACTCTCATTGGCTAATCCAGGAAAAGAACATACAGCATGTCTTAATTCAGATTCTAGTGTGTTTTAAAATAACCTTAGATTTCTGAAATTGCTGATTAGAATTACAAGGGATGAAGCAGAGCCAAAATGCTTTGTCTGACTTTTTTTACTCAATGAACGTTATGCCTTTTCTAATAACAAAAGTCTTGTTCCAAACAGAAAGTTTGAAAAATAAAAAAGGAATAAGGGGAAAAATATAAAATCACATGTAAACTTTCTTGATTTCCAGAAATAACCTCTATTAACATTTTGGATTATGTCTTTCCAATTCCCTGTCATACGTCCCTACATCACCAGGTATTTCCCCCTTTGTAATAGTCATGCTTATAATACTAGTTTAATGTTTGCTTTACTTTTCCCTAAAGATTGCAATCTTCTGGAAGCAGGACTGTCCTGTCTTAGGCACAGTTATATGGAATGCCTAGTACAGTGTCTGGCTCATAGCAGGCACTCAACAAATATTGGCCATGGAAAGATGGCTGTTTTCCATGCATTTTTATACATATTTTTTTGCTTCCATAAGATAGTTCTATACAGTGCATATAGTATGTGTTTGTAAATAACAATCTTTTCTATACACAATTTAAAATATTATCTCAGGTGATACAATGATTGACACTTTACTCCACTTCTAGTTTGAAATATTTTATACCTCACAAATCTTCAAGTAAATGCTTCACAACACAGTACATGTACCGAGCCAGATCACACTCAAACAGGAAAAAATCAATAGAGCCAAGTGTAGATATCCAGCAAAAGACATTTATCTAAATATTGATAATGCTGTAATGGCTTTTCTGAATTTATAGTACCAAATCTTTTTAATTTGTGACTATTTCTCAATAGGAAAGCAGTTGAATTGCAATACTCTCATGAGAATAATCTAAAGTTTAACAAAAAGGAGGGAGGGACACGTCAGAACAAATCACTAGCCTATCCAGAGGAGATGGAATCTTCTAAGAAATTTTAAAACCAATGTATAATTATAACGGTGACAGGTGCTTTGGTATAAAAAAAAAGTGATAGGGCATCTCATCCAATGTCTAATAATTGTGTATTTCTCAGAAGATCTGAAACAAGATCTAAAATTATATTGGATTTGATGCCTGGTATTCACTCTACAACTTTCCATGAGTACCAGGAGCTCGTTAATCAGCAAATATAATCATCTCTTTTCAACCCTCTTTTTCATTGACCTCTTTTTTTTTTCAGTTTTAATATGTGCAAGGCACTATTCTAGGCACATCTCAATTGCTGTTAATTTCTTTACTTTCCTTACTTTGTATTGGTTTTCCCCTTTCCTACCTGGCCATGATTTCCTTCCTTTTAATGTACTGGATTTCCTTTTCTTGCTGTGTAAATATCGATGATCTTTAATTTTTTTGTATTATGAGCTCTTCTCAGGTGATTTCATGTGCTTTCAGAGTTTCAACTATAGCAACCTCCAGAACCATATTTGCAACCTCCTGGTCACTTCCTCTTCCATTCTCTGATATTTTTGACACCTAGCTCACTCTTCCTCTCCACCCCAAGCTAGGCTTTCATCCTAGGTTCATCCTAGATTCAATATCTTGGGTGTTCTGACACCTGCCTCACACATCTTCCATGACCTACATCATCCACCCGCACCCATGATCATTCCCTGCAATTTATAATCAACTAAAAATATTCCACAATCAATCCCCACCACTAATTCAAGTGTGCTATGTTCTGAACAAAGCTTACTCTTTTTCCAGTCTCTTCTTGAACTATATTCTCACCATAATTTTCCTAAAGCCTCATTAGATCCATTGACCTTTTATCTTTCTCCTGACAATCAACCTTTTGACTTTACTTCCTTTCTTACACAGTTTCATTACTATAATCCAACACTTCAGTATTTTCTTCCCAATATCCTAAACTCCTTTGCTCAATTGTTCTTCTGTCCTATCTCCTCATCAAGCCCACTCAGGCTCTGACATCCTACTGGAGAAAATCCTACACTAAGCAGGAAAATGTTGCCATATAGTTATGACTATTAACCTTAATCCTCATGTGGCCTAAAAATATATTTTTGTTACTTAGCCAACTCTCCAATTCTTCACCATGATTATTCCAAAATGTTTCCCATTAATGGGCTAATCTGATACTCTCTTCCACTTCTAAATTCTTAGTCCCTCCCAGATGATTTTCTCATCTCCTACTTTACTGAGAAGAGCATAACCACAAAAGCAATCTCCTCAACTTGTCGTTTGAAGACCTGCAAACTTACTTACATATACGCCCACTCTTTCCTCCTTCCCTCTTACTATAACCCATTTAACAAACACTTACTGAATGTCTACTATGTGTCAGGCACTGTGCTAGGTGCTGGGAATACAAAGAAGATTAAGACAGATACAGTCTCTTACCTCATGGAGCTTATAGTTTGATGGAGAAGAGATCTATTAAATAGCTTTCCTACTAATTAATTAATTACATTTGTGATAGGTGCTATGATGAAAGTGGGGTGCTATAAGATCATATATCAGGGGGACCTGACCTATATTTAAAGCAAGACTTAAAGATAAGTAGGAGTTGTTCAGGCAAATGTGTACATATGTAGAAGGAGTTTCAGCCAAGAGTATGGATAAGACCGTGTCATGTCCAAGGAAAAGAGAAATGGTTGATATGTCAGGAATACAGAGAAACAAATATATGATGAGACTTAGGGCAGATAGATCCTTGTTACTCAAGCTAAGGATTTTGGCCATTTTTCTAACAACAGAAGGACATTTTGAGCAGAGGAGGATATGATTGGATTTGTTTTCATTTGGTTTCGTTTTTAAAAAACAAAACACCTAATTCTGGCATTTAAAAAAGATTGTTCAAAATTGGGTTGAGGGCAGTTGAAGTGGGTAGAGCAGAAGCCTGATTGGATTGTACTGAGGCAGGAATGTGAGAAAGGGAAATGGATTAGCAAGAGCATACTCATCTTTCTAATTTGATTTTAAAGCAAAAGATGGTTAGCACAGGAGGATGTGAAATCATAGGGAGGTTTGCTTTCATTTGGGACACATCTGAGTATGGATACTGTAGAGAGGGCAAGAATGAAGGTAAGAAAGATGTTGCATTTGCAAAGATTCAGAAAAACCTGAAAAACTGGACTTTTCTTGGGGAGCTTACACTACAATTAGATATATATATATGCTTGAAAAGATCCCTCCGTACACCAGGAAGGACATATGTCACAATATGGCACATATAATAAGTTACATAGTTTAGGTGAGATAGAGATTGGGTGGGGAGGTTAGGGAGGATGTGGTATATAAACTGGGTTTGGAAAATGGGTAGAATAAAGACGTGAACTATCACTGAGCTATGGTGATGAAAGGTTAGACGCAAGAGACATTTCAAGAGAAGAGTCCCTTTCACTTTGTGATTAGGACAATACAGACAGTTAGGTCTCCAAGGTTTCAAACCTAGGTGTATGTGAGTTACTAGTACTAATTTTGGAAAGAAAAGGGTTGGTGATCTGTTTCAGTCTCAGATGATTCTTTTTCTCTCCCTAATGAAGCAGGGAACAAGGACCGGGAGATGCAGGGCAAGAGGTGAAATGGAGAAACTGACCAATACTCAGACGCTACCAAACTCAGTCTCCATTTTGTGGCTTATTTTCTCTTAAAATTTCCCAGAATGGCAAATCTACACACATTCAAGTGTAAGTCCAAAGTTATTATCCTTTTTTATCTGTCAGTTAGCAGAAAAAAAAAGAGAGTAATAACGCCTCATGTTGATGAGGGTGTGGGAAAGTCAGCACTCATATACTTCTAGTCAGAGAGTGAATCAGAACAAACTTTGTACAGCTTGGAATGAATTGCAAAAAGTATAGGTATGAGGTTGTTCATGGCAGAGTTATTTATAAGAGTGAGAAATTTGGAAACAACCTATATGTCCATTTTTTGAGTAATAATTAAAGTACAGTATAGCGATACAAGGAAATACAATGCAAATGTTTAAAAAAAGAAAACAGGCTATCGATCTGTATGTATCAACATACAAAGATGTTCACAATACAGTATAGGCAAAAAATAATGAGATACCAAATACAGATGGCATGTATGATTGCACGTATGAAAATACTATTTACTTACACATAATAAAAGTCTGAAAAGAAACATGAGAGACAAAAAAATTATTTTCGAAAGATATGCAGTCAAGTGTTAAATGTGTTTGAGAGTGGGATTATGGCTGCTGTCTAGTTTATTTTTGCTTAATTATATTCTCTTGTATTTTTTAATTATTTGGTAATTGATATAGATTGTCTTACAATGAAAATGTTGTTTTTAAGCTTAAAAATCCAAATCTAAATAATTTGGGATATACGTACATGTCGACGTTTCCATCCGTCTGTATGCTTAATGGGCTAATCATGATAAAAGGGAAAATAAATAGAAATTTTGGAGCTAAAATGAGTAAATGAAAAGCCATTTCAGACGTAGGACACCGCAGACTTTTTTCTTCTTACTGTGATACTATGCTAAAAGGTTCTCTAGAGACTTGAAAGTGTTAATGCGCCTCACTAAATACCCAGAAAAAGTAAGATGCAGCAAGTAAAAATAGCCTTTCAAAATTGGACAGATGCCCAAGTAAAATCCAATTAGTAGCAGACTCCAAAGTCGAGACTAAGAACCCATTTCCATTAGAATAGTCCTTGGTCCAAATCAGAGATCATTCTTTTAGGAATTCAGATCTCTCCCTGATGGACACAGCTTAGTTTAGGATTCTTGGGACCTTAATGCATAATGTATCTATGAAAGTGCCTTTCACTAAGAAGACTCACTGAAATGAATGAATTAATGAAAGAATAATTAAGTAAGTAATTATATGGCCAACAGGGCAGTCTGAGCTGTTCAACATAAGAAATTTTGAGAAGCTGAATATGACAAAATGATAATAATATTAATCATAACAATAGTAATAGTAAAAGTAAAATAATAGTTGCTATAAGGTACGGCAAATACATAGCTCTTAGAGTCTAAAAAAAGTGACACCAGTGAATGATATCAGAAAAATGCTGTCTCAGTCAGTTCCCGCTGCTACCACAAATACCATAGACTGGATAGCTTAAAGAACAAACATTTACTCCTCACAGTTCTGGAGGCCAGAAGTCCGAAACCAGGGTACCAGTATGTTCAGGTTCTGGTTATGTCCTCACATAACCTTTCCTTGGTGTGTGCACGCAGAGAGAGATGGATTGTGTCTCTTCTTTTCGTAAGGGCATTAGTCACATCATGGAGGCTCCACCCTCATGATCTCATCTAGATATAATTACTTCCCAATGACCCCACCTCCAAATACCATCACAAGGGGGATTAGGACTATAACATACAAATTTGGGGGGTACACAAACACTCAGTTCATAGCAAATGCTTACATAACTTACAGAGTCAGAATGTCCCCTTTATCATATCATTACTGGTTACCCATCAATCGATGCCATTGTTTTCATAAAGAAAAAAATGGGTCAACAAAAGTTGGGTAGTCAGCTTGAATGCCTAAAAATACGAGATGCCAGAGAGAAAACAGCAATTCCCACTCAGCATGTCCAGTGCAGGGGGGATGATCTAGCCCTGTGACTGCTCTACTCAGTCCCTGTGGCAGGTGACCCTAGTTCAGAGGCTGATAAATCAGGTTATTATAGGGTGATGTCATTAGGCATTTAGTCGTTAGAATTGTCTCTCCTCTCCTCTCAACCACCACCACCACTCTTTCTCTCATTCCATGTTCACTAAATAGCTTCTGATTGTAATGTGCTTTCCCACACACATTTCCTACAGGGAAGGAATGTGCTGCTCTTGCAGACTTGAAAAGTCCATGGAATAGCAACATTTCTCCTCTCAGCTAGCTGTCATTCGCATTGATACAAGCCATCTTCTCTGAGATCATCTGGTGTATGCTGGATATCTAGAGGTTAAATGCAGCCCAGGAATGCTGATCAAATAAGATGAAATCTCTTAACTATTTTACTCATTTGTAGAATTTGGCCCCTTGTTCACAGTCTTTCTCTTTATCCCAAACTCTGCCATCCTCATGGGTGATTGAAACATCCATATGCATGTCCCATCCAACATTCTGGCCTCTTGGTTCTTTGATATGCACATATTCCATTAGCTTTTTCTTCACTCCACCTCATCCACCTGCTCCCACAGCCATATCCTAGATCTTGTCACCACCCCCTGAAACTGTGTTACATTCCAGGTCATTAACTCATATTTCTTGTTCTCTGACCACAACCTTTCCTCTTTCTGGCTTGCTAGGTCACTACTCTCATGTCAACTGCTTCTTAAGTTTCTTTAAGGAATCAGAGCAATTCAGAGTTTTCTCACAGATTTTTGTAGTCATTTTCTAAAGATTTTTATTCATTCATCTTTCTTTTTTTATTGTGGTAAAATACACATAACATGAAATTTACTATCTTAATCATTTTGAAGTGTACAGTTCAGTGGCATTAGGTACATTTACATTGTTGTGCAATCATCCATCTCCAGAACTCTTTTCATCTTGTGAAACTGAAATTCTGTACCTATTAAATACTAACTCCCTGTTCCCTCCACATCCCTCCCCCCACAACCCCTGGCAACCACCATTCTACTTTCTATCTCTACGAATTTGACTACTCTACGTTCTTCATATAAGCGGAATCATACAGTAGTTGTCTTTTTGTGACTGGCTTATTTCACTTAGCATAATGTCCTCAGGGTTCATTCATGTTGTAGCATGTGTTAGAATTTCCTTCTTTTTTAAGATTGAATAATATCCCATTGTATGTATAGACTGTATCTTTTTTATCCATTCATCTGTTGATGAGTACTTGGGTTGCTTCCACCCTTTGCTAACTGTGACTGATGCTGCTATAAACATGGGTGTACTCATTCATCTTTCTTGTTGCTGTCAATCTCTGAAAGGCTTTATAACTTACTCATTTACAAATCAAAAGAGTACTAAAATAATTCCTCAAATATTTGCCATTTATCTTCCATCCTTGCTTTTTCTGCAGTGATAATTCAGACCCACCTTGTGATGGTGCTTTTGACTAAGCTCTTTTATACTTATGAAATGCTGTTCACCGATTGCTATCAACAGATATGAGTACTCTGTTAATACTGGCTAGCTAACATATGTTTATTGAACATACACAGGTATGTGGGGGTACTTCCTTAAGAAGGTTTAGACTAATAATATGGCTTTTAAATATAGTTTTTCAAAGGATTTCTAATTAATTGCATAGCCAGCTCTCCTTTCTGTCAGGCACGTGGGAGAATTTCACTTCCCTACACTCCTTGCAGTTAGGAGACAGGTTCTGGCAAATGGGTTGTGAGAAGAGTATATGTGCATTTCTTTCAGGCTGCAGCAATGTAGGTTTACTTCTGGGCCAAAGCTCTCTCTCTCCCTCTGCTGCATCAACTAAGAAGGCCGCTTATTCCAGATGGTACAGCTATAGCATGGTAGAACTTCTAACAAATGATCACTGAGTAGCCATATGGAAGACATTTGCCATGGACAGTTGCCCAGAATCTCAATAGACATTTTGTAGGCAAGAAACAAACCACTGAGATTTGTGGGATTATTTGTTTCTGTAACATAACCTAGTCTATCCTGACTAATATAACAGTGGACTATTGAAGCAAATTGTGAGTTGGTATATACCCATTAATCATGCAGCTATTAAAAAAGAGTGAGGCTGATATGTGTTGATATAGAAAGATCCTCCAAATATATTAACTTTAAAATGCTAGATACAGAATAGAGTGTATAGTAGGTTACCATTTGTATAAAATACAGATAAACACTTACATAGGCTTTGACTGTCTGGATACATAAAAAATTAGTAAAAGTGGTTACCTCTGGGAAGAGGAAAGAAGAACAGATGTGGAAGAGAGACATTTTTCACTGTTTGAATACTTTTAAATATTTAGTATTTAATAATATTTTAAAATAATAAATGTACATGGATTACCTGGTCATAAATGAATAAACATTAAAAGCAGTAATGAAAGTCTAAATTAATCCAGTGGTTAGCAGATCAGAAAGAATAGAATAAGTATGAAAAATCAGATTGACAAGATTTGATAGCTTGAAATATTAGGAAAATGGGGAAGGAAGGAGTCAGAGATAACCATAGTGTAAGTTCCATGAGAGCAAGAACTTTTGTCTCTTTTGTTCATTGATGGTAGGTATGGACTGATTGACTATATATCAATTATTGTTATGTTGAAAAAAAGGTTTTTGTCCTTTGCAATGTACATTATGTTTAGAAGTAGGTAGTGTCTTTCATTTTGTATGTAATGAAATTTCAATAAATGATTCCTTTATTTTTATTTTGGCCTACTTATTACCTTCAACTGCAGGTAACTAATGAGAACGTGTTAAAAAAAGACAAAATCAGATCATGAAAATATGGAATCAAACATAAAGCTTTCAAGTTTATCAAATATTAAGTGGTTGGGACTTAAAGATCTTTATGAATTAATAACTACCTAGAAAAACATAAGCCATTTTAGAATTCAGAAATTGCTTTATAGAAAATAACTTTGGCTTTAAGGCAGGATAGCGTTTATATAAGGCTATTCCTGAATTTTGTTTAAATAGTTTTGTTCAGAGGTTTCCAAACAATAGTACTCATTTGTTTCAAGTTACTACATATTTTGCCTCACAGATCTAAGGTTTGGTTCCTTTCTCTTCTCTTCTGATTTGCTGAAATTTTGCATTGATACACTATAAATAGCACTGACCACAAGAACTATTGCCCTTCTTTTTCTTGAGAATTTTGAAGATATTTCAACCATGTAAAACCAATGGTAGTCTGGGGGCGGCCCGATGGTGTAGCGGGTAAGTTCACACGCTCTGCTTCAGCAGCCCAGGGTTTGCAGGTTCGGATCCCATGCACGAACTCATGCACTGCTTGTCCAGCCATGCTGTGGCGGCGTCCCAAATAAAGTAGGGGAAGATGGGCACGGATGTTACCCTAGGGCCAATCTTTCTCAGCAAAAAGAGGAGGATTGACAATGGATGTTAGCTCAGGGACAATCTTCCTCACAAAAAACCCCAAAAAAACCAAAAGAAAAACCCCAATCGTAGTCTATCATGTGTCAAGGAACAATTTCTAATCTCTCAAACATGTAAGAGGAAAACAAACTGCTTGGTGTGGGGGGAACCCCTTTACGTGTAAGCAGCCCAGTTCTTCCTCCAAATAAAGGTAGAAGAGGTGCTGAGATTCCTCACGTAACTTGATGAGGCAGAAGGGATCACTTTTCTTCTTCACAGGCAAAAGTAGCCCAGCGACCCAGAAAGGAGTATAAGAGGCATCTCCTAGTCACAGAGCTCGGCCTCCCAGCAACTGTGCTATGGGCATGGGTGCAGGAGAAAGCCTACCTGACTCCACGGACGACTAGGTTTGATAACTGCTGATGCCTGGGCTGAAATCAAAAGGATGTAACGTGTTAAGCCACTACCGTAACTCAGCCTCCCCGCTCTGGCCCAGAAGATTTCTGACTGGTGCCTGGTCCTGCATGGCCTCAACATTTTCTGGGCTGTTCACATACCAGACAGCCGTACTTGGGCATCTTGTCCGAACTCTATGCAGAAAGCTTTTTCCTTGACTCTTGCACTTTCAGATTTATTCCTGCTTTCCCAGCATCTGATCTCATTCATAACTTTTTCCTTGTCATTGACCTCCCCTCTCCATCATGATTTATACTCACTCTCTGGATTATGCTGCTTCTGGCTGCTGGGAGGAAACACTCCACCTTTCCCTGCTTGGCCTCCACCTCCTCTCAGGCTTCTGCAGGCAACACCTGGCAGTTTACCCTGATCCCTTGTTTGGAATCTAGACAAGTAAATAGGAGATTTCAAGAGACTGCACCCAAGAAGTTATATAATTAGTCACCTTCAGTATCACAAGGAAACACAACAGTCAACTTGTCACTGCATTTGTCAGCATTATATGATATTCTGCCCCTAGAAGTTAAATCTCATTTCAATAAATTGTAATGGGTTGTCGAAATTCTTTTGCAGCATTGGAATTGTGTTGTCTTAAAACAAGACTGTTTTAAATATAAATTGCTCTCATAGAATCACAAATTTTTTTAAAGGATCTTTCTGTTTATTTTACTTGCAGGTTGATTTAATTATTTTTGTAAATATACCACACACTAATTATAGTAATATTAGATAGTTGATTTTTTTATTACCTTTTTCTGTGGTTGGGGGAAGGGTTTCCAGCATCTCAGTCCTCTCTTATTATTTGTGAAGAATCCCCTGTTGTGCAATCTCTTCTGTTACAGAAACCACAGTAATCAAATATTCCATCTTCATGCTCCTGGAGGCTTTTATTCAGACATGTGACCAAGACTGTGTTCATCAGAAATTTTTCTTGGGAATGTGGGGACATCTGAAAATCATTCACAGTGATTTATCTGAGGGATTTATCTTAAAAAAGGAAGGCAATTGTCCTCATGCTCCACCCTCGTCTAAACTCATTTCTCCAGACTTATAAAGAGAGTCAAGTTTCAGAATGCTTTAGGGGGATTATAAGGGTGTACACGGAAGGAAAATCCAACACGACTAAAGATTTGCATGACTAGAATGCATCTCATATCTCTTGTGTTGCGTCTAAACACCTCTTTACCCTTTTGTGTGGTAGCAACTACATTTACTTTTGATAGATTCAATTCCCTAACTATCACTGTAACCAGGGACTCCACTAGTCTATGTAGTGCTCTTGTGTAAATTAGGAAAAGATGCTCCTTCTCCAAGATACTTTACTGACATCTATCAGAAAATTGTTATAATATACTGATTTTATTAGAACAAGACACTTTACTACCGTAAGCCAAAAAAATTGACAAAATGTATGTACAAAATTCCATAATGTAAACAACATACCTTATATGTGGCAGACATGGTTATACCTTCTTAGCTTGTTTTCCAACGGCAGGAGGAGCCCCAAACGGCTAGGTAGAGGTTGTTGCTTCCAATTCCGTGGAATCATCATCGTCCATCTGGTGGAAGAAGTCTTTGAGTACCAAGAATTCTGAACCAGCAGGACCCCAGGAAGGAAGGACAAGTGGATCATTAGGTTTTAACAGTGAGAGGTTGGCCACTGCCAATTCCACCCGTTGGTTCTTGGACCCATATATTATTGCTGTAGGAGAAAAGCACCAAACATTTTTCTCTGATTCAGAGCACATACTGTATCTACACAATAGCACCCCAGATTGGCAAGACATTGTTTCCTAAGCTACATAACTGAATATTCAATAGGCATTCTGCTATTCTCTAAGGCAAACTGCTTTCAAGTGATGGCACTTGAGACCAGTGATCCCAGGAGCACCAGTCTATTGCCTTATTTCACTAAAAAGTAAACTTATTAAGAGTAATATTTTGAAAGAGAAGTCGCTAGTGAATAAAGTGTTCATTAAATCCGTAGACTGTGCTGCTTGCAGATGAATGGCAGTCAAGAAAAACAAATTCAAATCCAAAATAAATGTCTATTCGAATGAAACAAAAACTGCCCTTCCATGAAGAAATGTAATTAACCTGACACCAAGTGCCTTTCTGGTCCCCCTGGAGTTGGATACCATATTGGAGGTTCATGTCTGGTTACTGCAAATGTCAAGTTGGACATTTAGCAGTGGCAGGAGGCAAGCCAGCCTTGGTGAGGGGAAGTCCATACAGTTGAGTTTATGTATAGGATATACTTGTCTCAGTGTGACCGCTTTGTTTATGAGCCTATCAAGCAAGCACACAGTATCTCAGTGGATGTCCAATTTTATTGCAAATATTTCATTTATGATGAGAAGTTCATAAATGGAGTCCTAAGGACAGGTGTTCCATCTCTACCAGAACCCAATAGCAAGCCAAGCTGTTTCTCAAAAGGAGAATTATTATTTGGCAAAGAGGATGTGCTTATGCTCAAACATCCCACGGGCCTCTGCTGTGATTTGTTTGTTGGAATTTTCATGAGGTTTAGAGAGCATTCCAATCTGCTACAGAAATTTTGAGTCCTGTTGGGTTTACTGGGTCATAAAAGCCAAGTAGCAATGCTGCCTGCAGTGAAGCTGGGATTGCCTAGCCTTCTCAGGTCGCAGGTTCCACTCAAAGCTTGCAGTCATTTGGGTCACCTTGTAAATGAATCAAAGAAGCACACCTATATTATATGTTGCTTCCAAAGTCCAATGAGGCCTATCAAGTGTTATGCCTCTTTCTTTAATGGTATTGAATGCAAGATGTATTAACTTGTCCTTCCTATTGGCAAGGATATTCGTACGTGCTTCAGACAGATGAGAGGCCCATCTAAAGTCACTGCTACTTTCTGTCCCTGGGTATTTTCACATGAAACAATAATGTATCAGACTAGCATGATGCCCTACAAAATGCTGAGACAATCAATTACCCTATGGGCCAAATTGTGGCACAGAGTTCAAGAGCTGTTGTAATCCTGAGGCAAGATAAATAACTACTGTTCCTGTGAGATGAAAATAAACTTCTGAGATTCTCTATTTATTGAAATAGCATTTGTCAGACCAATAGATGCAAACCAAAAACTGTTTTTATTTGCTCCAGTAAAGAAACTATATATGGATTGGCCACTATGATTTGAAAAACAGGTTAGGTATATGATAATCAACTGGATGAGAATATTTATGAAATATTTTGGAGTCCTCTGTGACTTCTGCATAGGCCAAACAAGATACTTCTTCATCTTTTAAGTCTTTGAAGGTAGCATTTAACTTTGTATCTGCACTCCTCCTCTCCCAGTCTCCTCTCAAGGATATGATGTGGCTTTTGATTTACTTCCAACAGGGAGGAGGCGTTCTAAGAGTTTTCCTTGGTCCTTTCTACCATAATAGCTAGAGTTACCATATAATTTATCATTAAAAACTGTATTAAAAGTATTTTAAAAGTATTAAATTATCATTAAAACTAGTATATTTTTGATAGTGAAGAGGAGTTCTATTAATAATAGGGGCCAGGAATCCAGTGTGGGGATTTGGTAATTTACTGAGGTTATCTATATTGATATTGCATTTAGGAACCAGAAAAATAACCATCAGAAGGTTTAGGAACCCACTGGGCCTCCACGACCTGGATTTGGTTCATGACTATATTCATTACCTGACCTCTTTAGCTTTCATTTTAACCTGTGAATCACATTGATAGTCTACCCTCATTCCCTGGAATTACTGTTAGCTCAGAGCCAATGTCCAATAATCCTTGAAAGATCTGGGTGTTTCCCTTTCCTTAGCACATGGTGACTCTGGTAAATAAATAGCTTACTTCAGAGAAAGCTAGAAAGAAAAGCATAGAACATACTTATGAAGTTATTACAGGGTGCCTTCTTAAATGCATCCTACCTCATCTCAATGCTATAGGGATGTCTGTGTATGGACTCAGGTCTGAGAATTAGGTGAAGAGCTGTGACTCTATTGTGGTAGCTGAAAGCAGGCCTCTCCAAGTCTAGAGGGGTGTTGTTGTTGTTGTTATATAAATCAAACAGGGCCTCCATGAGCTATCATCTAGGGACTCGAATTATAGGCCTGGAGACAATCAGGGTCGGTGGAGGTCAGGCACATGGCCACAGATTTGCCCTGTTTGAAAACTTCTTCAGGTAAGGCTATTACAGGGTCTTCAAGCAAGGCAGTTACAGCCTTATCCAAAAAGAAAGAAGACACTACCCTTTGAGACATTCTATTCCTTCCAAATATCTTTGTTCCTATTCTTACAGAAGCACTCTTTTTCAATAACTGCCCTAACTTTCACACAAGAGACCAGGAAAAGCTGTGGATTCAATTGACATTATTCAACAACCCACTGGATCAAATTTTGAATTTTATTTTTGGCCATTTTATCCCAGCCACTTCAAGAGATAAAAGGTTTCGTGTGTTTATTTGCTTGTTTTTTTAATCGCTGCTATAGAAGTCTGTTGCCATTCACCAACTTCAAGCTGTCTGGAACCAACTGAAGCAACTACTCAATCCAACTCTCCTTAATCTCATCCCAGGTTGAACATAGAATTTGTCATCCTCACCGGGACACTTTGGAGAGTGAAAGGGATGTTAATGAAAATTATGATAGGACAATAGGCATAAAATATCCAGGAGAAACTGGACATATGTTCACTCTACTCATGCTCTTTATATTGTCTCATAGCATTAACCCAAAGTCTTATCTTCAATGGATATTTCATTCTAGGTGAAAATTTGACTAAATCTGAATGAATAGGCTGCCAGAGTAGTATGCCTTAATACTAGCTTAATTTCATTTTCTTTAAGTGTAAGCATACCAGATAATCCCAGATTCCTCACATTTCCACCAGGGTCTTTTCCCAGAAGTTTCCCCATACTCATTCATCTTACCATTTTCTTATCAGTCAGAGTTCTTAGCATCAAATGATACCTAACAGAGACTGTTTGGGCCACCGTAGGTAACTGTTTACTTCGTAGGATGGTATACTCTGGAGTGCCTGGAAGATCTGATGTAGCTCAGTGGTATCTGATACCAACGTCAGATCTACCACGAAGACAGCATAACAGCTCTCTTTCAGTTATATTTTTGATATCTAATTATTATCATGTGTTCTAATGGGCTGTAGCTTATTCAAAAAAATTTACATGAAGCATTTGCTTTCTACATTAATGAGCACATACTACCTTGTCATTTAAATAGATGTTTTAGCCAAGGCAATGTATTTGTGTAATTTGCAGAGTTAATTGTATAGTTTAGAGCTAAGACTCTCTTTTATTACCCAGAATAAATGAGTGATTCCAGGCTGTGTGATAAGAGAATAAAGAATAATGCCAATGGAATGGCAAATGTGGCAAAAAGTGATCATTTCATGCTTGGAGGAGAAGGGGACCAGAACCAATCCTCTGGCTCTAGGGCAGAATTTTGTCTCTCAATAAATGAAGAGTTGGACTAGGTGATGTCTAAAGTAACTTCCAGCTCCATTATTCTATGAGGTATAAAATGCCAGCATGGAAATTTTCTGAATAATTACTTATCACTCACTGTTAGAAAAGGATAGCTATTGTAGCTAATTAAAATGTGTATGCTTACAAAGTTTAGGGTGTTTTTTTGTTTTCTGTTTTCCTGCTTGCAAGAGAGGTGGGCTGAAGGGAGAAGAGCTGTTGGACTTATTCCATGCTTTGGCAGAAGGAAATCAGTGTAGGCGTAGTTCACGAACTCACTCTGTCACCAGTCTGGAAGATTCTGAAAAGAGGTGCTTGACAAGAGAGTGGGCTTGCTGGGATAGAGGGAGCCACTCAAATGGACATTGCAGATTTCAGTTTGGGTGTGGTGCTGCTCTTGGCTTTCTCCTTTTTGACATGGATTATACCCTTTGCATACCAAGTTGGATTTCAAGCCTTTCCCACTATGGGACTCTCTACCATTTGCAACAAGGTACACATTTCCTATGTGGTTACAGGAAGATTTGCTTTGTGCAAATGGATGTGACTCATGTCCCAAATGTTGCACTCTAGAAAATTAAATGATCTTTTCATATTACTATTTTGAAAAGTTCTTTGACAGTTATTTAAATGACTCATCTTAGTACCTTTGATGCCAAATAATTGTTACCTTGTTTTGGATATAAGCCTTGTTAGACAGTAAATGTTTCCCAGAAAAAATATTTTTAAAAAGAAGCTGAAGAAAAGAAATATTTAAAAGCAGGTATTTTATAACAGCTTTTGTGATTTGGAGGCAGACACAGTTCATCTACCATGTTTGCTTTTTGTGTTTGTGTGACTCTTGGATTTGATTAATGAGGAAAGAATAGATTTGTCCTTTGAAAATCATTTTTATTGAATTGCTCAAAACTACTGAAATTATACTTATCAAGTAAAACCCTGTGGTTTGATGTTCTTTTGTTTTGAATCCAGTTTTCCCAGTTGAAAATTTGGGCTTTGATCTTTATCTGTGAATTACTCAACACAGGCCTCAACATGTTCAGTTGTGTAAGAAATTATTGTGCTTCTCTTCTGGAATGAATTTCCCCAGGGCTTCTTTAATGGCTTGTGCTTTAATGCATGATAGTTTTAAATTTTTCGAATTTGATCAATTCCTTTTAAATTTGAATGAGATTCTGCTTTTCCTCATGTACTCAGATAATGCTATTGACTCATGGTCAGTAGGGCATGCACTTTGAGTGGATTTTGTAGTAGTGGTGAAGTGAATGCATTGAGACCCGGCCATTTCTCCTTATGACTAAAGATGCTTCTGACTGGTTAGGGTACTGGTGTAGTCTTTAGCTGTAAAACAAAGCAAAACCTGGAAGTTCACCTGGGCCCTACTCTCAGCCTGGGTCACCTTGGCACCATCTTCAGACCAGCGGAATTAACTGACAGCAGACAGTTATTTTCATCTCAGAAGTATATTCAGGCTTTTACTGTCTTGCATTCTCTTCCTATTTCATTAGGTTGGAATTGCTTTATTTGCTAATATTTCCTAGCTTAGGTTGAGTTTCAAGCCAAAGACATTACTGTAGGAGTAGCAAGAATAGAAAATCAATACCATATTGATTGCCGGTGAAAACGATTTAACTTCAGTTACTTCTTTGTAGTTTAAGGCTCATTGTTCTATCTTCCTCATTTACGGCTTTCCGAGTTTTCGTAATGAAAATGTTGTGATTGAATCAAAGACCTAGCAAAAGTTATCATGTCTATACAAGTTTGTGAATTCTTAAACGGAGTGCTTTCTTTTTTAATCTTTCATCATGGACATAAAAAGGATTATTTTCCTCTTTAGCTTTTTAATAAGAAAAGTATCATATTCTTGGTCACATTTAAAATAAAATGGTCATCTTTAGCTTGATCTAATTTAAGGGAAAAATATTTACCTGTCCACAGTAATTTTCACTCAATTTCAGTTCATTGAAAAATATATTGTTTGTATGATAATTTATTTTAGACCTGACATTTCTTTCAAACTCTGAGCATGAAAGAAAATATTTACCAAACCTATTAACTTAGAAATATTTTAAATTTTAGAGAAATCACAGAGAACTAGGTCATGCTTTAAGCGTTTTGGGGCTTAGGAAAATGCATTCGTTAGCTGTCAGAAAGTGGGGTGGGAGGGGATTAAGATGGAGGAAGCTGCCTGGATTGGTAGGCTCCTAGAGAAATACGATTCTGCAGATAGAGGGCGGCTCTTCCGGGCTCTCCAGGCTGCAGACTCAGGAACATTGATTCTGACTCTACCTTTGGGAAGGCTGATTCTGAAAAGAACTGGAATCTTGCTGT
The DNA here is from genome assembly GCA_031878705.1 of Tapirus indicus. NCBI lineage: Eukaryota > Metazoa > Chordata > Mammalia > Perissodactyla > Tapiridae > Tapirus > Tapirus indicus. The sequence continues at coordinate 42,472,081 of CM062925.1, forward strand.
CATCTTCAATACTGAATCACTTATGATACTTTTGTTGCAGGCAACAGAAATGACCTTAGCTAATTTAAATGTAAGAAGTAATTCACTAGAAGGATACGGATATTTCCAAACTCCAGGAAATACTGAAGACACAGATTTCAGAAGGGACTAGAACCAGAACAGCTTTGATGATCTAGGTGTCCACTGAAGTCCAGACTAATGAATGAAACAGCATCAATTATTTTCCAACCCTTCCTTCTTTCTTTTGTGATTCAAATTCTGAGAGAGAGAGAGAGAGAGAGAGAGAGTACAATTTAGCTACCTGGGGTCCTGGACCTAGAGTGAGCAAGACTCTTTGATGAACATACTGCTATGCCTTTATTCATGGGGGTTGGGAAGCGGTCTCAAAGAGAAACTAACAAGCTATTACCAGAAGAAGGGGAAGAAGAAATCAGCAGATATCCCCTATAGGCAGTATTTTTCTCACCCTAACATTTCAGGACTTGTCATATGCATTGCCCCCAAACTCTCTTCTCTCCATAGCTCTGTACTCTTGACACTATGCTCAGCCCTTCCCCACCCTTTCCATTATAGGCTCACCTCCAAGAAAGGATTTTAAAACTCTTGTTCAGCATTGAGAGCACTGTGCATTGAGGAGCTCTTACTTTGGTTAGGCTGTGCCTTTTGGTTAAGTTCTAGCATGAGCTCTGCCTTGTTCTTGAGATCCAATCTCCTTGTTTCCAAGACTCCAGTTCTAGGGACCAGGACCCTATCTTATTTCCTGGATCTGAGATGGACTAGGATCCTGCTTTACTTCTTGCTAGTCCCTCATCCCCACCACAGGCTTGGATGCTTTCTTTCACTTCCATTAGGTGCCTGGTGCCCTATTCCCTATTATCAAACTCCTCTGGAGCTCTCTGTCCAGTTGCTTCTGGATTTCCAAGCACCACGCTTCTTCTATCAGAACATTTTTGATATTCCTGGTGTGATCCTGCTGATGCCAACTGACTGACTGCCAAATTTGCTCTCTCTTTTTTAAATTCAGAAACCACCTGTTTACACAGTTCTGGCTCATCCAGCACTCCCATTCAATTCTACCTTTTATATTTATTTTAGTAAATGTTGAATAGATACACAATCCTAATGATAATACATGTAAGATTTTAAAAAATACCAAATAATGATCTCCAATGTACCCACCACCCAGTTTAAGAAACAGGATGCAATGCCACTCTCTATTAAAGTAACTCTCTGCCTGATTGGTTAGAATGGGCCCATCCCATCTTTGAAGTCAGGGAAATTGTTAGAACTTCAGCTCTAATACTGCCTGTGTGATCTTAGACAGGTTACTGCACCTCTCTGAGCCTTAATTTAAACCTCATAGGTTTGAATTAGATGACAACATAGTTAGCACTCCGTAGACAGAAATGGACTTCCTTTATCTGAACGCTCTCAGTAAGTGTCTAGCACTCTGCCCCTCCTCTTATGCCTGCTCCCCATGGCTGTAACCAACATGCTTAAGCCCACTTTGTCCTGAGGTAGGATGTTCACTGGTAGTTGAATCAGAAATCATTAAATCCTTTTCAACTGAATACAAGATTGGCCTTAGAGCAGAGCCCATCGGGGACCTAGGGGTCCTTACTATGAGAAAGAAGGATGTACAGAGGTCCAAACTATTTGAGGATTCATTATCCACACCCCTAAGTTACAAGGTTATATAAGGAACTAAAAGTATCAACAGGAAATTATTCACCCTTAACCTGACCACTTAAACACTGATCCCATTTCAACATCCCTACTGTCTTAACGCCAGTGTTCATTCCAGTCTATTAAGTCATCTTCTTTGTGCGTCAGTATTTTCTGGAGTACATGTCTCAGTTATAGAATTTATTATGCTAGATGTTTATTATTTGTTTAAATGTGTCCCTTTGCACTAGACAGAGCCCCTCAAATTGTGGGAATCTTTTTTGCTTTTCTTATCTTGTTATCTCCCTGTACTCAGCACCATGACTGACTCTCAGTAGGTACTCAATAAATGTTTATTTCATGAAAAGTGTAGAGCCAGGGATCAGCCCGCCCACCCTTTCTTAACATAACTTTGATCTGAAAGTAGCATTTCAGTATTATATGTGCAAAGAAACAAGCTCTAAGATTGCTGCTTTGATATTTGAAAAGAACCAGTAATCAAATTTGCACACATGATTCATGGAAACATACAGTGGTGTCAAATTGCCATTTCGTATAAATTAAAAAACCTTTAGCCTGTATTCCAAACTTCTATCTTATTATCCTAACATCATCTGATCCCCAGTTCTTTTTTTTTTTTTTTTTTTGTGGGGAAGACAAGCCCTGAGCTAACATCTGTTGCCAATCCTCCCCTTTTTGCTGAGGAAGACTGGCCCTGAGCTAACATCGTGCCCATCTTCCTCTACTTTATATGGGACGCCGCCACGGAATGGCTGACAGGCAGTGCGTCGGCGGGCGCCCGGGATCCGAACTCGCGAACCCCGGGCTGCCAAGCGCGGACTAAACCGCTGCGCCACCGGGCGGCCCCCTGATCCCCAATTCTGATTCTCTGTTTCAGGCTGGCCTTGTCTGCTCTTGAGTGGGCAGGGAGAATACTTTATATTCAGCCTGAAACAGTGAGCAGGAGCTCTTAATGGGAACACTGAATCTTCTCCCCGACCCACACCCCACATTCCCCACCCCCAGTGTGCTAACTCTTACATTATGAATGTGAGGAATGCTCTATAAACGTTGGCAGACAAAAATCACACCCATAAGTTAGTTAATTTCAGCTTAAATGGATATGTCCAAGTGAATTACCACCCACATCTGAAATTCCCTGGTTTTTATAGTACCAGTTGTTTTTTCTTAAAAAAAACCCCATTCTGCTAGCAATAAAAATTACTCAAAATTTCAACAATTGTGACATTGTTTTGCAAAGATTATTAAGGGTCTTTTAAAATCCAACTTAGGAAAAAATCTGTAAATATGTAAAATGTTGCATTTGATTAGGCAAAACAACAGAATTTAACATAATAGATTCTAAGGAGGACATAATAAGTACTTTTAACAGTTACTGTGTGGGTTGATTGTGCAGTGGCTGAACAGCTCAGAATATTGAAAGAGCAGTGGGTGGGGAGGGATGTCCTATATGCAGGCAGCTAAGTGGCAAGCATGTTTATGATTGCAACACAGGAGAAAACATTAGTAAAGCTTATGAGTATAAAAAATTACACACAGACTTCATATCAGCCGCCATGCATTAAAGCAAGGGTCAGTGACCTAGAAGGCACGGTTTAATTCTGGCTCACTTGAGTCCTAAATGATTCTTGGTCCAGCTCTCACCAGCACAGACTAGATCTGACCAGACACACGTTGGCAATTTGAGGTACTGTAACTTTCCTTTTTCTGTAATGTCGTTGGAACCTAATCAAAACTATACTACTCAACTCCATTTCAGTTTCCTGAATTTAGAATTCACTGGAGTTGGCTTCATATGACTAAGAAGTAGCTAACTGACATTTTGATGAATAAATTCCAAAATTTATCATTCTTAAAAAGATGAATTTCTAGGCTTCTTAGGCATACTGTGCTTTTAGCCTTTCTTCTGTTATCAGTTCTTATGTGTTTAAAGGCTTTAAGAAAGTGAAACCGACCTGTTTTGGGAGGTGGGGAAGATAAAATCATATTCCAAAGCAATTTGAATCTGGAAGTTATTTTTAAGTGAGGATTATTATTAAGTACAGCAGAGAAAAGAACAATCTGAAAATGAAGCAGCCGTCACATAAGAAACATCAATCAAATAACTTCTTTTATTTATTTTATTGAGGTCATAATAGTTTATAACATTGTGAAATTTCAATTGTACGTTTTCATTTGTCAGTCACCATATAAATGTGCCCTTTTACTCCTTATGCCAAACCCCCAACCCCCTTTCCCTCTGGTAACCACTAATTTGTTCTCTTTGTCCATGTGTCAGTTTATCTTCCACATACCAGTGAAATCATACAGTGTTTGTCTTTCTCCATCTAGCTTATTTCACTTAACAAAATACCCTCAAGGTCCATCCATGTTGTTGCGAATGGGATGATTTTGTCCTTTTTATGGCTGACTAGTATTCCACTGTATATATAAGCCACATCTTCTTTATCCAATCATTACTTGGGCACTTGGGTTGCTTCCACTTCTTGGCTATTGAGAATAATGCTGCAATGAAGAGAGGAGTGCATAAGTCTCTTTGGATCGTTGATTTCAAGTTTTTTGGATAAACACCCAATAGTAGGATAGCTGGGTCATATGATATTTCTGTTTAATTTTTTGAGAAATATCCATACTGTTTTCCATAGTGTCTGAAGCAGTTTGCATTCCCGCGGGCAGTGTATGAGAGTTCCCTTTTCTCCACATCCTCTCCAACATTTATTATTTTTTTTCTTGGTGATTATAGCCAATCTGATGGGTGTAAGGTGGTATCTCAGTGTAGTTTTGATTTGCATTTCCCTGATGATTAATGATGTTGAACATATTTTCATGTGCCTATTGGCCATCTATATATCTTCTTTGGAAAAATGTCTGTTCATATGCTCTGCCCATTTTTTAATCAGGTTGTTTTTTTGTTGTTGAGTTGTGTGAGTTCTTTATTTATTTTAGAGATTAACCCCTTGTCAGATATATGATTTGCAAATATTTTCTCCCAGTTGGTGGGTTGTCTTTTTGTTTTGTTCCTGGTTTGCTTTGCCTTGCAGCAGCTCTTTAGTCTGATGAAGTCCCACTTGTTTATTTTTTCTTTTGTTTCCCTTGCCTGGGTAGACATGGTATTCAAAAAGATACTTCTAGGAGTATACTGCCTATATTTTCTTCTAGGATTTTTACAGTTTCAGGCTTACCTTCAAGTCTTTGATCTGTTTCGAGTTAATTTTTGTGTTTGGTGAAAGATAATGGTCTCCTTTTATTTTTTGCATATAGCTGTCCAGTTTTCCCGACACCATTTATTGAAGAGACTTTCCTTTCTCCACTGTATGTTCTTAGCTCCTTTGTCGAAGATTAGCTGTCCATAGATGTGTGGTTTTATTTCTGGACTTTCAATTCTGTTCCATTGATCTGTGTGTCTGTTTCTGTACCCATACTATGCTGTTTTGATTACTATAGCTTTGTAGTATATTTTGAAATCAGGGATTGTGATGCCTCCAGCTTTGTTCTTTTTTCTCAGGATTGCTTCAGCTATTTGGGGTCTTTTGTTGTTCCATATGAATTTTAGGATACTTTGTTCTATTTTGATGAAGAATGTTGTTGAGATTCTGATTGGGACTGCATTGAAGCTGTTGATTGCTTTAGGTAGTATGGACATTTTAACTATATTTATTGTTCCAATACATGTGCATGGACTATCGTTCCATTTCTTTATGTCATCATCGATTTCTTTCAATAATGTTTTATAGTTTTCAGTGTATAGGTCTTTCACCTCCTTGGTTAAATTTATTCCTAAATATTTTATTCTTTTTTTGCGATTGTAAATGGGATTGTATTCTTGAGTTCTCTTTCTGTTAGTTTGTTATTAGAGTATAGAAATGCAACTGATCTTTGTAAGTGGATTCTATACCCTGCAACTTTGCTGTAGTGTTGATTGTTTCTAATAGTTTTCTGATGGATTCTTTAGGGTTTTCTATATGTAATATCATGTCGTCTGCCAACAGCGAGAGTTTCACTTCTTCATTGCCTATTTAGATTCCTTTTATTTCTTTTTTCTCACCTAATTGCTCTGGCCAAAACCTCCAGTACTATGTTGAATAAGAGTGGCGGGAGTGGGCACCCTCGTCTTGTTCCTATCCTCAGAGGGATGGCTTTCAGTTTTTCTCCACTGAGTGATGTTGGCCGTCGGTTTGTCACATATGCCCTTTATTATGTTTAGGTACTTTCCTTCTATACCCATTTTATTGAGAATTTTTATCATAAATGGATGTTGGATCTTGTCAGATGCTTCCTCTGCATCAACTGAGATGATCATCTGGTTTTTATTCCTTATTTCGTTAATGTGGTGTATCACATTGATTGATTTGTGGATGTTGAACCATCCCTACGTCCCTGGTAAATAACAACTTTTAAATATAAAAAAGTGCATGAAAATGTATGGAGGTGGGACAAGAAGAGGAGTATCCAATTGGAATACTCTAGGAAAGAGACAAGACTCTTGGGGAAAAGACAATAATCTTAGGAAAAAAGACAATTTGGCATGTCAGGAAACTCAATCTCGGAGGTGATGGGAACAATCACTTTCAGTTTGATCCTAAGGGTTCTGGAAAGGTTTGTTGGCAATAAAATTCTCACCCACCTTTTGGTATCTTTTCTCTTTGAAATCCTTCCTGGACAGATTTTGGGGGGGCAAGAAGTGTGAGGGGTTGTGTCAAGTAAGTGTTATGATATAAGTTGCAAATATCCCTGGAAGTGGTAACATTATGTTATTGTTAATGTTGAATTATTTTATCTAACACCTAAAGGAATAGAAGTTCAATGAGAATTAAGAAAGGGAGATAATTTTGGAGCATGGGCCACTGCCCTGGGAGTATGAGAGCACGTGACTGGGGTCAGAAAGATGGGAAGGATTCCAATGCATTAGGGAAGGTGGAAGTAAGGATGGTGGGAGTTGGGAGAGGAGGAGAGAAGACATTTTATTTAAATCACATTTTTCCTATTTTAGTTTTGGTTTTCTAAAGTTAGGACAAAGATGATGTTTTATACTATCTGGTAGTTTCTCTGAATACTTGACACAATTTAAAGTGGAAAGAACACAAGCTTTAGAGTTAGAATCTGGTTTTAAACTATTCTCTACCCCAGGCAAATTACTTAAACTCTCTGAGACTAACTAGGGCTGACAATATGTCAAGTGGACATATATTGATTGCCTACCCAGCATTCAGTTCTCTTGTCTCCTTTCCTAATAAAATCCCATATTTCCCAGCCAGTGGCAGTTTGGCAAGGATTAAACCCAATCCTAACTCTAAGAGTTGGCTTTGATGGGTGCAAGCTAATCATTTCATCCAATTTAGGCTAAAGCGCAATGGAGAGACATTTTGGGGGGGCTTCTGGGGTATATGCTAACTCTTTTAAGACATCTGCTGTAAGAGACACTCTCTATCCCTTTACGTGGTGTGATGTGCTGATGTGCATTTTGGAATGACTGCAGCCATTATACTACCATGAAGGAAGTCAGCTGAAATTGAATTTGACACATGAAAGAGGGCAAAGCTGAGAGAACTAGAAGAAATTCAGCCAGAGCAGTGTTGAAATTGTACTTGAAACTTCGCCTACTGCTGGACTTTTTAGTTCTACAAGCCAATAAATTGCCTTTATTACTTAAGCTAGGTTTTGATTTTCGTTTTCTATTATTTGCCACCCAAAGACTGCTAACCAATACATGAATCTCTTATGGGTTTTGTGAGGATTATGGCCTAGCACAGTGCTTAGTATATGAATATGAGTTCAAGTAACACTTCTCCATTAGTTCCTTTAAAAAATTAATTTAACAAATACATGGCGAATACCCATTATGCTGTTATGTATAAGACATGGTGCCAAGTTCTAGGGCTATGCAGATAAATAAGACTGGATTCTTGCTCTCAAGGAGTTCACTGGTATAAATTAGTGTACTAGTATTAACTAGTAACTGATATATATTAGTCTTTCAATAATTTCTTGTCTATCACTAGAAAAGTATAAGCAAGCAGAGACTGCAATAGAAAGTTCTATTCATTCTATTTCTATTTCATCTGCAATAGAAAGTTGGGTTACCCAGAACTTAACAAGTTAATTCATAAATACAGAAATATTGACTATAATGTTAGGTTACCTGAATATGTTAATATTGACTATAATAAATAAGGCAATCTAATCACTTCTCATAAATTCCAATAACAGTTAGGGCTCTTCTTGATATCATTTAAATATATAAACATTCTTCTGTGATCCAAAAAATAATCTAGTAAGTACAGCACAACTTCTAACATGTCCTATTTAAGTAAATTTAAGATAGCTCTAAAGAACCTGCAGATCTTTCATAATACAGAAGCATCTTTTTTTCAAGATGTCCAGTTGAGCTTCCGCTGCTGCTGCTAGTATATTCTGAGTGGGAGAGCTCTATTTTTAGAACCAAAATACAGTTGCTATTATGAGAATTTTCTTAAGAGTAGTAATATCTGTTAGTAAATATTACTTAAAATTTAGTTGGATTTTGTAGTGATTTAGATTTGCTTCTTAATAGTTTTGGGAACACTACTTGGTATATTGTTATGACTCTATATAAAGTACTTACACCAGCATCGCACTGAATTGGATATTATAACAATTATTTGCAGAGTATAACTTTGCAAAGTTGATCATAGTAATTTCCCTCTGCTATGCCATTTTTTGCAAATGGGAGCACCTACCCTGAAGCAGGTGGATCATCCTCAAAAGTAAGTTAGAATGCACCAATAAGGTGTTTAAAAATTATCATTGATGTAGTAACTAGGCTGGTTTCAAAAATAACAAGCACAGGACACAGGCTATACCTAAAATCATTTTCATTGTTATTTCAATGCCATCTACTTTAGCCAAAGAAAGTACTACTCTCTTTAAGAATCCCAAATGTTGGCTCATTTAAATGAAATTTCAATAAGGAGTTTCAATAAATAGTATCTGGTTTCACTTTCACAGGTAGAAGTTGATCGATAATAAGTATACGGAGTCAAAATAGTTTCTCTTCAAGGTACAAAATAATACCCATGTAATGCTTCTTAAGGAAGCCACATGGGTAATCCACAAATGATGACTGAAAAGAAGAAGGAAGACAAGGTAATAAGATAAGGAACAAACACATGTTATTCCTAATCACCATTCTGATGTCTCCTTTAATCTATAGCTGATGAATGATAAAATGTTCTGTGCTTGCCCAATAGTTTGAGCCAAACTTCTTTTTGAATCAACTGTTTGATTGAACACTACAGTTGCTCTTCAAGTTTCACAAAGTTTTCACAATCCGCATAAAACAATGTTAGATATAAAAAACTTTGCTTTATATTAAAAACATAAAGCAGAGAGGTAAATGCCAAGAAAAGACAAGCTGGCCAGCAGCTATTACAAAGAAAAGAACTTTGTTCCCTGTTTCATGATGTTGGTTTGTTTTTTCCTCTTTGTCTATTTGTGCTGTATCAGCTTGAGGTCAATTCCAGTGATTAATGCTTCTGTCTCCTCTTCTTTCTCATCTTCATATTAAATCCTTGTCTGCTTATGCAGAATTCAAGTAATTCCAGACATTTTGGAACTGAGTCAGTCCTTGTGCATCTATGATTAAAAGTGAAGGTCACTTCCAAATAGGACAAGATGGTGTAGACTTGTTTTCCCCTGGTCCTCCCTGCTAAGTACAACTATAAATCCTGGAAATCCTGGTGCAAAAGACAACCAAAGGAGAAATGTGAAATATGGTTAGAAGAATGCAAGGTGGTTTGGGACCCCTGACTACAGGAACAACACAGTCTCGGGGTGTCTCATGTACCCCTACCCAACAGAGGAAGACCACCCAGTCCCCGAGCTTTTTGACATTCAACCTAGGAATAGAAAGCAGCCTAGATAGCCTCATTCCTTCCTGGATCACACCAGAGTCCCTCTGATAACATCAGGTGAGCCTGACATCACCAGCAAAGGGGATGGATTGCCAGAAACAAGTGACCAGAGGAGGTACTCTCCTTCTCTGCGTGTACTCCCTTTTTCCATTGAGAGATACTGAGGCAGGAAGGCAGAGTTAGCAGGAGAGACCCAGTAGACTGGTCTGGGAAGCCTCTTTGTCATTACAGGCTTGAGACTCTCCTCCCTCACCCAGAAACACAAGGGCAGCAGGTAGAGGTGGAGATGGGGAGGGACCAGTAGTGGTACCCCTTTTAAAGATGAACTAATACTAATTTTACACAATCTCTTCCAGATAATAGAAGAGGACACTTTTCAAGTTATTTTGTGAAGCCAGTATTATCCTGATACCAAAACCAGACAAAGGCAGCACCAAACAAACAAAGAAACAACAAGTATACCGACCAATATTTCTCATGAACAGAGATGCAAAAATCCTCAACAAAATATTAGCAAGCCAATTCCAACAATGTGTTAAAATATTATACACCATGATCAATTGGGATTTATTCCAGGTTTGCAAGGCTGGTTAAATATTGAAAAATCAATTAATGTAATCTACCTTATCAACAAGTTAAAGAAGAAAAATCATAATGTCATATCAATTGATGCAGAAAAAGCATTTGGCTGCAAAATCCAATACCTGTTCATGATCAAAACTCTCAGCAAATTAGGAATCATGGGTAATTAGCACAACTTGATAAAGAGCATCTACAAAAACCCTACAACTAATATCATACTTAATGGTGGAGGATTAAGATCAAAGTAAGGGTGTCCACTCTCACCATCTTAATCCACATAGTACGGGAAGTTCTAACCACTGTGATAAGGCAAGAACAAGAAATAAAGGACATACAGTTTGGAAAGGAAGAAATAAAACAATCTATATTGGCAGATGACATGATTATCTACACAGAAAATATCAAGAAATCTACAAAATAAAACCTCACAAACTCCTAGCACTAGTAAGGGAGTTCAGCAAGATCACAGGGTCCAAGATCAACACACAAAAATCAAGCACATTTCTATATACTAACACTGAACATGCAGAAACTACAATTAAAAACACAGTATCATTTATAATTGCTTCAAAGAAAATGAAATACTTATATATACACTTAAGAAAACATGTACAGAATCTGTATGCCGAAAATTATGAAATGCTAACAAAAGAAATGAAAGAAGACCTAACTAAATGGAGAGACATACCATATTCATAGATTGGAAGACTTGAGTAAAAATGTCAATTCTTCTCAAATTCATCTATAGGTTTAGTTCAATTCCTATCAAAATTCCAGCAAAGATTTTTGTAGACACAGATAAGCTTATTTTAAAATTTATATGGAAAGTCACAGGCTCTAGAATAGCTTAAAAAATCATGACAAAAAAGAATAAAGTGGAATAACTCTACCTGATATTAAGGCTTATTATATAGCTACAGTGATCAAGAGTGTGGTATTGGCAGAGAGATACACATATAAGTCAATGGGACCGACTAGAAAACCCAGAAATAGACCCACACAAATATGTTCAAGTGGTTTTTGACAAAGGGGCAAAACCATTTCAAACAAGAAATGGTAGAATTTACAATAAATAGTGCTAGAGCAGTTGAATAAGCGATTGAATAAGCCAAAAAAACCAAAAAGAACCCCAAATTAAACCTCACACTTATACAAAAATTAACTCAGAATGAATGAGAGCTATAATGTAAAAAGTAAAACTATGAAACTTCTAGAAAAAAATAGGAGAAAGTCTTTGGGATCTCAAGCTAGGCAAAGATTTCTTAGACTTGACACTAAAGCCCTTTCCATATAAGGAAAAATTGATCAATTGGCCTTCATCAAAATTTAAAAATTTGCTTAGAGAAAGACCCTGTTAAGAAAACAGAATATAATGTAGAGACTGGGAGAATATATTTGCAAACCACATATCTGACAAAGGACTGGTATCTAGAATATATAAAGAACTCTCAAAACTCAATAGTAAAAAACCAAACAATCCAGTTAGAACACAGACAAAAGACATGAACAGATATTTCACAAAGAGAATATATGGATGGCAAGTAATCACATGAAAAGATGTTCAATATCATTAGCTTTTAGAGAAATGCAAATTAAAACAACAATGAGATATCACTATACACCTATCAGAATGGCTAAAATAAAAAATAGTGACAACACCAAATGCTGGTGAGGATGTGGAGAAACTTGATCGCTCATACAGCACTGATGGAAATGTAAAATGGTTCAGCCACTCTGGAAAACAGTTTGGCAGCTTCTTAAGAAATTAAACATCTAACATACAACCCAGCAATTGCATTCCTGGGCATTTATCCCAGAAAAATGAAAACTCGTGTTCACACAAAAACCTGTACTCAAACGTTCACAGCAGCTTTATTCATTATAACTAAAAACTGGAATCAGCCCAGATGTCTTTCCATAAGTGAGTGGTTAAACAAACTGCAGTAAATATATAGCATGGACTGCTACTTAGCAATACAAAGGAATGGACTATTGATACATGCAACGACTTGGATGAAGCATCAGGAAATTATGCTGAGCAAAAAAAAAAGCCAATCTCAAAGGGTTACATACTATATGATTCCATTTATATAACACTTTTGAAATAACAAAATTTTAGAAATGGTGGACAAATTAGGTTGCCAGGGGTTGGGGTGAGGAGGGTTGTTTTGGAGCAGGACGTGGGAGGGAGGTGAGTGTGGTTATAAAAGGGCAACTTTTATAAAAAAAAAAAAGGGATCCTTGTGGTGTTGAGTATCATAACTGTGGTGGGTATATGAACCTACACAAGTGATAATATTGTAGAGAACTTTACACACACCTACACACACACACAAGTGAGTACAAGTAAACCTGGGGAAATCTGAATAAAATTGGTGGATCTTATTCATGTCAATATCCTGGATGTGATATTATACTATAATTTAGCAAAATGTTATCAGTGGGGTAAACTGGGAATAGCGTCCAAGGGATCTCTCTGCATTATTTCTTATAATTGCATGTCAATCTATCATTATTTTAATAAAAATTTCAACTAGAAGAAGTAAAAGCCAGCTTTATACCTTGAAGTTTGAAGTTGGTAAATTTAGGACAATTAAAAAGAAGTTCGTTGCAAATTTATAGACCTTATTGGTCTAATTTCAGAAGCTGAAAAACATGGACAGAATAAAATAATTTGAGATCATTTTATATAGATGATCCATCCATAAGAGATTCCTCTAGGAAATTAGAATATTCATCACTACACCTAAGCTTTAGGGAAATTCATGCCCTTCCAAAAATGTTCTTTGATGCCTCTGACAGACATTTAATATAGTATTTGGAAATTGGCTGATATCATTTCTACCACTCAGTGACTGGCAATTTTTGAGGTGTTTTTGAAGGAAAAATTCCTGTATAAATTCAAGTTCCTCCAAATATTTTTAATTTACAAGGAAGAATCTGTCATTACATTCAAATTTTGTGTCCTCAAGAAAATATAATTTTTAATGAAAGTATAAATTATAAGAAGAGCATAGCTATATACCACAGCTATTTTCCATTTTTGTGCTCAATCAAGTCATGATGCAATCCATTGGGACATTAAGTTCTCTATGCTGCCAACTTTACCCTGTTTATAATAATTAAGGTCATTGTAAGGAACATATAATATAAATCATTTCAAGATATAGAAAATATCACCTGTCCGATGTTCCTTGCAGCACATTTTCAAGAGTCTTCTCATATGCAACTTTCAAACATGAATTTTTGGTGTGGTGCTTTATAAGATGCCTTATCTCTGTTGTCTCTCTAGTATGGATTGGAAGAGAGCTGAAAGAGGATAGATTAAAATATCAGTTTGTGCTAACTTTCTTTTTTCTCCAGAAGATGAATATATAGAACTGCTCAGACCACAAATAGATAAACTTATGCCTGACAGTAAGCCAAATGGCTTGGTATTTCAGTATGGTTTTCACCATGATGTGGTAATATGATATCCATTTGGGCTTAGTTCTGAGGTTTTAATCTTGTTCATCCCTAGTCTATAGAAACTTATTTAAGGGTTTAAGTCTAATCTGGGGTAGGTCTAGGGTGGCAGTAAGGATTCTAAAACAACAATAACAACAATAATAAGTTAATGTATAAGAATGCAGTGGAGTTAATTCAAACCCATAAGCCAACCAGAAATTACATGCTTAAAAGCCCTTCAATTTGGAAATGGTCTGAGTCAGCCAGAATTCCCCTGGCACTCCCACCTCCGAGAGTCAGAGAAAACCAGATAAATTCTCAGAAGTGCACATGCAATTGGAGTGGTGGGCATGTTGCCAATACAATCTCCCCATGGTGATCATCTTGTAACATCAACCATATGAGAACTGTCAGCCCGTGAAAGACAAAGTAAATGCGAAGGGGTGCTGCAATATCCAAAATGCAGAGACTTTAGTTAGTATTTTAAAAACACATGTTAATATTAGATATTTTGCAGTCAGTACTAATTTTATAGGCATTGTAAGTTCTACTACTATTTTGACCTTTAACAGTCATTGCATTACCTGTTAATCTTTCCAAAATGTACTCCATAGCCTTTAAACTCGAGATTTAGTTAAAATAAAATTAAATGGTATCCTCAGCATCAGAGAACAATTTCACGAATATGGAAAATAAAAGAAGAGCTTTATTTTCAGGATTTTTGCTATCAAAAGGATATTAGTATATAAAAGAGTATTTTGTAACCCGTAACTGATAAAGAGTAAAAGAAAAAAGCTAATCTTGGCCAGCATCAATATCCAGAATTTTTTTCCTAGAACCTATATTAACACCAAGAAATATTCTTAGTATGATAACAAGGCAGATTAAAACAGTGGTGTGCTGGACAGCCAACTGTTAAATAATGAGGAATTTTGTAAGATGGTTGATGTCACATTGGTAGCTTGAAATTCGCCAGGGTGGGAATATTTACACCACAGAAATTAGGAAATTCTACAAATCATAACTCTCCTCTCCTACCCAGAAAGCCAGTTGTTGAACATTTACTAATATTGGTGGAGTAAGTGGCCTCTCACATTTGTGATTTTGAGAGGAGGAACTGAGGGAGGGCCTACCTATATTAAAATAACTTCTTAACTAGTTTGCCACAATAATCATTAGGCCACTGTTAGACAGAAAATTGTACCCAGAAGTCTGTCTGAGAGTGAGCTATGACTCGGAACAGTAAAATAAGTTGCTTCTGTATACTCTTACATAGTTTACAAAGCTCTCAACATGTCGTTTGATCTTCACAACAATCCTAGAAAGCAAGTTTTTATTATTATTCTCATTTTACAGGTGTGGTAACTGAGGCTCAAATGGATTTAGTATCTTGTCCAAGGTTACACACCAATGATGAAACAGATAAACTTAGGTCTTATCTCTAACTTCAGAATACCTTCTGCTACGTCATGTTTCAGAAGGAAGAGTGCACTGACTTGAGCATAGAGGCTAAATTGGTTTGGATTGGCAAATTTGGGTTTTAGAAGGGTGTAGAGTATAAACTGCTGCTCCAATAATGGGTAAAACTATCCCAAGCAACCAGGGAACAATAAAATGGTATCAGATGCTTAAGTAGCGAATTGCCCAGAAGGAGAAACTATAATATCAAAAGTAGGCTGGAATTGTGCCAAAGGCAAATCTGTCAATTGAAAAAAAGCACCAATTTAGAATGTCAGCTTAACCCCAGTGAGTTGCATTCATCTCAGGCACTCCTTTAGGCCTCTAGCAGTCAGTGCGCAGGTCCACACCTGGGATCCGAATCAGGGAACCCCCGGGCCACGGAAGCAGAGTGCACGAACTCAATCACTACACCACCAGGCTGGCCCCTGAAGGCATTCTTTTTTTAAACGAAAGTATTATAACATCTGGAGGATGAGATAGGAAGGTGATGTCTAGAAATTAGGAATTGCAGGAAGCTGCTCTCACTCCTAACCTTGAAGATATTTAGAGAGCTAACTTTGTCCAAGAGTCACATAGCAATTCACATCATTCTAGTTAATTGGGTGGTTTGTGTACGTATTGAGGTGGGTCAGTTTGGGGAATAGGAAAGGTGATGAAGAAGGTAGGGAGAAATTATCCTAGGGACTTAGTTCTAATGTGGAGAGGCCCACGATGAAGATAATTTGAACCAACGAGTGGTCTTGGAATTAGCTCAGGTTCTAGAAGTGGGATTAAAGTGGAATTAGTTTCAGGACACTTATATCTGACTTAGCTTCTAAAGACAGAGATTCCATTTGCTTCCTGTGCTTTACTTCCAGTAATTTTACCAAGCCAGTCATCATAATGTAATCCGAGAGCACATGAAATCCTTCAGAATCTGCTTCACAGTGATCTGGGAGTCCACAGTTTGTAAAAAGAGATGGAATTAAAGGTGAAAATAATCCACTCACTTCACCAGAGATGAACAAAACTTTACTCTGAAAAGGACATGGGTCCAGGAGGTTTTTGAAGGTTAATGTGGTTGAATTCGTTTGCTCATTTGAGGTAATATAGAGTCGATGTCACTAAAAGTGTGTGTGTGCTAGGGAGGTGGTGATGGATTGATATCATACAAAACAACTATACTTCACAACAAAACTACCTATCTTTTATTATATGTTATATACACAAACATATTTATATAGTGTATACATATTATATATGTATTATATATACTATATAACATATACTATATATCTAAAGGCATATTATATTATGCATACACACATACATACACACAAACACACACACATATTCAGAATGTAGATAGCTATAACTTATAGTGACACCCTTTATGACTGTCCATCCCATCTTGGATCTTGTTCAGGCTAGCCCAATAATATGGTGGCAGTCTCATGCCACATTAGAGAATCCACAAAACATATAATCTACTTGCAGGCAGTAGAGAGACCTATGGGAAACTCATATTAGTGAGACCACAAGGAAGAAATCATAAAGAGAGAAAATATGTCTGAGGCAAGAAGAGGGTAAGAATTAGAATTTTGGCAGGACCAAAATGTCTACATCACCATACTCGGTCATTTCGAAACACATTTTGTTTTTCAAGAGCATGGATTTGGGAACCCATAATAAATTCATTTTAGGTACATTGCTTAGGCTTGAGATCTGACAAAGATTTAAGCCGATTCTCACATTTTTACTTCAGACTTTCCAGGCTGTTAGAATCTCTGCCACTTTATTTACTTTACATGTGAAATCTCTGTATTAAGTGGGGGAAAGCACATAGACGGAAAAGTCAAGAAATAACTAAGATGTCATGGGGTTTTAATTTACTTCCAAGTTTTTGACTCCCTAACATCTGCCCCACCATGTTCCTCAAGACAGTGGGTATGACGATCTGCTCAAGGGAGAAGTGACGTGGCATTCACCAAAAGGGAACAGAATGAGGAAGGTGGCAGTTTTCTCCCACTCTCCCCACAACAAAATCACACTCCTTCGTTGGAAGGCAGTCTAGCTGTGTAGCATCAAATCATCAGGAAAAAGGCCCTGGCTTCACCCTCAGTGTGGACTTTCCAGTCCATGACAGGGGAACTTTACCTTCTGACCTTTTGACATTTGATAACCTTCACTTAGCTTACTGAAAGGCTATTGGCTTTGAGAAAGAAAAGTTGTGTGTCATAACACACACACACACACACTCACACATATTAATTAAAATATATTCTGAATCTAACACCTCTCAACACCTCCACTACTACCTCTCTGGTCCTAGCCATCATGTGCGTGCACTGTTACAACAGCCTCCTAAATGGCTGCCCTTAAAGTCTAATCTCCTCATAGAAGCCAGAGAGATCCTCTTCAGATGTAAAGTGAGTTATGTCAAGCTCCTTCTTAGATCCTCTAATGGCTTTCCTTTACATTTCTCATTTGTAAAATGGACTTAGCAAAAGTTCCTACTTACTGGGGTTTTCTGAAAACTAAATAAGATAAATACTCGGTATATAGTAGGCATTCAGTAAATGTTTAGTAGCATCATTGCTATTATTATAATGTGTAATGAGTTGACATTTATTTTGTACGTATAATATTTTTTCAATTACTAGTGATGGTTCAGCTGATAATTGCATGGGAGAATCGTTAACCATTGCTAAATAAGTCAGTCCCTGCTACTACACATTTTGGAGCAATATATATAGAATGCCCATGTGAAAAATCAGTTTCATATGCAAATGATTGCCTGCCCTTGCTTCTTTGTTTGAGCTTATATTTGAAAATACTGTTTGTTTTCTGAGCAAAATACCTTAATTTAATAGCACATTTCTCCTAATTGATAGTCATACGGGTCTCCTTGTACCACAGTTTTGGCTGCTCCAGGAGATGAATGCATTTCTCCTTGAGATGCCCCTTAGGAACCCCTAGTGTGAAATTCAGGAGTGCTACATTTACGTCAGACTAACCCAAATAGTCTCTCCAAATTTGGGGAAAAAGAAGCCTAACAGTTTTCATGGAATGTGCTAAATAAATAGATAAACAGAAATAATTTTTCCACATATTTTCTGTACTTTGCTTTATTATCAAAGGAACCAAGGCAGTTAACAAAAATACTTATAGTATAGCAAGATACAAATAAAAGGGGGAAATAACAATATATAAAATAAGATTGTTTCAGAGTTGGTTCACCAGCATGCATGTCATACGGTATATAGACTACCTAGCAACAGGCTACAAAGTTGGCTCTAGGCTTCCTGGAAATCAGCACCAGAAGTAAATATGAGTTAAATGATTTATGAAATCTGTAAGATGAAAACAAACCTGCTGTTTAAAAGGAGCGTAGTTCTTCCTGGTGTTGTAACTTAAAAGACATTTGTCCCTTGGGTCCTCATGTAAAGGATATGATGTGATGTAGTAAATATCATCCTTAAAAATATTCCTATAGTAATTGCCATAATGATTTTCATAGGGCTATTTCTTATAATGTCCCTCAATGTAAGCAATGTCATAACGGAAAGGAAGTTTGGTAAAGCAAGTTTATGAGGGTGTGCTTTTGAGGGCAGTGGAGGAGACACAAAATAATGTGGGCCAGATATATTTGACTAAATCCAATGATAAATTGAGAGTATCTGTAGAAATTGGACTGCATATTTTTTAGAAAATCCTCCAAAAATATTTTTAAGATGAATTTTCAGTATTATGCGACAAATCAATTTTAAAGTTATATTCTCAAACATTTCTCTTGCTAATTAATGGCAGACCCATTAATTAGATTAACATTCTCTTATCAAAGCTAATCCTAATCAGGACATGTTAGAACAGACACTGTCTAATTTCAAACAATGTAACTTCCTATGGAGTCCTCAAGGATAAACTAGTTGAAAAGAGTACCTGGTATATAGAATTGTAAGCAGTTAAAAGTTGGGGAATGTTTACTAAAAATAATTATTAATAACTGTGTACATATGTGGCTGAAAAGACCAATATATATAACGAAGCCAATTGTAGACAAGTAAATATTGGTTTTTGGTTTAAAGAACCTCTCATGCTTTGGGACTTGACATTTGGAGTAAGAGGTAATTAAGAAGCATCTGACCACAGAACCGATAATTCTCTAACTGGTGATGTTTCCTGTGAGTACTATAACCCTCGAAGCTGTGCTTAGAAAAAGGTCTTGGAGTTTTCCTTCAGCCTGTCCTCCTCCATACCTCTCCCATATAATACTTACAGTTGCTCTAATTCAGCTTGGTATAAATCACTAATTTAGGATCACTCTTTCTCTCCTTTTTGTCCTCCCTCCCTTCCCTCTTCCGTCCTTCCTTCTTTCTTGCTTTGCCTAAACAGGTTCAATCTGGAGGAGTATTATTGTAGTAATTCCTCAGTCTGATAGTATGTGCCACAGTCTCCTTATTCACTTCTCTTGGTTCATTATAAAAAGCAGCATAAATAAATGGACTTTGGAGTCAGACATATCTGTATTCAAATCCTAGCTCAGCCATTTACCAGCTGAGTGACCTAAACACTTCGCTTAAACTTTCTCTGAGTCTTACCTTTCTCATCTATGGAAAGGAGAAAATGATACCTACCTATGATAATTAAAAGAGATGTTTTCTAGAAAGTGCCTGATACTCTTTATTTAGGCATTCAGTAGTTGTTAGTTTCACTCTCATTTACTATTACATAAGGCTTGTAGGCAATACTGATAAAATTATTCTAAGAGTAACATTTATAAGTATTGGGTCCTTTTCTCAGCAACTGAGGTTAGGCTAGTTTTTAAAATTTTAGCTTTTTAAAAATCTCAAATCCTTCTATCTGACTTGGTGCCTGTGGTAGGCAGAATAAGGCCCCTCCCCCAAGATATCACACCCTAATCCCCAGAACCCCTGACTATATTATCTCACACAGCAAAAGGGGCTTTGCATTAAGATTAAGCTGAGGATTTTGAGACAGGGAGATTATCCTGGATTATCCTTGGTGGACTCAGTGCAATCACAGGAGTTCTTATAAGTGAAAGAGGAAGTGAGAAGAGTGAGAGTCAGAGGAGATGTGATGACTGAAGCAGAATTCAGTGTGACGTGATGCTGGTTTTGAAGATGGAATGAGACTATAAAACTGAGACCGCAGGAAGCCTCTAGAATCTAGAAAACACGAAGAAATGAATTCTCCCCTAAAGTCTCCAGAAAGAACACAGCCCTGTCAACGCCAAGATTTTAGTTCAGCGAGAACCATTTGGACTTCTGACCTTCAGACCTGGAGGATAATAAATTTGCGTTGTTTTAAGCCACTAAGTTTGTGGTAATTTGTTAACAGCTGCAATAGGAAACTAATATTGTGCTGTTTTCTGCTTGTCTTTCTTCCAAAGGCTCTGCTATTTGTAAACTGTGGGGGCTAAAGGAGCTCATTGCAACTGAGTTGGGCTTGTTTCTGGGCCTTTTCAGTGGACTGAGCTAAGAAATTTCTCTATAAAATGAGTTCATAATGACATTTCCAATGCAAACTCAAGATTATAGGCTGGTTAGTTGGTCTCTTTTTTCATCTGCATCAACATCAGGGATGGCAGAATTAGAATGTACCATAATTACTCATTTTACTTTATCCCACATTACACATATAACAGTCTCAGAAAAACATCAACACCATCACCAACAATTTGATTACTGAAAAGTTATCACTTTTCAGTAAAAGTGACAAAAGTAAAAAAACCACTTTTTTGCAATTTTTTTTGGTCCTTAGGATATATCTCATGAGAGATATACAGTCAAATTACTATATTTGAAAGTCACTTGGAATTATGATCTTTCAAAAAATCATTTCACACATGCAGGATAAAAATCATCATTCTTTCCCTCTATTTACCAATCATCATCCTAATATATGCTAATTAGTCTTATTGCTTTGGACAATGTTGTAGTCTATTGAGTTTAATAATAACAATAATTATTAATATTTATTATAATAATCACATACAATTGGGTTTTCTGATATCTGGAAATGAATTTGAAATTCTATTTTCTTTTGTGTAACCTTGATCGTGACTCAGTAGCCTATTCAACACCACTGATAGATTTCCCACGAGATGTTAATGTCTGGGTTAAAGGCACACAGGAGGAAACTGAGGACTGCAGCTTTGGTTTGTAGCTGAAACACGGTACAACTAGAGTCTCTCTAATATTCTAAGACCAGGACTAAGTTGATTAGGCAGCTTGCAAAAGTAAGGACCACACTATCGCTAAGTACTCAAATAGCTATAGTAACTTTAGAATTTATTTCAGTGTAAAGAGACCAAGCTGATTTCTCTTCGCTGATATGAGTCAACAAGATCAGAAGAGCACAGGTAATATATGGAAAGGAAATGAGATACAGGATTATATTGGCTTTTGTTATCATGAATATAAACTGACAAGCATACACTAATATGTATCCAGGTAACAATTCTAGAAAGCAGCAAGTACTGACATTTGGCTGAAGTCTCTTCTCAGTTAGATCAGGTCACCCAAGCTGGCAGAACAGAAAGCATTAAGTCACAGTCCAAAGGGCTAGGTCTGCAATTGGCAGGGTTTCAGCCAGAAGCTGAGGTAGGGCTGCCTGGTGACTGAAGGCAGCTGCACTGGAAGACAAAGCTTTGGCAGGGCGTGGCCAGCTTTGTTAATTAGGAGAATAGAAGCCTGAAGCTAGGGACCCTCACAACAGAGAAATAGTAAGAGATTATATTAGAGTGAAGCCAAAGAAGTAAAGCAGGACGGAACTACTGCTTGGAATTCAAGTGTTCATGTTGACACAGAGCCAGGCCACACAAGAAAGTATACAAGTAGAAGAGACAGCAGTGAGCTGAACCAAAAGCAAGGAATGAAAGCCTAGTGATCAGGATTCTTCAGCGACAAACAATAGAAATTTACTCTGGATAAGGCAAGAAAAACAACTGAGTGAAAGGCAATTGGGGAGGAGGCTGGTGAGTCTCACAGAACTCATAGGAAGCTGGAGGTCCTGGTTTGGGCAGAATCCAAAATGCTCCAAAGGCTGGGAAGTAGGATCATAGCCACTGTCCTATGGCAGGAACAGCGTGGTCAGGGTGCTGCTCTTGGGATGGAATGCCATTCCAACTGTTTTTAGATTCCATGTCCTTCTGCTCAAGATTCAAATCTAGGGAGAGAGCATCCGTTTGGCATTGTTTAGGCAATGTGTCCCCCAATTCTCCTCCCCAACCTCATAGCACACCTACAGGAAGGCAGAGCCCCTGGTCATGGAATATAATGAGACGGAGAAAATTCATCAAAAGGAAATCTGGGTGCTATTAGGAAAGGATAAACAGATTCTGGACAGCCAATATACCATAAATGTCCAAATATACATAGTAAAATAAAAAAAAAACTAGAGCCTCGAGCAAATTTAAATGATGTTTTGCCTCAAGACCACAAGTCCAGTTCCATAAATCTTGGACTTTTAAAGCTAGGAAACAGCTTGGAACCTGATATTTCCAACTTTTGATTACCATTTATGTTGGATAGAAAATGGAGGTTCCTAGGGGTCACATGGTAACAATGAACATATATTTAGTGCTTACTATGTGCCATACACTGTGGTAAGTGCATTACAGATATATCATTGCACTTAATCTTCCTGATATTGATATGATGTAGGTACTACTGACTCATTTTACAGATGAGCCAACTGAGGTTCAGGCTTCTTAAATTGTGCAAGGAAGGAAAATAGAAGGTAAGTGGTATAATCCTAATTGTGGGAGAAGTAGAATGAGAACTAAATGAAAGTGAGGGTTCTAACCAAGGTATCATCCTGCATCAATTTTAACCTCTGTTGACCTTGTGATCTTGTTTAGTCAGATATGGCATCAACAACATAACACAAACAGGTGGGAGGAGGAAGCCATATCGGGAATTTAGCAGTACTGGTTGGTGAAAAGAGGGATGGAGTTAAGACCAAGCATGACCAGGTGTGACAGAGACTAAATAAACATAATTAGACACAAATGCTGACCCCAACAAATCCTCTGTTCACTATCCAAAAGGCACATGAAGTTCAGACATGGCTTAGACAAGCTTTGGTACCAACGTGGTCAAGTCCAGAAGGATACCAGTAATCCAGTAAGTGTAGTCAGTGGGTGATATTTGAAGAAGTTGAGTAGTTTGAAGGTAACTCATTATAGCAGGACCCTAAATAGTGACCTAAGGTCTAGTCAGAATTGGGACTAGTGAACAATTTTCCAAACCAAGCTTATATCTTCTCCACATTGGATGGGGTTCTGGGAAAGGCTACAGTTTCAATTAGAAAAGGAAACCAAAGGGGAAGTCCAGTGCTATAGACTGGAAAAACATAGGGAATAATAGATAGGGGAGTTGGAAGTTGACACTCTAATCCAGAGCTCTTACTTTGCACTCTGCTTCTTCAGCCAGACAACTGCATGATTCCTACGGGTCAGGGCTGATGAGACACTCTGTCTTGGTCAGATTTGGCTCATGAGCAAGGATGAGCTTTTGAGGAAGATATCAAGAAATATAACCATGGGCAGCGTAAGAAGACCAGGGGAGGGAAAACAGAGCAGGGACCAATCCTTATGACCATCTCCAAACCTTAGATTCATGTATTACCCAGAATTCAAGCTGTTCTTGAAACTATTACAAAAAAAATCACAGTTTTATCTAACTCTTCCATTTATCACAAAACAGCATTCTTTGGATAGCCAAACTTGCTTAAAAGCTGCCAAAATTCAGAACTGCTAATGGAAAAAACCAAAAATTAAATTGCCTGGCTAGAAATTTAGCTACTCTTTTTGGCAAGACACTTTTACACTTTTCATAGTGTTTATAGCTTTTCTCTATAGACAGTTTTCTTTATTAAAGTTCTTTCTCTTAGGAATGTATTCTTTTCCTCTATGAGGTTTTAACATCACGTTGTCCACGAGTTGTCTTCCCTTATTAACATCCTAACCTTTACCTTCTCTTTTATTTATAGATACATACTCTACACAGAAAGTATTCCTTTGAGGAATTTTATGGATTGAATTGTGGTTCCTCCTTGCCTCCCCAATTCATATGTTGATGACCTAACACCTAAAGTGATGGTATTTAGAGATGAGGCCTTTGGAGATAATTAGGTTTAGATGAGGTGATGAAGGTGGGGCCCTCCTGATGAGATTAGTGCCCTTTTAAGAACAAGAAGAGAGAGATATCACACGCTTGGAGGAAAGGCTATATGAGCACACAGTGAGAAGGCAGCCAGAAGAGAGCTCTCACCAGAACTTGACCATGCTGGCTCTCTGATTCAGACTTACAGCCTTCAGAACTGTGAGAAAAAAATTGCTGTTACTTAAACCACTCAGTCTATGGTATTTTGTTATGTCAGCCCCAGCTGAGACAAGGAGTCTTAAAGATGTGATTTTATTAAACATTACTGAAGATTATTATTATAAAATACAATAAAGCCTCTCAGTAAAGTCATGTGATTTTGTACTTTCATTTTTCATCTACAAAATACTTAAAATCATCTTTCCAGGTATGTATAAACCAGTGTCTTGACCCTTTCTAGCTGGACTCATGTAACAATCTGAAGGAAAGGTTGCTAAATTACAGTTTCCCCAAAACCTGACCCAGCTGCTGTCTGTGACTGGCTTTCTCCCAGAATCCTTTCTTTCCCTCCCCTTGACTGCAGGCTAGGGGGTTATTTTCCTGGTTTTAGTAAAATATGTTGCTCTGCTCCCAGGCTCTGGCTACTGTTACAATGTCTCACTTTGCATCCTTCCTGTTCTTACTTGACTACTTTTTCTTAATTACACCTCTCTTCCAGGTAGTTTAACCTTAAAGATAATATTAAAGAAAGAAAGAGTTTGGCGATGCCTCAGGCCTTTACTGTATGTCAACTAGTAAATCACCGTGCTAAGTTTACCATGAGAGTTAAAATATTTGGAAGAAAAACATGAATGTTTCTCCTATTTTTATTTCAAAAAGTTTTTGTAAATATCTTAATCTCATAATTTTGTATTTTATATCTAACAGGTTATTTACCACATCATCTTGGGCAAGTCAATTAACCTCTTTGAAACCATTATTCTTCATTCCTAACAGGAAAAATAATAATAGCTGCTATATTCCTACATCAGGTTGTTGTCAGAATCAGATGGAATAATATAAACCAGTTAGTACAAATGTTAGTTGTTACATTGCTGATTGGAGAAATCTGCATGTATTTAACTCAGCCAGATTGGCCACATAGTTGATACACAGCACCAAAGCAGAGTGCCAGATTAATCTTTGGTGCTTATTTGTATTTTGGGGGTATTTCTGGATCAATTTGTGCAAAACAAGTTTGGCTTAGGAGAGTATTTTAAAAGTATAAATGAGGGTTGGAGGGAGAAAATGATTATAGGACAAATCTGTGTTAGTGCTCTCATAATCTTTAATGGTACACTGGAAATTTATATTTATCAAATTACTCTTTTGACAACATGCTTTCTTTTTAAGTCCTACAAGTGCTTTGTTTGAGAGAGAGAAGGGTTAGGTATATTTTGTGGAACGTAAAGTTGGCCATTTTCTCTTCTCTGTAAGCAGTACGACTGCAAGTGGCAGAAGGAAGGAAATAGAATCATATTCCTGCTTGAAACTCTAATTGAAGGCCTTACCCTTCCTATTCTCTCTCTCTCTCTCTCTCTCTCTCTCTCTCTCTCTCGAGAGAGAGAGAGAGAGAGAGAGAGAGAGAGAGAGAGTGTGTGTGTGTGTGTGTGTGTTGGTGGGGATGGGTAGCCAAGGCGAAGTGCAGAGGGGTGAGACAAGAGAAATAGTAACAGAAGCAAAGAATCGAGACACTGGAACATTTACAATGTCTCCAATGTGAAATGAAAGGCAACCAGAAATTTTCCTTTCTTTTTCTTCTCTCCAACTCCCACTTGATAAAATCTGTTTTTTTCCTAGGAAGTTCATGATAGTCTTAGACTGAAGTCATTTTGAAGTAACTTTTCCCCCTCATTTTAACAGAAATATATGGCTAAAGCTTCTGTTGCTCTTTTATTGTTTTTCATAGTCATCATTAAGTTGTTGCACGCCTACAAGGTGGAACAAACACATATGTGTATACAGAGATAAATTCAACAGAATAAAGTTCTGGGTAACAAAAAATGACACTGCTTTGAAAAACATGAAAAATATTAATAGAATATAAATATCTGAAGACTGGCAATGCTGACAAACATGGGGTGACACAAAATTAACTATATTTGATGTGTAATATAGCAGATGGAAAATTATGATCTGTCTGCTTATGCCACAAAACAAAGAGTTTTGGTTGAGATGCTTGTAGTTTGGTTTTTTTCTTCATAAACAGAAGCTGTTTTCATATCGCCAAGTTTTTCTTACAAGTTAATAGACTAATATGAAAATTTCATTGGCTTCCTACCTAGGTTACTTGCCAATTTTAATCTATAGGAGCTTCTACGCCAAATTTTAACAAAACACAATCTTTACTGAAGTGTTTAAAAATGTAAACATTTATTCCTATCCATATCTTATTTAAAAATGTGATTTCTACTTCTTAAACATTTATCAAAAGTTTGAGGCGTGGGTAGGAGTTGTTCTTGATCTAAACTGAGGTTTTTGAGGCAGAGTATAAAATGGTTTGTTGGTTGTTGATGACAATATTTAGAGTTGCCTGTACTGCCAACATTTCTCCATTTAGTGAGACAGAGTTAACTTTGCTTCCTGTCTACTATTGGGTCCTGGGATAGATCAGAAACTTTGAGATATGTCATTTGATTAGGCAAATTATTCCAAAGTCTGAGCATGCATAAATCTTAGTTGCTTCTGAGTCTCTAACAGAATGATGGTGGTGTGGGAAACACAGACGCGGTGCTTTTATTAACATTACTCTTCCAAAAGACTGGTGATACCAGTCACGTCTTAACCTCCAGTTTGGGAAAGAGTGAGAAGTAACAAAAGCACTGTTGTACTACAAAAACAGCATTTTTCCATACTAACTACCCGTCTGAAGGTTACACATTAACTCTATCACCAGTCTGGTAAGATAAAGAGGGAGAATGAGATAAATCCTCAATTAGTTTGAAGTGCATTTGTTTCACTGGAGCCTTTTAAGTTTTTTCGTGTGTGTGTGTGTGTGTGTGAGAGAGAGGACTCAAGTTTCTGATACAAGTGTATCCAAAATACAAAAATGTTTGATAATGAATCTTTCAACATAGCACCAGGCTATGATTTTTCGTTATGCACACGTTATTGTCTGACTTTTGAAAGGACTTGCGACAGAAGTAACATTAAGAATAACAATTTTTAAAAAATTATAGTTTGAATCCTCTATGATGCCCTCATGGTCGACCGATTTCCATAGGGGTCTTCCCAAGTGACATATCTTCATTCCAGTTAACCAACTATAAGAGAGAGAAAGAAGGTAATCTTCTCACTTTTCTATGTGGGCCAAGTGGGCTTGAAAGCGTAGTCAGAAAACATGGGTTCCAGTTTGTGTTCTACAACTTGATGACTTCAGTGATGTTTGGCCTTTCGGAACCTCAAGAGGTTCATTTGAAAAAGAGGTAACTACCACGTTATACAGTTCAGAGGATTACCTGAGTCCACAGAGTTCTCTATAGACAGAAAATGGGATGCAAACGTGAACCACAATTCATATTTCCAAGCAGCTGAATTCCTGATGTAGCACTGGGGTTACACAAAAGTAGGAGAAAATGTCAACCCAGTGATGTCATTCTCTTCTGTCGGGCCCTAAAATTCTTTGGCACCTGGAGGGCTGTGCTCGGCACACTCAGGTAAGCCTCGGCACCCTGACTTGGCACAATGGCGCCCTTAGGCTCTTTGCTCACTCAGGCTGCGGAATTTTTAGTAGCTCTCCTAACCCGTGAGAGCGTTTTCTTGCAGTTCCAGTTCTCTCCATATACGTCGCCAAGCTTCTCCTCCCATGGCCTCACCCAGAGAAACGTACTACCGTATCCACAATTACTCCACGTTCTCCCTCACGCACGGCTCGTGCGGTGGTGGGGAGAAAGGAGGGGCTTGACTTTATATGCCTTGCCAGCCAATGAGCGAGTTGCCTTTCTTCCGGTCGGCGAGCCGACCAATCCGAGCAAGTCAGTGTAATCTTCGGCTCTACTCGGCTGTTTTCGTCGATGCGGGCAGCTCAGGGGCCGCCGCTAGAAAGACGCTTTCCTTCCCCCCCTCCCATGTGTTCACTTCCGGGTCCGGCGCCGATCCGGATGCCCGAGGCAAAAGGATGTTTGACCTCCGGATAAGTGAGGCGCCGCTGTGCATTCATTCCCGGCTGCATCGGTGGCGACTCTCCGGCCAGAGGCGGCGGTAGGAGGCACCGGCAGCAGTGCAGGGACCGAGCCCGAGCCGAGCTGCGTTACCTCCCTCGCTCGTTCCTTCCCCCCTACCTCGCTCGCTCCCTCCCTGCGCGGCTCGCTTTCCTCCTCCGGCCGCCGGCGGGTGTGATGTGCCGCCGCCGCCCCCGCCGCCGCTGACTGACGGACCGGGGGGCGCCGCCCGCGCCCGCGACCTACGCCGCCGCTCGCGGCCGCGCCTCTGAGGTAAAGCTCCCTCCGCGTTGGCGCCGGCCGGCCCCGGGCCCCGGGCAGGCGGCAGCCTCGGCGCGGCCGCGGCTCCCTCCTTCCCGGGTGGGGCCGGGAGGCTGGGGTCCCGGGCTGGGTGGGGTGCGGCGGGGGCGGTGCTGCGGGCCGGGGCGGCGGGGGAGGGGTGGGCGAGGACCCGGGCGGGCGGCGCGGAGGCGCGGGCGGAGGGGGCCGCGGCCGGGGTGAGGGCGCGGAGGGCTCGGTGGGCAGGGAGGCGGCCGCGGGCGGCGGACCGGGCTGGCTGCAGAAGTTGCCCGAGTGGTGCGGCGCGAGTGGGGACGGGAAGGAGGTGGGCGAGCGGGGTAAAGGCGGGGGCTTCTTTTGGGAGGGGTTTTGAGGTCGGGAGTGCAGCCCCAGCGCTCCCTGATTGTGTCCAGACAGTCACCTTCGGAGTGGGGGTTTGGGGCAGGAGGGAGGGAGGCATCGGTTTGCTGGAAGGAGGTGTCAGGGGCCAGCATTCATTTCAGGTGTAAACTTCCCGTTGGGTGTTTGTTTTAAGGAGGGGGCAGGGATTTACCTATTTGTTAGAGCTTTTGACTTAGCTCAAAACTTAACCAAGGCGTTAGTCGGGGGTAAAAAAATTACTCTGATGGTTAATGTTACGGTGCTGGTTTGTTTATCCCCCATGCAGGGGAAGTGACACACAGAAGCGTCAGTTCTCTTGGTCCACGGACCCCACATTTCTTTCCTGGGGGGTGGTGATGGAGATGTGCGTGTGCTCGTGGGGTGGGGGTAGTTAGGCCTGTGTTATGATCATTCCAGTTCTCCCAGGGAAGGAGGAAAAGTTAATGGGTAGGAGAGAGAGTGTCTGTGTGGGAGATGGCTACTGTTGCTACACTGTGCGAATTAGTTTTAACTCTCTTGTAAAGAGTACGAAGGCTGGTCAGTAAGTGACCCCTTTTTCTTGTTTTAGAACATCGACTTTAGTTGGAAAATTGAAAACCTACTGACTTTTAATAAGTAAAAAAAAATCAATATTTATTTCTTTTACTTTTGCAGTTACTTCTTGTGATATGAATGACATCTGCCCACAGATAGTAGATGATGTTGGACTATTTCTAAGTTGGAATATTTTTTAAAATTAAAAATACCTAATTTTAAAGCGATGTATGTATTTATGAGGAATGTTTACTTTACCTAAAATAAATTGTGGAAGAAAAATATCGCAAAAATTATGAGAATGATTTAGAATTAGAAAGATGTGAGGCCAGTTCAAGAAAACATTTTCCATCAAAAATCAGATCTGATTTGTGACATTCTTAATAGTTTTATTTTGAGGAGGGGGTGGAGAGATGTGCTTAGTGTATTTTATAATTATTCCCAAACTTTGCTCCAACTGTATTCTTAGCTAAAATAAATTATCTTCATATTTTATATGCATTAGCCTTTATAGTTGCACAAAAGATGAAAATTATATTTATGGGCATTGGAAGAAAGATGTTATCAAATAAATTGCATGACTTTGGCATAGATTCTTAGCAAAGTGTGTAGACACTTGCTTTCAGGGAGCTTGTATATCTGGGTATGCATCAGGTATAAGTAGCTCTTCTTAGGATGGGGGACAGAAGGGTTAATTTTAATGTTGATTTGCATGAGACTTTTTTGGGGGGATCTTGGAAAGTGATTTTCTTTACTGATGACTTATTGTGCTCACTGACCTACCATCATCAACTTAAAAATTAATGCATTATGTTATGATTGACATTTTCATCATTAGATTTGCAGGCATTAACTTAACGAAATCTTCAACACATGAAAATCATTTATTCCTTCAAATAAAAGGATTGGGATTAGAATCAAGGAATAGTTCAATTCAATTTGGACCTTTATTGTGTACAAGGGACCTTTACTATGTGGTAAGGATGAAAGAGTGGGTAGAATATGAAGACGAAATGAGACCCAGTAGTTCCCTTCAAGGGAGAAGCAGATATGCACAGAAATAATTGCAACACAAGACTCCTGTGGGCTTTATTAGAAATGCATGGAAGCATGGGGTGTGTGTGTGTGTATGTGTGTGTGTGTGTGTGTGTGTGTGAGAGAGAGAGAGAGAGAGACAAATTTTTGATTGGGGAATTATGAATGAGTTTAGAGCTGGTAACACTCCATTTGGGCCTTAAAATATTTTAATAGGCAAAAAGGGGGCTCTGTGTGTGGGGGTAGTTTTCTAGGTGAAGGGAACAGCCTGAGCACAGGCATGTTAGTTGCGTATTGATGGGGCCTGTTGAGCTGGACATAAGGCTGCTGTGCCAGGATGTCTTTGTGGCAGAGGAAGCTGTGAAAGTAGGTGGAGATCAGGCCATGGAAGTCCAGAATGCTTTGTATTTAAAAATGAGTCAGTTTGAGGTTTGAAGTGTATAGATTCTATGCTGATAGGGAGTAGGTAGGCAAATAAGAATAGTTAAGTTTAAAGAAACAAATTATAACAGAATAGTCAGCTTATCGTTCTTGCCAATGGAGGAAAGCAGAAAACTGTGTAAAATAAAACAATTCATATATGGCTTTGTCATATTTCTTTACTTGGGTTTGCATATGGGTGTGTCTGGTAAGCTGGTAATTGGTTTTATATGAAATAAATCCAGACTGTAAAAATGTGACTCAGGAAGAATGTGAAGCTTTCCATTTACTTCTCTTGTGTCCCCTCTGTAATCCCCTCCATGCTGGGAATAGACAGTTATTCCAGTGTAGTTTTTTGGTTCAGATTTTTTCAGAATGGAACAAGTGGTTGTTTAGTTTCAAGGGGTTTCCCAAAAGGATGTATCGAACTAAATAGAGGGAATGCTGAAATATCAAGTAACAAAATGCAATACAGGTCATTGGATGGTTATATTACTGTTAATACATTTGAAGGTGAGATTTACTATGGATAAAGTGAAATGTAAGGAATCTAGGTGTGAAGAAAATTGACTAACAGTGGGATGATAAAACGAGAAGCTTCCACAGTTCCAGATAAGTGTATATAAAGCTTTTTAGTCATCTTAAATATCAGGTGACCTTAAAATAATTTAAACCCAAACTTAACCATTATCAAAGGAGTGTTTAGAAAAATATCACTGTCACACTGCCAGTGTTTAAGTCCATGTAGAATCATGTTACAGGGAAGATTGTTTGATGGTTTTTACTAACTATTCCCCTCTTAGTGTTCAAAAAGGACTTACATTATAATTGAATTTGTGTTTTCTTGAACCTCTCAATAACAATACCTGTTACAATTTATTAAGTGTCTACTTTGTATAGGGACTGTAAATGATACTGTTAAGACAACTCTGTGAGTTAGGTCGTTTAACCCTTGCTTTTGACAGTAGGAAATAGTCTTCTAGAGTTTAAGCAACCTGTTTAAGATATATCTTGGAAGTAGCAGGGCGCATATTTAAATCAGTTTTTTTTCTGACTTCAGAGTCTTAAACCACTTTTCTAATCTCCCATCTTCTTCCTTTTTTGTCTTTTCTCATACAGTTGGCACTTGGTGGGATTGATTGATGTTGTTAGTGTGTGTCCGGGTGTTGTTTCTTCAAAGTGCAGTTTCTTTGGAAATGGCAGTTTTGGGGTATCTAGTTCTCTAATTGTAGAGATTCTGTAGGAGCAGACAGTATGGTTCTAGTAACTTAAGCTTCCTCGGAGTGTCACTTCTGCACTGATCTGCAGGACAGAACCATACTTGGAATTCTTAATGGGTAGAAATCAAGTGTATATTATCCATTAATATGAAGTGACTTTGGAGAGCCTCTGAACTCAGAAATTATGGAATGAGAGAGATAGGTGGGAACAGATAAGTTTTAGAGAAAGAGTGGAGGCTGCTGTTAGCCATGTTTTTTCCAGCTCCCTTCTCAAAGCTGATTTAGAAACTATAAATGTTTGGGTTTCCTCTTATTATGGGACCTAAGGAAGGTGTGTAGTGATTTGTTCTTACCTTATAGTAAGTGATTGGTTATATTCTCTTATGCCACTCCCTGCCCATCATCTTAGTTATGAGAAAGAATTCTAGACAATGAATTTGAAGTATTTGTGTATTTGGTAGATAAGACACACACACATTTTGGTCATTTTCTTTCCTAATGATATATCACATAGTTTCAATTTAATGAAAACCTGTAGCTATGTTATGTTCACATATAGCTAAATCACATCTACATTTTTTATGGCTTTCACTAGAATTAGGTAAAATTTCATGATATTCTTTTTCTTAAATAAATTTCTGATGTTTTTTCTTTAGTGAGGTGATGTCATACTTTTAGCTGTGTTCAAATTTATTACATTTATTTAGCTAATTTTCTATGGAACTACTTTAGCTGCTAGTTACATTTGCAAAAAGAATAAAAAAGGGAGAGAGTTACTCTGCCAATATGCTCTTCATCAAGATTGAGAAATTTCGTATAAAGTGCCAAGGTATGATGCCTGGCACATAGTAGGCATTGTGTAAATCTTCTCTTACATTCAGAAGTTGCTGATATATATGAGTTGTTAGAGGGTTGATTGGTGAATAGAATAAGCAAAGACTCTTGGGAACAGCCTATTACAGGAGAATCTCTTTTAATTTACCTCTGCTTAAGCCACTCAAAAGATTAAATGATACTTTTAATTTACTGCCTGATGCCCATGCTGCATTGAGTGGCAATAGACTACTCTAGTTTGTTCTTGAATTTTTATTCCCACCAGTTATTGTATATTTACCAAGCATCATTTGTGTTTGTAACCAACAAATTGTTAATGGCAATTATACTTGATATTGTAATTACATAGTTTAATAAAACATTATTCAGTAAACTGTGAAGGCAGAAGTTTGTATGAGAACCAAGATCTGCTTTGAAAACAGGTGATTAGCTGAAGTCAATTATAGTTGAAATAGGTGTAGGTGAAATAATTTTAAACAATTAGGGGAAAAACCCTAAAAAACCTAAAAAGGTTCTGCAATAAGATTGCTTTCAAGTGTTTATGTCTTTCCATGTTTAAGAAACAGAAACTGGAAGTCTCAGGTGATGCACTATGGGTGTGAGTCTTGCAAGAAAGATAAAATAGAACTACAATCCATAGACCCATACTTGAAGAAAAGGCCTTGGCCTTGCATCAAAAGATTGTCTGCTGAATGTACATTTTTATGTTTTAGTTGCAATGAAATGTTTAAGGTATGTGGATTTTTTTTTATGATTCCCTTTTTTAACTAACTTATGAGCTGTTGGTTAATAATAACGTATTAAAGAGGATATTTGCGTCTAAAATATCACCTAGTTTATATTCCCTCCTAGAGATTTATTTAACAGCATCATCTTTTAAAAAAAGAAATAATGGGGGCCACCCGGTGGCGCAGCGGTTTAGTCCGCGCTTGGCAGCCCGGGGTTTGCGAGTTCGGATCCCAGGCGCCCGCCGACGCACTGCCTGTCAGCCACGCCGTGGCGGCGTCCCATATAAAGTGGAGGAAGATGGGCACGGATGTTAGCCCAGGGCCAGTCTTCCTCAGCAAAAAGGGGAGGATTGGCAACAGATGTTAGCTCAGGGCTAGTCTTCCCCACAAAAAAAAAAAAAAGAAAGAAATTCTGGTATTCCTGAACTTATAATCATTCATACCTTAGGGTGAATTTTTAAATTATCTAGTCATGTGATCAGTCTATGGTTCTCACTTATTTCCTGATGTGGTCCCTCATCTGATTTCATATGCTACCTTTTAGCTTTTATATAGCATTAGGGTTGGAGAGGAGCCTTATAATTCCAACATGTCTTCAACCTGAGTAGGGACTGCTGGAATGAATTGGTAGAGGAAATTGTCCCTTGGAAGAGGAAATGCCATACCCTTGATGTGTACCAGGAGCACTTGAGCTTGGTGCAAAGTATGCCGGTCTAACAGCTTACAGTAGCTACCCTCCTGTCTTGCCTACCTCAGCCCAAGTGGAAAGGAGAACTTTTAGGTGTAGGAGAAGGAGGTCCAGGTTGGGGAAGGAAAGGTAGATCGAGTACTGTTTATCTTGGTATTGCCACATCACAATGCCTGAAATAGAGTAGCTACTGGAATGGAACACTCAAATATGCAGGTAGTTTTTCAGAGCTTTGGTCTGCCTCACTGTGATTTTCTTGACTCTACTCTACTCTGTGTGTTGGATTCATCCTCAGGCTAGTAGCAAGATCACATCTAGACATGCAGTGGCCAGGAAATCTTTTGCATAAGCCTACCAGCATACTTTTCCCTTCAGGTTTTATTGACCAGAATTAGGTCACGTACACTTCCTAACCAGTCATGACAAGGGGGAATAGCGTTATTATGGTTGGTTTCTACTTATCAGGATATGTCCCCTGCAGTTGGAAATGGAGTCATATTTCCCTAAGTTACATGGTGGAGGGAGGATATTCTAAAAAATTGTGGGAAGGAAGAATATGGGGGAAATGGATGTTAAGAGAGGCAATCAGTAGTGACCACTACATCTACTTGTTTTGAGAATGAAAATAAATAATGCATATAAATGCACTTTGAACTTTAAAGTGTTGTACAAATGTAATGGATGAAAGATTAGAAAGCTGCTTCTATGTTCCTGTCTTAAATATGCTCAGGTATGAATATTTTAGGAGGTAAAAACACTGCTAGTTTTCTTATTGACTCACTTGGAGTCAAAATCAGTTATCTAAGTTGTAAGATTATGCATTTTTCCATGAAACTCATAAAGCTATTTTTTTTTTTTTTTGTGGGGAAGACCAGCCCTGAGCTAACATCCGTCGCCAGTCCTCCCCTTTTTGCTGAGGAAGACTGGCCCTGGGCTAACATCCGTGCCCATCTTCCTCCACTTTATATGGGACGCCGCCACGGCATGGCTGACAGGCAGTGCGTCGGCGGGCGCCCAGGATCCGAACTCTCAAACCCCGGGCTGCCAAGCGCGGACTAAACCGCTGCGCCACCGGGCGGCCCCCTCATAAAGCTATTTTAACATTAAATTAAAAATTTGTACGTGTAAACTTATTAAAAATTTTTTCTGAGTTGCTGCTCCCCTCCAAAAATTGCCCACACCTTTGATATCATCAGCTTTCTTTATTCGTCACACTTAGAAGAAAAGAAGCACATTAAGGAAATGGGAGTTTGTCAGTCAGAGGGAGGGTTTATTTTGAATTATGAAGTCCCAGTGAGATAGGAGGAGGAAAGAATGGTTTTTATATATCTTGAGAGCAGCAAAAAAAAAAAAATGGTGGGGGAGTGGAGAGGCAGGTGAGAATCACTGAATTTTGGAATTGAAATGAATCATGGAAAGACTGAGTGAAATGCTCGAATCACACACCTAGTTGGTAGAACTCTCCTATCGTGATTGCTCGTGTGGTGCTCTTTCTGACCAAGAGGTGGGAGGCCATGAAAAGATTTTGTCTCCTTTGCAATTTTTGAGCTGGTTCTGTACATCAGCCAGCCAACTCCCTTTAGTACAGATATCTGTGTTCTCAGGCTTTGGAAAATTGTAGCCAGAGTTTTTGTGGCTTTTTTTTTTTTTGGTGGGCAAACAGACAAATCTTTTAATCTTCCCTCAAGCAGTCAACAACACACACACACACACAACACACACACACAGACACACACACGAGTAACCTCTTTAAATGCAGAAGCAGAATGCGTGCGTGCTTGGAACAATTTATATATTTTTATTTTCACGAAAGTTATCTTAAAGGTTTCTCTGACCTCAGTGTATGTAAAAGAAAATGGTAAACACACATATATGTATATATATGGAATAAATACACAGAATTAATTGTTTTAATTGTAATTCTTGTAGTTGTTGCAGTTGTAAATATACAGAATTAATCCATCCATTCCTTGGAAGGATATTTATGTTAATAACATTTATAAATAGTGAGATTTGGGATGATTTTTATTTTTACACTTTTTATACTTCTGTGTATTGTTTGTATTTTCAGCTATGATTTTGCATTATTTTTACCATCAGTAAAAATAGTAAATCTTTTTTTTGAGGGAAGAAAATAAAATCCTGGGGTGGGATGTTTTCTACCATCTTAGCTTTTAACATATAATTGTATATTACCTTGAATAAAGTGTGCCTTGAATGCATTGATACTTTGTCTTTATTTTTAAAATTGGACTTGTTAAAATTATTTACCTTAAAATTTTAAGTTGAAATTGGCCATATGACACCTTTTGATACAAGTGTACTTTATAAAAGCAGTGGACTTCTGAATATTTTGTAATTATTAATTGTGTTATCTGTTTTTTAACTTGTTTGGTTTTGACTTTGGGTAGTAGAATTGGCAGTGTATTAGAGTACAATATATTAGAGTCAAAGTTATAGTCAGAGTTTCCTTTAGTAAAAAGGGAAGTGAAAATGTTTTTTTCCCTTACACCCAGTCTGTCATGTTTATTTTCTGTTTCTGTGAAATACTTATTTTATATTCTAGCATTGAATACTTTCAAATGGTAGTCAGAAATAGTAGGAAATGTAATAGGGAGAGAAGAGAAAATATTCCTGGTATTCCACGAATCTTATGGTATGTAAATATATGGCTATGAGGCCTTTTAATAAAATCCCAATTTGACTTGCAGAGATAGCTTAGTTTTGTTTTGGAGGTAGAACTAGTAGGTATCAGTTGTTGGTGACATTTTAAAATAGCTGATATTTGTAGGTGCATATACTTATAAAACGTTATCTTATTTTCTCCTTTTATTCCAGGGATCTGAAAACAATATGAACCAAAAAAAGTATAAATCTTAAAGATGTGGAATCTTGTAATGCCAATTTTCATTAAAAAAAGGGTAGATTATTTACTGAGTTCCTTTTCTATCATAGGCGCGTCAGGGCATATTGTGGCTAATATTTCCTTATGTATTTGAGATTCTGAAAATAATAGTTAAAATATCAAAATGTAATCACTCTTTAAAAATCATTCTTTTAAGTATTTCCTGATGATCTGGAATGTGCATTGTGTGTTTATTGTATGCGCTGCTATTTATCTAAATACCCTTCTAATGAGGGTTGTTTTTTGCAGACTGACTCAAACATAATATTCTGAGCACTGGGAATGAGAATATCAAATAAGTTAAAAGAAATTTTACTGTATGCACTTGTTTAAAATCTTCCAGCTGAAAATTAGTGAATTTTTTTCTGTGACAGACTAAATGAGAAGAAAAATGAATATTTTTAAAGATAGTCCTTTCAATCCTTGCTGTAGGGCTGGGAGTGCTAACACTTACTAATAGATGAGAGAAGAGGGTTTGTGGGGAAGGCAACTTATACCAGTGGTTCTCAGCCCTGACTTCACGTTAACATTTTCTGGGTAGCTTAAAAAAAATGACAGTTATTAGGATTCTACCCATGCTAATTTATGTTTGAATCTGAGGATGGGGCCAGGGCATTGATATATTTTAGGATTTCTACAGGTGATTCCAGTTTGCCGCAGGGTTGAAAATGACTGAAATAGTTGAAAATGATTTTTTCCTTCTTTTTATATACATCTCTTAGCTATTTTCCTTTTACTTTCAAGTTCTCTTTTTAATCGGGGATGGGGATGTGAAGATGAGATAAGAAATGCATGAAAATATTTGCAAGGGGACCAGGTTAATGAAGTGACCTCTCTTCATAGTTTCATACCCAGAATGCTTAGTATATTCATTGCTCATTAGCAATTTTTGATAAGTATAGCACCAAAATTAGAAAATTTTTGAAATTTGAAAAATTTGTTAAAGAGAAATTTATCAAGAATAAATCAAGGCATCAATTCAGATGCCCCTGGAAATCTTAAGAAACCTAAATGATAAAAGCAATCATATCTTTAAAGATATATATATATATATATATATATATATTTAAAGTTATATATAAATTATAAGAAGGCAAGAATTGTTGCTAGTCAAAAGTTTATTTTAGGTTATATTTATCATATTTACAATATCATTGAGTTGAGTTTTCATGGAACATAAGAATGGAAGGGACTTTGATTATTTAGCATAACTCACTTCTACCGCTTTACTCCCTCTTAGCCCTTTGTTGGTGAAGAACTCTCTCTGTTTTTCCCCTCAGTGGAAATAGTTTACTTCAGTTATAGTATATTGTGTATATAGTATATTGTCTGTATTGCATACAGTCAGGAAGTGTATACATATAAATGCACTATGATAATAGGGTTTTATGGTTATTGTATCTTGTCATTTATGACAAATCAGTGTCCTTTTTTTGTGATTCTTTTGATGTCTTCCTAGGTCAGGAACACCCTTACCACTTAGAACATTTTTCTTGTGACAGAATGAGAGCAAGCCATTTTATGATGAATTCAATATATTAAATTCCATTCAATGAATATTTTTTGCATGGTGGTAAAATTGGATTTAGCAGTTCTACTATAAGTTTCAAGGGTTAGATTTCTGTCAACTGCCCTAATGGGAGAATCTGTGGTAGAGAAATTTAAGAGTGGATAAAGTTTAGAGGACAATGTTATGTGTGAACCTATGGAAGACTTTTAGAATTATTTTGAGTTTACCAAAATTCTGCAATAAAATCAGCTCATGATAAAGAGGTTACCAGTAACATTTTGCACATATAATTAGTAATGGAGTAATGGGTACTGTTCTACAGGACTATAATTCCTTATCAACAATTATAACATCCAAAATGCTCTGAAAACCAAAAATTTTTTTCATGTATTTTAGCACAAATTGATTTTTTTTTACAAAACCTGTTGTGAACTGTTGCCTTTATTTCATGTATTTGTAGGTTTCACTGCAGAAATAGTAAATATTTGA
Organism: Tapirus indicus; assembly: GCA_031878705.1. Taxonomy (NCBI): domain Eukaryota; kingdom Metazoa; phylum Chordata; class Mammalia; order Perissodactyla; family Tapiridae; genus Tapirus; species Tapirus indicus. The sequence goes on from CM062925.1 coordinate 42,511,478, forward strand.
TTGTAGTGTACTGACTTAGACTTCTCTGTGCCATCCCAGCCTTCTTTAGGGGTGTTACAAAATATATGGTGTATACACACTGTATCACCTGTCAAAAATCCCTCAAAATTCTGAATTCTAAAACATGTTTGCCTGAAGGACTTTGGAAAAGGAACTGTGGAACTGCATTAATTTGCTTCAACCTCTTGTTTCTTGTTAGAAACTACTTAGCATCTTGCTCCTCTGAGATGGAGTTTCAGTAAGATGCTAATAAATTTCTTTTGCTTTTTTCTGTTGTAAATATGTACATTCCAAGAGGCACTTTATTTTAATCTGTGTTTGTTCTTTAATAGTTGTTGAAAGCTTTTCAGGTTTTTTGACATTAAGTTATTAACCCTGGTCCTGTGGGGCTCCATTGTGGTCCCAGAAGCATTGTGTAATTAGCTTGAGATGGAAAATGTTTCGGGTAATGTTTTGGGCATAGCTGAGTATTCATAACACACTCTCTTTAGTCTTCGGGGTTATGTAATTTTACCTCTGTACATGGTAACTTCATGCCAAAGCACCTGCAGGCAGCCCTCTTTTTTACATATCTTGGCTTCCTTTTTCATAACAGAAAGAAGCAGGGGTGTGGTTACAATGTCTCTGTTTTAGTTTCCCTAAACTTCCTTAATTTGTTTTTAAGACTTCACTGCAAAAATCTTTATACCTACTCTGGCTTTCTTTTTTTCCCATTCTTTCTGTTTTTTCCTTTTCTGTTCTTTATTACCCCTCCTCTGCTTTAAAATAATATTCCTCAACAAGAGAAGTTCCTGATTATGGTGTTCTGAATCAGAAAAGTGTCCTGCTTGCTGGAAAGGTGACAGAAATAAATCTACATATTCTGTTATTTCCCCAAGAGGACCTTATTATAGGGGAATGACCATTGTATTGCTTGTACAGGGATAGTGTTCTGTGTATGTGGTCTTTGCTTTCTTTCCATCCTTAAACACCGAAGGGTAATTGGATGGTGAACACTGTGTTACATGCTTTTTTTAAAGGAAGATTGGCCCTGAGCTAACATCTGTTGCCAGTCTTCCTCTTTTTCTTTTTTCTCCCCAAAGCCTCAGTATGTAGTTGTATATCCTAGTTGTAGGTCCTTCTAGTTCTTCTATGTGGGACGCCGCCTAAGCATGGTTTGATGAGTGGTGAGTAGGTCCGTGTCCAGGATCTGAACCGGTGAACCCCGGGCCGCCAAAGCAGAATGTGAGAACCTAACCTCTATGCTACCCAGCCCTCCCTGGTACATGTTTTTTAGCTGTGTTTCTGAGTTCAACAAGATACCAGGCACTTTAAGGTATAGATCCTAATGGGAGTTTTAGAACTCATATGGTTAGGTTATATGTGCTTGCTGTATGCTCTAAAAGCACTGTAATTCTCTTGTAGTACATGTCATACTTTATATTATGGTTTAAGCTATGTGATGTGGGGGTTTGTGATTGTCTTGTTTGCCAGTTGTGTTTCCTGTGTTTGGCATATACTAGGCCTCTAATGATTACTTATTTGTGGAATGCATAGGTTAATCTTTTAATCTTTTTTATTAGGGAGAATTTTAACGTGGAAGAGCCTTGATTAAATGCCTCCTGAGGCACCATGCTCATCCTAAACCAGTTTAGTTTGCATCCTCACAGTTGTGCGAGACAAATATCAAACAAATAAATTGGCCCTAAAATAAATAAAATAATAAACACAAGCATCTGACTTAGTTACTCAGGCTTAAAAGTAGAGAAATATATTATAGAAAAAAAATTTTTAATGGTAGAAGTTGAAATTAAATGCATTTATAGGCTAGCCAGAAAATTTAGTTAAAGGAAATATTCCATTTTTTGAGAATTTCAGTTAATTATGATTTTGTTGTAAGATATTTTTTGTTAGATAAGCAGTTTTTTCTTTTTCTGTTTTAAATTTTCACATACTAAGATTCTCTCTACCCACAATCAAGATAAAAAACAATTCCATCATCCCCAAATATTCTCTTATGTTGCCCCTTTGTAGTCAGCCCCTTCTTCCACTCCCAGCCCCTAGCAACCACTGATCTGTTCTCCGTTTCTATAATTTTGTCTTTTCCAGAATATTGTATAAATTGAATCGTGTGGTATGTAGCCTTTTGAATCTAGCTTCTTCCTCTTCGCAGAATGCATTTCAGATTCATCTGTGTTGTAGCATGTATCAGTAGCTTCTTTTTGCTGCTGAGCAATATTCCATTATGTGGATATACCTCAGCATGTTTATCCATTCACCAGTTGAAGCCCTTGTTTCCAGTTTTTGGTGATTATGAATAAAGCTGCTGCAAATAGTTGTGTGCAGTTTTTTTTTTTTTTTTCGTGACTCGATTTTCATTTCTCTTGGGTAAATTTCTAGCATTGGAATTGTTGGGTCATATGGCAGGTGTATGTTTAACTTGATAAGAAACTGCCAAACCATTTTCCAAAGCAGCTGCACCATTCTTCATTCCCACCAGCAGTTAGAAAGAGTTCCAGTAATAAGCAGTTCCTAAAATTTAATTTGGCTATATTGAATTACTTTTTAGTGATTAATTAGTTTGATTGCATACCAGAATATCATGACAATAACATTAATTCTGAACATAATATTTTTATTGCCATAGATCTGTCAGAGACAGTGATTTAGGAGAGCCTCACTGCTCAGTGAACACAGTCTTGAGTATGCTTTGGAACTATTCTTTCTTGCTCAGGTAATGCAGCCCTGATCTCTGTAAGAAAAACTAGGCCTTAACCCTGGTGCTCATATTGGGGGTTAAGGTGCCTTTGGACTAATTCTGTGTCTCTGTCTTTGGGCTACAGCACTTTGGGGAAAGATTCTCTTGGTTTGGATTGGGCAGAAGGAAATCCTTCCTCTGGAGAAGTGGTTGTACTTTCAGCTTGCTTCTATCACCTGTTGCATGTTTCATTCTAGAATTTTGTGGAAATCAACTTGGCTGTTTATGATTTACTGTCAGTTACACTACTAAATCCTTTCTATGATGAGAGTTGACAGTATTAGCTTCGTAATTAAAATTCTCAAATGTTAATACCCTGAATGAACCTTTTAAATTTGTGACCTTTGCCTACTAGACTGTTATTTGTAATTATATATTTTTATAAATTAGGAAAATAGCAGTTAAGAAGAAAGAATGTAACTTTGTTATGAGAACCATGTGTAAAACAGCTACTGACTTTTCTGAAGTACTTTCTCATTTATCTGGCATTATCAGGGAATGACCTGTTAGATAAATTAGAGGATTGAATTTATACTGAAATATTTTCTCATTTTAGTTTTTTTAAAATGATAAAATTTACAAAGTAGTACCATTTTCTCAGTGTTTTCTAAACATATTCGGGTCTTTTCTTGCTGATTCCGGGCTCTCATTCTGAACATCAGTTATAAAGTGTGCTGTTATGCATAGATGTGTATGAATTTATTGAGGTGTATGAAGTTTGTCATCCTTGTTCTCTGTCATATTTTTACTAGTCACCTCAATTTTTCCATTTTAAGTTTGATTTCTACTGTAAACTTATTAGAATTATTTTAAAATTAAAGTGGAGTTTAGGGGTTCTTATTGTTTAGTGAACAGAATATGCATTTTGTGACCTCCTTTAGTAAAGTTTTTTTCTTCTGATTCATAGCTGTGTTTTGGAGGGTTGAATTACAGTATAAATAACCTTTGATTTGTGAAGTGTGATTCCACTACTTGTAGTGTCTCCTAGAGCTATAAATTGCCTGCCTGCCCATACCTTTTTCTTTCTTCCTTTATTTGAAAAAGAGATGATCATATATATTAACATTCCTGAACTTCTAAGAGGTAGTTCATTTGTTCGTTCATTTACTCATTTATTCAACAAACTTGTAACCAATGTCAGCTGTGTGCTATGTACTATAATAGATAATGGGAAGACAGTGAATAAAATATGATCCCTGCCCTTGAGGACATCAGATTAAAAAATTGGCTATCTTAAAGAGTAAAAATATTGTCCCCTGTCTTTCCTGTAAATTGGTAGTGAGATGTAGAGATTTGATCAGATTCAGTTTCAATTATCTTCTTCCATCAGGAAGATCAATTGTTGTCTTTCTTTTTGTGATGTTAGTGGCAATTGATGATCCTTGCCTAGTTCTGTTAGTTCATTAGGAGTTTCATAATGATGATATTTGAATTCTATCATTTCTTGCTCACTTATTAGACTGGAATACATTTAAAGAGAAAATTCCCCTCATCAGTTAGAGTTAATCTTCATTATTCTCAGATTCCATATTTGCAAATTTGTCTACCTGTTAAAATTTATTTGTAAACCTAAAATCAATATTCCTGGTGCATTCCTAGTCAGTCACGGACGTGCGTGTGCGCAGAGTGGCAAACAATTTGAGTCACCTGACTGCATGTTCCCTCTAAAGTCGAACAAGGTGATGCTCTGCCTTCTTGTTGTGCTTTTTGGGGCCTATGTAGTGCTTTTTGGGGGTGACTTTGCTGTTTAAAATGGCCCTCAAGCATATTGCTGAAGTGCTGCCTCGTGTTCCTGAACTCAGAAAGACTGACTTGCCTTAGAGAGAAAAATGTATGTGTTAGATGAGCTCTAGGTGCAGGCCTGAGTTATAGTGCTGTTGGCTGTGAGTTTAATGTTAATGACTCAACACTGTATATTAAATAAGGTGTCTTTAGACAGAAACACATGTAAAACAAGGTTATGTAGTGATCAGTTGATGAGAATGTTGTGACCAGAGGCTTGCAGGAACCTAACCCTGTATTGTCCCTAGGAGCAATGGTTCAGTGTTCGCTACTTCAGTGTTTGCAGCAACTTTATAGAACGGGACTTCTGTGAATCAACTGTTTTAGGTTTGGCTGAGGTACGGAAGAATATCTTTTTTAATTGATACAAAAAATACACTACAGAAAGTTGGGAGTCATGGAAGTAGATAATTATGAGGCTTTTCCGGGGCAAATTCATTGCTATATTTCCGGCATCTTGGACTGTGCCTGGTTACAGGGTAAACAGTCAATAAATCTTTGTTGAATGAAAGTAAGTGCCCCAAAATGGAACGTGACTTTCCTTGATGGCTTGGAGTTTAAATTCAATATAATTTCTGTGTTTGGGGTTTGGAATCAAGTTGGTGTTCATAGATAGTGAGATAACTTGCTCATAGAGATTGATATGGTGACTGTTTCAGTAATATAAATTTAGTATGACCTCTACTTGATTTTGATTACCGTCATGCTTAAAGGGGCAGGAGATGAGGGAGTACATATAATAAATGCTTAGGAGGGGCTGGACATTTTCAAATTAAACATTACCTCTTCTTCCAACTGTTGAGACTCATTAGCTGTGATAACGGGTATTACCAATGGGAGTATAAATTCACCTGTGAAATTGAAAAGAGGAGGCACAAAAGACATTTTGCAGATCTGTGAAACAGTCATATCCTAGTTACTGGAGAACAGTCAGACCTGGATAATTAGAAAATTTATTTAATTAGACTTTCAGTAATATTTATATATTAAGAAAATTTAGATTTTAATAAAGTTCCTCATTTAAAAATTGACTTAGTTATAACTGATTATAATATAGTATGTTTTGATACTCCTGTGCTATTATACATTATACAGTAGCCTTCAAACAGAAATATTTTTTGACCACAAGTCATAGAAATATATTTACCACAACCTATCGAATATGTTTTACAGTGTGACCTAGTGATACATATACATTCATATAAAGGACCAAAACAAAAATCTCATCAAACAGAACTATTCTTATTACATGTGTGCACTTCATTTTCTTTTCTATTTGATACTACTTCATTTAAAAAGCTGCTGCTTGAGACCCATTGATTGGTTTAATGATCCACTACTGGGTCATGATCCACAGTTTGAAGAACACTGCTCTAATAGAACTTGTAGTAATTTTTAAAGACTAGAATTTCCTGAATCTTAATAGGAATATATAAGGGATATCACTGAAATCAAGTTTCAAAAATATAAAGTTTTGTAAATGGTAGTTATTAAATATTTCTGAGGCAAAATAAGTTTCTGTAGTATGTAATTAGAGAAATTGATCTCCATTTTTGACATTACAGTTAATGATTTAGCTTTTAAAAATAAAGTGTTTAGTCTTTTCTTAGACAACCACAGTTGAGCTCATGCCAGAAACCAGTAACTGGGACACTTGCTGCTAATAGAAGCATGTGATGTAACGGCTAGCCACCACATCACAAATATTCTTACTCATTTAAATTTTGGAGAAGCCTGGAGACATGGAATGTAATTTTTATAAGACTGAATAAGGCATTTGAAACACTGAATGGGTCATTTCATATAAAATATGGACTTTTTCATTTAAGATAATGAAGCAATGAGATATCTGTGACAAGTAACGTGAAAAAAATAGTTTTAAAATTTCTCTTCCTTGTAATTTTGTATTTGCAAAGAACATTGAATAATATGCTGAATGTGAAAAGATACCCATGAACACTTTTCATACTTATTATTACAGGTACAGGGAACAGTTGTTGCAGCAATATTTTGGATGCTTGATAGAGTATTAATAATCATTTTTTAAAATTTAGAACTGCTCATTAATGTTTACTTGAAAGCTTTAGCTCTGGGTGGTTTTTTTATGAGGTAGATCATACTATGCTGATAGGTTCTCAGACTACTTTATTTTACCTAGTTGCAACCTAAAGGAGGTTGGTTTGCTCTGTTGTAATGTCCTAAATTATTGGGCCATGCAGATTAGAGAATCTGATTTTCTATTTCATGTTTTGAAGATTCATCAGTGGTCATCAAATTAGAAGTATGCCAGTGGCCTACATTTCTGTTCACATAATCAGATTATGTCTAATGTTTTCTGTATTTATCAGCTCATTTTTATCTGTATTACGTAGATGTTACTATCAAAATTGTAATTGTTTATGAAAGCAAAGCAATTGATTATTCTTATTTGTTCATCTGTTCTCAAGGATAATTTGAAAAAGCATCCTTTTGATAAATTTTGTCTTTTTAATATAGATATTTAAGTCAGAATGCTGAGAATAAGGATAAAATCAAACATAATTTGTAAATATTTTGTTACTATTTATGCACATTCACATAGCTTTATGCAGATTAACTAAATGCATATCCATTCTTTTTGGTTGTAGAAGGTTTAAGATTTCAGTTAAAGGGGTAGTATCTCTTAGAAAAATTAAAATCTCCGTAAGTCATATAAATCATTATTTTGTGTTATAAGAAATTGTAAGCCAGGCTTATTTCTATGAAAGTTTCTTCTCTCAATAGTTATTTCTATAGATGCCTAATTTTTAAGTTTTCCAGCTATATTTTTCCATTCTCTTCCTTGTAATTTTTGAATTTAAAACTTCTGAGAGAAATTTTCAGTTACTACTGTTGATTGCATCTGTAGGTATAATACAGTACTAGGATTATTTGTGGGCTTTTAAGCAACTGGTTTAATTTTAATGGACACTCTGAATCGTGTATCTACTCATATTTCTGTTTTTGCTTGACTACTAGAAAGCAGAAAAATAAATTGAAGTATGGGTACTGAACTGCATGGTATCCATTTTGTGTGTTCGTATTACATAGTTTTATTTCTAACATTATTTTACTTCCCCCCTAATTTCCTTACTTAAAACTTTTCTCAGTCTTTTTGCAGTGTGTATGTATTGTAAACTGCCCTAAATATTTTTCTGTTAACAAGGTTAGCTTTTAAATAAAGTACAGATGTTATTTAGTTTTTAGGATAGATTGTTTCTAAGAATGTATTTATAAAGTAATTTAGTGGGAAAATAATGATATACTTTTCAGTGGTTCTTAACTTTTTTAGGGTCATAAAATCTTTTGACGATCTGTTGAAAGCTATGGATTCTCTTTTAAGAAAATGCTCAGGAGGTCCATGATTTCAGGTTTAGAACTCCATAACTGTCTTCAATATTGGTGAGCTCTGTTTTCATTCAAAGCAGAGTGAAGCAAAACAAAAATTATGATTTGTAGAGGCAGTTAATACTTTACTATTCAGTCATTTGAGATATTCTCATCAAGTTTTGACAGTGTTTTTGTCATCTATTTTAGGATGAAAGTTACCTGTTTGTTCATAGTAGAATTAATATTTTTATTAAATTCATGCCTACACATGGTAAAATATTAAAGTAATAGAGAAAGATATATAAGTAATAGTCTCTTGCCTCTTATCTTCAGTCTTTGAATTTTTCAGTAGATAAAAACACTTTTTTTTTTCTTGAGGAAAATTTAAAAGCCTGTCATTACATCATAGAAGGAAAAAAGAACATTTCCTTTGAACAGCATCATTTAATCAGGATCCTTGATAGAAGAAAATTTGATGTTTAAAGGATGGGTCATTTATTATTTTTCAGAAAGGAGTACTCTGAGGCTAAAAAGCAATTTATTAAGTTTTCACAAACCTTAATATTTAAGTATATAACTCTCCCATGTCTAGTTCTAGATTCCTTCCTCTGTCCCAAACCCCATATCTAAACTATCTCTGAGTTTGAGGATGTTTAAAACTGCTTTTAATTATTTTAGTTTTAAATGCTTCAGGTGTTTATTTCCATAACGTAAAATAACGTGTATACGCTTTACTCTTTGATTCTGTGTGAAATTTCGCATTATCTTTTTTCTAATTTTTCTTTTTTTTGTGAGGAAGATTAGTCCTGAGCTAACATCTGTTGCCAATCTTCCTCTTTTTTGCTGAGGAAGATTGACCCTGTGCTAACATCTGTGCCCATCTTCCTCTATTTTCTATGTGGTACTTCTGCCACAGCATGGCTTGATAAGTGGTGTATAGGTCCACGCCCGCGATCCAAACCTGTGAACTCTGGGCTGCTGACACGCAGAGTGCGAACTTAAATGCTATGCCACTGGGCTGGCCCCATGTTTTTTCTACTTTTAACTTTATTTTTTCAAGGTTTATTGAGGCATAATTGACAAATAAAACTGTATATATTTCAAGTATACAGTGTAACATTTTGATTTATGTATACATTGTGAAATGATTACCACAATCAAGTTAATTGACACATTCATCACCTCACATAGTTAGCCTTTTTTTTTTTTTGTGGTAAAAACAGTTAAGATCTACTCTCTTAGCAAATTCCAAGTATACAGTATAGTATTATTATAATCATCATGCTGTACATTAGAACCTCAGAACCTATTGCTGTGATAATTGATTTATATCCTTTGACCAGCATCATTTCTCTCAGCCCCTGGCAACCACTATTCTACTCTGTTTCTATGAGTTTTGACTTTTTATTGTTTTTTATTTTTTTGGTGAGGAGGATTGGTCCTGAACTAACATCTGTTGCCAATCTCCTTCTTTTTGCTTGAGGAGGATTGGCCCTGAAGTAACATCTGTGCCAGTCTTCCTCTATTTTGTATGTGTGTCACCACCACAGCATGACTTGATGAGTGGTGTAGGTCCATACCCAGGATCCGAACCCATGGACCCGGGCTGCCGAAGCAGAGTGTGCCCAACTTAACGACCAGGTTGCCCCCCCCCCACCTTTTTTTTAGATTTCACAAATAAGTGATACCATACATCATTTGTCTTTCTCTCTCTGGCTTATTTCACTTAGTATAATGCCCTTTGGGTTCACCCATGTTGTCGAAATGGCAGGACTTCCTTCTTTTTTTTATAGCTGAGTAATATTCCATTGATTATACCATGTTTTCTTTATCTCTTCTTCTGTTGACAGACACTTAGGTTGTTTCCATATCTTGGCTCTTGTTAATAATGCTGCAGTGAACATGATGGTACAGATATCTCTTCAAGATACTTATTTCATTTCTTTTGTATATATACTCATAAGTGGGATTGCTGAATCATATGGTAGTTCTATTTTTAATTTTTTGAAGAACCTCCATTCTGTTTTCCATAATGGCTGTACCAATTTACAGTCCTACCAACAGTGCACAAAGGTTCCCATTTCTTCATATCCTCACCAACATTTGTTCACCAGCATTTGTTATCTCTTGTCTTTTTGATAATAGCCATCCTAACAGGTGTAAAGTGATGTCTCATTGTGGTTTTGATTTGCATTTCCCTGGTGATTAGTGATTTTGAGCACCTTTTGATGTACCTATTGGCCACTTTTATAGTTTCTTTGGGAAAATGTCTGTTCAGGTCCTTTGCCTATTTTTTAATCAGATTATTTGTTTTTTTGCTGTTGAGTTGTATGAGTTCCTTATGTATTTTAGATATTAACCCCTTATCAGACATACAGTTTGCAAATATTTTCTCCCATTTCATAGGTTGCCTTTTCATTTTGTTGATGGTTTCCTTTTAGCATAGATGCCTTTTAGTTTGGTGTAGTGCTACTTGTTGATTTTTACTTTTGTTCTCTGTGCTTTTGGTATCATATCATATCCAGAAAAATCATTGCCAAGACCAATGTCAAGAAGCTTTTCCCCTATATTTTCTCCCAGGAGTATGGTTTCCGGTGTTACATTTAAGTCTTTAACCCATTACCAGTTAATTTTTGTGAGCGATGTAAGACGAGGGTTCAGTTTCATTCTTCTGCCTGTGGATATCTAGTTTTCTCAACACTGTTTCTTTTGGTGAGGAAGATTAGCCCTGAGCTAACCTCTGTCTCCAATCCTCCTCTTTTTGCTGATGAAGATTGGCCCTGAGCTGACATCCATACCCATCTTCCTCTACTTTATATGTGGGATGCCTGCCACAGCCTGGCTTGATAAGCAGTGTGTAGGTCCCCGCCTGGGATCCGAACCCACAAACCCTGGGCTGCTGAAGCGGAGCATGTGAACTTGACCATTATGCCACTGGGCCGGCCCCAAAACCATTTTTTTTTTTTTGGTTTTCATTTTTGTTTTTATTGAGGTACAACTGACATATAACCTTATATTAGTTTCAGTTGTACAATGTAATGATTTGATGTTTGTATATATTGCAAAATGATCACCACAATAAGTCTAGTTAACACCCATCACCATACATAGTTAGAAAAAATTTTTTCTTTTGATGAGAACTTTAAGATCAGCTCTCTTAGCAACTTTCAAATATGCAATGCAGTCAACACCATTTATTGAAGAGACAGTCCTTGCCCCATTGTGTGTTCTTGGTGCCCTTGTTGACCTTATATGCATGGATTTATTGCTGGGCTCTCTATTCTCTTCCATTGATCTGTGTGTCTGTTGTTATGCCAATAACCATTACTGTTTTGATTATTATAGCTCTTTAATATAGATTGAAGTCAGGAATTGTGATGCCTCCAGCTTTGTTCTTCTTTCTAAAGATTGATTTAACTATTTGGTGTCTTTTGTAGTTCTATATGAATTTTAGGATTGCTTTTTCTATTTCTGTGAAAAAAGCCATTGGAATTTTGATAGGAATTGCATTGAATCTGTAGATCGCTTTGGGTAGTATAGACATTTTAACAATATTAATTCTTCCAATCTAAGAACACAGGATATCTTTTGATGTATTTGTGCCTTCTTCAATTTCTTTCATTAATGTCTTATAGTTTTTATTATACAGGTCTTTCACCTCCTTGGTTAAATTTATTTCTAAGTGTTTTGTTCTTTTCGATACTATTGTAAATGAGATTGCTTTCGTAATTTCTCTTTCAGAGAATTCATTGTTAGTGTATAGAAATGCAACTGACTTTTATGTGTTGATTTTGTATCCTGCAACTTGACTGAATTTGTTTATTATATCTAACAGTTTTTTGGTAGAGTCTTTGGAAACACATTATATCAAAACTTAAGGGATGCAGCAAAAGCAATTCTAAGAGGGAAATTTATAGTAATAATGCCTACGTTAAGAAAAAAGAAAGATCTCAAATAAACAAACTTAACTTTACACCTTAAGGAACTAGAAAAAGAAGAACAAAGTAAGCCCAAAGTTAGCATAACGGAGGAAATAGTAAAGATCAGAGCAGAAATAACTGAAATAGGTACTAGAAAAAACCAAAGAAAAATATTAATGAAACTAAGAGCTGTTTTTTTAAAAAGATAAAATTGACAAACTCTTAGCTAGACTAAGGAAAAAAAAGACTCAAATAGAATCAGAAATGAATGAGGAGATATTACAATTGATACCACAAAAATACAAAGGATTATGAGAGACTACTAAGAGTAATTATATGCCAACAAATGGGATAATCTGGAAGAAATAAAGTCCTAGAAATATAGAACCTACCAAGACTGAATCAGAAAGAAATAGAAAATTTGGATAGACCAATAACTACTAAGGAGATTGAATTAATAATCATAAATCTCCCAACAAAGAAAAGCCTAGGACCAGATGACTTTACTGGTGAGTTCTACCAAACATTTGAAGAATAATTAACATAAATTCTTCCAAAAAACTGAAGAGGAGGGAATGCTCCCAAACTCATTTTACGAGGCCACCATTACCCTGATAACCAAAGCCAGATGAGGGCACTACAAGAAAAGTACAGGCCAATATCTCTAATGCATATAGTTGCAAAAATCCTCAGCAAAATACTAGCAAACTGAATTAACAGAACATTTAAGGGATCATATACCATGATCAAGTGGGATTTATACCAGGGACCCAGGGATGGTTCAATATCTGCAAATCAATCAATGTGATACACCACATTAACAAAATGAAGAATAAAAACCACATGATCATCTCAGTAGATGCAGAGAAAGCATTTGACAAGGTCCAACATCCATTTTTGATAAAAACTCTCAATAAAATGGGTACAGAAGGAAAGTACCTCGACATAATAAGGGCCATATATGACAAACCCACAGCCAACATCATACTCAATGGGGAAAAAGTGAAGGTCATCCCTTTGAGAACAGGAACAAGACAAGGGTGCCCAATCTTGCCACTCTTATTCAACATAGTACTGGAGGTTTTGGCCAGAGCAGTTAGGCAAGAAAAAGAACAGGAATCCAAATAGGCAATGAAGAAGTGAAACTCTCACTGTTTGCAGATGACATGATTTTTGTATATAGAAATCACTAAAGAAACCCATCAGAAAACTGTTAGAAGTAATCAACAACTATATCAAAGTTGCAGGGTACAAAATCAGCTTCCAGAAAGTTGCATTTCTGTACTCTAATAACAAACCTAACAGAAAGAGAACTGAAGAATACAATCCCATTTACAGTCTCAAAAAAAGAATAAAATATCTAGAAATAAATTTAACCAATGAGGTGAAAGACCTATACACTGAAAACTATAAGATATTATTGCAAGAAATTGATGATGACATAAAGAAATAGAAAATATTCCATGCACATGGATTGGAAGAATAAATATAGTTAAAGTGTCCATACTACCTAAAGCAATCTTCAAATTCAGTGCAATCCCAATCAGAGTCCCAACGACATTCTTCTCAGAAATAGAACAAAGAATCCTAAAATTCATACGGGGCAACAAAAGACCCTGAATAGCTAAAGCAATCCTGAGAAAAAAGAACAAAGCTGGAGGCATCACGATCCCTGATTTCAGAATATCCTACAAAGCTATAGTAATCAGAAGAGCATGGAGTGGGTAGAGAAACAGACACACAGATCAATGGAACAGAATTGAAAGCCCAGAAATAAAACCACACATCTATGGACGGCTAATCTTCAACAAAGGAGCTAAGAACATACAGTGGAGAAAGGAAAGTCTCTTCAATAAATGGTGTTGGGAAAACTGGACAGCCACATGCAAAAGAATGAAAGGAGAGCATTATCTTCGTCAAACCCAAAAATTAACTCAAAATGGATCAAAGACTTGAAGGTAAGACCTGAAACTGTAAAACTCCTAGAAGAAAATATTAGGCAGTACACTCTGACATCAGTCTTAGAAGGATCTTTTCGAATACCATGTCTGCCCAGGCAAGGAAAACAAAAGAAAAAATAAACAAGTGGGACTTCATCAGACTAAAGAACTTCTGCAAGGGAAAAGAAACCGGGAACAAAACAAAAAGACAACCCACCAACTGGGAGAAAAAACATAGGCATATGAAAATATGTTCAACATCACTAATCATAAGGGAAATGCAAATCAAAACTGCACAAAGATATCACCTTACATGCGTTAGAATGGCTATAGTCACCAAGACAAAAAATAACCATTGTTGGAGAGGATGTGGAGAACAGGAACCCTCATATACTGCTGGTGGGAATGCAAACTGGTGCAGCCAGTATGGAAAACAGTATGGAGATTTCTCAAAAAATTAAAAATAGAAATACCATATAACCCAGCTATCCCACTACTGGGTATTGATCTAAAGAATTTGAAATCAACAATTCCAAGAAACTTATTCACCCTTCTGTTTAATGCAGAATTATTCACAATAGCCAAGAAGTAGATGCAATCCAAGTGCCCATCGACTGATTATTGGATAAAGATGTGGTATATATATATATATATACAGTGAATATATATTCACCCAGTAAAGGACAAAATCACCCCATTCGTAACAACATGGATGGACCTTGAGGGTATTATGTTAACTGAAATAAGCCAGACAAAGACAAACACCCTGTATGATTTCACTCATATGTGGAAGATAGACTAACATATGGACAAAGAGAACAGATTAGTGGTTACCGGAGGGGAAGGGGGTTGGGGGTTTGGAAAGGGGCACATTTATATGGTAACTGACAATAATGTACAACTGAAATTTCACAGTGTTACAAATTATTATGACATCAATAAAATTAAAAAATGGAAAAATGGTAAAAAAAAAAAAAGCATGACAGTCACTGCATTTGTGGTGCTCTAGGTAGCAGTGTGAAATGATGAGTGCCACATGTGGTCTCTCACAACTACTCAACTCTTTTCTTGTTGCACAAAGCAGTCATAACAATACATAAACAAATTAGTATGACTTCATTCTTATAAAAATTTAATTATGAACACTAAAATTTGAATTTCATTTAATTTTCATGTGTCACAAAATATTATAATTCTTTTAATTTTTTTTCCCCAGCCATGTAAAAATGTAAAGAGCATTCTTAATTTGCAGACCGTACAGAATAGGCTTCAGTCTAGATTTATCCTGCAGGCTGGAGTTTGGTGGCTGTGGCTATAGACAAACTTGTAGGCCATTCTAATATTGTTTGATAGGTACTATGATAGGAAAAGCACTGGCACTATTTGAAATCCTTAGTAAGAAAATATTTTAATCAAAAATTTAATTTGTTAAAAATATTTACAAAACTGAAAAAAATCTATTATTACAGGTTTATGAATAGTTTCCTGAATGTGGTGAACTGGATGGAGTAAAATAGGAAACAGTTTCATTTCTCACTAACCAGTATTTTCATATATATATATATACTTTAATTATTCTCCCTTCCCCACTCATAGATGATATCCTGGCCAGTTTCCATTGATTTCTTGTCACATATTTTAAGTTCAGTTTTGGCAATGGACTTATTTTTGGGTGTTAAAAATACCTGTTCCATTTTTGAGATTCAGTTTTAAGCTAATTCATCACTTCTTCCTGACTCTGCCTCCCCACCTCTCAGTTTCCAACTTGGTCCTTGGTTCTGGAACTTCTACTGGGGAAGGAATTTGGGCTGTCTCCCTCTGTCTCTCCCTTTTTTAATTGAATTATAATTGACATTCAGTAGTATAATTAGTTTCAGGTGTACAACATAATGAGTCAATATTTTTATAGATTATGGAATCACCATGATAAGTCAGCCACCATCTGTCACCACACTGTTATTACAATATTATTGACTATATTCCCCATGCTGTACATCACATCTTGGGGCTGTCTCTTCACTTTCTTCCCCCCATTCGTTATACTGGCCCTTGCTCCTCCACGGTTCATGTGGGTTGGAGGGGTATGAAAGGGAAAGGGCAGAAAGAAGTCCTTTAATGTATGATACACTTTCAAATGCTGTTTCTATTGTGGGGCAGTTTTGGTTCTTCAGAGGCTTCACATGGACCTTTTCTGTAAAACAAACAAGCAGACCTACAAATATTGCTATATGTAAGTATACGCATGCACTGGCATTGCAAAAAAGGCCTGCAGCATACACACCGACTGAAAGTAATGTTACATCTGAGTAGTGCAAGTGGCATGAGGGACAAGGGTTATGGGCATCCCAAGTGGCATGAGGGACAAGAGTTATGGGCATCCCAAGGGGTATTTTTACTTTATTTTTATTATTTGAATTCTTATTACATGTAGAATGTGTTTTGGATATTTGATTAAGCATAAACAAAAAGCTATATATTGAAAATAACATGAAAAATGGCAAAAGGAAAATTACTTGTAAATAGAAAAAGTATAGAAGGGACCTTTTAGAAACTTCTAAAATAAAGTCCTGATATGTTTATTAACTGTCTAAAAAAGTAGCATTTTCAGATAAGTTTTATAAACTTCAGATAAGTTTTATAGTAATGTTATAGTAGGGAGACATATACACTTTGAGATATAGCATTATTTAGTTATTTGGTGTGAGTTATTTCTAAAAATCACATTTGAAGTGTCATTTACATATAATACAGTGCGTAGATTTTAAGTGTAGTTTGAATTAGACAAATGTATACACCTATGTAATCCCCTCCCAATCAAGATATAGGACATTTCCTTCCCCCAGAAAATTCCCTTTCCAGTCAAACTTCCCACCACCCTAGGCAACAACTGATCTGATTTTTATCACCACAGCTATTTTTGCTGATTCTAGGACTTCCTATAACTAGAATCATATAATATATACTCATTTTTGCCTGACTTCTTTCACTCAACCTAACATCCGCGAGATTCATCCATATTGTTGTATGTATCAGCAGTTCTTTGCTTTTTATTACTGAGTAGTATTCCGTTGTATGAATATACCAGTTTATCTCTTCTCCTGTTAGTAGACATTTTGGTTGTTTCCAGTTTTTGGCTGTTATGAATAAGGTTTCTGTAAACACTGGTGTGCAAGTCTTTCTGTAAACATATGTTTTCATTTCTCTTGGGTAAATACCTAAGAGTGGTACTGATATGTCACAGGATAGATGTATATTTTACTTTATGATAAACTGTCCAGCTTTTTCCCAAAGTCATACTGTTTTACACTCCCACCAGCAATGTGTGAGAGTTCTAGTTGTTCTTCATTCTTGCTTGGGCTTTTCTTTTTTGGGAGGTTTTGATTACTGATTCAGTCTTCTTAGATGTTATTGGTCTGTTGAGATTTTCTGTTTCTTCATGATTCCCACAGATTCCCCCAGTGATCCCTATGAGGTGAGACCTGAGTGGGCCTCCCAGGAAGGGTCCCACAATCCTGGGGGAGCTCAGTGTCCTTTCTGGACTCTCTTTTTCCCACTGGAGAAACCATAGGCCCAGGGGGACCCTCTAGGTGTGGCATTGTGCTGGCCTGGGGGAGGGATGATGCAGTCAGAGTGTTGCTGCTCCCCTTAGTCTTCTAATGTGATCCTTCTCGGTTTCTCTGGTCCAGGGGAATGTTTTAGCCTCATCCCCGGGTTCTGGGATTTTTTTCAATGCTGTCTTGTCTGTGGATAGTTCCTAGTCAGTCTTCTTTTTAGTCTAGGGTCTCCATTTTTTGTTTGCTTGGTATTTTACCATTTATCTGCTGAGAATTCCTATGTTTTCACTCATTAAGGCTATATTTTCATATAAGATGGAATAATAACAATAGCTTTATTAAAGTCCTCCTTCAAGTTATGTCTGATTTGCTCCTTTCTAGCTTTTTAAGGAGAAAATCCAGATCATTGATTAAAAACTTCTTTTTTACTGTAGTCATTTAAAACTTCTAATTTTCTTCTAAGCAATTGCTTTACGGCTGCAGTTGCAGCTGTAACAGTTGCAGCCTACAAAATTTGTTATATTTCATTACTATTCTGTTAGAATTTTTTTCTAATTTCCCTAAATATTTTTCAAATCATGAATTATTTAAAAGTGTGTTTAATTTTCAAATATTTGGGAATTTTCTAGATATTGTATAGTTATTGATTCCTTATTGAATTCTGTTTTGATCAGAGAGTATGCTATGTAATATTTCAGTTATTTGAGACTTAAATTATGACACAGCGTATGATCTTTCTTGGTGAACATCAAAAGGAAATATTCTGCAGCTTTTGGATGCTGTATTTTATAAATATCAATTAGGTTAGGGTAGTTCATTCGTATTATTTAGATCTACTGTCAGTATACATACTGATATTTTTAGAAAATCCTCTATTTTATCAGTTACTAAAAGAACAGTGTTAACATTTTCAACTATGATGATTTTTCCCTTTAGTTTTTTAAGTTTTTGCTTCATTTTGCTCATGTTTTTATGCTCATATGATTTTTATATCTTTCTGTTGAATTGATACTTTTGTGATTATGAAATGGAATTCTATACCTTTCGAGATACTCCTTTGTTTTGACTTTTACTTTGTATAATAATGTTATAGCCTCTTAAGCTTTCTTATACTTGCTGTTTGCATGGTATATCTTTTTCTGTTCTTCTACTTTCAGTCTATTTGTGTCTTTGCATTTAAAGTTGTTTCTTATAGATAACATATAGTTGGATCTTGCTTTTTTATAGTCTGACAGTTTTTGCCTTTTATGGAAGAGTATGGTTCATTTTCGTTATATATGTATTTTTAAGTCTGCTATCTTACTGTTTTCTTTTTCTCTCATATATCTTTTGTTCCTCTCCTTTTGTTTATTATTTATGTTTATTATTCCATTTTGTTTCTTGTCTTAGCTTTTTAGCTATTCCTCTTGCAATTAATTTAATTTTTAGTGTTTGGTCTAGGTATTACAATATGCATTCTTATCTTGTCATTGGCTACTTAGAATTAATATTGAACCACATCATTCTTGATGACTATAAGAATCTTAAAATAGTGTAATTCCATTTACCAACCCTCCTCCGCCATTTGCATGGTCATATATTTTACTTCCACATATGTTATAAATGACAGTAAGAAGTTATTTGTGCTTAAACAGTGATTTATCTTTTAAGGAAATAATTTCTGATTTCCAGCACTCTTCATTTCTTCTTGAAGTTTCACATTTCTCTCTGGTATCCTGTGATTTAATTCAGCCTAATGTACTATTTAAAAAGTATTTCTTGTGGTGCAGGTGTGCTGGTGACTAATTCTTAGCTTTCCTTTATCTGAAAATGGCTTCCTTTCACTTTCGTTTTTAAAGAATAACTTTACTAGATGTAGAATTCTGAGTTGAAAGTGTTTTTCCCTCCTTTCATTGCTTTGAAAATATCATCCCATTCTCTTTTGGGCCTTCATTGTCTGTAATAAAAAGTTTGAAGTTCCCCTATGTGTTGTGTAGTTCTTCTGTGTGTGCTGTCAAGATTTTTTCTTTATTTTTGTGTTTTAGTACTTTGACCGCGAATGTACCCAGGTTTAGTTTTCTTTGCATTTATCCCTTATGGGATTGCTGAGTTTCTTCAATTTGTAGGTTAATGTATTTTTACCAAGTTTGAGAGATTTTCAACCATTGTTTCTTCAAATGTTTTTTCTTTTTTCAATTTAATAGAACTTTAACAGCTATTTAGTAGTTTTAAAGTTCTGCCTTCTAATTCCAATATTAGGGTAATCTTGGAGTCTGTTTCATTTGACAGCTCTGTTTCCTGACTGTGGGTCACATTTACTGCTTATTTGCATGTCTGGTAATTTTTAACTGTATGTTTGGGCATTACGAATTCAACATTGTCGATGGTCTGGGTTTTTTTGTCTTTTTAAGTATGTTGAGTTTTGTTCTGGAAGGCAGTTAATTTAATTGGAGGTTTTTTAAAATTCTATCTAGGCTTGCTTTTTCATGCTTTGCTTTTAGTTGGGCCAGTCTAGAGTAGTTCTTACTCCAGGGTATGGTCCTTACTCTCAGGACCTGGTCTTTGTGGTGTCTGAGCTGAATTCCTGGGATGTTAATGAGGTTCCTCCACCAAGGCTAGATAGGAATTGGAAGGTCTCCCAGCACTGTGCAGCCTTTAGTATCCCCATTCTTCGTTTAACCCCATAGTAGCCATTGTCTGCTAGATATTTCAGAATATTGCCCCCACACATGTAGCCTAGCCTTCTGCCCTACTGTCCCTTATTCGCAACACTGCACAACTGCCTCACCTTTATTACCAAGTCCTGCAAATTCTCTTCACTTCTGCAGCCTCAAATTCTATGATTACTGTGTACTGCCTGAGCTTCATCTCCCTGTGCTGGTCAGAAAATTGTCCCTAGCCAGAGACTAGGTGGGACTCACATATTTCTCTTTTCTCAAGGGTCACTGTCTGTACTGCCAGCATCCAATGCCTGAAAACAGGTGGTTCATATGTTTTGTCCAGTGTTATAGTTATTTATGGCAGGAAAAGAAGTTCAGTATCAGTTACTCTATTATGGATGGAAACAGAGTAAACAGTATATGTAAAACTCATAAAACTGAATGAGTTTTACAAAAACCAAACAATAAGAGTATGGCAAATATGATAAGAAACTTTATGAATAGATTGGGTGTTAGGGCTAGCATATTTGGGGAGTTGCTGAAAATCAGAAAATACTGTTTGTTTCAACCCTTGTTATAATTGCATTGTGTAATCAAACAGTTTCAGAAATAGGAATCAGAAGTCCTTGATAGTGATCCTAGTTGCTTTATTAGTGATTATCTTTTAAAATCAAAGCTTCTTTAATTGCACAGAATAGGAATGTATTCAAATTGTTCAAACAAAAGTAGAAGGAGGATTTAAGCTTGTAGATTTACCACAGAATTGAGGTGTGTTTGATGGGTGAAATTCCTAGAGAAGATGAATGGGGCAGGCTCCTTCAAAAGCCTTCAAAATTTTTTTGAGCTTTAGTGTTTTCATCTGTATATAGAAAATTTAAAGCCTACCTTCACCTTAGTTGATACCTGCCAACACTTCTTAATCTTGTGAAATTATATTTATTTATTTATTTGTATTTTTTGCTGGAAAGATTCACCCTGAGCTAACATCTGTTGCCAATTTTCCTCCTTTTTTTCCCCTCCTCAAAGCCCCAGTAAATAGTTGTATATTCTCGTTTTAAGTTGTTTTAGTTCTTCTATGTGAGATGCCGCCATAGCGTGGCTACTGCAGACAAGTGATTTGATTCCATGACCAGGAACCAAACCTGGGTTGGCGAAGCGGAGAGCACCAAACTTTAACCATTAGGCTATTGGGGCTGGCTCTATTATGGCCTACTTTAAATGTTACATAAGAATTAACTGTTTTCCGGGCCGGCCCGGTGGCGCAGCGGTTTAGTCCGTGCTTGGCAGTCCAGGGTTCGCCAGTTCGGATCCCGGGCGCCTGCCGACGCACTGCCTGTCAGCCATGCCATGGCGGCGTCCCATATAAAGTGGAGGAAGATGGGCACGGATGTTAGCCCAGGGCCGGTCTTCCTCAGCAAAAAGGGGAGGATTGGCCACAGATGTTAGCTCAGGGCTGGTCTTCCCCACAAAAAAAAAAAAAAAAAAAAGAATTAACTGTTTTCCTTCATGGGTCGCAAGAATGTTCTTTGTATTATCGCTTCTGAGCTCCATTTGCATACATAATTAATGGGCAATAAATATGTGAATAAATAAAGATCAAATGGGAATGTATATTTGAAAAGACTTTGAAAATTATTAAATATATGAACATGTGGAAGATATTTTTATTAAGATTTTTTACTAATTTGCAAAATGTATCTTTTTCTGGTTTTATATTGAAAATCTTACATTGACTTATTGGAGTTTTTTGAGTATTTTTTTTAATTGAAGTGATTTTAAGTTGGAAAGTGCAGCTTGGTGAATGTATATTGGTTTAGGAAACGGTCAATACATTTTGTAGTTTTTTATTTTTTAAGAAGTAACCAAATCCCTGATCTTTTCCTTGTTTTGTTTTTGTGATCTCTTTGGTATTAAAGTATAGGAATAAAGGGTAATTGTTAATTTAAGAATCTGCTATGGTTTGATTTCAGTGGGCACAGCAAATAGCAATAATCCATTGCCTAAACTTTTGTTATGTTATTAATTTCCCAAACATGTTTTTTAATTCTCTAAGTTGACTAATTTTATTTTCTTAATATTCTAGCTCTCTATCAAAATCAGCTCACATCACTGAAAAGATAATTTTGAAGACATGTTTTGCTGAAAAGACAGCTGAAAAAAGTTTTACGAATGGGATGAACACATGCCAGTTGATTGACTACCTACTGCAGTTTGAATGTTAACATTACCCACCTGGTACAGTTACCTAGTGATGTACCTGTTCTCACTATACCCTGTTTCAGTGTGCTTGTCTTGATTAAAGAATTCAAAGTGGAGTACCGCAAACTTGATATGGATAATAAAAAGAAAGACAAGGACAAATCAGATGATAGAATGGCACGACCTAGTGGTCGGTCGGGACACAATACTCGAGGAACTGGGTCTTCATCCTCTGGAGTTTTAATGGTTGGACCTAACTTTAGAGTTGGAAAAAAAATTGGATGTGGCAATTTTGGAGAATTACGATTAGGTAAGACTATTTTGTTTATTCCCTTATGTTGGAAGCATTTTTATTTTAATGAAAGATACTCTCTAATGAAAATGATTTGGTTATTAATTGTTTAGTTGTTTAATTGTTGTAATTTTAAAGAATATAGATGTTAGAAATTTCTTATGTGTTTGTATTTTCATTTGTAAGGAATTCCCTAGTGTAGGAGTGTCTATTAACTTGAGGTTAACCATTCAGAATATGAGAAAAAAAGAAAGTAAATTAAAAAGCCCCAAGAGGCTGAAATAGGTGCCAGGAAAGCCTTTCCAGTGTAATTTTAGGAATGGTATTTAGGCTACTTTTTCAGATTTGAAAACATTTAGTAATTGATCACTTTAGGAATATATGTATGGCTTAAAGTCA
Source organism: Tapirus indicus (assembly GCA_031878705.1). Taxonomy (NCBI): domain Eukaryota; kingdom Metazoa; phylum Chordata; class Mammalia; order Perissodactyla; family Tapiridae; genus Tapirus; species Tapirus indicus. The sequence continues at coordinate 42,534,288 of CM062925.1, forward strand.
AGGTAATATACTGAAACCACATAAAAATCAGTGAAATTTACATTGTTTTAGTTTATTCTCCACCCCCTCCTCCCCTGTATACCAAAGGTGGGGCTCAGGAATCCATATGCTTAACAAGGGACACAAAGTACTGACTCAGTTTATTCTTATTATCAGGCAAGTTTGGGAACATTGGTCTAATTAAACCTCCTAACTCTATATTTAAGGCAGTTGAAACTCAGTGAGGGAGAGTTACCTGCCAAATGTCACACAGAAATTTAATGACAGACTTAGGACCAAAATTTAGGTTTTTCGCTCCTCATACAGTAGTGATGTGGCTGTCTTCATTGAAGAGAAACAAGGAGGGCAGCATGGTTATTTGGGAGTCAGTATTGAAGTACCTCGAGGGCTCTGATCAATGGACCACCAAGAGTGGAAACTTTAGAAGTAAAAAGAAAAAACTTGGCTTCACAGTTTTTCTTAGATTCAACCCCACTTGTGTGATATAAATCCAACTGTATGTTTATCTACTCAACTACTTCTTTTCATCTTATAAAACACCCTAATTTGTAGTTATTCCTTCATTTTATAACTGTTTTGTGTAGTTAAAGTACATTAAATCTTTGAATGAAGCAAGCCAATAAAAGGCAATGGCATACTTTGTACATAGCTGTAATATGATGTGACTGGCAGACTCTATTGCATTTTAGTAGGGACCCAAATATTTGAAATGGTAAATGTTTTACATTTTAGTTTTTGAAGGATATTGAATTAGATCTTTTGAAATTCTTAAACTATTTCTGATTTTGGAGTTAGAAAAACCAGATTATTTACTTAACTAACTTTGAGCATCATTCATCCATCCATTCAAAATTTATTGCATGCCTATCATGTATGAGGCATGATTAGGTACTGATAGTATGCTGAAAAAATATAAAAATTGTTTGTGCCATTGTGGAACACATAAGTCATTTATTTATATGTTCCTAAGTAACCTACTTCCTAGGTTATTGTGAAGATTAAATTTAGATGATAATGTAAAAGGACTAGTACTATACCTGCGTATTTCAGGAAAATAATGATTTTCTGCTCCTTTAAAAGATGATATCAAGATATTAATTCTTTTTTAAAATTAAAATTATAGCCTGCTTTTTGTATATTTATTTAAATTTACTTATATAAATTAGCTCTACACCTATATATTATGTCATATATGTATTTGTCCTACATCCATCTATTGCTCTCTCTTTGTGTATGTGACTATAGTACTTTGGCCATTTTTATTAAAAATTGGTTTCGTATAATTATTTCAAAATACTGAGGATGTTTACATCTCTTTGTGTGTGTATGTGTGTGTGAATCTAGTAGACCATTTTAACCAGGGCAATATGAGAATCTATATGTACCATATACTGAAACTGTAGATGCTATTTACTGAAGAAGCAGTAAAATACCCCTTTCTGTTAGTCTGTGAATAAGGAGCAATAGGAATAAGATGACTTATTAGTTTGTCTATCTATCCATTCATCTATCTGTTTATTTGTATCTATATCATCTATTTATGGGTGTTTATTGTATATTTGTATACATTTATTTAAATGTATTATCTCTATATATGTATCTGTGTCTTATGTATATTCTTTATATCATATATAACTTGTAGAGCTAACTTAATATGTTTTTCTTTCTTATTGATAGACTATTTAAATAAAGGGGCATTTTACTCCTTTTTTTAAGGCCCCCCAAAGATTCTCTGTGCAGAAAAAGTTGTTATAAGCATCATTCTTTCTATAACTGGGTAAACATGCTAATGTTAAAAGCTGGCTTGAATTCTTAAAGTGCTTTCTTTAAAATCACATTAATACACACATCTTGAACACTTGATTCCTGGCACTAAAATTTTTGTGGTTTATATTGGGTAAGAAAGACTGTAAGGTATACATGTTATAGATAAGTGATTTTCAGCAAAGATGCTATTGGCATTTGGGGCTAGACGGTTCTTTTTCTGTAAAAGACTATCCCACACATTGCATGGCGTTTAGAACTTCAGATCTCTTGGGCACTAAATAGGAGTTGCACCTCCAGATAAAAATTCAAATGTACTCCCCTGCCTGCCATTTCCAGATGCCCCAAGGAGAAGACAGTATTACCCACTGTTAAAACTTCTCTTAAAGGTAATTATTTAAAAAAAAGACATAAAAAATTGGCCTTGAGATTTTTAAAAAATAGGTAAACATTTTAAATAATAATGTAAAATTAAAGTAAATGTATTTACTATCATTTTTATCTGTATTTTTTATTGTAAAATGATGAATTGATATAGTTTTGGTTTTATTTTATCTTTATGTGTATTGGTGGTAAGGCTTGCATTCTGCATGTTAGTAGATGTATTTCTAGCTTAAACAATGAACTGAAACCCCTAGAAATGTTTTTAACAGGCACTGAATGAGACCAAACATAGCTAGTTAAATATAGGGTTGTATTATACATATATTTGCTTTTTCTCTATGTTATGATGTTTTGACATCTTAAAAAGCCTTTCCGGCTGGGGAGAGACTACTCCTCCTGGGGCTAGCCAATTCTTAGAGATAACAAAGAACTTAGTTGGGAGTGTGCCTTTGATCTGCAAACTAACCAATCCAGAGCCATACCTCCTCTGTCTGGAGGGTACACTGCTGAAGGCGATCTTCCTCTTTTAGTCATCCCGCAGCCAGGTACGAGACAACTAGAGATACCTGTATAGCCCAAAGGCCACCAGAATTATTCGCTACCAGAATTACTCGCTACCAGAATTATTCAAACTAGCCATTCTTTTTTTTTTTTTTTTTTTTTGTGTGTGTGTGTGTGGGGAAGACCAGCCCTGAGCTAACATCCGTCGCCAATCCTCCCCTTTTTGCTGAGGAAGACTGGCCCTGGGCTAACATCCGTGCCCATCTTCCTCCACTTTATATGGGACGCCGCCACGGCATGGCTGGCAGGCAGTGCGTCGGCGGGCGCCCGGGATCCGAACTCGCGAACCCCGGGCTGCCAAGCGCGGACTAAACCGCTGCGCCACCGGGCGGCCCCCAAACTAGCCATTCTTAAACTATTTACTTGCTCTGCCTTGCCTTTCCTGTGGAAACTCCAGGAAAAGACTTGGCCTATGCTCTCCCCTTGCTTCTGTCTTCTTCCACCTGACCAAAACATGGTGCTTTTCCTGTGATACCTCTCTAGGATCTGTGAGTATAATAAACTTTGTGTTCCTGAGCCTCTTCTCTGTCCCCTCTTGTGGCTACAACTGACTGCCCATCACATGAAAGAACACAGAACAAGGGTGTTATATATACTGCTTTATGAATTGCCACATCTGAAATAAGATATTGTAACTTTTGAGTAATTAATATACCACAGGAAATTCCATAACTTCTCTTTATTTTTGTGTCTTCTCTTCTTATTCCTATATAGCTCATTACTCTTATTTTATTATTTATATTTAAGAATTTTTTTGTTGAAAATTCTGCAGGCCTTACAATATATATCTAATAAATATGCAGATTTGAATAGATTCATCATTTTTATGTGTACTGATTTTCTACTGTTACTAACTGAAGCATATTATAAAACTAAACTGGAAAAATGTAATAATAAGGAATAGACTATGATGCTAAAACAAAGAGATCTTAGAATATAGTGGTGTTCAACAAGCACTTTATTTTTCTTTCACATAACACTAACTAGAGGAGGGAGAGTACCCAGGCTGTTAGGGTCCCTCTGCATCCACAATAGGATGCTTCTGTGTAAGGTGATTGCTCCAGTTGTTGCTGTCTCCCAGCCAGCAGGAAGAAGGAAAAGAGCCACAAGAGCACACACATTCATTCTGGGAAGTGAGGAATGACATACCTCATTCATGTCCACTCATATCCGGAACTTAATCACATGACCACACCAAGCTGAAAGAGAGGCTGGAAATGTAGTCTTTAGTTGGACAACCATTTTAAAATTTGGGCGATCTATTATAGAAGGGGGAGCATGGATTTTGGTGGGTAACTAGTAGTCCCTACTATAAACATATATATAGTTTCTGTAGGAATAGTTTCCTATAATAGTTGCCACCCAAATACCACAAAATTGGTAAAACCATCTTTTGAAGTTCAATACGGCACAAAGCTCTGTTGGAAATGTCTTTTGAAATTGGATTAAAACAGCAGTTAACTGGAACCAGTTGACTTGGAGCCTTCTCTTAACTGGATTCCCTCCACCCAACACTCCCTCCCTCACATTCATATTATACACACAAACACATACTTTGTGCATTGTTTGTTTGTTCATGCATATAACAAATATTGATTAAAAGCCAACTATGTGAGGCTATGCCTATGCTAGATGACAAAAATGCATTGGTAGCGTTGTTTGATCGCTGTTCATATGTTTATAAATATAACCCTTAAAGTTCAGCAGAATCTCTAATGTTCAAAAAAAGGTGATGCTTTTAGGATTTAGTGCTTTCTGCTGTGACTTAGAAGTAGTCATTTGACCATATAAATGCCAACAAAAACTGTACTTTTAGAAGTATTTGGTATATTTTGGCTCTGTAGAATCTGTATTTAACCTAACTTCTCGTCCTGTGAATATTTTTCCCTCGTGTACTTGTGAATAAATAGCATATAAAAAATAGTTATGGAAAGATGATAATGTCTTGAGGAAGTACAAATTCCATCTTAGAATTCAAAACAGAATTGTTCCTTTGTTAGATACCAGTTCCTCAAGATTAACTTTCTCACTGTATCATTAGATTATTCAGTATACACTTCCTCTAGAGGAAGCCTAAGATTTCATACATAATGTTGTCTTGAAAATGTATATGAAGGTACATCTAAATTCTGAACTAATTGACTAAAAATGTGATGTGTTTTCCAATATTATTATTTTGTATTTATGGGCTCACTGAGTACCAGTATACAGCTTAACACTTATCACTTGTGGTGCTCCTGTTGAGTTCCATCTTTGTGCCATCTGTAATGGGTTTAAGGGACCTGTGCTGTTTATTTAGCATTAGCACAAATGCTTGTTTTTTCACTTATTTTTATAAAATAAGGGCAAAATTCAGGAAAGTATTATAATATCTGTATCAACAAACACTGTTGTACAATGGTGGCAACATATCTGAGACAGAAATTTTGTCTGGAAGTTTTACTGCCATTCATCAGCTGCTCTATGAAAGGAAGTTAGGGGTATTATGCTGGAAAATCACGTGTCAAAGTTGATGATTGCCTATTCTGTGTTCAGTAGCCAGTGTGACCAGGGCCAGTTACTCTCATCGTTAAAAAACAGCAACTATTATTGTTCTATTTTTCTCATTATAAAAATAACACATGCTTATTGAAAAAATACTGGAAATTCTGAAATCACATGTGGTTCTGTTTTTTATTTTTATTGTACTTTAAAGAAACACATTAATTTATATATTAATTGTCTTAATATACTTATTGCTTTCAGAATTCTCCATAGTATTTTACCTAGGGTACAGATGCTGACCCATTGAAATTTTGTAGGTTATTTTCAATTTGCCAGTACCAAAGGTTACTGTAATTTGTTTGAATTCTTTACATATTAATGATATTAAATCTTTATTCTAGTTTGTCATTTACCTGTTCTTTGTATGTAGTAGATTTTTTTCATCATGCAGAAGTTTGAAATATTTTATGCAATCAGATCTGTATAAAATCTTCTGATCTTTTGATATTTTTCTGTTTTTTTTTTTTTTTAATGCTCAGAAAGGCTTCCATAGATTGGGCTGATAAATATTTTTTCTTGTTTTATGGCTTATATCTAACTCTTAAAATATCTGGAATTTAATTTGGTTATAAGTTGAGGTGCTATAACCTTTTTCCCCTCAAAGTAGTTAACTGCTTTGTCAGAGCCAATTATTGAATATTACTTTTCTTAATATATTCCAGATTTTTCTATGTATTTGATATATTTACTAGATTATATATGAGCCCTAATAAGATTACATCCTATAACAATGAAGCATTTAAAATGAGGTGGTGGTTGGGAGAGGAATTTTGTATTCCTATTTTTATATGAGTTCTGGTTTTGAAATTTAGTTTAGTGTGTGTTTGACTATTGATTACTTTCTGAGTTGTGTACAATATTCCAACAAAATAAGAATCTTTCCATTTTTGTAAGTGGGCTAAAGTATTTATTAGTATCACTTTCTACTCTGAATCCAGGTGAAATACTAAATACATCACTGAGTTGATCATAAATTTAATATTTCCTTGTCATTGAGGTTTTTGCTAAATAGAAGCAAAAACCTATGCTTCATTTAAAGATACTATGTGCTTTTTTTTCGCCAACAGTACAGTTTTACATAATATTTCTTTAAAAATTAATTACTGGTAGAATCTGACTTTTTTTTCTTTTTCAAGGGAAAAATTTATACACAAATGAATATGTGGCAATTAAACTGGTAAGTTCACGTTTCTTATTTTTCCTTAATTATTACTGGGAAAGTGATGTGCATAACTGATCTTTTGTTATTAGGTTCCTAGCATCATCATGCCTCTCAAGTGTATGATAATGTATAGCATGTCTGTGTCTTTCTGTGTCTTGAAGACTCAGGCCTTATACTTTGGCAGCATTGTAGAATTGAATTTTTGAATTTTAGTACTTTTTTTTTTGTGAGGAAGATTAGCCCTGAGCTAGCATCCATGCCCATCTTCCTCTACTTTATATGGGACGCTGCCACAGCATGGCTTGACAAGTGGTGCGTCAGGCCTCGCCCAGGATCCGAACCTGCAAACCCCAGGCCGTGGAAGTGGAGTGTGAACTTAACTGCTATGCCACTGGGCGGTCCCTTGGTACTATTTTTAATTTAAAAAAGCTAGCATATTGGCATTTTTAATCAGATAAAAATTAGAAAGCAAGATTTCTCTTTCTGATTCAAGCATTTGGACGGAAGTGTCCTTAGTATTCAGGATTACATTCTTTGAAAACATATTTCCAGGTACCTTCCAAAATCTCTTTTTCTACTGATATTTTGCATGTGGTAAAGCTGACTATTGCTTGACCTTCAGGGGTTCAGAAATGCTTGATGTGGGTGGAGAATAGCAGGGAAAGCAAACTCCTGTGCGATTATTCTGAACTTCTAAATGTGTCCGGTACCACAGCTAGAGGGCAGCGTTTTTTAGAAGAATTGGGATCTGGAAGTTTTTGTAAGACATAATTTCTTCTGGCACAACTTTTCTATCTGGTTTGCCAGCCAGGTTTCCCTGAGGTTAAGCATGGCCTGGTTTTTCCAGTCTGCCTGCCATTCTCAATCTTGTCTCTGCCAATATAACCACTGTTATTAGGGTAATGTGAGATTAATATATAAGGAGAGACCATTAGAGGAAGAGGCAAGTGGGACAAGTAAAACTTTGGGGATGAGATGAAACACTGTACTACTTAATTTTAAGTATCTCTGTGAGTGTAGACCAAGTTTTACTGCAACAAATGCTGTTTATTTTTCACTGGGAAATAAAGATGCACAGTAGGGTTGTGGTGCCACCAGGAGAGACTGGCTGATTGACATGTGGGTTGGGACTGGCATTTACGTAGGTGAGTTCACCTTGGTTTTAAGGTCTCGTCTTTGATTTTGTAACAGAAAATCTGGTTAGGTCATCCATTAAGATTGTCACTGTTATTCAGAGGTGCATTCGCAGTTATCAGTTCACTCAATCAGTCAAACTCTCAGAGATGTAAATATTTAGGAAGAGTTAACTTCTAATTTATAATGAGGTATTTTACTATTACAGGTCCAGAGTGCCCAAATTAGTATAAATAATATATTTTCTTTCTATAGGCTAATCTACATAGAAAATGAAGTTGAAGTTACAAGGTTTCCCTCATAAGCATGAACTCAGGACAAGGGGAGTTAGTTTGTATGAGTCACAATAAGGAGGCCCACGATACAGAGACTGGACAGTGTTTGAATGGACATTGCTGACTTTCATTTCTTTGGAATTCTTCCTTTTCCCATGTTCTAGGCCAGTGGTCTAGGATCTAGACATTGTATGGTGTTGGGAGTGGGAGTGGCGCATAGGGTAGAGGTGTGGCAACATGCATATTCTGTGTTATTGATGCAGCAGCCTATGGTGAGCAGCTCCACTCATGGGAGCATGTGAATGATACTTAACTGGTATGTTAAGGCAAATAAACCATTGTGTCAAAACAGGAGCCACTGCTTTAGGCCAACCTTTCCTTCTCTGTTTCAGTCATTAAGTGGTCAACCTTAGCTCCTGTTTTTCTCAGATTTGGAACTTGTTCACCCTGTTGACACCATTGATGCCTGAGTAAACATTTACTATGTCATCTTTCAGCCTCCTTATTATATATACACATACATCACTCTTTTAGTTTATCTTTGTGCCACATCACTATCCCTTTAATTCTTTTTCTTTTTCTTCTTTTGTTTTTTGAACATTCATTCTCTGCTCTGATTTATCCCTTTTTAAAGCACAGTGATCAGCACTATGTATAATAGTTGTGGTTATTTGGTGTTCTTTCTGGGAACTGGGAATATTTTTGGATCTATGTCTAGTATTTTAAGGTTGAAGTATGGTATAGTCATGTTCACCTCCAATTCATCCAAAAAATACATTGGCAGGACAGAAAAATTTTCACATAAACTGTTGGACCATAGTTTGGTACTTAGTTTACTATATATATATATGTAAATAAGTATAAAATGTCCTTATATGTTTTTTGTTTGTGTCTGTTTATAACAGATAACATAATTTTGTTCAGAACCTGCCTTAAAAGTACTTATTTGAAAATGTTATGTCTGTGTACATTCAGTACTATCTGATTTTTGTACTTTGGTGCAAATGAAGGCATTATTTGATAACGGTGGTGTTCACAGAGCAGATTTCAGTGACTACTTTCAGCTCTGTTATCTCTTACAAAGGTTTTTACATTTATTTAATGTTGCCCTAGTTCAAATTGATAGTTTGTTTCAGGGTAATTTATTAATTTGATCTCAGCAACCACTCTCATATCTTGTTTGCGCTTATGTAATAACCTATTGTTCATGAATAATGAAAATGTCATCCTGTGATGAGGTGACTTCTGTTATATTGTGGTATAATAAAATTTTACTACTAGTAAAGTACTGGAATCAAGTTGAACTGACTCAACTAAGTTAGATCTGGTTTTCTATTTTTACCTAAGGAATATTAGTGATTTAATAAATTATGTATTTAATTTCACTTGTGATTGCATACGTGAGCATCATTTATTACATTTTATGGTTATATACTTTTATATAGTTAACTGAAGAATTATGGGTAATATAGCACTCATTTTGTGAAGGTACTGTTTTAAGTCATATATGTATATATATACATATATAATGAGAAAGATAAAGTTTTATTTCTCTTTTATAGATGAGGGACCTGAACAGTACAGAAAGGTTAAGTAACTTGTCAAAGTCACACAGCTAGTAAGTAATGGATTTAGGATTCAAACCCAGTACAGTTTAGAAAAGCACAATGTCTGTGCTTTTAGGTATTTTACTATCCTGCCTCTCAAGAACTAAGCTGATTGTTTTCTCCTATAATAATCTTTATGATTATAATTGTTCCACTGGGATTTTACTAGTTTCTATTCTGAAGTCTTTGTTATTGGTTGTAGTTTCATTATGATATGTCTTGGTATAAATTTCTTTTTAGTTATTCTGTTTGGCATTCACATTCCTCTTGAATCTGTGGTTTGTTACCTTTCATATTTATAGCAGTTATTTCTTCATTCGTTGCCTCTGCTCACTTTTCTCTCTCCTTTCTTCCTGAGACTCTTATCAAATGCATATTAGACCTTCTTATTGTATTGCCTAGATCTCTAATCTTTTTTTTGTATTTTCCATTTTTCTTCCTTAATAGTGCATTCTGTATAATTTATATAGATGCATTCTACATAATTTTCTAATTCTGTAGACGTTTTTCTATCTGTCTTCCAGTTTCCAAATTCTTTTTTCTGTTGTCTTAAACTGCTGGCAAACTAAGTTTTAAATTTTGCTTATTGTAGTTTTTTTTATTTCTTGAAGTTCTGTTGGTTTTGTTTAAATTTTGTTACCTCTTATACTTTCCTGTTGGATCTTGTTCAAATTTCCTGTTACCCTGTTATAGTTTCCTGTTTTCTGCAGATATTTTCACACATTTATTATTTATTTCTTATATTTAAAATCTATGTTGTTTCTGTTTATGTTGTCTCTGTGTGTGTGTGTGTGTATAAATCTCAAAAACATTATGTTGAGTGAAAAAAGCCAGACACATATGTATAAAACATATACTGTATCATGCCATTTATATGATACTCAACAACAGGCAAAACTAATCCAAAGGTAATAGAAGTCAAAAAGTGATTACCTGTGAGGGAAGGGAAATGTTCTGAAGATTTTTTGAGGTGGTGGTTGCAGGGGTAGATACAGTTAACAAAGCTCATGGACCTAATGTTTATGAACTGTGTTTTTTATTGTAAGCTATACCCTAACTAAAAATCTTTAAAAATATATTGTTGCTACCATCAAAACTTTCACATCTCCATCTTTGTTATTTCTCTTCTATGATTTCACTTTAACCTAGAACTTTTACATAAGAAATACACAGTTTAGAGGTTAATTCCTGGGAACAGGAGAAATAGATTAAGGACACCATTCCCTTAGTCATGAATGTTCGGATTATACTTTTTTTCAGGGTCAGAGAATCAAACATATTTTCCTAATGCTTGATCTAATGGGCACTTAACCTTATGTACATTTATGGCATCAATTTATTTTATGTTGAATGTAAAGTTGATTTTTATATGGATCTAACCTTAGAGAGAGAAAGATGTCTAATAAAACATTACATATGTAAGTGTTGATACCAAGATTTATAACATTGGAATTGGAGCCTAGTGATCTTTTAATAACTTAAATATTTTTTATTGTTTGTTCTTTAATTAGGAGCCTATGAAGTCCAGAGCACCACAGCTACATTTGGAATACAGATTCTACAAGCAGTTAGGATCTGGAGGTAAAGTTTTATATTACTTTTAAATTTGTAATTAAATGGATTGTCATGGTAATAATTCTTTAGTTTCAGAGAACAGTATTTTAAATTTGGTTGCAATGAATCTCTTCTTAACGTTACGCTTACTAGACATTTTCTTACTAGTATCTTGATGTTCCCTTTCTATTTTAAATTTGACATTTTCAGAGTTTTTTTGTGTTGGTGCTAATATGAGTAGAGAACATTGTGAAAATATTTAATTTGAGAATATGAGATGCATATAGCTTCCATATTCTTAGTCTTTTTGGTGATATAGTTATTGGAGTGAATTATAACATTGTGGTAGGCTGCAAAATGGCCTCATAAGAGATATCCAGATCATAATCCCTGAAACCTGTAAATGTGACCTTCTGGCAAAGACTTTGCAGGTATGATTAAGTTAAGGCTCTTGAGATGGGGAAATTATTCTGTATTTCTGGGTCGCCCCTCAACGAAATCACAAATATCCTTATAAAAGAGAGGCAGAGGGACATTTTACAAACACGGAAGAGGAGAAGGCAAAGTGGCTGTAGAGGCAGAAGTTGGAGTGATATAGCCGTAAGCCAAGGAATGCTGGCAGCCATGAGAACCTGGAAGAGGCTTCTAGGATTCTCCCTTAGAACCTCCAGAGGGAGCATGCCCCTGCCAACCACGATTCAGCCTAGTGAAACTGATTTCTGATTTCTGACCTCCAGAACTGTGAGAAAATCAGTTTTTGTTGTTTTAAGTCACAAGTGTGTAATAATTACAGTGGCTGTAGGAAACTAATACAGGTATATTTTTACATAGACTCCAAATCTAAGTAAGAATGAATATTTTGTGCCATTGGGAAAAGCTAATGAGAAAATTTCCTGTTGTATGTTGCATTTCTGTTATGTTAAAGCTTCTCCCAGTTCTACTTTTTCTGTTCACTCCTATTCAACTACCTGATTTTATATGTACAGTTTCTTACGAGGTAGGGATATTTTGTTTCCTCAGATTTAATAAAATGGAAATTTTTCATGTGTCTTTTTGTAAACACATGTTTATGTTTTAACTGGTAGCATTGTCCATTTCTCAATATATTTTCAATTTTGCATTCTTTTTTTCTAAGAGCATACTTTCTAAATGAGTAGTCATTGTGGGGACAATAAGCTGACATTTTGTATTAATGTTTTTATCACTATAGACTTCTCGTTATGCGTATTTAAGTCTGATACAGACAGGACTCCGGGAGTTATCAGAATTATCACTGACAACTGAGATTTAAAAGATAGGGAGATAATACTAATTACCTGTGAAACTACACATGTTAGTTACGACTAGCAAGTGACAGAAAGCCCTATGAAGCTAAGTGGGAAAAAAAAGGAGTTTATTGGCTCATGTACTGGAAATTCAGGGAAAGGACCTATATATAAGACATTGCTATATCCAGGATTTCAAATGCTGTCATCAGGGACATCTTCAATTTGTCTCTGTGCTCTGCCTTTTTGTGTGTGTGTAAGCTTTGTTCTCTGGTTGGCCCTTCTTATGAGAAGGTAGAGGTGGTTACCAGTAGCCTAGCTTAGCAATTATAAAAGCATCTTTTTCCTAAAAATTCCAGCAAAAGTTCTAGGACTGAATCTTACTGTCTTATTTTGTGCCCCCTGCCTTTCCTTGATTTGATCATTATGAATTTGATTGCCCAGACTTAGGCTCATCCCAGGAGCTACCTGAAACTCAGGGACTGGGAGTGGGGAGAGGTGGTTGTCTAATGGGAAATTGAGGTGTTATCAGAAGAAGGAACATTGCTGAGGAGATGACAACAGATCTATCTACTTAAGTAGTAAAACTATCATTTGGAAAAATAGGATTGAATACTTTAATTGGGTAAGAATGAATAAGTCAATTTAGAGTTTAAGAAGTCATTGAATTGAATACCAAGTGTGGACTTACTTTTATTATTATATTCTTTGCTTTTTTTAACTTAAAAAAATTATGTCAGAGATAGTAATAATAAAAATGAAACATGCATCTTTTACCACTTGAATGCCATAGGACCACAATGTTGCACAACTCCGGGAACCACCGTTTACAGGATAGTCTGTATATGTAAAGGTGCTCCCCTTTGCTCCAAGGCGTAGCGTTTACATAGATTGAAATATGGTATTGCTGGAAGGTGTGCATTTGTGGTGGCTCTGAAACTCTGATAAGTGTGGCTATTTTTGAGTATTTCATATGAATCATCTGAATTTTGGTTACTTGTTAGTGTTTTTATCAATCGTGAATTTTAAAAACATTTTCGAGTACCCATGTGGCTTAGTAGAGAAACAAGAATGATTAATTGTTTGGGGAGAGGCTGACAACTTTAAAATAATTTGATTTTGGAATTGATCCTTAAAAAGATTATATTTTCAGGGGCCGCCCGGTGGCGCAGCGGTTTAGTCCGCGCTTGGCAGCCCGGGGTTCGCGAGTTCGGATCCCGGGCGCCCGCCGACGCACTGCCTGTCAGCCATGCCGTGGCGGCGTCCCATATAAAGTAGAGGAAGATGGGCACGATGTTAGCCCAGGGCCAGTCTTCCTCCTCAGCAAAAAGGGGAAGATTGGCAATAGATGTTAGCTCAGGGCTGGTCTTCCCCACAAAAAACAAAAACAAAAACAAAAAACAAACAAACAAACAAAAAAAGATTATATTTTCAGATTGCTCTTAATCATAAACGAGCCATTCAAAGTAATTTAGCCTGTAACTCTCTTACGGTTTGTTGTTTTATTGAAGTAGCAGCTAGCTTGTTAGTGTTCAAGTTAGATATATTTAATCAATATCCAGAATATATATTATAGAATATATATACTTCATCAATATCCAGAATATATAAAGACCTCCTAAACTCAACAACAAAAATACAAACAATCCAATTCAAAAATGGGTGAAGGACTTGAATAGACATTTCTCTAAAGAAGATATACAGATGGCCAATAAGCACATGAAAAAATGGTCAGTATCACTAATCATTAGGGAAATGTAAATCAAGGCCACAAAGACATTCCACTTCATACCCATTAGAATGCCTATTATCAAATAAACAAAAAACAAACCAAAAACCAGTAAACAAGAAGTTGTGTGAATGTGGAAAAATTGGAATCTTTGTACATTGCTGGTGGGAATGTAAGATGATGCAGCCACTGTGGAAAACAGTATAAGTATTCCTCAAAATATTAAATGTAGAATTATCATTTGATCCAGCAATTCTGCTTCTAGTTATATACACAAAAGAATTGAAAACAGGGACTCAAACATATATTTGTACACCCCTGTTAATAGCGACATTATTTGTAATCAAAAGGTAGAAACAACCCAAATGTTCATTGACAGATGAATGGATAAACAAAATGTGGTATATACAAATAAGGGAATATTATTCAGCCTTAAAAAGGAAGGACATTCTGACACATGCTGCAGTCAGGCTCTCTCTAGCTTCCTGCTCCTATTTTTAGTATGCGACTTTCATCTTTATGATCCTGGATTTTTTGTAACAGGAGGGAGGAGGGAGGAAGGAAAGGATCAAATTACTATTTATACAAGGATAACTTCTAATTATTTGTCTCCTGCCTTCATTCTTAAAATCTAGCTATACGTGTATGTCCCTATTAGAACCAGAAATTCTATGTACCTGGAATTGTACTCCCTACCTTCTTTTTCTCTTACTTTTCCAATGATTTTTCTCTCTTCCAGAAGACCTGCTTGCTCTTCTGGATTACTTCGTTCCATTAGTGGCACACACATTCAAGCTGAAAATGTTAGTCACCTTTGATTTTAGCCTATTGGGATAATCAAAAGTTCTGTCAGTTCTCTCTTTAAGATAGCTCTTCTCTTCTTCCAGTCTCTACTGTCACTTTTCTTTGAATTGGGCTTCGTTTTAGTGCATCTCACCTCCTTCTTACCTCCACTCCTCATAGAAACTCATCATTTAGCATAAAGTCCAAATTTCTTTCTCTTTCTACTAACTCACTTTGCGCTAAACTTACTGTTCTTTGAATAGAAATTATTTCATATGTTTGTATTCTTCTTTCTGGAATGTCTTTTTCTCTCAATGAATTCCTTCTTTTTTTAGGCCCCAGCTGAATGTCACCTCTTTTGTAATGCATTTTCTGGCATCTGTTTGTTCTCTCCAGAAAAGCTTCTTCTTTGACCTGAAATTATTTTGAATATACCTTTTTCTTTTCTCATATCATACTATATTATTTGCTTATGTCTCTCTCCTCCATTAAAATTTGAACTCTTTGAGGGCAGTGAAATGATATATTCATCTTTTTATTCTTGAAACTGAGTGGAATGATTGACAATTTTAGGTCCTTGGTAAATGATTGAAATGGTAAATTCTAAAGTGAGAATAGTAGACTATTTTCTTTTATTAGATGTGAAGTTGCAATACATAATCTCCAAAATTTCCTATAGCTTTTAAACTTTTGTGATCGTATGTTTATTTATTTATATTTTTTTTGTGAGGAAGACCAGCCCTGAGCTAACATCCGTTGCCAATCCTCCTCTTTTTGCTGAGGAAGACTGGCCCTGGGCTACTATCTTCCTCTACTTTATGTGGGACCGCCACCACAGCATGGCTGACAAGCAGTGTGTCAGCAGGCGCCTGGGATCCGAACCTGTGAACCCTGGGCTGCCAAGTGTGAACTAAACCTGTGCCACCGGGCGGCCCCGTGATTGTATGTTTAACGTTTGATATTTTAATATTATAAAAAATTGTTATATTAGTGAATTTTGAGTTTTTTCCGTTTTGATAAAGAAACATAGCCATACAATTTCAATAAATTTTATTTTAGTCAATTTCACTTGTATTATCCTATGATTAGGTAAATTTAATTCATTTTAGAGATCTAGAAATAGAAGGAAAAATATCAGTGATGAGAATTTTTTTAAATTAATGGAAATAGTAAACCAAGGAGATGTGCAGATAGTTTTGTAATTAACTGAACTGTACAATTCAGCCATCTAAAAATAATCACTTTCCAGGAAGGCATAGGTTTTAATTATCAGAGTTAATTCAGATTTTTAATTTGCTTGAAAAAACGTTTAGTTGAATTGTTGATACTTCATGAAAATACATGGGACATATTTTGAAATTTATGGGGAAATTTTCTTTGAAGATCTGTGATTCTGAGTAATGCTTTTTTATATTAAATTGTTTTCTTGATATCAGATGGTTTAGGCTATATTGGGGGAAATTTTGCAATTATTTATTCCTTGAGATTTCTTTATCAACTGATATCTTTATCGCAGAAAGTAAAATAACCTTTTTTTCTGTCATAAATTATCAAAGGAAGTAAAATAGCCTTTTTTTCTGTCATAAATTACTATTCTTGGCAAACCTCTACCTCTAGAAATTATTTTAAATATACTATTTGAGACGATGCATATGTTAAATCATTGCTTCTCAGGTGAGCATCTTGATTTTTTGATGTTCCCTGAGGTACCTATTTCTAAATAATGATTTGATAATAGCAGCAGTGGCTGTTCTAAAATTATACATCTTCATAGTATTGCCTTCTAAGAGCTGTTAGAAAAGCTTCTCTTCCTTCTTTATACTGACCTGTCTGTCTGCTTGCTTTGTGCTTTGTTGTAAAAAGTCAGGATTTATATGTCCCCTATGTTTTTTGCTCTGGTTTTTCGATGCCTCCATTTTCACATTCTTTTCAAGACTATTTAGCTCTGTCTGCTAGCTAAATGAGTGTTGGTGATTTCATAATGTATGGAAATTTTATCATACTATTCATTTTTGAAAAAGATTATGGGTAATAGTGTAAGCCTTTCAAATGTGGGTATACACAGTCAGTAGTATCTAAAATTCCTTTTATTCATAGCGTTGTCAGATTAGAGTTTCTTTGACCATTTTTTAAGAAATTGTGTGCTTTCTATGTAAGTGTCTGAGAAAACTGAAAGAAAATATTATAAAAACCATGAAAGTTAAGTGAATAAATTAATTAGAATATTACCTATTATATTTTGGTAGTAACAGAAATAATGATGAATACTATATGGGTGAGTCAGTGGTTAGTGTAGACTTGATCTCAACCCGAATAACCAACTGTTTATGTAGCAGCTTGTTACAGTTCCTTTTTTCTGTCTTAGCTTAATTGCTTTTAGAAGACATCTTAAGTATGTGTAATAGTTCTAATTCTTTAGAGAGGCCTCTCTGTATGGGAATTGCTGTAAGTTATGTATTGCTAAACATTTATGAATGCTGTGCATTATCAGTATAAGAAAGAAGGGTTAACTGATAGTGGTTTCAGTTTGGTTTATGTAGTGCAGATATTAGGATAGTTGAGTGTTGTGTGGTAATTATCGTATTTTCAGTGATTAATTAATCACATAAGAACCTTAAAAAACAAATCATACTTTTGAAGAGGATATGACTAAATGGTGATGAGGGATTTAATTTTCTGAAATGCAGCATCATTTTTATAATTCCCTATGTAATAGTAAAAAGATAGAAAGTATAAAGCCATGATAAATAATATGATGATTTCATATTTATTTTTAATTTAAATGTAAAGTAGCACAGTGTGAGAGAAAATGTTTGTAAGATTGCAGCTTGGGGGTAAGAATGATAGATAAATCCAGTTTTTCCTTAATTATTTCAGCTCAAAGAGGATAAGGACTGAATAAAAAATAATATAATATAATGAATATAATACTCAATATTCATATAATATTCAAATATTCAGTATAATATAATAAACAATACTTGTTTGTAGATGATATTTTTTAATGTTTTTTGAAATTTAGAATAATTTCTAAATGTATACATAGAATTATCACGGAATGGACTAGTGCTTCTTTTTTTACAGTGGGTGCCTTTATTCCTTTTATTTGGGGTTAATTGGTAGAGTTTTACTACTAAATGTAGATGCTGTGGTATTTTAATGGAATGACTTTTACCAAGTCTGGAACTCAATGCACCTGTTTGTTCATATCAGAGCTTACTACTTAGTTAGGACAGCAGTTCTTAAACTTTTGGGTCTCAGGATCCTTTTTTTTTTTTTTTTTTGTGGGGAGGACCAGCCCTGAGCTAACATCTGTTGCCACTCCTCCCCTTTTTGCTGAGGGAGACTGGCCCTGGGCTAACATCTGTGCCCATCTTCCTCTACTTTATATGGGACGCTGCCACGGCATGGCTGACAGGCAGTGCGTCGGCGGGCGCCCGGGATCCGATCTCGTGAACCCTGGGCTGCCAAGCGTGGACTAAACCGCTGCGCCACCAGGCGGCCCCCCAGGATCCTTTTATACTCTTAAAACTTTTGAGAATCCCAGTG
Organism: Tapirus indicus; assembly: GCA_031878705.1. Lineage (NCBI taxonomy): Eukaryota > Metazoa > Chordata > Mammalia > Perissodactyla > Tapiridae > Tapirus > Tapirus indicus. Next base: position 42,552,599 of record CM062925.1, read on the forward strand.
AGCTTTTGTTGTTGTGGGTTATAGCTATTAATATTTACCATATGTAAAATTAAAACAGAAATATAAAAATAACATTTTTAAATAATAATATTTTTAAATCACAACTATGTTTTGCAAATCAAAAAAATGTGAGAAAAGTGGCCTCATTTTACATACTTTGCAAATCTCTTTAATGTCTGGCTTAATAGAAAACAGCTAGATTCTCATACCTTCTGCATTCAATCCATTGTGAAATCACATGTCAGGTGGCCTCTGGAAAACTCGACTCTTTGTGAGAGAAAGAGTAAAAAAGGTAAAGAAAAATTTAATATTATTATTAAAAAAATTTGATGTCACTGACCTCCTGAAAGGGTCTCATGGACTACCCGCTCCTGCCCCCAAGTGTCTCCAGACCACATGTTGGAAACTACTGAGCCAGGAGTATAAGCATTTGTGCTAAAGGTTAAGAATGCCTTAAAGCAAAACTTCCTTAGTAAAGAACAGCCTATGTGATAATTCTGTACTTAGTATTTCTAATCAGATTTTAGGTTTTCTTATCCAGGTCTATAGACTTTTAATTTCCTAATAAGTGTGTTAATACTTTTGTTCTAATATCTCCTATTTAACATTTACTTGAATAATTTCGAACCTGAAAATGGAAAGAAGCATCATGATGTTATTTCTTTTAATGATATGCTTAACTATTGCCCACCTATAAGGAACTGAATGAAGTACTTCACTACCTGGAACAAAGCACCAAGCAGTTTTTAAGAGTGTTAGACATCCTGTTGTTGTTTGTTGTTTTGTGACTTAATTAATGTTGTTTTGTCACTTAAATGGAATGCTGAAACATAAAATGAAGTGTATAGTAAAATTAATTTGGGGAGAGTAAGGATGAGACTGTATTTTCACATAATATGTGGATTTTGAATTCTTGACCATTCTTGGGAAAAAAATATACTTGTCTTGAAAATTAGGGATGTTAATAAGCGTCCCTGAAAAGTAGTGATGTTGGAAACGATCAGAACTTTCGTGAGTTCACAATGAATGGCTTTTTATAGTAGTCTCGAAAATAATTTTAAAACAATTGGAATTGGGTGGAGTATAAGTTTATAGTTGAAAATTCACTGGGTGCAAGAACAAATACAAAAGCTTGCTTTGCCCGTGAGTTGAATTGCATACATGCAACTCAGTAGCCCAGTAGACACAGCTAGTAACTTAATACCTCCCTTACTCTTCCAAGTCTTTTTGAGCCTCTCTCTTCTCTCTTGCACTCTTTTCCCTCACCTTTCCCGCTTCTAAAAACCTTCTTCCTTGTGGTCTTGCCTTCCTTATTTATACTGCTGTGGTTTTGTTTTTGCTTAGAGTGCTTCCCAGCCCCTGTTTATTAGTTGCAATTTTTCCTAACTCTTTAACAGTTTAATTTGTTTGCTCAATGTTAGAAAACTGCCCAGACTTGTCCTGCGAAGTGAAATTCTAGTTTGACCTTTACAATGTTTGCTTTACATTCTTGATTGTCTAAAAAATTTATAACTCTTGATTCTGTACTTCAGTGATGTAAAATTTATGTTGAAATACATTATTAATAGTTATCTAAAAAGTTTCTGCATTCATTGACTCATAAAACAATATGTGCCTCAAAAAGTCATTTAGAGTTAGATCATCTGTATTTTTTCAACCGAAAATCTGTGCTGAGTCATATTTTAGGGTAGAATGATGAAGCTGAGGTATTTTCATTCAAATTGGAGACAATGTCTGTTGAATTTATTCAATGAATATAATGCTCTTTATGGAATTTAGTCATTTTGGATAAGGTAGAGATATAATTTTGAGACACTTTGAAACCATTAAAGAGAGGAAATTTTGGAGAAAATTGAAGCAGTTTCCTTTTATCCCTTTACCGATATTTTTCACAGTGTTATTGTAGATACTCAAAGATATATATTATGTTTATAGCTTAATTGAATGTGTGTATTAGGTTCACAGCAATTTTCCTGTTAACAGTGAGTTGGCTTTTCTGAAATATAGTAGAGCAGATTTACTTATGCATACCCTTCCTCAACTATGAAAATTTCTGAGTGAATAATTATGAATTTTGAGTTATGCTTAATACAGATAGTTTGAAAAGAGAAGACTTGAAGGTTGGGTAAAAAGAAAGTTGGCAACTTGGATGGCAGAACTAGGGTAGAAAGTTTTGAAATGTAGCCATAGAAGAACTCAAAGTGAGGCAGAGTAAATCTGGGCATTAGAATGGATCCGTTTCTTCTTTTAGGGAGTTATGGTGGGGAGGAGGAGCAAGCCAAACTTACATTATAGGGCTGACAGGGTCTGAAGAGTGTACTTTGCTTTGTTCCTGGGAGCTCCAAAATGAAGTTAGTAGTAAGAATGGAGAAGGCTATATAACTTTGAATATTAGGAAGAGTGTTTGGAAAATACTAGCTCAATTATAGTTAATAGATGGATTAAATAAATGTGGTCTAAATCTTTTTCCAATTCAAGTTTCTCTTTGTGGTCCCAGAAGAATTTTTAAAAAATGTACATTTTTTTTACTGATTGCAAAAATAGCATGTGTTGTCTATAACAATTTGGAAAAGTTTAAAAAATATAAAAGTGACAGTAGAAATTACCTGTGCCTCCAGTAATCTCTGTTAGCTTTCTGATTCTTCCTTCTAGTATTTTTTCTATTCATATGTACATTTAATGACTTGTTAAAAGCATTTTATTTTAAAAGTAATACATGGTTGTTGTAAACAACAAAATTAACCATTTCAGAATTATAAGAAGTAAATAGTAAAAGTTTTTCCTTCACAGTTTTTCTCCAAAGGTAGGTAAAAGTGTTTTATATTCCACAGAATGGGTATGGCATAATTTGTTTAATTAGTCTAGGGTTGATGGACAGTTAGGTAGTTCCCAGTTGTTTTTCTTTACTATTACAAACAAGGTAGCTTGAACATCGTTGTGTGCATACTTTTGCTTACTTTGAAAAGGATAGGGCAATTTCTCTCTAAAAATGTACCAGTTCGTATTCTCACCAACAAGGTTTTAACCCACAATTTTGTCAACCTTGACTAATTAATTAACTTTTAAATTACGAATATCCTTTTGATGCTATACCAAAACTTGAGAAGTGGTAGTTTCTTAAAGGTCAGTTGCAAGGTAGAGTTAGAAGCCATATGAAAAAACTTTTCCTGTTCTCTTTTACATTAAAATCCATTGTACTTTGAATGGATCATTTACCTGTGCATAATTTTGTAAATATATGCGTTGGGCATTTGGAAAATACTTGTTCACTGAGTTATACAGATATTTCAAAGATTGACACATTTCGTTACCCCAAATTAAATCATAATAGTTATCATCATCACAAAAAGTTTTTTAAGTATTGGGAAGATGTCAAGGTCATCCTGGCAGATATAAATGTTGCAAAATTCTAATTTTTGCTCAAAAACTTGAATTTTATTTTATCATTGGTAACAAATAGGAACAAGTAGTTATTTCAGTTTTTGAAGTAACAGACTCTCTTTGCTTGAGAATGCCTTTTATTTCTTTTTTTTTGCTTCACTGCACTGTTGAATTGAGGTGAAAGTGGACATCCTTGTCTTGTTCCCAGTCATAAATGGAAAGCATTCAGTCTTTCACCATTAAGTATGATGTGAGCTGTGAGTTTTTCTTTTTTTCTCCCAGTTTTATTGAGATATAATTAACATACAGCACTATATAAGCTTAAGATGTACAGCATAATGATTTGACTTAGATTTATGGTGAAATGATTACTACAAGTTTAGTTAACATCCATCATCTCATATAGGTACAAAAAAAAGAGAAAGAAAAAAATGTTTTTTTTCCATTGTGATGAGAATTCTTAGTATTGACTCACTTAACGACTTGCAGTATACCATACAGCAGTATTAACTACAGTCATGATGTTGTACATTGCATCCTTAGAACTTATTTATCTTATAACTTGAAGTTTGTACCTTTTGGCCACCTGTATCCAGTTCCCCCTCCCCCTACTCCCTGCCTCTGGTGAAAATCTGATCTTTGAGTTTTTCTCAGATGCCCTTTACCAGGTTGCTGAGAGTTATGTCAATGCTTTTTTAGCATCTATAAAGGTGATCTTTTGAGTTTTCATATTTATTCTGTTATTATGGTGAATTACATTGGTAGATTTTTGAATTTTAACCCCAACTTGCATTCCTCAGTTAAATCATCCTTGATCATGACGTCTTGTTCACACTTACATCCTGTAATGTCCAACCCAGTCTCTTTAGAATGTAGTAGATGTTCAATAAGCATTTGTGGAATTAATTCAGACAGTGAGATGCCATAAATGGTTTTCCGTTTTGGAAACCTTTCAAAACATTTGAAAAAAATCAGTCATTTAATAAACCAAAATATATTGCTAACTTATTCAGAGATCATTTCACAACTTCAACTATTAAGAATATAGACGGTGACTCAGAAAAAGGTAGAAAATCCCTTTCACAGAAACTCATAACTGTTTATTTTTACATTATAAATTATAAAAAATACTTTATGTATTCTGTATATAGTTCTAACAAGCTTGATGACTTGGTTTCCTTGCACCGTACAGATCAGAAGCAGCAAACTAAAGAGTGGAAGTGAGTTGTTAGAGGTTGCTAAATTATGAGCATAAAAATTAACAACTTGCAGTGGTATAGAGGGGAAAAAAGCATTGTAGAAATAATGTTAAAAGTTTGGTAGCTGAGAACTTTTTTATAAGTCTTAATTGCAGCTCCAGGCTCTTAATGTATGTAGCATAGTAAAAGAAGTATTTCAGAGTTTGAATAAACTTTAGTGAGCCTCTCATCCACTATTTCTGAACCTTTTTTCTGCTTTTACATATGTGAGGGGTAGATATGACACATATGATAAGAGTGGTTCACTCGAAGATAGTGATTCCTCGTGGAAAGGGGAAATGTGGAGGGAGAAGGTGCTGACGTATGCAGATGGGAGTGTATGAGAATCTCTGTTTCTGGGGAGGGGACCATGGATGCAATTGGAACTTGTCTCCCTTCCCCACCCCTGCCACGATTATATTGTCTTACCCCCGTATCACGAGATGTTCTGCTGCCTCACTTATTTTCACATTTGAGAAAAACTGGTCTTATCCAAACTGCTAGTATTATAGTTAAGTAAACCGAAGCCCACTTGAGAGGTCGAATGGTTAATATCAGGCCAAACTAAGAACCTAGTTGTCCTGACTTCTAGTTCAGTGTTTTCTGTTCTGCCCATGCAATAATTAATATTCAAAATGATAGAGTAAACAACAAAAATGAAATTATGTTCTCTAAACTCTATTTTAAAAAGAATGGGAAGGTTTTATTTTATTTTAGAAAGATTTTTTTTCCCTTCTAAAATTGCTACAAAAAAACAAACCAAAAAACCACTTGGAAGTAAAACTGAGACATTTAAGATGGAAGAAGTTCATTTCCTCATGACGAATAAATAGATAAATGCAATGTTAAGATAAATTGATCACCTATTATATATGTGTTAGTTTATTGGGAGTCTGTTAGTTATAAAAATAAAATACAGATGATTTCTGTGTATTTAGACTTTATATTTGGAGTTTGTGTTATTTTTGTGTTGTTGCATAATGAATTATTTAGTAATTAGCGGCATAGAACAATAGCCTTTCTTATCTCTCAATTTCCATGGGTCAGGAGTCCAGGCATGGCTTAGCTGAGTCCTCTGTTGAGGGTCTTGCCAGGCTGAAATCAAGGTGTAAGCCTGGACTGCGATCTTATCTGAGGCTGAATCCACTTGCTATTTCACGGGTTATTTCCAAAATTCAGTTCCTCATGGTTGTAGGACTGAGGCTGTCAGGTGGGCCTGTCCACCATTCCCTGGCATGAGGCCCTCTTCCACAACATGGTAGTTTGCTTCTTTAAGGCCAATAGGAGAGCTTCTCTGTTGCTTTGTTTATCTCTGACTTCTAGATCCTCTTTTTAAAGGACTTACCTGATTAGGTCAGGCCCACCAGAATACTCTCCCTTTTGATTAATTCAGAGTCCACTGATAGGGCCCTTAATCACATCCCCTTTGCCACATTACATAACCTAATCACAAAAATGAAATCTGGGAGTCTTGCCCACACTCAGGAAGGGGATCATACAGGGTGTGTACACCAGAGGGTGGGAATTTTGGAGGGTGATCTTAGCATTATGCCTACTGCAGCATTATTAAAGAGAACTCCTTTGTTCAGTAAAAACTGAATCTTTCCTATGTGCCAAGCATTTCTCTAGGCCATGGGAAATGTAAGGCCAGGATGCCTAGGTCCTATCTGTGGTGAGGTGGTGGAGACCAATAATGAAGCACTGATTATAATGTCGTTCAGTAATGCGGCTGCAATAGAGGTGTAACCAGACTAAACTGTGAACATCAGGGGGAGGGTTTAGGGAGGGAGGAGGTTGGATCAGGAGTTTATTGTGTGTATGGAAAAGTAACAACTGCTGCTATAGTTCTTGAAACTACAAAATTAAAAGAAATTGTTCATTGACTTTCTGGGAAGAAAAGGTTGATATCTCAGATGAAGAATTATTAAAATCCTTTTTCTTTTCTCTTAGATGGTATACCTCAAGTTTACTATTTTGGCCCTTGTGGTAAATACAACGCTATGGTGCTGGAACTGCTGGGACCTAGTTTGGAAGACTTGTTTGACTTGTGTGACAGGACATTTTCTCTTAAAACAGTTCTCATGATAGCTATCCAACTGGTAAGTAAAGCAGGATGTTTTGAAGTTGTTTGAACAATTTTGTGGCTTGTTTGGTCACAAATGTATACTAAAAGTTGAAAGTTTTGCGACATTATCTTAAAGAACATTCGACCTAATAAAAATGTTTTGACTTTTCCTATCATTGTCTTTTTAGAATGCATGAATCAAGTGTATTTTGTTTGTATGAAAGAAGACTTTGAGTTTTGTGTGTGAGGAGCAGGGAGGTCATCGAAGAGTTGACACGTTATGATCAGAATGCTCAGTTTGAGAATTAAGTTGTTTCCAGCACTCTTCATGTAGAAGATAAATACTTAGAAAAGAGAACCATCAGAAACACAGATTCTTAACCTTGATAATAAATTCTAATGGCCTAGAAAAAGAAGGAACAAACTAATGAGAGTCGTATAAATTATTTAAATTTCAGGGAACCTATGGGGAAACAACTTAAAGGATAATTTTAAGGCAGTTTTGAAATAAATGCCAAAAGGAGTGTGCTGCAGAAGTCATAAAATTGTTTTTATCTGTTGACTCATTAATTCGACTTCTACAAATGTATCCTATGGAAGTATTCAGATGTACTTAAAGCTTTTTGTGCAAGAATGTTTATAATAAAGTGGGAAAGAACCCAAATGTACAGAAATTGAATAAATTATTAATAGCTGTAAAATAATAGGCAGCCATTAAAAAGAGTGTATTAAAAGAATGTTTGACCTGGAAAATCCTCACAATATTAAAATTAAAAATATGGGTCATAGAAGATTATATATTCCATGATCCAAAATTTGTTAACAAACAAACTAAAGTGGCCTGAGTGACTGTATGGTTACATTGCATTGCCAACCAGGGTTATCACTAAATGAAGCAATTTTATTTATTTGTAATGTTCTATTTTGTGACAGTTTGTACAATGAACATTATTTGAGAATGTGTAAAGCAATTAATAAAAATGTACTATATTATAATTAGTTGTATTCCAAAATTTTCTAGTTTCAAGGTCTTTTTAGATGTTTAGTACCTAAGGAGAAAGATAAAGAAAACAAGTTATGAAAAAGAAAAAGAAAGATGTACTAAGGGTGCTCTGTTAGTTGTTTTTATTTAACAGTTTAAACTCGTTACGTTTTTAAAATATAATTGTAAAAGTTGCTTGATTATTGAACTGGTAAGGAAGAATAAATTGTGACTTTATGAATATATCTTTATACTTTTGAGTTCAAGATTTTGTATCAGTAAAGTTTTTTGATTTTATGAGGCAGCATCATCTGAAAGTGTTGATTGAATCAGACTTACTGATATGAAAGGAATTCATAAAATTCAAACACTTTCATTTATAAGTGACCATAACAGTAAAAGCAAAGATTTTTAATCATAATTAGATATATATATTTGAGAAACTGTAGACTCATATCATGTTACTTTTAAAGGGTTGAAACAATTTCTAATTATTTTCTTCTTTACGTTTTCATTGTGAAAATTTTGTCTTGATTCTTTATGCTAATCAAAGCCTAAAATTTTATCTTCTTTTTTTTTTGAATCAAGATTTCTCGCATGGAATATGTCCATTCAAAGAACTTGATATACAGAGATGTAAAACCTGAGAACTTCTTAATAGGACGACCAGGAAGCAAAACCCAGCAAGTTATACATATTATAGATTTTGGTTTGGCAAAGGAATATATTGATCCAGAGACAAAGAAACACATACCATACAGAGAACACAAGAGCCTTACAGGAACAGCCAGATATATGAGCATAAACACACATTTAGGAAAAGGTATGTGTTACTTTTGTAAGTATGGAAGTTTGAATTCAGTAACTATGTTATAGTATGAGTTTTTGTTTCTTATTATAATTCAGTTTTTGCAGGTTACACTTCTATCTATTGTAATTTTTATTTATCACATCTGGCTACAGTTTACTTTCATTGTGTTTAACAAAACTCTTTTAAAGTAAGTTGCTCTAGAGTAAATGAATGACATATCCTTACATTTACTATATCTTTTTTTATATGATAACTTGAAATGTTCAACTTTGATACAGTTAGGGTGATGCATTTGATTATTTCTATTAAAGAGTATGAAAGAATACTTAATTTTAACTGAATTTAATGTGTGCGAAGATTTTAGATTGAGACTAGAGCTCTCTGATAGAGCTGGCCAGGGAGATAGCAACCTGCCTAATACATTTCATGTTAGGAGTATGTACCTTAGAGGTACTGTTTACTGTGTACTAGCTATATGACTTTGGGCAGATTATTTAACCTTTTTAAAGGGGGTTCTTGTTTGTGAAAAGGGTAAAATAATGTCAACCTCACAGGGTTTCTTATGTTTTTTGTTTTCCTGGTCCAGGATCCAATCCAAGATCCCACATTTCATTTATTTGTCATATCCCTTTACTGTTTTTTCATCCGGAACAGATCCTCGCCTCTTTTTATGGTTCATGACCTTAATATTTTTGTGGAGTACAGGCTATTTTGTAGAATGTCCTCGATTTGGGTCTGTCTGATATGATTGTATTTGAGTATGCATTTTTAGCATAGATACCCTAGAAGTGATTTGTTGTCAGTGCACAATGTCAGGAGGCATATGATGTCACTTGGTTCCCTGTAGCTTTGATTACTTGCTTAGTGTAGTGTCTGCTAAGTTTCTCCACTTAAAAGTTTCTTATTTTCTCTTTGTAATTAAAAAATATTTTGTAGGTAGATCTTTGAGGTTATGTAAATATGTTGTTCCTCGTCAAATTTTTACTCACTAGATTTAGCATAGATTGGTGATTTTCTAACTCATCATTCTTTATGTATTTATTAGCTTATATTCTAATGTAAGCAAAAGCTTTTCCTTCTTCCCCCATTTATTGACGTATTATTATGGACTTGTGGATTTTTATCATATTGAATGTATTATAGTGCTTACTATCATAATTTATTTTGATGCTCAGATTGTCCCAGATTCGGCCACTGGTTGCTCTGTCAGGCTGGCTATTCTGTCTTTTTGGCATGTTCTCATGATTTTTTGAGAACTTATTTACTTTCTGGTGCCACAAGTTGTTCCAGATTCATCTTGTAGTTTCTCTGCTCTAGCCCAGAAACAGACATTTCTCCAAGACATTTCTTTATTTTGTACGTAAGCCACTGCCACAGCATGACCGTGACAGACGAGTGGTATAGGTCCATGCCCAGGAACTGAACCTGGGCCGCCAAAGCAGAGCGTGCCAAACCTTAACCACTAGGCCACTGGGGCTGGCCCTATTTACTCATTTTTAAGAAGCCCAGGATATTCAGAGTGTAGTTTCAGAACTGGTAACTGATAACACTTTGTAAAGCAAGCTTATTAGAAATGCAATATTTGTAATTGTTACTTTATTGAAGAGTTCTTTTTTAAATTGAAGTAAAATTTGCATTGAGTAAAGTACATAACATTTGAGTGTACAATTTGTGAGTATTGACAAATGTACACACCTATGTAATCCACAACCCCATCAAGATTTAGAACACTCATCAACCCTTAGACTTCCTTCTTCTTCTTTCTGTCAGTCCCCGCCTTCTTCAAAAGCAGCCATTGATCTGATGTCTATCACCATGAATTAGTTTTGCTGATTCTGTTACTTCACATAAATGAAATCATCTGACTTCTTTCAATCAGTATACTATGTGTGAGATTCATCTATGTTGTTGCAACTATCAGTAGTATGGTCCTTTTTAAGGCTGAGTAGTATTCCATTGCATAAATATAAATATGCTTGTTTATCCATTCTAATGTTGAACATTTTGATTATTAACAGTTTTTTACTATTATGAATAAAACTGCTATGTCATTCCTGCAAATCTTTTCGTGAGCGTATGTTTTCAGTTCTTTTGGGTAAAACCCAAGATTGGAATTGTTGGGTCATATGGTAGGTATTGTTTAACTTTATAGGAAACTGTCAGTCAGTTCCCCCAAAGCATTCAGACTATTTTCTGTTTCCACCAGTAATCAATGAGAGTTGTTTGTTTCACATTCTTGACAACATTTGGTGTTATCAGTCTTTTTCATTTTAGCTATTCTAGTGGATATGTAGTGGTATTTTATTTCTTTGTGACTAATGATTTTGAGCACTGTTTCATGGGCTTATTGACCATTTGTATATCTTTTGTGACATATGCATTATTTTATTGTTGATTTGTGGGAATTCTTTATATATTCTGAATATAAATTCTTTGCCAAGTTTATGCTCTGTGAATATTTTCTTATAGTCTGGCTTATCTACTCCTTAATGGTATCAATTGATGAGCAAAAGTTGTAAATGTTTGTGGAGTCTAATTTATCAATTTTTTTTCTTTTATGAATCCTATGAAACTTAGGATTCATAAAACTTTTTGCATCTTAAGAAATCTTTACCCCCATGTGATGAAGACGTTTTATGTTTTCTTCTATAATCTAGAAATAATTTTTTGTGTGGTGTGAGATAGGGGTTGAGGTTCTTTTTATGATATCATATTCCTTGCCATTGAATTACTTTTGTGCCTTTCTAAAAAAATCAATTCTAGGTTGTGTTTACAATAGTTTATTCTTAAACTGCAATTTTCTGCTTTTAGGCTCTATCTTTGACATCTTACTCACAAGAGAGAATAGATAGGAATGTAAACCAATCAGTATTTATCCATCATCACTGCTCAAACTGTACCTTACAATATACAGTCACAATTTGTATAGGACTGTAGAAGTCATCTAATCTAACCTTTTACTACTGGTCTAACCATTCTCCCCAGACTTATCTGCTATATACTGCATGTCCCTGCTTCTGCCTCTCAGTCAGAACTCAGTAGCACTTGGCATCTTCCCTGGCAGCCTGCCTGATAGTAGGCTCATGGTATGTTTTCCTTTCAGATGTCTGAAATGCCTGAAAAATGTAAATTTGCCTTTCTTTAAGAAAAACAAATTTCAAACATTTAAAATTATGAAGCACAAGTTGTATTCAGGTAATTTTGGGGGGAGTGTCTTTCAGTATGATTGGGTAGATAACACAACGTTCAGGATTGTGTCCTCTATTAAAACCAGGCACACCTGTAATTTACATGAACAGTATCTGTGGGAAATTTTCATTTCATGGTAGTCGTTAACAGAATATTTTATAACAGCTAACAAAGGTTTACCACTAATTTATTATGAGACATGAAGTCACAACTTCCTCATGGCCTGTGTTCTTCATGTGAACAATTGTAAATGTAAAAGCATTCTATTTGTAGCAGTGGCAAAGTGAGTCTGTGTTTGCCCTTGTTAGGAGAAGCCTTCAGAGCTTGGGAAATGGCATTTAACTATTGCAGTAATCTCTTTTTACTCCTCTTTCAAGGAGAAAACAAAAAATTATTTCTTTGGCAAGTGTTGCAAAGAACAAAAGCTTTAATCCTTACTTTCTCCCATTTATAAAAGCCCTGCGTCTCAGTTTTGACGTAGAACTTGGGCGTAGATGAGTAATATTAACACAGAGAAAATTTGTTTGCCAGTTTACAGGAGTTCCTATTTTTAAAAAATTGAGAGTAAGGTAAAGTCATATGAGTTTGAGTACTGAAGAGTTAAAGCATTCTATAAGTTTGAGATGGCTGTGAACATGGAATATTTAGTGGTGTTTTGAGCACTTGGCTCTGTGAGGGGTCAGGAAGAGATAAAAAAGAAAAAAGAGCAGTGAAAATGTGACCTTTTAGTGGTCATTTTATTTGTGTGTATGTATAATTTCTTCCCTCCCTGCTTTTGCCTGGACCTTGATGATTACTTTTGAAGCCTTTTACTCATTCATTCATTCATTCTTGTGCATTCAAGAACTTCCTGCTCAGATGAACTTTTCAAAATAGAGAATTTGATCAGAGGAACATTTGTACAGGTTTATAAGTATTTTTCTTAGGTGGAGGCTGACTGTATCAGATTTAAAAAGGAAAAAGTTGCTCCTAATACAATAATTTGGAAGAATAGTGTAAAATCACTGGGCATCTTTATTCCTGTGGTTTATGTCTGTTGATCCTAACTAGGTGATTTATGCTCAGAAGGCAGATAGAGTGATTCACTTGTACCCCTTTCTCATACCTGCTTAAGTCACTGTTCAAGATGAAATCTCAATAGGGCCATGTGTAACAGATGTGGATTTCCATCGTCTGCTCCAATGGAAGCCTTCTTTTGTATTATCATGTTGAATTGTTATTTTTAATTGTGTCTGATCAAGTATGTTTTTAATATATTTTTAAAGATTTTTTTTTGTCAACTACTTTGAACTTCATTTTATAATCTTCCTTTGGCTCACTTTTTTTTTTCCTTTTATGTCTTCTCTTGTTGGAGTCATTTGAAATTAAGTAAATTATGTGTATTTCTCTTTAGTAAGTAGTCTTGAAATAAAATTGTCTTTTATCTTTTAGTTATTATTGAGTATTCATAAATAAAGAGACTAGGATTTGAGGAATAAGTTGCCAGTTGCTTTGTAAGTGTTAATAAAAATCTGTGTTACATAGAAGAGTAGTGATTTAAGCAATCCTCTAAGTGGTAAGCTCTCTGAATGGGAGAGAAGGAATCACAGGATTATGGTGTTACAAAAATGCCTGCTTTCTGTGCTGTCATTCTGTGAGGATTCATATAATATAATTTCTAGATTAATTGCCCAAATTCCTGAGGTGTGCTGTTTAAGCTTCCCAAACAGCTTTTTAACAGTTTAAAAACATGTATTTACATTTTATAGTTACATTTTAACAGTTTAAAAATGTATTGCACAATTCCTTGCTTTCTTCAACAGTGTAATGACTATAATTGGTATTTTCTTGATGTTTCAGGGTCAAAATTTTTCTCTGATTATTATTATCTAGTCATACCCTCAAGGTCAGTAGGAGAGTGTTAGGATGTTACCTTTATCTAAATAAGTGTAGAGAAAGTGCAATTTAAATAGTAGTGTATTTTTTTTAATCTTATTTTTAGGAGCAGTTTCAGATTGACAGCAAAATTAGGTGAAAGATACAGAGATTTCCCTTGTACCTTCTACCCTGATATATGAATAACCTCCCCCATTGTGAACACCCCCCACCAGAGGGATAAATTTGTTATAATTGATGAATCTACATTGACACATCATTATCATCCAGAATCCATAGTTTACTTTAGGATTGACTCTTGGTGTTGTACATTCTCAGGGTTTGGACAAATTTATAATGACGTGAATCCACCATCATAGGTATCATACAGAGTAGTTTCACTTCTCTAAGCATCCTCTGTGCTAATTATCCCTCCCTCCCTGCAATGCCTGGAAACCACTGGTCTTTTTACTGTCTCCATAGTTTTGCCTTTTCCAAATGTCATATAGTTGGAATTTTATAATATGTAGACTTTCTTTCTTTTGCTTTCATTTAGTAATATGCATTTTAGGTTCCTCTATGTTTTTTCGTGGCTTGATAGCTCATTTTTTTTAGTGTTGAATAAGATTCCATTATTAATGGAATTAATATTCCATCTGAGGTGCCACAGATTATTTATCCATTCACCTACTGAAGGACATCGTCATTGCTACCAAGTTTTGACAGTTATGACGAAAGCTGCTATAAATGTCTGTGTGTAGGTTTTTGTGTGGACACAAGTTTTCAACTCCTTTGGTTAAATACCAAGGAACTCAATGCTGGATGGTATGGTAAGAGTGTGTTTAGTTTTATAAGAAACCCTCAAACTGTTTTCCAAAGTGGCTGCACCACCAATGAATAAGAGTTCCTGTTACTTCAGATTCTCATCAGCATTTGGTATTGTTAGTGTCTTGGATTTCTACCATTCTAATAGGTGTGTAGTGATATCTGATTGTTGTTTTGTTAAAGATTAGTTTGTTAAAGATCAGCTGACTATATTTATGTGGGTCTATTTCTTCGCTGTATATTGTGTTCATTGATCTATTTGTCTATCCTTTCGCCAATACTTACCGTAGCTTTATAGTAAGTCTTGAAGTGTATTTTTTAATAGATTTTTTGGGGGTCTTCAACTGTTTTTTTGCTTACTTTTTGTGATTGTTTGTAATACACCTACTGCTGGCGACACTTTGCTTTTCTCTCCTTTTGATTTGCTTATTCTAACCTGATAACCAAACTTCTTGGAATTATATCTAAATTAAGTGAACTAGATTTCAGGAGAACTTCCTTAGAATCAAATGAATGCACATGCTGGGTTCTAATGCTCAGAAAACTTTTTTTTTTCCTTCTGAGCTCTTGATATCGCTAGATTAGTTATCTGGATCAGTGAGTTGTTGCTGCAAATTATCTTGCAGAATTGTGCTTTTTCTTTTTCATCTCAGGTTGTGTTCTCATTTTTAAAATACTCGTCTTAATTGTGTAATTTTGTAAATGAGCTCAATCTTGAAGAAGTGTATTTTTTTTTTTTTTTTTTGTGAGGCGCCGGGGAGAAGTAACTTCTAACATTTTAGAAGGAAATATAAAGTGAAACTTTTACTTGCCTGTAGTAATTTTTGTTTTTATTTTTTATTTATATATAAAGAATGATTTAGACTTTCTTCAGGGAGAATTTTTGTTGTGGTTTGAGCTCTCTTATCATGCCTGTGTTTAGCTTAACATGTCTTTTGGCCTCATTGTTTTTCATTTTTGCAGGAAAATGCAGTAGTGAGTTTATTTTTGAGATATACATATATATATTAGAAAGTTTCCTGCTTCTAAGTAATGCGTTTAATGTATTTCTTTTTTAACAGAGGTAAATTTGAGTTAATGAAAAAGGGGATTTTTTTTCTGTTGTCAAAAATTGAATTGAAATTCAGTTGAAATGGAAACGGTGTTAGGCAAGTGAGGAATAAAATTAAATTTAGAAAGAGAAAAATAATGTTGAGATATAAAAGTTGAATTTTTGAATAGAACAGCATCGCAGAGGTTTGCAATAAATGTTTGATTAATTGATGGGTTCTACCTTGCTTTCTGAAATGAAAAAAGTACAGACATGTGGTTTGGAATTCTGCCTTTACCTTTTTAGGTACATAGTTGTGAGCCTCAGTTTCCTTATTTGGGATTACTAATACCTACTATGAATGTAGCTATAATTTTAAAAGATCATCTGTATGAAGCACTGACACATACTAGGCTCTTAATATGTGTTGGTTGTGTTTATTTTATGATACATATATTTTTGAAGAGCAAATTTTAGTCGACTCTTTACATAACTTGAAAATTTATTGAAGAATCTATTTAAAAGAATCTTTAATGATATCTCTTGTAAAGCAAATCGTCACTTTCTAATTTCTTAGTTGCTCATAGCAGAGGTCCCTATAGTAATGATTCTTGGCTTTGAGGAAAACATGCATTTTCAAACAGGCCTTTGTCATTAAGTGCTTAAAAAAATGTTAACAGAGTTTAATAAGGGCCAAATTACCTTTGGAGATTTTTTTCCATGTAATAGAACTGTTCAAGCCCTGAGGAGGTATTCTTTAGTTAATGTGTTTCAAAGAGAAAGCCTTCTCCCTGACTTCTATTACTTACTACATGATGACATTTACTTCCAGATTTGTCAGTTGGTGAAAGAACACACAGAATGGAATTATGAGGGTAAGGAGCATTTCAGACTGAGTTTTGGTAGTAGTTTTATTTTACTAGCTTATATTTATGGCTTGAATTTTTAAATACTATGTAGGTTATGAGACTAATACTGTTTTCTGAGACAGCCATATAGGCGAGATCCCCTTGTGATCATGGCTTGTTGGCACCGTGGTAACTAAAGTCCCCCTTGGATGGAATTCAGTGGGGAATTGCCTTTTATACTGAGTTCCTCTCCTTAATGAAGAACTATACTGTAGGGCTCAGTATATATCATTTAGTCTTTTAAACTGTATGCTATAATAGACAGGTCTTGCATATGTATTGATAAATTTATTCCTACATAGTTCTTGTGTTTTTGATCCTGTTGTAAGTGGTATTGCTTTTTAAATTCATTTTCTTTTCTTTGTTTTTAATTGCAGTAACATTGGTTTATAACATTATATAAATTTCAGGTGTACATCATTATACTTCTATTTCTGCCTAGATTACATCACGTTCACCACCCAAAGACTAATTACAATCCATCACCTTATTAAACATGTGCGTAATCATCCCTTTTGCCCTCCTCCCTCTCCCCCTCACCTCTGGTACCCACCAGTCAAATCTCTTTCTCTATGTGTTTGTTGTTGTTTTTTATCTTCTTCTTATGAGTGTGATCATACAGTGTTGGACCTTCTCCCTCTGACTTATTTTGTTTAGGATAATACCCTACAAAGCTGTAGTAATCAAAACACCATGGGACTGGCACAAAAACAGACACACAGATCAATGGAACAAAATCGAGAGCCCAGAAATAAACCCACACATCTATGGACAGCTAATTTTCAACAAGGGAGCCAAGAACATACAATGGAGAAAGGAAAATCTCCTCAATAAATGCTGTTGGGAAAACAGGACAGCCACATGCAAAAAATGAAAATAGACCTTTATCTTACACCATACACAAAAATTAATTCAAAATGGATTAAAGACTTGTATGTAAGACCTGAAACCATGAAACTTCTAAATTCATTTTCCAATTGTTCATTGCTAGTGGAGAAGTACAGTTGATTTTTATATATTGACCTTTTATCCTGTAACCTTGCTAAAACTCACTTATTAGTTCTAATGGATATTTTTTTTTGTAGATTACTTAGGCTCTTTTACATATACAGTCATATTGTCTACAAAGAAAAATAGTTTCATTTATTCATTTCCAATCTGAATATGTTTTTTTTTCCTGCTTTTTTGTACTGAGAAGAACTTCCAGTACCACACTGAATAGAAAATGTGAGAGTGAATATCCTTGTAACTGTGCTTGCTCTTAGGGGTGTCTTTCCCCATGTAAGAGTTATGTTAGTTGTAAGTTTTTTATAGAAGCGCTTTGTCAGAATGAAGAAGTTTCATTCTATTCCTTGTTTGAAGAGAGTTTTTATCGTAAATCCATGTTAGATTTGTCAAGTGCTTTTTCTTTATTTGTTAAGATAGTCATATGATTTATATCTTTTACTCAATTAATATGGCGAATTACATTGATTTTTGAAAGTTGAAACAACTTTAAATTCATAGGATAAACCCTACTTCATCATGGTATATTACTCTTTTAAGGATTTTGCATCTGTGTTGATGAGGGATGTTTCCTTTGCTTGTAATGCCTTTGTCTGGTTTCGGTAACAGGGTAATGGAATGCATTGGCAAGGGTTCCCTTCTCCTCTGCTTCCTGAAAGAGTTTGTGTAGAATTGGTGTTGTTCCTTAACTGTTGAATAGAATTCACCAGTGATGCCATCTGGCCTTGTGTTATATTTTGGGAAGATTGTAAATTATAAAGTAAATTTCTTTAATCGTTATAGAACTATTCAGTCTTCTTCTTGAGGCAGTTTTGGTGATTTGTATTTGAGGTGTTTGTTCATTTCATCTAAGTTGCTGAATTTATTGGCATAATGTTAGTTCATAATATGTCTTTATCATCCTTTTAATGTCTGTCGGCTCTGTTGTGATGCCCCCTTGTTGCCCCTGATATTAGTAATTTGTGTTTTATTTCTTTTAGCCTAGTGAGAATATTAATTTTATTGAACTTTTCAAATAACCAACTTGATTTTGATGGTTTTCTCTATTGATTGTCCATTTTATCGTCATTGGTTTCCTCATTTATCATTATTTTCTCCTTTCTTCTACTTATTTTGGATAGTATTGGCATAGACATAGATAAATGGGTCAGAATACACAGCCCTGAAATAGACACATACATGGATGCTCAATTGATTTTTGAGAATGGTGCAAAAGTAATTTAAGGGGGAAAGGATTGTCTTGTCAAGAAACTGTGTGAGAATAACTAGATACCAATATTGAAGAAAGTGAGTCTAAACCTTTACCCCACACTGAAAGCAAAAGGAAAAAAATCACTTCAAATGAATCATTGATTTAAATGTAAGAAACAAAACTATAGAATTTCTTGAAGGAGAAAATCATTGTGACCTTAGGGTAGTCAAAGATTTTCTAGATAGGACGTAAAAAAGCATAAACAATTAAAGAAAAAAAAACCCCGATAAATTGGGCTTCATCAAAATGTAAACTTCTGTTCTTTGAAAGATGCTGTTAAGTAAACATAAAAGCAAGCTACAGTGTGGGAGAGAGTGTTTGCAAAACTTATATCTGAAAATGCCTTGTATCCAGAATCTACAAACAACTCTTATAACTTTATAATAAGACATAGTACAATTTAAAAAATGGGTCAAATGTTTTAACGGATAGTTCCCCAAAAGATATATGAATGACAACATATGAAATGACGTTCAAAAACATTAGTTATCAGTAAAATTCAAATTAAATCACAATGGGCTAACACTTTACGGCCACTAACATGGCTAAAATTTAAAAGACTGACTATACTGAATGTTGGACAGGCTCTCGAGCTGCTGGAACTCTCATACATTGCCGGTGGAAATACAAAATGGCACAACCCCATTGGAAAACATTGAGAAGTTTCCTATAAAGTTAAACCAACACTTTACATATGACACAGTAATTATACTCCTAAATATTTACCCAAGAGAAATGAAAACACATGTTCACACAAAGACTTGTATAAGAATGTTCACAACAGCTTTATTCACAGTAGCCCCAAACTGGAAGTTACTCAAATGTCCATCAATAGATGAATGGATAAATATATTGTGATATGCTACTCAGCAATACAAAATAATGAACTACCAAAATATGCAACAATATGGATTAATCTTGAAAATATTATGCTGAGAGAGAATCCAAACACAAGGGTCCATACTGTATGATCCCATTCATGTGAAACTTTATAAAAAATCAAATTTAATGTAGAGTGACAGAAAGCAGATAAGTGATTGTTTGAGGCCAGGAGAGGAGGAGAATAACAGGTAGGGGGCATAAGGGAACCTTTGGAGTGTTTGAAAAACTTCTTGACTGTGGTCGTACTTAGGTATGTGTGTTGTCAAAATTTATCAAACTGTACCCTTATAGTGAATGTATTTCATTATGTGTAAATTATACTTCAGTGAAAGAAGTTTCTTTTTTAGTGCTTATCAAATCTGACTGTACTTCAGAATTAGCTGCGAAAGTTTTTAAAATGCACATTCTCCCACCCCACATCATACCCAAGGAATCAATCTTTAGCATTAGGCCTGCTCACTTGAGGTTTTTAAATATTTTAAACATTTTAAACAGAGGTGATTCTGTTTCTCAGCGGGACTTCAGAAATAATTTTTTTTCTTTCAGTGACTTCTCATTCTAAAGACTTCCAGGATCTAATAAAGTGAAATTTTAGTTATAAAAGGCATTACTGATTTTTTTTCTTGGTACTCATGTCCCCACTTTCATTAATGGCTTTAAAAAGAACTTTAAGTATATTTTACTTATTTTAAAAGTTTGCTCTTTTTAATAATATATACTTATATTATTATGATACAAAATATAAGAATGAAAAGAAAAATTTCCCATTATGCTACATTTTTTAGGTATTTTGCTAACAGTTTGATACATATTTTTCTAGATAATTTCCTATGCTCATAGAGAAGGGACATATATTTTCAAATATTCATTTATGTATTTAGATCGTAGGTGTTGAGTGCCTGCTCTGTGGCAATCATTATACTAGGTCCTGAGGATAATGAGCCAAAGAGACATCTGCCCTCCTGTGACTTGCTGTGGGAGGATAGATATTGATTAAATAATAAACAAATGTATGTTTTTAAACTGTAGCAAGTTACAGAAGACAATCATAGAATGTTATGAGGTTACATAGTAAAAATTAAAATCTTCTGTGATCCTTTCATCCTAGTTCAGATCCATGCTTTGAAAAGTTTGCTTTTCCGAAAGCATTTAGTACTGCTTAGATAGTATGATGTTTATTCATTTGGATAAAATGTCTTGCACATGAACATCTCTTATTAAAGTACTGTTTTTTCCTTTTATTGTTAGCATTTTTGTATTATTTTAAAATATTAGGAAATCTTAAGTATTTGAGAAAAAACATCACTCAGCAAATATTTGTAAGTACCTTGCTGAGTCTTAGTCTGTGACTGTCACTCAGTTATGTGCTGTAAAACATTTGTTACTAAAACAACAGTAGCAACTTGAAAATGTGGCAATCTGTTCTAGCAGCATATTGGTGGTGGTGTCGGAGGGGTTGTTAATGTTGGGATGTGTCAAACACAAGTGTTTTTAAAAATATATTACATACATACTAATTTTGTTTAATATTAATGGAGAGTATGGGGGATGGAAATTTTGTTCTCATATAAATTTAGGAAATGCAGGGTTCAATGAAGTTAAACATTTTTATCTCTAGGGTTTTTCAGAACATTTAATATGTTACATTCTGAATCTTTAAGATAGACCTTTTAGTACACAGTGACTATTTGACTATGGAACCCTTTTGTGCTTGCCTTATATTTCTATGAATAGATATCTAAGGAGAGAAATAAATCCCCAACAGCATCTAAAAAAAAGCATAGTGGCATATTTTAAATATGCACGATAATTTTAATGTAAAAAACATTATTGTTTAACTAGACATGATTTTGTCGTTTATAAACACTAGATCTGTATTTTGTATTTATATACTGAACTTTTGGGAATTAACTTATACATGACAAAAGAATCAATTCTCCATTCTTACATCCTTAACTGGGAGAGGAAAGTGAAATTTTTGTTTCTCTTGTATTTCAGAACAAAGTAGAAGAGATGACTTAGAAGCTTTAGGTCATATGTTCATGTATTTTCTGAGAGGCAGTCTTCCCTGGCAAGGTTTAAAGGTAATTGTTTTTGTGTTTACTTATTGAAGTTCATAAGTTATTAGTATATTAAGGTCCTCTCTTCTAAGCATTTAATTTTAAAATTACCCCCTTCTCAAGCTTTTTTTCTTTCTGTTTTAGGCTGACACATTAAAAGAGAGGTATCAGAAAATTGGAGATACAAAACGAGCCACACCAATAGAAGTGTTATGTGAAAATTTTCCAGGTAATGAATAATGCCACATTGGTACATGTGCTTATACACAGAAAACCAGAACTATTAATTTTCGTTGCTTAAGTTTATAAATACTTTTCTTCATGCTTTAAAAGACATGAGCTCAAAATATGATTTAAAAGATGTGATCATTTGATGCATAGACTACAGGGGTGATTTGTATATTTGCTTTTGGTAAGATGGCATTAGTGGAAGAAAATTCCATCTTTTAATAGTGTTGAGCAATACCAGCTAAGTAATATTTTCTTCAGTGACATGCTATTAGTAAATTAAAATATTTGCTTAGAAATACCAACTGTAAAGTTTTGGTGCACACTGTTAATCATTTGAGTCATTGTCAAGCTCAAAGGAAATGTGTGATGTATGATTTAGTCTAGTTTTCAAACTACAGTAAAATCTTACTAACCTTACTACTTCTAGGCTAATTTTATATTGGGGAGCTTTATGAAAATAGTTTAGCTTTTGTGTAGATTTTTGGCAACACAAATTATGTCAACAAAAACTTACTTAAGATTCCTAGGTCAGTTAAGGAATGAGAATAATGTGTTGCTAATGTATTAAAATATCTGCTGTGATTTGTGCAATAATAATAAGTTAAAAGAGAACCAAGCTTGAAAATAGAAGGCTGAGTTCATATCTCACTTCGATATTCACGGGTTCTCCTGTACAATGCTGGCATTATTATTCTAATAATACAGCAGCATAATCTCAGGTAGCCCTTTTTTCAAGTTTGCTGTATTATTCATTGACAGCAAACTTAAATTATATATTTTTCTTTCTTGCTATAACATCTAGACGTGGAAGATTGAAAAAAAATATTGGTTGATAGTACTAGCGGTTTAAGTGTAGGCAGATCAGTTGCATGTTATTAAGAAGCCCACACAAATTTCTGCAGCAAAAATGGGAGTGCCAAAGTAAATTAATCAAATGATTAGCTAGAAAGTGGAATAGTGAGAGAGTCACCATGTGAGGAAGGTCACTGGGTGCCACTTTCATTACCCATTGGGCTCTCTGCTTGATCCTGTTCTTACTGGCTGCCGTGAATGAATTGGATCAGAAAAGCAGCTAGGTGTTACTTTCTGTCTTTTACTTACAGTGATTTTCTGTGCCCTGATGGTGGAGCTTTGTTTCACTGATTGCTCAGTATTTTGCCTGTTGATTTTTATAGCTTTTTCCTTCTTTTCCTCTTGGAAAGTATTACCTTTTAAAAAATATGTATATCTCTAATACATTTGAGAATTATAATGGCATGCAGAGATTTATATATTACCAAATAATTGTTAATTATATGACTGGACATTAAAAGAAGATTGAAGCTGTACTCCTGTGTTATATTTCTGAGATCTGTTTTAGCTTTATTTTGCTAGGTCAGTTGGTTAGAATACCGCTCATAGCCAGGGTTAGGAATTTGAATCATCTATTGGTCAGTGAGTGTATGTCACTGATTCTAAAGGAAATCCAGCAAGCTAGTGCAAATGCTTTCACATAAAAATCAATTCCTACCAATATTTTAAATAATTTTTAACATTTATGAACTGAATATGGTGCTTTGTGATTAATTATGCATTAAGTTGTTAATTTGACCTCTAATACTATCCAGGATTTCTATTAAAAGTAATATTGTAAAATAAAAATTTTAGCCTTTCCCAATGAAATGAAGCCAAAATAATGTTTGCTAAATTAAACCTCTCATTTCTCTTTTGTCTCTATTTCCTTTCCTCCCTTCTTTTTCTCTTTTTTATTTCATTGAAATTAAATTCATAAAATTTTAAATTGCAATAGAATTTTGTTACTTTTCGTGTTTTTATAATACTTTGTGCTTTTAGACATTTAAATAATTTTATTTTTATTAATGAGTATATAGAAACGTATAATCAGAATAATTTTTGCTTCCTTTCTAGAAGAAATGGCAACATATCTTCGTTATGTAAGAAGACTAGATTTTTTTGAAAAACCAGACTATGACTACCTAAGAAAGCTTTTTACTGACTTGTTTGATCGAAAAGGATACATGTTTGATTATGAATATGACTGGATTGGTAAACAGTTGGTGAGTACTCTATGCTGTATAATAAAAGATTATTTGTAGTACTTATCTTCTTTTTCACAGTACAGATCCTTCAACTGAAAAGAGTTGAGAACAAATAATTTTTTAAAAGAGTTCATTTTATTGCCTTTTTATAGATATTTCAGGTAGCACAATACTAAAATTATTCTTTGAATTTTATAAAAACCCCACATTTGAACTCCGTGCTTTTTAGGGTGATGAATTATATTGAACTTTTAATTCTTGATTTAGTTCCTAATGTCACATATACTGTTTTTGTGTCATATTATAGTGATTACTTTTAAAAATCCACTAGTTTTTTGTTTGCTTCAGCCATCTTTCAAAACATTTGTAGTTTAAAAATATAAGTTTTAATTATTCTAGCAGTTCTAGGTAATCTCTTGGAATAGATTGAAACTTATAAATTGGAGCTCGTTTAGGTTTTTAAAACTGTACCTAAGTTTTTATAATAAAAAAAAATTGTCTTCATTATAACTGTAAGATTGGTGCTCATCACTTAAAGGGACACATTAAATTATTTCTTTGAAGAGATGACTTCTGAAAAAATTAAATAATTATTCTCACTAGTCTTTTTTTAATAAGTAAGAATGTCTTACAAAATTTTCTTCAATTGTGGCTTACTCAGTGAATTTTTATCCATATTTGGAACTACTGAACTCTGAGATTCAAGTATTTTTGAACAATTGACTTACTTAAGTGTTTAATCCATATTTTTCTTAAATCCAAAGTGATTTGAATATATATGATATCTATGATGCAAATCTGAATAAACTTTGATTATTATGTTAAGTTTTTAATTATATTTGAAAGTTAAAAATTTTTATAAGCCTCTTCTGAGTCAAAATATTGATAATAAACAGTTTTCTTAGCTTAATTAAAAATTATTCCCTAATTTTCTTAAAATAATTTATTCTATTTATGCATTAGCTTTGGAAATGAGACATAAATATATTTAAACAAACATAAACAAGAAAAGTTTCATTTTTTTGATATGAAAAATTAACCTAAAAGTAATGATAGCATTAGAAGGTCTTTTGCTGATATACAAATAAATACGTGATAAAGTCTTTAAATATGTTGAAAACACTTTAAAACATAGCTGTGTTCTCTTTAACTTGTTCGCTTTAACAACATATTTTGAGAATGATATCTTTTCTTAAGGTCTTTATTTAAGTGTCTTTTATTTTTTCCTTGATTCTTTTAAGCAACTACATGATTTTAAGTAAGACTTCTGAAATAGAATGTGTTGATGCTACTTGTTATTGTGTTGTAGCCTACTCCAGTGGGTGCAGTTCAGCAAGATCCTGCTCTATCATCAAACAGAGAAGCACATCAACACAGAGATAAGATGCAACAGTCCAAAAACCAGGTTTGCTGCCCTTTTAGATATGAAATGTCTTAATTTGCTTCTGTATTGGTATTACTTTCTGACAATTTATAAATATATTTGGTGTTTTACCATGCCGAGACAACAGCTTTATATGTGTGTACGTATGTGCATATGTGTGTGTGTACGTGTGTGTAAGTGTATACATACACATGTATATACATATTGAGGGATTGAAATACATATTTTTTCTTCAATAGATAAAACAGATTCTATACACACATTAAGAATTGAAAATATTTGTATTTTCAATAGATAAACTATTTCCCCTAATGTTCACTTTTAATAATCACATTAAAATGTTGAATCATAAATTCCTAATTAGTGGTATAAATTAGTATCAACTTTGAGCAGTATTTGATATTCCATTAGAATGGAAGTACTTGGATACCCTGTTGGAATGAATTGTAATAGCAGTTGATCTTTCTAAGTATAGTCTAGTTTAGTTGAATAAATTATTTACTGAGTTTCTGCTATTTGAAAGCTAGTATTTTACACATTGCAGAAGTGCAGAAGTGAGGGAAAGAATATAACCTATAGGAAATGATTTTGTGATGAGTGACTAAGAGCTCACTGTCTCTGGAATCAGACATACCTGGATATGGCCTAACCCTGGGCAAATTACTCGATCTCTCAAAGCCTCAGCTCTCCCATCTATAAAATAGAATTAATGCACATCAATTCCTAGTATATGTTTAAACTTTCAGTAAATCTTAATTCTTGTGGCTGGTGTTATTGTTATCATGATTATTACAGTAAATTCACAAATAACATCACAAAGCAGGATAAGCTCTATTGCATGAAGTATGTTAATAAAGTGCCGTGGAGGATCATTGGAATATGTGGGATCTATAAAGATTTTATGGAGAAAAGTGGCTTTTGAGATGAGCCTGAAGAATGAATGGAATTTTTAAAGGCACATGAGGGAATAAGGGCATTTTGGGGAGAACGAACAGTATAAAATATGAAACGGAAGTTTAAAAACGTAGAATTTGAGGAGTAGCAAGCAGTTCAGAGAGCAGGTTCAAGACAAGGCATAGAAGATCTATGAAGAGTGAAGAGTTTGTATTTCTTGGGTAAGGTAATTGAAAGTGGTTGTGATTTTGAGCGGTGTTTTCACTTTTTTGTAAAAAGAAGCTTTATTTAAGCCATCTTTGACATAAAAACTTTTTCTGTCACCCTCAGTTTTTAAACAGTGTCTTTAGGATGTTCGGTTATAACCCTTTTGGGAGAAGGATAGTGCATTATCCCTTCTTTCCTTTTACGTCTTTTATCCCATTAGAGTTCAAGTGAGCGTTAAACAAGACCTGGAAAATCAAAGGAAAGAACACAACTTACTAAAAATGATAGCAAAATAAAATGCTACATTTAGGAGCTATTTAATAATAATATGCTTTAAAGTACAGCCAACTTAAAAAGATTAGTTTTAGAATTTTGCCTTAGAAAAATGAGGACAATAAAGGGTCTTATTACTTCAAATATAGATGACAACTAGTTGATAGCTTGAGTGCTCTGATAAAATACTGTATATAGAAGGAAAGGGCCAGAAGTCAACACTTGGAGTTTGTGTTTTATAAATCAGTTAATTTTTCAAATGTACTTGGAAGAAGATCAATAATTCATTTTCTCTGAAGATCTTCACTTGAGCTGTTAGGTATTGTAAGAAATGAAACTCTTAGTGTTGAATTAAATTATAATTTAAATATTTTAGAGTTTAACTTTCTGCATATTTCAGACATGTCTTGCTGGCTAGATTGTAAGCTCACTGAGGGTGGGAACTGTATTTTATTTGTGTAGTCTTTGTTGCACTAAATGTAGGGAGTCAAATTTTTTTTTCCGGAAATTCTTTAGGATAGCTTATATATTGAATTTGAAACCTGGATATGCAGACTGTCATCATGATAAAAAAGTTGTGTATCTAGAAAAAATTTCTTAAATATCTGTGAAGCAGTAAACAGGTTAAGTTATATGAGAAACCCATAGTTCACAATCCCAAAGGAAGAAAAGTTAATTCTTTAAATGACTGAAACCTTTGTAATGTCCCTAGATAAACAATTTGTAACTTAGAGTCAATGGTTGAAGTTCAAGGAATCCTGAAATTTTATAGAAAGTGTTGGGTACATGTAGGTTTATTCTGAGGAGAAGTTGCATGACTTTTACTGTCTTCTTAAAGAAGTCCATGACCCCCAAATGTTGCCTGTTGTCCTAGGCAACATTTAGATTTGACTCAATTTAGTATCAGTTTCATTTTTTTGTCTTCTTTAAATTTGATCTCATCTAATTTATTTTAGTTTAAGCTATAAATCTGCTAAGTTCTGGTGATGAATTTGGAGGGTTTAATGAAAAGACTAATTATAGAACTATCATAATTGTTTTGATGACATACTTCATACCGCACAGTATATTATTTTGCTTTGTACAATTTAATTTAGGAAGCTTAGTGCCGGAACTTTTATTCATTGTGTCTACTTGAATTTAACTTCTCTTCTCCCAAAGGGTTTCTCTGGCCACTGATATACTTAGGCTCCCTTTAGCCCAAGGTACTTGGCACTTTGTGGCAAGAGTTTCCTGACTTTGGTTGAAAAAGAAAGAAAGAAAAGAGCACTGAAGGATTTAGAACATATGTAATTGTGGTAAGGAGCTAGGTAGTATTATTGGAAGAGTAGTGGGTTCTGAGTTTGAATCCCTGCTGTACTCCTTGCTACTTCTCTGACCTTAGGGAACTATTAAACATCTTGATGCCTTCATCATTAAAATGAGGATGATACTGTCTCAAAATGAGATAACACAGATAAAGCAGCCAATGCAGAACCAAACATATAAGAGAAACATAAATATTGTATTCCTTCCCCTTTTTTTATTTAGTGCTCTCCACATTTTCCTGAAACATAGAAATTGACCCCTATTCAGCAACTACTCCTATTTCTGCTAGTAGATTATTATTAGTTTGTGGTTGTTGCCATGCAGATTTGCCAAGTCATCTCAAAATATAAGGAATTATCAGCCTATTTCATGGAAATGGGTTCTTTAATTTGAACCAGATAAAAAGAGATCAAGGAAGCAAAGCAATTCATATATGTAAGATTGTCACTTAAAAATTGTTTGTCATATCCTCATGGTATTCTATAGAGCATTTCTCACTTTTTAGAGAACTTTTCTGTTTTCTCGTATTCTCACAATCAGAAACAGCGCACTAAGCAAGAGGGAAAAGTTTTCTAAGATCTTAAATACAGCTATTTAAGGACTATCTTTTTTTCACCTTGCTAGCAGTTCTTCATCAGAAAACCAATGGGGACCTCTACTGTAAGGAAATATAGCGGATGGCTTTTTAGTACTTCCGTGATTGATTTGGAGTGCTTTCTTGGGCACGTCATTTTTACCTCCCTAGGTCTCTGTTAACTTCATTTATAAAGTTAGAGGGTGGAGTCTATGATATCTAAAGTCCTCTTGCTTCTAAAATTCTATGGTCTATTTTATTTTTATGATTGATCATTACATAATTTTAGCAGTTTAACTAAAATCTCTCCACTTTCAGTATGCAAAGCTAACTGCATCTGTGATTCAGAATAGTCAGGGTATTTTAAATTTCCTTTTAAACGTTTGTTTTCTATATTATAAGGATGAGATGTTTAACATATTGGGTTTTTCTTCTTCCATGCATGCCACATGCATTAAATAAATGGCAGTCGACAGACCACAGGGCAGCCTGGGACTCCCAGCAGGCCAATCCCCACCATTTGAGAGCTCACCTTGCAGCAGACAGACATGGTGGCTCGGTACAGGTATTTTCTGATTGTTGCATGAGTGATTATTTCCCAAATTTTACAACTAACCCTTTTTTGGAACTCATGGCATGATTTCATATCCTAATGAAAAACTTGTTGCTGAACTCTCCATAATACTATTCCTTTGTATTTAACCAAAAAGCAAAATTAACATGGTCTAGAAAGACCACCAGGGATACTAAGATTTTGCCTTTGTTCATTTTTGCAAGTATATGCAATGATATTTAAGTAAGTCATACTCACAACAGGTTAGAATAACAAACTGTATTACTTGAAATATGTGTTAAACTTGATTTTCCAGTAATAAGCTCCATCTTTTTTAATGTTCTAAGTAATAGAACATTTTTATATCTTTTCCCTTTCATTGATTTTGCCTCCTTCAAACTTGAGTCAGTTATGTAGATATCTAACTTTTTTCATCCCTAGTACTCAGAATGTACTTTCTGATTAATTGGTCAAATAAACATGACCCTAATTTTTATATTGGTATATTTTTTTGTACTTGTAGAAAATATCAGATGGAGAAAATAATTTCAAAGACAACTATTTGTTAAATATTTCCCACAATTTTCTGGATATTTACAAAAATTTAAAGCAGTCCCTTATTTTTTTGACGTGTTCCTTTTTTTTCTCCTTTTCTATACACTTGAGAGAGTTACTATAGTCTACCCTCCCATGCCCCCTAAATTTTAATCTTTTACGTGTATTGTAGAAATAGGAAGGGATTACTGAGTCTTAATTCTTTTAATATGTCAGTTTAAGATAATCTAAATGCTGGTTTAAAGCTAATGGAAAGGATAAATATTATCTCAAACCATTTCAATTTAGAATCTTTTTTAAAAATTTGATTTTTTTCTCCACATATTTTCACGTGAACAATTTTCCATTATGTTTTTATGAAATTTGCATTTTTCTTAATATATATGTATATATTTATCTACTGAATCTATGCTCTGGATTTTATTCTTTCTTGATTTAAATTCTAAAAATCAATTCTTGATTAAATCTTATAAGTTCTCATGTTTTCACCATTAAATTTTAGAGATAATTTAAATTATGTTACCAAATATTTTTATAGAACTTTGTAGCCTATGGAACTTTCAGTCATATGTGTAATGGAAGTATATGAATAGTTCTATAAAAGTCTAGAGTGAGGGACTCAGAGGCACGGTGCCTGAATTGTAAAATTTTTTATGACTTCAGTTCATATAATTGGAAAAGTTAATTGAGCAAAGTATATTTAATTTGCATAGCACAAACTGGATTGTGTATATATCTGTATACATTTACATGTTTCTAAGTGTTGTATGTTTTTATTGCAAGTGTCTTGGTCAGTGTTCAGGGAAATCTGCAACAATTAAGATACTATTAGAAAACTTTCCTACCACTTCTGTACCATTATCACAAATTTATTTTCTTAGCTTCTTCTTACTCAATGGGATTCCTAAAGGTGGCTCATGGGATCTCTTTGGACTGTCAAAGGGTGAATGAGTTTGATTATTGGCTTGTCACTCCAGTATGTTTTATTTTTTCACATGTTTTCAAGGAGATATTTCAACTCTGCTCATTTCTCATCATCTCTTTAAAACTTTTCTGCCTACAGAGACTACATCTGACTTCATTCTAATATTCAATAAATGATCAGTTTTACCTACAAGAATTCTAGTAATACAGGGGTAAAACAAAAAATTTTACACTATTTTTATTGACTTCCTGAATATATTTTACAACGTTAACTAACCTGATATGATGGATATTAAATAAGTTTGAGTGTCATGAAAACTTACTAGCAGCCTAAGTAAAAATCATGCCTGAATCTTGCTCCACCCTGAAATATTGAATTCATTTATAATTTATATCCCACCCACTTTCAAAATTTGAAAAGTTGTAGTATGACTAATGAAATTGTATAATTGGACTAATGAAATTGTAATTTAAAACTAATAAGACAGAAAAGTGCCTAAAATCTAAGCTAATATAATTACTATAATAATTAAATACTATATGTGATTCTGAACAAAAGAAGAAAGGGAAACAATGTGTTCCATCATTCTCATCGTCTGATAAATGGTATAGATAAAGAGAAAAAAATCCTTTTTACTAGTACAAAAATAGGAGAAGAATTTGCCTTGAGGTTCTTTGTGTGATAGTTGTTTAACCCCACATATTGGACAAAGTTTCAAGCATTGGCTTTGCAGGAGATGCAAAGACTTTATATGTCAATTAAAAAAATTATCCTCAACAAATACTAAGGACATATCATCAAATAGTTTCTCAGGAAAGACATTTCTATAATAAGTAGATAGCTATCTAATAATAAAATGTGACACAGATTTAACATATTCAGAAGCAGAGTTAGCAGTTAACCTAAAACAATCCACTTTGGGCCTTTGTATATTCATCCCTCATCTATCACTGAACTCTTCCATTGCTGAGAATTGTTGTCAGGTGGCATCATGAGACATTCCAGGCTGGTTCCAGTTGACATGCAAGGTGAAACATCTTGCCATTTTGACCTACAAAAAGATTCTCAGATATTTGTTATTTCAGATGTGCTTTTATAGGAACTCAATAGTGGAGTCTAAATTTGAACTCCTTGTCTTTCTGGAATTATTATGTATATTAAGAATCAGACATACAGGTTACCTAGTTGATTTCATTGTGGTTAAGAGCACAAGCTCTGGAGTCAGATTTGAGTTCAAATTCTGTGCCTTAGATTACTCATCAGTAAAATGGAGATATTCATAATACTTTTACCTCATGGTTTTGTTGTCACAATTTAATATTTTAGAAAACTATTTGGCACAGAAGCTGGGGCTTAGCTAAATAGTAGAATAATCTATTGCTTTTGCAAATTAAGAGACTTGACTAGTATATTTATATGTCTCTGGGAAGTGAAGTAAAAAGGTGCAGCCAAAAGAAAGCATTGTCAGTGGAATTTATCTAATTTTATTCTAATTCTTTAGTGAAATCATGTTAATTCATTAACCAGAAGGATACAGCTATATATTTGATACACTTTTCCTGCTCAAGAGACTAAGAATAGTATTCGAATATCTAAAGAATTTATTTTCAATCTGTTCTTAGCTTGTATGTGTTTTGGAAAAGCTTCTTGGGGAATCAAGTGTGCCTCTCTCTGCTCCCCTTAGAGTCATTGGTAATAAATATGGATGAGAAACTTAGACCTTCCACTCAGTTTCTTGGCCATTCATTATTTGGCAAATACACACACACGCACACACACACTAGTGTCTACTAGGTACTAAGCACTGTGTTAGGTTCTTTGAATAAAAGGAAGAATAACAGAGATATGGTGCCTGTCCCCATGGAGCTTTCAGTCAATGCGGAAGGCTAATGAACAAGCAGAGTGGTAAGTGGAGAAAGTACAAGGTGCTATGAGAATGTGTAGGAGAAGCACCTCACCTGGCTTTAGTGGGTTAAGATTTCCTGGGAAAAGTGATATCTATTTATATTCTACGTTTTCACATTTTCAAAGTGAAGAATCAGTAGGAGTTAGCAGTTGAAGAAGGTAGAAGGGCTCAAGCGAGGAGTGTACCAGGCAAGAATACAATATGTGTAAGGTTGTAGAGGAGAGGGAGACATATTGAGGAACTGAATAAAATTCAATCAAGCTGGTGTGTGTTCAGAAATGAGACTGAGAGGTAGGCAGGAGGAGAATCATGAAGGACCTAACAGGTCTTTTTATAAAATTTGGACTTTATT
Source organism: Tapirus indicus (assembly GCA_031878705.1). Taxonomy (NCBI): domain Eukaryota; kingdom Metazoa; phylum Chordata; class Mammalia; order Perissodactyla; family Tapiridae; genus Tapirus; species Tapirus indicus. The sequence continues at coordinate 42,585,282 of CM062925.1, forward strand.
CTGAGAATGTTGGGTAGCCATAGAGAGTTAGACAGAGAACTAATTTGATTAGATTAGTGTTCTCTAAAGATTTCTTTTGCTGGAGACTAGGTTGAAGGGAGACAAGTCTAAGGCAGGGGCACAGTGATCAAAAGTCTGTAGCTGGGGAGAAATGATGGGTAGTGGAGATGAAGAGAAATAAAAAGGACTTGAAAGATAATTAGAAGGTAGAATTTAGTTGGGTATTGAGGCTGAGGGGAAAGGAAGGGTTCACTTCTCCCTTTTTGATGTATTTCTATCTGGCAAATCTGGATCTCCCAAATTAGGTTTTAAAATGTACCACTAGCAGCAGATAGTGCTAATCTCTAATTCCATTGTGGCTGTGCTTTTCACTGTAGCACGACTCCATTGAGTTCAATGCTAACTGAAAACTTGATCCTATAAAGCTGAGAGGTAATTGTAAGCAGAGGGAAGAAGACAAATATTAAGAACACTATTGAAAAACTATTTTAGATAATATGGTATGCCTCCTGATTGTTTGGAAATCTCCTCTAGTTGTACAGCCTTTGGTTTGCATTTAAGGAATAATGTGACTGAGCGCCTGGGGAAAAAAGGGCAGAATCACGAATGGTGCAGACGTGTTGTGCAGCCAGCCATTGTTGATGAAAGTGAAAGAAAAACATTAATCGTTGTAATAGCAGTCTGGTATTTTAGTCAGTATAACTTTAGAAATGCAAGTACTGCGATTATAACAGAAAAAGAATTAGACAAATGTATCTTGAAATGGTAAGAGAACATGTACAGTTCAGAGTCAAAGGAGTAATAGATGCCATATTTCAGTCAGTTCTCCGTTATGCTAATTGTTAATACTGATCTTTCTAAAACATTTCAAATAACCAGTTTCAGTTTTCTCTATCAAATCTTTGAAAATACAAAGGTACTAATAAGGAAAAAAACCTGAGTGATTAGTACAATTATATCTTTCTATTCATAGTTTTCTGGGGCACTGAAATCTGCAAAACAGAGGTTGTGGAAGGAGAGGAGTTACATGCCTTTATTACATAAATAATGTCCAGCTCATCTCCTTTAGTTTAGTTTAGGAACTTCATTGTCTAGTTGTCATTGGGGTAGGTCAGCATTACGAATTTATTTTGATATATTCTTTTACAGTAACATTTTACAAGAACATCTCAAAAGACTGGAATACTCAAAGAATATAGTGTTCTGCTTAATACTTCTGTAAGTGAAAGTTAGATTGAAAATCCATTTTGGTTTATCTTTGTTGAAAATCGATGAGAATGTCACTATGCCTTCAGGTTATCAGTTGGAATATCGAGAATATCAATTATAACTCTTGCTATAGTTTTTAGAATATGTAAGAAAGTTAGTTTCATATAGTACCTCTGAAACCTTTGGGAATTACTCTTTGGGAATTACTCTTTTGACTATATCTCATTTATTAGTGTGCTTTCTTATAGATGACTTTTAGAAAAAGCTGAGTGCATAAATATATAATGTTTTAGTATTTCTAATATGTTTATTGATAAGATGGAGATCAGGTAAATTAGTATATTGAGTGTCTGCCGAGCGCTTGGTAATATGCTTACAAGAACTCAAATAGACATTAGGAAGATAGTAGTAAAACTAATTTGTATGAATTCATTGTATTTGGAAAGTATATTAATTGGCCTTTTAAAATCATTGACTTCAGAGATACCATGTGTTATCTTTGATTGTACTCAAAAGTCTATGAGAATGACTTCTTTGGGAATTAGATTGGGCAGGCAGCCATTAAGTGAACCATCATTCATCTCCCACACTTAGCTGCAGTCTGTCCTCCTCCATCCCCTTAAACTGTGATATACTAATAGTAAAACTGCAGTCTGGTTGCCTTTTTTTTTAACTCTTAAAATAAGAACTGCACTAAGTTTCTTATCAAAGTGGGAATATCAGAGAAAATTTCTTTAAGAACAATAAGAACAAAAAACCCTGTGAAACACCTGAATTATTTTTTGAAATGTTAAACCTCAAAGCATCTGTCATTTTTAGATATACTTCCATTAAGGAAATCAGCTTGATAAACACTTATATTTCAGAGACTGTTATGTTCTAGTTTGAGTTATAATTCTAGAAATGTCACTTAAATGGAATCACTCTTTAGAATTTGGCTTGCAAAAATAATTTGTATATATTTGATTGATTGATTGATTTAGGTTTCCAGGAATATAATGACACATTATTTATAATATTATGTCTTTGTTTCTTCTTTGTAAAAGCCCTTTGCAAAAAGACTACTAGTTTTCTTAAGTGAAAACACTTTTAATGCCATGATACACTCTCAAGTCACTGGTGTTAAGTAGGCCAACTTTACGGGAGAACTGTGTTATCACATTGATTCTATTCTGACCCTGGGATATTGGCTTTTACTCAGAGGGTTAGAGAATCTGGGAAACCCAGGAAAAATTACATTAAAAAATTGCATAAAGGAAGTTGTTACTTCCTTCTGGTCTGGTTCTGGTCAACCAGGTAGAATGGGATTTGAAACATTTCACTAAAATAAAGTTCACTAACGTCAGGTATGAGTTTGTGTGAACTGAAGTAAATCAGATTTTATAATTACAATGCGTATGTAGTTGCTGTTGCTGGAAATTTAGAATAGCTGGGTTTTAAATTTTCAATTATGCGGCTTAAAGTAAGGGAAGACACATTAGAGGAGCTACCTATAATTCAAGGTGGAGTTCCTCCAACTATCTGGGGCCATTGAACAAAAAGGAGGAAAAGAAACCTGTTGAATATTATGTTGAGGGAAGAGCAATGGAAATTGTTCAGTGAACTGGTTATCTACTGCATAGGCCCTCTGCTAGTTAAAGGTAGTGGAGAAGACAGAAGTGTAAGGAAAGAATTCTGCTTTCTAGCTCCTTTCCAATTCAGTGTAGGGGCTCTGACATTTTGAAAATAGAGAATAAAGAACCAAATTATATTTGATAATTAGAACAAATAATTATTTTTAAACGTTTTCAGAAAGAGAGAGAAATAAAGAGAAAAAATTGACACAGAGCTTGATAGAATGACAGAAAGGAGGAAGCAGATGCCCCAGAAGCAGAGAGGAAGACTTCGACATAGGAATGTTCCTCTCCTTGGGTTGTCTCTAAAGATGATCAGGGCAGTTTTGTGTGTTTTCAGCTGTAGGAACAAATGCAGTGTTCATTTCTAAGTACTTGTTCCATATAGGATATAGGAAACTGAACTCCCATAATTCCTAAATTAATCCAGATATATTGGTTGATTTCTAGTTACTTTCCTTGGAGTGTGGGGGAGAGGGCCTCTTTCTCCCCACCAGAATATCAGGTCCGTGGGACAGGGACCTTTGTCTCGTTATTGGTACTTCAAGTTCCCAGGATACTGCCTGACATATTGTAGCCTCTCAGTAAGAACTTCTGAAGTAATTAAGGTTTAGAAACATGGGACTCTGTAAATGGTACTCGTAAGTCTAGTAGTCAGCTGTCAACTCTAGTGGCCAGGTCCTTGATATGTTAACATTTGTTTTTTCTTATAGAGAGATCAGGTAGGGGAAGCATCAAAGATGGTTCTTAGATTTTGAGCCTGGATATCTGGGAAGATGGTAGGGCTTTAGTAGAAATTGGAACCATAGAAAGAATAACAAATTTAAGAGGAAGTGTGATAAATTTGGTTTTGGGAATACTGAGTTTGAGTGCCAAACTTGGTCTAGCTAAACGAATATATGGGTGAGTGGTTAGGCTCAAGGAGTCCTCTACACAGAGGTGATAGTTGAAGCCATTATTGTAGGTGAAATTGACATTAATAATGATGGCCGCCATTTATTGAACTCTTACTATATGCCAGTCATGGTGCTTTATATATTGATTTCATTTCATCCTCATATCAACCTTGTTGGATAAATACTACTGTTTCCCATTTCATAGTTGAGAACACTGAGGTTTAGCAAGATAAGGTATTTCTCCCAGGATCAGGTAACTAGTAAGTGGTAGGGCTAGGTTTTGAATCTAGACCCATCCTACTCCAAAGTCATCAGCTGGTGCCAAGTGATACAGAAATGTGTAGGAAAATGAGGACTGAGCAAAGACCACTGAATATATTTTCTAGAAATCATTGGTAACCTTCCAGAGGACTCTTATTAGACTTCTGATGTGGGGGAGAGTACATACTGCAAGGAGTTAAGGAATAAATGAATGGAAAATTTTATAAAAATGGAAGTGATAAGTTAAAAAAGCACGTTAGGGGAAAGCAAGAATAAATAGGACAGTAAAGTGACTTTGCAGGACCAAGAGAATTTGGGAGTTTTGTTATAGTTTTTATCGTGTTTTAGGATTTCATTCATGCATGAATACATTCATTTATTTCAACAAATATTTATTGAGTGCCTATTCTGTGCCAGTTATAGTGGGGAGAGACAGTGGGGAACAACACAGAGTTCTTGCTGTCACGCAGCTTAATTTTAATGGAGTTAGGGATGCTGATATGTCAAGAAAACATCAATCAGAAAAACATCAACATGGATAACTGCTATACAAAGACTTGAAAATAGAATATAACGTGACTGTGTCTGCATGGAAGTTTTAGATTATATGATGGAAAAGGCCTGTTTTAGAGACATTCTCTGAGAATCTGAAAGATAAGAAGGCAGCCAATAAGCAGGAAGGGAATTCTAGGCAGTGAAAGTAGATAATGCCAAGGTCTTAAGGTGGGAATAAGCTTGACATATTGAATGGAAGCTAGAGAGCAAAGGGGTAAGTCATATGAGATCAGAGAGGTAGGCAAGATTCAGATCTTGTGGGGCTTCGTAAATTGGGGTAAGGAGTATGGATCTTTATTCTGAATGAAATGGGAAGTCGACACTTGAAGAGTTTTAAACAGAATTATACATGATTTAATTTACATCTTAAAAGGAACACCCTAGTTTTTGTATAGACAGTATATTAATGGGGAGGATACGAGTAAAATCAGAAGACCAGTTAATAGGTTTTTGCTTGTATTTACCCAAGAGATAATGGTGGTTTAGACTGAAGTTCTAGTAATAACAGTGGGGAGAACTGATTAGGTTTGGGATGTGTTTTGGGGGAGGATTTAACGGGACCTGCTGATGGATTAGATGTGGAGTTTAAGTCAAAGAGAAGAATCATAATGACTCCTGGATTTGGGGCTTGAATAACTGGGTGAATGAATGGGCAATATAAGAGAACTGGGCATGATTAGAGATTGAAATGAAGGATCCATCGGAAGGAGCACAGTTGAAGTTTGCAAGGAAAGTAATTTGTGATGTACCAAAGGAGATGGGCACACAAGAGGGAACTGATTAAGACATATAAGTGTAGGAGTTAGCCTTAAAACCAGAGGGAAGGAGACAGGAGACAGAAATTTCAAGATGAAAAGGAAATAAGTTGGAAGGCAAATATTGGATAGCTGAATCTTTTAATAAAATACTAGACCTATTAGTGTATTCAGTTATGTACAATTACATACTAATTGTTTTATGTTCCTCATATTAACTTTCTAATTTAAATACTTTAACCTTAATTATGTTTATCACTGTATAACCTATTATTTTGTGTATATAATTTTTTTTTCAGGTTGTTAGTTCTACAAATGGAGAGTTAAACACAGATGACCCTACTGCAGGACGTTCAAACGCACCCATCACAGCCCCTACAGAAGTAGAAGTGATGGATGAAACCAAGTATGTATTCATGTTGTTTGCTTTAGTAACTTTTTGTTCCTAAACTGCATGTTTGAGATTTATAGTCATGTGCAATTATTTCAGGAAATTTTTTCAAAGAATAAGTGCATGCAAAAAAGTGGTATGTTTAATTATTTTAATCACTAAGTTTAAAATAGTGCTGTTCCAGTAAACATTTTAATGATACAAAAGTAGTTATTTAAGAACTATGTTCAAACTCTTATTGAGAATTAATAGCATATTTTTAGCTTTTTATTTTTAGGAATGTTGATGTGTGAAAGTTATTGCTATACTATGGATGCTCTTTATTTTCTGTAAGCATAAGAATAAATAATGATTAATTTTATAGTATGCTGCATTCATTAGTATTAGTTTTAAATTTTTTTGTGAATGTAAATTATAACTCTGCTTGGAAAAAAATTAAGCATGAAAAACAATGTGATAATTTCAATGTGGGCTGTTTCTGATGATCTCTCTCTCTTTCTCTTTCTTTTTCCTTGTATTTTTTTTGTATATAGCTGCCAGAAAGTGTTGAACATGTGGTGAGTTCTCAAGTGTAGGCAGGCAGAAATAGCTCCGTTGACTGTAATTGCAAAGATTTAGCACCATTTGTGTTTTTTAAAACAAACCTTTCAACATAGAAATCATAATTGGTAAAAGTTGTTCAAAAGTATTTGGTGTCATTTACATTAGCTTTGAAAAGCAAGAAATAATTGTTTGAGGAGCTCTTTTGCCTGCTGCAACTTTTTTGCTTCAAGTGACATAGATTTGGGGGCACTTTTTTATTTGAGTAGATGATGATACACCAACCCTGCTTGTGCTTGTGCATTTGTTTTGTAACACAGAGGCTTTATTTGCTATTTTATTTTAAATAGAAAGACAGGTTTTTGAGTTAAGCTTCCTTTTTTCCTGTTTGTTAAATACACATAGCAGACCCCCCTCCCGCACCCCAATAGTATCACTAAACCAGTATTTCATTTACTAATTATATTGCCATTGAATGCACATAGTATATAGTCGATAAATTTCATGGTAAACTGTAGTAAGAGAGTGTTATGAAAAATCCTCATCTACGTTGTTCCTGCCAATTGCAGATATTATGAAAAATTATATTCCTATTAGTTGAAATAATGTTGAATTTAAACTATTTTCTGACATTTGCCTTTAGTTGTAACACTGTTTAAAATGCTTCTCTCAGTGTTAGGACGAATTCTGAGTCAGCCTTGGAGTGAATAAAGAAAGTTGCTTAGATTAGTAAATTTTGGAACATCCTACTGATATCCCAAAGGAACATAATTTCCAAAATAATGCTCATTTGCTGGCTGCAAGATGAGGAAACTTTTGTAGATATTTCCTTTTAAAGAGCAATGATCAAGTATCAGTTTTAATCATGGAGTTTATTGACAGCATGACCTAATTTAGTGGATTTCAGGATATAATTAGTCACCTACATACTTGTGCATTTTTATGTCAAAAATAAAAACAGCAGTTAATGCTTATTTGTGCACAGTTATAACTAAGCACAGTTATACAAGTAGGGTGGCAGTGTGGCTGATGAGAGTGCATATGTCTTTTGCAGTTAAACATCGGTTATAGAATCCTGCTTCTGCCCCTTCCTTGTCACCTTCTTCAAGCTTCTTGCTTTTTCTGTAAAATAAGGCTAATAATACCTACCTCATAGGTTGTTGAGAAAATTAAATGTGATAAAGCACTGGTATTTCTCTGTCACGTGCCAGGTACTCAACAGCTATTATTACCCCTATTTTTTCTCCACTTGAAGCTGCCAGTGACCTTTCTCATCTTTTTTGTTCCCAGGCTGGTGCTTCTTCCATTAGCGTCCCCAGTTTTTACTTGCATACCCACACTCTTCACTGAAACTGGCTGTTCTGTGTTCACATCCTCCTAGAGAACTGTTTTCAACCAAATCTATTACATTTTTCCGTTTATTCATCCAGTAATTGCACTGCTTGGATTTCAGAAATATCGGATACTGTCCTTGCTCTTGAATAGATTACTCATCAGCAAGGGAGGTTGCAATTGTATTAGCATATATCAGTATATGATAAATACTATTAAAAAGGTATAAAGGCTTTTTAAAGATATAAAGGTATGAAAAAGGGTGTTAGAGCTTGTAGAGGAAAAGATTACTTACTGACAAGATGATCAGAGAATGCTTTATGGGGGTGTTTTTGAAGAATGGCACAGTAATTTATTTAGTTAAAATGGGTGTGGATGTGTATGTTCATGGGTTTGGGTTTCTATCTGTAGGTGCTGGAAGATGAGAAAAACGAAGTGGTAGGAAGGCTATTCCTGAAGGGAAGTTTCTCCATTGCTTGGCATGGCACCAAGGCCCTTCATCCCTTTCATAGTATGGCCCTGCCTGTCTTTCCCGTTTCCCACTCTGAACCCTGTATTGATTGGTTCCCTAAGTCTGCCGTTGATATGTTATTCTCTTTATCTGTGTTCCACTTCTTGAATTTCTTGAAAATAAGGCCTTTTTCATCTTCAGATCCCCAATGCCTAAAACAATATGCCTCAATAAATTATTACTAAGTAATTGACTCAATAATGTGGTGTATCCATACATTGGACTATTAGTTGACAATATAAAAAAATGAGATTGAAAACATTATGCCAAGTGAGAAAAGCCAGACACAAAAGGCCATATATTATATGATTCCATTTATGTGAAATATCCAGAATAGGTAAATATATAGACACAGAAAGTAGACAGTGATTGCCTAGGGCAGGTTAGAGGAGGGTGGGAGTGACTGCTGATAGGTAATGTGGTTTCTTTATGGGGTGATGAAAATGGTTTCGTTAGATGGTGGTGATGGCTGCAAAACTCTTTGAGTATATTAAAAAGCACTGACTTCTACACGTTTTAAAAGGGTGAATTTTATGATATGTGAATTATATCTTAATAAAGCAGTCATTTTTAAAAAATGGATGGCAATCCAGGGTTTCAGTAAAGCCTTATTCCAGATGGGTTACAGAAATCCTCAGAACTTCCCTAACTCTTCACTAGTCAAAAACTCTCTAAACATGGAACGGTTTGTCTTTCCTTTGATCAGGGTTAATCTAACAGTCCTACAAGTTTATTATTGCATTCTTCCTATCCTCTTGGTCTGTACTTAAGAAATGTGAACACGATTTCTTTTTCCACTTTTTATTCTACAATGGACATTTGAGAGTCTCAAGTTTCCTAGAATAGTACCTCATAGGGTAAATATATGATTTCCGAATGATGGAAAATATTCTATTCCCCCAAGTATAAAGTGGCTCCTTCATTAGTAATGAGATTTTGCCTTACATTTTTTCTGTAGCTGAGAATTTTTTTCCAAGACAGGTGATAAAAATGATAGCACCCTCATTCCTTCCAGGAGTTTAGGAGAACAAGGCTTCCTTTGGTGTAGTTGTCGAGTTTTTAAGTAGTATGAAATCATCTTTTTCTTTCTTTTCTTCTCTTTCTTTCCCCTTTCCAACATTTACTGGACAGTTATTGTGTGTTTGGTAATATGATGATTATGAAGATAAGTCAAGGCCCTTATGTTCCATTAGAGAAGATAGGACACCAATGACCTTTACATAGTTGTTCGTAACCCGGGCTTCATATCACAATCATCCGGGGAGTATTAAAAATATGCCAGTACTTAGGCTGCATTTTCAGAGTTTCTGATTTAATTGATCTGTGGTGGGGTCTGGTTACCAGTATTTTTAAAACACTTCTAAGCTGATTCTAAGGAGCAACCAGGATTGAGAATCGTTGGTTTAATACAAGGTATTATAGGATTAGCCTTATAGGATACAAAGTTAATTGGAGTTCAGAGACTGGAGTATGCACTTCTAGCTGGGAAGATCAGAGAAGTCTTCATGGGCAAGGATACATTTGCACTAGTTCTCCAAGATGAGTATGATTTGGTAAAGGAGACAGATAGAAAGAGTAAGAGAGAAGAGGTTGAGCAATGATGTGGAGCAAGGAAAGAAGAGGGCAGGTTTGAGGAGTTACCCAGGCGGGTATAGAGTGTGTAAATACATTAATGGGAACTGAGATTGGCTAAGTATCCAATCTCAAAGGACCTTAGTAGCCAGGTAAAAAAAATAAGACGTTATCTTTTGCAGCACAAGAAAGCAAGCTGTGAGGTTTTAAGCCAATAAAAGATATAATCAGATTGAACCATAGGAAAATTAATTTGGCAACAGTATTGAGGCTTACATCGCTTCCAGGGGTTCATCAAATTGCAGAAAATCTTTCTTCCTTCCTCCCATAGTATAGGCTGCCTGGAAGGGAATCCTAATGGAGGATGAGAGACGAGTTGAAATAGATTGGAACCAAATTTTAAGAGCTGTGGGGACTTATACCTTTGACAGTGGAGAACCCATTGCTGAGATTTAAGAGGATAAGGGCATGGCCATATTTCTGATGGGGGAAGTTTGGATGGCAGATTGGAGAGAGGAGAGACTTAGACTGGAAAGTCAGCTAAAAGGCTCTTAGCAATGGTGGAGGCAAGAAGTTCTGAACTAAGTCAGCATGAGAGGATAGAAAATTTTGAAAGTCATTTCAGACTTGAGGGACTAATTGCATGTGAATGGAGAGGGAGAAATTGACAATGAAGATGGGTCTGCCAGTTCCTAGTTAGAGTAGTTATGTGGATGGCCTTGCTCTCTGATCTGAACTCTTCTTGCTTAACTAAAGAGTTCCTCATTTTTTAAATCAAGAGATCCAGAGAAATAAAATTACATTTCAGGTATAAATTTTAAGGGGAAAAATCGCTTGTCAAAGAATTAAAGATTAGATGTCATAAAAGATATTTTCCATATATTCAACAACCCAAATGAAGAGAGGATAGATTCTAGAGTCTTAAGTGGATAGTGCCTGGCAGGTACCAGCCGTCTCTCAACCAAAGGATGAGCCAGTGAGTCATTATAGAAGGGACAGATAAAAACTTCAGATCCAGACAGAGCAACATGCTTCAGTTTCTGGGTAGATTTTCGAGAAGGAAGTATATGACATAGATCCAGGGAGACAAGCCAAATTCTGGATGAAGAAAAAGGCAATGAGTAAAAGGGAAATGGTGGTGCAATGTCAGTAGCGAAGCCTTGACCCCACTATGTGTGTTTTCTACAGAGTTTAGGACTTTGATCTATTATGATTTCCTGTTTCCGACCTAAACAATATTTAAAGCAACAACCTTAGAGTTCATCAGAAGCAAGTCTTAACATTTATTCCCAAAGAATTTAAGAGTAGAGATGTGGCTTCAGAGCTTTTAGGCTAGCTACCAAATGATCATGTCAGAAGTGTGAACCTGACTTGTGAGCGCATACTGGCTCACTGCAACCAAGAGCCCAAGAAAAAGAGAAGCATTGACAAAAAATATGATTTAAATGTTTGGTATGCTTAATAAGTTTCCTCAAGGTGGTTGTCAATAGTCCAGATCTGAAGAGACCCCAAGTGAGGTATGAACTAATGGATGAGAAAATATTGCCACTGAGCAGCAAGGAGACAAAATATATTTAAAAATTTTAAAGGTTGGAATAATTTTTTAAGATCAGATAATTGAATTTATTGATAAAAATAACTTGCTCACATCATCTGTGAGAACTTCTGTATATGCTAATTTCTGGAATCTTTGCTATTATTTGCAGTTATTATTACCAATAACTTTTCCCCCTTTCAACTGTGCCAAGTGTTAAAATTACATTTTCTCTTTTTACCCATTTGCCTGCACTCATGTAAATTGATGGCATGGTGCCCACTCAATACTCCAGTGCTCAGCTCATAGCATCTGGGACAAGGCCTCTTTAGAAATGGAGAAGCAGGAGGAATGACCTGGCAGTTGCATCTAGAGAGCAGTGCTTCTTGGGATTGAGACTCCTTTCAGAATCTGGTGCAAGCCATTTTTCACCAGAAAAGCTTCCACAGGCCCTGAAAGCTGCATTTTTTGAGGTTTCACTAGGGTTTGTGGCTTATGGGTGAGAACTCTAGCTTTGGAACATACTTTACAATCTTGACTAGGTTCTTACTTTAGGAGTTAGTTGCATTTATGAGGCAAATCATTCATTTTTTTCAATAACGTTAAATTAGTACCAACCTTGTGCCCATTTGTGAGATATATCTGTGAGCAAGATCTTATGAAGCTTACATTCTATATGGAGACAGATAATAAGCAAATAAATTTTAAAAATTCAGATCAGTACTTAAGTAGTGAGAGGGAAATAGAATGGTCATGTGACAGAATGGCTGTATGGGAGCAGAACTGTTTTAGATTGAGTGCTCAGGGACAGGAGACAATTGAGATGAGACCTAACTTCTTAATCACTAAGACTATAAATCAACTGTTTTGGTAAGGACTTTTAAGAAACCAGCCACACGGTTAAATATCAATTTCCTTCTTAACTTCTGTAAGTAAGTATACCATATTTTGAGACCATCTGTGTTGTCCCTCTGTATTTGGATACATTCATATTGCATAAAGCAATGCTGCCCTCTGGTGGTAGTCTGTTTAATAGCATGCCATTTAGGCAAATCTATTTCAAAGGCGTAATCTTAATTTAGTGGGATTTATTTAGTGGGATATCTTTTTTTAGATTGCTTTTGAATTTAAAAGGCCTCTGTAATTATAATTTATTTGAACATCTTATTTAGTCTCAAATAAATGCTTGGAGTGGTTTTCTCTGTGCAGTAATTTTTACACAGTTGAAGGAAAGATTACCTAAGAAATGGGAAGAAAACTCTTGGAACTGAAAGCAGATTAATGATACTGGAAAAATCAATCAAGCAAGGTGAATTGCTAATACAAGTGTAGGAAATCTGGGACTTGAACCTGTTTATCAAAACATGTATTGCATTAAACTCCCCATTCCATAAGGCTTATATATACCTTACGGCACTTTTTCAGTAGAAAATTTTTAAAAGAATGTACTTTGAAATTTTAAAATACAAAAGACAGTATTTAGGAACAGTGAACATTATTAATAGAACTTTACATTAAGTGATTTATAAATTTCCATTAAAATATCATATTCTTAATTTTAGTATTCTAAATATTTGGTCTGTTTCCTCTAAATACTAATTTTTTAATGTTTGTTTTTTACAATGTGGACGTTTTCTCTTTTCTAAGTCTTTAAGAAATTGAAAGTTTCTTTTTGGAATAATGGTTTTCCTCTCTTGGAGAGGATTTGACTTGAATAATTTTTTGTTTTGCTTTTTTATTTCAGAAAATTTATTTAACCGATTTGAGAAAATATTAGGTAGTTGACAGTTACAAATAAGTTTGACTTATGTTTCTAAAACTGGGAAAAATCTATTGTACTGTAAGTCTTCTGTTACAGTGGTAGCTCTTTTCAAGGCCCTTGATTGGGTAATTTATTTCTGTTCTTTATGAATTTTACTTTGAGGTGACTATCACAAAGATTGATAACTGCCCATATTTCTACTTGAATCTTTGTCAGGTGATATATTTAATTTTGAGTTATTCCCATTCCATGGTCTAGTCATTATGAGCTGTTTGCACTTAAAAAATGCACTTGTGTAATTTGGTTTTGAATGTCCCATAGTCATTCCATAATCATGGCATAAATCACAAGAAATGGTCTGAAATTATCTTTGGCTAAAGATAATGTGAGTGGAGAGATTGTGTAATTTAACTGGACAGTGTGGATTTCTGTTTCCCTTTATTTCACAGAAAGATATAAAAGATATCTAGCAAGTATTTCATCTTTCATAATCTTTTTCTGGATAGGACACTTGAAGCTGTACCATCTCTGTTATGCTTAGCTTGCAAATGTTGAGTTCATATCCCTTTATATAGGTGGGCTGGTAAGAATTACAGGAACATCCTATAAGGTCACATTACGTACAAGCTTTGAGTTGGCAGCATTTTGTTGATGGAATCACCATGTATATAAATATGCCTTGCTTTTATTACAAAACATGATTTACACATTTATATACACACACTGGACTCCAGTGGGATAAAATGGAGCCTCTGTGTGGCACCTGTCATCTTGATATTCTGATAGATCGATTTCCTTTTAAGTGTGGAAGGGGAAAGAAGGCCAGACTTTTATCTGAAGGAATGCCAGACTTCTAGAATGTGTATGTGTATGTTATATATTAACACATGTGCTGCTCACTGATTCTTAATTAACTTTCAGTTTGTACTAGCGTCAGCATTACTCTACATGTGTTGCATCTTCTCATGACCGGGAGAATTTACTTGAGAAAAACTAGTTCTCTCAGGGATCATCTCTAGATTCTTTTCACCTAGGAATAAAAATCAGTATGATATTTCTTTCATAGACTACAAAACTGAATCAGTTTTCAGTTACAAAACTGAATCACCATGATTATGCTATGTTAAATGTTCGGCATAATTTTTATCTCAATTAAAATAATTTATGATAAGTTTGTCTTTCTTTAACCCTTAAAGAATTAAAAAGTGCCAGTCTTGACATTCTTATTATATTTAGTGTATTTTCTCTCTTCCAGTTTGTAAATATGATGGAAAATGTTGCAGAGTGTATTTGGGATTTCTGTTTTTATTTTTGGAATGTAGACTAATTCTTAGTGAAAATAAAATCCCCAGTGTTAGGTTCATTATTGCTTTTTTGACAATGGCTTCAGCAATTGTATGTAGATAGTCAGGAACGAAGAGAGAGAATGCATCAGATGAACTTTATGAAAGCATGTCATTGCCAGAAATTAGTAAGTATCCAAAATAAAATGTGGTGGGTCAGTTACGATTCAGAACTCCATAGCTTCTAAATTAGTCTTGGTGTAAAGGCCTTTTCAGTTTAGTGGCTCCTTTTAATGTTGCATAGAATGTCTTGCTCTTCCTAAAAGGCATGTTGATGAGAAAATAGTGATAACTCTGCCATAGTTTCACTAATATATATGCTTCATTGGCATGTTCACTGTTGATCTTGCACTAGCCTGTTGCTTTTTATGACCATTTAAATTAATATGATAGATTCAGCCTTACTTTGTTACATTTTAGTACTTTTATAATAAAAGCAGTGTTTCCCTCCATCTGCAGGTGCTGCTGTTTTTTCAAACGAAGGAAAAGGAAAACGATACAGCGCCACAAATGACTCTGGACACAGACAGATCATGGGGAGTTACTTACGTGTTCATCTGCTGTCTTGTGATTAAAATCATCTCTGTAGTGACCACGTATATTTTCAAGGACTCACTCTTAGAAACAAAAATGTCATACTTTCATACTTCATTTTGTGGTTGTCTTACATTCATATTTTTTCTAATTTCACTTTTATGGAAGCTTTAAAGTTTTGTCAAAACGTGAGTGCTTTGCCCGTCAATGAATGGAACGGACCAATGAGGTGGTATCGATGAATGCGGTTCTAGAGAACATTTTTCAGAAGCTCTCCTCCTGTTGTAGAAAGCAGTACAGTATCTTAAGTGTCAACCAGTTATATACCGAATCTGGTTTTTTACAACTTCTGTAAGAGCATAATCAAACAGGAATTTTCTCCCCGGTGGGTAATGCAACAGAGAAAACAGAGTTGCCCAAATATTTGAAACAAGTTATTCCTTGAGAAGCTCACTTTTTGTGTGACATCTGCATTGATTTCAGTATTACTGATGGTACTGCTATTCATGAGTCATGTTAACATTCTCTCTGTGAAATCATGGTACAGTCACTGCCCAGAGGTACTGAGGAAAAAGCTCTATGGGTTCGGCAGACAGTAGTAGTAAAACGAGGTTCAAGTAGTGTGGTAAATATGAGCTCTGCTTTTGTTGCTCCACTATGTGAAGTACAGTGTTGCCGAAGTGGCTAAAGCGCTTATTTTAAAAAATGCAAAATATTTGTATAATGTAACTTTATGCTTCCAGATAATAATGTATGTTAGACAGCAAGAAATGAATACTTTGAGAAATGAGATATGTTGGAGTTTTTTAAAAAATACACTAAGGAGAAGAAATAAATGTGAATCTCATTGCAATGTGTCAAGTTGAAGTCTGAGGAGATCCCACCGAAGCCTACTGCTGAATGGTTACATTCTCCCTTAAGCAGAAAACGTTCGACGTGCCATGTGATGGTGTCTGTTTATTAATTATTTGCTCTTTGATAAAAAAGGAAGACCCGCAGCAATAAAAACTGGGTCACTCTATTGCCCTCTGTGCACATTAGTCTCTTGTATTCAACTTTGCTGGTTCTCTGGAATTTTCCTACTTTTTAGAATAATTTTGATGATTGAGAACTACTTTGGAGAGGATGGATCAGGTGCTTTGCCTCCATAGTCTTTTGAAGTGCCTGCATATGAACAAAGTAACGGTTCTGTAAAAAAGGAAACCCATTCCACTTTTCAAGTGTGCTTTGTTTTAAACCATAAAGACACAGGTGTACTTTTGTCACATTCTACTAGCCAGAATTTTCAAGAAGAGTTAAAACAAAAAGACTGGCTAGAAGGATAATTATGTTGTTCAATCTTGTATTCACCTTTCATTTATAAAATTGTTACTTAAACTCCTTCCATGCAGCCCCTTCTTTGTCTTTTAAGTGCCTGCCTCCAGGCGTGCTTATTTATTTTTATTGTCTCAAGGTAACATTTAAAATGTGTAATTAAAGTAAATAAATCTACATTTTTGACTTCATTATTGCATTTACAGGGATTTAATTGTACTTTGTAATTTATTTTTCTTATTAGCCAAAAGCAGTGCATTGTTTATGATGAATTAGGCACCCATTTGAATACTGTAAATCAGGACATTGTTTATCATTATTGCTCTGAATCCTATGAATGATCTTTTTAAGTTCTTGATTTTAAAGACCTACACTCAGCCTAGAAAACATTTGCTGTATAATTTGGTCAACAGTTGCCATTCTATCTATTTGTATACTGTCATGATGTCTTAAACTGCAGGAGTTACATACTGAGTTTTTGTTTTTGTTTGCTTTGAGCAAGGTAGATGGATGTTTTGGCCATTATAATGTGAAACCACTTCTTTCTTTACAGTATTTGACCAAATTTGTGTGTCTATGATATTTGTAAATACATGGCAATATCTGTATTTCTTATCATAAGCCTATTTAGTTTTATTCTCAGTAGGGTTTTTGGACTGTACAGTGTTTATATGATCTGAACTCCTTATACATAAGAAGGTGTGTATATTAATCCAATTGTGGACTTAAAATATTTTAAAAGTATAAATACCCTTATTTGCTGCAAAGACCAGTGTGTAGACATTTGCTTTTTAGCAATATTTTTAAGTGCTCCATTTTAATGCCAAGGAATAAGTCTTTTGGCAACACAAACTGGTCAATAATAGGTAATGCAGGTATGTTCAGGTTAAGCCAACAATGTTTTGCATTTTTATGCTTCTTTTCTGTCAACACTAATGAAGTCAACATTGCCTGAATGTCTGAATAATGAAACACATCCCTGTTTAAAAGTATGTAACTGAAAAAGAAATAAAAAATAAAGGTAGTTTTTTTAAACTTGCTCTTTCCCCTTTCCTCTAATCCTGGGTAAAATAATGCCACTCACTAATTTAAGATAGGGATTTTAAAAAATTCAGTTCATTTAGTTTAGTGTACCTGAGAAGCAGAGCTAAAGGAATATGCTTTTGTGTTTTTGTCTCATTTTGTTGGATCCCCATTGTAAAGAGCATATACCAGGAAGTATCTAATCTTTCTTTACTGAAAGTTTAAAAAATTTTTTTTGTTACACTTCTGAACTACTTAATAGAGCAATTAATTAAAACTAATGCCACTCATAAACCAAGGGAAATAAACTGAATCATTTTATTTTAAAAAATGAAGTCATACTATTATGTTCACAGAAATGAAACGTTATTAATCCAGTTTTAAGTGAATGACTTGAAGGTCATTGCAGATGAAGAGCATATCTGTGACAGTGTCTCACAGTTTGTCACTGTGCTAGGTGCTTTAAGGGATCTTACAAAATGGTATTAATGGCGCTGTGCTTACTGAAAGATGCTGCAGGTAAGATAAGGCAAAGCAGCACACACTAAGCCCATGAATAGTGTGTCCATTAAGCGCCAGCATTCAGAAACAATAGAAGGATCGGAAGATGAAACGTAACATGGGTTAAACTTAAGTGAAAAGGCTCTATCTAGAAAAATCTGACTTACGATTGGGGTTCAATCTGAATGACTGTATAGTTTGCATTAGTCAGCACCCTTTGAATTGTAAGTTATAGGAACCTAACTTGGCTCAAGCAATAGAGATGTACATTACTGCATTCAACTGAAAAATCCAGTGGTAGAACTGGCTTCAGATATGCTTGATCCTGGTCCAAAGTCAGGACTCTGGTCTTTCTCTCTGTCTCTCAGTTTGGTTTTATACCCTGCTATTTTCATTGTCGGGGAGACTTTTCATCTGTGATGGTAAAGTGGCCACCAGCAGTTTGACTTCTCTGCTGTCTTAGTAACCTCAGCGAAAATGGCTGAGACTGAGTCCTGGGTCCCATCTTCAGAAGACACATTGGAATCAGAAATGGGGTATAAAGGGTGTTACCCAAAAGGAAATGAGGATATTGGTATCAGAAGGCGAGTGGATGGATACTGCACAGGCAAAAATCAATAGATATCCACTATTATGAGAAAAAATATAGCATAAAGGCAAACCTAATTGTTTTACATTAGAACACATTAATATTGAGACTTTCTGAATGTATTATTAGAAATCACTTATGGTGAATGAGTACACATGAAAAATGTTTTGAACTCAGGTAAAAAGGGAGGTCATAAGTATCTTATTTGATGTGTTTTTTTTTTTTTTAGTTTTTCAGGGTTTTGATGATAGATTAGTGGAGTTAAAAGCTAATTTTTCTAGCAGAATACAAATAAATGGAATTATAAAACTTTGTTGATGTTCAGGATAACTAGTTTCTTCTCTGCCTAGCTCTAATACACACCCACGTGTTATTTTCTTAGGAAATTTACTTCATAAGAATACATGGACTACATATAGAAGTATTATCAGGTATGATTGCTAGGATATGAAAATGGTTTTGTTAGAAAGAACAATTGTTCACAGTTTACCATACTGTGATTTTACTTAAATGGAGAAACACTCCAGCACTGCTCTAGGCTAGGGGTTGGCAAATTTTTTTGTAAAGTTTAGGTTTTGTGGGCCAAGAGGCAAAACTGAGGCTTTTATATACTTGTGTAATGAGGAAGAAAACACAATCCCACTAATTTTTCATTGGTGAGGTTCAAAATATGTATTAATGCTTGAGTGCAAATTTTTTGTAATACAGGTCTACTAATGATGAGTTGAATTATTTTGAGGGGATAGTATTTCACTTAATTGGGGTTTGAAATCTATTGCAAATGTTCATCTGTTATGCTGATATGTGATGTGATTTTGTGTATTTCATCTTTGAAAATATCTTCACACAGATAGATACTACCAAATACTGTTATCAGTCATCAAGTGTGTGATTTTAAATCAGCATATTCATCATTTGAGAGGTATTTATAGAATTCTATTAGATTCTGCTCTTGATATTTGCCTTTTGGCATATCTTTATATTGCAGATTAATCACTTCCTATTGAAGGTTAGGTAGATGCTCCTTAATTGTGTGCTTAAATGGATTTTGAAATGTGGAAATTTCCTTTGCACTTGAATTGAGATCCAAAAGTGCAGCTCGAACTGTAGTTGAATTTAGAAAATATATCCACTGCAAATTAGTGTGGGAATGGAGATAACTTTACTTATGTATAACTTTACTAACTTGACAGTATGGAAAGTATATAAAGCAGCTTGACATTACTTGTGATTTAAAAACATTAGTTGTCATCCTCATGACTTTGTTGCAGTATAAGTTTTACATATAAGTGATGTTTTGCCTTATAATTTTAATTTGAGTCTATTAAGCAACATTATCAAGTCTGCAGCAAAAGCTAATTTCCAAAGCCATTCAGTGTTCATTAATAGTAGGTGAGGGTGATTCTCATTCAGAAAAATTTCAGTCTTGGTCCCGAGCTCAAAAAATTGCAATAAAACTTTACTGCTGCCATTAAACCACTGCGTAGTTCAGCAAGTCAGGATATTCAGTTTCTATTTTTGACAAAACTTCGTGGAAATGATGGTTAAGATCACAAGAGTGAATGAAATTCCCCATTGACTTTGTTGTTAGTGCCATTGAGTTGATTCTGGCTCCTAGTGATGCCATGTAGAGCAGAGTGGAACGCTACCCGGTCTTTTTGTGCTGTCCCCTCACCTTCCAGTGCTATATTAGATAATGCTCTGCTGCTAGTCATATAGTTTTCATGGCCAATTTTTTTGGAACTGAGTCGCCAGGTCCATCTTCCTAGTCTGTCTTAGTCTGGAAGAAGCTCTGCTGAAACCTGTCCACTATGGGTGACCCTGCTGGCATTTGAAATACCTCTCAGCAACATACAGCCGCCACAGTACAGCAACTGACAGATGGGAGGTGTGCTTCCCTGACTTGGAGATGAACCTGGGCTCCGTGGTAAGAGTGCTGAATCTTAACCACTAGACCACCACGGCTGGCCTCATTGACTTTACTAGTTCAGTAACATGACAGACTCAAATATTTTCCACAAAATATCTGCTAAAGAATAATACAATATATAACCATTGGCTTTAAACATCTTACATTTTGACAAGCTGTGTAAATTTGTCCAGTAAACCTTTTACTGCTCCATACATGTTTTTTACCACCAGCAGTTGCAACACATCTTGGTAGATTCCACTTCAGTTTGTATGGAATTGGTATTTTCTCAAGTTCTTTAAAAATACTCTTTCTTGTAGTTGTTCCATGGAGACTGTTCACAAAAAAGAACTAATTCTTGAGTCACTTCAAACTCAGCATTGACTTCTCCAGTAAACAATAACTGGGCAGTATTAGTAACATCTATTGACTCATCAAAAGCCAAGGAAAACTACTTAAAATTATTTGCCCTGTTTTTCAGTTGATTATTGGTGTTCTCAAGTCTTCAAGCAAATGTCATTGCTACAAAGCTAGTAGTCTTAAACCAGTTTATTTTCTCTGGACACACTTTCTGGCTCCTGCAATCAAACACAATTTAACTTTAAGTCACCATCAGCATAGAGCTTTCTTTGCTTGGCTAACGAATGAGCCACTTGGAAAGTAACTTTGGTTGCGCCCTTGTTCTCACATTTGTGTGTGTGTGAATACATTCTACTGTGACGAGATATTCTGTTTGAAGTTTTCTAATTGTTCTAACTTGATTTCCTGTGAGTTGGGGATATTGTGATGAGTGCTTAGTCTGGTAATGTTGAAATAGATTATATTCTCTTAGCAAAGCTAAAGTGTCATTGCATAATAAACATGATGCTTTACCATATAATTGTATAAAAAATAATCCACATTCCACTGTGCCTTAAAAGCGCAACACTCAAAGTTCACTTTTCTTTACTTTTTTATGATTAATATGCATTAGTAATAAAAAATAATACAATGTATGACAATATGTGTGGCACTTGAAATGCTGTCGAATTATAACTGCATTACTGAGGTTTGTAGTGTATTGAACAGCAATATGAATCAATGACAGCGCCACATATGGTCTCTGTCACAACTATTTGACTCTGCCTTTGTAGCGTGAAAGCAGCCATAGACAATATGTAAATGAGTGAGGATGGCTGTGTTCCATAAAATTTTATTTATGGACACTGAAATTTGAATTTCATATAATTTTATGTGTCATGAAATATTCTTTTGATCTTTTTTCACCCATTTAAAAATGTAAATACCATTCTTAGCTCATGGGCCAAATAAAAACAGGAGGTGGGCTAGATTTGACTTGCAGACCATAGTTTGCCAAACTGTTATAGACCATGTTGGAAAGATTTGGCTGTTTGAAGTAAATTATTTTTTTACCTAACTGAATGACACTACTTACCAAAGGATAACCTTGCTTTGGAAGGGCCATTTTAAAATAGCATCAAGAATTAATGTTAAAGAAAATGCACCACAGCATGTATGGGAGTTAGAAATAAAGCAAATGAGGTAAGTCTGGCTCCCACATGAACTTATAAAGCGGTGTGTAGTTTTGGAAAGAGCATAAATTTTGGGATCAGACAAATTTAATTTGATTCTCAACTTCTTCACTTGTGACAGTTATGGCAAGTTTTTTGACTTCTTGGCATCAGTTTCTTTGCCTCAAATTGGAGATAATGCCTTCTTTGCAGCATGGCTCTGAGGATTAGTGATAATATTTATAATCTTTCTCAATGCAAGGTACCTTTCACCACTATCCTCATGATAAAGTACGGTTTAAAACTGAGCAACACCTTGATTTTTGATGCAGAGTGTGTGCCTCTGCTCTCAGAGACAAGAATAAGGCCTGTTATTTATTAAACTTTATCTTAGATTGAAGCCATCATTTCCGTTTAAAAACATTTGCACCCTAATTCTATCACATTGCACAATTGGCTATCTTGTCTCACTTAATGACACTAATAAATTCAAAATCATTAATTCTATACCTTTGTTGATAAAAATGACGCACAGCAGAGAACCAGGGCAAAACCCTGTGTCAAGCCACTATTCATAGCTTCAGGTCAACATTGTTCCATTGAATCAATAACGTGAAGTCTCAGTGTTCTCTCTGACGTACAATAATAATTCTCCACCACTTGACTACCATTACCTGTTTACCAGATGCTTTGCTGAAATCCAGGTGAACCATTTATTCCATTTCTTTGCCTGCCATTCTCATTATCCCCTCAAAAAAAAGGAACGGGATTTAGTTTGATATGACTTTTCCTAGTGAATCCATGTTAACTCCTAAAGATCACCATTTCTATTTCTAATACTATAAATTGCCTTTTACCTAATTCAGTCTAATCTTACTTGGAATCAACACTATTT
Organism: Tapirus indicus; assembly: GCA_031878705.1. Classification (NCBI taxonomy): domain Eukaryota; kingdom Metazoa; phylum Chordata; class Mammalia; order Perissodactyla; family Tapiridae; genus Tapirus; species Tapirus indicus. The sequence goes on from CM062925.1 coordinate 42,607,832, forward strand.
ACTAATCTATAGCTGTGTAATCCACCTTTTTTTTGGTTCGGGAAGAGTCACCCTGAGCCAACACCTGTTGCCAATCTTCCTCTTTTGTGTGTGTGTGTGAACTGCCACCACAGTGTGGCCACCGACAGACGAGTGATGTGGTTCTGCACCTGGAAACCAAACTCAGGCCGCCAAAGTGGAGCACATCTAACCTTAACCACTAGGCCATCGGGGCTGGCTCATAATCCACCTTTTTATTTTTTTTAAATAGGAATTCCATTTCCTGTCTCTAGGCTTTTGCCTTGCTCCATTTGCCACCTGTCAGGTCTCAGTATAAAATTTGTCCTGACCTGGAGACTTAGTTGTTCTTTTTAAACATCTGTACGTATGATGGGCTTCATTTCTTTCTTGCTATTTTTTCCTCAACTTTCCAGGCTAAAAATTATTCTTGATAAAACAAAGACAGTATAAGAAGACAAATTTAAAAAGAAGCTAAGCCATACATTCTCTTTGTCATCCCTCAACCCTTTCCTTGTATCTGGCTCCACACGTAATTTATAAAACCCTTTTTGTTGGCTTTACCATTTTTTTTTTAGAAATCCTCAGCTAATTGGGGGAGAAGAGGCTTAAAGTTTTTAGCATTTCTCATATTCCTTTGCACACTCTATTTCAGCTCTTGTATGTGTCCTTTTAAAAGCTGAGCTTGTCAGAAGAGACTTTTTTTTTTTTAGCAAGCTTATTTGTTTTTTCTTACCAGGATAATTTTTAATTGCAGGACTGGAATCTCAGTCTCGAGTTCCGTTCACCAGGTGTCACAGATCTTAAGATGACGTGCTCACGTTCTCTCAGGGTGCCTGACACTTCCTCTTTATCAATCAATTCCTTCTTGCTGGTCATTTTTGTGGGCCAGAGTAGCTTCGATTTTTGTTATATCTACTTTCTGGGAAATTAGCTTTTTGGCATATAAAGAATTGTCAGATGCTCAGGTTTTAGTAAAATAAGACTTAGAGATGTTGTTGGGACAGTTGGAGCCCTCTATCACTACTAAATTTTATGTTTCCCAATTTTGTTCTCTTTTAATTAAAGTTTATGTATTCAGCAACTGTTTCTTTAACACCTTGTGCCAGGCAATGAGTTGTGTGCTTAAATCTGATTTTCTTTCTCTGGTCTGGCATTCTGTAACATGTTTTAATAATTATATCCCAATTTTTCCTCTCTTCTTTGCCCAAATATTTTCCACAGTGCATTTTACTTTGGGTGGCCTGAATTTCATTGCAGGTGGATATCTTCCCAGTGCTTCCCGACACCTCCCTTCTCATTTGTGTGTATTCTAATCAGCAATCTCACCATACCCAGTGTTGGGGTCGCTTAGATCCTATTTACTGTGCCCTGTTTTTATCTAAGTCTTCTTGTTCATGGCTCTCGTCTGTGCCATTAGTGTGAAAACTGCTGGGAATTGTTTTCAAACCTCCTGCTAAGTTCTGCTCTTGAGTGAATCGCTTGGCCATCTCTAACCTGATGGTGTGTCTAACAGCCACTTTCATGTTTTTTATCTGATCTTTTCACCCTCCCCCTCATTCAGTTTAAAAATTGCCTTAACAAGTCAAATATGTTCTTGATCTCATGAGGTAACATTTTAGCCACCTTAAATTGTGCCTTGGAAATTAAAATCTCACTTTAAAACATCATATGGGTAGGAAAACCACTCGTTTCTTTCTTGTACTTTGTACTTTGTCCTGTGTCCTGTATTGACCTTGTCAGATACCCTAAATATTCTGTATTCAGCTTTTTTCAAGTTATATAAATTAAATTATAAATTTATATAATACATAAATATATATTATATAATATATACATGAATTATAAAAATTTGGCAATTAGAGCTATTTTTCCACCACAGTAATTGGTGCCTAAATCACTTAAATGGCAACACCAGCTGAAAATCATACCTCCTCAAATAATCCCTTATGGTCTCTCCTAACGAGTTTGGCTGAGGGAAGACCAAAAGGGGTGACCAAGAATTGAAAGTACTTATTTTTCACATTCAAGAAAGGTAAAAACTATTCTTTAGTCAAGTCCCAAGTTGTGAACAAGTAACTACTATTAATTCAAGATAACCAGATTAATTCACAAGCTCTGAAAATCCATCAGTGACAGCATCACTCTGGTGGCAGTGCTTCTGAAAATGAGCTAGTCATTCCAGCCTGGGCAGCGTCACTCCAGCCTTCTGAAGTAAGCAGATCAGTGAGAGCCCCACGCTTGTAGACAACAGCTGATCAGCAACTGCCCCACTCCAGTGACCATGCTCCTGAAAGTCAGCTCGTCACCAGCACCTTCCTCCAGCGACCAGACCCCAGGTATTTTATCAGTCCCTTTCGATTTCCCTAAACCCTCCTGCACCATTGTAACCGGTCCATCTATTACTTTCTTGTCTATTACCCCGTTTGTACCATCTCTTTCCTTTTGTGAAGCTGACTGATACATTGAGGTTCTAGGAAAAATTTTGTTTGAATAAAGGGTTCTGCTTTTAAAAAATGTTTGAAAAGTGCTGCCCTAAATAATTGTGAAATGTTATATTTATTCCTTATGTGATGCTTAAGAAAACAGTAAATTATATTTTCTATATACTAAATAGTATATAGAAAGATTTCCATTTGAATGCATTAAACAAGTTCTGATACCTGGATTAGCAAAGTTTTCATGGCCAAGACTATATACTCGTGCTGGGTCCTCATTCCTCAAGAGGGACTGCGTGGCAAAGTAGATTAAGTGTCCTTCGTTTGCATTTTAAAAGAGAAACAGCTCTGAATTTTCCGTATCTCATAGAAGGACGAACTATTGATAGTGGGCAGGCATTGTCTCAGCTACTGGGGCAATATTGGACCCTGAAGGAAAGGTGGCAGTGAGGGACTGAGGACTAGGGGTAGAGGGTACTGGCACTGTTAGGACACAGGGTGCTGAGGTTGAGTGTTTAGACTTTGCAGTTGGATAAACCTGTGTTTAAGTCGTGGTTCTGAGATTTGCTGGCTATGTGACCTGGGACAACCTACTTAACCTGTCTAAGCCTCAGTTTCCTCATTTCATGGAGTTTGGGTGAGGAAGATGTGATAAGATATCTTAATTGTAGCAAAATTTGGCTCACAGTGGTTGCTCAATGAATGGTAGGTGTTATTGGCTATTATTATTTAAGCAGTACAGGACAGTAGAGCTGCCAAGAAGAAGATGATGTGGTAGAAACCCCAACTGCACACCCACTCAGCATGAAACTGAGGCATATGTTTGTAGTGATTCCAGTATCTGCAAGCAAGGTGTTTGTGGCAAGCAACAAATCAATGGGCAAATGGAATTTATTTTGGAGATAATAGAAAAAAAGACTACTGAGAGATATGGTAGTGATTCCAGTGAGTGTTAAGTAAGTGTTAAATGTTAAATGTTCCCTCTCTCTTTTCTTCTCCTCTTCCACCTCAGCAGTGACACAGTGGCCTCAGAGAAAGAGAACTGGATTAAGAAATCAGAAACATGTTTCCATTCAGGGATCAGCCACTAACTAGCTGTGTCACTCAATCTTTCTGGGCCTCCATTTCATCTCTGTAAGGGAACTGTTTTGGACTGAATGTTTATGCCCCCCCCCCCCGGATTCATATGTCCAAGCCCTAACCCCCAAAGTGATGGTATCTTGGAAGTGGGGCCTTTAGGAATATTTAGATTTAGATGAAGTCATGAGGGGTTCCCACAATGCGATTGGTGTCCTTATAAGAAGAGAAAGAGAGACCAGAGCTCTCTCCCTCTCAGCCATTAAGGACACAGTGAGAAGGCAGCTGTCTACAAGTCAGGAAGAGAGTCCTTACCAGGAACTGAACCTGCTGGCACCTTGATCTTGGACTTCCCAGCTTCCAGAACTGTGAGAAATAAATGTCTATTGTTTAACCTACCCAGTCTGTGGTATTTTGTTATAGTAGCCTGAGCTGACTAATACAGGAACCAGTCGAGAAAATTAACTCAAAGATTCCGTGAAGATGATTCTCTTAGCCTTTGGCAGCTTCACAAGGATGTGACAATCAAATGAAATAATGGATTTGGAAGACTGTGTGACCTCTAAGGCAGGGGTTTCTACACCTAGCTGGGTGTTAGAGACACTTATAAACATTACTTTTTAAAATGAAGATTCTTGAGCCCTACTTCCAGGGATTCTGATGGGGAAAAGAGTAACTATTCTTAAAGAACTCCTCTAATAATTTCCCTGTACTGCCAGGTTTGAGATGCATCACTCTGAAACAATCTCCTTAAATGTCCTTGAAGTTGATGACTTAAATAAGGTAAACTCTTTTTTTTTTTTTTTTGTGAGGAAGACCAGCCCTGAGCTAACATCCTTTGCTAATCCTCCTCTTTTTTCTGAGGAAGACTGGCCCTGGGCTAACATCCGTGCCCATCTCCCTCTACTTTATATGGGATGCCGCCACGGCATGGCTGACAGGCAGTGAGTCGGCGGGCGCCCGGGATCCGAACCCGTGAACCCCGGGCTGCCAAGCGCGAACTAAACCACTGCGCCACTGGGGCCAGCCCCAAATAAGGTAAACTCTTGACAGCGGGCTACTGAGATGTCCTTTTAAAGACCCTCTTCCCTGGTGTGGTACACTTAGTGCTTTTTGTCCAGTATTTCTGGTTGTCCTCTCTTCCAGTCACATGGTAGTATTGTACTTCCTGCTTGCTGTGGTTGGGCGAGGCCGTGTGACTCATGGCCTGAGACCATTGCTTTTCTGACCCTGCTCAACTGTCTTTGTATTCACTGTTTCAGCTCCTGACTGGCCTCCCTCCTCAGACCTGGGCCAACACCTGCCCAGTCTCCTGGAAGATACTCCCCTCAGTAAGCAAACACAGTCAAGCCCCTCCAATCCTAAAGACACGAGCACAACGCCCTCCATTGATCCTGCTCCCCTGTGCAGTTATTCTTCTGTCTCCTTTCCTCTCAGCTATGCTTCTTGAAAGAAGGGCTCTAATGTTGTCCTATAATGCTCCAGGGCCTGAATCAATGTGTAACACGACCACTGCCTGACCCTCCCAGGCCCAGCCTCTACCTGCTCTGCTTTGAGGGCCAGGACTGTGATGATAAAAGCTATAGTATTTACTTCATTTGAAATACAATTTTTTTAAAAAATTTTATGTTTTGTGAGCACCCATGGGTAAGTATGTATAGATGCAAGGAAAAATGAAAAACTGTTAGAAGTCAGATGATGTGATGTTTAGGAGGATTATTGGCTAAAACCCTTCTTCTGACCAGGCCCCAAATTAATTAATTGGTTCTTTTTATAAGACAGTGAGTGAAAAGTTCAGAACACCAAGGGACAGATTCAGTAAGAAAGGCTCTTCAACAAAGCCCCTTTTATTTTCCACTTAAGATAAAGCACTTATTAGATACTACCCCCACTAGTTTCTCAGTTCTCTGCTGGTGTGACTTCTTTCCCTGAATTATTTTAAAAGCCTAAAGACTGAAGACAGCCAAAAGGAGGTTTGTCTGTGATTAAGCTCCATGATGCAATCTGGTCAATGCTCCCTTTTTTATACACCAAAGATTGTCAATAATGATGATATTCAAAGCCAGCTTTACCTTTCACATTTAGGACACTGAGAAGTAGATTTCCTCTAAGCTCTAAGAGAGATATCCAAAACTGCAAGCATGCAAAATTTCTCATGCTACAGAGAAAGAAAAGGATTGAAAGCAATTGCATGCTCTTGTTCCCTCCCCTGGTTATAAGCTGTATAAATACCCTGGGGGAACAAAAGAGCATGTTTTATGTTGTAATGCTGTCTGGGAGATGGCTCATCTTTGTCTCAGAGGAAGGAGGGATAGCCATTTGACCAGAGGCCAAGAAACCTTGGCAGGGTTTTCCAGGAGCCCCCTGACGAAGATAGATGTGGATGGAGAGGGGAAACTTTTCACTTATTAACTTATATCATTTTTCTTAAAAAGTGGTGAGATTGTGAGTGAATTTTATGTATGAGAATTTTTTCAGTATTTTGCTGAAAATTTAAAACCAGTGAAGTGAGTGAAAAGATAGGGAAACAGAGACTTCGGACACAGGCTCTTCTTTCAGGAAGCTTGGCTGAGAGGGAAGGAGAGAGAGAGAGCAATAGATGGATGGGGGAGCAGGATCAGGGAGAAAGGTGTTTTGCTTGTTTTCAGGATTGGAGGGGCTTGAATGTGTTTGCTTACTGGGGGAAGAATCTGTTGATGAGGATGAGGTCTAAGCTACCGGAGAGGGAGAATGATGTGGAGGAAAGGAAATCCCTGGAGATGGATGAGCTAGGATTCCAAAGAGAGGGGAAAGTGGAAAAGAGAAGGGGCCAGTTGGGCTTTGTAGAGATGTTGTGTGTGTGGGAGGTGAGAAAGTTATTCAAGGGATTGGCTATGGTGTCCATGTTGAGTTGAGATGTAAGCCAGCCAGAGAGGAGGCTGCCTGCGGGTTGCTATTTGTCTGTTAGAAAATGGAGCCATCAAGAGATTGGAGGGGTGGTTCTTGAAAAAGTCAAAGAGTAATAAGCACAATTATTTCCAACTCAATTTTGTTAGAATATTTGCTACCTATGACCTTCAATTTTTCTTTAGGCAATGTATGAAGTTAATGACATAAAAATGATTGAATTGTAAAATTTTAGTTAAAAATGAAAGAAATCTCTCACCTGCTGCTATGATAATAATCTGCTTTTAAAAGACCTTTTTTATAGAAGAAGTGTTTCACAATAAAGTAGCTCTATTAAAGAGTCTTTGGTAATGTAAGTTTTATAATGCATCTAGCTGACATTTTATAAATGTTTCATGTTAATCATACTACATTGTTTTTGGTATAGATATGGAAAACTAGTTAGTTCAAGATCTAAAAATTTAGCACTAATGCAACTCAACATTTTACTTTCAGATATGTGCAGACCATAAATTATAATCTTCATATATTTACATTATGAGTATTATACACAAAGGATAAAATTTCCCCAAGTCAGATGTTAATCAAAATGAAAACACGGGAAATACATAAAATCCTATTACTTCTGATATTGTTAATGGAAAAAAATAATGAAAAATAATTAAGTAGAACAGGAAAATGACTCCAGATTCCTTTGTTGTACATTTATTATTGTTTAAAAATATAAATTTAAATTTTATTTCAGAACAAAATTAATTTTATGTTTTAGCCAGGTAAGGTCTGAGTCTTTATGCTGGTTTAGACATGGATAAATAAGTTTCATTTGCATATATGTCTATATATCAATACACATAGGAAATTTCCTCCTCTGGGGGAAAAATTAGATTTTACTTATCTTTTTCCATCCTTTGTGCTTTCACAATACTCACAGTGAATAAATTGTGTGTGATGCTAATTTTAAGGGCCAAAAAGAATATGAATGCAGATCAGCAACACTCTGAATTGCTAGTCTAAAGTACTCTTCCTACTAAGCATTTTATCATTGGAAAGATATTATTCTCTAATTTTAAAAAAATCCTTAAAATAGGCAAACTCTTGCAAGTTTTTTCTATGTGTAACAACAGATATATGATTTTTTCTTTCTTTCCTTCCTTCCTCCCTCCCTTTCTTCCTTCCTTCCTTCTTCCCTTCTTTTCTTTCTTTCTGTGTCTATCATGTATCATTGCTATCAAATTCACATAAAAATTCACCAATTTAACCATTTTAAAGTGTACAATTCAGTGGCATGAAGTATATTCACAATGTTGTGCAACCAACATCACTAATTCCAGAACATTTTTATCGCCCCCAAAAGAAACCTTGTAGTCATTAACGATCACTTCCTGTTCCTCCTCAACAACTCAGCCTCTGGCAACCTCTAATCTACTTTCAGTCTCTGTTGACTTGCCTATCCTGGACGTTTCACAAAAATGGAATCATACAATATATGACCTTTTGAAACTGGCTTCTGTCACATAGTGTAATGTTTTCAAGGTTCACCCATGTTGTTTCATGTTTCGGTACTTCATTCCTGTTTATGGCTGAAAGATATATCATCGTACAGATACACCATATGTTGTTTATCCATTCATCAGTTGAGGGATTGTTCATCCATTGGATTGTTTCTATGTTGCGGCTATTATGAATAGTGATGCTATTAAAATTCGTGTACAAATTTTTGTGTGGACTTATGTTCTCAATTTTCTGAGAGTAGAATTGTGGGGCCATATGGTAACTCTATGTTTAACATTTTATGAAACTGCCAAACTTTTTCACAGTGACTGTGCTAGTTTACATTCCCAACAACAGCAACATATGAAGGTTTCAATTCCTCCACATCCTTGCTGACACTTGTTATTTTCCATTTTTAAAATAATTTTTTAAATTATAGCCATCCTAGTGGGTGTGAAGTGGTATCTCAATGTGGTTTTGGTTTGAATTTCTCTAATGACTAATGATTTTGAGCATCTCTTCATGTGTTTATTGGCCATTTGTATATATATTGGAGAAATGTCTATTTAAGTCTCTTTGCTCATTTTTCAGTTGGGCCGTTTGTCTTGTTGTCGATGAGTTGTAGGAGTTCTTTATGTGTTCTGGATACTAGACCCTTATCAGTTATATATTTATAAATATTTTCTCTCATTCTATGAGTTTTCTTTCACTTTATAGTGTCCTTTGGTGTACAAAAGTTTTTAGTTGTGATGAAGTCCAATTTATCTATTTTTTCTTTTGTTGCTTGTGCTTTTGCTAAACCATTGCCTAATCCAAGGTCAAGAAGATTTCACCTATGTTTTTTTCTAAAAGTTTTATAGTATTACCTCTTACATTTAGGTCTTTGATCCATTTTGGTTTAATTTTTGTATGTGGTATGAAGTAAGGGTCCAAATTGATTTTGTACATGTGGACCTCTAGTTGTTGAAATCTGTGTCTTGTGGCTGCCTAGCCTTCTTCTTAGGGTGATCAGTCAGGAGGCCATGCTTTTCCTAGGGAATCCTTATTTATTGGCATGTGAGTATCTTTTGTCTGAGATTGTTTAACATCTATTGAGAAGATTTCATCTCTCCCATTGAAGGGTATTTGCCCGGCTCCTAGTATTCTATGTTTGATGGTGAGAGAGCGGACGTCTCTTCATTGTATTAACTTATGAACCATCTCTCTGTTTTTAATCCATTTGTCACCCATGACCCCTCCTTTCCTGGTGTATCCAAGACCCCAGCCTCTTAAGGGTTCTGCAGGATAAAATGGTTTTCATATTGCCTATATCTCTCTATTTGGTTACTTAAGGCTAAGGATCACTCTACTAAATCTAATTCTTTCATCTTTCCTGTTCTACTAGTCCATGTCTGTGTTTTAATTCCAGCTCTACCATGTGCTCAGATGACAAGAACCCACTGAACAAGGTCAAGATGGATTTTCCCTAGTATCCTTCCATCAGAGGCCTTGAGGCTATTCAAAAAGATGTGGGTATCTCACTGAGCTTAGGATAGGGCTTTACAAGTAATTAGTACTCAATAAATAATTGTTTGTTATTTGGTTTTATTGTTGGAGCCTACTGAAAAAGAAGTTTTCTAATCTATGTAGGGAGCAGATCAAATGGTACTTTGTCAGGGAAAGGGAGGAAGAAAAGTATTGATTGACAGAAGTCTATTAAAGAGGAAATATGATTTTTGCCCCAGTAATAAGGTTGAGATGAGCTGATAAAAAATCAGATGGTTATTAGACTCTAATACATTACATTAATCTGTTCCTCTTACAATTATAATGTATTTAAATTCTTTATTGTATAACTAAAAATATAATAAATATATTTTTAAGGAACATTGTACAGTGGACCTAGTGAAATGCTTTTTAATTTCTGTTGATTTTATAGCATCTAAACCCTAGAATCTCTACACTAAATGTGTTTCTGAAGTTAGTGACTCTTCTCTCAGTTTGTAAGGATAGTAAATGAAGCCTGTAGTTCAGTTAGGAAATGACAGGTCGTTAACTTGTGAGAGGTTTTCAGGAGGCTTCTTGATGGATAAACTACATCTAAATTGCAATGCCACACTGAACTTTTCTTTATTTACCTTTCACCAAGTTGAGTGCACCATCATCATATGACTTAAAAATGTACTCTTCAACTGCAAAATGTTTTCGGAACAAAAAAGGCATGAGTGAATGGGTATATCATTCTCATGTGAGCTACACTATAGGCCTTGATTTCTTTCTGGCTCAAATAAAGTTCACGTGAAATTATGGCTTCAAGTCCACTTTTGGAGTGCTGAAACTTAAGGAGTTATTACCAAGAATATGACAAAGCTCTGCCTTGTTACTGAGGTCTACTTCCATGCAGCAACTGTAAATTGATTAGGAAAATAAAATTTTTGTATTAAATTGGCTTGCAAAATTATTTTGACTGTGGCCCTTATATCTGGGGGCCTCAAACATCACCAGATATTTTTCACAGTTTATTCTAATTGTACCCTCAAATGAAGGAGTCTTCAAGTAAAGGAGAACATATTTGATATTGAAGTAAATTCCATAATTTCCTAAATCATATTTTGTTTTTTAGAATGTATGTAATGAATATAATCCTTCTATCTTCACAACCTGGTATTAAGATATTAGGGCAGTGACTCTAGAATTAACTCTTTGAATAAATGATATATTACAGCAGTGTAATATCACTCTGACTTCATGCATCTTTTATAATTAATCAAGTATTTTATAACTTGCATCAATGTTGCTTGTAACTTGTGCAGTAAGTCCATTGTTATGGAGATTCCAGGATCCCAGGAAGTGCAGCTCAGTGCCCAGATAGTCTGGCTGCCTCTACTACCTGGAGCTTTCAAATATCTTTTTATTAATCTGAAGAGCAATATATGCCAATGATAGAAATACAAATAGTACAGATGGTTGTATAAAGAAAGTCTCTTTCTGCTGCCGAATATGCAATTTACCAGTCCCTCCTGCCTAGTGGCAACCATTAAGTTTCTTGCATATACTGTCTAGAAATGTTCTATGCATGTGTGAAATTCATATATATATATGTATATGTATATATATACACATATGCACAAATATATATCTTATAATATTTCTATATAAGTATAAACATACTGGACATACTGTTTTGTACTTTGTTTTTTAATTTAAAAATAGATCTTAGAAATTACTCTATATTAACAGTAGTGTTACTTATTAGCAAGAATATAAATTATTCTTATAACTGGAATTGCTGGATCAAAAAGTATGTGTATTTACAACTTTTAAAAACTTTTGATCTACTTGGAATTTATTTTGATAGGTGTGAGGTAGGGATCTAGCTTGATCCATTTCCAGATGGCTACTAGTTTTCCCCAACACTCTTTGTTAACTAATAAATCTCTCTCTAGTGCTCCCAAATGTATAGTTTTATCACATACTAAATTCCATATATATATATTCATAAATTCCATATACATATATATGTATATGTGTATATATATAATTGGACTTATTCTGTATTCTATCAGTCAACTAATCTATTCAGCTTTTTAATTATCCTAGCTTATATATATATATATATATATATATATATATACATATATTTTTTTTTTTGTGAGGAAGACCAGCCCTGAGCTAACATCCTTTGCTAATCCTCCTCTTTTTGCTGAGGAAGACTGGCCCTGGGCTAACATCTGTGCCCTTCTTCCTCTACTTTATATGGGACACCACCACGGCGTGGCTGACAAGCAGTGCGTCAGTCTGAGCCCGGGATCCGAACCCGCGAACCCCAGGCTGCCAAGTGCGGACTAAACCTCTGTGCCACTGGGCAGCCCCCATCCTAGCTTATATTTTAATATCAGATTAGACTAGTCAGCTACATTTGCAGTTTACTTTTTGACTTAATCCTTAAAATTCATTTTTTTTTGGTTCTAAAAAAAATAATCCTGTACAGTTTTCTTTTTCTGGGCTCACAATTTATGGAGATTTAAAATCACTAAGAGTCTTCTTATGTAATGACAGGGTATGCATATTACTTTAATTTAGCTGACTGTATTATTATTTGAATATCTTTAAGTGTTTCCCTTTATATTCTAAAATAAGATTATCTCTATTACTTGATTTATCAGCTTTAAACAATATCTAGTGATAATCTGCCTTGCAAAATTAGAAAAGCCAATGTGCTTATATTTTTTATACCATATTCTTTCCTTCATTCTTCCTCTCAATATTTATTAGTTAGATTGTTTTTCAACATATTCATGATTTGTAATATTTGTATTCTATTCTTTCATCAAATTCTATTCTTTCAAAATTTCCACGGCTTTTGTATTCGAGTGGAATCAATTCACTCCACTAGTACTTTAACTATTATTTTTCCAGTTATTCTTGAATCCTCTCAGGTTTGAGAATTTATGTTCTTTGCCTTTATTTGTGAAAAATAGCTTGGCTAGGAATAAAATTGCTGCATCACCCTTTTGCTCCCTAAACCCTCTAGACTTGCTTCACTGTCTTCTAGCAATAAAAATTCTCAAGGAAAGTGAACTCAGATCCTTATGCACCCACCCCCATAGGTGACTTGATTGATCTTTTGGCCTCGGTGCTTGTAGTGTCTTTTAAATCCATCTTTGAAATCTTGGGGTTGATTGTTTTATATCAGTTTTGGAGGGGCAAAATATACTTTTTCAATCTTTAGTTTCAGGAAAATTATTTTCTATTGTATCTCTTAGCAAACTTCTGTCTCATTTGTTTGTTTCCTTTTCCAGCAACATCGATTATGCCTATTTTGGAACTCTTGTCAGTTTGTCATATTCTTTCATTCTGTCTGCTATTTGTGAAGTGTTTTCTCTTTTTCATTTTATTTTGTTCATTTTTATCAATGCTCTTCTTCCTATTCATGACTTTGTTTTTAATGTCAATAGCCTTTTTTTGGTGCTTCTGTTTTATTCATTTAAATCACGATTTTATTTTTTCTGTTTATTTTGTTTCATTAATTTTATTTAAAAGCTCCCCATGACCTTCATCTGCTTTCTTTATGTTCTTTGTGGTAGAGTTTTTCTGGTGTAAAGTATTTGGCTGTCTTTTAAATTTTTTTTCTTGAAGTATTTCTTTATATATTTTGGTATTTTTTTTCTTGGATTACCTCTTTACACATTCCATGCTGGTTCATTTCTAATCATTATTCATCTTAAAATTAAGGCTTTTGAAAAAAGGGGAGGGAGAGCTGAGTCATTGGCAAGATAAAAGAAGATATGGCCCTTTGACATAAGAGCAATGAGAAGAGACGAAAAACACAAAGGAAAATGAGGAAACATCAGAAAGAGGTAGATAGTGAACTGGTAGAGCTCGAAAGGAAAGGGGAGAGAAAAATAAAGCCCTAACAGAAATCAAGACAGTATTAGAGGATGCAAAGAATAGAATAGGCAGCGTGAAAACATAGACAATGATTAATAGATAGGCTTGGAAAGTGATGTTTTAGTAGGCCAGCTATTTTTTTGAAGATAAAGTATAGTGGAAGGGTTGCAAGATGAGCTGGATTAATTAATTGTCCTTGTGGGCTTTACAAATTAAAGAAAAACCTCATTTGTGGGTTGAATTCTGCTATTATCTAGTAGAACTTCTTTTTGAGTCACATTGAAAATTCCTATCACAGGATTTCTTGTGTACTGATTTACTGTTTACTTCTTACCTCACCAAGAATTGATTACTGCCCTTCATCTCTCTTCTCTCCTCTCACCCCAACAGGTGAATTTTTCTTTCAATATGTCAGTTTTTCCTTACTTAACTCCACCTCCTTCACCACAGTTGGTTGTCAAATAACTATAGGGACTCTCAAGTGCTCTGGCCAAGCACCCAGACCTTTCAGGTAAAGAGTTGTTGATTTCACCCCTCATCTGGTGACCTCTCTGTAGTGCTGGGAATCTGCATAATCCTGTGGCTGCTCTCGGCCTTCCCTCTCAATGAGATCTAATACTCACTGTCCTTGGCAAACTTCTTAAAGTATGGTTCATCATTGTGGCTGCATACGCTATACATTTATATTTTGTATTTCCATTTATATTTCATATTTCTGATTTTTCTTCACCTTGTCGTTTTGTGTTTGTTTCAAAGAAGAGATCCTAACTCTGCCATATGAGCTAAACATTTTCACGATGATTGTATGAGAAAGCCATTCCTGTGGACTAAGCATTGCTCTCTCACTGTCAATCACCTTCTAGAATGGAGATACTGAGTTAATGACTTGATGACACTTTAAATGAGAAACACTGGAATCTGAATTTATTTTTATCACATTTCAAAGGCCATGGGAAAGTGCCAGGGAAGCATGAGTGGCAGCTGCCTAAAGGGTGAAGAAACTGAAGGGGGAAGAAGAATTGCCTTGTTGCTCCAGGCACTGACTCTCACAGTGATAGCCACTGGTATTCTTCTCCTAACGGTGTTCCTGAGACAATCCTGAACAAGGTAAGAAGTTAACAGTCCCAGATCCATTAGTTGATACGACCTGGAATTAGCAGTGCTGTCTACAGATCAAGGGTGAGCCCAAGGTGTTCAGGTGGCCGACAAATCACAGAAACAGCTTCCTACTACCTAGCTTACATTGTATGATTAGACCATATCTATCAAATTCTGGCCCTCCATATAATAGCTGCTGAATGAATGAATGCTTCTAGGAGTAGAGTCAGGCTTCAAAACTGACTACTCATCTGGGGCTCTGTTACTGTGCCTTTGTCTTCACATGGCCTTCCACTCTGTGCCTCTGTTTTCTCCTTTTCTGTCTGTAACAAGGTCGCTGTCATTGGATTTAGGGCCCACTTGGTTAATCAGGATGATCTCATCTTGAGATCCTTGATTCCATCTGCAAAGACCTTTTTTTTCAAATAAAATCACATTCATAGGTTCTGAGGGGCTATATATTTGGGGACCACCATTCAACCCACTACACTTGCAAAACACATATCGGAGAACATTCGTGTATGACAGACATACATGTCCATAAATTATAATGTGATATACAGGAAAGTCATAAGCTGTGATTTATGTGAAATTCTCGAGGAGTTAGCTCCAACTCCACCTCCTTCTTGCCTGCTGATCTCTAACATAACAATGAATTTTTGCAGTGGTGGTTGAAAACCAATGGGCAATTGTAAGGCCACTTAAATGCTTGTCTATGAATATAGCCAGGGTTTTACTTGTTGCTATGCCTCACTCGTAAGGTTGGACTCACCTGACATTGACACTTGTCCCAACCGCATCTAAGTTTGCTCCATTCTTTTTGCATTTCACTTTGCTGACCCTACGTGAACCCAAACTTTAACACATTGCCTGGTCCTATAGAACTTACCCTCCCACTCTTAGCCATACTGT
Organism: Tapirus indicus; assembly: GCA_031878705.1. NCBI lineage: Eukaryota > Metazoa > Chordata > Mammalia > Perissodactyla > Tapiridae > Tapirus > Tapirus indicus. Next base: position 42,623,101 of record CM062925.1, read on the forward strand.
GGGGGTCCTGGTCTGATTTCAGTGCACAATGCATTTTCAATGAAGAAATTATTTGCAAATTCTGCAATTGTACTTAGGCTTATTTTGCACAGCTCCATAACCAAGGAGTAATAATAATAGAAGAGTGGGCACTCAATTTGTTGAATGCAGAACAAAGGAAGTTAAGTAACTTGTCTAGGTTCACATAGCAAATAACTGGCAGAACTAAGTTTCAAATCCAGGTCTTTCTGACTCCAGCCCCCAAACATTTAGCCACTATACTGTAAGGCTCCACTGGAAAACAGCTGCTTACACCAGGGATGGGCTTATGTCACCATTGTGTGCGGGTTTAATGGGAACCCAACAATAGGCAATCTCTATGAGATCATCTGACTCCTCAAAATAGTACAGAGAATGAAATAAGTTATTTTATCCAAGAGATTGATCACTTGATTAAAGGACTTTGCAGAACTATTTCATGAATATAATTCTTGCTTTCTGGTAACAAAGGTTGCTTTTAACTTAAATTTTTAATGCTGTGCATGTTACATAATTCCTATAGGTGATAAAGCATTAGAAATAACCTTGCTCAGTTAAAAAAGCCCAGGAGAGAGAGCAGGGAGAACAATGGTGAATACAGTAAAATGAGGAACAGTTGAAGGCTCTACCACAAACAGCAAGAAAAGCATCGAAATTATACCATACAGCCTAAAGACACAAAACATTTCATTTCCCTTTGCATGAAACCGGTCTGACCTTCACAGTTCTGAAATAACAGGAAATATTATTTCTCTGGTAACTGTACAGCATTTTAGGCAAGTAGTTAGGCAGAATGCTCAGCATGAATAAATACAGTGAGAAATTGTTAGGGCAGACTTCTACGAAGAGTGCATGTTAAGAAATAATTTAAATGTAAAGAACTTACAGCAAAATGAAATTCATAATGTAAAGGTCAAACCTGCCTAAGAGAGACTTTTAGGTAAACTATTGGGTTGAAAAACCGATTCTCATTTTGTTTTAATAGTTAGCAACGTATGGTGGCTGAGGCAATGAGTTTCAGTTGAGTGGATCTTATAGCATTATCTTGTGCTTGATTCAGCAGAAATGTGCATGACTTCTGCAGGACTATGAAAAATGACTGAAGTCCCTCTTCCTGAATCTGAAATTAATGACTAGAAACATTATCAGCAAGGTAGGTTGTCAAAAAAAATAGTATAAGTACTTTATCTGGAAATGGTATATTTTCCCTTAGATAAACACCGAGGACTTTACGGGATAGTCTAAGAGGACAGATTTATGTAATTATGAACTTGGCCACAGTATTAGCTAAAAATAACTGGAGATAAGAATCAGAGATACTTATTATTATTACTTTTATCTCCTGTCTGACTCCTGGATGTGAAGTATATTGTCTAGACTTGTTCCAAAGTGAGAAGACTGGCTGGGGCCATAAGAATTTGTAAGAGGACGAGAAGATCCCTTATATCACATCTGGACTGTGAATGAGCCATCAAAGGTAGCCTTCATCCTTTGGGGAATTTTGTACTTACTTATTTAATCCTTCCATTTATCACACATTTATTGAACCCCAACTATGTACCAGCCACTCTTCTAGAGATGCAGAGATAAATGAAGCATCGTTACTGCCTTCAAGGCTATTTAGAGAGTGTGGGCATGGTGAATGAGCAGGTACACTGGTTACAATTCAGAGCGCTAAGGGAATCCTGAGGTCATGAGAGAGCCCAGCTGACACCACCCAATCCAATTAGAGGAAGGAGAGGAATTCAGGAGAAGCTTCTTGGATGAGGTGCGGTTTGAGTGGAGTGCAGAAGTTACTTAAGAGGCACAGCAAAATATTGAGAAACTACCACTTATCGTTGAGGGTTGTAGTGAGGATTACATTAGATAGCATGTGTGAGAAATCCTGGCACATGTAGGTGCTCCATGTTTTCTTTATGGTCATTGTGGACAGATGTCCACTGTCTTTCTCTGGTCCTGAAATGCACGAATTCCAAAATCTGAATAAGATAATTAAACTAAACATTAGACCAGTTTAACTCAGGCCAGCTATGTAAAAGTGCAATGTACATTATCAAGCACTGTAAACTCACTATTTATTACTCTGAATGAATATGGAAAAGAAGAGATGTGTATTAGTTTCCTATTGCAATTGTAACAAATTACTATAAACATTGTGGCTTAAAATAACACAAATTTATTGCCTTGTATTTCTGGAGGTCAGAATTCTGAAATCAGTTTCACTGGGCTAAAATCAGGGTGTTGGCTGGGCTGTTTTCTTCTGGAGGCTTTAGGAGAGAATCCATTCCTTACTTTTTCCAGCTTCCAGAGGCTGCCCCACGTTCCTTGGCTCATGGCTGCATCACTCCAATCTCTGCTTCCATTGTCACATTGACTTCTCCTCCCTCTGATCTCCTAACTCCCTTTTATAAAGACACTTATGATTACATAGGGCCCCCCTGGATAGTCCAGGATAATCCCATCTCAAGATCCTCAGTTTAATCATATCTGCAAGGTCCCTTTTTTCACATAAGGTAGCATTTGCTGGTTCTGGGGATTAGGATGTGGACATCTTTGGGGGCCATTATTCAGCCCACCACAAGATATAAAGATCAGAAGAAAGCATCTTTGCTTGCAGTGCTACAGTTTTGTCCCTGACAAGTTTTAACTGCTCCCAAAACATGTTTGGGCCATTGTACATAGATAGGGCTGCCTCAGAAAGGAAGGTGCCTAGCAGAGCCATTGAGCTACTGACATCTGCCATATTGATATTCAAGTTTAGCAAGCCAATGGCAAGTCATAGTGGTTGGCCTTGAATTAGAATTCTGTCCTATCCTCACATAGATTTCATCAGTATTTCTCAACTTCATTTAAATTTGCTCAATAGCCATGTTGTGGGCAACATATGAACAGAATAATGGTACACTAAAACCACTGAGTCACAGTTGAATTTAATGTAGTGATGTTATTTGAGCATAATACATTTTTGCTGAGGGAAAGCTTGTGTTGACTGTGTGTGATTGAGAAAGCCAAACAAATGAGACAGAGATGTATTTGTTCCATAAGACTCAAGTGCAAGATATTAAAATTAATTTTTTTATTAAAATCATATTAAGTCAAAGACAATAAAATGTCATATTGCTTGATTTTTCTAAATTAAATTAAATCTGAGCCCCTGCTCACAAACTTTGGCAAGATATCCGATATCAGAAGGCCCTGCCCCACCCTAGAGTTGAACAAGTGCTTGGAAGTTTAATCAGGCCAGAAATCTGGGGTAAGGGGTCTGGTTTTCTGTGAAACATAGTTGATCAGACACTCAGCATTGTTTCAGTCCACCTGGAACATTTAAAAATGGGTTGATCTGCTGTGCAGAGCATCCATTTTCTCTATGAATTACTAAGCCAGTGAAGATTTTTCTGTGGTACCCAAGGCCGTGGTGTCTAGGGTTCATTGTTATCACACTCCACCCCACCCACTGGGATGCCATGTTGTAGGAAGATTTTGGTCTCTTCTATTTAGGAACCAGCACCATCCTCCCTAACTTGGAGATTTCTAATCATTCCCCAGCCCACCCCCAAACGCACCCCTTAGAACAGAACTTCATTTTCTCTTCAAGCTCTTGAACTCTCTCAGTCTTGGATTACATGAGATAGCATGTGTGAGAAAGCCTAGCACACAGAGGTGTCCATGTTTTCATTATGATCACTGTTTGCCACTTTCCTTAGGATTTAAAACCAAAAGCTTCTTAATTTTCCCCTGAGATAAGAGAAACCCTAAAACATATGAACGTGACATCTGGCTAGCCCTCTCATTTTTGTGTGATGAGCTACATGAAATTAAGGCATAAGTAATTTCTTAAGCAGGTGATTCTGCTAAAATAGTTAATGGCTTATAAGTGAATTGTTGGCCCCGTGCACATCTAGACTTTAAGGAAAAGTACAGTGTTGATTCAGTGTTCAGCTCTTTCTTCTTTCACATCTTTGCCTCTACTCTTTCTGCAGACACCTCCCCCTTTAGCCACCTCCCCCTTATATTAGTTATCTTAGACACAACAAGAAATGGAATGTTCCTGCTAATCTCACACGTGATACCCCAGATATGGATTTTAAAAGTACATTTAGATGTGATCGATCAACTAATGAAAGTAGGGTGAATATTGTATAATCATTTTATTAGAGAAACATAAGAGCAGCTTTTCTTGGTGATTTATCCTTGTTTTACTGGCTCAAGCACTCACCCAAAGCCTGGGGGATCCATTTTAGTGGAAAGGTTAAAGCGAATCCACTTTCAAATGTTATAGCTTAACTAGAAATGATTTAAAGAGCTTGCGAATAGGGATCTATAACTTTAATGTTTGTTTATTTATTTACCTATTTATTTAAATCAGCTGAGGTCATTTACTCCTCTCTTTTCTGCCGAGGTTTTCTTTCTTCACTGGTATGTCCAGCTTTATGATGTTCACGGTCTCTTTTGAACTTACCACCTCTTTGAAAATTTCCCCCACCTGTATCCTGGTGGCTTGTTTTGGCTCTAAGTTATGACCTAGATTGTCACCTCTAGTCATCACCTTCTCAGTAAGAAGACCCATCACACCCAGGTTAGTGGAGAATGAGATAGCCGTTTCTGATTGTCCTGTGATTCTCTTAATGTCACTAACAGCTAGTAGTTTCCATGAATCTTACAGGTCTTCTAGACTGCTTGGAATAAAATTGGGGTGTCTTTTCCTAGAGGACTACAACAAAGCTTTCCGGGGCTGTCAAACCACATTAGCTCATTCCGAAGAAGCATTGAAGCATATTGGGAAAGTTACACAAACGTGAAGGGAAGAATATCAAACTCAATGGGTTATCATCGTCTTTTCAGGTAAACCATTTTTCTCCCCTCTCTCTTGACCCTTGTGCCAGTGAAATGAAAGATAGTTTTAAAAAAACACAATCACCTGAAAAAAGGGAAGTATTGTTTTTATAAAAGCAGTCCTGAAACACAGCTATTAAAAAAAGTCATCTTCAAAAAATTCACAATAGGCTCATCTAAATTCTCAGTTTAAAATGATTTATTAATATGAAAACCTAAATTTTTTTAAAATTGTTGATGCTTTTGAATAACTGTAGAATGAGGCAGTGAGGTGTGTTGAAAGTGGGCTATGATTTATGATAATTATTTATTGAATTTTGGTTTCCCATTTTAGGTGCTGTACCTCCTATAGGCAGGAATGGGCTTCACGGCCCTCACCATGAATGAGAGAGGAGTAAGGTCTGCCCATGGGTACAGGGAAACTTGTTGGATTTCTGGTTCCTCTTTGACCAGCTGTTTCAGGTCTATTTGATCACTAGCCTATCTTTGCCTGTTCTTTTTCTTCCAGCTTTTGGAGTCACTCTTTTAATATAGCACATGATTTTTCTTTTTTAATCTATTCCGAGGGGATTAGACATAAAAATATAGGGAATATTTCTTTCTCATTTGCATTTAGTGTTTTGACAACCATTTTTTATTATGTCTGTCATTTTTTATGAGATGCTTTTAGTTTTTAATTGCTTTTATTTGCTATGTGGTCTGAGATGTTCATATTTTTCCTTGTGTTTATATATTTATTTATTGTTATTATTTTTTTGGTGAGGAAGATTGGACCTGAGCTGACATTTGTTGGAAATCTTCCTCTTTTTGCTAGAGGAAGATTGGCCCTGAGTAACATCTGTGGCAATCTTCCTCTATTTTGTATGTGGGACACTGCTACAGCATGGCTTGATGAGTGGTGTGTAGGTCCACGCCTAGGATCCAAACCTGCGAACCCTGGACCGCCAAAGTGGCGCACATGAACTTAACCACTACCCTGCTGGGCTGGCCCCTATATATTTATTTTTAATTTATTTTTTAAATTGAGGTAATATTGGTTTATAACATAAATTTCAGGTGTACATCATTATATTTCAACTTCTGTATAGACCACATTGTGTTCACCACCAAAAGTCTAGTTGCCATCTATCACCGTACATACGTGTTTATATATTTAAATCATAATTTAATGAGTTATCACTTTAAGATTCAATACCTACTTGACTCCCCTTCTAAGAGATGTAGAGATGAGTATAATTCCTCTTTATCCCACTTCTCCTCCTGCTTTTCCTTCCCTTATATCACCTGAGGTAGATTATATTATTGTTTCTAAATTTCTATGGTCTATAACATTTACCTTCTGTTCTACTTATAATTTTCACAGGTGAGCAGTGTCTTTACAGTGATTTCTCCATTCATCTCTAAGTTTATGAGATATCATACTACAGTAATTATTTTAAAGAAGAGCTCAAAGGAAATATGTTCCTGATTTCTTTCAGGTTTTACATTATCTGTCAATTACTTTTATACTTGAAATGATCACTTGTCTAGATTGAGCATTCTTGGTTTATATTTTCCTTCCCTGAGGACTTGGTAGATATTGCTCTGTTGCCTGCTACAGTGATTTTTTTTTTTTAAGTGTGAGGTCAGTCAAATTTTATTCTTTCTAATAGGAAAATTGATTATTTCTTGTTCCCCATAAATTGCTCTATCAGTAAGTTTCTCCAGTTATGTGCTGATCATTCTATGGCAAATTTTTCCTGGTACACAATGTACTCATTTTATCTATACATTTGATTCTTCCTTTATTTCAGGGAAATTTTCTTTTATTTTATCTTTGAATATTTATTGTTATGTTTCTTATTTAGGAATGTCAATTATACACATGTTGGATCTCCTTTGGCTCCATAATAGTAATTTTTCTTTCAAATACTTTAAAAATCTTTGTTCTTCTATATTTCTGTGCTTTTAGAAATGGCTTGTTTTTTCCTTTTGATGCCTTCAATGTGACCTTCATTAATGTAATAGTTCTTCATTAATGTAATAGTTTTGTTTTTCCTCTTCTACTTTTTTTTTTTACTCTGACACATTGCTTTTCACTACATTTATTTTCTGATCTTTTTCCTTGAGTCCTACTATGTCTTATCTGAACTCTTATTTCAGGGGGGTTGTGATTTTTAAAATAACTTTTATTTAAAGAGTACTATATTTTTCATAATTTTGGGCCTGATTTATGTTACAGTCTTGTGAATTTTCTATCCGCCTTCTGCTTGCCATATTCTTTCCTTAGACTTTTGGTGCTATTTTTGTATATGCCTCAGCAGATTTTTTTCTACTATAAATCTGTAACGCACACCTGAATCATCTATTTGATGATGGATAGTATAGAGGAGGGTTAGGTAGAAGTACAGCAGGAAGTTTGAATTTTACACCATGGCTTTGAACACATTCTCACTAATGTTCTATCCTAGGTATATAAATCATCTCTGAGTTAGCTGGCACATAGTGAAGGCAGAAGTGTTTGATTGATTGACTCATTCATTCATTCATTTCTTTCTTTCTTTTCTTCATAGTGATTTTCCTGCTTCTCTCCAGGGCCACTTGCCACTGATAATTTCTCTACCACCCTGTTTCACCTGCAGCAGTTCTCTTGAAAAGATGGCACATTTGTATGCTTTCTTATTCACTTAGCAATATCTGCCACTCTGTGTTCAAGAGTATTCCACAATTTCTGCATGAAAGCCAGTTGGGGGTATGAAGTGAAGAGAGAGATTTTTTTTGTCTTGATAAAGCCCAGTTACTGTTATGAATGCCTCATGCTGCTCAGGGTGTGTAGTGGCCCCTGTCTCCAACGGAGGTCTCCCCTGTCTCTGTATTATTTTCACTGCAGTTGGCAGCAGTTTTGGTTTAGCATTGTGGTTGTTTCTTTGCATGTTGTGGTTTAGAGTTATGATTGTTTCTTAGTGTATTAATTATCTATTGTTGTGTAACAAACCACCCCAAAACTTAGTGACTTAAATCAACCATAATTTATTACTTCTCCCAATTCTGTTGTATGGGCAGTTCTACTGGTCTCACCTGGGTTCATTTATGTGGCTGCAGTCAGCTGGTGACTGAATTGTGATGGCCGAGGCAGCTGGGACATCAGGGCCTCTCTCTCCATGTGGTTTTTGTCCTGGCTGTCTTCATAGCATGTGGTCTCAGTGTTCCAAGAGGGTAAGAAGCTTTAAGTCCTCTCATAGCTGAGCCTAGAAAGTCTGATAGCCACACTTCTGCTGCATTCTCTTGGTCAAAGCAAGTCAGAAGACCAATCTAGTTTCAAGGGGTGTCAAAGTCACACTGTAACCGGCATCTAGTTATAGAAGGAATTATTGTTCTTCTCTTTGGGCAAACAATCGATGTAGATGCATGCTGAGGTTCATCTTTTGATTTATGCTTCTTGACCTTGTTTTTGTTTGGTTTCATCGTAAAGAAAGGAGTGGAGACAATTTTACACTGCTGTCTTTACAGTAAGGCAGCTATTATTAGTTTTAATGGTGATGAATAAGAAGAAAAGAAAACTCACACTTTTACACCTTCTTTTGAATAACATAGCACCTTCTATTTTTTACTTTTTAAAGACAGTAAGATATAACTTTAGAAGTGCCTCTACTGTATGTAGTTAATAGCTCTCAATTATAGTGCAAGGATTCTGAGACCTGAAATGGGAAAGTATTTCCCAGTTCATATAGTACAGGATAGTGAATATTAGACTGGAAGGCAGGAAGTCTGGCTTGTCTTTCTGATTCTAGTCCTAGCTTTGTGATCTTAAGAAAATCAGTTTACCTTTGTCTCTCACTTACTAAAATGACATGATTCTTAAACTTTAAGGTCAGAGAAGTTATCTATGGGATTTGTTAAAAATTTGAATTCCATCCCTTTCTCCCTTGAAATTCTGACTGAATAGGTCCAAGATAAGGTCTAAGATTCTGATTTTTTTAAATAAGTTCCATATGATTCTGTTGCAGGTGGTCTGTTGATCACACTTTGAGAAATACTTTACACCATAGGTATGACAGAACTTGGAAAACCTCAGAACCAGCTTCTACTTTTAAAATTCTATTATGGAACGAATATTTAAATATGTTTGTTCATTGAGCAATGATTAACTATTTAACTACCTCCACCACTTGGAACACCGTTGAGAATAAACATCCTAACTTGGGCTCAATGCATTCACATCTGCCATTTGTGTAAATAAAGGAAAAAATTAGTTTCTCATGAACATCATTAAAATCTGTTGATTAAAAAAAATTGCACATTTCTGTAATTCTCACCTCTGTATCATACTTTTTCTTCTCTGTCATGCAAAGTGGAAATAAGTTAACATTACAATTAATCACAGAGATATAGGGGCCAATCTTTAATAAGTTAAACACTTGTACCTCTCACTGCCTAATATGTGAAAGTATCAGGCTGTGTTCTAGGTAAGCCATTTCTCATCAAGCAGAAGTATCTCAACTACTTCAAAGTTAATTCTAAGCAATGAATAGTGAAAACTGTTAAAATTTGCACATATTAGGTACAAAGATTATTAAGTAAAACTGTTTTTTAACATCAGGAAATAGAGTTCAGTGACTTTTAACATTAAATAGTTCAAGTTCAATACCACAACATATAACATTGCCATACACAAGGTTTGGGGTGAGGACATATGATTTAGTAATAAGCTACCCAGAGCTAAAGAATATTCACTTGCGAAGTATCGTTGTAGATTTTATTGTTTTGTTTTGTTTGGCTTTGCAGGCCACATTTTTAGCTTAAGGCCCATATAAAAACAGGTTATGAGCCATATTTGTCCCTCAAGTAGTAGTTTTAACGCCCTTGTTTATGACAAAAATGCACATCAAACTCTGAGTAAGACTGATTCCAGGTTTTAAACGTTGTGTTAGTAATTTAGTTGACAACTTTATTTCTCGTTAGTGCAACTCTCTACGTGGCCACTTGATGGCAGCATTTACTACGCGCTAACATTGAACTTTTTTTCTCCAGGTTGTTCAGCCTCGTTTAACATTGGTAGTGGGAAAGATTGATAGCAATGCAAATGTATTTATAACCACGAGAGATAGTCACCTTCCACCCCAATTAGCCTTTGCATTGATTTACTGAGGAAAAACATCTATTACTGAAAAAAGTCTTACAGATTAGTGTTGCATTATTTTGTTACAGCTGAAATATGCAGTAAAAGTGATCTCACAGAAGATACGCTTTAATCTAACCAAAAATGTACTTTCCCAATTATTTAAAAGAAAAAAAATACATCATTGAGAATGCAGCTCTGGTTCAGAATACTGTACCACAGTTTTTTTCCCCTTAAAGCTATATACTTAGTTATTTGAATATTTTCTAATAATGAGCTTGTGTCACATTTTAGATCTTTAAAAAGAGATTTATTCATGAGCTGTTGCTTGGATAAAGCCATTGATCTACCAAAAAAAGAAAATCCCATTTCTCAATTTCTTTGTGAGAATGTAATTATGGTCAAAACTAAAGTGTTTTTTTTTTTTTCTTTTTCTTTATGAAACGGCTTACTGCCTCCTGAAATATATTTTCGTTTCTCGCACCCCCTGAAGAATGGAACTGCAGCAGTGACTTTTCTCTTGCAGAGACAAACCTACCAGTAATGATTCTATAAACATCCTGGCAAGCACTTTCTAGCGGAGGGTTCATGAAGGGAACTCCCGTTTGAGATTTACATAGAGCACAAATTGGTAGAGATTTACAAGGCAGTTACAAGTTAGTGCTTTTGGCTTGAAAGAAGGGAATAGGATTTTTGTTTGTTTTTTAAACTATCCCCCGTTTTCCCTTGGTCTCTTATTTCTCTTAAAAAATGGCATTTGGAGAAATTTGGTGAGTTTTTGTTTTTGGAGCTGTTACCAAAGAAGATTTCTCATATTATAATTCACGGCCATTTGAATTTACATGTCAGAATAAGGTTAAGGTTCTCAATTTGGGTTGTAAAGGAGTCTCTCTTGGAGCGTCCAGGGCTGCACAAATGGCCAGAAAGTAACATGGGAAGTCTGGAGAGGCGAGTTTATATAAATATCTTTGTGGGTGTATATAAGTATTCTGGCGAGGCGATTCCAGTTCTGCAATTTTCACAACCTCAACTCTATTTTCCTGAGCTCTACGCATGTTTACTTACATACAATTGTACATTTCCTTCTGTTTATGTACACTTGGGTATTCTAGGTCTATATAAGGAGACTGATGTTCCTTATGGATCCTTCCTGCAGCTCATCTCATGCTTGTTTAAAAAAAAATTTATAACAAAAGTAATGCAAAATTAATGTAGAAACCTTAGAAAATGTAGGTAATGAATAGTAAATAAAAACATATGATATCTTACCATGCTATTACTTGAGGACTATAGTCTTCTAGTTATATATATATTTTATCAATACAAAAATATTATAAAAATTGGATCATATGTTAGTTTTATACAGATTTTCATAACCCAGCTGAACACAATTTCTGTTACTACATGATTCACTTATATTCTTTTTCTGTTTAACATAAGCACATAATCTTCATTCTTATATTTCTCATTGTGAGAAATGCTACATGGCTTGGACCCCTGAAGAAGGAAACTTTGAATGATCCATGCAGGTTTGATTGTGCACATATGGGAATTCACAGAGAGGACCTAACTCCAGGTGGCCTGATGTCAACAGGGTGTACTTTTGAAATCACATAGGAAGTTTAGGTCTGGATTTGACAGGCATAATTGCTGATATGTTCAGTCTCAGATGAAATCAATGTGGAAAAGAAAAAGGAAATAATAGCCCTGACAGCTTTCCCGAACTGCAGCACTTGCCATATGTAAAGTGCCGTTAAATTCTAGCCAGCAGTTTAGGAAGGAAGGAAGAGCTTAAGTGGATGCACTGAAGAGGGGCTGGTTGTTCTTTCAGGAAAGCCTTGTTTTCAATTTGCCTGATGCTTTGAAATATGGAGTGCCCCCAGCATCAATCCTTGCTGGCTATGAAGGGCATCGTGAAGTACCTGCCTGTAAATGCCAACCAGAAGTCAGCAGCAATTACATAGTGGGGGCGTGTGTGCGCGCGCGCACATGAACGCATGTTCACACGCATGTTCCACGCATCCTGACTTTTCTGGTTAGTATAGTTCAGTCAAGGCCTGGCCACTGGGACCCGGGTCAGTGTTTGAGGGTAACCCACCTCCCAGTGTGCACTTTCTGAATCTAGGTGCCCAGTCTGACTATAGTGAGGACTGCTCCATTATGCTCAGCTGTGTCTCATTTAAAGCCAGACAAAAGGGTCTCAGAAAAGAGAAGGAAGCAAGGACTGTGCTAGTGGTTTAGTCTGAAGGTAGGAGTGGAGAAACAGTTGAAGTCGGAACATTTTGGGAATCTCCTTAAATTCTGAAGCAAATTTAGATCTGGCAAGTTTGCTCAATGGACTTGGTAAGCCCTGTAGCCAAAAGACCCTTTCCAGATTTAAAACAGTTGAGTGCTGTCAGATTCATTTTTTGTTTTATTTGTTGTTTTGCCATTTGCAAATATTCAGCTCCTGTGAAATTTTGGTCTGTTCAATAAAAAATTACCCAGAGAGGTGAAATTGGCATTGATTTTTAATTTATACAAAAGTTATTACAAATATATATCAGTGTCAATTAAAACAGTTTCATTGCCTACAACATATAGGAAATCAAATTCCATAATTGCATTTACCATGTGGGCAGTAGCACTGGTTTCAGAGTTTAAAGGTCACTGATGATTAGGCTCTGAGTTTAAATTAAATTGCATTACACTTTTCCTCTCCCTCCTCAATTGCAAATGTGACAGACACGAGTTAGCATCATCTAGTGAAAGAAATGTGGATGCCTGTTTTTTCTTTGCCTTCTTTCTTGCACCCCGTTCTCTAACATTGCAAAGATAACTTGCAGGTGAATATATCATTGTTTTAAGAATGAGAACATTAACACCAATATAAGTAATAAAATACAAATGGGATCTTTGGCTTTGATTTCCAAAAATGGCATGAATAAAAAAGTTGGTTCTCATTTCTTATCATACAGGAACTTAAGTAGTGTTCTCAAATTCATGCATCCCCATTAAAGTTGCTTTGTAGGACTCTTACCCTAAGTTCTGTTTCCCATCTTGCCCTCTCCATTCTCTGTCCTCCCTTCATCACTACCAAGTTTGTAGTTTCTAGGAATTTTGCTCTTTTCTAGCATGTTCCAGTAAAGAAAAAAATTCAGTTCATTATCAGGCTGTAATCAGTGATCTGAGTGAGTTCTGGTTCTCCTGTGTCATCTGGTCTGTGTCAGTTCCCCAGGCCAAGGCTTCTTCAACTGCAAAATGAGGATGATGAACTATTTGATTTCAATGGTCACTTTTAATTTTTGTGTGTGTGTGTGTGAGGATGATTAGCTCTGAGCTAACATCTGTTGCCAATCCTCCTCTTTTTGCTGAGGAAGATTGGCCCTGGGCTAACATCTGTGCCCATCTTCCTCTACTTTACATGTGGGATGCCTACCACAGCATGGCTTGATAAGTGGTGTGTAGGTCCATGCCTGGGATCTGAACCTGCGAACCCTGGGCCACCGCAGAGGAGCGCATGAACTTAACCACTACGCTACCAGGTCAGCCAGTGGTCACTTCTAATTTTAACATCCTCTGGTTCTAAGTTTAGTTGCATTGCCCCTATGAAAAAATTCAGAAAGAGTTCACTTAGCTTTCTATCTTTTTAAAAGAAGTAAGTGCAGGGAGTTCTCCTATAGCATGCATTTTTATCAATGGAAATGGAGATGACATTTTTGTTTTCCTAGGGAACATGATTTATATTTGGAAAATGCTATTTGTCATGATGTGGTAACTGCTGGAATAAAGCTGTTCATGAGCAACTCAGATGCTCTGAGTGTTCTAGTGGTTTGTTCATCATGACTATGGGTGATAAAGATGACATGATTCAGGTGATCAGTAGGTAGAAGAGGGCCAGGCAAACAAAACTATTGGTCGTAATAGGAAAGAAACCCCACCGATCTCAAGCATGGTCTAGATGTAAATAAATTTTTGATTTGCTTTGTGATATTTTGAATTTATAGGTATAGAAAACATCTTTATAACCAAAATCTCTGGAGGACATTAACTTTATCATTCTGTGCCTAAAGTTCTCCAGTAAAGAACAAAATCAAGAACTGGTTTGAAAAGATTAATGAGAGACAAACCTCTACCAAGACTGATCCAGATTAGACAAGAAGAAAGAAGAGAAAATACAGAAAAAACTTTCAAATAATTACAGATAACACAGAATTGAAAATAATAAAAATATTATGAAGAAATATATGCATGCATTTGAAAGCATAGATAAAATGGATGACTTCTGAAAATGCCAAAATTGGTATGAGGAAAAGAGAGAACACGAATAGACCAATAATCATTAAAAAACAGCAGTGGAGATCAAAGACCTCCCACTAGTACAGTCTTTGCCTTATAAGAGAATTTTACCAAAAATTTGAGTAGTAGAATCTCCCTATTAAACAGATTGTTCTAGAAAATAGAAAAATGTTGTAGCTATCCAACTCATTTAGAAGGTACTATAACCTTGGATACCAAGCCAAATAAAAGTATAAGAAATAAAATTATAAGCCTGTTTCACTTAGGAATCTAGATGATGAATTCTAGGTAAAATGTTAATTAAAAAAATTTAACAGCCTAATAAAAAACAGTGTTAGCTGACATTGTCTATTTAAATAGACTTAAAACCTTCATACTACAAAATATCTTGAAAACTTGGGAAGAGTATAATAAATCACTTTAAATGCACAACTGAGCTCTAAGAAAGTAAAGGAAGTCAGTTGGGGTCCAGAGTGGTGGTGGACAGGGTTGCTGACAACCAGGGAAATAACTGTGAGTTGATGCGTGGTTGCCTTAGAGATGGGATACTAGTCTCACCAACCAAGGGAGTTGATCTTAATGGTCAAACAAAGCAGGCTAAGTGGGGTGGGAAATTTGAACTCACAGATGCTGAAAGTTTAAACCTTCCAAGGGCTATACTGTGAGGATAAAATGGACTAGAAAAATTCTGGTATTTTTCCAGTCTTTGTTATCTCAGCATGGAAGGAAAAAATTCTTTTTTCATAGAAGACAAAATTCTTCTCAAATAATTTTTAACTGTGGGTATGTCCTAACGCATGTATACATTTTTAATTGCCATAAAAATCAGTCCTAAGATAATACTATCCCTGGAGTGTTGGAGAAGAAAATGTAAAAGTCACATAAACCAGCATAAACCAGGCTGCATTGAGTTCCTGCTAATAAAGTGTCATTAAGGAGGAGGTCATGACCTCCAAAATATAAAACACACATGGAAATAATCAACCATGTGTAAGAATCAGTGTCCAGTGGTCCAAGAAGTTCAGATATAATTTTTATGAAATTTATACTATAAAAGTAGCGTCTTTGAGATTCTTAAGGACTTAAATGTCTGAAAAATGAGAAAAAGAATAGGAGGCTAAACAAATAAAACATTAAAAGTCCTAATAACAGGGGGCTGCCCGGTGGCGCAGCGGTTTAGTTCACGCTTGGCAGCCCGGGGTTCGCGAGTTCGGTTCCCAGGTGCCCACGGACGCACTGCCTGTCAGCCATGCTGTGGCGGCGTCCCATATAAAGTAGAGGAAGATGCGCACGGATGTTAGCCCAGGGCCAGTCTTCCTCAGCAAAAAGGGGAGGATTGGCAACAGATGTTAGCTCAAGGCTGGTCTTTCCCACACACACAAAAAAAAGAAGTCCTAATAACTAAGTTCAGCAAGGTCACAGGATACAAGATAAACATATAAAATTGTTCATGTATTGGAAGACTCAACATAATAAAGATGTCAATTCTCTCCAAATTGATTAACAGATTTAATACAAATCCTAGCAATATTTTTTGTAGATATAGACAAGATTATCCTAAAATTTATATGGAAAGAAAAAGGAACTACAACAGCTAGAAGAATTTTGAAAAAGAAGAATAAAGTGGGAGGAATCCATCTTCCCAACTTCAAGAGCTATTATCTAGCTACAATAATCATTACTATGTGTATTGGTGGAGGAATAGACATACAGATCATTGAACAGAATAGAAAACCCAGAAATATACCCATACAAACATGTCTAACTGATTTTTGACAAATGTGCAAAAGCAATTTAATAGAGTTGAGATAGAATTTTCAACAAATGGTGCTGGAACAACTGGACATCCACAGGTGAAAAATAAACCTCAACTTAATCCTCACATCTTATACAAAAGTTAAAATGAATCATAGACTAAATGTAAAACTTAAAACTATCAAACTTTAAGAAGACACAAGAGAAAAATTTCAGGATTTAGGAGTAGGCACATGTTCTTAGATTTGACACCAATGTGCAATCTATGAAAGGAAAAATTGATAAATTTGATTTTATAAAAATTTTAAAAATTGCTCTGTGAAAGACCCTGTTGAGATGAAAAGACAAGCTGTGGAATGGGAGAAAACCCACATATCCAACAAAGGACTAACAAACCACACATTTGACAAAAAGCTAATATCTGGGATATATAAAGAACACTCAAAACTCAGCAGCAAAAAAGCAAACAATTCAATTAGCATATGGCAAAAGACAGAGACTTTTCACTGAGATATACAGATGGCAAATAAACATGTGAAAAGATGCCCAACATCAGTAGACAACAGGGCAATTCAAATTAAAGCCACAGTGATATATCACTACCCAGCTATTTTGAAATGGCTAAAATAAAAAATAGTGACAACACCAAATCCTGGTGAGAATGCAGAGAAGCTGGATCCCTCCTACATTGCTGATGGGAATGTAAAATGACACAGCTACTCTGCTAAACAGTTTGGCAGTTTCTTTAAAAAATTAAACATGTAACTACCATATGACATAGCAATTACACTCCTATATGCTTAAACCAGGTAAGTGAAGACTTATGTTCACATAAAAACCTGTACACGAATGTGTATAGCAGGTTTATTCATAATAGGCAAAAACTGGAAACATCAGGTGAATGGTTACACAAACTGTGGAATATCCATACCATGGATACTACTCGAGAGTAAAAAGGAAAGAACTATGGATACACGCTACAACCTGGAGGAATCTCCAGAGAATGATGCTGAGTGTAAAAAGTCAATCCCAACAGGTTACATACTGTGTGTTTCCATTTATACAACATTCTTGAAATGACAAAATTATGGAAATGAAGAACAGGTTAGTGGTTGCCAGGGTTTAGTCACAGGGGTTGGGATGGAGGAAAGTAGGTGTGTTTATAAAGGTCGACATGAGAGATCTTTATGATGATGGAAATGTGCTGTATCTTGAGTGTATCAACGTCAATAACTTGGTTGTGATGTTGCAGTATGGTTTTATAAAATGTTACCCTTGGGAGAAACTGAGTAAAGGATTCATGGGATATTGCTGTGTTATTTCTTACAACTACACATTAATCCAAAATTATATCAAAACAAAAGCTTAATTAAAAAACACAAAACAACAAAACACAGAGTGGGTCAAACAAAAAGAAAAAAGTGGTTACCCTGGATTAGATGGTAGACACGGGCACCAAGTGGATAGGAGTCAGCAGTAGCAGGAATACTTTTTATTATATGCTTTTTTCTTAACATACTTATAGGAAAATGCACAAATCATAAGTTTATATCTTGATGAATTATCACAAAAGGGACCCACTTATGTAACTACGACTCAGATTAAGAACTAGGATATGACCAGATCCCAGA
Source organism: Tapirus indicus (assembly GCA_031878705.1). Taxonomy (NCBI): domain Eukaryota; kingdom Metazoa; phylum Chordata; class Mammalia; order Perissodactyla; family Tapiridae; genus Tapirus; species Tapirus indicus. Next base: position 42,640,714 of record CM062925.1, read on the forward strand.
AACTCCCTTCGTGCCCTTCCTTTCCCTACCTCCTGTCATCCTTCCAGCGGTAACCCCTGACTTTAAGAACTGTAGATTAATTTGCCTACTTTCAAATTTTATAAAAATGGAATCATACAGAAATCATTCTTTTGTGTCTGGCTATTAACTCAGCATTACACTTATGAGATGCATGGATGATGGTGCATGTAGCAAAACTTTGTTCATTTTTATTGCTATACAGTATCCCATTGTGTAAATTACAATTTATCAATTCTACTCTTTGTGGACATTTGTGGGTTTTTTCCCCCAAATTTTAACCATTATGAATAATGTTACCATGAAAATTCTGGTTTTCTGTGACTTTTGGTGCACGTAGGTACAAATTTTTCTCGGTAGTAAATGAAAATGAAATTGCATTTCTTATAAGGCAAGTCTAGTGATGATGAACTCCCTCAGCTTTATTTCTCCTTCATTTTTGAAGCGCAGTTTTGCTGCTTATAGTGTTCTTGGTTACCAGGTTTTTCTTTCAGCACAGAGTCAGACTTTTGGACACATGCTCCCCTCCTCTCTTTACCCCAAGGGAGAGACCTTTGAGCTGTGTCAGCCTGTGTCTGCCGCGCCTTTAGTCCCCTGGAGCAGCAGCAAGCCACCCAGATCTCTTTTGTCGTTCAGCAACCCCAGGCATCTAGAGGATATCGGGTCCCATCAGTGCTCTGGGACAGGAGGCAGATACCAGTCCCTCAGGCAGCCCCCAGAATGTTGGACGTATGTTCCAACTCTTTCCCTCCCCAGGGAGAAGGCGGGAATTGGGGTTTTCTCCTGCTCCTTCCATGCGGAGCCAGGGAAGGACCTGTGGTGAGTGAGTGCTCCAAATGGTTGCCTTTGTTCTCAGTGGCCCCCAAACTGGCACTCTTTCCTGTCAGGGCTTAGACTAAGACAAGACAGAAACCCGTCCCTCAGGTAGCCCCCCCAAAAGTCTGAATGTTAGACATGTGTTTCAGTCTTGTCTTTCCTTCCCCAGGGAGAAGCTAGGAGCTAGGAGTTTTCTCTTGATCGTGCCATGTAGAGTAAGGGGAGGAATTATGGTGAGTGAGTGCCAGCTTTGATGCGGCTGGTTTTGTGCTCACCTACAGTACAGGAGTCTCCTAATTGGTTTCTAGGTTTCTCATGAAGGGAACTGGTCCATGTATTGTTGTTGAGATGGTGTCTCCATGGGACTTTCTATTCTGCCACCTTGCTCTGGACTCTCTATTGTTACATTGGTTTCTTTGTCTATTTTTGCACCAATACATCACTGTCTTAATTAATGTAGCTATACATCCAGTAGTGGAAGTTTTCTAATTTGTTTTTTTTCAAGAGGTCTTAGCTATTATTGATCTTTTTTATTTCCAGATAACATTTAAGTTAGCCAATTTCCACAGGCATGCACCTGCTGGGATTTTGTTTGGAGTTTCATTGACTCTATAGATCAACAATGGAAACTGACATATTTACAATACTAACAATATGTGAATATGCTACATCTTACTATTTACTTAGGTCTTCTTTAATTTCTCTTAATAATATTTTGTAGAGTCTTTTGTTGTTGTTGTTGTTGAGGAAATTTGCCCTGAGCTAACATCCGTTGCCAATCTTCCTCTTTTTGCTTGAGGAAGATTCTCCATCTGTGCCAGTCTTCCTCTATTTTGTATGTGCATTGCCGCCACAGCGTGGCTGCTGACAAGTGGTGTAGGCCCATGCCTGGGAACCAAACCCGGATGGCTGAAGCAGAGCGTGCTGAACTTAACCACTAGGCCATGGGGCCAGCCCCTTGTAGAGTTTTTACATAGTTTTCATTAGATTTCTTCCAAGCTGTTAGATGTTTTTAAAATCTTATTATAAATGTTCTTTAAATTTAAATTTTTAAAATTTAAATTCTATTTGTTTGTTACTAGTATTTAGACATAAAACAGATTTTGAATATTGTGATTGTTCTGAATTCACGTATTAATTCCAATAGTTTATCTGGAGAGTCTTTTGGATTCTTTACATATTTATCATGTCATCTGGAAAACAGACAGTTTTAGGGTTTTTAAAAAATCTTTTTCTGATTTTTTTCTTGCCTTGCCTTATTGCAATAGCTAGGACAGTGATGATTAGAAGTGGTGACAGCAGACATCCATATCTTGTCCCCATTCTTAGAGGTAAAGCTTTCGGTATTTTACCATTTGGTATGATGTTTGCAGTAAGATTCATAGATACCTTTCTACACAATAAGCTGTTCATATCTATTTCTAATATGGTAACAATTTGTATCATGAATAGATGCTTACTTTAATAAAATCATTTTCCTGCATCTACTGAGATGATCATGTGATTTTCCTAATTTATGACGTAGTGAATTACATTAATTTTTAAATGTTAAATCAGCCTTATATTACTGGAATAAACCAAGTTTGATCTTGATATATTATCCTTTTCATATATCTTTGTACTTTGCTAATATTTTGTAAAGGATTTTTATATCTTGAATCCTTATCTTAGAGTCTGCTTCTGGGAAAACCTACTATAACACAGAGAGTATATAGTTTAGGATGAATTCAGCTTCCAGTCACAAAAAACTTAGCCATGCTTAAACAAATAGTAGTTTGCTTTTCTCATATAACAAAAATTATAGTGCTTAAAGTTGATAGACTTGATTTCTTGCTTAATGATGCCATCAGGACCCTAATTTCTTTCTAATTTTCTTCTCCACCAGCTTTGTCATCGCTTTTTTGTCTTCATGTTGTTACCTCATGCTATAACTTGGAGCCTCACAATCTCAGACTTTCCAAGGAAAGGAAGAGGCAGGGTCAGACTTTCCCCAAATGAGTCTATTTATATAAGAGGATGGGACGCTCCTGAGCGTGTGTCCTATTATGTCTCTTTGGCCAGAACTGAGCCTAGAGAAATTATCACTGGCCGTGGACTCTTACCTATTTCTCTTGATTGACCCATTTCTTTTATCTGACCTAATTCTCTTGTCTTGTCTGCCCTATTTCTCTTGTTTTGCTGAGAAGTGCAGGTGCTCCTTTCTCTAATGTTCTTGAGGTTGTTGGTTTCATTTATGCTCCATGGAGAAGATCTAAATGCCAACCACCCTGAACCAGTCCAAAACCCTACTGCAAGAGTGACACCTGTGCAGTCGAGTCGGGCAGAGAAGTGTACGAGTCACCTTTGCTTCACTAACATAGTAAAATTTCCACCCAGTGGGGAGCTGTAGCACAATTTTAGGCACAGGTAGGCACAAATAGCAACTGCTCCTGCGCCAGCTCTACCCTGCCTCCACAAGCCCGACAGAGCTCTCCTTTTGGATATTCGTTTCTCACCCGGACTTCCCCTTTGGATATTCATTCCCTACCTCAAATAAAAGGCACTTGCTTCCCCTGTTTGGGGAGCCACAGCTTTGTGAAGTTATTCCCTGTGGTCTCCTTATTTGCTGCAAATAAAATTTTACTTTGTGTGACAACTACTTTTGGTGAAGGCTTTGATTTTAACTTACCAAGAAGTGGACCCACTCTGGTCCGGTAACAAAGTCACTGGTAAAGGATAGTGGAATTCCTGTGGCTGGATTAGATCAGTCACGATTCATCTTCTAGGGTCAGAGAGTAACCTTCTTTCCCTTGAAACCAAGAGATCAATATCTGCTACAAAGTCTGTGTTCTGTTAGCCAGGAAAATATAGGGAATCATATCTACTACAAATAGTTCAAGAAAGAATAATTTTATGTGGCTCTCACTTATGAATATAGATGCAAAAATTCTTACCCAAGTGTTAGTAAGTCAAATCTAGCAACTAAAAAAAAAATCATGATGTAGTTGAGTTTATTTCAGAAAAATGTAAGTAAATTCTGAAACTAAAGATTACTACAAAGCCAAAGAAACGAGACAGTATGGTGCAGAAACATGTAAATAGATCAATGGAACAGAATTGAGTGCCCCAAACAAGTTTATGTTTACCTGGGAACCTGATATATGTAGAAACGGACCTAATGGAAAAGGATGGTTGCTTTATTAGATGATAATGGGAAAGCAGGCCACTATGTAGAGAAATATAAAGTTAGTTCTCAAAAATATAATTTAGATTAATTACAGGCTTAAGAATGAAAGGTAAAATTATAAAGTGAATAAAAATATGTCAGAAAATATCTCTATGATTCTGAGTTGTGGAAGATTTATTAAATAAGACCTCAAAAGTACAAGGCAGAAAATAAAAAAAATGATGAATTCGACTACTAAAAAATTATAAATTTCTATTCAATGAAGGGCATCATCAATAAAGTCAATTGACAGGGAATAGACTGGGAGAAATTATCTGAGAAGTCAAAAACTGACAAGGGATAATATCCAGAATATTTAAGAAACCCTAATAAAAAATAGGAAACCAACAGAAAAATGGATAAATCATAGACTATAGACCCAAAGAGCTAATCTGGAGAGTAGTCTGGAGATACCTAGTTTAATTTTGTACACAAAAGCTCCATGACCCATCCATTTCACTCCTGCGTAACCTGTGTTCTGGTCGCTAAGGAGGCATGTGTAAGAATGTTTGATTAAGCATTATTTGTTGTGCAGGGCATTGTAGACAACCTAGGTATCTGTCTCTAGAGGAATAGATGGGTGGAATGTTGTGGATACTCACAGAGGTAACGAATTAGAGATAGAGTCATGTGTAGATATCTTTCAAACAGTGTTGAGAGGAAAAAGTAAGATCTATAACATGATTCACTTAGGTAAATTTAAAACGTAAACACACAACAAAAGAGTACCGTATTTCAAATATATCTACGTGTCCAAGAAAAAGGCTAAACGCATTAGAGTAATTTCCCACAGATGGAGGAGGGGTTTGGGAGTGGAGATTGAGGATAAGGAAGAAAAGTAAAATAAAAGAAGACAGAGGCCTTGCACAGATGGTTGATGACTGTGGTATAAGCTCGGGAGTATGACCAATTCAGTTCTCTGCCTTTTAGATTTTATGTTTACTAAGTCCTATGAAGATTCTAGCTTGCACACTAGCTCCTAGTTAAGCATGGCTACTATTTTAAATATTTGTTGCCAAGAAACATAGTAGAGACTTTCCTGTAATTATTTAATTTGTAGAAGCCACTATATACCAGTATGAGTCCTAAAGCCACTGTGAATAAATATATGTTTTGTGCCAAAATCCTGCTTTCAAACTATCAGTGGGAATATGTTTCTTTTCCATTCTGTCTCAAAGGCTTTGGTTTCTGGGAAACCGCAATCAACTTCATCTGTAATTTTACTCAACGTAAGTTCCATTTTGCTCTCTACTTTCTTACTTCTTATCGGCAACAAATGTTAAAATTTTAAAACTCTTCTGGGATAATGATCGGGTTTTCACTATTTTTTCCCATTTTTCATGAGAATGAAGTTTGTGAAGAAGTTTGGAAGAATTATACCTTGGTCTGAAGACATTTTTTTTTTTTTTTTTGTGGGGAAGACCAGCCCTGAGCTAACATCCGTCGCCAATCCTCCCCTTTTTGCTGAGGAAGACTGGCCCTGGGCTAACATCTGTGCCCATCTTCCTCTACTTTATATGGGACGCCGCCACGGCATGGCTGACAGGCAGTGCGTCGGCGGGCGCCCGGGATCCGAACTCGCGAACTCCGGGCTGCCAAGCGCGAACTAAACTGCTGCGCCACCGGGCGGCCCCCTGAAGACATTTTATAACTGAAGATTTTCCTGGTGACTACGCTGCCTTCACTCGATGGTAAATTCTGAAATTCATTCTGAGGCATAGGAATGAGATTTTTCATGTAAACTCTCCTCTTGAATTACTAGGGAAATTTCTCTGTCCCCTGTATAAACCAAGTTTATTATCTTCCTCATGAAATCCTGATTTAATATTTATTTATTGATTGCTTATTGTGTGCCAAGACACGTATGTTTTTTTATTAACCTTGGATAAGTTTGCCTGACCTGAGAAGTTTACTAAGATTCTAATGATGGAAAGACCAGTTAGTTGATGCTGATCAGGACATTGCTACTCAAAATGTGGTCTGAGCCAACAGAGTCACCAGGAGATCTTCAGACATGTGGGAACTCAGGCCCAATCACAGACCTGGTGATTCAAAACCTGTATTGTAACAAGATCCCCAGGTGATTCTTAAGTACATTAAAGTTTGAGAAGCGCTGGGAATCATTCTCTAGCATCTGGACAGTGATGTCAGGTGAGGAAAAGCTGTTTTTAAATTAAATCTATTTTCACATGGTTATCCTTGCTTTTCTGATTAATTCTATCTATCATTCATTCATTCAATAAGCAGTGAGTGCTTATTATGTTTCAGGCTCTATAGTGAGTGTATACAAAAACAAACAAGACATGCTAAAGAATTCCTGGTTTTTTTGAATGTAAAAGTAAATGCAGAAAGAAGCACAGAAGCTGGAGTGAAATGTGCTTTTGTTCCTCTGGGAAAATCCCCAGCTCAGCAGTCTGACAATGGCAGCACAAGTTATGGAGACAACCATCCAGAACCTGATCAGTGGGTTTGACTGGGCGCTGGACTCTCTCAGCAAAGTGATCAGGCTGAAATCAGGCACTGCTCAGCTGGAGGAGCTTGGTTTCTGGGCCCCCAATTGGGCCTGGGCCAATTCCAGCTCTCCAACTCAGAGCTGACAGCTGGCACCCAGGCCTGCCTCCTTAGCTTCAGGGGTGGCTTGATGGGCAAAGAACAAGAGAAGGAATCTGGATGGCAGGGCTGGGCAGGGCATGTCCAGTGTGGGGTGTTTTTTATAATCCTGTATGGTCTGATTCAGGTGCTGTGAGCAAAGGTTTCCAGAATTGTGAAGAAACAGAAATGATTTATTGGATTCTGATTGCAAACAGTGAAAAACAGTGCATCTAGGCCTAGTCCCAAGGGATGGCAGGCAAAGGAAATGCCATAGCAAGTTCTTTTATATTGTTTTGTGGCACACCCAAATTATGTTGCATTAGAATTTTTAAATTAATGTTGACTTCATAATTCTTGCTTCAGGACTTAGACATGAATAATATCTGATAGCCAGTTCTTTTTATATGAATTAGCTGCATGGTGAATAAGTCTGGTAAGGAGATGTGAGAAATGTCCATAGCAACTACCATCTAATCCAGGGCCAAACACCTGGATATTTTGTTTGTTTTCTATTTAGTGTCTGTTTCCACAAAGTTGGAAATATTGTTTAGAAAAAGGCAAGGTAGGCAAACTCTAGTTATGGGAGGGAAATCTCAGCTTTGATAAAATGAATTTCCTTCTTCCCTTCCCTCCCATAGTGCACACAGCATCCTTAGTGTCTCTGTGGTCTCTGACTGCCTCATGGATGAGGAAGGAAGAAAACATTTAAAGTAATTAATTATTCATTGGGGATAATTTGTGAAATACCACTTGGCTATGGATATGGCTTTATCATATCTTTATCATATACATAATTTTATTCATCCTTGGGTAAGTCATTTAGTATTTGTGAGATTCAGTTTCCTTACCTATAAAATGAAGATAATTAGACTAGACCAAGACTAAATGAGATAATGTTTATTTCATTTAATTAGGGCAGTGACTGTACATGGCAAGCACTCAATAAATTCTAGCTGTTACAGTGGAGTCAAAATTTGCACCTAATGACTGATGTGTTTAAAACAATTAATTCTGTTTTCCATAATTAAATTCACTTTGCCCTTGAGTCTTCCAGTCTGCCTTAACCAGACAATTTATTCTTTCTTATTTAGGTATTTTCAGTCCAATCAGTGACTTTTCAGCTAAATTCAGGTATTATTAAAATCAGTTTCTATCTGATTTTATCTTAGCTACATTTCTATCTTAGCTACATTTATGTACATTCTCAGTCTTTCATGTTTTCTTTCTGCTTTCTCTTTGTCTTTCTCTATTACTCAGGAGTGATCTATCTTCACAAGAGAGCTTATGTATTATTCTGGCATCAGAGAAGTAATATATGGTCTTCTTGGCCTCTGCTTGAGGTTTCTTGCCCCACTTGGACTTTGGGCATCAGTCTCTGTCACTGTGGTACCTGCAGTGATGTTCGTTGGTGTGCCTGTTCCCTGAACTTCCTGACCTAGCAGCCACTGAGGTATGACTGACCCAGCTGACCTTGGGGTGTCATGTTGGCAATTGGCTTTTGCCTCCAAGTGCAAAAGCTCTCACCTTTGCAGCTACCTCCTCTTGGCCTTCTATCTACCTGCCACCTCCCACCACCCATATTACTTCCATCTTCCTATGGGGGGGCGGCAAGAATCTTTCTATAACACTGTAGAGTAGAACCTACACAGTTGTCCTTATGCTCACCTGCCCTCAGCTATTGCTACCCTAAGTCTCTCATGTTGAATGTAGGAATTTTCCAAGAGGCTTGCTGTCTTAGGATAGGAGAGGAGGGCATCAGCCCTGATATTTACTAGTTCAGGTCTACCAGTTCACTGTCTGGCTTTTTCTCCTTCTCTCCAGAGGTTTTTGTTTTTGTTTTTACCTTCTGAGTAGTGAGCCACCAACACTGAGTCTGGACACTTTTTGTCTTGCCCTCTGCTCAGTCCTCCTCTCTTGGTCCCAGGAAAGGCTTATTGAGTCCTGTGGAGCAGGGACCTCTTTACTTCCTACCCCCACCCTTCCTTTCCTATGGTTCATTGTAAAAATTCTGTGCTACAGTTGTCCAGCCTTAGATCTTGACGTATAAAGCTTTGAGTTTCTTAGAAAAACCTTTTTGCCCCTTAACTTACCTGACTGTTGCAAATCAAAGAAGGAATAGAAGGGAAATATGTGAAGAGGGCAAGGGTTTTAATAGCTGGTTTAAGCAGAAAGTAATTAGGTGCTTACAGACTAGTTGGAGGGTCAGGAACAAGCTCTTGGCTGAGCTTCCAGGAACAAATCAGAACGACACCAGGTACTGCCCTTCAAGGTTGCTGATCTCCACCACTATGGGGAATCTGCCACACAGATGTTTGTTTCAGGACTATACCACCTCAGACACGCTTCAAACCATGAATATGGATGCTCTGGCCCTGCTTCTTGGCATTCACAATGCTAAGGACCAGACACTGGTCCTTTATTACTCCTGCTACAGAAAAATCAAACCTTCCATGGCTGTGCTTGTCAACATAAAGAAGCAGCACAAGCTGAGACTGCCTCCTGTCTCCCTCCCAAATCACAGGCAGTGCATCTACTTGGTGGAGACCAGGGCATGGATGGAACCCAAGCTACACTGGGCCTGGGGATCATTAGCTTTCCTGCCTCTAGTAGGCAGTGAAGTCCACTTCAAGAGGGTTGGGTTAGAGCTGTGAGAGAAAAGCCACACTACTTGCAACAGAGAGGAAAGCTGAAAAGTCTGTAAGCAGTACAGTGGGATAGAATTTGTGTTGGAGGCTGTGGAAGTAGGAAAGAGAAAGGTTGTTGAGAGCACTTGCCATCTGCTCGCTTTTTAGATTTTGTTCCCCCTAATAATCCAATTGTTCTTCTCAAACCATTCGATTCTGCAGCCAGATAAGAAACCTATGGGAAAGAAGTTATTTACTTATGAAAATTGCAAGGAAGGGGAAAAATAATACCCTAAGCAAATAACACGCATATAAGAGCTCACATGACGGATTTGATGAGTGTAGACAGTACTGCGATTCCAAGCCTCCATTGCTGTTCTTGTTGTGTTGGGTGAACTCCATGGTGATGACTCCTGAAATCACCCCCACAATGACCCACAGCAGAAAGAGAAAATCTTTCCACTCTCTAGCATGGACTTCATGAAATTGGAATTTTATTACCTTATTTGTAGCTCTCCTCCTCTATCAGCAAAGAGTCAGCCAGGTTCTTCTGGGCTGCTCACATATATCTAAATCACCTTGTTTTCTAGCACTTAGGAAAAACATCCTTTTTCTTCCTGAAACTCCAACACTGTAATGCATTTACCCCACAGCATAGTCTCTCTTTGAGGAGGAAAGACCCTATTTGATTTGCTGAACAAAATGGCTTGACTGCCCTTTGCATCTTGGCATGCAGAGGCATATATTCTAATATTGAATTATGCAGCCTCCTGAAATGCAGCCATTGTGCTTGCATGGACCTGTTTGATCCCACTCTTGTCAGTTCCTGTGTGGTTTTGTTACACTTAGTGTATTCATCATTGCAGTGTGGGGATGGGAGCTGGGTAACAGTATTGTTCAGCTGAGAGATGAACTGAAGACTATGCAGAACAGATTTACAAGTCCATTTGTCCTAAAAACAAATAAGCATACCATTTTAGATATGTAATGTATATTTTTCAATGGGCTGAGGCCCACTCTCTTTGTAAGTGGGTATCCTTCAGGGAGTCTGCTTTCCCACAGCAAAGATGTGCTTTCTTTACTCCAAAAGCTGGTGTTCCAAAATTGATAAATACAAAATATTCTTTTTGGTATTTTATTAGGAACATGATACAGTACTAAGAGAGGGAATTAATAAAATACTTTATTTATTTATCAGTCCTAAGACCTTGTACATCTTAATGACATGGATGACGCCCAAAGCTCTCTTGCTTGTTATAGAATTTGCAACTTGGTTCTATCTTGATTTGGCATGTGAGCTATTTCTGTGTGTGGAAATTCCACAGAGAACAAAGTTCTGCCATGTAGATGGGATTCTCTGGCTTTATAATTGCTTACTGATCATGTGTTCTAGAAATCCTGGAAATGGATAACAAGGTTTTTAATTTTTTATATATTTTTTGCTACTTTTTTTTCTTGTTACTTGTAATGCTGCTTTTCTGATGCTTGAATTTCATGTTAGGTCTCTTCGGTGTGTTTGATATCAATACCATGCAATTTGAGACTAAAGTAAAAATAAGTGAAGAATGGAGTTATCATCTTGGTAATTCAAGCAGCAGAAAAATTGCTTTAACCTTTTAAAGTAGACTCGGTTTCAAGGATACATGATAATTTCTGGCCAGTTGTGTGTGTTGCTTTTTGTCCCCTTTGCTTAGATCTCCATTTTAGGAGCTGACCCGCACTCATTCTGGCTTTCTGGCATTATACTCATGTCTAAGGAACGCTTAATAAAATAAAATTTCAAGGTGTAGAGTGAAATGAAGCATTAGAGATTGTGGGTTAGAGCAGCAGACTGAGAAATATGTAATTAGAATTCAGAATATCTATTAATCTCCAAGTCGAAGCAGATCTACTCAACATGTGCATGAATTTAGTTTTCAATACCTTAACGGACTTAATGTCACCTGGATAAGAAGTTTTTGCCTGGAGCCTTGGTTTTTCCACTCAAATACTGATATACTCTGAACTATTACATGAATATTCTGAGGATTAATCCTTAAGTGATATTTTATCTACCCAGCATTCATGTATTGCTATTACACCTAAAAGCTAGCAATAACCAAGAATTTGATAGATAACCAAATTAAGTAACAGAACCTTGCACTTTTCATAGGAGCATCTTTCAGATTCTCCTGTGAGGCCTATACACTATCACTTATAGTAAGATGGCTTCTGTTTTCTAAACTATGGTCAGTTAGGAATGTGCAGATTTCTGGTTGGTTAAAGAACTCCTGCAGTCAGATACATTGGCCACAAGGAGCTTCATGATGAGAGAAGCCTGCAGTGTTGGAGCTGTAGAGGAAGAAAGGTACAAGAACTAGATAGAGAATAAATGTGAACTCAAGAAGCATATGTATCTGGTGTGAATACAGAAATTGATATTGATTGTGACTGTCCTGACTTTACCAAGAAGATGTTCAATTATGTTTGATATCTTTTGATTAAGAACATGAAATCCGTTTGGGAAAGTTTGTCAACCAAATAAATTAAATAAGTAAACATTAAAACCTTTTGATACACAAAGGATTATACTCTGCATTATCTGCAAAACTTGGCTTCCAGAGCAACTCTTTCCTCTTGAGGATATCAGAAACTGTAGCCCATAGGTCATATTTGATCTACAAATGTGTGGATTCAGTAGAACGAAAGCTTTGAGTATGTCACTCAACCCAGCTCCAGCCCGGGCCTGTGCCAATGGGCCAAGAAGACTGCTTTAGGATCACACCTGAAAAGAAGAATAGGAGTTTTCTATATATTCATGAACAATTAGTTAAATAAAAACCAAACTCCACCCACCCCATTTCCTTTCTTCATTTGATTACTATGATTTAATTTTCTGTAAAAGCTAAGTAAAATTATTGGGTTTTACTTTCAGTTTTATTTAAGACATTTACTCAAAACTAAAATAGCAATAGCTTCAAGAGTATAAAAGGGGTGGAAAACAGCAAAAAAATTGAAAAAGTGTAGATTTGAAATAAGCCAAAATTTTTTTTAAAGAATTGCTTTTAATGATTAGGGAGGGTTAAAGCATAAAAAATTCCAGAAATTATAAAATCTAGGTCTTCAATTTAACTGGTGTGAAAGAAACATAATACCCCGTAGTCCTTGACCAATGAACTTCTCCCTTCATTTGGGGCCATTCTCTTTGACTAGGGGTGCAGTGTGGGGAGAATGTGAGTGATGAGAGCAGGAGAGGGGGCTGGTCCGTGCCTGCCATGCATGTTGATGGGGTGGAAGATAGTGTGGCTTATTCTCTTATCTGTTTGGAATAAGAAAGTGGGCTGATTGTTAAACATTTTATTTACAAATAAAATTTGTAGGAACTGAAGAATATTCCAGTTTTATTAAGTATGTACTGTAAATTCTTCCTGAGTAAATGGCTTCATGTCCCTAAGAGAGGGATATTTGGTACCAGGCCTCTGTACTTCCAGCCTTCCCCTCTCCCGTCTACATTGACCTGTTCCCCACTGAGTTAGCTGCCACCCTCATGCTCTCTCTCCACCTCCTGTAATTAAATGTGTTCTCAGGAAGGGACCTGGAAGTTATGTATGCTAAAGGCTAAAACTAAAAAAAACAATAGAAATTCAGTCATCAGCCAGGAGATAGAAGAAGGACATGGGGCTTTCTAACCACCTCATCCTAACTTTATATAATATAGAGTCAGGTAGACCAGTTGTTTCCGAAGTGAGGGCGGTGGATGAGAATCCCAGGAGATGCTCAAGATAATCCATACTAGAATATATACACACATGCACATGCACACTCACACCCAAACTCATATTTTAAATTTACATTTCTGGGTACGGTTTTATAATATGTATAATATGCTAGCGCTTAGTACATGTATGTAATATAGAAATAAACATATATAGGAGGTTGTGATGGTTACTTGTATGTGTCAACCTGACAGGACTAAGGGATGCACAGATAGCTAGCTAAACATTATTGCTGGGTGTGTCTGTGAGGGTGTTTCCAGAAGGGATTAACAATTGAATTGTTAGACTGGGTAAAGAATATTGCTCTCACCAATGTGGGTGAGCATTGTCAATCCTGAGGGCCTGAATAGAACAAAGAGGTGGAGGAAAGATGAATTTGCTCTCTGCTTGAGCTGGGACATCCATCTCCTCCTGCCCTTGGACACTGGTGCTCCTGGTTCTTGGGCCTCCAGACTTGGATCAGGGCTTACAACATTAGCTCCCCAGTTCTCAGGCCTTTGGTTTGAACTGGAACTATGCCACCAGCTTTTCTGGACCTCCAGCTTGCAGAAGGCAGATCATGGGACTTCTCAGCCTCCATAGTTGGGTGGGCCAACCCCTCATAATAAATCTCTTTCTATATACCTCTATATATCCTATTGGTTCTGTTTCCTTGGAGAATCCTGGCAAATACAGAAGTCTTGATCAACAATTATATTTCCTGATCAAACCATATTTTGGAGATTACTTCTTTAGATGATTGTGCACTGGCCCATAAAGCTGTCCTTGTGTTTCAAATACTTGATGTAGTACTTACTTAAGGAAATTATTTGTCTTTATAATTTCTCCTTTTGGTGTTTCTGTTTTCACACTTGATCATGGTCACATGTGCTCTACGATGTCAGACTGGGAGTAGTCTGCAAGTGGTTCTTAGCTGAGGTCTGAAGATTTGGCCTCTGAGGACTTCCCTTCCTTTTTTCACATCTTAACTACGCCTTTAAGAGGATGTTAGTTACATTTAATCCAGGATTTCCAGGAGGTTTTAAAAAATATACCATATATACCATAATTCCAGAAATGGAGTATATTAAATTTCAGTCAGGGTAAATGCTTTCTCATTACCCTTCTATTTTGTTTTAATATGCAGCTGAATAAATTCCTTCTTATTAGTCTTTTATTCCCCTTAATTTTTAACTATTATTGTATGTTCTTTCTTCTAGGGAAATTTAATATTAATTTTGTCAAGTTCAAAAATAAATTGCCATTGAGAATTTCATTATATGTGGATTAGTACTAGGATTGCTATACACTTTCAGGAGATGTCTTCCAGCATTTCCCCTCCTCTGGGCCAGGGAGCTACTCTGTCTCACATAAATAACAGTTTCAAAACCATCATTTCCTCCAGGTCTGGCATATATATTTATAAGATGGGGCTATGAATATTTTCAAATTTATAGAAAAATTGGAGGATAAGCATCCATCTACCCACTCCCTGCTTCAAACATTCTATTATACTTGCTTTATCGCATATCTACCAATTCTTCTCTCAATCCATATCTTATTTTTTGGTGCATTTCAAGGTAAATTGCAAATATCTGTATACTTCCTTATAAAAACTTCAGCATGCATATCATTAAACAGAGTTCAATATTTGTTTACAGCTTTTATTCTTTTAGTTAAAATTTAGATATAATTAAATGCACAGATCCCAAGTGTACATTTACTGAGTTTTGAAAATGCACGCTTGAACCTCTATGAAGATATTGAACATTATCACACCTATCAAGATATTGAATATTACCATCACTCTATAAATTTTCCCTGTACTAGAGGGCGCTCTTTTTGTATGTCTGATTTGCGGAGTCTTAGTGCTCAAAGCAACCATACAGGTAAGTAATGCTTTTGGATGCAAGTAACAGAAAACTTGACATACAGAGAATATCAAGTAGAGTTACATTTTGTCATATAACAAGAAGTCTGGAGGGAGGCAACTGTTGGTATTAGTTCAGTGACACAACAATGTCTCTGGAATTCTCCTGATTTTCCCTCTAAGTTTCAAGTAGCTACTGTTAACTCCTGGCATCATTTAATGATATTTATTTATTCAACAAACATTTATATATTGCAGACACTATTCTTATGCTTGAGATAGAGCAGCAATCAAAAAAGTTCTTTTTATCCAAGTAGGAATAAAAAAGAAGACACAGCCTATGTCTGACTGTCCATTTACAATGAAAGCAAAATTTTTCTCAGGACTCCTTTGGCAGAGTTCTTGTTTCTCTTTGGATGCTAAAAAAAAAAAAAAAAAAAAATGAGTATTTATATTTTCTAATCTCTCTCCTGTGAGAAGATTTGGAATAACTGTGGAGTCAGCCAATCAACCTTGTCTGCCAGAGGAACGCTGGGAACTAAGTAATGGTCCACTCAGTCTCCTTGCAACAATAAATTGTATCAGCACTTACACTAGCATTCAGATGATAGTGTGATGAGTTTTCATCACACTAGAGGGATTGGGTTCATTTTCATTTTCTAGAGTGATGGGTTCTACATTCAACTTCTTCCTGATGCTGACAGTAAGAAAGTTATGAAGGACTCTCAGTCACTGGCATATGTCCTTGTGTAGGAAAAGAGCCCTGAATTGCGAATCAAGAGACCTAGTTTCCAAGTCTGTCTCTGACTCACTTAGTGTGAAAATGTAGGCAAATTATGTCATCTGTTTGGACCTCAGTTTCTTTATCTGTGAAATGAGTGGCTTTCATGCTTCAACTCTGGAGTCACGTGGAGCAACTTTTGAAGTACAGTCAATAGAGTAAACACCTCTCTGTTATGGAAATGCAGACACTCCTAAGGGCATTCCATTTGTAAAGAGAGGGCGCCTCAGCCACACAAACATAGGACAGAGGAATTGATCATTAAAATTTATGTATTTTAGTTTTAGAATGACAATGTGCCAGTACTTTTTAGGGAACAAATGGACTTATAAAAAATATTCTGCATACTTTTTGACCTTTCTCTAACCGTTACATCCTCCCCTTCTGCTCTGGGCAGAATAATGACCCTCCCAAAAGGTCCATGTCCTAATCCCTGGAATTAGTGAATATGTTTATGTTACATGGCAAAGGGGGGATTAAAGTTGCAGATGGAATTGAGTGCTAATCAGATAACATTGAGCTGGGGAGCTTATCTTGGATTATCCTGGTGGGCCCAATATAATCACAAGGACCCTTGTAAGTGAAAAAGGGAGGCAGGAGAGTCACTGTCAGAGTGATATGAGGTAAGAAAGACTTGACTGGTCATTGACAGCTTTGAAAATAGAGGAGCCAAACAATATAGGCAGCCTCTAGAAGCTGGAAAAGGTGAGGAACGATTCTCTCCTAGAGCCTCCAGAACGAATTCAGCCATGCGGACACCTTAATCTTAGCCTAGTGAGACCAGTTTTAGACTTCTGACATCCAGAACTATAAGTAATAAATATGTGTTGTTTTAAGCCACTAAATTTGTGGTCATTTGTTTTAGCAGCAGTAGGGAACTAATACATCTTCCCACATTACCACATCAGATAAACTAAGTGTAACAAAGCTGAGCAGAACTTGGAACAAGTGGGATCAAATAAGCCCAGGCAAGCATAATGCTACATTTCAGCAGACTACATAATGTAATATTAGAATATATGTTTTTACACATCAAGATACAAAGGGAAGTCAAGCCATCACCTCTAGTGAATCGGATAGGATTTTTTCCTCTTCAAAGAGATACTATGTTGTGGAGTAAATTCATTATGTATAAGGCCAGAGTGTCAGGAGGAGAAAGGATGCTTTTCCTAAGTGCTAGAAAAAAGGTAGTTTAGCATATGTGAACAGCCCAAAAGAAATTGGCTGACTCTTCCTTGACAGAGGAGGAGGGCCACAAATAGTGTAATAAGATCCCAAATTCATGAAATGAGAATGGAAACCTGTCCTCTTTCTGCCACGGGTCATTGTGGGGATGACTTCAAACTGAGTTCATACACCAATAAAAGAACACCAAGTGGAGATTTCAAATCATAGTATTTTCATTTTCTAATCTTTCAACCTCATCATGTATGCTGTTATATCCCTTCTCTCTGCTTTGGGTATTTCCCCCCCTCCTTCCTGCAATCTTGAGACATAAATATTTCCTTACAACAAGTTTTCTTTTAGGCTGTTGAGTATTTGTTTTGATAAGAACAATTGAAGACATGGGAAACCCTTCATTACATTGCAGAGTGCCTTAAATAGAATACACACTCCATAAATATTTGTTGAATCGAACTATGTTTAATCAACATCTGTTTAAGACAAATCAATGGAAAAATTATTCATTGGTGTTCAAGCCACTTTTGTTTATCTTTGAATGAGAGAGACTCATGCTGTAGTCCAAAGAAGAAATTATGTTCAAGAATAATATTATCTTGTAAGTATAACCTTATAGAAAAGAAAATCTCTGAAAAGAGATAATTATTCAAATAAATTCAACATTACCAAATATTAAAATAAATCCTAAATTATAACATGTATTTGGGTTTATAAAGTCATTCTTTGCTTCTGTTGAGTTTGAAGACGTGAACTATACGGTTTAGGCTGCATGATTTCAGGGCCGTGCTGGAGCTGGCTCACACCAGCTGGTGAAAGTCAACTGTGCACATCTTTTCCGAGATCTGTGTTCAGTGATGTCACACTGGTAGCTTGAAGTGGGTCACAGTGGGTATATGTGCACAATGGAAATACAAATGCTATAAATTAGGATTTTTTTCCCCTTGAAGAGCCAGTTGTGAAACATTTATCTGCACATCAGTGGTAATAGACCATACCAAAATAGACCAATGGCTAAAAAGTGGACCAAAGAGGGTTAATTTTTTTTGGTACAGAAATGAGTACAGCAAATCATTCTGATCCTATGAATGGCTATTTGTTAGGGCTCAAGTTTTCCCCCTTAATTGTGGGATATAGTCCTTATACCTTGGTTGTGCTTGCTGAGTACACAGAAATTCTGGCTCTTCTCACCTGGCTGGGACCTTGAACTGCAGCCTGTCTCCCCAGCACCAGGAGGCTGCTCACCTCTGTGCTGAGCTTTCTAGCCTCCCAGCTACTGTTTTCTGCTGGGTTTTTTTTGTTGTTGTTACTATAATCATAGGCAATTACTGCCTAGCTGTCACTTGACTATAAAAGGGGAATTTGTTGGCACATTTTGAGGCTCTTTCTCTGTGGTTCCCTGCTTTCCTAGACTTTGCTCTTACATTTTAGCTTCTTTGGCTGCCCAGACTGGGACCTCTGCCTTGTCGCCCTAGCAAGACCATTGTTTTCGCTTGGGCTCTGTTCATTCCTCAGCTCTGTAAATTGGAAAATGTCCTTAGGAAAAAAAGGCAAAATGATTGGAGAGTTCGTTTCCTGTGTTTCCCTTTTCTCAAAGAACACAAAGCCACTTAAATACTGCTGGCATTGACTGCTTTATAATGCCTTCGAACAAGTTTGAAATATACTGTCCGGTTTTCATAACTATGTTCAGTAGGAGGGTTAGTCACTACCATGTACATTGTCACAGCCAGAGCTGGAAATCTGAAGGAAAGCTTTTAAGTTTAGGAACTTGTATCAAGTCTTCAGCAAAACTAATTTCAAAAGCCCTTCAGTATTGAATAACCATAGTTGAAGGCGGTTCTTCTCACTTAGAAAAATTTCAATTTTGGCCTTGAGTTCAAAAAATAGCAATAAAACTTTATCTCTGCTAAGCCATGGAACGGCTGTGTGGTGTGACAAGTGAGGATAGTCACCTTCTATTCTGACAAAGTGCAGAGAACTGACAGTGGTTTCATATAATTTTCATGTGTCATGAAATAGTCTTCTTTGGAATTTTTAACCATTGAAACATTTAAGAATCACTCTCAGATCATGGGCCATACAAAAACAGGCCGTGGGCTGAGATTCGCTAAGTCCTGGTATATGCTATTAATTTTAAACATTCATTTTGAAACTCAGAAGCTAAGAATTGAGTCCTTCCTCTGAGCTCATCCTATCTCTGCATACCAGACTTCCTAAATTTTATTCCCTGTCTCTCACTTACGAGCTCTGTGATCTTGCACAAATTACCTAACTTCTCTGTGCTTTAACTCCCTAATTGGTAAAATAGAAATAATAATAGTATTTATAGCTTAGGGTTAATAAAGATAAGTATGAATCCAGAATGGCCTAGATACCTGAGGAATGGGTGGTAGGAAACCCAAGGAGAAAGTAAAAACTAGTAGCAACCAAAGAATTAATATTTCATAAATATTAATGTAGTTATTTTTCAATATAAGAATTTACAGTTATAAATTTACCTCTAAGAACTGTTTTAGCTGCAACCCATAAGTTTTGTTATGTTGTATTTTTGTTTTCATTCATCTCAAAATACAGTCATGCACCACATAATAACATTTCAGTCAATGACAGGCCACATATACAATGGTGGTCCCATATAGCCTAGGTGTGTAGTAGTCTATAACATCTAGGTTTGTGTAAGTACACTCTATGATGTTCGCACAATGATTAAATCACCTGACGACACATTTCTCAGAATGTCTCCCCATCATTAAGCAATGCATGCCTGTATTTTCTAATTTCCCTTGCGATTTCATCTTTAACCCATTGGTTATTTAGGAGTATGTTGTTTATTTCAATATATTTGTGAAATCTCCCTAATTTTCTTCTGTTATTGATTTCTATTTAATTCCATTTTGATCAGGGAATATACTTTGTATAATTTCAATCCTTTTAAGCTTATTTAAGCTTGTTTTATGAGGTAGTATATGCTCTACCCTAGAGATTGTTCCACATGCACTTGAGAAGAATGTGTATTCTGCTGTTGTTGGGTGGAGTGTTCTAGAAATGTCTGTTAGGTGTAATGTGCTTATAGTGTTTTTCAAGTATTTGATAGCCTTGTTGATCTTCTGCTCAGTTGTTTTACCTATTATTGAAAGTGGGGTATGAAGTCTCCAACTATTACTCTTGAGTTGTCTGTTTGTCCCTTCAATTCAATCAGTTTTGCTTCATGTATTTTAGGTTTCTGTTGTAAGGTGCATATGTATTTATTATTGTAATGTTTTATTGATGGATTGGCCATTTTATTATAAAATTTTGTTCTCAGTATCTGTTAAGAATTTTTGTCTTGGAGCCAGCCTGGTGGTGTACTGGTTAAGTTCTCATGCTCTGCTTCAGCAGCCTGGGGTTCACCAATTTGGATCCTGGGTGAAGACCTACTCACCACTCATCAAGCTATGCTGAGCTGTGTCCCACGTAGAGCAACTAGAAGGATGTACAGCTGTGACATATAACTATCTACTGGGGTTTTGGGGAGAAAAAAAAGGAAAAAAGGAGGCAGACTGGCGACAGATGTTAGCTAAGGGCCAATCTTCCTCAAAAAAAATTTTTTTTTGTCTTAAAGTATGTTTTCTCTGATATTAGTATAGCCGCTCTAGTTCTCTTTTGGTTCTTGTTTGCATGGTATTGTTTCCTATTGTTTTACTTTCAACCTTTTTGTGTCTTTAAGTCTAAAGTGTGTTTCATATAGTTGGATCATAATTTTTTTTAAATTTATTCTACCAATCTCTGACCTTGTTATTTCTTTTACTATATTTTTTGAGTTATTTTCTTAGTGGTTGCGCTGGGACTAAAATTAACATTCTAACCAAAAACAATCTAGTTTGCATTAGTACCAAGTTAACTTATATTTATCTATGTAGTTACATTTATTAGTGCTCTTTATTTCTTCATGTGGATTCAAATAGTCTCACACATCCTTTTATTTAATTTGAAGGAATCTCTTTAATATTTCTTGTAGGGTGGATCTGATAGTGATTAATTCTCTCAGTGTTTGTTTATTTGCTAATGTCTTAATTTCTCCTTCATTTTTGAAGGATAGTTTTTCTGGATGTAGAATTCTTGGTTAAAATCTTTTTCTTTGAGCATGTTGATTATGTCAACCTACCGTCTTGAGGCCTCCTTGGTTTCTGATAGAAATCAGCTGTTAATTTTATTGAGGATTCCTTGTATATAATGAATTGGTTTTCTTTTGCTGTTTTCAAGATTTTCTTTTTGTATTTGTCTTTCAACAGGTGTGAATCTTAGAATCTGTTCTACTTGGAGTTCATTGAACTTCTTGGTTTGTAGATTAATGGTTTTCATCAAATTTGGGATGTTTCAGCCATTATTTCTTCACATATTCTTTCTGCCCCTTTCACTCTCTTTCTGAGACTCCCATAAGGCATATGTTAGTATGGTTGATGGCTTCCCCAAAATCTCTGAGGCTCCATTCAATTTTCTTCATTATTTTTTCTTTCTGTTCCTTAGACTGGGTAATCTCAACTGGCTTATCTTAAAATTTGTTGATTCTGTTTTCTGCTACCTCAAATCTGCTATTGACCTTGTAGTGAATTTTTTATTTCAGTTATTGTACTTTTCAACTCTGGAATTTATATTTGGTTCTTTTTTATAAGATTCAATTCTTTATTGATATTTGCTATTCTGTGAGACATTGTTGTCATTCTCTCCTTTAATTCTTTTTGTTTGTTTGTTTTATATATAGACTTTGTTTTTTAGAGCAGATTTCAGTTCACAGCATAATTGAGCAGAAAGTACAGAAAGTTCTCATATACACCCTTCCCCTCCACACACACAGCCTCCTTCACCATCAACATCCTGCACTAGAGTGGTACATTTATTAGAATTGAGGAACCAACATTGAAATATCATTATCACCCAAAGTCCACGGTTTACATTAGGGTTCACTCTTGCTGTATGTTCTATGGATTTGGACAAATATATAATGACATGTGTCTACCATTATAGTATCATACGTAGTTTCCTTGCTCTGGAAACCCCTTCTGCTCCACCCCCTCTGCTGAATCCCTCTCTCCTCCCATACCTTTGGTAACCACTGATCTTTTTACTGTCTTCATAGTTCTGTCCTTTCTAGAATGTCACACAGTTGGAATCATATAGTATGAGCCTTTTCAGATTGCCTTCTCTCACTTAGTAATATGCATTTAATGTTTCTCTGTGTTTTCTTGTGGCTTTATAGCTCATATCTTTTTAGTACTGAATAACATTCCGTTGTCTGGATGTACCAACATTTCTTTATCCATTCACCTATTGAAGGACATCTTGGATGATTCCAAGTTTGGCAATTATGACTAAAGATTATAAACATTTGTGTGCAACTTTTTGTTTGGACATAAGTTTTCAACTCATTTGGATCAATATCCAGGAGTGTGATTACAGGATCATATGGTAAGAGTATGTTTAATTCTGTAAGAACTCTCCAAACTGTTTTCCAGAGTGGCTGCACCATTTTGAATTCCCACCAGCAATGAACGAGAGTTCCTGTCCCTCCATGTTTTTACCAGCATTTGGTGGTGTTAGTGTTTTGGATTTTGGCCATTTTAATAGGTGTGTAGTGGTATCTCATTGTTGTTTTGATTTGCAATTCAAAGGACATATGATGTTGAATATATATGTATATATAGTCCTTAAGCAATGTATTATTTAGTTTTGCCTGGTGTTATGAAAATAGTATTATAGTGAAGGTATTTTTTTATGAAATAGCTTCCCCCCTACCTGTTTCTAAGATTCATTGATGTTGACAAGCATAGCATAGTTCTTTCATTTTCATTGTTGTAGTGTATTCCATTGTAAGAATGTAAAACATTCCATTGTATGGATGTCAGTTACATCAAGTTGGTTGATAGTGTTCAAGTTATTGTATCCTTATTGTCTTTCTGTCTAGTTTTATCAGTTGAAAGGAAGTGGAGTATTAAAATCTCCAACTATAATTGATGAAATCAATAGGTATGGAGAATAAAGAAGATGATCCAATTTAAGGAAAATAAGAATTCTTTTTTTTTTTTTTTTTGCTGAGGAAGATTCACCTTGACCTAACATCTGTTGCCAATCTTCCTCTATTTTGTATGTGAGCCACCATCACAGCATGGCCACTGATAGACGAGTGGTGTAGGTCCGTGCCTAGGAATTGAACCCAGGCATCTGAAGCAGACTGTGCCAAACTTAACCACTAGGCCACTGGGGCTGGCCCAAGGAAAATAAGAATTCTTGATAAACAAATATAAAAATATAGGACAGATGTTATAATCAGGCATGAAGAAAAATTTTTTTCGTAAACTTGAAAAAAGTTCATAATTTCAAATTTAAAGTGCTTACTATGTTCTTGACCAAATTAAATGAAAGTAGAAGCACATCTAGATTTTTTCCTAGCAAAATTTTGATTTTATGTGATATAGAAAATCTATTGCAAGATTCTAGGCAGGAAAAAAATTGTTGCTGTATTTTAAGGTGAGCCTCAATATTTCCTGCAATGCAGAGTACTAGAAGATAATAGAGCATCTACCAAAGAGATTTGTAAGAAAAAGTCTGTGCTTCAAATATTGTGTTCCTGGTAAAGATGTTGTTCATATGTATAGACAATAGAAAGACATTCTTAAATATGCAAAGACACAGAATGTGCACTAGTTATACATCATTGAAAAATTTACTTGCGCTCCTTGCTGATCAAAGGCGATGCATCAGCATCATCTGGGAGCTTGTTAGCAATGCAGAACCTCAAGCCCCTCCCCAGATCTACCAAAATTAGAATCTACATTTTAACAAGATCCCTAGGTGGTTCATATGTACATTAAAGTTTGGAAGGCATAACTCTTACTGATCAAAAGTAAAAAATAAGAAGTAAAAAATGAGGAAGTATGACTAGAAAAAGACTATATTATCCATTGATACAAGATAAACGTATAGGAACTGTGTAGATAATCCTTGAGCATTAAAAATCATCCTTGAAAGATATGATATATAACATAAAAATTTATAAAACGATAATTTGTATTTAAGCTCTTAGGTTATACTGGCCAAGATCAGTATAATGTGGGAAATAAGATTGTGCTAAATTCCTGCTTTAATGAGGGTGAGATCATTTCACAAACAAAGAGGCATGAAGTGCCTAAGACAAATGACACATGCACTTATTAGCTATGGAAATTAAAGTGAATGAATTAAACCATTGTTTAAAAAATCTTTAAGATAGGATTAAAAACATCTCTGGGGGGCCGCCCGGTGGCGCAGCGGTTTAGTCCGCGCTTGGCAGCCCAGGGTTCGCAGGTTCGCATCCCGAACGCCCGCCGACGCACTGCCTGTCAGCCATGCCGTGGCAGCGTCCCATATAAAGTAGAGGAAGATGGGCACGGATGTTAGCCCAGGGCCAGTCTTCCTCAGCAAAAAGGGGAGGATTGGCAACAGATGTTAGCTCAGGGCTGGTCTTCCTCACAAAAAAAAAAAAAAAAAAAAAAAAAAAATCTCTGGGAGGAAGAAGATAGGGAAGCAATGATTCCATATTATTACTTTTTGTGTTTCTGTTCTATGGTCTGCTAAAATTGGTGATGCCTGTTCTCTCTGGACAAGATCACACTTTGATTTTTTTTTTAAATTGCAACAAAAGTGGAAATTAAAAAGATGCCAAAAGACAGAGACTGGTCAATGAATTTTGTCAGTTTATTCGTTATTGATTACAAGGCCGAGTATTAGTGGGCCATTTTCTGTCCTGCTTCCAGCTTCTTGCTGTGGCTTCTCCACAGGTCCCAGCAATCCTCGGGCTAATGGAGGCAACAACAAAAGGGTTTTGTGTGTAATTGGCATGCAGCAGCCAACCACTGTAGGGACATCCAACACTCTGGGAGTAAGGGCAGGAGGAAGTGGAAAGTGGAAAGAGCATGGCTTGATTCTTTTAATCTCTTTCTTCAGAGTAGATAGCATAAGCCCATAGTCTCAAATTCTTTTTGCCTTATTTCTGGCACAAAGGAGCAAATTTCATCTAATTTTATTTTATTTTTCCTCTTATTTAAAAATCAATAATGTTATTATGAAATACTTCACATTTGTGGATAAGTATAGAGGTTACAATTGTGAGCATCCACAGACCTACCAATCAGATTTATTAAATCTTAAGATTTTTGCCATTGTCACTTGAGATATTTTTAAAGAAACAAAACATTACAGTTAGTTGAGGATGGCAGCGTCCTCCTCCCTAACTCTGTTCCCCTGCCCCTACTCCAGAAATAACCACCATCATGAATTGAATGTCTTTCGTGTTAATAGTTATAGTTTTTAGAAATACTTTTTGTACACACCTAAACCTCCATGAATGTTCAGCACATTTTTGCAGATTTTGAAAATATACATTATTCTGCATGTCTCTTTCTGCAACTCATTTTTTCCTTGAATATTGTGTTTCTGAAGACTCTCCATGTTAATTACACGTGGTTTATTCATTTTAACAGGTGCCGTTTTCCATGGCTGAATATGGCACAACCTATCTAGTCCCCTGATAAGGGAGTATTTGATTTGTTTCCCAACTTTTGCTCTTTCACACAATGGTGTGAAGAACATTCTCATGCAGGTCTCCTTGTGCGTGCGTGTGAGCTAAGTTTCCTAAATATTGCGAGATTGCTTTATAACGTAGCTGTACCTCTCTCCCATCTCCTCGACGGGCAATGAGAAGTCCTGTTGCTCCACATCTTCATCAACACTTGATATTGTCTGACTTTAAAATGTTTGCCAACTGAATGGGTGTAAAACTGTATCTTACATTGCTGTTTTAATTTGCATTTTCCTTGTAATTTTCATAAGTTTATTGGCTACCCAGATTTTCTCTTCCATGAATTGCTGCTCATACTCTTTGCCCACTTTAAAAATTAGCCTTTTAATCTTTGTTTCCCATCAATTTGTAGGAATGCTCTATGCCTTCTGGGTAGAAATTTTTCCTGGTTGTGTGCCTCATCCCAATCTGTGGCTTGATTTTTGTTGCTGTTGCTGTTTGCAGAATCTTGTGATTAATGATCATGTAATCAAATATGAGAATACGGATTTTGCTTTGTGTCCTTTACGAAATTCTTTCCTACTTTAAGTTCCTACAGATATTCTTTTATATATTATTCTGAAAATTTCTACCTGTTATCGATTTTTGTGTCTAATGTGAGGTAAACATACCTCACCTTATTTTATTCCAAATGGATGAACAATGGTCCCAACACTATTTATTGACTGGCTCATCCTTTCTTCTCTTTGTAATGTCACTTCTATCCTAAGCCCAGTATCACTTTGCTAGAATTTAAGATCTGTGATGGCAGAGATCTTGGCCTATTTAGTTCACTAACATATCCCAAACATCTATGACAGAGACTGGCACATAGTTGTTATTTAATTTTATTGGTGAATGAATGAAAATGTGAATCACGTTTCTGGTATGGAACATAAGCAAGCATGATTTTTAAACAAAGGGACTTTAATCAGGTGATTGAAGAGTGTTCAGTGTTCTTTCTGAGAAGCAGCCCATGTCTCTAAGGGGCACACATACCTTGTGATAGCCCATATGAGAACAACAACCATATGAATCCCATCTTTTCTAGTGAAAAGAAAAAAATTGTTCCACTTCAGTAATAGATACCACAGGATCCGTTTCATAAGCCTTTAAACATAGATATTATGTGATAATATTCAGGTCTGAATGGAGGATAAAGGGCAAAATTTGATTGGTTGGGTATGTCACGTAACTTTTACTCTCACCTCCTGTCTTTTTTTTTTTTTTGAGGAACATAATCAGCATATTACTAGATGGGTTGTCTTGGAAAGGGGTGATTGGCAGGTGGGGAGGGAAGAGTAGGGTGATGAGTGTACTCCATGGCAGCAGTCACAATCCTATAGGAAACTGCCAAAGACACTGTCCTTCAGGACTTCAGTCAGGTCTATAATGGAAGGTTTTCTTGAGTTTACACTCTGTTTCTCATGCCTTGATAAGGGCTTCCTTCATTGGTGTAAAATTGTAGGGAAAAACAAAAAGCGGTGATGGGTTCATATAATACAATTCATTGAGGAGAATCAGAAAGAAAATCTTGGCATAAATACCTTAAACAGTAACTTCAGTTGGAAAGAGTTGTTTTAATTGGACCTTTCTACCCAATGAGGTCACTGCCATGATGTCTGAGAAATCAGCATCTCACGAGGAGCTAGAGTCTAATCTCTGCAGCATCATAGTCTAAATGGCATCTTGGGTTGGTCAATGGAATCCCTCCATTTCTGCTGGGTGCACATAGATGTACATCCCTTCATGTACACTGTGGCATGAAGGGAGGCACCTCTCTGCTGCGGCCAAACCTGATGATGCATCTATTTGAGGGGCCACCCAGTGGAAAGAGGACAGACTGGGAGTGAAGAGCCCTGGGCTCCTGTCCTGTTCCCAGGCAATCTAATCATGTTACTACGTTCACAGGTTTTAAGTCAACAACAAGCAATTTGCCCATCCATTGCAGCAAATGACATCATTTGATCCCCTTATCAATTTTTCTGAGACAGGACTCTTCACTTACCACATGACATGGGAAGTGTCAATGGCTCCGTGCTTGAAACTTGGTTAAATCTTCATTCCCTTCCAGTGTCCTCTGGAGGAAAAGTTAGATTTCCCTCCTCTCTCCATCCCTAACTGCTCAGATGCTCCTCTCTTAATACCTTTATTATGAGTTTTGTAAGGGTTTTTGTTTTATTTCCCCTCCGTTAGTAAACTGAGAAGTCTTTGAGAGTAAGGAGTTGGTGTTACTCACATGGGTATCCAAGGGCCTAGGACAGTGTCTGGAGCCTGAAAGGAGTAGAGTATGTGAAGCAAAATGAGGCAGAAGCTTGCCTCAGGCTACTGAGTCTTTCAGCGGGGCCACACAGACTTTTTTGTGACCCAGGCTAGCATTCTGTGGTTGATCAGCTTCCTCTCACTTCAATTTGTATGTATAGCTTTTCATTCTTTGTTTTTATCTGCTTTGAAATCATGAATGTTTATAGAAATTGGTAGAGTAGGTATAAAAGTCACTTCTAAAGGGTGACAATTTATTTAAGGCTCCTTCTAGCTCTATCCTGGCCTGAGTCATTGGCTAAGACTGTCAGGACAATTTATAACATTAAAACAAGTGTTAAGTTCCAAGTGATAATGTCAAATGACATGGTGAAAATTATAAATTTACCAATATATCAGAAATTATATCCAGAGCTAAAACCCATCTTAACAACCTGAATTTTTATGTCCATCTCTCTTAGTGCATTTGTCTTAGATCAGTTTTCTAAATACAGACTGTCCAGAGATGGAGTCTGTCGTGAAGCTGGTTATCAGAATGGGTAGAGTCTGTGATCCCAACTCAGCAACATTTTACTGAGTCATTCGTTGTGACGGGCAAGGATAGTCCCGCCGAGTAATGATTTTTTTAGACGGGCAGCTGGATATTAGCCATACATCAGTGTATAGGACACTGAAAAGGAAAGAGTAAATAGGAAGACATTTAAGTCTCCTTTTTTTTTTTTGCTGATGTGATATTTTTGTTGATGGATTATATTTCTGGGAGAAAGGAGGTTTCTAGATAAGTAGTCCCATTCTTTCAAATTGAAAAATATGAAATGTGTTAAGAGTTCCCGGGGACTTGACTGAATAATCAGTTCTAGACCCAAATTTGCTTCCCTGCAAGAGTGTATTGGTCCTTGGGGCCTCCAGGAAGCAAATGTTGACAGCAGCACTTAAATCAGCGTGCCGTTCTTTACTGCAGGCACTTTTGCCTGGTAGAGACATCGTGGTTATGCTGTTATACACTTTTTCCCCCTCATTGTAGATTACATTTTCCAGGTGAATAGAACTTGAAGGCTTCAGATGATATAGCAGCCCTGTGAGAAATTATGTAGCTAGTATAGAGACCTATTCCCAAACAATTACCAAATAAAGCAGCCTTCAGAGCCTGCCATTATACTACTGTGATCCTCAGGCAGGTACTGCCATCCATATCATTTCCTAGGCAGGAAGCACATCATCTTAAGTGGCGTGCTGTGGCCCTCTGTGTCAGATAGACTTTGGGTGTCAGGCCTGAAAAGGTCTTACTTGCTGTTTTGGCGGCGACTCATCTTTCCTACGCCAAATTGCTTTTAATGAGGGGATGTGAGTGGTTCATTCGTGCTTTCTCCCGTTTCTTTCAGTATTTACAAAGCCAAGAACCCTGTAAAAGTTTGCTTTTGTGTGCACTCATTGGGATACCTATTTTGGTAAGTGCTGACACCTTTCTTTTCTGGAGGAACCAGCTGTCTCTTTTTTGCTTACCTTGCTCCACTTTCATTTTTAATACTCCGGTCACTCTTTCAAATGCCTCAGGGAAGTAAGTTGACGGTTCAGTGGGAAAGGAGAGAGGAAGAAATTTACAGAAATGTTTTCTGGGTTGTATTATTTATGAATTTTTTGGTGGTATTTATTTTCTTTCCAATATATGGAGAGTGTCAATATTTTAACTGTCATTTTGATGTTTTGTTCTAAGCAGCAAGCATAAATCAGTTTTGTAAGGAAGGAACACTTGGAAAAAATATCTCTGAAATAGAACATTAAGGAGCCCGCCATTAATTCGCTGACCTGTATATTTTTGCATAAATCTTAAAGTAAATATCATAGAAGCTTAGTTCATTGGATCAAAATCATATTTATTTAATAGAAATTTCTTTTCTTTCAACATTCCCTGACAAGTTACTCAACTAGTTACTTAGAACAGATAAATGTTAATTTGGTCTCAAAGATTTGAGTCCTCACTAAGTGAATGATTTTGTTCATCTCTTTGGTAATTCAGAGCCATAGTTCATATATTTAGTAATCTGAGATGCTGCTTCATACTTGTGAAACTTTCCCAGTATGGCAGACACTGCTGGTGTCCTTGCTATGAAAAATACATGTCACGTTGTGGAAAGACACAATCATACAAAAGGAAAACAATAGGAAGAAATAGCCCTTCTGAGCAACCTCATGCACAGTGTCGATGTGTTACGAGCTTTACTGTGCAGACATCTCATATGATCCTCAAATGTTGTAAGCAAGGTATTATCATTACCATTTTATAGATGAGGAAACTGAGGCTCAACAAAAATAAATTACTGGCTGAAGAATAGGAAGAAGAAAAGCAAAATGCCATTTTTTTCTGATGCCAAAGCCCTTACTCATTCTTTGCTACATTATCTTTCCAGAATGAATTCCATAAATGCAGAGGTGGAACTTCTGTTCCAGAAAAACATTATTTTGCATTTAGAATTCATTTCTGGTGATGTTATTAGATGTCCCTCCTTATTGCTCAGGATTTAAGTTGAGGGTTCTGTAGGAAAGGAAGGAGGAAGAAGTTTTTAGAAATGTTTTCTGGGCCATATTATTTACGGATCTATTTATTGAATTTATTGTCTTCCCAATGGGTGGGAAGCTTCAATATTTCAAGCGTTATTTTGAATTTTCTAGGGAAAAAGACACTTGAAACAATCCTCAATCTTAAACTAGGACCCTAGCCTTGATTAAGTAATTTGAATATTCTTCTATAAAACAGAATTCATCAAAACATGGTCTGTCAAACTTTACATCTGAGAATATAAGTATGAATTTCTCTAGCTTGTGAACTAATCTGGCACTTATTTTTGGTATGATTTTTCGGTCTTTCCAGCCTGATTATGCACTGAATCTTATTAAAATGAATCAGCATTTCTCTGAGCTAATGTTGGGTCTAAGGGGTCCCAAGCAGAGTTGGGCCTTGTCTATTCAATTGTATGTTAGACACTATCTGTTCTCTTTATGCTTTTATGATTGTACTCTCTTTCATCTGCACTGCCAATGACCTTCAGGGAAAGAAATGTAAAATGCACACAGAAATTCTGGTTATTTGAGAAATTATAAGTGAAGTGATGACGAGTAATGAATAAATGTTAAGTGACAAGTGATATGTTTTCTTTGTCAAAAGAAAAAAGAATTTGAAGCCCCTTTATTTTATTGTAAACCAGAAAATTGTGACTATTCTTTTTGTCCCCTAGGTATCCGTGTTAATCTTAACATGTTTGCAGTTGCATCACATTCATTTTTAATAGAAGCATTAAATAAAGATGATTACTTTTAGTTGGAAGTTAAAATGAGCTTTTAAAATTCATAACTTTCAGGCAGCAGATTTTTTAAATACCCCCACTTACTTTTTCTTTTCTTTTCTTTTTTTTGAGGACGATTAGCCCTGCACTAACATCTGTTTCCAATCTTCCTCTTTTTTCTTTTTTCTCCCCAAAGTCCCAGTACATAGTTGTGTATCATAGTTGTAGAGTTGTAGCTCTTCTATATGGGATGCCGCCTCTGCATGGCTTGATGAACAGTGTGTAGGTCTGGGCCCAGGATCTGAACCGGCGCACCCCAGGACTCCGAAGTGGATTGTGCAAACTTAACTGCTACGCCACTGGGCTGGCCCTACTTTTTCTAACATGCCTTCTTCCTCCCCATCCTTCAATCCAAATTTTAGAATCCAAATAGTTTTGCAATCTGTGATAAGAAAATTAGACTCTAGATCCAAATGCAAGCATGAGAACAGTGAAATTTTAAATGCAATTAATCTCCAAATTCAGTATGGTGTCAATAGGTAATATCATAGTAAGACTGAGACTTATATTGAATCTCTCTGCATTCAGAGATTTAAACTCATGTTGGGACCTACTCTATTCCCTTCAGGCTGTGCACAAACGTAAGCCAACTTTGAAGAAATGTGTTGTAATGTAATTCAATATAGGTAGAAGCTGAAGGAAATTTACAAAGAGAAACATAAAGGTAAACCTCGTGGGCTTGATTCTTTGGAAGTCAGATGGTAACTTTGTCTTCTCCAAATCTTCACAGCCATGCCCATGAGCATCAACCTATCCACTGCCCCTGGGAGTTCCGGGATCCCAAGGAACATGTTGAACCATCTCCAGAGTCAGGAATTAGAAAAAGAAAGATAAAACCTTTGTACAAGCACCTTGCTAAAAATCTGTCATTGCTTATTGTTGCCTCTTTAATCTGACTTAATACTTTTTAGAAAATTTTATGGATAATAGAGATTGTTTGACAACATATTTGATTGAATGTTGTGTCATAGTCATTTCTTTTAAGTTTGGTGTTAAGTTGATATCCTACAATATTGTATTAGTTTTAGCATAATAGTGGTGCATAGAAACTTCTGTGGGAAGGTAACCTGAAGAATGTCTAAGTATGGCTCATATTTGTTTTTGTAACTTTGGTTCAGCTAAGTATTCACTGTAATTTCTTGTGTGTATGTAAAGAGAAATCCCAGAGTAACAAATTAGTATGCCGTATACAAATACAATGAGTGAGACCCACATGGCCTCATATTTACAAGGTAGTCAGATAGAATTTTGGGTAGAATGGTATTGAACTGTATTATTGGAAAGGCATAACAAATAGAACTACCAGCCTCAGCCTCAAAGGAGTTTTCAATCTGGTGGATGAGACAGGATATGCATAGATGTGAATCACTTGAACTTTACAACACATCACGCAGACAAGGGGAGGCCTGGTGCGCTGTGCTAAGAGGCTCACAGTAAAGTGGTATTCAGCAGTATCCCATTAAGGAAGACTCGCTGGAGGTGGTAAACGTTTTTGAAGTTTTTTGAAGAAGGTTTAAAAACGAATGTATAATTGCAAGCTCTCTGAAAGTTCAAACAATTCATAATTACCTATAGTACTAGATATAAATTTCCCTTCCACATCCTTCCTCAAACTCAAAATTGCACTAACTTATGTAAAGGTAACTTCTGTTAGCATTTACTATATAAAATACTATATATCTATTCAAATACCTGTCTATCTAGCATCTATCTATCTATCATGTCATACTATATACATGATTCTGCAATTTGCTTTTTAACTTGTCAATATATATTAGAGATCTTCTCATGTTAATGTGTGCGTGTGTGTGATCATTCTTCTGGAAAATTTTACATAGCATGAATGTATCATAATTTAAACTTGCATTTAATGATTAATGTTTACATTTTTTTTCTATCACAAACAGTATTGCAATACAAATCCTTGCAGTTAATTCATTCATTTGTTCACTTGATATTTATTGATTACTCTATGCAGACATTGCCTTAGGTGTGGCAAAAACAAAGATAAAACAAACAAACAATAACAAAAATACATGGTTCCTGCCAGAATTGGGACCAGGGTGAGGTGTGAGGCACTTGCCTTAGGCACAGAATTTAAAGAGACACCAAGAGTTCAGTAATCAAGATAAATAACAGTTTAATGCAATATTAAAAAAAATCAAAATTATTTTAAAAATTCCATGATAAAATATGAAAATTTTAAGCAAAAGCAGAATCTGTACTTAGCTTATAGTCTAGTTAATGAGATATTAAGTAATCACAAAATTTTTGTTATTACTATTGCTATTGTAAAGATCAAATGAGTTTGATATATTTGGGTTTTGTCATGAATAAATTTTGAATTTTGTTAAGTTCTTTTCATGTATTTTGATTATAACATATGTTTTATGTTTTAATTTGTTAATATGGTGAACTACATTGGTTAATTTCATTTTGTTAAACCAATCCTACATTCCCATGATAAATAGCACTTGGTTGTGATTTCTTATTCTTTTTATCTATTATTGTATTCAACTTATTAACTTTTTGTTAAGACTATTTGTTTCTATGTTCATGAGGGATATTACTCTGTAATAGTCTTTTCTTTTAATGTTGTTGTCTGGTTTTAGTGATAGAGTATTTCTGGACTAGTATAATGAGTTGAAAAGTGTTACCTCCTCTTAGAGTTGCTAAGAGTTTGCCAAAAATTGATATTATTTCTTCTTGAAAAGTTTGGCGAATGTATCAATGAAGCTACGTAGGCTTGGAATTTTCTTTGTGAAAGGTTCTTAACTATAAAATCATTAAAAAAATTAGATATAGGGCTATTTGAGTTACCTATTCTTTTTGAGTGACATGTCATAGTTTTTGTTTTTCAATTAATTTGTCCATTTCATCTAGGTTGTCACATTTAGTGACGTAAAATTCTTCACAATGTTCCTTTATTACCTTTTTAATGTCTATATTCATGTCCCTTCTGTCTTTCTCCTACTGGTAATTTTTACTTTCTTTCTCTTTCTTTTTTTTCCCTGATCAGTCTGGCTAAAGATTTACTAATCTTATTGATCTTCTCACAGAAACAGCTCTTTTTTCTGTCTTCTATTTCACTGATTTTTGCTTTTACTTTTGTAATTTCCTTTCTCTTGCTTACTTTGTGCTTGATTTCTTCTTTTTTATTTTCTTAAGGTAGAAACTTAGATTATGTTCCTCATTTCTAATAAAGGCATTTACATCTATAAATTACTTTCTAAGCACTGCTTTAGCTGCAGCATACAAATTTTGATATGTTGTGTTTTCATTTTCATCAGTTGAAGATACTTTCTGAATTCTACCGTGATTTTTTCCCTTGACCCATGGATTATTTAGCAACATGTCATTATATTTCCAAATATTTGGGGAATTCTTCTTATCAATTTCTAATGTAATTCCATGTTGCCAGAAAACATACTTTGTATGGCTTAAATCCTTTTAAATTTACTGAGACTTGTTTTGTGACCCAGAATATAGGCTACCTTAATAAATAGTCTGTATGCAATTGAATAGAATGTGGATTCTGCTCTTATTAGCTAGAATGAAGCTGATCATGATTTTGGTTTCACAAAAGAAACAGGAGATGAGAGACAAAAGGAACAATCAGTAATTTGCTAAATGTAGTTGCTAAAGTAATTTAAATATCAGTTCGTTTATTGATAGTGTTCAAATCTCCTGTATCCTTACTGATTTTCTGTATACTTATTCTATCAATTATTGAGAGAAAGATATTGAAATCTCTGACTATAGTTGTGGATTTCTCTTTTCAGTTCTATACATGTTTGCTTTATGTATTTTGAATCTCTGTTATCAGGGACATAAAAATTTATGATTGTTATTCCTCTTGATTTTTATCTGCTTTATCATTTTTAAATGATCTGGTCATATCCTTTACTCTGAAATTTATTTTGTTTAATATTATTATAGCTACTCCAGCTTTGTTTTTTAGTATTGTAAGTTTGATATATTTATTTCCATTCTTTCATTTTCATTCTACTTATAACTTTATTTAAAGTCATTTTTAGGGGATTGCTGGTAAGACGGCAGCAACAGGAGGACTCTGAACTCACCTCCTCCCATGGACACAACAAATTTACAACTACCTGTGGAACAATTACCTCTGAGAGAGAACTGGAAACTGGATAAAAAGAACCTCCACAACAAGGGACAACACTGGCAGAGGTGGAAGAGGCAGAAATACATTTCTGCTGAGGAAAAAAACCACATTCTAGCTACAGCACTTCACAGCCAGGAATAATCTTAAAGGTAAAAAGCTTTTCCCGGAGGAGTGGGGGATCTGAGTGGGAGGGCTATGCCACAATAAGCAGCCTTTAAATTCAGCACAACTGAGATGAGTGCCATAATGCCTGACTTTGCTGGCTATTAAAACCAGTGGGGAATAACCCCACAAAAATTGTCAAACATAAGAGAAAGAAAGGCCTGCTCATAAAGGGCCAATGCACAGGTTCACCTGTTCTAGAAACCAACACAAAATGGGAAAAAAAGGCGCATAGTCCTTTGTTAAAAGAGACTCACTTGATAGGCTGTGGGTGCATATCAGAAAAGCAGGAGGCAGCTGGGTCCACTTTGCCAGGGACTGAGACATTGGTGGCAGCCACCATTGTGACCTAGTACAGGTAGGTTGACACAGATGCTGATGGGCTTCATTGGATTTCTTCCTCTGGCCTGTTAGTGCAGAGGTTTGCCCCACCCACTAGAGCCACAGTTTAATCCAGCTTA
Source organism: Tapirus indicus (assembly GCA_031878705.1). Classification (NCBI taxonomy): domain Eukaryota; kingdom Metazoa; phylum Chordata; class Mammalia; order Perissodactyla; family Tapiridae; genus Tapirus; species Tapirus indicus. Next base: position 42,676,463 of record CM062925.1, read on the forward strand.
GCCAGGGCAGGCAGTCTACCCTAGGAACTGGCCCTGCCCACCAACAAGCCCTAGGAGAACTTCTGGGTCCATGTGGGGGGGGGGCGGTGCATGGAACCTTTGTAGCAGGGTAAGTGGGCCTGCCTCAGTGGGACAAGGTGAGCATGTGGGGCAGTACTCCATTGGCAGAGTGTGTGGGCCTGTGGGCAGTGGGACTTGTTGGCTGCAGCAGACTTGTGCCACTGGCCTTCTCAAACAGCCACACAGGGGATCTGCTCCACCTTCCAATGCCTGAAAAGATTGTGTGCTGCCAGGTCTGTGGCTGGCCCCACCCAGTGTGCTACTGAAAGAGCTGACAACAGTCTGGCAGACTGGAAGCCTATAGCAATTGTGAGCCCCTGAGCCTAGCAACCAGACATGCTGGGGGCCTGACTCACTTAACAGCAAAACAGTAGCAGGTGTGTGCTATTAGACCTTGCAGCCAGCTGTGCTGGGGCTTGCCCCACCCAATAAAATGACTAAAGTGACCGTAGCAGCCACATGCAGCTGAGCCATAGAATGAGCCAGCCTGGGGGCCAGCCTAGCCTACCCACGCACCCACACCAAGAGCAGCCTTGCCACAACAGAAGGGTACACATAGCCCACACAGGGGACACTCCTGGAACATTGGAAGTGGTGATGAGAGAGACGCACATTGCTGGGCCCCATAAGGCATCCCTTATATAAGGCCACATCTCCAAGATTGGGAGATATAGCTGATCTACCTAATACATAGATACAAGCACAGAGAAGTAGCCAAAATCAGGAGACAAAGGAATATGTTCCAAATAAGGGAACAGAACAAATCCTCAGAAAAAAGCTAAATGAAACAAAGATAAACAATCTACCTGATAAAGAGTAGAAATTAATAGTCATAGGGATGCTCACTGATCTTGGGAGAAGAATAAATGAACACAGTGAGAACTTCAAAAAAGAATTGGAAAATATAAAAAAGGACCAATCAGAACTGAAGAATACAATAATGGAAATGAAAAACTCACTAGAGGGAATCAACAGCAGAGTGGATGACACAGAAGAATGGATCAGTGATCTGGATGAAAGAGTAGAGGAAATCACCCAAGCTGAACAGAAAAAGAAAAAAGAATGAAGAAGAATGAAGACAGTCTAAGGGAGCTCTGGTACAACATCAAGCATGCTAACATCCATATTATATGTGTCCCAGAATGAGAAGAGAGAGACAAAAGGGCAGAGAACCTAAATGAAGAAATAATAGCTGAAAACTTCCCTAACCTAAGGAAGGAAACAGACATCCAGGTACAGGAAGCAAAAAGACTACCAAACAAGATGAACCCAAAGAGGCCCACACCAAAACACATTGTAATTAAAATGTCAAGTATTAAGGATAAAGAGAGAAGCCTAAAAACTGCAAGAGGAAGACAACAAGTTACAGACAAAGGAAACCCCATAAGGGTATCATCTGACTTCTCAGCAGACACCTTACAGGCTAGAAGGGAGTGGCATGATATATTCAAAGTGCTGAAAGGGAAAAACCTACAGCCAAGAATACTCTACCCAGCAAGGTTATCACTCAGAATGGAAGGAGAGTTAAAGAGTTCTCCAGACAAGCAAAAACTAAAGGAGTATACAATATATACTAAAGGAGGATACAATAAACCAGCCTTAAAAGAAATGTTAAAGGGACTTTTATTTAAATGGAAAAGACCACAAATATGAATAAGAAAATTATCAAAGAAAAAATAATCACCAGTAAAAGCAAATATACAGTAAAGGTAGCAGATCAATCACCTATAAAGCTAATATGAAGGTCAAAAGACAAAAGTACTAAAATAGTCTATTTTAATGCTGAGAGGTTAAGGGATACACACACACACAAAAAGGGTTAAATATTATATCAAACACATAAAATGTGAGAGGGGGTAGTAAAGATGTAGGGCTTTTAATAAGAGGTCAAACTTAGGAGATCATCAACTTAATATAGATTTCTATTTACATGGGCTATTATATATGAACCTCATAGTAATCACAAACCAGAAACGTATAATAAATACACAAAAAATTATGAGAAAGGAACCCAAACACAATACTAAAGAAAGCCATCAAATCATAAGGGAAGAGAGCAAGAGAAGAAAAAAGGAACAGAGAAGAACTATCAAAACACCCAGAAAAAAAGTAACAAAATGGCAATAAGTACATACCTATCAATAGCTACTTTAAATGTCAATGGACTAAATGCTCCAATCAAAAGACAGGGTGGCTGAGTGGATAAAAAAACAAGACCCATATATATGCTGCATACAAGAGACACACTTCAAACCTTAAGACACTCACAAACTGAAAATGAAGGGAAGAAAAAAGATACTTCACGCAAATGACAATGAAAAGAAAGCTGGGGTAGCAATACTCATATCAGACAAAATAGACTTTAAAACAAAAACTATAACAAGAGACAAAGAAGGGTGCTACAGAATGATAAAGGGAACAATCCAATAAGAGGATATAACATTTGTAAATATCTATGCACCCAACACAGCAGCACCTAAATATATAAAGTATTATTAACAGACATAAAAGGAGAAATAGACAGTAGCACAATTATAGTCGGAGACTTTAATGCTCCACTTACACCAATGGATAGATCAACCAAACAGGAGATCAACAAGGAAATAGTGGCCTTAAATGACACATTAGACCTGATGGACTCAGTAGGTATATACAGGACATTCCATCCCCAAACTGCAGAATACACATTCTTTTCAAATGCACATGGAACATTCTCCAGGATTGATCACATATTAGGCCACAAAACAAGTCTCAATAAATTTAAGAAGCTGGAAATACTACCAAGCATCTTTTCTGACCACAATGGCGTGAAACCAGAAATCAACTACATGAAGAAAACTGGAAAAGCCACAAATATATGGATATTAAACCACATGCTACTGAACAACTATTGGATCAATGAAGAAATCAAAAACTACCTGGAGACAAATGAAAATGAAAATACAACATGTCAAAATTGATGGGATATAGCAAAAGCAGTACTAAGAGGGAAGTTTATAGCAATACAGGCCTACCTGAAGAGACAAGAAAAATTTCAAATAAACAATCTAACAGTGCACCTAAAGAAACTAGAAAAAGAAGAGCAAAGTCCCAAATCAGTAGAAGGAAGGAAATTATAAAAATCAGAGTGGAAATAAATGAAATAGAGACAAAAAAAGATCAATGAAACTAAAAACTGGTTCTTCAAAAACCTTTAGCTAGACTCACCAAGAAAAAAAGAGAAGGCTCAAATAAATAAAATTGGAAACAAAAGAGGAGAAATTACAATGGACACCTCAGAAATATAAAGGATTATAAGAGAATACTATGAAAAGCTATACGCCAACAAATTGGGTAATCTAGAAGAAATGGGTAAATTCTTAGAATCATACAACCTTCCAAAACTGAATCAAGAAGAAATAGAGAATTTCAATAGACCAATCACCAGTAAGGAGATTGAAACAGTAATCAAAAACCTCCCAAAACACAAAAGTCAAGGACCAGACAGCTTCCCCAGTGACTTCTATCAAACATTCAGAGAAGACTTAATACCTATCCTTCTCAAACTCTTCCAAAAAATTGAAGAGGAGGGGAAGCTTCTTAACTCATTCTATGAAGCCAACATTACCCTGATACCAAAACCAGGCAAGGACAACAGAAAAAAAGAAAATTACCAATATCACTGATGAACATTGATGCAAAAGTCCTCAACACAATATTAGCAAATCAAATACAACAATATAGTAAAAAGATCATACACCATGATCAAGTTGAATTTATTCCCGGGATGCAGGGGTAGTTCAACATCTGCAAATCAATCAATGTGATACACCACATTAACAAAATGAAGAATAAAAATCACATGGTCGTCTCAATAGATGCAGAGAAAGCATTTGGCAAGATACAACATTTATTTATTATAAAAACTGAATAAAAGGGGTATGGAAGGAAAGTACCTCATCATAATAAAGTCCGTATATGACAAATCCACAGCTAATATAATACTCAACAGTGAAAAACTGAAAGTTGTCCCTTTAAGAACAGGAACCAGACAAGGATGCCCACTTTCACCATTCTTATTTCACATAGTATTGGAAGTCATAGCCTGAGCAATCAGGCAAGAAAAAGAAATAAAAGAGATCTAAATTGGAAAGGAAGAAGTAAAACTGTCACTATTTGTAGATGACATGATTTTAAATATAGAAAACCCCAAAGAATGACAAAAAAACTATTAGAAATAACAAATGAATACAGTAAAGTTGCAGGATACAAAATTGACATACAAAAATCAGTTGCATTTCTATACACTACCAGAGAAATAGTAGAAATAGAAATTTAGAATACAATCCGAATTATAGTTGCAACAAAAAGAATGAAATACTTAGAAATTTAACCAAAGAGGTGAAAAACCCATACCCTGAAAACTATAAAACATTGTTGAAAGAAATCAAAGACCTAAAGAAATGGAAAGATATTCTGTGCTCATGGATTGGAAGAATTAACATAGTTAAAATGTCCATATTTCCTAAAGCAATCTACAGATTCAATGCAATCCCTATCAAAGTCCCAACAACTTTGAACAAAGAATCCTAAAATTTATGTGGAACAATAAAAGACCCCAAATAGCCAAAGGAATCCTGAGAAAAATGAACAAAGCTGGAGGTATCACACTCCCTGATTTCAAAATATACTACAAAGCTATAGTAATCAAAACAGCATGGTACTGGCACAAAAACAGACATGCAGATCAATGGAACAGAATTGAGAGCCCAGAAAAAAACCCACACATCTATGGACAGCTAATTTTTGACAAGGCAACCAAGAACATACAATGGAGAAAGGAAAGTCTCTTCAATAAATGGTATTGGGAAAACTGGATAGCCACATGCAAAAGAATGATAGTAGACCATTATCTTGCACTATACACAAAAGTTAACTCAAAATGGATTAAAGACTTGAATGTTAAGACCCAAAACCATAAAACTTCTGGAAGAAAACATAGGCAGTATGCTCTTCAACATCCATCTTAGCAGCATCTTTTCAAATACCATATCTCACCATGCAAGGGAAACAAAAGAAAAAATAAACAAATGGGACTACATCAAAATAAAAAGCTTCTGCACAGCAAAGGAAACCATCCGTAAAATGAACAGACAACCTAAAGATTGGGAGAAGATATTTGCAAACCATATGGCTGATAAGGGGTTATTATTCAAAATATATAAAGAACTCATACATCTCAACAACAAAGAAACAAACAACCCAATTATAAAATGGGCAAAAGATCTGAACAGACATTTTTCCAAAGCAGATATACAGATGACCAATAGGTGTATGAAAAGATGTTCAACATCACTAATTATTAGGGAAATGCAAATCAAAATTACAATGAGACATCACCTCATGCCCATCAGAATGGTTATAATTAACAAGACAGGAAATAATAACAAGTGATGGAGAGGATGTGGAGAAAAGGAAACTCTAATACACTGCAGGTGGGGATGTAAACTGGTGCACCCACTATGGAAAACAGTATGGAGATTCCTCAAAAAATTAAGCCTAGAGCTACCATATGATCCAGATATTCCACTTCTGGGTATTTATCCAAAGAACACGAAAACACAAATGCATAAAGGTACATGCACTCCTATGTTCATTGCAGCATTATTCACAATAGCTAACACTTGGAAACAACCTAAGTGCCCAAACAATGGATGAATGGATAAAGAAGATGTGTCGTATATACACAATGGAATACTACTCAGCTATAAAAAAAGATGAAATCTTGCCATTTGTGACAACACAGATGGACCTTGAAGGTATTGCTAAGCAAAATAAGTCAGATGGAGAAAGTCAAATACCATATGATTTCACGCATAAGTAGAAGATTAAAAAAAAGCAATAGCAATGAACAAACACATAGATGCAGAGATTAGATTGATGGTTACCAAATGGGAAGGGAGGGAAGAGGAGGGCGAAAGGGGTGATAGGGCACACGTGTATGGTGGTGGATGATAATTAGTCTTTGGGTGGTGAACATGATGTAGTCTACACAGAAATCGAAATATAATGATGTACACCTGAAATTTATATAATGTCATAAACCAATGTTACCTCAGTAAAAAAAAATAATAATGATAAAGTCATTTCTAGTAGACAGTATATAATGGGCTCTGGCGTTTTGTCTGTGCTTCAGTTTGTATAACTAGCAATGCTGTGTTTTCAAGTTCACTGACCTTTTCTTTTGTAGTGTCTAAACTGCTGCTAATCTTATCTACTGAATTTTTTGTTTCAGATATTGCCTTTTTCACAGGTACAAGGTTCATTTAGACATTTTATAGTTTCTAGTTTTCTTCTCTTTACATTCTTATATTCCTTTATATCCTTGAACAAATTCATTCTAGCTCTTTTAAATTCCTTTTCTGATAATTCTATAATGTCTGTCACTTTTGCTTCTAATTTTGTTGAATGAATTTTCTTCTGGTTATTTGTCACATTTTTCTGCTTCTTCACATGTACAATAATTTTTTATTGGATGTTAGACATTTCATTGAGGATCTTGGTTTTCTTGTTTTCCTCAAAAAGTTGGAATTTTGTTTTCATCTTGATCTTTTCTAGGCTTATTTTAAATTTTGTTACAGTGGGCCTACAGTAGTCTTACTAGTTTAGCTCTGCTATTCAAGCATAACTCTTTTAGGACCTTTCCTCAATATGCTGGGCTCTCAATGAGGTCTCTTCACTATGACCTATCAAAACTTCACCATCTCTCAGCCCTGTGTGGACTTGGAGATTGTTCATATGAGATTCCCCTGTATTTCTTTGCTGCCTCACTTTGTAGAGGTTCACATTACTCCTTAGTGTGATCTGCTTGGATTCCCACTCCCTAAACTATGGTTCAAAAAGTGCCTTCAGGCAGAAGGACAGAGCGACCACGGGGCTTATGTCAATGTCCCTCTCTTCAGGGATCACAGTCGAGTGCTGCCTATTACTCAAGGTCTGAAAAAAGTTCCTTCTTATAATTTATCCAGTTTTCTATTTATTTATGGTGGGGGAACAGATTTGGTGCCAGTTATTCCTTCATTACAGAAGTGGAAGTTTTTAATTCTGTGAATGTACTGAATTTCATTGCTCATAATTAAACTGATGTTTGTAATCCTACTTTTCATGATATATTACTCATATTATACATTGTTGGACAATTTCATTAGTATTTTAATTAGGATTTTTCTATTTGCACCCATAGGTGAGGTTGGTTTATAGTATTTTTTAATCCTATTTTTCTTTGACTTTAGTATCAGTTATGGTAATTTATAAATTTATTTAGGACATTTAAAATTTTTTTATATGCTCTGAAATAGTTTTAAAAACAGAATTTATACATTGTGCCTTAAGTTTCCTATGAAAATATCTGCATCAGATGCTTTTTTTAGAAGATGAAGGGAGAAGTTTGATTTTTTTGGACTGCCTTTCAAATATTTTTTATGATTATTGATATAGTTAGGTTTTCTATCTTTGCTTTTTTATTTTTAATTTTGCTAAATGTTTTCACTCCTCTATGTTTTTAAATTTATTCATCTATATTTACATTGGTAACTCCCTCATTACTTAGAAAATATTCTAAATAAATTCTAAACCACTTCTCTGCATTTGATCCTTTCTTATTTCTAATGTTTTAAAATTTGTATGACTTTTTTTCTCTGTTGCGTTTGCCAAACTTTTGCCTATTTTATTTGTCTTTTCAAATAATACATTTTGATATTTTTAACTAGGTGAATATTTTTAGGAAAGTTGACGAAAATAAAAGGGCTAAATAGAGAGGGCTAAATGTTGTCTTCAACATTATATGAAGAGTGGGACAACACGCAAAAACCTGCAGGCAAGATTGGAAAGTTTGTGGGATAATGACATAAACGAAGGGGGGTGGGGTGGGTGAAGAATTTTGAGAAATGTCTTAAAGGATAGACAAGAAATTTCTGAGTTGAAACAGTAGATAATGAGAAACAATGGAATGTTTTAGCTTCAGAGGCATATAGTGAAACCAGACTTTGAAAAAAATTATCTCCGCAGCTTTGGTTGTATTGACATATGCAGATATTGAAGGCAGAGATGTCTTCTTGTAGTGTTGTTGCAGAAGGTCGGGTGAGAACACAAGGTTGATTTAGATGAATTGTTTTAGAAATGGAAAAATTAACCCAAAATATATTATTGAGGAGCGTATGATGTATATTGACTGAATATATAAATGTATGATTTTAGTGGTGAGGAAAAGGGAATTTAAAAAAGAGCACGCTGCAAAGTGGTAAGAATTTGAGAACTGAAAAGTGGTGGTATAATTAATATTGATGAAAAAATTGAGTAGAGGTGCCCGATAGAGGATACGAGGGGCTAGCCAAAGTCAGCTCGGGATGTGTAGCAAATGTGAGATATTTAAGTGTAGAAGATCTATCTATAGATATTCTAGAGACATGAATAAAATACAAGACCACGATCAGGGTCATCATTGACCTTAGGGCCTGGCTACCCTAGGCTTCAGAAAGCACTTCAGGTGACAGTTTTTTCTTTTTGACTTCTTTCAACCCTGAAATTAGAGTGGGTCCTGATGTTTGCAGGTGACTCTTACCATGTGAGCAAGAGATCAAATAAATTAAAAATTTTTAAGAATTTGGGAGACTATGGAAGCCTTTATTAGGGGTATTTGAAAATAAATCTTTATGGGGAAAAACTCAGGAGCAAGAGAATACATGATGTAGTTCTTGAATTCCTTTTTATCTTTTAATGATCAATTTTGAAAGGATGTCACCATGCTCTGAAGGTCCTTTCTTGTATTCTCTGCACTTGCTCTCACTCTCGGGGCCAGAGACTATCACTACAGCAGCGGTAAATGTAAACATTAGGTCCAGACCGAGAATGTGCCATTAGAACCCTTTGACCTTACTGTTTTAGGCCTCGTAATAGCTGTTGTTTTAAAACACAGCATTTAACAACAGTTGTTTTCCAAATAATGTAGCATGTTTTCCCTACTCTAATAGCTTATTTCAAGAGCCATTTTCCCAAGTTACCCACGGATGTTGGAAATAATTTCTGCATTTCCCCTGGCTTGTATTCTAGTTGTCAAAAAGTCAAAACACAAACACTCGCTGAACAGACTCAGTTACATCTCAACATGGTAATTGTTAAATCACTCAGTAGGAGGAAAACCAAAAAAAAAAAAAAAAAAAATAGTCACACAAGGAGTTATTATTATGCATATGCATTTTTAATGTCTGATTCTCTGTATAACCTTAAATTACAATGCAGGTTAAATTTCCCTTGCTGATTTATAAGCATAATGTAAACTCTAGACACAGTTAATGATATTGCAATGTAAAACTGTTCTGTTGCAAACTAAAGACCTTGCTTAGCACTGCAAAGCTCCGGGTTCATTTCAATGTGATCATTGAGGCACTATGCAGAGATTATGCATTTATTGTATTTTTTTCATGAATACATGAATGAATAATAAGTTTAACAAACAAGAGTTTCCTACTGGGAATGTCAAACAAATCATTCTGCAAAGTGCTCTGAATTTCAATCAATCACTCTTCATAACATTTGTCCCACTGAGGTCTTCAGCTTCAGCAGAGTCAGCACTTGGAAACACTACATGCAGTCGTGGTAGGAGACACAGGTGCAAGAGTGCAGAAGACAGAGCACCATTAGGCAGTCCTGTCCTTCTCACCCCAACAGGGCTTCCTTGCCGTGGGCCCTACTGGTTGCTTCTGTATTAGTGGAGATCTAGGGCATTGGTGAATCATAGTCTTATAGTCTTGCTTCAATCATGCCCCTGCTGTTATCCATAAACTGGAATCCAGAAGCTTTGGTGGATGGCTCAGGGAAAGGAGGAAGAAGTGTCCAGTTGAGGTGAATGGACAAGACAGAGCAACTAAACGAAACAGGATTGCACAGTTGTAATGCTTTTAAGACCTGGATGATCGGTGAGATTGGGTTATTGAGGGTGAAGACACCATGCAAGATTTGTTCAGAGAACATGGAGCCTTTATTTTAGGAAGTATCACTTGAGGTTCTGAAGTTGGATTTTGGTGCCTTAGGGAATCCTTATTTTCATCTCAGAGAGTTCGATACTGTTATTATGGGGGCCTTGATTTATACTGAGGTGGGGGAAGGAGAGGCTTAAAGAAGAGAGCAATTCTTTATTTGGAATTATTTGTCCAAAGGTGTAAATGTTTATCTTAGCTCCTTCCCGCCAATTAAATGTTACTAAACAGTACAATTGCTTACTTTTCATTTATAGCCTCTGAAACAAGAATCTTATTCTTACTAACACTTGTTAGATCATTCTGGCCACAGTACCCATCCCATACCTGTGTGGATCAGATGTTGCTTATGAGGTTTCATAGTGCATGGAGTGCTAAGCACAGGGATTACTTAATAAAAGTTGGTTCCCTTCTTCTCTTATTCTTTTTCATTCATCATAAAAACAAATACCACCAGTTGCAAATTTATCAAGTTTTTTTACAAAGATGCCTCCCCCACTGTGAATCTGATATGAATAAATAATGTGATTCATTGTGTTTTCTGTAGAGGAAAGTAACTGGATAAAATGTGACAAGCATTTCAACCTCCGGGGCAGGCTCTGGAATATTCATTTGGGGTTGGAGAGTGTTTCCAATTGAAACAGGCTCTCAAATTCCTACAACGGGCTGATGGTCCTAACTGGCTATATGATATGAAATAAGTGCCATCACCATTGTCAGCCTCAGTTTTCTCATCTGTAAAATGCAAAAGTTGAACAGATTTGTTCCAAGGACCCTTTTGATAACATAGCATAGCTTTTAGATCACAGAGTCTGGAGCTAAACTGCTTGAGGTTCAAATTCTTGGAACTGTTACTTAACCTCTTTGTGCTCAGAATCCTCATCTGTAAAAAGGTTGTTGTAAGGATCAAATGAGTTGGTTTGTACTCTGCCTACCCTATGGTAAATTCTGTCAGTGTAAGCTATTATTTTTCTGATTCTGACTTCCATGGCTTTAATAATAATAACACAATATATCTATTGTTTATAGAGTAGTTAAAATGTTACTGTCATGAATGGGCTTAATATTATTTACATTACCTTGTGAAAACATCACAATAAACCTATAATGAACCTATCGTAATTATGTCCACTTTACAAATGAGGAAAATGAGGCCGGGGGCTAAGTTAGCTACCCAATGTCCTACAGTTAGTTAGGAACTGGGCAGGACTCCAAACCCAGTTCTGCGTGCCTACCCTCCTTCCAACATCGGTTCTTGCCCCACCCCCTCTCTCCAGGGCTCTGTTGGATCCAGGGCAGTCTTCAAGGTTTGCTGGAAGACAAAGGCAGAAGGAGTGAGGAGGGAGGCTGCTTTGCTGTCTCTGCTTAGCTTGATATCAGACTGAAAAATACTCTGTTGAATTGATTTCCACCAGCTTCATTACTGACTTTGGCACTTTGTTTCACATTTAGTCAGTGTTTATCTTAGCAAGTTCCGGCTCCTTTCTTCTTCCGCACTAATCCATAGCGACCTGCTGCTTCTGAATTAATCATGGGTTCAGTTTGCTGGTATGGCTTCAGTCTTCTTCTTTTCCCCTAGTTGCCTTCACTGTACGGTTTACCTTTACATCCTGCTCTTCTTCTGTACTCCTTCCTCCTCACTGGCTCTTTTCCTTCTCAGGAGTAAAAGGCAAAAGCTGACTCTGCTTCCTTTGTACCCTCAGAATTTCCCGTGGTCCCACTGTGTGTCTATGTCTCGGAGGAGAAGGAGAGAGGCTGCACTGTCTTTTCTGTAGATTACCCACCAGAAATGTACTCGATGCTTGTGATGGGTTTTTGTGGTGGGTGAGAACATACCCATTTCTTACCTGGGAGTCCAAGCAGGCCTTGAATCTGGTAAGTTAGAGATAAAACAGGCATATTTCTCTAAATACTCTCTAGCCATTTATTTCCACCAAGTCTTTGAAGTCAGAATTCGATGTCCTAGGGAGAGTGACTTACCCTCTGTGAGGGACGGGGAGTCTGGTGCTGCTTCACCCAGAGGCAGGTGTATTTAGGGAGTTGATTTACAAAGGCAGGCACACTCTCCATTACTGATTATAGCACTAATTTTAAATAAAATTCTGCATTTAACGCTTTATCACCTCTAATCCTCTGCAATACTTTTAATTGTTCACCATAAGATTGTGAATAGGGAAGCAGTTAGCAGCTAGAAAGAACATCCGATTATCTAAACTGGGTTTACCTGTGAATCTCTGAATCGGGTAGGCAAGGGAGCCTAATATTCTACTCTCCTGTCCTGGCTACACAGTGAGGGAGAAGTCCATGTCTAGATCAGAGATTAGAACAGATTCTTACCTCACTTTGCAGTTCTTCCTCCCTTTTGATATTCAGTGAGGTCCACGTGTGTTTAATATTCACAGGGACGTGTATACATCAATACAGCGAGAACTAGTGGACCTGGCACTTTATTGGCAAGTGGGGATTTTGGGCATTCTGAACATGTTTCATCCTTTACAAGGAGAGGAAAACATCTAACATCTTGTGACCCCACACAGATGTAAAGGTGAGACATATTGCGATGATTACTCCTTAAGCCTAGAAATTACGAAAACACAGGTCATTATCAAACAGAATATAGACATAAGAAAGCCTTTCTATAAACCCCTCTTTATATCTATGGAACGTATTTTTGTTCTGTTGAAGTTTGTGGAGTAGTTACTTGCTGCTGCAGCTGTTGTATCTCTACTTCTGATTTTGTCTCCTCTGTCTTCCTTGTCTTAAAGGTCCATACTTTTCTTAGAGTTAAATAACCCATGCTAATTGCACTTCTAAATGTTCTTTCTGAAGTGTCTGTGCACATACACCGTCATCAGAAGTCTTTCCTTCGATATCTGTGTCCTTCAAAGTGTCAGCATGCTCCATTTTGATACCAAGAATTTACAAGTTTGCCCTTAATCTGTCATCTTGTCTGAGGAACAGATCCTCATTCCTTCCTGTCTATTGGTGTCACCACTTAAATACCCTCAGGCATCTCAAGCCCAGTGTACTCAAAGTAAAATTCATTATCTCTTTCCTTTCCTTCCTACAAAACCCACTCCTCCCACCATGTTCTCTCAGTTAACAGCCTCACCATTCTCTGTAATTGCCGCACTAGAAACTTTGGAGTTATTCACAACTCTTTTTCTTCCCCTCATCACTCACTCCCCCACATACACACCTACACACACACACACCTGCGCACACACTTCCCTTAGTTTTGAAGTCCTACCAGTTCTATCTGTGCTACTTCTACCACGTCAGGTTCTTATCATCTGTTCATTGGACATCTTCAGTAGCCTCCTAACTGGATACTCTGTTTCAGCCTCTTTTTTCTTAAATCTCTCCTTCCAATCAATGCCAGACAAATAGTTCTAAAACTCAGTTCTCATGTCATTTGCATTCCCAAATGCTTAAGATGGCTCCCCTTTGCCTGAGACCAAACTTCTGAAGAAAGTATACAGCTCTTCTCAGGCTGTTATTTTCCCAGCAAATCTACCATATATCCTGCGGTACCCTGAACAAACTGCTTACTGTTCTTTAAAATTACCATGGAATTTTATATATTTGTGCTAATTTTTGCCTAAAATGCTCTTTCACTTATACATAGGAAACTAAAGCAAAGAGACCATGTCTGTTTTGTCCAGGGTTGAATCCCAAGAACCCAGCACAGTGTCGAGCACAGAACGGACACAGAGAGGTAAGTTGGTTCACCCAAGCACAAACAAATACTGGCAAAAAGCGCTAGTGTTTGGATTTGTTGACTCTTAGCCTTCTAGTTTCTGTTCCAAAATATTTGACGATTTGGGTATTTGAGAAAACAAGTTTCCCAAGTGGTGTCAAGGAGATCCATTGACTTTTACTTTTTTAGCCCTGAGATTTTCTACAGTGTATATCAAGTGCAAGTTGATATTTTCCTTGGGCTACTGGAAGGAAATACAGGTTATTACCTGTATTGGGTTTGATTCTTCTCTTTGGTTCTAACATCATAAACATAACTGTATCAGTGCTTCTCAAATTTTAATGTCCATGTAAATCACCTAGAGATCTTGTTAAAATATAGATTCTGCTTTATGAGGTCCAGTGGCATCTGAGATTCTGCATTTCTAACATGTTCCCAGGTGATGGCCACTGTGCTGATTCCTGGACACATACTTCAAGTAACAAGGAACTAGATAATTATACACAGACCACTCAGGTTAACTAGTATTTTTCTCTTTCACCAAGAAATGTGGTGAATTTAAAAAATTCTCTTCTCTATATCCCATGATATTCTGCAGAAATAAAAAGTTGATTATTATAACAATATTCAGAACAAATTATCACAGTGTAATATTATATCAATCAGACTCTAGCAGAGATAGGTGATAAACATGATGGGGATGAGAATCAACGTTCATCTACAGCAGCTCTCTTTTTGGATCTTATTTCAGAGGAGTTTTCTAAACTGCCAATTCTCCATGATTATTGATCAATATTATGATCAATGATTATTGATCAATATTTCTTTGAGGAAATCCTCAGTGTAATTAATCTGAAGGTGTATAAAAGCTGTTCTGGAGCATGCCCTGTGAAGACATTTATAACTGCAGTTCAGTGTAAGCCTAGTTCCTTCTCATTCCCCACATGTCTGAATCCAATAGTAACTCCATCAGGGTTGATGTCATCTGTCACTACCTGACCTGCTATGTTTGAAGTGGCTAAACCCAGACCTATAATCTCACTGTTGCCTTGTGGACTTTGATTGTAAAGAATCCAGAGTGTGACTGACAATATATGATGTCAAAAAGAAACATAACAGCTGTCACTGGTCAGTGAAAACTTGGGCCTAGACTGAAGTGCCTTTGGGCAGTGCCTCTGTTGTGCAGGCTGATCAGTATCTCATTACTGATGAGTAATATTAAATTTGGTTTGTGTAGCTGTTGCATGGGATTAGTGAATAAGGTGAGTACATATTTTAGTCATATAATCTCTATACCCCCAGGTTTATTGATTTCTTTTTTTTAGGAAACTGACAATAAAAGACAGCATCGATAATAAATAGCTAGGTTCATAAAGATATTTCTATGTACTACATTTAATCCATTTAAAGATGTCTTATTGAAAGTTAAAATAACAGTGTAATTTCCACTATAGTTGGATCAATGGAAGAGTGGAGGTTTACTGAGCCAGAGAAGGAATTAGAGTGATTAAACTGGGAGCAGAGTCTTTTTATATGTTTGGTTAATGACAGCACTCAGATCTTTATGAATAATGCTGGATATTGAATTATTAAATTTGATGGTTGGGGAATGATGCTAAAACTTAATAACTAGTCCTCTTAAGCCTTATAAGGGATCCCCAATTTCTGCAATCCATAGAAGAACAAGTATTTCTGTGATTGGCATAACAACAGTCTGTTTTGGTAATATTTTAAAAATGAACTTTCTCCCTCCCGCCCCCAATCCAGCTGGAGGCTTTCTAGAATGATTGTTCGAGTGTGTTCAGTTGGAACACACTGAATTCCTATTATAATCCTGGTTTTGAGGGAGTGTTCTAGGCTGGAGCTGTGTTTGCCTTGAAATGAAAAAGATGATGTTCAGTAGGAAACAGTTATTGCACTGTTTTAATTTACTAAGAATCTATCTGGATGTTTGACATTTCAGTATGAAGAAAGTTCCCAAGGTTCTGTCAGGAAAAAAAGTGCATGTTGAGTGCTTGGCCAGATTTCCTTAAAGCTGATATTTTATATCTGGGTATATGTCTGGAAGTTCACTTGAGTGATTTGGTTTAACACTTTTTGGGGGTGGTGGAGTCCGGGGGAGGCTCTTCTCTGTTACGCTGGGAGGAGATGGGCTATAGAGGGAGGAGGAGTGGAAACTTATATCATGTTGATGTGTGCGGCTGGGAACCACATATTCTGCTTTAATTTCTGGGCTTTTTCCCTTTGCCCTCCAGTTATGGCTGATGGAAGAGGGAAGGAGATTTTGGCACATGTTCGGTGTGTTTCTTTAAGTCTTCTGGAGGAAGAGCAAAACATCCTCTTTAAGACATTCCCTTTGGAGCCCATTTCAGGATTAAACACTTTTAGGCTCTGTTATGACTTTCATGGAGCCATGTCTGTTTTTCTATTGAGGTCAACATCTCCTTCTGTTCCCCAATGAATTCAAGGGAAGTGTGAGTCATTGTCAATGCAGTCACACTGGGAATGGGACAGTGGTGTTGCACTGTCAGACCCCAGAGTTGGGTGTTTCTGCAGATGATGTGCTGGACCCCAGATAAGCCTATAAAGGTTTAAAAATATATATGTGTTTTGAGTAAATATGAGCTAATTAGGATAGCTTTAATTTGGGGCCTTGCCTGAGAACCAGGAGACCTGGAACTCTGCCATAACGGACTTTGTAATCTTGGGTAAGCAACTTAACATTTCAGGGCTTCAATTTTTCCATTTAAAAACAAGACAACATAATCTCTAAGGTCCCTTTTGGCAAGATGGTTCTATAATTTTCCTTTAATATACCACAAAGACTACTGCGCCAGAAAATTCTCTTGCAAGCTTGTTTTTAACATAAGATCAATCTAATGAATATCACCAATGTAAAAAGTAAGTCATTAACAGGTGCATGTGGTATTTGTAGTGTTATTTGTTTCTTAAATGCTAATCTTCGGTAAATTGCTTGATCATTTTGTATGCAACATGCTGTAAATATATTGCATACTGTATTTGTATTTTATATTTGGAAGTGCCATTGAGCACTGCATATGGTTGCTCTGAATTTGTCAATAATATTCCCTGTGCATTCCATATGGGAACAGCCATGCAAGCCTTATATGGTAAAATCTCTTTACTTTCATGTAGAGTGTAATTAATGTTTTTGTACAATCAATTCACATGTATTTTGTAGTCTTACCCCTTCCTGAATTATACTTTTAAGATGGAAATGGTGATTAGAGCAGTTCTGATACAATAAAAGGGCTAACTTTATTTATTTATATCTTTAAACAACTGATTGACTCTAAAGAATCCTATTTTCCAGAGGAAAGTTTGTAATAATGTTAACTTTCAAGAATGTTTTGGCTAGCCAATCATATGCACTCAACTTATATTATTTAATCTTAGTTAAATATGACTCTTCAAATCTTATTTCAAGTCTTCAAATCTCACATTTTGATAAGGGAAATTTTTATAATTGTGAATACAGTTCTTTACATATTTTGTATATTAATAACATTTATATTGTGAAGGCTTAAAAAAGATTAAAGATTGGTAATTCATATTCTTTTGATTTAACCTTATATACTTTAATTTGTTTGGAATGTACTGGGAAGTGCTCTATTTCATGTGAGAAAGCTTCAATTTTTATTGTTATGAATTAGCTATGAAGTGGTCTCATTTTCGAAGAGATATGCAGGACATATGCTTGCACATTCTGTTAACAGCTAGTGATCCAAATGGAGGAAAACATTTGCACGAGAAAAGCAAGTTGTATAATGAAATGGACCCTAATAATCCAGAGGAGACTATTAAAAACATTCCAGATCATCCACATTGATGATATGCATTTTGAAATGTTTCAAATCAGAAATTTTCTCTTTGCTGTTGAGCACTGTACTTAGTTAATGAACTAACAAATTCATCCAGGTTATTTCCTTTAGTAAAATCCTCCCCTGTTCTGAAAGCATGTTTATTTAAGACAAAGAGGTCCTTCTCCGTTGGTGTTGTGTAAAGTGTGTGCTACGTGTGCTCTGCTTTTCCATTCGTTTTCCTGACTCATCTTCAGGTTCAAAAAATTGCACATTTGTCTGGATGTTTGAAAAAAACCTTCCAGTATTTTCTTTTCTCATGTCTGAAATGGTTCATATTAAAGCTTTCATAATACCCTTCAGTTTCTGTGTTAAATTGATGTTTAAATTGGAAAGAAAGTGGGAACTTTGGCAGTTTAGATAATTCACTTCATCTGGTGGCCAGCTATGTTAACAATCACATCATATGCCAGCGTTTAGACAAGATGAAAGGAGCCCTCGGGGCACTGAAGCTACATTTTAGGAGCGGAGGGAAAATACAGTTAGAGTTCTTTGTTTCATCATTTTCTTCTATAAAATGGTAAATTATTTTGACTGGAATTTTAGAGTGTTAAAAGAACAATTTAGAGGTCATGTGGTGGCTTAGCTGTGGAAGCTGAATGCAGATTGTTGATCAGTATGCTGGACGGAAAGTGTTGAGCCCCATGTCAGCAAATGATGTCTTTTATTCCCTGTGTACTGAGTGCTGTGAGGAAATGGTGATATTGTTAGCATATGAATAACATCAAAGCCCGACACTGGAAGATAAACCTCCATCTTCTGAAATAGAGTGCACAGCCTCCCTCATGTATTGAAGTGCCTCTCTTTCTAACAGTGTGCTCCGTCCAACCCCAGAGCGGTTTGTTCCAGAACAGGCAAGTTGATATTCAGCACCGGGTTGCTGGTGCATGACTGCACATTCCATCACTTAGGAGAAAACATTTTCACATCAGATTGCCCTTCTACATGAAGGGTAGGAAGGCTATTAGTTTTCTATTTTTTTAAAGTTTGTTGGGGAGTGGAAGCGACATTTTCTTTAGAGGTCCCACAAGATGCTCATGATTTTTATTATTGTTTGTCCTAAAAATGAGACTGATCTAAGCAGTTGACAAGAAATAGAGTGGATAACTGCCTCTTCATCTCTGAATAAAGACACGACTATTTTCTCTGCCACTGGACTCTTCAATCAATACTGACATGCTGGCCAGACACAATTTAAAAATAATGCATACGTCCCATTCTTCTCTTCTGCGCATATCATTGGAGTGTGATGAGTAGTTCTCTTCAAGCTCCTTCTCTTTTCACCTGTCTTGATGATCAACAAATGCTGCTACTACTCAAAATGGAGTTTTAGTTCAGCAGCAGAATTACTGGGGCTTTTAAGAGCACCAGCCATGTCAAATAGGTCCTGGGATGATAAACTGTATGACAGCCCATAACAGAGCAAGTAATCCCAGATGCCTTGAATGTTTAGTCTATTAGCTCATGGGGACGTGTAAAGAATAGTCAGTTTCCATTAATGTTCAATTTATTATTGGCCAAGATTCTTAGGATATGATGTTGCTAGTCATTTTCTATAACAACCTTATTTATAGAGGAAGTCCTTTTCTGAAAGGTACATGGCTAGAACTTCATTTCTGAGCTCATTTGTTATGCTGACCAAAAACGTCTGTCAAAACTTAGATCAATGTTGTGAGCTATATTTTCATTTTCATTAGTCTGGGAATCTTTTTTTCTTAAATTCATGTTGTTAGCTCTTATATTAACATTCAGTGAAGTTTACATTAGCTGAATTCCAGCCTATGGTTTAGAAATAAGCAGAGCGTAATGTTGACATGATTGATTTCCAGTTACTCACTTTGTGTGGTTTCTCTTGCATGTTTAAAGACATATCTGTGTACAAAAGCAAAAAAACAACACATTTGTTTTAAAAAGAGTTGAATGTACTCTTGATGGAGAGCTGTTTCATAGTCATTGTAATAGAATACCCTTTCTTACTTTTTGTCTGTCACCCAGTACGCCAAGTTATTGTCCTCATATTCTCATTGAGTGATATATATTGGGAAAGTGAATCTTGGTGAGTCAAGCTTGTCTGATTTGTTAGATTCTGGATAGCTTCCAAATGTGAGGTTGGAATTGAAAGAAATAGCACAAAGTCTTCCAGGACATGTTAGGAATACCAAGTACTATCTCCAGATTTTCTAATTAGTTTTCAAGACAAATGCTCAGGAAATTACAACAATGTACCTGATTCAGCTCAAATTTTAAACACAGTGGATTTCAATAAGAATTAGTATTCCTGTTTTTCGGTAATTCCATTTTAGGCTCCAGCTTATTTCGTCCTTATATTTTAGGTCTCAGATCTTTCTTTTTTTTTTAACCCACATATTGATCAGCAAATGTCATTGTTCTGAACTGGATTTTCCTCTCTGAAGAAGAGGCAGCTTCATATATAGCTGTTCAGGGAAGGTGAAAAGACACCATACTTAGTTCAATAGTAGGTTCTTGTGCATGGCAGAGAGTAAGAGCCTGCTTGTTACTCTTCCAATTATTTTTTCGTAATATCCCTTGGTGATAATTTATACATTTTAAAGAAAACTTTTTGCAGAACATGGGAGGGCAGAGATTGGAAGGAACCAAGTGATTTCACTGATAAAAAGAATAGTCTTACTTAATGATGTCAGAGTTGGATGAACTGATGGTTTTATATGTCAGAGATTTCAAGGCATCTAAATTACTCTAAAGTTATTGCCAGCTATCCTGATTGTTTGGGATAGCTATGAGATATCATATACATTCATTAATCCCCAAGCTGGCAAAAAAGATGATTAGCATGGCCCGTAAAAATAAGAAATATCATACTAGCAGAGTAAAAAAAATCACTTGGCCAAGTATTATTTTAAGACTAAATAGGGCATGATGATAGGGCAGAGGAGACAAGAAGTAGAGGGCTTTGAGAGCTACCTAGGAGGAAGAGTAGCATGTAACTCAAACTACAGAAACATCAACCGTGATCAGCTTGGATGTCAGAAACATTTATCTGAGACATGTCCCCTAGCTATTTAAGAGGCCAGGATGTTACTCCATATGTGCTTAAAAAGAGGCTCCTTGGATCTTTGCTTAGGTCTACTCATCATGCTATCACATTGCTCCCCTGTAATCAGGATCTCTTGGGAAATCACTATTCCACTGAGCAGAGAGGTTGTTTACCAGTGTCCACCAGCATCTTTCTGGTACAGAACAGGTCACACTATTAGGGGGCACAGGTATTTTCCTAATCCCCCATGGTACAAAAGTCTTAATTAAAATATTAAAATAATGCATCCTATGAGGCACAAGAAAAATTCCAACAGTATAGTCCCCCATTCCTTCTCATTCCCACAGCCTTACTCCCAGAGGTGGCCATTAAAGCTCAAGAAAATATGTTAGAGTCTCAAGAAAGTATGTTAATGCACTGGGGGTTATATTTTGAAATACATTAATATTCTCTCCTCTTTTGCAGTTTCGTGTACATGGCCTTTTCTCTGATTAACTTGAAGCATCAATTTGCCTTGGGGAGTAGGGTTAGAACTTTTATGGCAGAAATGCAAAGAGGCAAGGAATAGTTTATGTTCAGCTTCTGATACCTACAAAGGATGGTTGAAGTCAAAGCAAAGTGACAGGATTGAAATCTAGAGATCTCTGAGAGAGATAGAAACTTTCCAAATTCCTTTACCTAACTCTCTAACACATCACAAGGCTGGCTTGGTGGATAAGACCATAGAAAATTAGATGCCTAAAGTAGGGCAAGGGAGGATCTGAGTAGAGAGAGGGAATGTCCCAGACCTGCTCCTCTGGTTCCTGTGGATTGGCTGCTGGATACAGGAGACAGAAGTGGGAGATGTGACTTGATCTGTACTCTCTGGGCTTTTCACTACAGTGGGGAGATTGTGTTAAATAAGTTGAGGAGAATGCTTGTTCGATGACTAGGGCAGTAGAAGAAGGTGTTTCGTAAGCCTCATGAACCAATTTGGGGGTTGGGAAAACCAAGGTGAACTCAGTAGCCCCACATGGTTAGGAAAAAGGAGCCAGTTTATTTTCCGAGCAATTCTGAGTTCCCAAAAGAGATATGGAAGCTGGTTGAGCTGAAAGTCGGTGGGCTCTGGCCTGTTGTGCTAAGGGGTGAGGTGCCTCAGGAGCAGAAGATATGATAGCCAGGATCCAGGTAGGGCAAAAAGAAGAGGCTCAGAGAGTTCCACATACCTTTCAAGAACTGGGATGAGGCCACAATAGCCAGGGAACACCAGCAGTCCTGGCCCTCACCCAGCTGAAAGAGACCAGGGACAGATAATGATAGCAGATCCCAGAACACCCAGAGACACAATGAAGTGAACTATAGCAGCCAGCAGTCCTGGGATCTCCCAATCCAGGTATTCTGCAGTAGAGATGAACAAGAGTCTGGAGGATGCTCCTGGATCCAAACAATCTGTCTTACCCTCCATCACGTGGCCTTGAGGTCACAGATGTCATGCTTTTCTTTCCCCTCTCTGCCATCTTGGAGGAGAAGAGGGAAGGAGAGGAAATCAAAAGGGTGGAGTTTCACCAAAGGAGCTTTAAAATTATTGCATTGGATTGAATTTACTGATTTGGACTAAAATACAGGTTTCTATAATGGATCAGATGGGGATGCATGAGGATGATCAGATTATCTATCTATAAAGAAGTAAAGAAACTGCTTTAAGCATCTGAATGCAGTTTGAGTAAATTAATTGGATGTTGGACCTCCTGAATTGGCCCTCTGTCTCCTAACTGCTTTTTCTCATATATCCCATTTTTGCCTTTTTATTCTACATTTTGGGATATTTACTCAAGTTTTTTTCTTGAGCTTCTATTGAATATCTAATTTTGGTACAATATTTTTAATTTTGAGGAGTATTTTCTTGTTCTCTAATAGTTCCTATCATAGTAGCTTCTGCTTTTATTTTATTTTATTTGTAACAGATATAATATTCTCTTAAATCCCTGAATGTTACCAGTAAGAGTTTTTAAACAATTATCTTTTGTACTGTGAATTGTCTTTGGTTCTTCTGAGGTCACTTGTTTTGTTTGTTCATCCTGGCCCTTCTCTCTTTCAGTGTTTATAAATCCATGTAGAAGACAACAACAACTTAGCCTAGATTTAGCTTCTGAAGCTCCAGTGGGTCCCTTTTATTCACTCCTCATCAAGTGTTAAGGAAGGAGTCTTTAGTCCAACTGCTCTTCAGTCCTTGGTTATGTTCTTAGAGTTTGATGTGATTGTGGTAAACATGGGAAAGAAGGGACTCAACGATCAAACTCATGTCTCCAATTATTTTCTCTACTCTCATGATTTCCAAAATTATGTTTCAGTCCAAATCTCTCTCCTGAGATTCTGATGTGTGTATCCAATTGCTTACTGGACATTTCTGCTTGAGTGGAGGGACCTTAAATTTAACATGCCCAGACTCAGTCATTAGCCCACCTCTCCTAGTCTCCTTTTCTTCCTCCTCCTCCCATGTATGTTTTCTCAGACTATCCCAGCCAGAAACCTGGGTGTCATTCTCAGCCTTTTCTCTTCCAATCAGTCATCTAGTTCTGTCAATTCAGCATCCAGAATCTCTCTTAAACCTGTCCACTTCTTTTATCTCCATTTCCCATAGAATATGCACACATCCAAACCACTATAATTACCCATTTGAATCATTGCAACATCTCTTTACCTGGTCTTCTTGCCTCTAGTCTTCATATACTCAGTTCTTTCTCCAGAGTGACCTTCTAAAATGAAAAATCTCATTATAGCATTCTATCTTCTCCCATCCCTAATAACTCCACATTAGAGTTAAAGAAATGAGACTTAATATGGTCAAAGTTTGAAATTTCACTTCAGAGGAAAGGCATGTTGAAAGTTCACTAAGTTGGAAAACTCTCTGTTGGTAGTAAGTATCCAAGCACAGTTTTGAACCTGTAGAATTATTTTAGGAAAGTTGAATACAGAAATTGCCTGTAGAAGAAAGGGGTGTTAAGGTGGAAAGGTTGTTGTAACTCAAGTCAGGTCACAGTGAATACTGTTATGTGGCAAAAATGATACTGGCTGTCTTGCAGGGTTTTCCAGTAACTGAAGATGAGGAATCAGAGGGTTAGAATTCCAGCTTCTCTTTTCTTTAGTCTTCTCACTGCTCAACTGCTTTTACTTGACAAAGCAGATGAGAAAAGAAGCTCAGATGAATTTGGTCATATTACTGACTATTTTTATGAGAAGAAATTTCAGTTTGATTATACTTGTGGTTGAATGCTGTTTTTAAGCAAACTGGAAAGACAATCTTATAAACAATGAAAATAATACTGTGTATAAATTAACAATCTTCATGTTTTACAGATTTGACCAAGAAGAAACTTACAGTTTTGTGCAGCTTCTCTTCTTTATTCAAAAATTGAGGCTTCCCTTTCAAACCAATTGCTTGGTATTTGGAATTGAATAAACCATGAAATATTTCAATGAAGCAGACTGATTTTGACTAAATAATGTAAATGATTTTGTCGAAAGAGTATCAAAGTACTCTCTTGGTGTTGGAACCATCATTTTTAAACAATTTTATATTGATATCTATTTTTAAAGGGACATTTCAGTAATTTTCTTGGCTTGTAACAAAATTGTTCACATGGGTAGAAGTTACATAGCTACGTTGATTAAACTGAGTGTGTTCTAAGGTTCCCTGAACTGTTACTGGCTACGTTTTTTAATTTTTTGATCATGTGTTGCCATTTTATTCTCTGTATCATTCTAACACTCTTTTATTTTCCAGGTTTGACTCATTTTGTTATCAGAGCCTTGGAATGTAGAGGGAAAGGAGTTAATGCACTGTAAGCCATGTGTCTATTCATACACTGCCTGCCTCACCAGCCAACCATTCCTGTCACGAGAGGAATTTATTGCTGTTACAGTCAGTACTAAAGATAAGTTGGGATATCGGATGCTTTGGTATCCACATGTCTAAATAATAGTAATTATTTTGCTTCTAGCTTTCTCTAATGTTATTTGGTTTTGAGAGCTAATGGTATTTCTATTTTATTCCACAGTAAATATCAGTTTCACTAAATCATTAGGGTTGAGTACTACAGTTATAAGAGTATTGATTTTTATGTAAACCAGCAGAAAATGCTAACAGATCGTATAAAATATTGATAGTTTATCAGGGCTTTTCTGATGGCCACTTTACTTTCAGTCAGGCAGTATAAAGATTGGAGATATCGGGTTCAGAGTGGGTGGAAAGAGCAACTGGAGAGAGAAGGGAAATGATAAATGCTTGGACCTTCTTTCATACTAAATAAGAGGTTATGTCATATTCACAACTCTATAAAGAGTGACAGAAATTAGTTACTCTTAATTAGTTGTGGGCTTGTGTTCCTAGATCATATGATTTAGTAGCTATGCATTGGGTTTTATTACAGACAATGTACTTTGAAAAGTCAACCAATATAAAGAAAACATGGAATAACTTTCGGCTATGGCTTCTATTTCATTATGCCTAGTAACTTTAAAAATACAGAAGCACAGGTGTTAAAATGACGAAATTAATATATATGGGGAACCCTGAAATAGTTCTACTATTTTGGAAAATTAAGTTCGGAGTATCTACTGTGGGAATTCAATAAAAGTTTTGGCCTTCAATGTAAGATAGACCATAAATCAATGAAGTTTAAATAGTTCTGCTCTCTTGAACACCTGCTTATCTGTCTTGAGAAAATTCTGTAGTGTTTTAACCGTCATTTTATGACATTAAAAAGTAATGCTCACTATTGCAGTACTTGGAAAGGCTATTAAAGTTAAGAGTCTGTCAGCCATTCTATTATAAACCCCGATTTCCAGGAGTTTAATATAACCCAGACATCACATGTAATAAACCCTAATGCAGGAATCTGAAACTGGAATCATTATTTTCTCTATTTAAAGCCCAATTGCCCTGCAAAGTCTGTCTCTAGCCATGGCAAATATCTTTAGGATAAGTTATAATTTAAAAAATTTGCCAAATGCTATTTTTTTCCTTCCTGTGATATTTTATCTCTAATTTAAGAAAAGCCCTCAAAAAGCAAGGCTGTGTGTAAAATAGCTTTTGAATGAAGTTAATCTACGTATTTGCAGAGGAGCTCCCACAACAGAATTTCGTGCTTCTTTCCATGGAGGAGAACCTTTGAGTCCATAAGTATGATGTACTAGTTTTCTATTGTTGCTGTAACAAATTACCGTAAACTTAGCACTTACACACCATAAATTTATTCTCTGAAGGTTCTGGAAGTCAGAAGTGTAAAATCAGTTTCACTGGGTTAACGTCAAAGGTGTCAGCAGGGCTGGTTCCTTCTGGAGGCTCTGAGGGGAGAACAGGTCTCCTAGTCTTTTTCAGCTTTTCGTGGCTGCCCTGTATTCCTTGGATTAAGGTCCCTACCTCCATCTTCAAAGCATAGCAATCCAATCTCTGCTTCCATCAGAGGATAATGGAGTAATGAGCGTTTCTTAGGTAGATAGTGTGAAAAATACCTTTAATTGACTAGGATGGGAACTCTCAGGGGCCCCTAGTGATGATGCTGGGGGAGGATGAAAGGGAAAGTTCACAAGTTGGCATTTCAATGGCTTTCAAGAGCTTTATATATGCCTCAAAAGCTGAACATGGACTTTGATTTTCTTCAGTATTGTGAATTAATTGCAAGAAAGGCCTTCAGAGAGAATTTATATGTACTATATATTTTGAAATTAAGTTTAGCTTGAGATGAGATGCATGTCAATGTAAATCTGAGTTTCCAATAGCCGACCTGTACATAAAATGACTGATCTAGGCCCACCCAGAACTAGGGAGAACGGAGTAGGTTTGGAGGTGTGAAGAAGAAAGATGTGGAGAAACAGTTGTGCTGCTTTCTCACCGATCATCTTTGCTGTTGGTACATCACGGTTCGCCTCCAAAAGTGAGATGGCTCCTTCCTCATGGGTGCTGGGTGACTAGTAGTTACTAGACTTGTAGTGGGAGCAGGTGCATGGAGGTAAGAATTCCTTGACTTGTTGTATTCCTTTCTCCCTCTGTTACAGATGCATTTACCCAAACAAATCATGTTGTAAATAAGATTTAAAAAAGCTTAGGATCCCAACTTACCAACTTTACTTTTTTACCAACTTTACTTTACCAACATTACTTTGTTAATCCCTGGTGTAGCCAAAATATTTTTGTAGGGAATGAAGTGTAAGGAGTGTAAGAACACAAGGAGGAGTAAGCAGTGGTAATAGGCAAGTGGGTCGATTCAAAAAATAAGTGTGCACTAAATTAATTTCTACTTCATGATGTTTTATACAGAGGGTTTTTTTTTCGCTGAACTAAGAAACCAACCACTCAGATAAATTGTTTCTCTGAGTAAAGTATTTTCCAAGTAATGAATGGTCAATTAAAGAATAAACTTTTGGAGGGCCACCTGGTTGAAATGAGGAGATGTCTTTATGTCTCTCAGTCAAGGGTCCAGGACCAGCCTCAGACTTGATGATCCACTAGGACTCACAGGACTCAGAAAGGCTCATATACTCACAGTTCTGGTGTGTTACAGAGAAAGGATGCAGATCAAAATCAGCAAAGGGAACAAGCGCATGTGTAAAGTCCAGGAGAAACCAGGCACAAGCTTCCAGGAGTCCCCTTCTGGTAGAGTTGCACAGGGACGTTGTTTAGTTCTCCCAGCAATGATGTGTGACAACACGTGTGAAGTATTGCCAACCAGGGAAGCTTACCTGAACCCTGGTGACCAGGTATTTTACTGGGATCAGTCATATAGGCATGTAGCACCTGTGTGTCCTTAGCTACTCAGTCTCCTGCCCCCCAGAGGTCAAACTACTATACCATGGCCTAGGGAGTCAGGCACACAAAAACAGGCATTTGCCATAAGTCAGATTTTAGCATAAACTCTCTGGTCAAACTGATATAGTGGGGCCCAAGGCCTGAGGCATATAAAAACACTCTATCAGGCAGGGTGTTCCAAGGGCTCAGAGGTCATCTCCCAGGAGCCAGTCAAGGGCCTGTCCTGAAGACAGGCCTTTCTTTGGGATGCACAGGGCTCGAGCATCCCCAGGCCTTCTGAGTTAACCCTCTACTGCACAGTTCCCTTTGAGGTTGTACAATTTAACCAAGGCAGCAAAAGCAATGATATTTATAGCAAGGAACCTTTTGCTAAACCTTCACATTGAGATGGTAGAGAGAGTATAAGGTTACAGTTTTGTTTTTTCAAGTGCCAATAATGGATGATCTCTGGTGTTCGATCTGCTTTGATGTTAGAGCTGAGAGAAAGGATTCCATTATGGAGTGAGCACAGATGTTGATTGGAATGTTTCTCACTTCTATATTCCACATCCTCAAAGAGGGTAAACATGGGATGAAACATCCCCAAACAACCCCTAAACAAAAGACACCTTCACTAATTTTGCCACCTTTTAGGTCAGTGGTTCTCAACACTGACTGCATGTTAAAATCACCTGAAGGGGGTTTAAAATACCAATGCCTGGGAAACAGCTTCAGTGGTTCTGGTTGAACTGTCTAGGATGTGACTTGGGAACTGGTATTTGAAAGTGTTTTTAAGGTGATTTTTAATGTGCAGAGGCTGAAGACCATGGAATTGATCAGAAGGAGATAGAATTAGCGAAATCACTAAGCCTGTGGTTCTCAACCCTGGCTACAAGTTAGATTCACCTGGGGAAGGGAATTGGCTCATAAAAAGACTGGTTCTCATGCTCTGCTATCAGAGATTCATGTTCAGTTGGTCTGCGTGAATCCTGCATCTAATGTGCAGTCAGGGTTGAGAAGTACTGCTCTAAACAATTCATGTTCCTATGGTCTGTCTCTATCCTGTTCACTTGAACACAATATCCTTGAATTCAATTACAGAAAATAGGTTAAAATCTTTAGGAATCTCAGGGAACAGACAGCGCACACATTAGATGCACGTGGTCTCTGTGTGGGTGACATTTGATCTGAGATATGGAGGATAAGACGAAGTCAGTTATGGGAAGACCTAGGAGAAGGGCACACCATGCAGGAGGAATGGCGGATGCAAAGGAGGTGAGAGAGATTGTTGTGCTCAATGGATAGAAAGAAGGACATTGTGGGTGAAGTGTGGCAAGTGAAGGTAAGAAGTGGTGCAAGCTGAAGTTGGAAAGGAAATTAATGACTAGAGCATGCAGGGCGCTGTGGGCCATTTTAAGGATTTCAGAATTTATTCCAAGGGTAATGGGAAGCATTGAAAGATTTAGGGATTGGAATAACATGATTTGTATTTTAATAATAAGATCTTTCTGTCTGCAATATGGACAGTAGATAGATTGTAGAGGGCAAGAGTGAAAACCGGAAGCAAGTTAGCCTTTGCAATGGTCTGAGCAGGAATAAGGTGACTTGGACCAGGATGGGGGTAGTGGAGATGGAAGGAAGTGAATGGATTCTAGACAAATTCTGGAAATAGAAATGGCAGAAGTTAAACAAGCGATGAGCCTGTGGGTCTCTCAAAAGGGAAGAATTAAGGATGCTTAAGCAGTTTTGGGGATTGTGGACCATTTGCTGAACTGGAGATAACTGGGCAGAATAGAGTTTGGGACAGGGGAATCAAGATTTTCTGTTTTTTGACATGTTAAAATTAAGACACCTACTAGATATTAAAAAGAAATGTAAAGTTTGCTATTTCACATAAACAAATCTGGAGAAAAAAGGTTTGGATTGAAGATAAAATTTGGGAATTATCAGCATCTTGATGATATTTAAGATATTGGACTGAATAAGACCTCCTTGGGGAGAATATAGCCAGGAAGACTGGGTATGATGGAGACACAAGTTCACTGAGGTTAGATAGCAACTAAAGCATTCTAGTGGCAGGTTAGGGATGGAGTCATTAGAATTGTGGATGAGTGAAGAGGAGGTGAGGAGGTAGAGACAGTAAGCTTAGAAAAGCTTTAAAACATTGGCTATGAAGGGAAATAGAGACACCAGGCCGTTGCCACAGGGCCAGTTGGAATTGAGGGATGACCTTTGAAAGGGAGAGACACAGCATTTGTGGGTTGATGGAAATGATCCTGTGTAGAGTGTGAGAGATTAACAAAATGAGAAGGAAAGAGGAAAAACTGAAGGAGAATGTTCCTTGAGAAGGTGAAAGGAGAGGGAACCCTGGGCACCAGTGGATGGACTAGGTTTTGATAGGCACAGTTTCCATTGTATCAAGTTGGAATATAGGAATATGCTTCTGTCAATACCTTATTTAAGCCAGATAGTCTATATTTTTTCCACCTTCTTCATACTTGTAAAAAATTCCATACTTTCTGCCTAGGTTAGGATCATACTTTGGCTCTAGATCTAAATTATTCTCAAAACCAATTGAATAGCTTCATGAATTTTTATCCTTCTTTCTCTCTCTCTTTTAAAAAATAATCTTCCTTATGTGTATTTTTCTTTTGAGAATTTTTTTAAATGAACGTTTACACAGATATAATGAATACCCGTATTCACACAACTGAGAATTAGTAACTATTGACATTTTCATCCTCTTTCTCTTTTTTTAAGAAATGAAACATCATAGTTCGAGCTAAAGTTCTCTTAACCAACACTCTTTGTCTCTC
Source organism: Tapirus indicus (assembly GCA_031878705.1). Lineage (NCBI taxonomy): Eukaryota > Metazoa > Chordata > Mammalia > Perissodactyla > Tapiridae > Tapirus > Tapirus indicus. The sequence goes on from CM062925.1 coordinate 42,706,715, forward strand.
TCAGACTTTCCTGAAACACCCACTGTCATGAATTTGGTGCTTTTCTCACCTATTGCTTATTCTTTTACATACATGAATATCATTCCTAAACAGTGTACAGTAGGATTTTTGTGGTTTTAAATTTACATAAATGATGTCATACTTTTTGTAGCATTCTGCACATTTTACTTTAAACTCACTCTGTTTTCTAAAAATCGAAACTTGTTAGTGAATGTAGATTTTGTTCTTTCCTTTTGACTGCTGTATTGAATCCTATCATACAATTTTACACCACATTGTATTTATATATTTAGTTATTGATGAACATTTATGTAGTTTCGCATTTTCCACTATTACAAATGACACTGCAAAGTACATCCTTATACAAGCCTTGTATATGACTAAGTATTACTACGTGTCTCTAGACTGCACCATTCCACATCCCTGATCCCATATGGGAGAGTTTCTCTCAGGCCTATATTAGTAAACAGAGTCTCTGAATTGTGGAATATGGATATTTGCAGTCTCACTGGATTCTGCCAATGGCTCTCTAGGGTGCTGTATATTTACACCACCCCCAGAACATATGAAAGGACCCCTCTCTCCACTTCCTCACTAGTATTTGATATTGTCAATACTACTTTAAAATATTTGCCCATCTGACAAGTGAAAAACAAAATATTGTTTGTTGTTTTGATTTCATTTCCATGGATTTTGAGCATGTTTATTGGCCTTGGAACTTTCCTTCCTGAGGGAAGGGGGTGGTGGGAGGGGTATCATTTTCCATTCCTTAGATATCTTTCTATTTTTTAACCTAATCTGAGACTTACTGACTTTTAAGAGATGTTAATTTATTAAATTATTTTAATTTCTGAAGTATTTAAACTCATTCCTGCCATTTTTTTTCCTCTTTTCTAAATAGGAAATTCTAATTAAGTGCTCATAGTTATACTTGCCTCACTTTTTCTTGGCTGATTTTAACCTGTTGGCTTTAAAACTTATCTTCTCTGACTCACGGATTCTCCAGGTCTCGTTTCCTTCTTGACATGCCCAACCATCATCCGGGACTTTCCTTCCAGTTGTCTGGAAATCACTCACCTAGGCTCTCACCCCTGAACAACCTGTTCGTCTTGTGACTAATGTCATCATTTTCTCTTAATACTTTGATGAGTCTGGCCCAAATCTAATTACTTTGATCATTACCAAGAGAGCTTAATGTCATCACTAACATTTTCTTAGCTTTTTATTTCAATTGATTCAACTAACATATATTTATTGAGCTTTCTCTATGTGACAAACACTGTGTTAGGCAATGGATCACATTTATATCTATATAGCAAATCTTGACTTCCTTTTAACAGAATTAATTATTTCCATCTTTAGTTTTTCTCCTTGACACTTCTAGACTTTATTATTTGAATACTAGAGTCTGATGCTTCATATTTTGTCTAGGTTTTTTACGTGTTTCAGGTGGGAGATGTCAAAAACCCAGAAATAACAAAATTAAAACCACAGAATCAATGAATAATACTTACTAAGAGTTTATTGTGATGACAAGAACAGTTTGTGAACTGGGAGCCTTGAAATCAATGACTGATATGAAACTCAAGGGCATGAAGTTACGGGATGGATTAAAAGTGAAAATGAAGAAGTTGTTTACCCTTTACAATGATTGGTTATTATAATGGAGGTTTCCAGAAGGCAGGGAATTGGTTCAAAGTGATTTTCTCATATCATTTATAAGAAGATGTCTTAAGATTCCTTTATGATTTTCAGAGGCATTTACAAGAAATAACCCAAGTTTCATTTATGTTCATGAAATAATATAAATTTAATTTTGTTTAAGTGGCTTAAATGGTTTTGTCTGCTCAGGGAATTCTCCATTTTGCCTTTAATTTTAACAGAGGGTAAATCTGGTCCCTGTTACTCCATCTTGCCCAAAAGCAGAAGTGTCTAATAAGGTTTCAAAGCATGTAAATGCTTCCATTTGAAAGGTATTACATACAATTCAATAGCTTATTTAGCATTTACCCTAATTTATTCTTTTTCATAATTTATACTCTTTTAACCAATCTCCTAATAATTCTATCTGAGAAGACATTATATGGAAAGATTTTTCTTTTCCTTTTCATCAGGAAAACAAAGAATTCCCCCAAGAATCAAAGTACACATAGACAGAATGAGTAAACATTTTATAGTGTTAAAAATAATGATTAGAGAAGACAATTTAGGTGATACAAACAAACTTGAGCATAAATGAAGTGGATTGTCTCCTTTCAGAGAACTGCAAAATGGGGTGCAAGGCAGGAAGCTTTTACAGGATGATGAGTAAGGAACATGGAAGAGACAAATAGAAAATATCTGATTGGCTGAGGCCATGCAGTCAACCTTGTGTGGGAGGAGTAGGCCCAGAGTTGGCTTGGCATTTGGGGATTGGCTGACTGGATATATTGCGTTCGTTATCAAGTGGAGCGTTTACAGGGCTGTGAGTTATCTGAGTTTTGGTTTGCTAATGTGGTACCCTGGCACAAGTGACTCCACCTTGGGCCTAGAAAATTCTGTCAACAATAGAAAAAGAATTTTCTCATTGCCGTCACTCATCCCTCATGCCATCTCCTTTCTCTCATCCCACTTGGTGCTTTATTGACATGAGAAATAAGGATATAGAGCCCTTTGAGCACTGTCTGTGTGAATTGTGGAAGGACTGCCCTCAGCTCCATCATGAAACATGGAGAAAAAAGTATGTAAAGTCATAAGAATATATTTGTCAGGCATGTGAATTGTAATGTCTCCGTTTGGTAAAGGCAGTAAGTGGTTTAAACTTTGTTGCCCCTAAAGTAGGCTCTCAGATGGAAGACCCTCTGCTCTTAACTTGAAATTGGCTTGTTTTGGTGAGTAATTCAATCCATCTGGCTTATGTTATTATTACAGGATTGGGTTAATGTGTTACAGTGTAAGCCTAAGGGGTGATGTACGTGATCGTACCATTATGTCATGAGTTTAGAGTTGTTTGAAGTTCACTGCTTATTTTATTAGTAAAATACCTGGGCTTTTGGGAAAGAGCCAGCATTTCTCAAGTTTCATGTATTGTTGTAGGGACGCATTTTCTACCTTGTAAATATAAGCAGCATAGATTTTATTGCTATTCACCAAATTTTCAATCCGGAAAGCCCTAGATTCAGCACAGATGTCTGGTTCTTATCAATTGTCATGGGAGTATACCTAGTGACACTGCATCAGTTACCATGAGCCTTTAATACCTGGACCCAAAAGGAAACTTAGTACTGCAGTCTAAAAGTCTTCCAGCTACTGCATCTGGCACTCTTTAAGTCCTATGGGTTTTCCTTCTCATCTCATGGGAATTTGGCACTGAAATAGTTTCCATTCCATGCAAGACAGGAAAACACATCATTTTGGATCAAAATAACCTGCTTTCTTTTTCAAGGTTTTTTTTTTTTTAATCACAAACATCTGTCAGCAATATGAAACCTGCAGGATTTATAAAAGGCGTTTCCTTCAGGACTGTTGTCTGTGATTACTTCTTATTGGTCTGACATAATTTAACCTAGGCATCTTTCTGCATTTATTTACCTTTAAGTTTCAATATATTGTTTATAGGCCATTTTTGGAGCCACTGTGAGGAAACTACCCATATGTAATGCATTTCTCAGGCAGACCATGTGTTTTCAGCGATGAATCAAACAAAGCCTTGCAACTGATGTTAATGGAGAAGAATTTGTCTCTCTCTCTTCCTCTCTCCCTGTGTTCCTCTCCCTCTCTCCTTCTCTCTCCCCTCCTTGTATCCTGAGCCAGAGAGACAGCTGTTTTCTTCCACACACTGGATGAGAGGATGAATACTAAACTATGGTATCTGGCTGCCTGTCAGAAAATAGTAAACTGCACACCTGTCGGCTCTTGGCAAGCAGGGATGGTAAAATGACTAACGTTGTTTTCCTTGCTTTCTTTTCTTGACAAGCACACCACCGGCTACGTTTCTCTCTCCTTCAGTTCACAAAGGCTTAGATTTCTCCCTTAAGGCACCGAGGGAATTAAGCAGTTTTACCACTGCTTCTAACAAACAGCTTCCTTTAGAGAAAGTGGATTTTCTTGCAGGACATGGTTTATTTCCACCCCCCGCCCCATCCGCTTTCCCACACTGGCCCCCTCACCCTCCCAGGGGCACTGATACCAGAGAGTTCTTTCCCCCTTTCTAATCTCTGCTTTGCATCTGCAAGCATTTTTCTTCAGCAGCCACTCTGGCTTCCTAGAGGCAATCCTAAAGCCCCTTTAGCTAATGGCTCATTTAGCGATCAATTTGTCAAATAATGTTTACAGATGTTTTTCTGATGGAGCAGCGTGCAGTGCAGGTAATGACTGAGTGAGTGATCACTTATGATAGGTGACAGGATCAAGGCGCCGCCTGCCAGGCAGCTCAGAAGTTGGGGGTTACTGGTCAACCCAAGAGAGTCATGCTCCTTTTTTTTAAAACGTTAAACCAGCCCGGTGGTTCCATTGCAACTGAGTCATTGGCTTGCAGCTTGAGTAATTCCTTATATCCATGCTGGAAGAGTCACATGAGAATGACACCTAGGGGAATGTAAAAGTAGTATCTCCCTTAACTCTCTGCTTCCTAGTTTTTGAGCTTTGACTATAATGCTGGGGCTGGGTATATAAAAAGAATAAAAATATACAGGTAAAAATATCATAGTGGCTTAACTCTCTTCGCTCTTCATACCTGTTGACATTTCCCAGCCTCAAACACCATTCAGAATCAGTCAAAAGAAACACTTATTTTACAAGAAATGTGGAAAACTTTGTAGCTATCAATCTAGAATGGTGTCAAAGATCTAGAAGAATGGAATCCAACTGAACTTTAACTACCAAAGCCAGGACAGGCCTGCTGAGTTGAACAGTCTAAGATTCCCACAGCTGCACTAGCTATGCTTTCTTTCATGGTCCTGAATTGTTTCCATTACCCTGAAAAGGGTTATAAAACCTACAATCAATTTAGTTTCTGGGGCATTGTGTTTTGAATATCGTTTAATAGGGTGTGACAAAAACACATAATTTCTCCACATGTTCTTCCACTGCAAGCAGATCTTATGTGGTGCTCGGCAGTGCACCAAATAATGTGAACGGCACCAGAAGCTTTGGAATTGGAAATGAAGGAATAGCAACAGACAGCTAGAATGTTCGGGGTATGAGGAGAATTTTAAATTTACTAGTCGACAACAAAGCAATAACTAAAATCTTTATCTTCTGCTTTCAACTCAGCTTGGCGTTAGCCAGAGATAAACAAATTTAATTATTTCATACATGAAAAGTAAAGTCATGTTTCAGGATGGAAAAGATGAGCTTGAACACAGATGGACAGAATACATTTAATAAGAACATTAATAAGGAGAGGTGGGTTGAATCTGATCTGCAGCTGTGGGTGTTATAGGATGAGGATTTCTGCTCCTTTTGATGAACAGGAATTGAACTGCTCTTCCAACTCGATGCCCCAAACCTTTTTTTTCCTTCTCAAATGAGCAGGCTCATTTATTTTAATGAGAGTTTTTGACTAAGGAGAGAGACCAGTGTGGCTCTGCAACTGCTCCTAATCCATTTCGGCATTGTCTGCACTTCTCTCTTTTATGGTTGTCTTTTAACACTGCATCGGGTTACTAAGGAATAGGATCTGCTGGTGCTATTAAAATTGCCAAATTTGCATACTCCAAAATTTCATTATTTGACACACTTGTGATGTGGTATTTTAGGTGACTTACAGCATCCGGGAACATAGATTGCTCAGCTGTAATAGACAACACATGGAAACAGGTTACTACTAAATTCTTGTCAGAGTGTTCCTCAGTGGCACTGACTCACATGACTCCTTTCAGAGTGACACTGGCTCAACACAAGGTTGACATAAGGGAAGCCATATTGTAGAAAAGAAACTCTATTGTAACTTTGAATGACCTCTGATTAACTAAACCAGACATGCTCTGTAGATTTCATGGCCCCTCCCAGATGCTATAAGTTGATAACTTTGTTGTCTTGAGTACCTTAGGAATGTGATGACCCTCCCAGGAGAATCTATTCTGATAGCCATCATCAATGAAAACTGAAAGATCTGGTGTGGTGACTCCCAATCTGTAACACCAGAGGGTCAACATTCCTAACCCCCTCCCATATAATCCACTGGCCTATGTAACTGCTTCGAGATTCTGTGCCCCCTTAAGATGGTTCTTTCAGACGTGAGCTGGCCATCTTCCCTCTTGCTAGCAAGCTGTAATAAAAAGTCCTTTCTTTTCTACCTCCTTGCCTCTTGACTATTGGCATGTCTTGTGGCAGGCAGATGGACCTCCTTTTTGGGCGGTAACAAAAGCTGGTGCCACGTACCCTTCTTTTTGTATATGTGGATGCACGTATAGAGATCTTAAACCTACTGGGTGAGAAATAGCTGGGGCGGTGTCTCCTTTACTTGACCTCTGTGTGCAGGATTCCAGGATGTTGGAAGTTTTTATGTGTCATTCAGCTTTTCTCCATGCTTCTTTCTATCTATCTACGCCATTCATGACTTTGACGTTTTTATGTAATTGAATTGTTTTGTAGGGGTTCTGCTTTCCATTCAGTCATTAGCAAGGGCTTTTCCACACTTAATTTATTCACCTGCAATTTCTTTCAATATTTTCAATGGTTTTACTTTTGTTTAAAACAATTTTAAATCTGTAATTAATTCTTATAATAGAAATCCTTGAAATTTAAAAAATAGCTGAGTTAATTTTTCACATTTTCTCTTCACTGATACATTACGGAGGAAAGCATTTAGTTTTTCACCACTGAATGTGGTGCTAGTGTAGTTTTTTGCAGATGCTTTTTACTAGGTTGGGGAATTTCCTTTCTATTCCTGTTTACTGAGAATTTTTATCACGAGTGGATGCTGAATTTTGTCAATTACTCTTTCTGCATCTGTGGAAAAAATAATATAGTTTTTCTCTTTCGTTCTCTTACTGTAATGCATTACATTGATATTTTAATAGTTAAGCTGAACTTGCATTCCTGGGATAAACTTCACTAGCTCATGGTATATTGTCATTTTTATAAATTGTTGAATCACATTTGTTAATATTAAGGATTTTTACTTCCATGTTCATGAGTTAGTTCGATCTATAGTTTCCTTTTCTTGAAATGTCTTTTTCTGATTTTGGTATTAAGCTAATACTGGCATCATAAAGATTGGTAAATATATCTTACTTTTATTTTCTGAAAGATTGTGTGTAAGACTGGTTTTATTTCTTCCTGAAATGTTTGATAGAAATCACTAGTGAAACCATCTTAGGGAATTTTCTTTGTGGGAATGTTTTCATTTACTAGATAAAGAACTACTCATATTTTCAATTTCTTCTATGTAAGTTTTGATAAGTAGTTTTTACAAGGAATTAGTCCAATTGATAAATTAGTATTAATTTATTGTAATGTTTTTCCTTTTAATACATGCTGGATCTGTAGTGATATGTCTCTTTCAATCTGAACATTGGTATTTTGTGTTTTTTCTTTTTTTTATCAGTCTTTCTAGAGGACTATTGTTTTAGCAATTATTTCAAAGAACCAATATTGGCTTTTAATTTTTTCTCTTGTCTGTTTTCTATTTTATTGATTTCTGCTCTTCTCTTTATTTTTGTTCTTCTACTTGCATTAGATTTAATATGCTCTTCTTTTTCTGTCTTCTTAAGACAGGTCATTATTTTAAATTTTTCTTCTTTTTAAAACAATAAATTTCACTTAAAGTACTGTTTCAGCTGTATCCCACAAGATGATATATAATGTTTTCATTGTTATTCATATCAAAATATATTCTACTATCTCTTGTGATTTCTTTATTGACCTAGGGGTTATTTAGAATTATTCAATCTTAATTTCCAAATATTTGGGACTTTTCTAGAAATCATATTGGTATTATTTTATAATTTACTTCCATTGTTGGAGATCATATTCTTTAAGATTTCAAATAATATTTATTGGACTTTTAATGTCCAGCATGTGGTTTAATTTAGTGAGTCTACTATGTGCATTTGAAAAGAATGTTGGGTATAGTGTTATACAAATGTCAGTTAAGTTAGGTTGGTTGATAATGTTCAAATCTTTTATATCTTCTATAACATTTCTGATTTTTGTTTTCTTCTCATCATCAATTACTTGATAGAGTAATTTTAAATCTCCAGCATTGTGGATTTTTCTGTCTCGTTTTAGTTCTGTCATTTTTTGCTTCATAGTTGGAATCTCTATTTTTAGGTGCATGTGCATTTAAATTTATTTTCTTGATATATTGATATTCCTATATCAATTAAATACTGATTATCATTATAAAATACCCCCTCTTTATCTCTAGTAATATTCTTTGTCTTGAAGTCTACTTTATCAATACTAATATAGTCATACTGGCTTTCTTGTGCTTACTATTTGCATGGAATAGCCTTTCCATCATTTTATTTAACAACTTGATATTTAAAGAATGTCTCTTGTAGATAGGATATAGGTGGGTCTTGTTCACTTTTTATCCATTTTGATAATCTCTGCCTTTATTTGGAATGGTTAGTTCAGTTATATTTAATGTAATTATTGATATACTTAATTTTAAATCCATCATCTTGCTATTTAATTCTTATTTGTTACATCTGTATTTTGTTTTTGCTTTTGTTATTGCTCTGTCTCTCTTTTTCTGTCTTCTTTTTGGTTAACTAACTACATTTCGTTTCCTCTATTAACTTTTTAGGTATACTTCTTTGTAAGTTTTTATTGGTTGCTTTCAGGATTAACATATGCATAATTATTACAGTCTACTTAGAATTAATATTATACTATTTTACTTGAAGTAAGAATCTTACAATAGTATAATTGTATTTACATCGATCCATTGTGCAATTGATGACATATATTTTAATTCTATATCTTTTATGACCTCTCACAATACAATCTTATTATTTTTGTTTCAAACAGTTACCTTTAATACAATTAAAAGAGGAAAAAAGAGATAATCTTTTTTTCCCCTATATATTTACCATTTCCAGTGCTCTTCATTCCTTTTTGCGGATTTAAATTTCAATGACATTATTTCCCGTCAGCCTGAAGAGTTACTTTAGCTTTTCTTGTAGTTCAGGTCTACTGATGACAAATTCCCTCAGTTTTTATTTTAAAATTGTCTTTGTTTTACCTTTATTTTTGAAGGTTATTTTTACTACGTATACATTTCTGAGTTCACAAATTTTCTTTCTTTTTTCAGCACTTCAAAGTTGTTATTACACTGTCTTCTCACCTCCATCAGTTTGATGAGAAACAGCATTCATTTGTGTATTTATTCTATTGCAAGTAATGTGTCTTTTGTCTTTTTGGATTTTAATATTTTATCTTAAAAGATAAAGAAAATATGATGTGCCTATGTCTTATTTTGTTTGTTTATATTATGTTTGGGGCTTGATGAAATTCTTGAATCTGAAGGTTGTTTTTCATCAGACTTTGTATATTCTCAATCATAATTTTCTCAAAAAATTTCTCCTATTATTTCACTTTTGTCTTTCTGGGACTCCAATTAAATATATACCAGACTGCTTTTTACTGTCCCACAGGTGACAGAGTCATTATTGTCTTCAGTCTTTTTCCCTCTGTTCTTCATATTGGATAATTTTTAGCAATCTCTCTTCAGGTTTATTGACTCTTTAATATGTAGTCTCTAGTTTTCTGTTAAATTCATTTAGTTAATGTTCATAACCATTTCTTTCTTTTAATAGTTTGCATGTTTCTGCCAATATTTCCCATCTATTCATTCAATATGTTTGTATTTTACTTTAACTCTTTGCAATAATAGCTATTAAGTCCTTTTCTACTAATTCCAACCTCTGGGTCATCTTGGAGTCTGTTTCTATTGACTTTTCCCCCACTTTAATATAGACTATTTTTTAGAGCAGTTTTAGGATCACAGAAATATTAAGCAGAAGGTACAGAGAGTTTCCATAGGTCCTGTGTCCGTACACATTGGCAGCATCTCCCACTATGAATACACTTCATGAAAATAGTTCATTTGTTGCAGTTGATGAACTTACATTGACACTTCACTGTCACCCAAAGTTTGTCGCCCAAAGAACATTAGGGTTCACTTATGATATTCTACGTTCTTTGGGTTTGGACAAATGTATAATGACATGTACCCATTATTGTAGGATCATACAGGGAAGTTTCACTGCCCTAAAAATCCTCTATGCTCCACCTATTCATCTTTCTCCCAACCCCTAACCCCTGGCAGCCACTGAACATTTTACTGTCTCCACAGTTTTGTCTTTTCCAGAATGTCATATAGTTGGAATTATACAGCATGTAGCCTTTTCAGATTGGTTTCTTTCACTTAGTAATATGTGCTTAAGGTTCTTCCATGTGGCTTGATAGCTCATTTCTTTTTATAGCTGAATAATATTCTGTTGTCTGGATGTACCACAATTTATTTATCCATTCACTTGCTGAAGAGTATCTTGGTTACTTTCAAGTTTTGGAAATTATAAATAAGGCTGCTGTAAGCATTCACGGGCAGGCTTTGGTGTGGACATAAGTTTTCATGTCATTTGGATAAGTACCAAGGAGCACAATTACTGAATCATATGGTACGAGTATGTTTAGTTTTGTAAGAAACCACCAAACTATATTCCAAAGTGGCTGTACCATTTTGCCTTCCCACTAGCAATGAATGAGAGTTCCTGTTGCTCTACATCTTTGCCAGCATTTGGTGGTATTAGTGTTCTGAATTTTGGCCATTCTAATAGGCATGTGGTGGTATTTCATTGTTGTTTTAATGTCCATTTCCCTGATGTCAAGTGATGTGGAGCATCTTTTTATATGCTTATTTGCCATCTGTATATCTTCTTTGATGAGGTGTCTGTAAAGGTTTTGATCAATTTTTTAATTGGGTTTTTTATTGTTAAGTTTTAAGAATTCTTTGTATATTTTGGATAACAGTCCTTTATCAGATGCGCTTTACAAATGTTTCCATCTAGTTGTGTGGCTTCTTTTTTCATTCTCTTGATGTTGTCTTTTGAGGGCAGAAGTTTTTTATTTTATTGAAGTCAATCTTATTAATTCTTTATTTCATGGATTAGTGTTGTATATAAAAAGTCATTGCCATACTCAAGAACATTTATATTTTCTCCTATGTTATCTTCTAGAAGTTTTATAGTTTTGCATTTTTCTAGGTCTGTGATCCATTTTGAGTTCATTTTTGTAAAATGTGTAAAGTCTGTGTCTAGACTGAGTTTTTTGCATGTGGAAGTCCAGTTGGTTCAGCATCATTTGTTGAAAAAACTATCTTTGCTCCATTGTACTGCCTTTACCCTTTTGTTAAAGAACAGTTGACTATATTTATGTTGGTCTATTTCTGGGCTGTCTGTTCTCTTCCATTGATCTATTTGTCTATCCTTTTGCCAGTACCATGTTGTTCATTACTGTAACTTTATAGTAAGTGTTTTATATTATGGATCTTTTGCCTTTCCATGTAAACTTCAGAAAATAATTTGTTGATATCCACAAAATAACTTGATAGAATTTTGATTTAGGTGGCACTGAATCTATAGATCAATTTATGAAGAACAGATATTTTGACAGTGTTGAGTCTTCTTATCCATGAAATCCGTGGATCCATGGATATTATGAAATGGAATACCTCTGCATTTATTGAGCTCTTTTTTGGTTTCTCTCATCAGGGTTTTATAGTTTTCTTCATATACATCTTGTTTATATTTTGTTAGATTTATACCTATTTCATTTTTTGAGGTGTTAATGTAAATAGTACAGTGTTTTTAAATTTAAATTCCAGTTGTTTGTTGCTGGTATATAGGAAAGTAAATGACTTTTGTATAGTAACCTTTTATCCTGAAACCTTGCTATAATCACTATATTCAATTTGCTAGTATCTTGTTGAGGATTTTTACATCTATGTTCATGAGAGATATTGGTCTGTAGTTTTCTTTTAATGTCTTTGTTTGGTTCAGTAGGGTAATGGTGGCCTCAGAAAATGAATTAGGAAGTATTCCTTCTGCTTCTATCTTCTGAGAGAGATTGTAGAGAATTGGTATAATTTCTTCCTAAAATATTTGGTAGAATTCACCAGTGAACTCATCTGGGCCTGGTGATTTCTCTTTTGGAAGGTTATTAATTATTGATTCAATTTCTTTATTGGTTTGGGGCTATTCATATTGTCTATTCTTGTGTCAGTTTTGGCCGATTGTATCTTTCATGGAATCAGTCCATCTCATCTAGGTTATCAAATTTGTGGACATAGAGTTGTTCCTAGTATTCCTTTGTTATCTTTTTAATGTCAATGAGAGCTGTAGTGATGTCCCCTCTGTCATTTCTGATATTAGTAATTTGTGTCATCTCTTTTTTTTCTTGGTTAACTTGGCTGGAGGTTTATCAATTTTATTGATCTTTTCAAAGAACCAGCTCTTGGTTTCATTAATTTTCCCTATTGATTTTTTTTGTCTTCAGTTTCATAGATTTCTGCCATATTTTTATTATTTCTTTTCTTCTGCTTACTGTGGATTTAATTTGCTCTTCTTTTGCTAGTTCCCTAAGATGGAAGCTTAGATTATTGATTTTGGGTCTTTGTTATTTTCTAATATATGCATTCAATGCTATAAATTTCCCACTAAGCACTGCTTTCACTGAATCCCACAAATTTTGTTAAGTTGTATTTTCATTTTCATATTTAATATTTTAAAATTTCTCTTGAGATTTCTTGTTTGATTCATGTGTAATTTAGAGGTCTGTTGTTTAATCTCCAAGTATTTTGGGATTTTCCAGCTATCTTTCTGTTATTGATTTCTAGTTTAATTCCATTGTGCTCTGAGAGCAGCCATAGTATAGTTTCTATTCTTTTAAAGTTGTTAAGGTGTATTTTATGACCCACAATGTAATCTAGCTTGGTGAGTGTTCCATGTGAGCTTGAGAAGAAGGTCTATCCTGCTCATTTTGGATGGAGTGTTGTGTAGACGTCAGTTATATCCAGCTGATTGATCATGCTGTTAACTTCAACTATGCTCCTTACTAATTTTCTGCTACTATATCTGTCCATTTCTGATAGAGTGGTGTTGATGTCTCCAACTATCATAGTGGACTCATTTATTTCTCCTTGTAGTTCTGTAGTTTTTGCCTCATGTATTTTGACACTCTATTGTTAGGCACATACACATTAAGGATGTGTTACGTCTTGGAGGATTGTCCCCTTTATCATGATGTAATGCCCTCTTTATCCCTGATAAGTTTTCTTGCTCTGAAATCTGCCCTGCCTGAAATTAATATATCTGCTCCCACTTTCTTTTGATTAGTGTTAGCATGGTATATATTTTTTTCCATCCATTCTTACTTTTAAATTATATGTGACTTTAAAGTGGATTTCTTGTAGACAGCGTGTAGTTGGGTCTTGTTTTTTGATCCACTCTCACAGTCTCTGTCTTTTAATTGATGTATATATACCATTGACATTTAAAACGATTATGGATATTGTTGCATGATATGCTGACCAAAAGGAACACTTGTAAATGTGGCAAGGTGTGGAGGTAGGGGAAGCATTCTATTGTTCTATGATTATGTCTCAGGTTTTTAGTGAGCCAGTGGCCCTGGGCTGTGAACTACACAAGTGCCTCTCGTGTTTTTCTCAGCCTTAAGTGGAACCAAATGACTGGAGGGTGCTGGAGTTTGGCATTTCCCTTCCCCCATGTGAAAGGCTTGAGGGGTTTGAGTTGAGTATTTCCCTTATCCCATGTACAAGGCTAGAGCTGGCTGGAGTTGAGTATTTCCTTCCCCCAGGTTAGTTAGGGTCTGATAAAACCCCAGCAGGTTAGGCTCTGATAAGATAGTTTCTCTTGAGGGCAGGTCTTATTAAGAATTACAGAATGCTCTGGTGTATTTCAAATGGCTACTTTCCCTATTCCCCTGCCAGAAGCCCAAGAGGATTTTTCTTCAATATTTACCGTGGAAACCTGGTAGGGCTCCAAGAGGAAAACTCACAAAAGTGTGGGAGCCTCTGTGGAGTCTTTAACCCTCAGACTTGTCTACACTAAGCCTCTGGCAATTCATCTATTACAGTTCCGTTGTTCCTATCCCAGCACTGATTCCCATGGGGGTTTCTGCTGTAGTAAGTTGTGATTCTCTGTATCCACCTGTTTGTCTCTCCAATTTTGGGGACAGTGGTTTGTCCTGTGACTTCACTTCTATAATGGATCTAAAAAGAGCTGTTGATTTTTTTCAGTTTGTTCAGCTTTTTCCTTGTTAGGATGGAGTAGAGGCTTCTAAATTCCTTACATGCAAGACTGGAAACTGGACTTGACTATTTTATTTCTTAATTTTTGATCATATTTTCCTTTCTCTTCATGTCTAGTAGTTTTTTTATTATATGCTGGAAATAATCATACATTGTAAGGGGGATGTTGAGTTTTGTTCACACAGGCAATCAAATTCCTAGCAGATCCTCTTGATCTTGTCAGGCTTTGTTTTTTGATTTGCTTGTGTGGGTCCATTTTGGTTAATCCTAAATCCTTAATCCTAAATCATGGTCCTACTCTTAGTGTGGTCATTATTACTAACGCATGACCTTTTTTGATCTCAAAGAAATGCCTGAGGTAATCAGGGAGGTCTTTCTATTCTGGTATGGCCAGCACATTAACATGTTCTAGAATTGCAGAATCTTAGTTAGACTACTTTGCTTGGACTCTACTTCTTGTTCCCTGGTCCAGAAAGGGATCCAAAGCAGTCAGGCAAGGTAACAAGGGGCTCACCTCACATATTTTTCTTTTGTCACTGATCACAGTTTTGTGCTACCTATTGAATATCTAAGAACAGTGGTATTTTATCTGGTTTTAGAGTTGTTCACAGAGGGAAGGCATGGTTGACATCTTTTACTCTGTGTTAGTTGGAAGCAGAATTCTAGCATCTTTTCATACTTGCATTAGCTTTACTATGTTTTAATATTTGTTATGAAGACACTTCTGTCTCTTCTCCCAAAACATTCTCATTGTTTTCATTGTTTCTGGATATTATCTCATATGTATTACTCTAGGTAACTTTGCCAGGTTAGAGGAAACATTCTATTGGGATTTTGATTGGGATTACATTAAATTTAGGGGAAAATTCACATTTTTTTTCCATACAAACTCTTTCTATTTAAGAAAAAAGTATCTCTTTACATTAACTCAACTTTCCTTGTATTGTCCCTCAATTGCTTTTAATAATTGTGCAAACATAGGTTCTACACATTTATTATAAGATATATTGTTTTTGTTGCTATTTGGATAAGCTTTATTCTGTTTTATATTGTAAATCTCCATTATTTACGTGAAATAAGTAGTTTTGTATTTTTAACTTTAATCAATTTTTTGAGCTCTCATTTTCTTCTAGTTTTCTAGCTGATCATTTTGTGTTACCTCCCTATACCATCTAGGTACAAATAATAATGTTTTTTACTCTGCCTTTCCAGTATATATATACTTTTTATTTACTTATATTGTCTAATTATAGTAGATAGTACTTCCAGAATATTGTTTTCTAAAAGCATCCTTATTATGCTAATGCCAAAGTTAATGGTATTTCAAAATTAAGCACCATGATGCCTTAAAAAATTAAGAAGTTATGTATACCCTTTCTACTAATTTTTTAAATTAAATTTTGACAAATGTTATCTAATAGCAAATACCTCTTGACCCCCATAATTATTGTTCTATAGTTTTCCTCGTTGAATTATTAATTTGGTGATTAATATAATTAGACTTTATAATACTTAAAGTCTCTTGCATTTTTAGTGAACCTCACTAGATTATGCTGGCTTTTAAAAAAATATTTCGCTGGTTTTATTTGCTAAGTATTTATTCCTAAATAAACTTTTGGCCAACAATACATGAGTGAGTTTAGTTTGTTTTATTTTTGTTTCCTAACTTTTTCAGATTTTAGATCAGTGTTATGCTGATTTATTTTCTGAAACAGTTAAAATGGCATGGGCAGTTTTTCTTTTTTGATAGTGATAGAAATCAACACCCAGATCATTTGGGCCTGACATTTGGTGGTGGTGGTGGTGGTGGTGGTAAGGGGTGGGGCAGATGACTCTTCTGACAACTCACAATTCCTTCCATTTTATTACTGTTTCAGCATTCAAGCCTTTCTTGGTAATTTAGTTTCCTAAAAATCATCCATTTCATCCAAGATTTGAATACATTAGCACATAATTGTGCAATATATGATCTTATGGTGCTATGTTTAATAACCTTTGTAAGGAAAGAAAGAAGCAAATGATGTTCATTGTAGGAAAAGAATCAGAAAATACAGAGTATACAGAATTATGTAGATACTAATTCTTTTTCATGACCCAGAAATGACCTCTGTAATTATTTGAGGAATATTTTCTCCAACTTTCATTCTTTAAAACCTGTTCTATTTACCTCTATAGTTTGTGCTGCCTCCAGGAAAGGGGTGACGAGTGGGTTGAACGGAGATCATTAGTCTGTCTGTCTTGCTGTTTTGAGAGCTGCAGAGGGATGTGGGAGTGGGCTGGTCTAGCCCACAGTGGTGGGAGCACAGGAGGAATAGAAACAAGGCTACGCACAAGGACTGGAGAAATGATAGGAAGTGGGGACTTTTACATCTAATGCAGTGAGCTTAGAGACAAGGTCTTATTCAGAATAAAGGCTCTGCAGTACAGGATAGAAAAAATAAGGCAAATGAATTCAAGAGGCAGAACCACCGTATTACAAAGAGGGAGAGGCACTTTTGAATGGTATATACGTTCCGATAGAGAAAGAGGTAGTAAGTGTTCTGAGTTGATTCAGATGGAAAAGTCAGATTCTTTGGCTTTATCTCAGTGGTTTTAGGGTTTTGTACTTGTAGATGCTCTTTCAAGCAGCAGTAGAAGCCGCTTTTGTTCAGGTATTCCAAGTAAAGACATTTAAGTGAACTTGGAGATTAAGCTGGATTTGGGACTTCGAGTCAGTTGCCTATGAAGGATCAAGTGCCTTCATATAATGCCATTTGCTGGTTTAATGACTTCAGTTGGATTTCTACCTCCTGAGCTGATATATTTTCTTTAACATATTGAGAGACACTGAGATGAAGTACTGAGGGAAGACAAGCAAATGCATGATCCTTACCAATAAGTAACGCTACCAGCCAAAGCTAAAAGGAAATAGGATTGTCAAAGATGCTTTTCAGAGTTTGTGAAAAACTAGAAGTATGTAGAGAGGCAGCTGTACTGAAATGGATGTAGCACAGGCTTTGGAGTAAAGAAAGCTTCAGAGGTTGAAACTTGGGTTGGTGTTGCTATTCTGATATGGACTATCTGTGTGATCTCTTACAATCGCTTAATTTCTCTGAGCCTGATTTTTCCTCAAAAATTGAGGATGGTAGTTAATCCTTTGTCATAGGATTTGCTTTTCAACTTAGATAAAGAATATGAACTACGTTTGTACACCATAACTATTATTTATTGCATACCTTCTATGTTTGGGCCACACCTGTGCTAGCAGTTGGTGTTAGAACAATGCATGAGACAAAAATCCCTGTGCTTAAGGGGAAATAAGAGTCCATTGGGGTTCATAATTTACTAATACTTCAGGACAGGAAAAGACAGTTTTCTACTTCAGCAAATATCAAAATAATATATGTTCTTTAGAAGAAAGGGAACTACAGAAAAGTATAAAGAAAAAATGGAAAAAAACTAAAAATCTACCACTCTGAAATAACTGTTTTTATCATAAGGTAATCACCACTCTATGAATCTCTCTGGGAATACACAAAATAGAAAGTTGGATAGATGCAGGCAGAAAGATAAATAGTCCAACTAATTATGTGAAAATGGAACCTTATATATGTTTAAAAATAAGATTGTTGGGGCCAGCCTAGTGGCACAGCAGTTGGGGTCACACATTCCACTTCAGTGGCCCGGGGTTCACTGGTTCGGATTCTGGGCGTAGACCTGCTCACCGCTCATCAAGCCATGCTGAGGCAGCGTTCCACATAGAGGAACTAGAAGGAACTACAACTAGGATATACAACTATGTGCTGGGGCTTTGGGGAGGAAAAAAAGAAAAAAAAAAGAGGAAGATTGGCAACAAATGTTAGCTCAGGGCCAATCTTCCTCAAAAAAATGTTTAAAAACAATAAAATAAAATTATTGAACTTAATTTCATTTGAATCTAAAGTGAAAAATGTAAGACTAAAATGAAAGCAAAGGAATCGATGAAACTTCAAAAATTTTTTTCTGTTGCAAATGATGTAGAATTCTAAAAGATTTCTCTAGGGTTAAGATGAAAGATTATGTAACTTTGGAAATTCAAACATTTTTATCAACCTTTATGTATCAAATTAAGTCAGTAATAATTAATTTTTTATTATGAAATTTGAGAAAATCAGCACTTTTTCTACTTCGTTATACCTTCTCTCCCCCTACTCCCAACATTTGTTTTATTTTATAATTATACTGCTGAGGTCACCCTCTCTTTGATAATCTTAATTTCCACAATTGCTTAGTCTTAGTTCTATATCGAATGCTCATTGAGATCTATATTGATGCTCATCTATAGAGAACGCTATAGTGATGCTCATCAGTCCTTTTATAATTTCCAATTTCTTTGTTTTGATTTATCTCTTGGATGAATGGATAAAACACTCACAGGAAATCCAGTTGAAGGCATCAGAGAGCTACTTAGAAATAGAGTTTCCAGGCAGCCAAGACTTGCTGGGCCAAGAGCATGGAGAGAATGAGCTATAGAAAAGGGAAACCGACACTTAATAGTTTTCCTTGAGGCATTTGCTAAGTTGTCAAACTGCAAAGGATGAGAGGCTAAGATGAATGAAATTTTTGGCATTCTCACTGTGGCAAGGGGAAAAATAAACTGGGGATCACAACCAGACGTGGAGGAGGGACCCTAGTAAATACTCCAGATCATCAGTTGAGATCCCTGAAGAGCCAAATGTTAGAAATGAAGGCAAACCAGAGGCCAAAACCTTATGAAAACTGTGACGCGGCCTAGGTTAGCACAGTCCTTGATTATATTAAGATAAAATGCCCCATTTCACCTGCTCACTAGGGTGAGCTCAGTTTGGAGGAAGATATTTTCCAGAGCTTCTATTATTCTTCATTTGTATTTCATGTATCTTTCATATATAATATTAATCTCTTAGTAAAAAATTGCCATGTGTACCAAAAAACAGGACCTGGAAAACAAATTATAAAAATAGGCTCATAAATGTCCCAGACATTGGAATTATCAAGCACAGATGTTATCAGAACTGTGATTAATATGTTCAGAAAAATATATGACAAGATGGAGAATTTCACCAGAGGAAGAAATCTATTTAAAAAAAAAAAAGGGGCCAGCCCAGTGGTGTAGTGGTAGAGTTCATGTGCTCCACTTCTGCGACCCAGGGTTCGCAGGTTCAGATCCTGGGCATAGAGCCGTAGCACCGCTTATCAAGCCATGCTCTGGCAGGTGTCCCACATACAAAGTAGAGGAAGATGGGTACAGATGTTAGCCCAGGGCCAATTTTCCTCAGCAAAAAAGAGGAGGATTGACAACAGATATTAGCTCAGGGCTAGTCTTCCTCACCAAAAAGAAAAAAAGAATCACATGGAAATTCTACCACTAAAAATGTCTCAAAAAAAGGGAACAATCTATAATTTCCCTTAGAATTCGAGATCTTAATCAATCTTCTCCTATCTTTAATGGAAATCCCTTTTGTTTCATTTTAACCTATTTTCTATTTCTTTTTTCAGAGTAGTCATTCTTGTCATTCTCTATGAAAAAGAATGTAAGTATTCTTCACTATATTTGAAGACAGTTACATTTCAGTACCAAGCATATTAGACTTATGAAACGTCATTCTCTTATGAAAGAAAATTAAAAATTTCACATGATGTAATTGAACATATGGTCAAGAGATATTTTCTTTAAAAATCATCTTTAACATTCTTGAAGTAAATGCTAACATTTGGAAATTTTTGTTTCTCAAAAAAGGCCATCTTTCATTTGTGCAATTATATATTTTATTATTTTTTAAAGCCTAATTTTGAATATAAACATCAGTAAGGTGACATAGTACTATATTTAGGAAACTTGCAAAGAAGTAGGAATTACAAAGTCTAAATTTATTTAAAATCGTATATACTTTCTTCTGGTGCCTGATATATTTTTCTGTGTGAAGACTAAAAAAAAAAAAAACAACATAATAATAGCAGGGACTAACACTGTAGCATTTGACTACTGATAATGTTGATATCTATAGTCATCATCCAAGAGTATCTTTTACTACTTATTTGTAATTCATTCATTCAGTCAACATTTACTGAGTATCTGCCATGACACTGTCTTTGCTTTAGAGCAATTTGAAATCTAGTGGTAGAGGCAGACATTTTTAATTTCAAAAAGGACAACAAAGATGGTAGGTGTGAGTTTGAGCAGGAATGCCTCATCTTACTGAGGTTGAATGTGGATGTGGGGAAGGAGTCTTTAGAGAAGTCTTCATAGTGGAGGATGGTTGAAGGAGTCTAGAAGGTTAATGGGAGTCCACCAAGCAGAAAGGCGGAAAGAACATGTGCAATGAATAGAGCAATGGTTGTTTCGTTTCTTTGTTTTAGTCTTAGTAAAGAATGCTAGACACAGTCACTCCTGTCATGTGGGAAATGACAATTTAAGGGTCTCACGGAGCCCCTCAGGAAATCATTCTCCCTCAGCTTGGCCTGTACTTGTTTTATAAAACTGGAGCTCAGGTCCCCATCCGTGGACCAGCTGTGCTCTGTCCTCTCCAGCTCCTTCTTCCATCATCTGGTCCCAGAGTCTGTACATAGACCTCATTATTCCCAGAGGCTGCTTCCCTATGAAGCTCAGCTCAGGGATGAAGAAGCCTGGAGGGTCGACTCTTTCCTCGAACCTCAAGGCCCCAGCACTGAATCGGGTATACCTAGTAGTTAGGAAGATACCATGAAAACTGCCAAAGGGACAAAGAGTTGTGTAGTACAGACACAAGAATGGACATTCTCAAACTTCAGTGTAACACCTGAAGAGTTTATTAAAATAGATTTTCAGGCCCCAGAATTTCTGATAAGGTAGGTCTGGAGGGAGGCTGAGGATTGGTTCCTGGGGATGCTGATGCTGCTGGTCCAGGGAGCATGCTCGGAGAACCGCTGCCCTAGGGAAAGTAAATCTTTCTTATCTGTACAGAAAGATCTGTAGAAAGATCTGTTAAACAACAGCAACAGTACTCTGATATTTCACCTTGGCTAATATTCAAAAATTTGGCTATTCCTAAAAATTATATGATATTATGATTTAATTTGGTAAAGTCAGGTGTTAGAGAATGGTAAGCCTTGAGCAGTCTTGATAGATAGGAGATAAAATGGCTCAAAATTTAGAAGCTTTCAAATTAAAACATTCAAATAAAAGGGAAGGATAATATAGACTACTTCATGAAGAAAACCGCAAATACACTTTTCCAGTTTAGTTTTCATTTGCTCAGTACATTCTTAATAAACAGAAATTTAGAAACAGAAACTCTAATAATGTGATTGGTAGTTATAATCATTTTTGGATGTCTAACCTCACTCCAGTTCATATTAAACAAATAATTATGCACTTATATATTGTACAGGACTGTGGTTCTCAGCTCTGGCTGAATACTAGAAGCACCTGAGGGAATCTGGATTAATGAATCTGTGGTCCAGGCATTGACATTCTGTTGAAAATTCCGTAGGTAATTCTAATATGTATCAAGGGTTGAAAATCACTGGTGTAGTCATTGGGCTAAGGGTAACCTATATTTCACGAGTCAAGATTTTACTAATTGTTTTCCTATGAAGCCCACATCAATTATTGTCTGTATCAGGGCTTTTCAGTTTACATATGTCTTAATGAATCAAAATTCTCCAACTTTTGGTAAACAACACTTTGAAATAATGCTGTGCTTCATTTATTGCCAGTTGGTACTGAAATCATATTTTTCTTTCTAATGAGTTTCATTATATATGCAGATTAGGAACAAATTTTAAATATTACAAGTCATGGCAAAGGGGAAACCAGACAGCATGTTCCAGCAACATGACAAAAATGATGGAAGTTTTCAAAAACTTGCTGGCAGCAAATTCACTGCCAAAGAGCCACAGATCATGTTAATGCCTTGTTGGCTGTCATCCTGTTAGTTAAATTGAAGGGAGCTTTTGATTAAGGGTATAGTCCAACCTAGATCAAAGTGGGAATGACTCTTGACACTTTGGTTCTTTTTAAGAAAGAGGAGTTTGATTAGTCACTCATAAACTTGACTGACCACATAGAAGGACATAAATTACTTGGTGAAACAGCTTACTGTTTAGAATCATAGGGATTACAAGAGAAATCTTAGCAATTAATGGTTTGTGCCAGTAGCTAAGTTCGGGATTTATTTAGCTGGATCCCAGATTTAGGACATAGAAGTACAGGATGTGCAATTAAATGTGAAATTCACATAAACAGTAAGTGATTTTTAATATAATTAAATATTAAATATAGCATGGGGCATACTTATTCTAAAAAATTATTCATTTTTTTAGTCTGAAGTGCACATTTAACTGGGCATTCTGTATTTTATCTGGAAGGTTAAATCTTACTCCATCCTCCAAGGGGTTTTCAGCAGGACTGAGTAACAAGAAAAGGAGTCTCTTGAAATTACTATCTTAGAAACATTAGATCTGACTCACCCCTCTTGCCTCTTGTAAGTTATCATAATGGTAAAATACACTCCTCTGCTTTACTGTTGTAAAGTCAGGAAAATAAAAGTACAGGAGAGATAGATACACCCAGTCCATCCAATGAACAGAGCTAAAATCTCTTCCTAATTTTCTATTGTTTGTCCTCCATATTTACCAAAATCTTCTAAAACTTGACCTTCCACTGATGTCTGAGTTTATAACCCTTTATGATTTCATTTTGTCTCTTTTCTTTCTCAGCCTGGATTCCATGATTCATCTTTTAAACCTCATTTTCACCAACACTCTCAAATTGTTCATTTTTATAGTCCAACTACTCGGGGACCCTAATATTAGAATGACCTGGGGACTTTTCTCTAACTAGACATGCCTGCTCTCCTTTCTTGCCTCCCCAATAGAAAAGCCTAGTCTAGTGCCAATGAGCGTAAGAAAGTCAGGCTGTTCCTTTCAAGTCTTCATAGGGAAAAAAACCAATCATCTATGTCTGGTTTGCCTTTTTGGAGGTTACTGTTCCCAAGAAGAAGGCACAATCAGTCCCACCAGCAAATATGTAGTTCTTGAGTTGTCCCTCCTTAGTTCTCATTACTTCTATTAAAAGGAAGTATGTTGCACGCCTGAAACTAATATAATGTCATATATCAATGATATCTCAGTTTTAAAAGGGGGGAGTTAGTTTTGCCTTCTATTACCTCAGTGGCCACACTCGCCTGCATTCAGAGCCATTGCCACAAATCATGTGATGCTTCCAGTCATCTGGGAGCTCCCTGCATGCATTCCATAAGCATGGGGTTGTGGAGTGCCCATGCAGGTTGTCGCTCCAGACCAAGCAATGATATGAAACAGGTTTAATGTCCCTAGAGCACCTGCTAACAGGTTCAAAATCATGGCCACAAAATAAAAATTGGAGACTCTCCAACTTCACAACCTCCCTGTAGAACAAACCCAAGTATCATGGGTTCAGCTCTGGGCACATATTTACAATGAAAGAATATATTGCAAATTGCTGCTTGTTTTTAATGTCAGGGTTTCTTTTTTTACTCATTTAACAGTGGAAATTTTCTATAAATATGGAAAAGATAAAATATTCTAAAACCAAGTTAACCATTAAACCATGTATTTTGTCAGATGCTTTATTTGCTTGTATTTATTGCATGTAACTGTTCCTGTCTTCATGACATGTGAAAACTCTTTTACTCAGCTGAGCTGAAAGTGGTTTGAAACTCAGAAGAATGGCATTTGGCTGTGCTTGTTAGACAAGCTAGTTGATTGTGTAAAAACAGTTTGAATGCAGAGTTTTCTCCTGGGAGGAGCAAAAGGAATGATTGAAATCACCGCCATGTTTCAATCATGGAGTTGGTAATTTGGATATAGACAAACTTATCAGGAATTCCTGCGGAGCAGTTTGCAAAGGCCCGGAGTGGAGCAGTGAAGGCCTGCAGACTGGGATGGGCTAGTCCTCGGAAATGTGAAAGGTTGGTAGAGAGGCTCAGCAAGGGCCCCCAGCACGCTGGACTTTCCCTCTTTGGAAAGTGGGCTTACGTCTTGTGGTGTTGTTGACACCACGCCAAAAACACCTCATTACTGTGGCATGATTGAGGTCATGCCCTTGAGTCACTTAATTCCAGTCCCCAGTTTTCACTGAAAAGTAAAACACCCTCAGTGAGTTGTCTTGAGGAGGAAAAACCCCGTTTCAGCTCTCCTTTCCACAAAGCCCAACTACCAGGCCTGCAGGCCAAGGTAATTGTTTGTCTGTCTGCAGCTGCTTGCAGCAGCCCAGGTGGTAATAACGTGGACACTCGCAGGTTGGAACTTCCCTTCCAGGTGTGTTGCAGAATCTGACAAACAGCAGCTCCGTACAGGAGGGATGGGTCCTCACAGGTGGATACGGCTGAGGGGCCTCCAGGCACTTCTTGCACTGTACATGAAGTTGAGCAGTGAGCTTGCTGGAAGAGAAGTGGAGGAGGTTGTGTGAAATATGGTCTCTGTGGTTCCCAGAGCAGTTTTGCAAAGCTGTAGAAGTGAAAGAAAGTGCAGCTCTAGCTTAGCGGTCCTTGTGCCAAACAGGATACAAATGAGCCCTCCTAAATAGCCCATGAATATCTATCGTTGGTGCTGGGGGACGTGATGATGGCAGAGGGACTTGTGGGGCTGCCAGGAGCACAAACAAAGGCTAAGCCAGAAAGCTGCCCATGTGTATGTGTGTTTCAAACTGGGTCTCATCAAGAATGGGTCTTTGAAAACTGATCTTGATCTTTGAAAAAAATTCTAGTATGGGAAGAGATTTGAGACTAATTTGATTAGCTGTTTGAGGTTGGAAAGGGCAATTATATTATAGGGAAAATTAATGGAAGGAAGTTTCACTTAAATACCTATTAACTAGGGAGTGGCTCCAAAAATCTCTAATCTAGTGATCTTAGGGTATAAGTATAAAGTGACAGTACAAAATTCTTTATCTCCTGGGAAAGATTTCTCTCTTTATTTCTCATATATATAGGTACTATTATATATGGTAAATATATATATTTACCATTATTTATATAAACAGCATTGGAAACTAAGGGATAGAGAATGAATCTGTGTTGCTGATGCAAAGAAAATCTTGTAAGAAAATGATTTGAGGGGCCGCCCGGTGGCGCAGCGGTTTAGTCCACGCTTGGCAGCCCGGGGTTCGCAGGTTCGGATCCCGGGCGCCCGCCGACGCACTGCTTGTCAGCCACACCGTGGTGGCGTCCCATATTAAGTAGAGGAAGATGGGCACGATGTTAGCCCAGGGCCAGTCTTCCTCAGCAAAAAGAGGAGGATTGGATGGATGTTAGCTCAGGGCTGGTCTTCCTCACAAAAAAAAAAAAAAAAAAGAAAGAAAATGATTTGATGAGAGTCAAATGTGTCAGTTTGCCACAAGAAGCCAATAAAAAGGTCAAACTACATTATTTATAGTTTAGTATAGCATTCTTTAACATATATTATGTGACCTTCTGTCTTTGAGTGAAGTTTTACAATGTACAATCATGAATTTGTTTCCTAAAATCTATAGATGAGTGTATAGACACACACACACACACACACACACACACACACAGAGGCACTGTTTATAGTGGAGTCATGGATTATGTTGGGATTAAGTTCTAAAGTCAACAAGTAATGCAGAAATCATGAATTATAAACTTACCCCTGGAACGCTTCGAAGTCACTCATAAAAACAGGATGTACAATTTTGCTTTTATGGTAACACTTGAGCATGCTGAAGTTTAAGTGTGCATAGAATGAGCTAGACTGAAGAAAAGATAAATATAAAATCTTCATGCTAATGTTTGGGTGTTCAAACCATTCCACTTGACATGGACAGCAGGCATCAAAAACAGCTTTCAAGTCCCTAGTGGGATGATGGGTGGGTGATTTGAAGGGATTTCTGCTTTCTGGCAGACTTTACTCCATTTTATCTTACTAGTAGGCTTCTGTACTTCTAATAAATATTTCTTTCCTTTTTTAATGATAAGGATTAAAAGAGATAATAACGTCTCAACTCATGGAGGTTGGATTTCAAAGTCTGTGCAAAAGGTAAAGGAGTCTATGATATGATTCCATTTTATTTTGAGAAAATAAACTTTCCGTTGAGTTGGTTTCACTTTGGAAGTCATTTTGTTTACATTGCGTCTACCTGCACATACTCTTTTTGTTTTGGTAAATGGAAAGAAGACGGGTTTCATCTCCTTAAGTCAATAATGGTTAATTGTTTTACCATAAAACTGATTTTTATAGATAGTGATGACAATTTCAGTCTCTCTTCTTACAGTTTATTTTGCATGCGTGGTATGTTTTGGTGTGTGTGTGCGCTAAGTGTTTGAGTGTATCAAGACATCTGGTGCAAACCTCTATCAAAGCTTGAGTGTGAGGGAGATGCAGACATGTCTGGAATTTCCTACACCCTATGGGAGTAGGTCCAGCAGAAGCCTCAGGATAGGAAGACACAGGAACTTTGTATGAAAATTCAACCTGCAAGAGGAAGAAGTATGGCACAGGGAACTTGGCCCAGTAAGAAAGGCTTAGTTGTGGTGGCAGCGAGGACAAATCTGATGACAGCAAGTTATTTTTCACTCAGCTCTGTCTCCTAGTCCAACCCGTGATAGATTCTTTTCTGACTCCCCTACAGAGCAGAGTGGGCTGTTTTACTAGAAACTCTCTAAGAGACTGTGGCCCAAATGGCACTGCCTTGGTAACCCCTAAGGGGGACAACTCAAAGGACAGCATGGGACAGAAACTGTGGCCATTTGGCGCCATGACGCCCGGAACAACAGCCAAAGTACTGGAAGGATCAGAATTATTTATAAGCGCATGTGAGGTCTTGTCTGGGGACTCCCAGAAATTGGTGAGTACACAAAGCAGAGAAATTTGAATTATTACTGTTTAATGTGACCACATCTGTACCCACAGTCTGGTGAGGCTGAGAGAAATTCTATTTTTACCTCTACTATTATACATCAGAAGGAATGGTAATTATTTGTTTACACATCTGCTCCCCTACTAGGCTCTGAGGCCCTTCAGGCCAGGGACTATATTTTATTCATCTTTGTTTTTCCAGAATCTAGCCTTTGCCCTGGTACATAATAGGTGCTCATTAAGTGGTGAGTTTTTGGTTTTTCTTTTTTGATAAGAGTAATTTTTGTGTTTGTATTTGTTGATGATCATAGAAATAACTATCTGAGATATAAAACTATTAGGTGAGGAAGAGGGGAAGCCTGGGTTTTGACTTTGTTTCCACCATTGTAGCATCTTCCTTCACAGTCTATTGCCATGAACGTGAATAGTCGCTGATAGAGCTTCCTGCCTGAGAGGAGAATGCTGAATTGGAATTTGGGGAAGGAACCTCAAAATATCCCATTAGATTAGAGCAGTCATGTTTTTATACAGAGGTTGGATAAAGGAGAAAAGAGAGTATTTCAGCTAGAGGCTCTGAAAGGCTGACAATGAGTGTAGCACAATATAAGCCTCAGTTTATTGTGTCTGAATGAATGCATTGGCATTTCTAGACTGTAACCTATACATCTGCTTTACTGGGGGGAGGGACGAGCGAGGGAGCCAGAGAGGAGGGATTAGGGTTGTAAAAATAGAACCAGTGTGAGAGACTGAAGAAAGGGATGTTAGCAATGACCCGGCTCAGCCACTTATGCAGCTCTGCCACATTCCTCAGAACAAACAGCTATTAAAATCCAAGCGAACAAAGCCTGTAGCAGGCTTAGTAATGACAAGCACTGTCAGCACACTATAATTAACATGGGGTGGTATAATTTATAAGGAATGCACTATACAGTTTAACTCCACCACAGAGGGGGAATATCTGTTGTTAGCCTGCAGAATCAAAAGTAGCCTCATCCCTTGATGCAAGCATCTTTCTTTCCAAATGTGCTTTAATTTATTTTTTAACTCACAAAAGCCTTTGTCACACTGAGTTAGTTCTGTGCGAGGCACGAGTGAGCCTTGGCGGTGACCCTTCACCTCCCCTCCTCCTCCCATAGTAATCAAGAAGGAAAGTCTCAGCAGACTGTCTTTACTGTACATAATTAAGCAGTTCTGAATGCTCAGTGAAACTCAAATGGGATGGCATGGAGCCTGGTAATATGACAGTTAATGGGATGAGACTAGCACTTACTCTGCCTCTATAATAAGCAAAGGCTTTTTGCTTTCCAACTGAGGACAGGAAGAGAAGGAAGCAGTCACAAAAGATAACAACAATGGGAATATGGGTTGTTGGGCCCCTCTCTCTAACTTTTATGATAGTCTTCAAAAAAGAAAGTGCACCCTAACTGGAAGAGATTGCCTCTTAATTATCCTTGTTCCTTGGCTGTAATCAGCAAAGGCTTTTACTTCTACGTAGCTGCAGATCGGTGTGTGAAGCATTCCCAGAAAATAGCTCTAACGGGAAGGTTTATACCTCTTTACTCTTCTTTCTGCCTCCCGCAAACCTTTAAGCTAGCTGAAATACTGCCTTAATCCTACCTCCTCAGTGATGAGGGTATTTAAGAAAATGATGTGTTATTTTGCTTTTAGAGGATGGTCAACAAAAGTATCTGTCATAAAGAACCATTTGCTAGGTATGTGGCTTTCCTCTATTGACCTACACACACAAAAATAGCATCTCTTTCCTTCCCTGGAAGAAAGAAACTGGGTAAAATTACCTTTGAAGCAAGAAAAATACGGTGATAGAAATCAATGGTTATTTTTAGCCACATAATCTTGGTATCGCAAATTAAAAATGCTCGTTGGCGTTGTCCGTTGAGCAACTTGGTAAAAAAAAAAAAATCTCTTTGTGCTGTGTGAGCTGCGGGAATAACTGCATGATGCAGTCATTAACTGATCCTGCAAAAGAGAAAACATTCACCTGAGAGGCAACCGGGCAGCACCAGGAATCTGTCCTCATGTGTTATGAGACATCCCTGGCACGCAGAAATCTACAGGAACAAAACCAGCACTGTAATTCAGGAATGAGTGCAAGTGACTACTCTGAATCACTTAGACTGTAATTGTCTATAGAGAGATGCTGAAGAGGGATCTCTTACTATTACAGTTTTGAGAGAGGAAGGGGGCCGGTGACCTGATACGCTAGGATTTGCAGAAAGCTGAGATTCGGAGTTTGGGTTTGTATTTTGGGCTCTGCTGCTGACCTTCTGCGCTTCCTTTAGAAAGTGCCTAAATTTCCTGAAGAATAAACGAGAAAAACCTCATTCAGTGATTTGTGGCTTTCAAATGCAAGAGAGTCATCAGAAGCCTGCCTGATCAGCATCCAGAATTCTCTTTCTTTGGGGATTGTGTTCTAAGATTAGAGATAGCATTTGGCTCCTGAGAGTGTTTTCTCTGGGTTTAGTTGGGAATGCAGGTGTTTTGCTTGAGAAACTGGGGCTGGAAACAGTGAGAAACACTCCGTTTTTGAAAGGTAACAATTCGGAGAACTGAAAACCTTCACTTCCTTTCCATAAGGATGAACAGAAGTCCTTTCATTCACATCCATCATATTTTATTTCAGATTCAGAGACCTTTTAATTTCAGCAGAAATCTCAGCATATGTTATCTTGCTCCAAAACAGCAAACGGTGGCTTAAAATATATTCATGCATTTCAAATGCTTGCTCTCAAAACAATGTATATATTTCTACTCATATGGCACATATTTCAGCAATTTTATAGGGTTTTTTTCCTTCTTCCCGTAGCTCTAAACCATGCAAGCACAAAGCAAATGTAAAGAGAATTCAAGAGCATTTTGTAATTCTTGAAAGGTTAATTGCACTATTTATAGACCAAACTGTAAAGCAAAAACCCTCAGTGTGACCCTTCAGGGTCACCGTAGTAATAGCAACCTCAATGGAGCCCTGACCAGTCATGAATTACTGTCTGTGATACTGAGAATGCTGACAGTTCAATCACAGCACTGTTTCAATAGAGAACTCCATATATTTAAAGCGCCGATACTGTTTTCCCTCTAAATGACAGGCTTGACAGATGGGCCAAAAGCACCGCAGACGTTTGAACAAGGAAATAGAGAGGGAGCCTGCTGGAAGCTGGGCTTCATGCAGCCAGCCGAGAATGATGAATAGAGTGTGATTGTGTCTGACAGGTAGTAATATAACTATTCATTCACCACGGAACACCTGGAGCACACTATATTAAATGGTACAAGATGGAGAGATTCTGTGACAAGAATAGGAAGTGTGAATCCCAGGCTGAGTTTAGGTACAGCAATATAAAAGGTCAGGGGTCAAGCAATATAAACTGCCTCTGAGAAGGCTGTAATTAAATTATTTGCTTACTAAAGTGTTTCTAATGTTTCGCTAACATGTTGCCAGGATCATTACTTCAGCGTGTCTGAACACGTCAAATAAAAGCAGCTTCTCCCTCTCTCTCTTTGACTCTCTCTCCCTCCCTGACAACTATTTCTTTTCTCATCCGAAGCCTCCTTCTGCCTGTGTTGCTACTGCTCCAAATAATAGTCTGAGAAAAATTAAGAGAAAGGTTGACCGGGCATCATCCTGGTAAAAGCAGCACCTCCTGACCCCGGTGCAGTTCTGCTTGGACCAGGGCATGGAGGCAAGTCATTGCCGGTCACATAACTGGTGGACATTCTCCCAGGCGTGAAGCCAGAGCTGTGGACCTAACAGAGGGAGAAGGCTGTGTCTGCGGATGTTTGCTTTTTGCCTCTAAAGTCAGCAAAAACAGAGATGCTGCTGACTGGTGGGAGAATCGTTTTCAAAGCAAAGGGTGAGGATGAGGTGGAGGGTTTCAAGAGAGTAGGATTGTTTTTCAGAACATGTGACCTCTTCTAGAACCTTCCATTGCATACATGGCTAAATATTTCTACACCTGCTCTAGTATTAATTTCTAATGACCCTGTCTGACTCACATTCTGAAAGCTTTATTCTCAGGAAGTATTGTATCACACAACAAGATGGAGTGGACTCTCAAATTTGGCATTTTAACTTTCCTTACGTGTGAGTGCATTATACGATAATACACATATACAGAAGGAACGTAAAATGTCAGAGTTCAGAGAGTGCTCTGTTTTGTGATGTATGTGTGTGAAGTAGATCCACATCTACTCTGTGATCAGAGTCCCCCTCATGAACAAGGAGCTTGTTTTGGACCCTAGCTCCTTTCCAAGATCCTTGGGAAAGGGAACACTTGGTGGTGGCTTTTACATGGGGAATGCTCATCAGCTGCTGCCTCAAATTAGTTTTGCTTGTCACTTTCTTTATTCACAGCCTCCCGTGATGGCCGGGAAGGTTACAGTGCTGCCATCGCTGTGCTATTTGGAGGGTCCCTCTGGGAGCTGAGATGCTGGTCACTTTTGTCTTTTCACATTCCATTTTTCTCTTCTTGTCTTTGTGGCTGATTTGGCTGGTATGAAGGTGACTCCCCGACAGCAGGGTCACTGCCTGTGGAGAAAGCTCTGTGTACCCGACTTCACCGTTTCAGATTTTCCTTTCTCATGAAAATCACATTTGTAATAGGTGCGGGTCTCTTTCCCAGCCTACTGCAGTGTGAAACCATGGATTTAACACATCGAGAAGGATTTAGCATGTGACCTCTCTGATTAGCTACGGAAAACAAAATCCGGTTGAAAGGCCCCCGCCTCCCCAGCCCTGTTGAGCCCTGCTCCCTGCTCCTTCACACTCTTCTTCTCCAACCGCTATTGCTCAGCTATTTTGAAATACTGTTGGTTATTGATTTACGGACATATCTATTTCTATATCTTCATCTGTGTCTACAAATCTCTATCTATTTTATTTGTCTCATCTCATGAGAGAATATTTAACAGCTGTTAGCTCTACACTGGCCTCAAAAGAATGAGTTTCGGAGAATTGGGCAAATGTGCAAAATCCTATTTGGCAAGTCTTTTAAGAGACCCCAAAAGAAAACTTACAATAAAACTTCTCATTTTTTTCACCTCTCAGTAGGATTTCTGCTTCTCGTTCGTCTTTGTTGTGGGCATTTAGTGCATATACTTTTTATAAGCATAAAACCAAATGTTTCTCTGAATGTTGCCCCCCTGCCTTCTTTTTAAATGAACTCTGCTGCATTTGCTGAATCAAGCACAGTCATTGTGTGGCCTTGAATCTGATGCATATCCTTTTCCCTGTAGTTGAGAGCCTGCACAATGCTTAGTGCTGCCAAAAAGGGAAAGGGACTGTTTTGCGAAATAAGCAAATTGGATTATCCAGTGTGTAAATAGGCACTCAGTCTTTTTTTCCCATGTAAATCGGGAAAAGCAATTTGCTTGTGCAGAAAAAACCGGTGCCACTGCCCACACCTCCCCTGTCTTAGCTGGCATTGGGAGTTCGTTATATGTGAGGAAAGGGAATTTGTTAGCACCCATATGGCTGGAGACAGTAATTAACTAATTTGCTTCCATTTTTTTCTGCAGTTTAAACATAGGGACTATGAAAAATATTCTTTAGAGTAACCCAAAATCTTTTGTGTTGTATTCGTATTAAGACAATAAAATGAACTGGGTTTCTAGATTCTTCGACTTCCATTAAAGAAATAAACTATATGCAAATTTGCCCAATAATTTATAAATTGTGATTAGTGAGAGTCAGACTTGTGCATCACAAAGATACATTAAACCTGGTTTCTTTTAAGAAACAGTGGTTCAAGATTGCCATGGTGTAAATTGGGCATTATTTGAAATGAGAAGCCATATCACTTCATTTGTGTATTGAAGAAAATGACTAATTTTTAAGAACTGTTTCCATCTTATTAGAGTAAACCAGAAATGTAGTCAAAATTAATGTTAGCAATTTAGTAGTCTTGGACACCATGCTGACTAGGGCTCCTTTAATCATTGCTAAGAAGACGGAATTACAGAATAGTAGAGCTAAAAGAAACGTAGCAGTCATTTTGTCCTGTTCATATTCTAAACGTGAAGTGGCAAAGCTCAAAGTTAGAAGGGCTGCATGGTGGTTGACAGAGTGAGCACCAGGTTGGCCACATCCCCATTGAGGGCCTGTGCCACTCACTGCAGCCAGAAAGAGATGAAGCACAAAATAGTGACTATTTGGAGAAATGTTACACAGAACTGCTAGAGACGATGTGATAGAAGATTATAATGTTTGGTTAGGAGTTTGTTTAAAATGTATAGCAAGCATAAATAGATTATGATTCATACTTCTCACCTGTTTTCTCTTTTAACCGTATCAAAGATGGGCATTTGTTTTTTATTCTTTCTCTTCTTCCATTCCGTTAGTCTAGCTGCAGTCCTGGGTAGCGCTAAGCACGGAAAAATGAGAAGAAAAATGCTAAAAGCTCTTTTAGGAGGAAAACTGAAGTCTTTATACAGGTGGTCTTCAAAAAAGAAGAAAAGAAAGTGAGTCTGGGGCAGATATATAAAATATTAATCTTTGTATTCTTGTTTACAGTGCATGGCTAACCTGGTTAGGTTTTCTAGTCTCCAAGGCAGAAATTAACACAGGTGTTGCCCAAAGCAGCTTTACCTAAGTATCCTACAGGTGAGTGCAGTTATGAATGCTTCTTGGCCACCTCTGTCATTGTGCTGATCCTTATGTTTGATGTCTCAAGCAGTATTTGTAACCAAAGATTATGGTTGGTGCACGCATTTCCAAGGAAGTGGTGTGTATAGCCCTCCCTGCACCAAGACAGCAGCCTCTGAAGCAAACCATGGTGACCTCAGGCAGAGCGGAGTCAGGACTATCAACACAAGCTGAGCAGACAAGCAATAAAAAGGCCAAATCACATCTTCCCATAGTTTCAAGTTATGGGGACAAATTAGAGGGGATAAACTAAAAGAATAAAACCGATTTAAGGAGGCATTTTGCTTAATATTGTATTTTAAAGTGCAAATGGCATGTTTGTAATGGGGGAGAGAGAGGAAAAAATAAAACTGGTAAAAGAGCATTGTGCTAAAGCCTGCGGGTAAATATTAGGCTTGAAAATGAAAAGCTGCATTTTGGAAAAGTGTTATTGATTGGAATTTTCTCTGCAAGTACCATTTTAGGCCACGTCTATAGGATTTATTCCATACAATAGAGGCTTGCAGTCACTGTGTCAGGATCCGCCTTACTCGGGCATCAGACTTCAATTAGATAATGACCATGGCAGGGAGTGAATAGCTGGAGAGTCATTCATCTTCCTCTGTACATGACACAGTGTAACGGGTGTTTCTGACGATCTGTGCACATTGAATTAGGTCATTGCTGAGTTTGTTGGCCTTTGAGAGAGTCTGTGCGTTTACATGTGATGATTTCACCACCCCTTTTCTCTTCCCTCTTCCTCCCCTCAAACAGCATCTATTGTTCCAGAGCCCGTATTGTAGTGGGATCTGAATTTATGTCCATGGATTATAAGCAAGGGACACCACCACGGTCCATAATCAGCTCATTAGCATGCTGCTCATGTGAGCCAGTGTGAGTACAATTTTCAATGGCCTAATGTGACAGGTAATCATAAATTAGTATTTGCTTTAAAACAACAGCAGAGTACACAGCCTGCATGCTTAAGGAGAATGACTCGGTAAGTAGTACAGCTCTGTAATGAAGTGGGAGCTCATTAAACAGATGCTATCTACTTCACTGAGCTGCACCAGCAGCAAACAAACCAAATGGAAATGTTTCAACAGAACACTGCAGTCAACCAGGACAAGTTCAGGTTCATTAGCTGTGGCACCATCTACAGGAATTAGTCACAGTAATAATTAAATAGTTGCTTACTAATTTATCATTTTACGTTTGTTACTACATTTGCATAATGTGTGGTGGCTTTTTTTCCCCCTCCACATCTCTGGTTACATTACATGCCCTCATCTGTGTGTAAAAACTGAAAATTGTGTGATTAAAAAAAAAGACATCAGAAGTGGTCTGAATTTGGCAGTTGGTTCGTGATAACCTTGTTGTTTGCTTCAAATATTTAAGCTGTGTTTCTATTATAATATTGGCATTGTGTCATTTTAACAGGCTGCACTTAGGAGGCCATCCTGGGAGAAGCTCACGACCCAGATTTGTCTTTAAGCAGCGAGGTGGTGAGCTGGGTGGAATAAGAATTCAGCAGCCAATATTGCTAAATTAACTTGCCGTTAGAAGGGGCTTGGCATTGCAACTCCGTAATTTCAATGTCCAACAATAACAAAGCCACGGAGTGAGACTTATTGCCACACAGAAGTCAGGAATAGCTTCGCTGTGGATTTCTGGGGCTCTGTTGGGATGACCTGTTCTTCTCGAGAAACAAAGTCATATGGTCTCTTATGTGAAGCACAGTCATTTGAGCCAATGGAAAGTACCAAATTTCACCAGTTAGAGAAGAATTTAGGTTTTTTTAGAGGGAAGTACTAAAAACCATGGTGATCAGCACTAAAATGTCCATGAAGCCACAGGATTCAGGAGGCGGGGAGTGAGGGGATTTTTGGAGGGTAGGGAGGGGGCGGGGAGAGCCAAATTAAAACTGGAGGGAGAGACACTGCTCCTTACAGTATGTTGTGGCGGTGTTTGGGTTGCTTGATGATGTGGTGATAAATTATTCAGTGGAACAACACAGAACAAGGACAATTTTTCAGGGTTTTAATTAATTATCCCTTATTGTTATTGATATGAGGCCCCTTTATAATGTAAAATAAATCACTGAATGCTGTCTTTGTGTTCTCTTTCTCTTTCTCAGGGAACTTTGGTTTCAGTAGCAGCCTAGAAAGTATATTTTGGGAAGCCAGGATGATCTTCTAAAGCTGGGGCTCTCTGGGCCCTGAGAGAAACCAAGAGTGAGACAAGCACCAAAGACAAATTTTACGTGCTCACTTACGTTTGGTCAAAGTTGGAGTGCAGCCAGAGAGTACATTCCTTTCTCCTCTCTTCATCTTTGTTGTGACCATTTGGAAACCTGATGTTTTTAGCAGTGCAAGCTAATTAGGTATTCTGTGATTTTAAAATCTTCCTGTGAGTGTATGTGGGTAAAATCTACCTTCTTGGTGTGCTGGGGGAGAAGGTGAAGATATTCGGAAAGCATTAGTGGCCAATTAAAAATGAAGATGTATAAACTGAGGAGAGATGAGAAGCACATTATGTTTATGACAGAACCAACAGGCAGTGCAAACTGCCATTCAGAGTGTTGGCAAGGGCCATTAGAGCTTTCTCAGGAAATCCAAACACACGCCTTGTTGTAAAGAGTCTCGGAATATGCATATTGCCTCTGTTCTGTCAGTAAATTTAGGGTATTACAACATTAATTTATAAAAATGTTCAAAAATTCACTATAGTGGTTGTTCAAATGTTTTATCTGTTCAGCAGCATCTTTTCCTTCCAGGAATTGTCCCTCCTTCGTCCAGGGAGGCTAAAAAAACACATGGCCACATGTCCCAAGCCCCAGGAGTGGGCATGCCACCTGGGCTGGCCACCAAAGTCCTCCATTCTCCTGGCCACAGTGATTGGCTCAGGTTTCGCCACACCAACCGACAGGCCAATTAGAAGCTTTCCTGAGAATTTTGCTGGGCTGTTGGAAAGAACACTGCATTTCCTCAGGGATTGCTAGCTATAAAATTTTAGGCTGCCATAGGCTATCCTTGACCCCATGCGGAAAGAGCTAGTCTAAGAATGAATCCAATGTGGAGAAAAACCAAAAAGTGAGACAGAGAAATAAGAGTGAGCCAATGTTTTCCCTTCTTGCTTAAGCTATTTTGTGACTGTTTTCTAGGACCTGTAACTGGAAGAGTCCTGGATAACACACTTACCCACACCTTCATTTTATGTGGAAACTGAGGCACAGTTGGTGGATAGTCTGTTAACTTACAGCCCAGTTCCTTTTTCTTTTGTACCCAAATCAACATATTTTAGATTAGTTCTGTGATCTGAATGAGTCCATGTTAAGTAATTAGTGATTGCTTATAATGTTGAATAATTCTATTTAGCATTATGATAATAGTAACCAGTAAAAATATCTATAATAATAATACTAAACGAGATGTAGTATTTGAAGAAACACATTCTTGGGTTCATTTTCAGAAAACCAAATCTTCCCTATCCTTAGCTCAAACTCATCTTCAATGCCTCCCAACTGGATTCTGTCCTTGTCACACCATCTTTGTCTCTTTACCCTCTCAGTATGATAAACTCAGCTCAGAGCTGTCTTCTTCAGAAAGGCTTCCCCAACTCCACAGACTTGGGGAGCCAGTCCACTTATTGTATGCTTCATCACTCCTTCAGAGCTCTTATCAGACTTGTTGCTTTACATATTTTCTTCTGTGTTTATTTGACTAATGTCAGTTTCCTCTACCACTAGACTTAGCTCTTTGAGAAATATATTTGGTCTTTGTCCCTGGTTCCTGGTATAGAGATACTTGGAATTGTCTGAGTGATAGGATTGTCTTTTGTTATTCATAAAGAGCCTCTTTTGATCATACCTGAACTTATGTTAATGAGGTGACTTAGGGTGTGGTACCGA
Organism: Tapirus indicus; assembly: GCA_031878705.1. Taxonomy (NCBI): domain Eukaryota; kingdom Metazoa; phylum Chordata; class Mammalia; order Perissodactyla; family Tapiridae; genus Tapirus; species Tapirus indicus. The sequence continues at coordinate 42,744,359 of CM062925.1, forward strand.
AATAGTCTCAGGATGGGGTTGGTCACCAGAAAGTCCAACCCTGATTAGAGGGTTGGAACTTCAGCCCCATCCACCCACCTCCATGAAGGGGAGGAGGGACCTGGAGATTAAGTTCTATAAAAACTCTTGAACAATGAGATTTTATAAATTTCTGAATTGACAAACACATCCATGTGCCGGGAGGGTGGTGCACCCCAACTTTGCAGAGAGAGAAGCTCCTGTGCTTGGGACCTTTCCTGGCCTCACTCTATATACCTCTTCATCTGGCTGTTCATTTGTATCCTTTATAATAAGCTGGTAAACATAAGTAAAATGTCTTCCTAAGTTCTGTGAGCTGTTCTAGCGAATTGTTGAAACTTGGGGGGGGCCCTGGGAACCCCCAGTCTATAGCCAGTTGGTCAGAAGGTGGCCTGGGACTTGTGACTGGCATCTGAAGTGGGAGCAGTCTTGGGGTACTAAGTCCTTAAGCTGTGGGGTCTGGGCTACCTTCAGGTAGTGTCAGAATTGAATTGAATTGTTGGACACCTGGTTGGTGTCAGAGAGTTGGAGAATTGGCTGGTGTCAGAGTAAACATCTCCTTATATAGGCCAATCACATAGAATTTCTAGATAAAATTCAAGAAGCTGCAATTGATCTTTTTTAAAAAAAATTTTACATTTCTCAAAGTGATTTAATTTGGTTAATAACTGCATTGTGACAATGTTGTTCTTATGAATGCCAAAGTTTGGCTAATATGCAACTTTCAAGATACTGATAGCGATGTCAGTGATATTTAACTAATAATAGTTACTCTGAGATGGATCAAATATCATTTCAGAAGCAATAAACCTTGAAGAATGCTACTAACTCAGCCTGGGGCTGGGTGAATATTCTAGGAAATAGAATTGGCTTTGATCTGAGTGTTTTATCAGTGAATTTTTAAAAAGCTCAGTTCAAATAACTCACCTCTGCTTCCTAAGAAAATATATAAAGTTACTTGAAATTAGAGCTAAAGAATAACTTATTTTGAATGAAATTTTGGTTGAAAGAATAGGCAAGGGGTTTGGAAGGCCTAAAAAGTGTTTCTAACTTAATTCTGGCGATCCTTTAATTCTCAGTTTCCAGTTCATATAATTTGGATTAACATTGCCATCCTATCACTTCCTATAACTTCTTGGATGTGTTACTTCACAAAATTGGGGTTCTCTGCCCAATGCGTGTAAACAAACCAATTAATTATGGCATCAACCTTTGGGGGGAGAAATCAACTTTTGTTCTGTGAGATCAATCTGCAGGGAGACAGGGGGCGTCTGCCCTCAGATCTGTCTCACTGATTCAGGATTTGGGGTGAAATTTAAGAGGTTAGGGAGAACAGACTGGCACGCGGAAACGTTGGAGGGACAAGTTTTGATTGGTGGGCTTCAAGCATTTATGGTAAGGTTTTAAACATTTATGACAGGGTTCTAAACATTTATGATGGGGTTCTAAACATTTTTGATGAGGTGTGGAAGGAATTTTAACACGGGATCTTCCTGAGCGAGGGACCCCTTTCTGCTGGTAAGAGTCCGACCTCAAGTTCCAGTTATATCCTGGTCCTTGGGTTCCACGGGGAGGAGGATCTTTGTTTAGTTCTGAGGTCATTTCAGGTCACGATTTCTTTACATATGCTCTGGCTATGTGACTTTGCAGTTTTTCTGAAAGACAATTCTTAATCACTCTGTTGATAAGAGGTGGGATCCGTTGAACTGGTCCTGGAGGGCCTGCAGTTACAGATGTTAGGAAAATAAGTTGACGTTTAGCAAAAATTTTAACTTAAAATTAAATATAATCAGTGACTACAGGGTGTTTTATTCTCCTTGTGTCTGTCTCTGCCACCCAAGGAGAACTATGCACTAGGAGAACAGAAGCTATACTTCTATTCAGATTCTAAAACTGTAACCAGGGGGCATAAAATTCCTCCTCTACCTTACTTGGAGATGTTGCTTCTGAGGACACTCCAACGACTGTCATATGGAATCAACACCTAAGTCCCTTATCTCTCCCTAGTTCAGGACTTTTCGATCATAAGATGGGATAGGACCTCATCAAAGGGCATTTCAGGCCAGTATGTGTCACGATGGGAGCAGTGAGTTGGCACTTGAAAAATAAAGAATTAAATTTAATGATAATTGACTGTGAAGCACAGCACCACTTGTACTGTATAGAATCAAATAATATTTTATCTTAAAGGCCAGCATGTCCCAGTCCTTGCCAAGTTTCCTTAGCATTAATTTAGGGCCCATTTGAGACCATAAGAGAGCAGCAGAGCAATGGTCACGATTAATATCTTGAACAGTTGTGTGTGACTGTAAGGATGGAAATACTTTCATCGTTCTTGGTCTGGTTATATGTTTTCATTTTTAATCATATCTAAATGCTTTTTTTTTTCCTGTAGAAACTACATTTATTGGTCTCATAAAAAGTATATAATATGGTGATAACACCACTTTTGACAGATCTAAACTTTCTAAATAGCTGACATTTAATCTGTAGGCTGTGAATTCAGTCATCATTGTCAAATATAAATCAGCAAATTGAAGGCAGGCAGAGCATCTTCAACTAGTCAGTTAGTAGCACTGAACCAGGGCCACCATTTAATTTTCATTTGAGGAAAAAAATGTTTTCATGGTAGAATTTGCATGAGTACTTTATAAGTACTTTATAAAGTACTTAAAGTACTTAAAGTACTTTATAAGTACTTTTCTAGCTTTTCTAGACCAGGAATTTTGGAAGAAGGCAGCAGATCTGACATCATTAAATATATTCAGTAGCTGGTCAAATATTTTACAGGTCAGAAGCTACTTCCCACTTGGAAACCTGATTCTACTTTTATGACAAAAATTCATGAAAAAAAAAAGTCTGCACATATAGTATGTTGCTTCATGTCTAGCAATGCATTTCAAAAGATGAACAAATCCATGTAAAAGATAAGCCTTTACTGACTGCAATTTCTCGTCTGCCATTATAATATGTTCCTGATGCTTCAACACAGCAATCACGTTTACCTACCATTTGCTTAGTACCGAGCATATTTTTTTATAAGTGCAAAATTTGCTTAGTAACCCGGTGATATACTTCTCTATTTTTTGAAGTATTGAACTTGTTTATTACTTTGAAAAGTTTGCAGTGATGATTACTTGGACATAATCAATTGTGTATTACTCAGATATGATGCCTGTGTAAGCAGTTTGAATAGCTGATTCTGTTAATTACAATCGTTATGATTATAGATTTGCCTAATTTGATAATTTTACTTTTGAGACCATGTGGAAAAATAACTAGGAAGCCAATTCTGTTTGACACTTGCCCTACAGTGAATTATTAGTATAGAATGATAATTAATAACACCTCTCAAAGTCTAAGATGATTCTGTTTATTGCAATCATGTGTTTGTACTCCCCTTAAACCATCTCAGTTGTTCAGGGTTGACATTTTGCTCCATTTGAATTGTATATACTATAATCAACTGAATTTTTGAGCTAGCCAGCAATACAGAACTTCTTTGCTTTGATATCATATTACTGCTCTCTCTATTTACTTTTGGAAACTGACTTATATGTGAATATATTCCAGGAGAAAATCCATGTCTCCATTTCTTTGGTCAAGTTTTGTAATGCAAAGTCTTATTCTTAAAAAAAGCCATGAATTACCTGATGTCTTAAGAAAGCAGATGGCGCTTTTGGTCTTAAGATGTCATCTAAAAGACGCTAGCCAATCAATTTTGTGCTGCCCAATTTATCTGTCTTAAAAGGGTGAAGGACTGAGTTGAAGCTTTTGAGATTGGAATCTGTGGTTCCAGGGAAACTTGAGTATTTTGACCCTGAGGTCTCTGCTACTAAGCCAATCCTCTAGCATCTGACAGTTCATATTTGTTGAATTCCATAACCTTGATCCTGGTTCTGTTCCCCTGTGAAATGTGCCATCATTTTTGTTTGCTTCTGAAATGCACAGCACATGAGGCAAAATATATCTGCTTCTCAGTAGCGGTCAAGCTACAGGAGTTCTGAAACTTGTGTGACTGAAATGGCATGTGCAAGGAGCCGAATGTGTCTACATTAATAGCTTTTACTTGGGCAAGTCTGTCTAACATAACAGTATCAGCCACTAGAGCAGTAGCAGTTCTTGACGATTTCCATATCCACATCCGTGCAGGAGACCTTTCCAAATACCCTGGTCTCTCAGTTCCTTAACCTCCTTTCTTCCAATTATCTTGACCACTACCCTAATTCACCGCAGTGGGGATACCTGAGAACTTGTTGTTATCCATATCACCACTTTTCCATATTCACGATTTGCAGTCTCTCCCCCTCCGAGTGCAACGTACTGTCTTTCAACTTCACTCTTTCTAATACCCTGACTCCAAAAAATATTTTCCAACCACTCCTGGACCTATTATCCACTATTATTTACTATTCACTATTATTCGTTATCCCACACTTCCCCTTTTATGTCCTAATTTGCATCCTCACTCAGCTTGGGTTCTATGGTCCATCCTTATAATCACTCCTTTGCATACAGGCTCAACTCCCTTTGCATTCTCACTTTGCATAATCACCTAGCAAAGTCCCATCCCTGGTTAAATCCAGCTCTGACTAATCTAAGCCTGCACCTGTTCAGCTAAACATGGCTAGAAAAAAATATATATTTATAACTGTGCTTCCTATTGTTACTTTAAATTCATGCCATCTACCTCTCAAGTTGACTCTGAGTGCTACTTGGCAATCCTGCTATATTTCACTCTCCCACTTCCTGGATGACTGTCCTGTATGTTCTCTTTTTTCCTCAAAGCTCCAGCACCCTCTTCCCCATTATCACTTGCAGCTGTCAACTGTTTCTATTTATCTGAGAAAATAGAAGCAGAGAATTTCTGTGAGCCCTGTGTCATCTGACCTACCAGCATCTGTGCCTATATACTCTTCCTTCCATGCTGTTATTATGGATGAATTGTCCATATTCCCTCAGTCCTTCCATTTGTGGACTAGATCCCATTCCTTGTCATTCATCATTTCAGGATTCTAGCAGTCTTTCTCTTGAATCACCATTCTTTCCCCTCTCTATTGGATCATTTACATCAGCATATACTATTTGGTAAATTTTCCCGTCTTAAAAAACCCTCTCTCAACCCCATATCCCCTGGAGATTTTGACCATTTCTTCGCTCCCTTTTGCAGCAAAATTCCTAAAAAGCTATGTTGGTACTCATTATTTCCAGTCTGTCTCCTCCTATTTCTCTCAAAACCACAGAATCAGGACTTTGCCCTCTAACACTCCCCAAAACTCCACTGATCAAGGTCACTGATGGCCTCGACTTTGCTAAATGCACTAGAAAGTTTCAATCTTCTTCATACTTGGCCCATCTGTAGTGTATGACATGGCTGATCACTCCCTCCTCCTTGAAACTCTCTCTTTATTTGGCTTCTAGGATATCACATTCTCTTCATTCCTTCTCAATTCACTGGCTTGTCTTGCAGTCTCCTTTGCCAGTTCCTTCTCATCTCTCCAAATTTCAAACAATGTTGGGTGCCTGGAAATCATTTGAACCTCTTCTCAACCAATAGTCACTCCCTTGGTGCTTTTGTCTTATTTTATTTTAGTTTTTTACAATGGCTAGACTTAATTTCTTTACTACAGTTTTAGGTTTACAGAATAACTGAGCAGATACTACATAAAATTCCATACACCAAACCCCAACCTCTCCACCTCCACACACAGTTTCCCCCATTACTCATATCTTGCATTAGTGTGGTATGTTTGTTAAAATTAATGAACCAATACATTATTGTTAACTATAGTCCATAGGTTACATTAGGGTTCACTCTTCATGTCATATAGTTCTGTGAGTTTTGATATATGCATCATGACATAGAGCCACCATCATAATTTTGTACAGAATAATTTCAGTGCCTTAAAAATCCCCTGTGCTCTACCTATTCATCCCTCTCTTGCCTTAAACCGCTGAAAACTACTGATGTTTTTATGGGCTCCATAGTTTTGCCTTTTCCAGAATGTCATATAATTGGAATCATAGAGTCTTTTCAGATTGGCTTCTTTCACTTAGTAATATGCGTTTAAAGCTATTTCTTTTCATGGCTTGATAGCTCATTTCCTTTTGATATTAAATAATATTCCCTTATGTAGATATTACCACAGTTTGTTTATCCATTTGTCTATTGAAGGACATCTTGATTGCTTCTGGGTTTTGGTGATTTTGAATAAAGCTGCTGTAAACATTTGTGGGCAGGTTTTTGTGTGGACATTAGTTTTCAACTCAATTGAGCAAATGCCTAGGAGTGTGATTGTTGGATCAATGGTAAGACAATATTTAGCTTCGTAAGAAACTGCCAAACTGTATTCCAAGCTATATCATTTTGCATTCCCATCAGCTATAAATGAGTGTTTCCATTGCTCTGCAATCTTGTCCACATTTTGTATTATCAGTTTTATGAATTTTAGCCATCCTAATAAGTGTATAATGGTATCTTTGTTGTTTTAATTTGCAACTATCTAATGATATAAGATGCTGAGCATCTTTTCATATGCTTATTTCCATCTGTATATCTTCTTTGGTGAGGTGTCTGTTCAGATCTTTCACCCATTTTATAATTAGATGGCTTGTTTTCTTTTTGTTGAGTTTTAAGAGCTGTTTGTGTGTATTGTATACCAGTCCTTTATCAGATAAGTGGTTTACAAATATTTTTTCCTAGTCTGTGCCTTGTTTCTTCATTCTCTTTAAAGATGTCTTTCACAGAGAAGTTTTTAATTTTAATGAAGTCCATTAACTTTTCTTTTCATGAATAGTGCTTTTAGTATTAAATCTAGAAACTCATCACCAAACCCAAGGTCACCTAGATTTTCTCGTTTGTTATAATCTAGAAATTTTACATTTTTATATTTAGTTCTATGACCCATTTTGAGTTAAATTTTGTGAAAGGTATAAAGACTGTTTCTAAATTCTTTTTTTTTTTTTGCATATGATGTCTAATTGTTCTAGTACCATTTGTTGAAAAGACTATTTTTCTTACAGTGGATTGCATTTGCTCCTTTGTCAAAGATCAGTTGTATGTGTCTATTTCTGGGCTCTCTATTTTGTTCTATTGATCAATTCATCTATTATTTCACCAATATCATGCTGTCTTTCTAGTAAGTCTTGAGGCTGCGTAGTGTCAGTCCTCTGACTTTTGTTCTTTTTCTTCAATATTGTGTTGATTATACTGGGCCTTTTCTCCTTTCCATACAAACTTTAGTATCAGTATGTTGATACCCACAAAATAACTCGCTGGGATTTTGATTGAGATTACATAGAATCTATAGATTATGTTGCAGAGGATTAACATCTTAACAGTATTGAGCCTTTCTATACATGAACACAGAATATCTCTCCATTCATTTAGTTCTTCCTTGATTTCTTTCATCAGAGTTTTGTACTTTTCCTCATATAGATCCTGTACATATTTTGTTAGATTTATACCTAAGTATTTCATATTTTGGTGCTAATGTAAATGGTATTGTGTTTTTAACTTCAAATTCCAACTGTTCATTACTGATATACAGGAAAGCTATATAAATATATGTAATACACTTTGGCATAATTAGCCTTGTATCCTGCAACTTTGCTATAATCATTTATTAGTTCCAGGAGGTTTTCTTGGTTTTGTTTTTGTGTTATTGTTGATTCTTTCAGATTTCCTACATAGATAATCATGTCATCTGTGAACAAAGACAGTTTTATTTCTTCCTTCCCAATCTGCATGCCTTTTATTTCCTTTTCTTGTCTTATTACATTAGCTGTGACTTCCGGTACAATGAATAGGAGAGGTGAGAAGGGGCATTCTTTCTTTGCTTCCAAACTTAGGGGAAAAGCATCTAGTATCTCACCATTAAGTATGATGTTAGCTGTGCGATTTTTTTTTAGATGTTCTTTATCAAGTTGAGGAAGTTTCCCTTTATTCAGAGTTTACTGAGTTTTTATCATGACAGTTTTTATTATGAATGTTGGGTTTTGTCAGATGCTTTTTCTGCACCTGTTGATATGATCAAAGATTTTCCTTTAGCCTGTTTATGTGATGGATTTACATTAATTGGTCTGTTGTTTGAATGTTGAACCAGTCTTGCACATTGTCCAATATCTCCAGCCTAGTCTTATCTCCTCTATGCCAGTCATTTCCTAAACTAAACTCCAGATCTTTGTTAACAAAAATGCTTCTCCTGTAGTCTTTCTCATCTCAGTAACTGTAAACTCTGTTCTTCCATTGCCTTATCTAGAAAGGACTACAGTTCCTGGCTCTTCTACAATGGAACCCAGAACTACAGTTACCAGTATTTTTGTGCTTTTGCAACATGCTTCCAGGATGAAATTGGCACTCTAGGGAAGGGCAGAGACATAGAAAAGGCAGAGGCAGATGGCATGTCTGAACTCCAAGACTATTCTACCATGGCATGAAGAATCAACAAAAGAGGAACTATCTGGCGACAGAAGGATTGTGGTATTAGAGTCCCTGAGGGAGCATAAAGTTCAAAAATAGAAGTTTCAACCAGACAGCCAAGATTCTGCTTTCCTGTGTGAATCCATCAAGCTGATTCCAGCAGGAATTTTCTGCATGAGATCACATGTGAAGGCAGTCCATTGCAAGAAAATTATAATTAGGGTGACCATACATCTCCTAGGACAGTCCCAATTTATACCTATTGTAGGTCAGTTATTTATTTATTTTCAGTGTCTTATTTCATTTTTAACAGTGCCCCAATTTGGGTGATGTATTATTTGGTTACTTATTTATAATCCAGGGGACATTAGAAAATTGGATAGCTTCTGAAGCTGGAGACTCCATGTGGAAGATTTGTAGGGAGGATCTAAACCATCTTCCTGCTCTCATCAGGTCCTTGGATTGGTAGCTTGGAGGAAGTAATTGGACCAGGGTATATTATAAACTCCCAGGTAGTGAAACTGCAAGATTATTTCAGGGGCATATAGAGAGATTTCTAGGGAAAGAAAAAAAATGACCTGTAGAATCAATTAGGGACATGTACATAACGGGGATGCTTCTGAATCTGAGAAATGCAATCATATTATGGAGAGCTGAATCTGGGGGAAGGTAGACAAGAGGAGCCCTAGCCACTGGAAGGAAGTCTAGTCTTAGGGTTAAAAATCTGTTTGATAAGAAATGAAAGGGGAAAGACAATGAGCAAGAATTGCTGATGCAGGTGGACCAACTAGTCAATGCATCTCTGCTGACTTTCATGGCCTCTGGCAAGCCCCTCAAACTACACACAAATATCAGCTTAGAAGGCATGAGGATCCCAGGAATTTGAGAGAAAGAAATCTGTGGCCTTTGTTAATTAAGTCAAATTCTGAGAGTGGGACAAGATTCTCCATTTTCAAACTCGAGTCTTTAGTGCTGGTGTGGTTCTAGGAGTATGTATATTATATACATATAATATGTACACAATATACATATAGTGTACATACAATATGCAAATAAATATAGTATACATACGTTACAAAACATAAATACATACGATATATACAAATACATACAGAATACAAAATACAAAAATACCACTACACAAATATATTCAGTAGACAAAGAATACAGAAATGTATGTGTATTGTATATATATTGATGGAGTGTCCTCTTAAATGTGTTTGATAAAACCTCTGAAATTTCTTTTTATTTTTTGGTGAGGAAGATTAGCCCTGAGCTAACATCTGTTTCCAATCCTCTTCTTTTTGCTGGGGAAGACTGGCCCTGGGCTAACATTCATGCCCATCTTTCTCTACTTTATATGGGACGCCGCCACAGCATGGCATGATAAGCGGTGTGTCAGTCCATGCCTGGGATCCAAACCTGTGAACGCTGGGCCACCAAAGCAGAGCTCGTGAACTTAACCGCTACACCACTGGGCAGGCCGCCTCTGAAATATCTTTACCTATATTAATAGATGCCACATGCAACAAGATAGCACTGAGTGGTTATTAGGGGAACAAAATATGATAATTTATTGACTGAGGTCAAGAAACAGAGCTATATTGAGAAACTTGTGGAATAAAAAAAAAGTGGTGGTAGCTCAGGGAAGATGGGATCCTTGACCCTCCCTGAAGTCCCGCCCATGAAGGAGGGGACAAGCAGAGGATAATGACTGAGAGAAGGGAAAGGTTGGCAACACCTGGGGACTGAAACTCACTGGCTTCCTAACTTCTCATGGGGATGATGTCCCTCTCCCCACCACTCAGAGTGATCAGGAGCATCCTCCCCCCAAACCCTTCCTCCAAAAGCCCCAGAATTAGTGCCGATGGGATCCAGGAAATGTGTCCAGGATAAAGAAATACCTAATGGTATCACAAAAGTAGGGGAGAATCTTCTCATGCAGGAGATGATCTCAGAATTTCGTGTGGACCAGCAGAAGTATTCTTGTAGAGGATAAGAATTTGATTGATTATCTGAGGCAAGAAGAAGCAGGTGGAAATACACAGCCTATAGTCTGGATATGAGGAAAGCTAAAAAGAGGGGTTTTACTAAGCGGAATGGGTGAGCAAAATTTCTATGTTCTCCCATGTTTTAATCTTGCCTGCTGCGTGGGGCTGGTCCCAGCAGTGGTGGCTGCAGCTGGCTCTGGCTGGTGAGAGCTAATTGTGCACCTCCCAACTCCTTTCTCTGAGATCAGATAGGTAGCTTGAAATCAGTCCTGGTAGAGTGAGTTAGTATTTATACCACGGAAATAGACAAATGATGTAAATCAGAGCTTGCTTTTTAAAAATTCTTCTAGAGAACTGGATGCTAAGTATTTACTAGCACACCATTGGGTTCTAGACTCTTTGGTAATAGAAGTCAGAAATTCACATGTTGAGTTGTGTCTTGTTTTTATAGTGAGCTCTTACACATCTGTCAACTTGCTTTGTTGACAGAGAGACTGGTGCGAGCTTACTCCAGAGTGACTGAGCAGGTCTGTCTCATTAGACTACCATGGCCCGGTGTTTGATTCTGAGTCTGAATCAGGCATTTCTGCCCTGGGGATGTGCTCAAACTCCAGAATAACCCTGTCCTGAACTCAGTGCCCTAGGCATTTTATTGCTTCTGAACTGCCAGATTGTTTATCTGGGGGTGAGAAGGTTGGAGAAAAACAAGAGTGTTGCCCTTCCTGAATTTCATTGCAAGCCAGGAAGTCTGAGGTTGGTAGTCAACCTTATATCAGTCTCTCAGGGGATTATTTCTGAATTTCCAAAGTATTTGAAGAAACTCAAAACCCTAAAGATTCTGTATGAGTTTGACGAAATGCAATTTGACGCTGATCAGATTTTTGCCAGGTCCTCAAAGCCAAGTAGTATGTACTGACTCTGCACACAGCTATTAACCATGCTTCTATACTGTTTAAATATTGAAAAAATCATTTCTACTTGTAAATGAAACACTCATGGACAATAAAAGAAGTATTTAACTTTCTTAGAGAAAGTCTGTAGGACCCAAAATAACTCTAGTATATTCACACAATGGGAAACCACATATGTTTGATATAAAGAAGAAAATAGCATCCTCTGTTTATGAGAAGCGAAATCAGTTGTTGAAAAATATGTGCATCTAAATTGACACTTGCAGGAGGCAATTAGCCTGTGGTATGTGGTAGCATCTAGCCGAGTGGAGGCTTGTGAAGGGGATGTCATATTTTGGAAGGAGAAACAAAAAGGTGGCTAGTTTCCTTGTGGACCCCAAACAAGTTGATAGTGGATTGTTAAGGAGTAATCTGATGTAATTTGTTCTTAAATTTAGTCACTGGAACATGCAATAATTGTTACTGGAGGCTCCTGCCATTTTGGGGAATAAGAGTACTTACATTTGTCCTTGATTTCACCATCATATGTGTCCTTGGAGTGGCCTGGGAGTAATGAAGGGTCTTCTTCCTCCAGGAGGTCTCTGGTGCTGGCGAGGGTATGGTGTCAAAGTTGGCAACTGTCATTATTGCTGCCTGCCATTAAGCCATATGCAATTAATTCTTCCAAACTCAGAAGGGAATGAGGGAATATGTGATAGAAGCAAATGGCAGCCAAGCACTGTGTTTTAGGTACCTGCATGTATTTATGTATCCAGTCACTTATCTTCATCACCTTACTTTAAAAAATGTTTTAAGGAAGTCAAAAAAAGAGAAGATATGATACATTTAAAATAGGAAGGATTAAATGAGGTGGTAGGGTAAGGAATATGAGTAAGCCATAGTTCACTTGCATGTTCTGTGTGTTCACGGGAGAGAGAGCACACATTAAGCTCCCCAGTAACCGGCTCTAAAGGCAAAATGTGATTGGCTCCATGTCTGAGAATGCCCACAAAAGTAAAACAAACCAATTGCTCAGAAAAAGCAAAGCTCTTCCTGCCATTAAGAAAGATTTCTCCTCTGGGTGCCCTGAAAGAGGACACTTTGTGAAACACCAAGCAGAATCCTCAGCAGCGTCCTTAGAGCAAAGTTGCGGGAGGTGTTGTAGGGTTCTCACTTACAATGTTTCTCCATGCGAGCTGATGGCATTGCACCAAAATGTAATTCAGGAAACAAAAATACATGGGCAAGGCCACTATGATGCCAGCAGGCACAGAGCTGTCTGATAATTAATCTAGCTTAATGTGGAAGCAGATTTTAGACTTTTTAGCAGAATGGACAGACAGAATGGATAGACTGAATATCCTTTAGACGATTCTCTATAAATAATACATTTCTCAGATGAAATTTTGATAAATATAACAGGAGAGTAAATTTGACATTATCCTCCCTGACAGATATCTGGATTACAGAGATTTTAAATGCAGTAATGTTTTTTAATTTTATCTTGCTAATAGCTCTTGGAGTTGTATTTTATTATTCCCACTTTATAGAAGAGTAAACTGAGATGCAAATAAGTTTGATAATTTGCTCAAGGTCACTCAGCTCATAACAAGAGCAAATGACATTGAGTTTAGGTCTTTTTACTCCAAGGTCCATTTCCTCACATATGAACCTTCTGCTCCTGCTTCCCAAGTATTTGGTGATTGAGGGAAATAACCCCAAAAGTAGCATGGTTAGGGTCATGAGAGCCTGCTCACTCTTGTCTTCTCCAGTCTCAGTCCTGGAACTACTATGCCTCTACAAAGCACATCTGGCGAAGTCTGGGCTTCCTGACTCCCCCCAGAGACACGGTATGTCTTACACCTTTCTGTTAGATAACCATTATATAAGACCATACACTCAGGTTTATGAGAATTAAATATCTTGAAACTTGCTCGGGATGACCTTTGGGGAACATAGAGGGTAGAGGAAATTGGTAAATAAAAGATAATGGTTGGGAAACCTTGACTCAAGGCAGCTTTTTTCAAGGTGATGTTATTAAGTATGATCATCACTGAACAACAAAGGAAAGGTGATTTCTTTTCTGCAGGACTTCTCGGAGCATTTAGAAGTCTAATGTGCTTTGTGAGATGCCGTGAGTACATACACCATGAGGAACTCCCTAAATGTATTGGACACAGGACCTTTCTTTGCAGAGGATCCTATAGGACCATCCATCTTGTAGGATATTTCCCGATATCATCCTACAAGAGTGATTCTCATTTGGAGCCACCTGGTGAGCCTTTAAACCTACTGATTCCTGAGCCCCAAACCAATCAAATAAGTTGTAATCTTGGTGGTGGGAAGAGTATGGGTATTTGTTAGAAACTCTCCAAGCAATTCTAATGCACAGCCAGGATAGAGAACAAACAGTCTGGGGGAATAGGTCTTCAGTAATTTGGAGACCTATCTAGTCCTGAATTTTAAAGAATTTTTGCCTAATAAGAGTGACCAGGTAGAAAGCTGTTATCAGTGTCTTTATCAACATAATCCTCTCAAATCCTACCTATCTTTGTTTCTTTTTAGCTACCACTGCCCCTTGTTTTCCCTTCCAGCCCATCTCCAAAGCTTAGTCTGTACAGCCTATAATGTACAGGTCCCATTCACAACTAGGTCAAGAGCACTCTGGCTTTTGCCCATTACTTTCCTAAACTCACTCCTGATTAAGTTAGCACCTAATACCCACCTGTCCAGGGCAAGCCCAAATAGTTGTAACTCTGGGATAAGTGTGAAATTTATACTGCGACATTTTAACGTTCATTGGTATTGTCTACATCAATTCCTCCCTTCCTTATAACTTCCTTTGTCTCTTGCTTCTGATTTGGGCATTAATGTAATAAAATTTTTTGAATTTTTCTAGGTATCTACAGATGCACATCATATATATCTATCATCAATTCAGGTCCTATTATTTTACTTCTGATTAAATGCATTTGACAGCTCCTTTTTACTGCCATATGCTTACCTACTTCTGAGTCATTGCTTTTCACCAAGACCCCAACCAAGTCGATAGAGCAATAAAATATGTTCTTAGGAGAAATTTTGTTTTCAATTGCTGCTAGTGGTTATCTTCAATGAAAGTCAGGAGTATAAAGGCAGGGCACAGTGCAAAACGTGAATTTTTAATATACCATGCTATGCCAGGAGCACACGGATTGGTCGAGAAGAACAATTTCAACACAGGACCTAAGTTGAATCTGAACACTATGGAAGAAAAGTGAAAGGTTATGAAGACATCTGTGGATCCCTTCTCCATGGACTATGATGTCCATTCTGAATTTCAGGCTCGGAGGCATTCAGTGTAACAGCAGCTTCTGAAACCAGCACCAGGTGAAGATACCACCTGAAAAACAAAAGTGACTTTGAGGTGCATTTGGGGAGCACTTGGGGGTAATAGAGAACTGAACAGAGAAAAGTCATCAGGCACACCATCTGAGATGTAAGACTTCATACGTGAATCCAAAAATACAGGAAGACGAAAGCTGAGACACTCTGTGACTGAAGAGACGGAGAGTAGAGTGCATCACGATGTGTGTTAGATTTAGTTTGCTACAAGAGCCTTGGAAGAAATAAGTTGAGTTCTGGGGGTGTGTACTCATGTCAGACATAGAGGTTGGAGTCATTATATCTCCAAGAACCCTAGTGTCAGAACAATGGAGAGAAACCACAAGAAAGCAGAAGAAACATGACAGGAAAGGGGCAGTGAGTAACCCATGCTGAGAACAGAAATCCCGTGTGAGGGAGTTGGGAAGGGTAAGTGTGAACCATGGTCTGGCTGAGAAACCTCTTCCCATCACAAGCTTTGAAAAGAAACTTAAATTGTTAAGGTCAATTTAGAGATGATGTGTTGTTGAATACTTGGGTGAAAGCAAATTGGACTTAAGTGAAATAAGCCTAAGTTGCACAAAGTTATTCTTGGAAAGAGTCAGTCAATAGGCTGATGTGGAGAAATGGACTGTATTAAAAGACACATCAAAGCTAAGTTAAAGTGATACCAAATGTTTTCTCCTGGCGACTCCAGTTGGCTGGGAAATAGGGAAATGGGTGCAGGGAGTGGGAAATGGTATGAGGAAGAGACAGTATAGGAATCAGGCCAGAGGACTAGGGGGGCGTTTCTAGAATGTTATGTGTGAAAGTGGAGGGCCTGGCCTTCCCATCTATGTAAAATGAGTTAAATAGCCTTGAAGGTTTTCTGTTCCGGGGTTCTGCTATGGGATGAATTGTGTCCTCCAAAATTCACATGTTGAAGTCCTAACCTCCAGCGCCTCAGAATGTGACCTTATTTGGAAATAAGGTTGTAGAAGGTGTAATTAGTTAAGATGAGGTCATACCAGAGTAGGGTAGGCCCCGATCCTACATGACTTGTGTCCTTATAAAAAGGGAACATTTCTACCAAGAGACATGCACACAGGGAGACTGCCATGTGAAGATTAGAGTTGTGCTGCCACAAGCTGAGGAACTACCAGAAGCTAGGAGAGAGGCCTGGAACAGACCTTTCCCTAGAGCCTTCAGAGGGAGCATAGCCCTGCTCACATCTTGCTTTTGGACTTCTGGCCTCCAGAACAGTGGGACAATAAATTTCTGTTGTGTAAGCCATTCAGTTGTGCTATGTTACGGCAGACCTAGGGAATGAATACAGGCTCTGATGGCATCTATTCCTTGAGCCTAATTTTGGCTTTTCTATCTTTCTGAGAGAGTCCAGAAGACAGCAGGATTCTGGAGCAGAGGCACGTTGGTCAGGGAGCTTGCGGGCAGCGTGGAGAGAACATGACCAATTAGCAGGATGCTAGTTTGGAGTAAAGATTGAAAAGCCTGAGTATGATGGGCCTCAGTCACCTAGTATGTGAAAGGCTCTTCTGTGGAAAAGTCTGGGACTAGAAGCAAGGAGTGGAATTTTGGGGAAGACAACCCCACCATGCACTGGACTGCCTCAGAGATGTTGAATGAGCAGGGACAGTAAGAACTCTTGTCAGGAGATGTGGGACCTGAAATCCTGTGGATGGATTTTTGGAGTTTCTGAGATATCTTGTTTTATTTTATATTATTATTTATTTACTTTAATGAAAGTCACAGAATATGATAAAGAGGTTTAATAATTGCACACTGAAACATCAAAGATAGTTGATGATATGGACTGGATAGAGAGGGAAGTGACTCAGATGTCTGTCCCCACTCAGGCCACATACTGCAAATTTGATATTCTTCAGCGTGTGACCCCGGATTTACTTTTAGACCCATTTTTTCCCCTTCAAATGGTTTTCTTCCTTCATTTCCTGCACTTTCCACTTACGATAAAACTGAGTCATGGGGTTTGCTTATGGTCAGGGAAGCCTGCTGCCTTATGTTAGAGAATCTGGTTAATTGCTAGGATTTTATACTTCTTGCTGTTCCAGAAATCTTGGGATTTCCTTGTGGAATTAAATCTCTGCCTATAAATTATGCTCTTTTATTATCATTTCATGGATACCTTAGTGGCATATATGCTAAGATGCCAGAGACATAGTGTAAAGAAAAAATACTAAATGATCACAAAATAAAGTCAGGATATGTTATTTCTTACGGTAAATGATACAATGCCACATTTCAGCTTGGCTGCAAAAATTTAAGATTAACTGCAAAAGATAAGAAGCAAAGAAATGGGTGATTGAATGATTAACTCTAGTATGAAATATGCAAGTCTGGTTTAGGAGTCTTGATAGATTAGAATGTTACATGTATTGAAGATTTGGATAAAAGAGAAAGAAAAAAGATTAAATGGAACTCTTTCCCCAGAGATGGAAAAATCAGTCAATAGGTTGAAGATTAAAGAAGTAAGAATAAAGGCCCCTTGAAATTAAACAAGAGAAAAAGACTACATAGCATAAACCAAACTTAATATTGAATTTTAACACAA
Source organism: Tapirus indicus (assembly GCA_031878705.1). Classification (NCBI taxonomy): domain Eukaryota; kingdom Metazoa; phylum Chordata; class Mammalia; order Perissodactyla; family Tapiridae; genus Tapirus; species Tapirus indicus. The sequence continues at coordinate 42,761,612 of CM062925.1, forward strand.
TTGTCAGTCATGTTATTTTTATCACATGTATTTTCCCTAAATTTGAAGAGATTATCAAGAAAGTATGCATTTCCAGTATAAACTTCAATAGCAGTTTTTAAATACCCAAACGACAAGGCACAGCCTCAAGTAATGTGACTTTGTTTCTGCTGGGGTAAGTTAAGGGGATGAGATTCAAGACTTCTTGATTGCTTGTGAGTCCTTAGGAGGCCCAGTGGGAGAAGAGTCAGAACTTCTCTCTTCCTGCCAGCTGATTTCTGTTCCACCTCCCGTTTGATAGCCACATGCTGTGCCAACTCTCCTTATGTTGAGTAAGTATGTCTATTGAACCCTACAAACCACACAAAGACAGAAAGGATGTATCTCAGTGTATTAATGTTTCAGCCCTAAGTAGGTTTTAGATCCAGGTTTCCCACTTACCAGCAATGTGACCTTGAGAAGTTAATTAACCTCTATTACCCCCAGCTACAAAATGGGTGTAATAATATATATATATATATATATATATATCACAAGGTTTTTGTAAGGATTAAATGAGATCATTATATAAATCACTTGGTACATAGATCCACAAATGATTGCTATTATTGTTAACCTTTTAGGCCCAATATTAAGTGGTTGATTAAGCCCAATTATAAAACTTCAAAGGAATGAAAATTCTAAATGTTAACATCAGCTATCAAGTCATTCCACTTTTTCTTTCTTGGTCTTTGGTCTTGGTTTTGGTCACAGAGCTTTGTTTAAAGTTGTATTTCATTAAAGCAAGGAAGGAATATTGAAGGAAGGAGAATCAGAGTAGTGGTTCTCAATTCTGGTCGCACATTGGAATCATCAAAGGCAGTCTCTCAACTCGGCACCACTGAGATTTTGGTTTGGATAGTCTTTGTTATTGGTGGTGATTGCATGCATTGTAAGATGTTTAGCAGCATCCCTGGCCTCTACCTATTAGGTGACAGTAGCATATCCCTCTTCCTCAATTGTGACAATCAAAAATATTTTCAGATATTGCCAAATATCTCCCTTGGAGGACAAAGTCATCTCCAGTTGAGAAACACTTAGGAGATAGTTGTGATTTAAATGCTTTGGGGCAGGACACAGGCATTGGTATTTTTTGAAAGTCCCTAGATGACTTCAATATGGAATCAGAATAACATTTGGAATCAAATTTAGAACAATTTCCCAGGGAATCTATATTTTCTTTTTTTTAATTAAGATGATTGACATATAACATTATATTAGTGTCAGGTGTATAACATAATGATCAACATACATATACATTGCAAAATGATCACCACAATAAGTCAAGTTAATGTTCGTTACCACACAATGTTACCAATTGTTTTTTCTTGTGATAACTTTTAAGATTTACTCTCAGCAACTTTCAAATATACAATACAGTATTATTATCTATAGTCACATGCAGTACATTACATCCCCAGGACTTATTATTAATTTTTCTTAATAACTGGAAGTTGTACCTTTTGACCACCTTCAGTGATTCACCCACCCCACATCCCCCACCTCTGGCAACCACAGATCTGTTCTCTGTATCTATGAGTTTGGGTTTCTGTTTTAGATTCCACATGTACGTGATCTCTTATTCTATTTGTCTTGCTCTGTCTGACTTATTTCATCTAGCATAATGCCCTCAAGATCCATCCATGTTGTTGCAAATGGCAGGATTTCCTTCTTTTTTATGGGTGAATAATATTCCATTGTGTGTGTGTGTGTGTGTGTGTGTGTGTGTGTGTGTGTGTGTGTATATATATACACACACATATAGACACCACCTTTTCTTTATCCATTCATCCACCGATGGACACTTAGGTTGTTTCCATGTCTTGGCTATTATAAATAATGCTGCAATGAACATAGTAGGGGGGCAGATAGTTTTTTGAGTCAGTGTTTTCATTTTCTCTGGATAAATACCCAGAAGTGGAATTGCTGGATCATATGATAGTCTATTTTTACTTTTTTTGAGGAACCTGCATACTATTTTCCATAGTGGCTGCACCAATTTACATTCCCATCAACAGTGCACAAGAGTTCCCTTTTCTCCACAACCTGGCCAACACTTGTTATAACATCTTGTCTTTTTGATGATAGCCATTCTAATAAGTGTGAGGTGATGTCTCATTGTGGTTTTTATTTGCATTTCCATGATGATTAATGATGATGAACACCTTTTAATTTACTTGTTGGCACTCTGTATGTCTTCTTTGGAAAAATGTCTAATCAAATCCTCTGCCCATATTTAAAAAAAATTTTTGTGTGTGTGTGAGGTAGACCAGCCCTGAGCTAACATCCGTTGCCAATCCTCCTCTTTTTGCTGAGGAAGACTGGCCCTGGGCTAACATCCGTGCCCATCTTCCTCGACTTTATATGGGACGCTGCCACAGCATGGCTGACAAGCAGTGCGTTGGCGGGTGCCGGGGATCTAAACTGGCGAACCCCAGGCTGCCAAGCATGAACTAAACCGCTGCGCTACTGGGCCGGCCCCATCTCTGCCCATTTTTTAATTCGATTGTGTTTTTTTGCTATCGAGTTGAATGAGTTCTTTATATATTTTGGATGGTAACCCCTTATCAGATACATGATTTGCAAATATTTTCTCCCATTTGGTAGTTTGCCTTTTCATTTTGTTGATGGTTTCCTTTGCTGTGCAAAAGCTTTTTAGTTTGATGATGTAGTCCCACTTGTTCATTTTTGCTTTTGTTGCATTTGTTTTTGTTGTTAATTCTAAAAAATCATCACTAAGACTGATGTCAAGGAGCTTACCACCTGTTGTCTTCTAGGAGTTTTATGGTTTCAGGTCTTACGCTCAAGTCTTTAATCCATTTTGAGTTAATTTTGTGTATGGTGTAAAATAGTAGCCCAATTTCATTCTTTTGCACATGGCTGTCTGCTTTTCCCAACACTACTGAAGAGACAGTCCTTTCCCTGTCATATATTTTTGGGGAATCTATATTTTAATTAACTTGGTGACTGACTTCTCTGAAATTCAGAATTAGTTACAATTCTTTAATAAATGAGGGATATTCTTAGAGTTTAACAAAAGCTGTTGAAGGTAATAGTGGTCTGGGACTATTTTCATTGCTTCTCCCATTTGGATAGAACATTTTTAGGAAAATTTTATGAATTAAAAAATAACAAGGACAGAGATGGTTAAATATGTGGCAATCACTCTTTATTTAAGGTTAGTTTTAATTACTATCTTAGTCAGCTCCAGCTGCCATAACAAAATATCATACTAGGTGGCTTGAAGAGTGGAAATTTATTTTCTCACCGTTCTGGAGGCTAGAGGCCAAGATCAAGGTGCCAGCAGGGTTGGGTTCTGGTGAGAGATTTCTTCCTGCCTTGTAGATGGCCGCCTTCTTGCTGTGTCCTTGCCTGGCAGGGATTGAGAGAGAGAGAGAGAGAGAGAGAGATCTCGAGTGAGAGTGCTCTGGTGTCTCTTCTTATAAGGGAACTAATCCCATCATGAGGGCCCCACACTCATGACTTAATCTAAACCTAATTTTTTCCCAAAGGCCCCATCTCCAAATACCATCACATTGGGGGTTGGGGCTTCAACATATGAATTTGGAGGAGGGCACAATTCAGTCCATAGCAATTACTGACAATTTTGCATTTCCCTATAAGCATAGAATCAAGTGTGGTAGACAGAATAATGTTCCCCCCAAAGATATAACATCCTAATCCCCAGATACTGTGAATATGTTATCTTTCATGACAAAAGGGACTTTGGAGATATGATTGAGTTATGGATCCCGATATGGGGAGATTATCTGGGTGGTCCCGATGTAATCATAAGGGTCCTTAAAAATGGAAGAGGGAGGCAGAAAAGAGAGTCAGTCACTAGTATACACGAATAGTAATGACCTCAATATTCACAATCATATTTTAATTTCCTATATATTGCATTTAAAATCAGAGATCAGGTGTCATTTAACATTTTCTTATATTTTTCTCTCTTATCAGATTATCACATCTTATTCAGAAATATCCTTTATTATGCTCTCCTAACGTATTGTAAATCCTCCCTTCATTGGTTTTTGAGTTCAGTACTTGTTCTGATTCTCAGGTAGAACTGTATCTTGCCCTCGGACCTGCAGAGAGATTAGGCCAACTACAAAGTTAGATGGATGACAGCAGTCAGTACAAATCAGCACTGTAGTACAGTAGCAAGAACAAATACCCTGAGGTTAAGTCATAACAGGTGATATAGGCTCCACCTGGTATCTTGAGACACTCACTCTTGGAACCCAGGCATCATGACATCAGGAAGCCAAGCAACCATAGAGAATGGGCACCTGTTCCAACCCTAGTCCCAGTTAAGGTCCAGCCAATGGCTAGTGTCAGCTACCAGATATGTGACTAAGTGAGCCTCAAATGATTCCAGTTCCCAGCCTTTGATGTGTCCCAACTGATACCAACTGAAGCTGAAATGACCTGTCCAAAAAGTCCTCACCAAATTGCAGATTGGTGAGCAAAACAAATGTCATTGCTTTAAGCAACTTATTATGTTTTGGTGTGGTTTGTCATACACACCATTGTAGCAATAGAAAACTGTGATAACATCAGCATTTCTATCAAACCAAATACATATTCCTTTATCCCTCAGTACTCACTGATGCCTAGCTTTAATCTACCTTCCTAGTCTGTTCTTTGATGCCCCATCATTCATATACTGCTACACCCAATTTGAGCAATTATTCCTTACACTCCTCTAGATATGGAGCCTCGTAATGTTGCTTTGTTCCATCTATGCTCATCTAAATCATGCCCATTCTTCCAGGTCCATAACTTAGTTCATGCAATGCACATTTGTCTTGTTTTTGCCATATCCAAGCCCACTAGTCTGGTGCCAGCAATCTGTATTCCTCTGGAGAAACCAACTCTTCTTAACATCCTGTCCAGACACTTCAAGTAGGGTGAACTTTTGCTTCTAATCTAAGGTGGGTAAGGGGGCCAGTCTTAGCTAGTTGGCATATTCCATCTTCATAGCCAGTGTGATTCATTCAAGAGTGAGCACACCCTGAGTTTGTCCAATGAAACCGAATCCTGGACTTTTCCCAGAATAATGTTTTAGTAGTTCCTGCTGAAACATGAAGCTGTCAGCTCAGGGCTGCCAGTGGTCAACACAGAGTGAAAGCCTATCTGATAGTGAAGCCAACCCAGAAGAAACCAGAACCAAGTGTTAGATTTCTCACAGCATCATTAGAGCATCTGGATTCAGCCATGCCTAAAGATTGATCCTCCCTTCACCCACAATTTCTTAGTTTTGTGAGCTAAGCAATTACCTTTTTGACTGAAAGCCAGATTGAGTTAGATTTCTATCACTTGGTAACTATAGAGTCCTAGAGAGTATGGACCACATCTTCCTAATCAATATGGCAATTCCTGAGTGCCTATCTTAAATGCAATTCTGTATTTGGAGTTGAGGCGTGGAAGTTTTGTCAGACAGGGTCCAGGAGGCTTCACCTTATCCACTACTCCTTCCATCCCTTCAATGGAGTTCCTCATGCTGCCATTTGGTTATAGCACTTCCCACAGCTGCAGTATAATTATCTGTATGCATGTCATCATTATAAGCTTTGTGAAGACAGTACCCATTCACTTTATCTGATTACATAAGAATCCATGTATGAAAGTGTGGGCATGTAATATGTACTCGGTAGATAGTATTTCCTCTTTCTTTCACATTGCCCCTAGCATAGGTCTTGTTCATAGTTGTTTAATGATATGTATATTAATCATAGTCTCTAAGTATTACTAGATAACATTTATGGAACCATTATTATATGGCAGGCATAAGTACCATCTCAATTCTCACAATAACATGAGGAGATATGTACTATTCTTCTTCCTTTTGTACAGGTGGAAAAAAACCCCAATAAATTAAAGCTTGGAGAGTTAAAAATCATGTCTATAGTCTCACAGCTAGTTAGTGGCAGAGTGAGGGCTCTAACTCATGTCTCTCTCACACCAAACCCTTAGCTCACAGCCATCCCTCTATGTAAAATGCATGGGATTTCCTGCTTGAAAAACATCCTAAATACCTGTTCTGAATGAAGGTAAATTGGCCGGGTTGAAAAGCCGAGAAATCAGTCCTCATATTAGTGCAAGGGTGCTGCCCAGGCTATAGAAGCAACTCAGCCACATTTGGGGAGGTAGATAGGGTAAGCGGAAATTTGGAAGGCGCTGCCATAAGCCAGAGAGCAGGAGCAAATTGCCTGAGCTTTGTTCTTCCCACATCAGCCACAGATGTGAAGAAAATGACAAGAGTAAAAATTGCAAGAGCCTTTTCTAAAAAGTGTTGCAAATTCAATGGCTGACAGCCAGGAAAATGTAGCATCCCTGGTTGTCACAAGTGCATACCAGAACAAAGAATCTCAGGCTGCAGGGAAAGATGATTGCGTTGGAAATGAAGAGCTTATGAGGAAGCGAAATATAAAAATCTAACCAAGGGTGAATGGAGATAAAAGGTCCTCGAAGGTTTCAGGAAGACCTGTACAGAGTTCAAATGAGCCCATAAAGGGAAACATGCTATTTGTAGAGCTAGCAGGTGTTTCCCACCCCACCCCCTAAGGAAGAGAACAGATTCACTGTTAAAATACTGGTGGTTCTTTGGGAGAAGGACATGCCTTTGTAGGCAAATTGAAAAGGATGAGCATAGAATCTTTTTTTTCTCATAGTACAATGAAAAATTAAATATTTATTGTAGATTAAAAAATACTCATGAAAAAGGCAAATTTTTTCATCTTAATTTTCTGGTGGGTGCTATGCAGAGCCCCTTGGAAGAACTGTTCCCCTGAGACATGCTCCCTTCCCCAGTCAGTTCTGTGGCAGAAGTGGGAGTTTGGAGACCTGAGGAGAAGACTTGAGGCGCATTGGTGCACGCTGAGCTGGGGGCACAGCAGGGCGGTGGGAATAGAAGACTAACTTTTGTTACATTTGCATTTTGGCTCCTCAGTTTTGACATCTGAAAAACAGGTCATGAAAACACTTTTCTCATTTGATCATTTGCAAGATTAAGTGGATATCACACGTAAAGTCTCTGCCATCCCATCTCATTCACTCGTGCACTTTCCCGCTAGTTTGAGAGCCCATGAGGGCAGAAACCAGGTCCCTCTTGTTCACTACTGAACCCCCAGCGCCTGGCCGTGCTGAACAAATATGTGTTGGAATAAATTGATGCCTGTTGGTTGTGGATTTAGGAAGATGCAAAACCAGCTTTCTCTCTATTATGTTTCTTCTAAAGTAATTTGTGTCAAGCAAATGCTTTTCCAAGAATACTAAATTTGCTCCTAAATTGACAACTTAAAATGACCAAATGCATTTAATGACAGAAGAGGTGGGGGAGTGGGGAGGGAATGGGCAGAGAACTACATCCCATAAACGATAGTCCTCTCTAATTAACATACTCTATCTAGAGACCAAATCCTTTGAACATCATTCTTTTTCACATCTGCCCCCAGAAGGAAAGAAAATGACAGAGAGTGAAATTTGCTAGACTCTGCTTCAAACTGTTGCTGTTTTGCTGACTGCCATTCTAGTTCCAGCTTAGAGATACCTCTTCCAAAAAGCCTTCTTTGGCATGAGTGATATATAAATATATTAGAGAGGTACGAATAAGAGATACTGTTAGTATTAACAGATAAGAAGAGGTAAGGTTTATTGAGGGCTATGGTAGCACATTTGAGAGCTGGGTGATGGGGGAGGGAGAAGTCAGGGAACTAGTGATGTCCAAGTACAATCTTGAGGATAGGTGAGTTAACCAATTCATTTCTTTCTTTCAAAAGTCCTGTAATGAGACTATTATCCTTATTTCATGGATGATATAACACTTCAGCTTTGTGAGAGTAAGTCACTCTCCAAATTCATACTCTTTCTACTATACCAGCATTTTGCATTTTTTTGTTTTAGGTTTGACTATCTGCTTTTGCCATATTAAATACTTATGAACCTATTAATGATTATTTTAATCATTCTTTCAACTTTTTGCATAGTATATTTTTTAAAATTCTAAGATATTTTGTTAGGTTAGTGTATTATTAATGGCCATATAATATTATTTACCTTAAATGTAATTTTTATAATTTTTGAATAATAGTTAACTTTTGTCTATTTATTAAATATTGGGCACTGTTTAATTTACTACCAAAAATATAAGAAAAAATAATAATTTGGCCAGAAATAAATTTATAAATGTTAGATCATCTTTGATTTAGAGAGTGAAACCATAATAAAATATAGATTTAGTTTAACCATGGATTATGACATAAACAATGGACAAAAATTGCCTTCATTTAATGTTTGGAAGTTTTAGATTTTCCATTTAAAAATCAATCAGTTAATTTTGGTAACTTTCCTATTTTGTTTATAAATTACAGGATAAGTTGGAAGGTATTAGGCTGCTATTTGCAATCATTTACCCATAAGTAAGATATTCCAGATGTTGGTAGCTTTAATTACCAATAAACAAAAAGCAAAATCAGTTATAATTGTCACAGTGCTTTCTCTTTTTAGTGTTTTCTTTATTAGCAGAGACTTCTTGCTGGCCTATATTATGAACATATGTGTCTGACCTGTAGATCTGATGGCGAGCATCTTAAGGCACATGTCTAAGTTAGCTCAGGCTCCCACGACAAAATGCCACAGACTGCGAGGCTTAAATAGAGGGATTTATTTCCCACAGTTCTGGAGACTGGAGGTCCAAGATCAAGGTGCCAGCAGATTTGGTTCCCAAGTAATGGGCTACTTCCTGGCTTCCGGGTAGCTGTCTTCTCACTGTGTCCTCACATGGTGGAGAGAAAGAGCACTGGTCTCTCTTCTTTTCATTATGAGGACACTAATCCTATCATTGGGGCCCCACCCTCATGACCTCTTCTAACCCTAAATACTGGCCAAAGGCCCATTGCCAAATATCATCACACTGGGGGCTTAGGGATTTAACATATAAATTTGGGGGGAGACAAACCCTCAGTCCATAACAGCACATTTGTAGAAATGCTTTGGCCTAGACAAGAAGGGCCCTACTTCTCTCTTTGGGACCTACTCTGGCCTTCCTCCTAATAGGGCAAGGGATCTGCAGGGCCAAGAGGACATGCACACTCAGAGCCCACATACTCCCTTCCAGGTGACACTGAGTGCCTGGGACCCCAGAATTTCCTGTCTAAACAGCCTGTGCAAGGCCCTTTCCCCAGGTCACCCCTCCTGACTATGACCTGCATTGCCAATATGGAATTCCTCTACTCAAGAGATGGCCAAGAGGTGGCAGTTTGGATTCAGGGGAAGAATGGTTGGAACTCTTTAAGTGCTGGCTGGGAGTCCACAGGCATGAATACAAGGTAGAATCGAGGACAGAAAGAGAAATACAAGAATTCTACATGCAAACCTCACCTTCCAGGTTATTAAGAAGGTATAGTTGTGAAGGTAGGAGGATAGAACAAATTTTATTTCAGATGGTTAGGTTGATTTGTAACTTTTAAATATTTAGACATCTGGTATGTGGGCTTCCGTTTGTACTCTTGCTCAATTGTTCACAAATGTTAGGAGTGAGTCTGACTATGACTAATGCTCCTCATTAATTTGTATATTAATTATTAGTAATTTTTATGCATCTTCTCTTTAACTAATGTTACAGATGTGAGTTAAACACTATGTGACTGAGAATAAAAACAACTCTAAACTGAGTACTGCTGGAAACCATCTTGGTGGCTGGCAGTGTTGAACTGAGTGATAAACCAACTAATTGAGTCATGAGCTTGCTCCTCAGAGTTCCACTAATGGGAATGAGGATTAACTTGATATATACTACAACTATTGCAAATTATTCCATTTCGAAAGGAAAATATATACATGATAGTAATTTGATTAATTTAAAAAAGTTTTCTTTCATTCCTAATTGCCAATCCTGTTCTCCTCATAGGCTGCTGCTGTAATGTACTTGTCATATGACCTGAAATTTGCACTCTTATAAAGTATGTAGTGTTGTTTTGTATGTGTATTTTACAAAATTTACACAAAGGTAATTGAGCTTTACATCTCATTTTTTTTCTTGCTTTTTTTCACTTATTGTTGTTTTTAAGATCTATCCATGTTGCTATATGGATTAATTGCTTCTAATTGCTATAGTGTGCATAGAACACATGCATCTTTTACTGATCCATTCAAGTGGTATCTCATTATTGTTTAACTTAGTGATATCTCTATTTTAATCTGTATTGTTTTTCATTATCATTATTGACATTAAAAAAAGAATAACTAGCTGTTGTTACAATATTACACTTTTCCATCCTTATGTTGTTTGAGTAGCGTCTTTGTTCTTACATATTCTTGTTCAATGGATAACATAAAGTCATTCATTCATCTAACTTTTTTTGTATGTCTATCTGCTATGTGCCAGAAATATAAAAAATAATTTGGCCATCTTATAAAATAGGAAGTGCTAGTCATGATGATGTATATATGTGTGTGTGTGTGTAACTTATAAAGAGGGCATTGAACTCTAAATATAATTGTTTCTTCCTATAGTTCTTCCTTTACTCCTCCTCTTCTATCTTTCTCCTCCTTTTCCTTCTTCTTCATTTTCTTCTTCTCTCCCTTGTCTTTTTATATTTTACTTAACACTATTTAAAGGAATATCCATGTTGCTATAGGTACAAATTACCTAATTAATTTTTCAATTTTTGCTTGAGTTTTTAAGCATCTGTTGAGCTTTGACAATGGAAGATTCTGCAGTGTAATTTCTTAGGAAAAAGTGGAGTTATTGGGTAAGAGGAAACAGAGTAAAGATTAGTGGTGAAACAATTCTGGGAAAATTTTCCTTAAAAGAGAGAATATTTCTATGACATTAGGGGAAAAAAATGTGTCTAGAACCTGATCATTCCCTTCTTATAGATAGGGAAGCTTTCCGATATAAAAACAAGATCAGCGTGACGCTACCACAAGTCGGAGCTTCAAGGTTGCGTTAGCATCTCTCCACCTCATTTGAGATAAGAATGCCTCATATGTTCCCCAGAAAAAGGTTTCATGTTGAGTCAGAGAACTTGATGATGCAGCCAAATTGCACGTTTATGTTCATTTATGATCAACTGGTTTTTCTGTTTTTATGTCCATGTCATGGACTTTTAATTTGGATAATAAATATGCATGGCTTTCTTTTGTGCTACCTGCCTTTTACACTACTGCTTAGCCAGTTGACTTTCAGGCTGTATTTTCCCCCAGGAGCCAGGTAGAGTTCTGAGGGTGGGTAGAGAAAGGGGATTTCAAATTCTGCTATGTAGTTATCAATTTGTGGGTGTGCATGATTTGGAAATCTATGACTATTCTGCAAGGCAGGAACCCCACCTGGGGATAATCAGGAGTTTATGGAGGAATCCTTCTCTGAAAACTTGAAATTGTACTGCTGGATGAACTTTTTTTCTGGATGTTGACAGAGCTACTTGATCTTGAGAACAAGGTTCATTAACTTGAAAGTATTGTCTCCATCTCTTACTACTGGAAACTATCTTTTTGCAATTGATGCAAACATCTATTTCACTTGTGTCTTCTCTTCTGTGCATTCCAGAGGCTCCAGCGAGTAGAGCTTCACTTGAAGGCAGAGATGGAGTGTGTTCTCTATAAATGCAAACCAAAGAGCCACACTAACACTGGTTAAAGAGATTTGTGGGCCATGATTTGAAATCACATTGATTCATGTGATAAGTGATCTGCCACTTTCTCATTGCTAAATGGTAGTTCTCCATTAATAAACAGATTTCCTCTTTTGGCCAGTGTGATAACACTGAAGGGGTCAGCAAAATCTAGAACTAGAAAAACAATTCTCTTAGGCATATACAAATCTTAATCAACTATAGATGATATCTTACTGGGTTTAACATACTGTTTTGATAGTCTTGGGAACAGTCGTTTGAATATTTATAACTAGTTTGAAAAACTTAGTACTTAAATGAAAATCTTCATAACCTGCTAATTTTCTATAGTAACTTCTACTGTTTCTTCTGCCTCCTAGCTGTCCTCACCTACAATTTATCATCTTGCTTATCATGAGCTGGGAGAAAATAGGCACTAACCATCAGCGAATACCTATTTTCTTAAAGCTTTGCTCATTAATAAATACTTCCAGAAAATAAACAAACACAAAACAGCCAAAAGAAGCAAAAAGGGTAGTCTGTGTAAGCTAACCTCAAATCCATTTTTAGATCTGTGAGCTTATTTTCATGACTACTATAAAAAAAAGTTTTATCTTTCTGTTGGTAAATCACAGAACTTCTTGGGTGTCTCAGTGAACTAGACAGGGCTTGTCGTACATTGTCTAAGAGGACATCATTTCAGGGTGATGGTCAGGCTCCCTCCTCTGCTGATTTCTCTGCCCTGCCCCCATCCTGTTAGCTGCTGCACGAGATTTAGCAATTACAGTCCTCCTTTAGTATTAATGTGTTTATCAGATATTTCCCTGAGGGGAGTGTTTTTGAGGGTGAAAGAGGGAAGGGGGAGTACACAGATCTTGCGTAAATTTTAGGACAAGAGAGGATGCCAGACAAGCTCCTGCCTAGAGCTGACACTAGACCTTAACTAACGCGGCCTCCCTCTCCAACTTGTTTCCTTTGCTTCTCGTGGAAGATGCTGTGGTGCTGTTGGAAGTGGAATGAGACTTAGAGTTCTCAGGTCCTGGATTCAAGTCTTGGCTCCCATCTAATCTGTTGTTTCATCTTCTACAAAAAGAGAATAATAATCTTTACCTCATGCTGTAAGTCAATCCAACAAAGTGTGATGAAAGGTAATACTAGTATTATTATTAATAAGTCCACAAAAATATCTATCTCCTAAAGTTTTCTCTTGGAAATGGTAGTATTCAGCACAACTCTATGAGGAATTCCTTGTTCTTCAGGGTGCATCACAAGCTCTGCCTGCACCCCTTGTTAGTGTTTTGACATATCTGGTTTGGTGTTTGACAGCTTAGAGAACTTTCTTGTTACTGCTCCAGCTGTGGTTGCTGCTTGTCATGTTTTACGACATAGTTCCCGGCCCACATTAACTTGTGCGTGTTATTATCCAGAAATGGACAAGAAGACAAGAGATTCTTTTCATTATAAAAAAACATATTGAGATATAGAAATATTTAGATGAAATTCTAGCCATGTAGGAGGAGGATAGTCTTTTTTTCTATCCAGCTATAATTTCTAAAATACCTCGATCACACGAGAATTCAGAGCCCATCTTCAGTCCAGCTGACTTCCTATGACATCCCCTTAGGCACAGCTGAGGTTGTTAAAATACTGTGTGTGTTTTTAGAAAAACGCTAACATAATTCTGTATCTTCCTAGATTACCTTAATAGAAAGGTTTGTTTACTTTTGCAAGCATTTTATCAGTAGTGTGGCAACTCATATTGTGGGTTTGGGGAAACCATGTGCTTCTGACAATCTGATATAACCAGAGGTGGTTAGCAGCAATTAGACTTCCCAAAATACTGACTTTCCTTAGCTTAATGAAACATTTATATGCCAACACCTGCATCAAATTAAAGCCTGGCGTGTCTTAGTCCCCCTCTCCTCACAGTGTGGTCCAGGACCAGCAGCAGCACCACCTGGGAGCTTATTAGAAATGCAGGCTCACAGGCCTGCCTCAGACCCACGGATCAGAATCCATATTTTAACAAGACGTCTGCTAGGGATTTGTATCTACAGTCATGTGCAGCACATACGATGGGGGGGTCCCATAAGATTAGTACCATGTCGCCTAGGTGTGTAGCAGGCTACACCATCTAGGTTTATGTAAGTACACTCTATGATGTTCGCACAATGACGAAATCACCTAATAACACATTTCTCAGAATGTATCTGCCGTTAAGTGACACATGACTGTACATTGAAGTTCAAGAACGCTGCCCCAGTACACTTTACTCTTAGTTTTAAAAAGGGTTGAGGAAGGCAAGATTTGCTGCTCTTGTCACAGAAGAATCATCAGAATTAGCAGTTTAATTAGTAACTTGCTCACCTGTGTAGATGAGCATCTGCCAAAAGAAATACGATGGGAGCTACATGTGTAGTTTTAAATTTATAGTCACCACATTAAAAAAAGTAAAAAGAGAGGCCGGCCCGGTGGCGTAGTGGTTGGGTGCGCACACCCCACTTCGGCAGCCCTTCGGCAGGGGTTTCCCAGGTTCAGATCCCGGGCGCAGGCAGACGCACCAGTTGTCAGCCATGCTGTGATGGCATCCCATATAACGTAGAGGAAGTGGGCACAGGTGTTAGCCTAGGGCCAATCTTCCTTAGAACAAAGGAGGATTGGCAACAGATGGTAGCTCAGGGCTATTCTTCCTCAAAAAAATAAATAAATAAAATAAATAAAAAGAAATAGATAAAATTTACTTTAATAATGCACTATATTTAACCCAATATACCCAAAATATCATTTCAGCAGGTAATCAATGAGAAAAAAATAGCAATGAGATATTCTACACTTTTTAAAAATAATAAATCCTTTTGTGTGTATTATACTTACAGCACATCTCAATTTGGACTAGTCACATTTCAACAGCCACATGTGGTGAGTGGCTATCATATTGACAGAGCAATTGTAGATGATGATGGATCTACCATCCCGCTCCAGGGTGCATGGAATTGCTTTTCCTGTGGTGGTGAAAGGTTGAGGAACTGTGTGTGCACTCCTCTGATTTATTTGTTTATCATTCGACGCCTACTACGTGTCAGCCTTTGTGTTAGGTTGGAGGGAAGCAAAAGTGAGTAAGATGCAGTTTTAAAAAGAATTACAGAATCACATGAAAAGTGCGATGGAAGAGAGAGCATCAAACATTGCTCAGGGTAGGAAGACAGCGTCGGGCTCAAAAACCTGCATTCTGGAGACAAGTAGACACATGCTCCAGGCCTCACCTCAGCCCTCTGGGCTCTCAAAAGAAGCTAATGACAAAACCTTCTAATGAAGTTGTTATAAGGATAAAATGATAATTGGATAAAAACATAGCATGCTCTATTGATTGATAGGTATTGTCAGTGAAAGGAAGGTAATGCTAAGTTTGAGTGTTTATTGATGAGTGGAGTTTCACAGGTGTATCACAGTCAGGATCCACCTATTATGAACATCTGCCCTCTCTACTTTCTCTCTCTCTTTCTACTCGTATGTATTTATCTATATACACACACACTTTTATATACTTTTCCTGAACCATTGGAGAATAATTTGTAGACATGAAGCCCATTTATTCTTTAGATGTATGTATTTCCAGAGAACAATAACATTTTCATACATAAATAGGGTATAATTATCAAATTCGAGAACTTTAAAAACAATGCTATTTTCTAATGCACAGTCAATATTCAAATTTTGGCAATTGCACAGTAATATCTTTTTCTTTTTTTCCATTTTGGTCCAGGATTCAATCAGGGTCCTATCACATTCAGTTAACATATCTCTGTGATCTCCTGGCATCTGGAATAGTTCCTCAGACTTTTCTTTGGAGGGGGAGGGTGCACATGTATGAAAGATATGACATTTTTAGAGGAAACAGGTTAGTCATTTTGCAGAATATCTCTCAGCTTGGATTTATCTTGTGTTTCCTCATGATTATTAGATCCAGGTTATATATTTTGGCAGGTCAGCTAGGATTTTTGATGATTTAATGACACTAGCAGGAAGGCAACACAACTCCAAGGCCTGAAGGAGAGGGGGCAGGAATGATATGATTAGGTCCTGGCTGGGAGCTGTAACTGCAGATGAGGGGCCACCTGCTAGAAGCTATAATTGTTGAGGGATGCCACCACTCCCAAAGCCAGGGCAAACAGGGAGGAGGAGGAGTAAATACCCTGACCTTGCTCTCTTCCCATCCTGGGATCTCTTGCAAGTGCTCCCATTGGCTGAAGTCAACAAGATAAGCAAGGCCCTCCAGGTGATTTAGTCCTTAGCAGTCAGCCTCCTGGAGTAGAGAAAATGGTACAATGGCAGAGAGAATGGATCTCGGTGGGATTAGGGGAAATGGAAAATCACCAGCACACCAAGAAATTGCGGGGAGCACTTCAAGCAATGGGAGCAATATATGCCGAGGCAATGAGGTATGAAAGGCCAAAAACTGTTGAACATTCTGGAATGTAGTCAGTGAGGTTGACAAGCTAGGCTGGATCCATTTAGTAAAATTATTACATATCAAGCTAAGGACTTTGGAGTTGATCCTGCTGACATAAAGATTTTTAAGCAGGGGAGTTACATAATCAGATTAGTGTTTCAGAAGAAATAGCTGTAGTGGCAATGAAACAGAACTACAAAAGAAATAGAAGTCAGGAAGTTATCGCAGCAGTTCAGGGCAGAGATGAAGAAAGACTCACTAAATAAGTTGCACAGAAGGTAGAGAAAAAGAGACAAATAAGAGGAATTTGGGACACATAAAAGTTAGAAAGAGGAAAGGGTCAAAGATGCTTGAGGTTTAATTAATAATCATTAGTATTATTGATAATGGCAGCTAACAGTGGGTACCTACTATTTGACACCAAATTAGAGATTTCATCAATCTTCAGAGCAACTCTTTGAGGCAGGTATTATTATCACAGTTTTAATTATAATAAAAATAAATGTCTGGGTGGATGATAATACCATGAATTGAGGTAGAATGAAGTTGCCGGGGGGGGCAGAGCGTGAGTCCTAACCAGTAAGCTTGGAGCCGTGGAGACAGATCTGGACTGGTGCTGAGAACTTGGGCGACATCACATTGTTGACATGAGAATGTAATCATAGTGTATATGAGACTGACCGGCATGAAGCACTACCATATGTTAAGGAGTGTTTCAAAAAGAGCTAGCAAGTGTCAGAGATGTTTGGATGCAAAGAAGAATACCACATGTAGCCATTTTTGTTGTTGATATAATCGGCCTAACTTTGGTCTCATTATCACTGAGCTGGCCCAGACTTGTAAAGGACGCACAGTTTACTACTTTGAAAGCAGAGGTTCTAGTTCAACATGGTGACATAGGAAGATCCTGAACTTACCTCCCACAGATCCACTGAATCTACAGCCACGCATGGAATGATTTCCTCTGAAAAAAACCCACATCAAAGCAGGTAGGAGAGGCTGAGACACAATTCTGCCATGTAACCCGCAATTGGGAGGGAACTCAAAACTTGGAACTTTTCCCTGAAGAGCGAAGAGTTTGAAACCCACACTGGGCAACCTGACTTTTAAGACCTGCACCTGAGACACGAACCCCCAAAACATCTAGCTTTGAAAGCCAATGGGTTTATGTCCACAAGACCCACAAGGTTAGAGCGAACTGAGAAATGTCTCTTAAAGTATTCATGTGCTAGGACTCGCCCACCCCAAGGCCCAGCTCAGAAGCAGTGGATTGAGAGGCATGTAGTCTTTACGTGAAAGGAGGCTCATTTGTTTATCTTAAAGCACTGGCCTGAAGGGCATGCATCTAATTTAACACAAAACTAGAGGCCTGTGGGGTACTCACCAGGGATGGAAACTGTTGGGCTCTATCTTTACATTCTATAACTCTCTGCAGCTGGCGGGCGCCAACGTGTGTTCTCCCTCTGCCATGTTCCAGAGCACCAGGATCTCCTGAATGGGAGCTTTCACGTGCAACTGCTACCCCAGTTTTTGCAGCTTCTACCCAAATAGGCTTTTGTTCTGAGTCCCACAGGAGTGTAACCAACAGAAAGAAGTTCTTGGCAGGCTACCACCCCTAGTCTTTCCATAAGAGGCCTATTAGCTTGTCCAGGAGCTTTGGACTGAGGGGCAGACTTCTGGTTTGGAACACTTCTAGAGGCCTATGGAGACACATGCAGGGACCAGAGACTAGGGGACACAGTCTTTGCACTCCCCCTCTGCCTTGCTTTAGCTCACCAGTATCTCCCAGAAGAAAGTTTATACTCTTATCTGGTGCCCCAGTTTTTGCAGCTGCAGCTCCTGCCAGGAGACACCTCTACATTACATTACTGCTCTTGTGGCAGGTGGGGCTTACACTCTTGGGTCCCACAGGACTATAACCAATGGAGAAAGCATTCTTAAATAGCTACCATTCCCAGAGACCTATTAGCTTATCATCGTGTCTGCAGCCTGAGGGACAGGCTTCTAATAGAGTGCATATCAAACGACTGACTATAATCCTTTCCAGAGACCTTGGAGAGGGGGTGCTATCTTCACACTCTTCCTCTGCTGTGCTCCAGTACCTCCCAAAGAGGAGCTTTTGCATACATCTGGTGCCCCAGTTTTTGCAGCTGCCTTCCAGGGGGTGCCCCTTGATAGCCTGGCTCTGGGGCCTGGGGGGCTTGTATTACTGGGTCCCATGGGCAAGTAACAATCAGAGAGACAGTTCCTAGAAGGCTACCACACCAGGGCAGTGCAAAGACAGTAGACTGAAACATACCCCCAGTCTTTCTGTGAAAGGAGGAAGCTTATTTGCTTGTCCTGAAGCTTCAGCCTGAGGTGCAGGATTCAGGTTTGGCACACATCTAGGGGTCTGCGGAGGTGTTCTCAGGGAACACAGGCTGCTGGTTGCCAACTTTGCACTCTCCCTCTGCCTCACTCCAGCTCACTGGTATCTCCCAGAAAGGAGCCTGTATACTTGTCTGGTGCCCCGATTTTGTGACTGCTGTCCAAGAGACACCTTCAGATAGTGTGGCTGTGGTAGACAGCAGTGCTTACACATGTGGTCCCACAGGACTGTATTTATTTCATACTTTAAAAGCTGCTGTCTGAGGGTCTGGCTTCCAGTGAGCCTGAATCTAGGTGCTGACTGAGACCCTCCCCATTGGGACACTGACATGTTATGGCACACCCTCAACTACCAGGGGCCACTAAAAATAAAATCAACTGCTTGGACAATCACAAAGGTTTGAGAGACTACCAAAAGCCAGGGCAGCATTGAAAAATAAGGTTCATCTCCTACATGACGCCACCCCTTCAAGACTAGGAGAGGTGGCTGTTTTATCTAAGCATAGAAACCAATACAGAGTCAAGCAAAATGAAGAAACAAAGGAATATCTTTCAAATGAAAGAACAAGACAAAACTTCAGAAAAACATCCTTAATGAAATGGAGGTAAGCTATTTACCTGACAGAGAGTTCAAAATAATGGTCATAAAATAGTTAGCTGAACTTGGGAGAAGAATGAATGAACACAGTGAGAACTTCAATGAAGAGAGAAAATATAAGAAAGTATCAAATAGATGTCACAGAGATGAAGAATACAGTAACTGAACTGAAAATACACTAGAAGGATTCAGTGTCAGACTAGATGAAGCAGAAGAAAGGATCAGTGAACTCAAAGACAGGGCAGTAGAACTCACACAATCAGAGTAGCAAAAAGAAAAAAGCTATCTTCACTCTTTTTCATTGTTAAGGGACTTATGGGACAACATCAAGTGGACCAACATTCCCATCATAGGGGTCCCAGAAGGAGAAGAGAAAGGGGTAGAAAGCTTGCCTAACCTGTGAAAAAAAACAGACATCCAGATCAAGGAAGCCCAGAGAGTTCCAAAGATGCTGATCCCAATGACACTCACACCAAGACACATTATAATTAAAATGTCAAAAGTTAAAGACAGGGAGAGAATCTTAAAAGTAGCATGAGAAAAACAACTTGTTACGTACAAGAGAACCCCCATAAGACTACTGGCAGATATTTCATTAGAAACTTTGCAGACCAGAAGGGAGGGCATGATATGTTTAAAGTGCTGAATGAAAAAAACTTCCAATCAAGACTGTTTTACCTGGCAAAGTTGCCATTCAGAATTGGAGAGATACAGAGTTTCCCACACAAGCAAAGCTGAAGGAATTCATCACCAATAACAAGTACAAGAAATGTGAAAGGGATTTCTTTAGCTAAAAAGAAAGGGCACTAAAGACTAACAAGAAAACATGAAAGTATAAATCTCACTCATAAAGATGGTGGATTAATCACTTATAAAGCTAGTATGAAGGTTAAAAGATAAGAATAGTAAAAATAACTGTAACTACAATAACTAAGAGATACACAAGATAAAAAATTGTAAAATCTGACATCAAAAACATAAAACATGGGGAAGAAAAGAGTAAAAATGTAGAGCTTTAGAATGCATTCAAACTTGAGTTGTTATCAACTTAAAATAGACTGTTATAAATATAAATTGTTATATGTAAGCCTCAGGGTAACCACAAATAAAAACCTATAGTAGATACACAAAGGATAAAGTAACCTAAGCATATCACTACAGGAAACCATCAAAACACAAAGGAAGAAAGCAAGAGAAGAAAAAAGAGAGGAATTACAAAACAGCCAGAAATCAACTAACAAAATGAAATCAATCAGCTATCAAAAATTACTTTAAATGTAAACTGGACTAAATTCTCCAATCAAAAGACAGAGTGGCTAGATGGGTAAAAATCAAGATCCATCTATATGCTGCCTACAAAAGACTCACTTCAGACATAAAGACACAGACTGAAGGTGAAGGGATGAAGAAAATATTCCATGCAAATGGAAACCAAAGAAAGCTGGGGTAGCTATCCTTATCAGACAAAATAGACTTTAAAAAGAAGACTGTACAAAAGACAAGGAAGGGCATTACATAACGATAAAGGGGTCAATTGAACAAGAGGATGTAGCATTTGAAAATATTTGTGAACCCAACATGGGAGAATCTAAATCTGTCAAGCAAATACTAACAGACCTAAGGGAGAAAGAGACACCAATACAAGAATAGTAGGGGACTTTAATACCTCATTTACACCAATGGATAGATCATCCAGACAGAAAATCATTGAGGAAACCTTTGCCTTATATGACATATTAGACCAGATGGACTTAACATATACAGAACATTCTACCCCAAACTAGCAGAATACACATTCTTCTCAAGTGCACATGGAACATTCTCCAGGATAAGTCATATGTTAGGTCACAAAATAAGTCAATAAATTTAATAAGATTGAAATCATATCAAGCATCTTTTCTGACCACAATGGTATGAAAGTAAAAATCAATTACAAGAAGACAACTGGAAAATTCACAAACGTGGAGAAAAACAACATGCTACTGAGCAACCAATGGGTCAAAGAAGAAATCAAAAGAGAAATCAAAAAATACCTTGACCCAAATGAAAATGGAAATACAACATACCAAACTCATGGGATGCAGCAAAAGAAGTTCTAAGAGGGAATTTCATAGCAATAAATGCCTACATCAAAAAATAAGAAAAATCTCAAACAACCTAACTTTACACATCAAGAAGGTAGCAAAAGAACAAAGAAAACCCAAAGGTAGCAGAAGAAAGGAAATAACAAAGATCAGAGCAGAAATAATTGAAATAGAGACTAAAAAGATGATAGAAAAGATGAATGAAACTAAATGCTGGTTCTTTCAAAGGATAAGCAAAATTGACAAACATTTAGCTAGACTCACCAAGGAAAAAATAGAGGGCTCAAATCAGTAAAATCAGAAATAAAGAGAAGACATTATGATTAATACCACAGAAATACAAAGGATCATGAGACTACTATGGGCAGTTACACTCCAATAAAGTTGACTAGCTAGAATCAATGGATAAATTCCTAGAAACATACAACGTAACAAAACTGAATCATGAAAAAAGTAGAAAATCTGAACAGACCAATTACTTAAGGAGATTGAATTAGTAATCAAAAAACCTCCCAACAAACAAAAGTGCAGGACCAGACAGCTTCACTTGTGAATTATATCAAACATTCAAAGAATATTAACACCAATCCTTCTCAAATTCTTCCAAAAAATAGAAGAGAGAGGAATACTTCCAAACTAATTTTATGAGGCCAGCATTATCCTGATACCAAAACCAGACAAGGACACCACAGAACAGAGAATACAGGCCAATATCCCTGATGAACATAGATGCAAAAATCCTCAATAAAATATTCACAAACAGAATTCAGCAATACATTAAAAGGATCATACACCATGATCAAGTGGGATTTATTCCAAGGATGCAAGGATGGTTCAATATCCATAAATCATCAATATATATCACATTAGCAAAATGAAGGACAAAAGTCATATAACTTTCTCAATAGATGCAGAAAAAGCATTTCCAAAATTCAACATCCATTTGTGATAAAAACTCTCAACAAAGTGGGTATATTAAGAATGTACCTCACATAATAAAGGCCATATATTACAAGCCCATGGCTATTATCATACTCAACAGTGAAAAGCTGAAAGCTTTTCCTCTAAGATTGGGAACAAGACCAGGATTGCCCATTCTTGCCACTTTTATTCAACATAGATTTGCATATCTTAGCCAGATCAATTAGGCAAGAAAAAGAAATAAAAGGCATCCAAATTGGAAAGGAAGAAATAAAATGGTCACTATCTGCATATGATGTACATATAGAAAACCCTAAAGACTCAACCAAAGAATTGTTAGAACTAATATATTCAGTGAAGTTGCAGGATACAAAATCAATATATCATAATATGTTGTTTCTGTACACTAATACTGAACATCAGAAAGAGAAATTAAAAAAAAAATCCCATTTACAAATGCATCAAAAACAATAGAATACCTAGAAATAAATTTTACCAAGGAGGCGAAAGACCTATATACTGAAAACTATAAGACATTGATGGAAGAAATTGAAGGAGACAGAAATAAATGGAAAGATATTCCATGCTCACAGATTGGAAAAAATAAATGTTAAAATGTCCATATTACCCAAAGCAATCTACAGATGCAACTCAATTCCTATCAAAATTCCAATGGCATTTTTCACAGAAATAGAACAAACAATTCTAAAATTAGTATGGAACCACAAAAGACCCTGATAGCCAAAGCAATCTTGAGAAAGAAGAAAAGTCTGGAGGCATCACACTCCCTGATTTCCAGCTATATTACAAAGCTATAGTAATCAAAACAGTATGGTGGTGGCATAAAAACAGACACATAGGTCAATGGAACAGAATAGAGCCCAGAAATAAACTCATGCACATATGGTCAATTAACTTATGACAAAAGAGCCAAGACTACAATGGGGAAAGAACTCTCTTCAATAAATGGTCCTGGGAAAACTGGACAGCCACATACAGCAGAATGAAACTGGACCACGATCTTACACTGTTCACAAAATTAACTCAAAATGGATTAAAAACTTGAATGTAAGACCTGAAACCATAGAACTACTAGAAGAAGACATAGACGGTAAGCTCCTTGACATTGGTCTTGGTGATGGTTTTTTTTGTATTTGACATCCAAAACAAAGGCAACACAAGCAAAAACAAACAAGTGGGACTATGTCAAACTAAAAAGCTTCTGCACAGCTATAGAAACCATCAACAAAATGAAAAGGCAGCTTATTGAATGGGAGAAAATATTTGCAAATCAAATATCTGATAAGGGGTTAATATCCAAAATATATAAAAACTCATACAACTCAACAGCAAAAAAACCAATTCGATTAAAAGATGGGCAAAAGATCTGAATAGACATTTTTCCAAAGAAGACATACTGATGATCAACATGAAAATGTACATGAAAAGGTGCTCAACATCACTAATCATCAGGGAAATGCAAACCAAAACCACAATGAGATATTGCCTCACACGTGTTAGAACTGCTATCATCAAAAAGACAAGAAATAATAAGTGTTGCAAGGATGTGGAGAAAAGGGAGCCCTTGTGCACTGTTTGTGTGATTGTAAATTAGTGCAGCCACCATGGAAGAAAGTATGGAGGTTCCTCAAAAATTTAAAAGTAACTACCATATGATCCAGCAATTCCACTTTTGGGTATTTATCCAAAGAAAATGAAAACACTGACTCAAAAAACTGTATCTGCCCCCTACTATGTTCATTGCAGCATTATTTACAGTAGCCGAGATATAGAAACAACCTAAGTGTCCAGCGATGGATGACTAGATAAAATGTGGTTTATGTATACAATGGAATATTATTCAGCCATAAAAAGAAGGAAATGTTGTTATTTGTGACAATATGGATGGATTTTGAGGGCATTATGACAAGTGAAATAAGTCGGACAGAGAAAAATAAATGCTACATGATCTCAGTTATATGCAGAATCTAAAAAACAAAACAAAACAACTGACAAACAAGCTCATAGGAAAAGAGAACAGATTGGTGGTTGCCAGGCACTGGGTTAGAGGGGAGTGCTGGGCAAAATGGGTGAAGGGGGTCAAAGATTCAAACTTCCAGTTATAAAATAAGTAAGACATGGCGATGTAATATACAACATAGTCACTATTCTTTGTACTGTATTACATATTTGAAAGATGCTAAGAGGTTAGATCTTAAAATTTCTCATCACAAGAAAAAATTTTGTAACTACCTATGGTGATGGATGTTAACTAGACTTATTTGGGGGATCATTTCTCAATATATACAAATATTGAATCATTATGTTGTACACCTAAAACTAATATAATGTTATATGTGAATTATACCTCAATAAAAAAAAGATAGCTGCTGTGACAAACAAAATATTAGTCTCTAGAGACACGACAATAACTCTAGCTCATTTCTGAAGGTACAGCTTGCCTTGAATGAAGTATAGCTGGTTTGTTCCAAACTCCACCACCATTTTGTTACATGACCTTTCATATGACATTTAACTTCCACCTGTGAATTAGTGCTTTTTGAGCTCCTAAACAGAGAATGATATTGTCCCATTCGAAAATTGTTTTAGCAAAATATTTCAAAGTCCTTGAATTATAAGGGATAGATTTTTAAAGTGTTAGTTTTATACAAGGTTATGGCTAGATCTTGATCAAAATGCAAAGGTCACTTACATGAAATGGATCCTACATTAGTGTTTCTTGATAGCCTGAAGTACTTGTATTATGCATTTTTCATTTTGAGGAACCAAGCTGAAAATATTTTGCATGTGGAATAGGAATTATTTAAGGAACTATGGAAACCACTAATCTAGCTTAACACTTTCTATTACTTTAGAAACATTTTTTTATCCCTTGGTTAGTGGCAGTTCTCTTATGGTTTGGAGACAACAATAGAAAATTTTATATTTTATGCTTCATTGGGAAAAAAAATAGTCTTCAGATATTTGACCTTAGATAATTGTGAATCCCACTGAGGATGCATTGCATTTTCAGAGACTATGTGTTTTTAAACCATGAGAAAGTACAGAATACAGTGTATCCTGGGAGCTTTCCTTGAGAAGCTACAATATCGTTTTGTGGACTGTTAATATATACTGTATATGGTTGTATTGTATATTATATCTCTTATTAACTCTAGTGCCATCACTAATGTTTTAATATATAACTGTATGTGTCACGGGGGAGCAGTTTGTGTGTTTTACTGGGAAGGAGCACACAGAAAACTTCTCCCTGCTGTTCCCCTCTATTATAAATTAATATCCGCTACCAGGGGACCTCTTGCGATATAATATTGTCATCCTGTGAGTGGTATGGATGAAATCACCATGGGGGGAAGCTGAGCAGTAACCAGAGTGTGAATAAGACAGCACCTATTCTGCTGTACATGGGATCCCTGGTGTTTTATATTAATTTATAATAAATAATTTACATTGCTAATTTCAAAGTTTAATAATCTGCATTATCTTTCTAGTCACAGCCTTCTCTTAATGTAAGAGCATTTTCTATACTGAAATGCAATATTCTAATAACATGAAACCATTTTTGCCAGCTCGAGTATCCTGCAGTTTCTATGAAAGATTTTAGCCAGTAAGAGGGCCTGGAGGATGAATCCTTTTAAGAGACATCATTGCCTGAATTGCTTTCATTTTGGCAGTAAAGGAGTTACAGGAGGAGGAGATTGATCTGTAATGACGGTCCTGTGTGTTGTTGTGTGATGGTTGCCTGGCAACTCTACCTGAAGAAACTCAATATTGGACTTGTATCTGTATTAATTCCCTCTTGTCAAGGTTTATAGGTGTTTAATATATTAGGATCAGAAAATACTTCAAAGCAAAAAGGTTTGCTCATTTGATGATTCTTTGAAATTGTATAAGATTGTTGGATGTCAACAAATAAGGGTCTTGGGGAGTAAGTGGTACACAATGCTGTGAATAGGGCTTGAATGTATTTGAACATCTCTTAAATGAGCCTGAGCCTAACCTTCGTGTCTCATATCCCTTACTTTTATCTCTTCCAAGAACGTATCTCTTCACTTGAAGAACATTTATTGACGGTCTGTAATGGGGTAGCTTCTGCACTAGATATGGGCTAGGGTATAAATGTGAGAAAGACAGAACCCCTGGTCTTTTAGTCTAGGATGGAGACCTTGTCATCAATGCAGAGCACGCCTGGAGAGGAACGTTCTCACTTGTTGCGCTCAGGGCACACGCCCATCAGAATCAGCTATTCTTTTTATAGTCTCGCAGAGATAAAAGTAAGCTGTGGGTTGTGCCCAGTGCCCAGCCCACTACTTGTGGCTCCAATCCAAGCTTCCCTCCTTCACCCATTCTAAAGAGTGTGCCACAACAGAGGTTATCACCCTGGTCAAGTGGTCTCTAGATCTTCATCCCTTTTATCCATGCCTCAGCTTTCAGTTTCAGAGTCTTTACTGTTTTTGACTTCAATATAACTGCCTCCACCCTATCATTGATGTCCCCTCTACTTAAATCAGGATCATATAGAAAAAGTGAGGAAAAATTAGCTAACAGACAGCATATTTTACTAATGAGAAAACTTTCCCTAAGGATAGGGGAGTCCCTCAAAATTCTAGAAATGGACAAGGTCTCAAGATGAAATATATTAAATTATGTTTCCAATGCATAGGCTAAGAATCTATATTGCTAATGATATGAAGGATCACTTTTTATCATCCCAAGCTGTTCCAAATGAGGACATTTTGTCATTAATCTTCGACATAGTCATTATTTTAGCTGTCTGAGGAAGTCGAAAAGTAGTCACTGCTTTGATCCTTGTTATGATCATATGAATGGTAAGCCTTTTAGTAGCCACCAAAACACTTATGACTTTCATTAGTTGATTTTATCCCAGATCAGTACATCTGGTCATAAGGCGCAAAAGGGTGAGAGAACAGAGCTGAATCAAAATTATCCATCTCCCCTCCCACTGTCACTCACTGAGGCAGCACAACATTCTCTGCCACAGCTTATCAAGAAAGGGCACATTTATTAGGAGTGTTACTGAATCCATTGCCCTCATTTGGTGAAGCTGAAACAGTGTATTATGGAATAAAGATTCATTACAGGAATGAGACCTTATGCAATTTTCAGAGAGGCTAGGGAAGTAATGATCCAGAAGGGAGAAATGAAGGATCAGAGAAAGTCACCAACCAGCTCTCCTGAAGCCCTGGGGCTAGTGGGAAAGTCAGAGCTTGCAGGAGAATGTGGGGGGCAGGCACATCCAGTTGCCAGGGTAGGACCATAAAGGGGAGCTGGGGAAGAGCCTATGGAAAGCCATAACCTATGGTGGGAACTGCTTCTGCAGGTATTTAGCCAAATGTGTGGTGGTGAGCCTGGGGCTGCTGCTGGTTGGCAGCACTGCCATTCATGAGGAAGAGCTGGACACAAAGCTGGGGAAAGTGAGGACAAGCTGGCATCTGCTGGCCCCTCTGAGTTGGTCTCCACATTTAACCACAAGCACCTGCAGAGAGTAGTGGCTGCTTCTTCACTTCTCTCTCCCCAAACTCATGCCAATTCTTAGCCTGAGACCATACAGGGAAGAGGATTCCAGGAAATGTTGTTCCAGATTAACCAGGTTGACAAGGTTGAATCCATCACAGTTACAATGCAGGACTTTATGTAGAGGTGACTGTAAGCCTCCCCTGAACACTCTCATCACCCACTCCTTGACAGACCCTTCAGGTATGTGTCAGTGAGCTCCCTGAGGATAGGCGAAGAGAAAGAAGTCGGTGCTATAGCCACAACTTTACAAGACCTTTCTTGGTCATGCTGTAGAATGACTGATTAGTGATCAGCCTTGAAAGTGGGTCCTCCAGCACATGCTTGTCTCCTCCTTCTCATTCCCCACCTGTAGCGCAGCCCCCTTCAAATGGGTGACAAATTAGCCTTCTTATGTCCACTTGAAAGTTAGTTACACTTACAAGTTCCACTGTGCTAGTCATGAGGAATACAGAGATAAACATAAGTTGCTCACTTTTAAGGGAGCAGTGGTCCAGTGACAGAAGAATGACATAGTGTCATGGAAGGTTAAATATTAATAGTGATAGAAAATAAAAATGATATTTTCACAAACACCACAGATTTAGGAGGGAAATCCATTGTGGGTCAGCACTGCTAAGGGTTGTTGGAGGAAGTGGCAAAGGAGAAAGCCTTGAAGACTGGGAGGGACACGATAAGCTCAGCATCTGCCATGGCTGTCAGTCAGCCTTAGGAACCAAGGAAGCATACATGACCTCAGATGCTACTGCTGGCAAAAGTTAAACCAGTCAAATTATTTAATTCTACTGCACAAGGAGAAAAAATCATAAGGATTAAGATCAGAGTAACTCAGGGAGGAAAAGTAGGACAAAGGTCACACAATGAAAAAATGAAGGATAGAAAAAATATGCATCTATTTTTAATCTTTATAAAAATTCAATTAAAATAACATAATATGCCTGAAAATGATTGTGTATTGTGGTAGGAACCATGTTTTTCCTATGTTTGAGACATTTTGTCTTTAAATGATTAATGTGTCAGGTTGTGGGATCACTCTCGGTATTAAACTGTAATATTGGATCAACATACAATTTTTGAGGTCAGAGTATAATCTGAATCAGAATTACAATTTTAAAAATCCTATTGTTTAATTACTGATTCAGGAAGATAAACAAGATCCAGAAATGACCCAGCAGAATAAAGTAGGCCAAGGTTTATAATGAGATCGAAGGCCATGAAGTGGTTCATCCTTTAAGGATAACAGTTCCTTTCCTTAAGAACCATCCTACCTCTTAAGTTGTCTTTAATTCTCCCTAATTTTACTTTTCCTTTCTTGGTAATAAGGCCTGGATCATTTCCACAGTAGATCAGCAAATTGACTACTATTTTCTATCAAAAAGTAGACATGACAAATGCTCTACTTTTCTCTGGCATAATTAAATTTGATTTGTAGTTTAAAGTCACATAGAGAGTACTGTTATGGGCTGAATTGTGTCCTCCCAAAATTCACACGTTGAAGTCCTAACCCCCAGTATCTCAGAATATGCTTGACTGTAGTTGAAGATAGGGTCTTTAAAAGAGGCAATTAAATTCAAATGAGGTCCTTAGGGTAGGCTCTAATCCAGTATGATTGGTGTCATTATAAGAATAGATTAGGACACAGACATACACAGAGGGAAGACCATGTGAAGACACAGGGAGATGACAGCCATCTATAAGCCAAGGAGAGAGGTCTCAGAAGAAACCAATCTTTCTGACACCTTGATCTCGGACTTCCAGTTTTGAGGAATGTGAGAAAATAAATTTCTGTGGTTTAAGCCACCTGTTATGGCAGCCCTAGCAAACCAATATAACTACTATTTCCAAACTGAAAGGAATGGGTATACCAAAATTACTTAGAAGCACTGTCATTCTCTCCTCTGAGCCAAATGGATGCAAGTCTATAGGTTCCATCATATTTGGCCTCAAAATAAGAAGACCACAGAGAGGATATGATGACAGCTCATCCCTATTCAGGGACCAAGATCAATATCAAAGTCAGAGTGGTTTAATAAAACATTCAGGAAATTTACAGCCAAAGTTTTGTTTGAAACTCCTCCCACTGCAACTTAATTCTACTCGTGTGATGTAACTATTAAGACCAGTGTCCTCACTTGTCAAATATGGGTAAGAATCATCTGACAGGGTTCCAAATCAAGATGGTGACATAGAAAGATCCTGAACTCACCTCCTTCCATGGACACACCAAATCTGCTGCTATATTTGGAACAATTTCCTATGGAAACAACCCCAAAACTAGCTGAGTGACTCCTATACAATAGGTGAATGAGAAAAAACCCACACTGAAGCAGGTGGAGAGGCTGAGACACAATCTCACCATAAACCCCGCCCCTGGTATGGTTACCCACAATCAGGAGGGAACTTAAAACCCTGAGCTTCTCTCTGAGGAGCAAAGCATTTGAACCCCAAATTGGGCACACCAACTTTTAAGACCTGCACCTAGGAGGCAAGCCCCCCAAATATCCAGCTTTGAAAGCCAACAAGGCTTGCATCCACAAGATCCACAAGGCTATAGAAAACTAGGAAATGATTCTTGAAGGGCTTGCACGTGGACTCACCCACCCCAGAGCCCAGCACAGAGGCAGCTGACTGGAAAACACACAGACTTTCTGTGAATGAGGCTTATTTGCTTATCTTAAAGCATCAGCCTGAGGGGCAGACATCTACTTAAGACACCTTTCGGGACCTACAGAAATACACTCTGGGGATGGAGGCCAGTGGGCACCATATTTGTGCTCTCCCTCTGCCTCACTTCAGCTCACTGTTGTCTCCCAGAAAGGAGTTCCTACTCTTGTTTGGCACCCTAATTTTTGTGGCTGCCACCCAGGGGATGCCTCAAGGTTGCCTGGCTTTGTTGTCCAGCAGGACTTATGCTCACAGGTCCCACAGGACTGAAACAAATGAAGAAGAATTCTTAATCGGCTACTATCCTCAGAGACAGCAAGAGGCAGCAAACAGAAATGCCCAGTCTTTCCATGAAAGAGGCCTATCAGATTATTTTCGCAGCTGTAGCCCAAGAGACAGGCTTCTAAATAAACACACGTATAAGTGCAATCTGTAATCCTATCCAGAGATCTCAGAGTTGGGTGCTATCTTTGTGCTCTCTCTCTGCCACACTCCAGAGCACCAGTATCTCCTGGTGGGGGGCTTACACACGTCTGATACCCTGATTTTTATGTCTGGTGCTCTGGTTTCTGTGGCTGCTGCCCAGAGGAACTCCCCTTGATTGCCTTCCTCTCGTGGTCAGGGGAGCTTGCATTTGTGGGTCCCATGGGAGAGTAAAAAAAGAGAGAGAGTTCTTGGCCAGCTACCACCCCCAGGACACTGCAAAGATAGCAGACTGAAATATACCCCTAGTCTTTCTGTGAAAGAGGCATATTTGTTTGTCTTGTGCCTTGGCCTGAGGAGCAGGCTTCTGGTTTGGCAAACAACTAGGGACCTACTGAGGTGCTATCTGGGGACAAATGCTGGTGGATGCTATTTTTGTAGCACCCTCTCCCTCACTCCAGATCACTTGTATCTCCTGGAAAAGAGTTTGTACACTTGTCTGGCACCCCAATTTTTGCAGCTGCTGCCTAGGTGACACCCTTGGCTTGCCTGGCTCTGGTGGCCAGTGGGGCTTTTGCTTGCAGTCCCACAGGACTGTATATATTTCATACTTTAAAAGCTGCTGTTTGGGGGTCTTGTTTCCGATCAGCCTGAATCTAGGTGCTGACTGAGAACCTCCTCATTAGGACACTGATAGGTCTTGGCACACCCTCATCTATTGGGGGCCACTAAAAATAAAATTGGCTGCTTGGACAATTACAAAGGTTTGAGAGACAACCAAGAGCTAGGGCGGGGTTGAGTGATAAGTTTCGTCAACTACATGAAGCCACTCCTTCGAGACTGGGAGAGATGGCTCTTTTATCTAACCCATAGAAACCAATACAAGCAAAGTGAGGAAATGCAGGAATATGTTCCAAATGAAAGAACAAGACTAAACCTCAGAAAAAAATCCTTAATGAAATGGAGGTAAGCAGCTCACTGAACTTGGGAGAAGAATGAATGAACACAACGAGAACGTCAACAAAGAGAGAGAAAATATAAGAAAGTATTAAATAGAAGTCACAGAGCTGAAGAATACAATAACTGAACTGAAAATACACTAGAAGGATTCGATAGCAGACTGGATGAAGCAGAGAAAAGGATCAAGAACTCAAAGACAGAGCAGTGGAACTCACCCAGTCAGAGCAGCAAAAAGAATGAAAAGAAGTGAAGACAGATTAAGGGAGTTATTGGATGACATCAAGCAGACCAACATTCACATCATAGGGGTCTCAGAGGGAGAAGAGAGAAAGGGCAGGAAACAGAAGGGGAAGGAAACAGACATCCAGATCCAGGAAGCCCAGAGAGTTTCAAATAAGATGAACCCAAGGAGACCCACACCAAGACACACTAAAAATAAAGTGTAAAAATGTAAAGACAAGGAGAGAATCTTAAAAGCAGCATGAGAAAAACAACTTGTTATGTACAAGTGAACCCCCATAAGACTATCAGCAGATTTTTCCTTAGAAAGCTTGCAGGCCAGAAGGGAATAGCATGATAAATTCAAAGTACTGAAAGAAAATAACTTCCACTAAGAATACTGTACCTGGCAAAGTTGTCATTAAGAATTAAAGGAGAGATAAAGAGTTTTCCAAACGCAAAAGCAAAAGGAATTCATTACCACTAGACTGGCCCTATAAGGAATGTTAAAGAAAATTCTTTCAGCTGAAATGAAAGGGCACTAATTAGTAAGAGGAAAACATATGAAAGTATAAATCATACTGGTAGATAATCTAATATTGTAAAAGTGGTGGGTTAATCACTTATAAAGCTAGGATAAAGGTTAAAAGACAAAAGTAGTAAAAAAAACCTATAACTACAATAATTAGTTAAGGGATAAACAAGGTAAAAAGAGGTAAATTGTGAATCAAAAATGTAAAATGGGGAGGGGCAATTAAAAACTGTTAAGCTTTGGAATGTGTTCAAACTTAAGTTGATATTAATTTAAAATAGACTGTTATATATATAAGTTGTTTCACGTAAGCCTTATAGTAACCACAAAGCAAAAACCTATAGTAGATACATAGAAGAGAAAGAGAAAGGAATCTAAGCATACCACTAAAGAAAATCATCAAATCACAGAGGAAAAGAATTTTCAAACTGGCAATAAGTACATACATATCAATAATAAGTTTAAATGTAAATGGATTAAATTCTCCAATCAAAAGACATAGAGTGGCTGAATGGAAAAAAACAAACAAACAACATCCATCTATACGCTGCATACAAGAGACTCATTTCAGATGTAAGGACACACAGACTGAAAGTGAAAGGATGGAGAAAGATATTCCATGCACACAGAAACCAAAAGAAAGCTGGGGTAGTTATATTTACATTAGACAAAATAGACTTTAAGACAAAGACTGTAATAAGAATCAAAGAAAGACATTACATAATGGTAAAGGGGTCGATCAAAGAAGAGGATATAACATTTGTTAATACTTATGCACCCAACATAGCAGCACATAAATATATAAAGCAGACATTAACAGAGCTAAAGGGAGAAATAGACAGCAATACAATAATAGTAGGGAACTTTAATACCCCACTTACATCAATGGATAGGTCATCCAGACAGAAGATCAATAAGGAAACACGAGCCTTAAAAGATATGTTAGGCCAGATAGACTTAACAGACATATACAAAACATTCCATCCAAAAGCAGCAGAATATGCATTCTTCTCAAGTGCACATGGAACATTCTCCTGGATACAGATCGAAATCATATCAAGTATTTTTTCTGACCACAATGGTATGAAACCAGAAATTAAAAGAAGAAAACTGGGGGGGCCAGCCCAGTGGCGTAGTGGTTAAGTTCACACGCTCCACTTTGGTGACCCGAGGTTTGCAGGTTTGGATCCCAGGCGCAGACCTACATACTGCTCATCAAGCCATGCTGTGGCAGTGTCCCACATACAAAATAGAGGAAGATTGTCACAGATGTTAGCTCAGGAACAATCTTCCTCAAGGAAAAAGAGGAAGATTGGCAACAGATGGTAGCTCAGAGCCAATTTTCCTCACCCCCCCCCCCCAAAAAAAAGAAAACTGGAAAATTCTCAAATACAATAAGAAAAACATTTCACTGAACAACCAATGGGTCAATAGAGGAATCAAAAGAGAAAGCAAAAAATACCTTGAAACAAATGAAAATACAACATGCCAAAACTTATAGAATGAAGCAAAATCAGATCTAGGAGGAAAGTTCATAGTGATGAATGTCTACATTAAGAAATAAGAAAAATCTCAAATAACCTACCTTTACACCTCAAGGAACTAGGAAAAAGAGAACAAAGCCCAAAAGTAGTAGAAGGAAGGAATAATAAAGATCAGAGTGGAAATAAATGAAATAAAGTCTAAAAAGACAATAGAAAAGATAAATGAAACTAAAAGCTGGTTTTCTTAGCAGATAAACAAAATTTACAAATGTTTAGCTAGACTCACCAAGAAAAAAAGAGAGCTTCAAAGAAATAAAACTAGAAATAAGTTGATGTTACAACTGATATCAAAGGAATATAAAGGATCATAAGAGACTACTATGAACAATTATATGCCAATAAATTGGACAATCTAGAAGAAATGTATAAGTTCCTAGAAACATACAACTTACCAAAACTGAATCATGAAAAAATAAAAAATCTGAATAGACCTATTACTAGTAAGAGGATTGAATCAGCAATCAAAACCCTCTCAACAAACAAATGTCCAGGACCAGATAGCTTCACTGGTAAGTTCTATCAAACATTCAGATAATAATTAATACCACTCCTTCTCAAACTCTTCCAAATAATCAAAGAGGGAGGAGCACTCCCAAACTCATCTTATGATGCTAGCATTACCCTGACCAAAACTAGACAAGGATGCCACAAGAAAAGAAAATTACAGGCCAATATCCTAGATGAACATAGATGCAAAAATCCTCAACAAAATATTAGCAAACCAAACTCAACAATACATTAAAGGAATCATACACCATGATCAAGTGGTATTTCTTCCAGGGATGCAAGGATGGTTCAACATCTGCAAATCAAGCAATGATATACTACATCAACAGAATGAAAGGTAAAAATCATATGATCATCTCAATAGATGCAGAAAAAACATTTGACAAAATTCCACCCCCATTCCTGATAAAAATTTTCAGCAAATTGGGTATAGAAGGAATGTACCTCAACATAAAAAGGTTATATATGACAACCCCATAGCTAACATCATACTCAATGGTGAAAGGTTGAAATGTTTTCCTCTAAAATTAGGAAAAGACAAGGATGTACACTGACACCACTCCTACTCAACATAGTACTGGAAGTCCTAACCAGACAAATCAGGCAAAAAAAAGAAAAAAAGAAAAAAAAGGCATCCAAATCAGAAAGGAAGAAGTAAAACTGTGTCTGTTTGCAGATGGCATGATCTTAGAAATCCTGAAGACTCCACCAAAAAAACTGTTAGAACTAATAAACAAATTCACTAAAGTTGCAGGTACAAAACCAACATACAAAAATCAGTTGTTTATCTATACACTAACAATGAACTATCAGAAAAAGAAATTAAGAAAATAATCCCATTTATATTTGCATCAAAAACAATAAAATACCTAGGAATAAATTAAACCAAGGAGGTGAAAGATCTGCATACACTGAAAATGATAGGACATTGATGAAAGAAATTGAAGAAGACACAAATAAATGGAAAGATATCTTATGTTCATGGATTAGAAGAATTAATATTAAGATGTCCATACTACTCAAAGCCATCTATAGATTCAATGGGATCCTTATCAAATTCCATTGCATTTTTTACAGAACTGAAAAAAAATCCTAAATTTTGTATAGAACCATAAAGACCCTGAATAGCCAAAGCAATCCTGAGAAAGAAAAACAAAGCTAGAGGCATCATACTTCTTGATTTCAAACTATATTACAAAGCTGTAATAAT
Organism: Tapirus indicus; assembly: GCA_031878705.1. Lineage (NCBI taxonomy): Eukaryota > Metazoa > Chordata > Mammalia > Perissodactyla > Tapiridae > Tapirus > Tapirus indicus. Next base: position 42,797,286 of record CM062925.1, read on the forward strand.
CAAAGTAGTATGGTACTGGCACAAAAACAGACATATAGACAAATGGAACAGAATTGAGAGCCCAGATATAAACCCTGACATATATGGTAAACTAATATTTGACAAGGGAACGCAAATACTCAGGGAGAAAAGATAGTCTCTTCAATAAATGGTGCTGGGAAAACTGGATCCTTATCTGACACCATTCACAAAAATTAACTTGAAATTCATTAAAGATTGAAATGTATGACCTGAAACCATAAAAATGAAAAAAGAAGAAAACAGGGAAAAAGCTCTTTGACCTTGGTCTTAGAGATGATTTTTTTGGATTTGACACCCAAAGCAAAGGCAACAAAAGCAAAAATAAACAAGTGGGACTTCACCAAACCAAAAAATTTTTGCTCCACAACGGAAACCATCAACAAAATGAAAAGGCAAACTACCAAATGGGAGGAAATACTTGCAAACCATTTGTCTGATAAAAAAAAAAAATATATATATATATATATATATATATATATAAAGAACTCATACAACTCAATAGCAAAAAAACAAACAATCTGATTAAAAAATGAGCAGAGGATCTCAATAGACATTTTTCCAAAGAAGACACACAGAAGGATAACAGGGGCATGAAAAGGTGTTCAACATCACTTATCATCAGGGAAATGCAAATCAAAACCACAATGAGATATTGCCTTATACCTGTTAGAATGGCTATCATCAAAAAGACAAGAAATAACAAGTGTTGGTGAGGATGTGGAGAAATGGGAACCTTTGTGCATTATTGGTAGGCATGTAAATTGGTGCAACCACTATGGAAAACAGTATGGAGGTTCCTCAAAAAACTAAAAATAGAACTACCATATGATCCAGCAATTCCACTTCTGGGTATGTATCCGAAGAAAATGAAAACACTAACTCAAAAAGATATATGCACTGCCATGTTCACTACATCATTGTTTACAATAGCCAAGAAACATAAACAACCTAAATGTCTATTGATGGATGAATGGACAAAGAAAATGTGGTGTGTGTATATATATATATAATGGAATATTATTCAGCCATAAAAAGAAGGAAATCTTGCCATCTGTGAGAACATGGATGGGCCTTAAGGATATTATGTAAGGCAAATAAGTCAGATAGAGAAAAACATACTGTGTGATCTCACTTACATTTGGAATCTGAAAAACCAAACAAAAAAACCAAAAACTGAGCTCATAGATACGGAGAAGAGATGGTGATTCCCAGAGGTGGGGGGTAGGGGGTGGGAAAAATGGGTGAAGGGGGTCTAAAGGTACAAACTTCCAGTTATAAAATAAGTCATGGGGATGTAATGTACAGCATGGTGACTATAGTTATAATGCTGTGTTACATATTTGAAAGTTGTTGAGAGAATAAATTTTAAAAGTTCTCACACACAGAAGTTTTGTAACTATGTGTGGTTATGGATGTTAACTAGACTTGTTGTGATCATTTTGCAATATAAACAAATATCAAATCATTATGTTGTACACCTGAAACTTATATAATGTTATATGTCAATCATATGTCAATTTAAAAAAAATTGTAAAGAAAAGGTTCATCTGACAGAATACAGGCAAGTGAGGTAATGCTGATGAAAACACTTTGTGAATTGTTAAGCACCAAGCAAATAGTTATTAATATAACAATCAAAAATACTGCATGGTGATGTCAGAGATAAGGACTATATTGATAATTAGATACAAGAAGCTTCAATAAATATTTATTGATTAATAACAATTAGATGGTTTACAGGGGAATCATAATACCAAACTGTGACAATGTTGTAGAATCTTGTGGGTTTAAAACTGCAACAATTTGCGTAAGAAATGGTTGCCTGACTTTCTACCCAGTATCAGCACTTCCACGATTATTAGCCAATCAAGTGCATATTTTCTTTTTTCCTTCTAGGTGTATCAGGGTATTTTTTTTTCCCATACGTCATTTTTTCAGCTCAAGAGACTGACCTCTGACTTTCTGAGCAGCTCTGTATATTTTTCTAAGAGCAATAAGGGGAAGACGTCACAAGTAATGGCAAGTGGATGGGACAGTTGCGCACAGTGTAAATGGCAGCTAGTAACAAGTCAAAGGTTGACAAAAATGCAGCCCGCAATTCAGTTCACTGCTATGTAACAAAAGGCTCAGTTACTAACAGAGGTAAGCTACTCTAGAGGATATTCTGGTAGAAATTCTCCTCCCTCTTTTTTTTTTTAAATTTGTGGTATGTGATGGTAATATAAAAGTGGGAGAGGGCAGAGTGGAGACCCTAAATATTTGCTCCTATCTGTCAGAAACAGTCATCTGAGAGAATTGTATTATTAGCGCAAGTAAACCTCTCACCACTACTTTGACCACAGAGGCCAGAGGTGTTTGTGTTTGTTTCAAGACATTGAATACAGAGTTGAGGTCTGGTATTTTGCTGGTGACTGCTGAAGAGGAGGGATTTGGCTTCTGGCAGAACATAAAGCCAAGCTGACAACAAAGCTTTCCTTTCAAGCTATCCAAATGAACACATTTCTAATCTGAAATTCAAATACTTGACAACAGAGAGCCTGTGAGCTGGGCTTTGAACAGGAAATTGCTTCATGGTTTTAGCATAATGAATTAGGCAGTTAGACTAAATCCATTTAGTAGGAAAAGAATGCTTTCACATGCTTTCTGAAAGAAAGAAGGGGGGGTAAACCTTCTTAATTTCCCAAATTTCTCAGGATTTATAGACACAAATGCTCCATGTAAATTTTATCTGCTGTATTCTATGATTAGTATGTAAAAAGCTATCCTAGCCTAGGATTCAGAAATCATCTTTGTTAGAAAAGGCTGTGCCTTTTAATGTTGAGGAAAGCAAAGGTGATGAATAAAGGTTAGGAGGGTCTCAGCCTTCTTGTGTCCTGCACTTTCGCTGACAACGGTGAATGCATTTTAATTCTGAAACCTTGTCTTAGTCAGTGGCAGTGTTAAGTCCAAAAGACAGAGTATTGCTCTCTTTAGGGAACAGGGGAGAGATGTGGGGGAAAAGAGCAAACTTGGACAGAAGAGGTGGACGAAGACAAGTGCGATCCGTGGGGCAGGCTCTCCGCGTTCCCAGGCACTATGCTCAGAATCCCACCTCTAGCTCTCAGTCTTGAACACAGATGCAGGCCACTCCATCAGCTGGGGCCGAGACAGCAGAGGTGGCAGCAAGACTCTCAGGGTGGGCAGGGAAGGACCGCTCTTAGGGGGAGGGGAGTGAAGTTCACTTGTGTCAGGTCCGTGTGACAAGGCTGACCTTGAGGGAGCCTGATGACAGACATCCCTTGGGAAGGAGACGACTAGAGAAAATGAAAAAAGAAAAAAATCAAAGAAAAGGAAAAGCAAAAGTAATAACAGTGTAAACAAGAAGGAGACAAAGACCCAGGGAGAGGAGTAGGTTAAACTGTGTCCCAGGCAGGTTTGCCAAAGGAAGGCCAATTTGTAACAAGCCCCAACAGCATTTCCTAGCACCGCTGAGTATAGACACAGTTGTATGGAGCACCGCCTCTGAGCTTGAGCCCAAGACAGCTAAGGTAACAACATTCTGTGTAATCACTCTCCCACCAGAGCAGACAAATACACAACAAGGTCTGACATCTTTGCATTCACAACTTGCTAGGTAATATACCTAAACTGTTTCCTGCTCCCCACCACTACGAAAACAAGATGTAAATAAATATGGTTTCTTTTTAGTCATTGTTTTCAACTTTCCTATCAGAGGGAACAGTAAAGTCCTTCCAGTTGGCATGGTGATGAAGACACTATGACAGATTACATTACAGAGAGATGTTTTTAAAAACATTAATGTGTGCCAAGCATCTAATTCATGTTTACAGTTAAAATAAAAAGGACTGTGTCCCAGTTTCCTCGTTGTGAAAGAATCACCGTTCTTGGCAGGAGATGAGAGACCTTGGCACGTATACAGATTGGCTATATGATCACCTACCTGAATGGATGCATGATGAAATTAAGCTGAGAAATACTGATGTTTAAATGCATTAGGACAGTTCTGATCTGGAATAGTAATGATCACTCCAGGAGCAGAATATGAATATTTAATGGACACTGTGCCTCATGAGTTGAGCTGAGGCACCGACTAGAACAAGCCAAATTCATTCACGATAGAACTTAACCCAAGGAGTGAGACGTGGGCAGAGAGGAGAGTCTGATAGTCAAGTAGTTCGCATTTAACTAGGTAAAGCAGGACAGAATTCCAAATTTAAACCTGCTGCCAGACAATGAGCTTTCATTCAGAATAATGTTCCAGAGTTTGGGCGGTGGGGGAAGCGCCAGCAAAGGGGCTATTTGGGCAAGGGGGCATGCACAGCAGCAGGCCCTATCTTGCCTACGGAAGCCCGAATCCCCTTAATTGAGGTGAAGTCTTTAATTCTACCACAAGAGATAAAGTGTAAAATGTAATTGAGTCTGGGAGAACTAAAGAGAATTAAATTTGTGTTGAAGTAGAAAGGGCTGATATCTGAGCTTTATTATGGGGTGGATAGAAAGCTCCAAGGAGGAGTTTCTTAAATATAGGTCCTTACAGATGCTAAGGATATCTTCGTGGACCCCCGAAAGTTTTTTGAACCTCAGTTCAAGGCCAAGGGCACAAGGCTGCGAGGAGCCAGGAACACCGAGAGAAGGAGGCGCGTAGGTGAGGATGGTTGGAAGCACCAGAGACAGCAAAGGGCTCCTTAAATTTTTCCACCCAAGTCCTTGTTAGAGGAGAAGAAAAAGGTGTGTGTCCCCCTGGGGAACTGGGAGGGATTTAGCCTAAAGAGACCTGTTAAAAGCTCAATTATTTCTTTCAGATTTGGTGGTTTATCTTAAAAATTCTTGAGTGACTTATTTTCAATTTCAGTATATGTTCATGCTTGCTTTGATGTAAAAATGATTCAAAATGCCTGACTAACAAGCTAATTTGAGCTTCAGGAAGAGGTGCCGTGTTTATTGTGTGGCGATGCCTGGCTTCCTGCCCATGGGCAGCATCCAAGTTGGGGCACATGGACCAGGGGCCAGCACTTGACATCATAGTTATAAAGCAAGTTGCTAAACGCCCAGCTCTGACTGTTGTTTTCTTATTCAGTCCTAACTCAAAATAACTCAAAACAGGCAAAAGAATCTAAGGAGAGTGTCCCCTTCCTTCCAGCTTTTCAATGATGCCTTTAAAGAATTAACTGAAAGGAAAACTTGGTGACTTTAATCTTTGTCTCTATCCCAACTACTAGAGAGTTAGCATCTCCTTTGGGATCACATTTTTCCCCCTTCTAGTATGTAAAATATAGTTAGAAACCAATCGCTAATAACAAACACAAATTGATTGCAAATGCAAATTTACTCCAGCCAGGAGGTTATCTTTCTCTTCTCACCCCTCTGGAAACAAGAGATTTTAATTAAGCGTCAGCATAGGCAAAAGGCAAGCCTTACAAGTAGAATATTAAGGAAAACTGTCCAGTGTTCACATGTCTGTTCAACAGGACTTTTTCCTGCTAGGTTCTGCCATGTGGTCCCATAGCATGGAGACTGCAGAGTCATCTCAGGCCTGTGTGACAGACCTCCACTTGGTGGGCTGATGGGGCTTTTCCAACATTGCAACGTTATTCCCCTTTAAAAGTGAAAACAAAACATAACACAAAACAAGTCAGGAGAAACATTAGCCATCTATTTATATCATTGCATTAGAATTCATTGAAGTTTTTAATGAAATAGCCAATATTTAATGTTCACATTTAGGGGTTATTAGAAGTTGCTTCTTCCTTTATTATTTTCATCAATTACAGAATAAATGAAATAATATTCTTATACTTAGCTATAATCTTGAGTCCACCATACAGTCAGAGTAGGACAGCAGTCTCAAATGTCATTCATTTGTGGACTATCTTCATACATCACCTGTACATATTTATTTTAGTTTCCTTGTATAACTTTAACTTATTTTTGTTTTCTTGGGCTTATTCTAAGCAAAAATATCTGTAAAATTATAGTTTTGATATGCTGATGTATTCCTGAGTATGTTAAAATAAGTACACAACTATTAAAATATAAGAGAAAAAAAATTTTCCATCTGCCACCTAATCATTTGTGAAACCCCAGTAACACACATAAAACATGTAACACCAGATTATATCATGTCCTGCAGTGGCCAGTAAGGGATTAAACACAAAGGGAGGAGGTGGGCGGGATGACCTATATTCTGCAGGAGGTAGCAGCTCCCAGGGATGAAGTTGGGCACTGAGTTCCAAGGAGGAGGACCTGGGGCCACATGCAGGCCAGGAAGAGAGGGAATTGGGGTCTTCTCTGGGAATTCCTGAGGGAGGCTAGGGGGTAAAGTGCATTGCTGAACCCATAGGTATGCAGAGCTGGCACTGAAGCACTGTGGTCCAACTTTTCTCCTACTCATCCTGGATCAGGCTGTTGCAGGGATGGAGAGAGAGAATCACTTTTGGAGGAAGAAGCAGAAAATGCTTACTGAAGGGTAGCAGATACGCCACTTTGCAATAAGGATTATTTTGAGCTAAAAGCAATTGCGAAGGAGCAGATATAAGAAAAGCTCTCTGCCCTCTCCTATTTACCTAAAAGCATGACATTAATATGTAAAGTTGTCCCTCCCCTCCTCTCTATCAGGAAGGACAGGAATTAGTCACTGGAGACAACTCTAGATCCTTTTCAGCCCAGAGACAGCATCAGACGAACCTACATAACAACCTTTGCTAAAACTAGCCCTCATCTACCATTAGTTTCCCCTATATATTTGACTTCCTACAATTTGCTGCCCCTTGAAGCTCAAAGTCCTTTTCCTTGGTATTGTTACTTTTCTAAACATACATACATACGTGCATGCATTTATTTATTTATTAAGATGCTGCATAAGCCCAAGCTCCAAACACCTCTTTGAGTTACTCATCAGTAGGTATTCTCATGTGTATATGTGATGCACATGCTAATAAGCCTCTGTTTGTTTTGCGTGTGTTAATCTGTCTTTTGTTGATCTAATTTACAGGGCTGCAGCCAGAGAAACTAAAATGAGTAGAGGAAAAGACTTTTCCCTCCCCTACACTACCTGTCAGTTTCCTCTGCGTTTGTGAGTAACTGTAGATTATTTTCTTCTTGTCACTACTGTTACAATAGAATGAGATCTGTTGATTAAAAAAAACGGATCTCTTTCTTCTTTTTTGGGCAAACTAGTATTAAGGGCTGGGTAAATGATCCCTGTTTTTGTGCCTGTGGTCCATGAGCATGGCAAAAGAGATAAGTGTTTGCCTGGGAGAAGTGCAGATCCTACAGAAGTTTTCAGCAGAAGCCTAATATTATCATAGAGGGCCTGGGCATCTGGTCCAGGTGTGGCCAGTAAAACTGGATGCTGCCATGGAGATGACTAGGCAGGGGAGCACATGATCATCACCTCCAGAGTGACCCAGGAGGGCCTTAGGAAATACACTGCTCTTTTTGCCCAGGACCAATCCTATTTTCAGCCATGCTCCCCTTGGGGTATAAGTATTGCTTGGGAAAATTAAAGAAAGGATGTGACTGTGTGGGATCAAGGACTATGTCTTGCTATTGTTGTTGATTATTAGTTTTTCAGCAAATCACTAGGTAGATTAAAGTGATACAACTATTTGGATAGTGTGTTATCTAAGGGCCTAGCACAGTGCCCCAGGACCTGTTCTACCACTAATAGTTAAATAAGTATAGTGACACTTATACTGTGCTTACTATGTATGGGCCACTCTTCTGATTTCTTTACCTATAGCAATTCATTTAATCCTCACCATAAATTATCTCCAAGATATATATTCAATATATATATTCAACATATAAAAATTATCTTCAATATATATTATCCCCATTTTACAGATGGAGAGACTAAGCCCAGTGTGGCTAATCTGCCCAGGGTCATATAGCTAGTGTGAGGCAGAGCTTTGAGAATCCTGGCAGCCTGGCTTCAGAGTCTGTGCTCAGAACTACTGTGCTATTTTGCTTTGCTTACTAAATACAGGATGGATGGATGGATGGATGAGAGAGAGGGTGGAGTAGCAGCTTATATGACTGACTGAGCTTGATGTGTGTGATCCTATATGGGACTAGAACCTTAGTGGCTCCGACACTCTACTTGTGCTAGAAAGATTAAGGAATTCCTTTCCCCTCACGTTCACAACTGAAATAAATACACGGAAGGTTGAACTCGGGATTGCCTTTAGAATGTTTGGGGAAAATGTTACCAGGTTCCTTTTAATAACAAACACTGTGTGGACAAACACTATATGTTTCCTAACATATAGTCTTTAAGACATTAGTGGTAAATCAGCAAATTCAGGGCAACGTATTTTTTGGTTTGTTTCAGAAGAGCAGAGAGGATATAAGTAATTTGATCCTTCATCTGTTTGCCTTGTTATATCTCCTGATAGAAATCCATTCATAATGGTCAAGCCCCTTGAAATAGAATATGTGCACATAAACTTTCTGTAATATTATAATTGGGCTGGAGTTATTTTGAATTTTAGGAACGGCTGTCACAATTGGATCTTCAAATTAAAGCTTGGGGCTAGTATTTGGATATTAAAATATTAAAAGCATAGTATTGCCTGATCATTCTTCTTTTAGTGACATTCAGGATCCATTATTGAAATATATCCCATAGGGTATTGCCTAGTAGTGAAGCTACAGAGTTCTGGAATCAGACACCCTTAGTTGGAAATCCACTTGCAGGCTGTACGACCTGAGACAAATTACTGAACCTCTCTGTACCTCTGTCTTTTCTTGTGTAAAATGGGCTAATATGACCCCATGATTATGAGATGATCCATGTAATTAGCTCTTAGTACAGTGCCTGATACATTGTAAGTGCTCAATAAGTGTTAGGCAAAATGAATGAATCAGCACACAATGTGCAATTTTCATTTATGTTGTAAGAAATGAGGATTTTATTCAATAAAAATATATTAGAGAAAGGTCTGGCTCTAGGTCTTTCACAGAATGCAAGCTCACCAGGTGTTAAATTTGTATCTTCATTACCCAATTGATAGCCACCTGGTGTATGCTTCTTCTGACACACTATCTGTAAAATAATCCCCCCTCAGGCATTCCATTGAATAAAGCAGGCAAATAGTCTGAGTATGTTTCCTCTACAGTAAGCACAATTGTGGTTTGAAATTAGCCTTTCATTAATGTAACATTATTTTTTCTTAGCAGTTTCACTCCTGCAGTCATCTAATAACTTGGAAGCAGATTAATCCATTAAAAGGTGTACTCTTAGTGTTTAGTAATTGCCAGCAAAGTCTAATCAGATAGCGACTCGTACAGAAGAACCTTCAAGAAATACTATAAGATAATTAAAACATAAAGGTTATGCAAAAATAGCAAGTCAATAGAGACAGTAAACATGGTTTATCAACAGTCCTGAGAACATGTTTTCAATTCTAAAATGTAAATGGACGCGGGGTAGGGCGCACAGCTAGGATGACAGATAGGATCCGGGGAACGGTTTAATTAACTCCAGTTTCCCCCATGTGAAAGGTTGCCCCAGCCCACTGGCTCGTGTAACAAACCCCCTTAGGAACGCGCTAGCTGGTGTCGCATACAAAGACCAGGCGGCCCTCCTTCCTTACAGGGTTACGTTTCGCCCTCCTCCTCTGGAGGCCTTATCAATACACAGCCCTCTGTTTCCTCTAGAAATACACAGATATTTTTAATTTCAGCTAAAAAGGTTTGACTTTGTAATCAAGGTAAAAGAAACACACACACACTGCCTAAGTAATGAGAAGCATTTGCTGGGAAGAATTGCGTAATTAAACTTATATATTAAAATTCACATGTAGTGTGTGTAGAATTTTAGAAAAACCATGCGAGCTCTCCAGATGATTCATTTGCTGTTTTCAATTCTTCTATAATGTAGGCTATTTTATAATGAGCCGCAGAATTGTGCCACTTGGTTAGTTCAACCTGATGAAAGGGATAATAGGAATATTTACTATTAATGGATATTGAAACTACTACTCCGAGGAGCCCCAGTAAAGAATAGTTATTTACTGTTCTTCACTAACCATTTTAAATGCAATATATCCAGTGTTTTGCTTGCAATCATGAATTAGTTAAAACTATAGGAGAAGATGCCAGTAAGCTTCGTTTGAGGAATTACAATATTATAAAAAAGAAAAAGAAATCGCTGGGAGGGCCAAGTGTTAGTTAAAAGAAAAATTCTTTTTCCAAGCCGGTAGAATTAGGTTTCACACAATTAACTTTATCATTAGTAAATAAAGGAGTTACTTAACCTCTGCCCTTGTGGCAGTTCTTGATATTTTGCTTAGTAAAGGGCAAGAAACCCATTATGGTTTATTTATTCACTTTGTTAAAAGGTTATTCTTGAAGATTGTGATATAGAAACACATAATACATAATCTTTGTTAATAAAGATCTATTTATTCCACCATTTAAAGAAGCCAGTTATTATACGATGCTCATTAGTGCCGTGAACAGGAGACATTTTTTCTGTTGTTCCCACAGGAAAGATTATCAAGCTGTGGGTAAAGGACTCATTTTCTTTAAATTAGAAATCACCGAGGTATCCTGGGTAGAGGATATTAAAAGCAAGTGTAGTCATGCCATCTTATTGTAAGATGAACTAGAGGTGCGTACATCACTTATGTTTTGAAATGAAATGTCGAAAATGCCAACTACGTGAGATTTAAAAAATTTCTGTCTCTTTCAGCACTTAGGGTTTTCATCCTGAAGCAGGAATCTAAGTTTGTCCTTTTAAACAATGATTTAGAGGAAGAAATTTAACACCCCCTGCTTGCAACATCCATTTTTCAATAAATCTATACTTTCTCTGCCCTCCGCCACGTTATCAGTCATCCACATCCCAGAGGAAATGCTTCAGGCTTGGGGTTAAATTAAGGTCCTATCTCTAGTGATTGTCCGGAAAGCTGTCTACATTCTCAAACTAACTTATCCGCATTATATACAGCCATAGACACTTCCTGCCAGGCAGAGACACTGTTTTTCTCCATTGATGTCAATGATGAGATTACTACTTGCCAGTTGAAAATTAAAAGAAAAGCCACAATTACATTTCATTATAAATTGTAAATAGGTTGAACTTCAATCATTCTAGTTCTGTGATGCTGAAGTCAACATGGGATATGGATGTCCTACATTCTCACTTAAAAAACAGATCTAATGAGATGCATTGTCTTCATATTTCTCAAAATAATATTTCAAGTTATACTACTTCATGCTATCTTTCTTTGACGGTTCATTGATATATTTTCTGCTCATTTGGGATAAGTAGAGCATCTGAAAAGACCATTGTTTTACAACTTCTTGCTTAACAAAGAAACAATAGAAAGACACATCCAACATAAATTAGTTTGACTAAACAGAAGAATTGTCTTAGACATCAGGGTTAGCCAAGGTCAAAGATAACTAAACTTTTGATAAAAACATTAAACGGAACACACACACACACTTTCTTTTTTCCCACTTAAACCAAACCCATTTAAATGCACTTTTTAGCTAAATACTGTAAAATACATTTGGCTTTATCATCTTTAGTAAGAGAGAAATAACAACCAGTATGATTAGGAGTTAAACAAAGCCCAGTTTACAAAATAAGAGAGATTTCACAATAATTTGCTGAAAAGTCTCTGAGCTGAGGAGTAGAGGAAGGCATCATAGAGAAACACCTGAGCGGGATGAGGGTAGTTTATCCTAACTCACCAGCAAACCACAGCATAGCTGGAGGGAAGGGAGGGATACTTTGTATTGCATGGTTAGCTACCAAACTCATCAACTCATTCATTCAATAAATATACATAAGGTACCTACTATGCCAGGCACAGTTCTAGGGCTGGGGGATATATGAGTTAACACAACAGACAAAGTCCATGTCCTCATGGAACTTATGTTCCCGCTCGAGAAGACAGAAACATGTAGCTATATATATGCCTGATGAAGGTTAGTGCTATGGAGAAAAATGGGGTAGGGGAGGGCACTGTATTGTCCAGGGGGCTCAGGAAAGGTCTCACAAGTAAGGTGACATTTGAGCAGAGGCCTGAAGGGAGTGAGGGAGTAGGCCATGTGGATATATGGGGGAAAAGCATTGCAAACAGAGAAAACAGCAAGCACAAAGGCCCTAAGGTGAGTGCTCAGAAAAGCAGGGAAGTCATTGTGGCTGGGTTAGGGGAAAGTGGTAGGAGGTGAGGACAGAAAGGTGTTGGTGGGCTATGAGATGATCTGTGGATATGCTTGGGTTAGACCATGTAGCACCTTGAAGGCCACTGTGAGTACTTTGAGCACTATGAGTAGAGGAATCTAGATCTAACACAGGTTTTTAGAGTGTGGCTATATCCGCTGTGTGCAGAAGTAGACTAAGGGGACAAGCCTAGAAGTAGAAAGAATAGTTAGGGGTCTATTGAGATCATCTAGAGAAGAGATGACTGTGGCTTGGAACACGATGTTGACAACAAAGGAGGTGAGAAACAGTCAAATTTTGGATACATTTTGAAGGAGCCCTGAGAATTGACTGTCAGATTGGATGCAGTGTTGAGAGAAGGATGGCTCCAAGGCTTTTGGTTGGCAAACTTGGAAAAATACAATTGCCATTTACAGAGATTGGGTTGACTTCCAGAGGAGCAAGATTGTAGGGGTGGAAGTAGCTATCTTTAAGATGGGAGATATTACAGTACATTTGTATGTTGAGAAAAATGATCTAGAAGAAAAGGAAACATTGATGACACGTGAGAGAGAGGAGATAATGGCTCACGTGTGTATTAGGTAAGCACTAAAATCTCTTAGTAAATTCCACTCTATAAATTGCAAATCCCTTGTGTTCTTACAAGTTCATATAAGTTGACATAGAAAGAAATGAGTTGAAAGTAGGACTAGTAAGATCCCTAACTAGCTGACACGATGATTGTCTATGTTCACAAATCTAAATAGATATTCAAAAATAGGGGTAATAGTAACTTTGTAAAGGACAAACAGAATATATCAAAAGCATAAAAAGTTCAGTTCTCCTACTTACTGTTGATAAAAGTTATTTCAAGTAAAAAAGATGGATGGTAGGGTTGGTCTTACATTAAAAACATACGTGAATATTTCGGGTCATTTACCTTTGTGTAGTGTCGGTTCAGATTGAATTCAGAACCCTGAAGACACAAAGAAAGTAGTTTTTCCTTGGCATTATTGTTGCATAAGTTTTGTTTCATGATCTTTGTGAGATTGACACAGCCCAAAGTTGCAAATGGAGTTTTTTAATGAACAGAATTTTAGGGACCAATGTTGTACTATCCCATCATGAATGTCACAAGCTAAGCTAAGTCTCTCTCTATGTGCCTCTCCCCTCCCCCTCTGAGTATCTAACCCATACTTGAAGTTATGGTCATTTTTGTGACCATCTATTGAAGCCATCTGATATAATCCATTACCCCTAGACTTTGTTCCACATTAAGATTATATACTTTTAAAAGGTTCTTTCATAGTTTTTGTAAATTTTTTTTTTTTTTTTTTTTTTGCTTAACTAAACAATAGACTGAAGAGCAAGAACAGTTCCCTGTAGTTCTGTACCCTGATGAGCTAACACTTGATTCTATTAAGCCTATACTTTCTAGACGTGCTAGTTGGGCCCTTGCATGTTGCTAGAAAATAGGTATTCTTGCGTAATCTCAGTTAAAAGGTATTTATTGTAAAGATACACAGGAAAGTAAAGAAGACAACAAATAATTTCAACTGCTATGTATCCAGGGGTCATGAGACTGCAGTGCTGTTTAAGAAATAGGACATTTTTAAAAATACATGGTATCCCCAGTGAACATAAAATGCTATTGATCCCTCAGCAGCAAACATTTGTCACCTTGATCTTTAGGTGACTTTATCTCTGTCTTTGTTTCAGTCATTTCCAAAAAAGCCTTTCTGTACTCCTCTCTACTTTGTGACTTGTGCTTATGCATCGTTTTCTAGCCTGGGAGATTGTTTACTTCCGTATCTGTGTGTTTTGGCTTCTACTTCTAACAACTATCCATTCTCCCCAGGAAAAAGGCTATGATTGATTTAATCATTTTCCCTGGGTTTTCATCTACATCACTGGCTGCTGCTTTGTGGACTCATTTTCAGATCCAAAATCTTTCCGGTCATTAAATGTTGTGGTTTTGTGAATATCAATCCTGGTCTCCCTTCTCATTTTCTGCTGCATTGTCCACCAGGTGATTTCATTCAGCCATGCTCTTGCTTTTGACTAATACCTATCCCCACATGATTTCACCAGCTTAACTGCTTCTCCTCCTTCAGATATCAGCTCAAATGTCACTTTCTCTAAGAAGTCACATTTGACCCTTCCTCTCTTTCACTATGACTGTTTTCCCTATAATCGTTTGTGACAAGGACACATTTTGACATTTGTAGGGTACTTGGACTACTATCTATTTCTCTCACTAAACTAAGATTCATGAGAGTAGAGCCTATGTCTGTTTGGGTTAAGCCTTGTGTCACCAGCTTCCTGCAGAGCATTTGGCACTTAGTAGGAGCTCAAAAATTAATGCAATATTGAATGAATCAAACTCTAATTTTGATTTTTCCCAATGAACAGAGTTCTTGTGCTAAACAATCTCATAGGCAGGCCCCCTATCTGATCTATCAGAGAAGTGGAGTCACATGGAACAAAACAGAATCTTCTCCCTCCATTTTGTTTGGAAGGGGGTCTGGGGAGTGGTAGACATGCAGGCTAACTTCTAATACATTATACCATCTCTATTCAGAGTTTAACAATGTCCGGTTTTTCCTTATAGGATTGAGTCAGCAACAAAGAGTATAATATATATTCAGCATTGTGATTCCCAGTAATATACCCCTGGGAGACTAATGTATGTCAGTGACTCACTATACCTTATAAATGTTTATTGACAAGATGTACCAGGATAAAATGTCATGGAAAAGACACATAAGATAGAATACTGTTTTGTATGGACTTTGATTTTCAGAATTTGAAGTTGCTTAGACAAAGACGTGTTTTCTTTATTTTGTTTAAAGATGTTAGACTGGAATAGGTATGTCAAGAGGCTAAGATTTAACGACCTTTTTTCTCAGAGCTGCAAATAATCTTTTCCCAGATCACTGGTTCTACTGTATTTTTTTTTTTACCAAGATAATCATTTAGAAATTTTATTAATTTTGTTTTGAACTCTATCAGCATTTGTGAACTGATTAGAATAAAAACTGTTTAATAATAAGCTAATAGCTATAACTAACTCATAGCTGATAATTAGAAATAACCCTCTCTCTTGCATTGGTATGCTCTGTTATTGATTTAACTTTCATTTTCAAGGTCACTTTTTCCCCACAAACTCTCTGGAATCCCTTAGTTAAATGTACAGCACTACCTAAAAAAATAAAATAGTTCAAATCCAAATGCAAATAATCAGTTTTATAGAAGTGAGTAATGTTACTTTCAAAAAAAGATTGTTGACAAATCTAAAGCAGTATATACTATACTTGGCAGGAGTGATAGAAAGGGCTATAGCTAATTATTATTTTTTGTTTTTATGCAAAAAGAATGACTTTATTAATGACGTTATTAACAGTTAAACAGTGGTAAAAATTATATAAAATAAAAATTTTGACTCAACCAAAATACAATCATCCAGATAGTACTAATGGAATAATTTGATGAGCATGGGTATATACAGATAAAAAGATATATAAATAGATAGAATTTTATGAAAACTTTATATCGTGTTATTTTAAAAGAATAAGCATGAAATTAATTTTCTAATATAGTGGAAAAAAGGAAATAATAAATGTGAATTAATTGCTGAATGACAACTACATGTTTCACTTCAAAAAAGATTATGAAAAACCTAAAGTGATTGGAGTTCATTTTAAAAGTCAAATTCTTGAACTTTAAACAGTATTTATCCATGACCCATTAGGAAAGATGTTGACGTTTGGACATTGGCACAGTGAAACTTCCCCTCACTCTTTCCTCCTTACCTCGGGTTTTTGGTAGCACTGAATTTTATAGTGTCAAGGTTTATAATATCTACATTATATTCTGTAATCACATTTCCCCAGTTTTTAAAGTCTGAGTTCCATATTTCTCTACTTCTATATATCCATTTCTCTATACTTAAGTTCTTTATTTTTATTTTTTTAAAACGGTATTTTATATTTAAGTACTTTTTAACAGAATGCCTTGTGGATGGTTATTTCTTGAGTTTTCACATCCACTGGAATGCCTATTTTATATGTATTCAGTCAAGGTCCATAAGGGAAATGGAGAATCAGTCCAGGTGCTTCAGGAAGGGTGAATTTGATGGAGGGAGTTAGAGGTTTACTAATCTGTTGAAAGGGCTGGAGCAGTGCAAGTCAGGGAAACGGGCATTCAGGAAATCAAGAAGGACAGAAATCTCAGGAAGCCATCACTCATGACCTCAGTGGCCTCTAGCACCCAAATGGGTGATTTGCAGGAGGATGCCTAGAAGCTGCCATGTGCCGATGCCTCCACGCTTGCCTGCTGCCAGCACCAAGCCATGATGGCTTCTGCATCTCTTCTGCCTTCTAAATCTTGTGCAAGCTCCTTTTATTGGCAGAATCCAGTCTGCTGGCTGGGATTATAGAAAGAGGTATTCCAAGTCTTTATACATTGCAACACAGGGGGGAACATAAAAAGGACGAAATGATGCCTGGTTGCCAACAGACAAACTGGATAATACCTTGACTGGTTATAACATTCTGGAGGCATATATTCTTTCCCATGGAAATATTCTCCTATGACTGCTGGCATTGAGTGTTGCTAATGAGTCTGATTAATTTCTTGCTATCCCCCTGCTTTTTTTTTTTTAAGCCGAGTTACCAAAGGACTTTTTTTTTATTTTTGAAGTTCAATATCATTCACAGTCTTGCTATTTGTGGCAAATTATATTATTATTCCCAAGTGTTTTACTAATTTCCCTGTAAGAAGAATGTATTTTCCCAACTGCTTATCATGTTTGACTATATGACTTGTATAGAGCAATGGAATGTGAGGAGAAAAGACATTGTAGCATGGAGAATAAACGTGTCTAACATTTTTTAGATATTACATATCAGAATTTATAGTGGATGTTCCATTCTTGCAGTATTTCTATTTCTCAATATTTAGTCTAAGGCAGTACTTATGAGCACTATGAGCACAGAGGTGTATACAGGTGTTTAGTGTGGCATTATTCATTTCTAACAATGGAACATTGGGAATAACTAAATATTAATAATGTAATGTTTAAATAAATTGTGGGAAACATCTAGAATACAGACATTATGCACTATGTTGGCATAGGTCTATATTCATTAACTTTAAAAGATCTTCAAGACATATTATTAAATTAAAAAAGCAAGTTGCAGGGGCCGGCCCAGTGGTGTAGTGGTTAAGTTCATGCATCCTTCTTCGGCAGCCTGGGGTTCACCAATTCGGATCCTGGGCGCAGACCTACTCACCGCTCATTAAGCCATGCTGAGGCGGCATCCCATATAGAAGAGCTATAATTCTACAACTATGATACACAACTATGTACTGGGCCTTTGGGGAGAAAAAAAGAGGAAGATTGGCAATAGATGTTAGCGCAGGGCCAATCTTCCTCACAAAAGAAAAAACAAGTTGCAGAAAAAATTGTATAGTAAAATTCCATGTATGTGAAACACCAAATTTATGTATTATATAGGTATATACATGCCCATGAAAGGGTAGGAGAATAAATTTTCAAATGCTAAATAGGGTTGCTTTTGCGGTGCTGATGGTTTTGGAGGCTGAGGCATGGGATAGGAAGATATTTTACTCTATGCACTTTTGTATTGTTAGTTATTTTTACAATGGTAATGTATTTGTGTGTCATTATGTAATAAATAAACTAAAAGCTAAAAGAAAACCTTATTGTTTAGTGAGTAACCCTTAACCACTATTTTGATAGGTGAGCTGGGGAGAGAATTGGAATGAAAGAGGCAAAGGGAGTCCATCATTTATTGAATAGATATATGCTTGTTGCTGTGTCAGGCATTCTACTTAGTGATGTTCAGGGAAGTCTCTGAGATAAGATAATACAATCCCCATACTAGAGGTGAGGAAACTGAGACTCAATAATCTTTAGGAACTTAATCCGGTATTACACTGTTGGCAAACAGCAGAGTCAAGGTCAGGACCCAGCATCTGTCTAACTCCTGTATTGTTGCACTTCAAAGGACAATAGCTGTACCTTTAGCCAATAGTGGTTACATATACATAATTTAGTTTGTAACACCTGCAGTAAACTATGTGTGAATGAGTGATAAATGGAGTGGGCAGCATAGCTGGGATTTCCAAATTATCCTCACTTTCTTGTTTCTGTAGTACCCTCACGTTCTCCCTACTTCTTTGTACTTCTGTAAGCTTTTGTATTCTTTTCTCCTCCTGGATCTTCCGTACTTGCTTATTCTTCTTTACCAGATTCCTGCACCTAGATATTCTTTGACTTGGAGTTATTCATTTTTCACAAAGAGTTTTTCTCCTTATATTGTCTGAACCCAGCAGAAATTAAACCTCTTTATAAAGTGAACTAAACTTAGAATGTATGAACCAAGAGAGTTTGATGTTTTAATAATAGAACTCCTTCTAGATGATCATAAAAGTTATTTAAAAATTACCAATGGGAAAATTAGCTAGTCCAGATAGTATCCTAAGAGAATTTTATGAAGTTTTTCTATCTAATTTTATCTGCTTTATTAACTTGGATCATCTAACCAAAATAATTCTTCCTCTGTGTACTCAGTAAGTTAATCTGAAGCTGGGATTTTCAGAAAGGGATGACAAGAGTTCAACAACTTTCTTGTTATCTCCTCTAAATAACCTCATAAAATCACACCAAGAGAACCAACTAATGATGCTAAACTATATGGATGATATAAATGGAAGCATCCTAGTCTATTTTATAACTATTGAGGAATGGCTCTAGTAATTTACATAAACAAACACTTTACTAGTTCTCTTTAGTACCAGAGTACATCGACCATTATAATCATTTTTCAATCTAAGAAACTTAAGTAGGAACAAAGGCCTTGCTATTGATATGTGGACAGAAAGAACAAGAAATAAAAGGCAACAATTTATTTGGGATGGAGTCTCTAAACTCCCATCCTTTAAGGAGTAACACTGTCTAGGTTCTGGAATTCTTCCCCCAGGATGGAAGTATTAGAGCAGATATCGAGTCCCATATCTAATATTTACCCTGGGAACTAGGCAATGAATGTCAACCACACCTGCCTCAGTCTGACTAGAACTCAAGTCTTTTATTATGTTTCTCCCCCATCCAACCGCTTAAAGCTTCTCATTGACCCCACCTTCTGTCCACTAGAGAAAGGCTGTCTCTTGCAATTCTTTCATCCCAAACTGCTATATCAGACACACGAAACTGATCTCTCTTTGGCTTATAGCTTCCTAAGTCTCAGTCATGGAAAAGCGGATCTAACTATGTTTGGCTGAACTGTTTCCTGTTACTTAGAGAGACAAAATTAATAACCAAAATTAGTCTTTGTGACATGTTGATCAGTAAAAAGCTATGTTTGAGTATACTTTCAGGTAAAACACTTACTTTCTGAGTACTAGACCTGTTGTGTTTTCAATGAGAGAAAAGCTGTAGCAACATTTTGAATGAAAATCACTGACACATAGGCTGTCACCTGTTTTACCCTTTTCATTGCAGTCCCCAAGGTTAGATAAATGACAGAAGACCAGATTCCTGAACGAAATACATAAATATCTCTGAAATAGTTTGAATTGGTCAAGTTGAACAGAAAGTCGTAGAGAATCTTTAAATTACGGCACTGAAAAGGATTTTAGAGATTGTTTAATTCAACCTCTTTATTTTACAGACAAGGAAGCAGCATCCCAGAAGATGAAGTAAATTGTGCAAGGCCAAAATAGATAATTCGAGGCAAACTGAAACTTGATTTACTTATCTGCCTCCTAATCTAATTCTGTTCCTAAATTGTATAATGAATCACCAATGAAGAGTTTGATGATGTTGAATGGGCATTTTAACTTGGGGAAGAATGATATTTGTGGAATAAGTATGTTGTGCTGAATAGGTACCATAACTGATGCTATATCAATACGATGTGCAATTTTTCGTATATAAAATATTGTAAGTGTCCTTGGACAATTATGTTGTAAATTTACACAGGTTTATAATTTCATATCTTTTATAAGACTTTGGCACCATCTATTCCATATATGTACAGTTCTTAATATTAAAATCACAATCTCTTATGTTATTTCATTTGAACTTCTTACCTTGAAAATTTTACATTAACCATATGAGTGTATTTTTTCCATTTTGCAGAGAATGAAATTGAGTCCCATAAAGGTTAAACAATTGGAACTAGGATCTGTATCTTCACACTTTTCTTTCTAGCTTGATAATCAGGTATATCAGTGCAAAAAAGGGGCATAAAGATGAAAAAAAACAAAACTATGGCAGGCCAAGATATCTTTTAGCTTTTCTATATCTTTATTTTCCCCTCTCAGATTGTCGAAGAATGGGAGTGGTTGTGGGAGAGAGACCTCAGGTTGGTTCAGCATCCACTGAAGTTTCTTGGTTGTCTCACTAAGAAATCGTTTTTTAAAAAGACCATTTAATATTAAATTAAAAATGTTCTTTGCTGGGGCTGGCCTGGTGGCATAGTGGTTAAGTTAGCACGCTCCACTTAGGCGGCCCAGGGTTCACAGATTTGGATCCCAGGCACGGACCAATGCAGTGCTTATCAAGCCATGCTGTGGCAGTGTCCCATATAAAGTAGAGGAAGATGGGCACAGGTGTTAGCCCAGGGCCAGTCTTCCTCAGCAAAAAGAGGAGGATTGGCAATGGACGTTAGCTCAGGGCTAATCTTCCTCACACACACAAAAGAAAAGTTCTTTGCTATATGACTTATAACAATTCCTTTTTCACCAGGAAGGATATATTGTAGTCAGTGGGAGGACATTAAATGGGTCCGACCTCATGGATGCCTTAACATCAACAGTTTTGACAATATAGAGATTTATCAAGACTCTCACTGCAACTATAGGTTTTTCTCATTGTTTTTGAATAATATTATGTTACATGTGATTTGTGTGTAGTTTAGGAAAACTCTGGTCTTTTTAAACAACAAAAAATAGATGAAGGTTAGGAATATTTCAGGCTGAATCTTGAATGAAATAAACACGTGTGTAATTTCTGAGGTTACTTGACTACCTAATAGCTATTTATGAGCAATGACTAAAGGTGATGCAAAATCAAAAGCTATTTTAACATGATTTAATTTTGAAGCTACACAAAACCAAATAAAGAAAGGCAAAATAATATTAGAGGATATATAATTTGCTGTATATCATTGGATTACAAGCTAATAATTTGACGTATGACAAAGAGGTGAGCTTTACATTCTATGTGAAATATTTACCTCCTTAAAGAATCAAAGATGTAAATTGATTATACTATTAAACTTTTAAAATAATTACTAATATTTCTTTTTATGTTAATGACTGGCCTAATTAGGTGATAGGAAATATTCCATTCTTGGTATGATAATATTCCACATTATATGTTTTATTCTAATTTTCATATATTTGCCATGACATAGGTGAGACATTTCTCACCACAATTTCATCTCCTTGTGAGACAGAATTGTAATTTGTTCATATACTTGATGCAAATTAACATGTTCATTAATAGCTTACATGATTAAAGGTAGAACATAGTTCTTGAACTTTCTCATAAAACCAAGTTGTGTATCATGGCTACAATCTTGTAAAACATAAAGATTTGGAAAGAATCTTGACAAAAGGAGAACTAAGGGACCAGTCCAGTAGTGTAGCGGTTAAGTTCACGCCCTCTGCTTCAGTGGGGCCTGGGGTTTGCAGATTTAGATCCCATGCATGGACCTATGCACTGCTCATCAAGCCATGCTGTGACAGTGTCCCACATACAAAATAGAGGAAGATGGGCACGGCTGTTACCTCAGGGCTAGTGAGGAAGATTGGCAATGGATGTTAGCTCAGGGGCCAATCTTCCTCATCAAAAAAAAAAAGAGAGAGAGAGAGAGAGAGAACTAAGAAAATAGTCAAAATAATATTTGGTATAAATATGGCAAAATGATTTATCTAGAAGAGTCAGCAGAAATCTTTGGTTAATCTATGAAAGAGCCACCTGAATTAATGCTAGCAATTTTGCATTATTTAATTTTTTACTGTACAATTTTGATCAATTAGAAAACTCCAGTAGCCATTTCCAGTTCCTTAATAAAAAGTTTAAAGAATTGTTTTTTATAATCTGCTCAACTCATTACTGAGAAAAATTTAAAGACATATTAAAATCAGTTTCATTTAAAAAATTCAGTTTTCAAATGAAAGGCTGATTGCAATAATTGACAGTAAGTGCTGTTTTGAGTAGCAAACCAGTGACTTCTTAATTGACATTAAACAGGAAAAGTTTGTGAAATGATATTAAATTAACATTTACATTAAATTAATAAAAAATAGTTTGGAAGATGAGAAAAGAACTTTCCCATTAGTGGGAATTTCCATTAATAGAGTTGATATTAAATGAACTTGATAATAGTAGGCAAGGGGGAAAAGATGTCTGGCTGCCTAGAAATGAGAGAAAAATCAATGAGCAGAGAAGAAACTGCTAGGAACGGCATCAGCTTCAAGAGAGATGACTTGATTTTCGTTAGTGAGGTGATTAAAGAAATAGCATGAACTGCTTTGCAAAGAAATAAAATCCAAGGGTCTGTTTGATAGTCCAGAGAAATTTTTAAAAAGTCACATATTTCAAATGCTGACTATCATCATGTTTCTGAAAAAACTGGTTTATTGACAAGTGCCTTCAGTAGGAAATGGAAATGGGATAATATTTGCAACAGGCATGATTTAACAGAACCATTTTAATGACCAGTCAGTTCTATGACATTTGTTTCTCAGGTTTTCTTTTATGAGAATTAGGCTAAAATAGAAAGTCTCAGATGTTTACCGACTAAAGTGTTTAATGATTAACTACTTTTTCTGACTAGTTTATAGAATCATTCCATAAGTACTTAGGTGGTACCACCTCAATGAAGAGAAAAAGTAGGGAGAACTATGTTTCAACAATGATCTTCCAAATGCCTGCTGTTGCCTTACTATGAAGAGTAAGTCCAAATACGTTTTGCAGATCTAATAAAATTATGCCTCAAATTGCTGTTTTCCTGTTAACGGCATTAGGATTATCATATGATAGAAATGATCGAGCATCCCAATGATTGATAGTTTTAGTATAATGCTGATTTCCAAATATAGAAGCTTCAAAATACCAGATACTCACTTTGATCGGACTCAGCTAATCAGATACACCACCCTTAATTTTACTTCTGGAGCTAATGACAATAAACAGTCACGGACAGGAAAAAACTCTTTTGGTGATGTTGGCAAAGGCATCAACTCCCATTTCCTAGGATGGCAGTGTGGGTGGAGCAAGCTGTGGCATGCAGCATCTAGTTGCCGGTGTAGATGACACAAGTTCTAGAGAACTGTGGCCCGCAGGGATGGTCTTGGTGTTCTCACTGCACTGGGTCGTGGCATGTTTGGACTTTTTGGCTATACGGTTCCCTCTGTTCTGAGCCAGCTTGTCCAGTACTGTCAGCACGTCTGTGACCTACCGATTAAAGTTGCGATCATTCCCTTTTCTCTTGAATAAGTCTGAATTAGTCTCTGTTGGTTACAAATAAGAACCTTGACTGATATAAGTAACTTGCATTTAATTATATAGGAATATAAGACGTAGTGAGTATTCAATAAATATTTGTTGAAGGAATCAAATACGTGAATAAGACTCTTGATTCTCAAATATAAATTTACCTCATCTGGACACTAGTGTCATTGCTAATAAATGAAATGTCTTGAGGAAATGTATAAAGCTGTCCTTGAAATACCTTTACCAATGACAGGCAGCTTTGAGTGGTCACAGTGAGAATGGCATGGAAAGCTGTAGTGATACTCCTGTGAGAAGATGCCACCTTGGAACCCTTCTTATCTGCATCACAGGGATATGTGTGCCAAAGCCAATCTGGGGGTAATAGAATCTGTTACCTTCCATGGTACACCATTTCGGTGTCAGGTAATACATTTGTACAAGTGATTTTAGTAGCTCTGCTTCAGAAAAATGCCTAACCTACTAGACTTAATTGCTACTTTGTCAAAAAACTTACACGATGCAGAGGCAATTATCTTGCTATTAGCGATGAAATGCATATAAAAGAGAGTGTATCATTTATTTGTCCTTTTTCTCGTGGTTTGCATTGTCACAAGAAACCTGTCACTAAAATTATCACCTCATGTTATATATTGACTGTTATATTTTCTACTTCAAGTACAGTTTTTCCCAGCCTGGCCATTTCATCCTTTTTATCTCCCTTTTATTATTTAAAAAAAAAAACACTGTAGTTTTTATAGCTATTCCCCTGTGTACTTTTAGGAAGAACTTTGTCTTCTGAGTTTTTGTACTGTTTCCTCACAGGGCATGGAATGGTTCCATGAGAGACGCTAATAACCTCTTTTAGAACACGTTTGCTCATTACTGATGAATCTCTTTCATTTTTATGAAATATCCTTTCATTATGCCATCAAGTAATCAATCTGAATACTGGACAAGACCGAGATTGTCATCAGAGAATCTAGGAGGCTAGTAGCTTCTGAAATTTGAGAAGCTCTTAGTTGATGATGCGATAATTAACATAAGTCAATTTAGTGCTGCCGATTGTAACTATGAGTTTGAGAAAGGAGAAGTCAAGGAATATTAGAGCAATCAGGAGTTGACCTCAGCAGAGTGGGAACTACAGTATGTGAAGTCCCTTAACAAGTGGAGCTGGGCTCCCTAGGTGTGGCTGTGGGGTGGGGAGTGGGGGGGATGTTGAAAGGTGGGGATGTTTGGCTCTTCAAAATTTCAATATAATATTTCTCCTGTGTTTCTCTCTATAATAGATAAAAGGAAAGCCTTGACTGGGTTGGTTTCCCCAATTATAAAATTAGGACAAAATGTCATTGGGATTTCATCTGGCCCCAATCCATTTGCTATACAGAGGGTCATGGAAATTGGACAGTTTTTAAAAAATGTTTACGTAGTTCTGCACAGTACTACTCATTCACAGTGTAATTTTATAGAAAATAAGGAAACTGAAGAAAATATTTGGAATTTCAGGAAGCAATGCAGATCCCCCAGGTGCCCATGATTGGAATGAACTCAGTACACTGCACTGTGAATTTAAATGTCAACTTAGCAGAGC
Organism: Tapirus indicus; assembly: GCA_031878705.1. Classification (NCBI taxonomy): domain Eukaryota; kingdom Metazoa; phylum Chordata; class Mammalia; order Perissodactyla; family Tapiridae; genus Tapirus; species Tapirus indicus. The sequence continues at coordinate 42,822,588 of CM062925.1, forward strand.
TGCAACTGTGAGTTGGTTTGACTTGACAGCTAGGGGGTTGTTTTCCAGCCACTTCCCCCTGGAAAGGTCAGCCAATCACAGTAATTAGGAATCTTTTGTATTAGTCTTGTTCAGCTTGGAAAGCCCAGTACGTAGTTACAACTTCAAAGGTACAGTTTCTACGTAGAGACTATCAGTCTTAACAAGAGACTTTTAGGAAATAGAAATAATTTCAGATTTGAGTCCTAAGCATGCTTATTCTCACTTGCTCTATGGAGATTGATTTTACAACAATGTTTTTGATATTCACTGTTAACAAAAAGAAAGCCCCTGAAAACCAGACAATCCACAATGCATGAATCATGTTAAATACATGAACACTCCGAGATTACAGTACTTGTGAAAGCTCAAGTATTTCAGATGCTATTTTGGAAAATGTACAGTGAATCTTACTTTTCAATCAGCGTCATTCTAAATGATAGCAATTCTTTGCTAAAAGCACTTTTCTGCTGAGTTTATATGTGTATGTGTATCTGTTTAGCAAAAACATAAATTGCAAGATTTTATTTTTTGCAGAAAAAAAAACAGCTGTTGTGAAACCTGAATAGTTACAGATTGAGTATGGATAAAAGAGGTTCCTTTGCTCTTACTTTCTCCTTATTCGGAATACTCCTTATATTATCCTCTCTCAACTTTGGTTTATCTGCTCTGCTTTATCACCATGTGACACACGACATGTTCTATTTGATTATTGTCTCTCCCAGATAGAGGTCAGGGGTGTTTGTTTTGTTCACTGTTTAATCCCCAAACCTAGAAGGGGCCTGACATGCAGTAGGAGCTCAGTAAATATTTATTGAATGATGGAGGAGGAAGCTACTGATAATTTTCCCTTCAAGAGTTGTCTTGAGGATTGAAAAATACTCAAGTCTCCATTGTATCTACATATATTAGGAGTAGAAGTGTGAATGTATAGGCAGTTAAAGTCTTTAAATGGTTTTCTTCTAAAGCCACAGGAATCAGAGGGAAGTTGATGGGCCCACCAAGATAACACCAACTGTGCCACATCCCTGGGACAACAGAAGCTGTTTGAATTATAAAGTGAGAGCAGAAATAGCAGGCCAAGTCTAAGAGTATTGAGAACTACCAGTGGCTGATGGAGTGAAGCGGGGTTCCTTCAAGTGTGACTTTTCTCTCTCTCCCCTCTCCGTCTCCATCTTCTCCTGGCTTCCATGAGCCTTAATATAGGCAAGAGCTCTTCTCTGCTTAGGTTTTTGTCTCACTCTTTATAGACTTGATTCCTTTCCTTCTCCAATCCATATGACAGGTAACACACCACTGATGTCTTCCAGTCCCACCACCCGTCAAATAGATTTGATCCATTTTTTGTCCCAATTCCAATATTCCTAGGGAAGAACTCAGATTGGCTCAAATTAGATCAACTGGCTACCTGTGGAAGTCTCTATCCAAGGGACAGAGTCACGATGTATTAACATTAGGATAATCAAATAATTTATCATCCAAATTGGGTGCTAAAATAATTGAAATTATCTAGTTTTTGAAATATTGTTTACTGACTCACAAATTGGTTTTATTGTGATGGCACCCCCTTAAAAATAACCTTATTCAAAACTATCCAAAGAATCTATTCTTTCCAAAAGAATAAAATTACTTATATCTGTGTACAATAAAGCAAAAAAAGAAAATTCTTTATGTCAATTATCTGAATATTAAAAAATGACCATATGGGTTTAGGACTTAGCAATAGTGGGCACTCAATAAATATTTGATGGATAAAGGGATGAAGAGGACTTGAGAATTTCAATGAGCTTTTATTTCTCTGGGCTGATAACAGGAGAAATTCAACAAATGTTATCAACCCCTTTATTTGAATAAGTCTGTATTCCATCACCTACTCAGCTGCAATGTCTACCCTGAGAATTTGCCAACATTTCAGAAATCCTTGGAGGAGAGATGACGCCTCTTTGAAACATTCCTTCTGACAAACTAAGTAAGGCAGGGCTTCTTGATACCATCCCTAAATGCTTCTCTTGCCCTCAATGCTTCCCCCTAGACTTTCCATCTTGCAAACCACTGGATTAACTAAACTTCCTCAAAGGTTGGTCACCACAACATTCCCCATTTATGAATTTTGTTTGGCTCTAAAGAGTACCCCACTGGAATCTACCTTCTTTACTGATTATCTCAAATTATTTTGTTTTAGATTTGTCCCCTTAGATGGTTTGTACACTTAAGAATCTTGCACTTATAAGCTCCCACAGTATGTGTTTAATAAATAGGTTTTGTATTTTTCTTCCTCCCAAATGCCAGAATTGTCCTTTGTACATATTCATGTATTTTAACAATTCTTAATTGTATCTGGCTCTAATAGGGGGCAAAATCTCTTCCTATAGAATATATTTTAATATATTCTCATTAGTTTTTAATTTTTCCTAAGTTGCCTATAATTTTTTTCAAAGATATATTTTAATGGTTAATAAATTTGAAATTGTTGGCACCTTTAATTGACTCTACTTTACAGACCACAATATTTTTAATTGTGAAAATATTCTCCCTATAGGTCCTGAAGTAGAGGAAGAGAACTCTCCTAAACGAGGGGTATCAATCTAGATATTATTTCTATTTTTTGTGTTCAAATATGAAAATATTTCAGATAAAATACTTTCACAGGTCTCATCTTTTTGCTTCCATTCAAAGTGTCTTACTCTGAGAAATGATTCTGAAAGATAAAATTCAGTCAATAAAGATATCAGTATGATTTCTTGAATATTTTTCAAAATCTAGATGCCATAAAATCATGTGCCTTCTTAATTTCATCTCATTCTAGGACAGACTATAAATTTATTCAATTAAAAATGGATCTATTAAAATGTTCTTTCTAATATTATACTAAAATAAAAAAAGTTGGGGGGAGGACTAGATTCTTAAAATAAAAAAAATGTCAGTGACCACAGAGAGTGGATCCTTTACTGGGTGAGGAAAATGCTCTAAAGAACATTATTAGATCAAGTGACAAAGTAAGAAGATGACAGTAAAGTATTTTACCAATATAAATTTATAAAATTGATAACTGTACTGTAGTTATGCAAGAGAATACCCCTAATCTTAGAAATATACACTGTGATATTTAGGGTAAAGGGCCATGGTGTATGTAACTTACCCTCAAATGGTTCAAGAATAAGAGGGAGGGGGGGGGAGGAGAAAGGAGAGTGAAAAAGGGGAGAAAGAGAGAGCAAGAGAAAGCTAATGGGTCAAAAATTTAACAATAAATGAATCTGGGGAAAGGGTTTATGAGTGTTCCTTGTAACAATTTTATTTTAGCAACTTTTTGTAAGTTTGAAATTATTTCCAAATTAAAAGTTAAAAAAATATTTTATTACAGTAAAGATATTCCAAAACGTAATTATAGCATTTTAAACTTAGATCTTGTATACTGCTTGAGCTCTCATCATATCAGTTTTCAGCTTCTCTTTTGCAGAGATAACTTTCAGTTCTGATCATCTTTCTGATTTAGTTATGTGCTAAGTGTTGAGAAATCTATTCACTGCCTGTGTCTCTCACACGCTACTAGATATGGCCATGGCAGAAATCAGAGTATAAAGTGGAGGCCACCAAACCCATCTTGGCTTATTTTAATGCAACTCTTGATAATGGCACCTTATTGACAGGTGGGAAATCCTGAACATATCCTAACCCTGATGACATAACAGGTGAAAACAAGGGTTGTCTCAAACAAACTGGCTGGATGGATACTGTAATTAACAGGGGACTCTTGTGAAACATATGTGGCTAGAACTGGAGAGAAGTGATTCTTAGAATAGGGATGATGGTCAAACAATCCCAAAGATTTCACTGTGGATGATAAAGGTGGGGAAGGAATGAAAGGTCAAAACATCTGCTAACTAGTCCCACTCAAGAAAAGAGTTTCAAAATAGAGTTATGTTATTTTGACAGTTGAGGGTCAGTTGTACTTGGTATTTGAAACATCTGCTGGCAGTTCATATGTGTTCTTTTTAAAAATAGTAGAAATATCATGTTTGCACTGTCAGAAATAGATGAAAGATGACAATTTATAGTTTGTTGTTACCACTGGTGTAATTCCTTTGCATTCCTATCTCAGTGACAATCAGTTTCATTTTTTCTTTTCTTGTGAAGTTGTACAAGCTAAATAAGCTGTCAGCTGTCAAATATAGAAAGGTCTCTATTTCTTCTAGAGAGATGAAAGATCATTTAGAATATGCCCTCAGTTATACATTGTACGATTGTATGGATTTGCCATCAATTATACAATGGTGAAAACAGTGCCTTACGTAAACTTCATTCCCAGTCAAGGAAGGGAATTTTAGGACAGCTGTATCCCAGTAGGGACAGTCTTTCTGCCTTGAATGATGTCACCTGCCTAAGAATAGATAATTCTGAAACAGAAAGGCTGTCTATTTCTGTTTTTTATCCTCAGGATGAATAGTATTAGTGCCTTTTCCCCTCCTTCCTCTTGTGCTAATTTTGATCATTTTAGTGCTTTCTCTGTGCCAAACACTGTAGTGTTTTACACAAATTCTCATCTTATCCTTATTCCATCCCTGAGAGGTAGGTACCACTCCCATTTAATAGATGAGAAAGATGACACTGAATGGTGAAACATTACTTACTTCAAAGTCAATTAATGAGAACAAAGTGTTGGCAGGACCAAGAAATGATTTAAAATGGGTCTACTAAATCCTAGGCTCAAAACCATAAGAAAATGCTGCCTCCCAATGACTTTTATTCCTGGGTCATCAATTTCCTTTTTGAAAAATGCATTTTAGGGACTGCATTGACCCTTTGCCAGTCATCAGAAATACAGTTTTGACTCCTCTATGAAGGCCTTTGAGATGTTTGTGACTATATTGATTTCGGCAAGTCAGCCTGTTCTATGGATTTGAATGATAACTCAAGAGCCTTACTTCACTAGAAATGGGTTTATTTCTAACTCATTGTATTCTTGAAGAATTCTAAATATAAGGCAATGATTTTATGTATTATGTTCCAAACTGTCTTTATAAACTAATTTCTAACCATCTGTGCATATCTGTCTTTTGGAAATAAATAGAAAAAGTCCAATTCTTCCTCCATTTGATAGACCTTTAAATATTTTAAGATAGTTTCATTTTATGCTAATTTCTTTTCTACAAAAATACTCTCAGATCGTTTATTGCCTGTCTGGCTCCAATGAACGAATCTCATTTTTTCCCCCAGAAAAGCAGAAATTAAGAAAACACTTTTAAAACTTCCCCCTTTCCGAGATGAACTTGTATTTTTCTTGTAACTCCAGGAATCTCTTTCAGGGATGTCACCTCAAGTTGATCTCAGACCCTTGAACAATTTCATCGGCTCTATTCTCTCTTCTCTTAAACTAGAACACTACTGGCAGACCAAGCATACACTTAGGTATCAGTTTGCTTCCTCAGTCCTTTGTCCACAGTCAGTGTTCCATCCCCTTTGTGGAGTGGATAACTCCTGGGCTGCTGGACTCCTATCAGCTCTCTAACTTGGGTGGTATCACTTTACAGAGTCCTTTCTACATGCATTTTGTCCTTTATTTCTTGCAACAATCCTCCGAAATAGATATTACTGCTCCCTTTAAATAAGAAGATGACAAAGGGTTTAGCACAGCACCTGGCCTACAGTAAGGCCTTAATAGGTGTACTTCCCCTTTCTTTCTTCCATTCTAAACTGAAGTTTAGAGCAATTAAGTCATTGCTCAACCATGTAATCCAAGATGCAACATCAGCTATTCAGATTCCAAAACCTCTTTTCTTTCCACTAGTGTGCTTTGTAAAGTATGAATCATTTTCTTGAATGAAGTCATAAGTGGAATTCAAAGTCTAAAACAGATAAAGGTGGCATTTAACAGTAAATAATGTATAATTTATAACTTTTACTTACTCCAAAGTCAGTAAGAACAATGAAGCTTCTTTGATGCTGAACACAAATTTTGAGTTTGTACTTATTAACATCATTTATAGTCATATCATTTCAGAGTATCAAATGAACTTTCTTATGATTTACATAAACCTGTAGAGGCTTCTAATAGCTCATCTTTTAATCTGAGGATACTCTTCAATTAAGCTGATTCGGCAGCTTCAAAGTGGAATGGCTGGACTATTTTGTATTAAAGTTCAGTCATTAAGACTAAAAAGTGCTCACATTCCTTATCCTTGAGAGATGTGGGGGGTTAGAAGTGTTCTGCAGTCAGACTGCTGGTCTTCAAATATGAACTCTAAGAGTTGACCTTGGGCAAATTACTCAAACTTTTTGAATCTCTGTTTCCTTATCAGTCAAATGGGCACATTGTTAGGGCTCTATATGTGTTAGCTATATTTTTAGATATAAATGTAATGTAATATATAATACAAGCTCCCCAAACTATAAATAACATATAAAAGTATCTATAATATCATCCTGACTAAATATTGACATATTTGTGATTGCCAGTGTACTGTTATATTAAGATGAACTTGTTCCCCAAGCAGATCTACCTGAACCTTCTTGGCCATTATTTGAGTGACGTTAGGAACTACAGCAGGGTATTTGATATCCAATTTTATAAGCACAAACATTCACTGAACTGAAATTTTAAAAGGGCCAATCCTGAGCTGTAAACTTCCCAATAAAGACATATTTACAAGAAGTCCAAACATGTTCCCAGTATGGTAGATGAAGCTTTTATTCCAAAACTGAGTTAAAAATCAAAGTGTAAGTCAACTTGTATGTTAATATGTATTATGTAACAAATTGAACTTTTTAGAGTTTAAAATATGGGTTAATATATAATGTTATATAGAGAGGCTTAAATCAAGTTCTTTGTGAGACATCTTAAGCATCTGTAAAATACAGTTTGAAAATTTCTTATCATGATATATCTTGAGGCTAGAGACTTTCCTTATTAGTTTATCAAGTTTCCTTTCGAAATAGAAATGTACTTTTTTTTTTGTCACCAAGAGGCTACATCTACTTGGTTTAACTGGAGACATCACCAAACCTCTCTCAGCCTATTTCCTTATGGTAAAAACAGGGATATTAATAGCTATTTGACAAAGTTGTTGGGACAATTAAGTGAAATAATATTTATAAGGCACTTAGCATTTGCCCACAACACGGTAAGTACTCATTAAATGATACCTATTATCGTTATTGCTATTGTCTTTTTTCCCTTATATTAGATATGTTTATGTGTTTTGAAGTGGGCAAATTAGAAACATTATCTTAGGAAGGAAAATAGAAGGTCTTCCCTACTCTGTTGCCTTTCCAGAAGCAAATATAATCAATTTTACTAGCTTAGAACCTAACTTTCACAAATTAAGAGAGCCAACTGTGGGAAACTGGCTTCAGTTATATGTATGCAGATGGTTTTATAATTCAGAATATTGCCCATGTGGGAGAATTTGGTAGGTGAGTAAAGTAAGAACTTTAATGGCATGATTGCTTTTTATGTGACCACAGATTTAACTAATTTAAAATGTTTGGCTCTTGGTGGATTGAAGGGAGTAGACTGCGTGGTCTGAGTCTAAATCAATTTTGCTGCAATGGAAAAGCGCAGGGGAAACAACCTCCAAATAGAAATATAAAATCCTCCAAGAAATTTATTTTTACCTGTTATACAAGTAACCCTTTTTTCTCTTACAAACCATGTTATTTTAAATATTTCAAGATCACTATTGGTATGCTAAAAACCAGAGCTCAAAAATAGTAAGTACTCCTAAATAATAGTGTAGAAAATAATTCAATTACAACATACTTCAATATAATCAGTTTGTACAAAAACACATTAAAATAGACAGTCTGTGTGATTAATATTCAGCAGGCATCTTGCTCAGCTGGAACTGAACTTATTTCAGACTCACACATACAGAAATTTCAGATAGATTACAAATATATGGGCATGCACAAAATTAAATAGAATACACTTTAAGTGTTTAAGAAGCTAAGATTATTTTGGTGTGTGCATCTGTATATTTTTATGACATACTGTGTCATTGCCTTTTCAAAATTGAGTAAATTATAGTTTTGCAAACCATAATTACATTGGCTCATGCTTGATGGTTATGCTTTGTAATACTGAGCCAATATTAATCAAGATTTCATAAATTTATGTCTCATTCCCTGTATGTCATGTTACTGCCTATGTGCTTTGGATAATTATATTCATCTTTTGCTTTTATTATGTGGTTGGATACTACTCCCCTAGTCCCATAGCTTTCATCCATCTTACATTTTTCAGACCATGGTTTAAAATTCCCTTTTTCTTCCTTTTGCCCAATACTTGTTTTTTAACTGAGTGATACTTTCACCTTTCTGTCCACCATCTTTCCTACTCATCAAAACCAGATTGGATTTTGCTGCAGAAGAAAGATGTGCTCAATAAAACTTTGCCAAGAAGATGGTTATTGATATGTCTTTGAAAGACAGCTGTATTGCTTATGTACCACTGGGGACTGGAATAGTGAGACTTACATTGCTTGTGGTATCAAGCAAAAGCAAAACAGTTTCTCTGCAACTTAAAAATTTGAAATAAAGTAGTCTCTATGTCTTTCTCACATTTAAGAAAAGAGTTGTGAGTAAAGAAATGATCCTTAGAGATAGCCTAAAGAATTATGCTATCATTATGGAAAATGCAATCCATAGGTACGTAAATATTTTATGGTCATAGTCTTAAGAATATAATTAGATCTACAGCTAACGTAGTAAAATAACTTATAGTTAATTTTTAAGTCTTTTCAAAATTCCTATAAAGATATCTTTGCAGATACCAATACACATTTAAAATACTTAGAAAGACATAGTAGCTCTCTATGAATTGTTCTATTTTAGGAATATTTCATTTGATGGTTTTCACTAACTTAGGCAAGGATTGTTTGAGATCTAAGAAAGCCATGTGTAAGTCTCTGATTAATGTAAAGGAAAGTGAGTGACTTGTAAACATAGCAGAAATTCATTAAAGGTTCATTAAAAACATACACACATATAACAGTTATATACAAATGAGGCTTCAGAAGGGGGAAAATTGAAATGCAAGGACATGCCCTTTTATGCTGTCCAGTGGAAAATGGGAATTTCAAAATATGCTTTTGCAAATAGCAATTATAGAAATTCTCTTTTGGTGGCTCAGTTTGAGATATAAAAATGGTTTTTCTAAGTCTTTCCTGAACAGTTTTCTTGTTAAGGTTGAAAAACATTCTTGGCATTTTCTATTTCTTCATAATCCCTAACTAAAGAATTGCCACCTCAAATTCATGTGTATTTAGTGTGAGCCAATCCAAACTGTTTATTTTCAACATTAAAGATTTGTTTTCCCTTTTTACTCTGCTCTTCTCTCCTAAACAAAGTTCCTCTGTTAACTTAACATGATGTATTTGTGATTTTTCACATTATTTTCATCATTAAGAAAATAAATGTTTATGGAGAATCTACCTATCTTCACATTTTAGTCCCCTGTGCTATATACATGGGAAGAAACAAAGTGTATATGGTCGTGCCCTGAAGGAGTTTCCCCTTTAATTAGGGGAGCTATGTTCTTTTTTTTTTTTTTTGGTGAGGAAGACCAGCCCTGAGCTAACATCCGTTGCTAATCCTCCTCTTTTTGCTGAGGAAGACTGGCCCTGGGCTAACATCTGTGCCCATCTTCCTCCACTTTATATGGGACGCCGCCACAGCGTGGCTGACATGCAGTGCGTCGGCGGGCGCCCGGGATCCGAACCGGCGAACCCCGGGCTGCCAAGCGCGGACGAAACCGCTACGCCACCGGGCGGCTCCTAGGGGAGCTATGTTCTTAAATGCTACTCTTACCTCCAGATTCCTCCCCTCTTATGCCACCTTCTAGAATGTCACCAGACACACAAATGCAAATTTCTAGGTAATCTGGCAAAGTGATATATATTTATAAATCTGTCTTCAATCCCTTTTCCATATCTCAATGCATACACAGAGGAAAGGCAGAAAGACTCAGCAGAGTAACATCAGGGCAGTCTTGAAGACTGAATTTTGAAGGGGCTCCCCTACTGACATCCATATCCATTGGCAGAGAACTGAAGCCTTACTGGCTTAAAGTGCTTGTGAAAAACCTCTGTCCAGTCAATGGATGACAACTAAGCTATGAAAACACAGGGACAATCCCTAGAAAGCCAAACTTAAAAATAAAAACAATAATAATAATTTAAAACTTGAGCAGAGATGTCATTGGCCACACAGTTCATGTGAGGTGGATTTCACAGGCTTACACCAAGCAAGTTACCAAATGAAAAACACAAACAACCAGCAACTATAAGAACTCTGGGGGAGAATTCAGAATCCATAGTTGGTATCATATATTATCTAAAATGTACAGTTTTTAACAAAAAATTGTAACCTATGAAAAAGAACAAGGTATGACTCAGGAAAAAAACAAGTAATAAAAGATCACTCTGATTGTCCAAAGATGTTGGATTTAGCAGACAAAGACTTCAAAGTGGCTATTATAAATACATGCAAAGAACATGAAGAAATCTTGTTAAAAGAATTTAAAAAAAGCATGAAAATAATGAGTCAACAAATAGAGAGTCTCAATAAGAAGATAGAAATTATTAAAACGAGAACCAAGTGGAAATTGACATTGACAAGTGCAATTAATAAAATTAAAAATGAACTAGAGGGGCTCAACAGCAGATGGGAGGTGGAATAAAAGAGAAACTCTGAACTAGAAGATAAATAGAAATGACCCAATTTGAAGAACAGAGAGAGAAAAGATTGAAGAAAAAGAAACAGAGCCTCAAAGACATGTGTAATCACATCAAGTGTACTAACATATGTATAATTAGAGACCACAGGAGAGGATAGAGAAAGGGATAGAAAAAAAAAATTGGAAAAACTAATGGCTAACTTACCAAATTTGATGGAAACAATTATTCTACATATTCCAAAAGTTCAACAAGCCCAAAGTAGAATAAATCAAAGAAATCTACACCAAGACACGTCATACTGCTGAAAGTAAAAGACAAAGAAAAGTATCTTAAATGAAGCAAGAGAAAAACAATTTATCATGTACAGTGGAGCACTAATACAAATAACGGCTGACTACTCAACCGAAAGAGGGAAAGCCAGAAGAGAGTAGAATAGCATATTCAAAGTGCTGAAAGGAAAAAGCTATCAATCAGGAATACTATCCAGCAAAACTGTCTTTCAAAAATGAAGGCAAAATAAAGAAAATCTCATTTAAAGAAAGACTGGGAGAATCAACTGTCCACAGAGCCAGAATAGGTAACATCTGAGGGAACTTCTGAAGGAAGTGAGCCACATGTACATCTGGCTGATCAGAATCCCAGGCAGTGGGAACTACAACTGCAAAGTCCCCATGAAGTGTTGTGCTCAGTTTATTTGAGGAATAGTAAAGGGACTAATATGTTTGGAGCAGAGTCAATGATTGGAATAGTAGAAGGAGATGAAATCAGAGAGGCAATGGGTGGGCAGATCATGTAGGTCATTCTTGGTTATAGAAATATCACTTTTACTATGAGAAATATGAAGAGATATTTGAAGGTTTTCTTTAGGTGGAGGTGAGGTTGACCTCATCTAACTTATGTTTCAACAAAATTTCTGAACACTCTGTTATAGTTTGAGGGAGAACAGGGTTAAAGGATGAAGACCAATTAGGAAGATAGTACTTCAATCCAGGCAAGTCTTAATGATACCTTAAACAGGTGGTATGAGTGGAGATGAAAAATGATTGGATTCTTTCTAAAAAAATTAAACCTGTAAAAAACAGAGAGTAAAATGATGGTTACCAGGGGATGGGGTGGGAGTATAAGACTGATGGTGTTTAAGGGTAGAAACTTGTAACAAGTAGTAAATAACCCATAGAGATCTAATGAATAGTATAATGAATATAGGCAATAATATTTTTCTTTAATTGTGTAACGTGATAAGCATCACTACATCAGGAATTATATTACAATATATAAATGTATCAAAGTAACATACTGTACACCTTAAACTCACACAATGTTACATGTCAAATTTATTCAATAAATTTTTTTTAATTAAAAAAAAAGGTTTGATTTTTGATATAATTTGAATGTAGAACCATGCAGGATTTGCTGATATTTTGGATATGGGCTGTAAGAGAAAAAAGTGGGTTAAGGAAGACTGAGGATTTTTGCTTGAGTATTTGGAAAGATGAAGATACGAGACTATGGGAGGAACCACTATGGGAAGAAATATTAAGAGCTTAATTTTGGACAAATTAAGGTTGAGATGATTATTACATATTTAAGTGGAGACATCAAGTAGGCTATGGAATATACATACCTGTATTTCAGGAGGGAGAGAATCTAGGCTAGAGATATAAATTAGGGAGTCATCAGCATTTGGTGGTATTAAAAGCCATGAGATTGGATGAGATCAACACAGAGAAGAGGCCTAAATGACTGAGCTATGGAGCACTCCAGTATGCAGAGAACATAACTAGGAGCAGAAAACAGCAAGAAGGATTAAGAAGGAACTGCCAAAGAAGTAGGTGGAAAATCAAGTACATGTGTATCCTTGAACCCAAGAAAAGAGACCATTTCAAGAGGAGAATGTGATTAGTTGTGTGATGAGTCATATGGGATGAGAACTGAGAATTACTTTTAGATTTAACAATGTGGACCTCTTAGGCAAAATAAGAGAAGTTTGATTACTTGATGGGGGCAAAATGCTCATGGTGTGGGCTTAAGAGACTAGAAGAAAAGAAATTGGAGATATCCAGTATAAAGAAATCACTCAAATTTTGTTGTAAAAGTAAGAGAGAAATGGAGTAAAAATGTAGAGCTGTCCACTTAAAATAGGCTGTCAAAAATCTAGGTTATTGTATGTAAGCCTCATGGTACCACAAAGCAAAAACCTATATAGACACACAAAAGATAATGAGAAAGAAATCTAAGCATACCACTAAAGAAAGTCATCAAACCACAAAGAATGACAGCAGGAGAAGAGAGAAACAGAGAGGAACTACAAAACAGCCAGAAAACAATTAACAAAATGGCAATAAGTACATACCTGTCAATAATTACTTTAAATGGACTAAATTCTCTAATCAAAAGACAGAGTGACTGAATAAATGAGAAAACAAGACCCATTTATATGCTTCCTCCAAGAGACTCACTTCACATGTAAGGCACACAGACTGAAAGTGAAGGGATGGAAAAAGATGTTCCATGCCGATGGAAACCAAAAAGAGCTGAGTCACTATATTTATTTCAGATGAAGTAGACTTTAAAACAAAGACTGTGTTAAGAGATGAAGAAGGGAATTACATAATGATAAAGGGGTCAATCCAACAAGAGGATATAACATTTGTAAATACTTATGCACCCAACATAAATATATAAAACAAATATTAGCAGACCTAAGGGGAGAAATAAACAGCACTATAGTAGGGGAATGTATACCCCACTCACATCAATAGATAGGTCTTCCAGACAGAAAATCAATAAGGAAATATAGGTCTTAAAAGACACTTAGACCAGATGGACTTAACAGACATATACAGAACATTCCATTCAAAGCAGCAGAATACATTCTTCTCAAGCACACATGGAAGATTCTCTAGGATAGAGCATATATTAGGCCACAAAATAAGTCAATAAATTTAAGCAGATTGAAATCATATCAAGCATCTTTTCTGACCACAATGGTGTGAAATTAGAAATCAATTACAAAAAGAAAAATGGAAAATTCACAAGTATGTGGAGATCAAATGACATGCTACTGAACAACCAATGGGTCAACAAAGAAATCAAAAAATACCTTGACTCAAATGAAAATACAACATACCAAAACTTATGGAATGCAGCAAAAGCAGATCTAAGAGGGAAGTTCAAAGCAATAAATGCCTATATTAAGAAGTAAAAAAAAAAATCTCAAAAAACCTAACTTTATACCTCCAGGAACTAGATAAAGAAGAAACAAAGCCAAAGTTAGCAGAAGGAAGGAAATAACAAAGATCAGAGCAGAAATAAATGATGTAAAGACTAAAAAGATAATAGATAAGATAAATGAAACCAAGAGCTGGTTTTTTAAAAAGATAAACAAAATTGACAAACCTTTAGCTAGACTCACCAAAAAGAAATAGAGATAGAGAAAGACTCAAATAAAACCAGAAATGAAAGAGATGTTACAACTGACACCACTGAAATACAAAGGATCATAAAAGACTATTATTAACAATTATACACCAACAAAATTTGACAACCTAGAAGAAATGGACAAATTCCTAGAAACATACAACATGTCAGGATTGAATCATGAAGAAATAGACTGATTAATAGTAAGGACATTGAATCAGTAACCAAAAACCTCCCAAAAAACAAAAGTCCAGGACCAGATGGCTTCATTGGTAAATTCTACCAAACATTCAAAGAAGAATCAATATCAATCCTTCTCAAAGTCTTCCAAGAAATAGAAGAGGAGAGAACACTTCCAAACTCATTTTATGAGGCTAGCATTACTCTGATACCAAAACCAGACAAGGACACCACAAGAAAAGAAAATGACAAGCCAATATCCCTGATGAACACAGATGGAAAAATCCTCAACAAACATTAGCAAACCAAATTCAACATTACATTAAAAGGAACATATAACATGAACAAGTAGGATTTATTCCAGGAATGCAAGGATAGTTCGACATCAGCAAATCAACATGATATACCACCTTAACAAAATGAAGGATTAAAATAATATGATCATATCAATAGATGCAGAAAAAGCATTTGACAAAATTCAACATCCATTTATGATAAACTCTCAACAAAGGGAGTATAGAGGGAATGTACCTCAACATAATAAAGGCCAAATATGACAAGCCCACAGCTAACATCATACTTTAAGATGAGGAACAAGACAAAGATTCTCATTCTTGCCACTTTTATTCAACATAATATTGGAAGAGGTAGCCAGAGCAATTCAGAAGAAAAATAAATAAAAGACATCTAAATTAGAAAGGAAAAAGTAAGACTGTCATTATTTGCAGATGACATGATATTATATATAGAAAACCCTAAAACTCCACCAAAAAAACTGTTAGAACTAATAAATTCAGTAAAGTTGCAAGATACAAAATCAATATGCAAAAATCTGTTGCATTTCTATACTCTAATAACAAACTATGAGAAAGAGAAATTAAGAAAACAATCCTATTTATAATTGAATCAAAAAAATATCCAGGAATAAATTTAACCAAAGAGGTAAAAGATCTGTACACTGAAATCAGTAAGACATTGATGAAAGAAATGAAAGAAGATGGAAATAAATGGAAAGATGTTCCATACTCATGGATTGGAAGAATATTATTAAAATGTCCACACTACCCAGAACAATCTACAGATTCAGTGCAATCTGCATCAAAATTCCAAAGGCATTTTTCAAAGAAAAAGAATGAAGAATCCTAAAATTTGTATGGAACCACAAAAGATCCCCAAAAGCCAAAGCAATCTTGAGAAAGAACACAGCTGGAGGCATCACACTTCCTGATTTCCAATTATATTTCCAAAGCTATAGTAATTAAAACAGTATGGTATTGGCATAAAAACAGACACATAAGTCAATGGAACAGAATGGAGAGCCCAGAAATAAATTCATGCATATATTATCAATTAACTTATGACAAAAGAGCCAAGATTATACAATGGGGAAAGAATAGTCTCTTCAATAAATGGTGCTGGGAAAACTGGACAGCCAGATGCAAAAGAATGAAATTGGATCACTATCTTACACCGTACACAAATATCAACTCAAAATGGATTATGGACTTGAACATAAGAACTGAAATGATAGAACTCCTGGAAGAAAACATAAGCAGTAAGCTCCTTGACACTGGTCTTGGTGATGATTTTTTGGATCTGACTCCAAAAGCAAAGACAACAAAAGCAAAAATAAACAAGTGGGACTACATCAAACTAAAAAACTTCCGCACAGCAAAGGAAACCATCAACAAAATGAAAAGTCAACATACTGAATGAGAGAAAATATTTGCAAATCATATATTTGATAAGGGATTAATATCCAAAATAATATAAAGAACTCATACAACTCAATAGCAAAAAAACCCTCTGATTTAAAAAACAGGCAGAGCATCTGAATGGACATTTTTCCAGGGAAGACATATAGATGACCAACAAGTACATGAAATGGTGCTCAACATCACTAATTGTCAGGGAAATACAAATTAAAACCACAATGAGATATCAACCTCTCAAATGTTAGAATGGCTCTTATGAAAAAGACAACACATAACAAATGGCAAGGATGTGGAGAAAAGAGAACCCTTGTGCACCGTTGATGGGAATGTAAATTGGTGCAGCCACTATGGAAAACAATATGGAGGTTCCTGAAAAAATTAAAAATAAACTACCATATGATTCAGCAATTCCATGTCTGGATATTTATCTAAAAAAAAGCAAAAACACTAATTTGAAAAGATATATGCAGCACTTGTTAATTGCAGCATTATTTACAAAAGCCAAGATATGGATACAACCTAAGTGTCCATCAATGGATGAATGGATAAAGAAAATGTGGTGTGTGTATATATATACATATACATATATATACACACACACAATGGGATACTATTCAGCCATAAAAAAGAAGGAAATCTTGCCATTTGTGACAACATGGATGGACCTTGAGGACATTATGCTAAGTGAAATAAGTCAGACAGCGAAAAGACAAGTACTGTATGATCTCACTCATACGTGGAATCTAAAAAACAAACAAACAAACCCCAAACTTATAAAGAACAGATTGGTGGTTGCCAGAGGTGGGGTATGGGGTTGGTTGAAATGGGTAAAGGGGGTCAAAAGGTACAAGCTTCCAGTTATAAAATAAGTCCTGGGGATGTAATATACCACATGGTGACTATAGTTAATAATACTGTATTGCATATTTGAGAGTTGCTAAAAGAGTAGGTCTTAAAATTCCTCAAAACAAGAAAAAGAAAATTTTTTATAACTGTATGTGGTGATGGATGTTCACCAGACTTATTATGGTGATCATTTCACAATGTATACACATATCCAATCATTATGTTGTACACCTGAAACTAATATGTCAACTATACCTCATTAAAAAAAGGAAAAAAATTAAGTGGAGATATCCAGTATAGAGAAATATTTCAAGTTTTATTGTAAAGGTAAGGAGAGAAAGGGAGTGACAGTTGGCAGTGGGTGGGGAGTGAGGTTAAAAAATATTTTTTTAGTGGGAAAAATAACAACGTATTTGATTGCTATTGGTAACAACTCAGTAGAGAGGGAAAAATCTAATGATTGCTGCAGCCATCCTGTTGAATTGGTGAGAGAGGATGGGAGGTCCACAAGTTTCGGATAGCTCTGAGCAAGGAGTAGGGACACTATTCACATTTGGGGGAGTGTGTGAGTGCAGACTCTGGCAGGTCAAAGAGTTCTTTTGTTTGCCTTTTATAGTTCTTTTGTCTCCATCCTCTGGGATAATGATCATTTGTGCTGATCATGAAAATCCTGAATCTACGTTTTCTCTCTTGACCAATACTACCAATACTATCCTTAAACCATATTAGTTTATTACATGTCATCTTCTTTTGTCAGTAGACTCTGTGTGTAACCACATTTTCTCCTTGAGCAAAATGCACATCTTCAATGGTTATTTTCCTTGATACACACAGGCCTCCTTTGTCTTTATTTACAGATTTTCTGCTTTGGTTAGCCAAAATATGACCATCTAACACATGGAATATTATAATGGCTAACATATTAATAACTGCTAATATTTGTATAGTGCTGTGTGGTCCTCACAACATTTTCATAAGCTTTACCTTATTTAATCTTCCAAAAATATCTGAATGGTAGATAAAATAGTTATTTTTTATTATTGTTATTTTATAGATTAGGAAACTAAAGTGAAGCGCCATGCCCAAGATAAGCAAAGCAAAACAAAACAAAAAACCTAATAAGTGGTGAATCCAGGATTCAAACCCAAATATTCTGATTCCAAGTGTATCAGCATGTACTACGCCAGGGGCCTAAATCTCATAATTTCCATTGTCCTGTGAAAGCACTGTAACATATAAGTTTTCTAACTTAGGAAGGAAAAGTACCATTTATTTGTAAGAGTAAGTTTTAGCCTTTAACAAGTTTACCAAAAATGTGTAAAATTAAAACAATACTGACAGTGGGGGGCACGTGGAGTGTGAGAATGGCAGAGGGAGTGGAAACTATGGTAAATTTTGGTAGATTTTCTGGCCAAATGGGTTGTAATGTGTTTATGAGGCTTTTGTTATTTTTATTGTATCACAATTATTATAGGAAAATTGTTATTACAATAGTCTTCGGTAATGGTGTTATGCTATTTAATATTTTACCAGTAAATCCTAACAGTATTCTGATGTCAGAGATTGTTTTCATTTGACTTTTAAGAATAGATGTGAAGTAACGGTGTGGTAGGTGGAATTTAGAACCACAGTCTTAGTATATAGCCCTGATTCTAATCATGGAAAAGGAAACAGGTTCTGTTGAAATTCCTGCTGAAATTGTGAATTCCTCAATTCTGCGTGTTCACTGCAGAACCAGAGTCAAGTGATCAGAATCAGTGGTTACAGGGCTGGATGGCAAGCCCTGTAGGCTACAGATTTTGTGTCACAGCCTTTTTCTGACTTCCTTCAATTCTGAGCTGTGGGCACGGTCATCAAATTACTTGCAACTGGATATTTGACTCTTTAAGGCCAAAAGAAAAATATGAAATATATGTTAATTTTTCTTCCAGTAAAATTAAGTACCTGATGTATTAGGTAAGAGGTAATATAATATGCATATTGAAACAACAGATCGTTAGCACTTAATTTAAGATCTTGCACAACAGGGCAGAGCTGACAGATGATTTTTGCTCCTTGTTTTTAAATGACTGTGTGGTCATTCTTTATTTCCTTCTAAGTTGTCAAGAAGCCAGGAACTCCTGGCTCCTATGCCCTTTTCCTTTGCCGTAGAAACCTGCTTTGATGCGTCACAAGTGTTGTGTAGATCATTTGCGTTGCAGAAAGGAACCAAGGAACCAGTGAATTGTAGCTGCTTTTTAAAAAGAGTTGAAAAAAAATCAATAATAAATTATCTTCCCATACAGCAGTTTAGGTTCTTTGCACGTCCCCTCTGACATGTAGATGTAGTTATAAATTGATTTAGTTGGGGACTGTAAAGAATCTCACTTGCTCTGGACTGCCTAGTGAATGTGCATTAGTGAAATAAAAATAACCCACCTTGTCAGAGAGCCTTTCTAGGAGCTGCCGAGCCCAGCAAGTTATTTTTATAGTTTAATGAGCTAGGCCTTGGCTTCCACGGGGAGACACAGCAAGCGGAGTGCTTCATAATTTACTGCTGTAAAATGATCAGGATTCATGTTGTCTATAAAACATGAAAAACATTCTTCGTTCCTTACCAATTAGATCATAGTTACAACTCACAGTTCCTTTGAGCTTAAAAGAAAAAATTTAACTGCTAGACGTAAATGAATGCTGTGGTTAAATTAAACCCTTCAACAGCCCAAACAGGCTTGAAAGAAATGCCTTCTGGATGTTATTAACACGCATATTTAAGTGCTATTTTTAAATTTTAACTGCAAGCCATAGCAAGCACAAATGTTTAGAATAGCTATTTTGGCATCATAGTGTTGCTTTCACATTTTTTCATCTTTACTAATTCTTTCCAATAATTATTTCACCTTTTATTATTTTAAAAAATTTTGCAGAGATAGGAAACTTGTTATGTGGGAAGATTGTATTTGAGGAAGCAAAAAGCAATTAATGGCAATAGTAAAAAGTTCTCTTCATTTTTCATATCAATGGGATCATGTTTCATTTCCCATGAGTATTCTAAAATTTGCAGGAATTGAAAATTTGAACTCAACGTTTTAAGTGTATAATTTGTTTATAAGTATTAAAAAATATATTCATTGTAGAAAAATTTAAACATAGCTACAAGGAAGACAATAAAAATCACCCCTACCAAATGAAGTAAAATGTGTATATGAATTTTTCCAGTATGTGTGCGTATGAGAGAAACAGAGAGATGTGGTTTTCCATATTGTCTCTATCACAACAATAAATATTTTCTTATGACATTATGTATTTTTGAACACATGATATGTATTAGTTTGCTAGGGCTGCCATAACTAAATATCACAGACTGAGTTACTTAAACAACAAATTTATTTTTCACAGTTCTGGAAACTGGAAGTCCAAGATCAAGGTGTTGGCAGGTTTGGTTTCTCCCGAGGCCTCTCTCCTTGGCTTACACATAGCCCCTTCTTGCTATGTCCTCACGTGGCCCTTTCTCTTTATGCGTGTGTTCCCAGTGTTGCTTACTCTTCTCATAAAGACACCAGTTCTATTTGATTAGGGCCCCACCCTTATGATCTCATTTAACCTTAATTACTGCTTTAAAGGTTCTATCTCCAAATATAGTCACCTTGGGGGTTAGGGCTTCAATATATGATTCTGTGGGGTATACAATTCAGTCCATAAAACGTAACTTTGAATGTTCATATGGTATTTTCTTATGGATGCCCTATATTTTAATAATTCTCCTGGTTTTAGGCAATTCGAATTTTTGACAGATTCTGCTATTAATTGTAATACTGTTATCTACATCTTATATATGCAGAAACTACATCTGCATTTTTATCCACATCCTTGATAACTTCCTTAATATGAATTACTAGAAATGAAATTGTTGGACCAGAAGACCAACTTTTTGTGTGTGTTTGTGAGGAAGATTGGCCCTGAGCTAACATCCATAGCCAATCTTCCTCTTTTTGCTTGAGGAAGATTGTCCCTGAGCCAGCATCTGTGACAATCTTCCTCCATTTTGTATGTGGGATGCCACCACAGCGTGGCTTGATGAGCGGTGCACAGGTCTGCACCCAGAATCTGAACCAGGGCCCTGGAGCCACTGAAGCAGAGCACGTGAACCCAACCACTACGCCACCAGGCAGGCCCCCCGGAAAACCAACATTTTAAGCCCCTCTCTCTATGTGTGTGTGTGTGTGTGTGTGTGTGTGTGTGTGTGTGTGTGTGTGTATAGCTTTCTGTGTTCCATGAAATCTTTGCCTATCTTGTTGTCTTGTAGGTATTATTCCAGGTTTGCTTGTATGAACTTTATGGTTCTTGCTTTTATGTGTAGGCCTATGATCCATCTTGAGTTACATTTTAACATGAAGTGAGGTAGATATCGAGATTTATTTTTTCTTCCATAAATATATCCAGCTGTTACAGCACCATTTGTTTAAAAGAATCTCTTTTCTTCATTGTATTGACTTGGTGCCTTGGTTGAAAATCAGTTGATTGTACATGTGTAGGTCTATTTCTTGACTCAGTTCTGTTCCATTCATCTACGTCTCTATCCTTATGTCAATGCTTCCACTCTCTTGATTGTTTATAATTTTATAGTAAATCTTGAAGTCAGTTAATATAAATCCTACGACCTTGTTCTACTCTTTAAGATTTTGGCTATTCTAACTCCTTTACATTTCACTGTAATTTTTAGAATTGGCTAATCAGTATCAGTTTCTTTTAAAAATCTGCTGCATTTCAATTAGTGTTGAACTTATGGATCATTTTGGGATAATGGACATCTTAATATTGATTCTTCTACTTCATTGATGTGATATGTTGCTAATTTATGTCTTTTTAAATTTCTCTCAGCAATGTATTAATTTTTAGTGTACAGAAATTGCACATATATTGATAATTTTATTCCTAGGGGTTTAATGTTATGCTATTGTAAATGATTGTTTTCTCAATTTCATTTTCCAATTATTTGTCAGTATTTAGAAATAAAATAGAATTTTGTATATTGACTTGTATACCTCTGACCTTGATAAATTCACTTCTTATTTCTGTTGGCTTTTTGGTGCGTGTTGATTTTACAGAGTTCTCTACATACACAATAACATCTGTGATGGAGACAGTTTCACCTATTTCTTTCTTATCTTTAGGCCTTTTCTTTTTTTTTTTTTCTTGTCTGATTGCATGTTAAACCTCCAGTGTGATATTGATATTGTGAGAGTTGTTATTTTTGTCAATTTTAGTTAAAAAGTATTCACTATTTCACTATGAAGTATAATTTTAGCTGTAGGTTTTTCAGTTATCTTTTATCAAATAGAGGAAGTTTGATTCTATTCTTAGTTTACTGAGAATGTTTATTAAAATCATGAATAGGTGTTCAAACTTCTCAAGTCTTTTTTTTCTGTATCTATTGAGATGATCTGATTATATACTTTTTCTCTTTCATGCTGTTAATATGGTAAATTGCATTGATTGATTTTCAAATATCAAACCAAATTGCTTTGCTGGGATAAATGCCTCTTAGTGATAACATGTTATCCTTGTTAAGTATTGCTGAATTTGATTTGTTCATAGTTTGCTAAGGAGTTTTGCATCCATGATTATAAGGGATATTGGTCTATAATTTTCTTTTGCAATGTCTTCATCAGGTTTTAAAATGAAAGTTGTGCTGTCCTCACAAAATGAGTTTGGAAATGCTTCTTCTTCCTCTAAATTCTGAAAATAACTTGCAGTTGAGTATTATTTTTTCTTAAAATTTTAATTTATTTTTCAATTATGGAATGTTCTTCATGAGAAGGTGTTTGATTTTCTTACTAGACATGGGGCTATTTAGATTGTCTGTTTCTTCTTGTGTCAGTTTGGCTAAATTGTCGTTTTGTGTCTTTTTTTTTTTTTGCAAGGGAAAGATTTGCACTAAGCTAATATTTGTTGCCAATCTTCCTTTTTCTTCCTCCCCTGCCTCCCAGAGTCCCAGTACATAGTTGTGTATAGTTGTAAGTTCTCCTAGTTCTTCTATGTGAGCCGTCACCACAGCATGTCTACTGACAGATGAGTGGTGTGGTTCCCCACCTGTGAACCAAAGCCTGGGCCGCCAAAGCAGGGTGCTCTGAACTTTAACCACTAGGCCATCAAGGCTGGCTCATTTTTGTGTCAGTTTTGGTAAGCTATATTTTTTCAAGGAAATTGCCCATTTCAACTAAGCTATTGAAGCTATTGTCATGGCATTGTTATAATTTCCTCCTATAATTTAATGCCTGTAGGCTCTGTAGTGGTGTGCTTCTTTTTGTTGTAGACACTAGTAATTTGTGTATTTTTTTCTTTTTTCTTCAGTCTTGCTAGAGTTTACTTTTTGGTGTGTGTGTGAGGAAGATTAGCCCTGTGCTAACATCCATTGCCAATACTCCTCTTTTTTTTTTTTTTTTGCTAAGGAAGATTGGCCCTGGGCTAACATCCATGCCCATCTTCCTCTACTTTATATGGGATGCCACCACAGCATGGCTTGACAAGCGGTGCATCAGTCCATGCCTGGGATCCGAATCTGTGAACCCCAAGATGCCAAAGCGGAGCTCATGGACTTAATTACTAGACCACTGGCCTGGCTCCAAGTTTACACATTTTTTTAAGAAGCAATTTTTAACTTTATTGGTTTTCTCTACTGTCAGTGTTTGAGTTTATTGCCTTTTAGTCCTGTTTTTCCTTTTTCCTTTTTTATATGTACTTCAGGTTTAACTTTCTCTCATTTTTCATAGAAGTTTAGATCATTGATTTTATATGTTTTTACAAATGTAGTGATTTAAAACCACAAGTTTTGTTTTAAGTACTATTTTATCTGTATCTGACAAATTTTATGTGTGTTTTCATTATCACGTAGAAATATTTCCTAATTTCTGTTGTGAGTTCTTTAACAGTTATTTAGAAGGACATTATTAATTTTCAAATAGCTGAGAATTTTCTATATATTTTTATTAATTTCACATTCAGTAATGTTGAGGCTTAAGAACATAATTTATGATTTTATTCCTTTGAAATTTATTGTGGTCTATCTTGGTGAATGTTCTATATGCTCATGAGAAGAATGTATATTTTGAAGCTGGTGGCTAGTGTTCTACAAATGTCAGTTAGATAAAATTGGTTGGTAGTGTTTCAAATATTCTATGTCTATACTAATTTTTATCTATTTGTTCTATCAATCTCAGAAGGGTGACAAAATTTATAGCTATCATTGGACATTTGTTTATTTCTCCCATTTTTTTCTGTCTCAAGTACTTTGAAGCTCAAGATTAGGTGCACACTATAAGACTGTTACATTGTGTTGATGAATTGACCCTTTATCATTATGGAATGTTCCTCATTATCTCTGATAATCTTTTTTGTCTAGAAGCATACATTATCTAATATTAAATTATCAGCACTATCTTTTTATGCTTTGAGTTTGCATGGTATATCTTTTTTCTAATGTTTTATTTTCAAACTTTCCATGTCTTTAAATATTAATTGTGATAATTGTAAATCATGTTATGATATTTGCTTTATTTATCCAATTTATGGATAGATTTATAATTTACAGTTTATAATTATTTGTCCATTTGATCATATGGTGGTAAATATTATCAACCTCCAGAAAAAGGCATACCACTTCTTTTGTCATACTGCTAGTATGGAGAGGAAAATCCATCTAATTTGTAGTTGTTTGAGGTTGTGTTACAGCTTAGACAAGTTTAGTGTATCATTGACTTCAAATGGTTTGAGGGTACTTGGGATCTGAGCACTAGCTAGATTTTAGATATCTCTTTATGTTTTGTGTCCTAAATGCCAGATCTTTCTCTGTTTTACAACCTGGCTGACAACTTTGTAGCTCACTAGGGAGTTTCTTTTTTTTCCTCTCCAGTTCCTCCTGGCTTTCTGGGCCTTGAAAGACTTCTCTCAACCCTGCTCCTCTGCCCCTAGCATTCAGATTCTGCTGCCTTCCAATCAGTGAAAGTTCAGTGTAACTTTGAGGGATTTTATTCTTTCTTCTCCCCTGCTCTCAACCTTTAGCAGGCCACTGCTGGGAATTCTGTAAATGTCTGGGGTACCTGCTCAGTGGGGACTCCTCTTGGTTCTCCCACCCTACATCTAGCCTTCACCAGGCCATAGTAGTGAATTCCCACAGTAATCTGGAAGAATTTCTCTCAACTCTCCTTTCCCACAAACAAACTTCAAAGCATTACTTCCATATACTTGTTTAGGCCTTTAGGACAGAGTTATTGGGTAAATGCAAATTTGTTCTATGCTTGGGGATCCTTGGTATTATAATCCATCTTGTCTGCCCACAAGACCACTAAAAGTTAATTAAAATTTTAGTGGGTTTATCCCTTTGTCTGTGATGGATTTTTTTTCTCTTCCCACTGCCCCATCAAAGCTGAAAACATCCATAGGTCTTTTCTCCTAGGAAGAGCCCATTATGTTTAAAACTTAGTTCATTTAGATATCTTTGTGCCTTCAGCTCTAATTTTTTACACAAAACTAGAATCTTTTCACTTTTCCAGCTTGTTCTCATTGTTAGGATAGGAACAACAGTCTTTCGGGCTTTCCATATCTTAATTGACAGTGGAGGGTCCCCATTAGAATTTTCCTTGAAAAATTAGTTCAACTAATTAATCATTTGGGCCAAAATTGATACATTAAAATATCCAAACTAACCATCCTGAAACATACTCTCTCTCTCCTTTTAAATGCTTATATACTTTTACCCAGTTCCTGCTTTTAGTCGTTTATCCTAAGAAAAAATTTTAAATGTGATTAAAGTTAAAAATATTTGAATACATGACAAATCCTTAGCTAGACTAAGAAAAAAGAGGAAAGACTCAAATAAAGTCAGAAATGGAAGAACGGACATTACAACGAATGACTTACAAATAAAAAGGATCATAAGAAACTACTATGAATAATTGCATGCCAACAAACTGGATAATCTAAAAAAAAAAAAAAATGGATAGATCCCTAGAAACACACAACCTACCAACACTAAATCATGAAGAAATAGGAAGAGCAGACCTATAACTAGTATGGAGATTGAACCAGTAATCAAAAACCTCTCAACTAAAAAAAACCCAGGACTAGATGGCTTCACTGGTGAATTCCACCAAACATTTAAAGAAGAATTAATGTCAATCCTTCTCAAACTCTTCCAAAATCTTGAAGAGGAGGAAATACTTCCAAAGTCATTTTATGAGGTCAGCATTACCCTGACACCAAGGCCAAAGATACGACAAGAACAGAAAACTACAGGACAATATCCCTGATGAACATAGATGCAAAGATCCTCAACAAAATACTATCAAACCAAATCCAACAGCACACGAAAAGGATCATATACCTTGGCCAAGTGATATTTATCCCTGGGATGTAAAAATGTCTCAACATAAAAATCAGTTAATGTGATACACTACATTAATAGAATGAAGGATAAAAATCATATGATCATCTCAACAGGTGCAAAAAAGGCATTTGACAAAATTCAACATCTTTTGTGATAAAAAAAACTCTCAAATTCAGAACAGAAGGAAAGTACCTTAACATAGTAAAGTCCACATATGACAAGGTGACAGCTAATACCAAATTCATGATGAAAAACTGAAAGCTTTTCCTCTAAGATCAGGAACAAGGCAAGGATGCCAAATCTCACCAGTTCTATTCAACATAGCACTGAAAGTCCTAGATAAAGCAGTTAGGCAAGAAAAAGAAAAAAAGGCATCCAAATTGGAAAGAAAGAAGTGAAAGTGTCCCTGTTCACAGGTGACATGATCTTTATACAGAAAACCCTAAAAATTCTACCAAAAAACTGTTATAACTAATAAATGAATTCAGTAAAGTTACAGGATACAAAATCAGTTGTGTTTCTATACACTAACAATGAACTATCTGAAAATGAAATTAGGAAGACAATTCCATTTACAATAGCACCAAAAAGAATAAAATACTTAGGAATAAACCTAACCAGGGAGGTGAAAGACTTGTACACTGAGAACTACAAAACATTGATGAAAGAAATTAAACAAGACACAACAAATGGAAAGACATCCTGTGTTTATGGATTAGAAGAATTAATATTGTTATAATGTCCATACTACTCAGAGTGATCTACAGATTCAATGCACTGTCAAA
Source organism: Tapirus indicus (assembly GCA_031878705.1). Lineage (NCBI taxonomy): Eukaryota > Metazoa > Chordata > Mammalia > Perissodactyla > Tapiridae > Tapirus > Tapirus indicus. The sequence goes on from CM062925.1 coordinate 42,849,589, forward strand.
ATCCCAATGCCATTTTTTACAAAAATAGAAAAAACAATTCACGATTCATAGGGAACCACAAAAGACTATGAAGAGCCCAAACAATCCCGAGAAAAGAAAACAAAGCTGGAGACATCACAGTTCCCGATTTCAAAATATATTATAAAGCTATAGTAATCAAAAAAATATGGTACTGGCATAAAAACAGACACATAGACCAATGGAAAAGAATAGAGAGCCCAGAAATAAATCTAGCCATATACAGTCAACAGATCTTTGACAAGGGTGCCAAGAATGCACAATGAAGAAAGGATAATCTCTTAAACAAATGGTGCTGGGAAAAGTGGATATCCACATGCAGAAGAATGAAATTGGACCCTTATCTTACACCACACACAAAAATCAACTAAAAATGGATTAAACTCTTAAAGATATGACCTGAAATTGTAAAATTCCACAAGGAAAACATAGGGGAAAATCTTCATGACATTGGTCTTGCCAATGATTTCATGGATATGACATCAAAAACCCAGGCAACAAAAGCAAAATTAGATAAGTGGGACTACATCAAACTAAAAAAGCTCTGCACAGCCAGGGAAACAAAAGAGTGAAAAGATAACTTACAGATGGGAGAATATATTTTTGCAAACCACATACCTGATAAGAGGTTAATATATAAGGAACTCCTACAACTCAAAGCAAACAACCAATAACTTGATTAAAAATGGGTTAAAGACTTAAATAGACATGTCTCCAAAGAAGACATATAAATGGCCAACAGGTATATGAAAAATGCTCAACACCACTAATCATCAGGAAAATGTTAATCAAAACCACAATGAGATTACCTCACACTTGTCAAGATGGCTATTATCAAAAAAAAAAAAAAAAAAAGACAGCAAATATTGGTGGTATGTGGAGAAACTGGACCCTTGAAAACTTTTGATAGGAGTGCAAAATGGTGCACCCACTATAGAAAACAGTGTGGAGTTTCCTCAAAAAATTGAAAATAGAACTACCATATGATCCAGCAATCCCACTTCTGGGTATTTACCCAAAAGAATTGAAATCAGGATCTCGGAGACAGATTAACACTACCACGTTAATTGCAGCACTAGTCACAACAGGCAAGGTGTGGAAATAACCTAAATGAATGGATGAAGAAAGTGTGGTATTGTACATGCAATGGAATACTATTCAGCCTTAAAAAAGAAGAAATTTTGCAACAACATGATGAACCTTAAGAACATTATTCTAAGGTAAACATGCCAGACACAGAAGGAGAAATACTGCATGATTCTTCTTATGTGAAGTATCTAAACTAGTCAGATTCATAGACGTGGTTGCCAGGTGCCGGGGGAAGAGAGAAATGGGCAGTTACTAACCAATGGGCATAAAGTTTCAGTTAAGTAAGGTAAAGAAGCTCTAGCGATTTGAAGTACATTATACCTATAGTCAATAATACTGTATCGTGCACTAAAAATTCGTTAAGAGGGTAGATATCCTGTTGAGTGTTCTCTCCACAATAAAATTAAATTTAAAAAAGGTAAAAAAAGAATGTTTGAATCCATTAGCATTTTTTATGTGAAGAACTGCAAAAAACTAAATATTTAATAATGAATGATTAGAGATATTATTATTCATTCCCACATTGAAATAATTTGCAGCAAAGAAAGAAAATCACATTTCTGAAGCCTCTATAAGATAGAAAAATGATCAGATTTTATTTTTTCAAAAGATATTTATTGAGCACCCATTAAATTCTAAACACTGTAGCAGGGACTGACTATGTAGAGATAAATAAAATAAACACGGCTTCTGTCTGAATGGAGCTTATAATGCTGTAGAAGAAATAAAGTAATAAATAAATATATAATCACAAACTTGGGTGTAATAGGAAGTAAATGAAAAGGGTGCAGATCTCTAATATCTGGTGGTCCAAAAGCCTCCATTGGCAAAGATAAGACCTAAGTAATTAAAAAGATACAGTTACATGAGTGGTAGGAACAACATTTCAAGCAGTGGGAACAGCATGTACGAAGAGCTTAGGAGGAGCTAGAACTTAGTATGGTTTGCCAACTAATGGAATGTTGCATGACCGAAGCATGTTCGGCAAATAGGGAGCCATGATGTAAAAAGGTTGAAGAGGTAGCCGGGGACCTGTACATTCGTAGCTTTAAAGGCTCTACAAGGTTTTCAAAGTAAGGGGTTTAGATTTGTTTCTTAGGGCAAGTGTTTCTTATCTAAGTATTTAAATTGATTTTAAACATGGTCTGGTTCTTATTATTGCAAAAAGTACTTCTTTTGAGAGGAGAATTGATTGAAGAGAAGCTTAAGAAGTAAGGAGACCAGACAGCAGGCTACCTAGTAGTCCAGGTGAGAAAGCAAAGTGGCGTACCTAGATTACAATCTGTTTTGTAAACAGTGGCCAAATCTGAGATATGTTTTGGAAGCTGAAGGCTAGGACTTTCTGATAACTTGGATGAGGGCATGAAAGAGAGACAGAAGTAGTAAGGATTGATTTCCAGCTTTGTGGCTTAAGGAGAAAAACTGAGTGGAAGGTGATACTAATTTCTGAGATGGGGAAGATGGAAGCTATAAATCAAGTCCATTGTTTTAGTTATGTGAACCTTCACATCCAAAGGAGGAGGCTAAGCAGGAAGTTGGATGTGAAGCTGATGGGGAGGTTTGGGCTAAGGTTAACTTGGAAAGTTGTCAGCACATACTTTTAAGTGAGAAAAAGCAAAATATAATAAAGTATATATTCTGCGACCTCAATTATAGTGAAGAAATATGTGACTATCTTCCAAAACAGAATGTTATTGGCAGTTGTCTCTGGGTAGTAGGATTATGATTGGATTTATTTTCTTCCTTGTGACCATAAATATCATAAACAAATATTACTTTTTAAAGGGAGTTTATTGAAAATATTCAGGAGGACAGTATAGTCAGACTCTAGGGATAGCTGTTCTCTCCATCTCTTTTCTCTGTTCTCCTTGACCCTCTTTGCATGTTGACTCTTCTTCTGTCACTCCAAGCCTTATGTTCTAATTAGGAAAAAAAATGCCATTTCAAATACTGTAAAAGTCGGTCATTTGGTATTTAGTCTTGCAGAAGACAATTCTGAAGCCTTTGTACTTTTCTTTATTTGAACGTGACTTCCCCTTCTCAGATGTTCATAGAACTATTTTTTTTTTGGTGAGGAAGACCAGCCCTGAGCTAACATCCATTGCCAATCCTCCCCTTTTTGCTGAGGAAGACTGACCCCGGGCTAACATCCGTGCCCATCTTCCTCTACTTTATATGGGACGCCGCCACAGCATGGCTTGATAAGCAGTGGGTAGGTCCATGCCCGGGATCCGAACTCATGAACCCCAGGCCGACGAAGTGGAGTGTGTGAACTTAAGCACTACACCACCAGACCGGCCCCTCATAGAACTATTTTTAATCTACAAATGTGTGTAATAGTTCTTGGCACCTTTTTATTATTGTTTTCTAGTTTTTGTTGAATCTTTTCAATATGTGTATTCAGGACTTAAAAAATTTTTTTTACCAACAAAACTTTCTCTTCTATTTTTCCTGCCAAATAGTATATCTATTCTATACACACACAGTCCCCCCACACACACCACATACAAACACACTTTCTTCTCTTTCTTTGATGTCTTTATTCTATTGCATTTTCCTTCTCTGTCTTCTGTATCAGGTTAGCCTTTTTACTGTGTGAGTTAATTTATTTTCCTTCTCTCCTGCAAGCTATTTGCTACATAAATCACTTCTTAAAATTTGCACTCAAATTTTTTTACCCATGGAATCTTTTCTGATCACAGGGGATTTCTTCCTTATAACTTATTCTTCTAAATGTATGTGTCATTTTCTTGAGTTTTAGAAAATGAATCAGATTAAAAGGAAAAAGAAATTTAAATATCTGTGTCTGTATGTTTTAAAAGCCCCAGGATTTTTTTCCTGTGTTTGCTTATTTTGGAGGAAGCTCATCCTCACAGGCTCTCAGGTTGCTGTGCCCTCTCCTGCCTTTCTCACTCTCAGAGGAATCCCCACCACTTCAACTTTCTATGACTTGAGTTATCTTGCCCCCAAAGGGAGATCTTCTGTCAGTGTCCTCAGTTTGCCCAACTTATAGCCTCAACACCAGCAAGGTCACTTACACTAACTCAGGAGGTGTGCCACTCTTTGAGAGGAGTTGATATTGGCATCAGTTCTCCATGACACCTCCAATCCCATTTTTTATCTCCTCTAGCATAAATTCCAAGTTTCTGGCATATGGATGGCACCTGTGTTAGTGTTCTATTGCTGCTATAACAAATTATAGCAAACTTGGTGGCTTAGAACACCCATTTATTATCTTCATCTCCTTTGTGAGAATTACTATTCTACAGCTTCTGTAGGTCAAAAGTTTGGCTGGAATCAGCTGGATCCTCTGCTCTGCATCTCACAAGACCAAATTTAAAGCGTTGGCTGGGTTAGGCTCTTTTCTGGAGGCCTTGTAGGACTGAGATCCCCATTTCCTTGCTGGCTGTCAACCAGGGTCTACTGTCTGTTCCTAGATGCTACCTGCATTCCTTTGCATCTGGTCCCCTCTATCCTCAAAATCCCAATGACATATTGAGTCCACCTCACACCCTGAATCTCTAGCTTTCTTTTTTACTTTCCTCCTCTGCTTTTAAGGGCTCATATGATTAGGTTGGGTTCACAGATAATTCATGATAAGCTCCTTATCTTAAGAGCAACTGATTCATAACCTTAATTGCATGTGCAAAGTCCCCTTTTTTGTGTAAGGTAACATAACCAACAGGAGATAGAATTCATATAGGCAAAATTTTGCCTACCACTGTACCCTTCCCAGAATACACGGAAAGGAGTGAGAGAAAAGAAGGTAACAGACAGATATAAGTTTTAGGGGACTGAGTCATTCATTCTTCAACAGAAAGCAAACGTAAGCTGCATACTGTTATTTTAATCTAACTCACTATAAATAATGAAGCAACTAAGATGGTCCAAGATTACGCATATAAATATGCCCTAAAAGGTGAAATGTTATGCAAAGGATCAGTAGTCTTAAAATTCCAACAAGCTTTATACAATAGCCATTTTTGTTGCTTTCAAGCAAAAATGTAAGGGTTAGTAAATTATTTGGGGGAAATGGTAGTCTGGATAGTCTATTCAAAATTAGAGAGGGAAGAAGAAAGTATTTATTTAGTTTTAATAGTTATTAAATGAAGTGTTTAGGTTAATTAGGTTTCATGAAAGAAATAAAGAAACAGAAAAGCAAAGGAGGAAAGAAGAATTTACCCAATGAGTGTATTTCTGTGAGGAAAAGAAGCAAGTTAATTAAAGAACATGCATTATAAAGGTTCAATGTATGTGTCAAGGTATATGTCTGAATTCATCTGGTTTATGTAACATTTGGGTAGACAGTAAATAAGTACAGACTGCAGAGTGCATCTTCCTAAATTGTAGTTATGCACACTCTAATTGGGATAGAATACAGACACTGTCATCAAAAGAGGACAAACTGAAAGGCCCACCAGGATTTTGCATACAGCATCTCTTGGAAGCTACCCATTTCTAGATTTTTTTCAATTGACCTTCATGCTGATGCTCTTTCACGTTTCATCCATCCTTCATTTTTCGATGTGATAAAAATGGAATGGTGCAAATGAAAGTGAGGTAAAGATTTTACTGCAAGCTTTTTTAATAGTAGAAATTGAGAACTTCTGGAAAAGTAGGCAATGTAAAAGTGGGTTTACAGATCTTTTTTTCCACTGAAGTTGAACAAAATTGCCAACAAAAACCAAATTTTTAAAGAGGCAGAGAAAAAACACTCCACATGATCACTCTTGAAACTAAGGAACAACCAAAAGTATAAGGAATGTTAGTCAGATAGAGAATGGATTAGATATAATGAAATGGACACACCAAAAACCAATACTCAACTCTCTTCAAGAAAGAGATTCAGTGTTGCAGCTGGGACCACCCCTTGTCCTTTTTGATCCTGTGGCATTAAAGTTATAATCAATAAATGAAGAATGAGATAATGAGACAACAAAGTGAACTGGAAAAGAACTTGGCAGGGCTAAGGAAAGTATTGTAGGTAATACATAATTCCAATCCTGATGATACAGAATATCAAATCACTGAGCCAATTTTGGCCTTGAGAAAATTACCTCGAATAAAAAGAAAAAGTGAAAACTGAACAAATATATGGAAAGAGAGCCTGATAAATACAGAGGTGACTCTTTTATGAATAATTAGGTTTTCTTAGAAGAAAACAAACATCAGCAACAAGAATAAAAGCAATAAAGATTTTTTTTTAAGGAAAAAATTCTTGAGCTGAAGAATTACCTGTTTCCACATCTCAAAATTGTTCACCATACATGTAACAAACAAATTTATTAGAAAAAATGAGTAATACTGAGACATAGCTTGGTTAATTTATTAAAAGTACAAAAGATAAAGAAAGTACCCAATGGGAAAAACAAAAGCCTCAGATGTCTCTTTGTGATATTAAATGTCAATAAACAGTGAAGCAATATTTACTGCAAAAAAGACTGGGTCTAAAGTTTCTACGTAACAATCAACTTGGCATTAACAGGTGAGAAACAGAAAGACACTTTCAAACAGGCAAGAACTCGGAGAGTATAACACATAAGTATTTTGCTTTTTATTAAAAAACCCTCAATGATTTGAAGGTATACTCCAGCCAAAAAAGAGATGATTTAAAACGAGGAACTCAAAAATATAAATGTGTTAGTAGCTAGAATTGAAACTCCTCAAGTAAAGAATAAAGTCTAAATAAAAAAAGCATATATGTTTTCAAGTTGAATATAACTATTATAATTATTTAAAATAAAAAGAATTACCATAATAGTCTGAAACAAAAATTTAATCAAAAACTATATAAAAGGGAGATGGAGAAAAGTGTAAGTGTGCTGGTTTCCTTAATTTACATAGAGAAGAGTCAATTGTCAAGGTCTTTTGGTTTCCAATCCAGCACGTAAGAAGCTTAGAAGTTGCCATTCCATCCTAATAACAGGCGAAAATCTGAACAAACAGAAAGATCAACAACACTGAAATCTCACAGAGAGGTGAGATCACAGGGAAAACCACTGCCCCAAAGATTGGAGAGACAGACAGGAGGATATAGAGAATCAAAACTTACTGGAGCAGAAACCCCTTGCAGAAACCTTCATGGAAGCCAGTACCAGGGTAGGGAAATCTGAACTGTAACTGATGAACTGCGGGAGGCTCAGTGTAGAGAAGTCCAAGAGATTAAAAACTCCAGGGGAACCAGTCATAGGGGGGACCCCACACTTTTGTGAGTTTTACCTCTAGGAGTTCTACAAGGTCCTCATAGTAAATATTGGGGAAAAAAATCCCCTGATGCTTTTGGCAGGGGCAGGGAGAGAGGAACCATTTTGAAATACACCAGAGCACTCAGTTCCCTCAGGAAAAATTATTTTACCAAAGCCTAACCTGCTGTGGTTTTATCAGAGTCTAAACTACCTGGGGGAAGGGAAATACCTGACTCTAACTAGCTCTAGTAGTCCATGTGGGGGAAGGGAAATACCCAACTCCAGCCCCACTAGCCATCCTGTCCCACCTACAGGGGTGGGGGTTGGGGCATAGAGGGAACTGAGAAGTGCTGGTGAAGTTCACAGACCAGGCCCAAAGGCTCACCAAAAGACTGAGACCTGATCACAGGACTATGGAATGCTTCTGCTCCCCCAACACCTTACCACTACATTACTGAAGGCCAATCTTCCTCATCAATAAAACCCAAAAAACAAAATAAACCCCACTAACATAAGAGTGCATTTTATGGGCTCATTAGTAGAATGGACACAGCTGAGTAAAGAATCTCTGAGCTTGAGGATATAATAATAGAAACCTCCAAAACTGCAAAGAAAGAGAAAAAAGACTGGAAAAAAACCAAAAATATCTAAGAACTGTGGGATAACTAAGAAAGGTATAACATACATGTGATAGGAATACCAGAAGGAGAATAAAGAGAGAAAGGAACAGAAGAAATATTTGAAGTCATAATAGCTCAGAATTTCCCCCATGTTAATCTCAGACACCAAACCACATATCCAGCAAGCTTGAAGAACAACAAGCAGGATAAATATCTAAAAAAACTCTATCTGGGCATATTATATTCAAACTTTAGAAAATCAAAAATAAGAAAAAAAAATCTTGAAAGAACCTGGGGCGGGGGGAGGAAAGTGCACCTTACCTATAGAGGAGCAAAGATAAAAATTACATGCAACTTCTCCTCAGAAACCATGCAAGCAAGAAGAGTGGAGTAAAATATTTAAGGTGTTAAAAGAAAAAAACAACCTAGAATTCTGTACTCTGCAAAATTACCCCTCAAACGTAGGAGAAATAAACACTTTCTCAGACAAACAAAAATTGAGAGAATTTGTTGCCAGTAGACCTGCCTTGCAAACAATGTGAAAAGAAGTTCTTCAGAGAAGAAAAATGATATTGGTCAGAAACTCAGATCTACATAAACAAAGGAAGAGCATCAGAGAGGAATAAGTGAAGGTAAAATAAAACCTTTTAGTTTTCCTATTCTTAACTGAACAGGTAAGTTTGTTCAAAATATTAATAGCACCAACGTTTTCAACTACACATGCTTACGTATGTATATATTCTTAAATATGTGTATGTATAAGCGAAATGAATGACAGTAATGATATGTGACAGGAGGGAGGAATTAAGAATATTTTGGTTATTATAAAGTACTTGCACTACCCGAGAAGCAGTATAGTGTTATTTGAAAGTGAACTGGAATAGTTGTAAATGTATACTGCAAACTCGAGGGCAACCACAAAAAAACAGTTAAAAAAAAGTATAATTGATATGCTAAGAAAGGAGAGAAAATGCAATCATATAAAATGCTAAATTAAACCAAAAGAGAGAAAAAAGTGAGGAAGACAAAATAGGTATAAAGAACAAGGGCAACAATTAAAAAACAGTAACAAACATGGTAAATATTAATCCAAACATATCAATAATCACTTTTAATGTCAATGGTCTAAGTACAATTAAAAGACAGAGATTATGAGAGTGGATCCAAAAATGAGACCCAAGTATATGTTGTCTACAAGAAACTCACTTTAAATATAGGGATATGCAGATTAAAAGCAAATGGATGAAGAAAGATGTACCATGCTAACGTTAATGGAGATGGCTAATTTTTGATGTACTTGACTAGCCTAAGGGATGCCCAGAAAACTGGTAAAACATTATTTCTGGGTGTCTGTGAGTGTGTTTCTGAAGAGATTAGCATTTGAATTAGTGAACTGAGGAAAGCAGATGACCCTCCCCCATGTGGGTGGGCATCATCCAATTCGTTGAGTGCCTGAATAAAACAAAAAGATGGAGGACAGGTGAATTCACCTCTCTCTATTTGAGCTGGGACATCTATCTTCTCCTACCCTTAGACATTGGCACTCCTAGTTCTCAGGCCTTCATCTCAGACTGAATTACACCATCAACTTTCCTGTCTTGCAGCTTGCAGACAGCAGATCCTGAGACTTGTCAGCTCCCATAATCATCATGTCAGCCAATTCCTATAATAAAAGTTTTCATCCATCCATTCATCCATATCCTATTAGTTCTGTTTCTCTGGAGAACCCTAATACACTAATCAAAAGAAACCGGGAGTAGCTATACTATTTCAGACATAGTAGACATAAAAACATGGAAAATTATCAGGGATAAAGGGGTAAAGAGGGCATTACATAATGATAAAGGAGTCAATATTTCAAGACATAACAATCCTTAATGCGTATGCACCTAACAACAGAGCAGCAAAGCATGTAAGGCAAAAACTGATAGAAATGCAAGGAAAAATAAATGAATCTACTATTATAATTGGAGATTTTAACATGTCCCTATCAGAAATGGATAGATCCAGTGGGCAGAAAAATCAATAAAGACATAGTTGAATTCAATAGCACTATCAGTCAAATGGATATAATTAACATCTATAGACTACTTTATACAACAATTGCAGAATACACATTCTTCTAGCTTGTATGGAATGTTCATCAAGAGAGATGACATTCTGGGCCATAAAACACACCATAACAAATTTAAAAGAACACAGATCATACAGTGTCTGCTCTCAGATCACAATGGAATTAAACTGGAAATCAATAACAAAGATAGCTGGAAAATCCCAAATACATGGAGATTAAACAGCACACTTCTAAGTAACACATGGGTCAAAGAAGAAATCAAGAGAAATTTTAAAAATATTTTGAACTAAATGGAAATAAAATATATCAAAATCTGTGGGATGAAGTGAAAACAGTGCTTGGGAAATTTATATTATTGAATGTATATATTAGAAAAGAAGAAAGATCTAAAATCAAATAATCTAAGCTTACATCTTAGGAAACTAGAAAAAGAAATTAAAGATATAGTAAGCAGAAGAAAAGAAATAAAAATTAGATCAGAAACCAATGTAATTGAGAACAGAAAATCAATAGAAAAAAAAATCCACAAAACCAAAAGCTGGTTCTTTGAAAAGATTTCAATAAAATCAATAAGCCTCTAGACAGGCTAAGAAAAAAAAAGTTGATGCAAGTTACTATCAGAAATCAAAGGGGAGGTATCACTAAAGTTCCCATGGATAATAAGGGAATACTATGAACAACTCTATGTACACAAATTTGATAACCTAGATGAAATCGACCAATTCCTTGAAAGACGCCAATCTGCCAAAACTGACGCAAGAAGAACCAGTCTGAATAGGCCTATTATCTACTAAGGAAAATTAATTAATAATTAATAACCTTCTAGCAAGAAAGCACCAGCCCCAGATGTGTTCACTGGTGAATTCTCCCAAACATTTAAAGAAGAAATTATACCAGTTCCCTACAATCACTTTCAGAAGACAGAAGCAGAAGGAATACTTTCTAACTCCTTCTATGACACCAGCATTATCCTAATACCAAAACCAAAGACATTACAAGAGAAAAAAACTATAGACCAATATCTCTCCTGAACATAGATGTAAAAATTCTTGACAAAGTATTAATAAGTTGAATCCAACACTGTATAAAAATAATTACACACCACAACCAAGAGGGATTTACCCCAGGTATGCAAGGTTGGTTTTACATTTGAAAATCAGTTAATGTAATCCATCATATCAACAGGCTAAAGAAGAAAAAAGAAATCACATGATCAAATTAATAGATGCAGAAAAGGCATCTGACAAAATCCAACACCCACTCATGATAAAACCTCTCAGCAAACTGGGGTTAGAGGGGAACTTCCCCAACTTGATAAAGAACATCTACAAAAAACCTGCAACTAACATCACACTTAGTGGGGAAAAATTCAAAGCTTTCCTCTAAGATCAGGAACAAGGCTAGTATGTCCCCCGTCACCAATGCCACTCAGCATCACACTGGCGTCCTAGCTAATGTAGTAAGAAAAGAAAAGGAAATAAAAGATATACATATGGGAAAAAGAAATAAAATTGTGTGTGTTTGCAGATGACATTATCGTCTATGTAGAAAATCTGAAAGAATCAACAAGAAAACTCCTGAAACTATTAAGCGAGTATAGCAAGGTTGTATAATACAAGGTTAATATACCAAAGTCAATTGCTTTCTTATATGTCAGCAGTGAACAAGTGGAATTTGAAGTTAAAAATACATTACCATTTACTTTAGCACCCCCCAAAATGAAATACTTAGGTATAAATCTGACAAAATATATAGAAGATATATGAGCAAAACTACAACACTCTGATGAGAGATATTAAAGAAGAGCTAAATAAATGGAGATATACTCCATGTTCATGCATAGTAAGACTCAATATTGTCAAGTTATCAGTTCTTCCCAACTTGATCTATTAATTCACTCACTCCTAATCAAAATCCCAGCAAGTTATTTTGTGGATATCAAATGATAAGAGATTTTCACATATTGAGGTACATGGGGTAACTGTTTGGGTTCAAAACTGATTTGGCTTAAACTAAAGAAGCCTGACTTATGGCCTATCAAACATACATTGTACACCTGCTTTAACCTTTAAGTTGAAGAATGCACCCTCAAGATAAGAACGCATACTTCCCTTCCTATTGGTAACGCCTGTATTAGTCCTTTTCCTGACATCAGGGTCATGTTGACCTGCTAATTTGCAACTGAATACTTCTTTGAAACTTTGATGAATATGTATCCTGGCATGTTTAATACATGTTCTTTGTTTTAAAAAGGTATAAGAATAAACTGAAAACCATGCTTCTCCTGAATGCTTTATTCCTTTCTTGCAAAAGGCCTTCCTGGATTATAATCCTCACTTTGGCTCAAGTGAAAAAACTCACTTTATCTCTCTTATCTATAGAATGGTTATGGGTTATTTTGATATGACAAACTGATTCTAAAGTTTATATGGAGAAGCAAGAGACCCAGAGTAGCCAATACAATATTGAAGGAGAAGAAAGTGCTAAATTAGACACTACCTGACTTCAAGACTCGCTATAAAGCTACAGCAATCAAGAGTGTGGTGTTGGTGAAAGAATAGACAAATAGATCAGTGGAACAGAATAGAAAGCCCAGAAATAGAGCCACATAAATACAGTCAACTGATCTTTGACAAAGGAGCAAAGGCAATGTAACAGAGCCAATTGAAGGTTTTTTTTTTCAACAAATCGTGCTTGGATAACTGGAAATCTATGTGAAAAAAAAATGGATGTAGACATAGATCTTATACCCTTCCCAAAAATTAATTCAAAATAATCAGAGACCTAAATGTAAAACAAAACTACAAAACTCTTAGAAGATAACATCAGAGAAAATCTCAGTGAACTTGGCTATGGTGATGACTTTTTAGATAAAACACTGAAATTGCAATTCATGAAAGAAACAATTGACAAACTAAATATGATTAAGATTAAAAACTCCTCTTCTGGGAAAGGTAATATCAAGAGAATGAGAAGACAAGCCACAGACTGTAAGAAAATATTTTAAAAGGTATATCTGATAAAGGATTGTTATCCAAAATATATAAAGAATTCTTAAAGCTCAACAATAAGAAAATGAATAACCCAGTTAGAAGAGTGGGCAAAAGACCTGAACAGAGACTTCACTGAAGAACATATACAGCTTGCAAGTAAGCATATGAAAAGATGTATAACATCATATAGGATTAGGGAATTACTAATTAAAATAACAATGAGATCCTACTACATACCTGTTACAAAGGCCAAAATTCAAAACAATGGCAACACCCAATGCTGGCAAGGATGTGGAGAATCAGAAACTCTCATTCAAGCTGGTGAGAATGGAAAATGGTGTGGCTACTTTGGAAGACAGTTTGGCAAAACCTGTGCACAAATATTTATGGCAGTGTTATTTATAACTGCTAAAATTTGAAGCAACCAGAATGCCCTTCAACAGGTGAGTAGATAAATAAACTGTGATACATCCAGACAATGGTATATCATTCAGTGCTAAAAAGAAAATGAGCTATCAAGCTATGAAAAGACATGGAGGAAATTAAAAATGCACATTACTAAATGAAAGAAGCCATTCTGAAAAGGCTTTGAGTGATATGATTACAACTAGATGTCATTCTAGAAAAGGTAAAACTATGTAAACAGTAAGAAGTTCACTGGTTACCAGGAGTTAGGGTGGAGGAAAGGATGAACAGGCAGAGCACAGAGGATTTCTACAACTGTTCTGTATGGTACTGCAATGGTGGATACATTTATCAAAACCCATAGAATGTACAACATCAAGAGTGAATCCCTATATAGACTATGGCCTTACGGTGCTAATGATGTGTCAATGTAGGTTCATCGATTGTAACTAATGTACCACTCTGGTGGAGGATGTTGATAATCAGGGAGGTTGTGTGTATCGCGGGACAGGAGTTTTATGGGAATTCTATTTCTGCTCAATTTTGTTGTGACTCTAAAACTGCTCTAAAAATAAAGTTTTTTTATTTAAAAAAGTCAGTTGCCATTATTTCAGTACTCAGAGTGTTAACAGTAGAAAAATTATTAAAGTTTTTAGAAGACATAAAAATAATCAATAATAGATTTAAAACGAGGAGAGGCTGGGGGTGGAGGTATAAAAATATCACAGAAAATTACTTGAGAGAAAACAAAGAAAAGAGTAAAAAGTATTTCAAAGAAGAAATCAAGAATTTAGAAGACCAAAGATAACTTACTGTACGGAATGATAAATATGAATAGAGTAACATCTATTTGAAAGACAAAGAAAAGACTCTTAGTTTGTGTCAAAAGAATCCAACAATTAGGCTATCAGCTATAGACACCCATAAAAAAAGCGACTCAGAAGATGCACCAGGAAAATGCAAAAAAATTAAAAAATCAAGGGCCACAATATTAATAACAGATCTGATGGAATTCGAAGTAAAAATGTTAAAGAGGGTAAATTTTTGATGAAGGATATTGTCTAAAAGTAAGGCATATCACAAAACTTTATGTACAAAATTGAGTACAATTAAAATTTAAAGAGAAAAAAATTTTCTGAAACCCAGGAAAAGCTTATAGAATCACAAGAGTATGAATAATACAGGTAACCCAAATATAGGACTAGTAAGATCACTTTATTTAGTGTTATATATCAAGCTCTACTCTCTGAAAAATAGAGAATACATCTTATTTTCAAGCAGCATCCATGGAATATTTACTAAAATTGAGCATACATTAGGAAGTGGTAAAAATCAGTTTTCACAGCATGTATTATATGTTGCATTTTTGTAAATAAGTTAAAATATTGTATAAGTCTAAAAAGAAAAGTACAGAAGTATAGACAGCAAAATATTATAACAATGTTGGTATTTGAATCTTGGGGTTATGACTTGTTTTCTTTTTCCTCTTTACATCTTTAGTATAATCTAAATGTTTTTAAAACTTTCATGAAGTTTTAAACCTGAATTGGTCACTTTTACTATAAAGAATAAATTTAGCTGTTGAATAAAGTGACCAAAATAATTTTTAAAATAGACAGTTTTCTTAAAACAAGAGAGGAAGCACACTTCTCCAAAGAAAATTTGTGAGATGCTAGGGCCAAAATAGCTAAGATTTGAGATTCTGTTAAGTCAAGAGTGCCTTTAGATGTAATCATTTTGTCATGGACACTTCCTGTCTTTTTCTTTTCAAACTCAGGCATACTCCAAAACCACATGGCTACTCGATCCTTTCAAATAGTGTTGATTACTGGTCCCAAGTGACTTCACCTGTGGCTGCAAAAGGACTTTGTAAATATGCTGCTCCGATATGCCCAGTAAAAGAAAAATATTGAATTATAGGATTCCAAATAACACCAAGATGAGCTCATTGGTTTTTAAAGAATAAGTA
The DNA here is from genome assembly GCA_031878705.1 of Tapirus indicus. Lineage (NCBI taxonomy): Eukaryota > Metazoa > Chordata > Mammalia > Perissodactyla > Tapiridae > Tapirus > Tapirus indicus. The sequence goes on from CM062925.1 coordinate 42,864,942, forward strand.
TTAAAGGGAAAGTAAAACTAAATATTGGGCAAAAATACTATGATGTATTTTTAAAGTATATTACCTTTGTTGAAAAAATAATATTGTACAGTGAGTGCATGATCAATTTGGTTCTTGGCTTAAAAGTCACAAAAAGATTTAATTCTCTGAACCAAATGAACTTGTTCAGTTATTCTTTTAGAAGGCCCCAAGGGAGCCCTAATATGTAGCACCATTCTTTGCCACCCAGTCTTGAACAGTTTTAGAAAGAGAACAAAGGTGACACTTGGGTTCAGGTTGAAAGACATGGCTTCATCCAAGTCAATTAGCCAAGTATTGTTGTGAATACTGCATGCCAGAATTATACAGAATTATCCAGAGACCCAGGCAGGTAAGGATCCAGAAGGCATCCCCAGATGATGAGCTATGGAACCCGTGCTCAAACATATGTACCACACTCGCTTACTTTCCTCCTACTTCTGTCTCCTTTGTTGTTCCTTCTTCTTGCTCACAATTCTAAATGTCAGAGTGCCAAGGGCTTAGACCTTGGACCATGTCTATATTTCTGACTATGCACTCTCTAGGTGATCCCATCCTGTCCCATGACTTTAAATCCAGTCTCTGAGCTGAGGTCAAACTTGGGCTTTTCCTCTCAGCTTCAGAATCCTGTATTCAACCCCCTGTTCAATATCTCCATTTGGATGTCTAATAGACGTCTTAAACTCAGAGTGTCTAAAACTGAACTCCTGACCTTTACCTCCCACCCCCATCCCAAACACCTCCTTTCCCACATCAGTTAACTGCAGATCCATTCTTCAGTTACTCAGGTCAAAATCTTTCATGCTTATCTTTGTTCTTGATACTTGTCTTTTTCTCACACTGCATCTAATTTACCAGCAAATTTTGTCAGCCTTACTTTAGATATGTCCAGAACCCAAATATTTTTCACCACTTTTACTGCTAGTGCTGTCCCCTAGATTATTGCAATAACCTCTTAACTCCTTGTTACCCTGCAACATTTTCCTTGTTTCCATATTTTGAATTAAAAGGTAAGGTAATGTTCAGTTATAATCCCAGATAATCTAAAACAGAGTTCTTCTAACCACAGTCTGATGACCAAATCCAGCCTGCAACCTGTTTTCTGTAATGGCCTTTGAATTCAGAATTGTTTTTACATTTTAAAAGGATTGGAAAGAGGAGGAAGAGGAGAAGGAGAAGGAGGGGAAGGAGGATACTCTCCTATGCAATCCCTCAACTTCCTTCAAGCTAGAGAGCTTAACTTTAGAGTCCAATTTTGTTTAATTTTTCATATATGTCATTCGTGCCATCAGTGCCATGCCAAAAAACAAACACCCATACCCACAAACTACTTGATCTTCAGAAAGCATTGAAGGACTTTGACACTGAGAGACATTCTGCATTTATCCCCAATCTCAGTGGGAAGAACAGTGCCTCCTCCTGACATGTTCCCAGGCCTTGAGTGACGAACAGCAGGGTCGAATCGGTCCTTCACTTTTTCCTCCAGCTGGAGACTTCAGGTGCTCTCTGTAAGGGCACTTTGAAGAATAGGCTGACACTGCAGTGCATTTGGGAAATGGTGTTTGAGAGACAATAAAAGGGGCCCTGGCTTAAAGTATATTAAGGGATCACAGGAGTACATCTTGCCTGCATTTTCAGATCTTTTGCTTCAAAGACACACATCTTCTTATCTCCCAAGGGGTGAGGCCAACCCAGCACAGAATATAGATGGAGCCTCACAAATAAGGTTGCCAACTGCACGTCAGAAATAATTAGTGAGAACACGGTGAGGGGCTCCTTCACTGCCCTCAGTGCAGAGTAAAAACGGATCAGGGAGGAAACTCAGGGAATGTGTGCTGAACCACCAGCCTGGATGTGCAAGGCTAACATGTGCCAAGGTGGCACCGAAGTGGTTAATTGTCCACCTGGGGCTACACTGGGAAGGAGAGGTGCTTGATGTTCGCAAAGCCTGGTGGCTTTGCTTGTCCACTACCATTGGATATTTCACTTACATCCCTTTCCATAGAGGCCAGAGGGTGGGAGCAGGTGTAAGCAAAGGGAATGCCAAATGGAATCATTAAAATAACAGATTTGGGCTAGAGGTGTAGTTAAGATTCAAACCAACCTAGTCCCATTTTATACACATTATGTTTGTATGTACCACTTTCCACACAGGATTTGAGATGATTAACTATAAAGGGCATGCATACAAGAAAAATAAGGTAGATACTTAAAATTGTGAAAGGGAAAAGAAAGCAAATATGGCAAATCTGAGGCCTAGAAACAGTTGTGATCAACTTTCAAATTTCCTTCAGTTTGCTGTTAGCCAACTCACTTTTCGTGGTGAAGCTACATGGGTCTAGTGTCTACTCAACCCCTGTAAGCCATTAACGAACCGCCTTAGAATATAGCCTTCTCATTCCTTTCTATAGCCAATTGCCCAGGAAACTCACGGAACAGATTCCCCCCAGAAATGTCCTAGCTTTCTAATTAGAGATGTTTTTCTGAATTTAATCATGTTTATTTTGCCATTAAAAATTTTGTTAGGCAATGGTGTGATTGGAACCACATTTTATCACAGATTGCCAACTAATAAATAAATGGTGAGAGAGGAAAATTCTAACGTAGCTGTTGGCTGCCTTTTTTCTTGCATTTTTTCAGTTCTTTTTAAACTTACTTGCTTACCAGAGATACTCTGGGTTTTGGATTTTGTGGGGGTTTTTTGTTGTTGTATTTTATTCACTTCCATCATTCCCCTGCAATTTAATGGGACGGCTTTCTCACCTTACACATCCGATTCGCTCACTCCACATGCTCCTGCCTTTTCTCCTGCAGAAACGAAGGAAGATGGGTGAAGATTTCTTTGAAATCGTTCAGCTCCCACAAGAGTGCAAATGCTATCTCGTTGTCACACACACACAAATATATCGCTGGAATGCAACTGCAGACCTAGCCAAGCGTGTTAACTGCAACCCCAAGGGCTTTTGGCCTTATCTGTGTTCTTTAAAATCATGTTTGATTTAATGACACTGGCAGGGTAGATGCCAAAAATCCTGATATTTAACATTAACTATACTCTCAAATTGCTGACGCTCTTACCTAGGAATTCTTTCTGTGGGTCTTTTTTCTTTACAGGACACTTTGCAGTTGTATGGAACCATGCTGTCTTCACACCCCCAGCCCCATGTTATACTACAGCTTATTCAACAAGTCCATTTCAATATTAAAAATGCACTCAAAACTCAACATACTCAAGAATGAATCATAATGTCCTCACCGCATTTTGTTCTCGTTCAGTGGCCCTATTCCAATGAATCACATTTCCCTCCATGCAATTGCACAAGACCCGAACCCAGAAATTATGTTTGAGAATACCTTAACTCTCACCCCAAGTCATCCATCACAAGTCCTCTCTACTATATCTCCTAAATAGCTCCCAAATGTATTGTTCTCTCTTTAAATCCACATCACCGTTGTCTGTGATACCATAACTTCGAACATTCCTTCTGATGCACTGCCAATCTATTTTTGACAAAGTAGCCAAGATTATCATTTAAAAATGCAACTCTTATCAGGGTACTTAGCACCCACACTCACACACAATACTTAAAATCCAGCAGTGGTTTTCCTTTACTCAAGATCAAGGCCAAAATTCTCAACATGGCTTCTGTATGGATCAGCCCTGCCTATATCTCAATCCTCATCCCATTCCTTAATCTCTCTCACTCATGATCCAGCCACACTTTTCTTTCAGTCCTTCCAACACTCCATTGCCATTTCTGCCATAGGACCTTTGCACAGGCTGTGGCTCTATCTAAATGCCCCCTCCATCCTAAGCCTTTCTGAATAACTAGTAGTCTCATCTTTCAGGTCTTACCAAGCATCCCCTTCTCAATGAAGTCTCTCCGACCCTCAGGCTAAGTCACATTAATTTCTAATACTCTCGTGTGTTTTTTTCTTCAGATCACTGATCCGAGTATGTAATTATAGTCTTTGTATCAATGGTGTGATTTCTAAATTATTATTTGTCTCTCCTGTGAGACTGTTAATGCCATGACAGCAGGAGCTGTGATGTTTAGTTACCACTCTATCCCAGTGTCAAACAGCGTGTCTCTTACTAGCAATCAATTGGCTGACTGGTAGTGAATGAGTAACAATTTCAAAACACAGATTTGTGGACTTTACCTTAGATTTGCACAAGTGGAGTCTATGGATTAAGTTTCTAGACTCTATATTTTTAAGAAGTATCTCAGTGTGATTTTGATCTAGCCATGGTTGGAATCTACTGTTAAAAGAAAACTATTTCTTTACTCACAACACTTTTGACATCAGATGTGTGTGGGTTTTTTCTGCTAACACCAACTAATTTTCCAACTCTCCAGACACCAACTGAGTGTCCTATAATTTATTCAGTTTCACCCTAACTACCTGGAGCTAGTGTCAGATTCCTCAGGTTTAAGGGTTCAGTCCCACAAGACTGCCCTCACATTAGATGCCAGCCACAATAATGGGTCCCCAGGGTACCTGCATTTCTGTCAGAGTTGGCCACAAAGTCAGAATTTCCTACAACCCCCACTCAGGTTTGATAATTTGCTGGAACAGCTCACAAAACTCAGAGAAGCATTTACTTACTATTACCGGTTTATTATAAAGGATACAGATGGACAGGAAGATGAAGAGGTGCATAGTATGAGGTCTGGAAGGGTCCCAAACACAGGAGCTTCTGTCTCTGTGAAGTTAGGGTGCACCACGCTTCCAGCATATGGAATTGTTCACCAACCCAGAAGTTCTCTGAACTCCATAGTCTAGCAATTTTTACTGAGCTTCCTCATATAGGCGCAATCAGTTAACTCAGTTTCAGGCACCTCTCTCCTCTCTGAGGGATGGGGGGGGTGGGGTTAAAAGTTCCAAGCTTCTAATCGTGACTTGGTCTTTTTGGTGACCAGCTCCCATCCTGAAGCCATCCAGGAGCCCATGAAGAGTCACCTTAGTACAACGAAAGATTCTCCGGTCACCCAAGAAATTCCAAGGGATTTAGGAACTCCAAATGTGCAAGACCTTCCTATCATCCCAGTCACTCAGGAAATTACAAGGCTTTTAGGAGCCTTGTGTCAGGAACTGGGGGTAGAGACCAAATACATATTTCTTATTATGTTACAACTGTCTTACAAAATATCCAGCTCACACACTGCAGGAACTTTACAAATACCTTCCCAGGAGGTGATTATCTGAACTCTGACTAGGCATTTTCAGTGTGTTTTGGGGGTGGGTACTAGTGGGGAGTCACCACCTTAAAACTTGTATATTTCATTTGGGAAGAGCGCTCAGTGTTAGAAAATTTCATTAAATAGATCCAACACCATGAATCTCACTCTCCTGACCCCAGACTTTCTCTGGAGTTGCAAAGAAGAGACCTAATCTGCCTTCTAGAGGTCAATCCTTCGAATATTGGAAATATTTGTAGTATGCTACAAATTTTTTTTTTTAGCTACACCTAACATAATTGATTCTTTAATAGTTCCTTAAATGAAATGGTTTCTAGATGCCAACCTTTTCCAGATACATTCCAGTTTTCCAGTCTCTCCCCTAAGATCATCATTCAGAACAGATCGTACTTCAGACATGTTCTGATCAGTTTAGACCTTAGTAAAGCTACTCGCTTCATAGTTCCAAACTATGAAGTCTCCTTGTTCCTTAGATGACTTTAGCTTTGGAGGTACTATGTCACAAATCTGCCTCATGTAGAGTTTATAGGTAACTAATATGCTTGCCTTTTTCATATGACTATATATTTATTTTTACTTTCTCTAAATTTAAGTACACATTGTGAATATGTATGTATTCTATATGTATATGTATATGTATTTGTTCAACCAGGAACAAGCAGCTTTTACCAACTTTGAGTCTTCTATAAACTTGATGAGTCTGCTTTCTAATTTTTAAGCAGGATTTTTATTATTGTTTACAAAGGTTAGTTCAAGGCAGAGAGAATTCCATGGGGTCACTCTTAGGGTCCTCTCACCAAGTTGACATTGCCAAGATTGAAGAATTGACTTTCTGTAAATGTTTGTTCAAAAAAGCTGAGAGTCTGTGTAATTGCCTTTAATCCAACTTATCTGTTAGAATTGCAAAATGTTATGTTTCCTTGGACCTTGAGGTCCAAAAAATTCAAGTTACTTACTCAAGTGAATGTAATTACTATCAGAGATGGGAACAGGACTTAGTTACCCTAACACCATAATTTAATTTTTATTTCTTCCTCCTCTTTTAAAAGTATGAACATTTAACATCAATTATATCTGGTAAATGTCAACACAATTTCCTTTGTTAAACATAAAATTCAAGGGTCAAAATCTCTTTCAACTTCCCTCTCTTTGTCATAATCTTCCACTGCTTCTGCACAACAGTGGTCAGTGATTCCCGGCAATAAGCTATGGTGTATATCATCATCTCTACAGCTATCTACTCTAATGCCATTAATTTAAGTGGGATTAAAAGTGATCACTGAAGTGAGATTGCACTGACCTCCTAATATTGCCTTTCACAGTTTAATCTTATTGCATTGTTGAATTTCATTGAATTGTAGCTACAGTTCTTGGATATGGTGTTATGCACACCACATGCATTTAAAAAAAGAAAGGTTGTAATATTTTACTATTTCTAATACGTTACTTGGTAGTCATTACAGTATTTTAGAGGATATTTGGAGAGTGTTTTGGAAAATATTTTTCTTACTTTAATTCTTTCTAGGAAGAGCTTCCATAAATTATTATACCATGAAAACAGCAGAACGGAGGTATGGAAAGAAAACTGAATGTAAAGTCAGGAAACCTGAATTTCAACTTGAATTTTTTCACTCTCTGTAGGTGTGTGACATTGAAGAATTCACTTAACCTTTCTGAGGCTCAGTTTTCTCATTTGAAATTGTGCTTATTTCAAAGCATCATTGAACAAATGAAGGACTATATGTAAAATAGTCCTATGAGAAAAATAACATGCCATATGAATGTAAGACATTAATATCATTAAGAAAAAAAATGCTAAGATGTAAACTTTAGGAATATATATGAAACTTCTGAATTCCCATAGGAAAATGGTGGCTACTTCTACTCACATCTTTCCACCTACCTAGGAAAAAAACATTCAGACCAATAACATGGCAAAGAAAGCTGCTCAGAACCCACACTTAGAGCTTAAGTAGGGATCAGAGACTACTATAGACTTCCAACTATGCTTCAGTAGGGAATCAACACGAAAACAGCAGAGCAAGCTCCAGAGCTCACCCCGGAGACGACAGGTGGCAGAAACTATATGGGAAACATGGGGGGGGGGGGAGGTGGGGAAGAAAGGGATCAGAGGCCTAATGTGACAGAAACAGATAAAAATCATTCCTCAGGAAGAGAAACTCACCGACTAATTGCCGCCTTAGAACGGTTCTGAGACCCGGTGGTCTGGACCACTGGCTGCTGAAGGATCCATAGGAAGAGACTTGAGAATGTGATCGAGCAGAGATTAAAACCTTGAAAAGGCACCACTGCAGGGAACAGGGGATGAATTGGAAGGAGATGGGCTCCATCTAGGATTGGGGGTGAACGGAAAGAAGGAAGCAAGTCTTGGAAATTAAGGGATCTACAGAAAAAAAAAATCACAAAATCAGGACAAATACCATATGATCTCACTTATATATGAAATCTAAAACAACAAACAAACAAAAAACCAAGTTCATAGGTAAAGAGAACAGATTGGTGGTTGCCAGAGGCAGGGGTGGGGAAGGGAAATGGGTGAAGGAGATAAAAATATATAAACTTTCAGTTATAAAATAACTAAGTCATGGGGATGTGATGTATAGCACGGTGATTATAGTTAATAATACTGTATTGCATATTTGAAAGTTACTAAGAGAGTAAATCTTAAAAGTCATTATCACAAGAAAAAAATTTTGTAACAATGTATGGTGATAAATGTTAACTAGACTTATTGTGGTGATCATTTTGCAACATATACAAATATCAAATCCTTATGTTGTACACCTGAAACTAATATAATGTCATATGACAATTACACCTCAATTTAAAAATAATCACAAAATCAGAAGACATCAAATACCCCCTCCCCACCAAAACCAAGCACTGTTAATTTTTAAAGACTGCAATGCAATATACAAAGAGAAGAGGTCATCCACAAACTAAGAAACCCTGTCAGCCAAACATATTGCTCTCCCCTGCCTACATACCCCATTATTGCTGATAGAGAAAAAGATAAGACATTTTAAAATTAGCATAAATTGACAGACAACATCTAAAGGTATTGTAAAGAGAATCAAAAGATGTTAGCTGATAAACATTCTCCAACAAAAATAAAGCAGGTAAAAACTACAACATGACATTACTACATGAACTAAACATTCTTAAACAAGCATTTGTAGATGTGAAGAAAATATATCAAATCAGAAACTCAAAAATGGAAAACCAAAATGGGCACATACACACAAAAAGATATAAAATGAGAACGACTGAACTCAAAAAATGAAAAAGACAAAGTCAACTTGGAAATAAAGACTAAATTAGAAGGTGTCCAAGGGAGACTAGATTCAACTGAAAACACAGGACATTGAAGAATACTGAATATAACCAAGAGATGAAAAATGAAATAAGGAGATAAAAAGAATGAGACAATGATAGATAAAAGATAGAAGATCCAACATATATATATAACCAGAGAGTTTGAAGAAAAGCAAAACAACAAAATAGAACTAATATTTAAATTTAAAGTTATAATTTAAGAAAACTTTCCAGAAATAAAAGAATGATCTTAGATATTAAAAGACTCCACTATATGCCTAAGACAATTTAACTAGGCCAGTCAGTTCTAAGATACATCCTCATAAATCTATTAGACATTGGGGCTGGCCTGGTGGCATAGTGGTTAAGTTCACGCCCTCTGCTTCGGTGGTCCAGGGTTCACGGGTTCGGATCCTGGGTGTGGACCTACACACCATTTATCAAGCCATGCTGTGGCAGCATCCCACATATAAAATAGAGGAAGATGAGCACAGGTGTGTGCCTCAGGTAAAAGAGGAGGATTGGCAATGGAGGTTAGCTCAGGGCTAATCTTCCTCACCAAAAAAAAGAAGAAAAAAACTATTAGATATTGAAGGTAAAGAAAAAAAATCCCCTGGCCCTCCAGGTAAAGACTAAGTCACTTAAAAAAAATCAGGTTGGCATCAGACTTTCTAGCAGTAACATATAAAGCAAGACAACTGGAGAGCAACAGTTTAAAGAAACTCAAAAGAGAAAGTATGAACCAAAAATCTCATATCCAGCCAGGCTCTTCTTCTAATAATAAGGCTACAGACAACAATGTTAACAAGAAAAAACCTGGGGAATACTGTGTTCCTGAACAATTCCTGAGAATCTATGAGAGATCAAGCTTTATCCCATCATGAGATGACAGAGGAAACTTCAGCCATAGGACTAATAGTGAGCATTAAATATATTTAATTGCAGATGTAAGGTTAAAGCAAATGTGGGGGGTGAAGGTAGGAGAATAGTGTATAAATGTTTTGTATTGTCACCTAGTAGATATAATTCAACACAAAATTGGAAGGGAAAGAGACAGAAAAAAGAAATTAGATAAGCCCATTGATTGTCCCCTAATAGGTGGGAGTTGAGGATATCACTTAAAGCTATCAAAACAAATAGAAGGTATCCAAATAAGGGAAAAGAGGACTAAGGGTATCATACAAATTGTTAACATGAATGTAACCATTAGACCAAAATACACATCTTCCTAATAAACAAGAGCAGGCTAGAAAAGGGGCAAAGAAAACAGAGCACAGAGGAAAAGCAATACAGTAAATATAACAAGTAATGTAACATACAAAATAATGCTCAAGTTGAGACCAAACATATCTGTGATATCAATAATGCTATATGGGCTTAATTGCCAATTTAAAAAAATTCAGATTGATTCACAAAGCAAAACCTTATTATATACGAAATGCAAAAAACATAGTTAAAAATAAGTAATTCAGAAAAGCTAAAAATGAAGGGATAGGCAAACGTATACCATGAGAATACAAACAATAAGAAAGCAGGGATGGCAATCCTGAAGGCCAAAAAGGTAGAATTCAGACCAAAAAGCAGCAACTGGGACAAAGACCTTTATAACACTAACAACCTCGATTCACAATTAATACATAACAATTACAAATATATATGAACCAAATAGAAACCTATCACTAATAATAAGGACTTTGAAACACTTCTTATTTCTTTCCCTTCACATCAAGCCTGCAAAGGATCCTTTTCCCCCCACGTCAATCAGTGGTTCTCAACTTTCACTGGACAATGGAACCACCTGAAGACCTTTATAAATACTGATGCTGTGGCCCCACACCCAGAGGATGTGATTTAATTGGTTTGGAAGATAGCTGGGCGCTAAGAATTTTAAGTTTCCCAGATATTTTTAGTCTGCTTAGAAGATTGAAAACCACTGAAATAGAGGCATAAGGATTGGAAAAGTAGTAAATCTATCTCTCTACAATGATACAGTAATATTTGCAATAGCAAGCACGTAGACAAAATACTTAGAAATAAACTTAAATGTGCAAAAATTTATGAGAAAAGTAAGTTGAACAAATTAAAGGCATTTCTTCATCTTGAATAGGATGTACAGCCATCATACATATTTCAATTGTCCTTAAGATAACACATACATTTAATGCAGTCCCAGTAAACATACCAACAAGTTTTGGGGGAGCTAGACCAGTTAATTCTAACATTCGTATAAAAACAAACAAACAAACGTGCATAGCTAGGAAATTCCAGAAAAGCGATAAGGGTTGACTAGCCCTAATATATAAAACATTATCAAAATTCTAATTAAAATAGTGTGCTATTGGTGCATGAACAGACAGATTGATCAATAGAACAGAATAGGAAATCCAAAAACAGATCCCAACAATGTAGAAATTTACTGAGTGATAAAGAATGCATATCAAATGGCTGGGGGGCAAAGATGGACTTTACAACAAATGCTCTCGAGACAACTCAGAATGATAATTTTGGACTCATACCTTACACCAAATGGACAAGAGATCTAAATGTAAAAACTGATGTATAAACAGTGGATAAAACATAGGTGAATTTCTTTACAACCTGGATGTGGGCAAAGCTTTTCTGACTATAACTCAAAATCCAGTTACAATTTTTAAAGAGACGAATAAATTCTGCTACATTAAAAAAATGTTTGCATTGCAAAACAAAGAATAAATAAAAATTTGAGAGAAAACAAGTGCAATATGTTTAACAAATAAAAGGCTAATTTCCCTATTACACAAAGAACTCAAAATGAGGAAAAACCCAAGCTGATAGAAAATGGGCAAAATACATGAACAGTTCACATAAAAATAGAACAAATATCTTGTAAACTATGAAAAGATGTTCAACTGCCTACTAAAACTAAAACTGAGATACCAATGTTTCAATAAAAATCAGTCCTCCTATCGCCCAGGTTTCTAAATTCCCTTCTCCATTAAATGAAACCACAGTTCCTTGGTAAAATGGTGGATTCTAGGCTTGGGACAGAAAAATGATGAGGTTAACTCTAAATATTGTATTCAGAAAGCAAGAAAGTACTCTAAACTAATGAGGCTATGCCAGATGGGCATAGGAGCGAAAAAATGATTGGATGAAATTTTAGGGGGTGTATTAGTTTTCTATTGCTGTTGCAACAAATTGCCAAAAACTTAGAAGCTTAAAACAACACAAACTTACTAACTTACAGTTCTGCAGGTTAGAAGTTGGACACGGGACTCACTGGGCTAAAATCAAGGTGTCAGCAGGTCTGCATTCCTTCCTGGAAGCCCTAGGGGTGAATCTGTTCATAGATGATGCCTGCATTCTTTGGCTTGTGGCTCTCTTTCGCCATGTTGAAAGCAAGCAATGTTGCATATCTCTGACCATTTTTAATCACATCTCCTGATTCTTCTACCTCCATCTTCCACTTTTAAAGACCCTTGCAATTGTATTGGGCCCACCTAGACAATCCAGGATGATTTCCCTATATTCGGGTCGACTGGTTAGCAACCTTAACTCCATCTGCTACCTTCATTCCCCTTATCCATCCCTTAACCTAACATATTCACAGGCTCCAGGGATTAGGACATGGACATGTGCAGGGTGGTGGGAGTAGGGGTGGTATTATTCTGTCTAACACAGAGAGGAAAGAAAATTTGCATGCTCTCAAAGTTTTATACTCCAGACTACTATTGATTCTTATAAAAGAACAAAAGGTACCTTTATAAGAGAGAGATCCAGTTTCATGAATGGCTCAAATATAACCTCAAGGACAAATGGCCATTATGGGCTTCTGGATGTAAAGCGATAGGAGAAACATTAACTCACCTATGTAGCGTTTTCTAAAAAATATTTAATCTTAATTTAAACATGAGGAAAGAAATCAGTAAATCCAGATCCTGACATATTAGACAAACAATTGGCCTGGATTCTTCAAAAACATTAATGGCATGAAAGAAAAAAATAGAATGAACTGTAATAGATTAGAGACGAAAGAGATATGAGAGTGAAACGCAATGAGTTTTCCTTGAATGGATCCTGGATTAAAAGTGAAAATCAGCAAAAAGAATATTTTTAGAGAATTTGAGAATTTTAAATATGGTCTGTGTAATACACAAAATTAATTTACCTATATTAAATATTTAGATATGATCATGATATTATGGTTATGTAAGAGAATGCCCTTGCTCTGAAGAGATAGTATTTGGGGGTGAGATATCATGATGGCTTCAGCTTGCTTTCAAATAGTTCAGCAGCAAAAGGGCTTGGATAAGATGTGTGTGGGAAGGTATGGAGAAAAAAAGAGAGAGAGAAAAAGTGAAGATGAAAAAAACATTAACATTTAGTGAAACTAAATGAGAGGTAACTTCATGGCTGAAGTTTCTTGCTTGTGCTCATTACGTGGATGGTTGGTTTCATCACAGAGCATCAGCCATCATGTAATTTGAGTTTTTTTCCTTTTTATTTGTTTATTTTTTAATTAAGGTAACACTGGTTTATAACATTATATAAATTTCAAGTGTACATCATTATATTTCAATTTCTGTGTAGATTACATCATGTTCACCACCCAAAGACTAATTACCATCCACCACCATACACATGTGCCCAGTCACCCCTTTTGCTCTCCTCCCTCCCAACTTCCCCTCTGCTTGATTTGTTTTGAACATTTAATCAGATAGGCCAAATATTGAATCCTCAATCTTCTGAACAGCTAAAACTTTTCCTTCTATGTATTTCTGAATTTGGTATCTATTGCTCAGTTTCAAAATTTGGCCTAAAGTCTTCACAATTTAGACCTCAATTATCTGGCTAACGAAAACTTCTCTAGTCAGAAAACATTTCTCTTAAGACTTCTTTGAAGCTTTGTTCCCCTATAAGCAGATCATTAAGGTGAATACAGTAAATGGTCTTCCTTCTTTCACACCTAATGAAATGTCTTCTTTCCTCTCTCCGGGTAAAGAAAAAACCTACAAGTTCTCTCCTGGCTCCAAATGTACAGGTTTGATGACTTGTTTGTAAACTATGTTCCCTAACAGAAAAGACCGTTTCTTGACCCAAACAGCTTCTACCACATTGTGGACATTTCACATATGTTAGATAAACATAAAGGAAATTTTTCTCAGCCACATTTTCACACATTCTTTAGAATGGAACCCTTTCTAAACAACTCTTTCCTTTTTTGAGGGTGTAACTTTTTGATTTCTAAACAGCAGAAGTGAGGATAAGCAGAATGGACAAGATGTAGGAGCATGTAACCTTACAAATCCAGTGTAAATGTTTAAAAAGCTATTCTCTAACATTTATGACTGTTTTTTCTTGTAGAAGTTTCTTTGTGATTTTAGTATTGTATCACCTTATGAGCTACATAGCTCCTTACTATTCCAGATGATGTGCAACTGGGTTTTGGAGAACTCTTTGTTAAAATGCCCTTAAGTCATAAAAGCATACTTTGAAGTAGAACAGTAGGCAGCTGCTACAGTAAGTTGAAGATCAAAGATGTTGCTATCCCCGTGGCCAATGAGAATGAAAACTTGATTTTAGTGCAGAAGTGTTTGGGGAGAAGAAATGATTTCTTGCTGATAAAAGAAAGCTGGAAATGAGCAAGGAGGCTGGGACCTATCTTCTTTACTACACCTCCATGCATTTCTCCAATAGCCTATCAATCAGACTTTCTTTATATCAGTCTTTTAAAATTTAAAACCTTTTCTTCAATTCACCATTCTTTCTCTTCTCAACAGCTGGCCCCTTTTCTTTGCCCTTGAAAGAGGACATGCTGGCCTGCCCTCCCTCCAGGCAAGCCCTCTGAGGCAAGTTTGTGCCATTTCTTATTCTCACTGCCCTTGTTCTGATACAAGCAACCCCATATTAGACTATTTTTCTTCCTCATTATGTTTCCATTCATGCTTTGTGAAAGCCAGCAACAGGACTTGCTGATAAAAATGCTCACAGCAGCCTCCACAAGAAGCTGTGTGGTATCAACTTTTGAGACAGACTGTTGACTAGCCATTTGCAAACTGAGCCAGTTTGACATCCCTTGATCATACAAGTCCTGGGGTTTTCCTGAATTCTGAAGCAAAATGGTCAATCTCAGCATATAGTGTTTAGGAAGGTAAGAGAGGGATGGGGAAGCCAGACTGCCTCTAACACAGTCCTGTACAAATGGATCAGTGTCTCTGTCCCAGTAGACCTTCTGGGCAGACGAGAGAGAAAGTCTGCATAGAGCAAAGGCTCAGTCTTGAGGTTCTAGTGAAGGCCCAGCTTGTTAAACGATGTACCCATCACACTATTTGATATTTAATTCACACTCAAGTATGGTTACCAAACCGTGAGAGATAGAGTTTAGATCTGAGGATAACCTACTTCGTATTCTCTCTCAGAACTAATGGAGATTGTAGCCTAAGGAGCCATTTCTTTTGAAATTTTCAAGAATTTCCACAACTACCCAAAGATCACATGGGGATGCCCTGAAGAGCTCAGCAAAGTCCAAAGCTGATACCACATACTCCATGCCAAACGGATGGATGGATATATATGTATACGTAGGAACAGAAAATGCAGTAAGCATGAGGCGCAACACAGTTCTGTCCTCAAACCTCCCTATAAAATTTTGCTGTCCAGATAAGAAAGCAGTCTAAGAATTTATGATTATTTCTGTTTTATTTTTTGGTGAGGAATCTTGGCCCTGAGCTAACATCTCTTGCCAATCTTCCTCTGTTTGCCTGAGGAAGATTGGCCCTGAGCTAACATCTGTGCCAGTCTTCCTCTATTTTGTATGTGGGATGCCTCCACAGCATGGCTTGATGAGCAACATGAAGGTCCACGCCCAGGATCTGAACCCGTGAACCCTGGGCCGCCAAAGTGGAGCGCACGAACTTAACCACTATGCCACCAGGCTGGCCCCTGATTATTTCTTAAGGTAAGACTTAATTCTGCATGTAAGCACTCCCAGTAAACAGAGTACAGATTTCAACACATAACATGAATCTCTACAGTAAGTACACTTTTCCCTTTTTATGTACTTTTTCTCCAGTGCTTTAAATTTTAAAGAAGGAGCAGCATAGAGATAATGAAGCCATAAAGATACATCTAGTCATGCAGATATTTCCAACTGTATATTAACTATACATATAGATATATTTTTATATGCTCCTTTATATAATCTTCCGTATTTAAAAGCTCATTTTCTCCTGACATTCTTTCCCACCTCCATCCTAAGTAAACAAATGTGTTTGAGGACAAAGAGTTCTAGTTGGAACACTTTTTCATAAAACAGACTCAAACTCTTAGTGTTGAAGCAAATGGTGTCATCGTAACTGAAGACTTTGTGGTTCTCAGCTCATTCTGAAGTGAATACTCCGGATCAAACTGGCGATCTGTTGGCAACCCCACTGATTCATGGGTCTATCTTCACTCTTCCCTGCCCCGCTCCGCCATGATCGCTTCTATCTAATACAACAGCAGCTAGAACACAGGGCTCCATATGACAGGATTTTATCAGGGAGAGTGTTGGAGTCTCTAGTTTAGAGAAATGGTGATATGAGAATCTTTAAAAAGTTGAAAACATCTAAATTTAGAATGCAATTTTTGGGGAAAGAAAATGAAAATACCGTGTGTTCATGAAATGATGCTTTCTTCTTTTGTTTTCGTGTGAGACTGATAATGATAGTCATACATCTCGCTTCTAAGAAGTCAGCCATAGGAATGAACAAGGCAATTAGGAATGATGTCAGGGTTGCGTCTTCTTTTTAATAAGTAGACTATTTTCAAAATGATTTTAGGTTCACAGGAAAACTAAGCAGAAAGAGATTTCTCACTTATCCACTTCCCCCCACATGCGCAGCCTCCCCCACTATCAATGTTCCCCACCAGAGTGGTAAATTTGTTACAGCAGATGAGTCTACACTGACACATCGTTATCACCCAAAGTTCATAGTTTATATTAGGGCTCAGTCTTGGTGTTCACGTGTGCATTCTATGGGTTTTGACAACTGTATAATGACATGTATCTAACATTGTAGTATCATACAGAATAGTTTCACTGCCCTAAAAATCCTCTCTGCTCTGCCTGTTCAACCCTCTCTCGCCAACAACCTCTGGCGACACTGATCTTTATACTGTCTCCATTTTTTTGCCTTTTCCAGCATGTTGTGTAGTTGGAAGCATAGTTTGTAGCCTCTTCATATTGTCTTCTTTTACTTAGCAATATGCATTTAAGTTTCCTCCATATATTTTCATGGCTTGAAAGCTCATTTCTTTTTCAAGAAATTTGACCTATTGAAGGACATCTTGGTTGTTTCTAAGTTTTGGCAATTTTGAATAAAGTTGTTATAAACATTTGAGTATAGGTTTTTGTGTGGATGTAAGTTTTCAACTCTTTTGTAAATACCAAGGAGCATGATTGCTGGGTCACGTAGTATACTTAGTTTTGTAAGAAACTGTCAAACTGTCTTCCAGAGTGGCTGTACTACTACCCACTAATCTGAATGAGAGTTTTTCTTGCTCTGCATCCTCTCCAGCATCTTATGTTGTCAGTATTTTGGATTTTAACCATTTAATAGATGTATAGTAGTATCTCATTATTGTTTTAATTTCCAATTCCCCTAATAAAAAGATGCTGGGCATCTTTTCTATGCTTATTTGCCATTTGTGTATCTTTGTTGATGAGGTGTCTGTTCAGATTTTTTGCCCATTCTTAAATGGGATTGTTCATTTTCTTACTGTTTAGCTTTGAGTTCTTTGTACATTTTGGATAATAGTCCTTCATCAGACGTCTTTTGCAAATATTTTCTCCAGTCTTTGGCTTGTCTTTTAATTCTCTTAACTATTGTGCTTTTTTAAAGGTTTTTTTTTTTTATTCTTCATCATTTGGCCATGAGTATTAAAAAGAATGATTAAATAGTGATATCTCCAGTTCACTGGAGTGATTCTACCTGAACACCATATGAAGGTCTGAACCATCTATTGTTGGGTTATTGAGTAACACTGAAACATTTTGCTCACATAGTCTATTGGAATGATGTAGTCAAAAGTTTTTTTGGAATTTATTAAACTCTTCCTGGGAGGAATGAAGGGAGTAGATAGATAGGGACTTAGATATTCAGAAGTTAAGTATATCTCCTGACATTTACTTAATAAGTGAGCAACCAAACTGATTATCAGCTACTTTCCTTTATGAATTATTCGAGTCCATGGAGTTTTCTGGTGTGCATGAATCACAGTTGTTTCAGTGGGGAGCTAACTTTATATACACCAGTAGGTGGTTCTATAAATCACTTTTTAATGTGATTCACTCCAAGGAATTAAAGGAAGAATAAGAAACAGAAAATTATCCTGATGGGAAAAGATTCAACCTGTACATGAAATGAGGAAATGATTTTTGAAATACCGACCTGATTCTTCCCCCCCCCCTTTTTTTTTTGGTGAGGAAGATTGGCCCTGTGCTAACATCTGTGCTAATTTTCCTCTATTTTGTATGTGGGTCACTGCCACAGTATGGCTTGACAAATGGTGTAGGTCTGCACCTGGGATCTGAACCTGTGAACCTCGGGCCACTGAGGCAGAGCATGCTGAACTTAACCACTATGCCACAGGGGCAGCCCCTGACCTCCTTCTTTTTTAACAGCTTTATTAAGGTATGATTGAGGTACAAAAAAACTGCACATGTTTAATGGACACAATTTGATGAGTTTGAACATATGCATATACCTGTAATACTATCACCAAAATAAATAATATGTGTATTATCAAGGTAATAAACATATGCATCACCTCCAAAATTTCCGCGTGTCCCCCCATTTCCTGTGTGTTTTTAATAATATGGATCTGTAGCTAAAGAAAAAGACCATCAGCTGCGGCATGTTATATTTTAATTTAAGGGCCCAGCATTTAATTGTTCTACAAAAAGATGTTGGATACTTCTTATATTAGACATGAAACTCTCTGACTTCTCACATTTTGTTCTTCAGGCTCTAAATGTGTGTGTGCTTATATCAATTGATTTTCCCAGAGGAAAGGGATTGAACATAATTACATTTATGTCTTAAAAACATATACTGCATTTATTTGTGTGTTTCCTTTTCACTTACACACCCCTACACACACACGCGCGCACACACACACACACACACACACACACACATTGAAAAAAATAGAGGACTTTTTCCTACCTAGTTTTCTTTTTTTTCTCCTGTGCTTTGAAACAGCAAATTCTGCCACCTCAGAAGTCTGCCACCACAGCCTCGTCCTTTTTCTCCCTGCTTAGGAAAGGGAAAAAAACCTCTTTCTTCTGGCTGAACTGGGAAATGGCAAAAGACTACATAGCCTGCTCTCCTCTACCAGTATCCAATTGTCTTTTACTCCCCTCCTTCCTTAAAGTGATATCATTCATATAAGATGCACCAGGATCAGTGATCCTTCACTCATTCATTTATAAAATACATGTAATTGGATGCTATTTTGAAAATTATTAATCTGTTTTTTTCTATTGCCTTTGTGAGGATAAAATCTTTACCCTAATCCATCCTTCTTAGAAAGGCAAAGAAAGGTAATATGCTTGCAATTTTTGAACATGCAAATTGAGTTAAAAAGCAAAACAAAGAGTTGCAAGCCAGGCTACTTTCATGTGAGATGATTTGCCAAAATTTTCAGCTAGGATCTGAAATTCAGTTGTAGTATAGAGCAGCGTTTCTCAGAATATCTGTGGTGAAGTTGAAGGACTGTTTGGTATTTTTTTCTCACTCCATCAAGGATGAATTATTTTGTAAAATACAATTAAAACTCATTACTAGGGAAAAATGAAGTGGAAAAAAACATAGACAAAACATGCAAGCCCCAATTGTTTTATTAGATTCAACAGACAAAAATTACTCTGTCAATTGTTATAAAAGTTTCTATAAAACACACTTAAGTTTTGTACTTATTTCATTGTGTAGCCAGAACAAAGAGTTTGTAGGCTGGCCCTGGCCCAGAGATCTCACTTGGGGTAGCACTAAAAACATCACATCTTCAAGTCAGCCCTGATGGCATAGTGATTAAAGTTTGCCACTGTCAGTGCTTTGGTGGCCCAGGTTCATCTCCCGGTCATGGAACCACACCACCCGTCTATAAGTTACCCTGCTGTGGCAGCAGCTCACATGGAAGAACTAGAAGGACTTACAACTAGGATATACAACCATGAACTGGGGCTTTGGGAAGGGAAAAAAAAGAGAGAAAGATGGGCAACAGACTTTAGCTCAGGGCGAATCTTTCCCTCCAAAACAAAAAGTCACATCTTCAACCTATGATGATGACGCCACCAGATAATCCCTCCACCTTCCACCTCAAGATACCTGTGTGTGCTATGGATGCTCATTTGAGAGCCACAGAAGAGTAAAGTGGGTCGACTTTGAGGCTGATAGTAGGCCCCAAGCCAGTGATCTGGATGGCAGGAGTGACAGACTTGCTGGAAGGGTGCAAGGCGGTAAGAAGCAAGGGGAGTCTGAGTGAACCAGGGAGTTATCTTATCTTTCTGACCAAGTCAAGAGAGAGACCAGAACCAGCATATCAAAAGTTACAGACTTCTGCCTCAGAAACCATCAACAATGAGAAGAGTCTGGAAGAACCCAAGGACACCGCATGGCTCTGATGACTTGTCTTCCTCTCACCCGCATATGAGGTCACATAAACCATTCTCCCCTCCCCCCACCTCGACTCTTCACTCTTCTCCCCAAGTGCTGTACCATCTTAGAGAGAGAGGCAGAGAGAGAGAAAAGGCTATCCGAGGGACTGAAAGATTTTATGCAAATGAGAAACTGAGTTTTACACAAAGGAACAATTTAATTTATCAGACTTTCAACCACATTGGACATTTAATTTCCCCTTAGTCCTCTAGGGTGACCATCTTGTCCGATTTGCTAGGACTTTTCTGGTTTTAACACTGACAGTCTCACCCTCAGAAACCTCTCAGTCATGGACAAACTGGGATCTACCACCAGCACAACCAGAAGGTGGAGATTCATGAAGACCAGTTAACAATGTAATAAATAATTTACCAATTCCCTGCACATCAAAGTTGTAACATGGGTTACATTTTGCAACCCTACTGCAAAATATGCATTGAGTGACTATGGGCCAAGCAATGTCGTAGGCCCTAGTGATACAGTAGTAAACAAGGCAGAGGTGGTCTCTGCCCTCATGGCAGCTCTGTACAGTAGAGAAAGTACTTCTGTCTACTCAAACTTTCTTATCTCAGGTTAGTATATGTTTAAGAGTCAAGCCTGAAATAGAAAAGCAAAATAAATTCTGGATGTAAATACCACCTTTCTATAAAAATCACTCCCCATTCCCATCCCTCAGCACGTTCATTTGGCACATTACTCTATGTGCTCTATGTGCACTTTTGATTGATCAAAAGGCCGGTCAATTATGCTACTGTGAGGAAATCATTATTTTTAATAAACAGAACCAAGGCTCTTTTTTAGAACACTGTTACTAAGTTTAGTTATTGTCAGATTTCTTTTTTACTGAAAACCCCCCCCCAAACTTGCTGTAAGATAAATCCAACAATGTATAAGGGTAAACAACAAAGAAGAAAATATACTTGTAATCCTACTCTGAGATAATCGCCATTCAGATTTTGGTGGTCATTCTTTCATTTACCATTTTGTGTGTACGTGTACAAATATACATAATTTTAATTAACTAGGATGCTGAAATACAAGCTGGGTTTTTCTTTTTTTCAGTTTTCTGAGGTATAATCAACAAATAAAATTGTGTATATTTAAAATGTACAAGGTGATCATTTGACATGTATACTTTGTGAAATGATTACCACAATCAGGTTAATTAACACATCCACCACCTCACATCACCTTTTTGTGTGTGTCTGTGGTGAGAACACTTAAGATTTACTCTCTTAGCAAATTTCAAGTACACAACACAGTATTATTAACTAAAGTCACTAAACTGTACGTTAGATTGTACCCTTTGACCAGCATCTCCCCATCTCTCCCACCCCCCCATCCTCGGGTAACCACCATTCTACTCTCTGTTTCTATTGACTTTTTTTTAAGATTTCACATATAAGATCATACAGTATTTGTCTTTCCCTGTCTGGTTAATTTCACTTAGCATTATGTACTCTAGATTTATCTACGTTGTTGCAAATGGCAAGATTTCCTTCTTCCTCATAGTCAAATAATATTCTATTGTACATACATATATAACATCTTCTTTATCTATTCATCCAATGACAGACACAGGTTGTTTCCATATCTTGGCTATTGTGAATAGCATCGCAATAAACATGAGAGTGCAGATATCTCCTTGAGATAGTGATTTCATTTCCTTCAGATATATATCCACAAATGGGATTGCTGGATCATATGGTAGTTTAATTTTATGAGGAACCTCCATACTGTTTTCTGTTAATGACTGCACCAATTGACATTCCCACCAACAGTGTACAACGGTTCCCTTTTCTCCACATCCTTGTGGCCAATGTTAGTTATCTGTTGTCTTTTTGATAAAAACCATCCTAATGGGTGAGAGGTGATGTCTCATTACAGTTTTAATTTGCATTTCCCTGATGATTAGTGATGTTAAGCACCTTTTCATGTACCTGTTGGCCACCCGAATGCCTTCTTTGGAAAAATATCTATTCAGTTCCTCTGCCCATTCTTTAATAGGATTATGTATGGGTTTTTTGATCTTGAGTTTTATAAGTTCTTTATAAATTTTGGATATTAACCCTTTATCAGATATATGGTTTGCAAATATTTTCTCCTACTCAATAAGTTGCCTTTTCATTTTGTTGATTGTTTCCTTTGCTGCACAGAAACTTTTTAGTTTGATGTAGTCCCATCAAACTATTTTTGCTTTTGTTGCTGTATCCAAAAAGATCATTGCCAAGACCAATATCAAGGAGCTTTTCCCCTATGCTTTCTTCTAAAAATTTTTGCAGTTTCAGGTCTTACATTTAAGTCTTTAATCCATTTTGAGTTAATTTTTATGAGTGATATAAGAAGTGGATCCAGTTTCATACTTGTGCATGTGGATATATGGTTTTCCCAACACCGTTTACTGGAGAGACTAACCCCTCCCCATTGTGTATCCTTGGCTACCTTGTCAAAGATTAGTTGACCATATATGTATGGGTTTATTTCTGGGCTCTCTATTCTGTTCCATTGGTCTGTGTGTCTGTCTTTATGCCAGTACCTTACGGTTTGATTACTACAGCTTTTTAATATAGTTTAAAATCAGGAAGTGTGATACCTTCAGCTTTATTCTTCTTTCTCAAGACTGCTTTGACTATTCAGGGTCTTTTGTGGTTCCATATGAATTTTAGGAATGGATTTTTTTTTCTATTTCTGTGAAAAATGCTGTGGAATCTTGATAGGGATTGCGTTGAATCTATAGGTTGCTTTGAGTAGTATGGCCATTTTAACAATATTAATTCTTCCAATGCATGATCATGGGATATCTTTCCATTTATTTGTGTTTTTCTCAATTTTTTTCATCAATGTCTTATAGTTTTCAGGATACAGGCCTTTCCCCTCCTCAGGTAAATTTACTCTTAGGTATTTTTTTTTCCTATTTTTCTTGTTCTACTATAGGTTTTTGCTTTATGGTTACCATATAAAACATCTTATAGTTATAATAGTCTGTTTTATGCTGATAACAACTTAACCTCAATCACATACAAAAACTCTATGCTTTTACTCCCCCCAAGCATCTATTTTTTTGATGTCACAATTTATATCTTTTCATATTGTGTTTCCATTAACAAATTATTATAGCTATTTTTCTTTTTTTTTGCTGAGGAAAATTTGCCCTGAGCTAACATCTGTGCCAATCTTCCTCTATTTTATATGTGGGTCACAGCCATAGCATGGCCACCAACAAGTAGTGTACATCCATGCTTGGGAACTGAACCTGGGCCGCCAGAGCAGAGCATGCTGAACTTAACCGCTAGGCCATGGGGCTGGCCTCCCTGTAGCTATTTTTAGTACTTTTGTCCTTCAACCTTTATACTAGAGTTAAATGATTAAGACACCACTATATTTCAGTAATAGAGTATTCTGAATGTGACTATATACTTACCTTTACCGGTATATTTTATATTTTCATGATACTAATTAGTGTCCTTTTATTTCAGTTTGAAGAACTCCTTTTAGCATTTCTTGTAAAGCAGGTCTATATGTGATGAATTCCCTCAGCTTTTGTTTGTTTGGAAGTCTTTAGCTCTCCTTCATTTCTGAAGGGCAGCTTTGCCCGGTAAAGTGTTGTTTGGCAGCTTTTTTCTTTTGGCATGTAACATAAAAACACTGAGATTGAGAGAGCATCATATGGAATTAGGTTCTGTTTTGGCCACTTGCAAGCTGTGTGATTTGGGGAAAGGGGGTCACTTAATCTCCCTGAGCTTTAGTTTTCTTGACTCTGGTGAAGATTAAATGAGATAGTAACATGAGTCACCAAGTTCTTCCATGGATATCACTTTTCACTGAGCATTTGTCAAACTGTTATGTAAATATTTGTTCATGGGGCTGTCTGCTCCATCAGAAGGCAAGTTTCTTGAGAGCAGAATTGTGGTTTATTCATTTTTTCTTTCAGCACCAAACTCCTAATAGGTATTACTATATATTTTTGAATGAATTTATGATTCTTTAACAATGTGTTGGCTGTTGGCTAGCCCAACAGAAGCAAGAGCTTGGTTTGGTCACAGTAGGGTGTCTCAGTGCTTCCAAACAGTTAGATACCAGGAGGCAGTGGGGATGGCTGACTAAAAAGGCCTAGGAACTGTCATCTCCACTCTCTAGAGATGAATAAAATAGTCATATACTTGTTCTCATTTAGTCCTCAAAAGAATCTGATGAGATAGTATTATTTCCATGTTTACACAAAAGAAAATTGAGACTCAGAGAGTTAAGTAAATTGCTCAGGTTGAGTATATTTTACAGTGGTACAACTGCAATTTGAACTCAGACATTGTTATGGGCTGAATATTGGTGTCCTCCCAAAATTCATATGTTGAAGCCCTGACCCACAGTGTAGCTGTATTTGGAGATGAGATATGTAAGGAAGTAATTAAGGTTAATGAGATCATAATGAGATCATAAGAGCCTTAGTTGTCCAGACTGGAGGAGAAATCACGAAATCACATGAGATGATCCAAAGGCTACATCTTGTTCATATTTTCTGTCTGGTAGGGGATTGTCTCTGAGACTGGAGGTTCTGGGTACACAATTTCTCTTCTCTTCTCTTACCCTTGGAAGAGGCTTACTGGAAAACAGACAGATCCTGTCTGTTTTGTATTCACAACACCTTGTCCTAGCTTTGATAGGATCAGAAAGTGAAAGGAATAAAAAAGCCGCTCTCAAAAGATCTGGATTTAGTTCACAAAGAAAGATCAAATACAGCCGAGGCTACTGATAACAATGTTAATCAAGAATTCGAAATGTTTATTGGAGGTCTTGTTCTCCCTCTGTCATTGTTTCCCCAATACAACTCTCAGGGTAAGGGCTAGCTAATGACTAATGGTAAATCAAGATGATATTAATTCATATATTTTTCTGAAAGGCAGAGAAGTTCTTTAAGAAATGAATATATTAAAACTGAGTCTGACAGGACTGTGGAAAATAAGCGCTGTTAGGATCCATTAGAGTAAAATGGGATAAATTAAGCTGACTTTCCAGTGCCCCTTACCTCTTTCATGCAACCAGGAGTAACATCTTTTTTTTTTTAAACAATGAATCTCCTGAGCAACAATATACTGTTCAGAACTGACAGGGGAGCCTGACTGACAGGAGCCTGACATACAATAGTTCAGGGAAGTG
Organism: Tapirus indicus; assembly: GCA_031878705.1. Taxonomy (NCBI): domain Eukaryota; kingdom Metazoa; phylum Chordata; class Mammalia; order Perissodactyla; family Tapiridae; genus Tapirus; species Tapirus indicus. Next base: position 42,890,332 of record CM062925.1, read on the forward strand.
GGGACCATGCTTTATAGTGTTGTCATTTCCTTTCCACTTTCCTTTCCACTTTAAGAAGATATTCTACTATTGGCAACAGGTTAGTGTGAAATCTTTTGAATCTGATTTTCCTCCATGCACAAACTAGTAACTGAAACTGGGGGGCAAATTAATTTGGAGGAATCGAATACAGAGCTTTGGGGGAATAAGTTCTAATTTTTATTAAATATTTTGAAGAACAATAGATGTATTTTCCTTCCACCCTTAGCGTATTTTGTCGATAATCTTTCCTCGTAGAAATTCTTGTCAACCTCTTATTCTTACCCTGTAACCACCTCTGTAATGCAAAGAGGTCTGAAGAAACCCTGTCAACCTAAGTGCAGGTAGTCTGAGAAATGAGGAATGTTTTTCCTCCACTTGGGAAGATTGTCCTACTCAGCTAGGGGAACACTTTGAGAGAAAGAAAGAGACACCACGAAATAAGTGGATTCAAAGTCAGTGCTCAATTGAGGGGCAGCCAACCAACCTTAATTACGGTGGTTACCATAAAAGTCACTGCCTCTCCGTGCCTTCCTGCCAATTAACCTGCAGCACTTTTGATAACCCAATGGCAGGCAGTTCCTATGAAGTGTTGTCTTCAGAACTGCTTTCCCTGGAAGAGTCACATCCCTGGAATATTTTTTTCATCCTGTTTCAACAACTCACAGATTTTAGAGTAGAATTCAGAGCCAAATTAACGGGAAGGCAAGCTGGTTATCCACCCAGGATGCAGATCTAAAAGGGGAACTGAAACATCACTGGAATAAATTGGCAAAATGTAAATTGGTTTCACTCCTCACTGGTGTCAACCTGTCTGTGTTGAGTACTTCTGTGAATCGTGCATGAGCTTGCAGTCAGCTGAGTTCAAAAATCAATAATGCATGTTGTTTTGCTTACCAGGAATGAGTGATTTAGTTTAATTATCTAAATGTTAAATCTCTTAATTTGCCTCCCAAGATGTGGTTCATCTAGAAAATTACAAAAGAAAATTGAGAAAACTACAGAAATTGTGGGAAATACTTTTTAGTCCACCCTTCTGTAGCTAGTGAAGTTAATAAGTGACTATTTTTACATAGTTTTTGTTAACAGAAAAATCAGTTTCTTCTAGCTTCCATAAAAAAAAAGATGTACAAATATTTAAAGAAAATATGTTATAAGAGGTGCCAATTTATTAGTCTTTCCAGAGCAACCACATGTCTCAAGTCAACCCTGAGTGACATAAGATCCATTTGATTAGCTTTTCAGTATCTTTGCTATGGGAGGCAATCTATAAATGGAAAGTATTTAAAAGTAGTGTTGACCTTCAAAGGTCCGCTTGCTAGACATGTTCTTATCAAATAATCAACTCCTTTAATTCTAGTGAACCTAATTTTTGACTATATTTTCCCAACTCTCCACTATTAACTTCTCCAAGCTTATAGAATCATTTCCTCACTTTTACTCTATGACTTTTTTGTTGTTTGGCTAACCTCCAATTCATCATCAATGATGAATTCTCTCTGTCATTTATAATTCATTAAGAAACATCATGAAAATTCTACATCAAGTTAATTTGGTTTCACTCAGTCATTTGAAGACTAATCATAGTTTTTTAAGGACTTACAATGTGTCAGGCACTGGGTTAATGGCTACATACCTTTATACAATATTCATTTTATCCTCACAGTAACCTTCTAAAATAGATACTATATCCATTCAAGACAATAAAACTGAAGCTAAACACATTGCATTTTTTTTTTAACCTAATGTTTCATAGGCAGTAAATAGCAAAACTAGAATTTGACTCCTGGTATGTCAACTTGTCTGACACCAAAACCCATGCTCTAAAACCTTGCACTAATTGTCATTTGTATCTACCATTTATTGACCAAGTGATATGTACCATGCTTTGCACTGTGCACTTTGCATTCATTCTAGATAGACTCACTAGAATCTATAGAGGTAAATCACTTTCTAAGTGGTCTCACAGCCTGTGAGTGGCAAAGCTAAAGGTCCAAGTCAAACCTGTCTCTCTAAGTGTACAACTGACCACAATACGACTCTGTCTTTAGGAAGAGTGTGGGGGTTTGCTTGGAATGACTGAAAGACTGACTACTCCCTCCGTGCCCTGCATCTCCACTGACTCTGCATAAATGAAGGGTTTTAACACTACTGAATTTTTAATCTTTGGGAGCCAGTGTTTTTTTTGGTGTAGCTGTGAGAACCCTTTTCAATATCTTGGTTACTCCATCCTTAATTACTTCCAGGAACTTCTGGAAACCATCTGGCCAAAATTTCTCACATATTAAAATTAGCTTTATCTATTATTTTTCTAAGGCTTTCATATGGGCTAGGACTGCCCTCTATTCTTTCATCCCTAATGGTCTTTTTATTAGGTAAATGAACAGTTTATAAACACTTATCCTAAGTGATTTTTCATTTAGTTTTTCATTTTATTTTGGCAAAAGCAGAGAGATAAAAATCTATATTAACCTAAATACTAGCTTATTAACATTGCAGTATTTAACAAGCCATTCCTCTGTCATATCAGTTGAGGTAGCTGCTGTGGTTAGCCACTAACTGGGGCTTTTGAGGTAGGTAGCTTCAGACATGGTTCCCAGTGACCCCCACCTCTTGGTATTCATCCCCTCATATAGTACCCTCCCTTTGAGTGTGATCTGGATCTAGTGACTTGCTTCTAATGAGTAGAATATAGCAAAAGTGATGGGTGCCATTTCCATGATTATATTACAAAAAGTTACTGACTTTCATGTTGTTAAAACTCTCTTTCTGGCTGATACTTCTTGCCCTCTCACTTTCTCACTCTTATGAAGCAAGCTGCCATGTTGTGAGATGCTCAATGAAGATGCACATATGGCAAGGAATCAAGGGAAATCTCTGGCTAACAGCTTGTGAGGGACTAAGGTTTAGACCAAAAACTCATGATGAAATGGATCTTGCCAACAACCATGAGAGTGAGCTGGGAGCATATCCTTCCCAATCAAGTCTTGAGATGACTACAGCCTTGTCAGAGAACCCAGCTAAGCCTGCCTGAATTCCTGACCCAGAGACACTGTGAGACCATAAATGTGTACTGTTTCAGCCTGCTAAGCCTTAGGGAAATTTGTTACACAGCAATAGATAAAAAATACAGCTCACTGGGGCCGGCCCGGTGGCGCAGCGGTTTAGTCCGCGCTTGGCAGCCCGGGGTTCGCTGGTTCGGATCCCGGGCGCCCGCCGACGCACTGCCTGTCAGCCATGCCGTGGCGGCGTCCCATATAAAGTGGAGGAAGATGGGCACGGATATTAGCCCAGGGCCAGTCTTCCTCAGCAAAAAGAGGAGGATTAGCAACGGATGTTAGCTCAGGGCTGGTCTTCCTCACCAAAAAAAAAAAAAAAAATACAGCTCACTACTTCTGGCCTTCCTCAAGAGTTATGCTGAGACATGCCATGCTCAGGTTGGGCTGCCCAGGGACACCTGTTCTTTGCATCCCCAGTGGATACCTTCTCCTCCATATTTTGAAGTCCATATTTCTGAACGTGAAGCTCATTTGCTTTAATAGTTTGCTCTTTAGAGAGAAGGCAAAACTCCTTTTTCTTCAGAAATATAATCTCCCCGTTATTGGGATGTCACTGTGCAGTTTTCTACCCGCCTTGCCCTCTTAGGGCTTAATTTGGGCCCTAAATAAGGGTTGACAAGTGGACTTTCTCCCTTGACTTTCAGCCCCACATTTTTATTATCAATTTTATTTATTTTTTATAATTACGTACAACAAATAAAAAATATTTGTGAATCAGTGCTAATTGTGTATTTAATAATAACTATAGCAATAGCTTTCATTTAATAAGTGCTTAGGCTGTGTCAGACATTATGCTAAAATCTTTATGAGTTGTATTTCATAAACATTTAAAACCTATTATTATTATTATTACCCACTCATCTATGTTTTCCAATTTACAGATGAGAAAATGGAGTTTAGGGAGGTTATGTAACTTGCTCGCAGTCACACAGAAAGTAAGAAATGTAACTGGGATATCAACCTGAATCCAGACAATCTGGCTCTATAGGTTATGCTCACATACTAAAAGGTATAAAGAAAAAGAAATTTTAAAGACTTAATTTTTTAGGGGCTGGCCCAGTGGTGTAGTGGTTAAGCTTGTGCATTCTGCTTTGGTGGCTCAAGGTGGTTTGGATTCTGGGCATGGACCTACTCACCACCCATCAAGCTATGCTGAGGTGGTGTCCCACATAGAAAAATGAGTAGGACCTACAACTAGGATATACAACTACGTACTGGGGCTTTGGGGAGGAAAAAAGAAAAGAAGAGGGAGGTTGGCAATAGATGTTAGCTCAGGGCCAAACTTCCTCAAAAAAAAAAAAAAAAAGACAATTTTTCAGAGCAGTTTTAGGTTCACAGCAAAATTGAGAGGGAGGTACAGAGATTTCCTGTATACTCCCTGCCCCCACACAAGCATAGCCTCCCCCATTATCAGCATCCCGCACCGGAGTGGTACATTTGTTATAACTGATGAACCTACATTGACACATCATAATCACCCCAATGTCCGTATTACATTAAGGTTCATTCTTGGTGTTGTACACTTTATAGGTTTGGATAAAAGTGTAATGACATGTATCCACCATTATAGTATCATCCAGAGTATTTTTACTGCCTTAGAAATCCTCTATGCTCTGTCTATTCTTCAATCTCCCATCCCTCACCCCTGTAAAGAAAATTTAAAATATAAAAAAATAATTTAATCCATCACAAATCATACTATCAGAAATATTTCTGTTAATATATTGACTTATTTGGCTTGTTTTCTAGTTTTTTAAGGTATATATGTAAGTAGGTATTTTATGGCGTAAAAATTCTGCATTTTCTATTTAAAATTGTATTATTAATATTTTCTTATACTGTGTTTTAGAAAACATGATTTCTTTCTTTTGTATTGCAGTAACATTGGTTTATAACATAAATTTGAGGTGTACATCATTATAAGAAAACATGATTTCTAATGAGTATAAAATATTCTAGCCTATTACATATTTTAATTTTTAAATCATTATTGTTGGACATGCCTCTAAATTTTTCCTAATGAGTAATACTGCAATATTCTTAAATGTGTAGATTTATGTTCTTAGAAGTAGAAATACTAGATCAAATATACATTTTTAAGGCTCTGGTTATGGATTAACAAAATGATTTTTAGAAAGGGAAAACCAAGTCACACTCCCATGAATAATTTAAGTGCTTGCATGTCTTGCCAAAACTATGCCAGAGTTTTTATTTCAAATTTTCCAATTATTAAAAAATTCATCCAAAGTTATTTTAGTTTTTACTTCTTATTGAGTGTGAAAAATTATCCAAATGTTCACTCATTTATGCCTAAGATTATTAATTTAGTGCCATGTTTATTGGGAGAGGAAGAAGAGAGAAAAGTGGGGAGAGTGTGTGAAGCAGAGGAACAGGCTGAACAGAGGTACAGAGATACGAGAAGACAAGATCTGAGGCAAATGAGAACCATTCCAGAATTTTAAGTGTGGAAGTGACAGGGCAAGAATTACATTTTCCAAAGATTATTCTGGAAACAAGGTCTAGAATAAATTCACAAAAATGGGAATAGAGTGAATGGGTAACAATCAAGGCAGAGAAATCAGTTAGAAGCTAGTTCAGTGATTGACACAAGTAAATGAGAGTCAAAACAAGTGAGAACTAAGGGGGTGGCCATGAATACGGAGATAAGGAGAAAGATTCAAGGGACGTTTAGAAGGTAGAATCAACAGGGGTCAGAGGCTTCTTGGATGGGGGAGGAAAAGGAAAAATCTGAGGCGACGGCCAGATTTCTGGTTGGTGAGACTTGGGTGGTAGCATTTCACGGGTTAACAATTAGAGGAGTGTTGGGACAACCACATGGAGACATCCAGGGGCCAGTCAGTTGTCTAGATTTGTCACTTGGAAGAAAAGAGGGAGTTGGAGACAGAGGTTAGAAAGATCTAGGTAGTACTTGAGGTTGCTTTTCTAAGCCTCTATTCTATCATTTATACTGTGGAAAGTAATGCTAAATTCATGGGATTTAGCTAAATTCATGGCATTTTGTTGAAAAGAACAAATGAACTAATGTTTGGAAAGTGTTTAGCTTAGTTCCTGGAGCAGAGTAAACACTAGAAAATGAGAGCTGCCTTATTATTAGTAGTGAGAAGGCAAGAATGGTCATCGGTATATCACACATAACAGATATTAACAAAGATAAGCCCTAAAATGCATCAGGTTAATATTGCATTGGGGAGCATCTAGTTTCTGTGACCAGTTTCTGTGCAAACAGCAGTTTCTGTGATGAATTAATTGTGGTAGGGAGAGTTGAGGGCTGTTTTGAACTGTGCCAAAAACTTGTTGCAGTGAAAGCAAGAGGTGGATGAGGCTGAATATCAAACAAGAAACGAAAGAATAAATCATGGTGTTTGGTCCCTGTAGCAGGCAGAATAACAGCCCCCCAAAATGTCCACACCCTAATCCCTGGACCCTGTGAATCTGTTACCTTACATGGCTAAAGGGATTTTGCAGACATAAAGTTAAAGAACTTAGAATGGGAGATTATCTTGGATCATCTGGGTGAGTGCAACGTAGCCACAAGGGTCCAGATAAGAGGGAGGCAAGAGGGTCAGCGTCAGAGAAGATGTGGTAACAGAAGCAGAGGTCAGAGTGATGCAGCCACAAGCCAAGGAATATGAGCAACCTCTAGAAGTCGGAAAAGATAAGGAACAGATTCTCCCTTAGAGTCTCCAAAAGGGACATAGTTTTGCCAACACTTTGATTTTAGTCCCATAAAGCCTATTTCTGACCTCCAGAACTGTAAGAAAAATGTGTGTAGTTTTAAGCCACTAAATTTGTGGTAATGATTTACAGCAGCCATATGAAACTAATACAGCCCCTTAAGAGTGTGGTGGGGGTTGAAATTCAGAGCCCATGTTAAGGGATCAGACTTGGGTTGGACAAGCACCTCAGCAGCCCATAGAGGGCAAACACTTGCCCTGATAACAGCCAAGCAGCTGATCAGCATAGCTGTGATTAGAGTCTAGGACCATGCCTGACACACAGTAGGTGCTCCATTAATATACATCAAATGAATTAATAATTCAGAGCATTTTAAGTTTTTTATTACACTTTGATCTCACTTCTATCTTTCCAGCCTCCTCAGGTGCTCATATAAAAGCTCCAACTTTTAAAGGCTGTTTTATTTCCTCCGGAAGTTTTTTTCATCTCACATGTTCTGCAGAGCGTAAAGCAAACGTTCACGTGTAAACTGAAAGTTGAAGTGTAAGCCAAAGTTGATGAATTTCAGTTCATCTCTATGGAAGAACTAATTCAAACGAACCTTCTCTCCTTTCTACCTCCCTTGAATGAAAAGTTGATCTGAACAATTCAATCTCCATTGAGATGAATGAGAAATTAGAAGCTTTCTATGCAGGTTTAAGCAGCTCCGGGATTTGTCATTACACTTTTACAAGTTTCTTTAGAGGGAGCTAACAATAAAGATTAAAAGCAATAACTCTGCAAAGTACATATTGTAGCTAGATTTGAAAGGACACAACAAGCTCCTGCTTAAAAAGAAAAGTCCCCGCGGCTGAGGTTCTGGTCTTCTGTGTATTCATTTCCTGCTCCCACTGACATTCTCTAAAAGCAGCAGCCGTGTCGTTTAATTCGACATTCAAAGAAACCACTGTTAACCATGCAGTCCACTGTGATAAAGTGAAAATGTGTGTAAGATCTCCTCCAGGAGTGGAAGGGCCTAGAATTCTTGTCATTCTTCAGCTTCTACCTTTCCTTCCTTGAGACTTATAATTTGAATTTAGTCACATGATTTGCTTCCTTTCCACTACTGTCCTTTCTCCTCAGCCTAGAGAATGTTGTTTGAGACTGCTTGGATCTCTAAAGGATGGTGTTTTCAGATCATCTTTTATTCCCCAAGCATTTTATCCTATATTTAAGAAGATTACCTTTTAAATAGAATTCACATCTCCTGTCTCCTTCTTTCCTCTCCTGCCTTTCTCTTCTTTGCTCTTTGTTTACACCTGCCTCCAGTGAATGAGACTGAGAATTTGACACTAATCAACTAGAAATTTAAGCAAATATTTTGAGGAGAAGGTAGGGAGTGGTCTGGAGAAGGGGGGGGGTGGTAAAGAGTTGAACTTATTAAACAAATAAAAAAGATTTTAAAATTATTTTATATATTAAAAGCAGATGATCATAAACTGCATCTTTTCATGACTCCTTAACTGGCCCATTTTCTCCACCACTTAGGATTGCACTGTAGATTTCCATAGCAACTCTCCTTAATTGTTATTATGCCAATGTAGTAATTATCATATCCACCAAGAAAGACTGGTCATTTTCTCAGTGGGGAAAGAAAATAACTATGGTCTATGGAGGATCCAAGGAGGATGAGTCATTTACACTCTTCCCACCTAACTACATCCTGAAGCATTCCCTACCAGTTTTGCAAGAACTGTTACTTATGAGTTTGTTTATTTTGGACGCAGAATGAACTCGTTCAGGCCACTAAGGCACCCTGCAAAAATACATAATCTCCCATAACGTAAATATGGCTTACAATGTTGACTTTTATTGGATTGTTTATAAATGGACAGAAGCAATATATAATGTCATTTTAGAGGCCTTCTTATGGTAATTAGAGAGAGGCCTGCAGATGCAGTTGCACGCATACTCACACACACACACACACACACACACACACACGTCATCCTCCAACCTTGTAAGACTCTTCAGTTATTATAATTATTTAGCTCAAGTATGTAGATAAAAACTCTATTCATAACAGCTTCACTTTCCTGGCATCTAACATGAATAATATTTTTAAATAAACCTCAATTCTTCTCTACATGTTTGAAAATGATGGCAGCATAGCAAAAAGAATCTATAAAACAAAACCGACTAGAGCTTTCTGATGGCCTATTTTTCAAATGCTTCAGTAGATAAGGTTGGTCTGGAAAGAAGCAGTAATTTGTGTGAATGTTCTTTCCTGTTCTTTCATTATAAGGTTGTAACAGATTTGCTGTTCATGTGCCTCAATAGTACCCTCCTGTCTGTCTGTTCTGGGGTGGAAGATTCTGTATCACTCAACAAATTCAAAATTTTTTGAGCTCCTACTATGGGCCAGGCACTGTCCTAGCCCCAGTGGAGACAGCAGAGGACAAAACAATTACATTCCTGTAATCACGGAACTTACTTTCTAGTGGGGTGAAATAGTCAACCAATGAATAAATATATCATAAGACAGCTGATGATGGGTGTTGTAAAGAAAAATAAAGCAGGATGAAGAGGATAGGTACTAACAGGAGTGAGGTTTATTTTATGTGGGGTGGTCAAAAGAAGGCCTCTCTGAGGAGGTGACATCTGACATTTGAGCAGAGTCTTAAAAGAAATGGCTTTTCAGTATTGCTAAACGTTCTCAGATCCCGGCACCACTTTCAGTAAATCTGAAGATGAAACAAACATCTGCCAGATGAAAGAAGAAAGAAGGTAAAGACAGGAAACTCAAGTGATAAATCCACACTGATCCAATTCAGGGACTAATTTATGTTTCCAAAGCATGTTCGGAAAAAAGTTAAAAAGAAATCCCCACACTGGGACCCTTTGATGAATCACCAGTAGCTAATTGTTGCCGAGCATCCCACAGGCATGACATATCATTCGCAATCTGGGTGGATTTCAGAAGAGAAATGTTATTGCATTTAAACAATACCGTTAGCCAATCTGATTTCACTTACTGGTATGCACTTTGTTCCAGCTATCTAGTCTAAAGATGAATTGCCCGATGGTTCTATTGTCAGAATGACAGCGTGAAAAGAGAAGCATGTGGGTTGTAATAATAATGTGGTACATGTGTAGAAGGTCAGAGAAGCAACAGATTAACATTCCAGCCTTAGATTTCCCCTGGGACATCCCTTGAAAGTATCAAAGGCCAAAGATCAGGACACTGATAATGTGTCTGGCATTGGTGGTGAAATTGTTGTATGTATTTAGCTCTGCTGAGGACAGAGCTGCGTTCTTTTCAATTAGTTGATGAAATCTCTCCTGAACAATGAACAAGCCAACCATGGAAACCGGCTTCAATGCAGCCGAATGAATGGAAATGAGGCTGTGTGAAAATATGAGTTGCTTACATCAGATTAATGAAATAAATTTGAACACGTTCCCTTGAGAAGGCAAGTAATAATTCCGCACCCTGGAGATTTAAGCCTGCCATATATAGCATGACATTGCTTCATTGAATTTTAAACCAAATTCTCAAGCGTGCAACCTTTCTGCAAGGTGAACCTGAGGATTATTGGATGGGGCCATCCCGTGGTCCTTTCTAACTGCTGGCGGTGCAGAGCAATGTGGGGGTGGGGGGAGCACACGTGTTCTGCAGGCAGAGGGACCCGGGTTTGAAAGCAGATTCCATAATTTGCTGCTGTGGAAAAATAAACTTCACTTTCCTTATTTTTAGAATGGGGGAAAGACACATAGTCCAAACATGTATAGGACAGATTTAAAAAGACAATGTTTATGGAGCATTTAGTAAACTCCCAATGAATGGGAGCTATTGCTAAATTTTACAGCTTCTCTGTTGCTTCCTTGACATTCCTGCTGCCTCACCTTCCCCTGCCCTGATAGATAAATCCTGAGTGATTCGACACACATTAAGAGGGAATGGCAAGTTTTGTTTATATTTCTAAATATAAGCACCCCTTAACTTCAGGAAGAAAGATTGATGACTTTGTTTAAAACTTCATTTATGTGTTAACTATCAAAAAGGAAGATCTGAGAAAATAGGGAGATATTTATCAGAAAATAAGTAAAATATGACAAGTGATTTGCAAAGTACAAAGGAAATATCAGAATAACAATTTGGGAGGCAGTGTGTATAATGGTTAGAGTGTAGTCACTGGATCCAGTGCCTGGTTTTAAATTCCAGCTCCACTACTACCAGCGGAGTAATCTCTAGCAAGTTATTAACCTCTCTGGGCCTTGCTTTCTTGTCTGTAAAACGGGCAAATAATATTACCCACATCATAGGGTCGATGGAGGATTAACTAAATTTGTAGAAATCTTAAAACAATTCATGTTACTATTTGCAATTCTTGCTCACTTAAACTGTCATAGATGCAATTCGAACCGTGAAAGTGTTTTAAGTAAACTTAATAATGTTTTTCAGGTCAAAACTTTAATTGTGATTTATAATTTTATTAATGCGAGTGGTTGGTTGTGTTATGACCTCTTTGCCAGAAGGTTTTATTTCTTTAGACAAGCGTGAGTGCCACAAAAAGGCTCATGCTGAGCCGGCTCGACTTTAAACCATTTGAGGAAGTGGGTTGTCCTCTTCACAGTGAGATCCCTGGAGACTATCGGAGCAGCCCCCTGAAGCAGACAGAGACTCCCCCTCCCGCTGTGGGAGCCACAGTCCACAGCTCCATCCTCAATTCCCTCCTTCAACGCAGATCTGGAGGAGCTGGGGAAGACAGCCCCGTGAAAACAGGTGACGACTTGAGGACTCCCAAGAAAAGTTCCCTGAAGATATACTATCTCAGTGTGGGATGCACAGATCTCCTTTAAAACAAATCTGGCCTTTTTTATGACTTGGATGGCCAATGATTGGGTAAGATGTTTGAAACTGATGTAGGATAAAACCTCGGGCGGAGCTCCTAATCTTTTTAAGTTTCCTGGACAATGGTGTCAGATCCTCTTCTGCTCTTGACAATTATCACTTCATAGTCTTTGAATCAACAATAAAATGGAAATGGAAGAGACAGTCTGACCTGGACCTTAAGAGGATGCTGTAGAGGGCTTACAACGATTACCTGAGGAAGATGCAGGCTGATGGGCACTAAAGCAAGGGATTAATAGGTTCGACAGCTGCTTGATGAATTTCTCTGAAAAGAGAGGCTTGAAGGACACTGGCAGAAAGAAATGGGAAAAAACACATAAATGGGTTGTGAGAAAGAGCCAAACGGCCTTTCCCTGTTTCCTAAGAGACTGAATCTCCTGTGCTGTAGAGTGTACTGTTTCTTATAAAAGCTTCTGGAAATGCACTTTCTTACCAAAATTCAAAGCAGGGCCACAAATCATTTATAGGAGACAAAAAACAATAAGTAGTGTCAGCACAGAGGAATGTATTTGACTCTGCTCTGCCATGAGGAATTATGGTGGGTTGTGATGAGTGGAATATAAAGTAACATAAGTTGCCTGCTGACAACAGAGTTTGAAATTATAAAATGTAAAACCAATATATTTCCTGCACACGATGAAACAGCTGGGGTATTTTTATGGCTTCTAGCAGGATACCATGACATCTCTCAAAATCCTATAATTCTGTAAGCATGTTAAGTGCATCCTGTTATTTATTTTGTTTGTTTATTCGGCCTTAAGGATTTTACAGGCAACCTTGCAAAGAATCAGATGTAAAGAAAGTGATCAACACTGAATTGTGCTGTCTTCAACAATGTCCAGTCCTGGCTCTACTGTCGGGTGGCTTGGACATTATGTTCAATGTGCCAGTATACCTGGGCAGAATGCCATCTTTTTCCTATAGAAAGGGAAAAAACTGACTCAATCAAAAGTGCTACAAGAATGTTTCCCTCCATGATCTATCTAGAATCTAAGTATAAAAATTAAGTCTTTTATGAGGTTGACAGCAGAGGAGTTCAAATAAGATCTCTTTAAATGACAGATGGTGATAAGCCAGTCAACACTTCTTATGTGCTAGACATTAGAGGTGTGGTAATGATTGACCCACATTAATGCAGTGCACTGACAAAAGGGAGGAAGCAAAGCTCAATGCAGAGTCTCCTACACCAAACGATGATTAATTTTATCATCTTCATTTTGGTTGCTTAATCTAAACCCATGCAGGTCAATCAATCAGTACAAAATGCTTTGCTTATATGTTTTGGCTGTTTCATTTGTTGAGTTTTACGTTTTGATCAAATATCATGTTTTCAATTATCATTTATAGGCAGAACTCCTGTGATGTAGAATTGACGGGAAATTTGTTGAGGCTTTGGCAATGAAGGTAGTTGGTGATTTGAAGTGCATACACAGCTGCAGATGAGTGGAAGATTGGGAGGGGTCTGGGGTGAGTACCAGATAATGCTCTGCTTGGGGATGGAGAGAGCCACCTTACCCTCAAACATATTCCTGCTCTGTGAAAGGAGCAGAGAATCTAGGGAAATATGCTCTCCCTGCTTTAGACAGAGGCCTTTTCTTTCCCTTACAGGCTCAGGAATTTTGTAAGGGTAAGCATCGCCCTTCACACAGCAGTTTGTCAGCTGTCAGCAGCTCCTGACATGACAAAATCCCAAAGCACGGGTACCAGGGATGCGTAATACAGAAGTGCCCAGTTGTTTGAGTTGAAAAGAAAGGAAACATCAGATGTTGCTTTTCAAACAAAGACCCAGTTTCATGCTTTACACCACAAAGATAACTTGGTTTTCTGTTCTTTGGATTTAAAAAAAAAAAAAAAAAAGGTTTTGTTCCTTTGAAGTAAGAGCAAGCTATGTGAAATGAATTTTAACCAGGTTCTGCCAATATCTATCAGCACACAGCATTTCATATTGCAGATAATAAGAGTCTGGAGAAAATGACAGGCAGGAGAAAGGGAAATCTGGGGGCGAGTGCCAGAGTTTGCAGTATCCAGGTCTGCCAAGGGTTCAGAAGGCCTTTTGGGATGAGAGTGTGATTGGAGCTGAGCAGAGTGAGCACCCATTTTCAGAGGTGTGGATTTTTTTTAAAAAACTACATTAAACCAAGAATTTGGGGGCATTGATTTTCCGTTTTAATATGCCCACCCATAAGGAAAATAGAGGCTGTTGATGCAGAAAAGACTTAAATGTAAATGAATGGAGTATGAAGCTAATTATTCATGGCAATCATTAAACATTGTCTATTAATAAGGTTTGTGAAGACCTTCTTCTGTAGGTAAGACAAAGAAATTATGACTCCTTTTCACTTAGATAAAGAAAGAAGCCAAGATTGTACCAACAAAAAAGATGACATGTCTTCCAAAAGACAGGATGTTATAAGATTTAGTGTGTGTGATGTCTGCAGATGGAAGGACAGACAATGTTTGAAAAATAACCATGAGGGCTTGGTGAAAGGTTTAGGTTTAGATATCCTTCTTAAAATAATGTTTTTAGATTGCTTTATGACACTAGAGAATTTGAAAAGAATGTGAAAGGAAAATGCCTTAACCGCAGCTGGTGGAAATAAAAAACTGAAAGCATGAGATCCAGTTATTAATACTAGTGGCCATTTCTTGGATACTGAAAAGAGAAGTCGAAAAGCCAGAAGGAAGTTCAACCAACGTCTCTAATGTGAGGCCTTTTCTGGGTGAATTCTCCACTAACAGAAACAAGAGTTAGAAATCATATTGCACTGAGATTTATAGCTAGCACATCAACCATGTCTGTATTTCCTTATGGTTTATCTTTTTCCATTCTGTGTCATTTTTTTCCCCCTTAGAGTTTGTTTTTTTTTTTTGAGTCAGCTGGCAGAGATTAAAAAAAAACAAAGGTAAATTTAGTTAAAGGTAAGAATGGTGATGTGGTGACACTAGGGTGACTCAGAAGATCGAAGGACAGACCTAACCGCTAACTCACCACGTGGCTTGAGCCCTGGGGTTAACTTCCCAGGGCCTCTCTTCCACATCTACAGAAGGAGGCTTTTACATTGGGCTTCTCTGAGACCCTTTCCAGGACTGACATTCTACAATTCAAATGTTCTCCACATTATCCCAAGGGCAAAATCATCAATGGTGCATGCATAATGTAGGGTGGATTTTTAATACACACACAGAGTGATAATTTTAATTGCATCTTATTGTATTTCCTATTAATCTTGAAACAGAACTGTTATGTGTTAGGGCTACTGTGGAGGATATAGCAGCTTAAAAAATAATTATTGTGCAAGAAAAATTCAATTTATTCTAAAATTTTGCATTTATTCTAAAATCTCACACTAGGTAAAAGGATACTAAACTGAGATTTAGCATTTCTGGGTCTAGATTTTGCTCTCTTAGACTCTGGGCAAAGCTTCTACTTTCCATTACTTCAAAGTGAAGGGAGGATTTGGGTTAAATGATGGTTTAGATGACTTCACAATTCCTTTTTCATGATGTTCTGAGAGTCAGTGTGGTGTAATGGAAAAATCTGGTCTTTTCAGTCAGCGAGACCTGGAATTGAATCACGGCTCTACAACCCACTGCTGTGTGATGCTAGACAGGTTGGCTGTCTGAACTTCTGTCAGCTTTGGGGATTATTCCAAGCATAAGGATGCACATAAAGTGTGTGGGGGATATATGTAACTGGAACTTTGACTCTGCGCTTGTGGACCCACAGTAATTTTCATGGTATATATGCAATAATCTGTCTGGAAAGAATAATCTTAACATTTATCATACAGCAAAAAGCCCTCTTCTTTCTATGTTAACATCTGAGTTTAAGTTGAAACTCCTCTCTAATCCTTCCAGGAATTCAGAGTCCTTGGAGACTGCCCCCATAGTCTTGTTAACAGCAAAGAGCAAAGCCTGAAATTCTGTAACTCATATAGAGTAAACCCAAGGGACATAGCTCCACCTTAGCAGGGAATCCATGTAAGCCAAGACTGACTTCTGATTAAATCAAGAAAATGAAATGCCTCCAATGGAAAGTCTCCTAAGTTGCCCCACCGGAGGTCAAGTCAGATGGGCACACACCCACCTGTCTGTCTGGAAAGTCTGTTTCATCCAAATTATGCAACAGATATACCCTTGAGCTAGAGTCTCTCCCACATCAATTCTGCACTGTTAACTGGAAAAAGAAAATGAGTTTCTATGGAAAAAAAATAATATGGCAAATAATTACATTTCTTAATAGTTAAGCATATTCTCATGCACGCACTGCATTTGTAGTGTATTTCTAGGGAGGAAATATAAACAAAATGCCAATTTACTCTTTGCAGAAATAAAGAATATATGAATCTGTTTGATTTTAATTTTATATTTTTGAAAAGTGTGCTAACCTCTGCATAAATAATTTAGAAACTTAGACATGGAAGACAATGCTGAGATCATTTAGTCTAACATCATCATTTTTAGAGGAGAAAACTGCTTTAAAAATAGTTGCCTTCACTTCACCTCTCAAGTTTCCCATGTCCCTTGATTTATCTCAGACTTAATACTTTATATACAGTCGTGCATTGCTTAATGATGGGGATACATTCTGGGAAACACGTCATTAGGTGATTTTGTCGTGTGAACATCATAGAGTGCACTTACACAAACCTGGACAGTATAACCTACTACACACCTAGGCTATATGGTACTAATCCGATAGGACTATATGTGGCCTGTCATTGACTGAAACATCATTATGCAGCAGATGACGATATAACTTGGTCGCTGGAGTAAATATTCCACAAGTAGTTAAGTGATTTGTGCATTCATTTCAGTATTCTTCTAATGCCATTTCCAGGTTGCTCCATGTTGATCACACATTTTATGTGGCTAAGAAACTTAAAGAAATATCAAATGATGAAACTCAAAGGGCTCTATATGTAAATTATGCTTCTACAGACAGACTATGCTTGACTATCAAGTGCTTAATTCTCTACCATTTTGAAAGTGTAACTCTGTATCTCAGATAATGAAACTTGTGCCTAGAGTTAAGCTCTTCCATACTCATTTTCTCTAGCGTCTCTAGGTCACTTTCTAGTACAGCAATTCGTCTTTTAAAAGAATGCTTTCCTTTGTTAGATAAAATTGCTTCCTGTAGCGAGTAGAACAACTGGTACATTTATTTACAAAAACCAGAAAATATTGAGATTATGTAAATCATACAACAGATTTCCTAGCACCATAGTCAAATATGGAACCTACTGTAATCAAATGGAATAGGATAAAACATTGAACTATGGACAGATCCCATGTAAATCACATGCTTAGCAATCTTAGGACTATTTCTACTTTGTTATAGGACCATCCATAACCATCTTAGCTTCTAGAGTTTCTGAAAAACAAACATGCTTCTCAGCACCTAGTATATACATGGAGGCACTGGGAAAATAGGATCCACTCTCTGCTGGCTTATTCTGCCTTAAACAGAGGAAATTCTCACATTCTGCAGGGCTGTCTGAATGCTAATAGAATGAAGTTTGGATTACATTGTCTGTATTTCTGCATGGTATGATCTTCTACTCCTACATTTTCAGATTTCTAGTAGGAAGTCAGTCACATTGATAAAATGCTAAAATTAATTTTCTTGAGTATATTTATTAATATGTGAAATGAATTATTACTAAAATTAATTGAGCTTAATTTGTTCATAAATACCTTATTGTCATCTCTGGATTTTCTCAAAATTAAACATAGTGTATAAAAAAGGTGAAAACCTGATTTGCCTAAATACTTACAAGCAAAATTCTTTAAAAAGTGTTGGGGCCCAAGATATACAAGATTTTCTTGAAATGTACAGGAAACCCTAACCAGATCTGCAACTAGATATTAAAGATTCAGAGCTAGGATTATTTTTCGAAATTTAACTAGCTCAAAAGTGTGTCCATGTATTAAGATTCTTTATTTACTCAAGTAGAAACTTGTATCAGTGTATTTATAATGTTATTTCCAGCTATTTATATGTTTGCATAGGAGAGAGATTCTCAGGTTACCTAAAAATGTGGTAAGCATACATCTTGTTCTGCCCGGGAGAGTCTCACTTTTTGCCTGTTATCTGAGAATAATTGTTAATAGTGTCTACTTTCAAAGGTATCCTGGTTGAGGCAATAAATGATGTGGTCAGTTTACCAAAAAAATGAGATTCATTCTAAGTACTCGTGGGAAGGCAAAAAAGCACAAGCAACACAATCAGCCATCAAATGACCAGGCAAGATGGAAAGTTGGAACTTTGTTCAGAATACCAGAGCACTCTAGAGACCCAATGGTAACTCTCTATAGTCAGGGAGCAAACTGTTAGCAGAGGCAGAAGTAACAGCAAGGAAATTGTTAGTGAAGACTACAAAAATGGCAAGAAAACTGCTAGCAAAGGCTGGGAAAATGTTGAGGAAATTTTTATTGAAAGTTGGAAAAATGGTGCCCCATGTTATGTAGTGGTGAAACAGCTGAAAAACTGTTGCCCGCAGAAATGTGGAAGAAAGAAAATGTACTTAATATACTTTTGGATCTTGGTAAGATGATTTTTCTGGTAGAATGTTCAAAGTGTCAGGTGGCTTCTTTTAATTGAAAAGATGTTAAAGTTATCAGTTAAAGGCAGTGTTGAGTAGACCCCCTCAGCTCCAAAAAAAAAAAAAAAAAAAGTTAATCCCATCTGGTTTGTCATTTTATTTGTTAAAATTTTCATTTCTATTTGGGTCTTTTTTTGATATTATAATGTGATTTCTATGGGACTGGATATATTTTATAGTGTTTCTCAAACATATTTTGCCACCACACCCTTGTTAACACAGAAATCTTATCTCCAGAACCAGTGGTTTGGAGAACACAGTTTTGAAAATGCTCCTCTACAGAAAAAGAAATTCTTTTGATCTTTCTCAATCTGGGAAAACTATTCATTAGGTGTTATATTAGCTGCATTTGGTTTAATATCCAATATAAATGAATTCAAAGAAATATTGTTGATTATTGAGAGAACACATAGTAAAGCATGTGGTGAAAATAGAAAATGTAAAATGTTCTGTCTAGTCAGTGGCAAGGAAAATGATGGATTTGTTTATGTTCCACAATGATTTGATCTTGTCTGTGTTCTTGTTTAAACAAACAGCTACCGTAATTCTCTGTTATGACCACTTCCGTGATTTACATTCACACTCTTATATCAGGAATTTCAGTTTGTCCACATCATTCATGAATCATATGTGCTAAGTTAGGACTGTTAGGGCAAGGCTAAAATTGTGAATTGAAAAATGTTGTGATAGGTAATATGCATGACAGTTTTGTCACATGGTTTTTTTTTTAATAAGCATATCACATGCTTGTATTGTTTCTTGAATAAACAATGGAAATAAAGAAAAAGCCAAGCATTCTTGATATAGATTGATTATATTAACTAGCTAACATTTTTTAATTATTACAAGTACAGATTTAGGGTTATGTTATTGATTTTTTCCTTCCTTCAATAGGATCATTCCTTTAAATTCAAAACTCTATTCTTTAACTAGATTGGGGAAAGTCAATTCTTTGAAACTGCTGAAGGTTTACTGTCAATGAAGGACTATACTTAATAAATGCCCAACTGTGTTTGTTGATCTTGTTTCCTTCATTTTTTTAACTTGTTAGAAGATAAAAGATGTAATAGTGTTTTACAAGTAAAAATTAAATATGTGAAGACCTTAGCTCTTCAGGAATGGATCTTTTACTAGTCATTTGTATGCCTAGTACTATGTACTGTGTTGATGTATTACAGTCAATGTCCAGATCTATAGATGAAGGCACACCGTAGATATTAAATATAGTTACTTTACCTTAATTTAAATGTTAGATGTGGCATGTGATTTCTAAAGAAGATAGACGTTCCTAATGAGATTAGATTGATTTATACTATGAAGATGCCTTTATTATTTGGAACAAACGATTAATCTTTCTTTACCAAAGTTGCCGTTGTACTTTTTCAACTAGGCATTTTAATTTTCACGTTGACAACCAGTCAGGAAGAATCTATTATAAATGATCAAAGCATATGCTTGATAGGCTAGTTTCTTAAAATGACAAGTAGGACAGTTCCGTGATAAAGAAAAGTTGGTGTGTGCTTTAATCTCCATATTTTGATGTGCTGCACACCATGTTGCCTTAGTTGAAATGCATTTTGTTCTTAAAGCTTTCACTAAGTGTTTCCTCTTTAAACACTTTGTCAGGTAGAGAGATGCTCTGGAAGGAATTTGTTACTAATGGTGTAATAACTGTTTTACTACTTAACATGTGCAGAAAATTGGTTTGTGTTTCTAATATCTGACCCCAAACTTTGGTTCATAAGTTGAAAAAGAAGTGAAAACAGGGAAAAGGAAAGAAAAATCAACATTTTCCTTTTGACTATTTTAATATATGGGGATTAATTATAACAAATTAAGTTAATTAAAAAAAAACTACTTAACAATAGGATTCACAGTTGTCCAGGAATGGAAAGGCCTGGCCTGGAGGAATCAGAGTGTAAAACATCAGATGATTTCAGATTATCTGGCAAACCATACACCTCAGGACTGCAAAACAGGTAGGAATTTTCCTATGCTATTTTAGGCACATAAAATGTCACATTTCTTCATATTTCTAAAATAAATCATATCCATATCCAAGCTCCAACGGCCAAGGTTCATGAAAAACATTAATATTTTTTGACTTCCATGTCCTTCCTAGTGGAACACCAGGACTTCCAGGGCTTGCATGGTTCAGGCAAATGGTGGAGAGGCGTCTGATGGCAGTTCTTGTTGGTTGCTGTTGAGTTGCTCATTGTTTAGGGTTACGCGATTCTCATAAAGGCTAGTGACTCTGCTAGTGTCATGGCAGGCTCAACCACAAGGGCTTGGTCCCAGCTTCCAAGACCATGACATTTGTAGGTCAGAGAGATCTGAATGAGAGCATGAATCTCTACCAGTCACACAGCAGTAGATCCACGCAACTCCTGGGACCAGTCACTTGTCCCTACCACTCGGGCCACAGGAATGCAATTTACTCTCTCTTTGTAGTCAGATCACTCCTTTCTTCTGACTGCCCAGTGTCCAGCCTTTTTACCCTCAGAAAATTCACCTTGATTTTCTCAGTCTTCCCAGTACCTTCCAAAACAAAGCCTGTCTGCAGTTATTTTGCAAATACCTAGCAACATGACTTTTTCTAGTCTTGAAACACAAAATCTGTCATTCCTTCCTGGCACAAGGAAAAAGAGAACTCACAAGCTACAGCCCTGTCTGTGTCTCCCGGATGAGAACATCATCTTGTAATTCTTTGAAAATATGAAGCAAAAAAAAAGGCATTAATTGAGTTTGTCATCATTAACTCCATTCCATGTTCATCTCAAGGCATTTGACAGAGTAAAAACTCTAGGGAGAGGAAAACCTAGTGGCACTCAAGGGCTACCAGAACAGAGGGAAAAGATTAAAAATTAAAATGTGATCAGAGGGTATGTCAGAGAGTCCACTACAGCTGGGAAGAGAGATGGTAAGAGAGTAGCGCTTTCTCAAACACTATTCTTCTTTTAAGATCCCCTGCCCAAATCAAAGTGAAGTTGGCATTTTCCCAGGTTTCTTTGCTGGGATAATAACAACAACAACAGCTACATTTAATTGAGAACTTGCTACAAACCTAGGCACTATATAAAGCTAAGTGCGTTACATGCATTATTTCCTTTAATCCCTAAAAAAACCTGTATGAAGTAGATCTGCTATTTTTTCCTTTATTATTGAGCTTTTGGCTGCAAGTAAAACAAATTGCAACTCAAACTGACTACGTAATAACCAGAAATCTAGAGATAGAGCAGGCTTCTGGTTATCAGTTATTCAAGAGCATCATCAAGGAGCTTTCAGTCTCTCCATCCTCCCTCAACATGTTGGCTTCCTTCTAAGGCTCATCACCCTCATGGTGTGAGACATCTGCCACCAGCAATGGAGCAGTATTCCTTGTTCACATTCAAAAGAACTAGCCACTCTTCTGTATCTTGTTGACTGACCCCAAGTAGCTCAGGCAAGAAGGTTGGCAAGCGGCCTGGATGGCAGCAAATATCTTAGATGAATCATCGAAAGTGGAATGATGTTGGGAGTCAACCACAGTGACCGTTGATGCCCCAGTTTTCACATGAGGAAACTGAATCATTTAGGAAATTAAGTAATTTGCCCAAGATCATGTAGTTCTAAGAGGCAGATGTAGATCTGCCTAGCAACAAAGTGCATACTCTTAACCTTTGTTCTATAGCACATGGGCACATTCTGAAAGTGGGAGATGGGTTCTCTGAACCCAAATTTAGGTGCTTACTTGTAAGACAAGTAAGAGAGATCTATCAAAAATCACCTTATTGGGGCCGCCCGGTGGCGCAGCGGTTTAGTCCGCGCTTGGCAGCCCGGGGTTCGCGAGTTCGGATCCCTGGCGCCCGCCGACGCACTGCCTGTCAGCCATGCTGTGGCGGCGTCCCATATAAAGTAGAGGAAGATGGGCACGGATGTTAGCCCAGGGCCAGTCTCCCTCAGCAAAAAGGGGAGGATTGGCAACAGATGTTAGCTCAGGGCTAGTCTTCCCCACCAAAAAAAAAAAAAAAATCACCTTATTTTTTCAAATATGAGAAACTAATGGATAAGATAACTTATGTAAGGGGACATTGTGATATTATATTTGTGGGACTTGACACATTTTTGAGTTTTTGTATTTACTTATTGCAATGAAAAGTAAGGGAGGCATGGAAGGAAGAGTGAAAGTTATGACCAAGGGAAAGTACAATGCAGTCATGCGCCACATAACAATGTTTTGGTCAATGACAGACCACACATATGACGGTGGCCCCATATGGTTAGTACCAGGTAGCCTAGCTTTGTCGTAGACTGTACCATCTAGGTTTGTATCAGTACAATCTATGACGTTCTCACAACAATAAAATTGCCTAACAAAAGCATTTCTCAGAATCTATCCCCACCGTTAAGTGATGCATGACTGTAGTTGGTAACCCAGCTTTATTTGAGGCAAAGAAGACTGCTTGTTAAAGACTCATTTGTTTCTTTTCTGTGATTGTGCTTTAACTACTACTCGACTCACTCTTGTCATGTGAATTGCACTCCAAGTTTTAAAAATAAATGAACAAACTACTTATTTTAGCAAAATGTTTTCATTCCCTACTTCCAAAAAATTCAACGTAGACAAATAAAATCCATTACTTAAATACAAATCATTTTTAACAGACCATATAAATAACTGATTCTATTAACTACTGAATCAATAAAGTAGAATCTCCTTCAGTGCCCCGGGAATTACAAGACAGATCTTTCCTTTTCATCAATAACTGTGAAGAGCCCTGTGCTAATAAACACTTCATATTTCTCATCACAGAATATTTGTCAGTAAGTAGGAAGACTAGAGGAACCTCCCAGATACCTGATTTGATTCATTGTCTGTGTGAACTTAAGGATAAAGACTCTAAGGAATTCTTCCACTGGATATTGAGAATGGGACCCATTAGGAGAAATATAATTATTCTAAATAAATAAAAAAGTCATTTTTTCCTTATCTTCTTTCATTCTTTCTTTATCTTATTCATAACAACACTATGTTCTTAATGATTTTCAATTTTTCCTAATTTCCTTCTTCAAAACCGTAAGGGAATTGCATACTATGTTTTCTTCTCTGTGCCTATTTTACTCATCCATTCATCTTGTATGTTGTGGGCAGATTATCAAAGTTCACACATATTTTTTCTAGAGATAAATAAGTCATATAAACAAAATAATTTCTAGTTAAATTATTATTCTGTGATGTTTTAAAACTCAATTCTCATATTAGACAAAGTATACGTATTTGAACTCCAGATAAAATGAAAGGATTTTAATGTTGAAATGGTTTCCTTTCTGCATAGGCTTGATCTGAACAGTTAAAACTCATGACCAAATGAATATCCTCCAGTGATCTTAACTTGATTTATTAATCACTGACAATAAACTCTGAGGTTGATGAAGAAGAGAGAAGGCTAAAAAATCTGGCTGAGCACACAGATAAACAATTCTTTTTCTAATGAACCTAAACACAAAAACAAAAAAATTTTAGTTTTAAAGACTAGCTTTAGTCTTAGTTTTAGAGATGTCAAATCTCTTTTATTTTGGCCATCCTTGCGACTATAAATGGTATTCCATTGAGTTTTTAATTTACATTTCCCTGATGATGTTGAGCACCTTTTTCATGAGCTTTGTAACCATTCACATATTCTTTTGTGAAGTCACTACATTCTTCACTTTTTTTGTATTATTTGTATTTTTATTATTGATTTATAGAAGCTTGTTAGATATTCTGGATTTTTTTTATATTCAGATAACTTTGCTGCAATTATTTTTTCTCAGTCCGTGGCTTGCTTATTTATTTTTAATGGTATCTTTTAATAAGCAGATATTCTTAATTTTGATGAGATCCAATTTATCAATTTTGTCTTTATGATTAAGACTTTTTGTTTTCTGACTAAAACAGCTCTACCTTTCCCAAGGCAATAAAGATATTCTCTTTATGTTTTCTTCAAAAGCTTTATGGCTCTGAGTTTCACATTTGCCCCTATGACCACCTCAAATTAATGTTTATGTATGGAATGAGGAATGGATTGCAGTTTATTTCTAATTGTCCCAGCAACATCAGTTAAAAAGGCTTTGCTATCCCTTTTGGATTGACTTGGTACCTTGAACTCAATTTGCCATATGCATATGTGACTATTTCTGAAATTCCAGGTCTTTTTCACTGATCTACTGTCTAACATTGTGCCAAAGTACATGATCTTGATTGTCATAGCTTTGTAAGTCTTGAAATCAGGTAGTATAAGTTTCTCAAATTATTTTTTCAGTGTTGTTTTGGCTACTCTAGATCCTTTGCATTCCATATGAATTTTAGAATCAGCTTGTTTATTGCTTCCTAAAAAGACTGCTGGAATTTTGATTGATATTGCTTTGAGCCTGCATATCAATTTATGGAAAATGAATGATATCAGTTTTACCCATCCAAAAACATTTTATATCTTTCCATTTATTTAAGTAAGTGTTCTTCAGTTTCATTCAATAATGTCTTGTAATGTTACTGAAGAAGACTTTTCCATATTTTGTTAGATTTATTTCTACATATTTGATGCTTTTTGATGAAATTATAAATGCAATTGTTATTTCTCATTTTATTATATATAAATGTAATTGATTATTGTATACTGATTTTTGTCCTGAAAACTTATGTCTCCTTGACAAATTGGTCTTTTAACCAATAGATATGTCCTTTTTTATCTCTGGTTATTCTCTTTGTATTGATATTAATATAGCCATTAGCTTTTTTATATGCAGTATTTACAATATTTATATAATTTTATACCTTTACTTTTAACCTATCTGTGCATCCTGCAGACAGCTTATATTTGGGTCTTGCTTTTTAATTTAGTCTACAAATCTTTGCCTTATAAGTGAAGCATTTAGTCAATTTATACTTAATATAATTATTAATACCCTTTTGATTTAACTTCCCAATTGGTATTTGTTTTCTATTTATTCCATTTGTTCTTTGTGTTGCTGCAACTTCTTTCCTACTTTTTGGGGGAAGAAATGGATATTATTGAGAATTTTATTTTATTTCATGTATTGATTTTTAAGCCATACATCTTATGTGTAATTTTAATAGTGGATCTGAATATAATATACATCTGTAAATTACCATATTTTTCTTTCAAATAATATACTAATTCATAAACAGTACAAAAATTGTATAGTAGTATTTCATGTACCCCTTTGTGTTCTTTTTGTCTTTTGCGTTACTTCCATATACGTTACAAACGTCACAATACATTTTTATTGTTTTCGTTTTAAACCTTGGTCTTTAAAAGAAATAAATAATATAACTAAAACATAAAAGGATTAAAAGACAAGCTCATGAGTTCCATTTGGTATCATTCTCTTCAGCCTGAAGAATTTCTTTCTGCATTTCATATTGTGAAGGTCATCTGGAGATAAATTATTTTAGTTTTTTTCTGTCTGAAAATATCATTATGTTACCTTCCTTTTTGAAAGATATTTTTGCTGGATATAAAATTTCAGGTTGACACATCTATTTTGCTTTTCAGCACTTTCAAGATGTCATTCCTTTGTCTCCTGGCTTCCATTATTTCTAGTGAGAACGTACCTGTCCTCTCTATCACTGTTCACTTGTACGCATGTGTCTTTTTTCTCTGACTACTTTTAATCATTGCTCTTTATCTTTAGTTTTTAGCAATTGGCTACAATGTGGCTTTCTTTGTATTTGTCCTGATTGAATTTGTTAAGTGACTAGAATCATTCATCAGTTTTAGAAAGTTCTTAACTATTATTTCATCAAATATTACTTCTGCCCCATTCTCCTTTTCCTTTCCTTCTTGGACTGTTTCATATTTTTCCACAGATCTCAGATGCTCTTTGCATTTTTTTCACTCTTTTTTTCAATTTAGATATTTTCTGTTGACTATTTTAAGTTTACTGAAAGGTTCTTCTGCTGTGTGCAATCTACTCTTAAATCCATCTAATGAATTCTTCTTGATGTTATATTTTTCATTTCTAGCATTTCTATTTAGTTTGATTTTTAAAAATAGTTTTTGTACTTCTGCTAACATTTCCCATTTCTTTGTCAATGTGCACCATTTGTACTATATCTTTTATCCTTTTTATCATATATATTTTAAGCCACTATCTGATGATTCCAACATTTAGTCCATCTCTGGATCTGCTTCTATTAACTATTTCTTCTCTTGACCATGGATGCCATTTTCTTGAATTGTTGTGTGTCTTGTAATCTTTAAGTATATCCCAGACATTTTATATAAGAAAACACTAGAATCTAAATCAAATAATATTTACCTCCAGAAAGGTGCAGGCTCCTTTTTCTGTCAGTCTGCTGGAGGTGAAATAAGTGGGTTACCTGGGTCTGGACTTTGCTGCTGCTTTAGTCTGATTCTGTTCACCACTGGCTTGAAATATTTTGAAAGTGGAATTACAATTTTATTATCAGCTGGGACTGAGATCTGAACACTGATAACATTCCAGAGATCACTCTGTGCTTCACAGCCAAGCCGCCGGCTTTCAGAGTTGTTAGAGATATTGCCATATTTTACTGCCCAGTTATAATTTGGAGGTTACTGTCTAGAGTCTCTTTGCTCCCCAGGCTTACCACCAACTATTTTCTGTACTTCAGGTGATATTTTGCAACCTGTCTCTCCCTTCTCTATTCTTTAGAAAGCAGAGGGTTATACACCCATGAAGGGCCCCCAGTGCCCTGGAGTAGTTCTCTTAACTATCCTCCTACTCTCAGTCTTTCATAATTAAAGCCTGGAGTTCCTGAGCAGAGAGAGTGTTCTCTGGGCTCTCCCACCAGACCCACAATCTTTTGTATGTAAAAGTCTAGACTATTACCTCAAGAGATTTATCTTAGCTGCTGAACTAAATATTTATCCTAATAGGATGCATCTCAGAATCTTTATTTAGAGATAACATGACATTAGTATTTCAGAAGAAATCTATTTTTAAAAATCATGCAATCCGCACAAAGACAGTTTGACAGTACATAGTCTAGTCGATACTAGTTTTTTAGGTGGAGTAGAATGTATTAAAATATCATTATTTTAAACACTCTAATTTTATTGTTTAGATAGCTTCTTGGTCTTGTGGAACTCTGTCACAAGGTAATTCTTGATTATATTCTCTGCTGCTTCATTGCTTACTAATGAAGCTTGGGAGCATCACGTGATTTCATTGCTTCAATTTTCTCAGTCTGTTCATTATCCACTCCAGGGAGAAATGTGAGAATTAATAAGTCTCTAAAGTACTTTGAAAACTTTTAAACAGGTCCTATGTAAATCTAAGCAGTCATTACCATAAATACTACCTTAAAATTATTTTTATAATTCAAAAAAGATCATAATAATCTTTTCAATTGTATAGTGTTCATCACCATGCAGATGAGGACTAGCTAATGATTCATGGATCTAGCTTCTCAGTTTCTAAACAAAACACTAATAAAATGCAAAACTGGTTCACTTTAATTTTAGAATGTAATGATATCTACACATGGGAGCCTGCATACAGCTTTTAAAATCTTGGAAGGGAAATACAGTTTATAGAATTCCTGATGGATATAATAGTCCACTTGAATCAAGGTAGTCCATGGAATTGCATTTGCAATTGTGGCCCCATGCTAACTCATGGGAAAGAAAAAATCTCTCATGTTATCATGGAAAATGGAGTGCAGCTGATGGTCATAATGCATGAGAGGTGCTCTGTTCCCCTTGAGGACAAAATTATTAGAGTGTTTGTCTCCCAGCACAGCAGGACCATTGAGAAGACTCCTTTCCATAAGCCCTTGTGAGTGTTCCAAGGAGAAAAATTAAGCTCCATATGGGCATTTCCACTATTGAAGCCCCTAAAAAAGCTGCTTTAGTATAGGACACTTGAAACTATGTAGAAGTGAAATTAAGTTTCCAAAGAGTATTCATGGTTCCCTCCCTGAGGACCCACAGTCTGCAGTGGCTACTTGAACACACTATGATATGGAGAGAGAATAGTAACTCAACCTAAAAATCAGAGCCTGTACTGTGTGGCAGTTCACCAAAGTGTCTGTCTTCACCCTTGAAACATTTCACTAATCTTTTTCAATAGAGAGTCTTCTTTTGAATTCTGCTGTGTAGTGCTTTAAGGAGAAATAAGTATATTTTTTAAAGCCATGCAAATCTTCTATTCTCAAAGTTATATTTTACAGTTATAGGGACCTTAACATTTTGTTATTTCATGAAAAAATTATTCATATTCTCCAATAAAAAATGCAGTAGATCAGAGGGCTCCAAACTGTTATGGTACACTCCTATTAATAAAATGATGTTGAGCAAAATCCCCCAACAGATGCATGTTTATTTATTTAAAAATTATATGCACATACTATCATTATTAACTAGTATCTAAAGGCAAAATATACACTTGGGATTACAGCCATCTCTAATGATGATATGCATAAACCTCTATTTGAAAGAGTCTTCTTAATAATTTCAATATTGTTGGGTAACTACTTGTCAGATCTTTTTACATTTTGTTTGTTTGGTTTTTTTTTTTTTTTTTCAAAGTAATAGTGACAGCTCTGCCAATGTCTGGTCATTTGCTTGTGCTTGCGTTACGAGTACAACCTGTAATCCATGGTATTTCTGCCAGAATCTTTTAAAGTCACTTGTAGTTTTTAACAAAGAAAGGCCTGTCATTAAAGTGGGTGATATAATGCACAGACTTCCTAAACCAGGCACACATAAACTATAATATACCATAATAGATTGAATATTTGAATAGCATATGTGACATATGACAGTGTGACATATGAACTGGGTAAGAAGGCCTACTTCATTTCACATGCTAAATATTAGAAAAAAAACTTACTTCATAATTTTAGATAAAAGAGAGAGAAATTCTAATTCTTTCAGTATTCCATCTTGTTCACCCACTGGGTTTTGTGCCCCCCCTTTCAGAGTGCACTGCTTTAAATGACTCATATTTGAAAATGGAAAAAGAGAACACAATTAAAGGAAAGGAAAGGGCTATTATTAATCCTCAAACACATCATGCTCCAAGCAAGAATCAAATTGAAAATCAAGAAAGGATGACAACATAGGCAAGGATCAAATTACATTAATTTCTGGTGATCTTTATCTAAAGAGACAAGACGATTTCTCTCCTAGAAGAGAAACAACCACAGTAACACATGACAGGGAGAGGTGATTCCAGGGATACTCAAGCAGCATGCAGGAGATTGATGTGGCTGGCAGGGAGAGTACATAAAAATGAAGAGAAAGAATAAGACTGCTTAAAAGAAGAAATTTTGGTAAAAATCAGTTAAAAATTCAGTGGAACTCAAACTGAGGAAGGAGACGTATATTTTAATTATAGGTGGACCTAAGAATATGCTTTTGCTGTAATGATCAGTTGTAATAAAAGAGAAAGAAGCTATTACCCTCCTCAGATACTGTCTTCAGCATTTATGTCACTGGTAAGACCAAGTCATCATCTGTTGGTACATTTAGTTACAATGACTCAGTGACACCACATCCTCACCACTTATCCTTGTCTCCGTCTCAAGAAACAAGCTAGTCTCTTCCTCCAAAGCTCAGAGCCCCCTTTGTGCCACTCTGCTCTTCTCTTCCCAGTACCATCAGGACCCTAATTCTCAATTGATCCCCGCCCTCCCAGACATCTTCAAACACTCCTCACAGCTTTCACCCTATGCCTTCAAATACATATAGTTCTCTGCTCTCCTAGAAAATGTTCTCTTGACCCAGCTGCCCTCTGTAGCTACTGCTATGATTTCTTTCCCTTTTACTGTCAAACTTTTCAAATAAGCAGCCTATATCTGCTGATTCTATTTTCTTTGACATACCCAGGAATCAGGTTTCTGTTCTTATCATCTTCCAAAAAAGAATCTCCCATCATTCTTACCCAATCATTACTATGGCCCATTTATGTTTGATAGCTGTCTCATATCACCTCTCTCCCTCCCTCTCCTTCCCTGCTACACCCCTAGCTTGGACTTTTCCATTTCCTGCCCCTAATCCAGACTCCTTCCTTCCAGTTCAGGATCTTCACTGCACCATTATGACACCTCTCTGTTCATAGTATTAATGTTCCCTACTTTAAGACACAGAACATTTAAATCTTCATCCTTACTTTTAATTTCCTTGTATTTTTCCCATCCTTATTTATCAAATCGTTGCTTGTTGCAATAGAAGAGAACGAATAAATATTTGTTCAGTGAATGAATAAGTGAATGGACATGTATTCTATGCCCTGTCAAGAAGTATCCTCATTGTTCCATCAAGTCCATAGTTACCTTCTATCTTCATTGTGTTGATAAACTATAGCCATGTGGTTTTAGTGGGTCATGGAATCACTGTATATAATTAAATGTGCCAAGCTACTTAAATTCATGTTAACTAGCCAGGAAACTGCAGATCGGGATTACTAACAATACACAGTAGGATTGAGTCAAGCAGAATTTCATGATTGCTTTCCTGTGAAGACTACATGGGCAACTACCCTTTAGGCAATTTTTCTTGCTGTAAATTATTCCATTATTAAAGCATAGCAAGCAAGAAAAATGTTCATAAACGTATACACTAGACAAGAGTTACAAGAAATAGGATGTAATACTTAGTTAAAAGTTATGAAACATAGGCATTTGGAGATGATATTAACTCTCTTCTATTTCCACCTATGATAAATTTCAACTTCTTTTGTTCTTGGGTTGCCTGAAGCCTGATATGTGTTGAAGTCTTTCAATGACTAGCTAATATGTTTAAGCTTTTCTCTAAGACTGACATTCACTACTTTCCCTTTGCAAGTGCTTGCCAATCAATATCAGCAGAGATGAACTCAAAGTCATGAATAAGGTGATTATGTGGCTTTTGTGCTTGCCTGACTAGGCTGCTTCCCTCCAGGGAATACATGACATGCCTGAGGTTCCTACTTTCCTTGCCACATCATACCCCTGAGTTTTGATTTGGCTGATTTACTACAGAATGAAAATCATATAGACCGCTCCATTTCCTCCCAACAGTTTGTTCTTATGGTAAGTCATTTTGGCAAAATGTGAAATTTGTTGACAAGCCTTCCCTTCTAGTTAGAGACCCTTGTCAGTCAGTTTGGGGGCTAGCATCAGTAATTCCTTTTATGAGAAACCAAAACTCCATGTAACAACAAAGTAAATGGATATAATACATGACATAGCTTTATAAAAACAATGAAATAATGTATCATATTGTTTATATTTTTATTCAATTTTAAAATCCTTTTCTGTTCCAGAAAGCCATCTATAATCATGCCAACTTTTAGTGATGTCCTTTGCCTCTGAACCCTCACAGAAATTAAAATTTTGCACTGAATTATATAGTGCATGTGCTATCATTTTCTGTTTGTTGTCAACCACCTGTCCCTCTTTGAGGGTGGGGATCATATCTTTTAGTTTAGATCTCCAAAATATTGCACATTGTAGAATATGTAGTTTGTGAATTCGTGTGTCTACTGAACAATGTTGGCCATGGGGTGGAGAGGAGTGTGGAAGGTAGTGACTAAAATAGTGACAGAATGTGTTAGTTGAGCATTTCTAAATCGCAAGTAACATCGATCCAACCCAACTTGTTTTATTCCCTCTTCCATTCAACAAATATTTATTGAGTACCTACTATGTGCATACACTGCCCTAGATGCTTGGAATATGTCAGTGCACAAAATAGAGCAAGATTCTTCCTCCTGGGGAGATTGCATTGAAGTAGAGTAAGATAGATATTACACAATAAACATAATAAATAATTCAAAAATATAATGGAAGATTATTGGGGAGAAAAGAAAAAAGAACAGGGTAAATGGTATTGGAGAGTTGGTGGGAGGAGATTTTAGGTCAGGGGACCTCCTTCTTGTGAAGGTGATAGTTTGGTAAATACCTGAAATAGATGAGAGAGAGCTATGAAGATATGGTGTGTTCTAGGCAGAGATGGCAGTCAGTGCAAAGGCTCTGGAGTATAATCCTGCCTGATATGTCAAGTTCAAGGCCAATGTGACTAAAACAGAGCGAGCAAGGGACAGAATAGTAGAGGAAGAGATCAGAGAACTAATAAGGGGTGTGTGTGCCAACAGGGGAAGTATTATCACGTGGGTTTTCTTAGGTAACTGGAAAGAAGTGAAGTTTTAGTCAAGTGAAATGGAAAGCCAATGCTAATGCAGGATTTTGAGCAGAGGAATGACATGATCTGACTATAATTTTAAAAGACTCACTCTGGTTTATGTGAAACAAATATTAAAGCAGGGAGACCAATTAAGAGGCAATTGTAATAATATAGGTGACAGATGGTAGTGGCTTGAAGCACAGTGGCAGCAGTGTGATGTTATTTAGATTCTAGATATGAAGTTTAGATTCTAGATATATTTGGAAAGTAGGATGAAAAACTTTTCTGATAAATTATACTGGAGTTGGAAGAAAGGGGAGGAGACAATGATAACTTCAGGGGTTTTTGGCTTGGGCAACTGGAAAGCTGCGGTCGCCATTTAACTAAGGTAGGGAAGACTGCAGGTAGAGCAAATATCACGGGGAAGATCAGTAGTTCAGTTCGGGGCATGTTAAATTAGAAACTTCTATTAGCTATCCAAAGAGATATTGAGTAAACAATTGGGTTGTTAGTTTTTTTGTTGTTGAGATGTATGAATTCTTTATATATTTTGGATGTTAACCTCTTACCAGATATATGGTTTGCAAATATCTTCTCCCAATTGTTAGGTTATTTGTGACAACATGGATGAATCTTGAGGGTATTATGCTAAGTGAAATAAGTCAGAGGGAGAAAGACAAATACTGAGTGAGCTCACTCAGAAATAGAAGATAAAAACAACAAATACATAGAGACAGAGACTCGGTTGGTGTTTACCAGAGGGAAAGAGGGGAGGGAGGAGGATGATTGGGGTGATTAGGCACATGTGTGTGGTGATGGATTATAATTAGTCTTTGGGTGGTGAACATAATGTAATCTATACAGAAATTGAAATATAATGATGTACTCCTGAAATTTATATAATGTTATAAACCAGTGTTACTACAATTAAAATAAATAAATAAATAACCAGTTGGATATACAAGTCTGAAATTTGGATCTGAGCTGGAGTGTAATTATGGCTTTAAGCCCTAGTGGCCAACAGCAACCCACTCTCCAAATGCAAATTAAATGGTATCATGACAGCTCAGTGTCCACACTAATTTGCGTGAATTATCAAGGTTGTGATGATAAGGAGAGACAGCTTGTGGAACTGCTTTCATCACCTTCTACTCGTATTCTGAATATGTGTTAAATAGAAAAAATCTACTTCTTACACTGATCCCATTCCCCAATTTGGCTTTTTCTCTAAAGCAATGGGTATCAAAAACTGAAGCATGATAGAAAGATACTTTCCTGAAAAAGAAAGTGCTAGGGCTTCTGAGACTAATTTGGATGAAAAACAGCAATCCATCTCTCCTTTATAGGTGTTCTTGAGCAACAGTCAGAAGTTTGCTTTCATAATTGTACACTAGTACCTCACATCTACAGATATCTGATTTGCCTGTAAGCCTACATATATATACAAAAAATGTGTTTGTTCTTGGAGACAATGCCTTAAATGCTAGTTTATTACAATTGAATTGGTTTGACGAAAGTAAAACAATATCGGCATTCACAGTTACAGGAATAAAAGTTAGAGGTGCATTTTTCCAATAGTGATTTTCTAAAATGTACATGTTCACTTTCCCAGCTCAAAGATGGTGCTGGGAAATTTAAGCCAATGTACAGTTGTGCTAATTTTTAAGTACCTTTAGTCTCACAGAGTTGCACAAACCAACAGACACTAGTATAAAGTTCTCATTGCCAAAAATTCTGATTATACTTCTACGGCACAGGAAGTTTGGAATCAAATGAGTTTTTAAGTAATTAGGAGCTGTAGAAAATGTTCCTAAATAACATACAACAGAGCAACAAATCTTTACTGTCCTGGATGGCAAAATAAAAGATAGGAAACTACCCTTGCTTGTTCATAAAGCTAACACCAGGGATCAAATGCTGGATTTGGTGATGTGCAAAGGTTGTTTGCCCTGAAACCAACCTAATATTTGAAGAGGAGTACCCTGAAAATCTTCTCATTTGCAAGCTCAGTCTAGGAGCTATGAAATTTTTCTGCATTTAGTTTCCCCTCTGAAAAATAAGAATCATAACATTTTCCATGAAAGGTGGTAGTGAAAAAAAGAGATATGTTAAAGAGCTTGACAAAAAGTATTTATCTAAAATGCAACTCCAAGGTCAGAGTTATTTTTATTAATGATAATATAAATCTTATTTCCAAATGTTAATTCCAATATTCAACAGAAATAATATTCCACCGAATTCCTATATCAGGAAATACTGATAAATGTGCCATCAATAATTCTATTAAATGTGTGTAACACTTGTGTCAGCAAAACTTGATGCATACATATACATCTAAGCCTTTCCTTTCAGCGATGTAAAAGCTGTTTTATGACCATCTCATTGGCCTTCACCCACCTGATTTTGCAAAGCATACATTTTAAGAGGGCAAGGAGCAAGAATTTCACAATATATAACCTTACTGAGCTAACGTGGGTGCTGACAGGAAAACCGTTGACTACAATTATTCTAACAATAGCATCAGGTTATAAACTCCCTCACCATGGGGGGGGGGTCAAAAGCTTCCCCTAGAAAAGCAAAGATTTCTCAGTGAACGCTATGCCACATGGCTCATAAAAATTCATTACATCGCCCTTCTCTTCCTGTGGTAAGACACATGTAAAATCAGGAATTTTCCCAGTAGATCTTTCTCATAGCATTTTGAAAATAAACTTGGACACACACACACACACGCATCCTACAGAGTGTGTTGAGATTGATGAGTGAGTTGAGCTTGATGAGTGAGTTGTAGGTAAGGCATGTCACATGCCTCAGATCAAAGGTGCCATGCACACAACAGCAGCCTCTTTTAATGCAAAGGACCCCCATATGCATGTGCTAGGAACTGCCACCGCTGACTGAGTTATGGGAAATGCGGGTGGAATGTCAAACATGTAGAGAGTAGGCCTATAATTATTCACAAAACTTCAGGAAATAAACATTCGCTTTCAAAAAATTGTTTTCAGCTGCTTTAAAGCCAGTGACAGCTAAATTACAGTTCAGGGAAGGAAAAGTTTCCATTTTCTAATTTGATGCATTTTGTTGCATCGTACTACATTATCCAGAGTCAGGGCTGCCACATCCTGTCATGCTTCAAACCACAGGCTGAAAGCTCCACACAGCTGAAAGAGCTGTTTGTCCAGTCACACAGTGTGCTAAGTGTGCTATGAGAAAAGTGTCTGGGGACTTGGGGTAATTCTTTTGGTTAACATTCCTAGGATTTCCACAAGTGCTTTTGGCTGTACATGCTGTGGCTGCTCCTTCAGCATCTTCTTTGTGACAGCTGTGATATGTTTATGGAAACTCGGTGGACCCTGCCTAGGAACAGCCCCAAACTCACATTCTCCCATGGCTTTGCCAGGAAAGGAGGATGGGAAGGGAGAAGGAAGAAATGGTGGGAATCAAAACAGCAAGGCTTGGGTGCTCACAAGCTGACCAGTAGCTGTTGGGAAAATAGATAAGGTGCTGACATCTGACAGTATAAGAAGAAAGAAAGGAAATTAAGTTTTATTAAAAGAGATAACAGAAATGCTATCAGCCAGGCAGTTTCGTATTGCCTGCTGAGTCCAGTGATGAGGATTGCCAGTTCTGTAAATGACAGACTGTCAGAAATGGCCTATAGAGGCACAGTAAGATTCACAGAAGCTTCGTTCTACTGCAGATCTTACTCTCATAAAACTTTTATGATACTCTAACTGATTAGATGTGAAAAAATTAAAAATCCTATATACTTTGCTTAATTTAAGATTTTGAGCTAGATTTTTCTACATTAAACCCTAGGCCATGGTCAATTAGAAATACGTATTCAAAAGGAAAAACTATTTAATACAACAATTTTATACACAAAAGAATGAAGCTGAAAGTTCTGGCTGAGATTAATGTTTATTACAAGAAATTCAAAGTAATATTCTCTGACTCCTTATTAAGATCTTATGTTACTATTTATTATGACTTTGAGCAACTCAAAAAAAAACACAAATAAAAAAATCACACCTAGACTTCAAGTATTAAAAAAATACTGATAATCCCATTAGATTAATCCACTTGCCTGTCAAAGTTTGCTACACAAACTTTGAACTGTTGAAATAGGCAACTTTTTTTCACCTCGAATGATACCCATGACTTGAAAACCTTTTATCTTTTTAAAATTGTGAATAGCCCAAATAATTTAGGATAGAAAAAAATAGGAAATAGAGGACTTGCTCCAAATGAGGTAGACATTTTTATTAGCATAAATTAAAGTTGTTCATATGAACCTACTTCCTTCAGGACACTGAGTTGGGAAAAACCAAGAACTCCCAAATTATGTTTCTTCATACTTCCCAATTTTAGTATGAAGAGTTCCTGGGTTGCATTGAAAATGGATTTTTTTTCTAAACAGGTTTTCAAATTCAGATATTATGAGCAGTGTTTGGCTGATTACATGATTCGCAGTGGCAAATCCCTCAGTACTGGTGAAGTGGGAAGATTGGCAGACTTCAGTGCAGTCAGGTTATAAGTACAGACACTTCAATTTTCAATTTAATGGGTTATTTTGGTGTGGAAAGGGTTGAAGCTTGAGTGAGGAATGAGAAAATAATTGTCTGAGGCATGAGAGCTGTGTAGAGTTGCTCTGGATTTTAAATAAAGTTATTTTTGGAGAACCAAGAAACTATAGTACATATTCTGTCAAAAATCATTTCTGATTTCTGAACTTATTTTTAAAAATCTGAGAAAGGAATGCAACTTAAATCACATTTAAATTGTATTCAAAATCTTTGGGGGAACAAAGCATGATAAAAATACACAAGTTTGGTTACTACATGTGTATTCTTTATTGAAATAAAGTACTTAAATCAAGAGTGTCCCAGAATATCTGTAGCTCGTGTTATATATTCAACTGGAAGCCTATGGCCATGAATTATTAAAATCTCTGAAGAAAGAGATGAATTATGTAAACAAAAGACATTGAAATAAGTCTCAATAAGGCATCTAGTTAAGACAGCTCTATAAGTTCATAAACACATAGCCTCTTTTCCAAAAACACAGCAATGGCAGATAAAATTGATTAGAAATAACTCAGCTCAAAAAACAATATAAACATCTCCATGTACTAGAAGTGGAACAGAAATGCAGAGTACTAGCAAAACTGAAACTCAGTGCTGTCTGGGTTCTGGGACAGGTTGGCCAGAATGTTGGCTCCTGCAGGGTTAACAGAGTCTACACATGCTTCATGGGAGATGGCAGGTGTAAGCCAGGCTTACTACCTGAAGCCAGGACTTGAAGCTAGGACTCTTTTCAAACCTATCATGAAAAAAGGCCAAAGAAAAGCACTGCTGACAACCAAAAGAATCCACAAACACCAATTTATTGCAAACAAAATTAATTTTAGGGAGCACTTTGACAGTCTTCAAAATGAGAATGCTTATGATGTTCAGTTCGTCTTTTTCAACATGGAAAAGAAATGACAAAATAAAATGTGAAGAAATGAAGAATGAAAAAAGTAGCTATGTGATAAGCTTATTAGAAACCTTGAGAATAAAAAAACTAACATAAAAGTCTCAATAAATTGTATAAATGCTGAAATAATCACAAAGATAGAACTAGTGAATTTAAGAACTAAGGAATTCACTCAAAGTGCACCAGAGAGATAAATAAAATGAGGAGCAGTTAAGAGCCAGAGGATAATCTGAGTGACTCTACATAAGTCCAAATTGATTTCCAAATGAAAGGAAGAGAGGGAATTATAGAGGGGCAATATTTGAAGATAAATAGCTGAGATGTTAAATATTTGAAGAAATCCTTGAATCTTCATATCATAAATGCATTCTGAGTGCCAAAAAAGTTATATAAAAATAAGTTCCACATCTAGACATGTACCACAAAATTGCAGAATTTTAAAGAAAAGAGAAAAATCTTAAACTACCAAAGAGAAAAGATTGTTTATTTACTAAGAATAATTCTTAAACTGGGAAAATCTTCATGCAGCAACAACCAAGGCTAGAAGACAATTTAATAGAATTCAAAAATATCTGCAAAGCACTGAGAGAAAATAACTGGTAACCTAAAATTTTATACCCATCTAAGCTATCACTTAATAATAATAATAACAACAACAGAAAGCAGACACACAAAATCAAGAGAGTTTCACTGAAAGACTAAAGAATGTATTTTAGCACAGAGAAAAATAAAGCAGAAAATTACTGGATGAAAAAGAAAATATTGAGTAGAAATTAATAAAAATGTGTGTCAGTAAATTTAATTTATTGACAGATTGACATGATTAATTAATTATTGACATTGACAGTTGACTATTTTAAAAATGTAAAACTAAACCCTAAAATATAAAACTAAACTCTACCCAGCAATGAAAGATGAATTCGAATAATTTATATTTATTTATATATTATCCATAGAGAGTATAAATATCTTTGGTAAAATTCCTAAGTACTTTATATTTATGGGTGCTATGTCTCAAGCACTCCAAGCACTCTTTATACTCACCTTAGGCTCTTCGCACTTGTTCTTCTGCTTGTTTGGAAATGCATCCCCTTAAATCTTGTCATGGCGTTTGTCTCTCACTTTCATTCAAGTCTCTGCTCTAATATTGCCTTTTCAGTGTTAGAGGTCAGAGAGGAGGTGACAAGTCTATTTGAAATAGACCCCCTTTTATTTGTCACCACATGATGGTATATATTTATTGATTGACTGATAATCTCTCCTCTTTGATTTAAGCCTCATAACAGACATTCAGCTAATGCTTGTTGAGTGAGTGAATGGATAAAAAATGGAAGTAAAAACTAAAATAATATTATTACTGACTTTTGTAACCAAATATTTTCTGAAGTATTTATTAAAATAGTAATGTAGGCTAATAGAGTATTTGAATAGCCTTTGTAAATGTTATTTTAAGTACTGTGATATTGCCAAATATCTGGAAGAGCGATAGACCATGTTTACAGAGCAAAGTCAAGCTGCATTCCATACATTATCTCATTTAATCCTCATAGAAGTGTAGCTGGTGAAGAAATTGAAGCTGAGAAGACAATGCCACTGAGCTAGTGAATAGTAAAATCAATATAGTAACAGAGGTCTATTTGACTCTAAATTCAGTGCCTTTTCTACCACACTGATCTTCCTACACAAATGTCTCCAAAGTACCTATTTTGTGCTTAAGTATTGGCTGTGCTTAATTCAATATCATTACTACCTCCTTGCAAGTTCTCTGCATCACAGAGGAGAAACTGGGAACTACATTTCCCAGAACCCCTTCCCTCCATGATTCCAAGTTAGAACTTGCCAGTGAGTGGCTTTCACATGAAAATGAGGGGTGGGAGGGAGGGTGGGCATTATTCTTCTGAGACACTGGCAGCCAGACATATAGACAGACCTGAGATCCACAGCAGCTTTCCAGGGAGCTCTTGAGGCCCACCTCCTTCATAACTGCAGGTGAGATCACCAGAGGTGGCGCTTCTGATCTTTGCTTCCCCAGTTCTTCCGACGTAAACCTCTAGCTGTTATATTAAAACTCTTTACAGCTGGGTTACATAGAGTGCGTTCTGTTTTCCTGACCAAATTCTGAATACATGCCTTTTGCATATGATATTTTATCACAACCTCTCTTAGCCTCTTAACAGATGAGAAAAATGAGGCATAAAGAATTAGTTGCTCTGGATCACAATAAATTGATCCCTCAAGCCTATGCCCATTCTGATTAAATTGGAGGAGTGCATTGGGAAGAATGTGGAGGCTGCTGGGCTTAGTGAGAAACAAGGTCATAATCTCCTAGCACTGTCATTGACAATGCCTGGGTACAGAAGCGGGAAATGGTGGTAAATGTATTTATCAGTAATGTACTAAAATATCAAGGGAATAATAAAATGACAACTCTGGTTTGGCCTCAGTGACTCAGGTTGGTACTCTAGAAACTCACACCCTCATTGGGCAACTGTTTAGCCCTCTGCACAAATCAGGATTAACGATGTAGTCTCATGTGTTAAACATTGTAAATTAGCTATGCCATTATGTTTTATTTTCATATTTTTAAAGGTCTCCCAATAATTTTTTATTGCCCATTCCGTTACTATAAACCCTTAATGGGTAAATAACCCTTCTTCTAAAAGGTTTTTCTATTAACATATTTTTTTTGGGGGCTTACTCAGACAAAACACAGGCTTTTACTAAAATCCCGAGGTCACTCAGTCAAATGTGTCATTCATCCCATGGTGCTGCGTAACCTTGCAGAGAAGCCTGCCTCATACATAAGATCAATAATAACTGTAATGTACTCGGCACAAGCAAGATTCAGTACTTCCTTCATGAAAGACTAAAAGACAGAAAAAATAATAGTGGTACTGTTACCTGGCACCTTTATTCTTGTTTTACAAGCAATATGCAATTTAATTTGGATTTAACTTCCCTCTTCTGTAATCTGCACTTCTTTCAAAATGCTGACATGAAGGAAATGGCAAATCAGAAGAGTTTAGCAAATGTGCATTTTAAACATAAGGCAGGCATTATGAGATCTACCATGTGTCTGATCTTTGTTCTTGGTTCATGAGGCCACAATTCATGTCAAATCATTTATCTTATTTTTATTTCAAGACTACAATTGCTACACTATGTAGTTTAGCAGTTAGAGAAAATGATTAATAGGTCTCCTTAGCTTCTGACAAATGGTTGGGAATATAAAAATGGAACAAAACTAACAACAACCATAGAATATACAACCAGTGATCCAGAAGTGGAACGGCAGTCATTCACCTATTTCTGGGAAAGAAAGCAATAATGTGATGAGAATATTTCTGTCTTTTTCCACTCAGGGCTTATTATTTACAAGTCAATTTATATTCTTAAGATATTTTCTGACAATGCAGTAGATCAGTACTATATTTTAAACAGACTTTGTCTTAGAGGTTTTTAAAACTGCTTTCTCTCTGTCTAATTTGAGAGTAATGAGTGCCTTGGTTCAGCTACGGTGTGAGTTCTAATGTCAATTCTTCCCATTTCACAAGCAGAATGTTTGGACCACAATTTGTCAGGTTATTATGATCTGCTTCATCCATTCAGGTGGCCACTGAACTGCCTGCAATCTGCACCATTAATCAAGTTGCCTACTTGGTTGTTAAGGGAACTGAAAACATCAGCTCAGCTATTTTTTCCAATCTGGTGTTTTTCATGTTTTGTGCACTTTATCACGTTGGTGACTCAATTTCTCTGTTTTGCATTCAGTTTTCCACTCACAGTAGAAAAATACATCAGTATATCGGTGTTATCATAGTTTTTAGCCTGCATAATAATCTGGCAATGCCTTTTAACCTGACCTTGATAAGCAGATTACTAAAATTTTCACAGTAAGAGCTGTAGCTGGTGTCCAAAAAATACTCTTGGTTCAGTAGCATGGGAAATAATGAAAACAGAATCATTTTTCTATTTACTAACCAGAAGTATGTCCATGTATTTCCACTATCATTATCTACTTCATACTTAGTGGAGATACTTAAGCAAATATTAATAATCAGTATAATATTCCTGAGGACTTTGCCTCTTTCTTGAGATAAAAATTGAGAAAGCTGAGCAATTACCAAATGGGTTTCATCCACAGAGAAAAATACCTAGAAAAATCTGGCTAAAGCAGAACCTTGTCCTCAATTTAAAAAATCATTTCTTCAATCCTTTTCAACCTACTTTTTAAAATAGTAATTAATTAATTCAACAAATATTTAAGGAGTACTTAATTTGTTACAGGACTTTGGATATTCAAAGGTAAGTACAACCTCAAGAAGTTCTAGAAATGAGGATTCACGGTGAATTCAATCCACGCCCCCTCTCTAACCCCTATCTACTCATCAAATCTCAACTTGATGCCCCAAAATTTTGTAAGAAAAAGAATTGTAACGTTGAAAGGGTGATACCTCTATGAAAAATACATGAAGCAAGCTAGGTAAATTATGAAACACACTCATGATGTCTTCAGCTAAATGTAAAACTGTGTATACTTTTCAGGATACAAAAATAGATTCAAAGTTTATGACTATAACCTTTAGGAGAGACTGGTCACTATACCATCCAAGTTATATGTACCCTACCCTGCCCCACACTATTTCTCCCTGTATATTCTAGTAAAGACAGAGAAGCTAAAACAGCCTTGATAAAGACAAGGACAGGGTATTACGGGTGCATACAAAAGGAGCAACTAAACAGCAACAAGTCCATCTGAGGATCCTTGCTTCAGCAGGAATATCCTATGTAGGGACATCTAGGTTCCTCTTTTTCCTGATGAGGAGACTGGATCTCTAGAAGGAGACAGCAGCAAGAGATAAACTGTAGGCACTCATTTACTAAATGTTTGCTTACTGCATATCCATTCATTGGACATATGTTCAACAACTATTTCTTGAGTGTCTATTGTGTGCTAGGCATATGGCATTTACCAAGAATCCCTTATGTGCCAGGTATTGCATCTGCATTAGTGATGTTTCTATGTCCTGGGGAAGGAAAATGAAAATCCTAGAGAGAACCTCACATCCATTCTTTTCCTCCACCATTGATGACCCAAAGTCTTCTAACTTCTGTTTAGAAAAGCCACACAAGTTTGCTTGGAGTGAGCTTCCTGAATCTTCCCTGGGGAAAACCTTCCCATTATGAAAATTATACATTAAAGAAATTAAAGTAGCTCTTTCTGGCTTGTAAACCATTGTTAAAGAAATAAAGAACACCCCAAGCCTGAGACAAACCCTAAATGACACCTGAAAAAAGGAGATATTTCTGGCAAAGGATATTTAGAAGAAATCACAGGGAAGATGATGTTTTGATCACTTTTCTTTGTTTC
This sequence comes from Tapirus indicus, assembly GCA_031878705.1. Classification (NCBI taxonomy): domain Eukaryota; kingdom Metazoa; phylum Chordata; class Mammalia; order Perissodactyla; family Tapiridae; genus Tapirus; species Tapirus indicus. Next base: position 42,933,585 of record CM062925.1, read on the forward strand.
TACAGTGTTGGAAACTTGTAGAAGCAAAGGCTTCACTTGAAAAAAAAAGAAAAACTGTGAGTTATTTCACTTAAATGAAATGCAATTTTACCTGAAAGGACCCTTTTTTCTCTCAGTGTGAGGCAACAGTAATTTAATTTAGGAGGCTGTTAACCCCTGAAGTAACGATATATAAATCATATTAAAACCACCCTGGAATTTGTAGCAAGCAATGAAATAGATCCCAAGACCAATAAAATAGTTCAGCTAAGTGACTTATCTAAAATGTACACCAGGTAGCAAAGAAGAGGATCCAGGCTTAATTATAAGCAAATACTCAGTTTCCTTTTCCTACTTTCTACATTTTTCCCTTCACTCAGCCATAATTTCAAAGTCATTTTCAGATTCTTTCCATTAAGATTTCTTTTCTTTTTTTCTTTCTCCTTTTGTTTTTTCAGTCACAGTTTGACATGAGTTTGGAAACTGCTAAAAAGAACTTAGCTCCATTTAAAAATCAAACCAACTCTCTGCCTCTCAAATATCTGATAAGAAATTTTAGGGGCTGGCCCTGTGGTATAGTAGTTAAGTCCAGTGCACTCTGCTTCGGCGACCTGGGTTCACAGGTTCAGATCCTGGGTGTGGACCTACACCACTTGTCAAGCCATGCTGTGGCAGTGACCCACATACAAAATAGAGGAATATTGGCACAGATGTTAGCTCAGGGCTAATCTTCCTCACCAAAAAAAAGAAAGAAATTTTGCCTGTGTTAAGTCTACAAAATAGTATTTTTGTTGGATTATATTAAACCAATTTTATTGTTCCCAATGAAAATTTTAAAATGCTTTGAGGCAACTATTTTCACATTTCATATAAAAGGAAATAGGTTTAAGATTCAGAAATTTAGCAGGTGCTGGGAACAACACATATAAGAAGGAATCATTCCCTGTGATTCAAGGTTGTATCCTGTTTTTTTTTTTAATTTAATTCATTTGAAGATATGTAAATAGCATATATTTCATGTTATATAAAGCAATGAAATATTGCATAACCCTTGTATCATTGGTCTATACTGAACTTTTGCTGTTTATCATTAGCAATGACATCTTTATTGCCAATGGAATAAAACAATTTTTAGGAATGGTCACTAAATTGACATAGCCACTGGACATCTGCTTTTCACAGTCTTGATGTCTTACATTATTATCAATCTCTGAAATACATTTTAGCCAGTATTGTTTGTTGTGAACAAGAATATGGTGCCAGAACAAGGAGCACTGAACTGTCCCAGTTGTTGGCATTTCAATAGCCAAAAGAGTGCCTCCTGATTTGCTTTTTCCAGAGCTGACCACAACTCAGATTGGCCTGCATCGACCCGGGAGTATCCTTTCGGTGTTGGCATCTCTCCTTTTTGCAAAATCTAAAACTATAGGAAAATAGCAGACCTGCGTGATGGGCAGCCACTGCATCTACCTCTATGTCTGTATGAGACTTCTTTATCCAGTCTTGGTGCTTCCACAGAAGGGGGAGACAGCTAGTTCCTGATCTCAGTCATGCAAAAAAAAATGTGTTTACTTACCAAAAACACTTTCACTACTCGTAAGAGGCCTTCTCTGAGAAATGAGTACTGGGTAGATTGTTGAAAGTGAAGCTGAATACGTTTACTGAGGGACAGAACACAGAGAATAAGATATAGAGGCATATTTTAGTCTTGGTACAATAACAGACAATGGTACATTGTCATACATGTTTAATAAGGGTTTGATCATTTTTTTAAAAAGGAAATAATGACAAGATTGAGGAACTTGAATAATTTGGAATGTTAAAAAGGGGAAACAGATATTGACAATATTTGATAAATTAAAAAATATAATTGCTTTCATAGAATTTCATGAACAGAAGGTAAAGATGTTAAAATTTAAACACATCTGGGTATGCAAACTTCCATTTTTGGTTACTGAGAGAGTTGCCAGACAGAAATAATATTAGTTGATAAATAAGCAATAATAGCTACAATTTACTCAGTGGTTGTTCTGTGTCAGACATTGAACATTTTACATGAATCATCTCATTGCTGGCAGACATTGCTAGTGCCTACCCAATAAATATTCTCTGTTTTTCTTTACTAACAGGCCACCGAGTTTGTTTGGAGTGGACATGTGTCCAATCAAAAATCCCCTAATTTTCTAGCTTCCATTGCAGCAAGGGGTTGCCATAAGATGCAGTAATAGCCTCTGAGACATAATGGGAACCTACTGAAAAGATTTCCAAAAAAGGACATGCTACCTCCTTCTCCTTCTCAGACTTGCAGGAGTGACAGTGACCTTGCAACCATAAATATGAAAATCACATGTGAGTATATGCCCCAGTCCCAGACTGCCAAATTCCAGGCTTCTTCTTATGTGTGAGAAATAAATCCCTAACTATTCAAGCCACTGTTAATTGCATTTCTGATGCCTACACAATTTCCAACTGATGTTGAAATACGCCTATGGAGTATTACTAGGTTGAATCATATAAAGTTTTGACCTACAAAAATGGCAATTTCATTCATTCATTTTTCATAATTCATTTAACAAGTATTTATTGAACATCTACTATGTACCAAGCACTAACACATGATAGCAAACTAGAAAAACAGTGTCCCTTATTTTCAAACATATTAGCAAAATGTTACTGTCTAGCCCCCAGATTCACAAAACTAAATTATAGAACTAGTTAACCAAACTAAAGGATAATTACTTGAATATGAGTCAGACACGGTAGGATGAAAATTATATAGATACATTAATTTAAACCAAACAGATGATTTCCTTTTAACATCAATATGGGAACAATTTGAAATTCAGTATCCTGTACAGTGGTTGTTACAAAGTTCAGAAAATTGGAACTCTACAAAATTGGGAAAAATAGAATAGGACAAGTCCTCTAACAGCCTGCAGTTTAAAAAGAAAAAGAGGCCAAGATTCAGGATCTATTGGTGAGGTGCTTTAGTTCCTCCACAACTCCTCTTTAAAATGTAGGCCACGGACTTTGGACAGCAACTTCAATCTGAGTTCACATCCAAGTGATTTTTTTTTTTTTTATTGCCAAGAACAACCAGACTTGGCAGGAAGCTCTGACACACAAGTGTTAGTTCCCAAGGAGTACCAAATGTGTCTTCTAAGAACTGTGGTCAGACACTCTAATGAGGCTCTTATAAGGAAAAATAACAATTCTTCACTTGAGATCTAAAAAACGAAAACCAAAAAAAAAAAAAAAAAAAACCGAAAAAGAGTTACTTTAGTTGATTTAAAAAATTCTTTGAAAGTTGGAAGAATTTCTCTTTATTTTTTCTTAATACTATTCCTCCACGAAGTCTTGCTTTGGGAAACAAAGTATACTTTCCAAACATTTACACAGAAAGGATACTCTAGTGGTTCAGGAGATCAAGCAATAATTTTAAGATTTAAAAACCATAAGATTTAACTTGACAGTTGGGGAGAAAATTCATCTTTGCTTTGCAAGATTTTTATGAGGATTATCGAATGAGGCCACATGTTACTTTGTCTTTACAACTAGAGGGACTGAAAAAAAAGTGTCAGTGAGAATGTTGAAGGTTTTCACTAAATAAATATTTAGCAACACTTGAATAAAAATTCTACTAGTTTGCTAATTCCCAGCACTAACACACATTAAGAGTCCATTGTAGGCAGAATGGGTGTTAAAATACCTCTTTCCCCAGGAAAGTATACTTGTTAGATGCTTCCTGGTTTTGTCGAGGTTATTACCTCATCAGAAAAGTGCTAATCTTTTCTGAGAGGAGCTAAAGGTGGCTTTGGGTCCTGATCTGCCTGACACCGTCTTCTCCAAAGCAGAACGTGTGTCCTGCATGCAGGGACCTGAGGAACCCATGATCTTGTCCATGTCAGGCAGCATTGCTGTTGTAAGGATGGAATCACCGTAGAAATAAGAGATAACAGCAACCACAGATAATGGTGTATTAAAGAAAGTAATTTATTTTAAAAAATTATTTAATTCTTAAAGTTCTTTAAAAAAAATTAACCACAAATAAAGACTTCCAGATCTGATGAGGAACCAGCTCCAACTCACGGAAGAACCACGTTCCAGCAATCAACCAAGCATTCTGTTGGAAAGAAATACTTGGATTTTACCATAAATTAAAAAAAGAAAAGTCCTAAAAACAAATAGAAATATTGGCCTATTTTGATAATGAAAATAAGGGAAATTTATAATTAAATGAATCTCATTTTGAATTCTCAAAATCATGAGTTTAAAAATAATATGTTTATTTCTAATTATAAGAGAAATATATGTTGACTTAGATAAATTGGAATACATTGAAACATACAAAGGAAGAGTCTCCATAAACCAGTAATCAACAATGTCCATTGTTAAGAGCTGTTGCTATGTGTGCAGGTGTATGTATATACATTTTCTTTTTCTTGTATGTTTGTGTATATATATGTTTAATAAAGCTTGTGTATATATTTAACATAAGAGCTCAGACTGCATTTCTGTCTTTTTTTGAAACCTAATGCCATATTTTGAGCAATTTCCTATATCTAAACCAATTTTTTCAAAAGCATCATTTTGATATTGCGGAGTATGGCAGACAGACTCTAAGGGTAGTTGGCATTATCCCCACCTCCTGGTGTTCACACTCTCTTGGGTTCCCTTTGAGTTTGTGTGGGACCTGTGTCTTGCTTCTAATCAACAGAATATATTAAAGTTGGCAGGGTGCACGAGATCACTCCCATGTGAATGTTATTATGTTAGGTAAGATGGTAGTGCTCATCTTTCAGGAGTCTCTCTCTCCCTTGTTGGTTTCGAGGAAGTACACGACCATGTTGGGCGTCCCAGGTGGCAGGGAACCGCAAGTGGACACTAGTTGCTCAGGACAGAACTCCAGGTGACAGCCAGCAAGAAGCTGAGGCTCTCAGTCCTACAGCTGCAATTCTGCCAACAACCAAAGTGAGCCTGGAAGCAGATCCGCGCCCAGTCAAGCCTCAGTGTCATCTCAGACCATCGTCACATCTTGACTGCAGCCTTGTGATACCCTAAGCAAAAGATCCAGCTAACCCATGCCAAGGCTCCTGATCCACAGAAACTGTGGGATAATGTGTGTTCTTTTAAGCCAGTGAGTCTGTGGTAATATTGTTACATAGCGATAGAAATACACAAAGTATTTCACCCTATGTATACACCATGATTTATTTGGCCAAGCCTTTATTGGACAGTTAACTTGTTTTCTAATTTTTTTATTTTTGTAAATAGTCTGTGATAACCATGCTTGAATATGTACATTTCTGGTTAACTGATCAATTTTGTGCATATTGATTTTTTTTAAAATTATACACTGGATTCTGATATGTTCACTCAGACACATATTTTCTGGCTGCTGATGGGTGTCCTCCAGGATTTCTGAACTGATGAAATATAACAATAAGCACAATGTACTGAATAAGGCCATGGGATTGCCTAGGGATTACCAAATTGGATAACATCTAGGAATGCCAGATGAAAGTTTGCTGAATGAAAGTTTGGGGATATTTGAGTACAAAATTATTCATGCTCAGTAGGCTCTCTAGCAACTTATTATCCAAAGCAAACAAATGTATTTTGTAAAGCATTCCCCATGAAATACACTTGCTATTCAGTTTGATAGGGAACAGGGATTTTTTTTTTCCCTATAGGCCCATAGGCTTAATTTGACCCAATTGATCATCACATTTCTCTTTTTAGGCTTATACTTTTTCTTTAAAGATCTGGATAACTTTTTCGGGCACCCCATCCTATAAAATTAATTTCTAATACTATACAACAGATGTATAAAACACAGCTCTGAACACCATATGCTTGTGAATATTTGTAAAGTAAATCACTAAACTTTTGGTCAGAGAGTTGTAGGTATTGACTGTAATTGCAGACATAAATGAAGATCCAGATCAGCATCATCTTATCGAGAAAGCCACAGCTACTTAGAAGACTATGATTTACTTGTAGGGACTTCCATCCAAGTCACTTCACGTATTCAAAATCAGGACTAGCTTATACAAAATCTGCAGAGGACAGATGGGCAATTAACCACTGGGGAGGCCCAGGTGAACGCTGCCGAGAGTCATCGGTAGAATCCTGGCCTCATCTATTCTACCACTGGTAGGCATGCAGCTACCACTCAGCATACATAGGGGTGGGCTGAGTGAGGTCAGATCTTTGGATTTTTCAAGACAAAGCTGAGAGATTCATATTTTTCAGGGAATTCTTATTTTTAAATGTGTTGCAAGCCAAATCAAATATGTCTACATACTGAATTCAGCCAAAAGACTGCCAGTTTGCGACCTGTAGTCTTAGTATTTACTTCTTAAATACGACAATAGTATGCCTATTTAACAACTGGAAAAAAAAAGTAAGTGGAAATGGAAATTAATAGGCACAAACTTGCAGAAAAGGGACTGCTAGTCAGGCATAAAACCAATAAATCAACTTATGTACTTTCCGTAGGCCTCACATACTTTCCATGGGATTCAGAACATCACCAAAGGGTTTTGCCATGAAATTCACAATCAGCTGAAATTTGAGGACATGTGCTTGTGAAGACTTTTATGAACACTTTTTTTGGTGGAATAAATGTTAAAGGTAAATATGCAGAGAATCAATTATTCAAAAAGAAGAAACGAAAGCAACAAATCATATCAGAAAAGGTTCTGTTGATGCTATATCTGGTTGTCATGAATGTAGGCAAACAATTAGCAGACTTTCAGTTCTGCTTTCCAAATACACAGTGTTTGATCACTGAACTAGATAGTGCTCTATTTGGCAAAGCTCGCTCTGCATCTTGAATTTCAAAAGCATTGAAGTAAACTTATGAGCCAGCTTTCTTGAAAGAGCTCCCTCATGGTGGACATAAAAAATGCAAAGTGTTCTATGAAAATATGCTCTCAGAGCTACATGATACTACATCCAGCCAAACTAAAACTCTTCTGATATAAGCAGGTCAGGTTGTAAAGTTCTTTTCATTTTAGCAGAGACTTTGCTTTTTATCACTTGCTATGTCAACATCCTTGTAAATTCACATCCTAATTTTAACTAGTCTGGGAAATTAGACAATTGCTTATGCAGTGAGAAATATAGGACAGAACATTTATAGGAGACTTTTTTTCCCCAGGTCAGGTTTCCCCTAGATAGGTCCAACACTCTCCGTCTTACTGATGATTACTGCACTTACAGAAAAGTGTAGAGAGTTTTTGCAAGGGTCTCGAGATTCACAGAGAATATGAAAAAGAAAACATGCAGAAGGACTTGAAGTGGGAAAACATACTGCTTTCCAAAGAATATGAGACAAGAGGGGAGTCTGGAGGAATGTGTATGTGGGCTTGATCCATGGGTCAGAAACTAAACAGGTGGGAGAGGCAGAGAGCAGGGCATGAAACCAAACTCATGAAAAGAAGCCCTAGTAAGAGACAACAGACAACAGGCCAGGAGCCTTCTGAAGAGCAGACAGACATTTGCAGTTATATAGTAGATTTGATGGATGTGGTCAAACAGGCTGGATAATTATGCCCCACATGTTCCCATTTGTCCTATATCTCTTAATAGTAAAACTTTTCTTTGTTTTGGCTTAAAATATTTGAATAATTGCCTTAACTCTCACATCACTCATTCTAATTACCCCTGAATCCATTACCAATCACCAATCAACAGTTGCCAGTCTTAGGAAGGTAGTGTTGAGAGCATTTTGGTAGCTCTGAGGAGAGGAGTTTGTAGCTAGGACCTTGTGGTTTTTGAGGTTACCTGGTCTCATCCTAGAATGTCCTCCATTCTTGCTAAAATTTTATGTGTCAAAGTATAGGAGTTGAGCCAGCCCTGATGGCCTAGTGGTTAAATTCACTTGTCCACTTTGGTGGCCCAGTTTAGTTTCCGGGCTCGGAACCACACCACTCATCTGACAGTAGCTGTGCTGTGGTGGCAGCTCACACACAAAAACCAGAAGAACTTACAACTATACACAACTATGTACTGGGACCTTGGGGGTGGGGGAAGGAGGAAGAAAATGAAAAGGATGAAGAGAGGAAGATTGGCAACAGACGTTAGCTTAGGGTGAAACTTTGCCTACAAAAAAAGAAAATCTGAAAAGTAGAGTGATATCAAAAATCCATTCCCTTAAAAAAAAAAAAAGGAATAGGAGTTAAATGGAAGGTTCACTATCTACAAAGTTATCTCTGAATTTATATTTTAGGACAAACTAAGGTCCAAAACACATTCTGGGGGGACCATACACCATACACACTTTTTCTAAGTTTCTAAGTCAGGACTCTAGCGGCAAATGAACATGGGTATTTTTAAGTCACCTATATCCCATAATCTGATTATATAACTATGTTTTTGAACATGCCTTTTAATGCTACAATTTTTTAACTTGTATCATTGAATTTCCTATGTTTCTGAATACCTAATTTCAGAGGAAATTACAGGTAGTTAATGAGTTTGAATACATCTTTCAAGATTTCCATTTTAATGATTGATAGCCTATTTTCAAAAAAGAGAGGGGATTAAAACCTACATTAATCCTGGAATCCAGGGGATACTATTACCCACAAAGCAAAAATATTGAGATATAGATAGTGCTACATACTGTGTGTGCAGGTAAGAATTAACCCACCAACACCTCCTTCTCTGGGAAGGAATGCCTGCTGATGGACAGACTGTCCAAAAGATCCTAATCAACCCATCCATCTCAGAGCGAAGAGAATCAGAGATAAGGCAGGGCAAGTGTAATCACGAGTCTGGGTTACTTACAAAGTTCAGTTATTGTAGGTTGTCCAAATTACTCTGAAAATTCTCAACAAAGAATAAAACTTTTATAAATCAGCCTCACAATTAAGGTTTTTGAAAACTGTAGTTAAACTAAAGACATTTGAATCTTCTTATCCTATGAGCAATTCAACTTTTAGAAATAATCAAAGAAGAGTATAAAAATCTCAGTGAGAAATGTTCATAATAATGGCTTTTTTAAAAATAAAAATGAAAAATATCTGATTTCCCAAAAACAGTGGGGCTAGATAATTTAATTAAATTTTGATGAATATTTAAGACCATGCAAATTATCATATATGATTTGGAAAATAAGGCAGAAGGCAGAACTTATAGAAAGGATTATTTTTATACATGTGAGAGAAAACTGTATTTTGCTGTATTTCTAGGTTTTCTATAATAGACATATTATAGAAATACTGGTTTTTTCTAACAACAAAAAAATTAAGATAAAAAGACATTAAAAAAATATTCCCTAGGGGTTAAGAAAGTTGCCTGACAAAAATAAGCACTCTCCTCTTTCCTCTCCTCCTCCTCCACCTCCTTCTTCTTTTGTTCAAAGGTTAATGCACTTTGTATGTTTCCAGCTGAAAGTGTGGAGATTCTGGCTCACTGCTGTCCATCATTTGACAATAATTCCTTTGTGTTCTTAGGTTACAGATTTATTTTCTTCAAATGTATTATATTATTATTCTTGGAATTAAAATTAGAATCATTAGACCAGAATAGCCCTGGATTCCCAAAGACAAGGGTCTGATACATTTGTAGGCATGAGTAGACTTCTTTGAACTCCTGTCCAAGCCTTCCCAAACAGCCTGAGTTGCTGTCTTCTGTTTCTTTAGTGTCCAATACCAACATCTTTTTTGTTCCCTGCCTATATTTGAGTAAATCTCTGATTTTCTATGAATTAAAAATAAAAAGATTACTTGGCAGAATATTTACTGCCTGCTTATTTACTTTGCAGTCCAAATTTATAAATTTACAAGTTTCCAAATATTTTAGCTGTATTTCTAATAGAATTTGATTACCTCCAATAACCCTCTTTCCTCTGTTTTCTTATTTTTTCTATCAAAAGCAACTTTATTGCCCTATCTTTTTTACAGTATATGTGAAACTTGACTCCAATTTAAATAAAGTTCTCTTCTCTTCGTAACTTCTCTCTTTTGCTGTTTTCTTATTCCTTTTAGTCCCCTTTCCTCTCTTTTGACCAGTCTATTATTTTCTTGTCTCCCTCCCACAAGCCTTTAGAAATTCTGACTAGTTGTTTTATATCCCATCATTCTTTTCTTTATAGGGCAATGTTTAAAAGAAATCTCCACAGTAGGGCAAAAATGCCATGTATATACATTTCCATCTTTCTTTTTAAAGAATTTCAGTGACTCCTAGGTATCAAAGACATTTTCCAACACATATTCTATACTTTCTCTTCCATTTGAACTTCACCAACCTTGTCAGAGAAGTGGGTCCTATTTACCATGCAGAGGTGGTGGTGTCATATGACCTGTATCACAACGGAAAGCGAGAGTTTGAATAAGCAGAGAGTAGAGGAAAACACACTCATAACCTACAATGAAACACGGCCGCTGAAAACAGTGGGTTTGATTAGTGGAAGACAATGTTTGAAAGGTATTGTGGACACCATCTTGAAGTCTCAGACTTCAAGATAAATAGTTTTAGGTTGATAATACAGAGAATCCAATGAAAAAGCCATTGGGAGTATAGGGAGTCTTTAGTGTGTTTCCTTGGGTCATTAGTAACTTAAGTTGGAATTAAGCATAATAAAGAACAAGTACCAAGTTTAGGTGCACATTTAACTGACCTAAAGAGTGTATTTGTATATCCTCTGAAAATTGCACTTGTGAATAGAGCTAAAATCTATTTGAGTCACAGATGTGCTTTCAAGTCCTCTCGGGTAAAGATGAAAAACATAAACGGATGTCTCCCTGGCACCCTCTGTTTAGTGTCACTCTTATTAGACCATTGATTATTACAAAATAAACTGAAACACAGTTAAATTTAGCCTCAAGGCTCATCTACCTCCCTAAAATGTTATCTCCTTAAAGAGTGACACACCCTAAAATATGTACCACATTAAGCCAATTATCTGGTAGGTATATTTGCTGTCTGACACAACCAGGCTGTGGCTTAGAGACCAATTTATTGGGAAATCTTCTAAATTCTCAGAGATTGAATTACACAATGAAAAGTGTATTTACATGTAACAAGACATCAAATTGGATTTTTTCTATTAACTTTTAATTGGGAATAAGGCCCAAAGGTGAGAGACAAGATGCTAGTTGTCCCACAATCTATGTTGGAGAAACACAAGTGAGCCCTGAGGAGTTGGGGCCAGCTCTCTACCTGTGAGGTTTACTGCGAGAGGCATAGGTGCGTTCCCATTACCAATATGATCGCCTTCATCCCCACCCCAGTTTCTGTAAGAAAGGGAGGCGTATGGCTGGATTCTGAGTTTAATGTTTATGGAGAAAGTGCTTGCTTCTGTGAAACCAGATTGGGGTGGGGGGGGAGTCCCAAAGAATCACTCACAAAGAGAGTGCTGAAAGAAGAAGAGACTGGCACTTCACCCCTGGATGAGTGCTTACTAAGTTGCAGAACCCATCCGCCTACCCTCGGACAGCCACCAGAGTGGAGTGTGATGACAACATTCTTGGAAAAATGTTTGGAAACCTCTGTTGTTTCTAGCATGTTGTCCTTTTAAGTAACACCATGCCGTCTGCCCCATGGGGAAGGGAAAGAGAGGCATGAAATGAGCGCCATAACATTTTAGAGAATTACTGAATACAAAACCTGGTCCAGAAATTTTTACCAGTGTGAAGCCTGCTAGAATAGCTCACTGTATCAGGATGTGAAAGAAACATAATGTCAGGTGACTGGAAAAAAGAGGGTGTCCTTCCAGTTTTTGCTGGCCTCAGAACACAGAAAGGAACCCACGCACTTCCTATGGCTTCATAAATTGGAGAATTTAGAGTAACAAAAGGCATGAACTGTGTAGAGTCTATGTGGATACTGGGCATAGGTGTGTTCAAAGGGACACCCAACCCAGGAAATGGATTGTGGCATATTCTGATTGGCTTTGGCAGAGACAAAGGAGGCAGCTCAGTGCCCCCTTTGAGGGGAGGAGGGTTCTTCAGCAAGAGAGGAGGCTAGAGAGAAGGATATTGCTCCATGAAACAGGTGCTACCTCAAATCGATCATGGCCTCCAGTATCAAATAGAAGCAGGATGAACTAGAACAAGCCAGAGACACTTTCCATATTGACATGCTGTGGCCTCATAAGCAGAGTCTTCTCCTCACTGATAGTGGACAAGAAAGCAGCTCCAGAAACACAGAATCCAAAGGGAGGTGGGAAGGGAGATCTATGAGAGAAAGTACAGAGGAATTCTGTAAGGAGCAGATCATGCCTCTACCCCCACCTCAATTCAAGCTGCTATATCCACAACCAAAGCTGGCCCTGGTGGAGTTCGTGTGGGAGTCAGGGAAGTGGGGAAGAAATCAAGCTTGGAATTGAGTTTGAGACTGATCTTATAAAATGAACAAGAGTGAGTTTTAAACAGCATATCTTAAACCAAAAATGGCTGGAAAGTTAAGAAATCTGACCAAGATTTCATTACAGAAAAGCAGAATTGTCACTATCGCTCAGTTGGGGGAAGTTGCAATTAAAACACTCAATAAACTGACTAATAATGCATTAAAATGAATTGGAAAAGGCACTTCCATTCCTCACTCCACAGCTTAAGAAGAGTGTGATGACCTTGAAGTGCCTACTTATTTGTCTCATCTTCAAATCAGGATATAACTATGTCAATTTGTTTAAAAATCAAAATATTAGCTAAGGTCTACTTTTGAGTATAGCATAAGTGTTTAAAAATATGAGCTTTGGAAACTGAAGGTCTTGGAATGGAATTCTGTTAGTAGCTGGGTCACTTTCATCCACTGGAACCCCAGTTTCTTCATCCAAAGAAGTGGAGATAGTTAGACTTACTTCAGATGGTTGATATAAATATTGATTGAAATAATTTATGAAAAACACTTAGTCCTTGGTAAGCACTCCATAAATGCTATCATTGTTGATATAAATAAAACATTTCTCTGCCTTTCTATCTAGATGGCAGTTATGATTGTGGTGAAATTCAATTATTGTCAGCACACTAACCTCTCTGTTTTGTTCCAATTAAATGTGCCAAAGCCAAGTTGGCTCATGTTCATAATGGTGCCCTGTAACAGTACTGATTGACAAAAAAAATCTCCCTGAGATACTCAGAAAAATATAAAATATTAGAGGTGCTTTTTAGCAGAGTAACATTTTAAGGGGAGATTATTATTTAAATGAATCAGTTTGCTTATGATTCAAGATGTAGATGAGAAAGTAAATACTACTCTTATAGTACCTACGCAGTTCTTGCCTTGAAGAGTTTTTCTTCCTTTTCGACTCATTTGATTTATACTCAATTTTAATTTAGTTCCATGTATATGGAACTCCGCCAAGATTGGGAGGACTGAAATTTGACCTACTTCTAAATATTTGTTCATAAAACTCTAGTGCTTTTCTGAGTCAGTATTTCAATGCACTTGCCTCCCCAACCCACTAAAGGCTGACGCCAGCAGCCCAGGAAGCAGAAGTAATCCTCAACTGTCTAAACAGGCTGTTGGCACAGTGGAGAAAAATACTTGGCTATGCAAATGTCCTCAACTTGCAAAAATAGGGAAAAAACACAAAATAGAATGATTCTAAAAAATATTCAGAAATACTTTGGCAAAGATTTCCTGTGGCTATCATAAAACCCTTCCTAGGAACTGTCTTTTGCCACCTCACCTTCTTTCCTCTCTTTTAAAGGTTATTTCCTCATTCTTTTCCTCTAGATGCAGTTATAAAAATTTGACACTCTTTCCATTTTACATTAATAGTAATACTTAACTCTCTTGGTCTCAATCAAAGTTAGAGAACAAGGTTTTGCTAGGTGCCTGGATGGTCACAGTTAACTTTTAGGAATATTCTTACCTACCATATCTTCCCACTCCAATGTGCTCAGAATAATGCTGCCAATAGAATAATTTCTATTTGCAGAATCTCTAATTCCAACATTTCTAATATCATCCCACCACCATCACCAGCACACACACACACACACACTTCATTCTTTCCTGAGGTAAACTGAGGTAAAGTCACAAGCACAGGTGCCATTGACAAGCCCAAGAGTGTTAATAGAAATGGAATATAAAGAAAAATGCTGAAAAAGAAGTTGAAAAGAAGAAGGGAGAAAGTTTGGGCTTAGAACTAAAAGAATGAAGGAAAGAGCTGAGAACCATGAGCACTGTGTTTAAATTTACCTGAGGAGACAATCTGTACCATTAATTGCTTTTAATTCATTTGTTCAAGATAAGCCGATTGTAGAACCTTTCAGAATTCCCATTGTGGTTCATTTCTTTCCTATTTGGAACTCCCTTCATTTCTACTTCAACTAAAAATTATCTTCTACTATCACTTCAATTTGCCAAAATTTCACTTCCACAATCAGTTCTATTCATTCTCTTCATGACAGGTTGATTACGCACAAATTATTTACCAAGATGGTGTTCACCATCTTTAGATAAGACTACTTAAGACAAATCTGCTATTGCTCAACATTTTAAAAAAATGCATCTGAAGTATTGTTTTTCTAAAATATTTATATGTCCATTCCTATCCTAACACAGTATGCTCCAATACCTGACAATATTTAGTCAGGTACTTACCTAGACCAATCAGAGCTGATTTGACTGGAGATAGACTGAACTTCAAAGGCCAGACCACTCAGAAAGACGTACATTGAATAAGGAAGGGAAAGACTTGGGAGAGTCATAGCTGAGATGGAAGCAGTGTTTTCACACGGCTACAAAGTATGCACAGTTCAGTGTTCTTCCAAGCTTGTACCAACAGAAGCATATCAAAAACAGCAATAGCCATTCATTGATTCCTGCTGTGCTTCATGGGCTTTATAAACACACATCAAATCTTGATAATCACCATGCGATTTAAGCACTAAAATCATCATGCAGTGGACATTTGCTTTTGCCTCTGCAGCATCTATTTCCTCTTTTTGGATAAGTAGGCTCCAAATTTTGACTGGGGACCCATGCATTCCCTACTCTCAATCCATCTGTTTGGATGGGGCTCTATGCTCAGCTCCAGGAAATAGAGCATGGCTATGCTAAACATTTCATGCCTTGGAACACAGAAAGTGGTTAGGGATGGGCATGTCTTGGGAGAGTAGAAAGGTTATCTTTAACTGACCTTTAACCTGAAAGGTTGTAGATTGAAACTGCTAGTAATGGCTTGTCACCACAGTGGGACAGCCTCAGGAGAATGGAGCCAACATAGAGCAAAGGGAGCTGAGATATGAGGGAGAGAAAAACGAGACCCTAACTGAGTCGCCATGACACTATTTGGGTCCTGGATCAAACTGAATCTTGAATTCATGCCAACAGCTCAAATTTTTAGTCACTTGAGCCAATCCATTCCCCCTTTCTTTTCTTGAGTCTAACCGGATTGGGTTTCCTGTATCTTTCAATAGAAAGAACCTTAATTGAAATAAATGATTTTATAAATGAGAAAACTAAGACTCAGAAAATTTTATACTTGCACAAGGATATACAGTTAAGTGGCAGCCCTGGATTTTGAATCCAAGTCTCTCTCACTTCAAATACCATATTCCTCCAATACAACATGAGGCATGAAGACAATGGTTTCCTTTCAAGGGGTATGAGGGTTACTTTTATGTGTCAACTTGGCTAGGTTATGGTGCCCAGTTGCTTAATCAAACACTAGTCTAGATGTTGCTGTGAAGGTATATTGTAGATATGATTAACATTCACAATCAGTTGACTTTAGGTAAAACAGATTTTGGACTTGCCAGCCCCTACAATCATACCAGCCAATTACTTTAAATCTCTCTCTCTCTCTCTCTCCCTCTCTCTATATATGTTCTGTTTCTCTGGAGAACTCTGACTGATGCAAAGAGTAACTGAAGGCCACCCACAGATTGTGTGAAAGGACAAAAGGAAATATATTTCTCTCCGTCAATAGGCCATTTCCTAGATGACTTTCCAGAACCAGATAAGAAGGACAAAATTCCATGATTAAAGTCAGAAAGATGCTATTTCTGTCAAGTGCCTCATGAGAAGTTTTGTTTGCTTTTGTTAAGTGAAAAAAGTTTGTGGATATTTAAAAATAATTCATGTCAAATTGTCCTTGTGCAATACTTTTTTAAATGCAGACTAACTTTGAAACTAAAAGGCAGCTAAGAAGCATTGGTTTGAGAAGGTGTGAGAAGATTTTTATATTCTTTCAAAGAGTTTGATAGCAGTCAAGTGCAGGGATAGAGTCTGGAAGGAGAACTGACCTATTCTACCTTGATTCACACTTGATTTCTCATATCATTCTTTCCTGTATTCATAGCATCCTCTCAAAAGATGCAGCATTGTTCAATATAATGTAGGGGGTAAGTGAACGATCAGCTTGGCTTCACACTGCAACTGTGCTGACATTTGCTAAAATGACCAAACCCGATGGGATAAATAATTCAGTTTCCCTGAAAGATATGAGGGACAGGCTCTCACGGGTTGATAAGGAAGACTGCTGGTGTTCGCATCTGATTTCAAAGGATGCAAGACTTGTCAACTCTATCCTAGTTCTCAAATAAACCACAAAATTCACAACCCCAAATTGAGGTTCTTGTTTCCAGCCACAGCTATTCTTAATTTCTGTTCCACTGATACTACAGGCATAGAGAAATAAGTCAGATGATTTGCAGCTCGAACTATAAAAGAAGTTTCAGAGAGACAATAGGAAAAAAGAAGGTTTGGTAGGTTTGGAAAATTCTTTTTCTTTTAATACACTATAAAATGTGATGCAGAAGCACAATGGCTTAATGAGTTTCTGTCTCTGTACTGTGACAAATCTACAATTTGGCCATTGTAAAAGTAATGATATGTTTCATTAATTTCATATGTTCTTTTAATAGAGTATTTGGAGGGAAGGCATTTTTGCTTTAGAAATTAGAGCAAAGAAAAGCTGATAAAAGCTTCAAGTTGGTGTTCAGTACTTCCTGGAACACATTAATAACATTCAACCGCCTTTTCAAACACACAGAAAAATCTCAAAGAGATACTTTGTCTTCCCAGTCATAATCCTAATAAAGGAAGACGAGAAGTTCTTACCTAGTCTCTCCCCACAATCCACTCCCCCCCTTCCCCCCCCACCGCTTGCACATGCACACACACACACACACACACACTCTACACTTTTTACTAGTACATTTGGATCTGGAAGTTAACATTCCATAACTCCCATCCATCCACTCAGGCACTCCTGGGCAACATCCTCTGTGCCATTTCCAAATCCCCATGGGGAACTTTTCAGAAACAAGCCACATAATTTCCATGGTCTCACCTTGTCTTTTCACAAATATCCTCATGCTGGGCTGTCGTACATTGGATCCTCCAGAAGTTGACCCCTGACGGGGGTTTGAATACAAGAACTTTCTTTGTGAAGGGATCCAAGAAGCACCTGAAGGGGCCAGGAGGGGAAGTGAGACAGGAAGGCAAAGAAGCCATTCAAGGATGCACTAATGAGCAAGTTACTGTCTTGGGCAATGAGGATGCGATCCTGCTATGGACTGTTGGAGCCTGTGTAACACATATTTCGGTTATCCTCACTGGGGCACTATCTCCAACTCCCAAGTGCCACTGGCCCAAAGCAGCTCTCAGGGGAATGAAATCCCAGCACTACTAGCCTGCACTGTTTGTGCATCAAGGGAAGCTGTTAGAAGGAGAGACAAAAGGGCTTGCAGTAGGACTCCATTAGCATGTGCAGGACAGGTGAGAGCTGAGAGGATGTGCGTAGAGAAAAGGTGGTTGTTAATGGTGCCATAGGAGGATATGTCTGTCCTCTAAGTCATTCATTCAACAAACTCCTTTTTACCTCAATTGTCCAAGTGCTACTGTCCACGAACCATTTGGCAGATTTTTCAGAACAGTCACTGAAATACATTCGTCTGCCTCACTCGCTTTTGCATTCAGAAGCTTGACAGTGGTGGGTTTTACCTGACTTGGTCTTTAGAAAAAACCATGGGCTTGTTCTGTAACTCTCTAACAGAGGCAGCTGGAATCAACAAACTCACTGTGAAATTTGGATGGGATCAATGTGTTTATTCTCTGGAAATGTCTTACTTCTCTTAGTGAGATTTTTATTCCAATTCTGTGAATAGAAAAATGAGGCTGGGGTGGTCAGGGGGAAGAATGGGAGAAGGGCAAATTTACATGATAGAGAAAATTTATTTCTAGAAAAAACTAACAGTGGTAGGATAAATCTCAAGGTCAGTTGTAGTTTTCTGAAGCAGGGAAGGTGGGTTTTTATTGTTGTCTATTGTTTTTCTTACCCTTTACCCAGGCCTGGGGAATTAAGGGCTGTCCTAGCAGCCCCTCAGGGGTGGGCACGTTGGTCGTAGACTCTGTTGGCATCCTGAGGTTTCTGCAGAGGCATTTTCAGTTGGTGGTGCTCTCAGCCAGTGAGAGAGATTTTGAGAGACTCCCTCATTGCCAGGCCTCCATTTATTTACTTGTATAAAATCATTAGCCCTGCCAAGAGAAAGCATTAGTTAACACTATATTGTTAATTACATCATATCTCTCATTTATCTTATCACTTGAATGCTTCCTGAGAGTGGGGTTGGTGAGAAGGCGTGAGCTAGAGGGAGACTAAAGAGAGACATGATTGAGTAAAAATGGTAGGCTGGGAATGCAAATACATTGAAAAACAAAACCAAACAAAGAAATTAATTTGCAAACTAGCACTCATGGAAGATGCGCGCAGCCTCTAGCACATTCTTGTTCTGCAGTCCTAAGGCTCTGCAAGAAGTATCCTTCAGGTTACCTGCTTCCCCTCATGAATATGATCTATGAGCAGTCATCTCTCTCTAAGTACCTGCATCTCTAGGTCTGGATTTCTTGTTCTTGGAATGATTGGATCTCTTACTTAAAGTCCTAGTATTCCTGGGCCTGGGAGGACATTGGGTGGCACTCCTGGGCCATCACAGCACTCTTCCAGATAAGTTCTTTTCTCACTATGCACCTAGTTACATCTTCCAGTAACTCAGGTCCTTGAAGACGCAAGAACAAATACTTAAATGGGGACCATGCAAACTTGCGTGTGTACATGCGTGTGCCTTTTGTATAAGCACATGAATGCATATGCATATGAGCTGAAGGGGAGCATAATTATTCCCCAGTATGCCACAAATAAGAGAACAGCTGCTTGTTTCAGATATTAAAAGAATGTAAATTGGGTTGAGTTTTCTTTTGGCACAAGAACAAGGAATGCTTAAGTTTCCCACTCGCACTTAATTTATTTTTAGGTTTATTCACCACCATTTGTCAGGTTTCTTGAGCTTGACCTGAAACTAACCTTTAGATAAACGTGAAGGCAAACAGAGCCCTGAAACTCTATCTGTATGTTCTTTTGTCTTGGGAACTGTAAATCGGGGCATTAGGTGAATAACACAGCTTGGCTTTGTGTCATGAAAAGTAATTCGGGGCTGCGGGAAGGGCAGGATTTATGAAGCTGTCTGGCTGGGCTTGGGCAGAATGCCAGCTTACACCTGCTTTGCAGACATGGCTGCATGCAGTTGGTCACGCTGCTGAAGTAGCCAAATTCCTTTTTCTAGATAGAGGCACTGCTGTGACGGCCAAAGCAAAAAGCAGGTAGGGGAGGAAACTGGGCGGGGGAGGAATGGGGGTGTAAGGGGAGCCAACCAGTCTTTAGGAAACAAATCAATTACAAACCTCCCTTTTCTCATTCCCGAGCAAAAATCCTTCAAAAAAATTAATCTCTGTTTCCAAAACATTGTGACTATGTAATCTTGTGGGGTTGGCCAGAAACGGAAAGTAAATCAATTTGCAAAGTTTCAGAGTTTTTTTTAAAAATGAGGGATTGTGTCATAACTAAGGTTGCTATATAATTTATCATCCAAACAGGGGCACTTTTCAAAGTGAAACGGGGAGAACTATAATTAATTAGGCTGGGACAGCACACCTAAATTGGGACTGTCCAAGGCAAGCTGGGACGGATGATGACCCTAGTTGTGAACATTTACACTGCCACACAATGAATCCGCTAAATGACTGTTGTGTTACAAGGATGCCTTTCTAAGAAGTGACAGAAATTATATTGTCTCTTTGATGAAGCTGGACTACCTCCATGCAGCAGATGGCCAAGCTGTCACGATGCCAGAGCACGCTGCAGAATATCCATAGCAAAATCATCGTGCTCCCTATCTTTCGACCCCTTCTCCTTCTGAAAAAAGTGCAAAAAGCTGAGAAAATCTCTACTCTTCCTGACAGGGCATGGCCAGCAGATAATATACAAAGCTTGTCAGCATCTGATTAATTAGGACTAAAGGCACAAGGTAGAACTTACATGGGGATAGCACTGTTCTTTGTGATCTCGATGCTGATGAAGTTTGACATGAACTCTCTCTTCTCTAGCAAAGTCATCTCTTAGAGTTTTCAACTTTCTTCTCACTTTCCCATACTTACAGGTTCACTAGTTTACTAGTTTCCTAAGGATGTCATAACAAATTACCAAAAATTTAGTGCCTTAAAACAATTTTTTGTTAATGCCATGGAGTCAGCTCTGACTCTTAATGACCCTGTGTACAGCAGAGAGGAACCCTGCCTGGTCTTTCTGTGCCATCCTCTCACCTTCTGGTGCTGTATCTGACAATGCCCCGCTGCTATTCATAGGATTTCTGCGGCCAGTGTTTTCAGAAGCGGGTGGCCAGATCCTTCTTCCTAGTCTGTCTTAGTCTAGAAGCTCTGCTGAAACCTGTCCACCATGGGTGACCCTGCTGATATTTGAAATACCGGTGGCATAGCTTTCAGCATCACAGCAACACGCAGCCGCCACAGTATAACAACCGACAAGACGGGGGGTGTGGTTCCTTGACCAGGAAACGGACCTGGGCTACAGTGGTGAGAATGCCACATCTTAACCACTAGAGCACCAGGGCTGGCACTTAAAGCCATAGGATTTATTTTCTCACAGTACTGGAGGCCAGAAGTCCAAAATCAGGGTGTGGGCAAGGCCACACTCCCTCCAAAGACTGTAGGAGAGAATCCTTCCTTGCCTCTTACAACTCCTGGTAGCTCCTGGTGTTCCTTGGCTAGTGGTCAAGCATAACCCCAATTTCTGCCTCTCTCTTCCTATGGGTCTCATCCCTGAGTTTCTGTGCCCTCTCCTCTCATAAGAACACCAGTCATTGGATTTAGAGCCCACCTAAATCCAGGATAATTTCTCTTGAAATCCTTAACTAGTTACATCTACAGAGACCTTATTCCCAAATAAGGTCACATTTTGAGGTTGCAGGTGGACAAGAATTTTGAGGGGACTCTATTCAACCCACTACAATTAATAAACCAGAAACAAATCTAGTCCTCAAAAGTAGACCTTTAACTCCTGCTGTCCCTTACCCCACATCCACGTAATTGACCACCTGTGTTCCACCACCAACAACCCCCTCTATTTTCTGCAGCCCTTGTGGATATCTGCCTCTAATGTCTTTGCTTCCATTGCTGTCTAGCTCATGTAGACCCTGAGGATACCCTCTGCAGTCCAGTGATAGTCTTCTCTTTCCATCTCCTCAGCCGACCAACCCACTAACCTGCAAAGAATAGCCTCATTGGTAATTTTCTGGGTTACCTTTCTTCCAAGACTCTAGGTTATGGGTTTCAGGACTGATGCACACACACAAAATAACAGGGCAAGGTAGCATATGCTGGGCATCTCAAGAGTCGTACCAGGAGGTGAAAGACCAGAGGAGGAGGCTGTCAATGGAGAATGTGGAACTTGAAATCAGCCTTAAAAGAAGCTTAATAAAAGTTGGGAGGAGTTGGAAGAAAGGCAAAGGCATTTGAGTCAGAGTTTTAAATCTGTCTTTTAATCTTCAGCCACAGTAATAACCAAAATGTTTCTTTTGGCTGTAAGAGATAGAAATCCAACTCAAACATGCTAATATACAAACTGACTTATTGGCTCCAGTAATGGGAAAGTCCAAGTTTAGGCCCGCGGAGGGCTCAGTGTTGCTTCTCTAAGAATGCTGTCAGGAATATACCTTTCTCCTTGACTTGGCCTCCCTCTGTTTTGACTTGATTCTCTGAGAAATGGCCACCAGCAGCGCCAGACTTACATTCTATCATCTTAGTAAATCCAGTAAAAAGTGCACTTCTCTTTCCCAGGAGTTCCAGCAAAAGTGTATGGGCTGATGCTAAATGGCTGTGATTGTCATACATCCACTCCAGAATAATCATTCTGGCAAGGGGCTACTGTACTCTCGTTGTCCAGGTCTGAGTAACCTGCCTAACTTGGAGCCATGAGGTGGGGTCAGCCATACCCAGACCACGTGGACTAAGGTGGGGGAAGGGTCATTCCTCACAGGAAAGCCATGGTGATGTCAGAGGATAAGAAGGAGTAAATGTGGGCAAGCAAAAACAAGAGATGTCTACTCCACTTACTCTGACAATTTTATGGCCACTTTGGACATAGATGAATTTCTAGCCAGCTGCTAGGGTTATGTCTGCCCCCAGAAAATCCACTGTTTTGGCACCACAGATACTCCAATATATTTTATTTACCCGTAGTGACTTAGACCCTATTTTCAGGCAACTAGACAAAAGTTACATTCATCTACTAGGGCTGTCATAACAAAATACAACAGACTGGATAGCTTAAATGACAGAAATTTATTTGCTCACACTTCCAAAGGCTGGAAGTCCAAGATCAGGGTGCTGGCCAGGGGAAGTTCTCCTGAGGCCTCTCTCCTCAATGTGTACATGGCTGCCTTCTCTCTGTGACCTCACATGGCCTTTTCTCTGCACGTGCATCCCTAGCATCTCCTTCTTTCCTTATAAGGACACCAGTCCTATTTGATTAGGGCCCCACCCTTATGACCTCATTTAACCTTAATTACCCCCTTAAAAGCCCTATCTCCAAATGAGGTCACCTTGGGGGTTTGGGCTTCAACAATTTTGGAGAGGACACAGTTCCATCCATATAAAAGAGCAAACTTATTTTCATTCCTTTACCTCTTGTCTATGGGTAAGAAGTGAAATAATACATTTTGACACTGATTAACTCTGGCATGTGGTGCCGCTTCAAATATTTTTTTCAAGTGCGAGATCTAAAATGTTTTTCTGTTTCCAATTCATGATATCGCAGAGGTCACATTCTGATCCCAAGCACAGCCAGAATCCTATTAGTCTTCCCATATCAATTAACCCTACAATCTTTTCCGTTTAATTGCCAGATGTTTTTCCTTAGGTCAGCAGACCAGCAACTAGACTGCTGCCCAAAAAAAGCATTTTCAGACATGAATGACACGTATACACATACACATGCAAGTATTTTATGGCATGCTACATAATTATATCCCAAACACACACTGATGTTATAGCTAGGCATGATATATGGATACAATCTCTAAGTATCACAGTGCTTTATTATTTGAATTCCTTTGCCCCCTAAGCCAACACCAACATATAGAAAAGACCAACTAAAAACATGTGATACCTGTTAAGTGTAACATGAAATATGACACTAAAAAGCAAACTGGTTACTAATTCCTGGAGCTGAGTTTGTTCAGTCCCATCTAAACCGTTACCTGCTTCTAAGGAAACATTTAACAATCCAAAACCAAATTTTTGCTTTTAGAAAACAAAAGCAAAATTCAGCTCTGACTGTAGGTTGCCTAATAAAATCCATTCTGACTCATTTCTTCAGCTTCCAATGGTGCTAAGTTCTCCCAGCACTTGTAATACAATTCTCACTTGAGTTTCTCAGGTGCTCATGCACCAAGTCACCCCACCTCTGTTTTTGCCAAATTGACTTCCAAGTCATATCTTAGAATTCATTTGCCAAATATCAAACTATCCCTTGGTTCCTAGTGTACAATTTAAAAAGAATTTACAAGTAAAAAAGAATAGGATAGAAGTCACCTCTAAAATGTTTCCATTTAGAAAAAAAAAATAGTACCTACTTAACACATTAGTTCCTTTTGACAAGCCTTAGTTCTGGATGACTTGGGGAGAATTTGGTATGTCATTCTTGGCATTACTTTCTCATTGGAACCTTGACAACATCAACACCTCCATCTTTGTAAAGACTTAAACTGGAGTTACTACAAATCATGTATTAAATATAGCTTGTTGTTTACACTCAAAAGTTATCCTTGTCTCACAGCCTCCTTTTGAGAAAAAAGCAGGATGAGGGTGCATGAAAGTTTAATCTCTGAAGACTGTGTGTACACACTCACATAAAACAGAGAAATACACATTGACATGGTGGTCCAATTTAAAGTGGTACAATTAAAAGTTGTTTTGCATTAATTAGGCCAGTTTTTAATAAGCCTGGGTGTATATTTATATTTAGCTCTGTAGAACACAATATAAATGTAAAATAACCATCAACTCCAGGTTTGGACTTGTATGTTGCTGACATTAGTGGTATTAACAAAAGGAAAATAGCACTGAGGGGCAATTATTATATGCTAGCTTCATGAGGCCTTTTTTGGAAAAAAAAATCTAAACTGAAAATGAAGAGCATAACATCTTGAATGTAATACTTGACAGATTCTATTATGGTTTCTGTCACCTTTTAGCATATTTCCTAACTGTGTATACTATAGAAAAGGGCAAGGAATTAATCAGGTTGCCAAAAGAGTTGGGTTACACAGCACGCAGAAAGCACTTCAGCTACATTATTTGCACAATTTCTGTAGGGAGTTGTGCAATAGAGGCCTTAAATTTAATATGTCTGGCCCCCTTCCACCTGGACTCAGTTCAAACCCCACTGCCTGCAGTTCGCTGAATCCAGAGTGGGAAATCAGTCATTATATTAGGAACGGATGGCAAATGACTTCAATTCACATTTTTCAGCTGGTATGTTTTTTAACCTGGAGCAACACCAAATTGGAAAATTCTGCAATTCTGCAAGCTGGGCGCTACATCTACACTGCAGTCTAAATACATTTCTAGCTTGAGGAAGATGACAAGATGATTTTTCTTTAGAATTTCTTTAGTTGCTGTGCCACTGACAGAAATTTCAAGGTCCACCTCATCATCACCTTCCTGCTGGTCCTTTTGTTTCTCACTGGGGGTGGGTGGATGGTGTCAGTACAATTAAACTACAATGATCTATATAAACATTGACCTGACGCCTTTATGCTTAGGGACACATTATGTAGATTGAAAGGCCATATTCAGTAAAGATGAAAGTCTCTTGGAGATGGTTTTTAAAAACAAAAAGGAAAATAACGCTATAAAAAAAACCAGACAAAGGAAATGAAGAAGTAAGTGATAGAAAAAGAAATGTCAACCAGCTCTTAACCACATGAAAATATGGTCAATCATTTTGGTAGCAAGGAAATAATTCAAAATATAAATAGGATCTCAATTTTTATTCATAACATTGAAAACTAACATCCAGTGCTGGTGAGAATATGGGACTACATACTTGACTGGCAGAACAATGAATTGCTATAAACTTTATAAAAGTAATCTATAAATATAAATTAAAATTTAAAACATGCATACCCTTTAACCTAGAAATCCTAATTTTAAGAATATACAAAAATAAAAACAAGAGTATGTAAACTTCAAAGTACAAGTTTAATGCAATATTACTTTAAGTGGCAAAAATTATTAAAATAACCCAAAAGGCCAATAAATAAAGAAATGCTTCATTAAGTTATAGTAAATATACTGACTTGTATGCAACAATTTTAAAATTAGCTCTATAAGTATTTACATGGAGGTGCTTATATAATGTGTTACTCAAGTGAAATAAAAACAATTTATAGAATATTATATAGAGCGTAACCACCTTTAAAAAATAAAACAAAATAAATTCTAGACATGTGAATATGAGTGTGCATTTGTGTGTGTGTGTCTATTTTGTGGAGAAAGGTATGGAAGTTTATATAACAAAGGAGCAGGAGTAAATGATATTAACATTTTGCTTCTATAATTCTGTATTGTTGGACTTGTTAAGCGAGCATTATTTTTGTAATTAAAAATGTAATAAAATAAAAGGGGAAAGGGCAATTAATTTTGGAGTTATAATTTGCAGTTGTATCAGAATTCTCCAGAGAAAAAGTACCAATAGGGTGTGTGTGTATAGACAGTGAGATTTATGTATAAATATTTATATATAATATGTAATATATATAAATATAATACTAATATGTATGTAAATATGCATAGATACATAGACTTATTTTAAGGAATTAGCTCACATGGTTTTGGGGACTAACAAGTCCAAAATCTGTAGGGTAGGCTGCTTGAATTGAGTTGCTGTAGTTTGAATTTAATCGTAGGGGATGGTAGTACTAAGATATTCCCTAAGGGATTTCCTGTATTCTAGACACACATACTCTTCTTTACCTCCATTGTGGAATAGTAGCGCAATTTCCCATTAGTAATCACGATCAATCCCTCATCCAGCACATTAACAGATATACTTCTTTGCCTGTTGATTCAGAGACGTGAGGAACCCAAAGAGTCCGGTGGCAGTTTTAACTTCCATTTCAATGGAATCACTGTTGTGTCTCCCAGCAGAAGCATTCCTCCTTTTTAAACTAAGACCTCTAGACCAGCAGAGCATAAGGTCATGGGGACAGGAAGCAAAAATTTTGCTAGTGGCACACTAGGAATTATAGTCAATGGTGCCACTTCCATTTCCACTCCTTGACTCCTGGGAATCATGAATCCTGGCTGTGGGACAAACAGCACCATATATGGGATGCTGATTTAGAGCATAGGGGTCTGCCAAAGGCTCCAAAGAGCATCCTTATCTTGCACTGCCAGTTCAAGTACCATTGTGATTGGATCTGCTGGTCCAAGTGGTGGAGCAGCTTGGAGAGCAGCCTGGACCTGTTACAGAGCCTTCTCTTATTCTGGGCCCAACTCAAAACTAACAGCTTTTCACATCACTCAGTAAATGGGCCAGAGTAGCACTCCCAAATGAGGAATATGTTGCCTCCCAGATCCAAAAAGGCCCACTAGGTGTTGTGCCACTTTTTGGGCTGTAGAAGGGATCAGATGCAACAACTTTCCTTCACCCTGGAAGGGATATCTCAACATGCCCCACATCACTGGACCCCTAGAAGTTTCACTGAGGTAGAAGGCCCCTGAATTTTTATCAAATTTATTTCTCACCCTCTGACATACAAATGTCTTATCAATAAATTTAGAATAGTTGCTACTTCTTGCTCACTAGGTCCAACCAGCATGATGTCATCAATGTAATAAACCAACGTGATATCTTGTGGAGTGGAAAGGCGATCGAGATCCCTACAAACTAAATTATGACAAAAGGCTGGAGAGCTGATACCTCTGAGGGAGGACAGTGAAAGTGTATTGCTGGCCTTGCCAGTTGAAGGCAAACTGCTTCTGGTGGTCTTAACTGACAAGTATGGAGAAAAAAGCATTTGCCAGATCAATAGCTGTATACCAGGTACCAGGGTGTGTGTTAATTTGTTCAAGCAATGAAAGCGTATCTGGTACAGCAGTTACAATTGGAGTCACCACCCAGTGAAGCTTATGAAAATCCACTGTCATTCTCCAAGATCCACCTGTCTTCTGCACAGGCCAAATAGGCAAACTGAATGGGGATGTGGTGGGAATCACCACCCCTGCATCCTTCAAGTTCTTGATGATGGTACTAATCTCTGTAATCCCTCCAGGAATACAACATCGTTTTTGGTTTACTATTTTCCTGGGAAGAAGCAGTTCTAATGGCTCACACTTGGCCTTTGCCACCATAACAGCCCTCATCCCACAGGTCAGGGAGCCAATATGGGGATTCTGCCAGTTGCTAAGTTTGTCTACTCTAATTATACATTCCAGAATTGGGAAATAACTACAAGATGGGTTCAGGGACCCACTGGACCCACTGTGGGATGGACCGGAGCTAAAACTCCATTGAGTATCTGACTTCCATAAGCCCCTACTCTGACTGATGGGCCACAGTGACATTTTGGGTCTCCTGGAGTTAGTGCCAGTTCAGAGCTAGTGCCCAGTAATGCTTGAAAGGTCTGATTATTTCCTTTTCCCCAGTGCACAGTCACTCTGGTAAAAGGCTGTAGGTCCCTTTGGGTAAGGCTGAGAGAAAGATTAAAAGTATAAATTTTTGGCAGTATACCAAGGTCCTTCCTCAAGAGGACCTGGCCTCCTCCTTCATTCAAGGGGTTCTGGGTCTATAAACTGACTCAAACCTGGGAATTTATTGAGGGGCCCTGACTCTGTTTTTTTGATTCAAGTTAGATTTTTGTTCACTTGACCTAAAACTCTTGCTCCTATACAGATCAAGTAAGAATTTAGTAGCCTTGCCATCTATTTCACTTCTAGGAACACGATGATCAACTAGCCAATGCCGTAGGCCTCTCTGAGTCAGACTATTCTGATTGCTGTTTTGACTCTGCTGTCCATTACGGAAACCATGCCCACTTGGCATTTGGCGATTAAACGTTGCCACTTGGCCCCTGCCATCTGGGATCCAATTATCCCCACTGCATTTAGGTCTCCCAATTCATTTGCAGCAGTTCCCCCTGTAATTTCTGACCTACAGAAAAGCGTGACCACATAGCACTTCAAGGATGCTTGGGGCTCCCCTCACAAATTTATATCTCACAGTCATGATGAAAGGTGTCCTCTGGACCATCCCATGTGAATGAGTAGGTCTTAAATGATAAATGCACGCTAACATTCCAATCTCCCTAAGCCTTTGAATCCCTTCCTCTACAGTATACTCAAGGTAGGTCAGTATTTCAACTTTACTTACCATGGGCCACCTTTTAGTGCATGTGTCAGCTGACCAACCAGGCAAACTGTCAGAGCCCTTTCTAACCTCCCACGCTGCAGCATTAAATCCAGACTCTCTGCCTAGTGGGCCCATATCAATAAATGCAGCCTGATTCAACTTAATGTTCCTTCCACCATTATCCCCCACCCTTGATATCCATTCCCACACATATTCCCCAGATTTCTGTCTGTGTCAATGGGAAAATCATGCAGTTCTTTTGGAGTGGAGTGCACCTCCTATGGGCCACACTTTGTACCTCACCTTTTGGGGCCTGCTAGACTTGAGTCAAATGATAGGTCTAAAACAGAGAGGGGTGGTGGAGAAGGATCCTGAGCAGAATCAGCAGTCACCAGAGCCTTGCCTGTTATATGTTTTCATTAGGAGTATCTAAGGGTGACACTTTGTGTGTCTCTCTTGCCATATCACACCACAGACTATCAGTCCCCTCTTTACCACCGGAAATAGAGTCATTACTGTCTTTAAATCTAATCAAACTAGAGAACCAACTCCAGAAACTGCAGAACCATCTCAGAAAACTCATCCTTCATTTCTCTTCCTCCAGAACCACTCTTAGTACCAAAATCTTTATCAGCCAATGTTTTCAGAGAAATAGAACCAATGGAGTAGACAGAAGTTAACCAAATCTATGAAAAACCTTCACAGAAATACCTAGATTAGTTTGATTCCATAACTGGCTATTATAGCCTAGCCAAGGTGACACGTTAAAAACTAACCATCACAACAGGTGACAACTGGTAGCCCTAATTAGAATATTATGCCCAGGGTGAACCTTCCTGAAATGGTCTTGACTGATCTAAAAACATCATTTCATCTTAATCTAACTTGGACACTTCAGGGAGGATCCAAAGTGGATTATATATAAAATCTTAAAAAGTAAGAAATGAAATTAAGAGATCACCGAGGTTTGCCCATTTACTTGGTAGTGGAGGAGCTAACACATGTTTTGCCTCCATTGATGTAGACTCATCATTGCTGTATACTCTAACCTTCCACTAGATGGAGCTCAGAATGCCTGGACTCAACTTCTAGCTCAGCCATCTTCCTCAGGCAGATTATGTCATCTCTACGAGCCTCATGTGCAACAACTCAGAGTTGGACTCTCATCTGTGCAGTTCTATATTGCTCAAATTTTAACATTAAAATAATTTTAAAACAAACATTGAAACAATAACATAAATGTATGGAGCTGCTAAAAAATGTTGCTTTATTTCCAAAGAATTGACTTGTTTTCATGAAACATGCTTTTGAAAACAAGAATAGCAGAAAAGAATTTATACTCCCATCAGAAGAGGGACAATGGGATTTCCCTGGAGCAATGCTCTGCATTCTAAATCAGAGGTTATCCTAATGGACTCTGTGTTCCCTTGAGTTGAGTGGGTAGCCACGACATTTGGTATAGAAATTGTTGCCTTTGCTAAATGAAGATGAAACTGTCTGACCTATTGGCTACAGAACTTGTACTCTGAATTTTGTTCCCAGGAGTGTTCAGCCTATACTCTTTTCCTATTTCTTGTAGTAACTTAAGAAACAAATTTATAAGTTGCCTGAAGAGTCAAGACTGCTGCTTGTGGAACAGAGGTTTTCCTTGGTGCAAAGAAAACTAACTCTCCTAGGCATTAAGTGTTTGTCTCTGATGCTCTGAATGACCAGCTCTGGAATCACTAGAGCACTTGCTATAAATACTTCTGGAGGCCTTGATAGAAACGACTTTATATCCAAATAGAATGTAGCAGAATACCTTGAACTATAACCTCTTCACCTCTTACAGTAAATAAGTTGTTGTAACAAAACAAAAAATAAAAACATGGGATATGGCCATGAATTTGTGACCTGTGGCATCATTTCTAACTGTGTAACACTGGACAGTTCACTTAGTCCCTGAGTCTCAATTGTCTTATATAAGAATGGTAATAATAGTGTCTACCTCTAAGTATTATTGAGATAATCAACAGCATAACAGTGTGCATGAGAAAGATTTGTAAACTTCACATATTGGAAATATTAATTGTTCTCTGTCAATCTTATGGTCTTGTAAAGTCAGAACAGGTTATAAAAGAAGTAGATGTTATTTGAGAGTACAAGATCATAATAATATCTCCTTAAAATGAAATTGGAATTTCTCAGACATAGCAACATAAATCCACAAGTGTTTATCTCTAGAACCAGGGAAATAGGAAAAGATTATCAGCCTTTGTGCAAAGAATGTATGGTTAGAAGTTCAGAATAGTGCTGAAACATGGGTTTCACATATCTGTTCCTACTAGGCAGAGACAGACTAGCCAGGAAATAATGGATGGAGTGCTTGAAAGGACAGAACTAACCTTTCTGGAGAAAGTCTGTGAATAGGTTTTTCCAGAGGGAGCATGAAAGTGGGAGCATTGTAGACCACTCTAATAGGCGGACTGTCAGTAAATGTCAAGACCTGCAGTAGAAACCTCTCAGTACAGATAGCATCTGTTTCTCCAGCTGGTTCTCAGCCTGAAATTATAAGGAAAACAACATGGAGGCAGGAAAGGATCAGTTTGGGAAAGATTAGATTCTACTCCAGAAGCCATAGAATCAACAGGAAGTTGTTACATCTGATCTTTATTCAAAAATAGAAAGGGAATCCAGTAGGGAACATTTGTTCTGAAATTTCTTTAACTTGGATCAGACTACCCGCCGTATGTCTTTGGGATCTGACTAAATAATGATCTTTAGTACACGGTATCTTGAACTTCCTGGTAACTAAAGATAAAAACGTGGATGTCGTTCCTGATAGTACCTCTTAAATAAGTCTCAAAAGTGTCCGCTTCTCTTCATTTCCACCTCTCTCCCCCCTGCCCCAGCCTAACCCTCCACTGGACAACTCTCTCCTGATTGAGAGAGTATGCAGAATCATCTTGCTAAAACCTGAATATGTTTCCCTGCTTCAAACTGTTGATGGTTTCCCACTGTACTTAAAATCCGTGCTTCGTCCCATGGCTGCATGGCCCTATATTTCAAACTCTTCCTCCCCCTCTAGCCTCATCTCCAGCCTGACATCTCACTCACCTGACATGGACCCTGCTCTGCAGATCCCGGCCTTCCTTGAATGTCCCAAGTTCTTTACTGCATCAGCACTTTCTCTATATACCTTCGTCCCTTCATGTGGAATGATGTTCCCCTCAGGCTTCCACTGGCTCCTTTCTACTATTCTTCAGGTCTCAGATTGAAAAGTAATTCCTAGAGAACTGATGGCTCCCACATATTTATGGCCCCTCTGATATTCCCTATCACTACCCTTGGTTCCACTCCTTCATGGCAATTCTCATTGCAGGTTCAGTTACAAATTCAGCTGTGTTTTCATTTAATGTCCTCCTCCTCCTGCATGATAAATGCCATGAAAGCAATGACCATGTCTGCCTTGGTCACCCTTTTATACCCAATGCATTGCCTAGTGCCTGAAATAAGTAGTTGTTGAATGGAAAAATGACTAAATGTTAAGTATATTATCATAATAATTTTCCACTCATCTACAATAATAAAAACATCTTAAATCTTGGTTGTTGTTGTTGGAAACCACCCCCCACACACACACACACAAGAAAAGCTAACTACCTTCTTCAAAACCACTACCTTCTTCAAATTGCAAAACTGACACTAAACAATGTTGAATTTGTTTACAATGATGTCTCCTCAACTAGACAGCAAGCAACTTGAGACTGCGGATGGCATTTTGGTTTTCTTTAGATATCTAATGTTTGGCAGAGAATAAGCATTCAATCCATGTTTATACAGGGTTTTTATTTTTAAACTCAAATTAGTGAGATGGTGAAATTTTAAAATATTGACCACGTCTTAACTTTTCAAAACCTATGTGTAGCTCTCACTAATATGCTTGGTTGTCCCATTTTACAAATTGTAGCCGAGACAAGAACAAAATACTACATCAATGGGAAATACCCACGTCCTTGTAAAGAAAATCAGGGCAAACAAAATCCCAAATATAGCACACTTCCCTCTCCTATACATGCTTTCAGGTATCTGATGTTGAAACAGGATCATTAAGGTATCCATCCAAGTTTCCACAGGTGAAAGAGTGCAGTTTAGAAGGACCCTGGATCCAGATTGCCTGAGGAGAACCTGAACTCAGGCACTACTGACAGTGAGATCTTGACCAAGTTTTTTACTCTCTTTGTATTTCAATGTCCTCATCTATAACATGAAGAGAATAATAATAATCCTGACTTTAGTGGTTTGTTGTGAGGTAGCCTCTGAGCTGAACTCTCAACAATAGAAAGGATGTCAACAAGATGGATGGGGAAGGCAAGAAATCAAAAGTCGAAAGAGGATGGAGACATTTTGAAAATAAACTGGAGCCTGGAATGCAAAGGGAGGCATGGTAAGAAATAAATCAGGATGGTCAAAAGCCTTGAATGCCACATGCAGACTTTGGATTTCACGCAAGAGGCAAAAAGCCTCATTTGGAAGCTTTGAGAAGGGATTTGGCAGGATCAGAGCTATAGGATGGGTGTAGTGAGCCAGTGTTGTTTTCGCGGCCCATTCACCTATCTGCTGATAATAACACCCTAAGTTTCCTCTATGTAAATTTTCCTTACCCTTCTCCTAGGCTTCGTGCTTCAGGTGGAATTCATTTCACTTTCAGCTCCAGGAGCAACTCTGTGACTCAGACTTGGCACTCAAAGGATTGCTTTCCCTGACCACTAAGACTAGTTCAGAATGGACATGTGGTCCGAACAGCCAACGAGAGGCAATGGGACTTTTGCTGACACTGCTGAGAGGGAGATACACGGTCTTTCTTGTTAGACTCAGATCAGGGAGGTTGTAGGCCCAGATTTGCTGGCACCTATTTTTGCCACCACGTAAAGGCTGAGAATGAAACCCACGTGGAGGAGAATAGAGTCGACAGAAGCAGACAACCTGGGTCCTGGTGATGCCATTTGAGCTACACTCAAACCACCCAACTGTTGGCCTTCACATGTACCTAAGTCATTAATTTTCTTTCCTTGAGTTGGACTTTCTACCCCTTGCAACAGAAAGAATCCTGATTGACACTGCAGTGACGACGATGTGCACAAGGTCAAAGGTGTAAGAATAGAGACAACAAAGGGACAAAAGTAAGATGTGATATATGGGGGAGGGAAACTTAGTTGAGGATGATTTTCATGGTTCCCTCTGATTCTTTAGCTACAGAGTTAGCATTATTATTGAACAACACAACGAGGACTGTGTCTCCCCCTCATATGACTGTTACCAGGAACCGTCACTACTGTTTAAGAACATTAAGTATTAGGACAAGTTTGCATTTGGCTAAGAAATTCCATCTTTACTTCTCTCTCCCTCCCATATTATTGTCAGATATAATGTTAATACAATGATAGGCTCACTTATTTATTTATACATGTTTTAAAAATTTATTTAAAATGTTAAGAAACTTAAATGAAAGATAGTATGGATATCATGACTGAAAGTAGATCCACTATGACTCATAGAGACTAAATTTTATTTGTCAGGGAATATATGTATTTGGTATGCAATAAATCTTTGCTGACGAATAGTAACAGCTAACACTTATCAAACACCATGCTCTAAGAGTCTTACATATGTTAACTAGCTTAATTTTAACTGTAACTCTTTCAAGGATATGGTTTTTATGTCTATTTTACAGTTGAGAAAACTGAGACACAGATAGGATAAATAACTTGCCGTGGCTCCTACTGGTGCCAGGAGTCAAAACCAGATAGTTTAGCTGTAGAGCCATATACTTAAGTACTACACTTGGAGTAAGTAAAGAAATGAATGAACAAGTATGTGGTCCCTTCTTTTTTCCCAGTGGTGGGACATACGTGGCAACTGGACCAAGTCTTTGTGACAACTTGGCTCTGTTGCTCTTCAGTAGAGTCACATTCTCTTAATGTTTTGGTTACTACCTGATTATCAACTAGACGCTTTGGGGAAGCTGTGCTCACTATTTCCAATCTCCCAGGTACAATTTAGTACACTGAAAAGGCAATTTACTCAAATGAAAACCTTTCTAAATGCTAGCACGGTAAACTGGAAGGGTGCTGTTTCTCTATATTGCCTACTGGTAGTAAGGGAGTATTTGAGTCACTGAGAGAATTTGGCTTATTACCCGTCTGATATCTAGTACCCGTAGCACTTCCTGCTCATATTGAAATGGATGCCAGGCAACACCTGTGTGTTTCAGATGAAAGTTTTGCCCAGAAACCAGCGACAATATGCCCACCCCATATTTATAGTCTAGTATTAGGTGGGACGGGTGGCACTATAATCACTAATCTGACATGAATCAACACTCACCATAATGGCACTGCATTTTCCACTTGAATTTGCACCTGAGTTCGTGCCTCTCAGCTTGCATAGAAGTGCTAATCACATCTCATAAAGACAGCAATTTAAAAATCAATCTCTGTGTTCATAGAAATATGACATTTAATTCTTGGCTGATGTCACTGTCAGGAGAGGGGTAAGATCAACTTTTATTTAAAAATCAGGTAGTTCATGCATTTAGCTGTGAAATATCTCATTGTCACAAAGTACCTACCCTCCCTTTGTAGGATGTATCTTTTTGAGCTCATGACTCTTCTTGCAGCCTTTAATATGGGCAGCCAACTACCTCTTCACCTTAAGACAAACTATCTTGAAGGCTTTCCTTAGAAGCATCAGAAAGGTGGTTGGGTTTGTCTGTCTATTTCCTTAGATGAAAATAATTCAGTATTGGTGATTGAAATAAGAGTTAGTTCCACCCACTTTAATCTCATGTGTCTGTTGCTCCTCGGATTTTGGCAGCTTCAACAACTTCAGCGCTTATAGTGAGTCTGTATAAACCAGAGACACACTTCTTGGGCATTAGTCCTATGCCCTGTTCAAGGTCTGAAAATGTTTTGATTGTCTCCTGTGAGTGTGATTTCCAAATACTTAAATTAACCTCTGTTGCCTCCTTTGCCAGAGAATATAGAGCTATGCCTCCTCCCCAATATTGTTTATATACCGAATGACCTTTTAAAACAAGATTTTTCTTTTTTTTTTTCATATGACCAGATTTGAGTGAAAGATAAAATTTACCAAGCAGTGTATTGAGCGTCTGTTGCTGAGTTCTTCAAACTTTTATTCCCAGAAGCCATATATTACTCTGAAAAGTAATAATCTCCTAATATTTTAACATTTCTTCTCTCTTAACTCTCTGATAATGTTCTTATTTGTGTGAGTATTAAGAACTTAAATGTCTATTTATACATAAATAGGGTCATCTGCTTCTGACATTCTCATATTAGTTGATTTGGTCAAGAGCTACTTGAATTTTCTTCACATTGAATTCATTCAGCAAATCTTATTCTATGTCACAGTAGCTCAGGCAGTTCTGTCCAGGGCTTGTCTTTTGAAAGAAGGCAGATGGAACTGGATCCTTACACCCTGACACATACTTCCTGGGAAAAGTATGTAGAGTGGGTGTTCATCATGTATATTTTTGGTCTATTACCTTGATGAATTCTTCTCTCCAAATTTCCAAGTATGTAGTCATTTAGACAAAGTTTCTTTGTGCTTTTTTCCCTGCACCACAGTACTCAGTTAACTACTGACTATTTCATTGACTCTTTCCTTATGGTCCTGAACCAGACTTCAAGTTTCTTGAATAATTTGGCCTAACACTTTCCTTTTCCTCAATAGCTAGTTGAAAGTGCTTCTTTACTTATTTTCTGGCAATGCCATCCATTTTTTTTTTGTTCTATTTAGAATGCTTCTCTGTTGTATATGGTTTTTTATTATTATTATTATTATTATTATTACTCTCATCAGCAAACTGAGCCCAGGAATTCCCAGTGGTTTGGACAACCTCTAACATGACTCCTTTTGAAATGGGTAAGTCAATAGTTGGTTGTTGATTCAAGGCAAAACGTCAAGAGGGAAGGCAAAGAAAAATACGGAGGTGGGGGTGAGGGGGATTAGATCTAAATTACAGGTTTCATCTTCTGCAAGCCTCAGCCAATCCCCTCCCTCTTTCTTCAGAACCCCATTTAGCAGATCAGTAAAGACCCATCTCCCTCTGAGTCTTTCTCAGTGGTATCCTCCTTTCCTTTTAAACTTTCCAGCTTGAATCCCTGCGGCACTATCCATCCCACCTTCTTGAGTCATACTATTGATGTTGTCAAGGCTTGTCTCTATCTCCCACTCCACTAGCTAATGTGTACATAAATTGATAGTTTATTCCTTTAATTTGTGTATTGGTTCAGTTCTTTGTGTTTGAATCCAAATGTACAGATCCTTTGTCTATTAAAACCATGAGCAAAGGGGAAAAAAAGTCATCAAAAATCCAGTTTCAGGGGCAGGCCCAGTGGCGCAGCAGTTTAGTTCGTGCTTGGCAGCCCGGGGTTCGCGGGTTCAGATCCCGGGCGCCCGCCAACACACTGCTTGTCAGCCAGGCTGTGGCGGCATCCCATATAAAGTAGAGGCAGATGGGCATGGATGTTAGCCCACGGCCAGTCTTCCTCAGCAAAAAGAGGAGGATTAGC
Organism: Tapirus indicus; assembly: GCA_031878705.1. Taxonomy (NCBI): domain Eukaryota; kingdom Metazoa; phylum Chordata; class Mammalia; order Perissodactyla; family Tapiridae; genus Tapirus; species Tapirus indicus. The sequence continues at coordinate 42,970,818 of CM062925.1, forward strand.
AACGGATGTTAGCTCAGGGTTGGTCTTCCTCACAAAAAGAAAAAAAAAATCCAGTTTCATAGTTTAGGTTAATGTTTATAATAAAGAGTTAAGACAGGCTGTAGGCAAAGGAGAAAAATGTTTGTCTGTCCTTCTTACTGTCTACATTAAGCAATAAGATAAGTAGGACAGTAAGAAGTTAGAGATGCCTATTTTAGCCTATACGCTTTTCAGGGAATGGAGACTAACTCTTTAAAATACGTTTCAAAACTTTTAGAATGATAATTGGAATAATGTTTCCCTTAATAGCACCAATTTTGTCTAAACATAAAGGTTTTACTAAGGCAGTGATCTCTAAATCTGATTAATTGTGCATCATTATTAGTAAAAAGTTTTGAACATACAGTCCCAATAAACATATGTTTGTACGGATATTCACACGCATTGCTTTTACTATATTATATGCATTATAGCCACAAACATCAACACTAAAAAGGAAGGATATTAAAACAATTTTTAATGAAATTATTTTTCCCCCAACATGTTGCCCACGTACCCAATAATGAAGGCAACTGTCTTTGACTCTGTTTTCCTTCGAATATCATATCTAAAGAATGACTAAGTCCAGTCCATTTCATCTCTAAATTTATCTCAATTACCACTTCTCCATTCCTACCACAGTCTGAAGGTAGAATCTTAGGAACTCTCACCTGGACTCTCTTGCTAGTCTCCTTGCTTTCTTTGGCTCTTTCTCTGCAATGTGAGCTTTATCCAGTGGCCTGGGTGCTCTTTCCAAAACTCAATACTGATCGTGTCTATCAAGTCCATCAGTGGCTTAGCATTGCCTACTGGACAGAATTGAAACTCCTGAACATACACAGACCTGTCCTTGCTTACCTTTGCAGGTCTACCTTCCTCCTTTCCCACCTGACTCTCTAGCTACATCAAACTAATTGCAGTGTTTTAAAGGTACCAATACCTTTCTTTTATTTTCACCTTTGTATGTGATATTTTCTCTACCAGAAATGGCCTTTCCTCTTGTCTACTTGGCAAACCTCAACATTCAGCTTAAATATCACTTCCCTTGGAAGGTTCTCTTTACTTCTCTTTGCAGAATTAAGCACTTGCCTTTCTGTGATCCCTTAACAGTTTGTTTATATTGAATTAGGGCATTTATCATATTACTCAAATAACTTATTTCCACATCTCTGATTTCCTAAATGATGGAAACTCTGTTCCTTTTTTGGATTATCACTGTCTATCACAGGTTAGGCATAGAGTAAGTGCTTGACCTTTCTTAATAAACAGAGTGGATAGATAAAGATTAATTGAACAAATGTGTAATTTTGGTGATTTCGGTGGCAGAGAAGAAAACTTTCAAGTGGGCAGTCTGCAATAAATAATCAAACAAAAGCATTTCAACAGTAAATAAGAAAAAATGCCTCTTGTTTAGAGTTTTTAATGTTTTCTCACAGCTCAGTAGCTTTAAGGTCATTTTTAGTCTTCCCTCTTATATTACCCATTCAACATAATTAATGATGATAATAATAAATAACATTTATAAGCATTTACTGCATGTGACACTGTGATAAGCAACCCATTGCAATATCTAATTTAACCATCACATAGTCCTGTGAAGTAAGTACTGGTATTCTCTTCATCTTGCATGTGAGAGAGTTGGTGAGGTCCTGAACCATACAGAGTGTCTCTTTCTGTGGAAGCAAAAACAATAAGAATTAAAAGCAGATCTTCAACTGAAGGCTCTTAACTCAAATGCTCTGCTGCCTTCAGGCCATATATCTCCAAGTCTGTTTCAGAATATCTACCCTGACATTTAGTTCCTTCCACTGCTAGATGGGAACATTTCCAGTATTCTTATGATAGCTGCAAGTAAAATGTGTAATAAATGTGATGGTTTTACATACTGTATGTCCCATAAAGTTTCTAAGATCCAGGAACTCTTTGGAAGTCTCTAGATCAGACTGTTTATTTGTAAGTCAAATGATTTGTTTCACTGAGTGGTTTGGCTTCATTGAATTTTACTTCCACCAGCAGCATCTCTTGTGTGGCCTTATCATCTGCCATGGTTGAAAAGCATGATTCTGCAGATGAAATCTTTTATTTGCTTATATTTGCTTTAGCTGATTCTAACTACGTCAACAGCCTCAGCTGAAATTTGTACTAAATTCGTTACTGCCTGATCACTCTTCATGGGTACCATATTAGACTAGCCTTGCAAATAAGTGGGTGGGCAGAGAAACAGCTTAAAAAATGGCACATGCCTTGTATTATATTGAAATACTGTTTGCTAATTTTCAATTACAAAATTACAATCTATATGACGCTCATTAGAAATATTCAGCAAAGATGGGGCAGGGCAGTAGAACAGGGAGAAGTGAATGATATCTAATAAATTTAAAATGTGAAAAAAATATATCAGTTTGTTCAACTGCATAAAAATACACAGGTGTTACAGTACTTTTTTTTTCATGCTGATTTGGAATAAGTTGTTACTGGATAAAGTAGGTAAGTGACTGTTTTAGTAAGTAACCTAAAAACAATTATTTTCCTCTAAATGTGAGAATGAAAGACTTTTTATTTTACAAAGTTTTAACAGAAACTATCAACAACTCAAAGTAAAAGCATATTGAAAACAAATTGGATTTCACATTTGATAAAGGAAATATTTTGAAGGTCCTTTTGAAAATGTAGGCTATTTATTTAGACTCATTTATCATTGTCTCTATTAAATAATATTTATTACACTTCCTCACACACATGAGACCACAAGGCAAATTAAACAGTTCTCTGCCTACTAGGATCACACATATACTGCAAGAGACCCCACTGAAAATACACCTAGAGTGGGATGTAAATATCCAACTGAAACGTCTTAAGGCATGGTATGTGGTTAATTACTGATTATCCTGTATTTAGACTTTACTGTCTTGGTATTTGAGGGATGACTAGTGACCATATTGTCATCAAGATTTCAATGGGAGTTACCACTTGCACTTTGGTTCCATTTGACTAGGAAAAGCTTTATGGGTAAAAGGAGTTTTCAGGAAGATCCTGAGTACAAATGGAGGAAGTGAGGCATGAAGTGAAAAAAAAGATTTGGAATTAGCGAAGAGAAAACTTAAAAAGAATCTCATCCTGTCCAGATTTATGCCAATGACTCATAAATATATACCTCTACCTTGATGTATCTCTCAAACTCCAGATTTGTGTACATGCTTGTTTACTTGGCATCTCCACTTAGATGTCTAAGAGTGCTCTCAGATGTACATGTTCAAAACAAAACTCTTGATCCAAACCCCCCATCCCCCAACCTGTTACCTCCCAGTGTTCCTTATCTCAGTAAATGGTACCACCACCCAACCCCTCACAAATTCTCTGGAATCTCACTCCAAAATATGTTGGGATCCATTCACTTTCTCTCCCTCTATGCTACCACCATTTGTTGTTGAAGCCACCATCGTCTCTTGCTCAGAGTACTTCACTAGCCTGCCATCAGCCTTCAGTCTCTCAGCAGTCATCCTTACATTATCCAGATTAACTCAGATCATAGCACATCTCTACTTAAAATGCTCCAGTGGCTTCCAATTTCCACTAAAGTAGAATGCAAAATTCCTTAACAAGACTTCAAGGACCCATGATCTGATTCCTGACTGTTTCTTCCACTTCATTTTCTATCACTCTCTACTTAAAATCCTGCTTTAAAAGCCATAATTTTTTTAACTCCAATTTTTCTTGATTTAGGCTCTTTGCATGTAGCTGTTTCCTACACCTCAGTTCTTTCTGCTGATCTTCACTTGGCTTCCTCCTTCTAGTCATTCAAGTTTCAGTTTTTCAAAGAGAGGTATCACTTCTTCAACACAAGCTTCGCTGAATGTCCAATCTGAAGTAGCCCCCTCCTCATCCCCTGAAGTCACTTCCTGTAACATCAACTTGTTTTACTTTCTTCCTAGCACTTAACATTATCTGAAATCACTGTATTTATCTATCACTTTATTAGTTCATTGCATACCCTCAATAGTTTGCAAGCCACCTCAGAGGAGGGTTCTTGAGTCACTTGTTCACTTATGTATCACATGTATTGAGAATAGTCCCTGGCCCCTGATGGAGTCCCAATAAACGGCTGTCAAAAAAATAAAAGAGCAACTCACAGAGTTATTGACTTTCTAGGACTTAGAAGAGGAAGAGGAATTTGGTTAACTTGATGTTCAGTGGTGTACAGTCTTAAAACATGCAAAGAAATATCTGAGATGGTCTGTGCTTCAATAGGGGTAAGCATCCATACTCACTCATTGACTAGATTCAATTTATGACTGTCAAAGGAACTCACATAATCAAGTCTAATCTAAATAATATTAATAAAGGGCCAGACATTCTATTTGAATATGCATTTTGCAAAGTAAGGATGGAGCTACAGAATTGCTGCTTGGATTTTTCTGCTTTCTTGTACAATTTATAAAAACAGGTGAAGCTGTAGGGTGTCCTACTACTTAGCCAAGGGACAAACTTATCATTATTACTCACTTAAGCAGTATCTCAAGTTCCATTGTCTTTGCAATTACTTCGGAGATGAGAGGTGAGACCACAAAACTAAACTGTTAAAGTAAGCCAACTACAGCTGGAGACCATTAACAGCAAAATTGGGTATGCAGAAAAGACCAGTGGGAGGCTGAAGTTATCTTGACTGGAGAAGCCACACGGGGGTTAAAAAATTGTGCTGAAGCCTGATCCACAAAGAATACCAACAATGCTTTTTGATGTTATTCTGTCTGCCTCCAACCTTCACAGAGCACTCCATTTATTACTTCATCTATTCTAACAGTTTTTGTGTGTCTGTAAATTGGAAAATGTAAGGCAAAATAGTGGATATCCTTGGAATTAGGGACAAGATTTTAAGATATCTCTAAAACTGAAGCCAATTAGCATCACTACGCAATGGCAAAAAAGAGACTTATGCAGAAGTAACTAAAGCTCCTGGAGATGGTTTGTAAATGTTTTCCTGCTAGCAGTCTAAGGTGTCTCCTAAATTTTATCAACACTAGAGGTTTTATAATTCCCTTCTGGGAAATACTAAGCTAAAATAAGAGAAGTTATAACCAAAGCCATGTAATGTCTACCAAGAGGATATTTTCAGGACAGAAAGTCGCTGCATGGGTGGCATGGCGGGAAGGTTGGGGGACTGAACATGTGTAACTGTGTCATCTTTCCTCTGAAGTGGACACTGATCAGGTTACCAGCACACCTGTCCTACCTGCAAAATCCCATGTGAGATCACACAGTACTTGTCTTTCTCTGACTTAGCTCACTTAGCATAATGTGCTCAAGGTCCATTCATGTCGCAAATGGCAGGATGTCTTTTCCCATGGTGGCCATCATATTAAAATATATAAATGTATTAAATTAACATATTGTACACCTTAAATTTACACAATGTTATATGTCAAATATATTTCAATTAGAAAAAAATCCCATGTGAGAGAGGCAAATACACCTTCTTCTTACAAGTTAGGGACTAAAATCTTATTCTCTAAAAACATAGACCACTATTCCACTCATTGCTACACGAGATGCTCATTTAGAACACTCCCTTGATAAAACAACAACAAGAACAGTGACAATAATAAAAGGTACTTAGCCTCCTCTCGGGATTTTATTGATTTATATTTATTCCTGTGTTTATTGCATTGAACGTTAAAACCTTGGAGTAAACAACTCATCCCTCTCACACTCATAGAAGACGCACTGACCTTCTCCTCCTTGGGTAACTTCAATCCCAAAACAAAATGCTGAGGTATGTCAGATTTTTAGGTTTTTCTCCCATTTGTGATGCCCAGCTTTCCCGTAGCCAATTGTGATCAGCAACTGGAAACTTTGATATCTGGTTAAAATATATCTTTTCCCAAAAGAACTGTGCTCAGAAACAAAAATACAACTAACCTTTTATAATAAATTATGATGGAAAATTATTATCCAAATGAGAAAATACGTTACTTATTTAAGTAAATAAATAAGATTTTTTTGGTCAGTGATAACTTTAGCAAAGGAGCTTTTTGTTGTTTGGAATTTTGGAGGGGGTTTTAGTAAATCAATTACTAATGGTAGCCACCTCCATCCAACCTCTCTCCACCACTCCCCTCTCCCACGATATCATTTTACGTAAACTGGACTCACTTAACCTCTGCAGAAAGACCCATCCTGATAATAAAATCATCAGACCATAATGACAGATGAAATGAGGCGGCAGAAGGAAACAGGTGTTTGAAAGACATTTACACAGCTCTGTGCAAAGGTTGGCGGCCGTTGCTATGTTACTATTAGCTAGAGGGTTTTATTATGCCTCCAATTTGATACCTAGTAATATGTTTCTCTTGGTTGTGCAAAAAAGTGGGGCAATGGAACCTGGGAAGATGTGAGAATGGGTCCATCTGACAGGCTGTGTACATGTATTTGACTGGTGTGGTGTGTGTGTGTGTGTGTGTGTGTGTGTATCTCTCTGTCTGTCTGTCTGCTTGTGGATGAGTGCTTCCAGTTGGGACGAATCTGACTCTGAGAACTGATAGCTAAATGTACATCAGGGTGTATGTTTTCTTAGCTTTAACATTAGGGAATAGAAGGCATGTCTTTTAGCTCCTGTCCAGTGATGTCGTTTGGACTTGAAATCATTTCTTTTACATTTTTATTTGAAAGAAGAGGAGCCTAAGAATAATAATACATCAATGACTTTACCATTAGACCATAGGGATTTGACTGCTCTAATGCCATGTGCCTTTTTCAAATAACAAAGTTTTTTCTTTTCTTTTTGCTTTGGTAGTTCCATCAAACTGGGGCTGCTTTGTTGAAAAGGATTCAACATTTTTTTAAGAAACATTACTTAGGAACATAAGAATAACACAATGTGAGGTTGATTTCCCCTAAAGATAGAATGGCAATGAAATGAAAAAGAAACAGTGGTGATGTAGAGTCTAATCCTTCGTTAGAATAAAAAGCTCAAGTTAAAACTAACCCATGCTAGGGGCCGCCCGGTGGCGCAGCGGTTTAGTCCGCGCTTAGCAGCCCGGGGTTCGCGGGCCCGGAGCCCGGGCGCCCGCCGACGCACTGCCTGTCACCCATGCCCGTGGCGGCGTCCCATATAAAGTAGAGGAAGATGGGCACGGATGTTAGCCCAGGGCCAGTCTTCCTCAGCAAAAAAGAGGAGGATTGGCAACGGATGTTAGCTCAGGGCTGGTCTTCCTCACACACACACAAAAAAAACTAGCCCATGCTTCTTAAGATGAAAGTGATGGTTGGAGGATGGCTATTTTGACCTAATAGGAACTGCAAAGTGAATAATGAGGTTACCTGACCCCACGCTAGTTTGTAAATTACTACTTTCTTAGAGAACAATTCCATTTCCAGCAGCTGTCTACCAATTGCATTATTGACTAACTCACATACACACACACACACACACACGCACACATACACACACAATGGTGGCTATACCTCTCTTCCTTTCTAAATCCAAAAATATTTCATTTCCACCTCAAGTGCTGTTTCAATGGATTTAGAACATGTTAATTCAAAATAATCCTGCATTATTCAGCCAGAGGTTTTGCCTTTCTCTTTAATTATCCTTGTGCAAGCTCCTTTTTAAACATGTTTAATGTAGGCATTTGTCTTTCCTTTGCTGCTTTATGAAAATTTTGAAAAGATATTTGGGTACAGAAACTTGAGCCACTATTGTGTCTCTTTAGGGACCCACTCAGGGAGAGATAAAAACTGTTCATGCATTACAAATGCCAGCCGAAGCAGATTTTAACCATGCAGCCCTGTCAGAGATCCCTCCTACTTTTGCAAAGTAAATAGCTTTCTGTCTTACCTGTCACCATTTGATCAATGTCTTTATGATAACACAATAGCGTTATGAAAACAGCAAAAGGAAATATGAAGATGATTAACACAAACGAGAACTCTACAACCTGAAATGGGACTGAAAAGTGGAGGAAAAGCAAGATGATGGGGGAAAAGTAAGAAAGGAAACCAAGTGAATGTTACTCCATATACGCTTCGATTAGCTTTATTGATCCTTTCACCCTCTCATCACTTCTACCTCCAAAACAGTCAGCCAACTCAAGACTTAATTATTTTCTTTCTAAGAAAAAGAGTGAGAGAGAGAGAAAGAGCCAGAATCTGTTCATAGGGAAGCAGTCATCACTGCTCATTTTTTTTAAAGCACTTAAGGGTCATTAGTCTAACGCTGCAGCAAATGTATTATTCATTTTGCCTTAGCCCAATTTCTCAGCTAAGAATTTTGCAAGAAAACGATACACAGTTCGGTAGAGAGGTGATTGATCAAGCCAGAAGGAACAGAATTTGGGCATCCTGATAAAAATTTTTCTCAGTCTTCTCAGTTAGCATAAATCAATTTTATTTATGTAGTAACACTTGAATACTAACTACCCAATGCCATCCGTCAAGACAAAATTGATGACTATGCCTTTAGGTTAATATTACTTGAACATTTCATTCTGAATAATTTATACACATTTCTGTCTGAGTGTCAAGTCGAGATTGTTTATTTGGTTTCAGCAAGTATAGGTGAGCCATGGCTTTTATTAGGAAGAGGTTCTCATTTCTGTTTATTTTGTGCATTAAAGGGACTTGTCCTATTTTGGGGCCTTGATATTATTCCATAGAAATTGAAACATGGAACAATGTGCCTAATCTAGGGTTGCTTATAGCTCCTTTTTTAAGGGCCTTTTTCTAAATGCTTTGTAGTTTTCAGTGGTGAAAAAAGCTAGGATTGTATATAACCAGAAAAAAACCTGGCAAAATAGAAGTGAGCAGATATTTAATAATAACACTTAGATGTTGTTTGGGAAGAAGGCGTGAGTATATTGCATTAACAGTCTCAATTGCTATTTTCACTCTTCAGCAAATAATCTAATCTGTCCACCAAGATTAGTGTTAACACTACCCTCTCCTGTTGGGTGACTTTCAATGTGTGTATTATTATTCATCTTGTAAAGAACGTGATACATTTTATAATCACTCTATTTGCTGCTTCTTCAATTTTATGGAAATCACTTTCCTACTGGGCAGATAACATGAAAACGTGCACATTCAAGCTCTGTGACTGAAATGAATGGTCGATTATGAAATGCTGTTTTACACAATAATAAAAAAAACAGAAAGGCTTTTTCAACTCAACTTAATTACTGAGGATCTTGACCTAAGCCAACCTTGTAACAGATTGTGTTTCTTCTTGTCAGATATGCACCTATAATATCAAAAAGTGTGTATGTAACTCCAAGGTTTTTACCTAACAGTGTATTTTCACATGAACGAAGAGAGTCTTCCATTCAACTGGAAAGATTCTGTGTACTAGATAAGTTCTCTCTTCCTCTCCACCCTCTCCCCACTCTTTTATACACACATTCTTCTACTTTGGAGAAAGTTTCTCTCAAGTAGTTATCGCAGAGTTCAGTCTCATGAGAATGTCTGACAACCAATGAGAGGTAGCAGCATCGTATACAAGGTAGTGCCTTAGACATTAGAGGAAAAGAATCAAAACAAGACATGAATTCCAAATAAATCACTCTCCAGTTTGATTTATAGAAAGACTTCTGTGTTCAGAGTCCTCATTAGCAGAAACCAGCAGAGCGGCTGGATTTTATAGATGTGCGCAGAAACACCACACCACATGCACACGCACAGTTGGAAATGAATCGGGGCTGCCATTAGAAAGCATGCCTTCAGATTTGCCTCAGGTGTAATTATGATGTTAAAGGAATAAAAATAAAATCTACCTATGAAAGACACGTATGTTTGGGCAGTGAATAAAAAGTAGTCTGTGCTTAGCTCTCCTTCGACAGTCACATGTGCAGCGTCATCTCTTAAATATTTTGAATCATTTATTCAACTCAACAGATGTTTATTGAATTCCAATTATTCGGAAGACACTGTTCTAGGAACCACACAGTTGCCAAGCTAAGCCTGACTCTAAATAACCTTATACTTAAAAGAGGTTGAGAACATAAGTGATACAATAAATATATTATGTTATTATGTATGTATACATGCATATGTATAAATAAACAAAACAAAGCCAAATTTCATAAGAGTAGCGTAAAATTACTTTTGAATTACTAGAGCATGATATATTTTATTGGAGGCATTTATTTTGGTTGTGTTATATCCATTATGCGTAATGCTATGTGTTGATTAAAGTTTACGTGACAAGATTTTAATTAAGAATTTTTTAAAGTACTTTGTATATTCTGCATTGCTATGCAAGGATTAGCAGTTATTAGAGTTACATAGGCTTATTGGCCAAGGGAAGAAAGGTACCGTGCATTTTTTTTTTTTTGATGAGGAAGATTAGCCCTGAGCTAACATCTGTTGCCAATCCTCCTCTTTTTTGCTGAGGAAGATTGGCCCTGGGCCAACATCCGTGCTCATCTTCCTCTATTTTATATACTTGACGCCTGCCACAGCATAGCTTAATAAGCGGTGTGCAGGTCCGTGCCTGAGATCTGAACCTGCAAACCCCAGGCCGCTGAAGCGGAGCATGCAAACTTTACCATGCCACTGGGCCAGGCCTGGTACTGTGCATTTGTAAGGACTCAATTGTGAGAACAGACTCTTAAAACATCATGCTAAAACTAGACCAGCTGTAGATAGCATCCAATAAGTTTAAACACTCAGGTGTTATTTATTGTTAAAAAGATGAGTCTCATTACTTTCTAGCAAATCCCAAATTAAGTAATCATTGCATATGTGGTCCAAATCTTACCATTATAATAACATATAATAGAGAGTATCTATTTATTATCAATATTAGGAATATTGCTTCATGATTAATTTGCCAATATCTTGTTAACTGAAACATGCCTAAAAAAATCATACAATTGTTGTAAATTAATAAAAATGTAATACATTTATTGCTTATATAATTTTACTCAATTAAGGAGTAGTCCTGGACATAATACTTATTAAAGTTCAATAAATATTCTTAATAGTCAATGCTATCAAAGCAATAATTAGAACCATTGACCATTTCAATTATTATTAAGTCTCAAATAAATGCTCATTTTAAATATTCAATTTTCTGTGCTACTCATCTACATGACTTCTGAAGTAACTTTAATTCAAGATTCTTTTTTTCTTTATCTTAAACCTTAGCTTGGGACATATTTTAAAAATATATCTCCATAGACCAAAACAACTCGATGGATAATTTTTAGAGATGACTTAAAAAAGACAAGAAAATGCTAGAATTGTTACACCAAGTAAATGTCTGGATTCTGCTCCTTGATAAAACCTCTTTAAGCCTCCAAGACTTTTTCACTGAGCTACAGTAATAGGTGTTTATTGGGTTTCTCAGAACTAAAATCTGTCACTAATATATTGTTAATGTTTTCAGATGAATCTCAATATTGCAGCGATAAATCGGTTTGTTTATGGGCTGGTGGGTGCCAAGATAAACTAGTGTAGTGCAGGCTGACCCTTTCTGTGATTCTGTTGGTGGGGTGGGCTTGATGTGGGTCTACTGCAGGATTGTTTGGTCATTGTATGTTCTTGCAGCCCAAGCAGTGCTGAGAACAAGAGCACAAATCTTAAAATTAACACTCATCATCCAAGGATCTTCAAAGCTTCTTTGAGTTATGTAAATGCTCACAGTAACCCTATGAGACATGTGTTATCTCCATTTTATAGGACAGGAAATCAAAGCTCAGATGCCACACACCTAATAAGAAGTGAACCTTGAATTAGAATCCAGATCCCTCTACATGACAGAGCTTTGATCTATCCCCTACAGAGAGCTGCCACCTCAATGAGAAAACGATCCAGGTTTCAGGTTGGAACCTGAGTAGACAACTGTTCCTCTATTGGCCCATCATTACAATGAACACCTGAGAATGGTTCCTTGGGCCAAAAGTATCTGATAAAAAGGAAGCATTTTATGTAGATTTTGATCTAATAAGCAATAATTGGCCTAATTGGTTGTACTGTCCATCAGTTGAAGTAGTCACGTGGTCATAATATATTAAAACCAGAAGGGATTAGGGATATAACCAGACCCACCCCCTCTACTAAGTGGTTTCCACAGCCATCTTAAAACTGTGAGAAATCCTGTTTGTTGCTTTTCCCATACTTCCCTTTGCCAGTGCTGATTTAGGAAAGGAAAATACTGTCTTGTCAAAATTTTTCAAATGAGTAAGAGAAAACAGAAAAATATGTGGCACATTAGATTAATCTGAGAGACATTCATTTTATTAAAATGTGAAATCTATCAAGTGTAAAGTAACCAATCTGAGATGATTTGTAAGGTATAATAATTCCTGGCAGTGAGGAATTCTGCTCATCTGGGCCATTCAATCTGGGTGTGAGAATTTGCTTTACACTTCTCCCTTTGACACATCTGAGTGAGAGAGCTATCTTGAAGAATACCTGAAGGGGTTCTTTAACACGTGTTTTGTAAAGACAGTAAATATGGAATAAACCATATACAGTTCACCTACCACAGTAAACTAATATGCCCGTAGTTACATATGAACTAATATGTATATTTATATAATCATATTCCACAAATAAATTTTTTAAGGTTCTATTATCCACCTCTCCTCATTCATTCCGTTTTTCATTAACATGCATTCAAAAAATATTTGTTGTGCACCTACAAGGCACTAGAGATATAAAGGTGAATATGACATTTGATCTGCATGTATTAAAAATCTACTATTACAGACAATTTTTGGAACAACCAGCACCACCAGAAAGAACTGAGATAGTTGGAAATAAATCAGACAGTAGAATGTGATCACTATTCTTAAGCAAAGTGTACCTAAGTAACTTGCCCTTGCCAAGAGAGAACCAGTATCTTTGGACTGAGGAAAACCTTGAACCACCTGAAAAATCCCTGCTTAAAGTCCCTTTGTTTAGATACCCTTGCTTAATCTTTTGGTATACATGTCTCTACAATCAAATTGGGCAGAAAATTTTTACTTTGTAGCCATAAGGCAAAAGAAAATTATCAATGGTTGTTAACACAAATCCACAATTTCTGCACCAAGGGAGGACTCAGAGGGAAACACACAACCTTCTCCCTCCCCCCAACCTTCCCTCCACCACCTTCCTGGAATAGTCTTAGCTTGACTAGAGGCTGTGGGAAAAATTTCCTTTATGCTAGTTTTAGAGTAAAGGACTGTGTGGAGACATTTAGCAAGTTACATAAAGCATAAATTACAGAAATATCCTCTCACCATGAGAGTTTTGAACACGATAGTCCCTTTCACACTTCTCCCCATCTACCTACTGCTTTTAATTGGCACTTCTCTTTAGAAGTCTCTTTTGTACAAAAGCATTGGGATTTTTTTTTAAAAGCTTAAATGGAATCATATTGCAGACATTTTTGTCAATTAAATTTTAATGTCTTAAATATCTTTTCATATAAGTACATAGAGATCAATCTCATTGTTTTAATGATGAAACATTATTTCAAATATAGAAATAGAATATATTTAATCCCTATTGATACAGTCTTATAATTTTTCTAATTCTTTGCCAATGCAAGTGATGTTTCTGAATATACAAATGACGTCATCTGAATAGCTTTGTGAATCTGTTCAAAGTGCACGGTTTCCCATTAGAGAGGTTATTAAAAGGAGAATTTCTGTGTCACAATCTCTAAGTGTTTAGATAGATACTCCGAACTTTCTTCCAAAGTGGCTCTGCCTATCGTACCAATGGTGTTGTGGAGTTGTCTGCTGCCTCACGTTATCGCCAGCTCACCAGACTACTTATTAGTATGATCAGGGTCATTAATTCATTATTGATTTAATCTGCATTTCAGTGATTACTAATGTAGTTGAGAAATTGTTTTATAGGTTTGCGATTCCTTTGTATTTTTTCTTCTCCAAATTGCACTTTGAATCCTTTGACCATTTAAAAATTTTTTTTAATCTTTTTCTAATTGATATTTTTGGAGTTCTGTACATATTCCATAAATTAATCCATTGTCTGTTAGATGTGTTGAAATTATTTCTCTCTCAATCTCTCATTTGGCTTTTAAGTTTATGATATTTCTTGTAGTAAAGAAATTTTAAATTTGTATCAGGTCAAATCTATCATATTTTCTGGTTTTCTGTCTTATTTAGAAAGTCTTTTATCATCTCAAGATTCAAAAAAATCCTAGATATTCTTATATTTTTGTATATTCTCATACTTTGCTCTTCTATTTATCAGATATTTGTTTGTATAAGGTGTTAACTAAAGGTCTAATTTTATTATCTGCTTGTCACAAATTATTGAGTACTTTATCTAGTTCCTGTGGATTTGAAATGCCACATTTATCAAAAAGTTATTCCCATATACACCATCTGCCTCCAGGCTGTTTATTCTGTTTATGATCCATATATTTATTTACATAACAGGATCACTCTGTTGTATTTACTCTAATTTTAAAGTATGTTTTGATAGTTAGAAGGACAATTCCTCCTCTCTTTTCTTTATTTTTCAAAATATCATTGGTTATGGGGAGTGGGGGTTGGTGAAATGGGCAAAGATGGTCAAAAAGTCCCAACTTCCAGTTATAAAATAAATAAGTCATGGGATGTAATGTGCAGCATGGTGACTATAGTTAATTGTACTGTAATGTATATTTGAAAGCTGCTAAGAGAATAAATCTTAAAAGTTCTCAGAACAAAAAATATTTTGTACTATGTATGGTGATAGATGTTAACTAGACTTATTATAGTGATCATTTAACAATATATACAAATATCAATCATTATGTTATATACCTAAACTAGTATAATGTTAAATGTCAATTATATCAGTTAAAAAATACATCATTGACTAATTGTGTATATTTTCTCTAACATACAAACTTATCAATTTGTCAATATTCATTATAAAAATTGTTGGAACTTAGATTAGGATTGCACTAAATATATAGAATTTTGTGGAAATGAATATTTAAAAGAATAAATGTTTCCATTTGTTTAGGTTTTCTTTTAAGTCCTTTGGTAGAGTATTATAATTTTCCTCATATATGTTACACCTTTCTTGTTAGGTTTATTTTTGGATATCTTGTGGAATTTTTGTTGTTGTTAATATGAATGGGCTTTTTTCATTACATTTTTTAATTGATTATTTTTGATATGTAAGAAAACTTGTTTTTGAATATACATCTTATATCCAACAACTTACTGACCTCTCCTCCTATTTCTAATATACTTTTTTTTCAACCTTTTGGATTTTCTAGGTCCAAAAATTAACATCTGCAAATACTGAGAGTTTATTCTCTTCCTTTCCAATATTGATATCTCTACACTTTTTTCTTATTACATTGGCTAGGACTTCAAGTACAGTGTTGAAGACTACCGGTGGTAGTAGATATTTTTGTGTACATCTTGACTTTAGTGGGAAAGCTTTTAATGATTTACTATCAAATATTTTGTTTACTGTAGGTTTCTGGTAGATAGTTGTTGTTAGTTGTGGGAAATGTGTCTGCTTTTCTCCTTAGGAGATATTTCTTAATTAAAAAATGAGGGCTAAATTTTATCAAGTGGAGTTTTTTAGACATCTACTTAGTGGATCCTATGGATTTTCCCAGTTAATCTATTCAATCTATCAATTGATGAATTGCACCTATAGATTTCCTGATGTTAAGCCATCCTTATGTTCCTGAGATACACTTTATTTGGTTATAGTGTGATTCTTATTTCAATTTGCTAATAATTTATTTATATATTTACATCTTTGTTCATAAGTGAGATTGGCATAATGTGTATGCATGTAACATTAGCCTCATAGAAAGGGCTAAGAAGCTCCCCTTTAGTTTCCATGCCATGGAAGAGTTTATGTAACAGAAAAGTCAGTGACTTGATTGGTAATATAACTTGCCTATATAACCATCTGAGTTTCATGTCTTTCCTAGTGTTAACATCTATATAACCATGGTATATTTGTTAAAAAGAAGAAATTAACATTGGTACGATACTATTAACTAAACTGCAGATTTCATTTTTAATATATATATTTAAACAAATTTTATAAATAATTGCTAGTGTTACTCAGTATTTATATCATTTTCCTCCCACCTCTCATATTTCAACAACTTTTTTTAGCTCAACCTAGCCTTCTTCCTAACATACCATTGGAAAAATCTGTATAAGAGCGGCAACACAGAGACACTCCAAAAAATTTGTTCTAGCTATCTGTTTCTGTGGAAGTGCCTTTTCAATCTGAGAGTATTGCTCTCTCTCTGCACTGGGTGCTCTCTGCTCTGAAAAGTCAGGAAGTGGTTTGGAGGAGGAAGGAAGAGATGCGGGAAAAGACTGATTCGGAATCAACCATACTAAATTCTATGTGGCATCCTGGATTAGATCCAGAAACAGAAAAAGGACATTAGTGGAAAAACTGGTGAAATCCAAATGAAGTCTGTAGTTTAGTTAATAGTGTTATATCCGTGTTAATTTTTCCGTTTTAACACATATAACACGGTTATATAGATGTGAACACCAGGAGAACCTGGGTGAAGGGTGTAAGGGGACCCCTTGTACTATCTCTGCTACTTTTCCATAAATCTAAAAGTATTCCAAAATAAAGTTTTTAAATAGTTTAGCCATATGTTTTGATAAGAACAACTTTTGAAGTTAACAGAATTAAAAAAGGTTCTAGTGTACAGTAGTCATTAATGCTTTGTCAGCTCCTCTGTCATCCACCATCCCACATCCTCCCCCACCAAAAGCCCAAGGTTGCATTGTCTAGTTATTTTGTGCCTACAACATGGGTTCTTCACCTTGATGGAAGAGGTTATTTGTGTGTATATGTTTGTGTACATGCACATATGCATATGTGAGTGGTTCTTCAGACACTTGTTAAGAGATGAAGTTACAGAAATAATAGTGATGATAATAAAAATAAGACTATTAGCTATGATGTGCCCCGGGTATGTGAAGTTCTATGCTGAGAACTTTACGTGCATTATCTCATTTCATGCTCACAACAGCCCTGTAAATTAGGTTTAGTAGATCTATTTGAAAGTGAGGAAACAAGCGCAAAAAAATAGGTCACCTGCCAAAATTCACACTGTCGGTAAGCTCCATGATTGAAATATAGTCTGTCTTTCTGACTTCAGAGATCATGTGCTAAAATGCCACTCAATTATGATATTTACTTATGATAATAACAATGTGGTTGAAACTTAATTTTAAAAAACAAAAAGATTGACACTTGATTTAATAATCTGGTTATTAAGGGCACTAAAATTCCAATGCAACCATTAAGTCACTATGTGACCCTAGGGAAGTCACAATGCCTCTATAGTTTTAATTTTTTCATCTGTAGGGTGGGTATAATACCTGCTATTTCACAGGATGGTGATGAGGATGAAATAAGACAATGTAAATGACCTAACACCATATGTGGTACGTGATAGGTACTCAATGAATGCTAGTTTCTTTTCTGTAACCCCATGTTATCATTGCTTTATTGATCTAGGAACAGTAGCACTTCCCCATCCTTATGTTTATGTTTTTAGTTATACTTTATAAGCTAACAGAAACCACATCTTTAACAATAATAATAATAGGAAACATCTATATAATATTTACAGAGCACTAGGCAATATTCTAAGAAAGATATACAAATTTAGACATATGTATACGCATATGTAAACATATATAATATACATATATTAGAATATGCATGTTATATAAAAATGTGATATATTATATAATAATATGTAATATATACATATATGTAAACATACGTATAGTCACATAATCCTCATAACAACTTGATGAAGTGGGTATTATTACCCAGTTTTACAGATGAGGAATCCAAGTAGAGAGAGTTCAGTAACAGGTTCCAAATCAAAACCGGGTAAGCAGCAGATCCAGGATTTGAACTCCATCATCTGGTTGGCTGTAGAGTCCATGTTTGTAGCCACTATTCTCTGTTTTTAAATCTGCTGTCTTGATGATGACATTTGCTATTAATTTTAAAAGCCATAACATTATTACACGTAAGATACTGTAGTGCTGTGTGACAGAAAGGGAAGACAGAAACTTAAAGATCAAAAACTTCCAAGTTGCTTTTCCAATCAGACGTGTACAGCTTTCTGTTGAGCTCAAGCTGAGAACATTTGGAATATCTTGTTACTTGAAAAAGGTGGGCTACATTCTTTAATTAATGTGATTATTATGAGAAGTATTTATTAATGTCTCATAGCTAAGTTGTCTGTGTCCTTATTGATAGAATGCCATTGTAAGTCATCATCGGCTAAAGGAGTGACATGGTTCAGTGATGGTTACAAAACCACGTGACAGATCCCAACCAAGCTTGCACTTGACTGAAATGACAGATGTTAAAATGACATTATTCTGATTGCTCTGGGACACGCATCTGTAAGAGGTTGGGAATGCAGACAATTTTCCCTTAGGTCATCATGAACTCAGGTTCATAGAGATACTTTCAGACATAATCAAAAGAATTAACATGGTTTTGCCCGGATTCCCTCAACTTTAGATTATATTGCCCTCCCCCCCTTTTTTTTTGGTCTTTTGCCAGAAGATGGGATTCCAAATTCAGGTATAAAATACTTTACATTTTGAATAAATCTTTATCTTGGAAAGTGGCAAGCTGCTATTTGTGGAGTCCGAGGTCAGCACTTTAACCAGATTACACTCTAACCATTGTACAGTTTTGTTTTGTTTTTTTAATTCAAGTGCGCAGAATGGATAATCATCATTCTTGAGTCACACAATATATACTTATGGTCCAAGCATAGCCATGGCTGGCTTTTACTTATTTAACTGGTTATTTATTTTTAATAATAAAATAAGCACCTATAATTCCAATATTCAAAACAAAAGCTAAGGTCTTGACAATAACCAAAAAATAGCTATGTGATCTCTCACCCCATCCCCCAGCTCCCAGAAACTAAAGTAAACATCACCATGAATTCCTTGATCATCAACTCCTCACTTTTCCTTTATACGATTGTTATTCCATCCTTATTCCTAAAAAAAATAATAATGTTTTTATATCATTGTTTTTCACTCTTTGAAAAGGTATCATGGTGTATGTACCTGTTTGGAACTTTTTCTCCTTAACATATTGCTAAAATATGTCTATATTTTCTGCATAACAATACATTGCCTTTGTTTTGAGTTGCTATCTAGTTCTACATCCAAAGCTTGTTCATCTGCTCTTCCTCTGATAGGCAGTAGGGTGTTTCTAGGTTGTTTTTACTCCCTATTGTGAACATCGATGCCACAAATATTACCCTGCTCTACCTATGCAA
This sequence comes from Tapirus indicus, assembly GCA_031878705.1. Lineage (NCBI taxonomy): Eukaryota > Metazoa > Chordata > Mammalia > Perissodactyla > Tapiridae > Tapirus > Tapirus indicus. Next base: position 42,990,109 of record CM062925.1, read on the forward strand.
CTGTTTCTCTGGAATATATTCCTAGGTGTGGAATTGCCAGGTCATGAGTAATGAGTGTTCAACTTTATAAGAAATACATTTTCCAAAGTCGTTGCACCAATTTTTATATCCACCCATAAGGCATGAAAGATCCAGCTGTTCTAAACCATCCCAACACTTGGTATTGTCAGATATTTTCATTTTGCCAGTTGGGTGGGTAAAAATTGTCTCTCGTTTTAAACCTAAATTTTTTCCCTGATCATTCGTGATGATGAACACCTGTTCACAAAGGAAGAAATCATTTCTATGTGATAGGAGTAGCAATTTTAGGAATTTTAACCTTTTTTTTAATGGACAGATCTCAGTTTGTTATAAATTAACCATAAAAGATATGGTACCCTGAGGCAGTGGTGGGGAAAGGGGAGGATGATTCATACCTTGCTGACATATCAATCACAGAAAATAATTGAAGGTTCACAGAAACTTCTCTGCTAGATATAACCTTCTGAGTTCCCTTCTCTCTAACATGCAACATAAAAGGTTAGTAGTTTTTTAGTTTTTTTTCTGTATCTTGATTTTAATGTCTATATGTAAAGAATTCTGAGACAGGTTGCAACTCAGGGTCACAGCTGTTTTAAGTCCCCATGAAGAGTTCAAAGGCTCTTGCACCACTAGATCTTCTGAAGCAGTATTATTGTCATAGGAATTTTAATCTTGACATGTTTATAACCCACAAATTTTCTGTGCTACAAAATATTTCTATGTATTTTATTAATTTTGATCAAAGGCCAGAAAGATTTTCTGTAAAGTGGTAGACATTTTAGGCTTTGCATGCCAGATGGTCTCTTACAATTGCTCAACTCTTCCTTTTCCCAAGAAAGTAGCCAGAGGTAATACGTAAACAAATGAGTGTGGTGATGTGCCAATAAAACTTTGTTTACAAAAACAGATGGTGGGCCAGGTTTGGCCTATGGGCTATAGTTTACTGACCACTGGTTTAGATCACCAGAGATCTCCATTGTCATGTGGATCATCAATGTGTTACTAGTCTATCTACTAGTAGAGTGGCCAGTCATTTAAAATCATCACGTGTATTGAACAAGTATTTTCTACTATCATATGTTGTAGTATATTATATCATTGTATTATAAAATGCATTTATTTTTCAGGCTGTTTCTTTGTAAGTAGCAAGAAAACTACATCTAAATTTTTCCAATGATAACTTCAAGTCCAAAAAATAATTCAAAGCTGTTTAATTCTAGCTTTTTTTTTTTTTGCAACAACTCAGCAAGGTAGGTACTATTTTGCCCAATTTACAGGTGAAGAAACTGAGGTTCAGAAAATTTAAGTAACTTACTCACAGTCACACAGTAAACAAACAGAAAAAATTAATATTTGAGCTTGGAGTTGCCTGGTCCCAATGCTTGTACTTCTTCAACTGAAGCATGCCCCCAGTGCGTCCCCATGGAATAAGGAATCACTGTGGTCTTTGCTTCTGAATCCTAACAGTTACCATTGTTAACATTTATTGAAAGTTTTCTTTTATTAATATACCCAATACTGTGCCAAGTTCTTTGCATGCAGTATCTCATGTTATCCTTGTTAAACTCTTTAATATTAAATTTTTAATATTGGTGTTATCCTGTTGTACACATAAAAAAACTATAGCTTGTAGAGGTAAAGTAAGTTGCTCAAAATCGTGTAGCTAGTAATTTACTAAATCAAAAATCACGCGGGAGCACCAAAGCTAGTGCCCTTGGGCACCCTGCCTAATGACCTCCCATCTGACCACACAAACACATAGCGGGTGAGGAACCCTTCTGGGGAAAATGAAGACATTGACTTGAAAATACTGGCCGTGTAGCTGTCTGGCTGTGAGTTATCACCATACACCTTATCACCAGTCATGTTTTCCTGCAATGTACACTTTTCCTCCAGAGCCATAAAATATCTTGTGCTCTAATGCCCTTGATTTCCATAATCCAGGGTACTTCTCCTCAGAAATATTGCTACTATTTCCTTTGAAGGGCAGAAAGAAGCTGTTTCCTGAGAGATTATTATTTCTGGCATGGTTGTCAAAACACTGATAACAGGAACTCCACAAAAATTTGCTTTTAGAGAAGGTGTACTTGTTTGCCTGAATTGAGAGACATTCATAATAACTGCTTGCCTTTCTTCCTTCCTTCCCTCCTTCCTTCTTCTTTCCTCCCTTCTTCCTTCCTTCCTACTTCCTTCCTTCCTTCCGCCCCTAGCTCACTCAATCATTCACCATGTATACTTTCATTCATGCAGTATTTAGTGGGTGGCTACTATGTGTCAGGCATTGTGATCAGATTAAAAAAAATAACTATTATATGGTCATTGTCCTCAGAAAGTATACAGTAAAGCAAAGAGAAAGAGAGATAAAAACAAGTAAATGCAATAAAGCCTTGGTACTCAATGTGTGGTTCATCTGGGAGCTTGTTAAAAATGCAGAGTGGCAGGCCTCACCCCAGACCTACTGAATCACAATCTGCATTTAACAAATGTGCATCTGTGTGCACATTAAAGCCTGAGAAGCCCTGCAATACGTGATTGTCATAGACATGCACCCAGCCAGTATCATCATGGGACACAAAGGTAGCAGAGGTCACTTCTCTGGAGTGGTAGTAGGTATTTTTGTAAATGCTTCATATGGGGTGATGCCTAAGCTGGGTCTTATGATGTGTATATATGTTTGCCAGGGAGACAAGAAGTGACGGTAACCTAGGGAGAAGGGAAGCATGAGCCGTGACCTCACTAGACGCCTGAAACAACTCAGTGCCCTCGGGAACCAAAGGAAAGTCTGGGTGGGTGAGGGAAATCCCAAGACAATCCTGGAACGCATGTGTGGATAAGAGTCTGGCCAACCACTAGGTCAGTTAAGGAACTGGTAGTCTATTCTACGGGCCAGTGGTTTAGTTCTGGCTGCAAATTGGAATCACTTTCGGTACTTTAATAATACAGATACCTAGGCTCCACCCTCAGAAATTCTGATTTAATTGGTCTGGGGTGAGGGTTTTTTTCTCTAAGTTCCGTAGATAATTCAGATGTGCAGAGTCAGTTGAGACCACTGCTTAGACAGGTTTTAAGTAGGACAGTTGGGTGAGCTGATTATTTTGTTGGTGTCCAGAAGTCAACTTAAGAGACTGTTCAGTCACATAGGAGAGAGAATGTGGCTGTAAGCCAGGGGAAACCTAAAGTGACCAGGTAGGTGACATAACTGCAGGGAATGGGCTGGAGTTACTCAACAGGGATCCACCAGGTCAGTGGCAAGCTGGAGAGAACATGCGTACCTGAACGTATTTACACCCAAATTTTAAACTAAACTTGTCTATGAGCCAGATACAGCCAAAGGATCACCAGTTTACAACCCCTGGCATAATAAAGCTGTAAGGAAATTAAAATGTTAAGGAGATAGAATCAATGGACTTTGAACTTAATTTGGTGTAGCAAATGAGAGAAAAGAAATAAGTTAAGTGAATGATGCTTCCATTCACAAAAACAGGGACCAAAATAAGGAGGGAAACATTTTGGGGAGAGAGAGAAGTTCAGTTTAGGGAACGTTGAGTTTGCCATGTTTGTGGGACATACAAGTAAAGACTTGGATATTTGGGATTGGGATTAGGTTAAGAAGTTGCCAATGTGTAAGTGTCCGTTGAAGCCAGAAGAATGGCTGAGAATCTCTTGAAGGAGTAGGTACATTGAACAGAGGGAAATATCAGCATTTCAGAGGCTGAAAGAAGCCCACCAAAGGCTGAAATAGAAAGGACAGTGGGCTGAAGAGTAGTGGAGGGCTGTTATGGAAGATGGGCCAAGGAGGGACAGGGTGAGAGGGTATACTTTACTCTACTTTTGCAAGTGCTTTTTTTGTTATATACTTTCTTAATATTGTTCTCAATATGAAAGATACAGACTAATTCATTGATTATAGTATCTTCCATTGAAATACGCTAAGACCCATAGAATCTTAGCGTAGGAAAGAGCAGAGATTAATCTACCTTGAACTTCTCTAATCCACCCCCACACTGTCCCTAACAAGCTGAAGTCAGATTCCGATTTAACATTACTGATGAGATGTTGCTTCCTTACAAGAGAGCTCTTTCTTACATTATGCAAAAAATCTACAATTCTAAAAATTTTAATAGCTATTGAACACTAATCCACATACTACACTAGACTCTGTGAATAACAAGACTGGTTCTCATTTCAACATTTATTTAATAACTCCATGTAGTAGGCATGGGAGATATAGAGAGGAGTAGAACTAGGTTCCAGGTCCTTAAGGAATATATAACCTAATAGTGGAGACAGACGCATCGCCATGTGCCTTCGATATAATGTGTCAAGTGCAGCCAACAGCATGCACCTGTGTGACGAGAGCTGTCTGGCCTGACCTGGCCTGACCTCACCTAATCTGGCCTAGGGTTCTGGGAGTGGTGAACAACAAAAGCTTTCTGGAAGACACTATACCTGAGCTGAGTGATGAAGGGGAGTAGGAACTAAGCAAAGAAAAGAGGGGAAGTGTCTTCCAGGCAGTGGGAATGAGAATGAGTGAACTGCTTGTCTTGGGGCTGTGTGTGGAATCTGGTATAATTGGGAGGCTCACAGGGCCAACCAAGAGACCGGAGGGATAGTCCATTGGACCATTTGGTGTGCCAGCCCAAGAAGCTGGGATTATAAAGTGCCTTGATCTCAGCAACCTTTATCCACACAAAAGCTAATGCAGAAGCCCATTAAGTAAAACAAATATGGAACTTTCAAGTAATTGCAATCAATAGATGTATTATATAATTTGTATTATAGATCAGTTTCTGAGGTGTCTGTGGAAGACGAACTTTAAGGGACAAGACCAGAAGCAGGGAAACCAGTTAGGAGGCTGTTGAAATTTTCCTAGAGACAAATGATGAAGTTCTTAACTAGAATGGTCGTAAGAAGGACAGGAGAAATGGGAGGTGGCCAAATTAAAAAAAAAAAAAAATGAGCAGGAATTTGTGACTGACTGGATATAGGAACTGAGGAGCAAAGAGGAGTCCAAAAGGACTTTCGAGTTTGACTCAAGCGAATAGATATAATATGAAACATTGCCACGGTGCCTGCCCTAGAGAAACTTCTAAGTTAGTGAGCAAGACAAATGTGCATGGAAATAACACAAAGCAGTACATGACAGGGCAAGGGTGACAGCATTGAGAGAATCATTTCCTTCACGGACAAAACAGAAAGGCTTTCATTTGCTCAGAAGGCCTGAACAAAAACCAAAAAAAAAAAAAAAAAAAATTCTCCGAAACAGAGTTCTCTAGTTTTATTTTACAACCATGCAGCTATCAAACTCGACACTGTAATGAAGAGGGTAAAATAGGTTCAAATAGTGAGACTGTTGGCTTGAAACTGTCAAGTGAAAACTTTCATTTTGATTAATATAATTGAAGTGTTAAATGTGTAGCTGCTGAATTGCAATCAAATCAGTAAAATGTTATTCATTTTTAAATGAATCTGTCAGAAGTTCTATGGGTATTCTGCCAACAGTGAAGTGGATTTGCACCGTTTAACTGCAGATATTACTATTTCATAAACAGGTAAACTGAGACACTGAAAATTTAATCCCTTGATGAGGTAGAGTCAATAGTTGACTTGCAAATGGACCCCCAAGGTCCCCAATAAACCAAACTGATGTTTTCCCTGGTGACTCCTTTGTAATGTGGAAGAGATTTAATTACGGTTCTAAATCAACGTATTGAGAGGCACCTAGGTAGGTAATGAAACATTCACCAACTTTGTTCTATCCTGATTCACCACAAACAGATACCAACTCAAAAGATTTTGAGACTCTCTGCAGGCTTCATTCTGCAGAGTATAGAACAGTTTCAGCACAATAAATTAATTAATGAATAATTCATTCCCGTCTCTATTTTTCTAAGCCAGACACGTCCGTGTTCATTGCCCCCACCCCTCCTCCCATTGCAGCTGCTGCAGCTGTTCCTCTTCCTCTTCCCCATCCCATCCCCATCTTCACCTCATTTTCACTCTCCTTGGCATCCAGTCTTTGAAAGCTCCTTACACTAAAATATTTGAAGACATGGGGAAGTGCTTTGACCTCTGAGAACAAAGCATTTCCGGAATTATTCAACAATAAACATCAGGAAGTAGCTATTGAGTTCCTCCTACATGCCAGGAAGATAATGGTGAAAAATACAGTCATGTCCCTGCCTTCATGGAGCATACAGTCTAGGGTGGGGGGAAAACAACCACAGTCAATGTAATATGTGCTATGCGAGGGGAAATGCAGGAACCTAGGAAAGCAAATACCACAGGCACCTAACCCAGTCCCACTGGGAGGGGTGCATGTGTGGAAGAGGAGACTTTTGAAAGGGACAGTTTTCCTTTAATTATTTGGGGAGCAAGAGACATAAAAGAGAAAAATCAACTACAAACATACATGGCAGTGGATTCCAACCCTGGCTGAACACTGGAGACCACCTGAAGAACTCTTAAATTTTTAAATGCCCAGATCCCATACCATTTACATCAGAATCCCTGGGGACAGGGCCTAGGATCAGTATTCTTCAAAAGGTCCCTGGGTGATTCTAATGTGCAGCTAAGGTTGAGGTCTACTGATCCACAGATTGAGGCAAGGAAGAATTTCTAAATGATGTACTGTCACTCAGTCACTCTTGATATTAATTTTCCTCTTCAGAACGCTGCTAGAATTCTCTAAAATTTTAAAATTCTTCAGACATTTAAAGTACACACACAAACACACAACAAAAACAAAACAGAGAGTGAGAGAGAACACAAGCCAAGGGCTCCACTTCATGTTGAACAACATATTTCAAGTTCACAAAGAATAGAATAAAATGACATTCTTTTAATACTACAGTGCAACATTTCTTCACTACTCATCAGAGTTTCTTACTTCATTGTCATAACCAGTTTACATTTCTAATGGAAGAGATTAATTATACTATCAAACCTGAACATTTTCTGTACAGATTTGATGATACTACCCACAAGAGAGGTTTTGGGTTTTGTCTGTTTTGCAATAATTATCATTTTCTTAATTAAAGCCTCTTCACACTAGAACCACGTTGTCAGGTGTAAGTAAAGTTACCGTGGGGTTAGTTTATTTCATTGGATAATAGGAAAAAGAAACATCAAAACAGCACCTACTATGTGTCAGAAACCATAGAGGGTAATTTTTAAAATATGTTATTTGATTCAATCCTTACAGTTTTCTGAGGTATAGATTATTACCTCCACTTACAGATAGAGAAACCAAGGTTCAGGGGCTGGCCCCACGGCCTAGTGGTTAAGTTTGGTGCGCTCCACTTTGCTGGCCCAGCTTTGGTTCCCAGGCGTGGACCTACACGACTTGTTGGTGGCCATACTGTGGCAGTGAACAACATACAAAATAGAGGAAGACTGACAACAGATGTTAGCTCAGGGCAAATCTTCATCAAGCAAAAAGAGGAAGATTGGCAATAGATGTTAGCTGAGGGCCAATCTTTCTCAGCTAAAAAAAGAAACCAAGGCTCAGAGAGGAAAGTGACTTGTCCTGTGTCACACAGGTACTTGTTTTCAGGGCTGCTTGTTACCAAAGCCCACCCTGCCTGCCCTGGTCCTAATGGGCATGACAGCCACGTGCACTTCCAGTGAGAGCTGTTGTAACTATTTCCATAACGAGTCAGGTGGAATTTGGACTAAATTACAACCTTCTCAAAAAACAACTTTGCCTGTTAGCAGTCAAGTGACTTTTTCATAAGTTACTATAACTTTTAGCTGACAGCTCCTTAAATATGAGGCAACAAATGCCTAAAGTTTGATGACAACTGTCATCTTTATTTAAGTTATGGGATTCTGAGGGGGGAAAAGGCTATGTTAATCTATTAGACTCTCTAAAACCCCAAAGAAATCTAACACAACAGAACTGAGTGTCTGAGTCACATGAAAGGACATTGGAACAACAAGTTTTAATTCATGACATTAAAAGCTATTTCTAGGTCCTAGCATTAAATCATAAAACTGTTTGGGCAGCTAAAGATTATAAGGCTGGAAAATGCTCATGCAATGTTCAGGGCTGGTGGTTATTAGATATCTAGATGTAGGGAAAAGAAAACAAATTGCCCAGTCTATTTAAGGAAACATCTATTACCTAAATCTTTACATTGATTTTGATAAATTAATATACATATCACACTATGCTTTGTTCTAGAAGAGTGACTTGCAGAACTCACAGCTCACTTCTAGTAAATACAGGATTTCTTGGCATATAATTTGTCCCGATTTCATGCCTGTGTACATTTGTCCTTAACCTCATCTTTCTTATTTCAAATTAATTTTATTTTTATGGAATGTATGCATCCTTTTTGTCACAAGGGGAGTATATAGAAATAAAATAATTTTTATATAGAACAGCTACTTGGGCGCCATAATAAATAAGATACTATAGCCAAATTTGGGTAAATATTTTCTAACCAATCAATCCTCAAAAGCAAAATTATTTCCTATTAATGACATACTCTAATGTCCATGGGGACATCAAATAAAATGTCCCTATTACATCTCCCTAAAACAAAGTGTGGCTTTTAGTGGAAAAAAACAGAAGTTTCCTGTTCACAGCTCTTAGGGAGGAGAGGGGAGAGAGGCAGGACGAGTAGCTTTCTTTCTTGGAAATCCATGTGATTGGTTCAGAAAGACAGCCTCTGTCTCCTCCTGTGTGGGTCTTCCTGATACCCCCCCAAAGCCTTGCAAGGACAGGTTGGGCCCAGGAGAAAGGAGGTGTAAAGCAGGCAGTTTAGGCCTGTTTTCAGTTAATTATCAGCCAGAGTTCTTGGTAGCAAGATCACAAACTCACAAGATCTGGTTATCTTAAGAGAAAAGGGATTTATTGAGAAAGTGTCAGGAGTTTACAGAGTGGATGGGAGGGGAAAAGCAGGCTTGGAAAATGGCAGGAACTAAGGCAGCTGTGGAAAAGAAAGAGGCAGGAAGCACTGAAATGATCTTTTCAACAAAAATAGTTTGGCCAGGACAAACAGACATTGGGCACTGTAGGGTGGCTAGAGAATCACTGTCCACCACTGGTCACTGATGTGATTGCTTGGATGAATTAGAACCAGCCCTCTGTCTTTTTATCATCCACTCAAAACAGAAAGTCCTAGACAGACAGGAGGATCCAGTTGGCTGACCAAAGTCATGTACTCACTTTCCAGTTGCCTTAGATGGGAGAAGTGGGGAGCACCTGCCCCAAGGCTGGACTCCTGTGGGTAAACACAGGGAGAGCATACAGGCCAGAGTTTATTCTATTTGGTTGGTATCTACACTATATGAGTTGGCTAGCAGTTTGAATTTACCCCAGAATTCCAGCTCCCTTTTGCCAGAGGCAGAGTTCTGAATTTTATTAACACTCACACATGTTGACATTCTCTTAAATAGGAAGATGTTGGACAGCCAAAAAGTTGACAAAAATCACTATAAGACTTGAACGAGATCAGCCAAAGGGTCCTCTTAACTCATATGTAATCCAGCCTAACTCAGCAAGATATGCAATTATATATATTACTGGGAGAATATGATGTAATTTGGGGAATAAAAACACACCTCCCCCAGACAGGAATTGAGGAATTGGAGGGCCCTTGGCTAAAGAATTAATCAAATACTTGTTAACATTAATCTCAAAGCTTTGACTGGGTCTTTGTGTATTTGAAGGAGAGGTCATTAATGGGTAGATAGCTTAGCAGTGGGCCCCTTTTTTATGCCAGGCAGGCCTTTAGTGTAACAATTTGAAAAGAAGGAAAGGAAAGAAAAGAAATAATATTGTTCTCCATAATTATGTGAAGTACTGAGTACTCCAATGTACGGAGTCACCTTCTCCACAGAAGAAGTTCCTGTGTCTCTGACAATTAACGTTTGTCTTTGGGAGCTCTAGGTGTGTGTATGTGTGTTTAATTGAACTGTTCCTAACAGTTCCTGGTATGACAATAGTAGAAGTATCTAAGCAAGAGTATCCTTAAAAGCTCTGTCTCTAGCAGAGGTCTCTCCAGAAGACCTGTCATTTACCAAGGTGTCTTCAACAAACGTGCTCTAAACAAAAGGTTCTCATACAGGAGTGCCACTGGCAGAGGATTTCAGGAGGCAGGAATGTCTTCAGTAAAAATCTTTCTAGTAGTGGTGCCCTAGTAGTGCCACTGTGGTGCACACTATGGATTAGTTAATCAAAAGCCATTCATGACTCCCTTTTCATTTGCCTTCCTCTACTGAGCAGGCTGAAGGACTGATGTAACCACCATCCCAGACTCCACTGCAGCTAGGGGTGGCATGAGTCACAGTCTTGACCAATAAGTATCTGCAGAAGCCCAGGGGTGGGTGTTTCTTATCAAATAAAAAGGAAAACCCTTGCTACATGACACAAATTTTTCTCTCATCTTTTCTCTTTCTTTTGCCTGGAATGAGGACTCAATGGCTGTAAGTGCAGTAGCCCTCTTGTATCCATGAGGACAAAGGTCTCAAGCTGAGGAAGAGAGAGTAGGAAGTTAGAAGCCTAGTGCTCTGATTGCACCATTGGGCCACTGACCCACTCCTGGGCCATTTACCCTCAGATTTCATGTTGCATGAAGCAAATCAACCCTGACATGTTTAAGCTTCTGAGAAGGGGATTTTGTTACTTGCAGCTAAATGTAATCCTAAGTGCACAGTGTCTCCAGCAGGGGCTTTTCTAGCCTGGGTGATTCCTATCAAATTAATGTCCCTGGCAATGCTCAATAGCATGGTCTTTACAGATTCAATGATCCTGGTCTTACCGTGATAATGACACTCTAACTCATGCATTTAACAAACGCTATGGTGTGGACTATAAGAAAATTTCTTCTGTAATGCTTAAGTTATTTTTATTTCTATGCTTTTTATTTTTCTTCCTAACCACTGGAATTGGTGGTGTTAAAAGAATCTCAGGTAAACTACCATTTACTGTTTATTGCTGTTGTTATTTTGTTGTAATCATTGTTGTATTATTTTATTTTGTTTTGTTTGCCTCGTTTTGAGCTGCTTTGAAATGTGAACTTGAAATCAAGGAGTAAGAAAGTAAGAGATCACATTTTTTTTTCAGTTTTTTGTATTTATACAAAATTATACAAATTATATGTAATTATACAAATTATACAAAATATATTGAGAATAAATTTAGTTCTGTTGATGGTGAAATTTTTCAAATTGTTTTTCTTCATAGTGTTAATCATACTTTTAGATTCCAACGCATAACGTTAACTCAACAATATCATTCTTTTTATATTATACTCTCTTAACACTTCATATCCTCCCTTAACTTGGAAGAAGCTATGATTAAACACTACTGTAGAAATCAGTTTTAACTTTAAAAGTTGATGGGGTTTTCTTGCAACAGCTGAGATTCAAGAAATATGAATCAGGGGCCGGTCCAGTGGCAGAGTAGTTAAGTTCGTGTGCTCCACTTCAGCAGCCTGGGGTTCACAGGTTTGAATCCCAGGCGGAGACCAATGCACCACTCATCAAGCCATGTTGTGGTGGCATCCCACATACAAAATAGAGGAAGATGGGCACAGATGTTAGCTCAGAGCCAATCTTCCTCACCAAAAGGAAAAAGAAAGAAATATGAATCAAATCTTGTCATAAAAAAACACAAATAGATAAAAACATTTTAACTTTTTCAACTCCTGTATTCTAGTTTCATTTGATCAAAATGCTTTCCCTTAAAATACCTTATAAAAGAGAGTTTTAATGCCTTTGCCTATGATAGAACACGTTTGTAGTTGCTTGTAAATGGGCAAATTCCGTGGTCTTCTCTTGGCACCACAAAGGCGTTCTGAGTGTCAGGCCGAGGATATAAGAGCAGACGGCTTCTATATTTGAAGGTTTTCCATCTGTGGCTGTGTAATGGCTCAGAACATAAGAGCAGAACAGCTTCTATCAGAAGGTGGCTGTCCAATACTGAGTGATAGTATACTGCGAGAAAGCATTAAAGAAAATAACTCTCCTTGGGGTTTTTCAATGATGTGTTTGTTATTTCAGAAAAATTTGATTTCACTAAATAAAGTGGCAGAAATTCACAGTTTGGAATATGCATTCATTCATTATAACTTACAAACAATAAAGGCTAGATCCTACGTGACTGTATGAGGAGATACGCATATTTGCATATGAGTTGAAGTCCCTGTGACACTCACTGCAAAGACCAGAGCCTCAGTTTAGAAGCTGGAGTTGGCACAAATCCAGTGACAACAGAAACAAAGGCCCACTGACAAGTATTAAGTTTAGAAGGGTCATCTTGGATTTTTATCTCCAACTGTGTATTCTTTTTGTTGACACATAAATTACTCATTTACTAGTGCTTTATTTGTTTCATTTAGGAAAAGAGAAAACATGAAGTAAATCCTACTTTAACTACTTCAGGGTTTAGGGTTAAGGGAGGATTTCTAAGTTTTGTAAAGATAGCTCCACATCATTCACATCTCTTGATCTCATAGTACACAGAACCTCCCATGTTTAGGACACATCAAGGAAACAAAGGGAAAGAAACACACCTATGCTGAAGGTATCTTGTGACTAAGACAGATGCACCTGGCAGACTAGGTACAAAAAATATAGCTGAAAATCCTGGTTAGGAATTTGTTCCCAGCAATGATTCTTGCTTTCAACTTCTAAAAATGAAATTTTTAAAGTTTTCCAGGGTAGCTCACCTATAGGGATGCCATAAAGAAAGTAGTTCGTTTACCAATTCTAAAATAATAAGAAGAAATGTCCAAATGTAGTTGGCATTGACTTTCCAGCTTCTCAGTATACTTATTATCTAAGATCAAAAGTAAATTAAGAAAGAAATATCATACAAAAAGTGAGTATATTCATAAGGACAAGGGTGGTATGAAAAACAGGCCCTGGAATCAAAATCCCTGGATCCAAATTTAGCTCTAGCATAACGTTTCTCAAACATGGTCCAGACCAAAAGCATTAGCAACACCCGGGAATCTGCTTAAAATGCAGATTCTCAGGTCTGACCCCAAACCTACTGAATTAGAAACTCCTGGGGTAGTACCCTGCAATCTGTTTTAACAAACCTTCGGGTGATTCTGGTGCTTGCTAAGTTTAAGAACCACTGATCTAGCATTTACCAGCTATATGACCTGACCACAATAATAATTTTTATTCTTGGTTTTCTCATCTGTAAAATGGGGGGAAAATAATAGTCTCTCTCTCTCTCTCAAAGAGTTTTTGAGAAGATAAAAAAGCAATTCGAATTCACAGAAAGCCTTTAGAAGAGTGTCCAGCATAAAGTGGCCAATGAGTTTTAGCTCTAGATAAGCCATTGTGGGTTTACAGGTAACAATGTTGTTAAATGATTAGTTACTTTGGGTGGTTTGGTGTGATGGCATAGTCCTTTTCTGCAGGTAAAGTGATTTCACATACATCATGTCATTTTTATCCTCCAGAATGTCCCTGAGATGGAAGGGGCAGGAATTATAGTCCTCTTTCCACCTATACCCAATAAATATTTATTAATTACCTAGCGACCACATGCCTAGCCCTGTGCTAGATGCTGGGATAGGACAAGATAAAGAAGGACTCCACCCTCCGGGAGCTGACATTCTCATTTAATTCAACTCAACCAGAGAGACACATGGTTCATCATGAAATTTACAATAGCAGTGAGAGGGTTTGTTGCAAATAACAGATTCCTTGGCCAGACTTCCTAAGACTTTAATTCATTAGTATTGGGTTGGAGCCCTGGAATCTGAACTTCCCAGATGATATACACATACAGGTGGTCCAGGAAAAATATGGAGAAAAGCCTACCAAGAACATGTATCCATGAATGTAAGAACAAGTCCTTACAATGCAGTATGAGTCTCATGAAAGGAGAAGCTCAGGATGATGTGGGAAAAGGGGGCTCTTCCTTGATGGAGGGATGATGTCAGGCTGATGTCCAAGGCTTAGATTTCAATGGTTTAATAACAACAAAGATTTATTCCTTGCTCCTGCAGTATTTGGATGGTTGATCACAGAAAGTGGTTTTTATCTTAGTTACTCAGGGTCCCAGATTTATGAAGCAGCCACCATCTTGCATGCTGCCAGTTGCTGTGATAGAAGGAAGAGAAAGCTTTGAGGACTTTGCACCAATTAAATGTGTGGGTGGGAAACAATTCATTCCCCTTCCTTTCACAAATCACTCTCTAGGACAAGTCACAATGTGAGTCTACACACCTATACAGGGGCCAATAAATGCACTCATACCCAAAGAATTAGAGAAGAATCAGGAATTAGTGAACAGTAACAATCATTATCTTGAAATCATTTTATAGATGATGAAACTTAGCTTTAGCAATAAATAACGTCCTCAAAATAACAGTCAGTGAGTACCCTAAGAAAGATTAATCCAGTTTTTCTATGGTATCTGTTACAAATGAGAATAAAACTCCAGTCCCATCCCCAAGTGCTCTTTTAGAAGCCTGAACTAATGCAATACATTTGCTTTTTGTGAGCCCTGTTTTAGATGCTGAGTGTTCAAAGATGAATAAGACATCAGTCCTGTCTCCAAAGAGCTCACACTGCACTGGAAGAAACAGTCACGGCACAGTGAATATAAGACACCTCAGACTGTGGTAAGTAATGGACCAGAGAGGTGAGCATATGAACTAAGTGATATCTAACCACAGAAAGGGAAATTAATTCTGCAGGGTAAGGAAAGGTTCACAGAAGAGACAATATTTGAGGTGAACCTAGAAGAATAAGCAGTTGTGTTAGTAGGAAATGAGCAGAACACTCCAGACAGAGCTGACAGAAAGAACATACAGCTAAATGGGCTGATTTGGGGAATTGTGAGGAGCCCAGGATAGTTTGTCCGTGGGGGTTCCTAAGGTCAAGGAGTGTCAGAAACTTTCAAAATATTTTGGGATTTGAGAGTGAGGGGCCTAGAATGGCATGCCAAGGAGTTTTTCCTTTTCTTTTCCCAAGTTGAGATGCTGATTAAAGTTTTTGAGTAGAGAAGCAATATTTGGGTTAGAACGAAATTTGAGGCGATATGGAAAGAACGGGCCCGGAGAGAATAAAAAAGAAATGATTCCAGGCCAGATCAAGCAATCAGAGCAAAGAATGGTGGCTACGGTCATCTTGGCCAATCATCCTAAAAATCACAATTAATCTTCTAAGATGGAAATTAATATCAACCAAAAAGTCTGTGAACATTTAACAGTTAGGGACGTAAGGGGCCAATTCAGCTACCAGCTGCACAAACGTTTGAGGACAATGACGATTAGACGTGAGGGTAAAGGAGGGCAGGAAGTTTGGTCTACAATATCCATGAGCCCGTTAGAAGATTCCAAGTATCCTCTATATTTGACCATTTGAATTGAATAATGTCCAGACTGGAAGGGTCTTTAGAGGTCCTTTGCACAAAATCCATCATTTGACAGACAAAAAGGCAAGTGCAGAAATGGTGTATAAGGACCTGATTCACAGACACTTTTTAGGAGACCCAGTTGTAAAATCCAAGTTTAGTAATAATTGTACCATTGGCTGGGTTTGCTTTATGAAGAGGCAGTCACTAAAGTACTCTTTACAGCAACGATTCTTTTGATGCCTTTAGCCTCCACTCATAAAGAATCAGCTCCCTGGGGCCGGCCCAGTGGCGTAGGGGTTAAATTCACGCACTCTGCTTCAGCAGCCCAGGGTTTGCGGGTTTGGATCCCGGGCACGGACCAGCACACCGCTTATCAAGCCATGCTGTGGCAGGCGTCCCATGTATAAAGTAGAGGAAGATGGGCACAGACGTTGGCCCAGGGCCAATCTTCCTCAGCAAAGGGAGGTGGATTGGCAACAGATGTTAGCTCAGGGCTACTCTTCCTCACAAAAAAAAAAAAAAAGAATCAGCTCCCTGTGACCAGTGAGGCTGCCTCTATTTTCTTCTGCAAAAAGTGGTTTATAGAATTCTCATGGGAGCCTTCACCTTCTTACATGTGTACAGAAGAGAGTGCATGTGTTAAAAAGCTCAAAGAAGAAGAGTTTTGATGGGTAATGAAGTATAAAATCCTTAATATTTGCTCATACAGTCACCTCTTGATTATCCTGAAATGGATTATCTAATTTTCAGATTATCCATGCTTTCCGTTTCTGTTTTAAAAAGGTTTGAGCAGAGATGAAAAGAGGTATATTTTTGCAGTCAATTCTTCAATTTGTAGGCAACTGTCATATTGCATGAAATAGGATCCTTGCATGTACTGGTGTCCAAACACCTTATTTAAAAGATCTAATAGCAGCTGTGGCATCTGTGTGCTTCCCCTTCTTCATGGGAGACCACAGTATAAAAAATGTATTTTGACAAAATACATAGGCAGTTTGAAATACAGGTAAGGCTATAGGCCAGCATCATGTGGTACCAATAACTAGAATAAATGGTAAAATTCAACATGGAACGTTATGTCAATCCCATGCAATGATCAATACATTTAAATGGTAGGGGTTCAAAGCTCTTGGTAGTAGAACGCATGGAGCCCCTTTCCTACCATGCTGGTCTCTCTTCTTGGGCAATTTCTGCCTAAGCTTCAATTACCACCTATATGCAGGTAATTTAAAATTTTATGTCTCTTTTGAGCTTCAGACCTGATTTGCTTGTTGTAGGACAATAACGCCAGATTCAGAATTTAAATCTAAGTTTAAATAAAGGGAGACTTTCACCAGCCAAAATTCCTATGACAATCACACCTCAGTTTCTTCGAAATGACAGACTCTCTTTTATAAGATAAAATCAATAATCTCAGAAAAATGCTTGAGGTAAGCAAGGGAAGACAGAGGGTTGCAAACTCAAGTTGAGGAGAGGAGTCTGATAAAACTCAATAGGGAGGGAAAGGGTGGACCTATACAATAGCAAACTTCAAAAGAGCTTTTGGAAAGGAGAGCTGATATGCATTTGAAAGCATCCACACTATTGGCCAAATATTAAGATTTCCGTCTTTTGGAGAATTTTTCTTTATCTGTATAGCAGGTTAAATGATATGTAGTTTTGTGTGTTGTGGGGATTGATAGACTTCATTATTTTCCAATTGCCCCCTTGGCATCTCCCTTTGGATACTCCAAAGCTATCCATCACATCCAAAACCATGATTTTTCTTTGAAAGTATTATATAATAATCTTCCATCCACTAAAGTGTTGCTAGTTGTGGTTTTGAGATTATGTAGCTTTAGGTTTTATACCAAAAATTTTAAATGTGTGATTTGTCATCATATTTGCAAACAAATTAAGAAGTGGCTTAGCCTGCATAAAATATAAAACTTGCAGGAGAGCTGGTAGACCAACAGTGCCACAGTTCTTGAACAGCCAAAGGAGAATGGAAAAGCAAAGATTCTCAATGCTCTGAAGCTCTTTAGTTTTGGAACTGGATGCCTTCCAGGATCTTTGTGTGTTTTGTTTTTCCCTTAATCTCCTAATTCTCTAAGAGAACTTGATCTTGTCAAAGTGATTTTGCCAGCCAGAATACTTTTCAGGGATATAACTCCTTGGACAGAAGTATAGTTGGAGGGGCTGGGACACCTTTTCCAAATATAACAGCATTTTTTCAAAACAAAACACAAATTATACAGATGTGATGTTAAGACTATGATGAAAAAAATATTACATGAAGCAGGATGAAATATACCATTGAAAGCTGAAATCTAAAGGCGGTACAAAGGATGGTGTCTTTTTTTATGTGCTGGTCCCTCCATAAATGTCAATCAAATGATACTGGCCCCTGTCCCTGATAGCCTTATCACCCCATCTCCTCATTGCCCAGTCTTACTTCCCCTGACATTAAGACCAAGCTAAGCCTCTGTTCTGGCTGGCAAGAGATTTTTGGTAACACCTTCTCATTATGGAAAAGATTCCCCTGGTATGACTAAGGGAAATGTCTCTGTCCTAGCCCAGCGCTGTCCCTCACCCTATTCATCCACTCATCATCAGATTCTGGCCCATACCATCGGCCTTCCATGTCCATGCTCTGCATTGTGGGAAGACTTTAATAGCAAAGAATTCTCAGTCTCTCCACGGGCAGTTGCTCTAAGTTGACTCAAGGCCACAGTGTCAGGGACTATGCTTTTAATTAATGGTTTCTGCAGAGATTTCTGCAATGATAGCAGGTAAAAAGTTGACTTTTCATTTAAAATGCCCCTTAAAATTTCTGGCTGAGATTCCATGACCTGGGAAATGTCCCTCTCTCGAGTTGTATGTTTTCTGGCTCAGGAGCTCTGGGTGACACAGGATCTATGAGAAAATTCTATATTGAACTCTGGCTTTTAGATAGGGGTATAGCTTCCTGGTTGTTTATCCTGAACAAAACTTCCCAGTTTCCCAGAATCATAAACTTTATAATAGTTTGTTTCTAACATACTTAAACTAAATTTCCTGTTCTACTTTCTATTCTCCAACCGTAATAACCTAGAGTTTTGATTTTGGGGTTTTTTTAAACCATTCATGCCCAGATATGAACACTGTCATGTGTATGTCACTGAAATAACTGGATTTATGATATTCAAGAGTCTACCACTTACCCCTTCCACCTATGACAACAGGAATTCAAAACACTGCGGTGGTGAATATCTCTGTCTCCTTGGTTGCACAGATGGCTAATTAATCAGAAATTTCTGGGTGAAAAGATTGTTTTGTGCTATCCGTGAATTTTGTTTACCCTACTCCAGCTCTGCTTCTTAGTATGAATTTCTAAAACCTAGCCTCCTCTCTCTGTGTGAGAGGGGAAATTTGATATCGTTGTGATAAAGAACGCAGTGGAAAAAATATTCTTCACGTTAGCTCTCCCCCAAAGCCATTTACTCACATTAAAGTTTAAGATGTATAATGCCATGTAAAAAGGAACAAAGCCTTTTTTGGCCATAGGATTCTGGAGATAGCGTAAAAACCTTATTGCTATTTATCTGCAATTAGCATTAGCAAATGATTCCCGTTGTGTTTTTTTTTAAGCTTCTCAAAGGAAACCTGTTTGTGATTAGGCTCGGTGCCAATGTGAGTGAACAACCACCTAAAAAAATTAAAAGCTTTATAACAGAAAGTCAAGAAGAGTCTTAATAATAGCCCAAGGAGTAGCTCTGTGATAAATCTGGTCCCAGAAACTAATAACCAACTTTGCCTTTGTAGTCGTGACTGAGACTCACAACCGAGACTATTACCCAAGTCTCAGAATTATCTGCAGGGGGGTCATCAGAGGATGACCCGGTCAGAAGCTTGGGTCATTCTGCACGAGGCCCTCTGTGAGTGTTCCTGGAATCACTAATACAAGTCAGGGGGGGAATAGACACTAGCATTTCAAGCCTTGTTTAGCTTGAACAGTCACAAAGGACTTTTTGTACTTTGTGTCTAATAGGTTTTGCTCTGAAAATCTTAGCCCATCGCTGTGCCAAATCCTGGCTCATGCCATATGTCATGCACAGCAATTACCTCAGGTAATAAACTCCGTGTTCCCTTGATGTAACCTCCCCAACCCCAGTCGGTGACACTGCCCTTAGAGAATGTCTAGGCTCTCCTATTTGCAGAAAGACTCTCTGTTCAGAAAGCAGATGATTCATTTAATTCCAGCAACTCGCCATTGCAGCTTATATAACACATGTCTCTGGGCTCCCCAAATTAGCACGGCCCACACTGACCACTTCCAATTTTTTTCCGGGATAGAGAACACCAACTGTAAAAAAGAAAAGAAAAAGCCTAATGACTTCATATGAGCAAATAATTAGATATAATAGACTATGTATGTGTATATACGTATGCATATTCAGAAAAATATAATAACGGAAATGTTAGCCCTTCCTCTTAAGATGGTGGGAATATAAAATGAGGAATTGGAGACAAGTGGAAATAGTTCAGAAAGCTGGTGGGCAGGGAGAGTTCGCACATGAAGCTGTTGGTCCCAGGTGGCAATGCATTCATGGAGCTTGAGGTCCCACCAGCCCTCCTCAGGTGTCCTGGGCTCCTGCCCCACCCTCTCGGGGCTGCATGCGGCCCACCAGGCAGCCCTCTCCCTGGGACTAGAGCCTACCTCACTGCAGATTGCAATGTGAAGTGCCTTGTGGGTTCTGTGTTCCCCTGAGTTTATTCAGGCGTAAGTATGAAACTGATGGCAGTTGGAGAAGGTCAGCATTACATATTCATTTTATTTTAAATAATTGATGATGTTTCCTGTCTCTGCTTACATTAATTGCTCTCAGGTGTTAGAAAATGGCTCGGTGAGTTGCCTTTTAATGTGTTTCTTTAGAAAGACAGTGTGACTGCTCTTTAGAATACTAAAAGCAGCATGTACTGTGCAGGTCTTTCTAACTAGAGGTTAATAAAGGGGAATTGAACATATGCATTGATGCTCTCTGCCATGTGGAGGAGAAGGATGTATTTAACTGTACCCCCAAGGATGTGAGCAATGACTTTATCCAATTTCAGAATAAGACTGATGTTTACCCAGATTCTCCTGGTTGGATATGGCAGTAGAAACCAATTTGATATTTTCTGAGGTAGTGACACTAATAATGAGTATGAAATCCAAAGTCATTTTTCACGATCAGTCCACAGGGAGATGTTTTCTCTCAAGTACAACCCACAAGTATTTTTTCAAAGAATGCAAAGACTCCAAACGAATGGAATTTGTGTGTGTGTGTGTAAATCTGATCATACATATAGAAGAGCCAGGTTCTTGAAACAATGTTGATTCTGCTGCTTTTAAAAATATGAATTGCCCCACTTAGAGCCATATATAAAAATGTCTGTTCTTTTTGTTTTAACATTATTTTTAAGAAGAAGTTGGGCAAACAACACAGCTGATTCTAAGGCACTGATCCATTTGTACATTCTGCATTGGTGCTTCTAGGAAGTGTATTTATCATGCACATTTATTTACTTATAGAAAATCAAGAAACTTACTTTTAAAATACTTTTCTGTGATGCATGTTTCCAGAGTGGGACACTAATCAAATCCAAATTGACTCAACCGAGAGTCAATCTGAATCTTAGAAGCAGAACAATTGGCTTTTGAGAAAGGGCTGGTGGCAGGGGGAAGCAGGCTGTATTGGGGTGTCATCATCAAAGCATTCTATCTTTGACAGGTGTGTCTGCCCTTAGCAGTCTCAGATCCTATTGTGAAGGAAGGACTTTGGGACATTCATCCTCCTCTTGCCTCTTTTTTCAGTTTGTAGGTTTCATAGAAGGAAGACCAAGAGTCCTAAATAACACTTAAAATTGGGGTTTATACTTTTTATGTTTTCAGTAAGACAGCAACAGTAACCAAAACCGCTTTGTTCTCGATCTAAATTTTGATTAATTAGGAAGCAGGAGATTTTCTAACCGTTATAAACCATAAGCTAATCACTAACCTAATCATTCCATTAACTTTGCCAGTAAATATATAGTGCTTTATATCATATCAACCTACACATGTGCACAAAATATGTGTGCAACATTCAGAGATACAGCTAGGTGTGTGACTGTGTGCAGACACACACACACACACAGAAAGTCAATAGAACAGCTGTTCAGCATTATTTACAATATATTGGCATCACTGCTGACCTAAAGAGCTGAAGAAAATAACAGGCCATATTTTCAGCTTAATAAAACCCTGCAGTAGGGAGCCCTTTATGAACAATTACAAGCATTTGCTGGAAATACATTTGCTGATTTAACAAACTGGGTAGGACAAATGTTTAACATGCTGTTGTAATGATGTTCAGATGCTTTTCTTAGTATTCGTTGATCTGAGATAATGCGTTCTTGCCCAATCATGCTACAAAGAAGCAGCAGAAATAAATAAATAAATGGATGTAATGTGATGCGCTCTCACAATAGCAGAGCTGCTGACTGCCCCTGACAGATGGAAAAAAAAAAGTCAATATGATGTCTGAGACAGCCCAGGCTCAGCACTGCAGAATAAATTACATGATTTGCTGAATGCCTGGGCTTCGCTCAGACATACAAAAAAATTGGAAAGATAAAAGCTTGCATTGGCTTCAGATGATATTTACTGCTTGATGGATTTACTAGCAGCCCCAGTACAGTCATACTGTATTGAATTATTGGCCTCCATTTAGCTGTGTGTCCATCGGAGCTTGAGTGTCCATTTAAGCGTAAGTGAGCTGGAGGCCCACCAAGCCTCTCGGAGGCGCTAGGTACAGAGGAAGACGTGAGCTAATGGCCACCCGCTTGAAGAATAGGGAGGACATTGGGGGAGGCAACAAAGCCCAGCTACAAAGTACTTTCTTATCAATATTAATGCCGAAATAAATATTAATGGCGGTTGCCCAGCACACCGTTTTTAAATGTGCCTTGCTTTCTTTGTATTTTAACGAAAACGGCTGGAAACGACTGTGTGATTTTTCTCTCTCTCTTTCTTTCGCACCTTCTTTCTTGTTCTGAATCTAAGAAGGAATTTGGAAAAGACCATTAGCTTTACTACTACCCGTTGTCACAGCAGCAGGGTTTCTATAAGGCAAAAGAGGCACATGAAATGCTGGCTTTAAGAGGTATACGGCTTCCAATAAAATATATGATTAGAATAGTAATGTGCAGTTCAACAGCTATTGTTATGAATTCTTTATTGCGTTCTGTTATGGCAGTTCAATTGAGAAGTGGCATTTCATGTACAACAAGCCCGCCTGTTAGGAAAGTCACATTGTTATCCTAGCTTCAAAAAAAGAAGGTGGTGTGTGGGGACAAAGCGTATATGGGAACTCTCTGTACTTTCTGCTCAATTTTGCTGTGAACCTAAAACTGCTCTAAAAAATAAAGTTCATTAATTAAATGAACACACACACAAAGAAGGTGCAGGTGTGTTGGGTGTGGTGGGGGAACAAAGACAGCTAAGTGTTTAAGGCATTGGGTTACACTACTCAGAGTGAACTGGAATTTTGCACAATGTGTGCACAATGGGGAAAAGAGGGTAACTGGGGGATACGAAGCAGTTAAAGAGAAGCTCTGGGTCTGGTGATTATTCCCAGGTTAATCACCATTTATGAGAGAGATCAGGGGAGCTGATTGCACAGAGCTCCAGAGTGAGGTCTACAGCAAGAGTTCTCAGACATCTGACTAAGGGAACTGCTTCCATTAGTAGCACAAAGCAACCAAATGCTCTGGGAAAAGGCACATGGAGCATGCCAGACAACTAAGTGTGCAAGGTCTGCTTCAAGAGGATCTCCCTGCTCTGGCAAGAGCACAAGCAGCCTGTAGGGTCAGAAAAGGACCACAGTTGAACCATCACTGCATTAACTCGCCATGTAACCCCAAGCAAATCAATTAGTTTCTTTTAGCTCCTATTTCCTAGCCTGTAAAACAGCTGATGATATCATAATAATAACAATTTACTACTTCACAAGATATTTAATGGATTGGGTGAAGCACGAACAATGAAAAGGGGTGCATTGTTACAGCAATTTATACTTTAGTATGCTTTCACACTCAGTCTCTCATTTATTCTCTTTACAACAGACTGACGTGGGTCTTGCTATACCCATTTTAGAGAGAAGAAAAGTGAGGTACAGTTACTTACCCCAGGTCACACAGCTTGATCATAGAAATGCTGAGACTGAACCCCATACTTCCCATCTGGTACACTTTCTGGGCTATAAATGGTGAATGAAGATCATCACCCCCTTCTTTGGGCTGTGATGCTGTGGACCCAGAAGTGCACTGCAAACCTGAACTGAATTGCTGCCGGTCCCCAAGACCCCCACCCCTCCTTCCAGCACAGACCCACTTCTGTGAGGGGTTCCTGGGACCAGCTAGTGTTTGGATACACTAGCTGGGAGAAACTGGAGGCCCCCAATGTCTGGGATGAAAGCCCTCGGCTGGCTCTAGGAAGAGTGGGCTATACAGGGCTGAAGGGGTGGTGGATGCCGGAGTGGGCCCCTCCTTCTTCAGGGTGCTACTCCAACTCTGCAGATGGCTCACAAGAAACCAGTAACACCATATATTTCAGTCTGACCAGTTCTGCCACTAGAACACTTAAATCCATTCTTTGTATTGCTTTCTAAGAACAAAAGGACCCTTAAGGCAAATGGAAATAATCACTGTAGCTCAGACTCACAATAATGGAGAGTAATTGTTATTTTCATCTGGGTGCTTGACACACATCATCTCACTACTTTGTCAGAATAGTGCCACAAAGTGGCCATATTATTTCCACTTTCCTCAGATAAGGAAATTGAGGTTCCAAGAGGTTAAATCCTTGCTCAGGGTCACACAACTGGAAAGTCAGTAAGCTCAGCTTGAAAGCCCAGGTTTCCCCAGCAGGCCTGATGCTCTTCCTGGGGGCGACCCTGACAAGTCTCTGTTCAACCATGCAAGAGAGTGTGTGATATATTTCAGAACAATTTCTGTGAAACATTGTTTATTTTACTAATAGTACTTTTTAAGAGGAAAACAATAAATACTACTACTTGTTGTAACTCATCTATTCTCATAGGGAATTTTTTCTAAAAGCCCCACGTGGCTTGGTGGAGTGTCAAGAACCTACACGTACAATCAAACTGGATAGAGTTCCGGACCCAGACCCAGCAAGGGATAACTTTCAGACTTTGGACAAGTTTTTAGCCTTCCTGTGCCTCAGTGTACCCAAGTTCAAGTAATGGGAATAACAATACTTGGCGTATAAGGTTATTAGGAATATTGCAATAACGAATAGAACCACTTAGCCCATCAACCTCAATACTTGATGCTTATTGTTATTATTGTCAATATAGCAACAAATACTACTACCTTTATAGCAGTGTAACTATAAGCCTCCAGCCAGCTAGTGTCATAAAATGAGCAGATGAGGACAGAGAGAGTGTTTTATACTCCTAATAACTACCCCAGATGATATTGTTAGTAACTAGAACAATCTGCAGACTATAAATACGTCAGAGCTGAAAATACACATGGGGCAGGAGTCTCCCTTCAAAGGGACACTATGTTTCAGAGAGAAGGGCAAGAGTAACTTTGAATTTGGCAGTCTCGGGCATCTGCCTGGGGAGGTAGTGCTCAGATACCCCTTGTTTCTTGGCCAGGGTGACATGGTTTATGATTTGTGCCTCTTATCACACCAGGCCTCAGCAAGAAACAGCCTCTCTGCTGGGGAAGCTCATGGCATTGCCATTATAGGAACCCAACTGTGCTGTCTGGTGACAACATAATTTCACATGATGGCAGAAATGTGTATATTATCTCTGGAATTGATGAGGAAAAAGTGGTTTTAAATTTTTTTATTAATATATATATTTGGCCAGTCTACAGATTTGTGTTACTAATACTAGGTGTACGTCTTAAAAAATGACAAATCAACCATTTTAATAAATACTTTTAAAAAGTAAAGTGTCACATATAAGTCCA
This sequence comes from Tapirus indicus, assembly GCA_031878705.1. Taxonomy (NCBI): domain Eukaryota; kingdom Metazoa; phylum Chordata; class Mammalia; order Perissodactyla; family Tapiridae; genus Tapirus; species Tapirus indicus. The sequence continues at coordinate 43,015,451 of CM062925.1, forward strand.
ACATTTTGACTTATCAAAAATAACAACAAATGCTTTAATTTCACATTCTTGTATCACTATCATTTGTACATATTTTTAATCTGTTAGTTTAGAACCTTCAGCTTTTTATCAGTGATTGTGTGAAAGCTGACTGAGGATTAGTCCTCAGTATGTACGATACAGGTCAAATCAAATATACTATAATTTGCTAACAATTGCTTATAGACAGTGAAGCTCAGTTGAAATCTACCAGTAATTAGAGTTAACTCTAGATGTGTTAACAGGACCAAAGTTAATGGATGTGCTAATTATTCTTCTCTGTGACAGACTCTGGCACTTGTTTGGTTTCTAGTTGGGACAAAGATGGATCATAGAATGTTAGAGGAAGGAGGTCATCAGTCCAACCCCCTCGTTATACACAGGCATAGTTTCAGACTCTATGATCCATGAAAATTGTGCAAGTCCTTGATAACTGTTCATGAGAAACACTAAGAATATAGTAAAAATAACCTATTGTGGTATGAATATTTAAAATATGCACATAGAATGAAGAATAGTTAATGGAGAGACTACACAGAGAAAGAATAAACAGCTAGCCTTAAGACTGAAGTGATTAATAGGAAAGCTCCCTTGGGATCCATCAATACTAGGACCACTATTCTCTGGTATATTTATTAACAACCTGGAAGATGGATGAGGTGAGAAGTAGTTGAATTTGTCGATGACAAAATTGAAAGATTAAGGAAGATAGTGAACTACTGTAGAAAAAAATGTAAGGAAACCACATGGTAAACTAAAATCAACAAGCAAAAAAAAGAAGTTTAGATGCATTGGAGTTTCTAAGAAAAAAAGAAAAGGATGAGAGAAACTATGCATTATTCAGGAAGAACCTTTTCTGAATATTCAAGAGCAGACTAAATTTGATTAAGGTACTCAGATAATTGCTGTGAGTAATTTTAATAAATAAGCAAAAACTGAACTAGTAGACATTCATCTTGCATAAGACAAAAATAAGTCAACTTCAGCCATGTTGTGACTCTGTTTTTTTAGTGCCCTGTTGCCTCTAGTCTTTGAGAACTTGTCTACCGTGTCAGACTATTATTTTACCCCTCCAGCTTCACTGATTTGTGCCTAAATGTGACACCCAGAACCAAACACAGCCAAAAATCTCCAGAGGGGTGCCCCCAGCTACACAATTCACATGCAAGACACTTTGAAGAAATGTGGAACCAAGAGAATGGACCCCCTGCTTTCTGAATGATCAAGATAGGAAACAAAGCATGAAGTGTTTGGTGCACTGAATGTACAGCTGCCTTGCATTTTGAAAATTTGCTTAGAAACTTTAAGTTGTGAGTGAATGTGGAGCCTCCTTAAATTGCTTAGTCCCTGCAATAGAATTTGCTAGCAGGGGCAGAGCTCTTCTTCCTTTTTTAACCAGGGCGACCATTGACGCTGGAAGCCATCTTTCCCTCTTTGTCCCACTGCTGTCACTGGTAACTCTGACCCTAGGGATGACTCCTAACACAGCATTGTGGGCTCTGACAGTTCTCTTATATTTTAAGAGAATGTGAAAGCTTGGAAAGAAGACATAGCAATAGGGGTCCTTAAGGAATGAGTGAGAATTTCTCCATGTAACTTGTCCTGATTTGCAGGGAACTTTTGTGTCTCATGGGAGACTCATCTGATTTCATCTCACCTTCATTGCTTCTTCAGATTGAGTGAGCCAGTGTTCCCTACTGATGTGCTGATGTCCCGATAGCCTGCTGAGACAGGGTTTCCACATTTTCTGGAGAACACTCAATCATTTCTTTGGATGAGACCCCAAAAGATTAAGGTCTATTAATAAGGAGTCAAAAGATAATGGAATTTTAACACCCTCAGCTACTAATCTTCTGGCTATTACAAATATTTATTTATATGTGTGTGTGTGCATATATATACACACATACATATAGGGGGTGAGACCACTCTGATGAGAAATGTGTTAACAAGGAAGCTTCTATATGTGCAGAGAAATCACATAAACTTAATTTCTCATAAAATAAGATTTAAATAATTTAGTTCTACTAACTGACATCATAGAAAGTAGCCAGAGTTAAAATCTAAATTATTACAACAATTGAGCTTACAGAAATAATAATGAACCCTGAATGATGATCCGTATTCTCACAGCCAAGGTTCAGCACTTAAGGCCATGTGGATAAACCCTGCTGTGCATGTTGTTCACTTACGGCATCCGAGTGTCAACCCTTCCACTAAACTATGTGATATTAGTCATGGACACCCACAGGGTGTTATGGAAAACAAAATGGACCATAATCATGAAATTTACACACATACTAGTGGACTCTCCCACTTCACCACATCATGGTGCTTACAGCAGTACCACGCATATGCATGTCTGTTATTACATTAAAAAAAGTGTCTTCACACCTCAGGTGGATGTTTCCTGATATTATGGTTCTAACTGGATGCCTCCAGATAAAGTTAGATATTGACCATTGATGAACGTTACCTAGAGTGGCTTCACCACCTAACAGCTTCTTTGACCTAATGAGTCATCAAACATAACTTGAAATTTCCACCTCTGTTAAATGGGAATAACTACTTCATGAGGTTATTACAAGAATAAAACGAGAATAGATACACACATACAAACACTTTATAAAACTCTACATATACATAAATATATTATTTCTATATTTTTGTTAAAATTCTATGTGGAACAGAGGAAATTCAGTATAGGTGTTGCATTCTATCAAGGGAATTTTATCTGAAGAACTAAAGGAATTTTGCTAAGCAAGGAAACCCTGAGTGGGAGAATCTCTTCCTTATAAGGAACTCAAGAGTAAAGCTATAATTGTGGGGCTCCAAAGTGAAAGGTAGATCTGTGATCCCATATAAGGCATACATATATTTTAAATGGAACATTGTAATGGGAGAAATCTTCCCCAGTAGAATCATTCATACTTAAGGAACTAATGAGATCATCTGCCAAAGATAATGAATCCATTAGTTGAAAGGAAATCAAATTGTAAATCTATATTCTATATTTACACTGTTATATATAAATATTGAATGAAATATGAACAAAAAATACCTCATCTTACCACCCATGTGTCCAAATGAACCATTTCCAAAGTAAATCAAAAATCTCATTGAAATTGTTTCGAGTTTTCATGATCTCACTGGGAAGAGAAAGGATTTTCTTCAATCCTCTGTTGGAACTCTGTCATTATGTTGTAGTGAGGTAATTTGCTAAAACAGCTGCCTCTAATGAGTAAAACTTTCCATCTGGCACATCCAATATAGACACGAACAACCTCATCAGTTAAAAAAAAAGTAAAGAAGAAGAAGAATTCTATTTTAAGAAGGGTCTCTTAGAACTATACAAAAGCCAAAATCCATTTTGAGGGGATGACCATCTCTGTTTCTCCTAGTGGAGCACATTCCGTCTGTTCTCAGGCTAGCTGCATGTACACTTGGCCTGAACTTTTGCCATGTTGATAATGTGTTGCCTCTGGATGGATTACAAAATAATTCAGTATGTGTTATGTGTTTATAATAGAAACATCCAACCCCACAAAAACTAGACAAAGGGAATGCTGTTATAACATGTTAACTCTGGAAACTGGAATGAATAGATACACAAGTTTTTTTATATCTATATTTTTTTTTTGGTGAGGAAGATTAGCCCTGAGCTAACATCTGTTGCCAATCCTCCTCTTTTTGCTGAGGAAGATTGGCCCTAGGCTAACATCTGTGCCCATCTTCCTCTACTTTATATGTGGGATGCCTGCCACAGCATGTCTTGATAAGTGGTGCGTAGGTCCGCACCCGGGGTCTGAACCTGCAAACCCCGGGCCGCTGGAATGGAGCACGTGAACTTAACCACTATGCCACCAGGCTGGCCCCCTTTATATCTATATTTTTTAACTTTCTTTTTATTCTGTGAAATTGTTATTGGGCTTATAGTGTAAAGTGCCATGGTCCATTCAGAAATCCTTGACAGCTGATACTGCACCTTAACTAACAGATATTCAAAGAAAGCTTTGTTATTTAAATAATTGGTGAAAAACTGCTTACTGCTATAATCTTCTTAACTGCTAATTATTTTGGGTGAGTTCTTGTAAAATATTAACTGTTTCCCATTACCATGTATCTGTTACTATTTTTCAGCAAATATCTGGGCTTAGATTTGAGTGTCCAAATTGCCTATTTTACTTGATTTTTAACTGCAGACATGTTGGCTGGTGAATCAACGAAGCATAGGCTACTCAATTTTTCTATTTCATGAAGTTGATTTATTTAGTCTTAGTCTTAGAAATCCAGTCATTGCAATTTCTCAGTCTCCTAATACTGTATGCTTCCTAGGTTAAAACTAAATCTAGATGTATGTGGAATTGTGTAAAAAGAAAAATCATAGAGTCCAGGTTAGAATCAGATTTTATAGCTCTGATCTTACTGAAATGCTTTCTAACCAAAAGCTAAATAAGTGTTCATTAAAATGGAAGCCAGAGAGGTGAATGTGCTAGAGATTTTCAGTTGGAATGCTGGCATTCTGGTTACTAAATCATTATGAGATGGATGAGATAGGCACCATCTTGGCATGTCTGAGCCTCCTGCCAGAAGGTTATCAGCCCTTATGGGGAGATAATAGCAGGAGCTTTAATTTTCTCCCTGACTTTTGGGTATAATGTAAAATTAATGTGCATCATGTCAAGGTTACGGCTAGGCATTGCTGTCTGGAAGTGAAAACAGTTTGCTCCCCGCCCTCCAAACACTTCCACATACCATGACAATGCAGTATTGAAAAGCAAATTTCTTTGTCATTGTCAATAATGGCAAGCTGATAAAGGATATTTTCCAGCACTAATTATGCAGGAGGAAGTTAACAGATCTCAAAACTCAGCCTGAAATTAAAGAAAATGGTTTCTTCATAAAACAAAAATAGCTCCACCTTATCTCACATTAATGTAATAAAAGGAAATTCAAACAAAAACATTTGTTCATCAACTATCTCGTGCATATAGCATTGTTTCCAGAATTAAGGATCTGTGAGGAACAGTAAAGAAATAGCATCTGCCTTCCCAGCATTTGCATTTAAATCAGTGATTCTTGGACTCTTATCTAATCCTGCAGGCCTTTGACCAGCCCAGAAATCTGTCTTTTTATCAAGAACCTCACAGAAGATTCTAAAATAAACAGCTGGTAGAGAATTACAGTTCTACCTGAAAAAGATGGAGAAAACAACACCAATAACATATCCCATATGCCATCATCATCCAACTCTTCTGATAGGTCTAACCTTATATACACTCCCACAGGTGGAGAGAAATCCTAGTATTTGTATGATAAACTGATGTGTTCTTTGGGGATAGAATATAGGGTTAACATTTTCCTAATGTAAGGTATTTTAAAAGGATTTTTCCCCCCTCTAAGAAGGATAGAAAGGAGGAACCAAAAGGAAATAAATTTTTATTGAATAAATTTTAAAAGAACAGAATTAAATGAAAGAAAATGGATTCGAAAGATAAAATTATGACAAAACAGTTGATATAAAAACCAGTGTCCGAACTAAAGTTTTCTTAGCAGAGATGAAGACAAAGGGACATTATGCCCTGTTATCTGATTAAAAATGTTGAAAGATGAATAAGGATCCCTTTTCCTCTAATATATTACATGCAAATCCAAATAGTCCTCCAAATGTAAATTGATTTTAACTGTGTCCACATTTTCTCTACTTCTCTCTTCAGGAACTAATAATGTGCAGTATTACACGTGGATGAGGCATAATACCAGCGCTTGTGCAGGAGATAGACCTCCAGGAATATGACATGTAAGAGCCCTCTTGATATTTATCTAGCTTTTTGAGAAAACTAGAATAAAAGAAGGAGGCAAAAAAATTGAGCTTAACTAATTAGTACAATGTATTAATAAGGAAAAGTCAGAGTAACTTTAAGAGCTACCTCAGCTTGCCACATTTCTATGTACTAGGTATTCAGTCTACAGATATTTGGGAGCATCCCTTCCAAGGTCATTCTACCTTACCTCCAGGTGGTAGCCAGATGTATTAGTCTTCCCAGGCTGCCATAACAAAATACCACAGACTGGGTGACTCAAACAACAGACATTTATTTTTGCAGAGTTTCCGGTGCTAGAAGTCCAAGATCATGGTGCCAGAAAATTAGATTTCTGGTGAGGACTCTCTTCCTGGTTTATAGATGGCTACCTTCTCTCTTTGCCCTCACATGGCCTCTCTTCTGTGTGTGCCTGGAGAGAGAGCAAGCTCTGATGTCTCCTCCTCTTCTTATAAGGATGCCAGTTCTATCATATCAGGGCCCCACCCTTATGACTTCATTTAACCTTACTTACCCCCATAAAGGGCCTATCTCCAAAAGTAGTCACACTGGGGGCTGGGACTTCAACAAATGAATTTGGGGGGACACAATTCAGTCCATAAGGGGCAGGACCACATGTAGTCCATGGGCCACCTGTGTGTGCACTAGAACAAGGCACCCCTTCCACTCAACAGAAGATAGTGCATTAGGCTGGTGAATTAGAAGCGGTGCATTAGGCTGGGCAGCCACAGAATTTGTGGAGTAAGACAAAGACTCCATTTTGGCCCCAATTACCCTATTAGTCATGAGTTCTCTACAGGGCACAACTTGTACAACCAAAAGTAGATCTGAAGAATCTAAAAGGAGCCTGGGCAACCTTGGGACATCAGTAATAAAAAAGAGGGCCTCCAGCTAAGACAATCAGACACCAACTTTCAAATATGGATACAATAAAAACCCATCCTAAAATATCTAACCTTCCATGTTAAACAACTACTAGGTAATCTGATGTGCCAGACATAGAATTCAGATGACATCAGACTCAGGTTCCAATCATAATAGCCCCCCAAGCACTCTGATTTATACCTATAGGAAATTGGGAGCTTCCCTAATATAGGCAAGAGTCTACCTGGGGTCCGAGCCAGGTACAAATGTATCCTTAGACCATAGTAGCACAGAGTGCCTCCAGGTGAAGATCAACCCGGTCCCCAAGAAGCCCTTTTCCATGAAGAGTACTGAGGGTCAGGCTTGACTTCCTGGATTGCCCTGGCTGGGGGCCTCTTGAGAAGGGCAGTAATGTACAATGGATAATACCCTGGAAACTGAGGCCAAGATATCTGGATTTGAATCCTGGATCTACCCCTTGCTGGCTGTCTGACTTTGGTCAAGTTACTTAACTCCCTAAGCTTCATTTCTCTCATTTGTAAAATGGTCATAAGTATACTGCCTATTTCAAAGGTAGATTGTGAGGATTAAATAAGTTAGTACATGTACATAACCCCTCATCCAAAACTCTCAAAGCAAATAACTTAAAACCTAAAGAACTGACAAATTCATTTGGTAGCAAAACTTGACCTAAACTAAAATTAGGCTATGTATAATCATTATCTATCCTACTAAGTATTGATATTCATATTTTCTGCTACAGAAATATGAATGTATCTGATTACAGAGTGCTGCCTCAGACTCAGCTTGGGATATAAAGTTATATTTGGTATATACACCTTTCTAAAATAGGAAAATACAAAATTGGCTCCAAGGGTTGCAGATAAGGGATTGTGGATTAAGAAAAGTAACTAGCACTTAGCAAGTCTATTTAAGTGTAAGTTTTTAAAAGCCTATCCTGTGACTAAGTGTTCCACATATAGGAAGGGAGAACAATGGCTTTAGCCACTCTGCAGATTGAACTTCAAACTATAGAATCATAGGCTAACAGAGCTAGAGGCAGGCTGAGAGATGATTTATTCCAGTCACACATTTTGCAGATGTCAAAAACAAATATTGAGCTTTTGGCCATAAAGGAGTAACAGGGACCAGATTTACCCTCCCACCTGAGATAACCAAAAAAATATACAAAACAACAGTTTTCACTAGGATATTAGTCAATGAAAAACAGTGATCCCACAGAAATGGGAAAAAAACAAGATGAGCCCTATGATTGCCATAGCTTATTGCGTTGGGAGAGTTTCCAGGCTGTGGTGCAGGGAAGGGAAACCCAAGCAGAGCCCAGCAGAATCCTTGAGTTGTGGATATAGAGCTGAGAGGCCAGGGAGACTAAGGTGGCTAGAGTTTGCAAGTCAGAGTATCAGTTAGAAGAGAAGTGCTTAGAGATGGAATTTTGGGGATCAACAGAGGGTCCCTTGGAGTATTCAACTCAGTACTATCTATGCATGCATGTAAGAAACTGTCCAAAGCTGGAGAAAGGAACATCCAAAAGAATAAGAGCGAATAGTACCCAGTGCTTACACAGGACTGGGAATGGTGCCTGTTCCCATGAGCCAGAGGGGAAAAAAATGAAGATTTATGGGGCATTGGGTAGAGTACACAAAAGGGTCTTTCTTTAGTAGTAGTGGATAATAAGCCCTAGACTGAGCAGTGGTCTGGTCTTGCCTAAAATATCTTAAAAGCAAGACCCAAAAGGCTAAAGCTGTTTCCAAGTAACTTAAGTGAGTCCCAGAACAAAGTTCAAGAATATCTAGAGGAATACAAAATATCTAGCAACCAAGAAGATAAAAATAAAGTCTGGCACCCAATAAAAAATTTTTAGCTATACAAAGAAGCAGGAAATTATGACTCATAATAATAAGAAAAAGCAATCAATCAAAACTGACTCAGACTTTTCTGTATTCCACCTGCTAAACACAACTAAAAACCCTGGATGTGATATACAAAACAAATATAAGGAGACTCTGAAAGGCAGATAGAAGAAGGCAGACCAGCTACAGAACTCAGGACCCAAGGAATGATATGGTGGTGAGTTCTCTGGGTTTTCTTTTCTCCTCATATATCCCAGACTTTGTGCTGAACAAGTGCACAAGCCAAAGAAAACAAAATCTGCAGACAAAAAAAATCCTCAGCAAAAATCTCTTCTGTCTACCCAAAGGACCATGAAAGGGGTAGCTTAGCAAGACAGAAAATTTTAGACAACAAAAATTGTCTCTACTCCAGCCAGACATCACAGACAAAAACTGCAACCTCACCCCAGCAAAGGGCCAGGGGGGAGCCTAGGTTTCCACGCTTGTGAGGCCCTAATGGGGGACCACAATACTCTTGTTGGGGTGGTGTCAGAGAAGGCCAGGAAGGGAGCCAGATCATTCAACCCCACAAACTAGTAACAAGTCTCACCTCCCACCATGATGTCACCAGAGACCAGGTAGGAAGCTAAAACTCCCATCCCCACCCTAATGAAGCAGTGTTGCCCTTTCCCCTGGCCAAGGAATGTCAAAGAAAGCTACATGAAACAGAAAGTTTAAATAATATCCAAAGTCTAAAAACATAATATGAAAATATTCAGGTTTCAACTGAAAAATCACTCACCATATCAAGAAAATCTCAAACTGAATGAAAAAAGACAATTAACAGATGCCAGCATTGAGATTACAGAGATGTTAAAATTATAAAGATTTTAAAGCAGCCCTGATAAAATGCTTTTTCCAAGAAGAATTAAAAACACACTTGAAACATGAAAAACTAGAAAGCATTATTGAAAAAGTAGAGTTTCAGCAAAGAAGTGAAAGATATAGAAAAGAACCAAATAGAAATTTAGAGCTGAAAAATACAGTAATTTAAATAAAAGCTCAGTAAATGGGCTCGACAGTAGAATGGAGTGAACATAAGAAAGAATCCATGAGCTGGAAGATAGAACAATTGAAATTATCCACTCTGGGGGCTGGCCCAGTGGCACAGCAGTTTAGTTCATGCTTGGCAGCCCAGGGTTTGCTGGTTCAGATCCCGGGCGCCTGCCGACACACTGCTTGTCAGCCATGCCTTGGCAGCGTCCCATATAAAGTAGAGGAAGATGGGCATGGATGTTAGCCCAGGGCCAGTCTTCCTCAGCAAAAAGAGGAGGATTAGCAATGGACGTTAGCTCAGGGCTGGTCTTCCTCACAAAAAAAAAGTATCCATTCTGAACAGAGAGAAAAAAGACTAAAAAATAAAAATGAAGAGAGCCTCAGTGACTTGTGAGACTGACTACAACAAAAGATCTAACATTCATGTCATTGAGTCCGAGAAGGACAGAAGAAAGAGGGCAAGGATGAAAAAGTACTCAAAAAATGGCAGAAAACATGAAATTTGGCAAAACACATGAACATACAGATTCAAGCAGAGTGAACCCCAAACAGGATAAAGCCAATCCATGCCAAGACACATCATAATTAAACTTCTGAAAACTAAAGACAAAAATTCCCGAAAGCAGCCAGGGAAAAATGACATCTTATCAATGGGGGAAAACTATTCAAATGGCAGCAGATTTATCATCAGAAACCCTGGATGCCAGAAGGAAGTGGCACAATACATATTTTTTTAATTATTATTTTTTTTATTGACGTCTTAATAGTTTATAACACTGTGGGGTTTTAGTTGTACATTATTGTTTGTCCATAACCATGTGGATGCATCCCTTCACGCCTTGTGCCCACCCCCCCCTTCCCCTTGGTAACCACCACTCAGTTCTCTCTGTCCGTGTGTTCATTTATATTCCATATATGAGTGAATTCATGCAGTGTCTGTCCTTCTCTCTCTGGCTTATTTCACTTAACATAATACCCTCTAGGTCTATCCATGTTGTTGCAAATGGGACAATTGTGTCTTTTCTTATGGCTGAGTAGTATTCCATTGTATGTATATACCACATCTTCTTTAACCAATCATCAGTCAAGGGACACTTGGGTTGCTTCCACTTCTTGGCTATAGTGAATAATGCTGCAATGAACACAGGGGTTCATAAGCCTCTTGGGATGGTTGATTTCATGTCCATTGGGTAGATGCCCAGGAGTGGGATTGCTGGATCATAAGGTATTTCTATTTTTAATTTTTTGAGGAATCTCCATACTGTTTTCCATAGAGGCTGCATCAGTTTGCATTCCCACCAGCAGTGAATGAGGGTTCCCATTTCTCCACAACCTCTCCAGCATTTGTTGTTTTTTGTCTTGGTGATTATAGCCATTCTAACGGGTGTCAGGTGATATCTTAGTGCAGTTTTGATTTGCATTTCCCTGATGATTAGTGATGTTGAATATCTTTTCATGTGTCTATTGGCCATCTGTATCTCTTCCTTGGAAAAATGTCTGTTCATATCCTCTGCCCATTTTTTGATCAGGTTGTTTGTTTTTTTGTTGCTCAGTTGTATGAGTTCTTTATGTATTACAGAGATTAATCCCTTGTTGGATAAATGATTTGCAAATATTTTCTCCCAGCTGGTGGGTTGTCTGTTCATTTTGATCCTGGTTTCATTTGCCTTGTAGAAGCTCTGTAGTCTGATGAAGTCCCACTTGTTTATTTTTTCTTTTGTTCCCTTGTCCGAGTAGACATGAAATCTGAAAGGATCCCTGTATGTCCAATCTCAATTAGTGTACTGCCTATATTTTCTTTCAGGAGTTTTATAGTTTCAGGTCTCGCTTTCAGGTCCTTAATCCATTTTGAATTGATTTTTGTGTATGGCAATAGGAGATGGTCTAGTTTCATTCTTTTGCATGTTGCTGTCCAATTTTCCCAGCACCATTTATTGAAGAGACTTCCCTCTCTCCATTGTATATTCTTTGCTCCTTTGTCGAAGATTAGCTGTCCATAGGTGTGTGGTTTTATTTCTGGGCTTTCAATTCTGTTCCATTGATCTGTGTGTCTATTTTTGTACCAGTACCATGCTGTTTTGATTACTATAGCTCTATAGTATATTTTGAAATCAGGGATTGTGATGCCTCCAGCTTTGTTCTTTTTTTTCAGGATTGCTTTAGCTATTCGGGATCTTTTGTTGCCCCATACGAATTTCAGTAGTTTTTGTTCTATTACCGTGAAGAATGACATTGGGATTCTGATTGGGATTGCATTGAATCTGTAGATTGCTTTAGGTAGAATGGACATTTTAACTATGTTTATTCTTCCACTCCATGTGCATGGAATATGGCATGATATTTTTAAAGTGCTGAAAGAAAATACCTGTAGACCTAGAATCTTATACCCAGTAAGAGTATCCTACAGGAAAGAAGGTAAAATCAAGACATTCTCAGATGAAGAAAAACTAAGATAATTTGTCACCAGCAGATATATCCTAAAAGAATGACTGAAGGAAATTCACTAAACAAAAAGAAACAATAAGAGAAGGAAGCTTGGGACATCAGGAAAGAAGAAAGAACATGGTAAGCAAAAATATGGGTAAACACAAGAGGCTTTGCTTCTCCCCTTGAGTTTTCTAAAGTATGCTTCATGGTTGAAGCATAAATCACAACACTGTCTGATGTGGATCTAAATGTATATAGAGGATATATTTAAGACAATCATATGATAAATGGAGAAAGGTAGAAGGGCATAAAGGAAGTGAGATTTCTATACTTCACTCAAAATAATAAAATGACAGCACCAGTAGACTGCAATAAGATATATATATATATATAGATATCTAGATATATCTAGATATATATATATAGAGAGAGAGAGAGAGAGAGAGCACAACTACCAGAAAAGCCAGACAAAGAGATACATTCAAAAATATAAATAAATCAAAAAATTCTAAGAAATGTTCTAGCAATCCACAAAAAGGCAGGAAAAAGAAAGAAGTGAAATAAAACAGAGAGAACAAACAAAAAACAAAATATAAAATGGCAGACTTAAGCCCTAACATATCAATAATTACACTAAATTTGTATGGTCTAAATACATTAATTAAAAGACAGAGATTGGCAAAGTAGATTTAAAAAAAAATCACCCAACTATATGATGTCTACAAGAAACTCACTACAAATATAATAACATAGTCAGGCTGGAAGTAAAAGAATAGAAAAATATATATCATGTAAACATTAATAAAAGAAAGCAAGAATGGGAATATTAATATAAGACAGAGTACACTTCAGAGCAAAAAAAAATCACCAGGCCCAAAGAGAAACATTATATAATGATAAAAGGGTTAATCTACCAAGAAGACATAGCAATCTTAGATGTGTATGCAGCAAACAACAGAGCTACAAAATATATGAACCAAAACTGATAAAATTGAAAGGAGAAATAGACAAATCCACAAGGAATACTTCAACACCTCTCTCTCAACAATTGATAGAGCAGCTACACAGAAAATCAGTGAGGATATAGAAGAACTCAACACCACCAACCAACAGGATCTAGTCAACATTTATAGAACACTACACTCAGCAAGAGCTGATTACATATGCTTTTCAAATTTCCATGGAATATATAACAAGATAGACCATACCGGATTCTCAAGTGTAAAAGAATTGAAAAAATGCAGAGTACATTCTCCAACTACAATGGAATAAAACTAGAAATCAATAACAGAAAGATAATAGAAAAATCTCTAAACCCTTGGAAACTAAACCACACACTTCTAAATAATCCATGGGTCAACTAGGAAGACTCAAGGGAAATTTTAAAAATCTGAAAATGGATAAATTATACTTTTTTCTTATCATTTAAATCTTTGTAGCAGATAACTGTTTAAACAAAAATAAAAATAATGTAAAAATAATGGGTTTTATAGCATGTAAAAGTAAACCATATGACAAGAATAGCACAAAGGTTGGGATAAAAGAAATCAGTGTATTATTGCATACAAGTGATATATACACCAACATGGTTGAATCTCAAAGTAACTATGCTGTATAAAAGAAGTCAGACCAAAAAGAAGTACATATTATGTGATTCCATTTGCATAAAGTTTTAGAAAATATAAACTAAAATGTAGAGACAGAAAGCAGATTAATGGTTGCACGAGGATGAACAGACAACAGCGAGGAGGAGGAGAGATTACAAAATGGCACAAAGAGACTCATGGAAATGATGGATATGTTCATTACTTCAATTGCAGTAGTAGCATCACAGGTGTACACATATGTCAAAACGCACAATTATATACTTTAAATTTGTGCTGCTTATTGCATGTCAATTATACTGCAACAAAAAAATTTTAAGAATACAAAAATGAAACATAGAAATTACCTGAGGGCATATTATTTTATAATTTTATACACCTTGCTTACTCACTGCTTTTAAATTTGAGCAATGATAGCTTTTGTTGACTTGAAAATATTTCAGTATTTGTTTGCAGAGATTTTTGTTTCTATACCTCTCTATAATTAGATTGTAATCTGTGTGGCTCCTCTAAGTATGTCCAAAGGCTGTAGACATGATAATGGACACAGACAAGGCAGAGTGTAAACAAACTAAATGCTGCCAGGGATCAACATCAGCTGCACATTCTTTTGCTGTTATTTTTAGGTAAATGAAATTAACATGAATGTTGAAGTATTTCTCTCTTTGAATATGGATCTCCAATGTGGATGTGAAACTTTTATTTATCCAGTGCCAAATACTGAAGTGGGAACTGGTTGCCAAAGTTGTTTTTACTTGTAAGATTTCAAGTAGATATATCTCCATGGTTGTTAAATATCAGTTTCTGGGCATTCTGCCATAATTTTAAGACAGCTGAAAAAAATGATTCTTAAAGTGTGGTCCACAGCCTATTGGAAGTCTTCAAAGGGCTTCTGATTGGTTCATAAAGTCATTGAAAGGACAAATCACAGGACACTGTGGGCACTTAACGTGTTTTACTCAAATGCAGGTTTAGATCTGTATTATAAGTCATAAAAGTCAACACTGCTCTTCTCCTATAGCATTAATTTAATTAAAAACTTAAACTGGATATAAAGCAGCTAATTAATTATCAATAGCCACTTTCACATTTTTTTCCTCAAAGTGTTCTGCAAACCAACTGTACTAGAAACATCTGGGGAAGTCATAAAAAATTAAAATGCAGATTCCTGCTTCCCACCCAAATCCACTGTATTGGGCATGTTAGGGATGAAGCCAGGAATCTACATGTTTGACAAGCATCCTAATGACTCTTGTGTATACCAAGATTTGAATGCTACAGTTTTTACCTTCTGGATCTAGCCCCACATGAGTAGCAAAATATATTTCATGAAATCAAGAACATACTACTGCTTTGTTTGACTGTGGATTGCTCTTTTGGCAACAACTTTTTTATTCTTTGTCTGTGGTGAACTGAGCTACAAGCAGAATTGTAAGGTCAAATTCAAAGATGACCAAGAAAACCAAGAAACTTCTGAGAAGTGGTATGAAGGATGAATGAAGAAGCATTCAGGTGTGTGTTTTGTCAGTTTTGATGAATCAAAGTAGTATTTTTAGATGGTAATAACAAAATTCACTTCTAGAGATAATAATTTATTACTAAAGGCATTACAGTAGGAAAAAATGTAATGAGTATAAGACTGTAACAATTATAAGACCCTTCTTTTGTCATTGAAACAGTTGTTTTTATTATGTAATGGTTGTTTATGTAAGAAATTTAATAACACAATTCTAACAACAGATTGTACAGAAAATTTCTCAAAGATTACTGACCCCATATGGACCTAAAACTGTGAGGATTAAAGGGCCAGGGAGGTGGCAGTTGACCAAAATCAAAGAATCTGGCTGCACCTGGCCAACTCTCTAGAAATTATTGTAATTTTTATACCCAGAGTTTCTCATTCATAAGAAATTAAATTCAATTACTACTGTAATAACCTAATGCGTATTTACAGTTGTGGGTTAATAGCTGTGGGTTACATCAAAATGTTGGGCTCCTTGGGCTAAGTTAAGAGAGGGTGTGGATGCTGTAACAAGATAAAGGACATATTTAAAACACAGCTGAATTAAAATACACTATCGTAAATGGAGCACATCTTTAGCACAAGGAGAAAGTGGTGAGGTTCAAAATGTATCCTTTCAGTGTCAAAGTGGGTTCTACCTTCACTACGTTCTCATCCATTGACTCACTAGTATACCACAGCCAGTTAGGGGAGAAGAGTTGGTGATGTGAAGGGAATAATCCTGGATTTGGAAGCTTGGCCTGTATTCAGCTCAGGTCTCAAGGTGTGAGGGTCTCAAGCTGTGAGACTCCAAATTTAGCCACTTGCATGGTGCTAACAACTAAACTAAAGGTTGTCCCTGCCTTATTGAGTCATGTCTGCAAGGAATGGCACACCAGCCCTTGGTAGGAGAGTAAGGCCTAGGCTGTGAGTTAATAATGGCTGGCTGCTTCTGTGTGATCCTTACTGAGTGTTTCACTTCTATTTTGTATATGAGAAAAGGAACCTTGGAGCCATTAGTAAGCCAAGTAAAACAATGTGCATTTACTGTGATTTAAAGAAGTCATAGAAAAAAGCCAAATAGTAGACGTTGGAATTAAGGTCACACAAATAGAAATTGCTGGTATATGAGCCTTCTACATTAGTCTGGACTCTTATTAATCTGTACACTATGTGCCCCCTCCTGATTTCTAGAAGATTTTTAGAATTCATATGAAAAGATACCGCATTCATGGGATGTCCTCACCACCACCTTTTCCCATGTCAAAATCTTTGTCTACCTCAAATGCCACTATTTCTGAAACCACTCTGCCTTCACTCAATCAGAATTCCTCTCTGCCTCTGCTTTGTTCCTAATAGACTTTGCCCCCTTTTATAGCACATATACATTTCATGATTAAGTTTGTGCCTGTCTGTCCCCCTTGATTAAACTCCTAAAGATAAGGTCCATATCTGATGGTCTTTGTATTATCTACTGCACAAAGCACATTATTTTGCACATAACTGGCATTTTACAGTGTTTAGTAAGCTGAATTTAAAGGAGTTATAAAAATAATCATGGAATTTTCAGAGTATATACAGTTAGCTAGATAAAATACTGTATATTTAGTCTGATTTTTAAAAGTCATAGAAATGTCCCCAAAAGTGAATGTTAGAATACTCCAATTTCAGCATGGATCTACCTAGATGAGAAGCTCAGCTAAATGCAGACTGCACAGTGCTGTTGGTATATTTAAATGTATTTGAAAAACATGATTTGAGAGCATCATTCTCCATCCTGAGAGTTCAGAATATATTACTTTATGTTATACACAGAGGCCATAACATCTTTTTACAGTTACTCTTTTTTTACAGTTCTTCCATTTTGACTCATGGCTGGAAAGTGATGGAATAATGTGAGTCTAGATAGATAGTCTTAATTGATGTTTAATCTCCAAATGATCAGAGATCTATTCAAAGGCCTACTGTTCTACCACATTTTGGTGGTAGGAATACATAATTCAACACCTGTTCCTAAATAGATACATTAAGTAAATAAAATAGAAATAGATATAAACATTTTAGAAACTTGATAAGAATCTATTTATATAGGCAAACACTTGCATAATACCATTGTTGTAATCAACTTTGCAATGGTAAAATCTTTTGGTCTCTTCCCTCAAAATTATCTAAATACATAGACTCATATGTAAATATATCCACACAGAGAGAGTGCAGTTGGTTTTCATTCTACAGCAATCTATGTCTTAAATGTATACACAAGTGTATAAAGTATACCTGCCCTGTATATAATTTACCTCTGGGGTAGTCATATTTATTATTTCTCTCATATGTAAAAATCAATTAGACAGTTTAGAGGTCAATAGTGAGCATTTGGTAATTTAGGAATGATTAACAGTATCTTCAGCTATAATTTCAAAATCTGAAAACTGCTAGGATCTAGGGAACAGTTTTATTGGCCATTAAAATGTTCTTAAACTGTTGAATAACATATAAAGTCTCTGCTGATGAGCAGAGCCATTAGTGGTTGGCTTAATTTTAAACAAATTTAAATATATTAATTTTCCTAATAAATATTTAATTATATGTGCAGATGACAGTAAAGTAATTCTGCAGACTGGAGTTATCTTAAGATAATCAAAGCCTCAGGAGAATGGAGGAATTTTGACTGTGGCTACTTCCTATAACCTGGGGCTGCAATTTATTTTTCATGACACAAAAGGCCTGTTTTCTTTGCTAGCCAAGCCACATGGTAAATGCAACAATTTCAGTTCAGTTCAACAAATATTAAGTATCTTCTACAAGAGGAGTCAGCATAACACAGTGGTTAACAGTGACCTCAGGAGCTAATTGCTTGGTTAAACCCTTGTTTTATCGCTTCACGACTGAGTGACTGCTAAAGTTACTTAACAGCTCTGTGCCTCAGTTTCCTCATCTGTAAAATGGGGATGATAATACCCAACTCATAGGACAAAATAAGTTTAAACAAAATAATGTACATGGAGTTCTTTAAAAAGTCCTAGTGTACGAAGTGGTTAATAAACTGTATTAGTTGGGGTTCTCCAGAGAAACAGAACCAATAGGATATATATATGGAGATTTATTATGAGGAATCAGCTCACAGGATTATGGAGGCTAAGAAGTCCCATGAGCTGCTTTCTGCAAGTTGGAGACTGAAGAAAGCCAGTGGTGTAATTCAGTACAAGTCTAAAGTCCTGAAAACCAGAGGAGCCGATGGTATAAATCCCAGCCTGAGGGCAGCAGAAGATGAGACGTCCAACAGGCAGGCGGGTAAAAGGGGGCAAATTCCTCCTTCTTCCACCTTGTGTTCTCTTTAGGCCCTCAACAGATTGGTGATGCCCACCCACATTGGGGAGGATAATCTACTTTACTGCGTCCATCGATCTGAATGCTAATCTCATCCAGAAACATCTTCACAGACATACCCATCAATAACATTTAATCTGGGCATTCTGTGGCTAGTCAAGTTGACATGTAAAATTAACCATCACATAAATATTAGCTATGTGCTTGGTGCTGAGATAAGGCGTGAATACAACACAATTCCCCCCCATAAAACAAGGCAACTCTGCAAAACTCAGGCAAATAGTCATCCTTCTGGCCTCTGCAATCCCAGTTGGGAACACTCTGAGGAAACAAGGAGAGACGTTCATTTTATACTTCCAATATATCTCATTTGTATTGTGATAGAGTTATTAAAAAATAGGCGGAGTTTGGTCTGGAGAAAAGAGCTAATTTGAATGAAACCTCAGGGAGAATAACTTCCCATCTGTTGGTTTCCACCAGCCCTCAGAGAAAGATGTTCCTTGGGAATTGCCTTTTCTGATCTGTTGTTCTAACTGGTTTCCAAGTGCTGTTGATTCTGCTCACCAGAAAGTGGATGGAAAACAATTTATTTCTAGTCTCTTTCCACTTGAGATAAAATTTAAATTTATAATTTCAAATTTAAAACATCAATACCCATTTCCAGGCCAGCATCTCCAACCATTTCAAAAAGGCTCTTTTTAAGAAGCAGGTGGCTTACCTGAGTGGACCCTATCATTTTTACAGGGCTAACTTGGAGTTGAATATGGCCCAGGGGGGCTATAGCAGGCCCAGGTAGAAGGGGAGCATCCAGCATTCCTTGGGAATTTTGGGAAATTCTTCTTTTTCCCTCTATCACTCAATAACATGTCTTCTTTCAGTGAGAGAAATCCAGATGTAGTTGGCTTGAGCAAGCAAAAGGAACTTACTGGCTCACATTAAAGCAAAAACCAAAAACATCCTGAGGTAAATTGAATTCAAGGGCAGCTGAACCAGAACTCAATAAATATCATTAGAGTTCCATCTTTGCACGTGGTGGGCATGATGTCCCCATTCAGCCCAAGCGGCCCATCCTCCTGGCTGTGTAACCCCTGCAGGAAGACAGCATGAACACCTCTCTACCTGCACCATTTCCCTCCTTTGCGCCACATGCCCAGCCCTGAACTGATCTCTGTGTCCAGGAGGCTGGGGTATAGGTCATCTGCCCACCCTGAGAGCAGCACTGGAATATACTAGATAAAAGCAGAAGGCTAGAGACACACTACCCAGGTTTGGATCTCAATTCCATGACTCACTAGCTGTGTGACATTAGGCAAATTATTTGGCCAATATAAGCCTCAGTTTCCTCATCTGGAGAATGGAGGCAATAAACTGTACCTATCTCATCATTTTGTTGCACGAGTAACTGAATTAATACATGTAAGGCATTTTGAACAGTGCCCAGTGCCTAGTGACCACTCACTCAGCAAGTGTCATCAGTGCTGTCAACTAGGAGGAAGGGGAGGAGGAGGAGGCATCAGCGACTGATGTCCCCACCAGCATCACATGGAGTAGAGGAAGGGCAGTCTTAAAAGGAATAGATTCAAGACAAAACAAATAAACAAATAAACAATCCCCCCAATGAGCAAGTATATATCTCCCGCCTCTACATCAAGCTGTTATCCTCTACGTGTTCCCTAACAGACTCCCACATAGTGTGGGTGCTAGAAAGATAACATCTAGACTGTAGTGAGTAAACCTTTGGGGATGTCCTGCCTTGGTGACATAAATATAAATGTGTTGCTTCTATGCTTTTAAAAGTGAAGCACTTTCACATGGTAAAGGTATGGTTTAAGGCTCCTCCAAGTAGTTTTCAATCTGTGAATCTTGTTGATACGTCTATGACTAAAGCAATTATGCGACACACGATTGTGTAGCAGGGTGAAAAAAAAAAACCCTCCATCAGATGTATCTTTTAAAAAAATACTGTTACTCCCTAAAAACTTTCCTGCAGAAAACGGATCGCACATTAGTTGTGCAGGCAGGGAGAAAGGAGGTGGAAGAGGCAAGGGAGAAAGAAAGGCAGGAGGAAACCAAAATAAACCCACTCCTGTGTAGGGCGTTGGAAATGTGGCACTAACAAAGACTTCCTTTTCCGCGTAGAATAAGCGCTGGCAGAGGCAGCGTGCAGGGCTGCGGGTGTACTCAGCTGTGCAGAGCTGATTATAGAAGATGAAAGGGCCTGGCAATTTATTTCATCTCACACTGAAGCACTGCTGACAACTGAAAGTGAGGACAGAAGGATTCATTTGTTCAACTTCTGTTTTAAAAAGCAGACTTCAAATGATACCACAGAGAAAAAGGAGGAAATGCTGTGGTGTAATAAAATATCCTTTTTTTTTTTTTTAAATACACTAGCTGCAGCATTTGTATTTTGCAGATGGGTTTGCAAGGCAAAGCAGTTGGCTTTTTTGTGGTGGTTATCCATTCCAGGGAATGAAATGTATGTACGCAGGATCAATTACTAATCAGATAGGCCAAGTTCGCCTAATCTGACCAAAGCGTTCATGTCCATTCAACCCTGAGGCCAAAGATCAGTCAAAATAAAAAAAATCTAACCCTGCAGTGTTTAAATACTTCTTAGGAAATTGAAAATGGAAAAGGTTTTATGTAAGAGCTTTATAGTAAAAGTAAATAAATATGTGCTACATGATAGAGAGTATATTTTACATTCTGTAATCCTGGTCTTTTTAAATTTTAGTTCACAAATCCAGATTTTCTTCATTTATCTGTATTATTGTGTTTGCTTGAAATTTTGGAAGAAAATGTTCTACATCTTTTTAAATAAGATGTGGTATTATTTTTCATCAACATATTTAGTGTTTGAGAATGAGGAATTTTTTCAGTTCAAAGACTCATATAAATTATTATGAAATCTAATCTACCTAGCAAAGTGGTCTTATCCCAAAAGATTTATAAAGTTGGATAATATCCCACACCTGTAGTACATTAGTTATTTATGATTAATACACAAATACAGATCCAAATGTTAATGACAAAGATAAAGAAATACATTCTGCCTGTAATCATTAATATTAAAGTATCAGTAACATGAACACATCATTCTTAAGCAATTCTGTTAAATGATTGAGTCTTTTCTTGGTAATTTGTATTAGAAATCAGGTTATTTTCACTGTAGGTTTTTTTCTGCAAGAAATCAGCAGAGCAATAGAAATGGAAAAGATTACGGCTAAAATAAATTCACTACCTCCCTAAGCCTCTCGAAACCATTAAATTCAAGAGTTCATCTCTCAGCAAATATTTTTGGAGCACCTGCTGTGTGCCAGACACTATTTGGGGGACTAGGAATAACACCATTTACCAAGAGCCCTGGCTGTTATGGAGGGCCACTGCAGGAGGCTGTGCGGGTTTACACTGTCCTGCTTCAGGGGCACTGTTCCCATAAACCACATGCAAGAGGGGACCCCCAGAGTCTCTAGTCCAATAGAGGGAGACAGAAAATGTACAAGCAAACTAACAGGCAAACAGATAAGAGTTATGAGTTCGATAAACATAATAACACAGGTAACACTATAAAGACTAGGGATAGGAAGAAGGGCCACATCCCATGGAGATTTTAGGGAAGGTCTCACCCCCAAAAAGAAGGATATCCTGCCATTTGCGACAATATGGATGAACTGGAGGACATTGTGCTAAGTGAAATAAGCCAGACACAGAAAGACAAATCCTGCATGATCTCACTTACATGTGGAATCTGAAAAAGTCAAACTCATGAAAGCACAGTACAATGGTGGTTGCCAGGGGCTGGGATGTGGGGTAAATGGGGAGATGTTGGCCAGAATACTAACTTTCAGTTGTGCAGAATGAATAAATTCTGGGGATCTAATATATAGCATGGTGACTATAGTTAAAATTCACTAAGAGAGTAGATCTTAAGTGTTCTCATCACACACACAAAAACAATGGTAACTATGTAAGGTGATGGATATGTTAATTTGCTTGATTGCGGTGTACATTTCACAATGTATACGTATATCAGAACATAATGTATATCTTAAATATTAATTTTTATTTGTCAATTATACTTCAATAAAGCTGAGAAAACAATAAAAAGAAGTAACATTTAAGCCGACATTGAGTGATAAGAAAGATCCAGGCTTGTGAAGATCTGAGGAAGAATGTTCTAAGTACCTAAACACAAGAATAACTTTGTCAGTCCCTGGGGTCAGAGAGAAGGCTTGAGCAACTGGACCGGTGAGCAAAGAGCAGAAAGGCAGAAGCAAGGTCAGGGTATAGAAAGGGGCCACTCTTCAGCCGGCCTGATCTGTCAAGGAGTTTGAAAATTTTCTGGGCAAAGGGAAGCCTCTCGAGAGTCCCTTCTACTCAGGAGAATGATGTTAGAGCTCCTAATAGCAGGAGAATAGCTCAGCATTGAGGTCCCATCCTGAATGGTTCAGAGCATCAAACGCTGGAATTGAGAGGTAAGAAGAGCAAGTATGGAGATAAATTATAATTAAATGGTGATTATTGAATTGAGGTTCTAATTGGAAATTCATAATGATCCAAACCCTATGGAAGTAAAATTCAAGCCAGGGGCACTATAGATTTGTTTGTCTGGCTGAGTAATTATTATTCAAAGACATTTGGACACTAACTTATACATTTTTGCTAGGCCTTAATGAATGGTATTTAGACCAAATAGAGGACTGAACATACTCTGAAAAGGGTCTCTTACAAGAGGTGGTCCATGTACCTGTGGGCTCTGATAAACCCAACACTCTTTACTTAGGTTATACATAGCTTAATATTGAGTATAGTGCATATTCAATAAATATTACAATATTGAGTGTAGTTTAATTATATACAGCCTAATATTGAGTTGTGTATACCAAACCAAACAAATGTAGTAATCACTTTTCTATATAAGTTAATATTTGTTATTGAAAAGACCAAAGATATCCAGGAATAGGTAAAGCATATAAAATCTTACATCTACTTACAGTAAGTAGTTAATAAATGTTTGAATGAATAAACGAATGCCCAGACTTCAATCTTTTGTCATTCAATAAAAATTTGTCCTTAATTGAAATTATTTGAGTAGCCAAGTTAGTTTGAATAATATCTCTTAATTGTTATGAGAAAATGTAAGTCTATCTGATATAAGGGATGCATATTTTATTTTATTGATAAAGAAAAATTATAAAAATGAGGCTTTAACATTAGCAACTCCATTCTAATATATAACATATTGGGCATTATCATAGGTAAACTCAGTTTGGGGCACAGATTTTATTTCCATGAACACAATTTGGGGGATGTAATAATTGATTACTTACAGTGTTTTGCTAAAGCCTGTCATAAAATACACTTTTCTTAAATTTACCTTCACAAAAGAGTTAAATCATAGGGAAATGTTTTAAAAACCTGTCTAAAGATAGTACTTCCGGATAACCAGAAACATTAAAAATAAATCATTGACTCAAGCACATGAGAATATCAACAAACTAGGATAGCAAATGGGCAGTACACCTGGTCACTTCTCACACCGTGCCTTTTCTTTCCTTTTCATGAGTATAACTTACACACAGTGAAATGCTATTTTAAGAATACAGTCCAATGGGTTTTGACAAATGTGTACGCCCTATAAACAGCACCCATACCACAGAAACTTCCCTTGAGGCCCTTCCCAATCTCCTCACCCTTCTGCTTGAGGCATTCACTTTTCTATCACAATAACTTAGTTTTATCAGTTTTAGTAATTCATTAAAGAGAATTATATTACTTAGCAATAAAAAAGAATAAACTATTGACAGACACAACAACATGGATAAACCTCCAAATAATGCTGAGTGAAAGACAAAACAAAGAAAAAGGAAGTATGTCTCATGTTATTCGATTTATAAATATTCTAGAAAATATAAACTAACTTTTAGTGACAGAATTCAGATTACTGGTTGTCTGGGACCAGGGAGAGGGATCAGCGAGAGAAATTACAAATGGGTGCAAAAAATTGGGGCAGTATATTCATATGTCAAGACATCAAATTGTACACTTTAAGTATGTGTAGTTGATTTTTGCAATTATATCTCAGTAAAGTTTAAAATCGTAACTCTGAAATGGCAAATCAGTTTGGTGGAAGAAAAGTTCACTTCACAAGACATACAGAGCTTTTTATATTCAATAAGTAATTAAGCTTTCACAAATTTTTTTTAATTTGGAAAATGTTTGACCATTTTTTTCTCCAAATATTTTTCTCTAATGCAATTTTTTGACCCTTCCTATGATTCCAATTCCACGTATACGCAATGTCTTGATGTTGTCTCACAATAAAGAGGTCAATACAGCTCTTACTATTTTTTTTCACTCTGGGCTTTGGTTTGGCTTATTTCCATCCACTCATCTGCAAGTTCACTCATCTTTTCTCATTGACCAATAGGTTGTTATGACCCTCAGTGAATTTTTCATCTCACTTCTCAAATTTTCATTTGATCCTTTTTTAGTTTCCTATTCTCTACTGTGAACCACTATCTGTTCACACATTATATCCATCTTTACCTTAAATCTTTGAAAATATTTATAATATTGTCTTAAATTCTTTTTGACTAGAAGGCTCTAGTTATATTTTCTTTCAGTTCAACTCATAAAACAATTGTGAATACCTGTCATTTTAGTCTGAGGAGATGACTCCCTTATTTAATGTTTTATGTAGTTTTGGTGTACTACTCAAAGCACAAAACACCCTACTCTTTAAACCCTTTCCATTCCCTGTTTATTCAATATTTTGGATACATATTATGAGATGTGCACTGGACCTAAAATTAAGAGTTCTGTGAGAACCACCATCACTGGAAGAAGAAATTCATTGATCTACTGAATTTTTCAATGGTTTCAATCACATATTCATTATATGTTAATAATTGATCCACTAAAATAAGATGGCAAAAAGCCCAGCTCTACCTTTGGAATCATTATTTTCTTTTCTTTTTACAAGTTGTATGTACCTATTATCTCCTGTTATAAAGAAACAAATAAAATAATGTATCAGTCCAGATTTGTTTTTAAGTGAGGCTGCACTTTGAATGTTTTGTTGAGGTGTAAGTCACATAAAATAAAATGCACATATCTTAAGTGTGTAGTTCCATGATTTTGACAATTGCATACCTCCATGTAACAACTAGTCAAATTAATATATAGAACATTTTCATTACCCCCCAAATTTCCTCATTTACCCTCTCCAGTTGGTTTGCTTTTCCCCAGAGGTAATCAGTTTCTGATTTGTACTAACAGGGAATAGACTTGCCTGTTCTTAGAATTCATATAAAATGAAGCCATATATAAGTATTCATTTGCACCTAGATTCATTCACACACATAATATTTTTGAGATTTATCCATGTTGCTGCATCAATCAAAAGTTCATTCTTTTTTATTGTTAAGTAGTATTTCATTATCTAAATATACTACAATTTCTTTATCCACATATGTATTGATGAGCCTTTGGATTGTTTTCAAATTTTGGCTATTATTAGGTCTGCTATGATCATTGGCTATGAATAAGGTCTACTATGATCATTCTTGTATAGATGTTTCTATGGACATATATTTTCATTTCTCTTGGCTTAAAACCTAGAATTGGAATTTCTATGCAACAGAATAGACTTACATTTCACTTTATCACCAGCTTACTTGTACTTAGTGTTTTTGTGGTACATCTTTTCCTACTCTTTTAAATTTAACTTGTTTGTATTTTTAGATATTATAGAATGTATCTTATAAACAACATGTAGATACGTCCTGCTTTTTAACCAGTCTTATAATTTCTTTCTCTCTAATGGAGTGTTTAATCCATTTACATTTAATGTAATTATGAGTTTGTTCAGATCTGTTTAATTCTATTACCTTGGTATTTGTTTTCAATTTGTCCTATCTGTTATTTGTTCCACTGTTCATTTATTCCTATTGTCTTTGGAGTTTATCAACTATTTGTTATTATTCAACTTTATCT
This sequence comes from Tapirus indicus, assembly GCA_031878705.1. NCBI lineage: Eukaryota > Metazoa > Chordata > Mammalia > Perissodactyla > Tapiridae > Tapirus > Tapirus indicus. Next base: position 43,041,921 of record CM062925.1, read on the forward strand.
ACTTATTGACTTTTTAGAAATACTTCTTTGTGTGTGTCTGTCCACCTGTGTGTGTTTCAGTGGTTACCCTAAAGATTGCAGTATGCACACTTAACTTATCACAGTCTCAGTTCAAATAATATTATATACTTAGAGAACAATCCAAGAACTATGTAATAGTATAATTTCATTTAATTCTCACTCAATTCTTTGTATTCTAGTCATATATTTTAACTCAACATATTCTATAAACCCCACAATCCATTATTGTTTTTGCTTGAAACAGTCAATAGTCTTTTAAAGAACTTCAGCAATCTCATGAGTCTGGGAAGACTTAAATTAAATTTCAAGGGCACCAAGGCAGCCAGAACCTAGATCCTTGAAAGAAGAGTTCAAAGAATTGAGCCCAGCAGTCTGAGCCTCTTTTCCCCTTGAGGCATTTTCCAATTTGTGAGTAGTGTAGGCCAAGAAGTATAGAAACAAAGCAGAAAGTAGCTGCTATGCGTTTGAGAAATTATACAGGATTTTTGTCAGTTTCATTGTTCTAGGGAGATAAAAAATGGGATTACAGGAGTACCTAAAGGATAGGGTTCTGATAAAAACCCCCAGTATTCAACTGGACATCAGAAGTGCTACAGTCTAAGAGTGAGGTTAAACTAGAAACAGATCATCCTTGCAAAGACTAAAACCCAGCTGTGAATCAGCTCAGTCTGTCTGAACGAAAGTAATCCATGCGTACTCTAATTGCCTGCCAGAAGCTAAAAAAATTCTCTCTAGAGAAAGATAACATGTTCCAGAACCTCTATAATTTTTATATATAATTTCCATAATTCAATAAAAAATTTACCAGGTATACAAAATAAAAGATAAAAAAGGCAATAGAAACTGATGCACAGGCAATCCAGATATCAGTTTTCAAATACAGACTTTAAAATAACTGTGATTAATATTTTAAAGATAATAGATGTCAACTTAAAAAGCAAATTTGCCTGTTATTCTATCTCAAAATGGGTTCATTCCGGAACAGCCAAAGAACTGCAATTTGGGAGGTGCACGGTATGGTAAACCATAGGCAAATCCAGAGAACAAAGAAGGGGAGCTGCTTTTATAGAGAAAAAATGGGAGTAGGGAGGGGCTGTTCTAAAGGAAAATCTATTGGGGGAAAGTAGCAGTTCACAACGGCAATGGCTTCTCATTGGCTGAGCTGCCCCATTTCTCATTGGCTGGGCTGTTTCCAGGTTGGGACAGAAATCTTCCTTCAGTAGCAAAGCACTTTTACTTCCTGTGGGAGATGCCAGCTTCTTCCTTTTCCTCTTTGGTGTAATTGAAGATGTATGATAGGTCATGGGACCTCCCCCTATAGGCCTTCCCGATTCCAATTCAGTTACAGTTTCTTTTATTAATTTCCACAATAAAATGGAGAAATTAACCAGAAAATTGGAATTTACATCAAAAGAGTAAAATGGAAATTCTAAAATTAAAACTGAAAAATAATATCAGAAATCAAGAATGCAATAGAGGCCACCTCACATCTGCTAGAAGAGGTAAAATTAAAACTACAACAAGCGGCGGCATTGGTGGTTCCTTCCTGGGCCTGGGAGGGGAGGACCACTCCTTGGAGAGCAGCAGAGGGCTTGCTGCATGTGGCTCTTGGCCCCAGGTCACGTTGTGGCAGGCATTCTGGTTCTGTCCAGTAGTGCAGGAGCCTTGGCCTAGGCCTTAGTGCAGTGGGAGGCTTGCGTGCCATGTGGCGCTGGCCTGGGGGCCCTGTGGGGTGGCCCCATGTGCGTGGAGGCTTACTGGCCCAGCTAGCAGACACTCCCCTTCCTGGACACCAAGGAGGCCAAGCTGCTTGACCCCCCACAGCAGGGCTCCAAGTTCAAATTCACCAACTTCACCCTCCCCAGCCAGATGCAGAAGCCCCCCAGCAACCCCAGAGGTGGCATCGCAGGAGGCTCTGTCAGAGTGAGCGCTGCAGCCAGACAGCTGGTCACACAGGTCGGGGGGAACTAGGGCATCCTGCAGAACCTGGCCATGGATGAGACTGTGGCCAAGACCAGCCAGTTGTTGACGGAGTTGAACCTCAAAGAAGATGAAGAAGATACCAATTACAGGAAGGATCTCCCGAGTATATGCCTGCAGTTACTGCAGAATAAATGATGCTGCTTGCCTGGTTTACTGTAATAAATACCACCAAGAAGAGGTTCTGTAAAAGATGTGAAAATACTTCTAACAGACACCTTGTAAATCATCTCATGGGGGCAAAATGTAAAGAAGCGACGCTGCACAAAGATAGGCCCCTGGGAAAGATGGATCTGAGTGTTAAAACTGTGGCTTGCACTACATCTTCCTCCTCGCTTCTTTCCTGCCAAGGCCAACTCGGTGGTGGTGCTACTGCACCACTCAGAACAGCCTCAAGGACATCAATGGGGACAGCTGACAGTTGCAGCCTCTGTTCCAGGACTGCTTCCTGTGCTGGCTGGTCAAGATCCCTCCTGAGCAGGAGCAGCTGTGGGCTCTGCAGATCAACAAGCTGGAGAAGCTCTGGAAGGAAAATCTTTCTACCACATTGGAGGACCTGGAGAAGAATGGGGGGAGGGTCGGGTGACAAGGAGCCATAGCTCATCCTCCTGCTCTTTCAGGACTCTTACCAGTACCAGAACATATTCGGCCCTCTGGTCAACCTGGAGGTCAAATACGATAAGAACTGAAAGAGTCCCAGACTCACCATAACATCACAGTCAGGTGAGACCTGGGCCTTAACAAGAGGAGATTCACCTACTTCACTTTCCCAAGACTGACTCTGGTAATGAGGATTTAGTCATAATTTGGTTAAGAGACATGCAGCTCATGCTGGGGACGAGAAATGCCTGTGGTACAAAGAGGACCTGGTGCCCCTGTGGAAAGGGCTCAGCCACATCATCAAGGCCCCTGATAATTATGATGATGAGATTGCCATTGAGCTGCAGAGCAGTGTGGGTGCACCCGTGGAGGTGACTCATAACTTCCAGGTGGATTTCTTGTGGAAGTCATCTTATTCCACAGGATGCAGTGTGCGTTGGAAAGTTTTGCTGTGGACAAGACTTCGGTGTCGGGCTACATCTACCACAAACCGCTCAGTCTCGAGGTGAAGGACATGATCATCAAGGGCCAGCTGCCTAAGCACTTCAGGGCACAAGAGCTCCCCAACCTCACCACTCTCAGGTTTACACTGTGAAGACTGCTGCAGAGACAACTGAACCTGATCTAGGGACCACCAGGCACAGGGAAGATGGTGACCTTTGCCATCATCCCTTGGCTCAGCAAGGCAAGAGGACTGTGCTAGTCTGTACTCCAAGAAACATAGCCATGCATCAGCTAACTGAGAAGTTCCACAGGCTGGGCTGAAAGTCATGCAGCTCTGCACCAAGAGCTGCAAGGCCATCGACTCCCTGGTGTCCTCCCTGACCCTGCACACCCAGATCAGGAACATGGATAGATAGCACACCAGAAGCTGCTGCTACAGCTAAAGGATGAGACTGGGGAGCTATCATCTGCAGACGAGAAGCAGTACCCGGCCCTAAAGCACGCTGCCGAGAGGGAGCTGCTCATCAAAGCAGATGTCTGCTGCATGTGTGTGGGTGCAGATGACCTGAGGCTCACCAAGATGCAGTTCTGCTCCATTTTAATTGACAAAAGTACTCAGGCCACCAAGCTGGAGTTGCACGGTCCCTGTGGTCCTCAGAGCCAAGCAGCTGATCTTCATGGGCAACCACTGCCAGCTGGGCCTCATGGTGATGTGCAAGAAGGCAGCCAAAGCTGGGCTGTCCCAGTAACTCTGTGAGCACCTGGTGGTGCTGGGCATCCATCCCATCTGCCTCATCCTCTTCCAGGTCCAGTATCCGATACACCCTGCGATCAGCACATTCCTGTCCAGCATCTTCTATGAGGGTTCTTTTCAGAATGGCATCACTGCAGCAGATCATGTGAAAGGAGTCTGACTTTTGGTGACCCCAATCTGATAAGTCAATGTTCTTCTATGTGACCCAGGGCCAGGAGAATGCCAGCTCAGGACCTCCTACCTAAACAGGACGGAAGCTGCAAATGTGGAGATCACCATGAAATTGCTGAAAGCAGGTGCCAAGCCAGACCAGATTGGCATGATCATGCCCTACAAGGGTCAGCACTCCTACCTGGCACAGTACATGCAGTTCATCAGCTCCCTGCACACCAAGCTCTACCAGGAGGCGGAGATTGCCAGCATGGATGCGTTCCAGGGGCATGAGAAGGACTTTGTCATCCTCTCCTGCATGTGGGCAAACAAGCACCAAGGCATTGGATTTTTAAACAACTCCAGGCAGTTTAACATGGTCCTGACCAAAGCACGTTATGGCGTCATTATTGTGGGCAACCCAAAGGCCCTACCCAGGCAGCTGCCCAGGAACCACCTGCTGAACTACTACAAGGAGCAGAAGGTGCTGGTGAAGGAGCCCCTGAACAACCTGTGGGAGAACCTCTTGCAGCTCAGCAAGCCCAGGAAGCTGGTCAACACAATCAACCTGGGAGCCGCTCCATGTATGACCCCAGGAGGCCATAATCCCAGGATCTGTCTATGATCAGAGCATCCAGGGCCAGCCCTTGAACTTGTACTTCTAGACCCACAATCAGATGGGCATGATCAATGCCATCCCCAGCCATGTGGCCGCCATGAACAGTCTCCATCCCCTTCAACCAGGTCATGCCACCACTGGGGTATTTTGGACAAGCTAATGGTGCCAAACCACAGGCCAGGGCACCCCAAAAGGCAAAACTGGTTGTGAGAGATGCCAGAAGAACAGCTTTGGGGTTTCTGCGCCCAGCCAGAGGAATCTCTGTAACAGCCAGTTCAGCCAGAACTTGGCGTCACAGCCATTTTCACAGGGCGCCCTGACGCCAGGCTCCATCTCCATGAGCTAACCCTCCCAGATGAGCTAGCCCGGTCTCTCCCAGCCTAAGCTATCACAGGACAGTTACCTTGGTGATGAGTTTAAGTCACAAATCAACATGGTGCTGTCACAAGACTCCATATACCAGGGGCAGCAGGTATACCAGCATGGTGGAGTGATGGCGCTGTCTCAGTACTAGAAGGTGGCTTAGTCCATCAGCATCTTATTCTGGGTAATAAAAAAGAAAAATAAATGGATACCTGTTTTCCACTGCTAAAACTAAAGCACCAATATGAGCAATGGGAGAAGGAGAGGAGCTCCCGAGGGAGAGAGGAGGCTGAGACAGAGTGAGCGTCCACTGCTGGCATGTGGTGAGGACAAGGCTAAGGGGGAGTGGGAAGTGGGATGGCAGCAAAGGATGGCCTGCCAGCGAGCCTGACCACCCCACTAGCCAAGGATGCCTAGCACTCACCGTGTCCACACCTGGGTTGGCGACTAGGGCAGAGGGAGGAAGACCTTCATCTCAGGGTATCCCTTTTCTATGTTCTTTTCTTTCTTTTTCTCTTTTATTGAAAAGGGACTACATTTTACCAGGGAAAAAAACTTCACATTTCTGTGCCTGAGCAGGCTCTTTGCTGGTGGCGGCCATGCTGGGCAGTGGAGGTGTGGGTTCTGTCTGTGCTGGCTCTGAAACTGTCAGGCTCACACTGCCTGTGTTCTAAGAGTTTTCATTTAAAGAAAATATGGTGTTTGGGGTTTTTCTGTTTGTTTTTTAAAGATTCTTTCAAAAGAGTACTGAAAAATTTACTTTCCTGAGTTTGTCTCTCAATCTTAGTGGTAGACCTTGGAGATGCGAGAAACTTCCAGAAAGGAAGTTTAAACAAGCCAACACAATTCAGATTAGGATCAACACCTGTGACACAATTGCAAGGAGGATTTTTGTTTTCAGTTTTAGCTTCTGGCAGCTTCTCCCTGAGCATCAGGGAGCTGAGGGAGCACCCTTCAAGCAGGGCAGCTTCACGTTCTCCACTGGACTCTAAGAAGCAAAGCACTTCCCACATGTGATTGACTCGCCCAACTACCCAACCCCCAACACCAGGGGGCTCACAGGATTGGCCCTGAGGCCAGAGGGCGGAAGGTGGCTATTCCTGGGCCAGTGGTTTCTTCCCCATGGTCCTTCCTGAGGATTTGGCAGAAGGTAGCAGCCAAGAGGGCCTATCCCCATCCCCAGGGAGGTGCCCACAGCCCCTGTGGCCGGTTAGACACAACGAGCGCCACACCCACCTTGTTCTCCACCCACCCCCCAAGTTTGGAGCCCCTCTACCTGCAGGCACAGCTTCAGTGAGGTTGGGTTGTTTATGCTTTTTGAGGGGAAAAGAATAAGTTCAGAAATAAGTTGGTTCTGTTCCAAAGGCGCTTGGAGGAGTTTGTCACTTCAGCTGGTAGAGGGGGCAATCTGCCTAGGTCTGTGTTGCAGCTGGAGAAGTTATTGTAGCTGGAAAAGCCAGACCCCAGCTCCTTGCACACTATGGTGGAGTCGCCCTGGTGACCACCTAGTTTGGGACCGTCCCCTGCCTACTTAGGCCCTAGTGACCCTGACCTCCCTGTGTGCCTTACACTAACCCTTATCTCAAAGCCTTCAGATTCCAGCTTGTACACAGGAGAGATGGTGACACACAGGCCACCTTCCTTCTGGCAAGGACTCTTATTACTATTGTTGTAGGGCTTTTGGTTCCCCCTTCTTTTAGAAGGCTGCATAGAGGCATAGAGTTTGGATAGGTTTCCACTACAACCCTTTGCACCCTGTGGGCAATGCCCGCACCACTCACCCTGTTCCACTGTTCCGTTCCTTGGAAGGCTTTGCCTCTGCTTTCTGCAGTTTGCTTTGTTCTCCACATTGTAGCAGCAGTTACTCCAAGTTTTCCAAATAGAGGAGCATCTGTACAACAGCAGTGTAACTTTTGATTTTTGGTTAATTTGTCTTAAATTTTTTTTGTCACCAATAAAATCTTAATAAGCAAACAAAAAACTACTTACAACAATGACAATATGTGAGTGACAGTGACAAAGTAGAACAACCCAAATTTTTATGCGTTGTTAGTGGGTGTACAAAATGGTAACACTATGGAAAAAGATCTGACAGTTTCTTATAAAACTAAATAATATATTTTTCCTGTGATCCAGCAATTCCACTCCTCAGTATTTAACTAAGAGAAATGGATGTGCAATCAAAAAAAAAGATTTGAATCAGGATATTCATAGCAGCTTTCTCATAGTAGCTCAAAACTAGAATGAGTTTAGTTGTCCATCAACAGAATAGATTAAAAATAAACTGTGAAGTATTCATATAATAGAATACTACTCAGCAATAAAAGAGAACGAACTACTGTTATGGGTTGAATTGTCTCCCCCAAAAAAGATACGTTGAATTCTTAATCCCCAGTACCTCGGAGTTTGACCTTACTTGGAAATGCGGTTTTCATAGAGGTAATGAAGTTAAAATGAGTTCATTAGGGTGGGCCTTAATCCAGTATGACTGGTGTCCTTATGAAAAGGGGAAATTTGGACACAGAGACAGACACGAAGAGGGAAGATGATGTGAAGATACACAGGGAGAAGACAGCCATGCGACTGTAACGATGCATCTACAAGCCAAGGAATGCCAAAGGTGACTGGCAACACCAAAAACTGGAAGAGACGAAGAAGGATTCTCCCCCAGAGCCATCAGAGAGAGCATGACCCTGCCAGCGCCTTGATTTCAGACTTCTAGTCTCCAGAGCTGTGAGACAATAAATTTCTGTTGTATTAAGCCATTCAATTTTTGATACTTATTTATGGCCACCCTTGGAAATCAATGTAACTAACATAGTTAATTTCAAAAGATGATATAGATGAATCTCAAAGGCATTATGTTAGTAAAAAAGCCTTACATGAAAGATACATATTGTATGATTCACTTTATATGAAGTTCTAGAACAGGCAAAACTATGGGAGAAAAAAAACAGAACAGTGCTTGCTTATGGGTGTGGAAGTTAGGATTGACTGGGAAAGGGCATGAGGAAACTTTCTGAAGTGATGATAATGTTCTGTATCTTGATAGGGGGTTGGGTTACACAGGTGTTTGCATTTATCAAAACTCAGCAAATAAATATTTATGATTTGTGCATTTCATTGTATGTAAATTCTACTTCAAGTGGAATACGAACTATAAACAAATACTGAACTCTAGCTAGTGGTATGCATGCTGAGGTATCTGATTTTAATTTGAAATGCATTAAAGAGTAAGATGGATTGATGAATGGATAGAGAGATGGATAGGTGATATGTGATAATGCAAGTATAATATGATATTAGTGGTAGAATCTAGTTGGTGGATATATGGGTGTTCAATGTAAAATTCTTTCAACTCTTCTGTGTGTTTGAATTTTTTTCTTTTTTTTGTGAGGAAGATTAGCCCTGAGCTAATATCCGTGCCCATCTTCCTCTACTTTATATGTGGGACGCCTGCCACAGCATGGCTTGATGAGCAGTGCATTGGTCCATGCCTGGGATCCAAACCTGTGAACCCTGGGGCACTGAAGTGGAGCATGCAAACTTAACCACTACACCACCAGGTTGGCCCCTGTTTGAAATTTTTTTTTTTCGGTGAGGAAGATTGGCCCTGAGCTAACATCTGTGCCAATCTTCCTCCATTTTGTATGTGGGACACTGCCACAGCATGGCTTGATGAGTGGTGTGTCGGTCTGCACCCAGGATCCGAACCTGCAAACCCCAGGCTGCCGAAGCAGAGTACATGAACCCAACCACTACACCATGGGGCCGGCCCCCTGTTTGAATATTTTTATAATAAAATGTTAGAGAAGAAAGAATGTGATATAGGAGTTTACTGGAAAATTAGATATAGCTGAAGAGAGGTTTAGTCCCAGGCTGAACCAAAGAATTGAAAATATAGAAAGGGGCATAAGTGATACTAGCCTCAGTGATAAAGGCTAAGATAGGTATAATTTGAGTTCTAGAGGTGAAGGAGAAAGAGAATGGGCTAGAAGCAATCTTTAAAAAGATAATAGCTGAGAATTTTTAAAAGCAGATGAAAGACTTCAAGCCACATATTCAGTTAACGCAATGAACTGCAAGCATTTCCTTGGAGCACAAAGGAAAACACAACGAGGTACATCTAGTTCAATTGTTGAAAAGCAAAGACAAAAACCTCTTAAGGCATTCAGAGGAGCAACAATAAGACTGAGAACTGACTTCTCAATGGAATGACATCTTTAAAGTGAGGCACATGAATAAAAGTAACTATTAGGTTCCTACTGTGTGCCAGGCTCTGGACCAAACCCTTTACAAACATTATTCCATTTAATCCTCACACCCTCCCAATGAAGTAAAATTAATATCCCCATTTTAATAAAAGGAAATTAAGGCTTGGAAAAGTTAATTATTTGCATAAAGTCAGACAGCTAATCAGTAAAGATTTCAATTTAATTGTGACAGGCTTCAAACATATTCATCTTATATATTATGCATCCTCTTGTATTATAGATGTGCTGCTTTTTCCTCCATTCCTGTGCATCTGCCTAGGCTGTAGGTCTCAGCATTCCATGATTTGGCAATCCCCCTGCCACGTTTTTTAGTAGTTATCACAATATGCTTGGCGTTAATATTGAAAAAGAAGAGAGAGAAACTGAATGTGGTAGAACACTAGAATCTAATATTGGATAACAAGGATACAGATCACATTATTGTATGGTATTGGAGCACTGACTGTAGAAGGAATACATTTAATTGGCATCTTTTCTTTGAATGCAGTATATTTAGTCTCCATTTTGACACTATGGTAGATGAATGAAATGCTACTTTGTGTCTTGTTAGCACCGTATTGTAAAGTGTATATTATTATAGAAAATTGACAAGGTGATGAGCTGTCACTTTAGCTAAGAGAATATCCTATTTTTAATGAATATTATTTCATAAGGAAATGTGCTGATGACAGCTTATTTCAGTGGAAACTGTTGATGCATAACCTTTTTGCTAGACAACATTATATTAGTAGTGACTATACCTAAAAAACTATATTAGATGCTAGAAATGTATTTGCAAGAATAATTTTTGAGAAATGAGTACATAAGAATAAGCAAAAATATTTTAATATATTATGTTAGCATATATATTATAGGAGATTTTGTGGGGGTATATTTTTTATAAAATGGTAATTTATATCTCAATAATATTTTTCATGTATTTTTTCTTTAAACCTGTGATAAGTTGTAAGAATATGTCTTCAGAATAAATTTACATGTGTAGATGAATGCACAAACATGTTTATGTATATACTGATATGTATATAGATAAAAATTCCAAAGTCAGTACTTATATAAATACATCCAATTTGGCATGTAAGCACTGATCCTCCACTGATTACTGGAATTAGGAGAGCTAAATTCAAGTCCTGGTTCTCTCAACTTTTATTTTGTAATCTTGGGAAAGTCCCTTAATCTCTTATTTAGGATGATTCTACTTTTCCATTAAAATGGAGAAAATAATATTGCCCTACATACTTCACAGAGTGGTCAGGAGGCCTTTAAAAGAGATAATGTGCATGGAAGAAACTTGATATTGCAAAAAGATGTTACAGTTAGGTATACAATTGTATATTATTATATTATGTATATATATTAAATGTAATTATGTATATAAATATAAGTATTATGATATGGCCTGCATTTTTCTAGGGGTCACCAACCTATGGGTTCAAATAAGGTCATATTAACAATAATAATTGAATTTTACTATTCCATTGCCCACATGCTAATGAAGTCACCTTAAAATCTGACCAAGCTTGTTCTGGGAGAGTGAGGGCAGTGGAGTTTTGGAGCTCATGGAGGATTTTCTCATGTTCCCTCTTCTCTTGCTAATACTTCCGTGAAGCCAACCAAGGTGCCCGTCTCACCACTCCACAGCCCACTTGCCCATGGCAAGAGTGGCATCTGCGTCCAGGTGCCATCCTCCAACACCCATGAAGTGGTCGGTCCAAAGATCCAAATTTCTGCTGTGCTTCTGTTCTGCACACAAAGCGAGAGAATGCCTGTCCCACTGGCACAATTTCCAAGTCACTCTTCATTACACTGGCAACAAGCTGTGTTTCTAAGTGCCCTTTGTTTCCTCCCTCTGTCCACAGGATCCTGTCAGGAGTCCAGGTTTACAGCCCAAAGTCTGGGGCAGACAGTGCTGTTTTTTCCATTCTTTCCAGCCCCTTCATTTATTTTCTCCCTACATATGCAAACCTCTTGTCTCGTTTTCCTCTAACCGAAAAGTATTTTTAAAATGGCATCCTGTCAGGCATATTTCACTAGTTTTCTAGACTTCCCTAGAAATGTCTGAAATCCAGTTGGGAACACTAAGTGTTCCAGTTACTCACTGCTGTATAACCTACTGCTCCAAAATTTAGTGACCTAAAACAATAATGATGTTTTGTTTTTCACAGTTCTGTAGGTTGGCTGGGTGGTTCTTTTGCTCGTCCTTCTGAGCTTACTCATGTAGCTGAATTCAGCTGATTTGATTGGGGGCTGGGCTCAGCTAGGACACTGGGATGGCTAAACCCCTCTTTCCACACAATCTCTCATCATTTAGGATCCCTTTAATAGCAACAAGAATGAGCCAAATAAAGACAGAAGCTGCCATGCCTCTTAAAGCCCAGGTTCTCAAATACACAGGACCATTTCCAGAGCATTCTATTGATCAAAGTAAGTCACAAGTCCAGCCCAGATTCAAGGAGAAATGGACTGTACTTCTTGATGGAAGAGGCATGTGAATAAAGAGTAATAGAAATTGTTGGAGGGTCATCTTTGAAGACAAACAACTACAGTTCAGCCTCTGGCCATTACAATACATATCTCTTGCACATAGAAAGTACTGTCCCCCTCCCAAGATCCCAAAGTCTCACTCAATTACAGCATTAGCTCAAAGTCCAGATTTCACCATTAAATCTGTTTCAGATATAGACAAGTCTCCATAGGTTCAGTTACGACTCAGGCACGACTCTTCTTAAATCTGTGAACTAAAATGACAAGTTATCTTGCCTCCCTTCCTCACCCCTACACATACATCCAAAATGCAATAGTGAGACAGGGATGGGATAACTATAATACATACTCCTGTTCTAGGGGGAAGGGGAAAATGGAAGGTGCATAGAACCACCGATCCCTAGCAATTCTGAAATTTGGTCAGGTACATATTTTCAGGACCCCATATTCTGGGAATAGGGAATGTAACTTGATTAAGAACCAGCTCTGGGGATAATTTCCTAATTCATTGTTCTCCTGGCTCTTGGCTCTGCCCTCTGAGTCATTACTTGCTCTCAATACAAATAAAGAAATAGCCACCATTTCATAACTAATGTAACATTTTTGGTTTGTAACAATGTGCTCTCCTGCCAATAGCTGACCAGGACTTATTAAAACTTCAAAATGAGGTGTGTAACCTTTCCGTTTGTGTAAATATATTCAACTGTGTATGTGGAAATGCTTAAGTCATTTGTATAAACTCATCACTATAATTATATAATGAACACATGAATAATCTATATAACTTATGTACTAAATTAAACTGTCTTCTAATGCAGTTAAGCTGTGAAGAAATATTTCTTGTGACCTAAGAAATGTAATATTATTTTAATGTCTTTTAAATCTGCTCTTTTACTTAGTTCTAGAAAGGGAAGGAGGATATGGCTTTATCCAGAGGCAGAAGGGGAGCTAGGTGGTGTCATTGACTTCCAGAAGTGTGTCAAAAGGAAAAAAAAGAAACAAATATTTGCCAGAACTATATCTCCATCTCTTGAATATCTGCGGCAGAGAGAAGTAAAACCTTCTAATTGGACATGGCCTAGTACACTCTGAGAATAAAACCAATATGCCTTCAGTTCTCCAGCTCTCCAATACTTTGTGGAAGCTTTGTCATGCAAGTTTTAGGTGAGAAATCCAGAATCCAAGAAACTCTGGTGCATATCTAAAATGTTGCTATGTACCCATGTAGTGGACCTGCATTAACTGCTTGTCAACTGCTGAACAGGGCTCCAATATTTTTCCCCAGTGATTTATTTGTTTATTACTTAGACATTTTTTCTTATGTAAATTGGGGTCATTATCAGAGGCAGCACTTTAATACAAGCATGATGAAGAGTGAGTTCTTCCTTTATTGTATGGTTTCTTCTGTTATGTTTTTGAATTTTTTCCCCCAGTTTGCTCAGGAATTCCAGTTGTACATTTATTGGCTTTTCTTTATCTGTATTTTGTATATTATTTTTCTCTCTAATCATTAATCTTTGTTCTTTGACATTTTATTTTGCTATACTTTTCAATCTCTATATGCCTGTGATTGTGTTTGTAATATATCCATTCCACATTTCACTGCTTCTACTGTTTTTTCCCCATGATTGTGTTATATGTCTCTTTCATTTTTTTCCAGCTCCCTTTCCATCTCTTCCCTTTGAATAGGATACACTGTATCTATTCTTTTAACCATCATTTCAAAAAGTTTATAATTTAATGTCTGATGTAATAATAAGGAAATGTTTGATTCATGTGTTCAACTTTCTGTCATAAGTTTTCTTCCGATGTGTAGTTTCATGTCATTTTTTTGTATTTCTTGCTTCCTTTCTTTTCTGGTAGGATTGCCAATGGCTCCCTTCTTATTATTACTCATGTTTTTTCTGGGGCCTTTTCTTCCAGGTAAGCTACTTGTTATAGAACAGAGCTGTAAGGTGCTGGAAAGTGAGCTGGCTACATAGAACGCCAATTCAGATACGTTGCCCCAATATTCCTGGTCAGCAAGTCTGTCACACACTCTGTCATGAGGGGTCATTTCACAAGGTCTATGCCCATGCTAGTTCCTCCCTTTGGGCTGAGCAGCAAAGCCTCCATTATGACACACACAAGTGTTTTGTGTGATCATTTGGCACTTATTTCTTTCTCTTCAGCCATCACGACCAGCAGCTGCACAGTTGATGCACACACACGACTCCACCCTTCCTGAAAGGAGCTTTGAGTGAGGATGAACACGTTCTCATGCAAGCCAGCTCCCCCCACCCCCACCCCTACCACTGGGTCAAATGTGACTGAGGGTGTTCCTGCTAACAAACTTGGCCCACAACTGCAATCCCAAATAAGAGATTGTTGTTTGAGCTTCTCAAAGCCACACCATATCCCTTTGGATATATTCTATATACTGCCCCAAATCTGTAATGCTATGAGATCTCCCTTAATATCCTCTCTTGATTTGACAGAAATACCATATTCAGCAGCTGTTCCTCATAGTTTGAGGTAGGAATTGAGGCATATTTTTAGTTTTATTAAGATAATATAATGGAGTTTCCTCCCTGTTTTTCATTCCTTTTTGGGTTGTTTTTTTTTTTTATCATTTTCATGCAGGAAGGTGAAGCTGAAAACCCTCTACATTCTTTTCTTCTGAATTTCCATTTCCATATACTAGAGTTTAAAAATAATGTGATTTGTGAAGAACAACAAAATTTCCCAGTCTCACTCAGATTACACGTTAAAAAATAAAAGGTATGGGGGCCGCCCGGTGGCGCAGCGGTTTAGTCTGCGCTTGGCAGCCCAGGGTTCGCAAGTTCGGATCCCGGGTGCCCGCCGACGCACTGCCTGTCAGCCATGCTGTGGCGGCATCCCATATAAAGTGGAGGAAGATGGGCACGGATGTTAGCCCAGGGCCAGTCTTCCTCAGCAAAAAGGGGAGGATTGGCAACAGATGTTAGCTCAGGGCTGGTCTTCCCCATAAAAAATAAATAAATAAATAAAAAATAAAAGGTATGGCTTGTCCTTCATTCGTGGTAATTGCTATCCTTCAAGTTGGAATATACTTTAAAAACACTACACAATTTGCATCTCCTTATATTAAGAGTGACTTATTTGGCCAACATCTTTAGACAAGTAACATGGATAATATGTGAAAATGCTGTATTCCACAGCTGAGTATAAAAAAATGTGAAAATTTTCTCTAAAAGTCACCACAGCCAATCAGGATTTTCCTTCCTCCCTCCATCACTCTTCCTTCCTCTCTCTTTTCCCTATCTTTCTTCCTTTCTTCCTTCCTTCCTTGCTTCTTTCCTTTCTCCTCTCTTTGTTCCAAATTGCTTGATTTGATTTGATTTAATGAATTATATCAACTTCCTAAATAGTTACTCAAACCTCTACTTGAGTTTTCTACCTCTCTGCCTTGCTTCAAGCTCTTACCCTCTCTCTAGAATGTTTCTTTCCTCTTTTGTGGTCTGCCAAATTCTGCATATCTTTCAAAAGAAGTTCAAGTTTCACTCGTTTATTGAAACTTTTCTAAATCATGCTGGCTTCTCATGTGAAGGTATAAAAAATATTTTTTTACAACTCCTTTGGCAATTGATAGATTGGCTTGCCACCTCAACTCTACGTGGTTATTTGATCCTGTATTGTTAACTTTCCCCACACCTAGATTTTAAGCTCCTTGAGGTCAAGGACCATGAATACTTTTTCAATTTCCTACAATTTTCGATCCAGTGACTTACACATAGATGCTTAATAAATTTTGACTGATTGTGTGTCATAGGAACCAAAATGAGATACGTAGAAGGTGAAAAGCTTTTCAAAGTTTATATAAAAATTATGAAAATAAATTATGTGATTTAGTTATATTAAACATGAAGAATATAGAAATCAAAGGAAAATTTAAGAACATTTAAATATATATCAGCCCTGACATGTTTTTATTACTGTAGACACAAAATTTCTGGAGTACAGTTATCCATTATGAAGTTATTGGACAAAAGTGTAGAAAGAAATTTTTCCAAAATGTGAAGAAAGAAAACATGTTTTCTGTGAGGAAACCAGTTTCACTAGTCAAAATTTATTTATTCAATTTCTCCAAATCAGGAGTAACTTAATGTTATTTTGTTCATAATTTAGGCAAAAGTAAATCTAAGTTCTTCTTCGATTCAAGCATCAGCAATAAAAGGACATTATTAGGTTTTTTGCAATCTTAACCAAGACTGAGATATTATAACTAACTGGAAAAAAATTATCTCAGAAAGAGTGATATAGAAATTATTCATGGAGGGGGCAAAGGGAGGTGCATAAATACAACACATGGAAATGTACCAAAGATAAAATAATAGTTCTATGCTTGTACCTTCTGAAACAACAAATATTTAAATAAAGATATATTTTCTAGCCACAAAAAAAAGAGAGAGGGATCTGGAAATAATTTGATAGATGTGATATATTTATACTTATAATACAATATTATACATCCATTGTAGAAATGTATTTGTTAATATGGAAAGATATTCATCATATACTATTAAAGTTTTAAAAAGCAATTAAAGGGGCCGGTCTGGTGGTGTAGGGGTTAAGTTCGCGCCTCAGCTTCGGAGGCCCAGGGTTTCGCAGGGTTGGGATCCCCGGTGCAGCCAGACGCACCGCTTGTCAGCCATGCTGTGGTGGCATCCCATATAAAGTGGAGGAAGATGGGCACGGATATTAGCCCAGGGCCAGGCTTCCTCAGCAAAAAAGAGGAGGATTGGCAACGGATGTTAGCTCAGGACTAGTCTTCCTCACACACACACAAAAAAGCAATAAAAAAAAGTATACTGTGTAATTCCATGTATGTAGGTAAATATATACATATATTAGTTTAAGTCTGAAAGGACGGTGTAGTGAAGGCCGTAGGAACACCTCCTATATCAATCAGTTTTACTGGGCCAGTGCATGGTCACGCCGGCTGCTACGAGCATTACCTGCTACCCCTTTTTCTGAAGAATTGTCCTTCACCAGACAGGAACTGCCTTGCCCAGAGTTACACCATCCTTCTCTGGGGGTATGTAGCCATCGATGACCGAATTACACAGAGTAAAACCGCCTGGCCCCATTGCCTCAAGTCGTGAGCAACACAGGGGTGCAGTCCGTGCTCTGAGTTCCCCTTGAGACCAGCAATCTGAGACTTGAGCTGATTCCACACCCTTCTGCAGCTCCTTCCCCTGCCTCATCCTATTACCTCCCTCGCGCTGAGAGCACGCGCGCAATTAATCACACACACCTGAGTCCCCGTTGCAGGCTCCACTTCCAGGGAACCAACCTCGGTGAGGTATAAAATAAAATGTTAAGTGTAGTTCTACCGGTACTGGGATCCGAGGTCATTTTTAGTTTATTTGTCATGCTTTTCTCTAATTAAGATACACTGTTTGTATAGTATAAAAAATAGATCATGAAAAGTTTCAAAATACTAAGCTTTCTAAATTGTGTTGTATAGGCTCCTGTTTGGTAAAACCTGAAAGTTAGATATAAAAATATGGAAAAAATGAAAGCTTAAAGGAAACATTTAACATATTTTGTTTTAATAAAATAGTATGTGTTTATTTTAATACTAAAATTATTTTGTATCCTTCAGGAAAAACAATTTTTGAATATGACTTCTTATGAATTTCCAACTTATTAATAATAAGTTCTTTCCTAACACTGGTTTAGGTCTTTTACATTCTAGGATTTTATGTTAGATGAATTATAAATATTAATTGGAATATTATTGGTTTTTTAAACTTCCTTCCTATAATTGCTTAAATAAGCGTATATTCACTTCTAGATAGTCTTGAAAGGGCATATTATAATATAAAGCAAGAAGGAGTTTATATTCTTTGGTATTTTTTCTGTTTAGTCATGTCCAAAGCGCACAAGTCTTAGTAAAGAAAGGTTTGAAAATTTGCGGGAGTTTTTGCCATTATCTATGTCATACTTGAAAATCATTCATTTCAATGTTATACATTTTTTCAATAATGTATTTTTTCACTAAATGCTAAATATATATATTTAATATTTATCTCAGACACTATGCTAGGCATATTACACCAGCTTTCCACTTGATCCTCACAGCACCCCTGCAACATTATTATCATTATTCATAATTGAGCTCAGAGACACTAGGTATCTTATGTAAGATCTTATGCCTGATGATGTCATATCTGTCATACCCCAGAGCTATAACCTGGACCACCCCTTCCCTGACTTACGGTGTTTAGTAATCAGATTTGCTACTTTCTCCTAGAGTATATTTTACACTTCTTTCTAATAACCAAACCTATGTCTAATGACCAAAACTGACTACAAAGTTTGCCCTAAATAAATGTCTAGTTCTCATCTAAAATAACGAAAATTCAAATAACTTGTAGAGGAAGGCTCAGTAAGGGATAACATTATTTTAAGGGCATCCCTCAGAGCTATAATGATAAATGAAATTATATTACATTTCTCAATAAAGAGGAAACTATGTCCTCCAATGCACATAAAATTAGTTCCAAAATTAAAAATTCAGAAGTTAGATTTAAATAAATGCCATCAATTAAGTTTTATAAAAGAACTAGAACCATTTTGAACAAGTTCAATTGTCTTCTAAATGAAAATTAGATAAATAACTTCATTTTATTGAGAAAAATTATTATGATCTGAGAGATAGAACTCCAGGCTTTTGAGCCTTCAATTAAAAATATCAATCCTCCAGTGTCATCCCCCAAATCATTCACCCGCAAATGAGCAGAACTCCAAGAGAATTTCACCTAGAGTGCAAAGGAGTAGCAGTTGACAGAGATGCTTCTTTCTATTTGTGGTTCCATTGTCTTCAGTGATAATGAGACTTTTTAAAAATACCCTAACAATGATCAAATAAATATTTAAGTTCTTAAAAGCTCCAAGTACTGTCTGGTAAATTGTACCCTACAATCTGATGGCAACTTAAAACAGTGAACGTATTTTCCATGTACTTTAGGCCCTTCTAGATTTCAGTGCAATGTTAGAGCTGCCTGCTCAACTCTTCATAAAGTGAATAAAGAATAAAAAGAACTGCTCCCTTCACTACTATGTTGTTGGCAAGAGATCTATAAAGGTACTGTGTGCGTCCTTAATCATTCAGTATGTGAGAATCTGGCCAGCAATACAGAAAGATCCAGAATTTTGGCCTTTTTACAGTGTTCCACGTTTTCATTGTTACTGTTTTTCTTTGAAGTACATATAAGGAAGAAAACAATAAGGTATTTCTGTGTCCCTGGTCATCCCGTTCATTGACCCTGTTTTTTCACTACCAAAAAAGCATTTGTCAGTGTGCATTGACCTAATTTAAGGAACTAGAAACACCTATGAACTCTGTAGAAAATTTTATGAGAGAGCTAAAAGTGTCCAACTCTTTTGTTACCATCTTCTCAATGGCACAAATGGCCTAAATCCCAAATATCTTAATCTAACTGAAACAAGATGAAATGGACCATTTTCTGTGCAGTATTGCTTTTTTTTTATTTTTTCAGGCATGGAACCATTGCCAAAATGTGATATCTGTAATAACAAGCCACAGGGATAAAAAATAAAACTGCAAAACATCCTTGCACAGTGATGGTATACTATTACATTTAGCTTACCCACACAAATTGGTCCCAGCAGTTTTCTCTTTAATTCAGGATTTATGGAAACATCTGAGATTATAAAATTAACCAAACAAAAACAGATGCTATAATTGTGAGGGGCCCAATTCTTGGATGAAAACCAGAGCTAAACATTAGTATATGGAGTGGAAACATTTTAACTTAAGTTCTTATATATCAGTTTACAAGCTGATGTGAATATTCCACATGAAAATAACTATCTTAAACAGCTTGGAGAAATGAAATTATGTTCACATAAGTGGCCCATTTTTCTCCCTTTCAAAAGGAAGACAAGGGCTACTAAAATGATAATTTCCTCAAGTTTCTTAATAATATAAAATCTCCCTACTATATTTACAATTCCTAGGAAAGATTGGGAGAAAGTCGTGTCTTAGAGATGGCTCCAGAATTGTGCTTTTATGTTACTCTGGGGTGATACATAATAACTCCATTGTCATCTAGTTTGCATATTTATTGTGGAAGACCAATTCTGAGCAGCACTTAGCCTTTGGTCACACTTAGCTCAACCAAAAGGAAAAAGAACATCTTTACATTTAAATAAGAACAACTATTTAAAGGCAGTGAAAAATATCCTTCTAGCCTAGGCTACACTTAGACCTTGTAAAAGACTTGGAAATTATCCTTTGGAAAAAGAGACACAAAAAAATGAAGTTTGCTAGTCGTATTTCCATTTAAGGACCGGATGTGGTTGTAGCAACTGACTCCTTGTGGCTATGCCTTTCCAGAGACTTTTTTTTAGGTAAAAATACAAAGGAAATTAGAGACTTAAAATCAATCCAAAAATGTGTTCTTTTTAGGAATGAAGGACCTTTAAGTGATGTAAGATGCTTTTTCTGTAATGTAGTGGGTTTCTCTGAATTCAAGAACACATGCAAAGGCTATGGTTCGAAGACTGTGTAAAAGAGCTTTGTAAACACACTCAGAGAAATGTTGGGATAATACCTCCAAGGGACCTTGGCCAAGGTTTGTTTATTGGATTTACACAATTGAACCAATCGTGATTAAATTGCCTCAGGGCAAAAGTTCAAAGGGATAACAATCAGAATGTATAAAAAGTAGAGCAACTGGTATGTATTAAAATAAACAAGATGTCAATGTAAAGAGATGTATCTTTCAATTCTTTACAGTTCTGCTTGTAGGAGGTTGTTAGACAAGCTTTGGACCAAACTATGGTGAACAAAGAATCCCACAAACAAGGAAGGGCCTTCCATGGAAACCTAATTTCTTTTTGAGTTCTTTGTGGATGAAATGTGGTAACTGTTAGCTGGAGCCTTCCAGCTGATTTATATTTCTATGACATTGAATAAGCAGTGTTTCCCATAGTGTATCTGAGGGAACACAAAGCCCATAGAATGTTAATAAGTGTTAAGCCAACCGCTCTCCCTTCCTACCAAGGTGATTCATCTAGGAAACATGGATTTAAACCTCGTTTACAAAATTGTCTGTTTTCCTAGAATCCAGGTTTCCCAAACTTATTTGACCCCAGAGTCCCCACTTCTGAGGTGAATCTTGCAGGAACAGTGTTCCATTGGAATACACTTTGGGGAATCCAAATCTAAGTTAACTAACGTACAAGCTCTGTACATAGTCTTAGGCCCAAAGGTGAAAAAAGCTGGTTGGTTAGTCCTTGTTGGCCCCCAAGTCCCAGTCAGCCCCATTTTTCTCCCATAATAGACAACCTTCCTTCTCACTTATGAGCTTAACCACTTCATGCTCTTCTCTATCAAATGTTGATCTGACTCTCCATAAAATAAAATGCTTGGTAATGGCTTGAGTGTTTTCTTTCACAAATATGTTTGCATGCAACAGAATAGAAACTTGGATGTGAAAGAATGTAATTCTTACTCAGACATTTTAGACAAGCAAGTGAAGGCAATGTTCGGAGGACAAATAAAGGTATTTACAGACGTCTGAGCCCACATGCCATAGATAGATAGTCATATCCGACAGTGACCCAGCCCAAGATATTGAGGGCTTGGAAACTCGAAATTAGCATTTTGAACTGGACCTAGAGAAACAAGGTCCAAGTTTCTCAAGTTCCCTGTATCAGAGCAATTCCATGAGTCATCTGATAACAGAGTCCCCATGACTTCCATATTCAATCTTCTAAGTGTCCAACCCAGAAGAGAGCAGCATGTGTGATATTGTATAATCCCCTTTCACACAGTAGCCCTTAAGCATCACATGATAGAAATTTCCCCGGAAATAGCCTTCTGATAATTTCCCTATATCTCCACTCACCAGCTCTAGTTCAAAATTTATTCTGCCCACAGGAATATTACAGAAAACAGATGTCACATCTCATTTTATCTTTTCTTCTCCAAGCACAGTATCTCCATTCTTAGTATGGCAGAGCATCAGACCTCACAATTCTGGATACGCTATTTCAGATGTTACTTTGATTGTCAGTAGCACTCAAGTTTGGCACCCCAAATAGCAAATGTGGTACTTAGCATAGAACAGAGGAGCTACACAATATCAAGTTCACTATTCTGTATTTTCTTTACTCACTTTTTAAAAAAATCTTAATTGGGAGTTCACATGTCTCTTTTTCAGTTTCTGGCATCTCTCTAATTCTGCATGACTTTTCAAATATTGCTTGGCTCTAAGTTCACATCTACATGATTCTTCCATATCCTCAACGCATGTTCCTTTGATCCAGAATCATTTAATTCAATTAGTGATTACCTCCTCAACTAAACTGAGCTGAAATTCTTTTCTTAAATTGTTGTTATATCCTTTCACTAAAGAGCAAATCTTTACAAAGAACTGCCTGTGTCCCAGACACTGTACTAGGCATTGAGATAATGATGTCACATGTACAGCTACACTCTAATACAGGAGAGAAAAATGTTCACAACTGATCATACTTCAGTGAGATGAAGTTCGTAACAGAAGTAGGACAATGGTCCAAGGACAGGAAAAAGGAAAGAGTAATTCTTCCCACTGAAGAACTCTCTGTGTCTCAGTTTCTTTATCAGTAAAATGGTAATCACGATACCTGCTCTGGGAATTAATGAAATATTTTCAGCATTGTTGAAATATTGAAAATATTTTTTCAGTTATTTACTTATAACAACACCTGTCACAAAACAAAACTACGGCAAAACTAGGACCCATGTATGGGTGAACAGATTTGGGGGCCACTTTAGGAGAACTTCCTAAAATTTAGTATTCTTGTAAATGCTAAGAAGGAGGTGATGCATCCTTTTCATGAATATTACTCAAGTAACTGCTGAACAGTCTGTTATGGCTTTCTGTATTCAGTTTGAAGTTGGATTAGCTCTGGGATGACAAAGATGTCACTTCAGGTCAGTTGGTATTGGCTAAACTGAAGTCTTGTGAATGTGAAGCTGTGCTTGGCTCAGCGGGACAGAGTCCTCAACAATTTAGCTGTGTGGTTGTTGGGAATGGGAGGGGAGGTGATGGTATCAATGTCATTTAATTGCTGACCCTGGACTAGACGTTTCCTACTAGAAAGGCACCTGGCACAAAAGCCACCCAGTTGACTGAGGCTCAGCTGACAGTGAATGCTTTGAGGTTTGTCTTGGCATCCAAGGGTGCTACATTCTCCAGGCAGTGTTCGCAAAAGCTGTTAGCACAAGTCCTTGAAGTCGCAGTTACCCAAGGTATCCAGAAAGTCAGTACTCAAAAGTCCAGGCAGAAAGGCAGTGAGCATCTTGACTTCCCATTACAGGGTTTATTCATTCACTGAACAGTTATTGAGCCAACTTGTCCTAGGTACTGGAGATAAAGAACAGATAAATAAGGCCCAAACAGTCATGGTACCTACATTTTACTTAGGGGAAGACAGTCAAGAAACTAGTAAACAAGGAAGTATCAAGCAATGCTTAAGTACAACAAAGAAAATATACCCAAGTGACATGAAATATAGTGATGGGGCTATTGGGCCAGTGTTCAAAGAGAGGACTCCAGAATCCAAAGATAAGAATGACAAATACAAGGCAGGGTCCTAGAAAGAAGCTGAGACATCTAGTGAGAGATTGGGACAAAGGTAGGAATACAGGTAGGATCTTAGATATATGACTACAAATGGGCAAGGGACTCAGGAAGTCAGGCAAAAGAACACTCAACAGAATGGGGGTGACAAAGGATGCAATATGGCTGCTGCTCTTTGATCATCACTGAGCATGTGATGTGTCTAATTGCAATTGAAAAATTTACAGGTCGACATTGGGGCAGCCAATGCCATTTAAAGAGCACGCAGAGTAAGCCAACTAAAATTCTTACTCCAAATGTTGCTGTTTGGTTTTCTGCCCCATTTAATATAGATCTGGGATCAGGGGTAAAGATATTCCTATTGCTTGGGGAGATGAATGAAGAGCACAACTATCAGATCAAGTGATTATACCTTGAGAATTCAGATATAAAAAGGTCATACCTCCTTTTCTTATGGCGATGGCAGCCAGAACTCAGCTGGATTTTCTAACTGCAAATTTAATTCTGGCTTCACACATTTGATTCATTTCCTGGGCTGGTGTGATGGTTAATTTTGTGTGTCAACTTGACTGGGCTAAGGGATGCCCAGATAGCTGGTAAAATATTATTTCTGGGTGTGTCTATGAGGGTATTTCTGGAAGAGATTAACACTTGAATTGGTAGACTGAGTAAAGAAGATCCACCCTAACCAATGTGGATGGACATCATCCAGTCCATTGAGGTCCTGAATAGAACAAAAATGCTGAGAAAAGGCAAATTTGCTCTCTGCTTGAGCTGGGACATTCATCTTCTTCTACCTTCTGACGTTAGATATCGACACTCCTGGTTCCCAGGACTTTGGACTCAGACTGGGACTTACACCATTGGCTCCTCTGGTTCTTAGGCCTTTGTACTTGAACGCAAACTACACCACCAGCTTTCCTGGTTCTCCATCTTGCAGACAGCAGATCATGGGACTTCTAGACCTCCAAAATCGTGTGAGCCAATGCCTCATAATAAATCTCTTTCTATCTATCATCTATCTATCTATCTACCTATCTATCTATCTATCTATCTATATCCTATTGGTTCTGTTTCTCTGGACAATTCTAATACAGTTGGTATAAGAAATGGCAATTCCCTGCATCAGCTGCAGAGAAAATACCATATATGACAAGTTGACTGGGCAGATATTTGACAGAACTTGCATTTTCTTTTGATGCAAAAAAGCTTATCTTTCAATCTCATTAAGTTAGCAGTTTTAGTAATATATTTGTATGTGGGCTCTAGACTTTATACCTCCTGTGAAAAACAGATGGTCAAAAATAAATTTTCTACGTGTAAAGGTTTTGGAAAATTCTAAATTTCCTAACTGGTGAGAGAGAATATTTAGAGAGATTATATTTTTATGAATATTTAAATAAAAATATAGAATATTAAATATTAACTTGGGAATATTATTTGAATCCAAAAACTCAGACTAGAGATTGAGGCAGGAAGATAAATTAACTTCTGAGGGATTCTACATTACAACTGCTTGGGCTCATCTGTAAACAGCCCAAGTAAACAATAGCAAAAATAAAGAATTGATTAAACGTGATTTAAAATTTGTTTGTGGTATGTCTCCACCCATTTTTACTTTGCAGTGAATTACAATGGAAAAAAGAATGTTTCACAATTCATTTGTTTCTCTGTCTGGCCGTATAACAAAACGTTCTGAAAACTTTGGGAGTCCTGCCTAAGAAATTGTTTTAAGGGTCAGTTTTTATCAATGTCCTAAAATAAGAGAGAGAGAGAGGCCTTTTTCGGTTAAATTACAGAATAAAATAGAAAATAGATTTCAAATTCACCTGACCAAAAACTTGATTGAGCTTAATGCTTTACACCAAGAACTGATGTTTTAGAACATTAGTGTGTATTTTCAATATTTGCTCAAAGTTTATTTTCTATTTTTAACAAACACTTAACTAAATGAAAGGCACTACATTCTGTTACCTTCTATGAAGAGTAAAGATAAAACTCATTCCAGTTCTGAAAAGGCCCTTTATATAAATTTTCTAAGGTATAAACCCTGTAGTATAAAACATAGTTGGTGCTGCCAAAGGGTGGCAGGGGGCAGCTTTCACCTCCATACAATCTCCACCAACCCCAAAAGCTGCCCTGAAAATTCACGATGTAAGTAAAAGCAGTATGCTTACCATGGAAACACATTTTTAATTCCCTTGTCCTCTCTTCCAGTTTGCTACATTTAAGCCCCTCCCTGTGGAAAGTCTAGACCCTCCAATGGATCCTTTGCTGTATGACAGAGGAAGGAAGATCAGTCCAATTTTGGAAGAAAGGGCATGAACAGAATGTGGAAAAACCTCAGTGAGGAGGAATGACCTGAGGTGTTTTATGGCTCTGTTAGATTTTCACAGGCACAGACGAGGTCAGGCTGAAGAGCCTGCAAGAGCAAAGGTCTGGGTGGACATTGAAAAGTAAGGGGAACAACCAAGAATGATCAGGAAGAGCAGCGTGACTCCAAGTTTAGCATGACCCCGGGGGCATCATTCACATCATATCTGGCGTGAAGTTGTGCTCCAGGGGTCCCCCTGAAGCTTAGGGCACCTGGTCGGATAATAATATTGATTGCTCCCTCATGGGTTTGCACTTGAGAAAAATAAAATGAAAGCTCTTTCCGAATAGAAAGTACTCTGTAAAGACTAAACAATGATAACGTCCTCTCCAGCTTGTGTATATTGGTGAATGCTTTTTTGACTTTGCTATCTTTCTTGGGGGACTACTCACAGAGACTTGTACATATGTGTCTTTTTCTATTGCTTCATTTGTCTTTCTCTTTTTGCTGTAATAGCCCTGTCTCCAGTTCTCACTTCCACTGATATCAGAAAAATGTCTCCCTGTTGCTGGGTCCACAGCTTCCTTTCTGCAAATCTCTCCATCTCTGTTAGTCCATCTTATTTAATTTCATGCTCTCTACAGACCTTCCCTTATTCTGTCATAGATCTTACTTTGAAAAATCTATTGTGCTTTTTAGGTTCTCTCCTCAACCCTGACTTGTCCACCTCTCTGACATCTCATTTTCTTTCACTGCTCTCCAATGTACCTCACAATGCCTTTATTTAATACTCCAGAAAGGGTAAAACAGGAAAAGGTGAGCTTATAAATTATAGAAAGAACCAATCTCTCTACTACTAAAACGGTGTTCTACTGATCTAATTTGTCAATAGATTGTTTAGTACCTCACAAAATCAGACATGCACAATTGGTAGTAAAAATTGACCAAATTGGGAGATGTAAATTCCCTCTGATTGCAGATCCAAGAAGCGGAAATCCATATGCTGGAGTACAGAAATATTGATGGAGCTGCATTTGCTTAAGGGCTTAAAATCATATTACTGGCATTTCATGAAAGTGTTGGGTCTCGACTCCCCAGGTGCATTTTGGAGGACCTAGCAGCGTGATTGTAATAAGAAATGAAAGCTTTAAACACTCCTCCATATGTGGTTGTCTTCATGAGTGTTCACTGTGTTTATGTGAGTGTGGGAGAGATACACAGACATTCACAAGGACATATAAAAACCAAATGTATCACAACTTACCATGATACAGCACTTCCTACTGAAAATGAGTATTTACCAAAAAGACATAGGTGTTTACCCAGTAGTTGCTGAGAAGACAATTGCCCTGGGTGTGCTGAATGTCTCTTATTTATGCATGTCCTTCTCAAGATGCAAATATGGGTCTTTCACGTAAACATATTTTAGCTAGCTTTTTGAGATAGTGAATGCCTTTTCCACAGCAAAGATATCAACAAGGAGTTCTGAAATGTTATGATCAGGAAAATTACCTCAGCTTGTAACTTTAAAATAGCTGAATGCTTTTTTTTAAGGCTGTGATTACCCACACAAATCAGGCTCACCATTTTAAATGACTTTGCAAGCTACAGATTATTTAAAACATGGACAATGTCAACAAAAATAAACTATTCTACAATGTCTTGTGAGTACAGACCTAACCTGGATCTTTCTTCCAGTCTTTCCTTTTCTCCTTATTGCTTCCTTTTTATTTCTTTTCCTCCTCCCGCTATTTTACACTTAGTCTCTTGATAAACTTTACACTGACTCAATTTATTTGTGATCTAAATTTATAATTCTCAGATCTTTCCTGGAAGATATTTCAAGGAACTGTGTAAAACAATTGCTTGTTTCTCCTGTAAAACATGTTAATAGTGCCTTCTGACTCTATATTTATGCAAGCTTTCCTCTCATCCATTACAACTAATCAATGATTTATCAGATTCAGCATCCTTGTAAGCATGGACTTTTCTGTTTCCCTAAATACTAAAATAGGTCCTTTGGAATGGTGTCACTTGGTCTGTCCTGAGGCAATCACATTGCTGAAAACCAGAGAAGCTCTTACTGTTCAAAAAAAGAAAGTGGGTAAGGAAAATAAAGGAATACTTCCGGGGACAATGAAGAAAGGCAACAATATCACATAATAAATTATTTTTCCAAGTGCTTATTTTATTCTTTGTAACTTCCCTGAGCTTCTAGGTTTTTGAAGGCTAAGAATATAACATAAGAAAAAACTGGACTGCAGTGGAGAAGAGATTAAGTGAGGGCACTGTACATTCATGACTCCTATATATAATAAAAGCTTTTTCTGGGCAAAATTAGGACTGTTATCGGATACAGATGCACATGTACAGATGGGAGAGATATCTCTCTCTCTCAGGGTGATTTTTATGTACCCTGACTTTTCTACTACTTGATTAAAAGACTAGACATTTCCCCTTGAGATTTGTACCTCTGCCTAATGTGCTGTAATTGCAAGAGTGCTTGGTACAGCAGCAATGAGCACTATTCTGTAATAAATTTGGGTCACTGCAGAGTTCATCATGCAGTCCTTGGCAACGGGAGATAAAGCGCTGGTTAGTTCGTCTCTAGCTTTTAGCTGCAGCGTCACTGGTTCTCCCGCATAATCATATTAATAGAGCTAAATGTACACAAATTGTCCAGGTCCTCTGTCCTTTCCTTCCCACCGTCTACGTAATATTTCATCTCTGGAAAACATTTTTTATAACAGTGATGCAACTCAGTATGGAAATGTGAGTTGCCAAGAAAAAGACAATTCCCTTTTTCTTTGGCTCATTCTTTTTATTACCCTATATTTCTTCAAATAGATATTTTAAAAATCTTTTAGTTCATATAATTCTCTCATCTATATATCTGGTGGAAAAACAAATACAGCTTGGTGTAGGGTTTTCTAAAGTACTGATTGGGAGAGCTAAGTGGTCGAATGAGCTTAGTGAGTGTTTTTCTTTAGAGAAATGGTTTTGGGCTTGCTTCATTACCCTTACACTTCAGACTTTCTTATTTACAGATTACTGTTCACAGGAATTAATTTCTGCCACCTCTAAACACGTTTTATAGGGTTACCAGCACTATTTAACTCTCTGCTTTAAAGTCTGCACAAGTTCCCGGCCATCTCTTCCCAGATTCTTCTATGACCATAACCACATCACACTCTCTTTCTCCCTCCTACCATGCAATGAAAAAGCCAACATCAATTAATTCTCAAATTTAGCTCAGTAGAACTTTTCAAAGTCACTGCTTTTATAGAATTGAGGGGAGATTCAGTAAAAGGAATGAAAGCAATAGAGCAGAAATCAGAACTAGAAAAATTAGAGAGATGGCGTGGTTTCCTTTTAACTCCAGCACACATATTTAAATCAGTGAACTCTATGCAGTAGGCTTCAGATTGTGGGCTGAGATGTGCATTTTGCTTTTGAAGATCTCTGCCTTAAAACAGTTTTGAAGCATTTAATAAGTGAGTGAGGACTGTGTAAATCTTGTTAAAGCAAGTGAACATGAAGTACACAGCTGAAAAGGCAGCCTGTTAATGCTTGGAGGGAAATAAGTGTCCTTACTCTGCTCTTACGTCAACATCAGGGATGAAGCCAGAATGCTCTCTTTACCTTACTGCATATTGACGAAAATTCTCTATTTTCTAAAGAGAGAAAAGATTCTACCATAAACAGACACTCCTACTTGCTATTTATTTATTTATCTATTTTTACAAGAACTTTTTTTTACAGGGCTTTACAAGATTTCTTTAATCCTATGTAAATGCAGAACCTTCCCCAGCTGTGACCAGTTACAGAGAAAATCCTCAACAGTCAGACTTGTCATGGAACAGTAAATCCCTCAAAAGAAAGGGAGAAGCTCAAAACAGCAAAGGACCACCCCACATGCTTTGTCTTCGAGAGTAAGCACAGGAAAATGTCCCAAGGATGTGGGTTCCCCAAGAAACCAAGGACCAAATGCCTGAGACATGTGGAAGTTTTTCATGGTACCAGAGAACCAAGTTTCCAAAGTCATGTGTGCTACCAGATCTTCCCACAGACAAAACATTCACTTGGTCTAAATTCCAGTTGGCACCAAATACTCTGAAAGGAACACAAATGCGAATTAATTTTCTATAAGCATACAACCACTATTTTTGATAGTTCACCATAGATTTTGCAGACAACAAACCTTACTTTCAACTGACCTTGAACAGGTCATTAAAGCTCTCTGGATCTCACTTTCTTCCTCTGGATTATGGGACAGTATCTATTCTTGCATGGTTTCTGAGAGAATTGAATGAGCTAATGTAACCAAATCACTTGACAGAGGGTACCCACTTAACAAATTTCAAGTCTCTACTATCCCCACTCTGAAATGCAAAAACCCTTTCTCATAATATGGAGAAAATACATTTTAGTAATATTGGCAATGGACTTGGAATTTTATCAACACATAGTCCACATTCAACCCATTGTCGATTCTTAGAGTGCTTATTGCTGTGAATCTCATCGTGCTTGCTTTCTTTTTTTCACCCAAAAGGATGCCAGAGTCATTTATTTCCTTGCAGGAGCACTGTGAATGTCTTTGTAAATCTGATAGTATTATCTGACAAATAATCAATGTCTGGCTGCAACTCGAGGGCCTCCAAAGCTAGAGGACATTACTCAGCATGGTATCATGGGGAAGGAGGCAAAGCCGGCATCAATTGTTTTCTACGTGGAAATTATCGTGTAATTTTTGCTCAGGACTCTCCATCATAATACTTCCTATAGGATTAGATTTGAAACTCAGTATTATTTTGGTTATTCATCATGTCATCCTTTGTATCTAGACAGCTTTTCTACGGCACAAGCCCAGCTGAATGTTTACTGATGTGTATTGGTAAAGTGACAGAAAAGCCATACATCTTTATGCTCTTCATTTTGCAGAGAGGTTAAAGTGACCTTTTAACAGACCCACAATAAAATGGGAATCTGAAAGGAGTGTAGGGCCCAGGTATAAAACACTCTGACCTAGATGACATAAATACTAATAGGATAGAATAATTTGAGTGGATACAAGAAAAATAAATCAAATTCACTCACATTTAAATATATAAAACTATTGTGGAGACATAGACCATGACTAAAGATGTGATTTATTTCTGACAAAGCCCAGTAAAATTGAAATACCTAATACCATATTCCAAACCACCATCAGAAAAGCACACGTTTAGAAACTTTTCCTTGCTTCCAAAATATGTTCTTTCTCTGTTATCTGCTAATGGGGAAGCATCAAGCATATGAACTGATAAGAAAAATTCCCTAGTATATCCTTTTGAACTGTCAGAAGACTGAGCATGTAATTTACATATCATACAAGGTCTTGTGTTATAAATACATGATCCTCTCTTGTCTCAACTACCTGACTTTATATAACATACTGCAAATGGAAATCTGGAGTTAGGCGGAAAAGTCTTGAAACTTGAATGTGAACTGGGCATAAATAAGCACTGCATAATGAGGGTTTTTATACCTTGCATACATAAACAGAAAATTGTGAAAATCCAGGGTGTTTTGGTGACTGCAGCTAGTTTTGTTGTTATTTTGAGCAATCTGCAAAATCAGAGCCATTGTTGAAGTGAGAATTAAAAAATACAATAGGACATACCTACTGAGATACAATACTTAGGGAACAGCAGAAGAGTGGGGAAAGCAGAGTTCAGGGCAGTACTGAGGTCACTGTAGACCCCTGAGAGATCGGTAATTATGAAGAACAGCCATACCAAGAATGATGGTTGCACTTACAAGGGTATCCTAGACAACAGGCTTAAGAATTTAAGACCTTGACCCAGGAGATAGAGGTCTGTAAAGTGAGCGATCCTTGGAATGCTAAGTTGATAAATTAGGTTCTCGATTCCTACTCTCTCATCACTACAAACCATACAAAAGAGACTGAGGTCCAAAGCACCCTGGATGCAGATTCCCATCTACAGACTTTCACGATGGGACTGTCTTCGTGATTCAAAACAAAGATTGTTCTCAGGACAGCCAGCTTTCAGCAAATAACCTTGGCATTTTAAGTGATGTTTAAAATGTTTTGTGCCGTTAAAACTCTTTCACTGTTTGAGCCTAACAGACTATTCTGAAAAATATGGCAAGAATGAATCCAGGCTATGCAGCAAATTCTAGGTAAGATAAGAGGCTACTTGAAATGTCTTAAATTCAAAAATGCCCAGATGGAGTGTCTGGAAGAAACTGCCAGAAGCGAAAAAAATGTTAATTTATATTTTGAAAATGATGAATATGAAATTTATAAAAGTTATATAATCCTTCTTAACTTTGAGAACAAATCAAAGAAGGCGATTAGTTAACAAAGAAGATGTAATTGTAGATGATTTATCTCAAGAAGCCCATCTACATGATTCATTCAAGCAAAAAGCATTTATTAAGCACCTACTGTAAACACTTATTGAGCATCTAACATTACACCTGAAGCAAAACTATACAGCATTGCTCTTGTGAAGAAACAGCTCTATCACAAATCGATGACTGCGTTCAAGTTTCTCCCTCCTGGCTTTTGATTTAAGGCTCATATTTGAATTCATTTTTGGTATTCTCTGTCCACAGCATCTTAATATGTATTCCATGTGCTCCCTAAGGCCGTCACACAGGTCTCTCATTGTGCACCTCAGTTCAGCCACTCTGAAAATGTGCGGATCTATTTGAGGTGCTCCCAGAGGCTTCTGAAACAAATTGTGCACGTGCCACATAGCCTATACTTTAATCGACCACCCCAAATATATCTTTCAAATTCAGTAAAAATCCATGCCATGGTCCCAAGTGTTATATAGGATGAGACAAAGAGACAGAAGATAATATTTTATTATATGGATACCTCCCATATGGGTGATCATTTTTGACATCTATTCATTACCCTGTCTTTCTTCCAAATGCAGAACAATGTAAGATCAGGAACGCTATAAAAATGAGTCCTGCATCAGTTGACCAGCTGGAAGAGAGTGTCGGTTATTAAGCCAAACATTAGCATTACCTGGGCAACTTTGTAAAAGCACAAATGCCCAGATACCTTCTCTGAAGACCTGGACTCAACAGGTTTAGGGGTGAGGCCAGGATATCTGATTTTTCCTATTATCTAGTAATATTGGTATACAGCCAGAGCTGAGAAACACCAAGCTAGGAGAATTCTTGTGTTCCATTGAAACTCAGGATTCATAGTTCCATGCTGTGTGTGGGCAGATATCAGAGCACCCTGGACACAAAAGCTTTGATGGAGGGTAGTGAAGAAGGAAAGTGAAACATATGAAACATGGAGTTTGACCCCAGAGCAGCTGGGATCCCCATGGGACTCTATGGTAGGGGTCCTTGGGTTTCCAGAGGGGTAAGACAAAGTCATCAGGTGCCTTGGATGGGGTTCAAAGACAGATCAAAATAAATGGGTCTAGAGGTAGAAGAGTCGTTGGCAGATTAATTCTGTACACTCAGCCATTTGTTGAATGCCTGTGTTGCCACCTAACACTAAAATAATAGCGGAGTAAGACTAAAGTATGTGATATGGTTGCCACAAACTGAGTCAGATCTGAGGAAATACGATTCTGATTTGAACTTTTAGAACCCTTCAGTTTCTTATAGAAAAGACTGAGGACTCTAGAAGCTTCTCTTTATTTAGTTGTTAGTTGCAACAAGGACCTCATGTGTTCTCTATTATATAGCGCATATGCTTAGAAAATGTGGCCCCATCTTTCAGTGACAAAACTGATGTCCAGGAGCATTTGTTCCCCACCAGCACATGTCAACTTGATGACAGTGTCAGCAATGGGCCGCTGATGTTCAATCTTCACCCACTGTGACCCAAGGCCGACTTCTCCTTTGGGCAGAGTAGACGGAGTTCAGGGCTCACAATAGTTTTAGGGTCCATGGAAATGCTTTAATATCTTTTAAAATCAGAAAAAAAGAGAAAATTTAGGTCAAAGAAAATGTTAATATGTTCATCTTTATACCAATGCCATTGTAAACTATAATTTTTTATGTGTTTATGGGAGAAGAGGTCCTTAAAGGCAAAGTGCCTAGGACTTGTGAAGGTCACAAGGCAGACCTGGTTATCCCTGATCCCGGCCAGCTACATAATTCCCTGGGCCTTCATGCAAAATGAAAACTTCAGGGCCCCTTGTTCAAAATATTATGGATTTCAATGTGGTGACATCAGAGCATTAAACCAAGCATAGGACCCTCTGAACATGGGACCCTATGCAATTGCCCTTGTTAGCTGGCTGAGGGTACCATACCACTCTACTGGTATTTCATGAGCTAAGACCAGGGTCTTCATCTCTGTTTTTACCCTTTCTGCATTTCCAGTTCCTTTCTTCCTCCAAGCAACTCCAGAGCTAGCCAATAAGAGGACAAGAGTGCTGAAGAAGGATATAGCTGTTCTGAGCATTGGGTGAGAAATTTCATTCCCTTCATGACTATCATTACATTGATGATACTTTAAGTTCCACCCTGGCATTGGGCAGAGGATCTTTTTTCCTGTTTACTTACAAATATAACGTTTAGTGACCTTGAAATAAGACGTTAAAGATACCATACCTTATCTTAGCACGTCACTGTCACCAGGTAAGGTCCGCCTTAATATTGCTTTGAAACATACTATGGTTGGTAACGAAGCTCTGCTGTTAAACCTACCTCAACACGAAGTTGGCGTTATTTATTTATGATGTTACATGAATCATCTGCACTTTCCCTGATAAGCCCTGGGCTGTGTGTCTTTCATTTCAGCTGACATTTTGCTGCCATTTGCCAGGCTAAGTAACTACTGTGCAATCACTCCGAGCTGATGCATGGTCATTGTTTTGCACAAAATGGATTTTTAAGTCAGCTGAAAGGTTTTCCGAAGAATATAATTTGACAAAGTAAATTTTTGCCCATATAACAGAAATCAGCCAGGGCTACACCAAATGTATTTTTTAAGATAGCTAAAAGGATTTCTGCAGAGAGTTTGACAAAGTATTTTACTTTTGTGCACGAAGCAAAAATTGATTAGTTTTGAACAAAAAGAATTTCTCAGGGCGCTGAAAGGCTTTTCTCTGGAATTAAATATATTCTTCGGCTTGCGGGATAAGGTCGTTGAAAGTAGTGTCTTTGAGAAGACAAATAGTTGTCTGTGACTTTTTTTTTTCAGGAACAAGTTAAAAGAATCTACTTAAATGACATTTTCAACCACCTCAACCTGGTTTGGCTCCAGATGTCTTACTACTCACAGAAAGATGACCCATTTTCCAGTGTATGAGGCTTATTACATGATTCATTCGCTTGTTTGATCCGACTCCTAAATTGATAGAATCCCTGAGCAGACATTTCACTGAACACTTTTTCCCCTTCAGTTTAACTATAGAAGACAAGAAATCTGAACAAATTGGAAGGCACGGGGTTTTAACTTACGTCGTTTAGCTTCGGGGAAATTTTGCTGACGATGTTCGTAACATCCACAGTGCTTCTATTTGAGGAGAAGAGATCATCTAGAAACAGACGACCTATACAAAAACTGAGTCAATCTTTTCCAAAGCATCAGTTTCATGCTGCCATGAAAAGTTTTCAAGTTGGAAGATAAATACTATGACCTACTTATCCAACGTGCTGTAAGAGTTTCGTACACACGTGCACATGTGTGTGGGTGAGTCCAGGCGGAGTGTAAACAAGTATGCAGTGTGGCTATGACCAATCAAATTTTTGAGTAGTGATTGTTTTTTAAGTACAAAGAATATGTTTTGAAGTACACATAAAAGTAGTAATTTACAACAACCATACTTTTTGGTATATATCTTGAATCATTTTTTGTGCTTTTATAATTCACTGGAATTATACAAATTTGGAATTTTTTTTCCAGCTCAGTTTGTAGTCTCTGCATAACATTATGATCAGGCAGAGTCAAATCATCCCTGTCCCTCATTCTGTCATTATGCCGTTAAATTAAATATAAAACCCAAATCTAAATTTCCTTCATTAAGAATAAATGGCTGACACTTTAGAAATTATGGATATTATTACCTATTTTATATCTAGAAATTAAGGGCAGCTTGTTTCAAATAGTTTCATTATTTAACAAGGCTGTATTCGTATTGATGAAACAAGTCTTTGATTTGTTTACATTAATTGACACTGAAGATGGCAATGTGGAGTCTTAATTTTGTGTCTTTTCTTATCTGAAATCAAGGTAATTTAAGGTAAATAGAATCCTGTTATCTACAAGATGTTCCTTATCATGGTTTTTTTAAAGCAATGATATTTTAACAAAGGAAATGAGAATCAGTGGGTCAGCTTCTTTCATTTTATTATTCACAAACAGGAGAAACACACACCCTCCCACGTTTTCTCATATGTATCATTATTATGGCACTACCTCCCTAAAGCTTGACAATGAACAGCGAAAACAGTTTCTTTATTGACCAGATTCTTTGGCTTACTATCAAAACAAGCATTACAAACCTACAGCACTTTGATTACTAACCTATTTTTACAAAAAGACTAACACAACACACCATTTCACCTCATGTTTTGACTAATGCCACACTGGGTCTTAGCCATGTTGTAGCACAAGCAAGTTTAGAAGAGCGGTGTTTGCAGTCCATGGCTGATCTAAATAAGGCCATTCACCATAGACATCAAATCCAGGGAGGCCACTGACGGATGAATCACCCTGGAGGGTAATTCTTGGCCTGTGGTTCCTGGGAGTGTGGGGGTACTTCACGCTGGAGACAACAACAGAATGATGACACACAGCAGGCATAACCAGTTCCTGAACTCCCTGAGAAGCGTTGAGGTGAGAGTCTTGCAAGGCAATACCACGCAGTTACGTTCAAATGGATATTTGATGCTGTACTAATTATGAGAGTGAGTTGATAAGACCAACTCTTCAAATTGAAAAGGCAGAAAAATAGGCATATATTGTTAAATGCGTCAGAAACAGAATGCCTTAACAGCGATATGAAAGCAAGATGAGCTCATAAGAGCCAAGCAGGAGCTAAACACTGACAGAAACACAGGAAAATGTAACTGTCTGTGCGGGACTACTTCGTGATGACAAATCATGGCATTTTCTTGGGAAATGGGGGAATATAAAGTGTCTGAGTTGCTGAGGAATAGTCATGGAGATGCTAGATCATAACCATTGCTCACTCAGAAGCTGCAACCAATGTTAAGAAAAGCACAGTGGGAAAGCCAGGACTTTCTCCACTCAAATTCACAACTGTAAACTCCTTTACAAGCTGCAGCTACTTTTAGAGGTGCTATTAGTGAGTTAGTAACTATAAGCAGGTCACTTGATTCTTTCAGTGAAGGGACACTCTAGTATGAGTGAGTGTGCATTGCCACCTTTCAAAAAAAGTGACATTAACTCATGTTTGCTCCAATAGAATAGCCTTGCTATCTCTACAAACCTGGGGCAAAGGAGAAGGAAAGCCCAATGATGACTAGTAGTGAAATTTCCACCAAGTCATCAAAATATGGGCTAGAATTAGATTTAGCTTGATTTTAGCAAAAAAAATAAGTAATTGGATATTTCCTGCACCTGAGCACGGTATTTGTAAATTCACACCCATTATACTTACATCATTATGTGCCAGGCACTTACTAGGCCCCATGATGAAAAAACTGAGACTCAGAGAAGGAACTTGACAGAGCCAGGTTTCAAACCCAGTGCTGTGTTAAGCCAAAATCTCTGTTCCTAATTTGACGCTACAATATGACAATCCCATTACTGGAACACATTAGCTATGTGCCCTTAGCTGAGTTACTTCTTTCTTCTCTATTATATGTACACCTCAGTTTACTCATCTGGAAAGTGTGACAGTAATGCCTGCCCCATGGGATTATTATTCTGAGCATTAAATGAGAAAATGCATGTAAAATACTTAGCATGGTACCTGGCACGTTGGAATGGTGCAGGCCTCCCATTCACTCATGTATGGTTTCATACCAGGCCGGGGGTTTCTGACCTGGGTCCATGGGGGAGCTTCAGGGTGAATGAAAAACTCTGGAAGTTGAAAGAGTTAAGTTGTGTAGATGCACAAACATGCATGTTTGCAGTAAGGGGTCAGATTAAATAGCTGGGGCGTAGGGGACACGTTGCTGACTGAGAAAATAAGAACCCTCCCCCAGGGAAGTGTGTGCCAAGATTTCACTGAGGGGAGAAGGCATCTACCCTTTGGGGAGCCCATGAGAGTTAAAGAGACACTTAGATCACTTTAAAACTCTTGTAACACCAAGAAAAAGACACTTAGAGCAACCATTGGTCAGTTTCTCCAACTGAGAACCAGACTGCTTCAGTGACCTTCAGGTGACCTTCAGAACTGAATCTTCAAATTTCCTGGATATGATATGGAGGCTCAATTGATAAGATTCTGATTGCTCATTATGCTTCATTTTCTCACTCCTTTCCAAATGGCCATTCTATAAAACTCCAATTTTGAAAGAGGAAAAAGTGTTTCAGGAAAAGTTCCAGGTCAGGTTTGAAAACCTCCCATGCTTTTTCAAAGTTCTAAGAATACTAAATAAGATCAAGATAAGTTATTGGCAATTTAGCACATCGATTTTTATTTGGAAGTTGCAAAATAGTCGTCTACTTTATTTTCCTTCCATTTTGTGTTTTTCAAATCTCAAAATGGCACAAAAAATCCAGATTTTTATCTTCCCTTGAAGCACTTGAACATCTGCCAACACGCCAACACTAGGCCCACATTCTCAAGTGGCGACAAGTGGCTGGAGCTGAGGGAGAGCTGCCCCAAAATTAGTGCACTTGCTCTCCAATATACCACAGGCCCCGCCATTCTCTTATGTTAACACCAGGCCACTTCACTCATTTATGCTACTTGCATTGAGTTTGTGATTCCTGATACAGAAACCGAGAAGGATTACAAAAGCAGCCATGTTCTCCAAATGTTGGAATTTGGTTCATCTGTCTACCTAATACTGCCTTATGAACTGGCCTGTCATAAACTGCAGATTAGGTGGTGTTCTGTGGAGGTGATTCAGTGTCACCCCCTCCAAATCTTGCTAGATTTACAGCCCAGGAAACAAGGAGCAGTACCTCTGTACCAGTAGTAAGAGAGATTAGGGAAGTATTTTGAACTGGTCTTTCATAGGGTCCTAAACATTACACCATTAACAGTAGAAGATAAATCTTGAACTGAGGATTTTTGAGCTCCCTTTCAAAAAACTGGACTCTGATAGCACTGAACACTGAATGAGCATTTTCTTCCCAGTTCATTTATTTACTGAGTACCCTTAGGTAATAGATATTGGGAGACAGTAGGAATAGAAAGATATGACATGGTTTCTGCCTTTGTGGAGTTTTCATACTAGTGGAGAAAAGTGACACAGAGACAAATGTAATTTGGGGGAGATGAAATAATATGACAAAGTTGGAGGAAAGACAGGTAGGGTGGAGAAGATAGACTGGATACTGGAGGCTGAATGCAGGGAGGGAGGGATGGGGTAAACCTACAAGAATATTCCAGAGAAGAAATTAAGAGAGGCTGAACTAGACTAGAGAAAGACATTAGAAAGGGAGGGAAGGCTTAATGTATTTAATGGTAGGCACTCAGGACCTCACTGTTCATAAGAAAGGCCAGTTCATCCAAGTTCCCACAGGGGAACTCTGGTCAAATTTGAATGGAGGGGATGAAAGTGTAGTCCTTTAGGTCCCTGTAGATCTGATCATATCCCCCAGTTACTACACTTGCTCTCCAGTTCACCACAGTCCTCACCATTCTGTAATGTCCAACACAATCCATTTCACTCACTATCCATGTTTGAAATAATCATGTTATTTTTAAATATGGTTATTTAGCCATGTTTTGTTTTGTTTTTTTAAGTCCTTTGTCAAGGCCCCAGAATGAATCATTCTATTTCAGCCTGAAATGTCATTCTCCCTGAGGCTTCCTGGGCATCCACATCCTCTCATCTCAATTTTCCACTCCTCCTCTGTGTTCCAAAAGCAATTTTGCCATGCCTATTTTCTAGCATTTACTATACTGTGCTATAGTTACTTACTTAAATGTCTTTCATACCAGCTCATGTTCACAGCATCTAGAATATAGGAGTGCAGTGGATTGAACAATGCCTCCCCCTACCCCCATCTCAAAGAAAGATATGTCCACCCAGAACATGTGAATGTGATCTTCTTCGGAAAAAGTGTCTTTGAAGATGTAATTAAGTTAAGGATCTCTAGATGAGATCACCCTGGATTATTGGAGTGGGCCGTCAATCCAATGATGTGTCCTTATAAGAGACAGAAGAAGAAAAGACACAGAGGAGAAGGCCATGTGAGGACAGAGGCAGAGATAGACATGCCCATAGCCACTAGAAGCTGCAAGGAAGGACTCTCCCCTATAGCCTTCGGAGGGATGTGGCTCTGCCAATATCTTCATTTCTGAACACTGGCCTCCAGAGCTATGAGAGAATAAATTTCTGTGGTTGTAAACCACCCAGTTTGTGGTAATTTGTTAGGGCAGCCCTGGGAAACTAATACAAGGTGGTATTCAATATATGTTCATTTAAATAGTGATTCATTTGATTAAGGAATTCAGAGCTAGGTTGCTCCTCAGTCCAGTGATTGCAAGCCAAGAGAAGAAGTTGTCAGCTCCTCAAAAATAAGGGTGGTAAAATTGAACGTCATAATCAGATAAACCTGGGCCTCTCTGCGGTAATTGAGGAGTGCAATATCCCTACCTTCCTCCAAGAAGTTAGACAGATGCATAAGTGGCAAGGTGAGCAACACGAAGGGGAAAATTCCTGAACTGTCTCTTGCAATTCCCAGGCTCACTATGCAATGGCTGGTGCCCCAACACTCATGTCCAGACTGGTAGTACTTTCAGCCCCTACCAAGGGCCAGGGAAGCCTCTCTGTCTGCTTGCTTATGCCTAAGAAAAGCCACACAAGCAAAAACTGTAATTATGGATTTTGTAACACCTTTTTATTCTCTGGAAAGGACCCTCATTCTTTCACCTCTGCTCTAATAATATGAGTTTACTATTGGAGTTAACGTTGGCTTTTAAACACATTTTTCATGAACATGCCACTTAGAAAAGTGTGGAACTGCTTGTATACTGTTAACTGAAAGGGGGAAAAGTAGGCTAAAAATAGTGCATTCAGTTCAGCACCACGTTAAGAAAAAGTTTAAAATAAAGATTTGCTAGACAGTAGTGAGGATTGGAGGATAAAGGAACTGAAATAGTAACAGTGACTATTTCCAAGTAGTGAGATTGCTGGTTACATATTTTTCAAATTGCTCTGTTTTCATATTTGTGTGTGTGTGTGTGTGTGTGTGTGTGTGTGTGTGTGTGTGTGTGTGAGAAAGACTAGCCCTGAGCTAACATCCGTTGCCAATCCTCCTCTTTTTTGCTGAGGAACATTGGCCCTGGGCTAACATCCATGACCATCTTCCTCTACTTTATATGGGGCACCACCACAACATGGCTTGACAAGTGATGCATTGGTCTGTGCCTGGGATCTGAACCTGTGAACCCCGGGCCACCAAAGTGGAGCATGTGAACTTAACCACTACGCCACCAAGCGGGCCCCGTTGTTTTTGTATTTTTTAACTGACCGTATTTTCTCGATTAAGTAAAAAACAATAAATGCTTTAAAATAAGTAAAATGTAATGAAAACACAAAATAAAGGACATAACGTCTGGAGTATTCCAAAGCTGAAGTGAACGTTGATCAGGAGATGAACATTTGCATACAGGTTGCCCAGATTATGAATACACAGGTTCAATACGGTGTACAATACAGCTTCAAACCCATGAGGGAATGGAGAGAAATGCAAGGCTGTGATTAGAAGTTCAAGTTGTGGAGTAAAGCAGACCTGAGTTGGAATCCTAGTCCTTTAATAGCCATTCGACCTTGGACAAATTTCCTAACCATTCAAATTAAATAAGATATTGTACAAAAATCACTTGGCATAATATCTGATACATAAACAGCTTCAAATACATATCAATAATCTATCAATTATCAATGCATAGGTTATCAATAATTTAGATTGACATAAAAATTAATTTCCAGTTGATAGTCCTTCACAGAATTATTAGTTCATTTCATACTAAGTTAAGCAGAACAAAATTGGGAAGGCAAATAATCTAAAGTTAAATATTACCCTATTATTTCAGAATAATTCATGCTGTGACTAACTTATATCCTTACTCTGGTCCATGAGAGTAGGTATTTCCCAGCTGACCATGTAATTACATAATATTATAATCAAATAATCAACTTTCTTATTTATGAGGAGAGGGTCTCTGGTTAGGCCTTTGATAATATTTGTTAAGTATTAGATTTTTTTTAAGACATAATGTCTGTAGAATTGTTCAGTAGGAAGGAACTTTTGACGCTTTTTAATGTAATCCATTAACTAATTTTACAAAGGAGGAAATGAGGCCTGGTGTGATTAACTGATGTCCCAACAACCACCCAGCTGGATAGTGGTAGGGAAGTCAGGCCTAGCATTTCCTTGACTAGCAAGGTCTTTCCACTAGGCCGTTTCTGTTTATCTCTGGTGAAGAGGCAAGCACTGCACTCATTCTGCTGCCATAATGCTAATGGGGGTGGGCAGCAGTCAAAGCAGCCTCCTGGGGATAATTCATGCTCAGACAAGGAAGTTAGTTACATGAAGTCAGTCAAGATTCAGATGATTAATTGATGAGCAAATGAATGGTGAATCTATGAGAGGATTAGGTGAGTTTTTGATGCTTGGTTTAGTATTACTTGAAAGGATTAAATGAGATTAAATTACTAAAAACTTCCTGATATCTCTTGTTGTGTTTTTATAGCATTGACAGATATATCTTCCTTAATCACTCACAATGTCTCTGTTTTCTTACACCTATTCAGGACATGTTTTCCTATAAGGTTTTGAAGGTGTGAAATATGAATCACCCTGCAGCAATGGTGGGGAGGAGGGTAACACTATGATAATGTATTTATTCATCCTCCTTCTCCTCATCAAAATTGTTCTTCACATAGTCAAATACCAAACCCTGAAGAAAAATGTGGGGAAAAAAAGGGACTTCACCAAAAGAATCGGGCCTGTGTAACTCTCAATGTAGGTAAGAGGGTGTTGGGAGGAACTTCTTCTATATATATTGCCTCAGAATCAGTGACCTGAGACCAGAGCTGAGGTCAAGAAAGCATTAAGAACCACACCTTTTAAAGAGAGGACCCACAAAATTGCAGCAAGATAATTTTTCTGAGGCTTAAAAACAAGGGAGCAAACTAGTGTTAGTCCTAACAGCTACTACCCCAATCCCTCACCTCACCCTTCCTCTTCCTCATAAGCGGAGGTACAGGAGGGGAAGAGAATCACGGGAGACTTCAGGGAGAGGGGTTGATGGTAAGATCTTACTTCTCTCTTTCCTCCAAAAGTGAAGTGTGTGTTGGGTGTGGGGGGCCTCCAAGAAACTCATTCAAAGAGATCAGAGATGCCTGTGAGAAAGGGAAACCAGCATCTTATTCCCAGGTGGATCTCTGAAGAAATGCAAAACATGCAGACTCACCCGTGTCCTAAGCAGCAAGTAGTGAAGAAGTTCATGAATGTACCTGACACATATCCCTGGAATTTGGAGGGGACATCTAAAGACATAGAGACAGGTGTTTGCTTCCTACTTAAAAATTTCTCAAAGGCAGGAGGTTTGCCACATCAGTCTGAGCCAGAGTTTGAGTAGACAGCACACTACCATGTGTCTAAGAAGAAATTGATGGAAGATACTACCACTCTAAGGTCTCACAACTCTTGGAGGGTGCCATAAATGACCTCAGAGATTCTGGAAAGTCTCCCAGATGTTCTAGGTGAAGTAAGCTGCCATAAATCTGACCAGGTGGTTTCAGGTAAAGGGAGAGACAGTCCTGCTTGGAGAACGGGTTTGGGTTATGGACTACTTAGCAGGGTTAAAGCAATATATGGTTGCGTCTCTCTTTGTGAGTCCTTGATAATGGATGGGATTAGATATAAAGCTGCCCCTATAAGGTAAACAAACACATCATATATATTAAGTCAACCTCACCAGCAGAGGACAGATGCAGAGTTGGAACTAAACCAAATCAAAATATGACCAAACCAGACACTGAGAGGGACTTTTGTTGCTGCCCTGAAATTGGCTCTCCTTAGAATTTATTAGGCTAATGCATTTTCCAAACAGGGACATTCCAAAGACAACATATTCTAAAGACAGACAACTACATAGACGGTCAGACACTTCACCTAATGCTTATTAAAGTGTAGACCCTGGGCCTGGCTCTCACCAGCCTGTACTCCAATTTTCCACCTGCACTCCTTCCCCAATCTTTATAAGACTGGAGAGAAGAGAGAGGGGAATCAGTCAAGGATCATAGGTCTTATGGACAGTATGTGTTCATTGTGACGTGCCACTTTTGCCACACTTTGAAGCCAAGAAAGGGAAAGGGAGACTCCAAAGAGTTACTCACGGAGCTGAGAGTGAGGATAGGAAGGGCTAAACGGCATTCTACTCTTGGTTGACACCTGAGTAGTCAGTGGACGTGCTAATCTAGCCTTGGGTTTGTGTAATCAGAAAAGGTAAATATTGGAAAGAAATGACAGAGAATGGCGAAGAATTTTCCTATATACATGCCTTTTGCTAAAA
This sequence comes from Tapirus indicus, assembly GCA_031878705.1. Lineage (NCBI taxonomy): Eukaryota > Metazoa > Chordata > Mammalia > Perissodactyla > Tapiridae > Tapirus > Tapirus indicus. Next base: position 43,086,207 of record CM062925.1, read on the forward strand.
TGGCGAGAATTCATATGTTTTCTGGAGGTTAACTGGACTCTGCAGAAGGTGCCTCATATTTTGTCTTCCAGCCAGGACTCCATATGAGACCTGCCAACTAAGCAAGGCGACCCCAAGAGCAATAGACTATGGGGTGGAGCTGAGAGACAAAGGAAGAGGTTACCTGAAGCTGGATTTCCAAGGTCAGGGAACAATACAATGGGGAGGTGCTACAGGGCCCAGCATAGAATTCACATACGCATCCCATGAGAGCCCGCGTTTGAAAGTCTAACATGAAGAGAAGCAGACACAGCAGAAAGGTGTAATACCAGCAGTTGAGTTCAGAGACAATTTTCTCTTTTCTCTCCCTGCTCTTTGCCCCAACCCACACGAAGGCCTAGGCCTTGAAGAGGCAGGAAGCTGTCTCCAAGCAAGATCATCCACTTTCTCCATGCCATCCCATCTACTCAAGCCGACAGGGTCCCAGGCTATGCCCATTCTAAGAGGAAGAGAAAAGAGATTTAAGTAGTTTCAGACTGGTCCAGACTTAACTAATATTAAGTTATGGAATCTGACCTAGCGATTGGATAAGGGAGATTTGATAAAGTAGTTGAAAATAGCAAATGAAGAAAAATGAAATTATTTCATATTAAATGGCTCACAGAGTTAGCCTTTTCAATATGCCTTTTAAAAACATATATAAACTTTATTTTTTAAAGCAATTTTTAGGTTCACTGCAAAAGTGAGTGGAAAGTACGGAGTTCCCACATACCCCTCCCCTTACACACGCACAGGCTCCCCCACTTTCAACATCCCACACCAAAGTACAGTTGTTATGGTCAATGAACCTACACTAACACACCATTATCACCCAAAGTTTTTAGTTTACATTAGAGTTCACTCTTGGTGTTGTATGTTCTATGGGTTTTAACAAATGTATAATGACAGGTACACGTCATTATAGTGTCATACAGAATAGTTTCACTGCCCTAAAAATTCCCTGTGCTCCACCTATAATATACCTTTTATGTATGTATTTCCTCTGGAAGAGTAATGGGCTCATTCAAGGTTTTCATACTCTAACCTCTTTACATTGTAAATAATAACCCTCTGTAAAAATATTGTTGGCATTTGGTAGGTGATGAATAAGTGGTGTTTTGTTATTATTTTCTTTTTATTCCATTTTCTTGCTATAATGTTCCTGCTCCTAAGGTATTCCAATCTGCATGAATGGAGTCTACCAACATAATACATCCAAAAAAATAAAACCAGAAAGAGTTTCCACACCTTTCCACTGAGGCGTTTGCTTATAACTCTGATGTGATCTATTCTGGGAAGAGGTTGATATTATCATCACTTTACAAATGAAGCAAAAAGAATAAACATGTCCTGAGTGTTAAAGTCTATACATTCAACTGGTGGAAAAACTAAAATTAAGTGAATATAAGCATCTCTTGCTTAACACATGTAGTTCATGCCTAGAAAAGAAAAGATATTTTTACTAAAAATACTGATGAGGAGCCTATTTCCTTTTATTTTAAATGGAAAAATAATTATAATCCATTATAGTTTAATATAAAGCTCCCTATTGATTTCCTAAAAGGTAACTAAAATATAGCAAATTGCCTATATACATAAGTGACAAATACACATGTTAGGATGTAACATGCTTAAAAATCTCACTTCCTGATCACCAAACAATTCATGGAGGTGCTGGTGTGCAGTAATTCAGCATGGTCCCTAAATGCTCTACACAAGGCTGTGATGTCCTAACAATTGAATTTGGGTACAATTTGAGACCATTCCAGTACATCATTTATGTAAAAATGTTTTACTAAGTTTTAGGTTCATAAATTTTTTTTATACAAACATGGACTGAAAAATATTTTGTTAAAAACTACATAAGTTCTGTGAAGTCAGGGTATTAAAAACAATGAGGCATTGTACCGGGAAATAAGCCAGGAGACATTCTGCAACGTATGTCTCTATGTTCTTTTAAAGTCACATCCAAAACAGCTACAGGAAAGTGGCAAGCTAAAAGATGAACAGTTAGGAAATATTACTGATGGAGGAGCAATTAGAAAAATGACGTACATGTTGGATTTCTAAGTAAAATGGAATTCCAAGGGAACATATCATTCTGTGTGCACACAATTTTTAGGAACACATCTACCAAATATGGAAAAGTATATTTACCTTGAAGGTCTTTAGAGAAAGTAAAATTATCAACTTCCCTGCCTCTAGGTACTATTACCCCACAGAAGTAAAAGACCAGGCAACTGTTGTTTACAGCTGGGATGAGAAGGGATTTCAGTGACTTCCTCGGGCCTGGTCATGGTATCGTGGCAATGTCAGGGAAAGTCTTTTTGCTTGGAAGTGCATACTGAAGTATTTAGGGATGAAGTGTCATGATGTCTGTAATGTACAAATAGTTCATTGCAATATATATACATATATATTGAGTTGTAGTATATGTTGTGTGTACATAGAGAGAGTAAGAGAGAGAAAGAAGGAGAAAGAGATAAGACAAATGTGGCAAAATAATTGCTAAAGTTATGTAGAGAGTTTCTGAGTTGTCAATGTACTAGTTTTTCAACCTTTCTATAAGTTTGAATGTTTTCAAGGTGAAAAATTAGAAAAATATTTGTTGATGACAATTCAGTCGAAAATAATGACAATCAATACTTTGTTAATATTTTACTATTTTATTACAAATATAAGACATTTATTGTAAAAAATGACAAAATACCATACAAAGAAAATAAACAACTAGGAAATAATTATTTATCCCAAATATAATTTAACGCAAATAGACTCTGTCGGTATTTTGGTTGTAACACCCCAAATTTTTTAAATAGATACATTTTAACCAAAGTGAGAGCTCAGTCTTGGAGGCTTTTGTTTTCTATTATTTAGTATATTGGGAACATATTCCATAAAAATAAACACCTATCTACATCATTTTAATGTCTCTGTAGAATTCTGTTATAAGGATATATTATAATTTGTTTAATCAATATCCTATTTTGGAACAGTCTGTCACCTGTCATTTACTACTATAAACAATCTGCAGGAAGCAATAAATATGATACATAATACATTCATGCTGTTTGTAATATTTTTTCTTAAAAGTACTTTAAGAATTAATTGCCAGTAAATTTTGCCATATTGCTTCTCAAAAAGTTTGTACTTTTATAATATTAATTACCAACAGGTTATGGGAGTTCACTTTTTCCATTCTTTTTTCATCTTTTCTATTTCAAGGCATAAATGTGAATATTTTTGACTTTGCATTTCTTGATTAGCAGTGAGACTGATCATTTTTTTCATAAGCCAATTGAATATCTTCTCTAGATATTTGCCTTTTCAAAGGTAGTTTTACCTCATTTTTCTGTTAGGACATTCATTGTTTCCTTACTAATTTGTGGGAACTTGTTATATATTAAGAATATCAACATTTTTCTAGGACATATATTGCAAATATCCTCCCAAGTTCTTTTAAAAAATGTGTTGATGGTTTTGAGTAATTTTGAAAAGAAAACTTTGAAATTTATACCTGGTTGACTCCAATAGCATTTTCTTTTATGGCTTTTACCCTTGGGTTCAGATTAGACAGCCCTTTCCTCTCAAGACTATATGAATATTCACCTGCATTTTTCTACAATTCTTTTTTTTAACATTTAACATTTTAATCTAATAGAAAATTATTTTGGTGTAAATTATAAAGTAAGGATATTGATTGCTTGATTGATTTCCAAATGATGACTGAATTATGTAACACACTTTGTTGAATAATCCTTTTTCCTCAACTTATTTGAGGCACCCTCCCCCTTTATTATTTGTTATGGTCTTATATATAATCAAGTCTGTTTCTGGATTTTTTTATTTTGCTCCACTGATCTATCTTACTATGTCCTGACTACTGCCACTCTCTTCTAATTGCTATGTTCTCATGATTTATCTGTTCACATTTTCAACTTTCCTTAGGTCAATTTTAGTCATTCATATTTTCTCAGGAGATCATTCATTTAATTCAAGAATTTTAAGTTTATTGTCCATCGGAGAATAATCATGACATTTCCTTTATGTCTATGGTTTTCATTATATCACATATTTCTCTCTTCCTCTCCTCTTAATCAGCCTGGCCAATGGTTTGTTTCCATTATTAGGCTTTGCAAAGTTCTTAGATTTACTTCTTAAATCTACCTTTTTCCTCTTTTCTACTTAATTATTTTAATCTTTTTTTAAAGTATTTCTGTTGACTATGTACTATTACTATTTACTATTTCTCTGACATTTATTACTCTCTCTTATTGTTCTTGACTTTAATTGGGTGCTGCTATTTTTCTTATTTCTTGAATCGATGTCTAGTTTATACATATTTTATTCTTGTTTAATAATAAAAGTCCTTAATCCTATGAATTTTCTTCTAAGTAGAGATTTGGTTATATGCCAGAATTTTTTATGAGTAGTAATTTATATTTGTTTATTTGTAAATAGTCTTTATTTTCAATTCTGATCAGCTCTTTCACCCAAAAGTTGCTTAGGAAAGCAGCTGAATTGTAATGAAGGAGGGAGGTTAACCTCTTGGAGAATATAATGGGAGTTTCCTTGTGGTCTATTGTGTGGTCAGGTTTTATAACTGCTTCATGAAAACTGGAAGGAAAAATTATATTCCTTATTTTTTGGATATAAAGTTTTAAATATGGCAGAAAAATCAATATTTCTTATGCCATTTAAAGCCTCTATATCTTTAATTTTAAAAAAATTCATTTATTCTTTTTTGTTTGTTTGAGGAAGATTGGCCCTATGCTAACATCTGTTGCCAATTTTCCTCTTTTTTCTTTTTGTCTCCCCAAAGCCCCGTACCTACTTGTGTATCACAACTGTAGAGTCGTAGCTCTTCTATATGGGATGCCACCTCAGCACGGCTTAATGAGAGGTGAGTGGGTCTGTGCCCAGGATCCGAACCTGTGAACGCTGGGCTGCCGAAGAGGAACATGCAAACTTAACCGCTACTCCACCGGGCTGGCCCCTCTTTAATTTTTTTTTGATCTCTCAAAGACTAAGAGTAATATATTGACATTTTCTCATACTATTATGCTTCTCTCACTTTAATAAGAGAAACTAAAGATCTAAAAGTAAAAACAACAGAGAGAAATATAAAGTACTGGAAAATATTTTTATAATTTTGTTGAAGGAAATGTTTCATAATCAAGACACAAATTCCAGAGACCATTAAAAAATTGGCTAACATATTTAAAAACAGAATTTTTAAAACTTTTATGGTGAAAGACACCATAAACAAAATTTTCAAAAATAGCCACCATTTGCAACAAATATAGCAATATTCTCAACTAGATATATTTTCTCTTCTTTTTTGAATATTCAGAAAGTATAACATATAAAGAACCCAAATGTTTATAGAAATAAATATCAGCACCCTAAACTTTATTCCTCATCTCTTCCTTCTCATTTGGGAGTAGACAGTCTAAGCAGCGCTAGGATTGCCATGCCCTTAAGCCACTTCTGCGCTGGGTGGTCAAAGGTTATTTTTTTCCATTGGCTTCCATTCTTTGTCTAATGTCCCCTGCAACTCTCTTCACAGCTCATTGTAACAACAGTTAGTGTCTAATGCAAAGGGAACCAAAAAAAAAACCAAAAATAAAAATAAGCATAAGTATGCCTAGCATGAGAACTTTTCCCAGTAAACACTTCTTATACCCATTAGTGACTACTCAGTCTGACTACACTGCTCAAACCTCCCGCTCGGGGTGTTAAAATGCGAGATATGAGAGTGGGCCACCACCAAGAGAGAGAAGCAAAAGAAAAGAGCCACAGAGAGAAAAGTCAGTAAGCAGAAACCATTAGGCTATAGAAGCTATAAATCAAAGGAAACCATGAGGTAAAGAGGTGAGTAAAGAGAGACAGAAATGATAGAAAAAAGAAAAAACATAATACTATTACATTAGAAGAGAGAGGGAGAAACTCAGTAATGAGTAGAGCAGAATAGAGAAAGTAGAAGGACACAGATGTCCTCTGAGACGTCAAGAGCTCTTCTTTTCCCTGGATAAGGTGCGTGAGGTTATACTTCTTTGGGGTCTGACTTTTCAGCTGTAGAATATGATCTCACGGCCTCTGTTTTTCAGGCATCCTTTGTAATAAATCACTAATATTGAGATATCCTGAGCTATTTTCTCATCCTTGTAACCTGAAAGATCCTAACTAAAACAACTTCTTGGTATCATTACAATTGGTAACATTCTAATTTCATAGTCCATTTTCCAAAAATGATACGAGCCTATTGAGTATCTCTATTCCTTAGCCATACTTTCTTTCCACTGAAGTGCCAAATAATTGATGACTTCTTTACTCCAGAACTGTTAACATTCCCTGCAACCATCAGTATAAATACTTTATTAATAATTTGTATTTATAGAACATCTGCCTCCCAAAGAGCTCAAGGCTGTTTACAAATATCATCTCATTAGTCCTGATAGCAACCCCTTTTTTTATAAGGTAGAAATTTGTAATGACTAATGGGTACTGTCATCTCCATTTGACTCATGGGAAAACTGAAATCCAGAGAAGAATTGCTTTTTCAAGGTCAAACAGTAATCTGAGAAATAGCACAGAAATATAATCTAGAACTTCTGCCTTCTCATACTTTGTGCTCTCCCCTAGGAACCTCTTATTTCAGGTCACACATATATTCATTGGAATGCACCAGTATAAATCTTTCAATACAACTTCCTCTATTGAGGGTAAAATAATCCCATAAACTCAAGTATGAAAACTTAGTGGACTTTGACTTAACTTTTCAAGAGGCTATCACTGCAGTCAGAGTTGTGAAAAATGATTAAATTCTAGAACTAGACGGCATTTTTACCAACATTTTTAAGCCAGCAACGGAGTTTCCGCTTGGCATCTGAATGTGCTGCTTCTCCATATTAGAAATAGAAGAAACAACTTCAGGATGACAGACATGAAAGAAATAAGTGTTTTCAAGAAGGATACAAGCAATGGCACCTCAATAATATTATATATTGAGTAATTGCTGCATGCTAGGCATATAGATGCATTATGTCATTGAATCCTATGAAGCTGATATTGTATTTTTATTTTATGGTGAGGAAATTGAGGCTCAATGCAGTTAAATACATGGGGGAAGCTGAGTTTTTAACCCCCTTGTTTCTGCTTCTCTTACCCATGCTTTTAGCTAACACCACACAACCACTACAAATAACAGTCATAGTTGCTGCTGCTGCTGCTTTTGTGGTTTTTGAATAGTGTAATCCTAGAATCAGAAAGCCTGCTGACTATAGCATGGTGTAGCCACCAGAGTTTATGCTTCATGTTAGTTACAGAAAAATCTAAGGAAGATTATTAAGCAGCAGACTTTGATGTTGAAAATCCTTCCACAGTATTTGCAAACCTAGACCCTGAAATATAAGTTAGCTGCCTGGAAAAGCCCACCATCAAGACAACCCTACACCAAGATGGTATGGTTAGTAAAATCAGGAAAAATGAGAACTTTTGCAAGCTGATTACTTATCACTAATGAAGTAAGACAGGGTCCAAAGTTTACCGTGACCACAGAGATCCATATGAAAATTCCACACATCACTTAGAATATATTAAGAAAGTACATTTGTAAATATCTATAAAAATGTTCCCAACTCAACAAGCTATATGCATAACAAAAAACCATCAGGAGAGTCTTCAAAAAGTTTCTTAAAGCAGGAGAACTTTATTTGAATCATAGTTTGCTATGGGCAGAGTAAACCTAAAGGACTAATACCATAATAGATAACATTTACCAAGTGCTTACAATTTGGCAGTCATGGTGCTTTATATACACGGTCATTTAATCTTCACTGTGAAATAGGTGCTACTCTTATTCCCATTTTACAGAAAAAGAAACTGAGGACTGAAGAAGTTAAACATTCTGTCAGTCCTGAGATACTAAACCCAGCAATTTCACTTAAGAGCCTGACACAAGTGTTAGCTTCCACTTATCTTTGGGAAGTCCACAGCATTTTTATGAAAATGCTTTTTACATAATAAGCATTAGTATTATATGAATGAATGCCTATATAGTATATAAAGCTTAATATTATCATTGGAAATGCAGAAATAATTGTTGATACTGTCTAGTCCTGTATAGGAAGCACAATATTCAATGATACACTAATCAACAAAAATTAACCAAGTCAAAATGGCCCCTGGGACCTATGGTGAGGGTGAGAAAAGCTGTCAGATGATCATTCTTGTTCATATGATCTCTGTAGCACTGACTACTTGCTCTTGGTCTTGGTAAGAGGACACTGAAGTCAAGGAAACAGCATTTCCCAGCACCAAACATAGGAGAAAACCAACTCTTTTGAGTTTACTAGGGCCCACTATCGATCTAAGACCCACCTAGTGGTCTGATATCCCTCTGACCGAAAGGAGGTCTTGTTTTCTTACTCACGTGTGAGACGATGGGATAGCCAAGGATGAAACACCATTGTTGACTTTGAATATTTTCTTTTCCTTTCAATAACGAAATATTTCAAACAAGTATAGTATAATAAAGAACTACATCCCTGCCAAGTAACCACTTTGCTAACTTAACAAGTGTATTCATTTTGCCATACATTACTTTAAACTTTTCTCTTCGAAATAAAATGTTACTAATAAAGTGGAAGTCTTTGCCTCCCTTCACCTCTCTTCCTTCCCTCCCTTTCCCAAATGAACCACTAACCTGAAAGGATTTTTTTATCCTGCATGCGTTTTTCACAGTGATGTTTTCATATTTTTGCTACATCTATAGGTATCCATAAACAATATGTAGTATTGTTTTGTGTATACATAAATTTTATATAAATTGTCTCTAATGTATCCTCCTGTAAGCTGCATTTTTTAAGCAGCTTTTCTTTTATAGTGGCAATATACACAAAATAAAATTTACTGTTTTAACCTTTTTTTTTTAAGTGAGGAAGACCAGCCCTGAGCTGACATCCATCACCAATCCCCCTCTTTTTGCTGAGGAAGACCAGGCCTGGGCTAACTTCTGTGCCCATCTTCCTCTACTTTATACGTGGGACGCCTGCCACAGCATGGCTTGATAAGTGATGCATAGGTCCACGCCTGGGATCAGAACCTGCGAACCCTGGGCTGCCAAAGTAGAGCGTGCCTATTTAACCACTACACCACCAGGCCAGTCCCCCGTTTTAACCATTTTTAAGTGTACAGTTCAGTAACATTAAGTACATTCACGTTGTTATACAACTATCACATCATCCATCTCCAGAACTTTTTCATCTTCCCAAACTGATTCTCTGTAGCCACTAAACAATAACTCTCCATGCCCACCTTTCCCACAGCCTCTGGCAATCACATTCCACTTTCTGTCTCTGCAATTTTGATTACTCTAGGAACCTCATATAAGTAGAATTATACGGTATTTGTCCTTTTGTGACTGGCTTGTTTCACTTAGCATAACGTCTCCAAAGTTCACCCATGCTGTAGCATGTGTCAAAATTCCTTCCTTTTTAAGGCTGAATGATATTCCATTATATGTATATAGCACAATTTGTTTATTCATTAATCTGTTGATGGACACTTGGGTTGCTTCCACCTTTTGGCTATTGTGAATAATGCTGCTAATGGGTGTAGAAATATCTGTTCAAGTCCCTACTTTCATTTCTCTTGTGTATGTAACCAGAAGTGGAATTGCTGGATCAGATGGTAACCATGTTTAATGTGTTAGTCAGGGTTCTCCAGAGAAACAGAACCAATAGGATATATATATATATATATATATATATATATATATATATATATATATATATATATAGGTAAATATATAACAGGAGATTTATTATAGGAATTGGCTCACATGATTGTGGAAGCCAAGGTTTGCCATCTGCAAGCTAGAAAACCAGGAAAGCTGGTGATATGATTCAGTCTGAGTCCAAAGGCCCGAGAAGCTGGAGAGCCATTGATGTAAGTCCCATTTTGAGTCCAAAGGCCCAAGAATCAGAGGGCCAGTGTTGTGAGTCCCAGTCTGAGTCCAAAAGTCTGAGAACTAGGAGAGCTCATGATCGAGGAATGGATGCTCCAGCCCAACAAGGAAAGCAAATTCACTCTTCCTCTGCCTTTTTCTTCTATTCAGCCCTCAATGAATTGGGTAATGCCCACCCACATTGGTGAGAGTGATCTTTACTCAGTCTACCGATTCAAATGCTGATCTCTTCCAGAAACACCCTCACAAACACATCCAGAAATAATGTTTTTACCAGTTATCTGGGCATCCCTTAGTCCAGTCAAGTTGATGCATCAAATTAACCATCACGTTTAATTTTTTGAGGAACCACTATACTGTTTTCCACAGTAACTATGCCATTTTACATCCCTGCCAGCAATGCACAAGGATTCCAATTTCTGCACATCCTCGCCGATATTTTCAGCTTTATTTTTGAGATTTATCCATACCAATACAGGTAGATCTAATTCATTCATCTTACCTATTGTACACTATTTCATTCTATGAATGTACCGTAATTCATTATCCATCCCCTAAGGCTAGCAACCTAAGGGTTGGTTGTTTCCTGTCTAGCTGTTATAACAATCAACGCCACGTTGAACATTGCTATGTATCTCCCTGTTCACAGATTAAGAGTTTCTCTGGCCTACAAGTGGAATTTTTGAATAACAGGGCATGTGTAATTCAAAACTTAATATACATTGCCAATATTCTCATCAAAGAGGTGTTTCTCTATTTATGCTCCCACCGGCAGAATATGAGGGTTCCTGTTACTCTGCACACTTGACAATGATTGCTGTTCTCATAATTTACATAGCATTTCTCAGCATTTGGAGCAGGAAGGAATTCTGTGTCTGCTCAGTCCACAAGTTTACAGTGATTTTCTGTTAGTGCTTTTTCATTTTCATTTTATCTCTTCCCTGCCTCACCTACACCCTAACCCTGAGATTTCCCTTTTCCCTTTTTGATGACAACTTCATCATGACACTAATCTTGGATTTTTTTCCCTCTTGTGAAACTGTCAGAAGCTTAGCCAATAATCTCCTTCTTTACAGGAGCTATAAAGTGAAGTAGTGACTTAAAGACCTCTTGGAATTTTCTGGGTGGTGAACTAATATCTACATGTTTCTCAACTATCAGAGTCAGCCTCTAAGCCATTCTTTGGTTAAATCCTGGAGGAAAGTCTGGGGGAATGAACTCATGGGCTGTGGAAGCAGAAAAGGAGAGCCCAAGTATGACAGGAAACATCCTCTTGTCTACACATTCAGGACTGGGACTAGGTCAAGGCAATGAAGGCACTCAGGAAGAAAATTTAAGGACACAAAAAACTCAGTAATCAAGAAAAATAATATGTTAATGAAATATTTTTAAAAGGAAAATTAATGCAAAAAATCCGTGATAAGCAAAATATCAAAATACAAATAAAGACAGGATCAGTATTATTATAACATCTCTATTGATTATAGCCTTTTCAGTTTTAGCTAATAAACCCCATCTTTATTTTGAGTGCTTTTGACATTTTTTAACAAGAGTCAATTACAGAAAAATAAAATTCACACACATGCCTCATTTAAAAAATTCAAAATGAAATAGCTTTATGAATCCTCTTGAATATAAGACTGCTAAGGAGAAAATTACAACAGATTTTTAGCCAACAGAATAAGGATACATTTAAAGATTAGCATCAAGGAAGCAGTTTTCTCATTTATCAACTGGAAATTTACATTGACAGCCATTTGTAAAACTTGGTGAACTGTATGGATTACTCATCAGTATCCTATTAAGATTATGATTGTAATAGAGATTTTCTACAATCAAGCAAAAGGTAGCCCATACCATCGAAGAGAGGTGTATCAGTTTTCTAGGGCTGCCATAACAAAATACCACAGACTGGGTGGCTTAAACAACAGAAATGTATTTTCTCTCAGTTCAAGAGGCTGAAAACACAAGATAAGGTGCTGGCAAGATTGGTTTCCTCTGAGGCCACTTTCCTTGGCTTGCAGATGGCCACCCTCTTGCTGCCTCTTCACATGATCTTACCTCTGTGCAGGCACAACTTTAGTGTCTCTCTGTGTGTCCAAATTCCCTCTTCTTATAAGGACACTAGTTACACTGGATTAAGTCCACCGTAACAGCCTCCTTTTAACTGAATCACTCTTTTAAGGCACTATCTCCAAATATAGTCATATTAGGAGGTACTGGGGGTTAGGACTTCAACATATAAATTGGGGGCAGAGGCACAATTCACCCCATAATAAGGGGAAAATAAGACATTTGCCAGAATGGAGATTTTATCCCTAGGCAACTAATCAAGGGCTGAGAGAGGAAGCCAACACTTGCTCTAAAATAGAGATTTCCTCAGTTGTTCAACATGTCAGGATGGTACTAGCACAGCAGCACACTCTGGTTCAAAATGAATAGATATAAGCCATGAAAGCTCCAAAGTCCTTTGGAGCTACCACTATGATCTTATCCCGTCCCTTGAGCAACCCATGAACCCTATCGAATAGCATCAAGAAGTACCACCAAATCACCAAAGACAAATTCATACAATCCAGCCAGTCAACCAAATAGTGCAGTGGTACTTACAATTTCACAACTCCACTGTAAAAGGCGGGGTCAGCAGGACACCCCAGCAGCTGGAGTGAAGTAATCCCAGCATGAACAGAACCATAACCTCGAGTAACGCAGCCCATTTGTAAATAGCTGGGGAATTCTAATGCATAACAGTTCAGCTTGGTCTTTCTATATAAAAATATTCTTTTTGAGTAAGAGTTTGATACTTTTTGTGAGTCTAAGAGGCAGCATTAGAAATGGCGTAGAACATTTCATCTAGCAAACTGAATTACCACCCCAAAAAACTTGTATATCTTATTTAAGCAGTATTGCCTGAAAAAAACAAAAGAACAATATTGAAATTGCTTCCCAAGTCCCTCAAATCTAATAGAACAAGCAGTTATTTAAGGATTCTTATCCCTCTATTCTTCTTGAAGAAGCCATGCAACCTTTATATTCTTGAACAACCACACTTGGAACACAAGGATCCGGACAGCAGGGACAATGATGAAGTGTGTGGGTGGACCGCTCGTTTATAAACTTCTTAGATGCCTCAGAAGAAAAGGATCATATAAATCGAAGTAATAATTATAACAGCTTCCTTTAAATGGTGACATGTTCCAGAAAGGCATCTGCAGAAGGTTAGTGTTCACAAAAGCCAGTGTCCGTTATGTTACGTTTGCCTCCTCTAAAGTACCAGAATCCTAAAGTCCAAGTTTATAGGGTTTCAATTGAGATTTTGTTTGGGGGAGGGGGATGTTGATTGTTGTTTCCAAAATCATGATATTTCTCCTTTATGCAGCGGCTGGCATCTTAATAAATGTGAACGTGGCTTAACAATCAGGCAGCAAATCCCCTCTCATGTCAGCATTTGGGGGAAGCTGAGTTATAGAAAACTGCTTTTCTTACTACCCTTCTTAATGCTTAAAAAAAAACGGGGAAAAAAGCCCTGGAATAATACTCCCTACTCATCTCACCAACTTGTTAATCTGGAATCGGTTAAAGGAAGCATATTGTGGAAAGCATATTGTAATGGGTGAATAGCTGTTTAAAAAAAAGAATGGGGGGGGAAGGCATGACATTAAATAGTACAAATGATGCAGGCTTTTGCTCTACCAAACCTCGGGGCAATGTCTTTTCAATGTCATTCTTTAGAAAAAGTCTTTGAAACCATGCGTGTCTTTTTAAACAAGGCAGACTGAGGGGAAAAAGAAAAAGAAAAGAAAAGAAACAAAAAAAAAAGGAAAGGAAAAAATGGGGTAGAAGAAAAGCTTTTATTGTAAAAGCAAACAGCTAAGTGATTTGCTGCACACTTGCCATGAATAATAACGAGCAGATTTGCGGTGTGTTCCTTTTTTAATTAGCACGTTGCCTTCTGCAGCAGCACCCTGTCTTGTTCCAGAGCTCCTAGAGAGCCCCACTTGAAGCACTGCACAAAACAGGATGGGCAAAGAAGCCCCAGTGAGTAGCCTTGGAGTAGATTTAGAAACTTCCATTTTTTTTTTTCTCTCTCCACCTCCACCCTCTTTTTTTGTTGTTGTCATTGTTTTGTTTTGTTTTTTTGAGATGAAGTACTCACCAGTGTCTAAAAGAGTTCTGGTTAGGATTTTTGTTTTGTTTTGCATAAAAAACACTGTAGAGAGCCAGCCCTGATGGCCTAGCGGTTAAAGTTCGGTGTGCTCCCCTTTGGCGGCCCGGGTTCAGTTCCCAGGCGCAGAACCACACCACTCCTCTATCAGTAGCCATGCTGTGGTGGCAGCTCACATAGAAGAACTAGAAGGACCTACAACTAGAATATACAACTATGTACTGGGGCTTTGAGGAGGGAAAAAAAAAAGAGAGAGGAAGATTGGCAGCAGATGTTAGCTCAGGGCAAATCTTTCCCAGCAAAAATAAAAATAAAAACCACTGTAGAAATCCAAGAAGCTGTCTTCATTTGATGATCTCTGAATTATTTCTTTGCTGTTCAAACTATAGAACTAAAAACCTGAAAGCATTTGTAAAGGCAGGGAGAGTGCCGGACCAGAGATGGAGTTCATGCCATTGAGGTCAGAAGTGGGACAGAGCCACCACATAATCTGCACTCAGTAAGACAATGTGAAAATGTTAACACAAGCACTTGCGACAACAAAACAACAGAGCTTGTTAAAGACCTCTGTTCTGGAGTCCCTATATTGGAAGAGATGTAGTGATCTAAAGTAAGTATCAATGTAGCAAAGGCAAGAGAGTAATTGGACTAACTTTGAACAACTTTATATTGTCTTGCAAAGGGAACTTCAAGAGCAATGTGTCAAAAAAAAGAGCAGTTGGGAAAATGAAAACCAGTCTTAAAATCATATTCCTATCTGTAATTAAAAAGCATTAGCTACATCCCTGTCAGCAAGCCCTGAAATGCAAGTTAAAATACCAACCGGCTCCCGTGTTGCTACAGGATCCTGTTTGCATGCACATATATCTAGTGCAGAATGTTAATTCCTTTTCCACCGCCAGGAACGTTGAGCACGCTGACGCAGCTAGGTGAGGCAATCTCAAACTGTTCCAGGATTTGATTTTCATGTGAACGCAGCCTACAGCTGCATTTGATAGTGCACCACATTGATATGACACCTTTTCTACAAGGTCTTCGGTGGAATACATCTGCCGAGCAGAACAGAAACAAAATATGTGCCTTGACTCAAACGTGTGGCAGGGAGCTACCAAAGCGGAAACCTGCTCAAATCCATTTGCATAATATGCAGATGAAAATCTAATGAGAAAGGTATATTGACAGACATGGCCTTGTTATCTGGCAATGCTGTGCATAATGGTATGTGGTACCTAGACATAATCTCCTGTAATGTTATTTTGCAATTTAAATGCTTTTTCCTCCTCCAAAAGAAGACGCGCGTCAATAAGAGCCAGGTATCAATAACTGACATTTGAGATAAGATAAACTGCGCCAGTTCATCCAGACAGAGCCAGCCGAGTTGATGTCAGGACACAGGTCTCCACATTGTGTACTATTTATTGGCTGAAGAAGAGGGAAGGGCGGTGGCCCCAAAAATCACCGATGCCTGACTCTCACTGTGTTCCGACGGCTGCTCTTTCAGCCCTGGTGCCAGTTCTGAGTATATTTCAAGGAACATTACTGAGAACAAAATCGAAGGCCATCAATATTAATGATCTGAACCAGGAAGATAGCTTTTAGTGTGCAAATTAATTACCCTAATCACAGGGTTTTTTGTATCCATTTTAATGAAATAACTATTTATTTCATTGAATCCTGTGCTTTTCTTTTGCAAATAAGGCACATTTACATGATAAATACACGAAATTTAAAAGGATGACTAAATTAAATTGAGAAAAAAAGACCTTTTTAAATACAATTTTCTTAGGAAAAACAGCTAGATTAATGGGTTGGTTAGCTGACTGGCATCTGTGATTAAATCTTTTTTAATGTACGTCAAATAGAATTTAATGGACTTTGAGAAATGTCTACACAGTCAGTAATATTCAGGGACTGGGGAAAGTTCCAGTTGTCTCCTGTCATTTGTTGGTGAACTCCTGAAGTCTTGGCCTTGGGACTCTGCTTGACACAGGGAATTCTCACTTCCAGTCCCTGGTTTATCGTCATTTTCTCTTCTTTACACCAGGGCGTCTTCTTTAGCAATGTAACCAACAGATTCACTTATCAGAAGTGTGGGCCAAAACATAACTATACTATCAATGAAAGTAGTTGAAATATGCCCCATATTTAATCATCTAATTCACATTTGCTTCAAACTGTGCTAGCCTTGGTAATGAGAGAGAGAGAGAGGGAGGAAGGGAGGGAGAGGAGAGAGAGAGCCTGCTTAATTCAGAGGAATTTTCAATGAATCTTTTAGAGTCTATGGGTTTTGAAAACTTTATTTATTGTGGGTAAGCTTTGAAGGGCTGCAAATTCAACAGAAGAGAGATTTGAAACACACTCCGGCTCGTTTTTTTGATAACGGACCCAAAGAACAGAGCATCTTTCTCTGCTAGCTTCCCGCCCCCTGGTTGTGCCACCAGAGATGTCTCCCTCTCCCTTTGATTTGGAATGATCAATTGCAGCTGCGGCAACCGGGCAGGCGGCCCCAGGCACCAAGAACAGGAACCCTCTCCCCACACATGAGGATTTACATTTCAATGGCTGCCACCATTTTAAAGATAATTATAATCTTTTTAGATTAATAATTTTCTGTGGCTTCGCTAATATTTTAACAATGTAAATATTAATTTGGTTGATTTAAGAGGAGACATCTCTCTCTCACCCTCACTGCCCCACCGCCCCACCTTGGAAAATGCAGAACAAAGGTTTCAACCCAAATCGGTTTGGGGCAGGATAGAGTGGGAAGGTAGGATGTTGAGCCAACAGACATGATTAAAATACCTTGACCGTAACCTGGCCCAGATCTCATCACTTTAAAGTAAATCAAATATGGCAGACTAGGGCAGTTTTCGGGGCAAAAGATAACGAAGTTACTTTCTGCATGGGTAATGTTACTAAAGCCGGAATTTTTAAAAAGTAAATTATTTTTAGTTTTATCTTACTCAGAAAGTCGAACTGCAAGAGCTGGCAGATGGGATTCACATTTCTTCAATCACATTCCAAGTGCGGTGGGAGATCTCAAAAAGACGAAGCTGTCTTGATGAACTCAATAGTCTTGAAAAGAGAAAAAGGGAAATTGCCCACAAAAGATATTGAGACTATAAAGAGGCTTATATTTCACCATTACTGCAAACTTCCTTTCTGCTTATTATCATTCCAACACTTTATTTCCCACCAGCTGATGCAGCTGGGAAAAACCTCACATTGCACAAACAGATGTCGACTGGCTTAGATTGCCTGACCACGCTCCGTGGACCGTGATCTACTTTTTGCTGCACCACAAGTATTAAGTATGCTGTAGGCATGGGGACATGATTTGTTTTTTTTTTTTTTTTTCTTTTTACATTCATTACTTTGCTGCAAGTATTCTCTTTGGAGTCGATCGTCTTATATCACTCAGCATCATGCAAACAATTTACATCAGGCAAATAAAATCAGAGGAACATGTTTCCCATATTCACTGATAAATAAGAGGAATCACGTATATTAAGAAGAAAATTGATAACAGTGCTGGTCAGACGTTGCAAGCAGGTCATTTGGTTGCTCTCCTTGATAAAGTGCAGAGCTACAATAATTGCTCTGAGATCTCTTTACGGACAAGACCTTTATTTCCTAGGCACCAAAGCCATGGGATTGAGCATTGCTTGAAAGTGACTTGGGGAATAAAACTGCTCATGAAATATGCATGACTAACATATAGGCTGCCAGGGGAACTTAGTGTATTATGTATGACCCTTCTGTAATTGTAAGGAAATGATATTCATTTAAGTGGATGTTTATCACAGTTAAAGGTGCACCTAATGAAACAAAGGTCATAAGCCTAAAAACATAAGGTTATAGCCCTTTTATTGCACCATTTCTCTCTCTGTTTGAAAAGACCTGGCCTTTATTCACAGCTGTTTTTCTAACACCTGTGTGCTCTGTTTACGCAGCCTTAAAGAGTTCCTGTCACCCATATTTAAATGCCAAAAGGACTATTACATTAAAGGCTCTTCTAATATTATATCCACACATCTGGGAAATATCAGACAGCATGTTGCAATGTATATCAATTCGGGCTAGAGTTTTTAGCTATTGACATTTGGTTAGCTGAAGAATATTTTTCTCCTGCTTCTCTCTATGGGAAAGCCTACCAGCCCTTTCAGATGAGAACATGGCTTTTATTCTGAGATCAGCAATGATGCGATCCTTCTGGAGTAGACCCATCTCTGAGGCAAAACCACAAGGCAACATTGCAGAATGGACAGACACCAGGACTTGAGAGTCAAACTCCCCAGTCTGGAATCCCAGCTCAAGTCCTTATGAGTCCTGTGACCTTGGGCAAGGGATTTAACTGCTCTATGCTTCTGAACAAATTTTCATCCATAAAATGAGACCCATAAATAGTTTTGACCTTGCAGGTTGTTGTGAGGATAAATGAGTTAATACCTGAAAAGCACTTAGAATAGTTTCTGACACATAGTAAGTGCTATATGTTTGTTAAATATGTAAAATACACAATTTGCATGGTTAGTTTGTTCTGCTGTTTCCTCCCCCAAGCTGTCATTTTCCCTTGCACTTAATTAACTTCCTCATGCCCATGTTCGTCTTTAGGTTTTGGATGGCTTTACCACACCACATCAGCCGTCGCAGTTTCCAGTCAAGGCCAGTTGTGTACAATAACACACCTTGGCGAGGGGGGCAGTGAGCCATTCGATGGGGGCTCACTCACATAGAAACAATAAGCACCTTTGGACTTTCCCAGTCTTGCTGATATTTACCTGGTAAGTTCATTGAGCACTGGGAAGCAGGTGAAAAAAATTACTCTGGAAAAACATGCAGTGGAGAAAATCCCAGGAGTCTTCATGAGCTGAATCCAAATTAATAATGACACTCTAAATTACCCTAACGTCATTTTGCTTTGCTTCAGGTTGTGAGGCAGAAACGTAGAAGACAACATCGAGATGCCACCTTCTGTGGGGAGCAGATATTGACTCTGAAGAGGTTTGCAGATTTCGTAATGCTTTCATTCATGATTTCCTTCTGATCTCAAAACTGTTATTTGTGGTGGACAGGGCAGTCTTCACCATCCCCAGAAGGTTTAGGATAACTTGCAAACTCCTGACTTGCCTTTCCAAAATGTTAATTTTTACAATGACCAAAATTGTCTAACATAAAATAAAAGCTGTGAAGTCAGTGGGTAGGATCAGATTTTTATAAATACCACTAGACTGGTAGCCAGAAAATAAGCTAATAAAACAAAATCGCAAATCTGGTTTCCTTCAATTATTTTTTCTTCCCTAAAGCCCCAGTGCATGGTTGTATATCCTAGTTGTAAGCCTTCTAGCTCTTCTATGTGAGCCACCGCCACAGCACGGCAACTGACAGACGAGTGGTGTAGTTCCGCATCCAAGAAATGAACCTGGGCCACCAAAGTGGTGACAGCACTGAACTTTAACCTCTAGGCTATCAGGGTTGGCTCGGGTTCCCTTAGATTTTAAAGAAAAATCACTGTAATGTGATCACATGCAGCAAAGTTGGGTGATTCTGAAGTTTGCTTGCCTCTGTTTGAATCCCAGCTCTAGCCCTTACTGTGTGACCTAGAGGAAGTTACTTAACCTCTCTGTGGCCTTAGTTTCATCTGTGAAACAGGGATGACAAGAGTACCAGCCCATAAGTTTGCTGTGCATTTTAAGCAAGAGAATGCATGTGAGGTGTTTAGAACAATGCCTGGGATATAATAAATACTCTAGTATTGTAAGCTATTGTGTTATCATTAGTTTAAGAATGAAAACTAGCATTTCAGGAAGTTTTCTGCATCATCATATCAGCACCAGTGTTTCTTGCTCAGAGAAATTTGTTCACAACACCTTGAGTAGTCTTTAAATATGTCAACAAATTCTTTGACACTTCTTCCTTGAAAAAGTGGAACTCACTTCTCCTCTCCTTGAATGTGGGCTATACTTAGTGACTCACTTCTAATGTTCAGAATGTAATGGAAGTGCTGGTGTGTGAATTCCAAGGCCAGGTCATAAGAGGCACTTCCATTCCTGCCATGCTCTCTGTTGGATCACTAGCTCTGGGGGCAAGCTAGCTGCCATGTTGTGAGGACACTCAAGGAGCCTTATGGAGAGGCCATGGGACTGAGCCACCTTGGAAGGACACCCTTCCACCTCTGTTTAGCCTTCAGATGATTTCAGCCCTCTGGCCTTTAAGTCTTGATTATGAGGCCCCAAATATGTGGAGCAGATAAAAGCCATCCCTGCTGTGCTCTGTCTGAATTCTCGACCCAACAGAAACAATGAGATAATAAATGGTTATTGCTGTTTTAAGCCACTGAGTTTTTGGGGTGATTTGTTACGCAGCAGTAGATAACTAACACAACATCCTTCAGTATAGAGGGGGAAGTTTCACTTGCTAAGCTGAGGACTTGTGTTTACATGGATGGAAAGTGAAACAAGGTTTCACGGAGATCTACACGAGCTTAGGCTTCAGTGCAAATTCACAAACCTTTCATCTACCTTAGGATATATCCACCTTCATGTATCTATTAACTTGGGGATATGTTTTCACAGCTAAGTAAAATAATTCTATCTGCGACATAGTTCTTATTTCTAGGATGACCAACCACCCCAGTCAGCCCAGGATTGTCCCTGTTTTAGCAACGAAATCTCCATGTCCTGGGAAATCCCTCGGTCCTGGGCCAAATAATGGTTGTTCCATACTCATTTCTTAGATTACGTGATTACCAATATCTCACCTGAGCTGGTCCTATAGACCAAGAAGGAGATTCCTAATAAAGATGAATTTTTGTGTGATTGTGTGTGTTTCTAGAGGAAAGGAGAGGCATTCCAAACAGTCCCTGTCTCGCCATATTACTCCAAACATTTCCCTATCTTCTCATATGACTGCTGAGTCCTTCACTTGGGGAAGAATGGGATGGGAGAGGAGGAAGATGTCACAGCTCCTGGGCCCTCAGCCCCTTAAGGTTTCATGGAACCCAGAGATGCAGGGTAGACAGTGATGATGGTTTTTGGGAGGCGAGAAGGTGCCATGGGAGTGGAAAGCAGAGTTCTAGGAGAATCTCTGTAGCACTTAGCAAAACTCTCTTAACTGAATACGGAAGGAGATTGCTCAGAATCAGTTTTCTTCCCCTCTGCCGTTTAGTTATTATCTGCTGTGTTTTGTGATTAGGGAATTCATAAGGGGTGTTATTTGTTTATTTAACAAATAATTTTAAGCATGGAAAAGATGATGGGATGTATTCTCACCTAAAAATAGACCAAAGAACCAAAGATTCAGCTGCAACCGCACCCTTTTTCCTACCTTGTCAGTAACCAAAATAGCATGTAACCACATGTATTTTTTGTGGAGCTGTCATGAAGCAGGAGAGAACTAGACAGAGCATTTATTGTTCAGGGTTATATGATGCAGAGACCAGTCACATCCAGATTAACCAATTTCAGCTGCTTAATTCCCTGGTGGACACATGGGAATAGCTTTATTCTAAAAAACTGTTCAAATGGAAATTTACCTGGGTTATGAACACAGGAATTTATAAGCAAATGAATAGTGTTAGCAAGGGAAATGTTAGCTTACACAATAGAGGAACATTTGCATCTAAACATTATGTGTGTAAATTATAACCTGTTCTCATCCACTTGTTAAAGCAATCTTTTCCCTTCCTCTTTCAGGAAGGTTACTCTCTAACATTTAATGAGCACTTACTGTGTGCCAAGTACAGTAGAACCAAACATACATGAACTTAATCGGTACTCACAACAAGCCTATTGAGGCAGATGCAGGCAGATCCCTATTTTACAAATGGGGAAACTGAGGCAGAGAGTAGCTAAAAAATGTCTCCAAGGTCACATCACAAGTAGGTGGCCAACCCCAGTGTTCACACTCCACAGATGGCCTTTTTCCTTGATTAAATCAGTCTCTGATTACTCAGAGATTTATTCATTCAAATTGGCCCCTCCTCTCCCAATTAGAGTAAATTAGCAAGTTAACTGCCTATGGAAGGAAGCCTCACTGAGAACAGGGATCTTGGACCAAGAAATGCCGATTAAGAGAAAGTCGGAAGTAATAGCAGTAAAACAGATGAAGAAAGAAATCTGGGGAGGGGATGAAAGCAGGAAGGTGAACCTTAGAGAGGGCAGAACAATGGAGTAGGGATGGACAAAAGGAAGAAAGAGACATGAAGGAACAGACTAGAGGGGAAGGGGGGAAGAGGAGAGGAGGAAAAGAGGGCTGGCCCAGTGGGAGTGGAGAAAATGTGGACATGAGCAAGGGTTCCACATATTTTATATCTAGTAAATGAGTCAAATGCTAAAAGTAAGATCATAATTGAAGCTTTTTCATAAGAATTTTTCCTTTAAAATTGTTGCTAAATGTAAAGGGAGAGAGTGTGGAATCTGCACCAGAAGAAAAAATTTTCCTGGTCTGACATTCTCTCTGAGGCAGGCCAGCCTTCTCACTGCAGAGTGAAAGTCACAGAAATAAGAAAAATCCAGAAAATGTTCAGCAATGCAGGTGGAGACAGAAGGCACACCTCTGAGAACATTCTATCAAAGCCATGTCTTTTCAAATAAATTTTTTTTTAATGTATTGGCATTACAGTTGTTAAGATAATGATGAAAACAAGTGCAGCGCTTTTCAGCCCTGTGGGAAGCTTTAAACAGTATTGTGAGTCCAGCCTAATTATGGCAGAGTCCTTGTGGGGAGGACTGGTCAAGACACTGTGAGAAATTCCAGGTTAAAGAAGTAGCAGGAATGTTCACAGCAAGTTATTTGTGGACATTGACAAACTGATTCTAAAGTTTATGTGGAGAGGCAAAAGACCCAGAACAGCCAACACAAGATTGAAGGAGAAGAACAAAGTTGGAGGACTGACACTACCCAACTTCAAGACTTACTATAAAGCTACAGTCATCAAGACAGTGTGGTATTGATGAAACAATAGACAAATAGATCAATGGAACGGAACAGAAAACCCAGAAATAGACTCACATAAATACAGGTAACTAGTCTTTGACAAAGGAGCAAAGGCAATATAATGGAGAAAAGATAGTCTTTTCAACAAATGGTGCTAGGACATCTGGACAGCCACATGCAAAAAATGTATCTAGACACAGACTTTACACTTGTCACAAAAATTACCCCAAACGGATCATAGACCTAAATGTAAAACACAAAATTATAAAATTTCTAGAAGATAACATAGGAGAAAACCTAGATGACCTTGGGTTTGATGATGACCTTTTAGATACAACACCAAAGGCACAATCCATGAAAGAAATAATTGACAAACTGAATTTGATTAATTAAAAACTTCTGCTCTGAAAGACAATGTCAAGAGAATTAGAAGACAAGTCACAGACTGGACGAAAATATTGCCAAAGTAGCGAGAATGCAAGATTATGAGAAGGATTGAAATATTTTACAGTGACTTTCATTACAAACTAAATGCACCCCCTCCCAAAGTTGCCTCCCTGGTAGCAGAATCTGGGCAGGATGAGACAGGCATGGGGATGGGATGGGAGGCTTCTGTTCTTTGGCGATGGTATTGTCTCGTTGTTGCCATCACTAGTCATTCTGGTGTTCTTTTCTGACACTGAGTCTGCAAATCCTCTTGATTCCTAACAAAACAAAACATTGCACCAGCATGTGGGTGTAGCGTGGGCATCTGAGTCATGGTTGTTGACATGGTTGTTATTTCCTTGCTCTTCAGGTCTGGTTGGGTACCTTGGAGCTTGCTTTCATTTTTCTCCAGGAAAGCCGGTTATGTGAAGATTGCTAAAACTCCAGCAGATTCTCCTCTGCACAGCCTCCCTCAAAAACTCCTCAGCGGAAGCTCAGTTCCTGTAAAAAGCAAGTGAGTCCCAACCACCCTTGTCATTTCCATTTTTCATACATCTACTTTTGGTGTGTGCAGTATGCATGCTATTCCTCCGTGCAGTCTCACCTCATTTGCCCACTGCCATAGGCTACAGTGTGGAACAAAGTTCACTTTCAAATTCAATCTCAAACAAAAGGAAAAAGCAAGAAAATCATGAAAGGGAAAGCTGGCCACGGCCATTAATATGGATATCACTGCCAGCATCTTCTGGTTTATCCATCAAATGTGAGGCAGAGGAATCTGCTCCCGCTCCGCTGCTGAGGCTCTGACCCTGGTTCCGGGGGACTGTCAATCAGAGGAACAACTAAGACGCCCGGACTGAGTGTTGGCTGTCAGCTGGAGACAGACAGACACGCTACTGAATAACAGCCTGCGTGGCACTGGACCCCTTTCTCTGATAACAGTAGCAGTCCCTCAGGCCTTTCAACAACGTAGTGGAAACTACCCTAAATTTATTTCAGACACCAAGTTTAGGATTAAGGGAACCAGAGGAAACAACAGGGTTTCCGGAGGGAAAGTGTGCATTTTCTTTAAAAACAAAAAATGTTTTACAACCCACGCGGCGTTCACATCTCTGCTTGAAAGAAAGTGGCCAGTTGAGTATTCTTTAAATACATCAGTGGGTCCTGCTGAATTGTCCATGTGGTTGGAATTAGAGAGGCCTCTGTCCTATGTCTGGGTTTACTCTGACTTGCTGGGTTATCTCGGAAAAGTCGTAACCTCAGCCAAAACGGAACTGAGGTCGCGTCAAACACGCGCGTACACACACACCATGTGCAAGGTTAAAGCTTCCCTGTAGGGAGCTGGGGTACAGAGGACATAGAAACTGTCCCATAATTTTATCCTGAGTGCCCCTAAAATAAAGATGGTAGAAATCCTTCATAGTGGACACAGAAATGACCACTTCTATGAAATTAGGCAACATTGTACCTCTTAGTTTAAAAAATTCTGAATGCTTTCTACTTCTTTCCCCCTTAGTTTGAAAGGTGTGTTGGATATACTCAGAGAGTAAGTGAGTTTTATAGACACTGAAGAATTCTAGCCTCCTATTTGTTTTCTACAAAAGTGCTCTTTCCTACCTGGCTTGGCAAGGAATTTAATTGAAAGAGAGCAGGAGAGGAAAGACTGAGTGGCTGCAGTTCAAGCTCTGAGTTTGTTGGTTTGCACGACTGGTGCCAATGGGCTGCCTCTCTTCCAGGAATTATACGTGATTGATCCTCTTTAAATAAATCTGGCTAGCTAACCAAATAGCTTTCCCTTGCCAGCATTTTCTCAATATGGTCTCCAGACTCTTTATGGTTTAAAAAAAATTACCAAATAAAATTCACGAAAAGGCAACAAGAAACATAGCTTACAAAATTTCTGTACCAAATTCAAACATTGTTCTTGTGCCAGAAACACACAGCTGTGGGCCTGACGTGGCACAACCATCTGCTATAAGCTCCATGCTGTAGCTGCTTGAAAGAGGCAGAGCTGGGTAGGTGCACCCTTTGTTGGAAACACACAGACACCATAGCTATGGAGCTTTCCTACTTTTTCCCTTTCATTGCCGTCTGTCCATTTGGATGGAATTGTCACTAGAGTGTTATATGCACAAGATGGTACAGACAATGTGGGCAAAATACAATTGCTTAAAGTAAACGCTTATTCGCACCTTCATGCTTAAGCTTTCCTGATTTCTACTGGGTTTGGGATCATTACATCTACTGAAAAGACGAAACCATTCAGAACATGAGCATTCATCAACTTGATAAGCAGTTAACTCATTCCTGATCCAGAGCAGGTGTCCTAAGTGTCATTTCCATACATCCATTTCCTTTATGAGCATAATTATAAACAAAATAATATTTTATATTAATAACTTTTAATTTTCCAGAAGAATCTCATCAATTTGTGTTACCACCAAAATTTATTAATAAAACTAAGGAGACACCCCCTTTGACAGGAAGAGCGGGCTTCCCTTCCTACACTTCTGCAATGGTTCCAGGATTTGGGCCCCAGGCTACCTGTGGGATACTGGCCTCAGTCACATCAAGGAAGAAACGCAGGCAGCTTTAAGAGTGTCCGTAGACAGGGGTGGGCTCATGTGCCCCCAGCACAAGTATATGGTCTTAGATAGAATGCTCTTTCTGCATCTAGGGTAGGGCATCCTAGCTGGTGAAGTCTATGGACCTCTTCTCAGAATAACGTGTTTACATGCATAAAATAAAATATAGGGCCGGCCCGGTGGCGCAGCGGTTTAGTCCGCGCTTGGCAGCCCGGGGTTCGCTGGGTCGGATCCCGGGCGCCTGCCGACGCACTGCCTGTCAGCCACGCCGTGGCGGCGTCCCATATAAAGTAGAGGAAGATGGGCACTATGTTAGCCCAGGGCCAGTCTTCCTCAGCAAAAAGAGGAGGATTGGCAACAGATGTTAGCTCAGGGCTGGTCTTCCTCACAAAAAAAATAAAACAAAACAAAATATAGAAGAATACAAAGGAAATCAATTATATTGAAAGATACTTATGAAAGTGTTTAAACAAATACGTTTGTGATATAGTAGCGTATGTGCTTATTTATCACCCAATGAAATAACAGAGTCGGGCAGAGGATCGAATACTCGTCATCATTTTGAGATAAGTGATAAGTATAAACAATAGTTCTGCAGAAACTCTAATGCGATGATATAAAGCTATCTGTGGGTTCCATTGGTGACAAAGTCACAGGTGCTTCTAATACTACTGTGAAGCTCTGCCTACCTTCGTAACTGAAGGAAACATCAACTTTAGTTAGAGATTAGTAAAAATAAAGGGTTTCTTCCCCATCCAGGTTCACGGGCCTCTGAATTCTATCCGCAGATCCTTTAGGAGTCTCAGGTTAAGATCCTTATTTTTGTTCTGTTTTTCCTTTTAGACAATTAAGTCTCTGGATAACATGAAAAAATTCTTGCTGTCCAAGTAGTAAGCAAACATGTTATATAAATATGGAAGATAATGTGCTTCTGGATTTGTGGATCTTGAACTTTCTCTGTCAAAGAAAATCAGGGTGCTGCTATTTAAGTGTCACAGTGTTGACCTATAAAAGTCTTTTGAGTTTCTCTTCCCTATCTAATCTTCTCCTCTCCTCTGCCATTCCAGCTTCTAGATGTAATGATTACTTCTTTGGGTCCTTCCTTGTCCATAAAGACTTCTAGTCCTCTCCTGTCTGACTTTTCCTTCCTCACTAATTCTAACATCATTTATGTATTAATCGCCAACAAATGCATTGATCCTCATTATTCATCTAATGGTCACATTATACTTCTCACTCAAATGATGCTCTAAGAACTCTTGAAGACCACCTTCTCCATGCTTCCCACCACCATCACACCAATATTCCTGACCATATGGCTGTGAGAATTCACCTGAGAACCACCAGCAAATGCCATTTACTGCTTTCTGAACACCTTCTTAGGGAGACTCAGAAGACTGTTCTTTTCCCTTGAGAGCTCTGGCAGACTGTAAATTATCAGACACTTGCTCACTTCTCATTAGATATAAGAGTTGCATGCAGGAGAGGAATCGTGTACCAGGTGGACAGCTGAATTAAATGACCTTACGGGTCTTGCCCACCTCTGGAATTCTAAGATCCCTGTGTGTATGTGAGCAACTCAGAATTTCATACTCAGATTCTGTACACGTAAATGGTTCTGACTGGTGTCCTCACAGACTTTAGAATGAAATAGGTAACAGGGATTAGGGAAAGACTGACTATTCATGTTTGTTGAATATATGAGTTTCGTTTTTATTTGGCTGTCAGTATGTCTTTTACTTTCCTGCTTCATTTCGCTATGGAAGTGCAAGGTTAAGGTTCATCTAAATGACTCTCTGCCTGGTATCTAAAAATGTCTCAGTCATATATGTACACTTTGTAAATGCTTTCTGATACTGCCAAAGAGGATGGAATTGCAAAACGGCTCAATGAAAAACTAGTAGAAGACATCTTTTATCAAAACAAGTTAGCTTTATTTTCTCCTGTTACTAAAAATGAAACTTTCTCACTCTCAGAAATTTTAAAATTACACAGACACACAACCATTAGGAAAAAAACATTTTCCAGCTTTATTGAGATATAATTGACATATAACATTGTGTAAGTTTAAGGTGTACAACGTAATGATTTAATATATGTATATATTGCAAAATGATTACCACAATCGGGTTAGTTAACACATCCATCATCTCGCATAGCCACAACAGGAAAAAAATTTTGCAAGTCATACCAAAATCTACCACCCAGAGATGACCAGAGTTAATTTATAAACAACCTTCTAGATATTTCTCTACACATATAAATACATATGGATATAAATATCTGCAATTTTACATAAGTGGAATAATTTTATACATGTTATTGTGTCAGGGGCATCTTTCCAGGTCAATAAATATAGTGCTACATCATCCTTTCTAATGCACTCTTGTATTCCATCGAATAGAGGTACCATAATTTGTTTAGCCAATTCATCTGTTATTATTAAACATACACTTTCAGAAAAACTCAAGCTCATAGATACAGAGAACAAATTGGTGGTTGCCAGAGTCAGGGAGTGGGGGGTGGGTGAAATGGGTGAAGGGGTCAAAAGATACAAACTTCCAGTTACAAAATAAATAAGTCACAGGGACATGATGTACAGCATGGTGACCATAGCTAATAATACTGCATTGCGTATTTGAAGATCGCCAAGAGAGTAGATCTTAAAAGTGCTCATCACAAGAAAAAAAATTTTTTATAACTATGTATTGTGACGGATGTTAATTAGACTTACTGTGGCGATCATTGCACAATATATACAAATATTGAATCATTAGATTGTATACCTGAAAGTAACATAATGTTATACGTCAATTATACCTCAATTTAAAAAAATACACTTTCAGAGGCTGAATACATCTGGTGGTATCGTGTGATGCTGCCTCAGCAGCCTCTGAGGGAATCCTGGCATGGTTCACACCACACAATGTCAACATTAGCCCTGGAGTCACTTAATAAGAGAAGCAGATAGTTATTGGGTCAGACTCTGAGACACCAGAATCCACATATTAAAAACTAAACCAAGTCAGCAGAAAGAGCTTGAAAGAATCACAAAGGCATTCACCAAGGAATAAGCTCCTCCTGTAGACTCTTTGCAATCTGGACACCAGTCCCCTCCTCCCCACCTGGTGGGAACAGGACCTCTGGCTAAACAACCAGGCTGTGGGCTGGGGGCCCTGCTTGGTGCCATAATGGAGAGAGGAGCCCGTCCTCAGACATACATGCTCAGCTGTTCCCTGGCAAGCCTGGCACATGGGGAAGGGCAGTCACTCTTCCCAGATGGCGCTTTCTATCCCTCCTCATAGCCAAAGTAGGAAACGGCTATGCCAGCATTGGCAAGAACGTCATGTGGTTGGCATGGAGAGTTAGAACAATCTCAAAGTTGGAGGATTTATCATTTCTATGTAATCAGTATCCCTTATGTGGAAAAAGGTTTTCCAGGATCCCAGTTTTACAGATGAAGAAGCTAGGACATATAGCTACACAGAATGTGCCCTGGAAGTAAGACTAGATAAGAATACCTAGAAGTAAGACTAGATAAGAATACCAAATCTTCCTGAAGAAAAGATCTAAAACTTGGATAGAGTCTGACTGGGTAGATAGGTGGATTGATATAAAAGAAAGAATAAAAATTGAAAAGATGACAACTATCATCTCACTTTCAGGAAATCCTGATGAGACACATAGCTTTTGGCACTCCCAGTAGCAATGCAATTTTACTCTGTGCCTCCCTTTGAACTCTTGCTTCCACTAAAAATTAATCGGTACTGTGATGAAGGGCAGCCCAGCTTAGTGGGGAGGCTTCTGGTAACATTGGCTAGGGATGCGTCCTTTGAGCCATTAGTCTTTCCGTATGTAGACTGACATAAGAACAACTGCCCTATCTCATAAGACTAATGTGAAAGTCATCCAAATACTGAAAGGATTAAACAGATATAAAAAATGCACATTTTTTCCTACTCATATAAGACAAACATCAAAATGAATGTTCACATTACCCAGGTGAGACAGGCGGCAAATATGGCGGCCACTACTAACTACAAGAAGGAACTTGCTCAAGATCACACACAGGTGTGCAATTCAAAAAGGGTCCAGGAGTCAGAGACTCCCTTGAACATGCCTGTCTGAGCAGAGATAAATCTTTGAACTGTTTTACAGGTCCCGGGAAATGGAAGATGCTGATTTAAGTGATCAAGAAACCCTGAATTCTAAGGGCCAAGGATACCATTTTTCCCTGACTATGAATTCAACCAGACGGCGAGAAAATAATGTTGAGTAAGGAGTGGGGTGGGGAGGGGAACTAATTCTGTCCTGCATACAGATACTGTTAGTTTTAAAAAAACAGATATGTTTGGGCATGTCTCTTTAAATATCCACATTGAGTAGAGAGGAATCTGATTTGTTTATTCCACCCTAAGCAGACCCTGACATCCTGTTGCCAAAAATATCCTCACATCCCCCTCCTCCCTTCCCGGCATTGTGTGCAGGTGCCTTCACCCTGAAATGAAGTCCTCCGCATGAGGCTGTGACCAGCTTCACTGACTGTTTGGCAGCGAAGGCTGCTTGGCGCATTTCGCACATGCATTTGGGAGGTTTCCAAACAGATGCATACGCATCTTCACTTTCTTGGCAGGAAGGCTGAGAATTTAAGGATTCTTGTGGGGAATTTATGCTGCTCTGAAAACTTAACCCATCATGGAAGCAACATAAAAGAGTCCGTAATAAAAGACATGACCTTTTGCCTCCTTTTGGAGTCTGTTGCTTGGCTTCCTGTGTCTTTGTTGCCTTTCATGAAAGCTTTAGTGACTTTCTTTGTGAACGGGTGAATTTCACTGTCCTGAGCTCTCTCGGGTCTATTTTATTTTCAATAATGATTTCCATTTCATCTGAATCTATTGTCATGGCCAAAGACGTGCTTTTTTATTCAGAAAGTACCACCAGTAGGGATGAAAAAAATATATTGTTTGAAAGCCATTTGGGGGCAATTTAACGAAACAGGTGTAGATAAATTGGAGCAACCCATAATTTTATTACCTGGAGCTACAAGCTAACAAGGAAGTCCCAATAATAACTTGGATGAGCCAGAGTTGGGTCAGTGGCCTGATTGGGAAATCCTAAACAATAACTCTTATTCCTCTGAGTCATTTAATCCCCAAATGATCAGAGAGAACAAAGAAAGCCCTGCAAATAGGGAAGATTTTATAATTCCATATCTGCCTATATTTGTCTGGGCTAAATACAGCCAAGAGCTTTTTAATATTCTCCCCAAAGGATACTTTGAAAACTCACCAAACAGGAATTACCCTGTAAAAAGGCAGAAATACAATGCTCTGCAAACAATATTTTCTTAGACTGGGTAAACTGCAAATAAAACAAACACACAAAGAAGATTAAACAGTAGCTGAAAAGAATAAAAAAGTAACCCAGCCTCCTTGATTTGACATTGCGAGTTATTTAAATAATGTTTCGCCCAATCCTTTGTGAGAAATACACTGAGGGCATGAATTTCCTTTATGTCTACCTAGATGTTCCAGGTCTTGTTTTCAATTTGCTTCCTCGCTTGTGCTTTTACCCACCCTGCAATGCCTTCCCCTCTTTCCTCCCTCTTACCTGTGTAACCTGATTATACCCTGACACGGATTCCTCCCAGCACAGCTTGCCCACTGCTCAGAGACTTGAGTACAGTCGCAGGCATTTATACATCTGCACTGACTCACCGAATCTATTCTTCGGCTCAGTAGGACGCCCTGAAGAAAGGTTCTCAAGCAGGGTCTAACAGGATCTTTATGAGTTGGGAGTTTATTTTTCCCTCTTTAGGTAACTGCTTTGCTAGGAGATGACAGAGATGCTGACACTCCCTGCATCAGCATCCCTCCTGGCGCCTAGCACCAGCGATTTATGATCAGCCACGACCAGGGAGCGCCCCCATGGAGGACAGCTCACAAGGCCTTATGAAACAAAGGAAGTTTCTTCAAGCAGCTTATCTGCATTAGCAGCACTTGATTCTAGATAGGCTAGTACACCAACAATTCCTCCTAAAAGAATAACAGTGGCTGAGGAGAACACACTTCCAACTGTGAAGCAATTAGAGTGCTGTTGAATGGCTGATTGCTTGTGTGTGGTCCCCTTAGTTCCCTGGTGGAGCGTGCTTATAGTTCTGCAATTGGATAAAATGGATTGGAATGAGCGCTGTCATATAGAACTGCCAGCTGTGCTACTGTTAATAAAGACACTATTTAGCTATTAATACATCCCATTCTTCCATGTTGTGCCCATTCAAACAAAATATCTTTGTTTGCGGAGGGGGTGTGACTGCACCTGTTCTTGATTCCGGAATCTGTGGCCTATGGAGGACCCCTCGTTACCACTTTGCAGCAATTGTAGCTTCCAGGCAGTGTCTGCTTGTAAAAGAAACAGGGCAACCAGATAGTGGGATTAAAACAAGAAAAAGCAAAGCTCTAAGTTTAATTGAGCTGCCGTTTCTTCAAATGGCTTTTACATAATAAAGAGCCTGGTTTATTGGGCAAGTTAGAATTTACTTGGAAGCAAATTTCATGTGACTAATGAGTCCTTCCGTTCTGCAGGGAGTTACTGTGTTTTAAATATTTCTAGGTGTGAAGGCAGGATTCTCTATGGTGACATCAGCAGGTGACAAATGCAGCCTCAGGCTGAGGAACTAACAGGAGATACCACTTCCCAGATAAGCAAAACAGGAAAGCACTGTCTTCCTGCCAGCAAGCACTATCCTAGGCTCTTTGGAGTGCTGTCTTCAAGGAATTTACAATGAGAATAGAGAGACAAGACTTATATATGCACGGAAAAATAACCCAGGGGAAGCAAGCTATGTTGTGTTTCTATTTCTATGTGGACAGACAGGAAACACAACAGGACATGGAGTGGAATCTATCCTAAAACTGCAGTTAAGGCCCAAGGTAGAGACACCAGTTAACCACTATCAGTTGGAGCAAGAGTTCATGAAGATGCTGTCCTACCATTGACAATGATGCCACCACCAGCACCATCACCTGAGCCTGTATGAGTAGAGGGTAAAAGATGGAGAAGAGGAATTCAAAAGGGTCACCATCAACCTGTGAGAATCGACTGTTCCTAGGTGTATCAGTCTGCTAGAGTTGCTACAGCAAAATACACAAACTGGCTGGCTAAACAACAGGAATTTATTTCTCACGGTCTGCAGGCTGGGAAGTCCAAGATCAAGGTGCTGGCAAGATAAGTTTCATTCTGAGCCCTCTTCCTTTGGACTGTAGGGAGCTGCTGTCTCACTGTGTCCTTACATGGCCTTTCTCTGTGCGCACTGGGGGAGGACGGAAGGAGAGAGGGCTCTTTGGTGTCTCTTCTTATAAGAAGGCTCTATCATATCTGGGGCCCACCGTTATGATCTCTTTTAAACTTAATTGCTTCCTTGTAAGCCCTATCTCCAAATACAGTCACATTGGGGGTTAGGGCTTCAACATAGGGATTTGGGAGGACACAATTTGGTCTATAGCACTAAGTGATGATTTTTTTCTTCGTTCCTCCTGAGGAGTGAGGGGTCAAGGCACATTGCTCAATCGTTGAGAAATATTGAAGGTGATTTCAAAAAGGGGAAACAGCCTCTGTCTTCCCTGGCTAGAGTCCACCTGGGGCATAAAACCTACAAGCTACCCACTCTCCTCATTGTTGCTTCCTGAGAGGAGAAAGGTGAGGGGTTCTGAAAAGAATCTGACAGGTCTTCTGAAGTGCCGGAGATGTACTTGAATGTAGAGACAGTGCCCTTCCTGGTCCAGACATTTGGAAGGGCTGGCTGGAAAGACATAGAGGGCATGAATACTAATCATGGCTTTATTTTCCATATTTTATGATGTTTTAACATCTTAAAAATCTTGCTGGCCAGGGAGAGCCCCTCCTGGGACTAGCCAATTCTTAGATAGCAAGGGACTGGGTACGCACCTCTCATGTGTAAACCAACCAATCCCAAGCCCAAGTTCCCCAGCCACCTCCTTTATCCAACTCTCACAAACCTCGCCACTACTTCCCCTGCTCTAAATCAACCCAAGGCCAAGTATCAAATGACTGGAGACCACCACAATAACCCAGGGTCCACTAATGATATTCAAACTAGCCAATCCTAAGCTGTTTACTCCGCCCTGCCTTGTCTTTCCCACAGAAACCTCAATGAAAGTTCTGGCCTAGGTTTTCCCCTCATTCCTGCCTCTGCCTCCTGACTCAAACCTGGTACTTCCCCACAAGGCCCTGGATGGCATGGTGTGACCACTTCTCTCAGGAAATGTAAGTAATAAATTCTTCTGACCTCTCCATGTCATCACTGAGTCACTTAGTCACCACTATAAATTAAAATCCTGTAGGTTCCTTTTGAGACAAAGTGCCACCAAGCACCCTCAGCAAGCATAGAAGATGACTTCAGTGGTTCTTGTGGCTCCACCTGAGAGGCCTAGGACGGGAGAAGAGCAAGGACAGTAGGACTGCCTAAGAGGTTGTTGAGCCAGTGGACCACAAATAGAGCTGGAGGCTTAGCTCTCTGAGGCATCTTTGGTGACAGAGAGGCTGGATGGATCTGGTCATTGCCCCAAGGCAACTATATTCATCTACTCAAGACTAGCTGAAATAAGGTGAACTCTACTCACCTGGGTCTACAGTCATTATCATCATTGGGTGAACTTGGCCTTTAGGTCCAACTCTTCCCACAGCCAGGTTTCATTTTTTTATTTCTACCTTCCCCTTTATTCCTACTTTCCACTATGACACTTGGGCCTCACTGATACCAATCTCAACCAGGTGAAAATAAATATTTGTAAATCTCAACGCCCTTAAAGAAAGGTGATATAATCTTCCTTGTGGTGTTTGGTTGTTATATCAACCATACCCTTAATGACTACTTCTAGAATACTACCTTGCACTTAGTAAACTTTCAATAAATACTTATTTAGTGGAAAATACTTCTGAAGTTCTAAAGATATTCAATCTTTATATTTCACAAAGAAATACTAATTTTTCTAGCTTTTTCCCAATTTAGGTCAGAGAAGAAATTGGAAAAGTATCTGGAATGAAGCAAAAATCAATTACAAGTTTGCAAAAAGTGTAGTAAATGTTGAAGAGATATACTACTTATCTTGATGACAATTTAATAGTGTTCTTCAATACATGAGGAGGGATTATGTGATAAATATGGCAATCACATATTAACTAAGACCTTTGTAATTCTCTAGTAAACTTGCTCTCTCTCTTTTGCAATTTGTTCTATCCTTTCACCTAAGACATACTACCTGTATTATAGTTATTGCAACTGAATGCAACGTAAAACCCTGCAATTCCACAAACACTTTATTTAGCACTGCTATAGATGGGGTGCTAAGGTAAGAAGTTGCAAGCACAGTATCTAATCTCTGAAAAAGGAGAGAAAGACATAAATGGAAGGTAGAGTGCCAGAGTGGTAGAGAGTACAGACCAAGGAATCAGATGGCCAGAATTTGAGTTCCGGCTTTGCTGTTTACTAGATACATGATCTTGCACAATTTACCTAAGTCTTCTAACATTGTTTCCCCACTTGTAAATGGGACTACTAATAAAATCTGCTTCACAGGGCCGGCCCGGTGGCGCAGCGGTTTAGTCCGCGCTTGGCAGCCCAGGGTTCGCGGGTTCGGATCCTGGGCACCCGTGGACGCACTGCTTGTCAGCAATGCCGTGGCGGCGTCCCATATAAAGTAGAGGAAGATGGGCATGGATGTTACCCCAGGGCCCGTCTTCCTCAGCAAAAAGAGGAGGATTGGCAATGGCTGTTAGCTCAGGGCTGGTCTTCCTCACACACACACACGAAAACCTGCTTCACACAGAGTTCACGTGAAAGTTATAGTATACAAACACTTAGCACTGGGCTACACACTTTACATGGCCCCAAAATATTTGCAAAGTTCGTTAGGTGTTACATGACTGAAAACAATAGCACATGATAATACTAGAGTAGAGGTAGAAACAAATTTCTATGTGAGCACAGATAAGGGACCAATTTATTCGGCCTGAAGATACATGGTCAGGAAAGGTTTCCCAGAGTTTTTGCTAGGACTTGGAGTAAGAGTCAATAGAGAGTGGGGGAGCAGAATCAGATGACATGAAATGGCATGACACATTCAAGAAAAAAAGGATCAAAGTGGTGCATTAATTTCCTAAGGCAGCTGGAACAAACAACCACAAACTGGGTGACTTAGAAAGACTGAAATTTATTGTCATACAACTCTGGAGGCTAGAAGTCCAAAATCAAGGTGTTAGCAGGAGGGTCGAGCTCCCTCTGAAAACTGTAGGGGAATCCCTCTTTGCCTCTACCTAGATTCCAGTGGTTTGCTGGCAATCTCGGGCATTCCTTGGCTTGTAGATGATTCACTCCAATCCTGATGTTCTCGCTGTGTGTTTTTACGTCATCTTCCCTCTATGCATGTCTGTCTCTATGTCCAAATTTCCCATTTTTATAAGGACGCCAGTTATATTGGATTAGGGTCCATTCCTAGACCTCATTTTAACTTGTAACTTGTAAAAAAAAATATATTTTCACATAAGGTCACATTCTGTGGTACTGGGGGTTAGGACTCTAGCATATCTTTTTGGGGGGTCACAATTCAAACCACAACAGGGGGTATTGCTTGAGTGTAGGATTCATAGAGAAAAAGGAGTGGGTAGCAAGCAGGCAGAGGCAGTCAGTGAGGCTAGGACAGAACTCTGTGATGCTGTGGAGCTTGCACTTTATTTTATGGAAAATAAAGAAACACTAATGGCTTTTACCCAGAGGAGCAGTTTGATCAGATCTACATTTTAGAAATTACCTCAGCTGACCGTGTTGAGAATGGATTGGACCACGGGGAACCTGGGAAGAAGGATATCATGGGTGGGTATTACTACTCTTCAGGAGAATCACATGGGGTCCATCCTGGAGTAGAGCCCATGGGATGGAACAGGAGGGAACAGATAGATGCAGGAGAGATTTGGCGGCAGAGTAGACCCCATCACCATTGTGCACACCTCCATCTTCTCTAGAAAGGAAGGTCCTTGAGGGCAGAGTCCACATCCTACTAATTTTTAATCCTTTCACCACGTCTAACACCATGCCTTGTGTTTTAGTCAGCTCAGGCTGCCATAACAAAATACCATAGACTGTGGGTCTTAAATGACAGAAATTCATATTCTCACGTTCTGGAGGCTGGGAGTCCAAGCATGGTTGGTTTCTATTCTGAGGTCTCTTCTCTTGGCTTATAAACGGCCACCCTCTTGCTGTGTGCTCACATGATCTTCTCTTCATGCATGTACGGGGAGAGCGGGAGAGAGAGAAAGCAAGAAAGCAGGCTCTCTGGTGACTCTTCTTTAAAGAGCACTAATCTCATTGGGGCTGGCCCAGTGGTATAGCGGTTAGGTTTGCGCATTCCACTTCAGTGGCCCAGGGTTCGCTGGTTCAGATCCTGGGCACAGACCTGCTCACTGGTCATCAGTCCATGCTGAGGCAGCATCCCCTATAGAAGAGCTACAACTCTACAACTATGATACACAACTACGTACTGGGGCTTTGGGGAGAAAAAATAAAAAGAGGCAGATTGACAGCAGATGTTAGCTCAGGGCCAATCTTCCTCAAAAAAAAAGGAGCACTAAACCCATGGTGGGGCCTCACTCTCAGGACCTCACCTCCCAAGGCCTCATCTCCAAATTCCATCACACTGAGTGTTAGATCTTCAACACAATAATTTTTGTGGGGTACGCAAACATTCAGTCTGTAACATCTTGTACATAACACTTTGTAGAGGATTCAAAAAATGTAACAAGATGAAAGACTCTGCTCTTAACATTGGGATTTAGGTGGCCAGATTAAATAGAGGACACTCTATTAAATTTGAATTTTGAATAAACAACAAATAAATTTCAGTATAAGAATGTCTAATAACTAAAAAGTTTTTTGTTATTTATCTGAAATTCAAATTTAACTGAGGATCCTATATTTTTATTTGCTAAATCGGGCAATCCATAGGTGTATTTCAAGAAAAAAAAAGCATCTGTTTCCTAATGCAGCAAGACCCCTGTATACTTGGGACATGCAACATTTGGGATACATTTATCCTAAAAAAAAAGCATTCATTGTTTATCTGAAATTAAAATGTAACTAGTCCTGTATTTTTTATTTACTAAATCTGGCAACCCTAATTAGGATGATTTGCTGATTAATAGGGTTGGAAGTAATAAAAAGTAATAAAGAAAAATTCCAAAGGATATAAGCCAAAAAGAGAATTCACTTTTCCATGCAAATAAAAACTACAGGCTCCCTTTTGGAGCCCCTGTCAGTAGGAAATGTATCTTACTCACCCTCTTCCCCTAGTACCCAAAGCATTCAATAAATATCATTAAATAAGCATTTATTGGAGTTCCAAAGGACTCTGAAGTATGAGAAGTTCCAATAGATATGGTATCGCTATCCCAACTCCAACTTCCCAGATTCTAGAAGGCTCCAGACCTGCAATTTAAATCTGTCAGAATGGCCTTATTAAAAAGACAACAAATAACAAGTGCGGTGAGGATGTGAAGAAAAGGGAACCTTCATACACTATTGGTGGGAATGTAAATTGGTGCAACCACTATGGAAAACATTATGGAGGTTCCTCAAAAACTTAAAAATAGGTGGCCCCTCAGGAACATCAAGGAGACAGAGATCGCAGCCCTGGCTTTTCTTCCATCCTTGCTGGGAGAGCTCTCTACAGCCTGCGTGCACCTCGTGGTCTCCCTGAGGGAAGGGGAGTGAGCCAGGGCCTAGGGGCTCCATGTGAGCACCAATGGGCCTCAAGGCCAGGTCTGTCCTTCTGGGAGCAGAGGGGCGATTTGGAGGCCCAGGTCCTGCAGCTCCAGGATAAATGACCCTGGTCCCCACCTCTCTGAGCATCCATGTCCCGTCCTTCAACTGGGCTGAGGTGCTGGGGCATCATGGGGGCTAGAGATCCAAAATGTCCTGATGGTTTGGGAACTAACAGTGAAAGATACAAATCTTGAACCCTGTAGGCCCACAGCCCTGCCTGGCAGCCCACCAAGTCAGTACTCCTGGCTTGTGCAGTGTACAGGCAGCGCTGCTGGCACACCCCATTTGCTGAGGAGGATATGGTCTGCCTTTGGTTCCCTAACTCTCCACAGAGCCTGCTGCCCCATTTTGTTTTCGCCTTTACTCTGGCCCTGGTCTCCTGCCTCATGCTGTGACGAGTTTGTTCATTTTGCCACCTACCTTGTACACAGGAAAGAAACTCCTTACGGGAAGTGTCACCTACTAGTGGCCCAAGAAACTCAAGGGTGGGTTTGGACGCATTTAACTGTTTTTCCAAGTTGCTTTTTGTGTTAAGGAGACACGCCCAGCAACCACCCCGAAGCTAACCAAGCCTCCCTCCAAGAGCTACACCCATGACCTTGCCTTATTTTTAATGTGAAGATCTCTTCAAGAGGAGATTAAGCCTCATTACCATAATCTGCAGTGTACCAGCCTCTCTACCTTTTGAATATTCATTCCCCAACTGAAATAAGAGTTCCAGCCTCCCTTTGTTCAGGGACACCACGACTTTGGAAATGATTCCTCATGGCGTCCTATTTGCTGCAAATATTTTACTTTGTGAGACAACTTCCACTGGTGTAGCGTCTTATTTAACTCATCAGGAAGCGAGTCCACTTAGTTCAGTATGAGAAGCACCACCTAGAGATTCCTGCAACTCCAGCTGGGGGGCCCAGGCTCTGCTGGGGTCGGGCCTGCCAGAATCTGACATCAGCTCCGTTTCTTTTACTGAGTTCCCCAGGCTGAGTCTCCTCCTCTATGTGCACTGCCACATTTTCATTTGACACATTTTCTACTTACATTTAAGCCTCTGAGATCCAGTAAGATCCTAATCCTGGAGCTTAATGCATCAGATGACATGTTTGTTTTGGACAAGATTCCAGTTGAAACGTTGAAAAAGCCAACAGAAACCTTTCCTTGTCCATTATCTACTTAAGATTTCCTACATTAAGATAAGCATGGATAAGGCTTCTATGTCTTAAAGCATTGAGGCCCGTGAAAATCTCATCGGTAACCCGGGCCTCCCCTCTACCTACTTCCACACCTATAAACAGGAGAGCGAGCAGGTGAAAACAGGGAGTTGTTCTAATGGGTATGAGTGCCAGATCCATAGTTCAGTTTCTTGCATATTAAGTTTTCTCACTTCTTTATTCTAATGTCTTTAAGTCCAGCGCTTTCTAAGTATCTGCCACCCAGTAGGTTTCCAATATTTGTTTCCTTCCCTGCAAGCCATCCCTGATTGAAGTACATTCAGCTTTCAAATGAGCTTAAGCCCAGAAATACCCAAAAATGGGGAGTCCCTGAGGAGGGGCTGACAGGGCTTCTTTTCAATCTATGTTTCCAATAAGTCCTGGGAATTATTTGTGACTATAATGACATGACCAAAAAAATCACATCTTTGCCCTGGCAAGCACATCAGATCACTGCCCAGTGAAGATGAACTTTATACAAATATGATAGCCCAGTGGTCATACAGTCATAGGATGTAGATGAATAATGTCAGTATGCTCTCTAACTCCATAAAAGTAGAGTCTTCAAAACAGAATTATGAAAATATAAATAAAATTCCCAATAGGTGGGTGTTTTTAAAAAGATAACAAACTAAATCACTATTGGAACATTATGGATTTCCTTCCTTGAGTTTGTGTCTGTTTAAATGGGCTATTCCTCTAAATAGCAACCTTTTGGAGAGCCCTCCTTAAAATCAGAGCAATACATCTAATGACCTTTTGAAGACTAGTCCCAGGATCCTGTGGAACTTTTCTATTCTTGCATTCAACTCTTTCAAGCTGGCTCCTTATCACTGAGATTTTTTTCTTTCTCTCATCAGAATGTTCCCAAATTGCCTCTGTTGGTAAATTATTCGTATAAGGCAAAAGCTTTTAAATACATTTGACAAGACAACTTCTTTAGCAAAGTCATTAAGATAAGAGACCTCAGCAGGGTTGGACCTTATTCAGATTAGACACAAAGCCTGGCTGCATGAGCCATGGTTTTTCTCTTCTCCCCCTTTCTATCTCACAATTTTTTTTTTTTTTTTTGGTATCTTTAGCTAAATGTCATTCAGTATAACAAATCACCACTTTGCCACAAGTAATGTAGGTTTCTGGCAGTGTGCAAAACCGTTTCACTTGCAGGATTATAAAACATCGAACATGGAAATGTAGCCTGAGGAAAAAAATTCATTCCAAGTTCAGAGGTGATTTTAGAGACAGTGAATATTAAGGACAACCTCTTTCCGGAGATTCCGATGACAACAGTAATGGAAGAATTGGGTTAAGACTGGGAGTAGTATGTGTGTTTGTCCAGGATAAGCACATGAATGACATTCTTGAAAAGCGCATGTGTGCTTATTTAGACAATATTAAGTGGCCACAGAGTTTTCATGCTAACAAAAACATATGTTCAAACTTCGGTGTTGCCAGTTGATGACCTCAAAATCCACTGTCAGCCTGAACCCAAAAGAATCAACATAGTGTATCCTGTGGGGTTTTTAGGCAATAAAGTTTAAAGGACAATCTGAGTAGGGAGAAAATTGTAGCAGCCAAATTATGATATTATTTAGGAAGTAAAATGCAAAAGAGAGCCAAGAACTTCAGAGTTTCTGCCCAGCTGCTCAGAGCTTCCTCTCCATATATAATTAATTAATTAATTCAACTCCACACATAATTACAGTCAATTTGCATTAAACCTGGTGTTAATAATTAAACAATGCTGGCGGTAGAACTTTAGTCTCAATTTTGTTTATTAATCTGGAAAAATAACCCAGGTTTGAGAAAATATCTTATTTGTTCATGACTCATCCATTATATTGTTACAGTCTCTTCAGTATTCCAACTTGTCAAAAACTGCCTTAGTTCCCTTATAAAAAGGAAATACAGCATGTGGAAGGCTAAGCTGATTCTTCTTGGATCACATGGTTCTCCTGTCCCAAGAAGATCACCTTCTGAGGTGACCCTGTGCTGAGGACGAGCGTTACAGACCCAAGAAGGGGGCAAAACATGATGAGAAGGATGAAACAAAGGACCAACCAATGTAAACGGCCAGGGTTTTCCTCAGTAGGTCATTAAACACTCTTTTTTGGTTTCCACATTGCCATTGTCTGCGACGAGAGCAGGCATTACGACACTTGAAAGATGGCATGACTCTTTTTCCTTCATGACATTTTACACATTGGAAGAATTTTAAATGCTCTTTATCCAAAGATCACAAGAAGTCAGTCCCCAGGCCAAACATAACCTCAGATATGTTTTGCTGAGCTTGTAAAACTATTTTTTTTTAGTATGTATTAATTGTAAACTTTAACAGTCATGAGATTCTGTATGTAAACATCTCTGTCTGACTCCTTTTGAATACCCATAGGTAGGAGTCACATTTGAGGCTGAGTTACTGTATCTATCTCCTTTACATCTAGTACACCAGTTTGCCAAAGTTTCAATCCAGCCTGTGAGCTTCTCTTACATACATAGCCAACCTGCATCCTGTGGAGATATTTGACTTTCTAACTCTTGCTCTAGCCCAGACCATTAATTCTGCAGATGAGAGATCCAAGGCTCAGAAAGGGCAACTTGTCCAAAAATCAAGAGCCAATACCAGAGCCAGGCCTAGAACCGCGTTCTTTCCATTACACCTCCCTACCTCTCCTTCTTGATATCCACCTGATCATGATTGCGGAATAC
Organism: Tapirus indicus; assembly: GCA_031878705.1. Classification (NCBI taxonomy): domain Eukaryota; kingdom Metazoa; phylum Chordata; class Mammalia; order Perissodactyla; family Tapiridae; genus Tapirus; species Tapirus indicus. The sequence continues at coordinate 43,129,060 of CM062925.1, forward strand.
TGATTACAATGGCACATCGTAATTACAATAACCACAACTATGAAATACACTTTTTTCAATGAACAAATTCAAGGGGTTATAATAAGATATAAAATGTAGGCTAGAAACAAAACCTCAAGATTGGTAACACTTATCAACTGGTGATCTTTATAGTTTTCACAATAGTTTTAAGCAATGCAATACGTTGATTAAAGCCATATTTGGAGCCAACATAGGTGGAAAATGTAGCAGTCAAATTATGATATTATATAGTAAGCAGGACTCAAAAGAAAACCAAGAACTTCAATGTTCCTGCCCAGCTTTTCAGAGCTTCTTCTCTCTATATAATTATAAGTATGTTCACTAGAATTTGAAAGACATGGAAACTAATTTTTGATTTGAATCCAGTTTGCTTTTGGCCAATAGGATAGATCATGCCTTTATCGCACATTTGGACTGGTTCCCTTTAATATGAAGTGTTAAGCCAGATGATTGCAAAAAGTCTATTCTTCTTTGATTGTTGTAATCTGGTTAAAATTTTATTAAAACCACAGTAGTTGTTAGATGTAAATCACTGTTTAAAATGGACTGTTAAGAGATTCTTCCTAACGCTGTGAGTCCCTGATTTCAACACCCCCAGTTGCACCTGTACACCTCCACACTTTCACAGCCTGAGGTAACCACAGATGGAATCTTGGAGTACTGCCAGGTTTTTGAAGTCCAAACAGATCAATAATCACAGAATCCTTTTAACTTTGGGAAGCCCCATTCTGCCTTTATTGGCACAGTAGGTTGTCATTTGCATTGAGTGACCAACAGACAATACCAAGGCGCTGAGGTTCTCAGAATTCAAAATTAACAACCCACATTAAATAGATGACTCCTGTTCTCTTATGTGACATAGTCCCAAACTATCGGGGATATAGTCCAAGTACAAAATGTTGCCATAAAATGCATGTCTTACTGCCTGCTTCCTCTTGAGATCACACCTCCTTCTCCATGTGTTGTCAGTAGGGAATAGTGGAATGCAGGGGGAATGATGAGAACACAAGGGGCAGAGCTTCCGAGGGAACTAGGAGGTTGGCATTTAGGCACAGACTCTACAATAAGTGCTGGCCCTCACCCATGATTTCTACTTCCCTGCTCTGACCATTACAACCACATGCACATGACCCCATCCATCTTTCTGTTAACTCAGAAGCCACACTCCTGCTTTGAAAATCATGAAAGTGCTGTGGCCTAGGATTCTATAATTGGAAATCACAGTTTTCTCATTTATAAAATGAAGAGCTTGGACTGATCTCTAAGATCAAAAGACAAACGTTTTAAGATCTTGTGCGTTATTAGTTACTTAGCAAAATCCTACTAATTCAGAGAGATAGCACCTTGACATTGTAGAGAAGATGCTGCTGTGTGGTTTATTCACCTGAAAAAAGGCTATAGTTTCTTCTCTTTTGACAGTGGGTTTCAGAGATTATGGCATCTTTTCAGGTCAGCTCAAGAAACATTTCTTTGGCCTTGTTAGATATTGGGGGCACAGATATGCAATCAACCATTCCACAGATATTTGAGGAGATAACATTTGAATTGACACATAAATATTGTGTCTAGGCAGAGAATACAACAAATGCAAAGACTCTAAGACCTAACTTTGGTATGTTGAAAGAGGCCTAAGAACATAAAGAAGGCCAATATTTGTAGGGGAGCATAGTGGGAGATGAGGCCCAGCAGGAGGCCAGGATCAGATCATGTAGATCAGGGAAAGAATTCATATTTCATTCTGAATGCAACGTAGGTTTTATTCTACGTGCTGCTGGAGAAGCAGAGACAGCATCTAACTCAACAAGATTGATGGGGTGAGGCAACCGGAATGAACTGTAGAAGTTTATGGCTAAGCCAAGTCTTAAAGGATTAACATGTTTCATCAGGAAAAAGGAGAGTAGGAAAAAAGGTTAGAAAGGAAAAAGAGGATAGGAGAAAGAGAGAAGGCAGTTCCGGTGGAGGAAACACAATGAATAAAGACCCGGGATTTTCACAGTGTTTTGGGAAAGCCATTAGGGGTTGAGAGTTGCTAGAGCATAAAACAGGAGAGAGGAGAGGCGGTATGTGAGACTGAGAAAGTGGGCAGGTCCCAGAAATGATGATATTACAATCACAGCTACTCAGATGTATAAAACACATTTGCTTTACGCATGCTAAGTTTCCATATTTTATTAGACTACGCTTGTGGCCAGACAGCTTACAATCTTAGGCACCTAGCTTTTCCTCTCAGCATCTAACATAGTGCTAGTGGATATTCAGTAAATACTCGTTCCTTGAGGATCATGAAGTAAACCTCACTAACCATTTCTACTCATTTCTGCCCAATGTATCACCAGGGTCTTCACTAAGTCGGGTAGATCAAGGAAACTGGCAGGTGATGATAATTGCTGCTTAGAATTCCCGGAGAAACAATGTTCAAAGGGCCCCACCACCTGCCTTATTTCTGGCCGATAAAATTAGCAAGCCCACAAATTTGTTAAGATGACTTGTTTTGCTTGAGTAATGCTTCATTACCTTACCTGAAGTGCAAAGCAACTTCCTGAGGGAAGAATATTTCACAGGAAATAATAACATATATAAAAGCTTTATGGTTTTCAAAATGCTTTTACATATGTAATGTTTTATCCTCCTACCAACTCTTGGGGTTAGGCAAGATGGATATTGCCATTTTCATTTTATTTCTATGAAAACTGAGGCTCAGAGAGGTCACACAATTGATAGACTGGAGCCAGAATTAGAACCCCTTGACTCCCATGTTTTGTCACCATGTGCTTTCCGTGAATAATAATTTTGACAGACAAATGCACCATAATTTTATTATTTAGGTTTAAAAAAGGACAACTAATTTGCTACAAATTAATCTTTTGTGTGAAAGATTTGCATTTGTTCTTCCATTTCTTTATGGAACAAATATTAACCCAGTGCCTACTATGTACCAGATATTCTTCTAGTCACTAAGCTATAACAAAATAAACAAAAATCCCTGACCCCATGTTGTTTATAGCCTAGTGGGAGATAGACAATAATCAAGTAAACCACACAGAATGTCAGATGATGGTAAGTGTTATGGAGTGTGATAAAGCAGTGAAGGAAGATAGGAGCCATAGGGTGGGTGGGTGGGTGGATGTGGTTTTAAGTAGAATGGTCAGGAAAGCATTGCTAAAATGATGGCATTTGAGCAAAGGTCTGAGGAAGGCAATGCAGTGAGCCAAGAGGACAGGTGGGGAAAGAGATTCCAGGCAGATAAAACAGCAATTGTCTGGGGCCAGCCTGGTGGTGTAGTGGTTAAGTTCGTGCACTCCGCTTTGGTGGCCTGGGGTTTGCGGGTTCGGATCCCAGGCGTGGACCTACACACCACTCATCAAGCATGCTGTGGCGGCGTCCCACATACAAAATAGAGGAAGATTGGCATGGATGTTAGCTCAGGGCTAATCTTCCTCAGCAAAAAGAGGAAGATTGGCAGTGGATGTTAGCTCAGGGCTGATCTTCCTCACACACACAAAAAAATAGCAATTGCCAGAGCCCCGATAGGGCAGAATGCTTGACTTATTGGAGGAACAGCAAGGGGTTCCACGTGGCTGGAGAAGAGGGTAAGATTAGGATGAGATGCAGGTAGAGTTAATGATGTGTGTGTTGGGAGTGAGGAAGCCATTGGAGGATTTTGAGCAGAAGACTGACATCATCTGTTTTAACTTGCAAAAGGATTATTCTGACTGCTAAGAGAAGAATAGATCATATGGAGGAGATGGTGGTAATGACAGACATAACAACGACTCATATGGAGATGGTTGCACTAATCCAAGTGAAAGATGACACTGGCTGAGATCAGGGTGGGAGCAGTGGAGAAGGTGGAAGTGGTTCAGCTGAGAATGTATTTTGAAAGTGGGGCCAAAAGGACTTGCTTAAGGACTACAGACAGGTTGTGAGAGACAAATAGTTTTGTTGAGTCCCCACCATGTGCCAGGAATTTGGTTAAGCCTGGGCAATCCATCATTGGGATGCAATGATGCTACAGATACACATGGTTCTTTCCTGTGTTGAGTAGCCACCTCTCAATTCGGCAAGTGGCCTATCGATTAAAATGGCCTCATTTGTTTCAATGTTTACTGTTGCCACAATTCTTACCCATCACCCCAGGTCTGAGCAAGTCAAGTATTTTCATTTGGCCTCAATTTCTTCATAGAGGGTTGATAGAACAAATGAACAAAGGTCCTTGTAGCTTCAATACTCTAAAGAGTCGGTGCATCTAAAAAAAAGGTGTGTGGGGGGTGGTGTCTCTTTTTCATTATCTTCTACAAGAAGATAATTTTTTTAGGGAACATTGAAAATGTTGGGATCAGGGGACACGAGGAGGCCTCACTTATATCTGTGCCCTTGCCAGAAAGCATATGATTGCCAACACATCTGTCATAGACTCTGAATTGCAATCAATAGCCTGCTAAACCACTACCTCCAATGTGCAAAAAAATAAGACCCAAGGGAGTTCTACCTTTGGGGAGATCTCTGGCTGCTTTCTTATGATGCCAAAGAGGGCAGTGAAGCAGGATGCTTGGCTCTGCTGTCCTGCCACCGCGGTGCAGAGGGCCAGGTTTACAGAACTCGGCCTTTCTGTGTCCTAGCTTGATCTTAAGCTGGTGAAAGGCCTTGTTTATATCTCACTGTCTCAGCATTTACCATTGCTCCTTCTTTCTCTCTGTTTTCTCAGTGGAGAAAGCTACTGAGATGATACATAAGGTGCATACTAACCATCACATCCACTCTCATCATCACAGCAGAAGTCCAGCTGGGGACACAGGAGCAGAACAATTGCTCTGGCAGAGCCCAAGGAAAGACAGTGACTTCCAAAACCAGAGTCTTACACATCAGCCCTCTGCCCAAGGAGATGCATGGGAACCAAATGGCTTCCCCTGCCTCCTAATTTGCTCCACACTGTTCACTTGCTCTCAACTGCCTTACTTCTCACAGCTGTCACCCTGTCTGTCACTCAGGCCTCCCTCCAGGTTAATGGATGATTCCACTTCTCTGCATCTCCAACCTCAGCTAACCCTCTCAGAGAGTGTAGCTTTTCTCTGCTCATCCCTCTTTCCAACTGGCCTCATACACAGAACTTGGAAAAGAGGCATAGCTAAAAAAGAAAAAACAAAAATCACACTTCAGTAAGTTTCTGTATATAGAATCCTGTGACACTACCTCATTTTGTTTCCGTAAAGATTCTTTGCTATAGGAGCTTCGTCCTGGGGCACAAATCCATGACCAATAACAGTCTTGGTGCTGCATCCCGGCACACTATGCCTCCAGAAATTGCTGTTCTTTATCTCATTCCCTTGGCCTTCATCTTATCTGGTTTCTGTCCTTATTTTCAGGTGTCCAGGGGGTAGTTCTTCTCTTGGCTCTCCTCTCCCCTACAAATTCATAATTGTTTTGAACTTCTCCCACTTGTATCTCTTCCTGTAGGTTCTGTGCTTAAGATGTATGGACTGTTAGATGCAGATCTATGCAGACTTATGGTTACTTTCTATACAGTTCTGTATTTCTTCTAGTGATTGGGAGGTTTTTGCTGGATACGCTTATAAATGTTTGTTTGTGTGTGGAAGGAGGTTGTTATTATTTTTAAAGCAAAAATCTTCTACAGCACTGTGTAGCCCTTGCCAGAGGAAGTCACAAGCTGGCTGCCTCTCTACCAGAAAAAACTCTACCCTGCCGTTCCTTGAGCCACAGCCAGAGTCAGCATGTGGCACTGGCTTGGGGCCAAGAGGGCTTTGCTACTGGCAGGGAGGTGGTGACAGGCTGATGGGGGCTCAGAATCCTCTCATCACACTTTCTCAGGGAACCTAGTCCAAATTTATTTCCTGGTTCATACATTCCATTATAGTCAAAGCCAGCAAGCACCACATAAAATGGAGATTTTTAAATACACTTAAAACTGGAGGATGGTTTTCTCACAATTGGGTTCAGTAAATTACGGGGGAGGAAAGGTGCTGGGAGCTTTTCCTGTGCACAGAAATATACGGTCACGCCTTTGGAATTAGGAAATAAAACGAATGCCGCTAACCTGTCTTCTAGGTGGAGGTGATGAGAAAGAAAGGTTTTAGGGGGTTCTTTGCCAAATAGGGGTTTTGACTCAACCAAGATCTTCCTCAAGTAGCTCCGGCTTTCCTGAGAAGGTCCAGGAAACAAGTGGCACCAGCCAGATGTGAGGAAACCCTTCAACCTGCCCACAGCCCCTCCTCCGGCTGAGGACGGGAATGGCAAGTCCACCTGGCCCTGTGAAGACAAAGTCCTTCTCTCTGTCTGTAGCTTTATGGGTTGGCAGCTCCGGAAAAGCCTCCCTTTGATCTTGAGCTTTGAAGGGATCAAACGAGCTCCTTTAATGGGTGGGAATGCGGCTCTGAAAATCCTACCTTTTGTCAGTAAAGCATTTCTCCTTCTCCTCTTGGGGCAGGTGCATTTGGAGGATGGAGTCTGCTTTCCAGGCCCTGAGCCAGATGTTCCTTCTCGCAACAAGTAGAACAAAGGCGTGAAAGTGAGATCAGGGCAGCAACTGACAAGGCCTTGTCCACAAATGAGCTCTGCTGGGTGTGGGAGTTAGTTCTTGATGTGTTCCTTCCTGAAACCTGCTTTAAGTACACTGCATTTTACAAAGGCCAGAAATCAGCTGCTTTGGTGTTAACTGTGCTGATCATGACTTCTCAGAGCTTTTAGATTTTGTTTGGAGGAGGGCTCACCTTTAAGCAATGGGATTTGGGCTAACATCCTTTGATTTATGAGATATGTTTCAACCTTTTTCAGCCTAGGATCCCAGACTCCTTCTGAATGCCAAAACAGCCTTTAAATAACCACTTTTATTCCCTCAGCCTATGCTGCTACTATGACAGCAGAAATAGAAAAGAAAAATTGGATCATGGTATATTTCCTGAGGCCCATTCCAACGTGACTCTGACATGCTGTTAAAATCTCACATCAGGTAGATATTTAATGCATTTCTCAAGCTCACCTGAATTAAGCAAATTCAGCACACTCTCTAATTCCTGGGTAAGTTTGACACTGTTTCCTTATAAATGTTTTCCAGAAATTGCCTTTAATACCTTTAGGGAAGAGTTACTGGTGATTATGCCTCCAAATGAGTCCATAACTGTTCAAGCTAACAGTTGAAATTTCTTGGTGATACATATATTTCATCAAGCATCCTTTGGAACCAGATCTCCCAGGGTATATTCCACAAATCCCTAGTCCCAGGAGAATGCTCCTTGAAGAGAGAGCTCCATAGCCAAAGGAATTAGGAAAATATTTGAGTACCATAGTTACTTCTTGAAATTCTCACTGTGCATGAAATTTAGTCTCTTAGAAGAAACTTGTTAAATATCATTTAACCCTTATATCCTTAAATTATCTGACCAGGGGAAATGTTTTCCACGCATGATTAATATTCCATGGAACTACAACTCTTGAGGGTGTAGGGGATCAGAATTGGCTACCTCAAGATGTGTCTCTTTAGCTTGCTCTGAAGGAGGCTTTGACCTTCACCCCCCCCAAATGTCTAAAGAGATTTGGGGTGAAGGCCTGTCCCTGGGACGGGCCATCACCTTGGAAAACTCTGGGTATAGATAGACTGGGAGGGTCTTTGCTACGCCCATTCTTATCAAAGTTCTATTTACCGGACATTTATATTTGTAAGGAAAATCTCCATTTGTAAAGGTATCTCCTTCTCTGTACTGGGAAGAGGGGTGGGTGACCTCATCTTTAGAAACTTGTTAGTGTGGAAGGCGAGGCCTTAAATCTGTATAATAACCTTACTGTACCTTTCTGGTAATCTCCAATAACTGACCCACCCTCAACATCCTACTTTGTTTAAGAGGAGAATGACCACCATTTTGTCGAGAGATACTCAGTTTCCCCGAGTCTCTCCCATGTATACATGTTATAAAGCTTTGTTTGATTTTCTCCTGCTATTCAGCCTCATGTCAATTTAATTTGTAGCCCAGCCAGAAAGGACCCAAAGTGGGTAGAGAATGCACTTTCTCCCCTTCAAGGGAAACACACAGAATGAGATATTCTGCCTTAGAGCACAATCATAGAATATACCTGGAACACTTTCTCAGCAGATTCCCAGGCCCTTTCCTGGGATCTGACCAGGTAGATCCAGAGTGGGGCCCTGGGAACCTGACTTTTAACAAGGACTCCAGATGATTCTTACTGAAGAGGTATGTTTCAGAAATTCTGACTTTCTGTACATCTACTTTCTCCACACCCTACCACACACACACACACACAAACAAATATATGCTAGTTATGAAAGCAAACCATAAAATATACAAACTCCTGAACGTAATAGAGATGATTTCTTCTTGGAGTAAGAAGGAAGAGATAATGTAGGCAGTGGCATTCTAACTCAAGTTGAAGCATATAAAGCCGCTCTACCTTTTTATCAGCAGGCTTCTAAAAATAATGAGCACGTCAGCCTAAGAGAGTGCAGGAGCTGGTACAGGATGGTGGTTAAGCACGCAGACCAGGAATGCAGCCACCTGGGTTTGGGATCCTTGTTCTACTGCTCTGTTTTCCAAGCCTCAATTTCCTTATTTGTAAAATCAGGGATAATAAAAATAATAGTATTCCCCAACATAAGGAATTATAGAGGATTAAATTAGACAACATAGGTAAATTGCTTAGTATAACACCTGGCATGTTATAAGTGTTTGATAAATATTAACTATTATTTTTAAGGAAAGATTTTAGGAGGCATGAAAATACATCAAAAAAGGGAAAGGAGAAAGTCTTGGATACCTGGAAAATCATCCCAGCAGAAAGCTCCTCTGAGTACAACACAGAATAGCACATGGTGAGTTTGTTTTTTGCCTTATCTGTGTTGCCGTCAGCAGCTCCCAGACTCCTGCAGTGGGCATAGGTTAGCATTTCTGGATGCCTCCCCCGTTCCCTGTGCTTTGAAGCCTTCCAAGTTCCAGTCCGTCAGCACCCAAGGTTTACCTCACCCTCCTCGGCAAACAAATGCAAGGCAGCACAAAAAGGGTTACAGCCATGTTTCTAAACAAATAAGAACTGCCAAGGCTTGGTGCTGATATGAAATTATAATCAAGGCATTCACGGATTGGTAGTATTTATCATGTTGTTAGCATTGTAAATTTGTACCATTGTAGATAGGAGTCACACAGCTTGAGGCCCTGTACCTTCACCTATTGTTTTCCCTGTGTTATGATAAATTTCCAGCAACACTTGATTAAAACTGCCAATTTGTTGGGAATAAAGAGAATCTCTCGACACCACCAGGACTAATTACGTTGTCCTTGCCAAAGGGGTAGTTGAATAATTGCATGCGATTATTGCACAGGCATGGCGCTTTTCACGTCAGTAGCAAAGCAATGAAGATTGATTCCCTTTAATTAATCATTCAAAAATAGCCCCCTTGTATCATTCCCCAAATAGGAGGGAGCATGTTCCTACATCTTTCTTCCAAAAGGCGCCTGGATGCAATTGCTTCTCTGATGAGATATCAAAATGTGTGTGCCTGTCTGAGATAGGAGGACCTTCTCTGTAATTGATTGTGGATCCTATTCTCCCAATTCTTTCTCTGCAGCCCTGAACTCTCTTTGTAATCTTAACAGCCTGGAGCGCATTTACATAGCTTTCATTAATTGTACTCTGGCTTCTCATTAGAAAGGGAGGCGACAATTCTTATCTGATCCAATCTAGGCTTTATTTTGCATTGCTACTAACATGATGTATTGGGCTTAAGTATTCCTAGTGTTTGGTTTGGATGGCCAAAGTCTCCATACTATTAGCAGGCATTGATATACACTATTATATATTATTTGCTTGGTTTGTTTATTGCTTTTTACAAAAATATCCAAATTCAGCTTTGTTTATGTTTTGAAAACACTGACGCCTACTTTCTCAATTCAATCCTTTAAGTCTGAAGATTCATTAAGTCAGTATCTTAAAATGTTGCTTGGATTTTTCATATACTCTTGTCATCGACATGACTGTTAACAGTGTTTGCTCTGAAAAAAGATTCATTCAGCAATATTTGTTGATGGTCCTCTGCAAAAGAGTTGTTCTTGATGCTCTGGAGAGATGCTAAAGAAGGAGGATTGCACGGCTTTCTAACTGAGAAGCAAAATTGTGAAGTAGGAAATGTCCAATTTTGGCACATCTCCACTTCCCACACCCTGCTCTCACCAACTGTTCCTCTCTCTTCCATTTTCAGAAAATATTGTATTAATAAGTTTTTATATAATCTTATTTTCAACTGTTTGAGTCACTAGAGGAATAGGGCAGGTGCCCATCTTAGTATGTCATCGCCTATGTCTTTACTTTGAAACTTCCTCTCCAAAGATCCTTCTCCTTTCCACTCCTCTCTGCCTACTCCTAAAATCTGAACCAAAGCCCTTCCCCTGTCATCTTTCAAGGCTTAGTCCATCAAGCAGGAACAAAGGATGAAAAGAAAAGGGAGATGCAGTATATGGGGATCACATTAGGCTTTGTCCTGTATATACCTGGATGCCCATCACTGTTATTTTTGTTTCTTTACATTTAAAGATGCATTATTTGAATAAACTTTAAGAAGTAAGTGGCTGAATATCTGCTTACATGGGGTTGCCTCTTTAGTAAATTATAGAAACATGGAGCTTGATAATATCTCAAAGAGCATCTGTTTCAACGTATTGAGATGAGAAAACTGAGGTCCCCAAAGAAGTGGTCCTTTCCATGAATGTTCAGCAGGGCTTTAGAAAAAGGAGGGGAAAGTAGGGAGAAAGATCGTCAGATTAGCAGGAACACAGTTTAGGGTAGGCACTACAGGCTTTGGAGTTGGTCCTCTTGGAACCTCAACTCTGACACTAATGTTTCGCCCTTGAACCTGAGTTTTCACACTGAATGTACAAAAATGACATCTTCCTATAGGATTGTTGTAAGAATGAAAAGTCATTCAAAGAGATTCTTATTTAAAGACAGTGAAAATGACAATGGCAATGCTAAAGTGCAGAGCCTGCTGCCATGTTTTCCAGGCCTCGGTGTTTTGAGTTTTGAAAAGAACTTCAATTCATTAATCAAGTGGTCTTCATTTTCCTGCTAGGAGTTTATTTTCACTCTGGAGTCAGTCAGGAATAGAATAATGCAAGAAAAAGAATCATCTGTGTCTCTCTAAGCTTCTCCCTCATCATTCCTCTTCCCCTCTCCTCCCACTATTAGATGCAGAAAGCAGAGCTGGAGTGAGTAGACATATATATAATGGGTAGCTGGGAACTGACAAATTTAAATCCTTATGGCTCTGAGCTCATGTTAGATGGATGGATGACTGTGGCAACTCTCAAGAAACTCCTAGAAGGAAGCTTCTGTTGACGTGTTCCATTGTGGAGGAACTTGGTATTGATAGCCAGAAGCTTAAACTATGGGACCCAGCTCTTGAACTCTCCACCTTAGGTGAGACTTAACTTTACCAACTGTCCTGTGAGACCACCCTACTCATCCTCTCCATAAACTGGGAAGCCTCCCTCAACAGACATTTCTTTCTTAATACTATACATTAGTAATTCTCAAATTTTAATCTGCATTACTTGGAGATCCTGATAAAATGCAAATTCTGGTTCAGTAGTTCTGAGGTAGGGCCCAAGATTCTGAATTTCAAACGAACTTCAGGGGGATGTTGATGATGCTGATCTACAGACCATAATATGAGTGGCAAGGGTACACATCACTGTCCTCTGGGCGCTGCCTCAACATCCAACTTAAATCTCAATCTCAGAACCGTTTTAGCTAATATGATCTCTCCATCCTCTTAACGGGTTTACAAGACTGAACATATATTCTCACTTCACATATGTAGTTACTGTATATTATGATATGTTTATCATAACAATAGTCCTGTATTTTATTTTCTCACATAATCCATACCCATAACCACCAGGCAGTAGATGAGCAGGGTAGAGGAAGATGTGGTTCATAAAACAGTGAGAACTTTCTCCCAAACTCTTCTCTATCTTCCATAGCAGTCACTTCTATAGCATTGCTGGTACGGCTCCTCCCATCCCTGAACTAGTGCCTTCTCACTACTGCCCAGTTGTATTCCAGGCAAAAAATGAAGATGGCCTTTAAAAGTGTAATGGCACCACAGACATAAACAAGGGACTGGATATGAGAATTGTAGTAGAAGGTCAAACACCACATAAAATAAATAATTTAAAATTAAGCTAATAGATTCTTGAAACTCCTTGTAATAATTTGCTAGGGCTGCCATAACAGCATATCAAAGACTAGGTGGAATAAACAACAAATTTATTTTCCCCCACAGTTCTGGAAGCTGAAAGTCAGAGATCAAGATGTCAGCAGGGTTGTTTCTTCCGAGGCCTCCCTCCTTGTCTTGTAGATGGCTATCTTCTTCGGTGGTCCTTCCTCTATGTCTGCCTGTGTCCTAATTTTCTCTTCTTATAAGGACACCAGTCATATTAGATTAGGGCCCATCCTAATAAGCTCATTTTATCTTAATTACTTCGTTAAAGGTCCTATCTCCAAATACAGTCACATTGTGAGGTACTGGGGGTTAGGACTTCCACACATGAATTTTGAGGGAACACAATTCAGCCCATAAAGTGACTGGTTTAGTCCTCACTGGTTCTGCACCCAGTGCACTGTGCCTATCCAGCCACCTGGATAACCTGGTAGTGAAAATGTGCTTTCAAACGCACATGCTAGGTTAGAGCAGCTGGGTTAGATGCCTCAGAGCAGTTCACACATTTCCATCGAGTCCCCCAAAATAAAAAAGTGCAAAATGAAGATGTCAATAAAAGCTTTTATATTCATGCATTTCTGAAAGAGTCTTTCTTGTTTCTAAAGAGCAGTTTCGGTCAGGAGGATCAGGTGCAGACAGATTGGATTTGAGATCTAGCATGAGCAGCACCCCTGCACCCCGACAAGTACTCCCGACCCCCCATATAGACAAGTCAGAGCAGACTGGGCAGGTTGAATACTGCCTTCTCTCTGTCTTAGCTGTGCTTTTATAGATCCAACCTCAAAGGAAACCAGTTTTACAAACGCTAGCGTTTTTGCTAAATAAATGCAAAAGTGCCTCCCACCCCCCCCCCACACACACCGTATACACTACACATTGGGAATCAGCCCGTTGCCTCTAACTAAATGTACCAGCATGTGCCTGACTGCATTACCATGTTTTTAAGTCCTGAGGTAGCAACAGCTGATAATCAATATTCTACGTGTAATCTCAAATTCTGTGCTATTTTCCCAAAGAACATTCGCCTTTAAGGCTCACATTAGGCAGTGTAAAGTTTCTTTTGATTTGTCAGTCACTCTCCCCCCTAGGTCCCCTTCTGTCTTTCTGCTTCGGATGTTTCTCCCACCTGCAAGGCCTGGACAATGCTGTGTCATGCTATAAAGAAAAATAAAGTACTTTCCAGCTTCCCAAATTGTCTCTTCTGGGAGCCTATTTATCAGAAGGCTCAATACCAAAGAGAGGAAGTGCTGTAGGTGGATATTATAAATTCCACTGGGGTTTCAGAAGTTGAACCATCTATTTTATTCTAGCAGGAGATGTTTTCTATATATCTGCTGATTGCACATTCATTCTTTAATCTTTATACATGAAAAGCTAAAAGCAGAAAGCCATGGACTAAAATTTTCTCTGTAAATTGTTGAACATTTGCAACAGATATAGAAAATCACAGTGTGAAAGCTGTTAAAGCTGTGAAAAAATAAATTGGAGGCACCACAGGAAATGAAGGTTTTACATAAGGACAAGGAACCAGCCAGAGTTTTCAAGTCCATTTTGTAATAAAGGAAATTATGATCCACATAAAGCCCACTTTGGGAAATTTACATTTTGATGGATAATACGCTTATAACAATTAGTATGAAATGTTTCTAGTTTACCTACGACATGTTTCTAATAGATAGTCCACATGCGTTTTTAGCTGAATGTAACTGCTAATATTTGAAGTGCAGGTAATTCCTTGGTTCTCATTTAAAATACCATAATGCTCTCCTTGCTCCAGGCAGGCGAAAACAAAATCTCAATTAAAATAAAAGCAGGCATGGTTCCAGTTAACCAATGGTCATTTAGAGAATTAATGCAATAAAGCTTTTTCCATAAAGTGCATTGTCAGCGTGATGTGGGAACAATAATGCCAGATTGGGATTCCAGTCCCCCGGATCCGGAACTGGCTTCTCTTTTACCTGGTTGTTTAATCTCGCACACTTCACTTACCCGCTCTGGGAACGGCTTCCTTGTAGATAAAAAATGAAATGGTCCTACCTATCATCTCTCGGGCCTCCTCCATCTTTGAAACGCTGGGCTCTCTGATCTAAGCAACCTGTGGAAATCCTTGTAACACTGAGAAATAAGAGAACTCAAAGGGGCTTGGTTTCACTATAACTGAAACTCAAGAAAATTGTGAAAATAACACAGTAACTAGGCACAGAGATCACAATCCTGCGGCTCTGCCAAATATGGTCTTCAGTGCTTTGCCTAACATAGCATTTTCATTAAAACAAAAAACAAACAACCCTTTAGATGTGCAGTTTGTCATCACAACCTGCTTCTCTATTGTCCTCCATCCAGACTGATCCATTCGTCTATGTTGTCGGCCTGACCCCCGTGGGAATTTGAGTTTACGTCTTGGACCTGATATTCATTCATCCATTAAATGAGTAATTTACTGAGTTCCAACTCTATGTGTGAAGTACTGTTCTAACTATTGGGATTATAACAGTAAATAAAATAGACAAAATTCCTACATCTCATTGGATTATTTACTCTGAAGTGAATTTTCATCTTATTTGGAAGTGGAATTGTCAGGTAAAACTTTTTCAGGGCTGCCTTTGGTTCCAAAGCAGAGAACTTAGATGTCTCAAGACACTGAACTAGTTGTCCCGGTGCCTCAGAAAATGCAGAGCTGGGTCACTACCATTATAAACTTTACCAGGCACCTGAGCTTCATAAATTATTTCTACTGCTCCCCGCTGCCTCTAGCAAACATTTCCCTCCTCTCACATCTCTGGGGTTTAAGAGGGTCTCATTACACTGGTGATGAATAAGAAATTCTAGGACAGAAGGAATTGAATCCTTCTGTTATAGGTTCTAGCTCTGCTGTTGTCTTGTCCCCATGTCTTGTCCTGTTTCTTCTTCACGCATCCATCTGTTTTCCATCCCAAGTCTCTTTTCAATCCACTGCCATTCTCTGAGTGTGAAAGGTAAGACAGAACTTCAAGTATCAATGAAAATGTCCAAGACGTATTTGGCTTTTCAGGTGCATCCTCTTATCTTTGGGGGTTGGGAGGAGGGTGGGAAGGGAAATATTAAATCAAAGCATTGACTTGATAGCTATAATAGCAGGAAAAGAATAAATGTAGTCATGAAACCAACTGCCCACCAAAGTGAAGGGGAAAAGAAGGCCTTCAAAGTAGAGAAAATTGTTCTCAGGTTTTCCTATCCATGATCTCACAACTAAAAGAAAACCTGAAGGACAGTGGAAAGAAAGCTGGACCAACCATTAGGACACCTGAACATTTATCTAAACTCTAATAACCTGAGTCCTCTCTGAGTTTTAGCTTCTATTTCTAGAAAACGAAGAAAATCAGACTACTTCATGATTCTTAACCATGGTGGCACATTAAGAGGACCTAAGGAAATGTTTTTTTAAATGCAGATGCCTATACCTCTCCCAGGCAAATTAAATCGAAATCCTTGGAGGCAAGGCCCCAGTGACAGAATAATTGACTGCTCCCCAAGGGACTCTAAAGTCCAGCCAAGGCTGAGAACCACCAGCTTAGAATATCCATCAAAATAACTTTTGTGTAGCTGGCACTAAATTAATGTTGGTTAAATTGAACTGAATGAGCTCAAGGTTTCTGTCTAATTCCAAAATTTTATAATTCTTATTATCCTTCATAGTAATTTTATTTTGCTATAAAATCTTTTTTTACCTAAAATATCTTTTCAATTTTTACTGAAACTTTAACGTTTCAACAGAACTAAAACCAAACCGAAAGAAAAAAAAAAGAAAACAAAATGTGGATGTCTCTCTAATTTCAGGATTTGGAAGTCATTCTAAACAAATAAATAAAGTGTAAGAAGTATCTAGAATAAGTGTTCATAGATTTGAATACAAAAAGTCTAAAGATTCTACGTATCAGGAAATATAAAATGCCAGTAATAAACTGGTGAAGGGGAGGAAAAGGATCCTCTACTCACTCTGGGTCCTTTCTGGCTGAGCTACAAATTAAATTGACATGAGGCCAAATAGCAGGAGAAAATCAAACAAAGCTTTATAACATGTATACATGGGAGAGACCAGGGAAACTGAGTTTCTCTACAAAATGGCAGAGGTTCTCCTCTTAAACAGAAAGACAATGGAGAATGTTGGGGGTTGGAAAGTTATGAGAGATTACCAGAAAGGAAGCATAGTAAGGTTATTATGCAAATTTAAGGCTTCAGCTTCTGCATTGACAAGTTTCTAGAGATGAGGTCATCCTCCCCTTTTTCACAGTACAGAGAAGGTGACACCTTTACAAATGGAGATTTCCCCTTATAAATGTGAATGTTCGGTCTTAGCAAGGACCCTCTCAGTCTATTCATACCCAGAATAATCTATGGTGATGTCCCGTCCTGGGGACAGGCCTTCCATCCCAAATCCCCGTCAGACAGTTAGTGAGGGAGAAGGTCAAAGCATCCTTCAGAGAAAATAATCAAGGTAAAGAGACATATTTTGAGGTGATCAATTCTGATCCCCCACACTGGCAAAAATATTTGTACATGTACCAGATATAAAGGGTTGTTATTCTCACCACATAAAGTGTTCTTACAAATTAATAACTACAATATAAATAACCTAATAGACAAATGGGTAAAGGACGTGAATAAACTACACATCATGGAAGAAAGAGAAAAAGTTGATAAACGCTAAATAGTTTAGGCTTGGTAGTAATTCTATTTTGTTAGAGAATCTTTTTTAAAGAAATACAATTTAAATAATAAGGGTATTTTTATCTAACAAATTGGAAGGTTTAAATTTTTCTTATCTTTCAAGAAACGATTGAGCAACACATCTTCAATGTGGTGTTGTGCTAAAGCAAGGGCTCCTTTGTCTTATGATCAGGGTGATAGTCTCGCCAAAATAATTACTCCCCAAATTTGCACATACACACTATGTACATGTGTGCTTCTTAAATGTCTTTAACAACTTCAAAAATTTGTTTCATGTGATCCTTAACCATGATATCTTTCCTCAAATACTTAAGAAAATAAAGAATCTAAGGTTGACGTTTTCACCCCAAGGAAAGATAGATCAGTAGAGGAAAATGAAGCCGGATCTCAGAATGACACACCTGATGGGAGAGGCGTAAGGCATGTGAACCTGGGAAGAAGGAACAGTGAAGGCAGGGGAAATACCTGCTAGGTACAAGGAGAGAGAAACAATGATTACCAAAAGCCTTTTCCATTTTCAAATCTTTCTGGATTAGGAATACCCCATGGCACCCAGAAGGCAAAATCAAGAATGGTAAATGATAATATTAAGATGCTATTGAACATGTTTACAAAGAACCAAACACAGGGGGAAAGTCTTCATATTATATACATTGCCTGAAAAAGGAAAATGCATTTGCAAACCTCTCATTGAAATTACAAGGGAAAGAGTGCATCCACGGAATTAAGAGTAAGTAAAAATAACTAACTTTAGTTTTTTGTTGTTGTTTAAATATTGCTTTTTGTTGGATATGTAAGCAGTTACTTAAATTTTTTTTCTCCTTAAAAAGTTTGAGACTTGCCTGCTATGGATTTTTCTACTCATCAGGCTTTCTTACACCCTCAAGGCAAGCTAACTTTCTCCATGAAGTTTACTAATCTCACACTGCTTCCAGGTCCATTCTAGATCTTCAAGTTCTCTCAGGACGGGGAGAGACCATTTCTCAGTCTTCCGGAACTCATTACTTCCCATTTACTCATACCTCTTACTTTTCTCCTAACCACAAAATGAGAACATTAGCCAAACTGAGGCCAATATTCTACCTAAAGATAATACTGACTTAGAGGTCAAGCCTTTCCTGAGTAGCATTGCTAAAGGATCTTCTCCAATAATCATGGATTTATTTAACAGTTTAAAAATGTTGGGTGTTTTCAGTTTAAAAATGGTTGATAGATAGATAGATAGATAGATAGATAGATAGATAGATAGATAGATAGATAGATAGATGGATGGATGTAGAGAGTGTCGAGTTGTTGGCTCCCCAGTTATCACCCACAAACTCTGTCGATAAGACAGAGCTGAGTTGATTGCTGACCACAGTAAGGGAGAACACCCCCTCGACAGAGCTTTGATAGTGTCTCAGAAGTGGAAGGCAAGATCAGAATTTATTTAGAATTGGAAGTTTGCATTAAATTAGATCCTTCAGCGTGGAGACTCACTTAGGATTGGGTAAGGATCATGATATAACAGTTTAGAATTGGTGTGTAGGGGAGGAAAAACTTTTCCTCTACTCTCTTATTATCAGTGATTAGGGCCTGCAAATTAAATTGACAAAAGACAGATTAACAGGAAAAAAAGATTTATTTGTTGGTTCATGGAAGCCAACAAAAGAAGCAGCTGGCTCACTAAACACTAAAGTTAAAGGCTCTGTACCAAACATAGCTGGGGAAAGGGAGAGGGGAGAAAAGGCTTCTTCTGAGAAGAAAAAACAGGTTTCTTTAGGAAAGACACATGAGTTTTTAGGGCAACAATCGGGAGATAAGAAAGTTCATGATAACATTTACCTATACGGTATGAAGGGGTCTTTCTTTCTCCTTCAGGGTCATAAAATCCCCCAGAGAAGGGATTTGGGGTAGGTTTTATTCACATTCTTCCTTCTGGGAGTGGATCCACCCAAAAGAAGAAACATATAGCTGCATTATTTTCCAAAAGTTGCTGCTTTTAGTGAGATAAGGGAAGGTTCAAGACAGCTTTTCTCTGCATCTGTCGATTCTCAGTTATCTTCAGCTCAAAATAATATTTATGCCAAAGTGGCATATTTGTGGTGGCATATTCTGACCCCCTTCAAGTGGAAACAGCAAGGCAAGGATGTTTGAGGCAAGGAATTCAAAGAATCTTGGGACTTTGTAAACTGTTGATACTTTCCAGTGAAGAGTGATGAGTCTTTTTGGAAAGTTCCTATAACGAACAATCAAGTTATCTGCCTGTGCAAGAGTCTCCAGGAATAGTCAAGTTATGCTACGAAAGACAATAGAGAAGCAAAGTCCTGTTAATGTAGAGAGTGAGCTCTATGGGGTCACGTAGTTTAAGTCTTCAGTGTGAGTGTGTGTGTGTGTGTGTGTGTGTGTGTGTGTGTGTGTGTGTGTGTGACTAAGATGTAGGGGACACTCAGCAAATGTCATTTTTTTCCTTCTCAAATCTGTAAACAGTAAGCACAGAATATATCACAATTTCCTTTTATTATACATTGATTTGAATAAAGTTTAAATACTGAGTCTGCATTCAAGACTTTGATTTATCAGTCCTGGTATTTTTAACCTTGTGTGCCACTACTTTCTATCACATTTTTCTGTCTACCTGGAATACTCAAGTTGTCCCTCCCACTCCCCGTCCCCACCGCCACTTTCCTCTCTTTCATTTTGAATTATCTTTTCCCCATGTGTCTAAACCATTTTCTTTTGCTGGTTAATTATCACACACAAAAAATTATCATTAAACAAGTATGAGAAAAGCTGAGTAAAATAAAATAAAACAAATTTCTTTACTAAAGGATTTCTCAGAGTCTTTTGTGATTTTCTAAGGTAAGCATATAGTACAATATATTTACCAAGTTTATTTGACCACGGAACATCTGTTTGAAGAACAAATCACAGGACTACTACTCCAAGAAATACACTTGAAGAAACAATGCTCTAAGTCCTACCTACTCCAGCTCACAGACCCAGCTGAAACAGCTTGTCAGCGGAGTCTTCCTCCATCTCCCCATGAGACAGACCGTTCATTCATAGGGATTTCATTGTAACAATGACTGTAGTTTTTATTTCAAATTTAAGTATTTAGTTCATGAGTAATATTAGGAAAGCAAAATTAATCTTTTTGCAAACTAATGAATGTTTTTGATATTCTACACTAGAACATGGAGAGAATATTCAGAAAGTTCTTTGGGGAGAATTATGCAAGTGAAGTTAAGTGACAGCTCTGTGAACCAATACCGAACTTGCATAAACACCCAGAAACAGCTATCAAGTCAAAATCAATCGTATTTTTTAAAATGAAAGCATGTACATACCAAGCAGTCAGACATGAAAAACAAACACCCACCATTCCTCTTCCCATTCCCTTCCCCTCTTTATTTTATTTTTTTAATAAGATTTTGGCATTTTTGTTAATTTTTTTTATTGCAGTAATATTGGTTTATAACATTATATAAATTTCAGGTATACAACATTATATTTCTATTTCTGTATAGTTACATCATGTTCACCACCCAAAAACTAATTACCATCCATCACCATATGCATGTGCAAATCACCCCATTCGCCCTCCTCCCTCCCCCCTTCCCCTCTAGTAACCACTAATCCAATCTCTGTCTCTGTGTGTTTGTTTGCTATTGTTATCTTTTTATGAGTGAGATCATAAGGTATTTGACTTTATCCCTCTGACTTATTTCACTTAGCATAATAGCCTCAAGATCCATCCATATTGTTGCAAATAGCAAGATTTCATCTTTTTTATGGCTGAGTAGTATTCCATTGTGTATATATATATATATATATATATATATATATATATATGTCCCACATATATATATATATGTCCCACATCATCTTTGTCCATTCATCCCTTAAGAGGCACCTAGTTTATTTCCACATCTTGGTTATTGTGAAGAACGCTGCAATGAACACAGGGGTGCATACATCTTTACACATTCATGTTTTCATGTTCTTTGGATAAATACCCAGAAGTGGAATAGCAGAATCATATGGTAGGTCTAGTCTTAATTTTTTGAGCAATCTCTGTACTGTTTTTCATAGTGGCTGCACCACTTTGCACTCCCACCAACAGTGTATGAGAGTTTTCTTTTCTCCACATCTTCTCTAACACTTGTTATTTCTTGTCATTATTTTTAGCCATTCCGATGGGAGTGAGGTGATATCTCATTGTAGTTTTGATTTGCATTTCCCTAATAATTAGTGATATTGAACATCTTTTCATGTGCCTGTTGGCTACCTGTGTATCTTCTTGGAAAAATGTCTGTTCAGATCTTTTGCCCGTTTTTGATTGGGATGTTAGTTTTTTTGTTGTCGAGATGTATGAGTCCTTTATATAATTTGGATATGAACCCCTTAACAGATATATGGTTTGCAAATATCTTCTCCCAATTGTTAGGTTGTTTTTCGTTTTGTTGATGGTTTCCTTTGCTGCACAGAACCTTTTTAGTTTGATGTAGGCCCATTTGCTTATTTTTTTTAATTGTTTCCTTTGCCTGGTCAGACTTGGTACTTGAAAATGTGCTGCTAAGATAGATGTTGAATAGTGTATTGCCCATGTTTTCTTCTAGAATTTTTATGGTTTCAGGTCTTACATTCAAGTCTTTAATCTATTTTGAGTTCATTTTTGTGTATGGTGTAAGATAATCATCTACTTTCACTCTTTTGCATGTGACTGTCCAGTTTTCCCAACACCATTTATTGAAGAGACTTTCCTTTCTCCATTGTGTGTTCTTGGCTCCCTTGTCGAAAATTAGCTGTCCACAAATGTGCCCTTCCCCTCTTTAAAAAAATATTTCCTTCCCTCCTTTCCTTCCTTCCTTCATCAAAAAGACATTGGGGGGCCGCCCGGTGGCGCAGTGGTTTAGTCCACGCTTGGCAGCCCGGGGTTCGCAGGTTCAGAACCCAGGCACCTGCCAATGCACTGCTTGTCAGCCACGCCGTGGCGGCGTCCCATATAAAGTAGAGGAAGATGGGCACGATGTTAGCTCAGGGCCAGTCTTCCTCAGCAAAAAGAGGAGGATTGGCGACGGATGTTAGCTAAGGGCTGGTCTTCCTCACAAAAAAAAAAAAAAAAAAAAGACATTAGGCAGACATGAACAAGGAGGTCAGCAGAGTAAGCAATCCTGAGCCTGGATTGGGGCAGCAGGGAGGAGAAGGGCAGAGAAGGGCAGTGGACAGGCTAAATGTAGTGATATTAAAATAGTGGGAGTCAGGTTTCTCTCGGTTGGAAAGGAGAGGTACAGCATAGAAAGGAGGAGACTAGGATGAACCTTGTAGTGTTGGCTTGGAAAAGAAGGTACTGATGTAGATTCAAGGTTTTCAGTATATATAGATAAATATAGAATAAATACACTTATCCTTGTATATATATCCCAAGTCTTTCCACTGAAAGGGCGAGGGAGCAGTGACACTCTAGTAGCTCAAATCTTGGTTTCCAACGACCACTCTAAATATACCAGAGCACCTTGGAAAAATGGATGATTGTTGTACACAAATGGTTGTAGCACAAGAGGAGCCCGAAATATCCTGTGGTACCAGAAAGTAAGGAAATGCTCAAAGAAACATGAGTCATATCAAAAAGACATAGAAGCAAACGTGAAGGAGTTCCCACTGGCCAAATCTGGGGAAAACTGAGCATCAGAATAAATAATAATAGGAGTGGATTATAACACATTGAATAATACGGGTATTCAGGAAATAAGAATCTATGTATCAACATAGGTATAAATACATAAGTAAATAGGCACGGAAATAAGAGAAAGGTATTCCTTATAATAGAAAGTCACTTAATAAAAATGAATACTAAATATAAAGGAAATAATGGCATTAGAAAACCATCTTTTGGCAACCATTATAGTAATAATTCAGGTAGGAAACATCAATGGATGTTAAAATTAGTGGGTGAATATGGAGTAAGGAACAGAATTTCACATGGTTTCAAAACATCTGCCCACAAAACATTTATTAATCTTTATATTTTTAAAAAGTAACTTACAGTGGAAAAACCTGGCAGATAAATGATAAATCAAATGGTAATGACAAATCAAATAATAAATGTAAACACCACCGCCAGTGGGAAAAATAGACATCATGTGCCACCCAATAGGATATAATAAAAAGAGCACAGTATCTGTGATAGTCCAGCCAAAAATATATTATCAGTGTCTCGTCATGAGGCAACATCAGACAATCTCAAACCAAGAGACATTCTATAAAGTGGCTGACCTATAATCTTCAAAAATGATAAGATCATGAAAATCAAAGAAATATTGAAGAATTGTTCCAGATCAAAGACACTAGAGAGAGGTGACAACTGGGAGCAACCCATGATCCTGGACTGGATCATTCACTATGCACGACGTTGCTGGAACAGTTGGCAAATTTGAATCCAGTCTCTGGGCACAGGGTATGCTGGAGTTCTGTGCACCATTCTTGCAACTGTTCTATAAATTTGAAACATGTTACTTTTCTCCTCTGGATTAGTTATTTATGTGTTGTTTCCCTTTCTGGTCCATCAGCTGCTTGACTTCAGGATCCACAGCTGGCTCAGTTTGCTATCCCTCCACAGTGTCTGGAGCATAGTAAACCCTCAGAAATGTTTGTGGAAGACAAGAGGGGAGGGAGAGGAGGAGGGAGGGAGGCAGGGAGGGAAGCTAGCCAAAAGCAGACATGTTACCTCCCCTGCCAGACAGTTCAGTTGGGCCAGGTTCCTAGATGACGCTGAGCTAGATAATGATTGTGGAAAATTCTATCCTTGCTTTACTTAAAGTGTCTCTGGAGGAAAGAAAAATCACTGAAGTGTGTTTTTGGACCAGCTTGTCATTAAGCTGGAAAAAGCTATTTTGTTGCCTTAATTAGTTTTATTGTTTTGACATTTTAGCTTTTTAAAGGCTTTGTGCTGGAATTCAAGTACAGTATTTCATTGCCATGAGTCTATTTTAATGAATGATTATTATACAAATGAACCTGCTAATAGGATCCTTTTTTTCCAGAAAACAAACAAAATCCACATAGAAATGCTCAAGGGCCCCCACTTTATATTAAACCTGTGTGTTGCTGTCTGCTTAAAAACAAAATAAGACAAAAAAAAATTGGTTCTGTTACAGAAATCTAAATGGAAGTTATGGTAAATTGACACATTTGTAATGCAAAGTATTTAATGATATTTTCTCCACCTTATTTTTTTCAGATTAGAAAAACAATAAAATGATGCATTGACCAAGGATCCTCAGTTTATTCAGAGCAATCTTTTAAGGACACCAATTCTTTGTTTCTATCTTAAAACCTAGCCTTTTCTGTGCGAATACTCTGTCCTCAGTGGCCATGCCTTGGATAGGCTGCCAACCATATAAAAGAGAAGATCTTGCTCCTGGAAAAAATGCCCACCCATTTGCTCATAAACAGTGATAGCATTTGTCGGAGCTAAACCTACCTGGACTTCACCAAACGTGGCATTACCACTTCCTAGGGGATGCTGTGGCATATTACCCAGCAGGATTCCAGTTACAAGAGCATGGTAAACAATTAGACCTCATTTACATTTTACAGTTAGGTTTCACTTACATTTTACTGTGAATTTTACACGCATCAAAGGCTTTATTTCACATCTTTACTAAATCCACAAACCGTGAATTTAAGCATCCCATATTTTTGACATGTTATTCCACATGCTAAATGTCGGTTGCCTACATTTGGTTGAACAAAGGCTAAGAATTATACAAGAGTGTGCCCAAATTGAAATGAAATGACTCTGAAATCTAAAAGCTAAGCTAAATCATTTATAGCAGCTTCGTAAAAGCCTGAGAGATGAAATGCAAATTTCCTCTGGTGTTAAATAAAATATGTTTAACTCATGTCATGTATTCTAAAGGTCTCCCTGGATAGATTTCAGAAGGTCTGTCAGTTTATTAGGGCACAGATGATATCCATCAATTGGAAATCAATACTTACTGCTGTGTTCTAATTATAAATTATTGGGAAAAAGCAGGTAGTAAATAGGCAGGACATTTCTTGCTAATAGTTTGAAATAAAATTGGTTTAATTTCCAGTATGTGACTTGAGAAAGAATTTTTTTGTTCATATATATTCGCTTTTAGTCCTAAATTTTTTTTCAAGGTTTAGTTGCCAGAGGAACAGTTTCTCTCTATGGATTGTTGCATTTTAAATTCTGGAAAACAGTGCTCTACAAATCCAATATGATGATGTTCATAAGGAGATGACATTCATTTACATTTTATTGGTACAAATAGGAAGGCGTTTTTCTGCCTCTTTTCTTTCCTTTTCATGGTCACTTTACTCCCAAATATACAACAGGGTGCATGCATTAGCTTTTTAAAACATTTTCTCTACAGAATTTCAATTGCTTTTCTTTTTCAAAGTTCCTCATCCTGCATTTATGCTTGTAAAATAAAGCACGCCTCCTGCCTTCAAGTAAAAGTATATAAAAGAATTCTACACTCAGCAAAACAAGCTGAAACTTCACATACAGAAAGAGGTTTTTTTTAACATGGGCCATCTCATTTCTCCACTAAATTCTGCCACAATTGTTATTTTTAAAATTGGCCTTGGCTCTTATTCATATAGTACTGGAGGTTTCGACCAGAGCAATTAGGCAAGAAAAGGAATAAAAGGACTCCAAATAAGCAAGGAAGAAGTGAAACTCTCACTATTTGCAGATGACATGATGTTATATATAGAAAACCCTAAAGAATCCATCAGAAAACTATTAGAAATAATCAACAACTACAGCAAAGTTGCAGGGTACAAAATCAACTTACAAAAATCAGTTGCCTTCCTATATGCTAATAACAAACTAACAGAAAGAGAACTCAAAAAGATAATCCCATTTACAATTGCAACAAAAAGAATAAAATATCTAGGAAAAATTTAACCAAGGAGGTGAAAGACCTATACAATGAAAACTATAAGACATTTTTGAAAGAAATTAATGATGATGTATAGAAATGGAAAAATATTCCATGTACATGGATTGGAAGAATAAACATAGTTAAAATGTCCATACTACTTGAAGCAATCTACAGATTTGATGCAATCCCAATCAGAATCCCAGTGACATTCTTCACAGAAATAGAACAAAGAATACTAAAATTCATATGGGGCAACAAAAGACCCCGAATAGCTAAAGCAATCCTGAGAAAAAGGAACAAACCTGGAAGCACCACAATCACTGACTTCAAAATATACTACAAAGCTATAGTAATCAAAACAGCATGGTACTGGTACAAAAACAGACACACAGATCAATGGAACAGAAGTGAAAGCCCAGAAATAAAACCACACATCTACGGATAGTGAATCTTTGACAAAGGAGCTAAGAACATACAATGGAGAAATAGAAAGTCTCTTCAATAAACTGTGCTGGGCAAACTGGACAGCCACATGCAAAAGAGTGAAAGCAGATCATCTTCTTTTGACATACACAAAAATTAACTCCAAATGGATCAAAGACCTGAAAGTGAGACCTAAAACTATAAAACTCCTGAAAGAAAATATAGGCAGTACACTATTTGACATTGGTCATAAAGGGATCTTTTTGAATTCCATGTCTACTCAGACAAGGGAAACAAAAGAAAAAAATAAACAAGTGGGACTTCATCAGATTAAAGAGCTTCTACAAGGCAAATGAAACCAGGATCAAAGTGAACAGACAACCCACCAGCTGGGAGAAAATATTTACAAATAAGTATCTGACAAGGGGTTAATCTCCATAATATATAGAGAACTCACACAACTGAACAACCAAAAAACAAACAACCCAATCAAAAAATGGGCAAAGGATATGAACAGATACTTTTCCAAGGAAGATAAACAGATGGTCAACAGGCACAAGAAGGATGTTCATCACTAATCCTTAGGGAGATGCAAATCAAAACTACACTAAGATATCACCTGACACCGTTAGAATGGCTATAATCACCAAGACAAAAAACAACAAATGTTGGAGAGGTTGTGGAGAAATGGGAACCCTAATTCACCACTGGTGGGAAGGCAAACTGGTGCAGCCTCTATGGAAAACAGTATGGAGAGTCCTCAAAAATTAAAAATAGAAATACCTTATGATCCAGCTGTCCCACTACTGGGTATCTATCCAACAAACCTGAAATCAACAAACCAAAGAGACTTATGCACCCCTGTGTTCATTGCAGCATTATTCACCATAGCCAAGAAGTGAAAGCAACCCAAGTGTCCCTCGACTGATGATTGGATAAAGAAGGTGTGGTATATATACACAACGGAATACTCCTCAGTCATAAAAAAAAGACAAAATTGTCCCATTTGCAACAACATGGAGGGACCTAGAGGGTATTATGTTAAGTGAAATAAGCCAGAGAGAGAAAGACAAACACTGCATTTCACTCATATGTGGAATATAAACTAACACATGGACAGCGAGAACTGTTTGGTGGTTACCAGGGGCAAGGGGGATGGGGGGTGAGCACAAGGGGTGAAGGGATGCATTTATATGGTAACAGACAAACAATAATGTACAACTAAAATTTCACAATGTTATAAATTATTAAGACATCAATTTTAAAAAAAATGGCTTTGTTTGCCTTGTCAGCAGAGGAAAAGGATTTCACATCCAGGACTAATTCTTTATACTCAGCATTTGCATTAGATCCCATGAGCTTTCCCCAGTTTTTCAGGGGTATTTCCCTAAACACAGGGCAGTATTTGGTTGGTGGCCATGTACCATGCACCAGGCACAAATATGACAGACTCTACCCTTACGCTACCCAGAGTCTAGTAGTGAAACATGACAACAAAGAGTGACCCTCGTTGTGGCAAGGAGTGGAAAAAGAGGTATTTGGGGAATACCGTGGGAATGTCAGACAGGAAGCACCATATTGGAGGGAAGTCTGCAGTCTTCCCACTATGCAAACCGTGAAAATCAGAGAAGGTAGGGAAGTATAGAGCACACTCTCCAATCTCCCTGCTGGTCTATTATGAAGAGATGAAGACAAATAAAACCCCCCAAAACAGAGACTTAGATTAGATGGCTGGCCATGCACCAACTCAGGGGACTTGAGGACACAGGGTTACACCCTTGACCCAAGCTCTGCAGAACAGCAACCAGCAAGTCAGTGACTAGGCCAGAACTAGAATATCCTCAAGTGCAAGCAGGTTACCTAAGACTTCCCTCCTATTTTTGGCAAAGGCTTCAAAGAAGACCAAAAGCCTCAGGAAGTTATTAATAATTTATTTTTTGTTCATGTGTAAATGTTAATTCTATTCACAGAGTCTAATATTATAGAAATGTCTCACATGCAAAAAATAATATCAGAACAATTCAGGCCATCAGTTCATAGCAACCAACTGCCTGAACATTTTATCCTATAATATAAAATATCCACTCATACACATACACACACGTATATACATCAGACACACACAGACATATACACATAAGCACTATACACATATACACGGAAACACATGCAGATGCAGACACAAATACACCTACACAGAGTATCATTTAAAAGTAGCATCCTAGTCATAACAAAGAATAATGCACTCACTACTCTAATTTCATTACACTTTCACATACATTATTCCATTAATCTTTGACAACTTCCCTCTTGGTTGATGTACCCCAATTTACTGAAAACCCAAACACAGTGCCTACATCCCAAAAGTTCTTGTTGCTTTCCCATTCCAACATCTGCTCTGATATTGGGTGACACTTTCACTGACTATGACCTTAACTGAAAAGTAAACCAAGTAGAAAATAAAAGTTAGAGGTATAGGGAGAGGAATGCTAGAAGAGGAAATACTCCAAGGGTCAAAGAATCCAAACCACAAAGATCCTTTTGGAACCATTTTTACTCTCCTGATGACTAACCATTGAAAGGCTCATTTAAGCCATCTATGGTTGAATGGACCATTTCTGCCGCCCATCTCTTTAAGCCATAGGCTGGGAAGCCCCACCCTCAAGGCCTTTGTATGAGAGTTCCAAATCGAGTTCCTTGATGCTGGGTTTAGGATTTTGTCTCGTGTACACAAGTATGGCAGAAAGACATGAAATGAGAAAACTTGAATATCAAACCAGACCCATTTCTTACTGGCTGTGAAATACTGTATATGAATCTCATCTAAGTCTCAGTTTCCTCATTATAAATTTCACGTCTATCCATCTTTGAGTTTTGTAATGTGTGTCAGCACGTGTACATCAAAATACAATAATGGACATGAGCACTTAGTATGGGAGCAGAAAAAATCTTTTTCCTCTAACCACCTGTAGTTCTCTGGCTGGGTCCCTGTAAATTAGACTGACAAAAGACAGATTAACAAGAGAAAAACAAACAGAATTTTATTAAGACGTACATCATGCACACACACGGGAGTACCCAGTGATGAGTAACTCAAAGGAGTAGCTAAAACGTGGGCTTATATAGCATCTTAGCCAAAGAACAACAAATATTTAGAGAAGTGACAAGACAAAGGAAAAGAACTTTGAGCTTCTGGGGGTAGCAAATTACAGGAAGGCAAATATATGGGGGAAACTAACAGTAGATGAGGGCTAGCTTTACCATGGTTTGGTACATAGTTTCCTCCGGTGCTGTCTGGGCTGGTAAGGGTCTAGAGTTGTCTCTGGTGATTAACTTCTGTCCTTTCTGGTAGAAGGGAGTGGGGGACACCTTTACAGATTCATATCCTGCTTTTAGGCAAATGGGGGGAGGGCAGAGAGCTTTTCTTGTATCTGCTTCTTCTCAATTGCCTTCAGCTTAAAATAATCCTTATACCAAAGTGGTATATTTCGGGGTGGCATATTCTGCTACCCTTCAACTTCATTAGCTATAAGGTGCTAAAAAAATTCAAAACTTTATTACTGCTGCCCCAATCATTTTATCATCACATAGTAAAAACAGTGCCTCAACATTTACAACCCTATGCCAGATCTAAACAAATAGAAATGAGCATTGTCTTACTCTGTGCAGATTTACATTCTAAAATATTTACACTCTGATCGGGTTAATTCCCTCATCTTTAGTATATTTTACTTTCCCCTGACCAACTATTTCAGTGTATCCTTGAAAAATTCATTTATCAAAGGGTTTTAGGACCAAAGCAATTTTGCAAAGTTGAGGCATACTTTCTAGAGCACATCCAGTTTTGTTAAAATATAGCTTTTAATATGTTTGCATGAATAAGCATTAACCTTGTCTACCAATAGGTGGGTTGTGTGGTCAGCTTACGTATCCTTCTTTTTTTCTTCCTCCAGAAGTTCATCATTCGTGAATGATCTCATGGTTCTTTCCATTCTTGGTCACAAGAATAATGATTTTTTTTCTCCTCAAGCTTTCAGATTGGATATGGTGGCAGTTATCCTCCATCTGGCATGTAAGCAAGAGACTTGGCAAATGCAGGTTTTATATTATTCAGTGGTGAGATTGACAGTCTTGCAGAGTCAGAAATGGATACGTAGATTCAGCTGCCATGTCAAATCAGATGGGAAGTGTATCACTGTTTGTGATCTGATGAGGACAGAGGAGTCAGCATTGTGGTATTACATTCTCCAGTTGAAATCAAGTGATAGAAATTTATAACTTTCCCGAGGTATCATTTATCTAGCTGTGGTAGTGTCTATGGAAAGAGTTACTCAGCCTTAAAGTGTTGCGTTTCTGCAATGCCGAAAGCAATGAATCCCCAATCACAGTAACCACACTCCACAAGGCATCACATAGACCACCAGATTGGCTCTGCACCTCATATGTGTGGAGGATGAAATTGGAGCAAGAATGATTTTTATGAATTATGTAATATGTATTTGATACATTCACTGGTGAATCATACAGTTAAACTGAGAAATAAGGTCAAGAATTTTCCCAAAGAGGGCTTCACTTTTGTAACATACTGCACATATTCATTTGATGGCCCTATCTTCCCCAAAATAGGGGCATAAGTTTAAAAAAAAATCCTTAGGATCAATCATTAAAAGTAGTGAGAAATTGGGGCCGCCGGGTGGCGCAGCGGTTTAGTCCGCGCTTGGCAGCCCGGGGTTCGCGAGTTCGGATCCCGGGCGCCCGCCGACGCACTGCTTGTCAGCCATGCCGTGGCGGCGTCCCATATAAAGTGGAGGAAGATGGGCATGATGTTAGCCCAGGGCCGGTCTTCCTCGGCAAAAAGGGGAGGATTGGCGACGGATGTTAGCTCAGGGCTGATCTTCCCCACAAAAAAAAAAAAAAAAAAAAAGTAGTGAGAAATGTAAACAATGATCCTAATTCAAAGATCTCCATCACAGATTAATAACAAAAAACAGAAAGTAAATGTTCAACAACATGAGAAAGGATAAACACGTTAGAATCTATAAATACAGTGAAATATAATGGTGTCATTAAAAATGTCGATAATTAATTTTAATGACAAAAATGCATATCATTAAGCTATAAGTCAGGATATAAAACTGTATGTACATTATAGCTTTAACTATGGAAGAAATCTGTATGTGTAGAAAAACACTGGAAAGAAAATACACCTAAATAGGAGTAATAGTTATTGTTGGTAGCAGAAATATCAATGGTTGTCTCTTTTCCTCTATAAATTTTTTGATTTTTTTTCTACAAAGGACGTGAATTACTTTTATACATCTATAAAAATGAACAGAAAAAATGAAAAAAATTCAGGAAAAAAATGAACAGAACTAAACTAAAGTCCTTTAAACTTACCTATTATGGTGATTGGCTAGGGATTTTTTTGTATATAGACTTGCATATTGTTATTTATCCTTCTTTTTAAAAACATTTTCCACAAATCTTAAAAATGTAACATGTTCTTTGGGGTATTTTTTAAATTTAAAAAAATTAATGGGACATGAACAAAAGATGCATACATTTCTACTTTTTCCAGTTTTAAAGGGTAAAAAAGGACCATTTCCTTTGCAATGACCCGTATTTCCCCGCTTCACCATGCATCTCTGGACCGTGGGTTCTGGCTTGGCCCCCAGGCAGCAGGCCATCCTGCTGTGCATTGATTGACCTTACTACTCAGTGACCTGAGGCAGCCTGGGAATTTCTGACTTGTTCTATTCATTTTATTAATCATCAAAACTTTGACTATGAGACATGCTGCTCTTGAAATAATTTCACCTATGGTGTTCATTTTGCTTTAATCATTAACTTCAGCTTTCAATCTCTTCCCCTTTATCCCCATCAGAAAACTTCTCGAGCCTCCAGTCTGGCATGGAGATTAGCGTGGAGGCCTGTTGGTTCAATCAGCCTCTGTGCTTCATTATGATCCATGACATAATGACATGATGTGATTTGCCCCAGTGCACTCTGAAGTGACTTGCTGTTGTGGTTCAGCAAGGCAGCAAGAATTTTTGAGAAGCTGCTTTCTTGTTGATATCATACTTTTTAAAACACCAGATTTCTCATGGATTTTGTAGAAAATTCAGTTTATATATAACTAGTTCCACCACTAGACGAACATATGCGCTTGTGCACACATATAGTCATGCTGGCTTAAATTGAAAATCTCAATTATTCTCTTATTTTGTAGGAATTGCTTAATAAATTTTCAGTTATATTTTTGTTTGACTCAACAGTGTGTGTGTGGGTGTGTGGGTGTGTGTAGGTGTTCAAAGATGATGAAGGGCAGATGGAAAAATCATTTTTAAAATATTGCTGAAATATGTGAACTACATTTGTTGGTTTCTATTTATTATCATACACATGTGGCTACCCGACGCTGTTGAATTCCATTGCAGGAATTAGAGCTATGCCATCAATATTTAAGGTAAGACTGTGGAATTTGACTCTGTTTTGTTTCTTTTTGTGTGTGTGTCAGGAAGACTAGCCCTGAGCTAACATCCATGCCCATCTTCCTCTACTTTAAATGGGATGCCGCCACAGCGTGGCTTGACAAGCGGTGCGTCAGTCCATGCCCGGGATCCGAACCTGCAAACCCCAGGCCACCAAAGCAGAGCATGCAAACTTAACCACTATGCCACCTGGCCAGCCCCTAAGTTTCTGTTTGTTTTGGTCATCTGCAGGCTATGAAAGCAGACTATGCTTTTGGCCCATTCACCTTGAATACTCATTGATCCAGTCATGACCTCCAGACAGGTCTTAGCAGGGTGAGAGCTTACTTGTCTCCAAGGATACACCACCATTTATATGACTTTCTTTGGATCTAATGGCACAGAGTTCTCTTCACACCCAGCTCCAGAGAGGACAATGGAAAGGACTGATGTAGCGTGGCAGTTTTGCAAGACACCAGATCACTATTCCTTCGTTAGTCGTCTTTTTTTCCTGTACCATCACTTCAAATCCAAGCGATTCTTCCTCGGTTGTTTTCTTGTCTTAATTGTGTATTTTTGATGGAGTCACTAGTCAAACAGCCCTAAGATCACAAAGATTTATTACTCTTCTTTTTACAGTTACTTGTTCTTTATTCACCTCTTAATCTTATAACATAAAGCTTGGTCCTTTTTTAACTTGAATCATTGGAAAAACAGAAAAAAAAAACCATTCCTAAGTCCTTTCTGCATTGGTAACATTATTTTTAGCATTGAAAAATACTGGAAAACAGGTTAGAGTTTGGGGTAATGAAAATTTTCTGTAGATACATTAAACACCATAATCTTGTAGGTTTAATATCGTGCTAGTGTAGAACTTGTTTTGGGCCATGGTTGGGTTTCTTGTGTCCTGTCTCATTTCTTCTAGTCATCAAGAAAAGTGATGCATCTTTATTGGACTTAATAGTGAGAATGAAGATGAATAAAATATGTGGACCAGCCTATTTACCATCTTTCCAGCAATAGAACCAACTTTTGGATCAAAAAAAGAATATATATTAGGTGGAGTTGGGATGCAAATCCATTGCTAAAACTTAAACCAAATGCTGAGAAACATTCTCAAGTAAAGTTCATTGTCTAAACTTTTCTGAAAGACGCACTAGTTAATTCTAAATCAATTCAATTGAAAAGTTTCATGGAGCTAGATGTAATGCATTTGAAATCAATGCTAAGCAAAATGGGCCTTCAGAAAGTAACTAAGCTTGGAAAAGGAGAAAAATCTAATACAATGCCTAAGAATCAATCCATAGCTTTTGAGAGCAGTCACACAGTTCAATGTTTATGGCAGAGCTTAAAGCAGTGGTTTGGAGCCAGACTGCCCAGATTCAAATCCTGCCTCTGTCACCCACTCCAAGAACTTTGATAACTGATTTAACCTCTCTTAGCCTCAGGTCAACATTGGTGGAATGGGGCTAATAATCCCTCCCATCTTCTAGGGCTGTGCAGAATAAATTAACACAGGTAAAACACCTGGACAAATACCTAATATATGGTTAACACCCAACAAATAGTATTGACTATTCCAGATTGGATAAAATTCCATGATTAAAAGAGATAATTGGTTTTAATGTTATTGGGAAAAAATCAATTATATGATTATTTTGCTTTATAGAAAGTGTCGCTTGACAAGGTGAGGGAACCAGTTGATTTTTTATTAGATGTATTTTTTGTTTTAAGAGACACAGTCGTCTTGACCTCTGCCGTTGAAGCCTTTTCCAACGCATGTGAATTATAAGATACTGCCATGAGAAACCAAATGTCCAGGTGCTACTAAATCTATGACGTAAAACATTGTGTGCAGGTTAAATCAATGCACAATTGAGGAAAGGAGCTTTGCAAATTCTCGTTAGTGGACAAATATCTCCCTCTTTTTAGCAGACAACAGAAACAGACTTTTATTTTTTGGCTACCAGAACTAATAAGCTGATAGACTAAGCCCTGGGCATCTCAAAAGGAAAGATTTTGTGGGCAGCAGAATGAGAGTATGACCAAGGAAACCACCAGAAGCAACTTAGAAAGGAAAATGGGGTGAGTGGAGAAGTTCAGCCCTGAAGCAAAGAAATACAATTATTGTGAACAAATTCATGCAATAATAAAAGGACTTTTTTTCAACAGAGGAGGTACTAAGGAAGAAGTGGAAGAGAAACTGCTCGGTGTGTAAACTGCCTCTAACAAAAGTTCAAAATAAATTTGACCCGCTTGCTGCTTTTCCCAAAGTACAAGGACTTCACATGAGTGGGGTTTAAAAAACTGAATGAAAGTCTGGGTTAGTTATTGAAAGAAAAGGGAATGGGACATTGGGCAGGCAATTACAATATCCACATTGATGGTCAATATACCATTGTCATTAAGAGCTTGAGTTCTGGAGCCAGACTATCTAGGAAAAACTTTGGTTCTGTTCATTTCTACCTATGTGAGTTTGGGCAATTTCTTTAATCTCTCTTTGCCCAAATTTGCCCATCTATGAAATGAAGATGACAATCTTACCAGCCTCACAGGATTATTGTGAGAATTCAGTGAATTATCCGCACATGTAAAGCACTCGGAATAGTGTCTGGTGAACAGTGAGCATTCAAAAACCATTAACTGTTATTATTATTATTATCTCATTTAATTTTTGCAAGATCCCATTTTACAGATATATTGATTCAACAGATAATTACTGCATGCTTGCTATATGCCACGCTCTGTTCTTGACATTGAGAATATAATGATTCAGACAGACTGGATCTTTCTAAGATGCAGTTAAATAATCAGACTGTTAGTAATTGGAGCTTGAATTTGAGGTCAGATTTCTTATATTCTCACTTTCCCTTCAAGGACATATGACTGTTTTAGTGGAGGAGATCAGATTGCATACTAAAACCAGGGAGAATGTTGCAGAAAAGATAATGCTTGAGGTGGCATTTTTCTCCAAATTTCACATGGCACAGCATATATATACGTAAACTTTGTGAATTTTTAAAACTGTGATTATCAGTAGTTTAAGAGACTACATTGGAAAAGCAGAGTTTTGTTTTGTTTTTAGCTAACATTTATTGAGCACTTACTTTATAGCACATACAGTACATTAACTCATTTAACCTTTAGTAGGACCCTGTCAAGTCAGTGTTGTTATTATCCCCACATTACAGATGAAGAAACAGAAGGCTCACAGACGTAAAGTTACTTGCTCAAAGTCAAAGGGCAGTAACTGCTGGAGCAAGAATTCAAATCCAAATAAGTCCAACTATTTTTTTCCCTCTAGCTACTATGGTGCTTTAAGCAGCAGCAAATAGGTGATGCTTAATTCATTAGCATTCGTTGAACAGCTAATCACCAGAACTATCTTAAACACTATGGGTGATAGAAAGCCACACAATTCCTACCTTCAAAGCAGTCTCCTGCTGGTCCAGTGTTTGCAACACACATGTGAAGTCTTATTTCAAGCTCCTCATAAATGAAGACTGCAGCCATACTCGAATTTTCAGTGGTCAAGAAAGTCTCCCATAGCTGCTATTGCTGCGCTGCAGCATCTGAAGGTAGGCTCAGCTTGTGTGGCAAATGTAAGTGAAGGCTGATTTTTAATATGTAGCAAAATTCTGTATATATATTCCAAGTAGAATGGCAAGAGAGGCAATAATTTAAATGAGGGCAACAGCGAAAATGAAATAGACTTAATAGTGGAATTCTCTGGTTTTATCACATCTCCCCAGAATGCTCTCTGGCAGAGAAGGAAAATGGTCTTTCAAGAATATATCAAGTGTTTGAGCTATTCATCCATTCCCACCTTATATGCCTCCTTTCTTTTCTTTTCTTCTTTCTCACTTTTCCTTTTCTATGCTTTTACACATGTCCTTCCTTCTTTTGCTTTCTCCTTATCTTTCTGTGCCTTAAAATTTTCTCTGCCTCTGCCTTAAGCCTGGTAGTGGCCCCTGTGGACTTTACCTACCCTGCTGCTGATAATCTGGGGCAAAAGCATTTGCTAAACCTCTGTTCTGGGTGATAGGGCATCAAATGGAATCCCTGACTAGTTGCGATTATTAAGGATCCTGTGGAACTTCTCACTGGTGTTAACTGAACAATCTGGCCCCTTGTCCTCTGAGCTATTGCTTTGGCCTCCTGCAGACCCTTGTCTGCAGTTTCAATTGAAGAGTTATCCCTCACATCTTCAAAGACTCTTCCACTGATTTGCCACAGTCAAGGCCATTTCTAGGTAAAAATTTCCCATTGGCTGCTGGATTTTGGAGACTCTCTCCCTAACCACAACCATTTCCCCCAAATCCCCACTCATCTCAGATCATTCCCTGGCTGCCCAAGCCCCCCAACTTGAGAAGTCTATCTCTGAGTGACATCACATGCTCTAAATCTGATCTTTTATCCTGTTCCCCTTCTCCTACCCAAACATGCTAGTCCTACATCCTGTTCTCCTGGGACCTGTCTGTCTGTTAGGGGACAGCTATCTAGGCTGAGAAACTAATGCATGTTAAATGGATAACATTTACAAATGATCAATATTTTTCCTCCCACCCTTCAAAATCCTCAATTCTCTCTCCAAAATTTTATTTCTCAATCACAGATAATAATACTCTATTGAACAATTAGAATGTGTTGAGCACTTATATAGGTATATAAATTGTCTTATTTAATCCATTTATTAGTGCTATTAATATCAGCCCCATTTTACAGATGAAGGAATTGAGGCACAAAGAGGTTAATAATTCACCAAAGTCACACAGAGAATAAGTGACAGAGCTAGGATTTGCTTCCAGGCATTTTGGCCCCTGAGCCCCTGCTCTTCCTACCACCACATGCTCCCTAGCAAACCCCCCCAAGTAGGATCATCTTGCTCTGCTACTTAAATACCCTCAAAGGCTATATGATGAAGCTGGAACCACCTAGATGGCAAAGAGACCATTCATAATCTGGCCCCCATGCTACCTTTCAAGAATTATCCTCCATTTCTCCACTCCAATGTTCAGAATATCCATTCCCTTGATATAGCGCATACTCTTGTATCAAATTCTACCTTTAATCATGATATTACTTCTGTATGAATGCCTTTTCCCACAATCTCTGACTGGAAAACCCTTGCTCATCCTTCAAAACCCGTCTCAAAAGTCTTGTCCTCTTTGGAACTGTCCTTTAGGCAGATAATTAGGTATTTATACTTTCTAGCTCACTACTACTTTGTAATGTATGCACCAGTATACAAATTAGCTTAGGTAAAAAAGAAAGATGACTTTAAACATCCTAGGGCTCACAATATGAAAACAGAGTTTCAGCTCACTCACTTGCTCTTTTTCTCTCCATTTCCCAAAAAGGATCTCTCCACATGGCAGGCCTATGGCTGTGGGCAGCTCAAGACTCACATCCTATTGGTTTAGCAATTCTAGTAAAAAGAAAGCTTTTTCTTCAATAATATTAGCAGAAATGTCACAGAGAGGGCTTTAATTAGCCTGGCTTGGATCACATGTCCAACCCTAAACCAGTCACCATGAGTAGGAGAAGGGAGAAATTTGGTATTGAACAGCCTGCATTACATACTCACTCCATTTGTGGAGAACGTACTGGAAGAGGATGCAATGGCCAGCCTACACTAAACAGTGAAATGGTTACCCCAAAGAAAACTGGGTTCTTTCTTTAAAAGAGGGAGAAAGGGATGCTGGGAAGATCACAGATTTCCATTACATTCCACCCCATCTGGCTAACATTCATTCCACTCTCTTTCTTATACCTACTATTTCCAAAACACTTTCACTATGAACTCTTCTACTAGCACCCAAAAGCACACTATCCAAAAGACAATCAAAAGTTTGTTTGATTACTATGTCCAGCTCCACAATCAGCACCTTTGGTCTCAGTCAAAGCAAGCGCAGCTCTTAATGCTATAGTGGTCCATGAAATTAACCACCTCAATACACTCCATATGCAGCGGTGGAGGTAAAACAAGATAAATACACCAAGAACTACCACTTAGAAACCACCTACAATGATTATGGCTCCCAAACATATATCATATCCTGCTAGACAGAGACTGCAAAGATTCCCTAGCCAGGCAGTAAAATGGCTTCCCAGGTCAGTTAATGTAAGTGCCCTGGTTCTGTCCTCTGGGAAGATCATCCATGTCCATTGCTCCTCATAATCACATGTGAGAGAAGTATTGAAGAATACTCTTTTCCTGGGGGTGTAATTGCCATAGTAGCTCAATTCTTGTCTATTAAATTTGGGGGAAAGGAAAATTGCAGACTTAGATCTTGCAAAATAAGTACCTTAAAACTTCACTTGGCCACTGCACAATTAACTTTCTAGAAAATCCACAGACTAGTAAATGAAGCCAGAGAATTTGTCAAGGCATGGTCTCTGAATCTGGGTTAGAGTTAGGGTTACTCTTTCCACTTCTATTTCTTAGTGAGAGGCCGCCCTGGCAGTCCATCCTTGTGGCCCTCGATTTAAAGTGTTCTCACAGCAGAGCTCTCTCCTCTCCTCTCTGCTTTCAGATGGTCCAGCTTGGGCCAGCTGGTACATATCTTAAAATACTACATTGAAAAATTTAAAAAGTAATCATCGGGGGAGGTCGTACATGTGTGAGGTCAGGGGGCATATGGGAACTCTCTGTACTTTCCATTCAATTTTGCGGTGACTCTAAAACTGCTTAAAAGATTAAATTGAGTTCATTAATTTTTAAAAAAGTAATCAAAAAATTCCAAGATCCTCACATTTTTCCATAAAACTTTCCAAAATTACAGTATTGTAGGCATATTTCTGTATGAAGAAACAACAAGCAATGACATTGCAAGAAACTGCTTTGCTACCACTTGACAAGCATTGCCAACTTCTCAGTCGGCGATGGAAGAATCCTCATTGCCCTGCACCCTGCCATGACTCAGCCAATTCCATCTTTTAGCTTTGGTTATCACCCTTGATACCAATTTTTATATCAGTGAGGGTCTTTTGGTCACAAGCAACAGAAGCAGACTCTAGCTAACAAAAAACAATCAAAAGTAAAAACAAAAAAAGAAAGAAAGATACAACTACACAAGAGAAATTCATCAACGAACTCACAGTCTTTCACAGACTTGCAGGAGGAATTGGACCATCAGGCCTTAGGAAGGATAGAGACAGGGTAGTTCTAGGAATCTTGGTGGTGGACAGTAATGAGCCATCTCTCCAGAGTGTTGCCATCAGAAAGAAATGACTCCTTCTGTTTTCTGCCCTGTGCCATTTAGCTCAAGACTCAAACTCCTGAGAAAGAGAACATGATTGGTTTGGCTTGAGTCGTGTGGGCTCATTCCTGAATGAATCCAGGATGAAGTGAGAGATGTGGAATGGAATACTTTCTCTCTGATTAGTTAAGTCTCAGCCTTGAATTCATATCTGAGACTGATAAAACTCAGGGTCATGGTCAGAATCCATCCCTACCAAAAAGAGA
The DNA here is from genome assembly GCA_031878705.1 of Tapirus indicus. Taxonomy (NCBI): domain Eukaryota; kingdom Metazoa; phylum Chordata; class Mammalia; order Perissodactyla; family Tapiridae; genus Tapirus; species Tapirus indicus. The sequence continues at coordinate 43,169,287 of CM062925.1, forward strand.
ATTTGTGACACCAGAGAAAGGGGAAAAGATGATGGGAGGGCCAGTTTACTAATCCCCACTACAACATCAAGTATAGTAATCATTTCTTTGCATTTTATTTTGTTGTTTAAATGTCTAGCACTTTTACCAGACTTGATGTTGCTTTAAACAATGCCCCAATGTCTATTCGAAAATTAGACACATAGATCTCTCTCAATACATGTTTTTAATTGCTAGCTTGAAGTTATCCATTCAAGATTTACTAACAGGTATCTTCTAGTAATATTGCCCAATTTTTTCAAAGTGATGATATAAATTGCAGATAACACTTTAGGGTAAGTGGTTCATCTAAGCACTTCAGATCACTCCAGTTGGAGACTCACAAATTTAGGGTGGGAAGGAAACTTAGAGTTCATTTTCCAGTCTCTTTCCTCATCCTCACATCCTACGCCCACCCTACGTGTGTCACATTGAGAAAAAGTCTTTTCCACAATCTAGATGGTTTTAATTCAGCAAGACATGAATCATATGGTTCAAAATGTTCTCTGAGATCCTTAATATGAGAATTAAATGTACATCCATTAGGTGTATTTTCTCAGTAATTGAGAAAGCAAGAACAGCTGGACAGCACAGCCACTCAGACGACAGGCTACAGAGACATAATTCCCACTCCTACATACTGGCTACAGTCAGTATGTGAAACGGGAACAATAATATCTACTTCGTGGTTGATGTGAAGACTAAATCCAATAATGTTCATAACGTCTTAGCGCAGTTTACGGCTTATGATAAAACTCAATAAACAGTCTAGCTTTTATTAAATCTGATCTGCCATTAGATTTGATATGTGACTATTTCTAGGGGATTTTTTACAATAGCCACAGATTATAAATAACCTAATAGAATAATCATGTTGGAATCTTTGCTACTTTGCTAGCTCTGATTCCATTAACAATGTAGTATTATCAGTCTTATTAATGATCACCATGCTATCCCTTACACAAATATTAAGTTTTGCCTTTTAGCCCCAGGCCCTTTATTCCTGTGCTCATTAACTTTGCACTGTTATAAAGTCATTCTCTGTCACTCTTCATTCTTGCTCCTCTGGGTGATTTTATACTAATAAGAACTTCTTGCATTTAGCAACCTTGCCATGAATGTTGCTTTATCTTTTATCACAGGTTGGATGCGCTACTGCCCTTTAGGCCTTGAAATTAAGCTGTAAAGATTAAAAATATGCAGTTTGCAGAACTTCTACCATCACTGCATATCTCTGTGCTTCCTTTCTGCTTTTCTCTCTTCCTTTCCCATTCCCTCTGTTCTCCGCATACCTGAGGGAGAGGCTGGACATCATGCCCACCTAAGGTTAGATCCTTGAGTCTCTAGCTCCTAGTTCTAAAGAACAAGAAGGATGTCACCTGCCATGGCCCTCTCTGGACTGTGTTAATGTGGGACAAATTTGGGGCCCTCTGTAGACACTTATAAGTATGCCAAGCCAACAAATTATCTAATCTCACCCCCTGCCCTGCCAGGTCTTTCTGGGAATGTTCTAAAAATCTCCAGAGTGAAAGGACAAAATTTAAACATCGTTTTTCTTAACTCCCTGAGAGGCTTGTTGATACTATTTTTATTAGTTGAATGGTGAGACTATTGATTGTATAATGCACGTTCTTTCTCTAAACCTTTTAAATATTCACCTACCTAGTCATTCAATAAATATTTACTAAGCCTCTCCTTTGTTCTAGACAACAGAGATACTGTAGTGAACAATGCAGATAACAATCTGTGCCCTTATACCTATATCATCTAGTGTGAAAGACTAGTAATTAAAGAAGCAATTATAAAAGAGAGCAGTAAACACCATAGAAGACAGTCAAGGTGCCATGGGAGCATACGGCAGGAACCCTGGAAGACTCTAGGGGAAGTCCAAGATGATAAGTGAGATTTAGCTGCATTAAAAGGAGGATGGAAGAAAGAAAGAGTGAAGGCAGAGGAAAGAGTGAAAGCACACACAAAGGCCTACAAGTGAATATCTCGCACATTGCTGAGCACATGGTAAATGCTCAGCAAACCCTTGTTGACTAAAAGAGAGACAGAAGGCCTGGCATACTGGAGGAAATAAGAAGTTTACTACAGTAAAGAATAGAGAAAACAGACATGATGAAGCAGGATATGTAATAGAGGCCAGATCATGTAACTTGTATAAAGGAGTCAAAGTATTGCCTTTTTTTTGGATAATAGAGAACCACTGTGGAGTTTGAAACAAGAAAATGACTTGGATAGATTTTTGTTTTAGGAATATCACTTTGGCTATCAGGTAAAAAGTGGATTGGGATCAATATAGGAGATAAAGAGACCAGTCCATGGAGTAATCCAAGCAAGAGGGGACAGGAGCTGGAATTAAAGTAAATGGGAAATTGGACAGATTCGAGAAATATTTAGGGTGTGTTAACATATCTTGGAGACATTGGATGAGAAGCATCGGCTAGCGAAAGGGGTCAAGGAGGAATCTCAAGTTACTAGCCTGGCAGTGGGGTGAACTATGGTGTCATTCACTGAGCTAAGTAACATGGGAGAAAAAGCAGGTTTGGAATAAAAGATAATTTGTTCTCTTTTGAGTTGGAGATGCCTGTAGAACATCCAAACAGAGATGTCTAGTAGGTGATTGGATAACTGGCTGTGAAGTTCAAAAAGACATATGTATTGGAAATGAAGATTTGGAAGTTGTCAGAATATGGATGGAATTAAACATACTGAAATGGATAGGATCATACGTTTAGGGGAGAATCTAACCAATATCAATACTAAAGATCTGGGGAGATAAAATTGAGAATGCAAAGAAATCTGAGAGGAAGTGGCCAGAGAGTTATGGGGAAAATCAGGCGTGTATCATGCCATGTATGTCAATGAGAAGATTGTTTTAAGATAAATGAAGTTATCTTCAGTGTCAAATGCTGCCCAGGGGTTAAATATAATTATGCCTAGAAAATGTCTATCCAATGAATTTTGCAACAAGCTCATCTCTTGTGAACTACCAGAGTGGATTCAGAAGGGAAGTGGGAGCAAAACCCAGAATTACTTTGGGTTGAAGAATGAGTGGGAGGCAAAAATAGAAGCAACAATATAGACTTCTTATTTCAGGAAGATTTGCTGTGAAGAAAAAGAGAAAGAGAAGTCAGTAGCCAAAGGGAGATATGGGGTCAGGGGGAGTGGCTTAAGCATAGATTGGAAAGAATCAACAAACAGAGCTAAGCTAAAGATGTAAGAAAGAAAGAGCACTATGAATGGACTGAGATCTCTGAAAAAGCACAAAGAATGGGAACAGAGTCCATTCCTAGAGAGGGGACATCCATTTGGGAGAAGGGACACATATTTCACAGAAATGAGAAGGAGAACAAGATGGATAGAGATGCCAGTGTGTGGGTGTAGAAATAGGAGTTTGAGGAAGACTTTGGTTAACGGCTTCCATTTTCCCTTTAAAATACAGAGTGGGGTCATCAAATGAAATTTAACAGGAAGATGGGAAAATAGGAAGTTGAAGGAGAAGGGAGGCTTGAGAAAAAAGAGCACATTAGGCAAACAGAGAAGGATAATCAGGAAACACTGAGAGCCCAGTGAGAAGTCAGAGATCTTAAAGTTGTGGTCGTACCATTCTTCACCATTGTGTAATTTTAGCAGTTGTCCCCACCCCATGTCTAGGCACAGAGAGGCAGGCAGTTGGATGGACCCACCTGCATTCCTCTTCCAGCTTCAGAAGGCAAATAGCCAGCCCTCTCCTGGGTTTATAGGGAGGAATCAAATCTATGGATTTAGAGAGATTCATGTAAAATCGACATACTACCTAAAATTACTGCCACCTCCAATGCCATGAGAATGAAAGGAATAGTGGAAGTAGCAGTGGGCTAATGGTTGAGACCTGAGTTCTAACCATAACTCTGCCCCAAACAACTATGCCTCCTTCCACAAATTGCTGGGTCTCAATTTCCTAATCTATAAAATAAAAGAATTGTATGAGGCATTCTCCTCCAAGTCTAAATTTCTGTGAAAACATTGCTACTCACCTATACCAGGTATGCAGGTATCTCCCAAAATCACCATAAAATGCAGAAAAGGTGATCCTGTTCCCTATTTCACAAACAGCAAAACTGAGGGGGAAACTTCTAGAAACTCCCTTATGTTACAGAACAGAGATTCCCTGACTGTCTCTAAACCCATATCTTTCCCAAATTCAGAAACACCCTCAGATTAGGCTTGGAGAATGTGAGGGCTATAGAATCTGTGGTATTATCTAACAAGTGTTCAATTTGTTATCATCTCACACAGAGAAGACGGCATCTCCGGAACTGTGTGAAGTGACTCGTCTGGGAAGTATCCACAATGACAATCCTCCTCGGAGAAGAAAAGACATATTAGGGGACAAGATTAACAAACCGCTATGTAATTCCAAAATTAATCAACACAGTTTAAAGCCAAATCAAAACTTTTTTTTAAAGAAGTAACTTTTCTAGAAAACTCAGGCCAGAGATTTTTCTTTCGTTTTCTTTCTCTGCTAGGTGAGTAATTTCAGACCAACCGCTGAGTGCTGAACAATAAGACATCCAAGGACCAAAACTAGAGAGTCATTTTTTCACCCCAACACCCTCAGATAGCTGTTCACTGTCTCTGGCAGACAAAATTATTTTCCAGCCGGCTCCTGGAGGACCATCTATAAACAAATTAGAAATTTCAAAGGGTTTGTTTTCTGCCTTCTGGCTGCCAGGAGAGGCCGTTCCCTTTGTGTCCCTCATATGAAAAAGTCATTTAACAAAGAAAAGAGAGAGAGCGCGCCTCAGTTCAAAACAGACGAGTATGTACATCTCCTCCCCCTCCCTTCCTTCACCCGCTCTGCCCATTGTCATGTTTGGTCAGTTTTCTGTCAAAACAACTTTTAGTGTGTGCAGCTCTCAGGCCTGCAGGGCTCCAGGAGCTTGAGAGACAAGCTGCTTTCCTACAGCAATTCCATCAATAGGAAGAAAATAGAAAATGAGGACTGATTTATGGCTGATTCTCCATAACAAATAGCGGCAGCAGTAAACGCCCACCCAGCTGTGTAGGGAGGACAAGTTCAAAGTCTGTCCCTTTGCCACCCAGCTCAGATTCAGACCCAGGAAATACAGCCTCAAAACAAGAGAGATCTCTCTTTTGACAAGCAAGGCACAAGGACATATTTCAATGGGAAGGAAAAATCAAGACTGTCACACAAACTCAGAACAGGAGTTAAGCTTACTATCTGGCACTAGTGAAAAACCTCCCCCTAAAAAATATCCTAGCTGATTGGAAGCACCAGCTATTCAGATAGAAGGAACGCGTTATACTCTATGTGAGAAAGCAAACACAATTTACCAATAAAGAAACTGAAACCTAAACAGTAGGAAGGATGTGTGTATTGTGACACAGCCATCTGTCTTGGAGATAAGACTGGCAGGCCAGGGTCACTGCTCCTTGTGTTATGTGGCCCAAAGTCAGCACATAGAGAATAAGACGCTTTCCTGAGTTTTGGCATGAAAAGTCCATTTTCTCATTATTATCTTAGTTTTCATTATTTGGGGTGGGTTTGGGGCTGGGCTGACAATCAAGAGCTGAAGACCAGGAGGTTCACAAATACAGCTATTTCTAGCATGCTGATATGCTCTACTAGTCATGGTTTAAGTGGCATGCCAAATCTAGACTTTGCTTTCTAGGGCCCCATTAAGAGATTTGCACTTTAAGGTGAAGAGGTCTGAAAAGCCTTCCTCGCATGGTGCATTTCATTTAAGGAAATTCTTGGCTCAGGGAAACCAATTTGAAACTATTGGGAGTATGCCAATACAGAGAAAAATACTGTGTGGCTTAATTTGGTTCCGTGTATTTTTTCTTAAACATACATTTTGCATGCCTTTATTTCCAATTCCGTGTCTGTAGGGTCTCTGGATTCTTCAGGTAGATTTCCAGCAGCAATTCCAGCCTTGGGGTCAAGGAAAGAATGAAAAATGGCTTGTAAGAGTAAAAGCTTCAGAAAAGTCAGAGCCCAGGTCTGGAGTGTGTGACTGTGCACGCATGTGTGTATGTGTGTGCGGTACTGGGGAAGATAGAGGTGAGTGTGCAGGGCACTAGCAAATGAAGTGGAGATGCAGGAGTGAAATGTGACATCCCAACTTGGCTAAGGCTCAAATACCACCCCATAGCCCTGAGTAAGCAAAATTCTCAGAACAAAATTCAGGTCATGAGCAACAATACCCACTGCCCACTAAAAATACTTTCACTCATCCTTAAATATGTACGTTCCATATGTACCCCCAAATGCATATTTGGGAACTGATTAAGAAACAAACACTATTTTAAGTTCATTTACTTTTTGGTTGTTGAGGAAGATTTGCCCGGAGCTAACATCTGTTGCCAAACTTCCTCTTCCTCTTTTTTTTTGCTTGAGGAAGATTCGCCCTGAGCTAACATCTGCACCAATCTTCCTCTATTTTGTATGTGGGTCACCGCCACAGCATGGCTGATGACAAGTGGTTTAGGTCTGCACCCAGACCCAACCCTGGCTGCTGAAGCAGAGCGCACAGAACTTAACCATTAGGCCATGGGGCCGGCCCTTTCATTTACTTTTTAAAACCGTGCTCACAGGAGACGTGTTCCTAGTCTGCTTCCCATGAGCAAGATGAAGCCATCCCTTTCTGCACATGTTAAAGAAAAGCATAAAATCTTGGAAGTACAAAAAAGGAGTCATATTTCAATGAGAGTATTTATAGTACTTGGTCCGAGATGATTGACCTAGGTTCAAATGACTAATAGAGAACAGAAAAATATTCCTTCCCTTCCCCCAATAACATAAAAGAATACAGTATTATGCTGAAGAGAAGATTTAATAAGCCTAAACACATGTAATCTAAAGAAGATGAAATGTAAGCCACAGAGGGAGCCTAAGTAGTATATTCAATACCATACAGCAGTTTTACAAATTGTTTATTTCCTTTACCAGATGGGCCTTTAAAAATTTCCTCTCTGCACACCTTATCCTAATGGCAAACCCACCTGAATCACATCAGTGCCTACACAGCCTTCTCCAGCATCTTGGCGAGGTGCAGTGCATGCAGGGTTAACGCCAGCCTTGAGCAGCCCTCTGCCCTGAGAAAGGTTATTAACCAGGAACATTTGACTCATAATTTGTTCTCCTCATGTTAAGTAGATTGCAATAACTCAGCTGTCCAGGATCTGTTTATCAATGCTCTGTGGCTTTCAGCAGCAAATATTTTATAACCACTAAGTAGATGTTCAGACCTCTCATCAAATGAAAATCTCCTGTACTCAGAGCTGGTTTTATCATCACAACCCACCAACTGGAGAGCCCTGGAGAGGCAGTAACCCTGTCCCAGAGCCTATCAGGCTTAGCCAGATCCTCATCCTGGGGAATTCTCCTCCACTAAATGACGTTAATAGGAACTGGCCCACCCTCGGAGGGGGCTATAACATTTCAGGGATTCTTCATTGGCCTATCCTGTCCTAGTAAATCACCATTTTATTTAGTTTTACTGTCTTCTTTATGTGCATTCTAATAAAAGTGAAATGCGATGTATGGGGTAAAAAGGGATGGAAATGAGGATAAGAAGAAATCAAAGGAGGGAAAGGAATAAGGAAGGAAAACAGAGGGGAGCTGAAGATGGGAGAAGCGAGACAAAGAGCATGGCAGGTCAATAGACCCTCCCACAGTCTGCATTATGTTGATGCTGCAGCCCTAAAACCAGACCACTTGAAATTAATGAAATAAATTATTATTGCCACAGACATGCTTTCTCCATAATAATCTGATTTTTGTTAATGAACTGCAGTGCATCTGGTATTTCCCACTTAGCATATAAGGTATTATCCCCAGGATGAAAGTATACAACACTTTAACTGCAGGATGTTGGCCAATAGTTAAAGAATTCGTAATGAAACCAGACCCATTGATCTATTATGCCTATAAGGAACCTGTTAGACAACGTAATGTCTAAAATAGTACAAGAACAGAAAGTTAACATTCATCATTTTCATTATTAAATGAAACCCACATGTTGAAAAAAATGCTTGTGATTCAATTTTTGAAACCAACTCCTTGTACTTTTTAGATACATAAACAAATGAATTGCCTGTATTGATTAAGCTACTTGAAGGTGAAAGACTGTCCCTTGCAACTGAGGAGTATTGAATAATACTGATTTTAGTAGTAGGAGTAGGGTTCTAGGGTTGGCTCAGCTAGATCATTTGCCCACCTAGAATAGGAGAGAGGTATGACTGAGAGGTCCTGTAGAAAAGCAGCCTCACAGTAGAAAAGCAGCTCACAGAAAAGCACCCCCCACATAGAATGTGGGGGAATCATTTCTCCAGGGGAATAGGGGCCACTGATAGTAAAAGACAACAAAGAAATGCAAGGCAGACAAAAACACAAACAACTACTGTCCTGAAAATCCTCTCTCTCCCTATTTGTCCCTATTTTCTGTGGGTTACAATAGCTGCATTAATCACAGAGTATTAGTCCCATCACTATGACAACTACTGAGAATTTCACAAAGAAAATGATTTACAATTAGAAGAGAAATAAAAAGATTGTTAGAGGAAGTGTCTCACAAGGAAATAATATTTAAGCTAAAATTTGAGGGATAAAGATGAGTTAGTAAGACAAATTCAAAAGTAAAAGCCATTGAGATTGAAGGACCCCTAAATGTGAAATCTCTTCATTTGAAAGAATTTGGGAAATTCTGCTCTAATTCATATGTAGAAAGGAACAAGAGACAGCAACTCCCACCCTAACAACAACAAAAGGCTGGAAAAACTACGGAATCATAGTTTTTAAAAACCCATCAGAAGAGGACCTAAGAAACCCAAATGAACTTAACTTCAGAGAGTGAGGAACCCTTCACAGAAAAGACAAGACTTAGCCTGCTCTCATACCTGGCAGAATTATAGCAGGAGGAAGAATCCACCATAGACTTAGTAGCCAAAATTCTAATGACCTTTTAATGGTCTCAAGTGGGAAGTATGACAATTTACAATCCAAAGGAGCCCCCGCCAACCACAGAGCAGGTCTCTAACCACTCACCAGGTCTTTTCACTGAGTGCTTTGGCGTAGTAGACCTAAAGAGTAGGAGCAGAGAAGGAGATCTGAGAGAGATACCCCTTGAGATGGTGTCTATCTATATCTATGTATGTGTGTATCATAGCTATGTGTGTATATACACATGTATATTTGTTTTATATAATATAATATGTATTGTGGACATATATATGATTTCTGTATATTATATGATAGATTATGTATTATATTATATGTATGTATAAATACATGATTTCTTTAAAAATTTTTTGACTAAAGCAAAAATATTAACATCAATTATGGTATTTATAACATACGTAGTAGTAAAATATAAAATGACAAGAACACAAAGTGTGGGAGGGGATAGAGGAAATTATTCTATTGTAAAGTACTGATGCTGTTTATCAAAGCAGATAATTTAATAATTCATACTTTATACTCTAAAGCAATTACTAAAAGAAAAGTTAACAAAGAATTATAAAGATAATACATAAAAGGAAATGGAATACTAAAACAAATGCAATTCACTCAAGAGAAGACAGGAAAGGAGGCACAGTAGAACAAAAAATAAATGGATTTAATATAAAACAATCATTAACATGGGAGATTTAAATGCAACTATACCAATAATTATATTAAATGTAAATGAACTAAACATACGTGTTAAAAGGCAGAAATTATTGGTTTGGATATAAAAGAAATCAAGACTCAACTTTATGCTGTTTCTAAGAAACATATTTTAATTATGAAGCATAGACAAGTTGAAAGTAAAGGGATGGGAAAAGGTCTAACGTGTATGGTAGATAATCTCCAGAGAAGGTCACCATCAATCCTACCCTGCATGGACGAGCATGCTGCTCCTCACATCAAAAGGTACAATCTAATTCCCCATCCCCTGGCTGTAGTGACTTGTTTAATGAACAGAATATAACAGACATGACATTCTGGGACCCCTGAGACTACTTTATCATAAGCCTTGCAGCTTCTGCCTAGGTTCTTAGAATGCCTACTTTTTGGATGTTCCTTCTGAAAACACAAGCACCATGCAGTGAGAAGACTGGGTCCTCCCCTGTGGAATGAGCAAAAGGGGAGAAAGGGGGCAGGAATTACACTATATGAGATCTCCTCACATGGACAGAAACATCTGGAATAGGAGAGAAGTATTTCTCGACAAAATTCCCTAACTTTGGGATTCTTTCCTTAATACATTGAGTTTAACTATGAAGTATATAATGAGTTGGGGATGGAGGACAGGAGTGGGTGCCTATCATACTGCGATGAAAATAAGCTATATGAGAACAGCTTTCATGAAGTGATTCCCACAATATCATTCTCTTTTGGGTTTCCTCCTGAGACCTTTGGGGAGCAATGTTTTTCCCCCCCGGAATGCTCTAAAATGAGTTTGAATGATACAGCAATTAAATTAACTTCAAAGTCCCTTTGCATTCAAGGCTGAAAACCCATGTACTATTCTATTTTTCACCCTAAGTAATGTCCAGGCACATTGTCTGACAAAATATATGGGAGAGTCAGTAATGAGATTGTGACAACATGAAAACATCCAATAAAAAACCCACAAAGATACTCCAATAATAAAATGTCAACAATGTACTGATGACTCAGATTTTAATATAAACACCTTTCCATTATCATATTAAAATTCAAAAGCATTACATTTTATATTAAAGTCCAAATCAAATTATTTTGCCCTTGTGAGTAAAAGTTTTTGCAAAGTCCAAAGGCATTAAAGTTAAAAATCAGTTTTTCTTGACCTAGTGAGTTAATGGTCCTAAGTAGGAAATTCTTAAAGTTCAAAATCTATCCTCCCTAATTTAGTATTCTTTCATCTCACAGGTAGAAGAGTTCTTGATGCCTCAGTAAAGTTATAGTTCCTTCAGCTGCTTTATCCTGGATTGTCTCTCCTTGGGACAGATTTAGTTCCTTCCGCACATCAAAAGCGGTATTAGTTCAGTGCCAATTCTCTGTATGCATCCCTCAGACGCTGAACCCAATTCCAGTGTGTGGAGGGGCTTTTCACACCTCCAAGCAATTCTCAGATACTAGTTGGGTGTCCTACAATTCAACTCAATTCTGACGATATCTACCAGGAGATAGCATCAGACTCCACAGATTAAGGGTTCAGTCCCAGAAGACTGTTCTACACTTCAGATGCCAATCACAAGTCCAAGTTGTTATCTGTCCTTTTGACCAACTGGCTATAAATCAGAGGTTCCCATGACCCCCTCCTTGGGTTCAATTATTTTGCTAGAGTGGCTCACAGAACTCAGGAAACCCATTTACTCACTAGATTACTGGTATATTATAAAAAGATCTAACTCAAGAACAGCCAGATGGAAGAAATGTATAGGGCAAGATATGGGGAAAGGACATGGAGCTTCCATACCCTCTCCCTTCTGCGAGCCACTCGGCCAGAGTCTCCATGTGTTCACCAACCCCGAAGCTCTCTAAACCCATTCTTTTGGGTTTTTATGGAAGCTTTTACATAAGCATGATTGATTAAATCACTGGCCATTGGTGATTGACCTCAACCTCTAGCCCCTTTCCCCTCCCAGGAGGTCAGGGGGCTGGAACTTAAAGTTCCAATCCTTTAATCTTATAGTTGGCTCCACTGGAAGGAGCTCCAATCCTTAGGTGCTTTCCACAGGTTGCTTCCTTAACATAACAAAAGACACCTTTATTACCCTTGTCTCTTAGGAAATTCCAAGGGTTTTAGGAAGCCTGTACCAGAAATGGGACAAAGACCAAATATATATTTCTTGCTATAAATTGTAATATCACAATCCCTTTTCTAAGATCCTAAAGATTTAATATGACACAAAAGATTGTTATAGCTCTGGCTCCACAACCACCAAATTGAGAAAACACGATGATTCCCAGCCTCTAGAACAGTTACTGCAGGCAAAAGTATACTCGAGAACCCATTCAAAGAATTGCTAAAGGCCATATAGCAAAAATTAGATGATAACTGAGGAAAGGAAAGTAGATGGAGAAATTTTTGGTTCAGCATCATCACATGCAATCAGTTGATGCCTGTTATCCAGAATCCACAAACAGTGATCTCAAAATCAATTGAGTGAAATCTCCCAGCAAAACATCAGTGTTGGCACTCCTCATTCACCATTTCTGTGGTGATCTCTTTAAACTTACTGTCTCATTTCTTAGAATGCATTTGAAATATTGCTGCCTACTTACAAAGTTTAGAAATTTGAAATGATGGGAACCCAGTCACCAGGTATTATCTGAGGTGCCTATCTTTTCTATCCAAGGTGTTGAACTACTTAGTTTCACTTGCCCTTTTGTCTTCTGCCCTTTGCATTCCTGGAACTTAGATGCTGCTTGAAGGTGAGGTCTGTCTAGTGATTCAGACACTACATTCTTGAGAAAGCACCTCTGAGCTCACGCTGCTACCTCTGCCTCCTGTATTAGAATTACTTAGGGAAGAATTTCACCTCCACATTGAGTACATTCAGCTAGAAAAGCACTCTCAACTGGATATCTACAAAAGAATGAAGTTGGACCCCCTACCATACGCCATATGCAAAAGTTAACTCAAAATGGATCAAAGATCTAGATGTAAGAGCTAAAATTATACACTAATTGAAAGAAGCCAAACACAGAAGGCAACATATCGTATAATTCCATTTATATGAAATGTCCAGGATAGGCAAATCCATAGAGACATAAGCAGATTAGTGGTTGCTAAGGGTTTAGGCGAGAGGAGAATGGAAAATGACTGCTAATGGGTATAGGTTTCTTTTAGGAGTGATAAAAATGCTCTGGAATTAGATAGTGGTGATAGTTGCACAATGTTGTGAATATATTAAAATCCACTGGATTGTATACTTCAGGATTTTTTGTTTTATTTCCATGAAGAATGTGACTGGGAGTCTGACTGGGAGTGCAATCTGTAGATTGCTTTAGGGGGTGTGGACATTTTATCTATGTTTATTCTTCCAATCCATGTGCATGGAATATCTTTCCTTTTCTTTATGACATCATCTATTTCTTTCAATAAAGTCTTATAGTTTTCATTGTATAAATCTTTCATCTCCTTGGTTAAATTTATTCCTAGACATTTTATTCTTTTTGTTGTGATTGTAAATGGGGTTGTATTCTTGAGTTCTCTTTCTGTTAGTTCATTATTCAAGTATAGAAATGCAACTGACTTTTGTAAGTTGATTTTGTACCCTGCAACTTTGCTGAAACTGTTAATTTCTAATAGTTTTCAAATGGCTTCTTTAGAGTTTTCTATATATAAAATCATATTGTCTGCAAATGGCAAGAGTTTCACTTCCTCCTTGCCTATTTGGACACCTTTTATTTCTTTTTCTTGCCTAATTGCTCTGGCCAAAACCTCCACTACTATGTTAAATAAGAGTGGTAAGAGTGGGCACCCTTGTCTGGCTCCTGAACTCAGAGGGATAGCTTTCAGTTTTCCCCGTTGAGTATAATGTTGGCTGTAGATTTGTCATTTATGGCCTTTATTATGTTGAGGTACTTTCCTTCTGTACCCATTTTATTGAGAGTGTTTATCACAAGTGGATGTTGGATTTTGTCAAATGCTTTCTCTGCATCTATTGAGATGATCATGTGGTTTTTATTCCTCATTTTGTTAGTGTGGTGTATCACATTGATTGATTTGCAGATGTTGAACCATCCCTGTGTCCCTGGTAAAAATCCCACCTTATCATGGTGTATGATCTTTTTGATGTACTTCTGTATTTGGTTTGCCAATATTTTGTTGAGGATTTTTGCATCTATGTTCATCAGCAATATTGACCTGTGGTTTTCTTTCTTTTTGTTGTCCCTGTCTGGCTTTGGGATCAGGGTGATGTTGGCCTCATAAAATGTGTTAGGAAGCATTCTGTCTTCTTCAATTTTTCAGAATAGTTTGAAGAGGATAGGTACTAAATCTTCTTTGAATGTTTGGTAGAATTCTCCAGAGAAGCCATTGAATTGTATATTTTAAAAGGCTGAATTTTATAGTATGTGAATTACATCTCAATTTTTTTAAAAAAGGTATTTTCAACATATTCTTGAACCAAAGCTGCTGGTGATACTTCAGAAGCCCCTGCCCCTAGGGCCTAGTGAGGACCAATACCATTACCACATCCTCAAGACGCAGCCTTTCTTCCTCCCATAATTTCACCTGGCATGTTCTCTTGGAACCAGTTGTATTAGATTTTGTATAAGCACTCCAAAATTTAGTGGCTTAAAATAGCAATTATTTATTTAGCTCAAGATTCTGCAGGTTGGCAAGTTGAACTAGGCTTAGCTGGCCTTAGATGGTTTCACATGTCAGCAATCAACTTCTGGGTCAACTAGGGACTACCTAGTCTAGGATAGTCTCAGCAAGATGGACCATCTTTGCTTCTCATCCTCCAACTAGACTGGGGTTGTTGTCATGGGGAAGCAGGTTTCCAAGAGCAAGAAAAGAACTGTGCCTAGAAGAAGAGGCACATTGTCATTTCCACTGCATTCTATTGGCCAAAGTAAGTCACAAAGCCAGCCAAGATTCAAGGGAAAGAAAATAAATTTCACTGCTTGATGGGAGGAGCTACAAAGACACATTGTAAGGAGTGTCAATTCAAGGGAACGGTCAAGGATTCTGGGCATCTCTGTAATCTACTACTTCCTAGAGCAGAAGTCCTGGGACCACAGCTGTGCAGTGGGTCTAGAGAACAACCAGTACATATCAGAGAGGGAGGATAGAGGGTTCCAGGAGGGAATCTTCCTAAGAGAAAAAAAGGAACTGATAGACAACCGATGTGTTACACTAGATTGAAAGGAGTTTCAGAGTTCTTTCAGAAAGTACTAGTATGGATTATAGGATCACAGAAAATAATTCCTTCAGGAATCAGGTGGGTGATATAATTGTGTGAAGTAGCCAAATGTAAGTCAGCAGAGCTGTAGAGTACATGCTCAGCTTAAAACATTCAAATTATTAGTTTCAGGGAAAGTAAAAAGGATTTCAAATATATTAAATACAGTATAATACAGAGTTCATTGCATATATGGTCATACTTACCTACTTACATATTTACATGATCATAATAATCCAAACACAGAATATTAATTTAACAACCAAAAAAATGTAATGCAAGTACAACGGGAGAATAAAGGGCAGAAAGATGTATGTTTTTGGATCAGGGAATGCGGTGAAAATTGAGGAATCAAAATCTAAAGATCAATAGAAAACTCAAAACATCTCAAGTACTGCTAGTAGGACCTGAGACAAGCCTTTGATTTACTGAGAAATTGTCAAGATGCAAGCTGAAAGCAGGAATGTAAAAGTAAGCAGTAAATATTAGAGGCTTAGACTGTCCTATATATTATATTAGTATACTATATTTGTCCAAGAATAAGTTTATTTGAGCAAATCTAGGCAAAGTAGTGCAAAGTTTAATTCAAAACATGTGGTAATTACATTTAAGTAAACATAGAGAAAGCAGTTTTAAGATTTCCATTTGCACATGGTCAATCTTTGTGGCTGCCCTTAAAAATGGTAGTTAATGTAACCACAGAATGATAATAAGTGACATTGAAACCTCAAAGTATATTGGGAAGATTTCCAAAATTTATCAGTATTTGCTTGAAATGACTCTACCCATGAGCATGGGTTTAAAATCATTATAGGACAATTATCTTTCTCCTCCTCTAAGATAAATTTGGAACCTTTGCCTTAAGTAGGGCCTTCTATTTTAAGGACAACCTTAAACTTCATACCAAGAAAATTAGTATGAGTTAATTCATATGAAGTCTACGATAGTAGAACACGAAGGCAAACACATTCCTGAATGACAAAATAATCTCTTCGTCCTTTAGGTTGGGTCCAGGTACTTATTTTTAGCTTAGAGGCTTTATAATTTTTATAGAATAAGATTACCCATAAATCTTCCTTGTCAGAAAATTGACAGAGTTTTTTGGATCCTGGCTCCCTTGAAGCAATTCTCTTTCATTTTCTGAAAACCACACACCAGGGTTTCTCCTCGAGGCCAATTAGATTGATGTATTGGCTAGTGGGGATGGGTACCCTATGGAATGAGGACCTGGCCAGAGCCATTGTTCCCACCGGCACACTCAGAAGGCCCACCTGAGTCTCAGTCAAGGCTTCACCGTGTAATTCCCTAATTTTAAGCAGAGCTTGTGGATAATAAACAAAATGCATTTCAGTGGTAGAACCACTCTGTCTTGTTGAGCAGACCACATCTTCAGGGCCACTGGGAAACCCAGCATCTGTTTTGTGATTTTTGAGGCCACGAACAAGGAATCAGACCAATCTGTAATATTTAGCCTTGGTATCTCATCTTTCACTTCAAAATTCTAGATGAGTGGTTGAGGAGGGATAGATTTTAACCAAACCATTTTAATAGTTTTAAATTACCTTGGCATGGATAGATTCTATAGAAACAAAACGACTCTCAATTTGAAAATTAATGCCACGTTTTTCTTTTCTTTTTTTTATTGATGTCATAATAGTTTATCACATTGTGAAATTTTAGTTATATATTATTGTTTGTCAGTCACCATATAAATGTGTCCCTTCACCCCTTGTGCCCAGTCCCCAACCCCCTTCCTCCTGGTAACCACCAAACTGTTCTCTCTGTCCATGTGTTAGTTTATCTTCCACATGTGAGTGAAATCATGCTGTGTTTGTCTTTCTCTGTCTGGCTTGTTTCATTTAACATAATACCCTCCAGGTCCATCCATGTTGTTGCAAATGGGACAATTTTGTAAAGACAAGTTTTTAATTTTTTCACTCAACTGAGTGGACATCTATTGAATATCTACTTTATGAAGAGGCCTGGACAAGACACGGAGGGTTTGCTGGGATGAGTAGTTAGAGGCCCAGCCCTGAAGATCTTACTTTAGTCATGGAATCAAGTGTTTAACCAAGGTTTGCAAACCCTCAGTCCATAGGCAAATTTGGTCTAGAGCCCTGTTTTGTTTCATTTCTAATGTGAACGCTTTAAGCTGGTCATGCGCTCTCTCTCATTCTTCTCTGACTTACATTTGGCCGCTCCACACAATTATATCATCCATCTGACCCCTGAAGGAATTGAGTTTGCAACACTGATGCAAAAAACTAAATATACTACATAAGAAATGAAATAAATTGGAAAACAGTGTGTTGTAGAAACAAACATAGACTTTTAATCTAAAAGAGACTCATCTACATGAATCCTGAAAGAGAACCATATACAAAGTTCTGCTACTTGATATCTATGTGATCTTAAGCAAGTTATAATACTTCTTTGAGCTTTAGTTTTCTTATCTGTAAATGGAGCTAAAAATATTATTTCACAATGTGGTTGTGAAGATTAAACAAGATAATATTTCTTATATGCAGAAGATCTGTCACATTGTGAAGTCTCTATATAATTTGGCACCCATTCTTTCCTTTCCCTGCAGTAGATGCCTACAGAAGCTCAGGAGAAGGTCCATTAATTCTGACTGGGCGGTCAGGAACACTTCACGAAAGTGGTCATTTGAACTGGGCCATACAGGATGGAAAGGATTTCAATGGAAAAGCAGGGATGTGGGGCTTTCTAATGTTTAGAATCTTCTCCTTCGGGAAGGCCTGTTTTGAGCCAGGCCATTTGATGAGGGTTCTGTGGGTCCAGGGATGGTAGAGAGTATCTCCATAGGGTAGGCAGAGAGCAAGTCTTAAACAGGCATTGCTGTACATAACTTGTTTTCACATGTCCCCATCATGTGGTATGAAGCACCGCTGCTATATTTATAGGGTTTGGGATGTAGCAAAAAGTAATTCCCAGGTCTGTGGAGCTGAGTTGGAGGGCTTAGAAGGTCATTCATGGCAGACAGTCATAAAAGGGAGCATTAGGCCCCAGCGACCAATTCTATAGTTGTAAGCACACACAGATATTTCTGAGAACAAACTCAGATGCCATATTCAAGTGATCTCTCTGAGGGTTCAGTGACAGGCAAATTATGCATTACATGGTTCTTAGGATTACCAGAGTTATGTCATGTAAGTCTTTCTGAGTGGTCTATAACTTCAACAGGTAGTGGCTAACTACCTGAAATGAGGGAGGAGTTAGTTGTTTGAATGGTTGTATTGTGGGTGGAGGAGTACATAGCTTGTTCTGGCAGATTCTGCAGTGTCTGAAGAAGTCATGATTTATGTAGGATAAGTAGGAATAGAGCACTCGTGAGGGATCAGTTGAATTGTTCCATCAGGCCATCAGCTTGAACAAGTGATGATGAACATGTTTGTGGACATGAAGGAATTTGAGCAGTGCTCTCAAAATCCAAGATACAAACTTGGAGCAAGTATCTGAGATCAGGAAGATTGATCCTTCAAGGGGATGAAAATCTTCCTTCATGACAGGAGTTGCAGAAGTTATTGTGACCATGGGGAGAATGGAGGGATGGTGAAGTCCATCATGACTACAGGAGGGTAGAGGAAGTAAGATCTAAAATAAAGTCCATCATGAGAGTGTCCAGAGGAGTACAGGGATAGGAGTAGGAGGTTCCCCCCACCAGTGGTCTTGGTTATTTTTCTAGTAAGCTGCTTGCTGTCTCTCAGACTGGTGACCCAAGCACTAGTTACCTGGCCTTACCACACCACTAACACTGTGGCCCCTACCTGATGATGCATGCTGTTTTCAAGTACCCACAAGAGACCCAGCAAGCAGCTACTTGTATGGGCACATCACAAATCCTCAGGCCAGTATAAGGGTTAGGTGCTATGGTGTGAGTTTCAGCAAAACTCTAGCCTTGTAGAAGTCTACAAATTCTAAGAAGTTGAAGGATTCTAACACTCTGAACAAGTCATCATGTACTTTGCTGAGACCTTTTCTAATTCTCTAGTCAAGGTGTTGACCCATTCTACTTAGGTGACCAGGTGAAAACGTAGAATTCAGCGTACAAACGTCCACAAAACCTACCCCTTCAAGAGTTAATTCACAGCACTGACCACATCCTAGTTAATAAAGCTGTCAAATATGACTATCCCATGGTCAGGAATCTGGGGTCAGCCCTGCATCCAGAGTCACCCTGCTA
This sequence comes from Tapirus indicus, assembly GCA_031878705.1. NCBI lineage: Eukaryota > Metazoa > Chordata > Mammalia > Perissodactyla > Tapiridae > Tapirus > Tapirus indicus. The sequence goes on from CM062925.1 coordinate 43,188,404, forward strand.
GAAGCTGCAAATCACCCATCACCTACCACTTGAGAAAAATGGTACTTCATTACATTCTCCCTTGAGCACTGAATCCTGTGTCTCCATAGGTAGCTGCTTTTGCCATCATGTGTTGGGAAAATTGATGGACTCTCCCAAAATCTCTCAGGAGGCAAGAGTGTGGCCTGGTTTCAGCTTCCAAAATTTGAGAATCATCAGATGTCTGCCTTGCTCCATATTTTTTACCACAGTGCTATATTTTCCTACATGTAGCACATGAGATGTGGCCATTGACCCCACTGGATAATGAGCAGTTGGATCTAGAACCTTGTGTAGCACAGATTCCATGTGCTACATGTGGAATTCTATGTCCAAATTGCTCTCTTCAGGGGATGTCTGATGTATCTATCAAGGGTTCTGTGGGTCTGAAGTGGTCAGAGACAGATCCAATACAAGTAGATCCTGGACACATGATAAACTTACATGATTGTTGGTGGCTTGCAGATACACTCATGGAAGCTTCATATAAAAATTCAGATTTTCAGGTTCTCTTGAAATAAAAACAAAGGATCTACATTCCCACATGGCAACAATCCACAGGACCTAAATAAAAACTACCTCTTTTAAACTGGCATGTTTTCTCCAATTGCCACAATCTTCTCCACTCCCTGTTGCATTATATGGACTAATCCCTCACTTACATTTGCATTTGTATATATTAATTTTAAGGGAGAGAGAAGACAGAGGAAGTAACACGACAAAAGGAAGGGAGGTATGAAGTATGAATTACTTAAAAGGATATATACTAAGCTATGAGGACAGAAAGATTGGTTGGGACTACAATGGAATGGGCTATGAAAACCATCCTAAGCTATTGAGCTTACTCTTTAGGTGACGTTAAGACATTGAAGGCTTTTACTTAAGAGTTTAACAAAATGTAAACTGCTTTAGAAAAATAACTTCAGACGCAGTGTGGAGGACACAATGTAAAAGTTAAAGATGAGAAGCAAGGAAGTTATTACAGAAGAGTGCACATAAGAGAAAATGAGAATATGACCTATGGCCTTGCCCATACAGATGGGAAGGAGGGAAGGAATATTGGAGAGAATTCAGAGATGGAATTCACAGAACTTCGTAGCTTATTGGCTGGATGAGAGTAAGGAAATAAAGATGAGTACAATGATTCTAGCTTAAGTGTTTGGGTGGAGAACATTAACCTAGGATAGAGTTCAGGGAGAATCAAATTGAGAGAAAGATGAGTTCCATTTGAATGTGTTAAAATGGAGGGAGTGGTATGTCATTTAATATGGACACATCCAGCAAACAGAGCTTAGGAGAAAAGAACTAAGGATAAGGACTTGGAAATCATCAACATAGCAATGATATTTGAAGCCAACAACTAGGTGAGATTGTCTAGGACAAGGAGAAGAGGGGCATACAGAGCCTTCAGGAACACTATACTTACGGATGATAATGGAAGAAGTACCAATAAGTGAGACTAAGAAGAAAACAAAAGAGACTTGGAGATGTAGTGGATATTTTCCATTTGCCCTTCCAAATCCACTTTCTACCCTGCTCTGCACCTGGGAAGGCTGACCTGTATAAGCTGCCTCCATGGACTCCCTTGTCCTCTGGTTTTGGGTCTGAATAGGGCAATGGGAAGCCCTAGCAGAGATCAGAGGCTGGAAAGAAAGTGAAGTTGGGGCATTTATTCCCCTAGCAACATCTCTCTGTGAAGTCCATAGCTTCAGTCAGATGGGTCCTCTCCATGCGGTAGTTCTGCTGACTGCTCCCGCCTCCCAGCCCTAGCAGTGCTCACAGCTCCCCCGTCTCTACTCCCAGAATATTGCCCCATCCCTTGTTGGCTTCCCCCATCTTTGTAAAGAGCCCTTGATTACACTCCTTCAATTACTCAGTGTGAATGTGCTGTTTCCTGCTGGCATTCCGGCTGATACAAGGGGTAAATCCAGGAGGGTGCAATATCCTGGAAGCCACGGTAGAAGAGTTTGCATAAATGCTACAAACCACACAGCGAGATCAGGACTAAAAAGAAGCAGACTGGTGTGGGCAGGAGTCAGGATGCAAGGTTTGGTGGAGGAAATGAACGGTGAGAAAATAGAGGCAGTGAGTAGAAAATATTGCTTCAAAAAGGCTGGTGGTCTAGGGAGAAAAAAAGAGATAGGAACCGGTCTGTAACAGTACTAATCTACTCCCTTAAAGTTAAGGAGAGATGGAAATAGCACCATAAAACTGCTTTTTTTTTTTTTTTTTTTTTTGGTCAATTGCCTCATTGTCACATGATTCAAATGGCCTCCTTAAATTAGCAAATCACATTCTCGCTGGGATTTTAATTTGACAGAAAGGTTTCAAATATGACCAAGAGACAACTAAAGATGAAATATCTAGTTCAGGCTTACCTCTCTGAGTCATTCCAGTTATTAATCATTTATAGGACACCATAAGCCACCTCTAGGAAAATGATGATTCTTTATTGCTTGTTAAAAATATTTACATTTTCCTCTACCAGCTGTATATAAGGAATTGATATTTTCTGAATTGCTAAGTCAATAACATCTTCCTCGAGCCATCAAAGGATTTGATAAACCAGCAAAACACAAGAGCCTCTGCCGCAAATAAGTGGGAGGCACTTGGGCTGTCAGGCAATTAAGTGGACCTGAATAAGCTGATGTAATTAAGCCTCTTACTGCATAATTATCTTTATTTTAAATGTGTCTTTTGATGAAACATCTGTTCCCTGCTCCAGATATGAAAAGAGGGACCCATGCTCACGAAGAAAACAGAGCTGTGAGGCCCTCACACAGGCTGCCTGGGCTGCTCAGATCCAAGGCAACAAATGTTGTCATTTGTTCCATCTTTGCATGTAAGAGGCAGGTGTCCTCACGTCCTTAGCCCGCATTCACCTGACCTCTGAGCCCACAGCAGCTGCCTGGAGCCCTGTTACACAAAGCAGTCCCTGGGTGCTGAGGGGACACTCAAAAGCAAGGGCTAGTGCTTTGACCATCTGCAGAGGAGAACAATCAGATGTGTTCAGCAAGTGAAGGTGGGGTATTGGTCAGCAGGATCCCCTCCAGTCCCTGTCTCCAGGCAGCAGTGCATGACCTCATTCCCTTAATCAAAGGTAAATATGATCAAATCTGACTAATGAAGAGCAGCATTGCCTTGGTAGATTTCTTTCTTTTTTTTTTTTTTATGAGGAAGAGTAGCCCTGAGCTATCATCCGTTGCCAATCCTCCTCTTTCTGCTGAGGAAGACTGGCCCTGGGATAACATCCGTGCCCATCTTCCTCTACTTTATGTGGGACGCTGCCACAGCGTGGCTGGATAAGCGATGCAACTGTCGGCGCCCTGGATCCGAACCTGAGAACGACGGGCTGCCCATGATGAGCGCGCGAACTTAACCACTATGCCACTGGGCCAGCCCTTCTCTGGTGGATTTCTGAATGGTGTTTTTGTCTGTCTGCAATTCTGTAGGCCCCAAACTCTAGTTGGTCAATTCCCTATGTTTGTCTGAATCAGGGATTTTAGATCACACTAATGGGCATTTAATTGAAAAACTCACAGGCTTTAGCAGGAAACAGACCTAGTTTTATGTTCTGTTGCTGCCACTTGTGGGCTAGATGGCCAACGACTTGTTCTCCTTCAGCCTCAAATTACAATACCTCTCTTACAGAATGATTGTGAGGATTAAAAGATAGGCAGAGAGCCTAATACAGTGCATTGAATATAGTAACTGATTTGAATAAACATTAGCTCCCTCCCCCTTCACGGACTCACCTCCTCCTACTGCAGGAGCCTAATGCCTGTTTCTTAATTAACGCTGAGAAATCTGTCAAGAACACTGACCAGGGTTCCGGTTCAGGATGGCAATGTAAGAGACCCTGAACTCACCTCCTTCAACAAACACACTGACTCTACAGCTACATATGATACAATTTCTTCTGAAAAAAACCTAACTGGCTGAGCAACTCCTACAAATCAGGCAGAGGAGAGAAGGCCCACATTGCAGGTAGGAGAAGCTGGGACACAATGTCGCCCTAAACCCCAACCCCGGCGCATCAACAGACAGTCAGGAGGGAACTCAAAACCAGGAGCTTCTCTCTGAGGAGGGGAGGGTTTGAACCCCACATCAGGCACCCCAACTCTTGAGACCTGCACCTGAGAGACCAGCGTCCAAAACATCCAGCATTGAAAACCAACGGGGTTCAGGGGCTACACCATGTGAGGAACGGCTCTTAAAGTGTTCGTGCAGGGCCTCACAGCTCCCAGGGCCCAGGGCAGAAGCTGCCACTGGAGGTGTGCCAGGACTTTATGTGGGGGAGGATCATTTCTTGTCTGGGAAAGTCAGCCTGAGGGCAGGCATCTGACGTGACACACATCTGGGGGCCTCCTGGGGTGCTCTCTGGGGATGGAGACTGGCGGGTGCCATCTTCGCACTCTCCCTCAGCCTTGCTCCTGACAGCAGGTGCCATCATTTTTTTTTTATTTTAAAACTCTAGGCTTTTTTTTCCTTTTTTCTTTCCAGCAGGAGCCATCTCTACACTCTCCCTCTGACTAACTCCAGCTGGGGAGCACCATCTTCAAGTTCTTCCTCTGCCACACTCCAGAGCGCCAATATCTCCCATAGGGGAGGTTTTACATGCATCTGGTGCCCCAGTTTTTGCAGCTGCCACCAGGGGACACCTCTAGATTGCCTGGCACTGGTGGTCTGTGGGGCTTATGCTTAGGGTCCCATAGAACTATATATATTTCATACTTTAACAGCTGCTTCTTAAGGGTCTCGCTTCCAATAAGCCAAACATAGGTTTCGACCAAGATCCTCCCCTTCAATACTGACAGGTCTTGGCACACCTTCAACTACTGAGAGCCATTAAAAATAAAATGGGCTACTTGGAAAATCACAAAGTTTTGAGAGATAACCAAGAGCTAGGGCAGGGTTGAACGATAAGTGTCATCACCTACACAAGGCCAAACTTTCAAGACTGGGAGAGGTGGCTCTTGTATCTAATGCATAGAAACCAACAAATAGAGTCAAGCAAAATGAAGAAAAAAAGGAATATGTTCCAAATTAAAGAATAAGATAAAACCTCAGATGGACACTGACCAGCACTACCTCTCTCTACAGCATCCAGCAAATTAGGGAGCAAGGGGGCAGATCATCGGGATGGGGGTTTAATGGAATCAACCACAGCTTGGTGCATCTAGAGAAACCAACACCATCCTCAGTGACCAGAGGCCACCCCTCTGAGCCAGGGTCACAGCTTTCCAGGTTAATAAAGGAGACAAAACTTCAGTGTTTTTATGTCCAACTCCTATATTCTGTATTTTGGGTGGATCACTCCCTTTATGATTATTTTTCTCCTTCAACATCTTAATATCATTCATACTAGATCAATTTTTGGCATGCTAGTATCTTGAGCCAATGTTTAGTCTCTCTTTTTTTTTTTAACAGCTCTATTGAAAGATAATTCACATATCATCCAATTCATCCATTTGAATTATACAATTCAATGGCTTTTAGTATATTCATAGACTTGTGCATCCATCACCACAGTCAATTTTAGAACATTTTCACCACCCCAAAAAGAAACCCTACACCCCTTAGCCATCACCACTGAACTGCTGTATACCTCCCACAGCCCTACAAAACCACTAATCTACTGTCTGTCTCTATGAATTTGCCTAATCTGGACATTTCCTATAAATGGAATCATACAATATACAGCCTTTATGTCTGAGTTTTTTCACTTAGCATAATGTCTTCGATCTTCATCCATGTGGTAAGCATGTATTTGTCTTCATTCCTTTTATTGCCAAATAATATTCCATTGTATGGATATACCACATTTTATTTATCCATTCATCAGTTGATGGACATATGGGTTGTTTCCACGTTTTGGCTATTATGATAAATGCTGCTATGAATATTCATGTACAAGATTTTGCATGAATATATCATTTCAATTCTCTTGTGTATATATCTAAAGGTAAAATTGTTGGGTCATATGGTAACTCTATTTTCAGATTTTTGAGAAACTGCCAGATTATTTTTCAAAGTGGCTACACCATTTAAAATTCCCACCAGCAGTATACGAGGGTTCTAATTTTTCCACATCTCACCAACACTTGTTATTATCTGTCCTTTTGATTGTAGCCATCATAATGGGTGTGAAGTGGTATCTCCTTGAGGTTTTGATTTACACTTCCCTGATGGCTAATTTTCTTAGCCTCTTGCAGAAAACATTTCAGTGGCCCCCACGACAAGCCACTGACTCTGGGAGTATTTTGCTCTGGCTCCCTGTGCCTCCTAGAGGACTAATGGCCAGTGTAGGCTTTACTGCAGTAAGACGCTGCCTAACAAGGTGCTTTTACTGCCCAGACCTTTGTGGTCATATGTACCACATGACCCTGCCATGGGAAAGAACATGAGAAGTACATTAGGAATAACTCTTATTCACCTCGAAGCAAGGACATCAGAGAAGTAGATATCATCTTAAATAACAACACACTGAGGGAGTGTCTCAGAGGCCAAGAGGAAAAGTTAAAATCAAATCACCCAATTAATTCACTATTTAAAACCAAGCTTTAATACCATCACCAGTGATGTCATAATAGAAAACATCTACACATCACTTACAGAGAAGCAGGAATATAGACAGTAAAAATGGCATCAAAAGAGCAGGGTACAAACCCTGCTTCTAAGTTCTGACACTAATGATTTTAAAAGTTACTAACTTTAGGTTAAATTTTCTATAGGATGGAAAAAATAAGTTACCCAAGGAGTTATTTTGAGGTTTAATTAAGATAAAGTTGTTGACTCTGCTTTATAAACTGTAAAACACTGTGTAAATTATTATTCTTAGCTATTTATTAGTAGTCAGAATAGCTACATTTACTGGAAATTTATTTTGTGATGGGGCTGTCCTTGAAATGTACCAAATATGGTGTCTTAATGGGACTTAGAAAAAGGAATCCCAACCTCATGTAATATTTTTTCTCAATACAGTGTATTATTACACAATCTATATGACCATTAGTGGACAGCAGCTCTAGCTGAGGTCATAAATGGGCTGAAATAGTCACACACACCCCAGGTGTCAAGGCACAGCACCGCTAGGAGCTCTCATACTTGGTGTCCCCAGTCATGTAGTGGGGGAAGGGGCAGGTATAGGGCCTCTGAATGAAGCAGGCTGACAAAAGAAATGGCAAAGTGAGATGGGGGCACAACCCAGGTCTGTCTGATACCTACTATTGACCCTAAATATTTGAGAAAGGTAATATTGCTTGTCATGACCAAAGCCCATATGCAAATTGCTCTCTCCTTCACTCCTCAGTAGGTCAGGACTCAAAGAAATGGTTTCCTTTAAGTATTTTTGTCTGAGAGATTCTGCTTCCCCTTTGGAAGATTTTAATGCCCTCCCCCGATCTCCAATTTTGCCCTCATGTAAAATCCATTGCCCTATTGCCCTAAGCTGAGCCAAATTCAGTCACAGAATCATGATGTAAACTTCAGAGAAAACATGAATCTTCCCTACTTCCCCGAAGAGTTGATTTAATTTTTTAGGCTAAAGGAGGAGATGCAGAGTTTCCATATGCTGGGTAATAATCTAACCTTGGTTTTAATTTTCAGTCTTTCATTTGATTTTCTGATATACTTTGGTCACCTCAATGAAAGCATATATCCAAAGTGGTCTTTTAAATGTGAAGAGAAAGCCATAGGGAGAACATATTACCATCTTTACGGAAAAGTAAAAAGAACAGTAGACAAAAATTATAAGATCAGATTCATTTAAGTTCTGTAAATGACTAGCTATTTGATCTTGGGCAAGTCATTTCACCAGTTTGGGCTCCAGTTTTCTCATCATTTAAGTGAGAGTGTTAAGCTGGATACCCACTCAGCTCCCTCAGCCCTGACATTATTTGACTGTAGTGCCAGAGCATAATTTCATGGTATACTCTAGGTATTTTTGTTCCAAAACACACTGACATCATGTTAAATTAGATTGACTCATGTTCCTCCATGTAAACAATTGTGGCTATTGCCAAATTTTGCTAACAAGCAGAAAACAGGAGTGGTGTGTTTCAAATTCTTTTTCTTTTAAGTTTCTGAGCAGATTTTTGATGCGTTGAAAAACTGCAGGGTATTTTTGTATGCTGCTCTTTATTTGACTCATTGGCTCACACCAAAAATATTCCACAGAGCCTCTTTCATACCTTTTCTGGAACATCATCCAAAGTTGAACAAAAATATTTGAACAAGATGTCTTGATTTTTAAAAAAATTACATCTGTGTTAGAGAAAAAAGCAAATGCACAAACTAGATGTTAATCTTTCTGTTTGATAAACCAAAGCATATCGATAAGCCCCTGCCAAATAGTTGAGATGTATTATAAATGAACATAACTTTTGTTGGACGGCATGCTGACTGAGCTGTAGAATATAGCCTGGAGGCGTTTATAACTAGATAGAGATGCCGTAGGATATAGAATTCTCAGGAAAAAAAACCACGATTGAAATCGTGAAATGTTTTGGAAAGCAGGAATTCCAAACTATCATCTTCCCAGCAGATCTGATTACTCTCATGTGTTCTGATTTCACAGCAAACACTGATCCAGTTGACAGTGGGGAGGAAGTTTCTCAAACAAACCATTTGTGGCATCCTTGGAAATATTTCTGGACGGTTATACGTTACGGGAAGGCTTGGCATCATCCTAAACTGAAGTTTATATCCACTGAGTTTTTTGATTAAAAGAAATCTTGAGTAAGGACATATACTCAGACTTTAACATACACCGCTAATTTGCACTCACACTGGTAACTACTTGACCTTTATAAGAAGTCCTGACACAGGGCAGTTTAACCTTATGCACAGTGGGATCCAGCAGCTCTGGTCTGTTTCTCTTCTTCCTGAATGTCCCAGAGGACTCATCTGATCAGAGCCCCCATTTTCTTTGCAAACGACTTGACATTTGAGATCAGTTCAGAAGGCCAAGAAACACAAGAATACAAGTCTTCTGTGTCCTAACCTTGTTTCCACACAAAAGCCACTGTATCTTGTCTTGAGATGGGACAAGGAGAAGGGCATAGATATATTTCTTCACTAGAATTTTTTCTTGGCCTCACCTGAGCAGTTCGAGAGGCCAGCCTCCACACATGCTTTCTCTAATGTACACCACAGTCTTTTGCTTCAAATTCACTTTCTTTCCCCCACTACTCTCCTTCCTCTACCAACTCAGGTAATATCACTTTACTTCTTTACTTGGTTATACCAACCTGCCTGCCCAGAGGGGCCCATGGACAGATAAGCTTTCCACCTTCAAATGAGCAAAGTAGGCAAATCCTGTGAAAAGAATGGAAGGAACTCAGATTGGGGCAGGAGAAGGGGAGAAAGAAGACACATAGCTTTTGCCTCAACAAACTAACCAGTCTCACTTCCCTAGCTCATTTCTGTCCTTATTTTAAAGGCTCTAATTTTCTCTGATTTGATTTTCATTCAAAATCAAGTTGCTCTCCCAACTGAAGGAGTGGTTAGACATACTAGTCAAAGCACAGCATTCTTGTATTTCCCTCTGAGTCCTTAAGAAAGATCATATAGGCAGTAAATAATATGCTTTTTAAAAAAAGATTGTGTTTTCCTATGGAAAAAAATTTTCCCTTTTACTAGGCAGTACATAGGGCTGGGCCTTGGGACAGAAAGGATGGACTTCCTCTACTCCCAGGACAAGCGCTCAGAGATCGGGAGAAAGGAGTGTCTAGGCACAGCACATGACTGAAACAAAAAATTCTCTGGACCCAGTCTGCAGCATTACGGCCAAGCCTGGAGAGATTTGGAGGACAGGTAGATTCCCTCTTCAACATCTACACCAAGAGAAAAACTGTGGCCAGGACAGCAACTTGGCAGCAGCTTTGGATGACAGACAGTGCATTTCTTCAGTGGACAGGTCCCCAGATTTACACCAGGTACCTATTCAACCCCCATCTTCAAGCAGTGGACAAGGAGGCCAGGTCCAGGGAAATTGAACCATCTGGATTTCGACAGGATCACAATGGGCAGCAACATCAACAACAGCCCCAAATGAGGACTCCTCAGCTTGAGGCTGTGGTAATCAGGATTGACCCTTTGATCTGAGCAATCATTACTATTCTTGGGAGTTGTCATGTGAAACCCCTGGAGGATAAAATTGGCATCTCCTCAGTTGCGGGGGACAGGGCCTCAGAGTCATCAATTTTGAATGTGTGAATTTTATATCCTAAACTGGAGAAGTAAGGAATATCAACTTCACATTTGTGGATATTTGGATGGTCCAGCATCCATTTATTTTCTATCAGCACTCTGATTCCTCTTGAGAAAGACTTCTTCCCCATCAGACAGTCTGGTGGGAGAATAGTCAGGGCCTGGAGGTGACTAGAGCTCCACTCCACCTCCATGGATGTTTCCTGTCGGGGCCTCTAGACCATCCTATTTCTTTGCCTCATGAGCTGCCTTATTCCTTGCCACATCCCCAGTGTGGTCTGCTAGTCTCCTGGCAATTCTGTGAGCCTCTGATATCCCTCCAATAAATTCCTCCTAGCTTTAGTTAGCCAAGATTCATTTCTATGGCTTGTAACCAAAGGCATATAACTAACATACACCAACGTTTATACAAAGGTGACAGTTTATAATTTATCTGTTCATTTACTACCTCATTTCATTCCCACAATACTCTGACATTAGTAGATATTATTTATTCTTATTTGATACATGAAAAAAACCTAAGACTCCAAGGACTGAAACAACTTACCCGTGTTCTCACAGCAACAAAGTTTCCCCAAGCCCGAGACTTTTGGCCTCTCATCCAGTGCCTTTGCACTGCACTGAGGTGTGAGTCCCTCATCTGTTCCCCATAAAGCAGTACAAGGAAGACAAGTTAATTGGACATACCCACGCTCTTTTGCTAGCACGCAGATGACTAATATCATGAGCCTCTTTTTACATTTCCCTTTTAATACACAGGGATCTAATGTAAAAACATTCTTGAATATACTGCTGCAATGTTAATGGAGCCAGACCACAACACGGTGACAATATTTACATTTGGAAAGATTGGAAGTAATGGCAAATTGGCTCTGATGTCACCTATAATTGTTGCCTTTTACAGGAGAGATACCTAAGTCCATCATCACTGTGTAAAAGGAAATGGCTTCCTGGAAACAAAAATAAACATGCCTATTTTCCAAAAGGATACTGACACTAATCAAGAGAAGTCTGAAAATAGGCCACACATGGGCAATTATTATTTCTCTGACTAACTGCAGAGAATTCCAGATTCTTTCTTTATCCATACAAGGACTAAATTTAAAGTATCATTGAAATTTAATTGATCACTACAAGACTTGTCTGAAGCCAGTAATATTCTTTTGGAATTTAAAATCACTAAATAATTTGCCTGAAGTCACATTTCAGATTCTTGGCAATGTTTGATGCAGAAAGCAAAAATAGTTCAGTTTAGAATTACAGCACCGAGAAATCACCCTGAAGCGTAAGCCTGGGGCCCCTCCACCCAACACCATAACTAAGCCGTCAACTTAGAGCTTCTAGGCCCAGCATCACTATTAGGCTCCTCTCTTGGAACAAGTGTTTCCCATAGAAAAGTAAGAAAAAACTCAGTTCTTAATATCACCTGCTTTGCAATGCTACAATATTTCTCAATTTGGGAGAGAACCTTTCATGAAAGTGCTTGAAATATAAGCACTAAAGAAACAGACATGACAGGAACAAGTTCACGAACGTGTTGAATTCATTCAGGCTTCAAAATTTTTCATTTGTGTAAAAAAATTCTGCTTGTCAACATCTGCTCCCTGTCAACGTCTGTTCTACACCCTTTTATCACAAAAGACAACACTACCTAAATAAAATGGATTTTATAAATAATAGCCATCTTATATGGAAAATCTGGGAACAAAATTTTTCTTTAAAAGTCCCTAAGTGTGAAAATCTGATGTCCTTTTACATCAGGGGAAATCTGAAAAATATTCCCCCTTAATATGTATATGTACACAAATCGGAGTACTTGACCCGGTTGGTATCACTCATGTTATACCATGTTAACTGACTCCACAGTTCTGTTGGTTGGATTTGATTTGCTTAAGTTTTACAGAATTGATTTAGTGAACCAGAACTAAAATCTTTATGGCCCTAAAACGTAAGTCAAAGTCTAAAATTGATCGATAAGCAAAAGAAATACAAGAAGTAAAGCAGGAAAGAATAAAAAGACTTTTATAAATTTCAATAATCACACATTTACATGGTATGTCAATAGGAATGTCTCCAAACAACGATGAAAAGAGAGCCACGAAACTGTTCTTTTTATTCTCAGATGAAAGGCAGATCTAAAATTGTAAACAGTTCCTGGAGTGATGGTTGAATACACCAAGTTCACTGTTAGGGCTGCGGGTCAGATTTGATTACCTCTCTTAACTCTGCCTTCCTTTACCGATTTTCTTCCTCTAGCTTGGTGATTTGTCAGTACTTTTATTGTGTTTTTAATATATTGCTCCCTGTTGCAGGGCGAGCACATGGTTACTATTTCTATGAATAACAGCTACTCTTGATATGTAAATCAAATGTTACCAAAAGCAACTAAAGTGTTTTGGAAACTCAAGAGACTAATTTGTAGGGTGTGATTTTGGGGGAGAGGAGGATGGGAGTAATGTTGATATAATTTTTTTTCCTTAAGAGTTCTCTTTTGAAAGAAAAGTGGGAGATTATTACAAACAATAGATTCTTTCGGAGCCTTCCAATCCTCTTTTTGCTCTGTTAAAAAAGAAAGTTTTACACATAATTACTTACAGAGTCCATAAATGTCTTTGGAGCATAAGTGAAAGCTACTTTATTGGGAGACGAAGGGAGGAAATGAGTTAGTGTCCACAATTTGCTTGCTTGCTTTGACCTTTTCCATAGCTCTGTTGTCTACACATCCGACAGGCTCTATCTAAGATGTTGAAGTGGATCAAATTTCCTTTTTTCTTTCCCCAGGTTAATGACATTTGCTGTGAAGGCCAGGTGATTACTAGAGAATTGTGAACTGGAGACGGAACCAGAAGGCTGTATCAAGAATAATATCCTCCATTTATCTGAGGCGAGTATTGTGAAAGTTTCCAGGTTATTCATCTATATAAATAACATCGCCACCCACCTGGCATTTTCTCAGAGAGACAGTCCTCTGATAGCCTCTCTCTAGTTTCTATAGAGAATAAATTTAAGTCCTGTTTCAAGTCACCTTGGAGTGTTATATATTCTATTTATTCCAAAATGTACATTGGTAAAAAGAAAAAAAAAGTTTTAGGATCATTTGTTTTTCATCACTTCTCTAAATATTCTATTTCCCAGATATATCATCCACCCACTTGTTCATCAGGCTTGGCTCCAGATATATTTTGACAGTCTTCCAAATCCAAACATACCCTCAAAGGATGAAAAATCACTGATAACATTCTTTTGAATGTTCTGAGACTGAGGAAAATGGTTGATAAAGCCACTCTAACGATGAGGCCTGGATGCTAGAGTCAGCTCTGGCCAGAATGGTAGAATGGTATTGACTATGCCAGGACACTTCAAAGCTGGTCAAGACACCCTCCTCCCTACCTCTACGCGCACACACACACACACACACACACACACACACACACACAAATCAAGGTCTTTCAAACAAGGCAAATTAATAGTGCCCTATGGTAGAAAAAAGGAGATAAAAAAAATCCTTAAAGTCAGTTCTTTGGGGAGAGATTGTCTAAGTCTCCTATTCACCGCACAGTCCAGTGGCTACAACTCTGAGCCTCAGTAACGTTAAAAAGCGCATGCCTTGTATTTGCGTTATATTCCTGGACCTTTATACATACCAACCGTCCAACACGATGAGAAATCTATCCATAGCCCTTTCTAATTTTCTCTGTGTGTATGATGTTATTTCAGGAACCAAAGCGTGAGGAATTTTCATGCTTCTTCAAAATAAGAATATTTCATACCATCTTTCTTATGGATTCTGCAATAGATGTATGAATTAGTTCCAAATGGTTGGATTTTCACTCCCATTAACTAACTCTAAGGCAATGCTCTGTGGATTCTTCAGGATGTGGAATCACAGAAGTCCAGAGGGAAAATAAAGGGCAGGATATATGAACCTTGACTCCAGAATGAGCTGAGGTGCCTGGAGTCACGACATCCTGGAACGTCAGTTGAAGAATGGTATTTCTTAGGTAATTATGATCTCAGCCGGTCTAATGGAGCGATAATAGTTTAGCAGATCCTGTGGGTGGTGTGCATTTCAGAGCCCTCACAAGTTCCAGAGAAAGAAAGTTATTCTTTTACCTCAGGAAAAAAAGAATAATTGACCTATTGGGACAAAGGAGAAAATTGACTACAGTTCCTTTGGCACTCAGGTCCCTTGTCATTTAGAAAATAGTGATTGGATTACAGAGTGGATTAGCATAATTTAGTGGCAAAAGCACTTGTAACCATTTATCTTCTGGACAAATGGCTACTGAACCCTATTTCTTCAATTCCTTCCCTCTACCTGTCTCAGTTCAGTAGAAAAAAAGGGGATGGGGGACTGAAGGAATATAATGTAACTCTAAAACACTAAAAACACAAAACCACATGGCACAGTCAATGTCCCACTGTGAGTGAGGATGACAAGTACCGAGTACAGTATTATCGGAAACAAAAAGTGGAAATGCAAGTACTCATTGGATCTGTAGATTTCATATAGCCAAGGGTGGTCATTTCGAATAATTATGACTCTTTGCACTGAGCTAATTTAATAAACTATCTCAGGGTTTTAATGAGTCCTTTTTAAAAAATCACAGTAATCATGCACATTGTTTTGTTTTTTAAAAAAGTCAAATACTACAGAAGTGTTTTTAAATTTTAAAAAAATTGTCCTCATCCCCATTCCTTTCCACCCCAGGGTCCTACTTCCCAGAGACAACCACCTTAATCTTATTGTTTTTAGTGATTGAGTTAACCCTAAGTAATAAGTTGTACTGAAATTATTGATTTTCTTTGGCCATTCTCTTTCAACTTGAAGATGAAGATTTAGCTAGGTGAAGACTGAAAAATAACCAAAGTGTCTGGATTAAAATGACATATAAAATAGAACTAGGCAGGGTGCCAGGATTACATTTCTTTCTTCACAGGTCCAAAGTCATGACCTTTGTGCCATTCAAAGAAGAGAGATCAAGTGAACTAAGCACTCAGTCAAATGAATGACTTGTTATTAAAAATCATTAATTATAAGAAATCATTTCATATTTGAGTTTGCTCTTTATTTGGACCATTATTCCCTTGTAACATTTTTGTTGTATTTGTCTTGCTTTATTCTTTCCTGGGTTTTATAATTGCCTTTTTTAAGGAGAAATTTAAAACTCATATACTTCTTTATCCATAAAGCGTCACCTTCTCTGTGAAGTCTCCTTGGCTCCTCAAGGTGAGGTAATTCCCACCTTTAGGCTCCTATGGAGCAAATTTTGTGTGCAGTTCTAGTTTAGTAAAAGACTGGTTCGAAAGAGAATGCTCATTCTACTACATTAGAATGATACATTTAGGTCTACGTCTACTGCAGTAGACTACAAATTCTTTAAAGAGAAAAAAGTCATATTATCTTTTTATGCCCTACCTCTTGCATACTGCCCAGCACATAG
Source organism: Tapirus indicus (assembly GCA_031878705.1). Lineage (NCBI taxonomy): Eukaryota > Metazoa > Chordata > Mammalia > Perissodactyla > Tapiridae > Tapirus > Tapirus indicus. The sequence goes on from CM062925.1 coordinate 43,204,078, forward strand.
ATATTAATTACCTTTGTTTTATCAATAAATGAACATGGTCTGTAAATATGTATCTTCCAAGGGACTAATGCTTCCTCATCTCAACCTCTCATCTCCACCCTCCTTTTTTATAGATTCACTTGGGAACATCTAAAATTAGACAACAGTGTAAGTTTTAAGCTATTTTCTTAAAAATTTCAGAAGAGTATAGCCATATGTTATCCTCTGATCTTGAAAATAAAACAAGAACTATCACAAAGATATTGGCATTCTTCTTTTCACCCTACATTTATAAGTATCTCTGAAAATACAAAAATTTTATTAGGAACTTGAAGACAGAAAGCATCACAAAGAGTTGAATTCATCTAAATTATTTTCTATTGCCTTTAAAACCCACTTATAAAGACATAGAGTATAAACATAATGATATAGAATATATAAAGTTAGAGATGTGGCTGGACCAGTGGCATAGTAATTAAGTTCGTGTGCTCCGCTGCAGCGGCCTGGGGTTCACAGGTTCGGATCCTGGGCGCGGACCTACATACGCACTGCTCATCAGGCCTTGCTGTGGCAGGCGTCCCACATAAAGTAGAGGAAGATGGGATCGGATGTTAGCTCAGGGCCAATATTCCTCAGCAAAAAGAGGGGGATTCGCAGCTGATGTCAGCTAAGGGCTAATCTTCCTCACACACACACACAAAAGTTAGAGATATAGAATATGTAAATATAAAGACAGACCAACTCTTTTTTCTTTTTTAACAGGAATTGAGAACTTTTTTTTTTTTTTGAGGAAGATTGGCCCTGAGCTAACATATGTTGCCAATCTTCCTCTTCTTTTATTTCTTTTTTTCTCCCCAAAGGCCCTAGTACGTAGCTGTATATCCTGGTTGTAGGTCTTTCTAGTTCTTCTATGTGGGACTCCACCTCAGCATGGCTTGATGAGCGGTAAGCAGGTCTGCGCCCAGGATCTGAACCGGTGAACCCCAGGCCGCCGAATCAGAACACACAAACTTAACGTGTGCGCCACCAGGCTGGCCCCTAGACCAACTCTTATGCTGGGCAAATGGGACCGATTGCCCTGTTTGCCATTATGACCAAATGTCTCTCAAAGTAACCTGTGATTACAAATTTCTGAGGGGATTTCCAAAGTCTATCTCATTTCATGTCATCACAATGTTTCCCGTTATGGCAGAGGGTTTTAGGATAATAATCACAAAACTTGTCTCATATAGACTTTGAAAATGTCCTCATCTTTATGAAGTGATTGGTTTTAGGTCAGGTAGGGTGTCAGATCTTTTTTGAGCTACTATCAATCATCACAGCTGAAGTCTCTTTGACAACAGCAAAGTCATCTGAACTTTGGTCACCCACATTTATAAAAAAGCATCCTTTAAGCTGAAGCATCACCTTGACAGTGAGAGTTTCTGGACCCCCTCCGGTAGAATTCACCACACCCTCCTTTGTGTCCCCTCTGAATCCTCTCCAGACCATCAGAGTAAGCGCTATGCTTGATTACACTCATTTTTTTTTTTTTCTTTTACTTCTTTATCATCCCCATATGCCCCTTGAAGTCATGGCTGTGTGTTTGTATCCTATCACCACCATATAGTAGGCATCAAATACTTGTTTGCAGAATAAATGAAGTCTTTCATATGAAAATTTTCTCTAAAGCAGGTACCAAAATTTTTCTTATTATAAACATTTCAAAATTGTTGTTTTGGGCCCTTATTCTTTGCTTCTAATTAAATAATTAATTTTATTAATAATTATATTAATAATTATATTTTCTAACAATTCAAAGCATGAAATTTCAGGGAGTTGGGGAGATGGTAGGACTTAAGAGTTCACCACTGCCTATTGCCACCATTCAGGCATGTCTGGAATGGTTTGATGAGTTGGTAAAACAGACCTGACGAAGGTTTATTTGCATGGAGCTGGGGTTACTCTGAAGGTGAAAAAATGATCCCAAGAGAAAAAGAAACTAGACATTTAACTTTGTCTCTTGGAAATGTGTTTTTTAAAAAAACGAGAGATTCTAAGTAAACACTGATTATAACTGTTTCTCTAAACTTTTAAAGAATTAGGATGCAGGAGACACTGCTTTTTTGTTTTGTTTTGTTTTTGTGAGGAAGACTAGCCCTCAGCTAACATGTGCTGCCAATCCTCCTCTTTTTTTGCTGAGAAAGACTGGCCCTGAGCTAACATCTGTGCCCATCTTTCTTTCCTTTATGTGGGATGCCTACCACAGCATGGCCTGATGAGCAGTGTGTAGATCCAGCACCAGGATCCGAACCTGCAAACCCCAGGCCACTGCAGCAGAGCACGTGAACTTAACCACTATGCCACCGGGCGGCCCCAGGAGACGCTGTTTTGAGAGTCGTCTAGCAAAATGAAACATGAGAAGGTGTAAGCCAGTGATGCCTTGCCTCAGACCACTGCACAATCTTCACCCCGTGGTCAGGGCATACAATGTGGCAGTCTCCGTGACCAGCAATGCCCCTGGGAGGGAGCCGTGTACATGACAGAAGAGCAGGAGACACTGTAGGGCCTGGAGTTGGAGAGCAGCACGAACTGGTGATGTGACTACTGGAAGTTATGATGCCCAGTGGACTCTAGCACTGTCAGCTAAAACAAGCATGCTTGTGATCATGTGTGAAACAAACCCTGAAGACTCCCAGATATACTTAAGGAGAGTTAATTTTTAGGAGGTAAAATGTCCTACAGAAGTAGAGTCAGAAGTCAGTGAAATTTGGATTATCTACTCAGTCAATCATTATTCATCGACTACTATGTTCTAGGCATCGTGCTGGGCATGGTTTATTGCTGTTAAAGTGACTCCATCTGCACCCCCAGGGGGATGGTCTAGGAAAATCCTGGTTGGTATAAAATTTAGAGCAGCTGCTCACAACAGCAAAATACAAAGATAACACTGAAGTGGGAAAAATATGACCAATAAGCATATGAAGAAATGCAGATTTAAACAATGGGATATCAAGTTTTCTCTTATCTAGCTAGCAAAAATTTTAACATCAATAATATCAAGTGTTGACAAGACGAAAGGAAAATGTGTACTCTTATACAGTGCAGATTTGAAATGGAAATGAGTGCAACCTTTTGAAGGCAACTTGGCAGTATATATTATATCATATCAATCCAGAAATTCCACTTCTCATCTCTGTCATTGAAAAATACATGCATATATGTTCATGGAAATACAAACACAAGGCTGTGCTTTGCAGCAAATATTTATGGTGAAAAAGTAGTAACAACCAAAATGTCGAGCAATGGGGAATGGTTAAATAAAATATGGCCCATCCATAAAAGGAGAACTATACAATTTAGAAGAATAAAGTAGTTATGTGTTGCTTAATAACTGGGATACATTCTAAGAAATGCGTCGTCAGGTGATTTCGTCATTGTGCGAACATGATAGAGTGGACTTACACAAACCTAGATGGTATAGCCTACTACACACTTAGGCTATATGGTACTAATCTTAAGGGACCACTGTTGTATATGTGGTCCATCATTGACCGAAACATCATTATGCAGTGCATGACTGTAATCTAAAATGCATTGGTATAGAAAAAGCTCCCAGACACATTATTGCTGGTATACAGTACAGTTTTCACAGAAAGATATTTGTCAGAGAAAAATAAAGCATAGCGGTTGGAAGTATTGACCTGGCCCTGCCACTTGCTGACTGTGCAACCCTAGGGAAGTTACTCAACCCCTCTGGGTTCCTAGTTTTCTCATAAGTAAAATGGGGATCCAAATAATACTTGACCTCATTATGTTGTTGCAGGGATTAAATTTAACATGCTTAGAGAAGTGCTTGGCACATAACAAATACTCAAGGAAATGTTAGCTATTATTTACAAATTAAATATTCTCTTTGTGCACACACACCATCACACATGGACACACACATATACATACAAAGAAAGTGATCCTGAAGGATACACACCAATCCGGAAATAGTGGTTATGAGTGCAGAGGATTTGGCTTAGAGATGAGTCGGGGGAAATTTTGCCTTTATCAGTAATCTTACAAGAAGAAGTTATTCTTGTATTATTATGAAATTAAACATTCAAATACATTGAATGAACAGAAATAAACCACACAAGGAGCAGAGGAAAGAAAAGGACAAGAGGAAAAGCAGGAAGAGCCAGAGTGCGGGGCAGAAGGCAGCCTGTTGAACATGAAGGTAGCAGAATATGCCACCCCACAATACGCCTCTTTGGTTGACGGATTCTTTTGAGAAACAGAAGTTCTGACAACAGAGTAGAAATTACACTATTGTAAGAGACATTTACATTTACAAAGGAAATCTCCATCTGTAAGGAAGAGGATGACTCTAAATCACAAGAGATCTTATCAATGGTGAAGGCACCGATTTAAATCTGCATAACAAACCCTACGCTTGTTTATCCTTGCTTTTCCTGGTAACCTCCCATAATTGCCACCCCAACACACACACACACCCCTTTCCTTTGTCTTTAGCTAAAGATGGCATTTAAGCTGGTGGTTTAGGCCACCTTAAAGAGTAACTCATTTTGCCCTGGGCATCGCCCATGTACATATGACATACACGTTAATAAACTTCTCTTTGTTTTTCTCTTATTAATCTGCCTTTTATTACAGGAGGTATCAGCCAAGAACTCAGAAGAACAGAAGGAAAGTTATTTTTCCTCTCCTACAAATATAATAGAATCTATGGCCAAAAACTCTAACTGTCATTACCTAGACTCAATAAAACATTGAATAGTGTTGCTTCTAGAGTAGTAGAATTAATGATTTCTGAATAAAAAACAATAAGAATATGCCCCAGGAATATCTCAGCAGTCATCTAAAAACTTCGATAAATTATTCAGAAGGAAGGGTAATTCATTCATACTGAGAGAGAAAGAGGGAGCGAGTGAGCGAATTTAGTGACTACCTATCTATGCTTGTTTTAATGTTTTTTTGTTTTGTTTTGCTTAGTTTCCCTTTTCTTTTTGTAGAATGTTTTGAGCTTTGCAAAGCTCTGTGTAAATATTAAACATTGAACACTAATTACAAGCTTATAAACTTAGTTTCTGTTGAAAGAGTGATTGTAACTCTGTGCTGTCAACTCAGGGCTTGACAACAAAATGCCTCCGTGACATAAGCCAAGCCTCTGTAAAGAAAAGCAGCTTTTAGTGCCAAGAAGTTAGCACCAACTGCCATCTCAACCTCCATGAGGCTCAGACAAGCGGCATAATAAGAAAAGATAAATGGAATTTTAAAAAGCGAACTTAGGAAAATGTATTCTTGAAAGAGTTGGAAGCAGAGTGAGTGACAGAGTCCTCTGACTTCATCTCCATCAGAGATGAGCAGGGGAAGGACTTGGGGTGAGGCAGAGAAGCTACACTGCTAGACATCAGGAAGTTGACTTCTTGGCCCCACATGCCCTCGTGCTCTAGCACCCGCACTGCCCTGAGTTACCCATTCTGTTCAGTCCCTGCCTCCTGGCTGGCTCTCCCCTTCTCATTGTACCTCCCACCCTCTTGACCACTGTCAGGAAAATAAAACAATCCTGCCAGCAAAAGACTCCCCCATATCGCTACAGACAAGAGCGAGAACACAATTTACCAGTGAGTGGGAATTACAGACTCACATGCATGAAAATGTGGACAAAGTCTGGACAGAATTTCATACCAGGTTATACAGAAAAGTAAACTAGAGAACAATTAAAATGTTTTTTCTTGAGATTACCTCCTGTATGACTATAACGAACATGTAAATTCATCTTAGAGGCTTGTGTTTACAGTTCTAAGCATCAGAAGACCCACGACCTAGCACTGCAAAATCAAAAGTCTGAGCCTATGCAAAAACAGGGCCTATTTCGTGTTCGAGGAGTCGCCCGGAGGAGGAGAGGGTGGGGAGAGAGAGCAGCACCCTCCTCTTTCTTAAACAGAGAGCTTGATCGTCTCACCTTACAGTTTGAAAGCTTACCTTACAACACAAAGGGGAAAATCTTGATTCAGGTGTCAAAACTTTAGAAGATTCACTATTTGGGGTCTCTCTTGTCAAATGCAATTGAAAGGGAGCAGAACTTGTCGCCCCAAAATATGCCACTTTAACATGAGGATTATGTTGAGCTAAAGGCAATCAAACCCAGCAGATTCAGGAAAAGCTCTTTACCTCCCCCTCAACCGTCTAAATTTACATTGGAAAGGGGGCCTGTACCGGAAGAGAGCTATTACCAGAGACAGCTTTTTACTTCGGAAACATATCTGCAGAGGAGGGCAACCTTTGCTTTCGAAACATCTCCTGAGAATGGCCTTCCTTCCCTTTGAACCCCCAGACCCCCATCCCTTTCCTTAGCTCGGAATGGTATAAAAATCTCAATTACTTGCCTGCCCTTTGAGTCTCATACTTTTATGGGGCTCACATACGCACGAAGTTTGTTTTTCTCCTGATAATCTCTTATATCAATTTAATTATTAGGCCAGCCAAAGAACCTAGAAGGGAAGGAGGGAAATCTTTTCTGTTCCTTCACAATTTTAGGGCTTTGTCTGTAATATCAAACAAAATTTTGCCTTTGAGGCTGATGAGATGAGAACTGTCTTCATTCATTCTCTGGATTTGACTGAAGTGCACACAGAAATAAAGTTTGTATCAGGCTACCTTGGAGAGGGTGTTGCCTGTCTTCAAGGTCAAACCCCTGGCTCCAGAGAGTCTCACAAAGCCGTCTCCACCTGCTAGTCCTGAGGTTTGGAAGGATGGGGGATTGGACAGGCCCGGGCTCGGCAGCTATGAGCACGTGGGGAGATGCGTCCACTCCCCAATCCTCCTTCCACGCCCATTCCTCCTCACTCGCCTGCTTGCCACCATCAAGCCTTCTTCCACTCCTGTCTCTGCTTCAACTTCCCACTCCTATTAAGGCAAAGCAGAGGCTTGGGGTTTTAAAGGAAACTGTCTTAGAACAATCCCTAATAAAGCAGCTGATTCTTAGAGAAAGTGCTAATAACACAGTCAATCTAACCCTGGCATTCGTAACCATTTTCTCAAATCCCCATTTAGTAGGCAACAAAGCTTTGCTGCTGAGCTCTGAGGCTGCCAAAAAAAGCAGCTCCCAAATATTAAAGATTTATAATGAGGCCTCAAAGCCACAGCCCCATGCTTGGTCCACTACATCCTCACCACCAGTAAATGAAATATCCCTTTGCTCTGTTCTGTTGACAACCGCATTTTTAAAATCTGACTTTTCCCAATCGGGACAGCATTATCCTTTCCGATTCAGGGCAGACTCTTGACGACTGGACTTGTGACAAGCAGATTAAAAGCTAGTTTATCCAGGCATTGTGTTTCTGCGGCTCTTTCTGCAGCCAAAGCCTCGGTGGCAGCAGGGAGCACTAATTGCTCATTTGCGGTGGTGACCTTTTCAACTGGGCAGCGCCTCGGATCTGGCTCCACGTTGATGTCTCTCTTCTTAAATTACAGTGTGCTGGCAGGGAGAGCAGCACCCAGTGGCACTAACTACAGTAGTATCTAGTGTCTGGACCATCTCACTCTACTTCTCAAAGCAAGAACTGAGGAGCAGAGCTATCTGTTTTATTCACTTTGTTTTCACACTTGGATTCTGACAGGAATTTAAGCCACCAGGATCAGAAGTGCATTAGAAAATAATGTCAAGACATTTTTCTAGGAGTCGTTCATTTTCAAAAGAAAACTGGACAAATCCTCATCAGGCAGCAGGTGGAAGAGATTCAGAGAGATCTATTTTGATATTTAATCGCCAGATCTTATAGTTTCTGTTGAGCTCAGTATCTGCGGCTGCACCTATTTGATGGCATCCTAGCCAACAGTCTGTGTTCATTCACTCACTGCCTCTTGTGTATGCCAATCCACTACAATATTAATCTGATGCAGACAAGATGGTACCTATAATGTCAATAAAATTTTCCCGGAAGATTAGTGGATTGTTGGCACTTTGACAAAGGACTTTGCAGGACCAGAATGAGCTTGACAAAAGGAAAGAGAGAAAAATCTTAGTGAGATATTAGTTGAACTGATGTCAGAATCCTGTGATACTGTGTGCAGGTTGGGAAGAAGGGATGAAGGGAGACAGCAGCAGCACCACGCAGTGAAGGGGCAGCAAAGTGAGAACTCTCGCGTGTGCTACCTGTCATGGGTCAGGTCTTCCAGTCCATCTATCTGGTACCAAAAGCTGGCACCCAGAAACGGACTGTCCAAGAGTATGGCAGAGTGGAGAGGAGACACTCATCTGTGCCCATCATCCAACCAAATCCTAATGCAAAGTTCACCAAACATTTATCGATTAAAAAAGAAAAAATACTAAGGGGAGAAATAAAAGAGAATTCTAAGGAGGGAATAAAGCAATACTAGTAATGATCAAAGTTCTACAACAGGACAGTTGCATCTAGGCTACATTTCTCAATGATTGTTTACATCAATTTTATTTTTCTTTATGTATTTCACCAACAACTTGATGCTAAAACCTGAAGCAGCAAATAAACAATTTATGCCCCTCTCTCATAGCCCATACATCTTACCTATCCTTTATCAATCCCGCCGACTCAAAAGACATAAAAATACATTCACTCTAAGTTATGAATGGTTGGACATTGTGAGGTTTATATATATATATATGGGGGTTATATGTATATATTACATATACAATATATATTTGAATATATATACACACAAACATATATATATATATGGTAAGAGTCTCAGAAATTTATTAAGATTGCTGAGAGGGTTACAATCAATCCTCTGCCCTCATTTTAAAGAACTATCACAAAAAACTATGGAAATTTAAAGAGAAATTTAACTTAAAAAAGAATAACTATATTTTGAAGGCTGATAAGCAATAACATCATGCAAGATCATGAGTTTACCTGCACAGCTGGCCCCATCACCACGTGAAGGATGCCGTCATGACTGTGTCCCACAAATCAGGGACACGGGTCTGGCTCTGGGTGGCTCCAACAACTCTTCCTGTGATTGTTTTAGTTTTCTCTTTCCTCCATGGGAATAACATTTGAGTTCCAGCTACCACGTTCATTGCAAAATTAACTCTATGCAAAAATCCTCAGAGAATTAAGTCAAGGGTATTATTTTTAAATCCTTACCAGGCACTGCATGCTGATATCAACTAAGGAGAACTTGATGATAGAATGAGGTTCTTAACAGATTTGGGGGGAAGAAAAAAAAGCAATTTTCCCTGTGCAATTCTGTGAGTAAGCCAGTTAAATCCATCTTCGGAGACAAACCCGTGGCTACCGTGATACCTAGTAATGTCATGACGCACTTTTAAGAGAAATTGTGAAATTTCCCTAATTTCTCATACATGTCACTGAAATGAGTTCTGAATTGCTCAGCCAAACATTAATTCCATTGTCTCTACTTAAAGGGGCATATTCTATGGCCCATTCCCAGTCTAAAACCCCCCACTGACTTCAGAGGGAGATTTTCCTGAGTAAAGATGACAGGACACAATTCCATGTAGGCTGAGTGACTGCCTGTCATTTTTATTACTTGGAGCTGAAAATGTTTTCCAGCAGTACAAACCCCAAGGGACCACATGGTGCCTAAATTATCCATCTGTATAGCTGTTTGGATCCTTGTCCATCTGACTCCACAAGGGACCAGAGTCACTCACCTGCTGTTGACCACAAAGGCATAATTTCTGGGCTTTACATTACTGACCAAGGAATGCATTTTCCAGCTGTGAAAAGTACAAACGTGAAGGTTACATTCAGAAGCAGAAGTATTGGCGTCCAGGTAGAGCTAAGTGATCTCTACCAAGGCAAAGCAGATATCTGTACCACAAAAGTTAAACTGAGAAACAATCCATTGTGTGGTGAACTCAAAGATCTTTCCAGTGTCAATCTCAGTTATCAGTTGGGGGGTGATGAGAGATATAGGAAGAGAGGTGGGGAAGGAGGAGTGGAGCGGTAAACTTCATTTTCCTAATATCCTGGCTCTTTTTGAAAAATATTTCACATTTAGATTTTTATTAAACCAAGTACTCAGCAGATTCTTGAACATTCCACATGCAATAATTTTTGAGATGTTATTCTGATGCCATATTCTGGCTACACTACTTCATGGAATCAGAGGCATAAAAAAAGATAATTCTCAGTGACCAGGATTTTGGCTTCTTTAGAGTCTCCTCACCGAGGAATTTGAAAATTAGAAGAATAGAAATTCTTTTGTCCCCGGTGAGATAGGCAAAATGTAAAAGCTCGTTTTAAGGCAGAATGGCTACAAAAATAACAACCATAACATACTCTTTTTTTCTTTTTCCCGAACATTGATTTGGTTTTTCATCTTTATGTACTAAAAGAAACATGACAAAGAAACAAAAGTCCTTCTATTGTTTACATTTGAGGTTTACAGAGAGAGCAATCAGCAGATTTTCTGCAAGGTCCATCTATCTGTCACTGTGCTTTATTGCATACGGCTGCAGCTGAATCAAAAAGAGGAAAAAGGAAAGAAGTGAAAGTGACAAAGATGGTTATAAAAATAGAAAAAAGGAGTGAAATCTCTGGAGTGTAAGAATGGTCCAAATACAGCTGTGAGCAATATTCCCTCTGTTTTTATAAAGTGTGAGCATGCGCCCTTGCCACATGAGAAACAAATTATGAAGACCAAGCGTGAAAGAACAGATTTTGGTATTGTATTCAGGTGGGATTCACGATGAAGTTGATCAGACATCTCTCATATTATGCACAATCAGAACTGTGCTACATAGCAATTACGTGAGCACCACCATCCTTTCTCCCCCCCCACACACAAATTTAAGCGTCAATCAGTTCTCCTTGTCCACAGATGAAAGTCAAAACTCAACCTGCCATTTAATAACCCCCGTAATCTGGCCCCAATTTTTTTCTGTAACTTAATTCTCCTTGCTCTCTATCTGGCCCAACAAAAGTAATTCCTGCAAACCGATTTCCATTTTCTTTTCTGCCACTGTTCTCAAGCGGGTGCCCCTTACTCTCACAGTATTCCAACATCCCACTTCCACCATCCTTCATTTCTCTAAGTCTTGTCCTTCTTTCAAGATCTTTGTTACCACTTAGACAACACCCTCCCCACTGTGACAACAGTAATTATATCTCAGATTTAGATATCACCACAGAAAACTGGCATGAAAACACAAAATGTAGTTGGTCAGGAAGCAATAAAATATCTGTAACCAGTAACTTAGTGGCTCCAAAGAAGTACAATTACTTTATCTTTTCTCATGGTTTCTGTGGGTCAAGAATTCAACTGGGTGGTTCTGACTCAAGGTCTTTCATGTGGTGGATTTGGAACAGTGAAGGGCTGGACAGTCCAGAAGTTCTCTCTCTCTTTGTGTAGTCTCGAGGCTCCTCCATGTACTCTATCTGGGCTGATTTGGAATTCCTCAAAGTAGGACGGCTTATTTAGAGGCTGAAAGCTTAAAGAGCAAGTATTCCAGCAAGCAAGGCAGAATTTAAATTGCCTTGTATGACCTAGCCTCAGAATTCATATATGATCATTTCCACCATACTCCACTAGTCAAAACAGTCACGAAAGAGAAAGTGACATAGATCTCAGCATTTTTTGGAAAGAATGTCAAAGCCACGTTGGAGGAAAAGTATGTGAGATGTGAAATGTTTTTGTGGCCATCTTTAAAAGATACAATGGGCCACAGGAGTAGATTAATTTTTTTTGAGGAGAAAGGACGGAATTTCTGGATCCTGCCATTTCTTTACCAAATAACACAGAGTTCCAGATAGTATTCAACCCCTGTATTTTTGCATAGTTTTTTAATTAGGTGTGCTTTAAAAAAGTCATATTTTAAATAATTTATGTTTACATATTGTAAATTATCCTTTCCGAAATACTAAAATATACTTAGTGATAAATAGAATGGGGTGAGTCCATTTCTTCTATTGTCTTATATATCTTATAAAAAACAAGAAAAATTTGCCCCAGAGATGCTGGGATAACATAACACAACCAGCAAATGAGCAAAGTACAAATGCATCCTTCTTCAGATTCTAGCAAATCCTAGGCCGGGGGTGATGCGGTCAGTGAAAGCACAGTCCTAGACCCTACCATTTTCATCACTGTCTACTTTGCTGTCAACAGATAAGCATAACCTAAGACATAATGTTCCCTGTTGGTACATTTCACAGAGTTTAAACAGTAACATCGTCTTGAATCTGATAGCGGTGCTTCAGAAGCATAATCCTTCATAACCCTATTGAAGCTATTACTTATGTAGTCAGATCCAGGCTGAATGCTGCCATCAAAAAACATGGGACACAAATTAAAAGGTACTTTTGAAATAACTCACATTAGTAACTTGGACTTTTCTAACACCATGAAGAAGATACATAGTCCAGAGCTCCATTATTTAGAGAAATCCATATAATTTCTAAATAATTCTTCTTTCCCTTTTCTTTCACTTTGTTTATACTCTACAACACTCCCAGAGTTCCCTCCTCCAAACTCTAAAAATCCTTCTGGCTTGAAATGAATCTATCTTATCCTCATATCCCACCCTCTTTCCTCCAAATTTGGCTCCAGAACATTCCAGTAATGGCGTATCCCTTCTCCATTAGAACTCTTTTCAATATGAACACTCAATGTTAATATTTCTTTCCAAATCATTCTTTCCAGGTTAAGTGTGAAAAGGAGTCTCCATGTCACTGTGGCCTTTTCCGTTATCAGGAAAAAGTCTATAGTTCAAATCCTTAATGGGTAAGTATTGAGGACCAGAGCAGTACTTCTCAGACTTTAATATGTTTAGGAATCACCTGGGAATCACCTTATCTTCTGATCCAGAGGTGTGGGCTGGGCCCAAGACTCTGCATTTCCAACCAGCTCCCAGGTGACGTCCATGCTGCTGCTCTGGAAACCACACTTGGAATAGTAACGGCCTAGTTTTAAATTACTGTTTTCAGTTATTCAGATTTCTAATTGCTTGTTTTGAACTCTTTCCAGTTTTCTGAAGATTTTGGAATGTATGAGGTAAACAAAGACAAGAAGGAAAATCCAGTGACCTCAGTCAGCAAAAGCAACATCTGTGGTGGCAACAGGAGTGAAAAGGTGACAGACCAGTGCCAGGCTGATGAGTAGCAGGCGGGTTTGAGAAGGCAGCAGACAGAATGTCCTTCCCTGAGGTTCCAAATCCACACTGACCTGCCCATTCCACTATATTTGCCTCCTTCCTCTGAGTCTTGAATATCACACCTCAGAGGAGTCCCTCCGTGTGTCGTTATCTGCTCAAAAGTGAATTATTACTTAGTGACTGAACAGAGTTGGGAGCAGCAAGTTGAGGAGAGGAACTGAACAGATACTAGGGGTTGACTGAAATGTGTACGAGTTTATCTGCGAGGCAGGGAGCCAGGAGAGAGAAGGGTGCTGACGGGATTGTCAAGAAGGAAGGGTAGAGCACCCACAGTGAACCAGAGATGCCAAGAACAAACTTCCTTGACGTCCTAATTTGGCTCAGGGCTGGGCCCCTGGTACATTTATTTTGTTTATAACTAACTATAGCTGAGTGAACAGAAGACATGTATTTAAGTCTCAGTGAGCTGCTTAGTTGTGTTTATTTAGGTTTTATTTATAATCCCAGATTAGGTCATTTCCTTTTTTAAATTATATGTGAACTCTGGAGTAGAAGAGCCTTTATCTGATTTCTATTAAGGACACAGGTGTATGGGGAATTTTGTTTTTAAAAACTTCCAAGGACTATTGAGTTTGGAAATTAAACAACGTGGACCTTCTAACATGACTAAATAGAAACCCCCATACTATTCACCATCAACCTCTAAAGCTGTTGCGGTTCCTCAATTGTTTTGTTCGAGCCTCAGAAAAACTCTGTGTTCCTAAGCCACTGGAGATGTAAACATCTTGGTCCGTCATTGTCTCCACTTGCCCTTCTGTGGATAGGATTAATGGATTTCAACAGAATCTTCTACCGGCCCGGAGGAGATGGCTCCTTACTTGATTTGCCCTGTGTGTGTGGCTATAAAGGCACTTTGGCCAGATGACCCTGCACTGCCAGCGACACCCTCGCCACGCCATGGTGCGTCTAGAGCCGAGAGCCCTGCCCCCTCTACCTGGGCTCCTGAGATCAGTGGATCAAGAACATTTTCTAGTGAAACTCTGATTCAGTAACTCGTGGCTCAGAGCCCACAATAAAATCATGGTAACTGTATATAAACATTAAAACATTAATCCTTTCCAAATAGGGCCTGACGAGAACAAGCCTAATTGCAGTAATGACCTGAAGCGTAGACGCTGCCCGGCATTAATCCTCCTCGCCGTGGTGGGATCCATCGCATGGAACTCTGCGACTGCGCCGTGCACGTGTCTAATTGTAATAATAAGTCTAAACACGGACATCCTTGCTAGATGAGCTGATTTTCATTAAAGAGCTAGAAGGTAAAGAATAATTCTTATTTTAGGTAGCTACTGTAATTTAACCACTTTTCTAAGACTAAGCCTTTTTAAAAATCCTTTTTAATGATTCCTATTCCCACATTTATTTTCATTTTTAATTTTTAATTATAGAAAACTCTCCAGTTAGATGAGATATGTCATTTTTATTCATCAGGGAGCGTCTATTTATGTAATATCCATGTGCCATCCATGGGCACATGGGGTATAAGATTTCACTTTGGTAACTTAAAAATGTATATAACAGAGATTTAAAAAATTAATTTGTGGGGGCCGCCCGGTGGCACAGCGGTTTAGTCCGCGCTTGGCAGCCCGGGGTTCGCGAGTTCGGATCCCGGGCGCCCGCGGACGCGCACTGCCTGTCAGCCATGCCGTGGCGGCGTCCCATATAAAGTGGAGGAAGATGGGCACGGATGTTAGCTCAGGGCCAGTCTTCCTCAGCAAAAAGGGGAAGATTGGCAACAGATGTTAGCTCAGGGCTGGTCTTCCCCACAAAAAAAAAAAAAAAATTAATTTGTAACAGGAATGAAAATCACTACAGTGGGAGGATTCATCCTATTTCCCTCTCCTTCGCCCTTTTCCACTCCCCACCCTACAACCGGACCCTGGATTTCAAAGAAGATGAATTTTTACATCCTGGATCAGTTCCTAGACCTTTGTTTGTTTGGGAAAGCAAACAAAGATGATGAATAAAATGGAAAGAAAATGAAAAACATTCTTCCTTATTCTGGGTGAGATTGACCCCCCCCCCAACCTCCAAGGATGGACCCTGGTTTGTTTATCCAAAATAAAATAAACACACACAAGCCTTTCCATCATGTCTCAGTCACGATGACAAGATCCAGTTTTGTTTTCTTCATAGCAATGATTATTATCACTGTTTTCTGTTTGTTTACTAGAAAAATTAATTTCCTGAGATTGAGGACTTTGGTATCTATACACCTCCGTATCCCAGCACCTAGAATAGTGTCTGGCCCAGAGTACATAATCAACATTTCTATTGCAGTACTTTCCTAGCTGGTCAGACTACCTCAGATCCTGTCCCAACCCTAGTCTGTCAACACACCCACTTGCTCGGCCAGCTCAGAATCTAGTGCCAAGAACCCAGCAGTCGGTGATTCACAAAGAATCTGAGCATTTCCGTCCCTGATGGTCCAGAAAGAGATTGGCAAATTTTTTACATACGTCCTTCTCTAAAAATTTGGAGTTAAGTGCTACAATACCTTATTATAGGGCTAAATGAATACATCAGCTTATGAAGCATTTTATCAGCTTCATTAAAAAAATGTGAAAAGGAATTATAAAATATTATTTTTAAATATTAATTCAATATGATCAATTAATTAATTAAAATATTAATTAATAATTAAAATTATTAAATAAAATATAAAATTATTAAAGCATATCTGAAAATTATTTTCTTTAAAGTAAAATGTAAGGTTTTTAAATCTGAGAGGATTTTTTTTCTGATTATGTGTCTAAAGAAAATTAAATTTCAAATGAGACTTGACGTTTTCTTTTTTCAATATCATTTAATTTATTATCAAAACTGTCTAACATACTTAAATGGAGTACAAATAACTTAAAAACTTACATAGCTGTAACCTAAATTTAACAAATATTGATACTTTTTCCAAACTTTTTAGTCTAAAAATAAAGTAAAGTAGGATGTCTTCATAATTGCAATTTAACAAAAAAATTTTGGTGACCAAAGATAACAGTTTGAATCTTACTATAACACAAAGGTTGGAAGGATTTCTGTAGAACAATTTTAAATGTTACTAAATCAAACTGATGTAAGTTCCTTAGAAATATAAGCAAACCCCCTTCATTACAAATACCTAAGTCTTTTAATTTTTTTGTTGTTGTTGCTAAGAACATTAAAATGTTACTGAGGTTAATGTGTAGCTAGAAATCATATATCCAGGGGGTAGATTTGAGGTTTGCCTGTCTCCTTACGGATAATTTTGAAATAAAGGTAAATGATGTCTTCTTTCCCCCAAATGGTCATTCTCCCCATTCTTCCTACTTGTATGTTTTAGAATGTGGGTAGATATGCCCTATAGGAGGTAAAACTGGGCTTTCCTATTTGGGAGACATATTTAAATGGAGGTAAGAAAAAGAAAAGAGAAAAATTGAATACCATCCCTTTCTTAATTGAAGAACTAAGATAGTAGAAAAGTCTTGATCATGTTTCTTCTTTACCCTTGCAAATACGTATGCAATCCAATGACGACTTTTTGGTACTGGAAACAGCAAACACCTGATGTACAAGATTCTCTTTTCTATAAAACATATTGTCAGAAACAGAGCTGAATTAAGGGCAGACTAAGCAAGCTATTGCTTACAGCGCTGTTCTCTAAGAGGTACTAAGAGAGTCTGGAAATGTCACAGATGGAGAAACTTGCATTTACCATGTTGCTTCTTAGGGAGAGAGAAGTAATGTGTTTGGACAAAACACTTGGGTTAGGGCAGAGCCCCCAGGAGGCATTATTTGAGCCTGACTTCCAAGAAGAGTAGGCTGGGCAGCAGTGTGCTCAGTTCTGCTGGGTGGAATGTTCAAGTCTGGTAGAACTGACTAGCTTGAGTCATGAGAGGAGACACTGAGAGGCCCCTACGTTCCCCCTTCACCTTTCTCCTACACAGAGCTCAGACTCCCTTCAAAACAAATGTACAGAACTTTAAAATTATAATTTTAAAAGGACCAAATTATTAACCTGCTAGGATGCCCAGAATCTCTGTCTTAGTGTCTAGTCAAGCTGCTAGAACAGAATACCACACACCTAGTGGCTAAAAAACAACAGAAATTTATTTCTTTCTGTGCTAGAGGCTGGAAGTCCAAGATCAAGGCACCAGCGTGGTCGCATATGGTGACGGCCCTCTTCTTGGTTCATAGCCAGCACCTTCTCTCTGTGTCCTCACATGGTGGAAGGGGCTAGAGATCTCTCTGGAGCCTCTTGTAAGGCACTAATCCTGTCCATGAGAGCTCCACCCTCATGACCTGCGCACCTCCCAAAGACTGCACCTTCTAACGCTATCACATAGGGCATTAGAATTTCAAAATGAATTTTGGGGGCACATAAACATTCGGACCATAGCAGTCTCCATCTGGGCCTGATCAAATATCATTATGACAGCAAAGCTCTGTTCCTCTGCCATCCGTCCATGGAAATGACGGAGTCCTTTAGAGAGCTTTGCTCTCGTGGTACTCACTTAATGGGATGTTAGGTGGAATGTCCCATCCTTTGTAGGTAAAAAGTATAATTAATCATTTTTTTCAATGTTTGAACTGATTGTTAGCAAATAAGAAAATGCTTCTAATTCAGCTGTTTCTTTCCCTACGTTTCCATCTCATTTATTCTCAGCATCTCTCTTACAGCGTGGTTGGTCTCAACTGCCCTGGATATCAATGACGGTGTCCATCAAGTCTCTAGGTCTGGAGGGGCTTGCCCCTGCCCTTATATACTTTCCCCACTAGGAAAAAAGGAAGTGCACACAAGTGGCTTTGAGGGTACATTTTGAAAATTTTTCTTCATTACCTCCTGATTTAAAGAATGATCATCAAAACATTGGCTCCAGATAAAGAAGAGTAATCACTAAAGGAGATTGCGATCTGAGAAGCTATCACATCTGAGGATTGCTTCTTGTATTGTTGCAATTCCATGACTATATATGAGCACTTTTCTCTCATTATTTGAATATGATAATTCCAGAATTGACCCTAACACAAACACAGTAGAATATGCGGGGAATTTCAAATCAGCTTTGTCTATTTCCTTATTTGTGAATTGAAAGTAACGATAAAAAATAGTTATGTTGACGGTTGATTGGGATAACGTGATAGCTCATTCTTGTAAACTATAAATTATTCTCGTAAGCTATATTGTTGGGCATGGATTGGCCCATTGGTGGTAAGAGCTGCAAGCTTTTTTCCTATTTTAAGTAAGATTACTAATTCTGAAAGAAGGTGCTTTGTTAAGTCCTGTTTCACTGTGAGGATCTGATTAGGTTGTTTGTTTTGTTTATTGCAAACTCTAGGTTGTTTCAATGTAAGAATCTGATTTTGTTGCTGTAAACCCGAGATTGTTTGCTTTTGGTTAGGACTTTATAAAAGGAAATAGGTGTGGATTGTTGTAATCCAGAGTATGGTGTCTGATGGCGGCTCAAGCCTAGAGTTTGGCCCTCGACATGACTATCCCAGTGGCAGGTGGAATGAGGATTTTTTACTGAAATTTGGAATTCAACTGCAGGAGTAGCTCATGTCATCTTTGCTGTCATTAAATAGCATAATTTCAGCCAGTTTTACCAGATTAAATCAAGCAAGGTGGAGTTATAAGCTATGAAACAAGAAAGGGTTAAATTCTTTTAGATTGCTTTCTTGGTTTTAAGGAAAAGGCATGCGGTTCCATGATAAAATCATGTTATTAAAAGGGTTGCTCTGATATGATCAAACATATTAAAATCACATATTTCATAATGTCTTTATGTTTGGTCTTTAATCTATCATGATGAGCTCATTGGGTCTAATGGTTCAGCTGGTTGAGATTTGTGAATTAGAGCTAGGCTTTCACTGACCCTAATTTTTTAGGTTAATAGTAGTTTTTATAAGAGCTGGTCATCTGATACATTGTGGGGATAAATGAATCCACTTACTCGGGATTCTGCCACTCAACACCAGAAACTCTTTACAAAGAACAGTTTTCACTTTGATTTTTCTCTAACATGATATATGAGCCAGAGCTCTAAATCTGTGTATATCTAATATGCATGTATATGCAGTTTTATTATATACATTTAATATGAAAATATATTTTCTTTCTGCCACTAGAAATAAGTACTTTCTTCTTTGCAATGGCTACCTAAAATGTTTATTATCCCGGCAGATTTCTTTTGATTAGACTGAGTGTATACATTAATTAACCTCGCTTGGATTATTTTATAAAAAAACTAAATCACAAAATACTAAAGCAAGTGTCATTCCAATGTCTTTAATGTTGAGGGTCTTTTTTACAATTTTTTTTTTTTTTTGTGAGGAAGACCAGCCCTGAGCTAACATCCGTCGCCAATCCTCCTCTTTTTGCTGAGGAAGACTGGCTGTGGGCTAACATCCATGCCCATCTTCCTCCACTTTATATGGGACGTCGCCTCGGCGTGGATGACAAGCAGTGCATCGGCGGACGCCCAGGATCCGAACCGGCGAACCCCGGGCTGCCAAGCGCAGAGTAAACCGCTGCGCCACTGGGCGGCCCCAAGTGTCTGTCTTTTGACTTTCACAAAACCTCTTCAGAGTGAAAGAGAAGAGGTGAAGATGATCATTAGCCTATAATTCCTGGGTGTGACTATGCCCTAAATTCTTCCAGATACTATAGGCAGAATGTTTGCACATCAAAAAATGTGTGTTGGTGGCATAGTGGTTAAGTTCACGCACTCCGCTTTGCCAGCCCAGGGTTTGCAGGTTCGAATCCCAGGTGCAGACGGAGGCACCGCTCGTCGAGCCATGCTGTGGTGGCATCCCACATACAGAATAGAGGAGGATGGGCACAGACGTTGGCTCAGGGCTGGTCTTCCTCAGCAAAAAGAGGAGGATTAGTGACAGATGTTAGCTCAGGGCCAGTCTTCCTCACACACACAAAACATGTTTGTATCATTCATTCTCTTGTAACAAGCTCAAAATTATATTCTACAATGCTAGAATAGATTTACAAAGGATTTTCTATAATGATCAACCTCTCGACATTTTATATTAATTTGGTCCAGCTTTACTTCATACCATCCCCCTTGTAGTTATTTTTGCCTCTGGGATGATGATTTGATAAGCCAAACATAAATATCAAACACAAACTATTCAGAATTTATTTCAATCAATTGGTAAGAATTTACTGAGCACCTACCATGGACACCGCATGTAAGGAATATTATGAAATATAAGACAATTTCTTCATAAAAGTATCCAGAATTCTTTGGAATTTCTTGCCTGCCAAAAAATAATTAACATCCACGAAGTTTAGCAAATGGTGAACTCAAAGAGAAATGAAGATTTTAGGCCTTTCCAAAGTCCCTTTGAGCTCTAGGTGATTAGATTTATTTCCATGGCTTCTATCACAAAGCTGGGAAGCAAGTCCTCATGCAGATGAGAGTTTTGGGACAGTAGACCTAGTGCCAAGGTCAGCTGGCCTAGCAAAGCACCAGGATTCTACAAAAGAGTAAACATGTTCTAATATCAAGGGAAGTAAACCTAGGGGTGTGACCAGATAACAGGATGGTGACAGGGCTGGCATAATTTAGTGAGGAAACAGGCACCTAAAAAATGTGAGATGCCACTCTTTCACTACAAATCTAACCACAGGTTGTTTTAATTGCCTATTTCATGCTGGTTCATTTAAAAAATATCCCTAGTAGTCTTAACAACCATTGATCTGGCACAACTTATCAATATGATGTCACTAAATCAGTAACGGTAGTGGGGAGGAGGAGAGAAGCTAACACCCTTCCCAAATGACTAGTCCAGCTCCTGCCCCTCCAGTGCGATGAGGTGTGGGAGGGCACGGTGTGGAATCCTGAGTGGAGCAGTGGGTTTACTTATTAAGGGCTTTGGAGAAGCAGAATAAGGGACTGTTGAAGATTAGGCCATAATGACCTACTTTTAAGGCCAGCTGCTAGGGCTCCTCAGTAGATCGTGAGCACTGCACAGTAGAATGCTTTAGAACAAAGAGTGTGCAACATGAATCTTGCACACAGAGAGGCATTTGAAGCTTAAAAATTACCCAAATATACAATGGCCTCTTGTTTAATTATAATAATTATTCATCAGGCTCCAGATGTTAAGAAAGAAAAAACTTTATCTTTTTATGATTAGAAGCATGAATCCTTTCAGATGTGTGTGTCACTGAAATGGAATGTATCTAATCATCAACTTGCAGCTGAGAGTGTGCCAAGTAAACTGAAGCCAATCCAGATCCTTACTAAAAGAATTTGTTTCCAAAGGGAGAGAGAAATACCTTTCATTTGGAAGAAATCAGCCCTTAATTTCAGCCCTACAAAAAAAAGTCAAAAGTACTTGGGACATTCTGGCAGCATCAGGACTTACTTTACAATGGTCTGTCAAATTCTTGTCCAAAAACCACTGATGGCAGTGGACTTATTGTGAGGCTGCTGCATTCTTTCAAAGGTGATTGAGAGGCCCAGAATTCAAGGCCCCCACTAGGTATGCATGAGTGGAGTGCAGGGAGAAGGTGGCCTCCCAGAAGGCCAAGGCCGGAATTCCATAGCTAAAGACGCATCCCTTAGGCCTTTCCAAACCCCACAAAATTAAAGAGAAGACAACAAACTCCTCTTTCTGCCAGGGTTCCAAAGACGTAATTGGACAATAATAATTGGAATGTGGTATCCAGCCACCAAGATGGCCCCAGTGATTCTCATTTCTTGATATTGATGCCCTTGTGTAGTCCCCTTCTACTTTGAATAGGACCTACTGTGTAACCAAAAGAATATTGTGGAAATACAGTGTACGTGTTCCCAGGCCAAGGCATAAAAGGCGTTGCCTCTTCCTTCTTGCTCTTTCTCTAGGATTACTCACTCTGGAGGAAGTAAGCCACAGTGTCAGGAAACACTCAAGGTGCCCAGTGGAGACCATGTGGTGAGGAACTAAGGGCCCCTGCCCACAACCAGCACTAATTTCCCACATGAGTGAGTCTCCTGCCCTCCAGCCTCAGGCTAGTCTTCAGTGACTGCAACCACAGCTGACATCTTGACTGCAGTCTCCTGAGAGACCCTCAGCCAGAACCACCCAGCCAAGCCTCTCTCAGATTCCTGTCCCACAGAAACTGTGTGAGACAATGTTTATTGTTTTAAGCCACTGAGTTTTGGGTTAATTTGTTACAAAGCAACGGATAACTATTGCATAGGGTAATCTTAAACTGCTTGAGTGGACCCTTTTACCTTGAAGCCTCTCTGTAAATAAAGCCATGCGTTTCATTTCAGGCCCAAATAATTATACGGGGGTGTGTGTGTGTGTGTGTGTGTGTGTGTTAGAGGAATCCATTCACCTATACGTCTCTTCTACTCTACAATAGAGAATTCAGCTCAAGGATCCCAAGGCATGCCATAATTATTTATGCGATGGACTCTCACATTAGAATATATACTTCACACTTTATGTACTTTTCCTATGTGCATTTGAAAAAAAGAAAATGGTAGCTTCACAAATGATGAAACTTTGTTTAAGATATCTTTAGACCACCGGCATGTTCAAGGTGATGTGCCAAATTGTAGGAGATGCTCATAGGTGTGGAGCATTCCCAGTCCCACACTCAAAGAACTTATACGAGGGGAATGCAAGTACACGTGTCTCTAAAATAAAAACTCTACTAAAAACATATAACAAATATGTATAGACGTAACCAAGGACAAGCCAAGTGATATTATTTAACATTTGGATAAATAATAGGTAAGACTTTTATTTATTCAGGCAAAAGAGGAACTGAGAAAGCCATTTCAGAAGGAGGAAGCAGCATGAACCCGGGCAGCCTCAGGGCCTGGGGAGAAGGAAATCTCAAGATGTGCTGGGAATGGACAGCAGACCTTGGGTGTTGGGACGGGGTATTGATATTTAACTGAGTAGCCAGCAAGAGACATTGAAGTGTTGTGCAAATTGGAGTGACCACATATCAAAACGGCACTTCAGGAAAATAAGTGAATATGTAGAAGACAAACTGGAAAAGAGAGGGGCTGAAGGCAGCACAACCAGGAGGCCACGGTCTCAGTCTAGGCGTGAATTAGGGGGGGACAGTGAGAATGGAGAGGGTGCGCACGTGTGAGATTCGGAAATGATGGAGTCTCTGGATTCCGCCACTGATGGGATAAAGCTGAAGCAGGGAAAAGCACGAGAGGTTAGAGCAAAGAAGACATAGATGCTTCAGCTTGGGATGGGAACGGTTTTTAACAGAATTAGGGACTAATAGAAAGGCTGCCAGGAGTGGAGAGCAGGAAATAGGGTGAGAGATGGTCATCCAAATATAAATATACATGTGAACTCTAGCCTTCTACTACGTCTTCCTCAGACTGCAGGTGAATGCCTTTTGCAAGTACAAATACTTTGATTTGCATTGAAAGCTGTCAGCTGGACTTGCAAATAAAGTATAAAACCATTCTATATACGAATGCAAATATTCTTTGCATCCATAGATATAGTGAAAAGCTCCAAGTTAGAGGTAATAAAAAAACCTGCCTTTGTTTTTTTTGACAAACGAACTTTCTAAACCACCCCAATCTGACCTCCAGCCGTATCTTGCAATATGTTTCTAAACAAACTCTTTGCCTTGCTGTACTTCTATGAAATGGCTAAAGAATACCATTACCTAACCTAGTATTCTAAGCCTACCTTCCCAGCAACTCAAATAGGAAAAATCAAAACATGTCATACTCATGGGCAATCAGCTAACTGTGTGAAGTACCAAGCTCCCTCTGATTTAAATACACAGCTTACCTTGTGTATTTTCAAAACTATGTGCTTAGCTTGAAAATTTTTCCACATCTCCAAGAAAGAGCTTTTCCAATATACCAATGCCAAGGCTTTTATGCAAAGCTAGGATTTGAATCCAGATCTTCAAGTTAGGCTACTGGCTTTAAAATTTTTCTACATACATGAAGCAAATGTTTACTAAATACAAGCTTTTTTGCAAATTAGAACTGGTCCTGGCTAGAGTGGAATATGGAAATAATGATAACAGCCACAGGATACCAGGGGCTTAGTGGCACCATTTTTAGCACTTAAAATATATTAACTCACTTAATTCTTAAGTGAATAGCACTAGGAGGGGACTAAATCAGCATCTCAAGAGCCAATGTTTGATCTCAGACAGCCTCAGAGCCTGGGCTCCTTACCACTGGGCCTAAATAGAGGAATTTTCCATGGACATTTTTGTAGTCATCACTGTAGTAGTTTTCAATTGCTGCTGTAACAAATGACTACAAAATTAGCTGCTTAAATGACACAACATTGCATCTCTCAGATTCTTCTCTAGTCGTATCTCCTTCTGACTCTGACCTCTACTGCCTCCCCCTGGCACTCCTTGTTTCTTTCGCGGAGGAAGTTTCACCTTGAGCTAATATCTGTTGCTAATATCTTCCTCTATTTTGTATGTGGGTTGCCAGCACAGAATGGCCAATGAGTGGTGTAGGTCTGTACCTGGAAACCGAACTCCGGGCCACCAAAGCAGAACGTGCCAAACTTAACCACTAGGCCACGGGCCAGCCCCCCCATCTTCCACATTTAAGGACCCTTGTTATTACATTAGGCCCACCAAGAAAATCCAGGATAATCTCCCTATTTTAAGGTCAGCTGACTAGCAGTCAGCTGATTAATTCTCTTCTGTCATGTAACCTAATATAATCACAGGGATTGGGATGTGGTCATCTTTTGTGGGGGATGGGGGGCATTATTCTCTCTACCATACCCACTAATACCGTAAGTAAAGAATCTAAAAATCCAAGCAGATTTAAAATGCTAGAAATCAGAATGATAAATAAGAGAAGAAGAGAGAGGTGAGTGAGTAGAAGAAAAAAAATTGATGGAATTTATCATGTGGATGTGAAGGCAGACTCTTAGATCCACCTCCAATTCTTGACATTTGCCCATTCCCCCACCTTCAACATTCACTCACTGAGAGTGAATACAATCAAACTCTAGCTTCCTAACCCAGCTGTCTAGCAGCTCAACTAGGAAAAATCAAAACCTGCCTTACTCTAACCACCCCTCGTAATCATGATTTTGCTATCCTGCATGCAGTGCACTGAACCCTTCACAGAGCATGCCCTCTATGGCCATCCCAGCCAGGAAGGACTTCACAGGCTCTCAGCACCTTGAGGTGACCACTAGGACAGAAGCATGCACGAAGCACTGTGGCAGCCCTGGGTGTGCACCACACTTAGTCAGGGAGATGGTGATGGCATCTGCAGGGCAGAGCAGTTGGGGTCATCCAGGTCAAGAAGGAGGGAGTTAACCCTGGCTAATCTGGAGTTAGTCAAACTGCAAAAGTCAGAGGGCACAGTCTCCACCCAATATCACCCTCACTTCTAACACCAACTGCAAGTTCAGGAGATTCCCGAAACCACCCTCATGTTCAATGATTCACTAGAAGGGCTGTTATACTCACAGTTACAGTTGATTACAGGGAAAGGATACAGGTCAAAATTGGCCAAGGGAAGAAGCACACAGGGCAGAGGTGAGGGAAGGGGAAGGGGTCTCAAACATGAAGTTTCTGCCGTCCCCTCCCTATGGAGTCAGGATGCATTACCTTCTTGGTATCAACATGTGGCAATAAGCACAGACTATTGCCAACCAGGAAAAACCAAGAAAGCTTCCCCAAGCTTTGGTGTCCAGTGTTTTTATTGGGGCTCCATTATGCAGGCTTGATTGATCAATTTCCCACAGAGTTGGCCCAATGGCCAGCTAATACCACATAACCCAAAGCCGCATCTAAATCACATGGTTGGTCTTGCTGGTGTGGCCAGCTCCCACCCTACGTCTACTCAGTGAGGCTGGCCTCACTCTAAGATCTGGTGTGGTCAGCCCCTGCCCTACACAAAGACACTCCTGTCAGGGATGATATAGATTATCTCCCAGAAACTGGAGGGCAAAGGCCAGATCTCTACTGGGACAAGACCAAGTTATTTACCCTGCAGACTCCATGAGACTAACAGAAGCCTAATTTATAAGAATGAATGAGCTCCCTCCACCTTCTGTTGTCACTCCAGGAGGGAGTGGGTGGACTGCTGAGATCCACTGAGGACAAGACCTAAGGTATCAGAGGGGACGGCTGGTTCTTGACACAGGGCTGAGTAGCTCTCAGCCCAAGCACCCAAGCAGCATGGGCATCAGGAAAGCAGCTGGCCCAGGAAGCTGTAATACATTCTCTAGAGCCTAAGAGTGTAGGAGAGTTGTTTCACTGAGGAGTGAATGCCAGAGGGCAGATGAGAGAAAAAAGGGGCAAACAAAGAGGGCTAATATATAAATTGGGAAGAGTCATGATGTGGGAAATGCCAACCAGTAAAGGGATAAAACACATAAACCCTAGAGGATGCACGACCAGGGAGGATGAGTGTGGTTTTGTGTCTTGAGTGGGATAGTACTTGTGAGAGTGAATGGAGATCCTATTTATAATTATGCTAGGACAACAAGGGTAAATCTGATTATCCCAGACAATCCAGCAAGTATGTTCACCAAGTTTTAGGTGGTGACAATAATCAGACAAAATCAGATTTAGGAATGACAATAATCAGAGGCTGGTGACCAATATCCCACATTTAGCACAATTCATTCTAGTTCCCAAGCTGGCCCTGCATCCTGGGCCACATTTGGCCTGACCTCAATGAGAGCTGCAGTCAGACTAGGTTGGGGGTCCCTGGCCCCAGGCAGCGTCTGTCCAATGGGTGAATGGCAGTGAGAGTTGGGGTCTCAGAAGGGGCTTTCCAGAATGTGGAGAGCAGTATGGAGGGCCTTGGTCCAGAGTAGTGAGCCCTGGCCTGTGTTGGAGCCCATCCCAAGTCCTTGGGCCTGTGCTGAGGGCTGGTTCTCAGCCATCTTCCTGTATATAATCTTTAAGAATCACAAATTTAAGGTTACCTTTTTCAAATGAGGTCCTCCAGGGAATCAGGGTGGCTGATTATACCCTGTATGTGTTTGACTAGCCTAATGCACCTCTATTGTGCTGGCATAGATTGAATTGAAGAGAGTAATAGACAAAACAGTCAAATAAACATAGATAGAAAAATGCATATGGTACCATATACATAGCCCTAATGTAGAAGTCATGGGATTAAAGTAAGGAAAGTGCTTTTACCGTGACTATAGAATCTTATAGTAAGTGCAGGAAAATTGGGTGGATTTGGAAATGAGAGAGTTGTGAAAAGAACCTTGGCTGAGAGTTGGATTTTAGTCTTGATTATAGCACTAGATTTCATCCAGGCACTAGCCTGGATTTTAGTCTTGGTTAATTTGCCATGAGATGTAGAAAACAACAACAACAAGAATACTAACAGCAAACATTATTGAACAGTTACTATTAACCTATTTAACCCTCCACACAACCCTAAGAAGTAGATAGTCTTTTTCATCCCCATTTTACCAAAGAGGAAGCTGACAAAGAGAGGTTAAGTCATCTGCCCAAAGTCAAGAGGAAGCTGACAAAGAGAGGTTAAGTAATCTGCCCAAAGTCACACAGCAATTTCGTGCCAGAAGACAGCTCCTGAGTTTATGCTCTTGACTTTAGTATGTTTGTTTGTAAAATCAGGCAAATAGATTAAACTATGTCTAGGCTCTTTTCCTCTGTTACAGTCTATGACTCTCTGGATTTAAGTTTAAGTGAAAATACTTAGATTAGACATACAAAAAAGATCTAATTTTCATGGCCATATTTACATGTAACGTTTAACATAAAAACTGGATTTACAGGGGCCAGCCTGGTGGCATAGTGGTTAAGCTTACCCATTCTGCTTCGGTTGCTCAGGGTTCGCAGGTTTGGATCCCAGGCGCAGACCTACACACCGCTCATTGTGCCATGCTGTGGTGGCATCCCATGCACAAAATAAAGGAAGATGAGCACAGATGTTAGCTCAGGGCTAATCTTCCTCAGCAAAAACAGGAAGATTGGCAACGGATGTCAATCTTCCTCACCAAAAAGAAAAGCAAAAAAAGAACAAACTAAATTTATAGCACGTACATTGCTCAAAATTCATTTTACAAAAAGCTAAAGAAGGCCATGAAGTTCAGCTGGTAAAAAATACGGTTTTTTATTCGTCTCTGATGGCAGCTGCTCTAGAGTCAAGAGTGGACAACTCCAGCAACACTCTAGTGGTATAGAGTCTTAAAGCACACAAGCACGCTTTCCATAATATTTTAAAAATCAGGTTAATATAAACCTCCAATTCAGCCGAGAAAACAATTTTTCCAACCAAAAGTGAACTGATAGTAATGTCTTGGTTTCCATTCAGTCTCCTTTCAAATAGAAGGGAGAGAAAGTGATAAATACCTCAATACCTCTATGGAACAGGCCCAGGGGGTCTTGTGTAGGCCCAACTTCCTCCTGGGCCCTGTCCTCTCAGTGAAGCCCTGGGGCTGCTCTTCTGGGCTCCAGTCTCAGCCCCCTTATGCGCTCTCTCCTCACTTCTCTTTCCAGTGCTGCCTTTTCCTCTTGCAGGTGAAAGAACGACCACCGGGAATGTTTAAAGCATTGTCTCTCCAGGCAATATTCCCACCGGGACCGTAACCGTCAACTAAGCTCTGGGTGGGATTTCTTTTATTCAGTTGATGATGGAGAGATGCACAGAGTTTCACAGGAAAACAGAGCTGGGCACCTATGGTCCCTGGGAAAGTGAGGAACCAGAAGAGGCTTCAGGGACCAGGTGATCCGTAAGCTGAGCACCAGTGGATGAAGAGGAGCAAGCACGGCAGGAGTGTTGGAGGAGGGCATGCTAGGCAGAAGGGTGAGCATGGACTAAGGCCGGGGGGCTAAAAATACCCCAGTGTGGATCCTCACTAAGGCGCTTCAGGGTGGTATTGACAGGAGATGTGTGATGAGGTAGGGCGGAGCCCACACCCAGGGTTTGCTGCCTTTACCTGGGACATAGGAAGTTACTGAGGGATTTTATAGGGAATTGACAGTATCAGACTTGTGTTTATAGAAGTCATCTGGCTGATAAGATGGATCTGAGGGTTCCCAGGCCAGAAGCTAGTTAAGAGACAGAGGGTGAGAGATCACAGATTCTATAAATATTGAGGATACAAAATAAGGAGAATTTGCAATGTGGAAGACGCAAATGGAAAAAAAAATGAAAATTCAGGAATGTCCCTAGAGTTCCATCCTCGGTGAAAAGATCATCAGATGTGTATGCAGAACTCCAGCCTCCTGCAATGTCCCTAGAGCCCGGTTCATGACTCCCCAAGTCCCCAGAGGCTCACGTGTGCTCAGGAAGGTCTGACCCTATGGCATCTAGATCTGTATCTAGATCTACATCTACATTTCATATATCTGTATTTTCTGTTGCTTTACAATGAAGGTGTATTACTTTATAATTAAAAAACATGCACATACGCTGAAAATATATTTACAAAAGTCGTCTCAAGAGAATCCTAACCTTCCACAGCTAGTGCCATAATCACCTATGGATTACAGAAAGTCATTACAAAAAAAGAAGACACAGAGGCAGGCCCGGTGGTGTAGTGGTTAAGTTCAAGCTCTCCGCTGCGAAGGCCCAGGGTTCACGGGTTCAGATTCCAGGTGTGGACCTATGCACCACTTACTAAGTCATGCTATGGCAGGTGTCCCACATAAAGTAGAGGAAGATGGGCACAGATATTAGCTCAGGGCCAATCTTCCTCAGCAAAAAGAGGGGGGTTGGCAGCGATGTTAGCTAAGGGCTAATCTTCCTCACAAAAAAATAGATGTACAGCAGAAACTAGGATACTTTAAGTAAAGTCGACGTATTAAACTAAATTTTGAGGCAATTTTTCTTCTAGTTCAGGATATCTTGAATAGAAAAGTCAGTTTGGGGAATGTTTAAATTATCCAGCAAACATTTCTGCACCATTCTAGAAAAGTAGGCAAATCTGTAGCAGTAGGACCAAGCATTTGTCTTATAGCCATTGGGAGATAAATGGCTTACAATAAAATAAGCTGTATTTGGTAATTAAGATGATGTGCATTGATTCCTACCGTTTATCTCTTTTCACACATCCTTGTAAGAGAGATCAGAGAGTCACAGAGCTGAGCTGTCAAAAGGGTGTGGGTGGGCTGGGAGGGAAGGTGGCAGGGAGCAAGGTGAGAGGTGTTTTTTTTAAGTGTTGCTAAAATTAATGGGCTATTTTCACACTTGTAAAGTTAGACAGTGTGATTATGGTCCAAGCAAGGTTTTTCCTCTCCCCAGAGACTAGGGCTTTGATAGTGACTGGTCAAGCGCAAAGGTATAAACAATCACCATTTCCTCTTGTAGAAGGATAAGCAAACATCCTTCTCCAGAATGACTGTGGCTTGATGAATGAATAGGGGTAAGCTGTGTTTGCGAAAAATTCCACGTCCAGATGGGAGCTTCTCCACCCAGACATGCCCTCCTGCCAGTCCCACTTACTGCTTGCCCTCTGGGCAACAAGGCTGGAGCTGTGCCCAGCATGCTGCCCGCCTGTGATGCTGATTCACTGCGGTGCCTGGGGACACTGGAGGCGAGGGGCTGATTTTTCAGTCCTCCCTTTAATCCCTCACATCTCCATGTTCAACTCTTTGCACTGTACAACTCTTTGGAGGAAGAATTTGGGATCCTGTTTAAATCGGAGCTTTGGAGGCTACTTAAAAGAAAAAAATGAAAGTTCCCATCATGGAAATATTCCTTTTTATTGCAAGCACAAGTCCCAGACAGGGGAAAAGAGGGGGTAGGATCTGATTCCTGAGTGTCACATCTATGTATGTTTTGGGGTCCAGAAACGTTAAGTACATTCATGCGTTTAAAATGTGGACTCAAAACACCTAGAAAACAAATGTTTTTAAGTTTAAGTTGGAGATAAGATGGAATTTATTTGAGGACAGTAGTAATGACCAAAAAACGAAAAAAGCAGGAGACTAGTACATCACAGGGGAACTGATCCAATAACTACCTCACATACAAATACAACTGCCTGAATGCCAGCAACAAAGTGCCGCCACTGTTCTACCTTAGCCAGGCTTTCATTACTCATCTTCTACAGAGGATACGGTCTTCCAGTGTGGGGAAAAAGAATGCGCAGAGAAGCAAAGGCAACATAGTGACATGGTGTAAGACTAGACAACTCCAACCAGTGGAGTAGGTACAGTCAGTTTCCTAACTGGATTAATATTAACTAAATGCAAAATCAAACTGAAACCCAGAGGAATATTTCCCCACTTTCTTAATGCCCTCCTAGAAGCAGGTGTAGTTTTCATACATTTCACCGACCTATGACTAGTAAATCCTTTATTTCAGCAGCCTGTGAAGAGCAAAGCCACCTTTTTCATCTCTCTTCCTAAGTAAAAAGCACCTCCTGGAATCGTGTTTTCTGTGTGAGCTGGCATGTGGGGTGGGGAGAGGGTAAAGCTGGGAGTGTGCCGGGAGAAGACAAGGGAGGAGGGTGTGGAGTTGCAGAGATGGCAAATCGGCTCTCTCCACTATGCCTCCTTGTCCTGCAGCCTCTCAGCCCTCACGGCTGTTAACCCCGGTGTGGCTAATCAGATTAAAAGTCTCCAAGAAACCTTTCTGACCCTGTCAAACAAAGGGATGCAAAAAAACCAACAAAAAATTGGAAGAGTGTAAGGTTGCACCTGACTTAGTAAGAGAAGCAAATGCGACTATACTTTGTGTCCAGGTACTGCAGAGACCTCCCTCTGTCTGTCAGGGCCCTGAAAGATTTCCTGTGGCCCTGGCACTTTGGATTTAACGAAGGCTTGGGACAATTAATAAACAGAACACAGCTGAGGGTCTTTGGCCGTAGACTGTGCATCCAAGGAAATAAAAATAAAGCGATGGCAAAGTTCTCTCAATGATATAACTGGCTACCACGGGGCAGCCCAGCTGTGGAGGGCCTGACGGCCCGGGCTGGGGCCAAGGTGACATCACAGGATGCCATGTGTGCCGTCCTTGTGCACGGCGCTCTGTGTACAGAAAACAGTCTGTCTATTATGCGAACACAGAGGGCACTGAGCCCAAAGCATCATATACATTAAAAATATAATGAGAGAGATTTTTATCTTCCATGAATATTTAATTCTCTTGAAAGCTAACCATCTGCATATCACAATGCTCCAATGCAGGTGTGTGATTTTCTGTTGTCTTTCAAAAGAAAGCAGACCATTTCGCTCTTCCTGTGATGCTTTGAAAGTTGCTTAAATGTACATCAATGCCTTTGATCTAATGAATGTGTGTTTTAAAACAAAGTCAGCACTGTTGCTCTAATCTATTTCTGGGGAGGAACCAGAACAATGAGGGGAAACCAGGTCAATTTCCATTGTTTTCCTGGTGGCCTGTATCACTGTTCACTGACGTTTGAATGCTGTTTAATTTTTGCTGATGTCTTTTTATCTTAGGCTTCATGTGAATTTAAAAAGAGTTCCATTGATATGCAACCTACTGTGTATTATGATATCTTGCCCGCCCTGTTGCACCATAGAAGCCTGCAGCTGCCTGAAGCTTAATTATGCATGCATGCATGCAAAGCCCAGATGCTCGGCCAAGAGTGCCTCAACTGACTCCAGTTTCTCACTTGTTTTGTTTGGATTATAATTGGGCAGATCTATATTTCTCAACACATTTTGTAGCTTGAGCATGCTCCTCTTTACCTCTGTTGGACTCGGCTTCTTCGAGAAGGAGCTCTTTTTCAATCTGAAGTGCCTCTGAGATTTGAGAAGGGTCATTCATGGGTTTAACAAATCCTTTTACCTACACGGCAATTTTAAAAGGTACAGAAATGACCCTAGCCCCAATCAGTTTTCCTCCAGATGGTTGGTAGCTTAAAAAAGAAAAAAAAAAAGAATAGTTAACTAGAAGCTGGCATCTGGGTGGGAACAAAGAAGGCTTAGAGCCAGCCATCTTCAATGGAAAGGAATATCGGGCATAAAGCTTTACACCTGCTGAAAGAAGGTAATGGAGACTAGCATAGAAAGCCCGTTTGTTAAGCATGCACATCCTCTATGCAGGCCTTTTGTGAGTGGTTTCCCTACCTAAGGGATCTCCGTCCTCAAGAACAAAGCCTCATCTGACAGTGTGAAACTGGGTACAGGCTTGCACTAAATA
This sequence comes from Tapirus indicus, assembly GCA_031878705.1. Lineage (NCBI taxonomy): Eukaryota > Metazoa > Chordata > Mammalia > Perissodactyla > Tapiridae > Tapirus > Tapirus indicus. Next base: position 43,237,276 of record CM062925.1, read on the forward strand.
TAACCATGTTAGTGTTACCCTGAGATGCCCTTCGTCGAGAGATGGGCAGTAGAGTAACTCTCTCCTATAGCGTGGTAGCTGCTGGTTATACCTATTTCTGAGGAGCTCTCAGAGGCACTGGTATTGTTTTTTAAATAGAACATCAAATTAAATGCACAGATTAACTCATTGAAAGTCATGGGTTATTTTGTGCTCCTAAAGCTTAAAAAAAATAAATGTTACAGAAATGTATTGAAGCTTCAACAGTAAGCAAGAATCTATGACAGGATAATTGATCATGACAATTTTAAGAAATCAAAATCATTGGGTGAGCATTTGTCATTCAGTTAGATTTCTATCTGAAAAATAATTCTTAATAACTAACATTTTTATCCAAGACACCCTACCAAGCACGTGCCATCACAATTACTTGAGGTAGATACTATTACTATTCCCATTTTACAGATAAGAACACTGAGACCTAGAGCGGTAATGAGACTTTCCCAAGACCAATGGTTTCTATGTGGCAGAGCTGCTATTTGAACACAGTTGTCTCAGTCCAAAACCCATGCACCTAACAGCTACTCTATTTTGCCCACCTAAGAACATTTGACTCAAATATTCTTTCCAGCATATAAACTCAGTCTCTCAGATGTAGTAATAATGACATTTATAGAGTTTGTATTAAGTGCCAAACACTGTGATAAGCTCTTTAGAACTAAATACCCTATGAGGTAGGTGAATTTTCCCCCCATTTTCCAGATGAGGTCTCCACACTTAACCACTCTGCCCAGTAATTCTCAGACTTCAGCATGCTTCAGAGTCACCTGGAGGGCTTGTAAAACACAGATTGCTGAGCTCTACCCCCAGTGTTTCTGAGTCAGTAGTTTTGGGTTGGGGCTCAAGAATTCGCCTTCTTAACATGGGATGCTGATGCTTCTGGTCTGGGGACCACACTTGGAGAACCACTGCACTAGGCTGTACTAATGTTACTTATAAACAACAGGTAGAATGTGTTACCCCAGATCCTTCACATACATGTTACACATTTCTAGTCCTCAGAAGGTAGACGTTATCCCCATTTTATACCTGAGGAAAATTAGGTTCTGAAAAATTTGGTAACATGCACAGGATCAAAATCAAGAGCTGACCCTCGATGCCCAAGCTTTTCTCGTTGGTCCATCCAGCCTTGCAGGCCAAGTGGTCTACCAAACTGACTAGGTTTAGAGTAACCCCAGGATGTGCCTTATACTGAATGTCAGTGTCATATAATGCATGTTAATAATTATGATTTCCTGGGATATGCTGAATAGTGCCATTGTCTCAATACATTGCTTAGGGAAAAATTGTTTTGAGAATGTTAGCAATGTGTGAAATGACTATATCACAAAGATTATGAGAGGATTTTCATGACCAAAGATGCTGTCAGTATTAAGAAAAAATTTTAAGTAAAGACATTAGAAACACCTTTTACTCTACTAGTGAACAGTGACATAGAGAAAAGGAGAGATGGTTGAGGACTCAATGGGAATGGATACTTTTAGCCTATAGACTTGTAAGTTTAATTTTCTAAATTGGATAGACCTAATATTTAGAAGAAGGCACTGAAAGGTCACAGGCTTGTTTACCTCTCAATACCATGTTAGCAACACTAATTAAATTATTAGTATTACTTCCCCCAAAGATGAACCTGTGCCCTATAGCCCAAAGAGCACCAGAAAATGAATTTGCACAGTTCATTCCCTTGTGTTCTATACTAAAGAGGAAAAAAAAGTAACTGCCTGAGAGAGATTTTTATCCATCACCTTGGCTAACATCCTTCCTTCTCCTCAACTGGAAATTAAATTCATAAGCACCACTTTTTATTTGCCTCAAGTATGTCAGTGTGACATGATTGATAACTCACCATCCACTAGTATTTGAAGCAAACTACAGTTTGAAATTGTAGTTTTATGCAACTTTACCAAAAATAGCCAAACGAACATTAAATTCGTTGTTGTAATGGAGCGAGTTTGGCTTCGGCATCAAACAAATCTGCATTGACATTCCCACTTTGTCTCTTCCTCCTAGTGTTTCCCTGGATATGTTATCTGACCTCTTTGAAGGTCAGTATCTCTGTGTGTAAGATGGTGATGCTAGTACCTACCATGTAAACTTGTCATGAGAACATTTCCTGGGAAATAATGTTTGTTGACCTTCCCCACTTCCATGAAAATTTACTTCTGAGATGTTTATCAATGTCCTTTTCCTTCTTTTTATATATGTATATACACACATACATTATATATACACACATATATGTACACATTATATATATAACTATATACGTTAACCCATGTTTTCATATGAGGTTGTGTTTTACATTTTTTTGCCTAGCACTTCTTCACTTACACGTTTCCTCTCTCATTATTTGCCTTTTCAATAGTCATCTAGTATGTGATTATATTACTAGAAAATCATTTACTTTTTAATATCCCCTATTTGGAACATTTGGATCTTCCTCAGCTTTTCCTACAGGAAAACTGAAGAATGTCCAAAGGACATGAAAGATGTCCTTTGACTGTTTTTGTAGACCTCATTTTTCTCATGTTTTTGGACCACTTCCTTGTCTGGGAAGTAGTAGTAATAGAACACCAGACCCAAGGGTAGGCATGGAAGGGAGAAATAGATTTTCAAAGCCAAGTACAAAACATTTTAGATTATTAGAGCTTCTGGACAAGTTGTGGCATTGAAGATGACGTCCTGTTTTATGAATGCATAGGCCATTGCTCCACATCTACCTTTCCATTCTTCTCCAAGGAGAGTTTTTCCAAGCTAGTCCCATGCTTGGCTCACATCAGATGCCCTTCTTTTTGAGGGCAGATGGTACTCCAGATCAGTGGGAAGGAGGTCAGTCAGAGTTAACCAGGTCAGAAACCAACTGGACTAAAAGATCCCCCTCAGAAAGATCCAGTCACCATCCTATTCATTCGAATATACTTTGACCCCAGTTTATCCTAGACTGCCAGAAACTATCTATTAATAGAGGTGCAGAACAGAATCTAGATTAAATATAAAGTGCTAGACTCCCCAGTGTTAGGTGAACTCACTGTTGGATGCCATTGAAGTGCTGAAGGTCTACTTTTGTCAGAACCAAATTCATTGCTCTCAGAATGAATATTTACTAGCAGATGTCCAAGGTTAACAAGGGTGCCAGGATAAGGTGCACACTGTGAGAGACTAGGATGCCTCACATCCCTGTGATAAGATAAGCCTAGAGTGAAGAAAATCCATGGTTTGCTCATTTTGGTAATAATGTGTCATAACTTGCTCTTTTCTGAGAAATCAATGCAAATAAAAGTATTATAAACTAGTAATCCATTCATTTGACAAACATTCGTTGGGTGCTTACTAGGTGTTTATACTGTTCTAGAAGCTGGGGATACAGCAATGAACAAAATACCAAGATACATACCTTCACAAAGCTTGTGTTCCGGTAGGGTTTTGGTGAGTTTTGAAGGAGCAAAAGAAAAACATTTTCATTTCCCAAGAAGAAAATATCAAACGTTTTGATCCATAATTTAGCTAATTGGCTTACTTTTCTAAATGTCAGATCTTGTCAGCCTCATAAATCATGTCTTCCCCACTCTTATTTGATGCACATCACCCAGCCTGTTTCAATGACCAGGAGCTTGCTACTTCACAGAGCAGGCTGTTACAGTTTTGTATATCGCAAATTAATTAGAAAAGCCTTTTTCAAAAATGATCCAAAATTTCCTTCACCCTAGATTTCCCCCCATAGCTATAAAGCACTGCTATATGGTGAAAGTTGGATGTGCCATCGGTTCCCAGTCAGTGGTAAGATGCGAGCCTTAAAAGGAGAGTTTGAGAGCCAGCCCTGATTGCCTAGCTGTTAAAGTTCAGCACTTTTACCACTTTGGCAGCCCAGGTTCAGTTCCCAGGTGCAGAACCACACCACTAGTCTATTGGTAGCCATGCTGTGGCAGCGGCTCACATAGAAGAACTAGAAGGACCTACAACTATGCACTTTGGGCTTTAGGGAAGGGACAAAAAAAGCAAAGAAAGAAAAGGAGAGTTTGACTTAATTCCTGGGGTAGTGGAAGAGAAAAGCCTATCTTTACACAGTTAGGTGGGCAGAATTGGGACCCCCAGTGCAGCTACATTCTATAGGTGATACTCTTTCATTTTTAAGTTTAATTTCTAAGAATCTTGCCAACAAAAGCACTTTTTGTCTTCCACCAATTTCAGAGACTTGAAAATACTGTGAAGAGCAGTAGGATAGGTACCATCCTTCTGCAGGTAGTTTTCACAGTGTCTTTTAATGGCAACTAAGAGAATCATTTCTTATTGTGTAATGTAGTTCATGACAGTTTTGAAACGTAACCATTCAACACTTGTGTTTTAGGAGAGTGTATGGTAACAATAAAGAAATGCACATGCACACGCACACATCATACAGACAGGGTTGATCAAGACTGAATTTCCCCCCTAGGATGAAAGTGGGATATTTGTGTGGAAGTAGGTCCCTGCCCCCAACAACTCCACAGTTAGAAGACTGAGCTTTATCTTTGCTTCAAAAGGCTGCAGTTCATTACAGCATCCATGTCAGAGACCAACAAAAAAGCACCAGAACAGTCATTATTGTACTCCTCAAACACAAACAAATTTGTTTTCCACTAAGGATCAACACTTTGTATCCACTAAATTAAGCACGTTATCTATGATCCTTTCTCTGGGCCGCAATTAAGAATAGAATACAGAAGAGATTATACACACAGCCTATGTATAATATATATATAATTAATATTAGCCACCACGCAGTAAGGTTAATTGTTGCTTCTCTGAACACTTAATCTGCAAGCTGTTGATAAATCCCACCCTGAATAGAAGTGGCTCGTATTTAGGTCACACAAAGTCATTGCCGTTTTTTAATTTAAACTGTGCACTAGATTAAAACACAGGAGTATTTCAGGAGGACAATTCCAAAGCAGCAGCAATAGGCTGTCATTTGGCGTAAAAAGTTTCCACAGCACACCCCAGGGACATGTTAATCAAAGCTTTTTAATGGATTCGGTCTGATCTGTGACAGGCTTTGTTCCAGAGATGGCATTTGCTGGATAGAGCTGCGAGTTATCAATAAGACACAGTAATTGCGGGGAGTGATGGAGCTGCTTTTCTGGGGCTTCATACCATCCTGCTCTTTTTTTATTACCAGTCAAGGCAGAGATGTCTTGCAGTAGAAGTCAAAAGATGACTTGTTTCTTCCTTTAATCCCCCAACATATAACGATGGGAAATTAAGCAACAAAAAAACCTGACATTAATTTATTTAAAAAAAAAAAAAACCTTGCACCACCTTCTCCTGTTTCTCCTCCTTGTTAAGTCTTTGTCTTAGACTTTTAAGCCAGGACTGGGCAGCAGATCTTTTAACCTGATCAAATAAATCCATTTTAACCAGAGGCAGGCATGGGAAGCTCTTCTGCGGGCTTGGCCTGGTCCTGCAGTGGCTTCTTCACTCAGTTCTTTATTATCGCTCTGAAATCAAAGCAGCCGGAGGCTGAGCTAATGACTGAGGATTACACTGATCACCTACAGGGATAGTTAGCTTTGCAGCCACTCAAGAAGGTTAACACTCCCTGTCTGATGGAAAATGTCTTGGTGCCTGTTCAAAACCAGTAATGTAGTAGGAACCTAACGGTTGTTTTTTTTAATAAGTCACAATCCTCACTCTGGAAGATGAAAATCATTCCCCTTCGTAAGAGATGTCAGGGTGGATGAGCAGAGGCAGAGGGGAGATGGTGTTCAAGAAGGAACCAGACTCATTTAAGGCTCTTTTTCACAACCACATGGCTGTCTTCAGCCCCCATGTCCCTGAGCTAATATGTCACCGCTAAAGTTTCCCACACCTGGATAGCCAATGTCAACACCTTAGAAAGCAAGGAAAGAACAATCAGACATGGGCAGCTCAGCCTAAGTGGATCTCTTACTGTTTTCTGGTGTGTTCATGTATATGCAGCTTCTACCTCAGTTCCCCAGGCAAGAGGTCGGGTAGATCTATCAGCCTTAGTCAGCTGAGCTCTGAATCTACCTAGACACGATCACATACATTTCCGTGTCTTTGGCCAGGAAGTAAAATTACACAGAGATACAAACATGTGATAAAATGCTTCTAACACTATCACTCTCATTTATCCATTACACGGTCTCCCGAATAAAGCACAGACTCCTTAGTGGGCTCTTCAGGACTGATTGCAAACTATTTATTCAGTCTTATTTCTTCTTCTCAGCCCATCCCGTCCCACTTTTGTTGGTCACATAACATGTCTTGTAATTTCATTCCTCTTGTCTTTGTTTATAACATTCCTTCAGCCTGAAATATCATTTGCCTCTTTCTTCACTTACCAAATTCCTTAACCCTCAAGCCCCACTCAAATGCCATCTACCTAGTGAGGTCAGAATTAACTGAGACAAGGGACAGAGACACAGAAGGTTGGGGCACAAGGGTCATGGTAAGAGGGACTTCTGCTGTCATAAAGCTTTAGGGAGATGACTCAGCTCCCAGCCAGCAGCCCATTTGTTCTCAGAACTCCAAGTGACAGCCTGTTGCTTCCAAGTAAGAGTAAAACTCACTGACGAAAACTACAAAAGAAACTAACCCGGATTCTGCTGCTGTGATAGCCAAGCACAGAGCACATTCAGAAAATCATTCAAGAAACCATATGCCTGGTCATGGGCTAGCACCTAAAGAGGCAATACTTTAAAAATGAGGTCCTTGGGGAGGTTACGGTAGAATAGAACCCCGTGGCATACATGGCTTTGCCTCCCACCATCCATTTCCTATTCTTTGGTTAATAGCTCCTCGATTATATTGGAGGACAGTGGTACTCAAATTTTAGATTATCAGAATCATCTGGAAGGCTTGTCAAACACACATTGATGAGCCCCACCCCCCAGCTCATCTATCCAGTGAGCCTGGGGTGAGGCTAGATAATTTGCATTTCTAGCAAGTTCCATCAGGTGATGCTGATGCTGATGCCTACCCCCCCACCCCACCCCCCATCCCCCGCCAAACAGAAGCTGAGAACTGCTGCTTTAGGAAACCCCCTGATCCCCAATTCTCTCTCTCTGTTCTGTGGAGTATGGATTTAAGGGCAACAGGAAAAGAGGCAAGAAGACTGGTAAGAGATGACGCCATGGACCTAATTAGAGATGATGAGGGTCCTAATTGAGGAAGTGGCTGGAGGAATGGAAAGAGAGAAGAGAGAGAGCATTTACTGATTGACTCGATTTGGAGGTGAGAGATAGAAAAGAATCTAAGATGCTCCTACATCTCGGGCTTAAGAAACTAAGAGACTCATGTTCCTGAGAGGGTCTGTTTTATAAGTAGAAGGGACTTGTGCTTGATAATTTGTGAGAGGTAGGAAACAATAAAGCTGAAAAGGGTACAGGAACCAAGGAGATAAATGATAGAGCAAGATCTGTGAGGACATGGGCGCGTGTCAGAGGAGAAGGCCTGGCTCGCTGGATCAGTGGGTGGGGAGGGGGCAAAGGAAGAAAGCCAGTGAAGATCATTTTGTGGGCAGGAAGTTAGGAAGTTGGTGAGTTCATACTTGATGTTTTCTTTCTGAACTAGAAGAAGTTTCTGGGATTAGATATTTGAGGAGAGAGGCTAGTAAGGAAAGCAGAGAGCAAACTGTCTAGGGACAAGTGACATTGCTGGGAAACCCTGATAGACTTACGTGACAGCCCAATCTGTGAAGCTCATTTAAGCTTTACAACAACTCTATGAGCTTCCAACTGAATTTGAGCTCAAGGTCTCACAGCTATTAATTGGTAAAGCCAGGTTCTGAATCCAGGTCTATTGATTTTCACGATAGCTAAATAGTTTCCTGCATGAGACAGAGCCTGTTGTTACCTAAGACAAAAGGACATGCTTTTCTGGTAGGAAGGGAGAGGATTTGAATTCTCTCCCCTTCTCTTCCCACAGGTGCTCAGAGCCTGCCATGGTCTGAATGTTTGTGTCCCCCTAAAATTCATATTTTGAAATCCTAACTCCCAAAGTTGATGGTATTACTAGTTGGGGCCTTTGGGAAGTGAGCCTGTCATGAGTGAAGCCCTGGTGAATGGGATTAATACTCTTATAAAAGAGACCCCACAGAGCTCCCTAGCCCCCTCTGCCATGTGGGGATACAACGAGAAGGCTGTGACAGGGAAGAAGGCCCTCACCTGATCATGCTGGCACCATGATCTCGGACTTCCAGCCTCCAGAACTGTGAGAATTAAATTTCTGTTGTTTATAAGACACCCAGACTTTGATATTTTCTTATGGCAGCCCAAACGGACTAGGACAGAGCCCCAGTGAAGAAGCCTTTTCATGGATGTATCTTGCAGCCCTTTGTGTGCATGACTTGCCATTTCAGTTGAGGCATTAGCCATGGCCTCATAGTCTAAATAATTAACAACCACCAGCAGGGTGCTCCCAGCTCTGTTAATGCACATATAAAAGTCTCCAAACAAAATTAATTTTAGCTAATATTTAAAGTTTAAGCAAAAGAGCCTCTCTATGAAACCCTTTCCTTTCACAAAGTAAGATGTTACATTTCCCAAAAGGTACACATCATTGCTCTAGTCCATTTCAGTATTACATGGATCCCATTTCAAAGCTACTTCTCATAATGGCTGTTGTATCAAATAAACACCCCTCACAGTGCACACATTCTCAGGAGCGCGGATTTGCCTGCCTTAGTGAAAGAGAGTACTAGAACATATTCTGAATAGGGTTACGCAGCCCTGGTGTAAAAAAGCTTCCTGAACAGGTAACCCGAGAAAATAGCGTATTTAAAAACACTCGCCTGTTCTCAGAACCAGGCAGATCTCTCTGTTTTCGTGCGTATGTGAAAAGGATTGATGCTAGGAACAGACACTTTAGTTTTCCCAAAGTGAAAACAACCACCCCCCACCCACCAACCCACCCACACACACTTTCACACAGCCGTTTGCATACTTACACATACCTCCACACACATCTTTTCGTAAAACTAATCTGAGAGTTAGGAAACGTCAAGAATATAAAAAGCAATGCCAGTCATTTTACTACTGTGTGTGATTTTCAGCCTGTAAAAAAACTACTATGGAAATAACTGATTTGGGATATTTCTCCTTGACATCTTCAATATATAGTATAGCACCACTTTGGCCTCCTTCGGAAAGAGTAGGGCCGTTTCAATGACGGTTGCTGGAAGCACAATGTCTCCTCAGCACGCTACCTTATTACACAAAGAACTGTGGGCCCAGCCTTCTACTTACTCAGAGTATGTCACAAATAGACTCCAATCTCTGCTTGGTGTCTATTTCATTTGTAAGTGGCCATTACAACAATCTAACATGATGAAAGGACAGTCAGTTCTTCCTTAAATTTTAAGAGTAGCTTCCATTAGAGCAACTACCACCATTAGACCAGTAGATTCTCACCTCTAATTCAGTCCCTGAGCTTAAAGACCACAGGAATATCCTTAAATTTAACAGTTTAAGAAGATTTCCAGCAACTGAATAATGCAGGATAAAATTGTGCCATCAAATATAGTGGTCATATTTTAATTTCAGGATCTCAAACTTCACACGGGGACTCCATACAGCCAGCAATTCTTTTTCTTTAGAAGATGCTTTCCCACTTCCCAAGGTGGCTATTTCATCCCTCCCCTTGCCTCAAACCTCCCACACCTCCTTTGCCCTCACTCTCAGCTGACGGCTTTACCTCATGCTTCATTAAGAAAATAGAAATTAAACACAAATCCTTTATCTCACCACCCCAAGCCCACAATGCCATTTTGCTATTCTTCCTTCCTGAGTGTTAAAGACCTCCTCTCACTAAAAGCCAGTTTCTTTGCGTTTGCTCTGGACTCCTACCTTACCACTTCTCAAGGACTTCACTCCTTCAGTCATCATCTACCTCTCCTGCACCATCAACCTCCTGCTTTCTAATGGAAAATTCCCACTCTAGTTGCTCCCTGTTGAAATAAAATAAAACAAAACGTCTCCTCTCCACACATCTGCCCAGCCCTTCTCAACTCTTCCAAGTAAATCCTCTCAAGAGTTGTCTACAGTGCTGTCTCCACTTCCTCATTCCCAACAGATTCTCAAGGCACCACTTTGTCCTCCTAACCCCACCCCCACTGAAACTGTCCTTGTCAAGGTGGCCAATGATCTCCATGTCACCCAACCCAATGGACACCTTTCTAGACCTTTCAGCAGCGCTCCAAATACAGATGTTTACTCCCTCATTCTTGCCTTCTTTTGCCTTATATTCTCTCAAGGTCTCCCTCCTACCATACCAGATGGTTCTTCTCAGTCTCTTTTACTGGCTTCTCCTCCTCTGGCTGAGCTCGAGGATTAGCCCTGGATCTCACCTCTCTTCCCCAGGTAATGTCTATTTACACGTTTCAAAATCATCTTTATGCTGATGACTTGCAATTTTATGTCTTCAGCCTAGACCTCTCTTCCGAGCTCCACCTGTCTAATTTATGTTTTGTGATTCCACCTGTCTAATTGATGTTTCTACTTGTATTTCCAGTGGACAATTCAGACTGACTATGCCAATCACAGAACTCTTGATGGTTCCCCTCGAAACTGTACTCTACTGCTCTCACCCTTACCCAGTCTTCCTGTCTCAGTGATAACAATAGCGAGCGTTTATTCAGTGCATGCTATGTGCCAGTAAGCGAGTCAGCTACTGTATAATCTCACTGAATGCCCACTCACAGCATTCCTATGAAGTAGGTATTTTTATTATCCCTATTTTATGAAGGAGAAAACCAAGGCACAAAGAGGTTAACTTTGCCCAAGTGAAACAGCTAATAAGAACCTCAGATGGAATTAGAATTCAGGCAATCTGGCTCCAGGGCCAGTGGTCCTACCCAATGCAATATAGTGTCTTCTCCCCAGAAACCTAAGAGTTTTATCGATTATTCTTTTTCCCACACCTCCTACGTCTAATTCATCATCAGAGCTGGTTAACTCCAGCTCCAAAATACATCGCGAATCTGTCCACTTCTCGACATATCCCCTACCACCATTCTGGTCTCGTGTAGCCCATGGTTACAGCTTCCTAACTGATTTCCCCTCTGCCACTTTTTCCCCACTCACCGCAGGCAGGCTAATGTAACTTAAGATGGGAACAATATCATATCACTCTTCGGTTTAAAAACCATCCAAGTCATCCCTCTGCAGTGAGACGGAAGCCTAACCTCCTCACCGTGCCCTGCAGGGCCCCGCATTTCTCTCCCACTTCATCTCAAGCCACTCTTCCCTCACTCAAGGCTCCTCACCCTGCTGGCCTCTTCTCATGGCGCAAATACACCCAGAGTTTCCTCCCTCACTCACAGACTTGGCGCTGTTCCCTTGTCTGGAGTGCGCCACCCACCTGACTGCCTCCTGCCCACCCTTCAGATCGCCCTTCAGAAAGGGTCTCCTTGAACACCCTGCCAAAGGAAGGCCCTGTGGATGATGTGCTACCTTACACAACTTATAAGTGTTTTATTTACTTGTCATTTTCTTGGTTTTTAAAAGAATCTGTCTTCCCCCAAGAAGCTCCATGAGGCCTGAATCAGATCTTTCTTGTTCTTTATGTTATTGCCTGTGTCCAGGATCGTGTCCAGCACAGTCAAGCCCCTCAACGAATCTTGATTAACTAATGTATTCATTCTAGTTTCCTTAAGTATCTTAAATGGGGCAAGAATCCCCAAATTTAAGGTTCAATTGTTTCTAAAAGGGAAACTGATTTTTATGAATTACAAAAAATTTAGAAGTACTCATTCCTGAAAGAGCTAAAAGTTAAGAGGGAGAAAAAGAATTTCCCTGGACAAAGAGAAATGTAAATTGTTGAGAGAAGCTTAGCTTGGCAGAAAAAATAGAATTTATAGTCCCTGCATCTATCAGCTAACAGGGCATATTGGATCTCGACCTGCAAAGTGAATAAGAAATTTAATTTAATAAAAATATTGAAAATCTTGGTCAAAAGAACTAAGATTATGAACTCTCTAATATAGGAAGAATATGGAAAGTTAAATAGTGTAGTACAAAAAAATAACGAACCGCCTAAACTGTTAGACTTTCTCAAAAAAGCAGGAAATTGACTTTGTCCTTAATGTTTCCAAGATCTCACTGAAAACAAGAGCATTTGTTGCCACTGATCAAGACGACCAGTTTATACTCTCTAACAGGCAGCAAGGATAGCACTGTTGAAACGCTGGGTTCAACAGTGACTTTGTTCAGTGTAATCCTGGGGCCAGGAATTTCAGCAGAGACAGCACAAAGACATAATGTAATGGTGTATTACAGAACTCCATGTATCTCGGCCAGTGACCCGCGCTGCCTTATCTATTTGCTACATTCCAGCCTCTTGATTATAAGGTTGTGCTTTATATGGCACACCCAAGATACTCCACTTATTCATTCATTCATTCATTCATTTACTGATTCAGCAAATATATCTCAATAGTCTTTACATGCCAAGCAGTGTTCCAGGGGTTGGGGTTGAACAGGGGACAGAACAGACAAAGCCCTGGGAAACTATGAGGTATGTGAAGGAAATAAAACAGGGAAACAAAAGAAAAGAGTGTATTGGGCCCCTGGAAGTGAAAATGGGGACCTGATTGTAGAGCAGAAACGGGTTGACAGAGGAGGTCTCTCTGAAAGGTGAGGTTTGATCTGAGGAAGAACAATGCCAGGCAGAGTGTACCACTGACAAAGATTCAGACTTCAGTCAGCCTCCTGAAACTTCTCCTAGGCCCATCTGTGCACTTCCTTGTAAAATCCAATTTTAGGAAGAATCCTGCTAAGTCAGTTTGACCAGAACCCCCACCCTTGCTATGTGATCACCCTGGATATCTGATCAGGTTCCTCACTCCTCACCATCCCCCAGGTGATGTCTAATCGCCTTGGCCTGTCTTCAGCAAGAATCCTGTTAGGTCAGTTTAGCCAGAACCCTTCCTTACCCCTGATGTTTCCTCTTAGTTATTTTCCATCCACTGACCCCCCACCCTCCTCCTTGGCTGTAAATTCCCACTTGCTCATGCTGTATTCAGAGTTGAGCTCAATCTCTCTCCCCCACTGTAAAATCCCGTTGCAGTGGTCCCTATACCTATTGCAATGGTCCTCAATAAATTCTGCCTTACCATCTTTGACAAATGTCATTGAATATTTTTTTCCTTAACAGCACAAATGGCCAGTGGCCCAAGGTCAGTGTAGCTGAGCACAGTGAGTGGTGTGTAAAGATATTGGGAAGGAGGGTACAGGCCAGACCATGGGGTAGTGGCAGGCCACAATTAGGAGGAACTGATCCAGATTCTCTCTCCACCTCACCATGCGTACATGCACTGGTGGGCTGACCAATAGGCATTCCCTTGCCCTTTGGCTTCAGTTTGGGTTAAGCCATTGCCCCCACATCCACTACTTTGCAGAAAGCAGAAGGTGGGAGGAGAATGAGAGTCAGTGCAGCCAGGCTGTGACTTTCCACCAAAGGTCAAAGTTCCATGAGGGGACCCTTCCCACACAATCCTCCCTGTGGTTCCTGTAACTGCTCCTTCCACTTTCCCTTTCAGGCCTAGGGTAGTAATAGCTCTGTACTCTTAATATCCCTTGGAGGTGCTGCATCATCCTTAGTTGTTTCTTCAAAATCCTGTCCACGACCTACTAGAAATTCTCATCAAACGCCAAGCCTGAGAGTGAAGTTCCTGCTAGGACCTTGACTGAGAGGTTTCTAATCTAAAAGCACTCAACAAAGCCATCTCCTCACTTTCAGCAGTTACCTTTTGCTTCCTCCTTAGTCTTGGTAAGCCACTTGCTAGGAGGTGGTTCCTGTAAGTGGCACATGACTCCACATAACATCACCTTTGGAACTTTCTGAAGTTTCTGGGTCAATTAAATGTCATTCAGCTCCTATGGTGGTTCCCTTTCTTTGCACAAAGCTTCCCTGAGATCAGAGCATTCTTTAGGTAGATGCAAGTTATGCTGATAAAATGATTCAGGACAGAATTTCAAAACTGAGAGGGAGTGTGATGTAGAAAGAGTACTGGATTTGTAATTCAAGTTAACTGTGTGACTCCTGGCAAGTCAAATTCCTCATCTTTAAGATATAATTATAATAATATGTGGTGACAAACTTACTCATCAAGACTTACAGTAAGAATGGTAAATGGTAATCAGGCCACAGTGAGTAACTCCACTCCATTATGAGGAAGAACCAGTCAGTAATAGCAGATCAATCCAGCATTAAATTCTTCACTTCACTGATTCCAAGACATAGAATATAAACAAAATCTAGGAAGATTTTTGTTTTGGTTGCTCCTTAAAATTCCAATGCCCCCACAAATGTTACAACATATAGGTTATTACATTAGTCAGCTCAGGCTGCCATAACAAAACACCACAGACTGGGTGGCTTCAACAACAGACACTTATTTCTCACAGTTCTCGAGGCTGGAAAGTCCAAGATCAAGGTTTTAGCCAATTCAATTCCTGGGGAGGGTTCTCTTCCTGGCTCCCAGATGGTCACCTTCTTGCTGTGTCCTCACGTGGTGGAGAGAGAGAACTCTGGTATCTCTTCCTCTTCTTATAAGGGCACTAGCCCTGTCAGATTAGAGCCCCACCCTTATGACCTCATTTAACCTTTATCATGTCCTCATAGGTCCCATCTCCAAATACAAGCACATTGGGGGTTAGGGCTTCAACATATGAATTTGGGCAGGGGGACACAACGTTCAGTCTATAGCAGTAATCTAGACCAATTGCATGATAATCATTACCCAAATATTATCTACTTCTTTTAGGAACAGGAACACAGAGATGATTTGGAATTTCATTAGATTCAAAGTGTTTTTCCTCTACATGCATGCTGAAGATTATAATCAAAAACACTGAGTTAGGTTTAGTAATAATTTATATAAGTAAATTGCTTACTAAGAATATATGTGCAGGGGCCTGCCCGGTGGCGCAGCGGTTTAGTCCGCGCTTGGCAGCCCGGGGTTCGCGGGTTCAGATCCCGGGCGCCCGCCGACACACTGCCTGTCAGCCATGCCGTGGCGGCGTCCCATATAAAGTGGAGGAAGATGGGCATGGATGTTAGCCCAGGGCCGGTCTTCCTCAGCAAAAAGAGGAGGATTGGACGGATGTTAGCTCAGCGCTGGTCTTCCTCACAAAAAAAAAAAAAAAAGAATATATGTGCAAAGCTAAATGAAAAAGCAAGTCTCCAATTTATCCAACTATTTGGTATCTGAAAATTTAAAAACTAAGAGTTGCCATGGCTTTGCTAAAATTTTAACCAAAAATCTTGATCATTACAAGAAATATTTTTGCCTTGTTTTTCTGCCACACACATTCATACCTTAGTAAGGAATTAAAATTTTTGAACTATTTTTAAAAAGACAAGAAACTTGAGAATTTATTTATACAGTGGGTTACTTCACAGCAGTTTTTAAATTCACCAGATCCACGTGTTTCAACATGGATAAATCTCAAAAACAAATATGGAATGAAAAAAGATTCCAGAAGGACATATCTGTACTCCCTTCCCCCTCCTCCTTCTTTTCTCCCTTTGAAGAGTAAAATCTAAGACAAATGGTACAACTTAACCTCTGTTAAACCTAAATGGCATGTTCATGGAGCTTGCTACATTATTTTCTGAACTTCTATGAACTTTTGAAATATTCAAAATTAAAAACAAAACATTTTAAGAATAACAAAAGTAATACAAATCAAGACAATAATGCACATTAAAACAACAACAATATACAGAACTGAAAAATTACTTTTGGGGAAAACCCAAAATATTTCCTTAGTGCATCATTTCTCAAGGATTATTACTCAGAACACCAGTCCCTCACCTAATAAGTTTGGAAAAAGAAGGGTGAGCAGAGCTTAACAGATTTCTTTCTTAGGGTCTTTAGTATGTTAACGTGCTTTAGTAACTTCAAGGATGGTGAGGAATTGAGGATGAATATTGAGCAAGATAGTGTATGACATTTCCCAATTCACATGCATTCTAGGAATGAATGCCTTTGCCCAGGATGGATCAGACTATGGAGTGGAAATTACACCTGCAAAACTCAAAAATCACTTTTTCAGCTCTTTGTAGATTATCTAGCATAGCAGTTTTCAATCTTTTCTCAGAATCCTTTACACTCTGAAAAAATTATTAAGGGCCCCAGAGAGCTTTTGCTTATGTGGCTTATACCTGTCAAAATTTACCCAGTTGGAAACGAAATAACTATTGTTGTTTAAAAATTGTTGTTTAAAAAAATAACAATACACCCATTACATGTCAACAAATATTTTAAACAAAAATAACTATTTTCAAAAACAGTGAGAAGAGTGGCATTGTTTTACATTGTTGCAAATCTCTTTCATGTCTGATTTAATAGAAGAGAGCTGTATCCTCCTGTCTGTTTCTGCTTCAGTCTGTTCCAATATGATTTTTTGTTTGAAGTATATGAAGAAAATCTGGCTTCACACAGATATACAGTTGGAACAGGGAGGGGTATTTAATAGCCTTTTAAGATAATTGTAAATTTTATTTAATACTATATAATATTAAATTTTATTTAATATCAAACACAACAAATGGCAGTTCTTACAAATTAGTTGCAATAAGCAATCTAAAACTATATCAGTGAACTTTTAACACTCTGTTTCATTAAAATCCATTGATCTACCTTGTACTTTGAATGGATCTTTAACCCATGCATAATCTTGTAATATGCATTTGTTATTTGGAAATTTTGCTCCCTAAGTTATGCAGATCTTCCAAAGGTTGACATATTTCATTACACAATATCAAGTAATCACATTTGTTAATATCACCATTGATCTCATCAAAAGCCCCTTTAAGTACCCAGAAGCTGTCAAACTCATAGTGGCAAATATACAATTTTCAAAATTCTGATTTTTCTTGAAAGCTCAAATTTTATCATTGGCAATAAACACAGTCAGTTGTTTTTCCTGAAGTAATGAGCTCACTTTGTTCATTTTTGAGAAAATATCTGCCAAAAGCCCAAGTCTAAATAGCCGTAGTTTGTCTATCCGTCATTCTCTCAAATGAAAATGGTGCTCCAGGAAACGAGCAGAGAGCTCAGCTCACAACTCACACAGTCACATGTGCTCTTCCTCAAGACAACTCTACTCCATTGGCAGCAAAAGGGCTTCGGGTATGTTTTTGTCACACAGATCATTAAAAGATGTCTACTCAGAGACACAACTGAATGAAAATTAATAATTTTACTCCTTTATCAAGGACATTCTCAAGAGAAGCTAGAGCTTTTTTGTTTTAACTACAAGTAGGTGTCAGCGAAGAATAACTACTAATAATAGTTTGGCATCATTGTCATGATTTATACTAAGGCATTTTTACCCATCGTTGCTTTTCTAGCAACAGAACAAATATCAACACAGTGACAAGGCAAATAAAGTATTGGTATTATTATAACAATAGTTTTGACCTCATAAATCTTCTAATGGGTTTGGGGAACTCCCAGGTATCTGGAGACCCCACTTTGAGAACCACTGAAAAATAAATAAATAACAAAGATAAATAACTCAGACAGTCAAATTATTTGAAAAATTAAACAAACAAAAGTCAATGCCTTTGGATACTGCAACCCTTTAAAAACCTAATTCACTTGCTTCTGACTTTCTGAATTGAAACAAAATGAATACAAATTGCCAACTGCCTTGTCTGTGTGTGACCACATAGCTTCATTTAGACTTCTACATTTTTTTCTGTTCTTTCATTTCAAAGGTAAAGATAGTGACACTCAATGTTTAGAATGTTCATCATAGAGAACTGCCAGAAGCATAAAAAGAATATCATGTGACTTTTACAATATAAAATTCTCCATTTACAGCAGTTTTGTGTACGTATAAGGCTTTGTAGTTCAGTATCCATTAACATTTGTCTAATACCAACAATGTGTCAGACATTACAATATGTGCTTTTGTTTTCAATTTATATTTACCTTTTACAATAACTCATCAGATATTGGCACATTTACACATTTCTTTAGCTAAGAAGATTCCTTTTTGGAGGTCCATAGTTCTGGAACCACCATGTAAGTCTTCAAATTGAAAGAGCCTTGTTTTCACTATCACCCTCAAAGATGGGGTTAAGGCAGAAGTAATCCAGGACTTCGGGAAAGTGTCATAACATGGCCTCGCTCCTCTGCCCAACTTTCCTACCCCTCCCGGCTGGGTGCCACCGCCTCTGAGGTGGAGCAGCCAATTATGCCACAGCCTCAGGGCGACCCTCAACTACTGAGCAAACAGACGCTCAACAATTACTCTTCTGTATCCAGAAACACTAACGTGCCCAAGAGTGGGGATTTCACATGAACACTATAACCATTACTTAGGCAAAATATAAATAAAACCAGCTTTGAATGTTTTCTGGGGAACAGCCTCAACATTCAGAAATCACTGAAGTGAAGACTGTTCCACTACGCCATCAGAAGGAAAGGGGAGTACAAACCCAGCAAACCAAAATCCTCACTCACTCCTCAGCTTTACATTCACTACTTGTCCTATCAAAGGTATGTGCCATCATAAAAATTTGTTTCTTAAAACTCAATCCCCGCCTTCCAAGACAGAAGATCAAAAAGCTTCCTGGCACATTTGATATTGGGGAATTCTTTCTTTCCTTTGTAGGTTTTGCATCAAAAGAGATGCAGCAAGAAAAGCCACATCTCAATGCATTCAGGACTTTATGAAGGTGGACGCCTCTGGCTGAGTGGAGGTATTGCAGGTGTCTCCCTGTCATGGAGAATAACCTGCCTGCCCAGGTGGGTGGAGCCCAATCACAGCACAGGTTGATATGTGGAAAGCATTTTTCTGAAGGAGGGAGAACTAATTCACCCTGTCACCCTTCTTCGGTTGAGAAGGCTGGCAATTTGAGAATCTGTGTCTCGATCCATTTTCTATGTGAAAAGGAAGCCGTTTGCAATAAAACAGGCATTTTATCATCTTTTAACAAGACGTCCATTTTATTTTTAGAAATACACAAAAGATAAGTGAAGACAGGAGAACTTCTAACAGGTCCTCTTCTGTTCAGTGAGGCCAGAAAATAACACAAAATTCTATCAGTACACATCGGTCGCCTGGAGTCAAAACTATACATGGTTATTCTTAGGGCTTCTGAAAAGCAGCTTTAGGCAGCCCTACTGCGAATATTATTTAGTACAAGACGTACGGATAGGGAACTTTAGATTTATTTTAAAATCCTAAACTATTTGGAGAAGCATTTATGGTGATTGCTATGTGCAACAGCTTGTTTTCATTCATTCATTCAATTTTAAAAGCCACAGGAATATATCAGAAATGGCCAAATCATGAATAAGTTATTTACTTTATTCTAAGTGTAACTAGACCTAGGGAGACTTTGCTAATTACTGGTATCGTAGCAAAGCAGAAATCTGTTCGTGTCTCATTCAGGCAATGGATTAGATAAAACATTAATTCCATGGAGCTGATCACTCTGGAGGTCTACTCATTTGCTTGATGCAGTAAATGTTGGCACATTAGGCCTCCTGGAATACCCTGAAGCTGGCCTAATAACACATCTGCTGTATTTATTTTTGGATGTAAATGGCACTCAGAAGTACGCTTTGAAAATTAATTTCAGCTGGAAAACAATAAACATTAATAAATACAGATTCTGTTTCTGCTAACAATTACTTCATGACATGGTTAGATGATGTAGTGGAAAGCACTAGTTTACAGATACAGTTTGGAGCAATTAAATCCCTTCCGAACCAGACTACTCCAAACTGGATGGATGCCCCTCGGACGTGGTGTGGTGTGAGACATCAACACAGACTCACATGATTTCTATGACTTTGTGACGTGCACATAAAGAGCAAAGGCGCCCCTTAGGTCAAGGTGGTTGCTGACGTGAAAACAAAGCAAATTCGTTTCTAAGAATTAGATCAAGACAAAAGAATAGTTACACAATTCTTTTATGACAACGCATTCTAAGTTGATGTGGACAATGAAAACAAAGATGACACTTTTCTACTCCCTATGTCTTAAATATCTTTTAAGCACAACCAAAAAGGCAGAAGGGTGCTTTCTCTGCAAGTCCCCAAATCAAAAGTGATGGAGCTGCAATTATGGCGCTCTCGCCTGCAGTATGAATTAGAGATGGTCTGCTCACCCTAATGGCTGAAGTGGACAGATTGAAGCATTCAGCCGGTTCTCTGAACTACAGGCCATCTGTTTACATCGTGTGTGTGGCAAAATCACAATGCTGGGAATTGCATGGGTACCCTCAGCATGGCCTGCAAACAATCACCCCTGGAATGTTTGGTTCTGTCCGGTCCTTGAGGGGAAGGAAAATAATTCTGGTCTGAGCATCCAGAGACCTCAGTTCATTTGGATCCAACCATAAACCTTGGACTTTTCATCCAGGGCTTTTTGTACTCAGCTTCCACACCATGAAACGGGGGAACTAATAGTCACCTAATCTCCCTCAGAGGTGCTCATCATAACTCTTTTAAGCTTTTACTCCCCCAAAGGGTGATTGTAAAATTGAAATAGCAATATATGCAGAAACTTGGAAAAGTTTTATACAGATCAGATCAAAAGGTGGATTTGCTCTAACACAAACCACACCAAACAACTTTATGATAATAGAATATGGAATTTTAAAAAAAACAGGACACTGATCTAGAGAAAACTAGGTAACTATGTTTGGTTATATAGCTAAGACTCCTGGGTGACAAGTGCGCTGAAGGACTGGGGCGGGTGTCAGCGTCTTTGTGTTTCTCGCTGTGACCAGAGAAAGGAACAGACAATCAGTGCATCTTTGTTGACTGGAAAGTGGCTAAATTAAATTCTCAAAGGCAAAGTTAAAAGCAATTGCATTCATTGAAATGATATGATATTTGTAAGCTTACAAAGCTTTAAAGTGTTCGGGAACATAAGCCGAAGAATTGCAGGCTAAACCATCCGGCCTGTGCTCGTCAGAGATGAAGGCACTCCATGTGGACGAAATGCACAGCTTTGGATGGAGAAGTACGGAGCGGTGCTGAGGGATCCTCTCTGGGAATAACTGGCAGGACTCAGCTCCTCTGTTCCACTTGAATCACTACATTTATATGCATTTTATTCACATTTCAGATAAACAAACATAAAATTGTGTGGGGAGTTTTCTGCTTTTATTTTTTCTCCCAAGAAAAATGAAATACATTATCTGGGGAGGGGAGGGTTGACCTGTGAAAACAGTTAGGAGTTAAAGCAAGAAAACGAGAAAAGTCACACAGTGCTTTCAGTCGTATCACATGCCTAGAGAGTTTAAAGGGAAAAAAAGGTTCCCTCTTGCAAGGGTTGTTTATAGTTCTTCAGCAGTCTTGTCTTGGTTCCAGGTCATATTGCTGGGTCAAACCCAAGATCAGAATGCCCAATATGATGTCAGTTTCTATTTCAGAAATTGATTTGTTAATGATATCCTGATGTCGATCATCATACAGCAAAACTATATTAATAGTTTTTTCTCTCAGGCATTGTTGCACAGATGTCAGCTCTAATCCCTATAGAAGGCTGCTACAAGTCAATCTTCATGGAAATATATTAGTGATGTCTGTGAAGTTTCTAGAAATATAAGAGGTGTGAAAATTATAATTGGAAAAAAAGAAACCTCTAAAAAAATTAAGCTTAGCTTGGTATATGAAAAATTTTTCAGCTTTGATGACAATAACTGGCCTGCAAATTTTTCAAGACTATATTAGCCTAATGTAAACTAATAATACATTGTATATTAAAATCTTTCAAGTTATCTAAATATATCAACCGTTTAATACAAATCAAGCACAGGAAAGCTCTCTGTTTCGGCTAAAAGTGATACTCAACACTCATATTTTACAATTATCAATTAAATGAATAAAAAATCAGTTTGTAAAATGTTATTGATGTTTCTCTTTCAACATAACCTTTATGCTGTGTTCAGAGAGTGGGAAGACAGATGGTTCCCAACCTGCGGGGCTGGGGCAGGCCTGCCTTTTAAGAGCTCGATTGTAAACCAATGAAAGGTGTGTAAACAGATGACAGGGGCAATTACAATGTGGAATTGATTAGGCTCTCAATTACTAAAAGCACATCGCCTGCATTATTCTTTTTATGCTGCTCTTTGATGACAAAAAACATGAATAGCTCATCAGTACTACAATATGTTAGTATTTTGGATTTCTCTCAGTAAGGGAACATCTGTACCTGCAGTTGGACATCTGTACCTGTAGTTGGGGCTAAAGAGAGAGAGTGAGCTGGCACAGGTCCTTATAGGAAAAGGAAATTATAATGATTCACCTTCTACAGGTTTCAGTCACTTTTTAATTTTCTAAATGCCAGTGAAGAGTAAGCAAGGCCACCAGATAAAGGGGCTGCCATGGTGTGAAAGGGGAGAAGTTGAGGAAGGGTCAGTGGGAAAGCATAGTGGGGACTTAACCATATTAAGTTAGAAATAGAGTGTGAACTGGAGCAGCATCTGTAAATCAGTAATTATTAATCATCAAAAATTGATTAATTGCATCTGCCTTAATACATACATGTAACACCTACATCTTATGACATTTCTTCTTCCTTTTCACTCTATGCCTTTTCAACTTGTCTTGTAGATGCTGAAGAACCTCCCAAAATAATAATAGTTGGAATTGTAGTAATAAATATCCCATGTAGGGCTAAATTCAATTTAGGAGTCTCAGGACCCCCAGCTTGCCCTAGAATGGAACAGAACTCTTGTGTTCACTCCAAAATGATCCAGTCTCCCCACCGGGCCCCACAGCTCACAGTACTCTCAATTGCTTTGCCATTTCCGGACCTTGTGCCTTGGCCTAGGAATGCCGAGGCTCAAATTGGAAAGCAGCCCATCTCTGAGGTCAGAAGGAAAGGTTGTCACTCCAAAAGCTGGCTGCTCACCTTAAAAATCTCCCTTCCCCATGGGTTATTTGGGTTTTTGTTTCTTGTTTTTGTTTTGAAAGGCAACAAAAACAGCTAGCCTGTGACCAATACCAGAGCTGTTAAAACAGAAGGATTCATTCTGGACTTGGCCCCAAGTGCCGGCAGATGTTTTTGAGAACAGAGTTGGGGGTATGTTTAAGAACACTGAGAAGTCATGCTTGTAATGTGCAGATGTGGTGAAGCTGGAGTAAGTTCAGAGAAGTGACAAAGATGATTAAAGGGATCAAGAATGGTTTCTGAGGGAAGGCTAAAAGGATTCTTTTTGCCTTTATCCCAAGAAATGAGAAAATAATGATTATTAACTTCAAAGTCTGTTTGCTCTTCATGTCTGCAACAAACCCAATGAATGGAAATGGGCTTGAGTTAAAAGCAGGAGAGAATTTGGTGAGGGAAAAGGAAGAATTTCTTGTCCTTCAGAGGGAAAAACATGGTCATCTGATCAAGGAGCCCACGTTTGTTTGCAGTTTTTAACAAGAGACTTTTTTTAATCTAAATTCATTGACTGCTTTTTTTAATGTTTTTTTCTTGGTAGTCTAGACTTGGAGGAACAAAAACTGGAAGTATGTAAACATTTCATTTCCCCACCACACTGGTTCTTCCAGCCCCCACAGCCCAGTTTTACGAATGTCCCATAAAAGGAAATTCACGGCTAAATCTCAGTTCTCAGTGGACAATATTTTTCTTGATTTTTACTATTTTTCAGCACTTTGCAGAGCACATATGGGGAAAAGGAAATGGAGGATTACGGCTAGTCGGGGAGGCTTAAAGTAAAGAGAAATAGGCGCAGATCTGGAAGAGAGCATGTGTCATTGATCTTGTCCGCAAGTTAATTGAGAACATTCCCAGGCTTCGCAGGGCAATACTATTTCTAGACTCTCAGGATTTAAGAAGCACTCAATAGTTCAACATAAGGCAGTGTGCCTGCTGGATATGGAGTCTGGTTAAGCAATAACTCAATCTGTCTTCAGAGCCCCCCAAAGGAGAAAAACCTAAGGAAGTTCTCCTTCTATTTAGAGGCACCTCCACGCCTACTCTTAAAAAAATAATAGTAATAATAATAAAAAGACAGTTTGGCTCTTTGTTCTAAACCACCTAGTGCAAGCTGATTCCTTTGTTTCCCTATTCAGCCCAAACATTCGCTTTCCCAGTACTCCTTCTTTAGCAACCAGTCGCTCCCTGTGGACCAAATGAGACTCCAATACATGTGAAAAGAGCAAAAGCCTCAGTTGGTGACCTTCAAGCTGGCTAAAGACCCAGCCAAAACTTGTCACCATATGGAGTTTTCATTTCCCTGTAAGAAACCACAGGGGTACATGCATGGGTGACATGAATGGAGGTGCTCGGTTGTAAAATGTTATTCACATGCAAGAGATCATTGTTATTGTTTCCTGTAATTATTCTGCCTAATAACAAAAGGAAAATAACTGATTTTGACACCCAAGTTTTGCTGTAAATAGGCAGAATGTTGTCATGAATATGCAAAATATTATGATCATTGCCATACCTAACTAATTGCATCTGCAACATGCTGGCCATAAAATAATTAATTAGCAGTGCAGAAAGGCATCATGATACTAGCTATAAATACTAAACATAACTAATTATTTCCGTCATAAAATGGTCCTGCCAAGTAATTTATAACAAAATCCAGCCTAGACGGCAGAGCCCAGAGTGCTCCTCCAGCATGGCGTTCAAGGGCTGTGTCACCCAAGACTTTCTATTTTGTGATATTGTTGGGATGAGTGGATACCAATTTGAACATAAACTAAAATGAAACTAATCTAGGATTTTCAATGTTCTTTGAGCTGTTGGGTGATTGTTGTGGAAAATTCAGGCAGATTCTTTTGTTGTTGACATCAAAAGTGGTCGGTCACTCTGGACCTGCGGAGTACATTCTGAGCTCAAGCAAAAATTGATTTCCTTTTTTAAAAAGCAGCTGGCATTACAATGAATAGCCGTCTTTCGATTTTTCTTCTCCAGCGAAGCATTCAGTGAATGCAGCAGGCATAATAGGCTGGGGTAAACAGTGTCAGGTTCTGTTATATCAGGAGCTCTTTTAAACCAAGCAGACAAGCTATCATCAGTGCCTGAAACCCTGCAAATCATGGCAGAGTCGGAAAATGAGTTTGTTTCCTGACCAGTGTGTGATGACATTGTGAAGAATGGAAGGAGGCGCTTTGCTAATCACTCTGGCTGCCGCACACTCCATTATAATGCCATCTTGTTAATGAGCAAAAATAATGTGCCTGGATGAGACGGTAATAGAATTAGAGCCTCTGCGAGCCAGACTCAGGACTGTCGGGAACATTCTCTGATTTTGCATGAAACATGAGAGAACCTTGAGATTCACTTAAGAGTCATTTATCAGAATCCTTTGGCCTCATTTTTTTCTGGTGGTTTGAAAATAGGAAATTGACCAACATCATAACAAAGTACTTCGCCCCAGTTTTCAGTGCTTTGGGTGAAGACCTCATGACCAAGTCAAAGACAGCAAGTCTGGGTTGCGGCTTTTTTGTTTCTGCTTTTGTTTTCTCTCCCAGTGACTGTGAGGGAAGTGATTGGAAACTAGGATTGCGGTGATGGAAATATTAAAATACAGTCATTCGTCTCATAGCAGAATCCGGCTTGCAATGATTCAGCTGCATGCTAAAGAGCCTGAGGAGAATAGCATTCATCTTGTTGTAAAAAATATTTCTCTTCTAAGTACACAGCCTTCTCACCTACGTAACTGTAACAGAGATGCTAGGGCCCATTTAACCCACCTTCATTCCATCCTGGGGACAGGAGCAGAGCTGAGAGCCTTCAGAGAACCCCTAGAATTCAATGCAAGTGCATTCACATCCAGCCAATGGAGTTTTCTCCTGAGAATCTCTCTAAAGTGAATGCTCCTACCCACTGCTCTCCTGATGAGAGGTGGCCACTGGGATGGGAGGGACTCCCAAGGCACCCCAATGGATAAGTGCCCAAGGGTGAAGCAGGGAAAATAAATACTTGCTGTGTGGTTCTGGGGACCCCTTCTTCCTCATCCCTGCTAGAAGAAAAAAGCTTCCTCACCAGGAGGCTGTTTCTAAGCAATCGCACCTCTAAATAGAATGTAATTACGGAGGAAATTAACTTCACAGCTAAAGATTGTGTTGTCATGATAATTTAGAAGAGTGGGAAGGATGTTTTCTGAGCAATCCTTAATCTTTTTTTCTTCTCTCTTTTTGGTTATCACTTAATGGTATTCATTAAAACCCATAACAGAAATTGCTTCTCTTTAAATTTCCTACCGCGTCTCGATTTAGTTGAGTTAGACTTTTCTTGAAACAATACATTAGTGTCATGCCCAATTGACTTCTGTTGTAAAAGAAATAAATCTCCCATGTGACTTTGTTGCTTACATCTGGAAATGGTTAAAAATATGCACTTTGTCAGCCCATTGTCTAAAGAAAAACGTGCGTTTCCTAGTCCCCCCGTCACTACTCTGTCCCCAGCTGTAGATGAACTTACGAGAGTCCTTCTTTCAGCTCAAAGCAATATTTACCTTCGGAGATAATATATGCTTAGAACATAAAAAGGGTTTACCTTCCATCAGTAGCCCACGGGTCACTGCCTTTTTACTCATACTGCTCTATGTCCCTGCAGAGCAGCACAGCAGCTTCCTGGCGAGGCCAAGGCCATTTTCCCCTTCAAGATGTTCAAACCAAAGATTCAGGAGGTGCTAACAAAATTATAGCAAGCATTGAGGTCATTTAAAATTGCGTTCCATCTTCAAGCAATTAATAGAGAAAACAAAACTTCCTCCTGCCCTCTTAGAATACAAAGTATAATTTTTAGGTTTGTTAAGTAGAGCCACTGAGACATGTGACGTGACATCCACCATTCACTCAAGCTGGGAGGTTGTATTCAAACACAAGTGGCATAAGCTTGGTGAAAAAATGATAATAAATGCTCCTGTTGGTCCTGGCCACATCTTTACCAATGTAGCTAAATCGTATGATTGAATCACTGGGTCTCAGTCTGTGATCTTCAAGGCTATAATCCAGCAGAGGATCCTGGCCAAAAAGAAAGCTTCTAGGTACACTGTAGGGAATGTGTCTAATGCTTAGTATGTACAAAACATTCAGAGCACTTTATACCTACACTACCTCATTTAACCTTTTTTGTGTGTGTGCGAGGAAGACCAACCCTGAGCTAACATCCGTTGCTAATCCTCCTCTTTTTGCTGAGGAAGACTGGCCCTGGGCTAACATCCGTGCCCATCTTCCTCTACTTTATATGGGACGCCGCACGGCATGGCTGACAAGCAGTGCGTCGGCGGGAGCCTGGGATCCGAACCGCGAACCCCGGGCTGCCAAGTGCGAACTAAACCGCTGCACCACCGGGCCGACCCCTACCTCATTTAATCCTCATAACTCCATGGGTGATGTTACTAGAATTTCCCTTACTATAATCTCTATTTTTATGGATGTGGAAATTAGGGCTTGGAAAGGTTAAAGTCACCCAGCTAGTAAGTGGAAGGATCAGGATCTGAGTCTTGGACTTGTGGTCTCTTGGAGCCAACACACTTCAAGATGCCTTGCATCCATTTGATTTGACCACTGGGTGGTCTAGCATTAGTTTTGGAAAAGACGCTATCTGCTTTTCTACTGCCTAATAATTTCAACAGATAACATTATAACTACCTCTACTTCAGACATGTGAATGAACATTAAAAAAGTTACTTTAAGTTACTTTATCCTCTCTAAGAGCAAAGGAAAGTGGGAAGGGAACCAACATTTACTGAGTCTCTGTTATATACACCCACATAGACAACAACCTTTCAAAGTGGACATTTTTCTCTGCGTTTTATAGATGAGGAAACTAATCGTCAGAGAGGATAATGATTTGTTAATTTCATACAACTCAGAAGTAGTAGAGCCTGACTCAAACCAAGACCTGGTTTATCCCAAATCTCATAGTGAAATCTGTTAGTATGAGAACTTCAAATCTATGGACTTTGATTATGTGAATGAATGAGCGAGCACAACTGTGCTAAATGCAGCCTTAAAATGGTTGAATTTAGAGACTTCACTATTTAAAGGTTCGCATCCAAAGTCTTTCAAAGAGAGAAGGAAGTAACCTTGAAAGCAGAATAAATATGTTGAGTTTCCCATTTGGTTGTTTGGGGTTTTATGTAAACCATGACGTATCTCTACTGGATAGTAAGAAAGTTGAAGTGAAAATAAACAACAAATCAGGAAGTACAGTGATAAGATTTGGCAATGAACTATGGTTTAACACCTTTCACTGTAGGATTTCTTACTATTCAAGGTCAATGTGCCCTCTAAAATCTTCCTGCCTTTTCGCCAAGTTAAGCAAATCTGCAAGGATTGGATAGCTCCTCATTGTGGCATTCTCATTTTCCCTTTGTTGTTAAAACACTTCCCCTAGAACAAAGAGAGTGTCAGATGCAAAAACGATATAATGTGCACTTTTGCAGAAACAAAAGGTGTGCTGTGGAATACATATCAAGCAAACAGCACAGTAAGCCAACTAGCATTGCATGAATACATGAGATGAATAAATAGTGAAGAGCATTTTGTATTTATAAGTTGCTTTTTATTGAAGCAGCAAAGAGTCACATGACCTTGAATATAGCCCTTAGGATTGCAGTAGAAT
This sequence comes from Tapirus indicus, assembly GCA_031878705.1. Taxonomy (NCBI): domain Eukaryota; kingdom Metazoa; phylum Chordata; class Mammalia; order Perissodactyla; family Tapiridae; genus Tapirus; species Tapirus indicus. The sequence goes on from CM062925.1 coordinate 43,265,889, forward strand.
CAGCTTTGACAGTAGTCCAAAAATACTGCAGTTCTAGAGAGACAGAAAAGTGCTAAAATTGATCAATGCCCCAGGTAGAGTTGACGAAAGTTTTACACAAGAGGAAATAACTATTTCAATCTGAATATCATATGTCGAAGTTCATGCCAACTGTTCAAACTAGCCATATTATCAAAATGGAGAAGGCCCAGCCTGGTGGCAAAGTGGTTAAGTTCACATGCTCCACTTCGGCGGCCCAGGGTTCACAGGTTTGGATCCCGGGCACAGACCTACACACTGCTTATCAAGTCATGCTGTGGCAGGCATCCCACATATAAAGTAGAGGAAGATGGGCACAGATGTTAGCCCAGGACCAATCTTCCTCAGCAAAAAGAGGAGGATTGGCAACAGATGTTAGCTCAGAGCTAATCTTCCTCACCAAAAAATAATAATAAAATTGTAAAAAAAAAAAAAAAATGGAGAGTCAACTTAGTCATGAATTATATGCCTTTATCTTGTAATTGGTTGCAAGATGTAACACCAAGTATTATTCTCCACATAAAGCTGATAGTCACTGAGGAAACTATAAAATGCTACCAAACTCCAAAAGCTAGAATGCCTAGCAGCAACAAAGATTTTGACACGCATACTTCTGCTGTTCATAGCAAATGGTTTCACAAATGCCCTAGCTGTGAAAAAAAAAAAACAAAAGTCTAAACATAGTCGCCTCCAGTTTGGAAAGTATGCAACATTTTAAATACATTATGCTGTTATGGTCACAAGTATACCTGTCATAGAGGCAACATGGCTGGAAGTTGAATTCTTGAACTAATGTGACATAAGTTTTCTAGCATCAGCAATTTTCTGTCTTGTTCAAATAAATTTTATTAGCATATATGCCCTCTAACATGGCAGAAAAACTATTACAGTGGCTGTACATTCTGTCTTTGCTTAGCCAGACCGAATGGGTGATGTCTTACCACTTTAAGAATAAACTCTCACATTTTCTTTCCTATGCAATCTGCTTTTTCACTCATTTGAGCATAAGACAGTGCACACGAGAAAATATATTCATAAAAGATTTACATTCACTCTTATTCAGAGAGCTGAGTGGAGCCAATTTCTAGGGCAGAGCTGCTTCCTCTTATAGAAAACTCAATCTTATTTTAATTTTTAAAGAGTAGTCCTACTGGGCAGTAGTCTATTGAATCACATTCTGTGTGTGTGAATTTCATGCCTTCAAAGTTACACACTGGAGAGTCTTCGGGACTGAAGTTAGTTTATTTGCAGCACAAGTACTGCCAAGACAGCAGTAAGAGCATCCCCACTGGGTCCTCCAAGTACTTGCTCCTCATCTCCCCTGTGCATGACCTCTACAGAGAAGAGAGAGAGTTAACCATCATCCTGGTTCTCTAAACTCAACATCCCATTTAGAACACAAAGCTACGAATTCCAATCCCTGGATGCCCACTCACAAAAGCTTTTGAAATGCAACTTTTTTTTTTCTGGATTGAGGCTTCCCTGCCTTTTATGATGGAGGTGATGGATAATGCTGACCTACAGAAATTAATTAGTATAATTCACTTGAAAGTTTATTGCGAACATCATTATAATTCATTCCCATAGGAGTCATTTGATTATTCCCTTTCTTGCCAATAAGAATTAAAATAGCTAGTTACTAGTTGCAGATCATTAACCTATTCAGTCTTTGCCATCGTACAGGAATGCTGTGTGGAGGACATCAGGACCCTGACGTTCCCCTATGGCCCATCCTCTCTGCGTAGAAATGCATCCTATATTATCCATGAGCCCAACACCAGAAATATACAGGTCACAGAGCAAGGACTAGCCAGATTTCCTACAACTGCTCAGAGCTATGGAATATTCAGGACATACTTCCTTTACTATCTCTCTGAGTATCTTAGGAAATGAACAGAATAGGGTAGGAAGAATGAGATAGCTGCCAAATCCCAGAGACTCTCAACACCACTGCAGGTGGGTTATAGGTAGCATAGCGTGCCCACAGCAGGTAGTTTATAAACAAACAACTACATTAATTAATTAATCTGACTTCTAAACACACCACTGTCCAGTGGAAATGGCTTCTGATCCACCCTTGAACTTGTTCTTTACACAAAGTATATTTCACATTCTGTTGCCAATGTCATTGCAATTTTTCCAGAGTATGTCATAATCACAACTATGTTTTTATAGACTCAATATTATTTGCACATGTGAGAAAGATCTTTGCCCCTATTGTAAATGAGTCAGAAATGTGTTTTACTGGATTAAACTGGATTTATTGATTCCATACATGCATGAATAGTGAAGGAGAAAAACTGAATTAAAGTAGTTTTGTAAATTGGAAAAAACACGTGATAAAGCATAAACCATTAATAAGTAGTTACTATTTAATTTTTATTTATTTTTCCTGACTCTAACCGGCCCATTTAGGTCGTTGACATTCACATTACTTTCTTCAGCCCAGTGTTCCTGCAGAACTGGTCAGGGTATAATTTATCCTCATAATAAGTTTTGTCAAACTCCTTTACTTTGCTCTTCTTTAAAGAGTTCTCTAAGTTGATGTACATCCTCTGTGTATACATATCATAGCTGGACTTTCATGAAGAAATTTTTACCGGGGCATGGGCCTTTCTTGTACAGGAAATCTAGTGTAGCCACCCTTAGGGTGACACTTCGTTTGTGTGCAATTATCAGGTGTCAATAATATTAAATTGAAATGAGACGATGCAAGGTGACTTGGAAAAAAGTGACATTAAGGTCTGTTTCTGGAAAAACTAATCAAAGCTATTCTACACTTCCATAAATATTTATATGTTTATTACCTCAGCATCTAATAGCTATACAGAGAGAATTACTTTACAGAAAAAAAAAAGAAAAGAAAAAACAAGGACTCTCCTAGCAGAAACTACAACAGATTGAGACTTATGTGAAGTCTACTTCTAAAATTGCTATTAGTTTCCAACTTAAAAAAAAAAAAGGTGGACAGTAAACCCACATTGACCGACCCCAAATCATTATGTGCTAGATCTAAAATACTTTAAAAGGAAGGCGTGAGCATGTTGCAAAAATCACTAGCCTTGGCACCTGGAAACTAACATTCCAGTCCTGACTCTACTATTAAGCAGATTCATAGCTACGAGTACTTCATCTGACTGAAAACTGCTTTCTCACAAATAAAAAACAGGTAAATAAAAGCCTGGGCTACTTTCAGAGACTGGAGAAATCTACATATTATAATACTCTTTCACTTTTAAGATAAAGTGGAAGTCTGCCCCAAAACTCTTGGCATAAAAGGACTGGTTCCATGTCCTTGGTTTTGTCACAGCTGAGTATGTACATTTTTATACTCTAACATACACATCCGTCAACTCGACAATTATGTCTGAACCCCAAAGCTATTCACAATGGGTTTCTACTGTATTTGACCATTTGGTTCTTGTATGTTCAATGCTTTTGTCAGTTTTTTCAGAATGAGGCAGGGACAATAGTGGAAAATACCATAGCCCTGGGCTTAGGCAGATCTGTGTTCAAATCCCAAGTCCACTACTTATAAGCTGGGTGACCATGGACAAGGACATCGTTTCTTTGACCCTCATTTGTCTCATGTGTAAAATGAGGATAGCATTAGTATTTACTTCATAGAGATATTTATGAGGAATTTTTAAAAATTATATACTCAAGGCACATTTATACAACTCAGCTGTGTAGTCCTTAACAGAAATAGCTATTATTAATAACATAAGGCAAAAATTATGTGAGGACTTAGTAACTAAAGAACGAATCAATCATTGCACTGGTTTAAAAGTCTTAGTATGTGATGAATTATACTTTACAGAATAAGGCTTTTTGACTAATAAAGTTTCCATGAACATATTGAAATGATAATTTCTAGGAAACTGACCTTTTTTACTTAGTATAAGCAAAGCTATTTTAGGCAATTTAACTAAAAAACAGAAGACAGGAAGAAGAGTAACATGTTTCCTCCTCACCTGGTCTGTTTTACTAGGAAAATGGTGACATGCATCACAGATACAATGTACCAAGGTCTTAGATTTCACAGAAACCTAGTTTATTGTGTTGTTTGAGGTTCAGACGATGGGGACAAGTAAAATAGCTCTGTGCCTGTAATTCGCTTTGCATCTCCTTTAAAGAAAAATGAAAACAAATTAAAATCACACACAAAATAGAGTATGAAATAACTAGAATGAGAATAGTTAGACAGTGAGGTTTATAACATTAGTGGTTAAGATTGTGGGCCTTGAATTTAGTTAGTCCTACCTGAGTGACCTTGAAGTTTTCTGGACTCCAATTTCCTCATCTGTGAAATGGGGTGATAAAGAATATCTACCTTATAGAGCTGTTTCACGGATTAAATGAGGCAATATGTGAACTGTGCCTGAAGCTTTGCCTGAACTTTTTGGAGTCACTGTAACCATAGTGGTACTCAGACTGGATGCTTTCATGAAAAAGGGAGTCAGTCACCAAAGAGTCCTTGAGGGTCTTCAGGACTCTAATTGAATTCATTATCCATTGCTGCATAACTGAGTGCCTCAAAGTGGCTTAAAATAATAATCATTCATTACCTCACAGTTTCTGCCAGTCATGAACTCAGGAATGATTTAACTGGGTGGTTTTAGCCTGAGATCTTTCATGAGGTTGCAGTTAAGATCAGCCAGGGTGTAGTCATCCTGAGCTCCTACTGATGCTGGAGGACCTGCTTCCACGATGACTCCCTCACATGGGCTGGCAAGTTGGTGCTGGTGGTTGTCAGGAGGCCTCAGTTTCATCCCTCAGAGCAATTGATCCCAGAGAAAGCAAGCAAAAGCTGCAGTGTCTTTTATGACCTAGTCTCATAAGTCACACACCATCATTTCCACCAATTCTGTTGGTCGTGTGGAACAGCTCTGCTACGTTGTGAGAGGGGACTACTCAAGAGCATGGGTACCAGAAGGCAGGATCATTGGGGCCGTCTTGGAGGCTGGCTATGACATTAATACCTTCTTGGAATTGAACCCAAATCCCTCTTTTTGAGGAGTTTGTAGCTCCCTCTAATGAAAAGAAAGAATAAATCTCTTTACATTTCCTAGCATAGAAACATACTGTTTCTTCAATGATGCACTGCGTAAGCAATTGGCTTGTGTTGAGGGGATGTATGAAAGGACACATCTTTAAAATACTAAAATCATACTTAGTTTGGTGAGATGCTCACACTGCAGGAGGCCCTAGGTAACTGAGTTTTCATCACTCTCATCTCCAGCTCTTGCTGCCATAATCACTCACGGAGTGGAACAGCAAGTGGGATGGTTCACTCGATTTAAAATATTTTCCTCTCTCTGTCCATTCACACCCTCCACCCCAGTCTATTTAAATCTGTATATGATGCTGAAGGATCAGAAAGATTAGAAGTGAAGACCCGTGCTTAAAATGAAATTCATTCTTAAAGGCCAATCCATCAACAGAACACAGACCTTTGCCCATATGTTTCCATCATTCCTCTACCAATAAAATACAGGAAGAGGGCAACTAAACATCACCTTGATCATAACCATTTGGAACTTCTCAATACACAAAGAGGAGCCAATGAATTATTGAACAAACTTTCAGGGCTCTAGTCAGACTTCCTGAGGGGACATTTCCTAGTAGGAAGCAGGGAGCTGGGGCATTCAGTCACTCAGGGCAACTCAAGGAAGGAATTTCACATAACTTTTTTAAAAATCCATTTTATTGAAGTGTAATTTAGATGTAATAAACTTTATGCATTTTAATTGTACAGCCCGTGTACAGTTTGACAAGTTTTGTCATGGAGTTATATCCATGTCTACCACCACCATGATCAAGATCCAGAACATTTCTCTTTCCCCAAAAATGATTCCTTGTGTCCAGTCCAATTGCACCTCCATTCCCACACCTAGACAAGCTCTGATCTGATTTCTGTCACTATACATAGTCTGAATTTTCTAGAATTTCACATAAATGCAATCATTCAGTATTTACTCTTTTGTGTTTGGCTTCTTTCACTCAGTGTAATGCATTTGCATTTCATCCGTGTTGTTGTGTTTATCAGTAGTGCAATCCTTCTTGTTGCCGAGTAGTATTTTATTGTATGGATGTACCACAATTTCTTTTATCCATTTGCCTGTGGTTTCTAATTTGTGGCTATTATGCATAAAGCTTCCATGAACATTCATGTTGTGAAGAACATACATTTCCATTTCTCTTGATTAAATACCCATGAATGTAATTGCTGGATCATATGGTACATGTATGTTTAATGTTTAAAACACTGCCCAACTGATTTCCAAAGTAGTTCTGTTATCTTATGCTCCCACCAGCAGTGTACAAGGATTCCATGCCCAACACAACTTTCTGAATACACTTTTTTTTTTTTTTTTTGGTGAGGGAGTTCGGCCCCAAGCTAACATCCATGCCCATCTTCCTCTGTTTTGTATATGGGATGCCGCCACAGCATGGCCTGATGAATGGTGTGTAGGTCCACGCCCAGGATCCGAACCTGCAAACCCCAGGTCGCTGAAGTGGAGCACGCAAACTTAACCACTATGCCACCGGGCCAGCCCCTGAATACACTTTTTGACAACTACAGTATTGGTTCTGTCAGTATTCAACCAAGAAAGACCACTGTGAACTAAGAATAAAGCCACTATTAGAAATCTTAAAGTCATAAGACACATGAGCCTCATTTCTTGGACTTTGAAGACCGACCAGCTATCCCAAGGTGTTGGTGCAGCTACATTTGCTGCGTTTAGTCCACTGTCAGCAAAGACAGTGTCATGGATGAATTTCACTGTATAGTTAAGGTCCTTCAGCTCAAGAACTTCCAGGAAAAGGAATTCTATTAGGAATGGAGATTCAGGCTGAAACAAACAACCAAACTAACTTAAAGTCAACAAAACCAAGTCCTCTCCCTCCTTTTCTATATGATTGTGGGGTTTGTTTTTCATTGAGCTGATGCATTCCATAGCTCCCTAAGATGACCTTCTGTGAGGAATTAATTAAACAGTATAGTTTGAAATGCTTTGCCATCCTGGTCTGTACCTGACAGAAGCTGAAGGAACTCTGAGCACCCATCCCTTCCAGCTCTTACTCGTCTACAAGTTACAACCATGGCAACAGTTTTAACGAAGGAAATGTTAATGGCACCAGAGAGCTAAAAGCAATGTAAAACATATTCTTGCCCTGTTCCCATCACAAGACTTTGAAAACATCTCCAAACAAATTCATTTGAGCTTGATGACTTTCCTATGGACAACTGTAAGTGGAAAGCGCACTAGCCAGAGGACATTGAGTAACTCATTTCATTTCTTGAGCATCTGTTGCTTTATTTATTAAATATGAGCAATGATAATGCAAGCCTGGTAATGAAGAAGGAAGGGCTCCAAGTTTGGACTGATACAAACCTGTGTCAAAGTCCTGGCTCAACACTACTGATGCTGTCGCTCTGGCCAAGTTTCCTCACGTATCAAACAGCAATAAGTGAGGTCTACTTTGCAAAGTGGTTGTGATGATGAGCAAAAATGTACACAAACCAACCAACCAGCAAATTGCAAAGACATAGCAGCATTTCAATAAAATGTGGCTAGGACTGCTCACAGGGTTTTTCTAAAGAAGAAATGAGAGTATACACAAATGCAGTTGTACCATATCTGCAAAGAATGATATTTTTGTGAATAGTTGAGAGTTTGGCTCTGGACACGTTAGCAACAATTATTAGTAGATAAGTTTGCGAGAGGATATATGGAATCTTGGAACAGTTCTATACAGAAATTACACTTTCTCTTGGACTTTTTAAAAGTATATCTGATTGTCTTACTTTCCTGCCCAATGAACTCCAGTAACATTTGGAATAGGATTCAAAGTCTTGAACTTGGCCTCCTGGGTCGACCTGATTCAGCCCCTGGCTACCTCCACCTGCTCTCTGTGCTCTAGTCACAATGGCCCCTTTTGTTCCTAAAGTGCTCCAAGCTAGGTGACCTCAGAGCCTTTGCATTTTCCATGTGCTTTTCCAGAGCAAACCCCACCCCCAGATATCCATATGGTTCTTTTCACTCCAGTCTCTGTTCAAATGCATCCCTCAAAGTTGGCTTTTCCTGTCCTCTATCTAAAATAGCACCCTCACCCCTCCCTTCTGGCCCCTTCTCCTACTTTATTTTTCTTCATAGCATTTCTCACTGCCTAACCTTAAATTATATGTCAGTTAATTAATGTATGAATGTACATTTCATGAGAGCAGCAACTTTATTTGTTCATGAATCCCCAGAACAATGCCTGGCACATAATAAACCTGTCTCACACTTGTGGTGATTTATTTTGAAATATTTTAGTGTGAGTAGCATGATGTGATGTATGTGGGAATAAGTTAACCCTCAGCAGCATCAATAGCTGAGGGCTGCTTTATTATCATAAGGAATGATAGAAATATATCGGGATTGGTGGAATATGTGATATTTACAACACAGGATTGATTGGGAGTGATGTGAGAGGATTCTTCAACGGCTCTTAAATGAACGGGAATGAATCACCCTCCCTCACCATTGCTGGACTAGAAGTCCCAGCCCGCCTCTTCCCACATTGCTCCACGGAGGAGCCAGAAGCTTGTCAGAAGAATAGACTACAAATGCCGATGGAAGAGGGTCCTGTCCACTTCAGCGTGAGCCTCTTCATGCAAGATGCTGATCGGAGTATCTAAGGGCAAAGAGAGAGAGAGAGAGTACTCTTCAGGACGACACACTGGGCCTGCTGGCTAATGAATGTCTGCATGATTGGCAGGCCCTGCTCAGAGACGCACCTCCACTGCAATGTACCACCTGGTAGTGAGGCAGCTGGATGAGGATGTGCAAGGCTTGCTGGCTTCCAGCCTGGGAGGCGGTAGATATTCCTCATTCACCAATGTCGATACACATCAACCAAATCAAAATAAGTTCAGCTTCAATAATAATGGCCCTCAGTAGAGATATGTGAAAAAAGAATAAATGAATGACTATTGTTTCTTCAATCTTTCAGGGTAAATTACAGTGTGGATTTGACACTAAAATCTTTAACTACGTTGTCTACTTGAAACTAGGCTTTTCTTTTTTTTTAAGGGAAAGCACGGTGACCTCATTTTCCTTCTGTGTCTTCGTTGTTGCTCTGTTCTTTCTTCTGTGAAATAAAATCCAGTCACATCTATTTGGCAGTTCCCCTACTCAAACCTCAGCTGGAATGAGGCCTGTGCTTGGGTTGTGCTGCAAACTTACTGTCAGTTCTCTCTTTAACAGTCTCATCATGTCTTGGGGAAAAATGTATTTCAAATCTTTATGTCAGGAGGTAATAACTTTTTGCTCTGCTCTACCCATCACAAACGCCACAACAAGTCACTTCCACAAGTTTTGCCAAATTTACCTGTGTCATTGATCCAGTGACACTGGAGAATATTTCTTGAAAAATATCTTTCCTGGTGGGGATGATGCAAAGGTCTCTCTCCTGATTTTTTCCCATGTACCAAATAAGAATTGTGCTTTATTAACAGTACCATCTGGTTTTAATAGAATCTATATTTTTCTTAGGAGTCTTTTGCCTCATTATACATTGCCATTATCATACACATTATACATTGTTTTTCATTGTCAAAGAACTGTCTGAGCCCAAAAGAGGCCACATTAGTGGTTTCACAGTCAGGGACACACCTGGCAGTCACAGGTTATACCCACTGCTTGGGGGCCTCTGCAAAGCACTAGTCAGGTGGAGTATCCCGGCTCCTTCAGCAACAACAGGCCGGTTTCCAAATGTCTTAATCATTTAAACACTATCACACAGCCCCATAGGCAAAAGCTCACTCCTCCTCCAACTTAGTAATATGACAGACACCAACAGAAAACACTTGTTATCAACACTCTAGCTTTGCACAGTCGTGATATACAACCCACGAACCCATTACCAAATGAACCAAGTCCATGACCCATCTTTATATCTTATCAGATTAACAAAATCACATCCCCAGATTTCCATGAGGAAAAAGGTCATTTCCAGGAAAAAATTCAAGAAAGAGACAATAGCCAGGAGATGCCTCCAGAATTAGTATATAGCAGATGACATTCACTAAATCCATTTTTTTTCAGCTGATCACCATTCAGATCCCATCCATGATAAGATATTGAGGGCTGGTGACCCCTGTCTACACTTACACGACGATTATAATGACAAGGAAACAAAATCTGTTATATACAAACAATCTGCACCGTATATTGAATTGTTTCTAAGAAACCAGGTTTGACCATATGCACAACCTTCCTTAATAGAATTACTACCAATATACTGAGCCAAAAAGGTGTGTCATATGGCCAAGGATCTAACTTGTACATGAATATAGGTGACATATACAGAAGAAAGAAGAATTTATATTTGTCTCAGAAATAATCTTCAAGTGGATATAGTAAACACCCAGTGATTTCCTCATTCAACCAGGCAAATTATTTATGTTTCTTTTAATATAATTTCTTTCTAAAACCTTTAAAATAAACATCTAAAATAGTTTTAGTCATTTTTCTCCCATATCCTGCTATTTCTTGTGACCAAAAAGGATTAGAACTTTTGCTTATGATTATTTCTGTTCAACCTGGATGGGGTTCCTTAAAACTCATAATTAAAGTTCTAGATTAATTTGAAATAGATGTAAAATCCTGACATTGAATTCTCCTTCTCTTTAAGAATTTTTTTAAGTCCCTGAAACTTGTTATTTTAAGATATATCTAACAATGATCTGTCTATGGGACTTTTGATTATCAGAAATAGTTCCAATTTGGAATGGGCACATTTCATTAGAGACCTTTGGCTAAACACCAATCTTGTTTGCAGCCTTAACCAATGTCTAAACAATTAATTCTTTCTTTTTCCTCCTTCTCATCAGTAATTGTTTATTACACAAAACAAATTTTGACCAGTGACTAGCTCAATGAACCAAGTTGGGCATGTAGCCCAACATTTTTTAGTACTTACAATGGGCTCAGCACTATTATAAGTACTTTAAATGTATTGACTTATTAATCCTTTCAACAACCGTATACATGGTGCTACATATTATCTCATTATCTCCATTTTACTGACTAAAGACTTGAGGCTTAGAGAGGGTAAGTAACTTGCTGCCAACATCCTATGACTAGGATGACGTGAAGTCAAGAGTAGAATCTAGACAGTGTGGCACCCAAACCTGACCTCTTAGTCACTTTTTCATATTTTCCAATAAAATAAGTATTCTAAGTATGCTACTGAAAAATGACTTTGGGTTATCCATCAACAGGAGAATGAGTAAATAAATATATCCATACAACAGAATACTACAAAGAACAAATTACTGATATACACAGCAACATGGATGAATCTTACAGGCTTAACGCTGAGGAAAAGAAGTTAAACACGGAGAGTACACATTCACAAATTTTTACATCAGGGCTTCTCAACCTCAGCACTATTGACATTTTGAGCCAGATAATTCTTGGATGTGGGGCATTGTCCTGTGCATTGCAGGATGTTTAGCAGCAACCCTGGTGTCCACCTACCAGATGCTAATAGCACCACAACATCCCCCCACCCACCACCTCTTGCCTATTGTGACAACCAAAAATGTTTTCAGATATTGCCAAATGTCCTCTGGGGGACAAAATCCTTGGGTAAGAACCACTAATTTATATGAAGATCAAAACCAGGCAGAGCTAGTCTATAGTGCTAGAAGTTAGGATAGTGCTTACCCTGAGAGAAGCCCCACTGACCTGAGTTGGGGCATGAGGGATCCTGGTGGAAATATTCTCGATCTTGATTTGAGTAGTGGTTATATGTAAAATTTGTTAAACCGTACACCTAAAATACGTGAATTGTATTGTATGTAAGTCATAAAACACTTTCAAAAAATTGTTGGCTTTGGTGTGGGAGCACAAAAGGTAATTTGGGAACTAAGAGAAAGAAACCATTCTCATGGGAGAGGAGGATCCATGAAAGCTGCCACGAGGGCAGGGGCCTGGGTGGGAAGGATTTGAAGAGCAGAATTGGCGGAAGAGGGGGGGCATTCCAGTCACAGGAAACAGCAAGAGCAAAAGGCAGAGAAGCAGGATCATTCTTTACTAAGAACATGTCACCAGGTACTGTTTTTCTATGACTATAAACAAGGGAAATTCAAAATGCATGCTGGCATAAAATGCTTCTAGTTGGTAGCATTTAGGTCAATGCTGTGTTCACAAGGGGATGTAATAATTACCGTTTGGTAATGGTGAAAACTAAACCTTTGAAATTAAATAGAAAAAAAATATTGCGTCTTTCAGCTCATTAGCTCACTATTGCAGAATTCCCCACTGTCATCTATTCTTGCTATTTGTCCAGCCTTGCTCTATTCCCAGGTGGATGATGCTTCTGCTACATTTTTCATATGGCTAGTCGAAATAGGAAAGCAATTCTCCTGGGAAGTTCCCTACTGTTTCTTCTGCCATCATTTTCTTTCAGGCTACTAATTACTGTTAGTTGCATTATTCGTCATCATCCTTAATTGAGCATGAACAATGGCTCAACACTGTAAAGAAAATGTTAGAAGACAGTCATTTTATTGAAGCCAGAGGATTTGGAGCTGACTTAAAGAGGGAGAATAATGAGAAATGGAAATCCTCCCAAGGATACGGTGGCCCTGTTACAGCTCTGTGGAATGCAGATCTTCCTCACGCAGATGAGGAAAGCTCACCACGTGTCATTCAGTCCTGAGTGCAGAAGGACTATGAGGCCAATCCCTGGCCAGGCGCCACTGAGGCCAGTGGAGTATACTCTTTGGCATTATGCATGTGAGGGGAGGAGGTGAGGGGAATGTAACCTAGAATGTGGAGGAGAGTGCAATTCTACTTTATATGCCACTTTGTGATATTTTATCATCTACACAGAGACCTGAAACCAGTGAAGAACCTGAAGGGCAACATAATCACTCTTCAGACTGAGATTTTAAGTGATTCCGGGCTTCCTTCTCTGGAATAGCTATGTGTTCGTTTTCCCTGAGTAAATTGTTACAATTGAGGTTTATTTGAATCATGGCCATGCATTCACTTTTTCAAGTCCTCTGTAGCAGTTAGGATAATTTTAGCTACAAGTAAAAGATTACCCAATGAACAGTGGCTTAAGCAATATAAACATTTGTCATCTCACTTATCAAGAAGTCTGCAGGCAGGTTGTTCTAAGGGTTGGCAACCATCGATACAGTCAGCAAGGACGCCATTCCTGTGTTTTTGCTCAGGCATCCTCAGAAGTTGGTGATACTTCCTTCGTGGTTACAGGGTGGCTATTCCAGCTCTGAGCATCACATCCCCAGAAAGCAATATCCAAAGCAAGAAGCAAGGCAGAGGGCAAATAAAGAGCTTTTCCTTGTACCATCCACTATTTTATGAGGGTAGAAGATTTTTCCCAGAAGCCTTCTTACATCGTTGACTAGAATTGCCCTAGTTTAGTCACTGGGCAAAGAGGAATGAGATTTGCATGATTGCCTTAAATTAATCATGATCCATTCAGGGGCTGGATGGGATTCATCACAGCAGTCATAAAATCAGAGGTCTTTCACCAAGAAAGAAGAGGAAATGGCTGTTGGGTGAGCAATCAACTGCCTTAGCCAGATCCTGACTTTGTATTTATTTTCCTTGAATAGCCTTCATTCCACTTAGATTGATGGTGTTCCACTAAAGAACCCTTGGTCCAAATTTTAGATGATAAATTCAGCTAGTCACAAAGTTCAGACCTTAACAACAGAATGTACATCTAGGTTGGATTTTTTTAAATATTCAAGGTGGACCCAGGACCATTTGTACACTTAGTCATTCATTCAACAAATAGCAATTAAACCCTTTCTATATGTTACGCACTTCTTTGGGTGCTGAGGATTCAGCAGTGGACAAAAAACACAATAATTTCTTCATCTGTGGAATGTACAGACAATAATTTCTTCATCTGTAGCTGGAAAAGCGTCATGGAGGGAGGGCAAGAGTAATAAGGAATGAAGTCAGGGAGGCAATGCACTTAGCTCATGCAGGGTCTTGAAGTCAGAGGTAAGGACTTTGTCTTATACTTTGAGTGACACAGGAAATGATTGGAGGATTGGGGGTAGAGGAGTGACCTGATCTTGCTTTTAAAAGAATCACTCTGCTTGCTTTAAAGGGAACAAATTGTAGGCGGGTAAGAGAGGAAGCAAGGAGACAGGTTAAGAGGCCATTGACTAATACAGGAAAGTTAGTGGTTTAGATCAGGCTGATGTAAGTGGAAGTGGGGCTTTGCTAGTGGATTAGACATGGTGTGAGAGTAAGAGAGGATTTAAGGATGACTCAAGGCCTGGAGCTTGAGCAAATAAAAGGATGTTTTTAGTTACTGAAATGGAAAGATAACAGGGAGCAGGCATGGGGGAAAGCAGGCATTCTGTTTTGCATGTACTAATCTTGAGATGCTCATTAAACACCCAAATGGAGATGTTGACTATGTAGTTGCATGTAGGAGTCTGGAGCTCAGGGGTGAAGTCTGTAATTCACATATACATGGTATTTAAAGTTAGGAGGTTCAATGAGTCAACAAAATCATCGGCACATGAGGCCAAACAGAGGATAAGTGGTCCAAGGATTCCTTCCTTGAACACTCCAATGTTAAGATGCAATCAGAAAAGGAGATTAAAAAAGAGCAGTCAATGAGACCTGAGGAATTCTAGTGGAGGGTGGTGTCTTAAGAATATTTCAAGCAGGAAGCAGTGATAACTATAAAAAATGCTATAGATAAGTCAAAAGAGGAACTGAGAATCTATAAAGTTTGGCTTGAGGAAGAGAGAAAAGTAAAGTGGTTACCAGTTGTTGCAAAGATTAAACACCCCTAAAGTCTTCTTTAGATTTTATTGACTATGATGTGAATCACTCATGATTTCCTATGATTATCTTTTCTCTTGGTCATTCTAGTATTCTTACAGCATTTAAATTACTTTCAACAATATTTTTATGCTTTACTTGAATAAAATCTGATTTAGAAAATCTAATCAATTAGATATTTTAGGCCTCATCATTGACATTACAAATGAACTCTTGGTTTTACAAAATAATGAACCAAAATGACAAGCACACTGATTTAATTTACAAAATTTTTAGTTATCTGTTCCTTTCAAAACTCATCTGCTGCATAAATCGAGGCACAGAGACCTTCCTAATAGATGACATTGAATTTCTAATGGGAACTTCTGCAATAACGAATTCATCAAAACCAAAGCATGCCCCTGCAATATTTCATTTTGTCATTGGTCACACTTTTCTAAGCTCAGTAATGCTCACAAAAGCCAAAGGGTACCATTTTGCCTGAATCAAGAGCATTAAGTTTCCAAAGAAGAAAGAGAATGTCAAACGCCTATTTAAATTTAATAATCTATACCCAACCAATTTTTTGTTCCAATAGGTACATTTTTATATTATTTATCACTATGTTTTTCCTAAAACATTCAACTTAATTCAAGTAACTCTGTACATCATTTAACAAAATTAAACTTATATCATGATCAAAACCAAAATATGTATGTGTATATACATTTATATACATATGAGAGGCATGCTCTGGGAACTATTTGAAATAATCTTCTATTATATGTTATCCTCTTTCTCAAGTCTGGTCTCTGTGATGTAGCTATTTTTCTTCTGCAGCTGATACAACATTTATGTGGGGGGAGATTTCTAATTTTACTTTGCTCGTGTATAAATGTGTCATTTCATACAACTAGCTGTTTTTCTTTGTTGTAACTTCTTTCTTTCTGTTTTAGCCTGAGGCTCTCCTCTTTATTTGATCAGTATAGTTTATATCATATTCCAGGCAGCACTTCTTCCCAAGAGAAAAACAGGGTTTCAAATTGCTACTCATGATTCCTGAGGCAAACTGAAAGGGCGCTGCCTGAATTAATGTTTTCTTGACTGTTTTCAGTGCTTATTGGTTTTATTTCCATTAGCTGATGGATACATTTATTTTCTACCTTTTAATATCATTCTCTCCCTACGACTGCCAATTATTTATTTTGGGGGGCCCGATTATTTGTCATGAGTGGTTAGATGGAAAAATAATCAATGTGATGACTTGGTGGCAAAATCTGAATTAACATCTCAATAAATAACTAAAAGGCAGTTGGGGTATGCTAAGTTCAATTTTCTTTTGGTTGGCTTCTGAAATGAATGCTTCTGTTAAGGAAAGAGAGTTGGATTCTATGTTTTCTATCACTATTCATAGCTTACAGGAATTACAGTTACCATTAAAATACAGGATCTATTTTTAAGAGTACTTCTGCACATGGTTGACAAAATAATGTATTAGCTAGACTTAAATATTCCTTATGCATCTTCATCTCCAAATTTAAAAGAAAACATATACCATTGCATAATATGGTGGAAATGTCCAACTACTTCTGGTAGGACATTAGTTTCCCTTACTAGCCAAAAGCAGTACTCTAAAATGCACTCCCATGATAGTAATGCCTCCAACAGAAAGAATTTTAAACATAAAAAGTTAAGTTCTCATCAAGTGTGAATGGGAGCTGAGAGAAAGAGAATTAATATGAACATCCTTAGAGCCACATGTGGCCAAGAGTGGAGCCAAGAATAGGGGCCAGGATGCAGGGCCCGCTTCATGAGATAGGCAAAGTTCATGGCAACCCCACTCTTTGGGAGATGGTGAATCCATGTGGAATCATTTCTGAAATAAGTATAAAGTTCTAGATCTTTTTTTTCATGCCAATCTTTTGTCGTCTATATTTTTAGTAGCAATAGTGAAAAAAGTTGTTTATGGTATCTCATTATTTCACCTTTTTGTCATAAATCAACTGTTGGATAAAAAATGTCCAAAGTTCCCTACATTCCTATTATGCCTATGTAATTATTACTAGAATGTTAACTAAACCATTAAGTTCAACCAAGGCCTATTTTTCATAACTGTAGATTGCCAGCAAAGTATAAGGATACCTCAATCTTGTGTTGAAATGCTAAGCCCCAGCAGCTAGGGTACTAGCATCTCATTATAACACATTTTGCAGTATGGATTTGGATGTAACTTGTCTCAGGACCAAATACCACACATCCACAGGTTAAAAGGCCTGCCTCAAGAGAATTCATTTAACCCTACTGCTCTCATCAATTTAAGGCTTAATTTGGATGATAGATGAATTGGTCTTAACCTTTTCTCTTTAATATACCATAACTCCTAACTACTCTGTAGATGTGAGTACATTTATTCTTCCTCAGTTACCTTAAAATGAAGTACATTGGTCGGGAGGTGCTATTGTGTTTCACTGATTGTAAATTAAAATAATAAAATTAATGTCAAATGTCATTTCAGCGTATGTTTTATTACCATGGTAACCCATAGGTAACTGAGTTGATAAAATTGCAAATTACATATTCAGCTATTTAAAAATGTCAATTAACTAAAGTCATTTAATCAAGCTTCTCATTGCTTGTGCTGTCTAATCAAGACGACCCGACTGAAGTCAAAGTCAGAAAGTCACAAGCTCCCCTCTCCCGTCTGGCATGTCTATTCTCAAATTCAGCCTGGCTCATGGCTATAGGTTATATTTTATAAGCATATTAATAGAGATTTGTTTCTATGGGGGGGATGGTACAAAAGTAATTTTATTCACAAAATGCAAAACAGAGAAGGTTGAATTCTTCATTTATCCCTCAAATGTAAACACTGTAAGAGCCAGAGCAAATCTGTTTCCCACAGAGAGAGACTGGTAGAGCCTTTCAACCATACACTCCCAATCTATCCAACCCCCACCGCAGGTATCTATTCCAGACTACTCCGTGGTCAGTAGGACTCAGGTCAGAAGTAGACTCCTGTGCTTTATTTCCTTCCATGTTGAGCACAGAGCACTGAGAAATCTCCAGCTTCCTCCATCACCCAGTCCTCCAGACTGACCCAGATAGCAACTTCCTGATGTCAATCCTAGGGTCTCCTTGGTGCCTGTCAAATGATACCCCATTCCGTGACCCCAACTATCAGTCCATATACAAACAGGTGCACAGTATGCTCTCCCTCACTGAATTCCTAATGGATCTGCGCTTCTCCAGACTGTCTTCAACAGCTACTTAAACGACCTGGACTGTGCTTTCAGAGGACACGGGGCAAGTGAAGTGAATTAACCTATTTGTCTTTTGAGAGTCGAGCTGTGGTAATACACGGGCAGAGAGATGGAGAATTCTGTGTTTGGAAACATAGAAGCACAAGCCCGAGAATTACTGTTTGCCTGTGAGATTTACATGAGTAATGCTTATTAATGTGATATTAATAAGAAACAAATTGACATAAGGCCTCTCTCTTATCCCCAAGTAGCTTCACCAGCAGATGGAGAGAGCTCTTCAGTCACTCCTGAAATACCTTAAAAAGCCACAGGCATTGTTGCCCTGGCAACATTCTATAAGAACAAATCTTGACCCAGATGAGAGGGTAAGGCAGGTAATGTGGAATTTACAAAGCAGAATGAAGTCTATCCAGAAAAAGACAGCATTACTGTGTTCAATTGTTAGACTTCTCATTTCTCACTCTGGGCAATACTTAAAGTAATTCTAAATCCCAAGCTGAGTTGCTGTACTATTTTCATATGGCTGAGCTTCCTCCACCCACCTTCAATGGGCATAGAGATACAACCCAGCTCAGCTGTACAACCCCTCCAGTATGGCAGCGGAACAGAGCTTCTGGCTCCCCAAGGTCCACACAGGAAGTGCAAGGGAGCCAGCATTAGTGATGATGGGACATGAGAGGTGAGAGCTCTTGGAAGGACCAAGGGCTGCAGTTTAGACCGAGAACCTCCTTCTGCTGCGAGCAGATGGGCCCAGAGGGGGTGGCCATATATGACCTGAAAATGCCACCTAGGACCTATAGCACCTCAGAGACCACCAACACAAGGAGCTGGGCCTGCCAGCAAGGATCCAGAGACCCCTTGTTCCAAATGCCATGAGGTCACATGCATCATCCAGATGGCCTCTTAGAGAAAAGTGGGGGGAATGGCCCAGAACTCTGCAAGCCTGAATTGTCCCCAAGTCAAACAGAAAAAGACTGAGTTATCCAAAGAGACTTTTAAAATTTCTGCATCAGACCAGACTAGATTTATCTGACTAGACTAAAATTTGGGTTTTATTCCTGCGGGCAGTGTAGGGTCTGAAGGGGAAGATCAGATCAGTCAGAGAAAAATGAAGACACATTTTCTTTGAATAATCTGAGTTTGTGTAATTTTGTGACCCTGCTCTCCGTGTGTCTCTGTGCATATAGGTATCTCTCACTCACACACACACACACACACACACACACACACTCAGAGTAACATAAAGAAAGAGAAAGGGAGAGTCTGACTAGAAAGATACCAAAATTGGAAGTGATTCTTTCTAGATCACGGGTTTATAGAAAAGCCTAATTTTTTTCTTTCTGCTGATTCATATTTTTTACATTTAGTATAATACACCTATTTTTTAATATTTTGTAATTCATCTATAAAGAGAATTATTTTTAAACATAAATTAGTGAGAAAACACTGCTTCTCGGGAGGTGTCCCTCTTTATATTCTAGACAGCCATCCAGTCTCCTGCCTGATGCATTCTGATGCACCAAGGACAGAAGGTCAACTCCCCTGGTTTCCTGGACCCCTGCTCTACAACTGACCATATATATCCTTGGATATGGGAAGGAAGGTTTAAAACCAGCACTAGCTCCTCTCACACAAGTGTGGCAATGGCATGTGTCTCCATTTATCTTACTGAAGATTATTGTTCCCCAATTATCAAACTGTGTCTAGGTGCAGTCTCCCATTGGGTACTACATAGCCATGCATCTTCTAGAAATTCTCTTTGCTAAAAGAAATATCTGGAGAGAGAAGACTGCATTCTGAGCATTCTCAAAAGATTTCACCAGACACAACAGGCCTAAATGCTAATAGTCCTAAACACGCACACGGTTAGTACCGTTTCAGAGCTCAAGAGTAAAAGCAATCAAGATCAGTTTGCACTGTTTCTGCCACATCTCAAAGTTTAGTGCTCCACGAAGCTCTCATACTTTCCCAGATGCAGCCTTAAAATCTCACCAGTCAAGAGATTGAAGGCACCATGTTTCTAACATCCACAACTACGCATTCATGACATAACCAAGACTGTCATTGTATGTGTAGAGATTTCACCCCCAACAGGATGGGCTAGACAGAGCCTTCAGAAAAAATCAGATTTTTTTTCTTATATTATGGTCTCACTTTCATCTTTTCTGTAAATAGTGCCACAACCCAACAGACTCCAGAAAATATCTAAGATAAAATTTGAGCCAAGTGCTATCAATCCTTGAACATACAACCACTCTGAAAGATAACATGAAACACCTCATTTCAAGTAATTAAACCTTATTGGAACCTGCCTTGATTCTAGCAGTGGAGACTCCAAAGCTCTTATCTGACGGGTTAATGAGGATTTGAAATGAATAGTATTACTAATGAGGGTCTTTAGAAATTAATCATATCATATTATTATTAACAACTGCAAAAGCTAAACTTCCAGAGATTAGATTACATAGGATAATTTTAAAATGTGAGCAAGCCAATATTAAAGTGACAGAAGGCTATTTCCAAGTGGGAATAATAAGACATAAAGCATAGAATAAAAATTAAGAATTGGTAAGGCAATTAAGATGTTCCTTCATTTAAACGTCTCTATGTATTTGAAAATGTAATGTTTTATTTAACAATAGTTTGTGTTGTTTTTATCTTCTACCTTAAGTACTACATAAAAGAAGAAATAAATAAACACTGGGAGAATATTTTGATGTTATGAAAAATGAAGTGTGAAATGTAACAATTCTATTTACTCAGGAAATTTTGCACCAACATAAGGCATCACATATCTTTCCCAGTTCTTCAATTGGCTCCTTTTTCTTGGGTTCATATCCTGTGTCAAGACTGAGAATGCCTTTCTAGAACAAGGCTTGGCAAGTTTTCGAAGGCAGAGCACCTACATGGCCACCACCTCTGTCCTTCAAGCCTGTGGTGGGAAAGTCCGGTGATGAAGATCCAGCGTATACCATTACCATGTACCATTAATCCCCTCACAGTTTTGAGATATGCTTTCTTTCCTAGCAAGAAACAAGAAGGCAGATTTTACTAAATAGGCATTTTCATTCATTTGGGAACAGTGAAAGAGCAGCTGGTGTATATCTGACACTGTGCTGGATACTAGAGATACAGAGGCAAGCAAAATAGACAGAGGCCCTGAGCTCACGGAGCTGAACATCTAATGATGGAAACAACATTAACCAAGCAAAAAAAATGAGTTTCAAAAAATTGAATGAAGGCAAAGAGTTGTGAAAGACAATATTTAAGCAATGGGCAGCGGCCAGGCCACGTTTTATTATTATCCTAAGATCAATGTGAAGCTATTTAAGGATGGGGGGCGACGGGTAGAGGGGGCGTATGTCACATGACCAGATTCGCATTTTGAAAAAATGTCTGCCTGCAGCGTGAACAGTCTGGAAGGGTTCAAGGGTAGGGGCGGGGAGACCATTTAAGAGGCTATAGCAGTGGTTCAGGGAGGGCTTTGTACCTGGTATCTTGAACTAAAGGAGAAGTGATAACATTAGATAAAAGTAAATGAATTCAAGAGATCATGAGAAGGTATATAAAACAGGACGTGGTGATGAAATGAATGTGCAAGAATGAAATCTTCTACATCCACCCTAAAAGAATTTCCTGGGGCCGCCCGGTGGCGCAGCGGTTTAGTTCGCGCTTGGCAGCCCGGGGTTCGCGGGTTCGGATCCCGGGCGCCTGCCGACGCACTGCCTGTCAGCCACGCCGTGGCGGCGTCCCGTATAAAGTGGAGGAAGACGGGCACGGATGTTAGCTCAGGGCTGGTCTCCCTCACAAAAAAAAAAAAAAAAGAATTTCCAGGACAGCCTTGTGAGGTTAAGATTATTGTCTTTGTAGATATGAATGCAAAGGCTCAGAAAG
Organism: Tapirus indicus; assembly: GCA_031878705.1. Classification (NCBI taxonomy): domain Eukaryota; kingdom Metazoa; phylum Chordata; class Mammalia; order Perissodactyla; family Tapiridae; genus Tapirus; species Tapirus indicus. Next base: position 43,287,880 of record CM062925.1, read on the forward strand.
GCATGAAGTTAGTAAAAGGCAAAAGTCAGATTTCCAACCCAGGTCTGTCTGAGTCAGAAGCCCCTATTTTCTTCTGTGGAACATGATTCATGTGAAGCAGAACATGACCGTCAACACCGTCACCCACATAGAAGTGAACATTTTCTTGATACGTCAGTCCTTCTTATTTCTCCGTTCCTAGCTTTTGCTCACAGAACCAACCTTATTATTATACTTCCTCCTCCAACAGGCAACATAAACCCTAGGATATCTGTGTTCTCATACCACTACTTTTTTAAAAAACCAAGATCCCTCCGTTGGCTTTGTGAAGAATAATCAGGATTCTTTTTCCCACTGTGCTCTATACAGTTACCTTCTTCCTCCTCCCAAATTTTGGCTGGTCAAAATTCCTTTTCTGGAACATCTTTGCATTGGTTTACTTTCTATATACCAGTGAAAATAAATGTCCCCTTACTCCCTTGCCTTAGTGTCTTATGCTTTCTCCCCCTTCTACTAATAACTATCTCAACAATCTGTTTCAGTTTTTTGGGATATTTCAAAACCACATACAAAATCAAGACAACAAGTTGTGTCATGTGGCTTTTCTCACACACTCTACTTCTCTTCCTTCTTTTATTACCTGCTCCCACATCCCAAAGATTTACTGACCTCATTCCTTGATCAGTACACATAGAATACTTTTATGTCTCTTTTAAATTTATGACCTAGCCAAAATTTTTCAGGAATTGAAATTTTTTTTTTTTAAGTGATGGAATACATGTCCTGCTGTATAGAGAGTAGTGGCAGCTATTCTCAGATCACCAAATGTAGCCAAATGACCTGTGGATGACCATCCATCTTCCTGGGCCAAGCTGACACGTTACATGTGCTAGGGTTAGTGAGGGCGGGCATTGCGGGGGTTTAGAGGATGGAATAAACTATTACCTGGCTCTTGATAGTCTACCTAGTTCATGAATCAGCATGTCTCTCTGACTTAACCACATTTTCCAGATTTTTACAAATGCAAATACATCGCTTAAAAAATCATTTTTCTCATCTTCCCTTTCCATAACCACTCCATGAGTTCTTAATTGGCAAAACAAACCCTCTCATACAATCATGTCACCCATTTCCCCAGGCAGGCGATCAGCCACCACCCCTTTGAAGATCACGATGATAACTTCTTCCTTGGAAGTCCTTTAGCATTTCCTTTCTAGACCAGTGCCCCTCGCACTTTAAGGTGCATTGGAGTCACCTGGGGGTCTTGTTAAAACACAGTTCAGTTCAGTAATCTGGGGTGATCGTCGAGATTCTGCATTTCTAACAAGTTCTCAGGGGACAATGATCTAGGGACCACACTTTGAGTGGCAAAGTATCCTATGCACAGACAGTATCCTATGCTAACTCTCACACAGAAAGGTAATCATAACATATATTTTATAGTATATACAGCAAGACTGCATAGTACTTAACTGCTTACTACCGCCACTCACTAACTGCATGACCCTAGATGAGTTACACAATTTTTCTCCCTCAATTTTTCTCATCTATAATTTCAAAATAATAATATTACCTACTTGATAGGTTGTTATAGGATTAAATGAATAAATACATATAGAGTATTTACCATAGTGCCAGCACGTAATAAATGCTTGATGAATACTGGTTGTTCTCATCATCATCCCTCTCCAACTAGATTCGAAAGTTATTAAGGTCAGAGTTTGTGTTTCATATCTCACTGAATTCTCAGAACTTGTCATGTACCATCTCTTTACAGTGATGATAGGGGGCAGAGGGGTTGATGTTAATTTTAGTGGGTGCTTTTTGCATTTCTCTTAATCTGAATAATATTAAGTCCTTCAATAGGTAATTTCTTATTTATGAGAACCCTCCCACCCTATTTTGCCCACTTAAGGAAGTGTGAAATATTGTGATGAGTGCATATTATTATATGTAAAAACATAAACAGTGAATTTCTTAATATTATTAAGTACATTTATAGCATAAGTTCACCTCTGTTAACTGTGTACAGTAGTGGGTGTTAACTAAACAGAGTAAGGATGAACTGGAGGCAGAGACAGCACCCAGAGAAAAACTGTTTGCAATACTAAGTAAGAAATACCTCTGGAGTCAAAGAACCCAGAGTTATAGAGAAGATGGGTGGGGTGATCCCAGGGCAGGAGAGAGGATCCTCACCCTGGTCAGAGAATCCTACAGATGAAATAGATCGTTCAGTCCTCAGGTCATCATTTCATTCTTCACAATCATAACCAATTGAGCAGATTAAAAATTACCCCAAGTCACCGCCACCTTCAAAGTCCACTTCAGCCCCCATGGAACCAGCCACTCATCTGCTTATAAGCCTTGTTTCAGTTGTCCATTTCTACACAACAAACCACCCCCAAAACAACAGTTTATTGTTATCTCTTGTAGTTCTTGAGTTGACTGGACTCAGCCAAGAAGTTTCCCACTTGGGTTCTCCCATGCAGTGGCGGTCAGATGGCAGATGGGGCTGGAGTCATCTACATTCTAGACTGGAGCTGGCCAACTAACATGGCTTCATCGCCCACATGTCTGGTGCCTCAGATGGCTGGACTAGGAGGTGCTCAGGTGCCTCTCTCTCCCTGCAGCCTCTCCACAGGCTAGCTTGGACTTCCTCACAAGGTGTGGTCTCAGGGTAGTCTGACTTTTTACATGGAGGTTGGCTCCCCGCAGAGCAAGCATTTCAAGAGACCCAGGCAAAATCTACAAGGCTTCTTAATGCACTTCAAAGGTCAGGCAGCGGCACTTCTGCCTCATTCTATTAGCCAGTCCAGATTCAAGGGGCAGGGACCATGCAAGGGCTCAATTCTAGGAGGTGATGCTTCAGTGGGGAGGGAGCTATGTGTGGAGAGTAGTTACCACAAGCCCAAAAACTTCTCAGGTAAGTCCTATTCACGTGTGTATGGGAACATAGGGGCAAGACATCCTATCTTTTACCAACATTGTCTCCTGCCAAGATCAGATGGGAAAACAACTGATCAAAAAACACATTCATCTTGTAAAAGGCTCTGCATTTGTTCAGACTTCAAAATCTTTGGACCAAATTGTTTATTAAGAAGGAAGAAAGTTAAGAATTTTTGTCAGGATTTGGAAATTCACAAACAAAACAAAAGGCATGCTAAGGCCAGAGCAGGTATGAAACAATAATCACAGGCAAGAAGTTCAAAGAAGCCGTCACCTCGCCTGCTTGCCCTGGTCTTAGATGAATAGTTTGGACATCAGAATATTCATTCCTTCCTAAAAGTTTTCCCTGAAAGAAATAGCTTAGATGGCAAATATTGTGCAGAAGTATGTTATGTAAATAATGAAGTAAAACCAAGAAATAAACCCAATGATTGCTCATATCCTCCTTCTAATAAAAAGTTTTGTTAAACTATTTGTAAAAGAAGTCTCATAGAAAAGGGAAAAACAGGGCCCCTTCTCCTTTTATCTTCTAGACTCCTCCCCGTTTCCCAGAGAAACAAATTACGAGCCACAGATTTCCATTAGCATGCCCAAGGGCTCCCAGTTAGAGCCTGAACTGGGTTCAGACTCTGAGCCATTTTGCCAAGCCAGATGTTTTCTTTTTCAGCAATGATTTCACATCCCTTATCTTTCCCTCCCATTCATAAGTGGGATAATTAAAATTGATTGAGCATCCACTGGACATAAAGTAATATATTCAGTGCTCTTTCCAAAAATCTCTTATCTTCTTTTGCCATAAACCAGAGACTAGAAATACACAGCTGCCTCCACTGGTATTTATTTATGGACCACAAGCAGGTGTTAAAAGGTAGTTAGGAAGGTCACAAATGTGTTTAGTATAGACTGCTCATATGTTTCTTCAGTCTCATATACACATGGTTCTCATGTGTCATTTCTGTACACAGTGAAAGAGTATTTCTGAGAGCGATTTAGAACATACAAAGTGTGCATCTATTACTTCACGTTACCTCTTTCTGTCCAGTCACATCTTACTCTTGGAGAAACTACCCCCTTTGGACTTAATGGAACTGTCCCTGTCTTCTTGGGCTCAGGGATAGGCGTATGACCCAGGTAAATCGAAGAGAGTATTCTATCCTCTGGCCATAGATAAACTAGCCTCAGAATTAAGCTGGGAGAAGGACACTTATTTTTCAGAATCTATGTGGATTCGGGGGAAAGAAAATCTCTCTTTTTAGGTCAGTGTAAGCTGGGAGCTCCCAAGGGCGTCTCTGACACATGTGGAAAAATCCAGCCGAAGAAAGAAGCTGACACAGAGGAAAGTCGAGTTGAGATCTGGATGGAAAGAGGTAGAATTCTGTGACATCATTTGAAGCTATGGATCTAGCCATGTCTAAAGCCACGATATCACTGGACTCTTGAATTATGTGAAGAAATAAATTCCCCTCCCTCTCCCTTTTTAGTGACTTTAGGTTGGGTTTCTGTCAGTAGCAGCCATAAAGTCATGACTGGTGCACAATTGCTTTAGGTCAAACCAAACCAAAGCATTCCACCGACACAACACTACAATCAGCAAAGACCTAGGAAGAGCCGTCATTTTGGCAGAACCATGGGGACGAGTTTGCCAAAACCTTACAGTCAGCAGAGCTATTTGAGCATTTCAGCTACCATGTGAGTAAACTGGCTTAGGCATCTTTTTTAGCTGCCTATGCACCCACTGTATCAGTCAGCATCCCAGGGTCCTGGGTCCCAGGACCCACCCCATATGGTTTCAACAAATATATTTTAGTAAAGTGATTACTTACAGAGGGGTGAGAAGGATTAACAAGAGGTAGGGCACCCAGAGGCTAGCAACAATTGGGAAGGCTTTACCACCCCAGTGTCACCAATGCTCAGAGAGAGCTGGAGGGGCCGCTCACAGGAGCTGTGACCACAGAGGGACGCAGGCCAGAGATGCAGCACCAGGGCAGAGAAAGAGAGCAAGGAAGAACCGACCCAACCCCTCTCTCCTTCTACCTTCTGATCTCCTGCCAGTGCCTCTCATTGGCCAAACCCAAATGGGAGCCAGCCGGCCTCGGAGCCCAATGATGTAGGCATACACAGTCAGCCCTCTCAGGCAGAGAGCAGTACAGAGAAAGAATCTGGCACAGGACAAAACAGAATAACTGGGAAACCTATCCACCCCCTCTTTTGATAAAATTATATAACACCCTTAAAGAATCATTAGGAAAAGGAGTGAAAACTCTTTGTTTGTGACCCTACATGCCTCGGTACAACAATATTCATTTTCCAGAATTTCCTTCCTGTCTTTATTCATACGAATCTGTCCAGTCTCTTCTGAGATGATTTTAAAATTTAAAGTGTATCATTCTCTCTCTTATTATTACCACATAAACCTTTTTGCTCTATATTTTCTCTCTTGTTCCCTAGACAGTCTTACACACTGAAGATACAGAAGGAAATAGAAAAGGACCGGGGAAGCTCTTAAGGCAGGGTCGGGGATGACAAAGAATTCTAAATGTTTGATGTTCCTCACACTCTTTGAAGAACAAATGCACCCAAGTGTATGGTCTTTAACAAGATGAATGCACATGCTACGATGCTTTGCTTTGTTTTCGTGCATTCGCAACATAAATCTTCAGGCAGACATTTCTCCTTAATACATACAGTATATGGGAAATTGTTTTTTGGCTATAAAAATGCATTAGCAGCTCCAAAGGAGCAATTACACCATGTATTGTAAATGCACATTAAGACTAATACACCACACTTATCTAAACCTCAATGAATTCAGGACTGTGGTACCTCGAATCCAAAGGTGACTCAGATTAGTTCAAGAAATAAGACCCCAGGGGGAGAGGGCTTTCCTCTGTTGTGTCAATTATAATGATACAGGTATAAAGCAAGAACTCAAACCCATTTTGCTGCTTTTTAAAGAAGCCTTAGCATCTAGAATGGGGCTGTATGCACAAAGGAGTGTTTATGCCAGTACATTCCCATGGTGAATTTCTGCCAGCCCTCTGACGCGGGTTAGCTACGCACATTCGGAAATCATTGTGTCTCATGCAGACAGCGAGTCAATTACTGAAGCTATATGCCTGGTTTGAGAGTAGACTTTATTTATTACCCTTGTTATGGCCGATATATGGAGGACCCTAACCATAATGTGTGAAATCAGATTCTTCTACTGTTGCATTACAAATCTCATTGGATGCAGTGAATTCACTTTATTCAGGTCCATTCTAGATTAACAGGAAAGGAAATATGGATGTTTTTTTCCATCCATATAAACAATGAAGACTTGTTAGAGACTTGTTTCTGATGTTTATGGATTTCTCTTTAGTGCATACAGCCTATGGAAAATTGTTTTTAAGCAATAAACAATAATTGTATTTGGGGACACAGAGGTACTAGTGCTGTATTGCATTCAGCCTGCTGATAAATTTCTCTGGCCTATTTTTTTTCTTATGCAGACATAAAAATACAAAGACAAACAATAAATTTTCCTCCCTCCACTGCAACCTCTTCCTCTTCCACTTTATTTTCCACTACATTTCTCAATTGATATTACCTTTTTAAATTGCTAAATATAAATATTCCACAATGAATGTCTGTAATTAGGTTGTCTGCTCCCCTTCAAGGACTTGTTAGAAAGAGAAAGGGCTTTAATCTAAAGCAAACTAACAGAGCTAGAAGTTAATTAGAAATTAGCCATATATCCCGGGTAAATTATTTATGCTAAGCCATGTGTTACTGTAAAAATAATATACATTTACACTGACTATTGTAAACATAAAATAATTAACAATAAAAGGGAAGATATTATCCCTTAATAGAATCCTTTTGCCAAGACCAATTTAATTTTCTCTCTCATAATACTGCATGATAACGCGAGTTCTGCTTTATGTGTAAAGCACAAAGGTTCTTTTACAATCTTTCCTCAGTTCTCTTTTCTCTTCTTACCTCTTCTCTCTCTCTCTCTCTTTCTCTCCCTTTCTTCCTCCTCTGCATGCTCTCTGATTCATATATCCTTTTAGCATGCCTTTTCCTTCTCTTTCAATTTTTCTTTCCTCCCTCTTCTTCCATTTTTTTGAAAATTTAATTAAAAACTAGATAGACACCTAAAATCTCACTAAAAAATGTTTATCTTGCTTCCCACCCTGGTCTCTGGCTCCTTTCTCTCCCCTTTTTTTCCTTTACTCTCTTTGGTACTCAGTCTTTTTTTTACAAAATGCTTATTGTTTGAGCTGCTGAAGAGAAAAGCTCTAAGATGTAGACAGAAAAGGCAGTGTATTTTAATTCTCTTTCACTTTCCTTCCTATTCTATTAGCAAGGACATGAAGGTCAAAATGGACTAACCCTGGAACGTCCTCTCAACCCACTTAGGGGACTTTGAATTTAACTCAAATCCTGAAATATAGGTTTGGTTCCTGTGATGAACACATCTACGTTATAGGATCTCACAAAATCCCTTTGAGGAATAGGGTATTTGTATGCATATACTTCTGCATGCATAATCAGTATTAAATACAATCTAATGAAGTGTCTTTGTATCTAAAATGCAGTTACCTGAGGACTCTCCTTACAAAACATTCATTGAATTTTTTTCCCATTCGTGTCTGGCAGCAACAAATACCGTGCAGCTCTTACATGGTTGGCGTAGGTGTTGTTAATGTACTTTCTACATCCATTTAAATGCAAATCCTCAGGCAAATAATCACTTGGAGGAGGAAAAAAAGAGAATGTGTTTAGCTGAAGACAAAGCTAGAGGGATAATAGAAAGCTTGAATACGGTGTCAGTGGAGGGCTACACAATAAAAATCTCCCCTGCACGCAAATGAAAACACATTAACGACAGCACAGAGGATTTCTCAATAGATTCTTACAGTACTGTTGTATGTAAACATGATTCCCAGCAGGTGAAACAAAGTGAATGAATTTGGAAGAAATTTACACGTCTCCAGAAGTAAAAGGTCGAACCGATGGTACAGAACAGGCACTTGATCAAGGCCCAAAATATCAACTGTGGACAGATATTTATGCTTCCTTCAGAAATCCAAAATTTGGAACTAAACAGTTCATTGTGCAAATGATTCTACTGTTAAATAATGCTGTGGGGCTAGTGTTTCAACAGAAAAGTAGGAAATGAGCTGGGACTGAATAAATATCATTATGCTTGAGAATTGCGACTTTGAGGCTGAATTTGGCTCTGGGGAGGGCTGGATTGTGATCCTGGGGAAATTTCCAATTTGCACTATTTGCAAAGAAAACGTTACATCAACAAAGGTTAAGTGCTGGCATTAAGAAAAGCAGAATGGCCTAGAGTTTCCCAGTTATTTCTATTTTAAGTACTTCTCCAAGTTTCCTTTGGATGCAATCAAAGGAATTGACAAAAAACCAAGGAAGTTGCAAAATAACAAGGCCAAAGAGCTGGTAATGGTGCATGAAGGGAAAAACTGATCAGTTCATATCACATATTTCCAAATGAATAAATCTATTTGTGACACTTGTTATATTTGAAAAAAACACGTCAGTTTTCTTGTAGGTTTCATGATTTACAATTGCTGCATTTGACAGCACCAATAGAGCAATGGAACTTGGAAGACTTAATTTGGGCATATTTTGGAAGGATTTCAATAGACTTCAGGCAGTATTATGTGCTCTTTCACTTGGAGTGATTTCACATTTCTTAGAGAGTGCAACTGGCTAGAATTATCATTTTTTATTTCCTTGGCTGCATATAATCCAACAATCTCCCCAACCCCCATCACCACATTGCCAAAAGGAAAAAAGAAAAGAAAAAACTGCAAAAGTTAAGTCTATGAACTTTATTTTTTCCCACAGTGAAAATGTTTTATCATTTAAATGAATACATATTCCTTTTTGACAGCCATTGTCTCATTCTATCTATTTATCTATTTTTGTCCTTTGAGGTGACATTAGGAATCCTGAGATTATTCTCTACTTCTCCACTCACTCAACCTGAACTTTCTATATTTGCATGCTTTGTGTCCATCAATTTCAAACTCTTAGAGTTGGATGAATTTTGTAAAAGACTTGGCTCTATGCAAGAATATCAGGTGATATTAGAATGGGAAAAATGTAAAACTTTTTTTCTGAATATACAGAAATAGCTAAGACTAGGTGAAGGAGAGAAATGGAGACAAACTGGACTTGGAACAGACTCCTAGTTTTCCAAGCATTAAATTGTTCACTGTAATAAATAACACATGGCTGTAATATATACATATAGAGAGAGAGAGAGAGATGTATATATTTAAATTATTAACTTCTATTTAAGCTATTAAATAGAAGTTAATTATTTTAATTATTAAAATTGTTGTTAAAATATTGTTTAAATTATTAAATACATATTTGTTTACATTTATATTTTTACTTATATGGCATTGTTTCCATAAAGAATAGGCCAGGATGATGGCTTGTGAGATCTTTGAGGTTGGGAAACACATTTTGCTCATTTTTATACCCAACTGACTTTGCATATAGTGGGTACTCTATAAATATTGATCTAATTAAATGAAGCTATTCTTTCTAAAATAGTCATGAAAGTTTCCCTGCAATTTCTTGGTCCAGACATCAGGCAATGATTCTTGGAAAATTTTCCAATGCCTGGACACACAGAGTTATGGGTAAGTGCAGAACTCAGTGGTCCCGGTGGACTGCATCAGTAAATAGTGCTGAGTGTATTTCCTAATTAAGGTATTTCACATTTCTTCCTTTTTCTGCCAGACAAAAAAAATTGGCAGTTTTAGGAAAGAGATGCTGTGTGGTTCTATGCAAACAACCTTGGACTTGAGCCTGGAAAATTGAGTTATTGTCCTGACTCTGCCCTTAACTTGTGTCTTCATTTCAATTCATTCAACCTCCATTTCTTCATATATACAGTGATCAATTTGTAGCTCTGAAGTCCTTTCCAGCTCACAGATGCTGTACTCCAAGAATTGGGCAACTTAAAGGAATTTTTAGATAATTTTTTCAGAAATTTTCCAGACAGTGTTTGTAAAATAGATACAGTAACTTTTAGCTTCCTCTTACCACTCCTTCCTGAGCCCCTTTTCCATTTCAGTATATTGTTCATTATGACCCTCAGTTGTTCAGCATCCTTTCCTCCACCATTAGTGTTTAACTGATATTTCACTATCCTAAATTCACACCACAGCTTATTGTTCCTATTTTCATTTGATGCAAGAATGAGCTAAGTTCTAAATAAATAAATTTGACTAAAAAGTTGTGATCCCCCAGTGTATGGAGCCTTAATGATAGCAGTTCCCTGCATCCCTCTGTGGAATCTAAAGGCACCAGATCCCCCATCCCACTGAACGGTGGCAGCTAGCCTATTGGGTACGTGACCCAGAGTCAGCCAATAAGATGCTCCTGTTCAGAGCTTTGAATCTTGGCCTTGTAGCACAAAGGTGCAAGAACTACTTGGATGCATTTACAGCAGCAGAAATGATGGAAATATCTTCATTAATTGGGTGTTGGGGGAGGGGGCCTTGTCCCTTCAGTAACAGAGTCCCTGTCCTGTAGTACTGATAGTAGCAACATTCCGGTCAGGCTGCTTCTGCTAACACATGGTTGTAAGTACTCCCTGTTTGTTGATCCTCTTGGCTTCTGTCCATTTTCCCAAGCTTGGTCCTTCAATCTCCTATCAATTCTGAAACCTCCAGGAGCTTTGCAAGAAATTCTTCTGTTTGCTTAAGACTGCTGGAGACCATTTTTGTTCCTCACAACTGAAAGATTCCTAACTGATTCGGAGGGATCGGGAACAAGGCAAGAGGTTCCCTTACCCCACTCATTTTCAACATCATACTGAAGTCCCTGCTAATGAAATTAGACAAGAAAAGGAAATAAAAGATATACAGATTGAAAAGGAAGAAATAAAACTGTCTTTGTTCACAGACAATATGTCTATGTAGAAAATCCAAAAAAATCAACAAACAAACTCCTGGAATTAATAAGAAATTATAGCAAGGTTGCAGGATACAAGGATACAAGGTTGCAGGATACCAAAGTCTATTGCTCTCCTATACACCAGCAATGCACAGGTAAAATTTGAAATTAAAAACACAATACCATTTACATCAAAAAATGAAATACTTAGGTATAAGTCTAAAAAATATCTACAAGATCTATATGCAGAAAACTACAAAACTCTATGAACAAAATCAGAGAACTAAATAAATGGAGAGATATTCCATGTTTATAGACGGGAAGAATCAATACTGTCAAGATGTCAGTTTTTCCCAACTTTATCTATAGATTCAATGCAATCCCAGTCAAAACCCCAGCAAGGTATTCTGTTGATATAGACAAATTTATACTAAAGTTTACAAGGAGAGGCAAAAGACCCAGAATAGCCAAAACAATATTGAAGGAAAAGAACAAAGTTGGAGGACTGATACTACCCAATTTCAAGACTAAATGTAAAGCTAACTGATTCAGAGGTGACAGCTGAAAATGAGTTTATTATTCTAACCAGAAAATATTGTTTTTTAACAGAGGTCGCTTGGTTTGACCACTAATATGTTAAAGCATTTTGTTACTTACAAAGTGTCAACAAGTATACCATCTCATTTGAGATCGTCGCATTAACAATAGAAGGGCACAAGATACAAAAATATAAATATTTCCAACTTACGGGTGATGAATTAAGGGTCTAAGAGAGTAACTGATTTGACCAGTCAACACAGTATTAAATGATCAGGATTCACAGTCAGAAAAATATACTTCAAATCCAGGCCTTTTTTTTTCACTGCACCCTGCACTCCTTCGAAGAGTTGCTTTAATTGCGACAGCCCAACAATGAAGAGGCTTTGTTTTATCAAAAGGTGGAAGGGAATGCTCCTAAATTTCCCACAAAGGATAATCCCTTGCTTGTCTGGATATAAATAACCACAAGCTTTATTTAATTCTAGTCCTTCCACATTGCCATGACTCAGTGCCAGTGGCTCTCTGGCAGGGTATAAACAGACCCTCAGAAGAAAATAAGTTTATGATAATTAAGAGTCTATGTGGTGCAGCCACAGAAACCAAATGGATATACTGATTTTGCCTGCTCAAAGAGATGTAAAACTTCCTCTTTTACATTTCAGCCTATAACTTCTTTTTTGACACTGTTGTATCTCCTCCCTTTTTCCCACTGTTTTGACTTCTCTGGGATCTGTATGGAGTATGGATTCTAAGAGTATAAATTCTTCAAAATGCAAGTAAAGGGGCTTAATCTGTTTTCTAAATTCCCACCTGCCCAAAGTCTGTTCTGCACACATTCTTCTATTCGAAACACCTATTTGGAGCCTTGCTTCTTAAAAGAATGAACAGGCCTTGAAAATTCTGATGCCTTGGCAAAGAGAAGGTAGAGAAAAATAGTTGTATGAACTATGTCACTATGAGGAACCAGTTCACAAGCCAAGGCCCTAATTGCAAACAGCTTGTGATGGGCAGATCAAACCTGGGACTGAAGGGTTGATTAAGCTGGTAAGTGAGTATCAGGAGGGCTTAAGGGGACTGTGGTTATAAGGTGGGATGAAGGCGGCAGGAGTGGCTACAATGACACCCAGATTACAACCATATTCCTGTTTCTCTTCATACATAATTGAGCCACTAGAACCAGAAAGCATACAGGCAATTACTAGGGCACTTCACTCATTAGGAGAAGGAGGAATCTTAAGGAGGACCATCCCTGGGGACTAAAGAGGACATGATGACTCTGTGAGGCTTACCTAAGAAGTATGCGAGACTCTAGTTCTTGTTACAGTTCACGGTGGGCAGGGAACAGCTCCTGTGAAACTTCATGAAGGAATCCTAAACCTCTGCCATCCGCTGGATTTTGTGAGCAGCCCCACTTTGCTTCCTATCATGGCTAGTGACAAGAAACTTAAAATGGATACAGGTTGAGTGGGTCAAAGAGGTATAAACATTTACATTCTTTTCTTACAGATAATGTTACAATAATTAAATCCCAAAAAGTAAAGATCATGACAGCTAGAAAGAAAAAAGGTGTACTACAGGCCACATCCCTGGGGCCAGCAGTAAGAATGGAAGAGAGACAGAGGGAGAAAATCTAAGTACAGTAGTCCCCCTTATCCATGGGGGATACATTTAAGACCACCTGTGGATGCCTGAAAGCATGGATAGTACTGAACCCTATATATACAATGTTTTTTCCTATACATACATGCCTATGATGAAGTTTAATTTATAAATTAGGCACAGTAAGAGATTAACAACAATATATACAGTATAACAATATATTGTAATAAAAGTTATATGAATGTGGTCTCTCTCTCTCAAAATATCTTATTGTACTGTACTTACTCTTCTTATTGTGATGATGTGAGATGATAAAATACCTACACAATGAGAGGAAGTGAGGTGAATGATGTAGGCATTGTGATATAGTGTTAGGCTACTATTGACCTTCTGATGATACATCAGAAGGAGGATCATCAGGCCATAACAATGTCGATGGTTGGATGTCAGGAGCAAATGAAGTCGATGGTTGGGGATCAAAGGGATGATTCATTTCCTGGGGGGGATGGAGCAGGACAACACAAGATTTCATCACACTATTCAGAACAGAGCACAATTTAAAACTCATGAATTGTTTATTTCTGGAATTTTTCATTTAATATTTTCGGACTGTGGTTGACCACGGGTAACCAAAACTGTGGAAAGGGAAACCGTGGATAAGGGGGGACTACGGTATGACCCTATAAGAAGCCTGCAAGGATCTTCCATTGAGACTTTCCAAAAAGATTGACTCTATCATCAATGTTTTATGTTGCAGACAACAGAATCCACTATCGATAATATAAAGAAAAAGGAAATTATTACAGGATATTACAGAGCTCACAAATCATTGGATGAATTGAAAGAATAGGTTCTAAACTGAAGTTTCAAGGAACAGCTTCCAGAACTATTCCCGAGAACTGGCATGTTAAAGGATTTGATTAGAGTGTGGGCCTCTGCTGCAATTAGGAAACACTGAAACAAGAAGCTGCCTCTGCGGCTGCCAGCCCCAGAACCACACTGCCTCTGTCCTACTTGGTTAGATCTCCAGGCGTATAGCCCTCACCTCTTGCTCTTTTCCTCCTTTCAAATCTCATATGAGTGTGTCCATTTGTAGGATGGAGGTCAGAGGCACCTCTAAATGAAAAGGAATCTGTCAGATGTAGTTTCCAGCTTTCTGGACTAGCATGTCCGGGAGAACAAGCTAGAAGAAATAGGTCTCAAGTGAGACAATTGGCAATATCTGCCACATTGACCTCTGCTATTCATGCTCATTGGTCTCTAAACCAAAGGCAAGGCTGCAAGGGTATTTGCTTGTCATCAAGTAATGTATTTGTCCTTGGGAAATTACAATCCAGATTTCATCTTAAACACATAAAGCAAGCTCCCGTTGGAACTCCCTTTCTCTTCAGGCAAAGGTCAACACGAAAATTGGCAAGAAAAATTGTCTCTGGAAGAAAACAGGAAGCCTTGCCCAGGAACTGCCCTTCTCCCAAATTTTCTGGAGATGTAGATTGGCATAAAGAGAAGAACAGAAAAATCTCTCAAGTTCATAAAACAGAAGTTCTGTTAAATATTCAAGGCATAGCCAAAGTCTTGATCCCAGAGGCAGGACTTTCAAGTAAGTGTTCTGAGAGTTTAGTCACAAAGCCACCTGGTTGGCAAGATTTCTTTTAAGTCCCTTAAAATGTATGTGGAATATCCCAGGATTGCAAATAGGAGGGAAGCTTGGTGTCAGGGGAGCAATAAGACTGTGAAGGAAAGAAGCCAAGCTTATGTGTCTTACTCCTAATCCAGACTCAGGTACTATTTGGCTTCCACTCTGTCTCAGGTGGTCTTCAAGATACAAAACCGTCACAGCACTATATGTACACAGCTAACGGGTTATTTTACTATTGTTTTCTCATCTTGCTTGCTCCAGTTTTCCTGTGATTAACAAGGCATAAGTAATAAATTAAGGGCTTTCCCACAGGAAGCTTAAGAGCTATTTGTTTGCTTGCTTGTTTTAGTTCCATCATCAAAGACCTTCAGCAAAGACACAAATCCCAGTATTAATTCTCATGAAAATTCATAACAACATTGAATACTATTTTCTCTAAGGGAAGTGGGACATGCAACTCTGAGCATTGCTCTGCCCTTTCAAACACAGTTGACCCTCAGCTAATCATGGTTGTTAGTCATTAAACCAGAGTTATCAGAAAGTAATGTGTTTGTTAATTGGAAATTAGAATCCTAAACTAAAGCTGCCTTCGTCTTTAAAATCATGAGAATCCAGACATAAATCAAGCCTCCACTGGAAGCTGCAGTGGGTAACCATGAAATTCAAAACGACATTGCCATCCTAGAAACATCTTTGGCCTACTTTTTGTTAAGAAAGATCGTAAGAGAGCTTATTTCCCATATGAAAGGGTGAGTTCTCTCCTATTTACAGGAAGATTCCAGGAACACAACTACAGTTTGGAAATGAGAAAAATCTACTTCACACTATAATCATCTCTTCTTGGAGTCTGATTCATGTAAAAATTCAAGGAACTTCAGCAAATTAGTCGGTATGGGTGGGTCCCCAAAGATCTGTCACGTCCCACTTGTATTGTTTCTCTCCACTTGACCTCAGTGTGACTACTCTATCTAGAAGAAGCACTAGGACTTTGACATGGGCCGAGACTGAAGCATGTCAGGTCCTGCCTGAAAGTCATATGCCATTCCTGTTGTAGCTTCTGAGGCAGTGCACACCTTTCCCCATTACAGGAATGCTGGGATGATCCTCCTCCATCCCACCAGGAACTCTTTGAGTTTCACTTCTACCATGAGTCCTTCCACAGGAGGTGACAAAGGCAGCAAAGATGAAACAGCAGGGGACTCCCTTTGCAGGGCTGGCACTGCCCTAGCTGAGACTGAGAACACCTCTGGCTGGGGCCAGCATGGCCTCGCTCCCAGAACCTCTCTTGTGTGTTTTGACTGTGCATCAGTCTTGTTTTCTTCCTCTAAGTGCTTCGGTTTCTGTGGCTCTCCGTGTTGCTGACCACCAGCTCAGACTTTGCAGCTACCTGCATTGCTTTCCCTTTGACAACTACTTCCTCCAACGCCAACCTGCTAGATTCTTTCCAGAGACCTTTGTTCGAAGCTCTGCAGTCAGTTTATTCTCCTATCTCCTCAGCTGTCCCCTGGCCCTCCAGTTCTGTGTTGACTATAAGCCCTCTGTTTCCAGCCCACCCCCAATATTCCACCCCTGGGCCAAACCTCCAACTTCTGCCAGGCCACCACATCCTGGCCTTGGTCTCTCAGTGTGAATTAAAATCCCCACCTATCTTCAATATTTCTCTAAGTGGCTTTTTTTCTAGCTTAACCCATATATTTTTCACTGACTTAAAGATATGATCATACCCTAAAAAGAGTTTATACTATTGTGCACTGAGCACCTGGTGATGAATATAAGTAAAATCAAATATAGCCATAAGCTAGATGCTCACCACATCCACACATGCTGTTAGTGTTTGATAGATAAGAAGCATCTCTAAGAATACTTGTGCTTTAAAGATTCAGTGACTCAAGGAAATGATATGACTTCAAATTGCTTTTCCTTGTTTATACCAGTGGCAAAATAGAAAATCCATTCTGAGGTCCAGGCATGCGATTAAAAACTATTGCATCCTCCTTTATGTTACCTGGCCTCACCTAACTGCAAGGAGTGGAACGTAACTGGGCAGCCTTGTGCAGCTCCTAGTACCGTGAAAGAAACAGAGAAGTGATTATAGTGGACAGCTAGCAGTCTCCTCTACAACTTGTTAGCTAGTTGGTACCAAATATGTCAGTCATTCTGATTTCCCTGTATGCCTTTCACAGGGTTACAAATTACAAATCTTCTTGAATGAAATCACCCTACTCCTTGAGCGACTGGTGGGATTTAAAAATGTTTGACACTGGTCCATTTTTTTCTCTCACTGCATTTGCTAATGGAATTTGGAGACTCTACATGACCTCACATTTTCTCGACATGGCCTCACATTTTCCATTGAAAAAATGGCTTTTGAAACCAGTGTAATTTCAGGGTGGCCCACAGACAGTAAGATTTTTAAAAGCCTTCCATTCCATTCTCACACGTAAGAAGGCAACTTACAAAATGGCAACCCAAACTTATTGCAAGCGGTGATGATTACAGCCAACGTCAAAGCTCCACCGAGTCAGCAGGCTAGACTTCAAAGGTCATCTTCTGCATCTAGACTTGAGTCTGTTTTAGCTCTAGCTTTAAAAATAAAGTCTTTTGAAAGGAAACCTGGAGAATCAGAAAGCCTTTTTTGTCTTTCTCAGACCAGCCCCAGTGTTTTACGGCATCCCATGTGCTAGCTCAGCTGTATAAGTACTGGAACAAGCTGAGGATTAAGAAATCAGGTTGGAGGCAATCTGTAGCACCACGCAGTATTCACTGCCAGGCAGCTTATACCAAATGTGCCAGTAAAAAAAAGAGCCAGCACATCTATTACAGAAAACAAATCCTGGAAGAGAGATGAGGGGGGCAGGGAGGAACTGAGACATTGCCAATATTTTAAATAGCTTTGTGTGATACACAGTGCTCCCGTACCAACAGAAAAGGAGTAATATCGATGGTTAGGTAAAAGGAGCAGCGTTCGGAAATAAGTCAGAAATGGAAGAACTGCTGAGGCAAAAATGGACTCGGGATCTTTTGGTACAGACCCAAAGCACCTGCTAAAGAAGTTCTCGTCATTTAGTGCAGAACACCAAGAGCCATCCAGGGAGAATGTCAGGGTGACTGGTTTGTAAATTTCCTAGGAAACCGTCCTAAGATGAGTCAGCTTTGGGAATGTGCAGCATTCTTGCCTCCAGAAAATTTTGGAAGCAACATTACAAATTCAAGAATATTTTATTTTAAAATGCAGTTCTGGGGGCCGCCCGGTGGCGTAGCGGTTTCGTCCGCGCTTGGCAGCCCGGGGTTCGCCGGTTCGGATCCCGGGCGCCCGCCGACGCACTGCCTGTCAGCCATGCCGTGGCGGCGTCCCATATAAAGTAGAGGAAGATGAGCACGATGTTAGCCCAGGGCCAGTCTTCCTCAGCAAAAAGAGGAGGATTAGCAACGGATGTTAGCTCAGGGCTGGTCTTCTTCACAAAAAAAAAAAAAAAAAAATGCAGTTCTTAGAGCACTAGCAATTTACCTGTAACCAGGACAACTATACCACATGATCTGCTCACCTCAAAAGTCCTGGAACTTTCCCATGACCCTGGGATAGTGTCGGATTGGAGCCCAAGCAATGGTGGTACTGAATTGTCTGCTGGCCCAATGAGATAAGAGCTCAGAGACAGATTTCATTTAATTTAGGAAAACAAGTTAGCGTGACATTTCTTACACGTCCATGTTTAGAAATAAGATTCATACATACTAAGGCAGAAACCAAACAGCGGGGTATCACTGGTGCCCTTACGAGCTCCCTTTGCCTTGCATTTGTGTAACACTTTCATGTTCTCAAAATAATCAAAGAAACTTCTTCACGTGACTGTAGGCAAAAGAATTTGCCTGAATGCACCAAGCTAGACTGGGGAAGAACCAAGACTGGCCTGAGGGAGCACACTAACTTCTAAGGTGAACAAAGGCAATTTTTAAAACATACACCCAAACAAGTATTACCAAGAGAATTGCCAATTCCGGATTGAAACGTGTATCTTCTAAGACGTGGGAGATCGTGGCCATCTTTGCTCTTCTTTGTCAATGGTTTTCAAAATGTCCTCTGAGTAGCCCTAGGTATTTCACTAGTTACCTTGGGGAGGGTGCTGGAGACTTGGATGGGGACCCAGAGCTTGACTCTCCCTTTCTGTCCAGGCTCTAAGTGTCACAGCTCTGCTTTGCTCAGCTGGGTCCTGAATACAGCATGTGGTTCACATGGTTACATCTGAAGAAAAGATCTGGGGCTCAGTTTTGTAAACCACTTTTAGAGACTGTTATCAAAAAAAAAAAAAAAAAGTTTCTTCCAAACTCCCTCATCTCTGGTGGCCCAAAGAATGATAAACTGAGTCCCTAGACAATCCCTCCTGAGCCCCACAAGTAAGTGCATTTACACTAAATGGCATTAACACTTTCAGCTTAACTCGGTTCATTTTTACTTGCCTTGATATTCAGATTTCCATTCTAGTTTCATATCCAAGTGTCAAATAGCAATAAGGATTTCATCTAAAATGAATATTGTTTGCTTGAAAATCCATAAGATGCTTTGACATCAGGAGAGTAGAGCTTATACCAATTTAGTGAGAATCTAATGTGTTATATACATTTATCTCTAACGTGCACTAAGCTTTGAAAAGAGGAGAATCCCATCTGCCTGCCGAACAGAGATGAGAGGAGATAGATTTAAATGCTGGTTTTCATCATTTTTATTTAATAAGCAAGAGTAAGCAATTGGAAACATAGAAGACACTTTCTACATTACATAGAGGTTAAAGGCTCTCTGTTTAGCCATACTGCGCTCTGCTTTCAACATGTCATGAAACAAATTCGCTGAAATACAGTCACCTTCCTGTAAGTCTAGCACTTGTTTATTTTTGCCAGTAATGTCAGGCTATTCTGCAAGTTTTCATCCAAGCACAGAGAAAAGGGTCCGTAAAAGTTCACTTTACAGAACCCTGAGCTTCCTGGTTTTCTCAAAATAAAAAAGTACAAATTGTAGGGTCCAGTCCAGTGGTGTAGTGGTTAAGTTCGCACTCTCCGCTTCAGGGGCCCGGGGTTCACAGGTTCAGATCCCAGGTGCAGACCTGCACACCACTTATCAAGCCATGCTGTGGCAGGTGTCCCACATATAAAGTAGAGGAAGATGGGCATGGAAGTTAGCCCAGGGCCAATCTTCCTCAGCAAAAAAAGAGGAGGATTGGCAACCGATGTCAGCTCAGGGCTAATCTTCCTCACACACACACACAAAAGTACAAAGTGAAGAGAAAGTTAGTAAGCTGTTTAGACTCTAGCACTAGCTCGGAGCCTGAAGGGTGTGCTGGAAAGCAGCAGCCCCTTCCTGGACACACTGGTCTCGGAAAGCGTCATCCCCAGTGTGCAGACTTTCTCAGAACCCTCTTGCATCACATAGATCCTTCCTCATTTATCCCCCGATTGAGAAATGGTTTCATCAAACCCCTAATTTCTCAAGCCACAGAACTCTGCGTGCCTCATACTCCTGCCCCTCTCTCACCACCACCCCTCCATTCAGTTAGTCACTGTCTCCTGTTCCACTCTCCTGCATAAATGCCTCTCAAATTATTTTACACCTCACCCTACCTCAGCCCCAGAACCACTACCCTCATTGAGGCTTTTGTTGTGTAGTAAATGGACTATTGGGACAGCTCCTAATTAGTCTTCCTACTCGTCGTCTCCACTCCTTTCAATCCACACCCCACGTTACCACAATGCAATCTTTCCAAATCACAAATCCGATTGGGCCTCTGCTTATACTCTTTCCCTGGCTTCCCATTGCCTTCAGAATA
The DNA here is from genome assembly GCA_031878705.1 of Tapirus indicus. Taxonomy (NCBI): domain Eukaryota; kingdom Metazoa; phylum Chordata; class Mammalia; order Perissodactyla; family Tapiridae; genus Tapirus; species Tapirus indicus. The sequence goes on from CM062925.1 coordinate 43,308,328, forward strand.
AAGTGCAAAGTCCTTAAAACTGCATGCAAAATAGTCTGACCCTTGCCTACCTTTCCAATCCTAGGTCCCATAACCCCACAGGTATGCTCCCTATGGTCAGCCTGCCTCTCAGCTCCGTGACTATGCCTCACATTTCACACCTTTGGGCATGCTCACTCTTCTCCCTCATGAGAAAAGACCTTTTCTCTGCTTTGTCCACTTGGCAGAATTTTAATCATCCTCCAAGATTCACTTCAAATGTCACCTCCCCAAAGAAATCCTTTCACATCCTAGCATATACCTCTTTTTGAACACTTGTCCCAATACACTCGAATTGTTTGTTGGTGTGTCTGCCTTCCCACTATATAATCCCCTCCAGGACAGGGACTATGATGTCATCAGTACCTCCTGCACAGTACAGTGTCTGGCATAAAACAATGACTTCAAAAATGTTGACATATTAATGGCTTAATAGTCTGAATAAATTTTCACTAGACCAAGAGCCAAGAGTCCAGGCTCCTATTCTCATCTGATGACATTCAAATCAACCTCACTGAGGCCTCACTGAGAATCGTTAAGAATAAAACTACGGGAATAAATGGTTAGATGGACTCTGAGTTTCTTTTCAGCTTCAAAATAAGATTCTACAATTCTATGAACTCTAGAGTTACAGCGATGGCCATTTCTTTCTTCAAGAAAGACTCCTAAAGTTGTAAACACCAGAACACAAGTCTAGTACCACCTGTGGTCTCTATGTTCCTTAGATGTCAAGTTACCTTGGCCATCCCATGCTAACAAAGATGGGATCATTCAAGGAATGAATGTATGAATGAATAGAATCATTTTTTATACCTTCCACTTTGGTTAATAAATTTAAATGTTGGCATCTCTCCACTATTTCTAAAGGCTTTTTCTTTCATCATAGTAGACTAATTTAATGGGGAGAAGTTGTCGTTAATTACACACACATACATACTCACAGGAACAGAGAAGAAATTCTATAGCAATATTGGAATCGGTCCACGGAATTCTTATTTTGACAACAGAAGAGGATTAATTTCAAAAGACTCCGAAGTCAATGACACCTTCTTAATTTTACAGTTTCCATTTTACTGATATAAGAAAAACATGTCATTGGCATTATATTTTTAATGATTCATCCTGCACAGTAGTTGACACGGCAAAGCTAAAACAGATCCTAGATAGCCACTTGCAAAGTCAAATGTCTAATAGGAGAGTAGTGTCATAGCAGAGGGAAAATTCCCATTAATTAGCCAGTTCTAGAAGAAGTATCTTGAAACATAATGAAATAATATACATGCAAGCATCAAACTTGGTGATAGCTTTAAAACATGCCCCCACACGTTTCCAACTGGTTGTTTTTGCCGTGGGTAAGGAGAGTGTGACAGCAATGGGGTGTAAAGGCACTAGCTGCACTTTTTCCCAGGCAAACCAATTAGCAATTGTAGACTTGAAAAGAATCATTTTGTGATTTTCTGTCAAGGGAAATTCTGCCACAGTTAGCAGGGGAAAAAAAGATTGCATTTTATTCGCCTCTGCTGCGACAGCCTCCCTTTCCCATGAAAAAGATGCTGGCCTTCCTCACACCACCACCCTGACACCTCGGTTTGATGTTCTTCTCTTCAGTACATAATCCTGAGTGTGCTGACGTCCAGCATGGCTGCTGCTGAAGAAATCCACTCCAGGCACCAGCAGCGAGAGGAAAGCTATACATTACCGACATGTTCATCAGTACCCTTTTGCGTTGCCAAAGAAATAAATACCACCTCACACTGGCTTAAGGCAAAAGGGGATTCGGTGGCTCAGAGCCATCAGGAACCTGCCTGTTCACCTCTCAGCTCTGCTTTCCTCCGCATCAGCTTCCATCTCCGGCAGGATCTCCCTGCATCAAGGCACAGAGGCCCACCTACGGCTCCAGGTTTACGTGCTTTCACAACCTATCTACAACATAGATCTCTTTCGTGCTAACTCCAGGAAAAGGTCCCAGGCAGAACCGTTGCTGTCCTACCTTAGCTCACATGACCTTCACAGACTAGTCACTGTGGCCAGCCAGGTCCAATGCTCTGCCCAACAGGCTTGGGTCACCTGGGGGCTCCTGGAGTGGGGGTGGGAGTGGGAATGGAAAGTGTAATTCCCCAACAAAAAATCAGGGTGCTGTAGCCAAAGGAAAAGAAGGGGAACTGAGAAGCCAAAAATAACAAATGTTGCCTACAAAACTGAGTCATGCTTTTCCCCCTAAGATTTGTACATGTTTTCTACACAATTAAAAGAAAAAAGAACAAAAAGCAAAAGCGAAGGCAGGGAGCACATTGCTTTTCTCAACAAATACACACTCCCAGGCTAGTAGCTCAACCATCCTCATGATTTCACTTAGAGCTTTTTCTCTGGTAGCCCCCAAAGTCTCCAAGGAAGATTTAAAAAAAAGCCTACTATCCTCTCTACTTGTAGGACCCAGAGGCATTTCAAGCTGAACTTGTTCACAACTGACCTCATCGTATTTCCTCTTGAACCTAACCCTTCTCCAAGAGTCTCTATTTCAGGAAGTGCCACCACCATTGCCATCCTCCTAGTGACCTCAGGATAACTAATCCCAGCCTTCTCCTGCTCTCCCACCAACTCCCACCTTCAATGCGGCCCATCCCAGAGCAATCACCAAGGCTCGTCCATTTTTCCTCCTAAATGTAATGCTCCTCAAAGGTGTCTCTTCTGCTCTATCTCTAGTCCCACTGTCAGGGACCTCACCATCTCTCAGAGTCCCGCAGTGATTCTAGGTGGCTTTACTGGCCCTGCTCTTGCTTCCTTCCTGAGCAGCTGCTGAGGGATCACTCCGCAAATCTGACCACTTCACTCACCACTCTATAACATTTCTGTGGTTCTCTCTCATCTACCACTGTGCTTTTCCAGTGAAATCTTATATGGAAGCCCAACGTAGTCACTTTTTAGGGCTGCTGTGACAAATTACCACAAACTTTTTGGCTTAAAACAACAGAAACGTATTCTCTCACAGTTCTGGAAGCCAGAGGTCTGAAATCAAGGTGTTGGCAGGGTTGGTTCCTTGTGGAGACTGAGGGAGCATCCGTTCCACTCCTCTGTCTGAGTGTCTGGCAGCTCCAGCGATCCTTGGTGTCCCCTGGCTTGTAGATGAATCACTTTGTTCTCTGCTTCCTCCTCCTCCCTGTTTCTCTGCAGGGTCTGTATATCTCAAATCTCCCTCTCTTTTCTCGTATCCAAGGACACTAGTCATTGGATTCAGGACACATCCAGTTAATCCAAGATGATATCATCTTGAGATTCTTGATTTAATTACATCAGCAAAGACCCTGTTTCCAAATAAGGTCACATTTATAGGTACTAGAGGTTAGGACTTAGATATATATTCTGGGGGGCACAATTCAACCCACTACCCAAAATATATGCAATCATATTACAAGATAAAACCCCAGCCCTTATGAGTCATGGGACTTGGGTGGAGCTCCCCACATTAGCTGCCTCTGCTGGCTCTGTTGTCATTGGCTTCCACGCCCGCTTTGGGCTCCAGTTGTCCCCAAGGCTCTTTCCTGCCTCTGTGTCTTTGCCAGTGCTGGTGCCTCTACCTGAGATGCTCTTTTTCCTGTATCACCTATGACCATACCAGAACTAAGTCACCAACGCAGAGGTCTCACAGATAGTCACAAGTAAAATTTAACATCACAGTTTTATTTGACTTTTGCAATGTTTAAGAAAAAATTTAACCAACTGCCAACATTTAACAATCAGGAGATATATAAAAATCCATATTCCCAGCTTCTCTTTGGCAGCACAGGCCTGCTTGCTTTCTGGTGTTGCAGCATGAGGCTGGAGCTGGGTAGTAGCAGGGCCGCCCTCCTCAGTCCTGCACATGCTCTCCTGTTCGCCTCCAGGCTCGACACTCACCTCCATTACCACTGGGTCCTGCAGGCCCTTGAGTTCATTCCCTGCCTAAAGGCTTGGCTCCCAAAGTGAGTTGCTTTCTTCCCAGGGAAACCTCAAGCTAACCTTTCCCCTTTCATCCAACCATTTCTCCCACTCCTGCCCCACCAGCTGCCCTCAGGAGGGGCCACCTCACACACACACTCACTGCCTTAGCTCAGCTGTAGCAAGTTATCATAGACTGGATATTTATTAACAGGCATTTAGTTCTCACAGTTCTGAAGACCAAAAAGTCCCAAGATCAAGGTGCCAGCTGATTCAGTTCCTAGTGAGGACTCTCTTCCTGGCTTGCAGACAGCTGCCTTCTTGCTATGTCCTCACATGGCAGAGAGGGAGTGCTCTGGTGTCCCTTCCTCTTCTTATAAGGTTGCTAATCCTATGACCCACCTTCATGACCTCATCTAAATCTAATTACCTCCCAAAGGCCCCACCTGCAAGTACCATCACATTGGGAGACAGGGCTTCAACATATGAATTTGGGGGGGACACATTCAGCCCATAGCACACACACACACACAGAAGCTCCATCACTAGCTGGCACTCCCCCTTGTTCTCTCTCTACCTTCCTCTTTCACAAAAATGTTACACATCCTATAAATACAATTAATCTTTAAACTACAGCATCAAGGCCAAAGCAGGACACCACTGTCCACATCCAAATGCCTACTTACTCTGCAAACCATAAGCTGCTACCATCTTTATGTTTATTTTTCCATTTCAAGTCTGTCTTACCTATTCATTTTAACCCAGCTTTACTAATAATGAAATGGCATTGAAATTGGAAAAAACAATGGGATTAGTCCTACCCTATATATCCCAAGAAATGGTTCTTCATAGACGTGATTGATTTTCAGGACCCGCTGACCTAGACTTAGTACATGTGACATATCTGCAGCATTATGTCCATGTAACTTGAATTATCAACTAACTGGAGGATTGAGGGTTTAAAGTAAAAAAAACCACAGGAGAATGAGAACTGTTAACAGCATCTGGCCAAGTACAGCTTTCCCTCCAGAATGATTCATGGAAGTTTCCTTACATTGGATGACTAAAAATGCAGTCTCTGGATGTGTGAGCTTGAGAAAGTTGCTTTACTTCCCTTTGCCTCCATTTTTTTCATCAGTAAAATGGTGACAGTGGCAGTACCTACCTCGTGAGATTGTTGAGGGTTAAATAAGTTAATATGTGCAATGTAATAAGGACCAGGCCGGGCACCAATAAATATTAGCTATTTTCCTAAACACAGGGCTCCAAACTCAGATGCTTACAGGGGCCACGCAAAGAACTGAAGAGAACACACACTTCATCTTAAGGGGGCAGCTGTGACTAAGTTTCAGCTGCAATGAGTGCCCCATTGGCCTCACCTTCCAGTGTTTCAAGAGAATCAAAAGGCAGGTTTTTACTTAAAATGTCTGATTTTTCATGTTGCCAATTAATTTAACTTGTAAATCCTTACATGGCCCAATCAAAACCCAGCAATGGACCATCTGTGTGTCTTCTGTCCAAAGCAGGAAGGGAATATAGCCTCTTGCTAATGTGTCCCTGCCTTAATTTTACCCATCAGCACATCCCAGGCCCCTCCTTGTAATAACTCCCCATCTACTGCTCCTGTGTTGACTCAATCCGTCTAACAAGCCACTCATTCTTCACTTTCTCCCTAAATTACTGAAAAAAGATTGAAACCAGCAGCCAGCCACCCAGGCAAATTTTAATTGAAAGGATAAATTGCTGCAATTACTCCTCTGCCTTGCAAACCTGCTCTCTGGGAGCACAAGGGACCTCCAGACTCTGCAGGATTTTCACCAAAGCCACACTGCTAAACCCCGATGCTGAAGGAAGCCCCCCTCGCCCCACCCGCACTCCCACAGCACTCCTAGATCTGTTCTTTGCTTAAAAACAGCCAAAGCAGATTTCACATAACAGGAAATAAATGCTAAAATAAACGTGGAACCATTTGTTTTTTCCCAGCTACCTAGCTTGCCGTCATGTGCAATATGTCAGGTTTCTGAGGACACCATTCTTTTTCCCGAAGTGAGCCTCACACATTCACAGAACCACTTAAACTTCCTGCCCCCACCAATGTGGTTTTCATAACCAAGCAGAGAAGAGGGAATTGTTAGGAAGCCATCTCGTGCTCGGGTCCTGCGTCAACAAAGTGCCTCATGACCAGGAAGTGAGTGCTATTAACCGTGAGACCATGATTCCTCTTTAAAACAATGGTGCCCAGAACATAACTCTAATCTCATTATTTTATTACTTGACTGTTGTGCTTCTATTTTTTAAATGACTGGATTGTGCTTTTTGCACCTATATTGCACTTTATTATGCCCTAAAGGTGTCATTTAAGTGTACCTTTATTCTCATTTTAGGGCATATGGTTTGCAGTTTTGCAACAATGAAAACAAGTCGGAGTTGTAGAAAAGTAATTTGAGAAGAGGCCAGTCTTTGAAGCTCGTATTTTTAAGGGCTTTGAATTAGGGGGAAAAAACATTTGTTTTACTTATTGACTGTGGTTAAAAGCACCATTACATTTGCTTGTAAATCAGTTATAATTTGAGAAAGAATAGTTTCTTTAGAGCTTCAGAAAATGGCCCACTTGCCACCAGCATATTTTCCATTTTGGCTCAGTAATAAAACAGTATTCAATAAATGAAAGACATTAGAATTTGTTTAGATTTCTTTTTTGAACTTTTTATATAAAACACTTCTGTTCCATTAGGATAATCCTATTTGACTTGCTTCTCCCAGTCAAAGGAAAGGAAAAAGCTATTATGAGAGAGCCAGGAACAAAGGATTTCCCACCCCTGGTCTGGCTTTGATCCTCACGTGGTCATAACAGGCCTCCGGCAGTAGCCAATAACTTCCGGCTTCAAAGAAGGGGAAACAGGCTTAAAATGAATGCACCTCCCAGTGATGCCATGAGGTTTGCGGCCAGCAGATTGCTCTCCTGACCCCTGTGTACAATCACTTTCTGCCCTCAAGTGATGGATACAATTACCACTGTTTTACCTACAGAGAAACCCCACTATTATTTTATGGCTGCTGAATTCTCCTGCCCGCATCTAATACAGTCATGGTGTTGAACTCCACCATCCCACACTACGCTTGTGTTAAGATAATCAAAAAAAGTGAAGCATTGCATCCCTTTTGTTCTTTTAAAAGCACCAGAGCAGAAACCAACTGTTTTTAAACATCTCACCATAGCAAGATTTTTATAAATGAGTCTTTTTGCTGATGTAGCAATTGCTTTACATAGGAAAATGAAGATATAAATTTGGTGCTCTCCTGGATCTACACAAATGAGAAAAAATACTCGTAATTTTGGAAATTATCTAGTTCAGCAACTCCATCAACTTTCAATTAACCTCAGAATGCCAGGCCATTACTGCTGCCAGATTAGCTCGAGAACTCTCTAGGACCCTTTAATTCTTCACACCAGCACTTTTCCATATTTATTTATTCTCTTCCTCCCATATCCTTGTTCTCTCCCCTGCCTCCTCCTATTCTTTTTCATCCTTCTCCATCTGCCATGACTCATGAGTGATGGCGGGCAGAAGTCATGGCCACCATTGTGGTGTCAGGAACTAAGAGCTAATCTGGGAAATCAGACAAAGAGAGGCAGTCTTCACCAAACTTGCAAAAGGCAGACTGATTCTAGCCATCAACCCTCCACCTTTCCCACATCATACACACTTTTCTCCTTCGTGAATCCTCTTTCTATTCACCTTCCCCCAACGTGTCTTTGTAGCCTTCTTTCCAAACCTTTGCTCACGCCATTCTTTCTTTAGAGAATGCCTTCCCTGAGTCTATTTATACAAATCTACTCTTCATTTCAAGGTACAACTCAATTCCTTCTCTTTTTCCAAGCATTCAATGACCAAAAGAGCAGGTCATGAACTTTCCTGCCTTGAATGCATGTAACACTCACTGTCCAGAGCAAGTATTTTGTTCATTCAACAGAGCACACCTGAGTACCTACTACATCCTAACACAATGCTAAACCCTGCATTGCAGGATATTTTAAAAAATGAATAAAATTTACTCTAGCAAGGAAGAAAAGATGACATATGACACAAATATCTGTATGACACTGTAGAATGTGATGAGCATTATGAAAGATATATAAAGTAATTTTATAATTCAAAAGAAAGAGACAGATGACTTCTCTCTGGGGAAATTGCTTCAAGGACTTGCTTGTGATGCCAGCCTAGGGGCAATGCCAATCTCTCTCACATCAGTATTTGTGGGCCTGGAGTCAGTCCTCTTGCCTTTTACTGCTTGCCCTGCATTGTTCACTTACATTTTCAGATGCTTTTGTCTTGCCTCTTTAATAGATTATGAGCCCAAAATGGACTGAAATCTTGCCTAATAATTTATGCAGTTCCTTCACTGCCTCTTACATAGTAGTCATGCAGTAAATATTTGCTTATTTACTCAAGAAACTCTTATTTAACTCTTACCAGTTTCTAGGCTCTGTGCTGCATGCAGGGTAGTTACAAAAATGAATATAATCATAAAATCCAATCCCCACCTAAGTGAAGTACACAGTCTAATACTTGAGGAGACATTTCCACAACATGATGTAGGGTAACCAACACAGAGACACCATAAGAGCCAAAAGGATGGCAGCCAACTTCTACAGAGAGGAACTTGGCTAGGGACCATTCTGCTAAGGAGGGGAAGAACGAGCTGAACTTCACAGATGCACGGAGGTTTACCAGATGGACAGGGAGAAAAGCGGTATTCCTGACACGAGACGAAAATGTGCAAAGGCCTGAAATACCAAAGAAATAGGAAACAGAAGTTGGAGTGAGAGAGGTTTTTATTTGCCACACTAATATCTTACCTTAGTGCCTCTCATATGCAAAAACGATGCAGAATTAACTCAACTATGATTCTTTTTTCCTTTCTTTCTTTTTTGTGAGGAAGATTAGCCCTGAGGTAACATCCATTGCCAATCTTCTTCTTTTTGCTAAGGAAGATTGGCCCTGGGCTAACATCCATACCCATCTTCCTCTACTTTATATGGGATGCCACCACAGCATGGCTTGATAAGTGGTGCATCACTCTGTGCCTGGGACCCGAACCTGCGAACCCTGGGCCACCAGAAGCAGAGTGCACGAACTTAACCACTATGCCACCGGGCCAGCCCCCAGTGATTCTTATTTTTTATGCTAAATGTTGTATTTGTAAAATTGTATTGTAAATTGTAAAGCAAAAAAAAAAATTTCTATTTTCAGGTTGTGGTTTTCTCTTACTTTCAGCCTGATAGGACCTCCTGAATCTGCATCCCTCTTAAATAAACAACTTAGTCAATTAGTCCATCATAGGGTCATTGCTTCTTTAGATCATTAAGGAGGAATTAATTTTAATGCACAGGTAATTTTTCATCAGATACAATGTGGTCCCTTCCTAAAGAAGCATTCCAAGCAAGATTTCTTTAGAACAACCATGTAAGTTAGCACTGATATTTGCCTAGAGCAGGCAGCCCTGGGGATAACACCAGAAATTGTGGGTAAGTCAAGAAGCCTTTTTGGTAAGAGATCCAGCTAATGGCCAATTCCATGCAGCTTCTTTGATATTTATCAGGATTCCCAGCAGGAAGCAAGCAACCCCAAGAAGTCCCGTCTGAGTAGCCCTCTCCACAGATGGACTTTATCATCACTGGTTACCCTCTCCCCACTCTCTGTCCCACTGCTGTCCTCCCTGAAAATCAAAAGTAACTTCATCTCGCATCTTTCTGGGGATTCCTGACCTAGGAATTATAAAAGTTTAAGTTACTGAACAAGTAGACATTTTATTTGAAATCCCTATGTCTCTTTTAATAAATGCATTATTCCTAAGATAAATGCTCCATATTCTGAAACGTTTGTATGGATTTTTCCCACAGGCTATATGCTGAGACACTTTAAAAATGTCAGTAGGCTAGGTTTCAGAAGATGAAGGGGATCTGGTTCTAAAAGGTTACTAAGAAAGCTGTTAGTAGGACAATTCCAAAAATAGCTCCTCAGTAGAGATTTCTATATTTTTATTGGGTAGAAATTGGATGTAGGAAAGCATTTAATTGACGAATTGGGGGACTAAAAATAAATGTGAATTTCATGCTCAGCTAATAAGCATACAAAACGAATTATGTGCAAGTTCAGTTAAAGAGAAGAATGGAAATCAATTTCAAGAGATTCTCTAAGGGGCTGAAGGGTGTATTGACAACACTGAAAAGTGGGAAGTGACTGGGGTATGGGGCAGGATTGGTTACTCCAGTGACTAAATGGGGTCAGACGCTCATACCATAGATTTCTACTTGTCATTTTCCCAATAGTCCCACTCTCCAAGCTCCTACATAGAAAAGAGATGTTTGTCTGGAGAAGCAATGACCATGTTCTCATAAATTCTGAAACAATACCATTTGATCCTACCCTTCATAATAGAGACTGCCTATTCCTTAGTTATGAAATTTACCCTTCTCTCCTTTCCCAGTTTATGTGCCAGGACTGGAGCCACAAGACAGAATCAGTTGATACTCTTCAGGCTACAGTTTCTAGCAAAATCTAACTCCTACCAATGCTGTAATGTCTTCCAAGCCAATCAGTGTATCACTGAGACCTACAAAAGTTCTCACTATTCATCACTTCTGTTCTTCCCTGAGCAGCCCATCTGCTCCTCCTACTGCACTTCCAAGCCCTCTTACACACCACACCAACTTAAGTCTGCTCCTAACAAGGTTGTGCACGGCACAGCTTCCTTCCCCATGCAGCTCTCCTTTCCCGTTACACCTTCCTTCCCCCATTACACCTTCCTTCCCCCCTTACACCTCTCCAAGGCATTAGCTCACATCAACAGTCATTGAGCACATATGTTCTGCCACCAGCTGTGCAGGGAAAGACTGAGTAGGAATCAATATACCCCAGGGCCTACTAGAAGACAAGTGAGACCAACATTTCTGTCCTTTGAGAGAGTAAGGACACTGGGAAAGGAGGATAAAGGGGCTGAGGGAGAGGGGTTGAATCAGTCTAGGGCTCAGGAGGATGCTCTTATGGCATATCAGCCCTGAAATTGCTACTCTTTCAAAGTCAGAGAAAAAGTCAAATGAGATAATCTTTGTTTATTCCATCAATAGAGGGGAAAAAAGTGGAACCAGCTTTGCCAACATGCCAAGTTCAGCCAGTAGACTGGGTTCTCCCTAACTTTGATCTCAAAGAAACTGTATGGTTATGGTGTTGGCAGCTGTGTCACACTTAGAGCTGGAGACCAGTCCCTGGGACTGTCTTCACAGGAGTGACCTAGGCTACCATATTGGAAACAATAGGGCAGCCCATCATTATAATTGGGGTTTTCTCTCAGGAACTGAATTACTGAAGCATAAAGAAGGAACTTTCTTCAGGTCTCTGGCACACCATATTAGGGTAATTTGTTGGAAAAGAGACATCTAATGGCCTCTCTTTAGGGTCCTTTGGCCCCACCCCCTCAGAATCTAGGTGAGAGGCTTCATTCAGGAGAAGGAGCGGAGCAGAAGACTAAGCTAGTAACTGATCATATCCCTTCAACTTTCCTTTCTCCTGTGCCTCACAACTCAGTTAATGCCACCACCAACACCTCTGTTGTCTAGGCCAGAAATCTCAAACCATCCTTGACCCCTCTGTCTCCATTACTAGCACCTCCCACTCAGTCTATCACAAAATCTTATCAAATACCTCTTGAGTCTATCCACTTTTTTCTGACCCATGTCTCACCTCCTAGCCTAGCCCACCATCATCTCCAGTCCACTCTCCACAAGTTTAGAGAGATATATTTTGAAATGTCACCCTCCCTGAGATTAAAACCCATCAAAGCTTCTCACTGATTATCCTTCCGGCAAACTCCTACCTCTGTCCAGCAAAGTCTTCACAGTCCAGCTCTTACCAGGCTTTCCAACCTCATCTCCTCATCTTTTGTACTTCGTCCCTCCCCATCTCAGTCTGCCTCCTACCACCACAAACACACACACACACACACACACACACACACACACACACATACAGGCACATATATACTCTGTGATTCAGCAACACTGAATATTCAGGTCTTTCAATGAGCTGCACTCTTTCCCTTTAGCTTGCTCTTCCCTATCCCTAGAACACTCTTCCTCCTTCTCAGTCTTCAGTACTTACCTTACAAGTCAGTTCCTCTGGGAAGCTTTCTCTGAACAACCTAGTTTGGGGGTGCCACTAATACCCAATGTCTCCTCCCTTCAGTGTGGTTATCTAATTACCTATGTGCAAACCCGCTCACAACAGATTTGGGTCAGGATGAGACAACAAATGGAAACCCCTGGACTGTGATTTGCTCTCTGCTTTCTTCCCATTCACATTTCCATCATGACTGAGAGGAGTACACACACACGTGGACACCGCAGCCCACAGACCTAAGCTCTACCCACAACCACTTTCTTAAACTACTTGCCCCCAGCCAATCCACTGGCCTAGCAGAGCTTACTTGGTTTGCTCTAGGGGGCTGGATCTGGAAAGAGGCCAATCCATGCCTGGGAAGCTGCTGGAACTGTTGAGGCAGGAATTCCCATCCTGGATGCTGGCAGAAAGGATGGGAGCAGTGTGCTTGAGGTGGAAATTGTTTCATTGGCCCCGCCCATGACTAGAATGGGGCCTCATACAGCACAAGACCTAGCGCAGGGGGCAGCTCGCTTGGATCAGGGGAAAATCTGCCTGCCTCCCTCCACATGAACTTAAGCTCCTAAAGAAGAAGTACCATGCCAGCTTGATCACCACCTGTGTTACACAGTCTTTAGCACAGCACATAGTAGCTGTTCAATAAATATTGACTAAATGAATTACAGAGTTTGGGGAAGACAAGGAAGGGGTTGCACGAAGATTAATAAAAATATGTCCAGTTCAACAAATATTTGCTGATCCCTTATGGAGGAGGCACTGTGGGAGATTCAAAGATGAACCAATTGTGGCCCCAATACTGAACTGGTTACAATCTAATAGGTGTGATAATATGTATTTATATCTATAGTACCAGGCTACTGGATATGCAAGCTCATGGTGAAATACGATTATGGATATTTGTTTCTTTTTGTTTTGTTTTGTTTTTGTTTTTGTGGGGAAGACCAGCCCTGAGCTAACATCTGTTGCCAATCCTCCCCTTTTCGCTGAGGAAGACTGGCCCTGAGCTAACATCCGTGCCCATCTTCCTCCACTTTATATGGGACGCCGCCACGGAATGGCTGACAGGCAGTGCGTCAGCGGGCGCCCGGGATCCGAACTCGCGAACCCCGGGCTGCCAAGCGCGAACTTAACTGCTGCGCCACCGGGCGGCCCCTGGATATTTGTTTCTTAAAGGAAAATATTTAAATAAAGATGCCGATCAATAGAGAGTTAATGTATCTTCATAGTTGTTAGAGAATTTTGGTGCAAGATTTAATTATGATGGTTGATTGAGGCATAATTAAGACTTTCTATACATTTTAGACACATTTATAGTAGCATCTCCTATTTCCTTGCAATTTTACCTGGTGAGTAACTGTGGGATGTAAACAAGTTTTTCTCTTTGTCCCGTGTCCTCAGCATGATAACCTCCTTAAATAATTCTACCTTCCTGGACAATATGGTGTCCGGTGGACTGTTACAAACTGAGCCCCTCACAGGGAGAAGGTGGGAACTGACTGTGTATTGTACTCTGACAGAATGCTTATTGCTTTTCTTTGTACAAAACATTTAATTGACTCAAATTGCAGAACAGAAAGGATGTGTATTTGCTGGCAATACATATACTACCAGAAGATCAAAATCGCACTTCTCAAAAACTGGAAGATTTTACCATTATACATTTGTGTTCTTTTTAAAAGCCTCTTTGATAAACATGGCCCCTGGCCTTGAGGTCCTCTCTAGCTAGTCCCGTTTGATTGCAATTATTCATCTTCATTAGGAACTTCACCTATAATTGACTGTATTCAAGAGAAAGCTTGGTGGGTGTTTTAACACAACATGCAGTTGCTTTCAAGCTTCAAATCAGAGAATCTATCCTGTTGATTTTTCTCATTTCCAAGTTTTTTCTTTGGTTTGGCTACTTGAATAAATTGTTAGACTTGGATCCCTCCTAAATAGAAGTCCGATATCCAAGATCTTACTTGATCAATGTCTTAGTGTTTTAATGGTCTCCATTTATCCTCCTCCATTTCACTATTACAGATCATGTCTTAATAAACTTCAAAGGCCTCCCAAAGAATTTAGAAATCCTATCACTTATCATGTTATCTGAAATAGATTGCCCACTCACTGAGGTTCGGAAGCCTTTTGCTCTGTAGGGACTCAAAGAAAGTATGTTAGACTCTTTCAGGATACCCAAAAGAGACATGTGCTCAGGTTACTTCCAAAAAGTCATGGGGTTTGTTGTACATGTTCATTAACCAGAGTTCTTTTCATCCTTTCTTCGTTATGCTACAGGCTCGCCTATCAACCTCACTCCCCTGACTCATCCCTTATTCAAGCAGCCGGGCCCATGGCATTCATCGCCTCCAGGGAGAGTTGCTGCAGCAAAAAGGAAACAAAGAAAAAGGTCTCTGACTGGGTTGGGTCTCACTGTACTAGTATCCTAAACCCAGAGGAATAGAAAGGACTCAGAATATATAAAAAAGCAAGAGGAATAAGAGCTAACACTGCTTCCCCGATGTACACAAGATAACCTTGGACTTCCCAAGGCTGGGAGAAATAGGAGGGGTGAGGAGAGAGCCAAAGAGAGGCGACATGTGCAGGCCTGCAATGAGGAGGGACTTGGAGTGACCATGAGGCAATAGTGCCATCAGGGTCACCAGGCTGCATGGCCTGTGCTTCTTCAATATGTCCTCTATTACCAGCAACCTGCAGCCCCTGGGAACCAGTCAGCCTCTGCAGATGGTCTGGCCCCCACCCTGAACAATGCACCTTCCTGCTCCAAAGGGCTATGATACCTCTCCTTCCCAATGCTCCCCACAAAGGCCCTGCCGCAACAGTAGACAGTGCATCCTTGGTGACCCTCTAGGATGCCAATTTAGCCTCAGACTTTGTCAGTGCCAATAAGCTAACACAAGTTGCAACAACCCTGAACACTCATGAACCATCAAAGAAGGACAGGAAGCTGGATACCCCTTGGGGAGCAGGTGGTATGGAGAGGAAAGTCTTTGTACCAGTGTATGGATGCAACTGAGCTCAAGCTTCCCCAAGCCCCACCCCCTACCCTCTGTCAGCCCTGAGCCAGGCATTAGTAAAACCCACTATTAGATAAGAATTTACTAGAAAGCTAGGCAGTCAGGAAACCGTCCCAGTTCAGCCCAGCCAAGTCTCACAGAGACCAGAATATCATCCAAGACACAATGCAACACCAGCCATCAAGCCATAATATCCCCTCAGCAGCTGCCTTCTGCTGTCCCCACTGCAGTGCTCCATGGGGGTGGATGATGCAGCTACTGTCCCTGCAGCTCGGTCTCTAGTTCACCTGCTTCTGCTGCTACCAACAAATTCTGAATGTCTGGAGTTCAAGCTACTCAAGTGACAGGCTGATTGGTCAGCTCATGTGGAGGGGCTGGGCTGAGCTCTCAGGCCATGTCCCTCCGAGGCCACAGGCCAGCCTATGAGTTGGCTACCATTGGACAGAGCACCAATCACTGGCCAGATCCAATGATGCCAAACACAGACAAGGAACTGTGGGTTTGGCAGTTATTCTGAGACTTCCCAGAAAGGTACAGTGTAACTCTCAGATGCTTTACACGACAGGCCAAGAAAGGACGTTGGTAGTGTAAGGCTATTCTCATTTTCAGTATCTGAGAACCAAACCCCAAGGGTGAAGTCATCTGGCCAATGTCACACAACTCCTTGGTGGCTGATTTGGAACTAGAATCTGGTTCTGTTCATTTGCAGAAGTCGAGATACAGAATATAAATGTAAATTGAGGCGCATGCACATCACTTGCCAAGTTGCCAAAATTTCAATATCTTTTTACTGATTTGTCCAGATAGAAACTTAGCAGCCATGACCACACAGCAGGCACAAAACTCGAGAGAGATTACTTGGATCTCAAATGTAACGGAGAGCACTTTGAGGAACAAAGGCCAACTCTCCTGGATTAGAAGGTTCCTAAATCATTGAAAACCCAGTCAGCAGCAGATCTCCCCCACAGAATAGGAAGGAGGATATAGAGACCCCAAAAAGTGCTAGTGTATGTGCCCGTGTGCATCTGTGGCACCACATGCTGAAGGCTGGAGGCCCCCGGACTTTGCCAAGCACCTCTGACTCCAACATCTCCTACGCAGTGCTGTCTCGAGTTGCCTTTTCTGTGCTGGTCCAAGACTGGTTACATTCATGCCCATGGATATGAATTTGAACTATTCAAGATGTTTTACAAGCATTTTTGTGATAACTCCACAAACACATACCCAAAACATTGCATTCTGTAAAATTGCATGCTAAAAATAACAGGGCTTAGGGGGAAATAGTGTTGGGGAAATTGAGACAAAATCTATGGAACTTTGTCACTAAAGCCCCAACAAAAAGAATAACAACTCTCATAAATATAAAGGCCCGGTTCACTTTCCGCTGACATTAGCACGCAGCACCACGATCAGTTGATCATTTGCGGTTTTAAACCAGAGGCTCTGGTGTCCTCCTTACACATATAAGTCCTTGGAGACATGCACTTCTAATAGAGACCAGTTTCACCAAAATTGAAAATCAGATACTTTGTCTTAATATAGGAGGAAATATCTTTTTTAGCTTCCTGTTTTTTGTTTTGTTTTGTTTTGTTTTTTGGTGAGGAAGATTAGCCCTGAGCTAACTTCCATTGCCAATCCTCCTCTTTTTGCTGAGGAAGACTGGACCTGGGCTAACATCCGTACCCATCTTCCTCTACTTTATACATGAGACAGTTGCCACAGCATGGCTTGATACGTGGTGCGAAGGTCCGTGCCCGGGATCCGGGCCTGCTAACCCCAGGCCGCCAAAGTGGAGCCTGCGAACTCAACCACTACGCCACCAGGCAGGCCCCTCTTTTTAGCTTCTTAATCTGTATGCTCAGCTTCCTCAGATAGCTGAGTGCATTGAAAAATATAACCATTCTTGAAGGCACTAACCCAGCTATTACCAGCAGTAAAGGTGGTCAGTTCTACAGGATTTTCAGCTTTTTTCTTTAAGTCCTCATATCTGGGCAAAGTTTTCTCTTTAACTGTGAGGAAATGTGCTTCTAATTACTTCAAAACATTAATGTGCCTGGGAAAATCCTGTGCAAATCAACATGACTTCTGCATTATAGTGACATCATTCCTTATTTACCAATCGTGTTTCAGCCAATACACGTTAAATAAACACGCATTGCAACAAAAGAGGCCATAGTGCTTTAATTGTTCTGTTTCTAGGACAGAGGAAACTGTTAGAACAGCACCATTTTCACTGGCACGTTGGTATTTCTGTTATCAGCTGGAAATGGAACCACAAATTGTAGATAATAAGCAATAGCTGAAAACACATTTAAGAAAGTCAAAGTCAGCCCAGACTTTCTGAGAGCTGAGTTTGGTATTACTGAGCTGAATGGTTCAGCTTAAGCAAATGCCCAATGGAGGTGTCAAAAACAGAGCAAAAGAGGGCCAGCCCAGTGGTGTAGTGGTTAAGTTCAAGTGCTCCACTTCAGCAGCCTGGGGTTCGCAGGTTTGGCTGCTGGGCACAGACCTACGTACCACTTATCAAGCCATGCTGTGGTGGCGTCCTACATATAAAGTAGAGGAAGATGGGCATGGATGTTAGCCCAGGGCCAATCTTTCTCAGCAAAAAGAGGAGGATTGGCAATGGATGTTAGCTCAGGGATAATCTTCCTCACAAGAAAAAATAGAGCAAAAGAGTAGAATGGAATCATCCTTTCATGCTTTCTATCGGGGTATGCATTAGGTCTCTCAAATGAAAACCAGAACTGAAATCCTCCAAAGCTAGCAATCAGAGACGCAGGTAAAATTCAGATAAAGGAATAAACATACCTAGAGCTTTCATCTCATTAAAATAAAAAAAGAAAAAAGACAAGGAGGAGAGCAATGGAAGGAGATGGGTTCATCCAGGTTCTAACGGTCACATGAACACTGACAGTGAGGAGTGGAGATGAGGACTTTCAAAAGGAATAAATTTCTCAGCATGAATTCAAGCTTATTTAATTTGTGGCCTTGTTCCTCATAAAATAATCTCCCGCACCCCCATAGTACACAACCCACCATGGGAATTACTGCTCTAGTGCAACCCATCAGGCACACTTAGATCAGCAACATGTGGGGAACATTCCCTCAGGTGCTGTCTCAGCACCAAGGAGAGTTCCAAATCAATCTCAAGATTAGGTCCTTCTTCTTGCTTTTCCCTTTAAGCAACTAAGGGAAATCCAGTCCTACTGACTCCTTCATCCAGCTTTTGGTGTATGTGTGCTTCAGATGGATTCCAATTTCACACTCCAATGAGTTATTTTGCTCCTCAACCAGATCATACAGGTCCACTCCCACCTCATTTCATCAGAACCCTCTTTCAGAATTTGTTCCAGATCCAGGCTAGGGTACAAATGTATAAGAGTTAAATTTAGGGAACAATGAAAGTGTGAATGTCTATCTGAGAATGGGCGTGACGATGACTCACTATGCCCTGTGTGTGAGTGTGTGCGTGCGTGTGTGTGTGTGTGTGTGTAAAATCAAAGTCAATCTTCCACTCATGAAAGCTCTGCTATGGAGATAAAACCATTCCTCCTTTGTCCAACAATTTTGAAATTGAGATATTATTGAATATATACCAGGTAAATTTTTTTTCTCAGTTGAAAACATGAGCAATTGTAATTATAATACAAGAACATCCACATTAGCCTTTCATCTTGCTTGTACATGCTCATATCTGTTTCTCCATGAGACTTCTTTCTTCCTTCCCCCCAAAAGGGAATTTGAAATAAAATAAAGGCATAAGAGAAAATGAGCTATAAGGTTACCTTTTTTTATTCTTTTATTTCAAAAGAATGATCTGGACCAAGGAATACTTTTGTGAGGGAAAACAGATGATCCTCTAAAAGGACTCCACAATATGTGAGTATTATTGATTTTTCTTCCTAAGTCATTTCAGTGATACAATCTTGAGCTGAGTGACCATCGATAGTAAATGATTTCCAGCCAGACACTCAATCGTCAGACCTGCTTCTCTCAAAGGTTTAGCACTTCTGGTGAAAATATGTACATGGATTTTGAAGTACTAGTAGTATGTGATAGAAGATGTAACCTTCCAAGGATTTTTATTTATTATAATAAGCCCTATAACTGGAATTACAAAGGAGAGAGTGAAAGGGAGCCACAATTTCTGCTAGGTCTTTTTTTTTTTAAAGTCTTTTTTCAAGGCTTGAGAAATTACATTGACTAGACCTACTGCTTCCTAAACCTTAAAGTCAAAAAGAGACGATATTAAATCACCCAGGATGCAAATTTCTCATATCAAAGGACACACACAATAAGACAACATTTCAAAGTCTTAAGTAGCAGCACTACCACCTTAAAAGGTCAGTGATGTCATGATGCATGGGCAATAGGATCCAAGGAACATTTTTTTTACAATCCCTGGTGAGCCCCCTCTGGAGCTCTAACTTAACCCATATTCAAGTCAAAGTCCTAGGAGAATTCAACACCAATGGTTCTTTTGAATTCTATTAAATGCCAAGGGTTTAACCATAAAATTGAAGTTTCAACACAGCTCTTAGAATCCCAATAACAACAGACAACAACCCCAACCTTCAGGTTCAGTTCATAATTTCCCAGCCATACATATTCTCTCTTCCTCTTCCTCTCCTTCTCCCTCTGTATCTCTCCCTCTTATTACTTCCATTCCTAGGGCCAAGATGATTCTGGACAGGCTTATGTAAGTCCTTGGAAAATCAGAATGGCAGTGGACCACACTGGGTCTATCTCATAAAAAGAACAAATACTCATGTGAAAAAAAGTGGACACTTTAAGAACATAACATAAGGTTTTGGTAGGTTCTCCCAAGATCTTCTGTGAAAAGAGTAGCATTTAAGTGCTTAATCAATACATGAGAAACTTGGGAGGGTGTAGGGGGGCCAGGGGATAACTCAGCAGGATACACCACCAATGTTATTCTCCCTGAAAACCCACAGTGCTGAGCTGTGTGTCACCTGCATAGATAGCATTTCCATGGGTTCATGGGCTCATGAATTTGGCCAACCAGGTGGCCAGGTTTTATCTTTTTTCACTGAAAGGCAAGTCTGCTCACCAAGTAGATATTCATTAGATTTGCCAGTTTCAAACAACTCATCATCTGATATCCAGCTGATCAATGTAAATTACCACTAACTTCGCTGTAATCGCTTCTCTAATTATAAGGATGCTGAAAGACTTTGCAAATCGTCTTGGCTTCTTAAGCACTTACTATAGCTTTAACCTCCACAAGTCCCAACTGTGGGAATCTGTCCCCCCACAAAAGAAAGGCCTATGGAAAATAAAGGGAAGGTAGAAACAATGAAATGGGATGAATTTTCTAAACCCAAGGATTAGTTTTGTTTGGAAAGTCTGTTTCTCCCTTATCTGAAACACAAAAATGCCAAATACAGGCTGGCCAATTCATCGTAAACTAGAGGTGGTTTAGAGATTGACAAAAGTGCTTGACTGGAACGATGGACGACACTGGGGGTGCTCAGGGATGCAATCGGTAGATAACCTCCCATTCCCATTTGTGCTAATTGTCATATAATAGCTTGTTTCAGTCGTCTCACCAGCCTTAATTGCAGGCTGGGTTCTCACCTTTCAACTATAATCTCCTAGTTTTAATTGTAAACAATAAATTGTCTTTCAAATTCTTTCACTTTCCTTCGCCTCCATCCTCTCAAAATGGAATCCGCATCAGCTCGACATCAAGCAGAAAGTATAGTGGTGAGAGGCAGAGACGCCAGTGCAGCTCACGGAAGTCACCTCTGAGCTGTACTTCAAGGAATGAGAAACACAGGACAGGAGGCCCTAGAGACCCTGGCGCCGATGAACAGCAGCTAGTTCACCCACCACTAGTGGCCCACTTCACTGTGACGTGACTTTACCTCCACGCTCATCTCCTCCTACACGGAGGCCTCTGGGGAAAGCAATCTTGGCTACTTAAACAGTTAGTTTCCCAGAGTTGGTGCCAGACATTTCTTTTTAATTGCCTATGGGCCTCGAGAAATAAATGTTACACCACCGAGGTCCTTCCACTTGTTCCAATATGAATCAAGAGCAGATCTCTCAACCCACTGGGTAACATTCCCATTTATTCCTTTGTATACCATTCAGGGCCATTAATCACCCCAGCAGCCGCTCCTTCTCATAGGAGATGTGGGGAAATGATAATGTTTTATGTGGGTAATTAATCCTGTGGCAGATGTGGAGTTTCCAAGACTACTACCATTAGCACATTGACGGGCTTCTGAACACATATTCCAGCACTGCTTAGTAATGATTTTAATATGCTAATACTACGTTACTCATAAGCAAGAAACACGTAGGCCTTAAGTTTTATATAAGTGCTATTATTTGCAAAGGCTTTTCGGAGAGGAGTAGTGATGAGGTTTTTATATTCTTAATGCTGCTATTGAATAAACAGTGTCCAATTAACATACCAGCTGGAAGTACACCATTCCTCAGGTCTATTTCTTCCTATAATATTCAACATTTGTGAAGTGAATAAAATAATTCAGAGTGAAACTAATGGCCATGTGGGGAAGGGAAAACAGGAGTTCTGTGCTGGATTATTTTTCAAGCAATGTGGCTTTTGGTCTTGGAAATTACAAAAATGGTAAATAGAGCTACAAAAGAAAATGAAAAAAAAAATACTGGCTATGATCAGTAATTTAAAATGATTTCCTAAAAATGCAAAGCTGGTGTCTGCACCATACCAGCCTGGCTGCTGGGTAGTATTGTCAGCTGGGAAACTTGTGTTCTTAAATCAGCTATTTATTCAGAGCTGATACAGTCTACAGTCAGAAATTTACTTTTTTTTCCACTAGTTTAGGTAACGTAATAATCCCTAGATAGTCACAGTACCTCCTGTCTGCCTTTCTACTTGTCACATTTTCTCCTTAAATATGTTTTAGTATAATAATAAATTGCTATCCATGGTGAACGTGCTTCATCATAATTTTGCTTCATGCTGAATTCGTAAAATGGCCACTGTCATTGACAGGCAGTCTGTAAAACTAACAGCAACTATGATGTTGCCACAGGAGCTAACTCAAGGTCAAACCCTCAGTGTTGTAGAGGATAAAACACCATCTCTCAGAGAAGATTGTTTCTTATTGTTCTACGTTTAACTTGATAAAAGAAAAGGACTCCTGTCACAAAGACTTTGTAATAAAAAGTTATTAAAAATATTTTTTAATCAAACAATTTGGGTAACCATTTGCCTAGAGGATGAGAGAGAATGCCAAAAATGGAGGGAAAGAGATGTCCCAAGTAACTAAATGAATGGACCCCAGTGTGGTCAGCAGGCTCTGGTCAGCCAGTCAGTCTTTATGTGATGCCAGCATCTGCAAAGGTGAGTCTTACTGGAAACCTCTTTAGTCCAACATACCACACCAAGGACAGAGTTTTGTTTATTTGTTTTGTTTAGAAGACAGAGCAAGATGGCAGTGTAGGTGGACTCTGAACTCACCTCCTCCCATGGACACAGCAGATTTACAACTAATCTTGGAAAAATTATCCCTCAGAGAGAACTGATAACTGGATAAGAGGAACCCCTGCAACAAATGACAGTCCTAACTGAGGTGGAAGAGGCAGAAATTCCCTTCTGTTTTGTTTAGGCAGTTATGTTATGTTCCATGAATAAAATGATCCTTCATGCTGGCCCATCATTAACATAGACCACACAAGAATGCGATTAACAGTCCTAATGTCCTCCAGGGAAACAGCTAGGAGATAATGTCACTCAGGGGACAATATCCCTTTCTGCAGTCACCTAGAAGACTCTCCTTTGTCTTACCTCTATTTCCTTTGTCTTCTGATTCAAGGAAAGGGCACCAACATTTGATGAGCATCTACGAGTATACACCACGTCCTGAGCACTCTCCACCCTTATTTAATCCCAGAATATCCTTATGAGACAGGAAGCACTTTCTCATTTCAGATGAACCACAGCAAGAACAATTACATTGTTCCTGGCCCAGAGATTCAAATGCAGTTTTGTCTGGCTCCAAACTCTGCTTTTATTACTACTACTTCTCATCTTCCCAGTACCACCCATATTCCCTGGAAATTATTCTTGAGGCTTCAGAATGATAAAATTATCCCTCCCTTGGAGAAAGTCAAATTTTAGCTATCAATTTAGAAGCTTATATTATCAAAGGACATTTTCACCTTACAGAATATTTGCCAAAGAGTCCATTTAAATTGAAAGCTTCATTGGTATAATCAAAATTTCAAAACTACACCCAACTTAAAAGTTTGAATTTTCTCACTCCTGTTTTTAATGATTCTTCTCTTGAACAAGTGAGATAACAGTATAATGAGATAATAAGTGCCTTCCCCATAAACAAGTATAAATCTTCTGATCAAATTCATCAGTTTTAGTGACTTAACTATAAGCATACCTCAAAGACTGAACTATGTAGCTCAAAGGCTACATGTTATGCACCTAAAAGGAAACAATATGCCTGATGAATGGTAAATTAGAATTACATTAGTTAACTCATGCCTTTAAGAACTCTTTCCATTTCATTGGTCTCATGTAGATACTGTGGGCTGATGTGAGAACTGCAATCCTTTTCCTGTATCAGTCTAAAAAAGGCAGACATTGTTGTTTTTCAATTGCCATGGCTTTTGGAAAATGTACAGTCATGATCCCAAGATGATGTTTTAAATTCTTTCAGTCATTCTTTCCATAGCAAACTCACGTTTTATAAAATGTTGCTTCCTTAATTCAGGAAATGACTATTTTGCACCTGCAATGTGCTGGACAGTGTGCCAGGTGACAGTGATGGACAAGCTGACAAGGTGCTTTACTTGCTCTTGTAGAGCTTACATTCTAGATCAGGGGTCAGCAAGTTTTTTTTCTGTAGAGGTCAAGAGAGTAAATATTTTAGTCTCCATTGCAACTACTCAATTTTGTCATCGTAGTACAAACAGCCAGAGACAAGAGATAAGTTAATAAGCATAGCTGTGTTCCAATAAAAGGTTACTTACAAAAACAGGCAGGGGGCCAGACTTGGCCTGCCAGCCATAGTTTACTGATCCCTGTTCTAGAAGATGCCATGTTGTTACCACTCCTGCTTTTTATTATACTTATTGTTCAAGTAGCCAGTCCTGGTGGTCTAGTTATGCCAGCATCAGCAAAGGTGATTTGGTGCTCTCACCACCATGGCCCGGGATCGTTTCTCAGTTAGGGAACCACACTGCCCACCTATAAGTTGTCATACTGTGGCAGCTGCATGTTGCTGTAAAGCTGAAAGCTATGCCACGAGTATTTCAAATTCCAGCAGGGCCACCAATGGTGGGCAGTTTTCAGCGGAGCCTCCAGACTAAGACAGACTAGGGAGGACGATCTGGCCACCCACTTCCAAAATCACTGGCCATGAAAACCCTATAAACAGCAGCAGAGCATTGTCTGATAGAGCACCAGAAGGTGAGAAGATGACGCAAAAAGACCAGGCAGGGTTCCGCTCTGCTGTACACAGAGTCACTAGGAGTCAGCGTTGACTCAACGCCACTAACAACTACATTGTTCAAGTAAACCTAACATTATTTTTAATTACATTTTTTATTTTGATATAATTATAGATTAATATGAAGTTGTAAGAAATAATGCAAAGGGAGGGGTGAGGCAAATGGGTGAAGGTGGTCAGAGGGTACAAACTTCCAGTTATAAGACAAATAAGATCGGGGGATGTAATATACAGCATGGTGACTACAGTTAACAATACTGCATTGCATATTTGAAAGTTGCTAAGAGAGTAGATCTTAAAATTTCTCACCACAAAAAAAAAACTGTAACTATGTGACGTGATGGATGTGTTAACTAACCTGATTGTGGTAATCATTTAGCAATGTATACCTAAATCCAATCATCACATCATATACCTTAAACTTACACAATGTTATGTTAAAACATAAACTGAGACATATTAAACTTTTAAAAGTTTATCTGAGCAAAAACCAATTCGAATTGGGCAGCACCAGACCAGAAGTGGTTAGGAGCTCTCCACTGACAGGAGCTACGGGAAAAATTTACAGAGAAAAGGGAAAGGCAAAGCAAGGAAATGATTTGATTGGCTATAGTTCAAGTGCATTATTGCATTATTTGGTTGCACTATTTGGGAAAGCCTAGTTGGCTGTTTGAGATTAGTTGTCTTTAGGTTTCAATTTCTTAACCTTGAGGCATTACAGGCTTAGATTTTGGTTTGCTTATGTAGGCTACCAAGGCATTAAAGCCCACTTAGTCTAACTGCCTCCTTGTTTAACAGCTGTATGTCAATTATATCCAAATAAAGCTAGAAAGATTAATTAATTATTTTTTAAAGGAAATAATGCAGAGAAATCCCATGCACCCTTTACTCAGTTCCCCACAATGGCAATATCTTCAAAAACTAGCATACAATATCACAACAAAAATATTGATATTGATTCAAGTCAAAATACAGAACATTTCCATCACCATGAGAATCCCTCATGTTGCCCTTTTATAGCCACACCCACTTTCTGCCGCTAATCTCCTCCTTAACCCTGGCAACCACTAATCTGCTCTCCATTTCTATAATTTCCTCCTCACCTCCATAACTTTAAAGGGTAAGAATAAATTCTCTTCTACTCCTGTTGCTGTTACCACACATCTTACTCAGCAGTTAGATTCTAAAGCTAGTAAATAAGTTGAAAATCGATTGCTTATAAAGTTTATCCTTAGCAATTCTTAGAAAGGCACCACTTTGTAGATACGCACCCCAACTCACTCTAAATACAATAGAGCCAACTCTTCCTTCAGTGGTAGAGCAGATAGCTTTCTCTTTGTTTAGGTACCAAAAGAGGTCATTTATTCATATCCAGGACTATATAGCTTTAATCACTAGAATTACATTCCGTACTCCAAGAAAACAGGCATGTGGAAACTGAGGTCACCGAGAAAACAACAGCTCAGCTCCCCATCTCAAGGGTCTTACTCAGCATGTGATTGCTCTTGTAGAGAAACATCCTTCTCTGTCCCCGTGTCTCCTTTTTGTTTTTTAATGCCAAGCATACATTGCTTAGCATTAAATATATTGATTCCTCTGACTATCACTGGGGTTTTTACAGTACAATTCACAGTCTTGGTAGAGCTCATCTAACTCAGTAGAAATAACAATCCCGCGGCCTGCTTCCATGCTAGTTCCACACATTGGGTTATACTTTAGCCAGCTGGCTTCTTACAACTGCGTCTGTTCTTAAAAAAATAAAAACACACTCTTTCCTTTAGTAGACATTATATAGCTTTGGTATTGTCATTTTTGGCACACTGAGTGAAGATTTCTTATCTAAAATTGGATATTTATTTTGCACATTAAGGAGACAAATAAGTTTGGTTCTTGTTTTGGGGGTTTGTTGTTGTTTTTAGCTTTCATGCAGTAAAAAATGCAAACATCTATAAAAAGAATCAGTTATCTCCAATACTAAGGTCTTTCTTGTCTTCTGATTTTCAAAGAGCTTAGCTAATGTAACCCAAATCTGTTTGTTTTTTTTTAAGACAGGCATTATTCAAAGGGAGCATTCTGGGATGACAAGTTTTCACCTAGAGGGAATTTTTACAGTCAAGTTACAACCCTCTTAAAATAAGGTTATAATGGAAAACACCAGTAGACAAACAGTAGTCACCTCAGAAGTTCCCTTTAATAGCAGGATAGGCATTGGCTATTTTTTCCTGAAAAATATTTGAAATA
Source organism: Tapirus indicus (assembly GCA_031878705.1). NCBI lineage: Eukaryota > Metazoa > Chordata > Mammalia > Perissodactyla > Tapiridae > Tapirus > Tapirus indicus. The sequence goes on from CM062925.1 coordinate 43,335,181, forward strand.
CCTAAAACGTTCCACCTTTTCTCAGCCATGCACCTTCTAAATAATTTCCTAGTACAAGTGGAGGTTTGTGACTAGAAGGACAGCTCAGGCTGTCTGGAATGTTTCCTCAGATTTCTGCAGCAAGCTTGTGCCCTTCACATCAGTCACTCTTAACATGAAAGAGACTTGATTGAACTCCTGCCCGGCTGCACACCCTTGGACTGTTATGAAATGGAAGCTGATATTCAATGCATGAGCTCGATCCTGAGAGCCTCACAGTTCACAGCTTTCCCCAGTGGGAGTAAAGCCCTCACTCTTTAGCCTTTGCTGTGCACCCTGGCTGCACCTCTATTTTAGCACATATTTCATGCTGCCTTGTGGAATAATTTCTGGAATACATGTTCATTTTTCCAACCAGATTCCAAGCCCTCAAGAACAAGAAAATTATTCCCTGCAGCATCCAGCGTAGAGTCTGGCACATGGTGAGTGCTCAAAAGCATGTGTGGGAATAAAGACTCTGAGAGCTGTGTTTACAGCTGTCAGCAAAAAAGATCTGCAATATCAGATTTTGGTGATACAGAAGGCTAGGGACACACTGATCCTAGATAAACTACAACAACAAGTTTTTAATGCAATGTGGGGAACACGGGAAAGTAAGGGAAATATCAAAAGGGAGAGAAAAAATAAATAGAAAGGGAATGGCAAGATGAAACTGAAGTGGAGGGGTGAACAATAAAACACAAAATCTGGAGTTAGTCTGAGGATAAATTCCAATACTGGTACAAGGCTAGCATGACTACGTTTTGTGACGGCTGCAAGCTGAGTCCGGGAACCATGCATTCGCATGGAGCCTCCAAACAAGCTCAAGAGGTCCAAGGTCAGTAGCACCCCACTCTCAGCTCCAAGGAGTAGCAAACAGAAAATCTCTCTGAAAGAAAGCATCCCCGATTTAGGTTCACCTGATTCCTAGAGATTAAGTTGAACCAAATAGGAACTCATAAGAACAACAACAAATCACCAGATACACAAGGAAATAAGCAGCTATAAGTGAATTCAGCAGAAACGAATATCTATAGATTTAGTGTCCTGATAATTTCAATATTGAAATAATTCTAAGATACAGAATATAAAATGTGAATGAAATGTTTTTCAATATATAATTTTAAAAAAATAGCAAGCAGCAAGAGACTTTACAAAATTATCCGGAAGATTTGAATAAGAATCCAACCAAACTTTCAGAAATAAAATATATAAGCATTCAAATTTAAAATTCAGTTGAAATATTGGACAGCAGATTATATATAGCTGAAGAAAAAAGGAGAGAACTGAGTGATAGATATTTAAAAGTTACAACGTAGTGCAGAGAGGATGAAGTATGGAGGACAAAATAAGAAGGTTAAGAAATCTTCTAACTGAATTCTTGGAAGAAGAGAAAAAGTATGGAGGAGAGGCAGTATGCAAGAAGAGAATGTCTGATGACTCTCCATAACTAATGAAAGGCAAAAATCTTCAGACACAAGATGCAGAACTTATATCAAATAGCATAGATAAAAACAAATTCACACCTAGGTATATTGTAGTAAAACAGCAAACTACCAAAGATAAATTAAAAGATTATAAAGTACATAGAGAAAAAGGTAAATCACCTGCAGAGAAATAATTAGATGGACAGCAAAATTCTCAACAGCAGTGATGAAAGCTGGAAGGTAGTGGAATAATGCCATCATAATCCCAAGGGATACAAACATCAACCTAGAAATATTTTAAATAAATAAATACTAATATTAAGTATTTAATTTAAATAAACAAATACTAAGAGAGTTTATTCAGCAGACCTTCACCAATGGAATATATATATCAGGAAATAAGGAAACTTCTCAATACAGAAGTTCTAAGATGCAAGAAGGAAATTGAAAAAAAGAAATTGGAAAACATGTACATAAATCTAAAAAACATTTAAATAATAATGATGCTCATGTCTAAAGTAATGCACCAAAATAGGAGGCAATTTGGAGGTGGGCTATCAGGATAACAAGTATTTTTAAGTTCTTGTATTGCTTGGAAAAGCATTTAGATAAGACTGACTTTGGACTTTGTTAAAATAAATATAGTTAAGATGAATTTGTTAATATCGTTATATTATATATATTCTAATAATAATATTGTTAAGATGAAACAGTAAAATTTCAAGTGTAATCACTGGAAAAACAGACATAGTCTATATCATCCAAACAAGTTGAAGAAAAAACAGAATTAAAAAATAGAACTCAAAAAATTTGGAGAGAGAAAGAGCAACACAGAAAAGTAAGGATATAGAAAATCCACAAAGTAATATGATAGAAATAAATCCAAATTTATTGGTAATAAATGCAAATGAATTAAATTTTCCAGCTAAGAAATAGAGATAACCAGACTGGAAAAATAAATCTAGCTATATGCTTTCTACAAAATAGAATTTTAAATTGGACATGGTAAGGTTGGAAGTAAAAGGAGAAAAAATATACAAGGTCAACATGAACCATAGAAAGCAGAATTAGATATATTAATTCAGAAAAACATAATGGGCTTAAGAAACACATATTTTTTTAAACAAAGCATGTCACTATGGTAAAATGTTCATCTCAACAGAAATATGTAAAAATTCAAAAATTACCTGCACCAAATAGAGACTCAAAGTACATAAAAAAACAAAATGACAAAAATTAAACAAATCCATCATTATAATGGAACATTTCACTATGTCTCCATCATTGATAGCTCAATCTGACAAAAACTTGGTAAATATATGAAATTTAAAATCACAATCAACATACTTGACTTAAAGGTCATAAACAGGATGTGGACCCAACAATTAGAGAATACATAGTCCTCTTACACACACACAGAATATTTATAAAAATTGACTATACAGAAACCATAAAGTAAATACCAACAAATTTCCAGTTTTAACCATAATACAATCAAGTTAGATAATGAATGTTAGAAATAAGTTAGATTCTTTTAAACTCATACAAACACAATACAAACTTTTAAATAACTCTTCGGTCAACAAATTTCTAATAGATATTTTTAAATACAAGTAAATGATAACTGTGGGAGGCAAGCACCAGAAGAAATACAAAAACCTAAACTATTAACTTGGAGGAGGTATTTGCCACATATATAAGCAAAAATGGGTTGGTGTTCAGAAGGTATAAAGAAATGCTGCTAATCCAGAAGACCAGCACTCGAGTGGGAAATATAGGCAAAGACATGAACAGGTGTTTTAAAGAAGAGGAAACAAGACTGGCAAATAAACCTATGGAAAGAGTTTCGACCTCATTTTCAGTCATTGTAACACAACGAGAAACCATTTTGAATCCATTAGATTAGCAAATATTGAGACTTGATAATACTAAATATTGGCAAGAGTGTGGAAAAAAGAGTCCACCACTCAGCTAATGAGAGTATGAAGTATAACTACTTTGCAATAAAATTTTGCACTATTTTGTAAAGTTGCCAGGTAGATGGTAGAGAATCTCTTACCTGGGAGACACGGATGGGATCATTCAGAACAGAATGATTGCAGCAAAAACCAAGCAATAGACCATTAACTATAACTGTGTACAAGACCATGGATGAATTTTAGAAACAATATGCTGAGTGAAGAGTACAGAAAATATGAAAATAAATTTTATTAAGTTCAAATAAAATCAAAGCTAATTATATATTGTGGTAAAAGCATATGTGTAGTACATCTGTGGTAAAAAGTTGTACTTAAAAAACAAGGAGGGGTGGGCAGTTGAGGAAGAAATGGTACTGTGTTTCTTTTGGGGGTGCTAGAAATGTTCTAAAATTGATTGTGGTGATGGTTGCACTACTGTGAATATCGTAAAAACATTAAATTTTACACTCTAAATAGGTGAATGTATGGTATGTGAATTATACCAATAAAATTGTTTAAAGAAAAAGCAAGGGAATGATTAAACACAAAAGTTCAGGAGGGTGGGTGCCTTTCATAACAGAATGAGGATGCAGACAGTAATTTCATGGATGTTCCTTACAGTTTTATTCAAGATTTTAAATGTGTATATGTGTGCATATTTTTCCTTATGTGTCAAATATTACATAAATAAAAATGTTATGAATAAAACAAACAAATCTAACTATATTTCCCCTAAGGAAACCTTACTTTGAGCTTCCAAAAATTCACATGAGAAAAGTGCTAACTTTAGAAGTGACCCACACCAGAATTCTTATTTCTGGAACAATGGATTTGTATGAACAAAGTGAAATAAATTTCTCACACTAAAAGTCTGTGGTATATAAGTTTTCCCATAATAATTAAAAAATCTAAAAACACTTTAGGAGTACAACAAAACAGTGGATATTTAGATCACCACTTTGCCCTTGGAAACATTTTCACAGCAAAGCTGACTCATTAAAAACCTCTGTACATGAATGTTTCCACTAGACTTGGAAAAATAAGTACATGCCTTTAATTCTTATTTAAGATTTTTGCAGGTGGCCTTAAGGTGTGGAAAACAGGACTGGACTAATCTGGCTAAAGTTCTAGCTATAAATTCTACAATGTTTCACTCTTCACCTTTCTATTTTCACAAAAAATATTAATTATTTCACAGAAAGAATAAAATTGCAAACAGAATTATTATATCTAAATTGTATTAGACCAAAATTAGTTTTAAATTATGTCACTCTGTGTCTTTTATTTGTGTATCTAGAAATGATAAGAAATGTTGTTTCTAAAGGGTATCACATGAGGATCCCACTTATCTCAAATACAACCATTTGGAAGAACATTGTACCTACGGTATAACTCTTTCAGATAGATAAAAGATAGATGATAGATGATAGGTGATAGATAGATAGATAAACGCCCTGGTTATACAAACAAAATCACACATCTTTCCATCTCTAACAAGCAGGGGGAGGAACATATACGTACACCTTTGCCCAAACCTCCATCCTGGGCTTCCAACATGAAGTGAAGCACCTCCCCACCTCCAGCAATAGTAAAGGTAAAGGAATAAAGCTCCTGAGACAGAACAGCAGGTTCCTCTCATTCACTGCACCGCCACGCCGTATTTGAGGGCTCAATCATATCTGACCCCTCCTCTAAAGTAAATCCTTAGTGACATCTCATGTCTATATAAATCAAATAAAAAGCCATTTCAAATATCATTTGCATGTTTTGTTCCATTTGGTATTTGTCAGAGCCCTATGAGGTAAAAAGGGGAGATTAGGTTATTTCCATTTTACAGATAACAACACTGAGTCACAGAGATCTTAACTAACTTACAAGGATTTAATACAATCTATAGAGCTGGGAGATTTTATTAAATCTCTCCGAGCCTTGGTTTCCTCATCTGGAAAATGTGGTTAAGAAGAGTACCCATCTCATGGGGCTGTTATGAAAATCAAATGTTAATATATGTGAAGAACTTAGAATGATGCTGTCATGTAATATATGCTATATGTTAGCTATTATTTTTGTTATGCAGGTTCCAGAATCAGTGCTATTTTTATTATACCGTCCTAACACTAGTAGTAGGTTACCTGGTTCCTGTTCCAAGTTGGCAAAAATGTGACTCAGATCTAGTTCTGAATAATAGAATGTTAGAGCTGGGAGGCATCCTAGAGTTCTATAATGTCCAACCTTCCGTTTTAGAATCCTAGGACCTAGAAAGATCCAAGAGCCCATGGCTTGTTAGCTGCAGAACTGGGTCTAGTAATTAAGTCTCCCAAATCCCAATCTTCAATCTTTTCACACCAACGAACAGAATTGGCCTCTAGAATCCTTTCCTTACTCCTGAAATTTGGTCTCATTATTATTTGGTCTTATTATTTATATTGCCCCCAAATGTGTCCTGCCTAGAACCATTAGGTTTCCCTTGATCTAGTAGCCTGGCCTTCAGGAGATCTAATCCCTCTGGCAAGTGTTTTCTTAGCCATTTGGACACCTAAACTGCTATCCATCTTCGCCTGTCTAAATTTCTACAGTGTATACATCTGTTTGGCTACAAGGATATCCAGGTAGAAAATTTTGCACAACGGTGGTTTTTCCTGTTTGCTAGAATTTTACCTTAAAGATCTGGAAATAGGGCCCGCCCGGTGGCGCAGCGGTTTAGTCCGCGCTTGGCAGCCCGGGGTTCGCTAGTTCGGATCCCTGGCGCCCGCCGACGCACTGCCTGTCAGCCATGCTGTGGCGGCGTCCCATATAAAGTGGAGGAAGATGGGCACGGATGTTAGCCCAGGGCCAGTCTCCCTCAGCAAAAAGGGGAGGATTGGCAACAGATGTTAGCTCAGGGCTGGTCTTCCCCACAAAAAAAAAAAAAATGAAAAAAAAAAAAAGATCTGGAAATAAACATAGACTTTATAAAATATTGTCTTAGAAAGACTTGACTACCATTCTTTTCATGTCCACATATTTTCTTACACTCCAGGTCAAATATTTTTAAGTTGATTCATATTAGTAAATTCTATGGTGTCATTTGAGCACCTCCAGCAGAGTCTGTAAGCCCCAAACCTTTACCTCTTTTAGTTGTCAAGTTGTCTTAAGTTCCACCCAGAAAGATTCAGTCCTTTCTTGAAGGCAGTTCTGTCTTCCAGAGTCCCTCCTTAAAGTACAAACACCTTTCAGAAAACAACCACCTCAAGACAGCAATTTAGCATGATGAACTGTCAGCTGGGCTCAAGTCTGTGGTCTGTAGGAATCTGACTAAAGATGGGGCCATCAGTGGGGGGAGGGGAAGGGAGGCAGGTGGGCTGGGGACGGCCCTGGAAGTAGAAGAAGGGAGGCACATATTCACCCAGAGGAGAGAGTCACTGAAGACATTATGGGGGAGGAGGGAGATCAAACAAAACCACCCTTCTCCCACTTAACAATATTTTGGAGGGGTAGGTGATACAAAGAATTAGAGAGGTTTGCTTATAGTGGCAGCAGAACAAGACAGTTTTGTGGCAAGTCACCCAGGAACACAAGAGTCACAGGTCACCAGTTCAGCTGGCTTCAGCACCATGATTTGAAGTTATTGTAAAAAATGTGTTAACACAGAACAAAATTTTTATTGTCCTGTATTACTGTACACAGTATTTCTAGAATAAATTAAATACTTCTATGAGCTTGGAGAGGGAACCATATGGATTCTCCACTGATACTCGATATTTGTCTAGACTCCCTGAAGAAACAACGTATATCTTGAGATTCAAGCTGAGAGATATTTTCATATTTATATTTCCTAATTTTAAAGGCAATACATTTTCATTGTGAAAAATGGAGAAATTGAAAATGATAACAAAATATTGTTTCTTATTCATCAGATAGGGAAAAAACTGAAAAGTCCAATAACATCAAAAGCCAGTCAGGATGCAAAGAAATAGAAACTTGAATATGCTGCTAGAAAGAGTATATTTTGTAACAACCACTTTGCAAGACCTAGTAAAGCTAAAGAGGTATGCATGTTGTAATCCAGAAACTCTACCACTAAATATCCACCCCAGAGAAACTCCCACACTTTTACACCACAAAACATGTACAAAGATGTGCGTTGTAGTGCTTTTTGCAATAATAGCACAATGGTGAAAACAGTCTATCTGTTCCTCAGGAGGGATAGAAATAAATTGTAGACTAGTATATAGCAGTCAAAATTAATGAACTATATCTACATGGATAAATATCAAAAACATCTTGTCAAATTTTTTAAAAGGCAAATTACAAAAGGATATGCACAGTGATACCATCTAGTTATAATATTAACACACTATATACATTGTTTAAGATACATACATATGCAGTAAAAATACAAGACATAGATGAGAATGATACAAAGTATAGTAAATGGATTAATTTAGGCTGCCAGTGACAGGAAATCTAAAATAATAGTGGCTTAAATAAATTAGAATTTCATTTGTTTGTCAAATTAAATCTGAGTAAGCTGCTTAGAGTTGTAATGGCAAACCTGTGAACATGAAGAAACCAGCATTCCTCTACCTTCTAGTTCCACCATCCTTAACACACAGCTTCTACCTGGTGGCCCAAGATGGCTCCTGCTGGGATAGCCACATTCCAGTTAGCATAAGAGAAAAAAATGGGGGAAGACAACACCCCTGCTTCCATTAAGGAATCTTCCAAGGAGTTGTGCATATAACTTTCTGCTTTAATTCCACTAGTGAGAATTCAATCACAGCAACATCTGGGAAATGTAGGGCTTATTCCAGGCAAACATGCGCCAAACTGAAGACCATGAGTTCCTTCTGCAAAGGAAAGGAGGGAGGGAGAAGAGATAAGGGTGGGACTGAAGATATTATCTGTAATGTTAAATTTTTTGTATGTTTTAAAAAGAGATTTGAAGCAAATATGACATATCGTTAGCATCTGCTTAATCTTTGTGGTGGGGACATAAGTGTTGTGATTTTCTTAACTTTTCTGTTTCTTTGAAATTTTCTTTTCTTTTTTTTTTTTTTGTGAGGAAGACCAGCCCTGAGCTAACATCCGTTGCCAATCCTCCTCTTTTTGCTGAGGAAGACTGGCCCTGGGCTAACATCCATGCCCATCTTCCTCTACTTTATATGGGACGCCGCCACAGCATGGCTGACAGGCAGTGCATCGCAGGTGCCCGGGATCCGAACCTGTGAATCCCCGGCTGCCAAGCGCGAACTAAACTGCTGCGCCACTGGGCCGGCCCCGAAATTTTCATGATTTAAAATGTTCTATAGAAAAGAGTAAAGAAGAAAAACCATTGTCCACAGTTCCCCACACATTTTAAAATATCAACATTAACATTTGGTGGTCAGGCCTTCAGTCTTTCTCCTGTACATAGTCTTACACAATTGTGTCTTTAATACCTACATATTTCATAATCTGTTTTTTTAATTTATTGTGTCATAAGCATTTCCCATGTCTTTTAGAATTCTTTTTAAATATATTTAATTTTAATATTTAATAATAAATTTAATTACTGACTGCCAGGTAATCTATTATGAGGATGTATCATAATTTAATTAACCCCTATTGTTAAACATAAGAAATTTTAAATGAATTTTTTATTTATGGATTTTGAATGTATGTATTTTAACTTCTGTTACTTTGTCTCCAGATATTGTTCATTTCAAGGTAAAAATAATTATTGGTCTCCCCATTCATTTATAGTTATAATTCATTGAAGAAGTGATTTTTGTTTTCCTACGAGATTCTTGTTTCCTAGTGTTCCCATTCAGGTAGTATCTGTTCCAGACAGTCTTTGGACCAAATTTCTGAGAATCAGTTGAAATTCCCTAAGACCCAGAAGTTCTTCCTGCATATTTGCCTGACTCTCAAGGAACATCCATTGATTTCATGTGAGTCTCACAGTTCAATAGGAGTCCACAGACATCAGAGAGAGGCACATCAAGGACCTCTGGTCACCGGGAATAGTAAGAGCTATTCCCTTCTCTGCAAGGCCTGAGCTTCTGTATTGGACCAACCTAATCCCATGACACCAGCACCGCAGATGAGAGGAGCTTTGAAAGCAATATTTTGGTACACCTGGTGAATGTGGCCAAGGTACTCATTCTTTTTTAATGCTAAATTCAATATTATCTATGAGAAGAATGATTTTCGTCATCACTCTCTCTTGCTCTCTCACACATTTTTAGTAACCTTCCATTTAGACAATGCATAAAATCTGCCTTCTGTACCCCCTCTAATGGATGATATTTTGTCATGCATGCTTCCAAATGGACTTTAGAACCCTATCTAGATACTATCATCATGAACCAAAATTTAGGTGCATTTTCAACCTGATTCAAAAAGATACCATTACTACAAATCCTGAAAGAACCTATTCAAAGAAAAACTTTTCCAAGTACTTCCAAATTGATTATTCACTCATTCAACAAATATTTGTTGAGTACCCAATGTGCTCCATTTCTGGTGCTCCAGAAATGCTCAGACTAAATATGGGAGGTAGATATGTAAGTAAACAATTAAGATGATGTAACATCTAAGTAAGCCAAGTACAAGGTGCTAAGGGAGTATCAATTTGAGTGTGTGTGTGTATGTGTGTGCGTGTAAAACAAAGACCTGGCCCCTTTCCTGATACATATGTTGTTAATCAGATCCACTAAGAGAAACACATAGACTCACAAGTTCTGCCCAATAATTCCATGGGAGCTAGTATCCCTTTCAGGAGCCTCCTTTCTCCTAGCTCCTTTCCCAGATATTCATAACTGACACTCCATCCTCGTCATCACCTTTGCTCTGTATGGATTCTCACTACATGCCCCTCACAACCCCATTCTTGGGGGCTCGTCTTCCAGGAACCCTTCTCTGAGCCATGTGGCAGCCCAGATTTTCTCAGTCTTATCACTACCACGTCCCCAGCACCCACACAGTGGCTTAAAGAGAGATTCTACAATAAGAGGTACATAGAACAGACTGGAAAAACTCAGGTCATGCTGGAGTTATCTTTAGCCAGATTTTTTTTAAAAAATGGACATTGTAAATGAAGCTCACGGAGAAGACTCAATAAATATTTGTTGAGAGAAAGAAAGAATAAATCAAGTAATGTGCTTCCAGATTCCCCTTAGCATAGTGCTGAGCACATAGTTTTCAATAAATTGTCAATTGATTTCCTTCCATGGTGCAAAATTATGAATGCACCAACAAATTTTTTTAAAACTAGTTGTCCTTGTTCTAGTGATTTAGCTTGGTGATTTTTACATAATATATATTCAATTAGGCATGGAATGTTTGGTAGCACCTTCTCAGAATTGGTAGTGAGATCCACCTCCCAATTTTGAGATAATAGAGAGAAAACTTTTTAAAAGAATTTCTTGCCCAGTCCAAGGTTCTCAGAAGGCTCACTCAGGGCAGAACCCACACCACTGGAGCCAAGTCTATCCAAAGAATGCAAAAAGATTCCTCCGTGTGTCATCTGATGGTTATTTTCCATAGGCACAAGGTCAGCACATTATAAAGTACCCGGAGGATAAGATAATGTCCCCCAAAATGCATCCATACAAAGGTCTATAACCATTCTTCTCTTTCTTGCTTATGGGCTGAACTATGTCTTTTCAAAATCTATGTGTCGAAGTCCCAACCTCCAATACCTCAGAATGTGACTGTATTTGGATATAGAGTCTTTAATAAAGTAAGTTAAAATGAGGCCACTCAAGTGGATCCTAATCCAATATGACTAGTGTCCTTATAAGAAGAGATTAGGACACAGACATGTTCATACACAGGGAGACCATGTGAAGACAGAGGAAAAAGACAGCCATTTACAATCCAAAGAGAAAGGCTCAGAGGGAACCAACCCTGCCAACACCTTCATCTCAGACTTCTAGCCTCCAAAGCTATGAGAAAACAAATTTCTTTTGTTTAAGCTACCCAGTCTGAGGTACTTTGTTGTGGTAGCCCTAGCAAACTAATACATCTCCCATGGAAACTCTCCATGTGAACTTTGCACATCCTGCCTCATTATCAATATTATAATGATGAGCTCTTGGAGACTTGCCAAGAGGGTTTAAAAATGGTATACCAGTGACCTGGAAATTGACATGCCTGCCCAAATCAGCTTAATTGCCCCCTCCCCGTGGAAAGCATCACTGGACAGCAACTCTCTCCTCTACCCCATCCCTTATTCTCTTCACACCATATTACTGTTCATGTTCTTCACAGCATAAATTGTAACCTATAATGATCCTGTCTATTGTCTGTCTTCTCTGACGTAAGCTCCTTGAGGGCAGGGGATCCTTTCTGCACCCCGGTACCTAGCACAATGCCTGCCACAGAGGAATAGATAATTGTCGAATGAGTCTACTGTTTTTGGTTTTTTGAATCCTTGTGGGTACAAGCTCCATTTTTGACACATTAACCCCAAAATAGCTTGTTCTTTCTTTTTGTTTTCAATTCACTAAGCTCTGGAATACCTGGCTGAGAAACCTGGATTAGACTTCTGAAAAGGAAACTGAAGTGAAAGTGATCAGCTTCCTTGAAGTGCACCAGTCTGCCCAACAGCAGCAGTTCACAATATTTTAAACGGCGGGGACTGGGCGAGGGAGGTGAGTGGGATGGGAGACCCATCAGAAGAATGATAGTGCATTCAGAGGCGTGTGCAAAATGAAGCATGTGTTATCAATAATAAAACACACCCAACTGCGCATATTAAGTTGTAATTCGATCTCTGGCTTCTTCTGACATTGATAAACCAGTCAAAGCCTCCCTCTCCTGGCTTCTGTTGCCACGAGTGACTAACCTCTCTCATTGGGATTTCTACCTCATTATTATTATGTACCATCAGGTCTACATTCTTCTGCAATTGAGAAAAACAGGTGATGAGAGCCACATGGAATGAACTGGACAACCCCAGATTTTGCTTGAAACTATGTGTAGCCAGTTAAGAAGAGATAAAAATGTACTTGTAAATGAGACACAAATGGGCAGTTGGAGAAAGTAAAGTTTCTGGGTTCTGGTTACGTTGATAAATTCAGTCAAATGTAAAAGAGAAGTGACGAGCTCAAGATGTTAGACACTCAGCGTTCAGCTCCCAGAGCTGCGGTTTTCTCCGTTCAGTGCAACTTGGAGTAACACTCCTTCGGAAAGAAACTGCATCCTTCAGGTGGCCAGAGGATGACTGGACCAGAGTTTCGGCAATGATGCTCAGGTATTAGGGCAAGTACTGTGGGCTGCTCTGGACTCCATTGAACGGCTTCCCAATCTTCAGTGTAAAAAAGCCCTGACAGCAGAGATATCCAAGTTCTCCCCATCTGAACATGGGGATTCACTCGAATTCTCTTTCAAAAGCCAGCTTTGCTGCTACTTGCTCCACTGTCATCAGGGCTTTCAGCTCCAGCCTGAGCTTGGGCTCTGACTCGGGCAGGGGCGTCTCCAAGGGCTTGGAGAATAAACATGAGCTCCCTCTTCCACCTTTTCACTGGATTCCAATATGGCTCCCACGTCCCCTCCATCTCCCAGGTATCTGGTTTATTCTCTTGGGGATAATAGGACATCTGCTGAGGCTACTGACTGTGCTGGTCGGTTCTGCCCCAAAGCACTCAGCTACATCAAAGGAAAGAAATCTCAGCCGCCTAAAAATAGCAATGGAGCATTGATTTCTTTTCCTTCTGGACACTCTCCTCCCAGCCCACCAGTCCCTTTCACTTCAGAATGTTTTCTACTGAAATCAAGATGAAGGATGGTCGAGGAGACGAGGAAGGTCAGGAATTAAAGCAGGAAAGAGTGAGAGTAGAGAAGGAAGGAGACAAAGAGACACAATCTGGGACAAAAATTCTAGACGGGTCAAAAGACACATTTTTCCATCACTTGGGCCAGCTGGGGACTGCTGCTCATCCCACAATGCTCCTGACACACACACAGATGGTCTGCAGAAGTGTCGCACAGCCAAAGGCAGCCAAAAGCATCCTGGAATGGACATCCTGGATGCTCAAAGTCAGTCTGTGTCCTTGATGCCACAACAGCAGGAAAATCAGACTCACACTTCTGTCTTGGAGTTTTCTACCTTTCAAATAACTTCCACCAAAAAAAAGTCTGGAACCACACACATGAAACTGTTAATAAGAGTTTATCTTTGAGGGATGGGGTGAGACATGAAGGGAGGGACTTTGACTTTTTACTTTATATCTTTTTATAAAAAGCGGTAGGGTAATAAATAGTTTTACTTCCTTCTGTGTTTTCCAACTTTTCCATAAGAAATGACTTGCTTATGTAATTTTTAAATGAGTAAATATGCTTTTTAAAAAAGAAAGAAAGAAAGATGCTTTCACGGGCATGCTCACATTTAATCTCAACAGCCCAGTGAGGGGAGCAGGGTGAACGTGGCTCAGGATTCAGGGTCAATCAGACTTGGGTTACGATCCCTCTTCTCACATCTACCAGATGTGGAATCTGAGCAAGTGATTTGACCTGTACCACAGACACGATCCTAAAATCCAATATGTCAAATTCCTAGGAGAATTATAGCAGATACAACATATTAACCCTTATAACAATGCTTGGTATATGATAAGCACTCAGTAATTAGAAGTTATCATCATTATTATTCCTAGCATCATTACTGTTATTATTATTATTAAGGAAGTTAAGAGATAAATCCTTAAATAAAAGTTGAGACAATACAGAAACACAGCTAGCAGCTGGCCAAGCCAAAACCAGAACCAAGTCCACTTTGTGGCCACCACATTGCAAGCGGTTAAACAAGACCGTCCATATTGCCCACCCTGGAGAGTTTAGATTGGAAAGGGGCACCCAAAGCCCTCTGTGGAATCCACGTCAGAGAGAAAGCTCTGTGAGATCTGTATAGAGGTGGACATCGGTCTGCCTACCCCCGAATACTTCCCAATCCAACCCATAGCTGTTTTGGAACAATTGATGTTATCAAAATAACGCTTGGAAGAAATCATATCTGTGCCTGCTGGGCATGGCCAGAGAAAAAGTTTTGAAGGAAAAGTAATGTTTATGTGGATAAACCTAAAACTGACTTCCCATTGAAGATTTTTAAAAGAACTTTTGGTTGTTCATAAGGAGAAACAACAACAAAAGTAGTTTGAATAGTCCTCAAGCCTGGTCTCTTAGCAATCAAAAATTTACTAGTATTTCACTGCACTTTAGGGTTTCCTCTATTATTTTTATTTTAGACATATGATTGATCTTTAATCTTTTTAAACATCCATTTCACCATTTAGATTGAGGTCTAAACTATATTCCAGATTTTCTAGGTTTTTTCTCTTCCGGCCTGGAACAGTCTGCAAAAAAGGTTCATGCTAATCCTGCCTGAAACCAGATGGGAGGACCAGGGCACAGCAGCAAGGCCCGTGTGGGGACCCACTGCCCATGGATGAGGGAGGGGGTCTGCTGCTTGGGAGCAAACACCGCCTGGTGCTCTTATTCACTGCAGCCAGTGACGACCCCTAATCTTTGTATGGTGCTGCCCAGTTTACAAAGCACATTCTTGAACATTATTCCACACCATCCTCTCAACAGTCCAATAAAAAACAAACATCATTAGCCCCATTTTTCACCCAAAGAAACTGGGGGCTTAGCAAATCGAAGCGATTTTCTCGAGGCCATGAGGCTAGTAAGGAAAGACATAGCTTGAACTCTGTATTTGGCATCCTTTCCACTAAATCTCAAATGTTGTCTATGCCTCCAATTCCAAACAGAAAAGGGTTCTCCATTTAACTTCTCCACCCCCCAGCACCACCACTGCCATTTTTCCATACCCACTCCCCTCTGAAACCACTAACGCTCAGGTAGCAATGAGCCACAGCAAAATCACCAGCTGCTTGTTGGAGTTCTGACAACGTTGACAAAGTCCTTGGCAGGCACTTCTGTTTTCGTGATCAATGGTACTGTAGCCAGGAACAAGCCCTGCTGGCTCGAGCTGATCTCTGCCGTGAAAATGTGCGCACAGTGTACATATTCGTTTATATTCTGAGCACAGAAGATGAAATAATTCTGTACCGTGTCCATTTTTATGCTGTTAAGCCATACGGTTGCTTTGCAAGCAAAACAGTAGATCTTTCATTTGCCAGTGACATTCCACCAAGTGCTTATAATTCAGAGTTAGCTTATCAGCCGTCCAATCTCCCACTCTAGGGAACGTGTCAACCATCAAGAGGAGGGGAGGAGGTGTGCTGCATCTTAATGGTTTTCATTTCATCAGACTTACTTTCTTAAGGGCATTTAATCAATGAGGACAAGTAGTAGGCAGATTTTTAAATAAACGTGTCACTTTAGGTTAATCCACAGCATAGTTGAATGTATTTGTTTATGCGTCTCCCAAATATGTCTCTCTGTTGCTCAGCAGAATTGATAATCTGTAAATCACAACACGTTACAAGTAGTTTTAAACTATCCCCCAAGGAACAGCTTTATTTGACCTGCCAGAACAGGAGATGTCCAGAAGTTTCAGGTACAAGGGTGTTGAATGTCAGAGCTACTCAGAATGCTTGAGTGAAATGCCAGTTCCATTTACAACAAAGCTTCCTATTCATCCTTCTTCCTTTCTTTCATTAACCAGGTGAATAATGTGCTTAAAAAAAAAAATGTGTTTGGGATGACAAAGAGGCTGGCAAAAGATGGCAAGCTGGGAAGCAAGGAGGACTGCAGGAATTTTAATTTATTCCTGGGGCTATTATTAAATGCAGAAGCGAATAAAAATTAAAATTGACTGGAATGATACTGATGGGGCTTGCATCCTTTTGCATTGATTATACTGGGATCCTGGCTTCTGTTTATTCTCTGCTTTTTGCATCCTTAATGTGGTCCAGACAAACAGAGGAACTGTAATTGCGTAAACTCAGGTCCCATGTCAAATATAAATTTGTTTTGCCATCCGTTATCAGCTATCTGAACTGTCGAAATATGATTGTCACATCTGCTGGAAGTGTATTGGCCCAGTTGTGATGTGAATGCGGTTTTGTTATCTTAGATTGATTTTCTTAATGCTGGCCGTAAGTGTGCCAATGTGCAGGCTCGCGGATCTTTTCAGTCCTTTTAACAAAGCTTGAACTGTGTTGACATTTGTCCCCAGGCAGCAGTGTCCATTCAGAGCAGGACCTCTGCTGAGGCTTTTGTTGGAAACACTTAAATAACCCCTTTCTTCTTTCTTCTTCTTTTTTTTAAAACAGAGACTGTTTACCAAATAAGATTGAGACTGTGTGATCCTTTTGACACTGCAGCTAACGAAAGTTATTAATATTCTGTGGGCTTCAGAGCAAGAATCTATTTAATGGTTTCAAGAATCATTCGAATCCCAGGCACAGCCTTAACTACAGCTTTTTATAGATAGAAGAGGATATCCAGATCTGTGTGTGACATTGCAGAGGACACTGGAGGTTGATAAAAGCTCACTGTATTATGTCTCTTTCCCTATTTCTTTACAGCCAGCCAAGGAGAAGCTGGCTTTTTTGGACCTGGGAAGAGTCATTAAACTGCCAGTGCTTGTGAATGACTATCAGAAGAAAAGATGATGCTCTTCATTTCATTTTATTTTAGTGAAAATAGTGACATTTAAATAATGACGTATAACCTCTTTGTAGGCCTGGCAAGGACTCTGCACGTTGTCCAAATGTTGCCTCTGCTTCTATAGGGTGCCAGGGCCTCTGAGTCTCTAAGACACTCAGGGAGAGGACCCCAGCCTTAAGTGCACCTATAAACATACATAATAGCCAATTTACAACAGAGTCAAGTCACAATGGATATTCATGTGCCAGCTTGTAGTACAATTCAGCTCTCAATTTTGAGACAAATTAAATTCATTCTTGTGCATCCTAGTGGTAATGTACAATTAGCTTTCAGAAACTATAATATATTTTCCTACCATACAGGAGTCTTTGGAAATTTCAAGGATAACCTCTCCAGTCCCCTTAACAGCAATCTTAAGTGTATATCTCCAAAGTTAGATAAATCAAATCTTTTGGTAAACTGTGTTGTAACCTTTTTAAACATATCTCCCCGTTAGCTTTAACATCATTATATCCCATTGTGATGAAAATGGACTTTCTGTATCCAGCGATAATGAAAATAGCCACTTTATGCAGTTTCTGCATGCAATTATCCAGGCTTTTCTCAGACTCTAGAGAAATCTAAGCTAATTGCTTTGGGACTTTTCCTACATTTCCATAAATTCTTTGTTAATTTTTCATGAGAAACTGTTATTGCAGTCACCCTTAAAGTTCCCATTGTATTCAATAATGTAACAAAGTCATCATGGAAACAGGGCGATTTCCTGGTGTTCCCCACCAGAACTAGGCTCCTTTTGATCCCTGTGTATTCTCAGGTAAGGTGGAGTTTTATTCATTCTCTCTCTCTTTTTCTGATACAAGCTTTTCTTCATCTGAGTTTACTCAAAGCCAATCTAAAAGTGGCTCTGTGTGGTGCATGACCTTGTCATTATAGGACATGAATTGAGTTTGCTTTATCTGACAGTTGGCTCTGGAATTGCTTTTATACCTACTCATCAACCCCAAAGACAAAGGACTCTGTTTTAAGCGATAGAGGAGCAACTGAATGAGCCAAGTTTCCCAGGGAATGCTCTGAAATTACCTTAGATGTTACATTTGATTTATTGATTGCTTCAAACCCAGAGTCACAATTTCTGTAGCTTCCAATAAGCACTACCTTAAACATACCGCAACGATTTTCAGGGGTTTCTCAGGCTGATTCTCTCCTTTGAGCTCCCTTGGGTACAACAGCACACTCTCTGGCACCACTAAGGGCAGACCAACATGGGCAACATGGGCAGACCAAGCAGGTGCCCAAAACACCAGCAAAGCAAGAGCACTAAAGCAAAGACAGAGAGCAAGAGAGAGAGAGAAAAGTTTAGCTTAGGTTAATTTATCTAGAATTAACAATCAGAAAAATCTAAAACGAAGCTCTCTTAATTTCAAAATACATACAGGGTTTGTGTCTTACAGTTTTGCACTTAATTTTTATTTCAGGATACATAGAAAATATGTAACAATTCATCCACCTATACTCAAGATTTGTGCAGGTTACTGTATATATGTTATAATTCAATTAAAAAACTGACTTAGAAAGGGCCTCCTCTACCACAAAAAAAAAAAGTCACTCTAACCTTGTCATTACTTTGGTCCCTAAAGGCCTTGGTCTTGATGGGAAGGCAGTGAACACTGAGGAAGTTACTCTGCCACTTTCAGCCCACCTTGAACTCTAGATTGGAGGCTTTGGATGGCTGATCTCTAAGAAAAGCTCCTGCATGCCCTGCAGTTTATAAACTCTTCTGGAACATTATGAAAAGGAATTCGGCTATATTTATGGCAAACCACCCAGTGGCCAGAATCCTCTTTTTATTTGGGCACACTAGTGGTGAGTGTAACACTGGCCCTCCCACATGCAACCTCAGAGCTGATCTTCCAGAGTGTGAACTGAACTAATTCTTCTTGACATGGGCTCTTTGTTATCCACAGGTAGTTTTGGCAGCCCAGTGTGAAAACTGTCCATTTGCAAACATGCTCGTGTATCACCAAACAACTAAGTGGACCTTCCCCAAGTACCAAAACCCACTGGGAGTCATTCAAATGGTCTCTCTCCAGGGAAACAGAATAAACAAACTTTTGTGCAAGTGAGAATTAAACCTACTGCCTTCCAAAGTTATCAGAGCAGAGTTCTCACAGACTGATGTTTCCCAGGAGCCTTCCCAAGGACGGACCATTCACCTCAGTAGGCAGCTCAGTAAATATGTGATAATTTAATGCAAACTAAGTAAGTAGTGGTATTTGCAATATTCTAAGTCTCCTTTCAGGGTATCTGAACATTTAACTTGGTTTTGAGAAATCCCAAATAGTTCTCTATGTTGGATGAAGACTACCAAGCCACACTGCAGGTACTGAAGGCATTCCAGCTTGTCACAATTGCCAAGGCACAGACATAGCTTGAACCACACTCATCTCCAGATCACAACTTGTCATTCAATCCTCTTGTATCCTCCAATTATATTGACATTGAAGCACTCCTTCCAAGAGTTTTGTAAACTTCTAATTTCAGGAATTATTGCCCTTGACTGTATAAATGTACATCAGCCACACGACGTAACAATAAGAGCATTGTGTCATTTAAAGATGTCACCATGAAGAGCAAGGCCAGGCTCCGAAGTCACTATCCTTATAGACTTATAATTGAAAACTCAAAATGGATGAGTTTGGAAGTACCCCAGCTAGGAAATAAGGAAGGCTTGTTACTAAACAGGAAGATTTTTTCTGAACAACAAAATTCACATGGAGCGGCTACTTGCACGTCAGCATTCCCTCAGGTAATCCTCCTAACAATGCGACTTAAGAAGCATAATCCCACTCATTCTCTTCAAGGAGGACACAGAGACGCAGAGATTTGTGAAGACCCTGACAGGCAAGACCATTACCCTCAAGGTCAAGCCCAGTGAAACCATCAAGAATGTCAAAGCCAAAATCCAAGACAAGGAGGGAATCTCGCCTGACCAGCAGCATCTGATTTTTGCAGGCAAACAGAGGAAGGACGGCCGAACTCACTCAGACAACAACATCCAGAAAGAGTCCACATGCACTTGCTGACGCTAGTGCTGAGGGACGGCCTCATCGACCCTGCCCACCACCTTCTGGCCCAGAAATACAACTGCAACGAGATGAACAAGTATTATCTCACCTGCACCCCCATGCTGTTAACTGCTGCAAGAAGTGCAGCCACACCACCAACCTGAGCCCCAAAAAGGTCAAATAAGGCCCCTTCACCACCTCCTCCTTCCCCTCCACCACCTCCTCCTTCCCCTCCACCTGAACCCCATGGCCCTGGGGCCTCAAAAAAGTTTCCCTTTTGTTGAAAAGAACAAGGAAGAGGAGGAGGAAGAGAGGCAGCAGTAGCATAATCCCCATTTTACAGCTGAAGAAACCGAAGCTCAGGGAGGTCAAAGAACTTACCCAAGATAACACAGTAACTACGTCAAGATCCCAATCTGCCTATCTCCAAAACTCCTTTTATTCTACTATGCCACGCTCAAGATCAGCTCCTCCATGTCCTTTTGACCTATAGCCTTGACCCATCCTAGGAGAAGTGCCCATGCTGCTCTTTGGACTCCCACAGCATTCTATATAAGCTTCTTCCATGGCCCCTCTAATACTTCACTGCAGTTTTTGTTGGTGTGTCTGACAGACTGTGAGATACTTGAAGACAGGTGTCTTGCCCTATTCCTCTTTGTATGCCTGGCACCTACCACAATACCTCTCAAGGTGCACATTTGCTGAAAGATAGTACATTAGTACTATCTTTATATATGCCCAATAAACATATATAAAGATACTCAAGTGCTTGCATAAAGAAATGCAAGTTAAAGTAACAATGAAATTTGATTTCTTTTAGCTACCAGATGGGTCTATATCAGAACACTTTCTTTCCTTTTTTTGTGTGTGAGGAAGATTAGCCCTGAGCTAGCGTCCATTGCCAATCCTCCTCTTTTTGCTGAGGAAGACTGGCCCTGGACTAACATTCATGCCCATCTTCCTCTACTTTATATGGGATGCCGCCACAGCATGTTTTGACAAGTGGTGCATCGGTCTGCACCCAGGATCCGAACCTGTGAACCCCCAGGCCACCGAAGCGGATCGCATGAACTTAACCACTACAACACCAGGCCGGCCCCCAGAACTTTTTCTAACACTGAGTGTTTTCTAGGAAGGGGGAAAAGCAAGACTCTCATACTTTGTTGTCTGGTGTAAAATTAGTACAATTTTGAACAGCTTTTGGCAACATCCACCAAGATTTTACGTGTACACTCTTCGTCTAGACATTTATCCTTCAGCTATACCTGTCGAAAGGTAGAAATATAAGTGCACAAGAATGTGTATCATGGTATTGTCTGTAATGGGGAAAAAAATGTAAACTTCCTATGTCCTTAATAGGAAACTTTAAATTGTGTGATACATTCATATATCAGAACACCATACATCTGAATAAGGTGCAGCCCAACTGCTTAACACATTTAAAAAAAAAAAAAACTGTTAAAAAGAAAAGACAGGCCTAAAATGGAGTCACTTATGCTAAGCCCACATCACCAAACCAAGGCTTGATACCTAACCTAATTGCAGTTTCAGCCCTCCCCAGGAATGTAATCTTAACAGGTCAGTCTGGAATTTCTGGTCAGCACCAATGAGGTAATCTGCCACACAGGCCCTTTTCATCCCCCAAAGGAAGATGAGGTCATCTGCTTTTTCCTTACCGCTTCCTCCTTCTGCCCATAAAAGTCTTCCATTCTGTACATCTCCTCAGAGCTCCTTTCCACTTGCTAGATAGGATGCTACCCGATTCATGAACCATTCAGTAAAGCCAATTAGATCTTTAAAATTTACTCAGTTGAATTTTTGTTATTTAACAGAACCATCTTTGTGTACTAAAATGAAAAGACATCCATATGCATGGAAATCTCTAAAAAGTTATACAAGATATTGACAACGGTGGTTGCCTCTGGCGAGTGGGAAGGCAAGGGGCGAGTAGGGAAACTTTCTTTTCATTTTATATTCATCAATATGAGAACGATTTTACATCATGTATTATTTTGATGATTATGCAAAACTATGTGGAATTCAATGAATGATGTTATTTTTTTTTAATCTGTAAAGTGTCTGGCTCAGTAAATGTCTATTCCATACCCCAGTCGCCTGTAACTTTTTGTGAGGCAGTGTGGTGTCCAGAAGGAACACCACAGGACTTGAGGTCAGAGAAATCCAGAGTTTTGTTGTCAGATCCACTACCTATATAAACTTATGAAAATTATGCCTAACCTATTAGCTCCTTGTTTCATTACTACAAAGTGGGCAAAATACCACCTACCCCATAGGACTACCAAGGGCGTCAACGAATTAACAAGCATGAAACTTAGCACCGGGTACATAGTAGGCCCCTGATAATTATAATAGATTCCCCATTCTCTTTTTGTCCCAGAGACACCACTTGACCATTTATTACCCTTCTCCCCATGGGTGGAACTTGGAGACTGAAAAAGAGAAAGAAAATCTAACTAGTTAATTTTGCTACCTATAGTGGACTACAGAAAAGATGTGGAAATCAATGGAGGGCCAAGAAAAGGGTTATATATAAAGAGGTTGATTCTGGGGTTCACAGTGGATTTCATTGTTTCCACAATATACGGTGGTTCCTGCTTGCTTTCTAGCTGAGAAAGTGAAGGGTAGCAAACCATTCTAAAGTAGGGTGACTAACTCGTCCTGGTTTGGTTTGAGCACTGAGAATCCCGCATCCCAGGAAACCCCTCAAGTCCCAGGCAAACCAGGACAGTTGGTCACCCTATAACTTTGCTGACCTGCCTGATACGCATGACGCTCCTCTCCCTCAAACCCAGCTTTTGGGCTAATTCTGGCCCTTCTCCTGGGGGCACTTTTCCCAGGAGCAGGCAGGCTTGGCCCAGTGAGACCCCACCAAGTCCCGCAGCCTCTCCCAGCAGGGCAGGCAGGCTTTCCTGGAGCCAATCAGGGTGCCTGAGGCCTCATTTGCATGTCAATGCCGGTTCAGTTTGCAGTGGTTTCGCTGCTCAGCTGGTCTCAGAGCTCTGGGAACGAACGGAAGGGTTTGTGCTCGCTTGTGAATGCATGCCATTCTCTTCGCTTTGCTTTCTGTCTGTCACCTCCAGTGGTGAGGGTTAGACAAACAGTTCCTTAAACTGTTTAAAGGAAAACTACCCCTGCCCAAACAAGGCAGATTAGGATTTTCTCATCCCAGGGACAATGATAAAGAGATGGGACCTTGGTCTGCAAATCTAAATCCAGTGCCTATTGAGAGATTGAAAGTGCATTCACTTTTCCTTAAAAGTGGCCACTAAATTACATGGAGAAAGGCTTTGTTTAGGGTCAGGTTTGTTTTCCAGCTCGTCACAAGCCTTGCTTTTATGCATTCTGACTGTCTGGGTCAGCAACCAGAAAGCACCTGGCTCCACAGCTGGGCTCCGGTGCTGCTTTTCTGGATCAACGCGAACCCACGTGTTTTCCCCTTCCACACATCAGGCAGCATTCAGAACAGACAACTGGGTCTTTGAAATTCCACCGGAATGCTAGCACTCCTGTGCCTCCAGTGGGAAGAAGGGAGCGGGTGGAGAAGAGGGCAATTTTAGGCTATGAAAACATCCATCGTACAGGCCTCTACTGTAGTGGGCACCTCCCAGGAAAGCGAAGCAGCCAAAGCAAAGGGTATGAACAACTCACGCTTGTTCAGGATCCTGCAGCATCTCTGAAACCTCTTTGGCTCCCGCACTTCGAGCCCTAGCCAGGTGGAAATGAGGTGTTCTGTGCCTCAACGTTGTTCTTCAGGACTCCCATTCCTTTCTGTATTGACTAGGAATTTTCTACGCCGCCATGCCAGAATGGCGCTTGCCTTAAAGATACTGCGTTGTGTCAAGCAGACAGTCTGTCATTACTTAGCAGCCACAGTATACTGTGGATGCAGTCCTGTTGTTTTTATTAAAGGGGTTGTCAGGATCTATAATTCACACATCATTAAGATGCATGCTGCTTCATTAAGACAGCAGCCCTGTGGGCCCTAAATTTGCAGCAGTTTGAAGGCCATGCAAGTAAACACTCTTCTTGTCTGAGCCAGGGAGGCAGCCCCCCTGATCTGTGGGAGTGTCTCAAGAAGTGCTGTTTTCTAGGAAAAAGCTTTTTCAAACTCTGGAGCATAGATGTGTAAAACATACTCACTTAAAACTGATTCGATTTAAGTTAAAAGCATTACTTTGCAATGAGCTGCGCAATCCCACCTCATCCATCAAAACCGAGCCATCACAGGCTGCAATGTGTAGTTAGTTAAGCATTTTCATATGCCATAGCCCTTTTACTGGAATAAAAAGCAAGACCATGAAACACACAGAAGGGAAAACATCCAAAAATTTGTACATGGCCCATGACATTGGTATTCCTCTAACATGGATTTTTCTAAGCAAAATTTATATAAACAATGGAGCCAAATCCTGTTTTCTTTCATAATGCATGTTTTCTCAGCAGTAGTCTGCAGTTCTTGAAATGCAATATGCGGGCTCTAGTTTCCCAGTGAAATCGTGGTTGGTCTGTTTCCTCAAAATAAATGTGCCATATGGAACCAGTCCCAGACCAGGCCTAGATCAAACTGAGAAATAGCTAAAGATCCTGCACCTCTTTAGACCAGCCAACACAGCCATCCATAGAACAGTGATTTTCAAACTCAGCCCTGACGGTTTCTTCAGACCCTTTCCACTTGGTTTTATATATTGGACTTCCTTTGAAGTTTTTGTTTGAAGAAAGGATTCTGTGACTAAAATAAGTTAGAAACACTGTGATTGGACTTTCTTAATTTTTTGACCCCATCAAAACTTTCCTGTCCTTATTGCCATTTTCCTAGGAGCTCTGCTAGATAGTTGGCTAAGCCAACCATACTATAATAGAGCTAACACGTAGAGGATAAAGACAGAATGTGTTTTATGCTTTCTCGATCTTCTCTTATGTGTCAGGTGTCTGGAGTTGGAAGACTCAGAGGCTTAACTCAGCGGGCCATCAACCTGAGCACCAACATGTGGCCTTTCCATGTGACCTGGGCTTCCTCACAGTAGGGTGGCCTCAGGGTAATTGAACATCTTACATGACGGCTCAGGACTCCACAGCAAGTATCTCAGGCAAAAAAATATAGAAGCTGATTGCCTTTTATGACTCGGTCTTGGAAATCAAAAAACTTCAATTTTGATGCACACTATTGATTATAAATGAGCCATAAATCTAGTCCAGAGTCAAGAGGATAGGATATAGATCCCACCTCTTGATGGGGCACAGTCAAAGAATTTGTTGACATGTTTTAAAACAGCCATAAATTCATACAGTAAATTATATAAAGTCCATTAATCCTAAGTGTACAGCTGGATAAGATTTTACATATGTACCCACTCACACACTATTGCCAGAATGTTCCTCAGCACCCTAGAAGTTTGCCTCATGTCCCTTTGCCTGTTCTTAACTTTATTTAAACTGAATCACACAATATACTCTTGTCTGGCTTTTTTTGTCTCAGCATCATGTCTGTGAAATTCGTCCATGTTGTGTATGTATCAGTAGTCTGTTCATTTTTATTCCTGCGCAGTATTCCGTTACTACACCACAATTTATTTATACATTCTCTTGTTGGTGGACATATGAATTGTTTCCAGTTATTGGCAGTTATGAATAAAGCTGTTATCCCTATATGTCTGAAGACCCATTTTTAATAACAAAAAAATGTTAATGAACCCCCTCCAAGTTCTAATGCTTTTAAAAGTACATAATGCTAAAAGGAAACTTTATAAACCCAGTCACACTTTTAAAGGAATTTCTATTTTGTTTTAATGGCATATCCAGGCATTTAAAATAGGACATATGTATGTGACATTATTCTTCCCACCAATAGCACTGAGGGATCACTTGGATTCACGGACCCCTTTGCAATACCTGCGCTCCCCACCCTACCCCCAGAGGTATGTGACTCTCGAATCAGAAATAACCACTCACTTTTGGGATCTGTTAAATAAGAAATGTGCTCAGATATGGATGCCCTTCTTCATTGCTCCAGAGTCACAAGCTATAACAATCACAGCAGAAAGCAAAGTTTGTAATCACCATTCTCCTGTTACGCTTACTTGCTTCCTACTGAAGCACAAGTTTTTATCCCAGTGGGGCACATAAGCCCAGGCTCTTCTCTGCCAAATAGAATTGTATGTGGCAAAAATGGCTATTTCTATAATTTTGATAATGCGATTGACTTTCCTTTTGAATGAAATTTGAATTTAATGTATTTGAGCTGAAGTAAACCAAACCAGGTATAAGAATAGGGGATTCTTATCTTACCAGGGATTAGATAAGAATTCACATTGGAATTATTTTTTCAGTGACCTTCCAGCCTTCAGCAATGCTCTTGGAGTCACCCCACCACATTTCTGTCTGCTCCTTCTCCTATTGAGGTCGACTCCCACTGACTCACTGGAGATGAAGGTGAGTTTTCTGGGCTGTTTACTCTATCTCTGACATTTTCCCACCCTTGCATTTCTCACTGGCTTTCAGGCTTTCATCCTTGAATTTAGTTGTTTTGGAGACACTCGCCTTTCACCCAGAAACCAAAAAAAAAAAAAATGCTGTAGAAACAATCCCTGGGCATATCTCCTCGGATTTTGCTTTATCACTGTTTATAGTCACTCTAGTCCAGAAGGGAGATATGACGGAAACTGTGTGGAATGTTTTATGGGACTGTACACAAAGATTGCTAAATAAAATGGATGAGGTTGTATCGTATACTTTGATATTAACCTAAGAGTGCCAGGAAGAACTTAATTGATTGATGATATGCCAAAGATCCATTTGAATTGTGCTAAGCTCATTCATTTTAGTTTTGCTGACAATCTGAACACCATATTTGTTAGCATAAAGTCAGTCTCTGGGTAAATGTACTGTCAGCAGTGATATTGTACAGGTCTTTTGAGGTGAGATGTGAAAACCCTTATCAATAATTTTTAAAGTAAATAAATCTAATTTTAAAAGTTTTAAAGTCCTCCCCCTCAGCTCCTATTGGCATGTGTAGATGGCTGATACATCTCTTTCTCCTTAATCACTTTGTGGCCAGTCAATGTTATCAGAGTCTCTGGGGAAACCATTACTCTGAATATTTTTTTTAAGTCCAGTGATTTCTTGAGGGGAGCGGGGGAGGGCAGGGCTCTAATCAGGGGAAAAAAATCTCTTGTTCACAATAAAATGCAGATAACTACTTCGCTTTGACTCTTTTGTATATAGGTTATAAATTATGATACAGGCTTTCGATAATTCATCAAAATATGCATGCTACAAAATTGCAACTGGTGCAAAGATATCGTTAACCTTCATTTACAAACAATGACTGTGCTGCCTTCTCCCTGAATCACCTCAAGTCATTCTATTTTATTTTCATGAGTTGGCCCTTCATCTCCCACTGATACATTTATGTTATGTGAGGTCTGACAAGAGGAGATTACTGAAAATCTCCTTATTTTTCTTTTAAAGAGCCTCCTGGATGATTACTGTATTTGCTCATCAGAAGATGAAGTATGAGAACATTCTAATATTTGCCACTATAAGGGACTCATAAAAAGAGATTGGGTTACTCCCCAACTCCCTATCTGCCTACCAACCACCACCATCACCACCGCCACACACACACACACACACACACACACACACACACACATAGACACACACACAATCTTGTCACTGCCCTCAGTCTTAACCTTGAAATATCATTCTTAGAAGGAAGAAACTTAAGTCTAGTGACATTAGCAATGTGGCTCTTTGCCTGGGAAGAGTAGCCAGGGAGCATGTTAATTCTGTTTCCCGATATAACCCTGATTCACCCATCTTTATGTTGTAAACCAAAGCTTGGACAATTTTTCATAGCATGGAAAATGTGACTTGTTATCTAAATATCAGCTAGCAGCTCTGGACTTAATTGCTGCCACTTTGGTGCTTGTACTGAATACATAGTTCTGTTGATTTTGAAGTGTTTTCAAGATGTTCAGCAATTGCACAAAGATACTTGATTATAAAAATCAAGGAAGTTTTTCCAAAACTATGAATAATAGTAAAATGTAACATCTCTGCCTTGTACAAACAAGGTAGAGATTACCTGAGGCTAGTTTGCACATTTTAAAGATTTATAGAGCTTGACACTTCAAAGGTTTATTCATTCAACAGGGCTATTTTTACAGTTAATGTAATATAACTTTGCAAGACTTAGAAGGGGACTGAAATAAATACATATTAAGCAGAAAACAGGAACAGCTCTATCTTTTTCCTATGTGTTAGTTTTAGTTCCTAGTTCGAGAGCTCCTTGAAAATTGAATCTTGATGTATATTTTTAATGTCACACAACTCTTTAGCCCAATGTCATATTCAAAATGAGTTCTCCATAAGAAGTTCTTGACTGAGTGGATGCTGGTTCTGACACTTGAGACCAGATGGCATTTAGACCTTTTCCTGTTTCTTTGCCTCTTTTCTTTACCTTTTCAATCTGGTTATTTTCAAATTCTTCTCTGAAACTCAGCAGATACAGCCACAGGTAGGATGGGTTTACTAGCTACATCTTCAACTGATGCATGCAAAACACTTTTAATGACTTGGGAAAATGCTCGTTAAATAACGTTAATTGATGATATCACAATGTAAAACTATTTCCTGACATGTCTGCTCACGTGCAAACCAGTCCAGTTTCCCACTTGGTTCTCGCTGCCCCACCAAAACCTGGAGAAACAGCTCAGAGCTCTGCTGGCAGAAGGATCATCAATGATTGGCTCAGGTTGGAATCTGACTTAAGGGTGTGTCAATTATGTTTTCTCTTTCACTGGAATTTTTTTTCTATTAATGTTTAAAATTTTTATTATTTTTAAATTTACACACATTCTTTTTAGTGTACAATTGTATAAATTTTGACCAATGCATAGAGCCATGTCACTATCACCACAATCAGGATACAGAATATTTTCATCATCCCCACTACCCTAAAAGAATTCCCTTATGATACCCTTTTGTAGCCAAATAATGTCCTTGCCCCTAACTCCTGGCAACCACAGATCTATTCTCTATTCTTTTTTCTTTCCTTTAATATATATTTTTTAATTTTTTGGTGAGGAAGATTGTCTCTAAGCTAACATCTGTGCCAATTTTCCTCTATTTTGTATGTGGGATGCCGCCACAGCATGGCCTAATGAGCGGTGTGTAGATCTGCACCTGGTATCGAAACCCACGAACCCTGGGCCACTGAAGCAGAGCGCCTAAACTTAATCACTACACCACCGGGCCAGCCCCCATTCTCTATTCTTACAGTTTTGCCTTTCTGAGAATGTTACATAATTGGAGTCACATAGTATGTCGCCTTTTGAATCTGGTTTATTTTACTTAGCATAATGCATTTAAGATTCATTCCTCTTGTTGCATGCATCAATAGTTCATCCCTTTTTATGACTCAGTGGTATTCCATTGTATGGATGAACCACAATTTGTTTATGCATTCTCAGTTAAGGGATGTTTGGGTTGTTTCCAGTTTGCGGAAATTATGAGTAATTTTTGTGGAGGTTTTTTTTCATTTAACTTAGGTAAAAATGTAGAAGTAGGATTTCTGTATCATATGGGAATTATATATTTAACTTATAAGAAACTGACAACCCATTTTCCAAAGTGGCTGTGCCATTTTGCATTCCCACCAGCAATAGGAGAGATCCAGTTTTTCTACATCTTTGCCAGTTTTTTTTAACCATTCTAATAGGTATGTAATGGTATCTCATTGTGGTTTTGATTTACATTTTCCTAATAACTAATAATGCTGAGCATCTTTATCAAGTGTTTATTTGTCATCTATATATATTGCTTGGTAAAGTGTCTTCAAAACTTCTGCCTGTATTTTCACTTGGTTGTTTGGTGTTTTATTACTGAGTTTCGAGAATTTTTTTATATATTCTGGATACAAGTCTTTGTAGGTATATGTTTTGCAGATATTTTCTCCCTGTGTGTGGCTTGTCTTTTCATTAGCTGAAGAGCGTCTTTTGTAGAACGAACATTTTTGATATTGATGAAGTCCCAATTTACCAGTTTATTTTCCTTTATCGGTTGTACTTTTGGTGTCATACCTAAGAACTCTTTGCCTAACCCAAAGTCACAAAGATTTTCTCCTATGGTTTCTTCTAACCATTGTATAGTTTTGTATTTTACCTTTAGATCTATGATCCATTTCTAGTTAATCCCTGTATGGCTTCTCATTGGAATTTGAACTAAGACGTCCAGAAGGAAGTTGTCAGTTGATGGAGGGCTTCTGAATGAATGGTTCTGATGTAGATTTGGGCATGGCTGCCATGTTGTACCAAGTACAAGCTTAATAAGCAAAGAGAAGCAGAAAAGAGAGAGATCATGTGGCCTCTGAGAGGTGGTGAGTGTAACCTAGGATCCTGAATTTCTCCTTCTACTTCGCCTGAGGCCCATCTTTTCTTTCCATTTTATCTGTGGATATCCATGAGATTGCTTTTTGAGATCCTTGAATTACCCGTTACCCCATGCCTGAGTTAGCCTCAGGGCGTTTCTGATCTTTGCCAAAAAAAAAAAAAAACTTTGATGGGAACAATTCTATATCCCGTATGATGATCTTAACTCAGTGTGTGTGTAAGTAATTTTAAATAATACAACTCAGATATGTGGAGAAAATATATAATTTCTTTCTTTTGTCTGTGGATGCTGTTCCTCCTCTCTAGCACCCAGATGTTTTTGGCTGAGAAAACATTAACTAAATATCCTATTAGATTTAACATTTAGTCCAATCTTCTAAATTAAACTCCTTCCTTAAGTAGTATTGGATAACATGCTGATCTCTCAGATAAGCTCACACTCCCTCGCTCCTCTGCAGAAAGTGGAACTGGTTGTAAGGATGTGAGAAGGTTGAGGCTCACTGACTTCAGGGCAAAAGAGTCGGATTCTTCCAGCCGCTTGGCTTCCGTGCGTCTGGAGCATGACCTCAGCACTCGGATGCTACTGGCCTCCCTGCCATTCACAGCCTTCACCTGGAGCTGGTGGAGCTGGCGACCTGGTGTCTCTCAGCTTGGACCCCTCTCAGGTCTTGTGATTCCCACTGAGCCCCAGCTTGACCTGTCGGCCCTACATCTTTTGTGACAGAGGTACCATGCCTCCACTGTGGTGACCGCATTTGACAATCTCCACAATCGTGCTAAGCTACTTCGGGGTCCTGCTTTGCTGTGTAGGAACCAAGGACAGCTCCAAAGAGATTAAACTCTAGGACCTCTCTCTGCCTGAGCATGATGTAACACCGTGTTTATCTTGCTGCAGCTTCACTTCTAATTGATCTGAGGTAGCCAGCCTGGCAACCTCCTCCCATAGCCCCAAACAGACGCCAGAAGGGGGAGGTGGACGGGAACCCTGCTGCTGTTAACCTCACTTTTCTAACTCACCTCAGTGCACACAACCGTTCTTTCCCCTTCTCTTTCCTTCTTCTTTCCCCTAAACAACCTGGGGCTGCAATGAGGTCATATTCTTCTCGTCTGGCCCTCCATTAAGAAACTCCTTATGATCTAGCTCATTAACTGTGCACTTTGATATACTAAAGAGACAAAGGAATTTGGAAACTTCTTTCTCAAAGCAATATCCTGGTTTTCAAGACTATTGACTTGCCGTGAAATCCTATTTTTGAATTTCAAAAGTTGAATATTAACCTCACTCTTTTCTGTCTGCATTCATGGCAGACAATGCCTCAGGCAGAGTAAGGCTAAGGTCAAGTGCTTAGGAAAACAAAAGAAACCACATCAAACCATATTAAACTATTATCACCACCACATCCTCTTTACAGCCCCCCACAGACACACACTCATGCGCACACACACAGTCTGAACAAATCGGCACTTTTTATTCATAATTTAAAGCCCATCTCAGCACAGACTTCCATCCAAAACCACAAATCCACTCCCACGGAGGCCTTGAAATGTTATGTCTTTACTGAGTATCTTGAAGAGGAGACAAAGGGAGGATTATATTCTATGACATATAAGAAAACGTCCTCACATTTTCATCCCCCTATCTCAAGTGTTGGCATGAGAGCTACTTCCCCATATCTCCCTTCTTCCTCAAATTTTGGCCTGTGCTATGTTGTTTCAGGGCTCTCTTCTCACTTTACCCCCCTCCCTCTTCTCACTCTCAGACCCCCCCAGAGGCTGGGTTTCAAGTTGCTCAGAGTGTAACTTAGAGTGCTGTTTCTCATGTAAGTCCACACAGCGATCGTGGCACCTTCTATTCTCTTCTTCTGGCACTAAATCAATTAGCACGTTGAAGGTCCAGGAGCCAAACATGGAGTCTTCTTTGGACAGTTGAGGAAGGACAGAAAGCTCACGTCACATGTTAAAATCTTTGCCCAGTTATGCACACATGCACATACACACACACACAGGAGAAAGTACACATATAGAAACTTCCTAAAGAAAACACATCAAAATGTCAATTGTTGTCATCTCTGGATGATAGAATTATAGCTGATTATCTTCTTTATACTTTTTGGAATTTTCATAAAATCCAATGATGTGCATTTATTCCTTCCATAATAAGCAAAAAAATCAAAGTCAAGATTTCTAAAACTTGACTGAAGTCTTACTCTCTCCAAGAAACCTGCTCTACTAAGCTCCTGCACCCAAACCCCTAGTCATTAATTTATAAAACATTCAGTGAATATTTATTGAGCATTAGCTATATGGCAGTCCCTGTGCCGGTTGTGTGGATACAATGCCCAACAAGTCAATACTCAGAGAGACCATTCAAAATATCAAGCAGTCTTTGTGGCCTGGGTAACAACTGAAAAGAATGGACCCAGGCCAAAGTGCTGGAGTGTGTCTAGAGGCCCCTACTCTGCCTTTAGTTGCTGGATCTGTGGGAAAATGCTGGGGCATCTGGGGCGGAAAGGACACTCTGAGGTCATTCACCAACTAGAACAGGAGTATTTCACTATCATAACAACTGGAAGAGTCGTTCTAATGCATGTCAGCAGCATTTCATCTGCTGTTCCCATGCTTCATTCTTACAGTGAGGTAACAACTCCACAGGTGGTCATTGTGATGAAAAGACAAGTAAGGGAGCTGTAGGAATTTGGAACATCCGATTTAGATGCCTCTTCTCCTCGTTCCCATAGCTCCCTAGGAGTAGATCTATTATAGTCCTTATCATAGCATAAAGTAACCGTCAATGTACTTGCCTGTCTCCTCCCACCAGATTCTAATTCTTAAGAGCACTGGACATGTATTATTCAGTCAAGTGCCTACGTGGTACAGTGCCTGGCACATGTGAGGTGCTCAGTAAACATTTGTTGAATTAATGAATGAACTTTTAAAGTTATGATTCCCCAACCCTGAAAAGGGAAATGGTTCTGCCAAATGGGTCCCCTGAGGAATAACCCAAAGGATTCTGGATAAGAAAGGTTTGCTAAGATACAACATTCTCTTGGGCAGTTGCATGGGAAGGAGAAATGGTACTGAGAGATGGTGCATCAGAAGACCACATGGACAGCAGACAGAAAATCAGGGAAGAAGTCAGGGGAGCAAGTGAGGGGAAAGAAAGCAAAAAAATTGCTTATTAGTGTGCATGGAATCACCATTCCACTCTGAACCATAGCTGGAACCCAGGGCAGATCTTGCTGGAAAACGCACATGCTCGCAGACTTGTCCCAAAGGACAGATAAGGTGAGTTTTAAATTCTCAGTATAATATTGAAGTCTACGGGTGCTAAACTGTATGGAGTAAAGCAGATCTGGACACAAACAGGAAGCCCAGCTTTTTGATTATCTGAGTGACCTTTCTACGTCCCTTAGGGCAGGGTGAGGGACAAGCTACAGCAGGAGCTGTCCACTGCCCACATTCCCAGAGTTTGTGCAAGAGTTCCACATCCTCTTCATTTGCTTTAAGTCCTGAGTGTCCCGCAGAGCCCAAGGCAGCATACATCCAAGGCCTCTGAAATGCCTGTATATGTGTCCTGCTTCCTGGAAACTAAAAGGGGAGCACCCTCATTAAAATGGGTGAAAGTTGCCGGATTCTATGATTGAAGTCCTTCCCACTGGGCACTGGAATTTCTGAGAGTGTATCTAAGGACTGTTCTTTAGAAAGTCCACCTATTCTGATTTCTGATTTGGGTGGCTAGTTCCACTCAGGTGGCTAATGCTGTGATCCGGCTAGGACTGCAAGCTCCCTGAAATGAGTTGAAACCAGTCAATGGACCATCTTGCGAGCCACTTGGCACTCCTTCACTCACATGAATTTCCATTCAGAGCACTTTAAAGTTCCAAAAGAAATGCAACATTTTTTTGTTTCTTTATTGGGGGGGAGGGGGGCAAAAACACCAGCCATGTCACCAAATCTAGTATCATTTTACTGTCAAAGATCATCAAATCCAATTAACTTGGCACTCCCTCCTTTGTTTAATGAATATAATATCTAATTCACTAAAGGATTTGCAGCGGAAAAATATAACTATGTATAAAACATAAATAAATGGCAAGACAAGTAGGAAAGTGCCTCCTTGAAATACTCTCCTTAATAGCTTCCCTCTCCTGATTCTCCTCCTCTCTCTTTCTGGACTCTTCTTCTGTCCTCTGTTCTCCTTCATCCTAACTATATGCATCCCTAAGACTTCTGAATCTTGGATTCCCTACCTATAAAATGGGCTCTCTACCACCTTTTTTTCAGGGTTGCAACAAGAAGTAAATGCCAAAATGGATGTGGATGTCCCACGCAGTGCAAGATGCAGAACGGGAGTCTGATCAATATTGCTACCTCTGTTTCCTATTCCTTCTCCTCTCCGTATATTGAGGAGTGAGAGGTTCCTTTCTCCAGTATTCACCCTTATACAGAATGGACACTTCCAGTTCTGGTTTTCACATGAAGGCCAAAACTAATTTTAGCTGCCTTCAGAAAAAGTTGAACATAACCCTTCAAACCCACACTTAAAGAGGAATACAAAACTCTCCCCTACAAACCTTCTCACCTGCAGCCCGCTCTGCCCCAGGCCTCAAAAGGTGAAGACTTGTTCCACTTTTCTCTCTCCTTTGTGCCTCCCCAAGCCCCGATGATTACACTTTGGCACACTGTGACCTAATCTTTGTATCTCTCTAATAATACCTTAGGTCTCTTGCCCTCTCTGACCACCATCAGCTTTTGAAGGCTACCTGTTTCCTATACCAACTGCCAGGTACATCCTCCTCACACCCTTACACTGACAGCAGTTCAAGTGCCAGAAATGTCTTCTTTCTGCCAATAACATCAGATCCCATTCCAGCTTTTACATCTGGTCTCTCCTAATCCATCCTGTGCATCTCCCATGTCCCTAACTCTGACCTGGCTCTATGGGTCTAATGCTTAACCCCACAAGAAAGCTTTGGCTTACACTCTGTCTGTCTGGGAGCACCTTCTTTCCACTTGCCTGTCAATCTAAAACACACATGTTCTTCAAGCACCAGACAGATTCTTATGAAGCTTTTCCAAGGCGACCACGTCTCAGAATGATGTTTCCTTTCCTCTGAATCCCTTGATGCTCACCAACTGTGTCCTATATCACACTTGTTCATATGTCAACTTAGTCCTAGTCTCAAATCTCAAATTATTAAATATAAACACACAAATACACAGACACATATTATATATGTCTCCTAACCCCAATTCAGATTATTCTGTTATTATTTCTATTCCCTATAGTGCCTTGTACAAATGATACATGTGATAGACATTCAATAAACCCATGTTGACCCTTTGAATCCACTGCCAGCTACTATCTGGTCCAGACAATGGCTAAAAGAAAATGTTTCTCAGCGTGTGAGACTCCTTCTGTAGAAGATGTATGAGATGAAATAGTTCACAAACACAGCATTAAATAATACTATCTCACATGGTGAGAAAGTTACGCTATTTTCAATTCTCCCTCAATCCTTCCAGGTAAATCAAGGAGAAACTATTAGTTTGGTACCAGAATACCCTGCCCATCTCTCTAAAATTAACACTTCCTTTCTGAGAAAAAGAGAACAATCCTCAAGCTCAGATCCTTTTTAGCCGTGAGAGTAAAAACCATTGTTTTGTCTTCACGGTTTTTGTGTTGAGTCTCCTTTTTATGGCATGTGATATCCTGTTTCCTTTTATAATACATTTAAATTAAAAAGCAAATCAACTCCTTTTTTTAAAGATTTAGCAAATTTTGGAAAGGTGGACCCACAGATGACTCAAGTGTGGGAAACACACTCTTACTAAAATACTTTATCTCTAAACCCAGGGGATCAGTCACTTTTGGCCTAGAGCTTTGAACACAATCAATGGATCAAAGGTGGACAAGTTAGCACTAGTTCTGGAGGGGAGGTGGGGAGCAGGAAGAAGATGGTCTGGACAGTGAGCCTGAACAAAAACCCTGAGCTTCATAAACACAAAGTCCCCTACAAATGACCTCCAATATCAAGGCAAGCCTCCCACAGTCTTGCCTCACAGACTGCCCCTCTGCAGCTTGCCTCAGATCATTACCTCAACTTTTCCCACGTAAAGATACTGAGTAGTGGAAGGGGCAGGCCATAAGACTCATTCTAGACCCAATAGCTTGCAAAGACTTGGACCTCATTTTTCCTAAACATGACAACATATACAAACTCTTTATTTCTATTTATCTTTGAGCTCTGTATAAAATGGAGATGACAGCCACAATTTGGTGCTCTTAAATGCTAGCAGAAAGGAATTTCTTGAGAAACCAGACCAGTGAAATTACAGGACACACTGACAGGAATGTACCCAAGAAATAATTATACTGAAATTCCCTTGTTATCTATTAATATCAATTGCCAGGCATTCTAACAGTATAGGGATAAGCGAATGGCCCTGATCTTTCAATTCTTACATTCTAAAAGAGATAAGATAAAACAATAGATTCCTTTTTGGGGAGAAGCAGGCCCTTATTTTTCTAGTAAACAAAATAGTACATTGGGTAAATCTTGTTATCATGCAGTAAGGATCCAGGAGAGATTGATGGTTGAGGTTAGAATACCAAGAGATTTATTCTAAACAGGAGAAAAAAGTAACAGATGTAGAGTGAAAGATTGTTCCAAATGTTAGGAATGACATCCACAAGGGAGCAGGGTTAGGTCCAGAAGTAAATGAAGAGGATTATGGCAGGAATGCTAGGAAAGAAGCCATCCACGCTGATTGTGTTCAGGTCAAGATTATAAGAGCTAAGACACAATACCAGAAATCATTTAAGCAATTGCACGAGAAGTTGATTATTAATACTCATCTTTTGATTATCTAATAAATATGTACAGATGTATCAAAATTTGTACAGACAATTCTTTAAACCAACCTCTTAGACTTTGTGTTAGTGGAAGACTCTAGGTGGTCTCTAAGAATTAGGCCAGTAGAATCCATGTTCATAATCCTGTCTGGTCTCCCAAAGACCTGGCTGACCCCACTGACATTGACCAAACAGCCAGGGCAGAAGTGGACTGTCACCAGCCACTTTGACATTTTGCACTTTATATTTTCAATAAAAACTGTGCACTCTTGACTTTTGGAAAATATATTCACACACCACATGGGAATATGTTGGGAATAAATCAAAATCTTGTTTATTTAAAATAAGGCAATGGAGAGGACGGCCCGGTGGCACAGTGGTTAAGTTCGCGCTCTCCGCTTCGGTGGCCCGGGGTTCACAGGTTCGGATCCCAGGTGCGGACAGACGCACCGCTTGTCAAGCCATGCCGTGGCAGCGTCCCATATAAAGTAGAGGAAGATGGGCACGGATGTTAGCCCAGGGCCAGTCTTCCTCACCAAAAAAGAGGAGGATTGGCAATGGATGTTAGCTCAGGGCTGGTCTTCCTCACAAAATAAATAAATAAATAAGGCAGTGGAAACTTTTTTTTGTTACCAATAAAGCTACATTACAATAAATCCTAAATTCAGATTGACTGTACTCAAATATCGCCCATATTACAAAATAAAGTACATATTGATAGTAATAAATATAGCAAAGAGAGTTAAATTGGCAGTTGCCTATATGCCATAACAAGCATATCCCAAAGTCCTAAGTTATGCACTATATTTTGAAGTTCCTCCTCGGTAAAAAGCCAAAATCACACATTCCAGAGTTTTAAGCTCCCAAGATCTGATTTAGCAAATACCACTTAAATGAGGCTGTTCTATAGTTGCATAAAGTTTATGATAAAAGAAGTTTATATTAACGTTTATGGAAAACTATACAACCAGGTAACAGACATAGACGTCTATGTATACCCAAGGTTATAACCAACCAAGTGTGTCTTTGTCTTTTTTTAATATATTTGTAGATATATTTAAAACAATGTTGATATGTTCAGATTTCACAGTTGTTGATTTCCTAGCTGAAAGTTATGAAGACCCTGTCGCCTGAGAAAGCAGAGTTCCAATCAAGTTTAATAGTCAGGCCTGGGTTCAAACATCCTTGCTAGTGTGCTACCTACTATATGACTTTGAGCGAAGTTCTTAGCTTTTCTGAGCTTCCATAGGAAAATAGCACAGCTAATGGTACCCACATTTTGGGCTCTTTTGAGGAGAAGACAAGGTACTGTAGGTCGAGCCTGTAGCAGTCCCTGGCACAGAGGATGCGCCCAAAAAACGGGAGCTGCCACTGTGAACAATCTCATCAACAACAGCTGCATTCCCCTGGAAGGGTTAAATGATGATGTGCCCAAGATCAAACAGCTGGTAAGTGAGAGAGGTAGGGCTTGAATCAGGTTTCCTGAATTTTCATCCAGTGCTATTTCCACTCAACCACAGCTGCCCCTGATGTTTCATCCAGTTTTTAAGATCACATTTGTAAGAGACTGATTAATGTGGTAATCCCCGCAGCTTCTGCTCAGCTTCATTTCTACTTTGCAGTGAAGCCACAGGAACTGAGGGTGATGTGAGATGAAATCACATTTGAACAGGGTCTTTAAGCCAGTTAGAGAAATTCCTCTTGTGTTCCATTAGTTTAATTATGACACAGTTAAACAGACTCTGAGAAATTTCAAACCTGGGAACATTTGCCCACAGAGACACACAGGCCCTGGCAGTGGCTCTTAATCACATTCTTCAGTCAGGTGTCAAGCAGAGCACAGCCACCAGCACACAAGCCAGTTTTGTTTAGAATACCTCAAAAAGCCAGCCAAGTGGCAAATGTGGACATCTGTGCTAGACTGTGGCTGTCCTGTTTTTTCAGTCTAATCTGTCAAGATAACCATTTCCCCATTCTCTTAAACAAACACAGACTTCCTTGTTTAAACACTATAACAGTTCTAACTGAACACACAGCTTTTAATCATTCTGTGCTAAGTACACTGGCAAGAGTCTGAGAAAAGAATCAAAACATCTTAAATGTAAACTGGCTGATTTTGCTGCCTTGCAAATCCCAGGAAACAGAAGAGAGAAACTTGAAATTCCAGATAAAAGAAATATAGCACTGCAGGAGAAACTATAGTGACTTTTAAAATTATAATTGAATTAGAAATGCAATTGTGAACCCAGTTCAGCTTCTAATGGAAAAAAAAAGAAGAAATCAGATCATGTTTTATTTTTTCTTCTGCAAAAAAGCTTTAAGTTTAGCACATTTAAGTTCATTATTCCAATTGTTTTGTATGTATTTATAAAGGCAGCAGTAACACTTGAGCAGCATGCTGTCCTCAGAAAAGCTACTGAAACGGGAGCAAGGTTGCTTCACCACTGAGTTAACTCCCTCTTGCAAGCCCTTTAGCGTGAAGCTCTGTCACGGCACGGTGCACATTCTTTTTCACTGATGAGGGGTTCTGGGTCATTTCCTAATATTTGAGAATAGAAATATGAAGGGTAGGGGGGAAAACTTTCATGGTGGAATGAGCAGGAATATTGACAATGCTCAAGTTCGGGAAGTGCTCCTTCAGCCTCGTTACTCTTGATCACTTGCAAAATATCCAAACTCACCCTGAAAGGTGAAGAAGTTAAAACTTACATAAAACCCTGATAAGTTTCCTACTTAGAGAAAAATGATGGTTAAATAACCCAAACTGTACATTGTCCGTGTTTGAGCGTGGTTCAATTACAGGCTTTGGGATCCAACCAACTTGGGTTCACATTCTGGTCCAATGACTTAATCATGTCACTTTAGACAAGTTAATAAACCTTTCTGAGGCTTAGCTTCTTTATCTGTGAAACAGGTATTAAAAATACCTTACTCATAGATTACATGTGACGATTAAAGGAGGTATATTTGCAATGGTAAGTGCTTAATAAAGTTAGAAATTATTAAGTAAAGTATCCACTGACACCTATCATAATCAGATAACGTTCTGACTGACATAAAATTCAAGTTAATGGAGTTTACATATAAGATATGGATTACCAAATATACAAAATAGAAAATAATTTAACATTGAAATACTAAACCCATTCAAGAGATATAATGCTCTGAGTGTGGTCACATGTACAATTCCTTATGGAAAAAGTGGCCATAATTTGCACAGTTGTCACAAACATCTCAACACAGCTGGCTGGGCCACATTCCCTGGATACAGGCGGGACCCCAGTCTGTACGCTCTGGCATGTGGTCGCCTTGTAGACTGTGGTCCAACCCATTGATGGCTGAAGGACACTAGTAGGTTGGAATTGGCTGACCCGTCAAATCTTCCACTTGAATGACAAAGTCAGGTTTGAAGAGGGCAGTGGCAAGAAAGCAACAGAAGCTGAGTTCTCACAGAAGCAAAACTGGAGCAACAGGACTGTGCTGAGGAGCCAAGAAAATTAAGCCAACAGAGCTGATTTCTGGTGCTTCAGGAGCCCTGGTTGTGTGGTAGATGAGGTTATTTCTAATCATTCTTTATTCCCTTATGAATACGTATAATCAATACCCAAATTGAAGTCACCTGAATATATATTGGTTACTTTTCAACCTGAAAATGTCTAACAGCATCATTTTATCTTTGATGATTCAGAAGGCACTTAAAGATATTAAAACACTTGAGGGTCAGAATTATTCATGTCAATTACCATATGAGTATAGATGTCTAGTTACTTCCCCTTCAGATTTTATGTCTGTATTCTTATAGCTGCTACTAAATGGTAGATGATGACAGTAATTAGGATCTCTTAAGCTCAACTTATATACTTTAATTAAGCAAGTATTTATTAATACTATATGTAATACTATACATCTACTATATATAAGACACATTGCTAAATATTGTGAACAATTAACAAATGAATAAGAAGTTTTTCTGTCCTCCAAAACATTATAAGTTGATGGGACTTGACAAGCTAACCGTGAGATAGAATATGATAAATGCTTTAAGAGAGTAGTAAATGGTCCAGGTCCAGGTAACTATGTGAGGTGCTGGATGTGTTAATTACCTTGATTGTGGTAATCATTTCACCATGTATATGAATATCAAATCAAATTAAACATATACAATTAAATATATACAATTTTTATGTCAATTATACCTCAATATAACTGGGAAAAATTTGCAAACATGTAGCTAAATAGGTAAAGTAAATCATTGGCTGAAAATAAGTTTTCAAAAGGACCAACAACAAAAGTTGGACCATGGTCCACAGTTGGAAGAAATTACAGGCACTTGGGAGGAGAAGCATGCCAGGAATCAGAGAAGACTGGGGGAGGGCATGACTGTAAACACCTTGAAATCCAAGTATAATTTCCACAGGAAGATGAAATCATAATGGGAGCAGGACAGAGCATGAGCAAGGACAGTGAAGACCACATGGGGAACGGCAAGTATCACAGACTGACTGGTATGTAGAGAACTTGTAGTAAGAGCTAAGAGTAGAAGGAAGTTTGAGGCCAGGGAATGAAGGCCTTGAAATGTCACGATAAAGAATTCAGAATTTATTTTGTAAGTAATAGAGTCTAGAGAGGTTTTTGAGCGGAGAATGACATAACCAGCTGAGTCAGTCTGACACATGCTTCCACACTTGAATAACTTCTCTATAAAATATGACTTTATCAAAATATCTTTATGAATAAAATAATGCATACCTATAAAATGTGAATAAGCAATGGAAACACTATAAAGACTAAGAATTTAAATAGTATAACATCTAGGCATAATGTGGTCTCCAATTTGCCTTATCAGAGAAGGATGTCAATTTTCTCTTCTAATAATCAAAGGCTGCTTCCTGCAACCAATATTCTTTTCTTCACAGAACATAGAAAAGACTGATATTTTCTTTCTGGTTCTTTCCTGTGGCTGCAGTATAGAGCAGACAGAGAATATGAGCCAGACTGCACTGAAACTGGAATTTTCATTCATAATTACTGCTGCATAAATTGGCACCACCCTTTTGGAGAGCAATTTGGCGTGTGTAACAACAGCTATGAAACGTTCATATCCATTGATCCAGTATACCCACTTCTGGTTCTCTAGCCTAAGGACACTTTTAAAAATGAAGAGAAAGTGGTGTGAATTAATATGATGATTGCAGTGTTACTTATGTTTGTGAAAGAAAATAAACAGAAACAAATTTTCAAAAACATAGGAGGAATTCTTTAATGGTGGATCATCTACTTCATGAACTATTACACAGCTATTTTAAATCATAATTATGAAGACTGTGTAGGAACATGCAACAATGCTTCTGTGTTAATTGTGGGGAAAAAAATTAGACCCAAAACATATACCATGATTACAAACTACGTTTTAAAAAATTCATATAAAAGAGACTGGATGACAATAGATAAACAATAATACCAATTGCGTTGGGATTTGATTAAAGGAGACGAGTTTTTCCTCTATTTTGTCTTTCAAAATGCTAGTATGTTGTTATAATTAACTAATAGTAAAGGAAAAAAACATTAAAAACAGATCTCTAAAAGGAAACCAGCAGTCCCTTCAAGGTAGCATGTGAAGAAAGTAAGTGGCCCTGAGTGGTTTCTTTCCCGAAAGATCTCACGGGGGCTCAGAATGCTGTGGAGGTTCCCAGAAAACCTTAAGCTGCCAAAGCCATGCAACATAGACTGAAAAATGAATTCCATGATGATATTGTCCTCTTTGGTTCCTATGTGATGGTGCAATAAGAAGCGAATAGAGAAAGGGAAGAGGACGAATGTATAACATTTCATTGGGTTGTAGTTCTAATAAACAAATCATCAAACAACTTCTTCCA
Source organism: Tapirus indicus (assembly GCA_031878705.1). Lineage (NCBI taxonomy): Eukaryota > Metazoa > Chordata > Mammalia > Perissodactyla > Tapiridae > Tapirus > Tapirus indicus. The sequence continues at coordinate 43,378,335 of CM062925.1, forward strand.
TGTTCTCAAATGCTTATATGTATAGTGTATGGTTTCTTTCTTTTTCCTCCTTTGAGAATGAGAAATAGAAAGTTCAGTAACAGAATACTATGAATAAAATCGCTGTTTACCAGCTGATATTGGCACTGTACATTTAGAAATTGAGCTATTTCATTCTCTTTTGAAGTAAACCAGTAAAAATTGAATGTTTTCTCATCACAACTGACACCGTGATAAAGGCCTTCTTAAACATCTTGTGAGTAGCATAATGGAATGTGTATTTAATTGTTGGCTACAAATAGTCAAAGTCTTACCTCTACATTTCTCAGAATAATCTTATCTATGGAATTATTCATAATTCTACAATTTGTACAGCAACTAAAAGAATAGGAAAATAAAGCATCACCATATAAAATGTAGCAAGTTAAATTATTACTTCACAAGGATTTAAATATTATTCAATAATTAATGTACTGCTTGAATTAAAACAGTTTTTAAAAGAAGGACTGATTCAAAGGCAATTAGTACCATTAAATGAAAGTTTTGCTTTGGGGACTTTCATTATTTACATGATATTTTTATTGTTAATTTAAATTAGACAACATTTAACTAGGTTGCTACCACGTAGGTTGTATAAGACAGAAACCAACATTTTTCTCTGAACCCATTTTTTTGTGTAACTTCTTCCTGGTGGAAGGTGGCTGTTGAGATCTGGTCTTCGGGCTGGAGTTATTTTCTGAGGATACAAACATCTTTAACACTGCTCCTCCTGACTATTGTGAGGAAGATATACAGAAAGAACGCAGAGTCTCGGCAGTATTTCACACTTCATTCCAAGGAGGAGGCAAAGGTTAAGAATGAGGAAAATTAAGCAGACAACCATGTGTGGCCGAAAGAAAGGCTTGCTATTCTGCAGACACGGACTCCCCTGACACAAATAGGAGAAAGGCCCATGAATGAGATCATGTCAACTTCCTCTGCTTACATAGTAATGCCAGCTTTCTTTCCTTTCGGAAAAACAAGTCATCCGTGCACCAGAGTTCAGGGCTGCATTGTAAAATGTTTCCGAAGTCCTGGTGACAGCACACTGACACTGGTCCAAGGGACAGGCCCAAACCAGCTTTTCCAGGCCTGGCCTGAGGGCCATGCAAGAATTCACAGAGTCCACTTTCTGCACGTCAATGAAATCTGAACGTTTCATTATCCAATAGTCAATGGACCTTTGGAAACATGTGCTAAATGAGTGGACTTGATTTTGGAAGGAGAGCACTTTTTCAAAAATCTCAAGATGGTGTGGGGCTGGCCGTGGGTTTGGGGATAAATTCTTAAATGTTAACGGAGAGGGATTCTGGTTTTTGGCAGTGCCGATACTCATAGAGGACGAGACTCAGTAAAATTATTTCACAGATAAACTCGAAGTCAGAAAGACTTTTCTAAATTATATTTTAATCCATGGATTAGTACACTCGATTTCTTTTATGATTTTTTTTCTCACTAAATTATTTTTGCTCTCCAGGAGTGATTCTACTTAGGGAACATGACATCAATTCCCAGAGTAGGCATTAATTCATGGTAGATTGAAAGGCTCAAGATCATAATATTTTATATACGAACGAGGTTCCTATAATCTAAATCTGAACATTACCCAATTATTTTATGGGCAAATTGGCCTCTAAGTTACTGAACTTTAAGCAATGAATAATATGTTGCTATGGAATTTCTATATTAAAATCAGATGTATATAAACGTCTTCATTTTGATTTGGGGGGGGGTTGCTGTTGCATATGTGAATGTTTTTGTAAACAGTCTGATAAAAATTTTTTGAAAAGACCCAACAGCTGGATGTCAGACTAGTAGCCATTTCTAGCAAGGCAGAAGTTATGGTAGGGGGCTAGGGTATTACTCCACCAACACTCCTGCCCCCTCCAAGTGAGGTTCCCAGGAGCAGGTGGCTCTACAGACTGTAAGTGGCATTCTTCAGGATTTCAGAAACAAAGGTATCTCACTCTAGGTAACTTGACAATATAGTAGATACTCTGTTAACTGACCCCCAAATAGCCACACCCCCAGACTAGCTGGTCTTTCCCAGCCCTGATTCTTGGCCACCACACACAGATGGCTCATCTCATCACTAATGGGCTCCTCTCTAGACAATATCTAAGCACCTCTGCTCCCATTAGTTGTATTGTATACTTACCAAGAGTAAGTGATGTTTGCTCCTAAGCCTGTTCATACAAATTGTCTTTGTCATTATGATTATGTAATTTACTATTTAAAATACACTGATAGGGGCCGCCCGGTGGCGCAGCGGTTTAGTCCGCGCTTGACAGCCCGCGGTTCGCGGGTTCGGATCCCGGTCGCCCGGCGACGCACTGCCTGTCAGCCATGCCGTGGCGGCGTCCCATATAAAGTAGAGGAAGATGGGCACGATGTTAGCCCAGGGCCAGTCTTCCTCAGCAAAAAGAGGAAGATTGGCGATGGATGTTAGCTCAGGGCTGGTCTTCCTCACAAAAAAAATAAAAAATAAAAAATAAAAAAATAAAAATAAAATACACTGATAAAAGTGGCAGAAAAAACAGATTTGTACTTTCTCTGAGGTTTTTTTTTAAAGTCATCAGATTAGGTGTGGATGAAAAAATTGTAAATAATTGATGGGATACATAAAAATTTAGGAGGATTTTGTTCTCAGATTGCTTCAAAAATCTCTTTTAGTTCCCGTTTCACTTTAAAAAAATCAAAACCAAAAAAACCATGCAGTTGAGATTGCTCATGCAAAATAGATGAGGCAGAACACGAATCAATGGGCCAGAAAGTGTTAAATTAATGCACATTTATATGTTTTAAGTTAAAATGTTTAAGGTGTGTGTCTATCACCACTCATGATTCTCTGTTTTAACTGATGTTCTTTTTATTAACCCACAAGCTACCAACCTCTGATGATTTCAAATAGGAGGATTTCTACTGTAGTACATAGAGAAATATATCATAGTATATTTTTACTGTAGTATATAGAGTGTCCTGAAGTGAGACAATAAGGAAGCAGAGACATGTTTCAGGAAGCTATTTTAGTAAAAACAAGACAAAATGAGAATCTGAACTACGGTGATGACAAGTAAGTAAGAGATGTATACAAGAGAAATTGCAGAGTAGAAGTACCAAATTCCTGAACATTTGGGAGGAGTTAACAAGACTCCAAGGTTTGAGTATGGGTGGCAGGTAACACCTTGGAAAGACACAAGGAGTCCAGGAAAAGAAGCTGATTTAGTGGGAGGAAAGGAGGTTTGGGTTTTTTCATTTTTTAAGTTTAAAACTAACAAAGACGTCCAGGTGGAGATACCTGGATATCATTAGGAGGTAGTTAGAAATATAGGAGAGAGGTCACTAATAGAAATACAGGTTTGGAAGTGATAATATAGACATTAGCAGCTGAAGCCCTGAGGTTGGAAGAAACTTGGAGGAAAGCCATAAAAGAGAAGTGGCCTAAGGAAAAACCTATGTTTGAGGGCAAAAGGAGTGAGAAGAGCCACAAAGGAGATAGAAGAGTTCAAAAAACAAAGATGAGAATTATAATTGGACCAGATCTCAGAAGCCAAGGGAGGACAGAGTTGGGGGTGTGGCGGATGGTCAAGGGCATATGCTTCAGGGAAGTGTCACTTAATCCGTCAATCACCCAGCTCCAGTCTAGGAAGCACTCTCAGTAGACAAGAGAGGGAACACACCAGATTTCAAAGTGTTAAGGATTGAGTACCTGGTGAGGAAGAAGGGGCAAGGGCCATAGAAAACTCAGGAAGTTTAATGGTGAAGAGGTGGGAGACGGCATTATGCCCTAAGGGGTAAAATGGTCAAGCAATTGAGATTTTTTTAGGATAACAAAAGCTTGAGCTGATCATATTTACATGAGAAGAGAGGGCAGCATTAAAGAACATAGAGTTGGCAGTATGGATCGAGAGAGGGTAAGGGCCCCAAGGAGGTCGGAGAGAGGGGCAAGAGAACAAGAAACAAGGGCAAGTGTGGCAAAAAGGAAAAGATCCTCTTTCTTAAAGACAAGAGTGAGTAATGAGGAGGGTAAAAGGAGGAGGCAAATTGAAAATGTTCACCTTCACTAGCCTCCATTGTCTTACTAGAGTCTTTCACATAGTGGCCAAATCAATGGTTAGTGACTAAGAGTGTCTCAAGTCATCTAAGTGTAATTATTAAGGATAGAGTTGGGATTGGAATGGATGCATGACATGTAAGAGGCATACTTACCAAATGAGACAGCTCATCAGTCCATTCAATGAAATAAGCACTTGATGCCACATAAAGAAAATACAACAAATAACGTATATTTTTTATTGATCCTTTTTCAACCTGGATAAGCATTATATAGACAGCATCTGAAGAAAAGATTAAATTAGCAATTTCTGGATTTCTCTTCATTTTATCCGGTCAATGCTGGGCAGAACAGACCCCTAAAGGCCCATGTTGGGGTACTGGCACAGGGAATAGCACAGTCTTTTTTGGGAATCCACTTTACTGAATAATTTGTCCTTCTAAGTCTCACAGCATCGACTTGAACTCTTCTGCACACAGATTTTCTATAGCTGTGGTTGGTATTTCTAAATGAAACCCCTTCACATCACTCGGATATTTGCTCTTCAAAAAGGAAAGCCTTGTGTTGATAGGGATGACGATTCCCAGGTCCCCCTGTCAGAGAGGTTGGCCCAGCAGGCCTTCCCTACCTGTTCACAGCCACTTAAAAAGGTGCCAGATTTAAACATGATGAGTTGAACTGGCTTTTTCTTTTTAGAAACCTTGAACGGCTGAGGTATTTAGAAGTTAATGTGATAGGTCTCTGCCTTTCCTGGGTTGTTTCAATCTTATGCTAAAGTATTTCAGTTGCATAGAGTAATCATGTAAGCTGAAAGGCAGAGACAGCAGAGACAGAAAGGCAGAGACAGCAAGTGGTCTAGACTCTAGGTAGGCCAATGAGGAGAGCAGGCCTGGGTGGGAAGCTACCTTGGGCAGAGGAGCCTGAGCAACCAGCCTGGTCCCCTGGAGCAGATATAGAAGTAATTACACAGGACACGTCAGGGAAGACTTCCTTAACATACCAAGGGAACCCAAAGGCTTGTAAATTGGGCCCATTCCAGAAGAAACATATTTAATAAGGTCACCTGGGTTGTAGCCCACCATCCTGCTCCACAGAAGAAATTCCAGTCTAGTGATCTGCCCCCCACCCACCACCAGCAATCTGTTCTCTGCTTCTGTTCAGAGAGGACCAAGTTGTAAGACAAAGGGGATTAGAACACTAGGTGGGCAGTTAGACCAGAGATACTTAAAATCTCTTCTAACATCAAGATTCTGTGATTCTGTAATATATTGCTGAAAGTATATAGACCAAAGCTTAGGATTTCAAAGGTGTTTGGTTAGATAAAGATTCTCTTGCAATAGAGATTTTTACTTTTTAAATAATTAAGTTATCCCAGCTCAATTTTCTATTTATTTCTCGACTAATTTTGAGTACAGAGAAGTCAGGAATTTGTAAATATATTCCACTTAGCGATTGAGGGATCCTGGCTCCCTCATGCACCTCTTGGTGTTATTTTGAGATAGGAAAAGGAATGGAAAAGAGAAAAGAATATAGGGGCTGGCCTGGTGGCGTAGTGATTAAGTGCGTGTGCTCCGCTTCAGCAGTCCCGGGTTTGCTGGTTCGGTTCCCTGGCACGGACCTATGCACCGCTTATCAAGACATGCTGTGGCGGCATCCCACACATAAAGTAGAGGAAGATGGGCCCGGATGTTAGCCCAGGGCCCATCTTCCTCAGCAAAAAGAGGAGGATTGGCGATAGATGTTAGCTCACCAGAAAAAACAAGAAAATAATATTTATCAAGCAACTGTTATAGACTTTGCAATTCATTATCTTATTTAATTCTCTTTACCCATTTGGTTTTGTTATCCCCATCTTATAGATGAGAGAATTGATGCCCATTAAGGTTAAATAACTTTCCAAGGGTCTCACCCGAGTGTTTCTGAAAGCAAATCTCATGCTGCTTCTACTATGCAGTATGGTCTGTCTCGGACTTTGAGTTATAATATAAACACTTTTCGATGGATTCCATCAAATCACTCCAAGTTCAATGGTGAAAGTCATGTGAATTTTAAATGTAGCTATAACCCAAGGACATTCCTGATCCAAGTACAGCCCTTGCTAAGTAATCTTTTATCAAATAAGGAAATTTTTATGCTCCTTCTATTCATAGAAAGAATTTCAATTGATTAAAATGTGGCAAATCATTAAAGCATTTTAAGTACCAAATATTGAAATACACTACTGTGAGTTTTATGATATATGTTAAAGCAAAGATTCAAAAGCAAAAATGTAGTGGGGTCCTTTAAAAAAGAATCTGATACTCCAAAAGTGTCTAAGATGACTAATCTTGCATATCTGAATAGGATGCTTGAAAAAAATAATAATTCTGGAACAGTTAAAAATTCCTGTTCATGTCACTCTGCAGATCTTTGCAGATCTTTTTTCACTCTGGTGTTTAATTTAAATGTTTACTAAAGTAATAGATTCCCTTGAAATATGGTGACAGACTTGCTAGCAATTATATAATCATATTTTTAAAAAATCATATGCTCTGATACAGAGCAAGCTAACTAAGCAAGCCATGCCTTTCATTAAATTGGAGAGGAAAATATAGGAAATTGTACCCACACACAATTTGAAATCATTTTTAAGAAATCTATAGAAAAAAATTGGTCTCCATGAAACTATTTGACTATTTTCTCCATAAGGTGTGAGTCCTATCACGCATGCGTCTCCAAATGTTGATTCTTCTTGCAAGAAGAAACAAGTGGAGATTAACTGAGAGTTATTTGGGGTTTTAACTGCTCCTCTGTAGAAACTACTAAGGATAACAAGGCTCTGATCTTGCTTTAGTTCTTGGATTATGTCCTACTCTGCGACCTCACAGATCATCAGTCCCTTGGACTGGGGTTGTGGCATTCAGACTGGACCGCCTAATGTGCCACATTGGGAATGTCTAGCTCTATCTAGCCTTTTATTAATAAGCTCAATGTGTTAAATTTTTAGATTAAGGAAGTGGTAAAGCACACAATTCATCAAGTTTCCAATATCTTCTCCGAAATGTAAGGAACTGTACTACTTTGCATGTTAGACTACACTATCTATTAGCAACACAGTTCATTATAACTCAGGCCCGTGGACTTTGCAAACATCTAGACCAAAGGAGAAGGGGAGCTTAGTTCTGAGAGCTGTTGATCCTGCTTAGTCATTAACCAACCTTTTCTGCAAAGATAGACTCCAGATGAATCCGAGAGTTGGAAAAATCATGCCAAACACTTTAAAATTCTGAACACACTTCAAAGTAACTGCTGCTGTCCTGTAACAATTTTTGACTTAATATCTTGGGAAATTCTTTTCCATGGATATGTATCTGATTTTATAATAGACATCAATAGGGAAATAGGATTTGCTTTGTAGAAATTCACTTTATAGCCCAATTTGCTAGCGTGCATCTATTGCATAAACTGAGAGATTAATTTATTTATGTTCATATCTATCATCTCTATATCTGCCTACCTCTCTGGGGCTTCCTTGACACAGAATCTGACGGGAGAAAATTGAGTCAGAGGAGAACGTGGTTAATTCAACAAATATGACAGAACTTGTTGGGGAGAGCTCAACCTAACATTTCTGACCATTGTGCAGAACCGTTTCCAACAGACAGCATCATTTAATTGCCTCCCTATCCTCCCTATCCTCTCCACCTAAAAAATAGAACTACCTGATGAAGAACGTATTATTCTAATTGCATTATCCTCACCCCTGTTTTACAGGCTAGGAGATAAAGGTTCAGCAAGGTTATCTGATTTCCCCAAGATCACAAAGTTAGTAAGTGTGGCAATCATCTTAAGTCAAAGATTCTCTCATGCCTTTATCTCCAAATTCCTCCTTTTTCCCCCACTAAACCACACTGTCTTGCTTGCTCAGTCTGACAATGTAGTCACCATTTTCTTTTCTTTCTTATACTTCCATCTTTCTTTCTTCTTATCGAATTTCTTTTCTCACTTCTTCACCCAACTGAACAAAAATAGTCTAATGCATTCCAAACCTTCAAAATCGAAGTACCTTTTCTATAATTGTCTCTAAACTCTCTGATTAGAAGTAAGATGCTGACCAAGATTTATTTCAGGTCAGAGCAGTCTTGAAGCCAAATTGCAAAACTAAGACCGAGTGTATGGGATGAGGGGAGGGAGAAATAAGGAGAGAACCATCTAGATATCCTCGTGGAATCTTTAAGTGGGACTTAGCGCAAGACCTCCTCTTGATAGGCAGGAAGGAGACCCAAAGAAGGAGTCATTTATTTGAGCTTCAGATTATTCACTTTCCTAACTAATCAATAATTGTTATAATTAAAATTGATAGCTGCAAATAACTTGACAGAGGGCTGCTGCCAGAATACTGATTGTGTCTTTGGCTTGGAAAGATAGGCAGCAGCGTGGAACACTTATTTTCCAATTTGCTGTTAGCTGTGTGCAAATTGCTTTAGCTGTATCCAGCTGATTTAGACCTTGCCTGGAGGTGCACTAGATTAATTGGGAGCCACACATTCATTGCTTACAGAATGGACTCTGTAATTGGCGAAATTTGTTAGTGCCAGTTATAAAATAACTATATAGTTCTGCTTTTAGCTGTCCTTTCATTACTCTTTCTGTGAGAGGGGAGGGGAAACAATTAGAACCCATCTGACGATTAAGATGGGCATTTTTAAATAAGGACTGAAAGGAATGTATCTACAGTCAATATTTTATATAAGCAAACATTACGGTGAATATGGTATTGATTTTTTTCAAAAACTGAAAAAGTACTTGAGCACATATAAGAATTTTTCCATCTTTGTTGTGACTTTACTTTAGATAAGAGAACCCACTTCATTAGCACTATGAGCAGATTTTTCAAAATGATTCTTTGTTCTCTCTCCTAACTTCACTGAGTTAAATAGAACAAGCACTCTTTCTTACTTATTGCCAAATGAAAGAAATAAGAAAAATCTTGAGGCCACACTTGGGTGTCCTCTGGTTTGTCTTGTTTCTTCCCTTTGGGTCCCAAGATATAATGGGGACACCCACGCTGCCTAGTTAAAATATCAGATGAAGCTCAATGAACATGAGAGCCATTTTTGGCAGAAAGGCTATTTTTCGGGAGCAAAACTTCATAGGCCAAGAACAAAGCATAAGCTATAATAGGTTAGAAAATCAAAGAGTTGCTTGTCTTAGCTCTTAAAAAGTATTTCATGTCAACAGTCTTAAATATGCAAAATGATCAATTACATTCCCTATATGAGTCTTGGCATATTGCTATGCACACCAAATTGTACAGTGGCTACTCCCACACATTGAAAAACCATGTACATACACAAAGTAGAGATGTCAGCCAGGACTATTTGTCACTCAAGAGACAAAAATCCCGACTCAGACTCATTTAAATAAATAAATAAACAAATGAAAGAGTTGGGAAGGGGTATTTGTTGATTCAGATAACTGAAAAAGTACAGGAAGAGACTTCTTCAGAAACTACTGGACTCAGGGACTCAAAAAAGTACCAGGACTGTTTCCCTCCATCTCTTGGCTCTACTGGATTTCACTTAGCTTCACCTTCAGGAAAGCCCTCACCACATGGAGGCTCCTGCCAGACCCAGATTTAGATTCTATCTGTTCGGCAACTCCACTGAAAAGAAGGTGCTTCTTTCCCAGTAGTTCCCGCAAGTTCTTAGACCTACGTTTCACAGACCCACAGTGAGTCATTTACCCACTCCTGAACCAATCATGTGGCCGGGAGAGCAGAATATGCTGATCAACCAGACCTGAGCCCTATGCTCCACCTGAACTGAGAGTGAGGGAGAGAATTCCTGAAAGAAACACAGAGGTCCAGTTCCCAAAGTAGGGGAAATGGATGCCAGGCAGGAACAACAAATGACCACAGCACGAAGAAACAACAGAGTCATAGTGAACTATTAGCGTCTGTAGTAACACATCTTAAACCTTTTCCATTCATTCATATCTTTGAGATCGTATTAAAATTAAAGATCTTTTTCTCCAGAAAAATGCATATGTGACATGTCATGCAAAATATTGCCTGCTATTTCAGGAGGGTTCATGCATCCCTAGAGTCCAGCTGCTAACACAGAAACTAGAAAATCTTTCTGAAGTAAAAGATGCTTTTAGAAGTGTCTGTATCTCATATCTAAGTGCAACAATTTTTAGGTTTTCTTTTCCTTCTATTCTTTTTTTCCCCTAAACAATTCCCTTTGTGAAGAGTTCCCTTTACGCAGCTATTCATTATCCTTGTGAATGAATAAACTCGGAAAATCTAAACTGTGGCAAATGACTATTTTGTCCAAATGATAGATTGTCAAGGATTAACCTTTCCATTGGATGACTAATATAGTGGCCACAGAGTGATGTCTGTCCTTCTTTATTTGGCACAAGAAAGTGAATGTGTAGTGACTCTAATTTAGGGACCCAGCATGAAGACATAGACTGCCAAAAATAAAAAATTTTTTTGATCTTATTTTTGTGTATGTGTGTGAAGAAAATTAGCCCTGAGCTAACATCTGTTGCTAAGCTTCCTCTTTTTGCTGAGGAAGATTGGCCCTGGGCTAACATCTGTGCCCATCTTCCTCTACTTTGTATGGGATGCCTGCCACAGCAGGGCTTGATAAGTGGTGTGTAGATCTGCTCCTGGGATCCGAACCTGTGAACCCCAGGCCACCGAAGTGGAGTGTGCAAACTTAACCACTACGCCACTGGGCCGGTTCCTCTTTGATCTTCTCATTTCATATAGGATTATATGTGACTACTAAGCAGAAAAAATGAGGCATCATAAGGCAACCTTTCTTGTGGTTAGGATCAGAAGGAGAAATTGTTTAAACATTAAAGAGACTACTCAAAACAAAGTATTTCATAAAGTTTACGTCAGAAATGTGAATTTGAATATTCAAATTAAAATCATTCTCACAATTTAAAAAAGGTAACTGCACGTCAGGAATAAAAAGACACTCACACACACACAAAATGAGTGTTTCTCCAGAACAGTCTTCCCAGAAAGAGGTCTTGTCCTGTGTTTGCAAGACGGGATCTTAGAATCAGCTAGGATCAAAAAAGAAAATGGAAAGGGGCCAGCCCCATGGCCAAGTGGTTAAAGTTCTGCATGCTCCACTTTGGTGGCCTGGGTTCATGGGTTTGGATCCCAGGTGTAGACCTACTCCACTCATCAGCCATGCTGTGGAGGCATCCCACATACAAAGTAGAGGAAGACTGGCATGGATGTTAGCTCAGAGAGAATCTTCCTCCCCCCCCAAAAAAAAGAAAGAAATGGAGATGAGAGAGGGAGCATAACTTCAGTTCTTGCTCTCAGATTTTGGAAAAGAGAAGTGTTCAAATGAAAGCTCAGGTAGAAGAAATGGAAAAATCACCACTATTATAATATTTAACTTTTGTTGAATATTTTGTCCTTGAAGATAGAAGGAATTACTGTATTTCAAGACCAATAATTCTTATAACAATTTATCAGCAAGTTCTGCAGTTATAGAATAAGGACAAAGTTAATGGTAGAATGGGATAAGGGAACTGAAACAGAAAAAAACCCTAAGTATTAGCAAAGGACAAGATTAAAGGTATGAATTTCACAATATATGCTATCAATTTTTGATACCTACATAGAGAAACATCTAGAAGGATATATACCAACCAATGAAAAATGGTTATTTTTTAAGAGTTGGGAGGAAGAATAAGGAAGACTTTTATTCCCTTTATTCTTCTGTTTTGCTTACATTAATTTTTAAAATAATCATTTAGTCATATATGATTCATGCAATGAAAGAATTATACAATAGAAATAAAAATGTTTAAAATATGAGAATATGGATTTCTGGTACAAAGCGACAGTTTGGATCAGAATTTGTCTTCTCTTCCTGGAAACCATACTGAGCAACTAGGACTACAAAAAAAATTTTGTGTGTGTAACCTGGATACCAAGACACCACGAACTTACCATTATTACTAATGCTGCCTCAAACAGCTGAGATCTAGCAGAGCCCCAAAAGAAGCTGTCCTGAAAGCCACAGAGAGCAGCCCAGGAAGGGTTGAAGGGACCCAAGCTGGCAGCAGATCCCACAAAGCATAAGTACAAATACACTTAGAATGAAAGGGATCCACTAAGAAGTGAAAGATTACAGAGGGTGTTTCTCTGAGATGGTTGAGATGTAAGAGAGCTAAGATCACATGACTGGGTTTGGAGAGGAAAAGAAGGCGTGAGCGCCTAGCACAGAGATACCATATGGAAGCAAAATGTCTCTCAGGCAGCAAAGGAAAGAATCTTGAGTCATGAAGCCTAGAATTTCACCTTGCCCTACTCCCACCCCTAACAAAATATCCTATAAATAGGTGGTCCAGGAATCTAACCCAATAAATCATGTAAAACATAATTAGCACAATATTGTAAAAAAATTTTTAAAGCATCAGAACTGAGTAACAGATTAAGAGAAAAACACTCAGAAGAATATAGAGTAGATGAAATTTATAATCATAAATTTTACTGTGATATTTTAAAGAAACAATAAAACAATTATCTCCATAATGGGAGACTTTAAAACAAAAATATAAAAACACAGAGCAGAGGTGACCAAACACCCAGGGGAGGGTAAAATACTTGCTGGCAGAACTTAGGAAACAAATACAAAAAACAAAACAAGCAAACAAAAAAATTGAGAAATGAATTTTTTTTAATGGAAGAAGCAAAGGCAAAAATGGAAACTGCAGGAAACCCAAAAGAAATATTAAAGATAAGAGATGAAGGTAATAAAATGAATTCAAAATGAGAAAAATGTCAAAGAATTAGAAAGACAATAATAATTATAAAAAATAAATTTTAACAGATATAAAAGTCAAAGGATATCCAACATATACACAACTGGAATCCTCAAGAAAGGAAAATAAAGCAGAGGAAGTATTGTTAGTGATCAGTAATAAAACTTTCCTGAAATAAATGAAGACTTGTATCCACATATTCTAAAAGCATACCATGTATCAGAACAACCAACACTGATTCATAATCTAATAAACCTTTGGGAATTTTAAGATAAAGAAATAATCCTCTGGACAGCTAGGCCAAAAGGTCAAGTCATTTACAATTTTTTTTTTAAGTATGGAAAATGTTTTCATAATATGTTTTTTAAAAATAGTAAAATAAAAATTGAGAGGAGAAAGTAGGAGGTAGAAAGTAGGTGAGGCCAAAAGAATGTTACTTAATATTGACAAACAAGTGGTGGGAGTGACAAAGGAGACAATAAAAAAGATAAAGCTGAAGGAGGGAAAGCATACGGAGAAAGAAGACAACATAAGCTAATTTTATCACTGATGATAGTAACTGGGGTTATTATATAAAGGTAGCCTTTATATGAAGTAATTGTAATCATACCTTTACATAATACAAAAGAGTTATATAAAATATTTGTACAAAAATACAAGCCTTCCCAAATATCACAAGAATTACAATGTTAAAATAAGGAAAAAGAAAAGGTAACATACAATAATATGACAGAACAGAAACAAATATACCTTTCATAGCTGTAAATAAAAATGGGTGAAACTTAACTATTAATTAAAAGAAACAGATTTTCAGATTGGATTTCATAGGGAAACTAATCTCTATTCTGCACAAGAGACACATCTAAAACAAATGATTCAGAAAGCTTGAATGAAAGGATGAGCAAAGATATTCCAGGCAAATGCAAAATTTTAAAAATGCAGGCCTGTCTTTATAAACATACAAAAACATATGAGTACATGAGATGGAAAGAGAACATAACAGTTTTTCTTTAAGAGCTATCCTAAGCATGTTGACAGATCCTGGTCCCATCAGTTACTGCCTGCCCCTAAATGCTATGCAGGGGGAAACTTTTCTGTTACTCTGGGCATTAACTAACCTTAACTTCTCCTCACTAAACTCATTTCTTGCTAAACATCTCAGCCACTACATGTCCTCTGTCTCCAAGGATCCTAAACCACCTTTTTCAAAATGGCAGCTGTCGTGCAGTTGAGTCCACTGCTTACTCCCAACTGCCCATCACAACCCGGCTCCTTCAAATGATGAAACTCTATTATTTCAAAATGAGATAAAATCTTTATTAAAAAAGAACTTTATATAGACTTCTTCACAATTGATATGTTCTATTTTTAATTCTTAGATATTAAGTACCGTAAGAGAATACTTAACGTATAAAGACATTTATTTGTTTACTACTCCATTTGCGCATTTTCCTCATTAAGCTTGTAAGAGCATGTGCATGATGCTATGCTAAAGTAAGATATTATTCACAAACAGCCGGGGACAAACTTTGTAGAGTAAATTTCAAAACAGTTAACATCGTTGTGAAAGATTCTATAACTAGCTAACAAAGAATCTCCCTTAATCTAATATTTATATATAAAATTAATTAAATAGAGATGAATTAAGTGGAGATAGTGAAGAGATAGCAAGAGAAACAGAGATAAGATAGAAACAGAGACAGATATCACGTAAGATATTCACATATCCTTGGTAAGAGAAATGATAGTTTATTTTTAAAGTGATTCATTTCCATCATTTAAAAAAACCAAACAGTTCAGAATTATATTAGTTAAAAATAAAAGTTGCTTCTCTCCTCTAGGCCATTTCTGCCCATTCCCCACTCATCATAGGTAACCGCTGCTAACAATGTGACAGGCTTGCTCTCCGGGGTTTCTATCCAAATACAAATATACTGCGCAAACACACACACACACAGACACACACAAACATACAACACACACATACACACACACATTTGTAGATAAATATGTACTCATTTTTACAGAGATGAGATTGTGTTCCTATACCATATACACAATATCCAGCAAATTCATTTGCTAACAATATGCTGTGGCCACCACATCGTGTAAACACATAAAGACTAATTTCATCCTTTTCAAGGCAGCGTATCGTGGCTCTACCATTGCTAGACACATTGATGGACGTTTTAGTAGTTTTCAGCTGTTTAAAATGATGTGGTGAACATTTTTGTACAGTGTCTTTGTGCAGTTGAGTGAGAACGGCTGTAGGCTAAATTGCTGAAGAGGAAATTACTACGTGCGTTTATATTTTTGACAACCAGTGACAAATTTGCCTCTAACATATTTCTCGCTAACAGTGTAGGAACTTTGACCCACACCCTCAGTGACATTTAACCTTTATTGTACTAATAAGCGAAAAATAATCTGTTGTCCTTTTAAATTCACTATACGACCATCTTTTCATATTTCTATCAGTCCCTGTGTTCCTTTTCTGTTAACTAGTTGTTATCCTTTGTCCATCTTTTCTACGAGGTTGTTGGCTCAAAGCTTTTAAAAAACAATTGAAGCATAAAAATTGGCCCTTGGCCTGCGGTATATTTTGCAAACATTTCCCCCAGTTTCTTGTTTTTATTTGACTTTATGATGTTATTCCCAAAGCAACTTTAAATTTTTAATGTAATCAAATTATTCATCTTTTCCTTTATAATAGTTTCTGAATTTGAAGCTATGTACAGAAGCACTCCAAGAATATAAATAAATTATCCATATTTTTTTCTAGTACTATGATACTTTCACTCACCGTTTGATTCTTCTGGAATTTATTTTGCCTTTAAGGAGTTATGTTGGATTCCAGGCATATGACTAACCAGTGTGTCAAGGTATATTTAAGACAATAATATACTATGTTTGCTGTCAAGCAATGTTTCATTACAAATAAAGATGAAATTACTTTTATGTTTTCACGTATTAATTTTACTTTTCTGCAATATTAATAGTATATAACAGTAATTTCATGTAATAAAACATATCTTTTTTAAGAAACATATGCTGCAATTTAAAAATAAACAACATGCAATTGTGAATCCTGTGTTACAGGAACATTAGATAGGAATAACCCCCAAATTCTTTTTAACAAGAATTTAAAAAGTAAAAACAATTTTATTCCACAAAAACATATTTAAATGACTTTTTCAATAGAGCTTAAATTGACTTTTTAGGATTATCTATCCCTTGAAATTGCTATAACCTTTTGCTTTATGAACAAACACTGTAACACTTGTTGAAATAGTAAGTATGTTAGTATTCTGCCCCAGCTAATCTAAATCACAGAAATGGTGTAATTAAAATATATAATATTGTATCATTCAAAAGCCATTCAAATGGGCAAAGAGAAATACATAAGCAATGACTGGCATAGGACATCTTAGGGAGGCAAGTCAAGCTTATTGTAGAGATTGAATGATTAGTGAAAAGCAAGGGTGGCTCTCAATCTTAAACGTACTATGATATCTCCTCCCACCTTGCAAACTTCTCCCATTAAAATTCCTTCCAGAGCTGGCTGTAACTGTTCTCTAGGCTGACTCCTGTCCACTCTGTGCCCAGCCCCTTCCTTCACATCCTGCGGTGGCTGCCTCAGCCTGCCCGTTCTTCTCCCCCGGCCACCACGACAAGAATGAAATAGCTGGTATTTCATTCATCCTCCCCAGTAACCCACATTCTCAGCACCTTTGATACTACACCCTCTACAAAGAATCTGCTGACACCTGCCTCTACAATTTTCCCATCTCCCGCCATTCTTAAAATCTTCCCTGCATGTGAAGGAGTTTTAGGCTCATCTAAACAGGCAGAGTAAAAACAAAGTCCTTGCGATAGCTTAGAAGACCCTGATAATATGCCTCCTCCCCACCCAAACACATACATCCATCTCCTGGACCTCAAGCAATGTGCATATGTCACACTGAGAATATTCAATTCTGCTAGAGAAGACTAGAAAACAAATGAGACTGATGCAAATCATTAGAAGTGTTAAGCATAGATAATTAAATTATTTACCTGGGAGATATGTTAGACAGATAAAGCAAGTAGAGCATATATGTGTGAAGCTAGATAGAAAAGGAATGAAAGAACCAAGTAAATACTAAATATTCATGATACGCTAAATATACATGAGACACATGAAGCACTGAATATTCATTATATCCTAAATATACCTGAGGACATGAAGCACTCAGTATCCATGAGGTCATACTTCAACCGCTCATAGGTGACACTCATGCAAAGCCCCACCTGCTCTCTGTCCTAGACATGCTAATAAGCCCATAGCTGCTCTTCAGGCTAACGGGGCAGCTCTTGGCCAGGCTCTCCTATAGAGCAGTGCTGACTCCACGCACCCTCCCTCTTCCTCACCTCACCTCTGGCCCTCATAACCACACATCGGGGGGAAGGCTGATGCAGCACAGAGGGAAACAGGACAAATGAACAATGTGTAACACAGAATTCAGGTGGTGTGGCCCTTCCACTTGCTTGTATCCCAACTTAAGTGTGTTAATCCACTCCATTTCTTTCCACTGGCTTCTAAATCTATGCTTTAGTTTAAATTGCTTCAATAAACTGTGTGATTTGTGCATCTTAAATTTGTGAGCTTTCTGTCCCACGACTATGGGAGAACTTGCCTGGTTGTGTACTTGGAGGTTACCTTTGCAGGGTTGTGTCCACACACACTTTACCATTTTACTCCTCACTTGTGCTCCAGCCACACTGTTCTCCTTGCTCTCCCTTAAACGCTCCAAGCACATTCTTACCTCAGGACATTTGCACTTGTTCTTCCCTCTGCCTAAAACACTCTCTCCAGACATCTACATGACTTGCTCCTTCATTTCTTCAGGTGTCTCTTCCCTAAAATTCCTATATAAAATTACATCATTTTCCAAAAACAATTCTCCAACTCTCTGACACCAACTGGGTCCTACAATTCAATTCAGTTCTGACACTACTTGGAGTTAGTGTAGACCCAACAAGTTAAGGGTTCAGTCCCACAGGACTGCTCCCACTTCAGATGCCAGCCACAAATAGGGTCCTCAAGCTACCTGTACTTGTGCCCAAGCAACTAGAAATTTGGGGGTTCCCTCAACCCCCCATAGATTCAATAATTTGCTAGAATGACTCACAGAACTCAGGAAATTATTGTACCTATGATCACAGTTTTATCATAAAGGATACAATTCCGGAATAGCCAAATGGAAGAGATGCATAGGACAAGGTATGGGAGGAGGGGGACAGTCCAGAGTTTCCGTGCCCTCTCCAGGCATGCCACCCTCCCAGCACATTGATGTGTTCACCAACCCAGAAGCTGCCCAGACCTTGTTTTTATCAAAGAGTTTTTATCAAAATTTCATTATATAGTCATGATTTACCAAATCACTGGCCATTGGTGATTGAACTCAATCTCCAGTCCTTTTTCCCTCTAAAAGTTCCAACCCTCTAATCATGTGGTTGGTTCCTCCGGTGTCCAGCCCCCATCATGAAGCTATCTGGAGGTCTGCGGAAAGTCACCTCATTGGCATAAATTCAGGTATGGCCAAAGGAGGCTCATTATGAATAACAAAAGACACTCCTACCACTTAGGAAATTCCAAGATTTTAGGAGCTATGTGCCAGGAAACAGACAAAAAGACCAAATAAATCTATTTTTACTCTACCACAAAAATAGAAATTTCCCCTTCTTCCTATGTACTCCCTACCCTCTTTGCCCCACTTTGCTCGTCTCTATATCGTTTACCACCACCTGACATGTTATATATTGTCTGTGTATTTGCACATGGTCATCTCCTCCCACTAGAATGTAAACTCCATGAGGGCAGGCTTTGATCTCTTTTCTTTATTGTTCTGTCTCTAGCATCCAGAATAGTTTATAGCCTAAGACAGGCACTCAAGAAATACTTGTCAAATGAGTGAGTGAATGTCATGTCCAGATACAGCAGACCTGCCATTAATTTCCTTCCTTTCTTTGAGAATCTGCCTTACCCACACCTCTAGGAGGGACAGTCCTGCGTTCTTTATGATTCTGTCCCTCATGTCCCAAGTCTGGCCAGCCACATTTAGTTGTTATAGAGACAGAAGTCCACCTGGCATAGGAATTTGGAGTGTGAACTGAAAGGCTGAGTCAGTTAAATGATGGTGAAAAATGGACCAGACTGAGCTCCGTAGCAGTCCCAAGCCACATTCAATAACAGGAGCAGGGAAGCCAAGAGGAGGTAGAAACAGTCAGTCTGTCAACAGAAGCAGGAGAAGGGGAAAATTGCATCAAAAGAAGCAGGGGTGAGAGATTATGTGACACTCAAGTGAGATTTAGGGGTTTTCCAGACACCATCACTATGACCTGCCAATTCCCTTCCTATCCTTGGGTATTATGAGACTGACTCATAAGCTTTCAATAAACCCTCTTTGGAACTAAGCTGGTTTGAACGGGCTTCTGTTCTTGGCCGTAAATGTTCCTTGGACACAGGGCTTAGATGGCAGTGGTGTAGGGCTGTCCAAAAGAAGCCAAACCTAGGAGCCAGTTTAGCAATCCGTTCCCACCCCCACCCCAGCCTCTGCTCCCTCAGCAAGGCAAGTTCATTCTAAACTGCAGTAACTGCCTGGCTCACTGGACCCAAGTTGGGCCACTTTGATCCTCTCTCATGGGAATTTGGAATTAGAACAGAGACGCCAGACAGTACAGCCTGTCAAAGCAGGCCATGTGTCTGGAGAATCAGAGAGAGCCAGTGTGCAGAGAGAGAAAGAATGAGGCAGAAGGGGACAGAGAGCAGAGAGAAGAGGTTGTGATGAGACACAAAAGAGAGAGAGACGGGGGAAAGGGGAGGAGAGAAAGAGAGAGGGTGCCAAGGTGCCTGAAGACCTCACAGGTCCCAGTGTCAGCCCCCTTAAAGCTTGCACATACTTCCCACCCTTGCTCCCATTAGACCTCTCTGCCCTACATTAAATTTGCCTATTTTGCTTAAGTTAGTTTGAACAGGTTTCTGTTATTTACAACTTACAAGTCCTTGACTAAGGCATGGTGGCATCAGGAAGCGGAAGTACACAGGTGAGCCTGCTGCGCATTCAGAGGAAGGCTCGGAGGCCCGTGGAGCCACTTATATGGAGTAGATCAAGGTTAGAGACACCAGGCCTTCGAGAGGATGCTGCATTCACATTCAGTACCAGTTCATCAGTTTCCACCAGCAGACGACAAAAAAGGATGTCCCTTTAGCTGACTCTGGGGACAGTGCTTGGTCACCTACGTGACTCAGCATGCCTCACCCATCAGATTCAGTCACAGGAATGTTCCAGGCCCCCTGCACTGTCACAACGGGTTCCCAGAAGCTGCATTGCCACAGGGTGAGGACTCAAGATAGAAATCATTTACGGGCTGGCCACGAATAGGCACCGGGGCTTCCCATGGCTGGGTGGCACTTTTTGCCTCTGACTCTGCCGCTCACTGACTACACGCCTGGCAGAATGCAGGGGAGGAGCGGAAATGAGTCACGGGAGTTTCTACCTCTGGGCACATCTGCCACTCGCCCTCGGCCCGTTATGGCCGAGCTCACAATGCAGCCGGTCAGAGGGCCTCCCGGAGCTGCTGCTGGGGCCTCTCCGTGACTCATCCTGCTTCCGCCCAGCCTGGAGGCAGCCCTGGCCGGAGGACAGTCTGGTCACCAAACTTTTGTCATAAAATCCATCTTTTATTGCCTGTCTCTGTGTATCTTATCACTGAGGGGAGAGTGGGGGTTTGGGGCGGCAGACACACAGGCATCCAGGGATTTCTGAGGCTCAGCTGGAAGGTTTATGAGCTTTGATCGCAGAGTCCCAGCGGGGAGTGCTCGTCTGCACATCAGATCTCCCCACTCAACAGCAGGTCTGCAGGGATTGGCTTTGCTCAGCTCTACAGAGATGTCTGACTGATCCACAGAATGGGGGGCTGTCCCACCCTGTCTAGAAGGGCTGTGAGCATGGGGTCTGGGCACTCTGTCCCTAAAAAACACCTGGCCTTCAGTAGGCACTTGGGAAATGTCTCATGATGAATTCTGTCTCCTGTCCTGTTCACCCACTTTCAAAATTCCTTCTTTGGGAGGAATTTAATCCCACCAGAAGTGTTTCCAGTCACTAGACCTGGTAGATAGAGCACTGGCCCACCCTCACTGAGTCAGGGACTTGTACATGGGACCACTGAGTTTTCCATCCTCCACTGGTAAGCATGTTGGTCCTATGCACACTGGAACCCAGGAAAGATGGATGGAGGGGCAGGACACTGGGGCCATTCCTTTATCTTCTTCCCTACTCACTGCTCCGCTCTCTGAGAGGGAAGAGGAGGGCAAAGGCAGAGTAAGCCCCACCCCCCGGAACTGTTCTGCTTCCCCTTCCAGCAACAGCAAGACTGTTTTCAGAGAACTAGTCAAGCCTCTTTCTCAACCTAAAGCCTTCAAACTCTAAATCAATGACCCCAGACTAAAGCCTGGCTTCTCTTTCTCTGCAAGGAATTTTCCTTGCTCTTGACATGTAAGATTCTCCCTCTGCCAGTGGGTAATTTGTCCTTTCTCTTGGTGTACCAGTGACTGCTGCACGCCCCTCCTAACATTCCAGTCCCCTTACCATCCCCCCACCCCTCCCTATTGTATCTCTTTTTCGGTAAGAATGGTCCTGAGCTCCTCTTTTCTCTCCAGAGTGCAGGCTATTTGCTTGGGGAGAAGGTAGGTCCCTCATATTTCTTATAGGTTATAAATTCTAGGGAACTTCTGCAGAGGGAAAGGAGTATGTAACTGTGTGTGAGTGTGTGTGTGTGTGTGTGTGTGTGTGTGTGTGTGTTAGTAGGTGGCAGTGGAGAGTGGCATCTTTCTTCAGATCAGTAGAGTCTCACTCAGCATGTTCTGAATCCCTTTATATTCTTCTGGCTGTTCAGTGTAGCCCCATGACACGAGTGCCTCACCACCCTCATTCTGCCCAACAGCCAGATCCTCTGGGGGAGAATCAGCTACTATTGAGAGTTTCTCTAAGTTTTGCTTAAGTGCAAACAACTGCCTGCCTCCCACCCACACCCCACGCTGTATGCAGACTCACACCTCAGAACAGGAGAGGACGTCAGGAGAATTTACCAAGTCCCATTGGCCTCAAGGAGAGGTTTATTCTCAGACAACAAAGCATTCATCTCCCCCTTCTTTCTCCCTGACAGAACCCTGGTTCTAAGCCATGATCCATCCTTCCCGTGCGTGGTCCAGCAGCAGATTCTCATCCTCCTTAGCCAGAGGACGTCATGGCAATCATATCCTTTTGTGCATGATGGTTTAGGAGTGAGCATATGACCTGGTTCTAGCCAAGGAGACATGAGAGGATGTCTGCCAGAGGTGTCTGAGAAAGCTTTCTTCCCTATAAGAGAGAGACACAGAAAGACTCAGTCCCATCTACTGAACACTGAGGTCTCTGAACAGGGCTCCTGGAACTCGCGTGGTCATAACATGAGAATAAAAAGGAGGGCAGAGCAAAGAGTATTGCAGAGAAACAGAACCAGCAGCACAGAGAACTGTGTCCAGAGCTCACGCTGCTTCACGTTATGGGAAGAGAATACATTTCTTTGTGGTTTAAGGCAGTTTGAGTCATGGTTTCTGTTACATGCAACTGAAACCATCCAACTCCACAACAACCCTGCTAGAGATGCCCTCCCTCTCCATGATCACCATGTTGAAAGGCCACCCCTGATCGGCTAGGCATTGCACCCTTCTTCCCCCTACTTGCCAATCACTACCCTAGAAATAGACCCTGGAAAATTCAGGATCTGATCTAGGAGAATGGGGTGGGTGGCTGGACCACCTTCTCTGGAAAGTGATGGGAAGATGGAACCACCTTCTTTTTCCAACCGACAATTGTTAATGATTACATGGGGCCCAGGATGCATGGCATGAGCCAGTGGCCCCTGCCATACTTATTAGGAAGAATTTTTTAATCAAATATCATATCCTGCCCCCAGTACATACCATCTGGAACAAAGTCCTCTCAGAGGCCAAGAAAAATCTAGGCTATTCATTTTTGTTAAGGCTTCCACTATATTAAAATAAAGAAGCAGTTCCAATACAAAGTTAAAGAAATTAGAGTATAGTTTAAATGTTTATATTCTGTACATAAATGTTTCACAAACCCCCTCCCCCCACTTCAGTGCTCACAAAATGCACTAGAAAAGGATCTGGTTATGGGGAATGAGTTTCAAGTTGTAGTTTGAACATCTTCCTTTTCTAATCTTTTCAGAAGTCCTCTGGGACAATAAGTATAATATCATTTAGAGATGATTAAAAATCCAAACTTGAGACCCTTTTTCGGAACTTTAGGAATGATCCTTTGTCAGACTCCATGATGGTCTCTTCCAGAATCACAAAAGCATCAACTTTCCCCATCAGCCTCTGACACCCAAGCACCAGTTCCCACCAAGCCCAATTCACATTCTGAGCTTCTAGTTATCAGACGTATGTGGTAGAATATTAAAGGTGGCAAGGACCACCATGACAACCAGAAAAAAAGTAAAACTCCCAGCAACTTCTGTCAGCCATGTGCTGAGGACCCTCCAACTCAGCTCTAGGAGAGGCTGCACAGGGGTTTTGTCTCATAGAAAACCAGACACACAGACTGTATTTCCCTCATTTTCCCCTGCCAAAGTAACAAATACTTTAGCAAAGGAAAGCTGACTAGGTCTTGTTAATTACCTAGGGAATTTATGATCCCTTTTCTGAAGCGGTATGAAGCATTGTGGTTATGAAGTCTGCCCCATCACTTACATAGCAGTGTGAACTCAGACAAAATAATTTACCTCTGTGCCTCAGTTTTCTCAACTCTAAAATGGGAATGGTAATTGGGTTGCTATGAGAATTAAATGAGTTGTTACATTTGAAGTGTTTAGGAACAGTGTCTAGTGCATAGTAAATACTATATAAATACTATATAAATAAATGCTAGCTGCTATCGTTATTATCACTACCCAGGCAAAAAGGAAACTGTGTTGAGTGGTGTGGTAGGCAGGATAATGACTCCCCCAAAGATGTCCATCCACTTCCTAATCCCTAGAACCTGTGAGTATGTTAGGGTACACAGCAAAGTGAAATTAAGACTGCAGGTGGAATTAAGATCACCAGTCAGCTGACCTTGATATGAGGAGATTATCCTGGATTAGCTGGGTGGACTCAATTTCCTCAAGGATCCTTATAAGAGGGAGGCAGGAGAGTGAGAGGGGCTGATGACCGAGTAAAGTAAAAGAAAAAAGAAAACACCTCCAGAAATCAGTAGAAAGATGAGTCAGTAAATAACGATTCTGGTTCCCCAACTTTTCGGACTAAGGGAATAATGGTTGCTTTAAAATGCTGAAGGTAAATAAAATAACTTCCAAACTTTCTAACAGTAGGAAGCATAGTGACACGTTAAGTCTCCTGGTTTGAAAATGAGGGGGTTCTGATGCCCTTGAAAGATCTAATATGACTCCATTCCTCAGGAACTCAGTATCTTACAGGGATGTCAAACGGGCTTCATTCTGCATGTCAACTTCCATCTATTTTCAGAAGCTGCCTCACCAGCTGGGTTGAGAAGGTTGTGAGGTCTCACCCCCGCTTAGCTGGAGAGAGCTGCAATGATCAGCCATTTCCGTTACGGACTCAGGGAAGGAGTTCTGTCCTGCCTGCACCCACTTGCCAGTCCACGGAGAGCAGGATGACACAGGCAGCAGGTCAGGGCCCAGCCACAGTCTCATCAGACCACAAATCTGGACTTGAGCCTACACAGCTCATGGGCATTGTCAGTGTCTTGTGTTCATGATGGCCCTGGAGAGCTTTATTTTCTGAGTCTCCAAGTTTGTCATGGATCCTTTCATTTTATTTTCAAATATCTATGTGAAAAAAAATTTTTTTTTCACTGAAATGTATAGTGCATCTGAGAAACTCCCAAAGTTTATTCCTATACATGAATCGAATGGCACCCCTATGGGAAGGAAATCCGAGTTCAACCCTGGTAGACTGAATTACTCGCTTTTCCAACTTGAAAGTCTTCATTCTAGGGGAAAATAAGATGCATCCTAGAGAGCTAGTGTAAGGATTTTTAACAACATATATAAAGCCCACGTTGTTAATTGATGTGCTGTGAACTGAATTCAGCCCTCAGATATGGTTTTTACACTGAATTCATTTTCAATCTACAAAAACTACTATTATGTTAAAATCTGGATCATCCAATTCTCTTTGAAAAGCTAGAAATCTGGTCCAACTTTATCCATATTGGTCAAATGAGCATCCCCATTATATTTTCATGGCGTTACCAGGAGCCACTGATGGCTTTTATAGCTTTTAAAGAAACAAGGAACAAGAGAACTCAGCAGTCTATCTGCGGGACAGGGGCGAGGCAGGAGATCTGAATTTCCTATGACCAGTTAGTTGTCACAACTCGGGGTGGGGGGTGTGGTTAGAAGTTGCTACTGGCATCTGGTGGGTAAGACCAGCTGAACATCCTACAACGCAGAGGACAGCCCCCCACAACAAAGAATTTTCCAGTCCAAAATGTCAACAGGTTGGGAGCCCCTGCTTTATAGAGTGATTTTATTCAGAAAAATAAAAAAGAATCCACGACAGAAGCACTGCTAACAGTGGGCTTCACTCTGCTTTCTCTCCTAAAGTTAACTGAAGGCAAACGTCTATGACTCAGGCTTCTGTAGGAAGCAGGGAATGGATGACTGTGGTTAGTGACGAAAACAGTAATAAATGGCTTTGCCTGTCTTGTCTCTTTCTCAGAGTCAGGGAGGGAATGAAATGACCAGTAATTATCATTTAAACTGCTGTTTTATCCTGTATCAATCAGAGCTATTCATTCTGGTTACTCTTGAGACCTTTGGGCTGAAACCACACTAAATCAGGGTCACAGCCAGCGTGAATATGTAAGGCCAGCCTTTTTACTCCTGTAAGTGTTAATGACCTGGGCTGAACATCGATGGCAAGTTTCCATGAAAAAGCCATCTGAGATCCTAATCTAGGAACAAATGGTGCTATATGGAGCCTATTACCTTGTTTTTAATATTCTGCATTTGATGGGACCACAGCTGTAAACAACTCTTCATTTTCATTTCTCCATGAAGTTAATTTGCACTGTGTCAGCACTGCAGGCTTTTTGCATACGTTCTGGACAAGCTGATATGAGCAAGCCTGGAATGAATAATGTTTAGTAAAATCAATAAACCCTATTATTAGTCACTAAGGGGACTGATTTTATGTCTATAAAAGTAAAACAATTAGAACCGTATTAATGGCAGATTCATCATACTAATATAATGGAGCCAAGTATGCTTGTCTTTGGGGAATCTTTAATTTACCATTCAGTACTATGTACTCAGCTAGAGAAATGGCACACAATATAAACAAGCTCTGGCCTTTGGCAATTCATGTTGTCATCAGCAAAGACAACACTGCAACAGCTAAGGGGAAGAAACAAAACTTCATTTAGTGATTAATGTAAACCAGTCATGAATAATGTTTCAGTAAAAGCCTAGGGGGAGAGACTATTCAAATCACATTGTGCTTTTACTCCTATATCTCTCTGTATTTACCAGCACTCTTGTTTATTACAGTAGCAGAGTTAAGTATGGTCTGATGTCCTATTTATACCCTATCTATTTAGGGCACCTAACTAGAAGTGATTAAAAGCCTGGTATGTAATAAGCATACATCCAGTCATTTTGTAGCTGAAAGGCAAGACTGACTTTCATATGACATTAAAAAATACTTATTATGAAAAGCAGGAAAATCATCAGGAGTCCACAGTATCGCCTAGCCACCAAGAAGAACACGATAATTCAACCGGTGAAGATGTAAGTTGACCTCAGTTCTGCTCCTGTGTTTCAACAATTGAATTCTTTGGTCATTTCTAGAACTGGAGTAGCACTAGACAACCAAAAGACATACTTTAAACCATATTCTGGATGGAGGAAATGTACTTGTTTAACTGGGATAAGACAAATTACATCAAGTCTTGGGGGATACATCAAGATGTGGTCTAAGGGCCAAAAGGCACATGAAAAGATGTTCAATGTCACCAATTATTAGGGAAATGCAAATCAAAACTACAATGAGATATCACCTCATACCCATCAGAATGGCTATAATTAACAAGACAAGAAATAACAAATGTCGGAGAGGATGTGGAGAAAAGAGAACCCTCCTACACTGCTGGTGGGAATGCAGACTTGTGCAGCCTCTATGGAAAACAGCATGGAGATTTCTCAAAAAATTAAAAATAGAAAGACTGGGCCAGCCCTGGTGGCCTAGTGGTTAAGTTTGGCATGCTCCATTTTGGTGGCCTAGGTTTGGTTCCCGGGCATAGACCTACACCACTAGTCGGTGGTCATGCTGTGGCGGTGGCTCACATACAAAATAGAGGAAAACTGGCAACAGATGTTAGCTCAGGACAAATCTTCCTCAACAAAAAAATAAAAAGAGAAATACCATATGATCCAGCTATTCAACTACTGGGTATTTATCCAAAGAACATGAAATCAGTAATTCAAAAAGATATATGCACCCCTACGTTCACCTCAGCATTATTCACAATAGCTGAGACATGGAAGCAACCCAAGGGCCCATTAATGGATGACTGGATAAAGATGTGGTACATATACATGATGGAATACTATTCAGCCATAAAGAAGGGCAAAATTGTGCCATTTGCAACAACATGGATGGACCTTGAGGGTATTATGCTAAACGAAATAAGTCAGACAGAGAAAGACAAATAACATATGATTCCACTTATATGTGGAAGATAAACAAACAAATACATAGATAAGGAGAACAGATTGGTGGTTATCAGAAGGGAAGGGAGTGGGCAGAGGGTGAAAGGGATAAAGAGGCAAATACGTATGGCGACAGATAAAAACTAGACTATTGGCATATTGGCAGTGAACATGATGCACTCTACACAGAAACTGATATATAATAATGTACACCTGAAACTTACACAATGTTATAAGCCAATATGACCTCTATAATTTTTTCAAAAAAATGTGGTCTAAGAACTGAAAAAATCTGATAACTTAAAAAAATGATGAAAAATATGTGAAATACTCTTATGTGTAGGAAAAAACAATCTTTTTATAAATGATAACATGGATGAAATTCAAAAGAAAAACAAAGTGGAAATTAGGAGAAAAATCTCCTTTTACTGAAATCTATTAAGAACACGGACTAGACCTATAAGGCACGTAGCCAAAGGCAACACTTTACGGTGGTTTTCCAAAAGCACAGGCAACATTTCTTCTGATTGCAAAGATCTATTCATTTGTGAAGCAAAGGCCTCTAAGTAGGAGAACTAACCAAATTATATAGATACAAATTCTGTCAACTTAAAGAACTTTTTAGAGAACCAAGTGGTAGAACTGTCATTAGCAATCATAGTAAAATCATAAAAACTTACAGCTGGAAGGAAGCATTGAAATCAACCAGTCCACACACATGCAGCACGGTCCCACTTTCGGGCTTGTGCACTTGCTTTACCATCTCACTGCAGTGCTTTCCCCCAGATGCATGCATGGACTGCTCCTTCATCTCCTTTAGCAGGGCCTTCCCTACCACTCTATTTACAGTCACAAATTCCCACGCTTTACTTTTCTCCATAGCATTTATCAACCATCTAACACGGTCTGTGTATTACTTAGATATTTTATTATGTTTACCCCACCTACTTGAAAATGCAAACTCTATGAGGACAGGAATTTCTGTCTGCTTTGCTCATGGCTATATCTTGCACCTACACAGTGCCTGGGATAAAGTAGGTGCTCAGGAAGTATTTGCTTGAAGGAAGGGAGGGAGGAAGGGAGAAGGGAGGGAGGAAGGAGGAAAAGGAGGGACAAAGGGAGGGAGGCAGGCAAGGAAGGAGAAAGTAAGTGAGGAAGCAGTTAATTCCATACATTTGGCATAAAACATGCTAGTAAACAACTTGATGACAAGTCAAATAAATGGCTAGCTGATTGACTTTTTACACATTTTATCTACTGTCCACATGTCACAAGATTGACATCTTTGGAACATCATTCCATATCATAGAACCTGTGTCTACCAATCTATAGTGATATCTTGCTCCATGTTTGGAGTAAATACCCAGTAAATATGCATATATCCACTGAGTTAAGTACACTAATTGGCTGTCATTATCTGTGTACTGTTAACTTTCACATTGGACAGTCACAATATTAAGAAACCTTTCTTTGAAAATTAGAATCACTATCAGCCAGCTAGAAATAACATGAGACAGACAAGAAGCCATTATAAAAAAAAAAACCTTTTTAATTCTGATTGCCAAATTATTTAAGGCAGGTATAAAAAAGGAAAGCATTCAATATACATTTTACATAAAATAAACTAGATTACAGCATAAAACAAGTAACCAGGCAATGCCGTTAAAGTCTCTCTCTTCTAAAACTGGGTAATTGTAAACATTAAAAAAAAAAAAAAAAAAAAAGGACTGCAGGACTATTCAAGTAATAGAACAATCACAGATGTCTCTGGTATGCAGGCTATTGGGTTATTTGCCATTCAAGATTATCAAAAAATGACACCTCATTATTCACAGATGCTCATTATTTCCCCTTTTTAATCTTTACATTATATACAACACAGTTTTTGTGGTACTGGCAACCCCATGCCTTCCAAAAGTATTTTTTCCACAATACACAAGTACAAACAGTGACTACAGGAACATTTCACACTGATGCGTCGTTAACAGGAGCCACCAAATAGACATCTAAATTGTACCAAGTGTCGTCATCACAGTTAGCCTTTCTGAGGGGCTTATGGGAAATATATGAAGGATATGCAAGGTTCAGGCACACTGATACATAACATTATTTATTTACAATTTAAAAGGAAAAGGAAAAGAAAGTAAGCAGCCTTTTGTGGCTAACACTTTTCAACATGACAAATACATTTTTTATTTCCTTTACTGAGTGGTTTGCAACTTGGCAGCAGACCCTGTGTGTGCGAGCCTGGTTACTGATACAAAAAGTAAAGAATATATATATATGTATATATACATATATGTATACGTATATATATATAAAACAGAAGTTTAATTACAGCAACATTTGTTACTCTGTGATAAAATCTGTAATTTACAAAAATGAAATGACTGGTTTTTGCCTGCCATTAAGGCATTTCAAATTAACACCATGGAACTGATGTCTGTATAAAGCGCTTCCCCATGTGATCCAGTCACATGACAATGTACATTTCCAATCTTGTTATTCTCTGCAAAAGAAAAGAAAACCTTAGCATAGGGTTGTATCCACATTTGACACTGAAAATATGAAAACCATAAGACTGATAGATAGACATTTTAATTCTACTCAATTCATGGAATTCAACTCCACAGAAAGTGAATGAACACAAGGGTAATGATATACATGGTGAAAAATAAATTATTTTCCTTTTTAAAACAACTTGAGGAATAATTAAAAATATCAAAGAATAAACATTATCTTTAGCATTATGAAAATAAATTTCTCCATTTGTGACTTTATTTTTAAACATAAAGGGAGCCGTGAATTATTTTAACAAAGCTGTGAGGATAACCTAAGAAACTTTCAACTGTTTAAAAAACTGATCAGCTAATTACTAACCTACATTACAGCTACAGAAATGAAGCTCATGGAATATAAATTACATGTGAAGTATAGTGGCATAAAAGCACATTCATTACAATAATATAAAATCCTGAGGAACTAAGTTTTTGGTCTAAAAAGCCGGCACTTGCTTCCTCCCAGCCATTAAGATGTCTCCATCTAGAAAACTGATTCAAAATGTAGAGAGTATTTACCTTCTTTGTGCAGGAAACATTCCTGATGCAGAGGCCTGGGCAGCCACCTGCTGAGAGGCAACGAGGGCAGCAGAGGTCAAGCCTAATGGGGAAAAAATGCAGGGTTTCTGTGACATGCAGAAAGATAAGAGTAGATACAGGCCCAGTGGTAAATGGCTGCAGCCTCAATAGCAGCAATTTGTCCTTTCCTAAACACACACATGAAATGTTTCATGCAGCAGGACAGAGTACAAACTGCTTGGTCTAACCAATATCTATCCCTTGATGGAATACTCTGCGGTTTTCTTAATAGCTACTCAAAGAGAATATGGCATTCCATCTCTCTGGCTCTGCATGGTGCTAAATGGTTTGCACGCATTCCTGAATACGAAGCTCAGAGAAATAATAGGTACCAGGTAACAACAGGAATCAAAAGTCACAGTGAATTATAGAAGCGACATGCTATTTGCTTAGAATTCAATACTTTCACAATAATTTTTATCACTTTAACATTTTCCCCAGTGATTGAACACAATGCATCCCATAAGGTACATGGAATCAGTGAATCGAATTTAGAAATAGTCTTAACTTTTACCCTGCAAGAGAAAGGAAGCAGTCTGAGAATATAATAGCTCCAAATGGCATGAAGTTGCTGAATAGGAAATTATTTTAATTCAGTAGAAAACAATCCTGGAAAAAATAGAGGAAATAAATGCAAACCTAGGGAAGATTACTTTCTCCTTCTACATCCTTTATGTTCTCTTTAACACCACTAGTTGACACCAAGTAACATGAGTTGAATAAATAAACATGGCCCTTCACATTTGTATAGCACTTCCCACTTTTGGAAGTATCTTCAAACATATTATCTTGTATTCACACAGCAGAGTAAGAAGCAACTTGGCAAGCACTATGGACTGAATTGTGTCCTTCCAAAATTCCCATGTGGAAGTCCTAACTCCCAATGTGACTGTGGTTGGAGACAGGACCTATAAGGAAGTAGTTAAGGTTAAATGAAGTCATAAGGGTGGGGCCCTCATCCAAGAGGATTAGTGTCCTTACAAGAAGAGACATCAGAGAGTAGCTCTCGCTCTATCTACCCCCACCACGCCCCGTGCACACAGAGAAGAGGTCATATGAACACACAGCAAGATGGTGGCCACCTACAAGCCAGGAAGAGAGCTCTCACCAGAAACCAACCATGCTCCTGATCTCAGACTACAGCCTCCAGAACTATGGGAAAATAAATTTCTGTTGTTTAAAGCCATGTAGTCTGTGGTATTTTGTCATGACGGCCTGAGGTAAGACAGCAAGATCCTAGCAAGTGGATCTGTTCGTGAAGATAGTGCCACCACCCAACCCCTGTGAGGTGACAGAACTGGGACAAATGGCACATGCTCAGCTAAAACACCACAAATTGAAGGCTCAATTATGTCAATTCTATGGTTTTTTCAAAATGTTTCTCCATCTTCAGTGAAAGAGTCACAGCAGCGAAGGGCTGTGAAGAGTCCCTGCATTAGGTTATAAAAAGTGTTAAATCTGATCATGTTACTCCCATCACTTCCAAGGGAAAAGAGCAACTTCAAAGTTCTGCAGAAATCAGGACACGTTCACCGAAGCCTCCCACCATCCCTCCCTTTTTCCCACCATTTCCCTGAAGTAGCTATCTAATCTTCTGATTGTTATATTCAGTGCCCCAGACACTGGCCGCCACCCTCAGTCTGTGAGATAACAGTAAGCTGCTGATAACATCAACTAGTGACAATTATTAAGTGATAGCCATTTCATGTCTCAATAGAATACAAAGATGTGGGAATAGCCTTCGCTGTGTCACCAGGAAATTCTAGGAAGTATTAAAAACCCTCCCCAGAGTTAACATTAAGTCAAAGCTCAGTATTTTCATTTTAAGACACGAAAGGCAGTTTTGGCAACCATTTTCCAAAACAGAATGCACAAAGGCACAATAATGATAAAACTGCTGACCTTGAAAAGGGTCATATTGACCAGGGATTAGTGGGTAACCCATGCCAACATGGGTGTGGTGGTGCGTATGCAGGTGCCGCTGGCCGAAGGGGGAGTGGCGATCCCGTTCCCTTTCCGCTTCCCGTTCCCGCTCAGCTGTAGCCTTCTCCACAGGCTGCAACAGAAAAGAGAGATTCCCCCCTTAATCCTCTGATAAACAACTAGCAGGAGTACTAGACCCCCGTTGTCTTTTCAGCAATGTGTGTTAATGACTAAAAAGTAGATACATAGATAGTTAAAATTCTGTATTAATTGAAGACAATGTCAAAAGGCATGTGTTAGTTTCAGTTGGAATTAAGCCACACTAAAGAACTTCTCACCCAAAAGTAAACCAAGTGGCATCAGGGTTTTCCTCAAATGATTGAAATAAGAGGACTTCTCTTTATATTCAATCACAATTGCAGGTTTAGAATCTACCCAATTTCTTCCCAGAAACAA
The DNA here is from genome assembly GCA_031878705.1 of Tapirus indicus. Classification (NCBI taxonomy): domain Eukaryota; kingdom Metazoa; phylum Chordata; class Mammalia; order Perissodactyla; family Tapiridae; genus Tapirus; species Tapirus indicus. Next base: position 43,411,488 of record CM062925.1, read on the forward strand.
CTTCTGTATATGAATCAAGGAAAAAAGTAGTTGTGGAGATTTTCTTTAAAGTCGAGTTCTCTAATTACCCTTTTATGTTATTTACATTTTGCGGGGAGGATCTCTCTCACAATTTCTAACATATCTGTATCTACTTTAGTTTACTGAAAACACACATCCCAATATTACATATCAACATAAAGTACAGGAAATCATTGTCCTATGCTCCTGGAAGCATTCCAGAATCTCCCAATTTTTGAGAACTCACAGAGAAGCTCCAGTTCCCCCAGATTATAGTTTGGTTAAAGACTGTGTGTTTCCTGTACATTTCTACCCACTAGAACTTAACCAATCTCTTGCTATAGTTCACTTTCTCACTTGAAAAAAATCTTTGCACTAGAAGGAGTACTCACAGAAAAAGATTCAGAAATCATCTTTCCCAGTTTCTTTCTAGTCTCTGGTGGACTCATTCACATCACAGATCCTACATTTCAATTTATTCCAAATTTCTTTTTTCTAGCCAAGAACTCACAACATCTCTTCTCCTGTCTCTCTTCATAACCGTCTCTCGGACTAGCAGTCGCCCTTTTGGGAGGGGGGGGGGGGGCATCTTTCACAAAGACATATGTTTACATTAATTCAGCAGAGTTATAGGGACATAACAATGAGTCAAGGCCAAAAAGAGCAGATGCAGCCACCACTCCTTAGCCAAGTGACTCACCCTGGCATACGAGTGCATCAAAACATGTTACATCAAAAATATTTCACACCAGAAGTTGGTTTCAATGAATTCAAATGTCCATCTAACAAGAATCCTCCGGGGTAGGGAAAGTATAGTAGATTCTGCAACAGAAAAGCTTGCTACCACCATACATGCTTTGATAATTGTTTTTCCTCATGTGTGAAAGCATCTTACTTTTGAACAGTCCATTCTTTATGGATTAGGATAAAACAGCATCCTGAAATCACAGCTGGGTTCTAAAAACCATTTATATTTCAAGACTATTCTCTAGCTTGTCCCCTTCTTCTCCCCCAAACACAGTCCTTTTAGGTAACAACAAAAGGAGGCTTACAGCAGGAGACTTGCTGCGGTACTGGTTGGCATGCTGCTGGAGCAAATCCAGTGCTTTAGATTCAGTGGTTGTTTTCGTGTTGATGCTAGGGCTGGTATTGACTTTCTCTGTCTCTTCTCTCCCTGACATCTTCCCATAAACAGGATAATGAAATCCTGGAGAGAGATAGGCTCCTGCAGATAAACAACAAATGCCACATCAAGTTACAGGCTACATCTTGAAAAAATATATCATTTGGATTACATGAATTTGGGATAGGAGTCAGAGATCTTAAAATAGGGGATTACATCAAGAATGGGCTACATCATCGTTAAACTGTATCTAGGTTCTCCGATTTTCTTCTCTAGTTAATTCATCCTGATGAACGGAGGTTATAAACAGAATTGAGCTCACAGCCATTTCACACATTTATGTGTCCACTTAAGTGAAAGGAACAGTAACTATAATGATTATGTCAGTAAGTGCTTAGAATATTTTCATAGGCAATAAAGTATCTGTCAGTCTAACAGCTATAGCCGACCATCAGAGACTATGGAAACTATAGCTGAGGACTTTGGGCATTTCATCTAAAACAAAAACCCTTATATTAAGTCAATTTCATCTCTGGGATTTTAAGCAGCATAAAAACAGGCAAAACACATTTCACTCTTGAAGCATCTAATTTCTCCTGAGTTTTTAAATAGCTAATATTTGAACACAGCCTCTTCCCTCCAATATAGTGAGAACCCACAACACGTACCAGGGTAACTGTGCATCAGGACGGGAGAAACAGCCCGGTATGCAGGGTGGCTGGGGTCATACATCTGTGGGTAAGGATAGGCATGCAAGTACTGTATGTAGGACTGATGCTGACTCATGGGAGAGGAGACAGCCACTCTTGTGCCCCGAGAGTCCTTCCAGTTCACAGGGGTCTTCCGATCATCGTTTTTCAGCTTGTTCTCCTCCATGGACTGAGAATCAGGACGCTTGGCCTCTTTGGGCTCCTCTTTAATGCTCGTTAATGACACAGGAAGGCTGGGCACACCACTCTCCTTGTTGGGAGTTTTCCTGGGACTATCCTCTTTTAATTTCTTTTCTCTATCAAGTTCTTCTGACTTTTGCTGATCCAGGTGTTTGGGCGGGTATACGTAATGATGCCATGTCCTTGAATCCGGATCCTTTAAAATTTAAAAGGTTTTTAAAACGTCAATTTTTAAGAAAAACTCATTAATCACCATGACAGCACTATTACTACTGCTTCCAATACTAAGCTACATTTATTTATATGCTTGCACTGTGCAAAGAGTTTTACCTCCTTCTCTCACAAAGTAATAATGTCTGAGGTAGATATTATTATTAATCTCTTTGACGGAAGATAAAACCAAAGTTTTAAAGCTCAAGTAACATCAGGGTCCCACTACTGCCCAGTGCGGAATTGGGCTTCAAACTTAGGTCTGCCGGAATTCAGAGCTGGGTCCTTCATGTCATTTCTCAACATTAAATAACATCCTCAGACACATTTAATCTAATCTTCGTTTCCCTTTTAATATCTCACATAGGTAAAAAGAATTTTAAAAACTCTAACTCTAGCTAATAACAGTAAATTTAAGTAACTATTATCAGTTACTATCATTTAGGGGGGAAAAAACTCACGGTTTCCTAATACATATTCTTCATCTACTGCAGCTGAAGCTTAATACATTGTCTTATTGTGTGCTAACATCCTAATCAGAACAAAATTTTAAATTAATAGCACACATTATGGATTTTCTACTAGAAAACAAAGGCTTCTACAAAACTCCCCAATTGTAGAGTTCTAATGCAGCCCTGGGAAGCCACAGCCTGATTTAGGTCTCCTGAATGGGGAGACCGAGGATCCTAAATGGCCTTTGTGACCCCCATCCCATTCATGCTATAAACCCCCCCTGGGTATGTAGGTCCCAACTTTGGGGCAGAAATGAGCATGAAGCAAGGATTCTGTTGCTCTGATTCACCAGGAACATCTAAGCACAGGAGTGGAGTGGGGGCTGGGGGTGCCGGGAAAGACCAGAATTGATCATCATGGGACTGCAGTGAGTCGGGATGTCTGAACCATGACAGAAAGTGTCAGCACAGGTGTGGTTTCATGGGGACCGATTTTCAGGTGTCTGCACATGCAACTTCAAGCTGGCTGACCGCGGGGCTCCGGGATGACTGCTCGAGGCCCATCTGTGCACACCTCCGCACTCTCCTCACAGGTGATCAGCACTAAGCTCCATTTGGGGCACTTACCACAGAGTGTAAAACAGAAATCTAGGCATCTCAGACACCACGTGAAAGACATCTGGGCCCCAAATTTTATTAAAAAGATGAGTGGCAAATGTGAATTTGAGGACCCAGTGTCAGTATTCCTAGAAGATGCCAACAGAAATTTGGGAATATAAAAGAACAAATATTTTAGAGATTAGACTCAGAATCCAGAGTCAGAAGGGAACTCAGCGGCCATGTGGTGAATTCCCTCACTTTGGACTCAGCAAGAAATTAAAGGACCTTGTCCGATTCAGTCAGTCAATGGCATGGAACACATATGTCCACAGTTCTATTTACTACACAACATGTCAAGGAAATAGAGAGTAATGCACATTTTAGAGGTACACAATAACTCCTGAGAGAATCTTTTAAAATATTTGTCAAGAGAGGAGGAATCAACCCTAATAAACCCTTGGTTTATTTCCTGTGAAGAAGTCTAACCAGATCAAGCCCAGACATGTCCAAGTCTCAGACTGCTCTCTCCCTGTGGGGGTCACGCTCCACAATCTTACTTGTTTAAATCTCGAGGTTGGGTCTACACCTGTCTGCTTCATAGAATCCATGACAGATTTCATTTCTACAGCCTCCTTAATAAGCTGGTGGTTTTCCATCTGCTTAGCTTTGAAGCTGTCGGCCTGAAGCTGCTGCTGGTGATTGGAGAGAAGCTGCGATTTACCTGTCTCCTCAGTTTTATTAGGCACTGATGGCCCTAGTTTAGAATGGTTTTTGTTAGGCTCCGGAGTAGAGGGAGCTTTTGAGATAGTGGCCGACGGCATGTTTTTCTGTTTACTGTCCTCCTTGCCCAGCTCTTTCAAGGGGAGCTCATTTTTCCTTTCACAATCTCCTCGCCCAGTTTGGGCCATTTTCTGCTCTGCCAGCCTCTGGTCCTCATAGTACTTCTCGTACTGCTGTCTATAGGCAGGGCTGGTGGCCATCAGAGACTTCTGGTCCATGTAGAGCCCATAGGCATACTGGCCATAATAAAGTGACTGAGCCAGGGCTGGGTGTCTCTGTGTGATCACCGACTGATGCTGAGGCTGTAAGGATGCGGGACTATGGTCCATTTTCTTGGCATCTAGCTGCTCTGCCTTGTCTTTCTTTTCTGCATCTTCCTCAGACTCCTTCTTGATCTTCATTCCCTGCGTGCTCCCGGTGTTCCCAGCTGCAGCGGCGCCGACCTGCGCAGGGTGCATGTAACTTGGAGAATAATAAGGATCGTAGCCATGGTAATAGGGAGAATGGGACTCTTTCATCTGAGATGATTGTGCTGTAGTTGAAGAATGCCCTTTGACAACACCATCCTTACTAGAAATGATATCTGACGGGGAACTGGCCTTTGACCTCATGCCCTCTGACCTGCTATCTGAACCACCATCGTCGGCAGCATCAGATATATCCGAGTAGGCGGGGCTGCTCGTCTTGGCCGCAGAACTCTCTGCTCCATTTTGTGTCAACACGTGCAATGGGGCCATTGGAGCCTGCCCATTCACCAAAGTGCTGCACTCCATTCTGGAGGCGCTCCCTATGGAAGGGCTGGGGGCGTTGTCTGTGAAAGTGTAAACCTTATCAGCCTCGGCTTTGATACTGGCCATTCGGCTCTCTTGAGACTCTGACAGTCCATTAGCCAGCCCTTCATTCTTGTTGAGATGGTCCTTTAAAAAATGCCCAGATAAGTCTTTGCCGGCCCCCTTGGCGTCCTCTAGTTTGCCCAGCTTAGCATCCATTTTCGGGCTTCCCGTCTCTTTCCCTTCTTTGTCCTTTAGCTTTCGCTTCTCCTTTTTCTTTTTGTCTTTGAGTGACACAAGAGCTGGGTTCACTGTGATGGGCTCCCCCATAATTGTGGGCTTTGGTTGAATGGGTTTTAATGGAGGACTCTTTGGTGTGGACTGAACAACAGTCGTCGTGAGGGAGGGCAGTCCGGGTATTGTCCCCGTGGTGGTGCTGGTAAAGGCTGCAGTGGGTATAGCGATTAGTTGTGGGGGAGTGGGGGCGGGGGCAGGGGCAATGGGCCGGGCAGTTTTAAGTTTAGAGAGGTTTTTGTCCATTTTGCAATTGTTGGCTTTTTTGCCCTTTTCTTTATCTCCCAAAGTTTTCTTGTCAATTAATCCTTCTGCTTCCAGTTTGGGCATTTCAGCAGCCAAACTGCTGTCTGCTGCTGAGCAACCGTCTAATGAGGCCGTCATGTTGGAGATCACCGGAAGGTTATTCAGTTCATTGTTAAGGCCCTTCTTTTTGCCAGAATTCTTCCCAGCTTTAGATCCGATCACAGAACCAGGACCATTGCTCATCAGCTCTCTCTTTCCCTTGGGGGTCCCAGGGGGGTTCCCCGACCCAGGGGATATGGGCGCCTTCACCGGGTCATAGGTTGATACACTTGTGCTTGGCTCACTGCATTCGAGGGCCACGTGACTCAATGCCTCCTCGCAGTCCGAGATCTTGTCCTCGCTGTCAGGTTCAAACTCCAGCTTGTTCTCCGGGTCTAAGTGTGCATGAGCTTGGTGGTACCTCAGGCCGTTAATGTGCTTGTACTTTTTGTTGCAGTTTGGGTGGGGACAATCGATTAACACTGGAGAAGAGCAGCCTTGGTCCAAAAAAGTAGTCTCTGGTTTCCCTTGAGGGGTGGTGGGAGTGCTTCTAGAATTTGTGCGGACCCGCTTCCCGGGCTTATTGTCCTCGGAGCTGGAGTTGAGGTCTAGCTCCATCGGAGGCTTGTTTTTCCTTTTGTTGGTGGAGGAGGGGCTGGCTTTGATGTCCTCAGCGGCGCAATTTGGGGGTGTCCTTCGCCCGCTGGCGTTGAGGCTGCCCCGCCTCCCTTTCCCATTTGCCCCCCCTCTATTCTTGTTCTGCAGCCCTCTGGACTCTGTGAAGCTGGCCTCTGAGCCTGGGGCAGCTGCGGCAGACCTGGCTCTCTTCCCTCGGCCCCGGCCCCCTCTCATCTCCAGGTCGCTTGTTGGGGACTCACAGAACCTAGGGAAGCAAGTAACAGACGTCAAAATGAGCATCCCCAAAAGAGCCGGGCGAGATCCCAAGGCACACCATGCAGGAAGAGCAGTCAACACCCCAGCAGCTTGAGGGCTGGGCCCAGACAAGGAAAAGACCCCTGTTCTTCCATGGACAATTTCAACACCTACAAAAGAGCAGGCTGCCAACGACTTATAGTCTTCCTCAGAAAATCAAAGAAAAACAGCTCAAGTAGCTAGCTTCAAATCCAGTTCAAATGCCCACTGTGAGAAAAGAAGAAAACAAAGGAGAGAGAGAAGGGGCAGGGAGTACAGATCTCCTGACAGAAAGAAACCGAGCATCTGCATTTCACTGGGTTCAGTCCTGAACTGCTCATTTCTCTTTTGCCTGGTTTCAATTACAGGCAGACTTTTATGTATTATTAATCTCTCTCTCTAGTTTCCTTGCAAAGAGAGGATGGAGAAAGGAGAGGGGAAGAAGAGGAACGAGGAGAGAAAACGGAGCCTGAACTAAAAGGCCCTGTGCATACCTGGGAGGGGCCCAGTCGTGCTTGGTGCAGTCCAGTAGGGTCCCTACGTAAGTTTTGTTCCTCCACGTGACATTGACCACTAGGACACCTGCAAAGGTGGGGAATGAAGGAGGACCACAGTTAGTACCGATTACTCTATTTCCAGTTCATTTATTATTATTATTATTTTTACCAGCAAAGTTCTATTCTCATTTGCTTTCAAAAGTTGTGGTTTACATTCTTCCTCTTTCTGGTTTCAGTGACCTCAAGTGAAAACCCACAGGAAATTGTGTGCGCGCGCGCATGCGCGTGTGGTACAAAAGGGTAAGGCTTGTGTGAGCGTAATCAAGATACTGCTGACAGAAGGAAATGGTTTTTGCCATGTCCTGCTGTAAAACAGCAACACTCACCTCTTAATTTTTCTATTATTACACATAATTGCTTTCGCTTGGCAGGCAGCCAACAAAAACTAAGCACCAGTTACCCGTGCTTAAACCAGAAGGTGACTGAAAGGAATCGGTTTTGTTTCCAATTCAACAATGCAAAATAATGGTGATTTTTTTATTTAGAAAAAAATTATGCGGGTGCACAAAAAAAATAGGTATAAAGGGGGAAAGCGGGGGCTTGGATTCCAGATAGGAGACAATCAGCTATGATTTCTCTTTCCTACTCCTCCCCTCTCTGGCTTTGTGAGACAAGAATCATCCTTGCTACAGTATCTGTTTTACTGTTTGGTCTTGTTTCATATTAAGGACTCCTAAAATAGCCCTCTTAAGAAAATAAATGTGCACAATAGGTTTGCTCTTGGGGTTATCTTTAGAATCAACTTTAGTAAGCATTTGCCACAGAGGATTAGAAAAAAAATCTCAAAACCAACACACTTGTTTCCTGCAAGCCATTCTGCTTTTCTCAACTGCTTTGCAGACGGACAATTTAATTTAGCACTGCATCTGTGAATTACCAAACTTAAGTGCACTTAGTATACCAAATGTCACAGGGAAACAAAATATAACATCCTCTTTATTTCTCTAGGGGTCAAGTGCCATATATATGTTTTTAAATCACTCCTTTAAAGCACCTAGATTTTGAGACATACATGAAATATTAAGGTAAAGAAATGAAATATTTAAGTGAGCCTTTGTTTTCTTTGCTGTACCTACCCCCCATTCTTTCTTGGAAACACCAAGGGACATTACTCAAAATCTATTTCTAGCTGGTTTGCTCACTTGTTCACTGCCATTTTGAATTTTACAGAAAACCCGTATTGAACTCCTTCATGGTAAGGAACACTTCACAAGGTAAGACTCATTTCTTTGGGAACGTTTTAACAGCAGGTAAAACATTTGAATGGTTGGGACTCAAGCAGTGGGGGAGGAAGGATTTCAAAAAGTCCTAAAAAGAGATTTAAAAATTGTTCCCATATGGTCAATGTTGCTATTACTTAGGTGACAGATGAATTTACTCACTGCAGCTATAGTCTGGGGGGTGGGGGTAGCTAGCATGAAGCAAAGCAAGCATTTCCTCAAATCACAGTTGATTCCATTTTAATTCCCTCAGGAAATTTTTTTTAAACCATTGAATATAAAAATTCCGATTGAGATGAGAATCAATGGTAATTAGGCATTTGGTCAAAATTTGCACAAGACAGAACAATTGGAGGAAAGGATTCTTTATGAGCACATCCCTTCAGGAAAAGGGAGGGGTTGGGAGAGGAGGCGAAAGGGAAGACGGAGCTGGTTTTCTCATCATCTTCTCTCTGGGGCACTGTGTGTGGTGTCAAAGACCTTTGCAGCTGCTTAAAATTCTTTAGCATGTCAGCTATATTTACAGTGCAGGAATATCTGTATTGCCAGAAGGTTACTGCATTTCAGCTTTAGATGCAATAGGCTGAATCACTGCGTTCCAGGGTCCCTGATGTAGCACAAATGTATAATTAAAATTGCTTGAAAGGAAACATGAAAGAAACAACAAACCTTCCATTCTTGCAGTAATAAAATTAAAAACAGGAAAAGTCTGCACAGACACTTAACATTTGTCTGCAGTGAAAGGCTTTTGTTATTGCTTTTCCCCTAAGGGTTTCGCGTTTCCAGCAAACGCGGGCCGCGGATTGGCCAGCGCCTGCTGGGAACGCTCGCGTCTGATTGGCTGGGCCGAGGGCGGCCGCCCGGAGCAGCGAGGCCGCTGCGGGGGATAAAGGAGCTTCGTGCAGGGACCAGGCTGCGGCCCGGGGGGCGGCCGGCCGGGGAGGCGGGGACGTGTGCGCCAGGCCGGGGTTCTGGCGGCGGGCGAGGGCTGCCCGCGCTGCCCGGGTCCGGAAAGCAACGGGAGCAGGTGCCTGTGATGGACGGCTCCTGTCTGCGTGACCTGCTGGGTTCACCACCACGACCCACGCTGCGCAGCTCGACGTGGCACACCAGCCTGCTCAGAACCCTCCGAACCGAATTCGTGGTCTCAGAACAGGCCAAAGGGAAACCTGGGGCTGGCGACAAGGAAGGGACCCCAAACAAGCAGTTGATCCTTGGTCGTGTGGGGCTATCGTTTGAAGCTGTCGCAAAGGCTAAACTCAAGTTGCAACTTGCACACTGTAAAACTATTAACATTGCCTGATACGACTCCTAGAAGCCACACAAGCAGACCTCTTATCTAACTGATAGCATTATTATTAACACTCGGTGGGAATAAAATCCTGTAAAGAAAAGTCCATTTTCAACTTCAAAGGGCCTCAATAAGTCAGCCCTATTTTTCTAGAAGCCCTGGGTACTTAAAATGCTCAAAATAAATGCTCTACTCCCGGGGAGGTTTTGAACAGTCTCCATCAAGTAGTGCTGATTAAATACGTGTGCTTGTGTCTTTTTCTTTATATATACAAGCCGCTTCACAATGCCACAGAGTATTTATATCTGCCTAAAACTCACGAATACACACACACACATGTTTACACAGCCAAATCCGCTGCTTGATATTGGAATGAGGGCTTAAGGAATGCTTCTCATATAAAGTGTATTGTTTCTTTGTAAGGAAGTCTGCGTTTAGACAACATCCTGTTATGAGGGGCCAAGTGTAAAGGTGGTGTTTTAGCTCTAAAAGATGTAAATGGTTTGTCGTTGTGCTGAAGTCTCAATATCTTGAACACTTTGTAACATGTCATATAAAGCAGACTATACTTTTTACAGGCATAAATGACCAAAATGAAAATTAGTCCTTTAAAAGTACAAATTTGAATTTTATAAATCTAGGCATAGTTATGTTTCTCGCTAATCTTATATAAATTGGACATAAATGTACATTTATTCCAAAAAGATTTAATATTTCTTTTAATGCACACTTATTCTTTCAAATGTCTAGCTTATGAACTAGGTGCTGGGAACACTCTATACAAGTCCTTTTCATCTTTGTATTCTCAAGTATCCCACCGGGTTTATTTTCCTCCCTTTCCATCCATGGACTGGGCATGGTCTTTCTGAAAATGCTATAATGCCTGCCCTGTAACATTTTATATTTGAAAAATATCTGAAGATTATTAGCAATAAAGTAAGAATACAGCTGAAGAAAGCAATGTGCTCACCACACAGGGTTTTCTTCTTTGTATTAATAAGGCTTTGTCTTAGATACTGATACGGAATCTAAGCTGCCACCCCCATAAAGCATATTACCTATAGGACACTTAATAAGAAGGTGGTCTGTATTCTATAACCCAAGCCCCTTACCTCTACCAGCCAAAAGAGCCCTGAGATCTCATAAGGATTCCACAGTCACAGTGTACTAACTACTATTTCCTCTTGTCAATACTTAGCAGTTCAGTGTTCCCAGAGAGATGGTCAGGCCCATTAAACATTTATTATGCATCTATAGGGTATACACTAGATACCTATTTGGTGCTATGGAATCAACCACATTCTGGCTGGAACTCCATCCAAACTCTATACTTCAAGAGTCTGCAAACTTGTGACAGAACCAACCCAGGCATACCCCTATAATCCAGAAGGGGAACTCCAGATTGCATATTACCCATTCTTAGAGAGTGGGCCCCTTAATCCATCACAATAAACTAGACCCTGGCTGTAACTTTCATTGTGCCTGTCCTGCCCACAGTCCCTGCTCAGAGGTCTTAGATGACAAGGCTCCTAGACCAGTAATCCTAATCTTGGCCTCATCTGACTGCTCCAGTGATGGGCACTTGAAGCAGAGGCAACCAAACAGGGACTTTGGGAATCTGAATTAGTAATGTGGAAGAGAAAGTTGGTAACAAGAGTGGAAACCTAAAGATCACAAGGTACTGACGGCTGAGAAGACTGTGGTGGGCCAAAGCCCCAAAGATGCAATAGCTATGAGATGAGGAAGCCAATGGGTGGAGCAAGGCCCTCAATACTTGTGTGTGTATGTCTTTTTTTTCCTCCTGCTTCATATCACTGATGGCGGCTCTTACCAGGACCCAGGAATGCCCAGCCATCTTGTTAAAAAGTTGCTCCTGGTTCTGAACTAAAATCTGTCTTTGAATACCTTGGTCCTGGCTGTGCCTTCTCATACCCTACGGAGACAGTTCACCCATCATCCACTTGACAGCCTTTCACCCAGGTAAGGACAATGACCACGTCAACATTCTCTTCACCTCCAGTTCACACACTTTTTTTCCCCTCCAGCCTAAACAAGTTTCTTTAACCATTCTTCATGTCACACTTTTAATTTCCCTGAAAAAAACTTGAAAGATGCCCTAGTCCAAATCCCCAAGGAAAGCTAAGGTTCCTAATGAATTAGAACCAAACAGAGACAAAGTCAAATGTTATCTCTTCTATGAATCCCCTCCAGTCACAAACAGACCATGCATACCCTCCTGGGTGCCCACTGCACTCCATACACAGTCCTCTCACCAAGGCTGCTCACCGGAATCCAAGTTTTCCCTCTGAGTTCACAGCTAGACACTTTCTCAGCCTCCCTACCAGTTAGATGTGGCCTGGTGCCTCAGTTCTATGAAAGGAAAGTGAGTGAACTGGTGCGTCCCACTTCTAGGCCTGGCCCATAACAATCTCCCGTGCATATTCTTCTAATCTTTTCTCCTTTCTGGCTGACTGGGATGGAGACTACAGTGACCTTGAAGGCCACAAGAAGATGGCAAAATTCCTTCACCTGGGATCCTGCATGACAAGGAGAACCCCCACCCTACAGGAAGACCTAACTCCGTCTATTAGGTGAGCAGCAAATAAACTGTTACTATGTTTGAACACTGTTGAGACTATGTGTGTTCCTCTAACATTTTTCTCCACTCATATCCACAGTATGCCTATCTCTTCCCACTAGACTACATACCTTGAAAACAGGAGCAGTGTCTGCACCTCCCCCGCCTGTGAGAGCAGCGCCCAGCCTAGAGAGAGAGTCCGTTCAGCACTAAGGGACTACTAGAAGGCGACTGAAGAGAATCTAGATTTGACTCCTACTCAGTGACTTTTCACTATTATTACCATACTTTTTCAATAAGTATAATCTCCCTCTAGCTTATAAATGATAGAAATTCTCTGTGGAGAGATTTTGCTCTGAAGATGTTACAAATATGGTTTATGAATTACTGTTTCTGGTATTTGTAAAGATGTTTCCTCAAGAACTGGGCAAATGCCTGATTTCCCAGTGGATCACCATAACTCTGTTTGTATTACATTTAAAGACTGTTTCAGAGTCTTTAAAGTGCCTCATCCCCGGGACAGAAGTCTTTGCCAAGCATTGCAAATGCCAAATTTGGAATCAGACATAGTTTTTTTGAACTCTTATTCAGACTACCACATCTGGATGGACTTGGTGTGCGCTCATGCAGAAAACAGAAACCTCACTCTAATAACACCAAAATGTAAGCCATTTATGCCACAATCCTGTTTCTTTTTTCAAGTTTACACGTTTCTTTCCTTTTATATATTTTTTCTAGTAGAAACATTAATGACAATAAAAATGCCACAGTATGCTGGTTTCATGAGTACAGGATAAAGTTCATATATTTTGGATATCATATTACCCTATATTTTTATACAATGTGACTACTGTACAAGGTATGATTTATCACCATCCTCTGTACCGAACTCCTTCCCTCTAATATCTTGTGGTGGTGGTTTTGTTGTATCCAATACTGGTGCTTTTTAAAAAGCTGAGTCTTGTATAATACACTTGTTCATTTTTCTGGCTTCAGAGCTTCTAACCTTCCGATGGGTCTTTCTTCAAAGGACAAAGCTGAGTTTATACTTATTTGGGGAAATTTTAAATTTACAACCAAGTCTGCCAATGAAATACCTAACACCAAAAAGCAGAGGGACTTTCCTATTACCTATGCCGAGTACACATGGAGCACTAGGACAAGAAAAATGGTGTCACATGACCAAAAAAAGCAGTATTTTCTTAAAGAGCCCTACTGCTGGGCTGAATGTTTGAAGAGTCACTTTAACCACATCCTGTAATCAAACCATCTGGAACACAGTGCTGCGATTAGTCACCCTGAACATCGGGCTTTATCTGAACAAATAGTGTACGGCAATGGAGCTTGGGAGATAGGGCAGTACTAACAAAGGGAAGTGTAATGAAACACTTTATGTCCTCGTGTGCCGCCACCCCAGTCATAAACCCCAGAGACACGCACTGCTCTGGTGTTAATGTACCACTTTATGAAAGCGCCGTGAGCTTCAAGATTAAAGGACTGAAGGGCTAAAAATTGCTGGTTTGGATAGATATTCTCTGTTGGCGGCTGGAATATGTTGGCACCATTCTATCTAGGTTAATTATAACCTCTCCAATGACAGTTCAGCATTCCTATTAGGGTTTGTGTCATTTTCAGGACATTAAGAACAAGGTTCATTTATGGGAAGATAGTTATGATTCTTTATTTGTGGGAGGTTCACCTGAACACCGAGACATTTCTTTTGGTTCATTTAAACCCCATCCATAAATAACAACAACAACAAAAAAATACATATATAAAAGACCTTAATCCAAATAAATATGCTAAACCAATACCAAAAAGCAATGGCAAAATAGTGTTCTAATCTACATTTTAAAAGATGGTATTCTTTCTTACTTGACTGCGCTTATCTCTTTCAAAAGTACATTTGATCATCGGGACACAATCTATGGAAATCTTAAAAAAAAAAACCTGAAAGGATTTTCCCCCCTAAATACATTGAATAAGCCCTAAAAGGAAAAAAACCACCATGGCTAAAGAAACCTTGTTTCCCCATGGGCCTTACGGTTTAATACACAAAAGAACACAGAGCCACCTCCATCACTGTCACCTCCCCGCAGCCTTTGTTCTGAGGCCTGATGAGTTGTATTGATTTGGGAAAATCATTGAGCTTCTTGGAAAACTAGACTCTCGCTTATTCACTACCATCTATTTCTTTCCCATGAAGACAGGTGGTCAATATCCAGTTGACTGGTCAGCTAAAAGAAGCTCTTGCTGCTTTTCTTTTCTTGCTTCCCTAGTAACATTATCCTTTCCCACTTCGAAAAAATACAATGGCCTGTTAAGAAATCTTGTGGGTAAGAAGAGGGAGCAGAAATAAGGCTTTTGTAAGGCACCTCTGGGAACATTGAAATGCTGTCCCACACATTTGCATGGGAGCCTGCACCGTGTATGTGGATGGTGACAATATTTTCACTGACCAAGTATTATACAAGTTTAAGCATCAATGAAAACTTTGATAGCCCAAGATATCTTTCAAAAAAAAATCAAAACAGATCAATTAATGTTTACTGCAGAAAGAGATGCTTTACTTCTTTTAAATAATGGGTACATATGTTTTAGTAAGTTTCTTAGTTATATGATGTCATGGGTGTCATTATAGACATCTTGGGAACAAAGAGCAAGGACAATGAAAAAAATTCACATGGAGATCTTTAGAAAGTAATTTTAAACATGATCAGTAACAAAAAACATTTGCTTTTAAGTTAGGCAGACATACACATCCTAAAGCAACATCGTCACTGATGGCTTGAGGCTAGTTTCTATATATATATATATATATATATATATATATATATATATATATATATTGCAACCATTCACACCACAACATGTAGCCCTCATTGTTTAGGCAGTTCCTCTAATAGTTTCTGCTAAGGTGCCCAGAGTCCCCAGTTGGGGAGAGGCAGGAGGATGTTTAAGGTGACAGTGTTGGGGATGGGGGGTGGGACAGGCCCCCTGAGCTTGCTTCAGCAAGGGCAGCAAGTCACAGACACTTAGCCAGGCTGCATCAAAAGCCACACCCTGCACCCCTAAGGGGATGCTTTTCAGGCTGTGGTCCCTCAAGGCTCAGCCAACACACAGCAAGATGAGGTAATACACTCAAGTAAAAGATAAAAGATGAAAGAAGAGGGAAGAGGCAGATGGGAGGAAGAGAGACAGGGGAGATGGAACAGAAAAAAATACAAAGTCTTGGGGCCAGCCTGGTGGCGTAGTGGTTAAGTTCCTGCGCTCCGCTTCACAGGCCTGGGATTCGTGGGTTCAGATCCCGGGCACAGACCTATGCACTGCTCATCAAGTCATGCTGTGGCGGCATCCCATATACAAAATAGAGGAAGATGGGCACAGATGTTAGCTCAGGGCTAATCTTCCTCACCAAAACAGAACAAACAAAACAAAACAAAAAGTCTTCTGAGCCAGATGCTTGGAGCAGTTTAAATACATCAACTGAACCCATACATGTATGGAGTATATGTATGTATGTACACATTTGTATCAAGAGGTTTCATTTCTCGTCCTTGATTGAACTTTCCAGTAAGTAACACCTTGAGGCTTGGTGTCACGGAGATAAGCAATACTGCCACTCTGATTTCTGGTGCAAAGTTCTAAACTTGAATTTACTCCTGCTCCTTGGCAGGCACGCATTAGTTTATCTGAAATCTGGTGAGTTTAGATGAATGATTTCTAGTGCCCACAGGTTCCTCAAGCCCTCTCCTTTTTTAAGACACGATTTCCTCATTAGAGTAGCAGAATGATTTCTCATTCCCCTCCTCCCTTTCTTCATGGGAAGAGGAGCGTTCAATGCCAACTGTAACAGAATCGACTTGCCTCCGCCAACCCAGTCTCACAAGCGTTAATTATTAGCTCTTTAGGAGATAATTTTTTCTTCTTTTAAATAAAAGCATTCAAAAGTTTGGGAAAGGCATTTGATAAGTATTTATGAACTAGGCCTACTATGAGCATGTTAACGATATGGTTCTTATTTTATTACATCCTAACACATAGTTCCTTTAAGAGTGTTATTTTAGGAGACAGCTACATATATGGGGCCCTGGGCACCCAGCACACGGCCAGGATCCCCCAGAATGAGAAGGGAAACAGCCTCTACACACTCCCACTTTCAGACTCGCATGCCACTGAAGATAAGCAACTGAAAGAATGCAGGCCTCTCAAATCATGGGCCCAGTCGTTTCCTGCACTTAATATTAATTACAGGATCTTTTCAGCTAACAACTTCTAGAGCCAGGATCTCCACAACGCCATTACTTCAACTTGAAAAACAGGTAAAGACAACAAGCAAAACCGGACAAAAAATAAACTATGCTTAAAGCAAAAACTCCCCCTCTCTGCCATTGTCCCTAAAAGAGAGTACTCCAGGGATAAAAGGGGGAAGAAGGGTATAAGATGCTATGACTTTGAAGTCATTTCACAGATATCTGCCACTTCCCTACTTCCTGGTGCAGAGTCTGTTTCCTGCTCAATGCTTCCCCTGTGGCAGGAGCAAGAGCAGGAGACAGAGTAATTGCTAAGATGAATGAAACTAAAAGATGCAAAGGAAATAAAATGTAAGAATGAAAAACCTCATATACTTTGGGGAAGGGAGGAAGGCTCAGAGAGGGGAATATGGAGGTGTCATCAGTCTCCCAAACCTCGAATTACCTAGTCTTCCTCATAAAGCTCTTGTAGATCAATCTAGGTGGGTGATTAGAAGAGTTTCAAGTTTAAATGCTAGTGAATTGCTTGTCAAAATAGGTGTAAGACAACTATAGATTATAGAACTGTGGTTTTTTTTGGTTTTTTTTTTGTGGGGAAGACCAGCCTGAGCTAACAGCTGTTGCCAATCCTCCCCTTTTTGCTGAGGAAGACTGGCCCTGGGCTAACATCCGTGCCCGTCTTCCTCCACTTTATATGGGACGCCGCCCCGGCATGGCTAACGGGCAGTGCGTCCGCGGGCGCCCAGGATCCAAACTTGCGAACCCCGGGCTGCCAAGCGCGAACTAAACCGCTGCGCCACCAGGTGGCCACCCTAGAACTGTGTTTTAAAGTAACTTCTTACCATCCCCAGTCCTTGAGATACAAGGAGGCAGTGGGAACCAATTGACAATTAGGCTCACATCAAAAAGCTGCTACTGAGGCATGTATCTCAGTGGGACAGAAGAGCCAGGCTTCATATAAATTATGATGCTTTATTTAAAGTCAGAGCGCTTATTTGCTTTTGTGCCAGCTCTGGGCCCTTCTCATCTCTAGCTCGACAGGGCTCAGGAGAGCACACATTCCTACGGCTCTGCTGGCCACCAGCTGTGTCCCCTGTAAATCATAAAACCTCTGAACAAGCCATTCTTTACAAAGGCCAACAGCATTTACTGGAGATGATCACTCCACTATTATTCCACTTGCTGAAATTTAAAATAGCAATTTACAACAGCAGCCGAAAAACAGGGAACTGCCTCTCTCAACTCTGTGTGTGTGCACACGCGTGCGCGCATGCATCAACAGGAAGCTTCTGCATGTATATAGCACACAAAGGGGTATATTTTGTGTGTCACCATCTTTGCAAATCTAAAAAGGAAACAAGGAATGTGGATGTCAGAGAAACCAGAGTCAGTACCCTCACAATCAAAGGCAATGGGGTAAGTGAGGTTTCTGTCGCTGGTAAACCTCCCTGTTCTCACCTGGAGGTGGCCAGGCCCTGCAGGCTGTATGGGAGATGGTTTACACACTCTGGTAGTGAAGCCCCAGAATTACGGCTCAGGTTCAGGATGTACTAAGGAAAGCTGGAGGAATTAACTCTAATCAAGTTCAGTCTGCAGTCAATTTTACTTTGAGGACCAGGGAGGGAGGAAGAATAAAAAAGTGATGGGTGATTAAACGGAGAACCCTAAGTGCCTGAAAAGATGGCTCTGGAGACAGACCCACCTGGCTCAAAGCTCACTTTGTAGCTGCTTCACCTTGAACTAAACATCTCTGAGCCCCAGTTTCCTCATCTATAAAATAAGGGTAATGTGAATATCAAATAAGGTGTAATTCATGTAAAGCATCTAACATGGGCATGGGCACAGAACAGTCACTCAGCAAATGGACTCTGGCCTCCTCGTCTTTTAAACGCCCCTGGAACCAGGTCACAAGCTGAAGAATGGAGGGATATGCCAAAATACCAAGAACTCCCCACTCAGAAATACAGCCAGCAGCAAGCGCTCCTGAGTCGCCAGGTAAAGTTCCTGAGAGACGAGCATCTGCATCACACATCCGGCGCCCCTGGTGACCAGGCTCCCTGCACATGTGGCAGATCTATCTCTTAGAATCTCAAAGCCCACAAATTCCAACATTAAGGACTTTCATTATTTCTACACCAATTTCAACCAATATAAAGTTATCCTTCCTATCACATCCATTGTTTAAAGCAAACGTTTCCTCATCTCGCCACTCAATAGTGGAGCCAAGTGAGAAATGCGGCTTGACATCACGGAATTCTCCTCTCTGGACTTGGGGTAAGGAAACCTCACGTCAAGTTTTCAGGAACAGCAAACTGAACTGAACACCTGACTTCTGTCTAAATTCCAAAAGGCAAAATTAAAGGTCCCCAGTACCTTGACCACAGAAATGAGACCCAGAACACAGCGAGGCTCTGCGGCTGCAGGTGGAGGTTAAATGTAAACCCATCTTTCCAATTCTCGTTTCAACAGACCCCTTGTCTTGACAATGGTCAGAGGCTGCCTTCCCACCCTCCCCCATCCCACATTCCAAAGTTCTTATCTTTCAGGGAAGAAAAAAGCCCAACAGAGTTACAAGTATTTCAATAACGTGCTTAGAGACCAGCTCTTTTCTGTAAACAAGCCTAATGAAGCGTGACTAATAGTGCTCTCCTAGAGCAGAGCACAGGGAAAAGGGCCTTTGTTAGCACTTACTGGAGCAAGGCGGCATTTTGCTGGAGCAGAACAAAACTTAGCTGGTTATTGATTGACCAGCCTTGCTTGGTGTCACAGCTCTGCTGTCTATTTCCATATACTGTGTGTATAAATACATGTGTTTATGTACACACAGAGATGGTCTATACACACACACACACTTCCACATACTCACTCACTCACAGCCATCTCAGCTAACTTCTGGTAACATTTCTTTGCAAACCAGATGAAGAATTCAAGGCATTTAACTAAAAACTAACTCCTTTGTGATACTTGTATCTCTTGTAGTCCTTGATATTACCTAACATTTCCTTAGTGTTGTCAGTACCATGAACCTCAATTTCAGAGCCTGTAAACCAACACTCCCCATGGACACTTAATAGTTTCCAAAGTCACTATGATTTAACCTGACCTGGTTAGTACATTCTAGGAGTGATTTACTTTTGTTTTCTAATAAATTCACAATTGCTTATGTTTCCTTTCCCCGTGTCACCTATCGATTCCGAAACTCCTGACACTTGGCTCCACGTGATAACTGCTAGATTAATATTCCACGATGACTTTCATTTTCTTCTTCAACTGTAGCTTGTCTTAAGTTATTAACACACACAACGATGACGTTAGCAGGCAGATCTGAAGTTAACCCGGACTTCTTTTTTGGACAGACAGGAATTCGAGTCAAAACTTGCTTTCCTTGCGACTCTAAGCACAAATTTCCGTATAAATTATTGACTGCACTTTGGCCTCATCTGAAAGATTAGCCCCGCAGGCTGATAAGTTCTGACCCCAGGTGGCACATCAACCCTCTCAGAAGAGGCTGGAACATTAGTGCTTTGCACTGGGGACTGAGGCGTGAGAGCCAATCAATCAAGCTCTCTGACAGCTTTTACGGCCTCCGAGCATTAGGCCCAAGTTGACCTCCAAGACTCCTACTGTTCGCGTTACTCTCCTCTTCTCTGGTCTGATGAAGTCAGGGTTAAGTCCAAGGCTTCAGTGAGAGAGAAAGGCTATTGTTAGTAACTCAGTCTTTATTGACTCTGACCTGCAGGGCAGCCAGCCTGAAGTCTTTTCCAGAAAGTAATGCACTGTTAATTGCTGCTCATCATCAGGGTGTGTTTTATACACCTCTTTTCACTTAAAGAAGACCTGACTAAACATTTTAACATCTTTCCAGGTTGCCTTCTAATTCTTTCAAGCTTAAAATACACACACACACATTCTGGACAAAAATCTGATTTGTACCCACCGTAGTCCGTGAATCACTAAATCTAATACCAGTGCAAACACAGAGTGTTTGGCTGGACAATGCCAACACCTGGAAGTTCGCATGTGGATCAGTAAATAAATTTTTTTCATGGCAAATATTTGTGAGGACTAGTACATGGGGCAGGAAAATGCTCGCTGGAGAAATGAGGTAGAAACCTATTATTTCCTTCTGATGTCCTTTGCTTAAAATAACTGTCTTTTTCAGCTGAAACTGGTAGCTCTATTTGTGAGCAGCCAGCAACAGACTGGATGGCCTCGGGGTGACAAGTACAAAATTCCACCCAGGCTTCGTTTGAAGAACTCAGAACTCTAAAGAGTTGCAGAATTACTGGTCCAAAGGCTTTCCAGGTTTCTTTGAAAGAAAAACCAGGCAAACCATTATCTGTTCTTCCACAAACAGGCGTCTGGGGGGAGGAAGGGAGAGGAGGTGGCCTGGGAGAGGAGGTGGCCTGGTAGACAGTAAGCAGCAGAGCCCCCAGGTTTGTTTCTTGCTGCAGCGGGTGCCCAGACCAGGCTGGCCACACAGCAACCCCCCAAAACTTGGTGAAAGTGTTGAACAACAGGCTAGAATCTGAATGCTTCAAAGGAGAAATCACATGTTGACATCTTGGAAATCAAATTTCTTAGATACAGAAAAAAAGTACAAAAACTAAATGGCTTGGTTTTTTACTTCGCTTTTGACTTAGAAATTTTCAGCCACAAAATCCTATAACATTTAGCCAAGAGATTGATTATGGTATTTTATTTAGTACATCCCAGTATATGGATTAATATATATAAGAATTAGAGCATACTTTTCCAAATGGGTGAATAGAAAGCCATTTTTCAATTAAATTCTAACCCATTTGCATGTTTGATAGTGTACGGACTCTAGGATATGTGAATGTAACACTAGATTTGATAAGCTTTCCCAAAAGGTGGTAGTTAAGAGAACAAATTGCACTTTCAGTCCTGATAAAGTCTCTTGGTGCTGCGGATTATATTTTCTGGTGTCTTTCAGGTCAACTCAACTTCAACATTTAAGAAAATTAGAGTTTTCTAATTCAACCAAGAATGCACAGTCAAAGCACATTAAATTCATAAACATCATGGGCTACTGAGGCCAAAAATTTTTTTGTAAAGGACTCAAAACACACTGAACATGCAGGCTGTTGTTATAGAAGAGGACTTCCCTCGGTAGTCCTACTTCTTATAGCCCAGAAAAAGATTCAGAGAAAAACAGACTAAAATACTCAAGTAGCTGCTGTATATAAAGACCAACTACAAATTATAAGTCTTGGGTCAATGAAAATGGAAGCTGCAGGGGAACAAAATAGATATCACCAAAATGTTTAAGCCCATGGACAAACTGAACTCAAGATTTGCTCACTGACTCTTGGTACAGTTGAATTTGGGGTCTCCTCAGAAGCTTCAAAGGTGATGATTCAAAACTAAAAAAATAAGCATTACTTTACACAACAGGTAGTTCACATTTCTGTTATTGTCTCCAAGGAGTAAAGATGGAAAATAAATATAAGGAACACTGACTGAGTGCTTTACTATGTGTAGGTCACAAGAATAAGTGTTTTTACACAGATTATCTCATTTACTTCTCAGCACCTACATGCCAGGTTCTTTATTCATTACTATTTTACTGATGAACAAATTAACTGGAAAATAGGTTAACTGACTGACTTGCTGGCTTGATGGCTCTCATCTCTTCCCAACTCCACGTTCAGTGACATCATACTGGAAGCTTGAAATCGACCACGGTGAGAATATATATCATGGTGATATATTTTCTGACCACAGAAAATGGCAAATGCTACAACTCAGGGTACCCCTCCTCCCACCCCCACAACTCCCCGCTCAGAGCCAGTTGTTAACTATTTACCAGCACATCAACGGTTATAAACCTTAATTGGTTGCACTGCTATCTTTCCTCCCATAATGTGCCTTGTCAGAGAAAATAGTGGTCTGGGAAAAGCACAGAAACTGAAAACCCTTTTATATTTAAGTTATGTTCAACTGCTTAGAAGGTATCTATACTATAAAACTGAGGGATAATTCTAGAACTCACTATAGACTACAGTTCTAACTTCTTATGACTTTAGCGGTTTCAAAGGTGTCACAATTCACAGTCCCAGACTTCTCCTGTTTAAGCACTCACATCTACTGGTCAGCAAGTGATGCCTATTTTGGCTCCTACTAATTCCTAACTCCAATCCCTCCTCTTCATCCAGACCACTGCCCAAAGTCAGGCCTTGGTTACCTTTCCACTGTTACCATCTACCTCTCCCCCGTCACACACTTCAAAGTGCCTTTAAATGTCCCTGGCACACAAGAGGTTACTTCATACTTTGCTCCGACCTTTTCCTGGAGAACCCTGGCCTGCCTTAATTGTTTGAGCCTGAGTTCAGATGCGCTGGACTCCCAGAAGTTCCGAGGCTGCCTGACTGCCCCCGTTGACACTTAAACCGCAGGACTCATCGTGACATTCAGGATGCCTGATTTTCACCTGCCAACCTCTGTAGTAGACTAAGCACCACGTCTTTCAAAGTGCCTGGCAAAGAGCAGGTGCTCAATAAATAGGCTTTTTTTAAAGACAAATAAAATATTAAAATGAAGTACAAAAAAGCCCCTGTATTATAATTACACACACAAATCAAAATATAAAAGTGAAACATGCAAAGCTGAGAATTCTACGTCACCTGATTCTGACACCTCCGAAGTGAAGGAGCCCATCTCAGTTGATTCGCTCTATTTTTAAAATAATTTGATAATAATACAAATGTAAACAAGTTGGTTTTAAGTATCTTCTTTTTTTATTGGAAACTTTTGTGAAGTAAGTGCTCTTTCAAGTTAAAGAGACCAGGAATCCTCCTCTGGGATTCCAAAAGCCATCCACTTTTACTGAACTATTACAAAAGCAATTGATGAGGTACATTTGTCGCTCACCTGATGGAGAAGCTCTAAACACAGACCATAACCAGCCCAGCCCCGGCTGATCCAGACTGTTGGCCTCTCCCACTACTACTTGCAATTTAATGAACAGTCATATCCAACAAATCTCCTCTCAATAGCCCGCCAGTGGTTATTCTCCTAGACTCTGGGCCCCAAAGAGAGATTTGTCATTGCTTAAATAAATTTTACAGATGTAATAGATAAAGGCAATAAAGAAAACAGAGGTTTTATAAAACAAAGTTGACAGAGCAGAAAGCTCTCTCTCCATAATGGGCACGTACATTTGAGCGTTCTAGGCTGCTTATGTGTACCAAAAGGAAATAGACAATGAAGGTTAGGAAGCATGAAATGACAGCCTTCTTTGCCTTTCAGGGAACGTAAATTTTATTTGCTGAATGTAAATCTGAAAGCAATGGTTTTCAATCTGCATGTGTGATCACCAGAAATTGATGTCAAGGAGATATAAAACTATTTAACTTATTGCTCAGCAATGCTAAGCCCAGGTTACACAGCCACAATTATTAACAGTGGAAAACTCACGTTATGTTTTTTTTTTCCTTTTTGTGTGGAAGACCAGCCCTGGGCTAACATCCATGCCCATCTTCCTCCACTTTATATGGGATGCCGCCACGGCATGGCTGACAGGCAGTGCGTCGGCGGGCGCCCGGGATCCGAACCCGCGAACCCCGGGCTGCCAAGCGCGGACTAAACCGCTGCGCCACTGGGCCAGCCACTCAGGTGATGTTTTGAGTGATGTTTCCTGTTGTGATCCTTGTTGGTACAGATTATTTCACCTGCCTTTTGGTCAGTGTGCTACTGGAAGTGGTGCTGGAACTGGTATGGTTAGTGATACACTAACCGGAAGTCAGTGTTACTGGAAGTCGGTACATGCATCACTTGTCCTCTACAAGTGGCCCGTGACTTCTAATAGGGACTTTCTCGGTGCCAACTGAAACGCAGAAAGGTAATGTTCTTTCCCAGTGTGCTTATCGCTATCTCATGCTCTCCCAATAATACAAACAGATTAGTTTATTTTAAAATGTCAGGTCTTTAGGCCATTAGGAATCATGGACCTGGCTCCTAATACAAGGGAAGGACGTGGAAAGGACACCAATTCAGCAATCTTGCCTTCATAATAAAGGCACTTTTTTCTCAGATGATTGGTTAACTCATTTTGACTAACCTCTTCACAACTCAGATACCAAAATACAAACTGAGTTGGCTGTGCACATGCATGTGTTTTAATCTGTTCAACAAATTGTGGCATTTAATGTTTAATTCTAATTAATTAAATTAGCCTAACTTTATGCTAAGGCATATTTTTAAGTAGAAACTTAGTAAATATGTGCAAACCACAGCGTGCAGGCAAATATTCTACAAAGTAGAACCAAAAATACTAAAAAAAATTTTTAATAAAAATTGCTATTCTAAAAACCACGGCCATAATAGCAACAATGTAAATGCCAGTAATCAACACTTGAGTAAATATGGTCAATATAGATGCAGAGGGTGTTCTCTGGAGCAGGAGATTATCGAGATGTAAATTTTCATTTACTTAATATATATTAGCAATTCAATTGAAAGTAAAAATGAATTGCCTGATCCCTGAGTGAATGCGGTATTTAGGATCAACCCCTCAAGATAACTTCCACTTAGGATGCATTCACAACCCCAGTCATTACGTAAAAGAAATAAAAGAAAGCAATTTAGGAGTATGGATTCGGGGCTGGGGAGGGGGCAATAAATATTTCTTACAAAGCATTTACACCTGAAGCACTGTTCCCAGCTACACCTCCTCCTGTCGTTTACATTCCCTGTGACCCCAGAGGAAAGCAGCTAATGACAAGCAGTGAGACTGGCCTCCTGGGAACGGCGTGGTCTTTCACTGCTGATCCCAAGATGCATTCACTCCCTGACCACGGCTTCCCTCTCCCCTCGTGGTCACCTTTGTTGGAAGGACTTGCAGTCAAGACACTTGCTAGCCTGATGCGGCTGTCAGAAGGACACATATGGCAACGTTAACACCACTGTTAATAACTGTAAGAATATCTACAAGAATGAGGGTTTTCTTATCTTCTACGTTGGAATCCCATATTACAGAGAACATGCTCGCAAGCTAATGAAAAGCACTCTTGTCTTTGCCTAGAATAAATACTACAAAACTGGGAATTGTACTTTGTGTGTTTATTAATTTAATACGTGCATTTAGTGCTGACTATGTGTCAGGCATTATTCGAAATGTCTTACAAATATTAACTCATTTAATCCTCCTAACAATCCAGTCGGGGGGTGGGGGTTACTATATTATCTCCATTTTACAAATGACGGACTGAGGCATAAAGCAGGCAGTAAGCTGTAGACCTGGGAATTAGAGTTCAGGAGGTCTGGCTCTAGTTTATGACAATTAACCAGTATCCCCATGTATACTGGGACAAAAAGGGTGAACATACACACCTGGCCCTCAATTCAAGAGGCTTGCCCTTGCCCTAATTTGTTAGGGACCTAAATCTGTATGACAAGGTATATGATTTACACAGTAAGCTTCATCATATCATGTCCAGAATTCCCATAAAATAACACATCAAAAAAATCATGTCGTTTTCAAGCACAAAAGAATCTTGGAGATCACTTATTCTAAACTTGCTTTCTTTATTGAGAAGGAAACTGAGGCTGAGAGAGCTTAAATGGCTCATCCCAGGTCCCAGGACTAAGGAAAACAGAGTGAAAACCACAACTGGGTGTCTCACTTTCTTCTCTTTCAGTGATCCTTTGCATCCACACAGCAGCATCCTGGGTGCCTGGTGACCAGGACACGAGTTGACGGGCTCTCAGCGCTTCTCCAACAAGCGAGAGGTTCCTTTAAAGCCCATCACACAACTGGGAGGCCTAACCAACAGCCAGGAGCCATTGAAGAATTTTTCCCCGGTGAGACTAAAACACATCCAAGTGATTAGAAGTTGTTTTAGAGAAGAGAGAGATCAAGAAAAAGCTTCTTTGAGGTCTGGGTCAAGAAGGAACCAGAGCACTGAGCAACAACCAAAGTCCTGTGGTAGGTGTCACAGGAACCAGGGACTTCTTTTTTCATTTAATCTATCCTAAATTTCTTGGCCCAATTAGCAAGGCAGCTGAACATGAATGTCTCAAATTTACAGCACATAAAATGATTGAAAAGAATAAACCAGAAGACTACCTGTTGCAAAAGGCATACTGCTAAAATACAACTCATTTAGTGCACTGAGAAGAAAAACAACAACAAAAATACCTTGGGTGAAGCATTGCCCCCTGACTGCCTTCAGTGACTATGACCGTAGCCTTCCTGGGACAGCATGGTGATGAGAAGAGAGGTGCAAGTGGTAGAGAACAAACTTAGTGACTCCCTCAACCTCTACATACACACAGACACACACACACACACAGCATGCCAATGGAATGATGTGCATCTCTGCGCTGTCAGAAATCACAGAACAAAACAGAGTTTACCTACACTTGCACCGAGAGCCTCTTGGTCTGCTTGCTTCATTTTATCACAAAGCTCAACAAGTAGCCACTGATGGCTGAAAGGCAGGGAGGGGCGGCATCCCCGGGCATTCGGGCATTCGCTGTCTTTGCTTTGGAAGAGGAGGTTTTCTCAGGATGGCGGTCAGTCATCACACCCTCCTGGCCCAATGGAGATGGTACATGGCCAAGGGACCCTGGCAGAAACGGGTGAGCAACGCACAATACCCAAACCAAATGGAGCATTACTGAGAGCGAACTCCATAGGCTTCAAGGCTCTGGATTTTTCTAAATGTTAAGAATCAGGGTTCCAGCGCTGAAGGAAATACAGGGTGTGTTTCCAAATCTGGGTTCCTGGATGGGCTACAGAGAAATCTGAGTCACTTTTCTCAAACGCACACACACCCTCCCTCAAAGATGGTATATATGGGTTTCAAACTCAGGCCTATCACACTGTTTTCCCAAACTCGCTGGATAATAAAAATCCCCTTGAGTGCTTATTAAAAACACCGATTCCTAGCTCTACTCCGAGCATGTAAGGTGATTCTTTTCACAGCAACTAGCTAACAGACTCTAAAGAAAAATGTACACCATACAAAATAAGATACACATAAACCATGTTGAGTTTTTCCAGGAAAGGAATGGGGAGTAATGGTTTTGATTAATTGCTTTCCAACATTCTGGGTGACGGGACTGCAGGTGGGGGTAGGAGGTATTATGCAATTCCTTCGGGAAAAGTCACCAAGGAGCCTGGAATGAGGCTGAGAACTTTTTATTTGCCTGAGCCCTTTGACAGGAGTATTAATACAACAGCTTAACTTGGTTTAAAGAAAGAATTATTTCACCATGCACACTAATCTCTTCTGGCAAGAGGCAGAATTCTGCAATGGCTACTCACAAAACATGATGGAGCCTAGCAATCCTTTCTTCACAGAGGGGAATTTGGGGCTTTTCAAAATATTAATATAATCTCACTCATTAAGATAAAATGATGTGCTAAAGCACTAGAAATTCACACGCTGGAGCAGCTATCTATTTTCTTTTACTTTTTTTTTTTTAACAGAAAGGATCTATAAACAAGCGCATCCATTTTCACATCATAGCCTAAAATATTAACATCATGATATGCTACGTAACTGTGTGCTGTTTTACCAGAAGTCAAATAACTGGATGGGTCACTTGTGCAAAATAAAATAAACCGTAGCTTAGAGAAAAGAGGGAACAGCCAAGCTCACATCTACACTGTTACAGGCAGGATTCCTCTGCCTGGGACACAGGATCCGTGAGGGGGGGTGCCCGAGGGTAACTTCTCACTCCACCCAATCACCCCACTGCAGAATTAAGAGTTAACCAATACCCTTCTCATTAAGTTTATCAAAGGCCTTTTCTTTTCTTTTAAGAGGATAAGAAAGAAAGAGAGAGAGAGAAAGAAAGAAAGAAAGAAAGAAAGAAGCACACGAGCTTGCCTTTTCCGCACTGCTCCACCACAAAAAACCTCTTGTGAGGTCTTCAAAAATAACAATTCAGCAAAAAGTGACAGCAGAGCAACCACTGAGTCAGCCCTTATAAGTCCTTTTCAAAAAGCTGCTTTCAGTGAATCAATTTTCAGTGTTGTTTCAGTTATTCTTAGATAGAAAACTTTCTCCCCCCTCCCCTTCTCCTTTGGAAATTTGGTAACCATAGTTTCTGTATCCTGCTGAGACTTGATATGTAGAGCTGCACTCTACCTGCTATTAAGCTGCTGATAGCAGTGTTTCTGTTGCAATTTATGAGCAATGTCAGTTGAAGGCAGAGAGTATTGTACACACTATATTTTCCCAGCTGGAGGTCTCCGTGAATGGAAAGCAAAAACATGAATACACATGCACTGTGGGCTTGAGGGAATAAAAAGGCAGGGAAAAAAAATCAGCAGGCTAAAATCAGGTGGGTGGTCTTGATTATAAACCAAGTAGATAATAAAATATTCAAAGGAAGCTCTAACTAAATGTTCAGGAAATCGAGATACACAATATAAAGAGAAGCCCAGAAAAATCTTTCTCTGCCTGTATGTCTCCCACTCAATTCTTAGATCCGTGATGTGCCAAGACTCACCTTGCCACCAGGGGTTTTAAATGACTTGCCATAACCAAAAGGTCATTTGAAACCACAAAAATAAATCCCATTCCACATTAAGTTTCTAATAGCGACCACAGCATGTAGTGAGTACAACAGATTCAATTTCCAGCCTTCTCTTCTAAATGCCTCCACTCACACAGTACTTCAAGTCAAATTTACGTCTTTGCCCTTAACCAAAAGCATTTTTATAAGAAAACAGAAACTGGGTTTTATTTTTGTGGCTAAGAAACAGACACATCGCATTGTCCTTGGGCTTCTTTCTCATGGAGCGCACAGAAAACGTATCAGTCCTCATAGAAGCCCAGTTCTACAGAGAAAGGATCAAATAATCAATCAAGAAATCACCCAGCAAAATTATTAAAAAGCTGAAATATCCACAACTAAGATCTACAACTATGTACTGGGGGCTTTGGGGAGAAAAAAGAGGACAATTGGCAACAGGTGTTGGCTCAGGGTCACTCCTCTACTGAGAAATACAACATAAAATATTAACAGGCACCTCATTAAATAAACTTGATTTAATTCTTCCTCACCTAAATAAAATGTCTAATCAGTTTGTATCAGTGGTTCCCAATATTGCTGCACATTATAATTATGGGGGAAAAGTTTTTTTAATAACTGTACTATGCCCTGACCCCTAAATATTGTGATTTAGTAGATCTGGGTTCCAGGCCTACCACTTTTTAAAAAACATGATTCTAATACTCTTCCTCCATGAAAATAATGGATCTCTAAAGAACGAATCAATCTCTGCCCTCAGTCACATCAGTAGGCTATACTGACTGGGAAAACTGTCTCCAGGCACTAGAAGAAAAATGTGTGCAAAATGGATAATTACAAAAAGCAAAAGGATCATTCACTCATTTTCACTGGAACATAGTTTTAAGATTTTTCCCAAGTGACACTGGAACCAATCCTCCGTCTAGGTGTTCAACTGTCTTCTTAATCAGAATTTAGTGTTTTTGATTCAGACACTCATCTCAGAGTAACAACAATATAAAATAAAAATACTGAGCCTGTTAAATTTACCAGGCCCAGAGCTGAACCCAGAGAAAAGTAATTACCATTTAAATGGCAACATGAAGTTCTTTGAAGGAACAGCCTTTTGATGTTAGCATCTCAAATGCTAAAAGGCAAAAATCTCAGATCTTAACATTGTTCAGAGGAAATCCAGAGAAAACAAATATGTCTCCTAAAAGTTCTTTCATCAGAAAGAAGCATGAACCCAAGTCGTTTACCATAGGCTTGTAGTGTACATATGACAACAGTAAGGTCCTACTAAATTAAGGTGACTCTTTAAGAAAAAACTAGGAAGAAACGGGAAGTGCAATGGACTGGCTTCTCAAACGGCAGAAAAAATATAACATGAGAGACTGGGCACATGCAATAATAAATTTCTGGAGCCCCCAATATCCAATGAAGGGGATCGACTGTAATATCTAGAAGTCCCAACACACCCCATCCCCTACCATCAATGTGAACATAGTTTGTGCATCCTTTCAAATAGATTCAGCACAAAGTTGGGAATGCTCGTCATTATTAAACTCAGTCGCTCAACCCACAGGGTGGGGGGAGGGGGGATCTTTCTCCTACAAATGACTGGAAACCTCTTACAAATGATTAGAAACACCAGACAGTATGATGTATTATATTCTATATATCTCCCACTCTTAATTATCAATTGATAAACCAGCTGATAGATGAAACAGGTTGTACATTATTCAGACACTGCAAAACATTCATATTTATCCTCCAACCACAAGAGATGGTCTTATACTTTTAATTTCTAGTGGCTCACACAATGCCAGGCACATAATAGAATTCAGTCAATTCTATTGAATGCTCTTGGCTTTTCACCTTTGCTTGTTTGTTTGTCTTGAATATAATACTGTATTAGATTATCTCCACAACACCGAAATCATGAAAAGAAAATAGAACAAAACACAAACCAGAAAACAGCCCCAAATTTTAAAAAGACTACATTGGAAGGGGAGCAGGGAGGAAAGAAGACCCTCAAGTACAATGAGGGTTTTTCATTGGTGTTGGCTTTTAATTATCCATGATTTCGCTGCTCATTATAACAAACAGTTGAAAATTTGCCATGTTCTTAATGATCACACGTTTATGTCTGAATAGGCTTTTTATTTCAAGGGTTTATGCAGCTTGTAGTTTATGATTATTTAACTACAGAGAGAAAACAATTATAATTGTTCGCTGAAATAACTGACACCTTTTGCTGATTATATACATTTTCCTAAATCTGAAAGACTTTTGTTTTAATTATTCATAAGATAGTGAGTGCCTACAAAACAAGTTTCCCTGCTCAGAGGCAAACCAAGTAAACTATGAGAAAATCTGCCCACGACCACAATATAGTAAGAAGTGGAGTATTTACTGGGCTCAGGCCATGTCCCCCAAACATTCCTCTGGAGACTCTGGAGCGGGGTCTGCATGTTAGTCAGCGTTCTAGGCAAACTGTACCATCAGGCCAAGTGGCACAGGCTTTTCTGTGTCTTGCACTGTGTTCAAGGAGCCCACAGTTGAGTGCACTGGTTCAAAATCTGCTGCCAATTAGCATCACCTGAGCTGTCTTTTAAAATCCCGAGGCCCACCCCAATTTAAATTAGAAGCTCTGAGAGTGGGACCCACGTATCAGGATGTTCTAACTTCCCCAGTGGACCGCCACCTTTGTGAACAATGATCTCTTCTAGTTTACTGGTTCTCAGCCCTGACTGCTAGTCAGAATAACCTGTAGGAAGTTACAAAGAAACTAACAAAGAAACAATGCCTAGACTCCATCTTAAACCAACTGTGGCAGAATATTTGGATGTGAGACCTGAGCCATGGCATTTTTCCAAAGCTCCTCAGAAGATTTTAATGTGCAGTCTGGGTTGAAGAAAAAAAGGGTCTAGTAGATTCTAAGGCTAATAAGAAGTATTTAAACAACTTAATAAATTTTTATCCAAACACCCTTTCTTTGCCAAGCACGTGATTATGTTTGTCCAATAGAACAGCGAATAAAAAAACAAAACAGTCTCTCTTTTGAAGGAGACTGCAAGTCAGCTGGTCAGATATATAATACACCTCATGAAAGAACAAGAAGATATTACAAAGTATCAGCAAGGGTGAAATTTATAGAACTCTGGATACCTAAGTGTGGAGAGGAAAATAAAAGTGTTCTTAGTAAGTTTCCATTTGTGTCAGCTAGGTGCACACATCATTCAAAAGTGTGCAGATTCTGGATGAAAATTAGTGAGGCTGACTTAGAGTCAAGGGTTTGGGAAGAATAAATTCTTCTGGAGCCTTCCAGCCTGACCAGTACATTTATCTTTGAAGACTGTTTTCCTACAGAAAAATTCTACGACACTTTCAATCCAAGTTCCTTTCAGAAACAACCTTAACGGCTAGTATAGCCAGTGGCAGTTTATGTAATGTCAACATTACATATATAATAACAACAACAATAACAACACATCTTTTCTATTTTTTAAAAAGCAATTTTATATCTATTAATGTTTTTATACTTACTACATCCATATCCCCATTTTACAGATGAGAAAAATAAGGCCTAAGGAGTTGGATGATTTGCTTAAAAGTCTCTTGTCTCTACTAGGATACATTCCATGAGACTACAGCCACCCTTTACTTAGAAATATCCTTAATCTAGCTGTTATTTAAGGAAAATTAATTTACTCAATCCATTTTTATGCCTTCCCTCCATGTGCTAGGCACTACCAGGTGCTTGGAATACAGTAGTGAACAAGATGGACTCTATGCTCACATGCCACGTGGCACGAGACATAACCAAGCAAGCAACCATAATTTTAGGTACTAAGTCCTTGAAGAAAATATAGCAGTATGTATCAGGATTTAGGACATGATAGGAGAGAAGCTAGTTCGGGGATGGGAGTTAAGGAATATCTTTCTGGGGAGGTAATACCTGAGAGATGTGAGACAGTTGGCCATGCAGAAGATGTGGGAGAAGAGGGCTGTGGGCAGAGAGAAAAACAAGGCCAAGGCCCCCCGGGAGCAAGATGAAACTACAGAAGACATGCAGAGTTCTACTTACTTAGCACAGCTCCTCTTAGAAGACACACTTAAAGAATGGTCCATATTTATGGAGAACCTAGTGTGTTCTCGACTTTATAGGAAGTCGAAGAGATGCCATCAAAGGTGTTTAGAAAATGCCACCAGAGAGGCATAACCGGAACACCTAATCCATCCGCGTGGCGAGCATAACAACATTCTCTATGAACTCAGGAAGGAGAGGGGAATGCAGCACATGTACATGAGGCAGGTATTCCTTGTTGGAAGTTTTCTTTTCCATTAATGTTTATCTTTTCGACCTTAAAATTCCGTTTGACTCTTCAAGCTGTGGTTCTAACATACATTAATGAAATGCATTTTGCAGCAGCACCGACTTTTATCTGGACCACTATTAAGAGCAGAGAAACAAAGCTACTTTTCCTTTATACTGTTATGTAAATACAGGCCTTTCTTTGAAGTTTGTAATAAATGGCCATTTTATAATCTATAATACCTGAAATATTTTGTGGTGTACCCTCTTAGCAAAACAAATCTGAAAAGAAGTCCCAGCATACTGTTTAAAGTAGATTGGATTGTTTAAAAACTGGCTTAGATATCAGGAGACAAGTACAAGAATGTTCACAGGGACAGTGTTTGAAATAGCCAAGAACTGGCCACAATCCAAAAGTCCATGGGCACAAGAATGGATAAATAATAACGGTGTATTCAAACAACCTGACAGAGCAGTGAAAATGAACTAGAGCTTAATGTTGAATGAAAATAGTAAATTGAGAAAATATACTGTATATGATTGCATTTACATGAAGCTCAAAAACATGCAAAACAAACAATGTATTATTTAGGAATTCAGAGGAATGCAGTAAAACATGGGAATAAAACCCACAAAATTCAGAATAGTGGTTTCGTAGACAGAATAAGCAGCAGAATGGGATGAAGGAAGGGTCACCAGGGGTTTTCAAAGGTCCTGAAACTGATTTTCTATTTACTCATATAGGTGGTAGGAAATACACGTTTGCTTTCGTGTTGTTCTTTATACCTTACACATATGTTTAAAATAGCATTTTCCATATATTTAATATTTAATGAAACAAGTTTTTAAAACTGACTTAGGAAGAAGTCAGATCATCTTCACTCAAAGGCCACTCTGGCTTATTTCACATTTGTATATAAACGCTTTTTTTAAAGTGAAAATTTAACACGCTTTCTTCCATTTCATCAATATGTTGGTGAACACAGCCTCAAGAAGACGAAAACTCCTGAAGACACACAGCGACTGTGAACAAGAACAGTCTTCCCTGCGAAGCCAGGGGAAGCGGGAGCCAGCACTCTCCTCTGACAGAACACAGAGTCCACGTGTCCTGGTCTAACTGACACACACGGTCCGTGAGCTCAAGGCAGCAACATTCGCTTACAAGGGGGCATTTTACAGGAAATCAAGGATTACTTCTCCCGAGGCTTGGAGGCAAGAACTTCCAAAAAAGGGAAAACTAAAACTATTACATATCCCTGCAAATCAAAATTCATAGAACAGTGGCAGGCAGCCAACCCAACTATTTCAGGTCTGCTCTCCCATCTGCTTGGCCTGTTAACTGTCGGAAAATACAAGCAAATCGCTTCTTCTGCAACTAATTCTCAACAGGGCTCCTAAAAACCAGACTCCATGATGCAACTTTAATAAGACAGAACAGCTTATTATGATCAATAAAGCAAAGCCTTCCAGCAGTTGCAGAGCCAAAAGCTGGTTCAAATGCCTCTTCGATGGACATGGAGAATGGACACCATCCTTCCCCAACATTACGGAAGGCCTCGGGCCAGGAAACGCTCAGATACCAGGAAACAGCTCTGCCCTAATTCCTCTCCACAGATGAACCCAAAGGCGTTCTCATCCTGCTAGATTTTATTAGCCCCAATATATGGTAATTAATTTACTGCAGGCTCTTAATTCATAAATGGATCAAATAAAGCCTTACATGGCTTTTGGCAGCTAACCCTTCCTAAATTATGGTGACTAGAAGTTTGTTCAAATGCTGCCCATAGGTCAGCCCCTTCAGCTTGTAAAGTTCAATTAGAGAGTTCTTAGCTTATTGTGTGTCTTAAAGCTTCAAAGAAGGCATTATTCATGCATTTTCCATTGCCAAAAAAGGAAAGCTGGCAAGGAAGCAATTCCTAGAATGTTGATCCAGGCATTACCAAGAAATTTTAAAACTTCAACTCTCAGAACCCAAATGCCTCCACTTTGGGACAAAATCTCAGTGAACTGTAAAAGACTAAAATTAATCTAATTAACCATGGAGATCTACATAATAATGAAAGTTCTGACCAAGAGTGCACAAACACAACACCTACTGGAGTTTCTTTTTCTATATTCCCCTTGCAAGTGCTACTGGTAGGTTCCTGTAAATGTAGTCCAAACAGGCTGGGGGCTTAACCGGAGGCCAGAAAGGACACTTGGAATGGCCATTCCCACCACTGTGGGCTGTCATCTCAGTTCTTATGCTCATAGCTAGAACTGGCAGGCAAAGCCAGGGGTATGACCTGCCGAAGGTTTGACCGTGACTGGCATTTTCTGAGGTTGCACATTAGTTGCCATGCGTCTTCTTTGTATGCTGTCTACATGAGGTGGGGCTAATGACAGCTCTGCCCAGGCGAGCGGGCATGAACTTTCGCTCTGACGTGTCCCTTCCTGGCAGGTAAGTGACTGGACTCTAGTTTGCCTTCCCCCGGGAGGTTCTGTGGTTGCCTTCAGATATGAAAAACGATTGGTGTGTTTTCCCAAAAGCACACCATTAAGTCAGAAAAGTCCCCGTCAACAAATCTCCACGTCTGTCTGCAAAAGAAGAATCTGGTGCTGCCAGTTCTGTAAACATCCAGCCTTTCCTAATGCCGTGCAAGAGACTGAGATGAAGGAGCAGGAAAACAATTCCACTGTGAGCTACTGCCAGGGAGGCCAAGGCTCTAAATCTCCTTGAAGCTGAAAACAAATTAGCAGCTTCGCCTGCATCAAGCCAGCCATCTGAAAGGAGGCTTCTTTCCACTCCAGCATTACAAACTGTGCTGCTCGAAGATAATACTTTTAAGGATATAAAAATGTTTCCTTCAGCTTACTGCCTGTCACCTTATTGACTCAACTGACAGAATAGCACGAAACGCACACAACAGGCTCGCTCTGAGCACCAATATGGGCTCGAGCAACATGGGGGAGAGGGACAGAGGAGAGAGGGTAGTTCACAGGCTAACTTGACTGCCTCTCTCTGCACCCTTCATTCATTCAGACAACACTTATTTATTGGTAGCTTTCCATACGCTTGGCACTGGGGACACGTGTGAACCAGACAGACACATAAGCATGCCTCAGGATAAGATACCAATGTGCTATTTACAGTCATCTTTTACAGCCTGTATTCTCAATAAGGAAGGTAAGTACTCTATATTATACTAAAGTAGATGGACTAAAGGAAAAAGGACCTTTCTAGGCTGAGAAGAAAAACTTGAAAAAAACAAGTAATTGCATGTGCTTTGGTTAAGTGAGCAGAGTGTGACCCGATACCCCCTGCCCCAGGGCCTGGCTCTACCACAGAACAGGGCCAAGGGACCTGGGTTTTAATGATGTGTCTTCAATGCATCCATCCTTAGTAGCAGTAAGTGCTTAAGAGGCCCGTCTCAACTTCGGCGTCTTAGAGGCGCAGGTGTTAAAGGGTTGGTCAACAACCAAGGGGATGAGGGTTTTGCTACAAACACGGAAAGAAATTTGTGAAAAATCAGTCTGGTGAACAACTCATGTTGCTAACTAAAGATTAAAAGAACAGAGCTCAAGCCCAAAATAATGATCTGGCCAGGACCTTGGGGTAGGTAGGGAGAGCTGGGGTTAGGGAAGAGTCTGTCCATTTCAAAAGCTACTAAATTCTTTTTGTTTAGATAACCAGTAGTCAAACAAAAAAGGCAGCTTGTTTTCATTTATATGCCACTGTTTTAAGTTCCCAAGCTTATATTCTGAAAACCAAGCATAACTAAAGCTACATTTGGGGGGGAAAAAAAAAAGAAAAGGCAAGTAAGCCATGACAATAATAAATTGAATGACTTCATCTCTCTACAGAAACAGTGATAATTATGATGGCACATTCCAAATTGACTGAAATTATCTCAATTTCAGGTCATAAATGGTAGTAGGTACCAAGAAAACTCAACAAAGGAACTTAAGTCTCTTATTTAAGAGTTTTCTCGGGGCCGCGCGGTGGCGCAGCGGTTTAGTCCACGCTTGGCAGCCCGGGGTTTGCGAGTTCGGATCCCGGGCGCCCGCCGACACACTGCCTGTCAGCCATGCCGTGGCGGCGTCCCATATAAAGTGGAGGAAGATGGGCACGGATGTTAGCCCAGGGCCAGTCTTCTTCAGCAAAAAGGGGAGGATTGGCAACAGATGTTAGCTCAGGGCTGGTCTTCCCCACAAAAAAAAAAAATAAAATAAATAAAATAAAATATTAAAAAAAAAAAAAAAGAGTTTTCTCATCTGTATAATGGGGATAATATAGTTACACACACACAAAAAAGCCAGGAAGATTAAGTTTTTATATAATGCAGTGAAACCTTTGCCCATTTTTTTCCCTGGTATTGGCACCAAAAAAGTTGGTGGCCAGGAAATCCGAGAAGGCTTTTCTGGGGAAACTGATCAAAACAAGAGAAATGGCATATGGAAACTCCCAGCTAGGGGAAGCCCTAGAGAAATGATCCACCCAGATCTCCCGATAACATCAAAAGGTCCACCCAAGCATATGGAACTTCAAACCAGCTTCTTAACATATCACTCCAATGCAGACAGCCAAGGATCATCAGGCATTGAGGAACATTTCCAGCATGAAGACAGAGGCCAAAACAAACACACAAAGGAACTCAGAGGAATTAGAAACAATGCTGAGAGAAGAAAGGAAAAGAAGGAAGGGAGGGAGGAAAGGAGGGAGAAAGGGAAGGAGGGAGGAAGGGAGGGAGGGAGGAAAGGAGGGAGGAAGGGAGGGAGGGAGGAAAGGAGGGAGGAAGGGAGGGAGGGAGGGAAAGATCTTCAGGGAAATGAGATACTGCATTCAGAAACTAGAATAGGAGGCTTTTAAGAGAACAAACCAGATAACAAAAAAAGAGCTTTCAGAAATGAAAATAAATGAGAGCAGATTTTTTTTGAATGAAAATATTGAAAGATAAAGTTGAGAAAAATCTCCCCAAATCAGAAAATATACAAAAACCTATAAGCCAGAGATTTGAAAACAGAGAGAAAAGATCAGGAAAGTAGAAGACTGAGACAGGAGGTTTAACTTCTAAGTAAAAGGAGCTCCAGAAAGTGAGAACATGGAAACAGAAATTACATCCTCTCCAAAGTACATCTATAAAATGTCCAACCCTACAGGGCCTGAGTTTCTAACGAGAGGACCAAGCTCAGCACGCCATATTAAAAAAGACTCATGCCAAAGGATGTCACTGA
This sequence comes from Tapirus indicus, assembly GCA_031878705.1. NCBI lineage: Eukaryota > Metazoa > Chordata > Mammalia > Perissodactyla > Tapiridae > Tapirus > Tapirus indicus. The sequence goes on from CM062925.1 coordinate 43,449,724, forward strand.
AATATGTCAGAATGCTGGGGACAAAGAAAAGATGAAGGCCTGGGAAATGGGGGAAACAAACAAGTATCAAACACAAGATCTCAAATCAGGGTGGCATTGAACTTCTCAAAGACAACACTGGAGAGCTCAAAGCAATGGAGCAACATCTTCAAAAGTCTGAGAGAAAATGAATTTTAACCAGTTCTTCATCTAGCTACTTAATCAAGTGTGAGGGTGGAAGGAAAACATGTTCAAACACACAAGATTTCAAAAATTCTACTTCCCACAAACCCTTTCTTAGGAAACTATTGGAAGATGTGATTCACCAAAATGAAGAGACAGAACCAAAAGTGAAGAGTACATAGATCCGGGAAATAGGGTCTTCAACATAAGAATGGAATCTTCAGGATGGTGTATAAGACAGACCTCAAATTTTTACAGCTCTGCATAAGGCCTAAACTATCAGTCCAGACTGGAGCAGATCAGAAGACTTGGGAGAGACGACTCCAAACGATAAAATGTATAAGATGCTTGATGTAGTTCAACAAACTGAGAAGCAATTTATCGTTCTGGCCTGATAGTTTATGTTGAATTAATGATGGGTACATAGAACACTAAGCAAATAAAAAATAAGACAGTTATTAACTCCAGGGAGAAAGTTGGATGAAAAAAAAGGTAATCATAGTACCTGGCTGTGCTGTGAATAATATATACATAGTTATAATAACACAAACACTGAATATTGACTGAACCAAAAATTACTTGTGGTCAACAGCCTCTAAGATGGCCCCTATTAACCCCTGCTTCTTGGTATTCAAACCCTTATGTGACACCTTCCCCTCCTGAGTTTGGGCTGGACTCACTCACTTCTAATTAAATAGAATAAATGACAGAAGTAATGGGTTGTCTTTCCTAACATTAAGTTATATAAAGACCCTGGAGTCCATCTTGGGCTCAGTGTCTCTTGGATCTTGCTGGGAAAGCAGGATACCAAGTTATGATCAGCCCTATGGAGGGGCTCATGTGGCACTGCAAGGAATTAAGGCCCTTAGTCCAACAGCCCATGAGGAATTAAAGCCCAACAACCACCACGTGAGTGGACTTAGAAGTGGATCCTTCAGCCCCGGGCAAGCGTTCAAATTGAGTGCAGCACTGGGCACAGATTGACTGCAATCTCCTGAGACAACCTGAGCCAGAAGCACCCAACGCAGCTGCTCCCAGATTCTTGACCCCAGAAACTATGAGATAATACATATTTGTTGTTTTAAGGCATTATGTTTTGTAGTAATTTGTTACACAGCAATAGATAACTCATAACTATATTAGGAGAAAGGGTGCAGTAAAATATATTTGTTTTGGGGGAGGAGAGTAAGAGAGCTAAATCATCACTTTCCATAACAAGGAGTTAATATAAAATACCTAAAACTGAAAAAATATGCCAAGAAAGAGCCATATAAACATGCATTTTCAAAATACAAAGAAAGATACCAGCTAAAAGAGTTAAGTTAGTTATCTCTGGCGAGTAGGAACTGGGTGAAGGGAAAGGTGGAACAAGAAACTATCAGGGTTTTTTTTTGTTACAGGCCGTGTACAACTATGTGGCTTTTTAAACTATCTACACGTATAACCTGAATAAAAGTACAAAGAAAATGAAACTACACTTATGTGTTAACTCTTGTGCATCCAATACAGTCTCTCTATCACTGTCGTCTTTGGGGCATTTTAAGGAGTCCTAATACAAGGCACAGATAGAGTAACTAGAAGGAGCTAGCTAGAGCCTGGGCAGGCATTTTAGACCAGGGGTTCTAAAACCTGCTAATGAAACTATTATGATTCTACCTTTTAGGAATCTTATCAGATAACGTCTTCAATATGCTCATTCTTCTTTGCAGTGTATCGGAGCATAAAATAAATGTCAGCCCACTCAGACCAGACACCACTTTACCTGCACAACTGCTAACAGTTCAATAAATGATTTGAGTAAATAAAGAGTTCCAGAAATAGACCCATCTTTGGAGACTCAAGTCATGCCTACCTGCTGTTCAATAGGACTTGACACTAACCCAGAGGCTGATTTAAGGGTAAGGCCATCGAGGCTGACTGTTTGCTAAGAATTTTGTTCAGAATTCTTCAAGTCTGAAATAATTCTAGCAAGAACACTATGATCTTCACACTCCTTTGCTCCCCAAACTTTAGGTACCTTCTAGAGATTATGTACTCCACACCTTCCCATTTTACACCTGAGGAAGGTGAGGCCCAGAGCCAAGGAAGCACAGCTAGTTGGTGAGAAAAGAGCAAAGAGCTGATTCTCTTAGCACTTAGTCTAGGGCTTTCCCCCAGGGTTCTTGTTTTCCCTTGTACCTGTTCAAGCTTCCCCACAAGTCCAAAGGTATTTCCCAACTACATCATATTATTCAGCTTATGTAAAATACCTTAGCTTTCAGAGTGAACAAAGGATAGTTAAGAAAAAGCAGAGGCAGCAACAGGAATACTCTAAAAGAATTTCATTAGATCATTATATACACATATATTTTTATGACAAATGGGGATGGTGGGAGTTACCAACATTAGTTTAACAGTCACTTAGTTTTTCTTTTTCCTTTCAAGTAGTCTCCCTTTTCTCTTTTCTTAAGACCAATACACTATAGTAACCGCAAAGTTATAGCAATCACATCATTTTGTTTTAATTTGGTTTTCCCTGTGGTTTAGCCAACATGTCTTTTCTCAAAAACAGTTTGTCTAGTAGCAGTTACAACTGTAATAGCTCCTGCAGATTCTGCAACAATACATTTTTTAAAATCTGCTAAATGGATAGGTTATTAGAACACTGCAGCCAAAAGAATAACGGAGAATTTTTAATAAAAATATTACAGGTGCTTCTTGATTTATGCAACTGTGCCCTTCCAGAAGATCTTCATAAACACAGTAGTTTGTATGAAATATAAAAGGCTCCTTTTGCTTAGTTATCATGGGGGATTACAAAAGCAAATAGCTTCTCACGTGCTTCAAGCAATTTTAATGTTTTCATTTTGGGTTCTAATCCATCATATTATGCTTACCCAACTGGCCTGACACTCCTGCTATCCCTCTGTCATTTTTCATTAATGATCAGAATGAAATAAATGGGGCAAAAGACACCACACACTGACCCATACAAGTTGAAGCTTCCAGAATTTGTGGAGTGAAAGAACAACACAAATTTAGGCTCCCTGACAATCCCCTAATATTCCTCTGTAAAGACCAGACTACTCTTTCTACCTTCCGAAATACGCAAACAATTTACTGAGTAAATGTACGCAAGTTAAGGGTGCACACCCCTCGGCAGAGTTTCCGCACCTCCCTTGGGTAAAGCATAGCGTAAAGTCTGACTCTACTGATCAGGAGTGGTCAGGGTGGGAGTCAAATCTGGAAGGAAAAAAAACTTATCAATTAGTCAGAACCCAGACCCCAGGGGATTTGGGTTGGCTGCCAGGCCTGAATTACTCCCCACAGGAGGAGCCCAGTATAGTCCAGCCCACTTTCTTCCGAAACCTTGAGATGAGCATATGTGGGCAAGACAACTAGATCCCTCCCAAGTCATTACTGAAGCTACTGGAACTTTGTAGCATTTGATTCTCCTTTAGACCCTGCCTTGATTTCCACCCAAGTCATAAATTCCCCATACTTCATTTTCCTCACTTGGAGAAAATGAGGATGGTGATGCTAACACAGCCTCAAACACTTAACAGTCACACACAACATATGTCATGCTTTGTTGAAATTCCATACTTGGAAATGTGCTACTGCAAGAAATTGCAAGCTCAGGAGGACCGGTATGACTGATGATATTTATTTTAAGAAAATATTTAATTCAAAAGTCAGATATAAAGTGAGATGTCCTAAAGGGTGTGTACTTCAGAGAGTCTCTGCTGACTGAGGATTTTGTGGTTAACGCTCTCCTTCTGAATCATTCAAGATTAATGTGCAGTCAATATAATTTTAAGTAGCTCACTGCATCCTGCTTCTTTGAAAACTGACCCTCCGTTCAGTTTCCCAATCCCATTGGGTTATTTGTCCCACTATCAACTTAGAAGTTAACATTTTTTTAGAACTCCCTGTGAATGTGATAATGCCTTTCAGTCACCCTACCAAGCAGAGATCTTAAGAGACAAGTTCAACATGGTCCTAGTGCTTTGCAAAGAGGAAGTGTCACAGTTCTAGTCTCTGGCCTCCTAACTCATCTGCCCTTGAGTATTCAAAGACATTGAACTCAAAGAGCTTCTCACATGCTTGCTTACTGGAGCCAGCTTGGTTCCAGGTTCAGAGAGTGCCAAGCCAATGCCCCTAATCCCAGTTATGATTCTTCTGTGCTTCCAGTATCCACCCCCTATGTGTTTATTTGGACAAGAAGTTATTTTCTATGTGTATACTCGAGATGCTGGTAAGAAGCAGCTCACTGTGAGCACTGGCTGGAACTGGCTGGCTTTTCATATTCTGAAAAGCTACTAGGTCTTCTCATGATGCTGAGAAAAGCTGTGGAAAGCAGTCTTTGTTGGTTCTCTTTAAACAAGCTGGCCTATGCTGCTACTCAAGCGAAATAAGACATGTTAAATGTTCTCAGTCAGCTCTTTCAACTTGACTTACTTCAAAAGTTGTCTGTCAATATGGATATCACGAAGACATCTACATGACAACATACAAACTGTGCAGATGTACATGTGAGTCTCTGAAGAGCTGGCGGGACACAAGCTGCCCACTGAGCCAGAAGAACATGTGGCGCTGCCTCTGATGCACGGGAAGTGGTTGGCCATTTTTTTCTTGTTATGAAATGTGTAGCCAAAAATGACATTTTGGGTAATTTTGTAAAAATATTTGGTGAATATTAAGTTTAAAAAACATTTCACTCTATAAGCTGAATTAAGTTCCCACATTTCAGTCAAAGCCTCAAACTGACAAGCAAATGTGATTTTTTTAGCATATTTTTAAAATAATCAGTTATATTCATACACACACATACATAAACAAACACAGACTTAAAACTAGGAAAGTCTGATCATTTTAGGTAGAATCTAGAAATCTAGAAAGGACGCACAGTCATTTTATGAGGTTGTCTATACCTCAGTTTCTTCATAAGAATAACAGGGCTAATTATAGGAGTTTTCCACATAAATGAGAAGATGCTGATTACGCGGTGTTGGTAGAGAAATGTAACATTCCCCAGGCAAAAGTGTTTAATTGTTCAGACATGCCAAATGTGTCACGTGTCATATAAAGGGAACAGCCATATTTCTAACACCCAAGGACTGAAATACTATGAAAGTATCTCAAATACATACTTGAGTCAGAAGATTTAATTATGAAATAAATATATAAGGGTGTGATGTGTATGTAATTGCTCAACTTACTATTCAGTTATAAGCAATTATCAAATGAGCAATAAGGGTCTTGCCTACCTCACATCACTTTCTATACACCTCCCTCTTGGATCTCTCGACTGTTACATCAGATTTTGCTAGATACTCTGCTATTGTGCCCAGGAGCCTAATTCCCCCAACTTTCTATGCTGAGAATGACTTTTTCAATCTATGATATGCCTTCTCCCATATTGTAGCTGATTTTCCTTTTGCCTGGGAAATATTAGCCAATCTTATTTGAGAATAGAAGGGCTGGGGAAGAGTACATGTGGGAATGCTTTGGGAGATATTACTTTTAAAAGGTACCTGGATAGTTCTTCCTCCTGCAGCAGCTATACACAGAAGCAGCCAAGGGAAGAGGCTGTGGGAGGAAACGGGGGGCAGGGCAGGCTGGGTGTACCAGAGAGGAATCTGCTAACGTTCGAATACCTCAAGTGACAAATTACATAATATCAACAAATCGTGCGTGAAGCACAAGAGTTTTCTATAAAGATCCTGTCCTTCGCCCATCCTCATTCTGAAGGAGCAGAACCCACAAGAAAGATGTTTGCAGAGACAGAAACCCGAGTGACTTCGCTTCTTCCCAGTTCAGAATGGATGCTTGACAGGCTAATTTTCTCCCCTGGGTGTTTGAATTTCTCATATCTAAAAGTCTCTTTTAACTTCTTTCACTGGGAAAAAAGCTGTAAGATGTCATTCTAGACACAGGCAGAAGGGAAACCTGAAGCTCTCTATCATCCAGAGCAAAGCCCTCCACCAGGGCAGAGCCCCAGCCGCATGCTCTCTCGGGAACATCATTCGCACACTTGCTCTCTTGGGCTGAACCATTTTGATTTTTCTATCTAGCATAGGACCCTGGATATGGCATTGAAATATAATAAAATATAATCGGATTTTATGAAAAATCAGTGACAAAGTAGATTTCCGGAACTCTATTTTCCAGATCGTGTAGGCCAAACTTAATTTAAAAGTAACATATTCCTGACTAGAAAGCTATACTACTCAAACTTAAACAGGTATCAAGACCATATCACTTTGTTCCACGAATTTATTCAACATTCAACAAATATGTATGGCGCACTTATTCCATGCCAGGCGCTGGGGATCCAACAGTGAGTAAAACAGATGGGATTTGTGCACTTCAGAAGCTTACAGTACAGTGGGGCTGAAAGGGACGGTTTGTATACATCAACCCAGCTGAAACTGATTCAATTACTCCTGCCAAAATCAGATGCTAGAACTATAAAGAATTTCCTATCATTCCATGCTTAAAAATAAAAACTCCGGCTATTACATCACATCTTACTCCCTCTCTCCAAAGAGCACTTGGTGAAATACAGAGGAACTTTTGAGCAGTGGTAGACAAAAATCTAGAACACCCAGGAGTAGGCGTGAAGAGCAAAGGCTCTAGAAATCTACGCGCTGTGGCTTCAAGTTCACTCACCAGGTGTGCTGATGCTGCCTTGCACAGGTGAACTCCTTTCTAGGTCTCCTTTATTAAAATATAACGACAGTGAGCTTACCATGAACTTTGTTCTGAGGATTGAAGAAAATCATGACCTGGCGAGCATCCCAGCACAATGCCGGGCACAGAGTGAGTGCTTCACAAATCAATCCTTTCTCTTGTGCATAAAATATACATGTTTACACATAAAAACAGCAAAGAATCAGGTAAGGACAAAGATATAAAAGTCACTGAAATGGGGGACTGGGGTAAGCTGTAGTGACTGCTAATGAGTATGGGGTCTGTTTTAGGGTAATGAAAATGTTCTAAAATTAATTGTGGTGATGGTTACACAACTCTGAATACACTAAAAAAACCCACTAAATTGTACACTTTAAATGGGTGGATTGTATGTTATATGATTTATATCTCAATAAAGCTGTTATAAAAAATTGTATTAAAAAAAGTGTCAGTGACATATTTTCATCAATATGCCCAAAGGGGCCAACAGCTATTCTTTGCAACCGATGAGGCCATCCGCATTTTGTAATTAGGAAATAAATCTTCAGTTCCAAATCATGATAATATTAAGACTCTTTCAAGATTTTCTAACCAACTCCTTTACAGGGAAAAGAAACAAGCACACAGGACAATACACACACACACATCAATAACTTCTTAAATCTTTTACTATACTTAAGTCCTCAGAAAAGTTTTAGTTTAAAATGTTTTACAGTACGTTTAAGCCACAATATCCACCAACCAACAGGGTAACAGAACGCCTTTACACAGTGAGTTGAAAACCGACTGCTTCATTATTTAACACCTAATGTCACCACCAAAATATATACACAAATGACACAAAAGAACAAATGTTTAGTCTAAAAACATTAAGCTGAATCCTACCTAATAGCAGCTTATTTTTCACATTGACAAGAGATGAAATGACTGTCTATGTTATTGCTTTCCAGCAAAACACACAATCACTCATCATATCCAAATTTTGGCCACATTACTTCATCAGGAAAGCAAAACCCAGGAAAACAGCACAAACAAGCCTGCCCTGCTCCCTACCTTACTCACTCCTTCATTCAGCACATCTTCATTGAGTGTCTACTATGTGAAGACCTGGGTCTCCACTTTTACTTTCTGTATTTTTCTATGAAGCTGCTAACATTAGTTTCAGTAATCTTAAAAGAGGAAATATTAGGATGAGTTTAGTAGTTGTTTATAATAAAAATCACTGAACCAATTTTATTAAAAAAACATTTTTTGTGCTATTGTACACAAAATAATCAAGGTAATTAAGACGGTCTATGGACTAGCAAACATATGGGTTTGATTTTCTATTTGGGTTGCCTTTTGCATGTGAAAATGCGCAGCACTGTGCAGTTTGGAAGGTGCATCCTTTGAACTGCTCTGCCACCAGTGGTGATGAATCTCAAAGAACCATCCATACTTTCATTGGCAACCACCACTGCAAGATGGCCCAGGAAGGTGAGGGGAAAGTTCATGGCCAATACCCAGATTGGCACTAACCAGTAGTTCTTTCAGCCCCTCAAAAACCTCTGTGGAGTTCATGTTCAGGATCAAGGCTGGACCCTTTTTCTCGTTAGCACAGTGATTAAACAATGCTGCTCACCTGCCAAACTCACATCCTGGGGATTGATTTATCTCCATTTATCCATTTATGGATTTATATCCATTTATCACAGTACTGATAGAGAGCAAGCCCACTAGCCATCTTCAAGTTCCCCACTACCGCACAGTTATAATCATCACTGGTATGTCAGGTAATGAAATGCAGAAGTAAAAGTGGGCATCTTACTCCCCTTGTGAGTCAAAGCTGAATTTATAAAATCACTGGGAAATACCTCACTAAACAGGAATATTTCACTTAGTAAAGTATTGCACAAACTCCGTGCTCAGTTACTGAAAATACAAAGCAAGCTTAAATTAATATTTAATCTCGAATCAAAATTTTAAAAGAAATGTTCTATTTTCAATATAAGATTGGCAAGTAAATGCTGCAGAATAGGAATAGCAATCCCATACCATAGATCCATCGTCAATTATGTAGGATCATTTGCCTTTTAATGAGTTAGCTTGAAACCCCCTATACTGCACATTTAAACACTATCCTCTTTATGACTTTGGAGATGCAGGAGAAGCAAAAGAATTTAAGAACATCTCTAGTGGTTTAAAAGAGAATCATTTACTTCTCCAGTTAATTACCTTTAAAACATTAACTCCCCAAGATCACTTTCCTTTCCTTGGAAAATACACAGAACATCAGGTGAAGGACCTCACGTAAACAAGCATGCGTCCTCGCACACCAGGTGTTCAGTCTTCTCAATAAAACCACACTTACTATCCTAAGTTGCCATTTGTATTTTCATCCTCCTCTCTGAAAACTCCCAATGTTTTCTGAGTACAATCCTTTATTTGCTACTTTATTAACTTTCCTTAAGACTCTGGGTTTCTGAACTATTTCAAAAATAAAGAAGCTACCTGTCCGGCTCACTGGAGAAACAAACAGTAAGGTCCACCCCCCCATATTAGTAAATTAGGAAGAGTGGTACCAATTAGTCGTTCATTAAGCCCCTCAAAACCTCTGTGGAGTTCATGAATCAAAACTGGACCCTCTTTTTTCATTAGCACAGTGATTAACAACTCTGCTCACCTGCCACATACAGCATCTTGACACACACTATCTACCCCATGAGGTAAACACCGCAAATGTCTCTGTCCACTTTACACCTGAGAGGATAATGCACTAGCACATGTGACTTCCTTAAAGGGAAAAAGGTCAAGCAGCTTACAAAGGGCCAGGACATCCCCTCTTTCCCCTGAGACAGTGGTTCTCAACCTTGTTTGCACATTAGATTCCCCTGGAGAGCTTTGAAAAAACACCAATGTCAGGGGGCCAAACCAGACTAAATTACCAACCCAGACCAACTAAACGCCTAGATGAGGTGCCTGGGCATCAGCATGTTTTAAAAGCTCTCCAGGTGACTCAAAGGCACAGAGTTGAGAACCACTGTCCTATAACCTAGATGTTTAAAAGGACATCATTAGCAAATATCAGTTTTCCTTCTCTCACTTCCTTGTCTTCAATGGCTTTGCTTAACCAATAGGAGAGTGGAGAGGACTGGAATGACAGAGTGGCAGAGTAGTGGTAAATGACAGTCAGAACAATGAACAATGGACACAGCCCAACCAAGTATGTTCCCAGGTAGGGCAAAAAAAGGCCCAATAAGAAACGTAATTCAATAAAAATCCAAAGAAAAATACATCTTGAAAGCTAAAAACCCATGTTCAACACATATGTATTTACACACACTGCTGTATACACCATGTTTTTTGGTTTTTCTGCCCTGAAAAAGAGCAAATTTTCAAACAAATAACTATACATAGGCATGTGTGTCCCAAATGTCAGGAATGAAATGCTAAGAAAATTCTTTCCAACATCTGCGAGTAATTTTGTACAATACATCATTGCTCCCATGCATTCACCTTAAAGAAGAAAGATCGGAGTGGAATAACTACACATCCAAATGCAGTAATAGTTTTTCTCTCCTATTAAGCATGATCTGAAACCCACTAATTATTTCCAGAGGGAATGTCTCTCGTAACACTTTATTCCTGAGCACAATTTGGTTCTTAGGCAACCAGGACTTCGTGTACTGGCAGTAACACTAAGGGGAAAGTCTGCATTTAAAAGAACCCTCCCTCAAATGGGGAATTCCAAGCACAAGAAACAATTAAGGTATTTAGTAGGGATTTCATATTCCAGTCTTGCTGTTCCCCACCACCATCCAAAGAAATCACAAGAACACTCAATATTCCCCAAAGACTACAAATATGAGCTCTTAAAATTTCTAGGATCTTAGAACACGCACACATATATACACACACGCGTGCATGCACACAACAAACTAGGTCTGTGAAAAACACTACCAGTTATACAATACCCTTAGAATGAAAATACCAGGGAAGAGATTTTATTCAACTCAGTCTACAGGGCATTAGTCAAAGGCAACTGACAGTTTTATAAGTGCTCGACTTGAAGCTCTTTGTTAGTGAAACCTCATACTAGAAAACTACGGTGGCTTAACTTTCCCCTCCCCTTCTACCCAAATCCATCTCTTTTAGCTCTGCCAAATAACTGGCTCCAAATGTGTTTGTTCTGTTTCTCTCTTTGTTTTTCCCGAAAGGGAAAAATTAATGGTCAAGTGGGTTTAATTTTTAAATTGGTACAAGAGCTTTAAACACACTGTACTGAGGAAAAAATGCAAATGGAATGCTCTTGAAAATGGTTGCACATTAAACACACATCTTATGACCCAGGCCTTTACTAAGACGAGTTCTTAAATTCTATGGAGGTCAGAAGTTTAGTTTATTCAGCAAGAATAACTCTATTAACAGCTCCAGCTCCTTCTTGTCACCACAATAAACATCCACACATTCCAAATTCTAGAAAATGTGAGGCAGTTAAAAGAAGGTTGGAGCTGCTGTAGGCTCCATTACTGTGCCTGAAAAGTTTCCAAAGCTATCGGTCTGCGTACGAATGTACGGTGGATATCCACAGGGATGGAGGGATCATAACATAGAAAAGCAGGTATATCAAACTCAGGAGACTGATTTTTCAGAAGAAAGGGTGGAACTGGAAAGGCTTTATATATATCACTACTAAACAATAATAATGAATAATATGTAAAGCTCTTTAAGCCTGTGCCCAGAGGATCAGAATTCCATACCAACTTATGTACTGCTATAGTTTTTAAACACAGATTTTTTTTCTAAATAATCCCATCTTTTATTAGACGCTAACGTTAAAGTCAAAATGCAGCAGACTTCTAAGCAAAGTGAAAAATAACCCAAGCCTTACAGCTGTTCCAGAACGTTTGTGGCTAATTTTACAACATCTACCACCCAGTGAGGTCACACTGGAGGAACTCGGTCCTCTCCCACGATGGAATAAATAAAATCATGACAAGCAATAAACTGATGGGTGCTAAGTCATAGCTAAGAAATGGACAACAGTGCTTCACCCTAATGAGTAAATTATCTAAGTACAAGAAAATCTTACTTTCAAGTTTACGGAAATTAACCCTTACTCTTTCCAAATCTTTTTCTGTTCCTGAAACTCGACACCTAAACTAATTAACTGTGACCTTATTAATGTCTTGATTCCTTTTCTATACTTTTCATACCAGGATATCATTCTGAAGCCCTTATCCACCACTTCTGCTCCAAGGAAAATCTAAGGGAAGGCAAACTGTACACAATTCAAGAGAGGCACTGAGAGAGAAGCTTGCTCCCCCCATGGGACCCCTTGTACTGGAGGTGCCTGACCGGCAAGCAAGATGGAAAAATTTTAATTCTGGCTCCTCTTACATCAATTTTTCCCAATGTGGTTGCACAGTACACACTGTTTTAAATGGCTTCCCAGTTAAAAGTAGCAAGAGGGAGGAGCCTCAAAACCCCTAAAATTTCTAAAGCCAAAAGTAAATTCTAACTATCACTTCCATTTGAGCAAACAAAAGAGCTCCCCATATCTACTGCTTGCATTCCCTTTCTGATTCCTTCTTATATAATTAAACCTTGAGTTTTCCCTACTAATGCTATCTACAAAATTTTCTAATGATGAAATACATCCTACAAGAGTATATTTAACATAATATGCAGAATTCAAAGGTTTTTCTAAGAATTGTTTTTCTATCTTAAAACAGCCTGAGCTGTTTTCTGCCTTCTGACAATTATGCTCACATCTGTCGCCCGATTTTCATTCTTCATTTTTATTCTCTCCTTTCAGTCCCCAGTTTGTCACTATCCTTAACTATTTTCTCTCAACTACTTCTTTCCCAACAATTACCCCCAATATATTCCCCTTTCCCATCATCCACTCAGCCTATTTTGCAAATATTTTACTTTCTCCCCTTTGAGTTTCACCCCTCGCTTTTTTCCCCCTTGATACAGAGGAACCTAAACAATGATTTTGAGTCTCAGACCCTTCTAGTTCTCTCAACCCTGCCCTTACTCCTCTCCCAAAAGACCACAACATTGGCAACTGTCATCTCCTTTATCCTTGACCAACCTAGCTTAGAGGGGAAAAAAGTTGCCCCCATGTTCATTTTCCTTTGTTTCCCTGGTGTACCCTGGGGCATGCTTCTTCATCTCTTCTAGTCTACTCATTCCCCAATGGAGCAATGCGGCTCTCTCCTTGGTATTTAGTTTTTAATTATCTTTTGGCCTCTGTCAATAACACTGGCCATCTGAAACACGCTGTACTTGATTATGTGCTATGAGATGTGGCCAACCACGGTCTATATCCACTATCAGTATGGCATACGCATGATTTGTATTTCCAATAGCAATGATAGATTAATCCTGATCCATTTCTCTTGCACCTGTTTCTCTTGTGACTAATAGATTGCACTTACCAGATGGCCGCTGAGTTAAGGGGCAGGGAAGGTGCTATGTCTCTGGCCATAGAACAGAAGTGACTGGCTCAATTGGGGCTTAAGTCTTTGTCCTTGGCTTCATTAGCTCTGAGCACCAACCAGCCACAGCCACATCATGGCAATGGCCCTCGCTAAATGCAAGAACCCTGGCTCAATTTAGAAGGTAAATATAAGCCTTAAGAACACAAAAACAACCACATCGACAGACAGATCACTTGACACACCAAGGAGAAAATGAACGTGAGATCTATCTCCTTTTCTAATTTCCATGGTTTCTCTTAGGAACCCTCACCCTGCTTCTCACAGTCCTTCCATGTTAGCACTTGAAGCAGAGAAACACTTTCAGGGACACCTGATGCACCGTGAATGTAAAAGCAGCCGTGAACAAAAAGACAAACAGTTCTTATTTCAGCAAAAACCCAGAGAGCATAAAAACCACTTTTCTTTCCTCTCCGAATACAATAAGCAAATTCCCCTTACAGGTGGACATAAACACATTATGGGGAAGAGGGCATAGGGAAATATATTAAAATAAATTATATTTACCTTCTTCTGTTTCATGCCACACGATCCCTTCCAAATTCACACTGGTCCCAGGTTCACAGGGCCCAAGACACTCTGGCTCGGTCACTACTCCAACTTCACATGTATTGACACCCACGGAACGAGTCCGAACCAAAAGCTGTTCAACCGGTGCTGCAATATTGGATGAAGATGGGGAAAAGTAGGAGGGTAGAATCTGAGGCGTGAGACTGCTGGAAATCGGCGGTGGTGGTGCTGGCACTGTAAACAGGGGGTCAACCTGAAAGACAGATAGGCTTACTGCAGTGGTGCTGCATTCCATGAGGCTTTTTAATGCAATCTGTTTACATCACTTCTAGAATACATCACCATTCCAAATTCCATTTGCAATTATAATATGCTTTGAGTGTTTTAATGGTGCCAAAATATAAAGCAGAATAGAAATGAGCATTTTATTTTTTCATGCCAAACAAGGTAAACATTGGCGCTGGAGCTTCCTGAGATACAGGCAGGCCTTCGATGTCCTTCTAAAAGCAACAAAAGACAACCTTTAGCCTTAGTAGACGTGAATGAAATATGCTTTGCAAAATTAAGACTATTTCCCACTTGTAATGAAATCTTATTTTCAAAATTACAATATTTTCCAAAGGAGAAACTCCAGTAAACAACATATATGCATCATTGAACATTTAAGCACAGGAGATGAACTAAAATTGTTTTCAAAGTACTTTATAAACCATAATGAATTAAATCACTACTAAAATATATTAACTTACTCTGCTGAATATATAAAATACATAAACTTGATTATACACACTGAAACGCACAAACTGGATATTATTAGCATGTATTAAATATCAACTCCTAAGTGTTCTACTGCAAAGTTTAGCAGAATACATATAAATGGGGAAATAAATGCATGTGCCCAATAGCAAAGAATTTGAGTTTCTCCAATGCACAAGTCCTTTAGTGGTTCAACGTGCAAAGATCCCTGATGAGTGTGACCAAGAGTCAGCAGCCCTCTCTCTAAATCCAGGAAACAGAAATGACAGCCAATACAAGATCTTCTGGTGCAATACCTCCTTTGCACCCCTATCCTGAGGAGAGCAGCAAAGGAGTTCTTTACCACAAAATGTTTAGGAGTCTGGCCATAACGAAACCAAAGGCTATGCATGTACTAAACAGGTAGATCACCAACCAACTCATTCATTCAGTCGGCCCATTTTTAACAACTGTTGTGACTGCTACAGAATAGCGTTGGCCCTGCTGACAGGTTATCTAGTGGGAAAGAGCCAAAAGCAAAGCACATCCGCACCAGGACTCCAGATCACCTATGTCCTCATGTTGTAGGGACACTGCTACACCTAAGGGACGACACCTTGCATGGTTCATCAGTTGGGCTAACAAATCGTATGTGTAAAAGGACACATAGAAGGTTGTTCTGGTAAAATGCCATCTTAGTTTATTCATATATTCCCAGTTAACTTTTGTAAGAAATCAACCCTTGGCTACAGACGTAATATTATAGAGTCTTTGTTGGTTCAAAAAAAACACAAAAAGAGTGTATTGCAAGATAAGTCACATGAGGAAGTATGCTCCTAGTTAAACAGCTGAAGCAGTCATCTGTTTGGGCTCCTTGTTCATATGACTGTAGGAACTATTTCTACAGTTTGCATTTCACTAAAATGATAAACTGACGTTCACTTGCTTGAGTGATCCAAGATGCAGTGGAACAGCCTTCATCCAACTGCATGTAAAAGAAACTTAATTTCCTGCTCTCAAAGCTGCCATAAAACTTCTTTTGCTCCATGCTTTTTTATTGTTCTGCATTCTTGATCACAGAGCCCAAGAAAGAAAAGCCTTTAACAGCTCCAAACTCCAGATCTGGTGATTTATGCTTTCGTGTAAATGCAGCTTAATGTGGATCAAAGTTCGCACTGATAGTTCCTATTTTAAAACTGAGCTGACAAATGAAGAAAGCAGTTCTGAGGGAGGAAATTTAAAGGGGGAAAATCCAATGCTACCTTGTAGACTTTATTACGACTAAAAGATTGTGTGAGGTTAGAATTACTTTCCAGAGTGAAAAAGAGACCAAAGAAAATTATAAACCTGCTACAGAACTGTTATTTGCATGTTTCCCAACCTCTTAATTTGTATAGTTAGTCGTAAACTGACCGTAATTTGACACCACACATTCAAACTGAAAAGACAAAATGGAACACTATTCTCAAAATATTCTTTGTATCTCTTGATCGACAGCCTACATTAATTCCAATAGAACAAATACAGCTTTAATTGGGAAAACAAGAAAATGGAATAAAAAGAGGTGAGGAGTCTTAGTGACACCAATTCTCTGATTTTGGAGGTCAGGACACAATGGGACAATGCGCACAACAGAAGTTATAGGCATAGGGCATGTTGACACTAGGATTTTGGCCCCAACTCTGACATCTACTAGCTTGTGACTTTGGAGTCATTTAATCTCACCGAGGCCCATTTTCCTCAACTGGAAAATGTATTCTTTGGACTTCTAATATTGATGACAAATCCTATCACAACAGAATTTCTAGAATAAATCCCTATTTCAACATAACTCTGCTTATGAATATATTTGCATACAGATACACATTCTCACACTATTTGGGATAGTTATGTAATTCCAAAGATCAAATTTCTGAAGAATCTAGATGGCCTCAGGGCCTAATAGCAAGTTAACTGTGTTTATTTCCATGAACACAATCCAAATGCAACGGAAAAAGTTCAGTTGACAACATCCATAGAAGGGACCTTGGAACCCTGTCCCCACATGTTATAAAATGAGAAAACTAAGGTTCAGAGAGTTTAACTATAAACATGAACTTAAGCATAAACATTCCCCAATGTGATGATAGTCTAAAACCCTTGAACTTGATAGGTAAACTTGATAGGCAATATAGTTTTAAAGGTTCCACTCTTTGACTTACAAGTGAATTTCTTAGTTTTTCCCCTGCATGGCTTCCTCAGGGTAGCTCAAAACTGTCATTCCCAGAGGTACTGGATCATCACCACCAGTGAGAGGAGAAAAGGAAGTTTTCTCTCTTGGGATTTCAGGATTTGGAGTGGAGAACAAAGACCACCCCTGTCGTCTACTAGGGGTCCCTCCTCCCCAGAAGTCACCAATCAGAGAGGGATGTGGGGAGTTACAGCCACTCCCAGAGGCCTTTTATTTGGCAGGTATGCTACTTTTAAAACAGTCCAATTTTTCGCCAACACAAAAAATTAGAGAAAGGCCCAAATTCTACTATCTCTTAAAATAATAATTGGATAATATACAATGCTGGGCCCACAGTCCTCATGGCATTAACCGACAGGGTTGAGTTTCCCTTCAACCTTGCAGTAACCTGCCCAGATGCAGGCAGCTGGGTCTGCGCTTCCAGCTTTTCCCTGAGACAGTCACAGAATGCTTTAGTTAGAAGGTCACCTCGCCCAACCTACTCATTCTAGAGAAAAATGTGACCCACATTTGTGCAAGGGCAATAAGCTATCTCCAGTGGCAGCCCAGGTAGGCATAAAAGAGTAGCATCCTACAAGCAGAAAATGTACAGTAGGAGTTCAGCAGACACTAGGAGACAAAAAAGATGTGGAACAAAAATAATTCGGTGTGGCCAACTCTTTCTGCAAGCTAATGCCCCCAGTGGGAGATGTCCCCCAGAAAAGGTTTCAGTTCCCCTGTGTATCTATCTCATGGTGTCTAACACAAAGCCACATGTACCATATGTAAAGCAGGATTTTAAAGGATTTTCAATCATTATTTGTGCCTTATACAAAAGATCAACTCCACTGCACCCTGATTCTCAGGTCACTGAACCATAATTTCTTCAACCAACGAGGCTTGTTGAGACAGAGGGCAGCAACAGTTCCCAGAAGGACTCCCTCCAGTGAAGAGACAGCATACACTTGGACTCGGTGGTGGTGGACCTCGGGGCTGTGTTAGCAGACAGGCTTGGGTTCAAATTCTGGCCCTGTCGGTACCGGCTATGTGGGACCCTGAGCAAGTTCCCTGGCTATTCTAAGGCTCAGTATCTGGATCTAAGAGATGGGAGGAAGAATAAAAATTACTCCCATAGGGTATCAGTGAACCCTCAGTGAGATAATTCAAGCAAAGTGAAAGCTCAACATAGTACTTACTTATCTCAGTAAACACTAGTTTTGGAAAAAAAAAAAAGTCCCCACCCTGATATCACAGTTCCCTAACCCTGCACGCAACCTTACAAAGCTCCTTTTTATATCCTACTATATTTAACATAAATCTATAATCTCCTCCAAATGCATGGTTAAGTGCAGTTAAAGTGTGTTAAAAGTGTAAGAAAAAGGGCTTAACCCTGAGAAGCTCAGCCTGGGGAAATACTGCTTCTTTCATACACGGGCATCTGGCGGCAGTCGACCAGCTTAATCCACCCCCATATTATTGGAGGTCCTGATGAGTCCTACACTTCTACAAAATCTCCTTTCACTAATCTCGAGCTGCCCCTCTTTTTCATGCACTGCTCCTCCAAAAGTCTCCTATTACTCGCCTAAACTCGATCACATATCCACCCAATAAGTAATTACCACACACCTGCTGTGTGCCAGGCACGGTGCTGCCTGCTAGCAAGACAGGAGCGGGCAAGACTGGCACTAATCAAATAATCATACCAACAGAGCAAAATGACCACTGTAATTGCAGAACTGCAACCAAGCGGCTGTCCTGAGTGCACGAACCAGCATGGAATGGGAGACAGTGTGATGCGGGATCAGTCTCTGGAGCTGGAATGCACCTCTGCCTTTAGAGTGTACATAACCTTAGGCAAGTCACTTGATCTTTCTGGGACTCAGCGGCTTGATCTGTAAAATGGAAGTAACACCTGGCTAATGTAACCACTACATGAGCTCATACAAACAACCTTAGCTCAGGGCCCAGGACAGACTAGCACTCGATAAATACAAGTTATTGCCACTGTCAATATTATTATCATTATTACAAATATACTTGAGACCTGAACTAAAAAGACATCAGTAGGTGGTTTGGCCCTATAAGGTCTAATGCTAGAATTTGCTACATTCAAAGGCAATTCAAGAGAGGCAGTTATGAATACCTTTCCGGGAAGAAGTACCCTCAAATAATAATAATCAATGATTCCATTTAAAAATCGGGCAATTATTAGTCTAATAATACTAACAACTGGAATAAAAGATCAGAATAGAGAACTGGCCAGTTTTAGCAACGGTGCCTTTGTCAAAGCTCTTTTCTGTCATCTTGATGGGACACTGATGTAACCTATTACAGCCCCAAAGAGGAAAGCAGGAAAGCAGCCATCTCCAGTGGAAAAAAAAAAAGACCCATAAGTCTAACAGCTGGTGGTGGCAGCCTGTCAAACTGAGGAAAGTTAATGTCAAGAACAGACGCGCGGCAGTCTCTCACAGTTATTTTTGCATGATTATTCCCAGGTGTTGGTGCACGCTGAGCAGTAGCCTGGCTATTTATCACTCAAGAGAGCCTAAGAGCATGGGAGTGGGGGAGCAGGGAGGGTAGAGGGAGGCGGAGAAGAAAAGGTTATTTACACAGATAGCGGCACTTAGTGTGTGTAATCAGAGGGCTGGGGAAAAAAAATCTGCAGAGAGATTCTGGCAATATTTTCTCTGTTCCCCTTATTTCAAGGGCTTCCTGAGTGCTGATGAGCAAGGAAGACTCCAAAGCTGGAGTGTCGGAGGCGGCCACTTTGCATCACTCAAGCATTGACTGCATCAGCCAGCGATGGTTTCCAGTACCCAGAAACTAACAGCAGGAAGGGTGGCCAGGGCAGGGCTAGGGGTGCTCCAGTGGGCACTCCTGCTCCCCTCAGACCCAACAAAGAGACGGTCTGGTGGCTCTGCTGCAGGGACAGCTAGTGCTGCCAGGCAGAGGGAGAAGGGGTAGCTCAGGGCCGGGAGGCAGGCAAGCCTCAATGAAACATTCTCTCCCATACCCTGGGGCAGGTCTGAACCCTGACAGGGGAGCTTGCCCCAGGTTTCTTCCATCTGTTACCACAAGTCTCCATGCTTATCTTGCTATTAACCCTTCAATCCTGGGATTCTCAGATCACCACCAACCAGAGTGGGAATGGTATTTTATTTTGCTCAGAGTCAATATTTTTACATTCTATGAGCGCGCTGGGGCACAATTACTTAACGCTCACGTTTTCTCCATATCCTGGTATTTGGCTGTTTTATGAGATTGCCCACAGTCACCTCTTTAATTTAAAAAGCATTAGACAGAGATTGCACTTCATGTAGGGGAAATCACAGCTCTTTAAGGGTGACCACTGCTGCAGTCTCTCACTTTGCATTTTAACCACCCTTTCTGCCTGACATCACTGCTTCATTAGCAAAGCAAGGGAAGCTTAAAATACTGTTTCCTTAAGCATCGATCTTTTCTCCAAAATGAATTGTCAAGGTTTAATTTCCATCTCTGACGGACAAACTTGGAACAACTGTATTTTGGTCATTCCTAATTCTGTCTTTCCTAAATGTAGTGGAGATTTTTTTCTTTTAGAACCAAGGTCAAAGCAATGTATGGTTTACAGCTTCTTGTGAAAACAACATGGACAAACTCTTACTAAGGCAGGCCCCACACATTTTCTATCTCCTTTAACTCTCACAAAATCCCCATTTTTATAGAGTCAGAAATTGAAGATCTCAGAGGATGGGCAACTTCTCCAAAGAGCTGAAATTCAAGGCAAACCTCTCTGATTTCAAAGTCCACGGGCTTTCTTGTGAAAACAGTAACATCAGCAGCCACTGTTTAACACACATAACACAGGAGGGGTTATACCATGTATTCTCTCATTCAATCTTCACAAGATTGTGAAAATGGGAAATTTGGCTGAAGTAACTAACTTTACAAGGTCATGGGGTCGGTGGCCAAGCCAGAATTTGAACCCACATTGATCTAACAGCAAAAGCAAACTCTTCTAAATGTAAAATAGAACACAAAATGGAAAGAAACCTTCCTCCAAGGTAATTTCTGACCTTTTCTGAATGTTAGAAGCCACACACTTGAATCATCGTTTATTGCACATAGTTAAAAACAGTGCCTCTAGGAGTGTCCAAGCAAATACTGCAATCCCTTCAGAAACCTCACCGAAAAACCTCACTGAAACCAAGGCTCAGGTTTTGTTTTGTTGTTATTGTTTTACATCATCCAATTCCAAAGGCTACAACTATGTACAATGACTGGGAATCACACCATTATTTTCATTTTCTCATTTCCAGGTGTGAAGACCAGAAGCAGCCCTAAATAAGAAGCCAAAGGTTTAGCTGCTCAAGTGCTTTTCAAGGCTTAGCCACTGACGTTGTAGAGCTCGGCCTGGGGATGGACCAGGACTCTGGCCCCAAGGCCAGTGGGGCCAAGAATGATGCTTCCATTTCCAGCCACACTGAAACTGCAGAATGCCAATCCAAGGTCTCTAGGGCACTGGGGGGTGCGGGGGGTGGGGGTGGGGGGTGGAGGCAGGGAAGTTCTTGACTGTTAGTATATCACTCCAGAAGTGGCCCTATGTGCAGGTCACATTTCATCCAGCCACATATGTAAAATACACTTCAAAACAGTGACTATTTTTAACTTCATTCTCTAGCTGTGACAGTTTCTCAAAACAAAAGAGAAGGTATAAGGACGTAAAGAGTATAATTAAACTACTCAATACAATGTCTTAAATTTGTTTTTGATTTGAAGCCAACCAAATTCTCCCCTAGAAGGCCCTCAACTGTGTAGAGTGCCACAGGAAAGTGACACTGGTGGAGGTGGAGGGGACACAGTGACTCTGGCCTTGAGCACACTTTCCACCAGACCACATCAGTTGTCACATGCTTAGCCTCATTTGCGTTCTTTGAAAAAAACCTGTTCTACTGCTGAGCTACAGATTCCTCATGTGCTTTAAAAGTGCCACTGACATCTTCCACTGCTCAGAGAGCTGGGTGTGCTTTAAATAGTAGCAGTAAATGATCAGTGTTCTCATCGCTTGTTCATAAGAGTTCTCTGATTTCCTCTCATCCTATTTCCAAAGACACTTAAAAAACAAAATAAGCCACAAAGAAAGGAGACCTTCCAAAAGTACTAAAAAAGTCTGTCTTCTTGGATTAATCCTTTTCACGAGTCCCTTTATACTTGGTACAAAGCTGAATTTCTGGAAAGTTCCATACAAATCCCATTTCTATCAATTAGATCTGTTAACCAATCTTTAAGAGTGAAATTTAAAGAAGAACAGTGGTAACACTCTGGATTTTTAACTCTGGATTTTGCTAACATGGGTGCATTTATATTAGAACAAATCCATTTCAAAACCTCTGAATATCAAGTATCTTAGTAGATATTGGCCATCAATACACTGCCTGTCTTTGCATAACCCTAATTTCTCCTTGAAATTAGGCTGAGATTAGGGAAAGGTTGGAGGCCTCTCACCCTCACCCTTCTGGACACAGACATGATTTTAAGCTGGAGGAAAAAAAGGAAGGAAAAGCCTGTTTGGGGAAAATTACCTTATTCCTAATCTCAACTAACAGCACTTCTTTTCTTTACCTTATGCTAGGGAGTCTCCCAACCACTTAAGAGGAGTAGTTTTAATTAAAATTTCAGACATTCGAATTATAAATGCAATACATGTTGGTCATAACAAATTAAATAACAAGGAAGTGACTGCGTCACACTGTATGGGAATTAAGATGGTACTGTGAAAAAGAGTCAAAAACCTGCCTTTCCAAAGCATGGTGGGTCAGTCACAGAGGGGATAATTTTGACTCCTTGTCCAGCACACCATCTTGGTACCATTCACTCTCCTCCCTGCATAACCTAAACGTTTCTCACATAAATTCATGTCTAAGAGGCCCAAGCATGAATGTCTTGTCCCTCTTCCCTCAATAACTCCCAAATGCTGGTTCAAAATACTGGTCTCAATAAATTAATGAAAGCTTTGAAATTTTAATTTCATACCAAATCAAACAACTCTGTAGAGCTCTCCATAGTTTATCACAGAGATGGAAGGTACAGAGAGAGATAAAATCATAATGCTCCCACGGCCACCTACATACCTATTTTCAAGGACACCTTGGAGACATTCACACTCATTCTTATGACAGCTCTACCAAAGGCATGAGTGGGTTTTCTCATCTAATTTTGTAATTGAGGAAACTGAAGTCTTAGGAGACAGTTACCTCTCAGGGTCAAGAGCAAAACAAGAGGCCACAGGCCATCACACTGAGGGCTGTTGTGCTCTCTACCAAGTCCTATACCATAACTCAAACTTTTAAAAGTCTCTTCTCACAGAAGCCCCCACAAAAAAGCTGCTCACAGGTCCAGAATTCTGCTTTCCTTCCTAAGAACAGACTTCAAGAGCCAACAGGTCATTCTCCAGGGAGACCTTCTCTTCTAACAGTTTCTTACGCATCTTTCCAGCAATTTTATCCATATAAAACCATGCAGGGGTGGGGATTCTTTTCATTGGATAGCCTTCTGTGCTGCATGAATTTTAACACGAACATGGACTACTTTCATAATTTAAAAAAAACTTAATTTTTAATAAAAAGATGCTAAGCCATTCCACCTTAGAATAAAAGTAAACAAATGCTAATGCAGAAAGGAGAAGGTGGACGATTAATAAGACCATTATTTCAACTCCTATGTAGAGGTCCTGAAATCAACAGGGCAAGGATGGTATAAGGACCTAGTCTGGTGACAGGGTGGCCGTGTATTGACCCCATGCCCTCTCCTTCGTAAAGGCTGCTGCTTAAAGCTGCCTCACTGTTGGGGAAGTTGTTCCTTCAACCAACAAATTTTTGCCAGTGCCCCCATGCACCAAGCATTGCTCCCAGAGCCCTAGAGGGGCCCCAAGGCCTACAGGGAGACCAGCGGTGGCCCTGGAGCAGGGTGCAGTCAGGGCTGAGGAGGTTGGTTAGGCCCAGGGCATTGTGGGAGCACCAAAGGGTGGGGCAGGCACGTGCAAGATTGATCTTAGGAAGAGCAGGACCAAGCCTGGGGAGGGGAGGCAAGGGAAGGGGAGGCGAGGGGTGTGCAGAGCTGAGCCATTCTCGACAGTCAGTTAAGGGGCTCAATGCTTAGGGGGTCAGAGAGAAGATGGAGAATTGAGGCAGGAGAATCAGGCAGCTGATCTGATTCTTGGCCTGATTTCAACCAAGCTAAGAATTTGGGGGTTTATGGCCAAGTTAGAAGAGAGCACTAGGGGTTTTAAAGCAGGGGCATGGGAGGATCAGCTGGTTCACTGGGTAAACAGCATACAGGACGCTGTGGGGAGAGCAGAGGAGAGCGGGGTGGAACTGGAGGAAGGAAGAAGGACACTAGGAAGCCACTACAGGAGTCCATGGAGGAGGTGGCGACCATGGTGGGGGTGGGGAGGAGAGGCCGTGCTCAGCAAGGTGGGGGAAGAGGGTAAACTCAAAGACGACTCCCGAGTTTCTCCCCCAGTTGGTGAGGACATTATTCCCTGTGATGGGGAGGTGGGCGGAGGATCGCCTCTGGGGCCATGTCTGTCAGGCAGATGGATAGAACTGTGTGGGACTCAAGAGAACTATCTAGAGAGGATTGTCTGGCAAAGAGAAAATGGTGAAGCCAGCAGAGCAGACGAGACGGCTCAAAAAAATGTGAAGAGTATGAAGAGAAGGGGCAGAACCCTGCAAGCCCCAACACTGATGGGGCAGAAAGAGAAGAGAGGGAGTGGCCACACTCCTCCGTGAAGCTGAGATCATAGCAGACCAGGAGAGAGCCCAGCGACTGAAACCAAAGGAGAGAGACTCTAAGATCAGAGTGGTCTGAGAGGTCTGGTGTCCAACACCACAGAGAAGTCAACAGGAGACAATGCCCACGCTTGAGGAACCGGCCTGGGGCCCCTCCTTACTCTCTACCTACCAGAAGAGCAAGACTGCTAGCTTATTAAAAGCTAGTGATTCATAACATATCCCTTCATTTCTCCCTGACAGTCGTTGGCAGCCCAATAGTGTGGCTCCTACACCTCCCTGGAACCTTCTGTTTCAATCCCGGTAAAGAAATAATGACTCAACACCATGGCTGCAGCCACCTCTGTTCCATTAGATGACTCCATCCCCAAATGCCAGCTCCCTCCATCTTTTTGTGTCACTGGCAGCCTAGAAGATAATGAGGCTTTCATTTCAGGGGGCTGTATCACAAAAGCAGTGGGCATCCTGAACATGCTTTTTCAAACTGCACCCACCTGATCGTCCCCTTCCCAGAGTGATGTCCCGAAGCATCCAAGGCACCTCCCATTGAGAATCACTGCTGGACCCCTAACAGAGATAAACTCTCTTTCCTTTCTATCTTCCTCCTTTTGTACCTTTAAAAATATGTTTCCCTGTTCTCTATGTTCCTGCTCCCCACTTATAAATCCCATTTCCCCCAATGTGAAAGACTTCCCTTTTTAGTCTAGGAGCAATGAGCCTTCACAGAGGAAGAATATCAAGGGCAGTTTACCCTGCTTAGGATGTCTTTAGTGCCCGGTCTAGAGTTCAAGGGTCGGCAAAGGAAGGGCGGTGGGCCAACTTTTTCTACAGCTAGCAAGCTAAGAATGTTTTTTACAATCAATTTAAATGTCAGCAACAACTAACTATGAACCCACATTAAGTGAAATATCACCACCCCATAAAAAGAGAATTCCATTCTTCTCATTAGTAGACCCATATTACAAATTGTACTCAGTTACTATCATTAAATTTTAATTTTCATCAATTAAACAAAAAAACCTGTAGAAATTGTTTTCTCTCCCTCGTCATGTAAATACCTACGTAATATCCATGATTTTGTGTCTGGGCCCCACAGAGCTTAAAATATTTACTATTCGCCCTTTACAGAAAAAGTGTGCTGACCCCAGGTCTAGTTAATGAGAAATACCTGTAATTTCAATAACTCACTTAGGGTCATCCTTGGACTCTAACATACGTTAGCAGGGAGGAGAAGAAGGGATTGGAGGGGGTGTTGGAAGACAGCAGGAAGGAAGGGGAAAAGGAAGCAGGGAGTGGGGAGAAGTACAGGGAATAAGTAGAAATAAGCATATAGATCCATTTCTGAATGAGAGAAAAAGAAAAAAAAATTAATGTACCCACTACTTCCTAGCTCTCCCAATAAAACCCAGGAGTCATAACCTAGAAAAGAGACAGAAGGAGGCATAATTCAATTATAACTTAAGAAGCCAGAACTTAAAACATTCAATAAATATTTATTGAACATCTCTTTATTATAATAGCCATTATGCTCGGCACTAATATAATGATAACCAACACAGACAAGATCCCTGCCTGCACAGAGTTTACACACAAATCAATTTAAAAAAAAACCATTGTTGATAAATTACACCTCTCTATTCATATAGGAATAGTGGAAACTTAAACATCCTGTGTAATTTCAATGTGTTTTTGGTAATATTTTAATCTTGAAAACCAGGATATTTTATCTTAATTCCTGCAGAAGTGAATGAATTAGATGAAACAATTGTCCTCAAACTCATCTTTTTGGGGACTAGAAATGAATCAAGCAATCCCAGAAAACTGAGTTCTTTCAGAAACCTGGAGTTCTTCCATCCAGAAATCTAGAATGGGACTGTCTAAAGTCATGAATGGGACAACTAAGACGGTCAGTCCCAGAAGCTACTTCTCACAGAGTATAGTGACAGACGGGTCAATGTCTCATGCGAAGAAGCCCACTAACACTTTTGAACTGTGGAATAGAGTGTACAGTCTCTGTGTTTGACTCTCAGATCATTTACTTACCAGCTGTATAATCTTACAATTTTACATAACTTTTCTAAACCTCAGTTTCCTTAGCTATAAAGTGGGGATCATAGTATTAATGACTTTTATTTAATGTAATAGACACATTAAGTGAGATAATCCATATTAAAAGCCCTTACTACCTCATCACATAATAAGTACTGAACAAATGTTAGCTATTACTGTCATCCCCAGCACACACTGTTTCCACCAACCTCAACAGCACGTTTACAGGCCCTGTTTAATCTGTCACATGGCTAAACCCACACATTAAAAACATGCTACTATATGGTCTCTGAAAACCAGAGGATGATTTTTCAAATGAAATGAAAAACTTCAAACTATCTGGAGATGGATCCTATAATTGAACATTTACAGTTATTTAGAATCAGGTATACAATTTGATTTTAATTGGGAGGAACAACGATTTTTCCACTTTCGGAAACTGGTGTCCTGGAAGGAATCCTAGCCTAACAATAAGATCAGGATCTTCTGGTGTGAGCATCCATAAAATGGCATTAAAAATGCTTGCCTTAGCTAGTTCATAGGGGTACTGCAAGAATCAAAATAAACTGTGAAAATGGTCTCAAAAGAATGCACAAATATAAATAAAAATGAATATGATATCTCTTTATACTAGCACAGTCACAAATCTATTTTGGTTATTTTATTTACTCTTTAGTGTTGAAAGGAATGAGGTAGTGGGGGGTGGGAAACAGGGTCACTCAGCATCTGTATTTCCAGAACCTTTAATTTTAATAAATGTGTCTTATTTCAGAACAGATTTTAGATGGCTATAATAAATGATTAAGACTAATTTTAGGGGTAATTCACCCCCTCTCATACCTATCAAATAATACTTGCTCTAAATCTGTTCATGTAGAACCATACAAGATTGGCTCCAAAATAAACAGGTGGCCATAACTTTTTAGTGGATATTATAACCTATCCAAGATTTCTTTTAACCAGCGAATAAGCAATTTTGTATGATGTAGCCAAAAAACAGAGCAAATCATGGAGGACATATTCTATATACTAATATCAAACGATAAGCATGATGTGGTCGATGGAGCTTCCCACGTTTATATTAAAATGTATATTTCTGTTATGCACTCCTTTAACAGTACAGTAAATTCCAGTTAGTCAATAAACACCTGCAAACAGTGTGAGCATTAGACTAAGCTAAATTTAAATCAAGTTGATTTGAATTATGATTTAAATCATCAGTCAAGAACTGGTATCTTTTTAAAATTAAAGAATGCATACTTATTTTTGCCATAATGGTAATATACTTCATAAAACTCATATATATAATATACTACTTTTTTAAAGAAAACATTACTTAAAGATGATATAGAAAAATCTTTAAAAATATTCCAATTATTTTTATTTTCAATATTACTATCCAGCCCTTACATATGCATACATATTTTATGTAATCAAAACCATACTCAATACCTTTTAATAGATTCTTTCATATTTTACAGCTACATTAGAAACTCTAATACAAGTCCTTTATGTATCAAAACTAAACGAAGCATCCATTTACATCAATGAAAGACTATCTTCTCTAAGTTAATCATGAATATTTTTCCACAGTGCATTAAAATCTAATAACCATTACAAAAAAAACTTACATTTGAATTGCTTTGCTTAATAAAAAAAAGGGTATTTCCTTCAACCACAAATCATTTTAAGACAAGTAGCTTATTAGTTAAGTACCTTTGCTAATACTTATCAATAAACATTCAGTCCTTGACTATAGTGCTTATTTTCAATATAGCCCTAACATCTACTAGGGGAAAAGGAGTGCTCTCCTCAAAGCCACTCTCAGGCAGTTAAGGAATAAATTTGGCAGCTAGAAGTGGGGACACAAGTAAGAAGCTAAACAGGAGAAAACAGTGTTATGTATGTAAAATACCACCAGATAGTATATTAAAAGCACATCTATCAAGCATTTGTTTTAACCAACAAATTTCAATATCTTTAATGACAACTCTGAAGTACCCTGAGATCTTATGTGACTTTTGTTTGGGTCAGGGCAATTTGTTTCTGGTAGCTTTGGTGTTCAGTGCATTCTCCTGCATCCTCATATTCTAGAGCTCTAATAACTCTTTAAACTATAACAATTAATTAACAAAACCCCTACTACCAATCTTTGCCACGTGATTTTATTCTGAATAAAAGTTGTAAATTTTGATAAAATATTTAACCTCTGACACACCTTAAACTGATATAAACGTCTATTAAAAGCAATGTGATTTTTTAAACCCAGTAGAAAAAATCCATTTCTTAAAATCACAAATAATTGTGATTTAACTACTTCTTTGAAATCTAATATTTGATCTCAAAAATTAAGTGAAGATTAATGAGCTAATGTCAGCAAAAAGACTTTGAGAAACTCTGGACTAACACGGCGCAAGGCTATGCAGAAGTACAGAAGGAGAGAAGCAAAATGATCTTAGAAATTATTTAGGGTTTGTTTTGTTTTCACTTTTATAGATGAGGGAAGTTAGCTCAAGGGCACAGGAGTTTACAGTAGAATAAGGGCCCAAGACTCAGCAGAGGTTCCCAATCAAAGCCCACCGTGCGTATGCAGTGTGCAACCTGGTTTTCTCTCTGCTGTGCCCAGAATTCTCTGGGTGTGTCTGAGGCCAGCGAAGTGTCCCCATAGGGGCAGATACAATTTCTGTGGCTGTTACCTTTTGCTCTGGTAAAACCTTGCTTTCTCTTGTCCTTCGATAAAGCAGAGTCATACCTTGACACATGGATTCAGCACATACTATGACAAAACAGTTAGTGCAGTCTCACAGTTCTAGATGGCCATGCCACAATCTGAACACAGGCCCCCATTCTACGAACTTCCTCCCCAGCAGCTCTTCTCTTCTTTCAGAGTGGCCTCGTCCTGCTCCATTCACCTCAACATGAATAGCAAAGGCAAAAATACGACCTGGCACCCCAACCTGTACACCTCCCCCTTGAGAGCAGGTAATCATTCTGCCTATCATTCTCCAAGTGCCTTGTTAGAGGAACAAAAAATTCTCTTTCACGTGTGTTAGAAAGTCTAATATTTTGTCAAACAGAAATGAAAAATAAACCTAATCTAAACTGTCATAGAATCATGAAATGCCTCTGGCAGTTCTATCGAAGTACGAAGACATGTACGGACTCTTTGAAGAAATGAAACTGCAGTTTATCAAGCGTGATTTATAAGCAACACTGATGTAGCTGGTAGATAACACCGCTGTCTAATCATTAGTAGTCAGACAACAGCCATGTGAACACATCAATTATGGGCCACTGCCAAAAGCCCTTGAGATCTTGGAGATTAACAGCCAATCCTCTGTTTTACAAGCTCACATCAAAAAGAATATTAATAAGAGGAGGAGCAAAGTGAAAGCTTGTCAGAGTAATTCAGCCACTAAAACAGGGCATTTTTTTTTCTTCTCTTCTCTGTTGAATTGGCCCAAGGAAGAAGCTGGCATCAGCTATAAAGTGCAATGCTGCCAATTTCTTGGAAAATGTTTTTCACTAACATATGGGAACTTGTAAGGGTCTGCAAAACTGCTATTTGGTGAAGAGAGACAGGCAAGCCTTCTTCGCATCCTTTTTTAATGCTGGAATGAAACAAAGGAAGTCATTATTGAATTATTTTTAAACTAATATGCATGGTAGAAATATGCATTGGCTTTTTCTCTACCCTCAAAATCAGAAATTTTGTAAAACCTCACATATTTCTTATACTTCCACCAGCCACCAAAATTTAATTAAGAGCAACTACTAGTACTAACCTGCACATTAATGAGTTTCTTCAAATCAACATGGCTCTTTCCAATGGAGAGCAAAAATCAAAACGTGGTCTCTAACTTTAAGTACTTAAATTCTTTCTTTCCAACCAGCTCAGGAAGACAGATATAAATCCCATTGATATTTCTGCAATTAGAACTTAACCAGCTCTCACAACCCATATCTAGAAAGCATTTGCAAAAATATACGCCACAGGCACAGCATTTATTTCAGCGGTATCAGTATCTAACATATGCACCAGGGAGGACTGCTATAGTTTTGTAAATGATCAGATTAAAGCAAACAGCTGCAACTAACAGTTTAGTGGGGTTCCAGCAGGCTCCCTAATATATGAACAGAAACCACACTGCAAAATGCATGGCCTGGGTTTCCCCTGCCACTTAGAGATCTGTTTGCATTTTTATTTGTAGAACACTCAGTATATCTACAGAGTGTTTTCCTAATATCTCATTTGTTGTTCATCATTTCAAAATCAGCATGGGGTAGTGGGAAAAGCATTAGGGGAGGAAAAAGAAGCATGGGGCTCCTGTTGCTTCTCAGTAGTCAAACTGTTTGGCCCCTAAGTAAGTCACTTAATTCAAGGGCTTGCTGACAAGCAATTGTTAAATCAGAGATTCTTTACCTGAGGTTCAAAGACTTTGTGGAGTCTGAGAAACCCTGTAATTACAGAAGCAAAGGTTTGTTTGTAATAGGTAAGCTTTCTTTTCTTTTTCTCCTAGAGAGAGAGTCCATAGATGCTCAATAAAATCCTAACCTAAAATAGAGTTAAGAAGCATGGACCTGGTGGTAAAGTGACGGGCAAGGGTGGTGCTTCTTTTTCACTGTAGTGCACAGTCTGTACACGTTTATTAAAGAAAGGCACTGTCTGAGTTCTAAACCTCGGTCTCTTCACCTGTAAAACCAGAGCAATTACATGTTCTCTGACGACCTTCGAATGCTGTCATAAAACCCAACAGAATATGGCTTTAGAAGTACTTAAACATAATTTACAGTGTTACTGAATTCAACAAACATTCCTCAGGCAGCTAGATGCTAGGGGTTGTACAAAGATTAATAATTATTGATTGTATTTTTGATATTAGAAAGGAAATGGCCTTCTGAGTAAATAATTCATCTGGGAAACTTACTTGGGGGTGAGAGGGATCTCAAAAGGAAACTATTCTTTCAGGCTTGGTTGATGCTACAGTAGAAGGCCACTCCAAAAGATGTTCGAGTTCTCGTTAAGGGGCATCATCATCATCATCATCTTGTATAGTACATCTCATTGTGAGTTTCTTTCCTCTACCTCTTTTCCAGCAAAAGCTCTCAATGTTAGAAAAGCACACAACTTAGCAGCGACTCTCAAAGAACCAGTCATGCCCTGGCGATCTAACAGCAACAACTCGTTCAGGTGAAAAAGATCTTCACAATCAACACGTATAGTTTCAATCTATTAAATGTATATTGGCAAGTGTATTTTTTTGAAAACGTATTTTAATAACATGTTGAGTTTAATAGGAAACTTCAAGGTAAAAATCAAACCACTGTTGCATTAACAACAGTTATGACTACTAATGACATACGATTGTAATCAATGATTATATACCAAAGCTGTCAGAATGGGCTATGCTCCAAGTTCTTATACAAATTTCACCAAAGATAAAGAGGCCAAATTCATCCCTGAGTTTTTAAGATCTTATTACACTCCAAACTCCAGGCTGGCTTTTTGTTTTGGTTTTGGTTTTTTTGCAAATTAGATTGTTAACTTGATTTAAACAATTTTCCCAAGGTCACACCTAAGCTATAAGTTATAATAAACACTTCTCTCTTACTTGAATAATGACTTTTTTTTTTAAGAGTAGCCTTCCATTTTAGCCCTGAGGGTTTTGTGGGTGACAAAGAAATCATCAGACAAAAATTTGCCAAAAAACAGAATGCCATTGCAATCTGTTATTCTGACACAGCATAACCCTCCTGGGTAAAGCATCTTTATCTTTATTCTTTAAAATGCAACAGACACACACTCTACCAGACCCAGGAAAACAGGTGCGATATAACTGATTATACACATAATGGTGCTTTAAAGAATTTAAAATGCCACATAAATGCAAGATATACGAAAATCCAGATAATTCCCAGCAATGTTTTTGCCTGGGATCTCTACATGGAAAGAAGACAAAAGATGTGGACCCAGCAGAGCCAGCCTTGAGGCCCTCCTCTCTCTGCAACCCTACTAAAAGAGAATCAGGTACAGTGCTAGGTGCAAGGGAGATAAAAATAGGTAAGATGGCCTCTATGCCCTCAAAGGTCTCAGGCTGGCAGGGGAAACATGCATTCACAGATAATAGCAAAAAACAGGAGAGGTATAGACACAATACACTAGTCTCTAGTGCAATACCTAGGAGTGGGGGATATTACAACTCTTTTTGGAACTGGACACTCAGAAAACGTAGTCCAAGAAGAAACTAAGGCCCAGAGACAGTGGCTTTTGCCTTGGGTCATAAAAGAAGTCAAAGTCAAAACATCAAGTGGGACTCAGTCTCCCAATTCCCACTTCCAGAGCTTCTCCCCTGGATCATGACCCAGGCAGGAACTGGAGTAAAGGGCCTGCTACAGGAAACAATCTACCAGAAGGCCACGTGGGGCCAACATCAGCAGGACTTGTTGGCTATATGCTCTGCTGAATCAGAGGGCACGACAGCAAACTGGCAATTTTCTGAAGCCCAGCTGATCAGAAGAGATGACGTCCACAGA
This sequence comes from Tapirus indicus, assembly GCA_031878705.1. Lineage (NCBI taxonomy): Eukaryota > Metazoa > Chordata > Mammalia > Perissodactyla > Tapiridae > Tapirus > Tapirus indicus. The sequence goes on from CM062925.1 coordinate 43,482,852, forward strand.
TCAGACCCATGGCAGTAACACTTACAGCTGCATGCTTTATACACTCCCAGAACATTTGCACCTGCCTCCACGGCAATTATCCACATGCTACTAAACCAAAATGGCTAACTAAGCAAAGCCATGGCTCATCTTTACTATTTAAGCAGTTCACTGTGCAGGGACGTCTCTGCTCCAGGATTCTAGGAAACACCAGTAAGGGTTACCTGGCTGTAAATGTTCTGAGGGCTGATGCTGCAAATCATTAGTCCTTCCTGCTCTACTTCCCATTTGACCAGGTACACTAATTAACCACCTGTAAAACACTTAATGAAATCTTATTTAAAGCAATATTAAGGTGATTTTTTCCTACAAAGAACCTTAAAAAAACACAGGAAATTCTAATAACCATTCTTAACATCTACCTTTGAGAGAAAAAAAAAAAAGACACCTTCAAATGAGCTATCTGAAGCTTTTTCTAAATGCACACAAAGGAGCCCCTGTGTAGAGGGGACAATCAGAATAGGGGCAGGGGACCTGGGACTGGGTATTTGGGGAAAGGAAAAAAGTTAAGCAGTCTTCAGGTGATTCAGATGCACAGCTCTGATTAAGAAACAATGTTTTAAATTAAGGATTCAAGGATTTGGGATATTGGATCAAAAATTATTTATATGGAAACATGATCCCAAAGGCCAGTGAGATGAAAATCATACTCACCTTCCCACTGAAGACTATAAAGATAGTCAACTACTAGAAAGCAGTACAAGAAAACAAAATTTTTTTAATAATCTTGGAGAAAAAAAGGTCTTCTTCCTACACCAATACAAAACCCAGAAGTCATAAAAGGAAATGAATTATAAACCTGACTACACAGTTTAAGACATTTACACAGGAAAAAAACTAGCATAAACAGAATCAAAAGACAAGTGAAGAAATGGGGAAAAATTTGCAAGCACATGAAAAAATATTTGCAAAACAGAACAAAAAAAGTGTATTTAATTAATACACACAAATACTCTAAAGTCAATAATAGCCAACTCACCAGAAAATGTCAGAAGTTATAAATTGTCAATATTTAGACAAATAAAGAGATATAATGGCCTTGTACACATGAAAAGGACAAATTAAAATAATGGATTCCTATCAGAGTAGCAGATTAGAGCCAAAAAATTATAATTTTTTGGTATTAGTGAAATTGTACAAATACAGGCATTTCATGTTCCATTGTTGGTGGGAACGCAAACTGATGCAATCAAGTTGGAGGACAATTAAATTTCGAAATGCCTGTGTACAAAGATGTTCACTAAGCATTTTGTAACTAAAAAGCCTGGAAATACCTAAATTCTATTAGTAAAGGATCAGTTAAATAAATTATGGAATCAAAGGTAGAAAGGGAACATATGACATCCAAGACACACAGGTATGTGAAAAGAGCAAGGCGCCAACCTGATTATTTCATATGTTCTGATCTGTATAAGGAGACAAGAAATATAAATATCTATGCTTGAACATATGGAGACGATCTCGGGAAAGACATACAAAACTCTAAAAAGTAGCTGGCTCTGGGGAGCAAGTCTAAGGGGGAAGGAAAACCTACTTTCCATTATATAATATTATAGTACAGCTTAAACTTTTACAAATTCATTTACTGCTTTTTTAATTTTAAAAAAAGTCAATTAAAAGTATTTTTAATAAATGCAACTAGTTTCTCAGGGCTCTAGACGAGTCTCCAAAGTAGGAAGCATGTTAAATTCCCAGGGAGTACTCAAGAGATCCAGTGGGGTGCAAGAAAAAAAGACTAGGATTTCTATCTATGCTATTACCTCATTTTTTAAAATTTCTCTTGCTCATAATTTTAATAATTATCAACTATATGAATACAATAGCACGTGTATATGAATACAATACACTAGCACACACTAGAGACCCCTGGAAAACATTTGCTCTGGGGGAAAATGATAGCTCTCTTTTTTTCTTTCTTTCTTTTCTCTTATAATAGTCTGTTTTTAATGTCTTCTGAGGAAAGTACCATTTTGTCCACGCTGAAAAAAACTTGAAATTTACGATCTTGCACCTGAAAGCAGTTGATATAATAATTCACAAAAGATAACACCTCAATCTCCCTTAACCACTTAAAAACTAGAATGCAATCAAAAGACTTGAGAAATAGAGCCAGAAGTTAAAGCTTAGGGTAGGTTTCCACACACACAGATCCTTCTATAACACAGAACATATAACTGTAAGTCACAGCCTGGCCCACCCCTGCTCAAACCCCCCAGTCCTCCCATCTCTGAGTCTTACTTGGTTCTTCATGGCTCCCTGGAGCCTGGCCTCATGTTCCAAAAAGGACTTCATATCCTCGCACTCTCGCCTCTCCCTCATTTAGCTCCAGCCACCCTGTGTCTCCTTGAACACACCGAACACGATCTGTCCTCCAGGGCTTGTACACAGGTTGTATCCTTGGTCTAGAAAGTTCTCTCCCCAGGGGGTTAAATGGCTCCTGCTCACTGCATATCAGATCCCTACTCAAACCTAAATAAATATAAACTCTCCTTTCCCACCATCCCTCTCTACTACCTCCTCCTGCTTGATTCTCCCTTACAGCACTTAACATCAACCAAAGTATATTTATTTGTCCAGAATAAACTAGAATATAAGCTTCATGAGAGCAGAGACTTTGTTCACTATTGTATCTCCAGGACCCAGACTGTGTGTGGCATTTAATCAGGATTCAAAAAAACATTTGTTGAGTGAAAGAATAAATAAAGGAATGAATGAAAATAAATTGACGGCTTCATTGACATCTCTCCCCCTAATATTCCTGTTGTCAGAACACAAAATAGTCAAAGCTCTCTAAACTATAGGAGGAAAAGAATGAATGAAAAAAATGAATATTTAATTGTCCACAATACCTGTATTAAAAAGAACCCCTTAACATAGCAATAATATCCTGCACAAATAATAAAAATGAAAACTTCCTAATTTTTCCACCAGAAGACCTACCAACCCCCCTGCATCTGTACATATTTTCTGACTTTCCTCCTATTACAATGGAGGACCCGTCCCACGTCCAGAGGCCCACAGATGCACCCATGCACCAGATCTTCCCCAGCCCCAACCCCATGCCTATTCCAGGGCACTTTATCCCCTCTCTCTCTGGTATGATCAGCTCCTCTCTGTCTCCTGTATCATTCCCATCAGCAAACAGGCTATTTATTAGAGTGCCCCACTTTAAAAAATGATAAATATTCCCTGACGTCATGTTGTCCCTTAAGAAAGGAAAGTGTGCTATCTTCATCATGTTCTGTCTTCCTTACCTCCCCTGCAAAATCCAAGCACTCCAATCAGACCTTTATTTCCCCCATCCCCATCCCTCACCCCAGGACCACTTGTGTTAAGATCACCAACAACAGTCATCCTTCCAAAGTCAGCAGTCAATTCCAAGTCTCATCTTAACTTGACTTCTTGGCAGCATCTGACACATCTGATTTCACCCTCTTTGCTAGAATTTTTTCACTTGCTTTCCAGAAACACTAGACTGGTTGGGTTTTCTTCCTCCTCCAGTGGACGCAGTGCTGGCCCCCCCTAATGCTCCATGGCTCAGCCCTGGGCCCTTGTCTTTTCCAACTGTACTGTCTAGGTGACCTCTTCCAGCTCCACAACTTTAAAGCCCACCTATATACACACTTCCTCCAATCTATGCCTCCAGCACTGGCCATCCAATTGAGCATCATCACTTGGCAGCCATGGGGCATATCAAAAGTGTGTCCCAACTCTTGATTCCATGCACCCCAAAAATTCTAGATGTTATCCTTAATTCTCATCCTCTCCCACCTCCATACCCAAGTCTTGTCCTCATGACCTTAGACAATGTGAGCACTTCTCACCACCTCCATGACCACCAAAGAAGTCTATCCTCTCTTGCCAGGACTACTGAAGAAGTCCTGTAACTGATTTCCCTATTTCTCTTCTCTCCTCTCTATAGTCAATTCTCCACACAGCAGTCAAGAGCAAGTTTTTAGAAACAAACCAAATAACGTCACTCCCTTATTCAAAATTCTGTAAAGGTTTCTCATCATATTCAAATTAAAATCCAAACTCTTTATAATGGCCTGCCTACGAGGCCCTGTGTGATGTGGCCTGCGCCCAACTCCCAATCCAATCTGGACATGGTCTGTCCAGAATACATTCCGTGTGTATCATCTGGGTGGATTTAACAGCATATGCAGTCAGCCAAGAGAGAGACGAGACTAGGAAGCATGTCCAGAAAAAAGTACAAACATCCAATCAATCAGGAGAACAGGATTTGGTTCCTCTCAAGTCGGTGCCAATTGCTGAATCTGTTCTTTCTCTCCCATCTCAAGTTTATACTCAAAGCAGCTCTCTATCCTGTAATTGGGCTTCAAAACCATAGCTGCGTCAGACTCTGCTTCAACCTCATCTCTCACGCTCAGTTCCTAGAATCAAAGGTCTTAAAGAAATGTCAAGAGAAGAGGTTCTCAACAAGTAGGCAAATCTTCTACTCCATTTTTCCACTGACTCTCTTCTCCACTGTGTCCTAAGATGTGCCAGGATTTCCAACAGAAAGAATACACAACCATGTGCTCTGTCAGCCCTAAGGACTGTCAGCCCAAGTGAAGGCCAAAGAGGAAAGAAAAGGTACCACTGATTGTACAAACTGTGGGGAACTCTGGTCTGTGGTGAACTGAGAGGAGTTGAGAGGTACACTGGTGAGTTTATCACCCATTATCTTTCTGACTTGTGTCCTTAGAATTCCAGTAGTCTTGACCTTGTACAGCTGTCCTCACAGATCTTTTTCAGTTATGCACATTATTTCTATTATCTCTACTCCTCAAATCAAATTCATCAGGTATATTAGAAACTTGCAGTTGAAGAAAACACAACTAATATAAATGTACACATACATGTAAATATATGAACAAATACGGAAGACAGAAATAAGTGACATTTATACTACTCTCAAGTCTGACTCACCCCACAACTTAACGGCAGTATCGATCCTCAGGATCTCATTCCCTTATCAGGTCCCTATTTGAACCTCACTCCTTACATTAGTTATAATAGTCTCTTATTATAATATCCACTGTAAAACCAGAGGAAAAAAAGCCATGTTAGACCCTGCTTCAACCTCATCACTTACACCTTTGTTACCGGCTTCAAATATCTTAAGAAACATCTATAGAAGAGGTTCTCTCCAAAACCAGCTTTACAGAAAACCAGCTTTTGGGGCAGAAAAGATGACTGCCCAAACGGTGTCATTAAGACACCAAGAAAGCTCTCCTTCCCCTCCTCCTACCAGAGAGTCCCTACATTTGAGCTCCATTCCTTGGGCCTTTAAAAGTCTACTCATGGGGGAAGGAGGAGGGCAAAAGGGACGATTAGGCACATGTGTGTGGTGATGGATTAAAATTAGTATTTGGCTGGTGAACATGATCCTATATATGCATAAGTAAAACTATAATGATGTACACCTGAAATCTATACAGTGTTATAAACCAATGTTACTGCAATGAAAAATAAATATATAAATAAAAGTCTACTCACAGTGAGGTAGTGGTACCATCTTAAAATCACATTAAGGATCATTCAGTGGATTGTTAGCAGAGGGCAAAGCTCTTGATAAATGGAGAAAAATTAGGCCCAAAGCAAATAGGGAGATATCAGAAGGTAAAAGAAAGATATTTTTAAAAGGAACTCAGCCAAGGGAATCAAAGCAAAGCCCACTCTGCTCTGGGGTGGCTGACCTTTCTGTTTATCTTCCCCTCCCATGCTACGGCCGATAACCTACTCAAAGATCTACACTTACTCCTCCTCAGAAAGCACCTTCTCTTGGTCTATATTATACAGGGTTTCCATAATCTAAAAATCACTAGCCCCAAATGGCAGGCCTACTGCTTACCTTCCTTACTGTGGAAATAACCTCAAGCTCCTTCCTTGTGCCATCTTAAAATGCTGAGGGCTCAATAATCAGATATTACAGCAATGATATATGGTAAATATAACACATATAAATTTAACTCATTTCTCTACATTTTCTGAATATTATGAAATGTGTTTATATGTAAATATTTGGGCATATTTCCATTCCTGTGAAAGAAATGTGTGCATTTGCTTGCCTTGTAGATCACTATGCCATAAACCCCTGCCATTATTCCGGAACAAAGCAGATCTTATCAACAGCCCCATGGTCTAACCTTCTGTCCATGATACATTACTCTTCCCTCTGTCTCTCCTTATAATTCCAGGTTATACAAATAAAGTTCACTATAGAGCCCTATTAGCCTACCAACTTCAAAGCTAATTTATTGGCTCAAGATTTAGGTCAGCAGTGTCCCAACCACAAGAGAGGAGGCGGCCAATTTCTATCTGTTAAACTCTGATCTGCAGAGGAAACAACAAGAAAATGGTCTTAAGTAGCTTTAAAAGCATCAACTCAGATTATTGTACTCATTCTAGCATGACCATCAAATGCAAGAACTGTGAAAAATAAACGGATGCTGAAAAGGAAGATCATCCTTCTACGGCACTAATCACTAACTGCCCCTTCCTGCAAGCTGACTCCCTCTTTGAGCTTCACAGCTGCAGTTTGAGAGGAGCAGACTGGCCCAGGCCTCAGAGAGCACCACAGTGAGGGGACACCCACAAGGCCTGGGCAAGAGCTGTATTTCCCCGAGTTTGATGAGGTAACTGCCAACACTCTTTAACCAAGATTAGTGGGTGACAGAAATCTAGTTTGAGCCCAGGAAAGGCCAAACACACACATATTAGGAGATACTTTAAACAGATAATACTAAATCATCAAACATTAAAAATCACTTCTCTTCTTCATCCTGTCTGTTCATGCTGACTGGTATAATGAATTCTTCAAGCTTTACCTTGACTGTGTGTGTGTATATCTATATATATATACACACACACATGTTCAAGTATATGTGTCTATGTGTGTTCATAAATATATAATATACAATTGTACTATATTTAGTGACTTATAGTTACTTTTCATTCTTTTTTGTTGTTTAGTTGTTTCCCCGCACTCCCCCAAAGGGTACTTTGAAATCTTGCCAGTTTTTACAATTAAACCTAACCATCTGGACTAAAATCTTCACATTCACTAAATTAGTCACAGATTTTGTGGGTAAGCTGAGAAAGTAAATGGTATGCTCAGTGCTAGGATTTAAACCACATCTACCGCAGCAAAACACTCTCTCTCCAATAATCTCTCCAATTATGCAGGCACATTCAGGCTCAAATAACACGGAGGCAACTATAACTCACTGCAGAGAATATTTGTACAGTTAATACTACTCTTTACATCCAGAAGCGAGTTACAACAGATCCAAAATGAAATTCTTCAAAAACCTTTCAGAATTTATTTTACAGACAGAAGATAAAACAGTACCTATTTTTCCACCACCATTTAACTTCCTCCAACTATTAGTGGTGCTGACAAGCTGCTCACCAAACTCAGAGGTGATTTGATGAGATCTGTATCTGTGTGTTGAATGCTGGTAAAAATGTGATTTGAATATACTGGGCGTTCTCTAGATTTTTCTAGTACTCCAGTCTTCGAACCTCTTCAGATTTCACTATAAGTGTCAGAAAAGGAAAATTCAACATGTTTAAGGTTCAGCATAGTCAGAGAGTTGAAATCCAACAAGGGCAAGTGATTTCTTGTTGTCATCTAATCACCAGTAAGTAAACAGCTGTACATATTACAGAACTTCCATCAATCTAAAACTGGAAGTAACTCTGCAGCTGTACTAACCCCAGGTAAGTGGAAAACACGGGTTTTTACAAGGAAATAATGTACATGAATTTATAACAGGCTTATGGAGTCACATGCTACCCTTTTAAAGATTTTAAGCCTTTAATATGAGCTAAAATAGAAAGTACTAGACTTTGGTGTAACCAGGTTTATAAAATCATTTTCAGAGCATCTGAAAAAGGTTAGCATTTTTCCTTTCACATTTCATATGGGCAACAAAAAGCATCCACTTAAATAGTATCCAGAACAAGTTAGAGAGGAGGAATCTGACACAAGGGGAACCCTTGTTAATATGCAGGAAGCTCAGCACCGATTTCCTGTGCTTTATGTACAAATGAACATGGACTCAACTCACTGAAATACATAGTATGTTTAGGGGGTTTTTAAAACCTTCAGAAGCATCCACGTCGTGGAGGCACTGACAATTTGATTTAAAAAAACTTTCTTTCCAGGAGGGATTAAAATTGTAAAGAGATTTCAAGCTTGCAAAACCTCTAGGCTCTCATAAATACTAACAGGAGCTGCGTTTTTTATCTTTGCACATTTGTTTTGGTTTGCTAAGTAAACCTAGCTTGAGCACACATTAAGTCAAACAACACCCAAAGAAATCAAATTTAGGGGTTCACCTCTTTGGCAAAACATGACTTTTTTTTTTTTGCATGATTTTGAAAAAAACGTATTTACACGAGTTTAATCTACTTAGTAGATTAGTTAGTTACTTAGTACCTATTAGTTAGTTACTTAGTAACTATGACAGTGCTAAATTTTATGAGATTTAAAAGTTGGAAGTTTTAAAACTCATGTTGGATGCTCACAGAAGTAAAAACCAGTCTCTTTCTTCACTAATATAGGAAATAATAATAGAAAAGCATCCAGAGTGAACATTAAAAAGTCACTAGTTTGACAAGGCTGAAACCATTCAGAGCTGTATCTTTACACCCTCTTTGCTTCCCCATTCCTACAATCCTCCCATCGCTCACCACCCCCCAAAAGAAACAGATCTGTAAAATGAAGCTATCAGCCAAGATTTAGACTCAAAAAAATCAAACCATTTCAAAAGGATCATGATACCACAATAATAACACCGGAACTTAGTAAGGAGAAAAACAAAACAAGATCATGTCAAGCCAACTTAACATATTTAAAAGTTCAATTTATCAAATATGCATCAAGTAACAAACAAATAATTTTAATGTTACAGAACAAATGGGCTTTTTCATGGCCAGACTACAAAGACATCATGTAGAAACAATACTTGTAAGTAACCTGAGTTATCGTTAGGGTGACAGTTCATACACAGAAGAGCACTTTGAGATAAAGGGTTTCACTCCCAAGAAGATTAATGTAAAAATAAAAACAGTGAATTGGAGACTGTTCAAAATGATACTTCTAAAAAACAACACTTCACTAGTGATTTCCTTAAGCCTGTTATTCATAAAAGGATTAAAAGGACAAACTACAGCTACAATGGGAACAAACGCTATGATTTCTGGTCTTCTACTGTTAGATATAATCTAGTCTTAAAAAAAAAAAAGACATCCTGAAATTCTGGCTGCCAGGCAACAGCTCTTCCCCCCCAAATTGCTATACCACTTCACTGCTGTTGCTGGAGAGTTCTTCTCTATTCAGTACCATGGCCACTAACTGATGAAATAGTGGGGAATTTCTGTAAACGGTCCCAATTATTCAAGAGAATGCACTGTGTAGGGCCGCTTAACAAAGGCTCTCCACCAACCACTCACTTTCCCATACACCTTCTTTCTAATTTTTACTCCCTGCCTCCACTGCCACCACTATCACCACCACCACCACCACCACAACCACCATTCCTCCTCATTTGAACAAACAGGGAAATTCAGCAACAGCCATTGCCCCTCTCTCAGCTGGAAGAACCGGAAGTTTTCAGCTTCCTGACCAGGCAGCAAAGAAACGACAACCTGCCTCTGCCTTCCTCCCCTCTCTCTTTACAACTTAAAAAGTACACTTGGCCAGGCTGTTCTCACCATTAAACAATTCATTCTTCTTCTGTGAAAACCAGAGGTTAAACCAGCTGAGCATGATCACAAAACATAACACTGGGCATTCAATTCCTATACCTTATGGCCTCATTCTTTTACCTCTTGGTCCACAGGATTTGGTGACCGAATAAATCTTAATCTGTAAACAAATGGTCTGCTCTACAATTAAACCATTCATTCTCTTTTTTTTTTTTTAACTGCTTGGCGGCTACCCAATCCAGACTTCTAGGTTCTTCCATTATTTAGTGCTCCCAATGGTTAAAAGGCAATAAGCTCATTTGGAGTTTATAAAACTATGCACCATCAACAAAAGCATGTAATGCTTCCAAGATGCACGGTGGCTTCTACAGGCACAATGGGGAGCTGTGTGCAGTCTCCCCCAAAACAAAAATGCCCAGCCCCAATTAAGCACCCTGGGGGCCTTCAAAGCAGTTATGCTAAGTTCCAAATACAGCAAGATCCACTTGAACTCCGACTGTCTTGTATGCTTTTCCTCCCAAGGTAGGGAAAAAGCCGGGCAGACTGACCTCATTAAAGGGTAATTAGTGAACCCCGGGACTTGAGGGGCTAGCACAATTGTGCCTATTGTGAGCATTTCACTATGGGGCCACTATTTTCTTTTCTTTTTTTTTAACCCAGGAGGCCTCTACAATCTGAAAGGCCCACATTTTAAATTTTTAAGGATTTCAATCTGGCTGTTTTTTTCTACTACCAGTCACAAAGTAAGAAAAAAGGAAGCAATACAAAGAATGCTCCTGCTTATTTTGTGGAATTCTGACATAGCGAAAAGTTTCTAAATGAAAGAATTTAAATAATTTATATTGTATTTATAATAAATAATTTAAAATAAAATAAGTTTTGTTTTAAACTAAGTGAAATAAATGCTCCACTTCCTGGTTACAGAGATTGAAAACAGCACATAAAAAAAGGACATTACAAATCAATCAATACAGAGCTTTTATGATTACATGTGACAATGATGTTAAAAAAAACTCATCTGTTTACATGTGAAGCTGTTATTTAGAAACTAATACAAAGTAATGTGATCAACATAACCACTTTACCATCAATAAAATTCTCCACACCTCTTTAAAGCTCATTATTACTGTTGATATTAATCTGCCAAGATGCTGAGAACTGAACGCTACTATAAAATGCACCAGTAAATTTGCCTGTTTACATTCTTTAACTTAAGAGGACAACCTTTCTGCAAATACTAAGCCAGAGACCCACTGCCTTGGTACTAAAATTCGCCAGTACGTGAGAAAGTGATTGTTAAGGCAACTAATAAATAAAGCTAAACTTGACCTTCTCAGCAACAAAGATTTAAACAACTCTAAAATTTACATATAATCAGGTGGATCAATATCTTTGTAAAAAACTAACAAACAAAAACACTGAAAAGGAGGAAATAGAGTTGGAGTAATGATCTCCCTCAAAGTAGAGCCACCCCAAAACCCAGAGTCCAGCACATTCTCCTCATAGCGGATTACGTAGAGGGATAAGGAATACTAAAGTCATAGGAAGCCATCAACTACGCCTACTGCAGCCCAAAAGTTCCAACAGCTTGTGCTCAGGACAGTGTGATTGGGATCTAGGCACAAACTCGTAGGATGACATTAACGCCCAAAGTGACGTCTTTAATGCTGCCCTTGTATTTGTTAAGCCAATTTATCACACAATTCGTTTATCTGGGCTTATAGCTTTTGAATATCAAATGAAAGAATTTAAAAGTGTGTAACAAGTTGTTTGATTTTTGGCTAAATATACTTAAGCTACATTTAGAAGTAAATTTGTGTGTATTTGTGTTCTGTTAAAACACCGCACCAGACCCGTCCATTAAATTTGGGCAAACATCCTTGTTTTGTTTATTTTAGAAATACTACAAAATGTATTTGCGTAGCTTAGACATATGTAATACATTTTGAGAAATCTTGAAAAGATGGAAAAGCCTTACTAAGAGATGGGGGACCCCACCATAGTTGTTGTGTTTTTCTTTTTTTTAATATACTAGTAAATGAGGCTTTGAGGAAAAAATGCAAATCCTGGAAGTCATTCCAAACAGTTGGAAACTCTTCCTCTTAAAGTAAATCCAAGGGCTCAAAAAATAAATATTCAAGAGCATTAATTTGTTTCTAGATGTGTGCGTGCAAGTAAAACAGCAGTCATAATGTGGAAATTTCAGTCACATTTTGCAACTAATTGGAAGCAGATTAGAATTCCGCCTCAGGGGAACGTTGTCAAACTAGAAGCTGGAGCAAATGAAGAAAGAGGTGAGGGCGTCGGGAAGAGCTGACAGATTTACAGCGCTCGGGGCTGTAAATGGGTCCTGGGCGGGAAGAAGGGCGCGTTCCCGGCCGCCGCGCGTCCCCGCAGCCCCGCCCGGAGCGCGCGTCCCAGCCCGCGGCGCGAGCGGCCACGCCCCCGGGGCCGAGCCCTGCATCTGCTCCCGCTGCGGAACAATAAACTGGGCCTTGGGCAGAAACCAGTGGTCCTGATAAGATGTAAAACCTGCAGACTGATAAACTGGAGCAGGCAAAAGTCAGAAGGAGAGAAGGTTTCTTTATGCTCAAGGTGGGGGGAGGGCAGAGAAAAAGAAAGCAGATTGTGGAGGATAATACGGCAATGGAGTAATGGAAACAGCTGCTCGCTTTCTACTTCAGTGTCTGGCATCTGCTGCGGCATCATGGGAAAGGCTGGTGAAGGATTTGGGCAAGGAATGTAAATGTAGACAATTGGCCAGATGGAGTTTGATGCGGAAAAGCTCAATTGCTCTGTTTTAAAATCATGTTGTTCCCTTTGGGGAGCAGAAGCAAACAATATTACTTAACTCAAATTCCACCTTCAAAGCAGTTTAAAGGTTTGGGAATGTGAATCGCTTTTCAATCAGTGACTGAAGATGTGAAACAATATAAAGGGATAAAGCCTCGTTGTTGGAGTAGCCTCCATTGGTCAAAGTGTTCTCTCATCTTCCACAGAGCTTCACAGAAGAGTTAAGCTGAAGTACTTTTCTATGTATTTCACTTACTTTGAAAAAAATGTTTCTTAAATCACCACTGCTTACTTCTGACCTGGCTCTTGGGACAATTTCTATTTGTTGTGCCTATTTTCCCCTTGGCTGCAAAGATTCAGTTCTAATTTCATTTCCATCATGAAAGAATTGGCAAAGAACTAAAACGCAGAAATACATAACTCAGGCGCTGCTGTGCTAGTCATAAGCCTATAATAAAGCACAGATTTGATAGCATTATCCATGTACTGTGGTGAACCACACACAAATAAACAGTTCTCCATGAAGAATGAAAACCCGAGGCTTCAACCCTTCCAATTCAAACATTATTGTTGCTTTTAACATGAGCCATCCATAAAGTCAACCAAGAAGGTGACAGGAAATCCAAAAGTAATCTGGTCTGGCTATGCACATTTGCAAAATAAAAAAAAAGGAGAGGCTTTCCAACTCATCTTGAGGATGTTCTAAGTGAAGAATGGGTAAAACTGTAAAATCTAGGCAGAGAAACAAATGGTACTTTTATGCCAAGTGAATTCAAACACGTGGTGGGTGTAGCAACCAACAAAAGTACAGCCCTCCAATATGGAGAAAGCTTGCTAACCTAACAAGGAACAACTTAGACACGACCTTTGAACCTTCAGTGACTAATTCAAAAGACAAAAAGGTGGACCTAAAGCAGCCAGAGGGCCAGATGTGCTTTCCTAAGAAACCAAACGAGGAGTTTTCTTTAATCAAAAGGACGAACAGTGACTTGTAGGAGTTTATGTAAGTGTGACCAATTGGAACTTTGTCGTCTGTTGCTAATTGAAGCATATAAAAGAGTCCATTTCTTAAAACATACTACAAACACTTTTTTTTTTTAATTCACTGCCACATGACAAAAACCAGAATCAAGTTGACTAGCAGAAGATCAGTGCAACCAAAGACCGAGCTATTATTTCAGACTGTCAGGGGAAGGCAGTAAAATTGCTACCAGGTCTCCTTAAGTTACCCTTCAATAAAAAGAAGCCATCAGGGAAATAAGAGGAAAAGAAAACACATCAAAACCCTAAAAGTCCCTTTAAGTAAAATTATACGTCTGTGGCACCATGCCATCTGCTCTCTGGTTAACATAATAAGCCAATTCCACAACCTAAATATCTGCTTTCTAAAATCATTATGTACAACACAAAATATAATCAATATATTTTTAAACTGTAAAAGCTGCATTCATAATGGCATTATTGGAATATGCCTAAAAGTCCCTGTAGGCACATTTTTCTTAAGGTGCTGGCTGACAATGAGGATTCTCAAGAGGCACAAAGCTCAGTGGTTGAGCTAGAATAGTCACAGTGAATAATAATCAAACTGGGGTGGGAGGTGGGGATGAGAAAGAGAAAGGAGCTTTGAAAAATCAGCAGTAGTAGTTATGCATCACTTCAAACCCATTTGTTTAACAGAAACACCCTTCCCTTTGAGTTCTCTATTACAACTGAAATACATATTTTTAAATTTTCATTTAGCTTCACTGGGGGGGGGGGGGAGCCTTCTGAATACCAGATGAGATCCACGTGGTCCAAGGCCCAGTGACCTATCAAAATGTAAGAAGTATTTGCTTTGTGATCACTTCAGTTCTTCAGGCAGAACCCATAATCTCTTTTAATACATTCCCAAAGGTATTCCTAACCAAAATTGAGCAGATATGCAGAACTCAGCTTTAGGAGCAATGTGCCAATCTCACCCTCTGGAATATCCTTTGAGCTCTCAAAATAACATTGCAAACAGCCCAACTGCTGGTCAAGCTACTATGAATAGTTTAACAACCTTTCATTCAGTCACAAAGGCTTTGTTCCAGTTGCCAAAACCTTTAGCTTAAATTAAAAAGAACTTGCAACAGAGAGCAAGTAGTCACTAGTGAAACTTCAGCTGGGAGAAAGAATGGGACACGGAGGGGCCCCTTTACTTTGGGGCAGAGTGGCACATAAAATCAACAATGACACTTTTTTTAGAGAATAAAGCCCATACTAACTAAATACTCCCAATCCAACATCTACATATGCCATAATAACATTTATATACACACACCTATGAAATAAACACCAGAGTTACAGGGCACCAGGACGATCCCTATGTTAGTCTATAATGATGACCTAAGTCATTTCTGAGGCAGAGATTTCTCCTGCACTCTTTCCCTATAACCTTAAATGTACAGATTAAGAGGGTATTATTATTTATTGACAACAATCCTAGTGAAGAAGGGTTATTTCCACTACGATGTTGCTAAAGATAGCCCAATATTTCCTTAGTTCTGGCTTCCAAGTTCTACAATGCTATACAAGTAACTTAGGAATAAACTGCTTAGTATTCAAGCAAAACCCGTGATGTTCAGATCACTGGCAAGTTCAGGGTGCTGGCAATCAAAACTATGTTGTGCTACAGTAATTACTATGAAAAACTTCCAGTGCTTAATATTAAAGAATAGAATAACATGATCCTTCCACCTTTTCTACACCTCTAGAGTGTGTTCAACATGGCAATTATCTCCCTTCGAGAAGCAGAGAGTTTAAACTGCATTGAAACTCAATTATACCTATGACTTTTTAAACACACACTTCAAAAGGCAGGTTTCATCACATTCAAATCACTGAGCAAAATCTTTTCCCTAACTTATAAAAAAGATTTTACCCCTCTCCCATGAGATATCTTCAGGTATAAAAATGATTTCTTTTTAGCTTTTGGACCCACTTTTTCACTTTATTAAAGTAGAGGGATGACTGAGCAATGATGAAGGAAAAGAGAGATCCCATCTGATGATAACAGTTCGAGGTCCAGTTCTCCAGTTCTCTCGGACGGGCATTACCACACAGCCTAGAACTGCCACCATTTTAAAAAACCAGATCACACACTTGTTAACAAAAAACACATTACTTTGCTACTTTTAAGAATGAAAAGGAACTAGGAGTAGTAGATTTATGATTTAAGTGCTTGTGGCTAAAATAGCTTTCCAATTATCAAGGGCCTCTTAGGAAGAGCAAGAATGCATTATGTGTTAATGACCACAACCAGGGGTCCCTTCTCCACTCTTTTGTCAGAACCAGAGCAGATCCTCCCCGCAGCTTCACCATTAACATGTCTGTTTCCTGTCAGCCCTCTCAGAGATAATGTCATTTATCTCAGGGAGGCACAAGCCCAGTCATTAGCTTCTATAAAAGACCTCAAACAAAGGCCGGATAATGTTTTACCCAGGGCTCTTACTAAAACCAGAACCAAGCAGCTCAGCGTCCAAAAGTCAAGGACTCAAAAGTTATCGTTAAAAGAATATTTTCCTCATTATCAACAATCCTGGACTGCAGCTCTGAACCACAGCAAGGTCTATGTATAGTAAACACCAGTCCAGGGCACTATCACATACAATTAGATTAACCGATAAACGCTGACCAGAGTTAGCCTGCAAGAGCCTTTGCCCCCCCTTGCCTCCAGGGGGAAAATTGACAGAGTAATTCAGGTACTGACTAAATAGTTAGATCTTTGAAGAACTGACCCCTCATTGTGATTGCCTGCAGGAACTGAATAACCATTAGAAAGTGTTCAATGGTGAGGCTTCTGGAAATCTTTTAAATGAAAGTGGAACTGGTTAAAATAAATGTAGGAACATGTGTTTTCACAGTGTTGCTCATATTACTGCAATTTCAAGTTTCTATGAAGTACCAGGTGAACTTTTTTAAATTAAAAAAAAAAAACAGACACAGTCAAAATTGGAGCAAATCTCAGCCATTCAATCCTTGTTTTTCATGCTGAAAACGAAGAACAGATGGTACTTTCCATGTTGTTTGAACCTGGTTATTGAACACCTCTGTGGTTAGGGAGATTTCTGCCTAGCACTTTCGGCATACATTTCATTTACCAACTATAAAATGCTGCTTAGGAAAAATAAGTCTTTATAACACCCTAATTAAAACCATCTTGCAGCCAAGCAATTTCACTTGAAGAGCATTCTTAACCTCGTGACATTTGCACAATCAATCCCTCCCCCACCCCTTTTTACAGACTATTTGCAAAGTTATTATAAGTTGCTAAACATTATCTATCTCCTTTAGCACAATCTTGATCACTTGTGCGTATTTTTTAAATTTCTCCAGCAAACCCAGCAGATTTCACACACTACGCTGTGACCTCAGTGATGTGCCTGGTCACACAAATACTCCAAGCTCCATGGGTTCTCACAGAAAGCTTCCTTGGGGAAAGGGCAGCCCCTCTGCACCCACCTCAAAATGCCCTGTCATCCTCCGAGGAAGCCTATAGAAAAGTAAGGATCAATGCTGATAGGGAGCCACCCTTAGTTACTAATGTTTTTAACAGCTAAATCCCTTATGTAGCTTTCAAAACAGTTTGCTGTCCTACAACAATGGACTTTGTTCTTTAATTATAGCAAGTGACCTTTCTGCCCTTTTATTTCACAGTAGATAAACTGCACTCTCTAAGCATTTGTAGGGGGCACCATATTTGAGGGGGGAAAAAAGGCATATCGTCCACAAAACTCATTAATCAAAATATGTTCTTAAACTGCTCACACTCACTTAGAAAATGTGCCAGAATTCCCTAGTGAAGTGTAAAAAGGCTTCCACAAGAGAATAAAATAAAATGAATGATATCCTTTATAGACAGATCCATTTGTAGACACCACCTTTAGGCTGTTAAGGCCCAGCTTGATGAAAGCAGTATGATACTAGAGAAATAATTCTCTTTCCCGAATATGTACTGAAGGGTCAGAACCCTAAGACACAACTATAAGAACTCTCGTGGTTTTCATGTCTATTTAAGCATCCACTGTTTTTAAGAATTCTATGTCTTTTTGAATTTTCCAGCCATCAAATAAACCCATGTCATCTGTTTAACTATTTAGCCCAGCAGAATGCCTGTGTCTGATAAGTCAAACTGTAAGAAGGCAAAGGAGGATACGTGCATGAGAGCCTCAGTACAGGCTATTATGCTTCAAAAGAAAAGAGGGGGAAGGTGGAGAAGCAGGTTTTAACAACCAAAAGCCAACCCGTCAAATCTACTTATTCAGACATGTCACTGGTGGCTTAACCACAAAATGGGCTACAGAAATATAGCTCAAACATCTTAGAATTATGGCATGTTTTGATTTTGTTCACGTATTAAGGGAGTGGCGACTTTTACAACATACTTGTGGTTTCCACATAAAGGAGCAGAACACTCATTGATTTAATTAGGTTTCATAAGGTCCAATTTATCATGTTTTACATGACTTCGTGTAGTGAAGAAACAGAAAAAACAGACCAAAAATAGGCATTTAAGCATGCTGTGAAAATTAACCGGTGACAGCAAGTCTTATGCATCTCCTGTGAACCTTCCAACCAGGAAAAAAAAGCACACACACATACACACCCCTCCTTGGTTTTCACTTTTGGCCCTTCATGAGCCACATCTGATTGCTGAAAATTAATCATCTTCACTTTTGAGGCACTGACTCTTCACAAACCCAGATAATCAAGCAAGGCTGAAATTAAAACACTGTACAAAATGTCAAAAAACCTTTCTCAAAGATGTCTCAGTGTTGAAGTATTTTGTCAGGTAAAGCTTGTCCTACTAAATCTTGACCTCCTCAATAGGTATCCTCCCATCATTAGGAAGTATTTTCTAAACCGAAGTCTAATTTTACACAGCCATGAGTTAGTGAATTAGAGTTACTTCCCTGGGTGGCATCTGTGCAAGGGAGTGCCATCTCTGTGTGCCCAGGATGAAAGCATTCTTAAGAGAAGTCATTCTGGGGTGGGGTGGGGGTGGGGAGGAAAGCCCGAAAGAACAGTGCTGGGGATCCTGAGCCTACACCCCAGTTTGACGGAGAACGGCCAACACTGCAGGATCCAAGCCCCTCGGAGCCATCCCTGAAGGGTCCCTGTGCCAACACCAGTCGCTATGGTTGGTGGTGGAGTGAATCTGAATGCACTCTCTCCCCTCCTCCACCCCAGACCCATCATGACTTGTTTGCTCTTCATTTATGTAATTCATATTATCACATTTATACTGCTCTGACTGAAGATGAGTTGCACGTATATGAATAATTTAATTCTTCCGTTCTTCATCCAGTTTCCTCTGTGACTGGAAAGTGAAAAGAACACAAAAACTGGAGAACCGACACCACGCTCTAATCTCAGTTGCCATGACAGCAGCCTTTGAGATACTGAAATGTTCCGATTGCCAGCTAAACAAAATTGTTGAATGTGAACATTTGGCTGGAAGATTAAAAGGCTAAAGGGAATGCAAAAGGGCAGTACCTCCCACATTCCAGGCAGCAGTGAATCCAATCAAATGGCTCTGACTCCTTAACCACAGCCATTGTGAGCACTGGATTAGGGCAATTCATCTAGATAGTTAGAGCAGATTAGAACTGCAATTTGAAGACTATTGGCAACAAAAGCAAATGCCCTACTGTACTAAGTAATAAGAAGATTTCAGAACGCCTTTTAGCAGAAATGATGTGAAACTACACATTTAAACATAAGAATCGAAACCTGGATTTTTAAAAATTCATTTAAATTCATCAATGTAAAATGCTGCCTGACCAAGAGGATAAAAATAAAAGTGTTCAGAGGCTTTCTGCGATTTGGGCATTATCTACACCTTAATATACCTTCATCAACTTCTAAAATCATAAAATCAAAACTTTATTCCTGAAGTCCAATTTAAATCTTGAACACTCAAAAACAAAAATATAAAGGTTTAAATAGAAAGCAGTGAATAACTGTACACAGAAATGATTACCCCAAGACATCTTACAATTCTGATCAAGTTAGAAATAGCAAAAATCAAATTATTTAAAAAGCATATTTCCAAACAACCAAGCCACAACCCACATGACATGAATTTTGCTTCTACAAGGCACAATCTGTAGAATGAATCTAAAGATTAATTTTATAGAAACATCACCCACTCCCCCAGTTCACTCCCAACCTGCCCGATGGACAGAACACCTTCAGTCCTGGGATTACTCAATGCACAATAATTGCCAGCCCAGTAAGTCACAGGCCTCCGGCACTAAGCAGCACAACACTGGGAGCAATTCCTCAAGGGCAGTGTCTAACTAGACTTTAAGACCATGACAAAGAGGGGAGGAAGGGTCCAAATTGCCTAAATCAACAATCCCCATTGCTCAAATGCAACTCATAATTCTAGTATCCTTTGGCTATGTCTTCACATTTCAGGAACACCAAGCCACTGTCTATTTCACTTTTCTTAGCAACCCTTTCAGCTCCCTAGTCAACCTAGAAATCCAAGTGGTAACACTCTTAAATCTCCAGCTAAGAACTGGGCAAGGGAACAAGGCTAGAGTCCTAGCAGCCACCAAACCATCCCATTCTTTCCACACAGTTATGAAATCAATGACCCTAGGACACCAAAGGTAGGGTTTAATTCAGGACCAATAACAGGATGAAATCCTTTGACAGAACTATTTTTGGAGAATGTAACAATAAAATAAATGGGTTGAGGGTGGAGTGTAAATTACAATCCTCGACATACCTTTCCAGGGCGGGAACATGAACCCTGTACCTGAGGACACATTACCAGAAATACTAGGGCATGTAAATTAAAACAGAAGACAGCTCTCCTTAGTGGAGAAACCAGGACAAGAGTCAAGTGGGTGCATGAACAGGTTGTCTATTAAAGGCACACCGCAACTGGCTGACTGGCCAGGAGCCCTTTCTTCAGGGCAAAAGGTACTTAGAACACTCAGGCCCTCCCACCTGGGGACCCAAACACTAGCACCACGAGCAGCAGCAGCAGCAGCAGCAGCAGAAGCAAGAGCTGAACAGTGACACCCAAGCAAGCTCCCCCGTAACAAATGTTCAAGGAAAGGATGCAGATAATAGAAATCTCACAAAGGACCAGAAAGCACGAATAAGAAGTGTAAGGCACACAGAGGCACACCCCCCACACACCCACACAAATGCACACAAAGAGGAAAGTGGAAGATCTAGGAAGGCGACTTTATCCTACCTTCTCAGTTTTCAGTTTCTTGATTCGCCTGTGGCTCTCCTCCTCCTCCTCTTCCTTCTTTACCAACATAGAGTTTCCCATGAGCCCTGAATCCGGGGCACTTTTGCTAACTTCCCCTGCAGCCGCGACGCTGCCACTCCCAGTGCCCCCGCAGTGGAAGGGGCTCGTGCCACCTCCATTGCTCTTGGCCCCAAAGCCATAGAGGTGCCCCCCGGAAGGGGCCTGGCTGCCACTGCCATTCTGGTGGCCCTGAAGCAGGTCGTGCTTGTCCTTCCTGGATTTCCCCGCATCCTTATCCCGCTTGGCTCCTCGGCTGCTCTGGCTTTTACCTGGCTTCTCCTCTTTGCTTTTCCCACAGGAGGCCGCCCCCGCGGTGGCAGCGGAGGTGCCGGTGCTGGTACTGTTGCTGTTTGGGTTGCCGCCGCCGCCGCCGCTGCTCACACTTTGACCCAGCGCTGAATTCATGCCAGTTGCCTCTCCAGGGCGCCCTTGGACTTCCTGCCTCTTGCCAGTGCTGCTGATCTCGGGAATCCCATACAAGGCAGCAGAAGGCAGAGATTTATTAGCATCCTTAGAAGTTTTACTCCTTTTCACTTTTGATTTGCTGGTCTCTTTGTGTGAATTCCCCTGGGGAGCAGAGGGCTGAACAGAAGCAAATTTTAGGCCATCAGCTAAGGCTGCGGTAGCAGCGGCCCCACTGGAGGCCAGACCTCCACAATCCTTAGAGCTGCTGCTGGTGGTGGTGGTAGAATTACTCATCTCAAATTTCTGTCTGTCTTTCTCCAAATCAGCGTCCAAATCAATTATTAAATTTCCAACCCCGATTTCCCAATCATCGCCACTGTCATAAGTATCAACCGTATTTGGATCCACACCTTTTCCTGCCGTAGAAATGTTCACTGACATCCTGAAGATGAGCTCTCTAGAATAAAAACCCGATGAACTTTCCTTTGGAGATGAGGGGACATTCGTTTAGCTCCGCTGGGCTTTCTCTTAAAAAAAAAAAATCTTCTAATCTTCCTCTTCTTTTTCCTGCCCCAGGAATGTGTCCAGGGATTTTACACCCTTCAGTCCAGGTCCACCTTTTCCTGTGAAGGGGGGAAAAGTCGAATATTTCTTGTCTGGGTGTTACCAGAATAAAAAACGATTAATATTGGGGAGTCAGTAAGGGGTACAGGGAAGGATGGAGAGTAAGGTGGCTCATGTATTGTCTCCACAGTCCAATATCAGGTTTAAAGGAAAATAACCAAACCCGAAAAACATACCCATGACAGTAAGCATCTTACAGTAGCTAAAAAAGAAAATCCCTTTATCAACAATACAAGGATAATCACTTTTTTTAAAGGCATTAAAATATCTTAAGGATCTAAGTCAAGTCCAGAATGGTTTTTTTTTTTAAGAGTTTAGGATTTTTTTCTAGCACATACATGTGATCTCTCAACCCCAGAAACACAGGCTGAACACTCAGACAAGAGAGAGGAACACGGCTTTAAAACCCTCAACATGTCCTAGATCTTGCAATTTAAAAGAGCAGACCCTGGAAGTTCTCTGAGGCTAGTTTCAGAATGATGCTGCTAAATTTTCCATATTTCTAATTTTATTACTTCTTTTTACAAATTGTCTGGGCAATCTGGTTTTTGTTCCCAGTAAGGAACAGAAAAAAACAACCAACAATCCCCCCATACACATACCCCCTCCTATCCTCTCTTCCCCAACAGTTTAAACAATTTTATTTTTGAAATATACACACTCGTATTTAAAAGCATTTCTCCATAGAAAAGACAGTGTTAAATAAAAGGCTAAATATCTGCCTTTTGAAAAAAAAAATTACACCCAAACAATTCTACCATATTCCTAGGTCACAGACTTGCTCAATCTGTTAAATATGGTGCTACTGACTGTACGGGGAAACTGATTAAGACATACACTTTAAGTGATCTGCGCCAAGGTGGCCTCAATGACCGCAAATGAGTGTGTGTTTGACAAAGATCAGTTAAAACGGTTTTAAAGGGATCAGCCCCTTTTTAACAGTTGATTGTCAAGAAAAAATAAATAAATATACATACACACACACACACAGACATTGCTTACCTTTAATCCTTTATCATTTTTTAATTAGGCCAGCAAATCAAAATGCCTTTCCCACTCCACTCGGCAAACAAGCCTGTGCCTCATTTTACTTAAACACCAAATGATCAAGAAGGAAGAAACCAAATAACACATCTCAGCCAGAATAATCACTCGATAACATTATTCCACCTCCCCACCCCCCTTTTGGCAAACGGATCAGGAGTCCTTTTCTCCTTAAAAAAATGTGTCACTGTACAGCTGGGAAGATAATGTTTCACATTCACAACAGAAGCACCAAAGGTTTTTTTTCCTCTTAACAAGCATCGAGAATAATAGTTTTTAAAAAAAGAGAGAGCTTAGAGAAAAAAGTTTTCCCAACTTCTCATTCCGCCTTCAGTTCCAGACTTGAGTCACCGTGATCAGTAAGTAATGATCCCATGTAGCAAACCTACAGGCGTCCGCTAGTAACAAGACAGAATGTGCTAACATCGGGATAAATTAGTGAAAGGGAAGAAAGAATAAGAAGAAAGGACTGAAAATCTGGGCTGGATTCCGCCTGTTAGTCGGGAAGTGGCATTTTTCCGCCCGTCCTGACAGATTTGATTTCTTGAACTAACTTAAGAGGAAAGGAGGGAGAAGCGGGGGGGGGGGGGGGGAGGAGGAGGGAGGAGGAAGAAAGGGTGGGATGAGAAGCCGAGCTGGAGGAGAAAAAGAAAGGTGTGGAGGGGGAGGGGAGCAGAGGATTCAGTGAGCTGATAAACCAGTTATAACAGCATTCGCTCGGGGCGGGGGGCGGAGGGCGGCGGCGTGGGGAAAATAACGGCATTTAAAATTGGTTCAGTCTTCGAAACCCAAAGGATGTGATGTTTTCCTGTTTTATGTTGTTTTAAGAAAAAGGAACCGAGTTCCTAGTATAGTCCCCAAGGGGGGAAAAATCCGCTGCCGCTCAAGCCAATCAGTCATGTGGTAATTCGATAATTAGAGTCAAAAAAAGATTTTTTTTAAGGCGACCTTTTTCAGGACAGTTTTTCTCATTTATAGTCGCAGCAAACGGTGCGTCTCCCTTTTATTTATTTTTCTCTCCTCCTCTCTCGCCCACCCCCTCCTGTGTTTAGTCAGATGGCCCCGGAGCTTGGCTTAGTATTTTTAATTAGCTGGCGTTTGGAAGCTAAAAGCAGTAATGAATTGTTGATGGATTGGAAGTGGAGAGTCGCTTTGCTGGAAATGTCGGGGCTGGGAGAGGGGGATGGGCGAGTTAGCAACAACCAACCATCTAAAAGGAGCGATTTTGTTACAGTGCAAGCCTTTCACATCACGTGAGGATCAAGGGCTCAATTGGTTGTCGTGAGAACAAAAATGGTGACAAGCGTATCAAGAAAATACTGATCTGGTCTTTAAAAAAAAGCTGAAGGTCTCTCCCCTCCCCCTGCACACACTCTGCCCCCCGCCGCCGCCTTCCCCCCCTGCAGTGGGCGCAGCTACAAGTTATGAATGTGAAACATTTCTCGCAGATCTAGGATCTCGGAAGTTCGGAAGGAGTGAAACGTAATGAGCACAAGAGCAAAGCAGATGTTTTAAAGAAACACCTTATAAACCTTTCCTCAACTTATCTCCAATTTGTCGGCTTTCCCAAGGGGCCTAAGCGAGGGGGGGAGGGCACCTCCGAGCTACTTGGTTTTAGGGACCCCCTCATGTCTTAAACAAAGAAAAACATTTTGCTAGCTCCCAAGCCAGGTCCTGTAATAAACACACCATTGTTACTATTTGTGGGTTTGTTTGGGTTGGGTGGGGCTTTTTTTTCTTAATGGTGTTTTTGCGGCTTGCTTTTTTTAAGGAGGTGGAAAATGGTAATTATAACCATTACATGTAATGGGTGACTATTCCCTTGTTTAATATTAAATTATTGGGCACTAGGATGTGACAGGAGACAGAAATCGACTTGTTCTGCCCTTGCCCCCATTTTCCTGGCTCTCTTTGGAAGAGGGTCTTGCCCAGCTAGGATAAGAGAGGGAGAGAGTAAGGTGAGCTAGAGAATGGACACTGCAGATCAGGATATGTAACTGTGTCACTTTTATTCTCCTTGGGTTAGAGCCCAAAAGGTAATTTACTCTAAGTTACTCCGAGTGCCCAGTCAAGCTTAATTTGTGTGAAGAAGTTACAAATGCTTCACCCTCCACTGAATAAAATTCACCCTTCCTGGGTTGTTGTTCTCAATGCAAAAGCCAAACCCTGTAACTAGTTCCTCATTTCAATGCATAAAACTCGCACATTCCCCTGCATGAAGTCCCCGCTAAGTGCTATATAGAGACACACCACGCAACCGTACTTACGGTCTGTATTGGATCGAGTTGACCTTTTCCTTCTAACTGCATTGAATGTGTTTGGTTGCAGCCGCTTTATTTTGGAAATTATAATCTCTTCAACAAATTTATTATTAAAGAAGATGGACCATCAAATGTCACAGACCGTCCTGTGTATTTTTTCTAAAAGCAAAAATTAAAATTAAAAAAAAAAAGAAAAGAAAAATCCCCCTGGTGCACACACACAACAAGCTTGTTCTGCAACACTGAAATCAGGACTGAAACACAACACACACACAGGGGGAGTGGAGCAAAAGGAGCTCTCAGCCTCTATACCTGAAAGGGACTTTTCTTTGTTCCCATTGCCCTTTCGCATCGGGCCAATCAGAGAGCAGCTTTTATGAAACTGGGCTCTCTCATTGGCTAGCTGCTTTCTCTTGGCTACTGTAGGGGGTTGAGATATACACACGTATAAAACACACACTGAGAGCGGGTGGGGGTGCGGTGGGGGGTGGTTGTGGAGACAAAGCGTTTTATTTTCCAACCAGATTGGGGTTGAGGAACCTCCTGCAGTAAGAAGAAAAAAAAAATGGTGCGCCCGTTTCAATTACTACATCATTCACATAAAATACTTATTTATTAAAACAAATCTCAAACAGGCTGCGAGGAGAGCATGTCGGTAAATACAAGTTTGATTGTGTTATCTTGGGGGAAATAATGTATGTGATCGCTCGGTGGCAGAGGGAAGCCAAATGAGCCACTAGCGCGTAGCGAGGAGAAAAGGGAGGGTGGCTGTGTGGAAACCAGTGCGAGCGTTTTGCTGGCTTCCCTTCCTTGTTGCAAGGACTCGACAGCGCGAACTCCCAAGACTGATTTTCTGTATTGCAGCTTCTGGCTTTCAACCCTCCCCCACCACTTTGCCCTTCTTCCAATTTTTTTTTCCCTGTGTCTCTCTTTTTACTCGCTGATTAAATAAGAAAAATCGATCTGGGGGTAAAGGCGGTGGTGGGGAAACAAGTAACCCTTTCGTTTCCAGTCTTCTGGTCTACAAGCACTGAAGTGTGAACGCTGGCAACCGTTTAACCACCCCGACGCGAACGTTTCTTCCCTGGAATTAGTAACAAATCTTTTCCACCTGGTCCTGGGCGGCTCCAAAAAAATAAAAAATAAAATAAGCTCCCAGCCAACCATATTAACACCTCGGGCCAGCCTCATTTTTTAAAAAATCGATTTGTGGGAGATAAATGTACTAGAAAGATTAACCCGTTTAAACAGCCCCAGCCCGCATTTTTAAACCGAGCGATTGTTAGAGCTCCCCTTCCGCCGGATCTTTAACCCTATGTTGGGGAGAGAGGGGTGTCAAAGTCCTCTGACCGCTACACTGCAATCCACCAAGAATACAGAAATATTTTAGAATTTATTGTAAGACAAATGCCAAAACCAAGTTAATGGGACTCTGAGGTCACAGGATAAGAGAGGTTAATATGAAATAACAAGTTCAATATTGCACTGTAACGGCTAATATACTTAAGCTAATGCATTTATATATATTAAGCCTTTAGAGCACTTTTATTTTTAATTTTTCATTGTTATTTTCCATTACTTTTAGGAGTTATAATATGGAAATTTTAAAGTCAAAGGATGGTCTGAATTTAATTGAAAGTATCATGATCCCAAATTTTAAAGATCCAGCACTACTGGGATTATAATTTCCACATGACAACTGGTATTTCAGAATGTCTTAACTGAGTCAAATGCACATATAAAGTGAATTAGTGCTAGCAGAAGATAGCTTATGATGTAAATACTCAGTGATGACTTTGTGGATCAATAAAAATATGTCACATGTTTTAAGTAATGGCTATTGACTCCTGTTTGAGCTTTCAGTATATTTAGTTCATAAAAAAATTGCCAATTAGTTATTGCACTACCCAAAATGAACTAGATTTAATGCTGCAAATAGTAATAAACAGCAGTTTCCACCCTTTCCTGGGTATATAAACTAGAGGAATACAATCTATAATAAATCCTTAGATCTCCCTAAATAGATTTGTATTCAAATCAAAGCTGCACATTGACAAATAAAATGGAGCAAATTAGATATCTGATACCACTTATCTTCTAGTTTAGCTTTGATGTTTGTTTTATACTTTTGAATGTACAGATTTTACAATTTGTGTATGTCCACTGATAGTAACACAGCACCATATGGTGATTTTTAACTTTTCTTCTTTTAGCAGAGTGGTTCCTCAAAGCATCAGATTACTCTTGGGTACTTCCTGGGTTCCTGGAGTATCATGTACATTTCAGCGGAAGCCCATGGCTATCCCATATGTTATATCAGTTTGGAAAAAATCAATGGTTAGCTCTTAAGACAACTGGACTAAAAAAGGCATAGAAAAGAAGACCTGGTGAAGTTGGACAAGTGCAGAAGCACTCCTGCAACACACTCCCTTAATAAAAGCAAATCACAGGGTCTGCAGCATAGATTTAGTATAACTAAAACCAAAGTTTAGGCTTTCTAATACTTAAATAATCTGATCTAACCCTAACATCAACACCTAACCCTAAATCTTAAACCTTTTTGATAAACCCCCCTGGTCAAAGATAAAGGCTTATGCTGACTCAATCATATATTTAACCCAAACCATTGTGATAAATTAAAGCCTTTTCCTTCCTCTCCCACATCTCCACACTCCGTTTGCACCCCACCCCCACTGCCTGCCCTCCAAGTTCTTCCCGGAGACTTGAATAAACCAGAGTTGTTATGCTGGCTTGGCGTGTGTTTGTTTTGTTTTGTTTGACCAACGGGCCAATCAAGAGACATCAGAGGGCTATCAGCTAATTGATGACTGAAACGAAGATAATTAACTACCAGCGTAGAAAATCAGAGCTACTCCCCTCACAAAACTGAGAAGTTCTACTATATTTTAGAGAAGAAATTTTATCTTTATCTCTTATCAAGATAACAGGGAACACACTAGTCTCTGTACTAATATCCACATGCATATACTTGATAATAGCAGTACACGATTGTATAATACGTGCGCTTTGTAATTTTACATTTTAGTATGTGTCAACTGAGAGATGTGGTAGAAAGGAGGAAATGTCTGGAAATGAGTCTAGGAGGAATGGAGGGGTGAGAGGAGCATGAGGATAGTATAAAAGGAGCCAAGAGTGTTACCCCATCTCCAATAACCACCACCACCAGCCCTTCGCCTGCACATACTGCATAGATTACAAAGTGAGCAGAAGGGCCTGGTACAAGACCTCTCCTCCTTTTTGAAAGCAGAAGAGCTCAGGGCTGAGGAGGCCAGGCGCTTCCAGTAGTAACACAGTGGTCTGTCTTTGGTGCCCATTTCCTCTGATTTGTGGTATATTTTTAAGGATCGGAAATCATTTCTTGGGTTTTTGTTTATTTGAAAGGGAGTCTGTACGGGAGCCTAGCTGTTCCAAATCTATGAGAAAACTGACACTTGAGATTTACTCAAAACCAAGGGAAAGCAAAGTTATAAAAAATAAAACCTACCTGGAAATGGGCTTAATTTATGGGAAAAGGAACTTAATTTAGCCATAATGAGAAACTTTCTGGCTGCCCAAGATTGTGGAGAAAGATTCTTATCTGTCTGGGGTCACTTATGAATAGACCTGCCTCAAGGCAGTGGGCAGGCGACCTGCCCTGGTTTCTAGGGAATGTAGAGTTGGTGATTTATTAAACACCCACACAAATACTAGAAGGTCTTCACTCTTTTTACCCTAACATTCTATCTACCTATTAAAGGTCTTCTAGAGAAAACTCTCTCTCTGCCTTTTTACATATGCATAATAAATCCAATTCCAGTTTCTGTGGGGTATTTTTAACAATACTCATCTCTAGACAACTGTCACCAAAAAGAGATGAGCAGTGTTCCTGGCCAAACATTTGATGTTTTTGCAATATCCTGAGATATTACTGGACCAAAATAAAGTACCAAGAAGCAGGTGTCCAGTGGAGAGAGAGGACCTGCACACGGAAACATTTCAGGTCCTTCCTCTAGGAGGTTTAGGGAAGAAGAACACCAATGGTGTTCACCCTGCCAAGGAAGACTCATGGACATTCTGATATACATTTGTGAAGATGGGTATTTACACACATTGTATAAACAGCTGTGTTAACTTTTCAGGTCATTTCTATGCCCTATTAGCTCACCTTCAGTTTAAAGTCCTTATAGTATAACATAGGGACCCTACATCCAAGGGAAGGAGAATAATGACTGTCTTGACAAATCTTTACAACACGGATTTGCTGAAAATAAAATGACATACAGCAAATTTTCCATACTCAATTTCTACAATGAATTTTAATAGTAAAGAAATGTAAAATTAAAGAAGGAAATTCTTCTCCCTATATGTGTGTGTATTTCCCTATTCCTTCTCCCAATCCTCAACCTTAAAATAATCAAAGAGAAAAAGCAGCAAATCTTGTCCCTTTTATGCCCTGCAGTTCTAGAGAACCTAGCAAAATATTGCAAAACAGCATTCTTCTAAAGGAAAACATTTGTATACTGCTCACATTGAGAGAACAGCAATGTAGGTCAGTGTTAAGTGTCTGAAATCTTACCTCCACTTGGCCCAGGCTCTCGTGGGGTAATGTGCGCTACTATATCTGAACTGGTGCCCAAGGAAGGTCTGCAGATTGGTTAGCAAAGAAAGGCAATTTACATCGCATGTAATGAAACCATTTCTGGAAAGGGATTTTTCTTTTATGCCACTGGAGACCGGGTGCATAAAGAAGATCAAAACACAAGCTACATTTTTTTAAAACTACTTATTGGAGATTGCTGTTGCTGGTTTTATTACAATATGTATTTTACAGATTTAGGTAATAGCCCTGATTTTTCAAATCGACCTCTGTTTAGACACGTTTCACTTTGGGCTGTTTCTTGTCTGCAAAATTACAGTCATTTGCACGTTATTACAGTGAGTAGGAGACAGATTGTATTTAGCATTGGGTGGGGGAAGGGTTATTATGGGAAGTGATCTGCTACGGTCAGCACATAATTTCAGCCTGAAGAAAATTGCTTCTGAATGGCTGGTCTGTTAGCTAGCCAAGGAATGGTCACTGGGAGAGACTGCAAAATACTTCTGCTTAATCTGCATTAGAGAATTATTCTCATTTCCAGAAAGATGGTCTGTGGAAAGAATGATTGTAAAGCTAAATTTGAAAACTTGTAGGTGAAATGTTGTCGCTGCTCTATTTGAATCTAAAACAACAACTACAACAAAATATACTACTACCAAGCAGGAGAGGACCAAAAGGCAGCAGGGTATAGCCAATATGTTCCACTCCACCTTTCTTCTTTGCCTCTCTTTCTCTGCTCCCCCTTTTGTCATTTTTTAAAATCTCTACGATTTAGTGACAATGGATTTTTATATATATGTAAAAATTTGTGAGAATAATACCGAATACATTGCTAGATATATCTCTAGCTCTCGCATATATACGACTGCAAGAAAAAATTTCCTAATATGACTACTTTTTGGAGAGTAGCAGAATCTCCTTAATTATGACAGTATTTCCAATACTTTTGGGGCTAGAATTTAAGGGTTTTTCCACACTTTATGAACCATATTCTATTTGTGTGCATTTCACAAAACTGACAGAAGATTAATAAAGCAAAAATGCTTATCAGAAATAGTAACCCTTGTCTAATTTATAATTTAAATCAAACTCTTATGAATCTCCTAGGAAGTCAACATATTTGGTTAGAAACAATCAGAAGACTAAAGTTTATTTTAAAGAAAAACAGGAATACCATTATACTCAGCTCCTTTGGCTGCTGAATATCACTTTTGTTGTGAACAACTGTGCCTCTTTTGTTTTGCAAACAAGCTTTCCTAAAGGATGAATCACTACAATCATTTAGAGAATATGCAATAAACAACAGAAAGCCAGAAAGTTGTTTTGCTATTTCCTCAGCAGAGCATTTTTTCCCCATCTTCTCAGCTCAGCTGAGCCTCCAGTCCACCAGCCAATCATCATTATGGAAATGTGGTTCTCGGATTCCTGATTGGCTGACTCCTGGGCCAGTATGTTAAGGTTTCTGCAGCTCACGTACACCGCATGCCAGCCTGCTCCGTGGACCCTCTTTTTCCAAAAATATTTTAATCACCTTCTCTTTTCTTTTCTTCTCTTTTCCTTTCTTTTCTCTACTTCTGTCTTTTTTTTTAATTCTTAAAATCACCCGGGGGGGCACCATGTATTTTTTTAAACACCTTTAAAATGTAATGCTCATACTGGGAATCTGCTAAGAATAAAACTTAATGTACAAGGATGTTTCTTCTAACCATATTATAATGTTTTCTGTTTATTTGGGTTGGGTTCTCATGATATGTCCTTGGATTTTAGAGGAATCTCACAAAAGTTAAATAAACAAATTATTCTAACAAATGTTTAATTTTTATATTCTAAACATTGTCCTTGACTAGAATTACTTTCTCTGAGATTTTTAAAATTTAAAACATTAAATAAAATCACTTTTAATTTAATACTGACAAGCAATCATGTCAGACCATTTTTAGGAGCAAAGGAGACAATGTATTTCTCTTTGTAATTAAGATGTTGCATCATATCTATAGTTTTAAAAAGTGTTTTAAAATTTTACATTGTTATCCCCAAAGACCCACAGATGTCTTTTGTGTGTGTGTGTGTGTGTGTGTGAGGAAGACTGGCTCTGAGCTAACATCCATTGCCGATTCTCCTCTTTTTGCTGAGGAAGATTAGCCCTGAGCTAACATCTGTGCCCATCTTCCTCTATTTTGTACGTGGGATGCCTGCCATAGCATGGCTTGATAAGTGGTGCATAGTTCCCCACCCGGGATCCAAACCTGCGAACCCCTGGGTGCCCAAGCAGAGCATGCAAACTTAGCCCCTATGCCACCGGGCTGGCCCCCCACAGATGTCTTAAGGATGAACAAATCTTTCAAACTTAAAAGAGGTTTGTAATTCAATAAAGTGAATAATAATGAGAAATATATGTGACTTACCATGTTCCAGAAACTCTTCTTAATTCTTCATCTGTATTAATTCGTTTAATCTTCATAGCAACCCTATGAGATAAGTACTATTGCCATCAGATGAGGAAACTAAGACGCAGAAAAGATAAGTAACTTGCCTAAGTATTCCAGCCAAATCTTGGCAGAACCAAGACTGATTGTAGGAAGACTAGCCTGAGTCTGGATACTCAACCACCACACTAGACTGTCATCAAAACATGGCTCCAGACAACAATTCCACCTATTTTGTTGAGCATAGAAACATTAGCAGGTGACTGATGGCTCTTCCTGAAAGAATGAATGTTACTGCTTTTTAATCAAAGAAAAGCCATTATGGTCATTTTTCCACCAGAGATCAATACTATGACAAGCAAAAGACATGGCACCTAAGACTCAGAATTTAAAAAAAAAATCAGTTTCTTGTTATTATTCAATTGAAAAATTTTAAACATTAAAAAAATAACCACGGGCCGCCCGGTGGCGCAGCGGTTTAGTTCGCGCTTGGCAGCCCAGGGTTCGCGAGTTCGGATCCCGGG
This sequence comes from Tapirus indicus, assembly GCA_031878705.1. Taxonomy (NCBI): domain Eukaryota; kingdom Metazoa; phylum Chordata; class Mammalia; order Perissodactyla; family Tapiridae; genus Tapirus; species Tapirus indicus. The sequence goes on from CM062925.1 coordinate 43,515,581, forward strand.
TGCCCGCCGACGCACTGTCTGTCAGCCATGCCATGGTGGCGTCCCATATAAAGTGGAGGAAGATGGGCATCGATGTTAGCCCAGGGCCAGTCTTCCTCAGCAAAAAGGGGAGGATTGGCAACAGATATTAGCTCAGGGCTGGTCTTCCCCACAAAAAAATAAAAATAAAAAAAATAACCACAATGGGTGGCAGAGTCAGGTTAAAAATGACATAAGACTGGTCATATTGAGACTAGTGGTGCATACATTGGGATCATAATATTATTCTTTATATAATACACACATATATTTGGATATTTCTAAATTAAAAATTGAAAGAAAAAAGCTACTACGTCTTAGAGAAGGAAGGAGTTATTCAGAAATATAATTTATCCCTTGGCTTTGGAACATTTTTGGCATTTACCCAATAGGGTAAAATTGTCTGAAATGACATTGCTGTGTGTACAAATAAGCAGCAGATTACACTTGCTTCCTACCATTTGTTTACTTGGGTTTTTGTTTGTTTTAGGTCAAATTTACTTGCTAGGCCATATATGGTAAAAATTTGTAATGTTCTATTTATATTTTCAACATGTACTAGGAGATTCAATTGACACTTTATAACTTTCTTGTATAAACTATATTTCAATCAAGAAGAAAAAAAAATCCCATATAGAAATATATTCAATAGAAATTAAGAAATGAAGATTCAATATTTCATTACAGGTATGTTATACATTGGAAGAAAGAAAAAATATTTGGTAATTTACATTTCTTTGGCTCATATGTTATGTCTTATTCAAAGAAATAGAGTTGTAGAAATGAAACAAACAGTTCAGACACAGATTTAAATTCTCTAAAAAAATAGCAACACACAGTGAAAGATGCTATATAATATAAGCAACACTGAACAGAATTAGACTAAATGAAGAGAAAAAAATGCTTAATCTTTTCACAAAGAAGGCTATGATATTGAGATTAAAAAGAGCATTGAAGAAGATGAAATCATGGTAACAGTTACTATTCTTAACAAATAAGATATAATTTTGTGAAATAATGAAATTATAACACAAGGAGTCACTGATAAAACTATTATAGCAGAAAATGGATAAATCATTAAGTATAATGAGATTTAACTATCACTGTGAGAGAAATGATATGTAATTAGAAAAAGGAATAGAATATAAAAAGAAAGCAATGTTTCTATCCATGGTTGCACATTACTAAAAGTCTAGTGATAAAAGAAGAAAGTATCTCTGAGTCTATTAATAATTTATGGACACAATTATCATTAATTATAACAATAGTCCTCTCAAATCCAAACTCATGTCCTATCAACCTTTCATTTTATTTAACAAACACCTATATAGCATTTACTCTATGAAAGGCATTATACTAAGCATTTTACAAATATTAACTCATTTCCTCTAGTTAAGTCTGAGATATTTGTTCGTCAAATCTCTATTGTGTTATACAGGTTCACAGAAGATAGGAAAAGGATTAAAACATCCTCTCTGCTCTTGAGATGCTTCAAGTTTCATAGTTGAGATAAGACACTTGCCAAACTCCAAAAAGGATTTGATTTATGATGATAGGTACAAAAAGTATTACTTTAGGGAAGAAGAAAAGCAAATTTTATCTAAAGGAATCATGATAGGCTATCAGGAAGAAGTCAGTTAAATTGCTGTGCCATATCAGGATGGAGATGTAGGGAAGGTCATGCCAAGCAGAGGAAACACAATGAACATAGGTGTAGAGGCAAAAAAGAATAGGACAGCAGTGTTAGTCCAGCTTAGCTAGGTCATAGGGATCCTGAAGGTGAGGAATGGTGGTCAGGCTGTAGGGTGAAGTCTTACTGTAGATAGGGCCATTATGAACCCACGAAACACAACGGTGCTTTGGTGAAGGAACAATGGAAGCTGACATCCAACTCATGCTCTGCTCTTCAAGCTATGTGCCCTGGCTCTGTGCTGTGTCAGCCTAAGAAGGGGCAGCCTTTTATAATGCATAAAGGGTGCTCTCAGTAAGACTGGATTGGAAGAATGCCTTTATCCCCTAGGAAGAGGAGTTTGAGTTTATCACAAGGCAATGAATGGCCTAGCTCTAGTAGGACTATGGAAAACTCTCGAATCTCTTATAAGTTAATTTACAGTCTTTTATTGATATACATATATATAATGTTGTCAGAAAAGGTACAGGAGGTAGTAAATAAATTATATCATCCATGCCTTGCTGAGTTCTTGGAAATTGTAGTGCTCAAACATGTCAAATTAATGAACTTGTATTGAACTTCTATATGTGAGAAGAGTAGAAAGGATTCTCCAAAAATGTAGGGGACAATAATAGTTAACGAGCAGCTCTAGGTATATTGAGATAATATTCAAGCCAAGAAGTATATTCAGTGAACAAATGATAACATTAAATATGTAATAAGCCAACTCTGAACTTAGAAACCCTCAGCTTAGAAAGTACAAATTCTACAAGAATATTCTACAGCCAAATTAAATAAACAAACGAGAGCAGGGAGAGGTCTTTATGAATGAAAACCTGTTGAAAGATAGGTTTTATGAATGAAAACATGTCAATTGAAGCAAAAGTTAGTGTTAACAAACAGAACACAGGGTCAAAAATAGGATCCCTGGGGAACACCAACATCTAAGTTTGAAGCAGAAACTATAACTGCTTGAACGAATGAGTGAGCAGAGAGATTAAAAAAAAACAACTAGGTGAGGGATACCTCTGAGAAGGAGCAAATGATCAATTCCAAATGCATCCGGGAGATCAGGTAAGTTTAAGCCGCTATTGATTTTTATTTGGGGGAAAGACTTAGTTATCTTAGAGGGAGCCATGTCAGTAAAATGGTAGCCAAAATCACTGGGTTCAGGACTGAAATAGAGGGAAGCAAATGGAGAGGTCAAATGAAGCTTACTCTCTTTAGAAGCTTGTTGTTGAAAGGGAATAGAGAAGGGTAGTTTGAAGAGAGCCTGGGAGGAGACTTTTGTTGCAGTTTGTAGTTTTCTAATATGAAACAGCCTTCAACATGCTTACATTTTGAGAGAAAGGAGTCAGTAGAGAGAATAGTTGAAGTTTTAGACGTTAATTGATGAACAAAGATCCTAGCTGAGAAAGGAGGGAAAGGGAAGGAGACCATTCAGTTATGAACAAGTATTTCCAGCACAGGAAACCCAAAATGGAGGGAGTAAGTGGAGACTTAGGGAGCTGCCTCGACAAGGTGACTGCCCCTCATGCAGCAGTGGCGTAAGGACATCAGTGGAACACAGAAGAGCCTCAGCATGCAGTAGAAGTAAAATAGCTAATAAGAATAGAGACCAAGATAATTAGAATTTTTTATTTGGACACCTAAAGCTCTTAATAATTCAGTATATCCAGTAACTTTCCGGGAAGCTGATGAACTAAGGGGAAAGAAACTTAACTTTGGATATTAGAACAGATTTATCTTGTCAAAGTATAATAAATTTAATGAGTGTATTGTTCTAAATTAATCTCTCCATTTCTTAACAGGGTTTAGACGACAAAAATAAGAAAGGACTTTATTAGGGCTTTTCTTTACATTCCAACTTTACATTCCACTAGGTCATATTTGTCTAAGATAAAAGGCTTCTGTGTTTACCCAGATAGCTATATGTAAACCAAAAGTGAATGTTTGCCATTGATCCACACTTGAGACACTTGCCTCCATGCAAAGTGGAGCTGCTCACACTAAAATCTCACTAGTTTATTTCATATCATTATTTTATTCCTTCACTTAAGTATCATGTATTAAACACCAGCTATATTTCAGACATTGTGCTAGACAACAAAGAATTTTATTGATTAATTCTTGAAAAGGACTCATTTTTTATATTATTTTATTTTCAAATGTTTTTTAAAAGTTAGATGGTCACTTAGGGAGGAAGGTCATTCTACAGTCATTAACCTTTACTTGTACTCCAGAAACAAGAAACTAATTCATGGACTCCCTACATCCCTTGGCTGAGGTACAGGTCAGTATCAGAAAACAGGGCCCAGGATTTCCAGTCCCAGGATCCAGGTTGTCAGAATCTCAAGTAACCCCAGGTCACAAACAAAACTTCCAAGATGAGACTGTTTCAAGAAGAAAACAAAACAAAAATAATCTGCAACCTCAGCAGCCATCTTGGGAGATTTATTTAAATTTAATAGACTAAATAGTAAGAAAGAACAAAGTTCCTAGGATGATAATATCATTTTGCTGCCAATAGAATCAAACTGTATATTAAAGATGGTTATACAAATATTCTAAAAGTCTTTTCCCAAACATTCAAAGGTATTCAAATGGAAACAATAATTGGGAGTGGTATATCATTCTCAAGAGGAATCAGAAAAGATTTATGGAAGTCATGAAATATTGTAACTCTGGAAAAATATTATACAAAGGAAAAAATGCAGGGACTGGATATGCATGTAACATGTGATAACATTATTAAAACTATTAAATGAATTAGCAGTGGAAGAACAAGTTACCTAATATTTTTCAGACCTTTAAATATATGTCTATTTTTCCATTTGAAAACTGGATTTGGCAGATAATTAGTGTCATATTTTTTTTTAAACAACTTTATTGAGATATAATTTATATACCATAAGATTTACCCAGTTTAAGTGTACAATTCAATGAATTTTAGTATATTTACAGAATTTTGTAACCATTACTACATCTAATTTTAGAATATTCCCATCACCCTAAAAAGAAACTTTGTACCTATTTACAGTCACTAATGGGGTATTTACAGTCACTAATGGGGTTTTTAATAATTTCAGAAACATTAATGATTTGATACTCTACTAAATGGTATTCACATCAAAGTTATGATTGGAAACTAATGAGTTTGATATTTAAACATATGACCATTACCACCTAAAATATTCACATTTTGAAAACATCCGGATAATCCTTTACAGAACTTGATATGAGAAGTTCAAGATAAGGACCAGCCTGGTGGCATAGTGGTTAAGTTTGCATGCTCCCCTGCGGCAGCCCAGGGTTCGTGGGTTTGGATCCTGGGTGTGGACCTACACACCACTCATCAAGCCATGCTGTGGCAGGCATCCCACATAAAGTAGAGGAAGATGGGCACAGATGTTAGCTCAGGGCTGGTCTTCCCCATCAAAAAGAGGGGGATTGGCAGTGGATGCTGGTGAGGGCTAATCTTTCTCACAAAAAAAAAAAAGTAAAAAAAAAAAAAAAGAGAGAGAGAGAAGTTCAAGATATGATAAAGTGAAATTCTCATGTATAGTTCATAATAATTATGATGGTTATCTTTTTTTATTTTTCAGCTGCTCTTCTCTGAACTCATCCTTTTTGCTCGCTTTATAAAAGTGGATCTGAGCCTTTAAATACTTCTCTTTGACAGCTGGCACAATGTTAAACTTTGTTAGTGAAGGGCACTAGAGAGACATTGCAGAAAGAAAGGATTTTGTGTCCTGGTTCTAGCATATTTACTTGGTGCTCCTGCAGCATGGGTGGCCTCTCCAGTGCCAAGCTTCTGCAGCATAACACTCTGCTCCTGCAATGTACAGTGACCAGCAGTACCCAGTGACCAACAGCTTCCCTTGGCACCCCCTTGGCCAGTATCATAGTTAAATGCCTCTTATGAGACACCTTCCTGTGTACAGCTTTCTCCGACACCATAGGGGGAGATTTCCTGCAAGTTCTGCTGGCATGGCCCCACAGTGCCTTCTTTGCTATCCAGTGAGCCAAGTCCATGTCGTTTCCAAAAAGGTCTGCATCTCAACTTTGGGTGTGTGGAGGGAGACAATTCTTCCTTTGGGTGCTTTATCTCAGCTCTAGGGGGAGTGGCTATATATTAATTTGTATTATTATTGATGTTATATATCTCTTATTCTTATACTCTTTAAAGTTCTTTTAACTTCCTACTAGCCAGTCCCTCACTGCTACAATCCCCTGTTATATTGAATAATTATTTATATTAAACTTTCCCTGTTCAAATTACTATTTGATTTCTCTCCCGAATTAGATGTAGACTGATACAAAAATATAGTGTGAGCCAGAAATATCTGCTTTTTAAAAAAATCTTTATAACCATTTCCTTATCAAAAGACAGTTTCTTTTGACATCCACTTACTGTAGACCATAAGTGCATCCAATATCTATACAGCTACGGCTCAATGTAGGAAGAGAATCTACACTAATTTTGAACTGAAGTGACCTGAGAATCTCGATAATTTCAGCCACTGTTCTAATTATGTAGAGCTATGTGGCAAGCAACCCCCAAACTTAGTAGCTTAAAATAACAACCAATTTTACATATTTCAATTATTTTGAGGGTCAGTGAATCCTTTGGTGAATCTTTCTGTTCCATGTGGCATCAATAGAGGTCACCTGGTGGTAGTCAGCTGGAGCATGGGCTGGTCTAGAGGGTCCAAGACAGCTTCACTCACATTTCTGGCACCTGGGGGAGATGCCTGTAGGGCTGGGCTCAGCTGGGACTGTCAGCTGAAATGCCTACACATGGCCATTCCAGCCTGGTATCCTCAGGATAGTTGGAGTCCTTATGTGGCATCTCAGGGTTCTGAGGGTGAGTGTACTAGTAAATGAGGTGATAGCTGTATGGCCCTTAATGATCCAACCTTGGAAGGCACCTGGGTCACTTCTCAGATAACAGTCCTGGTTTGTCCAGTTCTTAGGAATTTCCTGGATAGTCCTAGGGAACCCAGAACAGTTGATCGCCCTAGTGCCATACTACCTTTGTCCAAGCAGTCACAGGCCCACCCAGGTTCAGTGGGAGGGAACATAGATCCCACACCTATGAAGGTCTATGGGAGATGTCAAAGAATTTGAAACTATGTTTTTAAAAACACCCAGCCAGTTAATCTCTCTGAGATTCAATTTCCTTATTTCTAGGAAATAAGAGATTTGTAGAAAGAACCTTCTAAACTTTGATGCAGTTCCAAATATTGATTCTATCAATGGGAGACCGAAAAGGCATCAAGAACTATTGTTGGGCTGCAATAAATTCACTGTGCATTTAGGTTGACAATAGATTATTGTATTCAAAGAGAACCTCATATCACTTTTTTTCTGATTTATTTATTAAATTTCACAATGTGTGTAGTTGTGGGTCATTTTTATTTTTTATTTTTATGAATCTTGCTCAGCAAACCTGAAATTAGCAGATTTACTTGTCTTTAGTTCTGGGAATTTTTCACGATTATATGTTTTTCTTCCATTATCTCTGTTCTAACTTTCTGGAAGTCTTATTGAATAAATGTTAAAACTTCTGGGTATATTTTCTGTTTCTTAACTATTTCCTCATACTTTCCATGTTTTTGTCTGTATGAGTTTGCTAGGGCTGCCATAATAACATACCACAGACTTGGTGGCTTAAACAATAGAAATTTATTTTCTCACAATTCTGGAGACTGGATGTCCAAGATCAAGGCCTCTCTCCTTGGCCTGCAGATGGTTGCCTTCTTGCTGTGTCCTCACATGGTCTTTCCTCTGTGGGCATGCATCCCTGGTATGTCCCTTTTTGTGTGTCCAAATTTCCTCTTTTTATAAGGACACCAGTCAGATTTCATTAGGGTCCACCCATATGACCTCATTTAACCTAAATTACCTCTTTAAAGACCCTATCTCCAAATATAGTCACATTCTGAGGTACTGGGGGTTAGGGTGTCAACATGTGAAGTGTTGAGGGAACACAATTCAGCCCATCACACTGTCCTTTTGCCCTACATTCTGGTAGAAACACTGGCTCAATTTTCCTGCTCAGTAATTGGATCACAGCATATCCATTCTGCTATTTCTCCTATTGAGGATTTTTATTTCAATAATCCTAATTTTTATTTCCCCAAACTCTAATGTTTCTCTCTCATATCAACCTGTTCTTTCATGTATACAATATTCTTTTGAATCTTTCACCATAATAGTTTTTTCTAGTTTAAAGACATGATTCTATTACCTGAGACTCTTTCCTCAGGGCTTAGTTCTTCTACTTCCTGAATTTTGAGCTTCTTTTTCAAGGTGTTGTTTTTCTTCAAATGTTTGATGATAGCTCACCATCTGGGAAGGAGGGGTGTACTCCTGGCTTATCTTCGGGATTGAGAGCTCTTCTTGGCATCTATAAGTTATCTGGGGTGCTGCCTCCAGTGCACACCTGTAAAAACTCCCACTTCAGAGACCCCTATTCAAGGTTTTGTCCTAGTAGCAAATTCTATGTAAAAGGAAAGGAGGGCAGTTGAATCCAGCATATATTTTCCCCTCTCAGTAGATCTTGTGTTACATAAGGTTCCTCTCCAAATTGAACTCACATACAAGGGGCCTTCTCTATTACTGTTTCTTATTTTGTTTCCAAAGCATTTAGGGTAATAATCTGAAAGTAGAAAGCCTTTGTTTTCAGCTGTTCAGTTGATGTGGCAAAGGAGCAAGCAGCTGGACCCTACTAGTGCAGCTTTTTCAAATGTAATTCCTTAGGTGCCCTGAGGATTACACTGGGACTCCTACTGAACTTTATAGTATAAATGTTAGCTCATTGTTGGGATTACTGATATCACCTTTGTAGTAGCTTTCTTCTATGCATATTTTTCTCCACTGGTTTTTATCTTCCAGGAATTTCTCAAAATATATGGTCCTCTCATGGTAACCCGTGTTGTTTTGCAGCAGTCTTAAAGGTTATTTTCCATCATTTCAATGGAGTTGTGGGTGTTGGGGGAGTTATATAGATATGCTTAGGTCACTATTTTGATATAATCCCTATTGAGTTTTAAATTGAAGAAATAAAAATAATCATGCTCATCTCAAAAAGTTTTAAAAAAGATAAAATATAGTTGTATATAAAGCAAAAAGGCATAAGCTTCCTGTCAATCTCCTCCTAACCACACTCCCTTCTCCAGAAGAAACTTCTCCCAAAAGTCTACTCTGGACACTTCCACACAGTTTTTCTATGCATTTACAAGCACATACAAGACATGTAGAAGTTTTTTTTCGTGCTAAAACTGGAATTGCACTATTACAAATTTCCTGCAATTACTTTTTCACTTAAGAATGATAAACATCTTCCCAGGTCAGTAGATATAGTTGATCTCATTCTTTTTATGGCGGCATAATATGTTTAGGGTGGAAATGCTATATAGTCAGGCATGCATAATGATGTTTTGTTCGATGACAAACTGCAGATATGACAGAGGTCTCATAAGATTAGTACCATACAGCCTAGGTGTGTAATGGGCTATACCATCTAGGTTTGCGTAAGTACACTCTATGATGTTCACACGATGCAAAAATCACCTAACAACTCATTTCTCAGATTGTATCCCTATCATTAAGCAACTCATGACTGTAATTTATTATGTCAATTCTCCAACTGATGGATCCTATGGACTGAATATTTGTGTCTCCCCCAAAATTATATGTTGAAATCTAAATGCCCCATGTGATGGTATTTGGAGGTAGGATCTTGGGAGGTGCTTAGGTCTTGAGGGTGGAGCCTTCATGAATGGGATTAGTGCCCTTATAAAAGAAAACCCAGAGAGCTAGCTTGCCCATTCTTCCATGTGAGGTTACAGTAAGAAGGTGATCAATGAGGAGGCACGGCCATGAGAAAGTAGGCTCTCACCAGATAACTACTCTGCCAGCGCCTCGCTCTTGAACTTCCAGCCTCCAGAACTGTGAGAAACAAATTTCTCTTGTTTATAAGCCACCCAGTCAGTGGTATTTTGTTATAGCTGTCTGAACAAACTAACAATGGATATTTAGGTTGTTTTCAAAAAGCTTATGGTTTGATTCAACACCTCAAAGAGTTATCAATGTATTATATGCATTGGGAGTATCAAATACCATTTTATATCATGACAGAAAATATTTTTAAACCACTATTAAATATGGAAAATGGAGACTATTCCAGGAAAAGTCATTTAGTTGCCTCTCTTATGCTTGGGATTAAAATTATTAGACAGGAAAAACTAAGTAACAGTGGCCATGGCTGAGCATGAAAGCAGACATCTCATCAACTATTTGCTTTACATGGGTCATTTGAAGTTCTGTCAACTCTGAACACATTGCCTTAAACTGTTGGAAATCCAAAAATAGCTGTGCTACTGCTCTCCTTATTGTTCCTTATTCATCCCATGTCAGTTCACCTCTGTGAGATGTTTTGTCCTAATATTTATTTAAGTGCTCTCTGTATGCCAGGCGTTGAACTAAACCTTTAGCCAGAGTATTTCATTTAACCCATAACAAATCCAGAAAAGTACCATCCCCATTTTTAAATTAGACAGATTTTGTTCAAATCCCAGTTTTATTTTTTGTTAGCTATGTGGCCTTGTGCAAGTAATATAACTTCTTTGAGCCTTGGTTCCTTGTAAATGAAATAAGGACCATACTCTAATATTGAATCATTTAACAAACATTTACTAAGCTCTTACCATGTGCCTGGCGCTGGGTAGCAAGGTTGTTTGGAGGATTAAATGAAATAATGCGTGTGACATAATACCTGGCACAAAATAGGGATTCAAATGATAACTACTCTTACTGTAGCTAGAAAGACACCAAGGTTGTCTGTGATACCAAGGGTTGAATTTGAACCCAGGCCTATATGAGTCCAAAGCCCTTCTTCCCCCTTTCTTTTCATGACTCTATGCTATCCACATCATACAATTCTTCCAAGGTTAAAAAGTAAACCTAAAACCACCATGGTTTCTAGCCCAAATAATTTTTTACTTCTCTTAATTTCATTATTTCTTTGCACTGTGCACTACATGATCTAGATTTCCGTAAGTTGTCATATATTTTTTCTCTAGTGTCTTTTTAAATGTACCTTGTCTTTCAAGACTTCAAGTGGACAGATGGTACTTTCTACTTCTTTTATTTTTGTTTTACAGGGCTTAAGCTATGACTAGACATGTAGTAGATTGTTTGAGCAATATATAAATGAAATCTGCTTTTACAAAATTTGCAAATCAAAAGAAATGGAAGGACAATGACTATGATACATGAATTCACTAGTGTGAAAGAGGTGAGGGAAGATTGAAGAAGAAGCAGAATATTAAAACGTCTAGGCTTTTGGAAGTTGAAAGAGATTAATACCAATGCCCTTGATGTTACAGCAATAAAATCGGGAAGGTGAGTGGAAGGCAGCAAGAGTAGACCTAACAGTTCATTCAGGGTTGTAAACAGAAAGAACTTCACAGCTCAGATAGCAAGCATTTTTCACCGCTTCCCATAAGCAGAAAGGCTGCTCATTCTTCACTAAAATCCTACAGTTGGCTTGTTATTTTTAACTGATTTTTAGATGATTTCCATACCAGGATCCATACCAAAGAAGGCAATAGGGCAATAAAGCCAAGCATAGTCAGAATTTTTATTATCTTCAGCAATATATCACATCTAAAACTGAAAACTGGAAATACCTATACCAGCTTTTCACATATACGTGTGTGTGTGTACTTTTCTATTTTTATATAATAATTCCTTGACTAGTTCTGCCTAAACAAAGCAATGTGGTTAGTGGGTAGGAGAGATCTCCTAGAGCTGCAGAGAATTTGTGATTTGCCCTTAGTGGAATGAGCAAGCTGGCTAAGAATGGGGGCAGCCACCATGGAAAGAACCCTAGATGCAGAGTTAGAACCCTGAGTTCTTGTCCTAAATGTCACTAATCAACTGTGGTGCCTAGGGCAAGCCACTTAAGTTTTCTGCTGCGCCCTAGTTTTTCTTGTTATAAATTGGGACAATAAGGCTTGCTCTACTTACCTCATTAGTTTGTTATGAGGGTCAGAAGAGTTAATGTGTATGAAGTTACTTTGAAAACAGAAAGCCATCTCTAAATGCAATGCATTTTCATTTTGCATGTTGACTAGTGAAACTATCAAATAAACCTGTAGTTGGATGATACTCCATCTTGGCTCTTGTGGATCATACAAACAGGTACAATAAATTTGCTAATATTATACACTGAAATTGTGTTTCCAGTATGAATTGATAGAGGAATCAAAACAGTTCTATACACATAAGCCCAAGAGTATGTTAGAAACTGATATATTAGAAAATGATAGCTATAGGAAGTGTTGAGATAAACACATAATAGCAAATGTGCAACCTAGATCAGTGAGTTCAACAGTTGATAAAATAATAGTGAGGTTGAATGTTTTGCTATAGTAGAGATTCTTTGAAAATTTAACCTGAACAGGTATGAAAGTAAAGAAAATATTACATAATTAGAATCAAATATTTTTAGTTGGAAAAGACCTTAGAGAATATTTTAATCCAACTCCCTTAATTTTACAGCTGAAAATGTAGAAACTCAGCTTGCATGTGTTTTGTCCAAAACCATACATCTGAGATAGTGGCAAGATTATTCTAATATTCTGGTTACTCAGAGTTATCTTTGAAACCATTTTTCAAGTCCAAAGTGAGAGCCTGGCTCACGGTGGTGACTGCATTAAGAATCTGGGATTCCAGGGATGGGCAAGATGGATAATCCTGGTGTGCCTGTGCCAGGAGACTAAATGAAGCTCATGAACAGCCATGAGTAAAGGCAGATTTGTCGAATGATCCATTCCAATAAAAGAGCCGAAGTGGATCAAACAAATTCTAAACGAAAGAACAGGTTATCTGAAGGGAGACCTTGAGCTGGAGACAATGTAGACACAAGGAGCAGATTCCAGAAGTTAAGACTGGCTAACCAGAATGGACTTGGGAATAAAAGCAATAAGAGAATAATGGTGGTACTACTAACACTACTATTATAGCTAACTTTTATGGAGTGCTATGTGCCAGGCAGGATGCTAGGTGTTTTACATAATTATCTTTTTAAAATCTCATACATACACATACAAAATTGAGATAGGAACTATTATCTCATTTTGGGGAGGAAGAAATGGAAGCATAGTGAGAGAGTTAGAGCTTAATCTGCATAAGTCCAAAGTCCACATGCTCAACCACTTTGAAAGATTTCATTTGGTTTGGGCCAAAATCACATATGCTCAGGAGAGCTGTCCCCAATATTTTTCCGCAGAACCAGCACAAGGCATGTATTTTCTTTCAGTCAGCCCAGAGTCCCTGTGGGACACAATCACCATCAAATGCGGATTGACATCTATTTGTAGCACGACCAGAAAAGGCAGTTTCATTCTGAATTATTTAACATGGCAACATTTTGCACATATAAATCATGTCCAGCTTTATTAGATTAGGCCAATTGAAGAAATATATACACCTGCCTGTCATGTAAAGCCCTTCATCTTGGGGAGGAGACTCCCCAGGGGGACATCCCAGGAGGTAAATTGAATACTGAGTGGTTTATCTTGTGATGGGGCCTGAACTGGAAATTGAAATTCTTGCATGGACATCCAATTTCACATCAAAAATGAGAACCTAGTTCATTTTTCTTGGTTACCAGGGTACTAATTACTCTAGAAACTTAGATTTACATAACTATGGCTGTTCTGTGCCCTTTATGTTGGAACTGGGCCCTGTCAATGTGATAATGTTCGTAAAGCCCTTTGAGGTCTTCAGATGAAAGGCATTCTACAAACACCAACTATCACTTGCATAAATCAGCCAAGTAGCTTGATATTATTTCTCTCCATCCTTGGGTTTGCCAGAAAGGGACAGGGGATAGCAAATGGTATACAGCGAGATGAAAGGATAAGAGATTAATAGGCGACTGCTTTTTAATCAGATAAGGCGTGATGATGCACAGTTGATAGGCCTGATTGCTATTACGAGAAAAAAAATACACCCAGGGTTGTTCTCATTTTCCTCAAAATCTCAGAGGAAAATCTCTTGCATAAAAACAGGCTGCATCTCAAATGCTCTTCCTAATTTAAGTTCAGGAAAAAAAAGATCACTTAGTGCCACATATGGGGATAGCACTAAGAAAATGGGATTGGATTCCTTCCCCCTCCCCCATCCCTCTCCCCATTTTTTTAAACCTTGTTAAAGGGAGAAACTATGCATCTGAAAAGAAAAACACGATGAGGAGACCCAGTGCCATTACTTTGGAGAGCTGAGAGGTGGAGAATGAAAAAGCCATTGGTCTCAGTTTTACTGCCACAATGGTCTTTTATGAGAGGGATTAGATACGCCAAGAACTGGGGCAGCATTCACTGGTGCCCCGACGACAATCTGGAAAAAGGATGATAAAAATCAGTTTGTCGTAAGGTTAAATCACCAAAGACTTCCTAGATTGGCTTTTCAGATTGTTTTTCCTTTGGAAAGAAGATGAAAAAAGAAAGAAATATGGGCCAAAAGCTGATTTTTTTTTCCTTTCCCTTTTTTTCCCTCAGTGCAAGATGTAGCATTCAGAAAACATGTTGAGTGAGTTGAGGCATTAAAAAGATCAGTCTTTGGCTGTTGAATGAAAGGCTGTTGTGCGTGTGACTCACATACTAAATGGAAACCTGCCTTCAAAGCCTATTTTACTGCCTAATTATATATACACAAAATGTAGCTGTCTGTTTCAATCAAATCATAGGAAAAGGAATAAAACTCCTCTAAAGATGCAATTTTCATGGTTTGTCATAACCTTAGAAACACTGCTAATGCACAAGGAGGAAGTACAGCTGCACAGTCCAGATAAGGTTCCAGTAATTGTTTTTCTTTTAATTATTGCTTTATAAAGACATTATACCTCCTGCTCCGAAGAAGGAAAATTAGTGTCCTCTGTCTCCTCTTTTTTTCCCTCCCTTCCCATTTTCACACCAAGCTTGTTGATATGCATTTCAGCTGTGGCTAGAAGCCAGCGTAGCTATGGAAATAATATTTAAGTAACCACCATAACTACAGGCTTTCAGAGGGTTCCAGGGAGGAAGCCTTTTCCAAATTTATGTTTTGAAATGAGTAGAGCTTTCCAAAGCACAAAATAGAGTGCCAGGGATCAAGATAAAGCGCTTAGACCTAAACAACTGTTTGTACTCGGCTTTCATGGAAATAGTTTCGATTCATAATAGCTAATATATTTATTTTTTAAAATTCTTAATTGCATGAACATTTTCATTGTTGTCATCCTCACTGAAGAGTGATGTAGAAAATACACAAAAGGCTTTCTTCCCCCTAACATTTTATATATACAGATCTTTTTTGTACAATAACCCGAAACTGTAAAGTTTAATAAGCCATTACTAATTTACATATTTTCATAGATTCAAATCATTAAAATGCAATGATATTTTAATGGCTTTAATATATATCTAATTGCGGATTAAAACTTTCTAACACTGGAGATGGCATTGAACATACCACCAAGGGATTCCAAGTGCCTAATTGAGAAAGCATTGGCAGCTACTAACATTTCTGAGGGAAACAGAATTCGTCACTGGATGAGCAAATTAATTATCTTATAATGTGCGTGTTTTTAAAAAGTCATAATCTTAACTACACCTACCACTCTTCTTAATCTCTTCCTACCTACCCCCAGTTCTGTCTCTAGCCCCATTCAATTTGGAACCTGCTGGATGAATCCATAGAGCAAACAACTTGATTATGAATTCTATGATGATTAAGCAGATATGATCATAAAACTACTCTCAATGACTCTGAGAAATCCTGGGCCATGAGAGGTATGTAGAAAATTAGAAAGAGGCAAGAACTGAATGAGGCTTGTGCTCTAGAAATCACTGCCTACACCTCAAATTCCAAATGGATTTGTGACCTGTTAAAAACAAATGTGCATGAATGTTCATAGCAGCACTATTCACAATAGCCAAAAACTGGAAACAACCCAAATATCCATCAACAGATGAATGGATAAACAAATTGTGGTATGTATATATATATATACATACAGTGGAATATTGTTTAGTGGTAATAAGGAATGAAGTACTGATACATGTTACAAGGTGCATGAACCTTGAAAACATTGTGCCAAGCAAAAGAAGTCAGACACAAAAACATATTATATGATTGCATTTGTATGAAATATCTGTAATAGATAAATCCATAGACACAGAAAGCAGACTGATGGCTGTCAAGGGCTGGGGAGGAAGGAAAATAGAATGTAACTTTAATGAGTAAGGGGTTTTATTTTGGAGTGGTGAAAACGTTTCAGGACTAGATAGAGATGGTAGGTGAAGAACATTATGAACTTACTAAATGCCACTTAATTATTCACTTTAAAATGGTTAATTTTATGTTTTGTGCATTTCACCTCAATGAAAAAAAACTGTGATTGCATTAATCATTCATTCACAACTTTGAGGAGCATCTATTTACCATGGACTAGGTGTCAGGCACTGTAGTAGTGCCTGGGGATGTAATGTTGAATCACCTAGGCAAGCCTCATGGAGCTTGCATTTTAGCTGGAAGGCGAAGAAAACAAACAAAGCAAATTTGATAGTTACAAACAGGGTTATCTATCAAGGAATGAGTAAGTCAGTCTGTGGTGGGGGTCACTTAAGCTGGAGAGGTCAGTGAAGGCCTTTCTAAAGAGATGATATTTGACTCTGGACTTGAAGAATAAGTAGCCATGCATGTGAAGAAAATTCCTGGAAGAGAGAATTAACATATACAAAGGCATGAGTTTGTAATGTTACATGAACAGAAAGGAGTCCAGTATGGTAACCAAAGTGAGCTGGGATAAATGTACGAGGTGAAGTCAGAGAGGTAAGCAGGAGCCAGGTCATATAGGACCTAGAAGGCCATGTTCAGAAGCTTGGATTTTATTCTAGTTGTGATGGGAAGATGTTGAAGAATTTTAATCAGAGAAGAGACATGCACTTTTCAAAAGATGGTTGTTGCTGACAAATGAAGAATCGATTAGAGAGGGGCCAGTATAGGAACAAATAGACCATTTAGCAGGCTACTGCAATAGTCCAGATACAAGATGATGATGGCCTGGAGTAGGATATTGGCAGAGAAGATGAAGAGAAATAGACAGAATCAAGACCTATTTTGGAGGTAGAACTGTCAGAACCTGTTGCTGGATTGAGTGGGTAGAAGGTAAATAAAAGAGAAGCAACAAGGGTGAAATCTAAGGTTTTGGCCTGGGCAACTGAGGAAATGTTGGTGCCACTTCCGGAGATGAAAATTGTAATAACTTTCTATTGCTGCTGTAACAAATTACCACAAATTTAGCAGCTTAAAACAACACAAATGTATTATATCATAGTTCCATAGGTCAGAAGTCCAACATGAGCGTCTCTGGGCTAAAATCCAAGTGTCAGCAGGGCTGTCTCCCTTTCTAGGGGCTCTAGGGGAGAATCTGTTTCCTTGCCATTCCCAGCTTCTTGAGGCCATCAACATTTCTTGGCTAATGGTCTCCTTCCTCCATCTTCAAAATCAACAAAGATGGCTTTTGCATCTCATCTCTCTGAGCTTCCTTCTATCATCACATATCCCTCTGTCCACAGCTAGGAAAAGTTCTCTGCTTTTATTAGACTAGGCCAAACTGGATAATCATAATGCCATATCTCTAGTTTTCTTTTCTAGTGTCACATCTCCTCTCTTCTGCCCGCTTCTTCCACTTTTAAGGACGCTTGTGATTATATTGGGTCCTCCCAGATAATCCAAGATACTCTCCCCATCTCAAAGTCCTTAATCTTAATCACGTCTGCAAAGTCCCTTTTGCCATGTAAGGTAACATATTCACGGGTTCCAGGAATGAGTATGTGGACGTCTTTGGGAGAGCCATAATTCTTTCTACCACAGGGATAACTGGGAGAGGATTCAGTTTAGGATGATAAATAAAGATTTAATTTTGAGATCATTGAGAGTTATCCAAAGTGAATGTTAGATCTCCACTTGCATATATGTCTAAGGTCCAGGAGGCAGGCCTTGGCTAATAGGTAGAAATGTGGAAGTCATGGTATGTGAAACCATGGTACCAAGTAAGGTCACCTAGGGAGAGAAAGAGATAGAGAAGGACATCTAGAACCAAGCCCTGAACCACTCCAGCATTTAGAATTGGGGTAGAGTAGGAGGAGCTAGCAAAAGAGAGTAAGAGGCAATCAGTGAATTAAGAGGCAAAGCATAAAAGAACACTGTATCTTGGAAACTAATAGAAGAAGAAAACATTTTTTTTTTGCTGAGGAAGATTGGCCCTGGGCTAACATCCTCCTCTACTTTATATAGGATGCCACCACAGCATGGCTTGACAAGCAGTGAGTCTGTCTGTGCCCTGGATCCGAACCTGCGAACCCCGGGCCACCCAAGCAGAGCACGTGAACTTAACCACTACGCAGCCAGGCCGGCCCAAGACAGACATTCTTAATGCTGTGGAGAGACAGAATAAGAGTAGGTCAGAGAAATGACTTGAATTTGGCAACAAGAAAACCATTAGTGAAGTTGCTGAATGATGTTTCTCCACAGTGTCAGAGTGAACATGAGGTGAGAAAACGGAAATTGTGAGATTTGATAATGTTCTGAGGAAGTACGGCCACGAAGGAGAAGAGGGAACTGGAGCACCATTTTTGGAGGTGTTTGTAAAATCAGAGGAGTGGTTTTTCTTTTTCGTTTGTTTTTTTAATAAGATGGGACATCTAAGTTGGTGGAGTCTCAAAATGTAGTCCCCAGACCAGCAACATCTGCATCAGCTGGGAACTTGTTAGAAATGCAAATTCTTGGCTCCCACCCCAGACCCTTTGTATGAGCAATTCTAGGGGTGAGATGCAGCAGTCCGTATTTTAACAAGCCCTTCAGATGACTGTGACACAAAATCAGGTTTGAGAACCAATACTGCAGTGGTAATGGCTCTGATCTAATGAAGAAGGAAGACTAATGTTACAGAAGAGAGGGGATGCCTGAAGTCTGCAAGAAGATATGAGGAGATAATAGGAGGAATCCTACTAGAAGGGTGGAACATCAATTCCACCAGGAAAACAGGGGATGTTTTCCCCTGGAATTCTCCTTGTAAGAGGTGAGGTAAAGAAAATGGGTCCACTTGTAGGTAAGGCTGCAGATAGGTCAACAGAAAGATGAAAACAAAGCATGACCATCTAATTTCTTTTTATTTTGAAAAATGGGATTGGTTGAATAGGTAGGTAGAAAAGGGAATGCTGTAGACATTTGATATCTTAGTTTTAGCAAGACATATGTCAAACTGCTAATGACATGCTCAGAAAGGCTAGAGATATGAAAACTGGACAATAGAAGAGCTGAGTGGGTGTGTGTCTGGTTAAACCCAGAGGGAGATTTCTAGTGGTATAGTAGTGGCAGGTCTCCATATTAGGGCTTCCCTGTGCAACATTTTACCATCTACTTTGCTGAAGACAGAGGAATTGTGCTTATCAAATGGGAATCTGGTACAAAAGTGAGAAGGCAAGCAAATATATTTGATGACATAATGTAGATTCAGAGAAATCTTGACAAATTAGAATAATGAGCCAGAAACTGAAGATAAAACTGAACAAAGATGACACTTACGTATTTTAAAAATTATTTTTAGTGATACTTTTGGGATGGGCTAAGACTAAGATTTGGATTAATAGTAGTTTGTAGGAGAAAATTCTAGGAATTTTAGTTATCTACAAGTTCCATATGAGCCAAGAAATTCAATCTTAGCTTTCATTAATAAAAGTAAAGTGACTAGATCAAGAGAAACTTCTCTCCTTCTCTAATTGTGGTTGAATATACCAGGGGGGTTATTTACAGTGCTAGAGATCATTGAGGACTAGAGGACATCATACATCTAGATATGGGTGAGTGCAGTGAAAAGTCTGGAAGTTTTGTATAGGAGGAATTTTGAATGACTTGGACTACATTTAATCATGTAGCAAGTATCTCTTGAGCCAGATAAAGCTCCACTGGGGACAGAGCAGAAAACTGGACAAAGTCCTTATTCTGTCTCATGGTACTTATAATCTAGTGGATAGATGAAAATGGATCATAAACAAGAAAATAAATAAATGAAGCAGATAATCTTAAATAGCGATCTTCCCTAAATGAATTCAGATCATGTCATTCAACTTGTGTGTGATATGTCAGTAAGTCCCCATTGCTGGCTGAGATAAATACTAACCAATGCCTCAACTGAGCATTCAGAACGCTCCACAATGAGAGTTGAATTTACCTTACCCCACACTCTTTCCATTTCTATGCCCTAGTGATCTCGCTAACAAAGAGGAGGGAATAAGTTTCGTTTTCACAATAATGTTATATTCCATATATTATTGTCTCCATTTCATAGAGAAAGAAGGGAGTTTGTTTGGAAGATGGCTGCAATAATTCCTCCTATTCCCGTACTCATGCTTTTTGGCAATGTAACTTTGCCTTTCCTCCCATCAAGAAGGAGAGTTTATTTCTCCACTCTTTGAATGTGGGCTCAGCCGTGAGACTTTCTTTGGCCGATGGGACATTACAAATGTGAGCAGAGGTTTGAAAGTGCTTGCACGTGGGTTTGCTTTCTTTCAGCTGTGGTTGCACCCCTAAGACCGTTGTGTGAACAAGCCCAGGCTGGCCTGCTGGAATGGTTATAAGGAGGAGAATGGAGGAGCCCCAGACAGACATGTGAGTGAGACCATCTTACACCCAGGCAGCCCCAGTGGAGCCACTCTATGACTTTACCTGCCCAGCTGACCCCAGGAGAGACCAAAAGAAGCACCCAGTGGAGCCTAGTCCAAATTGCTGACCCACACAACAATAATAATAATAAAAAAGATTATTGTTTCAAGCCCACTAAATTTTGGGCTGCCTTGTTACACAGCAATAAATAAATAATTGCTACAGGGAGGTTCAGGGAGTTAGTTGCTCATAGCCTCACATGAAGTAAATTGTTAGAGCTGGGATTCCAACCCAGGTCTACTAACTGCACTGTCTACTCACTTGCCGGTACACACACTAATTCCCCTGAAGTATCCCAAAAGAGCCATCGACAAGTTTAAACTATATGTGAGTGAAGAGTGCACGATTGCACATTTAGTGATGATCCAAACTTAGGGAAACAGTTCTCTCAGAACTGGATATGTGGCAATGCTGTTTGCTTGCTAAATTGAGCAATGTCTTATAAAGTCCTTAACCAAAAAATAGGTTTGCCCTAGATCTGGAAGAAACCTCTGACCCACTTTCTTCTGCCTCTAGAAAACAAACTTCCTTTGCCAGAAGCCTTTTTCCATCCCTTTTCAGACGATCACATAGGATTTGAGCTGGAGAGTGGTCCTGGTCCTTCCGCTCTTGGGGCTGCTGGGCAGGATTCCTCTGGGACAGCTAGAATGGTAGCACAGAGGGGCAGGAAGAAAGGTGAGCTCTGTCACAATGTCATCATCTCTACATGAGGTTGAACGAGAACTGATGGATTGGAAAGCAGTTGGCTGCACCTCTATGCTTAGAGGTCAAGCTCTCAGAGAGGTTGAACTTATCCATTCTCTCACAGACTCCACCGGGATCCATTTTACCCTAAAATGGAATGTACATTGGGAAGAACACGACCAGTAGATACCTGAATAGGCACAAAAGTTACACAGAGGAGAGGTGTTAGTGTTGGTGACTATGTATGTCAAGATTCTTGCAACTGCAACAAAAAATCCCACTCAATCTGGCTTAAGCAAAAAAATGGAATTTAGGAGGCTGACCCCATGGCCTAGTGGTTAAGTTCAGCACGCTCCACTTCAGTGGCCCAGGTTCGGTTCCTAGGCACAGACCTACACCACTTGTCAGTGGCCCTGCTGTGGCGGTGACCCACATACAAAATAGAGGGAGATTGGCACAGATGTTAGCTCAGGGCCAATCTTCCTCAAGCAAGAAAAAGAGGAAGATTAGTAACAGATGTTAGCTCAGGGCCAATCTTCCTCACCCAAAAAAAGGGACTTTATGGGCTTACGGAACTGAGTTAGTCTTGGCTTTGTAGGAGGCTTGATCCACTGCTACCATGATGTCAGTAAGGACCTGGGTGCTCCTTCTCCAAATGCCTCTTCCCATTCCCCTCTTCCTCTTCAGGCTCCACATGCATGTGATGGAACAACAACTCCAGGCTTATAGCTCCCAGTGGCAAAACACCAGAAACAATTCCTGACCTCACATCCTCACACCACGTCATCCAGAAGAAAATGGGCTCCTTGTGGTAGCTTTCAGGAAGGGAGAGGGAACTTCTTTTCCCTAGAAGTTCCTGCAAACATCTCTACACATCTTATTGGCTCTGACTGGGTCACTGTGATCAGGGATATGGGGATGCCAATTAGCTTAAGCCAGGGTTGGGGTTGCTCCAGGGCTACACTGTAGCCTATATTGTGAATGGCTCCCTCTGGGGTTGCACAGAGCCCAGCCTGTACAGCCAATCACAACAGCAACCTGAGAATTTATCTCATCTTCTTGCCAAGAATATTAATTCCTTGAATGCAAAAATGGTATCACCATCTTATAACCACTCATTGAGTCTGGCACGTTACGGCTGCTTTGTAAGTTCTTATTGAATGAATTATTATATGAATGAACAGAACTAGTTGGAATGCATAAACATCCCATAAATAATGTTTCTGAGTTCTACATATAATACTGATTTTTCCAATAACTTCTGGCTAGTGGATGATAACCAATTCTTAAATTTTCAATATTAATGAAGGTGAGGCCAAGCATAGATGAATACAATTTCACCCTTCTGCTCTATTAGAAGGTGACATTTTTGTATCTCCCATTTGTTATATCTAGGTTGTTAGGAAAATTTAGTCCCTGAAATGCAAAGCTCCATGAGCAAAAACTTCTCTCTTACCTGGGCCTTCTCTCCATATTCAGCAGGGCAAAGACAGCCGCCGACGCTGACGGGTTTTTGTGAGTAGTAGTTACACTATAAACACTAACTTTGTGTGTATTTTTACGATTTAATTTCTCCTTTTTATGGGAATATAAACGTATTTTTAAAAATAAATAAATCTTTAATGGAAGTGTATGATGGTGACATGGGAAGTATGTAAATGTGTCACATATAATATAAGAACACACTTAAATATGCATATTATGAACATGTAAAGCTGCAATGGTTCAAAATAATGTTAGCCTCTTATATGAAACATTACTCTAAGGAAGAGCCCACTAGCATCTTAAATACAGATGGCATTTTATATACATAAGCAACTAGTGGTAAAATATTTTTAATCTAATATTAATTCTTTAATTTTCTCTTTTAGAAATTATTATTCTATGTGCCAAGTTTACTTTTTATTTAGAGAAAAACACAAATTCCTCAAGCCTCTATTTTTTTTCCCTCAATGTGAAAACTATCATACAAACTAGAAATAGTTTCTCTCCCAGAAACTCTTCCCTAGACTGTCTTTTCTTCTTTTTCTACCTTCTCCCCTTGGACATTCTTATCTTCCCCTATGACTTAAACAACCAAGTATAAGTTAATGACCCCCAAATCAATGTATCCAGTCCTATTGTTATTCATCTGTGCCATAATATTATGTCCAACAACCTAATAGAAATCACCAATGTTCCCATGACCTCAGATGCCTTGGTTAATGGCATCACCATCTGCATATTCAACCCAGCTAGATCCCTTGGCATCATCTTAGATTCCTTTTTCTCCATCATCAACCCTTTGGCTCTCTTCAGAAACTCAGCTGACTATTCCTGTCACGTCTGGTTCCATAATATATGTCTCTCTTCATTCTATGGCCAAATATAAGCTGTTGTCACTTTTCTGGATGACTGTGTTCTCCTCCTCTTTGAAGACAGTGATTCTAGTTTTTTACCAACTAACCTGCTATCTAACCTGCCCTCACCCTAAATTATAATCAGTTTCTAATACAATTTGATCATTCAAATTTTCCTACTTAAAATTCTTCACAGACTTATCATTGCTTTTAGAATAAAGCACATGTTCAGAGACTTTTGCACCCTAGCTCCAACTTACTGTACAATCCCATCTCACGCTGCTCCCTTCAGTTCTCCCCTAAGAACCTTCTGCTCCAGCCTCATCAAATCACTAATTAATCTGAGAACACTCACTAGGTCTTTATCTCCTTCCCTCTGCCTGAACTGCTTTTCTCACCTTCTCCCCCTGTAAAGTTAACTTCAATAAAATCTTTTCTGCCTTCCCATCACATGTAACCATTCCCTCCTCTGTACTCCCACAAAACTCTATTCAGATTGTGCACATCTGGTACCCGTCTTCCTGGGTGGATCAGGGGCTCCTTGGAGGAGGTGGGAGAGGGAGGGCTGCGTCTCATTCATCTTTGCATGAACAGTTCCTAGCCGGTGCCTAGTGGTTTGCATGTACTAAAAAAAGGTTTCGTGAACGAGTCTTCATTTTGAATGCTCAGAAAGACCTTAAATTTGACTTGTAAACTCCCAGAAACAGGAAAAAGAAAGTCTATAGATTCAGGGTGGTTATATTGACCACATGCAGTAAAAGCAAGCAAGTTGTAAAGACGAGCTGCAGTAGAGTAAGCCCATTTTGCTACAGTCCCTTCCTTCTCTGTCTTTTAAGAAATGTCTGATTTGAGATCCCTTTCACGTGCTCCCCTTCCAAGGTTTAATGTATGTGATTAATCTTGACTTGCCTTAATACTGCTAGGGATGTGGCAGTGACCTCAGCTGAACACTGGCAAAGTGATTAATGTTACATGAACTGGACAAGGATTTTTTTTTTTTCTTTACTCTAGATCCTGAATAAACACATTCATGCAAGATTCAGTTGCAGACCTTTGCTCGGTAGAAAACGTACCAAGATTTCAAAGAATAATGTTTCAGATGCAATAAACAACATTAAAGGAAACATGGCTCTTGTTAAAGAAAATGCTGTTTCAGGCTAAAGTCCCAGTGATCATAAAAGATATATGATGCAATAAACAAAATGAACCACAGCCAGACAGGTCCATTCGATGACTAAACCACTGATTGAATTTTCCGACACTCCTGGACTTTCTGAGAGATAAACTATTCACAAAAGGTCCATGTTAAATATAAGGCTGTCATTTCCTTTTTATGTTTCTAGTGAGGTCCAAGAACAGTAGAGGATTTCCCCCCCTCTTCTTTTCTTTTCTTTTTTTCCCCCTTTGGTTGTTTGTGTTTTTGAATTTTTTATGATGTGGAAAGACTGGCAAACAGTTGCTATGATTGTCAAATGCCTTAAATCAAGAAGAGAAAATGCAATAAAACACAGTTTCCATGGTAACACATTGTAACCTAGTACCTCTGGATTATGAGCCAGCTCACATCTATGATCATTACTTGTTGACAGGCATAAATTGAGCCTAAAAGCATTAATTTTAGAGATAAAACTGGAATGTGGAGCTAAGTTATAATAATGTTTAAATATTTCCAAGGTAGTGGCAGCAAATCAACACTGGTTATGTCACTATTTAAATAATGTTAATAAACTAAACATAAACACAAAAAAACTTACAAGCTTTTCTCTAAAGATGGTATAACAAATTTGTATATACTCTTGAAGCTGCAAGTGGTAGCTGACGTTTTTGGTGGGGTTAAAAGGAATCCAATGTCAGCACTTAAATAGAATGATAGATGGACATTTTACTGAAGGAGTGGTTCCAATATGGAAATGATTCTTAAAAATCTTGGTAGTAGAGAAGTCCCTAAAACTATCTTAGGACATAAATATATAATGTTTCTGGATGTTTCTCAGTGGATATAATTTCCTTTTTTTTTATTTATTAGAAGAAACTCAAAATATGAATTATCACATTAGAATGTTTTCATACACGCTTGTTTTTACACATTCACTCCCATGTTCTCATTAGGAGCACTCACACTTCTGTCAGACATTTTAAGGTTTTAGAAAAAAGATCGATGGTCTTGTGTATATGGCTGCCTCCAGCTGGCTTCAGCAGTTACCCATTAACCAATACAATCAACAATCCAAAGACAATTTTTTTCAAGGCTGTTTGTAACACTTCTACGTATATCTTTATGACAATCAAGATAATCTGATATGATATGATTTAATATGATATGTTATAATAAAGAATTAGTCTATTTTCTCAATATCTAGACTTTATGTAAAAGTCCGCTTTATTTCCCTGGTAACTTCTAAGTTCAACTTTCCTGCTAATAACACTTTTACAGTAAGAGTAAGGGAGAAGGAAGAAAGACAGGTAGCTTGTCCTCAGGGCTTGACTTTTACTGCCTTGAGCCTCAGGGGGCAGAGAGAGTGACCAGCATGCCTCAGTTTCTGCTTCTGAACTATGGAGATTAGACCTACCTTATAAGATTGTTATAAGCACTTACTGAGATGGACGCATGTGGGGAGCTTAGAACAGTACTTGGTGCATAGTAAGCCCTCCATGAAGGTTAGCCCCTGTCATCATCACCACGGTATCCCCCAGTGGCTAGCACTGTGCTTCACACCTAGGGGTCCCTAGTAAATGTTTGTTAAATGGAATGAGCCAACTTGTTCAACTGGGTATTAAAGAGAGTTTATTGTAACTATTTTTGCTATAATATGTAACATTTTCAGGAAATCGACTAGATTGCTTTTATTCATTTGCAGTGTACCTCTCAGAGATTCACAAAACACCTGTGAAGAGAGCTCATGGATTTATGCAAGAATCCTATCTCCCAGTGTTGTTAATTTGTAGGATTAAACCCTTGGGAATCCTGCAGGGTGTCTGAACCGATGTAACACAGACATATGTTTAACCTATTGACCTGGGAAGGCATGGATTTAAGAATCCTCCATATTTTCAAGCAGTGGCTCAGAAATTGGCTAGCAACTTCCATTTTCTCAGTTCTTTTTTCAGCCTAGCCTTTTAAGAATATAACCATTTTAAGAATGAAGAAAGCAATTTTCTTCCATTCTAATTGCTATAGACCCTGGAAGATGTAAAAAAAAACAAAACAAAACCTAAGACACGACCTATGCATATCCAGCTCTCAATACTCAGGACTATTTGGAGTTCCTTTATTTATCCCGAGTCATTTTCCTTTCACCTTCCCCAATGCAGAGCCGCAAATGTAGCCATCTTTTTAATCTGGTCTCTATTTTTTTAATCTTAGCCTGTGTCCTTGTCCTGTAGACACAAAGAAAATAAAGGCTGTCATATGATAGATACCTTTGAAAAGTTTCCTAGGTAAGTCAAAGCAAAATAGCCTTTCCTCATTGTGCATTACTACACCCTTTTCATTATATAAGAATGTTTGTACTTGGTCTTTATATTATCCACATCAATGAAATGCTGATCATCTTGCTGTTTCCCATATTTTTCCTAAAAAGACACAGTTTTCTTGTTCTGGAGACTTTGGGAAGCTTACAGTAAAGGAAAACAAGGGCCAGGTTAATTGTCTAGTTTGTAGGCCAGAGACTCCGGAACTCACAACTCTCCATTCTGTTCCCCAGCCCCAGGGGCCAGTTGGCTTCCTGTCTTTGACCTGTCCTAGAGAATACTGAATTACTGTCCACTGAGCGCTCCGAGGAAATCCCTGCGTTTACCTCAAGACAGCATAGGATAAGACATCACCTCTACTCCCTAAATTTAGTCTATATTTCTATCTGTGTTCTTCTGAGGCTCTGCTACCAGTAACACCTCATTACTCCAATCCTTAATTTAAACATTTCTTTGAATCACAGCTTTCTATTTAGAATTTTTTAAAGGACAAGACCTCTATGTTGTTGATTATTTCCATAGTACCTGGAAAACAGCTGATACTTATTGAGTGATGGTTGAATTAAATTGCCATCAATTTATTAACCAACAAGTACATACAAATAGCCAGAATAGAGCAGCCAGTCAGCAAGATGACATCACCTTCCTTCTCTGAATGACACGTTAAAAAAGGGATCTGTAGAACTCAATTTGCAATGCCCAACCCAGCTTTAGAAAAATGGCTCCACCATCACCATGAGAAAAAAAAATTGAGATGGTTGAAATTCAGATCCACCCAGATTAGGTGAGAAAAGGAAGGGCTGCTTTGCTTTCTTGCCCTTGTGCTGCCTCCTTTCCTCATTAGTAATTCTATCCCTCTCTTATCTGATCATGCAGGGACACATTATCTCACTAGCAAATGAATACACTGTGGAAAAACTCCCCAAATGCAAATGAACAGGAAGGACGTGCTGATACTGAAATTAAAGGAGCTCTTTTTTCCCCCTCCCACTGCCTGTGGACAGAGAACTTATGATATTCTGAATCAGTTCCACCTCTACTTAGTCAAATTTTGTCAAGATAAACCTTTTATCTCATTGTTCTAACACTATGTAGAGATAATTTACATGACTGTAATTGTGTTGCTATATTTAGTATGGTGCTCTTTGCCCATTTCTGGTAACTTGTCTTTATAGAAAACATTGAATGGGCTTTTCAAAACTTGGAAGGTATGTGTATGATACTATTTAAAACATGCCAGCTAGAAAGCAGTGCAATTTGGGTAGATTTTGTATACCTCACAGCTTTTGGGGAAGATCAAAAGAGGAATAATAGCTCTAAGGTTCCTATTTAAACAATGGGTACTATTAGAAGGAAGCCTCTATAAGTTTTATTGGCTTTCTCTTCTCCCCACAAACAATTATTTTCATTTTTTTATATACTGTGTCGAGTTACCAGAGCTTTTTTTTTTTTTTAAATCTGACATTGATTTATTTTTCTTCATCCCTTAGGTTAAAACAATGAAAAGAAAGAAACTATTCTGTTGGACCAAACAATTTATTTGAAACTTGGACTTCAGAGAGGCTCAAGTTGCATTCTTGCATTTGCTTCACAGTGTTAGTTGGTTTAACCCTTTTTGACTTGTCCAAACACAGTCATTTCACAGCCAACAGGGAGTTTGCTGGCCAGCTGCACTATGTCATGTAGAAAAACCACGGGGCCTCCTTCCTTTCCTGGTGGCCATAGTTCCTGAAGGATTTAGTCCTGACAATATTGCCTCCCATTTTGAGTTGACCTGTTTGAGTTTGAGAGTTACCTAGTTTCTTCAAATGTTATTTCAAGAGTGACTCCAGATTCATATCTTGGAAGGTTATAAAGCTTTACTAAATAGAAGGTCTAGTGTGCCCTGGCCCTAGGCTGTCTTTCCTCCATCTCAGTTATCAATCTCTAATGATTCTCACAATCTTCCTAGAACCACCACAAAGTTTTCCACACTCCATTTTTCCTTTTTCATATTTCATTTTAGTTGCTGAGCTAAGCCTGTATTGGCATTTTCACAAATTTCCTTTCCAGAACTATAAATAATTATCTCCTTTAGTCCAGTACATTTAAAATACAGTAGTCCCAAAAATAATATTAAAAAAATAAAAGGATCTTGTTGCTAAAAAAATATATACAGTAGTCCCCCCTTAGCCAAGGGGGATATGCTCCAAGACCCCCAGTGGATGCCTGAAACTGCAGATAGTACCGAACCCTATATATACTATGCTTTTTCCTACACATACATACCTATGATAAAGTTTAATTTATAAATTAGGCACAGTAAGAGATTAATAATAAAATAGAACAATTATAGCAATATACTGTAATAAAAGTGATGTGAATGTAGTCTCTCCTTCTCTCTCAAAATATCTTATTGTGCTGTACACACCCATCTTCTTGTGATGATGTGAGATGATACAATGCCTGCACGCTGAGATGAAGTGAGGTGAATGACGTAGGCATGTGACGTAGCGTTAGGCTACTGTTGACCTTCTGACGATAGGTTAGAAGGAGGATCATCTGCTTTCGGACTGCGGTTGACCACAGGTAACTGAAACCGTGGATAAGGGGGACTACTGTGGTGTGTTTTTAAAAATAAATTAAAATAGAAAAGGCTTCAATTTAGGCCTTCGATTGATCATTTTCTTTATTTTCAATTTTTGTGTAGGGAGGGAAGTGTGAAAGAGAGGGAACAAAAACTCAAAAGTGTAAAACTTCAGGAAAAGTGTGTATGAGAGCATTTCATATATTATAACGGATAAATTCTGATAAATTCGTAAAAAATATGACCACGTTACATTTCCAGTGGAGGTGGGAAATCTACAAAGCTGCAGAGCTTCCCAAATAAAGCTTCTTTTCACTCCTACTCTTTATGGGCATGAGTTTGAAACGGTGTTTTTATTAACAAAGTAACTCTATTGGGAGGCATCCTTGCCTGCCTCTGCACCAGCTGATTCCTCTCTTATTCCCTGTTTCTACTCTTCCTTATCCTATTCTTCCCTCTTTTTTATTTCTTTAATTTTCATTTTTTTCCCTTTGAGTTTCCTTTGCCTTCAATGTGCATGTTGGTCCTTAGTCCTTGGTGGACTAAACTCTTAACAGTTCCATGACCCTTAAACTGCATCAAGAACAGTCACAAAAGGCTCCTCAAACGATCAGGAAGAAATACTGCACCTATAAAGACTGCACACAGCTCAATTTCTAGGTCTCCTCCAGTCATGACTTCAACCCCAAAAAGCAGCTGAAGAGGCCCTCTAATTGTTCAGAGCATTGATTAGAAACCTCAGCGCAGGTTGGAGGTACAGATTCTGTTTTGAACGTTTCCCAGGTGATCCCTGTTCACACCTAGGCCCCCAGTGAGGTCCTTCTCCTGATATCCATTGAAGAATCAGAAATCACAGTTAAATGCCATATTCCACATGAAGTTTTGTGCTTCAATGGGAAACTATGCATTGTCTGCATACAGCACACCCTTCCTGTTATCTGATTCTAGTCTTTCATTGTTTGGTCTATTTTACAACTTCATATGTTATAAAGTAACTGATAGACATGCGAATACTTCCCTGTCTGGTAGAGGTTCAATTGACTTCCCTCTCTCTCTCCGGGTGGTAAAAACCAGTTTTGTTTCATTTGCATACTGATTTCAATATAGCTGATCTTTAGATGTCTCTTCAGATGCTCTTGAACCGGTTATAACATGTTTGCTCCCTTTTTGATTAATGAGTAGAATCAAATCTTTAACATGTATTCATTTTTATATCTGTCTGAGGGTCACGATTTTACCCTTCTTTGAAAACTGTCTTTTAAAACCATTCTCCACAACCTTTACTCACGATTCTTTTCCCACCTCTGATGGTTCTTTTTATTATTAGATAGGGTGATTGTGATTCCTGCATTCAGTGTTTGATGGGCATAAATATTTTTATAGGCACGATGGGCCACAATATTCAGAGTTGGGATGTCCTAGAAAATCTGGGGTGTATGGTTGCTCAACAATATTTCTCATAGAAATATACAGCTGAAAAAAGTCTTGGGTTCATCTAGTCTCCTTCATGACAGAAACTAGGCCAACCAAAGCCCAGAAAAATGGAGATGTTTTTCAAGATTGCACAGATTTTTGACAAGTAACAGAATTGAGTTTGAACCCAAGTCAGGCTAATTCCAGACTCCAAAGCTTTCATTACTGCAGTAAATCTACTCTTCCTAAAGTGGGGACGACAATACAAACCTGAAAATTACTGTAGGACTTAAATGAAAGTCAGAATCGAAAGGACTTAACACCAGGCCCTGCTCATAGCGGGCCTCATTGCCCTCCCTCACTGAATGAAATGGAATATCAAAGCAAATGGCGCCATTTCTGTGTCTGATTGGTCAACCGGTCTCATTAATTCCTGGGCATACTTCACAAGTCATTTATTTTCCCACAATGCTCGAGCACATAATAAATGCTTGATAAAATTTTGTTGAATAGAATTGATTAGAGTAGAACCACCAGATATGCAAAGGAAACACGGCTGATTTTAAACAAAGCCTGCTTTAACTGCAGAGCTTGAAGGAGAGAGCATGTTGTTTTCATTGTGAGTTGTACCCTAATCCTTCCGTTAACCATAAATTCTAAAAATAATCCAACCAGGTTTGTAGTGAATAATTTATAATCTAGAACAATTGTTGTAACTAAATGGCCCGACCTACTTTTTGCTAGAAAATCACTTTACATTCCTGTTTACGTGGGAGTATTATCATAAACCCTTCTGAGTGAGTGACAGCCTATTTTAGGAAATCGGTAGCTGCACTTACATTGGTTAGTGCTTCCTTCCTCAGCAAACCTTCCCAGGTCAGTCTTCAGTTCAGGCGATGACACGGGGAGGTATTAGCAAGGGCGCTCTACAGCATAAATGCCTGAGAGCTCTTTAGACTGTGTGCTAACAATATTTTTATATACTCTTCCCCCCACGCACACACACAGCTGTTTCCTTTGCTGCCTGAGCTGTTTGGCCATGTCTGAACTGCTGCTGATGAAGCCTTTTCTGGCAGGTTGCCCAGGGAGCAGCTCTCCTGTAGATTCCGCCTCTCTCCAGGAGTTGCTTGCCTTCGCTATAATGGGCAACATTGAAAGCTGCAGGCCGGTCGGTCGACAAGGTCAGAGTGCCTTTCATTCCTGCAATAATCAACCAGTGTAGCTCTTCCTCAGACCTGGGGAGAGAGAAGATAGAGGTCAAAAGAGCAATTACATTTCACATTGACTCCAGAAAAGGCTTGGATCACAAGACTGAAAAGAAAAACGGATTCTAACCTCATTCTTATCCATTCCCTTTCTGGTCATCTTTGTTATTAACACTGGCCTGAAACCATAACAAGTTTTAGCTTGATGACGTGAAAACCGCATTTTCTGCCTGCAGATGAGATCTTTCTTCTTAGACATTTAGCACTGTCAGCATATTGCAAAAGAATGCAAATGAGCTGCAGGATCTATAACCAGAGACAGTAAGCAAAGGCCATTAATTATGTTTTTAAAAAATGTTAACCCTAGCAGACTGTATAACAGGCAATTGTGCTAATTTCAATCTGTAATCAGTCGCTACATTAGCATAACTTTATTTATTTAGCATTAAGGCAACAATTTAGAGAATATAATTTAGTTGGAAATGTCAGTAATTTTGCAGTGGCAGATTGTTGTTACAAAGCTACCTCTATTTGACCTTACAGCTGCCAGGACTAATTACTTTAATTGCATTAATTGCACTGACCATTCTGGTGTTTAGTGTAGTCGCTGTTACTCTTTAACCATTGAGCAAATCAGCCTGGTTGAATTCTCGGTGAAATGGGCCAATGTTTCCTTCTAAATCTCCTTTGATGCTTTTCTGCATTTTGAGAGCACAGATAATTCACAGATTATCAGTGCTTTCATTGAGATCAAGAATTTTGAGGAAAACCCTTGAAAGGGAAAAAAATAATCTGTATTTCCTAACTGATCCTATTGCACATTGCTGACTCGATTAAATACGATCAGTTTACTAATGACCAAGAAGTGTGTAAAAAATGGTTGTGGCAGTTTGACAGTAAATTAAGTCTCTCATTTCACATTTTGGAATGAAAATGTATTAAATATTCTATGTTTTTTGTTTCCACCTTATAACCTGAAGACACAGCTTTCACTGGGATTTGACTCAACACAAATTGAAATACACAGCTATGGTCTAGCTTAAAAAATAGATATTTTCTCCCTACAAGGAAAGCTCCATAGGACATTTAATAAATAAATTGCTACCAGGAACACATCTGTTAGTTCAAGTGAATACTCTTGGAATACCCAATTCTTAGACATGAAATTATGGAATCTGAAAGTCAGAAAGACTAGATGTCATCCAATTCATCTGCCCACTCAAAGCAGGTGTCAGCTCCTCGTTTCTTCCAGATGACCATCTACTCTCTGGCTAAACACTTCAGGTTACTTTTTCAGATAACTCAGATTACTTTGTTCAACAACTTGCGTTGCTAAAACATTCTATTATATAAAGATACATACCTATTTGTTTGTGATAATTTTTATTCACTGGGGAATAATAATCGCCAACATATACTGAGTGACTGTCACGTTCCAGGCACTGTTTTAGACACTTGACATGTATTTATTCATTTAATCCCCCCAAGTCCTGTGCAATATGTATTATTATTATTGTTGTTGTTATACATATGAGGTAATGTCATTCATGGAAGAGCCAGGATTCAAATCCAGATATTTGGGTCTGGAGCCTTACTTCAGTCCTTCATCATCTCTTGTATGGACCACCGCAGTAGTGGTCCAGCTTCTATCATCCTTCACACTGCTACAGTCCCCTATGGCAAATCATTCTGGGCCTCCCTTCCTGGCACTTTTTGTTTTCAGTCCTCAGGCACATCTGCCGGGCATCTCTACATTTTTCAGTCTGAAGGTCATTCTTCTGGTGGAGAAGACAGAGCAAAATAGGAGTTGAGTAATTCTATTTTCTCTTTGTCTTGTTAACATTACATCATAATCTCTTAGAAATGTGACTAACACTTCCTTGTTCTTCCTGTTCCTTACACATTGGTAAGTCATTTGTTTTTCATCCTTTTTCTCCCCAGCAAAATTGAGCTTACTTTTTACTTTATTCTTTATGACACCATTCTTCTAGGTTTGTGCTACTGCATTGCTTTTGTTCTTGGCTACGCGTTCTTTGATCTTTCAAACATGATTTTTAAAATCTGAGCTCAAAGGAGTGTGCTCTGAGCAACTATATTGATTTCTTTAGTTTTTCTTCTATATTTGGCTAATTTTTATTATATAGTTAGAACTTCATTTTCTACTCTTTCTGGACCTGTCTATACCCTTTTAAAAAACCCTCTGGACATAAAACCAAACATATATTTTCTCTGAACTTTTTGAAATTTGCTTTTCTATACTCTAGGATATGTGTAAGATACTGATTAACATTCCTGTCGTTTGCTCATTTGAATTCCAAGAAGCTCTCATTTTTCTCCCAAGGTTTTCAACACTTCTTTGTTCTAAAACTGCCCTTTCTTGAAGATCAGAATCAAGTTTAGAGTAACTGTGTCCCCCAAATCCAAGCTGACAATCTACATCTCTTTATCTGCTGGGTTGAAGACCTCTGTCCCCAGAGGCAAGAGGGCCCCAAACTCCACACTGCCTAATGATGGTGGGTGGTCCTACCAAGCTTTGGCTCCTATACATAGGCATTAGCAAAGAATGCCAGAGTAGGAGCGGTGGCAGCCTCAGGAGAGCTACCCAGCCTCCTTCACTGGAGGGAAGGCCCCCAGGTCCATCTGTTATCAAAAGTCATTGAATGCCATCACCCTTTGCCCAGAGGTGTTCCTCTGAAGGTGTAGAGTGGAGATGCTATAGTAGAAGAGGTAAGGGAACTAACATGGGAGAAATGGAAAATGAAGAAGCAGACTGGGGAGGTGGGGAGTCACATCTACTGAGACTCTATTGTGTACCAGGCACTCACACACACATCATTTATTCCCCTCATTGCCATTTTTTAATACTTGTGGAAACTGAGCATTACTATGTAAGTTGATTGGCTTCTCTAAGTCACAGAGCCAGGGAATGCAGAAGCCAGGAATTAAACCTAGATTTGAGAATGAGAGGATAACAAAGCAAAACAAAAATAGAAAATTACAATTCATTGCAATACAGGCATCTCAGTTGTCTGCATTACAAGAGTAATGACCTTCTAAAGGAAATATACATACAGATCAATGCCTGTTACAACAAACTTCAAGAGAATAGCTATTTTGTTGCACATTACTAATAATTTTGATGCATATCACTAGAATTGTATCTACTTTCTAGAAAAATGTGACCTTTATTTCAATATTTTTGCTGGCAGAGTTTTTTGTTTGCCTGTTTTTTTTGTTTTGTTTTGATTTAGTTTTAAATTCTATGGGTGAAATTTCTTGGCAAAATGAAGAGAAAACGAAATGACACCATAGTGATAGTCACATAATTTGTGATCCTTAAAGGAACTAGTCTTCTTGGTACATTACTGTCAGCTAACCATATAAATGTTCTTTGAAAAGTCTGCTTCTAGATGTTAATGGAAGTATTGATTTTCACCTCTGTCCTTTTTTTTTGATGATGTCTATTTACCATGCTACCTCCTCATCTCCATTCTGAGCTCTGCTCTCTTAAGTGTCAGTGTCAGAGGCAAGTGCCAAAACCAAGGTGACTAAGCGAGTGTCAAGACAGTTGCAGAAACAGAGAGAAGGCTTAACTAATGGCATAGGTCTTCTAAGTCGATGGACCCTGTCTCTCCTAATTTCATTATCAATTCACCACAGGAACCTGACAGAGTCAGTATGTTAAGTCAAATTCAAAATCTCAAAAACGAAAGGAAAAAAAAATCCAATTTCAGAGTCAGGTAAAAACATCACAATTCAGAGAAAATCTTTACTATTGATTTATAGCTGCAGACTCTTGTCCAAAGCTTTCCTTTTTAAATTAAGAATACTAACGATTTCCCATCCTGAAATTAATAATCCAAAAGGTTCACAAATTTAAAAAAAGCACTAATTGTCTTACTTCAACCAGGAAGTGCCAGTGAGTGGCTGCCTGGCCTGTTCCCACATCAACTGTGGTTGATGATGAGCCACAGCGTTCTTGAGAATCACATGCTTCCTTGGGCGGCATTCTTGTGTGTGCCAAGAGGCCATAAATTTGAGATGGAATATCCTGTTTGTTGAGGCTTCTGTACTTGCAATCCAATTGCTCTCTGATAAACAGATTTGTTTGAAGCAAAAGTTCCTGCCTAAGTAGTTTGGAGACTTAATTGTGCTTGTGGAAGAGGCAACACAGACGCCACGTGGAGACAAGTCAGGCAGTCTGGGGCCTGAGCAAGGCGCTGAATCAGTTCCAGAGGAAACCTAAGCTCGCCAGGATCGCCACAGTGACTTAAAACAGAACTGAAACCAGGAAACAGGAAACAGGTATTTGTGGGGAACAGGAAATAGATATTAAGAGAAAACCAACATAGATAGACATAGTCATTTTGCTACCGAGTATTTTTATTTACCCTGTGCTATTACATGTATTTTTGTAAGCCATGTTAAATTATTTAAAAAATAATGTGGTGGTATGAATGAATAAATGAAGTCTCTTTAGAACATTTTAAGTTACTTTTTTAGAAAAAAAGAGATTCAGAAAACTCCCCAATGTTCCCTAAAAGAAAAAAAGATTAAGAGCAGTTCATATTCCTAGCTAATTATTTGTCTGTTTTTAGTAAGTTGACTGTATCAAAATTTTGGAGTCCCTTGTAACTACCTCAGAATTTGTCTTTGGGGTAAGCCTACCATTTTGATTGGTGCATATATTAAAGAATTTAAATTTTAAAATGCATGCTTCCACAGCCTTCTATTCATATATCTATTATGGCACCTCTGTTTGTATTGTTAATTAGTCATTTGTATGTTGTCTTTCCCACCAGACTGAGTTCCTGGAGGGATCACAAAGTTCCCAGCGCCTGGAAGCGTCCGTAGAACAGAGAAGACACACGGCAGACATTATCTGGGGATTAATGTTAAATAATACAATGTAACTAATTTGCAGGATGGTTACAAGAATTAAATAACATAAAAATCCAACATGTATCTGAATCACAATAGGAACACAATAAGTTAGTTCTCTGTCCCCTTCTTTGAACTAAAGAAAAAACTTCTTCAATTTTTAAAGTAGTGCAGGATACTAAACATCAAATTTCACTTAATAAAAAAATATTTCTGTACAACTTGATTTGCTCTTAAGTATAATCATATTTGGTATATTTAGAAATTTAAGGCCCAGGTCGGTAGAGGGGAATGGAAAAAAATAGGAAACAGAAAATTTGGCTTCCTTCCTACGAATGCTTCATGGGAAAAGTAGCCTTAGGAAAATGTTTGCCTCCCTTCTACCTTCTATTATCAGTTCCTGGCACTAATCTGGGTTTTTGTCCATCTTGGATGAACCCCCAAGCCCCAAGCCCAGGCTAAGGCTAGGCCACTTTCAGGGAGCTGTAGGAAATTTGATGTCTATGGCTCACATCAGTGTTTCCTCAGACTGAGTCACTCACCATACTGCACAAATTTCATGGGTGAGACATCTTCTGAACTCTTCTACCCGAGAATTACCTGGCATTTGCATCTTACAAACTGACAAGCTCTTTCCTCTAAAGTTAGGCTGCTGAGGAATGTCTACACAGGAGTTATACAAAGAGGAAGCCCTCCTGGAAGAAAGTGCAGTGTAGATATGCAGAGGGAGGGGCACTTCGCACCTAAAAGGTTTTTTGTCAGTTGGTAAGGACAAGCTATGACTTTGGCTTTATTAGAGGAATGAGTTCCCATATATGGTATACCTAGAGATTTGTCAGACAATTTATACGCAAGGTAAAAAATATTTTGTATGAAGCACACAAGAGAAAGAGAGTAATTGCTGTGTCCACAAGTGGTCTGGTCTATTCTTGTGAAAATGACCAATAGGCTACACTGAATTTCCTTTGTGGTTGATTTCCGTCAGACCATAACTAGCTACAAAAGACTGAACAAAGGATATCCTTTCTGAAAACCATGTCTACCATTTTAATGATTTCTGAACACATCTCTCTCCATCAACCTTCTAATCTCTTTAAATTGCTAGTGAGAAGGGCTTTAAAACATCCAGTTAATGATTCTTGCTTCTTAGGGTTGTAATTCAAAGAGGAGCAGTGCCTCTGATCACTTAGACTCTGGAAAGAACATCTACAATGAGATCTTAAAGTAAATAATATCGCCTTACTCTGGTCTCCGTCTGTCATTGAGACGTACGTGTCTGTGGACTGTTGAGAACAGCACGGAGCTGATTCGACTTACAGCGCTTCCTCTGCTTACCCTTTCAAAAGGAAGCTGAACGTCTTTCTGTGGAATTCTCCTTTTCCATGTCTGTTAGCAAAACTCTCTGCTCATCTACATTTCTTCATTTCAAAAAATGGAGCATATTTGAGACTCTGTGGTCTATGCAGAAACCAGAAAACAAACGAGTCCTAGAATCTGAGTTAGGTGTTAGCCCTGACCTCTTGTTGGCCCCAGGGTTTTCATTAATGAGGCAATATGCTCCACTGTGACTCTGAAAAAAACAGTTCTAAATACGTCTGGCCTCTAGACTATCCAGTCCAAAGCTTGATATTTGACCATACGGATGAATAGTTCTCAGTGCTGGTGCACTCAGAAACATCAGGGGCCTAAATAAAGAAGAGAAGGGAAGGGAAAGGAAGACAAGAGAATACACATGATTAAAAAAAAAAACAAAAATCCAAGCCATACAAAAAAGTGAAATAATACTCTCTCTCATCCCAGCCTTCAATTTTCCAGTTTCTGACTCCCTCTCATCTGAGATTAAAAAATACATAGATGTCCAATCCTCATCTCATACCTACTGAATCAGTATCTCTGGCAGGTATATTTTAAATGTGTCCCAGGTGATCCTTTTGCTCAGTCAGGTTAAGAACCAGTCACCTTGATAGAATGACAAAACTCCCAGGATCTCCCACTTTAGTGGGTGCACTATATGATGCATGGGCTTGGGACCTGACTTTAGAATTGGAAATCCCTTATTGTAGGCATTTGTTAGGGCGAGGAGGTTTTGTACTACTTGTTTAAGAGGCAGTGTAGTACAGTTAAAAAAAAGCAACACAACAATAAAGCAAACTTACTGTTTAGGACTTAAGAAGATGTCCAGATCTGACTTTGCCAGCAATTCCCTGTATGACATTGCCCCCACGTAAGAAAAATTGGCTCTCAGAAATTTGTAAATTTTAGGCCTCCAATCTTCTGTAGTATGAAAGGTTGGTGGCCTACCCTTGACCCATTCATGCTTTCTTCTTCCAGTTTTGTTCAGGTATTTAAGCCTCCTGACACAGCCCAAGTTCCTCCAGGGAAAGCCGACCCCCACACAGCCCAGGGGAGAGCCTGATTGGTCAGGAATTGGTATGTGACCCAAATCCAGTTAATATAGTGAAGGCAGATTCATGGGAAGTTTCTGAACTATGAGAAGCCTGTTCCTCTCTCCCACCAAATGTGAACCAGAACACATTCATACTGCAGCCATCCTGGGATTAACGGGGAATGAGCCCCACTGCTGGGCTGACACTCAGACTGCAGAGAAGAAAGACTAAACCCATGTCGATAAATTGACCCACAGGATCCAACAATGCTGAAGCCCTCACTATCTCTGGACTTCCTGATGTATGAGCCAATAAATCTATTGTTTAAGCAATTCTGAACTGAGTTTTCTGTTACCTGAAGCTGAAATCTTCCTAAATAATCCATCTTCTTTAAGTCTAAATCTCTCACTCAGGCCTTAATTCATTCCCTGCTTTCGGGTATCTTTCATTAACTTCTTGGCCATTTACCTTGTCTTTCTCTATATCTTTTTCAGCTTTATGACCCCCAGATAACTTAGTGACCATTAATTTGCCATTTTTATCATTTCTTCTCTGTCTACTCTAGGTCCATCACAAGTGAGCATTTAGGAGTATCGAATTGTGTATATAATTTATGTGGCCTAGTTCTTGTTCACAGAAAGGGGATACTTTACCCGGCAACAAGTGTAGAGGAAGCTTACATTTGGATGGTCACCAGTATTAGAAATCTAGAGGTGTCTGTAAGAGATGTTACCAATGTCCCTTTCTAGCTTTTACTAAGAAAAGGATCATTTGAATCTTAATGCTAAATGAACAAGAAATAGATTGTTTCATGTGGAATGTGAAAGTTCTTTAGTCTTTATCTTGGGAAAGTGATTTTATGGGAACTCAGGAAAAAAGGAAGAAAGGAGAGAAAGAATCTATTATTTTCTAATCTTATGTCCCAGGGTGCTTTTATATATAACTTCACTTAAATGTTACAACAAACCTGCAAGGTAGGTTATTTTTATCTCCACTTTACATTTGGGGCAACTGAAGCTTAAAGAAGTAGTTTTCTTAAGGCCACTCAGGTGCATGTCAGAGCCAGATTCACGTCAAGGACTGTATGACTCCAAAGCCATATATTTTCTACACCTTAAACTTTTTTAACCCTTTATGTATCCCCCTGGAAACGTTTTTGGACTTTTGCAGGCCCCGCGGCTGAGCAAGTGGTGGGCATCAACTGGGCAGCCTTCTGGCATAGGGACGTTTGGACTTCCATTTCTGGGTATTTCCTGTGCTTTAACTCAGGCCCTCAGAAGCCAGCGAGAAGCCAGTGACGCGCCTGGCTGCTCCTCTCCCAGGTGACTGCCCTAAACTCAAGGTCACTGGATAAACGGCTGATAAGGAGGCTGTGCTCCTGTCACATATTTCCCTGGCTTGATTCCTCTATGATGTTTGGTGGTCTTGTGGTTACCACATGTGAAATTATAGCCCTGGCTACAGCCACCAACCTCGTCTTGTAGATCACTGCAATTTACTGAATTGTTCACAAATACCTACTACCCTGTTTCTATGCCACATATTTTCTCTTAAGCAATCTGTCCTAGCTCTTAGTGAAGCCTGCCACAGTGCCCAGGAACAGACCTTTATAATACTTTCTGACAAGTCAAGCTTAGAGTATGATGAATCACCCTGAGCAGACTGGGGCTGCTCCCTTTTCAGAACTATCTCCAATCATGAAGTCACTGCAGTGTAACAATATGGAGAGAGAGTGGATAGGAAGAAATGTCGGCAAGAAGGAAAGAAAGAAGGGAGGGAGAAAGATCTGGACTGACTGAACTGACAGAATTGCTGATATGGTTTTTACCAATTCTATCTACATAGAGATTGTTACGGCTTAGCGATGTCATTATCAACACTGTATTTAGAGGATAACAGCTTAACAGGATCCAGAAGTCAACCCAAAAATACTACCAGATTCTTCTTTGGATTTGCAGTGTACAGGTGGTCATTCTTCTTACTGAAGTCACTATATCCTCATTATCTTGTTTCTCTCCCCATTCTACCACTTCCAGTATTTGGAGGGGCAAAGGGGGAGGGAAGATCACAGATTCCCACATTTCATGATTATTTCTTACACGCAGGGATTTTCAAGTGTATAACTTCATTTATTCATCACAAAAACTCTTCAGTGAAGGTAGGTGAAAATTACTATCCCCGTTTTTTATAGCTAAGGTAACTGAGGGCCAGGGAATTTGAGTGGTGTTTCCTACCATCTCTACGGAGTGGTAAGGAGAGACTTGAACCTGGTCCTGTACCAGGCCCTTCACATGCATTATCTCATTTAATCTACACAACACTTTCATGAGGTAGGTACTATTCTCTGACAGTTCTGGAGTCCAGAAGTCCAAAGTTGGGTGTCAGCAAAGTCATGCTCCATTCAAAGGCTCTAGGGGAGAATCTTCCCTTGCCTATTCCAGCTCTTGGTGGCTCCTGGTGTTCCTTGGCTTGTGGCAGCATAACTCCAATCTTTGCCTCTGTTTCACATGGTCTTCTTCTCTGTGTGTCTATGTGTCCTTTTCTGTCCCTATAAGGACACTAATTGGATTTAGGGCCACCCTAATCGAGTAGGATCTCATTTTGACCCTTACCTTAACTATATCTGCAAAGACCCTATTTCCAAATAAGATCACATTCTGAGCTTCTGGGTGGACATGAAGTTTTGAGAGACACTACTCAACCACTATAGCAGGTAAGGAAATAGTATGCTTAAGATCACACAGCTATGTGGGCTAAAGATTGAATTACAAACTATATTTATTTGATACTAAGCTTTATTTATAAGAACTTCAGAGACAACTCTTGGGGATTCCCATCAGGCTTTGCATGATGCTCTAGGGCTTTTAACAGCAGGTGGAAAGGAAAGCTAGAGAAACGGTTTAGTACAATTAATGTGGCTCTGTTTGATGGTCCCCGCCTAAAAGAGGCGGAGTAGAAATGATAAAAGCCATTTTTGGTGGACCAACTAGAGCAGAAGAACCATGTCTTAAGGGCTCCATGGAAAAGGGGTTAATGTATTTAGAGTATGTCACATGGGACAACAAATGGTTTGAAGGGTGAGAAGATGGAATGACAAAGATGACAATGAGAAGACACTGTGTTCACAGAGAGCTTAATATTGAAGAGAGAGGCTCCCAGGAGTTTACAGACTTAGGAAATAAATACGAAAATAGGAGATTTTAAGTGAATTAATGCAAACTCCTTTCTTGGATATTCTTAAGTGTTTGAGAAGGATACCAGTAAAGATTAGGAATTATTTTTTTGGCTGTGCTTCTTTAGTTGAGCTACATCTGCAAAACTGGTCTAAATTTTTGTCATGGATTTATAAATATTATACACAGATTATGTAGAAATTAGTGAAAAATTCTGGCCATTTTGCTGGAAGTTTTCTATCTTCTTTCTAAGTATTACTCAAATCTTGGGGATTAAAAGCATGATTCAAATATTAGGAGGTGAAGGGATCAAGGGAAGGTCAGAAATGGTGGGAGGGGGGTAGGACCCA
Source organism: Tapirus indicus (assembly GCA_031878705.1). Classification (NCBI taxonomy): domain Eukaryota; kingdom Metazoa; phylum Chordata; class Mammalia; order Perissodactyla; family Tapiridae; genus Tapirus; species Tapirus indicus. Next base: position 43,558,523 of record CM062925.1, read on the forward strand.
ACTAATCCAGCTAACGAAAAGCACAGACAAGAAATCTGATAACATGGAAATCAGATTTACAATGGTGGATTAAGTCTAAAATTCAAAAGCTGTCTCTAGACTCTCTTGTGAAACATGTTTTTCTTTGACTTCCTTATAAACTTTCTTCTGTTGATGAGATGCAGCATTTTCACTACAGAACAGTTAAGCCCTACATTTGGGGCATCCATTGCTAAGCAAGTCATCGAAATCTAACAAAATGAACATTAATGCACTCATTTCAAAAGAGGAATACGAGGGCTTTGTGTATGTGTCTACTTGAGAGGCCAAGAGGGGAAATGTGTTTTTCTTTAAGACTGTTTGTCACTTAAACAATGGAGAGACTAGAATATCAATTAAAAGTCTGATTTTATCTAAATAGCATCATGTATGAGAATTTATTTTGTCCCTTTTGCATTTGTACTACAGCCCAGCAACTTGCTGGAGACTTTTGAGTGTCTTGAAGCATTCTTAGTGTTTTGAGAATGGTACTGAACTGTTTCCCTTGCAACAGATTTAACAAGTGAAAAATGGAGGTTTTTTTTTTTTTTTTTCTCATTTTCAGGCATAATCTTGGCAGAATGTTTAAAAGAAAGATAAACAAAATGTCGGGAACACTTACAAAGAACACTAAAACAGAGAGGCAGGGGGCGGCAGGGAAGAGAATGAATGGATGTTGTCATACAGATGGCGGCCACTGCTGGAGTGGCCGAGGCAGTGATACTGAGTATTCTCTTGTGTGATGATTGACAGTGAACTCATTTCAAATAGCCCTAATGAGGCAGAATTGCAAAGGAAGCTTCCCTCCTTTTCTTCTCTGCCACATGTGGTAAGTCATAAAGTCCTTCTGGGTACCACAGAGTCATCCATTTGCAGAGAGGTTAAGAGTGTAAGTGGGAGAATAAATGCTTAGCTTCCCAAATTACCTTGTTCCCTGGGAAGCTTCATCAAAACCCAGCAGAATCTGTATGGATGCTCCAAATCTGCCTGTTGTAAGCACCCACAGATGTTTTCACTTGGCAGAGACAATAAGAATCTAGGATTAAATGTTACCATTTAATAATTAATACCATTCAAACTCTCCCTCCCTTCTGTTGAAAGTTGGCACTATGGCATAACTGCTGATGTGCTGACATCCTGGAACACCCAATGTGCTGATTTCCATGCTATTGTAACATTGTATTCAGAATAAAAGTACTTTAATTTCCCAAGATGTAGTAATTGTAGTTTTCATAAACTGGGCCATCTGTTGGAATCTGTTCATATACCTGCAGTTACATTTATATTTAAAAATTGGAAAATAGTTTCTTTCAAAGAAATTAAGAATATGGATTCTCCAATGTTTTCCTGAATATTTTAATTGTGATTATGCTTTTATCATATGTATAATAGCACACTATCATAGAATTATACAAGATAATGCCTATTTCTAAACCTGGAGTTACCTTCCTCCGCCTTTAAATCAAACTACATATCTTTAAAATGGTGACATCTGGGGACTCTGAATGAGAGATATCCAGATAATCTTTGTATTATTCTTTCAACTTTTCTGTAATTCTGAAAGTATGTCAATATTTTAAAAAAATCTGAACCATATCTGAACTAGCTTGACACATTCTTTTTAAATAAGCTGAATCTTCTGTTTTATCTCCAAAGCACTAACTGAAGTAAGGCTATCCTTCTGTATACAGAAAACATAGAGATTAAAGGTTCTAGCTACTACCTACAGAAGCATAAAGTAACAGATATGTTTGTTGTATAACTAACAAGGTCACAGGCTGTTCAGCTGTGGGAGCAAACTCGATTAAGACCGTGATAATCTTTTGAAAGATTGTAATTTGTCTCCATTTGAACGGCATTATCTTAGTTCTTCAGCTATCACAGGGAGCAAGGTTAACAAATATTCAGTGATGAATTTTTGAAAGCTGTAGTCAGATCTCGTTCTCTTAAACCCTTCTAAGGGGCTGTCAAAAGGCAGTGAAATAAAAATTGTCAAATTTGTACACAGACTTACTTAATGGCTGTTATTTGAGAAAGTGGTTTATGATTCATACAGTCACTACCTTTACTTAAGCAATTTCTTGTTCGCTTTAGATTGAAGACAATCTGTTCCCATTGCTCATATGGGAGAGATTACCACAAAAGGCTCTTGTTTACTTGTAATAAGAAGCTATGAGACACAAAATCCACCCAGAGGGGATCCGGACTTTCCAAATGGTCTCTTACTTTTGCTAAGGGTCAGCATTATTGACTGTCTTCTTACTAAACGTATTTAATTTAAATGTGGATTTTTGGGTGTATAAGTAGCCTTGAATATTTCAAGTGGGTTTTGATACTAGTTTTTAAGGAGGTGGGGAGGAAGGAACTAAAATGATGAAGCATCTTCTATGTGCTAAGGGCTCTGCTTGGTAAACATGTTATTCTCATTGAATTCTTCCAACAACCTCACAAGATATGTGTTATTTACATCTTACAGAAGAGCACATCTAAGCATGGAAAGATGAAGTACTCAAAACTGATTCACACAGTGAGTTATTGGGAATTGAACTGGGGAAAGATTCACCCAAAGGTTATATATTTCCATTGCTATCCATGCCTACAACTCTTTGTCAAATGTTTTTGCATAATTTTTGACTGGTCATTTGCCCAAGTGATTGATTTTTCCCTCTTTGCTGGGACAAATTTCTTTGAGGTGGAGTATTACTATGACGTAAACATTGAACAGGCCTGAAAAACCTCAATAATATGCAGTAATGCGGCGTCACTTATTTTCAAGGAAGGGGAAGTGGGAATGGGCCCGGGGGTAGGGGGGAGAAGGAACTGACTGGCCATTCCCAGTGTCTCATTTATTTAGAACGCACAGACCCACTAGCTATCAAATATTACTTTATGAAACTTATTTTCTTGCCACTGTTATACTCAGGGGTGATGATGAAAGAAATGGAGTACAACGAGGATAGTGCAAAAGAAATCTAATTCAACTTTCTGCAAAATAGCGTTGTGTGCATATGCTTTATTTTTTCACAGTTTTTCAGCTGTCCACAAAATCTACCACATAATTAGGCCAAATCTTCTCAGCATAGGAGAGAGATCAGGACTACCTCGCTTTTTTGAGAGCCCTGGTATAATTTAAAAAATGAAGAATGGCCAAAACATGCTTAAAAACATTAAAGTATATTTGGAGACTTACATTGAACAAATTTAATTCTCCACCAGCAAAATATTAAATGCATATCATATGTATGTTACTCATAACATAATTGCAGTATTAAAAATATTTTCATTCACACGTAGTGTGGTCCAGTAACATGATGTAAGCTTAAAGTAGTGTGATGGTAGTAGTCACACAACTGTATGCATTGGTCAAAATTCATCAAATGTATACTTTAAAAAAGGTGATTTTTTTTAATATAAAAAATTTACCTCAATAAACCCGATTTTTAAAAAAGATTGCCATCTTGTCAGTGTATTCCTGTGACTATATATAAGATATTGCTAAAAGCTTATGTTTGAGTCCTTTCAAGAATGTTAAGTCCAGGCAGAGTCTGACTGTCGCCCTGGGATGCAATGAAGGGGGGACTACATCAGTCCCATGTCATTCTTGAGCCAAAGGCTCCCTATAAGCCTAGCTGCTTTTAGGGTCCTAAAGATCTTTACATATAATTGTGGCACCGGTCAGGTATCGGTAGTTCCAAGACATGATCTAGACTCAATCTTCGAGACATTTTAGATCTTCTTTCATCCTGAGAGTAGTCGCACAGGTGCTCTAGAAGCCCATCTTCTTGGAGGCACAAAATTAGGACATACCTTTCACCAAACATAAGAACATTTGTACCTTGAGCCTATTCTGGAAAAAATGAGGAGCAAAGTTGATCTACCTGGAAAATCATGTTTGTTCCTTCTGCTTAGATAGAGATGGATAATTGCTTTAGGGATTCATTTTGCTTTACTTGCATAGCCATAATCTTAGAGTTAATTATTCTTCAAAATAAAGCTTAGATCTCAACAACAATAAAAAGGTCTTACTATACCTGAAGTTACTGTTTTGACAAAGTGGTCTAATCTCCTTAGACTAGAAAAGCATTTATAGTGTATCTTTCCTAATTATTCCTATTCCTAATTATGAATTTATTTTATTACATGAAATTCATTTGGGGAAATAGTTCTATAGAACTAACAGAATATCATAAAGATTACAGATTTCTTCAGCTATTTATATTTCAATATGTAGATGTAACAATACTATAACTAAATCCTTGCACAATATACATAAATATATATAGTTTAAGCTACATCGCCACATTTCTCCAGGAAGTTGGTTGAAGTCTGTTTTCGTCAGTCAATTAAAATAAAGATGCACAATTATGTGGGAATATTGCTTTCTTCTATGAAATTTAGCCAACCTTAGAAATACTTTCATAAATGTTAATTGCCCTCCAAATTTCTAAAATCCTCCAAAGTCTCACCTCAATGATTTTGGTACTTTATCTCTGGAAAATATGCTCTGCTCTTTTTACATATCAGAGAGATATCTACTCCAAGTTTTCCCTCCTTTTTCAATCCAGGCATGATGATGGGGTTGGCCTGAACCAACACATTCACTAGAAATTTCTCCAGTGGGAGAAATCTGTGGGGCTGCTACATGGGCTGGGAGCATTCCAACCGGTAGAATTCATTGCTTCTAAGAACTGGTTGCTCAGTTTTCAGGATTTTGGTGATCTGGTTGTTAAACACAGTCATTCTTAAAAATTAAACTATGTAAATTTACATTTAAGTAAATTGTATTCAAACAGAGGTAATACATCAAAATTTACCACTTTCTAATTATTTCCTATTACCTATCCTTTTGAAGTTATTTGTATTTATCATATCTGTATGATGGAAATATAATGATGTGCTACTTCATCTCTTCCCAACTCCATGTTCAATGACATTGCCTTGGTAGCTTGAAATTGGCCATTGTGGGAAATCAGTAAACACTACAACCCAGGGTGGCCTACCACCCCCAAACACCCATCCTCCCCTGCGCCCAAGTGTTGTTAAGCATTTACCAGCACATTTAACAGCTTTCGACTTGAAGTTAATTGGCCAACAACAACAACAAAAAGATAGAAGCCCCATGACTTTAACCTTTCCTACCCATAACATAGGCATTATCATTATATAATCATACTTACAGAAGTTATCTACCCATCCCTTCATTCATTCAAATAAATATTTACTTAATGCTGTTATGTACAAAGAACTGTGCTAAGCATTGTAGTAATGGGAGTAAATACACACTACATAACTCAAACAAATGTTGAATAATGGAAAGAACATGTGCTTTGGATTCAAAAGGATCTAGAGTGTGAACCCAACTAAGTAGGGTGACCAACCCTCCTGATTTCCCCAGAACTGTACTGGTTTTAGCATTGAAAGCCTTGCATCCTGGGAAGCCCTTCTGCCCCTGACTTATCGAAACATTTGGTCATGGCACAACCACGACATTTAATGGTTTTGAAAACTTGGGCTAGTTACACTGTCCAGTAGTCCCCCCATGTCGGCAGGGGATATGTTCCAAGACCCCCAGTGGATGCCTGAAACTGCAGAGAGTACCGAATCCTATATATACTATGTTTTTTCCTATGCATACATACCTATGATAAAGTTTAATTTATAAATTAGGCACAGTAAGAGATTAACAGCAATAACTAATAATAAAATCAAACAATTATAACAATATACTGTAATAAAATCCATGTGAATGTGGTCCGTCTCTCTCAAAATTTTATTGTACTGTACTCACCCTTCTTCTTCTTGTGATGACGTGAGATGATAAAATGCCTACGTGATGAGATGAAGTGAGGTGAATGACACAGGCATTGTGAGGAGCGTCTTTTTCGGACTGCATGTAACTGAAACCGCGGATGAGGTGGGGACTACCGTAACTTTGAACCTCAGTTTTTCCATATGTGAAATGAAGGAATGAAAGCCAATTTTTCAGGGCTGGTGTAAAGATTAGCATTATATGGGCACTTCATAGGACAGTGCCTGTATATATAGGCTCTTAATGCCTCACATATGTAATATGCTCAATGAAGGAGAGCTTTTATTACTATTCGTAACACAACGCAGAATAAAATGGGTAAAGTACTCTTTTGTAGGAGTTGAGCTGTAAATGTAAATTCTAACTGAGGGTTTTAGAATGGTATGAGGAAGAAGCAGCATTTGATTTTGACCCATTAGAATACAAATTGCCCCTACTCCATTATCAAACCATAGCTTGCCTTCTGATGCTGCTATATTGTTTTCCAGTACTTGACATCCTGATTTTCAGATCCTTGCCAACTTTACCATGAAAACCAGGTTACCACCTTTCACCTCTGCTCTGACTGGCTCAGCATTTGCTCTTCTTTAGTGACTGCAGCTGGACAGAATGAAGCAAGTATTTAAATTCTGGTCTTTGAAAACCTTCAATAAAATGATGTGTTCAGTTTGTATATTAGTGGGATAAAATTCAATGGGAAAAAAGGAAACCAAGATATAATAACTACATTGCAGATTTTTAGAGAGGCTTAAAATATACAAAAAGTTCCAAACAATAGTAGATATTCAAGAAATGCGAGTTCTTATTTCCACTTTGCTCAATTGCTTTCCAAAGTCTAAATAGCTGATAAAACTCTATGCAATGAGTATGTTATTGATATTGTGAAAATGTTAAAACCTTTAATTTAAAAATATTATTAGGCTTGAAAAAAAGGTTCATAATGACTTAAAGATTTTGAAAATGAAAACAACATAATGTTTTATTCTAGGGGGATGAAAATACCCACAGTGTCATTTAAAACCATAAATGGAATATAAGAAAAGCATCACTGTTGTTTGAAAGCCTTTTGCATGTGTGGGTACAAGTACAGTTTTGAATAGATGTTAAAGTCAGACACATATGCAAACATTGATCTCACTATTGAGGAAATGGCAAAAAAAAAGGCTTGCATCGTTCACCTTCCCCTTCCTTCAGGGGAAATTACTCTTATTATTCTTATTCTTGTTTTGACACTATAAAATTGTGATAGATGCTGAAAGATCACTCTTCCTTTTGGGAAAAATGTGAGAAAACGGAACAAATCCTTGGAGAAAGCCTTTGGTCACAAGGTTGCAGATCTGGTGTCTTGGCCAACCTCTAAGATAGCCCCCAGAGATCTTCACCTCCTGGTCTTAACATTCGTCTGCAGTCTCCTCCTACGTGGAATCAGAGCTGCTCTGCATGGCCAAAAAATATGGTGCAAATGATGGTGTATGATTTCTGAAGCTAGGTCGCAAAAGTTGGGTTGCCAGATAAAATACAGTATGCTCAGTTAACTTTGAATTTCAGATAATCAACAAAAAAACTTTTAGTATAAGTATGTCCCAAATATTACTTGTGCCATATTAACACTAAAAAATTATTTATTGGTTATCTGAAATTCAAATTTAACAGAGTGCCCTATATTTTTATTTGCTAAACCCGGCAACCCTATGAAGGGCATTTCAGCTTCTACCTTCCCTTGGATTATTCACCATGTTGTGAGGATGCTCAAGTAGCCTTGTGGATAGGCCCATGTGAAGAGGAACTAAGGTCTTCAACCATCAGCCAGCACCAACTTGCTGCCCAAGTGAGAAAGCCTCTGTTCCATTAGAACAGAGTCATATGTGTTTTTGCTCTCTATTGTGTCCAAGTGGCCAATACAGGACAACGCCAGGAGCTTGACTGATTTCAGTTTTGCTAATGATGTAAAACAGTACTCCGAGCTGCACTTTCAACATCCATAAAATGAGGTAAAAATGATATCCACCATATAGGGTTGATGTAAAGAGTTAATGAACAAATGGGCTTAGAAATGTGCCAGGTACATAGGAAGCACTCAATACACGTGGGAAGAGTATTCCTTTATCTCAATGATTAGCTTGCATTAGAATCACCTGGAGGGCTTGTTAAGACTCTGATTACTGGTTCCCACCCCGCTGAGTTTCTGATTCTGTGGGTGTGGGTGTCACCAGATGATGCTGATGCTGCCAATTTGGGGACTGAGCCACTGTTTTGGCTTGATGCTTTCATTGACTGTGGCCATGCTGGGAGAGTGCCTTCTCACTTCTGTTTATCAAGGATTCGTGTCGGCTGGGCACAGACTTTGGCCCAGGCAGAGCTGTCAAGAGTGTGAAGTCTGATTTCTCTTAACATAAGCAGGCACAAAGTCTCTGATTTATTTCTGGCTATAATCAATACCTCTAGACCAAGGCATGCTCTTAGCCAGCATGAAGTCTAAAATAGTAGAAAGACAGCAGCCTCTCTTCTAAATTCAGAGATGAGTTCTTTTCAACTACTACCATTTTTGCTGGTTCCTAGATCCTGGTCTCAGTTGGCTTGAAAGCTAAGTGCATACATTCAACTGAAGTCCTCACTGTACTCCAATGTGGGGGAAAATTGCATATAAAATAGTAAATAATGCTGCTGTGGATCAGAAACAAACATTTTTGTCCTCCTAATTGGCACAGGTTTAAAGTATTAAACAAACAGTCCCTAAAAGTGTTCCCTGTCATTAACTCCCTTTCTAAGACAAAAACTCATCCCCCAAAGCAGTGTGGGAGAGGAAAGACTTTTCCTTTACCCTCTTATACTCTTTTTATGGGGCCTGCAAGTTAAACTCACAAAGACAGCTTAATAGGAGAAAAAGCATACAAATTTTATTAACATTTTTACGTGCATGGGGGCTTCACAAAAAAGAAGCAAAAACCCAAAAAAGTGGTTAGACTCAATGGCTTATATGCCATTTTAACAAAGGACAATATATCGTACAGAAATGACTAGACAAAGGAGAAGGAGGAGTGGTTTGGGCTCCTGTGGATAGTAAATTGTGGAAAGGTGACTAGGAAATGTGTGGTAGATAAGGGTTGTTGAGTAAAGTTTGTTAAGCAGACTCAAGTTGTCTCCAGTGTTGAGTCAAAAATTTTTCACTTAAATGCATTATGAATGGCCATATTTCAATTATTAATGTGTTAGAGGCTTTTTGGTTGTGTATGGCCAACATCTCAAAATCTTCTTAACATTTCATCCTTGGTAATTTACACATCCATCTGTCATTCACTCAAACAGCATTTATGGAGCAATTTCTTTGTGCCATTGATTGTGCACATAGTGATTAACAGTGCCCATTTAATTTAAATTACAATGGGCTTTACTGAACACTTTTTATGACCCCTAACTTTAACATTTTGTGTTTCTTGGCTTTAAAAATGTAAGCCTAATTTTAAATTACGAAATAATGTAAATTTCACTTCATTTCTTCAAGAAATGAGGGTTAAAAATGAAAATCTTTGTTCTGAGAAATTACTTAACTATTTGAAGAAAAACAATTAGGATCTTATACGTGGGAAACCAAAAATGTATCTGATGAAAGTAAAGAGAAATCTAAATTATGATTTACTGCTTATGAAAATGACTTTGTTTATGAAATGAAGTTTAGTAATCTCTCAATGAATACAGTAATTTAAGTAAATTTTGCATTAGGAATGAATCATAGTAAGAATTTTCTATTGAGACACTGTAAGATTTTAATGGCCATTTGTTTTAAAGCAAATCTCTAGAAAGAATTGGTCAAGCGCCAGAAGCTGTCTGTGATGACAAATTGCTCACGATGAATTGCTTTGAAAGAAAACACTACTTTTTTGTTTTTGAAACAAATTTGTGTAAGTACTAGACATATTCCAGTATCTGTAAATAATCTTCTCTGACCATAAGCTCAAAAGGTCCAGTTTTAACTTTTATAGTTTGTGCCTTTCGGATCTTTCTAAACCTTCTATCTATGTTCTTTATGGCAACAAAGAAGTGAGTAATGTATTATCCTTGCTAGTGAAACATCACTCCTTCACATATCCTTATTATGCAAACATGCAATGCTTTGTTGATTGAGTTAAGCTTTTTAGTCCTTCAAACCGGTCATCAAAATATGTTTTACTTTCCTGGGATCCACATTGATTTACAAAGAAAACCACTGCTAAAATTGTAATTGACTATATTTCATGTAATGTTATTTATAATATAATCACCTAAAATCAATGAGAATACAAATTAATATTGTCCATTTTCACAAATGAGTAAGATGGCTGCCAATTTTCAAATAGCAAAACATGTGTCTTCATTTGATTAAATAGTTCTAGGGTTATATTTATGAATTCAAAGCCAAGTAGAGAACTGGGGGAAGGAGAGATTATTTTTGAGGGACTTAATATGGCTTCTGATTTGGTTGCCTTACTCATTTTAGACCTATAAACATGGACTGTCTCCAGGGCCAGATCCAGGTTATGTAGGGTTTGATGCTTATATAATCTGGCGGGCTCTCTTTAAGAAAAAAGTTTTAAAAACTATTTTACTTTTGCAAAATTTACAAAAGTAGATGACTACGTGAACTCAATATTAGGGCTCCTCACCAAGCCATGGGAGAGGCCCATTTCATCATGCAAGTGATGAACCTGAACGTTAAGCTTCATTAGCTTCACAGTAAATCCACCTCTGGACTTATACACATGGCAAAACTAGGACATGAAGCTAAAATTTCAGGAAAAACAAGTAGAAGAGTTTCACTAAAATAGGTTGCTGTGAAGGGGGCTCATGGATGTCCATTTGAAGAGGTAAATAAAGGCCACATTATTATAAGGAAAGGCCTTGGAAGTCATAGTAATATCCCAGTTTTAAGCACGCACTCTAGAGCAGCAGCTTCAGCCTCACCCCGGAACTGGTCACGTGTGTAAATTCTCAGGCCCCACCCCGGTCCTGCCAGATCTGAATCTGTTTTAACAAGCCCTCCTGGCGATGTGATGTTCACTGGAGAACCAAGCTCTAAATTACTGTAAGCCACAGAAGATTTCCGAAAGGAATGTAATGCTTGTAAAGTGGTGTTTCTGGAAGATTAAGCTGGCAACTGTGGGTTAGATAGATGGGATAGACAAGGGATTGGAGGCAGGGAAGGCTATTTTTTAACATAATGTCTTAATCAGTATGATATATATAAATTATAATACCTGCTGCTGAGTTCTAAAGCTGTTCTTTGTCAGAGTTTTAGCATCTTCATTTTATGGTACAACATATTAAATTGTGGCAGTATACCTTAGTGAGCCTGCTTTAAATTATTTAATGATCAATTAAATGCTTTCATTTCATTATAGTAAAAGCTAATTGAATGACTTGTTGCTAGTAACTGCTAGGAGGAAACTCCATCCTTTGCACAAACTACAATAAAAATTCAGCAACCTTACAAATACACATCAGATAGGTAGGAGGACCATTTTTATGTAATGAATTTGGGTGTTTTAAGGGAGCTTTAAAGAAGACTCTCCTTCCCTAGACAAATAACTTCAAATAAACATGTATGAACTTGAAGTATTATAGGTTATTTAAGACAGAGGAGGGGGAGGGGGATGGAGAGAGAGAGAGAATGATCATTCTGAGTGGTGAACGAGAGAGTGAGGGAGCAGAAGAGCGAAAAAAGAAGGAGAAAAAGAAAGAAGAAAAATGCAGCAAGAAAGTATAAAATAATGTGCCTCAAAAGTCAGTCAAACCCGTCAGCCATTAGGTCTCGGTGAGTCAGCAGAGTAGGGAAGCATCCAGCTCTAAGCGCTGGGTAATGAGTGCCACCCATGACAGCCCAGCTGCAGAGAACTTACGCTTCTGTGCCTCAGGGCAAAAAATGACTGTAATGCTGCTGGACGGCTGCCCTTTAAGTGTTTTCTTAAGTTTGAAATCTTGGCACTTTTTATATACGCATCCATAGAAAACCTGCTGTGTGAGAAACACGCAGAAAATGTTCTTATGGAACCCCATGTGTGAAGCGATATTGTTTACATAAGGCTTACACAATTTGAGAATAACGCAATTTGACAGAAGAGACAGGTTCATGAAATGTCTGTGGTGTCTTTTTCTTTTTTTTTGGCATTATAGTTGAGTGGGTAGAATATAACCATGGGAAAGCCGAGAGCTGGCCCGGATTTCTGGCTCTGTTACTGCCATCCTGTATAATTCAGGACAGGAGACGTGGCTTCAACCCCACACTCATTACAGAGCTGACCTGGGGGGAGAGGGGTGCAAGGGTTTGAACAGGGCTCCAGCATTCTCCTTTTTCATCAGATTAGAAGGTAGTCCAGTAGACAACGTCCAAGCCACGTGTGCCACTGCCAGTCTTCCCTCAGATCAGACTGTAAAAAGAGAGCTTTTCATCGAGACCGAACTTTGAATATTGTTAATGTTGGAACTGCATGGGGCAGCTGGTCATGGCAGCAGGATAGAGACCTGGGACAGTGTGACAAGAAAGGTTTGGAAATTGGTCAGATTCTGGCATAAGTGCACAAAACCATTAGGCAGGCTGTGAGGGCCTGGAGCCACAGAAGAGGCCCACAGTCAGAATACACATGGAGGTCCCGTGTAAAATCAAGGCAGTGGGACACACCATGGAGGTAGCCAAGAGCCAGAGCTGTGGTAGGGAGTAATAATACTCATTTACGTGTACTCGGAGCTCACTATGTGCCAGGTACAGATCTTAGCATCTTGACTGCATTAATTCATTTAATCCTCACAAACTCCCTGAGGAGTACTCTTGTAGTGCCTGTTTTACAGATGAAGAAACTGAGGCACATAGAGGTTAAGATAACATCTCCAGGCGGTGGCTCAAAGGCTGGGCACACAGGTAAGCTATCCACGTCCTTGAATTTCACAGGCAAGGAAGAGGATGGTGAGGTGGATCAAAAATAAAGTACCCAGCATACAGATTCACTTTCTGTTCCAATCAGATGCTTCTTACATGCCTCCTGCCAGGGCGCTAACCGATCACAGAACGGAAAGGCTTACAGCAGAGCAGTTTGCCACATCCTCCCATCCTGAGAGAAGCAGCTGTATGAATCTGTTTTACCACCGCTGGCCTATTCTGCCGTCCCTGGTGCTCTGCCAGACCCAGGAGGCAGGGGATCGGTGGCCTCTGTGCCAGGACGGGAGAGTGGGCTTGGTAGTATTATAAAACCACAGCCTTAACACAAACTCTGTGTTTACGCAACAGAAAATGAAGTGGAAAGTTTGCAATTATGTAGCTTATTTGAACCAAGGAGTCATCCAAACTGGGTAATTTGACTCTCAGACTTGAACCGAACTGTGGGGAAGAGTTGAAGATGTTTACCGCACGATTTAGAGGAAATCGTTCACACACACACACACACACACACAAAACCCTGTTTGAGTAAAATGTAATTTAAAAAACCTCATTTGGATAATATAATTGTTGAGATTCTTTTAGTTAAACTGTATTTTAAGAAGAGCACATCAGTGGACAATTTTGAAAAATAACATATTATATACTGCCAATTTTCACAACATTTACAGAGATATTACAAGTGAATATGTTTCTCTTTTCAGAAAGAATATAACCTGCAAGGATTACGCCTTGGTGCACTCATTTTTCTATTAGCTATTTCTCTTGAAAACGCCAGTTGCTGTTCAAATAAATGTCTTGTTAGTTTTCCCTTCCCTACAAGTGGGAGAAAAAATTTCAGAGCTTAAAAAAGTAAACTTACAAAAAATATTCCTCAAACTTTGAATCAGGCCCTGGAGCATCATGAACTATCACGTAAGTTTTGGTGAGTAGAAGTCCTGAGTTGATTAGAGCCGTGAAACCATGGAATTATATAACTGGAATGGAGACTTCATCACATAATTAGAGGTTTTTGTTTTACAGGTGAGGAAACTAGAACTCAGATGACTCTCAAAAGGTCACAAAGCTAGGAAGTCACCGAGATAAGTCTATTCTTTCTACTGTCTTCTGCTCTTGCTCTGCTACCCACTAGACTGAATTTTTTCCTGAATATTTCAGAACTGTTTTTTTCCCACATACGAAATAAAGCCCAGTACTCAGCTTTACTGTGTAAAAAAAGATGAGAAAAAGAAGAATTGAAAGCAAGGACTTGAAGAGATATTTGCCATGTTCATAGCAGCCTTATTCATAATACACTGGTCCCCCACTTATCCCTGGAGGATGTGTTCCAAGACCCCCAGTGGATGCCTGAAACTGCAGATAGTACCGAACCCTACATATACTATGTTTTTTCCTGTACATTCATACCTATGACAAAGTTTAATTTATAAATTAGGCATACTAAGAGATTAAGAACAACTAATAATAAATCAGAACAATTATCACAATGTACTGTAATAAAAGTTACTGTAGATCTTAGCAACCTCAGCAAACTATTGTTTTCTTATTAAGTTGAGAACTTTCACCTTTTCACTTAGTGGAAACATTTTATGGCTTCTCTTTGGCATATCCGAATTGCCAGCATCACTACTCTTGCCCTTTGGGGCCGTTACTAAGGAAAATAAGGGTTACTTGAACACAAGCACTGGGATACTGCGACAGTTGATCTGATTACTGAGATGGCTACTAATGACTAACGGGCGGGTAGCGGGATACAACACGGATACGCTGGACAAAGGGATGATTCATGTCAGGGGTCAGAGACAGAGCGGGACGGCGGGAGATTTCATCATGCTTCACACCACTCAGAATGGTGCACAATTTAAAACGTATGAGTTGTTTATTTCTGGAATTTTCCATTTAATATTTTCAGACTGTGGTTGACTGCAAGTAACTGAGACCTCAGAAAGTGAAACCTTGGATAGGGGGGACTACTGTAGCCAAAGTTTGAAGCAACCCAAGTGTTCATAGACGGATAATGGATTAAAAAATGTGGTATATACGTCCAATGGAATATTTATTCAGCCTTAAAAAGGAAGAAAATCCTAACATATGCTATGACATAGGTAAACTTTGAGAACATTGTGGTAAGTGAAACAGCCAGTCACAAAAGGACAAATACTGTATAATTCCACTTATTTAAGGTTCCTAGAGTAGTCAAATTCATAGAGACAGAAAGTAGAACGATGTTTTCCAGGGGCTGGGCAGGAGAGGGGAATGGGGAGTTATTGTTTAATGAGTATGCAGTTTCAGTTGACAAAGATGAAAAAGTTCTGGATATGGATGGTGGTGATGGTTGCAAACAGTGTGAACGTACTTAATGCCACTGAACTCTACACTTAAAAATGGTTAAGACGGTAAATTTTATGTTATGTGTATTTCACCACAATTAAAAATAATTTTAAAAATACATAGGAAAAAATAGTTATCTTTGCTCTATGTGAAAAGATTGACAAGGCTCTTATGATTGTGCCATTGTTTTATTCTTTTAATAACTATGCTTGATATGCCTTTTAACACAATGTTTTCATGAAAGTGATGCTTTTAACATATCAGTCTGACCTATAAATAAAATTGGAATATGTTCTTGATGCAGGGAAGTAGTTTACATTGTAGATTTATTAAATCTGCTTGATACGGGGGAAAGAGTAGCAGTGCATTTATTTCAGTGGATAGACAGCATAGAAGTTTAAGAACATAAGTGCTGGTATCTTCTCCCCAGAGCTGGATGTGTGTGCCCTAATCGTGTTTGCACATTTTGGAAAAACGTATTCAGCATGCCTTTGAACAAAGTTTCAATGAATAACATAGTATACCCTGTGTTGTTCCGCTGGCAAATCAGCAGTTAGAAATTCTGACAAGAAAGCTGGAGGCTTAGTTCTAATTCTTAGCTCTATGCTCTCATGATAAGAAAACAATCCATTATTATATGCCGCTTCAATGAGGCGAAATATAGCACGGGCCTCACAGACCATGAGATGACTCATTTTCCTACAAAAAAGGATGACAGTATAGAACTATTACTGAACATTTTCAACTATTATGTCAATTTACTGAAAAAATTATATAATCTTTGTCTAGGCTTATTTCAGGGGTCATTGAAAATATTAGTGAATTATCATTTTTATTTTGGATGGGAAAATATTATATGAGGACAAAGTATTTCTGTTGCTCATTTCCATGTGTCATCTGGAATGGAAATTTTCTGGTGACCAATAATAATTTTAAAAAATCTCTTCTTAAGCCAACTTTTAAATTCAGCTTTTCACAATTTGCTTATATAGGGTTAAGCTCTATTAATTCTTTTTTCAGATGTTCAGAATTTATGACATATCTGAAAGGAATTGGGCATTAAACCAACATTTTACTATTGTCAATTCTGCAGAGTCAATACATTATATTCCCAGAAGAGCAGGTTGTGTTCCTCGTTGCCTCAAACATCATTAACAAAACTGACAGCGAAGCGCTAATTCCAGAACTGTTCCACTTGTTATTGACGTGTAAAGCAGAAAGGACAGAGCCTGATTGTCAGATGTCAAGCTGGGTTTCCATTCCTGACAAATAAAAACCTGCACACTTTGACTTGTAAAGAAGGGCCCAGTTGATCAGACCATTGTAGGTCAGGAAAAGATATAAGAAAAACACACATGGCACCTTTTCAGAATCTTTTTTTTTAATCGTAAAAAGGAGAAAACAGAAGTTTAGATAAGAACAACAAAGATGCTTTAGGGACAAACAAAAAAATGAAGAAAGGTTTAATATAGTAAGAATTACATTTCAGTCTTCTTTCATTTTTTTTAAAAGAAATACAAGATTCCTTGCATTTGTTACATTGTTGAGGGCAGCTTGACATTTTTAGGTTCATCTCTGGGTCTGTGGGCACTTCCATGCAGACATAGATTCCAACTCTTTGCTCCTGTTCTGAAAAGAGCCAGGCATAAATCCCAATGTTATGGGTTGTCTTCCAAGTAGGGTTTTCATGACTTCTACTGGTAGACTCAAACATAGTTTGGTTTTCTTTAAAGAGGCTTTTAGAATTCCTCAGTTACAATCATCCTTTACCCTCTGAGTGCTAGGCGATAAGTGACAATGCTGGTTGCTTACCCAGTTTCAATTTTCCCACCATGCTTCCTAATAGAACTGTAATTTTGTTTGGGGAAAAATTCATCCTGCTAAAAAACTTTCTCATCACCTTTTCTTCCTCATCCCTCCCAGCCTCCTCACCATCACTCTCACTGCCCTGCGCTCACACTTTGTAGCTAGAGGTGACAATGTGACGCTTTGGGTCACCAATATGTAAGTGGAAGTTGCTGGGTAGAGAGCTTCTAGGCAAGTTCTTTAGAAAGAAAATTGACTCAGCTGGTGGCTGCCCTTTGCTTTCCCCTTCCTGCTTGAAACAGAGTATAAAGTTGGAGTGGAGCAGCCAACTCTACATTGACACCCCAATGAGAGCTCACCCTGAGGACATGCTGAGCAGACATTTAGCCTGGATCCCTGTTAGCTGCCTGGAGCCACAGTATCAGCTCTGGATAACTTACCTCCAGACTTCTGGTTATGTTAAAATAATAATAATAGTGATAATCATACCCCAGATTTGTTTACACTCTCTCCTTTCACCTTCCTGTTACTTATAGACAAGTTCACTTCCTATTCACAGGAATATTTTAGAGCAGAAAATTCAAAAGCAAAATACACTGGAGCCTTTAATGAATGGTATTTCCCTAGGCTAACTTGCTTAATTATGAGGATGTTTAGTTAATATACAAATTATGAAGCTTGAAATAATTGGCTCTGATCAGCGTTCTCATTATTATCATTAAAGAGATTTTTATTCAGAACTCATTTGCATGAGGAAGCTGGCTCGGCTATTTACCTGGTGAATGGTTTTCTATATTGGAAGCCTCTCTCAGGCTTGGAAATCACTAAGGAAAGTCTGGAGTCTTCAGTACGATTATAGCAAGGGTAGAGTTTTATAAATGATTGACTTTCTTGGAGGTGTTGTAGCACGTTAAAGCGGTTTTCACGAGAGTTGTTACAAATGATCTTTAACTAGGACTAGTTATTTATGAAAATTTGATGTGATTTAATATCTTTATATCTTAAAGCAAATTCAAAGTTGTCACATCATTATATGATTTATAATAATGTCATTCTTAGCACAATTTCTATGTGCTTTCTTGAGTGGGATAGAAAATGATGGAGTTACAGTGAGCAAGCTGGGAATTTCTTCTCACTCTGGGCATGCCCATGGGTATTTCACATTGTGAATATCATCTGTTCTGTTTCTTGAAGCAGAAAAAAAAGTTAGAACTGCTTTATACACAAAGAACAAAGCCCTCTAATGAGCACCTTTGGCAGCACCTAGACAGCTGATGGGAGCTCTGTTCTAGTTATTCTCAACGGGCATAGGGGATGGGTACTAACCCTTCAGGGATGTATCAATATCTCAAGTGTGAGGACTTGGAGATTTTTATATTTACCAGAAGTGGCATGAAATAAAAAGTTGAGAAACACAGCTGTAGAGCATTTGTATGATATGTCTCTCTCAGCTTATGTCCAGTGCAAAGAATTGGTAGTGGTGGCCTGAATCTTCACGGAACTGAGAAGTTTTATGAAGCTGGTTCAGGCCCAGTAGAGGGCCAGTAGATGACATTTTGGTTTTGTATTATTAGCCTGAACTTTGTCACAGGGTCACATCTAACTGCAAGGGAGGCTGACAGTCCTTTATCTGAGTTCATGGATGCACTCAGAGAAAGTCAAGATTCTGTTACTTAATAAGGAGAGAATGACTACTGGAAAGCAACAGCTGTGGCTGCTGCCGTTTGTAAATAACTGTAGTTGAGGGTATGGCTATTTGTAAATGCACTGATTTCAACATATGGGTTGTAACCCTTGTCCCATTTAGCACCTGAAGTGCTTTCTCCACGTCCAAGGGATTTATGGAAGCCAGATGGTGGCCAGTTACCAGCCATAGGGGGTTTAAGTTTTCTCCACTGCTTTTATTTATCTTGTTTCTATAGATGAAAGGGCTCTAATTTATCTTTTTTGCTCCCAGGCCCCATTCCATTTAGTGAAATTGCTTTTCAGATAGGATACACCCCTACGTCCCCTGTCATGCTGGATACTTGCCTATTTCTGAAGATTATCAGGGTACTCTTCAAGTGTAGCTCCCTTTGTAGGACACATTCCTGTAGCTTGATCATGACATGTATTAAAGAGCTCTGGTTTCTATCTGAAGAAGGAAAAAAAAAATGCCATACCAGTGAAAAGTAGTAAAAAAAAAGTTCTAAAATCTCCTGGTTGGATAAAGAATGCCACCTTAGGGAATCTTAGTGGCAATTATTAGACACAGGAGACCCTTTTGTTTCAGAAGGAGTGATGACATCCTCTTGCTACTCTCCAAAGAGCCAGAATTGTACAGCATCTCCCTATCCAGTGACCCCCAGTGGCCCATTAATGAGAAATCATAATGGGCTTAACAATTGGACTATTTAATTCCAGAGTTCCTGACCTCTCCTAATGATAGATTTTAGTATTTAAAATACTTATTAGCTGTCATTCTAGTCCTAGATGGGAAAGGATTTCAAGAATAGGTCAAGGTATGAAGGAGTGATAATTATGAGAACAAAGATACTACATATACACATCAAGAAAACAAAGAAAAATTTCTTTTTCTTGGATTCATTCAACTACTGAGAGAGTCATGGTGGTATAATTCATTTTTGGGCATTTTGGATAGAACGGTACATTGTTCACTGGGATGGGACTTTAGGAGATTTTGCTATCATAAAGGATTATAAGTCATTTTATTTTTTTAAATTAATTTATTTATTTTGTGAGGAAGACTAGCTCTGAGCTAACATCCATTGCCAATCCTCTTCTTTTTTTGCAGAGGAAGATTGGCCTGGGGCTAACATCCATGCCCGTCTTCCTCTACTTTATATAGGATGCCGCCACAGCGTGGCTTGACAAGCTGTGTGTCTGTCTGCACCTGGGATCCGAAGCTGCAAACCCTGGGCTGCTGCAGCGGAGTGTGCGAACTTAACCCCTATGCCCTGGGGCCGGCCCCCGTAAGTCTTTTTATTTTATTGTTAAGTTCGTGAGACTGAAGGCACCACATTGCCACAAGAGTAGAGATATGTTTTAACAACTGCTCAACAATTCCCATATGGTTCTCTTTAATTCAACTCAATTCAGTTCACTGCAATAAATCAATGGAATTCAATTTAATTAAACACATCAATTCTATGGAGAGGGTACAAAAAGAGACCATTTTATTTAGGAGCCACACATATATGCACACAAGAGAAAAATATAAGACAGGCTATGTCTGAATGCCAAGATGTTTGCAACAAGACATCATTGGATCTGCATCACAGTATTTACTTTACTTCCAGTTGGAGTTGTGGAAGGGAGTCCCTGAAAGACCATCAGGAGATGCTGTCTGATGGCAGATCTGGACACATCATACTTCTTTGCGAAGGTGAAAATCTGAGTAGATAATTATTTACAGAGAAATAAGTCAGTATACCACCAAAATTTTATTTATGCATGGAGAATATTATACATAAATTAATGTTAATGGTGGTTGTCAGTGGGTTGGGGGATTTTAGTGCTTTTCTCTCTTACACTTTTCTGTATTGTTGGAATTATTAACAATGAATGTGTATTAATGATCTACTATAAACTGTAAATGCAGCAGATGACATTTTCCTCTTTGTTAAAGAAATCTGAGTACTAAATTAATGATGTCTTAGAAATAGGTCACAACCGCCACTTAATATTTTCTTAGTTTATTCTCTTTTTTCGTTATTCTGTCCAGTTCTCTAAAATAATTGAGAAAAGAAGTCCTATTAAAATAAGCATAATACAAGTAATAAAATTTGGATTCCGCTAACAGATGGGAAGAGGTACATTCACTGTGGCTTCTGGACAGTTTGTCCATCAGTCATGCCATGGCCCAGTTGGTTGGTCAAGACCACTGAAACTGCGGGCCTGAGACTGACTCAGTGTTTGGGGTTCAAGCACAATGCTGGACACTTGGTGAATTCTTGACAGACTTCACAAGTGTTTAGGTTTTATTCATTTTAGTGGTATCTGGCGGAAAGCGTGATTTAAGAAAACCTCTCTATGCTCATAGTAAAGAAATAAGGAGAAGTGTTTATTGGAATCTAACAGCAGAAAAACTGACCTGAGGCTTCTGATTATTGTTAATAGTGAAGGTCAATGAAACAAAGTGATAGCAACTTTTACTCAGAGTCAGACCATGGCTTTGACACTTGCTCAGTTAACTTATCTTTGAAACAGGGTTGATGACATTTGTATCTACCTCAAAGAGGTGTTGTGGGGATTAATTGAGATAACGGGTGCAGAGTATTTGCATAATGCCTACCACAAAGTAAGTAGTCAATGAATGTTGGCTAATAGCAATGATGGTGGTAATTATTTGTACAATTATATTAGAGGAGTTTTTGAGTCAACAACATCTTTTTCCCCCTTTCATTTATTTTTAATCCCCCCTGCTGAATCTATTATAAACCTCTGCACGTAGTGGACCCAAAACGTATGTGGTGAATTGACTGATACATAAGAGAGGATGTTAACCAGAATGGCGTCCTCTTGATAAGAGTGTTAGCATGTACCTGGTACTTGGGTACTAAATGTCAAGGAGAGGCACCCCCAGAGAACATGGTTAATTCAGGGCTGAATGCTACTTAAGATATGGCCGTAGCTTCTTCTCCCATCAGTTAAGTTGTGTGCTCCATGAAGCTGGTTACGTTTGTTCCCGAATCTGTTTATTCAAGTTGTAATTGCTATTGTAATCATAAAATTTAATTAAAATTTACATGAACTGATAAAATATGAGGTTGAAAAGAAACTTATTATTTAATGAAAACTAAGTTGAAAGTGTTGGAAATACTGAGTTGCTATAAAGGAAATGCAGTTGATTGCGTATGGTGAAGACAAGTATGAATATTGTGGGGAGGGGATCCTAGAAATCTAGAAGCAATTTGCATTCAGATTACTTCATAAATGTGTTTAAGTTTCTCCTACAGAAAAATTGGTGATGCATTTTGGGTGTGATTTAAGTAAGAAAGCCTGTGTTGAGGTCCCTGATCTCTGCTCTATATCGGAAAAACGGCAAATGAGTGTTAAAATGTTTGAGATAAGCATTTACAGTAGTCCCTCCTTATCGGCAGGGGATACGTTCCAAGACTCCCAGTGGATGCCTGAAACCGCAGATAGTACTGAACCCCGCATAGACTATGTTTTTTCCTATACATACATACCTATGATGAAGTTTAATTTATAAATTAGGCACAGTAAGAGATTAACAACAATAACTTCTGTTTGGCATATCCGAATTACCAGCATCACTACCCCTGTGCTTTGGGACCATTATTAAGTAAAATAAGCGTTACTTGAACACAAGATACTGAGACAGTCGATCTGATAACTGAGAGGGCTACTAAGTGACTAATGGGTGGGTAGTGTATACAGCACGGATATGCTGGACAAAGGGATGATTCACATCCAGGGCAGGATGGAGCAGGATGGCACGAGATTTCATCAGGCTACTCAGAACCGCGTGCAATTTAAAAATTATGAATTGTTTATTTCTGGAATTTTCCATTTAATATTTTTGGACCACAGTTGACTGTGGGTGACTGAAACCACAGAAAGCAAAACCAAGGATAAGGGGGTCTAGTGTACTTCGTGCGTGTGTGTGATTCCCTGTTTTAACTGATATATTCCATAATACTGGCTCAATGAACAATGCATCCAGAGAATAATGTGTTAAGTAAAAGGCTTGTAATTAATTTGGGACATGTTTTTATTAATTTTTCTCATAAACAATGACATTTTAAGCTTAACAAGCGGCTGACAATAGCAAAGGCGGTGAAAGGTATTGAGTGTAGGCTTTGCTGATTCACACTAAAACAACTTTACTTTTTTCCTAACCAACTTTCTCTAACTGAATTTTGTAAAGGCAGATGTTTTTCTTTTGATCTTATCAAGAAAATGAATAACAAACAATACTCATGAAATTTAATAAGAATATGTTTTTTAAAGTATGACTTTTTGTGTGCCTTGCAGAGCAGTGGAAGCCGACTTTTCCCTTCTTCTCAGTCCCTCCCCCTTCCTCCGTATCTCTGGGCTATTTTGCATCCTGGGGACTCTTTTCCTAATGGTGTTTTCATTATTTTGTCCAACGCTTTGCTTCAGTTTTCAGAGTTAGAGGCATCTGTGGTTCCAGATAAATCATAAAGTCACACTGCTTTCAGATGCTCAGCACACCAAGCTCTCTGCTGTCTCAGGATTTCCCACGTGCTGTTCCCTCTGCTCAGCTTTTCCTTATAGTGTTAGCCCAGTAGCGCTCTTTTCATGAGTTTGCACATTAGTGGGGGAAAACATGACAAGTAAATAAACCACAGACCTCCAGGAAGGGAGAGAGGCTGGAAACTGAGTTCAATCACCAATGGCCAATGATTTAATCAACCATGCCTACATAATGAAGCCTCCACAAAAACCCAAAAGGACAGGGTTTGAAGAGCTTCCGGATTGGTGAACACGTGGTGATGCCAGGAGAGTGGCACACTCAGAGAGCATAGAAGCTCTGCTCCCTCTCCCCATACCTTGTTCTGTGCATCTCTTCCATCTGGCAGTTCCAGTGTTATATCCTTTTATATTAAACCCATAATCTAGTAAGTAAAATGTTTCTCTGAATCTTGTGAGCCACTTTAGCAAGTTAATCAAACCCAAGGAGGGGCTCCTTGGGACTTCCTATCTATAGTTGGTTGATCAGAAGCACAGGTGACAACCTGGTCTTCGTGTTGGCATCTGAAATGGGGGGCGGGCAGTGTTGTAGGAGTGAGCCCTTAACATGTGGGATCTGATGCTGTCTCCAGGTAGATAGTGTCAGAATTGAGTTCAGTTGTAGGACACTCAGCTGATGTCCGAGAATTGCTTGGTGTGGGGGGAAAAACCCCATGCATCAGAATTGGTGACCAGAATCATTAGCTATTAATACAGACATATGAAAACTTTCATTTTTGGTGATTTCTTACTTGATAAGAACAAAATTAAATGTTGCTCATAGTGCCACTTCCCATCATTGCCTCAAAATGTCCCAAGTTTCTCTTACAAAGTCTTCATGTGGGCTAGCTATAACATTTGAGAAATGGAACTGAGAACCCCTGCAACTGCTTCTTGACCCGTCTCACATGGAGTGGGTTGCTGGGTCTCTGCGTGTTGCTAACCACCATCAGCTATGTTTTCCTGAGGGTGGTGCAAATCACAGTGTTGATGTCACTCCTGCCACCTCTGCTGAGATCGGCGTGGTTCTGCTAAGTGATGCGTGTGGTAGCAATTTGCATCATGCTGTGCTATCCGAAACTTCTCTAATGTGCACTTTTTATAGCAACTCAGTTCTAAAGTGCAGCAGCCCCCACACTTGTTGTGTTAGATCTCTTTCACTGAAGTCTGATCACACAGAGCAAAGAGTCACTCACTGATCAAATATTCCAGACTGATGTTGGCTCCAGCTCTGTTTGGAAAGGGGTTTGGTGTATGGGCTAACAAAGAGCACAAACATAAAAATAAAAAGCGTTACTGTTCATATCAACTATATCCACAAAGGTCCTATTACTTGACACACTGAATATTTATCAGAATTGTAAGTAAAGGGCAATGCCAATCAATTTTGGGCTCAGGCCTCTCTGTTATTCTTAGTCCTGAAAAATTTCTAATAGCTTTTACAAAATGGTAACCTTAATGAATTTCGAAAATCTGAGTTTGTGTGATTTTTCCCTTTTGAAACATATCCCAGTGTCCCCATTCACAGACTGAAAGACTTAACAAAGGGACTTAACCTCTTAGTAATGGTATGAACTAGGTGATTTGACCAAAAGTTGATGAAACTATGCTTTTAGAGTTACATGTGAAATCGGCCACATTACTTCATCTAATATATGGTCAAGCTCAGTAAGAGTGAGGAAAACATTCAGTGATAACTATGTTGGTGAAGATGATGATGAAGACTTTAGGAATATTGGACAGGATTCAAACCACTAACTGGAACTGGATAAAATTTCAGAATTTGGAAGACAAAAAGTACTGACATGGAGGAAATGGAAAGCTCACTGGAAATATTTGTAAGAAACAGAATTTTCTGCAGTTAATTATTTGAATCCTGCCCAGCATCCCTGAGGTCATCGGCATCATCTTCATCACTATAATTACCACTGAGTTTCTCTCAAATTCACAGCGAGAGTGACTGTATAGTAGGTGCTTTGGTGACTTCTATTGCTCTCAATCTTGGCTTATTTAGAGCTCGTTAATGGTGTCATCTGGTTTTTAATTGGTCAGCTGTCAAAAATTTGGAAAATACTGAATCATCTCCCTGAGCAAAATTGGGGCTTCTCAGCTTCAGACTTGAGTTTCCAGCCAGAATAAGACAGAGGCACATCCTACTGGGAAGCAGTGGGGCTGGGACAAGTCAAAGGCCTCCCTCAATCCACTCACGGTTCTTCATCTCATCAGGATGATTCGCCTGTCACTGTCCATATGGTGCCTGAGGCAAAGGGTTAGTGCTGCTGATGGTGACATACCCTACAGCAGCGGCTACAGCAATTACCTGGGAGTCACATTATATTTGCAGTTTGTTTGGAGGGATGGATGGAAGAGACTGCAGTCAACATCAAGTTTTTTGGTCAGACTTAGCAAATATAGGAATAAAAATATGACCACTGTGGTCATTTACAAATAAGCTATTATAATCTTATGTCTATGCATCCTTGAATATGTTCTTCTGTTTCTGAAGTCCTTACTCTATAGAACTACTTCATGAGATTATATTTCACAAGAGCCTCACTTTCCTGTGGGTGAAGCAGGCTTTACTCAAGCACTATCAGAGATAGGGAGAGAGAAGGAAGTAATGATAAAGGAAATACAGTAAAGTGATTTAAGGATGATTTTTTAAAATGAACTCAAATAATTGATGAAAGTAAAAGTGAGAAGAGAAAAATGGAAAGGTGTATTGAAAGGAGGAACACACAAAGAAAATGAAAAGAAGAACAGAGAACGATAACAGCAAAGCCTGAAGAATGTCTTAAAATACCCCCAAAAGGAAAAGGGAGCAAAAGGAACAATGAAATGCCCTGCATTATACCATATGCCTCAGCAATTCCACTCCTAGATATGTGCCCAAGAGAATTGAAAACATGTCCATACAAGTACCTGTTCACAATGTTCACAGCAGCATTATTCTTAATAGCCCCAAACTGGAAATAACTCAAATGTCTATTAACTGATGAATGGATAGACAAAATGTGGTATATCCATACAACAGAATATTACTTGATGATCAAATGGAATGAAGTACTGATCTATATAACAACATGGATGAATCTTGAAGACATTATGGCTAAATGGAAGAAGCTAATCACACATTGTACGTGTATTTTGTACATATTGTATTCATATGAAATATCCAGAAAAGGCAAATCCATAGAGAGAGAAAGTAGATTGGTAGATTAGGACTGGGGGAAGAGGAAATGGGGAAAGACTGTTAACGGGTATGGGATTTCTTTCTGGGGTGATGAAAAAGTTCTAAAATTAGACAGTAGTGAGGATTGTATAACTCTGTGAAAATACTAAAAATCACTGAAATTTAGACTTGAAAATATTGAATTTTATGGTATGTGAATTATATTTCAATAAAGCTGCTATTAAAAAAAACCCCACTGTACTATTTCTCTTCTGTTTTTGGGGTCTTCTATAGGGATGGCCCTAGCAGCACGCCTGAGGCATAGATGGGGGGAAGGAAGAGAGGAAAAAAGAAAGAAGGGGCTTAGAAGGAGACAAAGAGACATTGGAAGGAGGTGGATATAGAAGAAAAAGCAACAGAAAACAGTTTCAGTCAGGCTTGTTAAACTGCAAGGAACAGAGACACACTCCAGTCAACTCAACAAAAGGTCCACTGGTAAAGAAACACCTGGGGAGATCTTGAAATGGCAAGCCTTAGGCACAAAGGCAGATCTTGCAAGCAGCTTTGCCATCTTCCTCATGGGCTGTATGTTCTCTTTCTTACATGATGTTTCTACTTCTCTCTGTGTATCTGGTTCACTTTTTTTCTAATTTCTGATTTTTCTCTGCTCTCTCATAACGTCAACCTGCATGTGACTTTGACTTAAAATGTTCTCTCCAAATGTGACTCTACTTCATAGCATTCTTAGTACAAGCTTTGCCCTCAGCTTCAGTGAGTGTATGATTCGTCTTTGTTTCCGGATTCTCATTTCCTAAGAGACGAGCCCAACTAGTTCAGCTCATGTTTGCAATCCAAAACCTGGATCATAGGCTCCTGGTCAATTAGCCAGTCTAGACTGACCCTCCTTGGACCATGGGCCTGTCCCTAGAAAAATCAGCATCAGCTAGGAGCAGAACAGTGGGATTATCTGCTTCATGAAGGGCACAGTTGGGTTGGAGGGAAGAGTGAGGGAAGAGAGAGGGGCGGTTTGCCAAAGAACACTGTGGATGGGCAGTGGAAAACATTCCCAGTACTACGGGGAGAGAAGAGGTACACAGGAGACTGAAGATGGAACTCTTGTCAACTGTCCCTCTCAAATAATAACTATTCTTAAGAAACGTAAAGTTCTTGCTGTGTCCACCACTCAGAGGAAAGTATTCATTACCGACGTTAGAGCTTTAGTTTGCACTTAAACTGTATTTTTGCTAGAAGAAAATTCTAAAGAGGATAGATTCAGTCTCTTCCTCTATTTTCTGAAGTTTTAAAATCTTCCTACAAACTTTCAAATAATTAAAGGACAACAACAAAAAAGATCTTGGGATGGAATCCAAGCAACTGATGTCCAATATTTGCTAAGTAAAATTTCTGATATATTTCTTACCTTATGTATAACGACCTGGCTAACACAATTATTGCATATAAAAACTATATACTTTGCAATTTCACTTCCAGGCATATACCCAAAAGAATTGAAAGGAGGGGCTCAAACAGATAATTGTAGACCAATGTTCATAGCAGCATTATTCATAAAAGATAAAAGGTGGAAACAACCCAAAAGACCATCCACAGATGAATGGATAAACAAAACATGGTATATACTGACTATGGAATATTATTCAGCCTTATAAAGGGAATGAAATTCAGATACATGCTGTAATATAGATAAACCTTGAAAACATTATGCTAAGTTAAATAAGCCAGACACAAAAGGACAAATATTATCTGATTCCAGTTATATGAGGTACTTAGAAAGGCTAATTCATAGACAGAAAGTAGAACAGAGGTTACCAGGGGCTGGGATATCTTAATAGGTACAGGCTGCTATAACAAAAAGCACAGACAGGGTAGTTTACAAACAATAGAAATTTACTTCTCACAGTTCTGGAGGCTGGAAGTCTGATATCAGAGTGCCTGCATGGTCAGGCGAGGGACCCCTTCTGGGTCGCAGACTTTCGTTGTATCCTCGCACGGCAGAAGGGCTGAGAGAGCTCTGTGGGGTCTCTCTTATAAAAGCACTAATCCCATTCATGGGGGTCCACCCTCATGACCTAAGCACTTCCCAAAGGCCCCACCTCCTAATACCATCACCTCTGAGGATTAGGATTTCAACATAGGAATTTGGAGGGGACACAAACATTCAGACCATAGCAGGGGGGGAAGGTTCTGGAGATGGATAGTGGTGATGGTCGCACAAGATTGTAAATGTAGTTAACGCCACTGAACTGTACAGTTCAAAATGGTTAAAACGGTAAATTTATGTTACGTATGTTCTCTCCCCCCCACCCCAGGAAGAAGAACAACAAAACTATATACTTTGCTTGAGTGCTTCTTGGTGAAAATAATTTCAGTTTTTGTGAAATCATTGGAAAGTTGTAGTCTCTGCTAGATCTTTTTACAGAGGTGTTGCTGGAGAAATAAGAGGCGTGGTGTCCCCTCCCCATCAGTATTTACTCTGCTGCATAGTGAACATAGGATAAAGCTACACAGAGGCCTTTTTTATACACAAACAGTAACCCCCTTCAGTCTGGGCAAAAGATCAGCCCCTGCATGGCATCTTGATGATTATATCATTGTTAAAACCTCTGAACTGTTATATATAGCAACATGTTTCCTTTAGAAAAAAATATATTACTTGTCCCATCTTTTCTTCTGTTGTTGTTTTTACATATAATAATGTTTACTTGGCTTATGTGAAATTGTTCAAGTTATAAATTTTAAGTTATTAAAACAAGGAGCCATGAGTATCAGGCAAAAGGCAGGGATTTCCCGCCCCTCCTCCCCCAATCCTGATTCTGTGCCATTACTTTCCTTTTAAAGATGAGGTTTTTCTTGTAATAAAAATGAAATGTAACTGTCTTAGACTTGCTTTTTAAGATATGGTTTCTGGCTTATAACTTTATAACTAAAGAGGTTGTTTATGGCCAAGAAAGAGTAGTAGCTTAGAAATTTTAAATGGGAAAAGGGCAGATGTCGACCCTTTTCTGTATAAGGTTTGTCAACTACCCCTCCCATAAGTGTTGACCCACAGGTGCTTTTATAGTCGAGTGTGGGGACAGTACCTTTTGTCAGAATTGGCAGATCAGCAAGGATCTAATGCTTCCGGGAGCAATAGAGCTTAGACACTTTAAATTTGCTTTTAATTTTAATGGGGGTTATTTTTATTATCTTTGTGCGTGCATTTCTGTTTTGTTGTTTCGTTCTTGTGGAAATCTTTGAAGCGAAATGAAGTTTCAGTAATCCAACACCTTCTTATCTTTCTTTCTTTCTCTCTAGCTGACTCCTCTTGCTTCCTTTTTCTTTCTGTCATGCCCGCAGCCAGATAACACTTTCCTGCTGAGAAATTTTTAAAGTCACCACACAGCTCTAGCAAATGAGGGCTGTCATAGTTTTTGGATGAGAAAATCTACTGCAGCTCACACAGATCTAGGAGTTGATAGTGGTTAATTGACAGCCGGAAGGACTTGGTCTCCTGGCAGAGTTAGAGGGAGGGTGAGCCCTGTGGGTTTCATTTGGGCAGAGATAAAACAGGTTTTTATTCAGTACTCATGGAGAGAGCATAATTAACCTTTTAGAAGTTTAAGGATGATCAAATTGTTATTCATTTTGCAAATGAGGAGAGAGAGCTTCCCTTCCTGCCAGCAAAATGCCAGTGCAGATTTCAAGGTCACTGGATGATCTCTTTGAGGGAAAAGAAAGCAGTAAACACACACACACACACCCCCCACCCCCAAACCCACGGATTGAGAAATGTCACCATGAAAACATTCGGGAATGAAAAGGAACAAATGTTCTTTTCTATCAAGCTCCACAATAAAAATTGAAGCTAATGTTTGCAGCACATTCACATGGGCCTATTGGATTATAATGGCTCTACCCTTGTCAAAGAAAACAGAATATATGACTCCAGCTGGTAACTCCTATGCTCTGGTATGTTTTGATGTTTTTCGGAGGATAGGGGGAAGGGCTTTTTGAGGTCCAAGCATGTTTTGAAGATGGCATGCATAACATTGCTACCACATGAGAACCCTGTGGTGTGAATAATAAACTCTAGTGCTTCAAAAAAAATTTTAAAAAGGATTTAGCTAAGTCTGTGCATGAAAGGAAGTGGTTTTTGTGTCATGCTTTAAAGATGACTATGCTTATTATGTGCATGACCTTATTTTGTAGCTATGTGCTTTTCCACATCACAAACAACACTTCATCCACTGTTGCTTAGGAAAAGAACACTGTGTGGCTATTCTCTTTTTTTAAAAAAATTTAAACTTGTGTGATAATTTCAGACATACAGGAAAATTGCAATAATAGTACAAAGAACAAATAATAGTACAAAGTTTACCCTTCATCCAGATTTACCAGTTTTTAACATTTTTGCCTCATTTGCTTTAATGTTCTCTCTCTTTAGAAAGAACATAGATAGAAAGATAGCTATTTACTCTCTCTATATATAATATTATATATATGGTATGTATATATGTAATATATATGGTATTTACTCAGCAGAACATAATGAACATGGGTTAAAAAATATATATGTTTATAATGATTATATGATTAATTTTTCTGAACCATTTGAGAGTGAGTTGTAGACACAATGTCTCTTTACCCCTAAATAGTTCAGTGTGTATTTCCTAAGAGTCCCATTCACTCACACAACAATGGTACCGTCATCAAAATGAGCAAGTTGAACATTGCTATACTATCATTATCTAATCTACAGATCTTTATTCAAATTTTGCCAATGGTCCCAACGATGTCCTTATAGTAACCTTTCCCCTGGTTCAGAATTCAACTCAGGACCTTGCATTTCATTTAGTTTTATGACTCTTATTCTCCTTTAATCTGGAATGTGTCCTTAACCTTTCTTTGTCTTTCATGATATTGTTTTGAAGAGTATAGGTCATTTATTTTGTTGAACAACCCTTAGTTTGGGTTTATATGATGTTTCATTATAATTAGATTCAAGATATATATATGTACATATATAATTTTTTTATTAGGAATACAAGGGAAGTAGAAAGTGATATTTTTTCCTTTCACACGATGCTGCTCATCCCACTATTGGTGATGCAAAATTGGGTAAAGTGGTGCCCGCCAGAGTTCTCCACAGTTAAACTGCTATTTTCCCATTTATAATCAATTAGTAAATTTTGGAGACAGTCTCTTTTTCTTTGTTGGCTTTGCTCTAAGATAAGCATAGTTGAACAACAAGCTGCTGGAAGCTGTTCTCACATATTTTAAGAAGAGGCTGGATGAGATTTCTTAGTTTAGAAAACATCTTAACTAAACATTTGGATTTTAGTTTTTGTTACTCTGTAGTGAACAACCCTGTGCAGAATCAGTCAGTGCCCTCCACCTTCTACCATGTTATCCAAAACTCAAAGCTTATTATTAGTGGACAATTTTTATGAGGAAAGGTGACAGGTATATAAAGAAATATGAAAGGGGAAGGACTAAGAGAAGAATGGGGAGAACATACAAATGCTAAGAGCATGACAATGATAGCTACAAAGTCTTCTCACATAAATTAGATGTGCACAGATTCTACTCAGCCCTTTCAACCCATACAGGTCCCCTCATAGTTACTCCTGCTTCCTTCTATTGTTTTCTATTTCAGTGGGAACAGTGGCATCTTCCTGCAGGAAACAGGCTCGGCTAAGCTGACACAGTTTATTATCGGTTTCCTTAAATTGTCTTCATCATATTCATTGTCGAGAGCATTCAAAAAAGTAAATATTATTATATGGATGTTGGAAGATGAAAAAATTAAGGAAAGCTCAAGGAGGACATGCCTGAATATGTGATTTACATGTCTATAGATCAAACCCAGTGTGCAGGAGAACACAAATCCTCCTGGCCCTGAGACCTGAGAGAAGTTTCTCCAGCAGGCCCTCACAAAGAGGACACTGTAATGAAATAAAGAATGTCCTTGACAACATCCTTACAGGAAAGCACCAAATGAGTTACAGGGTTGTTCCTTATGAGGTCTCTCGATGTGGCCGATTGCCTAATGCCAAGCACAGTGGATAAGAAGAAATCAGTCAGCTAGTGACAATGCTCTCTGCAGTCTGGTTTATTCCAAGGTTAACTTGTAGAGGATCTAAAGCAGTATTTCCAGATGCCCTTTTTTTATCTCCCTCAGCCACGTCCTCAGATCTGTCAGATGGGAATGATAAAGCTTCCTCACTGATTGCAGTTGGGGTTGAATGAGGTAAACCGATGGGAACCACGCAATACAGAGCCAAGAATGTTGTAAGAAGAAATGAACAAATGGAAGTTATTATTATTTTTGTTTCTCAAGAAAATAAAGGAACTGAATGGATAATCAAGGCCCCAAACAGAGCATGTCCACAATAATTTTGCTGGAAAATTGTTAAGCAGTTTTACCACTCCACAATCCGTGCCGCTAGATCTGGTCTTTGTAAATCATCTAGCAAATGTCTAGTTTTGTATAATTTATCTTTCTAGTAAAGCAAGATATAAAATATGCCCGTAGGTGACTTAGTAAGTTTGCTATTTAGGGTTGTTAACTATAACCCAGTTACATTTCAGCTTGGGTGCTGGAAAAGCGCGCTGTTTCGGAGCTTCTCAAGTGTGGAACTCGAACTGCAGCGTCAGCACCATCTGGGAACTTGTTGGATTTGCAGATTCTCAGCCCCATGCCAGGTCTACTGAATCAGGAACTCTGCGGGGGCACTCAGCAATCCGTGTCTTAACAAGCCCTGCTGGCGTTTCTGACCCTGGCTACAGTTTGAGAATCACTGCTCTTGTGTCAAAGTGAAGTTCCAGGGTTGGTCATCACAGGATATGACCCCCCCTCCAATTTTTAAAAACATTTTTATAAGGAAGTTTGCTTATTTTTCCTTCTCTATGGAGAAAGAGGAGGCAGAGCATCCACTTTACGGTCAAAGTAATATCATATTATGAAGGTATATTATTAAGGTCAAAGTTAAGATGAAAGAGGATCAGACTACATCCATCTCTAATTTATCCCAATGGAAAATATTGGATTTGGCCAATACTGTACCTCCTGACTCTGCCTCTAATATTGGCTTAGCCTAAAACTGGTTTCTATTCACAGAGTTAGAGGCTGAGGAACAATCAATAAAAGCCACAAGTGACCTGTGAAAATAGCCTTAGTGTGTATTAAACCAGGAATTTTCAGCTGGCTTTCCTCTGTTTGCTGCACAAGACAAAGGCTGCTGAGACGTAGAGCATGTGCCTATAGGAGCAGAGGGAGGTTAGAATATGAGCTGTGTGTACCTCCCGGCATTTGGGCTGTATCTGGGCTCCCTTCTCCCAATCAGCAAAACATATTGAAACGCAGTAATGAGTGTGATGTATCATAGGAAAATCCTTGAAAGGCATCACATTTACATTTTTATTAATTGATTCTTCTGAAATCTTTGATACCTTATGAAGAGTAAAAAATTTCCAGTGGCACCCACATAACCAACACCACTTTTTAGAACCACACTCGTGCATTAAACAGTACTTAGGCAAAAATGGGTTCTGAGGTGTAATGTTCAGACTATTCTGGGTGAATCACGCTTATTTATTTATTTATTTATTTATTTTTTGGTTATAGGTTGCTCAGTCTTGACCTGCACACTTAGGCTGTTAAATATTGAAGGTGATACAGAATTCAGATCCCCAAGTAGAGTCAGTGGAGGAAAAGGAACACTTTTTCTCTTGCACAGTAAATATTTAAAAGGAAGGGAAAGCTAACCAGAGAGAATAAGGAAAGAAAGAAAAATGGAGGGAAAAATATTTTTGATTTTCATAGTGGCCAAATCATTCAGTCACCCTGAGGAGAAATGACCTGGCTCCACCACTCCTCTGAGAGCCTGATTCCTCAGTCAGACTGCCTGCAGTCAAGAACAGAACGCAGATGGTGATGACCATGGATACCTGGATGGCTCATTGGGCGCATGCTTTAAAGACAGATCTTTAATCATAATCTCATGCAATATGGGAAAAATTGGGGAACACTGTAAATATAACTGCTTTTCAGTTTAGGCTACATGTTCAATAGTAAGTTTTAGAAAAAACCAGATTATCTTTAATTCTAAATTTAGCCCATTTGGTTAAATGTCATATCCATTTCAAAAAGGAAGAATGAATGAGTTGATATCTTCAAACTTGTAGCAGGCTTTTAGGTTTTCCATTTTTAAAAACTTATTTAGTTTTTACAATATGAAAATTATAGACAGACTGACATTTAAACCTTTGCTTTTCATAGCATTTCACACTTACACCATTTTAAAAGACAGCTATTAACATTTACAAAAATCTTTCAGAAACCAAATGTTCTAACATGCAGAATTCCAATTATACTGTGTAAGAGGGTTATCAACCATTCTTCTACAAGAATACTTTGAAGTGTCTGGTATTAAACCAAGAGCTAAAATGTCAGTTGCACATAGACAATAAATTAGGGTTTATAAAATCTTGTAAGATTTATTTAATATTACAATTTTGACCTTTAGGCTGTCCTCACTATAGCTTACTTAAGTTTCTCTCTCTTTCTCTCTCTCTTATCCCAGTAATCTTACTTGAATGTTAAACAAAGGTTGTGTTGCAAGTTATACGAAGTGATGTGACCCATTCATGCTCTGGGTGAATGCTTCCCAAGCCTCCTCAGGTTCGCCTGTTTGGGGTAATGGAGTCCTGTGAGGCATTGCCCACTTGCCTACAGAGCGCGCTAGTGGGGTTATCAGTGGAATGCTAACAGAATGCAGCCTATTCCTGGAGCAGGAAATCTGTCTACCTCTTTCAAGACTGACTCTTGAAGACAAGCCTGAAGGTATAAGGACCTCTCTCAGACTTCTTAACTATTTCACAAGAGAGAGAAAAGAAGATGGTATCCACATTTATTATGCTTACGACTTGGATGAAATTCACTGAAATTTGCAGAAAAATGATCAAAAGAAATTTTGATCATTCCCACTGAGTTGAGGAAGAAGTCTGGGAATTTCCTTTGAAGAATGGGCTTCAGACCAGGTACCATCCCTTTCACATCTCATGGGAGGCTCCTGCAAACAAATCATTCTCATTATTGGGCACTCTTCCTAGAAATGTGGGAAATGTGGAGAGGAGAGAGGAAATATTAGAAGAGAGAAGTGAGTAGCCAGTCACCCTGGTCTTCCCGAGCTGCTGGCAATAGTGAGGAATGCTCTCTCTCTTCCACGTGTTGGAAAGTAGCTGGAGTCATTGTAGTTTTTAGGGATGCTTTTTTCAACCACTAAATAGATCTTAATTATATCAGCACACACTTCTATAGCATTTCTACAGACCAGACTTCATCCTAAGCATTTTACATATTCACTCCTCAGAAGGACTCTAGGATTTACAAGTGAGGAGTAATGAAGACACTGTGAGGTTTAAGTAATCTGCTCAGGGTCCAACAGCTAGGAGATGGTGGAGCCATAATTTGCACCCAGGCAGTCTGGCTCTGAAGCCCTTTCTTTATGGATGGCAAGGGTTTTTCTGAGAACGACCTCATTCAGGTGGGTTAAGAAAACTATACCACCTATTAATGCTCTCACGTTTTTTACCAACAATTTGTGAAGTTAAAAAATGACCTGAAATAAGGTTGTATACTTGAGCCTTTATAGAATTCATTTTGTCACCCGCTTTTGAAAGCAGCTTTGTGCCGAAGCCAAGAGCAACAAGCGAAATCCAATAGTGAGGAATTGCTTAAGCGAGTGGTTCTCTTCAGCCAACTGCCAAATCAGAAGCCTGTGAACAACTTGCAGCTGATGCATTAATGACATTCCTCATTCATGGCAGATATGACTTTTTTCTATATTTTTGTTAAACAACATATTGTGACATATTGTGTGAGCACATTTCCGAATGTTAGCTTCTGAGATATATCTATGTAAAAAATAGATCAGTATTCATGAACCCGTAGAAGGGTATCTTGCACTGCTAGACTACATTTTACGATTGTAGTACAAATCAAATTCCGTTCCACTGAAATAGAGTCAAAGATTTCTTACTTTTAGCTGATGGCCCACTTATTTTAAGCAATATTCCATATAACAAAATTCTAATATAACCATGGAATTGGGTCACTGCCTTGGAGTCCACTGAAAGGAATTTGGCATGCAGCCTTAAAATGGCACCATAAACATCCATCCATTCATATTGATTGTGATCTACTTAGAACTCTATTAGATATGCAGTAGTTTTAACTTGTACACTTCTACTGGATCTTCTATGCACTTAGGACACTGGGTGAAAAATACTTTATATATAAATGGGCCAGCCTTGTGAAAAACAAATATTTGCCTGTTTCCATTTCTTAAAAAGTAGGATTGGCAATGGATGTTAGCTCAGGGCTAGTCTTCCCCACCAAAAAAAAAAAAAAAAAAAAAAAAAGTAGATATCTGTTTCTTTTTAGTAGCTCCTGACAAAATGAAAGGAACTGATATTCTTTTTCTGCCACCTGACATGATGTTGCTTTTTTGGCAATAAGGAAAAGTGCTGTTTTCAAGAGTAGGCCAAAAAATAACTGGAAAAGAGAAGTGAGCTCAGACTGGGAACTCTTATGATCCTCTGGAAGGCAGAGATTGCATCAGGCCTTGGTTATTTTATTTGTATTTAACTTGCAAAACATTGGCCTTTGCACTTAGCAAGTGGCCTCTTGAAGGTTAATTCTATCATTTACTAGAAATTTACCTTTACTGCTAACCAGCAAGCTGGGATAACAGGAAAAACAGTCATTCACCTGCAGTTGGAGCTTTGTTTCAAGAAGCTATTTACAAAGAAAGAAATGAAGTTTGTTAAAATGTTTTATAAAAAGATTAAGTCTGGGTCTCATACAGATATAAATACGAACACAAGTTAAAGATTAAATTTACTTCATTAACGAGGAAATTAGCAGGCTGTTTCAACCAGTTCAAGGGAGAATTGTTTTTTAAGTTTACATTTATAGATCAGAAATATTGAAATGAACATGCAAATGGAGGCAAAACTGGCCCCTTCCACAGTGGGGAAGAAAGTCAGTTGAACCTTCACTGGGCACAATTTATACGTCTGCAGACAAGAATTATTTTGCATTCCCATCAGTTGTCTACAAATTACAGAATTGTTAAAAAGCTCAAAGACAATCAAAGACTAGAATCAGATAACTTGGAATGGTGTAATCTAAATAATGCATTTTCCATTGACGCACAGTTTTTCCCATACGAGACTAAAGTCCCTGTGGAAAACCAGAAAGGGAATCAGAAACGGACCTATTTCTGTTTGCCTTCCATCTGAGTAGTTACAAATCTCCTAGTTCAGTCCCTTACTACTGCGTTACTTCGCACCTGTATTGGTGTAGAAGCTTCCTACCTGGTCTCTCTTCTTCCAGTTCATGCTACATGCTGCTGACAGTTTGATCTTCTTAAAGCACTTGTGTTATTGTCACAATCCGCTTAAAAATGGTAAATGGTTCCCTGCTGCCTGCAGATAATATTGGAAAGTTCTACCTGGCCCCCCAGGATTTAGCCCTATATCAGATGGGGTTCCTTTTTGCAAGTTACAGAAACCAAGTCTGGTTGATTTAAGCAAAAAAGGACTTTCTAAAAAAGGATATTGGGCAGCTCACAGAATTGCCGGGAGGTTCTGAAGAACGAAGCTCAGCAGCTTATGCTGCGAGAACTAATTCTCAAAATCGTGCCGAGGAACCAGTTGGATGAGGGCACCACTGCTGCTGCCACCAAACGCTAGAAGAGGCAGCTCCCACCACTGACGTTGTTGCCATGGGCACTGTCTTCCGCTGCAGCCATCACACTACTGCCGCCCCAAGCATGAAATTCTGCAACTGTCACCAGTGCCACTCCGGATTCTTTTCTGTCCCTGCTTCTTACACTACAAGCTCCCTATTAAAAAGGCAGGAAGGTGGGTGCATCTGATTGGTGGAACTTAGGTCACATGCCCATGCCCTAGCTCCAAGGGAGGTTGGGAGTGAGCAGTTGGCAGATTGGCTGTCTTTAGTGGTAGGTGGGATCTGCCCCCTTCCATGACTGAAAAGTGGTGAATTCCAGAGCCAGCCCTGATGGCCTAGTGGTTAAATGTTGGCTCACTGCTTCTGTGGCCCAGGTTTGCTTTCTGGTCACAGAACCACACCACCCATCTGTCAGTTGCCATGCCGTGGTGGCGACTCACATAGAAGAACTAGAATGACTTTCAACTAGGATATACAACTATCTATTGGGGCCTTGGGGAGGAAAAAAAAGTGAATTCCATAAAGGAAAATGGCAATTCCTCAAAGGAAAATGAGGGTGGTTTAGATGCTGGGTAAATGATAAACATTCAGTACAAGTTCACTTTGTCTTTCTGATCTAATGTCCTGCTACTCACCCTCCTATATTCTACACTCCAACAAAACCCAACAACAAATCGTCCAGTCACAGTCTCATTTAGAAAACATTAAATGATACCTATATGCTAAGCACTGGGCTGGGTGATGAAAATAGAGAAATAATGGATACTTCAAGGAGATTGCAGGGGCATATACAAGTAAGCAGCCAATTACAATCCTGTGCTGTGAGACGAGTAAACTTGAGTTGCTTTGGGAACGTCCATGAGGGGCACTTATTCTGGATGGAAGAAATCATCACCTAGTTGTAGTGGTGATTTCTTCCCTCAATCTAGACCAAGTAAGAACAGGTAGTACTGCTGATGTCTTTGTACCTCTTTGGGTCATCCATGAAACCATGCTACTGACTCTTCTATACCCCATAGTATTATTTAGGTCCTGCTACCAGTGGTCCACTAGGATCCTCAGCTTGTCCATCTCAGGTTAAGCTACCTGCAGAATTTGCCTTCAGGATGGAAGGAACTCAGCCGTACCCTTTTCTTGTGACTCTGTGGAGGTGATCATTTTCCTACTCAGAATCCTTTCCACTACCTGTCTTTCTACTCTTCTGCTCTGTTGCAACTCAGCTTGTCCAGAGAAGCTGCCCATACTCACCAGCCTGATCACCAAAGCTCTGCTCAGACAGCCTGCAGAGGAGTATTGACCTGCCCCGACCTCTAAAGCCCCTCATGGTTTTCCATCTTTCTGCTTGCCTCTTGGCACACTTTGGTATTTTTGCCTACTTCTGGTTTAGTGGATGACTTTCACTGATGCCAGTTAAGATAGCCATAACCCTCTTTTCATTCAAGGAGCTGCTGTGATTTTAACTAATTTATCTTGACATGATAAAAAACGGGGATGTAATATTTCAAGTTCTTGGAGCATAGTTTTGGAACACCCAAACTATATATAGTCATGGGCCATCTTGGCATTTGGACGTTGGCCCGGAAATACTGGTTCCCTGCTGATAGCAATGTCTTACTGAATTTTTTTCACCACTCCTAAACTTTGCTGCCAGTGACAGATCAAAAAAAATGTCAACGGGCTGTTTAAACCGTTATTGTGAAATTTGTGTTGTATGGCACGTAACACTGCCGCCCTGTGTTAGTTAGTCTTTTGTGTCTATCTCCCTTCTAGACTCTGGGTCTCCAGAGGACAGGGCCTCTGACTCATTTTGGTAAGACTCAAAATCTCCATTAAACTGCCTTGAACTCCAGAAACACGTCAAATACACGAATAATTGAATAAATGGTCTTCTTACTAATAAAGAAGTTAGCAGCCTACGTTTCACAGGATGATTTGACCTACTTAGTATTTTCAAACAACCTGCAGTGTCTCCACAACCTGTAATTGGTCTGACTTGCATCCAAGGGCTAGAGTGGATGCCAGTTCTGGGCCCTGGCCCAGGGGTTTGCTGGCTTATTAGCTTTCTAAGCAGGTGAGGAGTGAAATGTGCTCCCAATGAGCAAAGGGATTGGAAAGAGCACATCGTATTCTTTCCCTTCTTTACTTTCGTGAAACTAGATGACCTCCTAGGAAATCACAAAAAGGAAATGATTTCATAGCTGCTAGTCCTTGAAACTATGTTCTTTTTGTATAGATCTTTATAAAGATATTGCTTCTCTATTTGCCAACCACCAAATATTAAATATTTAGTGTCTTTCACATATTCACGTGCACAGAACAAGCACATTAGACCTCTGCTTGAACTCTTAGAGATAGATACCATGTTCTGTTGATCCAGCCTCTGTGCTATTGACTTGGGCATCTGGCCCTTCTTTCCCAACCCACTGCCTCCATCCCAGCAGAGGCTACATTACATCTCATCTAGACCAGCAGTGTCCTTCCAGTGTTCACCCTGCTGGTTACTCATTGTACATTTATCTACTGCGTGAGTTTAGAGGTCACTAAGTACATCTTGGGAGGCAGAAAGTTCTGTTTATCTGTTCATATACTCTACTGCTCAAAAGTTCTTCCACAACATCAACAATGTGAATAAAGCCCCTTAGAGACATAGGGCCCCATCTGCACAACTGTAGTGGTAGTTGTGCTAGTCAGACTCTAAATGGCCTCCAATGACACCCACCTCCTGATATCCACACTCCCGTGTAGTCCCACTCAGATTGAAGGAGGATTGGTCTGTGTGACTGATGGGATATGGTGGAAGTGATGGTAGTCATTTCCAAGATCAGGTTACAAAAGACACTATAGCTTCTACTCTGATCTTTCTCTCTCTCTGTCTCCCCCTCATTACACCTCTGGGGGAAGCCACAGAGAGGCTCGTATGAAGGTGAACTAAGGCCTCTGGCTGACACGCATGTGAGTTCAGAAATGGAATCTCCAGCCCCAGACAAGCCGCAGGTGACTGCAGCCTCACCTGAGTCACTCAGCTAAGCTGCACCAGGATTCCCGACCCACAGAAACTGTGAGATCATAATTATTTTTTTGCCTGAAGCTGCTAAGTTTTGGGTAACTTGTTATGCAATGAAAGATAATTAATACACAAGTCCTGATGCTCTTTCCCATATCTCTTTTCTCATCTCCCTTACATCCCTATGTATGTTTTAAGTTCCAGCCAAACTGAACTGGTCTTCTTTTCCCAAACAGGACCAGAGGACACAGACTTTTATGTCTACACTTTTTCCTCAAGATGCTCTTCCATCCAAACTACCCTTTCCTGCCACCTCCACTTGCTAATGTCCTCACCTTTGCTAAGGCCCAGCTCATGTTGCATCTCCTCCTTACAGCCTGTCTGATCACATGTACTGAATGGAGAGTACTCGCTCCTTCTAAGAACTGATAAAATGACTTCGGTTCCTCTCATGTCATTCAGCTCTTGGTATCTTACATGTCCATCTGAATATGTTTTTCTTGCTGTGTGAGCTGATTTGCAGAGGGTAGGGAGGGTATAAATATCTGTCAAATGAGCAAATTACTCTTAGAAATCTGAAAAATGAACTCGTTGGGCAGGCTGGCTTCAGTCATTTTTACTTAAACAGTGTCTTCCAGCCTGTGCTGAATGTGGAGACATCTGAGCTCCACCACAACGGCCACGCTGGCCTTTTCATCTATTTCAGAGAGACAGGTCTTTGGGAGATGAGGCTTTCAAAGGCAATATTGTTTCCTTGACAACAGTGGTTTCCACTGTTCTTTGATTTCCATGGACACCCTAAATGAGCAGGAGTTCTTGTAATTCCATACGTCTGATCATTTCCGCAGACGTGCCTGGAAAACACAGAGCTTTGATAGGGAACTTTAGACTTATGCTTCGATTTTTCAAACTATTTGAAAATCTAAATAAATGTCCTTATGCAGGGTCCTCTTCCACCAACTTCCTTAAATCATTTGTTAATAAGTAAGGTGCTAACA
Source organism: Tapirus indicus (assembly GCA_031878705.1). Lineage (NCBI taxonomy): Eukaryota > Metazoa > Chordata > Mammalia > Perissodactyla > Tapiridae > Tapirus > Tapirus indicus. The sequence continues at coordinate 43,600,539 of CM062925.1, forward strand.
CCTGAAAATGATTATACAAATGAGCAAATGAATTTGCCTTGCTGCTGGCTCCAGCACTGTATTCTATGTGAAAACAACCACATCCAGTTCTTTGTCTCCCTTGGTTGTGAAATTAAGGTACATTTTTATGTTATGGCTCTGTGGGGAATAGGAGAACTATTGAAGCAAATGGGAAACTGGTTCAGGAAGAGGAACTTAAAAAAAAGAATATAGGTGGATAAAAGTGAAGAGATTTCCTCTGTGTTTATATCAGACATCAAGCTCAAAAGGCAACATTAAACAGGCCTGTTCTTGTGTGGGAAATCTAGTTACCTAGACTTTCAGAGAAGTGAGTGTAAGATGACTCCAGTCAATTTAAGGAATTAAGTTTGGAAGACTGAATGGAGAATGGGACTAGCAAGACTCCAATTAATATGTAAGAGAGAAAACCGGATTTTAGGGTAGAAATTTAAAAATTTTCCAATTGGTATGTCACTTCAGTGAACCAAGTACCTTAAACTTAAAAAAATAAAGAGGCTTAAGAGAATGAGAAGACAAGCCAGAGACTGGGAGAAAATATTTGCAGAATACGTATCCAATAAAGGACTGTTATCCAAAAAATACAAAGAACTCTTAAAAGTCAAAAATAAGAAAATGAACAACCCAGTTAAAAAAATGGGCAAAAGAACTGAACAGACACGGCACCAAAGAAAATATGTAGATGGAAAATAAGCACATGAAAAGATGCTCAGCATCATATGTCATCAGGAAATTGCAAATTAAAACAACAATGGGATACCACAACATACCTATTAAAATGGCCAAAATCCAAAACACTGACAACACCAAATGCTGATGAGAATGTGGAACTCTCATTCATTGCTGGTGGGAAAGGAAAATGATACAGCCACTTTGAAAGACAGTGTCTTAGTTCAGGCTGCTATAACAAAGTACCATTGACTGGGTGGCTTATAAACAACAGAAATTTATTTCTCACATTTCTGGAGGCCTAGAGGTCCAAGATTAGGGTGCCAGCATTGTCAGGTTCTGGTGAGAACCCTCTTCCGGATTGCAGACTGCCAACTTCTCATGTATCCTCACGTGGCAGAGAGCAGAGAGCAGTGAGCAAACTCTCTCTTATAAGGTTCTTATAAGGGCCTTAATCCCGTCCATGACAGTTCCACCCACATAACCTCATCTAATCTTAATTACCTCCCAAAGGCTCTCCCAATACCATCACAGTGGGGAAGGCAGTGGGGTATGGTTTCAACATATGAATTTTGAGAGGACACAAACATTCAGTCCATGAGAGAGAGTTTGGCAGTGCCTTGCAAAACTAAATGTACTCTTACCACACAATCCAGTAACAGCACTGATGGAATCAGGACACACTACCTCAAAATATGGTATTTTGGCATACTGAATATTTCAAGGTGAAGGAATTTGAGAAATGGTATGTGCAGGAAGGACTTTCTGATCTTCCCCTGAAGCAGGTCATAAAACCTTCATGTGAGAGGCGCCCTCCCTACACCAGAAGGAAAGGAGCATCCTTATCTCTGAAGATGGGGTGACAGAGAGGAACCTGAATAAACAGGCCTTGCTCAGTTTCCCCAGTTTACTTCACTTCCCTCATACTCTTTGCCCTATCATCTTTCCACGACTTTCCATTCTTCATCAAAACTAGCATAAAAACACTCAGGTTTGACTATTGCTTTGCAGTCTTCATTTTCTTATGAAGACTCCGTGCCACATAGATCTTTATATTAAATAAATCTGCATGCTTTTCTTCTGTTAATCCATCTTAGTACGTTTAATTTCCTGGCCCAGCCTGGGACCCTAACAGGGTCGAGGAAAATTTTTCCTCTCATACAGTGTTCCTTGGTATTTATCCAAATGAATTGAAAATTTATGTCCATACACAAACCTGCACATAGATGTTGATAGCAGCTTATTCAAAACTGCCAAAGCTTGGAGGCAACCAAGATATCCTTCAGTAGGTGAATGGATAAATAAACTGTGGTACATCCAGACAATGGAATATTACTCAGTGCTCAAAAGAAATGAGCTAGCAAGCCATGAAAAGACATGGAGGAAACTGAAATGCATAAGTGAAAGAAGCCGATCTGAAAAGGCTACACGCTATATGATTCTAACTATATTATATTCTGGAAAAGGCAAAACTGTGGAGACAGTAGGAAGATCAGTGGTTGCCAGGGATTACGGGAGAGAGAGAGATGAATAGGCAGAGTTTAGAGGATTTTTAATGCAGTGAAAGTATTCCGTATTTTATAATGGTGGATACGTGTCAATACATTTGTCAAAACCCATGGAATGTACGAAATCAAGAAGGAAATGTAAACTATGGACTCTGGGTTTTAATGATGTGTCAGTGTAGGTTAATCAATTGTAACAAATGTACCACTCTGGTGAGGGATGTCAATTGTGTGGGAGGTTGTGTGTGTGGGAGGACAGGCGGTACCTGGGAATTCTCTGTACTTTCCACTAAAATTTGCTATGAACCTAAAAGTGCTCCAAAAAATAATGTCTGTTAAAAAAAAAAGGCTAATAACTCACCAGAAAAATCACATAAAAAACTGAATAAACCATTAAGTTGAAAGTTATCTGGACTTTAAAAAATAAACTAACTTTACCTCTAAAATTTATATTTAAATTTATGATGTGATCTTGGGCATTGGAATATATTCTTATGTTTTATATTTTTTTACATGGCCTGATTCTATTAAATAGTTATTTTCCAACAAGTTGTGTGACAACTGAATTTTTCTAAATACTCTCATGTTTTTAGTATATTTGTAAAAGATTACATTTTCATTTGCATTATTATATATTCCTTAATATCTCATATGACACTTGAATATATATCTATAAAAAGGTCAGTAAGAACAAAACACTAGGGGCTGGCCTGGTGGCATAGTGGTTAAGTTCACGCATTCAGCTTGCGCCACCAGGGATTCACTGGTTCGGATCCTGGGCACAGACCTACTCATCGCTCATCAACCAATACTGAGGCGGCGTCCCACATAGAAGAACTAGAAGGACCTACAACTAGGACGTACAACTATGTACTGGGGCTTTGGGGAGAAAAAAGAAAAAGAGGAAGTTTGGCAATAGAGGTTAGCTCAGGGCCAATCTTTCTCAAAAAAAAAAAATAAATAAAAAAGAACAAAACACTAGCTTACTAAATGTAGTTACCCCTGTTGAGGGGAGAGAGATACTCTGACATTTTGTTTTATAGTTTTCATATTTCTTGAATTTTTTTAAAAACCATGCATTACTTTTGTAATTTGTAAAACTTGAATTACAAATATTTAAAAAATTTAAATGCTCTAATATGACGTTATTTTTAAGTGTCTTGTAGTGATTGAGTTTCCTTTTGGAACAGAATTTTCTTAAAGTGTGGTGCACCTGTCTTGGTTTCATTTGATTAGTCACTTTGATTATGACATAACTAATGTTTTGGCAGTAAATTATCATTTCAATTCCATCTTTTCCTCCACCCTTGCACCACCACCCCAACCAAAGGAAGCATCTCAGTAAATGATGACTCCATACTTCAGATTGTTCAGGTCAAAAAACTTTACAGTCATCCTTGACTTCTCTTTTCTCTCACATTCAAAATCATGTCAGCTCAATCTTAAAAATATCTCTATCTCTAGCACCCTGTCGCTCTATCAAAATATACCTCAATTTTTTTTTTACCATCTCTACTACTACCACTTTGATCCAAGTCACAATTATTTTTTGCTTGATTATTGAAATAGCTTCTTAATTGACCTCATTGTTTCTTCTCTTGCCCACCTATAACCTATTCATAACACGGCAGATGACATGATCCTTTTCAACAGAAATTATATCCTGTCAGTTCTTTGTTCTGATCCTTTTAATAGTTTCCTATCTCACTCAAAATAAAAAATTAAGTCCTTACAATGGTCTAGGCACCATATAGAATTGTTCCATTCAGCGCATTAGAAAGGCCTTCACTGGCCACCCTTTATAAAATAGCATCTCACGTGACCTTCCCTTATCACTCTCTAACCTTGTATTTTTCTTTATAGTACTTATCACCACCTGACATGTCATTACTCCTACTAGAATGTAAGCGCCACGAGGGCAGGGATTTTATCTCTATAGCTCACTATTTTAAAAAACAGATTTATTAAGATATAATTCATATATTACATAATTCACCCATTTAAAGTGCACAGGCCAATGGCTTTTAGTGTATTCAGAGAGTAACGATCATCACAATCAATTTTAGAATATTGTCTCATTGCCCCAAAAAGAAATCCTCTCCTCCTAGCCGTCACCCGCATTCTACCTATCCCCTCCAGCCCTAGGCAACTACTAATCTACTCTCTGTCTCTATAGATTTGCTGTTCCGGACATTTTACATAAATGGAATCATATAGTGTGTGGTCCTTTGCGACTAGCTTCTTTCACGTAACTGTTTTTTCAAAACTCATTTATAACATGTATCAATACTTCATTCCTTCTTTTTGCCAAATAGCAGTCCATTGCATAGATACCATACTTTGTTTAATCATCAGTTGATCAACATTTGCGTTGTCTCCACTTTCTGGCAATTACGAATAGTGCTGCTATGAACATTTGTGTATGTTTTTGGGTGGACATTGTTTTCAGTTCTCATAGGTATATACCTAGGAGTGGAATTGCTGTATCATATGGCAACTCTATACTTAAACATTTGAGAAACTGCTAGATGTTTTCCAAAGCAGCTGCACCATTTTACATTCCCAACAGCAGTGTATGAGAGTTCTGATTTCTTCTCATCCTCACTAACATATTTTTTAAAATTCTTGCTACCGTAAGGGGTGTTAAATGGTATATCACTGTGGTTTTGACTTGCATTTCCCTGATGAATAATCACGTCAAGCATCTTTTTATGAGCTTACTAACCACTTGTATATCTTCTTTGGAAAAATGTCTGTTCAGATCCTTTGCTCATTTTAATTGAGTTATTTGTCTTTTTATTATTGAGTTGTAAGAGTTCTTCATGTATTCTAGATATAAATCTCTTATCAGATATGTGATTTGCAAATGTCTTCTCTCATTCTGTGGATTGTCTTTATACTTTCTTGATGGTGTCATTTGAAGCACAAAAGTTCTTAATTTTGATATGTCCAGATTATCTATTTTTCTTTTTGTTACTTATGCTTTTGATGTCATATCTAAGAAATCATTGACTAACCTAAGGTCATGAAGGTTTACATCTATGTTTTCTACTAAGAGTTTCATAGTTTAGCCATTATACTATGTCTTTAATCTATTTTGAGTTAATTTTTGTGTATGGTGTGAAGTGTGAGATACATGTCCAACTTCATTCTTTTGCATGTGGATACACAGTTGTCCCAGCACCATTTTTTGAAAAGACTATTCTTTCCCCATTAAATTGTCTTGACACCTTGTTGAAAATCAATTGACTGTAATTGTGAGGGTTTATGTCTGAATCTCAATTCTATTCCATTGATCTATATGCCTTTTCCTATGCTAGTATTACATTGTCTTGATAACTGCAGATTTACAGTTAGGTTTTGACATCAAGAAGCATGAGTCCTCCAACTTTGTTCTTCTTTTTCAAGATTGTTTTGGCTATTCTAGGTCCTTTGAATTTCCATATGAATTCTATGATCAGCTTGCAAATTTCTGCAAGAAGTCAGACTTTGATAAGATGTACAATTTTGTAACCCCAGTTCTTAGTGGATGCTCAATAAATATTTGCTGAATGAATGAATTTTACTTTGTAGTGAAGGAATAGGTGTCTTCCATCTTCAATTATTCAAATTTTTGAATTTTACGATGGTTCTTGCTCCCCAGAATCTTACAGAGAACCAACATAAATCTAGATTACTAAGACAGCAACACTAGAATGTACTACTAAAAATTAACCCTACAGCCAACCTCTCTGTTTAGAGAATATTGAAGAGCTGTTATTGAAATAATATCTTGTCTTGGTTAAGACCCAACAAATATTAGAAACCTTCTCTTTGATTTAGGATAAAAAGAAAAGGGAAAATAATAATTGAGACTGAAAGTCAATAATATTACCAGTATCACCTCTATGATGGAAATTTGGTTGAAAATGAATGAATCAGCACTCATGTGCTAGAATTCAAAGAATCTTAGATTATATTTTGTCTCATAGGATGTGTTATACAAGGAGAGGTTGTAGAAATGGGTGGTATGAATGCCTTGATTACTATATATTGGTCAATCCACTTCAAATTCCTTGGAACTCTTCATTTAGCATCCCTTAAGAAAAAAAGCTCCTTATTTAGCATCCCTTGAGAAAGAGGCAAGAAGTAGTGTAGTATACTGGTTGAGAGGGTAAACTCTAGGCTAATATTCCCTGGGTTCAAGCTGTAACTCTGTTGCTTATTAGCTTTGTAAGTTTTGTGACCCAGTTTATTACCTTTAATAAGGGGATATGTAATAACACCCATTTCATAGAGTTGTTTGTATATTATGTTTATAAAATGTCTAGAATAGTGTCTAATACTATATTTTTGTGTGAAATGAAATAAATAAAATTCAGTAAAAACCAAGTAAATGCAAATCATGCCATTACAAAATACCTAGTTTATCTAGCTTCTTTTACTTTTTGCAGCATGTCCCCTCAATCTCATCCAATTATCAATTAATAATCACAGTTCCACCACTGCTACCTAGAGGAGTCCTAATTAGATTGTTATTGAAAAATTGCCAGATTAATGACATGTATTTATTCTACAAAATATCTACCATGTGCAAGAAGAATTTGTAAACAACTCAGGCTTAAGTGCCTTTCAGTTTGGTGCCATCTACTCTGAACAGGAAAAAAAGCTCTTTGCTTGTGTTTCAATTTATAGACTCAATGGTGGATCAGCTCATTTAATGAGGTATAGCTGAGAGCAAATACTCAGAGAGCATCGAGTGCTAAAGTTCGGAGGATTTGATTTTTTTCAGTCCAGTAACCAAAAGCATTTGATCTTTTATTGACTGAATATGGTTGCTGTAAAAAGAAATGAAATGTCCTAAGTATTCAGGGTTGAATAACTACAAATGCTTTCTATTTCCACTGTTCAAACACCCTTAACTTTATGCTGTATATAATAATATATTAGCATGTTCAGGCTTTATAAAGAAAATGTACTTTTTTTCTGACAGTATCAAAAATGGCCTCTTTAAAATGTATATTTCAAAGGAATGAAATTCTCTCAGTGTTGTAGTTCTTTGTATTAACAATTATTTTTCCAGATTAGTCTTCTGTTTTACCTAGGTAAAACAAACAAAATGAAAGCAATGTACAGGGATGTTTCTTATTTGAAAGAGTAGATAATGTGGTTTTCTTCCAAATTGTGATTTCCTTTGATAAATGTGCTGTAACTGGATACTGGAGGCTATGCAAAGGGCACCCAGGAGCAGGCCACCACCAGTCAGCGACTCTTCCCAGGAGGCCCTGGAGACTGTCCCACTGGGCTAGAATAACAGTTCCATTATTCAGCATGGCAAGTCTATCACCCTACTTATTAGCATAGTTTGGAGGTGAAACAATGGTGTCTCCTCCTACTTATTCATTATCAAATTACTTCACAATATTTATTTAGACTACTATCACTGAATCAATGGCAACAAGTTATAAAAACATGACTTTCTGAGAAATAAGACTTCATTACAGAGGACACTGGAAGAGGAAAGTTCTCCGGATAGGAAGGTAGGAAACTTGTTCCTTTGCATTCAAGAAAATCAATCCCAATATAAGTTTCAAATATCTCAAAATTACTATATATGAAATGTATAAGTTACTTTAATAAAAACATTAATGGTTCTTAGAATAGCATTATTTAAATATTAATGTAATCAATGCCACATTGCAGTTCATTGAAAATATCACTGACACTTGTAAATAACAAATTAGTAATAAGTGGAAAAATACATTTTATTGCCTGCCTTCAAGTAAAATGCATATTTTTCATACAGCAGTTTAGAAATATGTAAGCAAACCAAGGTGTGTCTGTTAGTTTTCAGAGGGTAAGGCTGAGCTGGTCTCATTTAAATTTACAATGGGAAACAATATTTAATTAATTTTTTAAAAGTCTTTGTGAGGGCCGGCCCCGTGGTGTGGTGGTGAAGTTCGCTTGCTTTGCTGTGGAGGCCCGGGCTTCAAGGGTTTGGATCCTGGGTGTGGACCTACATGCCACTCATCAAGCCATGCTGTGGCAGCATCCCACATACAAAATAGAGGAATACTGGCACAGATGTGAGCTCAGGAACAGTCTTCTTCAAGCAAAAAGAGGAAGATTGGCAACAGATGTTAGGTCAGGGCCAATCTTCCTCACCAAAAATAAAGTCTTTGTGAATGATTCAAAGGAGGAAAGATGATCTTTGGGTAAGTTTTGGCATGTAGAACAAAGAACTTACTGTTCACCATCAGACACTGAAAAACTGATCAAGTTGGTTAATCTTTTACTAGGAAAATGTCCACTGATTAGGTAACTTGGAAACACACTTATATTTCTTAGCAAGGAGGGTAGATCTGCCAGGTCAATTTACATGTGAAGCCTGGGAAGTGGAAACTGTTAATCTTGGATATGGGTCTACCCAAAGGTCTTTGGCGTAGAACCCTCCTTCCTTCGCCCCCATTTTTTCCATAGAGGAAGCAGCGATCAGGGTAGGTGTGTGAGAGAGCACCCTACTCCCCAGCTCACACAGTGAGCCATGACAGCAGTGTTTAATAATGAAGTGAGCACCCAGGCAAGCCCACATTCTGAGCAAATTCTGTTTGAAAGGCAAGCAGCTGTGTAATCATTTATCTAGTCTTGGTAGGAAATGTCTCATTTTACATGATTTTTTTCAAAAGCAAATTTGAAGTTCTGGTGGTAATGTGACACCTTCTCCATCCTCAAAGTGGGAAGGAAAATTTAATATAGCGATCAGCTCTCCCCCTCCTCCCTCACTAACAGCGTGCTGAAAATTTGGAAAAGCTGAAGTCAAATTTTTGTGGGTGTTTTCATTTTGCAGTTGACTGTTAGTGCTAAACTGGATTACATGAACTTCCAGGACTTAAAGGAAAATAAGAACTTGTCTTAACTGCAGGACAAAACCACCAGCTGTTAAAGCTACAAATTGTTTACAGTGTAATAGACCCCCAATTATTATTTTTTTAGACCCTTGATTTTACAGCCTTCCGACCACCCACCGTCTTCAATTATAAATTTTAAGGCAATTTCAAAATCAGAAAGACTACAGTCAATCCGTGAATTTAGGAAGAATAATTTCTTCATATGCTTACTTTGCATTTCAGGTCTTCCAGAAAGGAAGCTCTGGTGCATTTGAAAATATCTTGGGAGTTAACACAAACGTGTGCAATGCATCTCAGACTTATCTTTGGCATCTCTTCCATTTATTTAAAAGCTGCACACAAACAGAATCCATCCTGTCCTGTCCCATGCAGCCCTTGCATCACACTAGAAATGCATTATTGTGTTTCTGTTTAACATGCAGGTTTAGTGGAGGAACAAATTTGATACAGTTATACTTTTATAACCTCCGGTTTACAGTTGAGCACTATGCCTTTTTAGTGCTGACTAGGAAATCAGATTGGATGAATCTGGGGATACAGATTCACCATGTGCATAATCCTGGCTCTGCAACTGAGGAAAATCAATGAGGGGAAGCACTGATCTCCTTGCAAAGTGCAAATGTGGTTGGTTCAGAAACACTCTGCCCGGCATTTTGTTATTCAAGTCACTCCGTTGTACATGTTTTCAAACCAAGCTCTTCTCATGCAGCAGCTCTCCAGACTCAACTTAGCTCTAGTTACACATGCATAAAAAGCATGTCTTCTAGAAGGAAAAAGAACTCTGCCTATGCACAGTTCAGCTTCTGTTTGCCCAAGGCTAAATGAAATAGCCTTCACTTCAGTGACATTTCACTATGTCACTATGTCACTGGGTGGAGAAAACTCCTGCTGGAAGGTGAGACTATGAATCACTTCAGGAAAACATTATCTTCAGCTGTGATGAATTTGATGTTCATCTGTGCTGCTCGGCCAATTTGTTTCCCTTTTTTTATTAAAGAAGTAAATGTAACCAAGAAATTACCTGGAGGGCCCACTATAGATATGCATGTGTGTGCAGATACACACAAAAAGGAAACATTATACAGCCACATGTAGTATGTATACAAATATATATTGCAATATTTCATACTTGTTAGGGAAAATATTTTTATAACATAGTGCCTCCCAAGTGCAGGAAATAAATCAAGCCTTTTAAAAGTGATTGCAGATGATTCATTTAGTGCTGTCATAATATAGTGTTTTCTTTAATGAAAATTTATATCGTTTTTCCTGGATTCAGTGGAATAAATTTATACCAAGAGACGGAAGGGACTGATATATTCAGTATTAAACATACCCAATACTTGACAATAAACAGGAGCTTGACCAAGCGAGGTAAAGACTGACATCCCTTGAATATACCTTTTCTGATCTAAGATTTTTTACGCTTAAATCATCGTATAAATGTTGTAGAAACTGGCGGCCTTTGGCAATGAGACATAGCACTTTCAGATCAACCTTATGCTAGCATCACAGTAAACTACCAACAGAATGATTCAGAATCAGATAATGGATTTGTGTTTAAAGCAACTTGCAACCGTGAACATCTGCAATAAGAGGGAAAAAAAGCCAGCAGCTCTAGCTTCTTAGAGTGTTTAAAAATGCAGACAGATGTAAGAAATAGTCTAGAAAAGGATGACCAGCATAAAATCATCAAGAAAGGACAGCAACTGAAAGACTCATCTATATATGTATTTATATGTTTATCTATGAATCTATACGTGTATATATACAATTTTATAGTCTTGGAATATAAAGAAGGTTCATGATAAACAAAGAGTGGGGGCCACAAATTCGGACTGAAGAGAAAAAAGTCCTTTGTGATATAGTCAAGATAACCATAGAAATGAATGTAGTTCAGGAGACAACAATCTTTTTAAATTTTAATGATTAGAAAAAAGGCTGTCCTGGCTGGGCTGGGGTATGGGGGAGGTTTGAAGTGGTGGTAAGTGGGTAGGGGGAGAAGTGGGATGAACTGTCAGGACTGGGGTCTCATCTCAGTGTCCTGGAACATCAAATTCATAAACACTGTGATCTGTGGTCCACCATGGACTGTCAGCCATGTGCTGCCGAGTACAGAGGAGAAGCCAGTCAAGGAACCCATAGTCTTATGCTAACATTCTCCAAGATTACAATTATGAAAAGGAGGGTGACTTCTTATTGCCCTTGAAGTAAAAAGTGACGTTATAATATGATTCTCCCTCTTATAACAATCTAACTTGGAAAATCAAAGAAAACATGAAGTACTGTATCAGTGTCCGATCAGGAGAGAAATCACACAGTAATTTGAATAGGGAAAGTTTAATATAAAGAATTATTAATTTAAGAGGGGACTGGAGTAATGAGGTATTGTCTAGTAGAAAATACACAGAAGTCTAAAGAAAGTAGGAATAGCAGATAAAATAGCATAGTATAGTATAATATAATATGACATAATATAGTATAATATAATAAATGTCATTACCCCTATGGCTGAGATAGAGAAACCAAGCAGGAGCCCCCAGGGCTGAGATCTAGATCTTGTTGGATAGGGCATGGCTGTGGCTCACTGAAGGGAAGAAAAGTTGCTAGTGGAACTTGCTGGAAATCCACCATCTAGGATGTCAGGGTCAGCTGTTCATGGGATGGTATATCGCTGGAGGTAATCTACTGCAAAACCACCTGAGGTGGGTGCCAGGAGAGGTTGCAAGGACCATGTGCTGGAGAATCTGGGCACTTCGGGAGTCTGGTGCTGGAAAAGCTGCCCATGCTGCAGGAGCTGGGCACTGAGGGAGTGTATGTGCTGCAGGAGCTGGAGCTGGAGAAGCCACCCATGCTGCAGTTGCCTGATGCTGGAGTAAACATCCAGAGAAAATGCCCACGCTCTGGAGCTTGGGGAGCAAAGACACCTGAACAAGGAAGCAAACCCTTTTCCTCCTGCAATGTCTCTGTAGTGCCCTCTACCTACAAAGCTTAATGTCACGCCTATCAGCAAAAGGAATATGCTTAATGGGCCCAGATCCCTTTTTAAAGAGTAGGCAAAAAGGTTGAATTTGGAGCTGAGAAGCAATAAATCAATAACTGGCACAAGCATACATTTAGAATCATCGGGATCCTTTAAGTTGAAAATTTGAACATATCTCACACATGTATAGTGAGATGATTCTTATACTGTGAGTTGTTTTTTGTTCTCTGTTACATCTTTGTGAGATGACTACTCAGAGGAACAGTACATATGGTAGCTGTGTAGGCAGAACAAATCACCTGACTTACAAAAGCCTGAATCAGTCCTCTTGCATCATTTGCATCATGTTCCGACCACAAACAATAAAGAAATAGAGCATTTTTGATGCTTCCATTTTAAATTCTTGTATATTGCAAAGTTAAATACACTGAGTTAAATGACCTGGGCTCAAGCCAATTCTTTTTCCTTTCACAAAATTGCTGTTAAATGAATATTCTTCATTTCTTTTCTGTTCACCTAGTAGGATGGTGCGTTAGTTTGCTAGGGCTGCCATAACAAAGCACCACTGATTTCTTTGCTCACAGTTCTGGGGGCTAGATGTCAAGATCAAGGTATCAGCAGGATTTGTTTCTCCTGAGGATTTTCTCCTTGGCTTGTAGATGGCTGTCATCTCCCTGTGTCTTCACATGGTCTTCCCTCTGTGTGTGTGTCTCTGTCCAAATGTCCTCTTCTTATAAGGACACCTGTCATATTGGATTAGGGCCCACCCTAATGTCCTCATTTTAACTTAATCATCTCTTTAAAGACCCTATACAGTCACATTCTAAAGTACTGGGGGTTGGGGCTTCAACATATGAATTTTGGAAGGAACACAGTTCAGTCCATAATAGGTGGTTAACTGTGGGGGTAGCTAACTTCAGAATACGTAGGCTCACATTCCAGGTCAGCCAGTTTGGTATATCAGCTGTGTAACATTGGGCAATTTACCTACCCACCTTGAACCCTAGTTTCCTCACCTACTTTGCAAGACTGTTGAGAGAATTAAATAAGGCAATATAGGCAAAGCATTTAGAACAGTTTCTGGAGTATACTAAGAGTAATAGACATTAGCTATTAGTAATGATGATATTATTTTTATGATCAATTATTTATTTAAACACATAATGGCTACTTCTCAGATGACATGATACCTTTGCTTATAATATGGTAGGGAGGGCACACAAACCAATAATTACCAAGTTAAATCTGTGCTTTCTTGAGAATCTTTGCACTTGTGGTTCCTTATACCTGGACCTCTGCATTGCTGGCTTCTTCCAGCCTCTACCCAGATGGTACCCACTCAGAGAAGCCTTCATTGGCCACTCCATGTAAAGTAAATATTCACTCTTGCTCAGTTTATCCTATTGTCTTGCCTTCTTTTTTTTCATAGTCCTGAGTGCAATCTGATATTCTCATTTATTTTCCAGTTTGTTCTCTGTGTCTTCTACCATAATGTGAACTATCTTACTCATTGCTACATCTCAAGTTCCATTGCTACATCTCAAGTTTTACTAATGTTCACATGAATAAAATACAAAAAGCTATACAACACGCTGTGTTGCGGTAAGTACAGGGTGAATAAAAATATACAGCCAAGCTCAAGAACATAAATAGATGATCTCAAAAAGAAAAAAGGGATATATTAAATGTATACCATCTAGGTTAAGTACACTCTGAAGTTTGAACAATGATGAAATTGCCTAATGATGCATTTCTCAGAATGTATCCCTGTTGTTAAGTGACACATGACTGTACATTTTTGGAATACTTATATTTTTATAATTCAGTGATACAATATTAACTCTTTTTAATCACTGGAAAATCTTTTTCTTTCTTTCCAGGACACTAACATCTATATTAATATGACAATAAGTTGGTATCTTAAAATGTTAACTGTTAAATCTACGAATAGAGAGCTAGAACTTTTCAACAATCATTGTAATCCACTGAAAATGGCATAAAAATGTGAGCACTTAATGAGCTCTCTTCTCCTTTCCTGCCCAGCCCATTCCAATGCATCTGATCTGATCTTCGGTTTACCACAGACTTCAAAGGGGACTAGGGTCAGCTGCTCAGGTCCCAGAGAAAGGAGAAGAAAAGCCCCAGTAAACACAAAGGCCATCAAGTCTGAATACACATTTCTTTGACGGAGTCCACAATGCATGAGTATTGCGACAATGATTAGTTTTGGCTTAGGATTTTTTTTTGTCAGGCCTATACGGTCAGGCAGGCCATTTAAATGGTCATATTTTATTTTACTAGCACTAAACACTTAGTTATGATCAAGTCAAATATGTTTTGTGTGTGTGCAAACGAGCATCTGTATGCCTTTTTTTACATGAAAATTTGAATGCAATTCTTGCTCAAAATTCTAGCTAAATTATCAGATGATTTGGATTAGGAAACATTACAGTTATGTAACTTTGCCTTCCAGGAGCCTCTTGTATATTGTAGTTTTATTACCACAATTTTAATCACACTGATGGAACTTTAAGCCTGTCCAAATTTGAGACCACATCTTTGCAGTGCTTTTCAAATAGAAATTGAGATAATGTAAGTCTGTTAATATAGTCATTGAAGACTCTGACTCTTAAAAATTAACTTTAAATTGAAGAAAGAAAAATAAGAATTCTCTGCAATCAGTATGCCAGTCTTGGTACAACAAAGTTGACATTCTAGCATGGATTAGTGGGGAGCATTGTTCTGTATGGGACCCATAAGTGATTAGTGGGCAACTAACAAACAGGATTACTTTTTCCCTAACCAATAGCTGACAAGGGTTTCACCACTACACAAGTGAAATTATGAAATTAACACTAAAACTGCATAGTGTGGAATATAATAAAAGTTGAGTCAACTACATTTAGTTTATTTCACATTATGGATTTAATTCTTCTCAACTCCTCAGTTCTGCTGCCCTTTAAAAGATGTTTATAAAGAACAACTTTATAAGCATATTAAGGGGACTTTCCTTGAGTGGGTTGAACTCAGTTGATTACTGCAGTCATGATTCTGGTGTGCAGAAAGATAAGTTCAATTTATTAGTCCCTGAATAATCAGCTTGGCAAAAAGTAGTCTTTGCTGCTGGTGACTCAGAAAGAGCAGAGATTATTCACGTGGGTAGGGAGTAGCAAAGCTAAGATGAGGCAATTTGCTTTGCCTGTCTTACAAAATAATGTCTAAAAGTGAGGTGCCATATACAAGCATTTCTACTATTATGCAATACATGTGTTCCTGAAAAACTTCATGTTTTGCGACATTGTGCACTGAAAATAACAGGGACCATTGGCTAAACAGAGTTGGGTCAGATCATTCAAACGTATGCAACTTTGTAACCAGGGCACCCAGAACACAATAATAATCTTAATAAAAATACTAACATGGCTACAAAGACATTCTAAATTCCTAATAAATAAATACCTTAGCAGACATAAGATTTTACTTTTTTTTAAAAAAGGTGAAGGGTGCTTGATAGAAGGAGTATAAGGAAGTCGAGTTTGCTAAGTCACAGAGGTAAGGACAAAATATACAAAGATTGAGGAAGAACTAGGCCAAAAGCACCTACATGAAGTTCAGGCTAACCACCCAGCGAACAGGCATCACGTGGAGAACTCTGTTCCTCAGTGGTTGGCTGCATTTAGCTCCTGTTACTTGGTGACATAAAACATTAATATGAGGGATGATTAATTTTATGTGTCAACTTGACTGGGCCCCAGGTTGCCCAGATATCTGGTAGAACATTATTTCTGGGTGTGTCTGTGAAGGTGTTTCTGTGAGATTAGCATTTGAATTGATAGATTGAGTAAAGAAGATCCACCCTTACCAACACGGATGGGCATCATCCAATCCACTGAAGGCCTAACTAGAACAAAAAATCAAAGGTACAGTAAATTCACTCTCTGCATGAGCTAAGACATGCACACTCCTAGTTCTCGGGCCTCTGGACTTGGGCTGAATTACACCACTGGCTTTCCTGGTCCTCCAGCTTGCAGATGGCAGATTGTGGGATCGCATGAGCCAATTGCTATAATAAATCTCCATACATATATATATGTATATGTGTGGATATATACACATCCTCTTGGTTCTGTTTCTCTGGAGAACCCCAACGAATACAACGTGCTAGGGAAAAAAATCCTAAGAATTAATAGGACTTCCATGTTATATTAGCATTTTTCTCTTTTTTACAATTGGATATGAACTTATACCCATCAGAGAAACACGCATGGTATCAGAACAAACTGTATTTAACTTCTAAATATATGTACTTATGTCTACAATCATTTATTGATTTGAATCACTGCCTTTCAAACAAATTTTACTAAATTTAGCTAAAGACTCCACATTCCTTTCATTGGATATTGAGATCACTGTAAGCCCAGTTTCCTTTTGTCCTCGGCTACAGTTTTCTTCTCAACTTCTCTAGTTTGTTCCAGGCTGGGGATTTCAAGTATATTTTCTCTTCTTCCTTTCCATTTTTGTGATTACTTTTTTGTCTTATTCTTTGTTAACCATCCTTGTTCTTAATGTACCTGTGTTTTAATGGTAAGACATATCATACATGTATTTTAAGTAAGCAGTGTAAAAACAAGCAATAATCCATATTTAAAGAAGTTGAAACTTGCAGACACATCTCATACAACATATGACCAATCCACTTTTTAACTAGTTTGTTGTCCACTCTGTGAACACAAAGATAATGTTTGCAGCTATGTGTATTAATTTCCCAGGGCTGCCGTAACACATTACCACAAACTGGGTGACAGCTTTATTCTCTCTAGCGGCCAGAAGCCAAAATCAAGGTGTTGGCAGAGTTGGTTCCTTCTGGGGGCTTTGAGGGAGAATCTGTTCCACGCCTCTCTCCTAGCTTCTGGTGGCTGCTGGCAATCTTTGACCCTCCTTGGCCTGTAGACACATCACTACAATCTCTGCCTCAGTCTTCATGTCAACTTCTCCTTTGTGTGTGTATCTTCTCCCCTCCTCTTCTCTCATAAGGACACCTGTCATTTGATTTGGGCCCCACCCTAATCCAGGATGACCTCATCTTGAGATCCTTAAAATGCTTTTTCCAAATAAGGCCTCATTCATAGGTTGCAGGGCTCCTAACTTTTGAGGGTCACCGGTCAACCCTCTACAGTATGGTTTAAGCAGTTTTTGTTTGTCATGGAATGGTGGTGATGGATTTCATTTAATTGTTGATCATCTCTTGTTAAATGGCTGGCTTGGTTAGGACCTGTGGTCAGTGGCTGGGAGAGTTTTACTCTGTTTAAAATTAACTTATTTTTATTGAATCTATGACCTTGGTTGTATTAGTTGAATGTCTCATGAGAAAGTAGTTTGATTAGACAGGCAAGTTCACTAGGAAAAAAAAGATTCAAAAGGCCCAACAGTGTTAATTTTGGCTCTCTCTCATAGGCAATGTAACTCTAAACAAGTCAACTTCTTTACAGTAGCCAGAGTGTGAGACCATTCATAAATTACACAAATTCTCGTAGTGGGAAAGTGAAATTTACCTGTAAGGAAAAATACAAATGTAAACATTTTTTCTACAGTCTAACTCTGTTTGTAGCAAGAGAGAATCATTGCCCCCATCTCCTACCCCTACTATACCACACCAACACACACACACACACACACACACAATACTTTGACTAAATACCCAAAGTTATTTCAAGCAACTCACAATATTTGGATTCAGTAAACAATAATTAAGAGCAATGAACTAATTTTCTTTATTTCTTCCTTTTAGTACTTTCCAGACTCTGTTTTTAACCTTTCATTATTACTCACTTAATTAAGAAAAATGACCCCACATTTCTTTTACATAATACACCATTCCTCAGCATATATAAGGGGAACTTGGCATACAAGGCTATTGTTTTTCTTTTCGTTGATCTTTCCTTCCAGCACCAAGCAACATGAATCCCAATTATTTTATCCACTGAAAAAGGAGAAGTTTAAATCAGTGCCTTTATGTGAAGGGCTACATAAGGCTTTTAGATCATTAGATGAAATTAATGCATTGCTTAAATAACTGAGTTTATAGATAGTGCCAGAATTTTACTACCATCATTTGTGTTAGTGTCTGCTGTTTAAAAAAAATAATACCAGGGCTTCTGATAAAGTATAGATGACCCTTCCTAGACCTGAGTCAATGTCAAATATGTAGTTTTCTCTGGAGCTTCTTGTGTGGTCAACTATAATTGCTATTCATCAGCCCACAGGGCAGGCTTCCAGGTCCAAAATGTACACATTCTATAGTTTGACCCTTCAAGATGCTATAAAAACATAATACATTTCTTTGGAGAAAACTCTCTGCTACAGCATGGTCCCTTGAAACCGTCCAATTTGATCTGTGATTCCTGCTGAGATATGCATTACATCATGGTCTATTTTCGGCTTGTTACATTAATCAAAACCTATCCCATTTATTAAACAGCTTCCTGCAGCTCAGGCATTTGAAATGCAGACTGCCAGCGAGCAGCTGCCAAACACCATGAAGGAAAGAGGTGGGCTGGATTTGAGTAATGTACAAATTGAATTTCAAGTGACTGAGCAGCCTCTTTATCTCTTGGTGACACAACCAGGGACTGTGGCAGTGTTCTTAAGGAAATGAAACCCAGAGCCCTGGTTCAATCACGGGGTGTTCACCACGGCCCTGCCCAGCAGTCTTTCCGGAACTGCTGATGAGTGTGACCTTTGTAGAAATGCACAAAGCCTTGATTTCTGCACGGTTAACCTTTACAAGCTGGAACCCCTCTGTGAAACCTACCCACAGCAGAGAGAAGCTTCAGAATCAAAACAGACACATACACATTTTATGAAAGAGCGACTACAAACACGCATATGCACACACATACTCTCAGAGGATGAAGATGTTGAACCCATTTTCAATTATTCTCTCGATGGTGTGTTTTCAAGCATTTGCAGGAAAGTACCAGTACTCAGTGCAGGGTCAACCCTGTACTTAAATTCATTCACTCCACTTCAGAACTGCCTCGACTGAAATTGGTGGTGGGAATGGAAATTACACATGTTCAGGATTTGCTTAGAGTCACTGAGATCACTTGCTCACTGTTAAATAATGACCAAGTGCACATGTTAAGGAGAAGGGGTGGGTATTAAACTGATAGCCTTGATTTCCACCACTGATCAAACCACGAAAATCATTTTGATTTGATAGCATCTCAAACATGCTCTTCATTCCGAAAATATTGGATATTCATTGTGAAGGTGGGGAGCACAGGACATTATGAGGGTGACTGAGCAAGATTCTCAGGCTATTATAACAATGAATCAAACTTTCTTTCTATGGCTCCCTCTTGCCTTTAATAGTATTTCGTTTTTAAGCAAATCTAATTTTTCTCAATATTAATATATTGATTCAGACCACATTAATTGTTCAGGAAAACTAAATTACATTAGCTTATCTAATTCTCTTTTAATATCTAGTTCTAGTAGTGATAATATTTTATATATAGTATTTTTCTCTCGAGTAAGTTCTTTTCTTTTTATTTTTTTGTGAGGAAGACTAGCACTGAGCTAACAGCCATTGCCAATCCTCCTCTTTTTTGCTGAAGAAGACTGGCCCTAGGCT
This sequence comes from Tapirus indicus, assembly GCA_031878705.1. Classification (NCBI taxonomy): domain Eukaryota; kingdom Metazoa; phylum Chordata; class Mammalia; order Perissodactyla; family Tapiridae; genus Tapirus; species Tapirus indicus. The sequence continues at coordinate 43,620,237 of CM062925.1, forward strand.
AACATCTGTGCCCATCTTCCTCTAGTTTATATAGGATGCTGTTACATCATGGCTGATGAGCGGTGCGTCTATCCGCATCCGGGATCCGAACCTGCCAACCCCTGGCCGCAGAAGCAGACCACGCGATCCTAACCACTACGCCAGCGGGCAGGCCCCATCCAGTAAGTTCTTTACGTACCTAATCTTATGTGACTTGCCTAGCAAGCCTATGATGTAATTACAATAGGGTAAGTTGTTATTATTGATGGGAAAACCAAAGTCTGAAGAGATTAAAGAGCCTGTCAAAGGTCAACATGGCAAATCACTAGTAATTCTGCAATGTTAACCTCTCTTTTCTGTAATTTCTATGAACAGTGAGGGATATGACAATAAGGATATGGGGAAACCAGTGACTTTAAAGGACACTTTGATTCACCTTTACAGAATTTCAATCCGCAGTTTCTTGTTTACCGTAGTCACTTTAGAATCCTCGTCAAAGTGTAGGAAACCCCTGATCTGCAAACACCCAACTTAGAAATGATCCAGCCATCCAAGCACCTGCCTTCTGGCTGTCCTTTTACTGTCAACCAATCAACTGTTGGGAAATGGTGGGGAGGGGGTAGGGCAAACTTCTAGAGACTCAGTTTAGAAGTGAAAAAAAAGTGGGAGGGAGGATACACTACAAAAAAATAAAGAGCAGCTGTCTCCAAAGTCATCCATTCATTCACTCGCCCACCATGGGTTAGGCAGAAAAAGTGCCATAGGAGAGAGTTAGTGAAATTCATGAATCCCTTTTAGTCCTTGTGTTGGAGCCACTGCACCAAGTGCTGGGAATACAGTCCAAGATCTGTCTGCAAAGAACCCTTAGCACAGACTGGGTGTGAAGAATGGTGCTAGAAAAGTACAAGGCACATGAGAACACAGGGGATGGAAGGTTTATTTCTGGCTGAGGTATCAGGGAAGGCTTTGTGTCCAGTGATGGGGCTGTGATGGATGAGCTGGACTCAGTAAAAGTCCCAGTTCTCAGAAGTCAGGCTAATGTGTTATTACCCCCTTGATTCCAGTTTTGGACCCAAAAGGTTTTTGTGGGGTGTTTTAGGATTCTAGTCACTTTTATAAAATGTGAAATACATAAAGCAATGGCTACAGTGTAAGACAAATTCATACCAGTATGTCTTAGGCCCTTCTGTATACCAGGTATACATTATCACTCATTTTTACAACTGTTCCCCAAAGTAGATATTACAATATCATTTTACAGATGAGGAAACTGAGTCTCAGAAAGGCTAAGTCACTTGCCTTCACTAGTAAGTAGGAAATAAATGCAGTTATCTTCAAGCAAGCAAAGTGCCAACCAAATGAATAATGTTCATCGAAATCATAACGTGCACAGATAACCCAGCCCTATTGGTTATTTAGGGAGATATAGTGTGTTGAATCTTCCACAAAAATTTTTTTGAGATGGTGAGCTACTGTCAGTATATTTGACCCCCTTTTAAAGCTTTCATATGGAATGCAAACCTTTCCAAAATATATTTTCTTTTCTGTAAGATGATGTCCCTTCTATTTTGGCTAAGTATGGTTTCTCTCCCTCCTCACTGTTCAATATGGGGGTGGGGGTGGGGCAACAGTCCCAAAGACATGATTTAATTTAAGTTGAAAAGAAAAAGTTGGGGAAAGAGCGTATGTAAATGTGAAGGCAGATCCTGTTTGAATAAGAGGTGATTGTCCTGGGGAAAGGTACGTGATTTTTATTTTACGCTGTCAATTCTGGCCTATGTCTTCAGAGGCACCTAAGGCCTCAGTGTATTAACTGTTCAGACTTTTGATTCCAAAAGATTACTTTTCTTAAAGGCTGACCCATTGCTTTGGCTGTGCTGTTTCAAATGTGGGTCTCTAAGAAATTGGTTTGAGCAACTTTCTTTGAGCCTTCAAAGTAAAGCCAAATGCTTGGTCCTCAGTGGGAAAGTGACTTTAATTAATTCTGGAGGACCTTTCCATTGAAAAGCAAAACACTGCCCCGAGGCTTTTTAGAAAGGTTAGGTTGTACCTTTTTCCTCCTTTTGTTATGAGGTATATATTAGTGTTTCTCACAAAAGTCTCTGCCTCCTGCGTTCTCGTGGATGAGTGTGCTCTTTAATAAAGGAAAAACAAAATAAACAAGCAAGGAAAAAGCCCTGTTTGTAGCCAATTAACTTCTCGATTCCAGCAAGGACTAAACCAGAGCATAAAGTCCTCCATCACAATAAGATATGACTAAAGACCTCATCAATACTCATTTAGCAAATGCTTCGTACTGGATCATCTTTTTCTAATACTTAGGAATTCCATTATTTCTTATTTCAGTGAACATGTTAGAAAAAAAAATTAAGTAAAATGAGATTAGGTTTGCCATTTGTCATTTACTCAGAGTAGAATTCCAGTCTGACATGTGGGCACTCATACCCAGAGCTTAATGCTTTCAGTAATTATAAGGATCATGTAGAGTATGCTGATTGGTGGGAGAAAAAAATCTTTATTAACTGCTCAGAAATAGTTAATTCTTCATTAGGCAGAGCACTGCTCTAGAGGCTGCTGCCTGTGATCCATGGATTAGAGTTTATGACAGTAATAACCTCCCTGAAAAAACATTTGTTACTATACTTAATGACCAGATTTTAGTGCATTAACCTTCCTTGGGAGGTCAACTAACAAAATGGATGTTAACTGCTTGTAACAACCAATTCCTCTGAAATTAATATTTAGATGCCTTTGGTGTCAAAAAAACCTTCCTTCCATATCAGGGCATTAAAAACACTTCTAAATTATTAATAGCAGGCAGAATTCAATGCCTGAAAGATTGCCATTCCAATGCTCTTTATCCTCAGCCTCTTCCTATTTTCTCGAATAGAGTTCTCTTCTGCAGGAACAAGGCAGGCATTCAGGGAAATTAGGTCTCAAAAATGCATGTGGGTCAACAATGCACTGCAGTTTTGAAAAGGTCACTCTTTAAGTTCAACAGAAATAAACATAATAGGAGCGTGAAAGGCACTGTGAGAGCGCACTGGGGACCTGACAGGGACAAACTCCCAGCCAGGCCCCGGCTCCCTCACCACCTGCCAGGAACTCCTTAACTACATTTTTGCATCCCTTCTGCAGCTGACCTCCCGGCTCATCTCTCCAGCCCCTCCCCCTGCCTTCAAATTGGAAACAAACCATACTTATGTCAAAACAACTTCTAAACTATTTCCTTCTCTAGCAATCGCAGAATATAAAACATGTTCTGAAAAGCTGCTCCATTCCCTGGAGAAATTTTATGATTTGGTTATTGCAGCGTGTGCTGCTCCTTGGCTGGGGTAGCCTTGAGTCCATGCCAAACAATGAAGCAATGCTATTATTAGCTTTCCTATTCAATGGCGACAAAACAGTCCATGTTTCTATTTTCAGACTGTGCTCTTCTGGTGCAATAGATATGCAGAAACTTAAATCTCAGGGCCAAAATTGCACCAATAGGGCTAAGTAGCCATCTATTGCCAAAACCTACACAGTGGCATGAATGTGAAAATGTTTTAATGGTGGTATTTTTAGGCAGAGGTAAAACACAGACAGCCAAAGCTCTGCCTACTGAAACTTCTGTTGCTTTCAACAGAGTTAATGACTGAGTTTGGGATAGCACCCCTGAGATCTCCATGATGAAGCTGCTGTGTTTAATAATTTTCTCAAATCACAAAGATGCAATAACATTCGTGACTCAATCATTTACATCAGCGCATATACAGGCACAAAATGATTAACCAATATTGCACAGACTTATGACTTGGATGATAGGGTGACAATGTAAAATGCATGTATAAAAGGGCCTCTCCCTCACTGCAAGGTCAGTTACAAGCCCAGCAGCAATATTTCCAAAGGAGCCAGGCAACTTGGGGCATTCTTTTTTTTTTTTTAAATTGAGGTATAAGCGACATATAACATTGTATTAATTTCAAGTGTACAACATAATGATTCAATCTTGGTATATATTGTGAAATGATCACCACAATAAGTCTAGTTAACATCCATCCCCATATATAGTTACAAAATTTTTTTTATTGTGATAAGAACTTTTAATATCTACTCTCTTAGCAGCTTTCAAATATGCAATACAGTATTATTAACTATAGTCACCATGCTGTACATTACATCCCCATGACTTATTTATCACTGAAAATTTGTTCCTTTTGACCCCCTTCACCCATTTTGCCCACCCCCCAACTCCCTGCCTCTGGCAACCACTAATCTGTTCTCTGTATCTATGAGGTCTTTTTTTTTGGTTTTGGAAGATTCCACATATAAATGAGATCATAAGATATTTGTCTTTCTCTGACTTATTTCACTTACCATAATGCCCTCAAGACCCATCCATGTTGTCACAAATGGCAAGATATCTTTCTGTTTTATGGCTGAATAATATTCCATATTCCATATATATATATATATATATATATAATATCACATTTTCTTTATCCATTCATCCATTGATGGACATATATGCTGTTTCCATGTCTTGGCTATTATAAATAATGCTCAATGAATGTGAGGGTGCATATATTTTTTTCAATTTAGTGTTTTTGTATTCTTTGGATAAATATCCAGAAGTGGAATTGCTGGATCATATGGTAATTCTGCTTTTAGTTTTTTGAGGAAGCTGCATACTATTTTCCATAGTGGTTGCACCAATTTACATTTCCATCAACAGTGCACAAGGGTTTCCTTTTCTCCACATCCTCGCCAACATGTGTTATGTCTTGTCTTTTTGATAGCCATTCAAATAGGGCGAAGGGATATCCCATTGTGGTTTTGATTTGCATTTCCCTGATGATTTCCTTTTCACATATTTGTTGGCCATCTGTATGTTGTCTTTGAAAAAATGTCTATTCAGATCTTCTGTCCATTTTTTAATCAAATTGTTTGTTTTTTGCTATTGAGTTGTATAATTTTTTAAATATATTTTGGATATTAGCCCTTTATCAAGTATATGATTTGAAAATATTTTCTCCCATTCAGTAGGTTGCCTTTTCATTTTGTGGATGGTTTCCTTTGCTGTGCAGAAGATTTTTAGTTTGATGTAGCCTATTTGTTTATTTTTACTTTTGTTGCCTTTGTTTTTGGTGTCAAACCAAAAAAATCATCACCAAGACTGATGTCAAGGAGCTTACTACCTATGTTTTCTTCTAGGAGTTTTATGGTTTCAGGTCTTACATTTAAGTCTTTAATCCATTTTGAGTTAATTTTTGTGTATGGTGTAAAATAGTGATCAAGTATCATTCTTTTGCATGTGGCTGTCCAGTTTTCCCAACACCATTTATTGAAGAGACTGTCCTTTCCCCATTGTATATTCTTGGCTCCTTTGCCATAAATTAATTGACCATATATGCATGCGTTTACTTCTAGGCTCTCTATTCTGTTCCATTGATTTATGTGACTGTTTTTATATCAGTACCATACTGCTTTGATTACTACAGCTTTGTAAAATACTTTGAAGTCAGGGAATGTGATACCTCCAGCTCTGTTCTTCTTTCTTAAGATTGCTGTGGTTATTTGGGTCTTTTGTCATTCCATACAAATTTTAGGATTGTTTGTTCTGTTTCTGTGAAAAATGCCATTGGAATTTTGATAGGGATTGCATTGAATCTGTAGATTGTTTTGGGTAGGATGGAGTAGGCATTCTTTTTTTTTTGCTGGGAAAGACTCGTCCTGAGCTAACATCTGTTGCCAATCATCCTTTCTCTTTTTTTTCCCCTCCTCAAAGCCCCAGTACATAGTTATATATTCTAGTTGTAAGTCCTTCTAGTTCTTCTATGTGAACCACCACCACAGCATGGTACTGACAGACGAGTGGTGTGGTTCCACGCCAGGGAACTGAACCCAGGCTGCCAAAGTGGAGTGCACCGAACTTTAACCACTAGGCCAACAAGGCTGGCCCTGGACTAGGCATTCTTGTTTGTTTCTTTCTGATGGATACTTTGGTAATATTGGAAATTTAGCATAAACAGGGGTCCATGAAAATTTTTGGCCTGTTTCCATTTGGAAACTGGATTTGTTATATGAGCATTCAATTAGGACAAGTTGTGTATATTAACAGTTTTAGTTTAATAGCCAAATTCTTCGTTGCTTTGGGAATACTTTCTAACTGAAAGGTGGCCATGCCATTACATATATATTATTCCTCTTTCCTATTGTAGCTGCTTCTCACTTTGTCTATATTGTCTTAAGAAAGAAGTATTTAAAACAGGAAATAAGCAATTCTTTCTTTTAAACTGTGACAAATTTTGCAGATTTAATTGCTAAAATTTCAGATGATGGTATCTCTATTAAGGTTTGGTGTTTTATTTCTGCATTAAAAAATAAAAAGAAAACAATTAGGCTTAGTTCATAAATTCAAGAAAAAGATGGGATGATATCTTGGTCTTTAAAATCTCTTTCGTTAGGAATTTTTTTAAATAGAGGCATTAGAAAAAGATCTCTTTCCAAACATAACACTGAAATATGAACTGCTGACATTGTCACCGGCCCTCACCCCCATTTTCCATGGAAATATCAATCATAGGCCGCTGGGAGCCTGCTTTTAGACATAGTGTTTTCAATGGTAGGAATGATTAAAATACAGTTATTGCCTTGGTCTGCTTTATCTCTAAACTGATAAGATTTCTGAAAGCTATTTAATTGTCATGTGAATCATTAACTTCATTACGTTTACAGAGAATACGTTATCTCCCCTGCATCTTGGGAACTGTGGATCCTTCATCAGTGACCTGGAATAGTCGCTAAGTGTGATGCAGGTAATGTACCTGTGCAATTTATTAGTGCCAGGTAGAGTTTTAAATCAGCATGTTGATTGTGGTGGTGTTCACTTAATGAACTTCTATGCACTGCTTCCTGAAAACCCTTTTATGGTTTCTGTTGGCTCCATATGGCATTCTGATGAGCTTACACTTCTCCTTAAGTGCTTCTATATCAGAAAACAAGAGCAAAGCTAAAACAAAGTGAGTCATCTGGTTTTGTCTTTGCTTTCACTGCATGAGATAATGTGGAGGTGTTAATTACAAGACTTCACTGAGTCTTGACTAATAACAGTGTGCAAACAAATGTATGTCAGGCTCAGCCACAGAAAAGCGTCTACTAATAAGGTAAAACTAGCAATTAGAGTTGACAATGAAGTAATACTTTCTGTTGAATATTCATTAATGAAGTTCTTGTTTGGGAGAAGGGAGGCTTCTGATTGTCCAGATGGAAACCTAGAATAGAAACCCAGGTCATTCCTTTTAAATGAATTAACCACCATTTGGTGAGCCGCTCGCTGGATTAATTCCCTTTTGTACTAATGCACTGACCCTGTGCTTCAAATCCGAGCCTTGATGGCCACTAAGATTCCTCAATTCATGACCTTGGCATAATAGGGACAAATTGAATTCCCAAAAGGAGAAAAATGATAGTGACCACGGAACATCACTAACAGCGCGCTGGAGACACAGCATGTTTTATTTAAATTCTTCACTACAGCTCCTAGGGTTTCAGGGAGAAAGTGCGATTAGCTCCCCTAACCCAGTCATGTCACTTAGTCTGATGTTTTCCTTTTCCTTTTTCCATTCCTTCCCTTCTCTTCTCTCTCTTTTCAGAAAGTATTTCTGACATGCTTCTTTAAGCACACAAGATCCACTGCTTTCATGTCAAAAAGAAGTCTCCCAGAAAAGAGAGCATTGGGCACTGATGGCTCTTTCATACATTGCACTATTATTTCTGAAATGTGATCACAAGTTATACTACCGGGGTAATATATGCCTTTTTAGCATTTCTTAGTAAAGATGCTCAAATGAGGGACTCTAGTGATGAAAACATTTCATTTACGAGAACTTGAATAGCTCAATATGTATTTAGGGAAAGGGGATGTAATTTTTTGGATTGGGAGAATACACAATCTTCCATTGGAGTAAACCCTCAAAATATCAAAGTTTTAGAATGGATCATGACCTGTGTAAAATAAAACAATCTTCCGTTTTGACTTTCTTGACAGCCAAAATCTTGATTTGGTGGAACTGGCTCTGTGCCCAGATTAAAAAGCCACAGTTCCAGCCTTCTTTGCAGTTAGAGATGGCCACATAACACACATCTGGCCAATGGAATACAAGAGGAAGTTACTTAAAATAGGACAGAAGGAGCTGGGAGGTGCACATTTTGTTCTTGTGTGTTCTCCTGTAGTCGATGGAGCCAACTAGCCATTTTGCAGTAGACCATGAGGAAAAAGTGAAGAGAATCTTAGAGCCAGCAACGATGGTCTTCTGGACTTCTCTTTTTGTGAGGCATCCCTCCCTCCTTCTCCAATTGTTTAAGCCACTAATTTTTGGGTCTTTGATTTGCACAGCTAAATATAATTTCTAATTGAAATAGAATATGGTATCAGAACTGGTAGGGGCATGGGGAGGAGAAGATGCTTCAAGTAAGAGAACCTAAAATGTCTGATTTGCTTAATGGAAGAGGTAGGATAGTGAGGCCAGTATTGCAGGCATGTGAGGCTAGTTGATCCATATTAAACAACATAAAACATTTTTTCAGACTCTAGGAAAGCAGACTCCTAATACAGAACATTGGCATGTGCTGGACTCTTCTTGCTGCTTTTAGCAAATCCCTAAAGGAGACATGAACTAATTCAGGAGACACACAGTCTACAAACAGATGTGGAAGAAAATACAGAATTGCTAAGAGAGGTGCTTTTGCCTAAGACCTGCAATCTAAGTTGTTTGAGAATGCTAAAATTTGGAGCCTTTTATTAGGATATATGTTTGACTGCTGGAACAAAAACCTAAAGTACAATGTAAAATAGAAAAATAGAAGCTTAGTTCTCTCTCCTGAAATAGTCTGAGTATAAGCAGGACAAGCCATAATGTATGTGGCTCCATGCTGTCTTTCTGTCTTACTGCTTCTGAATCTCCAAGGTGTTGTCCTTGTCACAGTGATCCAAGATGAGTCCCAACCACATCAACATTTCAGCTGGTAGGAAGGGGAAAAAAGGGAAGGAGAGGGCACTCTCTTCCTTTTAAAGGCATAATCTGGAAGTTCTATATGTTATTTCTGCATAATCTATTAGACATAATCTATTAGAATTTAGTTATATGGACACCCCTAACCACAAGGTCTTTAATCTGGGTCACCATGTGCTCAGCTGAATCCCATGGGTTCTATTACTCAGGAAGGTGGGAAGAACTGATACTGTCTGCCCGGTAGGGATGAAAATCCAACTTCTCCCCTACCTCGAGTGGAAACCATTACAAGCTGAGGACCATACCTTTGCTTTCTTCTTCTCTTCTCCTGAAAATCCAGCCTTGAAAAAAGTGCCTATATTAATCTTAAATTCCTCATGGCTTCATGTTAAAAAAAAAGTAATGTAACCCTAATAAGATGGTAATACACTGTATTTGTATTTTGCTCTTACATTAGGGCAAAGGGTGATGGTGTTGGAATGTTCTTTGGCAATTCCAATTAGGAGAAGCAAAAACTAAAAAATCTTTTGAAGAAATCTAGGATAGTGAAAATGTCTCAAGGTTTAGTTCTAATTAGCAACTGAAACTCTAGTCCTGGAGATTCTATAGCATCGACTGATTTCAGACCAGGCATCCTGGGACATTTCATTCTGCTTTGAATGAGGTACATTGTTAATTCTCTAATCAATGAATGAACACTCCATTTGTCAAACAGTATAATCGCCATTAAATGAATATAATTCATAGCTAATTGTTAAAAGGGAATAATTTACTGTGACTTGACTAGATCTTAATTGTATTCCTTAACTTGCAGAAGCATCCTGTTAAATAGCGGAAAAATCTTTTTTAAATCTACATTTTGGAGAAACATTTGGCAATATCTTTTTAAAATCACACAATTGCTTCAAACATGTGAATGAATATATTGCTGATACCGGCATTTTATTACAGCTTGCTAGCAAGAGGGAAGATGGTTCTTTTGGACATTCGTCAGTCATCTTCCTTCTTGCTAGCAAGCTGTAATAAAATCCTTTCTTTTCCACCTTCTTGCCTCTTTACGATTGGCTTTTGTCTCACGGCGAGCAGATCGTGCCCTTTGTGCGATAACATTGCTAAAAAGGATGTTCATTTAAGCATTGTTTACAATACTAAAAAATTGCGAGCAACTTAAATATCCATCACAAGGGAATAGTTAGGTAAAATATAGTATATCTATGCTAAAAAACAAACAAAAGCAACCTATGCAACCTTTAAAATAAGGAGACAGAGCCATGTGGAAAGATATCCAAGATATAACATTAAGTTTTGAAAAATTATAAAACAACATATTATAGTTCAAGGTCATTTGTGTAACAGAACAAATCAGGAAGCATATACATATAATTGTATATGCATGGAAGTTTCTAGAAGCATATACAAGGAGCTATCAGTAATGTTTGCAACTAGATAGTCGATTGATTGTACTGGTATGAGGATTGAAGGACTCTTATATTTTACTTTATAACCTTCTGTATTTATTGGACTTTTTACCTTAAATATACATTAGTTTTAAATAGAAAAAAAGTTACTAAAACCTGTAAAAATAATTTTCTTCCAATGTATATTATCTTTAAACATTGCTTGGAGTAATAGCATAAGGAATTATTGAAGGAGTGTCTTAATTGAATCCTGCTTCCCTTTGCTTTATATTGATAAGATCCTACTGCAAGACAATATACTATATTTGTTTAGATAACATAAAACTTGATACTGATTTTTTAAATTTATACTCTTGCCCTGGAAGCAAAGCCATTGCAAAGGAGCACCATAAGATCTCGTAGTAATGTATTTAATACCTTGCAAATTATTTTCCTTTTTTTAAAATTTTACTTTCAGAAAGGGTTTCAAACCTAGTGAAGCTAGTAGTATTCAGCAGTTTTGGAATACACTGAAGAAAAATAAGAAGTGCTCTGTCTCTCAAACTAAGTCTAATACTATTCCTTATAATGGCACAGCCTTGGCCAGAACCTGCCAAAGAAGAAATCGTCAGTAATTTCCTACCTTATCTGCAAGGTGAAGAGCAGATTAAGGGACCTGATGCTCATTTTAGAAACCCAGAAATTTATTTTAAACAAATTTCCCGTTTCATCGAATGAAAAATGCTCAACCAACTGGACTTCAAATTTAAAATGGTAAGTACAATTTCTGCTAATTTTAAGAAAGAAAGAGTACATTCTTTTTATGGGAACATGTGGCTGAAGTCTGGAGAAGCATGAATTTGAATTTGACTGCTGTAGAAAAACAAGAAAGAAGCCCAGCTTCTCTAGCCTCTGTGTGCCTCAGAGTGTCATAGGTCACAACAGAGGAGTGTTTATTTCATATGAGCTTACGTAATAACCACACTTATCATTATGGTAAAAAGCCAACTACTAAGCATCTGCTATGTCCTGGGCCCTCTGCCAGGAAAGGGAGAAGACATAAACTCTGTCATCTGAGATTTTATAATCTAGTTGGGGAAGACGGGACTTCTGCTATGGAAATCATTCATAACGAAAAAGTTTGATGTCGATATACCACCATATTCATTTCTGTCTTTCAGAAATTAAGAGCTAGATATGTTATATAAAGACCCCCTCCATGCTAATGTGGTAAAATGATTTTTAAATCTAATTTGCAAGCAGGGAAGGGCAGGAATTGCTGAATAATAATAGCACTTATCATTGATTAGGTGCCTACTATGGTTTCACACTTTATAGACATTCTCTCTAAACTTCATATAGACCCTGCAAAAATGGGCGCTATTATTTTCATTTTTCAGAGGAAGAAACTGAGGTTGTGCATAAGTTAGTGATTCAGTCAGGAATCAAACCCAAGCACAGGCTCTTTGAGCTTCTGAGCTCTAATGCTTTGTAATCCTAATGAAGGGAGATGGAGACGAGAAGGGGGTGGGGAAAATCTTTAAATTCTTCTTTTTTTCTGCCTGCAATACTTTAAAAAGAGAAAGACAGGACAAAAGAATGTGTGTTCTATATGCATGATTCTTTGCAGCCCTCTGACGAAGTACCTCAAAAGCTAAGCTCCCATCAATCCTGGAGAGATAGGATCGGCAGAGCACAGTGTGGGATGAATGGTTTAAAAGGAACAGCAGTGACCAAAGAACTTTTTATGCAGAGAAACCCCAAATCTGGGGCAAAGACCTCCTGTTCATTTTATCTCACAAAAGGTAGGTAGTGCTGCCTGTCAAAGTAATGCATTACTACACTATTTGGAAAAACTACAGTTCTAATTAGATGAGCAAATAAATGTTCATTTCAATTTATTAATATAGCTGTAGGCCTCGTTACAATTTATCTCTTGGTTCTGAGACCAATCCATCTTGAGCTGGGAATCATTGTGCTGAAGTAACGGGTTTTAATAATGGATACGGGCGGTGAATTATTCAGGCAGAAGGGAGCAGGCCTTGATGCCTTCACTCACTTCTTTAATTAACTGTGAGATGCTGACGAGTCTGGGCTGTCTGGAGGCTTTCTAAGTTTATCTCCATCAGAAGTGTGAATTTTCTGAGTCAGGGATATGTTATGTTCAGGCTCATCTTTAGCCGAGAAAAAGTAACACCAGCTCTCCCATCACCATTTTGTCTTCTTATAGTCTGAATTCTGTCTGCTTAAATATTATTTTCATGCAATTTCTTGAGCAATGAACATGTTTCTTGATAAAATCCACACCTTTGCTCTACTGCACCTCTGGATGAGACTTTCACATGAGAAAATCTAAAATATTTCAATCCTGATTTAAGTTTGGGAATTAACCAATAGACAAAGCAAAATCCAATTCTGGTCACTTAAGCCCATTTTGCTTGGTTTAAAGACATTTGTTTTAAGTGGCTAGAAATAAATGAACAGCTAGGAAAGAACTTTTAGAGTCTCCATTTGATGTAGCATCAAACAAACACAACACAGGCTCTTACCAAATGCAGATGGCATTATTTGCATGGAACAGGGTATGTTATTTACGGACCTTTGCAATGTGTCCAAGTGGTTCCTGTAAATAAAAGCCTCTCAGGGCCTCGCACTAAACTAGTGATAGAACATGGCCACGCCTGGTGAGTTTTCTCCTTTGCTAACACAGATTTCCTGGGAGGGAAATGCATCTAGCTCGTAGACTTTGCCCCAGTGTAAATCAATGGTTTTGCTGTGAACACATTAATAACATGCTTAGATAATTGAGTGCCCTTATTTGGACAATCTACTTTGCTATTACCTGGAACTGTGAAAGTTTTCTTAAAAAAAGGACACATAAACTGTTATACAGCAATTTATTTATGCTGTGACAAGAGAGTTCCTCTTTCAATTTTGTCACATCAGAGAGAAAGTAAGAATGTGCAGGATGTCTGAGCTTACCACTTCTTGATAGAAATTGAATCACAATTTCTATAAATCAAAAGTCATGTTAAAAGCTCTGTGAGGTAAACAATGATGTATATGAATTAGCAGCACAACCATAGTCAATACAAATCAAAGTGGCTTTATGAAGGTATTGATGTTTTCAGCTCTTCTAAGGTTGAATACATTTAAGCGTTTATTCCCCCAGGGCACTGTTGACCTAAATGAATCCATTCACTTTGAAGCCAGACCATAGTTGTGGCTAGAGACACAACTATACCCACTGACCCAAATGTGGTTCCTTCCCCAAACTGAGTGACCCCAGCTGTGGCCATATGCTCATGGTAAATTGAAATTAAATGAATGATGCCCAGGGCAAAGACACTTGTATAAAAAGAGACTACATTTGTATTTATGTATTAATTATGTATTGATTTTTCAAAGTTCTGAGTCTCTTGGAATACAATGTAAAAGTATTGTCTAATGATTTGGCCTGGAAGCACTAACCTGTTTTACTGGATCATGATTTAACTTAAACCATGCTTTTAAATGACTGATTCTGAAGCTTCAAGTTGCATCAATAGATCCTGTTACTGGATATTGACTAATTCAGTAGGTGCCATAGGCATATCTTGCTTGTCCAATAGAAGTTTATTTTAATACCAAAATGCCATATTTTAAAAATCAGATGATGCAGGCGTCTTGTTAGGATTTACTAGATTAGCTAAAAATCATAAAACATCAGATTGTATTAGATGACGACAGAGAAAAAAACACAGGAAAAATGCATATTTCCCCCAAATATCTGGCACCCTTTGGCATATTCAATGTAAAGGTAAGTCATCTATTTTGGCCTCTCTGTTGTTTAGAAAAGGATGCACAATGGATACACATTGGAATTCTTGCTTTTCTTAGAACGTCAGACATGTCTCCAAAATGACCAGCCTCAAATTATCTGACCAAGGGCACTTACATAGAGACCAGCACTTAGAAAGAACACTGAGAAATGAAACATAAACTGATAAGTGAGTGGAAGTCATTCATCTTTTAAAGCCCGTAAAAAGAGAATTGTAAATTAAAATGTCTGCAATAGGTTCAGCACCTCTCTCTCAGCTCCTCCCCTCCCTTTGTCATGGAACAGCATTCAAGTGTGGGAATGTTTCTCTTAAACATGTGTAAATCACACATTTAGTCATGCTGTACTCAGGAGCCCAGTACCAAGGGGGCCAGGGGGAGGCAGGCAAAGGATATTAAATACTGGTCCAGCAGTTTGTTAATGAAACATTTACACAAGTAGTTTATGTGGTTGTAATAAAAAAGGGGGGCCTCTTTCATCACACCCTTTCATTGCCTAGCACAGTCTTTAAGAGGATTAATGTGTGTGGGGGGGAGAATGTGCTTATCAACTGAGTCTCAGGATTGGTAATGCTGAGTTCTTAATAGATTGCCTCTGGATTTAGGATTACTGCCGTGCAAATTCTTCCAGGCTTTCAATAGAATAGAAAGCAGTTTGTTTTCTCCCCTTCAAGGAGAAGAGCTATTGACTTCGTGCTGAAATGACCTGGGACTCAGAGTTTATTCATACCACTCCCTTCTGTTTCTGTACTTCAGAGAGATTTGTTTAATTAATTTCTTTAGGCTACTGGTGACCAATGCATCAATACACGCATTAATTGCACTGTTACTGTGCCTAAGAAGCAGTTAACGATGCAAGTTTAAGAGCAGTCAACTCACTTTTATAATATTTATATCAAGCAAAGGAAGCTACCAAGAAGACAGATCTACTTTTTAGGAGCTGTGTGTTCTCTGCACCTCATTTTCTGAAAGGTTTCCTAACAGCTCAGATAAACCACATATTTTGGAGGACACTGAAGTGAATAAGTAGCCTTTTTATTTTTCTGGGGAGTTAGAGGCAGCTCTTTTTGGCAATCTTGTGAAAGAGTACATGTGAAAGATCATGCTGCTTGAGGTCCCGTGACTTCCCACTATTTTTAGCACAAGGAAGATGTTAATTGTAACAGTGTACAATGGACTAATCAGCCATAATAGAACTCACACTGTTTTTCACTTCACATTGCACTTATTATGTGCCTTGAATGCAAACGGCTCTTTGCTTCTGACAAAGATGGCAGTTTGCCATGGTGGGATTCAGCCTTCTCTAAGTCTCAGCAAACACTGAATAAAACAAGCCTGAGGACTCTGAAAAGGCAATTGTTTGAGTATATGTCACTTGCAGCCTTAGACAAAATTATTTTTGTTACATGCATCCTTTCCTCCCTACCTCCCTCCTCAAATGAGCAAGCATTCACATGTGCTGGTTATCTGTGTATGAAAAATTATTTCCATTATTTCTCCACCCACATTTAAAGAATTAAAAAAATCACATTTCATATAAAGCCTTGAAGGATGACATCCCTGTACATTTTACACTCGTGAAATGTGTGGAACTTAATGTAATAATGTAAAACTTGGTCATATAAGTAGATTGAAGTCACTTTAAAGCATGACAAAAGATATTCTATTTAAAATTATACCCAACACCAAAAAGAAGTTTATTGTTTTGTGACATCTGTATGTACCATTAGAAAACTGAATAGTTTGCTCTCAAAACAGATTTAGGGCAATTTACTACTAAAGTAAATTGTTGTTGGCGAGCTTTCCTACATTGTTATCATCCTATGATTTTCCAGCCATGCTGGCTTATTTAAAAGTTTTTAAAATTTTCATCACAGTAATATATGCCCATGATAAAAACAATCAAATAGTAAAGGGGGTTTATAAAAAAAGCATCCCTTTCCCACAGTACCCTCTCTGTGCCTAGGCTCATTTCCAGCAGCAACTTGTAACCTTTTTGTTTTTTTAGTTCCTCTGGGAATTACCTTCAAAGTCTAAATAAATAATAGGCTTATAATACTTTTTCTTGATTCCTTCAACAGATGATTCAACAAATATTTATTGCATGCCTACTATTTGCCACATACTGTTCAAAGACTGAGATACAGCAGTAAACAAAGAAAGCAGACAAAAGTCTCCGGCCTAATGGAGCTTACATTCTACTGGGGTGGTGATGAGGAAAGGCGAGAAAAAGCAATATGCATGAATAATTTCTGTAATCGATTAAAAAGTGAAAACTGCTGTCAAAAAAAGAAATTGGAGAGTCAGGCAAAGGGAATACCGATGATGGGGAGGTGCTTTGCAGTTTAGGATAGGGTGTTAGGGATGACCTAGCTAAGAATGTGAGATTTGAGCAAGACATAAAGGAGGCAGTACAGGAATCTGTGAGAATATCTCAAAGGAGAGTGTCCAGGTAGAAAGAACAGCGAGTGCAAAGGCCCTGAGGTGGGAACATGCCTGGCTGGCTTAAGGAACAGTGAGGAGGCCCAACTCAGCTGAAGTCGAGTGAACAAAGAATGTAGTATGACATGGGGCCTGTGAAGTAATGGGATTAGGAGGTCGATCATGTAAGGCTCCTTTTGAATTTTGCTCAGGAACAGATGGGAGTGATGGGAAGAATTTGAACAGAGAATTAATTAAATAATAAAGGTTTTGCTTTATTGAGGAAAGGATGTACAGGGGCAAGAATGGAAGCTGGAGATCATTTTGGAGTCTCTGTGGCGATCCAAGTGAGAAGAGAAAACTCAAAGCAGGCTAATGGCAGTGGAAGGTGTAAAAAGTGGTCAGATTCTGGGTATACATCGAAGCTTACATGATTTTCGGACAGACTGGATTTTATTGAATGTAAGAGAAAGAAAGACGTTGCCTGAGCTACTGTAAGGAAGGGGCGGCCCTTACCAGAGATAAGAGAGGCTGCAGTGGGCTGGGTTTTGGGAGGAAGATTTGGTTATGGACCCATTGAGTTTGAGATGCCTTTTAGACACTGCAGTGGTAATAACAAGGAGACAAGTGGATACAAGAGGCTGGAGTTGTGGGGCGAGGACCAGAGTGTATATTTACATTTTGGTATTGAAGGTCATATGATTGGATGAACTCTCTAGGGGAAAGAGGCTAAAAAGAGAAGTCCAAGGACTGAGCCCTGGGACACTCTCACATTAAAAGTTTAGATAAATGAGGAGAAACCTGAGAAGGGAACTGAAAAGAAGTGAGATTAGAGGAAAACCAGGAGAATACTGGAAGAAAGAAAGGTAGCAAAGTAGGCTAATAATATATATGAGGCTCACGTGATTCTCAGGAATATACCCATGTTAGAGAAAGAATTATGGAGAGAATGGAGATCTTGCAGTCAAATAAAGGGGAGCACTAAAAATATCATATGAATAATGAAACATTAGAGGCATTCCCTTTAGAGTTTAGACTCCATATTTTAAAAGTATCTGGAATAAAAGAAAATATAAGTAAAATAGCATTGCTATATACTAGTAATAATCACTTTTTAAGTATTATGCAACTCAACATCAATATACTTTATATGCCAATGAATAGCTTTAACAAAAAGTATGAAAGATGTGTATAAATAATATCACAAAAGTGTTCTGATATAAAAATTAAAAAGATTTAATAGAAATATGCATTTCATCATGGACTGGAAGACTGATATTGGAAAAATATTGATTTTTCCCAAATATGTGGGTTTATTATAATTCAAAACAGAATTCTAATGGGCAATTTTTTGGTATAGTAATGGCCATAGCAGCACAATTTGTAATAGCCAACAAACCAGAAACAATTCAAATGTCCATAAAGAAGTAAATAAATAAACAGTATATTCATTCAATGAAATAATATACAACAATGAGAATGAATGAGCTATAACTACAGACAACAACATGGATGAATCTCACTAATATAATACTGAGTAAAAGAAGACAGACACTAAAGAGTGTATACTTTATGATTCCATTTATATAGAATTCTAAAACAGATAAAAATAATCTAAGATGCCTGGAAATGGTGCAAGGGAGCTTTCAGTTCTGGTAATGCTTCATTTCTTGATTTTTGGGTGCTGGTTACATATGGATCCATTTTGTGAAAATTTATAGAAATTATATTTATAATTTGTGCACTTTTCTATATGAATATTTTACTTTGATAAAAATTTAATTTAAAAATACCAATAGTTCAGGGGCTGGCCCTGTGGCCTAGTGGTTAAGTTTGGCGTGCTCTGCTTCAGTGGCCTGGGTTCAGTTCCCAGGTGTGGACCTACACCACTCACTGGAGGCCATGCTGTGGAAGTGACCCACATACAAAATAGAGGATGATTGGCACAGATGTTAGCTCAGGGCAAATCTTCCTCAGAAGATTTTAGTTTAAAGAAATTGGACGTACTGATTTATTCATTCATTTGCAAACAGAGATAATAAAAAATTAGCTTAGAGTTTGTTCAGAAAGAAAAGTAATGATTAAAAACTGTATAAAATATATTAAAAAAGCAGGAATGAATGAAATACTCTGGCAATAGGGGGAAAGGAATGCATGATTGATAAATGATGTTGCATTTTCAAATCTCCTACGCAGCTGGGTACAATCATTTGACCAAATTTTGGCTAATGGGATGTGAGTGAAATTGACATGTGCCACTTCCAAGTCTTGCTTCTTACAGGACTGGGTTTGTATTCCTTCTGGTCCTTCTCCCTTGTCCTTCTAGTGTGGAGAAGCTGAGATTTAAACAACTGCCTGAGACACAGAGTTGGGAGCCACTTGTCAAGGATGGCAGAACCACCTTTCTTGGCGTGGACTGTAGCTATATGAGAAGTCAACTTCTAGCTTGTTAAGCAAATAAGCAAACAAGCAAAAAGATAAAGTTGCAAGTGGTGGCTGTTTCTTTAGGAATGAATATATGTTATCTATCGCTGCATAACCAATTACACCAAAATGTAGGAGCTGAAATTTACAAACATGTATCATCTCAGAATTTCTTTGAATCAGGAATTTGGGGAGCTGCTTACCTGGTTACCTTTCACTTAAGATGTCTCATGAGGTTGCAGTCAAGCTGTTGGCTGAGGGTGTAGTTAGCTTTAAGACTCAACTGGGGCTGAAGGACCTGCTTCCAAGCTCAGTCATGTGGTTGTTGGCAGGCTTCAGTTCCTTGCAGGCTGTTGAACAGAGGGCCTGAGCTCCTTGCCACACCATGAGGTTCTAGCCATAGGGCTGCTCACAGTGTGGCTGCTTCCTTCCCTCAGTGCAAGTGATCCAAGAGAAAGGGGGAGAGAGCCCAAGATGGGATCTGCAGTTATTTTTAACCTAATATTGAGACAAGTCCAGCCCACACTCAAGGGGAGGGGATTACACAAGGGCATAAAGGCCAGGGGGCAGAGCTATTCAACATTACCCACCACAGGAAAACAATCAAGTTAATTCCTCACTTAATACCATACCAAAGTAATTTGCAGATGAATAAAAAATCACATCATTCCCAAAAATAGAAGAAAGTATATGTGAACGTTTCTTTAGTATCAGAATGGGAAGAACGTCCTAAGCTTAAAACAGTGGAAGCTCTCTGTCACAGGCTGGGTTTTCCAGGAAGCAGACACTGAAATAATGTTAGAATGTGAAAGGCTTATTGGTAAATAACACCCGTGAAAGGAAAAGGGGAGGTAGTAGCATTGGGCAAGGAATGTGGATCTGAAAAAAGTTGGTTAACCCAAAGGGGAGCTCCAGAACAAAGATTTCCCATTAGAGTGGTCCCAGGTTGGGTGGACTAGCTAGGCCCTTGAACTAGTTTCTTGCTCAATATGTGGATAGGGGCTGCCCTGAGAATAAGAGCAACTTCAGTTTGAAACCTGAGGAGGACTCTGAAGGACCTAATAGCTGGAGGCTGTCTGCTTCTGACACAACTATCCAGAACTAGGTCAGATTTCACAGGCTGAGGGCACAGTGCTCCCCGAGACTCCCCTCACTTCAGACAGCAGCTGTAAGCTCTGGGGTTCCCAGGCCACTGGCACTTCTGACCAACTGGCCACAAATTTGAGGGATCCTACTACCTCTCCAGGTTCTATAATTTGCTAGAATGACTCACAGAATTCAGGGAAGTGCTATATTTATGATTATAATTTTATTGTAAACGATACAAATCAGGACCAGCCAAATTAAGAATCCCATCGGATCAGGTCTGAGAGGGTCCCAAACAAAATGTTTCCATGTCCTCAGGATGTATCATCCTTCAGGCACATTGATGTGCATCACTAACCTGGAAGCTCGCCTGAGCTTCTGATGCCCAGTTTTTATTGGGGTTTCATTACATAGACCTGATTGATTGCATCATTGTCCACGTGATTGAGCCCCTGTCACCTCCTCAGAGCTTGGGAAGTTGGGCTTATAACACGTGGCTCAAAGCCTCAACCCTCTAATCACATAGTTGGTCTCTCCAGCATGGCAGCCCCTAACCCGAACGCAAGGGGTCACCAGGAGTCACCTCATTAGCATAAATTCAGGTGTGGCCTGAGGGGCCCACCGTGAATAACAAAGGCATTCCTTTCACTCAGAGATTCCAAGGGTTTAGAGGCTCCCTCCCAGGAATCAGGGACAAAGGCCCGCCAAATTCTCTATAACACATCAGTGTCTGTCTCACCCCCTGGCTGTGGCTGCCAATACGGTACGTGAGGTATGCCTGTGTGTGGGACTGGCCCCCAGTAGATATTTTTCTTTTGGTAAATCTAGCAGTTTAGGAAACTTTGCCTCAGGCACGTTAGTGAGTCAGAGCAGCATCTCACTGTCTGTGAGTCCCAGCTTGACACTTTCTTTGTTACTTTGCCTTTCCACCAAGGTAACCTCAGGAAGCCACTTTTCCAGAAATTAGTAATGCACTGACATTTTGGTCCTTTTATAACTTAATGCATCACTGAGAAGAGCAGTAATCCAAGAGCAACAACCACAAAAACGTTTTTCCTTTCATCACCTTTTTTTGGGGCTTGGTGATATCTATCTATAGAAACACATTTGCTAATTTTGAGTTAACTAGGAAATTAATAGAGAATGCATTAGCTTTGTGCAGGAAAGGCAACAAACAGGACTGCAAGACTGGCAATTTCACGGCTGTGTTTGTGAGTGTCTAAGACTGTCAATATTAAGTAAGTTATAGAAGTAAGTGCTGGTGTTTTCATTTTTGTGCTCCATCTAAGGATGGCCTGGGGATTGGCTTTTAGAACATCAATATGGCATTTAGTGAAACCGACAAATTAGTTAATTATATTTGTGTTTACTCTTTTATTCTAAAAGCTATCTGCTTCTGGTAGGTGATACAGTCAATCTTTGAGGATTGAATATTTAACTAGTTCTTCAAGTCTTTGATAATTTCTACTTCATGATCCAGGGCATCACAGTTCACTGGGTTATACTTCTAGGCACATGGAGACACGTCCCTGGCAGTCCAGTCCTAGGGCATTCCTGGGTGTTGCCCCACTTTCTCCAGGCCCATATCTGGTCTGAGCCTTTACTTTTTCTCTTCCTCTCTGAGCAGGGTTGATCCCGGGCTTGTGGGAGAAGACAGGACTTTTTGTAATTAGGATGAACAGAGAGCCTTCTGTGTTTATTGCATTTGTGTGGTCTCCTATTCTTGCCCGAGGGTGAGGGTCATCCGTGACTATATTCACAGTAATTCCTAGGTATCATTGAATACCCAGTACATATTTAAATTTTCCTATTAAAACCAAGGGTTTATTTTATTTTATTTAAAACTGAGGAGAATAACAGCATGTTTGTATGTAACAGGCTGATGCAATTGAGAAGGAAAAACTGACGACGCAGGATTGAGTAGAGACATTTGCAGGAATCGTGTCCTTGAGCAGGGCCTGCACCATGCTCAGCTCCAAGGGTGACCATCACGTGTGTTCTGTGTGAATAGTGCCCCGTGGGTGTGCGTCATTTAGCCAGTCTGTGCAGGCCAAAGAGGGTGGGATTGAAGGAATTAGCAGCCCACCAAAGTGGTATGAAGATTCTTTTAAACTGAAAACATCTGAACAGACGGCAGTCGCAGAAGAAACCTTATCTAAACAAGCAGAACCTCCTGAAAATACAGCTGCCATTGACCTCCCTCTGAGGGAATTTCCTGTTGGAAAGAAGACTGACCCTTAGCACTGGGGAAGTGCGAATTCAACTGGTATACTCCTCCCCCCTTCAAATGGGGAAATTCCAGCCTAGATGGAGATAGACTGCCCATCCCCATTAGCATCAAAAAGCCCAGTAGAACCTTCCATACCTTCCCATTGAATCCCTATTCCCCTTCTTTTTAATTTGGTATATAAACCTTTATCTGTAGCTATTCAATGAGTTACCCATCTCTGAGCAACTCCAGTGCCCCTGTAAAATAGACTTTGTCTTTTCTCCAGTTAATCTATCTATTACCAGTTAATTTTTAGGCTCCTAACTATTTGGACCTCAGTTGGTAGAGGAAAACTTTTGCTTCCTAAAAGTATCCTGGGTACATGTGGAGAGTTGATCTTCGTTAGGAGCATGGATGCTTCATCCATAGTAACAGGAGGGAAGGCAGAGGGACTTGTGTATATTCAACCTTTCTCTCGTTCTCAAACTTATAGGAAGTGTCATCTACTCTCACTGGCTCATGTCTTTACTTCCCATTCACTACTCTACCTATTCCAAAATGGCTGCTAGGTTCAACACACATTCATTCAATCATTCATTCATTAAATGTTTCTTTAATCCTACCATGTAGTCTAGGCCCATTGAACAAATTCCCCAAATCCCTGCCCCCATGAAGCTAGCTTTCCAGTGAGGGAAAACAAATATAAAATAAATAAACTACACAGTACATTCAGTGGCAGTAAGTGTGATGGACAAAACCAAATGCATACAAAAGAAGCAGGAAAGGGACCTAGAGAGTGTTGACTGCCTCACTGAGAAGGAGACATTTGAACAAAGATCTGAGGAGGGAAGGAGCAAACTCTGTGGATACAGTGGGAAGTCTGTTCCAGGAAGAGGGAACAGACAAGCAGGGGAGATGTGCCTGGTGTATTTAAGAAATAGCAAAGAAACCAGTAGGGAGTGAGCAGGGGAGGAGGCATAGTAGGACATAAAACCAATGAGGTCATATGGGGCCAGATTGTGTGGGAGCTGGTAATCTTTGTGACTGTTTTGGCTTTACTTTGAGTGAGATGAGGACCCATTGGAGTGATATGAGCAGACAAGTGATGTGTTGAAAATGGACTGTGGGGCAGCAAGGATGGAAGTAAGGAGGGCAGTAACAATGCTGATGCCATAATCCTGCCAAGAGATAATGGACACTGCTTTGGAAAGTGATCTGGCTGTTCCTCAAAAGGTTAAACACAGAGTCACCATATGACCCAGCAATTGTACTCCTAGGTATATACCCAAGATAAATGAAAACATATGTCCAAACAAAACAGGAATATTCATAGCATTATGATTCATAAGAGCCAAAAGGTAGAAACAATCCAAATGTCTATCAATCGATGAATGGATAAACAAAGTGTGGTATTTCCATTCAATGGTATATTATTCAGTCATAAAAAGGACGGAAGTACTGATATATCCTACAACATGGATAAACCTTGAAAACATTATACTGTGCGAAAGAAATCAGTCACAAAAGATCACACAGTGTGTGATTCCATTTACATGAAAATTCCAGAATAGACAACTCCATAGACACAGAAAGTAGATTAGTGGTTGCCAGGGACTAGGAGGAGGAGGGCATGGGGAGCGACTGCTAATTCTTTTTGAGGTGATGAAAATGTTCTAAAATTAACTGTGGTGATGGTTGCACAATCATGTGAATATACTGAAAACCATTGAGTTGTACACTTTAAATAGATGAACTGCATGGTATGTGAATCATATCTCCATAAAGCTGTTAGTAAAAATAAGAAGAGACAGCGGTGCTTGGCATAGGGAGGTGGTGAGATGTGGTCAGAGGTTGGAATACTTAGAAGGTAGAGCTAATAGAATTTGATGAAGATTGGATGGGTTGTATGACAGAAAACAAGGAGTCAAAGATAAGGCCAAATATTTTTTTTTTTGAGAAAGATTGGCCCTGTGCTAACATCTGTTGCCAATCTTCCTCTTTTTCTTTTTTTCCCCCATAGCCCCAGTACATACACACAGTTGTGTATCATAGTTGTAGAGTTGTAGCTCTTCTATGTGGGATGCCACCTCAGCATGGCTTGATGAGCAGTGAGTAGGTCCACGCCCAGGATCTGAACCGGTGAACCCCAGGTTGCCGAGTGGAACGTGTGAACTTAACCACTATGCCACCGGGCAGGCCCCCCAAATATTTTTTTGACCTGAGCAACTTAGACGGTGGAGCTGACACTAAGTGAGATGAGGAGAACTGCTGGAGGAACAAGTTTACGGAAGAACACGAGGAGCTCTCTTTTGAGAGCTTTGTTAAGCTTGAGATGCTTAGTAGATGTTCAATATGTAATTGGAAATATGATACTGGGGTCCAGGAAAGAGCTGGACTAGAGATTTACATTTGGGAGTCAGAAGCATATGGATGGTATTTAACTGGTTAAAGTCACCAATGACCTCCCTGTAGCCAAATCTTCACCTTACTTGATTTCTCAACGGCATTGGACACTGCTGACTACTGTCTTCATCTAACATTGTCCCTTCTCTTACTTATCGTAGAGAAATTTTCCTGTTTTTCTCCTTCCTTTCTGGTCTCTCTCAATCTGTGTTATTTGCAGGCTTATCTTCCACCTCATCTTCAGTTCAGAGTTCTTCAAGGTTTGTTCCTGTATCTTTCCCCTCATCTTACTATATACTATCTGTCTAAGAGATCTTAGCCACACTCATAATATGAATTAACTCCTGTATACAAATTCACAAGTGAGCTTCAGATCCTTTAAATAACCACTAAATATATATCAAAAGCATCTCAAATTCAATTTGTACAACATTGAACTCCTGATTTCTCCCTTCACTCCCATCCCAAACCTGCTCCTCTTCCAACAGCCTTTATTTCAATGATTAAGTTATTTATTTATGCAAACCACAAGTCAGAAGCCATTCTTAGAATCTCTCTCTCCAGGATATGTAACCTGTCACCAAATTCTCAGGATTTTATCTCCTGAAATGTCCTCTAAATATCTCTACTTCTCTCTATGTTTACTGGTGAGCAATACAAATACATTTCCACTGTATAATTTTTCCCACAACAATCCATGCTCATAATTAACATTTCTACCATTCTCATGCCCTGGAGGCAGACTAATTACTGGTTATTGTGGATTAAAAAAAGGTGGTGGTGGGGGCATGGGTTTCCTATACAAGTTGAGGATTTTCCCTACCAAATGCTCTCTTCAACTCTTCCTTTTTGATTTTTCTACCTCTTGTCTCTTTTACATCCAAATCATCCTACCAGTTATCAGTAGACTAATTCTCTTAACATGTAGTTCAGTTCATTTCCCAACTCAAAAATCAAAATTGCAATTTTGCTTAAGAATTTAAGAGCAAACTGCTAATATTAGCACTATAGGTCCATTATAACAAGGTCCAAACACTCTTCTTTTCTATGTTCTAGTGTTATGGGTTGAATAGTGTCCCCCCAAATTCACGTTCTTCTGGGAACTTCAGAATGTGACCTTATTTGGAAATACAGTCTTTGCAGATATAATCAAGTTAAGATAAGGTCATCAGGTGAGCCCTAATCCAATATGACTGGTGTCCTAATAAGAAGAGGGAGATTTGGAAACAGACCCACAGGGAGAACACCATGTGACAACAGAGGCAGAGATTGGAATGATGAAGCTCCAAGCCAAGGAATGCCAAGGATTGAGGGCCTTCACTAGAAGCTAGGAAGAGGTAAGGAAAGATTCTCCCCTATGAGTTTCAGAGGGAGCATGGCCCTTCCAATATCTTCATTTTGGACTTCTATCTTCCAGAACTGTGAGATAATACATTTTCATTATTTTAAGTCATCCAGTTTGTAGAATTTCATTATGGCAGCCCTAGGAAACTAATACATTTAATTACATTGGAAAATTCATTGTTCCCCTGAACTTGCATCCTGTTTTTTTTTGTTGTTGAGGAAGATTCACCCTGAGCTAACATCTGTGCCAATCTCCCTCCAGTTTGTATGTGGGTCACTGCCACAGCATGGCTTGACAAGTGGTGCAGGTCTGCGCTGGGGATCTGAACCCATGAACTTGGCCTGCCGAAGTGGAGTGCACAGAACATTAAGCACTCAGCCACAGGACTGGCCCCTGTTTTTTTTTTTTTTTATTGAGATATAATTTATATACCATGACATTTGTCCTTTTAAAGTGTACAATTTAGTGTTTCTTTAAAATATATTCACAAGGTTGTGCAACCAACACTGTTATCTAATTTTAGAACACTTTTCTCAGCCCTAAAATAAATGCCATACCTGTTAGAAGTAGTTCCCCAATCCCCCTCCCCCCAGGCCCTGGCAACCACAAATCTTTGCAGATTTGCCTGTTCCAGACTGCACTATTTTTATGTTTCCATGTCTTTTTCTCATGTTCTCTCCCCAGCACCCCTATTTGTGTTTTATAACTATTTACATTGTTCACTCCCTCACAAAATTAGTTCTACCTGAGGACAGGGAGTGTGTCTTAGGTGTATCTCTGTTCTCAGTAAAGGACCTGGTACATATTAAGCATTCATAACATGCTTCCTGAGTGAAAAAATGAATCAACAAATGCCCATCTTAGAGGCCATCCTCTTGCTATCATCTTTCTTTTCTCATCTGGTTCATATCTATGTTTCTAACTCATGTGTTTCTCCTGGAATCAGATTGGTTTTTGGCATGTAAAATACAAACACAGTAATATGTACTACCATATTCAGTAGACAAAATTTATTAAAGAAACTATTCTACATCTAGCATTGAGCAAGATTCTCTACTGGACAAACTAATTATGATGATGAAATAGATGTAAGTGAAAGGTTGGGTTTTTTTGTTTTTTTTTAAGGCCATCTGCACCATTTACTTTAGTGATGTTACAGTCTTGAATGAGGCTGTCCAAGACTAGAAATAATGTGAAATACAAGAGATCAGCACGTGGATTCTTGGTCTAAGTATGAATTGCTGATAGAAGACAAATGATGCTGCTTGAAATTGTGACTTGAAAAGCAAGTAAACCATGAATCATCCCCATGTATAAGCTTGTAAGCAGAACAATGGAGAACTGATATGTGAATAGTTGTCATTTACTCTGTTGTTGGCAAAACATTGGCCAATTCATGGCCATGTATGTAGCTTAAATGTTGTAACATGAACATAATTCATGCTTCTGGAACAGTAGACACTTGTGTTTCCAATTTACCGAATTTTTCTTTTTACCTTATGTTTAGAAAAAAAGCGATATCCTAAATTGGCTAAAGCTGGGACAGAACATTGTGCTTCTCTGTAGAAAGATACCATATTAACAGTGATAGGACTAAGTATGTGTAGTATTGCATAGTACAATACTTTAAGATGTACCAAATATACTTTTCATCCTTTAAAAATATTTAAAACACTCTTGTGAGTTAAGTATTATCATTGTCTCACATTTATAAATGAGTAAATGTTTTTGGTAAGATGAAATGATTTGCTTGTGGATATATCCAGGTAGTATATGGTAGGAAGCGAGGATGCAAACCAGTCTTCACCTTCAAACTTCAAACTCTGTATTTTCACAATTCAAATATTAAGCATGGCACAAATAAGCAATGTTGCTCTATTTAATGATGATAATGTAATAAAAAATAATAACAATGGTAAATCTTTTAATTTCTTTGTCTCTAGGAGAATGTAAGCTCTAGGAAGATGGATATTTTGTCTGGTTCACTGCTGTATCCCCAGGGCCTAGAACAGTGCCTGGCACATAAGGGGCCCACAACTAAAACTTCTTTATAAATCAAGAATAATACATCACATTTTCAAAGACATTTCACAAATATTATTTCACTGATTGTCATAGCAATTTCCAAGCTTCTGACTCTGACTCCAATATTTTTTTACTACTCCACACTGCATAAAAATAAAAGTTAAAAGACTACTTAAAAAAAGTCAGTGCTGAGAGACTGAAGTAGGATATATTTGTTCATCAAGACCAGCCCCATAATAGGATCCCAGCCAGTCTTACCTCAAGGATGACAAGTATTGAGTTGAGTCGGTTGGCTTCTCTATGGATGGAAGGTGTTGAAAGGTATGTGGAGAAATTCACCATCAAGGAACACACACATCTGTCAAGATTAAAAAAACAAGAAACAGCTCTACGTTAAAATTCTGAAATGTAGGAGAAGTTTGGCTTCCTTTCCTAAGGGAAGGCAGTATTCAAGGTCATCTCCTGTTAGAGCTACTAAAATGTCTTTCTCTACTATTATCCTGGTTTTTTACATTTATTATGGAGAATCAAAAAGTGATTAATTGAGTTTCAAAAGTATCAAGTATTTTGTTTTGGGATGAAAGTCAACAAGGTCCTGGGCTCTGAGGAATCTCTTCTCAAGGGACCTAATGTTTTTGAGAGAAGGAGATGCTGAGTAAGTGGGATGTAGCTCTAAGTCACTTTCTTTAAGATAGGAACCGGAGAAAGGGATTCTGCTGTCAAAACAAGTTTGAAAACCACTTCTATTTAAAGTATAATGCAATCAACTTTATATTATTTAGGACAGTCTTATTTATTTCTTACTTTCCATCCTGAAGCAACATCCAATCAAAGGTATGGTAAGGTATTTATGTTTAATGTCAAGGTTGCTTATCTGGCCATCTCAGCTAACTGGAGCTCAGTTAAGAAGCAGGAAGAAAGTGAAAAGGAAGACTCACAATTAGCATGGGCCTCACTAATACCACAACACCATCCTCTAAACTATTAAGCTGTTTACTCACAGGCAAGTCCTCAGTCTTCATCAGTCCCGCTACCTGCAATGCTAACAGTCCCAGCTCTCTTGTTTCTTAGGCCTTAACAGTAGTACAACGCCCAGGGAGGAAGGGAGGCTCCGGAGGGTGACGGGGTATTAGAAGTAAGCTCTAATGGCAGCAAAATGTAACAGGAAGAAATGAGTTAGGACAACAGAGCTCCTCCTCACCACCCCTTTCTCAAATTTCTTATAGGAAGCACCTGTGCATCATGACGGACTCTAAGGCAAACTGAGTTTATAAGCCTCAGCTGACTCACAAGATCTGCGGATAGAAAGGTGTACACAGTGATGTTTCTAACAATGACGTGAGGATATTAAAAACATTTAAAACACTCTTGGGAATTAAGTATTAT
Organism: Tapirus indicus; assembly: GCA_031878705.1. Classification (NCBI taxonomy): domain Eukaryota; kingdom Metazoa; phylum Chordata; class Mammalia; order Perissodactyla; family Tapiridae; genus Tapirus; species Tapirus indicus. The sequence continues at coordinate 43,649,727 of CM062925.1, forward strand.
TATTATTATCCCATATTTACAGAGGAGAGATTAAGCTTAAAAGATTAAATTATGTTTAATATCATTCTTTTAAGAAAAGAGGGACTTATGTGGTTACAATTTTAAAGAAATATTTGAAAAATCTTGGTAGGCGAAAGGGAAAAACCTCAGTTACCTGGAAAAATCCCACTGTTAGGAAAAGTGAATCTCTAAGTGGTGGCCAACAAAAGAGGTGTTATTTTACTTAGACGCAACCATATGTTTAATTACAGGAAGACATGTCTGTGGAAAATCAATCAAATGGCCACAGATGGTTTTATTCACAGAGCATAGATGATAGTATGGGTTTCTGTAGTCTTTTCCTTGAAACCCAAAATGTTTTGAATAAATGCTTTTAAAACTAGTTTTTTGAAAGTAAGCCTGTTCTTTAAGTTCAGCATTTTGTAAATAAATACATTATTTAAAAATATGCATTCCTACCAGAAAAATTAATGATAATATCTACTATTTTGCAAAGGAATATATAAAAAGATAATTGTGTGCTTTTAAAAACTAAACAATAGTGCTCCCGCTTTTTAGTCACCTGTTATATTAAAGGGCTTTATTATCATTAATATTACTTGTGATCTTAATTCACCTAAAAATTTGTGATCTCAATTCACCAGAGAAATAATTCATCCAATAACACGAGTGAATAGAATTGACCAGGTACACACACACACACACACACACACACACACACACACACACACACACCTTGTGACACCATCCCAAACCCATAACAAGTAAGATGCCAGCCCAGAAATACAACAGCTATTGAGAAACAAAATTAGAAAAATAGTATCTTGAAGGAATATTTCCTTTGTTCCTACTCTACTTTTCTTTTTTTTTTAAAAAATCACCCATTTCATGTGAAAAAAAATCAAATGAGGTATCCTTGAAAAATGGAAGCTTCTCTACACTCCATACGCAGGAACTAAATCAGAACATACGAAGAAGGGTAGATGTGCTATGATATAATGCAATTGGAAAAAGAATTACTTTTTTCTCTGCTTTTTGATGGAGAATTCCATGAAAGAGTGTGCCAGCAAGAACAAGTTCCCCTAAGTGACATTTCATTTCTTAGCAGCTAGCTAGATTAATGCTTGCTTCTTGCAGCTCATGCATTACCAGCGCCAGTACTTCAGAAATGAAAAATCATGTACTCAATTCATTCTTTATTGCATAAATGTTATACAAAGAGAATGGAAATTTGCATTTGGGTCTTCATTCCTGTTAAAATATTGTGGTCTTGCTAACAGGTTAAGAAATACTATAGTCCCACTAGTCCTTTCATATTTAGGCTCTATAAAACAGTTTAATGGATTATATGTATAAGGTGAGGAGAGATGAAAGTAGAATTATGTTAAATTGTGTGGCCTCTAAATAGATTACAAAAATTTTATCACCTTTTCAGGGCACGACTAAAGAGACCCACCTGTAAATCTTCTTAATAGCCGATCACAGGGAACCAGAGACATCTTCAAATTATCAGCAACACAACTCAACCTCAAGGCAATTGAGCTACAAAATTCAAAAGAGAAGCAAAGTCTGCAGGAATGCACAGTGAAGGACTGAGAGACTCCTGAACAAAATGCTTCAAAGCAGGTCTACGAGTCACATCTGATCTCTTCTCTTCCAGACAAGAGAAAGCAATTTTCAGCCGGGCAATTACAAGGAGCGAACTTGGATTTTCATTTGTGGCGCCCACAATATTCTGCCTTTTTAAATGTCCCTGTCCCATGAGGTTTAGTACCTTGGTTAAACTTAAGCTTTTGTTCTTCAGCTATACATTTTTCCCTTAACTAGAACACGAGTGTTTGAGTTGGGTGGGTCGGGTGGAGGAGGACTGAGGGGAGAGAAGGTCAGGAAAGGATGTTAAGCTTCCGCTGCTTCCCTCCGATTGTGGGGTTTCTTTAGTGAGGTCCCCCAAGAAATCTTCAGTGCTTTGTAGAAACATTGAAAAAATTGAGTAGAATGAAAATAATTATGGCTGGTAGACTTGTATACATATGACAGATCATAAAATTGTACTGTTATAAATATAGTTGGAGGGTGAAATAAATTCTGGGAAAGTGCAAACGTTTTCAACTTAATCAGTTGGCATGGCAGTCAAATTATGAATCATTTCTTTAGAATATTTGATATGATCAAGGTTTTATCCTTAAATTTTTGGGATAATAATTTTACACATTTGCTATGCAAAACTTTAGAAAACAGCACCTCTCTGCCCACTCCCCTGGGATCTCTGGGATATTCCCTTAACCCCTTTTTTCCCCACAAGCACTCTGGCCTCCAGCGTGTCCCCCACACTCAGCTGGACACTGGGCATTCTGTGTGGGCTGTGTTGCACGTGCAAAACAACAAGTCCTAACAGCATCTTTCAAGGTGAGAGTTTGAATTTCTGTATTCTGTAGCCTTGTTGCCTACTTCTAGAAACTAGCTTAGTTACACTGCGTCTAACACTCAAGAGGAAAGAATTGTGTGTGGTACTAAGGAAGAGCAGGGGAAACAGTTTAAAGTAATTATGGCATTGGACTACTGCCAATGGAAATTTTTCAGAAAGCCCATCTTTTGCAAGAAAGTAAACTCCCAAATAGTTGCAGGAAGAAAACCATTTTTTTCAAAACCACTAAAAACCAATTGTTTTAAGCAGTTTTTCCCCCATGGGTAAGATCTTTGTTTTTTCCCAAACCTTTCCCAAAACGCAGTGTAGAGGAATAATGAAATACAAAGAAAGGCAGTAAAACTAAAAATTAAGTCCTTGTCTTAGCCACTTTACATAGTTCCAGGGGCGCTGGACCTGAAGAAAATCACAACAATGCAGCAAAAGCCTGAGGGAAACGAAACTGGGTCTGCATTTCCTGTCTGGTCTATTTCTGTTTGACTTCCCCAGGAATTCAGGTAGTCAGAGAGACTGAACACGCCTCGCAAGAATATCCAAGTGTTCATGTTTTCTGAATCAGCGTGGGAGCAGTAAAACAAAGTCGCGATGCGCAGAATTACTAATGTGTTGGTCAAAGGAGTGAGGGGAAGCTTAAAATGAATTTAGAAACTATTTGGTAGAAAAAAACCTTAAAAGCTTCTTTTGCCTGTCTGGGATACAAAGTTGCCCAAAGGCAAAATAATTTGTGATGACTCTTCCTAAATACATTACTAGAAGGAATTTTAATGTTTAGAGACCAAAGGGCAGGCAGAGTTGGTCTGGTTGACACAGTGGATTTATTATTGTTGTTGTTTGTGACTGTGTTGCTGCTTTTGTTTTGAATACCTTTAGGCAGGTTATGCATTTCCCAACTGACTGCATCCCATTGACTTCTATATAATCACTTTAATATTTTTATTCTCATAAGCCTTTAAGTTAACAATTTTAGAAGCCTGTTGTTGTTAGATAATAATAAAAGCTTTTTTTTATGACTGCCTACAATATGTCAGGCACTTAGCATTCACCATTAACCTTTACAGCAGTCCTAACAGATGGATATTATTATCCCACTTTGAAAGACCAGGAACCTAATAAGTGATAATGCTGAAAGCTGAACACAGGTAAATCAGGCTCCTACACCCCTCTTTCCATTAAGCCTCAACTTTGTTGTGATTCAGAAATAATGCTATTTACCAGTTGTGAGTATATGCCCCTTCAAACAACACACAAGATAAATGACATCTATACCCTGTTAAGTTCCAATACAAAAGAGTGCAAGAACCTTGGACCTCAACTAAGATTCATAACAGAAAGAATGGTGCATTTGTTCTGCATAAGATCAGTAACCAGAAAGAACAGATTTTTCTCTTTTTCTTTTCGGTGATGCTGCCCCAGGGCCCAAAGTGGTCAACCGTTGTCATAATTCATTTGGCAGTCCTGTCAAAGACAACTCAGTCATTTAGTCTAACAAAATATTTTTTAACAGTCAGGGTACATATTTGATTTGGATCCAGGGACAAATGGCTCTCCAAAGGCTTCCTGGCAGGTTGATGATGCGATGCATCAACGGGGTGTATCAGGACTTAGCAGTACTGAACCATGAAGTACATTTAAAAAGCTCACATACATCCTCAAATCTGACAATATATAACAAATTTCATTGCCTTTGACTCAATGATATTTAGAATATGTGATACATCAGTCTTTCCGCTCTGAGATTTAGTAATGGTCCAAGGTTGTTGTCTTTTTTCAAATGCAAAAAGCTTAACTTGAAATATAGGTCATTTATCTTGGGCTTGGTTTGAAATGGCATATATTCAATTATGTTGTAATATATAATAGCTTATAATTTAACCAAGGAGAGAGCTACAGTCACATGTCATTTATCCAGAATCACTAAGAATGGAGATGTTACACATAAGTACATTTTCCTGAATACCTTAAGGGTACTTTCAAAATTACAAAACCTATGCTTATTTTATCCATTCAGGCTTGATTTAAACAGGGTCATCAACACAATTTGACTTCTGGATGACTTAAAGTTTTTGTATTATTAGTTTTTTTATTTTAAAAAAAGAGCACTAAAAAAAGTCTCGTGGATTTGTGCCTGGACCCACATTCAACCTTTAGCACTGCAGAGACAGAGGTATTGTTTTTGCTTTGCCTTCTAGCCAGTTATAATGCTTTCTCCTTGTTGTCCTCCTCCTTTTTCTTCTCCATCTCCTCCTCCCTTCTTCTTCTCCTCCTTCTCCTCTTTCTTCCCCTCCTCGTTTTCTCCTCCTCTTCCTTCTCCTCTTCCTCTCCTCCTCCTTCTTCTTTCTTTCCCTTCCTCCTCCTCTTCTTCTTCTTTGGCCCATCAGGTTGTTTGTTTTATTATTGTTGAGTTTTAAGAGTTCTTCATATATTTTGGATAATAGTCCTTTATGTGATATGTCCTTTGCAAACATTTTCTCCCAATTTGTGGCTTGTCTTCTCATTCTCTTGACACATTGTCTTTTGCAGAGCAGAAGTTTTTAATTATAATAAGACTTGACATCAGGTAGTGTCAGTCCTCCAACTTTGTTGTTCTTTAATATTGTGTTGGATATTCTGGGTCTTTTGTCTCTGCACAAAATTTTAGGATCAGTTTGTTGATATTCATAAAATAGTTTGCTGGGATTTTGATTGAAATTATATTCAATCTAAGATCAAGTTGGGAAGAACTGACATCTTGACAATATTGAGTGTTCCTGTCCATGAACATGGGATATCTCTGTTTATTTTGTTCCTCTTTGATTTTGTTCATCAGAGTTTTGTAGTTTTCCTCATATACATATTTTATTAGATCTATACCTAAGTATTTCAGTTTGGGGGGTAATATAAATGGTACTGTGTTTTTAATTTTAAATGATAAATTTTCATTACTGGTGTATAGGAAAGTGATTGACTTTTGTATATTAAACTTGTATCCTACAACCTTGCTATAATTGCTTATTAGTTCTAGAAGTGTTTTTGTCAATTCTTTTGGATTTTCTACATAGCTCATCATGCCTTCTGTGAACATAGAGAGTTTTATGTGTTCTTTCCTTATTAGACTAATTGAAAAGGTTCCCATTAGCCAATTTGGGCATAAATAAGAATAATAACTGGAATGGATTAAAGCACATTAAATATGTTTAAACCCAGAAGTGTATATTGATCTTAACAGAATAAGACCTTATTGTTCTCCTTTGGAAGATGGTAGATAAATAATTAATTATTTTTTAAAACTTGTAAATACAAGGAAAGTGTCAAGCATTTATCCTGCCTTTCCTATATATCCATACTGCAGAGTAACCAAATAATTTAGAAGGGAAAGTTACTGTTTATAGAAGTACTCTAACTAGTAAATGTAGAAGGCAGGCTAGAATTATCATATCACCATTTTGCAACCCCTTATGAAATAATGGATCTAGACAATGATTATCAATGGCTGCTAACAACTCAAAAGAAAACTAGACATTAAAAGCTTTGTAGTGGAAGTATACAGTACCACCTAAGAAGCATTCTTACCAACAATTAGTACCTGAAATGACCAAGCTTCTAGATCTAACTACAGGAAATACAGAGGACAGAGGAATATATTAAATATCTTTACAAGGCTGCAATTAGCAAAGTCCAGACTGAGAAACTCTACAGGACAAATGATCTGGTTTTTCCTCTCCTAAAAAGTTGAAGGAGAGAGAGAGAGAATCTATAGTTTAAAATAGACTTAAGAAATATTTTAATAACTGAATTTTACAGACCTCATTTGGATACTTTTTAAAAACATTTAAAAAGATTTGACAATCAGGAAAATTTGAACACTATCTGGGTATTTGAAAATATTACTAAATTATTATTGTTTTAAGTATCTGATGTTATGGTGACTTTTTAAAAACAAAATAGTTCTAACCTTTTTGAGACATACTCTGAAATATTTATGGATATAGTGATACAAGTCTGGGATTTATTTTACAATAATCCAGTAGGTAAGGCAGGATATAGATAAATCAAAATTGACAATTATTGAAAGTAGATTATAGGTACAGGGGATTCATGGTATTATTCTTTCTGCTTTTGTATATGTTTGAAATTCTTACGATAAAATGTTAACAGCAGAACAACAAAGAGACCCTGTAAGGCCCAGATACATTGTTGCTTGCCCAACACCACATATGTAATTAGGGACAGTTCAAACCTGAAACTGGACTCTTGACTTCCAATCAAATACTCTTGCACTTATAACAAGCTGTTTTGCAGAGAAGCCAAACTTCTGGGGTACCAGATATCTGCCCAAAGCTTGATAAGCCAATGGCTGAACTAGGGAATACACTATGGTGCTATCAAGCACTCGTACAAGCAGCTCATCAGTAAGCAGCCAAGTGGCAAATTGGGATTGACTGGGAGTGCAGAGCAGCTGTTGACTTTTGAAGTATTGCCCAGAGTTCTTGGCATTTCCCCATTTGGTCTCTCAGGGAGCCATTTCAAAAGCAGATTGGCCTTCAAAATGCCCAAACATAGTTTAAAGGCTTCTTAGTCTGTACCTAGGCTTTTCTTAATTGCATCACAAGAATTAGTTTTTGCTGAGAGCTATATAGTCAGACCAACATGGAGTCTTGTGACAATAGTTGAGGTCACTGTGCCTGGCCACCAAGGATTGGAGAATAGTTAGATTGGAAAGTCATTTCCACATTGATGAAGATTGCTGTTTCACTAGACACTTAAAGTCAGCCACCATTGCTGTAGGTGTGACTTTGTTGAGACACCTGGGCTGGTGAGTAGATCTGTGGGGAGATGAAGAACTAATGAAGATCATACTGAAAATCAGACGGGTGATAAAGTGGCAGTGGTAGCAGTAAAAACCAGGAAAAGGGCACACAAATCCTTTAAAGGAGGCAAATACTGACTCAATATTTAAATACAGCTAGCTATGCAGACCTTCCCTGCCATTATGCAACATCCTTATTTCTGGGTTTTGTTACTATGTATGTATTCAGAGACTTAGATCTCCTTGGAGGTCATATATGGCAAAGAAAGGTAGCATGAAATTCTTCTGTTGTCAGTGCTAATACTAATGCTCTCACCTTTCCATAAACAATATTCAACACAAGTATGTTTCAGGCAGTTGCTTCTAGTGGACATCTGTTGCTTTTTCCTGTCCAGGGTTCATTCCCATTTTCCTAACAGCACCTTATACTTTTCTTCAAAAACTATCACTTCCTCATTATGTGTAGTCTTGGTGGAATTGTTAAGTCAAATGGGCACCTGACCCAAGTTTTGCTAACCTGACTCTTTTTAGTGGAAGTTTAGATATTGAGACTGTGATTTATCCCAATAGTGACATCCTAAAGAGAGTGGCTATTGGGTCATGCTCCCTAGAGCCCTGAAACTTAGCTATTCTCCATCCTGTTCTTTCAAAGGCCAGGAACTTGTCTTCAATTCTGTGACTTTTCCCTTTTCATCTATTATTCCTTTTTTGCTTAAGTCAGAATTGGTTTTCATTGCCTGCAACCCAATCTGAATGACATATTGTCCACATATGATAGCCAGCTACCAAAAGAGAATAAATCAAGGATATTGAATATTCATTTAGTATGTGGCAGGGCAGTACGTTGAGTTACATCTAACTCAGGTTATTGGCGTACACTAAAATAAAATCTTCTATGCTCTTTGACTTGTTCTTGGAGAAAAATCAATCGGGTACCAAAATTTTAGTGTATTTTTGGCTTTCTTTTTCTCTTGAAAAAAAAAACCACATTAAAAAGTCACGGTATTTTTATAAGCCCACAATGCAGTACACCAATTTCATATTCATATTTTTATTACTATGCCTTCTGAAGAATTAGATGCAATAGATGCAATGGCATGAATCTAAGATAGGATACACCTTCTTAAAGTCAAAGAAAATTCATGATGGTCAGAATAAAGACACCGTCTCAGTTCTTTGCATCAGTGTAGGTGTAAGTGATGAATATTTCTTTTGGTTAAATACCACTAGACTATAGGGTGAATCAAAACCATTTCTTGGAAACTCTGAGAAAGATGAATGGGCTTTTCACTTGATGCAACAAGCCTTTCTTATTTACAGGTCATACAAAAACCCTTGAAGATGGATGATCATCTTTATCTCCATAGGTAGGAACAAGGTAGAACTCTTGAGCTTTTTCATTTCTTAGTTCATTTGTGAAGGTCCATCTTGGCTCCTTGTTATGGACTGAATTGTGTCCCCCCCCCAAATTCGTATGTTGAAGCCCTAACCCCCATTGTGACCGTATTTGGAGATAGGGCCTTCAAGGAGATGATTAAGGTTAAATGAGGTCACAGGAATGGGGCTCCCCAGGAAAATTAGTCTTTGTCTCAGTTTTATGAGACAACTCCCAGTAATTTAGTATGTGACTGTATTTGGAGATAGATCTTTAAAGAGGTAATTAAGTTAAAATGAGATCATTAGGGAGAGCCCTAATCCAAAAGGACTAGTGTCCTTATCAGAAGAGGAAGAGACACCAGAGCTCATCCACTCTCTGCGTGAATACAGAGGAGAGGCCATGTGAGGACAGCAAGAAGGCTGCCATCTGTAAGCCAGGAAGAGAGTCCTTACCAGACATCACTGATGGCACCTTCATCTTGGACTTCCGGCCTCCAGAACAGTGAGAAAATACACTTCTGTTGTTTAAGCCACCCAATTTGTGGTTTTTTTGTTATGGCAGTCCTAGCAGACTAATACATTCCCTGTCTGTTTTCCAGCAATATGCCGTACACCCATGTAAAAACTCCCCTTAGGTCCCACGGGCCTGTGATTCTTGAGTAAGGTCCATTTAACATTTTTATCAATAACCCCAACTTGACCAAATCTCAATTCCCTCCCTTTCTTTATACCACTACCTGCAGCCTCCTCTTCCTATGTTCTGTTGCTGCTCAGATTGACCCCAGTGGTGCTTTTGACACTGTCCCAGCACATCACCACTGCTGTGTTCAGGCCACCTGAATGGTAGTGCTTACCTGCTCTTAACCTCCAAAACTTTAGAAACTCTGGTCTCTGTGCTTGACCCTGAGTTCCTTGAAATTCTTGTATACTTTTGGACCTATGAGTCTTTATTTAGCCAGCACATCTTCCTCTTCTCATTTTCTTATCCCACAACCACATGTAGTCTTCTTTTGCCCAGCATATACAGGGGATCTCTGAGGGTTAGGTCAGGATGGATTCAAGTCCAGTTGTACTCTGTACTTGGGTCAACTGTGTCCTTTTCTTTAGATTTGTTTTTGCATCTGGTCCACTCTGCAGAACCTCTTTCATTATGATTTTTCTTTGAAGGGATTCCATTGTTTATTCTGCAATCTGGCTCCCATTGCCCTCACTTGCTCTCCATCAACATATGCCCGTGCCCAGATTGCAAAGAGAATTCAAGATCTTTCCCTTGAGTCTGCTGAGACCCATGCAAATCATAGCTAGATAGGGGGTGAAGGGTTGCCTAACTTTGCAAGCGATCATATCCAAGCTTCATCCAGCCAAGTGGCTCGTAGGATCCCTGTGGGAGTTTTACCAGTTGGATTTTTTATGTTTCATTCCATTTAAGCTCAGCTCTTAGAACAGAATCTACGATATAGAGATGAGTAATATATTCAAAGGAATGAGGAAGACAGCAATGTCGCAGCCCAAAGAGTCCTAGACAGGGTCTTCTCTCCCCTCATGCTTTTTATGTATTCCTGCCTGTCACCCATCCTGCAATGTCTTTCCCTGACACCACCTGAGCTTCGTTAGCACTCCAGTACCACCCAAACTTCCTTCTATTGTTGTACCTCTTGACAATTGCTTTTCCTCTGTTTGCCCCCAGTATCAAGTGGATATGTTTATATGATCTCTTACTCTCGTCTCCTGTTCTCTCTCTTCATTTTTCAGAACATTCTAAAAACCTGCTGATAACAGTGACAGCCCATGTCCCTGTATCCCTTGCTTTCCTTCATCTGACCAAATAACACTGCAGAGTAGAATTTTGGTCCCTTTAAGTTTGTCCAGACACCTGATCCAGGCCAGAATGGCACTGCTTCTACTCAACCTTCTTACAGGGAACCAGTTGGTTTTCCAGAGGCGAAAATGGTGTGCACAGTTGCATACCTCACACAGGTGTCTTGGTTTTTTTCAGATTAAAACCTAAAGGAGGTGGTTACTTAACAACCATCATTCATTATCTGACATTCCTTCTATTTTCAGAGAACAGATATATCACTGAAAAGAGTTGCAGATAAACCTAAGGTTACTTAAAGTGATTCTCCCAGTTTATGTTGGCTAAGTCTTTTAGACTCAGATACAGAGGTTATCAACTAAGAAACTGAATAGTCAATCAATAACTTCCAAAGAAATTTTAACAAGAAAAAAATAATAGCCAGGGACTTCTCTAAATAAACAGAGGACTCCCATTTGACTTATTTGTTACAAATTCCCTAAAGTACTATTCCCAAAATAGTGCACTATTTTGGTGTACAAAACAAATATAAGTGTTTTCCCCTTATCACCTCATTATGGCTGTTACTACAGGAAGTGGCACATCTTATTGTTAATTTGTTCATGTTAAATTAGCACTTATATAACCTTTTCTTCGTAACTGCAACAGAAATGATTATCATGTGGAACTTTAGGTTATTATCTGAACTGTATGTTTAAATTCAGGAATATTTTGCCGTAAACTCTGGTCCTACTAGGTGTCCTACTCTTGCCCACTGGTTTCCTCCTAATTAGGTATTGTTTGGCTGTTGCATTTTGACCATGTAAGGAACTTGTATAAATTAAATAAGTTTGTATAGTCAAAAGAGTACTTTCCAAAGTCAATTCTAGATTTTTCTATATTAATATTTATATGACTCTTGAAATTTCACTTTTCAAAGTACTGATTCATGAAAGACTCCCAGGGTTTTCTTCTGAGAGGCATGCCACATCAAGACCTGTCTCCTCATCAAGTTACCCACTTAGCCACTACCCCACATAGTACCCACAATAACACGCTGCATGAAACCCTCAGGATTATTTTTACTCCAGGTCTTCAAGATAAATTTATATTTTGTGACATGGGGAGAGTTAATTTCCTATCCATTCATTCCCCAACCTTAACATGCTCCTTCCTCCCAAATACCTATGCTTGATTTTCAAAAGTTATTACTACAAATGCTTAATTTTTGTGGGGAAAACTGATTTTCATAGAGAGTGATACCACAAAAAATAGTGGATAAATTACTATTAAGCAGCCCTTCTTAACTCCGCTCAGGTTAACAACTGATTAGTTTTTTTCCAAAGAGATTAAATCCCACTGGCACCTCTCAACCTGGGACAGGTGGCCCAAATCAACAATGTGTGTGGGGGGGGAGGGGCAACATGAAAGTACCGTATCAGTATATTTCAAAATACCAGTTTGCCTAACATGTCTGTAAAGGGTGGAGGGTCTTTCTCAGAAACCGGAGCAATAAAAAAAACCCCAAAACATGAGTGGCTTTCATGCTTTTCTGTGTTTTCAATATTTTCTCATTTTGATAAGGTGAACACATATTACTCTCAAAATAGCAAACATTAAGAAAATCTTTAATAATAAAATATACTTAAGAACAAGAGCAACAACCTCTCAAGAAAAGCTGTAGTTCAGTCCCTACTGTTCCCTCTAATCCCATTGCTCTTTCCTTACAATTTTTCAAAGTTGTTAGGAATAGTAGTAAATATAAGATTCCTGGAAGATGAGTATTTTATTTTATTTTTAAAAAGAAACAAATAGTGTGGGATGGAGAGAGACTGAGTGTTCACGGGACCATCTCTCTTCCTGATGTGCAGGGCAGGCTGAGCTGGGTGAATTAGGTGCAAGGACAGAATTAGATGTCGTCCAAGACATCAAGGCGAGTTGTGGGAAGAAGGAGGATTCAGGGAAGAACTCTCAGTGTCTGGAATGTTTGTTTAGAAGGCAGCAGGGATTATTTGATAAACTGGGTAAACTGCTTGTCATTTTTATAATGTAAATGAAACCAGTAGTAAATCGAAAAGCTGACACCCTCTCACAGGACAGATAAAGCCAAATGATTATTTTTAGATGCATTTACAGAAGAAAGCAAACATTCTATTCCTAGTCTATAACACTTACCAACTCATCGTAGCCTCTTGGAATGTTTATCGGGGTGAGTGAATGGAAAGTGAAGACAGGGAGGAGGGTGGGTTGGGGGGGTGTATTAATTCCTTAGTTTTGCCTTCACTCTTCCGATGAAGTGTACAAAGCATTTGAAATTGGCGACACAATGAAGATTTACGCAAAAATAAGAATTGGTTGGTTCTCTCTAGGCCACAGAAACTTCCGCATCTCAAAATTATTATTCCAAAATGATTGGCCTTCCATTTATCCACAAGGACCTGACCCAGAAGGTATTTAATTTTTAAATGGGCATACAAATAATTCAAAACAGAACAAGCTCTTAACAAAAAAACCTTATTTAAAATCCCTGGAAGGCTTCTAGTGAGAGCAGTGTGTGACTGACGTGGTAAATTAGGCCTGCTGGAGAAAAATCAAGGCAAAATATGAATTCGTTGTTTTTTTGAAAGGGAGCCATCTTTCCAAGAGACTGTGTGCACCATGTTTTATTAAGAAATTATATCTTTCCCCATGTTTCCCATCTCTTTCACATGCTGGCAATGGCAACCAGGTCGAACAGATGTGATGCAAGAATTAATACCAGTCTTGGGAACATGGGAACGAAATATTTCTTTTGAAACACCTACCTTTAAATTCCATTAGTTCAATCAGATCCTAGAAGACCCTGGATTAGAGAAACGTTACATGATGCAGGCTGTTTGTCCAGCCTGAGAAACCTTTTGTAATATGAAAACCGTGAAGATGAATTTTAATATTTCTCCAATGAATTGGCCCGGGGTTTAAAATCTTGCTTTGACTGAGATAACTGCACATCTTTTACCGCTAATAAATTCACCTTGGTAAGAATTTTTCTTTCTTGTTTTTCAGATTCATTCATACCTGCTACACATTTGTCTCTGTGTAAAACCAACTCTCCCCTCTGAAAAAGCAGCATAACCAGTCAAAGAACAAGTATATAGGATTAGCACATTATGAAGAATAAAGAGAAGCTTTCAGCTCTCTGTCATGGATGATATTTATCACATTTTTCACGACTGGCTCTAATAACAGCGCAGAGATAAGATAGACCTGATGCATCCCTCCCGGACAGAGAATTTTACAGCAGCAACTATAAGAAATCCAAGAGATGAGACATGCACTTCTCCCCTCTTGCAGTTTTTATTAGTCTAAAAACGGGAGGTGTGTGTGGGGGGAGACTACTTCTACAAAAGTGGGCTTGAATTTTCTGTCTGTTATGCTAATGTATTCATAGAAAAAGCTGGTGCTGAGGGCGGTTCTCCAATTAAGACAAATGAGGCACATTGAATTTCTCCCCCAGGGCACAGCAGGGGTGCTGGCAAAATCTACTTTATTCTTTTCTGTCAGGGCTGAACTGGAAACAAAAGCATGAAAATTCAACACATCCACTTACAGAATAATAAAGGCTGTTGTTTAAAGCGTGAAGAGTTTGGGCACCCTTCTGGGGCCTTATGCAAATCATTCTTCTTCTCAACAGCTACCACACCATCGGTCTTGGAAATTAAAGATGTACTTGGTCGGTTAACAGCTGAAAGGAGAAGAGCAGGCTGAAACTCAATTAGATTTGTATTAAGCAAATAAATCAGGACTGACTGATATTGGCTAAACGAAAATGCATTATGGGCTGACAGTAATTCTAATTTGATTGACAAATATATGTGGTATGTTATTAACCTAAATGAAAGATAAGAATCTTTTTTTTTAAAGGATTTTATTCTAGTAAACAATCCTCTCCCCTCTAAATTTACACAAAATAATAAACAGACCACCGGCATGGTGCTGTGTACAAGCCATGCTCAGGAACACACGAAATCTATTTCCTGGTACATGTTAAGAGTTTAGGACAAAATTATCCTGCAGAAAGACATTTGTTTTCATCATTTATTTGGTGTAATGTAACAGCTGAACACATTATTTATTTGGAATGGAACGAAGCACACCAAACACACTATTTTTATTACAATGAGTAACACAAAAGCATAGACCCCTATACACCTCGTTATTTATTCGGAAGTTTGCCGTCCATGATGCTTGTGTACACAAGGGCAAATAGGAAGGAGCTTTAAATGAGGCTCAAAGTCATAAATGAAGATTTCAATCAAATCTTCCAAAGCTTTGAGGAAAAAACCTTTTAACAAATACCATAAAGGTGTTGGTGCGTGTGGCTAGATGAATGAGATATTTTCCCTTCGTGAGAAGATTTTGGGAGTTTCTTTGTAACTTGTCTCCTAGTTTTTGCTGTTTAACACTTTTAGAACTTAGAGAAATTTAAGTCATTACATTGAACAGACTGCTAAATTAATAGTTAAATACTATTTGAATACTTTTGCTTTTGTTGCAATCATCTTCCATTTTCCCCGTCTTTTCCTTTCATCTGCACGACCACCTTTTCCTTCTGGCTACCAGATTAAAGATGCATCTTATCTTTCAATTATCTTGCCTTCTCTCTTTTCCTACCTGGCTCTTCTTGCCAAGTCCTGCTGCGTTTTGCTCTGCATCAGGGCCAGAAACGGTCTCTTTCTCCCCTTCGAAACTTGCCCCAACCTTTGCCCCGTGGGGGCTGCTTCCTGTCGCCGCTCTTGCCAGCACCTGTTCTTCCCTCCTGTCCTCATCTCTCCTTTGATGAGCACATCAAAGATTCTCAGCCCAAATACTTTTCTTTGGCACTCAATCCCAAATTTTCCTCCCCATCACCATTAATAATACTCTTCATTGATACTGAGAGCTAAGTAAGAACATCACAGCCATTGCCAACCGCTGTCAGGTGTCACACATGATTTCTTCCGTCCCAGATTAAATTCTCTCTCTTTTTTTTTTTTTGTGGGGAAGACCAGCCCTGAGCTAACATCCGTTGCCAGTCCTCCCCTTTTTGCCGAGGAAGACTGGCCCTGGGCTAACATCCGTGCTCATCTTCCTCCACTTTATATGGGACGCTGCCACGGCATGGGGCATGGCTGACAGGCAGTTCGTCGGCGGCGCCCGGGATCCGAAACCGCGAACCCCGGGCTGCCAAGCGCGAACCAAACCGCTGCGCCACCGGGCGGCCCTAAATTCTCTTTTTTTAAGCTTTTCAAACAGTTGTCATCTCAGACCGCTCACTTATCTCTTCTCATTCTCCCGCATAGCTGGCCATCAGATTGGTTTCTTTTTGTCTCTCCTTTTTTGTCTAGTTTTTGCTCTTTCTTGCCACCCCCTCTGAAATTTACTGGAGTTATCAGTTTTTAAAACTTCAACATCCAGGGACCGGCTAGGTGGCGTAGTGGTTAGGTTTGTGTGCTCCACTTAGGTGGCCCGGGGTTGGCAGGTTCAGATCCCAGGCGTAGACTGCCGCACCACTTGACAAGCCATGCTGTGGCAGTGTCCCATGTAAAGTAGAAGAGGATGGGCAGGGATGTTAGCCCAGGGCCTATCTTCCTCAGCAGAAAGAGGAAGATTGGCAACGGGTGTTAGCTCAGGGCTGGTCTTCCTCACACACACACACAAAACCAAGAAAACTTCAACACCCATCCCAACACTCATATACAATCTGCTAGCAACAGTCCCTACCACTTATTGTAGGCTTAGAATAACTTTTTTCTGTAATATTTATTTAATCCTTTTTCAGGTTTCAGACTCTTTTAGTTAACTTTCTTTATTATGTGACAATTGTTAAATGTTGAGAAGTAAATGAGATTAAATATAATTTTCTTGAAGGATATCATTTATGCCTATTAGATTATCCATTTTGTCTTTTTCCATTTAAAATAAGAAATAATATCATAGACCTTTGACATGCACCAGGAACCCATTCTATGGACCTTCACGAATCTCAAGATTTAGTTTTTTCATTGTGGTAAAATATACATAACATAAAATTTACCACTTTAACCAGTTTTAGGTGTACAGTTCAGTGACAGTAAGTACATTCACAATGTAGAACAACCATCATCACTATCCATTTCCAGAGCTTTCCCCTCATCTCAAACTGAAACTCTGTACTCATTAAACAATAATTCCCCATTCCTCCCTGGCCCCAACTTCTGGTAACCACTATTCTACTTTCTGTCTCTATGACTTTGACTACTCTAGGCACCTCATATAAGTGGAATCATACAATATCGGTCATTTTGTGACTAGCTTATTTCACTGAGTATAACCATAATGTCTTCGACAATCATCTTTGTTTGTAGTTTCAGAATTTCATTTGTTTTAAAGGCTGAATAATATTCCATTGCATATATTGCATTTTGTTTATCCATTCATCTGTTGATGGACATTTGGGTTGTTTCTACTGTTTGGCTATTGTGAATAATGCTGCTGTAAACATGGGTGTTTAAATATGAGTCTCTGCTTTCAGTTCTTTTGGTTATTGAATCTCGAGATTTGATGACACAAATGCATCATATGATTCTCCTCATAAACCTTGATTTTGCTTCTTAGACCCTTTCATGTCTTCTTTCTTGTCATAACCCTCACAGCAGTTCATTTTCTCTCTGGGGTCATTTCTGCCAAGATGTACAGCTTTCCATCCACTCACAAGGCAAAGCTAAGTCAAAACCAGCAAGGTGACATAGAGGCTTCCTTCCCACCCCTCTTCAAATATGCAGCGAGTCTGGAAAGAGGAAAATTGCCGAATCCTAGATCTGTGATCAACTGCCCAATTTAAACCAAATTATATCCTGGAGGATATAATTTTCACACCTCAAATTCATATTCAAAGTATTTTTCTGCTTCTTACAGCACAAGAGAAAGAGTGAAAGCAACACAGGAAGCCAGACTTGAGAAGGGGAGATTGACACCTGGGTAATCAGACAGCTTTGTTCCCTAAAGCCCAGTTAAATAGTGTTGAGCTATCACTCGGTACTAACAGAAACAGTTTTCTCTTGCATTGCTCTAAAACCAACTACTAAATAATGTTAGGATAACTTTGAGGCAATAATGTGTAATCACTCACAGTTCTTTTGAAGGGAATGCGGTTAAGATAAAAAAAGCCCAAAGGCAGAGAGCTTTTAACTACTAGTCATTTGACAATATTACTCTCCCTCTCCCTCCTGACCTACTCCCCTCCCCCATAACCCTCAGTGCAAATTTTCTTTCTGGATTTTGTGCTAAAGAAACTCTGCAATTGCTTGAAGAAGGGTTCTTCTTGTTGTTTTCCATTTGTTCTTTTGACTTCACTATATGTTAAAATATAAGTGTAGAGAGTATACTGAATTCTAAATTACTGGGTTGCATATCCACTTGCTGTAGTCGAGGATTTCAATCCGTCAGTCAAGGAGCTCAAGTTTTCTCCATTGCAGATGGTCTTGACCCCTAAGGCAGGTAAAGATCAGATGAGAGAGAGAGAGAGAGAGGGAGAAAGAGAGACAGAGGCAGGCGCATGATTTCTCTAGGGGGCAATATTACCCACACCTCCTCTGTTTATCTTGCAGATACAGAGAAGGCAGGGAGATGGTGATGGGGAGTAATGGTGTTGCCTCAGTAGGCAATGGTGAAGGAAGGAATCCCATACAGTTGCCAGGCTGGTCCGAGCTGGTTTAGACAATCCTTAAATTTCCCTCCGGTGGAAGTGTTCGTGGAGCAGTTCTCATCTGGGCTGGCCTATTCGATGCTTCTCAGTTAGGTATAGCTGTGATTTGAGATATTAATAGCCAGGAAATTGGTCTAAAGATTAAGGTCTCCGTGCTATGTCTTCTGCCCAGAGGGGCGGTCCTGTCTCCACATAGGTCATGGGGATGCTCTTCCAGCTTCTCTGTGCTCCAAGGCCCCTGAACTGACAGTTCTTTCCTAGTTTTCAACATCATATTCCTTTATTTCGCTTCCCAAGATATATTTCAAATATAGGCATTTAAAAAAGCTAATGCCCTTTCTGTGTATCTTAAGGGATTTGCCAAGGTATGCTTATATCCTTACTTCATACATTTACATCAAGTTTATCTATCTATCTATCATCTATATGTGTATCATTTATCATCTATCATCTTTCTCAGCTTTTTTAAAAGAAGGAGCTAGAACACACTTGGGACCAGCCCTGACAATTGGTTAATCAAAAAGTTGCCAAGGTAGAAATACGTGAAAAATGACACATATATACTTTAGACATCCATATAGCAATTGTTTATGAAGGCATAAGAGTGTTTCTACCAATTGGGAAATTCTGTGTGGCTTTTCTTGTACATACTCATCACAGCATGGTCTATAGTTTCTAGTTTTTATTTCTTTCAAGTAAAGTAAGAGTTTATAGACAATTAAGAAGCAATGTGCAAGTAGAATCATTCCAGATAAGTGGTTCTCAGATGTTGGCATCTGAATCACTTGGAGGACTTATTAAAACAAAGATTGCTGAGTCCCATCCCCAGAGTTTGAATTTAGATCTGGGGTGGGGCCTGAGGATTTGCATTTTTAACAGGTGATGCTGATGCTGCTGGCTGAGGGATCACTCTTTGAGAACCATTGTTGTAGATTTTCATCGTACTTTACAGAAAGTAAGTTTGTCATATTTTATAGATAGAAGGCAGAATGTTGATTAGTAGGAGAGTTGTTAATAGAAAGTAGTTGAAAGTGAACATAAATGTACTTTATACACCTATTTCATACACTTAATATACAACAATCCATATTCACATGTATTTTTTCCAGAGAACTGTTAACTCTGACATAGGATATTGAGAATGTGCTGTGAATAGTTAAGTTTACAAGAGATGGGGAGGAATCCTTTTGGGAAATGAGAATGTTCTTTAAAACTCTTCTCCTCCACAGCGGAGCAAATTAACTTCTCAGTGGTTCTTTACTCCACTGTAAATTGGGCATGGCCACAAATACATCACAGGGCTCTCTTGAAGGCAAAAGAGGATATACAGCAGTTTTTCTCAAATGTTTTCATCACTATCTTTCACAGTAGGTAAGGAAAGAACTGGGGGAAACCCACAAGCCCATACTAGAGAACAACTTCGCTGAGGTCTCTCCTCTTTTATTCTTAAAAGCGAGTACACATTTTGCCTTTTTCATCTAGAAGAGATTTGTTTGCTTTAGTATAAAAATATTTTGCATAATTTGACTAACAATGTTTATCTCTTTATTTCTGCTATGAAGAACAAGTACCTTCATTGGAGAAACTTAAGAAAGTGCTTAAGTAATGTGTCACATATAGTTTTCTTATGAGATTTTATTTTCTTTTGGCAAACATGAGAGACACTCATTAGCATATCTACTGACTTTGATGTCTCATTTACAGATTTCTTATGCTGATGTTTGGGTCTTAAATGATCAGACATATGATAAGATCTGTTTTTTTCTTCCAGATGTTGTCTACAATCTTAAAATTTTACTTCTAAACTGAGTTTCAGAGATGAACCAAGTCAAAGCCATTTTAAGAGTGCAACTGACCCATGGATTTATTTATCTTTTAATAAAGTAATAAGTTAGGGGATGCTAAATGAATATAACAACTAATGAGTTCTGTGTTACATCATTATACAATCTCTAGCATAATCAAAAAATTTAATGTATCTTATATTTACATAAAATTACTGTCTTAGTGTCATTTCTAACTAAAACAACCTGAAAAAATATATTCCAATTTATGCATGATCCATTTAATCATTCTTTCTTTTTTTTTTTAAATTAATTAATTAATTAATTTTTTTGTGAGGAAGACCAGCCCTGAGCTAACATCCATTGCTAATCCTCCTCTTTTTGCTGAGGAAGACTGGCCCTGGGCTAACATCCGTGCCCATCTTCCTCTACTTTATATGGGACGCCGCCACGGCATGGCTGACAGGCAGTGCATCGGCGGGCGCCCGGGATCTGAACCCGCGAACCCCGGGCTGCCAAGCGCGAACTAAACCGCTGCGCCACCGGGCGGCCCCTAATCATTATTTCTTGAGCACCTCCTATGCTAACACTGAGCTAGTCTCCATGAGGGGTGCAGGGATATATGAGACACAATCTTGATTCTTGAGAATCTTAAGAATTTTCCATTCTCACAATTGACCAGAGAGCTGCTGGATGTTTTCCACTTACAGCTAATAATCTTTAACAGTATAGTTAAAAAACTAGCTGGGCAGCTGTGGAGTCAGACAGAGATTGGTGTGAATCCCTGCTCAGTCCCTCCCTAAGTAAATGATGATGGGAAGGTTATTTAAATCTTTCTACTTACCAGTTTTTCAATCTGTAAAATGAGGATAACTATATTTACTATGCAGGGCCTTGTGAGGAGTGGAAATAATATATTTAAAGCATGAGAAACAGTGACCGCCACTGAGATCTTCCATCTCTGCTTCTTCCTACTTGCTTATCTACTAGCTTGATTTTGTGAGCTGGTCTGACACCAAGATTGGTGGACATGTGAAGATGGCTGCCTGTGTTCAAGCCCAGATCAGAGTTCTGGGAGCTGTGACCAGGACGGCAGGGGCCACAGTGAGTTGCGAATGAAGAACTGCCTGTGGCTGCTCTTGTCAGAACACAGCAATGGCCATTGCCCCCATTTATGGTGCCATGTGCTGCCCTGCTCACCAGTGAAAACTGAAAACGGAAGACAGAGTCCATCTGTAATTGAATGAAACTCTAGGTTAACTCTATGGTTCAGCTGGGGGGTATACCATAGTTTTACATTAGAAATGGAAATCCAAAGTAAGATTTTTTTCTCTCATAAAATTTCCACTTTGGGTATTAGAAAAGTTTTTCTACAAGAGAAACAAAAAGATTAAGCTGCATTCCCTTTCTCTTTTAATTTTTGAAAGACTCCAAAAGTAGATGGGAAATCAGTGTGTGCTGAGGAAGAGTTTTCATATAAATTTTGGAGAAAGGAAAGTCAACCTAATACTAGGAAGTGCTAATACTATAATTAAAGACATTTAAATTATGCATTGATCCATAAAGATTGTATTCTTCACGGCAATTCCTCAGAAGTGCACAGCAAAATCAAAGGTTCGTGGATATTTCAACCATATACAAATTAGATAATGTTGCAAAAAGATAAGAGCTCACCATATACTTTGATTGCACCCATAGTTCTTTTTTATTCTTCAGAGGCAAATTAGAAGCTTTATGTGTACTTGTATGTGTTTTTGTGTAATATAGATAGATTCATATATATGCTGTGGGGTTCAGAACACATTACCCCAAAATATACCATCTTGGCATATTGAATATTTTAAGTTGAAGGAATCTGAGAAACAGCAAGTGCAAGAAGGACTCTCTGACCTCCCCTTCTTCCCTGAAGCAGGTCATAAGACCCTTATGTGAGAGGTGCCCTCCCTATATCTGGATGAAAGGAGCATCCTTACCTCTGAAGATGGAGGGACACAGAAGGGAATCTGAATGAATGGACCTTGCCAGGTTTCCCCCAGTTTACTACCCTTAGCTCATACCCTTCTGTCTTATCACATTTTCCCACCACTTTCTACTCTTCATCAAACCTGGTATAAAAACACCTGTTTCCTTGGGTTTTCATTTCCTTATGAAGGCCTCTGTTTCCTGTAAAAGTTATATTGAATAAATTTGTATGCTTTTATCCTGTTAATCTGTTTTTGTCAATTTACTTTTCAGGCCCAGCCAGGGACCCTAAGAGGGTCATGAAAGAGTTTTCCTCCCTTACAGTATGTATATATGTGTGTCTAACAACTTATATACTAATTCAAAACTTCCTCTTTTTTGTTATTGGCATCAAAAATCTCACCAAGAAACCTTTATAAATTTAGTAATATCTAAAAGTAGAGTAGGCGCCTTGGTAAGCATTGTTCATATATTGCTTTCATTTCACCTTCTCTACATTCTGAAAGCCTAATATGCATAATAGCAATAGATTTTGACTTACAGTAATTCACACCCAAAGTCCTTTGCCAAGAGTCTCCATCTTATTATTTGTGGACCTAAAAGCAGGCAGGTCACAAATTACATTTCTCAGTAGTAAGAGGCCTCCTCTCTTGTGGCCTGGCATATAAAATCTTTCCTCCCTCCTTCTCTCTCTTCTCCACTTGCCTGGCCTTAGTCTTTCTGGGACCTTTGACTGTTGGACTCAGACGCAATTCTTATTTTAAGATCTCTTTAATAAAATATATAGGATTAGCTCTTCTGTGAACCTGATTATAGTATGCAGAATATAAACAAATTGTTTATCATTAATTAAATATGGAATTTATAGGCCTCCTCTTTTTCTTCTAAAAAGTTTGTCATCAAAATCTTGATAGGCATATAATGTTATGCTACCCCTATGGAAAAATCAGATTTGATTTACAGAATTTTTTCTTTAAGAAAATAATTTACCAGTCTACCTTTAGTTAAGAATTGCCTGTGTTGGCTGATAATGCATTTTCTTTTATTTACCAGCAACTAGTATTCAAATATAGACCTAAGAAAAATCTAAATATTCTTTTTATGACAATCTGAAATCTTATAGGCAATGTACTAAAGCTGATTATTTACAAATAAAGAGAAGTTACTCGCCAAATTTAGAGTTTCTTATGTAAGAAATTAATATACATACCCCAAAATGGGTCTCCATATTGATTCTGGCGTAAAATTTGCTGGCATAGGATTGGAATTTATATGCAGATATACATCAATAATAGATAATTAAAATCTAAGTTAAAAACAAAACCTCAGAACCCTCATTCTATCATTGGACTTTCTTCCATCCTCTTCTTTTTGGCAAGAAAAGTGTTTTTGACAAGCTTTCTAGAAGCAGCAAGATGTTCACATTGGACAAAAACAAGCTGCTCTGGTCTGGGGAGGTACTATTAGATTTTTGTTAAATGCAAAACTCACTCAATCCTCCCCAAAATGAAACACCAGCATAGCTGGTTCTTTAGTTTTCCTTATGTAGGACAAAAAAAAAAAAAAAAAAAAGAGTGCACACTTGCAACAAACACATAAAAACAAATAGCTTGTCACAAATTTCATGATAAGGAATGACTTAATCCCAGAAGCTATTTCTAAGGTTTGGATATAGGGCCTACACAAATAATAATGGTCAAAGTTCTTCAAATAGAATATTTATTCTGAGTTACTGATGCCTGCTCAGATTCAGTTTAAATTGCTCCCACACTATCAGAAAATGAAGTGTTTACACAAAAATGGAAATTCCGATTTTTTTCCACATGGAACTGAAATTGTTCACAGGTCACAGCTAAAAGAGAGGGAAATGTCCAGATTGACTACCCTTTTTTATTTTCTCAGCTTGGCATTGCGCATGTCAATGGAATGTATCTGTACAAACAGCATACTTTTACATTCAGGAAGTGATATTTCAGAACAAGCATTTGTAAAACAATACTCCATTTTCTGTGGTTTGGGGTAAAGCCAAGGCAAAATTTAGATTTCTTCTATTTCATAAATGAACTCTATACTAAACAAAACTAAGTCTATAAAGTAGATTTATAATATGGCCATTGCATGGGATTCAACATGACTGCAAAATATCACATTTGACAAAATTAATGCTGCTGAAAATACTTACTGCCAGCAGCTCTTATAATTATAAGGAAAGGCAATTGGTAATGAATTCTTTTAACTCAGAATTTCAAATCTGGGGACTGAATGTTGCCCATTATTGGAGTTCAAAGGCAACTATCTCTAGAATTGTTCTTTTAATGCCTGTTGGATGGTTTTAGTTGTTCTTTTCTTGTAGGCACACAATTGTTGTCTTGATCTTTGTGATAAAAAGAGCTTCGCTGGATCTTTGTAGTGAACCCAGTTGGCTTGGTAACATGTCTGTAGTTAGAATTCCAAAGTGGGGAAACAAAGGCTTAGAAATTATAGGCTGAGAACTGTTTATTCAGGACTGTGGGAATCTTACCCTGGCCGGTGGAACCAATGGACTCACTTCATTAGATCCACATTCATCCATAAACTCCCTAATTCCTTGCCCTTTTGTCTTTTCCCAAACTAGAGCTTTAACCACAATAAAAACAAATGTGGCAACTTCTTTTGTAAATCAGTTCCTACCAAAATTCCCAGCATGCTATAATTCCTCCCCTTCATGTCATAATTCCAAAAGAATGACATCAACTTATTCAATGTTACCTTTATTTCCATAATGAGGATGTGTCAAGGGGCAAGACTTAAAGGCAAAAAAAAAGGCTGCATTGAATGGTGATGAGTTGGCTTTCTCCCTGTCCAGATATGGTCCTTTCCCCCAAGTTAACTAAATAAGCAAATATAGTCTGGCATGACCACTTTAGACTGCTTAGTTTAAAAAATTCAGCCCAAATCAAAGTATAATCCAGTGAAATTAATTTTACTGAAATTACCACTGAAGAAATTTCACTGAAGAATACCATACAATAGAAAGGGAACACAACAATTTTACATTTTTTTTTTACTGGGTGTAGAGGTATTCTTAAACCAATTGACACAATTGTTTGATTACACAATTGTGACTTGGAAATGCCAGGAATCTTCCTTTGTGTGTCTAAATAATGCAAGTTGAATTCAGCAGTGTTCATATAAATACTTTAATTACACTGAAGCTTTATCAGCGGGGAGTCATGGGGAGTATGTGAAACACTGGATAAACATTTTTAAAAGTAAGAACCATTCAAGGTACACAAAAGACAGGATAGTCATAACAACAGCAGCAACCACAACCACACAAACTAGCAAAACTGGAAGCTCGGTACTTTTCATGAGCATAGGATTGAATTGTTGTTCTTTTCTTTTTATTTCCCACCATTGTTTTGAGTAAAATACCTAAAAAATGGGAAAGATGAAGCCTGAGAAACTGAAGGGACTGAAAAATTCTAAGTAGTGTCCTGTGAGAAAAAGTCAAAAGAAACCTGAATAATAGTGGTTCAGAGTATTTAGGCTTGGCTATTAGATCTGAAAACTGAAGACAAGGATAAACATAAGTTCCTTTTAGGAAAGCTTTAATAAACTTTGTTCAGATTTGATAGAATACCTTGCCAATGTGATATCCCATAGTTATTGCCATAGATCACTTTGTTTCTACAGTCTTAGTAGCCTTCTAAGCTTCCTACTGAAATTTGTAGGCCCTTAGCATTACGAAACAAAAGTTTAATGTGGTGTTGGCTCCAGTTTTACAACTTACAGCCATTAATTATTGACTGAGCAATTCATGGCTTCATGCAAGAAGGAAAATAAATAATGAGAAAGAAATCATGCCACTTACATTTAATGAAGCTCATAGTTTAGTTTTCTCTTTTTTGTCCTGAGTGTCATGGAGCTCAGAAGCCAGTCTAAATTTCATCACTGCAAAGTTGATGAATTATTATTGATATATTTACCTTCTCCTTTCCTTGGTCTTGTTTTCTAATTCCTCCCTCCCCTCCTTCCTTTCTTCCTTCCTTCCTTCTCTCCCTCCTTTCCTTCCTTCCTTCTTTTCTTTCTTGGTCTTGTTTTCCAATTTCTTTCTTTTCTTTCTTTCTTCTTTTCTTTTTTTTACTATTTTGTTGTATATATATTATATATTTGATTACTTTCGGAAAATAGACAGAAATTGGATAAATATAAATACACATCAATATAGTAAGGAAAACACATTACATGTGAAAAAAAACGTTTAAACACACTTTCAAGCAATGTCCAGGTGGAAAGCAGGCAGCGGAGTGAGAAAAGTGTGGGAGAACTGAGCTTTGTGTGGGCACTGGATACTTTTGGGGCCATCATTGTCTCATCTGCTTGTTTTCTTTTTGACCAGATAATCTGTTTTGAGCAACAACGTTCTATGACTCAGTAAAATGAGTAGCTCTAAATAAGCAAATGAAACTTTATTTTCAGATCCTATCTTTGAGCAGGTGAGTTAAAAAAAAGTTTCAGGTGTAGATTGTGGCTTAACTCATGGGTCCCCATACTAGCTGATCATCAAAATCCTCGTAAACTTATAAAGTATAGATTTTCAGGTGTTAGCTCAAATGTATTGAATCAGAACATTTTGCATTGTGGTCTGGAAATTTGTGCTTTTAATAAAAATGTTAACAAAAATTCCCCAGAAGAATTTGATGAATGAACAAAATGATCCAACTATATTCCCCCAGTATAGGGTTTTACTATCATTCCTATAAGGAAAAGTTCTCCCTGCAGATAATAAACTCTTTAAACCAGAGCCACAGAGCCTACATTTTCTATAACTGCATGCTGATCACAGTTACTTGATAAAAATGCGTGATTCCTGGCATGACCATAATTCTCATTTGATCTATAACTGCACAGCATACTTCTTATTTTTATGTCTTGTATTCATTTAGCTATTTTTTCTTGTTTTACATAAAAAAACACTTATTCTCATGTTGATCTCCCACCAAAAAATCTAGGAAACTTCTTTTCCCTGTCAGCTTAAAAAATCTGGTTCTAACCCTGCCATAGACTCCATAAGCTAAAGATCTTCTTTCATATTTTTCCTTTCCCGCTTAACTCAGTCAAAGTAAGATTCTCTTGTTTGCAAACAAGCACCCATTACAGGTTTAATAACAGAATGGCACAAACAACAGGTTGTCTTTCTACATGCTTCACAGGAGATGACAAAAATAATCTTCTGGGAACACTTTTATGTTTTGACAAGTTTGTGTCTTTGAATTAGGAAAACTTTTTGAAGAGTGAAAAATGGACTGTGTGCATGTTTTGCAAAATTGTGTCCTATTCTTGCTGGGTTTAGCAGAAATTCTCTGCTGGCCTCACTTTTAAAATATTCAATGAGGAAAGAGCACTCCTCCTGTCTCCACAGCTACCCCTCTGCTCCAAACCACCAGAATCTCTCTGTAGACTGCCAGAGCTTTCCTAATTGATCTCCAATGAATCGTGGCCCCTGGCAGCCAATATAAAATGTATATTGTATCATTCCACTCCCAAGCTCAAAACTTTTGTAAGGGAAGAAAAATCTCTTCCTCTACCCATCTTAGGTTCTCTTGCTGGAGCCATGTAAATCAGACTGGCCAAAAACAGATTAACAAGAGAAAAACAAACCACTTTATTAACATGTGTATCCTGCACATACACTTGGGAGTGCTGAGTGATGAGCTTATATACCATTTGAGATTAAACAAAGGAAAAGGGGTTTTAGGTTTCTGGGCGAGGGAGGCAAGTTATGGGAAGGTGATCAGAAAAAGTATGGTAAATGAGGGTTGCTTAGTAAGATTTGTTATGCAAGTTTAAGTCCATGCTTTCCCCATTGATAAGAGTTGTTAAGAATCCTCCTCTTCCTGGTATGAGAGAGGCAGCTATCATCACCAATGGAAATTTCCTTTATAAATGTAAATTTCTTTCACAAAAGGAAAACTTGTGCCCTGTTTTTAGAGCTTTTCCTGCTTTTGTTGGTTCTCAATGGACTTTCACTCAAAATAGTCCATAGGCCAAAGAGGTACATTTTCGGGTGGCATATTCTGGTACCCTACCTCTCACCTTCCACTTGCTTCCCACAACACTTAGAAATATGGAGTCTTTATCATGGCCTGTAAGGCCTTCCATCATCCAGTCTGCCTACTTCTCTTCCTCTAGTCCTTCTCCTGGCCCCATGCTCACTCTCTTCCATCACACTCACCTCCTTGCTGGCCCTACATACACTAACCTTGCTGCCATCTCAGAGTTTGCACTTGCTCTTCTCTCTGCCTAAATAGTTCTTCTCCTAGTGATTTGTATAACTCTGACCTCATTTCCTTCTGGTCTCTGCTAAAATAACTCCGTATCAGTGAAACCTTTCCCAAACATCCTCCTTAAGGTGTACCTTCTCCCACCTCAGCACCACTTGCTCTACCTTGTTTTAATTTATTTTCCTCCATAGCACTAAACATCATCTGACATATATATTCATAATATGCTTGTTTACTTATGTGGGGACCAGAATTGGCCATCTCAAGATGTGTCTCTCTACCTTGATTGTTTTCACTGAAAGAGGCTTTGACTTTCCCTGCCCCCACAAACTGTCTGAAGGGATTTGAGATGGAAGGCCTGCCCCTGGGACAGGCTGTCACCATGGATAACTCTGGGTATCGATAGACTGCAGTGGTCTTTGCTGGGCCCATTCATATCAACGTTCTGTTTACCAGACATTTACATTTGCAAGGGAAATCTCCATTAGTGAAGGTATCTCCCTCTCTGTACCAGGAAGAACGAGGGATGATTTTATCTCTAAAAATCTTATCAGTGCAGAAGCCGAAGACTTAAATCTGCATATTCTTGTTTACTGTGCTTTTCTTGTAATCCCTCATGGCTGACACCCCCAACCCCCCAAAATCTTCCTTTGTCTATTTAAGAGGCGAACCTCCGCCATTCTGTTGAGAGATACTCAGTTTCCCCAAGTTTCTCCCATGTATACATGTTATAAAGCTTTGTTTGATTTTCTCCTGCTATTTGGCCTCATGTCAATTTAATTTGTAGCCCAGCCAGAAAGGACCCAGAGTGAGTCGAGAATGCTCTTTCTCCCCTTCACTTACTCATTTTCTATCTTTCTCCATTAGAATATAAGAAAAAGATGTTTCTGTTTTGTTAACTGCACTGTCTTCAGCATCCAGAACATAGTCAGGAATATAGGTACAGTAGGTAAGAAATAAAATTTGTTGAATGAATGAATAATTAATCCTAAGTACAGGCAGAAGTCTAATCAAGGGTGTTCATTCAGTCATTTGTTGAATCAAGGAGATCAACAAATCTATAAAGAAAATGGTAAAACTTTAGAATAAGCAGAAGAAATTACTAGACAGCCTTTCCTTCGAATGTTGGATCCTCCAGGGATTACTTGATCCTGTATAGGTTATTCACCTTTTTACAACTCTGTAAAGTAGAAAGTAACTTGTGGAAAACTGATAGTCATGCAAATAATTCTTACCTACAGGCATGCAAATCAGTTCTGTCCCAGGGAGTTTCAACATGGCTGCCTCACTGTAGAAGAAGCCAGTTTTGTGTACGTTTGCAAATCCCTTTCAACATTCCTAATCTGTGTATGTGTCTGTTCTTTGGATTCTCCTTTGAACCAGTTGTGACATCTTAACCAGTTCCCTCATTTAATGAATGAGCTAAAAACAATCTTTGACATGTGTCCATTTTATATTTATATGAGTCATGATTTTACCTCTTTTTGAAATTTGTTCTTTAACAAATTTGGAAATATGCTTTATGTGATTTTTTTTTTTTTTTTTGCCAGAAGTGTATCTTAGGTGTGATTGTTTTAGAGCTGCCACTTAATGTCCCTGAGTTTGTTTGCTCATCTGTGATAACTAAGTGCACTAATATCTGTGAAGTAAAAGGCATGTTGGTGAAGGAGACTTGGAAGAAATAGACTGAAAGGCCAGGATGAGTAAAAATATGGGAGGATGCTGGATGTTCAACTGTAGAAAAATGGGAGAAGATATTGCCTTAGAAGAGATCATTTATCTGTTGATTAGGAACCAGTTACCTTTTTAAGACTCATTTGAGTTTTCACAGGCAGAGGCCAGTAGGTCTGATACTGAATCAGGATTCTCAGAGAAAATCTTTATATTTAGGGGCACTTTTTATGATTGTAAGAGATGATTCAACTACTATAATTAGTCAGAGAAAGCTAGAATCACATCTCAAGAAAGTCAAATAGAAAAGTAAAAAAATAGGCAAAGAAAAAAATATTTTGTAGGGTAAAGAATATTTGAAGGTCCAGTGAGTGATGAGAAGCAGAAGGATACTGTTTTATGTGATATGCACTAAAGCCAATGGAGGGGTGTGTGGGTATGCCTATTTGTAAGAATAATGTGGACATAGTCCAATGAGGCCTTCCACTTTTCCAAAGATTTCCTTCTCTGAGATCTGATGTCACAAATGCCTTAATGTGGTTGGAATTCACCAGAAGGCACGCAACTATTGAGGAAATATTAAGAACTTGGAATGGCAAGAGAGAAGAGGATAGGGCCAAAATCTGAGGAATTGACCAAATTCCTTGACACTGACCATAGCGGTCACTGGTGCTAAATTGATTTAACCAACAACAACCACGAAGGATGGATACAACCGGGTAGTCTCAAGGAAAAAGCACAATCCCAAGGACTTGTGGCCACAGCAGGGCCTGAGACTGACAATAGATCCATAATGGCCCTTTGTTCTTTTATTCATTCTCCCTGTAGGTATTTATTGTTCCTCTTTGGTGACAAGGAACTTGCTAGCATGGGACTCTGAGGTGGGAACAGATTCCATTCTTGTTGCTTTGAAATAGTGCTGCTGGTGCCGCTGTTATTTCTGTGAAGACATCCAGTTGATAAAAGAATCAAGGGGCCAATTAAAATAATTTAAGTATAATTGTCAACCAGATTCTTATAGCCTGAAAAAAGACAAGAATATTTTGTTAATGAAAAAATGGATCAAACTCTTTTGCAGGAACATATGGTACATTTTCACAGTATGTTTCTTGACAGAGCCCTTTAGTCTGTAGATTTCTGAGGCTTAAGTTACAAATTCAAGGGTTCTGTAGACCCAAACTTGGTGTTAAAAATGTTCTATTTGAAAAACAAATCAGTTACCACATTATTATTATAAGTTTTATTTGCTTGGTAGAGGCCATACAAGCCAGAGAACTGGGATACGTGTTAATGCCAAGGGCCTGGAGTAGAGAGGATAGGAGGGGGAGGGGCAGAGATATAGAGTTGGAATGGATCTGGGTATATTAGCTAGAGTATAGGATTGCTCTTTATCTTGAATAAATACATATTCAGGAATAAATCCTGTAGTAGTAAACTGTTTAAGTCCACATCAGTTTGGGTATTTGGGATTCACTTATGTATTTGTATATATACACATTGCACAGTTTATCAGTTATGTAATCCTTTGGACAGACTCTCTTAAATCATGTCAAGGCTTAGCCTTGTGTGGTCTATTAATTTCTAGTTCTAGATTATAACTCTACCTCCTCCCCTGCTAGATGGTTTACAAAACGTTAATAGGTACAAGCATGACAAAGACCATGAACCAAATATCACACTGGGAAAGAAATAAAAAGCAAATAAAAATCCACCATGCTAAATGCTCTCGAGAGGGTCACCCTTCCAGTCCAGCAACTGTTACCAGAAAATACCTATGTCAAAGGCAAATTTGTTTGTGACTATGGTCCATTGCTTATCTGCACAATTTATTAGTCACATCAAATATTTTGTAATTTTGTACTACAGTGGAATTGACAAATTTGTCCACATATCTTACACAATACTTTGACAGGTTCTGTCTATTTAAATTTAATTCTACATATATTATTTGCAAAGTTTCTAGGTTGGGTATATACATTGCACCGTATGTATAGATGGCTACATCTAATGTCAACCTAATCATCACATTTCCAGGAAATGTGTTGTTCTTCCTATATTTTCTTTGAATAATTAGAAAAAAATACATTGGTACTTATATTTAGGCACATATCAAGCTCCGTCTTTTACTTTCAGAATTGCAGTGTAAATGAATCTCTTCTTTCTTTTATAGAAACGCATATTTTTCTACACAGAAATCCCTCAGCTAATTCATGACACCTGACATTAATCACATACACAGATCAACAAAAGACTTTGCTTTCATATAGAAACTAATTTAGAACATATTTCTAAATTACTGCTTGTTATTGCAGTCAATTTAATTAGCTATCTAATGACAATATCTGTTCATAATCAAAGTAGTCAAAAATACCAAGTTTGGTAATTAGACCATATAATTCTTTAACAACTCAATTTTATAATAGAAAAGTACAATGCTTTTAGTCAATTTTCTTCAAAAACTCCTCTATATTCAAAATTAGGAATTCCACAGTGTATTCTTTTGACATTTAAAGCGGGAGATAGAGTGGTTAGGTTAGAAAGCACGGCTCCCTCCTGGATTCTGTGTGAAATTGCTTGTAAGTCACATTAGATTCTAAATCCATTTCCCCTCAAACCATTCTGAGGGGATAACATTTACTCTTTGTCACTAACGTTCTTTTCTGTAAGAGACACCGATATGAATTGTAACACAATGAAACAATTAATCTTTGTTGGGCAATTTTAATGATTCTGTAATTATAGAAAACTACAGAAAATCATGTTTTCCTCTTTATCAACTCAGATACTCAGTGGCATTTCAATGCAAAGCCAAAAAAAAAAAAAAAAAAAGAAAGAGAATCTCTGGATTTTTGTTTTAAGAATATCACATTAACAGAAATCTATAAACCAAACACAGATAGTGTCACAAATGCAAACTGACACGTGGCATAATGGGTAACTGCAAAAATCCAGCCGGAAAAGTGCTAAAATAGGCTAATTTCATTTCTCCCAGCTGCCTGCTTTTCAATTCTTTATCTCAGCCATTGGGTTTGAACAAATTTCATCTCCCACACTGCAAGTAATGAGCAGGCAATGACTTATGAAGCACAGAGACCAAGTTAAGACAGAATTAGAATACAATTTTAATGAGACAGAGCTGAGAGAGTGGAAGTGCTACTCATTTGACAGACTTGGCAAAATATCCAATATTGTTTCAAATGCTTTTTCCTTTCTACAAAGAAACAACCATATATTAAAATAAAAATTAAAAAAATAAGGCTCTGAAGAATTCGTTAGGGGTAGATTGTTAATGTGATTATAAGCTTAACAAATAGTTAGAGAAGTCATTTAAGGAGTTGAGCAAATGTGACTTAAAATGTAAATGTAAGTATAAATACTCCTGTGAAAACAAACAAATGCTTTGGCTTCCCTGGAAGAAAGAAAAGCACATTAACATTCCAGCAACACTCCTGAAATGAGGTCCAGAAATTGTTGGGGAAACAGAGAGTAGACGATATTTTCTTTGTTACAGCTTACTTGGAAGTCTATAAAATAATGTTATTATATGGCCTTGAAATACACTGAAATAAGCTGGTGTGAAAATAAGATAAGTTCTTTTTTTGAGGATCGACATCCAATGTTCAGTACAGGGTAAAGAACCCGGTGGTTGGGGCAGCCCCCGGAAGTGTAGCGGGAAGTGGTCCTTGGCTCCTAAGAAAGGCTTGCATCAAAATGAAAGCATTTATTTTCACACTTAAAAAAAAGCATACACTACTTGTTCTATGGAAAACCTAAGCCACAAAATAACAATAACTGAAAAAGTTAAGGACTCCAACCCACCAAAAACAATAACATAAAGGGATTTTCAAAGCATGTTTTCCTACTCAGCTTATGTCAGCTGTCCTGTCTCCCTTAGACGCCCGCTGCCTTCTAAGCTGCACTGAGATGGAGTCTGGGTCAAATTGAGCCGCACAGCAAGGCTACTCATATTCTGCATTTTAAATTCATTTCCCCGAACATCTCCCCAAAGGTAAAAGGAGTCTTTTTTTCTCTCCCTGCTCCTACCTACTCCATACTGTTTCTGTCTTTCTTTTAGTGATTACTTCCTGTCGAGTTTTCTAGTGCATAAAACATCTGTGATTTGCTGCAGGCATTCAGTATTTATACGGAGCGCCTCACAGCAGGTGCCACTTACAAAAAAAAAAAAGGCCCCTGCAAGCTTGAGAGCACTAGTGTTATCCCATGACCCGAGGGTCACGCTGCTCGTGCTGCACAGTGTTTAGCAAAGGAAGGCTCCTTCCATCAACAACTGATAAAAAGGTGTTTTGTGTGGAGGGCTAAACTTTTTGTAAAATGATTAGATTCATTTAAAAATGAATATATGGGCTTTCAAAATTATGTGTAGATATCTAATTCTGATTTGCATCCTGTAGTAAATAAGTGACCAGAAAAAATATCTAGGAATTTTCTAATGCTGATGGATAGTCTCCCTTGGTGCCCCCAGGCCCTCATGCCCCAAATCCACTTCCTTGACTTTGAAGGCTGGGTCCTCTAAAGCTGTGAAATTTCCTGGATAACAAACAATGATGCGGAAACTTTGTTGTGAGAAAATAAATTTGATAGCCATGGGACCTGTAAATGTAGTTTGCTTTTAACACCCTATAACAGTGACCAAAAAGAGGTGTGCTACATTTTCCAATAAATGTCCCCATTCTTTAAACAGAATGTTAAAAATTCAGTTAAAGGGATTTAATGGAACTAATTACAGTTTGTGAATCTCTCCAGTTTTCTCCTTGTTGTTGTTTTTTCCTGAGAGTTATTATTAGTGTCATCCACTGGAATACCTTATGAAGTTTTCTTTAGCCTGGCTGTCTACAGTGTTATTCCATACGCAACACGCCCTTCTTCAGTGTATCTATCGTAACTTATTGTAAACCTCAGATCCAAGAAATCAAAGAAAGTCCAAGGCAGTACCAGGAGTTTAAAAACTGCTTTCCCAAGTATAGCCAACAAATCACATTTTGGACTATTTAAGGTAATCCTTTTGGGTGGCCTAATTAAATTGGTAGAAAAATTATGCAATATATAAGATATATATTATAATATATAATAGTATAAATAAAATGATACAAAATTGGAAGATGAATTTCCAATTCATGAAGAGGATGAAAGAATGAAGCTTTAATTGTCTAGCTTGCTATGTGTTTACTGTATGTATGGGGAAGGATAACATTGTCAGTTTGTGCCCATTCAAGATTCTTTAAGAAATTTTGATTTTCACAAATAAGAGAGTCTTATTCCATAATCCTACTCTTACTTACCCCCTCCCCACCTCCACACACACATCTGGTTCCTAATTAAGGTACATATTTAGTCTTCAATAATAGAGTATAAAATATTCTTGATCTGTCTCTTGGTCAGTTGCATTTAAGAATAAGGTAAAAATTAATATGTTAGGGACTGCTTAACTCCCCTAAAATTTTAGGAATCTTGTTTCCAAAAGGCAGAGGTGGACCTGAGACAGAGCCTTGGGCTTGGAGGATGGAGCACACCTCTGTCATTCTCATTGCCCTCAGTTGTAGATACTACATCCTGTCCATTCCTTCTCTATAACTCCTTCCTCCATTTTGGTTTTTAATTCTTTTCCCCCATGGAATTGTGTGCATATTTCCACTGAGGCAGGTACCGTAGCAAACTTACCTGTGCCAGCGTTTCCTACTAGACAGGTAGCTTCCTGAGGCAGGGGCTTGATCTTGTTCATATGTCTGTGTGTAAGGATTACTGTATTGATGGCCAATTACTGAAAAGATGGATAAGGAGATAATGGCTTATGTAGGTCAGTGAGGGGTAAATGGTTGCTCAAGAAAGCTGACTTAGATTCCCAGGGACAAAGGACCATAGACAGTCATAGAGTATGCGAATTATCACAGAGTACGAGAGCTGACAGGAGAAAGTAGTGTTGCTTCCACCCCTCAATTTCACTTCTCACTTTCCAAAATGGTGAAACAGAGAAATTAGGACTGGGCTGAATTAGACTCTCTGAGTTGGATTTCCATTTCTAATGATATCAATATTATCTGGATGAAATAGGACAAATTCCTTAACCTCTCAGACCCAATTTCTCCCTTCCTGGGATAATTGTACCTTATCTCCCAGGATTAAATGAAATATCATGTGTAAAGCAGCCAGTGCACGCTCAACAAATCTTATTTCCTTCTTCTTTATTTTCATCTAAGGAGTGTCTTTCCCTGTTATATATCTGACGTTTAGAAAATTGTCCTTGTTGTCAATGTCTAAGCAATGACAGTGTCAAGGATCAATAAGCCTTGTTTAGGAATAGTGTTTTTCACAGTTTCCCCAGTCACACATTTCATGGTGAGAGGTTTTTTGAGAGGTGATTTCTGGTATTCCACACAATCAAAATTATTCAAGAAGACAAAGACATTGATCATCTTCTCTTTGCTTCTTGTTTTCCTTGACCCCTATGGCAGCTTTACCAACATTCTCTATAAATGCTTCATGTAACTTAAAGCTGGCTTTTGGCAAGCAGATAATGCATCCCACCTAGCCCATTTTCCTAGATCCAGAGGACAATATTTCTCCTGATTTATATTTAAAAAATTAAAAAAATTCTAATTGTGATAAAAAACATATAAAATTACCATCTTAACCATTTTAAGTGTACAATACAGTTCAGTAGTGTTAAGTATATTCACATTGTCGTGCAACAGATCTCCAGAATGTTTTCATCTTGCAAAACTGAAACTCTATACCCATTAAACAACTCTCCATTTTCTCCTCCCCCCAGCACCTCTGATATTTTTAATTGTTGGTTTTAGTCTAGTTTCAGGTGTGGTGCTATAGCAACATGTATCTGGTAATTATTAGAGTATCTTTACAAAATAGCTTTTTAACATTGAAAAAACACTGATGTTCACAAATGTGGTACATAAAATGCTCATTTTCTACTACATATAACATTAATAATAAGAGTAATTACCCAAGAAATATGGATGTTTAAAGCTCATGCTCACCCATAAGATGCTGGGTGAGTATGTTTGTAACCCTGGGCTCTGATTTGGTTGGGAATGGAAGATGGTGTAACATGTAAGAATGGTTTTCCTAGAAGATGATGATTATGTTGGAGACAACTAGATTACATGCTCTTTAGCCACGCAAAGTGATTCTTGAAATACTATCTGGATAATTGAGGTCAAAGTGATTTTTTGGCAACTAATCTACCACTTCTCTGCCTCATTTGGCATATTTAGATTCAGCCTGTATTAGTATTTGAAGGAAGCTTATTTTCTTTGATAAGTTGCAACTTAGAACATTGTTAAACAAGTACCAGAGTGAAACCACAAAATCTGAAAAAAAGAAGTTGACAACAAAGGAAGGAGAATTTTACTTCAAATCCTTAGTTCTTATTATGTATGACCATATTTCATTTCCATTTTCAGAGTTATCTACTAAATTTCCATGTTGATTTCAGCCAGAAATATAAATCATAGTATTACAACTGCCTAGCATTGGCAGTACTTTTTCTTCCAAAATGGTCACTAAACATTTTCTTTCATCTTCAATCCCTATGTGTAAATAAAATACTTTTAAACATTAAAAATATTATCTTAAAGAAGTTTTGTTATAATCTATCCCTGAAAATGATAAAAAACAAAGAAATACCATGCCATATATTGGGAAAGAAAATTCCATTATACAAGCATATATCTTTAAAAAACCTTTCCACTTATATATTCCTACTGACACATTTTGTCATGATACACATATTTAAAATGTCCTTAAGTTTATTACTATGCCAGATTTTAAAATCACGATAGAAAACAGGATTCACTGTTGCATTTCTTAAAGTCAAATCATTCTGACAAGCTAAGGTCACTTCACTTCAAACCCCAAAATGTTCCCATCCCTTAGGAGTCTGGGACGTTATTAATATTTTTGTCAAGAAGGACTTGTGAATGATGTGGACTTTCTCAGCGATGAAATGAAAGGTGTATTCCACTGTGTGCTGTGAAAGGGATGATATATCTTCCACAGAGTTGGTTGAGGATCCACTGCCAGCTTCTTCACGGTGTGAACTCCTGATTGAAGCACCAGCTGTGATTCAGGGTTTCAAAGAGACCTTGGAAATGGCAAAGCAAGACCTTGCATTCAGAACTGACGAAACCAAGCTGACGAGAGAAGCAAGAGCTAGTTTTTTTGTAATGCTCATCATGGGGAATGTCATTGACAAAAAGAAAAGAGTGGAGGAGGGAGGGGAAGAGGA
Source organism: Tapirus indicus (assembly GCA_031878705.1). Taxonomy (NCBI): domain Eukaryota; kingdom Metazoa; phylum Chordata; class Mammalia; order Perissodactyla; family Tapiridae; genus Tapirus; species Tapirus indicus. The sequence goes on from CM062925.1 coordinate 43,687,761, forward strand.
GGCTTTTGTGTGATATGACCTGACAGACCGGAAATCAAATTGTAATGCCACAGAGACAGGGATTTTCTTCTTTACCTATTGCGTGTAAGACACATAACTGGTCATTATAGACAAAATAAGTAGCTGGAAGAATATTTCATTCTGAAATTAGCCTTATCAATATAATTGGATTTTATTTGGCTGATAGCATTAATTAGAAAAATCTGTGCAGCAAATCTTGGCCTGAGAGGTGTGAGGAGATTCCAGAGAGCACTAAGTTGTACACAAACTCTAACCCCTATAGCTCCAAGTTAGAGTTAAAAGGCCTTTGTTAACTACCCAGGATTGAAAGGCAGTCATTTCTCCCCCGGAAGAATTGCTTGTCTTTATTAGTCTTAGCTTCTAAACACTTTTAAACATACTTTTCTCTCTCACTAATCCCAGCCATGAAGAAAAATGTGTATAAGGCAGTTTTTGTTTTGGTTTGTTTTGCAGCAAAACTGTTGATACATCCATTGGTGTCCCTTGGAGACTTTCACTCTCGGAAGTGGAGGCCTTCATTATGAGCACCCAATTCTGAGCTGACCTCCGGTGGTGCCTGAGTTGGATCATCAGAGATGCCCTGATGGCTGACCACGAGACAGCAGTCTGCCCATGCACAGGCTCGCTGTGCCCAGAGGCACTAGATCAGCCTATGCAGTCAAGAGTGTGCCATACAGTGCCAAGCCATTAATGGAACAGCAGTGTTCCATTTCTGCCAGAGGACCAAGCAGAGGGCAGCATATTATCCTCAGCCATTAAGCACAGTCACAAAGAGATGGCCCCCAGTCGGCCCCAAGACAAGTTGGGGAAGCCTTTACTGAGATGCAGACCCAACTGCATTTAAAAATCTGTCTTGCTAAATTCAGTGTACTCTGGACCTTCCTTTTAACCTCAGAATTACCTCCCTAGAGGCTGGTCAGTCAGACAGTATTTATTTAGTGACACAAGGCTGAGAGGATGAATTTGCAAATACTTAGTTGTTTAAATAAAGAGAAGTAGCAAAGCTTGTGATATTATAGTGAGGTACCTGTCTACAACACAATTTTGAAGGAGGCGGGGTATTAAAAACAATCTATTTACACTATTTTTGAACATTGGCAAGTCTCTCACAGTGATTAGATTAATTCATATGTTTTGCTGACCTGCGTGGTAGTACTTTTATTTGGTTGGTTTCTTATGCCACAAGCCTCACAGAAAGCTGGGATGTCATCACATGAATTCTCTGCCTCTGAGCCTCTGATGATTTTAGTCATGTCGGAAGAGTTGGGCTCTGCCCTCTTCCTTCTGATTTGCTGGCAATAGAGCTTCGGCTAACAGTATATGTGCTCAGCTGAAGATGGAGTGCTAATCTAGAGGGACTCGAAATGGCTCTGTCATTTTCTAGATGACAGCTCCTATTTTCCACTGGCTTCTGGCACGCGTGCTATCATCCATCTATGTCAGGAAGACACTTGCTTATCTGGTTGCTAGAAATGCTTTTGTTAAAAACACGTAACTGCAGTTCATCAGTCTTGTGACCAAGTTGTTGATTTTGCTAAACTAAGTTTAAACTCTGCTGTGGTTTTGTGATATGACATCTATTTTTATTAGATATTGTCATGATTATTTATAGTGTCTTAGAAGCATACTAGAGTTTGCAGAAAGGCAAGTTAATCAGCCAACTGAGTGGCATAAAACAAAACTTTCAGGACTATGGTGTACTTACAAACTCCATTCTTCATTTTTTAGCAACTCAGTTAAGAAATTACTTACTAAAGAAGAGGTAGAAATTGAATCAGAACTATAAGAAACAAAATTGAATGCAAATAATGTATGTTTCACAACAAGTGATGGCAAGCATTTAAAAAATTTTTGTTATAGAAAATGGTCATCTAATTACAAGTCATGGAAAACTATCAACTACCAAAGAATATCATCTGAAAATGTCCTTAAGTAATTTCTAGAAACAACATTTTTATTCAAACTAGAAAATATTTATTTTGCTATATTCTTTTGGTTTTGACCAGTCTGCTATGTCCTCTGGCTCAATCAGAACTTGACCACTCAGAATTTGTGCAAACCCTGTCTAACTGGTCCAAATCAGCCCTAACCTTTCAGGAAGCTTCTGAAGAGTTCACATCCACCTCAACCAGCTAAGACTGCTTCAAACCCTTTTGTCATATATTAACTCACAGCCTATCAGTTTGTTAATGGTGTCCAGGGCAAGGACATGCCACATAATCTTTAAAGACTGGTACCTGGATGCCAAGCTCAGGTGCTGTTTGCAGCTGGCCTTTGTCATACTTGTCAGTCTGAACCACATCCTCTCTCCCCTCCCCTCCATTCACCCAAACACAGACTCATGGCCCTTTCTGCCAGCTGCTGGGAGTTCACCATGTGGCTTTATTAATCGACATAGATGGAGGAGCTAGGGAAAGTCAAGGGACATCCCTGTGGCAGCTGCCTACTTTCTTGCAGCCTTTTAAAACTGAGTGGCTATGACAGTCACCAGAGAAATGATTGGTAAGAGCTATTTTGAAGTTTGCTGCCCATTAGAAGCCCCTGCCTCATAGAGGAAAGATGAAGGAAGCTAAGGGCTGAAGCCAGTACCGCTAGGATATACAACCATGCACTGAGCCTTTGGGGAGAAGAAAAATAAATAAATCTTAAAAAAATCATATAAAGCAGAACAAAACCAAATAAAATGTATATAAACTTTAGCCCCATTAATTTGAATAAGACTTTTAAACAATGAGTGCTTTGGAAATTTCATACAAATCCCATTTGACTTTCTTTTTTTCTTTTTTAATGAGGAAGATTGGCCCTGAGCTAACATCTGTGCCAATCTTCCTCTATTTTGTATGTGGGATGCTGCCACAGCATGGCTTGATGAGCCGTGTGTAGGTCCACTCCTGGGATCTGAACCTGTGAACCTTGGGCCGCTGAAGCGGAGTGCACGAACTTAACCACTATGCCACCAAGCCAGCCCCCCATTTGACTATTTTATTATGTCATTTCTCAGCTATTATCAGTAAAAAATGAACTGCCTATGAAATTTTGACAGTTATGCCTTAGATTTTTCAGAGTGGTATAGGTCAATACTTTCAATCAAAAAAATCACCTTGCAATATATGCCTTTACAAGGGAATGATATCAATGTTTCACCTATGCAACTGGAGCATATCAGATGAAAGAACTTGACTATCTCCAGATGAGGACTAATACCTAGAATATGTCAAAAGTGTTAGCAGTAGTATTCCAACTGTGTTCTGAGACCAGAATCAGAAGAAATGGGATTAGTCTGGGAGAAAAGATTTGGAGAAAGGAACAATTTCCCCAACAGTGAGTTAAGAAACACTGCTTACTAAGGTGTTTTTTTTTTTTTTTTGCTTGTTTTAAGCGCTAACATGGGGTCACCTCTAGATGCCAACTTTTACAGAGAGGCTTGACGCACAGCTAGACTTTTCTCTACAAATAGAATCAGACTATCTGTCCTCTCAGGGTGTAGAGAGAGGAAGACGCAGAGCTAGAAGGGAGGTTTTAAAGCCTATGGTTCAGTCTATAGAGAAAGAAACTCATGCCTCTCTAGCACCCAGCACAGCAAGTCAAGTTCAGTGCAGTGAGGAACTTATCCTGGGTCTCCTAATTCCTGGCTGCATTCTTATCAAGAAATGTTATTATGTAGGAAAACTTTCTTTTCTATTTTTTTAAAGATCTTATAAAACAAAATACCGCATCCTACCAAGTATAATAGTTCATACTTAGCATATGTAGGCATCTGTCACAAATAGAAGCAATATATTTCTTGAAAGGAAAAAGAATATCAAACAATTAAAAGAGAGAAAATAGAAAATATTGGATTTATTTTCTTTTTAGCAAGATGGAAACTTGAAAAATTTAGAAATATCAAATAATGAAAAAGAAATAGGAAAATATTTTAATTGTGCCCTTCATGTAAAGTACAAATTGAAACCAACCTACCTAGAAATGTAAAGGCCCAAGGGAAATCAATAAATAAAATCCAGATGAATATGGGATTTGTTTTCATTATTTTGAGTTTGATTGTATCAAATAAGATGCAGTAGATACAGCAAGCTAACAGACTACTGTTGAATATCAGTGGTCAAAGGACCACAGAGTATCAATGATCACCTGCTAACAATGGATCTAACAAGTGTTCTGAAGTCCACTTTTCCTGTCTGTAAACTGGAGTCACACCTGCCAGGGCTGTTGTGATGATTCCACATAGGTGACTTTGCAGCCAGCATCTCCCAGCCTCAGCAGCTTTGTGGCCGTACTCCCATCCATCCCAGAATGGCCACCCAGCCACCAACATCCAGGAAAATAAATCACAGGACACTTCTTACTTTAGGAAAATCCCATGTTCATCTTATTATATCATCACAGAAGTCAGGGGAACTGGGAATAACCTCAATGTTAAAAAGCTGCATCAAATATACTCCTTGAGCTCATCTGCCCTGTGATTTTATTTGCTTGAGTTCCATTCCTTTCCCTTCAGATAGGGTGTATCCTGGTTGGAATATGTTGTCTTCCATTTCATCTTGTAGCCCCTCTTCTTTCCAGATCTGGTGGGCACCAAATGCCTATCATGGAGTTAAGAATTTACTGCCCCTCTTCCTGGACGATATGTCAGGACTGTTGAAAGTAATGGAGAAGGACATGTAGTCAGCTGGGATTGCTTTGTTTGGCTGAGCACTTCAGATGTTAAAATTGTGAAGTTTTTAAGAAAATATTGATTAGTGTAAGTTTCAGCCTTAGTTAATTTTTTTTCTAGCCAACACCAGGTACTTAGTTGCCTTTTGGTACGTAGTAGCCAGTATTTTAATTAGTGTTACTTTTATCAGCAAGGCTTTTATTCCCATTTGATTGAAGCCCGCCTGGAGAAGCTGGTCCCCCAGATCCTCCAAGGAAAATTCTGATCCCATTAATTCTGCCAGTTACTGCTAGGACTCTGTTCCCTCTGCACACATCAAATTCTGCTCCCAATAGTCCTCTTCCTGTCACCATGGATGACCCATTCTTCTCTGTGTGATTCTTTGCACATAATTTACTTTGTATAATTTTATTCTCATTTGTATACGCCTGAGTGTATGTTCCTGGGTATGGAACGCTTTCTCAGTGCACATATCCAGCCTTCACTCTCACACTGGCTGAAGATGAAGTGTCCTTCCCAAGCAATGTGGTTATAATTCAGTGCTCTGAGTCAACATCAGGCCTGGTGTGAGTTGCGTACTTCATTGTTATGCTTGGTTTGCTGTCATCAAATGCCCAATTTACCAAACTCACTAATTTGCAAAAAGTTACTTCTTGTTTCTATTTAAAAAGTTTAGGCAATTCCCTTGGAAAGGAATGGTTTTAACACTTTTTGAAGATTTCTGTGAAATTGTATTTGATTGTTGTGAAGTTCTAGTGTAGTTTAGTTTTATTTTGGCGGCAAACACTTTACTGTGGCCAGGAAAAGCTTATTAATGTCTGGATTCTTCTGTACTTTTGGTCTATGATTTTTGGAAATGCATATTTTTCGTGTGTTTTGAATTACAAGTAATGTGCGTATCCTAATGTCAAGGATTTTATAAACAACTAAGTGGATTTCACTAAAACATGTACAATAGAGTCCATTGCCTTTTGTCCCTCTCAGAATTCTCAGATATTTTTATCTAGCTCAATTCAAAGAATATTTTGCATATGTTCCAAAAATTTGAGAAGTCTTAGCATCTGAAATGTGAACAGTACACAGAATTGACATCCAACTTTGAGGGACTAACAAATCTACTGCAAAACCAACTGAGTGAAATGGCCACAGTGAAATAAAAGCTTAAACTAAATCTAAAACTAAACCTAAACTAAAATTTCAAAACGAAGCCTTAAAGACTGTTGAAATTTCCCAAGCAACTTTGCTATAAACTTCAAGTAGGTAACAGAAAACAAGTATTTGGAAAATATATAATTTGGTTAATTTTTCTTTTGGCTAATAGGCTTTCAGCAAACTGTCCTTGAGTGAATTGATTTTTGGTGAACTGGTTTCTGAAAAATAAGCTTTTGGTAGATGAGTAAACTTGAAAAATTTGACAAGTTGGCTGTTTGGTCAATTGGCTTTCAGAAAATTGATTTTCAGGGAATTAGATTCTTCCACAATTCCCTAGAAATAAATGATGAATGGAATGAGAATGAAATGGTAGATGGTAAAGCAATTAGGAGTACAATAAGACATCAAGTATATTTTTTTCTTGGGTCCCAGAGTTGTGACTACAGACTGAATCTGAGGATAAAAGCATTAAGTATCCCATCTTATAAATTTAAAGAACTACCAGCAATTGGGCTTATTAGACAGCATAACAAAATCAGAACTGGCCCTTCCATCTATCACCGACATCCCCTCCTTACCCTCCCATACGCCCAGACTGAAAGGGTGCAATCTTGATGCCTTTTGGAGAAATGCAGTCTTGGAGAAAGGTTGTTCCCTCCCCAAAGCCAAGGGAGGGGGGAGGGGGAGGTCTCCGAGAGAATTGCTTTTAAATATTGGGAGTGTACACAAGAAGAGAAGACTGTTATTTGTTCCTCCTTTGGATGTCTTCTTGGCCATTGAACTTGCTGACCCAACCCTGTACCACTTGGTCAAAAGAAAAGAGAATTGAAAAGAGACAGTATGGTGGGGAACTGCCAGGAGGACAGAGGTTAGGTTGGGCCCACAGGTTCCCAGTTTGTGAGGTAAGAGTGATGGGTCCTGCATATGCCAGCAGATCCAAGAGTTGGCTGTGTTATAAAGATGAGACCAGAGACACCATCTTGATGGGATTACTAACATGCAGGGAGCAAAGATGCATGGGAGAGATATAGCAAATACAACACTTGCCTTTGGCCCATGGGAGGGGCAGACTGATTCTCACAGGGGACTACTATTGCGTAGTGTTAGGCTCACCATCCATTCTCATTGAGCCCACAGATAACAGAAGTTGTAGCTAACCAGGGAGAGAACTGTATCTTACCCAGCTTAGTAAGGAACGTTTGCGTCTTCCCCTTTTCCTTCTTCCAAGCTCAGCACACTGTGACTAAAAGGAAGGATGTGAGTGAAGATCGGTTGCCTCTGCATCCCCCACCCCTTCTCCAAGCTGCTGGAACCGTAGATTCCATGCAACGATGAAGGTGGGGAGGTGATGGACTCTGCATAGAGTCTGAGATTAGAGTTTTAAAAATGAATAGAGTTGAATCTTACATAGACAATGACACTGAATAGAGTTGGATCTTACATAGACAATGACACTATTTTTGTAACTAAAAGTTGAGAAAGTTATAGGAAACTGGTCTAAAAAGGATACTTTCAATATAGTACAGCTTGGGGCTGTTATTGAAAGACATAAAACCCTTTCAGGTTTAAACCTCAATGAATTGGATCTCCCAACAAGCAGGTTATGAAACTCGATGGAATGAGTCAGCCAAAAACTGGTGGAATCAGAAATAATGTGTTTTAAAGGGGATGGAGAAGAGGGACTGGGGTCAAGAGAAATTTAGGGGAAAAGATTCGCAAGATTCAGCAACAGAGTGGATACGAGAAGCAAGAACATAAAATGACTTGTAGGTTTCTGGTTTGGGTGTCTTATGCTGAAGTTAGCTGAGAAACTGGGAAAACAGGTGGAATAGAAGACAAAACATTTAGGATTGGAGTTTGTAGTGCCTGTGGAGGAGTCTGAAGGAGATGACAAGAAGATAGAGTGAATGAATAATTTTTCTCCCTTTCTACGCTTAGGGAATAAAAGATACAGTTAGGAATATCTATCTATCTATCTATCTATCTATCTATCTATCTATCTATCAATCTATCTTGTTAGGAATATATATATTTACAATACACATATGCATACCCATGTATATGTATAGATATTACATATATAAAACAACATGAATATTGAAAAAGTATATAAACACTTGTAAATCACAACGTACAAAATGGGTACGTAGGTGTTGAAAAGATATAGTTAGAAGCTCTGTTAAGAGTGGAAGGTGCCTAACAGGGGAGATGTTGTAAAAGATGTTTCAGTTTTGAACATATTCTTCTGCTTGGTTGAAAGTCTCTCTTTTATTATCACTTTTCTCCTCAATTTAAAGACAAGAAATTTATGTTGTTTTGTTTTTAAAAATATATCACATTTTTCTGTTTAGAAGAATAATATTTACTCACAGTAGAAAATTTGGAAAATATAGAAGAGAATGAAGATGCTGCTTTCCATTATATAGACATTTTATTGTTTCTGTTTGGGTAAAAATATCACTTTGTATCCAGATAATAAGATTGAAAACAGGTTGAAATGAGCTAGGGAAATTGCTGAATTTTGCAGAACATTCCAAGTATTGAGTAATATGAATTTGGGAGTAGGCAGTATGCATGTCTGTTTGTTGGAGATGGTGGTGGTGGCAGTTATATCAAGTTAACAATGACAGTTTTTGTGCTGTTAATATGAAAATAGAAAGTGTGAGTATGTTCCAGATACATGACAGCATATTATTTTTGTTCAATGGAAACAGATGTTATGAAAAAAATTGGATCAGAAGTAATCTTGATGGAAATATTTTCACTATGTTATATACTATGTAAAGACGCAAATTCCTTTTCTCTTTTTAGCTGTAACCTCAACTCCTCTGGGGAAACAGGAATGTAATATATATATTTTTAAAGCAATAAGTAACCTAAATAGAAGAAAGTAAATTTTAAAGACAAAAATCTGGCCTTCTGGATGCTTGCAATTCTAAGCTATTTTATTCTAACCAAGTTGTTTCTCTTTTCATTCAATGTCTGGAACACGAAAATGAAGGTAGATTCGAAAGTCGAGAGACAACTAAAGTGACAGTAGAATATTAAATCATGAAATTGACTGTGTCTTTTCCTTCTTTGTGATATTTTCTGTAAAATATCCAGGAGAGTTGCCATTTTCATCTTTCTCATTTAGGTGTATTTAGACAAATGCAAACTCTACCTGTAATATTTTCTCTCTCATGATTAACTCATTACTTTTTCAAAGTTTTCAAGTCTTAAGCTCTCCTGCTTAGGATTTCAACATAGCTCAAATCAGTTCAATAATGTATCAGTCATGGTTCAGTCAGAGAAGCAGAACCACTACGATGAATGGATGTGTGTGGCTTCCTTCCTTCTTTCCTTCCTTCCTTCTTTCCTTCTTCCCTTCCCCTTCCTCTCTCCCTCTTCCTCTCTCTTTCTCTCTCTCTCTTTTCCTTCCTTCCTCCTTTCTACCTTTCTTCCATCTATCTGTCTGTCTGTCTATCTATCTATCATCTATTTAATATTTCTGTTTTATTGTTGTTCTTTAAACATTTAATTCACTTGCAGTGTATTTTGATGTTAGGAGTGGTGAAGGAAGGGGTCCAGATTTAAAATACTATGTTTTTACATGTTAAGATTTCTATTCCCTCTTCCCTCTATTAGAGGAGTCAACAGTTTAGAAGGTGCCTTGCCAATTGCATTCTAAGTCAGAACTTTGTGGCTCTATAATAATCTGTGATAGTCTCTCTCAATTGAAGTCCCACCCTTCATTTGTTTTTATACAAAAAGGCTCGGTTGTCCATCTTCCCTTAATGTCTGTTCCTTTTTTATCTTTCTTAGATCAGGTTCTTGGAAACAGTCTGATGTAGAGAATTGCCTGCAGAAGTTTTATTGGGGAGTGCCTTTAGGAGATACACCCATAATGAAGGGAGTAAGAATGGGCATTAAGAAAGAGGACGCAATTAAGGTTTCAGGCATTTCTGCGGGGAGCCCTGGAATTGGGATAACCCTTCAGAATTATCCCAAAATTAAGGGAAGAGGACTGGGCTTTTGTAACCCCACATCAGCCAGTCATTGTTCTTTGAGAGAAGATGTAACCTCGAGGGAGGTGGTTCCTTGTGGCGAGAGACAGTCCTACGAGGCTCTCAGCTGTGGTCCATCACAGATGATATTCCCAGCTGCTGGGGGCTTTAGGGTTGGCCTTGAAGAGAGGCTCTGGTTGGCACCACAATATCCCCTGCACTGCCAGACGGAAAGCAGTTGTTTATTAATTTTGTTGTCATTCTTACCCTTTGCCCTGTTGTGGTTGCAAAACTTCCACACTAGTTGGATTCTAATATTACAACAGCTATTTCTGTAGCTCCTTAGTTATTTTAGGCTCTGTTAAGGTTTTCTGTCAGTTTCAAAGCTGTTTCTTTATTTCTGTTTGTCTATGTACGAATAAAATAAAAAAGTTTGAATATTTTATTTCTTCTAACCAATCATTTTCATATATGAGCATATCTCAAAGCAATTATTCTGCAATGGAGATCAGAGGCCAAATAGAAAGTCAATTTCCAGAAATTTGTCAGATACCAGTGTAAGATAGTTTACGAGCATATTGAGTATTTTCCCTGGAGAGGTCAGATGCTCGATGAGATGGTAAAAGGTATACGGCAAGGATGTTCTCCCACAGGAGCCTGAAATTTAGAAAATGAGAAAGTATAATTGACCTTGTTCAGCTGCAAGTGACAGAAAAACAAACCAAATTGGCTTGTGATGGTTAATTTTCTGTATCAACTTGACCGGGCCAAGGAGTATCCAGATTATACATTATTTCTGGGTCTGTGAGGGTGTTTCTGAATGAGATTAGCATTTGAATCAGTGGACTCAGTAAAGTTGATTGCCCTTTCCACTGTGGGTGGACATCATTCAATTTGTTGAGGGCCTGAAGAGAACAAAAAGGCTGATGAAGGAGGAGATTGCCCCTTTTGCTTCCTGCCTTCCTGCTTCTGCCTTTGGACTGGAATTCGCACCATCAGCTCCCCTGGTTCTCAGGCCTGCAGACCCAGATTGGAATTACACCACTGGTTTTCTTGGGTCTCTAGCTTGCAGACTGCAGATCTCGAGACTTCTCAGTTTCCATAATCACAGGAGCCAATTCCTCATAATAAATCTCTTCCTATGTGTATGTAGATATCCTCTTGGTTCTGTTTCTCTGGAGAGGCCTGACTAATACATCTAGACAACATGGGAATTTATTGGCTAATATAACTGAAAAGTCTGTGGCTGGCTAGGGATTCAAATAATGTCACCTGGATCTAGTATTTCTCCATCTTTCTGCTTGGCTTTTATCTGTGTCAGCTCTAACCTCAGACAAGCCCTCCCACGACAACTGAGGTTTCTGCCAGCAGCCACAGACTTATTTCCTCTCCATGAAAAACCCAAGACACAGTACTCCTTTTAACTAGCAACTTCCAGAAAACATCTGGGCCTGATTCTCATTGGCTAAAGCACAGAATACAATGATTAATTGGCTTAGGACTTGTGTTCACCATGAAGCATGTGACGCACCTACATGGCCTGAGAGTCAGAAAATTGGGATTTTATCAAAGGAAATTGGGATGTGATTGGCAAAAAAGAGAAAAGAGATGCCAGGTAACAAAAAGAACAAATGCCTTCTAAAAAGAGCTGGGCTATATATTTATATTTTCATTTAATGGGTATTTATTTAATACCTAGTATATCTTGGGAACTGTGTTAGATGCTGGCACACAGAAAAGAACAAGATAAAGTCCCTGCTCTCATAGAGCTTGTATTCTCATGGGGAGGAAATAAAATAAACAGATAAATATGTCACATGTCATGCCAGTTATCAATTTATTGTCTCTTTGAATCCTCCCTTCTTTGCCTCGCTTTGTAATTCTGTCTCTGGACCCTGTGAATATTTCTCCTTTTCCAGCTGGTAGAATATTAAATTTCATCAATAAAAGTCACTGGCCAAAGTGACAGTGGGAGGAAGATACTTCCTTTCAAGGTTCCAGTCCTCCATCTTTATTATTCAGTGAGGAAGCCCAGCAGTTCTTGAAGATGAGCTCCAGCTGCACCCTAGGATATGCTCTCCTCACCAGGGCCACTTCCCAACATTTTGGTCTGCCTGTACCCTCCAGGAATGGCAGGCAGTGATGGCCTGGCCATGCCTTCTGGCAATGGTGGGCCAATTCTATAGACCAGCTCCATCTGCCCTCACCCTCTGGCAAGAGCAGACTGCTTCTAAAGACCAGTGGTAGCTCATACCCTTTGGCAAGTTTCTTTGCCACAGCCAGACTACATGTTCCTGTGATAGCCATACCCTTTTTGAGAAGGTCTGAATCTCAGCCTTGGGGGAGGGGAGCACTCTTAGTCCTTAGCTTCCTTTTTGTGCTTTCTTCTTCAGCCTAGAGGGAGTAGTCATCTTTTTGTGTATGCTACCTCTAGACCCCTTAGGGTCCCCTTCTGCCCCTTTTATTAGTTAACCACCTCCTACTAGTTAACAATTCTTATTTTAAATTTTCCCTGTTTAAATCCATGGTGTGGTTCTGTCTCCTGACAGGGCACTGACTAATATACATGTCATGCAGTAACAAGTGCTAAAAAGAAAAATGAGTTTGGTGGAGAGAAAGGGAATTGTTTTGGAGGATTTTGAGGCCTGAATAGAGTAGGGACATGAAACTTGTAGGGAAGAGTGTTCTAGATGGAACAAACAGCACACACAAAGTCCCCGAGGTAGAAGTGAGCTTGGCATGCCCAATGAAGAACAGAAGCCTGGTGTGATCGGGCTTGAGTGAGAGAGGGGAAAAGTGGTAGGAAACAAGGTCAGAAAGGCAGTCAGGAGGCAGATTATGGAGGGTCTTTAGGGTCATAGTAAGGAGTTTGGATTATATTCTGCAAACAATGGGAAGCCACTGGAAGGATTTGAGCAGAGGAGTAACATAGCCTGATTTATACTTTTAAGAATCCCCTCTGGCTTCCGTGCAAAAGAATCAGTTGTGGCAGGTAATGGGGCTATTAAAATAATTCATGGAAAATGATGGAGGTTGGGACTAGGTATGGAAGTAGAGGTAGTGGTGTGTGGTCATTTTCTGGATACATTTGAAGGTAGAGCTAACAGGGTTTCCTGATAAATTGAAGAATGAAGTTACCATTACCTGAGATGGGGAATATGAGAACAAACATGTTTGGGGTTTCTGTGGGTCAAGTATTTAGCTTTGGAGAGTTTTAACCTACATTAAGTTTGAGAAGCCTATGTTTATTTGGTTGTCATTAGCATATAGATAGTAATTCTACTGGATGGAATTCCTAATGTATTGAGTGTAGATAGGTAAGATAAGTCTGAGGGTGGAACCCTGGTTTATTGGAATATTTAGAGGTTGGCAATATGGAGAAGAACAAGCAAAAAACGGATGGGAGCATCCAATGAGCTAGGAAGAGAATCAAAAGAGTGTTCTAAAAATGAAGAAACCATTTCAAAAAGGTGGAAGAATGTAAAAATATTCTGTATCAATTGTTTCTGATAGAATAAGATGGAATTTGAAGTTTGATCATAGCATCTAGCAATATGGAGGTCAGTGGGGACCTTGACAAGAGCTGTTTTGGTGGAGTGGTAGGGACAAAAATGTGATTGGATTGGGTTCAAATGAGAGGTGAGGAAAGGAAGTGCAGCCAACTATTTCACAGGCATATTGCTGTCAAGAGAAATGGAGAAATGAGGCAATTGTTGGATAGAAATATTTGCTCAAGAAAGATTGTTCAAGTAGGCTTTCATGGTAATGGTCCACTCAGCAGGAAAATAGAAGATGCAGGAAAGAGAGAGAATAAATGCTAGCTAGACCAATATCCTTGCATATATGAGAGGGGTAAATCCATGTGCAATTGGTGGGCATGACTCTTGATAGGAGCACAGACAGTTCATCTACAGAAATAACATTATATACAAGAAGAAGAGTACATTTAGTGGTGGGAACACATGGATACTCTCTTTTGATAATTTCTATTTCCTTAGAAAAATAAGAGCAGTGCTTTTAGTTGAGACTGAGGAGTGAGGAGAAGTTGTTTGAGGTTTGTGGAGAGAGTGTAATACGAAAAATATTGCCTGGGAAAATGGAAAGATGAATTGACTAGAGAAACATACAGAATACAAGGCAATGAATGTGCACAAATAAGACAGCACATTCTTAGTAAGTGAAGTCAAATCCTAGTGAAGCCAGAAATACTCTTTCCCCTCTCCCACACCTAAAATGTGCACATCACAAAACTCATCTCACAGCAAAAGGCCTGAACCATAACCATTTCTCCATTTGAAGTTCTGCCTATCCTACCTATGGTAAGAGAGACTGGGACCGAGGCAGACAGTTAACAAGGGCACATTATATGGACTAGGAAAGTAGATGGACCCAAAAGCCTGTAAAAACTTATTTTTCAGCATTTGAGGTTTAGATTCCTTGGATAAGTAGAATCATAGATATCTGAAATGCAAACGGCTTATGTTTCCAGGTCTGAAAGAACCTTTGTATGAGACTGGCTTTTTAGACTTAGCAATTTGTAAACTTATCCTTTTCAAGTAGTCTTAAGTCTTCCAAATGGATGGAACCCAATTAATAAAAGCCACTCCTATGCCCATGTAAGTTAAAGAACTTGAATTGGCAAAAGAAAGTAATGTTTGTCAAAACATCTTTCTTTTTTTTGCTGTTTTGGACCAGGCTTCTTCACAAATATTAACTCACTTAATTCTTAAGTCAGCCTAACCAGTTAAGTATTTGTGGTAGAAATCTTTTGTCTTCTCATCATACTTTTTCCACTGGGAGCTGCCCATTACCCATCATTTGTGATTTTGATGGAACTCTGCTGGCATGGACATGTGATTCAAGTGATTTGAATGGGCCAATAGAATCTTCTCCAGGAATTGATATGTGGATGCTGGGAGAGAAACGGTCTCTCTTTATTCATTAATTAACTCTTTCAATAAATATTAATGAGTATCTTCTATGTTCCAGCCACTGTTCTAGGTTTTGGGGATAAAAAAGTGGGCAAATCAATGTCTCCCTTCACATGGGACTTTCCTTCCTCTGCTACTGAGAACTGTAAGAACTGTGTTATTCAGAAGATTCCACTTGTTATGTATTTTCCTGCCCAATCTGCCTGAGAACGAAACAAACAAGAGAAAAACTGAGCCCAGAGACTGGGAAACATACAACACTGTGTCAATCTCGGGTACTCGGTTTCAGCCATACCTTAAGTTAAATCCATTCCTCAACTTTTAGGTTACACTGATTTTTTCTCTTTATCCTTAAGCCAGTTGGAGTTGGATTTTCATTTATAGTATAAGAAAATAGTTAATGAGTACCTGTGAGTAGACTAAAACTCTGCTAGATGTGGGGGATGTACAGGAGAAGAAAAGACATAGAGACCAGGCTCTATGGAAACTTCTAATGGGGAAGGCAGATAATAAATAAACGATTAATAAAATTTCAGATAGTAATATGTGCTTTGAAAAAATTTAGAAAGGTTAATGGAGTAGAAAATATGTGTGCATGTGGAAGCGTGTGGAGACAACTTTATTTAAAATGTCAAAGAAAGTCTCTCTAAGGAATTGACGTTTGAGCTGAGATCTGGATCGTCAGGGAGCCAGCCGTGTGAAAATCTGGGGCATGAGTTTCCCAGTAGGGGAAAATACAAGTACAACGTCTCTGAAATCCAGATGCTCTTGTTGTATCCAAGTATCATAAAGAAGCTCACAACGAACAGGGTTGGTGGGTGAGGCATGATCAGTTTATGTAAGGCCTCTCAGAACTTGCTAAGGAGTTTGGATTTTATTATAATTCCATTGTAAAACCATTGGTGACTTTACGTAGAAGCATAAACTTATTTTTGTTACTTCGTGTTACATCACAAACCATTATTTTGACTGTTACATGAAGAACGGACTACAGTGGGGCAGGAGAAAAAGCAGTAGGGAAACCAGGTAAAGGTCTATTAATCCAAGTGAGAGATGTCACCAGCTTGAACTAGGGTGGTTGTGGGGAAGACAGAGGAAGTGGTTGGAATCAGGATATGTTCTTAGACAGTGCAAGCAGGACCTCCTGATGGATTAGATATGTGACTGGAGGGTGAGAGAGATGAAGAGTGGGAGAGGAAGATCAAGAAAACATCAAGGATATTTCCTAGGTTTTTGGCATAAGCAACTGGATGAATAGTGGTGACACTAAAGGAGATGGAGAAGATCTGGAGAAGAAAAGGCTGGTAAGACTGAAGATGGGATGAGTGGATAGATGTCACAATTTTAATATTGGATGTGTTAAGTGAAATGTTTCTTACCTACAAAAGAGCAGATGTTGAGGACACTGTTGGATTTGCCAATATGGAGCTTGGAAAATCATCTGAGCTGGAGATATAAATATATATTCTAATTGAAGCCATGGGATATAATGAGATCTCCTGGGGGGTGAGGATAGGTATAGAAGAAGGACAAGGACAGAGCCCTTGGATACCCCAACATTTAGAATTCAGGCAGAGAAAGAGGAGTCAGCAGAGGAGATTGAAAAGGAATGACTATTGGGGTCATAGGAAATCCAGGTGATTGTGATAGTAAGGAAGTCAAAAGAAGGTAGTGTTTTGAGGGAAAGAACGTGCTCAGCCATGCCCACTGAGGACCAGCTACTGAGAGTCCAGTAAGGCAAGGAATGAAAGCTGAATATTGGTCTTTTAAGTTGACCTCGAAAAGAAAAATTTCAATGGAGTGGTGGTACAGACAGGAACTTACTTGTGGTGGACTGAGGAGAGATGGGGAAATCAGAACAGAGAGACTGAGTATGGACAATTTTTTCAGAAGGGTGGAGAAATGAGGCAGTTGCCAGAAGAGAATATGGAGACAAGGAAAGGTCACTTGCAACCAAGAGTCCTGAACAATACTGTATCATTATCCTCATTACACAGATGAGGGAATTGGGGCTTGGAAAGTGTAGAACCTGCTCAATGACACGTGGCTAATATGTGGTAGTATTACAGTTTAAAGTCAGGGCTTTTTTGCTGAAGTCCACACTATTTCATACTATATGGTAGCCTTTGCTGTTTGCACTCTGTGTACAGTATCTAGCACTAATAGGCAATATTATGGTAAACAATATTTGCAATACACAATGTATCTATATATTATTATTGCTGTTATTACTATTCTGATTTCCAGGAGTCTAGAACACCTTTATCACAGTGTCCATTATATTTGTCATCCACATAAAGCAGAAAAATGACAGCAAGTGACACTTTTCTCTCTAGACTGGAATTTGGAGCACAATGATTTAGTTGATGATGGAAAATTTCAAAACTCAGAATTCTTTATTATCTAGTCAAGGCACAAAGATCAAAAGTAATCACTAGGTCCCAGGTATATAAAACAATTTAATCTTTTTCTAAGAGCATTAAAAGCTGTGTGTTTGCCTACTCTCTGGAATTTTATACTTCCTAATTTTCAGTATTATTTGATGGCACAGGTACATATTCAAGTAAGAATTCATGGGACAGTCTTCTTACAATTCATTGTATAGTCACTTGTCATTTGCATTTATATGTTGAATTTCTTCATTAATGCCTGACCTTTAAATTCAACACCCTGGGTGCCTGTTTTTTGAGATATATTTTCTTCTTCATATATCATTAATTTGAATATTTATGGCTTTTTCACTGTACTTTTCCTTCACAGTATTTGGTTGTATGTAGGTGACCTTGAATTTCTTAGACATCCTTAACTCTTGTACAGAGTTTTGACTGAATTACCAAAGTCTATCTGCTTTTTGGCCTAAGCATAGCACTGGGCACTAGGAAAGTGAAAGCTAATTGCTGCCCTGCTGCTGATTCCCTTTGTGATTCTGGATAAACCACTGGCCGGCCCAGCTTCCTTCTGCTCTCACATCTGAGCTGGTAATCAACAATCTTCTCTTCCCAGATTATTAGGTTCTGGGCTTTTTGTGATGGCAAATGTTTCAATGGTTTGTGCCGTTTTTATTTCAGGAGAGGAGTAGTACTTACTAATCTTACAAGAGTGTTGTGAAAATTAATTAGTTAATGTTCACAAAGTACTTTGAAGATTAAAAGCCCAGCATAAATGCTTATTATTGTTTTATACACACCAACGGCCTAACTGGGCAGGCGAATGTGTTTCCCAGAGATGAAAGGATTAGGCAACATAGAAAATTGTGGCTTAGTATTGTAAAGTTGGCAAACAGGTTACTCAGGGAATTACTCTCACCAGAACACTAATGTCCCATCAAGGCCTAGAAGAATGTCGTTTGTTAGAACTAGTGTTGACTTCCAAAGTATCCCAGCCAAGGTGAATATTATTGCACGACATTGACTGTAATGAGAGACTGGTAAGTTTCTCAGGTAGAGATGAAAGAGAGAAAGGTAGCTGCAGGGCTCTGAGGAGCTAATGCTACTGAAGAGCCCTCAGAACCCTATTTGATGATAAGATGGAGTGCTGATTGACTGGAATCACGCTTGGTCAAGCACGTTCAGCAGGGTTCCAGCTGAGGTCAGAGCCATTAAATAGAATCTGCAGGTCTGCAAATGCATACCTTAATCTTGAACACTGCTGGAGGAATTTAAATTGGTATAGCTTTTTGGGAGGAGAAGTTGATAATACACACCCAAAGTGTTACAAGGGTGCATATGCTTAACCCATCAATTTCCTTCCTAGGAATTCACCTTTTGGAATATTTACCTGTTTGCTTTGGTGTTATTAATAATTATAAAATTTAAACAATGTAAATGTCCCAAAATAGGGGATTGATGAAGCAAATTATGGTTCAAACATAGAGTGAAATGTCATAAAGCTACTAAAAATGAGACTGTAGATGGTTATTTACTAACAAGAAAAGAGTTCCAAAACATATTAAGAAAAAGCCAGCTATAAGTATAGCATATATGCCAATCCTCCTCTTTTTGCTGAGGAAGACTGGCCCTGGGCTAATATCCATGCCCATCTTCCTCTACTTTATATGGGACACGGCCACAGCATGGCTGACAAGCAGTGCGTCAGTGGGCACCTGGGATCCGAACCCGCGAACCCCAGGCTACCAAAGCGAGAACTAAACCACTACACCACTGGGCCAGCCCCACCCAAGAATTTTTATTTTTATCTGCTTATCCCTATTTCCTAGTTTCTCTATACTAAACATTTATTACTTTCATAATTAAGAAAACTTATAGAAAAAGAAAATATACATTTCCATCGGCATTCATGTGGAAGAAGATATACAAAATGAGATCATAAAATTGGCATAAAACCTTTGAAAAAGATCCAAAAGAAATATAAAGAGGAAAATAAATGATAAGATAGCTTAGTTTATCTCACAGTTTATCAGGCTTCTTTTTGGCCTCATGGTCACAACCCAATAAGGCCTCTCCCCAGGTCCATACCAGCACTCCTGGCCTCTCACCCAAGCCAAGGCTTGAGATACTAGGGATCTACTCTGCACCCACTGGAAACACAAAGCAGCACTGTGGGGGAGTTAGTGCCCTGTGAGCAGAACCTTTGACTGATGGAAAACAGGAGCCAGTGGATATAGTCTTCTTCCTTCTTCCCTTGGATGCACTGCCCTGAGATGCAGCAGCTTACAAGCCTCTCTGAAGAGTCTAATGCAGGAATGAGCAATCAGTATCACTTCAAACACAGAGGGGGGCAGCTCTATAAAGGATCCTTTTATTTGGCACTTCCCTCCTTCTCTGGCCCATTTCCACTTTCCCTCAATTCTGTTTCCTTGCATTACAGTAGCACCCGAGCTTTGCCTGAGGCTCTGCTTTCTGGGAAATACCAAGCTAAGACACACTATGAGAAACACACAGATAAAGTAGCATGGGATTCCAAAGGCACTATTGCCATTTATTCAATTAGACTTAAAATAATAATAGCTAGTATTTACTGAATGGTTTCCATGTGCCAGGAACTAGACATTGTATCATTTAATTCTCATAACAACATTTATAATTGAAACAGCTTTGGACTAGAGAGGTTAAGAAGTCAGCTCAAGGTCACAGAGCATGGGAATTTGAACTTAGGTGTGTTTGATCTCTCTCACACCTTGTGGTATACATGATCTTGAAACACGGGATACAGAAGAATCCAAAGAGATGTTTCATACCTCGAGGATTATGGTGTGGCTAAGCAGCCACAACTAGGACACGTAATACATCAATACAACATGAAAGATGATGTTCAGTAAAATGTTAAATTATGTGACATGGACTATAATTATCAAATTCAGAAATGAAAGAGAAATTCAAGTGGCCAGAAGGAGTCAGTGGCAGGGAGGATGTTGCACCAAAGATGAATCTTAAAGGTTGAGTATGATTTGAAAAGATGGAGGGAAGAGAGGAGTAAAGCCAAAGAATTTCACGGCTGAGACAACAGAGGGGAGGATTAGCGTGACGTGTGTGTGGAACAGGGGGAGGGAGTCCAGAATAACAGAAAAATGACCTGTGGTGGGATTTAGTGAATTTGGTTCCTGGAGACCCAGGTTATCATGATTCTTGAAAGAAAGCAGAAGAGTTTATGTTTATTATGTAGGGAAAAGCAACCATTCAGTCCTTCTGAGCAGGAGGAAGGTATGACCATTGCAGTACACAGAATGATTTTCTAGGGAGGAAGAATGTAAAAACAAGGAGATTTGGCTATTGTGTTAGTCATGAAATGTAATGTTTTGCTTGGTAGATGTAAGAATTTTGTGTTTATAAATTAAACACACACACACACGCACACACAACACGATAGAGCAATTATGGGATGGCATATCGTGCATCTTCATTTCATGAAAATACGGGTTAGAATTCTCTAGAGTCATCTGTCCTTAGGATGTAAGCTCCCATAACAGTAATTTAATTTCAGCTAAGACCACAAGGAAAGGGCATTTATTTAATATTTACTATGTGCTGGGCACTGTGCCAAGTTCTCTACATGTCGTTAATCCTTCCAACCCTTTTAGGATCTCCCATTTTCACCTGAGGAAAGTAATGTTGAGAGACTTTCAGTAACTTGTCCAAGTTCAGTGGCTAGTGAACGATTAGAGTCAGAATTCGAACCTTGGTCTGTTTGACTCCTCGATTGGAGTCCTCTTCCTCCTGACTCTTGGGAGTCAGCCTCCCAAAGCCCTTCCCCTGGGAGGGTCTGGGCTCCCTGAGACACAAGAGTGACCCCTGTTCTTCATGAGCATCCATGTCAGTTAATTAAAATTTAAGAACTTTTCAGTTTCTGAGGATCTTAGAAGCCTTTGCATCAATCTAGCTGACTGACAAATGCCCCAGTTAAGTTGATTTGGCATTGAGGGAATTTAATTCAGAGCAATTGCCCATCACTCATAGACTAGAACAAAATTAAATAATGAAATTTGCTAACATGCTTATGCTGACATACCTGTTCACAATGAGAAAAAAATAAAAGTCCCATGGGAAGAAAGTTCTAGGAATTAGAAAATGAGAAATGGTGGCACCTTTTAAGAAAACTGACCAGTTTTTTCCCTTGGGGAGAACTTGTTGGGCTAACAAAGAGGAGTATAAGCAAAACAAATAAACCTTGGGGATTTTTTTTTCTTCTCAGTAGGGACTATTAAGCCCTCCAGTGAGCATGTCCCAGTAGAGTATGTTTTGCATTCAGGTAAGCTGGGTGGCAGCCTTCCTGGTGCAATTTGAGAGGTTCTGGGGGAGATTTCTCAGTCTAAAAGAATAGAACTGAACATTCATAATTACAGGTACTTGCAATTTCAGCAATTAGGTGTTCCTTTCTGTCTTCAAATAAAGGCTTTGGGGCTTTACAAGTTACTTATTAAAATGCAAATACTCCTGGGAGGCATAACAACTTGGATTCTTTTCAGATAATATATTGAAGAAGATTCAATTTAATTCAGTTCATTTCAGTTCACTTGACTTCAATTTGACTCATTTGAGCCCCTACTAAGTGCAAAATCCTCTGCTAGATTTTGTGGGAAGAAAAGATGAATCCGGTAAGTTTCAGTCTTCTGCAAACTTCCTAAGGGGACAGATAGTAAATATTTTTGGCTTTGTGAGCTATATAGTCTCTGTCATAATACTCAACTCTGCCATTGTAGCCAGAAAGCAACATGTAAATCAATGTGGCTGTGTTCCAATAAAACTTTATTTACCAAAAAGGCTGGGAGCTGGATGCTGACCTCTGTTCTAGATGCTTATAATAGGGCAGGGGATTTACTTAAGCTTATCTCTGGTGAAATAAAACCCCAAGAGGAATTTGTAGGACATTGGACTTGACTGGGAAAATCACTGGAATCACCTGGACAACTTTAAAAAGTATAGAAACCTGGGTTCCCTGCCGAGGTCCAGGGATTCAGAAGGAATTGGTCTGGTGGTCTGATCTGGGCACTGGGATTTTTCAAAGATCAATAAAGTTTGAGAAGCACTGTGTAGGACAATACCTGGGAAGTGTTGCTAGATGCAAGAAGGCTCCAGCAGGCAGTATAGGGCTTGTAAAAGCTGGCAGTGTGCTTCAGTTCTTTGGGAAAAGGACATTTAACACGGAAACTTTCCTACCACACTGAAGAACTTAAAAGAAATTTGACTATACTTATAGAAAGGTAAATAACTGGTGATAAGCTGTTCTACAAAATTGGAACAGCCTGTATTTACTTGAACCTGGAATATATTGCAGCCTCAGTCCCTGCTATTGGCCCAGATCTGTAACATCTGTGTTCAGATGCTACCTGTATTAGTTTCCGAGGGCTGCTGGATATAACAAAATACCACAAATGGTGCAACTTAAAACAATAGAAATTTATTCTCTCACAATTCTGGAGTCTAGGAGTCTGAAGTCCAGGTGTCAGCAGAGACATACCCTCTCTGAAAGTCCTAGTGAATATTCTGTTACATGCCTTTCTCCTAGCTTCTGGTGGTCGCTGGCAATCCTTGGTGGTTTTTAGCTCTAGAGTCACCACTCTAACTGTGCCCATCATCACACAGCCTTCTCCTCTCTGTGTGACTGTCTCTGTGTCTCTTCTTCTCTTCTTAGAAGGACACCAGTCACACTGCATTAAGGGCTCACTCTACTCCACTATGACCTCATTTTACCTTGCATCTTAATTACACCTGAAAGGTCCTATTTCCAAATAAGGTCACAGTCACTTGTGCCAGGAATTGGGACACTCCCACGTGAGCATTTACTTTCTCCTAGTGTTTGAAGGGCAGAGGTAGTATGGAATAGTAATAGTGGAAGGAACATTGGTTTTGAATCTTAAGGCAGAGTTTGTGGCTTCATCTGTAAAATGGGACTAAGAATCAGGAAAAGGATATTTAAGAGACACATGAAGAAATTTTTCAAACAGAAAAGCCCTATAAAATTCAAAGTATGAAATGTAAGGGGAAACTAAGTAAATCAATTCAAATGTCAGGTTAATAGGCAGTCTGGATTTAATAAAGAGGAAAGCTCAAGACCACATTTGTGGCCTCTGTAATGGCAACGAAGTCCTGGTTCTACGGCTGAGGTTCTTGCTCTGTTACCCCGTCTAATAAATTACAAATTGCCAGAGCCCTGGGCATTCCCTAAACACTCGGGGAGGCGAGCTGTGGTTTGGAAAGGTGTTGTCCCTTTAATTTTTAGGAAGACATGTACATAGCCTCTTCTTGTTTTGCCGGTTTGTCGCAAACAGAGGTGGCTCTTTGGATAAATCACCTGCCTTCTTATTTTCTCAGTCTAAGTGATGCATCAGATAGGCTACTTCAAGCCTTGAGCATGCTAAGTACCAAGCGAGAAACTTTCCACGTCGCGGTGGAAAGCTGGGAGAAACTGAGCCTGAGTTGGGTGAGACATCGTGCCCGAGTGTCTTCATCTGTAAATTGGGGATGAGAGGACCAACGCCAGAGACTCGCTGTGAGTGCCCTTTGAAACAAGATGCAAGTTGTTAGCATGAGATCAGTGTCAATCACATTAATAAAGCACCAGGACAAAAGCTGGGCGTTTTAATTCTCTGCAGGTCAAAGCCAGACTTAGGACAGGACTGCATTAGGAGACTTAAAGGGGCAACAGCCACCCTGTAGGATTCTAAAGTGGCTCCTTAAAGGGATCAGTAGTGCCCAGGATGGGCATAAAAAGAATGCTGCCAAGACAGATGAAATCTCTCTGTGAAGCTCTGTCCCCAGGAGGCGGCAGGGCCATGGCCCCAGCAGGCAGCCTGAGCTAGATGGCCAGAGTCCAATTCCCACTACATCTGGCAGGGAAATACTCACCCAAGATCTGCTTATAAATAGCATCAGACACCACCCACAGCTGAAGGGCAATTTCCAGGGAGGTAGGGCGGGTGGCTGGAAGGGATGCACAAGAGGCTCCACACCTACCCCCGTTGACCCAGAGCTTAATTTTCATCTGGAAAGAGGTTCCATTTGGCATGTTAATTTTACTTTAGTGAGGAATACCAATAAAGCTGGGACAGACTGGGGCCTTGAGTCTTCCTCCACTGAGAATTTAAAGTTAATTCAAGAGCGTGGAGAGCATTCAAAGGGGAAAGAAAAAAAAGTCTCTTTTTACTCATTTTTCCCCTTTCTTCCCTCTCCCAACTTCTTCAGAAACTTTTGCTGACTTTGTCACTTTCTCAAGTTGCCAGTTCACCCCACCATCTCCCTCCACTTAGAGATGGGGGTCCCCAGATTCGTGTAGTGATGTTGAGGGAAGCCTGGGTCAGACACCTACATTTTTAGAGAAAGTGAGAACTGATGATTGTGTTTAAGGCGATGACATCTCGTGTGTGTGGGGGTGGGGGTGGGGGTGGGGAGAGTGTTTTGAGGTCTGTTATTAGACAGAATGCATCAGGATTAGGAGTTCTCAACCAGCAAAAAAGGATGGGGTATCTGGACTGTGAATTACTATCAGGCCAGCTTTCCTCCTCAGCCTCCTCCAACCCCACACTTCCATGTGGGTAAAACCAGGAGTATATTAATTGTAGGGTAATTAAAATGCTGTGGGTGGAAGGGTGAGATTAAAGGGTGGAAAGCTGAATTAGCAGGTGTCTCTTTCAAAATGCAGGTGAGCTGTCAGCCCTGAAGCAATCTGGAATAGAAAGCCAAGCTCTTGCCAACCAACGATGCATGTTAATTCTTAGGTCCTTTTTCTGTCCTAAAATTTGGAAGCAAACCCAGCCTAACACTTAGGAGGAGACAGTATGGCATAGGGGACTATTTCATTTACTTGTGTTATGGAATTCCATTGATAAAATTTTGGATTTACTCATGTAAGCCTGAAAAGGAATGAGTTAGTGAGTAGTAAAGCAAATATACTCATATAGTTGATTCAGATCTTAGAATGATTAGGGGTGACTGTTTGCCTTCAGAGCAAATCCTGACTTGGGAAGTATTAGAAGATTACTTCTTGCTGGGTGAATTTCTCCTTGAAAGCATCACACAACATTTGTAAAAATAAAAAGTCATGTTTTGATTCTTTAAATTCTCACGTAACATCAAAACACAAAATTTGATTAGAAATCAACTATGGGAAGGGTGCTTGGAAAGGCCCTGGAGGAAGGAAGGGCAGCACAAATACCTGAATAATGTAAGAGGCTGAGAAGATGGGCTGCATAACAGGGGTGTGAGTGGTGTTCATTCAGAGGACGGTGAGGATGCTTTTGGTTGGGGGTCAGGGAAGGCTTCTTAAGAAAATGGCATTTGAGTTAGACTTCAACTAACTCAATGAGAAGTGGAAAGTGAGGGGAGGAGTAATTACAGATGAGGAATAGAGAAATAAAAAGAAGATGCATGGACTGTGTTTTGTAACTGTTGTGTAGTCTTTTTTGAATAAATACAGCCAAGGGCACATTGCTGTGTCCATGGTTCTCAATCTGGCTGTGAACTGGAACCCCCGGGGAGCTTTTAAACACCCACAATGACCAGGCCACATCCCAGACCAACTGAATCGGAAACTCAGGAGGTGGGACCCAGGTATCAGTATTTTTTTAATGCTCCCCCCAGGTGATTCCAACGTGCTGGCAGGGTGAAGAACCTGGCTGTAGCTGATAATTAACTACAAAAAAGGCCCCCGATTCTATTCTCACTTAAGTACAGCCTAGAGAGGAACTTTTCACTGGAGAAAATGTACATTTAAAAAAAATTGGCCCTTTGATATATTTTGACTAATTTATTTTGAGAAGCATTATTAACTGGTTCCTTGTTCACCTCAGAAGTGATTATGGGAATAGCAATAGAGAAACATAGGACTAGAAAAAGAGACTATGGCCAATCACAGAAGATCTTAATTGCAGGCCAAGGAGCATACATTTTATTCAATAATCAACAGGCAATGTTGAAAGGTTTTTTTTTTTGGTGAGAAAGACTGACCCTGAATTAACATCTGTTGACAATCTTCCTCTACTTTGCAGGTGGAACTCCACCACAGCATGGCTTGATGAGCAGTATGAAGGTCTGCTCCCAGGATTTAAACCTGCAAACCCTGGGCTGCTGAAGTGGAGCACATGAACGTAACCACTACGCCACCGGGCCAGTCCTGAAAGTTTTAAATTAGGAATGATTTAAAAGTCACAGCTGCAGTTAGGGATATTAATGTTTTAGGTATTAGTAGGATGGAAGCAATGGAGGGAGAAGGACAATTAGGAGATTACAGAAGTAATTCAAGCGAGGGGATTGAGGCCACAATAGCACCATGGCTTTGGGAATGGAAAGTAGGTGAATGTGAATGTGAAATACTGGGGCAATGGAGCTGACAGAACTAGTGTGGTAAAACTTCTTCCCATTCCCTTCCTCTGGCCAAGTGAGAAACCTGAGGAGTATAAGTGTGTCATATGCCTTCTAAAGAAGTCAGAGGTGAGTTGGGGCAAATGCTACTTCAGCCCTGGAGACACTATGTAACAAGGGGTAGGGAGGAGGACTTGGCATTGGGAGGATATGGATTCCTCTTGGAGACTAGCCTGATTGGTCTTCTGAAGAGTATCAATTTTGGGGATGTTTGGTTGTTTGATTTCAGGTTTGTTTAGGGGAAAAAAAGTGTTGTGGCTTGGAGTCACCCACCTACCTCAGTCCCTATCCGTGAGACTGCCCTTTAATCCCTTTTGCTGGAATGAAAGGAAAGAAATAGTTCCGTGCTATAGCATGGTATGAGACTCGTGAAAGGGGTCCCAGAAAGCAGGTGTGGTCAGAATATTAAAGGCTACAAAGAGGTCAAAGTGGGTGAGGATCCTGAATGACAGCAGATTTTCATGTCAGTGTGCAAAACTGAGGTAACATAACAGGCCTGAGAGTGCTGTCTTTAGCAAGGCCTGCTTGCGAGGTTGGCCTAGGCTGGCATCTGGGATCTTAAATTTTAGGAAGGTTCTCACCATTCCCTGACGGATAAGAGTGGCTCACTGTGCCTGTCTGTGCAGTGTAGTTTATGTTAAACATCTGCTTTTCTTCTGGGAGTCTGGAATTTTGCTATGTGCTAGGCAGAGGGTGCCTACATGACCAGCCTCCAATTAAAACCTGGAGCACTAAGTCTCTAATGAACGTCCTTGGAAGACAACATTTTTTACGTGTTGTCACGACTCACTGCTGGAGGAATTGAGCTCATCCAGTGTGACTCCATTGGCAGAGGACTCTCCGAATCTTGTGCCTGCTTGCCTCTGGATCTCACCCCTTGCACCTTTTCCCTTTGTGGATTTTTTTTGTGTGTGTGAGGAAGATTAGCCCTGAGCTAACATCCGCTGCCAATCCTCCTCTTTTTGCTGAGGAAGATTGGCCCTGGGCTAACATCTGTGCCCATTTTCCTCCACTTTACATGGGACGCTGCCACAGCATGGCTTGACAAGTGGCACATCAGTCCACGCCCGGGATCTGAACCTGCAAACCCCGGGCCGCCCAAGCGGAGTGCTTGAACTTAACTGCTATACCACAGGGCCAGCCCCTCCCTTTGTGGATTTTGCTTTGTATCCTCTTCCTATAATAAATCACAGCTGTTACTACATACTGGGTCCAGTGAACCCTCCTAGTGAATCATAGAACCTGGGGGTGGTTTTGGGGACCCCTGACACAATAAGAATGAAGAAAATTTAACGTCAGTCTAGTTAGAAAAACCAGGAGATCTTGAACTAGTAAATTTTTAACAGTTGGAATAAGTGGGTCTATATGCCTTTGAAAGTCATAAGGGAGAAAGATTTGAATTTAAATAGTTTATCCAAGCTTTCTGATTATGATGAAAGCTGAAAGCTGATGTTTTCTACTTCCTTTAAAGAAATAAAAGGTGAACACAGTGAAAAGAACAAGTCATGAAAATAAAATTTGAAAGAGGCAATTACTGCCTTTATGCCTGTATTATAAATTTCAGAACTTCATATTTTGTTTCCTGCTGCCTCCACATCCCACCCCCTCTACCTCCCATAGGTTGTGTCTTCTACCCAGGTGGCCAGGTGCACCAGTGTAATAAGGCTGACCTCTACCACAGTTCTCCTCTCTGCACTCTCCTGACCATGACCTAGGAAGATTCAAATGCCCTAATGCGATCCCCTCGAGCTTTTTCTTGTGTACTTCACCCTGATCCCCAATAAAGGTACTTGCCCACAGGTCCTTGGTCTCTCTCGGCTCCCCACCTGCTTGACTGAGCCTGCTCCCTTGGTGCTTCTCCCATGTGGCCCCCTCTTGATGTGCAGCGACTCTCTCTCTAGAACCTGTAACTACAATAAACTTTGCTTTCCTGTGCCTCTCTTGTGTCCCCTCTCGTCGCCACACTGGACTGATTATCGCATAAAAGAACACAGAACAATACCACTCAGTGATATTTATTTTTCCGTATCTAATTCCAGCACAATAAAAAAACACAATAAATGCTGAATGAAGTAGAAAGAAAGGCTAATAAAGTGAATGTGTGTTTTTTATCTGTATTAGCTTGGGTTACCATAACAAAATACCATAGACTGGGTGGCTTAAACCTCAGAAATTAATTTTCTCACAGTTCTGAAGGCTGAAAGTCTGAGATCAGGGTGCCAGCATGGTCAAGTTCTGGTGAGGGTTCTCTTCCTGGTTTGCAGATGGGTGCCTTCTCTCTGTGTCCTCACAGGGTGGAGAGAGAGTGGTCTCTCTCTTTCTCCTTAAAGGGGCATCAGTACTATTGGATCAGGGCTCCACCCTTATGACCTCATTTAACTTTAAACACCTCCTTAAATGTATTATCTCCAATAAAGTCACATGGGAGTTAGGGGTTCAACATATGAGTTTTATAGGGGCACAATTCAGTCCACATCATTACCCTTCTTGAGGAACCCTCACCTGACCTCCAGCAACCATCTTTTTTCATAACCAACTTTCTCAAATGAGAGGTTATATCTGTGTAGAGCATTTCTTCATCAGCATCATGACTTGAACCCTCCACTGAAATTTCTCTCCTTATTTTCCTAGTTTTCACACTCTAACTTCTCTGTTGCATCCATGCTGTTTTTGCCCCTGGCTTCCCAAAATTCCTTCCTCTCATTGCTTTTCAAACTCTGTATTCACCAAGTTTGTAACAATCTCTTTGCCCCATTTCCTTCTCTTCTAACTGCTTTTTAAAAATTTCTAGTTTGGGACATCTCAAAAACACAAAATTGAAGAGAATAGTATAACAAACCCTCATGTAGCCACCTTATCATACTATGGCCGATCTGTTTTTATCGATATTCTCCATCCCAGGATTGTTTTACAGCAAATCCAAGACCACATATCATTTTGTACATAAATATTTCAGAATATATTTTTTAAACATATATTTCTTAAATCTTTATTTACAAAATCATAACCACAATGCTTATTATCACACCTAAAAAATCAATAATAATTCCTTAATATAACCAAACATCCAGAAAGTGTTCAAAATTCTGATTGTCTCATGAATATTTTTTT
Source organism: Tapirus indicus (assembly GCA_031878705.1). Taxonomy (NCBI): domain Eukaryota; kingdom Metazoa; phylum Chordata; class Mammalia; order Perissodactyla; family Tapiridae; genus Tapirus; species Tapirus indicus. The sequence goes on from CM062925.1 coordinate 43,717,429, forward strand.
CATAGTTACTTGCTTTAATCAGGATCCAAATAAAATCCAAATATTGCAAGGTTGATATGCCTGTCAAGTGTTTTTTAACCTACAGATACTTCCTCCCTCTCTGTATTATTTTTTTCTTGAAACTTGTTTGTTGAATTCAGTAGGTTATTCATCCTCTAGAGTTTCAAGTCAGAATTTTGTTGATTGAATTCCATGGTGTCATCCCTATAAATTGGTGGCAAGATCTAGAAAGCCTTGATCAGATTCAAGTTCAATTTTTTTTTCAAGAATATTTCAATTTGAGAATGTAATGCCAATTGCTATTTCTTTTCCTTCGTCTTTAGGGTAGTCTTTTGCTAAGCCTAATCTCTAGAACTCAGTTCTTCTGCCCATGTGCTTTTGGTGCAGTAATCTGTTCCCAAATCTTAACTATCACTTCTAAAATGCGATATAGAATGTTAGCCCAAAGTAATCAGAATATTAGTACTGAAAGAAAAGTTAGACATCAGTCAATGTAGGACTCCTGGACCAATGTTTTCTTATCTAATTCTGGAAGATATTTTGTAAATAAAGAGCCTGTAGCCAAATAATTTTGGAAAAACCCTGAGTGAATAAGCTTAAGCAGTTTTCTTTACAATGTAAATGTACAGTGTAAATATAAAGGGGGAGATGTGGTAATCAGTGTTTCCTAAACTTATTTGACCATGGAACTACCCTTCTTATAATGATATTTATTAAAGCTTCCCTATAAACCTAGTTCCATGGAACATACTTTGGGAATGCTGGAAAATTGAGTCTTAGTGAAGGCAAGTCTAGGACTCTCTTCTAGACTCTGTTTATAATCTAGTAAGCAGATACTTTGTCTTACTTAACCTCTTTGTGCAGAATAGGTCTTAACTTACTTAAAAAAAAAGACCAACAAATTGGAAAAACCAGAAGAAATGGATAAATTCTTAGAAACATACAACCTTCCAAGACTGAATCATGAAGAAATAGAAAGTCTGAACAGACAGTTACTAGTAAGGAGATTGAATCAGAAATTAAGAACCTCCCTACAAAAAAAACGTCCAGGACTAGAGGGCTTCACTGGTGACGTCTACCAAAAACTCAAAGAAGAATTAATACAAATCCTTCCCAAACTCTTCCAAAAAATAGAAGAGGGAGGACTTCCAAACTCATTTTATGAGGCCAGCATTATCCTGATACCAAAACAAGACAAGGATACAACAAGAAAAGAAAATTACAGGCCAATATTCCTGATGAATATAGATGCAAAAATCTTCAATGAAATATTAGCAAATGCTAATTCAACAGTACATTAAAAGTGTCATACACCATAATCAAATGGGAATTATTCAAATGATGCAAGGATGGTTTAACCCTGCAAATCAATCAATGTGATACACCATGTTAACAAAACAAAGGATAAAAATCATATGATCATCTCAATAGATGCAGAAAAAGCATTCTACAAAATTCAACATCCATTTATGATACAAACTCTCAACAAAGTAGATGTAGAGGGAAGGTAATTCAACATAATAAAGGCCATATATGACAAGCCCACAGTTAACATCACACTCACTGGTAAAAAGCTGGAAGCTTTTCCTCTAAGATCAGGAACAAGACAAAGATGTCCATTCTCACCACTTTTATTCAACATAGTATTGGAAGTCCTAGTCAGAGCAATTAGGCAAGAAAAAAAAAAAAGTCATCCAAATGGGAAAGAAAGAAGTAAAACTGTCACTATTTGCAGATGACGTGATACTATACACAGAAAACCCTAAAAACTCCACCAAAAAACTGTTAGAACTAATAAATGAATTCAATAAACTTGCAGGACACAAAATCAATATACAGAAACACATTGCATTTTTATACACTAATAATGAACTATCAGAAAGAGAAATTAAGAAAACAATCCCATTTACAACTGCATCAAAAAGAATAAAATGCTTGGGAATAAATTTAACCAAGGAGGTGAAAGACCTGTACACAGAAAACTATAAGACATTGATGAAAGAAATTGAAGAAGACACACATAAATGCTCATGGATTGGAAGAATTAATATTGTTAAAACGTCTGTACTACCCAAAGCAATCTACAGATTAAACGCAATCCCTATCAAAATTCCAATGGCATTTTTCACAGAAATAGAACAAACAATTCTAAAATTTGTATGGAACCACAAAAGACCCTGAATATTCAAAGCAATCTTGAGAAAGAAGAACAAGGACTGAGGCATCATGCTTCCTGATTTCAAACCGTATTATAAAGCTAATCAAAGCCGTATGATTTTGTCATAAAAAGACACATAGATCCATGGAACAGAATAGAGAGCCCAGAAATAAATCCATACATATATGGCCAATTAATTTATGACAAAGAAGCCAAGAATATACAATGGGGAAAGGATATTCTCTTCAATAAATGGTGTTAGGAAAACTTGACAGCCATGTGCAAAAGAATGAAACTGGACTACTCTCTTACACCATACACAAAAATTAACTGAAATGGACTAAAAACTTGAATGTAAGACCTGAAACCATAAAATTCTTAGAAGAAAACATAGGGGGTAAGCTCCTTGACTTTGGTCTTGGCAATGATTTTTTGGATCTGACACCCAAAGCAAAGGCAACAAAAGCAAAAATAAACAAGTGGGACTACATCAAACTAAAAAGCTTCTGCACAGGAAATGAAACCATCAATGAAATGAAAAGGCAACCCACTGAATGGGAGAAAATATTTACAAATCATATATCTGACAAAGGGTTAATATGTAAAATATATAAAGAACTCACACAAGTACATGAAAAGATGCTCAACATCACTAATCATCAGGGAAATGCAAATCAAGACCACAATGACATATCACCTCACACCTGTTAGAATGGCTATTTTCAAAAAGAGGAGAAATAACAAATGTTGGATGGGATGTGGAGAACAGGGAATTCTTGTGCACTGTGGTGGGAATGTACATTGGTGCAGCCACTATGGAAAACAGTATGAAGTTTCCTCAAAAAATTAAAAATAGAACTACCATATGATCCGGCAATTCCCCTTCTGGGTATTTATCCAAAGAAAATGGAAACACTAACTCGAAAAGATATATGCACCCTCATGTTCATTGCAGCATTATTTACAATAGCCAAGACATGGAAGTAACCTACGTGTCCATTGATGGATGAGTGGACAAAGAAAATGCAGTGTGTTTATTTATGCAATGGAATATTATTCAGCCAAAAAAAAAAAAAAAGGAAATCTTGTCATTTGCAACAACATGGATGGGTCAACCTTGAGGGCATTGTGCTAAGTGAAATAAGTCAGACAGAGAAAGACAAATACTACATGATCTGACTTATATGTGAAATTTAAAATGAACAAAACCAAGCTCATAGATACAGAGAACAGATTGGTGGTTGTCAGAGGTGGTGAAAGAGGGGTAGGTGAAATGGATGAAGAAAGTCAAAAGGTAAAAATTTTCAGTTGTAAAATAAACCATGGGGATGTAATTTACAGCATGGAGACTGTAGTTAATAATACTGTATTGCATATTTGAAAGTGGCTAAGAGAGTAAATCTTAAAATTTCTCATCATAAGAAAAAATTTTGTAACTATGTATGGTGATGATGTTAACTAGACTTATTGTGGTGACAATTTTGCAATATATACAAATATCAAATTATAATGTTGTACACCTGAAACTAATACAATATATGTCAATTATACTTCAACAAAAAAGAAGAATCTCCATCCATCTCCTGAGTTTGAGCCCATTTTTTCTAGCAGCATACTGTCATGCGCTTTGGGAATACACTGCCACCAAAACACAGCAGTGAAATCAACTTCTTCTCTCTGCTAGTTGTCCCTTAACATCTCTCCTCCCCTTCTTGTGCAGTAATAGAACAACTACTTTTTAGCAATTGACTCCCAGAATAAAGGCTCTATTTCCCAGCATGGTAGCCATTGTCTCAGTGTTTAGTACTATTAAGGGCAGAAAATTCAAATCGGTCCTTAGAAATCTGAAGGAATGCCTTATTAGCAGAATGAAAGATATTAACTATTGATTAATTCCCAGCAACATGATGGGCTCATGTGTGATTGCATTTTGAATCCTACGGCACTCACATCCCTTTAACCTGTGTTCTACTGTGGTTTCCTTCATTCCTTGAGTTAATATTTATTGAATGTGCTTTGGGCTGTGCTCTGGGCTCTGTGTTTACGATGATGATACGCTGTGGTTCCTGTTCTGGGAGGGCCCCCAAATGGTGGCTGACGTCAGTCCCACAAACAGATCATTATAGCCCAGTGTGGGTTGTACAGTGATACTTTATGCAGGGTCCTAGGGGAGCACATGGGCAGTTTCATTCTCTTAACCTTGTCGTTCACGAGGCATTTTAAGTTCTCAAGGCTTAGACAGTGTCTCCTATCTTTCTTCCCTCCACACAGCATAGAGTAGTGCTGGGAACACAGTCAGCACTGATAAAATTCTCACTGAGAAATTCACCTATACTCGTGTTTCAAAATCACGCATTCTAGCCTTGTGATCTGGTGAGCATTCAGCTAATTCTCTTATCTTGTTTTCCTTCCTCTGTAAGGGAGAAATCATACAGATATAAACAGGTGAATTTTCCGGTGTGCTTTGACAGCACCATTTTTGAGAGAAACAAAATTCCATTGTGACCACCTGCCAAAATGTCCCTTTGTAACCATCAAAGCCAGACACTGTCATTAGATACTGTCATGCAAGGCCTCTTGCACATCTGGAATCAATTCCTTTTGTGATGGGTATGTGTTTTCTATGTAAGGGAAGTTCTAGATTTAGGAAAGTTGGAGTGAGAAATTTTTAATCTCATCAGGAAAAATTACTCACAGTTAAGAGGTCCTTTGCTCCAGCTGTGGGTCACATGAAAAGTTCACAAATGGTCAGTGAATCTGCTTGTTGACTTTTATGACTTCTGCAGTCAAGTCATGGACTGTTGTTCTTTAGCTCTCAACGGAAATCATCCTCTAAAGTTAGATCAGAGCAAAACCCCTTAACTGGCCAATGGACTCCAAGTGATTTTCGTCTCACAATGGAGAGCAATTTATGTCAAATCATGGAAGTTTAGCTTTGGATCTAACTCTCGATTAAAATGTGGATATTAAAGTGGCAGCCAGTTAAAGCAGTTCTAATTTTATGGTGCATAAAATAAAGCTCCTTCTTTTGACAAAAACTAAAGGATTTAAAATTTCTCATTAATATCTCTACAAAACTATAAACCTTCTGCAGGCTCCAATATATAGAGTTACAGTATATTTACTCATACATTCACACCTATAGGACTCATCTATCCCCAGACTGGATTTATGTGTATACAACTACTTACACACTGTGCTCAAAGGCTTATATTTATGAACAGAAGTGGAACGTAGTTGATTGTATTGAGCAGGGAAATTCTAGGTGGGTGTTCCAGATCTTTGCTGTTGAGATAGGAGTCTAGCTATATTTTAAAGGTGACTTAGTTAAAAGAAATAAAACTTATTCTACCTTTCCGTTGGTGGGAGAATAGAATTTTTAATGATAGGTTTACTTTTTGGAGTGGTGTCCATGGAAGGAATAGCAAATAATAAATGGAGATTGTGGTTAGAATATTACGAGCTTACCCCATGGAACGAGTCATTTGGTATCTCCCATTTCTAGGCCAGATACACTTTCACAGTTCCTTTTGTCTCCCCCTGTTACCCTGCAGATTTGGCGCTAGGACTGTATATTATTTTCTTAGCCACAGTCAAATGGGCTTGAACCACATTATCACTACCTTTTGTTTTTGTTTTCTTTTTTCAATGATTCACATTTTCATTAGATCAATAATAATAACAATAACCATTCTGGAGGGGCGGTAAAGTGCAGGACTTTGACATGTAATATCTCATTATAACTGAGCTTCACAATCAGTTTGCAAGGAAAGTAGAGGAGGTAGCAATATCCCTGCTTGGCATATCAGTAACCACAGCTTAGAGACCCTCAGTGAATTTCCTAAGGTCTCACCATCAGGACCAAGAAGAGCTCAGTCTAATCCTCAGTCTCAGGTTTCAGATGCTCTTTCTACCATCTCTCATTGCTTTTACTGGGCACCCGGCATACAAACATGTGGTGTACACAGTTGGTATGTGTGGAGAGTTCAAGTGAACTTCCTTAAAGGCAACAGAATAATCACCAGTCAGGACTGACCCAAATAGACATAGCTCTCTACCCACAAGAGCAGCAGGTTAGAACATGGGCAGGGAGCCCAGAATGTGTCTCCTCGCAGGCAGATGGACAGCATTGTCTCTGGAGACTGGCCAGGAGTCCAGAAGTTCTCCCAGAGGGCCAAGAGGGCTGCCAGGAAGAATCTATAATGCTTCTGTTTTAGGTTTAAAGACATTATAGTCACAGCAGGCATATCTTGTACTCTACACGATGCTGACATAAATGCACATATATCGGCTTCTGTGTAGATAGATCGTATCTTGCTGTGAAGGGTGGATCTACAGGCAGTTTTCTAGTCTAAACTTTCAGTCAAACCAATCAACATAAACCAGTCAGCAGCGTATGTGGGATGACAGATACTTCTAGATCTTTGCTGACTGCACTAGCTGGGTAATTAATTTGGGCATAAGCCATGGTTGGACTGCTCTGCCGCTGCATGTTCAGATTTTTCCCACGCTGACTGTGGCAGAGGTTGCTAATTGCCTACCCAACATCCACTCTCCCCTCCTTCTTCAAAGAACTCTGATTTTATAGAGGACAGCCAGAGGACAATTATAAGGCCATTTCCCCACTCCATCTGGCAGCTAGGAGTGGCTGCATGGGTATATTTTGGTCAATGAAAGGTTAGCAAAAGTATTCTGTGGGACTTTTGGGAAGTTTCCTTAAAAGGAAGTGGCTTGACCTACCTTCTTGCTGCCTGGAATGTGAGTGTGATGGCTAGAGCTCTAGAAGCTATCTCGAAAGCCTGAATGACAAGGGTAACATGCTAGGAATTGAGGAATGGAGGACAGGAAGGAGCCTGAGTTACTGAAAACTCACGGAGCTGCCATGACAGTCCTGGACTACTGATCTCTGACTTATTTTATGTGTGAGAGACATAAGCTTCTATCTTGTTTAAGCCACTATTGTTTGGACATTTTGATATATTGCAGTGGGACCCTATGCCAAGGATGGACACATGGTGGTAGAAGAGATCTAAAAAGTGGTAAAAATGGAGGTGAAAAAGATTTTAAAAATCAAAGGAAGGAGAAATAATTTGAGGTGGTCTAATAGCAAAACAAAAGAAAATAAGCAAATCATGTAGTTAGATAATATTTATCTCTGCTGTTTTCCAATTCTTTCTACTCCTACCCTTTTTCCTATAGTTTAAAAGCCACTGTCCTGACAGTAGGAATGATACAAAGAGGATAAATGTCAAATTACTGGCTTCTAAAAGTTTAGGTAGACTTTTAAAAGTCTATAGAAAAGACCATAATATGTATTTCTAAATTACTCAACTTTTTGTTATGGAGAATTTGCAATTTATTCAAAAGTAGGTAGAGTAATATAGTAAATCCCCTGTGCTAATTGCCCAGTCTCAACAACCATCACTTCATAGTTAACCATGTCCCATCCACTTCTCCCTTCTCATTCCTTTTTTCTTTCTTTCTTTCTTTCTTTTTTTTTTGCTGAGGAAGATTGGCCCTGAGCTAACATCTGTGCCCATTTTCCTCTATTTTGTATATGGGACGCCGCCACAGCATGGCTTGATGAGTGGTGCGTAGGTCCGCGCCCAGGATCCGAAACTGTGAACCCCAGGCTGCCAAAGCAGAGTGCATGAACTTAACCGCTACACCACCGGGCCGGTCCCCCCCTTCTCATTACTTTTGAAACAAACTTTTTTTTTTTTTTTTTTCCCTGTGATAATGTCACTCTTTTTTTTTTTTTTTTTTTTAATTGATGTCTTAGTTTATAACACTGTGGGGTTTTAGTTGTACATTTTTGTTTGTCCGTCACCTTGTGGATGTAACCCTTCACCCCTTGTGCCCCCCCCACCCCCCTTCCCCTTGGTAACCACCAATCAGTTCTCTCTGTCCGTGTGTTCACTTATATTCCATATATGAGTGAGTTCATGCAGTGTCTGTCCTTCTCTGTCTGGCTTATTTCACTTAACATGATACCCTCTAGGTCCTTCCATGTTGTTGCAAATGGGACAATTGTGTCTTTTCTTATGGCTGAGTAGTATTCCATTGTATGTATATACCACATCTTCTTTAACCAGTCTTCAGTTGAGGGACACTTGGGTTGCTTCCACTTCTTGGCTATAGTGAATAATGCTGCAATGAACATAGGGGTGCATACGCCTCTTGTGATGGTTGATTTCACGTCCATTGGGTAGATGCCCAAGAGTGGGATTGCTGGATCATACGGTATTTCTATTTTTAATTTTTTGAGGACTCTCCATACTGTTTTCCATAGAGGCTGCACCAGTTTGCATTCCCACCAGCAGTGAATGAGGGTCCCCGTTTCTCCACAACCTCTCCAGCATTTGTTGTTTTTTGTGTTGGTGATTATAGCCATTCTAACCGGTGTAAGGTGATATCTCAGTGTAGTTTTGATTTGCATTTCCCTGATGATTAGTGATGTTGAACATCTTTTCATGTGTCTATTGGCCATCTGTATCTCTTCCTTGGAAAAATGTCTGTTCATCTCCTCTGCCCATTTTTTGATCGGGTTGTTTGTTTTGTTGTTGCTCAGTTGTATGAGATCTTTATATATTACTGAGATTAATCCCTTGTCAGACAAACGATTTGCAAATATTTTCTCCCAGCTGGTGGGTTGTTTATTCATTTTGATCCTGGTTTCATTTGCCTTGTAGAAGCTCTTTAGTCTGATGAGGTCCCACTTGTTTATTTTTTCTTTTGTTTCCCTTGTCTGGGTAGACATGGAATCTGAAAGGATCCCTTTATGTCCAATCGCAATTAGTGTGCTGCCTATATTTTCTTCCAGGAGTTTTATAGTTTCAGGTCTCACTTTCAGGTCTTTGATCCATTTTGAATTGATTTTTGTATATGGCGATAGGAGATGGTCTACTTTCATTCTTTTGCATGTTGCTGTCCAATTTTCCCAGCACCATTTATTGAAGAGACTTCCCTCTCTCCATTGTATGTTCTTTGCTCCTTTGTCGAAGATTAGCTGTCCATAGGTGTGTGGTTTTATTTCTGGGCTTTCAATTCTGTTCCATTGATCTGTGTGTCTATTCTTGTACCAGTACCATGCTGTTTTGATTACTGTAGCTTTATAGTATATTTTGAAATCAGGGATTGTGATGCCTCCAGCTTTGTTCTTTTTTTTCAGAATTGCTTTAGCTATTCGGGCTCTTTTGTTGCCCCATACGAATTTCAGTAGTTTTTGTTCTATTACCGTGAAGAATGACATTGGGATTCTGATTGGGATTGCATTGAATCTGTAGATTGCTTTAGGTAGAATGGACATTTTAACTATATTTATTCTTCCAATCCATGTGCATGGAATATTTTTCCATTTCTTTATGTCCGCCTCGATTTCTTTCAATAGTGTCTTATAGTTTTCATTGTATAGGTCTTTGACCTCCTTGGTTAAATTTATTCCCAGATATTTTATTCTCTTTTTTGCAATTGTAAATGGGATTGTCTTTTTGAGTTCTCTTTCTGTTTTTTCATCGTTAGTGTATAGGAATGCATTTGACTTTTGTAAGTTGATTTTATACCCTGCCACTTTACTGTAGTTGTTGATTGTTTCTAGTAGCTTTCCGATGGAATTTTTGGGGTTTTCTATGTATAGGATCATGTCGTCTGCAAATAGTGAGAGTTTCACTTCTTCATTGCCTATTTGGAGTCCTTTTATTCCTTTTTCTTGCCTAATTGCTCTGGGCAGAACTTCCAGTACTATGTTGAATAAGAGCGGTGAGAGTGGGCACCCTTGTCTTGTTCCTGTCCTCAAAGGAATGGCTTTCAGTTTTTCCCCGTTGAGTAGGATGTTTGCTGTAGGTTTGTCATATATGGCCCTTATTATGTTGAGGTACTTTCCTTCTATACCCATTTTGTTGAGAGTTTTTATCATAAATGGATGCTGGATCTTGTCGAATGCCTTCTCTGCATCGATTGAGATGATCATGTGGTTTTTATTCTTCATTTTGTTAATGTGGTGTATCACGTTGATTGATTTGCGGATGTTGAACCATCCCTGTGTCCCTGGTATAAATCCCACTTGATCGTGGTGTATGATCTTTTTGATGTATTGCTGTATTCGGTTTGCCAATATTTTGTTGAGGATTTTTGCGTCTATGTTCATCAGCGATATTGGCCTGTAGTTTTCCTTCTTTGTATTGTCCTTGTCTGGCTTTGGTATCAGCATGATGTCGGCCTCATAGAATGTGTTGGGAAGTATTCCATCTTCCTCTATTTTTTGGAATAGTTTGAGAAGGATAGGTGCTAAATCTTCTTTGAACGTTTGATAAAATTCTCCAGGGAAGCCATCTGGTCCTGGGCTTTTATTTTTTGGGAGGTTTTTGATTACTGTTTCAATCTCTTTACTTGTGATTGGTCTGTTCAGATTCTCTATTTCTTCTTGATTCAGTTTTGGGAGGTTGTACGCGTCCAAGAATTTGTCCATTTCCTCTAGGTTGTCCAATTTGTTGGCGTAAAGTTTTTCATAGTATTCCCTAATAATCCCTTGTATTTCTGTGGTGTCTGTTGTAATTTCTCCTCTTTCATTTCTAATTTTATTTATTTGAGTCTTCTCCCTTTTTTTCTTAGTGAGTCTGGCTAAGGGTTTGTCAATTTTATTTATCTTCTCAAAGAACCAGCTCTTTGTTTCGTTGATCCTTTCTACTGTTTTTTTGGTTTCAATTTCATTTATTTCTGCTCTGATTTTTATTATTTCCCTCCTTCTACTGATTTGGGGCTTTGTCTGTTCTTCTTTTTCCAACTCTCTTAGGTGCAATTTAAGGTTATTTATTTGGGATTTTTCTTGTTTGTTAAGGTGAGCTTGTATTGCTATGAATTTCCCTCTCAGGACTGCTTTTGCTGCATCCCATATGAGTTGGTATGGTATATTTTCCTTTTCATTTGTCTCCAGATAGCTTTTGATTTCTCCTTTAATTTCATCAACGACCCATTGGTTGTTCAGTAGCATGTTGTTTAGTCTCCACATCTTTGTCCCTTTCCTAGTTTTTTCCTTGCAGTTGATTTCTAGTTTCACAGCATTATGATCAGAAAAGATGCTTGTAATGATTTCAATCTTCTTAAATTTATAGAGGTTTGCCTTGTTTCCTAATATATGGTCTATTCTTGAGAATGTTCCATGTGCACTTGAGAAGAATGTGTACTCTGCTTTTTTTGGGTGGAGTGCTCTGTATATATCTATTAAGTCCATTGCATCTAGTTTTTCGTTTAAGTCCATTATTTCCTTATTGACTTTTTGTCTGGATGATCTATCCATTGATGTAAGGGGGGTGTTAAGATCTCCTACTATTATTGTGTTATTGTTAATATCTCCTTTTAGGTTTTTTAGCAGTTGTTTTATGTACTTTGGTGCTCCTGTGTTGGGTGCATAGATATTTATAAGTGTTATGTCTTCTTGGTGAAGTATCCCTTTTATCATTATATATTGCCCTTCTTTGTCTCTCATTACCTTTTTTATCTTGAAGTCTACTTTGTCTGATATAAGTATGGCTACTCCTGCTTTCTTTTGTTTGCCATTAGCTTGGAGTATTGTTTTCCATCCTTTTATTTTGAGTCTGTGTTTGTCTTTAGAGCTGAGATGTGTTTCCTGGAGGCAGCAGATTGTTGGATCTTGGTTTTTAATCCATCCTGCCACTCTGTGTCTTTTGATTGGAGAATTCAATCCATTTACATTTAAAGTGATTATTGATATATGAGGGTTTAATGTTGCTATTTTATTGTTCATCTTCTGGTTCTTTTGCATTTCCTTTGTTTCTTGTCCCTTGTGTTTCGGACTGCAAATTCAATTTGGTATTTCTGCATGCTCATTCTCTTAGTTTTCTCTTTATTTGCCATGTGTGGTTCTCTTCTGGTTGTTTGTTTAGTGGTTACCGTGCGGTTTATATAAGCGATCTCCTGGATAAGAAAGTACATTTTCAGATGCCTCCTTTTTCCTGAGGCTGGGTCAGTTCAATCCCTTACCTCTTCCCCTCCTTATTTGTTATCTCTTTATTCCAGATTGTGTCATGAATGTGTGTTTCCAGTGATGAGCTTGAATTAATTTTTGATGTTTTCCAACTGTATTTTGTTCTGGTTTAGTCTCCTTGCTTTTCTCCTTGTTGAAATCTTTGTATCCCCTTTCTCATTTGTTTTTTTTCAGGCCTAAGGGCCTTCTTGAGCATTTCTTGTAGTGGGGGTCTTGTGGTGACGAACTCTCTTAGCTTTTGTTTATCAGGGAGAGTTATTATTTCTCCGTCGTATTTGAAGGATATTTTTGCTGGATAGAGTATTCTCGGCTGAAGGTTTTTGTCTTTCATGATTTTGAATATATCATTCCAGTCTCTCCTAGCCTGTAGAGTTTCTGTCGAGAAATCAGCTGAGAGCCTGATGGGGTTTCCTTTGTATGTTATTTTGGTTTTTTGTTTAGCTGCCTTCAATATTATTTCCTTGTCACGGGTATTCTTCAAGTTTGCTACTATGTGGCGAGATGATTTTTTATTCCTGTTTATATATTTAGGTGATCTATTGATTTCATTCACTGTTATTTCCCTCTCGTTCCCTAGGTTGGGAAAGTTCTCAGCTATTATTTCTTTGAACAAACTCTCTGCTCCTTTTTCTCTTTCTTCTCCTTCTGGAATACCTATTATCCTTATGTTGCTTTTTCTCATTGAGTCTGATATTTCTCGAAGAATTTCTTCATTTCTTTTTAGTCTTAGCTCTCTCTCCTCCTCTACCAGGAGCATTTCTGCGTGGCTATCCTCAATAGTGCTAATTCGTTCCTCCATATTGTCAGTTCTGCTCTTTAAAGACTCCATTTTTTCCACTATCTCGTTGATTTTGAAACAAACTTTTAATTTTGGAATAATTTTAGATTTTCAGAAAAGTTGCAAAGATAGCAAAGAGAATTTCTTCATACCTTTATCCAGGTTCCTCTGTTGCTAATATCTTACATTACCTTGTTACTTTGTCAAAATGAATCATTAATATTGGTATATATCTACTAATCAAATCTAGATTTTCTTCAGATTTCATCAGTTTTTCCACTAATGTTCTTTTTCTGTTCCAGAATCAAATCCAGGATACCACATTGCATTTAGCCCTGTATTATTTTGAATCGTGTCCCAGATATTAAAGTGTTTCCTCTGTAAATATTTCAGTACATATTTCTAAAAGACAAGGACTCTTTTTAATGCAACTACAATGCCATCATCACACCCCCAAAATATCAGTAATTCCTTAATATCGTCTATATCAAATCAAACATTTTCTGGTAAATGTTATGTCCTTTCATACTTTTTTTTTTCTAAATTTGGATCCAGACATGACCTGAACATTATAATTGGTTTATACGTCTTTTAAATCTCTTTTATTCTGTAGATTTCCCTTTCTTTTGTCTCTTTTTTTTTCTTTGCAATTTTTTGTTGAGGAATCTGGTTGTTTGTCCTGTAGTTCCCCCTCCTCCATTCCCCCATCCAGATCTTGCTGATTACATCCTTGAGGGGTAGTTTTACATGTTCTTCTATCCTCTGTATTTCCTGTAATTTGGCTCTAGAGCTTGATCAGATTCATTCACTCATTCTTTCATTCATCCATTCAGTTAGTTTTGGCAAGAATATTTTACAGGTGGTAGTGTGTTTTTCCCCAAATAGGCACATACTCTCTGGCTATCTCTCTTTTTGCAATGTTTGTGGCTATTGATGTCCTTTGTTACAGAGGCTGCAGACTGATGATATTGTAATTCTAACATTTCTCCTTCATTTATAAGCTGGAATACTGTTTCCCCCACTTATCATTTGGTTTTTGTGGCACACATCATATAAGAAGGAAAGGAAATACTGATTCTTTACCTTTGCCACTTTTAAAATTAATGAGTTGATCTGTTAGCATCCTATAACGTTGACCAATTAATTTAGAGTCCGTAGTCTGGGAGAACAAATGTTTCTTATGTGAAAGAACTGAGTGCTTGAAACAGAGTATTTGTTTAGTGTTCCCAAAGTTCTTGGCTTGAGAGTCCAAACACCAAAACCTAGAGAACTGAGAGCATGATCTATATATCCATGAGACATAGCATGGGGAAAAGTGCAACAGTGCTTTCCTTCTCAAAAGGGAACTGAACAAGAGGTGGGAAGGGGAGAATTAGAGGAGAGCAGATAGAGCTTGGGTGTTGATGGGATCCTGAGAAGTGGAATCAAAGCCCCAAGAGTGTGTGTGTGTGTGTGTGTGTGTGAAGGAAACACCTAGGTAGATTTGGGGGAATGTTAGAGTTCAGATCTTGTGCCTCAGCTCTTAGGATGTAGCTTGAGGAGGTTTTAACCTCTTACAGAAGCCTCAAGGCCGGTCTGGCCCTGGAGCAGCTGGTATTGGCAGGACAGCATAGTAAGGACTAGAGCAGGCACCTAGGCAGGGAGGCTCAGGGACAGCCTCTGTAATCCTAGGGCCTCAGAGCAGTGCAGAGGTGTGTGGGGTCTAGAAGTCCTGAGAGGACAGGACTATGGGGCTGGAGGAGGCTTCATGGCTAGATGAGGACAATAGAGAAGAGAGTGCAATGGATACCTCATGCCCAGCTGGGTAACCTACACTCAAGAAGAGGCTGATGGGACAGAGGGTGGCGTGAGAACCAGACGCTGGAAATCAGATTACCCTGGCCCAGGGAGAGAGGGACTGGGGAGAGCCTGGCCCTGAATTTGATCAGCTATTACCCAGAAGAGATAGTTATTTTCTTTTTCTCTGTACAGTTGAAATAAATGTAGCTCAGGAGCTTCTGTGTTCACACATTAGCAGAAAATCTTCATCTTCCCAATTCAAAGTTACATTCTAGTAAACTGATATCACTTAAATAGACATGAAGAAGGTAAGATTACCACCCACCCAAGACCGTAAATTTAAATCTATAGAAATACATGTGGTTCAATGTTTGAAAGGAAGGGAGTCAGAGTGTCTGCTTGAGCTAGTAGCTCTGCACTCCGGGAAGTGGGAAGAGGAGAGGCTGGTCTGATGGTTGCAAAGTGGGGTGGAGGTGGAGGGTGGAATATGAGGGGCTTCCATTTAGGGTTGTGGCCGCTTCTCCCCTCAAAAGTTTGCATTAAACACACTGCAATGTCATGAGGCTTTAACTTTGATTGTGAAGTCGTACCAGCCTTAAAAGCTCCTGGTCGTCTCTCTGCCCTTGATTAGGTGAAAAAGTTCTTAATTGGCATTGTCAGACCTCACCTCCAAATCATGCCTCCCTAAATCCTATGAGCATATGTTAGGGTGTCCGTTCACCCTACAACATACGTTGGAAGCAATTGGATTTATTCTTAACTGTTAGCTATAGACTGAATGTTTGTATCCCCCCCAAATTCATAGTGGAATTTCATATCACATGTATATGAATTTCACATTCATAATCCCCAATGTGATAGTATTAGTAGGTGGGGCCTTTGGGAGGTGATTAGGTCATGACGATGGAGCCCTTATGAATGAGATTAGTGACCCAGAGCACTCTCTTATGCCTTCTGCCACGTGAGGACACAGCAAGAAGGCTGTCTGTCAGCCAGGAAGCAGGCCCTCACCAGTCACCAAATCTCTCAGCCTCTGGAACCATGAGAAATAAATGTTTGTAGTTTAAGCCACCCAGCCTGTGGTATTTTTCTTATAGTGCCCTGAATGGACTAAGACACTGTTATTTGCAAGATTCATATGTGTGGATTACTTTTTATGTGTCTAGGCTCTATCTTCCTGTCTGTCGAATGAAGGGAGTTTGGACTACTGGACAGATTGCACTATGAATCCATAAGTCTCAGTTGCCCACCTCATCCACAGCTGCCATATTAAGTAAAAGGGGCTCTTTCTTACACAGTTTACTGTAGTTTATGTCACATTATATTTAGTAAAACCAAACCTTTCCCCCAGGGTAGTAGATAGTTATTGTTACCTGCTTGGCATTCACTGCTTCTTGTTTGAGGAACTTCTTTTTCCACTCACTCTAACCACAAAAGTCTCATTGTACTTGCACTCTTAATTCCTGGACAATCTGGCCATGGAAATGGTCACAAGACCCAGGCCAAACAATAAGAATCTTTCCTTGACATTTATTGTTTATTTTGTTTTTTATTTACAACTGGAGGAAAGAGTACTTTCTTCCCCGACCACAGAGCTGGGAAGTTGTAAGATACTGATAGTCATGGTTTCAGCCTCAAGGAAAAACTGGGCATGCAGAGAAGCACAGAAAAGAGAAATCTAGAGAACCCTAGTTGGTCAGACTTCTAGTTCCTGTTAACTCTAGGCCTTATACCACCACCTTTACTGTGAGTGGGATGTGCCAGAAAACAAAGACCTCTTATTGCATAAACTAGATATAACCTACATTTATTTATAACCGAAAGAGCACCAATTAAACCAGTTAATGGAACTTATGCCAAAGTCAGTCACACATGGTCTGAAAATTGGGTAGGTGTGTGACGTGGCTTAGCATAAATTCCTGGCTAATAGAAATGCTCCTTACTGAATGGCAGAATACTGGCCCTACTTTCACTGCAGAAAAATAAATACTAGACAAACAAAAGAGGTGGGACAATTGAGTTCAGGTTCTTTCCACAAACATTTTGAGTTACTGTTCTGTTTTTCCATGAAGCCTATTGTGCATCCCAGTCCTCAAAACACTTTGCCTTAGAAAGACTGCTATAGATGGCATTCCTTATGTGTCCTTTTAATAACCCCCCAGTCCAAAGATAATCCATGCATATCTCTTCTGGGCAATTACAAAAAACCCAACTAATACAACCAAGATCAGTTAGTCTCAAGGGTACCATCTGAGTCACCATAAACCTTTTTAAAAGACAGAAATTTGGTATAGGTGGGTCTGATGTACAAAATGCATCCCGATTAAGATTCATTTTACTGGATTTCCTTTCAACTTCCATGATCATAGGAAAGTTGTTTAGATGGACATTAAACATTGGTGGGTGGTCAGTGGGGTATATTAATATATAACTATGCTAAAATCCTGAAACAAATAGTCAGCCTCTAAACAGTTATCCACGTCTCCAGTTTTACCAGGTTAAAATATCTACTGTCAGTTTCCTGCCTCCTTCCAGAAATAGATGTCAGACTTTGAACTTAAAATATATTTGGTCACTATGAGGCTTAAACATGAAATTTCTTTCTATTTTCCTCTCTGCCTATTTCTCTCACACCCTCTCATACCCTTCTGGTTGTAATTTCAGCAGTCCTACATTCCCAACATCAAACGGAGGTTAAGTACCATGTTATTTAAACAAGATGAGTGTATTTGATAATGACTGAGTAGGGAAAGTGGAGGAGGAATAAAGCAGAGAGGAGCAGCAACTCCCGACAGCAGGGCATGAGGAGAATGTTTCAGCCACACCGCATTCAGTGGTCTACTCAGTAAAAATACTGCTCTCATAACATTATAATTCATCTCTCTAAATTTTTATGTTCCCCACTTTGGAAAACAACTGTGTATAGTATATAATTTCACCTTTTTATTATGACATTTGAGAAAGTAGCCAAGACCGGTTAGGTTTAATTACCCCCATCAAGTTATTTTAGTTGTCAGTTTCTACAAGTCGTTCACAACTGGGCAGATGGCAGAAACATGTTATTCCAGAATGACCAGGCTTGGGTAGAGCTAGAGAAAACATTGACTCCCTTCTTTGATGTTCATGGCGCTATGAATACATATCCTGTATGTTTGCTTTGGTGATCTCATTGTATGATTTTAGAAGAACCATCAGCTTATTTGTTTTCTGTTTCTTTAAATAATCTTAAAAAATGTGACCCAATGGATTGTTTTCAAGCAGAGATAATAAAATAATGGATGTTATAATTGTCTTGAATTTATTATTTGCTGTTATTACTTTCTCCAAGGTATTGTCTTGAACTTGAATTTGAAATGTTAATGCATTCTTATGCCAGGACCTCATCTGAATGTTGCAGATGAAGAAATGGAATTTGCACTCCTTGAAAATCTATATTCTGCAGTGTTCTTAGTTTTGGTAATGAAATACCCCTGGACTGTGAGTTCAGAATATACTGAATTTGTTCATTGCTAGTCACTAGCATAAACTTTTAATTACTGCTTATATATAGACAAGTATTTTTCTTTTTTAAAGGACAAATAGTGAGTAAAGAATAAAACAAGCATATACATTTGAGTGACCCGAGAATAAAACACTGAAAAACTTATAAAAGTTAAAAAGTTAGTGTTATGATAATATTAAATCACACTGCATAACATTAAATAATTGGATTTATTTAGGATGTTGATAAAATACTAAATAGGATGTGAAGGTTCTGAAATTTTACCCTACTTGCAAGCTCACAAGTTAGCCTGCCAGTGTTTTGGATTTTGGTGAAAAACATGAGACTCCTGGGTCAAAGACAAAGAACTATTATTATTCACAGCAATAGCAGTAGCCAGTTCCCTATGCCCGATTCCCACAGAGGGGCACAGTGAAGGACAGGTGATACCTGCACTCACAGTTGGCTGCATTATAGGAGGCGAACTCTGAGCTTAGGGAACAGGGATCTTTTATAGTAGGCAGTAAGCCTGCCTGCACTTTGTCCTGGAGAGAGACAGTGTCTTTATTTTAGTGGATAATAGATACACATGCCTTGTTTTCTTTGAAGGGAAACATTATCTCTCTCTTCCAAAGCCTTCCACTATACAAACATCCTTGAAAATATAGTCCAGAAAAAAGGTAGTCATTGGCTCAGCTCCCAAGATGTGTTGAAATAGGGGAGAACCAAGGAGAATTGTCTTCCAATGGATGCAGTATATAGAAATGTAAGTTTATTTATTTATCTGTAATTAAACTGAGCTTAGCTTTGGGATCTCCATTTTTTATGGTGAAAAACTTTAAACTTGTCAAGGTAAACTTAGCCACTTCTAGCTTAAAATATACTGCCATTTGTTATAAATTTCAGTTAATTTGGGGTTCTCATATTGTTCTTCTGCATTCCTCTCAAGAGTAATAACATAATAGCAGACAGTTAAAACTGTATGTGTACTTGCCATGTAATATTCTAAGCTCTTCATACAAGTTAATTCATTTAATCCTATAGGTTATTATCCTAAAGTATTATGGTCTTTCCTTAACATGTGTGGAAATTGAGTGGCAGGGAAGCCATGTTGCCCAAAATCACACAGCTAGTACGTAGCAGAGCTGGGATTCCAACCATGGGGTCTCCAGAGTAGATGCTCTAACCTGTGCTATATTACCTCTTTGTTTTCTAAGTTATCTGGGTTCTCTATGCACCTGGGGACTTATGTATCGTCAATGCATCTGACCCAGATTTAGTCCAGTCCTCTCTGACTTCCACTGTGGTATCTTGTCCTGTAGCATAGTCTCTGTCTTTGTCAGCTCAACCACCATTCTCTTGTAAGACTATCTGTCAACTCCCACCCACTTCAGAGCTCCTCTCCAGGGATTCAGAGCTCCATGATGGTCTGGAGTGACAGCTTTGTGAGGTGTCCCTCAACCCTATCCACCAAAACTGCCTGTCAGTTATTGCTTTTCTATTACTCAAGGGCCATTTCACAAACATGGTTTGAATCTCAGCTCTGCCACTGTACACATCAGCTATGTCCTACTAGCTGCATGACCTTCGGCAATTTGGCTCTCTGTACTTCAGTTTTTATACCTCTAAAGTAGAGATAACAACACTGTATACCTCAAAGGGTTGATGTAAAGATTAAATGAGTTAATTTATACTTGGCAGGTAAAGTGCTATATTAAGTGTTTGCTAATATACCATAAAAATGGAGGCTCCAAAGTTTGGTTCAGTTCAGTTACAGAGAAATAAAACTTTCATTTCTGAATCTTATGAATTTTTCTAATTGTGATGTGTAGTCTCTCAAGCTAGAAAACAGTGTATCAGAAAATAATCTCTTCTTTTCTGGTATTCTGGTACATACTTGGCATTTCTACACTTCCATAAGGTTTTGATCTGTTAAGGGGCAGGAACAGGACACTTCTCAGGCACCTACTGATATCCACACTTTTATCACATTCCCTAAGATTCTTTTTTTACCATCTACTGATTGAATTCTTATTTAATTTCAGGTGGGAAAATGGTAGGTCCTTATGGCATCTCACATTCTCCCTATTGTGTGATTTAAGGCATAAGCACTATGACTGAGTGTTTAAGGTTTTGTGTCTTGAGATTAAAACCCAAACTTTTGGGATTGAGAAAAATCTCCCTCCTGTCAATCACTTGACTCTTGCAGTTGAATACTATAGCATTTTAGACTCTGCTACATATTTAGAAAATCTATCCAGCCACTGAATTCCCTTCTTTGTTCTGGGGTATAAATCCTCTCTGTGAGGCAATGAGTGTCACACACTAAATAGGTGCAGTGCTACTGGCACCAAGAAAGAGTTAGGAAAGAAAAATTCCTGGATAGCAACTCAAAATATATCACTTAATTTACATAAAATGTTCCAGAGTCCTAAGAGCTTTGGCATTTGTTTTAGGAAACAGTAATTGTTGGTGACTCCAACAATTGCAAACTAGTCTTCAATTCTTATGTCCATTTGAGCTTGCTAAGTTTAAGAAAATCACTTATGTCAATGACTCCATTTTCTGTTTTGTTTTATTTTTCTCTGAAAGCAGGACCAAGACTAGGTCAAGGTGAATGAGGCCAGTCAGTTACTTGCCTTGGGTACAGCATTTAATGGGTATCAAAAAATTCACTAATCAAGAGAAATCATATTTTAATGCAATATTAAAAAAATTAAAATTAATGCAAAAATACATGATGAACAAAATATCAAAATTTTAAATAAAAATACAATCAGTATTACTGACTTTCCATTTTGCTTCAGGCTCCAATATTGCTGGGTATAGCCTTGTTACTGATCCTGGGACTCTTTTTTTCGCTATTGTCAGGCCACTGGAAAAGTTCTTAATCCATGTGGTGGCAGGGACAGCAGTGAGAAAGACTCTAAACACTGATATTTTAGTGCATAAAATACTTTGAGTTATTTTTATGACTTGACTAGTTTCTAGTCTTTGTAACTCTAGTCGAGGAGCAAAACTTGATGGGGTTTTTGCTTGAAAAGTGTCTGCTTTCTTTATTCTCTTTGTCTTAGGAAATTTAAGCAATTAAAGATGTTTTCTTATGAGCTTTTCTATCTTATTATTACATAACAAATATGATATTTTTCTCTTTCTCCCTGGCAATAGAAAAAATGGCCTGCCCTTGAAAAAAGAGCAGTGTTTTCATACCAAGCTGGCAAAAAACAAAGTAAACAAACAAAACTATTAATAGTATTATAATACTGGGAGTCAGTGAGGCAGATAACTTATTGGAGATAATCAGGTTGACATTACACTGTTTCTTCCAAACTAAAACCACCCTCAGTGTAAACTAGAAAAGGGGTTTAAAACTTGAACATGGCTCATCATTTCTTTCCTAAGCATGGACCATCTACGAGTACTGAAGATGATGTTGGGGGTTGGGCCAGAGTCAGACCAAGGAAGCCAGAAACCCTGAGACCAGACAAAACACAAGACAGGGCATAATCAACAGGAAATGACATTACCCTCCTGTGACTTTGACCCCAAGGGCCAAGCCTGAGGGCATCTGGAGGTGGGTTGGGGGAAGGGTGCAGAAAGAGATGTCTTCAACTGGGAGCCTGGTTCCTGGTATGACCCTATTAATCTAAAGGGTCCCTGATGTCCAGTCTGAACAGACAGCTGGGTGGAAAGAGGCTCCTCCCTCCTCACAGTTGTCATAACAGCCTTTTTATTCCAGCATCATCAGGGACTGCTTTTAAGAGCATTTTGATAGATGGTATTTTCTGCGGTGTTAGTAGTGGGAGGAGAATCTATTTGCTGCACAGGCAGTTTTTGTGATTTTAACGAGACTCCCCCACCCCTTCAAACCCAGCCCTGTAGACAGAACACACACACTTTCTTGTTACCACTCGCCCTGTGGCCTCTGGGATTCCTTTCTCTTTAGCTGCGTTTCTCAACCCTTTGCATCTCTCCAAGGCAGAAGTAGCAAAAGCAGCAGGAAAATGGCAAAGGAATACAAGCCTGTGCTGTTTCTGGAACACACTAAGCTTGTGTTCACACTCTAGAGGTAGAAATTCTGCCTTAAGAAAAATATTCCACTACAGGGCTCTTTGTCTGCTTTCCAAAGCACACAAAAATGGATTAACTTAAGATGTAGGCACCCAAATGCCTGACATGTAGATGAGCCTGACTAAGACGGCTATCCACAAATAAGAATATAGAGGGGTCCTCATGATATAAAGAATAGTGTTTTTCCTCCTCTCCCACTAGGACATACATAACACGAGATGATGTTCAGGAGGGCTACATAAAAATTTCTGCTTCTCCTAGGGGTAACTCCTCCCCTTTTCTCCCATTCATCAAAGCATTTTGGAGTGTAAGTAACGGAGACTGAGACTTTTATGAATACACACTTGATCTGCTCAACATTTTTAAACAAGTAAATCAGTTGCAAAGTTCATTATGATCACTATTTGCCAAAACAGATTTCTTTTAGCATCTCTTGCTTCTCATAAACACCCTTCAGTGTGTTGAGTGACCTTGTCTTGGGAACCTGATCCTGTATCCTCTCCTCTAATATACTCATTCACACACCCATGTGATAATGGGGCACGTTATGTTTATATGTTGGCACCATTTGAGAAGGCATTGGAAAGCAAGATACAAGCAATTTTCGAAAACACATTTTCATTCTTTCTGTAAGGTCTTGCAGAAATAGAAATATCTGCCTAATGAAGAAGGAGGGATGGATGGTGCATGTTTTCCTCCAATTGCTGAGAATGGATGGTTTTCTACTGGGCTTCATGGAACACTCTTCCTGACAGATGGAACCAAGTGAGTTTTATTCAAGTAACCAGTGGATTTTCTCTTTCTAAGACATGCAGCACAAAAAGCAATTACAAATTCTCCCAATGAAAATCTGTTATGACCCTTTGCAAATGTATTACAAAGGAGTTCCAAGAAAATTACAGGAAATTCACTGAGCATTACTAGCCTAATCACGTGATCATCATCTGCTTAATATTTTTTTTCTCTCTAAGAGATTGATATTTGTAGTACGATGCTTGCTAGAGCAATAGGTTGGAAAGGAAATCGTTTCCTTTCCTATATTTTAAGAATGTGCCTTTTTGGCAGTACATAATCTCTTAAAAATGATCTTGCTTTCAGATAGCTACAAATACATCATTTAGTGCTTTTTCTATGAATGTGGGCCTGATAGATTTAGATACCAGGGATGGATTGCAGGTTTTTCATTACCATAAATCCTATGTCACATCAGCAGCATGATGGAAGCATTTTGATAGATAACACAAACTCATTAATCACCACTCTCTTAAACTAAGTACCAGAGAAAGAATTTTAAATGTTCCACATTCCAACATTTGTGAATGCCTCCCCTTTTAAAAATGCCATCCTTTATTAGTTCATGCTGTTTAAGATAGCTTGAGTTAACTCCATGAAAAGAGACTGTGTATCAAGGGAAGAAAGGACTGGAAAGGGGAGGGGGGGAGGAAAAGGAGGCAGGAAGATTAAATTCCGTCTTAAATCCAAACACAGGCTAGATTGCATGCTAGCATTCATGTCTTCGTCCTCTTTCCAGAGAATGTTGGCAGACTTCCAGTTTATTAAAACAACAATCCAGTGCTGATCTTCTCTCTGTATACATGATTCAAGGATGGATCATTTACTCAAACAGAGCTGTTCACTGGGGTATAAAAGCAAAAACGCACTTTAGGAGAGGTTGTTTATGACTATTGCATAAAGCACTATACTGCTGTGTTTCATACAAGTAATCCTGATCATTATGGAGTGAAAAGAGGACTCCACATTGCTATTCTAAAAGCAGTAAGCACAAGTTGCATCCAGACATTTAATGATGTTGCTTAGGCTTGTGAAACTGTACTAAACACAGGTATGTGTTCCCCTTAAAAAATATTCTTATCTGCCAAGCAGATGCATTCCGGAATGAAACTCTCTTATAAAATGTTTTTTTCCTGAAACAATGCATCATAGGATTCATCTCCCTGGTGTGTTTTCCTACTGCATTTAACACTTAGAGAGTTTCTGTGAATATTCAACTTTCTTGGCATGTATTTAACGATTAAAATGAAGTTTAGCTGTTCACACATTCATTGCCAATATACGGGTGTTTATAAAAGAAAAGTAATGCATGCCCAGACTTATATCTATAGTGTAAGAACAGTGTTGTGTTTCTTTTGTCCAGTAAAATTATGCAATTCAACCAGCAATTTTGGGGATTACAAGTTCTATGGGGTACCCAGAGGGCAGTGACAAATGTCAGACAAACAGACTTCACACTAGAAGACCCATCTCAGGCAGCAGAGCTGGTCTCAGGGAGAACAGCCTGTTAAGAGGTCTCTGTTTCCAGGTAGCATTTTGTAAATCTAAATCTTTGATAATGACACAGTATATTGAATACTGACTGAACGGTTGTTGAACTTTTAAGATATGATTCAGCACACCACTGTGAGAACAGAGCACAATAACATTAAACACCAGATGGTATTTCAAAGCCCATCAGATACACAGATTCCTTTCTCTTCTCAACAAAAGATCGGCAAGGCCTCATGTCTAAAAAAAAATTTTTTTTAAAAAGGAAAAAGAAAAAAAAAGCCCATTAAGATAAATGGGATGATTTGGTTTTGTCTTGCTTGACTATTATGGGAAAGCCATCTGAATGGGTCACATTACAGACTAGACTCCAGATCAAAGGGTAACTACTGCAGTGGTGGGTCAAACTGTTGTGAACTATGTCAACCAGATCAGCATGAAACCCTAAACTGTGGGCCAAGAAAACATGTCTCTCTCAAACTGAGACTTGACCACACCAATTAACCAAAGCATTTGCCTCTTTGCCTCTGAGGAAACTTGAGAGGATTTCACTGGTCAGGCCACTGTGGACACATGTGAGAGACTGGGATTCCTATAATGTAGCTTAGCTTGTTGGGTTCACTAGTAAAATTTAACTGTCCACCAAAAAGTCACCCAAGAGCTGCTGTTCCATCAGTAGCTATTGAGTGAATAAAAAGGTAAGTGAGGGGCTGGCCCAGTGGCGCAGCGGTTTAGTCCGCGCTTGGCAGCCCAGGGTTCGCCGGTTCGGATCCCGGGCGCCCGCCGACACACTGCTTGTCAGCCATGCTGTGATGGCGTCCCCTATAAAGTAGAGGAAGATGGGCAGGGATGTTAGCCCAGGGCCAGTCTTCCTCAGCAAAAAGAGGAGGATTGGCAACAGATGTTAGCTCAGGCCTGGTCTTCCTCACACACACACACACACAAAAAGGTAAGTGAAATGTAGTTTGCACATATATG
Organism: Tapirus indicus; assembly: GCA_031878705.1. Taxonomy (NCBI): domain Eukaryota; kingdom Metazoa; phylum Chordata; class Mammalia; order Perissodactyla; family Tapiridae; genus Tapirus; species Tapirus indicus. The sequence goes on from CM062925.1 coordinate 43,742,960, forward strand.
ATGCTAGTTAAACACTGAATTCACTTCAGGGAAATCAGGTTGGGTGACTCCGAGTGTTGGAGGATGGTATAGAAGGAAAGTGTGATAGTTAATTTTATATGTCAACTTGCCTGGGCCACAGTGGCCAGATATTTGGTCAAGCATTATTCTGGATGTTTTTTGTTGAAAGTGTTTTTGGGTGAGCTTAAAATTTAAATTAATGGACTTTGAGTAAAACAGAAAGCCCTCCAAAATGTGGGCCTCATTCAATCAATTGAAGGCCTTGATAGAATAAAGACTGACCTCCTGGAGTAAGAAGGAATTCTGCCAGCAGACAGCCTTTGGACTCTCCCCTGAGTCTTCAGCTTGCTGGCTTACCCCATCAGATTTTAGACTTGCCAAGCCTTCACTATCGTATGAGCCAATTCCTTAAAATAAATCTCTCTCTTTATATATACACATTCTGTTGGTTCTGCTTCTCTGGAGAGCCCTGACTCATACAGAGAGGTACATAAGTAATGAGAGCTCACAATACTTTTGCATTTCAGAAATGAATTAGCTTGACTCAATGGTCTCAAAGGTTTGCTCCAAGGCTAAGATTCTGGGATAGCTGACTGGTTGGGGTAGTATAGTATAGTGGTTACAGGCTTGGACTCTGGAAGGAGATAGATCTGGGTTTGAATTTTGGTAGAGCTAAAAATTACTACTTACTAGCTGTATCACTTTGCAGAGTTCCTTAGGATTTTTAGGCCTCAGTTTCCTTATGTGTAATGGGAACAGTAATATATACCTCTGGACTTTCTGAAAGGAGGTGGACACAAAAAAGAAAAAATATTTTTTAAATTACAAAAAATGAGCAGAGGGACGTAAACCACAAATGACACCATAAAATTTCTTTGTGAGAGGAGGTTTGGTCATGAATCTCAAGTCATCCAAACACAATAGAGGTTGTCCTAAACTTATGGCCACCTAGAAGATACAAAAATCCTCTCAATGCAATGGCTCCACTCAGCCTGTCTCACCACAATCTCCCACCACCAGCACTGGTGCTGTTGTGGGAATCTCCATGAAGAAATCATGGGCTTCTTAGAGAATCTGGGCTCAGAGAGGAAGAAGGTGAGGAAACCAGGACAAGATGTTATGGCTTAAAGACACAGATCCAAGAAACACTGAGAAAATTGGCCTACTCATGATGAAGTTCTTTTGTCCTAAAGAATTCTTCACTCATATTCCATAAATTGGTCATTTATTTGGGTTACCAAATCTCAGACTTCCATAATGAAGATGCCTCTGTGATGTTCAAGGGACTTTTTGGAATTCACTCCCTTGAGGGCACCAAGGAATTGACAGTTTTGACTGGGAGATGCAGTGTCTTCAAAGAATAGAACACATTGAAGGGCTGGAGGGTTGGCTTGGAGGAAGAATGGGAAGGGGAGGGTGGGTGCTTCATACAGCTCCAGAGTATGGTGGGCATAAAGGCACGAGGAGAAGGCCCTGAGGTGGAAGGAAAGGTCTACAGAAGGAATGTGGGGAATGCCAAAACCACATTCCACTTCACAGTTCTGCCCAGGATCAGCCCTGTACTCTCTTCTTCCTCCTGGCCCCAGACGACCCCTGCTGTCAGGATGCAGGAGGGGATGACACCTACAGCTCTACAGCTCAATCTGTTCCACGTTATAGAGGCTTTGCAGGATTGAATTCACCATAAAAATCATCTTAAGGGCAAATTTCTTACAGATTTACTATGTGACTTTTGATTTTCATGGACGTTTCCATGTGGCCATATTAATTATATAGAGAAGAGCAAAAATTATATTTGTAGAGTGGCTTCTAGGGGCCACAAGTTTTATGTTTATTTAACTCAATCCTCATCACAACCTAATGAAGTAGGCATTTTTAGTCCCATCTGACAGATGAGGAAATTGAGTTTCAGAGAGGGTAAGTCATATTATTTAAGGTCACACAGGCAGGAAACGAAGGAGCACACCTCACTGTCTCCAAAACTTATGCCTTTTCTCATTCTATCATTTATATGAGAGTAGTCTTCTATAATCAAAACTTGATATTCATAATAACCACAGATTCTGATTGTTTTTTCCTTTCATTCCTCAGGGCAGGTGGCTGTGGTTATCTATACCACTTAAAGACCAAAAATCTGATGGCATACAACTCAAAAACAAAAATGCAAACACCCTATTAAAAAATGGACAAAGGACCTGAATAGATATTTCTCCAATAAAATATACAAATGGTCAACAAGTACATGAAAAGATGTTCAACATCATTAGTCATTGGGGAAATACAGATCAAAACCATAGTGAGGTACCATTTCACACTCACTGGGATGGCTTTAATAATTAAAAGAAAAGAAAAATAACAAGCATTGGTGAGGATATGGGGAAATTGGAACCCACATACATTGCAGATGGGAATGTAAAGTAATTCAGCACTGTAGAAAACAGTTTGGAGTTTCTCAAAATGTTAACTATAGAATCACCATATGACCCAGCAATTCCACTCCTAAGTATATACCCAAAAGAATTGAAAACAGGTACTCACACAAATACATTCACATGCGTGTTCATAGCAGCCCTATTCACAATAGCCAAAAGGTAGAAATGACCCAAATGTCCAGTAATGGATGAATGGATAAACAAATTATAGTGTATCCAGATACTGGAACATTATTCAGCCATAAAAAGGAATGAAGTACTGATATATGCTACAACATGTATGAAACTAGAAAACATTATGCTACATGAAAGGAGCCAGACACAAAAGGTCACATATTATATGATTCCATTTATAAGAAATATCCAGAATAGGTAAATCCATAGAGACAGAATGCAGATTATTGGTTACAGGGGCCGGGGGGCGGGGGGAGGGAGGAATGGGGAGTAACTGCTTAATGGGTACAGGACTTTTTGGCGGGTGATGAAAATGTTTTGGTACTAGATGGAGATGGTGGTTATACAACATCATGAATGTTTTAAATGCCACTGAATTGTTCACCTTAAAATGATTAATTTTATGTTATGTGTATTTCACCTCAATTAAAAAAATCTGATAGTATAAGTTCTGCTGAATGTACTGTTTACACATGGCACAGGATTTGGAAAAGAATTATTCAATCAGATTTCCAGACAGATGACCATGCATACAAACAGCCACAGCAAATTTCATGAATTCACCACTTAAGTGAACAAAAGAGCGTGTGCCTCCATCTACCCTCCCAGAAACCCTATTTCCACACGTTTCTTTGTAGACATCCATAAATACCACCCTGAGATAAAGCAACTCCGAAACATGGAGTCACCACCTAACAATGGCGGTGGCACGTTTCTCCCCGGACACAGTTTATCATGTCAGAACTGGACCAGCTTTCTGTACTGAGCACTCCCTTCACTCACTAACACTCTCTCATCACCAAACTGCTTAATTTGGTGATGTTGGAGGCCTGTTTAGAGTGCAAGAGATGCCTGATTTTATGTTTGATTTTAGCAGGGGCTACAGGCACTGAAGGTTTTCTGTGGGAGCCAATGGCCTAGTGTGAGTTAAATAATAAGCTTTTTACTTAATGTCATGTCTCTCTTTTCACCTGTAGTCTCCATCCTTTTTTCTTCCCAGGGTTGGGCACAGTGAAATGCTACTTTCAGAAACATGAGGGTGTCAACCCCCCAGTGATTTCTAACACTTATGAAACACATGGCATAAGAACAATTTAGACGACAAAAAAGAGCACTCTTCGGTCCAGATTTACACCGTGTTCCTATTCACCGGCATATCACCAGACATCGTGAATGCCTTGCCTGAGTAATGAACGGCTTCCGAGCGAGTTCCTGGGCTGGAAGCAGGTTTGAAATTCTATTGAGTCAGGCAAGGGAGAAGGTGACTAGGGTAGAATTACGGGGAGGGATTGATGAGGGGGTGCTGGCTGCGCACACTGCTTCTCTGTTCTCTCGGGCACTAGACTGAGGAGTCACTGAGTGTTGCCTTCAGGACTGTACTTTTATAACTTAAAACAAGCCTTTTTACGCAAATCTGCATCAGGCAATGTGTCAACACTTCATTGGTTTCAATAGAATTAGTTTTCTAAATGCTCTTTTCTGAAGCAATTTTTGTACTTGAAAATGCATTACAAGGAACATTTACTATAACTACAGTACAGCGATGTAGAATATGACAAGTAGAGTTTTAATCAGCGCAAGCTGCAACATCGAACACGTTCCACTCTCCTCCTCCCCCTCCCCCTCAGCATCAATGTTAATAAACCCAGGGACCTGAGGTTATTTTCACTGGTATTTGCTGTAAATAATAGCCAGGACCTTAATTGTATTTGCCCAGAATGAACTAGGCTAACAGCCTTCCGAAGACGCGTAGGCAGGTTCTGATTTAATAGCCTTACATAACTCAGGCCCTTTATGGACCCCACGCCAAATAAACCGTAAGATGGTTCAGCTGGCTGAGAGAGAACATGCCAGAGCCTGAGCAAAGGAGGGGAAAGCACACGTCAGCACTCCGTTAGACTTGCCCCGGTTAAAGTCAGCACAGCTAGAAGCAGCCAAGAGTCACTGAAAATGCAACAGCCCCAATTCTGACATGTGGCAGGACGTGCTCTCTTAGTAAGATGTCTATAAATATGTGAGCATGAGGGCCTGCAAATGGCAAAATATTTCCTTTATACATTCTTCTCATTAGTCTTAGTGTGTGGTTTGCTTGCCATTTTTTAAAAACCCTTTCTCTAAAAGGGAAATAGAGAAAGAATATGGCCTTTCAAGTGCTCTAATACTAAGAGATTGTGGGTCCTATTATAAGCCATTTAACCTCATTCTACCTCAGTCTCACCTCTTTTTAAATGTGGCTGGAATGCAGATGAAAGGGCAGCGGCCCCTGTGCCTGTGAGGTGTCACAGTTTGCAAAGTGCTGCGGTGGCAGATATATCCTACCTTATTGTGTGTTAGGATGTCCCAAGGATGTTCTCTTCGACTTGCTGCAAACAGAAAGTAGAGATAAATGGCCTCCCTCTTCCTTGTTTCTTCTGAGGTGTATTGTTTACTTATCACCAAGGGATGCAGAGAGTGTAACCAAAAGTGTCATTCGGGGTCACATGTGCCTGGGGCAGGATCCTAGCCTTTCCATTTTTGCTAGTTGTGTACACTTACACTAATTACTTAAATCCTCCGAGCCTCAGTTTCCTCATCTGTAAAACTGGCCCAGGACCTAACTTTTCTGGTTGCTGTGAGGATTACAGATAATGACGCCAGCTGCCTAGAATGGTAGGCACTCAACCAATGCTAGCTGATGCTATTGTTCTTGTGACGAGTTCAAATGGGAAATACACTATGCAGTCAACATTCCTTCAGGATCGATTAGCTGCTGGGAACTGTGGGAAGGCTGAGATTTGGTTCCTGTCTGAGAGGGCCTCACAGCGTTGTTGAGAAAGTCAGCAAGCACACATGTGATTCCTGTCAAAACTGGGGGTGCCATAATCAAGCTAGACCCTGCGTCAGACTCCTGTAGTGGAAACCAGGAGTTCTCAACTTGAGGCAGGGAAACCGGAAGGACTTCTTCAAATTGATAGTCTTAAAAGGGATCTTTCCTCACAAATTAGATTTTAGCGAATTCAGAGGATTAATTGAGTGGACCTCTTCCCTGTCATTTAATTTATTTTTTATTAAGATTTTATTTTTTTAGAGCAATTTAATGTTTACAACACAATTGAGAGGAAGGTACAGAGATTCTTCATATACTTCCTGACCCCACACATCCACAGCCGCCCCCATTATCAACATCTCCCACCAGAGTGGAACATTTGTCACAACTGATGGACCTACACTGACATGCCATAATCACCTAAAGACCATTCACTCTTCGTGAATATGGAGTGAAAAGAAAGACTTAAGAAAAGGGCAGTGGCCACTGTGCCCATGCCAGTTACATGAGGAAAGAATCCTGGGACTTTGATTTGTGTTCAGTTTATACTCATATACCAGGCTCTTTTCTATGATTTTATGTGAAAGAAAGTAGAGCTCTTTTTTTTTTCTCATCTGAAATTTGGGCTGATGTTAGTATTCCTAGTAAGAAGGCAAAGTGGCTAACCTCTATGGTTCAATTAAACTAGAAAGAGAGGACAGAAGATCCTCACAGAATATGTGTGGTCACCAAAACATTAAAGATCCCACCCCCTTCTACAAAAATCGTACTTGATTTGATATCCCCAAGTACCAGAGGGCCTGGGATGGGTTGGCTCCCTCCTGGACAGTTTTGCCGTCTGATTTTGATTGCCACCTTAAGAACTTTGGTTATTAAATACCCCTGACTCTTCCTGAAAAGACCTGTTTAAATTGGACCAAAGTGATCTGGGTAGATATTTAGAAGCCAAAAATGTAAAGTTTAATCATCTGGTTGGATATTCTTGGTCCCTTTATGCTATGGTTCCTTTCTCATTGACATTTTCCTTGATCCCTCTATTAAAAATTGCCAACCCCTCCTTCTCTCTCCCCTGCTTTATTTCTCTCCATAACATTCTACATATTTATTTATTTTACATTTACTGTTTCTGCCACTAGAGGGTAAGCTCTGTGAGAGTAGGCATCTTTGCTTTTACTGCTGAATCTCTGGCTCTTGGAACAGGAGCACTTGGGCACATTGAGCCCTTGGGTGTTAAGTGTTGTTGAATGGTTGAATAAATTAGAGATTTATGTTGTGGTTATAAAAGGCTATTAAAGGTTATAAAAAGTTATAAAAGGCAAGGCTCAGAGAGTGGTCCTGAATGAGAAGGTTGGAACAGGAGGATTTAAATTACTCTGTGTATTAAAGGGAAATTTTTAGTTTTCTTCTGGCAGTTCCAGATGGTAAGAGAAGAGTGGAGAGACTGGATGCAGAGAAGAGAAGTTTGGGAAAAATAGTCCATAGGGTGTATTCACACCCCTAGTTCTTGCTTACCTGAGGAAATCTAGGACTTCTCTGCACATGGTATTCCCGTTCTATAGCGTGTGACCCACCACACAATTGCTGTCCCGTCTTATAGGACTTGAGAAGGGCACCTGACCTGGGGCACCAAGAAAGAGATTTCCTGAAGCAGAGAATGGTCAGTGAAGGCTGATTTCTGATTTTCAAGTTGTACTTTGTACTGCGATGTAATTGGCTTGTCATCTTCACACCTCATTAAATAGTGACTCACAACAGCTAATTAAAGTTTAAGAAAATGAAAAATTATATATTTAGAAATAATAGAAGATACAGTCGAGGGAACAGAATATATAGCAAAATTAAAAAGAGAAAGAAAAGGTGAGACCTAGAAAATAAATTCAGAAGTTTCAAATTTCTCTTTAATAACAATGAGTATATAAGACAATACCTTCAAAATTCCGAGAGAAAAGGACTATATATCTAACCAATATTTTGATCTAGTATGAGGTATAAATGAAGCCATGTCAGGCAAGGTCACGGAAAGTTTCCTCTTACACAGCCAACCTAAAAAATATACTTGACCATATGCTCTAGAGAAATGAGGGGAAAAACAAGCAACAGGGAGACATAAAATGAAAGAAAGGTGGAATTAACCTAAGAGTACAAGGAGAAGAAATGCCAGAATGCTAAAAGGGTAGTATTGGAAGCACAATGAGTATCTGCTTCTTACATTCAAAATTATCTTGAACATTATTTGTTCCATTATATATTCTCCAAAGATGATTTTTAAAATATTGCTTCTATATGAAGTACAATAATAATACATATTTATTTTGAAATGTTTAGAAAATCACCTACAATCCCATCATTCATCTAGACCTGTTAATTTTCTGGAGAGTATCTCATACTCTTTCTCTCTCTCTCAATCCAGAAACACATCTTTTTTAAAAGTGGGAGCATTCTGAAAAACCTGATTATAATGGCTGCATTTTATTCCATTATAAAGGTATATCATAATTTAACTATCCTTCTGTTATCCAGTTGTTATTGTAACAAGTGCTTTATAGCAATCATTGTTATATCATTCTTACTTCTTTTGGGTAAATTCTTAAAAATGGCAACACTGAGATGAAGTTTATGAACATTTCCAAGGCCCTTGAAAGAACACAGGGAACTTTCCTCCTGAAAGCTTGTACCAACACCTACACTGCAGGGTATGAGAATACCTGTCCCACCATGCCTTTGCTGTCGGTGTGCTGTTATCAATACATGTTTATTGGAAAAATGGGTGATTCCCTAGGGATAACTTGGACCAATAGAAAGGAATTAGGTTCCAGCTCTGAGATTTAAAGAGGGAAAAAACAAGCAAATCAACAAAAACCCAAACTCTTACTCCCTTGGGCTGCCCCAAAGGAATTGACCAGAAGTACATACAGGGGGCATCTATTTAAAGCCTCTGTGTCATTATTTCACAAATCTTCCTTTGCACAGTGGACTTTTACCCCCTCTTACTTCCATGCGCATAAACTCTTAAATTACATTTACCTTTACTGGGATATAAAGGTCAGATGTAATTTACCTAATAGAACCAATTGATGGAAATCTACACAGTGGAGGAGATATTAGGCTTGAGAAGCGAAGAACATTTTGTCCTTGCCTCTGTGCTGCTCTCAGCATGTTTTAAATACAACCCAGCATTTGTTAACGGATACCACATGTCACCATCTTTAAATGACCTTATCCATCTTATTACCACAATTTTGAACTAAGAAAAAAAACTCCATCACCAAATGATCCTGAGTGATGCTGCCTGTCATGTTAACCATCAGCAGCACTGACATGGTCAGTAATTCTTGTAGATATTTTATCATTTACCAGATTACACTGAAAATAAAAATCTCTTGAAAAACATCTCTTTCAAATTTTGTGTTCTTGGCTCTCTATATATCGGTAGTGAAAAGAAAGAAATTATTTGATTAATGTGATCCTTCTATAAGCACATCCAATCATTCACATCTGAGAGTGGATCAGGAGACCTGTGTTCACCTTCCCAGCTCTACTCCTCATGAATTTTGCCCCTTCAGAGGGAACCCAATTTCTCCCTCTTGCTCTCAACTGACTTATCAAATGGGGCAGACAACACCTTTCTGACCTAATTCTCAGAGGTCCTTTAAGGATCAAATATATTTTAAAACTCTCATTTAATAAACATTATGTTGGTGTTATGAGTTAGGAGCACACCTAGGCCTCACAGTTTTTTTTTTTTTAATTATTTTTTTCAAGCTTAAATTAGGTCAGTTGTCTTGAATTACCAGTAACAGGCCAATACAAAGGACTAAATCCAATTTGCCTGATACAATTGACTTTTGTAGTTTTATGTCTATTTTCTTCTACTATTTTAAGAATTTTAACACCAATTTGACTGAGTGCAAAAATGCTTAAATTTATAGTATTTTATGAATGATAAACTTTTTTTTTCTGATCTCATGGATGGTTGTCTCACTGTCTCCCCCTCTAATTTATTTTATCAACACATGAATAATTAAGGGCTTTTTAACCAGTTTGACTAAAGAGACTAACAATTTTTAGAGAAATTTTAGAGAAAAATCTCAGCATTCCGTCCAGAATAGGTAATTTTTAAAGCTAAATTAGAAATCAATACTAAACAATGAGACACAAAATTATATACCATATAAGCACCCAACATGATCTTCTAGAATTCTGTCATTTCCTTTCTTTTAAGGACAAATTCTATCAACCCAATCAATCCTACGGTTGTCTGAAGAGAATATCACTGATTTCTCTGTGTGACAACATGGACACTGCCTTCACTACCTTTTCACATGTCCTTAAAAAAGTGAAAATGCTCCAAAAGCATTGGTTACCTATGTGGAATTTAGTAGAGATCCTGTAGGGCAGATCCCGTGGAGTAAAACCACGCGTTCACAGGTAACAAACCAACCTCCTTAAAGGCAATTTTGCTACCGTCTGTTTCTAGAGCTGCCCTTTGTTGAACTTACCTGCCTGTTCAGGGGCCTTATCATATTCTTACTCCAACAACATAGAGTGCTTTCCCTGAAAGGAGTCCTTCTGTGGGGTTTCATTTGCCACATGAGTGGTGGGGAATTTGGGTGGAGAGAGTGATGTTGTGTGGGTCCTGTGTGCCAAGGTCACAGCAAAGGCCCGCCAAACCTTCTGGGTGTAAGGTCTCCACACCATGTCCTTCTCCTGACCCAGCTTTGAAGTCAAAACTGGGCAGACACTCTCTCTCCATGTCTGCTGTAGTCATCCTAATCTTCTCCAGGAAAACGGATGCTTCTGCCTGAATAGGAAACGACGTTGAAGTCCGAAAAAGAGAAGTCTGAAGAACTATTATCATCATTATGTTGGGATATGAATAGCCTCATTTGGCAGGAGGTCAAGGTGCTCATCCTGGCATACTAGAAAGAAGGGTGGGGCCACATTTCAAGAAGACTTGTCTTTCAGCCCTACGCATTGGTGCTTGATTCAGCCTGTGGTCTGAGTTCCACTGGGGGCAGATATTGGCTTCTTGAGCTGAGTCTTACAAAGGTTGGTCTTGCCTCCTAAGAGGATTAATCGGCAGAGTGGTGTGACTTGGAATCTGGGGAGCAGATAGAATGGTTAGGAAAGCCTTGCAGCAATGGAGGCTCCAGGTGACATGGAGTCAGCAGTAATACTGGAGAGTGACAAGGAGACTAGCAGTGATACTGTGAGAAGGGAGCCAGGAAAAAGACAGAGACAGAAATCTAGAGGCCTCCACAAATGACCAGATGTAGGAAAGGGGCCCAAAGAGGAAGAGGGTCAAAATGATTCCTAAGTTTTGAACCTGGATACTGGTGAAAGCAACAGTGAAAAACTAGCACATCATACACAACAGGATTGCGGGAAATGTAATGTTTTGCGTTCAGGCACATTGAATCTGATGTGTCAATGGGTTATCAAATAGCTGTAGTTGATAAATAAAGACCACATTATTTATGTTTAGATCTCAGCTTTTTGAATTAAGATAATCCACCATTGCATGCTAGAAATGTTCTGATTTTTATTTCTTTTGTGCTCTTTCCTGTGCTTATCAGGTTTTCTTGCCAAAATGAGGCATCTGTAGCTTAAGGATACAAGTTGCTCATCCAAAGTAATGTCAGATTTAGGAACGTATGATTTCCAGAACTGGAATACTAACAGCATCCAGATGTTTTTAAGCTGTAGTGTTAAATCCACCCAGATGTCTCTGATTGCATCTAGTTTCTTAAGTTCTTTGCTCATCCTGTGTGTTCCGTTCATTTAATCTGCTATAAATCAGTATAGCTTTGAATTTTTTAAAGGAAGTTTCAGGAGATCCAATGATATGAATGTGGAGAGAGGAGACTTCATAAAGACATTCTCAGATCTCATAATATAATAAATCAGTGGATATCAGAGGATCATAGAACTCTGGGACTGAAAGAATACACAGGGATAATCTAGTTCGGTTCTTTCATTTTACAGATGAGAAAATTTAGGTTCTGAGGATTTATGAGACTTCATGAAGTCACAGAACAAGATGGTGGCAGAGTTAGGATCAGACACCAGGAGTATTTTGTTTAATATTACATAAGTGGATTTTGAAAGACATGTTTTTCTTTTTTGCATTTTAATGAAAAGAAAATGTGTGGAAAATAGAATGACTCTTCTCTCTCCTCTCTTTCTTCATTTTTCCATTCTATGAGGCCATTTCCATCGGCTTATAAATATACTCTTACTTCTTCCATTAAAAATAAACAAAATCTTTGCTTGACGCCACATCCCCCTCTAGCTACAGCCATATTTTTTTTCTCCTTTATAGCAAATCTCTTATAGAAAAGTTGTCTATACTCTCTCTAATTTCTCTCCATCCATTCTCTCTCTCTCTCTTTTTCATTAAGGCAAAATTCACAGAACAAAATTAACCATTTTAAGGTGAACAATTCAGTGGTATTTAGTACATTCAGAATGTTGTGCCGCCACCACCTCTATCTAATTCCAAAAACATCTTTGTCGGCCCCAAAGGAAACCCTAGACCCATTAAAAAGCTGCTTCCCATCTCACCCTTCCCCCAGCCCCTGGTGTTCTGCTCTATGCATTTACCTATTTTGGAAATTTCATACAAAAGGAATCTTACAATATGTGATCTTTTTGTGTATGACTTCTTTCACTTAGCATAATGTTTTCAAGGTTTATCTATATTGTAGCATGAATCAGTACTTCATTCCTTTTACAGTTGAATAATATTCCATTGTTCCATCATCCTCTTAAACCCACTCCAAATGCTCTTTACCTTGTCATTTTCAAAAGTGCTCTTCTCAGAGTCACCAGTAAAGTCCTTGAACTACATCCTTTGCTTGGGTTCCAGGAGAACACACTTTCCTGGTTTTCTTACTGGGTCATGAGGCATTCCTATGAATCCTTTGCTGATTGTTTCTTATCTCTTAGACCTTAACATAGAATCTTTAAGGGTTGTTCCTTGGATCTTCTTTCTTCTTGATTTACTCTGTTGGTTATCTCATTTAATATCATTGCTAGTGGTAAAAAAGGTAAAAGGTAAAATCATGATTTCTATACAAATATATAATGAATATGTGTACAATATTTTATTACACTCATTAATTAATGAGGGACCAGTAAGATATTGAAACTAGTTCAAAGAACATTTGAGAAGCTATGTATTTATAGGCAATTTTATAAGGGAATGTGTTGTATAATAATGAATTTGTCTGGTCTTTGATCCTGGTTCCTGAGAGGGAACTTTTAGCCCTGGGAGTCTCCTGAGTGATCAGAGAGTCTTTGTTATTCATGGTGGGGCTCTAGATAGTTCTAGGATGGGCGCCTGCCCTTATGTGGGGGCTTAGAGTCAAATGATAACAGCCTGATGTCTAGGGCTGGGGAGGGAGCTGAAGATTAAGTTCATGGTCAATGATTTGATCAATCATGCTTGTGGCAGTGAACATGATGTAATCTACGCAGAAATCAAAATATAATTATGTACACCCAAAATTTATATAACATTATAAACCAATGTTACTGCAATAAAAAAAATAAAGAAAAGAAAAGAAATCATGCTTGTGTAATAAAACCCTAATAAAAACTCCGGAAACCAAAACTTGGGTGAGCTTCCCTTATTAGCGATATCCATTGATGTGCTGGGAGGGTGACACATCCTGAGGACATGAAAGCTTTGCATTCGGGACATCCTATGTGTCTCTTGATTTGGCTGGCTCTGACTTGTGTCCTTTAAGATAAATGTATAATTTTAAGTATAGTGCTTCCCTGAGTTTTGTGAATTGCTCTAGTGAATTATTACACCCGAGAAGGCAGTGGGAACCTGTAAATTTGTAGCCATTTGGTCATAAATGTGAGTGGCCTGGGAGTCCTGGAGCTTGCAGCTGGTGTCTGAAGCGAGGAGAGTCTTGTGGAGGACTGAGCCCCCGGCCTGTGAAGTCTGCACTAACTCCAGGTAGTTAGTGTCAGAATTGCACTGCAGAATGTTAAGACAAGGTTTCAGGATTAGATACAGAACAGGTTAATGTCTTACAGGATAATAAACCATAATTTTCCACTGGACAGAAATGATCTGTATTGCTACCAGACAAAATTCTGTAAATTAGCATGTAACTTCTGCGGCCTCAAATCAAAATCTTAACATTTTCTATAGAATCATGGCTCCCACCATTTTATTTCTAGCTTGTACCTCAGCCCTGATCTTTAGACTAGTACTACTTGATTGTCTAATAAGTGTGAAAACTTAATCATCCAGAATTGAAATCCAAGTCTTGTTTCCCCAAATGTGCTTGACCTATATTCTTACCCATCTCTAAATGGCCTATCGATCTTTTCCATCACTCATCCTTGGCTTCTCTCTTTCTATCCCATTTCATATCCAATGTGGCAGCAAATTCTGCTGGGTTCTACCTTCTAATTTCATCCTGAATTTGGCCAGTGCTCTTCACCTTCTCTGCTAACATGTTGGTCCAATGTACTACCACCTCTGTCCTGGATTATTGCATTAGCCTTCCAGTTGGCTCCCTGATTTCTACCTTTTACATCTTTTAGTCTATTTTCAATATAGCAGCCGTAATGATCCCATTAAAACACAAATCAGATCATGTCAAACTCTACAAATGCTTCTCATTTCACCAGAGAAAAAAACCAAAATCCTTACCATGGTCTGAAAGGGTTTTGGACCCAACCCTCTGTCAGCTCTCTAACTTCATTTCCCGCTACTCTCTGCCTTGGCCTCTTGACACCAGCCACTTGGCCTTTTTGCTGTCCTAAATATACCTCATGTTCACTCTTACTGATCTCTTCCTAAAACACTCTTCCTTCACGCTTTGTATTGTCACCTCTTTTAAGTCTTTGCTCAAATGTTGCCTTGGTGAGACATCCTCTGAACACCATATTTAGAACTCCATCCCCTGTCCACACTCTTCCTACCCTGTTCCCCACACTGAATTGTTTTTCTCTATTGCATTATCACCATACAACATGATATATAAACTATTTATTTTGTTTGTTGTATGTTTCCATCCATGAGAATATAAGCTCCATGAGGACAAGCATTTTTTTATTTGCTTTTTTTATTCACCAAATTATCCCTGGTGCCTGGAACAGTTCCTAGCACATAGAAATTCAACAAATTGTTGAATAATGAATTGTGACATATTGATATCATTGAAAAGTAAGAAATACATCACCAGCAATTTTATATGCAAATAAAAACTGTCAATCGCAGTAGTTTGGGGTAGCTATATAGTTATTTCCATGGTTTGGAATTGATTGAAGAGCCAGCTTGCAAGTCATTAATAATGTCAATTTAATTACTCTATAGTTACAGCTCATTTTGGATCCCAAACTGAATTACCCATCTTGAACACCACCTTATTCATCAGACTTGGCTCTGGTAATGACATGGTGATAACAGCCATTTGTTATTTTCAATAATCTTTTCCCTCAGTCAATAATTTTTCATTTGCAAGTAGCAGATATACACTTAAACTATCAAGGTGATATAATTTGTTAATATATTAATTTACATTATGTTTTCTTTACATTTTGCCCTTGCCAATTTTTTGAAAATCTGGTTGGACTTTTGCTTTCCTCTGCCTTAGCGTGATTAAGTTGCAAGGTCAAAGCAGAAATAGGCTGAAATCAATTCTCTTCCTTGTTTTTTGGTTTAGAAAGCCTAAACTCTTATGCTAGGATGACCTAGTATAGGAAGGGTGAGGTAGGTGCCATTGAGGACAGAGTGGAGACAATAGAGATGAGAAAGGAGCAGAGAATTTTTCTGAAGACTAAGGAAGAGACTGTGCTTGGAGTTTCCTGAGCACATCATTATGGCTGCTGTGTTGTCCTCCAAGAAAGTGACAGAACCTTGAAAGACAATGGCTGTATGGTGCTTCTAGGGCTGTCCTCAGAAAAGAGGGTATACTGTAAGGTGTCTCACTAAATCCAACAGAAGTAAACAAAGTTTGGCTTCATGAGAGACTAGAATCAAGAAGCACAAAATTTGTCAGGAACCAAGGAAACTGGCAATAACGTTTCTCTTTCTGAAGCTGAGTCTTCTTTCCCTCTTTGAAGGCTAGCTTTCTCTGCTCTAAAAGTGGCTTCTCTAAAACTGGATTTATATCACTTTCCATTCCAAGAAGGACTCTGTCAAGTGTTAGTCAACTTTTTTCAGCATTAGGGCTTTTGAAATTGCTGTTTCCTCTCTAGGAGACTTGTGAGCAGGAGCTGAGAAAGAAGAGAGCAAGTTAATGAATTTATTAGTAAGTCACTATACTTTGGAATTCTAGCACACAGAACCCTGTTATGACCATTTCCTGGTCTCTGGGGCAGAAGTAGTTTGGTATTCAAGGTAAAACTCTTGTCCATGAAATCTTCACTGTATGAGATAGCAAAAAGCTTCTGGACTGAATGGGAAGATGGAGTTGGTTCTTCATTACCAAAGGAAAATATAATTGTCTACTGATGAGACTCTTCAATGTAATGAGTCAAATTCGCTTGTGGATCATTAGTGGGTGGATGTGGGGCCAATTTATTGTTACATGTGAAAGGCTAGATGGAGTAATCAAGACAATAGCAACCTAAGCATCATATCTTTATGTAGTTAAAACCGAGATATTGTCCCAGGATCCTAAATACCAATAGATTCTTTTGCAGGTTAGTAAGAGAAGGAAGGGAAGAGCAGACCACTTCTTTCTTTCTTATTTGTAAAGACCTGGCTGTCAACTATATTTGGAAAAAAGAGATTAATCTGACTCTATGACCGTAGTAAAGATATTAATTATATAAAAATGAATTGCAAATGAAGGAAGAACAGATCCCAGAAGTATAAGAAATGACCAGTATATATTTAAAACAATGTAGTAGGTTAAAGTTTTTTCTACTGGTAAATTGCTGAGTACAATGAATAAATAAACCTGTGTGTACAGTTTTGCATTCTGATTGTAGGAAATATTTTGGTAAATCTATGGACATTTGCTCTGAAATTTCATACTTGAATATGAGTTCTAGAACACCTTATGTAACATGAAATAGAATACTTACCTTAGAAGCCTTATAGCCAAAGTGAACAGAATATAAGAAAGTTTACAGTAGATTGTTAAGAAAAGAAAGAGCTACATGATTCAAATATACAAATTGCTCAAGCAACACTTAATGTGGAAACATAGCAATGTTTTCTAAAATCTTTGGACTGTTAAATTAATTTCTCTTTTAATAATAGCTTAGCATATTTTTAGGTATATCCGAAAGAACAGTAAAATTAAATATATAATATGCAGTCGTTTGGGGATCATATTTTATTGTTGTTTTGGTCTGTGATTCATTTATAAAACTCTCATTTTCAAAGTAAGGAGACGTTTTGTTTTTAAATGGTATGGTTTGTTTTTCCATGCTATCTATTGTCATCTTGGTCTTTATTATAGCTAGGAAGAGTAACGGGGTGAAGGTTATCTTCTCCTTGAACTCAAGAACTAAATTTAGTTGGTGCATCTTAATGTTAATAGATAGTATTCATGAGCCCAATGACTCCCCTAAGTGACTTTACTAATTAAACAGCTTAAAACAACTTGTTTGAGATAACGGCAGAGGCCAGAAGCCTTGCAGTACTGAGGGTGCTTCTGAGAAAGGGTGTGGGGGTATGTCTGTCAAAGGCTCTGGTTGGTTCAATTACTTGGAATTTTTTATACTTGGAATGCTGGACCAGCTTAATGAATGATCAGGGAATAGACAAATACTGATATTACCAGAAGACAGTATTAGTGCCACAGGAATGTTGGAAAATTCTTTCTCCTGCTTATTATATAAATAATGTTCTCTCTTCATTTGTACCTAAAGCCAGAGGGAAATTGTAATAATAATGGGGAGAGATGATGATTTTCTGTGATTTTTGTGAATCTACATTATGCCTATTTAAGATTATTAGGTGTCTCCAGTGCTCTCGGCATTCAATGCACCGTGGAAGTGAGATAATCCCTGCTTGCTCCTCCAGAGTTTGAAGTTTAGCACAGGAGAGGGAGAATCACTCAAGGATTTGGAAATCAGAGGAAGTGGCTGTAAAATGAAATGAAATGTCTGTAAATACTAAACTTGGAGGTTTAATATAGCAGAAAGCTCAATACACCTGGAAAAATGTCCACCTAATGGCAATGATATAGGAGATGCATAAGTTATGATAGATTTAAAGGAAGAATGGTGTCAATCTCATTGCCTTGGTAAGACTAAGATCTCTGACCTTTTCCTGACAAAAATCATCTACCACTGAATTACAAAGGATTGTTAAAAGTTAATGAATTTCATATCAATGGATAATGTTATCATGGTAGTATCTGAGGAAAGAAAAGGTTGATCAGTTGGTTTACTTAATTTTCAGCTTCACCTATTTCCCCAAATTATATGTGTGACTTGGAAAAAAAGCACTCGAAGAATAAAATACATAGGCTTTGGATAAATACAGCCAAACACACACACACACATACCATAAAATAGATTTAAAACATCAAACCCATTCTCCCTCAGTCACATTGCTTAAATGGTCTAAAATATACCATCAAATTATGGTGTTTGATTCGTGTAACATTTTTCCTCTTTAATTCTTTCTTGTTATCCTTAAGAATGTGTTACCTACCATGCTGTGTAACAAAACAAAACATGATAATGTAAGTCTTAATTTAGGAGGCTCTCAACCCATTTCAAAAATAACTACCAAATTAGGAGCTGGATTTTCAACTTTTGGATCTGCAACTGTTACTCAGTTTACCATCTGAGTGGCACAAAGGGCCAACTTGTTGTTTGTACATCTATTATAGAACGTGTTATATCTTCCTATTCATATATATATCAAATTCCTTACCAGATTTTAAATTCTCTAAAGGTATTCACTGACTCCTGTTCACCTTTGTGTTTCTTGAGGACTGAGCCACACATATGTGGTCATGAAGGGAATTAAATTAGGAGCAAGTTTCAATGGTATAAGATAAAAGGAACAAGATCCTTCTTGTTCAGAAAGCTTTCTTAAACTGAAGCAGGATACTGAAATAAAGGTGTAGCCTAGCTATTGAAGTACGGTTCCTATTTCTTGCTTTGAACTTAAAAAGACAAAGTTTCCAAAAGAGCTGGTAAAGAGTGCTTCAGGCCCCTAATATAATGTATGTAAGGAGATGAGCAGTAGAAGAGCCCCTTAGAATGGGCAAATGTGGGAGAAGAGGAGACAAGAGAGCTTCCCCCTGCACAGTGCAAATGCCAAGGTCAGGTTTAATGTCATTCTATCCTCGTCCGAGACTGTATTTGTTTTGGTGAAATAAGAAGATAATTAATGTATTAATATTTTCACATTTTGTGGCTGATTCTCTTTTCTACTCTCTTTGCTCACCTTTCCAGTGAGTAATCCCACCCATTGCAGTGGATTTCCTGAAAAAAAATTTTAGTCACTTAACCTCAGCTTTTGTTAGCTCATCTCTTGTGTTTTACGATCGAAACTAAGGTTTTACGCTAACCTAGTAATTTTCTTTAAAATTATCAAAATATATCTTTTCAAATGCGTAAAATATGCCACCTTGAAAAGAAGCTGCAGGAATTTTAAGTGCCCAAAAGAAAGATAATAGACGTTAATAGTATTGTATGTCCCTTAATTAAGATATACATGTGAATTTGTAGTGAAGAAATTTGGTCAAAGGTTAATTAAAAATGATAAAAATAGTTGTCATATTCTCTTTATAAAAACTCATCATTCTTAACTATCAATTGCCCAACAATTCTGAACCTTTAAGAATAAAACATATATTTATTCTACAAAGAATTATCAAGCAATTCTTCCATGCCAAGTGGCATTATTCTAAGTGCTCCAAGTAAATAAATTACTAAAATATGGTCTTTGCTCTAAGAAATGAAAAGCGAAAAGCTCTGGGAAGCTTATCTGGTTATCCCGTTCAATAGTGTTGAGTAATGTGTCTGTCGGAAAAATCTTGTTTAAAACAGGAAAAGGCATTCAACTGGCTTACATGGTATTATTTGGGAATTTTGTAAATTCTGCAGGCTGAGAACACACATTGTTGATTTTAAACAAACAAGAGAGCACTTTCCAAACCAGAACCTAGTTCCAGCCCCTATCCTGCCCTTATCCATGCTTCAGTCAATTTCTCCCAGGGTTCTTACAGTAAAATCAGATGTTACCACTAGATAAATTTTAATCATTCTAATAATTATGTTTCTGTGTTTCTCAAAATATCTGATTGAAACTTTATCCTCCCTCTGAAAAGAAGTGATATATTTGCATGCCAGGATCTCAATGCTGTTTGAGTATACAGTCATCATAAATACATTTTCCTGACTGCTATTTCAACTTATTTGGAGGAACCAATGGCCTCCCTTAGGCTTTTATTCTCCTATGCACTTGGATCTACAAGTAAATATGAAGGTGCATTGGCAGGGTGAGGGAAGCCTCTATTAGACTATTCCTTCTGCTCAGGAGAACCCACTGGAAACTGTACTAGGCGATCTTACAGGAAGCCTGATATGTGCCAGGGCGTCTCAGCTATTATTTTAACAGCTCTGTGGAATAGTTATAATTTTCTTCATTTTTGGTAAGAGGAAACTGGCTTAGAATACACACAGTTGGGCCAAGTGTGGGTTTGTGTCTGTATACAGCCCAATCTAAGGTCTTAAAATCAACACTAAAAGATCAGGATGGAAGAAAACATTTTGCATTTATTTTGAGTAAATGAGACTTGAGACATTTGTCGGCTCATGCATATATATGCTGTATATGTAAGCAAAAAACATCTAAGGTTATTTTTTATATCTAACTTTGCCTCCGAAGATATAAAAATATAGCTATATATAAAAATAAAGTCTACACATATGCATTTTAACCGTTTTGGGGGAGAAATTATTCCGTGCATAATAGCTTATCATGATTTGGGTGCTTTGCTGAGGCTTAAGAAATTGTTAGTGCCAATTCCAATTTGCTTAGTTCATTTACTTTGCACCTAAGTTGTAAATTAATCATTGCTGGTAACATCAATTTAGTTGTAATTAATCATAGAGGGAGGAGTAAAGCAGTCACATTGGTGCCAGCCATATTAACTGCCTTATCTGATTGCTCTTGTGTAATTTTCCAGCACTTTGATGAATATACAAGGCAAGAAATACTTTGGGGGCTTCCAAGAATATTCATAGTATATTTGGAAATAGACTTGGAAGCACTATAAATAGTTGATTGCTGCTTTACCTGAAGATTCTTTTTGTGGCTATAAGATACACAGCTTTTACACACACAGACACACACACACACACACACACACTTTGCCCTTGCTTTGGAAAAATGATATGTTGATGCTTTCAGAGCAGTTGAAACTAAAATGGAGATTTTACTGGAGTCCTGGCTGCATGTTCAAGGTCATAAAAAAGTAGACCCCAATAAATAGCAAGTGTGGATATTTCCTATGCAGTTTCTGCCTATCAAATAAATATTTAGGTGAAAATATAATTCTCATTTGCAAATATGCAATATTTATTAGCTTTTGACAAAAAAATTGATTTTTGCAACATTACAGTCGGAATTTTACATATATTTACTTATGCCTAACGGAACTTTAGGTGATTTAAAACAGACAAACAGAAAAGTGAACAAATATACACTGATGTAAGAGGAATGATATAATATAAACTAGTGTGTTTTACACTAGTTTACGATCCCTATGAATTATGTCTTGTGACTCCCTATCCATTGTATCAATTCATTGCTTTAGGCTGAGGACAAACCCCACCTACAACATAGAAGTTACAGTTTAACATGGAGGGTCAAAATATAATTTTCAGTTCACAGCAAAATAATAGTCTTGAAAGCTGGGCTTCGCGAGCGTTCTCATGAAAACAGGAGTAAGGTCTATGTTACAAACTGTATTCTGGCTCCTCACTGGTCCCCATGGCAGAATGGTTGATCAGGTCTTGTGCTGGGTGTCCTAAGCTGTGCTCCCTGTGGGTGACCAGTCCTGCTGGGTCCCTTTGGCATGGCACTGGCATCTACTTCTGAGTTCATGGACCCTGTCTTAAGTCTGGTCATAAGATTCTTGTACCCTCCTTTGCATTACCTCAGTCCTCTTCAGGTTCACAAGTTTACACGCTACTTTTCTGTCCTCTCATCAGAGCCTGTAGGAAGATCTGGATCCCGAACATGCCATGAACAGGCGGGGGATACTGGTGGTGCTATGTTAAGTCCACCTGCTTAGATAGGTCCCTGTTGTTCAGGTACTATGGTGAACGTGGGATCTCTCTAAGAGGCACAAAATTTTCTTAGGCTACACCCAAAGAACCAAACCAAACCAAACCAAATCTAAACAAACAAGAAAATCTACCCCGGAAATCCCCCGGTTGCATCTGGATGTTTCTACTCATTCTGTTAGAGTTTTGACCCGAAGACCATGGAGGCCACTCACCTTTGAACTTCACTCTTCTCTTTTGTCTCTTCTCTGTGGCTCTTCCTCAAGCCCCAGAATGTCTTTCTCCTTTTACTTCCTGTCTTATAGGAATATCCCCTACTTTACATTCTCCCATTGTAGCCATGATATGCATGACAGTAAAACTTTATGATCTCAGTTTCCCAGGCTTGGCACTTAATATGTAGAGGAAACATTTTAGCTCTTAGATGAGCTTATTCCTCTGCATCTAGTCACTAACTTGGGAAGTAGGAGTGGGAGGTAGTACCTTTGCATAGGAGCAAGAACCCTTCTTGGAATACTTCACTCGGGAAAGGATACAATTCAGGTGCAACAAAGGTATACAGTAAAAGACAAGTCTTCATCCTACCCAAGTCCCTTAGGCATTCAGCTACATTCCAGTTATAATCACTGCCTCCAGGGTCTTACATCTACACTTTGAGGTATTTTATGCCTATACATGTACATATATGTACTTTTTTTCTTTTTAAAACAGTTTGTAGTATACTATGCACATTGTTCTGCATCCTTCATTTTTCACTCAACACATCTTCATCAGTACATATCAGTATCCAGAGAACTGGCTCATTCTTCTCGATGGCTGCATATTCACAGACAAGGAAGTAACATAATTTGTTTAGCCAGGTCCCCAGTTTGGTTGTTTCAGCATTTTTTTTTCTTGCAAACAATGCTGTAATGAATATCCTTCAATATATTTTATTTTGAATAGGTGCAAGTTAATATGTAGAATAAATTCCTAGAAGTAGAATTATTGGATAAAATATAATTTTTTTCATGATAGACGTGGCCAAATTCTTTGCAATACAATTGTTCTGACTCACAGGCTTACCAAGACAAATAGGAATGTCTGCTTCTCTTTGCCTTTACCAACAGGTTGTATAAATCTGAACTTTGACAGTGACAAGTGAAAAATGGAGTCTCAAAGTATTAATTTGCATTTCTCTTGTTATGAGTGAGGTTGAGTGTTGTATAGGTTTTTAAGAGTCTTTTTAATTTTCATCCTTTTTTCCATTTTCTATCAATTTGTTGGTCTTAATTTTTAGGAGCTCTTTATGAATCAAGAACATTGGCTCTTAATTTGGGATATGCTGTTTCAGTATTTTTTCATTAGTCTGTTATTTGTCTTTTAGCTTGTGTATAGTGTATTTTGATATACAGAAATTTCTTACTATGTTGTCTAATAAAAAAAGAAATTTCTTATTTTGTTGTGTAATTAGTCAGTTTTGTATTTTGTTGTTTCCTAGTTTTGTGGCATATTAGAAAAGCCTACTCTACTCTGAGACTGTAAAAATAGTTCTCTCATGCTATTAGTACTTCTATGGTTTCATTTTTTTAATGTTGAAATATCTGATCCATCTGGAATGTATTTCAGTGTAATGTGAGAGGTAGGAATTAAATTTTTTTCCAGAAGGTTACCTAGTTGTATTACCGCCACTTACTGAATAATCCATTTTTTCACTTATTTGAAATGTTAATTTTATGATATAATATATAATGTAATATAGAAATATATAATATGTTATATAATAATATGTAATATATTATTATATCATATAATGTTTATTTCTGGAATTTTTATTCATTTTATTTCATATACAAACTGATTAGTTTGTATATTCATTTATCAGTACAATATAAGTTTAAATATTTCAGAAATGAATTAAAGAAAGGATAATGTTGGTTTTTTGTTCATGATATTGCATTTTGAACTTAAGTGATTACAACACCTAATTAACTAGAGCAAAGCATACTTCACCCAGAAAGAAAAATTATAAATGACAGCAATATCCTTGAAGAATAAAATTATACCACAGAACCAACTTGGAAATTAGTCTCATACATATTTGTCATCACTAAATACAGAGCATGGCTCATGTCAGAAGTCGTCAGAGTGGTCTGACAAATATCAAAGTCTAAAGTAACGTTTAAGAGAGACCAGCAACTTGGTAACTGAAATGCTGTTTTAATAGGTACAATCTTTCCATTTGGAAGTGCGTTCCCAATGTTGATTTTCTTACCTGGGTAATGTGACTTAAACTAGTCACTTTTAATTAGAATGAGTCAGGGACTAAGTAGCCAGAAGAATTTAGCACAGACGTTAATCCTATCTGGAGAAAACCAGCCTGAGCCTGACAGTTTTTAGGAAACAAGGTCAAATTCACTACAACATATCAACACTGACCAGGGTAAGAAAATGGAGGTTTTACTGCCTAGAGAAAACAATGTTATCACTATAAGTCATACTGCAATTAGCTTCTTTTTATCAATTAGAGTTTTTATGTCTTTTTTTTAGGTACAAAATAGTATACACTCATACAAATTTACACAGTACAAACATGTCATTAGAGTAAAATGTGCAAGTCCTCCTCTCCAAAGAGAGCACACAGAAGCAGTACTGTTATTATTTTGGTGAGCACTGTTTCAGAATTCTTCCAAGAGAGATTTTTTATTTTGTTATGCCTTATGTAGTGAAATTTTTATTATTCATTTTGTTTTGCATCTTGATTTTATTACTTAGTTTGTGGTGGACATCTTCCCGTTTCAACACATGACTTAACTCACTTTGATTTCTGTTAAATTTTGCATTAGCAATGTTCTCTTTATAAAATTTATCATTATTATTTTAAATTACAGAAATAAATTCTTAGAAAAATTCAGCAATACTTAAATTAATAGAATAGAAAATAACTCAGAAAAACTAATAGTTATTTTCATTCCTCAAAGGTGCAAAAATAAAAGGAGAATATAGAGAAATGGACATTCTCACACATTTTTGCATTTATTTTTGAAAAGTAAGATAGTTATACCTTTTGAAAATTAAACATATCCATACTATTTGGCTGAGCAATCCCATTTTTGAGCATCAATACTGCATAGATCAAAGCCCCAGAATGCAAGACATACGTGCAAGGATTTGTATAGCAAAACTCTTCGGTGTGGCAAAAAACTAGAAACGACCCAAAGGTCCATCAGTTATGTAATGATTGACCACATCATAGGCAACAATGATATAAACATTAAACTGTTATTTTAAAAAGAACTGTTTGAGCTACAGATACTGAACTAGATGGATTTTCAGAGTTTTGAATGAAAATAGCAAGGTGAGAAGTAATGTGATATAATAAGAACTTTTTTTTGAGAAAAAAAAAAACTACTTATATACATACACATGAAAACAGGTTTGAAATTGTACATCTGCCTATTAAAATTGCTTATATCAATAGTGATATGATTATTAATAGTGATATGATTTGGTAATGTGATTATGTTTTCCTTTAAAATTTATACACAATGGCAAACAAGTATGTATTACTTTTATAATTGAAAAGAGTGAATAAAGGACACTTAAAGTGGAAAAATACATGATCGGATAAATAAGTTTTATAGAAAATACTTTTCCATTGTCATATCAAGTTCAATGATTTTAAAAGGAGATACTTTGAATATTGATACAATATTCTAAGTTTCAGAAGTAATAATAATGGAGTGGTGTTAGATGATGCTCAGTAATATATTGACATCTTTTGTCCAGAGATCTAGAATCTTGCCTTGGTCTCAGTATCCCTTCTTCCCACAAGGTTCCTGGAAGAGAGATATATTCAAAGAAGACTAAGAAAAACGTCACTTTACTATTAACTGGGCATCAGCCTCAACCCCAGTGCGTCATCCCCTGATCTCATTTCTTCCTCCATGGCCCTCCTTTTGCCTGATCCAATGGAGGCCTAGAGGCCAGAATCAAAGCAGGCAGAAGAGAAGCCATGCTATATTTCTAAGCCTACACTAGAGGATCAAGATTTAGCACTCTAAGAGTACAAAGAGATACCTCCCCCAAACAAAGGAAATAGGGCTGGAGCAGAGCTTTAGATAGGTTTATTTGCACTTTCAGTGTTTAATCCATTAGAAAACATGGCTGACCACTATCTTGATATTTATCAGATTAGTGCTCTTCCCTCTTGGAAGAAGGGTTTCTTGCCCTGATGCCCATCGTCTTTGAGTAAGAAAGAGGAGAAAGAAGAAAGAATTTCCATTCCTTAGATGATTCAGGTTAAAAACAAACAAAAAAAGGATATAATCTATTAAAAATCTAAAGCAACATTTGGAAAGAGATGGAAGTTAATCTTCAAATATTTTTTTCAAACTTTGGGGGTTCATCAAAATAAAAGCCACATTTTTTCCAAGCACTTCTAGGTTTCTCAAACCATCTGTGTTTCAAGGAGAATTTAGTTCATGTGTTTTTAGTTAATTTACACTTAACTCATCAAAATGTTGACTTGTTATTCTAGCTATTTGATGTCTCAGAAATCGTACACATAGTTTAATATATGTTCAAAAGTCTTTCCTCCATTTGGATAAGGAAATCATCATTAGCTAGCAGTAAACAGAACCTGGAAGAGCTTAAGTCTGATTCCAAATGGAGAATGAAGGAAATTCCAAGGGGTTTGAAACTTGGCAAATCACTTTCCACACACATGGTTAGAAAATCTTTAAAGTGATAAACACAAGAGATGACCAAAAAAACATCAAAATCATCGCAAGCATAAATAGAGTCTCTAGAATGTGAAGATGTTTAGCCAGGGGACTTACAAAGTATGTCACATTAGCTTTATGTTCCTTAAATGAAAGAAACTTCAAGGTCAATATAAATAGGCCCACATTGGCCCATGTGGACCAAGCAGTGTGCAGAAGTCAACAGGCTAATTTTTCCACAAAAAAAGGACAAAGAATATTCTTCAGAATTTTGGTGACCCAAAGACCTTCTTTCCTTTTAAGTAAAGTGTATTAAACATATATCTATTTAAAAAGCTCCTGTATGTTCCCATAGGTAGGCTGGAAATAATTTTTCTTTTCTCCTAGATGGTATATGTTTCTAGACCAAAATACTTGAGTAAAAGTTATCACGGATTAATGTTTGATTGTCTAGTTTTACATCTGACTAAAGCTTCAGTTAAATCTGAACCAGTTCTCATGATATTCACACACAGACTTTTAGAGCTGTTGGAGGCAGGAACCTGGCCTTTTGCAGCTGAAGACAGGAAGGGGTTCAGAGACTGCAAATCACGGAAGGTGTTCTGGGGCCAAATCCCAAGCAAGTATGAAAGAAACCAATTCATGTCCAAGAACAGACTGTAGAATGAAGCAGAAGATTCAAGATTCAGAGAAGTGGATCAATAGGGACATGAAATAGAAATGAATCAATAGGAACATGAAATAGAAGCGGATCAATAGGAACATGAAGCTGGAGGGAGGTCAGGGAAATGTTCTGGGGTAGTGTGGGGAGTAGGGAGGGCAGAGAAGGAACTAGAGGTAGAAGAAGGGCTGCTTTGGGGCAATTCTCTTGATCACTGAGCTCCTTGAGTGGTCTGGCTTGCTTTACTGTTCAGGAATGAATTCATAAAATAATAGAAGTATCAAGGGCAGAAGGAAACATAATAATCATCTCATTCAACTTTGTAAATTCTAATCCTCTCACTTTTGTAATTGTGGATTTTGTCATCCAGACTGGAATGGGTAACATTTTAACCTAGCTAGCCCCCAGCTAGGGTCAGAGCTGGCAGGAACAGCTGTAGGGCCTCTCCTTACTTCTGGTCTCTATGCACCACATCCCAAATGAATTAGTCATTTCCTTTTTCTGTCCTTTCTTCTTTTTAAAGTTTTTTTCTTTCCACTTGCCTCATTCACTCCCACTCTAACTCAAGATTGAAGTAGAAGTGACAAAATGTCACACCCGAAGCTCGACTGGAATTATTTTCAGAGGGGTCACAGCAAAGCGTGTTTGTTTTGTGTAGTGTCAAGCTTATTGTCAGCATATGGGTTCAAAGCTGTGAACCAACCTTGAACCTTGGAAACTGTGAGTCGACAAGATGGGACTAACATGTAAAAGAAAAAAAGGTTCAGAAGACTTGTTGGATGTCAGTTCTCTTTTTAAAAAGAACATTTTGGTGAGTTAAGTGTAAATGAGTCAGAGACACACGGATTTTATTTCCCTTGCCATATGCATGGTTTTAAAAATTAACGGAAAAAAGTGCTTGGCACAACATGTTTTGAATTTTATTGGCCTTTTTTTCCCCTTATGATCTCTAGAAGATGGAAGCTGAAGAATGATGAAGACAACTGAATCTGAGGCCATCATGAGGTTTAAATGTATATATAACACATGACACTTTTTGAGACAGAGAAGTAGGAACATCCCGTCTCAGAGCTCCCATTCTGAAAGCCTTGTTATGCTTTTAGTGTTTGACCTAATTATATTGCTAAAAGAAATTTCCAAGCAGGTTTTAATCTGAATTTATTGTGTGAGAATCAGGACCAGGGCTGTGAGGAATCCATTTTATTGTAAGGAGTGTGATGCTTAAGTAAAGTTGTATAATTGGGTGATTAGAATAAAAGAGACAGTAAATTACTTTGTTTAAAATTTTAAGGCTTTTCAAAAAATAAAACAATCTACTGTATGATCTTTTATATACATTGTTTTATCTGCTTCAGACATTTTACTTTGTGTAGAATAAGATAACTAGGATCTTTGTAGAATTCTGATTATTTCTACCAAGAAAAATAAACAAACATTCCAGGATTCTCATAATCTGTTTCTATTTTTGCTCTTTTTGGTCACCTTGATGGGGGATATTTGGTAATTGTTAATATTATGTGAGTCCTTAGTCAAATTCGCATGTTGTGTTGTAGGAATACTCATAATTAGGTAAATAAACATCAAATCTTCTCTACAGGCAGTGCCTACAAACTTATCTTTTTTCTAACACATTTGTTCCCTGATTTGCCCAGGAACTTCTAAGAGAACATACAAGTTTAAATAAACACTCCCTGGTTGGCTTGCGGTTTGGCTTGAAAATACCCTAGCATGATTTAAATCAAACCATTTCAGATGCTAGAATTGGATGAAATCACAAAGAAGCTATGCTTGCAATTTTATTAAAATGATAGGTTGGTCAGGATAAAAATACTCAACACTACTGAGGGCCAAGGTGGAGTATACTCAAAATAGCCTACTTACACTGATGGAGCCAGGCCATATCATGCTGCCAGAACACTTTACATGTCATCATCACATCTGTCATTAACTATGTGACTTTTTTTTTTTTTTTGCGTGTTGTTTCATGTATTTTAAATAGAAGGAAAACTGGGCTACATTTCAAAATTTAAATATGGTACATGAAAAGGCTTTGTTCACATTTAATTAAATTACTGTTTATGTGCCATCTGTTTGATCAGACGCTGCTTGTATCCCAGATGGAGGTAATGGGTAGGGATAAGGTATAAAGTGTTTTTTTTCCTCTTCTAAAAGTACAAGGTACAAATTGAGATGATTTTCTAAGAAATGTCATCACAATGACAAACTCATATGGCCACTGCTGTGACACAAGCTCTTAAATGATCACTTCATGGCTCATTAACTCACAGAACTGTAAAGATAACCTCTCTGAAGATAGGTGGGACCCTTAGCTCCAGAGACAAGACTTAAATTATTTTCAAGACTCCTAGTGCAACTTTTCTCAGGGATACTCCTGCCCTGACTTGCCAAAACCATTTTCTTTAGGATTTCAGACCAGGCTTATTTTTAAATTATTAGTAAAAAATAAAGAGGCACTCGCTGTTAATTTAAAATATACAAACATAAGACATGAAAACGTACAGTCGGTAATATCTCATGCAACTTGACCTGGAAACAAGAGGATACCTTTTAGGATTTTCCTATATTCAGGGGAAGCAGGATTCACTTTGCTCATTCGCCAAGCGTATGTGCTTTCCGGAGAGGAAGGGAAGAGTCATTTTTACCATATGAAGTGAGCATGTGTTTTTCTTACTTTTGCTGCTCTGCTGTTTTTGCCATATTTTCTGAGTTCAAGTCTGTAATCAGTTGGTGGGAGTGTAGATTTAATGACATTTATTTTGGAAAACATGTTCTGCTAAAATTTTGTAGTAATGTAAGCCATTTAATTCTAAAATTGGCAGCTGAAAGTAACACTATGTCCACATAAACAACTACTCAAATGTTTCAGTCAAAAGCATTTTGGGGCATCCAAGGCTGCGACATTACTGCTGGGTCTGCACACTTCCTGCAGTCAGGGGCTTACCTCCAACCCACACAGATGGAACCTGAGAAACTCAACTGTGCTTCTCTTATTTGTGGTATGTCCCCATATATACAAAAAGAACGCCTTTCTTTTTGTTTTTAAGGAGAATAAATGGAAATGGAGGAAATATAAGGACGAAATTCTTGGCCTCAGCAGTTGTCTTACTGGGGAGGGTGTCATATTCTTTAGAGAGGGGACAGGCCAAGCAGTGGGAGAGGGAAGTGGGGAGGCTTCCCTGTGAGTGAGACACACATACTAGGCTCAAATTAGAATGATGCCCCTCTTCTCTTCTCCCCAAAGGGTGGGGCAGGAGAGCTACATTTACTACCTTGTTCTGCCAGTTGAGAGGGTGTCAGGATAGGGCCAAGGACTCTGACACTGTAGGATAGTAGCCATTTTCTTTTTTTGAGCATCTACCGTAGACTAGGGACTATACCAGAAATTTTAGACAGATTTTCCTATTAAAATGTTACAAAGCTCCTGCAGTAGGTATTGTTATAGGTGGATAATATAAGAATATAAATAATATTTATATCACAGTAAATATAATATAATATAATGGATGCAGAGAGTTTGGCCAACTTGTTACAATCATACAACTGGAAAGTGGTGGCACTGGGATTTGAACCATGGAATTGGACCTCATTGACCATCTGTTTCCATATCATCACCCAGATAAAGTGAGGACACAGATTATGGGGAAACAAATCAGGCAGAAGTGGGAAGGGAGAGTAAACAAACAATGTTATACTATAATTGAGTGGCAAATATTGCCATGCTACTAGTTAGGTTATATTTGTCTTAAATTGTTGATGTATGGTAGAGTAATGAATGCACACAAAATTTAAAACAATCTTGTGGTATTTGACAATGATTGAAAATTCATCTTCTCCCAAAAGGCATAAGCACACATCCACGGAGTCTTTACTTCTACTAAATGCTCAACAGTTGCCCAGATGAACAATTTTGAGTTCTCCTCAATACCACCCTCTCCCTGACTTGCCATAGCTCACTTTGCCCCAACCTTGGTTTTCTCCCATTTTTCTCTATTTGCATGAAGGGATCCACCAACCATTCTGTGCATAAGCCAGGAGTCTGGAAGTCATCCTTGGTACCAGACTCTCCCTTATTTCCCATGTTCAATCCTTGACTAATTTCTGTCCATTTTCCCTCCTAAATATCTCTTGAATCTGTCCATATTTTGCCACCTCCTCCATCATACCACTATCACCTGGACTTCCACAATAGCCTTGTACCTCTAACCTCTAATCCATTCTCCACAGAGCAGGCAGGAAAATTTTTTAGTAATGCAAATATGATTCCATCAGTCTCCTGCTTGAAATCCTTCAGAGACAGTTAGAATCAAGACAGAAGTCCTTAACATGGCCTGTGAGGCTCTGCATGGGCTGGCCTCCTTTCTTTCTTCATCTTCATCTCATATAATTCCCCTCTTCCTCTGTTTAATTCAGACAACTTGACCTTTCAGTTCCTGCCTCATAGAGTTTGTAAATGCTTCTCAGTCTGGCTGGAATGTTCTCTCCCAAACTCTTCTCCACTTTCCTGAGTCACCTTTAACTTATCTTTTAGGTGGCTCAGCATTCCCCTCCCCCAGTCGAAGTGCCATCTTTTTATTCATCCTCCCTTCTCACCCTCCTTTTCCTTTTTAACACGTATAACAACAGCGACAAATGCTTTCTTGTCTATTTTCCCTTAGTGTAAGCTCTATGAGAGCAAGAGCCAGGTCTGCCTTGTTCACTACTCTATGTGCAGCACATAGCACAGAGCTTTTAACATATTAGGTACCTAATAAATCCTTCTTGAATGATGAGATGAATGAATACTTCCTCTACCACCTTTGATTAAGGCAGAGAGTGGGTCAGCTTAGAACTCTGACCATAAGTTCCTTGAGGACAGCCACAATGACTTTTTTCTTGTTATCCTTAGGGGCTAGTACAACGCTTGGTAGATTCTCAACGGTGAGCTTACCGAATGTACAAACTACATACATGTTGGGGAGGCCCCTATCTATTAGGAAGCAGAATATCTTTGCACCATTTAAGACCTGTTTCATCTTCTAGGCAAATTAGAGAACTCCATGACATAGCTTTGAATTATCTAGATTCCTCTTTCCTCTTGTATTAGTCAGAGTTCTCCAGAGAAATAGAACCAATAGGATATATATAGTTATATAAATATAATATATTTATTAATTTATTAATAAAGATAATTATATTATATTTATAATATAAATCAATAGGATATATATATTTCCTATATATAAAAATATACATTTATTTATGATAAGGAATTGGCTCATGTGATTATGGAGGTTGAGAAGTACCATGATCTGCCATCTGCAAGCTGAAGACTCAGGGAAGCTGGTGGTGTGATTGAAAGGCCTAAGAGCTGGAGAGCCGATGGTATAGATTTCAGTCCCGGTTGGAAGGCTTGAGAACCAGGAGCTTGAAGGGCAAGAGATGGTCGATGTTCCAGGTTAAGCAGTCAGGTTGAGAGTGAATTCATCCTTCCTCCTCCTTTTTGTTCTATTCAGTCTTTCAGTGGATTGGATGATGCCCACCCTCACGGGAGAGGGCCATCTGCTTTATTCAGTTCATGGATTCAAATGCTAATCTCATCCAGAAACACCCTCACAGACACACCCAGAAATAATGTTTAACCAGGTATCTGGGCATCCTGTGGCCCCATTAAACTGACACACAAAATTAACCATCACATCTCTATAACCCAATATACATCTAACTCTATCTATTCTGAATTTTTGAGTTTCACTGTACCTGCAACTGAGATTCTTATCTACTCCACATCTTGCAGATCATTTGTGAGGTTACAGTTGTTGAAAATCTCATGGAGACAATCCAGTGACTCCAACAAATATCACCCGTAAATTCTCAATGACATACTTTACATGTGCTACCTAAAATTAGTCCAGAGATGCTTACGAGTATTATATAAGCCCACAAAAGATGCGTAAGAAGATAGAATCAGCAGGCTTTGTAAAATGTTCTGATGTAATTCAATGACTTTAAAAACACTGTTAGTTATGGTTAAAGCGAAGAAGTTAAGATATTTCTATTTCTTTTTACCTGGCTAAGAACTCTCTCTCCCTCCCTCTGACCCTCCTTTCCTTCTTTTCTTTCCACCCCTCCCCCTTTCTAGCTATGGACTTTTAAAGTGAAAGCTGTGCTCAATTACTTTAGTTTTGTGCACATTCTAATTCTTCAATATCACATCAAAATACCAGGGTCTATTTCAGAGATACTAAATACACTTAACAATTAGCCTCATCAATGGAACTACTACAGCTGAAAAAGCTCCATAATAAAAGACAAATTATACTAAGAAGTGAATAATTGGTATGAAAAGAGAGAGTTATGTCTTAGAGTTAAAGTCATGTGCCTCTTCTGTAAATTGTTTGCCAAATAGTTGGTGTTTAGAAAGTTAAAGTATGATATTAGGTTCTGATAGTTTGCTATGTCAGCCCAAAGTTAGCCTGTTCCTATATTTAGAGCAATGGCCTAGAAAACAAGATTGACTGAGTCGCTTTGTTAAATTCCTTTAATTTTCTGTACCTTAGTTTACTCTTTTATGTGCTACTGATAAAAACTCTTTATGCACATTTCAGGGGCCAGTTATGCCCCAAATTCTACCATTTACTCTACTCTAGCACAATGACAATTCAAGAGAGATGGTGCAACATAAATAAATGTGACTGTCTCTTGCCATAGCATTACACATGTGATATTATTACTATTATTTTAAGTGCCAGTTGGGAAAAAATAGACACTCCAACTTTATCCAATCTATTAGTTAAAGTGAAAGAAAAAAGGAAGCAACCAATATAGGAAAGAGAGATACTATTCTAGTAGAGTCAATATGATGATTTGACGGTATTGGCTAAATTTTAAATGCCATAGAATCAGTCCTGAAATAAAAACAAAAACTAGCCTAACAACAGAATTACAACTATTGAATAATAGTCCTCTAGTTTTTGTTCCTAAATGATGGAGTATTGTCTGAGGTATACATAGCTGCCATTGACAATAATCATTCAGTTTGAAATCTAAGGGGCATAGCAGAGACCATTATTTTTTACATTATATTTGAAACAATTTCTATATTTTCTGTTTTATTTAATCAGGAATTATATTTCTCCATTCCACCTTCCAGTTCAAGTGTTAATCACTTTAATGAATCATAGAAATTCTGAGATTAAAAGGCTAGAGGTAGACTTTATAGATTCTACACCTTATAATTCTCACTTGTAAAACTAGGGACAGTTGTTGACCTGACATAAATACGTATCATGTTAAAAGAAGGTTCATTCTGCTCCTTCACCTCTACCAACCCTGGCTTCCCTTTGACCCTCAATATTTTAGGTTTGGCTGGTTTCCTATTTGGAGAGGAAGAAAGGTTGATTATATATCAAAGTGTCCATACAGGATCTTGGAAATCATCAAAGATCCAGAGATTTTATAGGAGGGGGTCTCAAGTCCAACACCTGTTTTTGAGATGCAAACCTTGAGAATCAGGGAAGTTTCAAGGCTTGGAAAGAGTCACATGTCCATGTAGGTGAGGACCCAGTACAGCAAAGTGACAGGAGCTCTGAGGCAGTGACTTATTGCCACTTGGCACCGATTTCAGCTGTGTGACATCACTCAAATTGTGGTTTTGAAAGACTGTTTCACTGTTAACTTTCTGTGTGTATCTTGTATCCCCAGAAAAATCAATCTCTTTGATTTCCCCGTAGTTCCCATAGTGTCTAGAGCAGTGCAAAACACACTCAGTAACATTGAAATGAATCCGTTTGGCAAGTTCTATTATTGCCATTAGAACCCTTGAGATTTTCAGTTCTGACTTTTTTTGACTTGAAAAATATATGGGAATCTCAGTCTTTGCCTTAGCCAGACTTACACCCAACTTTTCAGCTAGAGGACTGTTAAACAAGATATCCCTCATTGTGCATTCTCATGGCTGGTTCTGTGCATTCACATTTCAGAGGTGGACCTTCTTTGGGGCAGATGTAGGCTCCAGCTCCCATATGCTTGCTTCCCTTAGCCGCTGTTCTCTGATCTGTGGCTGTGGTTTTCTTCTGCCATTATTTTCCTAGTTCTGACAAAATGACAACCACCCTTTTGGATTCCTCCACAAGCTCAGCTAGCAAATCCATATTCTGCTGCTTCAACACCGCTGAGTGATCTGCCATGTCCGGAGCTACATGCAGGGTAATGTCATCTTGCATTTTGAGTCTTTGAGAAATTCCATAGTCCCTGATCCTTCCTGCAAACAGGTCCCTGAATATTTCTTTGTGGCTTGCTCTAAAATTACATTTCACAGCCGGTGTGTGATCATGATTCAGAAAAGATTCCATTTTCTCTTCCCTCCCTGCCTACACTGAAGAAATCAGGGGCATTTGGGGATCAAATGGTTTTCAGATTTCCCTAGTAGAACTTTATGTCTTAATCGTAAGGTTCTTTTTCTTTTCTAAAGGCAAAGGAATTTAAATTTATGTTTGGCCTCAGGCTTTTTAACATAAACTACATAAGAGCCTGGTCTTTCAGAGGTCTTTGTGATTGTTCTGAAAGAAAGTGTTGCCTCTACCTGGACACCAGAGATAACTGGAGAAGTACAGATGGGCGAGGGCGTGGAAGTGCATTATTACCCCATAGAGAGAATGTACACAAGGTACAGATTCTTTCCCTGTCTTCTCACAGCAAAATGCTCTCCGTTCTTTCTCTCTCTCCTTCCTCCCACCTCCTTTCTTTACTTTTTATTTTCTTGTTCTTTTTGCAAGTCTGGGTGTGGGACTCTGCCTGCGATGGAAGATGGCTTCTTTTACAGTGTTGATTTGGGGTTACCCGGGTGTAGGCCTCCTCAAGAATCACAAACAGTGTCCTAACATTTTTTCTTGAATAAGGACAAATGAACTGACCCCAAGTTTAAAAATTAATGGTGTATGTGACAACAGAGTTTTAGTAGGCAAACAAAATGATTTTAATAAGACAAACACGGATTTTTTTCAGTTAGCAATTCATTCTGTTTTCTGCAAAGAGCTAAAAACCAGAACTCTGGTAGTTCACTAAGCATGGGCTAAAAATATTTTACCAAGACTTTTTTTCCTGCAAAAATATCTTATTTTATGAACTTAAAATCCAAGTCATAGCCCTTCTTTGTTCTCATTTTTAGTGTGACTTCCCACTTATGCTACATGTCCACATGTATAAAGTAATCACATTTTAAAAGATTATAAATAGAACCCAAGTCTAAAATACAGCATTAAACATAGCAGGAATTCAAGACTTCCTGTTAGCCAAACCACCCCTTATAAATCCTATGAATTTCTGTCTGTGTGTATGTACTAGTTCCAGTTGTCAATCTCTTATGAAAGTGCTTGCCTCTGGCTTTTACATAAGAAGATCCTAAATCATATTCACACCAAAACCTTATTTTATTTCAACTATATTCTGAAAAAGAAATTTTATAACAACTTTTGTAATTCTATATTTTGTAAGATATTTCCAATGATATTTTAAAAGGAAAAATATACACATTAACCTTTATGTATTTAATGAGTTAATTATACTCAGAAAAATTGAGCTATGGAGATATTCATATATTCCATAAGGCATACCCATACAACTCTTTTATGAATTAAATGGTCTTACTACATGGAGTAAAGATGTTATGATTGGCAGATAGAAGTGTTATAGTACACGTATAGCTCGGTAGCTACAGATGTAGTTTATGACATTTTCTCCAACACTTTCCCACATTTTAGGATTAGAAAATCTATCATGAGAGATCAGTAATACTGTCTGGTATATAAAGTTTGCCATCAATATCTTATTTCAACCAGAAAAAATCAGCCACTGTTATTGACTCAACACAATTATTTAGAAAGGATCTTTTATCAAAAGACTAAATGCATTTTTTCACTATAAGTACTTAGCACAATGTGTAGTAAATTCTCAATTTGTGTCAGTTTTTATTATTTTTATTCAAATGAGTCAGTGTCTATTGACAGTAAATGACAGAAACCAAATCAAAGTAGTTTAGAGAAAACAAGGCTTTTATTGGCTTATGAAAAGTCAGAGACACTGGTTTCGGGCACAGTTAAATTCAGCTGGTCAACCATGTTAAAAATCTGTCTTTTTCCATCTCTTCACTCTTCTTTCCCCTGGGTTGGCATGTTTCTGAGGTGGGCTTTCTCTGCTAAAATGTCTGCCAGTGTTTCCAGATAAATATCCAATTATCTTCAAGAACAGCAGGTAGAGAGTTTCTCTAATCCTGTAGTCATGACAAATGCTTCAAGTTGAGTCTCTGGTTCTACTTGGCCTGACTTCAGCCATTTAACCATCCATAAGAGATCATGGCTGACCAGGGGATCCAGAATTCCATTTAGCCAGAACTGGGCCACATTTCTTAACAGCACCAGAACCATAAGGAAAGAGAGCATGGGAATCAGAAGAGTGAAGGCATGCTAGCCTGGCAAGAAGAAAGTAACAGATGTCCACTGCCTTACTTCACTCATCCACCCAACATGTCCTGAGTTTCTGCACTGTTCCCTGCACTGACTGTGTATATAAGCAAGAGTGTGAGTGTGACTGGAAGTGGGGCAATAGGCACAGCAGGAAGGAAGAAATTCAAAAGTAAAAGACCTAATCCCTCCCCTCAAAGGAGAGATGTCTGTAGGCTCTAAAAACAAAGAGAAACAAGGACTCTGTGATGAGCTTGTTGATACACAAGTTGATTCAGAGCAGGAGAAAACACTGTGATTGGAGAACTGAGAAAACCTTTAGAAGGGTGGTCTTGAATGATGGACCAAATGTGGATGGGTGAAAGGGAGGGCAGGATCTTCCAAGAGACAGGTGGAATGATGGTAAAGGCTCATAGCTTTGATGCATGGAGTGTGTTGGTGAAACAGGGGAGAGCCGGGTCTAGTAGCATGAGGAGTAGTGCTGGGGAGGAAAGGCAGGTGGTGGTGGATGAGCGAGGGAGGCACTTCATGAGGATGCCTGAATGCTAGGTGAGCAGTTTAGGCAGGAACTGATGAAGAGAGGCAGTGTTGTGACAGGAGGACAAAAGCCTGGTAACAGGCTGTGGGATGTCTTAGAAAGAAAGAAGATGGCAGGCATCTAGAGTGTTGTGAGGCTGCTGCAGAAATTGTGGAGTAAAGTGACAAGGTCTGAGAAGGACACGAGGCTGTGGAGGAGGGGAAGAAACGACGCTGAGAGAAATTTCAAAAGGAAGATCAATACGACTTTGAAAAGCTAGTGGAAATAGTGGAGGAAGGAGAAGATGACTCTAAATTATCAAGCCCAGGGCCCAGATAATGGAAGAATCATTAAGATGTAGTGACAGGAACCATCATTTCCTAGTATTTATGGTGCTTTTCTCAGTGACATTCTCACTTTCTACCATATACTTTAGCTATTTGCATGCATGTCTTTCTTCAGGAAAGATGTCGAATTCATCTTTGTCTCTTCAACAGCATGAAGTTTGGTGTTTTGCACATGGATGAATCAATGCATATTTGTTAAATGAATTTTACAGAGGAGAGACTGATTCCAGGGGAATTTGAAAATTTTTTCACCAGACAAGTTAGTCATAGAATGGCAATCAGCGTCATCTTTTCAATCTCTGTCTGACGCTTCATTCTTTGTAGTCCTTTACTGCTATGGTTACTCTTCCTAGGGGACAGATGTATCTGCCCCCTGGCAAACTTCTATGTCCTGTCCTATACACACTTACAGTGCATTTCCAGATTACCTAATTTACGTAAGATTTCTTTCAAAGTGAGAGTGTCAGAATCAAGTCTCCCTCTGAAATCTTAAAATTCTTGGTGTTTTCCTTTTAGTTCTATAATTTTAAAGTTTCTGAGACCATGGAACTCTACTGAGGTCAAAGATCCTGTTAGGTTTTATACACAAATTACAGCACTGGAGTAATGTTACAACAGATTGCAAAGAAGTAAATGATTAAATTTTCTGCAGTGTTTCTCAAAGTGTGCAAATTCTGATGCATTGGTGTTTGAGGTCCATTGGTCTTTGGCAACATTTCAATGACCTCTTTGAACCTTTGCTTTTTAAACTTGATCTTGCATCAGAATCACCTGGAGGGCTGGTTAGGACACTGATTGCTGGGTCTACTTGTTGAGTTTCTGATTCAGGAGGCCTGGTGTGTGGCCTGAGAATTGCATTTTTAACAAATTCCCAGGCAATGCTGATGCTGCTTTTCTGGGGACCAAACTCCAAGAACCACTGTTTTGGTGTCAGATCAGGTTCTCAATAGGAAACCTCTCATGAAGCTCATATTCCCTTAACAAAGATTCCCCTCTTAAATACCCTTGAAACTGGGTTTTGAAAGAGCAGTAAAATTGTTGTGGAATCCATATACGTGTATGTAGGACAAAGACTCCATCTGATGAAACGTGCATTTCTGTGAAATTCCGAAGCTATTAGGGTAGTCCCAGGAAAATTAACCAGAGAGGGCACACCACCGAAGACTCATACTCCTTCCTTATAAGTGCTGATCTGTGGTAAGGTACAAAATAAGGTTGAAGCAATACTAAGAAAACGAGGGCTGAAAACTCCCTTCTGAATTTCAGACCTAGTTTAATAAAATGCTGCGGCAGGGGGCCAGCTGGCGGCGTAGTGGTTAAGTTTGTGTACTCCGCCTCAGTGGCCCAGGGTTCGTGGGTTTGGATCCTGGGCACAGACAAATGCACCACTCATCAAGCCACGCTCTGGTGGCATCCCACATACAATATAGAGGAAGATGGGCATAGATGTTAGCTCAGGGCTAATCTTCCTCAGCAAAAAGAGGAGGATTGGCAATGGATGTTAGCTCAGAGCCAATCTTCCTCACAAACACACACACACACACACACACACATGCTGCAGCAGCACAAAACTATAATCTGTTTCCTCATACCTGTGTATAGCATAAGATCACATCAGTGGGGAAAAGCTGCATCTCCTTCTCAGGAAAGACTAATTGGAAGCTACAAATGCCAGGAATTCTGAATCACAATCACAAAGTAGCCTTCGTTTGGTACCCTAATGTAAGGAGGGAGGGTGATGGCCATTGAGCAAGAGATGGGATTCTTTGCCTGGAAGAACAGAGCCTCTTGGGTGTAAATGCATACATCTGGCAGATTTTTAATACTTGTTTTTTTCCTTGACTCATACACACCCCACACTCAAATTCAAGATTGCTGAGGTGGGAGATGGAGAAGGAAAAGTTGGCAATGTACGAATGGCCAGTATGTTTGATGGGTGTGAAACTCTGGGCTTGGTTTTTTGCTTCTTTCTTCCATTAGGCATCATTAGGATGCAGGCTCAGAGTGTGATTAGTGTATCTCCAGGGTAGTTAGAATTTCCTAGAACGATTTCATTATCCAAAGTCCTCTCTTGACCTCCAATCCTAATCCACCTTTAAAAGGTTTACTTCTTTGGGAGAAGGCATTGACTCTCCAGGATTTCCAGAACATTCTCACACATGCTATTCATTTGTGTATTATTTGTTCATTTATTTGCTCACTCATGTATTCAGTAAACATTGATGAAACAGTCATTACATTTCTGCCATCGTTCTGGGCCAATGAGGGTGGTTTCTGCCTCCAGGCCATCTCATCAACACCTGTGGTGGTTAGTGTTGATACTTCTATCTTTTTACCTAGATTCCTTTTTTATTTTAACACTGCTTTCCTCACCGTATATTCCTGGTCAAAAACTTCCAATATTAAAAAAAAAAAACTAGCACAACGGGTGACTGAAGAGATGAAATTTTACCTTTTAAAGTTGGAGAGAAATAATTTGAAAATGGCTATCAATTTTCTGCTTCTAAAGATGAAAACATTCATTTTCTTTTATAATAGTTTTTCTTTGTTTTAGCAAAAGTCTCAGAATCTGACTTTTTCACTCATTGATTTAAAAAATATGTGTTGAGTGACTGTTTTATGTCCAGTGTTGTTCTAGAACCTTGGGATCAATTAGTGAACAAGACAGACAAGATTCCTGTCCTAGTGGAGATTACATTCTAGATGGGGGAGAGAGACATTGCTATAATAAATGAGTAAATTATGTCGTATGTCAGAAAGTGATATTTGCCAAGGGAAGCCATGTGGATGGAAGAGGGGATAGGGAGCTGTAGGGCATGTTGTAGATGTGAGTATATAGCATGTATTCCCCTACTGTTCTTGAACAAAATCTTTGATATCACCACCACCCTGAAAGCAGAAATGACCCTTGAAATGTTGTTGTTTTTAGTATTGCAAAGTGTGTATATCTTCAGATTTAGAGAGCCTTTTCTTTTAAAATATATATTTAAACTGGACTAACCCTAGAACTGATTGATTGTTTTTAGGCGATATGTATAAGGCCCGAGCACTCCAGCAGGGAGTTTGAGCTCTTCACTCGTCCAGAGGAGAGACTGTGAGAAGAATCCTGAGTGGGGTTGGTAAAGTCCTGATTGGACAGGGTGCGTGTCTGGTGTGATTCAGTACTGAAGACCCCAGAGCTCGAGAATGTGGAACTGTGCACACCTATATCATCCTCTCTATGGAAGTAGAGATTAGAGTTTCCTCTGAAAAGATTGAAAATTTTCACCTTGGTCAGGAAATGGGAAGGCCTCTATGGGGAGACTGAAAGGTCACTTTTCTTTCAGGAGAGCATGTACTTAGGGGCCTGAATTCTGAGGGTCAGGAATACCTTGTTTTAAATAATGGTGATGTCTAGGCACAAATCTAGGTAATGGAATAGTAGAATTTTTCTTTAATGTGAGAATCTATTTCTAACCAATAGCCAATATAAAACTTAAATATTAAACACTTGCATCTCTTTAAGCTGGAGTACAAGAAGGCTAGTCATTATCACTGTTCCTTGTTGTATTCTGGAAGTTCTGACCTACACAATAAGACATGAAACAAAAATAAATGGTGTTAACTACTACAAAAGAGAATTATTACCTAGAAATGTCAAAATAATTAGCTGAAAAACCTTCATAATTTGTAAGACTCAGCAAAGTGCCTGAATACAGGCACTGTATTCACTATTTGGTGAATATCCAAATATCTAGAGAGTTCCATTACAGAAACATTATGTAGTTATATAGTGACAAAAAAGAAATTCCATTAATAATAAAAATAAAAACCATAAATCTTCCAGGACTTGCCTTCCTAAGAAAAATGTGGAACTTCTATATAGAAAGTGACAAAACTACTCTAAGAAATACAAAAGAACTGGATAGATGGGGAGCCAAACCTTAGTTCAGAATTAGGGTGAGCGGTGTTGCTAAATGACATAAATACATTGGCTTATCTTACATTAACATGTAGGTTAATGCAATTACATTCAGGGGATTGCAGTGTAAAACTTATGTTACTTTTAGAGTGGCCAGAACAGTGCAGGGTGCAAAGTAAGAGCTTAATTCAGAGCAAATGAACTATATTCCTAGGAGGCAGGAAACAAACAATGAAGTGGATGTACCTTGTATGTTTCTACAATTGTGCCTTTAATAATCACTCTGCAAGGTATTAGAATCCTCATTTTACAGAAAAGGACCTGGGACTTAGAGAAGTTGAATACGGTCTTGAACTCAGAGACACCCACCAGATTTCAGAAATGTGTTTATAGGGGTTCTTTGTTCTCCGCATCCCCCTCACTTAAGGCAAGTATGTCTTTAGTCATGTAGATTTATTACCTGTTTCATAGTGAACAGGAGAGTATCCTGAATGGTAGCTTTTTTTGATCCCATAAGAATTCCATGCCAATCCAACACTGGTTGCATTCCATAAAATGATAACAGCAAGTCAGGAGGAAAGACAGCTGTAATATTCAATTGTCTGTAACCAATGTGTCAGGAGTCACCGTCTTTCATCCAGACGGTACAGTTGCATTTTTAAAATGACGTCTATTACCACATTAGAGGCAACCCATAACAGTCTCTTATAGATGTTTGTCTCAATTGTGGTTATTTAAAGTCATTATACCAAATTTCAAAGTGTTCTTATGGTAAAGAGGCATAGTGAAATACGAGATGAATAAGAGCTCATTTTCAAGTTCTAAGAAGTCAATCCTTCATTTTCTTTCTCTTTTTTAAATTTAGTTTTTATTTTTAAAAGTCTCCAATTTCCTGCTCTTGTGAGTTGCAGAGTTTCCTCTCCAAAGGAAAGGCTTTCTTAAATTCTATTATTTACGCGGGTAAAAGCCAATCAACTCCAGAACAAATTCTCCAGTTTTTTGACATAAGCTCTGAAATGGCCAAGCTGTCATGAACCTATATTTTTAATGAACTTATTGTAAAAGGAAAAAAAGATAGGACTCTCACATACATGCAAATGCATGCTTATGTTAAGTCAAAACTCCGTATTAAGTTCTGGCTCAGGGCAAATGTAAACAGTTGATTTGCAGATCCACAAATAAAGAGGTCAGAGTGGAGATGCTGGCAGACTCTTCACTCCAGCAGTACCAGCAGGCATGACTCTCAAAATGTAGCAAACTGTGGAAGACAGAGACATGTATCTTGGACTGGGGCCTAAGCAGTTAGAAGGAACTGGGGATTATTTTATTGCAGACTGTGGTTACATTTGTGGTTTCCAGCTATTTGTTAGCTCCTTTTCTATAGGCACGGGGCACAGCTATAATGATATGCAAACAAAATTAAAAATAATTAGCAATATCTTTTATTGTTCTAATTTAACAATATTAAAACAACACAATATTGCTTTGGAAGAAAGTAGTAGAAGGCAAATTCTCTTAAACAGAAATTAAGTACCAATATGCTGGCATATTATTATCTACACAACTTGGCTAGATTATTTTCTGAATCTTTGCCATGGGGAAGCCACATATACAACGAGATAAAGAAATCTAGAAAGATGTCTGACGTTCCCAGAATTGCTTTGACACTTTTAAGAAGTCAGAAAGCAGAAAAAGTTCAAGCACGTGGAGACTTTGACACAGCAGGAGTTCCACATTTGTTGCTGGGGATTCCAAGTAGGTGAACAATTCAAAATACCGAAGTGCTTTCTTAGAAGAGGCATTCAGAAAACACAAAACTAATTCTAAATAATGACAAATATTGAGCCCAGTTTTGTTGTCAAAAATATGTACCAACTTCAGCAAAAGGAAAAAAAGGATGGACAAAGTAAGTGTGACAAAATCTTGAATAATTGTTGGATCTGGGTGCTGGGAACCTTGGGGTTTATTGTACTATTACTGAAATTTTTAATGATATAAGTTTATTTTAAAAAGGCATCACCTCAAGAATGCATCGTTTGATGATCTCTTCACTCCCAATGTGTTTGGGCACTTATAAATATGCCTGGTTCAAACAGAGCTATAAATACCCTTAACAGAATGTCCAAAATTTTTCATTGCACTTGAGTTTGACTGCATTGCATATTGCTTGAAGTGAGTGCTTTTGGGATCCTTTCTACAACTGGCATATTTGTGTAGCACTAGGATTTGCCCAGTTTGGGTTATGGCCTATGCAATGAAAACTGCTTAGTTGGACTCTCATCCATAAATGACCAACCGGGTCCCTTCTTTGAGTGGCAAAACCACTTGAAGCTGCCAACACTTTGCAAGGAGGTTTGGAATACTGCAAACATTGAGCGACCTTGGATGTGAGCTAAGCAGAATGGTTAACACGATGGACAGATTTAAAGGAATCTGGGAGAGATGGAGATTTGGAGATGTCTTTGTAAACTAGGAAAAGCTATTGAGACCCCAGTTTCACGTGGCACAACCTCTGTTTTTAATCTTCTTAACTCAGAATGAATTATCTTGAAAGTCTATAGTCATTTTACATTTTTTTCTGTACTTGGCACTATCTACCTGGTTCAAGTCCAGCTCATAGAAATCAAATTTAAGGCCTTAGTAAGATTCCTTGCTCCTCTCCTAGACCAGTGAGAAGGCAGCTCACCAAATACCAAGAACATCTTTTTTTCCAGTTGTTCTCCTTCTGCTCTGTACCT
Source organism: Tapirus indicus (assembly GCA_031878705.1). NCBI lineage: Eukaryota > Metazoa > Chordata > Mammalia > Perissodactyla > Tapiridae > Tapirus > Tapirus indicus. The sequence goes on from CM062925.1 coordinate 43,787,929, forward strand.
GAAGGGGAGGTGCCTGCCCCTTCTGGATGTCAGCTTCTCTCTTTTCTATTTCTTGCACACATGGGATTGCGATGTCCTGTCTCACTGACTCCGTCAAATAGCCACCTGATTTGCTGGGCTTACTGGCCCACTTTGTTCCTGCCAAATCCTTCCTATTTGGACAGATTTCCTGGAATACCATGCACCTCATCAACTTCATTCTGTATCTGAAGCCATGATCCTGTCCTCTAGGTTGATCTCCCTTGTCACCCTTCCCAAACTGCCTGGCCCTCAGCAGATTTTACCACACTGGTTATCACCTTCCTTTCCCCGGTCTGATCCTCTTTCATTCCCAACCTGCCCTCTGAGGAATACTTTAACCTCCTGCAGGAAGTAAACTGATAGAGCCCAGATAGCTGTATAGTATCCTATATGGAACAAACCAGTTTTTTAAAAATGGGATAGTTATGGTGTCTGATGGTAGGATATAAATATGTGTGTGTTAATTTCCATCTGCACCTAATTCCCAGGACAGGGGTGGTCAGTTGGCACTTAATCAGAAGGTCCACTTTACACAGGTGGCTACTGTAAGTGCTTCGACTCTCTTCAGAACAAATTTACACCAGAGATTTAGGAAATTAGCATAATGAAAAGTTAGGAATTGGTTATAAATGGTGAAATTAGTGGATTGTTAATTAGCAAAATAGATATTTGAAGTGGACTCTCATTGATGAATTTAGTGGGACTCGGGATACTATAGAAACACCTTCCCATCCCCCTCTCTCCCCCTCCCCAGGCATGAACAGAAGTTAAAAACTCAATTGATCACCCAGGTTTGATCTTTAATCAATCCTGTATCCCACCACTGATTTAGAGGATTTTTGATATTTGAACTCTAATATATGATCATCTGCATTCTGCAGCTGTAAAATTATCACATTTGCTTCAGGTGAAGCTTTCATGAAGTTTTTTTTCAAATACCAAAAAGGACATAGAGATCAAATTGATCAAGGTTGCATAACTTCTTTTGTGCCTACTTGCTAATAAATCTAAGTGTAGTAGAATTCAATCAGAGACTTATTTTCAATATAATCTAACAGAGGGATTGTGAGCAGTGGGATAAACCTCATCTCCTGTAACCATAAACAGCTACTGACATCTACCAAACTGGCTATGTCAGTTTATAATGGGGTGCAACATACATATTGTATATATTTATATATATATAAATATTATATATATATATATATATGCCTACTTACCTACTTACCTACTACCTACCTACTAACCCAAGTTTCTTGTTTTCCAAAACCTTCTTGCCAGGCGTTGGCAAACCATGGCCCATAGGCCAAATCTGTTCCACTATTTTTATAAATAAAGTTTTATTGGAACACAGCCATGCTCATTCATTGACACTGTCTATGGCTGCTTTCTCTCTGCAATGGCAGAGTTGAGTAGTTGTCACAGACTGTATGACCTGCAAAGCCAAAAATATATTTACTATCTGGCCCTTTCTATGAATATGTATGAATATTTACATACAAATTTTTAAATTTCTTGCTAATTTTATCTCAAAAGACCAAAGAATTCTCAACATAGGAGAAAGTAACCAAGGAAGAAGGCATGGTCATGTGTTAAAGGCTTGCCCGATGGGAATGGAACCCAGAGATAGGATATCTAAGTAGATGTATTTATACACAGACATACACATCAGAATGAAGCGAATAGAAGGTTTGATTTTCCTCTGGACAGCCTCCCTCATTCTTTTGACTTTATTGTGATTTAATTTTCAAATCTGGCCTCTAAAACCACTGCTTTGTGAAGGTCCAGGAGGAGTTAGGACGTTTTGCTACTCAGTAGTAAAAAGGTGACAAAAACCATGCATTCTTTTGAAGTTGGGAATTGAAGCTGAAGGCAGAGTTGCTTCGACCACCTTCAGGAGGCTACCAGTCGCTGCTCGTGGAGTGTGCCCGTGGAAGTCTCTTTCCCACGCACTTGTAATATATAGACCATTCCCCCACCTACGAATTGCTCAGATATGCTGAGTAACACTTTTAATATATCTCCTGGATTTACTCCCTTTTTGACCTGAGAGACAATTTACCTGACAATAACTCTTTAGCTTTGTAATTCAAATTGAGCAACCAAAGTATCCCTACACATTTACCTCCTGCCTCCAATTAAGTCCTTGTGGTTGTAAAAGATGTCCATAGCTAAAATTACTATGGGACTCTGAGGATTAAAGAAGGATCCAGGATGAATATGATCTTTGTACTGAAGAAGTAAATTTAATTCTTGATTTGTCACTGATTCAGAGAGTAAGGGTCAACATCACCCCTTGGCAGAGTATGGGCACTGCAGGGTTGACTTCATATTATTCCTCTATTTCTATGCTTCAGCCTCAGAGAGGAAGAAATCCTGCAGCTGTGCTCCTCCCATAGTACTGTCTCACACACACACACACACACACACACACACACGTTTTCTACACAAATAAATGCAAGTATGAACGGGGCATTTAGGTTCATTCACTCATTTCATGCCAAGCATGGTGCTAGCCATAGGTCTAGAGTAGTGATTCCGACAGATATGATCCTTTGGAGCTTACAGTCTAGAAGACTCAACTCTCGGGAAAATGAAGGGTAAGATTTTGAGCTTACCTTGATTTTTCTTCTCTTAAACCAATAAACTTAGGAGAAGAAAAAAACCAACCCTATGTCTGTATTTCTCTTAGAGTTTCAGAATATAAGTATTTCCCGAGTTTCAAAACCCTTAAATATTAAATTAAAAATGATTTTGGTTAGGCTTTTCTTTCACTATTAACAGTATTTTGATTTATTTTTACACGTGTTTGTTACATTAACTGAACATTCATACACGTGTTCTAGGGACCCTTCAAGAGCTCAATTGCTATATTCTAGAAATCATTACACAATTATATCTAATAATTTCTGTTTCAGAAAAACATATTGGTAGCACTGTTGACATTTATTTATTCATCCATTCGTAAATAAGTGTTGAATGGTTACTGTGTGCCAGGCTCTGCATTGGGGCAGATATAAAGGAGAATTAAATACAAGGAGAAGGATATCATAAACTACCTTACAATGACTGGAATGAGTCTCATCAGAGGAAACCAAGGAGAACAAGGAAATCCCATTCATAGTAATGGAGACTGGCTGATAGAATCTGAGATTGAATTCCTGACGCAGGGAGTAATCAATATACAATGATGTGAAGTGGAATGTGCATCAAATAAGAAAGAATGTGTGAAATGTCTGAAGTGAACAATTCAGTGTGCAACTTGTTTGAATCCTGCAGGTAATAGGTGGAAGATCTTCCAATTGATTTCAACCAACCATGATAGACCATGAAACAGAAAAAGTATTTAAGCCAGCAAGGTTAAACAGATCCCCTGTGCTCTACCTCCAGGCAGTTACTTTGTCTTTAGAATTAAAAAAAAAGAACTTTGGACACTTGTATAGCATTGCTTAGGTTGTTACTGAAGAAAATTGTAAAATTCTGTGAAAAGAGAATTTTCAGAAAAAGACGAAATCATGACATACAGACATAAAAATGGACATGTGCTAAAGTTTTAATTCTATTAATTAATGAGGCAGAAGTTATATTGGCTGAAAAGAGAAACTTAAGAACAGACGTATTTATAGATCAGGAATATTGCAATGTATGTGCAAATGTAAAGCAAAACTGTTTTTGGGGGGTGTGGAGAAGAAATTCAGTTGTTTTCTACAGGACAGAATTTGCATTTCTATTGATAGGAATTATTTTTCTTTTGCTACAAGTTATTCACAATTTACAAGTAGTTGTAAAATTGCTTCAGTGGAATTAGAATCAGATAACCCTGAGGTGTGTCCTTTAGAGTCTAGATAATGCAGTTTTTCACTGAAGCACAAATTCCTTCCTGTAATTCTAAACATGGAACCAGAACATTTTTTTTCCACAATGGTTAAGGATTATTAAAAACAAAGTGAACAGTCCATTCATATAGTGAAAAAAAATTCCAGATATTTAAAATGATGTTTTAAATGAATACATAATGCAGAGCATGAAACATAAGTACTTGAAAATGTTTACTGAATAGTTATTGCTATAGCAATACTGTCATTAAGTAAAAAAATTCAGTTAAAAACAGTAGATACAATAATGGAATCCTATATAGCAATAAAAATATATATATTGCTCTATATAGTAAAAAAAAAAATAAAAGCAGTAGATATAACAATGGAATCCTATATAGCAATAAAAATAAATAAATCAACCTCACACAAAAAAGCATGAATCTCACAAACAAAATATGGAGCAAAAAAAGTCAGGTACATAAGAGTACATACTATATAATTCTGATTATATAGAATGCAGAAACACACAAGTAACTCAGAATGTTATAAGTTAGGTTGGGGATTACCTTTGAAGGGGTCATAACTGTGAGCGGCCATGAGGGGGCTTCTTGGATACTGGCAATGTTCTATTTCCTGAAATGGGTGCTGGCTACACTTACTTTGTAAAAGGGTGTATTTATAAATGGGTGCTGGGTGTATTTACTTTGAATTGTGCACCTTTTTGTATGTATGTTAGTACTTAAAAAGTTTATGAAAAAAGGTATATATAATTACCTATAGAAACAGCATCGAGGTAAAGTTCTATTTATGTTAAAGATATGTGTGCATCAATATGAGTTTAAAAGCAATATATTAATAATAATCATCTCTGGACAGCAGGATTTGGGGTAATTTTTACTTTTGTCTTTGTGCCTTAATTTAGGCAACTTTATCTTTTTACACAGTACCTCTGTATTTTTTTGTATTAATAAAAACACAATAAAGTTGTCTTTAATTAAAGAGGTTGTAGAGTATTTATCAGTTAACTATGAAATTAAAAATTAGAACTATTACACATAATAGATACTTCAATTGTGTTAGTGTTCTCTAGAGAAACAGAACCAATGGATTTATTACGAGGAATTGTCTGCACAATTATGGAGCCTGAGAAGTTCCACGATCTGCCATCTGCAAGCTGGAGACCTGGGAAAGCAGGTGGTGTAGTTCCAGTCAAAATTTGAAGGCCTGAGGGCCAGGAAAGCCAATGGTGTAATTCCCAGACCGAGGACAGGAAAAGACCAAAGTCCCAGCTCAAACAGTCAGGCAGAGAGTGAATTCTCCCTTCCTCCACCTTTTTGCTCCATTCAGGCTCTCAATGGATTGGATGATGCCCACCCACATCCACAAGCATGAACTTCTTTACTCAGAATACCGATTCAAATGCCAATCTCATCTGGAAATACCCTTCCAAACACACCCAGAATAATGTATAACCAAATATCTGGACACCTTGTGACTCAGTCAAGTTGACACATGAAATTAACCATCATACCAATCTCGTTGAATTTACTTAATTCATTCTAATGAATTCCGATGGATGCCTAGAGAAAATATTGAAGAACCTTAGTTTAACTCTCTCAGGTAAGATCCTGGTATCTTCCATCTTAAGTAAAGGTGATGAGTATTCATCATCATCCTGTAATGATACTGACTTCACAAAATCATTTCACCCGAAAACGAATCCTTGGCACATTTCTTGAGAATCCACAGTTAACGATTTTTAAGTATTCATATAATTTCCCTCCAGTTATCCTGAGAAAAAGGAAAAAACCTGGTTTTGTTTTTCAAATGTGTAGCCTTGAATTGCACAAAGGTAAGATTCTTGAGTGATTGTGAAAGTATAAATTCTTGGAGTCAGCATTTCAGCTGTGGCCATGGAGCCACTTACACCTTCTCACCTCATTCATTCATTCCTGGGGTGAAAGATGAAATGAATTTGCCAACCAGGGTGGAGAGGTAATTAATGATATGAAGTAGACCCTACAATCTTGTCCTGGTTCTAAACGACCAGCTGTCTAGGTCCAGGCACAGAAGACACATGCAGAGGCAGCCAGCATGCTGGGTGACAATGCACTTGTAATTTCAGTGTTATCCTGGCAGTGTTTTTCATGTCAGGTCTTCATAAAACAGATAATGCTGCAAAATGCTACAATTTAAAAAAGCAATTAACATACCTTGCTTAAAAAACATTTGGCAAAAAAGAAATATATGTATATCTACAACTGTAAAGAAAATTTGTGATTCTACATTTATTTAAGACATAAAAAAGAAGTATTTTCATACATTTCCTCAAATGAAGTAGTTTCAGGTAAGCTAGCTTAGTTGTTCAACACATTTAACACTGGTTAATGGTTCTTGGGGATATGGTGATTAATATACAACTTTTGCTCTAGTACTTAATGCTTTTGTTAAATGTCAAAGAATCTTCTCAGAATTTTATAAAAGCAATAGAACTTGTCAGAAAAACATTTGTACAAAATTTTAAAAAACTGCATGTTATTTGTATATTTTTCAAATTATCTTCACCGTGATAATGAGGGATGAGAAAATAACAACAATAATACACATTGGTTACTATTTAAGAGTCAGTTACTGGGTACGTGACTAACATATACTATTTTATCAAACCTTAAGCATTCCTATCAGGTTACATTATTCCCCCCATTTTACAGATCAGGAGACTGAGGCTTAGAGAAGTTATGTAGTTTACTCAGGGTCACTTGACAGTGAATGTGGAATGTCAAGCCCAGGTTGTAGCTTATCACCCGAACAGACATCAGTTTGGTTTTTAGATAAGTAGATGACATGCAATGAAATAAAATTCTAATTTGCTGTTTGTTATTATTTCCATGTAATATTAACTATTAAAAAAGAGAATGTTTACTTCTCACAGTTTTAGTGTGAAAATGGGAAAAACAAAAAGGAAGAAAATAAGATGCCTATAACTTTGGTAAAAATAATTATATAGCTCACAGAGGAGATATTTGCAAAATATAAAGAAAATAGACTGCAAGGTCCTGATTGCATGAAATAAAACCTAAACTCTGTCTTTTCTTAGTTTATGATGTCATGCAATCCCTTGACTCATTTCTCTGGAATTCATAGTTACCCATCATTTGTAGAGTAGTCACATAATTTCCCTCAAGCTATCCAGAGTAGCTACAGAAAATAAAACAATGATTTTATGTCATTGCTTTGCTAATGCCCTGGGAGCTATTCAGCCCACCCACATTCTATCAAGATGCCATTATGGGAAGAATAAGCTCTTTGTAACACAAGGCAGTATAATTTCAAGAATGTGGCATTGTGTGTGCCTGTAATCATTATAAAAATATCTATTCAAGTAACCCACAGCCATCTCATGATTCATCTCTTTCATCTAATTTTACATTGGGTCATTTGAATGTAAAGTTATCAAAAGAAGGTTTTTCTGTAAATCGAAACCCAGGGTCTAGTTCACTTAAGAACTTGATCCTCCACACCACTCAGTTCCACGTCCTAAAGTGAGGCCGGAGCTACCAGATCACAGTTTGGTCAAATTGATTATTACAATTCACCAACTTCTTAATAATTAATATGGATCATGTTTATGATGGCAACAAACATTCAACAGTGAATAGTCAATAGTGAAATATGGATACAGAAAATGGTACTGTTTTGCTCTATCTTAATCTGATTTTCTACCCAATCTAATATTTTTCTTTATTACAATACATTTTTTATAATTTGTTTTATTTAGCAACTCTGTGTATACTGGGAGGCAGCTTAGCATGCCGGTTAAATGAACAGGCTCTGGGGTAAAATAGCCTGTGTTCTGATCCTGGCTCAATGTTATTTGTCTAAGGCTGTGATTCTGAAATTTTCCAGTGCATCAGAATCACCTGGAAGGCTTATTAAAATGCAATTTACTGGGCCCCATTCCCAAAGATTCTAAGTAGGTGTGATATAGAGCCCAACAATTTACATTTTTAATGTTTCCAGGTGATGCTAACATTGCTGATCCAGAGACCATATTTTGACAATTGCAAATGTCAGTTTCTCTGAGCCTTGGTTTCCTCATCTGTAGAGACAGTAGTAATAGTCCCTACTTAATAAGATTGCCAATTTCTTGTGATGTATAAACAAATATACTGTGATTTAGAAACAAACCAACCGAAGTTTGTTATTTCAATGTAAATGGTAACTAATTGAAGAAATTCTTCTGTCTTAATTGTGCTATTTAAGTAAATCCTATATATGATAATCTGGATTGACATTTAGGATTTGTGACTAATTCTTCACTTTCATAAAATAGTTCTTTGCTTTATCAAGGATTTTCAGTTAGACCGTGAGAATTCTCATCTTCTCCATGCTGTTTAGAGCCAACTTTGATTTATGCTCAGGAGCACGCACCAGTTATGACAGACACTATTGGTTGCCTTGCAATTATTCCTCTTTCTTTCCCTTTTATCCTTGACTCCTAATTCCTCCAGGTAGCTGCCTTCCTAAGAGTAGCCACATGCTTTAGGGGTAGCTGGACACATTTCTTTCCTTATAGTGTCCTGATTAATCTAAGCCCCTAAGGTGGTCCTATACCGTGAACACTGGATGCAGTTCTGGTCAAGGAGAAATGTGGGTCAGTCTTCTAGGGGAACTTCTAGGAAATGATCTTTGTTCATATACGGAAGAGTTACCTTCTTTTTCTGCTGGATCTTGACGTGTTTGTATGTCGCCTGGTACTGTTGCAACTGTTTCATGACCTTAAGGGGAGCCAGTCTGAGGATAATCTGATAAAGTAAGGATGGGAGAACAGAGAGATGGAAAAAAATCCAGGCCTTTGATTAAGTGACTGAATGATAGGATTAACTAACCCTGGAATTGCTATACCTTCATGCTCCCTGTTACACAAGATAATATATTTTCCTTATTATTTAAATGATTTTCAACTCTATTTTCAGTTATTTGCTGCTGAAGGTGTCTTAAGTGATAAACCAACTTATGAGACATATTATCTTGAAATTAATTAAAGTTATCAGGGTAGTGCTGTGCCAAGGGTCTCATTTTAGACGCAGCATTAAGGGACAACGTGACTGAGTAAATTATTTAACTTCTCTTGGCTTCAATTCCTTCGTTTGTATAATGATGGCATAGGGTTAGATCATCCCAAAAGTTCTTCCAAGTTGAAAATTCTGGGACCATTTGGTTCCATGCCACGTGAAACACATTGATGCCATACCCATTGAACAATGGGATTGCACATGTGTAACCTAATAACTACATAATGCAATGACACATATGTAACATAATGACCACATATGTATCTTTATAATAATTTAATATCACACTAATTATATGCTCTGATTTAACTAGAATGAGTATCTGGTCATTAGCATAGTGGAGTTAGTTGAAAATTACAGCTCTTTAAATGGTACTATAGCAAGAAATAATAGATTCCTCATAAAATTTCCAATTTGGGGGGAAAATGAAAATAATACTGTTCAAAGCTTCTCACGTGGCACATTTAAATACATAAATATGAATTTGGGCAAGTATTTTAAATTAAATGTTATCTGTTAAAATGATAAGTGAGAGCACCATTTTTTTCTCCCTAGAAGTATACACATCTGCATATCCTTTATTGCTATTATGAACAAATTTCATAAACTGTGTGACTCAGGCTTGCAAAAATATAATAGAAAAATTTCCCTATAGCTGCACTAAAATTAGCTTTTGGCCTCATAGCCACTAATAACAACAACAACAACAAAACCAAATCAAGGTAAAGCATGCCACTTTTAGATTTTTGTTAGCTCCTTCCAGGTAAATATTAGTCAATTCAAGATACTCTCATCTGTGCCTTTCCTTCCCTTCTTTTTAGTTCCAGTATGGTTACATTGCACTGCAGAAGAGACATGTGGTTCTGGTCACTGGCATCCAATCCCAATGGTCTCCACTGAGATATAAATATTCCTTTGCTCTTACACCATTGTTATTTATCTCTGTTGCATCTACAGCTGAACTGTCCATGCTTTCATTCTTCTTTGGTTACACAATTCCTTTTGTGTCCTTCTTGTCCTATGAGGTTTTTTTTTGATTCCACCTACTAAGTCCACCAACTACTTAGCCACTTCCTTGTCCTTCTTGGGGGCAGAAGAAAAGATTAGACTCTCTTCCACTACCCACTAGGCAGTGAACAACTCAGGGTGAGTGGCTATCATATATGCTCTCTCTGTTTATTCCTCTCTGATGCCTGATGTCTCTACCTCTCTCCTTGTGTCTATATCTGTGTCTATATATGATATCTGCTCTATTACTCCCATATTTTTGTGTTGTTGGAAACATCTACAAGCGATGTCTAACAGGGTTCCCACCATTTCTACTCTATTAAGGCTGGCATGATGTTGAAATGCGGGCTTTTGTGTGAGTCTCATCACCATCCTAAGCCTCACCCAAGAAGCTGACATAAATTCATTCTCTGGCGGCCACACTCAAATTTCTTTGGGTTCTCTATCAAACCCTCTCTCCTGGGGCTTGGCTTTGGGGAGGTAGCAGCAGAGCTCTGGGTTCCCCACCTTCTGATCCCTAGGCATGTCCTTCGGCTTCTTCCCTTCAGAGCTGGCTGAATGTTTGCATCCTTTCAGTTAGAAAACTGTCCTTATGTCATCTCACATTCCTTCAAGTCAGTAGTGGTCTGAACTCTGTGCTGTGAGTCCCTAAGGTGCCTAATCTTGACATGCAGAGTCACATATGTAGACAAAAATATCTTAATAAACTTGGTCTTTGCAGGCACTGCCTCTCTTGTGAGTTCAAAAACAAGAAACCAGAAAAGGAGAAAAATGCCCAAAAAGAAATACTGTCACAATTATTTCAGAACTTCACCCTAAAAATAAGCAACTAGATTTTCCTTTTTATCTTGAAATTGTGTGTGTGTTTGTGTGTGTGTGTGTGTGTGTACTTGTTTCTTTTTAAATATCCCAGCACAATAAAGTTGACTCTCCGACTCTCCCTTTCTCTCTCTCTGGTCACTGTGACTTTCTGTCTCCTTAGTGTCTGCACGGCCAGAGCTTGCTTTCTCTTCTCACTGCCATCGTTTATTTCAGGCTTTTGTTGCTTTTTTCTTTGATTGTTGCAGAAGTCTACTGACTGGTTTCTACATTTCTTTTCTGTTCTTCCTAATATAGTCTATCCCACATAGAGATTGTCCATTCATTCATTCAGAAAACATTTACTGAGTGCCAACAGGGTACCTGGTGCTGGGCTAGATGTTGGTGATCCAACATGGAGAAAGTGACAGAGAACCTCTCCTTAGACACCTTGTAGTGTTTCGAAAGAGACAGACTGAAACTAAATGATTAAAAATGTGTATCAAGAGGTATGATGGCAGGGGTACAGGGAGCTATGGGTGAACATCGCAGGGGCACTTAAACTAGTCAGGGAGGCCAGGGAACACTTCCTACAGGCCGGGGGTTTTAAATATAATCGCTAAGGGATGCAGAGGATTTAGGCAGCAAGAATATTCTTGGCAGGAAAAATTATTTGTGAAAAGGACCAGAAATGAGGGGGCATGTATAAAAGAAATTCCATTTGGCCAGAGCCTAGAGCTCAAGTGTCTGGGTGTGGGGCAAAGCAGGATGAGCCTGGAGGGACAGCACAGGAAAGATTCTCAAGCGCCATGCTAAGAAATCTGGATGTCACCCTAAGGACAATGGAAAGGATTCGTGGGACTTTTAGTAGGAGAACAGTTGATCAGTTTTGGGGTTTAGACACATTTAGGCAGGTTGTAGATTAAAAAAAAAAACTGGATGCAAGGCCTGTTAAAAAGCTGAGTCTGTTACCCAAGTGAGAAATGATGACTAACTGGGCGAGGGTATAGCTGCGGAAGGGGAGTGATGTGAAGAGATTTGAGGCGTGGATCAGTGCCAGGTGAGTGGACAGGGGAGCTTGCTGAGGTGGGATCAGGAAGATTCTTAGGTATCTAAGGCAACCCTGTGCTTGGTGAGCATCATTCACTGAGACAGTGAACCAGTACTACTGGGATACTATTAAGATGGCATTTTGGCTAGAGATCCCAGAAACCGAGGAATCTTGTCCAAATATAGTCATAAACATGGCCCTTCAAGACCCAGTGGAAATGTTTACAAAAAGAAAAGAAAGAAAAGTCAACTAAAGAACAGTTATCAGCAGGGCTTTAGCCCCAGAGGACAGAATGAAATTTAAAAGACGTGCTGGATCACAGAGGACAATCCTGTATCCTTAGGTAAAACGTCTTGGTCTTACTGCCTCTATTCCTGCCAAAGCTGAAACCTTGCTCATATTCCATGGGTGTTTGTATTCTTCCCGTATGCCCTCATAATAGATTACAAACTCCGTGAGGACTGTTGATTTGTTCAACGTTTATTTATTCATGCAGCAAATATTGGGCACTCTGCTAGATGGTGAGATTATAAGGAGTGTGTTGCCTAGTGGGGAAAGCTGACAAGGCTCTAGGAAAGCGTAAAGCAGAATAAGTGCTCTTACAGAGAGGTAAAGCAGGATCTGCTGGGCTTAGGAGACAGCCTGAACCCAGTGGGGATGGGAACCTTAGATCACCGAGCTCAATGTTTTTCACAAATAATAATACATATTTGCTGAATTAATTATTTCTTTAATGGATGAATAATCTCATTCTTCTTTTCTCTGATATTAAGAATTTTAATAAACTAGTCTTAAAACCCATATTTTTGGGGTTTTTCCTCATATTTTTGCACACCCCTAGCAGATTAAGAGATATATATTGGGCAAGGTGGTGTGCGGAAGAAAGTGCGTCGTGTAACCATGAAGGACTAATTTCCCTAAATTACATTAAAAACAAAACAAAACAAGAAAAACCTCAGTCCTGTTACTTTGATAGACCACACAAGCGTAGGTTACTCTAGCCATATTTTGCAAGGAAATAAAAAGATTTACCCAAGTCTAATATTCAGATGTCTAACTGATGGGCTTTTAATAACTTTTTTTTTTTTTTTTTTTTTTTTTGTGGGGAATACCAGCCCTGAGCTAACATCTGTTGCCAATCTTCCCCTTTTTGCTGAGGAAGACCGGCCCTGAGCTAACATCCGTGCCCATCTTCCTCCACTTTATATGGGACGCCGCCACGGCATGGCTGACAGGCAGTGCGCGTCCGCGGGCGCCCGGGATCCGAACTCGCGAACCCCGGGCTGCCAAGCGCGGACTAAACCGCTGCGCCACCGGGCGGCCCCGGGCTTTTAATAACTTTTGATGATTGTATAGAAAAGCTTTCATTTATCAAAATTAATTTAATAATCAAGTAAATTAGTCATATTGCTTTTCATTTTTAGAAAAGTAATAAATCACAATCAAGTATATTTAAGTATATGTGGTATTAGAAAAATAGCCAACTTCCAGATTTTGTACTGGGATCAGTACAGATGATCTCTTTTAAAAATTCCACGTAGCCTTTTCAACCAATTGTGCTGGAGCAAGTGACATTCATTGGCAAAATAATGAACATTGACTTAAATCTCACATTTTATAAAAAATTAACTCAAAATGAATCATAAACTTAAATGTGAAAGGTAAAACTATAAAAATTTTAGAAAAAAACATTAAAATCTTCAGAATCTAGGGCTAGGCAAAGAGTTGTTAGACTTAAGACCAAAAGCACAATCCATAAAGGAAAAAGTGGTAAATTGGATCTCATCAAAATTAAAAATTTTGCTCTGCAAAAGACCCATCTAAGATGAAAAGACAAGCTACTGACTGGAAGAAAACATTTGCAAACCACATATCCGACAAAGGATTAATACCTAGAAAATATAAAGAACTCTCAAAACTCAACAGTAAAAAAGCAAACAGTCCAATCCAAAAATGGGCAAAAGAAGTGAACAGACGTTTGACTTAAGAGGATAAATAGACAGCAAATAAGTATATGAAAAGATATGCGATGTAATTGGCCATTAGGGAAATGAAAATTTAAACAACAATGAGATATCACTACTTACCCATCAGAATGGTTAAAATAAAAAATAGTGAAAACACCAAATACTGTCAAGAATGTGGAGAAACAAGATCACACATATATTGCTGATTGGAATGCAAAATGGTGCAGCCACTCTGGGAAATAGTTTGCTAGTTTCTTGTAAAACAAAACATACAACAACCATACAATACAGCAATTACACTCCTGAGCATTTTCCTCAGGGAAATGAAAATTTATGCTCACATAAAAACCTGTACACAATGTTCATAGATCACATAAAAACCTGTACACAATGTTCATAGAAGCTTTATTAGTAACAGCCAAAAATTGTAAACAACCCAGCTGTCCTTCAATGGGTGAAAAGTTAAACAAACTCTGGTAAATTGATACCACGGGATACAATTAAGCAATAAAAAGGAATGAACTGGGGCCGCCCAGTGGCGTAGCGGTTTCGTCTGTGCTTGGCAGCCCGGGGTTCGCCAGTTCGGATCCTGGGCGCCCGCCGACGCACTGCATGTCAGCCACGCTGTGGCAGCGTCCCATATAAAGTAGAGGAAGATGGGCACGGATGTTAGCCCAGGGCCAGTCTTCCTCAGCAAAAAGAGGAGATTAGCAACTGATGTTAGCTCAGGGCTGGTCTTCCTCACCAAAAAAAAAAAAAAGGAATGAACTATTGACACACTCAACAATCTAGACAAATCTCCAGAGAATTATGCTGCCTGAAAAAGCCAATCTCAAAAGGTTACAAAATGTGAGACTACATTTACATAATATTCTTGAAATTACAAATTTATTGAAACAGAGAAGAGATCAGTGGTTGCCAGGAGTTAGAGTATGGGAGGAAGAGAAGTGAATATGGGTGTAGCTACAAAAGGACAACACAGGGATCCTTGTGGTGATGGAACTGTTCTTCATCTTGACTGAATCAATATCAGTATCTTAGCTGTGATATTGTGGCATTGTTTTGCAAGATACTATTATTGGGGGAAACCAGGAAAAAGGTGCCTGGGATCTCTCTGTATTATTTCTCACAACTTTGTGTGAATCTGAAATTATCTCAAAATAAAAAGTTTAATTAAAAACACCATCTATATTTACACCTAAAATATTATAAAAATAATTTCTAGAAAATACTTTTAACTAGGCTTACTCCATGAGCATTCAGATAAGGCAGAAATTTAGAGTTTAGCTAAGGAATAACTTCATTTATTACACAGAAACACAACCTGCTGTAGTATTCATTTGGGAGCTACCCACAAATATCTGTAAGAAGGGTTAGTGAAGGTTTATTTTTATAAATTAACTATTCTAGGTATCTCTTGGAACTTTTTAAGTTGTCAGTAACTTAAAACCCAACTCAGATGGCACAAAGAAGGGAATAGTATATTGACTCATGAAATTAAAACATCTGGAGGAGGATCTTCCGGCATGGTTTGACTTAGGCAGAGTCGTGATGTTCTTCGACTTCTGGCTCCATTTCTCTACAATTCTGTCGACTCCGTCCTCAGGCATATGTCATTATCCTCAGGTTGAATTTCTCACGGTACTAGAACTCACATCTTTAAACCACACCATTGGCTTTCTTCTCAGAGAAGAGAAGCTAATTTTCTTCTGGGAGACTCCCAGCCAATGCTTCTGTGTGTCTCATTGTCCTAAACTGAATCACTATCCCATTCCTAAACTATGGCCAGGGGAAGAGGAAATGCTGATTGGCTCAAGAAAATCAGGTCCACCCTTGAAGCTGAAGTTGGGGTTAACCAAGTGATGTGCTGGAGCTGGTTAGTAGCCGTTGCTAGAGCCGATTAAATTAAATTTTCAGGAATTTTACAAGTGGTTGTCAAACACAGCCATTAATAAAAATTAAATTATATAACATAATTAAATTATATTAAAACAAAGGTAATAATACTCCAAACTCATCATTTCCTAATCATTTTACTACTGTCTATGCTCTTGAGGTTATTTATATCTACTGTATCTGTATGGTGGAAATGCTGTATAGTGATGCACTGCTGTGCATCTCTTACCAACTGCATTCAGTGATATCACTTTGATAGCTTCAAACTAGCCATTGTGGGTATATTTACACTATGGAAATAGGCAAACACTAGAAATCAGGGCTTTTTTATGATCTTGTAAAGTTATTAAATATTTATTGGCACAACATTAGGCTAAACTCATGCAAACCACATGGCTAGGAAATTTGGATTATTGTTGGCAAAAGTGGAGACGAAAAAGTTGCTGGAGAGGAAATGTTGCAGGCAATGTCCACCATGTTCTAGAATATTGTTGCACTTTTGAAATATTTTATTCAACTCTTTTATATAGTGCTCCAGAAATTAATTTAGAGGTTCATAATCAGAAAGCAAAGCAAGAAAGTTGGGTTTAGAGAATTGGTTTCCTCCATCGTGCACGCTTCCTTTTCAACTACTCCCAAGCTGGAACACATTGAGTGAATTCTGAAACTGACTTCTATTGACACAATAATCCCCTGTGAAGTAATAGGTTTGCCAGGCTGTGCAAGCTGGAGGAAGAGATGCTGCTTAGGGACTTCTGGGTACTGACTCCACTTTTTTTTTCTACAGGAAATGATGCTATGATACGACTGAATCAGGTTCAAGACCCAGGAGAGCCCAATGTTTGTAAACATCCCCTTTAGTGGAAGCATTCACTGCAGAGAATATATAAAAACTGGTCCCATTTACAAAAGGTTCTCAAATCTCTCATGATCCTACCTAGTACGGCCAATGCTACTGGCAGATGACTTACCGCATAAGAGATTTCCTGGGTCCAGGGAACATTGTACTGATAAATGTTCATCTGCTCTTCTTCTCTGTGGTTGGTGTCCTTTCACCTAGTTTCTGTATTCATAACCCCAATTCTCTATGGAGTTTGGCTCCAGGTATACAGAAGGCCATATTCTGCTGAACACCTTTATAGGTTTGGATATGCAGCTTTGGGGGTAGCACTGGGGAGCACTGAGTTGCTTTGCATAATAGAGGGAGAAGTATTTGGACCTCATGATCCATCAGGGTGGAAGTAGGGCCTGTGGGATGGAAAGCCATGTCCTCCATAATGTTCTCCTTTCTGTGACCCTACTAATCTTCAGCAAAGTTGATGAAAATTCATGAAATGAGTTCCTTTGGAACCCAGGGACGAGGCTGTGTTTCCTCTCTAGTTTAATCCAGTGTATTAGAGAAAAAGCATCAACTGCATGAAGAAGAGCCTAGAAAGCACAGCTGTGAAATTTGCAGCAAATCGTGTGAGCAAGCTCATTGGACTTGCACAGATATTGGAGTCATGAGGGCTGTGAAAATGGTGCTGGGCTATCCAAGGGGTGCCATATGGGTGGCGTATGTATATAAATGATGTTAAAATGTTTCCAATTATTTTTTAAAGTGGGTGAACTGTTTTCTCCACTATCTTGTATAGACTATTTATGTACTTAAACCATTTCTATAAAAGTGAGTTCCACTAATTTTGATGGAAACACTGAAATTAGTTCAACCTCAGAGGAGTTTCCTAAAGAGTTTGTAGAATCACCCTTTTGGAGACTTCAGTAGACATTAGTTAATCAATCTGATAATTTAAGTTCAAAGTCTGTGCTAGTACAACCACTCTGAAAAATCGGTTGGTGGTATCTATGAAAGCAAACTACACGCCTACTCCATGACCCAGCAATTTTAGGCTTGTGTATTTGCCCAAGAGAAATGCATACATACAGTCACCAAAAGACATGTACTAGAATATTGATAGCAGTATTATTCTTAATAGCCAAACAGTAGAAACAACACAAATGTCCACTTACAGTACATGGACAAATGAACTGTGGTATTATTAGACAATGAGATACCACATAGCAATGACAGTGAATGATCTACAACTACATGAATCTCACAATGATGAATATCTCACAATGTGATGTCACAATGTTGAGTAAAAGAGTATATCTGCTGATGATTTTCTTTATATAAAGTTCTGAAACTGGCAAAACTGACAGATATCCTTGGGGGGTTGGTAATGATGGTAAGGGGTATGGAGGGCTTCTAGGATGCTGCTAATTTCTTGATTTGGGGAAAGGTTATTTCACTTTAGAAAAATTCATTAAGCTGTATAATTATGATATGTACACTGTAGTGTATTGAATATTGGCCCCCAAATATGTGTTCACATCAAATCTTGGAACCTGTGAATATTAACTTATTTAGAAAAGAGTCTTCACAGCTGTAATTAAGTTAAAGATCTTGAGATAAAAAGATTATTCTGGATTATCTGGGTGGGCCCTTAATTCAATGACAAGTGTCCTTATAAAAGACACAAAGAGGAGAGACATAGAGGCAGAGGAGGAGGAGGCAATGTGATGACAGAGGCAGAGTGGAGGGGGAGGGCCACAAGGCAGATACACAGAGCAGAAGGCAATGTGGAGATGGAGGCAGAGATTGGAGTGATGTGGCCCTAAGCCAAAGAATGCCTGGAGCCTCCAGAAGTTAACAGAGGCATGGAATGGATTCTCCCCCAGAGCCCCTTGAGGGAGTGCAGCCATTCCACCACCTTGATTTAGAATTTCTGACCTCCAGCACTGTGAGAGAATAAATTTCTGTTTTAAGCCTCCAAGCTTGCGGTAATTTGTTGAAACAGCCCTAGGAAATTATTACATACACTTTTATGTATATTTGCTATGTTTCAACAAAGTTTGCATCAAAAAGGTATCCTATACTTAGCAAGTGGTTGACATTGAGGTGAAGATCATTTTAGCTTGATCTCTTTTAGGTATTTTACCTGCTTACAATAGATAGGTGTGTGGGTTTCTACCTGTGCATATGTGTTCTCTGTCCTTTGAGAAAGAAGAATCCAGTCCTGCCCACCCAGACCTGTTGGGAGGTGCCACATTGGATTCTGCCCTCCATGTGGAACCACCTTGCCTGTCTCTCTTAGTCTCCACTTCTTCTGTGTGATGTTCTTCAAACAATTAACCATGTGTAACTTTTTGTGTGCCAATGCAGTCTTTTTCATTTTTCATTTCTGTATTAAGGGCAATTCTAATGTGATCTTCCAGGAACTCTTCATATAATGTGGAAAAAGCCTGGGGCAATAGGAGACCCAGTTTTTGCATGGTATTGTGCATAAAGAAGCATAGACAAGCATCTCAAGTGACTAAACATAACTGCAATCTTTACTTAAATCTGTTGGCAAACATTTAAAGATGATGACTTCATAACTCACTACAATGGTTTAAAAAATCTCTTTCCTTTGCTTTTCCTCTAACTCCCAATCTCTCACACTTCTTAGGTGCCCAGAAGTGCTTATGTGCACTCTCTCTATCCAATACCCCAGCAAATCTCTACCAAGGCCTCTCTTCCAAAGTGAGCTGAAAAGACTTCTACGTTTCCTCCTTCTACTCTTTGCTTTCCACCTATGGTTTTCCCTCTCTCCCAGGAACAAACTTTGACTCCCTCTTTTGAAAATCCTATCTTTGCTCTTCCTGTTCTTGCTTTCTCTCCTGAGTCTCCACCATCAAGCTGCAAGACATGAGTTCACAGATTCAGCTTCTCTCTTGAAAGGCAAGGGTGAAGTCAAGTGAACAAAGGAAGCTTCTGTTTAGCTGGTGAGGGGTTGGGGGTGGGAGGCAGGGGGTACAGTGAAAAAGACTGCAAAGACTTCAAAACTAGTGACTTCTGTTTTATCCATATCATATTAATATCACTTAAGGTGACAGAGACAGGCTTGTGGTGGCCAAGGCTCAAACTGGCCAATGAAAATTCTTTGATTGATTTTAACATCTTTTTTTCTCTGGACTGCTAGCAAAGTGAAACTCAGCATCTATCTTAGTGGTGGAGAGAAGGCAGGCAAAGACTTTTCTCAAGAGCCAGGCACCATCATGGATATTTATAACAGCAACCTGTTAACTATGGAATTTTTAATTTCAATTTTACAAATGAGGATCTAAAGAAACAGAATATTTAAGGTCACCTAGGTGAGATTTGTCAGGCCAGGATTCAAATACAGGATTGTCTGCCTCCAAAGCCCAGGCCTACTTGCTGCCTTAATAGTTATTCAGCAATATCTGTTGAGTGCCCACTAGGTCACCAGGCACTGTGTTGAGTGTAGAAATTACAGAGATAGAAGACACAGTCCCTGGCCTTGAAGAGTTGCAGTGCCCAAATGGTCCCACTATACCTCTCAGACTCTATTCCACAGTTCTGCCAAATTTTGCTCCAAATGATCACATTTGGAATTGTATCTCGGTGTTTTGCATGTTTTCTTTCATAACTTTTAATAATCCACAAGAATAGAAATTCCTTCTATAGATGCTTTAACACATAGCATTTATATATCAATTGAAGATTCAATGAGCAGTAATTTTTAAGAACTGTCTGTTGGCTGATCACTGAGCTAGACACTGTACCATGGTAGATACAAAAGAGAATGAGACACACTAACCATCAAGCTGCTTGCTGTCTAGTGGGGAAAACAGCCATGTCCTGATAACTAAAAGTAGATATAAGTCTCATAACAGATGAAAGCATCTTGCTACAGGGGTAAAGTGTGTGGAACAGAGAGACTATTGGTACCATTTATATATAATAGGTAGCTTATATTGTAGTTACATGTTCAGATCTGGAGAGAAGGTAAGAGTATCTGTCGAGATTTGGGTGGTGTAACATCTATTTTTCATGTTGGAAAAACCATGAATTATTGATCTATTTTTATTTGCCATCTTCACCTGGAAAAGTCAGTATGCCTTAATGCAGACCCTGGCTCTTCATGAAGCCATCTTTTCATATCCAATTTTCCAGTTCAACTGGTGGTTTATGTTTTAGATCTTTTATATGAGTTGGGGAGAAAACAATGATTGTGAGAAGGACACCAGAACAGAAACCATAAGAAAGTCCTGCTAAAAACTAACGATGGACAACAGATAGATGGGTTTATTTCTTCTCATTCTTTCAGACACTTGGTCCCCTATTGCTGAGAGTTCCAGGCAAACAAGGCTGGATTTTCTGAGAATGTGGTTGCAACAAAGGTGATGTTGTGTATACACATGGAATGTTTTTGTGCACTGACTACTTGGTCTAGAATGCCTTAATGTTTAAAACATTCTCTATTGTTTTACACAAGTAATACATGAATAAATTCTTATGAAAAAAGTTATAGTTTGCCTTTTCTACCTTTATATTCTCTCCCTTTATATTTTCTCTCTACCTTTATATTCTCTCCCCCATCCCCAACCAATCTTACTCCATTCTTCAGGGGTAACCATGGTTCATAGAGAGATATTCATCCTTCTGGAACTTTTTCTATGGATTCATTTATTTGTAAATACATATCTATATAAAATATAGTTTTTTGTTACTTTTTTTTTTTGCATAAATAGGATTATTCTGTGCTTGTTCTTTACTTGGTTTTTTCATTTAACAGTATGGCCTGGAAAACTTTTCAGGTGAATATATATAGACCTTCCATGTGCTTTTAAGCTACTGGATAACATTCTATGCTATGGATGTAGCATAATTATTTTTAACCAAGTCGTTACAGATGAGAAATTGGGTTTCTAATTTTTCACTATTGTGCACTGACTTGTAATGTACTTCCTTGTATGTACCTCTTTAGGAACAGGTGGGAGTATTTCTCTAGGTTAGCACTTCAAAGTAGAATTTTGAGAAATACTGTCAAATTTTCCTCTCTTTGTTGCCCTAATTTACATGCCTACTAATAGTGTATTAGTGTGCCTATTCCCTAGATCTTTCCCAATACTGTATATTATTAATATTTAAAAATTTTGCAAATGTAATAAGTGGAAAATGGAATATTATGTTTTAATTTGTATTTCTCTGAGTACTATCAAGTTTGAGCAATGTTTTCAAGTGTTTATTAGCTATCTGTGTTTTTTCTTCTATGAATTGTCTTTTATTCAGGAATTGTCAGTGTCTGAGTGGGGCAAAGCCTTTTTCTGTTTTCTATACAAAATCTCTGAGAGGCCCATACTCAGATTGTGAGAACACTGAATGCTAAAATGATAAACTTTCAGCTTTACTTGGTAATTTCTCAATGTCGAAATTAATTTCCAGTCAATGTCTGTTAATATCCGAGGTTGCTTATCAGAATCACCACTTTTTCTTTAGCTTTGCCTCTTTGGGGGCTATTTTTGCATATTCACCTTCAAATTTGAAGAATTCTTTTGTGCCTAGATTCTTACTCATTAGCAGTAGAAGACAGTACTCGATAAGCACAAGCTCTCCTAATTTGTAAACTGTATCTGCCACAGAACAACCCTTATACAAATACAAGCAAGATCGCTCCCCTCCCTCCTCCTTTCATTCCCTATGCTTCTTGGGAAAAGAAGCCAGTCCACCCTACTTCTCCTGCTTCTCCCTCCCACCTGGCTCTCAGCCTTACCTGCTGAGCAGCTCCACCTGGGATCTCTACCGCTTCAGAGCTGTACAGCACTTGGAACTCCAGGTCAAAGTTCTCCCAGTGGGATGATGTAGCTACCACAAAAGTGACTTCATGGAGGGAAGTTAGAGGGAATTATAAACCGAAACTGGATCTTATATAGGACTTTTGTTCAGTGTCCAAGGGAAAAAAACATTTAAACTTTTGTCCAGGGTTGACCTAAGTTCCTAGTCTTGCCTCCCTCATGACTCCTCCTCATCTCCAGGCTCCAGAGTATCATAGTTGGAATTGTATCTTGGTGTTTTGCATGTTTTCTTTCATAACTTGTAATAATCCACAAGAAGAGAAATTCCTTCTACAGATGCTTTAACACATAGCATTTATGTATCAGTTGAAGATTCAATGAGCACTAATATTTAAGAACTATCTATTGGTTGATCACTGAGCTAGACACTGTATCATGGTAGATACAAAAGAGAATGAGACACACTAACTGTCAAGCTGTGTGCTGTCTACTGGGGAAGATGGCCATCAACGCAGTGAGAGGGCATGCTCTCCAACCAAGAGGCAGCCTGGCATAGTGGTAAAGAGCATGGACTGTGGAGTCAGATGTCTGAGTTGGAATACCACCTCCATCGCTCATTAGCTATGTGGTAGGCAGCCTCCAAGATGGCACCTAATGATCCTCACCTGATGGTATTCATGCCCTTGTGTAGTCTGCTTCCAAAATAAAGGAGGGCTGGTTTGTGTGACCAATAGAATATGGCAAAAGTGACAGTGTGTGACATCTGAGGCTAGATCAGAGTACTGCAGCTTCTTCCTTGCCTTCCCGAATCATTTACTCTGGTGGAAGCCAGTGGGATGACATGAGAACACTCATTTGCCCTGTGGAGATGCCCATATGGAGAGGAGCTGAATCTTTCTGCCAAGAAACAGCACCAACTTGCCAGCCGTAACAGTGAGCCACCTTGAAAGTGAATCCTCCAGGCCCGGTTAAGCTTTCAGATGACTACAGCTCCGGGTGATATCTAATATCTTATGAGAGACCCTGACTCAGAATTTCCCAGTCAAGCTGTTCTTGAATACCTGACCCAAAGCAAAGATGAGAAGCCCTTAACCAAAGGGAGAATGTTATGGGGAGGAGGTTCTTTTCTGTGTTCAGTATCTGTTTGCCTCCCTTTCAGAGGTAGATACTGGGCACCTGCATGCTTCACAGAGGACTTTAAAGGTCCTTTAGCCCAACCTCTCATTTTAGAGATGAAGCTCTCGAGTGACCTGTCCTCGGTGGTGGCTATTGAATACCCAGCTGGGGTAGAAGCAGTCCCTTGAGCCTGGGTTCCTTTTGTCACACACTTAACCCTTCCTTTCATGATTATGCAGTGACTGGACAGGGAGAGTTTCCATCAACAGTAGCACCTCGGATATCTTTGCTGTTCACAGTGTTCTTGTCTATTCCATCCACAGTCTCAGGAAATAGGAAAAAGGCTGACATCTCCACCTCTCCTGTTCCCCAGCAGGATTATTACCTCATAAGAAGGTAATTACAATTTCATGTCCAGTGTGTTTTGAAATATTTTAATGCCAAAGAGGTCTTTCTTGCTAATTTTTTTCTGGAATAATGCTCTGTGCTTGCAGAATGTTCCTTGCATTTGAAATATTGCTTTACTTGGAGACTTTTCCCTGCCACTGTGAACACTAATGGGAAAGGTGATTTATTCACATGATCCTGAAAGTTCCAGATGTTCTGTCTACCAACTTATGGGTAGATTCTAAAGTGGCTAATTAGTGGATCCTCGATCTGGTGGCCGCGCTTGCCGTGCAAAATGTCAGGCACAGTTACCAGGCTCCAAAAGGGATTTTCACAATTGTTTGGGACTCTAAGGAAACCCCTCTCTAAGTAAACTAGCAGGAACTTGTCATTGCTGGAAATCATCGTCTACATCTGGCCCCAAAATGTTTAGCCAGAGAGAAAAGGTGGGAGTTTTTATATGCAGGGGGATGGGAGAGAATAACAGCATTTAGACTTCCTTTAACAATCAAAGCTGCAAACACAGGAGGTATGCCTATATGCAGGAAAGCAGCAAATGTAAGTAGCAATGAAACAAATTAGCAACAGAAGCACTAGCTTTGCCTCTCCTTTGTGGCCTTATTATTTAAAGTTCAAATGTCTTTGATATGATTAAAATAATCTTTTTAGGATACTGCCACATTTGAAGAACCACAAAAGGAGACTGAATGAGCTGAGAGAAATACACAAGTGGATCAGCAAGATGACAGCTGTTGCATTGAAATCGGGATTGTAATATGTCAGTTTCCAACCCATCACATATAATCCAGACAGAGACATAGCTTTTTGTCTGCCTCGTTATGATTTCCCTCTGTCTGGTGTGGTTTGGGTCACATCTGTTGGCTGCATTCTCATCTTTGTGAGATCTGCTTGACTGATAGTTTAAACCCTGTGTTTATCTATGTCTGCGGTTCTTATTTCTCTCCTAGAGAAGTCTCCAGAGAAGCACAGTATCCCCTAATGTGGGTGTCTTGGTCTTATTAATTCACAGTTGGTGCCCACATTCAGGCAATTCTGTATGTTTCATGCTAGGATGTTGGGTGCATTTATTTTGTATACCTTTTAACACTTATTAGCTCAGGAAAAAGTAATCTTACAAAATAAAAACTTAAGCCTACTTCCTGAATATCTCAAACTGATTTGAAACAGAATTTCTCACAATAAAAAAGTTCTCTGTTTGTTTGACTTTTGCATGTTTTCTACTCATACCTTGCTTTGTCTGTCACGATGAAAGATTGAGAAACCCTGCTTCAATCGTTGAACTTTGGCTACTGCGTAGATAAGGATTTAAACTTTAGCATGCTTGCCTATGTTCAAGCCTAGGAAATTCTTTTGCATTTCATCCATTGCTAGTGTTTCATATCTGCTCATTGAATCTAACCCTTGATTTCTTTTGTAGAC
Organism: Tapirus indicus; assembly: GCA_031878705.1. Taxonomy (NCBI): domain Eukaryota; kingdom Metazoa; phylum Chordata; class Mammalia; order Perissodactyla; family Tapiridae; genus Tapirus; species Tapirus indicus. The sequence continues at coordinate 43,813,127 of CM062925.1, forward strand.
ATATGGAATCTGAAGGCATGCAACATTTTGCAAATGTTGGCCCATATTGTTATTTCATAAGATCTTATTTGGTTTGTCGACCAAGTTTTGATTACTTCCATATTGCTCTTAATTGTCTTAATATCCCCAAAGACTTTCCTATTTTGTGCATCCCTTTATCTTTGCTTCTTTTATCTTTTGCTGTGAGAGTACAAAATTGCTGACATATTCAATGTATTTAAATCCTGAGTGTTGGAGAAGAGTTTTCAAATCTGTTTTAATTTTCTGATACTTAGCTGAGGACCATTACACATTCTGTTCAGTTAATCTGTTTTTAATCATATCTGTAAATGCTAAGTTGTACATGAAAGAAATGGTGCATAAAGTAAAACCAGACCAAGTGTATTTTAGCATGTATAAAGTTAAATTCTTACTTTGTTCTACCTCTAAGTGTTATTGTCCTATACTTGGATAGTCTTGACTTACAACAGAATTTCTCTACAAAGAGTTTATGATATTCTACCAAAGAAACTTCACTTTTCCATGTTTAAGATATTTGTTAATTATTCCTCATCCCCTTGCTATCACAATGAGAATTGATTAATGTAATTGTGCTTTCAATTCTATTTCATTATATATCAGCTAAGATGCATTCAGATGCAGAAAACTAATAACTGCATTAACAGTGGCATAGACCATAAAGACAGTTGTTTACTTAATGTGAATTCCAGAGGATCCAGACTCATTTCATCCTTTGTTCTTCCTTCCTTGTGTAGTCTGTGTTATCTCCTTTATAGTCACACCTCCAGGTATCATACCCTCACTTTACAGTGTCTAAGTAGGAAGAGAAGGAACAGCAGCAAAAAGCCTCCCACTGGCCTCACCCATGTGGCTGTTACTTTTTGTTAGGGTAATTTTTCTTGGAAGTCCCAGGCAGTCTTCCCCATATGTTTTATCTAGCCTAGAACTGGACCACAAGGTCATTCTTAGACCAATTATTGGCAAAAAGGCAAGAGCTTGTCATGACTGGCTTAGGCCAACCATGATTATACTGGGCCTCTGCATACTACTGCTTGACCAAAGATTCTGTTGGCAAGGAATAATGAGACTGGGTGGTGGATGGGAGGAAGGGATGGCTGTCTGTCACACTTAACAACTCTGTTCAAGGTTTAAGTCATACCTACAGGGCACACCACTATTGTATTGAGACCTGAGAAGTCAGCTAAAATGTTCTCAAGTGGTACATATTTATACATTATTCCTTGTGTTTTAAAATGGCACATTCTGTTACATAATTTTCTCCCTGAGTACAATGGACACTATGAAATACACCATTCTACATATACAAAAGGGAAAACAGCAAAGGCCTAGGAGTGCGGAGAAATATTAAAAAGAGAGAAGGAAAAGGACTAAGGCTAAATTGTAATGTACTTTCATTTGCAAAATCTCTTCTCGTGTGTAACAAATACACTGCTTTGTGTTTTGGCTACCAATGGTGAATTATTTTCTCAGAATGAAACTCTGGGGCTTCCTGGGTGAAGGGGTATAGTCAGTAGAGTATAATTCTGCTGCAGAATCTAGCCAGTTATCTAAACGAATAAATACTAAAATGTAGAAAGTGAGTATCTTTAGCCATTAATCTTCTCACTCCTATTCTTTATGGGAGTTTGGTCTTCTGTTTGTTCTGAGTTAGAACAAAAGTAAGTAGAAAAAGCTAATGTAGGGGAGTAACACTCTTATTCTTAGTGCAGCCTCTGAGCTGACAATTAAGTCTTAGCTGTCTATTCAAGGCTGGGAAAAACAAATACCCAAGACACTGTCTAGTTTTATTTGAAATGTAAAGAAAGTATAACCATTTGTATTAGGGTTCTCTTGGGTACAAGAAGGGGAGTTGTTCTTAGTGGACTAAATGGTAAATGTCCACTAAGAAACAGATGCGTAACGCAGGCTTCACTCTGAAGAGTTTCCGATTAATCAGTGTGGCTGGGATCCAATATGGTGGACTAGTGAATGATGCTTCCCTGGAGTTTTGTGCTGAGTTGGCATGGGCTCAGCACATGGTAAAAAAAGACTCCACAGTATGCATGATCCAGAGCCAGATTCGAGAATCAGATTAAGAATTCTCTCAGGCCTTTGCAATCTTAGGCCCCACATGGCTGTACTGAAACTGCTCTCCTATAAGCTGTCAGGTCCTCCTAGATGCCACCCTACTCAACAGCAATATTTCCCAGCTCATTCTTATCAGCCTCTCTGCAGCACTTTAATATTCATTTATTCATTAATTTATTCAATCATTCACAATAGTATTTGGTAAATCCTAGAGATTATGCAAAAGATAAAGTCTCTTTTCTCAGTGATACTTTCATGTGAGAAACAGGAAATAAAGAAGTAAATCAGAGAATGGATAAGTTACTTGCCATTTGCAATAAGTGCTATGAAGGAAATAAACAGGATACTATAAAAGAGAATAAATGTTTATGAAAGATCTACCTAAATAGGGTTTATTTGTCCATAATTCTCCTTCTCTCCCCATTAAGAGCTTTGGTGCCAAGCTCTCTTCTGGTCTGCTTCCAAGCTCTTGGATCTACCTTTCTCTGGATTTTCTCTCTTCTCCCTCTTTTTGTGACGCAGGCATCCCCTGAGATCAAATAACTAAGTAGATGACTTCAGGCCTTCCAATCCCTCCTTCCTTACTCTGAGGGTCCTTCCTCAGTTATCTTCTGCCTCCTATTATTTCTCTTGCTACGCATGGAAATTAAATTATTGATCTTATTCAAACCTCCTCCCCCAAGATAAATGCCTAAGTGAAAGCAAAGGTCCCTGCTGGAAGATAAGTGGTTAGGGGGAAGGAGGATAGTTTTTCTCATGTTGCTAAAGCAACAACTTAGTCCAACTCCTCTAAGCAGACATGTAACATATCAGAGTAAGACAGTCCTTATTCTTCCATTCGTGTCAGTTTTTGATTTTTCTATTTGCATCATTGCATCAAAATTATTTGGTTACAAACCTATTGTTTTGCTTATAAACAAACATTGTCATCAAATTTCTTCAACGTATAGTAGCAGATAAATAATGGTGTTAAAAAAATCTCAGTGCAGTTTAAACTTTGGATTGTTTTCTTCTATCATTGGACATTTTAAAAACACTTTCTCATCCTTCTCATGCAGATGAATGCCAGGCTGTGTATGCTCCAGGCAACCAGAGTCCAGGAGGTGGGCCAAACTCATCATGTCTTGGCTTCCATGTTATTTCTCAGAATGAATAGGTATTCGCCTCATTTCCAAGCTAGTCCTCTGTTTTGTAGTGATGGAAATCTGTCACCAAAATCTTGGTGGGGTTTCCTTGAATCCAGACTGTGCTGATGTAAGTTATGGGGCTCAAAGGAGTTTGCAGCTTGGCAAAATAACATTTAATTGAAAATATTCTGATAATGTTTGTAAGACATATTAAACACAATATTTTTAAAATCAAGCAAAATTATTTCATTATAAAACATATCTTCCAAGGAAATTGTTTTGAAATTTGTGGTCCAACATTACCCAAAGCAAATAATTAGATTCCTAGCCCTATAGCCACAGTGTGATCAGTTTCTCAGAGAGTCAGCCTTTATTAATTCTTCTCTTCCCTTTCTTTCTCAGGCTACTTGCTGATACTTTCTTTTCTTTTCTAGTCTTCCCTCTGTTGCCATAATATTTTTTAGCTAGCAGGCTCAATGTTTCCAACTGTTAGCTAATGGGGCTTCTTTTATTACGATATACTTCTCTGAAATCCCTAGACTCCTCTATTTCTTAGATCTGTCTAATTAGATAGTCAGCCCATCAAACAGACAATGGAGAGCATTTATTGAATACTTACTGTGTGAACAGGAATGGTCAAGGTAACATGCAGAAACACTTATGGTCCAGTTGGGAGATACGGCATAAATACATGAAAATGACAAAGGAGCAAAGACAAAGCAAACAGAGTTGGCAAGTGACTGCAAGATGAATAATTAAGGAAAATCCAGTTGAACCAGGTCCATTAGGGGAGACATTCTGGAAGAGTTCAATCGAGGGTGGAGGATTGAAGGAGGGACAGAAGCAAGACCATCTGGGAGTAGGGGTGAGGGCTCTCTCTATTGCCCTGCAGAGACTTAGAGTTATAATGAAATTCACCTAAGGAGCTTTGCTTCTAACAGCCACCATGCAAGTAGTCTTTACATCACTCGGACTTCTGAGTGCTGGATTGGTTTCTTAGCCTCCACATGTGAACCAGAACCAGTCTTGTAAACTATGTACCCTCACAATTGTTCATCAGTCCTTTCAGCTGAACATTTCTAGAGACAGTAAGAGGTGGGTGTGTACATTCATTTGCCTAGGGAGTTTGGAGACACAGTAACTTTAGAAATGCTTTCTTTGCTAAAAAGATTTTGTTCACAAAATCTGTTCTTTGTGAAAAATATCACATCTTTCCATTTGGAAAATCAAATTGAATACAGGAAATGGAAGCTTGTAAAAACACAAATCCAATCTATTACTTGCATTTCTCAAGGTGATAAACAACAGTCGACGAACTGTAAATCTCTTTAAATTATAGAAGTTGTTAACCCAGGGGGGATTATGACAGATTTTTAAACTTCTGTGTCAACTCTATTTTTCTTCCTCTGGTAAGTAAAGTATAGTGTGTATGTATGCATGTCTGTGTGTGTATACATATTTATGTTTATGTATAAAATATAATACTGATAAATGTTGAGGCACAAAATATAATACTGATAAATGTTGAGGCACCTTGGAATGTTAACCAAATTTTCAAAACAATATTATATTACATGATTTCCATTGTCTGTAACTTTAGTAAGAGAAATACACAAGCAGATCCTCGGTATTTGGGAAAAGCTAGATTTGTAAAATAAGTTTCTTATGGATAGAATGTTGGAACATTTTGTTTAATCTTTCATCAGATGGGATCATTTCCCTACTATACGTTAGTTGTTCACCCCTTGTTTTTGAAAAACAGAGATGAAGTCAATACATAGAGCATACACCAAATGAAAACCTGGCTTTAGGTAAAAGTTTAACTATAGAGACATATTTCCCACTTCCTAAGAACACTTTACTGATGCAACCAGCTCATAGAGATGTTGTCCATAACAAAGAAACACGGGCTGTAGAAGGGCTGACCTCAGGGTTTACCCTACAACAGTCAGATATATGGGCAGAAGATTGAAATAGGGGACTTTCTCTCTATTTCTGCCCCCTTGAACAATGAGAGGTTGGGAGGGGAAGGGAACCATTCCCTATTTAGCAATGGATTTGGTGTAGCAATAGGTATGGAGGATCTGCCCTCATTGGTTCATAGCAGCTTAGGTCTGAGGACAGGTGTAATAGGAAGCATGGAAGACCAGATCAGAGGAACAAGGGACACAAGAAATGATTGTAGCAGGGTTGGCTTCAGGTAGATCACAATGTTGGCAAAGTCAAGCTTTGATAGCATTTATCTCCCTTCCTCCCCCTTGATCTCCCATCACCGTGGATCAATGCTAAAGTTTCTTTCTGCAGGCACTTGTTTAAAGCTGGTAGTCCAATAAGACCCAGGAGGGCAGCTGAGCATTAAAATTTGTGGAGCAAAAACTGATAGAGTTGCAAGGAGAAACAGATGAATTCACAATTATAGTTGGAGATTTTGACACCACTGTATCAGAAATGGATAGATTCAGCAGCAGAAAATCAGTAAGACATGGTTGAATTCAACAGCACTTTCAAACAACTAGATATAATTGACATCAATTGACTAGTTCATCCTACAACAGATTACAGTCTTCACAAGCTCACATGGTACAGTCACCAAGATAGACTACATTCTGGGCCATAAAACATACCTTAACAAATTTAAAAGCATAGAAATCATGCAATGTCTGCTTTTAGACCACAGTGAAATTAAACTAGAAATCAACAACTTTAAAAAGATAGCTAGAAAATCCCCAAATACTTGGAGATTGAACAATACACTTCTAAATAACATATAGGTCTAAGAAAAAAGTCTCTGGAGAAATTAAAAATATTTTATTTTTATTTTTTTTTTTATGGTGAGGAAGACCAGCCCTGAGCTAACATCCGTCGCCAATCCTCCCCTTTTTGCTGAGGAAGACTGCCCCTGGGCTAACATCGTGCCCATCTTCCTCTACTTTATATGGGACGCCGCCACGGCATGGCTGACAAGCAGTGTGTCGGCAGGCGCCTGGGATCCGAACCTGCGAACCCTGGGCTGCCAAGCGCGGACGAAACCGCTGCGCCACCGGGCCGGCCCCCAAAATATTTTTAATTAAATAAAAATGAAAACATAACATCAAAATTTGTGAGATGCAGAGAAAGCAATGCTTAGAGGGAAATTTATAGCATTGAATGTGTATATTAGAAAAGAAGAAAGTTCTAAAATCATAATCTAAGTTTCTACCTTAGAAAACTAGAAAAAGAGGAGCAAATTAAAACCAAAATAAGCAGAAGAAAAGAAATAATAAGAACTAGAACAGAAATCAATGAAATTGAAGACAGGAAATCAATAAAACCAAAAACTGGTTCTTTGAAAAGATCAACAAATTGATAAGCTTTTAGCGGAGCTAACAAAAAAAAAGAAAAAAACAAAGAGAGAAAACACAAATTATTAATATCAGAAATGAAAGAGGGGATATCACTACAGATTCCATGGACATTAAAATGGTAATAAACGAATACCGTGAACAACTTTTTGCCCACAAACTTGATAAACTAGATGAAATGGACCAACACCTTGAAAGACACAATCTGCCAAAACTCACATAAGAAGAACTACATAATCTGAATAGGCCTATATCTATTAATGAAATTGAATCAATAACCAGCAACTTTCCAAAACAGAAAGCACCAGGCCCAGATGAGTTTATTGGTGAACTCCACCAAACATTTAAGGAAGAGATTATACCAATTCCCTATAATCTCTTCCAGAAGATGGAAGCAGAGGGAATACTTCTTAACTCACTCTATGAGACCAGCATTACCCTAATAACAAAACCAGATAAAGACATTAAAAAAAAAAAAAGAAAACTACAGACCATTACCTCTTATGAATCCAGATGCAAAAATCCTCAACAAAATATTAGTAAATCAAATCCAATATTTAAAAAGAATTACACACCATGACCAAAGAGCATTTATCCCAGATATGTAAGGCTGGTCCAACATTCAAAAGTCAATTGATGTAATCCATCATGTCAACAGGCTAAAGAAAAAAAATCATATGATTATCTCAATAGATGCAGAAAAAGCATCTGACAAAATCCAACACCCATTCATGGTAAAAAAATCTTGGCAAACTAGGAATAGAGGGGAACTTCCTCACCTTGCTCAAACACATCTACAAAACCCTATATACTTCATGGTGAGAAACTTGAAGCTTTCCTGCTAAGATCGGGAACAAGGCAAGGATGTTCCTTCTTGCTTTTTAATATTGTACTGGAAGTCCTAGCTAATGCAATAAGACAAGAAAAAGAAATAAAAGGTATGCATATTGAGATGGAAGACACAAACTATCATTGTTTGCAGGTGACATAATTGTCATTGTAGAGAATCTGAAAGAATTGACAAAGAAACCTCTGGAACTATTAAGTGATTATAGCAGGGTTTCAGGATTCAAGGTTAATATACAAAAGTCAATTGCTTTCCTATATGCCAGCAATAGAGAAGTGGAATTTGAAATTAAAAACAATACTATTTACATTAGCACCCCCCCCAAATAAAACTCTTAGGTATGAATTTAACAAAATATGTATAAGATCTATATGAATAAAACTACAAAACTCTGATGAAAGATATCAAAGAAGAACTAAATAAATGGAGAGATATTCTGTGGTCTTGGATAGAAAGACTCAATATTGTCAAGATATCAGTTCTTCTGAACTTGATTTATAGAATCCATGCAACCTCAATCAAAATCTCAGCTAGCTATTTTTTGGATATTGACAAACTAATTCTAAAGTTTACATGAAGAGGCAAAAGACCCAGAACAGCCAACTTGATATTGAAGGAGAAGAACAAAGTCGGAAGATTGACACTACCTGACTACGAAACAATATAATGCTACAGTAATCAAGACAGTGTAGAATTGGCAAAACAATAGACAAATAGGTCACTGGAACAAAATCAAGAGCCCTGAAATAGACCTATCAATATAGTCAACTGATCTTTGACAAAGGAGCAAAGGCAATATAATGGAATAAAGATAACCTTTTCAACAAATGGTGTTGGAACAACTGGACATCCACACTCAAAAACAAAAAAAAAAAAAAAAAAAAAAGAGGGAGAAAAAATGGTTCTAGACACAGATCTTACTATGTTGACAAAAATTAACTCAAAATGGATTAAAGACCTAAATGTAAAACACAAAACTATAAACTCTTAAAACTCAACGTTAAGAAAACAACCATATTTAAAAATATCCAAACACCTGAAGAGACATCTCACCAGAGAAGATATACAGCTGCCAATAAGCGTATGAAAAGATGTTCAATATTAAGGAATTGCAAATTAAAATAGCAACGCAATACCATTACACACTTACTTGAATGGCTGAAATCTAAAATACTTGACAACCTAAAGTGATAGTGAGGATATAGAGCAACAGGAACTCTCATTAATTCCGGGTGGGAATGCAAAATGGTCCAGCCGCTTTGGAAGACAGTTTATCAGTTTCTTACAAAATTAAACATACTCTTACTATATGATCTAGAAATTGCACTCCTTGGTAATTACCCAAATGAATTGAAAATTTTTATGTCCACATAAAAACCTGCACACAGATGTTTATTGCCACTTTATTCATACTTGCCTAAACTTGAAAGCAATCAAGATGTCCTTCAGTAGGTGAGTGAACAAATAAACTGTAGTACATTCATATGATTGAATATTATTCAGCACTCAAAAGAAATGAGCTATCAAGCCATCAAAAGACATCGAGGAAACTTAAATGCATATTAGTAAGAGAAAGAAGCCCATCTGAAAAGGCTATGTACTGTATGATTCCAACTATATGACATTCTGAAAGTGCAAAACTATGGAGACAAGAAAAAAAGATTAGTCGTTGCCAGGGATTAGGGGAAGAGAAGAATGAATAAGCAGAACAGAGAGGATTTTAAGACAGTGAAACTATTCTGTACAATATTACAATGGTAGATACATGTCATTATACATTTGTCAAAGGCCATAGCATATACAACACCAAGAGTGAATCCTAAGGTAAACTATAGACTTTTGGTGATAATGATGTGTCATGTAGGTTCATTGACTGTAACACTCTGGAAGGGATGTTGATAGTAGGGGAGCTCATGCATGTGTGGGGACAGTGGTTACATGGGAACTATCTGTACTTTCTGCTCAGTATTGCTATGAACCTAAAACTGTTCTAAAAAATAAAATTTTTAAATATAAAAAACTAAAAATAAAAGTATATGCAAATGCCCTTTAAAGAACTCCAAACAGAATAAAAGAAACATAAATTACAACTACACTGAGATATCATTTCTTACCTCTCAAATTGCTAGAATTCAAAATCTAAATGACACGATCAGTGAGTCTACAGGACACTCTCAGACACTGCAGAATGAAATGCAAAATGCTACAACTCCTATGGACAGGAGTCTGGCAAAATTCCACACAGTGACATCTACATTTAACCTCTGACCCTGCAAAACCTCCACCATGAATTTGATGACACAGCTACAGGAACATGTAATAACATATGCACATCCTTTGCAGACTGGTGAATAACTTATGTTGTATCCATATAATATAAACTATGTAGTCATTAAACAAATAAACAAAACCAAAAAAGGTCCTTATGATACTAATTGATTTATAGAATACATTGTTAAGTTAAAAAAGCAAGATACAGAAGAGTACATAGTATGATTGCTTTATTTTTTTGCAAAAAGAAATAGGTAAAGATAAATTAACTAATGAAAATGTTTATTAAGGGTACACTGGGAGAATGGCAATACCAATGGAAATTTCTTTGAGAATACTTTTTTATATGGTTTATCTTTTGAATCATAAATGTTTTAAATATTCAAAACTTAAATTTGGTGAAAAGGGATGAAAAAGTCAAACCCTTTAATTGATTATAATTAGTAACAAATGAACTTAACTGTATCTCAGGTTATTATATAACAACACAGAAAAAATGATACATTTAAGTATATTTTGTGCACAAAGCTGTACATTCTTAGTGGAATATAGTCTAAGGATAAGAACAATGCAATCAAATCTTGCACTTTACTTAGTAGTTTTGTTACTATTTTGTGTGTGTGTGTGTGTGTGTGTGTGTGTGTGTGTGTGTGTGTGAGGAAGACCAGCCCTGAGCTAACATCCGTTGCCAATCCTCCTCTTTTTTGCTGAGGAAGACTGGCCCTGGGATAACATCCATGCCCTTCTTCCTCTACTTCATATGGGACTCCGCCACAGCATGGCTTGACAAGCAGTGCATCTGTCCACCCCAGGGATCCCAACCTGAGAACCCTGGGCTGCCAAAGCGGAGTGTGTGAACTTAACCGCTACGCCACCAGGCTGGCCCCTAGTTTTACTATTATTGATGTTATTGGTGTTGTACTGGTGCAATGTGTAAATATATTGATGTCATTGGAAACCAGAGCTTCCATTGTGGAAGCAGAGAGAAATAAATATGGAATGCGGAAGGAGAAGAAAAATCTGTGGTGGTAGATTTGAATTGGAGGTATCAGTAGGAATACACATAAACTCATGATTGAAAAATTTTATTGAGATTTTAAAGGTTTTTGGCATTTGCATCTTTGGTTGGATGTTTGTTTGGAAACTTTGGGATATATCCCCCTCAACTTCACACCCCATCCCAGTTCTGATTACCAAAATGCCTGGAATCAGTTACATCCCAGCAGCAATGAGCACAGCTAGAACCCAGATCCTGATTTCTCAATAGCCTTCTCCACTAAAAGGAACGAGATTCCTCAGAGAAATGGCTGATTCTTCCAGGTTCAGGGAATGTACAGGATAAGCCTCAGAAACTATGTGCTGGAAATCAATAATGTGCTCAAATCCAAATAGGGTTATGTCAACAGGACAAAGGGGCTAGCTTGAACGGCTCCCACCAGACAAGTTATGGACAATTTGGTATCCAAATAATAATAATATTATTAACAGCAATGGATTAAAAACATATGGAACAAAAACAAAAAATCATAGTAAAAGAGACAGACGAGAGAGGAAGAAGAGGTGGAGAGATGAAAAAGGGGTAAGATTTTCTATTTAGAAGAATTTCAGATAATAAATCTAGACTGAATGACAGAATTTGAATATTACCATTTTGCACGTCTCCAATGTGTTAAGTGATTCAGGCAAGGATTATCAATGGATGATTATACTACTGAGTGAAATTTATTGGGAAATAAGATATTCATGTAATATTAAAGTATCACTCCTCAGATTATTTATTATTTATAAAGAGAAAATAATACCCCTATCATAGACATGTGGCAGTCACTAGCTTAACAAAATGGTCAAAGTTCACACTAGTAACAGTGGAACAGCTTGACGTACATTTCTTTTGATGTGATGTTTACAAGCCACATCTGCAACATTCCCAACAAAAATCTTCAACCCGCATCTAATAATGAAGAACACATCAAACTAATCTGGAATGTGTGATACATTCCATGAGGTAACTGACCTCAGTCAAAACTGTTCTGAAAATCAGAGAAGGTGAGGGCAATGTTCTAGATCGGGAAGGAGTCAGCAGTTCTAGATCAGGAAGGAGTCAGCAGTTCTAGATCAGGAAGGAAGCAGCAAACATTTTCTGTAAAGGGCAGATAGCAAATGTTTCATGTTTGTGGGTCATATTAGCTCTCTGGTGTTTTTCTTTCTTCATTTATTCTGTTTTTGTTGTTTGGTTTTACAATTCTTTAAAAATGTAAAAATCCTTCTTAGACTGAGATCCAAGAACAAACCATGCAGGATTGCCCCGTGGGCCATAATTTGATGACCGCTGTTCTAGATTCAAAAGAAAATGATGAAACATAACAGCCAAATGCAATTTGCAATCCTTGATTGGATTCTAGATTGAAAAACAAGCCAGCTATAAAAGTCATTTTGGGAGTAACAGGAGAAATGTAAATGTGGTTGGTATATTAGAAGATACTTTTGAATTACTGCTGCTTCTTTTTAGGTGTGACAATGGTATTGTGGTTATACTGGAAGATGTCATTTTTAGGCCATGACTGCTGAAATATTCTGGAGTGAAGTGTCATGATAACTGCAACTTGCTTTTAAATGTTTTAGGGAAAAGAAATAGAAATAAAAGATACTAGGAGTCAGTAAATGTTCTAAAATGATTGAATGGATGTACATCCAATTTACTCAGTCTTTTGTAAAAATGCTTGGAGGGATGAAAGATCATAAAAATCAATCACCAGATTCTAGGCAGGAATGGGTGATATCAAACCTGCGGAATTGAGTTTGAATTAGATTTATTAGTATTTTAAGATTTGGGTCATACCTGAACAATCAGAAAGGAAAGAAAAAAATTGATTAGCTTTAGAGTAAAAAAGAAGTATTAAGAGAAATCATAATGACAAGTTATTTTTTGAGTTTCAGATCAGAATTCTGGATCTATAAGCACCATGGAGACTGTTACTCAAACCTGCTCATTTTACAGATAAGGAGACCACTGCCTAGAAAGACTTCTGTGTCCAAATTTATCAGTTAGCGTAAAAGAGCAGGAACTATAACGTACAGTACAGATGTCTTTCCACTATACTCTGGCTGCTTAGTATAGCTCAAAGTTACATATTTGATAAGGCCCTCATTTACTCTAATTTGTTAGATTAGCTTTCCTACTGATTCCTTCAAACACAGCAAAATGTTTAATAGTTTTCTTTCTACTTGTGACTATCACCGTGTTGATAAAGACAGAATGAATAAGAAGTTGGGCAATTCACTGGAAGTTACACAGTAAATTCAGGTTATATGTGCAAACAATTGGATGACTATATTCTTAAATATCTAGTCCCTTGTCTCTCACGTAAAAACAACAAAACAGAAGGCACTTAGCATTATGAAGTCAGAGAAAGGGACCCTGGTTTCCTGTTTGTTTATTTGTTTGTGATTTACATTGTAAAGCATAGGCCATCTGCCAAGAAGAAGTCTATTTGCAAAAGTCTGAATATCTTGTAGAGGCTCCTCCCCGAATCAGAACAGCTTTTCCCTCCCTCTCCCAGTGAAAGTGGAACTTGATGGCACCTGATGGGTGACTAGATACTCCACACTCAAAGTGAAGGGGAATAAGAGGTGGGATTGTGGGAGAGGAAGGAATTAGAGCCTTTAAGGCATAGAGAATCCATAGTGGAAAGAGACTCAACTGAGAGCCAGTGAAGTGGAGGATTTTCCTCCCCCAGGACAATAAGAGAGATGATTCTGCACGAGGCTTTGAGAGAGAAAGTGAAGAACCAGGTGCTTTGAAGATCCACTTACATTCTGTGGATGTGAATTCCCTCCTGTTTTATATTCAAAATTACTTCTTCATTAGAAAAAAAGGAATTGCAGGGATTTGTGTGTTGATAGTATCCTTAAATCTCTAGTAGCTGGAATTATTACAGTTCCAATTAGATTATATTGGAGTTTGACATCCAAGGACACCTCTATTAAAAAGAGGTTTCTGTGTAGTCTGTTCTGCAGATATCTTTGATGTCTTTACCAAAAGATGTCTTTTCAATGTAAAAAGAAAGAAGCAGTGGCTGTCCATGGCTGCCTCCAGTGTGAGAATGTCCTGGAATATTTTATTGTTGGGTTGGCATTGAAGTCTGCTGTGAAATGATTTTTATGAATGCTATTTCCTGGGAGGCTCACAGGACTGAGAATTGCATGTCATGAGGCCGTGATCCCAGGGAGCAGAAATCAAATAAATAAAGGTCTTGGGGAATTATGGTCTATGGGATATATTTTCTTCCCAAAATGAGTCCATCGTTCACTTTGATGGCGAGTTTAAATGGATCATATGAGAACAGAAAAATACATCCATCTTTAAGTGGTAACAAAGTTCCATTTAAGAATTTCTCCCATAAAAATAATATGTGAGGTCTAAAATTCCAACAGAAAAATAAGACAAGAAAAGAAAATAGTTACTACGATGGAAGGACGTGGTTTAATATATTGTTTTAAAATTTTTGATTTAATGATATTCAGATTTAGGAAATGGGAAATGGCTATTTAGAGATTACCATTCCATAAGAATACATACTTGAGGGTTCTTTTCTAACAGTCATATTTGAAGGGGTTCTCCTTAAGGAGAAGCATGCTAAATTGCAAGACGGACAGGCCGAAAATAGGTTGGCTACAGCTGCAGAGCAAGGAACCAGCTTTAACTGGACACAGGATGGAGAGAACTTCTGGTTATGCTCTGAGTCAGTCCAATCATCTCTATAGCAGAATAATTTGGGATTTAAAAAAATACAGATTCCCACACCCTTACCCCACAGAAATTCCATGCAAATGTTCAGTAGGTCCAACTCAAGGACATTTTATAATTATCTTCCAGATAATTTTAAGGGAGGGGCACATTTTAGAACACGAGAGAACAATAATTAGCAAAAGCTTCATATTCAAATGAGATACACACATCCTTCAGACATTCATATTCTGACAGACAATTAGGTTGACTTATTCAGTTGCTAACAACAATGAATTGAGCAACCCTTTGTAATATGGATTAAAACTTCAAATGATTGGGACAATTTTTAGCCATGAGCAGAACCCAACTGATTGAAATCTAAAAGTAATAAATACAGGATTTTTAAATCTGTGGTAAAAAGAGAAGATAGTTCCTGAGTAGGTTTTTCCTACCAGAGTGCTGTGAGTCAAATGATATATTTGATGAGAGAACACTGCAAATACCTATACAAATATTAGGAAAAATTAATCAATGCTAAGCATGAATAAATGCTCAGTATATGTGTTTTCAATGGATATTAAGCATTTAAAACAATCTGTTTATAATTTTCTATCCCATTGTATTGATATTCCCCAAATCTGCTGTTAAAACGAGGTGAATAATAACAAACACAAACATTACAGGAGATAATGTTGAATCTCAGTATTCAAGTGACTGAGGAGTATTACCGTAGAGCTCATACACAAGGACAATGCTAAAATATACAGGTTGATATAATTCTCTATGCCCTTGTAAAAAAATAATCCTTTAGAATCCATTCTAAACTCAGGATGTGGGTCCCTGTCCAGCATGCAAGGTCAGGATTCTGGAGCCTCCAAGTATCAAAAATAATGACAAGAAAAATGACAGCTCTGAGAATAACAAGAGGGCATAATACAAAATGCTTTACCTGCTTTAGCTCCCTTTACTCCCACATATCAGTGGAGGAATTTTTTTTCCCCACTAAAAACAAGGCTGAGCAACTCATCCAAGGTCAAGCAGTTAACGGAGCTAACTCTGAGCCTACTCAGTAAATTTAATTGCCACTCCAGCATTGTAATTCAAGTTAGAGAAGACACAGGCCCCTCTTTTCTGTGTGGTCATGGAGTCATCACCAAATCCCAAATGTAAGCAGCTCCTGGTTCAGTGTTGCTCTGAGGGGACTATGAATCTTTAGGGTCCCTTTGTATTCTGTCAACTGTGAGAGCAGGGACTCAGATTTTAGGGGACTTGGCTTTGGCACCATCTCCCAGTGGGTAAATTTTGAAGGTGGATAGAGAAGAGAGAAAATTCAGATCCATGCATGAGGCAGGTATGGAGGTGCCTCAGTCAATCTGCCAAAACGGGCTTCCAGGAAGACCATTAAGGTGGCTGAAATGATTGGCTCCCCTTTCTATTTCCCACTTGTTGATCTGTGCTCATCTAGAGAATATAAATATGGACAAAAAAGATTTTTCCCCTGAATCAGAGAAAGATGAATAGGATGATGCTAAAAATTGTTCTCCCCGTTTGACTGTAATTGGGTATTTTAGTAACCTACCCAGAATTACTTTAAAAAGTCTTCAGAATCAAAGAGCACACAAACATACTTAAGGGGGTGCCAAGTAGTTATACTAGTAATCTTCCTGTCTACACAGTTCTCAGCTGAGCAAAATTATGATACAAAGTTTGGAGAGTGGAGCTGCCATTTACTATAGTCGTTCCCAAAGAGATCCATCTAGTGAATATGGTAATGCAGACAGCCCGAGTCTTATCTGGAATTTTTATTGTGAATTGAAATTCATACAGAATATGTAATCTCTTTTTTATTAGAGTACTCCAAAAGTCAAATAGGAAATAGCAAGAAAGCAAGATTAAAAAAAAAACAACAAACCCCAAGAGAAATACTAACATAAATATTCTACTTGACCTCTGCTATAGGAGTTTTAACAGACACTTCAAGATACCCAAACTCAAACCTCAAAACTTACCTCTCCTTCAAGAACCCTCTCATCTCTCACCTCACTTACCAACTTGCAAAGTTTCTTCTCTTCCTCATCCCATTTGAAAATGGTTTGAACATTTGGTTTGTGAGAGACAAAATGCACCCAGCAATTAAGGAGATGAATCTTTTCCCTCTCCTCTAGTATCCAGATATTTAGTCAAAAAACAGTACTGTCAATTTTACATCCTAAAAGACTCTCAAATCCAACTTTTCTTCTCCATTCTCAATGCCACTGGCTATTTAATTCAGGCTTAAAACACCACTGGCTTGGACTTGTACAGCAGTCTCTCATTTCCCCCACTGCCTGCATATCTTGAAGTCATCTCCTAGACTGCTACCACAGCTATTTCTCTAAACTCATAAATTGAACCATCATAGTTTCCTTTTTAGAACACTCTCATGTCTCCCCACGACTTAGAGTCTTAACCGTCTTAACCGTCCAGCAAGTTATTTAGGATTCTTTATCCTCCGTCTACAGTCCCTCCTCAATCCTCTCCCCCATGCCCACTCTATAGACATCAGTTGTGCTAGGCTATGCCTCCTCTTTAAATCAGTGACTCTCAAATTTAAGTTTTTACCAGAATCATCCAGAAGGTGTGCTAAAACATAGCACCCCCCAGAACATCTGATGCAGGAGGTCTGAATTGGGGCCTGAGTTTGCATTTCTCACAAGTTCCCACATGATGCTGATGATGTTGATCTGGCAACTGAAACAGGTGAACAGTTAGACATTGATGATTAGGTAGTTAGTAACTAAAGTTTTTTTCTCTTTTTTGCAATCACTGATTATAGCTTTTAGTTGTTAACTGTGCTGCTTAGGCAATATGCTATCTGACTCCCACTAGGCTCCTATAGATAACGTCTCCCCGGAGCCTGGTTCACCATGGTAATGGGTGTTTGAGCTGTTTTTCAGGAATTAGGGCCCCCTTGTCCAGTTCAGGCCAATTGAGACCACCAACCCATCAACCGTGCCCCCACAGATGCCCAACAAGTGACCTTTTGACGTCAAGAGGCTAAAAACTCCACCCTCAGATCATGCTAACACCACCATTTTGTGAACAGGCGTCTACAAAGAGGCATGAAGCTTGATTACGCTTCACAGATCCGCTATTACCTCACCTCTCCTCACCTCCAGTCGTCTATCTCCACACTTCAGACCAACTTGCCCCCTACCCCCTGAGTATCCCTGAGTCCCCATTTTCGAAGAAGTGGATTTGAGACTTGTTCTCTCACCTCCTTGCTTGGCTGCCTTGTGATTAAAACTCTCTCTCTACTGCAGTCACAGCATCTCGGCGTTTGGCTTTCTGGGCAGGGGCAAAAATGAACCTGGCTCAGTGACAGGACCACACTTTGAGAATCAGTTCTCTAAAGCAAGCCAGATTTTCAACTAAGTGAAACCCTTTGACTCAGCTCAAAATCACTTTTGTTTCCTTTTTTGGTGGGGCCTCTCTTGACCACTCCCTAAATTTACATATACCTTCTTCTAGGTTTGTAAGCATTATTTATAATTTTAAAAAGCTGTGGTTTGTTAGTCTGGCTGTCTTCTTCCTTTGACTATAAGCTCCTTAAGGGTAGAGAGTATGTCATATTCATTTTGATATTCCTAGAGTTAAAACAGTGGAGAGGAACTCAATCTTCTTTGCTGAATGAATGACTATTGGTGGTATTACATCTGCTTTCTTGACTGGGCCATTTTCCAGAAATAGAATTGGCCAGGCTGTCTATTAACTTTGAAAGCTACTGGTACATGTATTTCAGTGACCTTTTGATAACATTTTACAGCTCTTAACAATTCACCAAAGGGAATTTTGAAGTAACCCTAATCTTACATTCTAATGAACAAAAGAAACATACATGACGGGTAGTCAGAAATCAATCTGATGAAATTCAATACAACATGAAACAAAAGACTTTAAAATTATCTTGGAAGTTTTATGGGCCCCTGTCTCACATCATCTCTTTGCTGAAGATGTGGCTGCCTGATGAAAACATAACTGGGATATTGTGTCAGTTAAGTGAAAAACATCAGATGAGTGAAAAAGTAGTCAAAACAGTGACTTGGCAATGTGTTGACTGAGCAAATAGATGATTTATTGTTTCACCTTCAACTGGTTGTTCTTTCACTGCGTCAACAGAGTCTAAAGGGCACATATGGATTTGTATGATCCACAGAAATAAGGAAGGGATTCTTAGGAAAGGTTGAACTCTTTTCTTGCTTTTAACTCATGATGCTAAAGTTAGCATGGCCTACTGATTAGGCCAACTAAGAGGCTGGCACCAAAATCTTCTACTTCTACTTGATTGTATACCTGGTAATTGGAACTCTTGCTCAGAAACCCAGAAGAACATTTCTCGACACAAGAAGAAAGGCAAAAACAGTTTTAAGACCCAGAGATATGAAAGCAGGACAAGTTCTGCTGATTGGTGTGGTGAGGCTGGGTGATGGGGCTGAACAGGAGAGCTGGCCCCAGATCGAGGAGGGCCTTGAATATCATGCCAAGGATTCTGAACTTGATTCTGCAGGCATTTGGGTGTCACTGACCTAATCTCAGATTGGAAATTAGAGAAACTAGAAGCAGAAATACTCATTATAAGGAAACTGCCAAAGGCTGGGACCTGAGTCAATGCAGCATGTTGAGGATGGTGAAGAATATTTCAGAGAAAGAATTTATAGAACCTAGTGACTGTATTCATCGGGATTCTCCAGAGAAGGAGAACCAACAGCAGTGGGGAGAGGTTAGTTCTTGTTCTATTAAAGCCTTTAAATAATTGGATAAGTCCTATCCACATTATGGAGGGCAATGTGCTTTACTCAAAGTTTACCAATTTAAATTTCATTCTCATCCCCAAAACACCCTCAACGGAAACATCCAGAATAATATTTGACCAAATATGTAGGCACTGTGACCCAGCCAAGCTGGCGCATAAAATTAACCATCACAGTGACCAATTGGATGGAGAACTAAAGGGTGAGGAAAGTAAAGGATGTACGACTCTGTGGTTTTTAGCTTGAATATTTGAGTAAGTGGCGATGCTTTCAACATCAGGATTCCCGAGAAGAGTGGCAAATTTTGGTGAGAGGAAATTTTTCATTATTCAAGAAACATTTATTGATCATCATCCTTGCATCAAGTATTAAGCCAAATAGTTCTTTTTGGTGTGTGTGTGGGAGGGAATAAATATATTAAAAAATCTCATATTGAGAGGAACCATTATATAATGATTATGCATGTGCTTTAGAGGCAGAGACAAGGCTGTAACTCGAACCAGCTGCTTAACCTCTAAGATTCAGTTTGCTCTTCTGTAAAGCTAGATGGTTTGAGAATTAGAGATTGTCTATATAATAATTATTATAATATAGATATTCTCTAATTCTCAGAAAACCTAATATATATATATACACGTATATATATATGTGTATATATATATATATATGTATATATACGCCTGGCACTTAATAGTTCATCAAGAAATATCTCCAGTGGCATAGCGGTTAAGTTCGTGTGCTCTGCTTTGGTGGCCTGGGGTTCGTGGGTTTGGATCCTGGATGTGGACCTACACACTGCTCGTCAAGCCATGCTGTGGTGGTGTCCCACATACAAAATAGAGGAAGACTGGCACAGATGTTAGCTCACTGACAATCTTCTTCAAGCAAAAAGAGGAAGATTGGCAACAGATGTTAGCTCAGGGCCAATCTTCCTCACCAAAAATAAAGAAATATCTCCTGAAAGATTTAGTTGTGTTTTTACTGTATTGATTGCTGTAACTCATGTATAATGCTGAACAAATATGAGACAGATTTTCCCCAGTGCCATGAGAGTCTCAGGGGACATGGTTGCTGGGAGGGTACTAAATGACTCTGTCTTCTGTCACAGTATGCTTAATGACTCCATGGTGGCTTGAAGCAGATGATGTAGCTCCTGAGGGGACTGTGTTAGAACCAGGGAATAACTTAGGCATTGGTCTCATTAGGGCCTATTATTTACTCACATAAACAACATTTAAAGGATCTAGTAGTGCATATATAATATTTTATTAGTGTTCATAAAGGCCATAAATGTTTGAAATCTAGGAAACAAATTCAGCCTGCTCAAAATCATTTAATTAGAGCTGTTAAGATTACATGTTAATACACATTCTTATAGGTAAAGTCATTTAATTGTTATGGAAGTAGATTCTACCAGGTGATGTAATAATTTGGTATTGTTCGACTATTCCTCAAGAATGAACAACAGAAAGCAGATGCACTGTAGATGTTTCAAAATCAGACATGATGCTCTAAAACAGGGGTCAGAAAACCATGGCCCATGGACCAAGTCTGTCTCACTGCCTGTTTTTGTACATAAAGTTTTATTGAAACACAGCCACATTCATTTGTTTAGCTCTGTCTATGGCTGCCTTCGCTCTACAATGGCAGAACTGAGGAGTTGAGATAGAGACCATATGGCTACCAAGCCTAAAATAGTCATTCTCTGGCACTTTAGAGAAAAAATTGACTGACCCTTCTCTAAAAGGATTTTGGAAACTTAGCTTTACACCAGAGTTTGAAAAAGCTCAAATACCATAAAGTCCAGGCATAAAGAGCAATTATAAATGCTTTATGCTGAATAGATGTAAAGGTAGATTGGAGGGGTAGTGAGACTGGGGAAAACCTGAGAGTATGAACAGCATCAAAAGATTGTAGCTGAGAATCCACTCCTGCCTGTTTTTGCCAAAGACAAACACAAGCCCTGGAGTACCACGTCTTCCAAATTTGGAAAGGAAGACAGGTTTCCATTCCTTTAATCAAATTTCCAGGTTCGGAGTTAATTTCAGGATAAGCCGAAGAGGCCTGGCCACCATTTGCCACCTCTGGCTTAGAAACTAAGAAAAGTAGTATTCTGAAACAATAGATAAGAAGTGGAATGAAGAAAGGACACAGCTGATTCTGATTTTACAGATGGTTTTGCCTCCTATATGCGAAGGCCTCAGTGGACAGATTGAATCTGTGCAATGCAAAGAATGACAGACAGCATGGAAGGAGAAGAGCATCAGGCACATCCATCAATTTCAATATAAATCCCATCAGTTCCAAGAAGATGATGTCTGAAGAGAGGGAGGACAGAGACATGGCATTACCTGCAGGAGGCTGAGCAACTGAAAGGGATAGAAAAAATGCACTTACCTGAGCTGCCAAATCACAGCAGATGGTGAGATCTGAAGGGAGATAAACATTAAGGCCTGGAAAGCAAGCAAATCATCCTGTCAGCTTTCAAGGGCTGGTGCAGCTGAGAGATCAGCCCAAGAACTAGATAGAAACCGTACAACAGCAATGTTTGACAACAGTCAGATCTGTCTACCAGGCAGGTGATGGAGGGTAACCTGCTGAGGGAAGAGGAATCCCTTTAGCAATGGGAAAGACCCCCAAACTTCTTGGAGTTAAAGAGAAGACATTAACTAGATGTGTGAAATTGGAAGGAAATAGGACATGATATACAGCAAAAACAAACTGGTGGATAAATGAAGTGATAACTCTCTTTAGGCAAAATACAGAGGAGTGAGATAGCCCTGGGCTAAGAGAGAATCTGTAGGTTCTGGGTTGGTTTTTCTGGTTCCAACTCCCAAGATGACATGAAGGATCTTGAGTGAGTCCCTTCCTGAAGCACCGGCAGGATGGCAGAGCTGGGATGGCTGATTCTGCAGTATGACTTTGAGAGTCTGCCTTCAGTCTCATATGAATTTCCTATTCATTCATTTATTTATTCATTGATTCCTTCTTACATTTGTTCCATAAATAAATGGGCCCGACACTGTCCTTGGTGCTGGAGATAGAACAGTCAACAAGACAAAGTCCCTTCCCTCCTGGAGCTTATATTCTATTAGGGGAGACACCACTTAATAGCTATGTGGCTTGTTCTTCTGCTTCTGCTGCTTTTTTTGTTTTTGGTGAGGAAGATTGGGCCTGGGCTAACATCTGTTGCCAATCTTCCTCTTCTTGATTGAGGAAGATTGTCCCTGAGCTACCATCTGTGCCCCATCTTCCCCTATTTTGTATGTGGGATGCCTCCACAGCATGGCTTGATGAGCAGTGTTTTGGTCCATGCCCGGATCCAAACCCACGAACTCCAGGCTGCCGAAGCAGAGTGCACGAACTTAACCACTATGCCATGGGGCTGGCCTCCCATTTTTCTCTTTTATAAAAAGGATAAATCATAGTTGCATTTATTTGTATGATGATGTGAGAATTATTGAGAAATTTCTATAAGGCAGAATGAAAAATCAGTCAGAATTACTACAGTTAACATTCGTATCTCTATTTCCCAGCCTCTGTTAGCGTTATCTTGCTAATAAACAGATTCAATAATGCCACTCCCTACTTTGATGTCTCTCTATTATCTAGAGCAGGGGTCAGCAAACTTTTTCTGTAAAAGTTTAGGTAGTAAATATTTCAGGCTTTGTGGGCCAGATAGTCTCTCTCACAACTATTCAACTCTGCTGCAGCAGTGCAAAAGCAGCCATAGACCATATGTAAATGAATGTGAATGGCTGTGTTCCAATAAAACTTTATTTACGAAAACAAGTGGTGCGCCAGGATTGATCCATGCGCTGTAGTTTGCCAATTCCTGATCTAGTCTAGAGCATAAGATCCAAACTCTTTATAATAGCATACAATCTGATCTTCAATTGTAATTCCATCTCATCATCCTCCATTCCTCCTGTAAAAATAAACAAGTTGCCATTTCCTGATTCTATAATATAATTTTTAATCTATCTTTAAAAATTGATAACATGCTTATTATAAATTACTCAAATAATGCAGTTACCTAAAAATTGAATGAGAGCCTACTATGCATACTATTGTGTAACACTAATTTTCCATTCATAAATATGTCATTTAATACATAGATTCTGTCTTACTGTTTTTAATGGCTGCTTTATCCAATTGCACAGATGAACCACAATTTATTTAAACAGTCACTCTGCCCTTGAAGCTTCCTCGCCTTACACATGTAGCTTCCTCTGCCTTAAAAGACTTTCCTTCCCTATTTGGCAATCTTCTTAAGCTCAAACTCCAGCTTAAATACACTTTTCTCTGTAAAATCTGTCGCTTATTATCTGAGCAAAATTCATTCCGCTCTCATTTACGTTATATAAAACTCCACTAGAGCTCTTTAAGAGTCTGGGGGGAAGTGTACCAGATATTAATAATAGATGAAATTTAATGAGTGTTTACTAGATGCCAGATATTTTTTAAAGTGCTTTATCTGTATTAACTACCTAACGAATCTGGTTTCTTGATGGCATCATCGAGCTGCTGATCATGATGTCTTTTGCTCTAAATTTTAAACCAGGTGAGTTGACTTTTTCTGTTACACGAAAGCAAAGAATCCTACCTTACATAATACTCAGGAACACCTAGTGTTGTGCATTGACCCCGGCAGGTGCAATATAAAAGTTGCCTTCTCTCTCCTTTTAAGCAGTAAGTTCCTTGACTGTGGTCACCAGGCCTTAATCATGTAAGTGTCACCAGGGGCCAGGATAGTAATTCGCTCATGGTGGAATCTCAGTAAACATCTACCTAGTGAGCTAATGTCAGCTATAGAGGTGAGATGACTTACTGAATGGGAAAGTTGCTGGACAGCTTAATACCTTTTTTGAGTCCAGTTTCGTCATCTTCAAGGCGTTTACTGTTTTAACTGCTTTGTTGATGTGAAAGATTAGGAGTAAAGAACATGGCGATACTACAGACTTGGGTGCTAAAAACTCAAATTCTAGTCTACATAAGCTGCAGTTTTTCAGAACTGAAGTGCTTAGCAGAGAGCCTTCATTTAAAACACTATCATACTATATGTTATATGAAATTGAAAAAGGACAGTGATTTTTTTTAGGTTTTTTAAAAAGACTCCTGTGGTGATTAAGCTCTGTAGAGACCTGGTTTCCTGGCAGTTCGTCAATGCCTATTGGAATCCCTCTTCAAACTCCATTATTTAGGTGAACAAAGGTGGTGTCCACCACCAAAGAAGCAAAGTCAAATTGAGTATCACCCAGCAGCCCCCGTCTCCATGATGGTGAGAGTGCAGACTGGGATCTGACTCTTGATTTACTGGAAACTGTAAGAATGGATATCAGGACAGGCAGTAAATTAAGGGCAACTCTACACTCACCACACTGTATTTTATGGCTTCCTGAGAGTGACAGGATAAGCCAATAATAACAACAGTTGTTCACAGAGCCAGGCACTGTGCAAAGTGTGTTACCAATGTTTTCTCATTTAATTCCCATAACAACACTAGGATGCCGATATTTTTAGCCCCACTTTACAGATGAGTAATTGAGACCTAGGTTAGATCTGTTAATGTGCTTATAGTCATGCAGATGGTGATAGCACTGTATTTGAGTCTCTCTGATTCCAGGTCCATGTTCTGTTTCACCAAAGCACTCATGACATGAGAATTCAAATAGAGAAGTCACCTCTGACTTCCGGACCTGGTTCTCCATTTACGTGATTTGAGGTCTAGTGAATGGTATCCCTAACATCCGCATGTAACTCTAGAGCCAGGAAGACACTCCCAGATCTGCTTGACTTCAAGAGCAGAGTAGAACTTACATGGCCATATTATGCTTACTGGCTGCCACCCTGGAGTTACCCCTGTGTGTGGTGGAGAGCGAGCAATGGAAAGCGTGACTTACACTATCAGCAGCCTCTGTTAGTGTAAGGCTGTCAGGAGACAAATCGCCATTGGTCTCTGACATTCCTGCATATCTAGCAAGCAGAGGCACTGTCTTTTCAAGGATGTTTGTATGGTAATAGATATAGTATTTTAGAGGGCTGGTTTATGGTCCAGTATAATAAAGATAATGTGTCCTTCTGGGCCAAGGCTCAGGCAGGTTTTCTTGTAACCCATTATAAAAAATGCAGGTTCCCTATGCTTGAGCTTCCTCTGCTGTGATGCAAACCAACAGTGTACTCAGCATCTACCTGAGTCACTTTAATCACTCCATGGGATGGAGGGGGGCAAGGGGAACTGATGTGAACATGAAACTCGCGCTACTTGCTGTGCTGTGAGTAATAAAGTCCTCTGTCTCTGCCCCAGGAGCCTTGTATCTTCTGCAGGTACACTTGCCAGCAGAATAAAATCTCAGATCCATTTCAGGTCTTGACAAAGGCCTACTGATCTACAACTCCATGGAGCCCAAGGCTGTCTTCGTAATGTATCTAGAGAAGAACAGCCCAAACAAGAGTCCCATTCTTTATTATTATTATATCCTGATCATACTTTTTTTTTGGTGGTGGTGATAGGGATGCACAGTCCACAGTAACTTTTTAAAAAACTCTCTCTCCTATCCCTTAACACCCTGAAGCTCCTTGTAGCCTCTTGTTCTTCTGAACCAAAATAAAATCTTTCCTATCCATGTGCCATCTTACACACGCCGTCTTGTGCCTTTGACCCTCATTGTCTGGACCACATGGCACCTCCCATTTCATCACGTTCCCGTGACAGCTGTCCCCACTCCCACCTGGTCATACACGCTTCAAGCAGCCCCTTGGAAAATATAGCTTTTCTTATGTTGGATTGGTTTTCTCCTGAGAATGGGCCTTTGGAGCGAGAATGCTTTCTGTCTTTGGAGATGCTATGCTGGCTATTCCCAAATGCTTTGCTGTAAACAGGAGAAGAGAAGAGGCCTTAAACTCTTTATATAAGATTAATTTTTATTCTGTCATACCAGCCTTGTATTCAACTCTGCTAACTCTCTAACATCTTGTAGCTTATGATGTTATCACCTGATGGGTAAGGGCAACTGTTTCGTTTTGATTCTATATTTGGGTTTGGTCTCTAGTTCCATTGGATAGAATTTCTTTTTAACAGCTCATATTCCCATGGAGTTTATACAAGTTTTCTCAGCTGGTTCGGCAGGACAGTTAATTAGCACAGTCACCTCAGCTGTGCTGACACTGGTTGATGATATCAGTGTAAAACCAGAAATGTTTTGGAATGATAGGCTGTGTGAACTGACGCCAAAAGAGTCCTGCTGCCTTTTCCTCTTCTGTTCAAAATATATTTAATTGTAGTTCTTCTTCCAAAGTACAGATAAGACTAGTGATTAAAAACAAAAAACAAAAAACTAAAAAACCCAACCCAAACTGGTATTATAGCAAGCCAGATAGGAGATAATCACTGGCCATTAAACAAAATTTATTTCCAAAGAGGTAATATAGAGTTGTGTGGGTTTGAAAGCACAAAATAATGTTATTTTTATCTTGCAATCTAGTTCTACATATGGCAATCCTGCTGAGCGCTGTGACCAGGCAAAGTTGAGGGACTTGTTACAGTGAGTTTATTAGCTGCAATGGGACCTTGTTCCATTTAATTTGTGCCAGGAGGCTGCAATATGCAAATCACTAACACGGTACAGAGTTTGTTACAAAAGAAATATCAGGACAGAAGGGAGAACTGTCTCCACATTCTTCTTGAAGTATCTCACTGGTATCATTTCACCCAATTATTTTTGGAGATGTTAAAAATTACCTGCCATGCTCTCTCACTGAAAAAGAAAATATTTTTGATATTTTAGATGAAATTAAAGCCATAATATTTAACCTCCTGCAAGGTGCAAGGTGCCACTTTGAGAAGTCTCAGAATGACAATCCCTCCTTAACTAAGCAGCAGGTGGTTCCCTAGCCCTGGCTTGGTTTCCTTTGTATTACTTGGCTTCAGTATACTGGATAAGAGATTGGCACCTCTCCTAAGGGCACTTGATATATGTGCTTCGGCATGGCACAAGGGCACTGCTCAACAGGCGTATTTTTTGGGGAAAGATGACTGGCTAAATCAGGCACATGTTCTGTAACAATAATTTTTTTGGACCCGTTTTTGCAATCACAGAAGAAAGCCACTCAGTCAGCTACATCTGGGACTAAAGAAGTTTGGGCAGAAGGCTACATCCAATTAAACGGTTGTCTTACAATAGGATGTGCATTTTCCTAGGACTTTCGGTCTCTGTTCGGAATTTAGAATCATATTTACATGTTTCCAGACAGAGGTTTCCCGGCATAACTGAAATATTCCTAAGAGGCTTTCCTGGGCTGCAGCTAAAGCCATCATCTTTTGAGCCTGGCACGTGCAAGTGCAAGCAGTCCATTCAAGGTTGTCAGTCCACGGTCTGGCTGTACTGGTCACATTCAGGCACCGCACACGTCGTTAAGGAAACGTGGCTCATTTGTTCAAGGATAACGTTACTTCCATTCTCACTAGTTTCTCTGTATTCTGAAAAGAAATGGAAGTAGTGTTCTGAGCTGAGAAAGCTTTAATGATTTATGATTTACAGAGGCCAACTAAGGAGATGTTTATATGTGTGTACAGGGGGCAAGGGAGGCAGGACAAGATCTGAGAAATATGTCTGTGCATGGGGTCAGTTCACATTTTCCAGGCCAAATAGCAATTTTGCAGAGCCAGTGAGCTTTGAAAACTGTGAAGATATTTTAAATAGCTCCTCGTGTTGTGCAAAGTTTTACATATCTCATCTGCTCAGTCAACTACAATTGAGCGCACAGAATATACAAAATTTTTATAATTTCTCTCCCAAAGTATGGCATCCATTTTTACTTCACTGGTAACTTAAAGCCCAATAAAAAATTTAAAATCAGAAACTAAACAACATGTAGACATGGTCAAACAACTTGACTCCTGTCCTGCTTTTTAAAAATTTTAAATATTAATTGAATGCTTACGGTGTATTAGGTACTGTGCTCAATGCCTTGTCAAGCAAAAGTCCCCCCAAAAAAAAGTCCAGGTATCTGTGGACAGATACAGCACCTCATTATTTGTCTGCCTATGAGAAGTTAATGTTACTGACCAAAATTGGGGTTCTCTGCCGGATGTGCATAAACAAGCCAATAATTATGGAAGCAGCCTTTGAAGGGCGAAATCAGCTTTATTCTGCGAGATCCATCTCCAGGGAGATAGGGGGCGTGTGCCCTCAGATCTGTCTCTCCGATTTAGGATTTGGGACAAAATTTAAGAGGTTGGGGAGAACAGGTTGGCACGTGGAAATGCTGGTGGGACAGGTTTTTGATTGGTGGGTTTCAGGTATTTAGAGTAAGGTTTTATACATTTATGATGAGATTCTAAACATTTATGATGGGGTTCTAAATATTTCTGTATGAGGTCAGGGAGGAATTTTAACACCAGATCTTCCCGGATGAGGGACCCCTCGCTTCTGATAAGAGTCTGGCTTTCAAATTCTGGTCGTGTCCCAGTCCTTGGGTTCCATGGGAGGAGGGTCTTTGGTTCCGTGGTCGTTTCAGGTCACGATTTCTTCTTTTGCGCATGCCCTGGCTGCATGACTGTAGTTTTTCTGAAAGACAATCCTTAATCCTTTGTTGATAAGATATGGGGTCTGTTCAAACTGTCTCTCAATGTGCCTGTGGTTACATTAATCCTTTGATGAAGAAGGAATTTCCCCATGTCTTTGTGACACATTACCTCCTGTATCAGTATGGTAGGAGGTCCAGAGTAAAATGATTCAGACACACTCTCTGACCTCATAGATCTTTTATTCTGCTTTCCCTATAACAATAACGATCCTGTAACATTGACAATATTGGTGATTCAGAGCTTGCCCAAAATGGTCTTATTAACTAAGCCACTGAGGGGTACAACGCAACATGGAGCGTACTGGAATTCTTTGATATGTCTCCCTTTGTCTGGCAAAGGGAGCTATGGAAACTCTGATTGTTTCCTGGTATCTACATGTCGTTGTGAATCAGGGTTTGTAAGACCTTTTTCATTCAAAACAAAGCTGAAATCAATGGCTCAAAAATGCCAGGCACACGACCAAGTCAAAGACCGTGTTACATTTTCAATGTCTGCTTAAAGACAAACTTCGGCTGACTCCTTACTGAAATTCACTTTTGAACAAAATTTAAATTGACATGATTTTGCATATTTTGAATTGATTTAAATTAAATTTAGGAAGTAGCCATAAATATTTGCATAAAATGAAAAATGAGCTGCATAAAATACAAATTTTTGTAAAGATTTTCTATTTTGACTTGGTGAAGGAAAGTCAATACTAACGTACAATTTGGTAGCTAGGCTTATGTGCTATTTTGGAAGAGGATCCATATTTTTAAAAAATCAGATTCCCGAAGGGGTCCATGTCCCAAAGAAAAGTTGAGCACTACTGCATTAAATTGTGGACTTTGGGGAAGTATTTTGTTTCAAGAAATGGCCTCTCACAGTTTTCTCTGAGAAGTGGCTGTTCAACAGATGTTGACTGACTGCATAAAACTGCTGCCTGGGAGTAATTACTTCATGCTTTGCACTTAGAGATTGCATTTCCTTTTGGTGGACCCAAACTGTTCCACAATGTGACAGGTAATTTGGCCTCAAAACAAAGTGGCAGACCTGGATGAAGGCTGGAATGAGAGGAAAGGACTAACTAGCTCATTAAAACCAGTGAATACAACTCACTCCATTGTGAATATTGTAGACATATGTCTCCCAGTATTGCAAAAATCTTCCTTCAAAATTATTTATTTGTTGGTTTGTTTATTTACTTTTTGTGAGATGAGGCATAAAATGCAAGGACAAGCTGTTGTGTAAAATTGTCAATTGTGTAAGTATGCAAGACATGCTGCTGAGTTGAGGAGGGTAGGGGATCAAGATCCTCTCACTGGTTTATGCCTCTTTCTCTCCCCTGCTGTGTCCACTATCTGCCCCCCTCCTCCACCCCCTATTCTCTCCTTCTCTACCTCCCTGGCTGAGCCCCGCTCTCCCTTTTCACATGTTAGCACTCAGCCTCAGATTACAGGAAGCCTACAGCTCTGTAAATGGCCTGAGGGAGGGACAGGCTCACATTTCATTCGGCTGGAAATTTAGAATTACAAATTAATCTACAGGAAACAATTGCTTGAGCAATTTAAAACTGATGTGGGCAACAGTCCACACAGTCCCCTCACAGTGGACGCCAAAGCAGAGTGATGGGCTGGTGTGCCGCTGCTGTGCTCCTTCTTGCAGGGCCTCACCAAGAACGTTTTAGCTTCCTAGAAGGGTTAAGTGAAGTAATTGAAAATGTTTATAGCATTATGTTTCTAATACAGCTACATTCATTTTCAACTTGATGAAATTATCAGCTATTTAACAGCCTTTTAGGCTGTTTGGACTGCAACATTTTCATTTTTACCTTAATGCAAAAATGCCAACTGTAGAATTCCTGTGTCCTAGTGGGGGTGGGGTGGTAAAAACGAGCTTAGACAATGTGATATATTCCAGGCATGCTCTCATAAGACAGGTGCTACTTTTGACTCCTTGGAAATTACAGCATTTAAATTAATTTCTCTCTCTCTCCCTTTCATTTAGCATCTGTTGAAAATATTTGGTTATGCAAAAAGACCTCAGATCCAGTGTATTTTCCGTCGAAAGCAAACAGTTGTCCGTGCAGGCTAATGAGCATCTTTACCCACTTTTGGTTTATTCTGTTTTTATTATATATGGGATGTCAGCAACATTTCAAGAAGTGATATAAATTAGTGATTTTATATCAAAAATAAATTTTCTCCACTTTCAGAACTTTGGAAATTAGGAATCACAGTTTTCCCTAATAGTTTCGTAAGGGACCCATTGGAGGGTAGGGCCAGCTCTAGGTATGGTTACTTCTAAATTGTATATAATTAGACTTCATTATGCAGCCAATATTTTAGGTAAATTTTAAATTAATTTTTTTATTATTAGTAGTATATTATTACTATTATTACTCTTGGTGATGATTAGCCTTTGTTGATATCTCTCTCATTCCATTATAACTCTTAATTCAATACATGGCTAAAAACTGTCAACCATTATGTAGAAGGCACCGTGTTAGATGTTGTAGTTGGTGGATAAAGAAATCAGAGTCCTGGGCTTGAGGAGCATGGTGTCTAATGTGTGAAACTTCACTCATCCATTTGTCCAACTAAAATTTGTTGAGGGTTCATATGTGAACAACATTGTGCTATGCACTTAGAACACGAGTGAATTAGACACAGTTCTTGCCTTTATGGAGCATGTTCTCTAGAAAGTATAAAAGAAAAGAAACCAAATGACTAAAATATTAAAAATATGGTAAGTTGAGTCCAAGTGAAGTGGGAACACTGAGAAAGGAGAGATTATTTACAACAGAGGGATCAGGGAAGGCTTCTGGCATTGCCTTGGGACTGGAGGAACTGGTAGGATGTCAGTGGGTAGGCATGAGGGAAGAACATTCTAATCACAGCAAGAGCAAAGTAATGGTGAATAGCAAAGTGCATGTGTAGGACATTGTGAAGAGCTGTTGTGAGCTCTTGAGAGCCTAAGACACATGGTAGAGGGGGTGGTGTGCTGGAGAGAAGATTGAGAGGCAGTTCTTACTGGAAAGGCAGATTTAAACTAGATTATGGAAGGCCTGGAATGAGATGAGAAGTTTGAAACTTTTCACTAGCTAGTGGAAAGTCATTGAGGACATTGGAACACAGTGTATCATGGCATATTGTTCTAACCAACTCAATCTCCCACCCCAGAAATATGAAAAATGGAAGGAGGGATTAGAAGAGTTGGGTGAAAGAGATTTAGCAACTATTCCCCCACTTCTTTGTTAAAACCAAAGAATACCTAAAAAAAAGGGAAAGAGAATGTTTTATGACAATTATTATAAAAGCTCTAAACCTTTGGTTTTAAATTTCTTTTCTATGCCATAATCACATGAGTATCCCCAAATCCTTTTCTGTCTCTCCTCCCTTTTCTCTTGTCGACTCCCCTCTCCCCTTTACTTAGCATCATGGTGGCATTATCATCACCACCCTTTTTGAAGCCCAGTTACAATTTTCTTGGACCCGAAGATGCTCTTATTTGGCTGGATTTATTTATGCTCTTATTTGAGACAACATAACTTAGCCCAAGATCATCATTATCAAAAAACTATTTTTATTTTTTGCTTAGCTCTGTAGGTTGATGATTCTAATCTTCTCATCCACCTGGGAATTCTGTCGCCCAGTTTAAGGAGCACTGATCTCAACAGATGGGACACTGACTCTTTCAAGTAACCTATATTATTACGTGCCTCTGATAGGAAATTAATAGCTCTAATCTTATTTTCTAACGGAACTGGCAGCTTATTGGACTCATTAGTTAACCAGCCCCTTTAATGACCGAAGCTTACAAAAAGTATAGGGATTTTAGTTTTAAGTTCAAAGTTGTATTTCAAAATAGAAGGAAAGTGTTTGCTGAATTGGCTAGCTTACCCTCAGTTGTGGATATATCTCTCACTCAAAAATATTCTTGTTTTTCTTGCATTGCTCTTTGTCTGCTGATGAATTCCTTGCTACACACTTTCTTTCCATGGACAACTAACATATATTTAGTCTCTTCTACCAGGAAAGAACATAAAACATACCATGACTTTTATACAGTATTTTTTATTTATAAAATTGACCTTTTGCTTGAATGGACAGTTTTCCTCTCTATATTTGATGCATACACCCGGGAACACAATCAGAAGATTCCTATTGATTGTTCTGAAGCAATTTAGTTCTGGTCATGGTTGTACTGGATTTGCAATTATACTGAGGAGAGGTATTATTGACTGTGCCTGGTAATTACCACACTGACATCAGATTCAGCCGGAGGTGAAGCTCACCTACATCTCTATGTTGATGTTCCTGTTATAAGAGATTTGCACTGATTCTTCCAAACTATGTATGAGCAACACATGATGCTATGTTTCAGTCACAGCAATTTATTTCACTATGCAGTCCATTGACTTCTGAGTATAAGCAGCTTAACGTACTGTCTTAGGAAAGGTATACGTTGGGGAGGTTAACTATCCACCCATGCCACATATACTTTTTTCTGGCAAAACATATGTTAAAACAATGGTTTTATATATTAAAACAATGGTTTCTGGACAGGTCTTATAAATAGATGGATTACTCTTGCTTGTGTTTAATCAGATCGAGTATGACCTATTAAATAGTGAATTTATTTTTAATATAAATTTGGATTCCTTAATTTATGTTAAATAAATATTTGTGTATAGCCCCCTAGAAATAACAGTATGTTTAGCCTTAGAAAACAGAAATGTTTTATGCATACTAGACTCAGGTATAATTGCTAGTTTTCGGTAAGAAATTCAATGGAACATGTATGTAAGTAAAGGTTCTCTTTTACTTAACACCAAGCCTGAATATACAGAGAAATGTGCTAATTTGACAACCCATTAGTCCATCTGTAGAGAAACTCGGCTTAACTATAGACTACAATGTATGCACACAGAAATTAGGAAATGAAGAATATACTGTTCATACTTGGCATATGATTAACAAAAATCTACAAGTAATTTGATAAAAGTAATTCCCAAATAGGCATATTATACATATTATGCTTTTGCATTTTTATAATATGCTTACTTTTATTTCCTAATTGAAACTAATATAACCAGAGTAAACCATGAGAATATATATATATATATATATATATATATATATATATATATATTAGATATTTTATTTTATTTTTTTCTTTTTGGTGAGGAAGACCAGCCCTGAGCTAACATCCATTGCTAATCCTTCTCTTTTTGCTGAGGAAGACTGTCCCTAGGCTAACATCCGTGCCCATCTTCCTCTACTTTATATGGGACCCCACCACAGCACGGCTGACAAGCAGTGCGTCGGCAGGCACCCGGGATCCGAACCCATGAACCCTGGACTGCCAAGCACGAACTAAACCGCTGCGCCACTGGGCCGGCCCCATGAGAATATTTTAAATGAGACTCTTCATATCTAGAACACGAGGCTATTCTCTATCAACCATTGATGCAATAGGACTTCAGGTTTTATTTCTTTAGAAAAACAAATAATTATGATTATAATTGGAAAGTTTGATGGGAAAACATTGTTAGCCACTTCTGCCTATAGAAAAAAAATTCATTTAATTTGAAAAGTCCAGACATGTTTTGTTTTGTTCACTTTTGGTTAACTTATGTTCAGACTCATACTTATATCAGGAGCTGGTTTATTTCACCAAAGATTCAATTTTAGACTATGAAAGACCGCTGCTTTTTCATTGTCTCACGAAGTGCAATAATTCCAGAATCAATATAATATCCTTAAAGGGGCTGTATTTATATCTCTCTGGACAGAACTGTTATTATTACAGAGTTTAGATAGAATATTTCTACAGTGGGAGATCCACCCAACAACTGAGAAATTCCTTATAGAACTAGGAGATCTTGATCACATGATGTTTCGGATTTAATCTATTCAACCACAAAAGCACTGGTTTAGGAATAGGCCTATTATAGAAGATGTAGCCTGACCATTTCCAATCCATCAGACTCTCAGGTAAACCAGCCTGCTAAGAAATCTGCATTTGCCACCTTCTGAGCAAGACAATATGAGCTTTGAGGAGCTGGACCAATTAGTCAAAGATAAAACTGGTTTCAGTGATTTCAACGTGGCCCAATTAACACAGGGAAGAGAAGTACTCAGCTTTGTGGCCATAGGACACAGACAAATCTCTCCATGGTCATCTTGCCAAGAGTGACTTTGGTCTTGCAGGGTGCCTCATAACAGAGTACAGTACATGGTCGAGTACAAACCCATCACCACCACTCAGAAAAACAGTGTTCATCAGGGGAGACATCAAAAGCATCAGCTCAATATCCTGGAGGAGAGGTGGCAGGAATAGACAACGTTGCCACTCAGACATGCCAGGATGGTGTTTGGAAGGGAGGCTTTCTCTACTGTAGGCAGAAAGCGTTGAGGCCCGAACAAATTGGGTGAGCAGAAGTTTTATCTGAAGTATTCAGAAAATTTGGGAAAAAGCAAATGTTTGGCCTAAATTAAATAGATAAGAGATTCAGTTCCGCATGTTATTTTTGTTGATACGGCTGGGTTGATCAACTCAGAACGAAGGAGCACAAGTACATCCTATTTGCAATTCTTTTGAAAATATTTGCAGATTTGCTACTATTTCCAAAGATCAGGCAGAGAGATGTTAGATATTGAATATCGTCTCTTTTTAACTGGACTCTAAACTCCTGTCATTGAGGGATTATCATGTTTCTCATCCATTCTACACCTGGCATATTACCAAACACATAGGGCCAACCTAGGAATGTCTGTGAAACAGAATTATTGAATAGTCATGTTTACTATCATTGTCTTCTTTTGTTATAGAATATTTTAATCCCTCCTTGTCTGCAGGCAAATGCTGGTTCCCCCCCCCACCCCGTTATACAAATCACCAGTTAAAAATAAAACAAAACAAAAATTTGAATGGAGTCAGAATATCCAAGTGAATTAAAAAAAGAGATGATTTTGCAGCCAGAACAATATATGTTGAGTAATTTTAAAGAAAACATAAAGTTGAAATAAAGTAGCAATGGAAAATGGGACAAATAATCCATTTCTTCCTCGCTGAATGTAGGTGCCTTTGACATGGTCAAAAATCACACCAACAGTGATATACACAATGATCTCAGCATTTTGGATATTTTTTATTTCAGTGATCTTTTGGAGAATTGTATTGTCTTGGACACCTTCAGTGGCTTGGGACACCTTGATGCCTTGTGACATTTCCCTGATCATTTAAATCATTAAGCTTCAACCAGCGGTCAGAGAACAAAGAGAAGTGACAATGCACAGATTTAAAACTAACAATGAAAACTACCTTCCAGGAAAAAGATTGCACTTCTTTGAGTATAATACAGAAGTATAGAGAGTAAAACACAACACAAGGTATTCTCTCTCTTCATATATATGTTAATATATGTATACATTATACATATATAATCATATTATATATATGAATATATGTATATTACGATGTCATACTTTAAATTTTAAACCACAGTTAATTGACTGTCTGAAAGTCAGTATCACGCATTTGAATCTGATTTTGCCAGAGTTTTAGGGAATGATTAACTCTTACATTTGCAAAATTGTGTTAGAATAGTTAATACAATGTAATACGAAATTGAGTCAGATGGGCCTTTTCTGTATAAATTAGATGCTTGGAAAATTTTGAATACTTTTTGGAGGGACACTTTCTGAACTTTCCCTCCAACACATCTGCACATCCCCATTGTGTGCATGGGTGATACATAGACAGCAGTGTGGCCCTGTTTCCCTGTGCTGTTTACACAACATGGGGCCCAAATGGCTACCATCTTTCTGCTGTTACTGCTTGCCATAGTTAGTTACTGAGATCGGGAACGAGTGGGCCTGAAGAATGTTGAACCGAACCGTTGCTCATGTCATTAAGAACTCAACTAGGCAGAAAGCTAGGAATGGAGCAGTTGACAAAGATAAAGCCGAGAGTTCTGTGGCTTACCCTTAATTAGGTGTTGGCATTGGTTCTTGTCAAACAAGGGAGAGAGTGTGTGCTGCAGCACCCTGACGCACACAGACAGCCCTAGTCACAGCTGGTGAGAACACAAAGTGCATTCAAGCTGGCATTGAAAGGGATTTAGATAAGTACTCGAGGTAACAAAAATCGAAAAAGGAGGATGATAGCAATGGAAGCTTTAGATGAATTGCAACTGAGTGCACCTTTATTATAGCTTATCAGTCTCCAGACAGCTACAAACCAACCTTCCTAGTGCACTTCTCTTCGTGCTTTCCTGGATTAAAGGTCAAAGTAACTCAAATTTATATGTTCTGTTGCGCTGTCTCAGTCTCTCCTGTTGCTCACACATGTGCACCACACATCTCAGGGATTGGGTATCCCTGGCATGAAGCTTCTTCTACTGCTTGAATGAAGCAAAGGCCTTTTCTCATTGAACAGGTTCCATTTATTTAAAATAATTATCTCGTGGGAAGTGGTTACAAATAATGCAATATTAAAAGGTCACAAAAATGCTACTGGCATAAATACACCCATGGCAACGGGCCAGCTCTAATCACTCTTGTCCATAATTGTGGTTATATTTTGCATCCATTTGACATATTCAATTCGGCTAATACTCTGGTTTATTAGACCACTGTCTATATGTATTCTCAACATACACAAAAGCTGTGTGTTTTCATAATATGTATAAGCACTTCAGACGGTAAGCTGTGCACATTGCGGCTAGCAGATGGTAGCTCTTATCACAGATAAAAGCACATATATATGTTTCTGTAACTACACCCTCAGAGAGAACGGAGAAGAGAAGAATCCTCTCCACATCACAGCTTACATTACCCATCTACTTAGGCAGCAAACAGCATATGTTTTACTGCTGTGGAAAGGCAGTATTTGAGAGAAAAATGTGACTAAAATAAACTTAGAAATAACCTGATGGATAAACACAAAAAAGTGTGCTAATGGGAAGTTGGGGTGTGTGTGTGTGTGTATGTGTGTTGGGGGTAACTTCCCACATTCAGAAAGTGAGACAATAAATAATACATCTTGAGGTTGCTAGACAAAAGGCAGGATGCCCAGTGAAATCAAATTTCAGATGAACAATGAATAAACTTTTTTAGTGTTAATATATCTCAAATATAGCACATCCCATGGCTCATGCAATATTTGGAATATACTTATACTAAAATATTATGAGTTGTTTACTCAAAATTCAAATCTAAATAGGCGTCCTATATTTTTGTTTGCTCAATCTGATAACCGCAGTTTTTAGCTGCTGTTTTAAAGTTTTTAACCAATGCTCTCAATGTTCCTGGTGAAAGAGAAGCTGTCAACAGGCATATCCATTTTGGAAGAATATGATTCCAGGCTCTCTCTGTGCACACAAAGCCAGCAAGGGTCTTGAACATTTGTCTGAATGATGCAGTCAGTAATAGAACCAGTATGGATAACTTAGGACATAGATTCCCCCTCCCCTCTAAACCCCTTCCAGAGTTTTAGATCCTGGTTTGGAACTATCTCGATAATTATTTCACTTTGGCTATATAACCCAGTTCCTTTTTTCTTTCCATTTATGAATTTGGTTTATTATTTCAGACTAAGATCTATTTGCACTCATAAAGGAGGAGACAGACTTTAAACCTTCACATGTACACATTTGTATTCTTATGGTGAGATCGGCATTCAGCTGCAAGGTTAAATGGAGTTCAGATAATTTCTTTTTTTATTCTTCGCTCTGGCTTTTGTCTCATGTCTTTCAGCGAAACTGAATAAAGATGTCTCCATTTTACACTCAAAGATTCAATTATTTTTCGAATGCTGGGTAAACATCTGCAGATGAACGATCTTAACAAATGTATTTTGATTCCACACAAACTTATGTGACACTTTTGTTCTCTCTCTCCTGGAGCAGAGAATAGATGCGAGGCTGCTTTTCTGAGCCTGAGCCTGCACTGCCACTAGCGCTGAATTTTTGGCAGGCAGCCAACCAATCTCTGTAGCCCAATGAAACTCTGATTCCATCTGCTCCGGCAGTGCAATATATCCCACTTCAGGTCAAAAGCAGGGAGCCAGTGGTATTAACATTACACTAATCTGTAAAGACATCTTCACTGGGCTAGATAGGCTAATGTTACACAGCCTTTCAAAGCTTTAAGGGTAAGGAGCAACAGTGATTGTCAGGGGAACACTCAGTGGGCAGTGGATTCTTGCCGAGAATATTCCAAGATGAGGGTAGATGCATGGTTCTAAAGAATGAGGGAAGAAGGAAATATCTCTTAAAAAAGACAAGTTGCTATCTTGTTAAGCAGGTATTTTAAGCACAGCTTTGAATCATGTATTTAGCAATACAAATTCTATCATTCTTTTTTTCCTGTTTATTCCTGTGTCCCCAAAACTGAAGCACACACGTTTATATATATACACAGCCTCAAAGCCTACTAAATAATTGATGAAGACTATAATCTCCATTAAGAAACCTAGATGGAAGTAGATTGCTCTCAGTATAACCCTGATGTGATGAAATCAGAACCATTCCCAGGCTCTTAAAAGATTTTTTAAATAAAAGTAAGCATATGGCTAACCTCCCCCTCCACCCCCACCCCTCTTTGCTATTTTGCTGTTTTTGAAAACATGCTCAGTTTGGGGGTACACAACCCCGTAATCAATTGCTCGTTAAACATAACCTACCAAGGACTTTATTATAGGCCCCTGATGGAAAATATACTGAAGAAAAATGTCCTCTGAAAGCGGATTAATGTATATAATGGAAATCTAATACCAGTAACAAAAGGGGTCTTTTTCATTTCCCTACTTCTTTGGTTGGGGGGAAAAAGTAGTTTAAGATTCATGCCTTTAGGCACATCAGAAACCATTAAGAACTACATTTCAGGAAATTGTAATGAATAAGAATTCAATTTAGACTGCTTGATTTTTTTTTAGTAGAAGAGGAAAAAATGTTTGGCTAGAAATGAACTATTGAAAATCCTCACAATTAGAAAGTATACAGCTATGTTTTTGCTATAATTTAAAGTTATGTAGAGTTGATGTGAAAAATTACTTTGTGCTAGAACAATAGATTTCACTCTAGATGGACATATACCATCTCTATAATGTGATAAGGCACAAAACAGACACATCACTTTGATTTTCTTTCCTTATAACTTAAGTGAAAACCTAAGGTCATATATTTTGAAGTTTTCACTCATCTTCCTTTTTTTTAAACTTAAATATGAAAGCTGTTGGGAAATTAGTAAAACCACTGGACTTTGCCATCTCAGAAAATAATAAAGAAAATTTGGCAAACATTTTTATTGTACTAACACTTACTGCCTCTCTATATTCCTTGCCATAAAAATTGCTTATAAAAGGAACTAAACTTGCATAGAATTAAAGAACTCCCCTCCTTTTTTTTTTAAATAGTTCCCAGTCTAAATGGAAAATTCACACAGGGCACAGATAAATGAATATGCATGAGTCTTCACGCATTGATATACATATGATTTCTCATCTACAAAGACTGGTTTGGAAGACTTGTTATCTGGCCAGAAAAGCCTGTAGTAAGTTGAGATAAAGGAGACTGACTCCAATCCCCTCAGCCTTTGCAATTGCTTTATATTCTAATCACTGCGCTAAGCATCTGTCCCCGGCAGGCAGCTTGTTCAATCTAGCAGATAACGAATGCAGCCCGATGGTGGCTGCGCTGGCCCTTCCCCGCACGCGAGGAGCTAGTGTTCCATTCCTCTGATTAAACAGGCAGCGGGAAAGTGCTCTCAGAGCTGTAATTGCCTCCGTTATGAAACATCTTCACCTGTTAGCCAAAGCTACGTTGAATCACAGCAGAAATTATTAACAGTGGCTGTTTTCAAGCCAGCTTAATTTGAGCTGACGCTGCTGCTCACTTAACACAGATGAATAGGTGTGCAGGATGAGAGCCTAAGCAGAGATGACACCCCAATGAATATTTGCTCCCAGTCCTGCTGCGGGGAGCTGGCTTGCACAACAACAGACAATTGTTAAATAGTGAAAGGGGGAACGGGGAGGGGGTGGGGTGGGCATTGGACAGGACCTGCTCCTCTGCCAT
This sequence comes from Tapirus indicus, assembly GCA_031878705.1. Lineage (NCBI taxonomy): Eukaryota > Metazoa > Chordata > Mammalia > Perissodactyla > Tapiridae > Tapirus > Tapirus indicus. Next base: position 43,853,973 of record CM062925.1, read on the forward strand.
CACCTTCTGTGCTCAGGAGAACTTCCTGACTGATGGCAGCTTTTGACAACTAAATCATTTTTTCAGTTAGTTTCCACAAATGTTGGCAAACACAAACTGTTTTTGGGGGGCGTGCACAATGGGGTTAGAAACACGACCTCGCTTCAAACGTGGCCAGAAAGACTCTTTTCAGAGAGCCGAACAGGCATTAAAATTTAATGGTCTGCTTTCATTTTCTCCACAGTGAGCTTCGAGATGATTATAAATTACAGCATTCTGCTTACTTTTGACGGAATAAGTCATGTATCAGCATTTGATTTAGAAGCAACGTGGGCTTGACATATGAAACACATCCTGCAGATGTGATTTATCACAGAGCTCTCTTTTTGTTTCAGAAGAAAATAGCCACACAGGAGGGTCACCACTGTGACAGTGACAGCCATCCTCGTAGCGGGGGTATGACTGTGGCTTCAGAGAGTGAATCTGGAAAGTCTGAATATATCTGTATTTTACAAATTGAGGAATTCTTTTGTTTGTTCTCCAAAGCTAGACATTGTTCCCAAAGATCTTGCTTTATTTTTTTAAAATTTTTCTGGGAAAGGATGAGCAAGGCATTACTGGATATGGGAATCACTTCCCAAAGTTGGGTGGGGGTGTCACGGGGCAAGATGTCCTCCTGTAATCCCAGAGCCGTTGGGAAGCTGCTGGTCTGTAGGATCTTTGATGCAATGTGATTGGCTGAGGGGAGAGATGGAGAGCAGATGGGGGATTTTTCAGTTGGATGGATGTGGGGCTAGAGGGATGGAACATAAAGGCAGTGTCTGATTCTTCTGTCAGCTGGTATATCTCTTTGCCTTCGAGATTATGTCTGCTGGCGAACTGAGCTGCAATATGGCCAATCCATTCATATCATCATCTCTTTATCATCGGCTCTCATGGCTGCAGCCAAAACAATTGTGTGGGGACCTATAACGATTAACCAAAACACCTATAGTATTTAGCCAAACAATCAATTGGGCCATGTTTTATTTACCAAGTCTGACTAATAGCTATAACAGAGCTGCAGAAATCCCACATATTATTTCAAAGTCACACTGCATGGTACAGGGTATAACTTGGAAATACATTCCCCTTCTTTGTCTGTTAATCTACCCTTGTAAAACCAAATGGACGTGTCACCTCATCTCCTCTGTGTAGCCTTATCAACACCTCCAGTTGGTTATTCATGACGTTACCTGTTTAGACAGTTTATTCTAGAACTTGTGACATTGTACTGTAATTACCTGTGGTCTTTCTCCTTCATCCTATATTATCTTCTAAGGTCCACCTCTTAACCATTTTCCTCTCCTCAGTCACTAGTATTCGGCCTGACACAAATAGACCCTCAATAAAATTTTTGAGTGAAGTAATGTTGAATGAATGAATGAACAAATGTATAAATGAATGAATATTTCAGGTCAAAGGAAGAAGTGAGCATGTATAGCAGAGCTGACAATAGTTCCCTCAAATCTGTTTCTTCTTTTTATATGGAAAAAGAAATCATGGTTTTTAACTGAGCACACAGCTTTCTAGAATCAAGACTTCATTTCCCAGCCTGCCTAGCAGCTAGGTATGACCATTTTCTAGATCTAGTCAATGGGATGTAGGTGAAAATGGTATGAAATTCAGTAAGTGAACTTCATCATAGCTGGGAAGAGGTTGTAATGGCTGGAGCACTAGCAGTCATTTTGGACTCTAGGGTGCTGTTAGGATTGAAAGCCCTGTGCAGTAGAGCAACAAGACAGAAGAAATTAGAGACTTTGATACCACAGAAAGCACATCAGCCCTGAACTGATTACTTCTGGGTTTCTTGAATGTGAAAAGGGAAAAAAACCAACATCATACTATGTGTGAATTGAAATCCTTACTATGGTTTACCAGTAGGACCAGCTACATGATTTGTGAGATTTAGTGAGAATAACTTTTGAACAGAGGAGCATGGTGTTCAAAAATTGTGAAGAATTTAGGACAACAACATCAGAGATTAAAGGAAGCTCGGAACATTGTGAGATGGAGCCGCCCCTGCTCACAAGGCCTAATGTTATCTGACTTCTGTCAAAACTTCTCTAAACTCATTTTGTACCAGTACTAATCCCTTCCTCATCTACTAAACTTTAGCCATGTCAGCCTTCTTTCTGTTTCCTGAACGTACTAAATCCTTTCCTGCCTTAGGACATTTGCACTTGGCTACTCCAAGCCAGGAACACTCTGTCACAGATAATTGCAGTATTCACCATTTCCATGCTAGCTCCTGCTCTGTCTTTATGAAACAACAAATCAATGTTTCCTCTTTAGAAAAGTCCTGTCGGCACCTCTTCACCCCCGGTATTATAGTGCGTTCTTATTTCTGCTCTAGCACACCTGTGCCAGTTACTTATTATATTGCTTCTTGTTTGTTTCCTTTTAAAAATTCCTGAATCTCCTGGCTAGAACGTAACCTTCCTGAGGGCAGGTGCTTTCTGTGTCTCATTCACTGACGAGAAAGCACAGTGCTTACTTAGAACGTAGTAGGAGCTCTCCAAATATTTGGTATATGGTGAATGAAGACAACTTCAAGCATATGAGCGTTTGACCTAGATCATTTGGGTTCAAGGGTAGATTTCTCAATGTTTTTTAAACATTTTACCATTTTATCCTATACTTAACTTGAATTTCTGTATTTGGTTTTGTGGACGTGACCATGCAAAGATGGAGCTTATCTGAATAAATATTTCCCAGATTTGTCAGATGTGTGAAAAAGGAGGAATTTCCTCTCTGCCAGACATCTGTTTGTATTGCAATTAACACACAGCCGCCCCCCCCCCCACCGAGAATCAAATCTACCTGTTCCTCCTTCTCACAGCTTACTGTCTATATTAACATGACTATGTTAAGTATTCCTTATCTTCATAAGCATAACTGCTATTCTGGGAGAGTCTTGCCCAGGTAAATAACTTGATTGTTCATCCCAGGAACTTTCTGAAATATCCATCAACCCTTCAATAGAAAGCATCAACAGATTTTTTTGCCCCAAGATTCTTTGACTCCCTTGCCTCAAAAATCCTTACTGGCTATTTCCACCAATCCTAAACTTTATATCATGATCCTTACCCAACCCTAGTCAAGTCCTTGCACTGGGAGATCCACTTTACATCAAACTTTCCATTCTCAATAAATTCTGACTTTGCCTTCTCCTCTCTAAGATGCTACCAAAAGTAAGGTAGTGTTTTCCATTACTGTGGTGAGCAACTCAGCTTTGTCTTCTCAAAAGTTTATGTTGCTGATATTTGGAGAGATGCCATTTGACAACCCTAATGCAGTTCTTTCTTCACAAAAAAAGGTGTGAGCTTATAAATTTGATTATTCCAAATGATCAGTTGCAATCTATTTAGAGAGAGAAAAATAATGCATGCTCTCTCTCTCTCTCAAGAGAACTGCTTTTCCTTACAAGCATATCAAGGTCAAAGGTTTACATAAGTGATGAATATAAAGATATCCAGGTAAATTAGAGAGTATACAAAACACATTTCTATGCTGTCATTGTCCAATATGGCAGCCATTAGACATATGTGGCTACTGAGCATTTCTTATGTGCTTAGTATGAATCGAGATGTGATGTAAGCATGAAATATACCCCAGATTCAATGACTTAGTATGAGAAAAGAATGTAAAGTATCTAATTAATAATTTTTATATGACTATATGTTGAAATGTAATATTTTAGATATAATATTTGGACATAATATAATACTTGGATATAGTATATAATATATATGGATTAAATATAATGTGTCATCTATAATATATTATTGAAATTAATTTTAACCATTTCTTTACACTTTTTAAAAATATGTCACTTCAAAAATTTAAAATGGCATACGTGGCTTACGTTATATTTCTGTCGGATAGTGCTGCTTTCTCTCTCTAGTTAAACAAGACAGAAAAAAAACACCTGTCAAACTGCATTGTCAATAGAGAGGCCATGATATGTATATTTTTCTCTTGTAATATCTTCTCCAATGTTAATGATTTATTTAAAGATCCTCACTAATATCACCATAGACAATGTTTTCTTTTTCTTTTTTTTTTTTTTTTTGTTTTTTGTGGGGAAGACCAGCCCTGAGCTAACATCGGTTGCCAATCTTCCCCTTTTTGCTGAGGAAGACTGGCCCTGGGCTAACATCCGTGCCCATCTTCCTCCACTTTATATGGGACGCCGCCACGGCATGGCTGACAGGCAGTGCGCGTCCGCGGGCGCCTGGGATCCGAACTCGCGAACCCCGGGCTGCCAAGCGCGGACTAAACCGCTGCGCCACCGGGCGGCCCCCAGACAATGTTTTCAACATGTAAAATATTCTTGGTAAGTGAGCTTTCTTGGTCTACTGGAAAGCATTAAAGGAAACTACCCTTAAAGGTTGAAAAACATTTGTAAGTTGTTTTCCCTTTGAATTAACTTTCAGAGGAAATTCTTCCACAGCTGGCTTTGCAAGAGACCTTTCAACAAATAAGGAAAACAAGGAAGCCCAGGCATTAATCTGAGTTTGTGGTAAATGGCCAGATAGATCTGTGACTGAACAGTGTAATTCAATTGTACTGAGAGGCAGACGTAATCTGTAATTTTTCTCTACAACTGGCTCTTTTGTCTGGAGAATGACGACGGGCTAATGCCCATATTGTGGACTGTAGAGAAAATATCCATATCCCCCTTGTGTCCTATTGTCTGCTTAGAAAGACTCTAAACTTGCTGTGTTAGAATATTGGGGTGGTGTCCAATTTCTTCTTGAAAGACACTTTTGCAAGGATGATGCTTACTTTTGACTAGGTAAGACAGAGATGAGACAATCTCAGGGCCATTGACTGAAGCTAAAATAGGAACAAGGCAGGGCCACCCGGTGGCGCAGCGGTTTAGTCCGCGCTTGGCAGCCCGGGGTTCGCCGGTTCGGATCCCGGGCGCCCGCCGACGCACTGCCTGTCAGCCACGCTGTGGCGGCGTCCCATATAAAGTGGAGGAAGATGGGCACGGATGTTAGCCCAGGGCCAGTCTTCCTCAGCAAAAAGGGGAGGATTGGCAACAGATGTTAGCTCAGGGCTGGTCTTCCTCACAAAAAAAAAAAAACAACAACAAAAAAATAAAATAGGAACAAGGCAAGGGCTGGGGCAAAGTTTCCTGACCTGGGGTGAGAGAAGAGAGAGGCTTGCTAGGACAAGAGGTGAATGAATAAAATGTCTGAGTGCCCTGGGGGGAGGCAACTTTATTCATTACCACTGGGGACAAGAAAACTCCACTTCACTGCCACTTAATCCTCTGCGACATGAGACTCAAGAGTAAGACCATATAGCCCCCTGTCAAGTGACTAAGATACTTGTTTCATTTTAATGTGTGAGTTTTTGAGTTTCGTCCTCCTTCAAAGTCCCTTGTCCTCTGAAGTTGTTTGCACGGTTGACAGTAGTTTCTAATGTTTAAGTTCTCACATGTTGATAATGTAATGTAAACAAACCATAATTTCAACAATATATCTTTACTTATATGCCGTTCCCATCTATAATTTTTCTCATGTTTTCAACAGGGAAATAGAAAATGTTTTGGGACAATGTGATATAGTAGTTTCAAACTTTGACTCTTCAACTCAGCTATTTTGGCAACACAGTGACTTTTTCCTTGATGAAACTTCCTTAATACTGTTTTTCTTGGTGTAACAAATCAAGAAAAGAATGCTTTAGCATTTCATAAGAAAATCATTTTCCCAATTTTTTTTTCAAGGAGGAAGAAACATTGGGAATCATTCAGAAAATCTTGTTCTTTTGAGTTTTCCAGGTGACAAGCATTTAGCACAGAAAGTTGGGAAAAAACTATAATACAAATAAAACCTGAAATCATGATTACTTAAAAACCATGACATGAATCTCTGTCATAAAAGATGAAGAGTTGTTACCTCCTAATTCTGATTGTTTTGCTGAAAAGGTCTTTTATGTATAGCCATGATGGACCCAAGCTCTCCAGGGATCAAGTTTCTGGAGCAGAAAAATTGTGTGTACAGCAGAGGAGGTGTTTGTGTTTATTTCAAAGGAGGGGAGACTAAGACTAGGCTGATGTGCTGAACACAGCGTATCTTTATTCAAAGATAAATAAAAAACTGTCACTGTAACTGGTGGTGGAATTTAGAGACTTTTGTTCTCAACTCCCTGCTCAGTCCTCTAGTCTAGAACGCTGTTTTGGTGCTTTCTTTAGAAGAAAAAGAAAATATTTCCATTTGTGTTAAATTTATATTTTATCCTATTGCCATCTGGGGATCTTGACTTATTTGAGATTCCGAGAGAGAGAGAGACTTCTGTGGTGGTGCAGAGAAAAAGTGATTTCAACTCTGAATATAAATCCCGTATATTGTTAATTTTTTCAATCAATGAACTCACTCTAGGCTTTATCTGTAAGGAATAATTTAATTGTAATTGATAGAAAACCAGACCAAACGGGTGTATGTGCAAAAGAATTTATTGGTCCATGTAACTGAAAAGCCTCATTTGTCTCAGTAGGTGAGGTTTGATACAACTGCTCAAAAATTGTCACAAAAGACCTTCCTTTGCTGTTTCCTTTGAAGACCTCATATCCCCACACCACTATTTCTGAGGAAAAGGGAAAAACCTCTTAGGATGGCTCCCAGGAAAATTAATCTTTGTCCCAGTGTCATGCTCTGGATGGCGTCCTCCTCAAATTCATATGTTGAATCCTAACCTCCAAGAACTCAGTAGTATGTGACTGTATTTGGAAATAGGGTCATTAAAGAAGTAATTAAGTTAAAATGAGGTCATTAGGGAGAGCACTAATCCAATGTGTCCTTACAAGAATAGGAGATTAGGAGACAGAAGCACACAGGGGAAGACCATGTGGAGATACAGAAAGAAGACAGCCATCTACAAGCCAAGAAGAGTCACTTCCCCTAAATATGGGAAAGGGGAAGGGCTCTTCCCCAACCAAACAGTAGGGCTGAGACTTCAGGGGGCTTCTCTTAAAGCAAGTCTATAGGAATGGACACAGCTTACATGTCTACAGCATATAAAAACACAAAGAATGCAACGCCCAGAATGGTGTTCTGTTAAAAGGTCATGCAGATATGATGGCTGGTAAGGAGAATTCTCCTGCCATCACTGGAGGTCTCTGTGTGGTCCGTGGGTTAACTCCCTTGAGCTAAATTTCTGCTCTTGGAACTTGCAACTATTATTAAGATATAACCTCTCCTCCAATATAGGTCTTCCTTTAATCAGATTCTTACTCTAATCCGGGTGTTTGGGGCCTTCCTTGCACAGCCTGAAGTTACAGCTTGGGACCAACAGTAAAACAAGACTCAGCAATTTACTGTACCCCCTCCACTGGCAAGAGCCAGTTGTGAGGATTTTACTGAAGGATTGTAGGAGGAAACGGAGATCTTATACTACTCACCATATAGTATAAAACTCCTTACTGAAGACAGGCCAGCCCTCTGCTCCTTTCTGACTTCTTCCCACCCTCCACACCAGCAGTTCTGCCTTGGGGCCCTGTCCTCATGGCTCTACTGCTCAGTCTCTTCCCTGGATGTCCCCATGGCTCCCTCTTTCGCTCAGGGCTTTGTTCAAACCCCATCGTATCCGTGAGGTCTTCTTTGACCACAGCACTCTCTCTTCCTTACTTAACTTTCCCCCATTGTACTTATCCTACATATTTCCTTGATTATAGGTTTATTATCTGTCTCCCTCCTTCATACAGCTCCATGAGGGTAGAAATTTTGTCTGTTCTATTTCCTGCTATATGCATCATCATTTAAAGTAGGATATGAAAATAGAAGTCATGCAATAAGTTTTTGTTGAATGAACCATTTCTTTCTTCATTAAAGTTCCTCTTCAGCAGCCAGTCATTGGGTCTCCTCCCACTGACCCCTCCCTACATGCTTCCCAAACCCTCCATGGTTACTAAGATAGAATTGCTCTAGAAGGCAGTAGGATAGTGTTATATATGTGTGTGTATATGTACATATATGCATATATACACTCATAATGTATGTTTGTGTTCATATATATATGTATATATATTCATACAGACACACATTTCCCATGATGCTATCAAAGCCATCTCTTCTCTCTGTCGTGACTGCCTGCTTCACTTTCCTGTTGGCGGGAGCAGAGCCATATGATCTTTTCAGGCCTAATCCAAGTCTGCCTCTGTGGGACCCAGTGAAGCTCTTTCTCCCTGAGAGAATGGCATAAACATAAGAACCCAATGTTTTCCTTGTGTCTCCTTCGGTTACTGATCAAAGAGAAGTCAAAGCAGTCAAATGATCATACTGAGGTGTTTTCTTCGGCAGAACGCTTATGTCATCCTGAGATTTCTTTTCTACTTTGAATCCATTTGTTTTCCTGAACCTTTAGAAAAGGCGGTACGTTTCCCACCGCCTTTTGTGTAAGACTCAGTTTTTTAAACAGGGCCAAATGTCTGACACAATCTGACCCACATCTATTTTACCAGTTTTATCACCTGTCCCTGTTCCCCTCATGCTCTTTCTTTTTTGCTGTCCATACTGGCTTCTCTCTTCCTCAAATGCACCGCGCCCCTTCCACCCCCTCAGAGCAGGTCAGAGAGCTTGCACTTGAGACTGAACACTCACGCTTCCCTTTGTGCTTAAAGTCCACATCCTTGAGCCGCCTCACATAACACCAATACTCTTCTACCTCTAACGCAGGAAGAGGGGCCGATGCGGAATTAGCTTCATGAAAATCATCTGCGGTTCATTAGATACAGGAAGAAGAAACAAAAATCATGCATTTTATGCCATTCTTTCGACACTCAGGCTGGATTCTCTGCCTGTTACAGGGAGGGTGCCAGGAAATTTGAATAAGCATGAGGACATATAGCATGGCTTTCCTAATTGAGTCTTTTGAGAACTGGACAGTCCTGGTTCCACCTGTTACTAACCCACCATAAATGGCCACCATCGTATAAGAATAAAACCAGCATTGGAATTGCTAGTAGCTACTAGTGTCCTGGTTCACTTTCTAGGATTTCAGAGGCTGCTCAGCACTTTTGCCATATCCAGTCAGTTGGTAGTCAAGGCGGCAGCTGTGCCTTTTGTGCTATCAGGGGAACTAGGGTCACTTAACAGAGGAGAATCCTCTGACACACAGGCCTTCTCGTACGCAGTTTGCTCTGGCTGTACTACTCACCCTGACCTCGTTAACTCTTCCACAGGCTTCCACTCTTCCAGAAAGCCAGTGATACTGCTTATCTTGCTCCCGACTCTGCCTCTGGTGGCTAGCATAACACCTTGCACATCATAGGCACATAGTTATTCCTTAAATTAATGAGTGAATCTTATATAGAGCTAAATTTGTACAATGAATGAAATTGATAATAGAACGTTTGACCCACGGCTTCTGAAGGTTTATGTATGTGCAAAGCATCTTTAACTACTGCAGTCAGACACCATGACAGAAGTCACAGAAGATATGCACATTTCCACTTACGATAAACCACTGCTATAATAATATTAATAAGTTTGGAAATCATATAAACTAAAACAACAACTATTTCTTTAGCACATATCATGTGGTGGCACTTTAATCAAAATTTCCCTACTTATTACAATACCCAAGGTAGGTACTATTATATCTAGTTTTTCTGCTGAGGACACTAACGTTCATTAAAATTAAGAACGTTGACCAAGTTCACACTGCTGGTTAGGTGCCTCGGTTGGGACTTAAGTATACTGTACTCTTCCTGGTATACAGGCAACAGCTACTGTTGGTACTTCCACACCAGGGTAACTGATGTGGCCATCCCAGTGGCTGTGCCTGGACCCAAAAGACCCTGGAGAGCAGCTCACAAGATATAACAGATGGCCCCATGACCCCAAATCTCAGAAGGGCTGGTGTGGCCAGTGCGGAGCATGCTTTGGCCTATAGGTTGAAAAGGAAGGGAGAAAGACTCAAGAGAAGCTGGGAGGAGGGTTGTGGGAGCAGCCGCCATCACCAAGAACATCTATTCTCTGGGAGTGCCTGGGCAACACAGACAGCTTTGGAAACTTGCAGCTTGACCTGGGGTAGAGAGAATAATGAAAGAGCTTTCTATGTCAGATGACATGCTGGTATTCTAAATTAAGGGACCAATTTCTTGAATTTTCTCCCTATATGTTTTTCTATTTTACTTAACAAGGTTTTATTTCTGATTTCATTTGTGGCAATGCTGGGACCAACTTTTCAAAGAAGCCTCTAAGGAAGACCTGTGTCTTGGTTTATGTACCCGGAAGGTGGGATATATAACATTAAGTTTTTATCAGAATGGTTAAAACTACCCCTCATCCCCTCTACCCCCTCCTCCAGTTAAATATGACTCAAAAGCAAGATCAAAGCCAAGGAGTGAAAACCTGTCTTCTCTTTCAGGAAACAAAAGAGGGTACAGACTGATGTGAATCAAGAGGAACCGTGGAGACCTGGAAGTGTCCAGGAAACAACTGAGACAGGTTGAGGTAACTGGGCCTGGTGGACAAGCTCAGGCTTTGAAGTTCTCATATTCGTTCATTCATTTCATGTGTCAAATATACAATGGAGAAAGGAAAAATGAATACTCTAGAAGTAGAGATAGGGAGTATAGATCACTGTAGATTTAGAGGTAAAAGGTAAAAATAGAATAGTGGCTTGAGGTGGACATAGGGCAGAGGCAAATGTTTGAAGTTTGCTTGTTTGTAGGTAGTCTGAGGGCGTTACATTAGTGGAGAGACTGAGGAGCTAGGAGTGACTAATGAAACAACGCCCAGATGATGTGATAAGATTCTACACCAGATGGAGGAGCTGAATTTGAGCAGCCAGAAGATGCTTCTCTCTTTGAGATAGAGAGAGGAGATCCTTTTCCAGAAAACCCAAGGTATGTTGTTTATTAAATCACCTAAAATACAAATTAGTTTCAGGTCTAGTCATGGATCATCTATTGAATGTTGTCATGTAATGGGTAAATTATAAATCATTCATCTTTCAACAATGTTTACTTTGTGTTTAGATTTTGGGATACAAAGCTGACTAAGACCCAGTCTCTACCCTCAATGGACTAACGGTATAGTAGGGGTGACAGGTATTTAAATAGATCTTTATAGATGTGTTTAATGCAATGATCCAGCATGCACTGGGTACTATAGGTACCCTAAGGAGAGGGTATCCTTCAGTGGCAGAGTGTATATACATGTATATATTTGGGTATACGTGTTAATATCAGAAAAGGAGTCTTGGAAGTAATGATGCATGAGGTAAGCACATTTCAAAATTTTACAGCTTACTTCAAAAATTCACAGGTGTATGATACATGTTTATTATAGAAAATAATTTAAAAAGAAATTGAAACGAGCATCTTTTATTCAAAATATAGTGTCATCAAAGGAAAGACTATTGGACTTAGTGTCAGCCGTTTATTTTTGGGTATGTGTGTGACTTCGGACAAGTTTTATCACCTCTCTAGGTACCAGTTTCCTCATCTGAAAAATGCAGAGATTGGCCTCCCAGGCTGCTTCTATCCATGATAGTCTCTGAGTCTGTGGACCTAAGTACAGATTAATATAGCACTGAGGGCATAAGTGATTTCTAATTGCTGAAGTGTAACAATTTAAAATAGGAAGCCAAAATGGTCTATGTAATTAGCTCTGACACTCGTCTCCCTTTAGGACAAAGGTCAGTCACTTCAATTTCCTCTGTCTTGCTTGCTCCATCCCCCAAACAGGGATCACATTCCTGGTACCTGCACTTTTTTTCATGAATCTTTTGTCCAGATTAATAATGACCTATTTCCCTGAAGGAAATGGCTCACACGCTGGAGCCACAGTAATTCTTTTAGGCCATTAGGGCACCATTTACTTAATTTGATTCCAAAGTGACCGCCATGTACCTTATTTCCCTTGGTAAGCTCATGGCTTCAGCTTGCAATGTAGGAACTCTATTTAGAAGAAAGAGTACCAATAATCATCGAGTCTCCTTAAGATATGCTGATAACTTTTTTTCCAGGTGTTTTTTCTGTTTAAAGTATTATCATGCTGTTATTTACAATAGGCATTTAATTTCCTTTCACATATCATCTACCGGATGGGAGGGAAAATTGTGAGGATTTATACAAGTTAAATTCTCATAAGGATTGATCCAGACTCATCTGAGGGTCTTAGGTGCTATTCTCCACTTTAAGGTCTTTGCATTAGGAGATACACAACATGACTTAAAAACTCTTGCTACCAACCTGTTCTTCACTAGCAAGAATGCAGAAATTGGGCACTGTAATTTAGGTATGCAACTTGGAGCTATGATATTTGCTGAATGGATTCAAGTCAAAGGACATCAATTTAGTGCAAACTACCTGCAAGGCATTCTAGTAAGGGATGTGAAGATGCTCTGAAGAGGTGTACAATGTAGCAGGATGGAAATCTGCAGTATTCCCCTACCTCCAATAAGTGTCTTGTTAGTGGTACAAAAAACTATGGGAATTCAAAGCAGAGGCAAGGATAATGGAGAAATAGCAGCCTTTTAGTGGGCCTTCATTCTGCCAAAATAAAACATTTCCATTCAAGTATGAAGGGAGAAAAAGCCTCTCTTAGATTTTTCTTCCACTGGTTGAAAGAGAGAGAACTTAACCATTGACAGGATGGTATACCTATATCCATCTCCTCAAATAGTGTCAAAGAGACAGACTGTAGAGTACTGGAATTACTGCAGACCAAGGCACTGATGAATCACTTCTTTCGATGTTTCACTTCTCCAATGGGTGCCCAGTTCAGGACTGCCAAATCTAGAGGAAAAATAGAATCTCCGGGCACTTTCAGATTAGGATACAGAGACATGCATGGGAAACAGCAATTTCTCTTTCCTGTTCTTTTCCCTTCTTGATGTCCAAACCTCTAGATGAGGAACTAGAAGCTGGTAGGAGAATGGATGCTAAAATGAAGAATTGGACCATTTGAAGTCTCAGGTGGACTTTTAAAAAATTATTTCTATGTTTGCCTCTTCTGCTTTTCAGAAACAATCTTGTAAAGCAAATAACTAAAATGTTTGAAAAAAGAATAGGAAAAATAGTTTAAAAATTGTTAAAAAGTAGGATAAGTGTGTTATATATCAGATAATGCCAAATTACCTTCCAAAGTAGTTCTATGTATTTGAAAGCCCAATTTTATAGTATAAGATTCCTCTTCTGCCTCCTTGACAACATTTGGTAATATCTGAGTTTAAATTTTTGCTAATCTGTTGTGTATAAAATGGTTTGTTCGTATAGTTTTAATTTGCAGTTTTCTGATTACAAATGAGATTAAACAACTTTTCACATGTTTATTTTCCTTTCCTATTATGTGCCCGTTCTGATTTTTGTGTGTGTGTGAGGATTAGCCCTGAGCTAACATCTGTTGTCAATCCTCCTCTTTTTGCTGAGGAAGACTGGCCCTGGGCTAACATCCGTGCCCATCTTCCTCTCCTTTATATGGGATGCTGCCACGGCATGGCTTGACAAGCGGTGTGTCTGTCCACACCTGGGATCCGAACCTGCGAACCCAGGGCTGCCAGAAGCAGAGCGTGCAAACTTAACTGCTACGCCACCGGGCCAGCCCCCTCTGATATTTTTTATTGTATTTTTTTTCTTATTGATGAGTAGAAATTCTTTCTGTACTCTTGATTCTAGTTCTTTATGTGCTATATGTGCTGCTAGCTTCCTTCTCTAAATTTGTGGTTTGTCTTTTCACTTTCCTTATGACAAATTTTGCTAAAGTAGAATTCTTAATTTTAATGAAGTTAAATTAATCAGTCTTGTATTTTGGGTTTATTGTATCTTGTTTAAAAAACCTTCCTTATCCTGAGATCATTAAGATATTCTCCTGTATTGTCTTCTAACATTTTTATAGTTTTGCTTTTTGCATGTAAGTCTTTAATATCCCTTGAAATTGATTGTTGTGTATAGTATAAAGTGGTCCAATTTTGTAGTTTTCTGTAAGGACAAAATCAATTATTTCAGCACTGTATATTGAGAGTAAAAAAGCTATTTCCTCGCTAATCTGCTATGCCAGCTCTGACATAAATCAACTTGCTGTAGAAATGTGGCTATTGTTGAAATTGGGCTCCCCAAATATCACCAAAAGACAAAGCTGAGTTTATTGTTTACGTGGTATGGGAGAACACCACCTCACAAAACTTTGGCAGCATCTTGAAGTGGGGAAAGGAAAGTCAGAGTTTATTAAGAATGGGAAGTTTGGTTTAAGGCTGCTCTTTCACGGTGGAAACTTGATTATGATTGGACAGGATCATGATAGTTGAGAGTTGGAGGAAAAAGCAAGGGGAGGATTTTGAGGCAAGTGTTTCAAAGAATCTTAGAGTGTAAACTGTTGATGCTCTCCATCTAAGAGTTGATGGGTCATTGGGGAAGTTCTTGTAATAAACAATAAAGTCATTTGCTTGGGCAGGACAGTCCTGGAAGAGTAAAGAAATGCTATGAAGATAGTGGAATGGCAGAGTCATAGTAATAATGGCAATTAGATGTGATTTCAGTGTCTGGACTGAGTATGGAGGTAGGAGGTTTCAGTTCCCAATATATTTTTGGACTGTCTATTCTGTTCTAATTGGTTATTTGTCTATTCTTGCTCCATTACCATCCTTTTTAAATTAAATTGCATTCTAGTAAGTCAGAATATCTGGTAAAATGAGGACCTCCCATCTTGTTTTTCTTGATTAGTTTCCTTGATATTCTTGGCTCTTTACATATCGATTTAGAATCAGCTTCCCAACTTCATTACATAAACCCAAAACTTGTCAGAATTTTGACTATAATTGTAGTAAACTATTGCTAAATTGTGGCAGAACTGATTTCTTTATAATATTTAGTCTTCTACTCAATGAACATGGTATATCTCTCCAGTTATTTAGGTTTCCTTTCATTTCCTTTATGAAAATTATAAAAATTTTCACTGTTTTTACACATTTTTTGTTCGATTTGTCTGAGATACATTATAGATTTCCTAGATGATATTTTAAATGTTAACCATTAAAAATGATATATTTTTAACATTTGTTTCTGGTATAGAGAAATGCAATTAATTCTTGTGTGTGGATTTTTGAATCTGGCATTTTGTTTATTTTCTGATTAATTATAATAATTTTCTTGTAGATGTTTTTAAATTTATTATGTAGACACTAATATCATCTGTGACTAATGACAGTTTTGTTTCTTTCATTCTAGTCTTTATGCCTTTTATTTACTTTTCTTGCTTTGCTGTGCTGAATAGAAATGGTGATTTGGGGCATTTTTTGGAAAGTAAAGGGAGTGATTGCAGTGTTTCATCATTAAGTAGGGTGTTTGCAGATATTTTTCCTGATGCTTTTCACCAAATTAAAGAAGTTTTGCTAAGAGCTTTAATTAAAAAAATCATGATTATAAGTTAAATTGTATCAAATATTTATTCTGCTTCTATCAGAGTGATCAAATGATTTGTAACTAATGTAATTATTTTCCTAACATTAAATCAATTTTCAAGTACTTCTGAATAAATCCAACTCTGCCATGTTGTGTTATAGTTTTATATATTGCTGGATTTTGATTGCTAGTACTGAGTACATATATTTTTTGTATTTTTAACTTAAAACATTTATTTTGTAGATTTCAGAAATTTTGAATTTATATCCTATTTGGTTATTTTCAAAATCTGTTTGATAATTCATCGTAATCTTTCTCTTGATACTTCTTTATATCTCCTTTAAAATTTTTTTTCAAACATATTCAATATGTTTGATAATTCCAATTGCAGATGAGAGAGAATACAAAAAACTAAATAACTTTCCCAAAGTCACACAACTTGGTGCAATTTGGATTTGAGCTAAACAGTCTACTTTAGAGACCATGCATTTAACCATGGTCATGAAGATCATCAAAGTTGCAATAGGTTAAACTCCCCAAAACATATCTTTTAAATTTTGGGCTGTTCCTGAAGATTTTAAATAGTTAACCATCAGGACCAAATTTTTGTTTTAAAGAGATTATTATGTCAGCAGTGTTGAATGGATTTAAGGGACTAGACTAGAGGAAGTAAGACCAGTAGGGTGACTACTGTAGTAATCTAAGGGATGAGGGCCTCAAGCTAGACTAGTGGTAATGAATCTAAAGGAATGGGTGACTCATTGGATGTGGAATTAGGGAGAGAAAGTTTAGTTGTGTGTGTGTGTGTGTGTGAGGAAGATTAGCCCTTAGCTAGCATCTCTTGCCAATCCTCCTCTTTTTTTTTGCTGAGGAAGACTGGCCCTGGGCTAACATCCATGCCAGTCTTCCTCTACTTTATATGGGATGCCACCACAGCATGGCTTGATAAGCGATGCATTGGTCCATGCCCGGGATCCAAACCTGTGAACTCTGGGCTGCTAAAGCAGAGCACGCAAACTCAACCACTATGCCACTGGGCTGGCCCCGAGAAAGTTTAGTTTTTATTTATTTATGTATTTATTTTTAAACTTGGGAGACTGGTAGATGCTAGTTCCTCTCACCAAGACAGGAATACAAAAGAAGAAGCAGACATAGCAAAAGCAAGTTTCATTAAATATTTGACATGTTGAACTTGAGGTTTTAGATGTTCCACTTAGATAAAAATGTTCAATAGTTGAGTTAAGTATACAGAAGAACATAAAAGTCTTCCCAATAGTCTATATATCTCTATCCTTTTAATTTCTCTTTGATATTTATCCCTGACTTTCACCATATCTTCTCTACTACACGTCAGAGCAAGCACTTTAAAATGTGCCCGAACTTTACAAGTCTAAGAGAGTCCAGAAAAATTACCTACAAGGAAATCAGATGGGATATAGACAGACTGTTCTACGATATAATTGATGCAGATGAGGTTTTCCAAGTGATTTTCGGTTTACTTTCCATTTTTTAACCTTGGAATGAACTAGAGACATTTAACCCTGGAATGAACTAGAGACATTTCTTTCCACTCCCTTAGCACTAAGGCCCAATTAATAGAACCTTTCAGTTACTCAGATCCTATCTCAGAGGTGATACTCTGTGATTTTTCTGCCTACAGAGTATCTCCAACTAACTTCCCTTCTGTCTACACATCTTTCCCATCTGGTTAATTTCCCTTACCATGTCACTTCTCAAACTTGCAGCCAAATTATGAATTTCTGGCTTCTCTAAAACTCTAAATTTTGCTACAATTTCCCACTACACTGTGTAGGTTTCTATTCTTTTCTTCTGGCCCTCACTTCTTCATTCCACTCCATGGAAATAGCTCTCCCCAGGGTATGTATCTTGAGTTATAGCCAGTTCTCTGTTCTAACATGCAATTTAGATTGAATTAATCTACCCACAGCCAGAATGGTGTTTGATTCAGCCCACTGATTTTGAAAGAGGGCTTTTTTTTTGAATGATACTAGCTCGTATCTACTGATTGCAGCATGAGGTGGAAGAAAGTATTTTGGTCTAGAGTCATAGTATTAAGATTCTGGTCCACGTCTTACTACAATCTGATCTGAAAAGGTTTGGTAAATGATTTATCTCTTTGAATCCTCATGTTCTCATTATGTGTTTGAATCTTCATGTCCACATCTTGATGTTCATGAGAAATTCCTCTTGATAATTTTATGCTTTCCCAGGTTTGTGAATTTCACTGCAATAGGAAACTACTGAGTCCATTTGTATTTGGATATTTAACCTCAATTAGGATCCCTCACCCTCACTGGCTCATTTTAGCATGCCTGGCTCATTCCAACAAGCCAGGCTCATAAGGCATGCTGTTGACATTTCTTTCTCAGCAAAATTGTCAGTTATTTCATGTCCTGGAATTTAGGGCTTGTTTCAAAAGTTAACACTATAATTATTAAATCTACATATGCTGAGTGTTTACTCTAAGATAAAACCCTGCCTCTCTCATTAAGATTTTATAAAAATCAAGTGAATAAATGGAAATAATAAATACAAATTGTATCATTACACTCATTTTAAGGAAAAATTTTGCTTCTCTCTATGGATCACTCAGAATTTTATTTGACTGCTAAAACTGGGTATTGTTCACTACATGTACTCAGTCTATAAGTGAATATTACCTAGAGGCAGATACTACAATTTATTTACCTTATTCCTCTTTTTAGACTGTCGACACAGGAAATTATATGTCTCAAATTCTCTAATATAGAAACAGAAAACCATAAGCTTAGACTAAGTTCTAGCTCTTAAACATCATGCTGTAGCCAAAGACTACAGGTCTTTAATTAGTAATAGTTAGCAAAAAATCTGGGCAGGATAAGAAGCTGTTGACTCAGGGGTGGTGATGAGACTAGGCTCTGAACTATGGAACCAGTTAGAACAGGGCAGAGAAGGATGAATCTGGGATTGTTTGTCTTAGGTATATTATAGATATTAAGGATGAATGATGTTAGGGTGAAGTTCTCTTCATTTCAGATTTGTAGTTCTTATCATAAATTCTTGAGGCTAGGGACACTAAATTCACTTGTATATTAGGGGTCTGAATTTCCATGTTACTGGGAGAATATCAAAACTCTTTGTCTATGTTTTTTCCTTTAGGCAAGTTTGTAATAACTAGCTCTAACAGAGTCATTTAACAAAATAAACTAGAAATTAAATGCCACTCTTGAACAACCAATAAGTCCAAGAAGAAATCAGAAAATATCTTGAGACAAATGAAAACAAAAATGCAACATACCGAAACATATGGCATACAGCAAAAGCAGTACTAAGAGGGAAGTTCAGAGTGATAAATGCCTACACTGAAAATGAAGAAAGCTCTCAGATCAGCAACCTAATTTTCCATCTCAAGGAGCTAGAAAAAGAACAAACTAAGCCAAAAGTTAGCAGAAGAAAGGAAATAAATATTAGTACAGAAATAAATGAAACAAAAAATAGAAAAACATCAATGAAATTGAGAGTTTTCTTTTTTAAAGATAAACAAAATTGACAAACCCTGAGCTAGACTAGCTAAGGAAAAAAGAGAGGACACCTAAATCAATAAAATCAGAAATGAAAGAAGAGACGTTACAACTGATGCCACAGAAATAAAAAGGATCATAAGAGACTACTATGAACAATTATATGGCAACAACCTGGATAACATAAAAGAAATCGACAAATTCTTAGAAACAGATAACCTACTAAGACTAAATCATGAAGAAATGGAAAATCTGAACAGATCTGTAACTAGCATGATGATTGAAGCAGTAATCAAAAACCTCCCAGCAACAAAAAGCCTGGGACCAGACGGCTTTGCTGGTGAATTCTACCAAACATTTAAGGAAGACATAATGCCAATCCTTCTTAAACTCTTCCAAAAAATTGAAGAGGAGAGAATACTTCCAAACTCATTTTATGAGGTCTGCATTACCTTGATACCAAAGCCAGACAAAGACACTACAAGAAAAGAAAACTGCAGACCAATATCCATTATGAATATAGATGCAAAAATCCTCAACAAAATACTAGCAAACTGAATCCCACAGTACATTAAAAGGATCACACACCATGATCAAGTGGGATTTATCCCTGGGATGCAGGGACAGTTCAACATATGAAAATCAAATAATGGGATACCTCACATTAACATAATAGAGGATAAAAATCACATGATCATCTCAACAGATATAGAAAAAGCATTTGACAAAATTCAACACCCTTTCATGATAAAAACTCAGCAAGCTAGGAATAGAAGGAAAGTACCTTGACATAATAAAGGCCAAATATGAGAATCTACAGCTAACATCATACTCAACGATGGAAAAGTGAAAGCTTTTTCTTTAAGATCAGGAAAAAGGCAAGGATGCCTACTGTCACGACTTCTATTCAACATAGTACTGGAAGTCCTAGCCAGAGCAATTAGGTAAGAAAAAAGAAGTGAAAGGGGCATAAAAACAGACACATGGACCAATGGAACAGAATAGAGAGCCCAGAAATAAATCCATGCATATACGATCAACTGATCTTTGACAAGGGTGCCAAGAATATACATGGGGGAAAGGATAACCTCTTCAACAAATGGTGCTGGGAAAACTGGATATCCACAAGCAAAAGAATGAAATTGGACTCTTATCTCACATCGTACACAAAAATCAACTCAAAATGGATTAAAAATTTCAATGTAAGACTTGAAACTGTAAAACTCCTAGAAGAAAACACAGGGAAAAGGGCTTCATGACATTGGTCTTGGGAATGATCTCATGGATATGACACCAAAATCACAGGTAACAAAAACAAAAAGAAACAAGTGAAACTACATTAAACTAAAAAGCTTCTACATAGCAAAGCAAACAATCAAAAGAGTGAAAAGGCAACCTATAGAATGGGAGAAAATCTTTGCAAACCATATATCTAATAAAAGGTTAATCTCCAAAATATATGGTTAACTCCTATAACTCAATAGCAAAAAACCAATAACTTGATTAAAAAATGGGCCAAGGACTTGAATATACATTTCTCCAAAAAAGACATATAAATAGACAACAGTTATATGACAAAATGCTTACCATTCCTAATCAACGAGGAAATGCAAATCAAAATCACAATGAGATATCACCTCACACATGTTAAGATGGCCATTATAAAAAAAAAAAAACAGAAAATAAGTGTTGATGAGGATGTGGAGAAATTGGAACCCTTGTGCACTGTAGATGGAAATCTAAATTGGTATAGCCGCTATGGAAAAAGTATGGCGGTTCCTCAAAAAATTAAAAATAGAATTACCATATGATCTAGCAATCACACTATTGGGTATATATTCAAAAGAACTGAACATAGGATCTTGAAGAAATATTTTCACACATGTTCACTGCAGCACTGTTCACAATAGCCAAGAGTGGCAAGCAACTTGAATGTGCATCGACAGATGAATGGGTAAAGAAAATGCAGTTTATACATACAGTGGAATACCACTCAGCCTTAAAAAATAAGGAAATCCTTCATATGCTACAACATGGATGTCCATTGAGGAAATTCTGCTAAGTGAAGTAAGTCAGTCACAAAAAGACAAGTACTAAATGATTCCACTTATATGAGGTATCTAAAGTATTCACGCTTAGGGGCCGCCCAGTGGCGCAGCGGTTTAGTCCGCGCTTGGCAGCCCGGGGTTCGCGAGTTCGGATCCCGGGCGCCCGCCGACGCACTGCCTGTCAGCCATGCCGTGGCGGCGTCCCATATAAAGTGGAGGAAGATGGGCACGATGTTAGCCCAGGGCCAGTCTTCCTCAGCAAAAAGGGGAGGATTGGCGACGGATGTTAGCTCAGGGCTGGTCTTCCCCACAAAAAAAAAAAAAAAAAAAAAAAGTATTCATGCTCAGAAACAGAAAGTGGAGTGGTGGTTGTCAGGGGGTGGGGAGAGGGAGAAAAAAAGGAGCTGTTCAATGGGTATAGAGTTTCAGTTTTGCAAGATGAAAAAAAAAATACACGAACATGCATTTAATTCAGCAATTATAAGCTCTTTGATTGTGGGAACTGCCCAGAGTGTCCAGCACAGAGGCTTATACATAAGTGTTCAATTAATGCTTGTTAGACTAAACTATATGCTTTGCCAAGATGGAAGATAGTTATTTATGAATCTATAGACAATAACAGTGTTTCTCAGCATTTCAAAATGCGTTGCCTTTTTTTGCCAAGAACAAAAATTCTCACTTTCTTTTGATATTATATTATTTGAAATTTCAAAATAAATGATACAGCATGAATAAAAATATCTATACAGGTGACTTTTTAGTATATTTTGTCACACCAGACATGTGCCCATCCCTCACTGATTCTGAAACACTCCCCTACTTAGTATATTCCCAAGCTTCAAATTGCTGCTGGAATCTAAAGCAGAGAAGGCAAATAAAGGCACATATGCCTCATTTTCCTTCTTTTTATCCATGACAGACACAGACCATGTCGCTTTCTTTTCCGTTGAGCCCAGACATAGTATCTGAACTCTTTTCAACACAACCCTCCACACAGCCACACTGCTGAACTGGAGATGGCATGCAAGACGAGGTGAACTTTCCATCCTTGGTTTAGGGTGTAATTTCCAGGTACCTGAATTTACATGTAACGGTCTGTGAATCAAAATAATGCGCATGCCAATATAGCACATAGCACATCCAGACAGAACTCTGAATGAAGGAGCTTCTCACCTAACTGCAACCGCTCTGGACACTTACAAGTCTACCTGGTCAAAGCATCTGCATATAACAATGACATGAATATTCTGTACTTTGGAAACATCTTTAAAAGATGATAAAATTATATTTGGAGAATAACTGGACACATACCCCACAATGTGAACTCTCTATCATTTCCCATATGTATCAACATATTACAAAATATAAAGAATATGCAACGGATTCTGCTGTCAGCCTTTGGTTCTCTCCCAGTACTGTAATTACTGAGCCCAAGGGAATGCTTGTGGGACAGTGCTCATATGCATGTGTGCCATAGACCAAGTATATTGGACATCTGCTTCTTACTTCAGGGCTCAAGAGTTTTTTTATTTTTGTTTATCTTTGCTAAGAAGTGCTTCTATCTTTTGCTTCTGAGAACCCTGTGTCTGTGGTCTGTCTGACAGGAGCATTTTTCTGACTTGTATTAACAGCAAGTCTTTTCAAACTCATTGAGCCAGGTATGGGTATGTGCATGACTACGTGTATGTGGAGGGTGGAGTGAGGGGTGGGGGACGTGAGGCAGAGAAGGGCAAATACAGAGAGAAAGCACACATTAAAACTTGTCTTTTAATTCAACAAATGTTACTGAGCATGCACTATAAGTCAGGCACTTTCTAGATTCTAGGAATAAAGCAGTAAATAAAACAAAGTCCTTGCCCCTCATGTACTTGACACTTTTGTCAGAGGAGATAAGAATGAAGGAATAAGTCAGTAAAGATATTGTATGTTTGTGGGAGATGAGTGTTATTTAGAAAAATAAAACAGTCCAAGGGGATAGGTTCTGTCCAGCGGGGGTGGGGGGATGGGGGGTGGGTTGTCATTTGTTATAGGGAGGTCCCAGGATACGTCAACAATGACAGTCGAGATGACACCTGAAGGGGAGTAAGGAAAGAAGCCTTGTGGGAGGAAACCTGAGGGAAGAGCTTTGTAAGCAGAGGCCATGGGCTGGAGCAAGCTTAGCTCGTGTGAGGAAGGGCAAGGAGGCAGTGTGGCCATGGGACTGAGTGAAAGGAGACTGAAGGGAGAGGAGGTCATAGAGTTGGGGAGAGGCAGAACTGTCAGCCGTAGGTCATTCTAGCACCTTGATTTTTCCCTGAGAAGGTTGAGAAGGTTTTTCGTGTTTGAGCAGCATGGTTGGAGTTCTGTGGTAAAAGGATCCCTCTGGCTGTTATCTCAATGAATCATCCTGCCATGGAAGCCCTTTAAGTGACATTTAACTCCATGGTGCTGGCACAAGCTGCCCTTTGGGAGCTTTTCTGGGTTTATCTTGGGGGCATGCAGGGGTAATAGGAATGAGATCCAGCTGGTGCAGTCTGATGGTTGACTTCTTGCTCTACTATTGGGAGAGACATGTGCGCCCCCACCCCACCACCACCACCAAAAATCTCTATAGACACCATGGGTCCCTCAGGAACAGCAAAAGGTGGCTGCTTGAAGCCATCACTAAATCATTCTACCACCTATGTCAACTAACCTGTTGTTGGAAGTGAGAACAGCATTCTAGAGCACTCTCCTTCCGTTATCTTATTTGGCCCTGGTCATTTCTGGTAGCAAGGGCCTCCTTTCCAAGTCTAGCTGTCAGGGTAGCTGCCCTGGATGGACATCTGTGTTGAATGGCACTTTGCGTGGCTGAACGACCACCTGCCATATACACAATAACAAGGCCTGTTGGCCCTGAGTTGGTTATGGAGTCTTGAGAGGTTCTGCCTTGCTCAGCTTTCACTGAGACAAAATCTGCCTGGTCGATTTGGAAAAGACGTGAACCCTGCTCCAGGCTGGCTCGCTTGTGAGAAATCGTCTCTGACTTGGAAGTTGGTCATGGATGGTCCACTTTTTGGAAGAGGTCAGTGCTCCTCATATTATCCATTGAAACCTAAGGTCAGCAAGCAACTTAAAAGCAGATCCCTGTATTTCAACTGACTTCCTCACTGATCTATGCAGTTATGCTTAATAAGTCTCTTGTTAATGTACAAATTGTCTATGACCTGTTTCTTTTAAGTGTAGGCCTCGAGGCCTACACTCAGATTTGTAAAAATATAGTTAAATCTGACAGACTTTTAATTTCAAGAATGAAATTCTCTGGTTTTCCTCTTGTGCCCCCTTCTAAGTAGTTCACTGAAACAGTATATATCTTACAGATTGAGATGAGGGGATTTCAGCATCAACCGCGTTCTACCCTTTCCCCTTGCACACATCTTTATACCACCCTTTCAACTTAACTGAAGATAGAAGAGAGAGACAGAGAGGGAGATATTAGAACTGTCAGACCTTTAAAATGGGAAGCACTCTGACAGACTAAAAGGAAAAAATCCAAGATTTGTTACTGCTGTAATTTCACTGAGGGTAGGTGCTTTGTTTTTTCCTTTGGTTTTTTGCAAGGTTGGCATTATAGAAGAAAAATAGAATGTCAATAAATTCAACTTTGAACATCTATTCAATGAGTTATTTCCTAGTAGGAGGAAAAAAAAATTGAACCAGGCTAGGCAGTCTAGAGGGAGACCGTGTAAATGACTTGTAACTAAGAGGATATGACCCTCTGCATAATTCATAATCATTAGTCTAAGTGACACTTCTGCAGTCACTCTGCCAGGGCACTCTAATACGGCAGGGCTGAAACCCAAAGAGTCCACTCAGCAGCAGTCCCTGTGTGATCAGGTTTCTCTGAAAGGCAACTCCCTAAAAGGCTCGATTTGGGCTGCAGGTTTGTTTTATTTTTTTAACAGAAGATGCTGGCTCAGCTTCATCATGTCTGCAATTTAAGGGTTGCTCAAGTGATTCTTTAAAACTGCATAAAAGCAATTCTGCTGTGCCTGGGAGACAGTATTGCTATAATGTTCTGTGCATACATCTGCATGATTTCTCAGAGCTAATTCAAATTTAATGCATTGGTAATTCCTTTTCTGCCGAAGCCACCCAGCAGTAATCTGAAGGTTACAAAATGATCTTCCAGCTCAAATAACACTTTTAAACTAGCATAAATGGAAAGGCAGGGATATAATGGGCAGAATTAGGCTTGCAATGATACATTCCACCCTCGTTACACTCTGAGTGAGGCTGACCAGAGTTTAGAGTGTTTTTAGAAGGATAATCATAATAGAGTTTTAATAAAATGGAGAGTCAAGCTATAGTGGTCTTTTATCAGAGATGGGTGTAATAACCAAAGTGACAGCGTATGAACAACTTAGAAAGTATTTCCCTAGCAACAGGAAAGACCATTCTCAGGGTAAAATTAAAGCTTTGACTAAAGCACTTAGAAGAACCAACTCACAAATCTATGGGGCTTCAGAGAATAATAATCTAGGTTGGATGTCATCAAAATATTGACACCTAATTAAAGTTCATATGAATAATAAAAAGAGTAAATTATGAAGTATTTTAAAAAATTTTAATGAACTTTTTAATTTTATAATAAAATTAGATTTTTATGGAAAAATTATGGGGAGAAAGTACAGAGTTCCCATAGCCCCCAGGCCCAGTTTCCCCAATTATTAATATTTTACATTACTATGATACATTTGTCATAATGGATGAGCTAATATTAATACATTATTATTAACTAAAGCACATGCTTTATTCAGATTTCCTTAGTTTTCACCTACTGTCCTTTTTGCTGTTCCAGCATTCCCATCCAGGATATCACATAATATTTAGCTGTCATATCCCCTCAGACTGCTCTTGCCTGTGACAGTTTCTCAGACTTTCCTCGTTTTTGATGACCTTGACAATTTGGAGATGTAGTGGTCAGGTGTTTTGTAGAATGTCCCTGAATTGGGACTAGTCTGAGCTTTTTCTCACAATTAGACTAGGATTATAGGTTTTTAAAAGACCACAGAGGACAAGCGCCATTCTTATCCCATTACCTTGAGGGTACATGCTACCAACGTATCACTACTGACATTACCCTTGATCACGTGGACGAGGGAGTGTTTGCCAGGTTACTCTTTTTTTCCCCCTTCCTAAACTTTTGGAAAGAGGCTACTATGTGCAGCCCACACTTAAGGAGTGGGGAGCTACGCTCCACCTCATTGAGGATGCAATATCTCCCTGAATTATTTGGAATTCTTCCTGGGAGATTTGTCTGTTCTCCTCCATTTATTTATTCAATTATTTATTTATATTAATACAGACTCATGGATGTTTATTTTATTTTGGGGATTATAACCTGGAACCATTTTATTTTATTGTTCAAATTGTTATAATTTTGGCCATCTGGAACTTTTCCAGTTGGCCTCTATATCCCTTTGACATGTCCCCGTCATTGTGAGTTTTGCTTTGGTTTTTTTTTTGAGCACGCACTTACTTTCTGGCACTACAAGATGCTCCAGCTTCATCTTGTGTATTTCCTGTGCAAGTCTTCTAATCAGCCATTTCTCCAAGGAGTCTGGTTCCTTTTATTGGAGAATGCATTTAGAAAACAAGATCTGGGTGCTAGACATGCTGGTTGCTTCTGGGGCATCATTGCTTCTATGTCTCTCATCTGACAGAGCAAGGGAGTATGTGTGTGTGTACTAACCCATGTATATTCACATATGTATAAATGTTTCTAAATGTAACCATTCATGTCTATATTAAGATAAATATGAGTTCATACCGAGGTCTCCAAATCTAATACTCATGGATTATTGTAGATTCCTCTCTGCTTTATCTGTAACCTTCTCAACAGTAAAAAACTTAGCTAATTTGGGAGTATTTTCACCACTTCTTTGGTGATCTAGATGGCAGAGTTCATAACTCAAAATCTTTCCTATCTGATCCTGGTGGTAGAATGTCTTTCCACTTCCTATTCAACAGATTGACATTACCCCAAATTATAAAGGCAATGAGCTTATTGGAGATTTCTGAAGTGAGTGCACACCAAGGACTGAATAGGAGTCTTCTTATCTCTACATGTTATTTCCTCTAGGCTTAAACAAATTGTGAAAGAGATTGCACAGACATTTCTTTCTCTATGGTGGTTAAACAAAAGCATTTGGCTTCAAGTGTTGTCAACCTAGTAAACTTCATAGGGATAAAATCACCAAAAGCTGTTTTTCCCTGAAACCAAGTATTACTCATTGGCAGATGTTATCTGTTAGTAAAAGGATTGCAACCAGTAAATGCTGGGGATCAAGGTCCTACTTAATACAAAAACCTGACATCATCTGTGTCACTTACAAATCTGGTATTAATTATTTGATAAGCTTGGGGCTGATTTTGTAACACAGACATTTTGCTGTATGAATGGTGAATGTCAAGGATGACTTATTACCCTGAGCACATTTAAAAGGAAGGCTAATATGATTTCTTATAGGAAAGACTCAATGGCAGCTGCACCAGAGAGTCAATTACACTGTTGTGTGTACTGCACAGACTTATTTTCCAGAGCCAGAGAAAAAGAAGAACAAGGCACGTGAATATCTCCATAGTGATGATGTTTTGGCTTCTCTGATTTGGGGATTATAAATCTAGAGAAAGAAAAAGCAAAGAGGAAAGCGGGGGGATTCTTACTTAGCAATCTGAAAGCAGGGTCCTTTAGTCTCCATAATGAACTCATGAGAAGGTTTAAGTCCACAAAATAACCCTTTAATAGAATATCAAGTTGAGAGGCCATGGAAAGAGATAGTAACATTATGATCATTTAACACAGCTGGATTTTCTATCCAAACAACTTTACAAAGAGAAATCTCAGGACAGAAGTTGTACAATTTATTGGGTTTTTTTTTTGTGAATACAAGACATGTTGAATGTGGCTCATTATGAAAAAACCAAACCAAACCAAAAACCAAACTTCACGAGATTGACTAGACAATGTGGTATGAAAATATTCCCTTAAAGTCCAGTTTAAGTTGTGGTTATTTATCCCCAAAGAAGGAGCAATCTTCGGATGAAATGGAGAGTAAACTAAAGGCAAGCATGCGGTCCTGAGCAGACCATCCCCGCCTGTCTGCAAAGGCAGAGATTTACAAAAGGAAATGGTGTTTCTGGCAGAAACAATCCTTTCCTGCTCCTGATTGATTTGTTCTCTGAAAACTCCAAACTGTCCATAATCCTATACTGACAATTTGCTGACAATACTGTTACTGAGAATGCAGCCTTGTTTCTAGTAGAGTCACACATCATATAACTAACTGGCCACCTGCTTTTTTTGAACATAACTAACGAGGCAGGTGTCAATAGCATATAACCAATGCTTCATAAGAAATGCTGAAGTTCAGTCTGCATCTGAGACCTGGTGTCAGAATGAAGTCACATGCATGATTACAGAGTGACATACAGAGGCCAGAGCCTGCGGTGGGTTCTGTTACATCTGCCGCAGCAAGGCAGACCTACCCAGATACTGGAATGGGGACTCTAGTGTCCCTTTGGAAACATCGTTTAGTCTTTCTGGGTTTCTATTACCACTCAATACACTGATGACACAGTAAGGGCCCATATCATTGCTGTAGCGTCAGACTGTGATAAATACTTGAATATATGAATAACATAACAGTTAACCACTGTTCGTGATCCAACCCCTTTTTTTGTAGTTCAAGTAATGAGGTTGATTTAATCAGAATAAGTGAATATTTGTTGAGAAATCATTGATAAGCATACTAATTTCGGTGAGTTTACATGGCTGAGTATATATGGCAGCACCTTTCCTACCACTGGTACTCCATGCGTGAGAGCTTCCATTCTTATCCTTCTTAATTTTCTTGGGTAGGTTAATACTAAAGCTTGAAGGACTGACTCCCTATCCAAATAATTTTTATTTCATATGTCTCAAGAGTAAACAATGTAGTAATTAAGAATATAGGTCAAGGGTCAGCCCTGGTGGCCTAGTGGTTAAGTTTGGCGTGTTCTGCTTTGGTGGCCGGGTTCTGTTCCTGGGCGTGGACCTACACCACTTGTCTGTCAGCGGCCATGCTGTGGCAGCAGCTCACATACAAAAAGAGGAAGATTGGCAGCAGATGTTAGCTCAGGGTGAATCTTCCTCAGCAAAAAAAAAAAAAAAAAAAGAATATAGGTCAAAAACATAATAAAACAAAATGACAAGAATAATAAAATATAATTAAGTCATTTCCCTTTCCATTTTATCTTCCAGATTTTACTAAGACTCAACTTTTAAAGACACAAAAATTTTCAGGCCCAGGATAATGGCCAAATCTATTAGCATGATATGAAAATTTCTTCAAAATCTGTGTCCAAAAATGACTAGGCATATTATGAAAACACACTCAATCATACTCTTTTAAAAAGAAATAGAAATAAAATAATCAAGATATGGAATTTTCACCTATTACATTAGAACATTTAAAAAGTTTGACAATACCCAAGGCTACCAGTTCTGCGGGAAGAAGAGTATACCTGACAAACTGTTGCTGGAAGGATAAATTGTTGGCAAGATTCTGGAGAGGCATTTGGCTAAGATATTTATATACCAAGATACTGATGTAAATAACATTGTAATTAACCAAAAAAACCCCCAGAAAACTACCCCAAAAGCCATCAATCAAATCAGTTGTTTCAACTCTACAATGGAATATTATTCAGCTACTAAAAATACTGAGTTAGGTCTGTACGTGTTGCCATGGGAAAATCCCACAAATATGTCATAATCCCCCAAAATAACCAGCAAGATGCAGAACATCATGTAGAGTATGATTTCTTTTTATTTAAAGATTCAAATTATTCAAAATATTTTTTTCTTAAAGGAAACTCAAGAAACTATTAATAGTAATTCCCTTTGGGGAGAGACATCAGACAATAGAAAGTGAGGGGTTTTACCTTCTTCTTGTATCTTATTTAAGTATTTTTAATAACTCAAATATACTTGTGATTTTATTTAGAAAGTTGTCAGCAAGGTTAATTGGATATTGAGGTTATGATCCACTTTTTGGTTTCTTTTTCTTACTTTTCGATTGGTGATACTTGCTATTTAAAATTTGACACAAATAAGGCCTAAGTTGTCTTTTCAGCTCCATTTCTTGCTACGCCTCACTCCCTCCCACTCCTTAACTTGCTACTTTTAAAATGGGTCATATATTTTCATTTCTCTGCACATAATGCTTTCTGCTGGGAATCCTTTCCTCCCCTTTGTCAGTCTGGTAAACTCCCCTCTTGTCACTTCACACCAACTCAAATATTCTGAGTCAATTGTGTTCTTGGTATATTCAGTGTTTAACCTAATACCTAACAAATGTTACTTGGCATTAATTTTTTTCTGAAATGTTCTAAGTATTGTGGCACTATTTAAAAATATGCTTAATACTAGGAGATAGAGGATGAGGTTTTTTGTGAGCTTCTATTGGCGAAGTTCACAATAGCAGCTTTGGTTTGTGTAATGAATCTGTGATATTCTGCATTTGAAGACATTACATAGCAATGGCATAACGATACTCGTGTCCGTATTTATACCTTACAGAGCCATCCAGCTACATACACACCAAATCCTTGCGTCCATCCTTTCCTCTGTGAAACGCCTCTCTCTGCCACGCCAGCAAGACCTCAGGAATTTTTTTTTAACCTGCAGGGAGAGTGTGGCAAGAGAATTAAGGGAGAAATAATAGAGTGCGCTGCATGAGAAATTTATATTATTATCCTGCAGTAGATTGGTTTACTTACCCTGTACCCACCCGCTCTGTCCCTTGATAATCAGCTTCACACTCAGCTGCACTTCAGAGCTTGTTTACCATGTTGCAACGATGTTTACTCCCTAAGTTTATTTGATGTTGGCCACTGGAAAACATTATCATTTAAATTGGTTCTTGTAACTAATGAGCATATGTTTCATATGTGTTTCACTGGAATGAGCCAGTGGAAGTCTCAGTGTATGAGGACTGTTTTTGTAGGTAGTCATCTTAGCCACAGTGTAATGTCAAATTCTAAACTGTTTGGGTGCTAAGGTGGGGAGATCTCCACTGGCATGAAATGATAACAGAATTTTGTGAGAATGAAAGAAAATTGTAACCAAAGCTGAGATAATTATAAGCTAACTTAAGAGAAATCTTGAGTGTAAAATGCTTAAAATTTGCTTTGGGATATTTTGAATCTATTGAATGACATAACTATTTCCTTCAGACTTGCTGGAGGGAGATTACAAGAAAGTCACATTCCTCTCTACAACTGCAGATTGTTGTAATGGGTTACACTGAATGAAAGTGTATGGAATATTCTTATTTGTAATGAGACTGTGGAGGGTGATGCTTGGTACCCAAAGCAATCCCCTTCAACATGAAATATTTGCATCGAAAGCAAAGAGAAAGGTAATTAGGAATGAGATGTAGAATCTGAAATGAAATTCTTTAGAACCAGAAAAATTTTTTAAAAATTGAAGTGAAAATCGGCCTCTCAGGGTCTCCTCAGTGCTCTTCTGGGATGCACACCCCATATTTCCCTGGAGAATCTCACTCCCTCTCAGCCTCAGCCAAATGTTTTCGATAAGGTTGACTTCTTCCCTGACCAGAGGGAAGCAGATAAAGGAAGACTGACCAATCAGAATCCTGCATTTTCTTGGCCACAGAGACTGACTGGGGAATGGGTGTGTGACCCAGTCAGAGCCAATGAAATGCAGGATATTTGGCAGGGATCACTGAGAGAAGTGCATGTCCATCTTCTTGTAGACCTGAAACTGGGAGAGTATAGCTCCAACAGCCAAAAGGAACAAGAGTTGAGGCAAGATCAGGAGAAGGATCAGGGGCTGTGGCATTGTGTGAGACCCTGAATCAAGCCCATAGACGAAGCTAGATCTACCCAAGACTTCTAAGTAACAAGACCCAATAACTTGCCTTTTTGCCTAGTTGGATTTAGGTTGGGTATTCAGTCACTTGCAATGAAAAGCATTCTAATGTACGATATAATCATTTAGATCAATATTTCATTTAAAAATGTACACTTAAAGTTTCATGGCCTTAAAAGCACTGAACCAGGCACTCTCCAAGGTTCTTTTTTCTCCTAAGGATAGCTGAATCTAGAACTCAACCCTAATGTCAATGAACTACAAAGGAAGAGGTTAGACTATAGCTGCAAAAAATACGCCTGGTATCACTTCTGGTTTTTATCGTCTTTTTCTGCTTTGGATGGTGTTTCCATTACATATACACGTGTATATTTAAAATGTCAATTGCACTCTTTTTGCTAGCGTGAGTGCAGCAACAGACTCCTTATTAAGCAAGCATGGGTTTAGCACTTTTAACAGCTTTTAAACAAATGAAATTCTTTAGCTTTCTTATTTGGTCAGATCAAAAGTTCAAATGATATTATTGGCATTTTTTCAGCTATCTTATAAATACATGTTATATTTAAATCATTCCTTGGCAAATATTCATGACTATAAAATACACTAAACAGAATATACACTTAATGACAGACCACCATTTTTCATTGTACAAGTTTGCAAGCATTTGCTACAATAAAGAAACAGTATTCATAAACCTTGGCTTGGGAACTGGATTTTCATTAATAGCTTTTAAATGTTGCTCTAGGAAGATGGTTGTCCTAGACATAGAGATAGCTGTGCATAGGAGATAGCATATTTGTATCCCCCCGTCCCCAATTCATATGTTGAAACCTAATCCCCAGTGTGATGGTATTCAGAGGTAGGGCCTTTGGGAGGTGATTGGGTCATGAGGCTGGAGCCCTCATCAATGGGACTTGTGCCCTTGTAAAAGAGACCCCAGAGGGGCCGCCCGGCGGCGCAGCAGTTTAGTCCGTGCTTTGGCAGCCCGGAGTTCATGAGTTCGGATCCCAGGTGCCCGCCGACTCACTGCTTGTCAGCCATGCTGTGGCGGCGTCCCATATAAAGTAGAGGAAGATGGGCACAGATGTTAGCCCAGGGCCAGTCTTCCTCAGCAAAAAGAGAAGGATTGGCAATGCATGTTAACTCCGGGCTGATCTTCCTCACCAAAAAAAAAATATATATATATAATAATAAAAGAGACCCAAGAGAACTCCCTTTCTTTTTCCACCATGTGAGGACAGAGCAAGAAGTTGGCAGTCTGCAACCCGGAACAAGGCCCTCACCACAACCTTATTATGCTGGCACCCTGATCTTGGACTTCCAGCTTCCAGAACTGTGAGAAATAAATTTCTGTTGTTTACAAGTTACCCAGTCTATGGTATTCTGTTATAGTAGCTCAAACAGACTAACACAGGAGACATGTACAATTATGTTCATAGGAACACATCTTATAAAAGCAAAAAACAGGAAACAACTCAAATATCTATCAATAAGAGAATTGATAAATAGTGGTATATTCATAAAAGGGAATATTATATTGTCATGAAAACAAATGAAACATAGTTACATTGAACAATAAGAATAAATCTATGTGGGGGCTGGCCTGGTGGCATAGTGGTTAAGTTCACATGCTCCACTTCTGTGCCCTGGGGTTCACATATTCAGATCCTAGGCACGGACCTATACACTGCTCGTCAAGCTATGCTGTGGTGGCATCCCACATACAAAACAGAGGAAGATTGGCACAGATGTTAGCTCAGGGCCAATCTTCCTCACCAAAAAACAATGAATAAATCTGTGAAACAATGGTGAATGAATAAACAAGTCCACGTAGATTACCTATGTACATTTTGGGATACCATTTGTACCACTGGGATACCAAAAAGAAAAACAAGTGGTACTACGTCAAACTAAAAATCTTTTGCACAGCAAAGGAAACCATCAACAAAATGAAAAGGCAACCTACTGAATGGGAGAAGATATTTATAAATCACATATCTAAAAAGGGGTTCATATCCAAAAAATATAAAGAACTCATACAACTCAGTAGCAAAAAAGCAAACAATCCGATCAAAAAATGGGCAGAAGATCTGAACAGATATTTTCCCAAAAAAGACACTCAGATGGGCAACAAGTATGTGAAAAGATGCTCAATATCACTAACCACCAGAGAAATGCAGATCAAAACCACAATGAGATGTCACCTCGCACCTGTTAGAATGGCTATTATCAAAAAGACAAAAAATAACAAGTGTTGGCAAAGATGCGGAGAAAAGGGAATCCTTGTACATTATTGATAGGAATGTAAACTGGTGCAGACGCTGTGGAAAACAGTATGGAGGTTCCTCAAAAAATTAAAAATAGAAATACCATATGATTCAGCTATTCCACTTCTGGGTATGAGAAACTTTGTAGCTACTTTTTCTTCCTAAAATTCACTTAAACTGTGAATTTAACTATTTCTTGTTTGGCAGGTATAGTCTTTTTCTCCTCTTCATTTTAGTAAGGAATTATTTTCTTAAGCAGAGTATTGTGGAGGTTAAGAACAAAGGCTCCAAATCAGCCAACCCAGGGTTCCAAGAAATGCTGTGCCACTTATTGGTTGTGTGATTTCCTGGCAAGCTACTTAACCTCTTTAAACTTCACTTTCTTCATCTGTAAAATGAGGTTAGTAATAGTACCTCCTTTGCTGAGTTGTGAAGATTAAAAGAAACTAATGCCTATAATAAAAATAAATGTCTGTAATAAACTTGGTTGCAGGCCTGGCAGCTAGTAAACATACAAGAGATTTTAATTATTATAATTATTATGTCAGCAAGTATATAGTAGTTAAAGTTAGTAAAAAATTATTCGTAAATGACTGAGGAAAAAAATCACTTGGTTTCTGAAGATTAAGACCTCAAATATACAGTTACATTTGAATTCTAGAAAGTGTTAAAAAAAAGCCGAACACCCCCATTGTAGGATTTCCCTTCTCAGCTTGCAACACTTCCCTTGAAGTTAATGGATGTTCCACGCAGAAAGAGCAAGGGATTTGATAAATCTAATAACAAACCTATCTACGCTTAGTTTTCATGATTCCGGACACATGGCAGCTTAAACAAAGAACTAGTAGCAACAGAACTCTATGGTACTTTGAAATTCTAGGCTAGTCCCTCGCACCTACTATTTGAAAGTATTAATGAACAAAAATCCCCAACTTTGTAAACTTAGCATGCATATATATACTAGAATATGTTTTTCTCGTTAACATCACACACATTTTATTATGTGCCTCAGCAAACAGCTCATAGAGTGGATTAAAATAATTCAATAGCCAAATAACAAAACAACACACCAATGTAATAATGGCCTTGGTAGTGAAAAATGAGAAATCTCAATGATTTCACAAAATCCCATACTTGAAGAAATTCCTTCTTAATTGGGGCATCACATAAAATAAACATGCAAAAACTATTTGCTCTTTATTCCAACATTGCAAATATTTATATATAAATTGAATTCATTAATATTTGTAAAAATTTACCACTTCTGTTACCAAATATAGATGTTTTCTCTGTGCTTTAAACACATTGTAATTCTGCAACAGTAACTGTGGCTTATCTCAAATGTGCCTCAGGGAAAAGTGTAACCATTGAATCAGAAACATTTAGCTGTAGTGGCAACTAAATAGTCTTTTCCTTCCTGATAGAGAAGTGACTCTTCTGTTGACTCGAAAGGAAGGATTTTAAAAAAATGAAGTTTAAAAACAATCCAAGGCATAGTCCTACACAGTGCCCAGTGCCTTGGGGTAGTATAATATATTAATTTTCTACACTCGCCAAATAATGTGTTTGGGACTTTTCTACTATTTTGCCATAAAATCAGTGCATTAAAGTTGTATACAACAGAGAGACAGTGCGTCAGATTCTTTAGGGACCCACCAGTGGGTGTCCTGGGGAGAAGGGGCATCCATGTGAGATGTCCCGCCACAGCTTTCCAAGAATTGGCCTCACTTCTAATTTCCACTTGAAAACGAGACTCAGCATCTCCCCTAATAGTTGGTACATTTCTTAAGGTCAGGGGCTCATCCTGCATATCCTGTTTCTCCAACATGTAGCCTAAAGCACCGCACTTGTCATCAGACATTTGCTGCTTTATAAAAGAGAACAGAACAAAAGAAAACAAAGGCAGCAAAACAATGTTCTGGATTTTCAGGTTTATTTGATATTGAAACCAGTTCTATGCAGCTAATTATAGGCAGAAAATGGACATACAACTGCGGATAACTTGGGTAAAGTCACTCTGCATTCAGCACATTCACGTGTGCCTGCTACAGTCTAGGCACAGAGCTAGAAATAGGCATGAGCAGACTGTGTCTGAAGCACATGTACTTCTAGTTTGCCTGGTGTGGTGAAGATCTGTTTGTAGTCTTGATGGTGTGATAAAATAAAAGTTTATTTGATCCTCTTCCCCAAGGGTAATTATAAACCAAATGAAAGTTCTTCTGAAGTTCAGGAAAGTTCACTCAAGCTTTCCTTCTTTATACTTCCTATTTCTTTCTGACCTTCCCAAGTTCAGAGGGTTTTGCTCCAAGCAGACTCAATAATGTAACAAGAAAAGCTTTATTCTAAGAAATTACAATAAGCCGGATAAGCCAGAGAGCGTGGTGCGATTTGGTAGAG
Organism: Tapirus indicus; assembly: GCA_031878705.1. NCBI lineage: Eukaryota > Metazoa > Chordata > Mammalia > Perissodactyla > Tapiridae > Tapirus > Tapirus indicus. The sequence goes on from CM062925.1 coordinate 43,890,482, forward strand.
AAATTTTAGTGTGATTTATAGTGTGAAATCTACCTCCAAGAGGATCATAAAAGTGGAGTTGTCAGATGATTGATTCAGAATTAAGTTGGGGTTGCAGATTTTGTAACTTTTGGGTTTCTAGTAAAACATAAGTTTCTCTTTCCTATTTTCACAAACTGCATGAAAGTCTATTATTTTTCCGTGGCTTCCTGACTGCCACAATGGCAATAGACTTCCATCTGCTTGGCTTTCTCCGCTTACTGATATTTTGAGCTTTAGCTATTAATTATCTGACTGACTTGGGAAGCAATCTCAGTAATCTCATTGTGTGTATGTGTTTGTATAGGTGCCTGTGTGTATGTATGTGTGTGTGCATGTGTGTAAACTGATGGACATTCTGAGCAGATAGGGATTATACTGCTTAGCATTCTGTTTTCACTATCTAAATCCCACTCCAGACAACAGAGAAAACCTTACTAATTTGAAAAGCATGGATCACCACTCTCTGGACCAGTTTGGGTTATTTGATGTTTTAATTAAACAACAGGAGGGTATCTTTTTGGCTAGGGAATCAGAGCTACTTAGAATGGTGAACCATTTTGAATAGACTTGTACTGACTTAATGAGGTTTTTCTGTTTGTTTCCTCAAAGGATAAAATCGAGTAGAAAAGGAATGTTCACATCCAGCATAGCTTGTCTCTTTCCCCTCATGCATCCCAATTCTAATTTCTAGTACCCTTTGCTGTAATGAGGTCCAAGAAGATCTGTATGCTGGGCCGATCTTGACCATTTGTTTTTCATTAGGATGACAGGCTACTTTGTGAACAGTATCTTCACACTCTGATGTCTAAACTGGAATCCCAGAAAGATCCATAAATTTGAGTCCAAGTAGAATGCTAGAATTGCAAACTAGTAATTTGAACTGGGTCATAACAGGCTTACACAGACATACAAAACAGGTGTATATGTCTAGAAATGTGTATATTGTATATAGGTCCCTTTTTATCTTCTAAATCATGGGTAGGTTACCTGCAGGCCTTGTTTAAGCTCTTAGATGAATTTCTACTTGTCTTTATATGAGTATGGCCACCCTATGAATGCCCACGTCTTCCTCAAGAGCGGGAGCAATGGATCCATTTAAGTGCTGCCTAGGATATCAACACACAGGCTTTGCCTAGCTACCAATACAAATTCGGATTTCAGAACATTTGAGGTTATGGGGATACGTAATGTATTTCCCCACTGAGAATACATTAGTGTCCTTTCTTGCATGAAGTGATCTGTGGTCAATTTCTTTCTGTAGTAGCAAGCACTTCTTAAAAATGGGTTTCAAATTTCCTGCTGAGTCCATGTGAATTTTGTAAGAGTCCCAAGGCTAGAAGTGAGGGCAAGGGATCCTTCTTGAATGTCACTGTTAGCTGCTTCATGTTTTTTGTCTCTTCAAGTCTCCAAAACAGTTCTGTGAGGCAATGAGACTTCTCACTTACAAAGATGCTGATGATCAAAGGGTTCAGTCGCCTACCTGAAGGCACGGAGCTAACTGAAGGAGCGGAATCTGAATCCAAGTCTGATGCCCGAGCTGGGCTTTTCCCACTGCACTGTGCTCTGGCTGAAGGTCTCTTGCTGGACTGGGGGAATATGATCAGATCTCAGTATGAGGACGTGGTTTATGAAAAAGAGACTATTTGAGGGTGATGGCTGGTCGAATTTGAAGGGTGGTGAGAAGGAGTACTTTTGTTTTTGGGGCGGTAATTTTTTATTATATCATCATGTTCTAATGCTATCCTATGAAGACCAATGCTTCAAACAACCTGTATTAAATTATATCTTTAATACAATGAAAGAAAATGACATGCGAATGGGATGCTTTTCTGACGTAAAAATGAAAGGAGGTGCCTGAGCACCCAAGCTGATGCTAAGCAGAATCCTTGATAGGAACTTTTGTTGCTTATGCCCAGGGGGCTGGTTTTGTAATCAATCAATAAAGAAGTAAGTAAGTACACATAGGTGATATGTCACAAACCATAAGATACATTCAATTAACAAACTACAATCTACCACGTGATTTTCTCTTTCCTTCTTTTACCTCTAGGAGAGATTGGGTTTTGTATGGTGTGCTTTTCACAGAAAACTAGTCGTTCTCCTCTCCTTCACTCTTTTACACACACACACACACACTCATTCTTGACTTCAACTTTAAAAGACATTCTTGAGTGTGGCTGGAGAGCCAAGCAGCACAGGCGGCAGGCTGATGAGGGTAATGAGAAGGGACAAAATCTGCTCAGGAAGCTGACTGTCATAAACTTGATAGGCATAACTGTTGGACAAACACTTGATAGGTTTTTAAATTATTATTATAGAGTGTGAAAACTTTATACAAAGCTAGAGTTAGATGTTTATAATTGACATTTAGTAATATATATTCTTCTTTCTGATTAGAAAGTAACACATATTTGTGGAAAACATATCTGCAAAGAAGAAAATAAAAATTACAGAATCCCATCACACTGAGACAATATTCTCCATTGTGTTAAGACTGTGATGCATTTCGGAGCTTTGCCACATCACTGAGAGGCAAAAAGTGACTAACACACCTACTATTTGTGTAGGCTGTGTCCTTTGAATGCTTGCAGGAAACCAAGGTGATAAAAAATGCTGCATCCCCATAGATAGTTCCAGATTGCATGACTTAAGGTGGACATTTTAGCAGTTCATACTTTAGTGTGGTATATTTTCAAGGGTAGGCATGGTCAATACTGGAGATACTTAGGGTACTGACGGCTGTACTGGTTCTAGCTACAGAACCTCTGTTCTTTGGTTCACCTGCTTTTCTCATGCTGTGTAGAGACTGGAAATCTCATGCAGGCTGAAATGTTAAATTTGTAATTAATGACATTTAACTTCTTATAAAAATGGAATTTATAGAAACTGAAAAGCACAGGAAACATTAGAAAGGGAGAAAAACTATCAATAGGCATTCAAACACTTACTGTGCAAATACATTTGATTTTAAACTCACATTATTTCCAATGCTATGAAAAATTCCTATCGCTGATTATTCTATATTTGACCACTTTTTCCTAACTTTAATGTTAAATAAACTTCCATGCCTGGTGTTCCTATCCTCCATTAACTTATGTAAGATGTATTTTAATGCATAAATTAAAAAATAAACCTACTCTGGTGCAGAACAACATGCCATTTCCCCAACTTCAGTGGCTTTTTTTTTTATGGCTGGGAAAGATTCGCCCTGAGCTAACATCTGTTGCCAATCTTCCTGTCTCTCTTTTTTATCCTCCCCAAAGCCCCAGTACATGGTTGTATATTCAGTTCTAAGTTCTTCCAGTTCTTCTATGTGAGCCGCTGCCACAGCATGGCTACTGACAGACGAGTGGTGTGGTTCCAAACCTGGGAACCGAACCTGGGCCGCCAAAGCAGAGCGTGCCGAACTTTAACCACTAGGCCATCAGGGCTGGCTCTCAGTGGCTTTTTTGAAAGTTATTTATTTATTACTTTAATGTTATATTTTTGCATAAGTAATTCAATCACAGGGTTCGAATATCAAAATAATATTTAAAAGTAGTCAGTTAGAAATCATATTCTCACCCTTGTCCTAGTCTCAGCTTTTTCCTGCCCATCTATGTCCTATAGGTTATCTCACTTCTATTAGTTTCTTATGTTATGTTCCTCTGTTTATTAATAAACAAGTATAAATATAGTCTATATATACATAAAGACTATATTTATATATGTTATTGGTAAACTATTAATACAGTATATATATACAGTATATACATACATATGAAGGTTTAAGCTAAGCTTGTTACAAAAATATCAATATAAAGTTCTTTAATTGAAAGTAGCATACTATATATATACATATATATGTATATATATATACACATATATTTATATAAACTTTCTTTTTCCATGAATAATATATTCTGGAGATCTTTCTATAACAATACAAAATTCATTCATACTATTCTTAAAGCTGCATTAAGAGGATATATCATAGTTTAATGAGTCCCCTACTGGTAAACACTTGGGATTTTTCTTTTTTCTTTTTGTATATGATGAACTGTACTACAAAGAATAAATTGGTACAGAGGCCATTTTGTGTGTGCACAGTTATATGTGTAAAATACATTTCCAGAATTGGGATCACTGAGTCAAGGATAAATACATTTGTAATAAAGTAGATGCTGACCAATTGCCCTCTGTGGTAAGCAGAATAAAGACCCCTCAAAGATGTCCATATCTTAAGAGAATCCTTTCAAAATGTATACATATATCAAATCATCATGTTGTAAACTTTAAATATTTTACAATTTTATTTGTCAACTAAACCTCAATAAAGCTGAAAAAAAGAAGAAAAAAAATGTCCATATCCTAATCCTTGGGACCTGCTGTTATGTTATCTTATACACAGCTAAAGATGCTTTGAACAAGTGATTAAGATTTGGGATCTTGAGATGGGGAGGTTATCTTGGATTATTTTGGCCCAACATTATCACATGAGTCCTTAAAAGTGGAAGAAGAAGAAGGCAGACGAGTCTATGCGAGAGATGAGATGTGAGAAGGACTTGACCTGCCATTGCTGCTTTTAAAGATGGAAGAAGCGGGTCATGAGCCAAAGAATGTAGGCAGTCCTAGAAGCTGGGAATGGCCCTCAGCTGACAGCCACAAAAAACGGAATTTTGCCAACAACCTGAACAAGCAAGAAAATGGCGACCTTAGTTCCAGAACTTCAGAGAAATGGATTCTCCCCTGGAGTGTCCAATAAGGACCACAGCCTTGCTGACACATTGATTTTAGCCTTGTGAGACCTGTATGGGAAGCCTGATGTACAGAACTATAAGATAATAAACTTTGTCTTAAGCCTCTAAAGTTGAGGTCATTTGTTACAGCAGCAATAGAAAACTAACACACCCTGCATAGGGTTTGGACCACTTTGCACTCTTCATCAGCGATTGATGAGATGGTTTCCCCATATCCTCACAAACAGAATGTGTTGCCAGATTTTGAGATTTTCGCCAGTCTGAAAGGTGAGAAAGAGTATCTCAGTGCAATTTTAATTTGCGTTTCCCTTGTTGTGAGTGAAGTTGAGCGTCTTTTCATTTATGTTTATTCATATTAACTGAATGTCTATTCATGTTTACTGCCCGTATTTCTACTGAGTTGTTGGTATTTATCTAATCAAGTTTGAAGGTTCTTTATACTTTCAGAATAGGAGGACTTTGCATGTGATAGGAACTGCAACTATTTTTTTCCCAAACCATTCATTTTCCATGTGAATTTAAAGGTGACCATTGACCTCTTCATTATTTCCTCTAGTTTCTGTGGATTTTTCATCAGATTGTTGAAGGGCTCTGGGTAACACCAGCCAAAATACCACCAAGAGAACACATTTACGAGAGAAGAAATTAAAAAAGAAAAGAAAGAACTCTTGAATAAACTTGCTTTCTTCACCTTCTCACCTCCAGTCTGACTCATTCTTCTCATGGCTCCTTTCTAACGCCTTGGCCTTAAGTCCATGAGAAGCTCCCATTTCTAGTGCGGCTGCCACCAGGAGGAAAAAGACTTTGTGCATTATGATCTAGGGTTGCAGCACGTACTGCATTTTGTTTCACAATCTTCAATTAAAAGTTGCATCCTTAGACTTAAAGCTGTCCGAGAACCCAACACTTGACGTCTTGTATCAGCAGAGGCAGTGGTGTTATTATTCACAGTGAAATGCTGACAGGCCCTTCTCTGCAGTGACACCAGCCAGCTCAGGTTATAATTACCCTTGTTACATCATCACTCCCCCTGCTACATGCACAGCAAGCCAGCTCTTGCTTGGGAGACAGATTTGTGTTTATAGCCAAAGAGTTGTTCCTTTTTAATTCAAACCAGGTTTGCTGATAGCTGGGAGCGGGGGAGGGAAGAAAAACTGTTATAATTAGAGTATCATGAGGAGAAACAATAAACACTTAAACGACAAGGAGGTGATCATCATCCAGTTTGAAACAGAAGATCAGGGTTTGAGCCAGGCATTTCTGACAAGGATATCAGTGCTGGGTTCATTAACTGCCCTTCCTGCTTTCAGAATATTTTAAATGTGGCAATTTACATTAAAATGGATTTAGTGACACCATCTTCTCATTACTGTCAGTTTACATTTGAGTTCATAAACTATAATTGTAAATAAAATATGCTTTTCATTACAATGTCTATTTAGTAGAATATGGTAGGAAATTAGAGGCATAATCATGATCTAAATTATTAATTCAGTGATATTTTTCAGGTGCCATATGTAGAATTCCACTGTGCATAATGAATGCACATGCAGTGGTTGAATTAGGTCTAGATCTCCATGCCCTGCCTCCTCTTCCCTCTTTTTATATTACTTCGTTTTTGCTTCTCTACCTCTTCACAGTGATACACAGTAAGGGGGGTTTCTCCAGCATTCAGCTTGCAATTATCTATGCCATTATTTTCACCTCATTTCTCCTACTAAGGTTCAAGGGGGCCTCCAATAAATAGCACCCTTCTTCCCTTTCCATGTTTAAATATATTGAGAAATAAAGCGTAGGACAGATTGGAAGATCAAAATATCTGCTTTAATATGGATAGAGTTTAGGTTGGAGGATGTAACTTAGTCTGTGGGCCAAAGGGACTAGAATTCGGGAGATTGCTAGTCTGTTATGATCATACTGGACACTGCAGGCTTCCCCCTGTAGTGGGCTGAATAATGGCCGTCCAAAGACGTCAGATCTTAATGTCTGGCACCTGTGAATGTTAACTGGTAAAGTCCTTGCAAGTGTGATTAAGCTAAGAATCTTGATATGAGGAGATTTTCCTGGATATCAAGGTGAGCCTTAAAGGCCTTAAAAGTGTCATTATAAGAGAAAGGCAGAGGAAGATAAGACAGACAGAAGAGAAGGTGGCAATGTGACCACAAAGGCAGAAACTGGAGTGATGCAGCCACAAGCCAAGGAATGCTAGCTGCCAAAGACGCTGGAAGAAGCAAGGAACAGATTCACCCCTAGAGTCTCTTGAGGGAGGAGGAAACTAAGGAACCTAAGATGCTCCCCACCATCTCTGGCAGACAACCCACAGAGGTGCTGAGGATGAAGGCTCTCAAGAAGGAGAGGAGCTGAGAGGGCCACTCATGCCCAGTTCTCACCTGAAAACTCACCCATCAGGTGGGTCACTCCACTTTGTGTGGGGTAGAGTGATCAAAAAGCAGGGAGGGGCCAGAAATGTGTCTAGGGTAGATCACTCTGCAGAGAAACCCACTCCTTTCCTTCAATTCATGGACATTCCTAAATTCTAACAATTGCAATGTTGAAATGACATTCAGTATTTAAATATAATGTCATCATTAAGTCTGAACAAAGGCTGAAATTGAAGTTAACTTCTACATCAGAGAGCTTTGAAGGTCAAGATTGACATTATATGTTAGTACAAGAATAAAGATTATTCATAATGTCAAAATTTTCCTTGTTTCTCCGCCTCACGACCAACTTCCATGTTGCGTGTGGACAGCATGGAAGGGGAGGCTGTCTCTTGTCTTGTTTAAAGAAAGAAGTCAATTGATATCAACATTATCAAATGCACTGCTCATCTTCACCCTGTAAAATGGATTATCTACTTGTAAATGTCCAAGTTTGTTCTATTTTAAAATATTTTCCCTCAATATTGAATAATTATGTGGAGAAATTGCTATACTTATCTGTTTGAAAACTCTTCTTTTTAAATGTTTTACCCTGGTTAAAAAAACTGACAAACTAGGGAAAGGTTTGTCAGAAATCCAAAGACATATACAACAAAACAAAACAAAAGCATCACCTATTCATCTTGCCACAAAAGAGCATGATTCACGCAGCAGAACCATTTCTTCACTGTTACCGTCTTCCCTTTCATATGGCCTTCCTAATATGCTGTGTTAAATATTATTTCCTGTGACAGGTCTAAATAAACTAATGTCTATTCAATAAATATTTATCAAGTGCCAACTATGTGCAAAGCATATTTCAATGAACAAAACAAAGACCTCTACCAAGCTGGACTTACTATCTTATGGCGAAGTTATCCTTTGGAGAGTTTGATTTAACTCAGTTGGAGGCACATCTTTGCCTAACTTGGGCACATGATAAGCAATGAATAACATGTAGTCCAGAAGCTTAGGCATGACACAGAAACCACACAAACAATGGAGAATGATCATTTTCTTTCTTGCAAATACAAACTAAATGTTGGGTAAAATATTTGAATAGGCCATTCCCTCTCACTGAAGGAAGGATAAAAAGAGGTGATAATGTTCTACTGAGTCCTTCACATTTACTCCTTTGCTCTCTGAAGCAGGTGCTCTAGGTTTAAAAGAAACTGGGATAGACCAGAGAATCCAGTATTATAGCACTGGACTTTGTGAAAGTAGGAATACATTCCCCTTTCTATTTCTCTTCAGTTTATATTTCACAGAACTCCTTGGGACGCTCTAGGTTTTTCTTTCTTTTGTTTTTGTTTTGTTTTCCAGCAAAAAATACTTGTGTTTTGGAACCTGTTGTCTATGCTCTTTGTTCTCTAATTATTCCATGTTGGTATCTCATACCTCCACAAAAGTATTTTAAGTTCCTTTGTGGGGTTTTATTATATTTTACATTTTCTTTATATATATTCATATATTTTATATTATTCTTATATGTTCTTAGCACAGTGCTATTGAGTAGATATTTAATAAAATTTCTCAATTGATATGAGTAGTAAGAGAAAAAGAATTGCTAGAAAGGAGAGAGGGCATAAAGTAAAGCAGGCATGGCCAGTAGATTTTAAGGGGTCAAAAAAAATGTGTGTTTTTAATCATTGTTTTAAAAAAAAACACATTTTTTTCTTAGACCCTTTCCTTTTACTGTTCACTGCAATATTACTTGCAAATTTGGAATATGAATATTCTTACAAACAAATGAATTGGGAAAATTGTTCATGATATTTGAGTGCTACTGAAGAGGAAATAACGTCCTTTAATCAACATATTCTGTCATGTGATTCTAAAAGTTAAAAACTCAAATAACAACAAAAAAAATTAACGTTTACTCTTCGAACGTTTTACACCTTCCTCTGTGTGACAGACAAAAACTTGATTTTTCTGAAGTTTTATAAAAATACATAAGCCCCTAAATAAGAAATTTCTGAAGAAGACTATCATGGAGGAACTTTGCTTATCAGATATCAAGATATTATGAAGCAACAGTAATAAATGTAATGTCAATAAATATAATGCCACATTCCTGAATGAATATTCAGGAATAGACAAATAGACTAGTGGAATTAAGAGCCCAGAAAGAGTACAATTCATATGAGGGAATTCACTGTATAATAGCTGTAGCATTGCAAATCAGTGGGGAGTCGAGGGCCTTTTAAGCTAATGGTACTAGAACAATTGGCTCTCCATCTGAAAGTGAGAGTAATAATAGTACCCTCACCTCATGCACTTGTTGCGATCATTCTTTTTATTTGCAAATTATTTAATTATGAATGAAGGGAAACATCTTTATATTTACTTTATTAACAATATTTCTTATGCTGTGAAGCCCCTGTTCATATTTTTTCCCCATTAGATCATTTCTCTTTTTTAAAATGTATTCTAAGAACTTCTTGGAAATTAAGAAAGTTAGTTCTCCGTCACAACGATTACAAATGTTTCTTCTGTATTTGTCAGTTAACATATAGTAATGGTTTTATTACACAGTATTTTAAATTTTTTTCTAGTCAGACATCTCCTATGACTTCTGGGTTTTGTATCCTGTAAATAACAAAGTATTTCCTATTCCATGATTATAAATAAACTTCCCATTTTTTCTTCTTGATTTTGTGTGGTACCATTGTTGTCTTTAAGTCATTGGTCCATCTGAAATTTATTTAGTGTAAGGAGGGGATGCACTTTTATTTCTTTTCTAAAATTTCCTGATAGTTTTCATATACTTCTTTTTCCAGGTCAATTTCTAACTTAGTATTATTCTGCTAAATATACTACTACATGCTCCAAAAATATTTGGAATTTTGATTGGCCTTGTGTTCAATCATGGAAAAATTCAAAGAGATAAATAATTTTTAACACATATTCGGAGAGAATCAATTGTCTTGAATACTAAAACTTGTACCCCGATAGATAAACACCTAATTGTGCCAGTGGGAAATAGTATTTAGGACTTCTGAGCCCAGGATAAATGATACTTCTACGCACTCAGTTAGTTTTAAAAAGTTTAACAAGGAATGTACAGTATGGACTCTCAACTGAATTCTCTGACCTAAGGTGCTCTTTTTAGTTTGTGAGGAAAAGAGCAGGAAGAAGTGAATCAGGAAAGGAGGAAATGGGTGTGAGTCATACATTTTTATATTTGAGTCAGCCTTGAATTTCTGCCTGTATTTTTCTATGGCTAAAAAAGTCTCACAACTTTGCAGCGTATTAATCTCATAATGTTCATGTCTGACTATTGTTTATTAATTAATTCATTCTTGTCCTTTATTTTGTTAGTCCTGAAATATCCTGTGAAAAAAATTTTTTTTCTTCTAGAAGGCGAAGAATTATTGTCATCTACTAGTTTTTTGGACCATTCTGCAAAAGGTTCTATTTTTGTTCTTCCTGATTCCAGGGACTTGACGGTATTTCAGTTCCTTCAACATCTATAATTTTGTTTGCTAGAGTTCAAAATTAAGTTTTCACTTCTTGGTAGCAGTGCAGTGTCATCGAGGTCACGCAACTCAGAGGTGAGTGACAGGGAGAGGCCATACAGAGCTGGGTTTCTTTCTCCCCTTTATGGCCACCTAGAAAGTATAAATCACATTTCCTCTTTTCTCATTTCCTACTCATTCTTCAACCCACCGCAATTTGGGCGTCAACCGTACACTCCTTAAAACTGCTCTCTTTTCTATTTTAGAGTTTTCGGACTGTTCTGTTCCATTTGACACTAGACATTACATTCTACAGGAGCAGGGATGTTTGTCTGTCTTGTTCTCTGCTATATTCCAGTGCTTAGCACAGAGAAGGGCTTCTGATAGTCTTTGCTGTAGGAATGAATGTATGACCATACCTTTTTGAAATTCTACTCTTGGGCTTCACTGACACAGCTCTCAGTTTTCTTTCTCCTCATTCTCTTATGGGTTCTTCTTCCTTCACCTGTTCCTGAGATGTCAAGGTTCCCCAGGATTCAGTTCTAAGTTTACTTTCTTCCCTCTACACACTCTCCCTATACAGTTGCATCCATGCTTGTGGTTTTAATTGCTACATGTATATATACTCTCAAATCGCTTATCTCCTGTCTTACTCCCTTTTCCAAACTTTTGACTGGTATTGTTCCAGGTGGAGCTGACAAGCCATCATAATCTGAATCACCTGGAGTATTTATTTTGAAATGCAGATTTTTTTTTCTTCTCCTTCCTGAATAAAGATATTTAGGGTTGAGACTGGGAGTAAGCATTCTCAACAAAATTTACAAATCCTTTTTTTTTCTGAATGAGTTTTAGACACAGAACTGACTAAAAGCTGACTCAAGATGATAGTATCAACAATAGCCAATTGACTGGTAGGCAGTATAGGTATTCTGAGGAGGAAATGATTGTTGCAGGGAAAATGTCATGAGGAGCTGGGACTAAATCTGAGCCTCAAAAGATAAGTGGGAAGCCCAAATTATTTCCCAAATCCATGCATTTCCCTTCATCTCCAGCCCTAACCCCGTGGTTTGAGGCACCATCACCTCCTGGGGAAACTATGGAAATAATGATAATTAGAATATTCATCATCATCAAAAGAAGAACAAAGAGGAAGAAGAAGAGAAGGAAGTAGACAAATCACCACGTCTAACATTTACTGAATACTTAATATATGTAAGACTCCTCTACATGCTACATAACTATCCCATAAGAAAGACAAAATTCTCCTAACTGATATCCTTCTTCCACTGTTGCTCTCTACAATCTAACTTCCATGCAGTAATTTTAAAAATATAAGTCAGGTGATACCTCTCAGGGCTCCCCATTGGATATAGATTAATCCTCTCACGGCTCACCATTGCACTTAGAAGAAAATCCAAGCTTTTTGCTGTGACTCACATTTCTCTCCATTCTCCTTCTTGCTCACACCATTGGCCTTTCTTCCTTCAAACACACCACATTTATGGCTGTCTTGGAGTCTCAACCCTTGCTTTTTCCTCTGCTTGGATTCTCTTCTTCCATGTCACCTTCTGGTTTCCCTCTTCCAGATAAGGTCCAATTTAAATTGCCACCTCCTCAGCACAGCCTTTCCTGACTTCCCAATCTAAAGTAATCTCCCAGCCTCTCTATATCACATCACTCATTTTTTTTTCTTCATAGCATTTACTACTATCTGAAAGTATCTTCCTTACTCATTTATTTACTTATTTATTGGTCTTCCTTGCTCCATTGGGATGTGTCTTCTTTTCCATTACTGTCTCCCTTACTGCCTTCTAGAGTGCTTATGCACAGTAGACACTCACTGGATGTTTGTTGGATGCACGAATGAGAAGTAGGTAAATCTTCGGACAAGTGGTGAAAGTGTATGATAGTCTGGGGTATTAACACATGTGGAGTGCTAAGAACTGCTATTTGGGGGTACAAACAAAGAATAGACATTCTTCCTTCCCTCAATGGTTTACAATCCTCAGGAAGTGAGCAAGATATAGAAAATGGATTGTTTCGTCCTCCTTTAAAAGAAAGCAACTTTGAAGGATTCTGAAAGCAAAAGTAGGTGGCATATATTTAAACATGGATGGGGCTGTTAGGTCTAAAATCTACCCATCTAAGCTTCACTAATCACCATATTCAAGAAATTGTGGGCAATCCAAAATTAAAGGTGGAAATTCAATAGGTATCTACTTCATTCCACAGATACATGAATAAGCAACTATTCCTGGGAATCATGTATTGACATATTAGCATGTATAATGTGTTGATATTTAACTATGTACTGTTACTAGTTGTATAGCATATTTTTAATAGAATTTTTTAGGAGAAAAATTATTTGTAACCAAAATGTCCAGTGGCAAAAAATAGAGACAAACTCTTTTTTTTTTGTGAGGAAGACTGGCCCTGGGCTAACATCCGTGCCCATCTTCCTCTACTTTGTATGGGATGCCACCACAGCATGGCTGACAAGCAGTGCGTCGGCAGGAGCTCGGGATCTGAACCTGCAAACCCTGGGCTGCCAAGCGAGCACCAAACCACTGCACCACTGGGCTGGCCCTGAGATAAACTCTTAATCAATGGTAGTTTAAGGATGGTGTGGCAAAAAACAAGTATTCTTCTCTATACCCAATCTCTTATGGATGGCTGCAAAGTCACATATAAAAGAAAGGCATTACTAGCATGGTATGGATCAGGCAATGGAGTGGAAATTCTGCATGACTGCAAAAGTGCTTAAAAATCATCCGTTTACATCTCGTTGGAAGAGCCTGATTGTGATTTCACTCCGGGAGGAGAATCTAACACACATTTATAGATTAGGAACATATGGGTCTCATTTTAGGGCCTTTGAGACTAAAGAGTTAATTGTATGTACACGTCAGTCATCCTCAGTCAATCAGGCAACTAATACCTTTAGGTGTCATGAATCTAACAGGACTGAAGTTGACAGGTGAGCTGATAGTCCAAGGCCTGCTCCCTAGATAGCAGGTTGTGTGAACTAAGCCGTTACTTGCTGGGGCCCATGGCACAGAGGCAACTTGGCTCCTGGGTATTCCTGACTCAATAGCTACAGCAGACCTCCGGAAAGCAGCAAAGGTAACTCATGCACTTGTTATTTCTGTTAGCAACTGCCATTCCCTTTCACACAGGATCAGGGTGTAAATGGGACCATGTATGCTGAAGCCGAAAGGGACCCCAGGGCCTACCTAAACCAACCGCACATTTAACCAGTGCAGATCCTGGGCCCTGGAATTTGTGGCACAGTTGTGATCAGAACGCACATTTCTGACTCATAATCCAATCTTTGGTTCACTATATAATGTGTCACTTTAAAGTTAAGCATCTGACAACAGGACTTTATATGTCTGTTCTCTAATTGATGAAATTGAGAAATCTAATTTTGTCACCTAAAATGAATACAGCAAGCAGGATCTTAGCATGCAACTTAATAGAGTGGATCTTTTAAAAATGTCACCCACAGAAATATGAATGTAAATGAAAATCGTTTAAATAGCCTCCAGAGCACTCTTTTAAAAATGGATAGTAGATAGAGAAGTAACTAAAAAATACTCAAAGTGATACCATTTAAAAAATATATATATATTTAGGGGCCGGCCCAGTGGCACAGCGGTTTAGTTCGTTCTACCTGGGGTTCGCGGGTTCGGATCCCGGGCGCCCGTGGACGCACTGCTTGTCAGCCATGCTGTGGCGGCGTCCCATATAAAATAGAGGAAGATGGGCACGGATGTTAGCCCAGGGCCAGTCTTCCTCAGCAAAAAGAGGAGGATTGGCAACGGATGTTAGCTCAGGGCTGGTCTTCCTCACACACACACACAAATAATAAAATAAAATTAAAAAAAATATATATATATATATAATAAATTAGTTTTTACTCCATTGGTTCTCAACCAGAGGTATAGTTCAGAATTATCTGGAAAGTTTTAAAAAGCACACATGCCTGATATCTACCACAGACTACTGAATCAGAATCTCCAGTCTTGGACATGGTACATGTATGCTTTGAAAAAAGATCTTCATATGATTTCAATATACAACTTATATCAACAGTGTGGAAAATCCTACTCTTTTACAAACACTGGATAGAAAAATAAAAATTACAACAGCCATAGTTTAGACAAGTATCAAAACCCATCTTTTCCACCAGCTGTTCCACCACTCCAAACATATTTATAGGCATATTGCATAAGTAGACTGCAGTGTCCAGATGCAGATACATAAAACAGTTATATTTCAATTATAAGTTTGGATGGGAAATAGTGAGAGCAGAGGAAACAAAAAAATCCATGGAAAATTCTAAAACCTCATTTCAGCCAGGAGTTTCCAGTACTTCCTCACCCATCAAGTCCTTTGCCAAACCTGTTTCCAAGGAGCTGTGCTGGCTGATTTTAGTCCGATGTCCTTGACCTCCATTTGGCGCAGATAAGAGTGAATAGTGAGGTCAAGATGATGCAGCAGGAGAGAGAAAGAAAAGGAGCAAAGGGTCCAGAAAATTCACAAAGTGAATAATTGATCCTTAAAGATGTCAGAGTTGCCTAGAATGAGGAGAAGATTGACCTTTAGAAAATCGAAGTGGCAGCTGAAAAGGTGGTGAATGGTACCTGCCTACATTGTTGGTAAGGGCAATAGTTCAAAATTTCTTTCATATTGAGCTTAAGAATAGCATACACTTAAGAAAAGTTATTTCAGAACAGGGCAGGTTATAAAAAGGATCTCTGGTATTTTTCACGGGGGCCTAGGCTTCCCAAAATGCTTCCATTATAGGTTAAGGCAAGAGTAAACCAGCTACCAACTCAAAGTCTGAGCTAGGAGTTGTGGTTCAGAAGGGTTACTAATTTGGAACATTAAACTAAAGTCTTCAACATTACCTTTTCTCTGTTTTGTCCCCTGCCTCAGTGTTTTATTTACAGGGATAAAGTTCTCCTGCGTAGGACAAAAGAACAAAAAGAGAGGAAACACAACCACTTCATGACATACTTGCTTTTATATCACAGTTTGGTTTCCTGGCAGCTATCAACACCTTTTGTTCCAGCATGGCATTGCAACTCCAGGAGTAATCCAACCCAGCCATGACATTTGTGCCCGGATGGAATGTCTTCCTATTGGCGAGAATGCAATGGGAGTCCACTGATTTGTGTTTGGTTTCTCTTTTAATAGCCTCGCCTTTCAATGACATCACTCACAGCCCTGAGATATGACTGCACTTCCCCAACTGCCTGATAGTGAAGTAAAGGTTACCTTCTATCTCACAGCAGTGTTGTCATCAAAGAGCTCTATTTCACAGATGTGACAATGCAATGAATAAGATTTTCTCCAAGTGTGCGAAAAGGCCAAAGCAACCTTTACAACGGGAAACCAATGAGGCGGCAGGATTCAAACAGCCTCCCTAACAGATACCGGTTAGGCTGCCTCTGATATCATCCCACCCGTCTGCAAAGAGTGACTGCTTTGTGTGCAACGTTATCTTTGTTTTGTTCTTTGGAAACCAAAATAAAACAGAGGAAGAGGCCCATATACACAGAATGGATGGGCAGAATATAGATGTCCACTAGCCATTTATAAATAGTCTCTGCCCTTGTCATGACTTGGATGTCACAGAGACTAAGAAAAGAATTTGACAGAGTCTCAAAGAGAATCACTATGAGAATTTAAAAAATTAAAAAGAAACATGTTGGAAAGCATTCATAAACCATCATGAAAATATTCTTCTGTGCACCATTGTATTTCTATTTGTTTGGCACATGGTTAATTACTAATTGGTGTAAATGGCTCAAGTCAAGGTTTTCATTTGCTGAGAAGAAGCCACTTTGTCCCTCAAGCAACAATGATTTCATAAAGGAGAGTGGAGCTCTGTATGAAACTGTTGTTTACCGAGAAGCAAAGTGTCTAAGTGGCTCAAAATAAACAGGCTGAACGTGTTACAGCAGGTAGAAAATACTGGCTTCGATTTCTTCAGTCCATTTCAACAAATGTTTACTTCATGGGAAAGAACAAGTCTGCTCTCCAGCACTCTCAAAACCCCTTTGCAAATTAAACAAAAACAAAACGTTCCAAAACCCTTTCCTCCTATGTCACCATAATGAATGGACTCTTACATAAAATAAACACATAAGAAGACAGGAGTTTTTCCTGAATGTGATAGTTTGACAAAGGAGAAGTGAAAAAAGTGCCGTTTGAAAGTAGGTTGCTCTGAAGTGCTTTTATGGGAGAGGTGAGAAGGAGGGAAAGGGTTGTCTTCTATCTCACAAGGCACTTGGTACTATGTGCCTATTACCTAAGATGGCATCTTAGCCTGCGGTTCTTCTACGTGCCAGTGCAATTCCTACCTGCAAGCCCTGATATAGTACCTCTGTTCCAGAAAGGAGGGGACAGAAAAATGTTTTTTCTGGAATTTGTCTCTCTTCAACCTCTTAATTTTCCAGTATCTAACTGTTTTCCAGTCTTCCCAATTTCTACAGCTCCTTTGCCCCACCTTGTTTTGTGCAAGGGAGAAGCATTGTACAGTGAAAAGAATATGGGTTTTGGAATTTGATCCCTTCTCTGCTGTTTTCTGGTTGTGGAACCTTGAAAAAAATCACTTAGTACTTGAAGCTTCAATTTCAACAACTTCAAAATGGACGTGATGATAATAATGAGTTATTTTGATGATAAGTGAGATAATTTGGGAAGAGTCCCTCACAGTGCTTGATAGACAGTAGGAAAGCCATGCCTGTCATTGCTTTTCTCTTTCCTGGAATTCTCCAACTCTAGTTTTTTGAATCACTCCCTGATTAATGTTCATTTTTTAAAAGGTGGAGATATTGGGGCCAGGTGGTTGGAAGGGGAGAGAGAGCTTCTCTTTTGAGAAGCCATTTATTTGAATGAGTGTTTCCTCCGAAGATCTGAGCATCTGAGTGACAGTTGGTATTACAGGAGAGGGCTCTCACATTATTCTACTTTAGATTTGCATTTTTAAACTGGATGAGAGTGAAGTAGATTCAGTCTCTATTTAGCAAACAGTCACTTCCAGAAATCTAGTATTTGAGATGGTTTACATCTCTTTTTTGGGATGGCTTATGTCTAAACTTAGTCATGTCCTCAGTTCTAGAAATACTCTCGTTTGCTATTTGGGCCCTATGTTGCTAAATGAACATTCAAGGAAGAATGCCCAACCTTCATGGGAAAAAAATAGTACCATTGTTCATCATTCCAGGCCCAGGGTGAGTAGGCGTTGCTGCTGTTGCTCCATGTAGAGTCCTTTATCATTTTTCCTTTCCTCTTGGCTAAATGCCCAGGCATTTAGAAGCATAATATTCAACCATGGTTATCCATTAGAATTACCTGGGTAGCTTTTAAAACTCTCCCACGTCTCAATTCCTCCATAGAACAATAAAATCAGAAACTCTTGGGATTGGATGTAGGCATAGGTATTTTTAAAAGTCCTTCAGGAGACACCAACATGCCTCCAGGATTGAGAACCACTGATTTAGAAAAAAATAACTCTTGCAGAGCTGAGGGTGTCATTTCATCATAACTCCAGTGTGAGGTCTCAAACTAAAATAAATTCTGGCGTATAACAAGCATATTTTTCCTTTGTCCTGGTGGTCTGTTTTCATTGTCCTGTGCTTCTTAAATTATCTTTTGAATTATTCCAGTGAACATACCGTGATATATTATTAACAAATAGTAATCTAGAAACAATTCAAGGAAAAACAAATGCTTACATGGTGGAAGTTGGGTCCTTGGGCTGGTGAGTGGTGACTGAGTCAGGAGGTTTGGGCTGGGCTTCAGAAGCAAGATACTAAAACAAATAAAAGTTAAAACACAAAGAAGAAGCCTTGGGAAGTGTGCACGCAGGTATGGGGGAGCAGCCTCCAGTCTTGAAACTGGTCTCTTGTGGGTACTTTTGTTTCCTTACAATCTAATTTCCATGAAAAAGCCTGAGTGATCTTTTAAAAATGCAAATCACTTCTCTGCTTAAAACATTCCAGTAGTTTCACACTACGCATAGAATAAAATCCAAATTCCATTCCACGGCTAACAAAGACCCCTGCTTACCTCTCTGTCCCCAACTTGTACCTTCTCTGTGTTTCTTACTCTGCTCTAGTCACATTGGGCGTCTTCTGTTCTTTAATAAAGCAAGCTCGCTCTCCACTCTGGACATTTGCTCTTGTTCTCTGTTTAGAATGCTTTTTACTCAGACCACAGAGAGGCCTGTCCTGAACTCCTGACCCAGAGCAGCTCCCCTCCACATCCTCCTTCTGTCTCACATCTCCTTGGCAGCTTTGCTTCATGGTGCTGTCACTTTCTCAAATCATCATGTTCATCTTGTTCCCTTCTTGGAAGGTGAGCTCCGCAGCCAGTTTGGACTTGCTCACTGCTGTGTCTTATGCAGAGCATATGCAGAGCACCACTGTTGGCCCACATGTCTCTCTGGGAAAATAAGAAAAAGCACCTCTCTTTTTTTTTTTTTTTTTGTGAGGAAGACCAGCCCTGAGCTAACATCCGTTGCTAATCCTCCTCTTTTTGCTGAGGAAGACTGGCCCTGGGCTAACATCCGTGCCCATCTTCCTCTACTTTATATGGGACGCCGCCACGGCGTGGCTGACAGGCAGTGCGTCGGCGGGCGCCCGGGATCCGAACCCGCGAACCCCGGGCTGCCAAGCGCGGACTAAACCGCTGCGCCACCGGGCGGCCCCGAAAAAGCACCTCTCTTGACACACATGGGACTGCAGACCCTATCCCATAGACCCATAGCTCTGAGTCCCTTTGAAAGATTTAGAAAAACGCGTTCCTTCTCCCAGGCAGATGCAGACCTTCACTGAGGTGTACTGGCAGATGGTGGATTGAATTTTCATCCTTACTTTTTCTGCACAATGGTAGGAGGTGGCCAAAGTGCCTGAAATATAGTAGGTACTCAGTAACTATTTGTTTACTGAAAAATTTATTGGGGGGGGGGGGGTTGTGGCAATGTTCATCAGCAAAGCACATCCTCCTGGGTCTGGATGTAGCAAAAGAGACTCAGTAGCAAACCAGTGGTGTGCTGATAAACGAGTGACAAACAAATCTCCAGAAGAAACAACCACCACTACCACTTGATTTGTAGTGTTTGCCAATTTCTGTGGTGTAAATAGTTCCAGTAAGCTATTAACGTGATGTCAATGGCTCGCAAAATTCCTGAAAATTTAGTACTTTCACAAGCCATTAACCTGATGTCAATGGTTCATATTAGCTCCAGCACCAAATCAACACCACCCCTGTGAGACCCTGGGGATCGCAGATTCTGGGTCAGAGAAAATGACTAATCCCACACTGCCTGGCAGCAGAGGCAGAAATTGTTAATATACTGTCCATTGGCGTCTTTGTGCATATGAGGACCAGGAAATCGTTTGTCTTCTAGGTGGAATGGGAGCTCCAAGATGTTTTAGAAAATAGAAAGAAGGAAAACAAAATTAAGGCTGATACCCATTGCCTAATTCATTGAATCTCGCTTTTCTTATCTACAAAATAAATAATTTGGACCAAATATTCTCCATGTCAACTAAACAGACTGGTGTTCTATATGCCGTGTGGAGATTAATGTGAGGGGAGGGGAAAACTAGGTCTGTGGTTTCTATGTGTGAAGGAGTGTGTGCCAGGCATATAAGAAATATATCAATCTTTCTAGACTAGTGAGTACTTAACACACATTTTTTTCTAGTTGAAATAAAAAGATTTAGGTTCAATTTGCCCTGAAACTAAAACTGAAGCTTTAGAGCTTTCCCAAATGCCAAGGACACTATTAAAGTTAATAAGAACCCAACACTCGTCATATGTTTTCCTTCTGTCAGAGCTTGTATACTGACTTTCCTCTTTACTTCTCTGCACACCCCATTTGACATCCTTTGTTTGATTCTGGATTTCAAACAAAAGTTAAACACGTGCTCAGCAACTCAGACAAAAAGGAAATCCAAACCATCAAGCTGGAGAAGCACAAACCACTGTCATCAGGGGCTCAGGAACAGCTTGAAGAGTTATAATTTCTGATGTTGAGCTATCACTTTGCTGGGCAAATACTAGTGTTGAAATATATTATTACTACCCCTCTCCCCACTCCAACCACCAGAACATCCAGCTTCCCAGAGAAATTCGTGTGTGCACGGATAAGATGGGAGTCCTTGGCTGCAGCCTTTAGACAGGGGACACCAAGCTCTAGGAGTCTGTTGTCCTCACATAAGCCACTGAATCATGTTTATATATAACTCGCATATTAAAAAGCAACAGCCAATGTCAATGGTGCTGATATAAAAATATCTTAATAGCCAGTAACTGACTAATGAATACTACTGTAATAACAGTTGAATTTGAAGAATTCTGACAGCTGGTTGCTTTGATGAGCATGGTTTCCAAGGAGTTCTAGTTCCACGCTGAGAACATCTCCAGCCTGCTGATTGATAGCAGCAGTGCAGAACTGTTTAATGTCACCACCTCTCAGCTAAAGTAATAATAAACAGGAATGTTATGGTTTATTTTTCTGTTTGAATTGTTCAGGCTCTATATGGTAAGTACCAACTCAATGCAGGATAATAGCTGCCATTCTCCTGGGAGTTGTAACTGGAGGTGAGCCTTTTTTCCCTTTCTTTTCTTTTTTTTTTTTTATCATCATGGTTTATATATCAGAATGAGTGTAGAAATTCTTGGTTTTCTGGTGGATTTATTTTATTCCTTTACATAGCTCTTGCTCATCCCATTCTGCTTAGCAAATGTAATTACTCCGGCTAAGATGTAGCTTCCCTATTATTTCTGAACTTCCCAAGATAGTTTAAAGCAGACAGCTAGGGCATGAAATATATATTCTACAACTATCTTAATTATACTGCGTGACTCTGTGTTTGATATGAAATAGCAATGTCTGGGAAGTGAATTTAATCTCTACAGATTTAGGATGATTGCCAAAAAGATTCATTGATTTTTTTTCCAGAAGTGCAATCTTTTATTGTATAAATGTCAGAAGCTTCAAATTATTAGGAAATGTGTCAAAAAGCTCAAGATATAATAACATTCTTTAGAGAGCTTGATTCTGAAGACAGTGCGATGAAATGTTCAAAAAGAAAACACATCTTATGTTCTTAGAGAATAAAGCTCTGGGATTCATTTTAATTTGTCATTTTGAACAGGATGAGGCCTCCTCTGGGTACTTTGATGTGAAAGCCTTGGGTGTAATACACAGCCATTCCGTGGTCACCCAGAGCTCTACAACCCCCAGACTACAGATGCTTCAGCAGTCCTGGGAAAGAAGATACTGACTCGGGATTTGAGGCTTCAGAGCTGAACTATGAAAAATCACTGGGATTTGTCCCGGTGAGGGGTCATGAAGAGAGGGTCAAAAAAAAAGGAGACAATATTATAAGCTGTGTTACCTGGCTTAGGTAGCGCTTTTGTATGTTCTAAAATTAAGGAGAAGTCCTTGGGTTGGGCAATGTATTATTTAGGGTGATATATATATATATATATATATATATATACAATTTTTGGTGAGGAAGATTGGCTGTGAGCTAACATCCGGTGTCAATCTTCCTCTTTTTGCATGGGGAAGAGTGTTCCTGAGCTAACGTCTGTGCCCATCTTCCTCAACTTTGCATGTGAGATGCCATCATGGCATGGCCTGATGTGCGGTGTGTAGGTCTGCACCTAGGATCTGAACCCACAAACCCTGGGCCACTGAAGCAGAGCACGTGAACCCAACCACTACGCCACTGGGCCAGCCGCTAATTTAGGGTGATTTTTATTGCAAGTAACCTACTCAAACTGGCTTAAATAACAGAATATAGTGGTTCACATATTGTAGACTTCAGGCATGTGGGATTCAGAGGTCAGTGATGTCACGAGGGTTTGAGCTCCATCTATTATTCTCTTCATTGTGCTCTACCCTGTGTGTTGGGTTCATTCTCAGGCTAGCTCCTATCCATACTCCCACACTGTCCTTTGTCTAAAGACCTCAAGGTACAGTCCTAAGATTAACGCAAATTTGACTGCCCCTCTGGTCAGAGTGTTCAAAGTCACTGATAGGCTTAGCCTAGGCCACCTCCTCCAGCCATGAATACTCGTGGATGCCCAAAAGGAAATCGGGGGCTGTTAGGAACAGTGCAATGGATGCTGGTGAGCCAGCAAACATCAGAATTTTCAGAGATGGGTACACTCTTTTTTCTGGAAAAATAAAGGTTGCCTCAAAGGACAGAAGGAACAGATTCTATTGCAGACCCCTCATACTACCCTGTTAATGTTTTCAAGCTCGACTGAAAACTTGATAACTAGTCTTCACCGCCCAAACAACATAGTCTAATTATTCAGCTTATCACTCAAGGCTTCACAGCATGAGCTCATCTGAAATTTTCTGTATTATTATTTTTTTAATTGAGGTTACATTGGTTTATAACATTACACAAATTTTAGGTGAACATCATTATATTTTGACTTCTGTATAGACTACAACATGTTCACCACCAAAAGTCTAGTTGTCATCCATCACCATACACATATGTCCTTGACCCCTTTTGCCCTCCCCCTGCCCCTTTCCTCTTTGGTAACCACCAATCTGGTCTCCATGTCTATGTTTGTTTATCTTCCACATGTGTAAAATCATATGGTATTTGTCTTTCTCAGTCTGACTTATTTCACTTAGCATAATACTCTCAGGGTCCATCCATGTTGCTGCAAATGGCAGGATTTCATCATTTTTTATGGCTGAGTAATATTTCATTGTATATATATATACCACATCTTCTTTATCCATTCATCCATTGATGGGCACTTAGGTTGCTTCCAAGGATTAGCTATTGTGAATAATGCTGCCATGAACATAGGGGTGCATATATCTTTTTGAACTAGTGTTTTCACATTCTTGGGATAATTACCCAAAAGGGGAATGGCTGGATCATATAGTAGTTCTATTTTCAATTTTTTGAGGAATCTCCATACTGTTATTCATAGTGGTTGCACCAATTTACATTCCCACCAGCAGTGTAAGAGGGTTCCTTTTTCTCCACATCTTCTCCAACACTTGTTATTTCTTGTCTTTTTAATAATAGCCATTCTGACAGGCATGGTGATATCTCATTGTAGTTTTGATTTGCATTTCCCTAATAATTAGTGATGTTGAACATCTTTTCATGTGCCTGGTGGCCATCTGTATATTTGGAAAAACGTTGGTTCAGATTTTCTGCCCATTTTTTGATTGGATTGTTTTGTTGTTGAGTTGTATAAGTTCTTTATATACTTTGAATATTAATCCCTTATTGGATATACGCTATGCAAATATTTTATCCCAATTGGTAGGTTGTTTTTCATTTTGTTGATGGTTTCCTTTGCCATGCAGAAGGTTTTTAATTTGATGTAGTCCCATTTGTTTATTATTTCTTTTGTTTCCCTTGCCTGGGGAGATAAGATATTTGTAAAGATGCTGCTAAGACTAATGTCAAAGAGCATACCGCCTATGTTTTCTTCTAGAAGTTTTTTGGTTTCAGGTCTTACATTCAAGTCTTTAATCCATTTTTAGTTAATTCTTGTGCATAATGTAAGATAATGGTCTACTATCATTCTTTTGCATGTGGCTGTCCCGTTCTCCCAACATCATTTGTTGAAGAGACTTTCCTTTCTCCACTGTATGTTCTTGGCTCCTTTGCCAAAAATTAGCTGTCCAGAGATGTATAGGTTTATTTCTGGGCTTTCAATTCTGTTCCATTGATCTGTGTGTCTGTTTTTGTGCCAGTACCATGCTGTTTTGATTACTATAGCTTTGTAGTATATTTTGAAATCAGGGAGTGTGATACCTCCAGCTTTGTTCTTTTTTCTCAGGATTGCTTTGGCTATTCAGGGTCTTATGTTGTTCCATACAAATTTTAGGATTTTTTGTTCTATTTCCATAACAAATGGTCATTGGGTTTTTGATTGGGATTGCATTGAATCTGTAGATTGCTTTAGCTAATACGGACATTTTAACTACGTTAATTCTTCCAATCCATGAGCACAGAATATCTTTCCATTTCTTTATGTCTTCTTCAATTTCTCTCAACAATGACTTCTAGTTTTCAGTGTGCAGGTCTTTCACCTCCTTGGTTAAGTTTATTCCTGGGTATTTTATTCTTTTTGTTGTGATTGTAAATGGGATTGTATTCTTGGTTTCTCTTTCTGCTAGTGTATAGAAGTGTCACTAATTTTTGTATATTGATTTTTGTACCCTGCAACTTCATTGTATTCATTATTTCTAACAGTTTTTTGGTGGACTTTTTTGGGTTTTCTATAGATATAAAATCATGTCATCCACAAATAGTGACAATTTTACTTCTTCCTTTCCAATTTGGATACCTTTATTTATTTATTTTTTCTTGCCTAATTGTTCTGGGTAGGATTTCTAATACTATGTTGAATAAGAGTGGTGAGAGTGGGCACCCTTGTGTTGTTCCTGTTCTTAGAGAAATAGCTTTCAGTTTTTCACCATTGAAATTATGGTGTTGATTGTGGGTTTGCCATATGTGGCCTTTATTATGTTGAGGTACTTTCCTTCTATACCCATTTCATTGGTAGTTTTTATCATAAATGGGTGTTGAATCTTCTCAAATGTTTTCTCTGCGTCTGTTGGGATGTTCATGTGATTTTTATTCTTCATTTTGTTAATGTATTGTATCACATTGATTGATTTGCAGATGTTGAACCATCCCTGTGCCCCTAAAATAAATTTCACTTGATTGTGGTATATGATTGTCATCTGAACTTTCTAGATGAGATTTCCACTATTCTTCAACAGGAACTCTACACTCTGACTGGACTGTTCTTATCCCATCTCCATGCCTTTACTCTTACTTTTCCCCCACCTTCCATTAGTGTCCTTTTCTCTGAGCAGTCTCCTCTTACTCAGCCCTGAACGTTCTATCAGAGGAGGCATAGTATAGGAATTATGAGTGTAGGTGCTGGAGCAGGACTGTGTAGGTTCAGACTCAGCTCTGTTATATGAGGAATTTTGCAAGTTACTTAATCTCACTTAGCCACAATACCTTTGTATTTAAAATGGGGATATAATGGTACCTAACTCAAATGTTGAGAGCATTTGAGTGAGTTAGCATATCTAAAAAGCTTAGAACAATGCCTGGCACTTGGCAAGCATTCAATAAATGTTAGCTATTATTATAATGCTCTATGAAATCATTCTCTGACCATCCCACACCTCTCCATCCTTTAAACTACTGTACTGTTTTAGTCTGAATCTTTCGTTGCATACTTAGACACGTGTTGCTTTGTATAGTCAGATAACTTTATATGGGGTGGGAGGATCCCATTAGATACTTTATGTTTCTCTGCACAGTACATAATTTGATGCCATAAGTCTATATTTTAGGTATCCAGCAAATATATATTGAAGAAACGGAATGTGGCTAAGAATACTTCTTTGCGTGTTCAGAAAGGATTACAGCTGGCCAAAAGTACCATCTAAGAAAACCCACTGGAAATTAACCTCTCCAATCAAATATTGCTTTGTGTACAAGAAATAAAAAAATAATGTCCATAGAGCTAGTGAAAAGTTGATCAGTTAGTTATATAATTCAGGTTTAAAAATTCCATTCTTTACTCAGACAGAAAATATTTACTGAGGATTATGTCGGTTTCCCCCCCTTTTAGCATATTCCTGGGCAATTTACTAGGTACAGGGAAGATGGTGGTGAATAAGATAATCTCAGACCTAACAGAGAAAGTAACCATATATATTACAAGTGTGAAAAAACTGTAAAGGAAAAGCACAAATCCCATGTACTGAACAGACATGGTATTTATCAGTTCGGGATATAGCATAGGCTTCTTCCATTCCCCAGATGCATAGATGAACATAAGGACTATTGGTACACGTGGAGGTCTGTCATATACATACTATATATAGATAACAACAGCTATATCTGTATAATGCTACATACTTTCTATAGTACTTTCTTATTTCTTGTTTAATATTCACTATTATATTGTAAATAAATAAAGATATTATTCTCTCTCAATTAAACGTTGAGCAGACTAAAGTTCAGAGGAATTAAATGCTATTTTCAAGATCAGAGACCTAGAGAGGGCTAGAGCTCATAATGCGTTCTAGAACTACTGACTCCAAGTTCAGTAATCTCCATTTTCTCTACATTGTACACCCCTTCCCCCCAATCTCTTCCAATATCAACTGCTGCTTACATATATTTGACAAGGAGAAAAACGTGAATATAGTAAATATATTTGTGATAGCAAATTTGACAATTAATACCTTTGGAGCTATCCAATTAGATATAAAAAGGAATTTTATTGGTTTGGCATCCAGCTGTTGCAAATGATATTTATCTACCTAGATCTCTTTTCTGTCTTTTATGTCGTAATCTCTCCTCATCCTTGGAGTTTAAGTGTGACCTCCTCCAGGAAGCATTCCCAGATCATTCTTCTAAGTTTCCCTTCTCCTTTGCCGAGCTCACATATCATGTGGGTTTACTTCTCCGTCTTCCTTAAGAAGCATGAGCTCCTCAAAGCAGGGTCTATGCCTCATCCTCTTTGCATATTTAGTGTCTAGCATAGTACCAGGGTGGGGTGGGGTGGGGAGAGAGAGAGAGAGGAGAGAGAGAAAGATAGAAAGGAGTGGTATTATATAATGTCTTTTAAATTAATTTTAAAAGTTTAGCTGCAATCTAAGTTATAGTCTATGAGAAAAATAAATTCCAAAGAAATTCTTTAAAATCCTAGTATACATAACTCAACTCTTTTATCTGCAGAAAATAAATAGTTGCCTTACCTATGGATTAAAGTCAGCAGTTGAAGAATATGAATACTTTAAAATCATATACAGCCCTGCAAAAAGAAGAGAGCTAGATCAGGAGTCAGGATATGGGTTCCAGGAGTGACTTCATGGCTTGGCATCTCATTCTTTGTAACCAGAAGAGTTTTATACTAGGTATTTCAAAGGTCCCTTCTAGTTTTAAAATGTTATGTTATAAAAATAAACTTTTACAGGGGGTATGGAATAAATGAAAACTATAAAATATATTATGGACAAGGAAAAAATCAGATTACAATGAAACAATTATACAAAACTGAAGTCCCCAATATATCAAATATTGCAGAAAAGAAAGGCTCTTTACTCCAGATGGCTAATTGAAGATTTGCGTGAATGCACATGAAAATGGCATGCATAGACATAAACTTGGTATGAAATAAATCAGAACAATCACGCAGTTTTTTGTTAACTTAAATCTTCTATTTATAAACAAGGAAAAAAGAAGAGTAAACGACAGAATAAATGTAAAGGCATGTGACACTTATATACTCAAAGTTCATGGCTTTAGTGAAAATGACAGATAAAAGGAAGTTTTTTTCTTCTTGTATGTATTACAAGCTTTTTGTAGACACTGAATACTATTTCAGTCATTTGTATAGAAACTCCTACTCTTCCCACCAAAAAAGGCATTTCTTTTTTACAGTCTGATTTTAACAATCAAAGAGATTAGGTGGAGCATATGTTGAGACCATCCATCTTTGGCATCCCAACTGTCTTCTCATCAAAAAGAATCATATCACATAAATTAACACATTAGTGCCTACCCCTCTTGCTTGATGAGACTTTTTTCTTGGTACAAAGAGCCCTATCTCTCTGGCATAGAAGATCTGGGGGAGAGGGGATCAAAGAACAGCAAACACAAAATCAATTCTTGTTCTCTTTAAGGTATATACACAGTGAAGGAAAGAAAAAGATAACAGATTAGTTAACCATCAAAATGCCTGGACCATAATGGACATTAAACGATGAAATGGCATTTATTATTATTATTATTATCAGTAAATTTACATCAAATTTCTTAGTTGTTGATGGATGTGTAGCTAAATGTTGCTAGGCTCAATCTTGAGAAGTTACGGCAAAGCAATTACACACTGTTTACACTCCATCAATAACAAACCAGCACAAACTAAGGGACAGATTCCAATTGCTACTAAAACAGCTCCATCCTTGACCTTGCAGGGCAGAGTCGAAGCAATGGAACAGCCAAGGAACTTTACAGGTCAGAGGAAACATTGTATAAAGATTTGATGTTATATAAGACAATATGGAAAGATCATTTATTCAGCAACAGATAAATCTAGGTCAAAAGAAACATTTAGAAGGATATGTTGAATTTGGCTTACAACGAACAGTGTCTTGAGAGAGTTGTCATTCTTGTCACAAACTGCAAAAATGTGACTACTATCCATCATCCCACAGCCCACATATGGACTGTCCTTCATTTTCTAAAATCTATGAACATTGCAGATGGCAAGAGCCTTTAGGAAACTAAATAGCAACTTAGTAATGAGGTGTTTGAAGGAATCATGTTGAGACAAACCAGACTCCAGATAAATCAGTGTAAGTACTTTTACATATTGTTTAAAACCCCATGACCAGACCAATAGAGAGAATCCATAAGATTTTTGGATGGCTGTTCCCTAAGAGAGAGTGAATAAGACATCTCTCTCTCCTTTTTTTTTTTTTTTTGCAGAAAGCCAAACACCAATCTTGGCAAAAAACCAAACAACAAATCTATTAGGAAATATTAGCGGATTTCTGGAACTAAGAATGTTTTCATTTCTTTTTTGGTTTCTAATTAAAAAACCAAAACAGAACATCAGCATCAATTAGTGGGCAGCACTTTAAATAAAAAGCCCAAGAAAATGTTTGTGTTGTGTAGAAAAGACTTTCTGGTGTTTTAGTTTAGTAAGGTTCACAATTCAGACATGCACCATGAGGAACTAAATTCAGTCACCCTCAGGTAATTACTAATACTTTTTAATTACTAATATTTTGTGACATCTTCTCATATTTCAAACATATAAACAGCATGTCAACAGGTTAAGATGTCTTGAAAAAAATCACCTATAGATTTACAGATTTTTTTCTGAAGACTGACTCTCCCATTTTTTCAATGTTTTTATTACGAAAAATTTCAAACATGCAGCAAAGTTGAAAGAATATTACAATGAGCATCTGTGTACCCACCACCTATATTCTACC
The DNA here is from genome assembly GCA_031878705.1 of Tapirus indicus. Lineage (NCBI taxonomy): Eukaryota > Metazoa > Chordata > Mammalia > Perissodactyla > Tapiridae > Tapirus > Tapirus indicus. The sequence continues at coordinate 43,920,177 of CM062925.1, forward strand.
ATTAACATTTTACTGTGCTTGCTGTATTATCTATCTATCTGTCTATCCATCCCTCTAGACATGGATCAATCCATCTTATTTTCTGATGCATTTCGAAGTGTACTGTAGGCATCAGTTCACTATTCCCTAAGTACTTCATCATGCATATTGTTAGCTGGAGTTCAATGTTTGTTGACAGCTTTATTCTTTTGATGTAAAATTGACATACCATGAAAAGAACACATCTCAAATGTGCATTCTGAGTTTTGAAAAAATGCATGCATCTGTGTTAGCACAGCTCCTAGCAAGATATCAAACATTACAATCACTCCAGAAAGTTCCCGAATATCCCTTCCCAGGCAATACTCACCCTCAGCCCTCCAGAAACAACCATTGTTGTTATTTTTGTTCCCACTATTGATGAGTTTTCTCTAGAACATCACACAGTATATACTCTTGTGGAAGGCTTCTTTCCATCAGTATATTGTTGGGCATATTAGTACTTTGCTCTTTTTTATTGCAGAGGGATATTCTGTTACGATTATAGCTACAATTTGTTTATTAATTCTCCTATTTATGGACACAAGGGCTGGAAACCAATTTTTGACTATTATGAATAACATTTCTGTGGACAGTCGTATACATGTCTTTAGATCCTGCAGCTCATCTACAGGCATTCTCAGTCTCTCCCCACAAAACTGACAGTCCATGGGGTTTATGTAGAGGGAGGACTGTGTACTTCTGACTCCCAGATAAGTTTAAATTTCAGGTTCTGCTTGGACTTGATAAGTTCAGTGGAGTGCTTTTTTTCGTTTTTTTTTTTTTTTTTCATTGAACATTTGAGCACAGATGGAAAGAATGAAAAAAGGAAAGTAATGACCTTAGGCATATTCTTGAAGTATGAATGCACTGTTTTCTTCAAATAACTTATATGTGAAATATCAGTTTGCCATTCTAGGAGGAAAAAAAATAAAAGAATTATTGTATAATCTCTGTGCTTCTTCCATAAAGATTGACTGCGGCTTAAAATAGCCTGGGGTTATTAATGCTGTAAATCTCTCTGAAAGAGATTTCAGTGCTTGTTCCTCTTGTTCTCAAAAAAAAGAAAAAAGAAATATCAGTATATCATAGATCTCACACAAGTGACACAATTTCAAACTCTATCAAGACTAGACTATTACTAATGCCCAGGGCTAAAATGAATTGTGGAATTCTTAAATGTTTCTCTAAATAACCAAATATATTGAAACAAAATTTTCTGGTATAGATAGACCTTTCAAATGGCTACCTGAAAACTTGAAGCTTTGACTTCTATAAGACTACACAAGGATGATGATATTGTACCAATTCTTCAAAAGAATTGGAAACGACTAATTACATGTGATTCTAAGTTGCAGGGGGGAGGTTGGGCAGGAGTTAACAGAAAGATTTCTTTTAACTTATACAGTTTTATGTCAAAAGTTGTTATGATGCTATCTAAAATTTTCTTTCTGTACACCCATTACTACATGAACACACAACTGAAAATCCTACAAACATGTTACAGAATGAATCTTCTTAAATACTACAGAATGATTTTTTTTAAGAATAAAATATATAGAGAGAGAATATATATTTTCCATCTATTCTTAAAAAGAAATTTAGTTATCCTTCTATTTCATCTCTATCAATTCATCTACAAAATTTCATTTCTAAGACTTCTATGTTTTTCAGAAAGGAAAATGTACACTTTGAGGTATTACAAAGAAAAGGAGGTAAGTTGTTTTATTAGGTTAATATCAAGAAAGTTAAGCACGTGTACAATGCATGGAATCTACAGAATGATAAAAATTAATAATAGTCTTACTGAGGTGAATATCATACCAGCATTTGAAGTGACAATAATAGCAGATCCCTTCAAAATTTTATTTTTACTTTTTTCTTTTTTAAATAGATGAGAACTGAAAAGAGGGACTGGGCAATGTTTCCTTAGCTATCTAGGTCAGGAGAGCCATCTGGCACTCATTTTAATCACCATGAGAGCCTTGGAGGAACCAATAAACCCTACACTAATATTCCAATCTATTCACTAATGGTGATAATCAAAACATCTGGTTAGGGTTTCCCTTTACAAGAGTCTCCTCCAAGGATTGTATTAGGTATCAAAGTTCCTACTGAGCTGTGCTGACTATCAACAACAGCTTCCCCCACCTTATCTCTGCCTAACTCTAGCCATGCATACCACCTTGCCTCTGCCTATAGACCAATTCCAAATCTCATCTGAGCTTACATAGGAAGCACAGCATTCACTGATTCTAAGAAGCATCTCAAACTCTATTATTATTGCTGTCATTTTGTGCCTGTTCCCAAAGTTTTTGCCTAAACTCTGACTTCTTTTAGTCCAGACCCTATCTTGGGTTCCTGTTGTCAAACTGTTCAACATCCACTTTGGTAGATGACCCTTGACTCTTTAGCCTCCTCAGTGTTTCTTCTCTGTTCCCTGACCTTCCAGATGTAAGCTCTTTTTTCCTAGAGCCTCTTGATTGCTTCTTCTTCTCTACACCTCTTGACCACTCTAGATTGGACCCAACTGTTTTATATTTATCTCCACGTTGGCCAATCCAAATTCCATGTATAATAGAATAAAAACTGGGCCAGAATTTTGAGATATATGGATTCTAGTTTGGACTTAATACTAACTAGCATCGTGATCTTCCGGGATTTCTATTCATTTATACCATGGAGAAGCCTTATCTCTAAATTTGCTTCCAATTCTAGCATCTTATAATTTTGTACATATCTTTTTGATGATAATAATTACAATCCATTGTCAGCTAATGACTAGGTTCAGATATACTCAAAATTTCCTGGTTATGATGACCATCCCCAAATAAATGAGAATCTCTAGTCAATAGACAATTGCAAGAGTTCTCAATACGGCTGCACAGAAGAAATATCTGGGGAGCTTTTACAGAATCTATTGCCTAGGGCCTATTCAGACCAATTAAATCCAACAGGAGCAGGGCATATGTATTTTATAAAAGCTCCCACATGTGATTCTAATGTACAGCTAAGATTGTGAACTACTGTAATAATCAATATGAGTCAGTTTATTGGACACAGATTTAAAAAATGGCCATTTCAAGGAGTGAATCAGAAAAAGTATTTCCTGGAACAACATGGGATATTAATAAATACATGAATTCAAGAAGTAAATTGTCCTGTCAGCACAGACAAATCTTACCTTTTAGAAAATATAAACATAATGATTTTTGGCCTCAGACTTTGACTGTTACACATACATTGGTTGAACTAAAAACAAAATAACTTATCAATGCTTTAAATATGATAGAGATTCATCTCTTTTGGAAATTGTTCCATTTCCTTTAATAATATGGTTACATATATTCTTGTGAATCAAGAAGTCAGCAGAGTTCTGCTTCTGGTGGTAAGGTCACAGACCGCAAAGAGTGTTGACCAGGAAAATCACTGGGTTTACTTAATTGATTATGAATTGATCTCATTACCTTTCTACACTCTTACTGTTAACAATGAAATTTCACACATATTCACAAAAGTATAAAATAATAAGAGTGAAGGACAAAGCCCAGGAATAAGACAAAATGGATAACAGCAGTAATCACTGTGTATTACTACTGCAAAAATCAATAAAGCAAATATGTTATTCTTCATATTACAATAATGTTTTTCTGAAAACGGTTGTCTGCATCCGATTTAAAAAGGCAGCTGCTTGTGTTTGCTTAAAACAAAAGGGTGGTTGACTTAATGAATTATTTACAGGCATGCAATATGGCAACATTGTCATTATGAACTCTCTTCTAAGATCTCCTCTGGCTACTCCTGGCAGGGTGTCAATTTGCTTGTTTTTATGGTAGGTGCATGAAATTGTGAAGCCATTCTGAGAAATGAGATTCTGCCATTGGATGTACTAATGCACACAATCCCAGTAAGAAAGCCATGGTGACAAGAATGGTGGAAACATTTATTTGGCATTAACAACGTGTAATGTGAAGTTCAAGTAAAGAAGTAACCATTAGAATTACACAAAGCCGAAAGCAGACTTGAAAATCGGCCCAAGGCCTAAAAGAAATCAGGTCAGGCTTATAGGAGGAGCTGAAGAGAAAAAATATATATATACTCGGTGACCTTTTTCTTTTCCCTGTTATGTATGCTACCTACCTCTCAATATCTGCTTGACAGGGGAGTATTGGGAGTGTTTAAGTTTCTGCACCACAGCAATGAAATAGAAGAAATTAAGTGAACTTGGGAGTTTATAAGAAACCAAAATAAAAGGCTTAAGAAGAAAAATTATGGACACAAAGTAGCTTGACAAATTAAATTCTAATTATTATGCTTGGCAACATCCTACCAATCCCAAATTTGCTCAAACTTCCTTCTATTAAACCAGTGTATTTAGACAGACAGCCTATCAAGGCAGGTGGCTGTTAGAAGCAGGTCAGAATCCAGAAGGAGGCCCCAAATAACAACAAAACTTCGTAGAGGAGATTGTAACCTACCTTCAGGTAAGAACCATGTGTAAACTGGCACAATGCCTTGACTGTCATCACTGATCCAGGATATTGGCTGATGCAATGATTTGATAAACTGAAATTTCAATTTATAAAAATGGCCTTGTGAGAAGATTTTGTAAACTAAAACCAGTTACTATTGGTAATTTCTTCCACATGAGCCCACAATGCCAGTCCCAGAATATAAGGAAGGGGCTATGAAGAGAACGAGGAGGAGTTGTAGCTCCGTGTTTATTCTTCCAAAAATTCTTTGGTGATGATCTGTCACATCCTGTTCCCTATGCCAGGCCCGGAGCATACAGTCGTGAACCAGCCTGCCATCCTCCCCGCCTCCATGGCCCTTAGAGTCCAGTAGGGAACTTTCATTTGAAAATTTGATGGGCTTTATATGCTAGAGATTCTGGTGGAGAACTAGCATTTCTTTCTTAAAATGCTTATTTATACTCTGAGGGTCATAATTGTTTAGAGCTATCTCTTCATGCTTGAATCAAGGACACCAAAGGGTAAAAGTAATAGATTTTCTTATTAACTCTTTGGAAAACTCTTAAATGCTAATAAGAATGTGAACAAAGTGTGACTAAATATAATTCATATTGAATACTTGAGCTACGCACCCTCTTGTGATGGCATGAGTGGGCTTTATTGTGAAAACAGTAGCTGTGAGCTAAGGGGCCTCTGGTAAATTCGCAGGGCGGGCATATAAACTCAGATTGCAGCTGGAGCATTTTCCAGTTTGAAGGACAGAGAAGCATTAGGGAAATCACTCCCTCTCCAGCAGGAGTAATGCCTTCTCTAATAGCTCTGAGACACTATTCAAAGGAAGTAAAAGATTAGTCATCACCAAGTCAGGGGTAGAACTGATTAATTTACTCTAGTCACAGATCAAATTCACCAGAAAATTGCCAAAGTACATTTGCCTTTTTGTAGTCCTAGATATAAATTTAAAGTTGGGATTACCAAGTCTAGTGGTCTTTTTATCTTTTTATGGTTCCCGTAGACATACTAATTTTATGCATGGAAAGTAGCAGCCAAGAGAGGGTTAAGGGCAGGGACTCCAATTCCCAGGAATCCTGACCCTTTTCATGCGCAAACTGTGCAGGTTTGGACAGGCCATTTAACCTTTCTGAGCTTCTATTTTCTCATTGGGAAATTGAGAAAATAATAATAATTATTATAATAATACCTAAATCAATAGATTGACATGAAGGTGAAGATAATTAATGGAACAGTTCTTAGTCTAATAAGTAACAATATGTGCTCAAAAATGTTAGATTTATATTGTTATTATTGCCATTATTTTAGTTTTCCTACCAAAAACCCCTGTGGCAATCCTTTAATATTGAGTCAACCTAGCAATTTCTTATAAATCATATGCGACCCGAGGTCTACCAATTGCATACCCTGGAGCCATCACGCAAGAAGAAGGCAGGAGAAGAATGATATTTCAAAATTAAACAGAAATTTACATAGGTATGTTGACTGTAAACTCTAACTCCTATGGAGAACTCAAGGCTTTGTCTTTCCTATCTGCAACTCATTCCATCCCCAAACAGGGGACCTCTGATACGTGCATCAACAGCAAGGACACTCTTGAGATTGGTTTCCTTTAGGATTTATTTTCTCTTTTTCCTTCAAAATCGTTCACATAACTTTGTCCCTCCCACTTCTCTCCCAAGCTACTGGTGAAAGATTTAAAGCTGTCTCCTCTTTGGGAAAAGCCTTCTGAAATAGGAAGGTCTTGAAAAACTGAGATGGGGTCCATTGGAAAAAAACAAGGGAAAGTGTGCTCTAGGGAGAAAGTCTTTTTTCCCTGAATACGGCTTTCACTTTACTGTGTTATTATAGCTCAAGGACCAAAACCCAGGAATAGAAACCAATGGGTTCTGTCTTCCTTTAGTCACCAAGTTAGAAGGCCACAAAGGGTCCAGAAGTTTTAGAATTAATTAGGAATGCACTGGCTGAGAGGGTCTTTTCTGCAATAGCTATTTTTTAGAAATATCTGATGCAGGGTTCCAAGATTCTAATTCTATTAGTATACTCTGGTGTGTTGAGGAACAGAAGTGACGTTTCTCAACATTTTAAGTACTGAATGCCATTTAATTAAGCACTCTTTGGAAAACCACATTTGACTGATATCTTGCTCATTGAATTTTAATACTTCTACTGAGTTGACAACACAATGCTATTAATAATATCTGTCATATAAGGCCTATAATCAGCAAATAGCCAAGAAGTGTGAAATCAAATATACACTATTGTTTCCTTTCTTTACACCCTTATAGTTAATATCAATTTTGTAGTTCATTGTATATTTGAAAAAGAAATACAATTAAAAATAAACATATTTAAAATATATTTATGTACTATTTTAATGCCTTTTTTAATATAGGGATTTATTATTTCTAAAGTATCCACATATATATAATTTCTTACAATTAAAACAATCACAATAAGTTTATTATTATCTCAATTTAACAGACAAATAAACTGACACTCAGTTGTCATAAGATCCCAACTTGTATAAGATCCCAAAGTTAATAAGTGACAGAATTAGGAAATAAATCCAGATGCTATGAAACCAAGTTTTAGATCTCTTTTCACCTCATTGCAGTTGACTTTTTGTTATAGTATGAAAGCACAGAAGAATTTGGTATTCCAATGGTTTTCAACTTACTTTTAGCATTGACTTCATTCCTTAAATAAAATATCACGCATAAACCTGATGCATCTGATGAATAAAAGTGGGCAGCAGAGCATCTGCTTGATTCCCGCCATCTCCATTTTTCAGAGACCTCTGTGGAACTTCCACGAAATCCTAGGGGGTTCTCAGAGTGCAGTTTGAAGACACTTAGCATCTAGATCTATCTCATCACCTTTGGGTGTGATCACATGTGGGCAGGACTGGCTACATAGTTTGTGGGGCTCAATGCAAAATGGAAATGCAGGGCCCCATGTTAAAAAAATTATCAAGAATTTCAAGATGGTGACAGCAAAACCAAGCATGAGGCCCTTGTGAGTTCAGGGCTCTGTGCAACGGCACAGGTCACATCCAGCCTTGTATGTAGACCAGGATTTATCTTCAAAACCCTTTTACTAAATGGTCTGTAGACCAGGGTGTTTATCATTTCTCAGTGACCCTTGTCTATGCTCTAGTTTATTCTCATATTCATATTTGTGTTTGGGAAGGGTCATTAAAGCTGTTCAAATTATATTGTAATGGAGTAATTTATAAATTATTAAAAAATATTTTTCCCTTGTCTGCATACCAGAGCTCCACTCTAGCTCATAGTAGGTACCCGTATTTTCAGGGGAGATTAGTATTATTTTTAAAAAGGAATCTGAAGTGAAAGATATTCAGCTTCTGATGTGGAAGCTCATAGCTTGAGAGCAGGTATTTAAAATTCCTTTAATCTCTTCCTCCCACTCCTTATCCAACCATCACAATATCAACTATCAATCATGGTGGGCACAGTTAATAGACCGTATCACTAGATTGTGACAGAGACACTGCCATATGTTCAACACACCTGTCTCATATTGCTCCTGGACACCCAGGAAGATGGTGTTTCCCAGTCTCTCTTGTAGTTAAGGGGCTAATAGAGTGAGAATGGAGTGATGTTTACAATTTCTGGGCCTGGCCCCCAAACCTGTACACTCCTCCAAGCACTCTCCCTTTCTTCAGCTGCAACCAAATGCAGAGGTCCAGTGGAGAACTCAGATACCCTAAAAGATGATCGAGCCAGAAGATGGAAGGATCTTAGGGCCCCAAATAACTCCACACAACAGAGCATCTTGGTCCCCAACACACCCAATGGTCCACATTGGACTGTGGCGAGACTGAGAATAAATCTGTACTGTATTATGCAACCAAGATTTGGGGTTGTTGTTACAACAGTTAGCATTATCTTACCTGACTAATACATATAGTCTGACATTACTGGGGCTTAGCAGGAGTTAAAAAGAAAGCTATAAGTAAGCATATTAAATAAGGGCTCTCCTCCTTCTGATCCCAGGAAATTTGTGTGAGGAGACACAGGGAGGTAGAAAGCAGAGTTATACAACCATGTATATGTCTCTTGAGTTTTCCTCTCTGAGTGTTTTCCTCTTGAAGAAGAGAAGGCATGTTAAATATGTCAAAAGGACTATTGAGGGTATCACTTCTTGCCCTTCTCTGCATTTGTGACTCTGAGAGACTTTCTTGCCCCAGGAAAGGATAGACCACATCAACCTGGTGGTGCACCAAGTCCATGCAGAGGGAAGCCTGGATATTTAGCTTTCTCGAGCAACCCCTGGTTCCCAAGCACTGTACACAGAACATGGAGGAGCAGAGTCTGACTAGAGAAGAGGTGAGAGGACGTGCTGATGTGAGGTAAGATGGCTCTCTGGCATGTGCAGCGAAGGGGATAACAAAGATGGGGCCAAATGAAAGACAGAGCCACATCTAACAGAAGTCTGTAGAAAGAGCACAAACCGAAATGGGGTCAAAACCACCAGAAAATGCTAACGGGCTGGCTGAACTGAGTCAAGATCACAAGTTATCCCAGCCACAGAATTTAGCTATGAACACCCTCAGGGCAAGCAGCACACAGATGCATAAGAGGCAGAAAGTTTGGGTAGAAGGGCCCCAACTCTTCTCCACTCCTGGGAAGTTTCATAAGCCACCTCTTTCAACCAATATGCACTGACAACATCACAGGAAAGAAATAGGGGATGGCAGCTACCTCAGAGAAAAACATGATTACTTAAAAGACTAAACACTGTAACTGGGCTGTTTAAATTATCAGGCGGATTACACTTTAAACAGGATTGGATATTAACAAGTTTTTTCCGTTGAACATTAAGTGGGAGATGGGGAGTTGGTGGGGGATGGGGGAGTGGAGGGACTGAATATTGGAAGCTCAGATTAGTTTCAGGCAAAATAAAGTATTCACCTTTTCTTTGCACATCTAAGTTTTGATATGAGTTAAATTTGGTGACTCTGCTACATATGATTAAAAGAAAAGTAAACTAAACAATTTCAAATTGTCTGCTAAAACACCATACATCGCAGGACTCTTTCTTGTGGGAAAGTCTGGCAACGACAGATTTTTGTAGATTGATGTCACTCCTTTTCTCGATTCAGCAGTGCCATGTTTTTTTAAAAGTATCATTTTCCCACCTCGATTCTTGTGAAATATAACACACAAGAAGGAAAAGTGCGTAACACAGTGCCAGGTTTTTCATGTTTTCTTCCCAAGCAGCGCACTGGAAAACTGAGCTTGCCAAGAACAATGTCAGAAGCATCAATTGACTACAGTGATAACAACATACCCAGGAGGCAGGCTGTCTGACAATAAAGTTGCCAAAAAAGAAATAGCTGTACCTGTGGAGACCCTGAGTAGTTCCACGAAGGTGGTCCATAACCAACAATAAAGGCAGCACAGAGCAGCTAGAAGTTCTTCTTTTAACCCAGTGGGAGCTTCCTGAGGATTCTGAGCCATTTGGCTTCGCTGGGTCACTCCAGGGAGGATACAAGTCCTGCGTCCTGGAGCAATGACAGTTTTATCAAGAAGACAAGAACAGCCACTAAGCACTTCCCTCTTCACACGCATCTTTATATTTCACTCTGGTTGACGATCGAAACCAAATTCTATTCCCTGAAAATTGGCCACCAGACATAATTGCATGAGTAGAAAACAGCTAAGTAGGTAGGAAAGTGGTTGGATGCTCTCACTTTGTGTGGTATTTTTGCATTTATGCTAGTTGCTTTAAGCAGTTCTTCTAACTGGTGCTTGAGTGCACCAAAATGGCGCAGTTTTAAGCAGTAGTGGAAGAGTCAAAGCTTGACTATTTCAAACTTAACTGCAAAATGGGTATATAGTTTCTGCAAGGACCAGAACATTTTGGGTCATATCAGATTCCATCTCTTGTCCAGAGGACTTGCCAGATAAAGTAATCTCTTTAGGCTGGCTGGGGAGAGGCTGAAAGCACAGAGGGCAAGAATGGAGATGGGAGGTAAAGCCCCTGGGATTGATGCTAAAAGTTTGTGTAAGACCACATCCAACTCTTGCGAGTGATGCTGACTTCCAAGTTTTTTCCTTTTTCTCTATCTTAGAAGTATACTAGGAAGAGAGAGGGAATGAGGAGAAAGTGGCGTAGACTTCACGGCCTTGTCCCCCGGTGAAGTATCAGATCTGTGTGGGTGTGGGTGTGCTACTCACTTGCAAAATAACCCAGTCTTGATCTGTTTTCTTATGGCTTATATAGTGTTAGTTTTCTCCACCAGAGAGCCCATAAGCTCATTTTGGACAGGGATTTTATGTCCATCAGGATCCTAACAGGATGGCACACTAACTAGGATAGTTCAAAGAGGGTTTAATGGAGGAAAAAGGTGGGGGTAGGGTGTAAGGAGACCACAGGGGATGGTACAGCACCCCGGGATAGTAACAGAGTGGCTGTTACCACCCTAGGCTCAAAGAAAGCTGGAAGAGAGTCCCGGAGCTTCTGCTCTGACCTTTCATAAAGGCCAGATGGAGGCGGGCAGGCCAGAGAGAGGGACAGAGTACTCTCTTACCTTCCTTCTCCCTCTGGCCAGGGGCCCCCATGGCTGAGCCCAAGGGGAAGCCAGAGGGCTCAGGAGTCCCAAGAGGCTCCCTGAGCCAAGAGCAGGGTCGAGAAAGGCTGAGAGTGAATCTGGAAGAGGCAAACTGAAGATCCTCCGTACAGACACGTTACCTTTTCTCTTTCAAACCCGCAGCACCTGGCCTTGGTAACCAGCTGTTTGATTAAGAGGTTGCCCTTGGCATCTCAATGGCTCTTTTTCCTTATCTGTGTAGTAGTAATGCACCTGCCTGCTTCCAGGCCCCACAGAAAAGGAAGCTTACATCTATTTGAGGTGCCCTAAAAAAACCTGACTACAAGAATGATTTTAAAGCATAATTTAAACCAAAGCAATAACAGACCTCTAAAAGCCCTGATCAAGAGTCCCAAGTAAATTCAGCTTCTGTAATTGCCAGTGCATGTCTATGTCCTCGACTTTATGAACCAACTCCAGCATCCCAGCGTTTACATCACTCCTTGATCAATCTTCAGTAAGGAATTTACCTCTCTAATAACACGCTTCTCAGCATCAGGCAGGTCCCAGAATGACCATCAAACAGAGGCAATGTGAACAGCTGGGAGTGTCTGATGGTAGTAAACACAGATGTGCCTGACAGGACATTAACTGCTTAGCACAGTGATGTAACTGACTTCTTTAACGTTCGGGAAGGCTTTGTGGTCCCCGAGATGCTGCGGCCTGGGTATAATGATTGCGCGTTCCCCATCCGCTCTTCGGAGAAGGTGTTTCTGCGGCATTTGATGCAGTGCTTCTGCTTGGTGTTAATTATGAGATCAGCTCAAGGCCTGTGATTTACAGCCTGGGCTCAGAACTCTTTCAGTAATTCAGTTCCCGTAAGTCTGTGTTATTGGCTCCTGAATGTACTTGCTTAAGTCAATTAAAAAATAAGCTGAAGAAATTCATTTCTTATGCAAAATTAAATCTAATATACACACTGAATATTGCACCTTGTCATGTTCATTTCTAGCTCAATTCTACCTTTTACTGCTCACTTGCAGCTTGAGAATTCCCATTTAAAGCAAATGTTTGGATTCTTGAAGAGAGAAAATTGGCCTTTTTGAAAATGTTTGGTTATAAAACAACTTTGATAGAGTATTAAAGTACAAAAAAGATTTTTAGTGTTCTTTTGTGGCATTATCAGTCAACCAACCTCATCACAAGACTGACAAATTTATAGTCTCTTGGTGAAATGGAAATAATCCTTCCATTAACCTGTTCTTTGCATAAAAAATGGCATTGGTGGACCTGACAGGCATGAGGTATCAGCGATGATAACTCGATGAGTGGTCACTGTAATTTCTACCCTGCCCTTCCCAATCTACCTAATACCAGTGTCGTGTAGGTTGATAAAATTAAGAGAAGGGTTTGCAAGAAACAAAATCTCCTTTAGTTTTATAATCCCTAAATGAACAAACACATAAAACAAAAGCTATCCAGTTTCAGACCAATGTGCTGTGTGTCTGTTCACAGCTAGGCTTTCAGATCTGATGGAGGAAAATCTCAGGGCGTGGTTACTTGCTAACATCTCTAACCTGAGCCAACTGTCTTAAAAATGCATTCTTCAGGCACAGGCTATCCTGTCCAGTGAAATACATCACCACTCCTGAAAATCTTCTGAATAGCCTCAAGACTACTGTGGATGGGTCAAGGGTGTCACTGTCACGTAAAGTACTTGGCAAAAACTTTGAAATACTTGAATATTATTTTTTATTAGAGAATTGCTAAAGTCAGGATGACAAGCAGGTTTTATCTCCTGGCCATTCTGATTATTCAAAGCCGTTATCTGGAGGGATGTTCTCAGAGGGACCCTCAGGGGAGTCCCAGGTTCAGTGGAAAAGAGGGCAGGGGTGGCTGGGTGGTGTTGGAGGTCTAAGGCTGGGCTACAGCATCATCCCTTCATCTGGCAGCCTCTACCCTCTCCTTTCCAGGCACTGAGATAAACCATTGTTTAATATGGAATTGTGTGTTTCACAGATCATATGTGTGATGATTTTATTGTAATGATTGTATAGATACAATTTATATATCTACATATATGTACAGAAAAATGTAACTTAGCACATAAAATTCTGGAGGAATTCACAGAATCTGGCTAAGTAAAAAAACTGATTTGATTTAATGGTTATTTAAACAACACCGCCTGAGTTCATGGTAGAGGTGGTAAATAGGGCAAAAATCCTATAGTTAGAAAATAAACTACTCAGTTTGGAAAATTTATGCTAGACTATAGGGATGCAGAAATAAATACAATCTGGTCCTTCCTCTTGGGGAACTTGAATTTTTTTTCTTTTTCTCCTTTGATTTCAACCAATTTTAAATTTACTTGGGTGTCAGCTATGGTTTTGAGATGAGTCATCTTAATCAACTATTAGTGTTCTTTGTCTCCAAATGACGTGGCAGCTTTTTGAATCCCTAAATGTTGTGGGTGCCCTGGAAGAGAAACAAGGTAGCTTCTACATCTCCTCCAATGATTGGCTGGCTCAGGGGATTTGTCATCAGTCCCCAGAGAAGGAAGTCACAGCAGTTATCATCCTAGGGCACTCTCAGCAGGCCACAGTGATAAGTGATTAATTTACACTGGGAATTCTGACTACTAACTAGTTTGGAATACTTGAGTCAACCCATCAGTTTCTACTCCCGCCGGGGAAAGTAAATTAAGATCAGGAGGTTGCTTGGTGATTAATGAATGAAAACAAAAGGAACTGAATGGTTTTAAGAGTTTGCTTCCAAGAAATCCTTTAGAAGTCAATCAGTTGTTTGATTTGAAATTCTCTCTCTCTTTATATGTATGTAATGTTTTCTCTTATACCAACTGGAGTTTATCATATAGTTATATACTCAGGTTAACCTAAAGAATAATTCCCCCTTTTTGGAAGGAAATATAGTTACACATAGGTTATTATTATTATTTTTTTTAATGATAGCATTTAGTAATGGAAGTGGGGGATAATGATAAGCTTTACCTCAATTTCAGGAGATCCTCAAGACCTTGGCTGTCTGGTATATTGTTATAAGAGGCAAGGTATGCAGTCTGCAGGTAGAGGTTGATAAGGAGACACGCTGGGATGCTATTAATGAGACGAGGGTGATGGAGGTGATGGAGGAGCAGCAATAGTGCAAGGATAGTTGTGAAGGCCCCACCGACCCTTCCCTGATCTCTTAGAGGCCAGCAGTTGGGCGGGAGGTAAGAGTTCAACGGGTGCTGTCCTAGGCAGCCAGAGGCCAAAGGGAGTGGAGAAACAGAGAGACAGGAAACCCCAGTGAAGGAAGTTTGGGACAAGGAGTCAGTTCCGAGGCTGGATAAAGATACTCTGAGTCCTTAAGCACAAAAGCAAATATTTGTCCCTCCACACCCTGACATACTATGTGTTCTTAAACATAAAGACAAGAGTAATATGTAAAACAAGTAAAGGATGCCTAAAAAAGTTTTATTTTTTCACGATGACTACATCAATTCCTTTAAAAAATTTTAAAATATAAACTACTTTTAAAAAATACATACGCTTAGTTTGACTTTTAGGTGTTCAGTAATGCTAGTCTGTAAGTATTTGGGATAATTCTGACTACTCAGAACTCAACTAATTCAGCTCTGTGAAGATAATGTCTGCCCACTGGTTGCATGCCCAGCTGGTACAATGTCCTGAGCATTGTAGGGACTAATAAATATTTGTAGATGGCCAGTCTGACGGGTTAAATGAATCCTAGATCTATTAAAGGGAACCTTCTCCAGCTCACACCTATCAAGCTGGGGGTGGAGTACAAAGAGGGGATATACTGCCCAGTTCACTACCAGGGCTAGAAGGTCAACAATGCATCCTATTTTCTACAGCTTTCAATTTTTTAAGTTTCATGCTTTGGGGATATTTACGTATTTTCTGTTATCAGTCTCTAACTGCCACCTGGTTATCCTTTATTAAATTAATTTTAATCAGAGCACGTCTGGTATTTACTTTCCCTTTTGGCCATTGTTCTTCCCTGTTACATGGCTGACTCTGTGAAGGCAGCAGACATGGCTCTCTAATTTATAGCTGTCTCACCAGAGCCTGGCACAGAGTAAATGATCAACATATATTTGTTGAATAAATAGATGATGACTGTCTCCTAATTTCCTTCCTCTTTTTTTCCAGTTGGAGCCCTCTAAATAAGGTAACTGTAAGTTTGTCATTGAAACCAGGATTCTTTTTTAGAATGAAAGGAAGTGCTATAGATTATTATACCAGGACAAAGGCAAAATCTGAGATTGTCCCGCCCAAACTAGGACATATGGTCACTCTACCTTGAAAGGTCTCTCCCATTTTTTTTCCCCTGGCTTTCTTAATTATTGAAAGAAATGGGAAAACCATTTTTAGATAGTAGATGTCAGGAATCCAGCAAATTTCATTATTGCTTCTATACCAAATAGCTAATAAGTTGCCAGTTATGCTTGCCTCTCTCCCAAGACCACAACAAGTTCTCTGGCTGGCTATTTATGCTTTGTTTTGTTTGTTTGTTTTTAAGGATCTGCTGTTATTAGGACTGGCTTTCTGGATGATTCAGAATTTCTTGATCCTAAACAATCTTGTTACCTGGTTCTCATTCCCTAATCATTATGCTTAGTTATTATAGCCTTCTTGTCCCAGGCTCCTGTCTGAGTTAAATATTTGGATTCTACGATTCTCCCCAACTCCATTTGGAGCTCCTGCTGGCAACTTCTAGCCTCTTCTTGACAAGCACCAGATATCAACAATGCAGATAAGCCAGCCTGGATTTTGGCTGAAACTCTTACCCCTGAGAAGCGACATAGAAGCTTCTCTGATGCTCCCTCTTGCCTTATATCTGCACTTGGCCTGGACTCAGACTTGGAGAGCTACTCCCTTGCCTTCAAAAGAAATGCAGACCACTACTTATCAGATAAGGTGGCTTTCTTTATAATTGCTACCTGTCATGTAGTGGAACTTGGAAAAAATTTGACCAGGTTGTATATATGGATTGTTGGAGAAATTTTTGAAAGCAAGGATCATGAAGAGAAAGCCTGCAGTCTCCTTCCTCTCAGCACTTTACTGAGAGCTCTAGAAAGTCTGGGCAATCTGCTGGACACGCACTGGATTTTTGTTCCAGTTGTTCTCCGTTCTTACAGGGTAGGCACGAGAGTGATACTGTTAATGTGGGTACAAACAGAGTGTGAGGGTGCCAGGCAGCCTGAGTTTACATCACAGCTGTTTACAGGAGTTGTCTGGGAAAAATAGCTTCGTGCCCATGGGAAGTTGCCGGTGTTCTTACTAGGATGGGGAATTCCCTGGGTCCGTGGGAGGTTGAGTTGTCAGAACTGCTTAAAAAACAAACTGTAGATGGTGTGTTATTTATTCACATCCCACTTCCATCATGCTATACAGGGAATCAGCGTGACAACAATTCATCAGTTTCAAATAAAAATGCAAGTAAACCTAGATGATTTCAATCTGAAAAACACATTTAGGAGATAGGCCTTCCTATTGTTTTATTAGAAAGGAAATTTCATTGCTTTCTTGATTCCCTTTTAATAGAGGTAGTGTTAAAAGTAAAATGGAAATGAAAGATGATGGATGGCCTATGGGTATCTTACTCAACGACAGAAAACAAGACATATAAATAGAAATATTAATCAATGCTCTAAGCTTAGTTCGGGTGCTAAGCTGTGGAATGTAATATACCCCACAGCTTAATTATTATTTTTATGGATATAGTGGCCAAACATACCCCAGGCAATTGCATCAATAAAAATCTTCTGCTAGAGTGGGTTCAGCACAGGGCTGCGCTACTTTTCTGCCAGGAGAATAGCTTTGGATTTATATTAGATTCATGCTAATATTTTGAGCAGTGCATCCTGGATCTTCTTCATTTTAAATGCACAGTTGAAGATACTTGCATTCAGTTTCCAAGTTAGACCTTAGTTTTGTTCTGGAGATGTGCCTGCTCACACCAAAAAAGATGTCAATTGAACTGGGCCATGTGATGCTACATAAAATCAAGCTTGCTACAAAAATAAATTGGCTGAAACAAATGCTTTCATCAGAAATGTCACTACTGAACAAGAAATAAAAGGGATATTTTTTTCTCTTGGGCAAGAGTAGTGGATTACAAAGAATTTTTTTCCTAGTATTAAATTTTAAATATGATTTTTCTATAGAGAATTAGCATTTATTTAAGGCACATAAAGAAAGCAGATCAAAATCTCTCTCGTCTAGCAATGAATCTTTAGAAAAATAATTTATTTTAATGTAGCCATACTTTGTAGGAAAAAACAAAAAAACTGCAGAGGAAATCATGCCAGAGAGTTTTTCCCCTCTAGGTTGTTATATTATCAACCTATTGTCACTAATTCCATTATATTCTCTCTTTGTGAGGTTAGTTCCTTCAGTCTGGCTTCCAAGGATGATAAAGTAAATGCTTACAGATCATCAAGAACTTTAGAAAAATAAAGGAAACTCAAGGAACTCTGTCTTCAAAAACATTTTCTGAAAACATTCTACACACACCCAAATGGCATTAAAACATTTACTTCCCCGGATCAGAATTCTGGCATTGCCAGGTTCAAAATACTAACTCAACTCGGGAAACAAGTTTGAAACAAAATGTTATCCTTACAGTGTTATTTTTTTCATTTTCTTTCTATAAATGCTCAATGAAATTTATTGTGAGATACAAAAGATTTTAATTTTCATCTCTCTGGCTTTTCATTGATATGTGTTTCCACACTGAGTGGTTTCAGCAGATATGATTAAAAGAAGATAATATCAAATGAACTATAAATGGCAAAATTTTAAAAAGAAATGCGATGGTAATCTTGTGTATCAGAGTTGTGTCTGTGCAACTTGCAAACATACAGATGTAAACAAAAAGTGTTCCACTATCCAGATGTTAAGTCTGAAATAACTTAAATGTTGGGATGTTTTGTCTATATTGTGCTAACCAGCCCAGTGTTTCTGAGTATACAACTTTCAAACTGTGTAGACAAAACAGATGGATAACTTGACAGCACCATTCATTTTTTTATCCAGATGTTCTGCCATCATGTTGGCAGAGATTTTCCACAGTTTTATCAGTTGATACTTGATATAAACTTCAGATCAGTATAATTACATTTGGTGGTTTTTCCTGAAAACTCATGATTTTTTAACTTCCTGATTATTTACCCAATATTATTCTGAATAAGTAACTAATCTGACATTGGATAGCTTATTACGTACGTGTTGTTAATGGTGAAAGCAAGGTATAAAACACACACAGATATGTATGTATATTTTGGACATTGTGTAGTTTTTCATTTCACATATGAATCCTATTCTGTTAATTAGCTTATGCATTAATAATTTGAGATGACACTGGCACATAAATAAACAAGTAGGCAAAACATACATATGTATATATATATATACATATATATATATAAACCTAAAATTTCACTCTTATACAACTTCATTTCAAGTGTTCTTTTTGGGAGTATACAGAAAAAAATCACATACCTCAGGCTTATTTGAAATGTGTTATTTGTAAGGAGACAGGATCTTTACATAATTTTAAAATTCTGAAGATTTATGGTTAGTGAGGTTCTTTCTTCTTCCACAGTAATGACATGCACCACTTGCAGGAGGAATTTTAAACTAAGTGTATTTTTTTTGCATTTCTTCCAAAGCTCCAACTTAAATATTATTGTGACAATAAATATCTTTGCTTCAAGAACCCTTCACAAAATGTAAGAGCTTTTAACATGAAATAAGTAAATGCATTGTTCTCAGAGATTAGGTCAGTGTCTTTGAAATATACTGTGTTAGAATGTTAATTGAGTTTGACATAAGCATGGATATAAAATGCATCGTGCCACTCAACTTACCAGCAGTGAAACTGATTACCAATTCTAATCGTCGTCTGCGCGGTGACAGCATACCGAGATGGAGATGTTGAATATTTTAGTTTGTGATATTATCATGGTTGTTTAAAGTACTGACTACGTGTTTTGAAACCAACAGAAGTAATTGGTATGCATGTAAGAACTAGCAGGCTGAGCACATCATTTATTTATAGACTCTTTTGATGTAACTCTATGGGGGAAAAAGTTAATAAAACATGGTTCAAAGATAAATTTACACTCACCACTATAATATGTCATAAAGCACAAATTATTGTACCAAAAAAACTGTTTTCTAGTGAAACACGTTCTTTATCCTTTCTTAAACTGTTTACCAAAGCAAGAAGAAAAGGGCTGGGAGGAAACAAGAGGTACACAGGTATTACTAATTCTTTTAAACTTTTCTGAATCAACATGTGACAATTAAAATCCCTTTGCCAACAGAGAAAAATCAAGAAATATGACAGAGTTCCTAAACTTTCCTATTTTCTTCCATACGGTAGGTTATGGTCTCACAGGGGAGGTTCACCAACAAGTCAGTAGGATTAGAAACTGAAAAGCACTAGAAAACATATTTAGGAAGTAACAAGGTGGCCTCATCTGAAAGGTCAGATATAGGGGAAGACACTTCTGACACACACCCTTCTGTAGTGAGGACCTGAAATGCTTAGTCTCTATTCAAATAGGAAAGCACATTTTGCAACAACATTAATTAGATGCCTAATTATGGTCAGAGAACTGATGACTTCAAACTTGATACACTTCAGGCAGAATCAAAGCTGACAACAACGTGCTAGAAAAATATGAAACTGCTGACAACAAAAATATGTGATAAGAGTTGGTGATGTAGGCTGGACATGGACAAGCAAGGAGGAAAGAGGATGCTATGAGCAGACAATTATCTATGGAGTATGACTGACCTGTCTCGTTAGCATGTGTAGAAGCGTTCCTAATCATTGGAGGCCATGGGGAGGAATGGTTAGGGGATTACCTTGAAAATCAGAAGAGTTGGGTTTTGGCTTTTGACTTTTACCAACAACTCTCTAATCTTAGGCAGGGATTTTAATCCTTCTGGGCCTTATTTTAATTTTGGACGAGATGGTTTCCCACTCTCCTTTTAATTCTTGGTTCCATGCTGCTTTCTCTCAAGAACGTTTTTAAAATGGCAAATTCTAGGTCCAAGAAGTAGAAAAGATCATCCTGATTCTAGGCCTTACCTGGACGATCTCATTTAATTCTCCCAACAACCTTGTGAGATATTATACTCGCATTTTTCAGTCAAGGAAGTCAAGACGCAGTTGTCGTATACAACTATAATGAACAGAGCCAGGATTCAAACCCAGGCAGTATGGCCCCAGAGCCTGGGTGCCTAACATCATACTATACTGCAATGCAAGTCTGTGCTTAGCCCAAACTTTTCTGCTGAAAATGACTCCTGCATTTTGTAATCAAGTGACTAGCCACAGGGGTTGTCTAACACAGCCAGGCGGCTAGGATCAGTCTGAGAAGGGCTCACTTTCATCTCTACTATTTCCACCTCAGATCCCTTATTAATCAGACTCACCATGAGAAATCCTGTCTTCAGCTCAGCTGAATGGGGAAGGAGACCAGGCACTCTTCCATGTGTTTCCTCTTTGACCATTTCATTCCTGTAACTGGGCTTTAGTATTTAAAGCCTTTATGTCAATAGTGCTTAATTTAATCAGCCCCACACTCATCAGACAGTATATTATAAACTCAAGCTTATGTTGAAATTCCCATTAATGAGCATTTTTAAAATGAGAACTTGAGGTTTCAGAATGGCCACTTTGGGCAAAAATATGGCTATAAAAATAAAAGCCAATAATTAGAAAAAGGCTTGACATTTCCCCTTCCTACCTAAATTTATGTGCTCCTGCTGACACCGCATTCCTGCATAATGAACTCACACTCCTTCATCAGCTCAGCATGCTTCTGCCAGGCTCCATCATATTTTCAGGTCCATTCATAATTTCTGTTATCACTTTCTTGTCATTACAGAGGTCAGTGTAAAGTACATATCCTGTAGGTCTATGGCTACAGTAAAGCTAAACAAGTAACATTTCACCAACTCTTATCAAATACTGGATATTAAAGTTGTATAAGTCAGCTCGGGCTACTACAACAAAATACCACAGACTGGGTGGCTTAAACAGCAGACATTTATTTCTCACAGTTCTGAAGGCTGGGAAGTCAAAGATAGAGGTGGTGGCAGATTCGGTTCCTGGTGAGTTTCTGTTCTTGGCTTGCAGACAGCCACCTTCTCGTTGTGTCTTCATATGACAGAGAAAAAGAGAGCTTTGGTCTCTCTTTCTCTTCTTATAAGGACACTAATACTGTGGGTCATGGGGGCCCCACCTTCATGATCTCATCTAAACCTAATTACCTCCTAAAGGCCCTAACTCCAAACACCATCACACTGGGGGTTAGGACTTCAACATATGAATTTGGGGGAACACACAAACATTCACTCCACAACAAAGGAGCAATGAAAAATTTGCATCTTTTCATCCTCTGGATGGAAATGACATCAGTCTGCATAGAAAAGGAAGCACTCTTTTTTGCCTTTCCCATTGACTTTTGTCATCTCTTCTTGATGTTTGGTCATTGATCTCCCTAAAAATGCACTTTGCATGGTTCTCAGTAGTGGTAATTCAGATTAATGTTGTCTCAGTCTAGCTCAAATTTCATGCTATTGTAATTTTCAGATTTTCACTCTCAACTAAAAGAACAAGTTTCAAAAAATTTCATAAATAGCGTGTTTACATATTTCTTGATTTGTGGTTAGTTTATCACAAGTGAGGCATAAAATTTAACATTTTAGGAAGGATAAATTCCTCTCAACTAAAAATAATTAGGCATGTATAAAACAGACTCTCTATGGTAGAAACATAGGTTCTCAATGAATGTATATTTATTCAATGAATAAATAAAGGAGGAAAGTGCTTCAGTTAGCTAAAAGATTTCGAAAGTCTCCTTCCAGGCTTGTGGAAAGTAAGTGAATAATATAACACATAGTCAAATGTTAGAAAATTCCTCATTTTTTCCTATTTGTGTGTTTCTAATTTTCTTTATTCTTTTCTTTTCATTCTTTTTTGTCTGTCTTTGTGGTCACAGTTGACTGACTTTCATAACTCTTTTATAAAGATGCAATTTTATGGAATTTACACTTCTCCCCTTTTGTCTATATCATATGCTATAGACAAGAACTAACAAGTAAGTGAACCGGAAAGCTGAGAGTAGAAAGGAGATGTCTGCCTTTCATTGATATTTCTCCTTCTAGTTTATGTTCTTCCTGTCTACCAGTCGAGGTCTTCTGTAATAAAAAATCAGTTGGTTAATTTTTCAGAACCGGGTAGTAGGATCAAGGATAGGATAATATGTCTAGAAACAAACAAATTTCAGAGAAGCCACTTTTATATGCAGAGCATTTCCTGGTTGTTTTACACTGTGGTAAGTTGCAAAACCCATTCAAGGCATTTCTCATAATAACTGCTATAAATATCAAATGTTTACCATATGCCAGATACTACACTAAGCACTCACACACATTTTTTCATTTAAAACACAAAAGAATCTCCTGAATCTGTTTTTCATACGAGGACCCAGACCCATTTATTAAAACAGTTTAGTGGGTTATTATGACTGGCATTTTTTAACAAGCAGAATAAATTAGATTAGAAAAAAGCATTGTGAATCACATATAATAATGACGAGTACTCTTCTTAAAATGTTTGTTTCCGTATCTGTGTGAATATTTGTGTGTGTGTATTGAGTCGTAATATAAAATGTATTTTTTACTGATAGACACTTAAAAACTTCAAAAACCCTACCCCATAAGTTAGTATTGTTATATATTAATTTTTAGAGGAAAAGTAAAAAGATCCAGCTTTATAACTATAACTTCCTAAGTTCCCAAATGAATTAGCTTCCACAGAGTTTTTAATGGCGCCTAAGATAATGTTATTGTTGCACGTTGCTTCTTTCTCTCTCATGGTTTGCATTTATTTAGCATCAAGGCAGGCCTAACATAGGGTGATTAAATCTCCTCAGATCAGGCCATCTGTGCCATTGAGTAAGTGAGATACTTCAAATAAGTGAATGATGAATTCTGTTCCAGACTGTCCCATAAAATTATAATAAAAATAATAATGAAGTGCTCTCTAATAAAAAGAAAGTCGTTACAAATACTGTGCTATTGATTTCAAAGGGCAGTAATTTTAGAGGAGCTCTTTCATCTGTGTTATAAATCTGGGCAACCAGTGGAGAAAATGTCAAGATTTTAAAAGCAAACAAATAGAAAAAACAATTGCCTCGCTGCTCATCTTTCATGATGTTTTGAGTAAAACTAAGGTAGCACAAATATTTAAACAGATGGCTCAATGATATGCTTTTTTCTTTACTAATCCTAATTATTAAAGCACTCTATTTTTATTGTGTCTTAAACGGGCAGAGAAAATCTGAGTCTGATAATGACCTTTGTACATCATGCTGCAAATTGATTTTGATGACCTTTCACTCTCCGATAATTAGGCCGGCTTCGTGCACATCCATCTCCCTCCCTCTACTCTCAGAGTGTGTGGCGCAGTGTTTTTTCCTGCCTGTTCCTCAAAACCCAATTCTCCTCCCCCTCTTCTAGCTTTGTCTCTATCATTGCTGGATTGGGTTTCTATCTCTTCCCTGAAAGCCACGGATTCTTGAACAAAGAATAAATAGAGGTATTTAGAAGCTGACAAAAAAGAATGGTTATTTTACTGATGTTTTGAATGATCGGATATCTGAATTGTCATGTAATTATGACCGTTACAATGATGTCATTGCCATAGTCATTTGGCGATTGTGTACATTGTGTGGAAGACTTATTGCCACATTGAATTATATCTCGGTAGTTTAATGAATTTTATAAGGGTGTTTCTTTGTGACTAATGTGAACAGATGGTAGGAGTGGAAAAGAAATAAACTATGCCTCATTTTCCTTTACATTTTCTTTGTTATTATGCTGTGAAATTAAGAACATCAGACTAACACACATTTATACACACATATTTTTAAATCATAATCTTTAAAAACACATTTGCCAGATATCCCCAAATTCCATATTTTCTGCCTTCTTAGACATTATTATTTAACTTTTTATGATGGTAAAATATACATAACGTATAATTTACCATTTTAACCATTTTTAAGTGTATAGTTCAGTGTCATTAAGTACATTCACAATATTGTGCAACCATCACCTCTATCCATTTCCAGCACTTTTCCATCATTCCAAACCTTTAGACATATTTTTAAGCAATGACATTTTTAGTCCAACAGGGAATTTCTCTCTCTCTTCCTAACGTGAGGTTGATTAAACCATATCCTTAACAAAGTCATTTATATATGAACCCCTAAGCCTGAGGTTAATCACAAATGTGTTTTCCTCAGGACTACAGAATTCCAGAGAATAGTTTGTTGAGAAATAGTAGTATAAGAAGCTTTATCGGTGATAACAGCTAACATTCGTGGAACATTTATTCTGAGTGAAACACTAAGCTAATTACTATACATGTTAAGGAGAAAAATTAGATTGAAAAACGTTGCTTAAAACAGTCCTTATGGCAAAATTGATGTTACTATTATTAAATTGACCTTTCCTACAAAAATATAACAGTTGAATTTTTCATGTATACATGCACCAACCCATAATAAGTAAGCAAACTGGACCTAGTCTTAAGAGTTTGCAGGTTCCAGTGTTACTCTATTCCTTTCCTGACTAGTTAGTCAGTGTTGAACCAGGGAAACAGAAATCAGACTATGATTTTTAAATGGAGGGAAGTTAATCCAGGAAATTGGGAACACAAGTGATGGAAATGTTGAAAGCCAACAGGAGATTGCCAGGCAACCCAAGTAACAGGAGCCATGACTAGGCTGGAGGACCAAAGTGGCGATGCAGTGTATGTACCTCAGGGACGGGAGTCTCCTCATGGAAACTGGAGCAATGAATGAGCCAGCCATTGTTGGAGACAAGCTCCCATGGAGAGAGAGGAGGAGAAATATTTTGATTTCTCTCTTCCTCATATGTTTTAATCTCCCTACATTTCTTCCATCGGCCAAACCCAACCAGAAGCCCTCTGACAAGGTGGCCTGGGACACAGCTTAGAGGGAAGAGCAACACTCCTCCCCTCCCACTCCTCCATGGCGTGACAAAGGAGAGCAGGGGTAGGGTGAAGGAGGGACTTGAGGGCAACTGGGCCAAAGACTGGCCCTAACTTTCCAGATCAGGAAATGTTGCACCCCCTTCTAACAAAGATGAACAGAGAAAAATGTAGAATGATTCATGAAGGGCATGATGAGCCACAAATGCAGAGCTATGCTTTGAGCTTCCCAAGGAAGATGCCACTTCTCACCTTGTAATCCTTGATTCCTTTCTTTTCCTCATTCCTCACACTCCACTTATAAACAAGTCTTATCTGTACACTCCAAAACATGTCTTCCATCCAACTACTTTCACCACCTCCATTGGTACCACCATCATCTGTCACTTGAATTTTTCCAATAACCTCCTAAGTGGTTTTACTCTTTTAATTTCTTTCCTCTTTTAAAAAATTGAGGTAAATTTTACATACAATGAAATGCATAGTTCTTAAGTGAGTTCCCATGAATGTATCTGCCTATGTAAACAACACCTCAATCAAGATAAAGAACTTTTCCATCACTTCAGGAAATCTCCTCATGTCCATCCAGCCCAGTCAAACTCCACCTCTCATAGGCAACCGCCATGCCGCCCTCTAACTCCATGGATTTGTTTTGCTTGTTATTAAACTTCATGCAAATAGAATCATGAAGTGTGTATTCTTTCATGTCTAACTTTTTTCACTCATCACAGTGTTTTTGAGATTCATCCACGTTGTTATCATTACTTCATTCTTTTATTAATTTCTGACTAGTATTCCATTTTGTGAATATACCACAATATGTTTACCCATTCTCCTGTTGATAGACATCTGGATTATTTCCAGTTTTTTTGTTATTATGAGTAAAGCTGTTACAAATTTTCAAGCCCGTCTTTTTGTGGACATTTGTTGTCATTTCTCTTGAGTAAATTCCTCGAGGTGGAATTGATTGATTGTGTGGTGAACATACGTTAACTATAAGAAAATGCTAAAATGTACTCTGAATTGGTTACACCATCTTACACTCTCACCACCAATATTTGAGAATTCAAGTTGCTCCACAATCTTGAAAACATTGAAATTGCCAGTATTTTTAATTTAGCCATTCTAGAGGGTGTGCAGTAGTACTCATTGTAGTTTTAATTTGCATTTCCCTGACAATGAATGATTTTGAGATTTTCATGTGCCTTTTGACCATTCATATATTTTTTTCTGTGAACGGTCTGTTCAAGTTTTTGTCCATTTCTTATCTACTCATTGCTTTAAAGTGAGTTTTAGTAGTTCTTTAAATATTCTAAATGCAAGTCTTTTGTTATTTACATACATATACATATATAAAACAAATATTTCTTCCAATCTGAAGCTTGTATTTTTATTTTCTTAAAGCTGTGTTTTTAGGGTTTAATTTTGATGAAGTCAAGTTTTATATTTTTTTCTTCTATAGTTAGTGTTTATTATCTCCTCTCTAAGAAATCATTGCCTATCCCAAGGCCCTAAGGATATTCTGTTATGTTTTCCTCTAGCAGTTTTAAGGTTTTAGCTTTTACATTTAGGTCTAGGATACATCTTGATTTAATTTTTGTGTATCATATGAAATGGGAGTCAGGATTCATTTTTCTTTCAGATATTTATCCAGTTGTTCCAACACTATTTGCTGAAAAGACTTTTTTTCCACATTAAATTACCTTGGTCCCTTGTTGAATAACAAATGGACCTGTTTACAAACACATATATTTTTGGATTCTCTACTCTGTTTTATTGAGCTATTTCTCTATCCTTATTTGTCTATCACTTTCTTGATAGTGTACTGTAGCTTTGTAATAAGTCTTGCAAACAGATAGTGTATGTCTTCCAACCATCTTTCAAGGATATTTTAGTTTTTTGCATTTCCTTATAAATTCTAGAATCAACTTGTCAATTTCTACATAAAAGCCCAATTACGTTTTGATTGGACTTGTACATCAATTTGGGTGAAGAACTGACACTTTTACATTATTGAGCCTTCCAATCCATTAACACAGCACATCTTTCCATTTATTGAGAAATTCTTCAATCTCCCTGAGCAATGGTTTGCAGTTTTTGGTGCAGAGTCTTGCACACATTTTGAGTTTATTACTACACTTAAGAATATATTTCTGGTGCTATAGTAAATAGTATTTGTGGTAGTCAGCTTCCAAGAAAGTTCTCCAAGATTTTCACCTCTTACTGTGTTTGCCCTTATTGGGCATTCCCCGCTGAATAAAGGTGACTTGTGTAACCAAGAGGACATTGTGTGGTGGACTGAGTGGGACTTCCAAAGCTCAGTCATAAAAGAAAACGTGGCTTTTGTCTCGATCTCTTTTGGATCATCATTTGCTTTGGGAGAAGCTACTGCCACATCATGAGACCACCCAAGAGGTCCTATGGAGAGGCACATGGTGGGGAACTGAGACCTCTTGCCAATATCCAGCATCAACTTGCCAGCCATGTGAGTGAGCCTTCTTAGAAGTAGATCTTCCAGTTCAGTCCAGCCTTCAGAACATTGCTGCTCTGGCTGACATCTTGACTGCAACCCCTTGAGAGACCCCGAGCCAGAATCATCCAGTTAAGTTGTTCCCAAATTCCCGATCCCTAGAATCTGTGTGAGATAAATGTGTATTGTAGTTTTAAGCCGTTATGTTTATGGTAATTTGTTACACAGCAATAGACAGTATAATACAATATTGTTTTTTAAGTTTTATTTTCCAACTGTTTCTTGCTAGTATATAGAAATAAAATTAACATTTTATATATTGACCATGTATCCTGTGACCTTGCCAAATACACTTATTAGTGCTAATAGTTTGTTTTATAGATTTGTTAGAATTTTTTTAATGTAAACAATCAAGCCAGCTGCAAATAAAGGCAGTTTTGCTTCTTCTTTCTCAGTCTTTATGCCTTCCACTTATTTTTCTCCCTACTGCAACAGATAGGACTTGAAGTACAATATTGACTAGAAGTGGTCATAACCTTCTTCCTGATTCTGAGGGAAATGTTCAGATTTTCCCTGGACGCATGTATGATGTTAGCTGTAATTTTTCATAGATGCCTTTTATCAGAATGAAGAAATTATCATCCATTTATAGTTTGCTGAGATTTTCTATCATAAATGGGTGATCACATTCTTGTTGCCTTTTAAAGAAATTATGGGAAGAAAAAAAGATATTCTCTTATATTTATCCACATAGTTACAATTTCCAGAGTTCTTCACCCTTTTCTTTCACCTGGTATTATTTCTCCTCATCCTGAAGAACAAACTTGAGCATTTCTTATAGGCAGATCTACTGGTGACAGATTCTTCTAGCTTTCATTTATCTGAAAATGTCTATTGTACGTCACTTTTTAAAAAGTCTTCTTCAGAATACTTTACTCTGTCAACACACTTAATTTACCCATATTTCCTCCCACTCGAGGTGAGTTTTATGAGGTCAGAAGCCTCGTCTTGTTTACTTCTGTATTCACTTCACCTGGAATTGTGCCTGTCACATAGTGTTGGCCAATTTGTTGGCAGAGGGAAAGAAGGAGAGAGAGAAAAAAGGAAGGGAGGAAGAAGGAAGGAAGGGAGGGAGGAAGGAAAGAAAGAAAGATAACTAATTGGCACTGCTATTTATGGCCTCCATGACAATGTTTGGGTTTGCCAGTCTTTCTTGAAACGTCGGTTGTAGTCATCTGGTGTTTGAGTGGCACAAATTAGTTTGCTTACAATAGCAATAAAAAATATCTGGCAAGAAGGAGGTAAAGGAAAATGCCAATTACATATAGGCCTCCAAAAATTTATGACACATTTTAAAGTACAAAATAACAATTTATTATAAACTTGCTGTTATATGTGTGTGTTTGTATCTGTATATATATCAATAGATAGATAATGAAATATATCCCCTATTTCATATTCCACATAGAATATATTCACTGAAACCTCATAAGTGTAAAGGAAGCAGATAATCATTATTATACTACTACTAATATGTACATAATCATCCTTAAAGTGAGATATAGAACTTACCGGCACTTTTTTAGAATGTGCATACAATGATTCTGTACCTAATGACAAGAAAATACGCACAGGCCCTGGGAGGAAAAAATTCGTGGAAGGAGGCAAGGATAAAGATGACAGGCTTAACGTGAGAGGGTAGGGAAATAACCGGTATCCAATATAGTCGATCGACAAAGAGATTTTTAATGGGAAATATTTTGAAAACATGCACAATTCTAAACAACTACTTTAAGGTAACAATGATTTCTTAGCCTGCAAAAGGAATATAACGTCTAAATAATGTCATTTTTAATGTTCATAATGTTGATTATAAATCAACCAAGTATCCTCAGCTAGAAAAGATCAGGCTTAGGCCGAACAGTGGTAAAATTTATTTTCTAGGAAAGAAATGCTGTGGAATTCAAATTCTGAAGTTGTAGGCTCTATTATTCTGTAGAACAACATTCCAGGACAAGACTGGAAACACTGAGATTTGGATCATTTAAAATGTGCCTCGGCAAAAGACTGTAACATAAGCTGTGCAGATCGATTCTGTGGATGGAGACGTCAGCCAGGTGAGCTAACAGGGCTTCTTCATCCCTAATTTTGGTGTTAGACAATGTTCAATAGAGCATTTGTTGAGGTCACGAGAAAATTTTAAAAGAAAATGCTTGGCGTGGCTCAACTTGTGAAAGGTAAGCGACCTCAGAGCCCAGGTTTTGGGGACAGACTTAGGTTCAAATGTAGGGGGAAATTTCTCTCTTGTTTGCCATGACAGAACTGGTTTAAGCCTGTTGTCCCTCTCACTCTCAAAACTGTCTCGAGTTGGGCAATAAATTATATGGTTACCCAATTTAAATATCAAGTCTTATTACTTACTGTGAGACCTCGGTTGAGCTAAGTTTCAAGTCTCAGTTCTTTACTTTTAAAATGGGAATAATAATATCTAATTCTTAGGCGTGTTGAGAGGCTTAAAGGAAATATTTCAGGGAAGAACTTACTTGTGCCTGGCTATTAGTTCACAGCAAACTGCTATTTACTCATTGCCTGCATCCTCCTCAGCAAGATAACTAAAGCCCTCAGTGATATGACCCCAGCATGGATTTTTCCTTCATCTATCTTAAACTTAAACTTCATTTGCCTAAAACTTCTCAACCTTTTCCAACTCACAGGCTTGGGCATGTTATTAGTCTGAAATGCAATCCACCTCTTTCCTTTCTCATTATCTTTAAATTCTCTTTACTTTTTAAGGTTCACCTTTTCTGAATATTTAGAGCCAGAAGTAATCTTCCCTATGCATAATCACTTTTTAACCTTTACTTTATGGCTATTATTACTCTTTAAAATGATTTATATGTTGGATTAAGTAATGAAATATTTTATATTATTTGGATATACCCCAATATTTTTTATTGATTAGGTTGTACTTATTGTGCTATTTAAATATACCATAACTTATTTAACAAACCTCTTACTGAATGATATTTAAGTTGTTCCCAGTTTTATAATTATTACATTTTTATATAATTATATATCATTATATTTTAAATTAATATTATAAATGTATATATACATATATACTTTTTCTTCATTGCTGTAATTTGAATTTATTTCAAGGTCAGGAAAGCTGAGACTTTTTCTTATGCTAACTAGTTACTTGTATTCTTTTTCTTTTGAAGTGCCCCGTGTCGTTCATTTACCATTTTTTAGGTCTATTTTTGTATTAGATTGTTTTCTATTCAAAAAGTCAATTTGTAAGCTTTTTTAAATTAAGGAAATTAGTTGTCATGTGTTTATTGTTTGTTAAATATCTTCTGTTCATAAAATTTTAGACTTTGCTGAAAGGTTTTTCTTTTATGTGTTGTCTAAATTATCAAATTTATGGTTTCTTAGTTTTGTGTCTGCTTGGAAGGATCATCCTCATCCCAAGGTTATAAATAAATTCAGTCATGTTTTCATCCAATACTTTTATGGCTTCATTGTTTACTTTAAATCTTTGATCTATCTGGGTTTATTTTTATGTAAGTAGTGATTTGAAGATATGGCTACTTTTTCCAAATAACTATGTAGTTATCACAGATTTATTGAAAAATTCACCTTTACTCTCACTGCTTTGAGATGCTTTCTTTATGCTAATTCCCATATATATTTGGGTCTATTTCTAAACTCATTCCCTTCCATTGATATTTCTGTGTATTCCTGAGACATTATTAAAGTTATATGAATTAGAGCTTTAGCATATGTTTTATTGTCTGATACAACTCTTTTCTCTTCTTCTTCAGAATATTTCTGGCTAGCTTTATGCATTTATTTTCCAGGCTAATGTAGTAACATGGTTTCATTTTATAGATGTTGGAAGGTTTTTTTTTTTTTTAAATTGATATCTTCACAATGAGTCTTTTTTTCTAAGAATAGGTAGGTTGCATTTTATTGAAGGCTTTTATTGTCTTTCAATAGATACTGAAAAAAAATTCACCTTGTAATGGCCTACAGATTCTTTATCAAGTTCTTTCTGTAAAGATCTTTCTGTTTGGGACTATGATTGAGATATTTTCTTTCATTATATTTTAATTGGTTATTATTTATATATAAGAATTTATATTTATTAACTATGTAAGTATCATATGTCCTCATTTGTAATAGCTTTCTAGTTCATTCTCTTTTTCTACATATGCAAATTATCTGCGAGTAATAATATTTCACCTTTTCTTTTCAAATATTGATAGTCTGTTTTAGATTGGTATAATTGCTGATAGTACTGCTTATCTGGATTCAAATTCAAACATTGTCAAGTTAATCATATGTTCTAATCCTCAGTTTCCTCATCTGTAAAATGGAGAGAATAGTAATACCCCATGGAGTAATGTAAAGATGAAATTGGTAATATGTGTAAAACAATTAGCAAAATATCTAGAACATAATACACTCTCAAAAATATTAATTAGCCAGTGTTTTATTATTCCTCAAAGTTAATTGAACAGTCTAGTATTTTATCGTTAAATAATATTAATAGCCATTTTAAATGACTTTCAAGGATGATGTGTGGAATGGCCTAACGGTCTATTTGTAGCATACAGATTATAGTATAGTAAACATATAGTCTAGATTAACCAGGGTTAAAATATCATGCAATTTTATTATTTTAAATAGAGACAATAAATTATTGTGAAACTAAATGATACAATTTTATATTTTTGGTGAAATATGAGTGAATTCACAAATTAGAAAAAGAGAGATGATAGTGGGATGTCTTGTTTTATGTTTGATTCTTAACTTAAATGGAAATATTTATCACTTTGTATTTGTACCACAAGTATTTGTTGACATGTTCTTTCTTTCTGATGGAAAAGGTAGCTGCCATGTTCAGCTGACTCACTTTCATGGTCAATTTGGGAAACTGACAAAACCTTCTGCAAAGCATTGCCCAAAGGAGGCATTCAACAAATATCCTTTAGTAAAAGCACAAATAAATAAACTGTACCATGAAGAAATAAATTGACTCATAGACTATATGTCTTTCCAGTTTCCACAGGGTCCAAGCATATGCAATGGAAACATTGTGTTATACCATCCTCAGATGACAAGAGACAGAATCATACTTCATCTCTCCCTAATACACATAACATTCTTTAATAGGAGAAAGATATTTAATCAGGAGTCACTATGTACAAACATTGACTAGAGGTTTGAAATGTTAAATGCTCTTTCATCAAGGAAGGTGTTTTTCCCTTTAATGCACATGTGTTAAATCTTACTCTAATCAGCTAATTTTTTGTCTTTCACTCACTGTGGAAATTGCAGATATCTTGGTTTTACTGTAAAATCTGATTTATATGCTTCAGCTAAATGAAGAGATTTCATTTATGAATGCTAGTCAGTGATTTATATCATTGTTTTCCTTTTTGGACAAGTCACTGCAAAATAATTTTTTTCAAGCAAGAAGGTATTAACCTTTTTACTGCAAAGCCACTCTTCTAGCAGTATCAATGCTACTTTGTCATTTCTGTCAGTTACTTTATTATATTTGATAAACAAATAAATACAGCCCCACATATCAAAAAACTAAAATTACTATTTTGAGGACTAGCCCTTTGATAATCATCTACAACAGGCTGCAAAGCCTCTAAAATATGTCAAAGAATTGGCCTTTTTCCAGTTGATACTTATATTGTGATTTGAGTTCATTGCCACTGCATCTCAACCAACAGAGCAGGTGCTAGTAGAAAGAACATTTCCTGTATTTTCTTTGTTACTTATGGTCAGAGCTCTTCTGCACTAAACCCTTGAGCTGGCTTTTTAGAACCCACTGTATAACAATTTCATTCACTTTCATGTCAACAAGCGTTGGCTTGATAAATTAAAACAGAAAAATGCTGGCTAAAGCATTGCAGCCCTATGTGATTCATTTTGCTGCAAATTTCTGGCAGTTGCCCAAGAATGACCTGCTATCTTCCTAGTGTCCTTATCGTTTTCCCATCTGGAAAGGGCTGAACCTTATTTACACTGGGAAGTTACAGGCTTGTGCAGGCTGCATTCAAAGGCCATTAACAATCATAATTCTAAAAATCATCACCTTCTTCAGGCAAGGTTAACAGTAGTCTATAGAATAGATAGGAAGGTCAATATTTTACTTGAAATAAATAATGAAGCAAATTGCAGAATTTCTTTAATGATGTAGGACTGCATGCTAACCTGAACCATTATATTTTTAGACTTTGTGATCTTCCTTGAAATTATACAAAAGTACTTTTGAAGAGCCCATCTTTAAGCAATTTCTGATATTGTCAATTTACTATTAAACAAAGTAATTCATTGATTTATTCTTCCTTTATACAACTGGATTTCTCTTAAGGGTCTTAGGTAGAAAGATTATTTTAGTAATTATTTTAGCCATTAACTATAAGGATGCAAAGGTCGTTAAGTAAAAAAACCTAAACATACTTTTGAAAAGAAAGGCAAAATGATAGCAGAATCAGTTTAGACTCTAATATTTAATTTTAGCAAAGTTTTTCTTAACTAAGACTATACGTAGATTAAAAATAAATTAAATTTATAACCTGATTCTGACAGAGCATTTATCACCAAAGAAATTATCAAAGTCTGAATATAAGGCTATGAATTCTAAACAATTGTAATTTTTAGAAAATGAAAGGTCTCATCACTAGATATTTAAACTAACAATTTAAAGCTTTCAACAGCTGACTTATAATGCATGTTGGTGATTGTTAGTCTTACCTCTGAAGTGAACAAGGATGTGGTGATTAACAGAATCCTTGACCAGCCACCACTACTAGGTTGAATGAGCAAGATCTGAGCACAGTGGGCAAAGCCAGGCAAAATGCTGCCTCTTTAATAAAGGAGAGACGATATGGAAAGAAGTCAGATAGACTTCCCCATCCTCGACCCAGATAGTTATTTGTTTAGGAAATGTCACCACTTGCAGCCACCACTCTAGCCACTTGGTGTCTAGAGAAGTTCAGAAACTTGGACCTTGAACCCTGCCTGGCGATTGAAACATTTGAGGGCTGGGAAGGGAGAGGGAGGGAGAAACTGCAATTTCAAAATTTGTGTTGCTGAAGTTAAAAACTTGAATTCTGCTTAGGAAGATGCTTATCTTTAGGGGGAAAAAACTCCAACAAGTTTTTGTTTGTATAAAGGTAAAGCCTCGATCTAATTCTGGAATGGAAACTGAGAATTAAATGTCTGTGAATAATAACACAAGAGGTTATTCTCACTGTGGGTGGATTTGAGCCAGTGGGGATAATTATACACCCTGGGTGGCAGGTCTGAAAATAGCCTATCAGTCTCTCTGTGAGAGTCAAGACTTTTGGGGTGGGGGCATAAATTCCAGAGTAAGAAGAACGTAGTCATAGATCCTTCCACTGCCTGGGAGATGGCCTGAATCCTGCAACTTTTCATTCAGTCATTAAACTAATATTCATTCATTGGGCACAGACCCTGTGCTGGCATATGGAATAGGGTTACATTAAAGAATCCTTAGGGTTAGTGACAGTAAGAGCAGGAATTCCTACGTGAATTTTCTTTCTTTCTTTCTTTCTCATTCTCTTTCTCAGTGTGTTGTAAATCTCTTTTCTATTCTCAAGCCATTACTGAAGTTTTATTAAGCCCCATAGCCTTATCTTAGATTGTGGTTAGGGACTTTAAGGGAGGGATGTTTTCCAGCTTAAACACAATGTGGTTTGGCTGTGTAAAATTGCCAATATTGAGAGAGAAGGGAATCATTTTATGTGATAGCAATAGATGGCCAGGAAGAATGGGGCAAGATCCCGGCTTACTAGGGTGACCAACAACCACAGAACAAAGTTGTGGGACACATTAATCTTCCTCAAGAGAATCTCAGAAATGCCTCCAGAGGGGTCCTGATGGGCAATACTGCCCTTAGGCCCAGGTAACAGGGGTCCCTTTGGTGCCTGGGACTGGACAGGTCAACAATGCCGTCAGGGTGAGGTACCCTGAGCCCAGACCAGAATAGCATGAGCCCTGGTCAGTCTTTTCCTCTTTCAGGGTTCTCCCCAACCATCTATACACCCACCTCACCTTTAACAATGGTTGACCAGTTGCTCCCAGGAACTACATGACCCTCACCTATGGGACATTCCAGGACCCTGCGGCCAGGGCTCAGTTCCCAGACAGTAGCCTGGAAAGCAGATTGCTCCCACTGGTCAGCCTGTCATTTCTTTGTGGGATCATGTTAAATTGGTCTGGAGAAGGGTGCTAACATGTGAGGTCTTGTGTGTTGGCTCTCTGAGTTTCCACTACCATGCAACCTCAAGTCAATAGAACCCAAGGGTGGCTATGGGTGTGATTGCTCTGTGTGCATCCCTGCCAGTGGCATCCAGGAAAGTCACTCCACTTCATCATGAGGCAGTCCTGGGGGAGCATGCTTATCACCTCTGTGGAGAGACAGAAGCTATGCGGAGCCAACAGACCCTTCAATTGACATCTTCTCTTTCTTTTGATTGATGTGGTGAGGTTTG
Source organism: Tapirus indicus (assembly GCA_031878705.1). Lineage (NCBI taxonomy): Eukaryota > Metazoa > Chordata > Mammalia > Perissodactyla > Tapiridae > Tapirus > Tapirus indicus. The sequence goes on from CM062925.1 coordinate 43,956,312, forward strand.
ACTCTCCCTGGTCTGTCTTAAGTTGTGCCAAGCAAGAGAAAGACATTCCTTGTGAGAATGAGGCTATTCTTTTCACTCCACCCATGGGCCTTTTGCCTATTGTCCCTGTTAGTTATGGTATAGGAAGTCAAGGGAGCAGTCAACATAGAAATAAATCACATTATGTGAATGCTGTGATTACAGCCTACAGAGACATTACTGGGACAAGTGTTGTTCTATGTTTTTACACTGTAAAATTCTGTATGATAAATTTGACATGACTAGAAAACAAAGTGTTCACATTTCCCGGCATACCCTGGGTGCATATACATTTGTGGTCATATCAATGAAGCTCAGTAACAACCTTTGAAATGGTCATTGGAAGCCAGTGTTCACAGGCAGCAGGATGGATGATGCAACATCATAAGAAATGATGGAACCAAGAGTAAATAAATGGTATTAGGGATTACAGAGGTAAGAATTGGTCTCATTACAAACAAGTTCTGAAGAGCACAGCATTGTCTGTAATAACAGTGTTGCTACCTCTTTTCTTCCAAAGGAAGATAGGAAATTAGGATGGTGCATTTAACAATAAAGGACACAAGAGGTGGTTCTTGAGGCCTACCTCATCTTAGACCCTACATGGCCTTTTCATCTTGGACAGCTGGTATGGCTGAGGATTCTTTTAGCTTGGATCAAGTGGACCACAATCTTTGAATTAAAATCAGTCTTATTTGCATCTTTTTCTCAGGCCCATATCTTGTCATGGCTCTTGAGGTTACCCAGTAGTCAGAAGAGATAGAAGAAGAACAGGGAGGAAGAAGTGGAGGGGATGGGGAAAAGGAGAAGGAGAAGGGGAAAAAACATAGTAAGGGAAAGAATGGTTCTTCCTAAGTCAGGGATCAAATAATTGAGTGCATCTAAAGGCCTTGTTACACTATGTAAACGAGTGTCCATGGATGGATAGAACATTATTCAGCCTTAAAAAGAAGGAAATCCTGTCACTTGCGACAACATGGATGGACCTTGAGGGAATTATGCTAAGTGAAATAAGTCAGACAGATAAAGACAAATACTGCATGTTTTCACTTATATGTGGAATCCAAAAAAACCGAACTCATAGAAACAGAGAGTAGATTGGTGTTTGCCAGGGTGGGGATGGGGTGTGGGAAATTGGTGAAGGTTGTCAAAGGGTACAAACTTCCAGTTTTAGGATAAATAAGTTCTGGGGATATCATGTACAGCATGGTGACTATAGTTCATAATACCATATTGTATATTTGAAAGTTGCTAAGAGAGTAGATCTTAAAAATTCTCACCGCACACACATACACAAATTGTAACTAAGTGAGGTGATAGATGGGTTAACTAACCTTATTGTGCTAATCATTTCATAATATCAAATCATCATATTGCAAACCTTAAACTTATGCAACATTATTCGTTAATTATATCCCAATAAAGCTGGAAAAAGAAAAGAGATATGGATTGAAATTTATCACAAAGACATCATTCTGAGCTTTTGGGATAAAGAGAGATTGGGAGAAAAGCCCCCAAGGCAACTAGCCTGATAAAGAAAGAAACAGTTAAAGAATCACCCCCCTCCAATCACACTCACTCAGTGGGACCCAGTAGGAAAATATACGTATATTTTCTTTGTATGAAAGTTAACTATGAAATAAGCTCAATGGAGACCCCTTAGGACATTATAGCCAATGCTTTTATTGCATTTCCTATATGTCCTATACTCTTTTGAGTATATTGGCTCACTTCATTTTCACCACAACTCTAAAGGGTAGGTACTACTTTTATACTCCTTTTTCAGGTGAGGCAACCCAGGAAAACAGAAATTAATTACTTGCCCACAGCCATGCAGCCAACAAACAGGAGACCCAGGAGACCCAGGAGACCCAGGCCAGTTGACTGCAAAGTCTGAGATCTCACCAGATGATTTATCTGGAAGATTACATCTATTCTTTTGCTATAGACTTATTTAAGATGTGAAGTAAAATCTACTGCTAATCAAGAATGAAGAATATTGACTGAGGTTGGTTAATCAGAAGAAAAATAAGGTCACCAAGTTCTCTCTCAGATTCAGATTCTTTTTAGCCAGGAGGCAGAGAGACCGTGTAAGAGCAGAAAGCACAAGGACAAATGTAATTCTTGCTGTGGGAAAGAATGCAGTCCTTCCTGCGCTAGGCGAACAGTTCAGCGAAACTCTTAGTCGCTGTGGAGGTGTTAAATTGGCAGAGAAAATTAAGCTCTTCCCTCTTGTAAACAAAGAAGAATAAGCCAGTAGACTGAAGCTGAGAGAAAGTTTAGGGCAATGCTGTAGGATAGAGAAGGTCAATGCTAGACAAGCAGATTTTGTATGGTTGGGCTTAACATTTTCCTCTTTAGAACTCTTCTCTTCCACAGCACACTGTGATAAAGACTAAACAAAATACAGTTTGCCAGAATAACCGTTTATTGGGCAACCCCATTTGCCAATCTCTGCACTGGCTCTGCAAGCATATTGCTAATCCTCAAATGTATTATCATCTGTTTTACTGATGAGGAAGCTGAGACTCAATTTAAGTGACTTGCTGAAAACCATACGGCTAATAGGGAGCTGAATTAGAATTTGCAACTCCTTCTTGCTGCAAAAGTCTGTACTCTTTCCACTGAATTAATATGATCCATTCAACCCTTATATATATGAAATGCATTGAGCAGGTCATGTGCTCTAAAACTATTCTTTCTTTCAATTCCTCTCTTTATGCCTCTAACCCATGTATTTATATTATAATCCCTAAATTTTCTAGTGATAAGGACTATTCCCCATCAAAATACCAGGTGTTTTTTTGGGGGGGGAGGTTTGGATAGGGGATGGGTGCACCACCACCAGACCTTCTATTTAACAAAACTGTATAACAGTTTTTGTAGTAGAAAATGATAGCAGATTTAAAAAGATTATCTTAAAATTGCAATTTTCCTCTTCTTGTCTATAGGGAAGGGCAATTGACAACTAAACACTTCACTGCACACGGTGTCACTCAGCATCTCTCGACTTTGGGCATTAGCTACCATTCCAAACAATAAATAATGATATTTTTCTTACAAATGATAGAATGCATATTTTTAAAGTGTACACAAAAACTCTACCCAAACAAGTAACTTGTTGGACTAAGAGCCTGTCTGTAGTCTTACAGCGAGCTGTACTATATCTAGAGTATCTTTACCTTTCGATTTTAAGATATTGTTTTATGCAATGTCTTTTTATTGTTTCTGCCAAATGCATCAGTCTCATTGGAACGCTTATGGCTCAGGGTTGTCTGTGAAGAATTGGTCCAGCCCTCTAGAGAAATTCCCCGACTGCACATAGTGGAAAACCTATTATGGCTGCTCCACAGCCAAACATTTGAGGTACCGATCAATACTGGAAGGGCAAAAGAGGGAGAGCTGAGGGGTCTTAACACTCCCAGCTGTTCTTCACCTTGATTCAGCTCTATCAGCGTTAAAGAAAATTAAAACAAAACCAAAAAAAGGAAAAGAAACCACTGAACCCCAAATTGAAAAATATCTTTCCTCATAGCCCTACCTCATCTGTCAGCATCTCATTTATTTCTTCTTAGTAAACCAACACATTAGAACAGCCTTGTGGATGCAAACTGTAGGTTCCTAGGGGGTTAATTATATGCCTTTAACTCTTCAAGGAAAAGATGCTGCCCTGTGGTTATCACTGTGTGTCACTTTTGTTATGAAGGAATATCATCTTGCTTCACATGAGGCACTTGGAAGACTAAGACCCTCAACCACAAGGCATTTGCCCGAAGAGAAGGAAGAATCAGAGTTTACAGACTTGAAACAAAACAGAGACATGAGTATTTATTGTCTGTGTCAGTGAGATTTGCAATTCTTAAAATATGCAAGCAGAAACATTTGCAAAGCCGATAAAGAAGACTACAAAACATCCAGAGAGACTGCTAATATTAACACACAAAAGAAATATCACACTACAACATGTTAGCACTAATGATTTAAAATACTGCTTGCACTTTAAGTGGCTGTACTACGAGCACATATTTTCTCACAACCAGGAACAATTACTAGAATTTTTGTAAGCCCTTGTTAAATATGCAGTGGCGAGGGTTATGGAAACAGCGCCATGAATTTAATACCTCGTGTAAATTTAAGGATCTAAATCAAAAATATTTGGTATTTAGGATAAGGCTAATATAACAGGAAGCTTAGAAAAAGCATGTTTGAATACAAAGAATGAACACCAAATGAAGCCAATAGAAGTGTAAAGAAGCCAGGGTACAAGAAAAATAAAATAGGAGAAGTGCGTCAACTCCTATAGTATTTTTCAGCTGTATAATTGACATCCCTTTATTTATTTTTTTGTTGACCAAAATGTGAATATTTTGATTTTAATCTAAAGGAGATGCTGGTAGAGTTGTTATAAATAGGAAAATAAATTTAGTTTCTTTTTCTTTCATGTAAAACCTTACTGAAATTTTTAATATTATTTTTAAAGGATTTAAGCAACTCCCAAATGTTCTTGTGCTGATTCTACCCAATCCTCTAACCAGTAGCTTTAGGAGAAACTCCTTTGGAGACATGTAATTTGCAAATCTGTGACAGAAAACAAACTTTGTTCTTTCTCGTGTGTTAGAGGACTCTGGAACCATCTAAAAGACAGAATGATGAACAGGGCACTGTTGTACCTGGCAACACCAGAGGTGGCAACATATAGGAACAATAAATGTAAACCTCACATCACAGATTCGGTTTCGGTCCGAATCCAAGAAAGATATGGATATAGATTCTTCTACTTTGGAGAATATTATTTCCCCACTTTTTCAGAGATTCTGTACTATTGTCCAGATTCATGTTGTCAAGGTCAGGACTCTTCTCTTTTACTGTGAATACCACCCTATAGCCACACGACAATTGAGGAAGTCATTGGCAGGCATTGTTTTTAGGAAGAAACTCTCATTTATTAGGTGCCAGGCATAGTGCCAGGGACTTTTCATGTTGTAGCAGTCAGGATCCTAGAGAGAAACAGATAGCATCCTCAAGCAGAGATAATTGAGAAGAATTTAATAACGGGACTATTTACAAAGGTGTCTATGGGATTATTTTAGGGAAACTAGCAAGAGATGTTGCAGCGCACCAGGACTTCGACAGTGAGGCGCCTTTCCCACCCTAGACTTAAAGTGTCACAGGAAGGAGCCCCTAGCAGGACCCAGAGAGAAAAGGGGCTACTTAACCAGGTCTGAGACCTTCAACAGATTGATGCAGTTCACCCACATGGACCGAGCAGGGAGAGAACCAGGGAAGTAAATACCCTGACCTCACTCTCCTGTCTTCTCAAATTTCTTTTGGGGTCCTCTATCTACCAAGCCAAGCCAGAAGGCAGAAGGCAAGGTTGTCTATTGATTTAGCTGATAAATGTCAGTACCTAGGGCACAGAAGGGTGTAGAAGATGGGAGAGTGGATTTGGAGGGCAAATGGAGAATATCCAACACACATAACATCTCACTCACCCTTACCACATCCTAATAAGAAATACTTTATTCACATCTGCAGTTTATGGTTAGGGAGACTTAAGTTCAGAAGGTCAAGGAACTTTCACAAGAACACACAGGTAATAAGTGATAGCACCAAGATCAAAACCTAGATCTTCTCAGTCCAAAGCTCTTTTTCCTTTTTCATAGGAAAGCGTGAAAGGGTTGAGGGCAGGGAATAGGAGGAAAACAAGAGTAGGGAAAGAAAGTAGTTGACACGTATTGAGCACTGGCTATGTCCCAGGCATTGCTTTAAGCTTTTAAAGAATGTGCAGGATCCCATTAATCCTCTCATCAACTATGAATTAGGTACTTTTACCCCCATTTCACAGAGCAGAGCCTTAGGAGGACTTAGCAAGTTATCAGGGCCAGCTAGCTAGCAAGCAGTAGAATTTGAACCTATGCAGATCTGGGTTCACACTTTTAGCAATTAAATTATAGAATATACGGGGGGAAAAAAACCAAAACAGAAGTCTGGGTGTCTGGCACGATTGCCCAGAACTCTCAACTATCCTAAACGCTTTCTGTTGATATAGGCAAATCACTTTTCCCTTTCTGTTTCTGTTCTGTTCGTTTTGCTATTCACATGTATAGAGTCAGTGGTGGTGATGGTGGCAGAAAAAGAAATGGAACTCACTTCAGGCCATTTTATTATTTGGGGGGCAGCTATGTGAATCTGAGAGACATATTCAAAGCTGAATTCACCACATTCCCTTAAATCTATTCCTCCTTTTATATGCTCTCAATTAATGGCACAACCTACTTTTCATTATGTACAAAAATCTAGGCACTTTCCCATACTATTGCTATTATTACTTACTAGACTCCTCTTTGAGTGATTCTTTGAAATCACTCTATATCATTCTAAAAGCACTGCCTCTGTTGTAGGGATATTGATTGCACTCCCTTGAAATCAGGGAGAGAGAGGTCTGTCATCAGGCACTGTGTCTTTTGCAGTTGCTTCCCAGTCCCCTCTGCCCGGCACGTGGTAGTACCTCCATAAACGGTTCCTGAATGACCGGATGGAAATTGGGCCTCTGTAACTTCTCTGTGTAAATGAAAGCATTTGACTTGCTATGAACATATTGAGAAATGGATGCCTCAGATTTTCCAGCCTTTCTTTCCCGGCAAAGGCCAGGTAAAGCTGCGATTGCCTGACTTTCTTTTTTGTTTTCTTTGATATCTCACCTGATGCAAGCCTGGCTGTTCTTCAAATGTCAGACTGACTTGGAACCAATCCTTTGATATGCTGTTTCATGGGGCTTGCACATACTGAGTTAGGTGCATTTTGATTCTCTTTGTTTCTATTTTCATGAACTCTTTTAGAGGACATGGGTCATAAAATCCTCAAGGTTAACTGACATCTAAATGGCATTTTTCAACCAACAAGACTATATTTTTAAACTCAAATGCTTTGGACAATGTTTTGGCACTTGTCCCAATCATTAGTAATGATTTCAAACCAGAGTGGTTGGCAAAGAATTCTTGAATCAAAGGTACCAAGGTAGAGTTTCTTTAAGGTCACTGAACATAGAGCAAAATCTTTTAGCTTCCAAGGGAGGTGTGCACAGCTTGCTCTGAAGAAAGAAGCAGGTGGGCTACACTCTTAGGTTTGAAATGCTACTTACAATGTTTCTTTTGCCACAAAGGCAGATGCATTCTAAATCAATCTCTCTCTTTCTCTCTCTCCTGTATTATCTTTCAGCAAGCCATTTGGCTGAGCAAAGAAGCCTGGCCCCTCTGCACTCCCTGGGTGCTGTAGCATTTGTATTTAGTGGATTGCTTTCTCTGAACGGCAGCCTCTCATACTGAACTGACATTCCACCCCTCTCCCTCACTGCTCCCAGTGTCATCCGTTATATCAGCATCTGTAGCAGCTGCTGCTTCTTCTGGCTGAAAAGTCTCAATGTTTGCCTTTAACAAGTCATTCCTTCAGCTCTCTCAATTTTCAGACTCACTCATCAGTTCGCTTCCAGCTGCCCTCAAATGTATTCAGATTAAATAATGCACAAAGGACAGTTTCAACACAGCAAAGCAGTTGTAGGCACGACATCTCCTGTTCATGGAGCTGTTCTTCCTTAACAGCAAGTGTTGCATTGTCATTTAAATGTGTTTCTGGCTCAGGAGACATTGGCTGTGAATCTGCTTTGGCAACTGAGACTGTTTAGCGGTTGCCAGGCAAAGGGGGAAAAAAGAGTCGATGGAGAAGGCGTAGAATGGTCCGTTCTTGTGAGTTGCCTTTCCTTTGTTTTTCATTCTCACTGCCCATCATCAGGCTAGTACTTTGTCTCTTCCCCGCCCGCAGAGCTTCACCGTTTCTCTCCATGGCATCCTTGTGCCTTGACCACATTGTTTTGCTCAAGATTCTCAAGTTTGGTATTTTATCATTTTGGAAATTAGAATACGATAAGACCACTGGAAAAGTTTTTTGTGAAATATGAGTTAGCATCCAAATAGGAGGTATTACTGTGCAGTAAGCATGCCAGGATCTCACCCAGAATTTGGTTCTTATCAATTCATATATGGTTTCTTCTGCAAGCATAAGAACAATGTAGCTCAATTTATAACTTTTAAAGAGTTACATTCACTTCTTAAAGTGACATCACTGCCTCACTGCCATTAGGGCATGACTTTGAATTATTTTTCTAGTGGCTAATTGATGAGTAATGCAGACATATGTTTTCGTGGTGTGGTTTGCCTCGTTCATGATCCATTTGCCTCATGGTTAGCCAGGGCTGGAGGCTCTGTCTGTGGCCAACAGCAGGGTGAAGCCACATGACCCATTTGGGCATTAAACCTATCACTTTAACTTTACTAGAAATAACTAACCACAAACACAGTCATCAGAAAGTAAATTCCCATCCTGGTAAATTCAGTCTTAAGTTTTGAGATTAAGAGAGATGAAACTCATTCTTTAAAGCCTAAAGCACTCGATAAAAGTTACCCTACCTTCTTCATTAACATGGTTCAAACAAGAAACTATTAGCCTACTTTTTATTGCTACAATCACAATAACACTGTATAGCTCGTGCTATGTACTAAAAGCTTTACTTAAAAGCACTAAATGTTAAATTCGTTACTTCTTATAAAGCTCTATGAAATAGCTATTATTCCAGTATTACAAATTGGGAAACTGAGGCATGCAGAGATTAAGTAGATTGCACAGTGACACACAGTAAATGGTAGAACTGGGATTTAAGCTGAGGCTGTAGCTGCACACTGGGCTCTTGACCACCATACCATCCTGCTCCCCACCCCGACAGATATTGAACTACCACCATTGGCAACAACAAAAAAGTACATGCTTTCTTCTACTTTTCCTTTTTGTTGTGATTCTAAGCATTCATGGTCCAACTCAAATGTCAGCTCTCTGAAATCACTTTGCCTGAGACCCTCCCCCAAGTGATAATTATAGCCTATTTATCAGTATTCCTACAGCACTGTATTCATTCTTTTATTTTGACACTATATACCAATACAGGTATTTATTTATGTCTCTTTCTTTCCTACTAGGCTGAGACCATGTAGTGGTCACATCTGTATTTCCAGAATCTACAGTGTCTGGCCTATAGTAAGAACTCAGTATTGATATATTAACTAGATCTAAACGAAATAGTTAATACTGGGCCTTAGTATGAATCTGAAAATGAAAAAAAGTTAAAGGAATTTATATGGCTAAGTATTCCTGGATTACAATGAATAAAATCTTCACTGGGCTTATTTAATATATATTTAGTACCAAAATTTGAGCAGGTGTGAAAATTAAGAGGAGGGGGGAGCAAAAACTTCAAATCTTGATCTAAAAGTGGTCTTGGGGAAAATAAGTTTTACCTTCTGGTAAAGGTGTGTTTGTAATATACCTGAAAACTTTATTAAAAGTTATTCCATTTCACTTTGCCAAGTGCTAGTCTAGTAACAAGCTGACACCGTTATGTCATATAGTTTAAAGTTTAAAATAAAATGTTATCTGTCCTCCCTGATGGGGCTGCCTTACTGTACTGCTATGAAAAAGACAGAGTGTATGCTTTTATGCTGGCATCTCTCCTTCAGCGCAGCCCCCAACATGCATAGAATGGGTCATGATGTTTTCTTCTCCATGTTGCTGGTATGCCTCAGCCGTGGACAGCATCAGGAGTGGTATCTGTCTCTCTAGTTGTTCATCTTTATCTCCTCCCATCCAGACATGAGTAAGTCCTTCCAAGGGGATGGACAATGAAGAAAACTAGCAATCCCTTCTCCTTAAAGAGAAGATTGAATTTATGTTTGAGGATGTAATTGACAGTTACTCTACACTGGTCAATGATGGGCTTTCAACCTCTCTTTTCCTCATTTTCCGTATACATTCATTAGTAAGACATGTCAACAAAACCTTCAAAATGTATCCTAAACCTGATCATGTTTTACAACCCGAGTCCATCTCTCACCTGAGCTTGTATTTGCTATACAGTAAGTTTTCTAATTTGCCTTCTGGCTTTCACTCTTGACCTCTATTCTTCAACTGCAGCCAAAGTGATAACTTGACGTTGTAAATCAAATCACCTCACTCCTCTGTCTTCAACTCTCCATTGGCTTCCATCACACTTAGAATAAAATGCAAAGTCATTACCACAGGCCTACATGATTCGACCTTGGCTGTGGCTTCAAACTCATTTTCCACCACACTAACTTTTATTTTCACCACTGGAGATCCACTGGCTTCTTTGATGTTCCTTGAATATGCCATATGCATCCTATCCCAGGGCCTCTGAACTTGCCCTTCAGGCTCTCTGCTTGGAATGCTCTTGCCCCATATATTGACGATGTTCATTCCTGTTTAATTTGTCAATACCCCTCCCCAGTCCCACTCGACTCCTTTACCTACTTCATCTTTCTTCACAGTATTTTGATTTATTTGTTTATTGTATGTCTTCTATTGGAATGTAAATTCTCTGAGATCAAGGACTCTTTTGTTCATCATTTTATCCCTAGCAGATAAACATGGTACATAATAGGTAGTCAATAAATATTTGTTGAATGAATGAAATTCAGTTTAGTTCTAGACCTAAGATATAAGTTTTAGGAAGCATCTCTGTTTAGTGTCATGAAATCTGAGTGGCTCAATTTCAATAACTACTAGTAACCTTTTAGGAAAATTCATGGAAATATTCATTTCTTTAGTCTTTAAAGAATGTGACTGATATGAAAGTAGAACAAAAAATAACCTGGATATGGATTTAGAGACACAGCAATAGAGGGACAGCAATTGAGAAAAAGAAAGACAAAACCTGAAAGATGGGGTCCTTCTTGTTTTCAACAATTTAAAATGTGAATACTATATTGACCCACTTTGCATATCAAGACCCACTGAAATCTTTTTAGTATGATCAACATGAATGATAGGATTAGATATTTAGGTCTTTTTAAGCCTTATTTGGAAGTCAGCAAATTTGAGGTAATACTTTAGACTTCAGGCTCTGACATTCAGATTTGCCAAATCGCAATCCTTTTGGAAAATGCTATCTGAGCCTGGGCATCTGGGAGAGATTTATGGAAGAATTTGAATGCTTTGGATAGGAGATCATTTCATTCTTTGTGGGTTGTGCTCGTGGTGTGCTGGAAGTTAGAGGCCCTCTGTGTCTTTCACTTTGAATACTTGGTTACATTTTAAACTCCACATGAAATAATTTGTCCAAAAGTAATGTCTACTGATCAAGCCTGAACTCACATAGCTCAAACTTTTATTTTGAATGACTCAATTGCATGCATACTTGGCGATTTCCTAAAGGAAATGATTTGGTATGCTTATCACATCGTATACTCCCAGTTGTAAAAGCACAGCTCATACACAGGTTGGCAGTATCCCACTGTTCTGACCCGGGTGATGGCACAGACAGTAGTTCAGCAACTGGCTGAAAAACCACAAGACACATTTTGCACTGGAGATTTAATAATGGGTTGTAATCTTTCACTACCGGAGAAACAGAGTTATATAATTTTGGAACAATGAGAAATTTTACATGGTGAAAGAGCCCTTAAAAGGAGAAGAGAACTCAGAGAGATTAGAAGCCCAAGAAGAATCAGATGTGCCACTGATGGCTTGGAGATGGGGGTGTTATGAGTCAGAGGATGTGGGCAGCCACCAGAAGCCTCCACCAACAGCCAGCAAAGAAGCACCAACTTCAGTCCCACAGCCACATGGAACTAAATTTGGTGAACAACCTGAATGAGCCTGGAAGTGGATTTTTCCCCAGATCCTCCAGAAAGGAATGCAGTTCTGACATCACCTTGATTTCAGAACCCAGCCAAGTTATGGAAACTGAAATAACAAATGGGTGTTGTTTTAAGCCACTAAGTTGTTGGCAATTTTTTAGAGCAGTAATAGAAAACTAATACAACCAGTTTGTCAAAATGCTTCTCCCACCCTTTTTCAACCTTTTAGAGTTTATTGGTGCCCTATATCCTCATTTTCTCCTCCAAGCAGGGAAAATTACTATGCAAATGTTAACTTGCATGATAACTTCCACCCACACACTAACAGGGCTTCACCCATCCAAGTAAATGCCCTTCAGGTCTTTCTGGAGGTCTCCAGTGGGATAGATCTCTTATGTCCTCAGAATAGTTGCTCTCTCGCCTTCTTTGACTCAGCTTGTGTGCCATTTCCAGGGCTTTGCCCATGTCCCAGCACATCATGAGATCACTTATACCTAAGATAAGGGAGGTGCTTCAGTATGCTCCCAAAGCTTCAAATCTCCAGAAGTAGGAGCTGTGCTGGTTCTGCACTGAGGAAGAGAGAATGGCCTGCTCTGTCTCTCTGTCCACTTATGGTCACTGGGTCCCTGTGCTTGAGGGTCTCACAAGGTCCTTTCTACTTTCTGTGAGGCTATGACCTTTCTTAGCCTTCTGCTTTGGACCATCTCTTCCCACAAGGAGAATGAAAACCAGCTCATGGGAGGTCATATAGGAATCCTGTCATCCTCTGTCCTTCTTGGCTTCCCTTCTCCTTACCTTGGCTCTTCACCCAGTGAAACATGTTTTCTCCCAGGGACAAAACAAAAACTCCCTCCCACTCTAATGGAGAAAAGCTGTTGTGCCGGCATATGTGTGTATGTGTGTGTGTAATTATTTCACCAGCACAAATATTCCTTATAAATTTATAGAGAAATTATTTGTACTTGGTTAAAATACATCACACAACCTTTATAATCTCTCTCAGCATATTTTGGTAATAGACACTGCAGTGGGCTGAATAGTGTCCCTCAAAAAAACATATTCACCTCCTAATCCCCAGAACCTGTGAATCGTACCTTACATGGCAAAAGATGTGATGAAATTAAGGATTTTGAGAGGAGGAGTTTATCCTGGATTATTCAGGTAGGCCAGAAATCCAATGACAAGTGTCCTTACGAGAGGGAGGCAGAGGAAAATTTGACAGACACACGCGGGAGAAGACACACAGAAGAGGAGGAAGCGGGAGGCAGAGGTTGGAGTGATGTAGCCACGAGCCAAGGAATCTCTGGAGCCGGCAGAAGCTGGAAGAGGCAAGAAATAGATTCTCGCCCGCATTCCTGCTGCCCTGCTGAGACCTTGATTTCAGACTTCTGGCCTCCAGAACTATGAGAAGATAAACTTCTGTGGTTTGAGGCCAGGGCTGGGGTAATTTGTTACGGCAGCTGCAGGAAGCTAATACAGACAACAAACCCTTAGATTCTAAGATTGCGTAAAATATACAAAATTCTGTCCACTTTAGACACTTGCTTATAAACAGAGGTGCTCTACTGCATATACATTAGTGTTCATAGCCACCTTGTTAGACACTGAACTTAGAATATTTGGTCAAAGTATTTGTCAATGAGCTAGTTCTCCTTAAAAGCCTGTAATGTTATACTGTACATTGTTAATCAATTGGTATTTATTGAAAGCTTACTCTAAGTAAATCAAATCAATATACCAGGAACTATGGGGGGAGGGGAAAACTGAAGAAAATGAAATAGTAATATCATCATCATCATAAGAGTACCTAACACTTACATAGCACTCGTTATGTGTCAGGCATCGTTCTGAGTACCCGGCACCTGAGTATATATTTATATAATATATAAATATACATTTATATATTATAATATCTAACATCCCCACGAGGTTGGAACTTTTATTATCCCACTGTATGGAGAATACTGAAGCAGTGATGAGATTCAGGTGACTTGCCCAAGGTCCCAGGGCTGATAAGTGGCAGACCTGGGATTCAACGTCTGTACTCACTAATAGCCACCAACCTCGGGTGATGGAGAGAATCACACATAAGAGGCCAACTAATTGACTAGAGAAACTTTCAATTGCTGTTGAGCTGAGCTACAAATAAACCTCAACAAACATCACTACCATTGGATTCTATACTTCTATCTAGGACAATTTCTGCAGGATGAGTCCAAATTCTTAGCAGATCCTATAATAATAGCTAGTTTAAAGTATTTTTCTCCTCAGGTCTGGATTCAGTTGTGGAGGACTGGTGAGAGTGGAGGAATGCAGCAGCTAAATTCTAGGGTTTTTTTCCCTCTTTTTTTTTTTTTGCAGGGAAAGAGTCACCCTGAGCTAACATCTGTTGCCAATCTTCCTCTTTTTTTTTTCTCCCCTCCCCAAAGCCCCAGTAGATGATTGTATATGCTGGTTGTAAGTCCTTCTAGTTCTTCTACGTGAGCTGCTGCCACAGCATGGCAACTGACAGACGGGTGGTGTGGTTCCACACCCGAGAATCGCTGAAGTGGTGAGCGCTGAACTTTAATCACGAGGCTATCAAGGCTGGCTCGTTTTTTTTCCTGTTTTTAAGTTAAGGATGCCCAGGTGCCAAAGTCCCCTGCCTTACCCAGGGCTTGTCTCTGACAGTCAAGGCTCCTTTCCTACAAATGGCTTGCGTGGAAGAGTCACACCCAGAGCAAGATCCTTCTCACAGGAAGGATCCCTTGCCTGGCAGGTGAAGGCGGAGGGCATGGTAAAAGTTGTTTTACTTCCTGGGACTCCTTATTTGGAGCACTTTTGAATTCTCTATCTCGGCTGCACCATCGCGGGCAGGTACCGGAAGCCATGTGCTCTGTGGAGACGAACCAGCCAACGACCTCCACAGGAGGCTTCTCTCTTTCACCGAGCTGATGGACACGAGGCTGTGAACTTTGACCTACACAAGAGTCATGCTTGTGAGGGTTGAAACTGCAGCCAAACAGCTGCCTCCTGGAGTGTCGGGAGAGGCCAGAAGAGAAGCCTCCTCGTTGGCAGGAGTGGAGGATGCGAGAGAAGGTGTGCCAAAACAGTTAACAGAAACCATGAAGAAATTTCAATTTACGCTGGTGCAAAAAGAGGAGGGAGCCGAGGAAATTGAACTTTCAGGGAAGTCTGATAATTAAACTCAGGAATACTGACAGGGTAGCTGAACACAATAGATAAATAACTACTTTCCGGTAATTATAAGCCAGGATGGTAACATATTAGACAAGCCGGTTCACTTGGTATTTTCAAGTCTGACATTTCGATTCTAGGGGATATTTGGATCTGTGCTAACAGATTTCTTTCTTTTTCTCCACTCACTTTCCCTTTTCCACTCCCCATGGCTTGCTGAAAATGAAATGTGATTTTAAGGCGCCACTTTCTAGCACGTTCCATATGTACCCTTTACATTACATAGCACACCTCAAAGCCCACTGCTGCTGGGCACAGTTGCTGAGATGGTGTCTGCTTTTCCAAACATCATAAAGTATTATTTAAAAAGAGCCCAGGTGTCCTCTAATAGAAAAACATGGTGTGAATTACATGTTCTATTTATAGTCAGACCTTCATTGGTCATAGACCGCTACAGTTTTCAACAAATCATTTCAGAGTACACACACTTCATTTCACAAAGAGGAAACCAAGGCAAAGAGTCCTTTTCTAAGATGCACTGTTTTCAATAGGAAAAAACAGACACTAAAGTCAAGGGAAAAAAACCATTCTCTTTTATGAATAGAAATGACGCTGAGACAACCAATTTTCCTCCTCTCTTTGAAAATAATGTTAGAATACTTTTAATAGCTAGATTTACATAATAGGATAAAGATTTTGCCCTTTTCTATGTGGTGTCTAGAGTGGATGGGTGCCATGGTCCTTAGGCAGAAATTAAAAGGAATGCTTTTTCTGGGTTGGTCCCATAAGGAAACCACCCCAGGAAGAACTGAGTGGTGCCCCTTGGGCCTCTAGACTAAGTGATCTGGAGTGTCCGGACTCAACTCCAGATGGTTTAGATTTTACTTTGTTGACCCCCAACCCCATGTTTTCTTTATTTTTTTAATTCTCAAAAGCAGAATCATAATTTATTAATTTCTGTGGGGGAATCAACTCCTAGTGCCTGTCAGTGGCCTGGCAGGGAGAGATTTCCCAGCTCTGTTTGAGAAGACCGTCCACCCCACGTGGCACTTGAACAGGATGAAATGGAATGTCTTTTGTTGTAAACACCTAATTTGTTCATTTTGAACTGTCTGAGTAACTAGATCAAAGACCAGTGTCAAATGCCCAAAGCAGTGTTTGTCAGCAGTGCACTTTTTTATTCTTCTTCTTCCAAAGCAACTGAAAGGGAAAAAAAGACTCGTACTGTATTTCCACAAGAGCGGAGGAAAGCTGGCGTTGGCAGCCTCTTGCAGCAGAATGAATACATGCTACTGAGTACAGACCATTTGTCTCCTGATTACAACAGACCCCAGGGGACCTGGTGTTGGCTTTGAATTCCACCTCTCTTTCTCCGAGAGGTCCTCGCTGTGACAGTTCCACCCCCATCCTCACAGCCCAGAGCGCTGGGAGTCAGAGCCCCACCTCCTGTGGGCATTAGTCTGCTCTCTACATTAAAACAGGGCTTGCTTGTTTGCAACGCATTGACTTGTCTTGAAAAAACAGAGTTTAAAATTATTCTCATTTGAAATTCTGTGGTGGCCATAATGAATGCATTTAGTGCTCATGTGAGTTTCACATGCATGACAATGAGGGCTACAATGTAGAGGAAGCAAACAGAGAAGGGCCTAGAAAAGGCATCCAGTCCCTAATGTGAAAAATGGCAGTGGTGGGTACAATGACATCACTCGCTATGCCTTAGCCCACCTGGTCTTCTCGCTTGTTGATTTATAAGGACTCACACTGGGTTGTTCTCCTTGTAGGATTATTGTTTTGAAATGGGGTAGAAAATGTCTTTGTTATCCTAAAAGTGCAGCTTTATTATTAGGCAATCTTGACGAGAGCTGGGATGTATTCTCCTCAATTATACCTATTTCCACTGATATTCCATAAGAACTGCTCATGCCACTATCGGGAGATAGAGTTTAGGCTAAAAAGTTCATTTCACACGTAGCAGCAGTTGCAATCATTGAAATTCTTTTTCTTGTTTAGTTTTGTTTTGTTGTTCATTTCCTTAAAAGGAAAGTAAACCATAAAGTATTTGCAAAAGCGTCCCCTATTTCAGATTATCTAAATTTGTTTTATATGTTTGCCTCTGTCTTCTTTTATATTCCTACTCAGTTTATTTCTCTCCTTCACAATTATTTTTCCTATATTAAAAAAAAAAGAAGCAGCAGCAGTGAGCTGTCATTTGGCAGTTTCTTTTCCATTATGTTTTCACTGCTGGAAAATGCTGGAACAAAGGCATCCAACATGTTACTGAATGGGGATCAACGTTCAGCTTTGCTGGTGAGGCTGTAATCAGCCTGTCTAGGATGAAAATGCATGCTTTCAGCACTGGTTGGAGATTCTAGTATTTATCTTTGGAATGCATGCTTAGCCCATGTAGTCAAGTGATGTGTTATTGCCATGTCCTTATGTGGCCCACCACTTTCCTGAGTAGAATGAAAGAAATGGAATGTGACCTGTCAACCCTCAGTCAGTATGAAGTAGTCTAACAGATGCTTTTAAAACACAAATAGAGTCCCAGCTCACGTCAGCGTCAATTTCTAAAACACATTTTTTTTTTTTTTTTGGTGAGGAAGACCAGCCCTGAGCTAACATCCGTTGCTAATCCTCCTCTTTTTGCTGAGGAAGACTGGCCCTGGGCTAACATCCGTGCCCATCTTCCTCCACTTTATATGGGACGCCGCCACGGCATGGCTGACAGGCAGTGCGTCGGCGGGCGCCCGGGATCCGAACCAGCGAACCCCGGGCTGCCAAGCGCGGACTAAACCGCTGCGCCACCGGGCCGGCCCCTAAAACACATTTTTATCAGGGATTTAGTTCCTGTCCTGTTCTGGCCAGATATGCATGTGGAGAAGTCATCCACTTCTGCTGACATGTTACTAGTGAAGAGTTCTGGGGGGGGCAAGGAGCAAGAATGGGATGAACTGGAAGGCAGTGGGTATCCTCAGCACTGGAGATGGCACGGGGGTGCTGGAGTGGGTATCTAGGTCACACACCGACTCCCTGTGTAATACGCACCCCAATCCAGAGACAGACCCAAGATAGTGCTCTTGTGCCTCTTTCTAGTCAACCCCCTCCCCACCCCACAGGTCACCACTCTTCTGATTTCTATCCCCCTAGATTGATTTTCGACATTTGCTTTTAAATTGCCAAGCAATAGAGTGTAACACAGTACATCAGAAAAACAAATAGTACTGCTTTGAGAGTTGAAATCTTATGTGTAGTTTATATAATACTTGGATTCATCTGACACTATAAAATGTAATCTCTGTGTATTGAAGATTTATTGAGAACTGTGTAATTTTTTTCCCCTAA
Organism: Tapirus indicus; assembly: GCA_031878705.1. Taxonomy (NCBI): domain Eukaryota; kingdom Metazoa; phylum Chordata; class Mammalia; order Perissodactyla; family Tapiridae; genus Tapirus; species Tapirus indicus. Next base: position 43,974,551 of record CM062925.1, read on the forward strand.
ACTTCCTGAAAAATAGATTCATTGGGTGTTATAAGTATTTGGTTTATAAACTGTAAACATAGATCTCTCAAGTTAAAGTTTGAAACAGCACAAAGTCTCCAACTCTCTCAAGATAACAGTTTCATAGAACAGGAACAACTCTTCTAACCTCATTGGATTAGCCAGAGTTCTCCTTCTCTCTGTAAAACACATTGATTAACGCCCATTGTATTCTGCAAGCGAGGGGCGGCTAGTGAGCTCTTCTCATTTGCCCTCACTCATTGAATTGTTGCCTACCAAGCATTTATGGTGTTTATACCACACAAGTTTAACTCCCTCTTGCTACTATTTAATTTAATAAATATTACACCAAGTGGCCAAATGTGAATGTGAAGGAAAGAGTATTTGAGTTTCCGTGGAAAAAAATTTAATGCCAAAGAAAGACTTGATAAAGTTGACTTGTTAAAATGACGACAAAAAAGTTGATATCAGATTAGATGGACTAGAGAACTGTAAAAACGAAAAAAAGGAAAAATGGTCTCTTTCAATTCCAAGCCATCTAAAGAAACTAAACTGGAAGTCAAAGCTCATGCATTATGAAAGTTGTTTATTTATTTTTTTTATTAAATAAACACTTACGTGGCACTTACAATGAGGTAGGCACCATTCTAAGTGTTTTAGAAACATTCACCTGCTTAATCTTCATAACTATTCTGTGGGGTGGGTAATATTATCCCATTTGACACATGAGGAAATTTAGGCACAGAGAGGCTATGCAACTTTCCATAAGTCACACAGCTAGCAAGTAGTGGAGCTGAGATTCAGAACCGAGGCAGCTTTGTCCAGAGTCTACTCTCTTCCCACTGTGCTATCCTACCTCTCTTTATCCAGAAAAGTCTACGCATCACTCCAATTGGCACATCCACTTGCAGCGGGAAAAAACACAATGCTGCAGCCCTTCATCAAAAGACCAAAGAATGAATGTTTAAACAGAATTCATGTTTTAGTTAAACAAAAATGCTTACACCATCTGGGTTTCTTTCCTTCTTTTTGAATATCAGCTTTAACCTATTCTTATTTACTGACCAGATTCAATTGGTGAAATGGGCTTCTACTCTACAAACAATGGCTCAATATATTCATTTCCCATCAAGTTTTAAGAGAACACAGCTATTTACTGGATTTGTTAGCAAGGCCAAGATTATCTGTAAAATGAAAAAACTTGGACTAGATGACTTATCAGACCCTTTCTAACACTAAGGCGTTGTAGTCACATACGTCTAGCCTCTGAGTGGGTTCAAAGCTTTACTTTGTTTCATGAACACAGATGTACATACCTTTCACCTCACTCATCCATTTCATAATAGAAAAACAGAGAAAGAAGGTAGTTAAAGAAGCCCAAACCATGTCCACTATTTGCAAAAACAACTGTTGACAAGTCATTTTCTTATGTGAAGGAACAAAATCTCTCTTCTCTTTTTGTTCTTGTTATTATTTTTTCTTAATGAATTAGTAATTTATATCCAATGAAATGCTCAGATCTTAAGAATACAGTGATATGAGCTTTAATAAATATATACATCCATGTAACCTATACTTCAGTCAAGTTATAGATAATTTCCATCACCCCAGAAAGTTCTCACGTGCCTCTTCCCCGACCCTACAGGTAACTGCTCTTCTGATTTCTATCCCCATAGATTAGTTTTCCTGTGAACACACTTGCTTTTAAATTACCAACCAATAGAATATAATACAGCATATCAGAAAAACAAATAGTGCTGCTTTTGGAATTGAAGTGTTAAGTCTAGTTTATATAATACTTGGATTCATCTGACAATACCAAATGTAATCTAGTAGTCAACTACCATGCCGATTTCATCATCTGCTGAAAAACTGATTTTAAAAATAATCTCTGAGAAAGGAAAAGATGAGTCTAGAGACCGGGGGTTTCCAAGTTTTATCACTAAGTTCGTGTGAATTTTCTGCAAATCACAGAATCTCTCATGTTCCCTCTTCTCTTTTTCCTCACGTGCAAATCAAGAGGATTGGACTAACGGCCTCTAAGGAAGGCATCTCCCAGGTTTAACACTCTTTGATGCTGTATTGTTTTCTCAGAGCACTACATTTAAAACATATTATAAATCCAAAATAAAGGCATTATTTTTAAAAAAGTGTCATTTGGATTACAAGGAAATCTATGCCGATGTTGCAGAATGAGATACCTCTGAAAGAGGAAATTACCTTCAAAGTCATTAGTTAAGTCAGTATCCATTTATTTATAATATTTTTTATTCTATCACATGCCTCTTGAAAAGAATGAGCATTCTGGTTTTTTGTTGCCGTGTAAGAAACTTCCACAAAACTTGATGGATTCAAACAATAATTTGTGAATGTCTCTCATAGTCCTGTGGGTTGACTGGATTTAGCTGGGTAGTTCTCCCTGGAGGTTTCTCATGTGGTTGCCATCTAATGGCAGCCGGGTCTGGAGTCCTCTGAAGGCTTCTTCACTCCTTCACTCCTATAGTCTTGTGTCAGGGCTGGTATGGCTGGAACAGCTAGAAATGGTTGGGTGTCTCTCTCCATGCAGCTTTTCCACATGGCTCATTTGGTCTTCCTCACAGTATGGTGGTCTCAGGATACTTTGACTTTTTACTTGGTGGTTGGCTTCCCCCCTGAGTGAGTGATGTAATCAGCAAAGGCAGAAACTTCTACGCTTCTGTAGACTTAGCTTCGAAAGTCATGAAGCATCACATCACTTTTCCACATGCTATTGGTAATTAAGTCACTTTACCCACCCAGATTCAAGAGGAGGAGAATTTGACTTCACTCCTCAATGGAAGGAGGAAAGAAGAATTTGCAGCCATCCTAAATCTACTACAATGAAGTTTATATTTTTAGATCTCTAGCCTGAAGCTCTCTCTTTTATGTGCTTAACAAACTTTAAAGCATAATTCACTATTTAATAGTTAAGTCAACTATAAGTCAAAAGATCAGAAATCTCATAATTTTTAGATATGTAATCTTGACCAAGTCACTCCACCTGTTTGAAGCTCAGACTTTCTATCGGTAAAATCTGTCCTCTCTCCCCTTCAGAAGGATTATATAGATCAGTGTGATAACATATGTGAAAGTGTAAGACTGTGAAAAATAATACAAATGTAAGGTATTATCTTGGTTATCACTAAAATGATAATGACAATTTCTTCTGTAAAACAATGAAACAGGATAAATGTATTCTTAAAAGTAGTTGAATGCCCCCAAGACAATTCTAGATACTTCACCTTTTTCCTTTTGTCATGAAGACCAGGTTCACAGAGAGTCCTTCCCTGACCATTGACTTGCTGTTGAGCCTATTGTATTATTTTTTTTTCTGGTGCAGAAGATTGGCCTTGAACTAACATCTGTGTCCATCTTCCTCTATTTTACATGTGGGACGCCTCCACAGCACGGCTTGATGAGCTGTGTGTAGGTCTGCGCCCGGGATCCGAACCCTGGGGCCACCGAGGTAGAGCGTGTGAACTTAACCACTACACCACCGGGCCGGCCCCCTGTTGCATTTTTTAAATAATATGAACACTAATCTCCACCTGAAATTATATTACATATCTATTCATCTACCTGTTTGGTTTTTTGTCTCTTCTGGAACATGAGTTCCTTGTGGGCAGAGACTCAGTTTCCTCAGGGCTCATAAGTAATTGGCATATATAGGTGTCAGACATTTAACAAACTGGTGAATAAATGAGTGATTGAGTGAGTAAATGACTGGTGTTACTACTGTTGACCAATCTGGCATCCATAGTTTTGAAATTTCTTTACCTTTATAGCTCTAACAACTTTCATCTACATTTGACTTCAACAATATGTTACAGGGGTCATCTTGAAACCAATCACTTCCTGGAGTGACTCCTTTTCTCAATCTCCCCTCTCTGAATGTGGCCTCCTACAGCTGTGATAAAAATCCTAGCAATCCTTTTTGAGGCATTTCTCTGGAACATCTCATTCTTTCAATTCTTACTACCATTGTCTCAGCCCAGGGATTCATCATAATCTCTTACCTAAACTAGTGCAAAAATATCCTAGTTTCGGGGCCGCCCGGTGGCGCAGCGGTTTAGTCCGCACTTGGCAGCTCGGGGTTCGCGAGTTCGGATCCCGGGCGCCCGCCGACGCACTGCCTGTCAGCCATGCTGTGGCGGCGTCCCATATAAAGTGGAGGAAGATGGGCACGATGTTAGCCCAGGGCCAGTCTTCCTCAGCAAAAAGGGGAGGATTGGCGACGGATGTTAGCTCAGGGCTGGTCTTCCCCACAAAAAAAAAAAAAAAAAAAAATCCTAGTTTCCTTCTTCATCATTTTCCACAAGCAGTAGCATCCTAAAACGTTGGTTTTGTAATGTTATTCTGCTCTTCAGAAAATCGTGGGTGGCCCACTCATGCCTATATGATGAATTGCAGGCTCCTGAACATTGGAGTCTAGTTGTGTCCCTATCTAGTTTCTGTCCACCTCCAGTAGCATGGACTTCCACCACTCCAATGCAAGCCTTCCAAACTAGTGTATTTCAATCTTTAGTGGGCATACAAATAAGCTGGGGATGTCGTTAAAATATAGATCCTGAATCAGAAGTTCAAGGATGAAGCTTGAGATTTTCATTTCTAGCAAGCTCCCCGGTGATCAAACATCTCTTCAAGCAGCAAGGCTCCATTATGGAGTGTATATGCCATGTACTTCCACTTATCTCTGCCTTATTCTATTCTCTTGTCTGAAATGTTTTTTCCTTACCTCACTGTCTGGTGAATTCTGATATTCTGAAGACCTAAATCAAATACCATTTTGTAAAGCCTTTCTTTCTACCCTCCCCAGGAAGAACTAGTTGAATCTTTATCTGTTTTCTTATAGTGCTTTGTTGATACTTGCTTAGTTGTGTGTGCTTTTCTTCCTAAGTTGTGAGTTCCTTGCAGGCTGTGACAGTGCCATTGCAATTTATGTGGGAATAAAAACTCACACCTAAAGTAATTATTATATGATATATAAAGTATAGAGTATAGAGTATATAATGTATAAAGTAGAGCACATTCACAAAATCCTATGGGAATACAGAGGTATATGAAATAATTGCTGTGTGTCAAGTATGTGCTAATTTACTACACAATGCCTGATGTAGCAGGTACACAATACAGATTTGTTGAAATGGTTTTAAAGAATGATTTTACTGAAAATTTTTCCAGAAATTTACTACAGAAAATGCTGGTCTAGTCATCAAACATTTTTACTCTCTGTTGGAGAATTTGTTAGATCATAAATTATCTTCCTGAAAAATGTATAATATTTACTATCTAATTTAATGATCCAAAAATCTGTACTGAATCAGAAGTAGAAATGTTAAAGTAATTACATTGAGAAGTCAATTTAATGAATGCCCAACATGTGAAAGCATTATTTCTGTAATCTTTTTTATTGCCCAATTTATCATTTTTATTGTTCATTTACTTATGCTATATAGTTCTAGAATGAATTATAATCTCCATCCCCCCCCCATTTTTTCAAGTATGAGCTCTTAGAAGGCCACAAAAACCTTTTATTTGAACAGAGTTTTTATACTTGTTAAAGCGAATCTATTTGATTCTTACGTGCTTTGGATAATTTCCCTAGAGTATTCCCTTAATTATATCATACATGTGTTTAAACAAGCATTTGCTTTCTCGAAGTCTAAATTCTTTCAACTTGATCTTCCAGGGTGGCCACAAGACTCAAATTGTGCTGTTTACAATCACTTAATGGCTGTGGTCTTCTAAGCACAGAATTCTGAGTTAGGAAGGCAAAGTCTTTACATGGTATAAATATTTGTATCACAAAAACAGCAGGGGGAATATAGAACATGGCCAACACAGGTCATTTACATGACTGGCCACCCCCACACCCACGCTAGATGCAAACAAGAAGTAATATATATCATTTGTCAGTATCACAGTGAAGGAGTTTTTTCCTGTCAGAATATAGAGAGAAAAATTTTGGTAAGAATGGAGCGTTGGCTTAAAAAAATTTGATTCAGCTTTGACTTCAGATGTTGTTAAGAATTTCTTGCATGATTTTGGCCTAAATTTTAGTACATTATATACTTGTTATAAAAACCTGTAACTGAAACTTTGCAAAATGCTTCCAAAGCATTTTTAGATCATCTAACAAATTCTACATGCCAACAGAATAATGATACTTCCTAGCTCCAAGTTGATTGTGTTAGAGAACTTTAAGAATCAAATGGATATAAATTTACAAAGATACTAACGATTTTCTATTTTGAGTATGAACCAAATAATTTGAAAAGAAATATAATAGAAATCCCAACATTGCCTGAGGTGTTGTTAAACCTATTAAGAATGATTGATGATGTTGAAGAGAAAGGGAAGCCTTTAAAAAAGTAAGCTCCAGAAGAGAGTAAGACATAATAAAATGAATCAATCTTTTGGATTATTTGAGTTTGTTTTACAGCTTGGTTTTATCCTAAAATAAATTTTATTTCTTCAACAAATTGCTATGATAATAAAAATAATACCTGCTACACTACTTTATTTTAGAATTTAGGGGTGGATGTGGGAGTAGAGTGAAGTTTTGTGTCATGTTTTTAACATGGGAAAAAAAACCTCTTGGAGGCTTTAGTTTCCAAACGAATTTTGATTGAAAAAAACTGGTAAGTGTGTCTTGGCTGATGACTGCCTCGCTTATTGATATAAACTGCTGATGTATCAATTTGGTTGGAATAGATCTGGAAATATCAAACAAACTCCACTTGGTAAGCGTTAATAGCTTGCATTGTGTCATGATGGTAACCGCAAATTATAGATTGGACAGGCTGGTATTTCTGTAGGCAAAATGGAAATTTTCTTTCGTGAATTTGGACATTGCGGACTAGAGTCATTTCAATCCTGTCTGTGAATAGGGAGCTCAGTTTAATTGAAGCACGATTCTTTAGCAGCCATAGAGATGGCTACTATCTATGCTTTGTGGATAGCTAGCTAGCTTTGACATTTTTCACAGTAATGGAATACCCCTTTCCTGAACAACCATTCTAAAATTGTCCACAGTTATTCTTTGCTAGGAACCGATAGAGAATTGTGGGCTAATCTGCATAACACATCTAGGCTTCTGTCTCTTGAGATTAAATGCACTATGTCCTAATGATGGTGAATTTCAGGCTTCATCTTTGCATCTAAAGGATAGCGATAGTAAAAATTAGTATTATACATGGAAATCATTGGAGATTTTGTTTCTCATGTTTAGATTCTGATTTGGATACTACATTGGGGGTAAGGTATCTTAAAGCAAAGACGAATGTGTATTCCCTCCACCCCAGGCAAAGGTGGTAGAGAGAAAGGCCTCATGGTCTGCAACCGAAATAATGTCAAAAATTATAGTTTCATCTGGGATTGTGCATGGAGACTAGTACATGTGACTAGTAACAAAAGAAAAGCTGAAGAGAAAAATACCGTGCCTGAGAGTGGGTTTTTTGTTTGTTTGTTTTATTCATTTCCTTACTAAAATAGCCACAATACAGAAGGAAAAAGAGCTGTTTTCCTCTGCTAAGATGAAAAGTTTTGAAAGGAAACACTGCAGCTATCTAAAGAACTGAGAGAAAGCCACAGGCAGAAGTGACTACATGGGCTGTTATGAAGGCACTAAGAGCGGGTTCCAAGCCAGAGGGTGGGAGAAAGGGTCACACCACAGAGAGTAGCAATGGGGCATAACTAGTGTGGGACATGATTGTTCTCTGTTACTCTAGTCACTTAGAGACACAAAAGATTGGAACATCAGGAGACATTTACACAGCATATTTGGACCACGTCGTTAATGCTTGTTGATCTCTGTTATATTTCTTCCCGAAGTACTGCATTGTGCTCTTTTAAACAGAAAGCTTTGACTTAGCCAATAGAAATCGTTTGCTAGTTGCTGAGAGGGGCTGCATGTAAAGTGAAAAATCAAAGCCCCTTAAAAAGTAACCTGGTCCTTTGGGCCAGGGTCATCTTAACACTAGAATTAAATTATGCTAATATTAATTGAAATTCAAGGTGATTGTCATATAATCCACTCATCATCTCTCACTTGTCTTTGCCTTCAGACACAGACAATAACTTTTGTTACAGAACAAACTCAAATGTAGGGTTCACTATAGTAATTCAACTAGATTATGGAAGAGATCTCATGACTAATATAAACCATTTGGTCTTTGACTTATCTCATTATAAATAGAAATGTTGTAGTCAAGTTCCCTTGAGACGGAATTTTGCTGGATTGATTTCCTTCCCTCCCCTTCTCCTCCCTTCCTTTCCTTCCCTTCCCTTCTCTTTCTCTCTCTCTCTCTCTTATTCTGATGTCAAGTGTCAAGGTAAACACTAGGAGTACTCCAGTTTTGGGTGATTTTTTAAAAATTATTTTCACCAATACTGTGTGCAAGTGGCTAGATTCCTTATACTAATACCTCTAGCCCTAGCTTGTATTGAAAAGTTGGTTCTAAGGCTGATACTTTGCATATATTAGGAACCTAATTCCACTGATGGCTCCATATGGGTGCAGGGACCCTGGATTGTGGATCCTCTTCAAAATTCCACTGTCAATAGCCAATGTAATGATTGAACACATAATGATAGTAAATTCTAGGTTAGACTCCCATTTTAGGGGGTGGTGTTGGAAGGGAGGACAAGAGATTTCTTTCTATGCCTGTCTTCTTTTCAGAGTGAGTAATAACTGGAAGACATTACTTAAAGTTATTGAATTAAAGGAACAAAATAGCACGTTAAACTCCAGAAATGCTATGCGTCAGCAGTAGGAATGGTCCTTGTCCGTCACGAGATGCTAAGCTTCATCCATTTCAAGTGCATATAACCCCTTAGGGCTTTTTTCTTTTTTTTTTCTTTTTTTTTTTTGTGGAGGAGGACAGACAGCGGGGAGCAGTCTCAGTCCAAAAGAAGAACTGAAAACATTGATTCTGCCAGTTTAGATTTTACTAGAGATTTAAAGTCACTACCACCTTCCACAGGGTTCATTCACGCTCAGTTGGGACACATAATGGCTTAGCAGGAATTGGTTTACAATCCTGGTAGAATCCTGTAGAGCTAATAAGTCCAGAAATATCACTTGGATGGAAACGTATGATAATCATATGATTATCCTTTTTTTATCCATTCCGTAGTCTCATGTATAAAAATAAAAAATGCACAGGGCTTAGACATCCCTTTATTATATCAAATTAAATCAGATTTAATGCCTGGTTGTGTATCATCCAGCTCAGACCCATTTGTACAAGGCTGTGGAGTGACGAGCTGGTTCAGATGAATGAATAGCTTTCTCATTACTTCACCCCCATTCTGCTGTCTCTTTTCCCGTCCTTTGTATTATAATGGAGGACAGCTGTGTCAGTGAAGTGAATATTAACTAACCTCAGTGCCTCGGCAGATTGTGACTTTAATCCCTGCAAATACCACTAAAATCAAAATTTAATTACACTCAGAGTAGCTCTGTTAATGCCTGAAAAATATTTAACAATTAGTGGTTGGCTTAATTAAGCAAACTGCCTTCCACAAAGCAACCTGAAAAATCCTCCCAAACCCTTCCCCCATCCATTTTTTTTTATCCCTTAGACTAATTAGTCTGATGTAAGCTCACAGCACTTCATTTACTGTTACTGAGTCTGCTGCTTAGCTGATCTAGGCTCTGAGCTTAACAGCCTATAATAGAAGAGGAAGTTGTAAAAAGAAAGAAATTAGGTTCAATGCACACAGCTACTTAATAAAAAATAATCCTTTTAACAAACCACTAATCATTGTTAGTCATTTCCTCATATACATATATATATATATGTATGTATGTATATATTATTCACACACACACAGAGAACAGAATGTCTATATCTCAGTTACAGTATTAGTTATGGGAGATTCAGGAAAAGCCAAATAGCAAATAAATGAACACAGAATAACTTCTATCAAAAGAATTATTTTCTGTCCATCTGGATTGGAAAACTCTGTTTACTTTTAAATTTGGACAGAAGGGACAACGTATCCTTTTGTTGTAAACTAAATAAGCAGACAAAATAAAAACAAATGAAGAATGATGGAAAAGCTGTTAAAATGTAAATCCTGTTCTCTGACTGATACACGATACTATCCAACCTACTCAGTTACATGTTCATTTTCTCATCCAAGCATCAAACGTTTATTGACGATTTAATGGGACTTGCTGGGGTGATACAAATATGTTGTAAATCTTTGCATTGACACCTATGGAATGTTTTAAAATGCCACAAAAGGGTGGCTTACACCATCTATTTGTTAAGCTTCATTCTCTACTTGAATTCTTAGGAAAGATCTTGCCACTAAATAATTGAGAGAATAAAATACATAACACTTCAAAAGGAGGTCACTTATTCAGCAAACTAAGAAAAGAAACAGGAATCAGAAAATAACAGCCACAACAAAATTGCCTTGGAGAACCAAAACAAGTCCCAGAGCTATCAAGGAGTTGAGAGATTGTAGATCCCAACTTCATATCTTACAGAAGAGAAAACTGAAATTCAAAGTTTAAGTGATCATCCAGGGACATACAAAGAGCTGTCAGAGTTATCATAGAGCCCTCTAGGCCCCCACTCCAGACCTATTCTCTTTTATCTGACATTGGACACAATTATAACAAGATAACATTATACGATTTCCCAAATCACAGCAGATTAGAAGCCACAAATGAGAGGCTGAACGAGGGTTTCTAGAGGCTTAGAGTTCAGATGTGAAATACTGGCACATATGATAAAATTCGGAACGTGCTAAGTAAAAAGTTAAGTAATCTGGAAAAGATGGTCTCTTAGTAACACTCAGTTCCAGAGTACAAATAAACAACACAAAATTTTAATTTGACAGTGCAGATCTGTGCTGCCCCAGCTCATCTCATTTTATTGTGTATGTGTGCATGCGTGCGTGTGTGATTCCCTCCTTCGGGGCTTTTAAGACAATACCAAAAAGGATTAAGATAATAAGCTGATTTAGTTATTTTCCTTTTGAGAAGATCAAAGGAAAATATTTTTCTCTGTTCCTAGTAAGTTCTCACTGAGAGTTTTAGCATAAATGATATGTTAATTTTTCAATCTAGGAAAAAAGACCTGCAATCTCATTTTTATGGGATGTTTTCACCTGTAAGGAGCTCTTCCTCTAAGCCTTCCTATTATTCTTTATTTAAGACTAGTTCTTGAGTATTTTGGCTGTTGCTTAATTCAATAATTATGGGAGAAAAAAGAAGAAAGTGAGTATTGCCCATGTGTATGTCTGAAAAGATGTGTTACGTACACCCACACCTAACTGCCAGCAGTCTCCAACCCCATACAATTTTGTATATTTCCATGTAATTGGCAGACTATGTTTCAAGTCTCATGGTTGGTTGAGGATGGAGATGAAATCGCAGTTCATAATACAGAAGAAGGAGTACATATGGGTTGTGATTGAGATTCTTGTATTTTGACTGAAGAATTGTGCAGCATCTGGCAGGTGTATAAATCCTTCAGTGGTAGCAATTTAACTTTTTAATAGTAGAGGAAATGGCATATTATATTTCAAAATTGGTATCTTTGAAAAATGTGTATTAACATGATGCAAAATCTTCTTATGAGTTTTCCAGGAATAATTGTGTTTTAATGGTATATGCAACTTGTGTTTCAAATTCTTTTGTCTATTAGTCACATACACATATCTTTATTTCTTCTTGAATGTATGCTGCATAACTATTAACCAAATGTTCGTTCCCCATCAAATTCTGTTTCTTCAGTGTGTTTTCTCATTCAAAAGCACATAATCATTCTCTTTAATGATACAAATAATCCGCTTCTAATGGACTATTATACCTCTTTTCCATTCTTGAAAAGCATTATTGCTTTTAGGTTTTTAGTTAAATGCTATACAATTTCAACACGTATAATATACTTAATTGATCTTAAATTTCTCTGTAGAAAAGCTGCAAGTATTAAAAGCCAAACAGAAAAATTGCCAAAGTCAATTCACTTCAACTGTCAAAACTTTTCATGTGAAAAATGAATGGAAACACTCTTCTATTTCAAGTAAGCATATTTGTGGGTACAGTATTCTCTTTTGACTCTGAAAATCACTTGAAAATAAAATAGCTTGTCTGTGCTTGTTTTCAATTTGCAAAATGTCGGCTGTATCTATGAAATGGTCACTGAGCCTCATCATCTTGACTAATAGGGAAAGAACTGCTTTCTTGAAGGTACCTTAATTCTTTCATGTTTCCAAAGTATCACTTCATGTTTTTCAGCAAGAATTTATCTAATAGTGGGCTGGTGACATAAACATATAGCATCACCTCTTCCCTACAACTGACATTGCCTGTGTACCCGCACACACACGTGCCCACACATTCCACCCCTCCCCCAACCCTCCACCACTAATGCCCTAAGAAAGAGAAGAGAAATAAACTCTTAGTTAAGTTCAATATTTCTTGTGATTTAAGTTTCAGGACAATTTATGTTTAACTATGTGGATTTATTTCTTATTTGATCATAACCCAGTAAAAAGATCTTAAGTTCATTATAGCCTAAAGGAAATAAACCTTCAAATTCTGCCTCTTACAAAGATACACAGAATAACAACTTTGGAAGAACACAAAGAGCCCAACCTCCCTACTTCAGACAGATAGATTTCACTACTCAGAGTAAGTAATTTTCAGCCTTTTCTTAAACATCTCTAGAGCTGGAGATTCTACAGTTAACTAGCAGTTTATCATCCTGATACTTAACTAGTGATTTCTTATGTCCATTTGAAACCACTTCCATTTCCTTCCATCAGATTTTCCATGGTGGTCAAGTGGTTTAGGACACTCCCTATACAATAGTAATGGAGTTACCCCTTCTTTCTTGTAGGCTGAACATCTAGAATTCCCTTAATTCTTGCTTTTAGAACTTAAATTCTCTCAGAATCTCAGATATCCCTGACCGTTCTAGCCTTAAAGGCTCGCCTTTTTCTATAATGACCAAATAATATTCTGAGCCCCCATTCCATGCAATACAGGAAGTCCCATCTTTTACCAAGTGCCTTTCCCTGAGTTTCTGGATCTCTCTGAAGAATGGTTCTATTAACTCAGTCTGAGAGTTTACTTCTCATTTTTGAAAGCTTCCTAGCTTCAGGCCACTGCCCCTCTGGAGCACAATAGGCCAACACGTCCATGCTGCTAATCTCTTTATTCAATAGCTCTTCATCCTCAAAATAGAATTTAGGTAGTATTTCCAAATTCCTGACAGACACTAATCTTCAGGATTCTGGAATGAGAAACCAGAATTCCTGGAAATTCTCAGGTCCTGGAATCATAAGTTTTCTTCTATTTTTCATACTTTTTTTTTCCTGTGATAATAATAAACTGTAAACCATTTTTATACTATAGTTTCAAAGATTTTATGTAAAAGATGATATAGTAAAAGTATGGCTTTGACAGGATTTTATCATTCAATAACATGTAAAAATGATCTCTACCTGATATGGACATTTTATGATAGAAAACATTAAAGAAAATAATGTTCACATAAAATAAATGACAAATAAAAATCATTTAAATAATTGAAAGATAATGCAACACATATTTAATAATTAAAAATGATCTTTCTTAAAATAAAAATTTAAAACTCACAAAGCATTAATTGCCCTATTACATAATCTTGATTTTTTTCATGGCAAATAATCCAGCCCAGAAAAACTGCATTTATTTTTCAAATGTTAACCAAATTGTTAAGAATATGTCTACAGCTTCTTTAAGTTAAGCATTAGGATACCTGTTGTTCCATAAATCTCATTTCCTTTTTAATGATAAAAATATTTTGTTTGCTTGCCTTGATTTGGATTTTGTCATTGGAATCAAGATTGCTTTTGTTAATACAGATTTTAGATCAGTTTCTGAATTCCTGTTGGAGTATTCCACAATAACATCTTCTTCTATTTGCACTTCTTCTGTTCAGATGTTTACAAAGAACTGTACCACAGCACATATCCAATCCCTGGGAAATTCCAGAGAACATTATTTGGGCAGTATTTGAATAACATAACATTCAGATCCCCTAGCAAGGTTGAAAGCAATACACAGAATGACATGTCAAAACTACTAACTTTAAAGACGTATTTTGGTTCCAAAACTTACTTCTTAGAACATCACTTATAGGATTTGTATTAAGTATCTTATGTAAATGATCTTATTAATATTTATATATTTGCAAAAATGACTCACTGTTAGCAGCAATCAGGGTCAAGAACACACTTAAAACTTGACGACAACTACATGTAAGACAGATTAGATCAGAATTACTTCTCTTCAATATGATCCTGTCCTGGTTCCTGGAAATGTCAACCTTAACCTTTCATTTCCATGTCAGCATTTCCTGTTCTCGCTTTCAACTTGATATCAGTAATTTCTTCTAACCAGTAACATCTGTATATTGATTGTTAAGCTCTAAATCTTACAGGAGAATTGTAATGCTTTTCCTCTGTTTTCCTGATTTTTTGGTTAATTTTTCTCAGGATTCAGGAGTAGGAAAAATACATACATTTCCTGAGATATGCTGGTAAAGTATTTCCTCTTGAGAAAAGCAAACTGAAGTTACTCTCTTACTTATTCCAGAGCTGTAATATGATGGTGGTAGTGGTGGATATTTAATTTATTTTTTTGTTGTCAAAAATATAAAACATATAAAAATTAGAATGTGTAAGGAACGTGTGTGCACACAACGCCCAGGTTCAACAATTACCAATGTATGGCCAATCTTATTCAACCTGTATACCTACCCACTCCTCCAAACCTCATCTTTTAGATTATTTTGAAGTAAATCCTAGACATCATATCATTTTATCTCCGTATACTTCAATGTAAAATTGTAAAAGATAAAGACTTTAAAAAATATAACTAAAAAGATGGTGATATTGGCAGAAGGATAGACATATAGATCAACGGAGTAGAATTGAGAGTTCAGAAAAAAAACCCACATACGTCTATTGTTAAATGATTTTGGAAAAGGTGCCAAGACATTCAATAGAGAAAGAGAATAAGCCTTTCAACAAATGGTACCAGACAACTGAATATCCACCTGCAAAAGAATGAAGTTGGATCCCTACCTCACACCATATACAACAACTTACTCAAAATGATCAAAGACCTAAGTGTCAGAACTAAGACTATAAAACTATTAGAAGAAAAAGTTGTGACCTTAGATTAGGTAATGGTTTCTTAGATATGACACCTAAAGCACAAGCAACCAAAGAAAAAAATAGATAAATTGGACCTCATCACAATTAAAACTTTTGTTTTCAAAGACATCATAAGAAAGTGAAAAGACAACCCACAGAATGGGAAAAAAGTTTGCAAATCATATATCTGATAAGAGCCTAGTATTCAGAATATATAAAGAACTTTTTCCAATTCAACAATAAAAAGACAACGCAATTAAAAATTGACAAAGGATTTGAATGGATATTTACCCCCCAAAATATATGAATGACCAATAGCCTATGAAAAGATGTCCAAATCATTACTCATTAGATAAATACAAATCAAAACCATAGTAAGATATCACTTCACACCCACTAGAATGGCTATAATAAAAGTGATGGACGTATAATAAAAGTTGGTGAGGACGTGGAGAAATTGAAAGCCTCCTACATTACTGTTGGGAATGCAAAATAGCACAGCTGATTTGAAAAACATTTTGGCAGTTCTTCAAAGAGTCAAATATAGTGCTACCATGAGATCTAGCAACTCTACTCCAGATATATAGCCAAGAGAACTGAAAACGTATGTTCACCCAAAAACTTGTACATGAATGTTCATAGCAACATTATAAGAGCCAAAAGGTGGAAATAACCTAAATGTTCATCAAATAATGAATGGACAAACAAAATATGGTATAATCATACCATGGAATATTACTTTTTCATAAACATGAAGTATTAATACATGCTATAATATGGACAAATCTTCTAAACTTTATGCTAAGTGAAAGAAGACAAAATAAAAAGCCCACATATTCTATGATTCCATTTTTCTGGAATATACAGAATAGACAAATCCACAGAAACAGAAAGCAGATCAGTGGCCACCAGTGGCTGGGAGGAATTGAAACTGGAGGGTTATTTGAAGTCAGGAGGAGGAAACAATGGGCCTGTATCCATTTTCCATTTAAGTCTTTTTGCTTCCAGGGGCAGAAGACAGTGAAGGCATCAGCTTCCAATTTCTTAGTGCTTCCAGCACTATCTGGTCCATGCCTTTCAGTGGTTTGAGCACCAGCTGTGTCGTACCTCTCAGTGACTGAAATACCAGCTGTGCTTCCTCCCAATCACCCTACCCCCACCTTCCAAACACCAGCTGTGCCCTCACATGCTGTCTCCACCAGACTGAGCATCCCTAGCAAAGCATCATTTCTCAGAGGTCCACATCTGAGCTATGGAGCACTTCCCTCAGTGGTCTGAGAAGTAGCCATGGATGCCACTCTCAGAGTTTCAAACATCAGTCCCACAAGGGCTTCTACTTCAATATTCTACTTTCTGGTATCATCACTTCTTCCATTTAGTTCTCCTAGTCGAAAGGTGCTGATTGCTGTCCACATTGTTGATCTCTTTATACCAGCTTTCCTTCTTTGCTCTTTCAGACTTTCAACACCTATGTAACTAATTCCCTCTATTAAATGTCTTCTGTTTGTAATATCTAGTGTGGTTTCTGCCTTTCTGTTTGGTCTCTGACCTATATACCTACAGTGCCTATTTCAATAAATGTTAGCGTAAATCTGATATGTTTACATTGAATTATAAATCTAATTTTCTTTTGTACTTTCCCTTTGGTTCAGCATTTTGGGTAATATTTTGAAAAATGGAACACTTCTAGTTTGTTATTTTTAATGTAATGAAAAATTTAAAAATCATGGAAACTCTTTTCTTTTTTCTCCCTAAATTTTAGTGATTCCAGATGGTGTTATTTAGCACTATAGTAGGGCCAAAAATGAAAATGAAAAATGTTTTTATTCAAAAATATTTTCCTAAATATCAAATTAATTTTGTATCTTATCTTTGGGTAAGATAACTTAGAAAATAGCTATTCCTTTCCTAGATCACAGTTTAAAAAGCTCTCTTTGGTTACTACCTATCAGCTAGACCAATTAAACTTTTGCTTATACATATGTATGAGGCAGGCACTTTAAAAGTAAGAAAACAAGATATTTATATGATTTAATGGGGTCTAAAAACGATTAAGGAAAATTGCTTTAAGTTTAAATGAGAACATATGGAAGATTCACGTGGTATTTTTGGATAATTCTGGCACAAAGCAGAAATAGAGAAGCAGAAAACAGGCCAAAATTGGACAGAAATGTTAAAAAAATCATGTGTACTTCACAAATTCCAGTAATTTTACAGAGGTAAATAACTTGGTATTAAAGGATACATACTATCATATAATCTATATTTATGTATTCCCTCTGTATCTTAATATTTATATATTTTATATATGTTTGTGTATGTACATATATCTCCAATCATGGGCTGAACAGATATATTAGCAGGTTGTGATGACTTGTGCAAAACATTAAGAAGTAATTAGGAAGGTATCCAAAGCTAGTCAGCAATTAATAGGTCCAGAAAGTTCATATTGGATTTCCTTATATTTGCTAAGTACTCTCCTTTTCTGGGAATGGGTCAGCTCTTTCAACAGTTACAAATCAGCTTAATGTGTAAAATAATCATACAGTGTCATGAATACATGCAAAAAACCACTTGCCTCACTGTTTTACTTCTTATTTTTAGACTGCTCTGAGTATAGTCATTCCGTGCCATTTGGTATTTTTCATAAATTGACACATGATAAATAGGTGATTAATCCCCGTTTTAACTGATTTTTTTTATTTGAGCTCCGAAGAGTCCAAAATTATGCATTAATGCCCAAATCTTTTCTCTGACACTGAATGTAATAAAAGCTTGTGGTTTAAACCAAGTGAGTTGACATTTTTTCTATTTTGAATGAAAAAAAATATTTTTCCCTAGGAAAAGGTAACTATTAATAGAATAACAGTAGACTCTTCATTACACATAATTTGTACTTGCTCACAGCACAAAATATTGCCTCAAATGACTCATGGTATTACCATGAAACAGAAGGAACAAGACACGGGAGGCTTCTCAAACATGATCAGTGTTTCAAAACCCTTGAGAGTGAAATGGAGCAATTCCTAGTTACTGTCATAGCTGTAAAGTCAGGACAACATTTTAAAATTGATGTGACATTCAGTTCTTCGAATTCCTGCTTAAAACCTGAACAGGATGAAGTTTCAAAACAGGTGAAATAGATTCTGTCAAAAACGTCTATGCAAATCTCTGCATTTGGTGGAAATGTTCAAGTCAAAACTGTACATCAATATTAAAGTGATCTAGAACATTCATATTAATTGGCATATTCTTATAATCATTAGAGTAATTAGATAAAATTCACTTAAAATGCACACTTTCTTAAGGTTTCTTGCAATTGCTTTACGTCTCCACTGTTCACTAACTGTAGAGAAGGGTCACAATTTGAAGAAACCTGCAGTGTCTACTGATTGCTTACAATACTGAGGAGTGAGTGAACCACGGAACACAAGTGGCAGTGAGATGTGGTGATTATCTGGCTAATTGCATCAATGTAGTCTGCAGACAGTAATTCAGAAGAGGAAAAAACCATTAGGATTTAATATATTGAGTTTGTCTCTCTATTGATCAAATTAATTGGATGATTTCCAAATCTTCACTTTACTGAGTATTTTATTGACATAACCTTTGACCGAGAAACACATAGATTTCAAAATGTCTTTTCTTATAGACAGAAAATCAATTTGGTTATTTTAATAAATATAATGGTTTGGGCAAAATAGTTGGCTGAGCAATTAAAGGATATCTATTGTCATCACTTGCTGGGTGTGAGGCAGGGAAGTGGCAGTGAGCATGAAGAACAAAAAGGGAAACAGATTATTGACACTGGTCGCACTCTGAAGAAATGATATGAAAGCAAAAGAACCAATACGATAATTTTGAGTTTATGAAGGAGTGTTGTATTATAAACACAGAGTAGCCTTTGGACATTTTTTATAAATTTTTTTATACGATTCAATAGCAGATAAGACAAAACATGAATTTTACACTCTTCAAAGAAATATATTCTTGAAAATACAATGAATAAATTGTTATTAAAAGATAGTTTCCAGTCAGTGCTGACTTCCTGAAGATGGATTAAGTTGGTCACTGAGAGCCAGACTTCCTGGGTTGGAACCTTAGCTTCACTTTTTACTAGTCATTTAACCTTTTGTGCCTCAGTTTCCTCTTTTGTGAAATTTGGAAAATCGTACTTCCCTATAAGGTTGTGAAGATGTAATGCTAACACACAAAGAAGTAAATTAATACATAGAAATGAACACTTTAGAGAAGTAAATGCCCAATAAATTTTCATGATTACTATGTTTTTATTCTGAAATAACATCTACTCCATTCATTTTGTAATGAATTATCATAATATTCTAAATCAACTTTCTAGGAAATAATTTTAAGTTGAAAATGTCTATTTGATGGTTTTGATCATTTTAGTGCTAATTTCTTTTCATTGATTAGAAGACCTTAATAATGGCTGCCCCAATTAATTGTTTGATTACATGTGAAAAAGTATGCATAAACATCTCTAATAAGGGCAGAAGAGTAAATGCAAAAAAGTTTTAAAACCACTTAAATTTTACTTTGCATTATCACAGCCCTTGAAATTACACTGTACACAGATGACAAACATTAAGTATGAATTTATCCAAAGGTCTAACTTTAATTCAAATCTCTAAAGGTTGTCTAAAAAAGATTTAATAAATGTTCTGATTACTTCTATGCTTTTGTAGGATGTCATTCAACTACATTCAATTGCAATAAAAAAAAGAATACATTAAAAGTAATATTTTGAGCAAAATCTGGAAATACTTGCTTCTGAATGTAATCTGAGCATTCTTAAAATTCACAATTTAAACATTCATATAAATGTGAACATTTGTTATAAAGCTTGGTTGGATTAACAGCAATAACACTAGAACTAAGTTCATGCTTTTCAATTCCAGGTCTCCTCAAAAGTAGTAAGCATATTTGTTCTAATGATATTTGTTCTGGACACTGATAGTTCAAATCATCATATAATTCTTTTAAAATGACCATGTGTGGGTATAATATAAACTATTTGCTATTTAGCAATGTTATTTTGCATAATTAAGTTATCGTGACTTTATTTTTTTCAATAGAGGAATGAAAGCATATCTACACTCTAAAACAGATGACTAAACTGTATCAAATTGTGTCTCCAAACAGGGACAGAAGCATTGGTTTGTGTACATTTTTATTAGAGCAAAAGTGAAACCAAAATACAATCTCTTGAGTTCAATTATAAAACCCATATGCATGAGTGAATGCATGGTAAAAATATGCAACTTCATTATACGTTAGAGGCACTACAAATTTCAGCTTTGATTCAAAAAACACTCAGATTGCTAATGTGGTGTATACTGCTGAAAGGCTAACTAACATCACTGCTGTGACATCTGTATTTTCTCTGCTTTAAGAACATGGCCTTTTAATCCAAGGGCATATCTGTGTGGAGGACAGACTGTAATAACAAGGAATGCTTAGATTATGGTTCCTAGTGAAGAATGACAGCAAAGAAAAAACACGCAGGGCCATTGAAATTAAACAAGTTATAGCTTAACCACTATTGCCAGTATAAACTTCTCTTAAGGTCATGAAGAAGTACGCTTGTTCCTCTTTTTAGAACAAATTAAAGATTGAGATGAACTTCTCTATATGGGTCTTTAGAAAACAAAAATGAGTACTAAATGATGAGGATAGCCTCGAGTACTTGCAAAAGAAAAGTGAAGCAAAGTCTAAAAAATCTTTGGGTATATAAATCTGAAGACTTGGTGATATATCAAAAAACCTCAAGATGCAAATGTATTTTTATTGTACTCAAATGGTAACTAGGGTTTTAATTCTCAGTAATTAGTTTATGCTTAACAGATGTGTATTGAGTGGTTCTGGTACTTAAAAGCTATTTCAGGGAACAAAAGTTTCAAGTTTACAGTATTTCTAGAGGAAGCTATCACTGAGGGATCAACTAGATGTTGAAACTTGAGAAGTTCAAATTCTAGCTCAATTTTCTGACTTTGGAACCTGAAAATGTTAAAATTCTCATTTGCCTATGTAGAAAGAAGACACATATTACCTCATAGAGCCATTGAAACTTAGTGATATATGCAAATTATTTTGAACTCATTAAAATTATTTTTCTATATGGCAAGTATTCTTTTATAGTATTCTATATCTATTCTTTAAGACAGACTGTGGTGGACAGACTTTAAGATGGCCCCATGATCCCCACCTCCTGATGTTCATGGCTTTGTGTAATCCCCTCCCCTTCATTATGAGCAGGACATGTGACTTGCTTCTAACCAGCGGAATGCAACAAAGGTGATGGAATGAGTGATTACGTGTTTGCAATTATATAAGAGTATAGCATTTGTCTTGTTAGACTCTCTCTCTCCATCGCTGGCTTTGAAGAAGCTGGCTGCCATGATCCTACAGATGCAAGGAAATGAATTCTGCGCACAAACCGAGAGTACTTGGAAGTAGATCTTTCCCCAGTTGAGCCTCTGATGAGAATGCAGTCCTGGGTGATGCCGAGTGCAGCCTTTTGAGACTCTAAGCAGAGTGCCCAGTTAGACTGTGCCCAGACTCCTGTCATGGAAACTGTGAGATAATTAACCTGTGCTGTTTTATGCTGCTAAGGTTGTGCTCATTTGTCACATCGCAACAGAAAACTAACCTGCAGACATTGTATACATTTGCATATTGGCATATCACACACTTGTGGATTTACTTATTTAGGATTTAGTGGGACAGATTTACGTAGTTCACAATCCCTTTGCTGTACAGTCAAGTTTTGCTGGCCATCCCAGTGTAGGAATGGCCTCCAGGGATGCCCCAGGTGCACACTATGCTAACTCACTCAGCAGTGCAATTGCAGGGGGAAGAGTCAGAGGGCTTATCGTGAAGCCCAGCACCTGAAGTGGAAGAGAAGTAGGCTTTGAAATGTATGGAGTCAAAGTTAGTTAAGGAATGGTCATCAAAATCATGTAGCTCATATCTGCAATGAACCCGAAAGCAAATTTCCCCAAACGGACAACAATCCTAACAGTCACTGATGAGTTGTGAAGCTGAAAGTAAATTTTCTAAACTAAAAATAATAAAAAAGATTTTTTTGATCAACCATTTCAGAAGATTTTATCTTTCTATTCTCATTATAGAAAATAATATATCAAGATCATATTATGTGAAGAGGTAATAAAAGAGTATGTAGCCAAATCTGTAAGAAAAAAAATTAGAGGAGTTGTGTTATTTTCTGTTCTACTTTTGGTGTTGGTGGCATTTTTGAGTTTTTAACATTTGCATTCTCTTGTGATTTATTTTTCATTCTAAATAAATATTTATTTTCATATCTATTATAATTATGATTTTAAATTCTTTTTCTTAAATATGGTGGCCAAAATTGTATGAGCTTTAAGTCTCACAAAAACTAAATTCACCTCTGCACGCAAACCAAGAGAGAAATGATATTTTAAAATGCTACTAGCAGCTACGGTAAGATGAAGGTCGATTAAGGTCCATTAGAATTGGCAACATAAAATCATGGTTGATTTTGACAAGAATTATTTCAGAGGAGTAATATGGCCAGAAAACAGAGGGGGTGATTAGAGAATGAATGCAAAGTGCTGTAGCATGGTGACAGTCGTTATCGACAATTCCTGTGAAGTTTGGCAGTGAGATTTGGCAAATAGATTAGGTGGCAGATGGAGGGGAATGTGAGGCCATGGGAGTTTTCTTTTTTGGTAGAAGCAACTTTGCATGCTGATGGGAATGCTCCAACAGGAAGAATGATATTTACAACTTAGGCTGTACAGTGGTAACTGCATGTGGTCGCCATCCTCCAAGATGGCTCCCAATGATCACACTTCTTAGTATTCATACCCTTGTATAGACTCATTCCAATTGTACTAGGATTGGTCTATGTGACTGAGAAGGAAAAACCCCAGTCCTCCCTCTGTTTCTCCTTCACTCTCACACTACTACCACACCCACAACACTTCTGACACCAGATGTGTGTGAGTTTTTCCCACACCAAGCTATTCTCTGTGACATCAGCTGCGGGTCCTATAACTTAATTCAATTCTGACATTATCTACCTGGAGATAGGATCAGATCCCACAAGTTAAGGGCTCAGTCCCACTAGACAGCCCCTCATCCCCACTACAGAAGCCAATCACAAATCCAGGTTGTCACCTGTACTTCTGGCTCATTGGCTATATAAATCCCCAACTCCCTCCTCAGGTTCAATTAATTTGCTAGAGCAGCTCAAAGAAGTCAGGGAAACAGTTTACTTACTGTTTTCCAGTTTATTATAAAAGGATATGATAAAGGATACAGATGAAAATCTAGATGGAAAAAATGCATAGGGCAAGGTATGTGGGGAGGAGCATGGAGCCCCTTCAATGCCCTCCCCAGACACGCCACTCACCCAGCATCTCCATGTGTTCACCAAACTGAAAGCTCTCTAAACCCCAAACTTTTGGAATTTTTATGGAGGCTTCCTCATATAGGCATGATCGACCATTAATTCCATTTCCAGCGCCTCTAGCTTCTCTGGAGAATGGGGGATTGGACTGAAAATTCCAAGCTTCTAATCATGGTTTGATCTTTCTCATGACCAGTCCCTATCCAGAAGCCCACCAAGAGTCACCTCATTAGTCACCTCATTGCTATCACCCAGGAAATTCCAAGGGACTTAGGAACTTTGTGCCAGGAACTAGGGTCAAAGACCAAATATTAAAATAAAAGATGTTCTTAGTGCTCTTATCACTCAGGAAATTAAAAGGATTTTAAGAGCTCTCTGCCAGGAACCAGAGGCAGAGACCAATATATATATTTTCTATTATCTCACAGTGACCAAAAGCATAAAACAGAAGTGATGCAGTGGTCACTTCCAAAATTATTTTACAATAGACCACAGCTTGTACTTGGTCTCTCTGTCTCTCAGTCTCTCTGTCTCTCTCATATCTCTTGCTCTAGGGGAAACAAGCTGCCATATTTTGAGCAGCCCTATAGAGAGGCCCAAGCAGTGGGGAACTGAAGCCTCCAGCTAATAGCCAGTGGGAAACTGACCAACAACCATATGAATGAGCTTGGAAGTGGATTCCCCAACTGAATCAAGCAGTGTGATGACTGCGGTCCCAGATAGCTTGGCTGCTAACTTGTGAGAGACCTTGACCCAGATTCACTCAGCTAAGCCACACTTGGATTCTTGACCCTCAGAAACTGTGAAATAATAAATGCTTGTTTTCTTAGCTGTTACGTTTCAGAATAATCTGTTATGCAACAATAGATAACTAATACACCCCAGGAGCAAAGTCCTTGAGAAGACAAAATAGGAAGTGATATACAGCACAGGTGAATAGATTGGTTATCAGCAGAGACAGGGATGTGTCTATCTTTTTAACAGGAGAAAAGATAGAGCATATGGGTATAGATGCACATTGAGTTGGTAGATATGTTTGCTGGATCATTAGGAAATTTCAGTTTTATTGATTTTCTTTTCTCAATTAAGTATGAGGCAAGATTTTAAGTTGTGAGTAATGTGAACGGAAGGAGGAAGGGATGAGAAGCTTAAGAACTGTAGAGAAAAATTATGAAATAGTCACCTTGGAGAGTGAGAAAGAAAACTTAGTAGGAAAATATAATAGAATCAGGGTTAGTGTTGAATTCTGTTTGAGGTTTGTGTGTTGTATTAAAAATGATTTCAGTCAACAAATTGTGTGATTTTTCTCCAGCAATATTTACTCGCTTCAGTTCAGCTATAGAAAAAGCAGATGTCTGGGTTTAACTGGAGCCAGTATTTGTTAAGTGAGTGCAATGGAGGGAGAGAGGCCAGGGAATTGAAGGTATTTGCAAATGAAGGATTTCAGCGGTGGCCCCTGGAATCCCATCTAGGGAAGAGGAGAGAGAACAAGAGGGTTATCAGCAGTGAAAAAGTGGTGGTGTAGTTAGTGAATTGGATCTATTGCCCAAGAATGATTGCACAAGATGATAAAACTTCAGTAAAAGAGGTAAAATGAACTAAGCTAATAAAGAGATGGTTCATTTGAAGACAGAAATGTAGATGTGGTAATTGAGTGTGTAGCTGAGGTGAGGTGGGATGGAGAAATGTATTGAGGTTGTCCAGGAGAGGTTGACTAGGGGAGTTAAATAAATAAGTTTAAGAGAAAAAACTGCAAGTTCCTGTGCTGAGAATACCTGCTGAAAATGTGGGATGATGGACATTATTCAACCACAAGAGTGAGGGAGCCAAGGATATTGTAGTACTTTGAGGAAATGGAGTTCAAGGTCTCAGTGACGCCAAATCACGTGTAAAGTTATTCTTGTTATCTTGGCAGTGGAAACCAAACCTTATTTTAATGACCTTTTACTAAGGAAACTAACAAGCAAATGAAGTAAAGACTCATAGGAGGCCAGGCCACATATTAATTTCCTAGTTCCACTTTGGGTGGCAGCTTACAAAACAGTTTAGACACAATGAATAATGTCAGGAAGGGAAAGAATCTGAATGATACATTTAAGGATTATCTCAAGCCTGTGTACTTGAGAGTTCTGGGGCTGCTGACCAAAGCCTTTACTTTGATTTTGAGTAAGTCAGTGTCATTCTGCTCAACGGCAGCCCTGATCCCAGGGCAAATTTGCTGGGGTTGGATCAATCCAGCAACCAGCTAATTAGATTGCTCTCCTGGCCTCCACCATGTCCCAGAAAGTTTGGGCTCCCCTAGAGGGGGAAGTCAAAATGGTGGTCAACACCCTGAAGTAGCACTTGGTTAAGCATAAGTTGCTTAACACATAGTTGGCACTTAAAATTATATTGGATGATTAAATTAATAATAAGGGTAGATTGGTTAGATTCATTCTCTGTGGGGACATAACATTATCTAGGGAGAAAAATGTACGTAATTTGAAAAAACATTGAATCTCATAATATAATTTTATATTTAGAAAATAAAAATATATCTACTTTTATTATTATAAAATATTTAAATCATGCAAAACAGTGTAAAAAATAATATAACAAATAACCATGTATACATTACCCACTTAAGAATTAGGGACAACAAACATAATCAAAACTCTCTGCCCATGAACCCAATCACTTCCTTCCCAGAAGGAGGAGTTTTCCTAATCTTGTTTGTTATCCCCAAGCCCTTTTGGCAAGTTTTGAATTATATATCCATAATCAAAGTACTCTGTTGTTTCACGTTTTTAAACTATTTAAATGGCTTCATACAGTATGTAGCATTCTGCAACTTGTTTTCATTGCCGTCATTATTATGCTTTTAGATTTATCCATGTTGTTACACGTAGTTCTGGTTTATTCATTTTGATTGATGAATAGTATTCCACTCTTTGCATCTATCACAGTTCGTGTATCTGCTCTTCTGCTGATGAACATTTAAGTTATTTACAGTTTTTCCATATTTCTAGTGATGCTACAATGAAGATTTTTAGAATGTATCTGGGTGCACATGTATGATAGTGAAATTGCTGGGTCCCAGGGCATGCATATCTTCAAATTTCTGATATTTTGATAAATTGCTCCCTATGGCAGTTGTACAAGTTAACCCTCCTCTCCGCCAAGCAATTTATGACAATCTCTGTTGCCTAACATCCTCTCCAGTACTTTCAAAATTTTAGTCTGATAGTTATGAAATGCGATCTCATTCTTTTAATTTGACGTTCCCTGACAACATGTAATTTTAATAAAAATAAACTTCAGAAAGTAAAGTTCAGCAAACATTGTTTGGCTGTTAGAGTGATACAATAGGGTGTCTTTAAGATTCTCACAGGACGGGTGAGATGGCATGGCCCCCTAGGGAGATGCATGGAATCTCCTGAGGTGGGCAGCCAGGTGTTTTGTTCACCTAAAGGTGGCTTGGTTTTAAAGGTGGGGGAATGCTGGGTAGAGGAAGCAAGGCCAAATGGCATGTTATTGGTTCTACTACTACAAGAGGAAAGAAAGGCAAGGTTGGTACATAGAAACAGAGTGATTCAGGATGAAAAAGGAGAACACGAAAATAAAAAGAACTGCATGAAATTAAGGATGTTACCTCCATTTCCTTCGAATTTGCCTGCTTGAATCTTATTCTCTTAGTCTACCCTTTAAGTCACCAGGATCCCCAGTTACGTCCTACTTAGAACAAATGGCTTGTTGATAATAATCACAGAATGATAGATCATAGAGTGGGTAGGAATCTTAGGCATCATTTCATTTTATACATGAGAAAACTGAAGTACAAAGAGATGTGACACACAATGAAAAGGTTTTAATGAAATGATTGAAGAAAGAGGTAATTGGGGTCCTCTATTTACTGGTCCATGTTTATTGGAGTATTAGCTTGATCACTGATGTAGATGAATGATACCCCTTCTGTGCTAAAACCGTAATATGCAATATGGTGGTTGAGAGTATAGGGACCAGAGAGGCCTGGGCATGACCCCAGCTCAGGCAATGTTAAATGTGTGATCTTGATCAAGTGATTTGACTTCTCTAGCCTCAGATTCTTAATTTATAAAATAAGGAAAGTTTTAATTCCTACTTTTTCTTGTGTTATAAGGATGAGATGAGATAGTATCCTAGTTTCTGGCTCATATTAAGTAATTAACAAATGGCAGATATGATATTTTTATTTTAACACCTCAGTGTTTGAGAGAATTTAGTCATTTAGTGTTCTGACTTGAACTGCCAATGGAACAATGGGGAAGGTTTTCCTAGAGCTAAACAGGTCAGCAAGGCCGGTCTAGGTCTCTATGACAACACAATATATGATGCCTTTGTCTATGTTTTTACCTGGATTTAAAGATTTTTTTATAATACAATGCTTTGAAAGTTTTCTTATTTGCTCAGTGATGTGTCTCTCTTCTAATGAATCTACCTACACAATACTTTGGAGTCTTCACAGGAAATGGAAGCAGAGTAGTTTGTCTCCCTACTTTTCTAGATTATTTCTTTATGGCTGGATTGAGAAGATCCAACTTCTCTATTTTCTTTCTACTCAAATCTTGTATTTCCAAATTCTAAAATATGCCTACTTCAAATTCTTCCATTATTTCTGAAGGAAAAACAGTGGCCATTTAAAAAATAATTATGAGTCTTTTACTTGTGTATCCCATCTTTTCTACGTATCTTTCCCTCCCCCACAACATGACTTAAATTTAAATAATTTACTTTATCATTATTTTTCTCTTGCTTTTATGGCTGTTGCCATCTTCCACTTCAAGATGGCTGACTGAGTACATGTATACACATAAGCTTACCTTTCCTCTCTCTTAAAATCCTACTGGGGAAAAAAATAACACCCCAAAACAAAAATAATAATAAACCTATATAATAAGATATATATTAGGAAAGTTGTAAAATCCCTAAAGCTGATAGGTGAGATTTTTCATGTAAACTAACAGAGCCAAAGAACTGCTCACATAACACAGGTATACTACAGAACTGCTGAAATGGTAGGTTTTCCCAGAAGGGCCCTGAGTCAGAGCTACAACTAGGGTGAGGTGAATGAGATGATTGAGGCACTTGCCTTGAATGCAAAATTTGAGAAGTGCCAAAAATCTCGGTAATTCAGATAAATACTATTTTTAAAAATCAAAATTAATGCAAAAATTCCATGATTAAAAAATACCAGTATATGGGGCTGGCCTGGTGGCATAGTAGTTAAGTTCAGGTGCTCCGCTTCAGCGGCCTGGGGTTCGCAGGTTCAGATCCTGGGTGTGGACCTACATACCACTCATCAAGTCATGAGGAGGCAGTGTCCCACATACAAAATAGAGGAAGATTGGCACAGATGTTAGCTCAGGGCTAATCTTCCTCACCAAAAAGTGTGTTTGTGTATATACATATATATATCTGTATTACTGATTTTTCCTTTTGCCTCATGTTCCAATTTGGCTTGGCATGGCACTTTTAGTGACCCTGACTTTGTTTCAAGTTTTGGTATTTCACCCATCCTAGATTTTTGATTCTTTCAAAATATTGCACTAAAATATTAATCTTGATCACTGAGTGTTTTCATACCTGCTTAAATTTTGTGCCTGAGGCAAGAACCTCACTCATTTTGCATGTCTCGCCTTAGTCTCGGCTGTACCTGGAGTAACCTTTAGATCAGAAGCAGCAGGAGTGGGCTCTCAGATGGTCTTTGGATATTATTTAAAGGATTGTGAATCGCTCAACCAGACCCTGCACTTAATGCACTGGTTCTGGTGTTTGTCCTCAGGATAAAGTAGGGAGATAAGTTCTTTAAATAATACTGCAACTTTTCTATGGGGAACTTACAGAGTGGGCTTTGAGATTTGAGAAAGAAATAGAGCAGGAGTCTAAATAACTTTCACAATATATAAAAATCACCTGTATGCAAAAGATAAGCTCCAAGGCACCTTAAAATAAAACCGGTTGAACAATATGTTCACTACCCCTTTCTAGTTATTTGCTGCTGATTATTTGTTACAGCCAGATGATCTGTTAACAGAACTCACATCTTGCCTGGGAAACAGTGATATTTACTTGAACTGAGAAAGACCTCTTTAGTCTTCAGTAAAGATCAATCAATCACCAGGAACATGAGAAAAGCCTACACAGGATAAAGTACTTAAACTACATAAAAGGATAAACTCTAATCTGAGAAAGTAAAGTTGACACCAGAAATAGAAGAAAACTTTAAAATACGTGTTCATAAACCCAGAGAGATTTGACAGGATACCAAATTCATACAATGAGAATAGGCTGCTTTGCAAAAGGGGTAGTCAGAGTCTGGGAAAGTTTAGTGTAAATTCCATACAATTTCAATTCAAAACCAGAAGAGTGGTGGGGCAGGAAAAGTCACAAGTTTCATCAAAACAAGGATAGTTTCGTTTTTTTATAGTATGCATAGCACCTAGATGAGTTTAGTACATGTTGATCTTGTCTTAGAGCAACAGGCTAGGGTTACTGTACTAAATTGTGCCATCATTTCCAATTATTCTCTACCCTCTCTGTTGCCATGTGACTTGAAGCACCATCTTGTGGGAGGAGCATATATCCCAATCCCCTTGATAACAGGGACACGTGATATGCTTTGGCCAGTGAGAGGTGAGCAGATATGAAATACACCACATCCAATCAGAAGCTTTGAAAGTCTTGAGTGCCTTAGTTCTTTTTATTTAATTTTATTTTTCTGTTTGCCAAAAGAATGGCATGTCCTAAAAAGGACTCATTCAGCCTAGATTCTAGAACAAAGAAAACATATGTAGTAGAGCCACAGTCAACCTGCAGCCTTTACAGATGACATGAAACATAACAGAGAAATGAGCTTTTTGTGGTAAACTACTAAGGTTTGAAGGTTATTTATCATCAAAGCAAAGCTGACTAGTACCGTTAACTGATTAATTTTGATGTTAGGAAAATTTATCCAAAATCATTTTGTTACTAATATATGGTAATTACTAGTAAAATATTCATAAAGTTAGAATTACCTAACTATTTGAAAACAATAAGGATAAATAAAATGTGACCAATCAAACATTAATCAGGAAGGAAAAAAGTAAACAAGCAAAATAAGAAACAAAACAGAAGAGGAGAAAAATTTAACAGAAGATAGTAGAAGTAAGTACAAATATTTTACTGATAATTTTAATATAATACATTAAAATCCCTTATTTAAAGAAAAATAATTTCAGATTAAGTAATTGCTATCGAGAAATAAAAATTAAAATCTGGTAATATAAGCCCTGGATTATTTTGTCTGAGATTATAACTCTGAGTATTCCAAAATTAAATTTTAGTGAGCATGTAAAGATATTCATACAACATTTGAGCATTTAAAAAAGTACTCAACATTAGTCATTTCCATTATTTCCATCTATCTTCTTAAGACAAGAAAAAATATATGTACAAGTACACATATACACACACATGCATGCACACATACCCTGGAAAACCTCTGAAGATAAAAAGTTTTCCTTATAATTATTATTTTGTATCACTTGTTTGAATATGTCTGATTAACATGCATAATACCCTCAGAGGTATTAAGAAGTGAAGAGAAAACAAATGCCCCATTCTGGTGAAGAGCAGAATTACTCTCCTCAACTACCTCTTACCCTGACAACAAACAAACCAAAAAACCTTTCACACACAGAAGAAAAGGATTCTCATTCTTGTGGCAAAATAAAGCAAACAAAACTGAAAAAAAAATATACACAAGGGGCTGGCCTAGTGACGTAGTGGTTGGGTTCGCCACACTCCCCTTTGGTGGCCTGGGGTTCGCAGGTTTGGAACCCTGGACATGGATACAGCCCTCATCAAGGCACCCTGTGGTGGCGTCTGCAAGCAAAATAGAGGAAGGTTGGCACAGATGTTTGCTCAGGGCCAGTCTTCCTCACCAAAAAAAAAAAATAAATAAAAATACACAAAATATTTTTGGTCAACAGTTGTCCAATCTCTACTCAAATTTAGAGTGATCACATAAGGTCCCAGCATAATTATTAGTAGCATCCCTTTCACTCTCAAAATTGTCCTGGTGTGGTTGATAAATTCATACTATTCATGTACCAGTCTTACTGTGATTTATTACTGTATATATAACAAACGGAAATATAACTACAGAGATTGCAGCCAGAGTTTTACTCTTCTTCATAATAGTGTGCTATAGAATCCTGGGAGATTCAGAGAGGAAAATGGGAGGTACACAAAATGAGTCATTAATTGCCCTGTAATCCACATCCATTACCATCATTAAGTTTCAGGTTCAGTTTAGTCATCTGTAAAGTAGAGATAACACATAATTTTAGGAACTTCATAATATTCCTCCAAGACTTGGATAATATGACATGGGACCATTTTGAGTATTATGTAGTGCTTTAAACATTTTAAATACATTCTTATTGATAATCCAAACATTATTTATTTAGAGTACTTAGCATTGTCTTCTTCCTTTTTGACAACTGTGTGTGTAGACTCATCAAGATCATAATGTCTTGAGGCAGTGATGTAATATACCATTTGAGTAGGAGAGCATTATCGTTAAGACTAATTTTTGAGCTGAGGTAATTTTTATAGTAAGAGGAATCATGTGGAATTATTTCATTCCTATGATTTCCTTAGATACCTTTCTTCAGATACAACCTGAAGAAAAATTAAAAAGACCATTTTACCCCCTTGAAGTCCATTTCTCCCAACATGATAAAGCAGCCCAAATGCTCAAGATTTAGTTGCAAACAAAAAAAATCCAGAGAAATTTCTCTCATTTTTCTGGAAATGAATGGTTTATGAGTTTTAAGAACTCAATGAGTTCTTATTACGATGAAATATACCTTCTTCGTTAATGACTTTTAAATTAGAAAGATGCAATAAAAGTAGCAATGAGAATCAGATTTTAGTTTTCATCTCACTACCATGACTAGTCTCCAGTCTTAAATTAGTTGTCAAAATTCTTACAGCCTAGCTTTCCACTTACCAAAATAGCTTAGCTCTCTAAATTTAATGGACAGCCTGTTTTAACAAGACTTTTTAATTACTTCTTAAACCCAGAACATTCACATCTGAGGTGACAGTTGACTTCACTTGCCTCTGTCTTTGGCGAGGCCACCTGTATTCCTCTAACTTAAAGAAGACAGTTTCTTTAGCTTTGTCTCTTCCTGAATAATTTTAGGAGAAAGTTAATAGGGAATAAATATGTAGAGATGAGGCATGTGTGCCTTGCTTGACCCTGCATAAATCGCTGGTTTTAGGAGTTCCAAAACACTATCTGTATTTTATAAATAAAGATGCTACATTTTCAACATGATTATGAAGACTTATACAACAGTGCATTAAAAAAATGTAGCAATTGATGCCATTGTGTGCAATGACAGGGCAAGCTACTGGCATTGATAAAACTCTCCAGAAAGCCTGAGTTAAACGTCTTGATTGTTGAGGAATACAGAGAAAGAGAAAAATCTTTCCACATGGCATCAGTTCAAAGGAGCACAAAGCCAGATGGAAATGTTACTATCACAAGATAGGCATTTTTACCATTTAGGAAGGTCAGAGAAAAGACAACAAATCAGCCACCACCACCAAGGCAATCTTTCAAAATTAGCTAGTCCCCGAGAATAATGATACTGAGCAAACTGTCAACAAATCTTAAATCCCTTCCTGGTAGCTCTCTGGCTGAGAATTAGATCTACCAACGCGCTCTCTGGTACACTAGGGATTCCTTTAAAATATGGCAGCCTCAACAATGAAGGGTGTTATTACATCATTATTGCTGCAGTTCATTTAATGAGAGGAAGGTAAATGCTGTTCCTGAAAGAGTTGATTCTGTGCCTCTCCTTACACCTAATTAACACCAGGAAGGCCTTAGGCAAAAGGGAAAATAGGACTCTTGGGATTAGGTAATCTCATCACTGACTCCAAGTAAACTCAAGGAATACCTGTCAACCAGACAGTAGTAGCAGTTAGGATTTGCAATCAGATTTTTAAATCCTTCTGTGGGGAAACAGATGTGAAGGTCGAAAAGGAATTTGCTTCACTTAAGCTTCAGATTTCTGGAGGGCCATTAAATTAAATTCACAATCTCCAAGAAATCTAAGTATTTGCTTTTGCACTCAGTAAAATCTCACTAATTTGGACCAAGGAAGAAGATAAATTTTGACTTAAACAATATCTTTAAAGAAATGATGAAGCCTTGAAACTAGGTAAATAGAATGTGGCCTCCGGGGATTTAAATAATAATGATTTATAGTAAGACTATCAATTTAGTTAATGTATTACTTGTTTATAAGGGCAAGAAATGACAGCTATCTACGTGAAGGGTTGTTATTCAATAAAGAGGGCCAACTTGTTTTACACTGATTCAGAAGGCAGAGTTAAAATCCACAGGTTGAAGTTTCAGTGAGCTGATTTTGGCTTTCTACTGAATATGAATTGACTGTTTTCCATGAGGAAGTGAGCCTCTTTTAATGTAAAGTAGTCCAGCCACCCATTGACCAGCTGTAAGAGATGCTGTGTAAAGAATTCTTGCACTTGTGAAATTTTGAATTAGATCAGTATTTTGAACTGTTTTTTTTTGCAACAGAAATTTTGAAAAATTGAAATCTTACTCAGAATTTTAGTATATAAAACAGATGAAAGAGCTGAAATGATTCCTCAGTGAGTTAGAATTTTCACTACTTGGGAAGGATATACCATGGTTCATGTAACTGCTACAGCACTATATTGGGGCCCTTATGCTTCACAGAAAACAGAGCAAAAGCTCACTCGAGGCCATGGCTCTCTGATTGAGAATAATGGTTTCAAAGTACTAGGGATGATTATTTAATTGAAAACAAAGCAACAAAAAGCCCAATACTCCCTGAAAATTAGCTCCTTAAATTTATCAGATTCTTTCTTCTAAGTAAAAGAGCTGTTAACTTCAATTTATTGGTGAACTCAATGAGAGTTCTGAACTGATGACTGTGTCATAAACTAGATTCAGAGATGGGGAGATTTTCTAAACCAAGGCTTAAAATTTGCAGTAGCCAGCCTCCAAGGTGGCTCTTATGGTTTTCAGCTCCTGGTGTTCATTCCCTAGTGTGGTCATCTCCCATACTGAATCAGGGCTCGTTAGTACAATATTGTGGATGGGATCATGTGTGTTTTCTAAGGCTAAGGTATAAAAGGAGTCACAACTTCTAACTCGGCCTGTTGGATCATTCACTCTGGGGGAGACCAGTGCCATGCCATGAGGTCACTCAAACAGCTCTGTGGAGAAGCCCAGTGATGAGGAGCTGAGGCCTCCCACTGAGCTATGTGTCAGAGAACTTGGAAGCAGATCCCCTAGCCTAGCCCAACCTTCAGGAGATGGCAGCCCAACCAACATCTGACTGCAATTTCGTGAGAGACCCTGAGTCAGAACAGTCCAGCAAAGCTGCCCCAAACCTCCTGATCCAAAGAAACTGTGAGATAATAAGTGATTATTGTTTTAAGACACTAAGTTTTGTGGTAATTTGTTATGCGACAACAACAAAAATAGTAATAAATGAGTATCTACTTCGTAAAGACTTTCTTCTGGACCCATTCACTCTTCATGGTGATTAAGGAGACGATGGCCTCAAAGATCTCATAGATCATGAGAGCATGAAGCCACATTTGTTGTTTTCACCTCTGTATCCCCAGTAGCCATAATAGTTCTTAGAGAAGGTTTATGTACATTCAATAAAATTTTATTGAACAGTTGAACGAATAAACACGATTAAATATTTTCAGAAGCAAAAATTAACGAGGTCAAATTGTTTTATTATAAACCCCAAATTTCCATTTTAAGAAAGTACATACTTTTCTGAAGGAGGAGGTAGAGAATTTTCCTAAATTATTAAGTTTTATAACATATAAATAACATTTGTATTGTCGTCAGGAAAGGCGTTTCTAACATGGTATGATTTAAACATGGTAGGACATGCTCTTCCCTCTGTCTGAAATGAATCTCAGCTTCCTTTCTCCAGGCTAAATTCACTTATCCTTCATGACTCAGCATAGTTGTTGCATCAATCTGCAGGGTAGCCTCTCCTGATTCCTTTTGTCTGGGTTTGAAGTCATACTGCACCGGAAAGAATGCCATATTCAGTTTTCTTTTTCAAAATAGCTTTATTATTTTTACAAAACATAATACATGTTCATTTAAAAAGTGAAATAATATATGACAATAACTACTAAATTATTTTCCTCCTGCTACTAAAGTATTTAAATAAGTGATCATCGAATTATAAGCCCTTATACCAACAGGTCTAAAAGCAGAAGGTGCAGCTACAGGTTCTTGCAGAAAATTACATTCTAGGTATGTAATAACAGGAAGGCATTTTCACAACTAGGACTCTCCTAAATGCTGAGATTTATTTCTTTGTTTGTGCCTTATAATCTTCTCTCCTTCCCCTGGCATACTGGTTTAACACAAATAGGTGTATTATTTTAGGGAAATCTTCATTTTTGTAATATGAATGACATTTTAGTCTCTGAATCTGTGTCTAGGCATAAGTAAATTCACAAACAGGACATTCTCTAAGTAGGAATGGACATTTTTCTATACATGTAAATTGTATACATAGATGATTACGTGACTTATCTCTACCACCTTAGAGAGAAGAATGAATACTCAGGATGCCATAATTATTTAGGTCAACAATATTTATTATATGCTTACTAAAGTTAGGCATTGTGCTAGATCTCAGATTAGAAAGATGAGGAAGGTAAATTCCCTACCTTCAAAGAGTTTAAAGTAATTGAAAAAAAAAACATACCAATCAAGGCCGTGTGACTTTTATCTTAAAGATTTTTGAAATAGCTGGACATTCTCTGAGATCCAGGTCATGGCAAGGGAATTCCGTCTGCTCAGAAAAATGGTACAGAATAATTTTCAACTAGATTATCTTGGCTAATTGACAATAGCAGGAAAGTCTCAACTCAGGCATAGCTGGACTGTATATTAGAATATTTGAATTTTTTTGAACTCATTCAGCATAATGATGGAAAAACTTACTTGAACTCTTCCAGGTATTTAGGTGACCGTTTATAGCAATAACATGAAGGTTTATTTGATAAAAAAATTAATCAGACCAAGTCTATCCTTGTCTAAAGAGCCAAGACTGCAATATAGATTGGAAACACCTTACCCTCCTCAATATGTTAAGAAGGCCCCAGGGAGCTGCTCTACACATTTCAGCTCTGAATTGACTGTATCAATACTCTAAACGTTTGGCTTGAAATAAGTGGTTCCT
The DNA here is from genome assembly GCA_031878705.1 of Tapirus indicus. Lineage (NCBI taxonomy): Eukaryota > Metazoa > Chordata > Mammalia > Perissodactyla > Tapiridae > Tapirus > Tapirus indicus. Next base: position 44,011,445 of record CM062925.1, read on the forward strand.
TCTTTTAGACGGAGTATTCCTAGACACTGTAATTAGGTGGAGAGTTGAATAGTAAAATCACGACAGCACAGTTGTCTGTCTGGACAGGGTCAGAGTGGGCAAGGAAAAGAGTAAAGCAGTGAGCAATTAAATGTATTTTTTTCTAGGAGGCACTGAATGTGTGGCAGATGGGAAAACTGATAAAATGACGCATTGCTAATATTTCAATTTGGTCTAACATCTAAATTTTAAAATGAACCAACTATCAGGACTAGCTGAAAACTACTATATATATATATATATATATATTTAGTTTCAAAGTATTTTTCTAACTAAAACATATGTAATTCAAAAATATTTCTGGTTGCTCTGTGGAATTACACATAGAACATATATAGTGGGTAAAAGAAATGCTACGGGAGCATGTCTGTTTCTCATTTAAAAAACTATGTTTAGCACAGCAAAAGAGCTGAATAAATCCTATATGTGCCATCATAATAAAGCTGATAATAATGGTTCTTAAATGGCGTTTTTGTGCTCAGGCTTATGGCCCCAATTTGTCATGAGTGATAACTTGAATCAATATCTAGAGAAGAGAAAGTTTCAGATGGGGGAAGTTTCTCTATTTTCACAGGTACATATTAATGGGCACATTTCTTTCATTCTTTCACCTATATTGAGTTTAATATGTAAAATAGAATATCTGAATAAATAGCTTGTCAGGAAGAAAAAGGTAGCTCGAACCCTGATTACCATAGGAGAAAGTATATTAAAGAAACTGGAAATAATACAATTACAAACTATTTTAGATCTAAAACGTATGACTCATGCTTAACTCAATCAAAGAAGAGGCACTGATGGCTGCAAAGACCAGTCACTGAAGGAAGTGTACCTATTCGACATCTACTCTACAGACCTTGCAGTAAGAAGGAAATTATAGATCTCCTTTGTAACGTTCAATATGGAAACAAAGAGCCTCATGCTTTTATCTATTAAATACCATGTATTTTGACTATTGAGTCCCTCTCCTATATTTATTTATGGATGCAAAAAAGCACTAGAATTATGCACCACAGGCATCCTAGAATTTTAGTTTTGGAAGAACAACAATGTTCATGCCGACTCACCCTGCCATGTCACAGATAAGGCTTACAGAGGTTAAATGAGGGTCCAAAGTCACTGAGCTAGTTAGGGACAAATCCAGAGCTGGAATCGGGGGCATTTTCCATTATCCTGGGCTTGATCTGAGGTCAGCATCACCTGAGGCAACGCACATACAGTTTTGTGGTTCTATCAACGGAGCTAGATAAAGCTACAACACTTGTTCTGGTTCATACCAAGGAGACCATCTGAGGTCATAATATTTCTTTCTCCAAAGCTTTGCAGATCAGCACATGACTGAAACTCCATCAAACTGCAAGGGGTGGGGAAACCTCAAAAGTGAATAATTGACTGTTTAGGGAAAAAAAAGGAAGACAAAGCTGAGTCAGCTGGAATTTTCAACAGCCCCTGGGCAGACCCTGTGAAGGCAAGTCATGTGCCCAATGAGAGCACTCCACCATTTTCTCTCCAAATTGTGCTTTCTTTGAGGGATATAGAATGTAAAACCACCAACCCAGACATGGAGCTGTTTGGCAATGGCAGGCATTTAAAAGAGAGAGCTGGGAATTAGACACTGCACCAAGTCATCTGCTCCCGCATAACTGGATGCACCCTATTTCAGGCTATTCGTGTTGCTTGAGCATGGCACTGAATTTTTGTCAATCCTCTTTAATTAATCTTGCCATAAGTTCTATGGTGGGGTGGGTGAACTTTCAAACATTAAACAGTGGAATTACTCACCGGGTGGCTTTTCCCAAACACCCCCAACCCCAATTAAAGAGCTGTATTTGGTTTGGGTTTCCTCAAATGGCGCTCTTGTTAACACTCATCAAACACAGGAAAAATAAAACAGCAATTTAACTGCGCTCGCAGTGTGAAAGGCTTGTGCAAATAATCAGCACATTTCTAACTGGTTAGTAATAGGCAGAGTGCAAAAAACAAATGACCAGATTTATACCACAGTGCAGGTCTGAAAGCAACATTACAGCTGAAATATATTCATTTACAATTTAAAGCAAGCCTTTCAGTGAATAATTGTTTACATAATAGTGAAGAGCGCTTGTGCTGCACAACTGGGATCCATTTACAATGTGTTAACCAAATAATGCATGTTTACAAAAGATTTTGAGTTTGTTTTTGGAGAAAAGAATCGGGGTACCCATGCCAACAAAAGCAGAGCAGTATGTACAGTCAGTAAATCTTTTCTTAGCTGCAAAATTAGTGTCAAGTTGCTTGAGCCTGTAAACTACGTCAGCATAAGTCACTCTCATTAAATTGATGTGGGAAGGTAGTTTCTCAAACAGCAGGTTGTCCCATTCTCATTTTTTTTTATCAGCCAAATAATGAGCTGGGGCTAGAGTCGCTTAACCAGGCCAAAGGAAGAAGAAAGCGGAATCATCTTAAAACGACCATCCTGGATTTAATAGCCTACAACAAAACCCTAAGCAGGTCAACTTCATGGTTCAGCAATTCCTAAAAGCCTTGTCTACTTCACCAAAGCTTATCGGTGACGGCTGGTGTATAAGAGCTCCCAATGAGGACTGATTTACAGCACTGAAGGGCTTTGCAGTGACAAAGGAGGGCCAGGGTCCTTGAGAGCTTTCTGTATTTTTTAGATCCCAGAAGATGATGTGGTTCTGTGATAGGAATCTCTTACACTTTAGCATTGACATAAACAGGTCACAGTGCCTGCAAAAGCTTATGTAGGAGTCAGGAGCAATCTCCCTCTCCCCCTCTCTCTTTTTTTTCTGGGTCAGAGTCAGATTTTATCGAGTCAAGCTATCTAATTGAACACAAACCATGTGATAGGACCCAGGCAGTGTGCATTAAAAATGAAGCAGAACGGGGCCAGGTTTGTCTCAGGCTAGTGCTGTTACAGGGATATGTTTCAGACATCACCTGAATACAAAATGAATTTTTTTTTCCTGCATTGACAAAAGTCTCTCTTTCAAGGAGAAAAAAAAAAGTTGAGAATAAAAAAAAAACCCCACAAATCTAGTTTCATGCTAGCTGTATCTGCTGTGAAGCAATATGTTGGCTAAATAGGAAAAGTCAGGTGAGTTAAAGTCTCATGGCAGCCTGATTTAAACCATGGCTACAGAAACCAGAGGCCTGTCCAGATCCCAGGAAAGTGAATTATATATAATAACACTTACGGTTTCCTAGTACTATTAGATTTGCCTTCTTACATAAATGCTTAAGTTATGATAAAAAACAGGGCCATGTCAGTTCCTTTCAGTCTCAGCACATTTGCTATTAGCATAAGAAATGCTGCTTATGGCAGAGCTAGTCGGGCTTGAAATTTCTGAATTAATGGATTTGATTTCCTCTTGAGACAAACCATCAGCCTTGCAGTAATGGAAATAGATATAGTTGGTAAAACAAATAAAAAGCTGGCATGCAGATAAAATGGGTTTCAGTTTAAAATAGTAATGTTGAATTGAAGTGGACAATTACAGGGTTGCTCCTAGGCACAAAAGAAATACCATGAAAATGAAGTAATGTTTTTGTTAAGTATAGTCATTTCATGAAAACGTAGAGCTGCAGATGTCATTGTCTGCCAAAGGGAAAACTATACTTATTCTGCTATACAAAGATCATTTAATAACATTTGGCTAATTTTAATAATAATTGCTAATATTAACCCTATATTTCACTGGGAGTTGGAAGACAAAGGCGCCCCACCCCCGCCCCGTTCTTTCCCTCCAGTTGGTAGAGAGCCAAGGAGAGCAAGTTCCTGTAAAGAGCTATTGGCAATGAACTATCAGAGATCCCCACCCCGCCAGCAGCCGTCTCCTTTCTAATGTCTTATTTCTCTTTCTTTGTCAAGCATCTGTTATCAGAAATGGAGCCTGTTAGCTAGCAATTGGAGATGCAGGAGGGACTGAGAATAAAGGGGGATGGAGAGTGGGAACCCCAGGACAGGAAAGCAGGCTCTGGAATGTTCACATCTGATTCCCTTCACATTTTTTTTCCTTAGTCTGTTTCAACTTGTCTCTGAACCATATGAAATTCAGAACAGAAACTTCCATTTTTAGAACTTGAAATCTTTTCATGTTCATACACACAAACTGAGGCAGCCAAGGCCACAGGATGTCACAAGAAACATAAGTCTCTCATTGAATCTGAAAAGGCAGTGACACGAATACACTCTAACAAAATGCTCAGCTGGGTCCCAGCCCACCGCTTGGCCCTCCCTCCCACTCCTCGGTTTTATTGCATTGCAGGAAGAGACACGCACTGTGTTTCCTCCTCAGGTTTTAGTAATTAAAACAATATTGTAGCTCTGTGAAATTTTATTTGGAAATATACTGTGCTTTGTTCCCTGCGACGCTGAATGCCGCACACAGCCTGTTTGGCTCATTTGGCATCTCTTTATTCGAGGGAAGCACTTTCCTGGGGTTGGTTTGTTTTCGGTTTTTCTTTTGGTATTGCAACATGGAAGAAGCCACAGAGGAGTGAGAAAATGAAAGTGCCCCCTAACAAAGGACTGAGCTGTGACTTCTTAAGAGAAAAGGTTAAATCGACCGGCTGTGTGTTTTGGAGTGAGACAGGGAGCAGGGCCACGTCCCTTTTTACTCAGCCAGTTAGAATAATTCATTTCCGAACGCAGCCTACCTGTGACAGTCACAGGTGACCTCCCAGCCGGCTAAGCTCGGATGATTTCCCCTTCCCGTTGCCCAAGTACAACTCCTGCCAGAAGACAAATGTACTGCAAGCCAGAGACGTATCTGTAGAGCAGAGGAAAAGCAGTCTGTCTACATATGTCATTTTAAAGCCCCGCGCGGAGATTTTACTGCTTTCTTCACACTCTCACACTTACATAAATACACCCACACAGTACAGGCAAGTTCCTGAGACTCCCAAGCGTTTCTCTTCCATTAGGAGACATTTTAAAACAAATTAGCACCCTCCCCAAAAGCCTATTGGCCTAAATGTGTTTATTACTTTGTTTGCTCTTTTAAAAGCTCTTCCTAAAGGCTTCCGGTAAGCCTGGGGAGTTCCTGCAGAAGGAAGCACACCCTTAGTCTGTTGAGAAATATACACATCTGACAAAGACTTAAATCTTTTTTTTTTTCCTCTTGACACAGCGGCCGGTGACACATAAATGTACTTTTTTCTTTTGACAGAGTAATAAAAATCTCATTATCTCTGAATAGGCAGCAATTTCGTTATCTAATCTTTTTACCAAAAGGTTAGTTAATTAATCAGAAACAAATCCTGATTATTATTTCAATAGAATTAGAAAGACAAATCACCAGAGTACAGCTAAATAGGGCAGGCCTGCGGTTTCACCTGCCTCATTGCGATGCAGGCCCCGCGACCGTCAGGGCTCCTCTGGGCAGACAGCCCTCGGAACAGCAGCCAGCAGATGGCTGCTCCGAGCGGCCAGCCTGCCTCCGCTCTAATGCCTGTGATCCCATTACCTCACCGAATCCGTTACCAGGGTAACTGTTAAATTGCTGTGAAAGGCATGGTAATAAAGTAACCTGTCACACTGGCAATAAAAGGAGCAGAATTTTCCTGTTCACTGAACTTTGCAGCTCATCGATACTCGCTTGATGGAGAAATTCCCCACTACTCCCGGGTCAGCCGCAGGAACCCTTCCGTACGGCTTCCGAAATGCAAACTGAAGTTCATGTAAACACAAGGAAGATATAATTAAAAGCTAGATTCTTAGCTGCACAGAGCTAATGCCTCCCTCTTTTCTGTGGAAGGTTATGGGAGCTTGAAGTACATCAGATTGCTCCCTTTGTTGTTGTTGTTTTTTAATTTAAAGCGTGCTAGATAAAAATAACCTTTGCTGGTGAAAGACAGCTGTGATTAATTCAAGACTGAGAAAACAAAGCAGGAGGGAAAAAAATCACTTGTTCCTAAAATCTGTCTTGCTTTTTCAGATCCTATCTTACTGGCTGTTTTCATTAAAGGGTCATGGTACTTAAAAAATGATTTGATGTGAGCGTTTAAAAGCAGGAATGGAAAGCCTCGGTTTTCACAAGCATGAGGAGTTGAAAGCAACCCCCCCCCAACATTCAGGGTTCATTGGCTATAACTGCGAGGAGAGAAATGCGCCCCGACTGCTTGCATGTGACGGTCTCCCCCTTCTTCTGTAAATGCCCTTCAAGGGTTCTGTGGCAAGGATTCTAGGGGGTGACATTACCAGGTGTAAGATTTGCTACAATTAATTGAGGTTCTCTGAGGTAAGAAAAGAGAATAGCAAACACCTTCTCAGATTCGAATTAAAGAATAATAAGTAGAAAACCCCATTTCCCTCAATTATAATTTGCAGCCTGCCCTATGAACATACATGGTAGGTGGGGTATATCTATCTAGCCCTCATTATTAGCCATTTGCAGACTTCACGCCTTTGGCTCCATTTGGTGCTGTCATTAATTAGGCAGTATTAACCTTAGAATACTTCGGAGCTTGCCTATTGAAATAAGTTTGGGCACGCTTCTCTTTCTCCCTCCCTCCCTTTGACTTGCAAGTGCTTACAGCTTGTTATGAAAAAACTGACAGTATTTCTTTGACCAGCCGGCAGCAGACATGAACCATACTTCTGGTGGTAGCTGCAACCCATGAAAAGAAATGCCTCCAAGCAGGAGTCGTCCTCATTACAGAGTGCTCAGCATGGGATTACAGCAGAGCCTCCTGGCTGCCGCATCACATAGGGCCTTTGATTGGTATCTTAGAAATGATGGTGCTTTTCAGAATGAGGTGGCAATGTGCTGCACGTGGAAAGTGGGTGAGTTTCCAGCCAGAATCTGGAAAATGAAGGCTATGGCTTCATGATATCCAAATTTGTTTAAAAACTGAAATGTTTTCTGTCCCATTGAAAGTAATTCTCAAACATGGAATCACAACACACCAATACACACACACACGATGTAACTTGTAAAATGTGTTTTATTGCTGATACTGGGTAGGAGAAAAAGAAGTAGAATTACAGAGGTAACTACTTGTGAACAACCCCAAGGCCACCAACGATATGTTATCATCTGTATGAAGGTTTTCCATGGGTGTCAGGGAAGGAGAAAGTCTTGTTTGGAAGACTAGCTAAGTTTGGAAGACTAAGAACCAATACAAATAATCACAAAATTGCCTAGCTAAGTTTGGAAGACTAAGAACCAATATAAATAATCACTAAGAATGATCTAGACCTTTAGATCAAGTGCTATAAATACCAATGGTGCCAGTGGATTTGATGTGAGAAAATGAGAAATGGTGGCCTGTGGTCAACTGGATAATCCGTTCCTCTTTAAAGAAAACAGTATTTATTTTTCAACTGCCTTCTTGTTTCCATGTAGCTGAGGGGAGTTCGCCATTGTCAGACTCTTGACCTTCAAGACAGCCCCTAAACAAAAACTTTTACTAGAAATTTTCAACATTTGAAGTCCAATTGTATTAGTTTGCTAGGGCTGCCATAACAAAGTACCACAGACTTTGTCTGGTGTTCTAAACAACAGAAATTAATTTTCTCACAATTCTGAAGGCTAGAAGTTTGAGATCAAGGTGTTGGCAGGGTTGGTTTCTTCTGAGGCCTCTCTCCTTGTCTTGCAGATGTCTGTTTTCTCCCTGTGTCTTCATACGGTCTTCTCTCTATGTCTGTGTCCTAATCTCTTCTTAAAGGACACCAGTCATATTGGATTAAGGCCCACCCTAATGACATCACTTCAGCTTAATTATCTCTTTAAAGACTCTATCTCCAAATACAGTCGAATTGAATTCTGAGGTTCTGAGGTTAGCACTTCAATATAAGAATTTTAGAGGGGACACAATTCAGACCATAACACCGTTGTAGGCCAAACAAAACTTCATTGCAAGATGAATCCTGGCAATGGCAGTAATTATATAGTGCTTGCGATGTGAAAGGCACAGTTGTGGGCTCTTTTAACTTAATAACTTCTTGAATTCTCACAGCATCCCTATGAGGTAGGTAATATTATGATCGCTCTTTTATTTATTTATTTATTTTTTGTGGGGATGACCAGCCCTGAGCTAACATCTGTTGCCAATCCTCCCATTTTTGCTGAGGAAGACTGGCCCTGTGCTAACATCCGTGCCCATCTTCCTCCACTTTTTTATAATGGGACGCCGCCACGGCATGGCTGACAGGCAGTGCGTCGGCGGGCGCCCGGGATCCGAACTCGCGAACCCTGGGCTGCCAAGCGCGGACTAAACTGCTGCGCCACCGGGCGGCCCCATGATCGCTCTTTTATAGATGAAACACGAAGGCAGTGAGAGATGAACTCACTCATGCAGTATCTGGTGCAGCTGGGATTGAAATCCAAGCAGTTTCGAAGCCTCCAGGTTGCAGTTTCTGTTGAGATGCTTCAGAGCTTTCATGGTGAGAAAATGCCCTTCTATGACCTTGGACCTATAGAGTAGAAGGCACTTAACACATGAGAGTCAGAGTCCTGTAATCTCTAGAAATGCAAATTATCCTCATAAGATCAGGCTTGTATAAATGTCCTATGGATGCACACCTCTTCTCACACCAGTTGGTTTGTCAGGCCTTTCTGCTGCATTAAATGGATTTGAAATCACAAAGTAATTCACCATCTAGAGAAGGCCTAGGGACTGAAGGAAAGCAAAGTTTGATTAACTTCATGCTCTGGAGCAAAAGATATCAGCAAGAGTCTCTGGGTATCTGGGATAATCACCAAGATAAAGTTGGAAAATTTCTGGAAACAGTGTAATTGTGTGTGTCTGGCTATTGTTGCTGCTGACCCCTTCAGCCACCATTAGCATGAAAACTGAAACTGAAAACAGGAAAGTCTTGGTCTATTTAGTTTCCAGATCTCTAAAGAAAGGATGGCTTGGAGAGATTACATTCCTATTTAGAAGCTAGTCTTGGGAGACCAGGACTCCAAGAATCAGTGGTAGCCCTAAGGAGTAAAAATGTGCCCAGGAACTATACATAAAAATCAGAATTCTGTGAGGAAGAGGTTGGGATTTCAGAACTGGCAGCTGAGGCTTAACCAAGTGGAGACTCCTCTGAGCATCCTCCCGTTTATTGTCTCTCTCTCCCCCTCTCTCTTTCATAGCTTTGTGGAAGGGTAAATCAATAGAAGAAAATGTGGTTTTTTTTCACATTTTCTCTTCCTGTTCCAATGAAATGAAGCAATTTCTCCACAGGGCCCATTATGCCTAGTTAATTGATTTTCCTAATTGGGCGTTTTGGAAAAACAGTTGAGCTTTGTGAACTTTTGGATGTTTTTCTCAACTGGAGACTTGAGAGACACACACTCACTCTTCTTTATATTTTGACTCTGTTACTGGAGCACAGATTAAGGCAATTTTTCTCATACCTTCTATTTACTTATAATTATCTTCCCTGAGTAATTTTTTTTCACTACTTCTGTGCTTGCACTAAGACGTTACAGTGAAATGCAATTCTGTTTGGAGTCTGAAACTTAGCAATTTGAGGCTATAATGTCTAAGACTGTTATCACAGGTCCAAACGGGATTGCCATAACGGTGATGTGTACCAACTTAGAGCAAGCTCTCTTTTCCTTAATGTGAGAAAAGACATTTGATTTGCGAATCAGTTATTTGATCGTCCTAAGCAGCATTTACTTTAACTTTGCTGAAATCATGTCTGAGACTGAAAAGGAGCGAGCACGAGGAAGTTGGACGGGAATTAGTGGGACAATTTTGATTTAATGTATTAACCTAAGATACAGAGGTCTTTTTGAATTGCACTTTTTTGCCTCAAATCTTTTTTGAAGCAAGGTGTGCTAAAAACAATTTATTCACTAGTACTTAATATATTGGAATTTGCAAGAGTATTCTCCCAGTCTATTATTTTTCCTCCTAGCTACTATTACTGCAATTAGTCACAAAGTGACAAATTAACTCTAGGGCCTTGGAACAATGTTGATGCTAAAACATCCTAATTGCCTACTTACAAATTTTCAAAATAGAATGGTTATGCATGCAAGTGAGTGGCTAAAGAGCACATTCATGTATGTATATGTATGTAGTGAAAAGATTGGACAATGCATTGTATTATTATGTTATTATTTGCTTATTTCTGGGTAGCAGGATTATAGGTAATTTTTCTTTTATTCTATGTTCATTTCTTATTTTCAACAGTAGTTATATAGATATGAATATGGATGACTCCCACATCTGTATTTCCAGCCTCAACATCTTTAAGCCATCAGTTGCTTCCATCTCTCGTCTAGATATTCTAACCTGGAAGTTCAGGTAAACTTAAAAGATTCCAAGCTGAACTCATTATAATATCTAAAGATTTCTCTGTTTGCCCTATTTTTGTTCATATAACCATTTTCCTTTTGGCTACCCAAATCTAAAGGCTGGCAAATCTAAAGTCACTTGGCTTCTGATCTCTTGCTTCTCGCAAGCCATCAGTCAAGTTAGTGGGTAGTGTCACCTCAGGGTCTATACATCACAGTCTCCCCCTCTGTTATCCAAGGACTCATACCCCATTCTCTGTTATTTCTTATGCGAACTGCCACATATCAATTACCCAACTGGCTCTACATTTTTAAAACATATTTTCCCTCTCAAGATATTTGTAAAGGGTTTTATAAACAGTTCTGTTACAATCTTAACTGGGGGTAAAGATATTATATAAAGTATTTTCTTAGATGTGCTAAATAGTGATGAATAATGCTCCCGACCTGTAATATTTTTTTTTTGAGAAGTGTATGTGTTTTCAATAGTAATCTTCGCCTGGGATGATTAAATCTACATACAGTTTAATTCTAGTTAGTGCTAGTTTGCTGTATCTGTTATTCTAAACATGTTCTTTTCTGGATTTCACACTGCTTATTAGAGCTTTCTATTAAGATAGTTGAACAAAAGATTAAAGGAAGCATTTTACAAACGTTCATCCATACAGCCAACCTAGTAACCGTAGTAATTGAAAATTTTTATTTTCAATAGTTTGGTAAAGGAAGACAAATTTATTGAGATTAATCATGGACATAAAATAGATTATGACATAGTAAACATGGTCCATATGGACTGTTAGGGCCATCTTGGTAGCAGAGAAATTGATCAGTGTAAGTTTTATTAATAAAGAGCTAAATGTGTCAAGTCATAGATAGCTTTTTTTCACCTTTGAGCAGTTAATGACAAAGGATTTTAAAAAATTATTTTATATTGGCCACACATAACTTTCTAATTAAGAAAAAATTTTTTAAAAATCGTTGAATTATTCTGAAATTGAATGGTTATATAATAAATATAAATATTCTGGTCAATTCCTGTGTCTCTAGGGGCTATTAAGCAGGCGAGGAGAAATGTATCCTCCCTGTGGGATGCACTTCCAACTTTCCCGAGAAAAACATCAAAGGAACATATATCTACTTTCCTGCTTCAGAATCTGCTGACATCATCTGAATGTAATGAAGCCACAAAAGGCAGATCTTCTTCCACACTGATTAAGACTTAGCTGAAAGGAGACTATAATTACTGAATTCCTTTCTACCTTAAATTCTTCACACTTTGCATTCAAATTTAAACATAAATATTATTTACAAAATCACTGAAATATTCAAATGCAACCTATTTTCCCTTTCCCTCTCTCAAACATAAAAATGAAAATCTTTAGAATTCTTTAAAATTCAATCCGGTAATGATCATTGGGTTAAAACTGCACTTAGAACAATTCTTCACTTAGAAATGGTTCCTATTTCTGTTTGACAATCCAGAAGTCCAGAGTGGGGAAAAAAAAAAAAACCTTCCACAAAACATGCTTGGGGCTTTTGAGAAAATTGCCTTGGTATCCTTATTTATTAAGAATTTTTTGAGAGAAAAAGGTAGGAAACTGTAAATGATAATTTGCTCTTCAGGCCATCAGTGAATTCTGCCCAGACTATCTTCTATTAACTTATATTTTTGATTTCACATCTCAGGAATGCTGATAAAACAAAGCTTTTTATTTTCGGAAATAATGTTCTCCCACAGCAATCTAACTTTAAAATTTATGGAGATCCTGGCTGTGTCCAAATAGTTCATTCTTTGTGTTAGCTTTGGAAATTATTTGTTATAAGCTATAGTTTTTACTGTCTTATTTTATATGTAATAGAGGAAGTCCATGGACATCTAGGCTTGGAAGTATCTCTACCTATATGGAGGTATCTCTTATACCCCATGATTTAAGGTAACTGGTATGGATTCTAGATGCTGGTAAAGCAATTAAAATATTATTTTTCCACTTTTGCTATTTATTTGAAAAGTTACTGGAAGTAATCAGTAACAAGATCATAGAAGGAAAAAAGTTAATAAAGCTTCTAATGGTTTTAAACGTAAGTGATGCTAATTTTGTGTGTATGTATAAAAAATTTCTATTTTTAAATCACGTACATGGAAGTGTCCCTATTTTATATTCACTATACTGTGTTAGTTTATATTTGTGTTTTGCATTCCAGAAAGTAAAGTACATACAATGCCTCAGGCTCAAAAGAATTCTAATTGTTAGTCTAAGAATTGTTCCTAATATTCAGTATTGAACAGAAGAAAAATAAATCTTATTGGCTCTGCTGTTTTGCAATACGAATTCAAGTTCCCTAAAGCAATGAGATGTGTCAAGTAGTACTTTAAACACAGCCTCTTAAAAACATAGGGAATGATTATTTCAGCAAGTTTTAGTTTTCAGCAGCAACATATGCAGTGGCAGCTGTGTACTGGAGCTTGGAGACCAGGGATCCTTTGGAACCCAATAAGGAAACTGTGACTTGCATGCAAAGTGCAAAAGAATCACTTTTCCCTCCTTCTAAATTATGCTGAGACTTCAGGGGGATAAAAAAGACAAAGAAACATATTGCAATTTCAGTCTGATGATCTTCTACAGAAAGCTAAGCAAATTAAGATGAAATTAATTATATGTAAAATACACCCCCCCAATCAAGTAATATTGAAAAATCTTTCTTGGAGCAGGCAGTGTAGTGTCTAGCTACGTTTTTTTGCTTATTAAATAATATCATTTTTATTGTGTCTTTTCAACATTATCAAAAAACATTATCAAGGCCACGGTGAAAGATGAAGGAGAAAAATTATTCCTCAGGTGTTTACTCTCTTCTGAAGTCACTCAAGCGTTGCCCGGTCGCTCTGTGGCCACCTCAGAACACTCTACTTAATTACAGGCTTTAGTCATGGGGGATCATGTTTCCATCTGTGTATAAACAAAGGAATAAAATAAAAACAGCACATTTACAAATTCTAAAGATGCTGCTTTTATAATCTGATACCAGGAATTATTGCAATCATATTACTTGCTTCCCATAATGGGAAGGAATAGGGAGCATTTGCATGTAAAACGGCATCCCCATTACAAATGACGTAAAATTAATGTGAAAATCACCACCCTCTGGTAGCAAAAGGAAGAAATCTAAGAATGTCATACAGTCTTGTATTTAATGTTAGCTTTCATGTATTAAAAGATGCATATTTATACATTATTGCCTTTCCAAAGAACCTGATTCATTTTGTTGCCTGGAAATAGGAAAAGAATCAGAAATGGTGAGCTCCCCTGTCTATGCACAGTCTAGTTCCATTTTAGGCAAGCTTCTGGAATCTAAATGAGAGGTCATAATTTTGCGTGGTTTGGTTTTTTCAAAAATGAAAATTGCTTTGGGGAAGAAAACTTGCCACAGTCAATGTGCTAGTTCCTAGATGCAAACAAAGGTCCATAAAATCCTCTTACAGTCTAATGACTTGCGGTAACCCACCTGCCAACTACCTGAATCACTTAGCACACCTCAATAAAACCTGTATTATTTTAACATCAAATGTGATTAAGGCTTTATGCTGGCATTTAACGAAAGCTTTCTGCATTTTGTTGTTGCGTTTCCTTTGAACATCAGTTTTGCATGTTTTTAAAAAACAACAAGCTAATTTAAAACATCCAGGGAGAGATACTAGAAATAGCCTATAAATAATGGTATTTTTCAAATTTGTGGGGCAAAGAAAAATCTTCTACTGGCCTCTATTTCCCTGCAACATGACAAGTGAAGGAGATTTCTTCCATCAGAAGATTATCAGTCTGCTGTGCTTTCCATTGAGTGGAAAAATGGGTGTTTTCCATTGAGGACTGAGGAATCTGATTTTTACATGACCATTCTTTTCTCTGCCAGGAGTGTTATATCAGTTTAAATTCTCATGAGAAAAAGTCCATATAACAAGATAGATGCATAATTGGATGGCCTTCTTCCTATTGCTCCCTTGGACAGGTCAAAAGCAGTAGCAATTCCTGTTATTGGGAAATAATCCATCAACCATTTCCTTTAGAATAGAACTGTGAACTTCTATCTGTAACAGAGAAGTGAGGATTCATCCATGTTTGACAGATACCCCATCAATGTGAAAATCAATATCCAGCCAGATTGGAAGACATCAGCTATGCTTGGTGCAATCTTCCTACTTCCCATCTTTTTTGACCAGAAGAACATAAGTGTACTGGACTTGAGTCTCGCCTAGGGTCAGTCAAACCAATTAGCTGGATGGTATTTGCTCAAGTCCAACAGGCAACAGAATGAGACCAATACGTGTCAATAATTCACATGTAAAATTATCTCAACCCTCACTGAGGCTTGTATTTGGTTCCTTCCCAACAGTAGGGAAATGGAACACTGGGGAAATTATCCAGAGATACATTTTGATATCCTACGGCCGAGTACTAAGGGGATGTACTTCCAACAACTATGTTTGAAAGAGGGGACAATTCAATTCTGTTCACTGTATAGAAATGGAAAACATTTCATCTCAGTATCTGTTTCTCTTATATGATGTAACGCTAATATCTATACTCGATACAAAATATGAATGACATAAATTAGTATAGGCATAAATGAATACTAATGCCTATACTGGATAGAGAAAATGAGTGATTTGACTTGCTTTATTGATTGGTTTACAAATTATGTTTACTGTCATATAGAAATTGTGGCTGCCTTGAACATGGCTAGTTAATTTGCTACATTAATCTGATAGCAACAGAGCTTAATTTGCCTGAGTCCTATCCAAACTAAATATGTCTGAATTTTCCACCACTGTGGTACTTCTGAAATGTTTCCACTTCAGCACAACTATTAATATCTACTGCCTGAAAACATAATTATTGCAATAACCCCCCACCAAGAAATTTAATTAGTATTTCCAGGTAGAGAAGAGTATAACTTTAAGTATAACTTAAACCTTTCAACAAAGTTTAAAAATCTGAAAAAGTCACTGCTTAAAGAAAACATGTAATTCAAAATTACCTATTCAAGATCTTGCTCTAAATAAATATTCTATATCTGTCTTAACACTAAATGGAGTTAGGACAGAGGCGTGTTGTCGGGGATGTATGGTATAAAACTGACTCCGTATATGAAAGTCAACTTTTATAGGAAGTTGGAGGTAACCTCTGTAGATCTTTACTTAAAAACAATCTGAAACCTTTGCTTTTCCCGTTGAAAACTTGTGTTGTATATGCACCACAAAAGGCATACGGTCATCAAAAACTGAAACCTGTGAGCTTTGCTCAGTAAGTACAGAAAATGCAATCCAACTTCTTTTGGTTGATGTTTTATTGATAAAAATTGGAAAGTAAACCTTCCATGAACTTGTAATTAGTTTACCATGCAAAATGTTGACAAAAGCTTTAGTTCAACACCCGGCATTTTCCCCATGCTTGGCTGAACGAGAACAGTTCCTAGCGGCAATCATGCTGGGTCATGAAACTAATTGTGCTTTGTGAGGGTGAAAATTCTCCATTTCCGAGCAGGGGACACTGCCGCATGACGGATGAATGTTAGAAATGCGGTGTGCTGTGCTCTTTCATCTCTGTCACTGGATATTTATTCTGACTCGGCTTCTAAATTATTCATTTTCTTTAAGCAATCAATATTAATAATCTGATTTGCTCCCTGGCATTTTTAGTCACACTTCTGTTTAACTGACTGTAAATAAAGGTCACTTGGAGGCTTCCTGCTGCTGTTTGGAAGGTCCTTGCCTAATTAATTCCTGACACTTTTTTCTCTATGACTGTGATTAGCAGTTGCAATCAAGTTCGGCAATTAGCTGCCTCCTTGCCCTGCGATTTGCTCAGTGCAGCCCCCAAAATGAGGCTCCATTCGGTCATTCAGACATCGCTGTAAAAAGAAACCCAAGTAGGGAGGATTTACTTTTCACTTCAAGGTTTACAAATTTGCAGATAATTATAGAGGAGATTATTAAGCCCATCTGCCAGCTGCTTTAGTAATCTCCTTCTTTAGTGTCCCAATTCCTGAGTACCTTGGGACGTAGCGTAGCTTGCTGGTACTCTGCAACCAGAAAGGCTGGGATTCCAGTCCCCGCTTCACCACTCGTAAGCTTTTGACCTTGGACCTCTTGGTTACTATCTCTGTCAATAAAGAGTACTACTTCCTCAAGGTTTGCAGTGAGGATTCACTGACACTAAATTCGTGAATGGATTCAACAGATGTTTATTAAGGTCAGGAAAGGTTCTAGGTGTAGGCTGCTTTGAATAAAATAGATATGCCGTGAGCAAAGAGAATGAATATGTAAACAAACAAGTAGCTCCATAAACTGTGACTACCCTTGTGAAGGAAAAGTACTGGGTGCTACAAGAGAGGATTTCACTTTAGATTGGGTGGTCCAGGAAGGCCTTGCTGAGGAAGGGCGTTAAGTCTCCTGTGTTTCAGGAGCAGAAAGTGAGCCTGCGTGTCTGTAGTACAGCTTGGTAGGTGGAACGCGTGGTAGGAGATGAAGTTGAGGTGGTACCTCTGGCCAGTTTACTCATTTGGGGAACAGGATAGCAGAGTGGTTAAGTGGTTCAAATCCCCGCTTTGCCACTTATTAAATGCATGATGTTGAACAAACCATTTAATCTCTTTGTGACTCCTTTTCTACCTCATTGGATTATTGAGGGCATTAAATATGATAACTATACATAAAGCATTCAAACAAGCCTTGAAAATGGTAAGCACCCACTGATATTGAATATTCTCATTGGATGCTGATAAAGAGTCTGGATTTTATTAAGTATGGAGAGGCCTCAGGAGTGTTTTAAAATACTTTTAAAAGTCAGGGAGATAGTGTGAACAATAGTCTTGTAAGGGAAAAAGGTAAAAACAAGGATTCTGACTGAAAGGCTACTTCAGAAGTCCAATCTCTTGATCTAAGTTGACAAAAGTGGATATGGAAGGATATGAAAAGAAATAAAGCAGACAAAGCACCCGATGTACAGTAAGAGCTCAATAAATATTAGTTATCATGACTCTGATCATTTCCTTGTCCACTATTCGCCCTTTCATGTACTTGTATCAGGGGATGATGGGTACTTGCTTAATATATAAGTATAATCATTCATCTCAATTATTAGTTTTCAGTGATCATCATAATATCAAATATAGGAGAGCAAATGGGTTATACGATTATTCATTTGGGGCAGGTTTCTAAAAAAATGAAGATGCTGGGAGGCAGCCTAAAAGGAATATTCTGTGTATTATACTAGGTTGTGGCTGGCAATGAGGCAGATCAAAACAGGCAGAGCTGGAAGTGGGTGAGAACTAGGGAGGTGGCAGAGCCTGACCCACCCAATGCGAGGTCTACATCAATGAAAGGCGGTGATCCAGGTCGAGAGTGCCGCAGGCCACATTCTGGCTGGGGCAGGCAAGACCCAGGAATCAGGAGGAGAGCAAGAGGAGGAGCAATGAGGCCAAAGTAGTCTAGAGGTAGGATTCATTTATTAGTTTATTAATTCATTCAACAATTATTTATCGAATGCTTACTATATGTTCATTCACTCTTCTAGGAGCTGGGGCTTCAGACACAAGGGCCAAAATTCTGTGGCCTCATGGAGCTTACATTCCAGAATGGGAAAGCAGATAAATAGATGATGAATCAGTAAATGACTACATTAGAAGATGATAAGGAATATGAAAAAATAAAGTAAGAATGGAGTACTATTTGATGGCTTTTACATTGCCTGGTGAGATAGAAGCTACTCAAAGGTTCTGAGAAGAGGAATGTCATGATTTATCTTTTAAAAGGATCCCTCTGGTTCAGCATAGATTGTCTGGGGCAAAGATCAGTTAGGAGGCTACTGCAAAACTCCAGATGAGAGATGATGGTGACTCAAACATGAATGGTACAGTGCAGGGGCTGAGGAGTTGGAGTCTGGATATGGTTTGCAGGTAGAGGCAATTGGATTTACTTCTGAATTGAATGTGGGATGTGAGAGAAAGAGGCAAGTGCCCAAGGTGTGCTGGAGCCAGTTTGTGAGGAGAGCTGGCTCTGCCATCACTTCTTACCTCTGCCCACATTGAAGTCACACTGGTAGCTTAAAACCAGCCATAGTGAGAACATTTACAACATGGAAATCAGCAAATTCAACAAATAATTTTTTTTTTTCTGAAGAGTTGATTGTGAGGCATTTACCAGCACCTCACTGGATGATTCAACGATTACTGATGCTTTTGGCCTGAGCAGTTGAAAAGATGGAGTTGCTATCAACCAAGATAGGGGACACTTTGGGTGGACCACATTTAAAAGGAGGACATCTGGAGTTAAATTTTAGATGTTTCAAAGGGATGGAAGTTTGAATTTGGGAGTCAGCAGCATATACTTGGGACATAAAGTCAGGGGCCTGCATGAGATTACCTGGTGGGAGTGATCACCTGGGAAAGCTCAAGGGCTGGTCTCTGGAGCACTTACACGTTAAGAGTTAGTAGACAAGGAAGGACCAGCACAGGAGCATGAGAAGTAGGTGCCTATGAGGGCTGCATGGTTTCAAAGGTGTACTATGTCACCAAAGTGAATCTGACTGTTCAGGAGAAAATCATACTTTCTGTCTTCATCTTTTGGACCCTCTGCTGGCCCTGAGCAGGAAAGTGTATTTTGGGAGATGGGAGTGGTTTTGAAGGTAGTGGTCTGGTTTGCAGAATGCATGGAAGGTAATAATATCCCAACAGAGAAACATACGTCCACCGGTTGACCCCAATAGTAGCTGGAGCAGCTGTAACGAGTTAGAGTTCCCAGAAAGCACTAATCTGTTTGGGAGGGTTTGCATATTATCAGAAGCAATTTAATGGTAAAGCAAATTCTTTTTGGTGAAATATTATCTCCAAAGTGTCTAAATGGGCATGTCCAAGAAAACTGTACTTTTCTAAGAAGATCATATCATTAAGTGGCGGAAGGAGGAGCCCATTTTTACTGCTGGCACTGGAGCTCTCTCTTTTCCTGGCAACTACAAGTTAGACCAAGTGTGCCCCTGCAAGAGCAGATTTCCTTCTGCCTTTCTGTTCTGCTGAGCTTGTTCATTTAATCTCACAGGGGATCTGACAGCTTTCTCAGCTCCTAAAGCATTTCTTTAGCACTCATTGAAAAGCACAGTAAGAGAGAAGAAAGATGCTGATGGCAGCTCACATGCATAGACCTGCTATGGGCTACGTGAGCAAAGTCGGCCTGTTTCCTACGTGTCTAATGCTCAGAACTAAGACTAGAAGTAACAATTCCAACACTCTGTCTTTACGGCAGCTCAGCTAATAAATGTAAATGTTCAGCATAACCCATTTACTGGACAGTGGATGACTCATATCATTGGGATATGTTATAGGAAATGTCAAGTGCTTTGATTTATGGACTATATATACAGTTCATGTGGCTATATTCTCTTCTTCTTGACATACAGAACAGGTGATAGGTATCTTCCCTAGTATATCCTTTGTGTATGGGAAAGACATTTTGACAGTCTACACAATTTTGCCCTCAGTTGAGCTCATTCTTGTGCTCACTAGATAATCAAAAGATTCTGTTCACCCAAATGGACATGTTCTCTAGCGACAATCCAAGGCAGAAAACCTGATAGAGAAGTTACTTCCGCAGAGGATCCTGCAACTTATGGAACTCATACTGCCTCCTCAAGAATGCTGTTCATAGAGCCCATCTCCAGAGAGCCCCTCCTCTTCTGTCTAACAGTCCCGGGCACTGATTGCGCAAGCGTGGCCATTTCAGTCTTCCGTGGCAGGTATCTGTCAAGGACCTGCTCCTCCCCACCTACTCATTTGGCCTTCCTAATGAAACCCAAAGCTATCCTGATGACCACAGGAAAATAAGAGGCTAATTTAGATTCTGGATTCCAGGACTAACAGCAGTTCTTTGTTCAAAAGAATTTTCCGTGAGGAAGAAAATGCTCTATATTTGCACTGTCTAATATGATAGTCACTAGACACGTGGTTATTGGGCAGTTGAAATGTGGGCAGTCTGACTGAGGATCTGAATTTTTAATTTAATTTTATTACAATTAATTTAAATTTTTAATTACCACATGTGCCTAGTGATTATCCTACTGGGTAACCAAATAGATGCAAAGTCTCCTAAGCGTCTGTCCTGAGCCTGAAAAGTCTAGTTCAGTTCTTTATGGCAATTCTCAGCATTGATGTATCCCCTAGAAATCCCCTTAGACAGGACCTGGCTGGAGAGGGAAATCTGTGGTCCCAGCAGCTTGGATCTAAGAACTTTCTGCCCACTCCATTTCCAAGGTGCCAGACCATTCACGCATCTTAGTTGTCCTAACATTAGGTGTTTAGGGCTTGAGGTTATATGACTCCAGGGATCCTCATTCTTATCTTATTTTATGTCAGTTCACCTTCTGGGGCACAATTCTGTAAAATGTGAATGAATGATGTCCTCTGGAATTGTGCAACATTGGAGTTACACAAAACATTTGACAATTTTTTAGACTCGAGAGAAAGCGCTCTCCTGCTTTTTGGGGCTCTCCTGTTGTCTCATGTGGTCTTGAGTGAGGGAAGGGGAAACAGTGCTAGAGGCACAGCAAGGGTGGGGAACCTACCTGGACTGTGCCTCACTTCATTTTGGACATGTCACTTTCTAGCCCAGTTGTGTGTGCACATTCTGTCTGATGGCCTTGTCCCATGTGTTTCTCAAGATAAGAGAAGATCCAGAATCCAGGTACGACTTGCTGTGTGACCCAAGGCCAATCACTCAGATATTTTAAGCCAGCACCTCTCCCTCGCTGAGATAGCCTTGGCCCATGGGCTCATGGAAAAGTACATCCCATGAGTTCTCTAGTCCTGGCTTTTCCTTTTACAGGGTACTCAGCTTCTCTGAACTTCAAGTTGAGAGAACCAAAAAAATGATGGATGTATAATATTATTAAGTGTATTATTAAAAGCAGATAAAAATCTTCCAGGATTATAGACTATGTTTATTCTCCTTAGGAGCTAAAGTTTGCTTCTCCAGGTCCATGATATGAGATCTAGGGCAGGATGATGAGACTGGAGTGGAGCCAGGAAGAGCTACATTGGCCCTGCTCTCTCCACCCCTTTTGGCCTAGAGACCAGTGGGGGGTTAACAGGTGG
Source organism: Tapirus indicus (assembly GCA_031878705.1). Taxonomy (NCBI): domain Eukaryota; kingdom Metazoa; phylum Chordata; class Mammalia; order Perissodactyla; family Tapiridae; genus Tapirus; species Tapirus indicus. Next base: position 44,032,864 of record CM062925.1, read on the forward strand.
CTTTAGTGTCTCCTTCCACTACAGCTTTCACGGGGACCCCTTCATTCCTTTGCCTCATTCTGTCAACTTCTTTAAAATCTTTATCTACAGCTGCTCCATTTGGTGCTTCAAATGTTTTGACATAGACAACATGGAAATGGTTGAGGATGAGGACTCATTTGGTGACTTTGGCTACTTAGGCTTCGGTGGGCTGAGTTGGGGCTGAATCCTTGCCACAAGGTACAGAACTCACCTGTGGGAATGAGTTGCGGGTGTCCCTGGAGGAGATCACAAAGGCTCTGCCAAGTCAATGAAGATCACAATGTGGTACCCCAGTCTGATGGTTAAACTGTGGCATCAAGGATAAAATCTGCACATCATCATAATCATCATGGCTGAACAAGTCGCTAAGGTCTTCACCAGAAAGAACAATGCCATGCTTGAGGACATCCATGCAGATATTTTCTTTGTGCTCAAAGAAAAGTCCAGGAACACTTTTGCCAGGATGGCACCAATGTGCTCTACAGTGCCCTGATCAGACACAAGGAGATGGGGCTTACGTCAGGGTTTGTGTGTGTCTGTCGGGGAAGAGGGGTGATAATGGAGGATGGGAACATTTCGATTCCTCCCCATAACATGGTCCATTCTTTCCTTTTTTCATTCTTTTCTTTCCCACTCACTCTACAACAGCCTCTCCCTTGCTATTTGCCCTATTATTTCCCCAGGCACTGTGTGTCTTCACTGTGAACATTTCCACTTTTGATGATGCTCTGCAATGTCATTAGGGCAGGCCCTGTGAGGAGACTGTGGAGAGGCTTCCCATCCCCAAGGTAACCACCCAGTAGGGAGAAATCATTGTCTCATACAGTTTCTTCCAAGAAAGATTGACACAACAGATCCCTAAGCAGTATCTGTCCTGTTCCTAGGCTTTGCCCCAGCTAGCCCAGCGTCCACCACAGCAAAACTCCCTCCACCTCCAACACGTATACACCTCAACCAATGCCTACCCTATTCTATGGCTGCTGGCTGCTGGCTGCTATTATAAGTGTAAAAAAAAAATCACTATTATCAGGAGACTATTGCTGCCCATGATCCCCTTCAGAGTTGGGCTGTCATGGGATGAGACAACTGGCCTTGGCCAGGGATCAATTATCATGGCCTTAGCTTTGAATCCAGTTCCCAAACAGTGGCCAGAGAATTACCTGTATACTACTTGAAGATGTAATCCACACCTGTAAATAACATGTTCTCCTTCCCCTCTCATGTTTGCTAAAAGCTTTCCTCTGCTCCTTCTTTCCTTAGGTCTTCCCAATCTGGGGAAGGAAAAGCAGAGAAGAGGTCCTTTACCACCACTCCTAATGTGGGTCCACAGTGTCCAGCAGTCAAATAGCCAAGGTTACCACACACATATTCATTCTCAGGTACCACTCACATGGAGCTGTTTGCATCCTCTCTGGTGTTGAGATAGAAAAGGGATAGCCTGTGATCAGGGCCATTGAGCATGAGTCACTTTCATTTGGGGTCGGGAGGTAAACAGGACCACAGAAGCCTACCTCAGAGCTCCCCACCTATATACACACAGCTCTGGAAATTCTGAGTTTCCTACAGCTCTGGAGTATATTCAAGAATGGAAGACAGGCGAGTGGTGAGCTGTTATATGTTTTCATTAAGGCTAAGCTAAGAGATGGGGAGGAGGCCCCATCTCCCAGCTTCATGAGGAAGGAAAGGGGCTCTTCGGAAGAGGCAGCCATTCTCTACCACAAGACTCAGGGTCGTGGAGATCCCCACACCATTCTGAACTCATGCCTAGTCATCCCCAAATTTCCAGTTTCCACTTTTGTGATATGTAAAGCTACTTGGTCTCCTACTCTTCCTAGAGTGTGAGTGGGGAATTTCTGGCCCTATTATGGCCATGTAACCCCACCTGCCTTCTACAGTTGTACAAGGAGCAGGGGAAAGAATGTTGAGCCGGGTCTTGGGATTGGGTCTTTTTTTGATTTTCTCACTTTGATAAGCCCCTAAATGCTTTTTATATTAAGCTTTCAAAATAATTTTTTTTGGAGGGAATGACAGTATTATGAAAAAAAATTAAGTATTTAAGACATATGACATGTGCTCAGTAACCACATATGCTGAGACATGTGCTCAGTAACCACATATGACATGTGATCAAGTGCAAACAATTCCATGAAGCACCTTACTGGGAAGAAAAATTCACAAAATTGTAATAGAGTAGGTAGATTAAAGTTTCATATTAATGTTGAATTAAATGAATTGTGCATTGTTGGTATCACTGTAACTTGTGCTGTTTGCATAAAATATTCAAATAAACCCATTACAGTGTTACACCTGGGCATGAAAGAATCATTAAAACCGAATCAATCCACTGACACTGACTAGCTCTGACTAAATCTGACTTGCTTGGTGATGCATTTATGTGTAAAACTGGAAACAAGTCTGACACGCACACCATAATACAACGTTAACATCTTATGTGAAACAAATAATCAAGTGAAATGTCTTAAAAATAATAAAGTTGCATTTAATGAAAAATATATTTTCACTGCTTCAGTTTTTAAACTTAAATTAGATAAAATTTATAATTCAATTCCTCAGTCACACTAGTCACATTCTAAGCACTCAGTAACCACATGTAGCTAGTGGCTACCATATTGAACAGCACAGGTCTAGAAGAAAATGTGACGACTAGATTGCCTCACCTGTCCCTCTTCTCATTCTCATATGGTGGTGGTGGTCATAGTGGGGAGATAGGAAAGGGAAGATCTTGGAGTTGTTCCCCATGTTTTCATTGATGATTTCTGATAAAGAAAAGGAAGCATTCTCTTTGCCATAAAGGAATGGACGAGTTAGTGTCTTGTTCTTTGGATTTCTTTCCATTGATGCATTTTCTCATGCCTGATGTGCTTCTGGACTATTCCTAATGAGAGGAGTGTTGTTGTTCTTGTTATTTGATAAGGCAACAAAAACTGGCTTAATGACTAATCCCTGCACAGCCTTAGCAGGTTATTTAAACTCTCTCAGACTCAGTTTGCTTATATGTAAAATTATTAAACTTGTCTTACCCACTTCCCAGGGTTGTGTATGTATAAGATAATAATGCTTTGTAAACACTCAAGTGCTCTAATTATTTTGCTAATTATAACTATAACACTGCACCAAGATAGTTTTAATTTTCATGGTTACTTCTCTTATCAGACATGGAATCTATTTCTTATTCATCTTTTTAAAAAATCTTCAAATCATTGCATATTTTAAATAAACAGAAAAGTAGGCAAAAAATAATATGAGATATTGAGATAAAAGAAATTTTATTATCATGTCAAATTTGCTATAGGTCTTTTCTTCTTTCTTTTTTGGAAATAATATGCTATTCATAGAATAAAAGTCCTATCATTTCTTCCATTCTCCTTCTCCTCTGGGAGGTAACCATGATCATGAGGTTGATGATTATTTTGCCAATCAAGAGTGTCGGGCTTCCATGAGGCAGTAAAGCATGGCATTGAAGAGCATAACCTCTGGAGCCAGCTCTGCCACTTTTTAATTGTGTTATGTTGAGCAAATTATTTAATGTCTCAGTTTCCTCATCTGAAAAATGGGAATAATAATAGAGTCTAATGCATATTGTTATTGTGAGAATAAAATGCACTCACTGTAAGTGTTCTTAAGGGCCCATGTTAAGTTCCATGTAATTTATTTATCATTATTATTAGTACAAATATTTGTACATATGTGTGTGGTCAAGGTTTATATAAAAGGTAACAATGTACTTTTTCTTAGTCAACATTATGTCTCCGTGATGTACCCATCTTAATACATTTCAAACAGAATGAATTAATTTTGACTTATTTGTAACATTCTAGTGAATGTTTATATTGTAGTTTATTCATTCTCCATTGACAGATATTTTTCTTGTTTCTAGTGTTTTGTCATTACATCCAGATAATTCTTGGACATGTTTCCTGGCATACATGAACACATCCTATTCGTCTTTGTTTCACGGGAATTAGTGCCATTCCAGACATAGCAGGTGTTAGTAAGTCATTGGTAAAGTGAATTGACTTTTCTTATATTTAGATCTTGGCTCTCGAAGTCGATGATGAGCTACTTGAGGCAAGAGTGATAGGCACAGAACAGATCCTCAGTAACTACCAAGGCCCTGGTAGAGTGCAGTCAGGCATGTGGCTACTACAGCATGTCTCCCATGCATCAGAGGTTGACACAGTGAGTGAGGAGCTTATGACAACTATTTCAGGAGCATACAACACTGAAAGTTCACTGGAGAAAGATAGCAAGGGAGAATGTTTTTTGTTTGTTTGTTTGTTTGCTGAGGAAGATTCACCCTAAGCTAACATCTGTGCCAATCTTCCTCTATTTTGTATGTGGGTCACCACCACAGCATGGCCACTGATGGGTGGTGTAGGCCCACGTCTGGGAACTGAATCCGGGGTGCCGAATCAGAGCTTGCTGAACTTAACTAACAGGCCATGGGGCTGACCCCCAAGGGAGGAGTTTTTAAAAGAGAGCCTGATAGTGAAACTCATACTAACATGCTATTTATCTTGGCCTTCTTTAATATAGATTTTGATTTTCCAACTCTTTTTTTATTTTGAGGAAGATTTGGCCCTGAGCTAACATCTGTTGCCAATCTTCCTCTTTTTTCTTTTTTTTCCTCAAAGCCCCAGTACATAGTTGTATGTCATAGTTGTAGAGTTGTAGCTCTTCTGTGTGGGACACTGCTTCACCATGGCTTGATGAGCAGTGAGTAGGTCCACGCCCAGGATCCAAACCAGCGATCCCCAGGCCACTTAAGCAGAACAAGTGAATTTAACCGCTGTGCCACCAGGCCAGTCCCCTGATTCTCCAACTTTTAAAGAAAGAGACATTACTCAAGCTTTCAAGACAACCTGGAATTGGTAAGCCTCAGGGCTCAAAAGAAAGAGGGATGCGGGAAAGCGAGAACTCTCTGCAGTTCCCCAGTTATATCATGCCATTCAACATCCCCACTGCTTTGCCTGATTACATCTGCCTAAAATGCCCTTTCACCTTCCTCCACAGCAAACCTCCAAACATCTACAATGTTCTCTCATGCAAGAAGCCTTCCAGCTTGGGTACCGCTTCTTCATATCACACTGTACTGTTCATATTATTAGTTAAATATAGAAGTAATTCTGCCTCTGGAATGGATGGACCAGCTCCTATGGAGTCACTTGTCCTGTCAAGAATAACTAGGGGCTGGCCCGGTGGTGTAGCTGTTAAGTGCACGCGCTCCACTTTGGACACCCGGGGTTTGCAGGTTTGGATCCCTGGCACAGACCGACGCACTGCTTGTCAGCCATGCCATGGCGGCGTCCCATATAAAGTAGAGGAAGGTGGGCACAGATGTTAGCCCAGGGCCAGTCTTCCTCAGCAAAAAAGAGGAGGATTGGCAACGGATGTTAGCTCAGGGCTGGTCTTCCTCACACTCACACACAAAAAATAATAGTGAGAAGAGCTACATAAAAACCAACCAACCAAAAAAAAAACCTCTGAAGGCACCGAGGAGCTCCTGAGGCAGCGAAGACCGCAAGGGTAAATGTTCTCAAGAGAAGGAAAACTCATGAAGGTGAACGTGACATTTTGCACTTCTTTTCCGTTTGGAGCATTGGTGAATTTTTAGGTAATAAAACTATACGGAAAAGTAAGAAAATTATAAGTACAAAATTATACACACATTATCATTTATGCACACATAAATGATATGGGCATGAAAGGCAGGAAGAACGAATAAGAATAGAGTAAAATGAGATTAGGAAAGTGTGTGGAGATGGTAGCTGAGTTACTAAAGAGACAAAGTTGTGAGTTACAGACAGTGAAAAGAAGTTGATGGACGAACAAGATTGGTGGTGAATAAAATGTAAGAGAAGAAAAGAATCAAGTATTCCATAAAGTTAACATCACTTTAGGGGAGACAAACCACATAGAACAGATTTCTGTTGAAAATGAGAATAGGAAAGACTGTGATTTCATACAAGTTTCATGTCGTTGCAGATTTCCAAGCAGACATTTTTCTATGTCCTGCCCTACAAAATCTGTAAAGAACGGCCCTGGGAGAAAAGTAGCGCCACAAGGCAATTGCCTTTTAACTGGACACACAACTTTGTAGCCTCTATGCTTCCTTAAACACAGTATGGCTTGATATCTAAAGCTTCACCTAAGAGGACGAGAAACTTCGAGTGCAAACACATGGCAGAGTCGTGGAAATCAATTTGAACAACTGTCAATAAGGAAGAATGTTTGTTTGTAAACAAATGCCTAGAAAAGAGCATAATATCTAATATTTCAGATATTTATCAACAATCTCTAGGTAATTCAATTGACAAAACATATTATTCTTGCAGAAAATCTTGTAATGTATCTAAGAAATATAATAAAAATTACATGAACTGAATGATTTTTTTCCTTGAAAAAAATGAGGAGAGGGGACTTGAAGTGAAAATAATGTACTGAGGATAATATAAAATGGAACATTAAAATTGTATGAGGGGTAGCAGGAAAGCAATGAGACTTTCTGGTCATAGTAAAAATACAAGCACCTATCATGCATATAAAGTATCTACGTACATAATAAATACATGTAAATGAACACGTGCGTGCAAAGGAGCTTTGACATCTAACTTCTAAATAGAGAGAGATCCACACCAGAAAATCATTATCATTATATTTGCCCCATCAGACCTCGCTGGCATTTTCTATCTGTGGGATTTATTATTACACATTATCATGTGTGCTTTCTCCTTGTTTTCTTAGATAACTTTGGCAAGGTCAAAGAACTAGTATTACCTATTAATTTAGTAATTCCTTATTTTGTTAATGATTTCAAAAGGTATTATACATTTCTTTAGCAATTGGAAACAAAATTAATTTACATTTGCTTTAATTTTTAAAAGTGTTTAAAATATTTGCTATATAATTCTTTAGACAGGAAAATAAATCATGCCTTTAAATTGTAACAGTAAAGAGAGCCTGTTGCAACTCACTAAACATCCTTCCATCTCCAGCTAGCAACAATTGCAACAGCTATTTCCCAAATACATCCTGTATCCATCTGATTCATCCACTTCTCTTTATATAGACTGCCACCAGCCTAATCCATGCCACATTTTCTCTAGCCGGAGTTGCTGCAAAAACCGGTAACGAATCTTCCTGCTTTTTCTCCTGTTCCCTTTGAAATACAAATTTGAATATTATATATTTCATATAAAATATTTATATTTTATATGAAATATTTTAAAAATTCTTCTTCACATTGCATCAAATGTTGTCTTAAAATATACATCAGATCTTAATACTCACTTATTCAAAAACTTCCAGTTGTTATCCACTGTATTTAAACCAAGGTCTAAATTCATTCTATGGTCCCCGAGGACCTATAGGATTTGACTCCTGCCTATTCCCCAAGCTCATCTCATCCGAGCCCCCTCTTTGTTGAAACTGCTCTGACCACATTAGCTTCTCTTCTGTTTTAGTTTGTCAAGTTCTTTCCCACTTAAAGAGCTTTTCAACATGCCTGAAGATAGTTATGACCTATCCCATGCCTAGTGCCTCCTCTTCCTAAAGGTCTGGACTTAAACCTTGTCATCTTCACGAGATCTTTCCTGACCTCAAAGCAGCTTCTTTCATCCAACCCGCGCCCATCATGCTCCTCCTTCTACTACCACTCAATTTCCTTCACCATCTGTCCTATTCTATGTTTATCCTGTTTTAGTTTGTCTACTTGTTATTGTCAGGACCACCGAAATGTAAATTATATAAAGGAGATATTTTATGTATCTTGTTCATCATTGTATCACAAGCACCTAGCTCAATATCTGCCATCAATATGCATATAACAAATATTTGCTAAATGAATGAATCAACAATTGAATTTGGTTTATTTCTCTTTCTCCTCAGTCATGTTATGCCTATACTTAAAACTCTTTAATGACATTCAATTGCATTTGTAATAAAATTTAATTCTTTATCATAGTCCTTATTCCATATCACTCCTTATCCTGCAGTTCCCAGTATAATCTACCTCTAAACATCTTTCCAAATTCATCTTCTACCATTCTCTGTTTTACTCACAATATTACAACTGCACTGGCCCTGCTCTGCCTGAAACCATATAGTTATCTCTTGCTGCATAACAAATTATCCACCGAAATAGTGGCTGAACAATAAACATTTATTATATCACAGTCTCCGTTGATCAGAAATTTGAGGTGGCTTATCTGGGTGGTTCTGGCTTGAGATCTCAAATGGTGTTGCAATTCAGATGCTCACTGGGGTTGTAGTCACTGTGAAGGCTTGACTGGGGCTGGAAGAGCCACTGACACAGCTGTTGGCAGCAGGCCTCTCAGTTCTTTGCTGATTGATTGTTGGTAGAAGACCTATGTTCCTTGCCACAGGCCTTCTTCGTAGTGCTTTTTGAGCCATCTCATGTTATGGCAGCTGGCTTCCCCCAGAGCAAGTGAGGAAAGAGAACAAGACAGACACCGCAATGGCTTTTATAATCTAGCCTCAGTAATCACACTCAATAATATTTCCAAAATATACTATTGATTACAAAAGTCAGTTCTGCTCAATGTGGGAAGGTACCACAAGGTGTCAGGGATAATCAGGGGTCATTGTGGAGGCTGCCTTGCACAGTCTGCCCTCTGTCCCACAATGATCCACACACTCTCTACGTGTAAAATACACTCACCTCCCTCTCAAAACCCCTTAAAAGCCCCATTCCAGTATAGTCCAGCTTAAAACCAGAATTTTATCATCTAAATAAAGGTCCCAGTGCAGATGAGACTCCTCAGGTGTAATTCCTTAAGTGTAGCTCTTCTAGTATAGTTTCTTTTGATCTTAAGATCTATAAACTATAGCAATAAGTTATCTGTTCCCATATACGCCCAGCATACAATGGTGGGATAGGCCTAGGATAACCACTCAAAAAGAGGGAAAATTGGAGGCACACAGGAATCATTGGAATATTAAAATATTGGAAGTTCCTCTATTAGGACTCAGTCTTACTCCTGCCTGAAAATAACCCTGTATGGGTTGTTGGTTCTGTCCTCTGATCTCTTGGTTTCATCCTCTCACTCATCTTTCCTTTTCTATGAAAGGTAGTCTATGTTTGCAGCTGCAAATCTTCCTTAGCCTGCTTCCAGCCAATAGAGTTTTGAGGGTCTTCTTTTCATTTTGTATTGTCTCTATCCCTTTCAGTCCAAGCTAGCAGTGTTTCTGCCAATATAATAACATTTAAAACTCTAAGGGTAACTTGTGAATCATATTGGAGTTCAATCCTGAAGATAAAATTCACATCCAGAAATTTCTTTAAGATATCTACCTTGACTTTCCCTGGAGACTGCTGAGGGCCAACACCTTAGGCTTCTTAGAAATCCTATTATTTGACTGAAGGTTCTCTGAGGTGCCGCCTTAGCTTTTTATAGGGTCTTGGCAAGTGATCTTTACTGCCACTCCCTTGGCTTTATCCTTAGACCATTCTTCCTGGAAGGGCCTTGGTTTCATCTTTGCCTGGAAACCATTTCTTAACTTTAGCATTGTTTGCCATCTGGAGAGGCTTGGAGTTTTCAAAACCATCAAGTCCTGTCTCTTTTTTGTTTAACCACTTTTCCTTTAGGTTATCTCTTACCTGTTTCATTTTACTGTAACCAGGGAGATGTTCAGAAATCTCCTTAGCTAGATCACTTCATTCATTAATCACATTTTCTACTTTCCACAGGACTGCAGATAATAGTATTGCCAAACTTTCTACAAATGTATAACAAGGATCCCTTTCCTTCATTCTGCTTTAAGCCCTTAGCATCAGCCTCCTCAAAAGCCATCAGGCTTCTACCTACAGTCTGTTCAAGGAATTGTAGGTTTTCTCCTTTCCTCAAAGTCCTTGGGTCTTTTCACTGCCTGATTTCAAAGCCATTGCCACATATTTTTAGGTATTTGTTACAGCAGCACTCCACTTCCATTACCAAACTCTACATTAGTTATCTATTACCATGTAACAAATTATGCCAAACTTAGTGGTTTAAAACAACAAACACTTATTATCTCTCATTTTTTGTGGTTCATGAATTTGGGAGAGACTTAGCTGGTAAATTCTGGCTTGAGGTCTCTCATGAAGGTGCTGTCAAGATGTTGGTCTGGGCTGCAGTCACCTCGAGGCTTACCTGCTGCTAGACGATTCATTTCCACTGTGGCTAATTCACATGGCTGTTGGCAGGAGGCCTCTGTTCCTCACTGGCTCTGGGCAGGGTCCTTTAGTTCCTCACGATATGGCCCTACCCATGTATTTGCTTGAGTGTCCTCACAACAGAGCAACTGGATTCCCCAAGAACGAGTGCTCCAGGAGAACAAGATGGAAGCCTCAGTGTCTTTTATGACCTAACTTCATAAGCCACACCATTATTTTTGCTTTGTCGTATTGGTTGCACAAGTTAGCGCTATTCATTTTGGCATGATGCTATACAAAGACATAAGTATCAAGAGGAAGGGCTCATTGCAGGCTGGCTAGCACAAGGATATTGGCATTTGCTTTTGCTTCTACCTGGGTAACCTCTTTTTCAGATCTTTGCGAGGATGACACCTAATCCTTTGAGTCTCTGATCTAATGTCACCTCCTCAAAGCCTTCCTCCTTTCTCACCATATCTTTTATTTCCCTATACTTTCATTTTCTTTTATATGGTGCTATTTTATTTTCTTCATAGCTTTTACTATTATTTGAAATAATTATTCAAATGTATTTGCTTGCTTATTTATTTAATTGTCATTGATTTTTGTTTTCCACTACTGGAATTTAAACTTCCTGATGGCAGGAACCTTGTCTATCTTTTTCACTGCTCTATCATCAGTGCTTAGAGTAAGGCTGATACATATGATTTATCCAATAAATAGTTATTCAATGAATAAACAAATGTATTCCACAAGGGTTATAAATTACTTACATTTCAAGAAAGGATTTAAGCCAGTCTGGAAAGACTTTGGAATTATCCAATATGGAAAGATGTAATTAACCAGGAACAGGTTTTGAGACACTTGGTGAAATGTTTCATAGTGTTATATAGATCTGTTTTCAATGAAGGACTCTGTTTTCAAAGTGGAGCCGCATAAGTAGGGATTCTTTTAGTTAAGCAGGGTTTGAATGGCCCCACCTTTTCCTACATGAACACAGGACACATATTAGGGACTAAGGCACAGAGTGCACAGGTTACAAAGTAATGTTGAACTCCATGGGCATGGTGACATGGACATGACAGAGAGCCAACATTTTTCAGAAACTATTAGAAGGCCACCTGATAAAGTCTCATTTCTTAAGGTGAATGTTTAGCAATTGGAAATGCAAAGGAAATCAAAACACTACAAACCACTGCATAGCTGTGTGATAAGATCAAGGACCTACTGAAGAGGATCAACAGAATTGAGCAACACAAATGTGAGAGAAATTCAAAATTGTCTACTTGTTATTTTCTCACCCTGTATGGTCTCAGATAATTTTATCAACCTAGAGGTTGAGTTTTATGTGTTAGTCAGGGTGCTTTGAATGTGAGCCACAGAAACACAACTAAAACTAGATTACGCACATAGACTTTTTTGACTATTGTAATTTGGAAAGACACCATGGTAGCTCCTCACTTAAGAAAACAACCCTCAGGAAACAGGGCCTTGGAGATTGCAACTTGAGACTTCAGGCCAAATGTTTGTTATGCTTATCTGCCTTTCTTGTCTGTTTGATTCTGGTTTTTTTGAGTAGTATTATTCTCATTTTCCCCTTCTTCAAATCCCACTACTTCTTCTTAGATCTTTCTATCTCAGATTCCCTGTGATTTACATAATAGGCCAAATGACACCCCCCTCACACACACACATACCCCAGTGTCATCTATAACACTCAACCAACTAAAATTCATCTTAAAAATTTGAAAGTGACACATGAAACTTCTTTCAATGTCTGTTGAGTATTGGACTTGGAAGTCATGAGACTCTAGAGGCCATTTTCAGCCTAAACTGAGAAAAAGCAGAGAATGTTGGCATACAGTGGAAGAGATAATGAAAGAAAGGAATCCTGCTCCTTCTAGTGGTGGTGGATTAACTTGTAGCACACCAATTTCCAATATAAACAATTGCAAAAACTGGACAAGATACAATAGTAATCTGTTTGAAATATTATTGAGCTATCAAAACAGCCAGTGCTTGATGGGTCAACATCCCTGGGAGAAGAGAAACTCATTGAGGTAAACATGACATTCCACACTGCTTTTTGCCTCCATCCATCTGCTGATTCATAAGCAGCATTGCCCGACACACTAATAAATCAAGCAGAAAGAGTTGACTTAGGGGTATAAAAGCTGAATATAGCCTTCAGGAGTCTCATGGACCTGGGGAGAAAAATTTTGACATTCAGAGCTAGCAAGGCAGCTCAAGGTTGAAGGGCCAATATTTTGAGGAGAAGGGAAGTTCAGAGAAGTAAACCTGACAGTCTGAGCTGCTTTCCCCAGAAGCATTTGTCATTCACAAATGAAACAGACCGAGAGTCTGGGGAACCAAGCAGAAAACAGTTGCTGAGAGGCTGAAAACCTAAGTATAGTTGTCAGTCTCTCACTGTTCTGGGAGATAAAAATAGGAGCTAAGAGCCTACCAAAGTCAATAGACCCTAGTAAACAGCTCAGCCTTCAGTTGGGACATCTAAACAACTAGCCAGATCAATCCTTAAAAAGTCTAAAATCTGGCCGCAAACAATTCAGGGTAAGACTGGATGAAATTGGCCTACTCCTACTCTACCATTCTGCAAGAAGCTAAATAAAATCCTCTCTTGGAGGAGGGTTACATTTCCAATGCCTCTCAATTTTTCTTAAAATATCCAGCCTTCAGTCAAAATTTACAAGGCATACCAAGAGATAAGACCAAGAGGAGAAGCAAACAATGGAAACAGTCACATAGATGATCTAGACATTGGGGTTATCCCACATGGACTTCAATATAATTGTGACTAATATGCTCAAAAAATAGATAACAAGATGGAGACTTGATAAGGAATCTATGTAAAGAAATCAAATGAAAGTTCTAGATTTGTAAAATGCTATAATTAATATACTCAATTTCATCCTGGATATGTACTTCTATAATGTAATGTAATTTTATATTATTTTAACATCTTATTGTGGTTTTAATTTACATTCATCTTATTGCATTGTGAGAGTGTGGAGCAATTGGAGAAGCCATACACTGTTGGTATATCCACTTTGGAAATTTGTCTAGCAGTACCTACTGAAGTCAAATATGCACATAACCTATGATCAAGGATTTCTACTCCCAGTTATACCTCAAACAGAAATGCACAAATATGTGTACCAGAGACCAGTTAAAGTATGTGCATAGAAGTACTTTTATTTAATAGCCAAAAATGAAAAGCAAGCTGAATTTCCAACTATAGTATAATGGATAAATTGTGGCATATTTGCATAAATGCATAGTATACAGCAATGAAAACAAAACTGCCGATAACATTATGGATGACTCCCACAGAAATAATACTGGGTGACAGAGGCTGGACAAAAGAGACTACACATTGTATAGTTCCATTTATATGATGTTCAAAACCAGGTAGAACTAATTTATTATAGTAGACGTTCACCTTTGGGGAGGAGAGAGTTAATGAGTGGGAGAAGCAAAAAGGGGGCTTCTGGCTATGGATCTTGTTTTAGTTATCTGTTGGAATGATGATTTCACTGGTGAGTTCATTTTGTAAAAATTCATTAAACTGTTCACTTATGATTTTGACACATTAAGAAAAAAATTTATTTAGAGAGGGAAAAGAAGTGAAGAGAGAAGCGAAGTTACAAGCTCTTGCAAGCCCAAAATGAAGTCCAGAGGGGATCCTTGGCTGCTACAGGCTCTCCTCGTCTTGCTCTCTCCTCGTCTCTGAAGCCTAATTGTTTTTTCTGCCTTTGATTTTGTGAGATACCTTCCTAATAATTACCCTCCTCTCCACCCACTTTTTTTTTTTTTTGATAAGCTACCTAGATTGTATTTCCTTAACTTGGGACTTTTTTGAAGGAAAAAACAAGTAAAAAAAGATTTGCTGAGAATACCCTGAACCCACACCCTATTGAAATAGAGCTATGTATTTTTAATTCTACCTATTTAGTTACAAGAAGCTACAAACTCTTTCAGCAAGATTCTGACATACAGTCCCTGAAATAACACAATTTGTACGAAACTGTAACGGAAACAAGCATCAAAATGAAATTTTTATACAGTAATTTGATTGCTTTCTAAGGGCAGATTAAAGTAAATTTAACTAAAAATTAATACATAATCTGAGCTCTTTTCTTCAGACAACGTTTGAATTAGTTCAAAATAAGAAAATATTTCATTGCCCAACCTCTAGAAAGAACCTCTGGAAATTCAATTCCAAGATAAAATAACGGTGATGATCAGGAAACAGATAAATTAGTTAAAGTGGCTAGATTCATTTGTTTATAATGCAAGGTGTTTAGCAATGACATTTGAATAGTCCATCATTCCTGAGGATTTTTAGAATCAAACAACCACATTTGACTATATTTGGCCCCATATATCTATTTGAAATAATTCAATTCTAAAGAAGCTTTCAATGGATCAAATTTATCTAAGAGCATCTTAACTTATACGGTGACTTTGTTGAAAACCCCAGGTGTTTGGTCTGGACTAGATAGTTATAGCAACAACCTAACTCCAGCAAGAAACTAAGGGATGTGAAAACATTGCTACCTTGAAATTCTTGCGCATCAGGTCTTTAACTTTGTAAAGGGATTAGACTGCTGAGTTGTAAGAGGCTTATTTCAGCCTGTTATTAATTTGACACTTCAAATTTAACATTTCAAAGCATCTATTCACAAGATTCTATTTAACTGAATATTAATGTGCAAATGTTTAAGGCACCTCCACATAAAACATCTCTATCAACCCTCAAAAATTGCTACAAAAAAGGAAGAATGGCTATTATGCTAATTTTTTCAGATCAAAGTTTGGGTACTTTGTCTAAGGACATGGTTTGTGATGGGCAGAACCAGGATTGGACCACAGGGTTCTTCCCTTCTAATAAAGTGTTTTTGTCAGTACATAGTATTAATCGATATTAGCTAGATATTGTAGAAAGCAATTTACATCTGGTCTCTTTAAACAAATGGACTTTTCTCTATGTATCCCACATCTGTTATCACCATTAAAAAAACCAAAATATATATTAATACAAATGTATGAAAATTATTTATTCATATTAACTCCTTCATTATTCGAATTTATAACCTTATGTCAATAAGTAACTTACATTACGTATCTTTCCATCCAGAAATAGGGCAATTTAATATTTTCTGTATCAATGGCAAACAGATTTTTTGTTTATGTGTTTTATTTTGGTCCCAACTGTGAAATTTCTGGGTGTGTAACAAATGAAGGGACTCTAGGATACCCTTACACTAAGGTTCACGGAGTGAGGAATATTAGAAAGTAAGATATTGGTCATTTTCTTCTGTTTTGCAAACCACTAGATCTCGGCACGAAGCTTCTATTTTCAATTGTTAGTGTGTCATTGACCTCACAGGGTCAATTCCTGAGTTTCGTCCTTCCCTGCATCTGAACTGAGCTCTTCCTTCCTTCCCCGGTTTATATTGCACCAGGCACACGAAGACAGGGGACAGGGAAAAAGATGTTAAACAACAACAATTTCAATAATAAATGAAGACTCTTTAATGCAAAGAGCTCAGTTTTGAAACAAATGTTTTGCTAAACCTTTTCACCAGTTTTATTTCCTACTTCCTCCAAGAAAATTTTCCCAACATTAATGCTTTTACCCTCTCTTAGCTAAACTTGGTTTACCTTATATTTCAGTTCTTTATATCTGTCTCATCCCGTTCACTTGATGGTGCAGCACTTGGCAGCTGAGTTTTGTTTTTGCTCATTTTTATATCCAGCAAAGTACCTAAGAGAGAAGCTTTAACAAAAGCCCCATCTTTAAGGCTATTGCTCAAGGCATGATGAGCTGTATTTTGCCCTGTCCAGACAGTTGTTTGCCATCATGGCTCACTTTTTCTCAACTCCTTTTCAGGCATCTGGCTCAGTATTTCTTATTGGTCAATCAGAGTGGTTTGAACTCTTATTATTTAATTCTTTCCAACCAAAGAGCTTTATTCTGGGAATTGGGGGTGGGGTTGGGGGTGGATGCTGGCAAGACAGAAATCATGCATCCAGAAAATTTCAAAGGCATGGTGCTAACAGGAAATTGTAACTATGCCATATCCAAGTGGATTTTTTTAAACTCCTAAAATGTGTTTCTCCTTTTCCTAATCACAAAAGCCAGTGTAAACTATTTAAGTCTGGAATTACGGGATGAAGAACTGAAAACAGCATAGCTCTAGGCAAGAAGTGAGCATCCTCACACTGTGTCCTCATTAGGGAGGATAAATGTGCCATCTCTGGGCAACCCATTATGTATCCTTTATTTGTGTATTAATTAAAAAGAAAGCTTGGTGGTAGCATGAATCTATATGACAGAAAACCGTACAATTCTCTAAGTTCAAAAAAATAGTGTTAAAAAAGCAGTTTTAGGGTCTAATTAAAAAGGCCTCTATTTTAGTACCTGACCACACTGCACCTACGCTCACGGCTCTCAGTCTCCCATGCTGCCTCTGAAACACGCTTTGTTTCATCACTGCTGTTCAAACACTGGTTTTTGGATGGGAATTAGAGAGCAGAGGGAGGAAGGGAGGAAGGGAGGTTTTTCAAGAAGAGGAGGGATTTCCATTGTTTCCAGGAAAGTGCAAAAATAAGTGTACGTATGTGTGTGTTTCCCGAGCATTTCTCACGTGTTTTCAAGAGTGTTTCCCACCTCTGATATTTTTTTCCTCCATTGTCTACCTAGCCTGCTCTTTGCTAACATAAACAGAGCAAATCCCCCGAATGAGGGGAACATGATTAGACAGTGACTTCACACAAAACATGGAGGACTTTGCAAATGGGAGATAAAAGTGTTCCTCAACTCAGTTCAGAAAGCAAAGGCAGAGCTTCTCACTCTGATTTCTTTTTTTTTTTCAAATGATGGAAATGGACTCAAGTGTAAAACTTAACGATGTTTCGTTCTTATGGTGATGCATAAAAAATTGATTGACTTGTATGCTTAAAGGAGACTTGGAGGCTGTTTTCCTCAGGACAATTAGAAATAGGCTGAAAGGCAATGTGTTTGAAATAGTATATATTGAAGTAATATTGAGATAGACAGGAAGACACCTAGAATATTGGCTAGTGCCCTCTGACTCTACTTGTAGGCTTTCAGCTTCTCATCATGAATTTAAAAACGTTTTTATTTTTGTGTGGTAGAGAGCTGGGCTTTTCTATATGCGTGATTTGAGAGATAAGGAACAAAGGAGTCTCCCCTCCTCCACTTATTCTAAAAGAAACACTTTGAAATAAGATAAAGTGTTAAGTATTAAACCCTTATTCTTCCCAGACTCATTACTTACTTTCATCAGCACAGGCAATTTTGATTGTGTCAGGATATGAACCATTTCAGCAAATGGGAGCTAAGTGCTTTTTAGGTTTAAATATTTAAATAAATGAATGGAAATCAGGAAGAAAGCATATTTTCCAAGTGGATAAGATCATTTCTAAAAAAATGTTGAGCTACTCAGAGCTACAGTCCAATCTGTACAACTTAAGCATTTTCAAATTTATGGTATCTTTTGAGCCAAATCATTTTGTTTTAAAGTGAAACTTGTATAGGTAATTAAAAACTTATCAGTGAAGAAATGGTGGTTTGCATCCATGACCTCATATTTAGGAATGGAATGGTCCACTCCCTCCATCCTGATTCCATCTACCCTGGCATTGCCAGCCATCTTTAAGGTCCAAAATTTCTGAGAATCAGCTTAGCTTTCAGTCTACACATGCTTTGAGATTTTTAGCCAATAGCAAAGGCATTTATAATTATGTGTTGCAATTTTGTGTGTGTGTGTGTGTGAGGAAGACCAGCTCTCAGCTAACATCTGTGGCCAATCCTCCTCTTTTTTGCTGAGAAAGTTTAGCCCTGGGCTAAAATCCATACCCATCTTCCTCTACTTTTTATATGGGACGCCACTGCAGCATGGCTTAGCAAGTGGTGCATCGGTCCGTGCCAGGGATCTGAACCTGGGAACCCTGGGCTGCCGAAGCGGAGTGCATGAGCTTAACTGCTACACCACTTGGGCTGGCCCCTATGTGTTGCAATTTTTGAAGGCCATTCTTCATGACATTTCATCTATATTCCTGGTCTCTTCAGTACAATATCTCTTTTAGACCAGTCATATATGAATCAGGAAATGCAGATAATTTAGGAGGTGGGATATTAAGTTCAAAAATAAATATAAGGCTCGAAAGAAAGAGATTTCTCCCCTACAAAATTATAGCTATTAGTGACCCTTAGCCATACTCAGCTCCACCTCCTGTACCCATCCTCCACCCCACTTCTGCCTTTGGTCTTTGTTGTACATGCTGCTCAAAAGAGGAAGCCCACTGGCGATAGCAATAATCAAGAGAAAAGAGAAAGAGTAAACCTGAAGCCAGTGTGGGCTCTTATTGTCCCCACACCTGTATGAAGAAAAGAAATATGGTTCGAAGTACACTATTAATCCTTCATATTTTCTTTTCTTTAAAACCCACCCTGGTTCCCTTTCTGGAATTTCTTTGTAAGAAAAACACCCATGGCTTCACAGGTACTGTTTTTAGATAAACTGTTTTTAATCATAGTTATTAAAAAGAATTTTCCCCCCAGAGAAATGATTTGCTGAATTTAAGTAGTCACGCTGGGTCCATTTAAATGGAGCCTTCTTTTGATTCAAGAGATTACTATTCTTCAAAAAATATTAAAATTACTTCCTACAGACTGTATGTTATAAAATAAAAGTTAATCAATAACATAGCCGCTTTGATTTCAAAGGTAGGCTTTGTAATTTTGGAAAAAGAAGTCATGGTAAGAAGTAAAACATTGCCAAACCAAAAAGCACGAGAATAATTATTATCATGTTACCATTTATCTTCACTCCTAAAGACTCTCCGAAGCAACAGGAGGGCCTGATTCGCCTTTGTATCTATTACCACATAACTACGGGGAAGGACTAACCTCAGCCACACAGTCTGTTCTTTTCCTTATGCAAGCTGTTTTTATTGCCATCATAATCACTGAGAGTGACCCTCTCTCCCATCTGTTGATTTTTTCCCTTTGCTGAAACAGTGCTTAGGTTTCAAAAATACTGATCTCAAAATCATTAACCTAGAAAGAACCTGGCCTTCATCCACTCCATTTATGGCATGTTAAAGCAGTCTCAAGGGTTTGCTAAAATAAACTAACAGGCTGTAGAGGAGAGGAACGCACCATCTGGCCAAGCGAGTGAGGCTGAGAATATATAGTCCAGATAATTACTTTAGGTGAATCTATTACAACACATGGAAATGACAGAAATTTTGGATTTTTTTTTCTTTACCTTGTGAATCTTCTTACAGTCTGAATGGTAGAATAATCACCTGGAAGAAGAGGAATTCAGGGCTAATACAAAGAAATGAGATGTGAATGATGGGACCAGGGATAAGACATCAGTGATTTACAATTCCTGTAGACGTCTACTGTTCAGTGAAGAAGGAAATTCTCTTGGTTTTTTGGAAGAGACTTGTTGAAAGGACTGTGTGTAAATACATTTTCATACTCTGAATCATTCAGTTCACTAAGGAATCCAGAAATATAAAAGGAAGCCTATGTTGAAATCTATTTATGTGCATTAATTTATATTTTGTAAGCATGGATGGCTTACTCTCTCTCTAAGATTTCTTCAAGAAAGAACTTGCCCTGAGACCTAGGTTTTATCAGTTAAGAAACACTTCTTGAGGCAAAACAGCTTATAAATGGATATTTTATTTCCATCTTTCAGAATTCCTACTATCTCCATTTTCTCAACTCCTAGCTACCTATCAACCTACTCTGACGTGTTCTGCTCCATCACTCTACTATAACAATTGCTTCCTTTTTGCCAAATACAAATTCACACAATTTCACATCATATTATTTAACTTCTCAGGCTCATCCAGTGTGACTGCCTCCTCTCCTTCTCATCACATTATCTTATCCTTGCTTTCAGGGCACCACACCCTCTTGCTCCCCTCTGCCAGCTTTGTCCGGTCTTTTTCCTCTTTCTATCCCCTAAATATCTATTTTCCCCAGACTCAGATTATGGGCCCTCTCCACACTCTCAACAGGTAATCATCTTTTCTGATGACATTAGAAACCATCGCTATGCAAGATTGAAGAGGTTAAGTAAAAGCCAGGTAATTCTGAATTTAAATGGAAAATATCCGTATGACCGTATGATATGTCTCCTTGCTGTAACCAGAGTCCCCAGATCTGAGATTCCTAAGAGAAATGATTGATTCCAGGTATAAGGCAGGAAATGTGTCCAAATTACCAAGAAACCAAATTAAAGAGGTTTTTTGCAACATTAAATGAAATAATGGATCTAGGCAATGATCACCAGTGGCTGCTAACATCAGAAAAAGCAAGATAGTCAGACATTTTGTGCCTCTTGATGGAAATACCTACCACCACCTGTGAAACATCCTTGACCAAAAAAAAAAAAAATCTTATTCTTCACCCTTTATTTGCCATTAGAGCACATTTTCAATTTCCTTCATTGTACTTATCTCAATTTATAATTTTGTATTTATTTGCTTATATTTTTAATTACCTGTTTCCCTGACTAGACTATGAGATTCATAAGAGAATCCAATATCAATTTAGTATATCAATGCTGATGACTGCCTAGTTTATAGTAGGCACTCAATAAATATATATATATTATTTTTAATTGAAAGATGGATGAATCCCATTACAAATTTAACTTGATGCTTGTGTTCCAAGTTTCAGAAAGTAGACAATTTGGACATGTAAATATTTAAGTATTAATGTCCAATTTAAATGTGATGAGCATTTTAAAAGAAAACCTAATTGGTACATGAAATTATCTAAGTCTAACACAGCAACTGACATTTTAATTTAATGATTAAGTTTAGGTATATTCAGGTTGAAATTGAAATCTTATTTCCCATGTTCAGTTTAAAACTCTCATCCCCACCTCAAGGAAATCTTTATTAGAGAAGAGAAACTAAAAGTGTCATTTGAAGCTTAACAATTTGCTATTTTTCAAATTTTGTGTAAAAATGCCACAGGGTAAATGGAAAATGTTTATTTCCCTAACTTAAGTCATTAGCTCTACATTATTTAGATATGTGCTCTAAGTGTAATTTCGTCTATATTCTGAAATAAGATTTATACATATTCACCATAAGAAGCATAGTTCTGAGAATATGAGTTCAGTAGAAAGCAGCACATATGGTAATTGAATTGTTATCTTAACGATGCTTGCTTCAATTCCTCCTATGGTATAAAGCTGTAAGCAGAGAAGAGCCTCTCGGAGGCATATGAAGTTCCCCCACAGGTCATGTGAAGTAGGGAAGCACATCACAGGCAAGAATTGGTGAGGGGTAGAATTTAGGGAGAATCTTGGAGCAACTCCATCTCAGACATTTGTATTAGGGGAGGATGGAAAAACAAGAGACAACAATAGTTGATCTGTAGAGTTTAAGCTCCAAGTGTAATGCTCATATTTATAGCACATTTAGTAAGGAAGGAAAATACACTTTTCCTTCTCCTTTTTAAGCCATAACATTTTGTTTTAGGCCAGTGATTTTTAACCTTGGACACACATTAGAGTTACCCAGGCAGGCTCAAAACTCCCAATATACTGACCACATTCCAGACCAATTAGATCCGGCTCCCTGGAAGTGGGACCCAGAAGTCAGAATTTTTAAAAACTACCCAGCTGATTCCAATGTGCAGCTAGGATACACTATTCTAGTGTCTTCTTACATATAGCAGGGCATGAGCAAGATGATTATAAAATGCGCACAAACACACACAGACATTTGCGTACACAGTTATATATTGGTAATATACTCACATAGCCAGATGCACAATTATATTAGCTGATTCTTCGGTTATAATGCACCAAAAGTCCTCAAGATTTTTGAAAGTGTTGATTGTTATTTCCCTCAACACACTTCTCTAATAAATGGGAGGAAATTAGACAGGTTGTACTGAAAGGTTTTAAACATGCATGGGTACTTATGTTTCCAAATTTAAACATCCAGACACATAGATATATAGATACATAAATCCAGTGTATCTCTCCAGGTAATGTGGAAACCTCCCTGCTTTGAAGCTTCTTCCCCCCTCCTTCCCTGTGGCCTCAGGAGTTCTTGGACCCAGCCCCACAGCTGGTGTGGGGATAGGAGAGGGAGGCTGGGCTTTGAATTCTACTATGTAGCAAGGGAAGGAAGAAGGAGAATCACCTTGTGCTTTAACTCCCATGCAGTGTGATTCCAAGACATTAACTCCATACCCTGACAAGATTCATTCCCTTTAGTCTCTCTATGTGTCCTTGGTCTTATTTGTGCCAGATCTGAAGAGAAAGCAAGTGGGGAGGATAAAAACTTAGGCCACTACATTTATATGTGTAATTATATATTTAATTTCTGCCCTTTTCACTAGTTTGTGAAAGGAAAGACTGTATGTTTGGTTCACTACTATACCTGTAGAATATGAGAGAGACCAGCAGATATCAGGTCCTCAACGAATAATTGCTGAATGAGTGAATGAAGGAATAATTGAGAATAGACGAATTTCACTTAAAAAAAGGATGCACCAGGGGCCAGCCTGGTGGCGTAGCAGTTAAGTTAATGCACTCCGCTTCGGTGGCCCCGGGTTCACCAGTTCGGATCCTCGGCACGGACCTATACACTGCTCATCAAGCCATGCTGTGGCGGCGTCCCACATAGAGGAACTAGAAGGACATACAACTAGAATATACAACTATGTGCTGGGGCTTTGGGGAGAAAAAAGGAAAAAAAGAGGAAGATTGGCAACAGATGTTAGCTCAGGGCCAAACTTCCTCCAAAAAAAAAAAGCGTGCACCATATTGGAGACTACCAGTAAATTATGTAATAATTCAGGCAAAATATATGCTGTTTGATCTGTGCATTGACACATAAATTGCATTTTCTAACTTTCTTGATGTACACCATCAATTTGATGATCTTTTTATACAAATCTAATTTTTATTTATAATTTCAGTACATATTTAAAATATCTGGTTCATTTTTGTTCCTAGTAAAATAAACATGACTCAGCCTCTCTATTTTTATTCTATTTATGAAAAATATATGTTTTCTGATTCGAGTGATCATTTTTTGCTATCTTCTTTTATCTGAAATTGTATTACATGCTCCTTTGGTCTTCTAGCCACACAGTTTACTTTTAAGTATTGTGTGGTTGAATTAGATTAAGAAACTAAGGTTAAATACATTATGGCATGTTACACGAGTGAATATGCAATAGCCAGTAATTTTGTTAACTTATGGCTATATAATGGCCAAGAAAGATGTTCATTATCTACTGTTAAATGATAAAAGCAAATGAAAGAGCAGCATATAGAGTTTGATACCATTTCTATAAATAAATATATCTTTACAGAAAAATAAATTACAATAAAAATATACACCAAATTTCTAAAAGTAAGATCATTTTAAAATTTTCATTATTTTATTACTCTTACCTATAAGGCTTCTATATTACTTTTTAATAATGAAGAGAAAAAAACTACTGTTTTTAAACATTTTGCAGATATTATAGCTCATTTCACCATGCTATAAGAAATAGAACCTCATAATCAGTCATTTGAAATAAACAAACATACCTCTATGACATAAGGCAGTTAAAATGTTGGATAAAATGCGATTCTGAAAATAATTATATGGAAAATGAAGGCTGCTCTGCAATCCATTGGACAATACTGGATTATTTGTCCATTGGAAATGCAGATTAAAATATTTAAAAAAAGAAAGAAAAAAACAGTACATTTACCAAGATATGAGCATATTTTCCTCCACAGACATTCCTGGATGCAAATAATCAGGTGGTACCTCTTAGATTAAGTAGATTGAAGTACTGTTGGCTTCCAAGAAGATACAAAACTAATAAGGTTAGAAAGTTACAAAATCTCTACTGCTGGAAATGTTTTCACACACACAAAGTTGATAAAAAATTTCACATATTCTAGAGGAGAGGTGGGAAGAAGGATAAGGAATCCAGGCTTTCTGCCAGCATTTCCTGGACAGGAGCGATACCTCTTAAAATATTCATGAAACATTTTTTATCCAATGAATTGGGAGAAATTACAATGAATGTTTTAGAACAGGAAGTCTTTCAAAATGAACCTTCACTCCACAGAATAACGATTGGCAACTTGCAACATATTTTCCAAAGATAACACACATTCTGATTTTCTTGGTCTGGCTACTGCTACCACGTTTTCCCTCTTAAGCAGACCATGCACTTTACCTACCCTGCTGTCAGCTGGTACAACCAGTGAGCTGCAGTAATTCTTCATACCCGACCTTCTGGGAATCATAAATTTTGTCAACATTTCTGTGCCTGATCCATAAGGAAGAACAAAGCTCTGGGCACACCTCCCTGGAAAAATGACCACCCCTGATAATGGCACTTTTCCTTTATATCACTAGCCACAATTATAACTTTACATACATGTGTGTAGTTATTGATGTCATGTCTATCTCTCTCTCTAGACTGTAAACTCCTTGAAGGTAAGTGCTGTGCCTGATTTTGCTTATTATTATATAGCAGTGTCTTGTACAGTGCTTACTCTAGGGTAATCATTCCATAAGTATTTGTTGAATAAGTGAATGAATGAATCATTCTGAATGAAGAAGGGGTACATTGTGGTTCTGCAAGGAATGGTGCCAGAGTAAATTACATTTACCATATTTGTAACTGTCATGAGAGAGGGAATACCCAGAGAAACTGTCACAGTTTTGATAGAACCATCTGGGTAGTGAATCATTTTATCATATAAGACAAATTATGAGAAAATCTGGCAAGGTTATGACAGGGGTCTAATAAAAGCCATTAGGGTTTTGAAATGGGCTAGATGAGAAAAGGTGTCTATGGGGAAAAGTCCTAAATTTTATAAATGAGATAATGGGCTACAAGTTATCAATTAAACCCAGCAAAGAGACTATTCATTAAGAACTATTTCATAAAGATATCAGAGCAATATGACATGATCACTAATCAGTTCAAAGGATGCTAGACTAATTGATAAATTTTGCTTCATTAAAATTAAGAGCTTCTGTTTAAAAAAAGACATACTTACCAAAGTGAAAAGTCAATATACAAAATGGGAAAATATATTGTAGTACACGTAATTGACAAAGGACTCATCTAGAACACATAAATAACTCCTGCAAATCAATAAAGAAAAGGCAGAAAATGAAATTAAAAATTGATCAAGGGACCCAAAAAGGCAGTTCATACACACACATGAAAAGATCTCCCTGTGGTCAATAAACGTTAGCTATCTGGGGAATGAACCATTAGAATGGATGAAATGAAAAGACTGTCAATGCCAAGTGCTGACAGGGATGTGGAGCAATTAGAATTCTCATGGATGTCTTTGGAATCTTATCTGAATTTATGCATATCCCATGACTCTAATCCAAGGTATATACCCAACAAAAAGGAGTACATGTGTACAATGAAAAACACATACAAGAATCTTCATAGTAGCATTATCTATACTAGCCCCAAACTGAGAACAATCTAAATGCCCATCAACAGAATGGATATATAAATTATGGTATAGTCATACAATGGGATACTACACAGCCATAAAAATGAAGAAGTTTCTACTACATGTAACAACACGGAGGAATTTCACAAACATAACATAAAGCAAAGCAGCTAGACACAAAGAGCACATACTAAATGATTCCATGTATACAAAGCTAAGAAACAGTTGGAACTACTCTCTGTGTTAGAAATCAGGATGGTTCTTACCTGTATGGGGGTAGTGCTTGGAGAGAGGGGTAATGAGAAGCTTGTGGGATGACATTGGTGTTTTTTTTCTTAATCTGGGTGGTGGATACACAAGGATGTTCACTTTACAAAAATCGGTTAAGCTGCATGCTCAATTCTTCAGCTTTCTTTGAGTTTATTATAGTTCACTTAAAAGTTTATATTAAAAAATAAAATGCAGGACTCTACCAAGGACACCATAAAGTAGTGTTTCTCCGGATATGTTCCACTGATATGCTTCAAGAAAAAAGTATAGACAAATGAGTTGGGAAAATCATCTTACTAAATCTCCCATTCAAACCAGCTTTTTGATACCCATTTGAGCACAGATCCTTAATAACAACTATCTATATTCCTCAGAGTTGTTATTCTCTGGAATACCTTAGGAAAATATGGCTATAAATACACCAGAATATGCAAGGCGCCTATAAGAACACTAGGCTAGGAGCTAGGACTAGAGGTTTCAATGTAAACTAGCAATCAATGGAGAGCAGTCAGCTGAGCAAGTACAAATACCAAAAGTCAAACTATGAGGGGACGGCACAGTTCATCGGGTGTGAGTGCAAGCGGCTCAAGTAGCAGAGAACTGTACAACAAGCAAAAACTTCACTTTGAAAAGCTCTCTAGATCTTTAGACAAGGCTAAAGGCTGTGTCCAATTGATGAAGGGACAAGGACTTCATGGTCCAGAGCATTTCCCCCAACAGGAAACTTATACATTGAAGCAGTCCCCCATCTCTGTGCCTCATTTGTCTTTAGTTTCCCTAAATTAGAACCCTAAAATCATAATGTACCAGGGCCTGCAAATAAAAGTAACTGGCATTTATTCTTTACTTTTTTCTCATTTCTAAATTTTCTTGAGGACACATTGGTTTATAAGATGATGTAAATTTCAGGTGTACCTCATGATATGTCGGCTTCTGTACAGACTGCATTGTAGTTATGGAATGCCTACTGTGTGCTCTGGGGAACAAGAGGCATGGTTCTTTGTCTTCATAGAGTTTGCAGCAATGACAAGCATTAACAAAATAATTGCAAATGCATATTAGCAAAGAGAAGTACTGGATGCTATGGGAGCTGATAGGGTTCGGGACATGTTACCCCAAAAAATGACATCTTAGCATATTGATTATTTTAAGCTGAAGGAGTTTGAGAAGATATTAGAAGCAGGAAGATCACTCTGACCTCCTCTGCACCCCCCTTACTCTTCTTCCCCGAAGCAGGTCACAAAATCCTCATGAGAGGTGGCCTCCCTATACCTGGAGGAAAGGAACACCCTTATCTCCAAAGACAAAGAAACACCAAGAAGAATCCTAATAAACAGGACTTGCTAGGTTTCCCTCAGTTTATTACAATTACCTCATACTGCTTAACCTATCACATTCCTCCATGACTGTCCATCCTTCATCAAACCTAGCATAAAAATACACAGGTCTGTTTCTTTGGGTCTTCATTTTCTCATAAAGGCTCCTGTGTCACGTAAAACTTACAGCAAATAAATTTGTAGGCTTTTCTCCTGTTAATCTGTCTTTGTCAATTTACTTTTCAGACCCAGTGAGGGACCCTAAGAGGGTTGAGGAAAACTTTTTCCTGCCTTACAGAGCCTAAAGTAGTTACTGACATTCATTCTGTTTTCCTAACAAAAGTTTTACAAATAATACAACGGACATGTAGAAGTTTCAGAGAAGAACAACACATTATACAGCAAAAGCAAAGCTAAGATTTTAGGACCTTAGGAATACATTTCCATATGATTAGTATGTTCAGCGTTTTTACAGCTAGGCCTCTCAGCACCAAAGGATTTGACTTTTAGTATGCAAATGCATATTTTTACTGATCAGAAGTTTGGGCTCAAAAGCAAGAAAAGTTTGCATTAAATTGTTGAAAAAGTGAGGAATGTGTATGGGATCCTTAATCTAAGATAACAATACCTGTGTTGACCTCTTTCAGACCAGAAGCAGCATCCATGACAGGGGCTTTGTTACTGTGGTGTCATGGGTGTATTTGCAGGATACACCCTGAAGTAAGGAGCCACCGAAAATGGTCTCCACTGGTGCACAACAGGTTTTGGGGGGCCCTGGAACATCAGTCCGGATGCTCTAGCTTCTGATTCCCAACAAGAGTCAAATAGACATTCTCCTGGGCTGGCTCCCCTGGTTCTCTGCCTCTTCGCTTTTTGGACCCTGCATTTGTTGCTGAGAATTTTGCTCTCCGTCTCATGATATTTACTCCATCGTTGCTTCTATTTGCTCCAGTTTTGTGCTTTCTTCTTTCTATCTGCCTCTCATTTTCTATGCCACTCTATTATCAGTCCTTCCTCCTCTGTGTTTCACATTCAAACATCCCACAAGAGGACTGGGTTGAGTCAATGCTTTACTCTCCCGAAGAGTATTTATCTATTGACCGAGTTCTCCGGCCAGGCCACCTCTCAGATGTTAATTCAGCCCAAACATGAGCAGGGGGACAGTTGCCCAAGGACAAAGCATGGTGACAGCTGCTCGAGGAACCACTAGTGGTAGACTCTGCCTTCAGAAGGGGACAGTGACTTGGCAAGCAGTCAGAGCCTGGAGGCCTGTGTAGGAAAATGCCACTGTTGACCAATTATATAAAAGAAGCCCAATTTCTGGACCGTGGCGGCTGGTCTGAAGAAACCTGAGTCAGGATCCAGCAGGGCTGGATTGCAGATGAATGTGGCAAATAAGCCTGTGCGACCTCTTTAGTGTGACTTTATTGGTCACATTGGAGAAAATGAGACTGCTGATCAAAAAATAAAACTTACAGTTCTCTGGGTTAAAAGGTTAAATGTACTAAAACTATTAGATAAATCTATTAAATCTGTAGCATCTATGCTAAGAGATAAGATAGTGATCTATTAAAAAATCACAAAAGGTGACAAAATGAGTAGAGACAAAGACTATGGTTAGAAATAACTTTTGGAGATAACAGTTTTAGGCAAATATCCAGGCTTCCTTCTGCAGGGAATAGTAGAGAAATATGGAATTCTTGGAATTAGCAAAGTTTGTACATATAAGGAAATTAAAAGGAGAGTGTACAATGAATTTGTAGGTTAGCTAGAGGAATTAGGACAAGAGGTAGATTCATCCTCACCTGTTCATGAAGTTTTATTTATAAAAACAAAAACAACCTATATATTAGTTGTAGTGGACCGAGAAGTAGATGAACAAAAATGATAAAAACTCTCCCAATCTCCATCTCTGGCCCTGAGACAGGATAAGCTCATCGTCCTGGGATTTGTCATGGTAGAGATGTCTGGCATTAGATTCCATGTTTGTGAACTCCGTTAGCCCCTAATGTGTCCAGTTCTGGGCCCACATCACTAATTGCTTGCTTTTAATAAGAGAAGACAAAGACACTGCATCAGGCCTCAGATGTAATCCAAGCAAACAAGACGGATACTTTTGAGTTGCCATAACTTACCTAGGGCCCAGGGTTCTTAGAGTGGCCAGTCCCTGCTCCTTTCCATCAGAACAGATCTTCACCAGTCCCTTCCCCTAGGATTTTACATCTGAAAAACAAAAATCCTCATATTATTGTTTTAACTGCTTTAGCTTGCTTAAAGAAAATTTTATTTAATTAATACTAGATGCAAAAAATATGTATGACCAGATATTGTGAATGGCAAACAAGCATATCTAATTCCTTTTCTTGAAAGAGCATATTAAAAATCCAAACCTAGTCAATATCTCAACATGTACATATTTAGGATGATTCAAAAGAAATCATTGCAACTATTTATAGGAAATTTCTTGTATAAAGAATTAGATGAAATTATAAGTCATGAATCCATAAGAGGTCATCATGGGGTATGGGGAAGTCTTGTATTATAATTCTTAGCACACAAGATTCAAATCCAGCTCTCCCAATCATTAGCTCGATGCATTTAGACAAGTTATATAAATGCTCTTTGCCTCTATTTCCTCATTTGTAAAATGAAAATGATAATAAATTCACAGGTTTATAGCAAGGATTAAACTAATTAATAAAAGTAGAATGCTTACAGCAGCGCCTGTCATCTAGTAAGCACTCAACAAGCGCAAGCTATTATTAGTTGGAGCACAACCTTAAAGGTATTTAAGAATTTTATTAGAGAACAAACATGACAGTCCATGAACCATCTGTGTTATTGTCAGAGACAAAATAATTGATTAGACCGAAGGCCTGATACGGTACAGTAACTCAATGTGTTATTACATTTCCAGACCAGAGGCTTTACATAATTGGAGTTGCCTGTGCGTTCTTGTCAAAGGAGAAGTTGGTATTGTTGACCTATCTCAGCAGCAGATACAAAGGATCCCCTACAGGGAGGACACCATTTGGGGTTTTCAGAGGTAGATAAAGATATCATAGCTTATATCCCTAGAGAGATAAGATGAAGTGACACATGCAGAAGCACCTTGCATAAATTCTGATATATACTACGTGCAGAATACAATGGGGCATCCACCATTTTCCCATTCAGCTACATTTCATGAGGCACAAATGCATTAGGAGCCTGAACAGCCATCTCACAGCATTTTTCGAAATATGTTCTGAGGAACACTTCCCCTCTATGCCACCCAATCTCCACTTCCATCATTACTCCTGCTGACAAAGATTTCAAAGTTTATTTAGCTTGGGAAAATTTTTACAATGCTCAGAAGCATACTAAATGAAGTGCTGAAGAAAGGAAACTACTTTAATTTTGTCTAAGTTATCTACTTATCTGTTGGCCCCTAGCTTCATTCCCTGCCCTCCTACTTTGTTCTGCATTGCTGGGAACTGCATGTACAAGGCTTCCTTGCCAAAGGGAGAAACTGTTGGAAACTAGAGGGTAGAAAGAAGGGAGAATCTGGTATGTTCCTGCTTCCCATCAGTGGTGTCTCCTTCAGGGGCTATGTCTCCACAGTGATTCCAGGCCCATTGGAAAACCCTTCCCTTCACAGGCCCAGCTCCCAAAGACAACCCCAGAATGGGTCTAGCTCCACTGACTGGCCCTGGCTCCAGAACTACCACCTGGTGGTGGTGGCACTTTCCGTTATTGCTAATATTTGGGATGCTCCACAGTCCTTGTGTGTCTCTTCAGCTCTTCTACAACCTGTGTTAACAAATCCCTACATTAAAGTCCCTCTATTTTTTCTATTTTCCTATTAGAACCCTGATAATGCCATGAGTATTTCCCAATGTGTATAATTATGAAAAAGTTCTGTATTGTAAAAGCTGCTTCCATCCTTACTGAGGACAGTTTGAGCTGTTGGAAAGTGTCCAAGTCACTCAGAAGAGACAGCAGATTTGGATAGGTCAGCCATTTTGAAAAAAATATATACATTTACATTTGTATATATATTTTTCTGGCTGACTAGTCCCTTGAGGAAATTAAGCAGTTGCTCAATAGATTCCACCCCACTTTGTCCTATATAGTCAGAGCCTTCATCTCATTTCAAATTATGGCTTTTCCCAAAGGAAGTGTCTCCTTTCAGGATATCATAATAAGCTAATGGACTGAGTGATCAATGTTGTGTGCGGTGGAACATTTGAAATGTGCCATAAAATATGGAAAACAATTTGCCACTCTCTAATGCAGGCAATTCTTGTAAAAACTATACACAAAAAACATGTACCCAACCATTTTTTTCATGCCTTACGACAAGATTAGATGCAATAAAAACCTTGTCTTAGCAAATCAGCACGTTGGAGGATGCTGTCAGCAATAACTTTGCAAAGACATGTCCATTACCAAAGAGGGGCATTATCCTAAATTTACTCTCATTGAAGATTGATGTCTGCTATAAGCCACCATCTGTCTCTAGGTTCTGTGGTATTACAATGCTGTCACTCTGCAGAGGAGAAGTGGTTTGTGGCTTGTTGGTTTTTTTCCACCTTTTATCTTTTCAAATTTACAGATGGACAGGCAATTGTTGGAACAAATCAACAAAGTATGACTGACCGTGTGAAGTATAAGGATCAAGTCCAAGCAAGCTTTTTTTTTTCTAAGTAAGATGAAGAATGCATCAAATGAATTGTTTGAATGTGATTACCTCATAGTGATTTATCCTAGCGGATTACCAACTATTTTGTGACAAGAAAGTATATTTAAGCACATCTGGTCAATTTCACAAATTCCCCAAACTAAATAGCTTAGTGACATTTTTACCAAGCAAATAAGGATTTTCTTGATTTGAATATCTTTTTTTTTGTTGTTAAAGGGAAAAGGAATAGATGTTCTTTGCCCCAATGCTGCTTATCTATTGAATAGAACAGTAGTCTCCAACATTTTTGATTCCTCTCCCTTATCAGGACTAAATGTTCAGTTCCAATAAATGTTTAGTTATAAATTATATATAAACTATATATGTAGATATGCTACCATACTAATATATTGTACACAATGTAAAATATATACAATATAAATATGAAATGATGGGACAAAAATAAATGTACCTAGAAGTTCAATTGTTCTGACACAGATTCCATGAATCAGTCAACCAAACTGCTGGATGAGAGCTCACAGCAATCAGGCTGTGCTGAGAATTCAGTTTTGATGCAGAGGTTCCACTCGACTCTTGTCTGTTGGCGGGAGACTTGCCAGATAAAATACTGAACACCCAGTTAAATATCTATGGGACATACTTATACTGAAAAATTGTTCATTATTTATCTGAAATACAAACTTACTGGGAGTCCAGAGTTATTTATTTATTTTGCTAAATCTGCCAGCTCTAGTTGCTATCCAATTGTCTGAGGCTCCTCCTAACACATTTCCTACTTTACCCTGCCTCTTCCTCTCCCCAACTTCCTCACCAAGTCTGTAGTTATTGTCTATTTGCACAGAACTGACAGGTACAAAGCCATATATTTTGCTATGATTTCTTTAAATTGTATTGTCTGCAGTGGATTCTATGTTTTCAGGTTAATCCTGCACGGTACCCGTCTAAATAGGACATCACAAAGCCAGTCTTTGTATATCACTTAATTGGTGTAAGTGTGTACATGTAGTGTTGACTGAGTCGGTTCATTCATCAATCATTTATTCAATGCCTAGCATTTTTCAGGCACTGCGCCCAACACTTGTGGTATTAAGAAGCATAAGACATGATTCCATTTCCTTTGGAGTAAAAGCCAACGTCCTAAGAATGATCTATGTGGCCCTACGCCTCTGGCTCTGTGGCAGCCATGAAAACGCACCTCTCAGCTCTCAGGATGTGACCCTCCCCTAAACATCACCATAACCCAATCCTTCAGATCTTATTCTTAAATGCCATTTTTTTTTTTTTGTGGGGCTTCAATTAGCCACTTTTCTAAAATTACACTCCTTCCTACACTTATTATCTCACTTTATTACTTTATGTTTCTCCTTAGCATTTACCGTTAACAAACTCCATAGTTCACTTGTTTACATTACTGTCTTTCTATCCTATAGGAATACAGATTCTGTAAGTGCAGGATTTTGTTTGTTCTGTTCACAGCTGTAGAACAATGCCTGGAACAGTTCATTTAGAACAGCGCCTAGAACAGAGTTAATGCCCAATAAATACTTGTTGAATAAATGGATCTCTGCCCTCAAGGAGTTAAAGGTCTTATGGGGGAGACATAAGTCAGTGAGATATCTCTATCTCTTGGGGATGGGAAGGCAGAAGAATAAGGTGAGGGTGATGCTCATGCTGAATCATAGCAGTTCAGTTTGGTTCAGGTATCCCTATGCAGGCAGAACTGGGTGCACAGTCAGCAAACAGATCACAAGGGAGCCAAAGGCAGAGATAGGGAGTGTCAAGAGTGGAAGAAAAATGAAAGTGAAGAGGGGCAAAGACAAAGGGGGAGAGTTTTTCAAAAGAGGAGATAAGGAAGTCTCCAAGAACAAATTGCGTACTGAATAAATTGATGTAGAACCAGTCTAAGTCTCATGACTTCTGAAGGTCTTCACAGGTAATAATAATAATACATGTTATTGTTTATTTAGTTATTACTATGTTCCAGGTTTATATATATTTTATATATATTATTACTTTTATTTCTCCCCAAGTCATGTGGGATAGATAATTCCAAATTTACAGGTGAGGAAATCGAGACTTGGACAACCTCAATTGAAAAAGTTTCCAATAAGTGTTAAGGGACAGAAGTAGGATTTAGATCCTGAGAACTCTCTGAGTATTTTCCCTTACACTAAGCATTTTTCTTGGATTCCCACAGCACTCTATATTTACCTTGTTCATAGTACTGAGCACACAGTGTAACCTCCTTCTTATTTATCCTCTAGTTATACAAGGACGAAGACCTGAGTTTGGCACTATAAAAAGCAGGTTGGTATGCTTCATCTCAGGTCACCAAAATTGGATGACAACAGCAAGCATGCTTCAGGATCCCAACTTACTGGTTTAACTCTAAAAACAAATTGAGCCTCCAGCATTTGTACTCAGCCAATGTTCTGGCAACTTCCCTAAGATTCTGACCATGGACTTTGGTCCAGGGCAGTGTTTATCAACTGAATAAAAATTATGGCCCCTAAGGAATTTTTCTAGACATTCTTTTCCTAATCCTTCCTTCTCCCACCCACAACTCTCTTGTCTAGAAACTTGGATGCCATAGATATGTCACATATCTGATTAGATACTGTGGCCCTTAGGAAGGCTACAAACCATTGTAATATCTAACACTGAAGATTTTTTTAATCCCCAAGAACCAGTGTTCACCCCTCTGGGGTGATGTAGCCCTTGTTGAGAATGCATGGTCTAGGGAAATATATGCTTCTTATAGTTGACTTTCAATACGTAAAGACATGTTAGGAATACAAAATTGTCTTAGCAACTAATTATGGGTATAGTGGATTAGACCGAAGTCAGGAGTCCTGAGCTTTTGTCTTGGCTCTGCCTCTAACAAGCTGTGCACTCTTCAGTCATTTAAATTTTCTGGTCTTCGGTAATCTTAATTCTAAAACAAGGGGCTATGCTGAATTAACTCCAAAATCCCTTCCAGTTGAGAAACTTCATGAACTTACGCAATGAATCCTGCTTGTTGGCAATTTTTCTCATTTGTTTTGGAAGCTGCATAGTTCATGGAGTTAAGACATATATCAATGGCTTCATTTGCTGGTGAGACATGCATGGTACTTTTCCTTTTTGTATGATCTGCATTTGCTTTGCAAGAAAGCAATAGTGAATTTCCATAGATGTCTTGGTGAATATCGTGAACTTCTGTTTCCTTGAAGGCCTCTGCAGTCTCATCGACGGAGGCCTGAATGATTTGGCAACATCAGAGAGATGAATTTCCTTCACAGTTCTGGGTCAGAGGTACAGATATTCAAGGGATCTTAGCTGTGTCACTACATGAATTAAAATGGATAATGAATTTGTGCTGTGTTCCATGGCTTTAAGTTGGACTTGACTTTTGAATCACATTTAACAGAGAGCAAACATAGGTCACAAATCACAAAGGTTTAGGGAAGGTTCTCCTCCATCAAGGAAAATCGATTTAATCAAATTCAATTTTATACGGTGCTCAGAATTTAGGGAACTCTAGAATATCACTGTGAGTTACAGAAATATATTAAAATATGAGAATTTTAGAGTCTGGAGCATTTCAAAAAATTTTAACATTCATATATACAAATGAATTTTATTTGTATACACTATTTAATAAACACCTGTATTTATAGATATAGCTCATCCTAGGACTTGCAAATTGCAAGAATTAAATGATGAGAGAATGAATCATTTTGAATGCACCTGGGGACTTCTTCATTCAAGAGAACTCTGTTATTAATTCTGTATAGTGAAAAATTACTTGAATATTATGAATAATTCTCCTTACTCCATTTATTTGTTTCAAAAATGTGTGTTCCGTGGCATTTGTTTTAGGAGAGTGTGGTTCATTCTCATATTTCTCCAAGTCTTTTCTTCTTCATTTCCTGCTTTATCAGAAAGGGCCAGTAGCTTTTCACAATATTCCTTGGAGTGAGTCTATAGCTTTTAAATTATTCAGAGTAACATAGCCACAAAACAAACCTTCCTTTACAAATATTGACTACTAAGTATTTTCATAGAAAATCTTTGATGCTTTCATGGTAACAGTCTCTGTCTGTTTATTGTGTCTTACCAAGGACCCCCATCTCATCAAGGGTGAGAAGGGAAAGGAAATAAGTGTGTAAAGGGCATCAGATACTCCATTCTGCCACATGTGTAGTCAAGTGATGCTCACAATAAGTCTGTAGTATTTGGGATTTTTCTTTGAAATTGCATACATTATTAACATGTTCTACTCATCACAAAAAAATTGATTACAACATCTTTTAATAGTGTATTACCTCACTCCCATTTTGCATAGTTGCCTTTGGGAAGGAGGGTTATGTGTTATTTAAATGTGACATAAAGACAAAAATCTTCCTAGAAGATTATTTCTAAATGAAAAGAGATTAGACTATCTATATTCATTCATCCATTAGAGGGTATCAACTTTTTTGTTTTAATCTTATAAACTAGTTCCTATCAAAACTTAACCATTGCCTACCTTTGGAAATCTGTCAACTACTAGGTTTATTTGAAATCCATAAAACAGTGTGATGAATAGCACCTTTGCAGCCTATAAAAATTAATGTAAAACACAGATCGATTGTACACATCTAATAAAACAGTTTGACAGAAAAGGAAAGGCACAAGACTGTGTGGTTGTTTAGAAAGTAGCAGGACTAAGGGGAGGATTTATTTAATTTATTTAATTTTACGTGGTGTAAGGTAGACCAGAGCAAATTGGTAAAGTAGAGAGAAGGCAATTGGGGATTTAAGTGATGAAACAGTATGGATTAAGTTGGATCAAGTTCCTTTACTAATTGGGATGGAGATGAGATTAAGGGTCATAGAGGAGGATTAGTCTTGGAAGGAGGATCCAGAAGAGAAGACGACTAGGTGGTGAAGAGAGAGATTTTTTAGCTACAAAGGAAGTCTAGTTTTCTCACAAGTCTTCCCAATAATGGGCTGGTGACTGAGTTTTTAAGGCTCATATTCTACATGATCCCCTGAGTGCAAAAGGAGGATCTATTGGTAAAAGTTACAGGACACAGATTTCAATGCATCCCAAGGAAGCCCCTTCTAGCAATCTGATCTGTTCATAAATACAAAGAGTGATCTCAGGAGGTATTAGGTTCCAATCTTTGCCACACGTCAGGGAAACCTACCTGGCAGACTGCGGCAGAGAAGATCTAAACTTGGAATGAGGAAGGGACATGTCAGGCTTTACAAATAAAAACTTTCAACCACCAGTGGAGACACTCAAAGGCCTAATAAAGGGGGAGCCAGGCTTTTTGTGATGACTTTCTTCAGTCATCTGGAAAACGGAGCCAGAAAGTAAGTAGAAGATGTTTGTTTGTTTGTTTTACTGAGGAAGTTTTGCCCTGAGCTAACATCTGTT
Organism: Tapirus indicus; assembly: GCA_031878705.1. NCBI lineage: Eukaryota > Metazoa > Chordata > Mammalia > Perissodactyla > Tapiridae > Tapirus > Tapirus indicus. Next base: position 44,070,266 of record CM062925.1, read on the forward strand.
GCCAGTCCTTCTCTTTGCTTGAGGAAGATTTGCCCTGATCTAACATCAGTGCCAATCTTCCTCTGTTTCGTATGTGAGTTGCCGCCACAGCGTGGCCACCAACAAGTGGTGTAGGTCTGCACCCAGGAACCAAATCCAGGCCACCGAAGCAGAGCATGCTGAACTTAACCCCTAGGCCACAGGGTCAGCCCCAGAATGGTGTATTTTAATTAGAGGAATGACCAAGTGGGTACAGTAACAATTGGGAGGAAAAACAATAAAACTAGAATGAAAATGATGACCTGGGTGAATGAGGTTGGCAGGGTTAAAAGACCAGCTATGGTCTTTTATGAAGGTCAATGAAAATTACCTCTCTGAAAGGATCTTTCTCCTTCTTGCATCTTGCAGGTCTACTCCCAGGCAGTTACTCCTTAACCTACCTCACCAGGTGTTGTTCAAGAACTTATGTGGTAAGTTTATCCAAAACCAGCCTGGAGTAAGTTTCTGGTCATGAATCACGTCAGTTAAATTCTGTTTTAGGAACAAAGCTTTAGGGACAACAATCTCATTGTAGTATCATAAGTAGTGTCAATTAGTTAAAAAGATATACGTCCTCCCCTCCAAAAAGCCTTGCTACATTTCCTGATAAGTTCTTTAAAGTTTATCATGCTTTGCAAGTAAAATTAAAATCTCAAAAGAAAAAAACTACCCTACAGTTACTGCTAAAATAAGGTGGTAGTTATGTAACACATATTTTAAATACACTTTCAACCACCTCTAAGTTTAAACTTCTTCCCAAACTATTTTTCCCTTTGATTTAAGACAAACTTATTAAATTGGAAATAGCAGAATTGGATAAAAGTAAATTTGCATTGATTAAATTCTTCCATCATTGATGCACCATTAAAAAAGTATTTCAGGGGCCAGCCCAGTGGCAGTGGTTAAGTTCACATGCTCCGTGTCAGCAGCCCGGGGTTTGTGAGTTCAGATGCCGGGCGTGGACCTACACACCATTCATCAAGCCGTGCTGTGGCAGCATCCCACATACAAAATAGAGGAAGATTGGCACAGATGTTAGCTCAGGGACCATCTTCCTCAAGCAAAAAAAGGAAGATTGGCAACAGACATTAGCTCAGGGCCAATATTCCTCACCAAAAAATAAAAAAAAAAAAGTATTTCAGATTCCAACTGAAGACAGAAACCTCTGGAACAATAAAGTGTAGGCAGGAAGTGGTTGTAGGAACACTTCACCAAAGGAAAAAGTGCATCAAGGACTTTCATCAGGAGAGTGTTCTCCTCAAAACAGTTGCCTGTTGAGCCTGAGATGGTATTGGAAACAAAATTCAATATAAGAGAATCTCATCCCCTTACATCATTGATAAGTATTTAAGCAGGTATTCTACCTAAACGAGTTACCCTTTTACTAGGGAGATAATATTGGATCTTGTGCAGAACCCAATCAGTCCAATTTTGCAAATAAAATGCCACTGTCCATAAGACAAAAAGCTGTAGCTAAATCATGTGCCTTATAATATATGACCCTTGCATCCATGGACGTATAGATATTGTCACTTTTAAAACAAATGCTTTGGTGGTTGAATAAGATAAGAGGAAAACTGATTTCTGTAATAGTAATGTACTAATGTGTCAGCACAAAATCAACCTCTGATTTATACAAAATGAGAGTGGGGAGGGGGTATGCGGCTAATTTGTCTTATAGAGCTGCAGAAATAAGCACACGTCTGAATCACAAGGTGCTAGAACTTTATCAAGACTACCAAATCATAGTCTTTCTCCAGAGAATATACAGGCCTGCATAAGAAGATGAACATTCTGTAGAAAAATGGAAAGCTGTTTCAGGAGCATTTAGCTGTCACGCTCGTTGAGCTCCTTTATTTTTTCTTTTCTACTCTGCTGAAAATCAATGATTAATGCAGTAAAAATAACAGATTACTATTTTCTGATCAACTCAAACAGGAAACTTTCTGTCTCCTTAGAGGCAATGGGAGATTTGGGAGGGAGATGAAGAGGTAGAAAGGAAAGTCATGGTGGATCTAGGTAGCTTTTGTTCTGATCATATTTATCAGACATTACCAAGTCTCCATCTTACTAAATATTGTTTATATCCAATCACGACCACAGCTATTTAAAGGAAGGTACTTCCTGCAGTAAGAATTGACTCTGATAATTTGTCCGAGGGAAGCACACTTTACTTCTTCAACTAGATCATAAATCTTTCTAGGTTGAATACCTAATTGTGCATTTCCCTCTATGGTCTAACACAGTCTTGTTCATAAGAAGAAAATTGCTTGAAAAACACTTGTAAACTAGATTGGAGAGCCTGCCAAACCAAACTCTTCCTCAATCACTGCTATTTCTTTGGTATCATATTATCTTTTAGAAAAAGTAAAAGCAAACAGTAGACCTTTTATTTTGAATAGTTCAGATGAATTCTTTAGTTTCTCAGAAGGAGTACTTCATTAAATTCATACCTAGCTCATGGACCACATTTTTTAATGCTCATTATCTTGCTAGTATACTCTCTGGCCTACAGGGTATGATCATCACAATTGAAAAACACCACGAGGATCACTATCTTTGACAGTGAAGTCGTGCACACTTACCACTGCTGGGAACACTTCCAGCTCTTCTTTATGCTGCACTTTCAAGGCCAGCTCTTTACAATCTACTAGGAAATGTGGCTCCAGAAATCTTGATGTTTACCTCGCAGGTACGGGATCATGCAGGTATGCGCAGTGAGCCCATAGCCCAGCGAATCAGATTGCTAATGTTTAATAATGAGGAAGTGTTTCCTCATGTGAACTTAGCACAGAAGCCACAGTCCTTTCTGTCTAACATGTGATATGCTTTTGCCCACATATAGACTTATTGTACTTTAGAATGAGCTATTTTCAATATTCTTTCAGAATTTTTTCTGTATGAAGGGCAGGCCGCATTGCAGAGTCTGATCCCCGGATCAGGTCAACCAGATCATCTGAATTAGCCACTCATGAGAGCACTTCAATATTCTATTTTTAAATATATAATATTCTTCACACTTTCCTCCTAAATTATGTACAGAATATCATTCTATGATTAAGACGATTCACATATAAAATCATAACAATTCTCTCTTTGAGACTAGGTTGTTTTGAGGTGATGAAAACATTCAGAACTTGGATTTTGGTGAAGTCTGCACAATTTTGTAAAACTTTACCAAAAATCTCTGAATTGTACAATTAAAATGGTGAATTTAATGGTATGTAAATTATATCTCAGTAAAGCTGTTGTTAAAAAAGTAATTTGGCATTATTTCCTACTTGAATTTGATATGAATACAATTTTTTTCAAACAGATTTTATGCTGGGCTAAAATCCATGCCTGTTTAGGTTTTAAATATAGGTGAATGTTCAGTAAGTTCCCTCTATGATCGAGTTTCCTTTCAGATATCCTATTTCATCCAATTTGGAGAATTCCACTAAACAGCCTCCAGCCAACCAAGTAGGTTCATGAGTTATCTGAAGCAACTCAGGTACCATGGAGAATAAAAAAAAAGTTTTCAAATCAACCCTATATAGCTGTGGAGAGTGGTGGTGAGCAATCATTTCCTATTTAAACTGATAATCTCACAAAAAGAAATGAGGGAAAAAAATCAGAGTTTTAAAGGAAAGACTATGGATCCTGCTGTGTATTAAGAGGTACCATCACCTATATAAGAGTTTGCCTAGTTTAACAGGGAAGACTACATTTAGTTGGCAGACACAGCTGTAGCCTGTAGAGAAACATCTGGATGGTAGGTGGTCATCAGTGGAGTCTGCCACAGACAATAGATGGTTAGTGTCAGGTACATCCCAACTTTGGGCTCAAAGCAGTACTCTGGGAATTTCAGGAAAGGAATCTATGAGGACTAACAAGATAGTCTACTGAGATAGAGAAGTGGGTACAAGAATGAAAAATAGAAAGCCATTCTAAGTGGATTAAACATCACTTAGAGGCTAACTACAATGAACAACGGCAGAATTCAGCCCCTAATACCGAGACAGAAGGTCAAAGTAAGCTAAGCCACAGGCTGACCTGAAATTGATTTGCCTGAGGGATTTACCTAGACTTCCTTAAATTTTCCCTGATTTGTTCCAGAACCTTGGCTGGGGGTTCAGGTTGGGGCTAAGTGGCCCCAGCTGAAGGAAAGGGAGATATAATGCTGGGAGGCTGACACATCATTATGGTGTCTGTAACTGGGACATGCAACCACTCACTCGTAGAGAATCATTTAGGATGATTGGGATCTGCCTGCTTCTCTGCCCTCCCGCTTCAGAAGAAATTACAGCTTGACTCTTCTCCCCTCCCTTCTCCCCCCCTCCCTTCTCTCCCTTTTTATGCATGCTTTGTGGAGTTTGAAGTGGAGACTTTCTAAAATTGCCTTGCCTGCACTAAAATTTGGGTTGGGGGACACTTGTCCGTAATATCCAGCTGAATATGCTCACTACTTTCAGATAATTGGAAACAAACTTATGACATGGTGTTTATATTTATATTTAAGATCAAAACTTTAAAATTTAGAAAGCCATAACATGGAGCAAATAGTTTGGCAGTTTATAGAATAAGTTAAAAAAAAAAAACCTCTCTCTCTCCCCGCCGCCACACACAGGTAGGATGATGATAATGAACTTCAACCTAGGACTACTTTTCAAGCAGCCCTGTTCATGCATGCAAACCCACAACAATTTCATGCTTTTAAACAATCACATTTTTAACAAGATGAGTTAATAGTTTACCATCCTACAAAAATAAGAAAAATACAAAGAGAAAACTAAAATCACAGTAGAATGAAAATGCTACATATTTATAGGCTGTGAGTCCCCCAAACCAGAATGAAAACATGTAGGGTAAGTGTCCAAAAACAATTCTGCAAGTCAATACAATAAATCAGGCCCAGATGTCACAAACACAATAAATCAATTGAAACTGCCAAACCACTTTTCTCAATCTACTGGATTTAATTAAAACCACCACTCAGTTCATGAGAGACCTTCGAATAGAGCAGGTAATATCAGACTCAACCATCCACCCGAACCTGATGTGGGAGACACAGTATGTTAAATTTTAATCTATAGCCCTGTTCAACATGGCAGGGTTTAGTACACGTCTGCAGTAATACACTGTCATCCCTTCTGTGTGCTCTTCTCATCTTCCCAAAGCACTCACTGAGAATGCCATCAATCAGCTTTTGCTATTGTAATACAGTAAGTGCCAGCTAAATGCTGTAGGGATATTGACTTTCCAGTCCTTGTTCTGTGTTAAAAATACAGCACAGTCATTGAAAACAGACTAGCATATTTAATCAAATGCATAAAACAAGGGGTGACGCAGTGCTCAGTGGTTTTATATTCTTTAGTGAATCTTCCTAAGACATTCCAATCCTAGCTCAGTGTCTATAAAGATCTGTTCCCAAACAACCCGTAAATGCCACTCAGGAGAAAAACAGAAAGAACGAGAAAAAAAAAAAGAAGCACTCACAAGCTATTGTGAATTCACAAGGCTGACAAAGAGCACAGGTTTCCAGGCGTCTTCTAGGATTGGAGGTTAGGAATCTCATTGGCCCTTAAATAAAAAAGATCCCTTGAGTTTAGTACAGAAAAGACAAAGAGACACCCACCCACGAGGTTGTTTTTACTTGAAGGATCACATTATTCATCATGATCAGTCTCTAAACTCAGTCAGCAGAAGCCTTCCTGGCACTTTCCTTGTGTATACTTGGCTCCATTTTATAAAGACAGAACAGGCTATGTTTGGCATTTTTGCCTTGAGTTATTGACATGTTTTAAATTATGCTGTTTTATGTCCATTGTTAATAGAACAGAAATCTGCTACAAACGATCTTTATTAACAGACCGCCTCAGGTGCCGAGACTCTCGACTTAACGTCTCCAAACAGACAGGCAGGGAGCTTGTTAATAGGCTTTTCCAACCCTTTGGCTTCTGTGAGACGTAAGTGGATTACGCAGGTTTGTTTGTCAGGCTATCTTTTTCCATCACTGTCTGAATAATTGCCACAAAGGCCTATTGCTTTGGCCCAATTAACAAAATGTACAGAATCCTGAGCATAGAACTTTTATTGATTAGCCATCTCCGTGGGAAGCTTATGAACCGCCCCCCTACCCCCGACTCCTGGGCCTAGACAGATGCTCTTCGTGATGTTACACACTGGACTGCAGCCTGTTCATGTACCAAGGACTTGTCTTAACACTTTGAGCTACTCAGAAAGTGCCACAAGAAACCACATTTACTGGTTGTAGTTTAAAAATCAGTATCCTTGTGATGAGACAAACTCTTATGCAAATTTCGTCATTTGTTTACTATAAAACTCAATACTCTTCCATTTTTTTTTCATAGAAACTGATCCTTGAGGAGGTGGTTTCAAGAGTAAAAAATATATGGTTGAAGAAGCGAAACAAAATGTTTTATCTGAATGAGGGAAAAAAATGGGACTAAAACATGACTTGAAGGAAAAGTCAGAAATATGGAGAAGAAATGAGTTAATTTGTTGTTTAACTACTTTTCATTAACTAAATTAGTATTTCAACAAATACTTCAGGGCTTGTGTCCCCGACGACAGTCTTATGCACTGGGACTAAACTAGGGAGGGAGAAGACAGTATCCCTACTGGTGTGGGGCTTGTCACACAGAGGATAACAGATTTTTGGAAAGCCCAGGTATTGAGCCCCAACCACTATTTCCACATTAAATTATCCTTAACTTTTCTTAGGAGCTCAGTAAAAAGTGCACAGGATGAAAAATTCTGTTTGATGACTTAGAAAGTTAGATTGGCCATGGGAAATTAAGCTGTATACATCATTTAATGTAATATTCAATAGGCTGAAAAAGGTGCTATAGACATTTTTTTGGAGTTTGAGGAGACACATGACCTGGTCTTAAGGAAGTCCAATTTAAAATGGAAAGTAGGACAAATAAAAAAATTTTTAACGTACTTATGCACACAGATAGGTTAGAAAGTTCCGATTAAATTTACGTTTCTGTTTTTCTTTTTTAAATCAGCCAAGTAACTAGGAAATGACTACATAGCAACTAATAGATTAAATTCAAACAGTTGAATGAGCTTTAGTTGGAAACTGAACTAGAACAACATACATAGAATTGATTTAATTCAGAAAGCTTAAAGGCCCTGGGAGTAGATTGCATTTTTTGTCTTTTTTCTTTTCTAGTGCAAAAGGGGGCAGCAACAGTTTTTGTTTTTTTTGGGGGGGGGCTTGTCTTTAAAAAAGATATCTTGTCTAATCTTGGGAATTTATGCTGAATCTTGGAGAAGATTTCACCCTGGAGAGGTCTACACATATAGTTACAAGCATACACACATGGGCATTTGTCAACATGAAACAATTCACCAGAAATGTGATGAGCACCTGTTGTGCATCAGCCTCTCTGCTCAATGCTAAATATTTGAGATGAGTGTCATAGTGTCATACATTTCTTCAATATAGAAAACAAACAGCAGAGTAGGGGAGGACTAAAGGGTTAGGTAGGTCAAGGTCAATGGGCTGAACAGAATATGACAGCTTGAATATTCTTCAGGTGAGGATAGATTATGCCAGGAAAAGGCAACCTCCACGGTACCAGCAAGCTCCTTCTGGAAGCCACTAGGGAATTGAAATAACAACAGAGACTTTCTTCTTTTGGATCAACAGCAGTCATAATAGCAACCCCAATAACTGATAGAGATTATCATTTGTTGGGACCTTACCTCGTTCCCCATTTACTTTGTTCATGGTTTACGGTCATGAACTTCAGTAATCTTAACACGCAAAAGTACGTATTACTATTATCTCTATTTTACATGTGAGAACTCAGACAGAGAGGAGCAATTTGCTCAAGATCGCAGAGCCAGTAAGAGGTAGAATCAATGTTTAAACCTAGAACCAACTCCGACGCTCATGCCCTTATCCACAGCACCAAGTTTGCCAGGGCCTTGACAGATGCATGGGCATTTTTGGTGGTTGTGGAATGGGGAGGCGGTGATTCATCACTCTTTGCCCAGACAGTGTTTTCCTTGGGTTTTGCAAGAGATCATGTTTAAGGTAAACTGGTTATCACCTGCCTAGACACCAGTGATTTACAATTATTTCTTTATTAAGAAAATGTTCAGTGTGTGAGTGGTCTTTCTCTGAAAAAATGCCAACAAAGAGGCCTTGTCAGTTTTTTGGCAGAGGCACATCTAAACACATAAAAACAAGTTTAAACACTATCATTTATGCATAATTCTTTCTTGGCATCATCTCTCACTTGCCACAGTTTGCAGCCAGAAAACTCTTATTTCTACTTTCCTTACTCTAGAAATAATCCAGCTTTAAGTGGATCTAATTCCTCCCCAGAAGAGAAACAGCCCTGTCAGGACTTGGTGGTGTGCTATGTTTGAGACATCAAGGTTTCCATTTACTGCACAGCTGCACCGACTCCGAAAGCTGGTGCTAAGCCAGAGCTCCGTACCCACTGAGATCTGTAGTCTGGAATGATAAACACACAGCTGCCTGTGGTGAGGGCTGCAGGCATAATAGATGGCCACGTCTCAACCGGAGTCAGGCGAAGCCAACGCAAATCATTAATCCAACTGCTTATATGTTAAATATCACAAAACGTGTACAAGATGGTGAGCTGTCGCAATGGAAGGCAGTGATAGGAGGGGAAAGAGGCAGAAGCAATTTAAGGGAACAGGAGAGAGTAAGTGGCTATAAGTCCTTTGTAAAGCCCTGCTGGAGAGCTGATTGACTGCCATGGAGCCCTCTTGCTGCAAATAGTTCATAAAGCCTATGACCTGAGTACTTGCCCACGGGACCACAATAACATTTATCTAGCATAAATTAATGTGTTTCAACCACTAATTCAATTTGGTCGTCTCGTTCTTCTGGTTTTGGCAAAGCCCAGTCTTGCTATAAAGTCACTTGGTGACTCACACAAATGGCTGTGTTTGTTAAGGAGTCACACACCACTAGGGACAAAGAGTGCTATTAGTTGAGTAGTCATAAAAATATACCTCCAGAGCACATTTGGAGCTGTGCTAATTGAAACTTCCTCTTCAGAGGAGCCTGATCAAAACCAGCTGTGGGAGTCAAGCAGGAGCAGATTTCAACATCGCATTAAAAGCCCAGCAGATTGAGAAAGAGCTGCGCGTCTGAAAGCAGAGGGCATTCTGGCCCGAAAACATGCACTCTAATTGGCTCCTGACACACTGCAAAGAGAGCTTGTGACCTCAACCTGGCCAGCAGTAGAAAGAAACTTCTCGATGAGTAAGGTTTGAAAACAAGAAACCCGTGGTGCAGTTCCCCATAAAATTCCAGATCTGCCAACCTTTTCGAGGAACACGTGGGAAAACCCACAGAAGCCTAGTGAATTTAGGAAAATGAAGTGGGATATTGTTCTGAAAAGGGAAAAACAAGAGCTTAAGTATTTTCATTGGTAACATAGCCTTTTAAGAACATCCCATTAGTATTAAAAATAGAAATAAAACGTCCAATGCGCAGAGGAGCAAATAAACAAAATCCAACTAAAAAGCAAAAACCTGGACGAATCACAAAAACAGACTACATTTAAAGACAAAAACGAGAACTATCTCCTTCTCTCTGGCTGTACATGAATTTCCTATTCCAAGACATAAGGACTGCATTCTGCCAATGTGTGTAGAAGCAAAATGCATCCATAGGTTTGCAGAAAATGTGGAATAATCATGCATTTTGTGTGTTTGCTTTACTTGACGGCGGTTTAGCCACTTGTAAAGGAAGCAGTCACTGATACATAAATATAAATAGCATATTCTACCCATTAAATATGTGAATCTTATTTAATTTAGATGAGTGGAGTGCCTGGAAATGTTAAAAGCAAGTTTTGTTTCATAACACCTTTAAGTAGCCTATAAATTAGGAAGGACTGCTGGTCTTTGTAATTTATTTACTCATCAGTTTAATGGAGCGTCTAGTTTGGGAGCTATGTCACAGTGATTTGTAAAGATACAGAGTAGGGAGGTTTATTTATGTAGATATGGAAAGGATCATTACATTTTATGCCACAAAAGGAGGAGAGTAACTATTTGTAATATATGAATTATAATGATTATTCTGAAGGATATAATTATAGCCCCACAAATAATAACCAAGAAAGTTGAAAATTTGCTTCATTTTCACCCTCTTTTTGGAATGCATTAAGTGGCTAATCTGTTCTTACTTTTTTTTTCCTTTTATCACAAATAAAACATGTTAAACTAACTCACTGAGTTTTAAAACAAAGCAAAACATCCTCACAAAAGTAGAAGTTCAATAGTTGTATAATTCTGTCTCTGATCCCTTTGTATGCATAAAAACTTGCATCCAGAGTTTAACACTCACTGACATAAAATAAGGTCTCTGGTATGTGAGATTTGGTCTTCTGAATTTGTGCAGATATGAATAGAAAGTATTTCTAATTTTCTTTTTTACTATTCATCCGACTTCTCAGATACTGGATCATTCTCAATGCATAGTACAATTCTATGCCCTTGATTTTGTTGATCTTGTTTGTCCAAGTACTGTAGACATTAGGGAGGCTTAAATTTAGTGCTCTTAAACCTGATGAAGAAGGCTGAAGAATTTGGAAAATTTTCTAAAGATAATTCAAGACTCAGTGATGAAAAAAATAACATGTAAAATAAGGCCAAACACAACAATATTCTTATTTAAAATGGGGTCTGGAAAGCAGTCATTGACCCAGCTTATCCCAATTTTCCCACCAAAATATTTTCTTTAAAACTCAGGAAGGATGAGTACTCATCTGTTGTCATCAAAACTGGACTTGAAGTTAACCAATACCAGAATCAGGGAGTTTCCAATTACCGAGGAACTAAAATAACAAAAAATAAAACGACTTCCAGGTTCCGTACAATTAGAAACAGTGGAAATCATTTCACTCAAAAGTGGTTTAAAGCTCCTCATTTCTTTCCTACTGCTTCATCCCTGGCTCAGAAAAATTGTCTACACTGAAAACCAAGCCAGGTAGCTGTTCTCAGGACCAAGGGGGCTACATTCCAAAGCAGCACGTTATGGTCTCCTCCTTCTCTTCACACTAGAGATGATTTCTGATTGTGAACAGAAAGAGATGGTCGTCTGAAACTCACAGAAATCCAGACAGAAAGTCAGTAGGTTGTTTTGGGAGGTGGTGTTGAACATTCAAGAATTAAAATGCAAATGTAGGGTCAGGACCAGGCAAAGAATTCATCTCTAGCCAGCAGGACTGCATGGACAAAAGGCTGCTAAACTGTGAGAATTAGACTAGGAGTTGAGCATGATCTTCTCTCTAGGACAAAGAATAGGCCAGAGGCCTTGAGAGTGTACAAAGGGTAGACCCAGATAAATGTCTCTTTATTCTAGGATAAATTTTAAAAGTTCATCATGAAGCATATGAAAAAATATTACATAACAAGAAAAGGTATTTATCATCCTAAAGATTTAAATGAAGAGCAGGTCTCTGAGATAATGAGCTACAAGAACCAAAATATTAATTTAGAATATTATTTGGTAGCCTTGTACGGCAAAGGTGGTTGGTCTCTCATTCTTCCTGGGCTGTGCATATACAACTACATTTCTCAGACTCCCTTAGAGATGTGTGGTCAAGACTAAGTTTTCCCCAATGGAAGGTGAGCAAATGGATGTCACTGGATTAAAAACACAAAACAAAACAAAAAACTCTTGCTCTAAACATCCACTTTTTTTCTATTGATTAGAAATGGTGATGACTAAGGCAGCCTTAGAAGATGAATGTTGAAAATGGCAGAGCTCCCCTTTGTAATAGTGGAATAGGTAAATTAAACCAACTCTCACAATGAGAATAACTAGAAAATCTGGACTATTATTATTAGTAGATCTGCTTGAAGATGCCTGATAGCTATCAAAGAGCAAAGAATTGTGGGAATAAGATTAATAAACAGACAAGAAATCCAGAGAAATGGGGACAATATTTGAGGCCAGTTTCTCCTAAAGACAGCTGCCAATTCTGGACTAGGCAAATGAGAGGCTAAGAAGCTCAGTAGAATTTGTGACTGACTTGCAAAGCTAGAGGGACAAAAATTGAAGTCCAAAGACCACCAAGGATTAGGAAACCCAGGCATTTGTGCTAGGACCCTGAAGGCCACATTCCAGGAGTAAGGCTAATTTGGTTACAGACCAGCTGTTGCAGGGACTGACACCAGCCTCAAGTCACTTTAATCCAGTTTTAGTGATGAAATGCCACTAGTTGTCTCCTAAAAACAAATGTAAAAATTACATCATATTCATCCTTAATTGATGGATTTTTCTCAAGTGAAGTTTATTGAGGTACAATTTATATTCAGTTAATTTCTCTTTTGAGTGTACAGGTCCATGAATTTTGACAAACACGTACACTTGAGTAACTGCCTCCATGATAAGGATATTAAATACTTCAATCATCCCAGAAAGTTTCCTCATGTCCCTTTGTGATCAATATCCTCCCTCCGATCCCTTGCCCACAGCAATAATTGATTTAATTTTTCTCTGTGGTTTCATCTTTTCCGCAATGCTATATAAATGGAATCGTGCAGTATGTTGCCTTTTGAGTCTGGATATTTTCATTTAGCATAATGCATTTGATATTCATCTCTGTGTTTATATAAATCTGTCATTTTTTTCCACTTTATTGCTAAGTGATATTCCATTGTATGGATGTACCACAGTTTATCATTCATCAGTTCATGGACATTTGAATGGTTTCCAATTTTTGGCAGTTTTTAATAAGGCTGATATATAAATCATATTTGTATTTATAAATATATCAAATATATACTCATATATGATATATATATTTATTTATGTACAAGTTGTTGTGTGGACATATATTTTTATTTCTCCTGGATAAAGTCCTAGGAGTGGGATTGCATATGGTAAGTATATATTTAATTTTTAAAGAAACTGCTCATTGGTTTTCCAAAATGGCTGTAACCATTTTGCATTCCCTCCAACAATGTATGAGAGCTGCAGTTGCTTCACATACTCAATAGCACTTGGTATGGTCAAGTTTTTTTTTCTTTAATTAAAAAAAAAATTAGCCATCCTAAAATATGCATTGGTGTCTCTTTGTGGTTTTAATTTTTGATTTCGTCATGACTATTGATGTTGAACTTCTTTTCATAAGCTTATTTTCTATCAGTTTATGTTCTTTGGTGTTCAAATCTTTGGCCATGTTTTTAATGGGTATTTTTGTTTTCCAATTTGGTTGTGAGAATGCTTCATATATTTGGGATGCGAGTCCATTATCAGATATATATTTTATAATTATTTTATCTTATTCCATGGCTTGTCTTTTCAGTGTCTGTCAAAGAGTAGACATTTTTAATTTTGATGAAGTCCAATCCATCACTTTTATCTTTTATGATTTGTATTTTTTGTCCCCTAAGTCAACTTTACCTAACCCAAGGTCACTGAGATTTCACATAGGCTTTTTTTCAGAAGTGTTATAGTTTTAAGTTTTACGTTCAGATATATGATTCTTTAATGCAAGTTAACTTTTGTTTATGGTGTGAGGTATGGTTGACACTCATTTATTTGCATATGGTTCCATTGTTCCAACAATAGTCCCTGAAAATACTATTTTTTTTCCTTGAATTACCTTGGAAACTTTGTTGAAAATCAATCGACCATATAAGTGTGAGTCTACTTCTGGACTGTTTAGTCTGTTTTGTTGATCTATATGTTTGTCCTTTCTCTTTACCTCACTGTCTTGATTGCTGTAGGTCTTAAATTATGTACTTCAAATCCTCCAACTTTGATTTTTTTCAGTTTTTGGGGGGCTATTCTAGGTTCTTTGCTTTTTCCATGTAAGCTTTATACTCAACTTTTTGATCTTCACACAAAAATGTTTGTTGGTATTTTAATTAGGATTACACCAAATCTAAAGAACATTTTTGAGGAGAATTAACTTCTTAACAATATTGACTCCTCCAATCTATGAACATTGTTTTGTAGTTCTCAACATACAAATATTGCACATATTTTGTTAGATTTATCACAAAGTATTTCATAATTCCATGCTATTATAAAAGGCACTGTTTTATTTAAATTCAGTTTCTAATTTTTCACTGCTAGTATACTGAAAACAATTGGTTTTTGTCTCCGATGATCGTACAAAATTCACCCATTAGTTCTAGTAGCTGTTTTATAGATTCTTTGTGATTTTTAATGTAGACCATCATGTTATTTGTGAATAGAGACTATTCTATTTCTTCCTCTCCAATCTAGGTGCCTTTTATTTTTTTCTTCTTACTTACTGTACAAGCTAGAACCTCCAGTGAACAGAAATGGTAAGTAGACATTCTTGCCTTGTTACCAGTCTTTAGGGAAAAGCATTCGGTCTTTCACCATTAAGTACGATGTTAGCTGCAGGTTGTTTTGTTTTGTTTGTTTGCTTTTTAACCAATGTCTTTTATCTGGGATAGGAAGTTTCTTTCAATTCCTAGTTTACTGAGAGACTTTTTAAAAATATAATTAATGGATTTTGAATTTTTGTCAAATGCTTTTTGTGTATCTTTTGAAAAGATCATATTATTTTTCCTCTTCAGTCTGTTGATAAGATAGATTAAATACATAAATAGATTAAATAAAATAAATTAAAATAATTTTTTAATGTTGAACCAGCTGTTCCTTTCAGGGATAAATCCCACTTGGTCATGATGTATTATTCTTTTCCTATAATGCCAGGTTTGATTTGCCAATATTTTGTTGAGAAGTTAATGTTTAAAAATAATTGTTCATATACAATGTCTGATATCCATAAAAAGTAATTACACCCATAAAAAGGTAATTCAATTCAAATGAAAACCAAGAAAAATGACAGACTATGGAAATAGACTCAAAAGAACAGGCATAATTTTAAAAATCTGTACATAATGTATTCAGTGTAAATGAAAGGATTCAGAATTTGGGAGAGAGTTGAAGGTGGTGGATCTGTATAATTTCTTTCCATCATCTCTTTACCTAGTAGGACTTTTGTGCTATCCTGTTACTATTCCTTTAATGCAGGTAGGGCTAGCCTGATTTGTGTGGAGGTGAGACAGCCAAAGACTGTTCTAAGGCAATGTGGATAAGAGGTAAGCACAGAACTTAAAACCTTGCATCTCTGACAAATCTCCTACTTTTGGTTGACTTCTAACCAAGGCTGCTCACTCTATCATACTCTGCTTCCATATACATAATCAACACATACAAACCAGTTCACAAATAGACGTCAGTCTCCCCAAAGGAAAGTCTCAAGATTTTCAGATTTGGTGTACCATTTAGTTTCTGCTTTATTTCCATCCAGAATTCGTTTTGGTGGAGGTAAACAACAGCCCCTATTAGTTCACATCTTGTTAGTACCTACACACAGGGAGTGGAATACTTTTTGTGTGCTTTCTCTGAAAGACAATCGGAGAGAATGGATGTCTTCTTTTCACAATGATTCCTTCCCACCCCCTCCATCCTGCCCCATCAATAGCTTTCATACTTGCAAATTATTCCCTGAGAATTACTTTTCCGTTTTATGAGATTCAGATTAAATATGCTTGATGGTAAGAAATATGGTATTTGAATGTTTATTTTCTATTTTTAAATGCTTGAAAATGAAAAAAAGTATTATATTTACTAGTGAGGAAGAGAATATCTGCTGCATTTATAAAAATTCAGGAAACTGATATTGAACATCATATAGTAATATTAATAACAAATAAAATAGAATTTAAGACAAGAAGAAATCATAAGGAAAATGGCATACATAATAACCAAATAACAATTCACTAATTTGTCTGGATAATCAATAACCTAACAATCAGATAATTAGTAGTAGTATTAATAGCAGTTATAATATCAAGTATATCAGATAGAGCATGTATAAAATTCTATGTGGACATAGATGGTCCAGTACTAATATTAGACAAAATGGAATTTAGGGTTTGTGGCAGCCAAGGAGTTGTGCTTCCCAGGTTTCCTTTCAAGAGGACTTGCTGCTGGAGCAAGAGGAGAGATAATTGACTGACAGCCCACAGATGCTGCATCTTCAGATCCCTCATGAGATTCACTCTAAGGCCATGCATCCCCTGAACTGCTCCCAGCATAGCCTGAGTATGGTAGAGGTACTAGAAAAGGGCTATTTTTGCCCAGGGTGGGACTTCGCTAATGGATACCATGCAGGACATCACATTAAGCTCTTTCATCAATGACATCATGCTTATCTGGTGGGATGAGCACAAGGTGGCTAGTGGACTGGAGGCCAACTACAGGCACTGGAGCTATAGTCCTACCACTATGGCTTTGAATTTCTCGGGTCTTTTTGCTATTCTACTCTTATTGCATACTTTGAGACCCTGTGGCTTTATTGCTAACTATCTAGATGATCTTCTAAGTGGATTATTTCTTTGCCTAGTTGGCAGTGCCTCCCTTTTTCATTTTTAACACCTTGACTCTGTGTTAGTACAGGTTCTTTGAGAAGCATATACCAAAACAAAATAAAACAATCTTGTGAAGGAATAAAGAAGGGAAAAGAGGAATAAGCAGGGAATGCCTTCAGCATATGATGTTGGTCTGTCTCCTGTGGAAGGGGAGAGGGAAGAAAGGAGGATTGGGTAGAAAGAGATTCTGATGACAGAAAAGTTCTGAAAAAGTCTTGACCATGCCAAAAGGGAGTCCTTGAGTAAATGTTGACAGTTAGGATAGTCGCACATTGGGCAGAAATAACTTGTCTCAGCACTCTTACTGGGCTCCATCATTGGCTGATAGTAGTTTGGTGTAAGTGTGTCCTTGGCATGAACACTGCAGTGGATCTAAAAGTGTGGCATCTGAAGGATGAAGGCCGTCTGTCAACTACATTTTCCCTGGCAGTTTTTTTTGAAGGAAGATATGAGCAGTATACTTCCTTGAGTACACAGTCCATCCCTCGGACCATGCAGATCTACTTCATGAATGTTTGGAGAATAGCAACTCCATGGTTACCATGAGCTTCCTTTCCTAAGACAGAAACTCAGAAGGGGGAGTTAGTGAGACAAACTACAAACTTAAACCCAGAGGATTTATAGGATATTGTTAACAAACCATTAAGGGACAGATGATTCTTATTTCAAACAAATTACTTCAGTGAATAAAATAAAAGGAATAAAAATATTGACAGTACTAATAAGCATTAGGTTCAGCTGCATAGAAGGAAACCTTAAAATAATAGAAACTTAAATAGGATAGAACTCCATTACACACACACACATACACACACACATACATTTTTCATGGCTAATATGCCAGGACAATTTTACAGCATCTTCAGGAATCCAGGTTCTAATTTTTCTCCACCACCATCTTCAGTATGTGGGCTTCCATTTTCAAGGTCGTGTTATGATTCAATATGGCTGACAGAGCTCTAGCAATCATGTCCAGTGTGCTCAATAGAAGAAGGAAAGCAGAAGAATAAAGGTGCATACCTTCTCTTTTAAGAAAACTTCCTGAAAATCTCATGCAACACTTCTGTTTCTATCTTCCTGACTAGACACAGAGCCATCATATAAGATTTCAATGTTGTGCATGCATAATTCCAAGAGAAGCATTTCACATAGTAAAGTGACGGTCCTACCAGAATTTATTACATGGTCACACCTAGATAAAAGTGAACAGGTAATCTGGCAAAATATCATCAGACATCTATTATCCAGAAAGGAAGGGAAAATAGTAATTGAGAGATTTATTGGGAGGTAAGTAAATGCCTCTGCTGCACTAAACAAATCATTTTCTGAAACTAGTATAACTTTGATATAAAATCAAAACTGGACAGGACAATTCAAGAAAAGAAAATTACAGACACATTATACTAATGAAAATCCACATAAATAAGATAGTAGAAAAATCTGTCACAGCATAAAAAACAATAAACAATATAGCTTGACCAATCAAGATTTGTCCCAGGAATTCAAGAAATTCATCACATTAAGTGACTAAATGAGATGAACCAAGTGATAATTTCAATATACACAGAAGTTTTTTTGGCAAAAATCAAAACTGATTAATCTTAAAAAAAAATTGCAAACTATGAAAAGGGGATTGTTAAAGAGGATCTATTAAAAATCTACAACAAACTCCATACTTTATGGTTAAACTTGAAAAGAATTCTCATTAAAAGACCAACAAAAAATTATATATGCCAACTGACACTATTTAACATTTTTGTGAAGGCTCTACCCAATGCAAAAATACAAAAAAAAAAAGGTATAAAATTTTATGAGAGAAAATTTGTGATCATTTGTTCTTGATACAATTAATTTACATATAAAATCCAAGAAGCACTAGAGATGAACTGTTAGAACTGAAATGAAAATTTAGTAACTTTGCTGGAATCTAAGACCAACACTCAAAAATCAAAATCATCCAGGGGCCGCCCGGTGGCGCAGCGGTTTAGTCCGCGCTTGGCAGCCCGGGGTTCACGGGTTCGGATCCCGGGCGCCCGCCGACGCACTGCTTGTCAGCCATGCCGTGGTGACGTCCCATATAAAAGTGGAGGAAGGTGGGCACGGAGTTAGCCCAGGGCCAGTCTTCCTCAGCAAAAAGAGGAGGATTGGTGACGGATGTTAGCTCAGGGTCGGTCTTCCTCACAAAAAAAAAAAAAAAAATCAAAATCATCCCTTTAGTAACCCATTAATGCCCACAAAGAAAAGATACCATTCATAATAGCAATAAATATTTTAAGATAAATATAAATAAATCTAATTAAAGATGCATAACATGTAAAAAAATTATAATATATTACCAAAAGAAATAATTTTTTGAAAGCCTGAGTTAATAAGATATAACATGTTCATGATAGGAAGACAATATTTAAAGATGAATATTTTTTCCCAAATTTGTCTATAAGTTTAATGCACTTTCAAAGAAAATCTCATAGATTTCTCTTTTTCATGAACATGGCAAGGTAATTCAAAAATTCACATGGAAGAGTAACGGGCCAAGAAATTAAGGCACTTTGGAAGAACAATAAGGAGAAGTAATTTCCCTAGGAGATATTAAGACTTATCTAAAAGGCATAGCAGTTACAACATTCTAGGTGATAGCATAAACACATAGACAAATGGGTAAGAGTAGAGGACCCAGAAAAAGAACCACACATAACTGGAAAACTGTTATTTGAGAGAGGTAGAGGAATGATTACGTATTAACTAAATGGTGATGGGCCAACGGCTAATGATATTGAAAAATTAAACTACTACCTTGTGTAATAACAAAAATAACATTTAGGTAAAGACCGAAATTTGAAAGGCAAAACTTTAAAATCTTTTTGAAAGAAATGCAAGAGACATCTTTATGATCTTTGGATTGGAAAGGCTTTCTTAAATATTGTTCAAACATCACTTACACAAAGGAAAATATTGACAAATTTGACCACATTAAACTATTTTTCAGAAGGATGCCAGCTACAAAGATAAAGGCAAGTTATATGTTAGGAGAAGTCATTTGAAAAACATAGAAACAACAAGAGGAAAGTATCCAGAATATATAAAGAATAAATATAAAATAGAAAAATGGGTAAATGTTATAAGAAGTAATTCATAGAGCAGGTAACTCAGATGATACATATATATCTTCATATACAGACACATATCCAACCTCATTTGGAATCAAATAAGCAAAAATTGAAGCAATGAACATACCTATGAGGTTCATACCCATGAGACTGGCATATATTTCAAAAGTCTCAGAGCAATATCAGTTGCTTGCAAGGATACTGGGAAATTTGAGTTTTCATATGCTGATTTTGGGGATTTAGATTGGTACAATTATTTAAAGGGCATTTTGATAATACCTAATAAAGTTGAGCCACATATGCTTCCAACCTAGGAATTCCACTTTTTGGTTTATATCCTATCGGAGTGTCCTATTAGCATTCTGGGGTCAGGTGCACTGCCTTGTTTCAGTGCAAGACATTCAGGTTCCTCGGCCCCTGCCCTCTCTACGCAATAGCAACCCCCAGTCATTGTGTGTCATGGAATGGTTTGTTTCTCCTCAAATTCATTGGTTGAAGTTCTAACCCCTAGTACCTCAGAATCTGACTGTGTTTGGAGTAAAGTTCTTTAAAGATGTAATTAAGTTAAAATGAAGTCATTAGGGTGGACTCCAATCCGATGTGACTAGCATCCTCATAAGAAGGGAAAATGTGAACACCAACGTGCTCCAGAGGGAAGAGCATATGAAGACAGAGAGAAGACGACCATCTACAAGCCAACGAGAAAGGCCTCAGAAGAAACCAACACGTTGATCTTGGATTTCCAGCCTCCAGACTTGTGAGAAAATAAATTTCTGTTGTCTAAGTCACCCAGTCTGTGGTACTTTGTTATGGAAGCCCTAGAAAACTGATATATTATGATAGAAAGAAAGCTCCCCTGTATTTCCAAACGCTCCCGGGAGTAGCATCACATCCACTTGAGAAACTTGGCTGTAAAGGATTCCTATTCCAGCACATGGATGAGATTTTTACTGCAGCTGTTAAGATGAACAAACTCCATTGTATATATATCACAGTGGAGAAGTCATCCAAACATAACGTTGAGTGAAAAGACTAAGTTGCAGCAGCATAACATATACAGCATGTTATCATTTATTTAAGATTTAAATATGGAAAGATACTGGATATGTTGCAAATTTACAAACATTTGGCAAGAGTATAAAAACCTAGATGGAGAGTGCTCATGCCAACTCTGGAAGTTTGGTTACCTCTGGGGAGGGAGAGAAGAAACTGGGGGAGGGAGTTAGGAAGGCTATAGAGGCAACTAAAACTGCTTCTGCGTTTCACTGCTTTTAGAAAAATCCATAGCAAAAAGGCAACATTTTGATATTTATTAAATCTGGGTGGGAGGTAAGTAATCTGTTAAATAATTCTCTTTAGTTTTCTGAATGCTTTAAATCTTTCCAAAAAAAAAAAAAAAAAAGGAAATAAGATAATCCTATATTTTATTACTATATTATAAAACAAACCAAATACAGAAACACATTTTCCCTCCCATCAAGGAATTCACTTTTAAATTATAGGTAATAGCTGGTAAATGTGGGGAGCTATTTGGAGGATACGGTTTGTTGCATCTCCCTTATTTACTCCTTCCCCTTTGTGTGGACTCCAGCTAATCCAGCAATTCATGTGCTTGCATTCTCTGCAGCTGTGTGCTAATTCTAGACTAAACCCCTAAATTAGCAATACATAATAATACACTAATTAAAACTGGAACACAAAGCAGTTTTTCCAGAAGCAATGTGAAAAACCTCACTGATTATTATCTGTGTATACTATAACAATTTTAGAGGTTCATTACTGAAGTTTAAAAGAAAATACACTAAGATAAACATGCTCAGTGTTGCTTCTTGAGTAGTATTGATTTTGCTGCTCAGTTTTGAAATATGCACAGATGTCACTATTTCTGGATCTCCCTCCTCCTCTCCCCCACAAAAAGTCCCAGAAAAAATACATCAAAACAACCACCACCACAACAAAATAAAATAGCTAATACATTTTGAAAGAATTTTGTTATATTTGCATTACAAAATTACCTCCTCTGGCTGTTTACTTTCTCTTTGTAAACCTATTTGACAATTGCCTGATCCCAGGTAGATGAAATAATACGAGCTTCCTTTTTAAAATTAAGTAATTCTAAGTTGCATTATTCCTAAATTGTTGAATAAAAAAGATAATGGAGAGGACAATGTATTTCTCAGTCTCAACTAGACGTATAACTCTGAAAGTCTTTAAGTATTTAGAACTATCTAGGGCTTACATCTTCATTAAACCCAAATAAAATGATATATAATTTAGCAATATAAATGTTATAATTAACTAATCGTTAATGTTATTAGTCCGTTATTAACAACGGACTTAAAAATAATTAGAATTAAGAGAGTTTATGCTAGAGATTGGGTTACATAGAAGAGTTTCCAGATTCACTTAACTGCGCATCAAGAAACCTATTGGTGTATTCCCTAACTGCATTTAAATCTGTAAGTATTTAAGGCACTTTTTATTCTCTGAGCTTGAATATCTCTAAGATAAAAATGTTAACAGGCCGTTTCCAGTATTCTTTCTTCTGTTTAAAAGTAGTTTAGGAAACTCTGACATTGTTCATTGTAAAATGATATACAGAAACTCTCTATTCTAGAAAGAGAGAAGAGGAGAGGGAGGAGAGAAGAGGAGTAGGGAGGGGAGAGAGGAAAATGTAGGTAGGACCAGACAAGCTTTTAAAGGAGTCCAGGTAAAAAACTGTAGCTGGCACCACAGTATTAGTAGTGGAGATGAGAAGTGAACAAACTGAGGGATAGGAGGGAGGCAGAACCAACAGGTGTGTTTTACTGATTGTGTGTGTGTGTGTGTGTGTGTGTGTGTGTGTTGGGAGATCATGAAGAAAGGAAATAGAGAAGTCTAGGATTCCTCTGAGATTTTTGCCTTGGTAAGTAGGTGGATAGTGATGTTATTTACTGAACAGGAATGATGAGGAAAGAAAAGTTTTGGTAGACTGTAGATAGAGTTCTGTTTTGGCCACACTAGTCTGAGATGTCTTTTAAGCATTCAAGTAGCAATGACATCTGAGCAGTTGGATATTTGCATTTGGAGTTATAGGGAGAGGTAGGACTAGAACCCTAGATTTGGACATCATCAGTATAAGGTGATATTTAAAGACACACTACTCATTAGTTGACTCAGAGACAGCCTGTATATAGTGAAAAGCTCAGTTCTTTAAAAAACTATATGTGACTAATGTAGTGCCTACATGAGAACTGCTAACTTGGAAAAGGATAAGATAGTATGGGTTATATAGCGTGGCTTGTCCATTTAGCCATAGAGTCAGTGTCTAAACACGCTAACATTGTGGGCACTTAGAAAAGCATGACTTTTCCATAAAATGATATTTATGGCTTCTCAACACACATGGAGATTTTTTTTCCCAGTGGATTCTTTATTTCCCTAAATTACATAAGACCAGAGATTGGTGGTCTCTATTTTCAAATCAATTTTGGCAATAATTTAGACAGATCTTGTACTATTCCTTTTTTAGCGTGCAGGAGACTTTGTTCTTTTGTAGTTACATGGTTATTATTCCTCTCTTATTCTGTCAAGTGTGCAATAGGTACCACCATGCATCGGTGAACCACTAAACCTAACCCGTTGTATCTTTTTGTCATATTACTATTAATGGCAAATGTGAGCAAGAATCATGAGGAGGACAGGCTTTTGGGACAATTTGGATTAATACACTGAATTGTCTAAAATAAATAGAGATTCCATGGGTAATTTTCATTTCCTAAGCTATGCAACAATTATAATTATTACACTCAAATGTCTGTAGCAATGAGATCAGTGACAAAAATAGTGCTTGAAAAACAAGACAAGAAATGGCAAACATGTTATTTATTTGCTTAAATCTATTATAATGGGACTGGCAGTGTCAGTCTCATTAACAGAGGGACCTTTCTTTCCACAAGCCAGCTGGAATAATAAAGGCAGCTATGTGACATTTAAAATGCAATCGCTCTGCTATCTGTAGATTCTGTTTCTGATGCTCAATGATCACAGAGGAGAGTGATCTGAGGAGAATGCAAACCATCTTGTTCATCATCTGCATCCCCAACAAAGACAGTATTAGGGTTAAATGCTATAATATGGCAACAAGAATACGCTGAAAGATTATTCACGTCAAAGTGCTGGAAAATTTATTTGAAGTATTTACTCAATTGTTCTTTTGCCATGTGACAGTCCAAGAGTTGGTAGAAATACATCTGTTGTGTTTTTCTTGAATAGGCAGAAAGAACTTATAATTAGGGGGATACTGCTTTATGCATATAAATACACTGCGTCTTTTGAAACAAGTTGTTCCAAACAAGTGAGAAGTATGCAGATTTTCCTCTTTGAATGGTTAGCAAATGCAGGCTTGTTTTGGTGCCTTTGTTTTAATGACAAAATAATGATCTTGAATGGAAATATGCCTTTAGAGTTTAGGCATCGTATGACAAAGTGAGTTTTGAGGTAAATGCAAGAATCTGAGTGATTCAAAATTCTTTGCATTAAAGACTTGTTTGAAATCTCAAACAGGCAAATATTACCCAGTGATTTTCAATCATTTCTTAACTGTTCCAACATGCCCTCCAAAATGGAAGGTTTCAGGGGATGATTTTTGAGACTTCAATTTTGTTGGTCACATGAAAAATAGGAAACTCAGAAGGAAATGATGGGCTATATAATATATCACTTGGGTGGCCAAGCTTCTCTATACCTCAAAGGTTCAGGCTGGAATTTTAATAGGTTCCAATTTTACTTGACCCAATTCATCCATTTCCACTAGATATGCTTATCATTTACACACTAAAACCATAGAATCAACTGTAAATCATCACCATAGAAAATTTTATTCTGACATTTTTAGGAACTACATTTATTCCACTTTCTGCCTATATAATGAAGTCTTGCTCCTTTTTTTATTTTAGAAGTGAAGAGCTATGCAATTTTGACTCATTTGCATAGTACCTAAGGGAGAATATCAGTCTAGTTTTCTACTTTAAGATATTCAAGACTAGTACTATTAGGATTGTGGGGACTATGTAGTTTCTCAGTCTCTCTCTCTCTCTCTCGCTCACACACACACACACAAAAATTACAGTCAGTATTGCTGAAATTCAGAATTAGATAAAATATCTCAAAGGTAGGATTAAAAAAGGAAATAACATTATTAAGAAATAAGCAGAAGAAGACTATCTAAAAGAATAAAGAGAATCTCTGAAAGACTGCCTCTCTTATCCTATTTCCATGTCAACAGGAAGAGTAAGAGATCTTAAGGAAGTCCAGCACATCTCATCACCTTCTATGGACCAATGTCATTAGTCCAGCAAATCACCACACCTTACATTTAGATTACAAAGCAGGAAATGCACAGTGCCAGAGAGAAGCAAAAAGAATATACCACTTTTGGATGGCATTTATAGAGGTGACATAGAACTGGGCTTGATTTTAGCAGACTGAGTTAAAATGGAATGTCTTCTAAGCCTGGGGACTATATGAGAGTGTACTGTGTACTGGGGGGAATATTACTCAAGGCTCATTTAGAGTAATAGTAGATGTGAGAGAAGTCTGGAAAAGGAGTTTGATGGCAGTCAGACTGTGGAGAGGCGGTAACTGTCTCAGGAGTACTGGCTAGACAGAAAAATTTGGTGGAAGATGAGATTTTAGGTCTCTATTGAGATCAATTTGAATACTGAATTTAAATACAGAGATTTATGAGAACTGTGAAGAGCATTCTGAATATAAAGGAGATTGCTATATTATGTGTTACCAAATAATGCTGTTCTTGCTGATTTTAAAGAACAAGCTGAGGAAAAGTTAGAATATTATTATTTTTCTACTCAGGTTTAAATTGTAAGGCTATGGATTAGAAAAACCTCTTGAGAATCTTTCTGTCTCAATGATCTCTGAATAGCTATCTTTCTGATCTGGTTCTTTTTGAGCATGTGAAATGTTTCTGATATAGCAGAGATTAAACGTCCTATGAACATTTCTCTATTAAAAATCTGCATGTATAAAGAAAGGGATGCAATAGAGAATACTACTCCAACAAATGATCTGCAAAGATTTAAAATCTTTAGTGCTAACTGCAAAGAAGTGTTACATTATATTCTATCTATTTTGTTTTAATTTTAGGAATGGGTTTTTTAATGCACTGAATTCTTTCGCTGCCTGAATATAAAATTCAGTGATATTCATGAAACTCTAATTGTAAGGCAAAGATATAGTGGAAATGCAAAATATAATAAATATAATAAAACTTGGTAGGAAAACAGAAACACAGCCATTTCCATAAGTGAAGACACAGAGTAATAGTTGACCACTGACTCTACCAACTAGATTCTTATCAAAAGAAAGGAGAGCTGAGAGAATAAGCAAAATCTGAACGATTTCTGTTCCTGTAACTCTTTAACATTGCTGATGCTAAAGGAATGTTTAAAAATTGGAGCATGAAATAAAAGTATTTTGAGAGGCCTTTATGTGAAGTATTTATGAAAGTCTCATGTAGGCCAAAAATAATCAAAAGATGTGAAATAAACTACCGAATACCCATAATTTAGTGAAAATGAAACTTTCCATGACTAAATAAAAAAATTTGGCTTTTATTCATATTTTAAATGTTGTTAGAATAAATGTGTACTTCCCAACAGACTTTTATAATTTCCTTTTGACCAATGTGAACTTTGGGGCAATTGTCTTGCTACATGGATGTCTGTGAATATAAGCATGATGGAGACTATTCATCTGTAATAGGATTTGTTTATTTCAACATCTCTGCTCTTCTCTAAATTACTTTGATGAAAATACAAGAAAGAAGTTTATAATTTTGTCCTAAAGGGCCAGAAAAAAAATCTACCTTGGTGGCTTGCTTCAAAATTTCTCAAGTTATTTTCTTATTTGACAGCTAAATCAAACAACCAATGCTCCTACTTTCTTTGATCTAAACAATTTTACAGAGACTACCTTGCAAAAGTCCCAAGAGAGGAGCCTGCTCACAGTGAAAAATGTACTCAGCAGGAAATTCACTTAATGATAATGATTATTCTTCTATGTAATGGACATTTCATTGTCAATAAAGTGTAATATTATTCTGTTGAAAGCTTTACATATGCAGTCAGCTCCAAAGACACACTAGCTTAACTTGCACATCTCACTTTCCAGTTTTATCATTTGTCTTTTTGCATACTCAGTGAAATTCTTTCATGCTTGGTATGTAGACTGCTTTATGCTAGAGTCATTTGCTTTTATTGGAGGAAAAAAAACCCTCCATAGTTTGTATGAACACATGGCTTCGTGAATAAATTTCACACGGTATCCTGGGGTGGAAGATGGCATCTATTGTCCCACCATGGATGAGTGTATAGCTAGAGATTATTTTTCTACTTTCAGTAAAGCAAAGGCTTGCTATAGTTCCACTTTTTACAAGAACAAAGTTTTAACTTGGTCAGATTTCCAGTCAGCAGAAGTCAAAGACAAGACGCTGGTAGCGTATTTGGATGGCTGACCGAAATCTCTTCCTTGCAATAACACAAACTCTCCTCTGTATAGGTTTCAAAGGGTCTTCAATGCCACAAAGATATTCATTTGTGGGTTTAGTAGTAATGGCCTGTTTTCTCTTTAAAATATAAATACTTCTGGGACCTAAAATTATGTCACCCCCACTTTTAGATGATGTTACTCGAAAATAGGAATTTCCCTCTTCATCAGAGTCAGGGACACTGAAATGGGGCAAGAGGCCAAAAAAGGATGAAGATATGTTTGGGACCCCTGAACTATGAAAACAAACCTAGAATTATTCCAAACTGAAACATTAAGCAGAGGGGGTACACTTAAAATCAGATTAACAAATGGATTACTTATTCTTGTGTATAAAGATGGACCAGGGAAATACAGGCAATGTATTACAATGTTACTATAGCACTAAAATCAGTATTTTTATTTCAATTACATCTAACCTCAGGGGAATGTACTTAACATACAAAGCACAAACATATGATATGTTGTCACTAAAGCACAGATATTGTTATACCTCAGATACATCTACATCCCATATTCATGTAATTACATTTTAAACCTCTGGCATTTAGTGTACATATCACAATAGATAGATGGATAGATAGAGAGAGATGTAGATGTTGATATATATGGACTATATGTATATAAATAGTCAGAAAATATACAGAAAACACCTTATTAAGCATCTGATAATCTTGTGAAGAATTTTTAATACCTCTTATATCCCAGGATCTGAGAGGGTAGGATTCAGATGCAGTTATTCCCAATTTTATAGGCTACCATTTGGAAAACTGAGTAACTCTAGAAGGCTTTACAACTTACTGATATTGTACATGTTAGGACATAGGTTCCATTTTCTAAGACAGAGCTACCCAAATGCATTTCACCACAGAATCTCTTTAAAAACATAACACATTCCTGGAATACCAAAGGAGATGATGAGATATGATCTAATTTTGGATTAAAGTTGAGAGCACAGTAATGGTCTGAGAGATAAATTTATTTCTGTGAGTAATGCTTGAAAGCATTCCTATTTTGGTAACATCAGATAATATTACCAACATATGCTGAAATAAAATAATTCACACAACAGAGACTTACCAACAAGATTAGACAGTAAATGCTTCCTAAATCATTAATACATAAATTGAATATCATGTATCACATGCTCTCTTGTCCAATTTCCCGGCATTTAGGGGCTCAATACAAAATTTTTAAGGCATATTTTACAACAATATATAAAAATATAGTTTGCACTTTTCTTACATTTATTCCAAAATAATGACTATTGTTTTTTATGAAATGACATATTATGAAGAATTCAAGTGATGCAGCAAATATATATGATTAAAAAAATAAATCCTCAAACTATGCCACTTAGAAATGACTATTAACCCTTAGTAACCTTTATTTAGTCATCTCTATGCATATAAACATGAAATCCTAGGTGAGTAGCTATGTGAAGATGTACATGGTTGTATAAAAATGAAACCATGCAATTTTTATAATTATTATTGAAGTGTAATTTGTATAAAATAAAATTTTCCAACCCTGTTCAATTTTATTTGCTTTGGCAAATATATAGAGTGTTGTAACCCTCACAACAGTCATGATATTGAACATTTTTACCCTAAAAACATTCTTTCATGCCCTTTTGCTGTCAGTTCTATCCACTGGCCACCACTGATCTGTTTTCTGTCACTATAGTTTTGCCTTTTAAAAGTTGTTTGCATTCCTTCCTTATCTTTCTCTCCTTCATCATCAAAGCCAGTAATGTTGCATCTCTTTGACCTTTCTTCCATCCTCATATCTTTCTGACCACAGCCAGGAAAGATTCTCCACTTCTAAGGACTTAAGTAAATTTAGATCTTAATCCCACTAAGAATGGGATTAGAGTGGGCCCACCCATATAATCCAGGATAATCTTGCAACACATCTGCTAAGTTGCTTTTGTCATATAAGGTAACATATTCACAAGTTCCAAGGATTAAGGTGTGGACATCTTTGGGAGGGTCATTATTCAGCCTACCATAGAAGTAATATGGAGATATAATTGATTTTTGAATATTGAACTTGTACCCTGAGACAGTGCTAAATTCATCTGTTAGATCCAGTAGCTGTTTTATGGATTCCTTAGGATTTTCTACCTAGACAGTCACATCATCCTCAAATAAATACAGATTGACTTCTTGCCTTCTAATCTGTATAACTCCTATTTCTTTTTCTTGTCTTGTAGCATTGACTAGGATCTCCAGTAAAATGCTAACTAGAAACGATGAGAGCAGATATCCTTGCCTCATTTCCATTTTGTTGTTGTTGTTGAGGAAGATTGGCCCTGAGCTAACATCTGTTGCCAATCTTCCTCTATTTTGTATGTGGGTTGCTACCACAGCATGGCCGCTGATGAGTGGTGTAGGTCGGCGCCCAGGAACCAAACCCAGACCACTGAAGCAGAGCACACCGAACTTAACCACTAGGCCACAGAGCCAGCCCCTCATTTCCATTTTTAAGAGAAAAGCTTTCAGACTTTCACCATCAAGTATGGTGTTAGCTCTAAATCTTTGTAGATTCCCTTAATCAGGTTTAGAAAATTCTCTTCTATTTCTAGTTTTAGTAAGTTTTTTTTCCCTGAATGAATGCTGAATTTTGTGTACATTTCCTTGTTTATAAAATGAGCATATCAAAATTCACCTTGAAGGGCCAGGCCCCATGGCCAAGTGGTTAAAGTTCCACATGCTCCACTTCAGCAGCCTGGGTTCACGGGTTCAAATTCTGGGCGTGGGCCTACTCTGCTCACCAGCCATACTATGGCAGTGTCCCACATACAAGATAGAGGAAGATTGGCACAGACGTTAGCTCAGGGCTAATCTTCCTCAAAAAAAAAAAAAAATTCACCTTACAAAAGAGATTAAAATAAGATAATATATGTAAAACAGCCTAACATTTTTGTGAGGCAAACAGGGCATGGGTACATATACTACAAGTGCCATATGGTGTAACGTAAAATCTTATTTGTTAGGATACATGTAAACAGAGAGATAGCAAAGCACACATATTTTTCTGAGCTCTTATTCTAAATAAAAGATTATTTCAGTGGGCATAAATGAACTGGCCTCACCATGTAAAAGGCGCCAAGAGAGACACCCTGCTTCCATATAGCATCTACATGTAGAGGAGTGGGAGGGAAGTGCAGTGCAGGGGATACCTATATAACTGCCAAACAATGGTGTTTCCTGGGCGAGGAAGTATCTTTGTTAGAAGGGGACTTGTCCACAGTTCAGTGGTGTTCTCCTCCTCTTCTCTTGATCTAACCCAAATGGTTAAGCCAATCCCTTGCTAAGCTACTAAAAAATGTGTAAGAAATAAATACCTCCTCCTAGGACACACACATTTGTCTCTAACATTTATAGCATGCACTTCAAATATATTAGTCTCTTTTTCTCCCTTTTCTCGACTCCTACTCCCAGAAGGCTGGGATTTCAGTCTACTGATTCCTTTCTTCATTTTTCCAGAAAGATTGCATCAACACATAGCCAAGTAGTAGTGAATGTATGTATAATCTCTTTCATCATATTAATATGGCTATGCCTACAGAAAGCTAAGTAAACAGAGCCATCCTAGAATATAAAGTTATTTATTTGATTGGCACGTTTTACGCAACAACAAATGGAAATGGCAATTTACAGCAATTAATAAAATTGACCCGGTCTCTATACTTTTTTGGTAATGTTCTACACATAGAGCTCATTATTTCATTTTCACAGTAAAAAGAATGGAGTAATGAAGGCCAAGATTTCATGAAGTTATTAACTTGAGTTTAAGTTAATTAGACTTTTGGTGTTTATTATTTGACAGATTTCTTTTATCCTCATTCCTTAATTTTACCTCTTATAGTTTCTTTTCACATGAAACACTTCTTTCAAATGAAAACTTCTCATTCAGAGAAGTGATAAGCAGGGTGGGAAATGGAACTCTATTCCAGTGTCTCCAGATGCCAGCACTCTCAGTCTGCAGCCACTGTGAGAATGAAATTTCATATAGACTGTGATGGTTAATTTTATATGTCAACTTGACTTGGCTAAGAGATGCCCAGATAACTGGTAAAACGTTATTTCTGAGCATGTCTGGAAAGGTGATCCCAGAAGAGATTAACATTTGAATCAGTAGACTGAACAAAGATCTCCTTCACCAATGTAGGTGGAGTAATTGAATCCATTAAGGGCCCCAATAGAACAAAAAAGTGGAGGAAGGGCAAAATTGTTCTCAGCTTGAGCTGAGACATCCATCTTCTCCTGTCCCTGTACAGTGACACTTCTGGTTCTTGGGCCTTCAGACTAGGATCACCACTTACACCACTGGTCCCCTCAATTCTCAGGCTTTTGGACTCAGACTGGGACTTATACCATTGGCTCCCCTGGTTCTCAGGCCTTTGGACTAGGACTGAAATAAATTACTGGCTTGCCTGGTTTACCAGCTTTTCTGCTTCTTCAGCTTGCAGAGGGCAGATTGTGGAACTTCTTGACCTCCACAGCTGTGTAAGCCAATTCCTTGTAATAAACCTCCTCATATATACGTATGCTAAAATATATACATATATATATCCTATAGGTTCTGTTTCTCTGGAGAACACTAATACACAGGCAAATTGAACATTTGTGTTAAGGAAATCCCATTAAAGCAAGAGAATCATCCCAAGCCATAATTCCCTAGCTCTATATCTCCTGGAAGCTTCTAGTGAATGAAAAAAATCATTTCTTAACCAATTGAATTTAAAAACCTTTCCATATGAACTCTGTTTGATCAAGGATTAGGGAAACATTGCAAAGTTCTGTTTTTCCATATTTGGACTCTAAACATTGAATAGTGGTTTGATGTTGTTGTTACTCTGTTTTCGCTCCACTTGTTTTAATTAGTCCTTCTCATTTTTTATTTTTTTGCTGAGGAAGATTCGCCCTGAGCTAACATCCACTGCCAATCCTCCTCTTTTTTTGCTTGAAGAAGATTAGCTCTGAGCTAAGATCTGCGCCAATCTTCCTCTATTTTATATGTGGGTCACTGCCACAGCATGGCTGACAAGTAGTGTAGGTCCACACCCAGTATCCCGACCCACAAATCTGGGCTGCCAAAGTGGAGGATACAGAACTTTAACCACTAAGCCGAGGGGCTGGCCCCTAGTCCTTCTCATTTTTGGCTGAGGTATTTTAATGCAAATCTCAGTCATCGTGTCATTTCACTTCTTCATTCTTTAGCATGCATCTCTAAACTTAGGGACATTTTCTGATGTAACTATAGTTTACATTATCTAAGATAGTTAAGAAAAATTCCATATTAAAATCTCACTAATTGTTTAAAAAAATGTCTTGAAAATTGGTACATTCTAATTGGTATCCAAACAAAACTGTTATGACTCCTGGGTCTCTGTAAGCTATAACAGTACTTTATCTTCTTATTGTGCTTATATCATTTGTTCAAGGCACTGGGTCAAGAGTTTTGTAGTTCTCTATTCCTGCTATTTCATATGCACTGGATATTAGTACTAAAGGCTTGATTGAACTCAAGTTCATGTTGGATAAAAATATTTCATAGGTGGCTCTATGTTCTTCATAGCATATCATGTCAGCAGGACAATAATGTCTGCTTATCACATTCATAGTGATGATAGGACAATAGATACACATATACATATGCATATTTGTATTCTCCTCCCTTTCTGCCTCTTGCTCTTATCACTTAACAGTATGTTCTGGAGAGCAATTATGTAGAGAGCTTCCTTATCTCCTTTTATGATTACATAGTATTTCAACGTAAGGACATACCCTGGTTTATTCAAACAGTACCCTCTTCAAAGACAGTGGGATTATTTCCAACCTTTTACTACTGCAATAACACTGCAATTAATAACTATGTGTGTAAGTTCCTTGGTATTTTTCCTGGTGTATTTTTGAGAGGTAGTCATATAAGTAAGATTTCTAGAATGAAGAATAAAGAAATATGAAATTTTGCTAGATATTGCCAAATTCCTAGAGGGACTGTAACATTTTGTATTCTGACCAGACATTCAAGAGAGTATGTGTCACTCTGCCATCTTGCCAGCAGAGTATATTGTCAAATTCTTGGATATCTGCTAATCTGAAAGGTAAGAAATGATTTTAAGATAAAATTTTAATTTAGTGTTTTCTTATTATGAGTTAGGTTGAGAACATTTCCCTGTGTTTAATAACCAAGTTAATTTCTTCTCTTGTGAACTGCCTGTTCGTAATGTTTCCCCGTTTTTCTACTGATTTCTTGACTTTCCTCTTAATTATTTATAGGAGCTCTTTGTGTGTTAGAGACATTAGCCCTTTGTCTCTGATATATGTTGCAAATATTTTCATCTATTTGCTTTTTTCTTTGCTTCTTTTTTGCCACAAAAATCTACTTTAAAAAAATATTTATGTAGTCAAATGTTTTAATCTTCTTTGCTTTTGCCTCTAGATTTTGTGTTCTAGATAGAAAAGTTTTCCTCACTTCCAGATTATAAATATAGTCATTCATATGTTCCTCTAGTTTTTATGATTTCATTTTTAGTATTTGGTTCTTTATCCCTTCCTAATTTAATATGGTGCAAGACATGAGGTACACAGCCAATTTTATCTCTTTCCAAATGGCTATGCAGTGGCCCAACATCATTCATTTAAAAGTTCATCTTTTTTCCTGCTGACTGAAGATGCAACCTTTTATCATATACTAAATTTTCATAAACAAGCCTATTTTTAGTTTCTATTTGTCTATTAAGGAGCCAATACCAATCTGTTTTAATTATGACTTTATAATATATTTACCATCAGGTGGGATAAGCCCCCCTCTCTTCCGATGTGTGTATTGCTCTCTTTAATCAGGGTTTTACTGGATATTCTTGATTGCTTATTTTTCCATATTAACATTTAAATCAACTTGCTTAGCTTCAGAGGAAAAAATATCTATTGATATTTTTCTGAGATCATGTTTAATTTATAGTTAACAGGGAAAATTGATGTCATTATGAGGTTTTCTTCTTATGTGCACACATACACACATACATAGTCTTACAACCGTATATGCACCCCTCTCCTCACACACAGATACACGCGCCAGCACCTAATTTCTCATGTGGTCTGTTTCCCTTGATCTGTCTATCTTCTTTCCTTCCTTCCTTTTGGTAGTTGGGTATTTCTTTTGCTATTTAGGAGGGTTTGTATTGTTCTCTTGGCTGCCTTTATGTTAATACCCCAATATAATGCCTCAGTTCCCCCTATTATTTCTAACTAGTGCATTAATGATTACCAAAGCATCAGTCACGGCACATTTTTAAAAAGTTGGGGTAATTTTTAAGCAATAAAAAGTTTTTCTTAACAGAAGCCAGCTTTGGAAAATTTTTTAATAGTTTTAGAAGGTATTCACTGAGCAGTTATAATTTCTATCTCTTTTATAATGAATTTTTATGTTTATAAGTTGCAACAAATCAGGGTAAAAATTATATCATCCCCACTTTTACATTTAATTACATAAAAATATTTTTTAGAAAAGGAATAATAACCTAATTTCAGGTATCCCTTCATGTGCCAAAAGAAACGTTCTTGCCTGTCCATGTGATTGTGTATGTGTAGCTCAGGTACTCATATTCATTATGGTATAGACACTTCTTTGAACAGTAGGTCATACTTTTCTGACAGTTTAAAACAAGTTAAAAACAGTATAAACAAATTACTATAAAACAAGTTTCTTTATTTGAAGCATCACTTTCTATTGAACCGTCATTGTAAAACAAAATTTTGTCATCTTAATGGATTAAATCATAATTGAAAGCACAATAATTCTAATTTCACAATCCTTTTATGGTGAATCTAATTAATAGCATTTAAAGGTCTTTAGGCTTGTATCATGCTTTTATTATCACAATACTCCCACAGAGCAAGAGTAAGCTCCAAAGCCTTTGAAATATGATGGAGATTTCCACTGCCCTCAAACTGCCTTAAAATTTGTAATTTCGTATCCAAGACAATTGCCTTAATGCTCTTTGCTAGTAGTACTTTTGCTATTATTTACCTACTGTGGCCTCTCTCAGATATGTTTGTCCTATGACACTAAATCAGACAGCCACAATGCCTTGAGAGAAAGAAGACAGTAAGTCTGAGGATTAAAATGCAAGCCAACCTAAGACTGATGAGAGAAGGTAGAGGTTCGTATTCTGGGCACGGAGATCCTGCTGACGAACTGTTTGGTGGTGGAGGCACAGGTAGTGGAGGAGAAAGTCCCAAATGTTACATATCTTTCCTCCTCTGCCATACCACAATACAATTGTAGGTCTCCCGAGAACAGGTTTGCTAGTCCAGTCCTAGTTTTCCTGTTAGTTGCCGTCCTGGCCAGTCATCAGAAGGGATTCAGGAGTAGCTGGTTATAAAATTAAAAGTAGCTCACCGAAGAGGATAACTACAAAAATCCTCAATGCCATTCTTTCATATTATGGTTTAAAGTAGCATCTCCCAAAATGCATAGAGCAGACCACATTCCTAAGTGAAGTGTCATGAAGAAAGGTGTTTTCAGTGGCCAGATATATTTGAGAAACGTAAAATGTTGTGAAATAGTAAGAAATGTATGTATTGGTTTCTGACTCAGTTCCTGACACAGAGCTCCTAAAACCCTTGTAGGCAGAGGTGCTAGGAGGATCTTTCGTTCTAATATTTAGTCTTTGACCCTGGTTACTAACACGGAGATCCTAAGACTTTCGTAATATCCTGAGTAATAGGAGCATGTGACACTGAGCTCCTAAATCCCTTGGAATTTCCTGGGTGAAAGGAAACTCGTTTGCTCTTATGAGGTGACTCTTGGTGGGCTCCTGCGTGGGGGTTGGTCACCAGAAAGACCAAGTCATGATTAGAAGTGGAAATTTTCAGCTCCATCCCCTATTCTCCAGAGAGAGGCTAGAAATTGAGATAATAATCAATCATGCCTATATGATGAAGCCTCCATAAAATCCCAGTAGTAAGGAGTTAGGGGAGTTTCCAGGTTGGTGAACGCATCCATGTGCCAGGCACACCCCAGCTCCACGGGAACAGAAGCTCCTGCACTCAGGACCCTTCCAGACCTCACTGTATGTATCTCTTCATCCAGCTGTTCACCTGTGTCCTTTATCACACTCTTTATTATATAATAAACAGGTAAATGTAAGTAAGTGTTTCTCTGAGTTGAGTGAGCTATTCTAGCAAAGGATCAAATCCAAGGAGGGGGGTCATAGGAACCTCCAATTTGCAGCCAAGTTGGACAGAACTTGTGGATAACCTGGGGACCTACAGTCCCAGGTTGGTGTCTGAAGTGGGGAGCAGTCTTGTGGGACTGAGCCCTTCACCAATGGGGCCTGTGTTAACTCAGGTTAGTGTCAGAATTAAATTGAATTGCAGGAAGGACACTCAGCTGGTGTTGCAGAGGATTGTTTTGTGGTGGGGGAAACCCCACATATCTGGTGTCTTAAGTATTGTGTGTGTGAGTAAAGAAGAAACTGTGGGTTTTTCCTAGACACATGTCATGCCCTCACTGTGGACTCACAATGTACATTACTTCATGAAGACCTGTGCTGAAGAAGTCGGTGTTGCAAATTAAACCTGCCAACTGTTCTTCAATTGATTTAACCACAGGACATATTTTTTCCCTTTTGTTACACTTTTAACCTCCCATGGAGCTAATATTATGCAGAACATATTCTGTAAAATGCTGGTCTGAAGATTTTCCAAATTTATAACTTACTGAAGTTTGTAGCTGCATCAGATCCCTTTGGAGGTGTGGTGGGTATAAATTAAATCTATAAACCTTTGAAGCTGCTCTTTTGAGTGCCTCAAGGAATGTTTCTGCAAGTATCAGCTTAATAAACAAACAGCAACATCTGATTTTTCATTACTATCAAGTCCATAAAGTAAATCTTAGCTGCACATATGGTTAATTACCAGTATCATAAAGCTTTCTTGAAAAGCATAAATATTTACATCAAAGTTAGCATTTGAGTTATGCTGGATTTTGGCCACTGTGAAGGCTAAAATTTAATAATAATAATTAACATGTAGTGGGAATTATTAGAAAGATTTTTCCCTTGTATTATCTTCCTTTCAGCAATTCAGTGAAGGGAATAGGATGGTGGTATTATTCTACCTTTTTAAAAATTGATATTTACATTTGTGTGTGTTGTGTGTAATAGCATTATTCTGTACATAGAATAATTTCGTGCTTCAAGGACTAAACAGAGGTCTCAGTGTCTTTATTGGGCATGCTCCTAACTTTTCATGATGTTATGGGTAATACAACCAAGTACTTTGATGTCATTTTCTAAGACATAAAGTTGAAATCGTGTTGTCTATTGTTATTTGCTTCTTTGGAAGTACATATAATCCCATCCAAATATTGCTTTTCTCTGCTTTTTTGCACACTATTGATAATTGTTTAAGATACTCAAGTCATTTTTTGTTCTGTCTTTCAAAAAAATTGTTACTACCTTTAGGATAAAGTCAGTTTGTGTAGGTTTGCTTTTTTAAATTTTCTCCCCCAGAAGCTGATGTAGCACTGGGTACAAAGAAGGTGCTCCATGAAAGCTATCACTGCCTGAGGCTCCTTGGGCTGATGACTCTTAGATGTAATAGAATTTACAGAATTATATGGGAAACAGCTAGATGACTGACTGAACATTTCATTTTTCATCCAGTTGTTCAACTTTTTAAATACATTTTATTGAAGTATAACATAAATAAGTACATAAATATAAGCATAAAGGTCAGCTAATTTTCATAAAGTGGACATACCAGGTAGCCAACCCATAAAACTACAATATTGTCAGCACAAATCCTTTCGTGCCCCTACCAGTCACTAAACCCTCCAAGTAAACCACTATCCTGACTTCTAACACCATAGATTTATGTGAGAGAATCGTATAGTATATTCTCTTTTGTGTTTGGCTTCTTTCACCCAATAATAATTTTTAAGATTCATCTGTGGTATGTGTAGCGGTTGTTTGTTTATTTTTAGTGCTGTATGACATTCAATTGTAATTTACTTACCGATTCTACTATATATGAACATTCAGATTGTTTTGTTTTGTCCCCAGGAAGGTAATGCCATCTATGAATAATGACATATTTCTTTCTTCCTTTCTAATCCTCATGTCTTCTCTATCCATATCTTATTGTGCTGGCTAAGACTTCCACTGAAATGTTGAAGAGAAATGATGATACCAGGCATTCTTGTCTTTTTCCTGGTCTTATGGGGAAGACTTTCAGTATTTTACAGTAAAGTGTGATATTTACTGTAAATTTTATTAAAATCAAATTAAAGATGTTTCCTTTTATTTCAAGTTTCCTATGAGTTTTTGTCTTGAATGGGTATTGAATTCCATCAAATCTTTTTTCTGCATCTTTTCCTGCATTCTGCTAATGTGCTGAATAATAGTAACGGGATTTTGATTCTTAAATCAAGTATTATTAGAAGGACTAACTTTATCATGAGATATTCTGTTTAGGAGTTTTGAAACTTGAATTGCCCTCTAATTTTGCTTTCAGTTGACATCTTGTAAGATTTAAATATCATGGTTATGCTGCCCAGGAAAGTATCACCTGTGTATCTTCTTCTATTGTATGTTCTCTTTTCCCTTTTAACCTTTATTTTGCATGCCTGGTGAGTTTTGATTGAATATGAGACATTGTGTGGGAAAAATTGTTGAGGATCTTGATGACATCTTCCTCCAGAGACAATTCACCTTATCTGTGATAGACAGATAAAGTGAAGAGGGATTACCTCAATCAAATCAAAGACTGTGGGGCCAGCCCAGTGGCATAGCAGTTAAGTTTGCACGCTCCGCTTTGGGGCCTGGGGTTCGCCAGTTCGGATCCTGGGCACGGACATACTCACCTCTCATCAAGCCATGCTGAGGTGGCATCCCACATAAAGCAACTAGAAGCATGCACAACTATGACATACAATTATCTACTGGGGCTTTGGGGAGAAAAAAAGCAAAAAATAAAAAATAAAAATCAACGACTGTGCTGGCATCAGACTAGATTACATTTTTCGTAAAAAATTTGTCTACCATTGGTTCACACCTCCACTGGTGGATAACCTTTTTGGGCTTTCAACTGAGATCCAGGATTGTTTACGAGGGTCTCTCTTCCTTGGAAGATTCTAATCTTCAACTTTTTCTCTTTAGTGTAGTGAGACTGCTGAAAACTTCATTCTGCTTTTCAAAAGCTTTCTGCTTACCTTAGCAATTTTCCCTGTGAAGTTTATACATTTGGTAATGCGCTTTGAGGAAAACCACAAGTATAGGGCCCAATTCTCCACATCTTCCTTCCCTTTGGATCTTAGTCCCTTAAGTGCTAATCATCTTGGCAGTCCTAGGCTCTAGACTCCAAATTTTGTCTCTTTAGCCCTGGGAAATTGCCAGAGGCATTGCTGGCTTCTCTAATTCTTAACTGTGGACCTGTTCCCATATTCTCAACCTTTCTATCTTCGCCAAGTATCAGCAGGTGCCTCTATGAGAAAGGTGGCTTACACAATGTCAGCTCCCCATCCTTTGATTCCCTTCCATCTGGAATCTTGGCTTTCTAATGTGTAGTTGCCTTGGAATTTCTCTAAAGCTTTCAAACAGAAGATTTTTGTGTTTTATTTAACTTTATACTTGCTCTAAGAAGGAGCTTTAATCTGCAGATTGGTAATTCATCATTCCTGGAAATGAAAGAGGTTACTCCAGGAATTTAATATTTTTCTGATAAATCCAAAAAATATTTTTTACTGCTTACTACTAATTAGAATCAAAAGCACCTTTTGGGTGGAATTGCCTCACATTGGACATTCTGTCTTGTGGAATATAAAATATCTGTGGAGGAAAGGAAGTTTTGGGACTCAAATAGCGTAATTTTGCATAAATGGATTACAGTATTTACCAGAACTTGAAAGTATTCAGAAATATTTTTGTTCTCAATTGTTCAAAGTCTTTTTTCCTCTCAATTATACACAGTTAAGTAACGACACAGCTATTTCAATGTTCCTTCCTACAATGGAGATATAATGGTTTATTAACAGTACTTACATACTACCATTTCCTGAATGCAATGTCTTCTTCTCCATTCCCACCTTCATGTTTTCTGTGTGGGGATTGATTCCTAAATGGAAAATATTGTCTATGAGTATTCATGATAATGCGTAAGTTAATGACATAGGAGAAAGCAATGTAAATTAAGATAACAAAACCTTTGTGATTGAGAAATCGCATAGTATTTATGTCATATTATGTTATTTCTTGATATAAAAAGGCAATGCAAGATATTCATTTAAGCAATATAGCCCAATAATCATAACCACATATTACAAGGTAAACAGATTTTTTTTTATTAACTCATTGGATAAAAGAGTTAACAGAAAATTCTTGAGTTATATATAAATAGTAAAAATCTTAGCTTTAAATGAGGGAAAAAATCCTTGAGTATATTAAAGAACTTGTTTACTGTGGTAGCTAATGATGAAATGTAAGTTATAATGCTATAAATAGCAGAAGACAAACTATGTGGAAAGAACTGACATTGTAAGAATATTCCAAGACTTATCTTTAACTAAGACCAGTAGAAATGTGAAAGTTTTGTACATCTTTGCAGTGTGCATTATTCTTTATTTCATTTTAATGATTCTCCATCACTAGGGCAGGGAAGAAAAAAATTGCTGTCAACATCCTTATTCATTAAAGAGTTGG
Organism: Tapirus indicus; assembly: GCA_031878705.1. Taxonomy (NCBI): domain Eukaryota; kingdom Metazoa; phylum Chordata; class Mammalia; order Perissodactyla; family Tapiridae; genus Tapirus; species Tapirus indicus. Next base: position 44,111,084 of record CM062925.1, read on the forward strand.
GAATAAAAGAATCCAATAAACATCTGCTCCTTTCAATTGTCTTAGTAATGAGAGGTTTTTCCAATTTGTGCTGTGCCATCTTTGAATCATTTCTCATTTATACCCCACAAATTCTATTCAACTGGGGAAACAGAAGAATTAAAAAAGAGCTAACCAAAACTTTTGACTCATCATAGTTACAATTTTAATATTTTCTTTTCTTAAAAATAATATTTATTAGATATCAAAGAATTCTAAACAAAGGTAAAACAATTTTAAAAAATTTCAAGCATGGCTCATATCCTTCTATCAATATTTTGACTTTTCCTTACTCAAGAGAAAATAAATATCTAAAGGTTGCATTTGTTCTCACTCCCAAATAGGCTACTAGTTCTTGGGTCTATACTCCTTCAAATCTTATGGTTGATTATTATTAAGGCAGTCTTCCTAAAAATAAAGACAACCTCTTTTTATGTTATCCGAATTGTTATTCTATGTACAATTGACATTCCTAAGCATTTTGTTTCCTTGGTCTTGGTTTACTACCCCTAAAAAATTTTGTCAAAGATATATCATTGTAAAAACAAGAAGAAAGAAAGAAAAGAACATCCTGATATCCATGTCTAATTAGGAATTCATAATAAACTTTATTCATCAATATTTCACACGACAATTTCACACATGCAATTTCTAGGGAGTATTTTGGAAGGTATATCCAATATGTCTTAAAAGTATTGCAACCTGCAAAAAAATAGAAAGAATAAGTTAACTTGGTTTTAAAGAATAAACGAGGGGCCGGCCCAGTGGTGCAGTGGTTTAGTTCGTGTTTGGCAGCCCGGGGTTCACCGGTTCGGATCCTGGACACCTGCTGACGCACTGCTTGTCAGCCATGCCATGGCGGCGTCCCATATAAAGTAAAGGAAGATGGGCATGATGTTAGCCCAGGGCCAGTCTTCCTCAGCAAAAAGAGGAAGATTAGCAACGGATGTTAGCTCAGGGCTGGTCTTCCTTACAAAAAAAAAAAAAAAAAAAAGAATAAATGAAAGCAAATGCTAATGTTGGGGAATTGAGGGAAGTATTTTATAATTATGGCTCAGGTTTCTTTGGAAGCCGACATTATTTTTTTCTAGTAGAAGAAATAATGGCTGTTATATTTAAATGGACTTAACTGTCCACTCTTATTAGCATAAGCCTACTATATCCAATTGAGAGGATAGTTCTAAGAATGTCAAATCACAAAGTTTAAACAAGTCCTGGTGATTTTTCTTGCACAGCTGAAAAACCTTAGCAGTTCAATGTCAGGACAGAAATTAAATTCAGGGGCATAGGGCAAGATCAGTTATACACAATTCTAAAAAATTGTAAGTTTATAAAAACAGCCTGGAATTTCTAGTTTAAGATGGTGGAAGAAAATTTTCCTTCCCTCTGTTTCTTCAAATCTTGCCAACAACAAAAAACAACTAACGATAGAAGAAGACATTCCATCTTAAGGGAAACAAGGAAATCGTCATGGCTCAAAGGATAAATTTTTAAGATCATTTGCCAAATACTGTTGAATGAGAATCAAAATGAGGCATCAGAGACAATGTATAGATTTCCCCCTAGTTAAGATGGCATACAAAATGATCATGATTAATTATAATATGAGATCTGGGGTCTTGAAAGATGAAAAAATGTCCCAGTGGAGATCCAGTTTGATATCTCAGAATGGTGGGGAAGACAGAGATGAAGGCAGAAAAAAAAAAGTGTGTACAAAAAGCATCAAAAACAAAATAGAGGTTGTGGACTGCTCCAGATTTTTCTAGGTCTTCCAGCCACCACACACCCAGTTTGACCCCACATGACTTTCCATTAGAAAGGATTAACATTCAAAGATGAGTAATGTTATGCAAGAGGGTCGGAGGCACACACCACTAGCAGCACATAGTCCCAATATACCATAGAATTTATTAGGGGAAAATTTATAAGTAGAGAAATAGTAAGATGAGTATAGTTCCTTACACTCCCATTTTTCTCTAACATGGGATGGACATAGATATTCTGTATGCATCAAAGCCAAAGTTCTGGGAGAGAGGGTCTGGCTAGGTTAGGATTTGGGACATGCGACTGAGTACTCCAAGAATGAGCAAGAGCCTAACATTGTGTTATATATTTACAGGTAAGCCTAAGATGGGGACTGGGGAACACCTAGTTTCTCTAAGTCAGGGGTGGAAAACTTTTTCTGTAAAGAGTAAGATAGCATCTATTTTATATAGCGATTGCCTCTGTGGGCTATATGCTCTCTGTTGCAGCTACTCTACTCTTCTGTGGCAGCATGAAAGCAGCCATAGACAGTACATAAACAAATGAGCAGGGTCATGTATCAATATAACTTTATTTATGACACTGAAATTTGAATTTCATATAACTTTCATGTTTCATGAATTATTGCTCTTTTTTGGATTTTTTTTCAGCCATATAAAAATATGAAAACAATTTTCAGTTCACATGCGATTTAAAACAGGCAGTGGGCTGGATTGGGACCTTGAGTTGTAGTGTTTGCTAATGTCTATGTTAAGCAACAAGAAATTCATCAAGTGGTCTCTCGGCCTTGGAACAATGCTGGGGAATATGCATGCCAAACTTCAAAATGTGCAGGCCAGACACATGAGGGGAGTTTTCACTGCTATTTACTGTGGGAACCTGGTCGAGCTCCTGGAGGTATAAGCAAGCTCAGTACACAGACAGATTTTGGGAACTCTCAGTCTGCAGCAATCCTGGAGAATCTTCTGCAGATAATTTACAGAAAGGAAAAAGGAAGTCTTGGGATAACTCTGAATATCTAACCCAGGTTATTCCGGTGCAGTGTGTTGGAAGCCTGATTTTGGGGAAACCTTAGCCTTCAGGATTGACCTCATATTTTGAAGATTCTGCAAAACCAGATCCATAAATCTATCTGTACAAGAGTTTGGAAGATGGCAGCTAGGAGGGTCCTGAACTTGCCTCCTCCCATGGACACAACAAACTTTCAACTACCAATGGAACGATTTCCTCAGAGAGAGATCTGGAAACTAGATAAAAAGAACCTCCACAGCAAGGGACAACACAGACAGAAAGATGGAAGAGGCAGAGGTACAGCCCTGCTGAGGAAAAGACCACACCCCAGGTGCAGCACCTCACGGTTGGGAGTGATTTCAAAGGAATGGAGCTTTTCCTCCTCAAAGGAGTGGGGAATTTAAGCTCCAAATTAGACACTCCAGCCCTTAGATCCAGCACAAGAGAAACAAGATCCCATAATACCTGGCTCTGAAAACCAACAAGGAATACAGCCACTAAAACTACAGAACTTCAGGGAAAGGAAAACCTGCTCTTAAAGGACGCATGCATAGTCCTTCCAGGTCATTCAACCCAGAAACTAGCACAAAAACACCAGGCAGGAAAGTGCATAGTCCATTGGTAAGAGAAACTCACTTACTAAGCTTGGAGCACATCCCAGAGAAGGAAGAGTAAGCTGGGCCCACCCCCTAGGGTCTGAGACACTGGCAGCAGCCATGATTGTGACCTAGCTCAATAGTGTTGACACAGACACTGGAAGGGGCCATTGGAATCCTTCCTCTAGCTTGTTAGCACAGGGGTCTGCCCCACCCACTAGAGCACCTGAGGCAACTGAGCACAGCCAGACAGCAGGCAGCCGATCCAGGGACTGGCCCCCCAGCGAGCCACAGCTGACTTGTGCCCCTTGGCCTCACAAATAGCCATATAGAGGAATCTGTCCCACATACAAATGCCTGAAACAGTTGCAGGATGCCACATCTGGGGCCTGCCCAGCCCATCAGTGCTCCTGAGGCAGCTGTGCACTGCAGGGCCCAGTGGCCAGTTCTTGCCAGAGGCCTGATCCACCCAAAAGTGAGCTGGCAACAGCCAAGTGCCTCATAGCTAGCACCAATGGAAGCATGCTAAAGCATCTGAGGTAACTGAGTGTCACAGGGCCATGCAGCCAGCCACACTGGGGGCCTGCAGCAGTTGTGTGTCTCCAGGCCTAGCAACCAGTCAAACTGGTGACCTAACTCGCTTACCAGCAAAACTGTAGTAGTTGAGTGCTACCAGTCCATACGGCCAGCCATGCAGGGGGCTTGCCCTGTGTAATAACATGCCCATAGCATCCTCATGTGGCCTCACAACTAGCCAGCCTGAGAGCCAGCCCAGCCTATCCTCATACTTGCAGTAATAGAAACCCTGCCACAACAGAAGAGCACATACAGCCCACACAGGGAACAACCTTGGAGCATTTGGCAGGGGTGACAAGAGGGGAGCATGGTCCTGGGGCCCCATAAGACATTGCCTACAAAAGCTCACATTTCCAAGATCAGAAGACATAGCTGATCTACCTAATACTTAGAAATAAATACAGATAAGTAGGCAAAATGAGGAGGCAAAAGAATATCTTCCAAATAAATGAACAGGACAAATCTCAGAAAAAGAACTAAATGAAACAGAGATAAACAATCTACTTGATAAAGAGTAAAAACTAATAGTGATAAGGATGTTCACTGACCTGGGGAGAAGAATAGATGAACACAGTGAGAACTTCAACAAAGAATTAAAAAGTATAAGAAAGAACCAATTGGAGCTGAAGATTACAATAATGGCAATGAAAAATTCACCTGAGGGAATCAATAGCAGATTAGGTGACAGTGAAGTATGGATTAGCAATCTGGATGAAAGAGTAAAGGAAATCACCCAAGCTGAACAGAAAAAAAGAGAAAAGAATTAAAGGGACAGTCTAAAGAACAAGAATAGTCTAAGGACTAAAAGAACAAGGACAGTCTAAGGAACCTCTGGGACAACATCAGGCATACTAACATGCACATTATTCGTGTCCCAGAAGAAAACAAGAGAGACAAAGGGGCAGAGAACTTCTATGAAGAAATAATAGCTGAAAACTTCCCTAACCTGGGGAAGGAAATAGACATCCAGGTACAGGAAGAGCAGAGAATACCAAACAAGATGAATCCAAAGAGACTCACAGCAAGACACCTTATAATTAAGATGTCAAAAATTAAAGATAGAGGGCTGGCCCTGTGGTGTAGCAGCAAAGTTTGTGTGCTCCACTTTGGCAGCCCAGGGTTTGCAGGTTTGGATCCTGGACACAGACAGACATGCCGCTTGTCAAGCCATGCTGTTGTGGTGTCCTATATAAAGTAGAGGAAGATGGGCATGGATGTTAGCCCAGGGACAGTCTTCCTCAGCAAAAAGGAGGATTGGCAATGGATGTTAGCTCAGGACTAATCTTCCTCACACACACACACACAAAAGAATTAAAGATAGAGAATCCTAAAAGCTGCAAAAGAAAAGCAACAAGCTGCCTATAAAGGAAACCCCATAAGGCTATCAGCTGACTTTTCAGCAGAAATCTTACATGCCAGAAGGGAGTGGCATGAAATATTCAAGGTGCTGATAGGAAAAAAACCTACAACCAAGAATACTCTACCAGGCAAAGTTATCACTCAGAATGGAAAGAGAGATAAAGAGTATTCCAAACAAGCAAAAACTAAAGGAGTTCATCAACACTAAACCAGCCTTACCAGAAATGTTAATGGGATTTACTTAAGTGGAAAGGAAAAGTCCACAAATAGGAATAAGAAAATTGTCAAAGAAAAAAATATCACTGGTAAAGGCAAATATAAAGAAAGGTAGTGGATCAACCACCTATAAAGCTATATGAAGGTCAAAAGACAAAAGTACTAAAATCATCTATGTCTATGATAAGAGATTAAGGGATACACAAAAATAGAAGAGGTAAAATATCAAAAACTTAAAACATTGGGGGAGAGTAAAAGTGTAGGGCTTTTAGTAAGAGGTTGAACTTAAGAAACCGTCAACTTAATATAAATTGCTATTTACATAGGTTATTCTATATGAACCTCACGGTAACCACAGAGCAAAAAAAATTATAATAAATACACAAAAAATAAAGAGAAAGAAACCCAAACATAACACCAAAGAAAACCATCAAATCATAAAGGAAGAGAGCAAGAGAAGAAGAAAGGAACAGAGGAGATCCAGGAGAAAAAGTAACAAAATGTCAGTAAACACATACTTATCAATAGCTACTTTAAATGTAAATGGACTAAATGCTCCAATCAAAAGGCAAAGGGTGGCTGAATGGATAAGAAAACAAGACCCATATGTATGCTGCATAGAAGAGACACACTTCAGACCTAAAGACACTCACAAACTGAAAGTGAAGGGATGGAAAAACATACTCCATGCAAATGGCAGTGAAAAGAAAGCTGGAGTAACAATACTTGTATCAGACAAAACAGACTTTAAAACAAAAACTGTAACAAGAGACAAAGAAGGGCATTACATAATGATCAAGGGAAGAATCCAACAAGAGGATATGACACTTGTAAATATCTATGGGCCTAACACAGGAGCACCTAAATACATAAAGCAATTATTATCAGACATAAAAGTAGAAATTGACAGTAACACAACAATAGTAGGGGACTGTAACACTCCACTTACATCAAAGGATAGATCATCCAAACAGAAATCAATAAGGAAACATTGGCCTTAAATGAAAATTTGACCAGATGAACTTAATAGATGTATACAGAAGATTCCATCCAAAATACAGGATACACATTCTTTTCAAATGCAAATGAAACATTCTCCAGGATAGATCACGTATTAGGAAACAAAACAAGTCTCAATGAATTTAAGAAGGTTGAAATAATATCAAGCATGTTTTTCTGCCCACAATAGTAAGAAACTAGAAATCAACTACAGGAAGAAAACTGGAAAAGTCACAAATGTGTGGAAATTAAACAAAATGCTACTGAACAACTATTGAGTCAATGAAGAACTCAAAGGAGAAATAAACAAATACCTGGAAACAAATGAAAAGGAAAATACAACATACCAAAATCTATGGGGTACAGCAAAAGCAGTACTAAGGGGAAAGTTTATGGAAGTACAGGCCTACCTCAAGAAACAAGAAAAATCTCAAATAAGCAATGTAACATTACACCTAAAAGAATGAGAAAAAGTAGAATAAGTGAAGCCCAAAATCAGTAGAAGGAAGTAAACAATAAAAATCAGAGCAGAAATAAATGAAATAGATTGAAAAGACAATAGAAAAGATCAATGAAACTAAGAGCTGGTTCTTTGAAAAGATAAACAAAATTGACAAACCTTTAGCTAGACTCACCAAGAAAAAAAGAGAGAAGGCTCAAATAAATACAATCAGAAACAAAAGAGGAGAAATTACAACAGATACCACAGAGATACAAAGGATTATAAGAGAATACTATGAAAACCTATACACCAACAAATTAGATAATCTAGAGGAAATGGATAAATTCTTAGAATTATACAACCCTCCAAAGCTGATTCAAGAAGAAATAGAAAAGCTGAGGAGACTGATTACTAGTAAGGAGATTGAAACAATCAAAAATTTCCCAAAAAACAGAAGTCCAGGACCAGACAGCTTCCCTGGTGAATTCTACCAAACATTCAAAGAAGATTTAATACCCATGCTTCTCAAACCCTCCCAAAAAGTTGAAGAGGAGAGGATGCTTTCTAACTCATTCTATGAGGCCAAAATTACCCTGATACCAAAACCAGACAATGACAACACAAAAGAAAGAAAATTACAGGCCAATATCACTGATGAACATAGATGCAAAAATCCTCAACAAAATATTAGCAAATTGAATACAAGTGATCAAGTGAGATTTATTCCAGGGATGCAAAAATGGTTCAACATCTGCAAATAAGTCAATGTGATACACCACATTAACAAAATGAAGAATAAAAATTACATGATCTCAATAGATGCAGAGAAAGCATTTGACAAGATACAGCATCATTTACAGTGAAAGCTCTGAATAAAATGAGTATAGAAGGAACATAATACAAGCCATATATCACAAATCCACAACTAACATCATACTCAATGGTGAAAGAAATGAAAGCTATCTGTCTAAGAATAGGAACAAAACAAGGATGCCCACTTTTGCCACTCTTATTTAACATAGTACTGGAAGTCCTAGCCAGAGCAATTAGGCAAAAAAAGAAATAAAAGTTATCCAGATTGGAAAGGAAGAAGTAAAATTGTCACTATTTGTAGATGACATGATTTTATATGTAGAAAACCCTAAGGAATCTGCCAACAAACTATTAGAAATAATAAACGAATACAGTAAAGTTGCAGGGTACAAAATGAACATGCAAAAATCAGTTGTATTTCCATACATGAACAACAAAATAGCAGAAAAGGAAATAAAAAATACAATGACAACAAGAAGAATAGAATACCTAGGAATAAATTTAACCAAGGAGGAGGTAAAAGACACATACACTGGAAACTACACAACATTGTTGAAAGAAATCAAAGATGCAAAAAAACACAAATATATTCTGCGCTCATGGATTAGAAGAATTAACATAGTTAAATGGTCCATACTTCCTAAAGCAATCTACAGATTCAGTGCAATCCCTATCAAAGTCTTAATGACATTTTTCATGAAAATAGGGTGATAAATCATAAAATTTATACAGAAAAACAAGATTCCAAATAGCCAAAGTAACCCTGAGAAAAAAAGAACAAAGCTGAAGGTATCACACTCCCTGATTTCAAAATATACTACAAAGCTGTAGTAATCAAAACAGCATGGTACTGGCAGGAAAGCGGACCCACAAATCAGTGGAACAGAATCCAGAGCCCAGAAATAAACTCACACATTTATGGACAGCTAACTTTTAACAAAGGAGCCAAGAATATGCAATAGAGAAAGGAAAGTCTCTTCAATAAATGGTGTTGGGAAAACTGGACAGCCACACACAAAAACATGAAAGTAGACCATTATCTTACACTATATGCAAAAATTAACTTAAAACATACTAAAGACTTGAATTTAAGACCTGAAACCATAAAACCCCTAGAAAAAAACATAGGCAGTACATTTTTTGACATCAGTCTTAGCAGCATCTTTTTGAATATGTCTCTTCAGGCAAGGGAAACAAAAGAAAAAATAGACAAACAAGACTACATCAACCTAAAAAGCTTCTACACAGCAAAGGAAACCATTAACAAAATGAGAAGACAACATAACAATTGGGAGAAGATGTTTGCAAATCATTTAACTGATAAGGGGTTAATATCCAAAATATTTAAAGAACTCGTACAACTCAACAACAAAAAAGTAAACAATCTGATTAAAAAATTGTCAGAGGATCTGAACAGACATTTTTCCAAAGAAAATATACAGATGGCCAACAGGCACATGAAAAGATGTTCAACATCACTATATTAGGGAAATGCAAATCAAAACCACAGTGAGATATCACCTCATGCCTATCAGAATGGCTATTATTAAAAAGACAAGAAATCACAAGTGTTAGAGAGAATGTGGAGAAAAGGAAACCATCATACACTGCTGGTAGAAATGTAAACTGGTGCAATCACTATGAAAAACAGTATGGAGATTTCTCAAAAAATTAAAAATAGAAATACCATATGATCCAGCCATTCCACTTTTGAGTATTTATCCAAAGAATATAAAAACACAAATGCAAAAAGATATATGCACCCCTATGTTCATTGCAGTATTGTTCACAATAGCCAAGACTTGGAAGCAACCCAAGTGCCCACTGATGGATGAATAGACAAAGAAGATGTGCTATATATATACAATGCAATACTACTCGGCCATAAAAAGATCAAGTCTTGCCATTTGTGACAACATGGATGGACCTTGAGGGCATTATGCTCAATGAAATGAGTCATGTGGAGAAAGCCAAATACAATATGATTTCACTCATATGTGGAAATAAAACAACAACAACAAACAGACACATAGACACAGAAAATAGATTGGTGGTTACCAGAGGTGATATAGGGAGAGGGAAGGGTGAAAAGGGTAAAAGGGACATGGGTATGGTGATGGATGGCAATTAAACTTTGGGTAGTGAACATGACGTTGTCTACACGGAAGTTGAAATATAATGACGTACACCTGAAGTTTATATCATGTTATAAACCAATGTTTCCTCAAAAATTAATTAAAAATTCTTTTAAAAAAATTTCAAGATGTGCCAACCAAGAGCCTGGGAAACAGCCTTACATGCCAGGGATGCTGACGTGAGCCAAAGATCTTGGTTCTCTGCAGACCAATTCAGTCCACTGAACCAGCTCTCAGCTAAGCTGCCAAAAGGGAGAAGGCCTCTGGAGTCATCCAGATGTGTCTCTCATCAAGTAGTCAGAAAATCTCTAACATTAAAACCACACATTAAAGCTTACTTTTTATAGAAGATTAAGACCATTAAAAAAGGCCAGTGAAGAAGAGATAGAAGAGAATTATTCAAAAAAACACAGGTAAAGTGAGAAAAACAGAAAGAAATTATAGATGATACAATTACTTTAAATTACAATGCAAAAAGAGAAGTGTTCAAATAAAGGAATGTAAAAGAAAGAAAGGGTTGAAAAGTGAGCTTATAGATCTTAGGAAAGAAATGCAAGCGAATAATAAAAATATGATGGTTCTGAAAGACACATTAAAAACATCACACAAAAATGGCCAGCCCAGTGGCATAGTGGTTGAGTTTGGCACGCTCCGCTTCGGTGGCCTGGGTTCGCAGGTTTGGATCCCAGGCACAGACCTACACTACTCATCAAGCCATGTTGTGGTGGCGTCCCACACAGAAAATAGAGGAAGATGGGCATGAATGTTAGCTAAGGCCCACTCTCCCTCAAGTAAAAAGAGGAAGATTGGCAACAGGTGTTAGCTCAGGTCCAATCTTCCTTACCAAAAAAAAAATCACGCAAAAATGAACATCACTGAAAACAAAGTCAAAGTGTAGTGGGTGGGCTGAAGTAAATCACATAATTAAAAAGTAGAAAACAAAACAGAACATGAACATGATTATGGAGGAAATTACAGATACAGCAAAGGATACTGAACTATACATAATTTGTTTTCTTAAGAACAGAATGAGTATCACGAAATTCAAGTACACTGTTAACCTGTCTTGAAATATGGCAGGCTTAAATCTATAGATTAAGTCTCACAGTGTTCCAGGAAAAATGGATACAGAGGGACTGATAAAAATACATGCATTCTGGTAAATTCCTCAGTCTTTAAGAATAGAAGAATCTTATGGGTATTTATGAATGAATGAAAGAGCAAGTCACATTCAAAGAGGAATGTCAGGTGGTCTTTAGAGTTCTCCAAAGAAATATTCAGTGCCAGAAAAAGTGTAGAAATATCTACAAATTTCCAAGAAAAAATGTTACTCTAAATTTATATCTAGTGAATTTGTCCTTTATATTTAAATAAAAGACAGCTGCATAATGAAATTTAGCCAAACAAGAGATAACACACACAAAAAAGCTTAGGAAAATAGAAACTGTAGAAAATCACAGTTAGTGAGAGTTAAATCCATTTACGCCAGCACCAAAGATTAAAGAACTAAAATAATTATGCAATCTAACGTGAATGTTATAATTCTTGGAAATGTTAAAATGATAATATAATTAAAAATGGAAGCTAAAAGAGCAAGTGTGGGAGGAAGTATGAGTGATATTTTCCTCATATTTCTAAGCAGAGAGTCAAATATTTTTCAAGCTTGAAATATGTAGTTAGAAATAACTTTTTAGACATGCAAGTGCTCAAAATATTACCTCCCATGTGCAACTTCTCAGTAAGTACTATTGAGTGTTCTCCATAAAAAGGAGGAAATAATGAAAAGGGAAATTATAAGACCAGGAAACAAGAGGTATGTAATAGATACCTGTCATATGTGACCATCCAATACTTCAAAAATTCCAACAACATGATAAATTCCCATGTTATGAGTCCCATCTTCCCAGAGGTACAGCCCAGAACACTTGTTTCTCTAGCCACCTTGCAGCTAGAGGGCAGGCACATGGCCCAGGATCTACTAGACAGAAGCTTCCACATGAGTCTTCAATTTTAAAGTAAGAAATATAACAAACCTGGCTATGTTTAATTTTGCTGCTGTTGTTTGTTTGTTTTGGTTTGTTTTTTCTGGAATGGATGGCCAAAGATGTTCAGATTTTGGTAATACTTGTCAAGTAGTGTTTCTAGCATCTCAGATGTGAAAGGTAGAAGTGGTGGTTTTGACTTCTTAATTATGTTGGATCTTGATATGGTTCTGCATATTATTCTTTGAATATTAGTCGTGAATCTGGTCTTGCAGCTCTCCCAAACATTCTGTAAGTTACATGACATCTTTTGCTAAACTGGACATTTTTGCTAAAAATAAAAGACCCTAAATTTTGTTATTGTCAATTAAAAAGCTGTCTTTAAGAGGTATGTCTTGCATACACATACATGTGTGCTTGGCATACACACACACACACAGAGAGACTTCGTAATTCTTTAAGTCTCACCTCAGTTTCCTATTTCAGTTAAAGCTAAATAAAATTAAACTTAATTTTATGTTTAAAATACTATGATGATACCATTTCATTGTCTGAACTATTCCTGTCTTTTAGACTGCTTGCGTGTGAATAAAGGAAGAGTAGGTTGATGGCCACCAAAACAAATTGTTGAGTGATGGGTGGTGAGATTTGTAGTAAATTTTTGTTTTCTATTCTGTAACTTTCCACTTTGCCTTACTTTTTTTCTTTTTGAAAATGAGGGGATATTTTTTATAAAAGCCATAAATAATTACAAGAAAAATTGGTGTAAATGAATAGTTTCATTCACAATATTTATTGCACATTTTAAAAATATTTTTCCCTGTGCAGGCAATTCTTTATATGTGAGTGTACACTTGTGTGTGTATGAGTGTGTTTGTGTTATTTAAGGATTGTTGGAAACTAGCCCACTATTTAACTAATTTTTTCTATTTTTTTATCATGTATTCATACCTCATGTATGTATCTGAATAGAAGTTAAGAAATGTAGAGATCAGAATTTCACATAACTATTTCTCATCACAACAAAAATTAAAACCTGTGTATACATATGTATTTTTATATGACACATATGGCATTTCGGAAAGAAAATAAGACAATTTTACATTCATTGTTCTAATATGCCAAAGCTTTCCTCTTCACAAAGAAACCAGAAATAAAGAGAACACACATACATTTATTTTCTTTTCAGATCCAAAAAGTCATGAATATCTACAGAAGCTTATCTCCCTTAGTAATATGCAATGCTAAGTGCCCATACCCAAGAACAACCTGAAAGAAAGATTGCACTCTACATAATTATGCAAATAGATTTTTTAAGGAAAAGAAAAAAGCAGAAATGACAATATGCTAATATGGCAGCAGCATTGAATACGATGAGCATTATTAAAAAACGAAGTGTTTGTTCATGCCCAGAGCCTTTTTCCACTTAATATTTTTTCATGGCACACATACCTCCAAAGGAAATAGTCAAGAAAGAAAGCCCTCAAATCATAATTACCATAATTATACTTTTTCATCTTAAAATCCTTTACACACCCCTAGAATAAATATTACATGTAGTATATAGTATCATAATTAAACTAAATGTTCAAAGAAATGATGCTTTGATTGCTGTTTTCTACATATGCTATCTAATGAGCCAGAACTACTATCTAATGTGAGGTATGTGTCTATTTGTTATTATTATTAGCTAGTGGCTTTGACTAATCTTAATTAAAAATCTGCCTAAAATGTTTCTATCCCATTGTATAGAATACACTATAAATATATAACAAAAATTAATATTGGAAGCGGTGAATAATTTAAACCGTTTGCCACAGAAATGTTTTAAAAGAAAGCTTTCAAATGGAGATAAGCTTTGCAAAAGAACATCAGAGATCAGCAATAGCTGCAAGCTCTTTGCTCAGCCATGTGAATGTATTGTTAATTATGGATCAAGTTTAGTCTTTAGATCCTTGACCACTGTGGATTATTCTTTCCATTTTCTTCTATGAGATTATGCTGAGCTGGGTGATACATAGATAAAAACTTGATATTATTCACCCGCCTATATTCTCTGGGGAACATCAAAACTGAGTGAGAGTTTGGGGGAAGGGGGTGCAGAGAGGCCTTTAGAAGGCTTTGATTTTGAGGAAAAAGAGAAATTCAATTATTATTATTCCAAAACAAAATACAACTCACTCTGAGAAAAAGATTTAAGAATCAGAGATAGTATTCTTTTGTGGGGTTAAGTCCATGAAAAAAAAAGTGACCAAAATACAAAAATGAAATTGTCCTTTTGCTGCTAACATTCCTAGTTCAAAGAATAGCTGGATGTGGGATCTGCATGATGGTAACCGAAGGGCAAGTCACCCCCAATCTCTCTGAAAAAGACAGCAGTGATGGATAAGGGAATGGGAAATCATTCTTATCTTTTCCAGAATGTTGTAACTAAATAATGGCCGGCTTCTTCTTGGACAAAGCAAAAATATTTTATTTCTAAAGTCCAGGGTCTCTGTTTTTAACTAATAACAAATAAAAGTAATCTACCTCTTTATTTTTTCAGAAGGAGGCAGTCTTGTGTGACTGAAGGATATTTAAAACGAGAGTGAGAAAATGTGGGAGCTAGCTCCCTCTTTGCCACTAACTAGCTATGTGTTTTGTGGTCAATTTCTTGAGGGTTTCCATTCTACACCTACAAAATGAAGTGTCTAACTAAGATACTAGGGAAATCACAAGTATCATGATTCTAAGATTGTCCGCACTTGTTTAAGTTCCCTGCCCATTCTCCCTTAATTTCTCTCCAATCTGGCTTTTGCCCTCCCCACTTCATTAAAACTGCTCTTGTTAAAATACACAATAACATCCACATTCTAAACACAATGGTCCATTCTCAGTCCTCTTATTACTTAATATGTCTCTATTCTCTTTCCACCCACATACCCGTAAATTCTATTCTCATTACAGCAGTCAAGATGATCTTTCTCCTGCTCCTCATTCTTCCTCTTCTTCTTCTTCAACGCTTTGTCTAAGGAATTTTTCTAAACTTTTTTTCATTTTCAACAAACACTCTATGGATAGGGCCTTTCCCATTGAGTGAGTTCTGAGTCAGGCCAAATAAAGACAAATTCTTTAAAATGGGCTTTTCAGAGGGCTGTCATACAAGTCAAAGAGTGACAATTCTTTAGTGATATGGATTTTAGGGCAGCTCCAAACAAATTTTGTCCCTACAGTGGCTGCTAGACTCTGGGTTTCACAGCCATCACGGCCAATAGTCTCCAAGACCTCCACTGAGCTGGAAATAAGGGGATGGATATAGCCAAGTTCATATGCCATTATCTTGCTGTTCATACCAAGAGTCAGCCATTTTTCTTGAATAAATGCTCCCTGATTGTTGTAAGGTTTGGGTTAATTTGAAGAGTTCAGAAAAATGTTGATTTTTGACCATTTTGCACAGTTAGTTCTTTTCTGGAGGAAAAGATCTTTAGAGGTTCTTAGTCTGCCATTTGGAAGTACCTCCCTACAATTGACTTTCATAGCTAAGTGAAGGATTTATCCCTCAAAACCTCATTTTGGTTCAGATTTTCCAGATTGCTGAAATGGTGCAGAAAACCCCAAGCAGAGAAAATGTCTTAAGAACTCTACCTTGATACATCATATTCAAGCAGATAAGAATCAAAGAGAGAGAGAAAGTCCTAAAGTAAGTCAGAGAAAGAAAAGAAACTTTACACACAAGGGAACGTTTTTCATCAGAAACTATACAATCCAGAAAACAATACAGTGACATTTTTAAGACAGGGAAAAAAACAAAAAAGTCATCCCAGCATTCTATTCCAAGTGAAAATGTCTGTTAAAAACAGAAAAGAAATAAAAAGCTTTTATGACAAATAAAAGCTAAGAAATTAATTATTAGGAACACTGCTAAATATTCTATCACCTACAAAATTTTTTTTGGTTTATTTTTACAAAATCTTTTTTTTAATTAAACTCTTTAGTTTGAGATAGATTCACACGTTGTTGTAAGAAATAACACAGAGAGATCCCTTTTGTGCTCTTTAGCAAGTTTTCCCTAATGGTAACATCTTGCAAAACTATACTACAAGCAAGGTATAGACATTGATATAGTCAACATAAAACACAGTTCCATCTCCAAAAGAATTCCTATAATTCCATTTTATGGCCACATCCACCTCCTCCCACCATTCCTAACCCCTGACAACAATTAATCTATTCCCCATTTCTATAATTTTGCCATTTTAAGAATGTTATTTAAATGGAATCAAAATATCTTTCAAGATTGGCTTTCTTTTTTTTTGCGGGGAAAGATTTGCCCTGAGCTAACATCGGCTGCCAATCTTCCTCTTTTTCTTTTTTACCTCCCCAAAGCCCCAGTGCATGGTTGTATATCCTGGTTGTAAGTCCTTCTAGTCCTTCTATGTGAGCTGCCACCACAGCATGGCAACTGACAGACAGGTGGTGTGGTTCCACAACTGTGAAAGGAACCTGGGCCACTGAAGCAGTGAGAGTGCCGAACTTTAACTACTAGGCCATCAGGGCTAGCTCAAGATTGACTTTTTAAACTGAGCATAATTATCTCAAAATTCACCCAAGTTGTTTTATGTACCAATAGTTCATACTTTTTTATTACTGGGTAATATTCCATGCTGTAGACATATCACACTTAATTTAACCAGTCACCTTTTGAAAGACTGCTGGGTTGTTTCCAGTTGAAGCTATTTTGAATAAAGCCATTATGAATATCTGTATACAGGTTTTTATTTGAGCATGGATTTTATTTTTCTGTGATAAATGCCCAGGAGATCAATTGCTGCATTATATGGGAGTTGCATGCACAGTATTATAGGAAACTGTAAAACTTTTCCAGAATGGATTGCCATTTTATATTCCCACCAACTTGTACAATTGACCTAGTTTCTCCACATTTCACCAACATTTACTGTTGTCATTATATTTGATTTCAGCTATCCTCCTGTTCAATCAAGTGGAGGAATGAGCTTAACTGGGCAGCTGGGCTACTATGTTAAAGGTTGGAACATGTATGAGTCATCTTCTTCTGTTGGGTGATGAAAGGAAGGTCATGAGACACCCTGCCATTATGTTTTTCCTCCAGTTCTGGAGTCCCTACTCAGTTCTTCTTCTTGCCATCTGTACTAGTTTCCTATTGATGCTATACCAAACTATCACAAATTTGGTGGCTTAAAATAACACAGATTTATTCTCCTACAGTTCTGGAGGTCAGAAGTCCAAAACTGCATCTCATTTGGCTAAAATCCAGGTGTAGGCTGAGCCGGTTCCTTCTGGAAGTTCTAGGGGAGAATCTGTCTCCTGCCTCTTCCAGTTTCTAGTGACTACCTGCATGCCTTGCCTTGTGGTCCCCTTTCTCCATATTCAAAGCCAAAAGCATATCATCTTCAATCTCTCTCTGCTTCCATCATGGCACAGATCTCCCTTTCTAACTGATCCTCCTGCCTGATTCTTATAAGGACCTTTGTGATTACATTGGGCCCTCCTAGATAATCCAAGATAATCCAGGATAACCTCATCTCCAGATCCTTAATTTAATCACATCTGCATCCCTTTTGCCATGTAAGGTAACATATTCACAGATTCCATAGAAACAGCTTTTGTATTGTCAGTGCCATCCAATCAATTCCGATTCTTAGTGACCCTGTGTAGGTGGCCAGGCCCTGCTTCCTACTCTGCTTTACTCTGGAAGCTCTGCTGAAACTCGTTCACCATGGGTGACTCTGCTGGTATTTGAAATACTAGTGGCATAGTTTTCAGCATCAAAGCAACACACAGCTGCCACAGTATGACAACTGACAGACAGGTGGTGCGGTTCCCTGACTGGGAAACGAACCCTGGCTGTGGCAGTGAGAGCACCGTATCTTAACCACTAGACCACCAGGGCTGGCTCCCATAGACATCCTTAGGGGGGCATTATTCAGCCTATCACATCATCTTTCACAGTTCTTTGGTTATCTCTTGTGTTGTTTATAGGGTTTGTAGTTGCACTTAGTGCAGAGGGGCAGGAAGAGACAGGAGTTATGGACTAAATATTTGTGTCCCTCCCGAATTAATATGTTGAAATCCTGACCTCCAATGTGATGATATTAGGAGCTGGGAACTTTGAGAGGGGATTAGGTTGTGAGGGCTCTGCTCTCATGAATGGGATTAATGCCCTTATAAAAGAGACCCCAGAAAGCTCTCTCACCCTTTTCACCATGTGAGGACACAGTGAGAAGATGGCAGCCTGCAACCTGGAAGAGGATCCTCACCAGAACCTGACTGTGCTGACACACTGATCTCAGACTTTCAGCTTCCAGAACTGTGAGAAATAAATTTCTGGTGTTGATAAACCACCTAGTCTATGGTACTTTGTTACAGCAGGCTGAACTAAGACAATAAGTACATGCCATCTTGCTTGGACTGGCAGTATAACATTATTTTCGTCTCTAGCTTTGTGTCATATTCAGATTTTATAAGTACCTTTTCTGTTTGTTTGTTTGTTTAATTCAAATCATTGATCAAAATATTGAACAAGACAAGGCCAGACACAGAGTCATATAGCACAGCTTGGGAATGTCTCATTCCATTTTGGTCCATTGGTATATACTTGGGAATTATGAATCCATTTGTTTGTATCGCGATCAAATTAATCCTTCTCCATCTTTTGTCTAAGTATAAAAGAGAAATTTTGCAGGATGCCCTACTGAATTCACAATGACAATAGCATTTCCTTTATAAATAGACTAGTTAATCCTACAAAAAATAAATTCTACTAGTTTTTCTTACACTTTTATTTTATTCATTTACTTTTTTGCAGGGAAATTTCTCCCTAAGCTAACATCTGTTGCCAATCTTCCTCTTTTTTTTTTCCTCCCCAAAGCCCCAGTGCATGGTTGTATATCCTAGCTGTAAATTCTTCTAGTTCTTCTATGTGAGCCGCTGCCACAGCATGGCTGCTGACAGACGAGTGCTGTGGTTCCACAACCAGGAAGCAAACTCGGGCCGCCAAAGCAATGGGAGCATGGGACTTTAACCATTAGACCATCAGGCCTGGCTCCACTTTTATTTTTTATTAGACTCTAAACATCACTTTTATCTAAATCATTTAAAGTTCTCTGCTTCATAAGACTTTAAAAAATTATGGCAGAAATAGTCAGATCACTGTTCTGAAATATCCCTAATCCATCTTTTCCCCCTTTTGAAATTTTGGGTTAGTACTCTGATTGCATCTTTGAAATTTCTACGTTTTATCGTGAACATTGTTACTGACAGTTCTAACATCAGATTTTCAGATTCTTGCCTCTTGAGATGTCATTCTTCTTAGTTCGTAGAGAGATGCAATTTTAAAATAACCAAGTCCCTTTATTAAGTTCATGTTTTATCTTGGTGTTAAAATTTCTTCTAGAAAAATCACATTTACTCTACTACTTTTCCATTTTCAAAATCTTCTCACTACCTGAACTCTTCATCCATCCATTCCCTCAACACGTTGGATGTAGTTGATAGGTGACAGGCACTGTGCTGGGCCAGGGGCCTGTAAAGATTAATAGAAGGATAATCTGGTAAACATTTCAGTCACCTGTTAACAGTGTGCCATTCTCCCCAGCAGTGATCCTATGCCTTCTTTGTTCACAGTCTGTCTCTGAACAGAGCTAGCAAAGCCTTTTCTTGTTTTTAGCGGTTCCACCAGCCTCAGTATAACCCTGCCCTCTAACCTTTCTGACACTGGTCCTCTAAGTCAAGGCAGCTCTTTTGTTTTCATTCCTTGCTATCTGCCCCTCCTTCCACCTCTTCCACCTGGTCTTTTGTATTCCCTGTTCTTGAGAAAGCTTCCTGTGCAGCTAAATCAGTTTCCTTAGAAATATTTTCTTCCCCATTTGAATGGAGATTGTATAAACAAGTTCATTTTTCCAGCCCACTCCTTCAGCAACATTCCCTTATAAAGCTCACACAAAAGACAAACATGCTTTTTCCCTTTCAGAACTTTTGAAATCAACTTTTTAAATATTTTAGTCCCATGTCTGGTTATGGCCAGCATTTATTTCCTCTTACATACTTCTTATCATGAACAATTTCTTGCTTTTTGATCAGAATTAGATTCACTGAAGCAGCAGTTTAATTTCTTCATTTGTCTTTAGAAAAGTAAAAAGAATGTCTTAAATCCTTCTTCAGCACAATTAGATTCCCAGATGGTTGAAACTTATCATGACTTTGTCTTAATAATGTTTCCATTTTTTCTGCTGTTTATAGTAAAAATCATGTTTAATGACAATCTCGATTATTTTCTCAAAATGCCTTTCCTAAACAAAGACATTGAAACCATTCTTCCACCCGTTTGCTTCCCTAGGATTATAAAATTTCCACAAATACAAAGAGCCGGGTCTTTTTTTTTTGGTTCTACTTAGAGCAAACCAGCTGTCTGCAAAGCTATCAGCAGGGTTTATTTTTCTTGGCTTAAACGCAGACCTCTAGTTATTAATATGGGCATGAGTTCTTCTTGCTGACAATTTAAGATAAAGTAAATTGAAAGTGACATAAAGTAGCGTGTGTGTGTTAATTTGCGTCACCAAGGTTCTTTCCTGACATCCTGAAAGGTCTCGTCTGGATGGCCCACACCAGCAACCATTGCAAGTCCCCCCATGCTATTAAAGGGTGGGCATTCTCATTGATTTGTAAAAGTGACAGATGCAGCATGTGATTGTAAATTAGCAATGGGAAGTTAGTCCCAAGGGATCTCCAAGCAGGCTCCATCAAACTCCCACCCCTCAGCAAATATTTGGCTGCTTCTCAGCTTTTAACATTTCCTCCGACTTGCTAGAGTGAGTCCTATGGGTTTTGGTATATCTCTTTTTGCTCTCTTTCTCCTTAATACACAGTCATTCAAACCAAAACTAGTTTAAACATAGAAAATTATCTTAGCATTATAATTGTTCTTATCTTCACTTTTTGTGGCCCTGAATAATTCTTTTTTTTTGGACACTGTCCATATCATAATGCTTCACAAACCTTACTGTGCATAAAAATCACCTAGAGTGCTTATTAAAAATGCAGATTTCTAAGCCCCCTGCCTAGAGATTCTGATTCAGCAGGTCTGGCAGGCAGCCTGTGATTGTCTGTATATTTAATGTACTCCCCAGGTAACTTTTATGCAGGTGGTCTGTGGACTGCCTTGAGAACGTTAGATTCAATCCTTAATCTCTTCCCAAGCTTAAATTATGTGTTTCTTTCTATCTTTAGCTAGTTTACATTTTCCTTAGGCAACTTTTTTTTTTTTTTTTGGTGAGGAAGATTAGCTCTGAGCTAACATCTGTTGCCAATCCACCTATTTTTGCTGAGGAAGATTGACCCTGGGCTAACATCCGTGCCCATCTTCCTCTACTTTATATGTGGGATGCTTGCCACAGCATGGCTTGATAAGCGGTACATAGGTCTGTGCCCGGGATCTGAACCTGCGAACCCCAGGCTGCCAAAGTGGAGTGCGCAAACTTAACCACTATGCCACCAGGCCAGCCCCTAGGCAATGTTTTTAATAGTGAAGACTGGCATCTTTACTTTCTAACTGTGGTGCAACCACGTTGAAATGAGCTCTCCTGAGACCTGAAGCATTCCACAGGGTCCTCGGGAGGAAACAAGAGTGCAAGAGGCATAGACGCTGATCCCAGGCTCTGCAGTCCCTGCGCTCCTGTCTTATGTGTATGGTGGGGCCTGTTTAGAAGGCCTCTCAGCCCCCACTGGATCATAGCAACATTTCACTTTTGAGAGATTCCTCATTTAAATACTTTATATCTAATTAGCTAGTACCTTTACATAGCCACATTTTTTAAAAAGAGCATGTTCATATAAAATATTTAAATACTATTAAATTTATAAGGCAACTAATGCTATAGCCCCTTAATCAAAAGCAAAATACCATGAAATGTCATGACTTCAAAATGCACAGGGACAAACTTTGGCCCAGATGAAATGTCAGCAGTAAAATACTTGGTAATGAAATGAGTAAGACCAAAGGTCAGGCTTCCATAAAAATCCCATTTTAGCTCCAGCTTCATTTTAAATCATTTCTGATTATGTATAGTGAGTTGTCTACATTTTCAAGTGAGATATCTTTGCTGTGAACTTCAGGCTGGGTATTGCTTATGAGGGTGAAAGTTTCCAGACTGGGAAGATACACTTTACAGTGCTTTTTCTCTTCCTCTTCTTTTCAGCTTGTAGAAGTCTTCTTGGTGACTAGATCTCTTCAGAGGAAGAGCCTGTAGTATCTTATAGAATAAGTGAGGGACTTGTGACTTCCTGTGTCTTGGTTTGCCCTGGAAAATCCCAGTTTATAACCTGCTATAGATAAATTATAACTGTTAATTATTTTTAGCTCCCCTTTTACTCTCAAAAATACCCAAATTTGAAGTATAACTCATGTGGCCATCCTACTTATGGTCCATCTATAGAAGTGTAAAAATAAATGATCAAGTTAGATCATGATATTCTTTTGTTTAGAATCATCTAGTGCCGTGGTTCTCCAACTTGAACATGCATCAGGATCATTTGGAGCACTTATTAAAACTCAGACTGCTGAGCCCTATCCCCAGAAATTTTGGTCTGGTGTGGGGCCTGAGAATTCATATTTCTAACAATTCCCCAGATGATGCTGGTGCTGCTGGTCCAGGGGGGACCATACTTTGAGAACCAATGACCTACTGAATTCCCATTTTACTCCGAGTAAAAGCCAAAATCCTTATAATGTCCTAAAAACTTGAATGATCTGGCTGACAGCTACATTTCTGACCTACAATCCTCCAACCTCCTCTCTCCCACTGGCCTCCTTGCTGCAGCAGGAATAAGCAGGCAGTCTTCTGCCTTTGTGCTGTCCCTTCTGCCTGGAGGGCTCTCCCCCAGATACTTCAGTGGTGTACTTCCTCAGTTCCTTCAGGTCCTTACTCATGTTCTCAAGAAGGCTTCCCCTGACCACCTTCTTCAAAACTACAACCCAAACCCCAGCTTTCTTACCCCACTCAAGTTTTCCCCTTTTTCACAGAATATGTTGATTTATAACATTTTTACTGCATTTACCGTCTATACCCCGAAACCCAATGTAAGCTTTGAGAAAGGATCTTTTCTGTTTTGTTGACTGACGTGTCCCAAACACCTTAATGAGAGCCTGGCATACGATAGGCATTTTGCATGTGTTTATTGAATGAAGGAATGCATCACCAATTTTAGTTGTGTGTTTTTACGTAAATGAGTAGGTATATAATGGCCAGAAGACTACTAAGGAATCCCAGGACATTGTATACATGTAAATCGATGCATACATTTTTTAGGATCAGAATTTAATGCCCAGACTTTTGACTTGCAACTTTGTCATGTCCAATCTTTCTCATCAAGTTTGCAAAACCTTATGCTGCACCTATGAAACTTTTGTGCTTTTCATTTAGCGCTTAAATGTCACACATTCTTAACTTTATTTTAATGCATGTGCTGGTCATTCATTCCCAAACTATCTTCCTTACTCTTCCATCCCTTACCACTACAGTTTGAAAAGTCCAACATTAACTGTTTCTATGGAAACTATTAGAAATGTGAAATCTGTAATGCACAAGAAAAAGAGGTAATAGGAAAAACTGATCCAGAAGTGTCACTTGCATTATGCACTGTTTCATAGCTCTGCAAGAACTAATTCTGCAAATAATATTCTTTCTGAATGTTAGAGTTAGAAGGATAGAAAGATCATTGTTTCATCCGAGGAAATGATGCACAAGTTTGTAATGAATTACACTCAATTCTTTTGTAAGATTCTTTGTAATCACTATGCTTTAAAAACGTGTCTGTCTTTTGATTTGATTTAAAAAGCATTTTCTGTTTATCTCAAAATCTGTGTTGTGGTGGACACCCTCATAATCCCACCCTCACACCCAACAACCTTCAGCAAAAAAGTTAATCTTCAATTTCTATTTCTCTCCTGTTGTGTACCTACATGTACAACAAAATTATAGGCATAATTTTTTGAAGTCAGGTCAGTTAATTTGGCAGCCTCTTTAAAGCATATCATTTTTCTATCACTTCCATCAAAAATATGTCACTGGAGTTCCTCTTCATGTTTCAGAGTAAAGAAAATACTCTTGTAAGAACTTGTATCCAATCAGAGAGAAAATAAGCTTAGCAATTACAGGCATGCAGGCTTCCTAGAGGAAAGAGACATTTTTCTTTAATAGGTCAGCTGCTGTCATCAATTATTCAAAGCTCAATTTAGATGTTGTTGTTCTTTAAACTTGAATGGTTAACTGATTTAGGATTAATGTGTTAGCACTAGCCATAAGCTACCTCACCCTGCATTCACTGTACACTGCTCTCTGCTCTGTAGAACTGAGTTCCCTTGACTCTTAATTAACTACTCTGACCATCCTGTAAGGCTAAGCAGACTGATTAGTCCCACAAGTGGAGCAGCAAACACATTGATGGCTCTTTCTTATTTGACATGGAGGTTTAGGGGTCTCAGTGGGTATCTTTTTCCAAATCCATTTTGTAACAGCTAGAATGTTTTCTAAAGGACTGTTTCTCCTAGAAGAATATTAATACAAATATGTCAAAGCTGTCAAATGTATTGACTCCTAAGATAATCATTAATGGGAAGAAAATACATTAAAAATAAAATAAAATAGACAGAACCCAAGAAATTCAGCAACTCATGGTATCTATACCATTTTGTGGGATTTCATGATTTCACACCTGAAAAGACCTATTTAAGATCTTTGAGCTGCACTGGGTGCCTCTCTCCAAAACCTTCCTTATTATTTCACTGCCTTTTTTTATTCTTAGCTTGGAAGCTGTCTGTTGTCTTAGCTTAGCCTTGCCATACAGTTGCTTTGCTACATTCCCAAACAGCAAACAAATTATTTAACTATAGTCATGTTTTCTAATTTTTCCATCAATTATTAGAAGGAATTATTTTAATACATTCCAGGGGCCAGCACAGTGCCTAACACTATATACTGCACAATAAATTTCAGTGAATGAATAAAGAATTCTTTATGTTTTTTTTCTCTCTTTGAAATTCCTTGTGACAATACAGCAAATTGAGTATGACTTTTGGGAATAAACCACAGAAAATAATTAGGTTACTTCAATATCAATTATAGTGTGATTCTACATAACGCTCCCTTGTTGTGATATAAAATTATTTATTTCTGTGATCCTTCTGATCAAAAAAAAATCCTTTCAAAGAAATCCTGAAGAAAATAAATTATAGGGAATTAAGTCAAGTCCTTCCTGTCCAGATGTTTTCTATAACACCTCCAGAGAAATCACTCCATATTTTCCAGAGCAATTTGGGACTCACTGGTTCTTCACTGAAAAAATCTGACCCTCTCTGGGTTTTCAGTTCCTCAGTTCTTTGATTCTCTGTCTGGTTTCATTGCCAACATTCTTCCTTGATACTTTCCTAGTCTAACACTAGTCCTTGACTGTTTTGTTTTGGGGGTGCTTGTGCTAAAGAGATATTCACTACTCAGGAAGACATGGGTGATTTGTTAGAAATTAAATCATCTTTAAAATGTTAGGAGAAAAAGAAATGATGTTTCTCTTTCTCTCTTTTTTTGCTTCTCCCACCAACTAGGGTGATATATTGTCTTTGAAACAAAGGATCACTTTGTGCTCATCTGATTATTTTTTGTTTCATGTCCCTATTTTTGAGATGCATAAAGTGGTTTTGTTCAAATGATTGGTTGTTATTATTGCATCTTCAACTCAAGACTCTGAAAGTTTTCTCCAAAACATGACTAGGGTAAACTTTAGTTTTACTTACCATCCATCTTTCTGAAGTCCACACCATAAGAACATTTGATAATATGTTAAGAAACCACACATTTTCTGTTGCTAAACCTCTCAAAGAGACACTTGAAGGTAGTCAAACTCTTCTGCCCTTATTGCCTTTAATGCTTTTACTCTTTCCTTCACTAAATCAATAAATGGCATGAAGGCCAAACGTTTTCTCTCTTTTTTAATGATATTGTGTCTAAGACAAAAGATTTTGGTAAAATGAATTAAAACCCAGTATACATAAGTATTAACAAATTTTATAGAATCCTTGGATGGATCTCTTATTTCAGTTTGTAAGTTAGAGCCCAGAAGCCAAACAATGCTAGATAATGAACTAAAGAACTAAACACACGTAAACAGTAATCTTAGTAGAATGATGGACAGAGAATCAAAATTGATAGGAAATTGAGAGATCTACTAATATAACATCTATATCCTTCATGTGAAGAGATGGAGACCAATAAGATGAGCTTTAAACTCCTATTACTAATTATTATCTGAGACAGAATTACCCTAATCTATGCATTGGTTAACTCTTGCTATTTTTTCCTCAAATGGCTAACATTTGTTGACCACTTATTTTGTAGCAGGCACTATTAATTATATGAACTAATTAATTTAGTCTTTATAACACTCAATGTGATGTAGGTCTACCCATTTTAAAGAGAAGGAAACTTAGTTACAGAAAGTGTAAATAACTTGCTCAAGGTCATACAGCTAATAAATGGCTGAGCAAAGATTCAAACCCAGATAGGCCAGATCCAGAGTATGTGATCCTCACCTCTATACTTCCTTAATCATCATTAGTCAATATATTAGTCTCCCACCGCTGTTATAACAAGTTACCCACAAACTAGGTGGCTTAAATAACACAAATTCCTGAAATGGCTTTCACTGGCTAAAGTCAAGATGTTGGCAAGTCTGTGTGCCTTCTAGAGGCTCTAGAGTAGAAGCTATTCTTTGCCTTTTCCAGCTTCTAATGACCATCTGAATTCTTTGGTTCGTGACCCCTCCCTCCATCTTCAAATCCAGCAGAGTAGCATCTTCAAAAATCTCTTTCTCTCTTTTTCAGTCATCACATCACCTTCTCTCTATAATTGATTCTCTTTCCTCCCTTATTTGAGGGAGGACACTTTTAGCTACATTAGGCCTACCCGGATAATCCAGGATAATCTCCCCAACAAAAAATATTTAATCACACCTGAAAAGTCTCTTGTACCATGTAAGTTAACACATTCACAGGTTTAGGGTGTTGGGACATGGAAATCTTTGGAGGGGCCGTTATTCACCCTACCACAGTGAATCACAATTAATTCGAAAGAGAAGTACTTGAATTGCATATGGGAATTAGAAGTGACCGTTGTGACTCTTGATCTTGTTCTCCCACACTTTTTCACATCTGAATTATGGGTTATTTCTCAAATAAGACTAAATCAATACTCTCTCTCTGTTTTATACAGAAAAATTGCTTTGAGGTCTTCTTAGCACGTATACACTTCATGATTATGGCTGTAATTTTACATAGACTATTCTTACTTGTTCAGACACACAGAGACCCTAAAACAAAGACTATACAGCCAAAAGGCCTGTACAAGAAGCATCTCCAATGTGAAAATAATCTATTATCAGACCTTACTGCATGGATCTGGACTCAGGTGCTGCTGAACCTGCAAACAGCCATGATTACAGATGGCAGATGGATGGGGCTAAAGATAGCTCGGGAAGGAAATTCCTCTTTATCTCCTTACCATTTTTTCTATCAGACGTAGAAAATTTAAAAGATAAATATGAGAGATGGGGTAGTATGCCAAGTACTGAGCAAAACTCACTGGAGAAAAAACTAAATCCAAATCTAAGCCCAACAGTTAGATATTATTAGAAATTTCATCATATGTAAATTAAATATGATAATTACCTTCCTTCTTGTTTCCTTCTACAGAGAATGGAACTGTAACAGTTGTCCAAGTTGGGGGAGGTGGCAGAGGTGACAAAGAGTCACATTAGGAGATATTGTCAGAAATATTTTCTGTCTGTGGCTTCTGCATAGACTCCTGGAAGTATTCTGAGCAGGGAGAACAAGAGAACCACTGCCAGCTCGATATTTCCAGGTATGTACTCTTCCTGACAAACCTTTAAAAATGTGTATAGCACTAGAAAAAAGACGAATTTTATGTTTTTATCCATAATATATGCACTGATCTCTTTGTTGTGCTTCAGGCACATATATCTGTTTTTCTCACATACTCAGCATTTCAAAACACTATTTTTTTAAATTTTGGGGAGACTAGTCAATCAGTTTAAGTAATGACCAATGTGAAATTTCCCCTGATATTTTAACATGCCTCTTTGGAAACTGTACACAATTGCAATCAGAGCAAACAAAGACAATTTGTTTTTACAATGAAATAGCTTAATGCTTTCCTTAAAGGTGTAACTTGATTAATTTCTTTTATGAGACTAAGCAGGATGATCCAAGAAGAAAGATGTCATGTAGCTACAGAGTATTATTATTCATTAAAATAAAGGCCATGATAATAACAACCCAATAATAGAGTATGAAAAGACTTTAGAGCAATGACAGTGGAATTTACAGAAGGCAGCAAGCAGCTTTAAAGAAAACAGGATAGGGGAGCTGGCCCCGTGGAATAGCAGTTAAGTTTGCACGCTCCACTTTGGTGGCCTGGGGTTCGCTGGTTCGGATCCTGGGCGCGGACTGACACACCACTCATCAAGCCATGCCAAGGCAGCGTCCCACATAGAGCAACTAGAAGGATGCACAACTATGACATACATCTATCTGCTACAGCTTTGGGGAGGAAAAAGAAAAGCAAAAAAGGAGGCAGATTGGCAACAGATGTTAGTTCAGGGCCAATCTTCCTAAAAAAAAAAAAAGAATTAAAAAAAAACAGGATAGAGACCTCTCATGGCAAAAAAACGAATCTTGTTTATCTCAGGGAAAATGAAATAAAAACCGGCTCTGCTCTATTCTAGCTTTACTTTTACACTGGCAGGAGAAGCTCAGATCTACGGAAGAACACCCATGCCCTTTCCCAGTGGATGCAGGAAGAACTTACTCCTATCAGCCTGTGTTTAATGTTATGAATCTGACTTACTTGTCAGCATCATGATTCATGACAGTGAGCAGAGAGAGCTTGAAGCCTGCATTTCTGTGGGTTGGGAATAGATTAGAGTATTTAGACAGCTTTCATGTCCAGTCTCAGCCAGTCTTGCTGGACATAAAAGAAACTTCAGAAAATTCTCCAGATCTACTACACTCAGAGAGATCCAGGGAGATGAATCATTACTTGCTGAAGGTAAGTGTCATGAATATATCATCGAAGCCTATGCTAGCAACCTCAGGGAAAAATCCTGTTCTTGTGTGTGAATAAAAAATGCACATTAATCCTAAATAAAATTAGAGATGTGTGCTGAGATTTTCTATATTTCTATCCTAATGCGCTGGTGAAAAACTACCTAACGGCGAGAGCACTTGTATACATGTGTATTATGCGTGGTGGTTGAATTAGGTGGAAATTTCTCTCTGTTCAACAACAAATGTCTCCACTGGTGATTTGAATTCCATTCTTAGTGACCATACTTCATGACTTGGCCCTTGATTTGCTGTCTCTTTGGTTACTCAACACTTATCAGGCAACTATTATGTAAGATACTGTGTTATATTATAGAGACAGAAATTTAAAAGTCAACCTGAGCTCAAAAAAACTAGGCCAAAAAAGCCATGAGACACCATCCCCAAAAAATGTTGTCATAGAGTTGAGTACAGTGTGTTTGGGGAAAAAGGAGGGCATTTCTGAGGAAGTTTGATGGTAAGAGTCAGAGGCTGCTTCCTGAGGATATAACATATGGATTTAATTTTGTGGGATGATTAAGCACCTGATATTTGGAGAAAAGAGGGAAGGAAGAAGAAGTATTTTCGTTAGAAGGAATAGTGTATATAAAGTCACGGAGCAAAAAATAAAGAATATACTATAGTAGAAGAATGGCTAGTATATCGGAGTGTTGGAATATAGGGCTTATTACTGATGTGAGGCAGGAAGAGCAGATGAAACTAAAAGGGCTGGTTGGTGAAACTCACTAAAAAATATGCTACACAGAAATTCTAAACTTTATTATGTATTTATTTTATTTTCTATTGTATTTAAGTTGATGTGTGGGTTAGAAATATAACATAGATGGAAAGTGACTTGGGGAGGTGATAACAGAGGCAAGAAGAATCAATCGAGTGAGAGAGAATGAGGACAGTATGAGAGTGAGATGCAGAGGAAGAAATAAAACTGAAAAATATAGAGATGAAATTGAAAGTATCTGGTGACATATGTAAACATACGCAAAAGAAGAGCTTGTGTTTATCTTGAGTTACTGTGTAAACATCAATGTTTTTAGGGAGGAAGGTAGTTGAGTAATAGAGAGAAAGTAAAGAACTCGGCCAGAAGCAGATTGAGAGAGTATGCCCAGGAGGAGATGAGCAGGATCAGGTTGAACTTGGATTGACTATAAGCTCTGGACTGAATTAAGGATTTGGGAGTCAGCAGGATAGTGATCTTTCATGCCAAGGCTATAAAATAGACTGCCTAGAAGCACATGCTGGCAGAGAAGACAGTAGAACACAAAAACTATAATCACAAAGACAAATAACAACAAATGCTGGAGAGGTTGTGGAGAAACGGGAACCCTCATTCACTGCTGGTGGGAATGCAAACTGGTGCAGCCTCTATGGAAAACAGTATGGAGAGTCCTCAAAAAATTAAAAATAGAAATACCGTATGATTCAGCAATCCCACTCTTGGGCATCTACCCAATGGACATGAAATCAACCATCGCAAGAGGCGTATGCACCCCTATGTTCATTGCAGCATTATTCACGATAGCCAAGAAGTGGAAGCAACCCAAGTGTCCCTCGACTGATGATTGGTTAAAGAAGATGTGGTATATACATACAATGGCATACTACTCAGCCAAAAGAAAAGACACAATTGTCCCATTTGCAACAACATGGAAGGACCTAGAGGGTATTATGTTAAGTGAAATAAGCCAGAGAGAGAAGGACAGACACTGCGTGAACTCACTCATATATGGAATATAAGTGAACACACGGACAGAGAGAACTGATTGGTGGTTACCAAGGGGAAGGGGGGTGGGGAGTGGGCACAAGGGGTGAAGGGTTACATCCACAAGGTGACAGACAAACAAAAATGTACAACTAAAACCCAACAGTGTTATAAACTATTAAGACATCAATAAAAAAAATGGTAAAAAAAAAAATACCAAAGCAATACTAATGAGACACATGTTCATTTTGCTCTGCTCATTAAGTTTCACCTCAGTGAGTGTATCTGGAAAAAGGGAGGACATGAATTTGACCCACAATGCTGAGTCCTCCAACTCTCTTGGGCTCCTCCCTGTATCTTGCCCACTTATCCATTCCACAAGTCATATATGTATATCAGGCTTTACTGAAGTGTCCAAAAAATAACAAGATCACAATATGTGAAGAAAAGATTTTGAATCTCCCATAGTGCAGTTGAGAAGCTAAACCTTTCATGTGTGTTCCCATGTTGCTCCCCAGTTTCTAACCTTGCTTGTCATCCTTTCCAAAAGATCCTCCCCTAAACCTGCTGTATGAATCGACAGCCATCTGTGATGATACAACACTCACTTCCCAAAGGGTTTGATCTTCTCCTAGGTTTCCTCCTTCCCCAGCAACATATGTCTGCACATTTGGGTTATTTAGTCTAAAATAACATACCTCATGGGGCTTTGATAAAAGAATCCAGGGTGGCTATAAAGACTCCAGGTCCAGTCTCCTTAATTTCTCCCTGTGAGTTTGGTAGGCAAACATATGCCTTTTATTTTTGAGAGTATAACTGTTGGAGTACGAGTGTACTTTATTCTCCAGTATTCATACTACACCTGTGAGAAACGGATGTGGATTAAATAAACCTGGTCCACATGGGGTGATTCAGGTTAGACTACCTGATGTTGGATCTGGGGGCTCAGTTAAGCTTCCAGCAACTCTAATATGACCCTCCCTCATCCACAGACACCCGCAGCAGCAATTGTGTTCTGCACAATGTGGAGCCAGAGGCCTGCCCTGTGTCTATCCTTGTAAGTGTTTCTGGTCTTGCCCAGTGGCACTGACTCCTTTCTGTTTCTTTAGAACAGATTTCCCCAAGTGGAGTCTGTGCCAGGCCTTTTCATTCACCCAAGCCTCCTGTTGACACTTGTTAATTCAGTGAGAGCCAGATTATAATGAGGGTGAGGAGTCATTGAAATATGTAAATGTGGTGATAGAAGTTGACAGTGATGGGAAAAGGAGTGAAGGATATGTTCAAGGGAAGGATTTTTAGGATGAGAAAGATTTGAGAACATTGTAATCTAAGAGAAAAGCATAAATAGGGAGGAGGAGATTGAAGATACTAAAGAGATGGTATAATTGATGGTTCAGGGGCACAGCAGAGGGCGGAGAGTTTGGGATGAAGTACTTAAACAGAAGCATTTAACATTGTTGGTCCCTCTTCCCCAAGAACGGATGAAATAGATGAGTACAATGAAACATTTTTATGTTTGTCTATCACAGGCCCCAGACTAAAAGAAAATACATTTAAGGACAGAAGCCTGTTTTATGCCCCCAGGGTCTGTTGGTCTGCCCCCTTGTTTACGCAAGTGCAAACTGAGGCTTGTGGGAAACAGAAAAAGGGAGAAGTGCTTGCCAACAAGAAGCCAATGCTTCAATTGGGAAGACAGAACAGTAAGCAATTATGAAGTCGTTATAAGTATTTTGTAATAATTTTCTAAATATGGTCATCTTGCTCTCCTACTAAAATAGGAAGGGATTGAGGAGTCACTTACAAATGTGACACCTTTTTACAAGAAAGAAAATGTTTAACATAAAGAGATGGGAACTCATCTATAATTGTGGTAGAATGGAAAACCTAATTTTGCAGGATTATAGAATTTAAAGTGTTTTGCTTCTGCTCTTACTTGGATCGTTGTGTATTAACTTCATGGATTTGAGAGCTGTAGAATCAGAAAAAAAAAATTGCTAGAATGATTTTGGACCAAACTAACCAGCTTCAAAAATATCTAATTGAAATTGATACTAGAATTAAATATAATGGTAAATATGGCCGTTATACAAAAATCACAACCATGAATCCATGAAATACCAATAGCGATTGGAGGATAGGAAGGGAAGAAAGAAATCCGGATCTGACATTGAAACTCAATTGTTGAACCTTATTAAGAGAGATATTATATGTGGCCTATTCCTTCTCTGCCTCTCTGTCTCTTTGTTTCTCTCTCTCTCTCTCACTCACACACACACACACACACACACACAGAGCAGGAGGGTTTGATACAATTCACCCCACAGAAAGAGACTGTGGGATGTCTCCCTTAAGAGTGTGCATTCAGTTCTAGTCCAGGCTGGAGAATCTGGGTTCCATTCCTAGCTCCAACAGGACTTTGACTCCAGATTACCACACTGAGGAGTTGCCACAATAAATATGATCTTTTAAAACTCTTAAAGCTCCATAGAGATGTGTGTTATAACTACTCAATGATACATTACTTAAATTGGCAAACCAGGACAGCAGCAATGCCATGAAGTGTATAATAGCAAAATAACAAATGATGGCCATAAATGACATTGGAACATTTCTGGGCATGAATCGCCATGATTACAGAACTTTCTTGATAGGCAATCACGCAACAGGTTTTGAGACAAAATAAAGTAGACGATAAGTATTCTATTTTAACTGGGAAATATATGTGTTTCTCATTTGTTTTTCAGATGGAAACAATCTCTATTCCTTCCTAAGAGAATTACAGTTTTGTCCAGAGCAGTAAATTGCTTAGCCCTGGTAATGCATAAGCTATTCAAGGTAATTAGGGGTGACCCTGGGACCTGCTTCTAGCCAATGAGATCTGAACAGAATTTTACTGAGAAAGATGGCACCATAAAAAGATTTCTTTATAAAAGAGGACAGATGAGGCAGGTTCTATTCTATTCTTCTTCAGGTTTCTTTCTGTCTCCCACGTAGATGTAATGGCTGGATATGCAGCAGACATCTTGTGACCATGAGACACGCATGGAGATGAAAACCAACATTCTGAGATGACAAAGCAGAAAGGGAGAAAGATTCCAATGCATCCTTGGAAAACCAACACTACCAACAGTGAAACTCTGGATATCTTGTTATGTAAGAAAAAAATACATCCCAGCATTGAAGCTATTTTGTGCTAACATATTGTTGCTTGCAGCCAAGTATATTTCTAACTGATACATCATTGGTTTCCCCAATGTAAGATTTTCCTTACTTTCTGGCCACATTCTTGTCTTGTTTTGCTCTGGCACTTAGTTTGCCAGAGAAGCTCAACCTTAAGTCCTCAAAACATCCTACCCAAGATCTGTATCCATTTCCCTATCAACTATTGTTATTACATTCTATTGTCCACTGCTTGCCTACTATTTCTATCCTAGTAACCATTCTCACCCCCCTTACCCTCTGTCTACTCCACAAGTTGGAAGTTCTTACATTAGTTCATCTTCACATTATCTCTAACTTCCACCCAGTCCTCATCACAGAAAAAGGTACTCCTTATTCATGTCTACCACCACAGTCCTACCTCAGAACCTTGTTCAGACCCTGTGCTATGACTAATCCCACTTCCATCTAGCCATTCATCAATATTTATTGAGCCTATGGTGTATGCACATGTTGGGAGCAGGGCAGAACACATAATCATTAAGTGTGCAGACTCCAAATGTAGAATACCTGGGTACAAATCCTGTGACTTTGGACAGTTCATTAAGCTCTTGGTGCATCAATTCCCTCATCTGTAAAATGGGGATAATAATATCACACATGTTTCTTAGGATTTTGTGAGAATGAAATGAGTTCATTCATGTAAAAGTACTTAGCACAGTGTCTGGCTCATCCTAAGAACTCAGTACACACGGTTTATGGACCATGGCATTTACAAAGTTGTTTAACCCACACTTCTGCAATCAGGAACTTACAATCAATATGGGGGAGGGGAGGTGGTTAGGAAGTCTCCATATAAAATTCCAATTTTCGATGGAATATTTGTGCCAGTAAAAGAAAGTTAAGAAAAAGAAAAAAATTATTTCTAGCCGGGGTGAGAAAGACCTCAGGAAAGGGAGATTTTGAACTTAGTCTTGAAACTAAAGTATGCAGGCTTTCTCATTCCTCTCATTTATGCAGCTTTTTAAAAAGTCTTCCTTGGTCATAAATCTCCCAGCTGAATCTGACTCCCTTTGCTTAGGAGTGTGCTTTTAATAGCTTGGGGATGGAGAGATCCTGTGAGCCAATGGAGCTATCCATGAAGTTTGGACACAGGGCACAGAGGTGAAGCTATGTCCTCTGTTCTGGCTGGTTCCACAGACCCCTGGATGCAGCCAGCTTTCTGTAGCCCTTCAGGATAAGGCTCTTTTAATTCTTCTTCCACTCACTTCCTTATAGACCAGGCTGACCTATTTGATGGTAGAGTTGGGAGAGCTTTGGTGTGAGTGATACCAGGGGGATGGGGCAGGGAAGAGCTAAGCTGCTATAAATTTTCCAAGTGCTGCTCGAGCACTTGGTGAGCAGGAGCTGGGCAGAGGCTGAGTCCGTCTGGGGAAGATTCATGCTACAGGGAGAGGCCATGATGCTCCAGCTGATCCTGGAAGGCTGGATCTACCGTGCTCCCTTAGTCTAATACGGTGCTCTGGCTGAGGGTGTGTGTGACAGGGACCCTTCTGCGATGGTGTTTGGAGAGAAGGAAATCCCTCCATGTGGTGTTTTAGTATCATGCCCCAATGTTACAATTCTGTCATTTTAATACATGGCCTCTAGCCAGGGAGCATGCCAGATCTGGACTTGCTCCAGTGTCTACTACAGGCTCTCTTTGTTTTCTAGTCACATATATATTTAATGTTAATTTCTAAAATACACACATATGTTAGGGGAATGGTATAATGACCATCCATGTATCCATTACCTAGCTCCGATCAGTATAATCAATAAAGCAGTTTTTTAAAAGTCACTCAAAATATATGTGTCTTGTTAGGCTATTCACCCAGGACAACTCACTCTATATTTATGTAACTATTTAAATAAATACTTGTAAATATTATAAATACTTAAATATTTATATAAATATTTGCTCTATATTTACATAAATAAGTGCCCTAGTAGCCCTTCACCGAACAAGAAAAGTTTGTCTTAAGATGATTTTCTGTCTTCGATTTCACCTAGAATCAAGTAGCAACCTCTCTAGTTAGAGGGAAAACACGTGTGTGCACACACACATGCACAGTCACATACAAAAATTTCACCTCTGGCAAGGCACCAGGTGATGCTTTCATTCTTATTTGACTGGTCACATAACTTTAGTATCTGTCTGTATCCGTGGGTTTATCTTACACTTAAAACTCCTAGCCTCTTCCCTCATGCTGCTCCCCTTGCCTCTCTACCCAAGCTGCTGTCGGGACCCAGCACTGAGAAACTGTGCTTTGGCCCACCTCAGAGCCCCAGGGCTGCACTGAGTAACTGCCAAGTCCATTGCTTGCAGCCCTCACCCTCCCTCTGCTCTTTTCCCTGCCCTCTGTCACTTTCTTGTGTTAGTTAAGTCCATCTCTCTCACCCAGACAAGATTGAATGTAGGGGTCAAGACCTGGTCATTGACAAATCACCTAGAATAAAATGCATAGATACAGCAGCTAATCTGTGTCCTGAGAAGCCTGGTTCCAAGATTCACAATCCCTGCCGCCCACACTCCCACAGCAAGAGAATCCTCTGTCTAGACATGCCGCTCTTGCATGCAAAATCATAATTGCTTCCCATTGCCTAGCATATTAAATTGATACTCCTCCACTTGGTTATCTCGAGATCTTCTGCCCAAACTCCCGCCTTTCTCATAGCTGGTATCACTCCTCTCACAGAGAATCTATGATCAACTAAAACTAAGCCATTTCTTGTTCCTCCCCAGACCATCCCCCTTCCTCTGGGACTTAGCACATTTTATTTCCTCTCTCCTTTTCTCTACCAAGTCTCTCAGCTCCTTCCAAATACCCCTACAGAAAGAAGAAAACACTCTCCTGACCTCTCCTTCTCTGCTCAGGAGGGCTTAGGAAGGCCCTAAGCCACCATAATGCCAGCTGGGCCTAGCACAGAGTTCTTCATCAGGGACACACTCAATAAATGTCATTGATCCATGTGCAGCAATACAGATTTTGTTTTGTTTTGTTTTTATGATAGCAACTTCTCCCACAAAAAGAGGATGGACTTCCCGACCTCCAAGTTGTTGTTATTCTTGTTTTTAAACATGCAACACAATAATATATTCCTAAGCTTGTTTCCCTCAATGTTTCACACCACTTAGACTAATGAAAGAAATTCATCATTTAGGTGCTTGTTTCAATTGCGATATACTAGAAAGTGCTACAGGAAAGCGAAAACAAAAATCTACCGCTACTGGGTGCTTCTTGACATAAAAATATCTGCCCTTTCTTTCTGATGGGAAAAAAAAGAAAAGAAAAATACTCTGTGCTGGCAAGGGGCAAGTTCAGGCATCTAATGGATCTTTTTGTCAGCTGTCATTTGTTTCTATCGAATGTTCCGTACCCTTTACTGGAGATGAATACCGCTCGTGTCTGCAGAAAGACCCGGGGTGGCGTGGGGTGGGATGTAGGCATTTCAAAGTCATTCTTCTTCTACATCTCTGCCTGTGTTGTTCAAGTGCCTATTTTCAATTTGCAGTTGTGCTGGGAAAATGTTTTGATTCTTGATTTAGAATGTGCACTCCCAGAAGGTTTCAAGAGGGTTTCAGGCAGTGAGATAAAGCCTGTCTCTTTATGCTTCTTTACAGCACGCGCTCTGTGGTAATAATACATCCCCCACACTGTGCTTAAATCCCTGGTTTTATGAAAGTCAGTCCAACCCCTCTTTGGTGGGTCTTTTGACATGCATGGGCTGTTCCCTGAGGAAGCGAGCCAATACAGCACCTTCTTTCTCATCCTTTCTTTGTTTCCCATACTATTCATGATTCTTAGGAAAATTATAGCGTGAAAGGCACAGGAGAAACTGGAACTGCAATGAAAGTCAGCTGTAAACAGTATATCTGACACTGCTGACGACAGTAACAAGAACCTTTTTTAATGCAGATAATAAGGCTCAGATTCTACGCTTCGAGCAGGGGTGAAACAAACATTTTGGCCCCAACCAGCCAAGTCCCAAATTACCTAGGCCAACTAAGGGCCCACAAACTCTTTTCCCAGGTAATATAATCTGCAAATAAATCAAGTCCAAGAAAGCTGAGTGAAAGTTCAAATGCATTATAAACTAAGACTGTTAAGCCAAGAACATACAATCAGACTCTGTCTGTAGCCAGAGGGGTTTGATCTCACCTCAGAAACAGCCTTCCATCTAACAAAATACTAAAAAGGCTTCCAAAATTTTTACCATTCTCGCCAAAATGTGTCTTTCATCACTTTAGCAAAGTGCTGTAAACTCCTTGGAGAGGAGATTCTGTATTTATGCAGAATGTTGTCATCTAGTTGTTGGTATTTACTAGATTTTATTTCATAACATTTTTTTTCCCCAATCAAACTAGCTGGATTGAATTTCAAAACTGAGCTTTCTTTTTGGTGGTGCTGGTGGGGAATGGGGAGGTTGAAGAGCATCAAATCAAAATCTAATGAAGTTTCTAATGATCAAATAAATAATCAGTTGACATTTACTGCCATGCTTGGCAATCTGCAGAAATGGAATAGAGAAGAGATGCCGACAGCCCCATTTCCCATAGATTTACATTACGCTGCCACACAGAATTAAGCTGACATAAGCTCTTTAAGACCCACTAAAGCAGCAGATTTCACACAACTTGTTTAGATTTTTTTTTTTTCCTTCTCCATGATCCCATATTCCCTAAATAACTCTTTCTATCCATTTTCTATTCCTTGTTCTTCTGAGAGGCCTGCTGGAGCCTTCCCTTCATGTCATTTCAGGCTATAACCCTGCAGTTTGAGTTTATCTTAGCTGTAAAATGCAACAGTAATTTATATGCTCCCTTACTCCAGCCTCCTCCGAGGCGCTGGCTGCCAGCTGTCTACCCAGCAGTTTAAAGAAAGAGCTGTAATGAGCGAGAGTGCGGCGGGGGAGGGGGTGGCGCCACATCAGAGTGCTTTATTTCTGCTTCCTTAGTGAGCACTGGATCCACATAAATGGCATTTTCTGGCGCTGACTGACAGCGGCATAACCTCCTTCCTCCCCTCCAGCCCCACCTCCCCCTTCCGGCCTCACACCAGCCTTATGGGGACAGGTTTTCCTGTTTCTTCCTTTCATTTCTGAGTCAAGGAGACCAGAGTGAAGAGATGAGACGAAGCCTGGGACAGCTGTGATGTGGCGTGGGGTGTGAGTTTCAAGCGCAGACCTTGCCCCTCTGTATCAAGAAGATGTTCTTGGAGCTGCAAGACACAGCCTCCCAGTAGCTTAATGCACTTGACACCGTTAAATTTTCGCTGGGCTATTGTGGGTATGTTTTTTGATGTGATTCAGTTGAGGTGTCTTTTCTTTTTTAAAATATTCCAGCAGTAGGCTTACGTGCCTCCTATGTTTTTTAAAAAATAGGGCACAGTCATTTTTGTCTCGAATCCAAAATCTATTCCCCCAGCACTGTGTCTATCCAATTTAGGGGGATAAAATATGCCCCCTTTCTTGCACGGTAGGACGCACAACAAGTTCGGGGAGTGCGATTCAGCACAAAGCAGCCGCGAAGAATTTTTCCCTTAGACTGCTAAAATCATATGGCTCTCTTTTGTCAGTCCATCGAAAAAAAAAAATCCTACTTCACAAGAGAGAAAGAAAAGGTTTGAAACTCTCTGTATAAGTGTTCAGTATTAAAGCTGTCGCTGCATAGGAGTTAGAGATGTGCCCTGGCAAAGGATCTGATTCCTTTTCCGTGATATTTCTCAGTGTGCTGGCTATTAACATCTCCAAGGAAAACCTTGCCACTATAGGATTCATATCTGCCACATCTCCCTTTAGCTTTGTGTAATCTCGATTTTTATCCAAAATTGATATATCTCGGCAGACACTGGCAAAGCAAAAGCTAGGAGCTGTGTTGAAGAAGGCTGAGCTCCAGGTCAGTGGAATGCAATCTGAAGGAAGCGGGGAGCAGTAGTTAACTTTTGCAAGTGCTGGCCCTTCCTTGATTCAGTCACAGTGGAATGGTCCTTTTGAATTATTTGTCTTTCCTTAGCCAAGTCCATTGGCCACAATTGTACTTTCTACTGAGAAATGATTCACCAGTCTGACAAAGACTTCACATCTTTTTTTGTGGTTCTCATTATTTATTCTTCTACAGCTGGAAAAATGTAGGAAAGAGTCTCATGTTTAGGAAATGTAAATTTCCCTGAGGTTTCACAGTGAGGATGGGAATAATAGCTTCTTTCTGACTGTTTAACTTAATAGCTTTGTGATGTTTCATTATAACTATAATTTGGGGGGAATTTACAGACAGAAAACAAGGGAAAGCTAACTGGAGGGTACTCTCGTTCTCTATTAATCCTTCTATGCTTTCAGCAAAGAATAAGTTGGAATCTGTCCAACCTTTCCTCTCATTTCCCTTCCAAATGGTACTAGATTTATGAAGAAGGAAAGTAGATCAG
Source organism: Tapirus indicus (assembly GCA_031878705.1). NCBI lineage: Eukaryota > Metazoa > Chordata > Mammalia > Perissodactyla > Tapiridae > Tapirus > Tapirus indicus. The sequence goes on from CM062925.1 coordinate 44,151,505, forward strand.
AAAGACCCATGTATTTCTGGTGTTTTCTAAATGCATACACAGCCATTTCACTGTTGAGGAATTGCAGTGTGAATACACTTACTGGTTCTAAGGACTTTGAAGTGTAGAGGTCCCAGAAGCTACCTCTTCTATAAGGAGTTCTCTAAGAAATGAAGAAAATGCTTTGGAAAGCCCAAAGGGCCATACTGCTTCCTACTTAGATGTTGGCCTGGAATCAGAGCAGCTTTCCAGACAGAAAGCAACATGAAATACAGTGACTAGGAAAAGTGTAGGACAAGGAGAAGGCAGATGGCCCAGACCTACCACCTTTTGGAAAATTCTGAGCATGAACTGTAAATCACAGAGTAATCACACCTCCCACTTTTTTGGTATTGGTGGAGGTTTGGGGGAGTAAGAGGATAACAGTGGTGGGGAATTATTTCTCATTTAAACTAAGGAAGTAGATGAATCATTGAAATTTATGTACATGATGATATATTGCAAGGGATATTTTAGGAATGTGGTGTTTTAAAACCTGGAATTGATTGTTGATAATTCTAAGTCAGCATTTGCTTTTCAATGATATTCAAACATGATTGATTCACTTGAAAGAAATGATCTTCATACTGAATTAATTGTGCTTTTCAGTGTGTAAAAAGTTGAATCCACTTTTATATTATAGACTTGGATGCACTATAAATTAAAGTATCCCAGTTAAACCAAACCAAACAGAAAATCTTCAACTCCTGGTAAAGGTAGAGATTAGCACAATCACTGCTTTCTAGCTGGAGAACCTTGTTATAAGAGCAGAAGTTAAAAAAAAAGGAAAAATGGTGCAGGATAAAAGAGTAGAAATGATTTTAAAAGATGTCAGGAGTAGACTCCACTGGGGAGTGACTAGCAGAATGCATGAATTTAACGTCTCCGAAGCACGCTCTCTCTTCTGGTTCAGAGCAGGATCCCTAGAGAAACTGAATAGATGAATCAAAGTAAAAGGCATCAACCCTAGAAAATAATACATAAAGAATAATGGTGTAGAAGTCGGGCAACAATCAAGACGACTCATTTACATATCTTTTTTCCCATTTAACATCCTTTGCACTAACTGTGGTTTGAGGCTACTCTTAGCGTTTAAAAAGAAACTGTACAGCAATGTGTAATATGGTTTGAGCCAATTCTTTGCCCATTCCGAATCAGAAATTGCCCTTTAGATTAACAAGTCCTTTTAAGCACATTCTCACTATATTTAGTAGTGAATTATCTATTGTGACTGTTGGCATAGTAAATGCCAGCATCTAGACCCAAGTTTCACATCACCTGGGCTGTTATCACCCTTCCCTAAATTACTAAGTACTAATTTGACCTGACGATGTAACATTCATCAGAAGCACTTTTAAAAAATTCTGCAATTTTTAGTTTTTCTAACCTAAATACATATGCTCAAAATATTGACATACACACACACACAGCCTCAATTTGACTGAAAATGTTCTTCTCTAAGGCAGAAATTTCATTTTGCACCCGAGTCAACTGAACAGCCACATGGACCAAATGTTTTTCCTCCACGCAGAAATGTAGCAGGTAATAAAGCTGTCTTTGTAGTAAACTGAAAATTCACTATGTAAAAAAGCACTAATTTGGCGACTATGTTAAACACACATTTATATAAAATAGTTCCGGCCCTGGAGGAGCTTATAAACTAGCGAGGAGGGAAAAAAGCTTGCAGAATTTGGAAAATGGCCAGCTACAGTCAGCAATAAGTGCCAAGTGAGTAGTGCAGAGAATAAGGGTTCTCAAACTTCAGAGGACAGAAGCATTGTTTTGGATTGGAGTGGCTTGGGAAGCATTTGTATAGCTGAAAAGTTATGGGTTTAAGCTTGGAGAAGGAAAGGGCTAGGTGTATAAGAACAATGGGAAAGACTTGCCAAGCTGGAGGCAGGGGGATGAGAGTAGAGAGTGCTATAGACAGAAGCAGGGATATGAACATGGGAGAAAACAGTCTGTTGAAGTGAATGAGTGAACAAATGTTTATTAAGATACTATAGGTACCAAGCACTGTCTCATTAACTGGGGATATAAAAGTGATGAGGTGCTTGACATCCAAAGATCCTTCATAACAAAGGCCAATCCTACTGGGCAGCATGATGTCATGGCGCTAGGTTCTATCCTGGCTCTGTTTGTTCCTGTTGTTGTAACTCATTGTGTCTCACAAAATAATAAATATACGCCCACATACATCATAGAGACCAAATAAATTCAACACAAATTCCTTGAGGGCTTACTATGTCCCAGGCACTCTGCTGGTTTAGCTACAGAATTGAGAACGTGGCTGGTGATTAGAACAAGGAGGCGGACTAGAAAAGTGGCTAAGAGCATGGGCTTTGAACACTTTTGATCCGGGCTCTAGTTCTTTCACTTACTAATTTGCAACCATGGACAATTTAATGTCTCTCAACCTCATTTTCCTCATCTTTAAAATAGCAAGAACAATAGCACCTCCTTGCTGGAGCTCTAGTGAGAAGTCTATCATAAAATTCATGAAAAGCTAGCTCAAAAAATGCTAGCTGCTATTGAGAATACCCCATGAACCTAAACTCACTGTCTGCAACCCATTCCTTCCTTTCTTTTCTCCTTTTTGGGTTAGGCAGACTGATTTCCAACTTGCTTTTCTCTTTGGAATGAGTAGGGATTGGGGAGGTACAGAGAACTGGGTTAATAGTAACAAAATATAACAAGAATAGCTAACATTATTTGAAACTATATGGTGTGCCAAGTACTGTTCTAAGCACCTTACGTGTATGAATTCATTATTCCATTATTCCAGTAAAATATTTATTTGTGCAGATTGTCATTCTAATAAATTGCTATATATCACTCGGAAAAAAATCTTAACCCAAAATAATACTGGCATAGAAGAAATTTTGGCTGTATGCAGAAAGGGTAGGGTAAGAAAACAAGTAGAATCTATCTGTTTTATTAAGCTATTTTGTTTCTCTTTAATCTGTGTTTGGTGGAGGAAAACAAGACTGCCGCCTGTCCTCATCGTGAGAGAAAGGGGAACTGTCTGACAGTCCCAGCCTGGAGCTTACATGTAACAATCAGAAAGAACACATAAACTCACAGAGATACTCGGAGTCCTAGTTTTAACTAGGGCATTTTCCAGACTGTAATATGTAATTAGCTAAAAATTAAACAACATTGAGGAGGGGCATTTTTAAGCAACTGTGGCATCCTTGAACTTGAGATGTTTGATGTGTGTGTCAAGTTTACCTTCCTCAACAAGAAATCAGAAATAAGAAAGCTTCATTCAGCAGACCGCCCGACTGCTGATCAAACTGCATGCATTTTCAAAATAGAGGGGTTTTTTTGCAAAATGGAAATAAACACATGGGAGAAAATATTTCATGGCATTGGTAAATGTCTGATTTTTAGGAAGAGTTTCTGGATTACCATAATACATTTGTTTGGAAGTAATGTAGTACTTTGGACATTTAGAATTACTCTTTTTCTTTTACTTTATAAATTTGGACTCATAACCCATACTGATTGTATATTGTCCAAAACTGCAGGACACGATTTCCTATTTTTTGAACTAGGACTTATGAAACCATATGAAATATCTCTGGACCTCAAATAGTATTTACTAAACAATCATATAAGAGCAAATGAATAGGAAATATATCATTAATAGCTCTTTAACAATACAGACAGCTTTAAAAATAAGGGTCAATTTGTTTGGCAAAATAACAAGCTTTGGTCAATACCAACACCCTAAATCACAAAAGCCTATTTTGTGATAATTGTGGGACACGGAGAGTAATTCCAATTCAACACTTACCTCATTGTACAGGGGCTTTTGGAAAGTATACTCATTGAATGATCTAAGTTTTACAGGCCCCAACATATTCTCTTTAAACCAGTTACTTCTGGCAGCAAAGAAATGCAGTCTCCGTCCTTAGCAGGGAATTTTCTTTCTTGGCCAGAACTTAGACCTCAGGATCCAAACCAGAGATAAATCAATAAAAATCTCTACACTAGAATTTCCTTGTTAGAGGAGAAAAATGTAGTGTGAGATTTTATTTCTTTCCTTTTTAAAATTCTCTTTTGTCTTTTCTAGGCTAATCCTTGCTTTTCTTCTTTTTTCTCTTTTCCCAAATCTCCATGTACGACACCATGCCCAAAGCCTCTCTAGTTCATGAATTTCTGCTTCATCATACCCTTCTTCAAATTCTCCTTTGAATCCTCTCCCTTTCTAGATTCCCGGATCCATTTGGGGACCTAATGGATACATGTATGTGTGTATGCATTTACACGTAAATATACAGATTTGCAATTAACATAGCTTCAAGTGGCAGAAGTTGGAGCAGGGTAACCAGGGACAGGGAGGTCATGGTTATGGTGTCAAACAGCCATAGTCTATTGGTGAGGAACCAGAGACCCAGAGGGTCAGATCGGCCTTAAGTCATCTGGGGGCTAACTGCAGAGCCAGAAGCTCACTCCAGGCCTCTTGACTCCAAGGACCGGTCTGCTATGCTATGCTACAGAGCCTTTTCAAAAACATCAGAAGAAGCATTAACAGAAAGTTCAAGATTAGTTTTTCAATGCTGTACTTCCTCCAACACCAATTCACATGTAGCATGAATGTCTGAGGATACATGTGTTTACAAAGGTTGATGCTCAGAAGAAAAACAAAGGAAAGGAAATAAGGACTTCAGAAGGGAATCAGATTATGTTACCCAGGACTCTTAACCTTAGGTTCAAGAAGTGAAGTCAGGCAATGCAGAGAAACCACTTGGTTTAGAATTCCTCTGAATTCCTTTAGTCCCTCAGGCCAGTTAAAGGGAAATGATCTGACTGTTCTGCATCTGCTAGTGATTGAAGGCAAATGGGAAGCATTGCAAGAGTTCTCATTCAAAAAATATACAGTGCACATGGCTATTGTGAAAGTAAACACTGCAAATCGCAGCCGGCCCAGTCTGACTAATAAACTCGGAGACACCTCCAACATATGGGGAACTGATGCGTGAACAGACACAGAAGGAATTACCAAAAATGTGCCAGAGAGAAAAAAATAATTTATTGCAAAGATGTGTGTGTGTTAGTTCCTACGTTATCCTCAATATTTAGTCTTAGTTATAAAGTAGAGAGAGTTATATTTCCAATGAAACACTCTTGAGAACTCGCCTACCCTCCTCCTTGATTTAGTTCTCTAAACATTCTTCCCAGGCAGTCTATGTGATGACATTATAGAAGTCTGATTATCTAGGGAAATTTTACAGGCATTTAAACCAACATTACTGGCATGTAGCATTGGAAAGATTCCCATATGGGCTTGTTATGGGCTATGAGTAAGTAAAAATAAAATTTGTGTTTACCAAGGGGTGCAATTCGTAACAAAAGGAGGTAAAGTAAGGCCAAGCTATTTGCACTTACCACACTAGATTAAACCACAAATTACTACAAAATGGATATTTACCCCTTCCCAGCATGCCCATTTTAATGATGCTTGCTCTTGACTTTGTGAACCAGAAAGTTAGGCCCCTAAGAGAGGAACATAAGAGTGTAGGCGGCAGTGGTATTTGTTTTGGTCCAGCAGGATTTCTTGGATCCAAGGGTTGAATGGGAATCTTCTTTCTAAGCCAAAATTCTGGCTTCTTTCTAAGCCAAAAATTTCTTGAGCTCAACTTAAACCCTACTTCAAACACAGGTTTGCCAGAGGAGTTAGAAAGATCCAGAGATGGGAAGAGGAGATAGAGAGAGAGGTTGAGAGAAAGGGACCTCCTTTAAGAAAAACAGGTTTAATCTAATGATAATGAAGACATAGTTTGTACTTCTTGCATTTCCCACATGCTAGGTAAAAATAACAGATTGACTTAAAATTTATTTTGGTATCCTCTCATTCACACGACTCTTCCCAAATCACCAAGTACCCAACATACTCATACTGCCCTCCTAAAGTACAAAGACAGACCAACTCCAATTTTTACTCTAATAGTCTATGGATTTGTTATTGTTTTCTCTGTAATTAACCCTGAAAAAGCTTTTTTGTTTGGGAAAAAAATTGGCTCATCTTCAACTCCAAACCTAGGAACCTCTGAGAATCGACTTACCTTGCACAACACTGTCGTCATATAATATTTTAAATTGTTTAATGAATAACGTCAAAATCACTTTTTTTCCTGGGAAAACGCTTATATGCTAATGTAAACCCAAGACAATAACAAATATTTGAATATTAGAGATTTTAAAATGAATAAAGTGGATCAACCTAAAGGAGAGTGCAGAACTCTTAGAGCATTCTGGAATGTTTTGCATTTTTTCCTAAACAATTTGAAAAACCCTGTCAAGTAAGTGAAGAAAGAGTAATAATAAAGGGATTTGTTGCATTCATGTTCATGTCACACTCAAGAGCCTGTGAAATTATTTTGTATGGGAATCTAAAATGCTAGACTAGTTCTTGGCATAACTCAAAAGCGAGCACTTACGTATTCACACTCCTTGGTCTCCTCCAAATATAACAAGAGCAGCTTTGGAAACGCTTCTGCAAGCAAAATATCTTTGAGAGAAAAAAAATCCTCAATTTAATTCCAGCTATAGGACTCAGATCAGTTTGGAGATGTCTGGGTTTATTAATAATAATATATTCCTACTTATGAAAAAGAAGTTTCATTTTGAAAAAATTCTGACATAGAAGTTTTTTGTTTTGTTTTTAAGAGAAAGCGTAAAAGAACAACCCTCTTCCTTACAGTTCAGGATATCCAATGGGTGAGCTGTGAGAATCTCTGCATCCAAGAAGTACCCAGTTGATGTGACCAAGTCTTCCTTCCCCATGAGCTTCATGTTTCCTGTGGGGCCTCCCACCTTGCTCACCCTTGGGAAATCTGCTCTTCCCGGCGGCTGAAATAAAGGTCAACCCTTTCTTTGACTTCTGTTAGCACAATTGAGGCATGCTAGAAACTTCCAGTACAATGTATTAAATATTAAGAGTTTAAATAGTTGAAAATAATTAATAGGTAATAGTTAATTAGTAGTTAATAGTAAGACTGATAGGGCTTTGGTCACATTGCCCAAGGAAGCTGGGAAGACTGTTCTCAGGCTTCAGACTTGTGGAGATCGTACTTAGAGGGCAGGAACCGTACCAAACATAGGAAGGGTGGTCAGATGGTTCTGGGCAACCAGAAAACATGACAAATGTCAACTATCGTCCATGCTTTGTCTTTATCAACATTAATGTATTCCCTTCTCTAGTCTTAAATATCCCAATAACAGCAACATGCTACTCTTGACACAAATATGCTCTGCCTTTCCCCATAGAGGAACAATCGAAATTCTCATCAGTTAATGTATCCAGCATTCTAGTTCTATCACTCTATAATGACAGACTAATCTGAGAGCTAAATTGTGATATTAACCCTCTCCACTATACCCTCCATAAGATAGTAGGGAAACAAGACAAGAGAAGGTGGGGAGAAATCACAGCAGTAAAGAAAACAATCTTTGCTTCTAAAATTGTTATGAGGTTATAGCTGGCACTAATAAGTTCTTTCTTCTGCTATCCTTTCTATATCCATTTGCCTTCTTTCAGTAGCACCTCAGCTGATTCAGGATTCTTTGCCTGGTGAGGTTCTTGAAAATGTCACTCATAAGGAGTCTGTCTATGTGGATATTTTATAATCTTCTGTAGAAGAGGCAATCCCTGTCCCAAGAAAATATTCCTCTCTTATACCATTGCTTAGCAGCAATCCTATTTCTCCTGACAAGTAGAAAAAATAACCCCAGTAAACACAGGGACCCTCTTTTGTGCTGACTTATCCAGTGGTATGAGGTAGCTATAATGTCCAGGAGCAGTCTTAGCTTCTAATTCAATGGAATCATTGTTATGTCCCCTGGTGGAAGCATCTACACATTGAGTCCTAATACCTCTGAATCAGTAGAGTCTAGGGAAAATGTGATGTGGAACAAAAATTTGGGAAGTGGACCATTGGCTGCAAGAGTGTAGAAGCCATTCTCACTTCTCACTGTTGCCCAGACCCATGTTTTCTGGCCATGGGAGAATGATCACAAAATATTAGCCATTGATTTGTTCTACATCATGTTCTATAGGACAGATGCCAATCTCAAAAGGTCTTTCAGCAATTGCAGAAATTAAGGCTTCAATAGATCTATCATCTTTTTTGTAAGGCCAGATATTTCATATATGATGATGCACAATGGATCTAATAAGTCCACAGGTGGGGTCCTTGGCAGAAGTATGGTAGACAAGGAAAGGGAACCTAAGTACCGATAGTTATCTATTCCAGAAGAAGTAGGATATATTTGAACTATCATTTATAGCCGGCTGACTCACCTAAGGTATGGGACCATATCCAGTCTCAGAGTTGGTCACTGTTGCTAGAAGCTGGTTCCCGATGAGTGATAGCAATCAGGCTAGCCTTGGTTAGAGCGAATATCTATTGGAAAGCTCATGCAAAATTTTATTCCTCATACCAGGGCCACATTGTTCATAATCCCTTCAAAAAAGTATGTAGGTGGCTTCCTTACCAGGGAAGGAGGCTGACTGACATCCATACAGTAGCTCATATCATCTGCCTGAGTGTTGAAAGTCTCTTCCACACCAGAGCCTCATCATGATCCCTCACATGGAAAACACATTTTCAAACTCTGAGAAGTTCAGCCAGATAACTCTTACCCAATCTTCTTTGTCATGAAACATCACCGTCCCCCTCACCCCAGATCTTATTCCTTCCACAATTACACCATTAGCAGCTGCTTCTGTATCAGTGATCTATAGCTTCAGACATCTCTTTACCAAACAAAGTGGACAACGAGATGCACCACCTGGAATTATGACCATGAGGAGGATGACCCTTTGCAGTGCTCTTCAGACCTTCACAGCTACAGAAATCACAACAACCCACCTCTGGCTGATTCAGCACATAGTGCAACATTTTCTGTTATCCAGGTTTAAATGACATCCCCTTCAGGTCGTGAAGCCATAGGTCTTGTCTGGAGCAGGAGTGGCAATATGAGAGAAGTGTGCCCAGGAGGGATGCTCATGTTACTTATTTGTGTTTTCAAGCTGGGTGTATATTATCACTCATAATTACTAACAAAGTGTTGCCAGCCTTCTGACTTTTTACCTTCCTGGGAAGTTCAAAACAAACACCTCTGGTTACATGGTCAGCTGCTGTCTGATGACCAGGCACCCAGTCGATATGTGTGTCCAGGGTAACACCAGGAGCCGCTTCTCAAAAGGAAAAGAGTGATTAGTTATTAAATGCAGTCATGTGTCACTTAATGACAGGGATGCATCCTGAGGCGATTTTGTCGTTGTGGGAACGACATAAAGTGTTCTTACACAAACCTAGGTGGTATAACCTACTAAACACCTAGGCTGTATGGTACTAATCTTATAGGACCACTGTCATACATGCAGTCCGTCATTGACTGAAACGTCATTATGGGATATACGACTATATAACTATCATAGTTGTATTTATTATTATTATATTATGGTTATTAACTATTACCACTACAGTTACAGTTAAAAGTTGTTTCCTTTCCTTGCCTACCATAACAATAACTACCAAAAGTTATGGCTTTGCTCCAAAATTCTAGGGCCTCCCCGGTAATTCTCCTGTCGTGTCTTTCCACCAGATCAGGCAGCTTCCTAATCTGCTACCAACACGCCTGCATGATTGAAGCCACTGGTTTAGAGGAGCCCGGACCAGTGGAGGCCTTTTGCAAACTGTTCATCTATCAAGTATAAGTTGTTCCCGAACATCAAAGAGGTCTACCAAGCATTCTTTGGCTCATTTTGTTTTAAAGGTAGGAGGTGTAAATTACAGAAACTAACTTTCACTTTGAAGAGACTATTTTGACACGCTCCAGATCAATAGAGTCCAGAAACATTGCTGAGGTTCCAGAACTCTGTATTTTAATAGAATTTATTTTCTAGTCTCAGGCAGTCATGTTATCTTTTGTGGAATACTCACTACTTTCTAGGTCCTGTAAACATGTCAGGATATCTGTTGCAGCCTTGATGCAAGTTGATGAAGGTAAATAGCCATTTGTCGGGTAAAAACAAACAGCTTCTGATGCTCTTTGCTTGTTAATAGAAAGAAAGAAAGAAAAAAAGCATTTGTCAGCACAATAACTGCATAACAGTTACCAAGGCCTGGGCTGATTTGCACGTATTGCAATTACAGCTGCAATGGAAGATATCACCTAACTAAGCCTACAATAATCACCATCATTGTCCCAGACCCATGTGTCCTCTGCACAGGTCCACCACATGAGTTAAATGGGTTGTGATGGAAATCCTCGCTCAGGCACCTTTCAAGCAATCCGCTTCCAACACCCAAGTCAGGTCACGGTTTCCACAATCTATCTTATGTATACTTTCCAAAAACATCAGACTGATAGAGATCATGCTGCTCCTTCCCTCATCTGACCCCCCTCAGCATCATTTCTCACATACATTTTTCCAAATTTTTGCTGATATGCAGAAGGGAAATCTCACAATTGTTTTGATGTGCAAGCCATCTTTTCCCAAGTTTCACACTACCGTTGGCATTACAACTACAATCCCTCTAGAATATCTATGTCATCTGATTTTGATATAGGTCTGGAGGCAATGAGCACTGCGGTGGTGGGGACTGAGAAGTAATGGTTTCCTCTTCAAAGGTGATGACCTCAGGTAAGGTCAATTCAAGAGCTTCAGGCATGCGAGGGACAGCCTGAGCAGGGGTGGTGGGGTGGTGGTGGTGGTAGATGGCATGGAGTTGCTGCTGCTTCTGAAAAGGAATCATCAGTGGGATATGGGGGCTTGGGGTATTTTGAGTTATCCAGTTCCCTTCATATGCTTTCATTCCCTTATTTAAGGAATTATCTCATTATTCAATCAAAAGTAGCATTTTAGAGGGAAGAATTAGCCAATTTTTCATTTATATTTATATCATTGAGGTGAGGGGTAATAAAGAGACAGCAAATGTTATTTATTGGTGACAGAAAACTCAGTTGTGCTGAATGGAAAATTATTCCTCTACTCATCAAGCAATTTTTCTAAAGATATACACATAGTGGACAATGCCATCCTTTACTGTTCTATTTGTATTTATGTAGCAAGGTTATAAATACATAACACATTCACAACATGGAAGCTAAATGGTCCTGCTGACTTCTTCCCCCTTGTATGGCAAATTAATTTGAAAACTCTAACTGGAAGAACTGTTTCATACAGTGGAAGACTAGAGTGTAAATTCACTGGAAAATAAGGTTTAAAAATAAAATTCCAAATTAAATAACCATTTTATAATGACACTAGGTGACTCTAGGGCATGCTTTACTGGGCTATTAATACACGCCTCAGGCAGTTGAAGGCACCCAAGGCGTGCATTAATAGACACTAAAACACGCCTTGTCATGGTTTAATGCTAAATTAATTAAGCAATAACGTGACCTATATGAAGGTCTTTCCTGGTCCAGCAATTATTGAATGAAAGAGAGAAGGGTATTTTCAGACATTGCTCGGCCAAACAATTGTTAGTTTGTATAAATGAACAGAAAAATATTTTTAAAAAGTACAGTTTGATTTTTTTTTTGTCCCAAAGGTAGTTTCAAAGTTAAGTTTAGGACAAAGAAAGGTAATTTTTAGCACTTTAGGCCACAGTCCTATTGTGTTTAAAACATTCCTTTTCGAGATTACACATATAAATGCACACCTGATGACTCTGGTTTCACATATATTTCATTTGAATATTATTAGGCTGATCAGCAAGTCATAGAAGTAGACACTTAATCAAAGCAGATTCAAATTACATGTACTTGCTATAGGAAGCAAGTTTATAGTCACCTGAGTTTCTCATTGCACTGACAAATTCTCTCTATTAACTCTAATTTAATCTAATTCCTTTAATTTCTTTACATTTAACTTCAGAATTTTGCTAGAGAGAAAAACTCTTAAAACATTTTCAATAAGAATTGCTTTGTAAATATAGGCACCACTCTTCACATGAAAAAATTATACATCAGCAAATACATTTGGCATATGGTATAGATTATATAATTCAACTTTTCCCCTGATTTTGAACCAGGACTTTTGTCTATTCTGTACATTGATGCATCTCAAGTGCATAGAAAAATATTTGGTACACAGAAGATCTCAGTAAGCATTTGTTGTGAGAATGAATAAATGAAAGAATGCTTGCTATGATCCATGTACTATGTTGAGGAAACCAAAGCAAAAACACGTGTTCTTGCTCTCGAGTTGCTCACAACCTCTCAAGGAAAGAAATGAATGCTTTTGTAACTAGCTATGATATAATTTTGTTTCGTATTTTCATTTTAAAATTTATTTTGAAGACTATTTGGGAAGGGTTCACCTTGGCCATTTTGAAAGTGTGTATGTTTTCACTAGGCTGAATGGGAAGCTCTGTTTCAGGCAGAGAAAAAAAATCACAAAGGAACAAATGAGCAAAAGTGTATTGTGACAGCAATGTTGGGGCTAGAGTGTGGGTGGAGTACCAGAGAATGCAGGAGATGAGGACAGACCAGAGCTTGGACCCGGGTGGTAGAGGACCTTGAACACCTGCCAACAGTTTTTTACAAAGAAGACAGTAGTCAACTTTTATTCAGTGTTGCATAGGGGTTCAATTAAGAAAATCTAAAAAGCATCCACATTATCTATCAGTGGGTTTCTTAATGATCATTGCAAAAATGAGTTTAATAAAATGGTAGCCAAAGAAAATGGATCAGAGTGCATCAAAAAGTAAAGGGAATGGCAAAGATAATTTTTAAGAAGGAAAAGGAAGAAGAACCACTCTCTCATAATTAAAATCATAAAGCTACACCAGTCAACTCAGTGTGGTATGGAGAATTGAGATGGAATTGGATTAAGAGCCGAGAAATAGATAGACATACATCATATATCAAAAAGTGGTATGTGAAGGAAGTGGCATCACAAATTACTTTGGAAAGAATGGACGATTCAGTAAGTGATGCTGGAATAATATAAAGCCACAACCATATCTCAGTGTACAAACACATACACACAAATCTCAGAGGGGTTAAAAGTCTAATGCTAAAAAGTAAAACCTTTAGAGTAAAATATATTTATTATATCAGTAAAGAAAAAGATTTCTTAAACAAGACATATAAAGACAAACCCATGGAAAACATTGTGATTTGATGTTAAAAGTTAGAATTAAAAAATTCTTCATGACAAAAGACACTATGAACCAAGTTTAAAGACAAGTCATAGACTGGAAAAAGTTATTTGAAATCTAATTGACTTAGAGCTAGTATATGTAAACAAATCCTAAAGATCAATATAAAGAATCCAATAGAAAGGCAGGAATTGTATGAAAAGCTAATTTATAGAAGAAGAAATCTGGATATGCCAATAGGCATATGAAGAGTTGCTCATCCTCATGGATTCCTAGTACAAATTAAAACAAGGAAAATCCATTTCATATTGATCCAATTGGCAAAAACAAATGTGTCTGATTGCTGATGGGAATGTACAGCTATGGCCGAGAGAAATTTGACAATACCTATTGAATTAAAGATGTACAAACCGCAATACTCAGCAGTTCCACCTCTAGATATATTCAATGTGGAAAATCCAACACAAGTACGTACATAATGAATCATGTGTAAGGAGGATCATTTTAGCATATATTCTATGTGAAAAATTGGAAAGAACACAATTGTTCATTGATAGAGGAATGAGTGAATAAATTACTGCTGATTCATCAAGGGAAATACCTTAAAGTAATTAAAAAGTATCAATATGGATAAATCCAAAACAATACTAAATGAACAGAGTAATTCATCAAAGACTATGTACAGGATGATAATATTTAAGAAAAATTACAGCTATAAACAAATACTATATATTTTTATGGCTATATGTATGGAGTCTAGAATCAGTTTGAGTATAAAATCCTCTAAATTTAGGACAGTAGTAGTTACCACTGGAGAGAGAGGCGATAGAAATGGGAATGTTGCAATATAACTGAGACTACAATTTTATGAAGCAAAAATGTCAAAATGATAACATCTCTTAAATCTGCAGGAAGAGTACATGAGAATTTGTCATAACATTTTTGGCTTAAATAATTCAGAAATAAAAATTAAAAATTAAATATACATAATTAGAGTTTAAAGTAATAAGTGTTCTATCCAATGTCTGCAAAACTTTTATGAGTAAACATTTTATAATGTATTTTACATTATAGACATTTTAAATTCAATGAGGGAAAGGGCCACTCTCTTGGATTACTGAGTAGATAGTAGTTTTGTGCAGTTATGTATAGATCTAAGGAATCCGGCAAATAAGTACACTTCATCAATAGAAATTGCGGGAAAGACTCTGGATCTCATTCATTAATAAATTTAACAGTCACTTATTGAATGTGTATCATGCTCTAAGCAACAATCCAGTTGCCGACAATCTAATAGACAAAAATCCTTTCCTTCGTGGAACTTACCTATTAGTACGTGAAATAGACATAATATATAACTAAAATAGAAGATAATATGTGCATGCAGAAGAAAGAAGAGTTAGACAATGGGTCAAGGGTACCAATGCTGAGGAGTAGTGGTGGAAGAAGGTTGAGTATTAAGAGAGAGTGGTCAGGGTAGTCTCACTGAGAAGGTGACTTCTGAACAAAGACTTAAAGAGGTGAGGGCGAAAGCTATATAGACATATGGAGGACTAGACAGGGGAAACAGTTAGTACAAAGGCCCTGGGGAAGGAATGTATCTGGTATATTCAAGGAACAGTACGGAGGCAAATGTGGCTGAAGTAAAGTGGAATAGAGGGCAAAAACTAGGAGATGATGTCAGAGAGGAAACAGATCCAGATCATGTAGGGCTCCACAGGTTGTTGTAAGGATTTTTGGTTTAGTTTGGATGATTTTGAGCAGAAGAATGACTAATTTCATTTTAAAAGACATACTGGCTTTTGTGTTGATAAAGGACAGTAAGTAGAGCAGGGTAGAAGGAGGGAAGTCAGTTTGGAGGCTGTTGTAATAATCCAGGCAAGAGATGATGATGGCTCAGATCAATGGAAAGATAGATCATGAATATAGTTTAAAGTTAGACCCAACAGCATTTGCTAAGGAAATACATGTGGGGAGTAAAAGCAAGACAGGAGTCAAGAATGGCTGCAAGGTTTTTGGCCTGAGCAACTGAAAGGAGGCAGTGGCAATTTTCTAAGTTGGGGTTGAGCAGGTAGAGCATATTTGTGAAGAAGTAAAAGAGCTCAGTGTGTGACACAAAAAGTTTAAAATGATACCAGCAGGAAGGGGCTACTGGGGGGAAGGGAAATACAAGAGCCAAAGCCCAAAGCCAAAAGAAAATCTGTTAAGGTGGACAGAGTGATAAGCTCTGTCAAATGCTCCTATTGGTCAGGCAAAGTGAGGATTGGATTCATCTACTTGAGGTCTACCTCGACAAGAGCATTTCTGTTCCACAGATGTGGGTAAAAGCTGGATTGGATCATATTTAAGAAATAAGTGGAAAAGAAGAATTGGAGAGGCTCAGTATAAAGAACTATTTTCAAGAGCCAGCCCTGATGGCCTAGTGGTTAGTTTGGTACACTCCACTTTGGTGGCCCAGGTTTGGTTCTAGGGCATGGAACCACACCACTCGTCTGTCAGTAACCATGCTGTGGCAGTGGCTCACACAGAAGAACTAGGAGGACCTACAACTAGAATATACAACCACATACTGGGGCTTTGGGGAGGAAAAAAGAAGCGAGAGGAAGATTAGCAACAGATGTTAGCTCGGGGCAAAGCTTTCCCAGCAAAAAAAAAAAAAACAAAAAAAAAGAACTATTTCAACAAGTTGTGGGTTTTTTTGTTTTACATCTTAAATTTTTGTAAAGAGAGCAGTGAAATGGAGTGATAGGTTGGGGGGTTGGGGAGTCCACTCTCAAGTGATCTCCACTTGCTCAAGTAGGGTCAAGGAAAGAAGATATTAAAGATGAGAGAAATAATGGTTTGTTTATATGTTGATAGGAATGATGGGAGGAGAGAGACAGAGAGAGAAAAAAGAAAGGGAAAGAGAGAGAGGGGAGAATGTGGACCCAAATGGAGTGTCTGGCATTAGATAAGAGCAAGGCTATTCAGTGTATCACAGTACGAGGAAAGGCAGAATATGTAGGTGCAGATTCTGGTAGGAAAGTGATAGATGTGGGGATGGAATTTATGGATGTTCTCTTTCAACTGCCTTAGTTTTCTTAATGAAATAGGAAATGAGATTATCAACTGTAGATAAGAATAGAGAAGAAAGTGTTATAGATTTGAGGTGAGAGGAAATTATAAGAATTATATGTCTAAGAGAGTGGGTGAGTGAATGGACTAGAGAAATACTGTAAGATTCTGGCATTATTAAGGATCAACTTTTGAGTTAATGATCATGAATTTAAAATGAAACAGGCAACAAGGTTATATATCAATCTCTGGTCATGCTCAAGGGTACAGGTGTAGTTTATTTATTTAGAGTTGGTGTTTGCTGAGAGATTCTGATGAAATAAAATACAGGAAATGGAATTGTGGATGTTTGCAAGGAAGTAGTTAGAATGACTGGCCGTAGAATTTAAGTTGGTTAAGTAAGAACAAGAGAAAATGAGATAGGCCTGGGACATTGAAAAGATCATAGGACCGTGGGTTGTCGGGACTGGTGGGGTAGAAGGATTGTTAGAACTGGAGTACCAGAAAGAGACAGAATGAGAGCTGGAAAGTTGGGAAACGCTCATCAGGGAGTGGATGCCTGAAATTGAGATTGTGAAGGGGTATTAGTTATTAGCAATAACAAGGCTAAGATATTGACTTGAGAATCAGAAGGGTGTAGGTTGAATATGAAGCTATGACAATAAGATCCTCAAGAATAGCACAGGGCAAGAAGTGTAGAAAAACGTTTGTTTCCTTTGATACTTCCTTCTGGGGAAATGTAAGCTCCTCTATCTAGCCAAATAGTATTTCTAAGATCTCTTGGTTCACGTTTTCGCCTCTCTTTGATGGAGGTAGCAAAATAGAAGCAATGAAGAGGATGCTTTTATACCCAAGAAAAGGGAGCAGCACAACAGAATGAATGAAAGAGAATGAAGAATGAAAGAGAAATTAAAAGACTACCGTTGCCTCGTTTGTACTTTTTTATGCCCGCCCCTTCACTTTTAACTCCACAATTCTCGAAGACTGTGCTTTCAGAATGCATCTGTAACTTTAGACTTATTACAAAGGGTTGGTAAAATTGGGCTTGATACATAAAATTTCTCTTTATAGATGTCTTTTTAAGCACGTCTATTAAAGTGGCCATAAAAACAAAACTTTGGAATTTGTGTATTGGGAAGAGACAGTTGCTGCATCCTTTGAAGAAACAATATTTGGTTTGGGGGACCTTCAGATTTTTTGAAACTACAGAGGAATAACACTGCATTCTAGCCGACTAATCCCCATTCTTTTCTACACAGAAATTGAGTACCATGAAGCTTCTGAAAAGAAAGATTGTAGTCCCTTCTGATAAGACCACGACATTGGTGCACAAGCTTTAACCTTCCAATTTAAACTTTAGTTATAACTCCACTTTCTACGAGCATAGAAATGTCAGCTGCAGGGTTTTTGTTCACCTCTCTAGCTGGATCATTGAAGAGGCACTTGGATACATTTTGTTCAAAGTCAATGGGACTTCCATCAGAGAAAGATTTCAGCAGTGTCTACAAAATGAACATTTGGTCTGATGTGGCGTGCTGCGACCCACAGCTGTAAGAACCAGCTGTGTCTGCTCAAACTTCAGCCATCAGCCAGCTCCATCGTGTAATGGGATCTTAGTCACAGAATGCCTGCATAACAATGGATTTCACAAGGTCATTTTAGAAAGAGAAACTGGTTAGTATGAACAGTTGCTAAAAATACAAAGTTTTAAGGGATTTTGAGTATAACAAAACCAGGAGATACCACCGATGTTTTGACACAGACTGAATGCAGATGAAGCATGAAAAAGTACCCTTATTTTGCAGTTCAATCAAATACTATTTTTAATACACAAGTTGTGGACTAGCAAATGGAATCACTATGACCCAAGGAATAAAGATTAGGAATATACAAAATACTGATATTTTTATAGACTCCATTGGTTGAGATCTCAAAATGTCACAAAGTGGGTGAGATTTGTCACCTAAGGAAACTTCCAAGGATATCACCAACCAAGGCAAGATTTGGAAATATGTTGGAAGGGAAGATTTAATTCATATTAGAAAATATGATTATGGAATCACTAAATGTTAACATATAAGTTTTATATTTATAGCACATAATCAAGTATGAAATAATTATGTTAATAACAAAAACTATTTTGACGACTAATGAGTAACCCTAAAATAGACCTGGATAGTACAAATTATTCACTATCCAAAAGGAGAGTGCTCTGATTCTAAATTACCAGTCTTGGTTTTTATGAAAAATATTCCAGAAGTGGAGATATAATTTCTCACTGAAGTATCACACCTGACTAGCCTGGATATAAATAGCCTGTTGAGAACTGAGCAAAGCCAATTTGTTCATATTTTGGCAGATAGCGGATTCTTCAGTAGCAAGAGATAGGTAAGTGCCATAGTCCTCCTTCCCTAGCACCTTGACACCAGGTAGAAGGATACAAGGCAAGTAAGTCTGAGGCCAAATTGGTATTCATGTAAACACTTACTAGTAAAAAGACAACAAAACAGTCATGTGGCAAGTTCCATAGGCTCAATGACATTTTTAGACTTTCTGATAGCAACTTGCAGGAAAGATTCACTGGAGGCAGATTTGTCATGTTTATCGTGGATGTAGTAGATCAGTGTGTTCTGCAGGATATCCAGATGGTCCCAATCTCTTTGGATTATGTTATGGCAGAGGACAGGAGACTTAACATAGCACTGGAGCAAATCTATGATTGCATATTGTTGCTTCTTGCACGTGAATACAAATTGTAATCCTACTTTCTGATTGGAATAGATAGAACTATTTACCAAATGAATTGCCTCAGACCTTGGACCTGAGGCCATGTTAAATGGCTCTAGAAAAATAACACATCTGGAAGAGCAACTGCAATTAAGGATACTGCTTAACTAAGTTTTCAGTAGCCTACTGTCATCTCTTAGGATTCAACAGGTTTCTGCAGGGTCCAAAACAGTGAATTAAATGGAAACAAGATGGAGACCTCGGCCCTGTATCTTTTAGATCTATGTTATCCAATAAGATAGCCACTAGGTACATGCAGCTATTTAGATATAAATTTAAATGAAATTACAAATTCATTTCCTCAGTCACACTAGCCATATTTCAAGTGCTCAATAAGCATTTCCATCGTTATAGAAAGTTCCATCGGATAGCACTGCTTTAGATCCTTAAGTGTAGCACTATTTTCATTCATTTGGGGGATGCTTGTTTTTGATTTACTATTTTGACAGGGGGAGGGGAGTGCAGTTTCAGAGGCTTCTATTTGGACTTCCGCAATATGAAAGCTCATCTACCACAGGCCAAGGACTCAATGTGGAGGTGAAGCCAACCATGACATATGTCAATCTCAACTTAACATTCGAGGATCAGGGAAATGACCACTGGATCAGTTGGCTGATCCAGTGGACCCACTGTAAGCCAGATGTTGGCTAATACACCTTTTGTTTCGTGGCCCCTAAATGCCTCCACTCTGACAGAGGAGCCATGATGACACTTTGCTTCTTAGGATATTAACGTCAACTTGGACACTAAGGCCAACACTGCTAGAAATGTTTGGGCATTTCTCTTTCTTCAGCACACAATCATCGGAACAATGTAGATCTGTTTAAGAAAGGACTGAAGGAATCACCACAGTGTACAGCTGCTGTAGTGTTACAACATCGTTTCTCAGGTTCCCTGTCTGAAAACTGGCTTGATTCAGAAACTGGACAAAGGAACATGATTCTTTATTAGGTCAAGAGCCCTCAGTCTCTGGATCATCCATCTTAGCGTTCTTCTGATGGTTCAGCTGAGTAGTTCCCGTGTTGGCTACACATATATTTTGCCTCTAGGAATGGTTTATTGCATCTCCATAGTTCTCGACAAGTCAGGTCCCCTTAGTTGTCACTCCCCCTCTGCAACTCATTATGAAAATTGTTTCCACATGGCTTCCTGCGTGTAAGAATTGCCACTTGGCCTTTATTGTTTCAGGGTCCTGCCTGTTCTATAATGTCTTTTCCTACCATCAGTCCTGGCTAGAGAAGAGAGCCACCACTGAGATTTCTATTGATGTTTGTGCTCCTCTCACAAGTGTGCTCCTTATTGGCCTTTCCCGGAACATAATCACCTGGAGGGTCTTCCAGCTTTACATACCACGTCTACTGTAGTATGCCCACCTTCTTGAGTCAATTCCTTTCCCCACCATTTGTCAAGACAATTCTGGCATTTCAATGGCACTTAGTGTGGGTCATCATTTTTCCATGCTTTTAGGAACCATCCTAGTCACAAGTTCACCTATCTCTGGGATCTTTTCCAGGATACTTAAATTCTGTGTGTCTCAGGAGAGTGCTCCCATATAAACTCCATTGTATCCACTCTTACAATCTGGTGTCCCTAACCAAGGACTTTCAGAATTTAGTACTTTCCAATACATGCTGTCTAGTTCTTAGAGCTTCTTTGGGGTATTGTCCCTTTCTTTCCTCATTAGACTCATATGACCCTAGCTGACCCTAGCTAGATTATGCAGTGACTTAACCCAAGTTATAAGCCTATTGGCCAAGAGGTAGTGGGGGACAAATCCTGAGGTTTGTCCTCAAGTAAGGGAGAGAGTTGTAGGAATTGCTCTCCCCCAAAGAGAACTCCCTCACCCAAAGGAATGTCCTCCTTTTGCAATCGATGACTGGTTAAGTAAGTTATAACTATAAAGGGTCATTGCAGTGCCTGAGCGCTCTGTGATCTTCTGAAGTCTCAGCTGCACTTGTCTTGCAGTTTAACTTCTCCCTCCACCCAATCCTGGCGCCCTTATGCTCTTATAGTCACTGTTCCCTAGACCACTCTCCAGCATTCTTCCCGCATCCATGCTTTCATCTGCGTCTGTTTCCCAGGGAAACTTGAGCTAAGGAAGTGTGTAAATTTTATTTGTAATCTCATTTCCCATTATGTACCCCTTTCATATAACCCCGCCCAAATTACAGGCAAAAGTGCTGAAATTCATTTGCAAGTAGCAATGTCAGAGGCCAAATAGAAAAATAAATAATGCATGTGTAAAATACTGAAAATGAGAAGAAGAGTTATATGATGTTTCAAAGAAGACTAAAAGTAGCAGGATGCGTTTGTGTGCAGAAGATGAAGGAGGGAGTGGTGGGCGGCGGATAGTGAAGGAACTAAAGGGAAGAAGATGGGAAGAGATTTGGCATCAAAAAGGTTTATGTGAAGCAGAACAATAGTTAAAGTGATGAGGATGCAATGGGAAGTCTGATTAGAGGAGCAGCATCCTATTAGAGGTCACTCGGGTGGCAATATGTTAAGAGACAGTCAGGGAAGCTTATAGGTGTTGCACCGCAGTATATTCAGTCCAGATGAGAACTGATAGAACACCTGGTGCTTTATACTCTTGGCTGAGCCACATCACACCTCATTAATGGTGTATCTATTCCCTTTCTTCCCTCAGCAAAACATTAAAAACTTGAGATGAAAGCATGTCATTCTAAAACATATTTGGCTCAAAGAAAAAGATGCTTCCCAGAACTACAAAAGATCTTTCTTTAATGAAACTTTAATTAAACTTTGCTTTAATTTGGATCACAATGAAGAAAAGAAGGGACTTTTCATCTTGCCCCAAGTGGAAAGTGTCAGTGTCTCCCATGAATAAAATGCTGGCATTTAAATCTCTTGCAATCTTTTAGTACTTGTAGCCCTGCTGATAATTAACTATGACAACAAAACCAATTGTTTGCAATTTCATCTACAAATAGATATATCTTTAGGATGGATACATGTCCCAGAAATATATTTTAGCATGCCCTCTAGCATGCTAATAAGAACAATGGTAATTAGAGGGAACAAAGGTGGGGAAATATAACTGGGAAGAAGTCCAGCTCTGTCCTTTAGGGTTAATAGAACAATAATTGACATCATTTAGCCCCTCTCAAATGAAGCAGCCAAATGGCAACATACAATTAGCATGAAACAATACTATTCAGAACAATTCTTAGGTGCTAAACATTTTAAGTTATCTATGAAAAACACATATTTGAAAAATGTCAATTTCAGAAAAAACTCAAGCCCAGTATTTGAATGTGTCGTATTTAGAATCTGGTCTGTTTCACAGAGAATGTTCTTGCTATCAACGCTAGTGTCTGTTACCTCTCCACTGAGAAATGTTCATATGTCTCAGATTTGCCCTTGACCACAGACACTTGCCAAGAAGAGACAAGAAATGTGTCCTCATTTGTACAGAGTAGAAGAAAGTTCATCATTTTTTGGAAAAAGAACTTACATGTCTCCTATGTACTGAACATTATGCCAGGTATGTGGTTACAGAGTGGAACGAGGGAGATGCAGCCTGGCCTTGAGAATTGAGAGGTGTTGTTAATGGGTGTATTATTCCCAAATGCACCCAGCAGGACAAAAATTGAAAAAAGATTGTTTTCAAATCTAGGGCAGGGTCTGTAGATGATGGCCACTGGGCCAGAGCCAGTTCCCTGTTTTTGTAAATAATGTTTTATTGAAACATAGTCATGCTCATTTGTTTATGTATTGTCTATGGCTGCTTTTATGCTACAAAGGCAGAGTCGACTATTTGTGAGAGAGACAGTATGGCTCACCAAGCCTAAAATATTTACTGTCTGGCCTTTTACAAAACAAGTTTGCAAACCCTTGATCTATGAGAGAAAAGCACATTTGAAAATAGATCCTCTCTATCTGTCCAGCACCCGGCACCAGTAGCAAAGTAACATAATAGCCAGAGCAGTCACTAAAAGGCCTAGGCACATGTTGCTTGTAATTTAGCTTAAAGTTATCAAAGCTTCTGTTACAGAGTAATTCCTTTAAATGCATGTCCCATTCCTTTTGGTTTGGTTGCTACATATTTATGCTGAATGTATAATTATAATTTGCAGTGAGATTAGTGCACAATCACCATACTGTCACCATGCTATTAATTTCCCACACATTCTATTAACTTTCTAATGGTAGCCATATTAGTTGTCTCCTATGCCCTAAGTAATTTGTGGAGCTTCAATACAATGAGCCTCCGGCTGCATGGGAGAAAAAGCAGTTCCTAATATAAGAGCACAAGGTAAGGCAAGGTTAGAGTGCTTTCACTCAGAATTCAGGAGATATCGGGATACTCTACCTGTGTTCCCTGAACATCCTAATGGTCTTCACTTGGAAGGCTTTCTGCTCTTTCCCTAGTTAAAAGGTAGGATCAATGGATTCCTGGTTTACTGACCTATAGCGGCTGGGTACATAAAAGAGGGGGCACTGAAACAGCAGATGTGTAGTCAAGAAGGAATGTTTCAGTCCTCATGGATGATGCATCTCAAGATGCCTAGAGGTCATAAACGAGTGAGAGGGGATCTCATAAGACAAAGGGTCAAGTCACAATGGTAAGTTAATTTATCTGTCTATACTGCTCTTTAATAGGATATTATTTTGAGGTATTAATCAAGAAAATGTAGAATATGTAAACCTCAGACTTGAGTAGTGGGAGTTACAGCATGAAAACGAGGACCAAAAAAGATGAGTTACATCTCAAGGATGTCCAAGGATTCAAAGGTTGACTAGGAGAGCCCCTCCCCTGGAGGCCATGACACACAAAAGCCCCTTCTACTCTCCCCTCTGAACTTAGAGGCCACCACGGACAGGAGGAAGGGAGGGGGAGGACTCACAATGTTGCTGAATATAAGTCCTGAAAAGCTTTTCAAAATTCTGAATTTACTGAGTTTAAATGCACATTTAAATAAATTTGAATAAGTTTAAGCTTACCCTGAATTGACAAAATTATGTTTTCCACCATCAGCTGAAATGACCTGGAGAGCTAAATTAAATTGATTAAAGAAATTTTAAAAGGTACATTTTTGTGTGTATGTGTGAGGAAGACTAGCCCTGAGCTAACATCTGTTGCCAATCCTCCTCTTTTTGCTGAGGAAGACCTGCCCTTGGCTAACATCCATGCCCATCTTCCTCTACTTTATATGGGACGCCGCCACAACATGGCTTGACAAGCAGTGAGTCAGCCCACGCCCGGGATCAGAACCTGAAAACCCCAGGCCGCCAGAAGCAGAGCGCGTGAACTTAACCACCACGCCACGAGGCTGGCCCCCAAAGGTACATTTTTATACACACATTTGTGATTGAGAGATTCATGCCAGCCCAGAGATAACACTCTTGAAGTTCTCCCTCTACTTTTCCACTCTTGTCACACTATGTGAGTTGCTCTAACACATGTTGGATTTAAAGGAGATTACATTTGAGAGCAGATCGTGTAATGCTGCGGTGAGAAAGTGTTGGCTGAGGCACATGAATCATGGTCACAATTGTATCTCTTTTCAACTAGGTAGGGTCCTGGGCTGCTGTACTTCAAGGGACTCTTCACTGCACACAGACAATACATATCTTTAAATGTGCCTCAGCTTTATCTTTTTTAGGCTTTCAGGAGCCCAAAGTCCATGACTAGAAAGAGAACCCAAAAGTAACTTGCTAAAGGTATGCAATGGAATATATTATTTTAGATAAGGCAAATGTCAAAAAGTCTTTTCTCCCATCCAATAGTTTTGCGTTTACTACCCTAGTAGCACTCATTTGTTTTAACTGTCTGTTAAACTTCCTACCCACCCCCCACCTCCAATGGAATGGGAACTCCTTGGAGACAGAAATAGAAGCAGGTTCTTTTATTGAGGTAGCCCCAGTACTAAGCTTGGAATGATGCACAAATATAAACAAATGACTCTTGATGACCCTGTGTGAATCCCTCCAAAGTAAAGTCAACTAAGTCAGTGTCTCTCTCTCTTTCTCTCTCTCTCTTTCTATGATTTTTCCAGGGGAATGGTTATTCCCAGCATCAAATCTACTACGTTAATCAGCATAATGACAGAAAAATATTATCTTCCAATGGGGAAAAAAGTCAAATTCATACTTCTACTTCCTTGGGTGAGCGAGATAACATGATGGTTTAGCTAAGAAAGGACATAGTTCTGAGAGAGAATGAGTAGTTTTTCTTCACAGGGTAGGAGTAATGATACCAAACAAGAAGAGGCAAACCCTCAGAACCTGCTATAGCTCCCGAACCTGTCAAGTTGCTAATATTTGGCAGATGTGCACCTTCTGGATCCTCTCAGCCCTTGGATGCCTGAGCGGGGCCTAAGGCACCTGAAGACCTTGGGCTGGTCCCCTCCAGCTGAGAGTGGCCTTTTCTGTCCAGTGTGCACTACAAATGTTATATTTTATGTGAATTATGACATGATAAAGGATAGGAAGCACTGAGAGGTGAGGTACTTCCCATAACCTTTGAAGCTGCCACATGGGTTTTCATAGGCATCTGTGGTTTTTGATAAACTGAGCTCCTGGTTCATGACAATAGTTAAGATTGCAGACTCCAGCCTGGATGGAGGCCATAGCCCTACAGAACACACTTTCCCTCAGCTTCTCTTTTTCTACACAGAAAGGGACTTCCTCTGTCAGTATGTGACTCCAATGAAGCCACATACTTGCTGCAGTGTTTCCTGATGTAGGCACAGCACGTTGTGAACTTGCTTGTAAAAAGTGTCCCATCACTCTTAATACAACTCATGGGCCAGATAACCCAAGGGCTCTGATACAAAACATCCTGTGCAGGAAAGAGTTAACTCAATAGGCTTGAGTTGTTCAAACTCTGCATGTTCCCGAGATTGACCCGTTTTCAGGGCTAGCCCTTGGCCAGCTTTTGGGAGATGAGCTCTGAGCCTTGGAATATTCGCCTTGTAATAGTGTTTTTGTATGCCTGAGACTTGGAACACAACGTACCAGTTTGATAGTTTATGCTAGTGACGTGATTTATGGCGTCTTTGCTGTGAGGGGCTGGAGTCTGAGGAGCTGAGGTCAGTCATGCGGGCCCTGCATACCCATGTGCCTGACCTCCCGTAAAAATTCTGAACACTGAGGTGAGCATTTCAGGTGAGCATCCTTGGTTGGCAATTAGGATTAGAGTGTGGGTGAGGGACAATTATTCTGCCTACCACAGTAATTGTAACTCAACCCATGTAACTGAAAAAAAACCTAGTAAGTAGATTGAGTTTTAGGGATAACTGAATCTATCAGCTCAAAAATATACATAGGACTCTGTGAGTCTCCATCTTGCCAACACTTTTCTCTGATTTAGCTTTATTCCTCAGTCCTCCCCCTAGAGCGCAGAAGATGGCCACTACAAGCTCTCAGCTTACAGAGGTTCAGTTAAGAGGTACATATGCTGAGTGTTTCTGAGATGAACATGGAGGTGATGCTTTTAGCTTTTTTCCCAGAGGGATGTGATTTCCTATCAAAAGAGTTGAAAACATCCATCTCATCACCACAGGCCTAGAAACAACAGACCTGGATACCTGATATTAGAGCTACAATTCTCTAAGAGGACAGGAGTTGGAAGAGTATAGAAAGTAGTACACGTGTAGTTGGAAACAAAACAGAACCCAGATATGATAGTGAAAGTGATCTGTCTTGTTGTTTACCTTCCACATAATCTGGGAAGTAAAAGCTTATGACAAGCAGGTAGTCTCAGTTCTTGCACTGATACAAACGATCAAAGTAAAAATATATTTCTTTCAAGTTCAAAACTGGGTTGATTTAATCTTAGACATGACATATTTTGAAATCTCGTGTATCTTTAAAGAAAGGTATGTGAATTAGGATATATTTTGGCTACATATAAGAGAAAACATAGCAAGCAAAGTAAACCGCATATGTATTATCTCACATAACAAAATGTGTGGAAGTAGGGTAATTCCAGAGCTGGGTAAGCAAACACACCTTCAAAGACACAGAGTCTTTCTATGTCTTATTTGCTTCCCCAGAGTTTTGACTTGTTGTCTTAGGTTTGTTTTCTCCCAAGTCCTCAGATGGCTATCTCAGTTCCAGGAATCACATGCAGATTACAATGTCAGGATAAAAAAAAGGAAATATCCCTCTCATTTATCTCTTTTACAAATGAGGAAAATCTTTTCAGAACTGTTCTAACATCTCATTGGCCAGAATTATGTCACATGATCATACCTTGGCCAATCAATTATCATGGGAAACGAAGTCGCTAATTGGCTGGGACCAATCAAGATTCTCCCCCAGAGCTGCTTTTCCAGAAGTGCATGGACACTCAGAATGGTGAACAAGTCAGGGGTCTGTCAGCAAGAAATAAGGAGGCAATGATAACTGAATGGATGATGACATGTCTTTCACAGAGTGTGAGAAATACTTATGCTTTCAAATGCTTAATGGGTAATAAAATATTGAAAAACTTCAGATTAGAGACATAGCGCAGCCAGTATTAACCTATCAATAGTCACCCAGCATTTTTTATGTATTGGAAGAATTAACATCTTTCTTTGCAATCAGGTGACAAAGCCTTAGTTCTTTAAACAAATGCAAAGAATGAAACAGAGATCAAAGAAGGCCTTGGAACAAGAAGTGACCATCCGAACAAAATGTGATGGGATAAAAGGCGTGGACACACAAGATGCAAATAGCGAAGATATTATTGTTATATGTGTTCTGCCAAGGGATTATCACCAGGACCACAGGAAGAATAAACTGTATGTTAGTATCAGAATGCATGAGTGTGGGTCTTTATGAAAGGAAGTTTAGTAAAATATACATATTGTTCTCATGACAGAGTCTGGTTCAGTCATGTTCCACAAATTTTTAGCGTCCATATAAATTTGTTGGTTAAAGAATTCTTCTAAGTAATGCTTTTTATATGTATAACCACTTCCACTGTTGGTAAATGCTTAGAAAATATGAGCCTATGAACTCAAGAAGCACAGAAATGGTATCTGTTTCATTTGCTATTTTAATCCAGAGTTTAGTACGGTGCCTGGCCCTTAGTAACTAATAGATACATACATACATAGACACATAGATAGATAGATACTCTGCTGCTCAGAGTGGATAAAAACAGGAAGCATACCAATTTACAGCTGAGAAGCATATTTCTGATGGGGAATATTCTCACTTGTCCTTATAACACACTGGTGAGGTAGACATTTTCAAGACTAACATTCATCTTGCCATAACTGATGAATGAGTTATCTGATTGCAGAGAGTTTTAGAATAAAGTTTAAGCATTATTTTCACTACAATGGCACAATTCTTAGATTTGTATCTTTGCATATATCCCTGACTCAAGGTTTTTTATGGTAAAAGTTATTTAACATAGAATCAAGAAATCAACACCTTCAGTGTTATACTTTCCTCGGTCATCGTGTACCACCATTATTTTCCGTATGTTGTGCTTGGATTATATTCAATAAAAGTTGAGATTAAAAAAGACCATAAACCATATGTGAGTTCCAACCAACATAATAAAATCAATGAAATTCCAAGCATGTCTGCGGCTGCATCCTGAATTCATCTTAGATCCCAAGTCATACAATACAAATGAAATGGAACACTTCACCCCATTCTACAAATTCCCTCTGCAGCCTTTAGAGCAGGATGAGTTATGGACCAGCTGAAAGACTCAGAAGCTCAGTGTTTTATACTGCGCTTGTTTTGTTACATGTGACACATTGGGTCTGTGAGAGTCTGGGCTAAATTATGGTTTGCTCTAGGTTTGAAGCAGCAAGCATTTTACATAGATTAGTCCTTCTGTGGGGAGTTGGGGTGGGGTGGACTGTGAATCTTTTCAGGAGCAGTAGCATCCTACCAGGACCGAGACTGGGGCCACACTGTGCCTGTTGACACGCTGGGCACGTTGCCCGCATCCATTCCATAAATGTTCTCTTGGCCCCCTTCCTCGCAAGCTGACTGCCGGGGAGTGACAGGTGCACGGGTAGACCAGGCTGGCGCAGTGTCTGACTGTTTGAACGGCTGGGACTTTCCGTCTGACAGGATTTACCCAGTCGTGATGGATGGTGGCTGGAGCACAGGAAAGAGAAAGGGAAGCGAGGAAGGAAACTAACTGCATTACACCTTGGGGGTCTGTAAAATGCCCACCTATGAAACGATATGAGGAGCTCAATATCTGACAAGAGTTGAGGGAATTAAGAGTAATTTGATTACAGGTGCTCAACTGGCATTCATTTTCCTCTTATTATCTGAGAACCCTCCCTCGAGAGAGAGCACTAACCTTCAAAAGGAGCAGATGAATGGCTCTATTAAAAGCACTGTAGTTTGTTCATGGCTCTGTAGCATCTGACCATTTTATGAACCCAGTGGAATTGTAAATAGGAAACAGAAGAGAGGAAATGTCTTCCTCAAACAGTGTACAGATGACTCTATCTGTCTTTAGTGATTTGTAATCCTGAAAGAGAGTGCCCACGTGGACAGAATGAGGCGGAATCGTGATAGTCCCACCCCCTAGACCCCCCACCCTGAAGATATCTCTTAAAGGTCAGCGATTTCAATACTATGTTATGTCAAACTGTGATGGTTTCTTATAAAATAAATAAATATCTAAGTTAGATGTGCTTGGTTTTAAATAATTTGCTGTTGATGTTTTATATATATATTTGGTTCATTTTAATCTCAGTTAAAAATAAATCCCTAGATATTTTTTGATATCTATTTTCAAACACAACCTCTGCAGTAGTAACAGCTATGAATGGAAAGTATCTCACCCAAATAACTCATAAATAAATAAACCTCACTGGTTTACCTCTAATGAAACCATATGACAACACCAACTTTCCCTCCTGTAGTAAAAAGCAGGATGAATAAAATTTATTTAAAACCGTGTTTCCGATATTGGTACTACTTTTAGTTTATTTCATCTTTATTTTGAAAAAAGAAGTAAATGTTTCATTGGTGTTATGGCTTGTTTAATAGTTTACTTCTAGTGTATCATTGAGGAAGATATACTAAAATTTATATCTTATCAACAGGAATAAGAACTTGAATACTAATGTGTAACATGTAGAAGAATGCTCAAAGATCCAAGAAATTCGGAAATAATAATTCACGTGAGATATAAATAATTGTGTAAGCTCATTTATTGTTTTAAACAAACTTGGGCTGGGGATAAGATCTATTATATTAAAATCTTGATAATAGGAGTTTGAAAAGAAAGTTTCCCTCTTTTATTAAAATATATAACCTGTCGGGGCCGCCAGGTGGCGCAGCAGTTTAGTCCACGCTTGGCAACCCGGGGTTCGCGGGTTTGGTTCGCGGGTTCGGATCCTGGGCGCCCGCCGACGCACTGCTTGTCAGTCATGCTGTGGCGGTGTCCCATATAAAGTAGAGGAAGATGGGCACGGATGTTAGCCCAGGGCCAGTCTTCCTCATAAATAAATAATAAAATATATAAACTGTACATAAACTACAAAACGTCATTTAAATACATTAACTATAAAACCTGCTATAAATGTATACATTTATCCACACCAAAATTCGTATACCAAAAGGCAGCAACTGTATCAAAAATATTTAGTTTAAGGCTACTTAACAATTTTACTGCTCCAAAGACCACTTTTGAAGCTTCCTCGGAATATGTACTATTTCGCTCAAAATACTATGGAAATATCCAAAAGCCAAAAATGAATATTTTTTGCCCAAAGAATGAGATGGGTAGCTTAGGAATAGGCTCTGAATTCATTTTTAAAACAGTAATAAGGACACTATCTTTTATTAAG
Source organism: Tapirus indicus (assembly GCA_031878705.1). Classification (NCBI taxonomy): domain Eukaryota; kingdom Metazoa; phylum Chordata; class Mammalia; order Perissodactyla; family Tapiridae; genus Tapirus; species Tapirus indicus. The sequence goes on from CM062925.1 coordinate 44,182,280, forward strand.
CATAATCTATATTAACATATAAACTCCAAAAGTATTTTCATCATTTAATAAAATAAACTGTATAATAAACTTTAAATAATCATTACTTGTCATATTTGTATTACACGCACATATGAGTTTTCATGGTAACAAATATGTACAGTCAACTCTTTATGATTCACACTAATATGAGATCATAAGATAATTGTTTACTTCAATAGGTCACATAATCTTAAAGCTATAAATGTTAGATTATTTTTCTGAGCTACTTAAAAATTTACTGCCTCCTGTAGATATTTACTACAAACCAAATGGCGGTATTGGTGGTGTTTTTTCTTTACTACAACTACTTCTAATAAAAGTTTACTAACATTGAGTGATTATTTACTGTTGTGCCACTCACCAGAGAAGGGTTTCCTCACATTATTATGTTTTACTTCCCACAATGTACTATCACTGTCTTCACTTTACAAATGAGAAAACCGAGGCTTGAAGAAATGAAGAAACTTGACCAAGGTTTAGGAGATTGTTTAACAACCATAAAGGCCTTTATCCTCACTGTACAACTGATGCTAATTCATTTCTCATGGGAAACAAATGAAATTAATACATTGTGACTGGTCTTTTCTTCTAAAGAAAGTCATTCTAAGATCTGCATCTTTCTTAGAAGGGTGAATTTTCATTCTTGTTACTGTGAACGGAACTTCTGAAGTTGGCAAATTTTCTGCAGAGGGAAAAAAAATCTCTGTTCAGAAAAGGCGACAGTTTGTGGTTTAAGATTATTACTAAAAATTATAGAGAGACTTGTCCATTAAACCTGGCTTGAATAAGGCAAACGGAGAGTTCTGTTGTCATCATTGGCATTCAATTCTGTCCCAAGAGAGATTATAAAAGGGCCAGCACACCCTCCTCCTTGAAAGCACGTGATCTGTTGCAGGCAAAATTCTCCATGTCTCCAACCCCTAAAAGGTTGGTGTTACATATAAAAGTTAGATGACTTCTCATAAGTACAGGCTGAAAATATGGTAGAAATACCTGAATGTTGCATTCTATTTTTTTGGATGGCGAATAAAGTCTTGGTGTTCTGAAATGTCCACTTTCTTGCTCATTTAAAGGAAAGAAAGTTCAATTCTGCCCTCCAAATGGAATCATTCCTGCCTTTGGCCACTATCTAAAAATCTGAGGTCATCAACAAGTTGAATGGCATACTGGGATGTGAACCTCCGTTGTCTGACTTTAGAACCATGCTTTCCATACCTGTGCTCTACTGACTCTTTTATGACAGTATGGTCAGGTAGCCATTATTGCTCGATTTCAGAGTAATAAATGACATTTAGAAACATCAAATAACTTGTCTTTTTATCCACTGATGATACATGAGTTCCAGTCCAGTTCTTCAGGACTCTTTCTACTCTACCTCATGGTCTCTGATTAGCAATCTGATAATAGAGAATTGACATTTATTTAGTGTCTATTACGTGCCAGGCTTTGTGTTATATATTTTACATAGGTTATTGGTACCTGTTAAAAAAAACAAAAACGAACCTTGAGGAAGTTATGATAAACCTCAATTTACATGAAAGAATACTGAGGCTCAGAGAAGTTGGGAAATTTTTCAAGGTCACACAGCTGATGTAATGAAGTCCTATTAAGAAGACACCACATAGAACAAAACAGACCATTGTCTAGATCTCTAAAACTTTTGCTTTGCCCTACAACTCTCCATAATTCCTGGCGTGATACTTGCAGAATGAAAAACAAAACTAAACTAAACAATTCATACAAAATGAAAGGCTAATATAGCAGTAAAGTCTCAAAACAAGAAAATATTTAAGAGTAAGAAAGTAAAAATAAGAAAAATGTTTCTTAAAGATTTTAAAGACTCCCTCAATAAGAAAATTCAGGGAAATATAACAAAATGCCAAACAATTGGTAACATTATGATTACTCTGATAAGTCTCTTGGAAAATCTCAGTCAAGCAAAACATAACAGACTTAAGTTTGGAATTTAGTTTTATATATTCTTTAGTCCCTTGCTCTGGAAGGAAAGTCAGTAAGTAGAGAATTAGTCTGGGCCATTACACACGCAGATACAGAGTAGATGTGCATGCAAATTTGTGCATACATTCGATACTTCACTTAATATTTACTTGCAACATCCAAATTTAAAGGATCAGTGAATAATTTAAGAATGAATACTGTGGCAGAGACTGACTGCTCACCAAATATCCATGTGCTCTTTAAGATTCCCTAGATCTCAAGCAATTATATGGACTCATGTGACTAAATTCAGCTAGTGAACTATGAGCAGAATCGATGAGTGTCACTTCTAAGTCAAAGCATGGAGGAGCAGGTATGATTTCTCCATGCACTCTCTTCTTCTGCCACAGGACACTGATAAGGTTCCAGATGGCAGAGCCTTAGTCAGTCTGGGTTTCTTAGTAACTATGTGAAACAGCTGTCTATCAAACAGCATTAGGTATATAGCATAAGTGAGAAATAAACTTTTTAGTGTTAGCCCATTGACATTCTGGGGTTAATATGCTATTGCAGCATAACTTAGCCTATTTGACTAGTGCAAATACCTTCAAATTTACAAATCTAGAGATTCAAGAGCTGTTATTGCACACAAAACCTCTTATTCATGCTGATGGAAAGTAAATTTCAAAATTTATGTCATGGCTAAACATTTTAAATGAGATATAGGCCAAAATTAAACCTTTTCTTTTTCAGCACATTCTGAATTGCCAAGATCATCTAATAGGCATTTACTCTTTGAGATCATAATGACAGAGATTATTAGTTCAGCCTGGGACATGTTGAATGAGATATGGGACTGCTATGAAGGAGGCCATTTATGTAACAAATATTGATTTAATACCTACTGTGTGGTAAGCACTCATCTCAGTATTGTAGATACAATGGTGAGCAAAATCAGACACGTTCCCAACTCTCAGCCTAGTGGTTGAGAGACATAAATAAAAATAAACTACACAAATAAACCAAGACTCAAAACTGTCATAAAAGAGAAGAATGTGAAGGCCACAGTGAAATGAACATGCAGCGTGTCCAATGAGGGGTTTCTTGCAGAACTGAACTTTGAGCTGGAATAGGTAAACAGAAAAGGAGGTGCTTCACTGGGATAGAGGAGTCATTTAAGTCAGAGCACACAGTACATGCAAGAGACTGAGTTGAAAAGAAGTATGCTCAAGGAATTGAAAGAAGGGCAGGGAAGCTAGAGCAGAAAGAACTGAAGGAAGAGTTATGAAAGATAAGAAGCAGGTAGAGACCTGACCTTACAGATCCTTGTAAAATCTTGTCAGAGATGTTGTTCGTTATCTTCAGAGCAATGGAAAACACTGTCAAGTTTTAATTGGAAGGGGAAAACTACCATCAGAAGTGCTTTTGGAAAAGATCACTTTGATTCCAGGTTAAAAGATGGAAGAGTAGATACAGGAAGAGTAGCTAGGGCAGGGCTGTTTCCATGACTAATTAAGGAGCAACATTTGTGTTCTATTGTATGTTTTCTTAAGTGACTGCTTCATTGTACATATCTACCAGTACTGTATGAGGGTAGTCGTTTCTCCACATCCTCACCAATACTTATTTTGTCTTTTTATTTGAGCCATTCTGGTGAGTAAGAAGTGATGTATCACTGTGGTTTTGATTTATATTTCCCTAGTGAATAATGATATCGAGCATCTTTCAAGTGCTTATTGGCCATTCATATATCTTCTTTGGTGAAATGTCTATTCAAATCTTTTGCCCATTTTTAAATGGGATTATTTGTTTTCTTATAAAGTTATAAGAGCTCTTTATCTATTCCTATTTAAGTTACTTATCAGATATATGATTTGCAAATATTTCCTCCCAATTCATGGCATGTCTTTTCACTTTCTTAGTAGTCTTTGGAAGTAAGTTTTGGAATTTCAATGAAGTCCAATTTAACAATTTCATTGTTTATAGCTTGTGTTTTTGATATCATATCTAGGAAATCATTCCTTCATAACCCAAGAACATGAAGATTTATCCCTAGGTTTGCTTCTAAGTGTTTTATAGTTTTAGCTTTTACATTTTTGTCTATGATCCATTTTGAATTAATTTTTTTGTATGATGTGAGTTACTGGTCCAAATTCATCTTTTGCATGCACATATCTAATTGTCCCAGCCCCACTTATTACATGTTTGTTTTAAAAAACAAAATAAATTCCTGGTCCAACTGATTGATCCTGTCACATAGTTACATTCAAAGAAGTAAATCTAGCACAAAAAAGGGATGAGTAGTTATCCATTCATCCCTGACTGAACATGAGACATAGTACACAGACGAAACACAAAAAAGTGGCAGAAAGTAAAAGTTAGAACTAAAGAAATCATATTTAAAGAATCAAAGGAAAGTATAAGGAAAATGACTTCTCAAATAGGAAATATCATTAAAGAGACAGAAATTATAAAAAAAAGAACAAAAGGAAAATTCTGAGGTTTAAAGTACAGCAATTGAGATGAAAAATTTACTAGAGGGATTCAGCAGAATATTGGAAATGGCAAAGGAAAAAGTCAGAAAATTTGAAGATACATAAATAGAAATTATTCACTCTGAAGAACAGAAAGGAAATAGAATGAAGAGAAATGGACAGAACCTCAGAGATCTGTGGAATACCGTCAAGCATACCATCATATGTATAATGGTAGCCTCAAAGGAGAGGAGAAAGAAAAAGAGACAGATAAAATATTTGAAGAAATAATGCCGAAAAGTTCCCATATTTGATTAAAAACATTAACCTGCATATTCAAAAACTTAATGACCTCCAAGTGAGGTAAAAACAAAGAGATCACACCTAGATAAATCATAGTCAAACTGTTGAAAGCCAAAGATAAAGAGAAAAATTTGAAGGCAACAGAGAAAAACAAGTCAGTACATACAAGGGAACCATGGTAGAGTTGAAAACTGACTTCTCACCAGATGCAATGGAGGCTGGTAGGCAGTAGGATGACATATTTTCTGTTAGTGCCCTCAAGTCAATTCTGACTCCTAGCAACCCTGTGTATAGAAGAGTGGAACCCTGCTCAGTCTTTTTGTGCCATCTTCTCGTCTTCTGGTGCTATATCAGACAATGTTCTGCTGCTATTCATAGGGTTTCCATAGCCAATTTTTTCAGAAGTGGGTGGCCAGGTCCTTCTTCCTAGCCTGTCTTAGTCTGGGAGCTCTGATGAAACCTGTCCATTGTGGGTGACAGTGCTGGTAGTTGAAATACCAGTGGCATAGCTATCAGCATCCACAACACACAGCCACCACAGTATGACAACTGACAGACAAGTGGTGTGGTTCTCTGACTGGGAAAAGAACCTGGGCTGAGGTGGTGAGAGCACCAAACCTTAACCACTAGACCACCAGGGCTGGAGAATGACATATACAAAGTGTGAATAACAAAAATAAAAACCCCATCAACCAAGAGTATTATACCCAGCAAAATTGCACTTCAAAAACAAAGTTCAATAGAGAAATTTCCATATAAATATAAAGACTAGAGTAATGTGTTGCTTACCTATCTGCATTACTGGAAATACTGAAAAATGTTCTCTAGGTTGAAAGAAAATAACATCAGATGGTTACCTGAATCCACATAAAGAACTACAGAGCAACAGAAAAATATAATTACATAGATGAGTAAAAGTAAAATACTGCATAGCTAGAACTTCTTCCCTTAGCTATTTAAAAGACAATTGCATTATAAATTATAAATCTGTATTTTGGGGCTTATATCATATAAAATATAATATGTGTGACAATAATAATACAATAAAGGGGAGAAGAAATACAGCTATATTGGATCAAAGTTTCTATATTTTACTAGATTAAGTTAATTTTAATCTGAAGAGTTGATAAGTAAAGTTACATACTATATTCCTAGGAAAATCAATAAGAAAATAACTCAAAAACATAGTGAAAAAACAAGGGACTAAAATAATACACTATTTAACACAAAAGAAGAGAGTAAAGGAGAAATAGAGGAACAAAAAGCACGTGAGTATCTTGAAAATAAATAGCAAAATGGCAGATATAAATCCAAACATGTTATTAATTACATTAGATATAAATATATTAAAGAATTCAACCAAAAAGCAGAGATTGACAGACAGAATAAAAATTAAAATACAACTGTGTTGTGTCTTCAAGAGACACACTTTAGATTCAAATATACAAACAAGTTGAAAGTAAACGGTTGGAAAAATGTATACTATATAAACATTAACCATAGGTAGGTGAAATGGCTACATTAATATCGGAAAAAAATAGAATAGAAGACAAAAATATTACTAGAGACAAAGAGGGTCATTTTAGAGTGATTAGATATATCAGTTAATCAGGAAATTATAACAATTATAAATATATGCACCTAAAATAGTGCTCAGAATACACAAAAAACTGACTGAATTTAAGAGAGAAACAGATAATAAAAAAAAAAACAGTTGGAGAATTCAATGTTCCATCTCAATAACTGATAGAACAACCAAAGAAAATGGGCCATGATACAGACAACTTGAAACATACTACCAACCAATTTGACCTAACTGACATTTATAGAACACTACAAGCAATAATAGGATAGCAGAAGAGATATTCTTTTCGTATGTACATGATAGAGTCTGAATAAACATAAAAGGATTGAAATATTATGTTCTTCAACTTCAAAGAAATTTTAAAAATTAGAAATTATACAAAGTATGTTTCCAGACCATAATGGATTGAATCAGAAAGAAATAACAGAAAGATATTTGGAAATCTTTAATATTTGATAATTAATTAATACACTCCTAAATAATCCACGATGGATCAAAGGCAAAGTCTCAAGGAAAATGACAAAATATTTTGAACTGAATGAAAATGAAAATATAACTCAAAATTTGCAGGATGCATCTAAAGTGCTGATTAGAGGACAATTTATGGCATTGAATGCCTATAATTGAAAAGAAAAATATCTCAAATTGATCATCTAAATTTGTACCTTAAGAATACAAGAACTGAATAGCAAACTAAACCCAAAGGTAGCAGAAGGAAACATGTGGAAAATACTATGAGATAAGCCTGGAAAATTACTTTGGACTTAGATTCTAATAGAAAAATGCAAGCTTTGCTGAAAAGCATGAAGTTCTCCATACCTTTCTTTTCTATCTATTTTCTGAAAAGGCCTAGTTGACTATAAAGTATTTTCATCTAGGCAATCATTTTCACCGGTAGTTTTCTACCAGAATTAACCACCTGAAAAAGAGAGATGCTTAGGCTGACTTGAGATTTGGTGAATTGGTAATGCTAGAGGAAGTAGGGCCATGATTTTGGATTCATGGAAAAGGAAATATAATCCAAGCACACTATTTGGCTATTCCATGAGCAAAATTTATATTGATATAATAATGTAGGTGGTGTTTGTTTTTTCAACTTTTAGAATATATAGCCAAAACACATAAAGGCATAATTATTGTTACAGCTTAGAATGTGAATATTATCAACTTTAAAATGTAGAAGATAGGAGATCTTAAGTAGGGAAAGGAGGTAGAAGGAAGGGTAATATACTCTTGTTACAGTGTGGAGAGTAAGGAAATAATACTAGAATTTGTAGACCAAGAGTTAGAGTACATTTACATAAAGGTACAAATGGCATCATCAAAACATCTGTCTATCAAAGTGGGGTGGGTGGAGACATAGAGTACTTTAAGGGGATGGAATTTTCTCCCATTCCATTCTGGAGAGTCATTTTTTTGTAAACCAAGAAATTACATTTTGCATTTATCTCAAAATATGGAAGTAACGTGAAGCATTACAAACAGAAGTGGTTAAGATTATTTATGGGAAACCGACTAGAGCTTGGAAGTGGCAGGACAGGCATTGTTATATTTCATTCATGATCCTTTCATATAATTCGGTAGATTTTGAGTAAGTAACAAACAAATCAACAAGAGTAAACTCCACCAATGATTCTGATGTTCACCCCTGGTTAAGGTATATTTCACATCTCAACAGGAGAATAAATCAAATACTCTGCAACAGATATGAGTAGATTAAACTGTATTTCATGGGCTACACTTGTGCCCACAGTTCCCTAAGAGCTGTGAGATTATTTCTCTCAGATTATAGCTAAAGAAACTGTAGCCCAGATAATGTAATGCCAGTAGTCAGAGAAACAGTGAGGACTATAGCAGTCTTCTAACCCCTAAAATTGTCCTCATGATGTATACAAATACACTTAAATCTCACAAATTCTCACTGTACATGTTAAGGAAGAAACCCACATTATTGATAATTGTCTTTGCTTGGGTTCCCCCGAATGCAGTGCCTGATATAGTCAGTATATTCTGGAAGCATGAGTAAGGGAGGGGGAAGAGTACTGGAAGGAGGAAAAGCCACCATTAGTGTGCAATATTGAGCTTGCCCCTGTGGGCAATGAGGGCTAAGTCCCAGCAGTTCTTCCCAGGAAGCGACCCAAATCCTTTCCAGAATTGTTGGCCTAAAGTGCAGGGGGCTGGAGCATTTATCCTCAACTGACCTCTCCATTGGTTGAGGGTTGTCGTGGAGACACTAACTCCCTTACACCTCAGGGCTGTGCTTGCACACTCCTGCAACTACAGAGAAGTTCCTAGGTCAGAAACCAGAAGGACAGATGGTAAATGTTTGGTGGGACTCTTGTCAGGGCCCTGAAGAGTCTGCCATAGCTCTGACTGAAATCAGAGGCTCAAGAGGGGATATGACATGACACAGGCAACAGAGTCATCTGCTAGAGCATCTCAGTAAGTAAAGCACTTGCCTTTGGCATGATTCAGAATGATTTATAGCCAATTCTGCCACGTCTCTATTCTAGCATATATTTTATAAAATAAATTATCAGACATTTGGGTTGCTGTTATATGCTTCATTATTAAAAAAGGGGGATCATTGGTCTTATGTGTGTCTGCTAGTTATTTGAAATCCTCTTGAGATTTTAATTTTCAATATATAATGTAAACTGACTTTCACTTGCATGCCCATTACAGACATATGGCTATGCTGAAGATAAGCACAAAGATTTCACAAGCCCATATTTCTTTTTTAACACTCTACTCTTCCCACGGGCTATATTAGTTTAGAAATAAAGCAAATAGTGTTGTACTAAATGTTATTCACACTGATTATATAGTTATCCACTAAATGGCCTTTGACACACAGTTCTCATACCTCTTATATTCATTGCATAGAATGTCATACACACACACACACACACACACACACATCCCATAGTTTATGGGATAGTTTAATATGCTCACATAAGTGGATGCTCATATGGAAGTTAAGCCTATCTGCAAGTAGGCTATAAAGATATATCATACTCACGTATAGTGCCACATTTTTTAAAACTTTTAGGAATTTTTCATAAAGTTTGGGAGTGAATATGCTCTTTATTAATTCCTATTAAAGAAAATATTCCAATGAATATTTATGTATTTTAAAAAGTCCTTTTCATGTATATAGCAGGGGCAAGAGGGAGGCTACAATTACTGTGCTTTAGAAATGTAATTACCGAATCATGAAAGCCAGCTCTCCTGTACAGACGAAGCCATCATTCATCACAGACTTTGCTGTGCTCCCTTTTTTCCTTCCTCACTAGTGCTGACAGATGGGGCAGATTTATCCGACTCGGCTTCCTTTCCTGTGACCAATGGCAAAGCTGTTGTCAGATGAGCTGGACCCTAACTAAGCTCCTTTCCAGATCTAACATTCTATCTTCTTCCACTTTAGATTTATAAAGTGGTTGGCTAGAGTCAGAGGTATAATCTCTCCTTACTGAGTAGAGAAAAATTAGTAGCCTATACAGTAACTGCATCTGCTGTCTTACTAACATCATACCACCAACAGCACGGAATATCACAAGAGAAGTTTTCAGTGGCTTTCCTGATTATAATAACTTACTGTGTACCAAAGAGGAAAAAGGTAAAGCTTATTGATAGATCATTTGTTCTGCCACAAATCCATCAAGACTCTTCATCCAATATGATCTGGGCAAATACAGATCATACAGTTATTTTTCTTAGTTCTGTTTTTTTAAATAGTCGCTTATATTTTACATTATTTTCTTGAATGTAGTCTAATTGTAAGCTGCCACAGATCAGTTGTGAGCTGATCTGAATGAGAGAATGAAATCTACTGGATATGAAAGAAAGAAAGAGAGAGAAGAAAGAAAGAAAGAAGAAGCAAAGAAAGAAGATAGAAAGAGACTCCTCACCAAAACTTAACTGCAAATTGTCCAAGTTGCTTAGGGAATATTACACTTTCCCATCAATGTGAGGAAAGATAAAGGCAGTCAGGGGAAGAAATGGATAAAAATCCAGGAAGATGGACATTGAGGAGAGATTTTATAACTATGAAAAGGGACTCTTTCTTCTCCTGTGGACTGAAATACTGGGTTGTTTCCAGAGAAATATGCACGATGAACAAACTGCACTTTAACAAAGCATCGTTTCTCTATAAAGGCCATTATCATTAGATTTGACATAGATTACCAAAACCGATCTAGAGAAATGATGCTCCCTTTTAAATTCAGTTTTTAGAAAGGGGACAAAGAAGAGGATAGAAAAAATAGACCAGAGAAGACTCTTCTGTTTCATGGGAAATGGTCCCAAAGAGCACTAGGATCTCCCTGACAACTCACAAAGGTTTCAGAGGGTCATCTATCATTTTGGGAAACACATTTCTCCACACTCTGTTCAGAAATCACTCATCTGGATGCTTGAACCCAGAGCTGCTTGAAGCCCTATAAGAGAGAGCTGGCCCAGCCACCCCTGCTGCATCATATCTGGGAGTACATGGCTGCCATTACAGGTGTCCACACAGCTGCATACTCTTTTAAAACTACTCTCCTATCTGCTGCCAGTGACTGTAAATTTAATGAGACCACCTACTGCCCTCTTGCTTAGTTAATTCATAGTGATCTGCCTGAACTAAAGGAAATTTCAGAAAAGCCTCTGTTCTTCAGTAATAAATTACCAGTCTTTACTTTGGCCTGAAGGGTCTTTGATTCATGTCATATTACACTTACACTGAGCACTGATGACAGTGGACACATTTAGTTTCTCTAAGTAGTGTTGGGGCTGGGGAAAAGGAAATGGCTACTAAGATTAAATAAAATGAGAAGATCAATCGTCTGCCTGAATATTGACAGCTGGCGAGCTAGTCATCCTTGACCTCACACTGGAGGCATTTATTCACTGAGGAGTAAAAGCACTAGCTAATAAAATTTTTGCAACAGTGATTGGCAGAGTGAAAAAAGAAAAGATATAACATCATTTATTTTTAAAAAATAATTTAAAGCAATACTATGGAGCAAAGATAGGCTTTTCAACAAATGGTGCTGGAACAACTGGACATCCACACCCCCCAAAAAATGAACCTAGATACAGATCTTACACCCTTCACAAAAACGAACTCAAAATGGATCATAGACCTAAACGTAAAATGCAAAGCTGTAAAACTCCTAGAGGATAACATAGGAGAAAATCTAGATGACCTTGGGTTTCGCAATGACTTTTTAGATACAACATCAAAGGCATAATCCATGAAAGAAATAATTGATAAATTGGACTTCATTAAAATTACAAATTCTGCTCTGCAAAAGGTACTGCCAAGAAAATGAAAAGACAAACCACAGACTGGGAGGAAATATTTTCAACAGACATTTCTAATAAATGGCCATTATCCAGAGTATACAAAGAACTCTTAAAACGTAACAATAAGAAAATGAACAACTTAATTAAAGAATGGGCCAAAGACCTTAACAGACACCTCACAAAAGAAGATATACAGATGGCAAATAAGCATATGAAAAGATGCTTCACATCATATGTCAGCAGGGAAGGCAAATTCAGGCAATAATTAGATACTACTACACACCTATTAGAGTGGACAAAATGCAGAACACTGACACCAAATGCTGGAGAAGACGCAAGGAACATCGGGCACTTTCACTCATTGGTAGAGAGAATGCAAACTGGTACAGCCTCTTTGGAAGATAGTTTGGCAGGTTCTTGCAAGCTAAATATTCTCTTACCATACAATCCAGCAATCATGCTCCTTGGTATTTCCCCAAAGAGGTTGAAAACTTACGTACGCACAGAACCTGCATAGCGATGTTTACAGCAGCTTTAGTCATGATTGTCAAAACTTGGAAGCCACCAAGATGTCCTTCAGTAGGTGAATGGATTAATAAACTATGGTACATCCAAGCAAGGGCATATTAAAAAGAATAGAAATGAGTTATCAAGCTATGAAAAGACATGGAGAAAACTTAAATGCATATTACTAAGTGAAAGAAGCCAGTTGGAAAAGGCTGCATACTATGCGATTCCAACTATATGACATTCTGGAAAAGGGAAAACTATGGAGATAGTAGAAAGATCAGTGGTTGCCAGGGGTTGGCGGGGGAGGGAGAAATGAATAAGCAGAGCACAGAAGATTTTTAAGGCAATGAAACTATTCTGTATGATACCATAATAGTGGACACGTGACATCATACATTTGTCTAAACACATGGAATGTATGACACCAAGAATGAACCTTCACGTAACCTATGGACTCGTGATAATAGTGTGTCAATGTAGATTCATTGATTACAACAAATATACCACTCTGAACGGGGATGTTGATAATAGGGGAGGGTATGCATGTGTTGGGGTAGGGAGTATATGGGAAATCTCTGTGCCTTCCATTCAGTTTTGTTGTGAACCTAAAATGACTGTATAGAATAAAGTTTATTTTTTAAAAAGTGTGATTTGTTGCTTCTAATTTCTTTTACTTTCCAAATAACTATGATTATAACATTCTAGAAGCAAGTGTATTTATTTTCACCCATCACACTATCTTATTTCAAATATATTTGGAGATATTAAGCAATATAGCAAGAATAATAAAAAACTACAATAATTAAATGTAGATATCATTTTCATGATAATCCTCACCACCACTTCATTCCTGCCAAAATATTCAGTGAGTGAAATCTTAAGCAAAGGTTTCCCTAGAACTATTAGAGTGAATACATGTGATTTGTCTGTGGTTCTAAATTTGATTTGTTATCATATTAAAAGGCCATTCAAAAATTCACACTAGGCATATGATAGCCTTGCATGAGGTCCATGGATACTGTATGTAGGATGCTTCTGGAATCACTCCTCTCTTTTAACAGTGAATGACTCATTAAAAACTTTATGAAAGCTTAAATACTAAGAAAATGAGGAAATGAGGTCAAACCCATTCAAAGATCTGTATTTTATCCTTTTTAAATCAGTTTTATTGAGATATAATTTGCATAAAATGTAATACAACCATTTACATTATATAGTTTGATGAGCTTTGATGCCCAAGTAACTATCACCATAATCTAAAAATAGAGCATACCCCTCACTCCCAAAAGTTTCCTTTTGCCCCATCCCACCTAATCCTTCCCCACCTCCAACCCCCAGCACCTGCTCCCAGGCAACAACTGACCTGCTTTCTATCACTATAGTTTCATTTTGCCTATTCTAGAATTTCATTTAAATGAAATCATACAGTATGTGTTCTTTGTGTCTGGCTTCTTTCATTTATCATAATGTTTTTGAGAGTCATCCTTGTCGTTCCTTATACCAATAGTTCATTCTTTTTATTGCTAAGTAGTAATCTATTGTATGACTATACCACAGTACATTTATCCATTCACTTGTTGATGGATATTTGGGTTGTTTATTGTTTTTTGCTATTATGAATAAAGTTATCATAAACATTTCTCTTGGGTAAATACCTAGTAGTGGATATACTGGGTCATATGCTATATCTTTTAAAAAAATAACTGGCAAACTGTTTTACAAAGTGTTTACACCAGGAGGAGTGTATGACAGTTCCAGTTGCTACACAATGTCTCAAACATTTAGTACTGTCAATCTTTTTAATTTTAACCATTCTAGTGGATTTATAATACTGTTACACTTTGGTTTTAATTTCCATTTCCTTGATGACTAATAACGGTGAACATCTTTTTTCTGCTTATTAGCTACCCTTATATATTTTTCTGTGAATTATCTGCTCAAATCCTTTGCTCATTTTTAAATTAGATTATCTTTCTATGATCTATTGTAATAGTTTTTAAAAATATATTCTGTGCACAAGTACTTTGTTAGATATACAATTTAAGAATATATTTGCCCATTCTACGGCTTGTCTATGTATTTCTTTGATGGTATCCTCTGATGAACAGAAGTTTTCAATTTTGATGAAGTCCAATATTTCTTTTATTATTTGTGCTTTTTGTGTCTTCTCTAAAGACACGAAGATTTTATCCTAGGGTTTTCTCTAGAATTTTTACAGATTTGGCTTTTGAGGTTGGGTCTAAAATCTATTTGAGTTTCTTTCTTTTTGTCATATGTAAATTAAATTGCTCAGCACAATTTGTTGGAAAGATCACCCTTTCATTTGAGTTACTAAGTAGCTGTATCAAAAATTAATTGACCATATTGTTGTAGTGAATTTCTGGACTTTATATAATTGGGTAGTGCTTTTAAATCCAATGTGATTATCAATGCCTTTTAATTGGAGTTTTAGACATGTACATTTAACGTAATTATTGATAAGCTTGTGTTAGAGTCAACCATTTTGCTATTTATTAAAAATATTTTCCCTATCAGTTCTTTGATCCTTTTATTCCTCTTTTCCTGTTTTAGAAAGTTTGAGTCCTTCTTATTTTTCTATTTTCTCAGTACTATTGCCCTATTAACTATATCTCTATAATATATCTCTCTATATCTCTATAATAAGTGGTTGTTCAAAAGTTTACAATATGCATCTTTAACATCACAGTATACTTTCCAGGATTATTACACTAATTCAGGTATTATGTAAGAACCTTACAACGTTATTTTCCCTTTCCCTTCTTCTGTGCAATTAGCATATGCCAATACAAGTCAAGAACACTTTTGTTCGCAAAGATTTAGACTCTTTTTTCAAAATAGTCCTTGTCTCCATCAGCATAAAATAGTCCTTGTCTCCAAAAGTAAAAAAAAGGGTTGGAAAGGTGCATTATTTAAGACTATATAGAAACTGATCACATATCTTTTCACATTGAAAGATAATCTTTACTTATGTTTCTGATCAAAAACTTATTTTTTCATGTATTAATATATGTGTACTAAGTGTAACCAAGATATTGTGGAAGGTACAAAGATAAATCAAATATAAACCCTGCCTTCAAACAATTTATATCCTATTATGAATGGGAAAAGACATGACTTTTTAAAGGCTATAGTATAATTCAGTATTTGTAATGTACTCAGAGAGAGGTACCAAATGCTGTGGTAGTTCAAGTAAAGAAGGTCAGTTGGGAGATAAGTCTAGGAGGGACCACTGAGTTGCTTTTTAGGAAACTACTAATAATTTTAATCACATAAATAGTATGATTAAAATTTTGTTTAAGATATAAAGCTGATAAATTCATCAGATGACTTCAAGAGAGAAATTAGGGGACTTCAGTAATCTAGAGGACAATCAATGGAAAGCTAAACTGAGATGGTGAAAAAAACAGGAGAAAATCTAAAGGATCAAGCAACTGATTTGATAAGAGAAATAAGAACAAAAATAGCTGCAAAACGATAGTACCTTAATATACATTGAAGTAATAGGACGAATAAAATTTTCATGGAAAGGTGAGAGTGGGAACTATGGTATTTGATGAGTTAAAGGTGCACTGAGCATCCATGTGAACACAGCTTAAGCAGCAATTGAATATACAGGACTGAATTTGGGGGAAAGTTGGGATTTCATATACAATTTTACCTTGAGGTCTGTACAAAGATGACAGCTGAAGTTGTTGGACGGGATGAGGTATTTAATGGAGAGAAACCAAGAAGAAAAGTGGGCCACGACAAACTTTGATGATGGCAATGATGACTTTAGGATGATATAGGGGAGCAGAATATGCTACGCCAAATGTGTCTCTTTGGCTTGACTATTTTTAAGAAAAAAAGATTCAGGAAGAAACTTTGACCTTTCCCCTAACTGCCCCAAAGAATTTAAGATAGAATACCTGTTCCTGGAAGGAGCTAATATCACAAAAGACTAGTATAATATGAACTAGGTGTGGTAGACAGGGAGGAACCTAGCAAGGCCCACTGTGATCAAATGTCTCACTATCTCTGCATGGCATGGCAAACATTTATTTACCAAACATTTGCTTTTCTATCTCCATGTGAATCTCCTTCCTCCTCTTCAAAGTCCTAAACCACTAGCCCCAACATCCTCTTTTGTCTTTAGCTAAAGATGACATATAAGGTGTTGGCTTCAGCCATTTTGGTGAGTTACTCAATTTTCCTGGGTTTCTCCCATGTATACATGTTCTTAAACTTTGTTTGATTGTCTCCTGTTATACTGTCTCATGTCAATCTAATTCTTAGACCAGCCAGAAGAACCTAGAAAGGTAGAGGAAAATTTCTTCCTCCTCTACAATACAAGAACAGAAGGAGCAGCTTAAGAAGAAGACATGTGAGAAATCATTAAAGAGCTGGGAAGATATCCAGGATAGTGATTTTAAAGAAAGTTTAAAAAAAGAGCTAAAAGAAGGAAAGGTCACCAGCAGTAACATGAAGCCTAAAGAATGAGAATTCAGAAAAATCCTTGATTTGCAGACAGAGTGCATTTGTGCATACGAGAGCTATTTCAGTTAGAGTATTTGAGGAAGTCAAATTGCACAGTGTTAGAAAAATGAGATAATCTGTAAACATAGAATGATAAAAGAAGTCTAGTAACCAAAAAGAAAGAAACAAAAGATAGAACTGTAAGTTTAGCCTGAGTATGTAACTAGGCAAAGAAAAAGGAAATATTGAGAAGTGAAGGGAATGAGAGGATAGTTGAAAGCCAAGGTTTCCAAAGGAAGAGAAGAGAAGCAGAAGAGGGAATTTTACATTGGAAACATACCACCATTCTGCAATAGGAGAGAAGAAAATAAGGAGGAGCAAAGACAGATGACAACTAAGTGTGGCGGGAGAGAAACCTTATAGAGTTCTTGTCTGTTGTTCCCTATCTATCCTGTAAAGAGTGGGGATGGCATAAATGACGTAAGAGTGGTTATCACAGCTGTGAGGATAGGAACCAGCAGATCTGAGAGTCAGGCAGCGGTGAGAACACCTGAGGTTACATAGGTAAAAATAATAGGAATTCTATTTGGAGTAAGGATTTTTGGGATATATCCTGAATAGCTGTCTACATGTTAGAAGCTTTGCCAAAATATGGTGCTAACTCTTACTCTGTAAATAGTTACTTGAATATTCTTTACCACATAATAAAAACCAAAGAGCTCATTTTGCTTCAAGTCACTCTCAAACTTCTTGCTTTCTTACCCAGGATGTTTAAATCCTCACCTCATTTAAAATAAACATTTTCCTGCATTTTAAATATTGCTTTCCTTCATGCAAATGAAATAATCTTGAATATAAAAAAGAAGTCACTATAATAAAGATCTTAAATTTACATAGATAAGGTTATTTTTCTGTTTTTAGGAAAATCTTAATTTCACGGATTATACAAAATCTTTACAGGTAAAAACTTAGAAGTTACTTTTCAGTAAAATTTACATTCTATAAGAAATCAAAAACTACGTATTAAGCCTTCTAAACAAATGCTTACCAAAGATAGCTAACCTGCCGAACCTGTGAATAAACATTTCTTTGGTAGCACATGGTGGTATTCACACAACAATTGGGTTCCAAAATATGTTTCTTCAATGTTATATAAAAACATTCAGTTTGTGTAATGAACAACAATAGTGCCAGTAATCAAAGAAAATCAGGATTGTCAACAATGAGAAATAATGTCTCCTAGCAACCAAGTTTCAATTACCCTTTGTTTGCTAACAAGCGCTGAGATATTTTATGCTGGTAGCTTTATTCCAGAGAGTAATGTGTTATCAAAGACCAGAAGAGAGAGCTCCTGTTTTAACCAGCTCTGGTTTCCAATCAAACATCTTGCAATTAATTTTATTAGTGCTTTAGACCTAATTTACTTTGAATAAGCCATAACTATGATTTGTTATTGTCATGTTCTAAAAGAAATTGTAATGTGGAATAATTATTTGTTTAAATAATGGAATCATTGGCATACAGATGATACTCCAACAAAGTAAAAATTTATTATCATTAATAATAAGATTAAACAAAATCATATCCCAGAATAGATCCCAGGAGGACCCTGTAGCTATTTTAGTTGAATCAGAAATAATACTACTAATTAAGATATAACACTGACTGTCATAGCAGTAGTCAGAAAGACCATTTACTAGTGCCTAATAGAAACCCTCTATTGCCATCATGGATCCAGTACGAAAGTACTCCCTTAGTTGAAATCAGTCTACATTATGAATGTTACATATCAAACTTTGGGAACAATTTTATTCAAGGCATCTGTACTAATTGCTTTATGCCACTTAAATTTGGGAAATAACCATTGAAACTGAACTGTTTAGCTGTACTTCCTCGGCATTTGGTGGGTGGGGCTTTTCACCTTACTCTCTCTTTATATAGAGACAATTCAGGAGACTGAGCACCCCAGGAGATCAGTGTATAGTAGGATTATGGCTGCACGGCTGCTGCCACAAGAATTATTTTTCTCCTTGTTGGATTTTAGCAATCCATCTCATCCAAATCTATTGAAAAGAAAAGGCTCTCTCACACATACACACACACACACACACACACACACATACACACAAACTACTAGAGGCCAACATGATAATTAGTCAAAGTCCATATTAAAGTAGCCAAAGCTATAGTTGTGTAGCCTCTCAAAAATGTTTTCAGACTGGTCATTTGGAGATATATTTCTGTTTAAGCAATGTCTCACTTTTTACTTAGTGATATTGGTATAATGTTGGAAGTGACATTCTGTGTTCCAGATTTGATTCTGTAACAATTAAGAGCTATTCAAATTAGCTTTTGTAAATATTTTTAGGTAATCTATTTGTCTATTATTTGTATTATTGTTTAGCTAAAGGTGAAGAATGAGTATCTGATTTAAATTTACCTCAATAAATAAAATTATTTATGTAAATGAATGAAATTATCCAACCGAAATGCAATAATTTCTGCTTAAATGTTTCTTCAGTTTCTTATAATTATAGTCTAAGAAATCTTTAAGACTTTCTCTCTTTTTTCTTTCTCTGATTGCTTTCTTTCACTAAAATGTCAAAATCTCTACTTTTTTGCAGACTTCTGAGTATAAATATGTTCATCCATGTCTTAACAATATCTCTGGATTTTAGCTTCTTATTACTAACCAAATAGGAGCAATAAATCATAGATCTTATGAAAGTATTTTTCTCTGCTTCTAGCACTAAGTTGCACATTTGACTTTGCCAAGTCAGAATGTTGCATATAAAGAGTCACACAAGCACACAAATAAGTGAAGTTAACTGTAGAAACTGATGAGATTGTCTATGTACTAGCAAGTTCAGCGACTATTTTTTAACGTTATTATTATGGAATATAATGAACACTGTGATGTGAAATACATGATTTCAAAACAAATACATTCTCTGATAAACAAAATTATTTTTCTGTACTCCATAAAGAAGATTTAATTAATCTGAAAACAAGGATTTCAATAAAATGTCATTTTCAGAAGAAAATCATAATTTACCATGTTTGTCCAAATGCTGTTGTTGCAGGGGATACTGAAAAAAGATCAGCTACAGTCTTCTTTTGAGCAATGAGTTAGAATGAGATTCTGAGCGTGCAAATGCATCATCTTTCAGAGGCAATTCCATAGCCACCATTTATATGGTTTTAATACGAAGCTTTGCAAAAATATTTGCCAGCTGACCATGACAAATGTAAAATGATTTGTTTCCCCATCCTCGAGACAGTAAACAAATGTGAAAAGAAACCTTGTTTTTTAATACTTACACAAAACAGGAAAACACTAGTCATAAGAATAAGAGTCAAGACACTTGCATTCTAAACCCAGTAGAACTGGGTCTTAGGTAAATTGCGTAACTGCTTTGGGTGTCAATTTGCACATTAGTAAAACATGTGTGTGTTTATTTAGAACTAGATTCATTTTCAAAGAATGCCTTTTAATTTCTCACAGACGTGGAAATATTTTCTGAGGATAGGGAAGAGGGAGGGAAGCAAGGTTGAGACTGAATTCTGTGTATCTTGTCAGCAGAAGTAGGGTGTTCATAAATGTGTTTCTGAGAAAGGCAAAAATTCCTTCATTGGCAATCTTTCCTTTCCACGGGGAAGTCTGGTAAATCTGGAAGTCACTGATATAGGTACTGTATTGGCCTGAAAATTCTTTTACTCTCAGTATAAGCTAAGTTTCCAGTTGCACACATTTATACATAAATATGTGCATAGGCCAGAGTGTAAAATGAGTTTCTGCTGGGGAATAAATCATATAGTGGAGACTTGTGTGCACCAGGCTTCTTTCCAGAGTCCCATCGCTTTGCTTTTGAACCATTACCAATGCCTTTCAGCAGTGCTGTCAACAGAGCTCACATAGGGTCCTGAACTCCAGAGAATGAATGAGATATGCCAAATGAAGCATAATTACTTCATTGACGTCATTCAGCTTTCAACTCACATTTAATGGGGAAGCTTCTACTGCTTGAAACAGTGGGCCGTTTGTAGCACATTATGCAAATGATAAGACTAATCTTTTGCATTATACATAAGAGCTGCTTATTGTGCATTAACTAATTTATCTGACTACGCAGGGGCTATGAATGCTGATTTTTATTAAGCTCTTCATTAAGTGAAAACGTAGGCACAGCAAGTGCGTACATTAGCATGTGCCTGTCTTGCATGGATGAATAAATACATACACACATCTAGTTACCAAGTGACATTCTTTTGGTGGTAGAAATCATCAAGCATGATATTTTTTTCAGTCACATCAGCAGGATGAGAAAGTGTGAATTAAATAATCAAAGCGAAAGACTCCTGTATTGTTAAGATTCATCACAGTTATTTTTTATCATGGTCACGAAATTGCTTTTGAAAAAGAATGTATAGTCTCAAGTCAATAGTTTAAATCTTATGTAAGTATCCTTTAGTATGCTAGTGACTCTTTTTGTGATTTTCATAAAAAGCAGAAGAACAATTGAACACAAAGTCTAATTAAAGCAGTCACTTCAGTTTTAAGATAAGTTTAATTCGTTTGAGTAAAATAAAGGGGAAAAAGGCAAAATAATATTACATATACTCTAATTTGGTTCAAATTGAGGCACAGCCATGTATAGAGGGACATGTGAATAATGCTTTATATAATCCTCACATGATCAGCGCATTTCAGGAAGGCACACATTTGAAGCCATCACAGACTCTCCACGCAGACCCCGCTCTTCTTAGCAAGTGTTTAGAATTTGACCATTGAGTTTCACAAGAGAATAAATATTAAAAAATCATGCATTTTATTTGCTTGATTAAATCAACATAGATTTGATTTATTTTAATCTGCCAATGTATATTGGGAACCCTCTATCTGCAAATTATTATGAGTATTTTGAGTTTATTACTTTGAAAAATATTTTAACAATGCAGTTAACAGCTTGCTAACAGGAGGTAAGTCAGTGATTACTTTTATAACTTATTTTCAAGGTGAAAGGGCTAGAGGAAATGAAATGAGCCTCTTACTTTGATGATACTAAACAGCAACAGTGACCAGTACAACAGACGAGGAGGCGCAGAGAAACCTAGTACACCCTTCTGACTTCAAACTTTAGTTTTAGTTCATTAAAATTAATGACGGATTGCTGCGTATCATGCATGAAAACAGCTCATTCCTATATTAGCCAGGTAAACTAAAACACATATTACTATACACGACACAAAACCAGCCCTGGGATTTGGCCATGAGCCCAACTTAACTGCACAATGTTTATTAAATTATTAAAATTTATGGGTTGATAGCACTCTCAAGCAATTTATTATAGCTGTAAACCATTTTTAAGTTTTGAAAACACAATAAAGTTGATTTAATAATCCCCCTAATCTTATACACAACTTCCTCCAGAATTTTCTTCAATTACACCTCATAAATTACAATTTATTGTGTATTAGAGAAACACTAAAAAACAAATACTTCATGAGAATTTCATCAGATGCATTTATTCTGAAACATTCGCCAGGAAGCATAACAAATTCATATGTGACCCCTGCACTCAGAAGAGCTGAAGTTCAAATCAAAGCCACAATGGAGAGTTCCTTTGCCAAGGATAATAACTAAAATCTTCCCTTAACTTGAGCCAGGAACTCTGCTTTAATGAATGCAAGTGTGAAGGGTCAGGGGAGGGAGAGAGAGGCAGTTCTAGGGAAATTCTCTCCACTCTAAAAGCAGCTTGAATTGCTAAGCACAGATAGTCACATCACCTCTTTGTAGGCCTTTTGTTCGAGAACAAGCAACTGAAAAGAGGGAACACAAAGAGACAGCCATTATGAGCACACATTGTGTTTTCCTCGGGGGCAGTAGGTCATCAGTGTAGGCAAATTCACTTAGATTTAATGACTTTTAACTGAACGTTCCATATTTTTTAAAAATAGAATTGACAGTAGTTTAGGAAGAATAATCCCTAATGGTGGAATAATTTAGAATCTGTTTCATATTTTGTAGTGACTTCATTAGGGCAGAATTATATGCTGAACCCAGTGGGTCCTGTGACTTATAGGACTTTGTTTTCAAAACTGAAGCAGATTTTTTTTTAAGTATTAGGGGTTCTTTTAAGGGAACAAAAAGAAAACACATACATAATAAATAGGTTCCCTGGCTAGATGGGGGAGGAGAGGCATAATTGTGCCCTGAGGAGAGGCTATATGCCAGTGAGAGGAAATACTGCCTCTGCATTCCTTAAATAATTCAGGTTTGTGTCCTAGTGCTCACTTTAGGAGGCTGGAGGCTGAAACCCCTATTCAAACAAACCTGTCATTGACTCCAATTATGCTAAATCTGCAGCTGGTGATTTCCTGGGCTTGCGGAACCAGACAGTAGAGTGATGGCTCTAGGAGAACCTCTCAGAAACAAAGAATTTCTTCTAAAATGGTATTTCTTCCTCCTTGGGATAGCCACAGGATCTATCTTTTCTAACATGAGCAAGATCCCCTCGTGGGACTTGAGAGCAGTCAGAAACAAGAGACAACCCTTTCACGGACCCTAGTCATACCAAAGAGGCTTTAACATGATGAAGACGATAGTGGGCTATTAGTGTCAGCATAAAGTCAGAACTCCATAGAAGACTAAGTTGGGCTCGTATTTCCCCCTTCCCCTCTTATTTATTCTGCCTTTAGTGCCTGGTGCTCTCAATACTTGACTATGGTAAATGTAATTAGAAGAGCATATCTAGCTCTATTCTCTTTCTCATGCATGCACCTGGGTGTCTATATGTGTACCAAATGACTCTTCCCTACTATCTTGGCCACAGTAGCATCAGGTACCCACCTAGCCAATCAAATTCCTCTCCCTGAAATACTAAGCCAATTAAGTATATAGAGCTGAGATGAAAGATCCTGAAGACCAAGGACTGAGGGTACTATTTTGTGGTGACCATGAGGACAAAGAGCAGAGGAGGCTAGCCCTCAGGGGAGGAAGCATGGAATGGAGTTATAGAGAGAAGCAGGAGTTGGAAAATACGAGACCACAGGGAGAGTTAAAGAAAGTAGTTGCCCTCCTTTTTCCCTATGACTTATCACTTCCTATGGAGTCTACATATATTTCTAACTCTTGGATCTTTTATATTTTCCTGTCCTATGAACACCTTTTTAATTTGAGCTAGTGTACCTAGGCTTCTGTTCCTTAAAAAACAATGACACTGGGTGCATGGATGGGAAGATGGAGTGTACTCTGTCCTCATTCTACTTGCAAGCCTGATGGAAGTACTGACAACAGAGCAAACTCTGTGCACAACCAACGTGGATAGGAAACATGCTAACCTCTCACTTCTTGTGCTCACTTGCCCAAGTGGCACTAGGCAATGCTGTTGTGCCCAGCATCAGAGACTTTCTGGACTCTTGATGACTCATGTCCTGCCCACATTTACCCATCCCTGACAGCCACAAAGAGCAGGTTTGCAGCCCCTATCTCCAAGTTCTTCAAGTCCTTATCTAATGTGGAGCTGAGTCAGAAGTTATAAGTGGTCTACCAAGAAGTATTACATCATCTGTATTTTATCTAACAAGATTAAATTTGTGGTTGTCCACAAGAAATCAGCAATAAGTTGTGAGGCATGTCTCAGAAGATTCATAAGTGACCATGAAGTATTTTCAAATGGGAAAAACTACATAAATGTGACAGTAACAACAATCATCAGTTTGAATTTGGGTCACTTCATCTATGGCCAAAAGATCATGTTCCAGCCATGATGCAGTAACAAAGGCCAGATTTATCCTCTCACATAAACAACTAAACATTTAGACTAAATATATAAACCAGTGGATTTCAAACATTGGATCCTAGGAAGCACAGGACAGAGATCTTTGAGAAAAGGGAAATAGAGGTGATCCCTACAATTGCTCCAACTTATTGCCTAAAGGAAGTGTCCCAGCCATGGCAAAGGGAGGTAGAATTCAAACAGAGCCCTATGATCTCCATAAATAGAGGAGACAGTTGAAAATTTGGAAAGTCTATGGGGGTTAGAATTTGCAGAGCAGATCTGAGTCAAAGAAGTACAAAAAAAATCTGCAAAGATTTGCGAAGGTTTCATCATAAGTCTTTTATCGAAGACCGATAACTGCATTAATATAAGGAAATTACTTGAGGCCAGGGAAATAATCACCAGAAAGGAGGAGGTGGAAAAGCCTCAGAGATCAAACAAGGCCAGAGTAGTTCATGTTCCCACTAGTCACAGTAAAAGTCCTTGGTAATACTTGGGACATCAGGAAGAGCAGCCAGAGTGTGGGGTCTCAGTACTGGGGAAAATTAGCCCTACCATAAAAGCCACTTAACAAAGCTTAAAGTAACCCTAAAAAGAATAAAACTGTTTCCAAGTAACTTAGCTGCATCTCAGAAAAATGTTTGAGAGTATTTAAAGGAATTATAAAATACCCACAACTACTATATTAAAATTAAAAATACTTGGTATCTGATAAAAAATTATTGAGCATGCAAAAAGGAAAGAAAAAAAGATAAAAATAAATCATAGGGGCCTGCCCAGTGGCATACTGGTTGACTTCGGGCACTCCGTTGCAGTGGCTTGGGGTTTGCAGGTTCAGATCCTGGGCACAGACCTATGCATGGCTTATCAAGCCATGCTGTGGTAGGTGTCCCACATAAAGTAGAGGAAGATGGGCACAGATGTTGGCTCAGGGCCGATCTTCCTCAGCAAAAAGAGGGGGATGGGCAACAGATGTTAGCTAAGGGCTAATCTTCTTCACAAAATAAATAAATAAATAAATCATTGAAACAAACAGAAATGATACAAATGATAGAATTAGAAAAGGACATTAAAACAGTTATTACAAACATATTCAATATGTTCAAAAATATAGAGCAAGAAAGTATGTACATGTTAAGGAGATCATAATAAAAGATCATAATATAAAAAAGAAATTATAAAAAATATTTTTAAAAAATCAAACTTCCAGAAATAAATAATACATTGTGTGGGATTAACAGCAAATTAGACACTGCAGAAGAATAGATTAGTGAATTTAAAGACATAGCAATAGAAATCATAAAAATGAAACACAGAGAGAAAAAGGATTGAAAAAAATGATTATAACATCAGTAAGCTCTGGGACAAGTTCAAGCAGCCTATTACTTGTGTAATTGGAGTCCAAGAAAAGTGAGACAGTAAAATATTTGGACTAATGGCTGAAATTTTCCAAATTTGATAAAAACTGGAAGCCAACAGATCCAGTAAATTCAATAAAGAACAAGTGCAAGATAAATGAAGAAAACTACACTGATGCAGAGCATAATCAAAATGCTTAAAACCAGTGATAAAGGGAAAATCTTAAAAGCAGACAAAGAACACATTGATTGCAAAGAAACAAAGATAAGAACGATAGCAGACTCTTCATCAGAAACAATACAAATTAGAAGATTGTGAAGCAACATCCACTAAACGATTGAAAGAAAATTTTGGCAGCAAAAGATTCTATAATGAGTGATAATATCTTTCAAAAACAAAAGTGAAATTAAAACTTTTTTCAGATATTAAAAAAAATAAAAGGCTGATTGGGGCCAGCCTGGTGGTGCAGTGGTTAAGTTTGGACACTCTGCTTCGGTGGCCTGGGGTTTGCAGGTTCAGATCCCATGTGCGAACCTACCCACTGCTCATCAAGCCATGCTGTGGCAGGCATCCCACATAAAATAGAGGAAGATGGGCAGAGACGTTAGCACAGGGCTAATCTTCCTCATCAAAAAAAAAAAATAGCTGACAAAATTGATCACACACAGACCTACATTACAATAAATATTAAAGGAAGTCCATCAGGCAGAAGAAACAATAACACTGAGTTGGAAATCTGCATTTACATAAGGGAATGAAGAGCATCAGAAATGGTAAATATGTGGGTGGATAAAAACATTTTTATTAGTTTTAAAATAACTTTTAAAAATAGCTAACTGCTTAAGTCAAAAATTATAAAAATGTATCATAGGGTTTATAAAATAATTAGAGGTGAAATGAATGACAACAATAGCATAAAGTCTGGGAGAGGGGAAAGAGAATACACTATCGTTATATTCTTATACAGTACATGAAGGGGTGTAATATTACTTGGATATATGGATAACTTAAAGATGTATATCATAAAACCTAAGGTAAACATACATACACAAAACAAAACAAAGAGATATAGTTAATAAGTCAGTAAAGAAGAGAAAACAGAATCAGAAAAAAATACACAATCCAAAAGCAAGCAGAAAAAGTGGGTGAGGAGAACAAAGAAGACCCGGGACAAACAGAACACATATAGCAAGATGATAGACTGAAAATTAGCCATTTCAATTATCACATTACGTGTAAATGGTCTAAGTTCACCAATGAAAAGGTAAAAATTGTCTGACTAGATAAAAAAGCAAGACTGAACTAAATATCCTACAGACATTAACATAGTAATAAAGAAGCATGATAAAGGTCTTTATGCAACTAAATTTGACAATTTACATAAAATGGAAATATTCTTCAAAAAAACAAGCTAGTAAAGCTCATTCAAGAAGAAAAAGATAAACCTGAATGCCTACTATATATTAAAGAAATTAAATTTGTGGCGAAGAACATTCCCACAAAGAAACCAGATGAATTAGGTAATGAATTCTATAAACATTTAATGAAAAAGTAGCACCAAGTCTTCACAAACTTTTTCAGAAAATAAAAAAGGAGGAAATATTACCCAACTCCTCCTACAAAACCAGCATTATCCTGATATCAGATGAGAAAAAAACATTAGAAGAAAACTTCAGGTCAACACTCACATGAACACAGACATGGTAATTCTAAACAAAATTTTACCACATGAAATTCAGCAATATATATAGAAATGAAAGAATATATCATTACTGTAATTTGTATCATAGAATGCAATGTTAGATTAACATTTGAAAATCAATCAGTACAGTGCACCATATTAACAGACTGAAAATAAAAACCTACAACTAACTTCATACTTAATGGTGAAAGATTGAATACTTTTCCTCTAAGCACAGAAAAAGGATTGCCATTCTCACTATTTCTATGTAACATTGAACTGGAGGTTCTAATCAGTGCAATAAGGCAAGAAAAAGGAAAAAAATAAGGCACATCAATTGGAAATGTGTATGTACATATACATGTACACACACACATACACACATATATATGTATATGTGTAAAACACATTTTATAATTCAGTAGTATGAACATATTACTGAATATTACATACATATACATACATATATTGTATGACTGCACTTATATGATTGTCTAGAATAGGCAAATCTATAGAGACTGAAAGATTAGTGGTTGCCAAGGGCTGAGAGAAGAAGGAATGGGCAGTGGGGAAAGGGGAGTGACTTTGAATGGGCACAGAATGTCTTTGGAGGTGATGAAATGTCCTAAAATGAGATACTAGAGGTAGTTGCACAACTCTGGGAATATACTAAAAGCCACTAAACTGTACACTGAATTTTATGCTGTGTAACTTATATCTTAATAGAGCTGTTATACAAAATAAATTATACAAACTCACAATTAAATAAATTCTATTAAAATCAAACATAATAAATACTCAAAACTCACCACTCTCTTATTATTTTACTACAGTTTATTTATTTTGTCACAATAAAATATCTTTATTGTAATCAAAGAAGAAGATGATACAATAAAAGAATAGGACCGTGGTAAGTCACAAATATACAGATTGGACAAACTAAAACCAAGATAATACAAAGCATAATCCTATTCTAACAAATGTGGAAATTTCTAAATGAATGATTTTCTAGAAAACAACCCCCCCAAATTAACATAAAAAAGAATATCTGAACAAATAAATAGCTATAAAAAAGTAAAAAACAAAAAAAATTTAAAAACCTCGAGAAATGTTGACATAAAACTGTGTGGATTGACAACAAATCCCAAAACTGCATTAATTATTCAAAAAAACCCCACTGAATATGGAAATATAACAATTCACTCAATCTAGCATACTCTTGATTTCAAAACCTGAAAAAGCAGATATAACGTAACTATGGACTAATCTAATTTGCAAATAAAAACATAAATCTTAATAGAATTAAGCAGTTTATTAGCAAGTATTTTATCAGGTACTTATCAAATACTGTTTGTTGATAAATGTCTATGAATTATCTTTGTATATGTAAAATATAAATACATTCTTTTGTGATCTAAGAATATTTTATATGATCAAAATATAAATAACATCAAATATGAAGATTCTATTTGAAAAGCAATGTTTGAACATTTTTTTATTTAATCCATTTAAAAAGCAATCACTAATCACTATATTCAACATGAAAATAAATTAGAAAGATATATGAAATGTAACAAAAAATGTTCAGCTTTAATAAATTGTATTTTCTTATTCAATATTTGTATATATTGCTAAATGATCACCACAGTAAGTCTAGTTACCATTCATCACCGTACATAGATACAGAATTTTTTTTCTTGTGACGAGAACTTTTAAGGGTTACTTTTTAAGCAACTAGCAAACATGTAACACAGTATTATTAACTATAGTCACCATGCTGTACATCTCCTAGACTTATTTATATTATAACTGAAAGTTTGTACCTTCTGACTACCTTCACCCATTTCACCCACCCTCTTCCTCCACCTCCAGTGACTACCAATCTGTTCTCTGTATTTATGAGCTTGGTTTTTTTGATTTTGGGGTTTTTTTTGTATTCCACATAGAAGTGAAATCATACAGTATTTGTCCTTCTCTGACTTATTTCACTTAGCATAGTGCCCTCAAGTTTCATTTATGTTGTTGCAAATGGCAAGATTTCATTCTTTTTTTATGGCTACATATATATATATATATATACACACACACACATATATATATACACACACATATATATATATACCACATTTTCTTTATCCTTCATCCATCAATGGACACTTCAGTTTTTTCCATATCTTGGCTATTATGAACAATGCTGCAATGAACATGAGGGTGCATATATCTTTTTCAGTTACTTCAGATAAATATCCGGAATTGGAATGGCTGGATCAAATGGTAGTTCTATTTTTAACTTTTGAGGAAACTCCATAGTGTTTTCCATTGTGGCTGCATCAATCGACATTCCCACCAACAGTGCACAAGGGTAGCCTTTTCTCCATATGCTCGCCAAAACTTATTGCTTGTCTTTTTGATAATACTCATTCTAACCAGTGTGAGGTGATATCTCATTGTGGTTTTGGTTTGCATTATCCTGATGATTAGTGATGTTGAGCATCTTTTCATGTACCTATTGGCCATCTGTATGTCTTCTTTGGAAAAATATCTATTCAGATCCTCTGCCCATTTTTAATCAGATTTTTTTTTTTTACTATTGAGTTGTGTGAGTTCTTTACATATTTTGCATATTAACCTCTCATCAGATATAAGATTTGCAAATATTTTTTCCCATTCCATAGATTGCCATTTCATTTTATTGATGGTTTCCTTTGCTGTGCAGAAGCTTTTTAGATTAATGGAGTCCCATTTGTTTATTTTTGGTTCTGTTCCCTTTGTTTTTGGTTTCAAATCCAAAAACATCCATGTTCAGTTCTGAATTTGGATGTCAAGAAGCTTACCACCTATGTTTTCTTATAGGAGTCTTATGGCTTCAGGTCTAACATTCAAGCCTTTAATCCATTTTGAGTTAATTTTTGTGTATGGTATAATAGAGTGGTCTAGCTTCATTCTTTTGCATGTGGCTGTCCCATTTTCCGTTACCATTTATTTGAAGAGACAGTCCCTTCCCCATTGTATATTCTTGGCTCCTTTGTCATAAATTATTTGATCAAATATGTGTGGGCTTATTTCTGAGCTCTCTGTTCTGTTCCATTGATCTATGTGTCTGTTTTTATGCCAATATCACACTGTTTTCCCTACTGTAGCTTTCTAATATAGTTTGAAATCAAGGAGTGTGATGCCTCCGGCTTTGTTCTTCTTTCTCAAGATTGCTTTGGCTATTCGTGGTCTTTTGTGGTTCCATACAAATTTTAAAATTGTTTGTTCTATTTCTGTGAAAAATGCCATTGGAAGTTTTATAGGGATTGCATTGAAACTGTAGATTGCTTTGGGTAGTATTGACGATTAAACAATATTAATTCTCCCAATCCATGGGCATAAAATATCTTTCCATTTGTTTGTGCCTACTTCAATTTTTTTCATCAATGTCTTACAGTTTTCAGTGTGTTGGTCTTTCACCTCCTTGGTTCAATGTATTCTTAGGTATTTATTCTTTTCGATGAAATGGCAAATGGGATTGTTTTCTTAATTTCTCTTTCTGATAGTTTGTTATTAGTGTATAGAAATGCAACAGGTTTCTATGCATTGATTTTGTATCCTGAAATTTTCCTGAGTTCATTTATTAGTCCTAACAGTTTTTTGGTGGAGTCTTTAAGGCTTTCAACATATAGTACCATGTTATCTGCAAATAGTGACAGTTTTTCTTTTTCTTTTCCAATTTGAATGAATTTTATTTCTTTTTCTCGTCTAGTTGCTCTAGCTAGGACTTCCAATACAATGTTGAATAAAAGTGGCAAGAGTGGACATCCTTGTCTTGTTCTTGATCTTAGAGGAAAAGCTTTCACCATTGAGTATAATGCTAGCTGTGGGCTTGAGGCATTTACTATGTTGAGGTACATTTCCTCTATACCCACTTTGTTGAGAGTTTTTATCATAAATTGGTGTTGAATTTGGTCAAATGCTTTTTTTTCGCATCTCTTGAGATGATCATATGATTTTTATCCTTCGTTTTGTTAATTTGGTGTATCACATTGACTAGTTCATGAATTTTGAACCATCATTGCATCCCTGGAATAAATCTTACTTGATCAATGTGTATAATCCTTTTAATGCATTGTTGAATTCAGTTTGCTAATACTTTGTTGAGAATTTTTGCATCTATGTTCAAGAGGGATATTGGCCTGTAATTTTCTTTTCTTATGGTGTGCATGTCAGTTTGTCAGCTTTGTTTATCTTTTCAAAGAACTAGTTCTTAGTTTTATTGATCTTTTCTATTACTTTTTATTCTCTACTTCATTTATTTCTGCTCTGATCTTTGTTATTTCCTTCCTTCTGCTAAATTTGGGCTTGGTTTGTTCTTCTTTTTCTAGTTTGTTGAGGTGTAAAGTTAGGTTATTTGAGATTTTTCTTGCTTTTTGAGGTAGGCATTTATTGCTCTGAACTTCCCTTTTAGAACTGCTTTTGCCACATCTCATAAGTTTTGGCATATTGTATTTCCATTTTCATTTGTCTCAAGGTATTTTTTTATTTTGTTTTTGATTTCTTCATTGACCCATTGGTTTTTCAGTAGCATGTTGTTCAATCTCCACATATTTGTGAATTATCCAGTTTTTTTTCTTGGAATCGACTTCTGGTTTCATATCTTCATGGTCAGAAAAGATGCTTGATATGATTTCAGTCTTCTTAAATGTATTGAGACTTGTTTTGTGGCCTAACATGTGATCTATCCTGGAGAATGTTCCATGTGAACTTGAAAAGAATGTGTATTCTGTTGCTTTTGGATGGAATGTTCTGTATATATCTGTTAAGCCCATGCAGTCTAATGTGTCATTTAAAGCTGCTGTTTACTTATTGTTTTGCTGCCTGGATGATCTATCCCTTCATGTAATTATATATTACACATTTTTGTACTTTTACTGTATTGCTGCCCATTTCTCCCTTTAGATCTGTTAATATTTGCTTTATATATTTAGTTGCTCCCATGTTGAGTGCATAAATATTTACAAATGTTATATCCTCTTGTTGAATTGACTCCTTTATTGTTATGTAATGCCCTTCTTTGTTTCTTATTACAGTCTTTGTTTTAAAGTCTATTTTTTTCTGATACAAATATAGCTATCCCAGCTTTCTTTTGATTTCCATTTGCATGAAACATCTTTTTCCATCCCCTCACTTTCAACCTATGTATGTCCTTACATCTGAAGTGAATCTCTTTTAGGCAGCATATAGATGGGTCTTGGTTTTTTAAATCTATTCAGCCACTTTGTGTCTTTTGATGGAGAATTCAGTCCACTTATATTTAAAGTAATTATTGATAGGTATGTACTTATTGCCATTTTAGTAATTGTTTTCAGACTGTTTTGTAGTTCCCTTGTTCCTTTCTTCTTGTTTTGCTCTCTTCCTTTGTGGTTTGATGACATTCTTTAGTGATATGCTTAGATTCCTTTCTCATTATCTTTTGCATATCTTCTATAGGTTTTTGCTTGGTGGTTACCATGAGGCTTACATATACCAACTTTTATTTATAATGATCTATTTGAAGTTGATAACAACTTAAGTTTGAATGCATTGTAAAGCTCTACATTTTTACTCTCACCCCCTCCACATTTTATGTTTTTGATGTCACATTTTACATCTTTTTATCTTGTGTATCCCTTAACTAATTATTGTAGTTACTGTTATTTTTGCCACTTCCATCTTTTAACATTCATACTACCTTTATAAGTGGTTAAACCACTACTTTTACTATATATTTAACTTTACCAGTGAGATTTATACTTTCATATGTTTTCTTGTTACTAATTAGCACCCTTTCTTTTCAGCTTAAAGAAGTTCCTTTAACATTTCTTGGAAAGCCAGTTTAGTGGTGATGAACTCCTTTAGCTTTTACTTGTCTGGAAAACTCTTTATCTCCTTCAATTCTGAATGATGACTTTGCCAGTTAGAGTATTCTTGATTGGAAATCTTTTTCTTTCAGCACTTTGAATATATCATGCCACTCCCTTCTTGCCTGCAAAATTTCTGCTGAAAAATCTGCTGATGGTCTTATGAGGGTTCCCTTGTATATAGCAAGTTGTTTTTCTATTGCTGCCTTTAAGATTCTTTCTTTCTCTTTAACTTTTGACATTTTAATTATAATGTGTCTTGGAGTGGGTCTCTTTGGGTTCATCTTCTTTGGAACTCTCTGGGCTTCTTGGATCTAGATGTCTGTTTATTTCCCCCAGATTAGAGAAGTTTTCAGCCATTATTTCTTCAAATAAGTTTTCTGCCTGTTTCTCTCTCTTCTCCTTCTGAGACTCCTATAATGCAAATTTTAGTCCACTTGATGTTGTCCCATAGTCCCTTAAGCTATCTTCACTGTTTTTCATTATTTTTCTTTTTGCTATTCTTTTGGCCTGCCCTTCAGGCCAAAGCTCTTAGATAAGCAAATAGGCCTCTTTCTCAGAAAGACTCGGGGTGTGTTTCAGTCTGCTATCTGTATAGTGCCCTGGAAGTGGTAGTCTTCAAGATCTGTCTCTCTGATTGTTCCAGTCTCATCGGACCCAGCAACTCTCCCCCTGGCCACCAGAGCCAGGCGATCAAGGGGTAACCCCTGGGTGGCAGTCACAAAAACCAGGTCACCAGATGTAAAAACCATGACACCAGATGTGTGTAGAACCTCCCTTCTGGGAGATACCAGCCTTCTGGAGTGTGGCAGAGAGTGTGAAGATGGTGCTCACTGGCTGGAGCAAGGCAGAGGGGGAGTGTAGAGATGGCACCTGCCAAAGAAAGAAGAAAGAATAATAAACAAAAAGAAAAGAAAAAGAGAAAAAATAAAATTTTTAAAAAGGAAAAAAGATGGCACCCACCAACTTCAGCAAGGCAGAGGGAGATCACCAAAGATGGTGCCCACTGGCTGGAGCATACAGATGGCACCTGCAGGAAAGGAAATAAAAAAAAAAGATGGTGGCTGCCAGCTTTAGTAAGGTCTTAGCAAGGCAGAGGGAGAGCAGGAAGATGGTGCTCACCAGCCTCCATCCCCAGAGAGCATCCCAGGAGGCACCTGTCCTCAGACCAATGCTTTAAAATTAGAAAGTCAGTCTCTTTCACATACAGTCTGGGTGCTTTTCAAAGGATTG
Organism: Tapirus indicus; assembly: GCA_031878705.1. Taxonomy (NCBI): domain Eukaryota; kingdom Metazoa; phylum Chordata; class Mammalia; order Perissodactyla; family Tapiridae; genus Tapirus; species Tapirus indicus. The sequence goes on from CM062925.1 coordinate 44,216,812, forward strand.
CTTCTACACTGGGCCCTGGGGCAAGTGAGTCTGCACCCAGGCTCTTTAAAAGCCGTTCCTCAGTTTCCCTCAGCCCTATGAGTCTTGTGGGTGCAAGCCCCATTGTTCTTCAAAACCAGGTGTTTGGGGGGCTTTTTTCTTAGTTTCCAGTCTTAAAAGTTGGGGTGCCTTATGAGGGGTACAAACCCCTCACTCCTCAGGGAGAATTTTTGTGCTTTGAGTTCCCTTCCAATTGTGGGTTGCCACACCAGGGGTGGAGTTTGTGGTGAGATTGTGTCTCAGCTTTTCCTACCCACTTCAATGTGGTTTTCCTTTCATTTGCCCAGTGTGAAGGGGTCACTCTGCCAGTTTTTAGAATTTTTTTCAGTGGAAATTGTTCCATATATAGCTATAGATTCTGTATGTCTGTGGGAGGAGGTGAGTTCAGAATCCTCCTACATTGCCATCTTGAACTGGAACCTCCAATGACTACATTTTAATATTATCTATGATCTTGAGAGTATTTATATATACGTTATCTGTATGATAGAGCACAGTATAATAGTGTGCTACTGCACATACCTTCCAGGCTCTCAATTCAGTGACATCATGTTGGTAGGTTGAAATTGGACATTGTGAGAGTATTGACACCACAGAGTGGGCAACCGCTATATTCAGAGCTTTTATCCTTCAGAGAGCCGGTCGTTAATCATTTATGAGTCCATCACTGTCTGCCCTACTCCATCTTTTCCAGCTCAGTGACACTTGGACTAGAGAAGGTAGCCAGGAGTAGTAAAATGCTGAGGGGAAATGCATGAGACAATAAATTTCTGTTTGATCCTGTAATTAGAGAATACTGTCCCTGGAAGGAAAGAGAGGAGGCTTCATAAACATCTGATTTGTACACATCATGGAGGAAAATTTTTGTTTTGGACTGGAAGCTATAGTCCAAGTGCACATTGTTGCTAGATTTCATAATACTTTATTTCTCTTAAGTGGTTACTCATAAAAAAATGGCAGGTGTATGAGAGCTACAGCTATTCTATTTGTATAGATACATGTCTATATATCTAACTACTTCTTGTTCTGTAGCAAATGCATGAGGTAATTAGGTCCACAATTACCTTCTTCTTTTCCCTTCAATATTGCATTGGGTTAATGGCTGTATTTGTTAATTTTGAGACTTTAATATAAATAACAACATTTTTAAAAAGTTTTCTGAGACTGCAGAACAATTTTTTGATATTGATTTGTATTATTGAAAAAGGTTATTTTAATAATCACAAGATCTATTTGTGTATCCTGGAAAGGATTAGGAAATTTTAAAATGGGTATTACATATCTGGCTCCATCAGTTACTAACAGTGATAACAGTGAGTGTCCTAGCTATTTATACTTTCTGATCCTCATCTTTCCCATCTGTAAAATGGGGTTAATAATTGTACCTACCTTTAGGATTGTGATGGGGATTAAATGAGATGATCTCTTGTAAAAAGTACAGTACAGTGCCTGGCACTTAATAAATGTGTGCTATTTATATATTTTGCTGTCAAGATTTAAATAGGCAATCGTAATATTTACTGTGGAAACTCTTGGCAGATTTCATTCCAGAAGTACATCCCATATTTATTTCATAATATTCATTATATTAATTTCCCCCCCCCCGTGTGATTCCTTTGCATGTCTTATATGTGTAGGTAGTATATTGAGACACAAGACCCCTGCATAACTAGGAGATTATTTGTACTTGAAAGCTTACTGAATGGGACGGCTGTCCTATGAGGTGTATTTCCTCAAACACTGTAAAATTGCAAAGGAAGCAGCTCTTCCTCTGGCAGTGCTGCCTTTTATCTTTAGCTACTTACAAGCCCTCAGAACTCTCCGGGGATAATTGCAATGTAATGCGTTACAGCTGCTTGCTAGGTAATTTACTCAGCTGCCACCACCTGGGGAGATTAGACGGGATTTCCCCTCCTGACACTGGGCCCCTGGAATTTACCATCTTTTCCCTTTCTCTTCTCTGCTGGTATCACTCTTCTCCCTCAGGGTTCACTAGGAAGTCAGCCATTTTAAAGTACACAAGTAGTTTGCCTGCATGAAGAAATACAAGCAAACAAACTCTATGCAGGCTAGGTAAACTTTAGGGCATAGTCTCTATTTGACCAGCCCAGCTAAACCTGAAGTATTATTAGGTTCTTCTGGGCCCTTACCTTTTTGTGTGCCATAGACCCTTTGGAAGTATTGTGGGCTGAATTACGTTCCCTCACAAATATATGATGAAGTCCTAACCCTCAGTATGTCAGAATGTGACCTCATTTGGAGATAGGGTCTTTACAGGGGTTGTTAAGTTAAGATGAGGTTATTAGCGTTGGCTGTAATCGAATGTGTCTGGAGTTCTTACCAAAAGGGGATCTTTGGAGACAGACATGCTCACAGGGAGAACACCAGGTGAGGATGAAGGCAGAGATTGGAGTGATGCATCTAGAAGCCGAGGAATCGCAAAGATTGCCAGTAAACCACTAGAAGCCATGAGACAGTCATGGAACAGGTTCTCCCTTATAGCCCTCAGAAGAAAACAACCATGACAATACCTTGATCTTGGAGATCTTTTAGAATTAGGAAAAATCTGGATTTGAATCTTGGCTCTATTGCATGCTTATCAGGGGGACCCATGGAAAGTGGCTTAAACCCTCTAGCCCTTGTTTGCCTTGTAATAAAACGAGAAGTAGTTTTCTTGTAAGGTTGTTGTTAGCATTAAACACTCACAACTATGAATGCCACATAATAAATATTTAATAGCTGATAGCTGCTATTACTCTGATTTTATAATCTCCCTTGGGAAATTTCTACTCTCCAACTATGACATATAAACTGATGACTACTCCCTTTTTTTCCTCCAGCACAAACTCTCTCATAAACTTCTAATCCATACAGACTATTGGACGTTTCCACTATATGGTAATAGTAATCAAAATCAACATCCAAATTTAATCTCAGTTAGCTGTTGCCACTCCTCTCAAAAATCTGTTTTTCTCCTTCAGAATAGACAGCGTCACTGACACTCAGAACTCCAAAATAAAAGTCTGGAAGTCATCTTTAGTGTTCCTTTTTTTCATCTCTTTACATACTTAATTACTAAATCTTGTTGATTCTTCCTCCCAGATATCTGTAGCATGTATCCATTTTTGCCTTTTCCCCATTCCTAGTTTACGACATCATCGTCTCTTATGTTGGTTACAGCAAGTGGCTCTTAATCGATTTCCCTTACCTCCAGATTTACATTTTTCTTTCTCCTTCCTCCTTCAATTATCTTTTTAACACTGCAGCTAATAATTGTTCTTTCATGCTTAGAATCTTTTCTCAAGTCTCCTGCATTTTGGCCTCTTCTGTCACCACCACTGTCATAGCCTCCTCACTACCACCCCCACCTGTGTTTCATCCATACCAAACACTGTTAAATTCCTCTAATGAGTTGTCTATCTCCAACCTGTAACATACTACCCCCTCTCTTTAATCTACTCCCTGGACTTCTTCCTTAGCTGAACTGCACTTACCCTTCAGATATCACCTCTTGAGGTAATATCTTTTCTCAAATATTAGCTAGTTTCCCCTCTACTTCATGCGCTCCCATAGCAACCTATAGACCTCTATCAAAGCACTTATTTCAGGAAATGTAATTTTCTGTTTTCATGTCTGTCTTTTCCTCTGAACCAATATTCCCCAATTCATCTCTGTTTTTCCTCTGAAGCAATTTTCTCAAACAAATGTGAAATGGAATCACCTAGGATGCTTATTATTTATCCATATTTCTGAGTCCCTCTCCAGTTAAATATTGCAAAGGCATCAAATGCTGCAAAGGAATCACAGCCTTTCCTTCCCCAAGAAACCCAATAAAAGGGTAGTATGATAACAACAAAAAAAATGGCATTGCTACATTATTAGCCCACAAGGACAGAAGAACAATAGAGAGGAAAAAGGAAGATGCATTTATTTCAACGAATTTTTGGAAGATGGGAAGCAAATGGTGGAATGATAACTATCTTAGCACAGTGGAAGAACTTCAGATTTTAGTGCCAAGAAAGGGGAATATTGACCATAAATGAGCCAATTTGCCATAAGAACTGCTTGAGAAGTTTAGCACTTTGAACATCAGACTGAGCTGAAAACAGAATATTTGAAAACCTACATTCAAAGCAGTTGAATAACCCAGGCCCCCATTCCTTGTGTACACAGAGAGATGACTAAGTCTTTTTTTCCCAACCCCTCATGCTCCTCTTGGATGGGATATTTAGATTGGAGAACTTGAGATAGGAAGTTCAAGACTCAGGAGTATCCTGTACCTTACAAAGAGGTTTTGGCATGTGGCATGTGGCATGTGGCATGTGTACAAATTATCTTATGGAGAGGATTCTGAGAAGGTGGTGGAGTAGGAAGTAACAGGACTCTGTCTCCCCATTTGGACAACACTTTCACTGGCAGAATCTATCTGGTGTAACTATTTTAGAACTCTGAAATCTATTGGAATTTTGCAACTTCCAGGGGAAAGCTTGGAGGATAAATTGCAGTTAATTTTAGTCAATTTCAGTCTTAGGTCAGCAGTGGCTACCCATCCCCCACCCTGGCCCTGTGGCAGGCAACCTTGGACATGTTCCTGGGGCAGCTTGCACATGACTTGTGGGAGCCAGGGTGGGCAAGAAGACCCTTGTCCTTTAAATATCTGAGATATGTGTTCTGATCAGAGTGCTGCTTCTAATCATGGAGGTGCAGACAGAGAGGTGGGAAACCAATGTCACACACCTCCATTGTTGCAAGCCCCTCCTCTTTGGACTAAAGCAACTTCTAGGGGGTTTAAAGGGGCAATACCTTTTTCCTCCCTTCATTTTTCTCTTTTCCTCCTTTTGGAAGCCAGATATTAAAGACTAAGACATTCAAAAGCAGCTGCATATACAGTGAAAATTAGAAGGTCACTATGCATACTCAGGGAAAGGCACAGACTCAGAAAAGATCCAAGAAGACCTTAAGTTTATACCTCAGGCTAATTCTCAGAATAGAGACAGCCTACAACTAAAACAAAGCAAAAACAGAAGACAGCAAGCCCTAGAAAAGGAGGAGATTCTGATTACCAGAGTTATCACATTATTAGATGCAAATTTCCAGTTACCGACCAAAAAAAAAAATAAATAAATAACACAAGACATAAAAAGAAATGGGAAAGTCTGTCGGATTCAGAGGAAAAAATAAACCAACAGAAACTGTCCATGAGAAAGACTAAATGGAGGACCTACTAGACAAAGACTTTAAAACAACTATTTTAGAGATGCTCAAAGAACTAAAGAAAGGTGTGGAAAAAGTGAAGACAATGATATATGAGCAAAATAGAAATATCATTAAAGAGAGAGAAAACAAAAAGAAACCATAAAGAAATTCTAGAGCTAAAAAGTACAATAACTGAAATGAAAAATTCATTAGAGGGATTCAAAGGCAGATTTGAGCAGGTAGAAGAAAGAATTAGTGAACCTGAAGAGAAGACAGTTAAAATCATTGAGTCTGAGGAACAGAAAGAAAAAAGATTGAAGGTGAATAGAGCCTAAGGGACATGTTGGATACTATCAAGAGAACTAACACATGCATGGTGGGAGTCCCAGAATGAGGGGAGAGAGAGAAAGGGGTAGAGAGATTATTTGAAGAAATAATAGCCAAAAACTTCCCAAGTTGATGAAGACATGAATATAAACATCTTCCCAGCATCCAAGAAGCTCAACAAACTTTAATTTTAAGAAATAGCTATAAATAATATCCTTAGAGAGTTAAAAGAAAATTGCATTTATAAACCGGTAATGGCAAAGATCACACAAAGAAATGTGAATCAGATTTTCAACAGCATCACAAAAGCTAGATGATAGTAGAATTATGCTTTCAAAATTATGAGAGAAAATTCTTTTCACCCTATAATTCTATTCCCAATCAGACTTAAATTGAGTGTGAAGGTAGAATAAAGATGCATTTAAACACTCAAGGGATTCTTTCTCAGTAAGTTACTGAAAAATGTGCTCCTATAAGATAAGTCTACAAGTCAAGAGAGAGAAGATTTTCCCCATACAGCAAGAATCTCATTGGCTCAGCTTGGGTCAGGAATGTATTTCTACTCCAATTGCCCATGAACATAGGAGAGGGAGTTATGGTACACAATTTAGAGAACATACCCTCCTATGGATTTCAGATTGAGAATATAAAAGAAAAAGGAGTTCTTTGTGGTCAAGGCAGGCACAACCACATCATTTTTGAGCAAAGAATTTGAATCCCCATATGGTAATTAACTTGCTCAAGGTCATACAATTTGATAATACTGGAGCCAGGGCTGAAACTCAGATTGATTAATTCCTAATTTAGTTGTCTTTCAGCTTTGCTAGCATCAGAACAAAGAATTCCATTCCTGCAGGACATTTTCAGCTACCAATTAACACTAGCCTAGCCTGATAGTAAGTAGTGGGTGAGATACTAAAGAATTATAAAATATAGTACAAATTCAGATTTAACTAATATTTGTCAGACCCTATGGTTCGATTCTTTCACATATATTTTATCTAGGAGCTTACTATATCCTGGATGATATTCAGGGCCAAATTAGGAAAACACAAGGGATAATGTAATTAAAAGTTAACACTTATAGTGCTTACTTTACTATTAGAAGAATATAAAAGGAAAAATCACCAGGAACCAGAATAATTTCAATAAACTTCAAGGAGAAGGTAAAATTTGATGTGAGTTTTGAAGTATGGGTAAGTTTAGTGTGGCAATAGTGGAGAGTGAGGGCACTCTAAGGAATGAAAGTTTCTTCAGCAATGGTGCAGAGATGGGGATGGATGTACTTTGGGGTTTTGGTGGAGGGAAATTTTGTGGATTACAATTGGACAAAGCACAGAGATTCTGTTGGAAATTTTTGGCTTACAGGTAACAGAATTTAAAGCTATAAAATAGGTGCCTCCCACACTTTAGAATTCTTGGTGTTCAGCTAAATCATACCACATCAGGTTACAGTGATATGTATTTTTGCCAGCTCCTTGTGGTTTTTCTAAAGTTTCACACAGAATAAGAGCTCAAAGATTTCTGAAAGCTCCAAGATGTTATTGGAAACATATGGCACATAAATGGCTGGAGCTGCAAAGTATGTTACCCTTTTCAACCTATTTATGGGTTAAAAATAGCAGAAAATGATTTTCAGACAAAGCAATAATCTTTACCATGAAAGTAAGGAGGAGTAAGCATATCCTTATATGCCAGCTGTGTAAATTATTGCTAAGACAGACCTTCAGTCTTGGACAAGAGGGAAAAAATCAATATTAATCCACTCATACTTGTAATGGAAGGATGTGGTCATATAGAGTATTACTGGCTAGTGCAGGATCACAGTCTGAATTTGAAGACAGATGCTATATGTTTGCTATGGAAACAATAGACCGTAACATTGTATTTGATATGGAAAAATCAATCACAGTGTTACCAGCCAGAAACTGCTCCACTTTGAGGCAAGAATACAAAGTACCTCAAGTCATTGTTAAACAGAAGAGGTTTCATAATTATTTAATCACTTAAGAGGCCAAACCAATTAAAATATCATCTGTCAATACTTTTTCTAGGATTTGTTTTTAGGAATAATAAATGTTTTCTCAACATCCATTATCTTGACCTAAATGATGACAACAGAGAAATAAAAATCATCAGAACCGGGTTCAAATTTTCCAGCCGGAAGTGGTTTCAGACTTTATTTGGAGGTGGAAAAAGCCAAAGTTCCTTCAGGCATTTTTCTGGAATCTATCAGATAAAACTCAAGACTTACAAAGGACTGGCAGTGTGTATGTGAATCATCAAATAACAACCAGAGTGTGCAAAGCCTTTGGGCTTCGGGGATCTGGTATGAATTCATCTCTGGCTGTGACCACACACGTGGTGAAATGGTACTCCACTGGCAAGATTCAGACATTTAATTCTCAGTGGCTCATTAAGAAGCCATTGCGTAGTTTCAGTGCGACTAGAAAATAGGTGGCATAAGCAGGGGAAGGTGGGAGCTTAGGCTGGAAAGATAGGTTGAGGCACTGAATACCTTTCCAAGGAGTCTGAATTTAAAATCTAAGGAGGGAGAGTAGATCCTCCTAAGATTTTAAAGTAAGGAAATGATGCAATCAAGTGTGTATTTTTAAAAAATAACCATGGTGACAGTATGCATGGTGGATTATAGAGGGAAGCCTCTGGAAATAGGACCTGTGTAGGAGACTATAGCAATTTGCAAAGAATTTGACTTTAGTAAGGGTAGTTAGTAAGAAGAGGAGAAGGCAAAGTTGGAGATGTGAAGAATAGACTAGAAAGAATTCATGTAGGTCAGAGAAGAAGGAATTGAAAATAATGTTGAGGCTTTTCCTTTGTGAGCCTGGTTAGATACTAAGGTCTTTAACCGATTTGGGGAGACACAATAATAGGAATCATTGCAAACAAAATCCTCCATTGTAGGGCTTCAAACTTAACTCTAATAATGCTCATTGATAAGCACTGAGGGAAGAAAGTCAATGTAAAGTTCATTCGAATTTTGCTTTAAATGCCTGCTAACCCTTTACTGGCTTTTAAGTCTTGGGAATATTACTTAACATGACTGAGCTCCATTCCTCCAGCAATTTTAAAATTGGGGAAATGATTTCTGACATCGTTATTGTGAATACCAAATGACATAATTAGTCATATGACTGCTTTGTACGAAGTAGAAATTAAATAAATAGTAGTAATACTATCAGTATTTTTAAAATCTCAAATTTAAAAAGTGAATAATGCATTGGATGCGACTTTTAAAAAAATGATGTAATTTAAAAACCTTCTAAATATCAGTAATTCATTTTAAAGACAATGATTTTGATCACCTAATTAAGGAAAAAGAATATTTTTTCCTGAATGAATTGTATAAATATGTACAGAAGATCAATAAAAATGCCTACAAAATAAGTAGTTTCGCAACAGTTATTTTCAGCAGAATATAGTTTGAAAACAGAACCATCCTCCATGCATGTGGTATTTTTTACAATATGTAAAATGAATCCAGTTCCATCCCCCCAAAGATTTCTCCTGTTGTCCAGATGCTCATGAGATCTTATGGAAGTAACCAGGTCCTAAAATTCAAAAATGTTCAGATATCTCAGAATAATTTCTTATGTCTCATTTTTTGTTTATGCCTTATAGTTTCCAGAAAATCAATTAAAAAAGAAAAGTATTTTCTCTGTATTCCTTTATCTCCTCTACTTTTATATCTTTGACCAAGAAACATATTTGGCCATGAATAAGCAGTCTTTTCTAATATTATTTATTTTTAAAAGAAGAGTTGTCAGTTCCCACAGGTTGTAGAAGAAGAACAGATATTTAACAACTATTCTTCATTCACCCCTCTCTCACTCTCTCATTCTGTCTCTCTCATTCTCCCTCCCTATTTTCTTGATTCTGATTTTTCTCTTAACTTGACATGGCTGAGAAGTGTTCTGTGCTCCACAAATACCTCCAGCTCTGTAGAAAATGTGAGAGTTCTCTAGATCTATAATTGTTGCCTGATTTGCCACTGTACCAAAGATATGTAGGCCTTAAACCTTACATCTGAAATCAGAGTTCATCCTAAATTCAATACTTCTTGTCAATCTCTTTCATGTAATGTCTCCTTTTTGACCTTTTTATAAACACAAATGCATTTAAACCATTTCCTACCATGGAACATAGGGAATTTCCATGAGCACTTTAATACATTACTAAAACCTAATTCACCTAATTGAATAGAGTTTGCAAAAATTAATTTGGCAATCTTTAACCCTCCCAAATCCACCTAGAGTTGCACCTGTACATATCACAGAGTAGTTAATTACAGTGCGTTGCCCATGTATAGTACCGTGTCTTACACATAGTACTACATAGACACTCAAAAACAATTAATTATCGAAAGAAGAGTGAAATATTTTATTTCTTAGGCTAGTTACCTACTCCTCTTGCCTAAATTTCCTTGTCTAAAGATAAAGTTATCAGTAACACTCATCTCAATGGTAATTGCGAGATTAAATGAGATAATGTATATCAAGTGCTTGGTATCTCATACACCACATAGCAAACCCTTAATAAATAGCAACTTTTACTATTGTCTAGCTTAATACTATCCAATAGAAAGACAATGTAAGACACATATGTAATTTTAAATTTTCTAGTAGCTACATTAAAAAAGTAAAAAAAAATCAGATGAAATTAATTTTAATAGTATATTTAACCCAAAATATCAAAGATATTATATTAACATGCAATCAATAGAAAAAGTTATTAATGAGATATTTTACATTCTATCTTTCATAATATATCTGCAACATTCAATGTGTATTTTACACTTAAAGCACATCTCAGTTTAGACTCAGGTTTAAGTGCTCAATTGCTACATGTGGCTAATGGCTACTGATTTAGACAGCACAGATCTAGATGCTCATTAACTTTGGATGTGAGTGATACCTAACTCCGGGTGAGTCACTTCTTTATAAATGGATTCAAAACTTCAAAAAAAAGGAGAAAAGGAAAAAGAAAAAAAAAGCTCTAGGGAATGTATCTGGACCAGGGTCTTGATGATCTTACTATTTCTTATTAAGTGACCTTAATAAGTACTGTGCTTCAAGTAGTGAAAAATAAGGATAATACTATTAGAATTTTAGAAAAAATAAAATTATCATCACATCTTTAAAAGAAGTGAGGGAAGTCTGCCCTTGCTTTAGAAAAAGCATATTTTGAAATTGGTAAACCTACATAGAATTCCAGAGTAAGCTTGCTTCTCATCGAGGCAAAAAGACCCACAGGGTGTTTAAAATGTTCTTAAAATATTTTAAAGAATGCTTCTGTTCTCACTGTACTAAGAGCACAAAAGCTCTCCTGGGTCCCACCCTAGGCTTGCCAGCTTAATGCCCTCTCTTAGGCAGTTAAAAAAAAGAAAATACCTCTACCTTCTCCTCTTCACTACATGAGCTGATTTCGCAAGCTTTTTACATGCTTTATTTACTATTCATTTTCATCCTTGGAAGAAAATCTTGAAATATTTATTCACAGGATATTATTCTTTTAAAATGCTTCTTAAGCCAAGGATTTGGTAAATGCCAGAAAAAAGTGTCTACACAGTCAGTGTAATTATTATCCCTGAAATTGCATTTTAAAATATTTTAATAATTAAAGGAGTTTTCAGGCAAAGAACTAAGGGAATAAAGAGGCTCGAAAATCCAGAGTAAGTAAGCCTGCTGGGTTGTATGTGTGTACACGCACTTAATTCTTACATAAAGCCTAACAACATTAATCATGTCTGTAAAATGATAGCCAAAACGACAGCTCTCACTCCGCAGTCGGCTGTCCAAGAAAGCAGTTTCTAGCCATAACCCGCCACTCTGAGCAAACAACTGACGGGCAGCGGTCCTTTTGTCAGATTCTGACAAGTGAATCAATAAAAAGACACAGCAAAAGTTCAATCAGAACAGACACCACTAATACGGCTGGCCTTTTGGGACCCACAGAAGCGTGGAACTGCTTTTCCATGTTAATTTCTCTTCACTACCCCTTGGGGTTATCACCTTCTCTGGCCCCTGTTAATTAAAAACTGCCTCCTACTCAAGTTCCTTGGCAGGCATTTCCCTCGTGTCAGCCTGTTCTGCTGACTGCTAAAAGAAATGGAGGAAGACATGTTCCAAAGCTGAGAATGCCATGATGCCAAAACTCTGCTCCTGTCCTACCAAAAAGACTCAGTGTATGATCAAATAATTTTTTTTCATGGAATCCCTTATAATTGTGAACTAACAAAAAACACACATAAACAATTTAAAGTTAATACTCTATCAAAGTCAAACAAACAGTGAAATTAGCTGAGTAGCTAGGTGGGCAAAACAATAGGTAAGTATACAATCTTGGCATACTCTTTTTTTGGATTAGCCTTATTTTGGAATTTGTTGATTTAAGGTGTTTTGATCGTATCCACATTTCTGTTTGTTGATTCAGCCTAGCACTTAGTTTGCATTCTTTCTCTTCAGTAACAGAGACAAATTTATCTCTACCTGTTTGCTAATTCTCAGTTAGTATCAGGATTGACACTAAGTACAAGGTTTGTTTGTGCCAACGCCCGTAAGAAAAACGCTTAGACTTAAAACATGCTACCTAAGGCCTTTCAGTCACGTTAATGACAAACATAAATTACCAACGTGACTAGGTGGTCAGATTATTCTAAATTGGTTGTTTGATTAAACATGCTTTTATTTATTTTACATCAAAAAATATAGCAATACATTCAAATAAATTGGTAGCAAGTATAGTAAAAAAGTGAAGGCAGCTGGTTCACCAAGACTATCCCATCTCATTTCCATCAACTATTAGTGTAATTTAGATTTTCCCATGCATTTACAAACACACGTACAAATATGGGATATTTTCTTGTTGCTTATGTGATACAATCACAATGTATACCTTTTTCTACTACCTGCTCTTTGACTGACTAATGTGTCCTAGAGCTATTTCCGTGTAGATTGATCTTACTCTGTTGAACTGCTAAATAGTATTTTGTAATAGAGCTGTCCCTTGATATCCACGGGAGATTGGTTCCAGGACACCCTGCAGATACCAAAATCCCCGGATGCTCAAGTCTTTTATACAAAATGGCATAGTATTTGCACAACCTACACACATCCTCCTGTATATTTTAAATCATCTCTAGATTACTTATAATACCTAACACAATGTGTATGGTATGTAAATAGTTGTTTTACAGTATCATTTAGGGAATAATGATAAGAAAAAAAGGTCTGTATGTGTTCAGTACAGATGCAACCATTGTAGGCCTTTTGCTCCATGGTGGTTTGACTCCACAGATCCAGAACCCATGGATACAGAGGGCTGACTGTATGTATTCACTAAAACCCACAATAATTCATTTAATGGACATACAAGTTTCCTTTTATTTTTCATATTAGAAAGAATACTTTAATAAAATATTTATACATGTTTCTTTAGATGAACTACCAAGTATTTTTTTCGAAAGTGGAATTGTTAGGCAGAAATTTATGTATTTTAAAATTTGATAAATACTGCAAAATTGTTCTCCAGAAAGGTTTTAGCAATTTTACTTCCACTAACAGTGTATAAGTTCACCCATTTCACTATACCTTCTCCAACACTGAATATTATCATTCATTTTAATATTCTGTCAGTTGTGATTTACAGGAATTTATTTAGGATCTGTGCTTTTAATCTTAGTCATATAATCTCAGTCATGTAATCTCTGCCAGACATATAAGCTTCTATTTTGTTATCAATACCTGGAATAAATCATATCCTCCACCCTGAACACAAGAATATAGCAAGTGTGTTGCTCCAGTCTTCTTTGCAATCAACTGCTGTTCTAGAATTATTTTGGATTTTTATCCCAAATTATTATTATACTTTTCATTACTTATCAATATTTTTAAAACATATTCATATGTTTGCTGCATGTTTTAATTTATCTCTACTTTTTGATTTTTCTTCCCTGAATTATTATTATTATTAAAATTCTGTTGCAGTATTTTTGATTTTTTTCAGGAAGAGACTATGACTGGTAAGTTTACTGAGTCTCTGTATGCCCAAAAGAGACTTCACTTTAATCTCACAATTAAGTGTTCATTAGACTACATTTAAAGTACAGATTAAAAATACCTTTCTTAGAGTGATGATAACAAGATGGCAGGCTAGGAAGCTCCAAGCTCTCATTCCCACATGGAAACATCAAGAAAACAACTACAGACTGACTACAATAGCTTTGTGGAGGTCTGGAAACTAGTCGAGAATCTGCAGCAACCAAGCAAACAGTCAATCAAGAAAAAGCCATACTCACAATGGAAGAAAATTTTATGGTTTTTTGCTTGCCTTTACTCCATTCCCTCCCTGGAGTGGCATGACATGGTCAGGAGGAAACTGCCCAATTCCAAGTTCCTTCCCTTAGGCTGGAAGGAAAAAATAAAACTTGTTTGCAACATTCTGGCCTTCCTGTGGGCTGTCTGAGGGACTGATTTCTGTATCATTGACTTAGAGCTCAGACAGGAAAGGCAGCATAGGCTGGATCTCAGGTTGGAAACCAAGGAAAGCTGTGGAATGAAAAAAGGAAAAAACAGGATCCAAAAGAGAGCGTGGGCTGGCTATCCTAATATCAGACAAAATTGACTTTAAGTCAAAAACTGTCACAAGAGACAAAGGAGGACATTCTATAATGATAAAAGAAGATATAACAATTATAAACATAGATGCACCAAACATAAAAGACCCTACATATATGAAGCAAACATTGACAGAATTGAGGAAGAAGTAGAAAAATCTACAATAATAATAGGATACTTCAATACCCTACTTTCAATAATGGATAGAACAACCAGACAGAAGATTAATATGGAAATAGAGGATGTCAACAACACTATAAACCAATTGGATCTAACAGACAAATACAGAACATTCTACCCATCAACAGCAGAATATGCAGTTTTCTCAAGTGCACATGGAACAGTCTCCAGGATAAACCATATGTTAGGCCACAGAACAAGTCTTAATAAGTTTAAAAAGGTTGAAATCATACCTGTATCTTTTCTCTTCACAATGAAATGAAACTAGAAATCAATAGCAGATGGAAAACTGGAAGATCCACAAATATGTGGAACTTATGCAACACATTCTTAAACAACCAAAGAGTCAAAGAAGAAATCTCAAGGAAAATTATAAAATATATTGAGACGAATGAAAATTAAAAACACAACATACCAAAACTTACTCAAAGCTGTGAAAGCAGTGCTAAGAGGGAAATTTATAGCTGTAAATACTTAAATTAAAATAGAAGAAAGATCTCAAGTCAACAATCTAACTTTACAACTTAGGGACCTAGGGAAAAAAAGGATCTAAACTCAAATCTATAAAGAAGAAACTAAACCCAAAGCTAGCGGAAGGAAGGAAACAGTACAGATTAGAGGAGAAATAAACAAAAATACCTCTCTTGAACTTATTCCATGACATTTCCCATTACTCTCTACATATGGTGTTGCATAAAAAGCATCTGATATCATGTTGATTTCTCTTTCTTTGAGAGTAGGCTTTATTTTCCTTTCTTATTTTTATGAAAGTGTTTAGGATTTTTTGTTTATTAGTGGAGTTCTTAAAGATTCCAGGATATGTTTGATTTTTGTTCTTTTATGAATTTTTCTAACCCACCAAGTGGGCCCTTTTAATCAAAGACCCACGAGGTATTTTGTTCATTTGTTTGGTGAGAAAGATTGGCCATGAGCTAACATCCATTGCCAATCCTCCTCTTTTTGCTGAGGAAGATTGGCCCTGAGCTAACATCTGTGCCCATCTTCCTCTATTTTTTGTATGTGGGATGCCGCTATAGCATGGCTTGATGAGGAGTGCATAGGTACATGCCCGGGATCTGAACCTGTGAACCCCGGGCCTCTGAAGCGGAGCCTGCGAATTTAACCACTATGCCACCAGGCCAGTCCCTCATGAGTTATTTTATCTTTGAAAAATTCTCCTTTATTTTTACTTTGACTATGTCTCCTCCTCAATTTACTGCTCTATCCTTTTAGCACTACTGTTACAAGGATCCTGGCCCTTAGAGTCTCCATCTTTTTGTCTTCTTGCTGCATACTTTAAGAGATTTCCTTGACTTCATCTTCTGCATTACTGATACAGTCTTCAGTTATATCAAATATTTTATTCAGCCCTTCTTTTGAATTATATTTGCAATCATGTTTGTTTTCCAATAAATATATTCTTTGATTTTTTTCTATTTTGCAAATTTCTGTTCTTGTTTTTGAATGGTATATCCTCTTAAATTTTTCTGAGTGTACCTATTAGAATTTTCAAGAAGTTTTTTGTACCTTGAATTATGTCTGTTTGCTCCAAACTAAATAGATCTCATTGTTTGTCTTGGTGTTTTGATACCAGGCTATTGAATTTTTGTTAAACACCTTGGTTGTACATTCATATATGTGAAAGAAGTTTAAGGCTAATTTGTATACATAGCTGGAATTAAGTTTTATTTCTCCAGCATGCCTCTGTTGTAACTAGGATAGCTGTCTGCAAATGCTTTCAAAGTGGTTTGACTTACTGATTGCTAGAAGACCCTTTCAAGTCTGAAGGGGGCCTGAAGCAAGCAGACAGTTTTTCTCCCCACTAGCTGCCAAAATGAGATATTTCCTTTGGCATTGAGAAATTCAGTCCTTTTTTCTTTTTCTTTTTTGCTGAGGAAGATTAATCCTGACCTAACATCTGTGCCAATCTTCCTCTATTTTGTATGTGGGTCCCTGCCACAGCAAAGCTGATGAGTGATGTAGGTCCACACCCAGGATCCAAACCCACGAACCTGGGTTGCCAAAGCGGAGCATGCCAAGCTTAACCACTATGCCACGGGGCTGGCCCCTCCATTTTGCTTTTCAAAAGAAGTGTCTGTCTTTTTTTCCTGCTTCAGGTCTTCATTGATGGTCTTGAGTTACCTTGAACTCTGCTCTGCTTAGTTGCAGAATCTAATGTTAACACTAGGCACCAGGAAAGTCATATCATATAGAATGTGGCTCTCAAGTTTCAGCCTGGAGTCAATTATTCAGTGTAGGATTGGAGATATGGATTGGGCATGGTTTTCCCCAATATCTTGAAGACATTTAAATAGTTATTCTGACAATCGTTAGAGGCATCTTTTGCTCCCTGTATTTATCCCATTTTACTTTGATCTTTCCCTGAATCTCTCTTGTAGTTTTCTTCTGAGGATATTTTCAGCTATAATTTTCTTGTCATTTTGACCTGATTTTGTTTAATAAGCTTGGTTCTGATGGCAGTGGAGAATAATTTCCAGTACTGAATAGAATGTATCCCTTTATTATTTGCCATTTGCAGGAATTTGAGAGTAATAATAGAGGTAAATGCATGGGCTAAGTTCAAAATCCTCAAGTCTGACAAACTGGCTGTTTAGGAAGGTGCTATGAATTGGGTCCTGCTCACTTCTGATTTGTTCAGTCATTTAACTCTTTTGATAAATATCCAGCCTATCAAGGTTTCTACTCATTCTGCTTCCTTTCTTCCAGGACATACCTTTGTGTAGGGAGAGTTCATTTATTCATTCATGTATTCATTCAACTGATATTAATTGAAAACCTGTTACATGCTAGATGCTGGAGATAGACACATGAAGGAGACCCACAATACCCTTGCCCTCATAGGCTTATATTCTGGTTGAGAGACATACACACACACACAAACACACAGACTATGCACATAAATATATAATATAATGCTAGATAGTAATAAGCACTATGAAGAAAATAAAGCAGGATAAATGGACAGCAAGGATGAAGAAGAGGCTATCTTAGAAAAATGATCTAGGAAAAATCTTTCAGAAGAGAACCTTTGAGCTTTGAAGAAAGATTTGAATGAAGATCTGAGATTTGAATGAACGGACAGGATATGGTCGTGAAAATCTCGAGGAAGACTGTTTTCAGCGGAGTGAATAGCCTGCAAAGGTCTGAGTGGGAATGACCTTCTCTGTGTTTGAAGAAGAGTAAGAAAACTATATGGCTAGAGTCGACTCAGGAGAATAGTAGCAGATGGGGTTAGAGAGATTAGTAGGAGCCAAATCACACAAAGCTGAAAGTAATATGGAGTAGTTGGGCATTGGTGTCAGGGTTCAGGCTGTCCTATCTTTACTTGCCTCCAGGGAGGCAGCTTGTCCCTCTGCCCTTAACTCCTCTCCCTCTGGAGTATCTCAACACAGGCCACACATGGTAACAGGTTCCAACATCAGTTCTCACCTGCCTTGCTGATCATCTCAGACTCAGCCATAACTGCCTTATCTTTATAGCCTCTGCTCTGGGAAAACTGCTTCAGATCTTGGAGACCAGATAGGGATTTCTTCCTCCCTCCTCTCTGGTGGTTACAAGTAGTTTTGTCTTATTTCCTCTTAACTCTGCTGAAACAAATGAAGACTTAGTGGTCATCTCAGGCCCTCTTGTTCCAGAGTCCATTTGCCCTCTTCTGAAGACTCCCATAGTGCTGCTGGGTGCTACATGAGTTCGAGTCTTCCCATGTGAGGAAGCAGACCTTGAGTCCCTTGTGTCTCAAAAGCTCAAACATCATGGAGTTAACCCCTTTTCCTCAAATCGCCTCTTTCCCCACTGCCTGCTAAGATTTCAGCTCCAAGGAAAGGTAGAATTGGGACCTCTCAAAGGTTCTCAGCTCTGTCTTAACATCTCATCTAATTCTTACTTCATTCTAGGAGTGGAAAACAAATGAAATGCTCTAATGCCATATCCTGATTCTACTACTATATGTTTAATTTTCATAAGTTCGATGTTCTTAGTACAGCAGACTTTGATTCTTGATATCAAACATGATTTGATATTTTATTTTTGGAATGTAGAAAGTTTCTCTCAAATTCCTGATTCTTATGACTGAAAAGTATAGATTTCAAGACTGTTTTTTGTTTGTTTGTTTACCCTGCTATGCTAAAAGAAAAAAAAAAAGACTCTCCTGAAATCCAAAGCTGAACTAGAGCAATGACTGATTGGTTTTCAACTGTGCCAGTCCTTTTTCTGAGGACATTGTGTAGAGAAAGCTCTCACTGATCCATGACAGTTGGAAGAGAAGATAAGGGGAAAAAAAACACATAATCTGAACATTAGCCAGCTACATGTGTAAACTTTCCAGTGGGTGTTTCCCCCTCAGTGGGAAGACAGATGGATAGATAGATAGATCAATCAATTAATCAACCAATCAATAGATAGATGAGATGGAAACACAGCAAGTCACATAATAATAGGGGTGACAAAAGGACGAAGGAGGAGGATAAAACTCACATTTTTTAAGGCCGGCCTAGTGGTGTAGTGGTTAAGTTCACACACTCTGCTTTGGCAGCCTGGGGTTCACAGGTTTGGATCCCAGGCACAGACCTACACAGTGCTCATTAAGCCATGCTGTGGCAGAAACCCACACACAAAATAGAGGAAGATAAGCACAGATGTTAGCTCAGTGACAATCTTCCTCAAGCAAAATAAGAGGAAGACTGGCAACAGATGTTAGCTCAGAGCTAATCTTCCTCACCAAAAAAAAAAACCCTCACATTTTTTAGCATTTATACCCACAAAGATACTCGTGGATGGTTATCATTATCCTTATGTCTCGGTTGAAAATCAAGGTTCAAAGATGTTAAACAACTTGCTCAAGTTCACACAGGAAATAGATGATAGAGTTAAGATCAATCTTTCTCTGTGTGCCATATCACAGCATGCATCAAATTAAACCATTTTTATTGAGTGCTCAGGAAAATGTAGTAAACAGGTCATAGCTAAGTGTAAATATTTCAGGTACCAAGGGAATTTTTAAAAATAATATAAATACTTTTTTTCTTTATAAATTTTATCAATAGGAAGACATCTGTGAATAATAATAATAATATATTTGCCTATTGATAATAGCCAAAATTGGATGTTTGTTCCTAAAATATATAAATCTTTATCATTAGATTTTTGTACATGTTAAGTAAACTAACTTCCCATTCTTAATGAATTAGAGGTTCTCATGCAGCCTCTTTCTCAGGTCTAGGTCTGATATCCAAATGATGCTTCACTGGCTACCACTGTGGACATGGTAGGTCTTAGTGGCCAAGCATGCTGGTCCTGGGGATCAGTGGCAAGAAGCTAGAATGAGATTCCATGTCTTCCCCAAAAGAGTGTGGTGCCTCAAGAAGCAAAGGAATGAGGAGAGGGAAGTCCTTTGAGGCAGAGTCTGGGTTGACCAAACACAAAGTCCAAATCCAAAGGGCAGGAGAAATGCTGGAAATAGGAGTTAGGGCTGAGCTAGGAGACGGGCAGAAATCAGATTGAAAGTCAGTTTCATTATTCCCAAGGATAGGCTCTGGGTAAGGTAACTACAACTTCTGATTTCCCACACTTTTTGCCTGTTATTCCAGTATAATTATTAATGGTGCCCCTTTTGCTCTCAGTGTTCTTGTTTAGGGAAATTGTAGTGGAACCTGGTTTAGAGAAAAATTATATGGTCACCTTACCCTCCGCTGATGACCAGAAGCCATGCTGGAGCATCTGCAAATATGCTAATTGATTGGGGTTACAGGTTGAGTAGTCAAGCTCATTGACATGACTTCGGGTGCATGACCACATTGGACTCCCAGATAATATTAAAATTGACGACTGGGATGGGAGTGAAAAAAAGGCAAACAATGACACAATTATTTGCATTTGTAATATAGAAGTTAGGTTGTTCCATATTCAGCTGCTACTCAGTACCTCTCTCATTTGTTGAATTGTGTGCGTAGCTGTCTGGTGACTAAATTAAATGAGTATTGAGGTCAGTGATGCTGCCTTGTTTAGCTTTGTCTCTCTCAATTCCTAGCATGAAAGTTTGAAGATTGTAAGTATTCAATAAGTTACAAAAAGTGATCCATAATTATTGATAAAAGCCTGTAAGCTATCCAGGTTTTTAGACAAAACAGCTAGTGCTGGCCTTATCCCTTTGTATTCATACACACCTGTGATAGAAAAATAACAAGTAGCCCAGAGCTACTGCTTGGGAGATAGTGTTGTTGACTTCATTTTACAGATGAGGAAACTGAGGCTCAGAGATGTTATATGATGTTGCTCATGACAACCCAAGTATTTACCGAGAAATCTGAGATATGATCCGAAAATATTCTGTTGTAAAGTTGAACTTTTATCTAATGCACTGCCAATAGATATTGGGATATTCATAGCTATGACTCCCTTTTTTGTTCTGTTTTGGGAAATCTGATGATTAATTTCAAAATTTTTCAACCCACTGGCTCGAGTATCCATACTGTCAGTACCCGTGAAATTTCTGCCAGGATTTCTTCTTTACAGCACTGTGACTTCAGAAAACATTTTAGAATGAACACAGCAACAAATCATACATTTATGATTGTGTGATACTTTACAAGTTCAGAAAGAGCACTTGTTGATTTAAATAGTTCACAGCAACATATGAGTCCTGTAGGATTCTCCTCGGATATTCCTCTGGATATCAGCCTCTTGAGTTCATATAAACACAACACTGAATTCGTATGGACTCTGATATCTGCGTGTTATTAAATCCTGATGTACTAGATGATACATTTAGTGAATCAATCATTCAACAACAACAACAACAACAACAACAAAAAACATAGTTGGCTCATGACTAAAATAACACATTGAAGGTCTACTTTTATAAAGAGTTATACTACATACTTGATTCTAAAACATACACGTATATAAAGTAAAAATAATAAACTTAAAAGAATAGTTGTAACCATCATTGAATGTAGGTTTTATTTAATCAGTATAATTTTATCCTGACTAATTTTTGATCATGAAATGAATGAATAAATGGATAAAGAAATAAATTATAAATAAATCCTCAGTTGACTAGAGGCTATGAAAATTTGAAAAATGTATTTCCCCCAATACCTTATTTTTGAAAATGATATCACACAATAAATGATGTTATTATATTACAAAACCCTAAAGGCCTTGTTTTGTGTGTAAACCGATGTGTGTGCCCTGAATATCTAGCGTGGGTCACTCAATGACCTCTGTTAATTAACAGCCTCTTTTATGTGTGTGTATGAGGAAGACTAGCCCTGAGCTAGCATCCATTGCCAATCCTCCTCTTTTTGCTGAGGAGGATTGACCCTGGGCTAACATCTGTGCCCATCTTCCTCTATTTTATGTGGGATGCCTGCCACAGTATGGCTTGTTAGGCGGTGCGTAGGTCCGTGCCTGGGATCTGAACCTGTGACCCCAGGCCACTGAAGCAGAGGGAGGGAACTTAACCACTATGCCACCAGGCCAGCCCCAACAGCATCTTTTTAAAAATATATATTCAATTAGATTTAAATAACATTGGATCAGACAGCCAATTCAGTGTATTTTAACAAGTGTCCAGTCAATATAGTAAAATTAAACTATCAGTTAAATGTCAGTCAATTCAGACAGTAGCTTACCTGTGAAATGTTCTCTCAACCCTACCCTATTTCTGGATCCCTGATAGACACAGCTGAAATTCAGCCTAATTATTAACTTAGTTGGAAAGTTTCTCAGGAAATCTACCTTTCTAGAAAACTCATTTTCAAGTACGTCTTGGATGCAGTTGTATTTAACACTTCTGGACCAGTTGGCATTAAAAATTTAACATCCCAATTTTATTAAAGAAATCATACCACAAATTTCTCTTTGTTTTAAATATGGATTTCTAGTCTCTTAAATGTTTAATGAAGACCCAAAAATCAAAGATTAAAAGGAAACACTTTCAGAAACAACGTATCACATAGACCAAGTCAAACCTTTGATATTATACCTCATTTTACCCCAAGAACAGTAAATTGTTTTTGACATGAACAAATACATAAAAGACTATTTTTATCAGAAAACCTTTACCTGTAGGAAAGTAAAATATATTGTTTAACCTTCATGTGTTTAGAATTATTGTAATGCCAAATAGAAATGTGTTGTCTTTTCTAAAGTTTCATATTTTCAGGCAGAATGGGAAAACAAAATTCATTTGTCCTCCTATGACAACTAGCTTCTTTGTCTAATTTCCGTTTGTTTCTTTGGCAGCTAAAACACCTTGAAATTACCTTCTCCAGCATGGAAGAATAATTTTTTTTTCTACCTCTAGCTGTCAGAGTGATTAGAATTTTAATTAGCAAGGTAGAGTGCAGAGAGGAAAATGACTGAAAAAAAAAAAAAGCACACAAAAGATTTTCAATTGGAGGAGAAACAAAGGGGCAACCGAAGCTGCCTCATAGCTTGATTGTTCCGTCCGTGATTTCCCTCCATTCTGGATTCCCTGTGACTTAGCACACTGCTGTCCTTTAGCCCCACACCAGCACAGGGTGGCAAGTGCACTACTAAACATTATTCCAAGTTGTCACTCAAAGTAAAGCAAGCTTCTTAAAGCACTGGAGCAGCTCTATTTCAATGCCAATGTCAGCCTCTTTAATTTACTCTCAGAAACCTGCTGTGGATCATAAGCCCAACCACAAAAGGTAGAATCCACCAAGTATTCAAATAAATAAACAGTCTCAAGTTGGTGATAACACTCTCAAGTTTCAGAGACATTCTTTCCTATGTAGTATGAGGCACATCAGGCATCTTTCATCAAGGAGACATTCAAGAAATATAGAAAACATATTAGTTCTTAAGTGTGCCATTAAATGGCTAGCTAGGAGTCACAATATTTCTGAAATATCTAAGACAAACCAGAGTAGTATAAATTTATATTACAATAGTTGTATCTATCTACTCTATCATTTATAACTACTGCATAGTACTGTATGTGTGTGCATGTGTCTGTGTATATATATATTTTGTCATACATATGATATATATACCACCCAATTCTGTCATGGAAGTAGCTACAGAAAGCCATAGAATATCCAGGTCCTGTGGCTTTTTTTGTGTGTGTGTGAGGAAGATTGGCCTTAAGCTAATATCTATTGCCAAACTTCCTCTTTTTGCTTGAGGAAGATTGGCCCTGAGCTAACACTTGTGTCCATCTTCTTCTATTTTGTATGTGGGACGCCGCCACTGCATGGCTTGATGAGCAGTATGTAGGTCTGTGCCCAGAATCCGAACCTGCGAACCCCAGGCTGCCTAAGTGGAGAGTGCAAACTTCACCATCATGCCACCAGGCCGGCCCCTCAGGTCCTGTAGCTTTAGAGTCACCTGATCTAGCTTTGATCCTGGCTCTTCCAGTGCCTACTATGTGACCTTGGGAAGGTTTTTAAACTCTCAGCTTCAGTCTATCATCTATTAAAAGTGGGGAACATAAAATATACGCCATGGAGATATTGTGGAGAACGAGACAATGGACATATAGTTATAATAATAATAATAAATGTACACAAATAACTGGCAGTAGATTATAAGTAATATGATAACTGCACTGCAGGAACATAGGGGTAAAGATTTAAACTGAGCTGTGAAATAAAGGAAAGATTTTGATGGGCAAAAATGGGAGCTGGTAATTTCATAAATAAGCAAAACCACAAAAAAGGCAGGGCATAACTTGAGGGTGATGAGTAATAAAAGAAATGTAAAGATCATGAGATTCAACAGTTGGAAGAGACATTTCATACAGTAGGCTGGGATGAGAAAGTAACATACCTTGAATTTTATGCCAGTGTGCTTAGGAACCCAGGCTGTGGGCAATAGAGCGTTTTGAGGAAGAGCATAACATGAATAGTTCTATGTCCCAGTAATATTATTCTGATATCAATGTGCATTATGGCTCAGAGGCAGGAAAAACCAGTTAATAGTCAAAATGAGAGAAAACGGAGCTCTAATTTGATAATTGGCACAAAAAGGAGGACGATGATAGGAAGCTATGACTAGAAAAGCAGGGCTTGACATCACACTGGGTGATGGAACAAAGGAGAAGGGAAGTCAATGATAACTATAACATGAGAACTGAAAAACGTAATGCTATTTGTAGACATAAGGGTTATTGCAGTTTTCAAAATAGAAAATTTTAAGGGAAGGACCAAAAGTCCTTGAGTTTACATTTGCAGAATGGAGAAATATCAAAATCATTTGATGAATATTGTTCCAATCAAGCTGCTGCCAGACAGGGTATAGATTCCCCTTTGAAACTTAATTAGTTCACTTGTATCATTTAAATCTCATTTTATTGGATTCATTTTTAATTGATTACTAAGGACCACTCAAAGCACTAGGAAAATTCAGCTTAATTTTCAAGTTGCATAATGTGTAATATTTCATTTTTTTTAAGATAACACTAAGCTATTAGTATTCTTTTTACTGAAGTTCTAATTTAATATGGTGGAATTAGTTTTTATATTGACAGTAGGATTAATTTGGAATTGATGTATTTAGAATGTGGCAAAATACCATGTATTTATTCTCTATCACAGAAAATTGAATTAAAAATAGATATGTTACAAGCAAAGACCAGTTCACAACCGCCTATCGAAAATTATGCTATTTTCTAACTATTAAGGGTAACAATGACTTAAATTCCATTTTACATACAATTTGTGTTTCAGTTGAAATCCAGGCTAAAGAGTTAAAACCAGAAAGCTTTCAACAAATGGATCATTGTCCAAGCTCTAGTAAATGTGCTACTGGTGTAACAAATTGGTTTGCTGACCTTTTGTCTAGTAACATAACGCATGACATATTTGTAATTTATGGAAATCAATCCGCAGAGAATTTTTAGTTTCGTGTAATTATAGACCAGTGAAGATCTAAATAAAGGTGAAGAGAAGGTCTTTAGGAAAGTAATGGTACACTGTTGATAAAAACTAAAAAGCAAAGTTCAAAGCAGTGATCCATGCAATGCATCTTTAAATACTGGTAAGAGGCCAATAATTATAAAGTCAGTTACCAGCTGTGTTTTACTGCATACACTTTAAGGCACCATTGAAACTGCAACCCTATACTCAAGAACGTAGGGGAAAAAAAATCACAAGACCAAATCTATCACCTAGTTACAAACTGTAATAGTGCTCAGCAATTTCCATCTGCTTTTCTTAAGTGCTATTTTTAACAGGTAGTCACCAACCCATTTAGACTATCTCTTTCTAGCAGTCAGCCCAGCCTCCACCTGACTCACTAGTGTGAGCTCTGCTTTCAGCAGATCTCAGTTCAAAGCCTGGCTCTGTCCCATAATAAAAGTGTCACGTTGGGCAAGCTACTCAAATTCTCTGGGGATACATTAGGATTTTGAGGTGTTTTGAGGATTAAAAGTGGTTATAAATTTAAAGCGCTTTGAATAGTACCTGATACATACTAAGCTCTCAATAAACATTAGCATGCTTTATCATCATCGTCATCATCATCATTATTTATTTTAGAGGGAGGAGTAGAGAAGAAATTTATCTATTCATGTCCCTCTTCTTGCCTGTCTCCCTTGGACAGTCTCATGTCCCCCACACACACCTCCCACCACAGTGAGTTAACTCCCCTGGACTTCTGCGTTGGTTACCCAACCCCTCATGCAGTCTCCAGAAAAGCTGGATTTTGTGCCCTCTAGTATGGCTAAAAGAATCATGTTGTACTTTTTCCAGTTCCTAAGAAATGCAAGGCTCTCTCTTGTTTTGGATCATCACATATATTGCTCCTTATGTCTAGAAAACTCCTCCTTCTCTTTACTTAGCTAACTCCTTATTGACACTTATGTCTCCCTCTTCCAGGAATCCTTCATTGGTGCCACCAGTGAGGATTAGATGCCCCTTCTATATGCTCCCAGGGCATCTGCTCCTTCCTCTTCCCTCAGTGCCCACCATTCTTCAGTGTAATTGCCTCTTACCTTTCCTGTATGCTCCTAGGTAACTTCTCTGAGTGCAGGGACCTTCTCATCCCACAGATCAATCACCAGCCAATAATCCGACTGGTCAACTTATAGCCAGAGTACAAGAGAGCCTGCTGTGCAGTCCATGTAGCTCAAGCCTTCCAAAGCAAAAAATAGGGCGGAAAAGTGGTGGAAAGTAGATCAGGATGGGCAATCAGAAAATATGCACGGCTTGTAAATCTGAGCTATACCTCAATTTATCGAAAAGTAGTGTACTCCCTTCACCTGCTGTCCAATTCCCAAAGCTCAGTGTAGATCATTCATTTGGTGTGAAAATTTGATATGATATGAGTCTCCAGAATATTTCTCTTGAGAACAACAGGCTTCCTTTCAGGTAACATCTACCTTGATTTCATAACATTGCCTCTTGAGATGAACCTCCGTTTTCTAGGTAAATTTGACACTTGATGATGTTGCCATTTTCAGTGATAGGGAGTGATGTTTTGGAAATAATACTACTAGTAAAGAAAGGCAAATGTGCCATTGATTCCTCATCTTTGCCAATAACAGAGGAAAAGAAGTTTGCCAACTCTCAACAGAAAAGTTGGATCTGTATAAATCCACTCTCTGAATTGGTTCAGCAGGCTTAAAGGCATAAGCCAAGCTGGAGAGCCTAGTTAAAAACTCATTAGCAAATAAAGATAACAATGGTTAGAGGGGATTCAGTGCCAGGATGTAGCTGCAGAAATGGATAAATATCAAATGAAGAGTCTTCCCCGATAAAAAGTGGTTACAGACGCTGGGGGCAGTTAGGTGGAGTCCTTTGAATGACAAGTCTTTTAAATTGCTGGGAAGAAAAGGAAAATTTTAAGACCAAGTGGTACCAACCTTGTTTTCTTTTATCCCCAGTTGCCTTCCATGTTGCTATTTCTAACATACATTTCTTAATGGGGGGAAATAGACGCAGACAGATCTGACACATCCTCTGAGTGTATCAGTTAGGAAGAATGGTGTTCTGTTAAGATCATGTGGAAATATATAAAGAAACCATCAGTTTGCTTTTCCAAGAAGACAGAAAATGTTTACAATTTTTAGTATAGCTGAGAAAAAATGCGGAGAACTAGAATTTATGCATTTTATGTCAATATATAGCACAAGTTTTGAACCCTAGCTGCATATTAGAATCACCAGGAAAACCTTTAAAAATGCCCACGTCCTGGCTCAACCTCCAGAGATTCTGATGTAAATAGTCTAATGTAGGAGCAACCACTGGTATTTTTTAAAAGCATTCCAAATGATGCTAATGACATTCAAGCTTGCAAACCACTATATGTAGGAATGGGATTCTGTCATGTTTTTTTAGACTGTTCTTTAGGTATCTGTTAACGCAAAGAAGAAAACAGAGCTAGTAAGTAAGCAAGATTCATGTCAAGACTTGAAAAGATCTTTTAAAGAGGGGGATTCTGAGAAAGTTTCACAGTGATTTGTAGAAGGTAATAAAGGATAATGTTTACGAGCGTGGACTTTGGAATTAGAACTTGATTTTGAGTTTCATCTCTGCTATTTACTAGCTTTGTAATTTGAGAGATTGTCCATGAATATAATAATATCTACCTTGTGGAGTGTCTGTGAGGTTGTATGTGGGTGTTAAATGTAGTCAAGTATGTAAATCATCATCGTATAGCCTTTGCTCAGTAAATGACAGATTCCTCTTCATATCTAACCAGCTCTAGGCCCAGTTCCTTCCCAGAGATAGCAGTGTAATCCTGACAGCCACCTAAAAACAAAAACAAAGCCATTCTAAAATAAGCAAAGGAGCTTAGCAATAGAACCAAGATGTAAGATTTGTGATCTGAACAGAAAATTACAGCTGAAATCAAGCTATCATCTTCATGACGCACTCCTTTATTCAAAAGCAAGTTTAGTCATCAGCTTACACATTCCTAAAATATATCACTTTGGGGGCCGCCCGGTGGTGCAGCGGTTTAGTCGCGCTTGGTAGCCCGGGGTTCGCGAGTTCAGTTCGACGCACTGCCTGTCAGCCATGCTGTGGCGGCGTCCCATATAAAGTAGAGGAAGATGGGCACGGATGTTAGCCCAGGGCCGGTCTTCCTCAGCAAAGACGGGAGGATTGGCAACAGAAGTTAGCTCAGGGCTGGTCTTCCCCACAAAATAAATAAATAAATATATATATATATATATATATATATATATATATATATATCACTTTGGTATAGACTGATGTATATAGAGAAAAGAAATTAAGAGATTTTATTCCATTCCTGAAGTGCTAAAATAAAGCCATTCTGAGCGAAATCCAAGAGAAATATAAACCTCCTAACGTACTGAAAGATTATCTCTGATCTGATTTTCATAACTCGAGAAGTAGTTCAAAAAACTCTAAAGAGCAACTTTTTCCAAAGAAAAGCATTCATGTTATAACCCTCTTTCCAGAAACTAAATCCAAAGAGGCTGGATCAAACTTTATTAAAACTGGGGCACATGGAGATGGTTGCATAGAACTTGAGCCCTGCACGTTGAACAAATAGTTTTCACGTCAATAAAAGATCTCCTCGGCCATCGCCTTTCAAAAGTTACAGCTGGAGTGGGAGGCATGCTATCCATTTCTCCAGCCTCTAAAAATATTTCCTTGCAGAACAGTCTCTTTGTAAGACAGATCTGTTTGCTTCAGTTCCCCTCTGCTCTATGCCTCACGTGGGAGTACTTGCAAATAGAGCGCCTGGAGGGATCAACACAGTTTTCTAAAGCAAACATAACACAAGTGCTATTCATGGGTTACACACTCCACAGCTGTAATGCGAAATGTGTAGGAGCAGCCCCTAATGGCATTCAAATCATGTACTAACAGTTCTCAAGTGTCAGGTGTTTTTCATTTTCTAGCTAGGGGAAGAGATATTCACGTGCTGATTTCCTACACTGAACAGCTTTGTAACCCCCACCGAGTGAAGGCGCGCTGTGTTTCTGAGTCTGTATTATGTCAGATGAATGCCACAGTTAGAGGCCGGAAAGGACATGTGATCCCAGTTTAGATTCTTTTTTTCCCCAGCTATCTCTCAGCATTTCGGTGGTGTTGATTTTGTGTATATGCAAGGAAGAAAACTCACAGAGCATGTATCAATGTTAAATTTCACATAAAAGACTGAGGACACATATTTTTCTATCTGGGTATAATTTAACACTTCTGCATAGACTTTGATCTTATTGAAGGCTTGCGTTTTCAAAATGGCCTCTTGCGGTGCCCCAGATGGCTGCCTGTCAAACCCAAGCATCCAGCTCACTATAAATAGTGTGGGTTCTCATTGGAATAATGAGGTTCATATTATACATGCTGAGGGAATTAAGATAGATTTTACTTATTTAAATCTTTTTTTTTACTTTAAATGTGACTTAGTCAGAGAATATAACATATTTTAAGAACACCAAAAGGCACATTTGTTATATATGTTGTATCAATAGTCTCAACTTAGAGTGAAAAAGTATGTGTGACATAGGGGTTGAGTAGTCACCATTATAACATCATCTAAATATCTGAAGGTCAATAAAATCTGAAATATATTTTACCAAACACTTTTTCCATTACATTTTAAGTTGTGTATTTCAAAGCTATTCAGTCCATTTGTTACAAATTTATTTATATTAACCTCATTAGGACAGCGCTTTGTAAACAAAAATCTTGACATGCCAGAAGACGTATGGTCTCTTTAAAGCCGTTTATCTTAATTTCAGAAGGTGATTAAAGCTTTTAAGTTAAAAAAGAGTTTCCTTGCAGGTTGAATTTTAGACATCTCCTTTAAGGGGAAATAACATCATTTATTGTCTGAGTACAACATATGGGTATGTATGTACTATTTTATATTCAATTAAACATATATGAAAGAAATGAAGCACATCACAGGATTATGAAGAAGTGTGAGTCGAGCATGTGAAGAGTAGCTATATAGAGGTGCTGTGTCCACAATTTTAGTTAAAAATAATTTATTCAGATGGCAATAAGGACACACTTTCCAGGCTGGTGATTTCTTTTTCTATAGCAGTCCTTGTTCTCTAGGCCCAAGTAAGCTGCATCCTTGAGGAGTAGCCTGGAGATACATGTAGTCAATAATCAACAGCTCTGTTTGCAAATGATGGCTACATAACACCTGCATCTTATAAACGGCTTCAGTCAAAGAGCTAGTAAAAATCCGAACTAGAGGAAAAAATAATATGTATTCTCATTCAGCTGTCTTCACATAACTAAAATCTATATTCTGTGTAGAGAGAAATAGTGAATTTGGTGAGGACTGGCATAGAATATGCTTGACATTTAAATAATAACATGGACAGTATAAGACAACACAGTGATGGGTCCTCTTCACTGCACTGTCCCCATCCCAGGCCCATTCACTCCTAGCCCTCAAAAATGGAGAGGATTCAGAATATGGTAGAATCTCCCAGTCCTGCCCCTTTCTACTTTTGAAATTTTGGGCAAGTTCTCAGAATTGTGTCTTCACACTTGAGGATAATTAAGATACGTACCTACATTTGTTACCTGGCTGTAAAAATTGACGTGGTGTATGTAATGTCTATCACAAAATAGTTGAAAAAATGAATATTATTATGAATTAAATAAGTTTGTTCTCTGACCATGTTATAAACTTATACAGAATAGATCAGAGACGATCAGAGTCACCTTGAAGACACACTTGAGTGTAACTTTATTAAAGTCAGCAACTTACTGAATAAAATAATGTAGTAATCCTAAGGGAGATGGGTCAGAATGAACTGTTCAAAGGGGATGAATTTTATTCAGTAGAAATTCCTTGTGAGGAAACATGGCTGGGAAAGCAGCAAGAATACCACACACTTCCTTCTCTTGGAGTGAGGGAGGAGAGGGAACAGCGATTCGGTGGAGCTGCTGGGTTTTCAGATCATCACAGGGTTCTAGTGAAGATTTCATTGCATTATATACAGTAATATGTAGATTGCCATGTATCCATGTATTATATTTTAAAACAATGTTCAATCATTTCTGTCACTACCATGAATAATTTCCAACACTACCACCACCAACACCAAAATTCTCAAAGTGTTTTCCAAAAAGAAATGCTGATTCAACAAGCCTTACTAGGACTATCATGTGGGTATAGAACTAGACAGCATGTTAGAGATAATCTAAGTGGGGTCCAAGAAAACACATGAGGAACTGCTTTTGAGAATAAGAGGTCAAAATTAAGCCTTGATTTCCCTACTCCATTTAACCAGAACAGTATTTTTTAAATATATATTGGAATTTGTGTAGGACCATATTTGATAAATTTTTTTTCTGTTTAAAAAAATGTTTAAAAACCATCAACCTAGTCCCACTTTTCATGCTACAGATGCATACACTGACCCTAGAGGTTAGGTGGTGTTCCCAAATTCCTGGTGACAGCAAATAGTAGACATGATACAATTCTGGTCTGATACTCTGAATTCAATCATCTTGTGTCTATTCCATCGTGTCTCTTCACCTCTTCCTTCCATGTAAGAGCAAATGTCTACATTCCTCCTAAAAGTATTGAAATTATTCTTCCAGGCACCCAAGCTTAAAGCCTGAACTTCAACTCACTATTCAAAGTTTCCTAACATTTCTTAGCAGTTTACTTTTACCCTAAAGGTAAGATTAAACACAAAGTAAATAAAGAGTACGTCTTGTGGCTCTCTAAGAGGTGTTATCGCTTCTCGTTCCTTTTCCATCTCTCAGACCAAGAGAGATGAAAATGGTCAGGGTATTCAAGAAGCAAGTGATACTTGCTGGCTTACTTCATGCTACTCATGGAAGGAGCCCCTTTCAGAAGGAGGGGCATGTCCAAGAAACTCTGGGCTCACAATTCAAAGATGGTTTCACACAAAGCATTTCTTCATTGAATTAGGAGGCGCATGGAAGGGGTGAGATGGCCGGAAGCTTGGACTATCGGTCCCAGATGTCAGACCCTCTGTCCAGGCTGGAGGTCTCATTCTATATATGTCTATTGAGCCCCCTCCCACCTGTTACTTCGATTTTCTTGCCTTAACGGATGGCTTTTACATACAGTATGGATTTTCTCTGGGTCCCATCTTAGTCTCCAATTTATGTTTGAAACTCACTGTACATTTAACTAATGACCTAACTGTCCGGCTTAAATATTTCAGACATAAACATATTTTCTTTTCTTATGTACGCGTGTTCTGATTGTTAGAGAGAGCTTCTATTTTATCTCCTTTGCCCATATAATAATCCATACTAATAACAAGTATTCCCTCAGGGCCCCTAAAAGAGCGGTGGAACAATTCACAATATCATGCATATTTGAGGGTGGAAGGTGAAAGAGAACTCTGACAGGAGAGCATCTCTTCCCCAAATGCCTCAGTACTTTCCCTTTTCCCTCCTTAATTATACATGTCCAGACCCTGTACATATCTATGACAGACACTCTCTCAAAGCATCCTTTTCTTTCCATGCCATAATGTCTCCCTCAACCAGAACTTGTCACAGTATATCAGAACTACTGCAACAGCTTCCTGCTTCCTCTGCTTCTCTTCTGTCTTCTAACAATCATTTCCTCAATACTTCCATCATCTTTGTGCAGCTAAATCTGACCTACCTTCCAGGCCAAACACAAATATTACCTCCTTCTCAAAGGCTTCCTTCTACCTAGAAGTGACTGCTCATTCCCTTGGGTGCCCACAGAAATCTGTCTATACTACTCTTTAGGAACTTGTAGGGAGTTGAATGGAAGTCCTCACAGGCAAACTGCCCAGAAAGAATCTCCCTGATAGGCATTGCCCACATCTAGGGCTCAGTCTTTGATATGGGTTGAATTGTGCCCACCTCTCCATTCACAGTTTGACATTCTAATCCCCAGTAGCTCTGAATGTGACCTTATTTGGAAATAGGGTCTTTGTAGATGTAATTAAGCTAAAATGAGGTCATTCAAGTGGGCCCTAATCCAATATGACTGGTGTCCTTATAAAAAGGGGACAAGGAGAGAGGCCTGGAACAGATCTTTCCCACACAGACCTCAGAAGGAACCAACCTGACCAACATCTTGATTTCAGACTTCTAGCATCCAAAACTGTGAGAAAATAAATTTCTATTTTTTAAACCATCCAGTCTGTGGTCCTTTGTTATGGCAGCCTTAGCAAATTAATACAGTCCTCATCCTTGCAGGCTCAGAAACTACATCTTTTCAGGGTCTTTATGTATTCAGGCTCAGGGATGCTCACTCACACTGAAAAGAAAACAACACAAGAGACTGATGTATAAAGACAAAAATGTCAATTCATTAATTACAGTAATAACTAAAACTGTTAACAGGATCACACACTTTCATCCTCTGGCCAGAACAGTCTCTTTGAGCAACCACACCACTTGGGAAGCCTAATCATAATCACTAAATTATGCAGTGAGCATGAACTCGTAGCAAGTGAAATAAGAAACAGGATTCCAGAGTTTAAGGCAACAAGTTACCATGCCCACTGCATATACTGAAATGACATGCCTGCTGGCAGGACCAATCAGGTGAAATCCTCCTCGGACTATGTTATCTTTTTTTCACCTAGTATTTCAAACAGTGCAATATCTGTCAACATAGAAAACCATTGACTTTCTACCTAGCATCCATTTTTCCTCTTCTCCTTTTGATTTTGTTTGGAGGCCTGAAGCTTCCCCAGCACCAGGATAGTAGCCGTGCCATCTCCCTCTTCAGTGGTAGGTTCAATAATCCAGCCTGAAATCAGTCCAATAATTCTTGAAATCAGTCCACACATGGTCCTTCCAAGGCTCCCTGGGAAAGTGAATATCCGCCAAAGTTAGGCCAGTCCAGCCAAAGACAAGGGTTGGAAGCAATGTATTCTTTGCTCTCTCTCCCATTGAATGTGAACAAGGAAACACGTCATTGTTCACGAGAACCGAATATAAAGTATATTGGCAAAGGTTATAAATGGAAAGAATATGGGTCACTGATGACATCACTGAGGCACTGAATCAGCCAACCCTGCCCTGTATCTTTTTTTTTTTATTGGGGTAACATTGGTTTTTAACATTATATAAATTTCAGATGTACATCATTATTCTTCTATTTCTGCATAGATTATATCATGTTCACCACTCAAATACTAATTGCAATCCACCGCCACACACATGTGCCTAATCATCCCTTTCACCCTCCTCCCTCCCCCCTTCCCTTCTGGTAACCACCAATCCAATCTCTGTCTCTATGTGTTTGTTGTTGTTTTTATCTTCTACTTATGAGTGAGATCATACAGTTTTTGACCCTCTCCCTCTGACTTATTTTGCTTAGCATAATACCCTCAATGTCCATCCATATTGTCACAAATGGCTGGATTTCATTGTTTCTTATGGCTGAGTAGTATTCCATTGTGTATATATACCACGTCTTCTTTAGCCATTCATCCCTTGATGGGCACTTAGGTTGTTTCCAAGTCTTGGCTATTGTGAACAAAGCTGCAATGAACACAGGGGTGCATGTATCTTTACATATTTGTATTTTCATGTTCTTAGGATAAATACCCAGCAATGGAATAGCTGGCTCATATGGTAGTTCTATTCTTAATTTTTTGAGGAATCTCCATACATTTTCCATAGTGGCTGCACCAGTTTGCTCTCCCACCAGCGGTGTGTGAGTTCCCTTTTCTCCACATCCTCTCCAACACTTGTTGTTTCCTGTCTTGCTAATTATAGCCATTCTGACAGGTGTGAGGTGATATCTCATTGTAGTTTTGATTTGCATTTCCCTGATAGTTAATGATGTTGAATATCTTTTCACGTGCCTGTTGGCCATCTGTGTATCTTCTTTGGAGAAATGTCTGTTCAGGTCTTTTGCACATTTTTTAAATGGGTTGTTAGTTTTTTTGTTGTTGAGATGTATGAGTTCTTTATATATTTTGGAGATTAACCCCTTATCAGATATACGGTTTGCAAATATCTTCTCCCAGTTGTTAGGTTGTCTTTTCATTTTGTTGATGGTTTCCTTTGCTGTGCAGAAGCTTTTTAGTTTGATGTAGTCCCATTTGTTTATTTTTGCTATTGTTTCCCTTGCCCAGTCAGTCACAGTACTTGAAAATATGTTACTAACACCTATGTCAAAGAGCATACCGCCTATGTTCTCTTCTAGAAGTTTCATGGTTTCAGGTCTTGCATTCAAGTCTTTAATCCATTTTGAGTTAATTATTTTGTATGGTGTAAGATAATGGTCTACTTTCATTTTTTTGCATGTGGCTGTCCAGTTTTCCCAACACAATTTGTTGAAGAGACTTTCCTTTCTCCATTGTTTGTTCTTGGCTCTCTTGTAAAAATTAGCTGTCCATAGATGTGTGGGTTTATTTCTGGGCTCTTGATTCTATTCCATTGATCTGTGTGTCTGTTTTTGTGCCAGTACCATGCTGTCTTTGGTTACTATAGCTTCACAGTATATTGTGAAATCAGTGAGTGTGATTCCTCCAGCTTTGTTCTTTTTTCTCAGTATTCTTTTAACTATTCAGTGTCTTTTGTCATTCCATGTAAATTTTAGGATTCTTTGTTCTATTTCTGTGAAAAAATGTTGTTGGAACTTTGATAGGGATCGCATTGAATCTATAGATTGCTTTAGGAAGTATGGATATTTTAACTATGTTAATTCTTCTAATCCAACAGCATGGAATATCTTTCCATTTCTTTGTGTCTTCTTCAATTTCTTTCAACAATGTTTTATAGTTTTCAGTGTACAGGTCTTTCATTTCTTTGGTTAAGTTTATTCCTAGGTATTTTATTCTTTTTTTATTGCAATTGTAAAGGGGATTGTATTCTTAATTTCTCTTTCTGCTACTTCACTGTTAGTGTATGGAAATGCAACTGATTTTTGTATGTTGATTTTGTATCCTGCAACTTTACAATATTCATTTATTATTTCTAAAAGTTTTTTGGTAAATTCTTTAGGATTTTCTATATATAAAATCATGTCATCTGCAAATAGTGACAGTTTCACTTCTTCCTTTCCAATTTGGATCTCTTTTATTTCTTTCTCTTGCTTGATTGCTCTGGCCAGGACTTCCAATACTATGTTAAATACGAGTGGTAAAAGTGGGCATCCTTGTTGGGTTCCTGTTCTTAGACGAGTAGCTATCAGTTTTTCACCATTAAAGATGATATTAGCTGTGGGTTTGTCATATATGGACTTTATTATGTTGAGGTACTTGCCTTCTATACCCATTTTATTCAGAGTTTTTATCATAAATGGATGCTGTATCTTGTCAAATGCTTTCTCTACATCTATTGAGATAACCATATGATTTTTATTCTTCATTTTATTAATGTGGTGTATCACATTGATTGATTTGCGGATGTTGAACCATCCTTGCATCCCTGGAATGAATCCCACTTGATCATGGTGTATGATCTTTTTAATGTGTTGTTGTGTTTGATTTGCTAGTATTTTGTTGAGGATTTTTCCATCAATGTTCATCAGTGATATTGGCCTATAATTTTCTTTTTTTGTGTTGCCCTTGTCTGTTTTGGTATCAGGGTAATCTTGGCTTTATGAGAATGAGTTAGGAAGCTTCCTCTCCTCTTCAATTTTTTGGAAGAGTTTGAGAAGGATAGGTATTAAGTCTTCTTTGAATGTTTGGTAGAATTCACCCGGGAAGCCATCTCAACCCTTCCCTGTTCTTCTTTTGAGTTGAGATTTCTGTTTCTTGCCATCAAAAGCATCCTAATTTCTAAAGAGCATCTCTTTTTTCTATGCCTCTTGGACAACTTCTAATTTATACTTTCTTTGGTTTGCTAACATCACCAGCAAGTTTTATAGGTCAGGAAACCATTCTTTTTATGGTGGTTTTTCTCATCTTTTTTTCCATCTGATTTGTGGGAATTTATAGTGGAAATCTTATTAGGCAAATTGCTATGTCGGAGGAATTACACTGGGGATTCAACAGAAAAAGGAAAGCAGGCAAGTTATACTCGTGGAGTATGCATTCTGCTTGAGAAGACACACGAAAACACATAAACCCATAAATAAGGTACTAGATTGTAATTTATGATATGGAGAAAATAAACAGGGTGCTGGCACAGAGACTGAGGATAGATCTTCTCTAGGGAGAGTGGTCATGAAAGCCT
Organism: Tapirus indicus; assembly: GCA_031878705.1. NCBI lineage: Eukaryota > Metazoa > Chordata > Mammalia > Perissodactyla > Tapiridae > Tapirus > Tapirus indicus. The sequence continues at coordinate 44,254,280 of CM062925.1, forward strand.
CTTGGAGGAACTTCAAGCTAAAACCTTAAGGATGTAGGAACCACTTCAGTGTGGCTCCCAGGTGCTACTCATAGAACTTTTACTTTTTACTATGTATCCTTTACATAGTGTAATGAATATTTGTCATTATTTTAGATAACCTGAATTATGAACTCATCGATTCATTTCAGTGTTTGAGGAGTTCCTATTCTTATGAAACTTGGTGGCAGCTGCCACCTATTATAGTTAGAAATTTATTCTCCCAACCTCCTTTGCAGCTCTGGCAAGTGACCCAGGATCCACTAATCAGAGGCATACACTTTGGACTTTGACCAGGGAGCTTATACAGGGGCAACTTCTCTCTGGTGTTGGTGGTGGCTGCAGCAGTGTCAGCATGAGAGGGTTCCTGGGTCCCAAGAACAAGGTGTTAAGTCAAGCATCCAGTCCTGAATCAGGGCAGTGGCTCACCCACCAGATCACTTCTGTGGTGTTCAAGGCATTGTTTCCAGATATTTAACCTCCATTCGGGTTCTTCAGTCCCACCAAGGTTTCTACGAGCTCCATAATATCCTTTAAGAAGACTCTGTTTCTGTTTAAAAGTTGGGTTTTGTTGCTTGCAGTTAAGAGTCCTACACACCTCTTATGTCTTGTAGCTTGGGATACCCATGTCAAATTCATGAAGGCACTGTTCGAATTGGATTTTTTTGTTATTGTTCATCAAGTATTCACACTACCTGACATACTCTAATTGTTCAATGCATACCGAATGAATGATTTCTTTGGATTTCTGTTTCCCTTTTAAGAAGAGGGATAAAATATAGAGTGTTGATTGCATATTCTTTATCTTCTAAATATGGCTTTAATTGCTTCAGGTGTATCTCATAGAGTTAAATAGAATTACCTTCAAATAAGCCTTTTTTTGGTTCCCTAAAATCATATTTGGCAAAGTATGTTGGTCTCCTTGGAGAAAACTATTGATACATGTGTGTCTGAGAAAGAAATCTCTTGTGTTCTTTAGTTTCCAATGTGGAAAATTTTGAGCCACGGTTTATTGCACATTATCTGATGACAGATATGTACTATTCCTTCTTTCTTTAGCTTCAGTGGAAAAGAGCTGCAAATGGTGCCAAGGGAATAGCAAACCTACTGTGTCAAAGGCCAACAACACAGCATTTTTGACTTAAGAGTTCAGAAGATTTCAATTTATAATCATTAATGATTTAAAACATAGATCACTAACTCTGTCCAGAGATAGAATCTGTAGGTAATAACTGTGAATTTGAGGGCACACCACAGGCAAGCACTCGAGGTATATTATCTCCATTCTCACAAAAGTCATGCAAATAAGAATTAGTATTAACATTTTACTATTGAATAGAGTTTCAGACAAACTGAGGATCTTGCCCAAGGTTATATTGTTAGAAGATTGTTGAGCAAAGATTGGAAAATGGATCTATCTTAATCCATTCTCCTCTACCACACTGTCTCCTTAGATCGGTGGTAGGTAAAACCGGCCTTCCTTTCACTAATATCCTTCCTTTCATAGATACGGAAATAAAGCTGAGAGGGCCAGGGCCATATACCTCCCAGAACAACGCTGTATACATGGAAGAGAAAATAATGAATGGTTTCCAGGAAGATGATTACTGTTTTATCATTTTAGTGTTCAAATTAACTATGTATGTTTACAGCTGCTATTCCTATTTAATTGTTTCTCGAGCACCTAGCACAGTCCTCAACCATAAGTTCCTGATAAGAAAATAATTGAGTACTATAATATACTATAGTGCAAATATTATTACTCTACAGTCATTAGACTAAACAAATTGTGAAGTAATAAATACTAGAATTATACACAAAGTAAAACTAATTATTGGGCAAATGCGGCAAAAGAGACCTTGGTACTGAAGTCACTGAAAAGTAAAAGTAAACAAAAGCAAGTCACATGTTATATTTAATGATTTGGGGTGATGTTAACAGAAACAAAAATTTAAGGACTGTGAAGTAACAATTTGCACTAATTTACAGATCATGACTCGGGATTAATTTATTATATCAAGATTATTTATTGTATCAGGATTTAATTTATCTACATCTAAAAGGATTTGGAAAAACTGGAGAGTCTAGAAAAGAAAACCAGAATGATTAAAAATTGAAAGTATTCAGAGAAAGTGAAGTGGACTACCCAGGGAGAAAGTCAGCCGTGGAGCAGTTCAGTGAGTGGCTTCATATACAGAAACCTTTGTTAAGAGGCAGGTGTTGGTCTCTTCGGAGACCCATCAAGGCCAAACTGGCTTGAATCGCAGGAAGTGAGAGCCTGGCTAATGACAAAAGTAACTCCTCTTCTCAGAAGTTTCCCTCATGCCTTTGGCCAGTGAGTCCCCCCAAGGGTAATCATTTCCATTGCCACAGATTAGTTTGCCTGTTCCTAAACTTCATATAAATAGAATTACACATTATGTACACATCAAGTATCATTTTTATCTTCAGATATAAAGCAGATTGTATGTACGGGGCCTATCATGAAGTGTGATTTTCTCTTCTGGATCTCCCATTCTACAATCCAGAGTTCCCAGAGCATTTATGGTTCTAGGAAGACCTATTTACAGCTGGAGTTCCAGCCAACAGTCTGAAAATCAAGGGTCCCAGACAGACACCAAGAGCTTATTCTGTTGGGGACAGGGTAACCATGCAGTCCGCAGGAGGATGGCCACTCTTGGTGCTAAGGAACTTGTAACAAAATCAGAACATGGGCTTCACAGCCTCACTGCTGGGGTCAAATTCCATCTCTTCCTCTGACTAGCTGTGCGACCCTGGGCAACTGTCTTAACCTTTCTGTTTGCCCCTCCAGTTCCACTCTCCACCCTTCTCCCCAGTCTCTGTCCTGGGAAACTGGCCTTTATGCAAGATGCGTGCTCCGACTCTGTGTTGGGTCTGGCCAGTGGCAGCCTTGGCAGGATTGCAGAGGTTAGGAAGACAGTGGGGCCAGGGTATTCCCACCTGTGAGGCAGGCACTGTTCTTTTCGTCCCTTCAGCGGGGTTGCCTTAGCTGGTTGTCTCTGCTGAAGTAATTCTCAAGACCTCTTCTCTCTGAGTTTCTCTTTCTTTGGTAACAGTCCCTGTTCAGTTATTTTAGCCCAAGGCTAATCCTTTCACACCTCTGTAAATAGTTTTATTGTAAAAAAAAAAAAAGACAGAAACAACAACAAAACCCAATTTGAGCGTGCTCTCTGTGTCTAATCTCTTCTTATGAACACAGTTTTTAATTCCTATTTTACTTATGAACATTAAATGGATTGGTACACATGGTGCTTAGAACAGCGTGGGGTGGGAAGTAGATGGGAATGAGTGTTCACGACTGAGGTGGAGGAAGATTGACAATGCCCTGTGGCCTTTCCTTTCCTGCTCCTGTTCAGGCAGGCCATCTTGCCCAGGGTGATTCTATCCCTCCGAGGAGGCAGAACCACATGTCCACTGTTGGTCTGGAAATAGGTTTTCTTGATAAAGTAGGAGAGGGAGAGGGCCCTTCTTCCCAGTATTATGCTTAGTTATGGCTACCTAAGGCCAAATGTAGAGCCTTCTTTTCACTCACAAGCACAGTGATTCCTTCCAAAAGTATCCATTGTACTAGCATGACCGAGTCTAAGGAGCCCTCTTGTGTCAGTATGATGGATCTTTAAATGGCCAGTGGGAAGTCTAGCTACTTGCATTGACTCCAGTCCATTATTTAGGCTGTGTGTTACTTTGCTAGGGCTGTCATAACAAAGTACCACAGACTGAGTGGCTTAAACAGCAGAAATTAATTTTCTCACAGTTCTGGAGGCTAGAAGTCCAAGATCAAGTTGTGGGCCAGGTTGGTTTCCCCTGAGGCCTCTCTCCTTGGCTTCCTGATGACCGTCTTCTACCTGTATCTTCACCCAGTCTTCCCTCTGTACTTGTCTGTGCCCACATTTCCTCTTCTTATAAGGAAACCAATCATACTGCATTAGAGCTTACCCTAACTTACCTACTTCAAGACCCTATCTCCAAATATAGTCACATTCTGAGATACTGGAGTTTCATTATATGAATTTTAGAGAGACACACTCAGTCCATAATAGGCTCTTTCTGTGCCCATGGTACTTTCTGGGTGGTGTGAGAGAGTGTTTATTCCTGCCATCTGATCTCACTTGGGAAGATCTGAATTCATCAGGAATGGTCCAATCACCACAAAGAGAAACATAAAAGGAAGTGAGACAGCGTGTTGTTACCTTTACAACTGGTGCCTTTGGGGCTCCCTGTGCACACTTTCTCACTGGCTCCCAATAACCTGGGTAATGGGTGTGAAGTCTCCAGGACAATTGATGCTTTATATTTATAAAAGTAAAGGGACCATTCAAATTATTCTTCCTGGTACCAGGGGATCCTCCCAGGCTGCCTGTGGTTGTCTCTAAGGATGGAGATAGATAAGACTAGCAGCCCGTGAAAGGCACATTTTCTGCCTTCTAATTAAAACAAAAAAATAAATAAACCAAAAAAATAAACAAAAAACAATGTAATTTCCTTTGTCAGCCATCCCACTCCACTACAATTATAAGGCTGATTAAACACTGAAGCTGGCTACGAATTGTGGAATCACCGTCCCGCCAGCTATAGTCATCCTTCAGCATGTGGGGGGTATTGGCTCCAGGACACCTCCACCTCCCATACCCAAATGCACAGATGTTAAAGTCCCTTATATAAAATGGTGTAATATTTGCATATAACATATGCACATCCTCCCATATACTTCAGATCATCTCTAGATTCTTATAATACCTAATACAATGTAAATGCTATGTAAATAGTTGTTATACCGTATTATTTAGGGAATCGTGGCAAGGAAAAAAGTCTGTGCATGTTCAGTACAAACACAACTCTCATAGGCCCTTCAGTCCCAGGTTGCTTGAATCAGAGGATGCGCAACCCACAGATATGTAGGGCTGACTGTATTTTTAAATGGAACAGAAACGCATTTATCTTCAGTGGTAAACTATTGATGTGCCTGGAAGCAGGAGCCTGAACCAGGTAACCTCTTGAGCTGACTTGGTTGTCTGATGATGTCATGCAATTAAATGGCCAGCAGCCTGGAGGAATACAAAATAAGGCCAACTCCAATCCTTAGGATGACATGGTGAGAGCAGGTGCAACTGTATTAATCAGCATGTGGGAAAAATGCTCATGCCTGCTCATGAGATGACGGTGGCTGTGTTGTGCAAACTGTCGTGGTGAAAACACCCCTGCCTGGCACCTCTGCCCTTGGGCACTTGTCCAATCACCATGTGAACAGCAGCGGCTGAGTAGGACAGGCTTGAGAGGTGGAATTCATGTGCATAAAATCCTTCTCTAAGTCTATTACTTCCACTCATTGAAACACTAATTCTGCTAAACATACTAAAGAGAAAAATTTTGCTCCATATTGAAATAATATTAAAAATAAGGAGCAGCTTCTGCAGCCACATAAGGCTCCATTACAACAGCCAAGAGAGAAAGAAATTAATGCTCATGCCCTCTCCTCCCTGTGGTGTTCTGAGACTTACAAAGCTTGGGCTGAGTGTTTAAAAATATTGCACATTAAATCTTGCGGAACATTAGGAATAAAGTAATGGAAACAGAATGCTATATTTTACATCTACAATTTCCTTTCCATAGAATACTGTCTTATCATTTTAGGGAGAAAGGGCAGAATAATTCCATAATGAAACTATTTATTACACCATTCTATTTTCATAACATCCTTGTTCTCATCGCATTTTACATAAATGAGAACTAAATAAAATGCTAGTTAAAATATATATTTTGCTTTAATATATAAACAGACGAAACCATTCAATTCAATGAAGTAGGATGGAGCATTAACCTTTAGAGAGCAAGGGTTCATGACTAAAGATTGATGGGGTGATTCTGTGTTTTATCAAATCACTTAAACCAAAATGGAGTGTAAGTTAATTGGCTATTTCAAAGCAGTGCAAAGACAGTTTCACGGTTTGAAAAGCATCTGTTTCCATTATCATCAATGTGATAAGTGTAAAGCCATTTTACATTGTTTCTACATGCTTTTATTGTATGGAAAGAGAAATACATTATATTATGTTAAGGTAGATGGATTTTTTTCAGCATTGCTTCCTAGTGAAAATTTACAACTTAGGATAAATATTCCCCTCCCCCCCAAAATTAGCTCTAGTGAATCATAAAGATGAAATAATACTGCTATACTTTAATTATAGGGACAATTTGTAGGGAAAGTACAATTAAAGAAGCCAAAATTGCATTTGTGCATACAATAAAAATAAGAAAAACATAAAGAAAATATAGTCCTTTAACATACATAAGAAATAGGGCAAACTGATTTCTTTCATTAAAGTAATTTTTAAAATTTACTAAATAAGTAATACCAACATATTAAAAAAATGGTGCAGTACAAGAGCGCTTACAGTGAGAGGTAATTCTCTTTCCACACTTATCCTCCAGGAGCTCTGTCCCTCTCACCACAATCAACTAGGCTCATCAGTTGATTTTATGTTTACAAATACATGTTGTGTGCACATATAAACATATGTATGTGTATTTTTCCCAAGTTAAAGAATAATATACAGCTGTTTACACTTTGTTTTAATTTTTTTACTAAACAATACATCTAGTAGATTGTTCTAGCATAGCACACATACGCACGGACACAAGCACACATATCATTTTTTTAATAGCTGCATAATATCCCCTCTGGGAGTGTGCCACTATTTAGCCAGTCTTCTGCTGACAGGCATTTAAGCTGTTTTCAATGTGTTGTTCTTATAAACAGTAGTGTAATAAATCCATGAAACAATGTCAAATCCACATGTAGAAATATGTTCAATCCTAGATGTGGAATTGCAGAATCAAAAGTTCACAGATATTATTTGTTTTTATAAAAATTGAGAATTTCCCCTCTGATGAGGGGATTTTTGGTAAATATTAACAATTTACTATCTAATTAGGTTGCACCACTTTATGCTCCTTCCAACAGTGAGTGAGATGGACAGTTTGCCCCACCTTCTCCAATCCCGTGCAACCATTATGCATTTATTCAGGGAATATTCAGGACTGCTCTATGCCACGTCCCTGTTAGGTGCTGCAGATATTGAGGGGAATCATAGAGACAATGTCCCTGACACTCTGGAATTTACATATTCTTCATATGATATGAAAAAAATGAGTCAACAATTAAGATAAATATTTTTAAGTAGTAAAAAGTGCAGCGAAAATAAAGCTGGAAAAGGGGATAGAGTGATGGGGTGAAGGATCCTAAGAGAGTGGTCAAAGAAGGCCTTTCTGAGAAGGTGACATAGGAGCAGAAGCTGAATGAAATGAGGAGACATAAAGGTTGAGAAAGGGCCATCCTGATAAAGTGAAAACAAGTGGAAAGGTCTGGAGTTTTCTTGCTGGATGTGTTCAAGGTAGAGCAAGAAGGCCAGCCTGGCTAGAGCAGAGGAGGGGAGGGCAGGGCAGGAAGAAAGGGTTTCCCAGAGGCAGATAGTAGTCAATCAGAGACGACTTTGTAGGACCTGGGAAGAGTTTAACTTGACTTCAAAGTGAAGGAAGACCGTCATCAAACATTTGAATTTTGCAAATTTGACAGGTGAAAAAACCATTACCTTGTTTTTAATTTCTATTTATTTACTTATGAATAAAAGTGAACATTTTTTCAAATGTCTAAAATGGATGTGTGTTTTTTCTGTCAATTGCCTTTTCACGTCCTCTGCTGATCCTTAAATGACTTCTTGGTTTTTATTCTTATATTGAGGAAATTAGCACATTGAATGTCAACTGTGATATAAAATTATTATTCCAATTTGCCATTTGTCTATTGATTTCTAAAAGGTTTTTTTTTTTTAGTGCACAAGTTTTTAATTTGTCATGTAGTCAAATTTTGCCAACTTTTCTTCTATGACTTCTAAGTGTTGTGACTTCTGTACTCTGATTCAAGAAATTATGCCCTGTGCTTTCTTCTATGGTTAGTTTTGATGTTTAAATCTTTAGTATATTTGGAATTTATTTTAATCTACTGAGGAAGGTATGAAATCAATTATCTTTTTTAAGATTTCATACTTTCAACTAAAATGTTTTAAGAATCTATATTTTTACAAAACACCTTTTACTCACTGACTTGAATTGGGAAATGTGTTTCTTAAAAAACAGGCATGATGCTGGTTGTGACTTGATAGACTTTTTTTAATCTTATTTTTGAAGTGTTTATTCTTATTTTAAGAGTTTTTTTAATCAAAGAATTTTTATTTTTGATTAAATTCCTTTTCTACATCTCTGGAGAGAATCACGTATGTTTCTCTTCTTTCTGTTAATATACGCTGAAATATTCACCTATCTTACCGCCTCCAGTATAGTCCCCATTTTGCTGAGGCATATTAATGTGCTGCTGAATTGTTTGTTTATATTTTATTATTTTACACTTGTACCCCTATCTGATATGAGTTTAGTATGGAGTTTTCTTATATATTTCCATTTCTTCCAACTTAATAATGATATTTTATTTTTTAAAAAGCTTCATTTTATAAATAAATAAACCTTGATTTCTCGCTCAATAATCCAGAGTTGTTTAATAATTTTGGAGTTATCTGCACATTGAAGGTTTTATAGAATTCACCTCAAAACCACATGAATTAGCTTCCACTAGATCATCAATTCTCAAACTCTGGCATACCTCAACACTACTTGCAGTGCTTGCCAAACAGTTTCTTTTCCAGGAAGTCTGGGGAGGCACCCAAGAATTTGCATTTCTAACAAGCTTCCAGGTGATGCTGATGCTGATGCTGCTGGTCTTCAAGCCACACTTTAAGAACCACTGCACTAGATTATGCTGCAGCAACAAACAACTTGAAAATATTAGTGGCTTATGAAACAAACTTTTATTTCTTGCTCAGAATTCATGTTGGCTACGGGTTGGCTGATATTCTCTGGCACTGTTCTGTATGTCTTCTATATTCCTGGATCCAGACTGTAAAATTCTCATAGCACAGGAAAAGAAGAAAAACAAAATTATGCTACTCCTCCTAAAGTGTCTACTCAAAAATGGTATATTTCACTTCCACTTTCACTTCACAGACCAAAACAAGTCACAATGCCAACCCATGTGTCACTAGAAGTGGAGAAGAAGAGAGAATAATTGGGTATGATAATTCAAACTATCACAAACACCATATGAAATGTTAACTCCGATAATTTTTGTTTAACATGGTGATTGGTAGATTTGAGATTTTTATGTCTTCTGCTCCTAGAAAAAGAATACATTTAATCCTTTACATCAATTTCGTTTGCCCAAAATTGTGCAAAATATTCTTTCATTTATTGAATCAGTTAAAATTAAGTTCCATTGTGTATGCAAAAGAACGCAAATAATAGCTTAAATAAGAGGGAATATTGCAGATTAAAGGATTATAAACATACTCAAACAAGGTAACTAATTATTTTCTTAGTTAAATAAAGTTTGGAGGATGGCAGTCTGGAGTTTATGTGGTCACTCCATACTTTTTTGATGGATGAGGCTTACTCCAGCACATAATTCTACAATTCCTTGATGGTGGCTCTTGTCCTCATGGACCAACATGGCAGTTAGAGCTCCAGTTATCTGATCTGTAAACCAGGTAGCAGGATGGAAGGAAGAATAACTGGAGAATAGACTCCCACCAGCTGCTTTTAAGAAAAGATCCTAATGCTGCAACATGACACTTATGCTTACAACTTTTGAGCCAGAATTTAATCACACGGCCAGTGCCAGTTGTAAGGAAGGATGGAAAATAAAGCCTTGTGGGTAATGTGCCTAGCTAAATATTTGGGATTCTATTGCTGAAGAAGAAGGAAATGCAGATAATGGACATATAGCAAATATTGGTCTCCACTGCATGCTTCTGCTTTTTCCCAGTATCATAGGTTATTTTCTATTCTCATTTAAAATTTTTTTTCTTTAAGTTATTAATTTTTGCAAAGAAATAACTTTGGAGTTATTTGTTAATTACACTCTTCTTCTGCTTTCTAATCTATCCATTTCTGATTTTATTGCATTATTTTCTTCCTATAAGTGCCCCTTATTTTCAGTTTGTTGTTCTTACTATTTTTGCAGTAAGTGCTTAATTCATTAATCGTCTCATCTTTCAATTCAAAAATATAAGAATTTGAGTCTGTGAATTTTCCTCTCATCACTGAATTACTGTATACCTTTTAAGATATATAAAGATTTCATAATCATTATGTCCCAGAAAAGAATTCCTAGATGGCATTTTTCCCTTTACCTACAAGTTTTTTTATTAATTAAAAAACAAATTTCAGTTATATTATATATGTATTTTTAATTTGGTTATGGTTTTATTTATGACCTAATATCTTGTAATTTTTTAATACATTACACAGATACGTAAATAACTTTATATTATCCCTTTAGGGGCAACATTGTAAGCATATCAACTGGAACCAACTTCTTAATTATGCTATCGTGTCCTGTATGTCCCTACTTATCTGATCTGATCAGCTGCTTTCAGTTAAAGTTTTTACTACTTCATTTTTTTCCCTGAAGTATAGTAGTTCAATTTTCTTCTCGATCTGAGGTCTCATTGTATCTTCTTTGAATCTCAGTATCATTTATTTGTTCAGTTTTTGGTTCCAGAGTGCCTATTTTCTTTTATGGAGATTTCTTTGTTCATAGTATCTACCTGCCTAATGGCACACTCATGCTCTTATTCTGTCTCTTGAATGCCATACCATGCTCCTCTCTTTTTCTTGCAGTATCTTTTCTGGGTGTCCAATCATTTTTTAATTAGGAGAGTTCCTTCTGGCACAACTATTTTCAACAGTATAGTTTTAAGTAAAAGTCAGGACACTGAGCTGAGCAAGAAGCCAACATGAGTAGCAGGCAGTTCAAAGATCTTGCCTTCAGAAATTTTCTCATCAACATTTTGTCCATGGGTATAAATTTCTTTCAGCCGAAAGAGAGGACTGTAGGAATCATGTGGAAACTGCTTTTAATACAAAAGTGCTTGTTGGGGTGTGTATATGTGTGTGAGTGTCTTGATTTAGCCATTACTCATCCTTCGAGCCGACCAAGATCAGTCACCCCTGATCTTGTCAGGGCTGCTTGTCACCACTTTTCCTCCATCTAACACCAGTAGCGTGGCTCTTTGCTCAGACCCAACTTCCTTATAGTTCTATTTGGTTCACCAGCATTTGGGGAGCCTCCCACTCCTATACCTCATACCTAAACATTGTTGCTCTAAGCCTGGAGTTGTAGGTTTGTCCCCACAGCATGTGTCCCCAAATTGGGGGAACTCTTCATTCTGTAGAACATTGATCGAGGCAGCTGTCCGCTCATTGTTATCTATCATCCTAGTCCAGCTACTAAAGCATTTTCTTCATATATTGTTGTTTGGGGTTATAAGTGATCCCTACTTTCCTTGGAGATTGGTTATCTTTTTCTGGTTTTTCGATCTCTTATAACTGGAGTTGCCTTCAGAAAGAAGGGTAAAAAGTAATTTTACCCTGCCATCTTAGACCGGAAGCCCTAAATATTTTTTTGTTAACTAGGACCTATGACACTGAGTAAAAATGGAGGAGTCATGTTTCTCTCTGGCAGTGGGCATACCATTCATTAAGATATGTACATAGATATATTATATCGTAAATGAAGAAAGAGGTGTGGTACCTTTGGATTTGAAGGCAAATCTTGGTCTAATTTGACAAAATAATGACAAGCAGCTCAACATGGAGAACAGACTAATTTTTTTTCATATGAGGAATCTTAGTACAATTGAAAATAAGGATATGTATCATATGTACTATACTCTAATACTCCAAAGATCATATAGTGACTCAGTTATTCAAACATGCAGTCCTGTGGCCAAAATTTCACAGCTACTTAGGGCTTCAAATAAATTCACTTAAGGATAAGCAGCTGCCTTAAACTATATTTCCATTTCATTTAAATAAATCTAATTCTTTAGGCAAGTCACCTGATTTTGTTTTCACTGTGATATCGTTGTTATCATTTGTGATAGTAGGTCCTGCCAGAGGTAAAAAGGAATACATAACCATTTTTATCTGAGCATAGAGAGATAATTTACAAGCTTTGCCCCTACTATCACTAGTGAGAATTAAAGATTTAAATAGCATGACTAAAGTACAGACTGTGTCTCTATGTTGCTGAGCTCAATATGACCTATATATATATGTGTGTACTGACACCACATAATTATGATGAACAACACCATTATAATACAAGGAAAGCTAACTGGGGTGCTGTCTTTTTTTTTCTTTAGCAACTCTCCAATTTCAAATGAAAAAAGGTCTTGCTTCAACTAAATTATTAATGTTGTAATAATCTGTCATTAGAATCAATAACTGCTTTATTATTCATAGTGCATATAGTGCTAAAATGGACCCTCTCTGAAATAAATTTAGTGCCTTGTCACAATACAATATGATTTTACAATATTGCTAATGTGCACAAAGCATTCAAATATAGAATATCGACATGCCAGAGATTTATGACAAATGTGAGGAGAAGATGAATCTAGGTTAAGCTTTCATGTCGTTTGACTGAGGTCAAAAAAATCAATACTATTCATAATGTATCTTTCACCCACAGTCTTAAATGAAAAACCTTCTGAGCAAAGAGAGACTTTTTAATTTATCCTTCATCTCAGTGGTAGAAATATTCTAGAATTTGGGTTAATAGAGAAAATAAATGAAGACTAGTTGGCAGGAGAGTGAACTAATCACATTTTTGGACTGTACAACGACTAAGGACCGGGGAGCTGGATATATACCCAACGTGCTTTCCTCATTTTGATCCTTACTTCATCTGCAGTTATGTTTAATGTTTGTGAAATCTTCTTAAGAAGTACCACGATGTAAGTAATAGTCACACATCTCTCTTCTCAACTTTGGCTTTTATAACATGCAAAACAGCCGGCAACTGCATTTTAATTTATTTTATTAACTTATTGTTTCTTAATTCTTTCAATGCAACATGGTTTTTAGGCATCCACAGACCACAGCATTCAATTCCTCCAGTCCTTTTCATTCCTAACAATTAGAGTAGACCAAATGCTAGTATCCCATTCTCTTTGTCAGTGAGTGGTTTAGGAATGGGCAAGTCAGCCAGTGCTCACCAATAATATATAAGGGGAGGTCTCTTAGGGCTTTTGGGAAAGGACGCTTCCTTCTTAAAAAGAAGACCCAGAAGAACAAATGTCATTCTTTCTCCTCCGAATTTTATCTAGTGATTCAGGGAACTACTAGAGAGATCTTGCAGTCCTGGGGGAAGTCAGCCTAGCTGACTTGCAGAGGATGTAGAGCTGAGAGATGAAAGAACCTGATTACTTCATGAAATTGTCTTCAGATGAGTTTGGAAGTCATCTTCTCTTTTTATTTATTTATTTTTTGTGTGAGGAAGACCAGCCCTGAGCTAACATCCGTTGCTAATCCTCCTCTTTTTGCTGAGGAAGACTGGCCCTGAGCTAACATCTGTGCCCATCTTCCTCCACTTTATATGGGACGCCGCCACGGCATGGCTGACAGGCAGTGCGTCGGCGGGCGCCCGGGATCCGAACCAGCGAACCCCGGGCCACCAAAGCAGAGCACGCGAATTTAACCTCTACACCAGCGGGCCGTCCCCGAAGAAGTGACTTTCTCTTTGGGTTATTTTTATTTAAGATAAATATCCCATTTTAAGCCAGTTTGATATGCAGTTCTCCCTATGTGGCAGCCAAGAAGTATCCTGATGCTATAAGTCATCATTAGAAATTAATTGAAGATTAATTATTTTTCACATTTTCATATTCTTCTTTTATGTGAAGAGACTATATTCTGCAACTGCCTTATCAATGGAATTAAAATGGCTAATGAACCTGATCACAAATAACTGAATTCATTTTAGCTCAGAGAAATGATAGTAGTCCTGATTTATGGGTTCAATCTATAATTAAATATTTCTATGAAGTCTGTTTTTTATTGCTGAAAGGTTTTCAAGTGTTAGAATAATTTCAAATTATTCTTTCTATTAATTGGTTAGTCCTGAGCAATAGTTCTCCTTATGTACTTTCAACAGACATTTACTCAGTGAATAGCGTGAGAGGTAGACATGAAATTGTGACAAGTGCGGTGACAGACATTATGCTCAGGATATTCTAGGAACAAGAAAGACAAGTACCACCTAATCTAGCCTGGAGGAAGAGGAGCTATCAGGGAAGGTTTTCTGGAATAAGTTATGCCTGAGCTGAATCTTGAACAATGATTAGGCCTTGTCGATGAAAAAAGGAGATAATGTGAGGATATAAAAAGAAAAGGAAGGCAAACAGTCCCCAAAAAATCACAATCCATGTATGTTAGAATTATGAGTCAGGGAGAAAGATAAGAAGTGACAATAGATCAGGCTGAGGATAATAGCATAATACAGTGCTTAAAGCAAGAATTTGGGAGTCACAGAGTTCTGAATGCTAACCACTCATTCAATCAATAATTGCCAAGTTCCAATTATAGATCCAGTTCTGTGATAGGCATTAGTGATACAACAACAATCTTTGCATTCATTCTAGAGAATATACTTTCCAGAGAATTAAAGTGACAATAAAAAAAACCCAGACATGTAAAAAAGAGCTGTTACTTATAATGGGGGTTATGTAGGAAAGAAAGGGCTGAGATAGAAACTAACAACAAATACCTATTTTAAATAGGTTGGTCAGGATGATCTCCCTGGGCAGGTGACAGGCTGAACTTAAAAGTTGACAAGGACTCAGCTTTGTAAGGAGTGAGAGAAAGAGCTTTTCCAGACATCTCAGAAGACCTGCCATTGTATAACTATGACTAACAGTCATAACTCTTTCTCTCCACAAAAGATCTACTTTCTACAAGGAATAGTATTCATTTCCTTCTCTTTATAATTATATCACCCAAGTGTGTACCCTAAATACTATATTTTAATTTTGCCCATTTCTTCTTTTTAGTTTATATAGCTCAAGTTTCTTTTAATGTCTAGTTTCACCCTCAATGCATTACCTTTTTCTTACATTTATCTATCAAAGAATCTTGGTCATTCAATCTATAAAGTTGCCTGCCAGGAGAGAAGAAATAACTTTTTGGTCTCCTTTTGGACAGCTCTTTTGTACACGCTACTTATCTGCTTTTATGTCTTTTCAGAAAGTTTAAAAATAATATCCTTATAGGGCCTCCTCCTAATTTCCACAAGGAAATATTTCCTCTCAGCACACTCCCTTTTTAGGGGTGGAATGCCTTATCTGCTTGGTGAGTTGGGGAAGAAAAATTTAGCAGGGTGGGCTCAACTTCCTTTCTTCCTCTTGAGAGTAAGTTGTCAGAGCAAGTGTGAGTTTCTGCTTCTTCTGGGCCTCCACCAACAGCCAGTGGGTGGGTAGTTGGGGTGGTGGAGATGTCTACCCCAGTCCAGCCTAATTCTAATGAGCAGCGCTAATAAGCTCACACGGCTAACTTCAAGCCCTCTCCTCCACTGGGCCTGTCCCAGCGATATGGTGATATTTTGCCCAGTGGTACTCCTTTGCTTCATTTCTCAAACTATTCAAAGCTCTGTAGAGCAAGAGCGGTACTCTCAGATCCAAACAAATAAGTGTTCATTTTGTTTCAAGATTCATTTATAAGCATGTGGTAATCATTATGAATTTCATCTTGTTTGAGTAATAAGCACATTTACAACAAATTTAGTTGACATATAGACTTTGTAATTTGAGTCATTTAAAACATATTAGGGTTGTGCACCATTTTTTAAAGTAATCATTTAGTGAAATTAATTTTGTTACTTTTAAGCGTGTTTCATACTTTCAGTTTCCTTTTATCAGATTTGTTTGCTGAAATATTTACAGAGATTTCATGAACACAAAGTCAGATATTCAGAATGAAATTTTGTGTGTGTGTGTGTGAGGAAGACCAGCCCTGAGCTAACATCCGTGGCCAATCCTCCTCTTTTTTGCTGAGGAAGACTGGCCCTGGGCTAACATCCGTGCCCATCTTCCTCTACTTTATATGAGACACCGCGACAGCATGGCTGACAAGTGGTGCTTCGGTGGGTGCCCGGGATCCGAACCCGCAGATCCAGGGCTGCCAAAGCACGAACTAAACCTCTGCGTCACCGGGCCGGCCCCGAGGAGAATGAAATTTTCAATAACAGCGCTGAGTTCAGGAAACCAGCATTGCATGTGTGGTTTTGGCAAGAATTCCACAGAATGTTGGAAGCTTGAAATGTAGAAATACTGTAGGACAAGATACACCATTTTGGTAAGATATCTCCAGCACTCCACACTTCTAAACGAATGAAGAACTCCACTGTGAGGTTGCTATCCTAGTCCAATGTCGATGTGTAGCAAATGGAAACATTTGCTCATTTTGTGTCTACCGTCTTTCCATGACATGGTCATGATATGAGGCTTTATCCAAGATGTTTCAGGTACACTAAAATATGCTAAAGTTTAACCAGGGAAGTCTCTATAATCCCATAAAATGAATTGAGAATAAATTTATATTCATAGAAGGCTTATTTCCTGTTCTTTTCTTTTCTTTTAGAGTTTCTAGATATTTACTTTAAAGTTTTACTTCCACAAATAGCAATTTATTTTCTTTAATTATATGAGAAAAAAAACACAAAAGTTCTTTTAACTAAAGACTATTATATAATCTATCATTTCATTACTTATCATACGTAACTGTGATGAAAATTGTCACTCATAAATTTATAGGTAACAAGAAATTATTTTATTTTTAACTGTGTTTATTGAAAATCTGTTTCAGAGTTGCAGTGTAATCCCCTTGCTGGTAATTATAATTTAGAAAGTTCAAGTCTAACTCTGTATATCATTACTTCTGCCAAAAACGCTTTGGTAAATCTTTGCTCTTTTGACCTGAATATCTACAGTTAATTTCTTAGGAGTCTTTAGCAGTCTCACAGGTTAAAAACATAATATCTCATCTTCATTTATAGATCTACTTTTTTGTTTTTATGTATAAATATTTTATTTAACAAATAAAACCACGTTCCTTTAATGAAAAGAGGGGGCGTCTTCTTTTTGTCAGCATCATAGTCCATCTCAATAGTTAGAAAGGTGATAGTATAAGAGCATATCTTTATCTGGAAGAAACAAAAAGGTCCTATGGATTTCTTCCATATGACTATTTCTAAATAGAATGTGGAGTAGGAAGATGCCAATGTATTAGTGATTCTTCAGTGAAAAGAGTGTTAGAAAGATGATTTAAAAGAGCTTTATGCATCGCAATTCTATTTTCAGACAATGTGTCAATTGCATAACAGAAATATTATTACCATGTCAACCACTTTTAAATTGCCCCTTGACCAGATAAAACAAATGGTTCGCATGGCAACCAGCTTGCCAAGTGCAATTGATATGGATTCATAGACTGTTGGACATTTTTTAGCTAATTTGAATTAAATGCATTTTTTCTTCAGAGTGAAAATAGGAACTGACACATTTCTTTGAAATGTCATCTGGAACTCTACAAGGATGAAAAATAAATATATGTGTGTGTGCATGTGTGTATTTGTGTGTGTGTGTGTTTAGAGAAACCAGAGTGGTTTTAAAAACAAATAATTATGGCTATTATTTTTATACATTGTTGATGCCATCTATGTGATCTTGCCTTTCAACCTTTTTTCCCACTAGTAAGAATGAATTTTGCAATAAACAAACCCATGATTATAGTCAAAGATTTAAATACTCATCTTTCAATAATTGATGGAACAAGTGACAGAAATTCAGTAAATATAGAGAAAACACACAATCAACCAACTTGACCTAATTGACATTTACAGAACACTCCATCCAGCAACAGCCTCATACACATTCTATTCAAGTGCATCATAACATTTACCAAGATAGATCCTATTCTGGACCAGAAAGCAAGTCTCAATAAATTTAAAAGGATTCAAATCATACAATCTATGTTCTCTATATGGAATTAAATTAAAAATCAATAACATGAAGATCTCTGGATAATTCTCAAATATGTGGAAATAACAATAATAAAATAATAAATAATCCATGGGTCAAAAAGAAATCAAAAGGAAAATAAAGAAATATTTTGAACTGAATAAATATAAAGACACAAAACATCAAAATTTATGGGATGGTGCTAAAGCAGCACTTAGGGGTACAGCCCTAACTGTTTACATTAGAATAAAAAGAAAATTTTCATATCAATGATCTCAGCTTCAACCTTAAGAGACTTAAAAAAAGCAAAGGGACTCTCTAAATAAGCAGAAGAAAGAACAATAAGATCAAATCAATGAAATAAAAAACGAAAAGACAATAGAGAAAATCAATGAAATGGAAACGCCTTATTCTGCTGAACAGCTGCAAAGTATTGTATTGTATGAAAGTGTCATGACTCACATAATTAGTCCTCCATTGTTGTTCATTTAGATTATTCCTAATCATTTGCTAGTACTGACATTGTTGACATTAATATTCTTTTACATTTCACACATGAATGAGTACACTTGTAAGATAAACTCCTACAAGTGAAACTGCTGGGTAAAAGAGTATATTTGTTATAAATTTTGATAGTTCTTGTGAAATGACTTTCATAAAACTATAGAGGATATGTCAAATTTGACTCACA
The DNA here is from genome assembly GCA_031878705.1 of Tapirus indicus. NCBI lineage: Eukaryota > Metazoa > Chordata > Mammalia > Perissodactyla > Tapiridae > Tapirus > Tapirus indicus. The sequence continues at coordinate 44,272,916 of CM062925.1, forward strand.
TGATCAGTGTAGGATAGTGCCTTTTCCCCCCAAACTCTCATTGCGGTATTTTCAAATATCCTGAACTGTGTTAATCTAAAAGGTGAAAAAAATGTATCCCTTTTTAGTTTTAATTGAATTTCATTTTTTTCTTTTAAATATAAAAAAATTATGGATGCGGCCTGGTGGCATAATGGTTAAGTTCATGCGCTCCTCTTCGGTGGCCTGGGGTTTCGCAGTTTCAGATCCCAAGCGCAGAGTGACACACAGCTTGTTGAGCCATGCTTTGGCGGCATCCCATATAAAGTAGAGGAAGATGGGCACGGATGTTAGCCCAGGGCCTGTCTTCCTCAGCAAAAAAGAGGAGGACTGGCAACGGATGTTAGCTCAGGGCTAGTCTTCCTCACAAAATAAATATATACATACATACATATTAAAAAATTAGTAGTTGCCAGTGACCACTCCCTTTGCCCTTCATTTATATGAGCCATCCCTACTTCAATCTCAAAAAGGCCCTGACAAAAATTTCTATGTATTTTCTTATTTTTCATCATCCTCATATAATCTTATATAGAACTACATATACCCGATCATGTGCCAGTACGTATTATATATATATGTTTTGTCACTGTTGTTTTACAAAAATGTAATCATACGATTTATTCCTGTCTGCACCTTGCTTTTCTTACTCAATTATAACTAGAAGATAATTGGCCTAGCTTCAGTTTATTATTTTTTGCTTGCTACTTATTATAAGATATAAATATAAAGTATTCAATCATGCCTCTATTGTTGAACATTTATTTTGTTTGTAGATTTTTACCTTGATAAATAATGATGGCACAAACATGCTGGTTCATATATCTTTACATACTAAAACAATGTTATTTATTATAACTTTGCAATATATTAATTTACTTATTTGGAATCTATGCTTTAATTCTCTATTTTGTTTTGCTGAATTACTGTCTATTCATTTTTCTATACCACATTTATGTTAATATTGGGGACCTTAGAATATATTCTAATTCCTGCTTAGACAAGTCCCTCCTCCTGTTCTTTTTAATACATTATTTGGCTCTTCTTGGGCAAGTAAGATATCTATATCCCTACTATATCTTATAATTATATCTGGTTACAAAAAAATCCTATTAAGATTCTAGTAAGAATTACCTAAAATTTATATGCTAATTTTGGGAGAGCTAAGTCTTATACTGTCTTTCCATCAAAAACTGGGTTTTGAATTTCCACTTGTTCAAATCTTGCTTTATGTTCTTCAACCCATGTCATAGTTTTAATCATAAAGGCCTCACGATCCTCTTACCAAATTCATCACAATCAATTTTATATTATGATATTATTACAGATAAAAAATTTTTATTTTATATTTTTGTGTGCTAATTGCAAGAACAGAAAATAAATATTGGGTTTTGTATATTTATCTTGTAGCCAGCCACTTTATTACATTGTTTTATTAATGCTAAAACAAAAAACACTCCACGGAATTGCTTCAGTTTTTGATGTGTAGCACCATGTCATAAGGAACTGAATCCTACCAACAAGCATATGAGCTTGGAAGTTGTTGCTTCTTTGGTCAAATCTCAGACAACACTGTAACATTGTAGAAGGCCCAGTTGAAACTGTGAGATAATAAATGTGTGTACTTTAAGCAAGTAAATTTGTGGGAAAATTGTTATGCAGCAACATATAACGAATACAATTATCAATGTACAGTTTCAATGCATTGTAATTAATAGATGCTACCTGCATTGTCTACTTATGGGAATTTACTGGTGTTTTCTTTGTGTCTTGATAAATACGAACAACACAGTATTTTTTTTAATGTTCTATGAACACTTGAAAAGAATGTTTTTAATATACAGAGTTGAGTGTATGTAAATTAGATGTACTATGTTTATTATATTATTAAGGTTTTCTCTATGTTTACATGTCTTTTTATCCACTTAGTGCACTTGATTGAAAAGAGTAAGTTAAAATCTGCTACTCATCATGGGTGTCTATTTTTTGCTGCTTTGATTTATAAATTTTCATGAACTCTTATTTGGTGCAAAGATATTTATAACTGAAAAGTTTTACTTTGTCTTTCCTTTTATTATTATAAATTTTCCTTTTTCTAGTTTAATGTTATTTGCTCCAACTTTCCAAATTTATTGTCTGTTTTGAATGTGATTCCTGTCTTTTTGATTTAAGTATTCCTAGGATGTCTTGGCACATATTTTTATTTTTATATTTCTGAGTTACTTTGCTTGAGATGAGTTACTTACATGTATGCATATGTGTGTATATGTATCTGAATATATGTATATGTGTATATATATGTATGTGTGTGTGCATATCTTAGTTTTTCAACCAATTTTTTAAATAGAGGAATTTGGCTCATTGACGCTTAATTTTTATAGAAAGTCAGTTTGATCTTAGAACTGTCACATATTTCCTTATATACTTCTCTTTTTATTGCATTCAAAAACAGTCTATTGCTGTATGACATTCATTTCCTATGGTTTCTTTGTGTATGTTTATTTTTTAAAGAATAAACTTAGAATTGATATTTTCTCATGATTCAGACATCCACTCGTAGACTAATCAAATGTAATTCTTTTTTATCATGAGGAAAAAGAGGATGATATAATTCAAGTAGATTCCAAAGCATTTTTTTAAAGTAGAAATCACTGATGATAATATAAACTCAAAAAATATACTTTTATTTTCATGACATGGATAATTCCATTTATGGAACACTAGATCATTGCCATTCCCCAAAAAACAAACCATCCACTCTAAATAACTTCCTCTTCAGTGCACAGTAAACATATGTTTTCCTTTTTAGTCTCTTGGTATTTGTTCACTTTATTTCCACGCCCTTTTCAATTTTCTGTGCATATTAACATTGTTCCAAATTTTCAAAGTCAAGGTCATATCTCTTTATCTCCAGAAAGTTTTCCATTACTTCTCTAGATAGATCTCAAATTAGCCTTGATTTTAATCAATATTGTTATATTTCCCATGGAGTTAGATTTATTCTTCCATTTATTCACTAATCTAACAAATAGTTTTGAACTTTTACTTTGTGCTCAGAATGGTGCTAGAACTTGGAAATGACAAGATAAAAAGTTACATGGTCACTGACCTTGAAGAGCTCATATCAAACAGAATTTCTTAAATAATTTTAATTCCGCTGCAAATATCCCATTTTGAAGCATATGTTAAATTAAGGACAGTTAAAACATTTTACAATGACAGTTTTCTTAGCATTGCTAATAACACTGCTTTGGTTACATTTCACATTAGAGAATGTGGGGAGAAAATATTGGCAAAAAACTCTTAAATTCTTTAAATTCAAAAATCTATATTTCCAATGCTTTCTTAAAAACAAAAGCAATGAACATTCATTGTCATTATTCTTTTCATACTGAAGGTAATTTAAATTTTTAATGTGTTCACCGAAGCTCTGCTGTGTTGTGGGTTTTTAAGCACTGGATTCAGAGTGCAGCAGTAACTGATTCTTCTCTCACTTCTTTTAAGAGCTGGCTGAGTGAATGGGAAGTGAGAGACACAGAGAAGCAGTACCTGTGTGCATGATAGGTGACTGACAGAAAACGGGCAGTGTCCCTGGTGAAGTCCTCCTTCCTTTTGTTCTTTCCAGGAAGTAGAGAGAGAGCAGTGATGAATGTGATAGTTCAGTTCTTTCAGACACCGGATAACTATTTATCCAGGTTTGCCTGAATAGTTTCAGTTCATGTCTGTTGTCCCTAGCACAATTATTAGTAGTGTTCCATTTTGTTCTCAAAAGTGTCCATATTTGGACAACAAATTACACGGTCACCTCGTTAACATGAGGGCATATTAAGTTAATTAACCAGACTGTATAGATTTTGACATTCATTCAGTATGCTACCTAAAGGCTTTGAATAGCTTTTCAAAGAAATAATTTCTAAATCAAAAAGAGAAATTCCTAAAGATTAAATATGTCTGCCAACTCCTAGCAGTCACTTAACACGGAAGCAGACAAAAGCCATGAAAATGCCAGTCCAATAACATGCTAGTCCAATTCACTCTTATCTCAGTGGGAGAATTCTGAATCCCATGCAATCCACAGTGACAGCCCAAATGAGAAGTGGTTGATGAGGGAGATGTCACATAGGAAAGTAAAAGTAAAGTCACAGGATCTATTCACTAAACCATTAATTCTAGCCATAACAAAAAATATTTGAGAAGCACTCGCATTTGATCACTGTCAGAGAAAAAATGACTGTTGTTGACAATGCTATCATATGGAACCAACACTTATTTTTTAATCATAGGAGTCGATATCAAGACTGACAACCAATTCCAGGTACTACAAAATAAAGGCTAAATCTTTAACTTAAGTCTTCACTGTTCTATTTAACTTTAGAATCCAGTATAAACCTGCTTCTCCAGTCGAGATTCCTTATAGGCCACCCTCAAATGCCATTATATTTGTCAGCTTTCGCTAGGCTGTGCTGGCATAAGGAATGGTCTCAAAAATCTCACTGGCTCAAAACAACAAATGTTTATTTCTTGCTCAAGTTACATGTAAACTGCAGCTTGACTGTGGCTCTGCTCTGGGCCAGGGGTCAGATATGTGATTTACCTATTCTTTCAGAGAAGAGCCAGAGATCAAACTGAACTAGCCAAATTTTGCTTGGGTGGGACATACGTCACATAGCCAAAGTAAATCACACAGCCAAGCTTAACATCAGTGGGGCAGAGAGATGTAATCCTACCACAAGACAAAGAAAGAGCAATATTTCCCAACAATCATAACATATGTCACAGCCACGCTCAATCACTATTTCCGTACTTTTTTTTGTGCCATTCTAGTTGCTTGGAATGGTCTTTCTAATCCTTTTATTGCCAAATTCTCCCACCTTTTAAGGTTCAACTCAGATCAAATGACTCCATAAGTCCTTCCCTATTGGTTTCTGTTCCTAATGTTTTTACTTTGTCTGCTCCTCTGTGAATTTATATTTATCACTTATTTTGACATAAAACTATGGCTTGTATCATAATTGTTTCATGTCCTTATGCCTTGTGTTAAGGACAAATACCATACCCTCTTTTTTGCCACTTTTTAATTTTTTTATTGATGTTATAATAGTTTATAACATTGTGAAATTTTAGTTGTACATTATGGTTTGTCAGTCACCATATAAATATGTCCCTTCACTCCTTGTGCCCACCCCCCAATCCCCTTCCCCCTGGTAACCACCAAACTGTTCTCTCTGTCCATGTGTTAGTTTATCTTCCACATATGAGTGAAATCACGTGACACCATACCATCTTTTGATTAATTTATGCACTATGCACATATAAACTACAAAACAAACACTTGTTGAATGAATTATTCACTACTATTTTGCCCCCTTTCATTTCAGTATAGGTTCTGAAGGATAAAAGTATCAAAATTTATTCTGTTTTAATATTGATATCATTTCTTTACTGAACAAACATTTATTTAAACACATATCTGTAGTGTGTACAATCTCACAGATGAAGATGCTGCTGCTGATTCAACAATACTGCTCTACGAGCATTGATATTTGCAGCTTGGTTTAATAGAAAACCCATAGGATTTGGAGGCTTACCTACTATGCCTTTGGGAAAATAACCTCTCTGAGTCTTATGTACAAAATATGAGTAATCTCTATCTGGAAAGAATTATATGGTATATGCAATGTGCCTAAGACTGTACCTGGCCCAGAAGAGGTGCTCAAAAAATAGTAGCCATTGTTATTTCCAATATTGGTAGGGATTTTTATGAATCTTTGCTCATTCTCCATTTGATCATTCGTAAAATGCTGATTGAGGTTAGTTTCAGCCTGAAATACAATCAGTTATTTCTCCACCAAGTAAAATTTGTGATGGCAGCCTCAAATGACAGAGCTCAAACCAGTTGAGAAAGGTTTTGTTAACATAAAAGCCTAGCAAAATCATTTGTAAAAAATAATCTCAGGAGGTAAGAATAATGGCAAGTAATAATAGCTTGGACAAAGGAAGGAATTCATAGAGTTGTATGTACAGAAAAACATGAAAATTATCAAACCTTTTAAAATAAATATTTCATTAATTTACAAAGAATGTTTATCATACATCTTCTTGAGGAGTTTCATGGCACCACCAAAAGAGGAAATAATTTCTACCTAAACTGAGGGATCAAAAAAGCCTAATCTAGGGGCAGCCCAGTGGCATAGTGGTTAAGTTTGTGTGCTCCACTGCTGTGGCCCAGGGTTCGCAGGTTCGGACCCTGGGCGCGGACCTATGCACCGCTTATCAAGCCATGCTGTGGCAGGCGTCCCACATAAAGTAGAAGATGGGCACAGGTGTTAGCTCAGGGCCAGTCTTCCTCAGCAAAAAGAGAGGGATTGGCAACAGATGTTAACTAAGGGCTAATCTTCCTCACCAAAAAAAAAAAAAAACCCTAATCTACAAATAATTATGGACAATATATATAGAAATAATGTTCACATTCACACACTCCTTGAGCATGTGACTCAGTTATGGTTGTCCACTAGGATCAGTCTCTTCCTCTGAAATGTTTCAAATCCTTGAAACTGACATTAGAACATGTTGAAATCAACAAGTGTTTATTTCTCATCTACAAATGGCAATTTACCATGTTCAGCTTATGTTTACATCTATAAGTCCATAAGAAATTTGCATCACTTTGTGAGTATAAATAACCATGAGTTAAATGGAGAAGAAAAAAGTAAAGCAACTGATCAACACTGCTCCCACTATAAAAATATACTTCTTTCCCATCCCTGCCTTATCCCTGCATTTCCTCTGCCTTGTCTTCTCTGGTAACAGAGGAAAAGCCTGAAAGTAGTTTAATGATACGTTTGTGTGTGTGTGATAGTATTTGCAGGCTGTTATCAGAGACTCTTGGACAGAAACTATTTTGAGGAAGCCTGAGGCTCAGGCACTATGTTATAACATATTTTTCTTACAGAAACAGAAGTTTTTAATAAGCTTTGACCAATATTCTAAAGCAGGTTGTGCCAGAAATTTTATACTCCCTTGATAAAGGATAAAACAATATTACATCTGCAAAACTTTTACTTTAAATCTCTCTCCCTTTAGAGATCATGATTACTCGCTTTTTATGTTTTGTGAAAGGCCAGGACTCTCTCTGTCTTTAAGTCAGTAAAAGAATTGTGATTTAATATCACCATGATCTCACAATTTCTGCCTTGAGCAGAGAAGTCCAAAGGTAGATAACTTTCTTAAAAGGATTTCAAGATTTAATTATTGCTCATATCTTCATCCACAACATTTCCTATAGCCATAGCAACAATTTTAGAAAAGTACCATGGCCAAATAATATGATAAAGGTTTATGATAGGTTTAGAAAATAACAGGTATTACAGAAGAATTTAGCATCCTTTAGTACGAGAAACTTTTTCCTAGCTGCTTACAGTTATCTATTTAGGTATATTGGTGAGAAATTCTAGGTTATACACACAAAAATAAAAATAAGATTTAAACAATGCTCAAGTCATTTTAGAGAAACTAGGCTTAGCCCAATTTCATTAGCATAATGGTAGGGAACAAGACAGTGTGGTAACCTGCTGAGGTATAGCTAAGAAAACTTCTATTCCTTTGATATGTTTTTCTTCTGACTGCTTCATTATTCAGTTTGCATTAAGGATCTTGAAGAATATTGTTGATGGGGTTAGTTCCCATAAGAAATTACCATTATTTCTGATTTTCAAAACACTACGGATGGTCCCAGAGCATCCACTAGTACCGTGTTCAGAGGTGTGTCTCTTTAATGATGCTGGACTTGACACATAGGAGTTTCACACTACTAAAGCCCAAGCAACAAATACCTAGGCATTGCTAAGTTTTATTGCTCACCACCCCACATTTGGCAGTGAGGATAGGAGTCCTCTATTGTCTGTGGTTAAATTATACCCATTTATTCCATCTACTGGAAGCCGATATTCACAAACTATATTCAAAAACTCAAAATTAAATTCTATAACACCAAAGCTGATTGATAAGGTTAAAACTAAGTATCATAATTAATTGAGGGAAAACATGGTAATAAGTAACTAATACTCATATTAATGGAAATTAGTACTAAAGATGCCAGAAAATTCTAGTTAAGTTTACAACATCAATATTGAGTCTATCTTTACATCAATTTCAGGTGTTAATTGAAATAATTTTCTTTACCAAAATAGATTTTTATCAATATATGGTTTATTCTAATTAAATTGGCATCCCATTTCAAATACTATAACTCTATGGAATTTACATAGGCTTACAAAGGCCAATATTTTTTCATTTATCATTTATTCACTCATCATATATTTATTTAATGCTTATATATATACCAAGTGTATTAGTTTCCTGTTGCCACTGTAAAACAAATTACCACAGACTTAGTGGCTTAAACAACAGAAATTTATTCTCTTAGAATTCTGCAGATCAGAAATCTAAAATGAGTCTTAAGGGATGAAAATCAAGGTGTCAGCAGACTGGCTCCTTCTGGAGGATCCAGAGGAGAATATGTGTCTTGCTTCGCCTACTTCTAGAAGCTGCTCACATTCCTTGGCTCCTGGTCACATCACTCTCATCTCTGCTTCCATGGTCACATCAGCTTCTCCTCTACTGTAGTCAAATCTCTCTCTGCCTCCCTCTTATAAGGATATTTCTATCAACCCATTACAGCTGCAACTCAAGTCCAAAAATCATTTCAAATATCTAAATATTATCAAAAGTCCCAGGTCTCATCATCTAAATTAAGTATGGTTGAGACTCTAGTTAGGATCAGTTCCTGGGACTGTGAAACTAGATAACAAATTATCTGGGCCCCAAATACAATGGTAGGGCAGGCATAGTATAACAATTATAGACATTTCCATTGTAAGAGCGAGAAAATGGAAGAAAGAGTCACTGGTCCCAAACAATTTCAAAATCCTTCTGGGAAAACTCCAATAGGTTTCAAGTCCTGGAAATAATATGTGGCTCAAGGCTCTTCCCTCTGGGCCAAGGCTCTGCCCTTGGAGTCATCTTTCCTTTTTCTTAAAATTTTCTGCATATTTTCAGCTGAGTAGTTTTATCAGCCTGCTTCATGCCTGAAGAATTTTGGTAGTCTGACAACCTTTTCATTTTATCCTGTCTCTGTCCATTGTAGTCCAAGCTGGGAGTATTTCCATAGATAAAACATTCTCAAAAACCTTGTGGGTCTCCTGTGTATATCTCAAGGATTCCCTCCATTAGACAAGAGGCTGCTCCACAGATCTTTCCTGGATAATCTTATCTCTATTCCTGGCTTCTGCTGAGGTGACTGAGGGGATCGGTGAGTCATACACCTAACCCCGTTAACACTAGCAAAAGGTTGTTCAACCACAACCTTGGTCTTCTCTCCAGAGCAGACATTCTTGCCAGTGTGTCTTCTAATTTTAGCATCTTATGCAATCTAGATAGGCTACGAACGTCCCAAATCATCAAATCTTAGTTCCCTTTTGCTTAACATTTCTTCCCTCAATTTATCTCTTCCTCTCACATTCTACCATGAGCAGCAAGAAGAAATCAGGCTGCACCTTCAACACTTTGCTTGGAATTATCCTCAGCTAGGTATCCAAATTCATTACTTACAAGTTCTGCCTTCCACATAACTATAGGACACAATTCAGCTAAGCTTTCTACCCCTATACAACAAGGTTCCCCTTTCCTCCAGTCTCTAATAACATCTTCCTTATTTCTTCTGAGCCCTCACCAGCAGTGGTTTAATGCCATATTTCTACTAACAAGTCTGCTTAAAGCAATCTAGGCTTTTTCTAAAATGGCTTCATAATTCTTGCAGGCTCTATTCATTGCCCAATTTCAAAATCACTTTCACATTTTTAGGTATTTGTCACAGCAGCACTCTACTTTTGCGTGCCCAAATCTGTATTCGTTCCCTGTTGCTACTGTAACGGTTACCATAAACTTAGTGGCTTAACACAATAGAAATTTATTCTCTTAAGTACTGCAGGCCAGAAGCCCAAAATTAGTCTTATGGGGCAACAATCAGTGTGTCAGCAAGGCTGCTTCCTCTGGAGGCTTCAGGGGAGAATCTGTTCCTTGCCTCTTCCACTTACAGAGCCTAATGGCATTCTTTGACTCCTGGCCATATCGCTCAAATCTCTGCTTCTTAGCCACATTGCCTTCTCCTTTCCTATAGTCAAATCTCGCTCTGTATCACTTCTACTAGAGTACTTGTGATTACCTTTAGGGCCCACTTGGATAATCCTGGATAATTTTGCCATCTCAAGATACTTAACTACATCTATAAAGTCCCTTTGCCACATAAGATAACACCTTCAAAGGTTCCAGAGTTTCCAGGAATTAAGATATGGGTATACTTATGAGCCATTACTCTGCCTACCACACTAAGTATCATTATACATGGTTATGAACAGCTGAGAACAAAATGGCCCCTGCTCCCAATTAATTTTCATTTTAACATTTTTACTGTTAAACGTGTATCTCTTAAGGTCACTCAGAGAAAAAGAATGCCAAGAGCGGGTGAGGCTGAGGCTGGGAGAAGAGTCAGAAAGTAAACCAAACCTAGGAGGCATGCAAAAAATATACAAATGTAGCCTCGTGTAAGAATCCACATTGGTCATGAGGACCCTGAAATAGTATGAAGCCTAAGGCTTGAGCAAAGACAGAAGTCAAAGAAGTTAAGGCAACAAGGAGCCAGAAACAAGAAGATCTTAAAGTGAAGAAATTGCTGTATCAGGCAGCCAACCTTCTCATTCTTTTCTTGCTGTCGCAGATATAAATCCTAGGAATAATCAAGTCAACCATTGGATCAACATAGCTGAAATAGAGTGCAAGGTGAGAAATTAAAAAAAAAAACTATGCTGCTTCACGCAAAAAGAAATTTCCAGAATATCAAAGATCTATTAACTTTCCCTTTTGAAAATTCTTTAAATTTACTCTAGTATCTCTTTCTTCTTGACTCAATGATAGTAAAATTCCAGTTTCTGTAGACCTCTCTGAAGTACTACTTACCTGATTTAATAATCTCTAAACAGGATTCTATTTATAATTTGATAAAAATGTATAATCCCCTTTCCCCATTTGTACAACCTCTATCCCTCTGCCTTGGAAGAGCTTTGGAAGCTTACATTTATATCTGATAGATTCCTATTTGAACATGAATTCTTAGCATTTTGTGAGTGTTTTTCCATCCTAGTTTTCCATATATGAATACAGATAGGCCATATTGTTTCTCAGAACAGTTACCCACTCTCTTTATGTGAACATTTAGCATCTGTCTAGTGATAAGAGTAGCATCTTTATGTGTCGGCCATAAAAACTTCAAATTGATGAAAAGTATCTGTCTATTCAAGACAGACATTTTGCTACTTTTCTCCAAGTCCCAAAGCACATATCTAAATAGTTTCATAGACAGTAACATTCTATGCCACGTAATTTAAACTTACAGAATTTGGGGCATTATCTTATCCATTCTATATTCTATTCTAACATAATCATGTGACTCCATGAGAATTAGCCTTTATAGAGCCAGTCATTGTTTGAGTTAATAGATTATTCTCATTATTCAGCACAGTTATCAATTACCACCAAGCACTATGATAACTGAATTGCTTCTAATCCTGTTCCTGGGAAAGTATGAGCATTTGGGGTCAGCAGAGAACAAGAACAGAAGGAAAGCTTCAGTCAGTGGGAGGGTAGAATGTGTGTGCTCAGGTGCATGTGTGTATGTATGTTTATGAAAGACAAGTCTACAGGAATTCATTTCTAGGATAAAAGGAATGATTTCAAGTAATAAAATATAAATGATTCCAAACGGAAGATGATTGCTAAATAACCTCAGGAAAATACTCCATGGTACCACCTTCTTGCTCTCCAGTTTCGCTTTGATTATTTCACCCTGTGTCAGCATCTTGAAAAGGCAGGCAAGGTTAAAATTACTAGAGCACTGGAAAGTTACAATTTCCATTGCATGCTTTTCTTTCTTCCCCTGAACCACAGTCAGCTGAATAATACATATAACCTTTCATTTTTTATGAAAAGCAACAGCTGGCAAATTGTTACAATGTTTGGAAAATTCTGGCAAAGTAATGTTAGTTTAAGACAATGCTAGCTGACATAAACTTGTGGCATTAGACAGATTAAAAAGACTAATAGCAATGTAAGGAAAGAAATAAAAAAGGTCATTGTGCCACAGTAAGATCTTGCCCTGGGCTTGGATCGTAGACAATAGATCTGAAATTGCCACTGACTCATGCCATAAAAAAGAGAATGAAGAATCCATCTAAATGGATCCATACTAATGTATCGCCGACCTGTCATTCTCTGGAGCACCAGCACATATAGTTGTAAAAGACTGAATGCAATTATTTCCTATTTTCTCTAGCCACAATTTCAAATGTCAATCTGCATAGACCGCAAAGCAAACATAGCTTAGAGCATGTTTTTCAAAGTATTTTCATCATTTCCCTTTGCGTTTATCCCATCGTTTATATAGCAAATGGCTTTCTTTCTCATTATATCAGTGTTTGCGTGTGTAATACCCATAACCAGAAAACACTGAAGAATACCATTGGTGTTTTGATAGTACCAAAGAAAAGGGGTTTGTGAGATTTTCTTCATGTGTATTATCAGCAGACTGCTTTTACACTAAAATATAAACATTTCAGAATTTAATGAACTTAAAATCAATAATAGTTTTCAGTTAACCAGGACATTTCATATGACATTAATTCCTTTGAAAACACAGTGAATACTTCTTTATTTGCCCAAATAAAGCTGACATAAATCCTTTGGAATAAAATCATGCAGAAACTGCAAAAAAATTTTAAATTAATATCAACTGTAAATATCAAACTCAAATTTGTGTTTGCAATAAATGAATCTAAATTACTGTTGTTCAGTGGTCAGTTAACCAAATGCCCATGCAAAAATGATTTTTTGCATCATGCAGTGACCCCACCTTCTCACTCTCTATGTCTCTTTCTTTCTCCCTGTCATGCCACGTGTGTGTGTGTACATGAGTGTACACATCCTTTTTCCCAAACCCTTTCTGATTTACATGTGTTTAATTATGGATGGAAACTGAATCAGTTCCAGATTATCTCCTCCCCTGCCCCTTTTTCCCTTCTTCCTGAAGTTGATCTAGGATTTGGAGAGCTTACCATTACTGCTATTTTGGGAGAAGAGACCCAGTTTATCCTAGTTTCCCTCTCCTCTGATGTATTTCATCCCATCTGGGCCTCTTTGTGATAAGCCAGCAATAATGAGAGATGTCCTTAGTCCTGCCCTGTTCTGCAATGGTAGTGCCACGAGCCCCCTCTGTCCTACTCCAAGCAGCCCAGCAGCCCGCTGAGCGCTTCTGCGTTCCCTCTGTGGGGGTTGGGAACGCAGAACTCTCCTCACGTGACCACGTCTTCACTTAGACTGCGTGAGGCTGTGCTGGGGCCCCTCCTGAATCATTTTTTCACGCTCAACTGCTTGCAATTGAAAGTCAGGATATTAAAATCCATTTTATCGCCACAAATTTATAAACCATGCACTAAGTATGGGAGAAAACTTGGTATGATCAAAATTAAATATGTCTACACATGCACATATACATATGCATAATTTTGGTCACTTGAATTATAGAAATCATTCATTCATATTAACAACCAAAGAGTACAGAAGGTTTAAAAATAAAATTAGTAGTCTCTCATACCTCCCTGCAAAGCTCCCTTTCTCATGTAACCAATTATGTACACTTTTTATGTCATTTTCCATATTTTGCTTCTAATATAAAAATAACAAATATGCACGTATTTTTATAAGATGAAAAAGGACATGCTCTTTCATTCAGTATATCATTATACTTTAATAATAAAATTTGGTTGTTTAAATTAAAAATATAGCATGTATTCTCAAAATCAATATGGATCTGCCCATGATTTTTTAAATAATGATAACTGCTCCAGCCTTTCCTTCTTTCTGCAAATGGTAACTTTTTTCTTCCAGTTGTCTTCGATTTCTCTCTTTCTCTTATACTACATATGCAACCCATCACCAAGTCTCTTGGGTTCAGCCTTCTAAATATAAACAGATTCTATCTATCTGTCCCCAGAGTCACCCTTGTCCAAGCTGCCATGGTAATAGTCCCCTAATGATTTCTCCTGCCTCCATCTTTGCACTGCAAATAATCTGTTTTCCACATAGCAGACATAGTGATATTTTAAAAATATTGCCAGCTGTAAATTTTTAAAAACTTAAATATATCAAAATTTTTTAAGGGCAAAACGAAACTGTGGTGCTGATGGGAAACAAGCAAGTGATCATTATAAAGTCAAGATAGTGGTTACTTTTGCAGAATGGGATGGACATACGGCAGGGCTTCTATAACGTTGACAAAGTTCCACCTCTTAACCTGGGTGGTTGTTATAAGGATGTTTCCCTCATATTACTTCGTTAAGGCATGTATTTGTTTTGTTGGGTTTTCTGCTTCTGTGTTTAGTTTTTTTATTTTTATTTTTATTAGGTTTAAGGAAAATATGGATTTTTTTATTTTATTGGGTCATATTACTTTATAACATTGTGAAATTTCAGTTGTACATTATTATTTATCAGTCACCATATATATGTGCCCCTTTATCCCTTATGCTCACCTCCCAACCCCCTTTCCCTCTGGCAACAACTAAACTATTCTGTTTGTCTGTGAGTTAGTTTACCTTCCGTATATGAGTGAAATCGTATGGTGTTTGTCTTTCTGTGTCTGTCTTATTTCGCTTAACATAATACCCTCAAGTTCCATCCATGTTGTTGCAAATGACACAATTTTGTCTTTTTTTATGGTTAAGTAGTATTCCATTGTATATATATATACCACATCTTCTTTATCCAGTCATCAGTCAGTGGGCACTTGGGTTGCTTCCATGTCTTGGCTATTGTGAATAATGCTGCAATGAACATAGGGGTGCATAAGTCTCTTTGAATTGTTGATTTCAAGTTCTTTGGATAAATAACCAGTAGTGGAATAGCTGGGTCATATTTTGAGTTAATTTTTGTGAAAGGTATAATGTCAGTATCTACATTCTTTTTTCCACATAGATGTGCATTTGTTCCAGCACCATTTGTTGAAGACTATCCTTTCTCCGTGGAATTGCCTTTGCTCTTTTGTTAAAGATCATTTGACTATACTCGTGTGGGTCTATTTCTGGGCATTCTATTCTATTCAATTGATCTATTTTCCCATTCCTTTGCCAATACCATACTATCTTGACTTTTGTAGTTTATAGCAAATCTATAAGTCAGATGGTGTCTGTCCTCTTCAGTATTGTGTTATTTAGTATTGTCTCGCTGGATTTTTGCCCTTCAATATAAACTTTAGAATAAGCTTGTTGATATCCAAAAAAGAACTTCCTGGGATTTTGGTTAAGTTTGCATTGAATCTATAGATCAAGTTGGGAAGAACTGACATCTTAACAAATATTGCGTCTTCCTATCCATGAACACGGAATAGCTATATATTTATTTAGATCTACTTTGATTTTTTTAATCTGAGTTTTGTAGTTTTCTCATATAGATCTTGTATATTTTTAAAAATTTATTCCTAAGTATGTCATTTTTTGGTGCTAATATAAATGATACAGTACCTTTAATTTCAAATTTCAATAGTTCTTTTCTGGTATATAGGAAAGTGATTGACTTTTATACACTAACTTTATATCCTATACCCTTACTATAATCTATTAGTTCCAGGATTATTTTGTTGATTCTTTCTATAAAAACAATCATGTCATCTGTGAGTGAACAAAGACAGTTTTATTTCTTTCTTCTTAATCTATAGACCTGTTACTTCCTTTTCTTGTCCCATTAAATTAGCTAGGACTTCCACTATAATGTTGGACAGGAGTGGTGAGAGGGGAAATCCTTGCTTAGTTGTTGACCTTAGGGGAAAAGCATCTAGTTTTTTCCATTAAGTATGATATTAACCATAGAGTTTTGTAGATGTTCTTTTTTTTTTTAATCTACAGGAGAAATATAACTTCAGAGTTTTGGGGTTATTACTGTGGTATAATGTAACTTATCTTGACAGACATAGTCATTCTTAAAAATATCCTCCCTGAGACTCTGCTTACATTTTCTTATACTACACTTATTCTTGAAATTTCTAACTAATTTTTTGAAAGAAACTTATTTTATTAACTTTTTCACTTCTGTTTGATTCCTTAGCCCTATTAAATATTTTCTGATCCCACCACTGCATCAGAACCATTCTTGCTAAAATTGCCAATCACCTCTTAATTTTCAGATCCAGTGGACTGATTACCTTACTTGACCCTGTGCAGCATGTAGCACCATTGACCTGTAAGAAGCTTTCCATGATACCATCCACTTCTCCTTCTCTTCCTTCTTTCTTTTCTCTCAACCTTATGTAGATGTTCTTTATCATGTTAAAGAGGTTCCTCTCTATTCCTAGGTTGTTAATAGTTTTTATCATGGATTTTGTCAAATGCTTCTTCTGCATCTACTGATATGTTCATATGACTTTTCTTCTTTAGCCTCTTATCAAGAGATAGATTGCATTAATTGATTTTTCAAATGTTGAACCAGCATATGTGTGATAAATCCCACTTGGTCATGGTGTATAATTATTTCTATATGTTGTTAGATTTCATATGCTAATATTTTGTTGAGGATTTTTGAATCTATGTTCATGAGAGGCATTCGTCTGTACTTTTCCTTTATTGTAATGTCTTCATCTGATTTTGGGATTAGAGGAATGCTGGCCTAATAGAATGAGTTAGGAAGTGTTCTCTCTGCTTCTATTCTCTGGAACATATCATAGAGAATTGGTATCATTTCTTCCTTAAACGTGTGGTAGAACTCACCAGTGAAATGACCTGGGCTTGGTCCTTTTGATTTTGGCAGGTTATCAATTATTGATTAAATTTCTTTAATAGAAATGGGCCTATTCAGATGATTTATTTATACTTTGTGAGTTTGTTAGATTGTGTCTTTCAAAGGAATGATCTATTTCATTTAAGTTATCATATTTATGAGCATAGAGTTGTTGATAAGATTCCTTTATTATCTTTTTTTAATGTCTGTGGAATAAGTAATGATATTTTCTCTTTTATTTCGGACATTAGTAATTTGTGTCGTCTTTCTTTTTTTCTTGGTTAGCCTCACTAGGGGTTTATCAGTTTTATTGATCTCTTCAAAGAACCAGCTTTGGTTTCTTTGATTTTCACTGTTGTTTCCTGTTTTCAGTTTCATTGATTTCTGCTCTAATTCTTATTTTTTCTTTTCTCCTGCTTACTTTGGATTTAATTTGCTCTTCTTTTTCTAGTTTCCTTAGGTGAATAATTTTAGATTCTTCTTCTTTTCTCATATATGAATTGAACACTATAAATTTCCTTCTCAGCTCTGCTTTCATTGCACCCTAGAAATTTTAAGTTGTATTCTTGTTTTCATTTATTTGAAAATATTTTCAGTTTCCCTCAAGACTTCTTCCTAGACTTGTGTTTTTAGAAGTGTGCTGCTGTATCTCCAAATATCTTGAGATTTTCCAGTTACTGATTTCTAATTTAATTCCACTATGGTCTGAGAACATACTTTGTATGATTTCTATTCTTTTAAATATGTTGAGGTGTATTTTGTGGACCAGAATGTGGTCTATCTTGGTGAATGTTCCATACGAGCTTGAGTAGAATGTGCCTTCTGCTGTTGCTGATTGAAGTATTCTATAAATATCAATTAGATCCAGTTGATTGATGTTGCTGGGAATTAGTCTGTTTGGGGCCTGGTAACTAATAAGAATTCAATAAGTACTGTCAAATGTATGACTAAGTGAATAAATTAACAAATGAGTATTTGTTATAGAGTATTTTCTGCTTTTACTATAATGTATTCAATCCTCTTATTAAAGGACATCGAAGTATATCAAATTTTGCACTATTACAATCTATATAATAATTCATATGTTTGAATGAATAGTCTTAATATTATCTACGATTCCACAATCTTATTGTGTAAGGAAGTAAAATGCAAAAATATTAAGTAATGAGATGATCATTTCTAAAAGTAGTCCTCTCTCAGATTTTCTTCACTGTGCAGTACTGGCATCTTTCCCTTCCCACCACATCTTTATTGTCTGTCTCCTGTTCGTTATTGGATGCTGTATTTGAATCTATTTTTTTTGAAATAGTATGCACAATCAATGCAAATTGATTTTTAACATGATACTGCAAATTTCACACAAGGAAATGTGTTTTGTGCTGTGAGACTGGAGAAATAGTAAAAGCACAAAAATGATTACCATGGAGATATGGCATAGTTAAACAAGTTAACATGGGCAGAAGAGGAAACTGACAACTATGATTACATAATAGATGTTTCAAAATAATTATTTTATTATCAATGTAAAAAGAGAGATTCTCTTAATGATTTTGTTGTAAAAGTCATAAATGAGGGATTCAGTATCATGCTATCATAAAATGTTATTGGAAACGCTACACCAAAAATCTCAAGTCTTGATCCACATCTTGCGCTAAGAAATAGTCCACAGAAACAATTATAATCTAAATTTAATCACAGAGATATAATTTCTTTTTATAATATTTAGTTTTATTTCTCAAGAAAATTTCCTAATTATATTACATATTACCATTTTCTATAAAATTTGGTATTCATTTAAAATGGATTAACTTAAAGTAGATATTTATTCTCCGGTAACTAGGATACTCTGATAGTAACTCAAGTCTGAGCCATGAGTTTCTGTGTAGAAAATATCCCAAGCCTTCCTCCTGGGGCCTTACAGGCAAACTCAACGCTGATACTTGACTGCACTGACCACTAAAAAACCAGCAGTAACATTTACAGTATAAACTAATAAACGTGGAACCATTAGCTCTAATAGTAAGAACATTTGTTTGTTTTGACAGATATTAACAAAATATCAAAAGTCTTTACCAAATTACACTCTCATCCATAGTTTATGGGAATATATTTTCTTTCTCCTTTGCCACACTCTTAGATTATAAATTTTTAAATCTTTTGTTAATGCGTGACCAAAAAGAAGTACTTCATTTGGTTTGAATTTCCTTAACAACTAGTGAAGTTGAATACCTTTTCATGTCTTTTTTGATTCCTGTGAATCCTTTCTTCATCATCTTTGCTCTTTTTCCAAATAGATTATCATTTTAAAAGTTGATTTGTATACATACGTTGTTTTAAAAATTTAACTTTTGCCTCACATAGAGGATGTAAATATATCAAACTTATCAGCCCTTAGTCTTTTAATTTTCCTGATGGTGGTTTTATTTTTTATCCTGTGGAAGATTTAAATTTCTCCATAGTCAAATCTGTCAGTCTTTCATTATAACTATTGGGCTTAGACATAGATTTCATCCTATGTGCACATACACAAACACACACACATTTCAGATCAAGATTATTAAATTACTCCCCCATGTTTCCTTCTAGAAACTTTATAAATTTATTGCTTGTTTAGCTATTAAAACAATCTGAAGTTTGTGTTGAGTGTGCATGTATGTGTGTGTGTGTACATGGGATGCAATCTATATCTAATCTATTTTCCTCCTACATCATTTTCAATGTCCCAATACTGTTTGTTTAAGCAATCCATTTTGCATGGATTAGAGATGCCATCTTTATTGCAAATGAAATTGTTACACGTATATGGCACTATTTTCTTGGGCCTTTTTTCTGTTTCAGTGGTCTAGTTCTCCATCAATATCACATTCTTTTAAGTAGTAGAGTTTGTAGTTTATTTTATTTCTGGTATGTCAAGGCCTGTCAAATATTTGTCATCCTTTTTTTTTCAAAAATTAATTGGTTATTCTTTATGCTTTCTTTTTCATATGCCAACTTCCATAAGATCCCATTGGGGATTTTCATAGAGTGTCATTAAATTTATGGATTAAATTTTGGCTGACTGACATCTTTAATATTTTTTCCTAATTAAAAATATAGTATGCATTTTTATTTATTCAGGTCTTCTTTTACATTTCTCTTTTTCTAATATTCAATGGAAATGCTTTCACTAATTTACCATTAGGTGTGATGCAGACTTCTCAGGTATACTCTTTAACAAGTTTCTGGTAGACCTTTGGGGTATCCCCTTCATTAAGTTAATGGAAACTATTTCTAATTTTTGTTACTGGGAATCAGAGGAATAACCCAGATGTCACTGAGGGGTTTTTTTGTTTTAAGTAAAAGGAAAGAGCTGAAATTATCTCACTTATTTACTGACTGTTGTTTGTTTTTTATTGTTGCCTTTTTTTTTTTCATTTGACTGTAAGCTCCATGAGAAGGACCTTGTCTTAACTTTTGCAATCCAGCACCAAGGACAGAGCCTCTCACTAAACGGTAAATGAATGAAACCACATTCGGGGATTTATCCAATGATTTGTAAGCTACTATAAGCATATGGCTCTTTGCTTTGAGAGAAAATCTTTGAGCTTTGGAGACAAATCCACTGAATTTGAATCCTGGCTCTGCCTCTTTTTTTTTATTTTTTTATTTTATTGATGTCTTAGTTTATAACACTGTGGGGTTTTAGTTGTACATTTTTGTTTGTCCATCACCTTGTGGATGTAACCCTTCACCCCTTGTGCCCCCCCCACCCCCCTTCCCCTTGGTAACCACCAATCAGTTCTCTCTGTCCGTGTGTTCACTTATATTCCATATATGAGTGAGTTCATGCAGTGTCTGTCCTTCTCTCTCTGGCTTATTTCACTTAACATAATACCCTCTAGGTCCCTCCATGTTGTTGCAAATGGGACAATTGTGTCTTTTCTTATGGCTGTGTAGTATTCCATTGTATGTATATACCACATCTTCTTTAACCAATCTTCAGTTGAGGGACACTTGGGTTGCTTCCACTTCTTGGCTATAGTGAATAATGCTGCAATGAACATAGGGGTGCATACGCCTCTTGTGATGGTTGATTTCATGTCCATTGGGTAGATGCCCAAGAGTGGTATTGCTGGATCATACGGTATTTCTATTTTTAATTTTTTGAGGACTCTCCATACTGTTTTCCATAGAGGCTGCACCAGTTTGCATTCCCACCAGCAGTGAATGAGGGTCCCCGTTTCTCCACAACCTCTCCAGCATTTGTTGTTTTTTGTGTTGGTGATTATAGCCATTCTAACCGGTGTAAGGTGATATCTCAGTGTAGTTTTGATTTGCATTTCCCTGATGATTAGTGATGTTGAACATCTTTTCATGTGTCTATTGGCCATCTGTATCTCTTCCTTGGAAAAATGTCTGTTCATCTCCTCTGCCCATTTTTTGATCGGGTTGTTTGTTTTTTTGTTGCTCAGTTGTATGAGATCTTTGTATATTACTGAGATTAATCCCTTGTCAGACAAACGATTTGCAAATATTTTCTCCCAGCTGGTGGGTTGTTTATTCATTTTGATCCTGGTTTCATTTGCCTTGTAGAAGCTCTTTAGTCTGATGAGGTCCCACTTGTTTATTTTTTCTTTTGTTTCCCTTGTCTGGGTAGACATGGAATCTGAAAGGATCCCTTTATGTCCAATCACAATTAGTGTACTGCCTATATTTTCTTCCAGGAGTTTTATAGTTTCAGGTCTCACTTTCAGGTCTTTGATCCATTTTGAATTGATTTTTGTATATGGTGATAGGAGATGGTCTACTTTCATTCTTTTGCATGTTGCTGTCCAATTTTCCCAGCACCATTTATTGAAGAGACTTCCCTCTCTCCACTGTATGTTCTTTGCTCCTTTGTCGAAGATTAGCTGTCCATAGATGTGTGGTTTTATTTCTGGGCTTTCAATTCTGTTCCATTGATCTGTGTGTCTGTTCTTGTACCAGTACCATGCTGTTTTGATTACTGTAGCTTTATAGTATATTTTGAAATCAGGGATTGTGATGCCTCCAGCTTTGTTCTTTTTTTTCAGAATTGCTTTAGCTATTCGGGCTCTTTTGTTGCCCCATACGAATTTCAGTAGTTTTTGTTCTATTACCGTGAAGAATGAGATTGGGATTCTGATTGGGATTGCATTGAATCTGTAGATTGCTTTAGGTAGAATGGACATTTTAACTATATTTATTCTTCCAATCCATGTGCATGGAATATTTTTCCATTTCTTTATGTCCTCCTCGATTTCTTTCAATAGTGTCTTATAGTTTTCATTGTATAGGTCTTTGACCTCCTTGGTTAAATTTATTCCCAGATATTTTATTCTCTTTGTTGCAATTGTAAATGGGATTGTCTTTTTGAGTTCTCTTTCTGTTTTTTCATCGTTAGTGTATAGAAATGCAATTGATTTTTGTAAGTTGATTTTATACCCTGCCACTTTACTGTAGTTGTTGATTGTTTCTAGTAGCTTTCCGATGGAATTTTTGGGGTTTTCTATGTATAGGATCATGTCGTCTGCAAATAGTGAGAGTTTCACTTCTTCATTGCCTATTTGGAGTCCTTTTATTCCTTTTTCTTGCCTAATTGCTCTGGCCAGAACTTCCAGTACTATGTTGAATAAGAGCGGTGAGAGTGGGCACCCTTGTCTTGTTCCTGTCCTCAAAGGAATGGCTTTCAGTTTTTCCCCGTTGAGTAGGATGTTTGCTGTAGGTTTGTCATATATGGCCCTTATTATGTTGAGGTACTTTCCTTCTATACCCATTTTGTTGAGAGTTTTTATCATAAATGGATGCTGGATCTTGTCGAATGCCTTCTCTGCATCGATTGAGATGATCATGTGGTTTTTATTCTTCATTTTGTTAATGTGGTGTATCACGTTGATTGATTTGCGGATGTTGAACCATCCCTGTGTCCCTGGTATAAATCCCACTTGATCGTGGTGTATGATCTTTTTGATGTATTGCTGTATTCGGTTTGCCAGTATTTTGTTGAGGATTTTTGCGTCTATGTTCATCAGCGATATTGGCCTGTAGTTTTCCTTCCTTGTATTGTCCTTGTCTGGCTTTGGTATCAGCATGATGTCGGCCTCATAGAATGTGTTGGGAAGTATTCCATCTTCCTCTATTTTTTGGAATAGTTTGAGAAGGATAGGTGCTATATCTTCTTTGAACGTTTGATAAAATTCTCCAGGGAAGCCATCTGGTCCTGGGCTTTTATTTTTTGGGAGGTTTTTGATTACTGTTTCAATCTCTTTACTTGTGATTGGTCTGTTCAGATTCTCTATTTCTTCTTGATTCGGTTTTGGGAGGTTGTACGCGTCCAAGAATTTGTCCATTTCCTCTAGGTTGTCCAATTTGTTGGCGTAAAGTTTTTCATAGTATTCCCTAATAATCCCTTGTATTTCTGTGGTGTCTGTTGTAATTTCTCCTCTTTCATTTCTAATTTTATTTATTTGAGTCTTCTCCCTTTTTTTCTTAGTGAGTCTGGCTAAGGGTTTGTCAATTTTATTTATCTTCTCAAAGAACCAGCTCTTTGTTTCATTGATCCTTTCTACTGTTTTTTGGGTTTCAATTTCATTTATTTCTGCTCTGATTTTTATTATTTCCCTCCTTCTACTGATTCAGGGCTTTGTCTGTTCTTCTTTTTCCAACTCTGTTAGGTGCAATTTAAGGTTATTTATTTGGGATTTTTCTTGTTTGTTAAGGTGAGCTTGCATTGCTATGAATTTCCCTCTCAGGACTGCTTTTGCTGCATCCCATATGAGTTGGTATGGTGTATTTTCCTTTTCATTTGTCTCCAGATAGCTTTTGATTTCTCCTTTAATTTCATCAACGACCCATTGGTTGTTCAGTAGCATGTTGTTTAGTCTCCACATCTTTGTCCCTTTCCTAGTTTTTTCCTTGCAGTTGATTTCTAGTTTCACAGCATTATGATCAGAAAAGATGCTTGTAATGATTTCAATCTTCTTAAATTTATAGAGGTTTGCCTTGTTTCCTAATATATGGTCTATCCTTGAGAATGTTCCATGTGCACTTGAGAAGAATGTGTACTCTGCTTTTTTTGGGTGGAATGCTCTGTATATATCTATTAAGTCCATTGCATCTAGTTTTTCGTTTAAGTCCATTATTTCCTTATTGACTTTTTGTCTGGATGATCTATCCATTGATGTAAGGGGGGTGTTAAGATCCCCTACTATTATTGTGTTATTGTTAATATCTCCTTTAAGGTTTTTTAGCAGTTGTTTTATGTACTTTGGTGCTCCTGTGTTGGGTGCATAGATATTTATAAGTGTTATGTCTTCTTGGTGAAGTGTCCCTTTTATCATTATATATTGCCCTTCTTTGTCTCTCATTACCTTTTTTATCTTGAAGTCTACTTTGTCTGATATAAGTATGGCTACTCCTGCTTTCTTTTGTTTGCCATTAGCTTGGAGTATTGTTTTCCATCCTTTTATTTTGAGTCTGTGTTTGTCTTTAGAGCTGAGATGTGTTTCCTGGAGGCAGCACATTGTTGGATCTTGGTTTTTAATCCATCCTGCCACTCTGTGTCTTTTGATTGGAGAATTCAATCCATTTACATTTAGAGTGATTATTGATATATGAGGGTTTAATGTTGCTATTTTATTGTTCATCTTCTGGTTCTTTTGCATTTCCTTTGTTTCTTGTCCCTTGTGTTTCGGACTGCAAATTCAATTTGGTATTTCTGCATGCTCATTCTCTTGGTTTTCTCTTTATTTGTCATGTGTGGTTCTCTTCTGGTTGTTTGTTTAGTGGTTACCGTGCAGTTTATATAAGCGATCTCCTGGATAAGAAAGTACATTTTCAGATGCCTCCTTTTTCCTGAGGCTGGGTCAGTTCAATCCCTTACCTCTTCCCCTCCTTATTTGTTATCTCTTTATTCCAGATTGTGTCATGAATGTATGTTTCCAGTGATGAGCTTGAATTAATTTTTGATGTTTTCCAACTGTATTTTGTTCTGGTTTAGTCTCCTTGCTTTTCTCCTTGTTGAAATCTTTGTATCCCCTTTCTCATTTGTTTTTTTTCAGGCCTAAGGGCCTTCTTGAGCATTTCTTGTAGTGGGGGTCTTGTGGTGACGAACTCTCTTAGCTTTTGTTTATCAGGGAGAGTTATTATTTCTCCATCGTATTTGAAGGATATTTTTGCTGGATAAAGTATTCTCGGCTGAAGGTTTTTGTCTTTCATGATTTTGAATATATCATTCCAGTCTCTCCTAGCCTGTAGAGTTTCTGTCGAGAAATCAGCTGAGAGCCTGATGGGGTTTCCTTTGTATGTTATTTTGTTTTTTTGTTTAGCTGCCTTCAATATTATTTCCTTGTCACGGGTATTCTTCAAGTTTGCTACTATGTGGCGAGATGATTTTTTATTCCTATTTATATATTTAGGTGATCTATTGATTTCCTTCACTGTTATTTCCCTCTCGTTCCCTAGGTTGGGGAAGTTCTCAGCTATTATTTCTTTGAACAAACTCTCTGCTCCTTTTTCTCTTTCTTCTCCTTCTGGAATACCTATTATCCTTATGTTGCTTTTCCTCATTGAGTCTGATATTTCTCGAAGAATTTCTTCATTTCTTTTTAGTCTTAGCTCTCTCTCCTCCTCTACCAGGAGCATTTCTGCATGGCTATCCTCAATAGTGCTAATTCATTCCTCCATATTGTCAGTTCTGCTCTTTAAAGACTCCATTTTTTCCACTATCTCGTTGATTTTGTTTTTCATCTCCAATAATTCTGATTGGTTTTTCTTGAGGGTTTCAATCTCTTTTGTGACATAATCCCTGAATTCGTTGATTTGTTTCTGTGTGTTCTCTTGTGTTTCGTTGAGCTTGTTTATGATAGCTATTTTGAATTCTCTGTCATTCAGGTTATCAAATTCTGTGCCTTCAGGGTTGGTTTCTGGGTGTTTGTCATTTTCCTTTTGGTCTGTAGGCCTGACATATTTTCGCAAGGATCCGATGGGGACAGCTTTATTTTTACCCCTCATGATTAAAGTTAGTCCTGCAGTTTCCCCCTGCTGCCACTAGATGGAGATCGCGAGCGGTTTGCTCTGAGGCGGCTGCAGCCCCCGGAGGGATTATGCTGAAACGCCGGGTGTGTGGGGGGAGGGGTCCTCTCTTTCTCCTGCTTGACCCGGGGGTTTCCTTTCTGGCTCTCTTAGGGTGTTTGCTACACCCCCTAAGCAGTCCGTCGTCGCTTCCCAGTGGGGATCTCACGACAGTCTGTGAGAGCACCTGGATGGCAATAGTTTTCCCCGCTGTGGGCCGCCCCTCCCCCCTCTGTCCGCGAACCGTGCTGTTTTTGCCGATCGATTGGAGTGGGGGAGTACAACCTCCTACCTCTCCTCCCGTCCTCCTGGGCTTCCCGCGCCTCCACCGTCCGATGTATGGCAGCAGGGGTTTCTCAGAAGTCCTTCGTAGTGTTTGATTGAGCTCTGTCGGAATGTGAATGATGTTTTCGTTGTGTCGTAGGGGGCAGAGATTCAAAGAGGGAATCTCACTCCGCCATGATGCTGACGTCACTCTGGCTCTGCCTCTTAATAGCAGTGTAATTCGGGGCAATTTATTAACCCCTCTGAGTTTCCTCAATTGAAATTGGAGGGAATGACACCTAGAACCATTGTGAAAAGTAAATGAAATGTTATAAAGTTCCTGTACACAATGTCAGTTATATAATAGTTATATAAGATTAAATATTAATGTCATTTTTCTCCTTTCTTCAGAAGCTAAGAATGCCATTTAAATAACTGTTGGGCACTTATATATGCTATTGTTTTTCATGTTAATGAAACATACATGCAAATGAATGTTTCATGTTTCATGACTGCTTTAAAGAGAGAACATAGCTTGTGATTTTTTTTTTAAGACTGAGTTCATATACCTCCAGTACCACAGAAATCCTACCTCTTTAAGTGTTTTTCACAAGCAACCATGACTCAAAACCTCTCATAATTGTTCTAGTGATATAGAATATTCAATCCAATTTCCAAATATTTATGTAATATCTGTTATAAAAGTATTTTCACAAGCAGCCATGATATGAAACTCCTTACAATCCTTCTACTGATACAAAATAGTCAATCCAATCCCACAATGTTTATTTAACATCTACTGTACTAGGCCTTATAGGAAATAAAATAGTAAAATAGGACCACTGTCTTCAAAGGAATTTCATAATATGAGTGAGGTAGAGGAGACATGGATTTGAAGTAAACATATGAATAGGTGTGCACAATTTGCAGACATTGCAATACTGCTTTTGTATCTATTTGATGATGAATATATGTCCATTAAACTTTTACAAAAATGGTGCTAGTTTTTCTTAGTGCATAATCTCCTGGAAATACATTGAATAAAATAGATTTAAAAATATTGAGGGACTCATATATCAGTTGAGACATCTGAGGAACAGAATGGTTAAAGAAAGTCCAATGTTACCTAGCCAGCTGGGAGTTAAAGCCAGATTTCCTAAATGTCAACTAATTAGCTCTTTTAAGTAGAACATGCGATATATATTGAGAGGCTGCACTAACTCATTTATATAGTTGTGTTGTTATTTAACATTCTGACGTGGCAATTTATTTGGAAATCTTTATCTTTGTGCCAAAACTATTTGTTGATTAGAAAGCTTTTCTTTCAGTTTTGCATAATCAATTCATTCATCCATTCATTCAAAGAACTATCTGATAAAATAATTTAAATTGCCTATCCCATTCTCAGGAGCTTGTTATTCCCTAAAAGCATATTCATTTTGAGTGATTTGGTTTTGTTAATCTGCCAAGTGAAATGCCCCATATTTTTCCCAATTTTAAGACTTTATTGACTTAATTTTTTGTTAACCTTTTAACACATGTCTCTAAATAGTATAAAGGTTCCCATTTATTAATCATTTGAAAAAATCAGTGGTTCTTCAGAACTGTTACTACAAATTCCATTTAAAGATAAATTCTTCAAAGGACAGAAGCAAATTTAAAGCATGCGAGTCAGCTATTTTTCCAAACGGGCGTGGTTTATGAGATGACATTGATGACCCGATTAAGCTAAATACAGCAGTCACGACCATGTATGATTCAATCCACTCTAGTCTAGGTTTTTTCACACAGATCTTACTCCAAATAGAATATAAAAAGTCCTAAAATCTTGAGGGAAAACACATTAATTTCAAGTAAACTTTTTAGGGAGTTTGGCTCCTGCTTCTGAGGGACCAGGGTTCTCAGAGCTGCCCAGGTCATCTGTTAAACTTAGGTTGATATATTGTGTTAGTTTGGGTCCTGAGAAGAAGATTCCAAGAAATATATTGGGAGAAACACCTGTGAAGGATAGAGGAGTAATCGGCAAGAGCGGGCTCAATGCATGAGAAAGGAATAAGGCTGGAGGGATAGGGTGGAACGAACCTCAGACAGCAGTGCAGTTCTGAGAAAATCTCCACCAGGCCAATGCGCTGTCCCCAAGCAAAAACTGCCTAGTAGAGTGTTGAGCAGGAATGGTCTTCAATAGTACCCACGTTATTCTTGTCACCGATTGGATGCAGCCCGGGGAAGACTGCACTCAATGCAGTGGTAGATCCAGAGGTGGCAGTCAATCTGCTTCTTGAAGCAGTTTCTCTTGGAGGTGATCCAAGTGGCACATTTCCACGGTTGCCGCAATATTTGGACATGGTAGCATATGATAAACTCATAAAAAAATCTCAATCAAACAAATTTTCTTCCCCATCATTACTTCATCGTGCTGGGTTACATTCTGAAGAGAAACATCTGTTAAGAATACGTCTTATAGATAAGAAAGGAAAAAGCAGGGGGAAAAGGTTTGTTTTCACCCTTACACTTTTAGTTTGTCATACTCTTTCAGGGGACAAGGGGAAATCATGTGGATCTCCTCCCATCTCCCACGCGACTCTTGCCATCTTCTCCAATTCCTCTTCTTGTCCTGCAAATGTGTACACCTCCCAAGGGTCAGATTCCAGACTTCTCTTTTCCCTCCCCCTCTGTCCTCAATGAATTCTCATGACATCCACATTGGTGCCCACGTAGCCACTTCTCAAATACTTTTTCTACAGTTCCAACCTTAAGCTACAATCCCAACTACCTCCTAGAAATGCTGACTGACATATTTCAAGGCAACTTTAATAGACCATGTTAAAAACAAACAAACAAAAACTCATTATTTCCCTCTTCCAACTGGTTCTCTCTTTGACTTCCCTAATGTCACCAGTTATTTTTTTCTAGGGAAACTATGCTCAAAAGTCTTAAGTCATCCTCTCCCTACACTGAGGATTATCAGGGTTTGTCGATTCCTTTTTATGGAAAAGCCTTTTAAATCCTCCCCTCATTTCTCTCCACAGTACCAAATTCAACGTCCTTATCATCATAACACCAACATGATTATAATAGGGTTCTGCTGTTAATCTCACTTCCTGAAATAAGAATTGAAGTGTCCAGGCATCAGCCAGGGTCAGTGTCCCAGAAAGGGTAAAAAAACAAATGTGAAGCCCAGAGCCCAGGCAGCATTAAGAGGGCCAAGAGTTACTCATCTGTCAGGCAGTTTCCGTGTGTGTAATAATATCCTCTTAATGGTGATAGGAATGGTGAGCGATAGACAGAAGCAATTTAACCCTTTTGTGAGAAAGGTATTGCATTTTTTAAAATCCTTGGCAACTTTATACAAAGAAGCATTTTGTTCTTGTTATTTTGCTACTATGGCTTTGAAATATAGCATGGGATTTTTAAATTATCTTGTATGTAATCACTTCCACATATAAGAGGGTTCAGCTGGAAATTAAGTTTAAATCTCCATGTATGAAAGCTGGTCTAATCCTTTCTTCCATTTAAGAAAACCAACTCAAAATTCAAAATGTGAATCCCAACATTCCACAGGGACCTGTTAAAAATATGACAACACATCTTCAAGGTTACACACAGGTGAGAATACTAGAACTGGACATATTGTATCTGGATTAGGTAAAGCAATATTTCTCATTGCCTGCAACTCAACCTAGTCAAGCCAGGCTAGAATCATAGTCTTAGGGCTGCAGCCAAAAGTTACAGGTTCTAGAATTAAATCAAAGAAAAACAAAGAGGTTTCCCCCCCCCCTTTCTTCTCTCCCCTCCTCTGAGACTGCCTTTGCTTCTCCCATAGGGGTAAATATAAGCAGGGCACAGTGCACACTCCCATCCACACAGCACAAGAAATGAGCTCAGAAAGACTCGAAGGGGCAAATTCATAACCTAGGAGAGCAGAGATTAAGCCTTCCATTTGGAATCTGCTTGTTATCCATATCATGCATTCCCCTCCCTCCTGAGAAGGATGTCAGCCTTTTCAGTTCTTTGTTGCATAAAACATACCTTCAACCCAAACACCAGGGACTTTACCTTGACCCGTCCCTTATCCCAGAAAAACAGAGCGGTGCAAACACATGCCTCCAAAGAGATGGCTTGCCTCCCCGCTCAGCCTGGTACACACAATTTTCCCTTCGTGCTTCCTTTCCAACTTGTGAGTCAAAATCAATGTGCATCAATTTTTATCAAACATTTAGACACTAGGTGCTATAGAAATGCAAATAGTGAAGTGTAGACAAAAAAGAACATGGTCCCATATACTTTCATGTCTATTTGTATCAAGTTGCCCAATTCTAGCTCCTCAAAAGAAAGGCAACATAATCACTTAATTTTTTTTTTTGGAATTTAGAAACATGTTGACAATTAAGCACAGGAATGATCCGCACTAAGCTTTTTGTGCTACTATGACCCTCTGGCAACTGCTGTGACCAGGATCAGAACATGTGTTCATCATCACAATGTATGCCTCTTCCTCAGCACTTCTCCTAACCATCTTCACCACTCCTTTAAGTGATAATATCACGTATTCTTTTTTGCTCCTAAATCTATCCATATGTTTTCTACTTTCTATTACATTGCTTTAAAATAGCTATCTCTGAGATTTTGGGTTTTGTTTTTCTTTTTGTTGAATATTTTGTTTTCAACCCCTCTTTAGAGAGTTTTTAGAAAGATGTTTTCTTTCTTTCGAGTGACTCCTAATGTTTAGTAACAGGCTCCATTTAAAGTAAATACAATCTTCGCTCAGTAACCACAGGAGAGGAAAAAATGAGCAAAATATATTTTTCTGAAATAAAGCAAGTAGAAATGCTTAATGATAAGTGCATTGGCATACTCTTAGTTACAATGAAAATGGGTGCTTTTTATTTCCAGGTAGTTTTCTTAGAAAATAAATGGTATTTTCCTCAGGAGTTTTCTTTTATTGTAAAAGACAAAAATTTTGACTAAGAAGTGATTTTTAAAATTTTCAAGAAGTTTTGTCTTGCATCTGAGAGAATGGCAAAAATTGATAAGAAATTAAAAAGTATACATAAAATTATTTGTTCAAAACTTAAGAATAATAAATGGTCTCATTTTATTATCATTGAAATGAAATGCATTATTTAAAAGCAGTTGAAAAATATTCAACCAAATTAAATGGGCTGCTATACCATGACTGGTGTTAATTTTACCTCATTTATATTAATGTAAAGCAAATCCTCAAAGCAGAAGTGAAAACGTAACAGCATTTGTGAGTAAATTCCACTTAACGTCCTGGCAGTGTTACAGACATATCATTAATTACACTGTGCTAGATGCAACACTAAATCACTTATTGAAAATCTTCCTCTTAATGTAGCCCTTAATTTTGGCCACTATCAAAAGAATGCTTCATCGTGAAGAGCCATCAAAATATTGATCTGAAACTCCAAGTCTAATTGGCTATTTCACAACTATATTGTTTAGGGAAAAAAATGGTTGGCAACATTTGTCATTTCTGGACAATTATTCTTACAAGAATGAAGATAAAGCTGCAGATCAATTACCTGTTGGATATTCTGAGTATTGAGCAATTACCTGTTTTATCAACAATTTATTTTCTCCTCAGTAATAGCATAAAGTTAATTCTTATGCCATACATATGTGGTCACAATTGATAAGGGATTTATGATGATAATCATAAATCAATTTTTGTACTTACCCTTTTCCTAAGATATATAATGGAGTAGAAAACATTATTTGTAATATATCTTCAGTACCAAAAGTGTAGATATATTGCCATGTTTTATTACTGAATTTAGCATGTTAAAATATGCTAGGATTTGGGGAAAAGGCTAGGCTTTTGTTTTTTCTCTCATTCTATACAGGAAAGAAGTTTTGTTTAAATAAATTCATAGCATTTTTGAAAGTTCAAATCAACCTGATTAAAATGAACACTTAATTATTAACCTTTTGAAATAAATATTGTCTTTTCCTTATATACAACTTTCTTCTCATGAAGAAGCAGAGATAGGATCTGAACACAGTGCTCAAGGTGACAAAACAAAGCCAAAAATACTTATATGGCAAATTTACCAATTCATCCTATATAGACTAGCTGATAAAGGGACAGGTGGGACAAGGTATATAGAGCAATAATCGAGTTATTACAGCTAGCTGATCAATTCTTAGCGTTGGTCTAAGAGAGATGTAGCTTCAGGTAATGGGAAGAGACCTGTGAACAAGATGCTGTTTTTCTTTCATTATATGTATACTGGGATTTAGTGTCCTTGGGGCACATCACTGCTGTTGTTTTACTCAGAGCAAGAACATGTGAATATGTCATCTCACTAGTAACTTTCTTTTTTTTTGTTTTGTTTTGTTTTTTTTTTGTGGGGAAGACCAGCCCTGAGCTAACATCTGTTGCTAATCCTCCTCTTTTTTGCTGGGAGAGACTGGCCCTGGGCTAACATCGTGCCCATCTTCCTCTACTTTATATGGGACGCCGCCACGGTGTGGCTGACAGGCAGTGCGTCGGCGGGCGCTCGGGATCCGAGCCCGCGAACCCCGGGCTGCCAAGCGCGGACTAAACCGCTGCACCACCGGGCGGCCCCACTAGTAACTTTCTTTTCTGAGTATATTAGCAGACAAAATCATGCAACCTTTCCTCACAGCCCGTGAATTTTCTGTTTGGAAGTAATTTCGTACTCCTGGTTCTCTGCTTGCATAACAGAAATACAAGAGTTCTTATAATGTTAATCCTGGGCTTGTCCTTTTAACAAATGCAGGGACAATCCTTTAGTTGACATTTAATTGATTCAAAAAGAGTTCCTGAACAAATAATTGCAGATTCTTTAGTTTGTTGTTTGGAGAAGTATGAGTTAGGAATAGATTTGGCTACTTATAAAAAAATTATATGTGGTTAAATCAAATATAGAAATTTTTCTTTCTCACATAAAAGAAGTCTGATGTTTCTGATCCCAGATTTCTGTGGGAGCTCCATGACATCATCATGTATCATGGTACCTCCAACTCATTGCTGTGCCACAACTGGAGTGTCACCCTTATCCACATAGTCCAAAATGGCTGTGGGAGCTCCAGCTGCTACATCTGCATTCCAGGCAGCAAGATAGGAGAAAAAGGTGAAGAAATGTGTACAACCTCTCTTTAAGGAGACATCTTAGAAGTCCCACAGGATAGGTCTTTGTTTCTCATTACCCAGAACTTATCACATGGCCATATCTAGCTGAAAGATGGGCAAGGAAATGTAGTTTTAAAATGGTGTGTCAATTCGCCTAGCTAAACATTGGGGTTCTGGTGGGGGAGAATGGATATCAAAAGGCAACAAGCCCACCCTGCCACGATACCCATTTTTTCTCTTTTTTTTAAAGTTCCCAAAGGAATGGAAAAAGAAAAACATGTCAAGCCTGTGAAATTTAACATTGCTTCTCAGACAATGCATTAGAACTTAATGTTTGTCACTAAATAAGTATGTAGTTGCAAGGCAAGTCTCAACCAGCGTATTTCTTCCTAGTCACTATTTGCTGCAAATCAGGAATCTAGACTGCAAGCTCCTTAAAGACAGGGACCATACCTTGTTGACTTTAATTCTCAGTGCTTACCCATTATAAATGCAATGAATACATATTGACAATTAAATGAATAAATTAAATAGTTAAGATAACTCGAGATCCAAATAGCAGAAGGTAAAAATGTCACACCTACCAAACACCTGGACATTAGATTGAGTGAGACTTAACATCCCACTTAATAACTAGGGATGTCACTCACGTCATCCAGACTCTCTAGGGCTCAGTGTCCTTCCTCTTGGAATGGAGACAATAAGTCAATCTATGGTTACACTGAATTGTAAAATTGATCTGATGGTACTTAATGGGTCCAAACTTAGTGAACTGCACCACCATTCTCCTAGTTGCCCTAGTCAGGAAAGTAGGTGCCCTGATTGGCTCTTTTTCCTTTGTTCAGCTCTCCCACATATAATTAATTACCAAATCCTCTAGAGTTTTACCTTCTGTCTCCTAATCTGTCCAAATAGTTCCATCCATATTGCTACTATGCCAGTCTGAGACACCGTCATATCATCACACTTTACGAGGATGACAACAAAAGCTTATTAACTGCTCTCACTTCCTGCAGTCTTGCTTCTCCCCAGCACACTTCCCACGCAGCAATCAGAGTGATCTTTCTGAAACACAAACCTAGTATGTAAAGACAATGCCCTAATTAAAACTGTTCAGTGGTTTTCCCCTTCCCTTAGGATGAAATTTAAATATCTCAGGACGGCCATGAAGCCCTTTATTACCTGGCCTTCAGCAGCTTCAGCTCTTGCTACTGCTCTTCCTGGCCTCACACCTTTTCATCCAGCCATAGTTAACTTCTTTCAGCCTTTTAAATGTGTAATGTTCTCTCTTACAGGCTTCTTACATGCTGGTTTCTTTATTTGAAACAATGTTCCTTCTTTTTCTACCTCTCCCAACCTTTCTCTTTCTAGCTAACTCTTTTTCTTCATTTACTTATCCACTAATCATTTCCTCTAGGAAAGTTTTCCTAAACCTTACCCCACTTCCAGACTCAATGAAGTACCCTTGCTATCTGTTCCTATAGAACTGTGTGCTTTCCTTATTGTGACATTTATTAGCCTATGTTTTAATTGATTGTTTAATATTTT
Organism: Tapirus indicus; assembly: GCA_031878705.1. Taxonomy (NCBI): domain Eukaryota; kingdom Metazoa; phylum Chordata; class Mammalia; order Perissodactyla; family Tapiridae; genus Tapirus; species Tapirus indicus. Next base: position 44,307,810 of record CM062925.1, read on the forward strand.
AATCCCTATCAACTGTTAATTCTGTGAATGCAGTAACGATGTCTGTTCTCCAGATTTATCACAGTACCTGCTTGGTACATAGTAAGAACTTACTAGATATGAATGGTATAAATTTCAATCAATTCAATCAATAGATATAATGTAGGCACTAAAATACGGAGCCAAAGCAAAGTAAATATCTATGTAATTATAATAATACATTTTACATTAAACTTTATTTATTTTAGTCTATTTATATTTTGCTATGAAGTAAACTCTTTAGATTTCTATCCTTTAAGCTGTAGAGTTCAGACGCCACAGTCCTGGATCTGTTCCTGCTTTTCTTAAACTATAGATACATGGTATGTTCTGGCCTCTTAGAGCCTATACAGTACAACCCAAATCTTGACTTTTACTCTTAATTTCATAAAAGAAGGGCTATCTCTGGAGAACACTATCAATGCAACTCACAATTTTTGCTGAACCTTCTAACCATTTGTCTTCGGGGGGTAAACTGGCTTTCTTGATATGTGAAGTTCTACGAATTGTGTGACTTACTTCTGAAATGCCCTTTTAGTTTTTCTCATCTGCTCTTCCTTTCATGGGAAATAAAGGAGAAAATGTGCCAGAGGGTGATCAATAAAGTTTTTATCAAGTCTGACAATAATATCTATCCAATAAAAAAATGATTCTTGTGGCAACTGTACTTAATATCATTTCACTCTACCTTATATTTTCCTCTTCAGTTACTATATTATTTAGATAAGAATAACTTCACTGGTATGAGCTTTATAGCAGTTTTTGTTTGTAAATTGGCCTTCTGTAAAAGATGTCTTAAAAAGTTTTTTCAGTATTTTAAAGATATTTTAAACAAACTTCAATATTAGTTTTAAAAATACAATTATATGTTATTTATCATACAAGAACTGAACAACTACTAAACAAGGTCATCTTTCTATGGAAAGAGCTCCAGGAAATTGAAGATAAAGATAATATTGAGAAAGAGAACACAAGTTTTGTACTGTTTGCCTAAGGAGAATGGAGATTAGCCATAGGGAGATTACTATTTTTCATTTTGTTTTCTTAAAAAACATTTTTTATCAAGTACGTTATATTATAGAAGTAAAAACAAATCAATGAAGTACATATTTTGGAGAAGGAAAAACTCCCAGCTCTGTTTTGCACGAATTGTAAAATGACAGTCAAGATGTTGCCATGAATTTTGCCATAAATAGGCAGTACAGTAAATATAAGTGCCTGCAAAATCCCTAGGTAGCCAACTTTTTCAGTAATTGCCAAAGCTCATCTCTCAGTAACACTGTTTCTGAAGCTGATAAATATTATGCAATAGGCTTTATTTTAGTTTTTATATTTTTCATGTGTTATCATATTTCAATATTTTGTAAAAATCACATGGTAATTCAGGGAGACATGGTTGAAAATATTTAATGATAACTGTCCTTGAATTAATGCATTGTAAGCCATGTCTTTTGTTTGAATAGGACCTTTGTGGCCCTTACATCCTTTCTTTATGCTACTGAGGTTTATTCCTGATTTTTTATGCATTTCTTCTACTAGAAAACTGAAATGCAAAGCAGAAACGAAGCCTCAGAAGCCCAGGACCCGAGTATAATACGTGGAGAAAAAAATGACAAAGAAAAGCACTCAGACTTAGAAAGAACAAGAGTCAGAACAAAACAACTGCACATAGAAGTCTTGACAACAACCACACAAAAGAAAAAGAGGTCAGTGGAGTTAGATGGTGCTATCTTTACAGATAACAAAAGGGAGTCAAACTAGACGGAAAACTTAAGGCAAGTACTGATTGAAAGTGATGAAATAATGGGCTAAAAATAATGAGCATGATTTATAAAGTCAACATAGAGAATCATAAAAGAAAATAAACCAACATGAGCAATAAATGTTAAAATATATATGAGGAATAAAATTCAGAAATAGAAGTTAATGCTATTATGAAGGGAAAAAGAATTGTGGATTTGAGGATGAGGAACCAAGAGTTATAGAAAGATTTATGTCCTGATGCCAAAGATAGAATTGAGCAGATTTCCAGCAAAAGGCACTAATGCAAGTTAAGGAATTATAGGTAACACTAAACAAAAATTCAATATTACTTATCAAATCTACATGTATTAATAGATTTAATTCCATATGTACAATTTTAATCTTGATTGTGAAAAGAAAAAATTTCTTAATTATAATATTCTGTGTAATCTCCTTGATATTTAGTACATGTTTATTACAGTCTTCAATATAGAATGCTGCAGAATACTAAAGAGTTGGGGTCAGGATTTAAACATCTCAGCATTACTGAAAGACCCAGAAAAGACCCTTATTTTAAGTATTCTTGCCATCACTGTTAGTGGCACTATTTTCTTGAATTTGTGGTCCAAGAGTGAAATTGAGCTCCATGATAATTAATTCTCTGACAGTTTTATACTAAAAGAGAAAGATCATAATGATGGAGACTAATATAAATGTTGACATTTAACAAAATGCTGTAAAAGGAAATTTTATTGTACTACAGTGACTACTTACCAATTGATTTCTTAATAACCCAAAAGAATAAATGGACCTAACAAAAGTCCCTAAATTACTCTTAGAGAATAGCTTCCATGGATATATCTTGCTTTTAAAGATGATGAAATCGCTCAACTGCTATCTTTGGCTTCCCACGGATCATGAAAAATCATGAATTCAAGTTTCTCAAGCCCTTTATCCTTGGGTCAAAGGAGATTGAACAGACTCTTGAGGTCATTATCACTTGTTCGTTGTTATGGCTAAAATATATTCAGAATATGAATAGTTCAGCTCAGATAAAAGAGAACATAAATGTATCTACAGAACATGTCATTTTAAAAACGCTTTAAAATCATTTAAAGATGCAACATTTGATTTAAATATATTATTTTTCACACTTAGAATAAAAAACTAATTGTACACCATTTTACTTTTCCATTTATAAATGTAATAATGTCAAAATGATTCCTTAGGTGTGCTGACCTACGACATTCTCTTGGCTTTGTGGTGGTATTCATCGACTGTAATCATTAAGCCTATAGTAAATAATCCATTTCTGCAGTTATTTTGAAGAGACATCCTGATAAAGCCTAAAAGAGAATTATTCTGCCTGTATCTTGCACTGGAATAGGCTATGCAATTATAATTACCACTAAGCAGTAAGAGCATCTTTATGAAGATGGTTTGATAACAAATTCAGGTCAAGAATGCTAGCTAGAAGAGCATTCCATCTGCTTTAGCTAGCATCCTTTTCAGACATTCCCTGCTACAAAAAGACAATAGATGAAAGAAAAGGAAAGGAACAAAGATTCTTTGTAAATATTGGTGCTTAACTCTGTGAGGCAGATGACTACCAACCCTGAGTCCTCTGTAATTTCCTTGTTCCACACTCTGCCTCTTATAGCCTTGTCAGGTTGTAAAATCAAAAAGTTCTCCAGGGTTGCTCTGAACGTAAGTTTCTATGCTCTTTTGTACTTACTGAATACTGTGTCAGTATTTCTTTGTAATCTATTATTTTTAGTTTGTCTTTTTCCCTGTTTGCTTAAACTGCTGCAGTATAGGTTGGGGGAAACAATATCTGTGCTATCATTTTCGTACTTTCTAAAATACTAAGAGCCACATTTTATTATTATCCCAATATTTTCTTAGTATACCATATGCAAGACAGCTTTGGTATTTTACAATATGTCTTTAAGGAAATTGACATGATTAACATAGAGCTTTGTTTGGGGAGATTGGGTGTTGTGGCATTATTATACAAGCTCAAGATAAATTTTAAATAATTTCTTTACTTTTCACATAGTTTTGTTTCTGCAGGGTGACCTAAGGATTGGACAAATTTATTTCTCCCATCTTATGCTTGGTATTGGTGTTTGGTTTCAGATGTTATAAAATCAATGTTGAGTATGAGTAAGTTATTCATAATACAGCTTCTAATGAAGTGTGGACGTGACTTGCATAATAAATAGCCTAGTCCTTCAATAAGGTTCATCTCAGGCTAGTAACAAAACCCTACGTTGTTTCTATAATCCAGCGGAATTTTACCAAAGTCAAATTAAGACACATAAGAGCACATTCTTAAAGTGTGATTCATAATCCTGAGGAAATGGCTGTAATTGATTTACAACAAACCAGCCGTACTGAGAACTCAGCAGCCCCAGGTGATTACAGCAGTTGTGCTTGAGTAAACCTGTGTGCACAACATGATATTCTGGAAATTTTTTATTTGTCAGATTGTAAAATCCAAAGATAAAACACGTGGTTAATGGAGAACATTTAGCAAAATGTACTGGAGAATGATCTTGCTTAGGTAAACATTTATTTAAACACATTAATAAAAATGTCAGGCACATTTAAAAATCACGTAAAGAATCTATAAAGCGACTGTGTGTTTCTAAAGGGGAAGAATGTTTTCCCTTTCCTTTTGTAGATTCTGCCTAGTCAAGCCTTCTCCTTTTTGTAAAATTCTGGCATATGCAGTGTACTGTATCTGAAAATGATCGAGTGTGCCTCTCTGGTACAGTCTTGTCAATTACATGCGCCTTGTTTCATTAGCTACAGCTAATTATTAGCCATAGTGTTCTAGGCTACGAATTTAAATTGAGTAAAATGAGTGGTCATTTTTTATGATTTCCTTCTAGTCATTTCAAATTCATCAGACTATTTTTATTACATGTGAGAATACTAAAAATATAATAATCCAAATCTTTCACCACCTTATTCAGTAACTGAATAAGTGTGAGCATTAAAGGTGACAGAGATAGATGGGATTAACTCCGTTTTTTTTTGCTTGACAGCTTTGCCCACAACATATGTTCAGTGCTATCAGGGTTATTACAGAGAACACAAACTAATCAGGTGGACAGATTCACAAATAGTGCTAGAACACATGGTGGCCTACCAGTGTTAACAAGAAATGTCCGAATTACTTGCAAACATGGTCAAATAATGCAAGGATTTGTCATTTTGATTATGGTTCTTGAAATTGTGGTTAAAATAATCACGTTGTCTATGAGCTTCTGGATTGGAAGGTGAGATGCTGGAACATGACCTTATTTGCTATTGTGTCATGAAAACGGAGAAAAATGATGGGCTCTGTAATAGTTCTGATATTGATTCAACCATCTATGTATTTTACCTTTAAAAATAATTTACAGTTGAGTTTTATTCTTAAGGCTAAATTTATTAAGGGGAATTAATATCAGCAACCTTTTTTGTTCAAAAGTCAAAAAACTACTAAGACAATTAATAGCCATCTACTTACTAATTTCTTCCTCCATTAAAAGAAAATGTTAACTAAATCTGATTGCAAAGATCATTCAGGAATTCTAATTCTAAGGTGATTTGACAATTTTGCTCATCTAATTTTATAAGTATTTAAATTTACTTAAAAACTGCTGTTAGTCTCCCATGCAGTAGCACATCTATGAGTGTGTGGGTGTGTGTATTTTTGTTTTTAAATTTTTAATCTATCACATATTTTATGGACATACATCACTGCAAGAGGTCTCTTGGACAACTAACTGGAGAACATCACTTTAATAGCAAAGAAAATCAGAATGGAAAAATTACAGCTAAATGTTGAACTAAATGAAGCAATTTGGAAATTACGAGGAGAATGTTGCTGGGGAGAAAACTCAGAATTGTGAGATTTCCAAGAAAAGAGATCCGTTAAGAAACTGGAGAGGTTTGCAAGGGCAACAGCCAAACAGAATTTATTCCACTGGGCTCAGTATTTATTCCACTGACTTCCCTCAGGTTTTAAAGAATTTAGATTTCTCTATTAAAGTTTGTATCTTTGGGTTTATAGCTTTCTCTCACATTCTTTTTTTCTCCCCTGAGTCTTCTTCCCTCAACCTGTTTATCATACTCAGGGTCACAGGTAACCATTACTGAAGTATGAAAACATCTTACAAATTAGAATTATATGAATTTGAAGTTAAAATAGATACTATCATATTACCAAACTGGCTTGGTCGAAGTTTATAGTACTTGGCAATCCTCTCCAGACAAAACAGAGTACTGTTCAAAAGTGTAGGCTTTGGATCTACGGAGGCTGTTTTGGAATGTTGATTGTGATACTTTGTAGATGTGTGAATTTGGGCAAGTCATTTAACTTTAATGAGCCTCAATTTTCTCATCTGGAAAACATAGAAAATAATACCTATTAAATAGGATTGTTAAAAGGATTAAAACAAAACCCATTTTAGCAAAGCATTTAGGAGAGTGGCTAACACATGGGAATTGCTTCTACTATATTTATGAGACAGTAATCTTGGTTACTTCCATTTTGAATTTTCAGGCCAGGCTCTAGGCTCTAGTCTTGGGGAAAACTATTTCTATTAGTTCTCTCTGTTTCTATCAGCTAGGTTAAGTTCCTCTCTTTTTCATCTCCTCATTCAGAAATAGTAACTTTTTCTCCCTGGGATAGTGCTTCTCTTGGACTGGAACTTCAAACTGCATTTCATCAATCACCTAAACAGAGAACTACTTCAACCTCATACCATTTCCCCTAGCCCCATCCCCGGAGTATTAACATAACTGCATTCAAATTCATTCTTGTACATCTCAGAGAAAAGGTATCCCTCCCCCTGGGCTAGAGTTACTTTTTCAAACTCTCCTATGCATCCCCTTTTATCCCATTTCTATAGTTATCTCACTCCTTCAATTATCCTTTCTCCTTCATTATTTCTTTCTCTAGATTGCCTTTTATGATCATCAGTCTATAAACCTGTTTCAGTATATACCATCTTAAGAAAAAAATCCTCCTTCAATCCGAGGCCTTCTTCTAGTTTCCTCCATTCATATCTAAGAGTCTTCAACGTAACCACCCTGCTCTTCCTATTTTCTCACTTTTATTCATTCATTAAGAACAGAAATCTTGCTATTGACTCCTCCTCTCCACTGAAAACATTCTTCCCCTGGTCACCAAATGTCTCTTATTAGTAAAGCCCGATGGACAGTTTTCAGTCTTTATCTACAGCATTTGAAAATGTTGATCATCCTCTCCTGGAAGTTTTCCTTTCTGAGTTTCATTCTTTTGTGTGAGGAAGATTAGCCCTGAGCTAACATCTGTTGCCAGTCCTCCTGTTTTTTGCTGAGGAAGATTGGCCCTGGGCTAACATCGGTGCCCATCTTCCTCTACTTTGTATGGGATGCTGCTACAGCATGGCTGACAAACAGTGCATTGGTCTGGGTCCAGGATCTGAACCTGCAAACCCTGGCTACCAAAACGGAGAGTGGGAATTTGACCACTATGCCACTGGGCAGGTCCCAACTTTCTGAGTTTCTAACAGCATCACTCTCTCTGGGTCTCTTCCTACCTCTCTGGCTACTTATTGAAATCCATGAGATCTTTTTCTTCTACCTGTTTCTGCATTGTTTTTCTATTATTCTATCTTTAGTTCTTTTTCATTCAACAAAAGCACACTGGTTGGTCTGACATACACCCATGATAATTCTCTATCTACATCTCCAGCTCAGCATTCTACTCCAGGTGTTGGCCCATATAACCACTGACTAAAAAACACTACTTGGACAGCATTTCAAACATAACTTGGCCAGAACAACATAACATAACGCCTCTACAACCCACAAATCATAATTCTCTATCTTGGAGACTTATACCATCATATTGCCAGTTTCCCAAGATGTCTAAAGGTCATTTCAGACTTCTCACTTTCCCCTACATTCACCCCATTTCAACAATTTGTCAATTCTACCTTTGATATACTTAATTTATATTCCTTCTGTACTATCCTTGACTTTGCCTTATGTTAGACCCTTATCTTTTCTTACTTCAAATCCCTATTTATCTTTCCTTCTTCTAGTCTTCCTTTCCTCTCTCCCCAATCTATTACCTACACTGCCACAAACATGATTTTTCTAAAATATAAACCAGGTCACATCATTCTCTTAAATCATTCCAAGTCTTTCTATTACCTTCAGGATAAACTCTACCATGAAATACATCTTTCATGGTCTTCTTCCACCACTTTCCTATATATATTTGTGTATCATCATGCCGAAATAATTGTAGATCCTTGAAGATTCTGTACATACTCATATCTTGACTCTGCCGATACTCTTCCAAGTTTCCTAAAACATCATTCACATTCATTTTCAATTAATCACATCCTCCTGGTCCTTTAACTTTCATCTCAGCTTTCACCCAATACTGAAGTGCCCCTCTTCATCTCCTGACTGAGTTAGGTGTTCCTTCTCTGTGCTTTTATTGCAGTCAGTATATATTTCTACCATAGCTCTTATCGTTCTGAATTTTATTTTTTTATATCTTAATCACTAGATTATGAGATTCTCTAAGAAGAAAACATGAGGTCACTTGATCAGCTGCACAGGTCCCCTCACCTGATGCATATTTGGCACTCTATAAAAATTCAATAAATGATAGCTAAAAGCTCAGTTCATGTTCCTTTATCTCTGCCACCATAGCCTCTCAGTTCCTTCACTGAATCATCTTGTTGATATGTGTATACTATACTTTGCTTTTCCTATTTTCCTTTCCTACCCTTGCTTTTCTGGATTTTCCAACAGGTAATTTACCTAAATATATTCATTATAGAAATCTCTTTCTCTTCTTTCTGTGAGTTCTGATTTTCTTTGACAGACCTCACTGAACCCTAGTTTCACAAATTACACGCTCTTAACTCTTCAAAACATCAGTACATCAGTAGCACAACCTGCCTGGCTTTGAGATTGCATTCATCTCAAATAAAGTCCATTATATCTCTTCCAAGAAGTTACTGATTTAAATGCCCTATAACATGTTAAATTGAATTGATATATTGTCTTGGAAAATTATAGCATTGATTTCTCTTAAAGCATGTGATGTAACTAAGGCCTAACATTCATATTTTAATATCAATTTCTTTCCCTTTGAGAGGTTAGAGGTTCTACCTAAATCTACAGTAACTCTTGAGAAAGAAGAATGCTTTGCTGGTGGTCAGAGCCATTTAAAAAATGCTTCTTATATTCACAAACAAGAGAATTCTAAGTGAAAATATACCATAAAACATGGAATTAATGGTTAAAAACTTAATGTAGACATTTCACAGAATGGAATATCACAGAAGCCTCATCCTAACTATGGATAGAACCTATTTTTGTGGGGTCTTTTTAGAAGAAACTTCACTTTAAGGCAATGATAATAAGGAATAACATTTATAAATGTCGTATAGATGGCTAGTATGATTTCAAAGCCTTGTCTAGATTATATTCTCATGAAGTCACCATTCTTTCTTTTTCCTTTGGGGTCAAACTTAATAAAGGGCTTTTAATTGATCAGACCTAATACATCAGGAGAATTTCTAAATATGTTTTGGCCACAGTATATATACACCAAGGATGTGTTCAGCCAAACCGAATTTTGAGCTAAATTTCCACTGAAATATTTTTTTCCTTTTAAAACTGAGTTTCAGGATCACTCCTTCTTCTGAGATTGTAATCAAGAACAACTTTTTGGAGTAACCTCAGCAACTTAGCTGAATAACACAACCCTCATTTGTATCCCCCCCGCAACAAGAACAATTTGGCATCCATCCATGGACAAAAGGGTATTTGTGGGAGTTATGGGATACAGTAGCACATGCCAAAGGACCTGGGAGGAGTCTTGCCCTCCCGTGTGTAGGGAATAGGCATACAGACCTTGGTCCTGGCTATGGATCCTGCAGTGGCCCTTGAGCTCCAGCCCTTCTCAGCAGTGATCTGGGACACCTGGAGAATACTGTTTTAGACAATCACCCATAGACAAGAGAGGCTTTGTGGAAGTCCAGGTTTCCAGTGGAGAAGTAAGTGTCACCCCACCCCACCCCACCACACAAGGAGGCACATCCCAGTGCCAAGAGAGATCTTCTCAGCCTGTGACTTCTCCCATGAAGGAAAGTGAGAGCATGTGAGTGAGCACCCAGCTGTGTGGGACACTGCCAAAGAGGCCCATTTCTCTCTTGCCCCATCCAGAGTACTGAGTTGTGGGCTGCATGACTGGAGAGAAGGAAGAGTGAGAGAGTGGCAGTTAGGACTCTCTGAGCACATTAAAGTGACACAAATCCTACTAACCACATTAAGTACTCTTCATGAAGCCTTTGCACAAGGTGTTGGGGATAGCTTGCATACAGATCCCCCCAACAGGCCCATAGGCACCGCAGCACTCCAGACACCTCAGCCACAAACACCCTAACCCTATGTCTAGTTCTCTGTGTGTGCTCCTCATGGCAGCAAGAGCAAGTTTTGGCAGATGGCCAGTGAGCACATGCAGAGAGCCAGCCCAAATCTGCAAGCCAGGGAGAGAACACAAATTTGAGCTTGAGCTCCACCCTCGGAAAACAAAAAAGAGGCTGTCAGCACCCAGCCTGGTGCATTGTCAGACTGAGCAAAGGCATACAAGCTTAAGAATTCTACCACAAAAGGGAGTAAGAAATGTGGAACAAGCACATAAAAGATCTGAGAAAGCCTCAGAATCCCTAGCAGGGCTGACAAAAGGTATTTCTCTCCTGAAGTCAGTTAGTAAAGACTGAGGAGGCAACTGCTGCTTCAAATACAAAGACAGCAATGAAAGACTTCAAGAGACATGAAAAATCAAGGAAGCAGGATACACCCAAAGGTTCACAATAATCTTCCAGTAACCAACCTCAAAGACATGGAGATCTGCAATTTACCTGACAAAGAATTCAAAATAACTGCTTAAGGAAGCTCAGTGAGCAACAAGAAAACACAGAAAGACAATTCAATGAAACAAGAAAAACAATACATGAACAAATTGAGAAGCTTAACAAAGAGTAAAAGTCATAAAAAAGAACCAAACAGAAATTCTGGGCCTGAGGAATACAATAAATGAAATGAAAAATGCAATGGAGAGCATCAACATCAGGATGAATCAAGCAGAAGAAAGAACTTGTGAATCAAAGACAGGACCTTGAAATTATCCAGTTAGAAGAGAACAAAGAAGAAAGAATTAAAAAGAGGGAAGAGAGAGACATGATTTATGGGATACCATCAAAAGAAACAATCTGCAAATTATTGGACTGAATCTGCAAATTATAAGAGGAAGAAGATAGGGATAAGAGGGCAGAGAGTTTATTTAAAAAAATAATAGGTGAAAACTTCCCAAATCTGGAGACAGATATGTGTATCCAAGTTCATGAAGCTCTTAAGTCAGCAAACTCAGAGATCTTCTCCAAAATAATAAAACTGTCAAAAATCCAAAACAAACAGAGAATCTTAAAAGCAGCAAGAGAAAAGAAACATATAACTTACAAGGGAAGCTCCACAAGGCAATCAGCAGATTTCTCAGCAGAAACTTTACAGGCTAGGAGAAAGCAGGATCATATATTCAAAGTGCTGAAAAAAAAATTGCCAACCAAGAATCGGGGCAAGTTGTCCTTCAGAAAAGAAGGAGAGATAAAGACACTCAGAGAAAGAAAAGCTGAGGGAGTTCATCACCCCTAGAACTGCTTTAAAAGAAATGCTGAAAGGAGTTCTTCAAGCTGAAATAAAAAGGCACTAATTAGTAAAATGAAAACAGTGAAAATATACAACACAACAATAAAGATAAGTATATAGTCAAATTCAGAATACTGTAATATTGTAATATGGTGGTATGTTAACCAGTTAAATTTAATACAAAGGTTAAGGACAAAAGTATTAAAAATAACTATAGCTAGAAAAATTTGTTAATTAATACACAATATAAAAAGGAGTATTTAGTGACATCAAAAACATGAAAGGGGGAGGCAGTAAAGGGTGGAGTTTTTGTATATGATCAAAGTTGTTATCAATGTAAAATAGACTGTTATATCCATAAGATGTTTTATGTAAGCCTCATGGTAACCACAAAGCAAAAACTATAGTAGATATGCAAAAGACAATGAGAAGGGAATCTAAGCATACCCTATGAAAAATCATAACTTTGTAAATGAAGGCAGCAAGAGAGGGTGACAGGAACAAGGAAACTACAAAGAGCTAGAAAATAATTACTAAGATGGCATTAGTAAGTCCTTACATATGAATAATTAATCTAAATGTGAATGGATTAAACTCTCCAATTAAAATGTATAGAGTGGTGGAAGGATGAAAAAACAAGATCCAACTACAGGCTGTCTACAAGAGACTCACTTCAGCTTTAGGGACACACAAAGACTCAAAATGACAAAATGGAAAAAGATATTCCATGCAAGTGGAAACCAAAAGAGAGCAGGGGTAGCTATCTTTATATGACACAAAATAGGCTTTAAGCTGAAAACTGTAACAAGAGACAAAGAATGTTATAATATAATTATAAAGGGGTCAATTCATGAAGAGGATATAATAAATATAAATATATGTGCACCCAACATCAAAGCACCTAAATATATTAAGCAAATACTAACATATCTGAGGGGAGAAATAGACAGCAATACAATAATAGTAGGGGACTTCAATACCGCACTTTCAACAATAGATAAATCATCCAAACAGAAAATCAACAAGGAAATATTGGACTTGAACTACACTTTAGACCAAATGAACCTAACAGATATATACGGAATATTCCATCCAACAGCAACAGAATACATATTCTTGTCAAGTGCACATAGAACATTCTCCAGAATAGATTATATGATAGGTCAAAAAATAAGTTTTAGCAAATTAAAGAAGATTGAAATCTTTTCCAACCACAATGGTTTGAAACTAGAAATCAATTAAAAGAAGAAAACTGAAAAATTCACAAATATATGGAGATTAAACAGTACACTTCTGAATAACCAATGAGTCGAAGAAGAAATCAAAAGGGAAATCAAAAAATACCTTGAAACAAATGAAAATGGAAACACAACATTCCAAAACTTATGCAGTACAGTAAAAGGAGTTATAAAAGGAAAGTTTATAGTGATAAACACCTACATTAAGGAAAAAAGAAAGATCTAATATAAACAACCTTCCATTACACACCAAAGAACTACAAAAAGAACCAACTAAGCACAATGTTAGCAGAAGGAAGGAAATAACAAAGATCAGAGCAGAAATAAATAAAATAGAGACCAGAAAAATAATAAAAAAGATCAATAAAACTGAGATAGTTTTTTGAAAAGATAAACAAAATTTACAAGTCTTTAACTAGACTAACTTAAAAAAAGAGAAGACAAATAAATAAAATCACAAATGAAAGAGAAGATATTATAACGGATACTATAGAAATAGAAAGGATCATAAGACACTACTATGAACAATTATATGCCAACAAATTGGATAGGCTAGAAGAAAGGGATAAATTCCTAGAAACATACAACCTACCAAGACTGAATCATGAAGAAATTAGAAATCTGAACAGATCAATAATGAGCAAAAAGATTGAATCTGTAATCAAGTCTTCCAATAAAGAAAAGCTCAGGACCAGCAAGCCTTCCTAGTAAATTCTACCAAACATTTAAAGAAGAATTAACACTAATCCTTTTTAAGCTCTTGCAAAAAACTGAAGAGGAGGGAACACTCCTAAACTCATTTTATAAGACCAGCATTATCCTGATACCAAAGCCAGATAAGGACACTACAAGAAAAGAAACTACAGGCCAATATCCCTGATGAACATAGACGCAAAAATTCTCAACAAAATATTAGCAAACTGATTTCAACAGCACATTAAAAGGATCATACAGCATGATCAAGTGGGATTTATCTCTGAGATGCAAGGAGATGTGCATATGCAAATCAACAAATGTGATAACGTCACATTAATAGAATGAAACGTAAAAATCATATGATCATTTCAACAGGTGCAGAAAAGCAACAGCCTTTCATGATAAAAACTCTGAACAAATTGGGTATAGAAGAAATGTGCCTTAACATAATACAGGCTATATATGACAAGCTTACAGCTTTCACTATACTCAACAATGTAAGGTTGAAAGCCTTTCCTCTAAAATCAGGAGCAAGACAAGGATGCCCACTCTCATACTCCTATTTAGTATGGTACTGGAAGTCCTAGCCAGAGCAATTAGGCAAGAAAAAGAATAAAAGGCATTCATCAGAAAGGGAGAGGTAAAATGTCTTTGTTTCCGATGTTATGATTTTTTATCTTGAAAATCCTAAAGACTCCATCAAAAAACTGTTAAAACTAATCAACAAATTCAGTAAAGTTGCCAGATACAAAATCAGCATACAGAAATCAGTTGCATTTCTATACACTAACAAGAAAATATCTGAAAAAGAAAGAAAGAAAATAATGCCATTCACAATAGCATCAAAAATAATAAAATATTTAGGAATAAAGTTAACAAAGGAAGTGAAAGATTTGTATACTGAAATCTACAAGATTTAGATGAAAGAAATGGAAGAAGATACAAATAAATGGAAAGATATTCCATGTGCATGGATTGGAAGAATTAATATTGTTAAAATGTCCATACTATCCAAAACTGTCTATAGATTCTATGCAATCTCTAACAAAATTCCAATGTCATTTTTCACAGAAATAGAAAATACAACCCTAAAATTTGTATGGAACCACAAAAGACCCCAAATAGCCAAAGTAATCCTGAGAAAGAAAAGCAAAGCTGGAGGCATCACATTTCCTGATTTCAAACCACACTACAAAGGTATATTAATCAAAAAAGTATGGTATTGGCATAAAAATAGACATGTATATCAATGGAACAGAATCAAGAGCCCAGAAATAAAGTCTCATATATATGGTCAACTAATATTTGACAAGGGAGCCTAGAATACTCCATGGGAAAGGATAGTCTCTTCAATAAATGGTGTTGGGAAAACTAGATAATCACATGCAGAAGATTGAAATTTGACCCTTACCTTATACCATTCCTGAAAGTTAACTTGAAATTGATTAAAAACTTAAACATAAGACTTAAAACCATAAAACTCCTAGAAGAAAAAATGGGAAAAAAGCTCTTTGACATTGGTCTTGGCAATGAATTTTTTAGATATGACATCAAAAGCACAAGCAACAAAAGCAAAAATAAATAAGTGGGACAACATCAAATGAAAAAGTTTCTGAACAAAAGAAACAATCAACACAATGAAAAGGCAACCTAAAGAATGGGAGAAGATATTTACATATTATATATCTGATAAGGGGTTAATATCCAAAATACATAAGAATTCATACAGCTCAATAGGAAAAAAACACCAAACAATTAAAAAATGGGTAGAGAAACTGAATAGGCCTTATCTTTAAAGAAAACATACAAATGGCCAACAGGTTTATGAAAAGATGCTCAACATCACTAATCATCAAGGAAATGCAAATCAAAACCTGAATGAGATATCACCTGACGTCTGCTAGAATGGCTATGATCAAAACAAGTGTTGGTGAGGATGTGGAAAAAAGGGAACCCTTTTTGGTTGGTGGGAATGTAAACTGGTGCAGCCTCTGTGGGAAACAGTATGGAGGTTCCTCAAAAAATTAAAAATGGAACTATCGTATGATCCAGCAATCCCACTTCTTGTTATATATCTAAAGGAAATGAAATCAGGATCTCAAAGAGATATCTGCACTCTCATGTTTGTTGTTGCATTATTCACTATAGTTAAGATATCTTGGACCTCAAGTGGATTATTCTAAGTGAAAGAAGTCAGTCATAGAAGGACAAATACTATATGATATCACTTACATGTGGAATCTAAAAAAGCCAAACTCATGGGAAATAGAGAGTAGGATGGTGGTTACCAGGGGCTGGAGGGGAGTAGGTGGGTGGGAGTGGGGAGATGCTGGTCAAAGAGTACAACTTCCAGTTATAAGATGAATAAGTTCTGTGGATCTAATATACAGCATGGTGACTATGGCTAGCAATACTGTATTAAAAACCTGAAAGTTGCTAGGAGAGTAGATCTTAAAATGTTCTCACTTTTTAAAAAAATGGTAAATATGTGAGATGATGGAGGTGTTAACTAACCCTGCTATTGTAACCATTTCACAATGTATAAATGTATCAAACCATCACATTGTACACCTTGAACTTATACAATGTTATGTGTCAATTATATCTCAATAAAGCTAAAAAAAAAGAAAGAAGAACTTTTCCCTTGAGATACTGAAATAACATGCATTGCTTAGATGAATATGTTCTAATAGCCAAGTATGCATTTTTGTTCTTTATGTGAGGCCATGTTAATACCTGAAATTTACAGTTAATCAGTGCAAAATGTCATCATTTCCCAAATTATAAGTCTAGCTGCCTGCATTCTTTTACATATTTACAGTAACTTTAAAATGGCATGTTTGATTTCAAAGCTCTAGGCTTTTGCATAATCATAGCAAAAAGGGTCTTTATTTTGCCAAATAGAGGTCATTCTTGGTACTACTGAATTAATTATGGCTTTTCTGTGTGTGTGTATGTAAATACACAGACGTTCATAACACAAAAGACTGCAATAAAAATGATAACACAATTGAAGGAAAGGTACATATTGCATAAATATTATACATATATTATTTGTCTACCCAATGTTCCCCCAAAAGTTTGATGTTTGTTTTTATCCTTCATCCACCCCAAATTGCCCAATCCCACTAAATAGTTTAGACTTTTTTATAATCCAGAGAAATATGCTACGTAGGATGCAGAGCTTAAAATTTACAGTATTGTCCAAACTGTAAAACTGCTTTTAGAGGTGTTATCTCTGCCGTTGCTCTAAATAGCCCTTCAAGGTACTTCACGAAGGTATCACCTGTATTTCGTAATAGGAGCAAACTGCGAATTAGAGCAGACACACTTTTCAGTCAAGGTCATATGGCTAGAGAGTGTTTCATAGTGTAAGCCTTCGTCAAACATAACCTAGTCTTTTTGCAATTTCCACTAACACAAATTAAAAGATTATAGTTCCACAAATTCAAAAGCTAAGTGGTTTACATAAGCATAAGAAACTTGATACATATTGTAGCTTCAAAATGTATTTTTTCCTGGAAGAGCTTGCCATAGCAGTGTGAAATATTAACAATTATTTTCAAAATATATCTTAACCTCTAAACTAAAAAGAGGGTAAAGAACATATATGAGCAATTAATAAAGAAAGGAATACAAATAGCTTATTAGCGTTAGAAAAATATTCAACTTCACAAAGAAATGCAAATTGAAATTAAATAGCCAATGTGTTAGTGAGGTTTTAGGGAAACATGCACTCCTATATAGGACTGATGGAATTTAAATTGATAAGAACATTTGTGCAGGGAAATTTAACAATAATTTTTTAAAAAATCATAAAAACATGTATTCCTTTTGATTCAGAAATCCAACATATCAGAATTTATCCTAAGAAAACAGCCATAAATGAATGTAAAGATTTAGTTTCAAATATGTCCTTAGCTTTATTGTTGATGATGACACACAAAAATGAAACAATCCAGGAATCCAATAATAGAAGATTGGCCAATTAATTATGTAATAGTATAGCATTACAGACATTTAAAAAATGTTGTAGGAGGATAAATAATGCCATTGGAAACATTTATGATGTGTAGTTTAGTCAAAAAAGAAGAAAAAATGAAATTGTATGTATAATACGATCTTAGTTTGGAAGCAATATAGTTTTGTAGCTAAAACCCCAGGTCAGAGTCAGATAAATGAATTCCAGTTTGGGCTGTACCATTTACTGGTTGTGTAACTTTTAGGATGTTACTTTAACTTTTCTGAAATTTAGTTTCCTCACCTATAAAATGGAGTTAAGAAACTTTCAAATTTGCAGGGCTTTTGTAAGATTTCAATGAGATAACTTACATAAGGCTTTTAGAACAATGCATGAATATAATAGGTATTCAGTAAATGTTACTTGTTATCATAATTCTTATATAACATGTATATTTTGTATCATATTTTATATCTGTTTTATATTATATGTGTATAATATGCATATATTAAATATATGTTTATGACCAAACAGTCATCAAAATTTTTCAAGTGACAAGTTTCTCAGTGGTGGGGTTGTGGATAGTTATTTTGTATATTCCTGGATTTTTCTTCAGTGAATTGATATAACTTTTATAATAAAAATAAAATTGCATAGGTCAGGTTAACTAGGGATTGCAGTAGTAATATCCAAATGCAGAAATCTCAGTGGCTGATTTCTCACTTCTGCAAAGTCTGCATGCATCAGGTGGCTCTCCAAGAAGCACGTGCCAAGCAATGATGAAAGCCTGTTTGCATCATGAAGCTGCATGTGCCTTCTAGATCTCCACAGAGGGGGAGTGGGTTGGGGGGGCTCTCTGGGCATTTTACTGCCTCTGCCTAGAGGTGATACATGTCCCTTCCACTCCTACTCCATTGGCCAAACCAATCATCCGGTCCTTCCCATCTTCGAGAGGGCTGGAAAGCATTGGGGAGCACGTGGATGTGTGACAAAGATTAAATGTTTCTCCCACAAAAAGTGATAACTTAAAGAAAACCAAATAAACAGATTTTACTAAATTCAGAAGTTTATTTCATGAGTTCACTTGGCAATTTCAATGTCTTTCATCTTTCAACGAGAGTACAAGTTACAACTCTTTAACTTGTTCCTTAGCCAGGCCTTCCATAACAGCTCTAACGAAGAACACTGATTTAAACTGGCACCCAGGAGGGACTACTCCAGGACTGGCTCCCACTAACTTGAGGGACGACGCCAAAATACAAGTCAAAACATCTCTGGCCTCGGTTTCCTTATCTGTAAAATAAGTAAGTTGAATACTATTCTTTCTAATGTCCATCCCGCTAAAAACATGCTGTCTTCTTAAATCAACATTCCTGCTGGCTGACAGCTTTGTTTTCACTCTAACTTCAATTTATTTAAGCAATCACATATTTTCATTGGTAACGTCAGTGTCATAAAGCTAAATTAAATGTCATGTGATATTTATTTTTGCAGCTTTCTCATGGAATTCTTGGTAAAATAAAGACAAATAAATATATTTACAGAATGAATTACAATTCCATGTCGGCTTAGCTCTTTTCAGCAAATCAGGCCTCTGAGAGCATGTGTATGGCAGGAGTGGGGTGAAATTTATACTTTTCAGTAGTTGATGCTTGCAGCTATCCTCTGAGATAAGGATGGTTGTAGACATTCTAAAGATAAAGAGATGAGACCTACCCAAGTTAACGGTTAGTAAGTAATCAAATTGGGTTTTGGACTAACTCAGATACTCAATCCAGGCTTATGACATTTTTATATACGACCTTTCCCAAATTAAGTTGGAGCTGTAGGAGAGGCAAACTTTTACCTTAATCTTAGAGTTCTTTCTGGCTGGGCCTGAAAATTAAATCAACATAAGACAGATCAAGAGGAGAGGAGGAATATAAGTTTCACTTGACATAGGAGCATTCATAAGGAATGAAGATCCAAAGAAATGGCAAAACCTACTTGCTTTTATATTAGGTTGAACAAAGAGAGGCATTTGTGGAAAAGTGACTAAACTATGTGGAGAGGCTAAAGGAAGAGAAGAATTGTTTTAACAAGATCTGTTTGCACAGAATTCTCTCAGTCTGAGCTTCTCGTCCTTGATAAGAATGTTACTTGCCTTCTGGCACAGGGAGCACAGCCATACAGGAATTTCATCTCCTGCTTTTAAGAAAAAGAAGGAAGGTCAGAGTATTCTTTTATTTCCTGTTTTCAAGTGCCTTTAACTCAAGATAGTCAATGTGCCAGAGTGGAATATTTTGGGGTGGCATTTTCTGAACTCATTCAGGGCCAAGTTGGAACAGCAATTACGCTGTTTCATTTAAAATAAAACAGAGATCTGGGAGCTCTCCTCAGCCATTCTGGGAAAAACTGGGCCATGTTACTGCAGACAGTCTAACTCAGAAGGACCTAAGAAAACCGCAGTGTGGGAGCAACTGCAAAGGGAAATGGTAACAACGCCCGTGCCTCCGGTTTATTTTATTTTTCAGCAAATGGGTTCATCATAAAAAAATGCAGTATTATGTATATCTTCTCCAAGGACAGGGGCCATTTCTACGTCACTCACTGTTCTCGTAAGCAACTAGCGCTCAGCATCTTCAGACTCATCTGAAGGAATGAAATCATGTGGGCTTTCCTCCAAACTTTCCCAGCAGATTACAGTAAATTTCCTGGTAAACAACTGAATTTTTAGTTAACAAATCTTAAATACAGCTTTCTAGTGTGAAATGTATGACTTTTGTCACTGCAGGCAGAGAAAAAAGTTAAAACTATGGAGGCGTCATCCAAAGTTGCGCTGCTCATAGGAACATAAAACAGCAAAGCCATCCAGTAATTAAATGAATAATCTCCTTCTCTGAGAGAAAGCAGATTGAAATATCGGCAAGACTTCTGTGTTAAATAATTGTGGGATGTCACATAATATTACTGTTTTTGAATGTTGATAATCATACTACTACATACTCACTTTATATTTGAATAGAACCACTAATGCTCAGATTATACAATAGCTCTTGATATGTGTGGCATATATACTTGGCAAATATATTTTTAGATACTTCCGAAAGCCTATATTGTGGAAAAAGACTTTTTTTTTTTTAGCTAACAACCATATTATGAGTCATGATATAGACTATGAAATGTGCACTGAAATCAGTATTGATAAAGCAGCTGTATGCTAACAAATCCAGGTGTTGTCCAACGACTAATAAAGGATTGTGTCTAAATGTCAATCTTCACACTGCTTCATTGTTTTAATCGACAATATACAACTTCTGATGTTAGTTTAGGATTGAACAAGTGGTGAAATTAAGATGATAGAACCAAAGCCATTTAATATACACTTTTTAGGGACTGTGCAAAACAACAAACAACAATAATAAAGGTGGTGCATCAACCCTGAAGCATGGAAGCAGCCAAGCAGAATGGTACACCCAAGAGTGTTTGAAATGAGTAGTAAATGATGAAAACATTGCTTCACGATCATGATCATTCTGGTAAGTACCATTTCATAATTTCAGATGGCTTGATCAAGTGATATGCCTTAGCAATACAGCAATATCTTAAATAGTTTCAACTTATAAGTTAAAGGCTAGTATAGGAAAACTTAATTTGATATGTAATATAATAAGGTTTCTTAAGAAGATTGAGCTGTGATGCAAATGCTTCAATCATCTAGAGTCTGACTCTCAATATTAGTGATTTTCTCTACTTACGAGGGAAAGAAATCAATAATAGTTTTGGGCAATATACAAACTGCATTCAGCACACGAAGGAATATGTTTCTAAGTGGTCTATAACCAAGGAGTAAAGTAAGGATCCATTTGCTGCTATTTCTCAAGTTAATGACATTCAACCTTCCATTTTTTAAATATGGTGTGAATGTTGACTCATTACCTTCAGTGAGAAATCTCTCCATAATTTCAGGTTAATATTTCATCAAAAAATATGCAGAACTGCCTTACAAAGTCATGATGCCCTTGCTGACATTCTCAATGGCCTATAAAAATGAATTATAATTTTCTAACTTAAAAGAAATAACAAGAAAAAAACAACATCCAGATTTGGGACTGACTCAAGCTATACATCACCGAGAAGAAATAGATACATCAGTGAAAGTTTGCAGACAATTCCATCCCTCTTAATAATTTATTATTTTTAAAGATTGTATTTTATTTTATTATACAATCTTTCATTTTTCTCTGAACTTTATATAAAACTGGTAGTCTCTATATATACTAAAAGCCAAAATTTTGAGGAAAAGAGAAATACAGGTAGTTTGGCTAAGGCACTAGCATGTTTGTGTTCCTAAAAAAAAATTGTGATTTTTAGCAGAATGTAGTTAAATGCCTTCCTAACCCATTACCTTGGTGACTAACTTTCCACACTTAATGTGTTTACTCAATTCCCTGAGCAAGAGATTACAAATTCTCTTAGACTCTTCTTGAAACTTCCATTCACCTCCTGACAAGCTGAAGATAGTAATTAGAATCTGATTAATATTTCCTTGTGGGGAAAAAATAAGGAGAGCATGCTGACCCACGCTGGCAGAATCATATCTTTTGAGAAGACACTCAGGTTTGAAAAGAAAAGAGAAAATAGCAAAATCTCTAGTTCTAGTCTATGAAATAATTCCTCCCTGTTAATTAGCCCAAAGAATGTTCAAATTAATCTTTTAAAGGTGAGTTGGCAATATGAATTATTTTAATGAGGAGAAGTAATAGTTCCACAAAACAAACCATTTTTAATTTAGTAAACAACCATCCACAGGACAGGTTTTAGCAAATCAAATAATCCTCTTATTACCTAACAACCCAAAAAGCAACACTGGACATATTATTATTAATGATCTTAATATACCAAAGGACCCTTCAGACTGCTGCTGGAATAATGTTTTGTGGCTACAGCTTCCATTTTTCTCCTGACAGGATAGCTAATTCAACTGTTTACGTAAGTCAATGCCAGGGAATTGCTTATCTCATCATATTACCTTTTATTTCTCAGGTCTCACCAAATGGTCCCAGGGATATTTTGCAGCAAAAACGAATTTTCAACTGAAGCATCCTGTGATGACTCTAATAGCGGAGACAAAAGACACACTAGCATACAAACATCAAATAACCAACTAAATCAGATCGCCAAAACTTCCATGTTTTGAAAGAATAAGTTCCCATTAGAACTGGACAATGAGTTGGATTTCTGAAGGTCAAATATATTCAACTTCCTTCTCTACCAAGAAAAGAACATCTTGTTCTATTACTTAAAAAAGAAAGGAAAAGATTGGACAGAAAGAAACAAACAGAGAAAGCTGAACTAAAATTCATTTTCCTTATTTGGCTTCCTTCTAACAGTCAAAACAAGTTGAGAGCTTTTCTATTCAAAATAAGATTGCTTTTGCTCCTGACACCAATAGGGATTTCTTGCTCTTTTTTTCCCCCCCTATCTCTTCATAGGGCACTGACTCTGGGCCACCTCCCAGCTTCTACTTGCTGTGCTCAGGCAATGACCTACACAAATCCAAGGTTAGGCCAGCAGGCTGGACAGAAGCTAAACTCCTACCCAGCCACATAATGGGATTCCCCATTACTTCATTCAACCCCACCCCATCCTATCTGCCTCTCTCAGGGCTGCAGTCTCTGAGATCAACATAATTTGTTTCCAGGACTTTTATTTTTGTGTATCTTAACCCTCTGCCCTCTCGGGTTCCACACATGGTGACCTTCATTCACTGCTTATTCTTTTCTAAACTCACCCTTAGTAAAAGTGACAATAGAGTCCCCACAAGTTCCACCTTTGAAAGATTGGACAGAAGAAAAGAGAGCAGCCCGGCCTCTGGGGTGGATCCAACTTAGCCCTTAAAGCCTACAAGGTGTTCACGAGACAAAGGGAATGCACGTCTCTGGCTACTAGCAGGCATTGCTTCCCTCAGGCGCTTTGGCAAAAAAAAAAAATGAAGAAATAAATAGACTATGAAGAACCTCTGTGGAAGGGAGGAATGAGGAAAGTCTTCTGCATTTGTGTTACCCACATACTTCATGGCAATTGATTTGGCTTTGTCCCTGAGAAAGCTTTCAGTATAGCAGACAACATGAAGATTTTGGTGTTTTCTTTGTTCAAGGTTAACTTTTTACAAGTCTGATTTCCTCCCACTTACCCAGCTCTGCCACAGAGCTTTGGCATATAAAGCATTCCAGAGCAAAATAAAATGAAATAAAATAAAGCTTCTATTGTCTGCTTCCAAGCTTGTCTTATTGGCATTTTAAAGCAATATTGACCTCTCCTATAGATGTAATTTTCCATCAGTTATTCTGCTCCAGGGTAGAACACCAATGCAGAGGGGAGAAGGGGAGAGAAGCCTGCCTGGAATCACTTCTCTGCTAATATCTGTCCAGGTTCACTTATGAGCGTCCCTTCCTCCTTAGGCTGCAAGGACTTTATTTTGCTTCTTCTGCAAACCTGATATGAAGCCAAAAACTCCCAGTGAGGAAATATTTTCGTTTAACTGTGCAAAGGTCAGACAAAAATGTGGTAAGGGCATTTTATTTTTCAACCATGTTAATCTCAGTTTTGCTCCCCCACAGAGCCTCTTGAAAAGCAGTGGGAGTCAGTGCAGTGCCTTAATGCATATTTCTGGCAGGCACAGTTCAAGGTTCTGTGGGGCTGCAATGACACGGGTAGTCAAGGGTGGAACTACACAGCTCAGAGACTTAGCCAGCTTTGCTGGTTTTATCTCCTAAGCTGTTCTTCTCAGCCTTTAAGGGGAAGGACTCTGTTAAGTGGTTAATTTTATGTGAGAAGCAACCTCCGCCTTAGCTCAATACGAACACTCCAATAATTCTACAATTTGCATCTGTGAAACTTGATGAAAATTAATGAACACAAGAATGATGGATGAAATGTCCAGGGAAGAAGTTACGTTTTTTTGTCAGTTAGTTTAAAAAAAAGCACTTTTAAAAAGCCATTTTCTCTTTTTTTCTGGGATGAGAAGAGAACAGGATGTGTCACAATCTTCTTGACAGATTAACTGTGTAATTTTTCTGTTTTTCACACTTGCCTCAGATGCATCTTACTAGAATACTTCTAAACATACTCTTACTTTCCCAATTATAGCAAAAATCTATCTGGTGTTTACCAAACCAGGCCTATTACTTGTCTTCCTTAAGTTTTACCTTTACTATATGAAGTGTCCCTTCATTTAAAATCAGTTACTTCCTTCATGATGGGCAGTAGGGAATTTATGCACTCCAGTGATCAAATTGCCAGACCTGATCCAATCCAAAGAATAGCCTCCAATCACCACTGGTTGAGAATGAGTCCTGGGCAGAAGTCCAGTAGGAAAGGACTTTCGCATATAAAAATGTTATGAAGCTGTATGACGACAGAGGATCCATTTCAGTACTGCTACAAAACAGTTTGTTTCCGACATAATTTTAACCAAACACCCTCCCACTATCCTCCAGTTACTTCAAGCAAGTACACCCACTTAGTGCCAGGGAGTGGAATAGGAACAGAAGCTCGTATTAAGATGCACACACTTACACTTATGTGGCCACTGAAGTCTCAAAATACGTTTGTACAAAAATCTGCTTCTGAGAGTTACATTCTCATAGAGAAAATAGAAATCCCTTTTAGTGCTCTGAGGTTATGCTATTTTCACATCACATGCAAAGCTGCTTTCTGAAATCTTAGATAAAACTTTTAGATTAACAGCTACTGTGTACAGTCCAGCCCCAAGGCAAAGAAGGATGGAAAGATTAGGATTTCTTTTTTATTTAAATCTTGCTGTTAAGTCACGGTAGCCTGCTGAGCTCTTGGCGGAAAAAGTCAGGAAATAGTAGAGCAAGAAAAGTAAGCACTTTAAATTGATATCCCCTCATAAATTTCCTGAAATCTGCTTTTATTAGATATTAAAAGTAGTTGGAGTACATTTAGTAAGTTGTTTTCATTCTAGCATTTGTAGTATATTGAAATCTTCAAATGGCAGTTGAATCAAATAAACTTAAAGTAAGTTGCAATGGTGTATATCTGAAAAAGAATAAAGGCTTCTGAAATAGTATAAGTAATGTTTAGCTATTATACATGTTAAATTCATAGCTCAATTTGTCCCTAGGACAAAAACATGCAACACTGTTTATTATCTGTGGATTTTAAGTTTTGATTCTGTCTCTTCTAAAAGAAAATTTATTCTTTATTATTATTGTTATTATTATTATCAGCTATAGCAATAAATGTTTATTGAGAAATTACAGGTTTCTAAATTCTATTCTTGTAAGTGCTAAAATAAAAAGGAAAAAATACATAAGAGAAACTAATCTTCCCTAGTTAAAATAGAATGCTCAAGTGTGACATATTACATAGAAGGACTTCTTTCCATGTTTCCCAGCCTTCAGAATTGGAGAAGCCTTAGTGAAAGAGCTAGATTTGAAGTATATGATTTCTTTTCTAAATGACTCCCTTTCTTGTCATTACATTTACCATACAAAGGGAGACCTCACTTACCATCTTATATTAAATTGCATCTTTAAAAATACTTATTATTTATTTATGCCTTTCCAAACTGAATTGTGAGAGTTGATTCGTGACTTTTAGAAGTCAGGGATTTGCTTATGCCTATATAAGAAAAATCAAAAACATTAAGCAAACTTCATGCATTGAAATAATGAGCTTATTTAATAACCTTGAATTATTGCTGTTGGTTAAGTATAATATCAGTTTATTTATCTTTAACTTCTAAAGTTGAATGAACTTGTCCAGTGACTAAAATAATGAGGATATTTTGAACTGTGGGTCTGGACATTTTTTATATCCATTCTCTATCAACAGAGAAGAGAGCAGAAGTGATTTTAATGTGTGTAATTTCTGATGCAGCACAAAGATTTTCCCCAATATTTTGCAGCAGACGGCTAAGTTGCTTGACCTGCCTAAATCTGTCTCACTTGGCTAGAGAAGGACTGTCAGATCCATCAAACACTGATCGGAATAGATTGCTGAGTTGATGGAACACCAGGATTAGGCCCATCTTTCTGCAAGAAACTCTGTAATCATGATGAGTGGTTACTGTTGCCTGGGAGCTCAAAAGAGACAAACCAGGCTGCATGCAAGGATCAACTCGAGCCTCTTGTAACGCAACAGATATTGAAAAACAATACTAGTCACGACTTGCGCCACTAAGCTCAGTGAACGTCAGAAAGGTATGTTTAGCACACATAAAAAGTACAGCTGGAACATTTTAACAAAAATAATAAATTTACTTGGAAGGTTTCCAAGCAAATTGTATCTTTTCTTGAAACACTTCTGCTTAATTGAAATTCAATGTTTTATTTTTGGCTTTTATACAGAGAACACAATATCTTTTAAGGCAAGATTTTAATTTGATTTAAAATATAAATTATATTATTTTACTCATAAAAATGAATATATGAATACGGATTAGTAGATTATATAACCATTCCTCAAATATTGTGAACTTGGGCTTGGAAAAGCTAATATTCTTGGGATTTTACTGGGTTAAAAGCTAACGACAGAAGCTTTTCATAAAACCAGCCTTGTTGAATATTTTAACATAGGATGTATGATTCAGCTCCTTTTAAGGATATATTGCTTAAATAAATTGTACCAACATTAAAATGCATGACATGGAGGGTTAAAAATACATTTTTACTGAGCTGTCATTAATGTGGCATTTTTCTTTTTCTCTGACCTCTAGAAAATTGACTTTTTATTATATACTACATATCTGTTTTCTTTTAGTTCACAAATGAAACAGGACTACTTTTTTTGTGTGTGTGTGTGAGGACGACCAGCCCTGTGCTAACAATCTGTCGCCAATCCTCCTCTTTTTGCTGAGGAAGCCTGGCCCTGGGCTAACATCCATGCCCATCTTCCTCTACTTTATATGGGACGCCGCCACGGTGTGGCTGACAGGCAGTGTGTCGGCCGGCACCCGGGATCCGAACCCGCGAACCCCGGGCTGCCAAGCGCGGACTAAACCGCTGTGCCACTGGACAGCCCCGAAACAGGACTACTTTTTAAAATAAATGTATAGCAAGGCCTGTGTACTCTAACTGAAAAAACATGCAAAATATGACAAGTCCATATAGAGATCTGACCTCTGAAATGTATAGAACATTGCTAGTAGGTAACATCTTCTTGTGCAATGTATTCTGATGACAGAAAAGCAAAACGTTATTTTCTGTATCATCAGAACTATGGCATACACTAACAGAAAGGGATTCTGCTAGGCATAGGGTTACATAACTGCATTTACTTTTGACATGAGAACCCTAATCTTCCTAGTCACTCAAAGAATGTCCATTTTTCTTGTACAGTAGAAATCTGAGAGATTTGAGCCTTATAAAAATGAAATACATTTTTCACAATCATCCGTGGTCTGTAATTTCTGAATTTTAACATTTTGTTATCAAAGTTAATGTGAAGTATAATAAACATCACCTAATTTGGAGTCTGTTAGATATATCTTAGGAGCTTTACACATGTGTTTTCAAAATTAGTCTTTGCAAAGTTTTTTGAGATAGATGTTACCCTTTTTATTTCATAAATCAGGAAACCAAGGCTCAGAACACTTGTCCACAATCACAGAACTGGTATAGAGAAGCTAAAATTCAGTTTAGTTGAATTTATTTGGATGAAAAAAGCCAGGTTAGAAAAGTTAGAATGCTTCTCTTCTATGCACTCAGAGCCATTGTTTTTACATGTGACTGTCCAATAGGCATTATTGAAAAAAACAGAGTGAAATTACACTTACTTACTGCTCTAGTCCTGCCTCACTTTGTACCTATCATACTGCATTGTGATTGACTTCATGTCAATTGTCCCCTTAAAATCTGAAACTAAATTGTGCTCTTCAAAATGACTGGGGCTGTGCCTGGTTCTTTTTTGTATCCCTAGCACCTAACAGAATGCATGGTTTACAGGAAAGAATAGTTATATTAACAAATAAATGAATTATTGGATCAAAAAATAATTGCTTTATCTTAGAAGACTGAAAAGGAGGGCTTAGACAAAAATCCAACCCAAATTATTCCTAGAACTGTTACTAAGAAATTACCCACAAGTGACACAGTGTTTGTGAGCTTGCCAGGTTTATCAGTCTCTATTCTTGCCAGATTTATGTCATCTCTACTCTGATTCCATGTCTTCATTCACCAAGCAGTGTTCATATCACTGAGTTTTGTTTTCTGAGATTATATCTGAAGTATATAACAAATCGCTTTGAGGTCCTTCATGGATGCAAGAATTCACTTATTTACTCACTCCTCACACACACTGAACACTGAACAGTGTAGCCATTGGAAGAGTCTGCAAAAGACCATAATACCATGGTGTATGTGCTCTAGAAGTGAGTTCCAGGTGCTAAGGAAGAATGGAAGAGGGAATAATCAGAGAAGATATGTGGAATGAGTCTTAGAAAAATATAAGTTTGCCAAAAGAAAAGGGGAGCATAGGACATTTTAGGAAAAGAGTTAATGACAGTTAGGGTTATCCTCATTACATAGGTGGCCATAGGAGGCTGACTGGGTGTGTGGACACATCCTGACACGAAGGGCACAACACTGTCTGAGTTTGTATGAACAGCCTGGGCCATACTGCTGTGTTTGATGTCTGTCTGCTCCTTCTGCTTCTTGTCTTGCTTTCCTCTAGATTTCAGAACTTTAATTTGTCTTGGACCATCTTCTGACTCTCTTTGCCAACGCTCATTACTGACATCTCTGTGATTCTACTGTACCAAAATCTACTTGATTATGGATAGAAATCAACCCGTTACCATGCAAGCTAGAAACTTGTACAGCACTCTGCTAGACAGTGTCTTTGCTCAACTCCTTGTAACAGGTAGCAGGTCTCAGCTGGCCTTGGGCAAGTCACTTCCCTTTCTGGACCTTGGTTTCATTACTTAAAAATCATCTGCTTCAACTCTTTGTTCAAATGTCACCTTTTCAATGCAGCTCATCCTGAACCTTGTATTCAATAAGGTAAACTGCCCTTGCCCCCCACTCTTCACACACACTCCCAATTCCCTTTACCTTGCTCTATTTAAAAAAAAAAAAAATTTCCCTAGCACTTATCATCTTCTAACACTCAATACTCAACATAATTCACTTATGTATTATTGTATAGTAAAGAATTTATCCTTGCCAAAAAAATAGATCTGGCCTTTGCCCTCAGCTCCTGGGAGGTAATCTCTAAAACATTGGAGTATCCTAACTAACAATAAAAGTATTTTTGTTTACCTGTGGGCTCTGAGCCATCTAGGAAAGTCTAACAATGTGATTTATGATGGGGACTTTGAGTCACACAGTATCAACTCAACCCCATAGGGGCTGGAGATTGAGGCGAACTATGTGGGTAGTTGACCATGCAATGTGAAGGGACCCCAATAAAGATTCTGGACACCAAGTCTCAAATACTTCCTGCTTATTATTACAGCTCACTGCCGGGAGAAGTTAACCCTGTCTATGACTCCATTGGGAGAAGACAACTGGAAGGTCCACATTTAGAACCTCCTGGACTCTGCCCTATGCTTCTCTTCCCTTTGCTGATTTTTATCTGTATCTCTTCACTATAATGAACCATAACCATGAGTATAACAGCTTTCAGTGAGTTCTGTGAGTCTTTCTAGTGAATTCTCAAATCTGAGGGTGTCTTGAGTCCCCCAACCTTGCAGGTGGTGTCAGAGCTGAGGGTGGTCTTGTGGACTGTTCTCTAACTTTGCAGTTATGTTCATGTTTTGTTATCGGTGCCCTTCGCTAGAATGTAAACTCCACGAAGGCGGGGATCTTTGTATGTTTTTTCACCAATCTATCCCAAACAATTAGCACAGTGCTTGCAGAAAGGAGTTGCTCTATAAATATTTGTTGAATGATTGATTTCAATACTGGCTGATTTCTGCCCTTTTATTTCTATTATTAAATGACAGAATTTCATGATTTTGCTACATTATATCATCTAGTTTCCCATTTGAATTTAATTCAAAACACAGAAATGCAAAATGGATGACAGCCTTCTTTTAATATTTTTGTAGAATGGAGGGGGAAGTTTTAAAGGAGGCTTCTGACTCTTGCAATATTTATGGAAGTTGCACAAAGGCAGTGGGATTAAGAGAAGGCTCAATGCTCCTTTAATCATCTTTGTCTGACTTGCTGATATGTGAATCTTTCTTCACATCTGAATCATAATGAATGCACATAAATAAATATATAGTTGCCACTAGGTAGAAAGATCTGTAAAGAGAGATTTAGAGAAAAGTAAGCAGGCATAGGCACAACCATGTCACTCAGGAACCTAAACAAATGTTACTACTCAGAAAGGCCACTGAGGATTTTGCCCAAGGGAGGTGGATGCATTGGACCTTTTGATAGTTTCAAATTGTCTTTCTTTGTGCAGGGATTTAGTTAAGCAGCTCCATAGCATTTCAAAAGAGGAAGTGTGAACTTAAAGCCCAAATCAAAGATGAAACTATTCACTTGTCTTGGTCTATTGATTTCATATGTTCATAGAAACAAGATTTTTTTTTAAAGCTGTTAATCTTGTTCATATTATATCAATGGTGTAAAGGCTGAGAGAGCACCAGGGATGGTCAGAGGCCAATTCTACAACATCTAAATTACTCTGCCTAATAAAATGTCACAATATGTCTGCTTATATGTGACCCCTGACCTCATTGCTGCTGAGTCAATTAATCTGTTTTCAGATATATTTAAAACAATTTCTAAACATCTATGCTTTCAGTAATAATTCTAATCAGTTATTTAGATAACCTATGGAGATTGGAGCATTCTAATTTGGCTATCACTGCTGTGCACACATGATTATGGTCCAGAACTAAAAACATTGTATGTACTGTTTCCTGACATGTACCTATTCAACCCTTGCATTTCATTTCTTTGATAATAATACTAATTTACACCTCATTACTGAAGCTAAAATAATAAATGCATAAACGTAAAATGCAAACATACACATAAATGCAAAGTCAACCTATATCTCACTATTCCCATCCAATAAAAATCCTTTTGATTTTATCTTCTAATATTCTTTCTATTTATGTGCTCCCTACTCAATTCACACTGCCATTGTCTTTTGAAAATCTTTGATTCACATCTGCCTGGATTATTGCCATGGAATCACATTATTGTGATGTAAATGTTTTCAGCTGGTTCTTTTGATGCAGCCACTTTGGCAGCTGTGAAGTTTCAACGTTACCATTCAGATATGGAAGTTTGAATGTGAAACATTTTGGGTAGTCTTAGTAAGCACAGCTAGCCAACAAGTGGAAATCAACCCCCAACCAGAGATGTAATACCTAGAAACATAGGCAGTATACAGCATTCTGGCAGAAATGTGACATATCCAATCACAGGAGACCACTGAAGTAACTGACTGTCTTCCTACTCCTGAGCCCAATCAGAAGACAACAAAGCAGGGTATGGGCAATGAACCAGAAAATGAAGAAAGGACACGTGGACAGTGTTGACAGGGAATCCTCCACTCCTTCCATATCCTAAGATCTGCAATCCATTTTACCTGCCAATAAACCCAATGAGGCTTTAGAGATGAGCTGGGGCACAGATTGCTAGATAATTCTCTGTTGGGAACAGGTTTTAACAATGCAGGGAAAAAAAGATTTTTACTCCAAGAGTCCTGGTTGAAATTTAAGAAATTTCCAGAAAATAGAATGCAAAATATACATGGAAAGCTCACTGGTTCATACTGCCTCTAGTATGTCAAAAGAAGGGGACTTGCACAAAAGCTCAGGGCTAGTGAGTATATTAGAATAAAAATCCCAACTACATTTAATGGTTGTTCTCTACTTTTCTTGTCATGAAAGAACTATCGGACAAGAGTGCACGGCCTTTAGTAATTTAGGACTTTAGTGAGAAGTTTTCATAAAATGGAAGTGCCTTCTAGAAATAAGACTTGGTGTCAATGCACATATAAGGACATGAGAAACATTTTCCCCTCCCACAGAAGAGAGTGAATGTCCCTGGGCAGCCCTAAGTGAACAGGAGCCGTAGCCCACGAAAGCTTGGTCCTGCTAAGGCATAGTGGTGACCATCTTGAAAGCAGTCACCAAGGGTGTATGGGATGCAGAGGAGAAAGTTTGCCAAGATTACAGTCATGTCATGATGGGCTCAGTTTGTCTCTGGTCCATCTTCTTAGGCCCACTACATGGCCATTTCTACTCTAGAGCCTTACTGCTTCCTTGACCACTACCCAGAAAATGAAGCACAATTCGTCTTTATACTTGAATTATCAAATCTATCTGGAATTTCTGTTAATCCCAATACCAAGAAAGAGCCTGAGTAAATGTCTGAGTGCAGAGCCCTTTCTCAAGAACGCTTTTCGCTTATTCATTGTTGATTCCACCTCCGACTCTCCAACTCCCCATAGTCCAGGGAATCTATTTTAGTTACCAGGGAAGGAAACCTGCCTCTGAGTTGCCACATGTTTTCACAGCTTTGAGTTCCCTTGGGCCATATGATTTTGAAACCTAAACACTTACTCAGCTTTTCGGTTGTGAGAATCTTTTCCTAAGGCATGAATATGGCAAGTTCTGGCTCCTGACCAAATGGGAAGTAGGTCAAGTTTATAGGAAATACAAAAGGAAAAGCCACCAGTTACTATTTCAAAAATATTGTCCCATCACAACATAATGGGTTCTTTCTGTCAAATGGAAGTGAAAGTGCCTCTCCTATTGTCATAATACAAGAAAACTGGAGAGAACTCAGTTGCCAGTGAGAACAAAGAATATACTCAGATTAGAGAGATAGAGGACTACATCATCTTATCACACACTAAATTTCATTATCATTCATTCACTCATTCAATGAATACTTATTGAGTACCTGAGTGTCTACTCTGTACCAGGTTATAGGCCCTGGGGATACGGCAATGTATAAAACAGACAAAATAATCCCTGCCTTAATAAAGCTTACATTATTGTGGTAGGAGACAAAAATTCAGCAATATAAGTAAAAGAAATGAAATATAATAATGTTAAATACTATGAAGAAAACAAAGCAGGGAAGGGAAATAAAAGACTAAGAAGTATTGGACTTTCAAATAGGCAACCAGAAGAAGGCCTGACTTAAAATAAAGATGTTTAAATAAAGATATGAAAGAAGTGAGGGAGAAAGTCACATGGATTATATTTATAACAGTGAGATAATTATAGGTCACAATTATTGATCATTTGCTACTCAGTTATGCATTGTGCTAAAATGTTTACATGTTTTATCTCATTTACTCTTGATAACATCTTTATGACCCAAGTACCATTATTAATTCCATTTACAGAAGAGAAAAAATCGAGAATGAATTTCTTATTTCACATGGGTAGCTCATGACAGAGCTTAAATGTGAATACAGTACTCTCTGATGTAAAGTCTCTGAACTTGACTGTGATGCTGTGCATGTAAATAGTTATGACCCACAGAGTATAGAAAGATGCAGTCAACTCCTAGAGAGACCCCTATTTCATTCACTAACTTTCTTGAATTCTGATCATTGTGTTAAATATGTCTTCATTGATTTGTTGTTTCACCTTTCAGTTTGTACAAAGTTTACCTAAGATCAGTGTCTGCAGTCTTTTAATTTGGGCCCTTTCTATTCTTTCTATTCTTAACTTACCCTGGCTAGCGTCTCATTTTAACCTGCTACTACCTATCATTTTGAGGGCCAGAGAGCTCCATGATGCCCTTGAAATGAAAGACAAGGAAATTTTTGCCCAATTTTCTCGCAATTTTTAGGTGAAGTACTGCTCTTTTGCTTATACTGATCCCTGTTTCATCATAACTTCAATGTATGGTTAGATTAAAAGACTCTCTCCCTATGAGGGGTGAATATAGGAAAAATCAAAGGGAAGAAAAGGTGTCAAAGAACTAGATTCCTCCTATAGAGTAGGCAGCTAGCAATTTGAGAGAAACTTGGAAGGAAGCAACATTGTCTATAAAATGTTAAAGAGTAAGGAATTTGACTATATCACAAACTGACTACATTACAAATACCTAACATGTTCAATTTAATGGGCTTACAGTAGGAACAACCAGATTGTGGTACTCATTCTAGAATTCTGTTTTAACAAAGCCCTTTCCCGTCTGAGACCACTGCATATTTCATTTTCACATATATTACCTTAGATCCTCATGATTCAATGAATATGATGTACCCAGTACATTAAATAGTCTGAACTCAGCAGGGCACAATTGGACTTGTTACATTTTAACTCAATCACTGCTTTCTCAGTCCTGTTCTTTTTCATGTACAAACAGCCCAGAGGTAGATCAGCAATTGTATCTCCTAAGGAAATAGCCAACCAAACAATGATTTACCGGTTTTTCCTGCTTGTAGTCACTCCCAATCTCTGAGTGGTTATCTTAAATTTTTTCCCCTTGATTTAGGAGTTCTGCTACCCATACAAGGTCCAGTGAACATATGGAGATTATTTAGCACATACTGTCCTCAGATTTGGTACTTTAACCACAATCTAAGACAATAATAAAAATTCCCTTCAAAACTCTGTAACAAATATATTAAAATTGTTTTGGTGTCAGGTAATGGCAGAGTAGCTTGTATCAGAAAACTCTGCTACTAATGACAATTTAAAATGCTAAACAGAATATTATACAACTACTGTTTGAAAGTGCTGGAGACTAGGTAGTAACTAGAGGAGTTAGGACACTTAAAAAAGGGAAATATATAGGATGAGATCCACATTTATCTGTTTCATGATAGTTTTTATTTCCCTCATTGAAGAAAGTCTCCAGATCTGCGCAGCTAGATGATAGAGCTTCCTCAGAACTCCATAGTTTTATTGGGATGAGTAGTCAGAGGTTGGAATTGAAGGCTTCCAGAACAGTAGGAAATTGAAGGGGAAAACCCAAAAGGGAGGGGTCCACAAGGTAGAAGATACAAAATCTTAGTATATACTCTGCTAAAATAGCTAACTCTTGAACTGCACAAGCCTGGAGAGAAATTCTAAGAGGTCCAGGAAAAACAATAGTTAAAAGGTTAAGGAGCTGATTGGTGATTTCAGAAGCTACCTGCCACTTGGGACACAGAGTTAGGAATTCAACCAGTCAGAGTGATAGAGGCTTGATGAACACCTTGAGTTACACATTGAAATCCTATTAAGACTACAAGGTAGGAGTAAAGCTCATGTCCCAGAACCAAGGGATATATCCTAGTACTAAGGGCAAAACTCAAATAAATCCATCCAACAAAGCCTAAACCAAGCCTCCCTTTGATCAAGGGATCTACCAGTAATTTAATTTGCCAACACAAAATTCAGCATTCTTCAGAGAAAGTGAAAAGAAAAATAACAGGTCTCTACAATATATTACCCACAATGTCTATTAATCAACTATTACTAGACATGCAAAGAAGCAGGAAAATATTACCAATAGTTAAAAGAAGAGCTATCTAATAGAAACAGATCTAGAGATGACCCATATTCTGAAATTAATAGGTAAAAATGTTAAAATAACTATGATATATATGCTAAAATAACATAGGACAATTTAGATATAACGAGTGAAGAGAAAATTTCAGACAGATATTAAAAATGTAAGGAAAAGAAAATTCAATGGAAATCCTTGAACTGAAAAATATAACATTTGAAATAAAAAAAAATCGTTAGATGCAATCAACATGGGCATAAGAGGAAAAAGAGTCAATGAACATAAAGATAGGATAAGAAGTTGCATAAACTGAAGCACAGAGAAGAAAAAAACTGAAAAATAAATTTAGGGATAGTATCAAGTGATACTTTCTGAAGTCTCAGAAAGAGTAAAGAGAATGAAACAAACAAACAAAAAATTTGAAGAAACATTGGCCAAGACCTTTCTATATATGATCAAAACAACATATTTGGAGCACCTCAGCAAAACCCCAAAATACAAACATGAGGAAATCTACAACTTAGCTCTTCAAAGTCAACTGCAAAAACCAAAGAAAAATATAAAAGCCCTTGAAAAGAGAAACAAATTCAAGAGAAATACAGTAGGAATGATGACTGATATCACCAGAAAGAATGGAAGCCAGTGAACAATGAGATGACATCTTTTAATGGCTAAAGAAAAATAAAACTGTCAATAAGAATTCTATATCCAGTGAAAATATCTTTGACAAAATGAAAGCAAATTTCTTTTTTCAGTTAACAGAAAGCTAAGATAATTCATCAGCAGACTCATAAGAAATGCTAAAGAAAATGTGTCATGGGGAAGGGAAGTAATATCAGATGAGAGCTCATTTCAACAAGAGAGAATGAAAGGAGGGTGAGGATGGGTGAAAGGAGTCAAAAGGCACAAACTCCTAGTTATAAAATAAGTCATGGGGGTATAATATACAGCATGGCGACTATAGTTAATACTGTATTACATATTTGAAAGCTGCTAAGAAAGTAGATGTTAAAAGTTCTCATCACAAGAAAAAAAATTCCGCAACTACGTATAGTGACAGATGTTAACTAGACTTATTGTGGTGACCATTTCACAATATATATAAATATAAAATCATTATGTTGTACATTTGAAACTAATATAATGTATGTCAATTATACCTCAATAAAAATAAATAAATTTTAAAAAATAAGAAGGAATGAAAAACACAGGAAACAGTAAATATATGGGTAAATTTAAAAGACTGCTTTTCTATCATTTCTTATTTTTTAAAGATAATTAACTGTTTCAACAAAAATAATAATATATTGTAGAGTTCATAGCATATGTATAGGTAAAATACAAGACAGTAATAGCTCAAAGAACTGGTGGGAGTGAATGAAACTATTTTATTTTAATATTCTTACATTAATATGTGAAGAGGTCAAATATTAATTCAAAGATTGAAAAACTAAAAATAAATTGTAATCCCTACAGCATTCATAAAAGAGAATACAAAGAGCTATAGTTTAAAAAGCCATTAGAGAAGAGAGAATGAAACACTAAAATATGTGTGTGTATGTGTATACATATACATGTGTATATATAAAAGATGGCAGGAAAAAAGAGCAAAGAACGAAAGCACAAATATTAAGATTACGGATAAAGTCAAATATATAAATTGTAAATTTATTTACAGATCTTCCTTGACTTACAATGGAGTTCCATCCCGATACACCCATCAAAAGTTGAAAATATTGTTAAGTTGAAAATACTTCTAGCCTACCAAACATCATAGCTTAGCCTAGCCTACCTTAAATGTGCTCAGAACACTTACGTTAGCCTACCTTTGGGCAAAATCATCTAACATGAAGCCTATTTTATAATAAAGTGTTGACTATCCCCTGTAACTTATTGAATACTGTGTACAGAAAATAAAAACAGAATGGTTATATTGGAACAGAATGGTTGTAAGTACATCAGTTGCTTATCTTCATGATCACGTGGCTGGCTGGCAGCTGCAGCTCGCTGCCAGTGCCCAGCATCACGAGAGAGGATCATACCACACATCGCTAGCCTAGGAAAAGATCAAAATTCAAAGTACAGTTTCTCCTGAATGTATATTGCTTTGACACCATCATAAAGTCGAAAAATCTTAAGTCAAACCATTGTTAAGTTGGGGACTGTCTGTATATGAACAGAATAAACACTCCAATTAAAAGGCAGAACTGGTTTTTAAAAAAAATCATCACCCAACTAAATGCTGCTTTCAAAAGATGCACTTTAAGTATAAGCACATAGATAGATTAAAAGTAAAATGTGGGAAAAGATATACCATACAAACAGTAAACTCACGCGGCTCTATTAATCTCACAGAAATACACTTCAAGACAGAGTATTACCACAGATAAAAAGGTTTACTTTATAATGTTAATTTGTTCGTCTATTAAGAAAATAATAACAATGCTAAATGGTATTCACCTAATAATAGAACTTCAAAATACATACAGCACCAAATTTGACAGAACTAAAGGGAGAAGTAAACAAACCCACAATCACTGTAGGAAATATTAACACCCTTCTATCTAGTAATTGATAGAACAAGTGGAAAAAAATTAAGCTGGAATATCAAA
Source organism: Tapirus indicus (assembly GCA_031878705.1). Taxonomy (NCBI): domain Eukaryota; kingdom Metazoa; phylum Chordata; class Mammalia; order Perissodactyla; family Tapiridae; genus Tapirus; species Tapirus indicus. The sequence goes on from CM062925.1 coordinate 44,346,229, forward strand.
GATTTGAATAAGATTATCAATACTCTTGAACTAAATGACATTTATGTGTGCAAAAATTTCATAATTTACATTTTTTATAAGTACACATGTAATATCCACTAAGAGAGATGATCTCTGGGCCATAAAACAAGTTTCAAAGGATGTTCTCACACCATAATGAAATTGAATTAAAAATCAACCGTAAGATATCTAGAAAATCCCCCAAAGACTTGGAAACCCATGGATAAAGAACTAATTACAAAGAAAATTATAAAATATTTCTAACTAAATATTAATGAAACAATTTTTCAAAATTTGGGAGATGTAAAGGCAGTTTTAAGAGGGAAATTTATATCTTTAAATGCTTATATTAAGAAAGAATAAAGGGACATTCATAAGAAGCTAGCGAAAGGAGAGTATGTAAAAGAAAATAAATAATAAGCAATATAATAAACAGTAAAAAATTAAAGTGTCAAAATCAATAAAATAGAACACAAACCAAAAATACAGGAAAATCAACAAAGCCAAAATTTGGTTATTTGAAAAATATAACAGAATTGATGAATCCCTAGGTAGACATAATGTATGTTTTCACTCATATATGTGTCTATAAGATGCAAAGTAATCTACAGTGACAAAAAAGACCAAACTGGTGTTTTCCTGGGGCCACTCGGCATACCAATTTTGAGATTCTTCTCTGTTATTAGGTATATCGGTAGTTCATTTCTCTTTATTACTGAGTAGTATTCCATTGTCTGAATATGCCACATTTTGGTTAACTATTCAGCTGTTGATGGATATTCGAGTTGTTTCAAGTTAGAAACACTTGTGCACATGTATCTGTGTGGACTTTAGTAAATGCCTAGGAGTTGAATGGCTGGGTCCCATACCAGGTGTATGTTTGACTTATTACGAAATTGCAAAACAGTTTTATAAAGTGTCTGTAGTGTGTTTACTCCCATTAGTAATGTATCAGAGTTCTAGCTGAGCCTCATCTACACCAACACTTGCTCCACATGGGCAGTTTTTAAAATTTTAACCCTTCTAGTGGTTGTATAGGGATATCTAATTGTGATTTTAATTTGTTTTTCCCTGGTGACTGATTTGAGCATCTTTTTCTGTGTGAACTGGCCGTTTGTATATCCACTTTTGTGAAGGATTTGCTCAAATCTTTTGCCCATTTTTGATTGCTTTTTTGTTTGTTTTACTATTGAGTTATATAAGTTCTTTTTATGTTCTGGATATGATTTCTTGCTAAAATATATGTATAGCTAGTATTTTTTCCCTTTACATAACTTGCCTTTTCATTTTTTAATGGTATTCTTCAGAGAGCAAAAGTTTTTAATTTTGATAAAGTGCAACTTATCTTTCTTTTATGTAGTTCATGCCTGTCGGTTTGTATATATTATCTTTGCCTTCTCCAAGGTTGCAAAGATTTTCTTCTACATTTTCCTCGTTGTCTGTTACATTTAGATCTTGGTCCATTTCAAGTTAATGTTTGTATTTGGTGTGAGGTAAGGGTTGATGTTATTTATTTTTATTTTGGTGGAATAAAAATATAAGCTATTTCAGCACTTTGTGTCGTGAAGAATATTTTTCCTATAGAATTGCCTTGGTATTTTTGTACAAAATTAACCGATTGTATCTGTGTCATTCTATTTCTGGATTCTCTGTTTTGTTTCACTGACACATGCCAATTCTTTCACCAATACTACACTATCTTGACTACTATAGCTTTATAGTAATCTTTAAATCAGGTAGTGCAATCAGGTAGTCTTCCTATTTTGTTCTTTTTCAAAAAAAATTGACTATTCTAGGTGTTTTGCATTCCCATATAAGTTTTAGAATTATCAAATTCTACCAGAAAATATCCTATTGGAATTTTGACTGGGATTGCATTCAATCCACAAATCAATTTGGGGAGAACTGACATCGTGACAATATTGAGTCTTCCAACCCATTAAATAGTAAACCTCTCCATTTTTTTACCACTTTTTAAATTCTTCTCATTAATTTTCTGTAGTTTCAATGACAAGCTCTTCTATACCTTTTGTTAAATGATTCCTAAATAGTTTATAATTTCAGTGTTATTATGAATAGACTTTTTTAAATTTTAATTTAAAAATTCCTTGCTTATAGTATGTAAAAATTTTGTATGCCTTTATCTCCTGTGACATTACTAATTTTACATATTAGTTCATGTAGGGGTTTTTTGGGTACCTTAGGTTTTTTACTTAACCATCAAGTCACCTTCAAATAAAAACACTTTTTCTCCTTTCTTTTCGACTGTTAGGGATTTTATTATTTACCTTATTTCAATGGTTAGGACCACTAGTACAGTGCTGAATAGTAGTGGTGAGAGTGGGCATCCTTATCTGGATGTCCATCTTTGGAGGAAAGCATTCAACATTTCCCCATATAAGTATAATGCTAGCAATAGGTTTTAGTAAATTCCTTTTATCTGTCTCCAGTTTGCAGGGGTTTTTTAACCATAAATGTATGCTGAATTCTGCCAAATGCTTTTTCCACATTTTCTCCACGCAGTATGTAAACTCTTTATATAAATGTTTTAACAGCTTGCCAGTTTCTATAAAAAAATTCTGTTAAAATTTTTATTGTGATTGCTTTGGATTACTAGACCAATTTGTAAAGAACTGACATCTTAACAATATTGAGTCTTCCATTCCATGAATATATTATATATTTTCATTTGGGAGTGAGAGAGCTTCCTTAATTCTTTTCTTCAAATAATGTATATATTTGTTAAAACTTATCAAACTGTCTAATTAGAATTGGTAATTTTATAGTATGCATATTATACATGTATTTAAATAATAAAAAATATTACCTCTTTTATTTTTGGTTAGGAAATGGAGGCTCAGAGAGAATGATTAACCCAATATCTAGCTCAAACATTGTTTTTCTAAATATGTAACAGTTCCTAAGACAAACTAAAATACAAATTTAATTCATCTAGCTCCAATTAATAGGAGCATCCTTTCTACTATTGTCTCTTTATTTCTGAATGACACATACAATGGCCTAATAAGCATGATGTAAGGTGATCATCAAATATTCCAAAAATAAACACAAAACACAGGGTGATGATACCTCAGAAATTTTTTACAAGATAAAAAATTACTTTTCAAATTCTTATTCCCTTTATTGCAATTTTTGAAGTGTTTTCAGAAATACATTAATCAACACTTAATACAGATCCTAATCCCAGTATCAACCTATTTATACAATATTTTTTAAGTAGCATGTTAATTTTATAATACTAAATGTGTGATAGGAAAAATATTAAAACATAATTTGAAAGTTAAACTCTGATGTACGTGTAGTGGCAATATTTTGCTGACTATTATACCTTAGAGATGCCTATAAATATTTGTTGAATGAAATAAATCTAATATAAGAGTTAAAATACTTTCTTTTTATTGTAAATTTTGTGCAGCATCTAGGGTCATGAAGTAGGAAGCAGCAATCAGAATATTGCATCTAAAATGTAAAACTCTGACTATGCTTCCTATAGTGTACACAGATCAGATTCATCGCTGAAGTAAAATTGCCTATCCTGTATGAGACTGAAATGTAACATATTTGAAGAGCAAAGATGTTCTTCTAAGACGTTTTAGAAATTATTAAGTGCAATATCAGTCATTTCCACCTTATTTTCAATATGAATCAGTAAGTTAATACCAAGGTTATTTGTAATGACAGAGTGAGGGACATTGTCCTCAGTTAAATGCATTTTAAGAACCAGAGGGAAAATGAAGAAACCTTACCCTATTACCTACTACCTTATCGTAATACCTATGATACCTCCAGGCAATCTCTTAGTCACCCTCTCTACAGCAAAAAAAGCTTATCTTGATTTTCTAAAAGAGAAAATACATCCATTCCAGTGGGAAGATATAGACAAGAAACAAATAAATATGTAAAATCCATAAATGATGATAAATACTATGAAGAAAAAAAAGCAGGGAAGAAGGATAGGAAGCTATTTGTGATTTTTTTTTCTTTTTCCTTTTTTCTTTTGCTGAGGAAGATTTGCCCTGAGCTAACATTTGTTGCCAAACCTCCTCTTTTTTTTGTATGTGAGACACTGCCAGCAAGGCCACTGACGAGTGATGTAGGTCCACACCCAGGAACTGAACGGAACCTGGGCAGCCAAAGCAGAGCAAGCTGAACTTAACCACTAGGGCACCAGGGCTGGCCCCTATTTGTGATTTTTTTTTTTAATGCTCCATAAATCTGTCTTTATATGAAATCTCCTGAATTTTGAATGTTAAGAGATTTTTTTTTAAGTAAGAAAAATAATGTAAGCTCGTACTGTACAAGCCAAACAAAACAACACACTTCTGGGTCAGATTTTGGCAAAAGATCCACCAGGGTGTAAACTCCAGACTGGTTGACATTTTGTGTGGCTTCACATTCTAAAGGTTTATAATACTATAAATTGGCCAAAAGAAGGAAATACAACTCAAACTATAAAAGAAAAACCAGTAGAATTTGGAATTAAAGCAATCCTATTTTACAATATCATAAAGAATCATGGATTGATGCTGTAAGAGCTCACAGAGTTGACTTGAGGCACAGGCGGCAGATATTCAACAATTTGTGGGACTTAATGGGTAAAGAAATTAAGAAATTTATAAAAAGCTGAAGGGTAGCATACACCACCCCAAAATATGCCACTTTGGTATATTGATTATTTTGAGCTAGGCACTTGAAAAACACCAAATACAGGGAAAGACTTTCTCTGAACTCCCCTAATCCTCTTATCTTTGAAAGATAAATCTTTCAAAAGGAACTCAATTGTCATAAATCTCCTCCCAGGGAGTTTCATCAACCAGGGAAGATTGACTCACCACAGAAGAGGAGACCAGAAGTCAACACTACTCCCAGACAGACTTTGTCGCAAACTGTCATACCTCCTACCTATTCTTCAAAGGGCCCATTCATCTTTCCCCAAAATCATTTACTCTTCCCTAATAAGAGGCCTACATGTCTCTTCCCCTTTCCCTGTTAAGATGGTATTTAATACTAAATTCTAAGCCTCCTCAGGAAGTTACTCATTTTTCCCTGGGTATCTCCCATGTATACGTGAGATAAACATGCTACTAAACTCCTGTTTGTTTTCTCTTGCTAATCTGTCTTTTATTATAGGAGTCTCAACCAAGAGCTCAGGAGAGGTAAAATTGTTTTTCCTCCCCTACAAGGCCAAAGGAAGAATAAATTATATCAAGTCCACATAAAGAAAAGGAAAGGCTTCAACTTTACCCAAGATATGTACTTGTTCCCAGGGAAATTTAGAAAAATAAATGCAGTAAGAAAAAAGTATGGCAGTACTGGTGTGTTAGCTCAATTGCAATTTAAATGGGTACACTTTCACAGGAATTTACCATCAACGGACTCTCCCTGTATCTTCTTTTTCACATAGGAGCCCACATACTGATTATTATTGTATGATTTTTGCTGATAAGATTTTTTTTTCATTCTTTAAAATTTCTTCCTTTTACATATATTCTGGGATTCTGGGACTCATATCAATCAACTCATTCAACCTGAGCATCTGTCTTAGCCACAAAGGTTTTCCAAAACCCCTGCCTTGACCCTGAAGTTCCTTAAGTTTACCACTTCACAGTTGACTTTCCTACCCAATGTGTCATGGAGAGGGTAAACAAATGACCAGCCTTTGTATGTTGTCCCAAATGCTGTCTGGAATCAGCTCATTGACAGTTTCTTCATGTCATTTGTCTGCCTTCTCAGGTCATGACTTCAATCATCTTTCTCTGAATTTGGCAGACCTCTTGGGGCTGGACACAACTAGTTTTCTGGATCAGGTTGTTGAAGTTTTTTTTTGTTAAAAACCCACACAGAAAAGACAAAGCAGGTAACCATCAGTAGTTTTAACAACAGAAGCTTCAAGTACAGTCTTCAATTTTTTTCAGTGTCGAACACTTTCTGTCAACAACAAAATTCATTTCTTGGGAGTTACACAGGCAGTTTTTGCCCAGAACATTTTTAGTAACTATTTTCAATTTTCTACCTGCAATTCCATTGTTCTGTAGATCAGCAAGGCTCATTTCAAAAATACAATCCTTGAAGTCATCAGATACAATTTTGTGTCTTGAGTCCTTGGGTCTAGTGTCTTCCCAGTATTTTTTATGTTGAACATAGCTGGTACTTCCCATCATACAATCTTCTTAGGAAAGAAATTCACCACTTTGGACTTGGCTTGCTTTGTGCTGTCTTTCCATAAGTTACTTTTCCTTTCCAACTGCCATGGTGATGCTCAGAAACCCAAAGGGCAGCAAATGTATTTTAAAATAATTCCAGATATCCCAGCCACCATAAAAACTGTATCCAAAGAAATAAAATGTGTTTGAAGAAAATAACGTTTCAAATCCTTTCCTGAAGTTGTGGCACTTATGTTAAAACAGGATTTTTTTTTTCCTTTTCTTAATCTCACTTTAAAATATTATCCTTTTCAAATTTGATTTATGTAGCTGCTAGATGAAGGAGCTCTTTTAAATAATTGCCAAGAGAACAAAATAAGAATCAAAGTGTCAAATTCCCTAACATTATTTTGTAGGTAGCCTTAAATACTTCTTTAATGCCTGAGAGAAATCAAATATTGGTAATCTGTCTCTGTCCATTTCTCTCTTCCCAGATAGCTAATGACATGCATTATACTTCCCTGACTGTGTGTACCTTTCATTTCACGCAAAGCCTTTAATCCTTCTCTTTTTAGATAAAATGCCATCACCATAGTGTAGTAGGTTAAGATTGATTGACAAGTGCATATAATTATGGCTTCAATAGTGGAGTATGTTTTACAGTTGAAAAAAAATGCACAACCTTGAAAATAAAGAAGTTGTGCCCTTTCTCTGGGATAAAAGAATCATATCAAATTGGTTCATTTCTTTGCTGGAATGAAATAAAAGACTTTCTATAACAAAGAACACCACCCAAAAGGCTGCTGGAGGATGCCTTTCTTGACTACATAATGCTTTGCCAATAAGGAAATCAAAAGAGATAAAAGTGGGATTTTAGGAGTTTGTCCCTTTTACTTCATTTCCCCTTCATAGTTCATACATAGTTGAGAATAAAAAGAGATAATAGCAGAAACATGTAACATTCAGAAATACAAATTTATAAAATATATGAAAGGATGAAGTTTGTGAATTAAAACCAAGGATTACAGTTGGTTAAACAAGCTTCCCTTACTTTATGGGCCTTAAATTCTAGCAAAATCCCCAATAAATTCATGCTATATTCTTCTAGTCTTGGTACTCTGTTTCAATCTATTCAATACAAAAATATTTATAGACTTAGGATATTGTGCGGAAATGGTATTGAATACACCAGCAGGGAACCTGAGGTCCCGGCAGTCCATGGGAAGAGAGAAGCTTCGCCCATCCGATGGTGGGTATGGTAATTGTGTGTAGATTTGCAGGCATGTGTGGTATTTGCTCACCCACTTATTGAAGCATTATTTGAGCACCCACTATAGGCCAGGCATCACAAGATTGCCCTTCAGCTCTCTGCACTCAGCTAATAGAACCTCATTGTGTCTTCTTTTTGCTAGGCTAAGCACTTCTGTTTCCCTCATAATATAATTTTAGATGATTCATTACTTTGAACCCCTGGATCTTGTCTGTCAAGAGAAGAATGTGTTAAGCCCGTGAGCACTTTTATCCTGGACACCATTCTTTTATCCATAATGTCTCAAAGCCCGTGAAAATATGATTCAGCCATATACTGCCCCAAGAATTCTGTAAGGAGTTGGAATGCCTTGCATCTAATAAGAGAGCGGAGGAGTGTGACAAGGGGGAGAGGATCAATAAAAATATTTTGCAACTGGGGCTGTCCCACTGGCATAGTGGTTAAGTTCCTGGGCTCCACTTTGGTGACCTGGGGTTCGCGGGTTTGGATTCCAGGCTTGGACCTATGCACCATTCATGATGCCATGCAGTGGCGGCATCCCACATACAAAATAGAGGAAGATTGGCAACAGGTGTTAGCTCAGGGCCAATCTTCCTCACCAAAAAAAAAAAAGAAAAAAAATATATATATATTTTGCAGCCACTAATACTTTAAGGATAAACATCAAAATACTTAGCTGTCATTTCAGAAATCAAAAAACAACATCCAGAAGCAATTGGACACTGCTCAGGTTAGCTTGAGAGGAGCAGGAGAGCAACCCAGAATCCCAGGCATTTGTCCAGTGAGGTCAAGACTTGATAAAATCTCTCAAGAAGAGGTAGAAGACACATGAGGTAAGAGGGAGGTCCAAGTTGTGGAGAAGACAGCACAGGCCTGGAACGTTTGCAAGGAGAGACAACTCAGGGAGTGGGGAAGAGAGAAAGGAAGCATTGAAAGACGAGAGAAAATGAATGCGAAATCTAGCCGTAAGAAATTTATTAGCCATAACAGCAATGGAAGGAAAGATGACTTGGCACTAGCATTTTTTTTAATTAGCTGCCAGTAGGTGATGATGAAAAATACAGTGACTACTGGTACAGTTTTGCACCACTGCTTTGATTCAGGCTAATGAGTCAGCAGTTTTAGCCTTTGGAACATTAGAGCAAATGTCAATATAGTGTGAAAGACAAATAATGCCTTAGTATTATTATGAAAAAATTTTCATCTTTCAGACTCTCTGGAAGAGTCTCTCGGGCACCCCCAGAAGTCTGCAGACCTCACCTTGGGAAGTACTGCATATATTTCATTTTATGATCCATATGATAAACACCTTTTCAATATTTATTCAAAGGTGATATTTCTTACCTTCCCCCACCTATGGCCTGCCACTGGGGTGAAAATGGCAAGGAAAGGAGTCATGGCATTTACCTCTTTCTAGTTCACTATCTAACCCACTGCATAACAATATCTCTGGGGCTGGAAAGCTGATTTAGTGCTTTCTGGGCCTGTTATAGGTTTAAGGCTTTCATGGATGAGTTCAAGGATTCTTCAGAGACCCCACTCCCTACAACTAGGGATTGTTCATCTGAAGTTCCGCTGATGAGTTGGATATGTCTCTGTTCTTGGAGGTCGTTTCTTCCTTCCGCAGTCTCAAAATTCCTGTCAGCTCCAGCTTGTCTCTGGCCAGGCTGTTTATCCCAGAAGTTGGCAATGTTCCAGTCTGTTCCCCATCCTAAAGGATTTGTCCTCATTTCTGAAAATTTCCTCAAATATTTGTATCCAACTGAATGAGTTCTGAATTATATAGTATAATTGTTTGGCAAACCAAATGTCCATACTACCAATCAATTCTAAACTACCTAAGAACAATATCATTATGCTGAGCAAAAGACATTTAATTTAACCACTGTAAATAGTCTTAGAGTACCTTCAGAGTAACCATGTTTATACGCAGTCTCTGAATCAGCCTACAACTTTGTCAATTATTTGACTATCTTTGTAATCAGTACAATTTACTATGACCAAATTAACCACAGGGTAATCAACATCTTTTGCTAGAGTAACCAAAATAAAGTGTTTAATCACTGTTTATGTTTCATTATAACAAAGACTGACTATTTTCATTTAGATATACATATATTTTTTCATAAAATTATGTTTATATCTATACATATACACACATAAATATTATTTCATATGAGTACAGATTTTATGGTTGAAACCCAAACTATTTTAGCCTATTTTCATGAAGTTTTCTCATAAAAATTTATGTATATATTTAACTTGTACCAGAATCTCAAATAAATATTTCAACAAGAAATATGAAGACAGTGATTATATACTTAAAGTGAGTCAACCAAAAACATATACTCTTTGAAGTTTAGCAATAATGTAGGAGATCCTTCTCTTTTATAATATTCCTAAACCTTAATGAAGTATTTTAAATAATTAATTTTACTTTAATTAATATAAATAAATTTCTTAATGAATTTAATTTAAATCCCTATTTAAGATTTAATTTAAAGTGCTGCTCTCTAAACTGTGTAGCCTGACCGTACAAATGTTCTTAATGCCAGAAATGATTTGTACTTTAAAATCCTCAGGGAAAAAACAGATAAAAAGAAGAAGGGATCAGCACATCCTTAGTAGCTAAACCATTATTTACTTACTAGGTTTAGTACACGAGAGGGATATTGTCAGAGCGCTCACTGCTACGATAAAATTAAATCACATCAGCATTTTTCACACCCAACAAAAGAAATATGTAATATATTGAGAATTGTACTTCCTTTTAAAGAAAAAAATAATCACCTTCTCAGCTCAATAGCCTACCTTAATCTGGTGATTAAATTCCAAGGATGAGTGATCTTGAGTTGCCATAAAAATATAAAGTGTATCCGTATATTGAATTTTATTAATCTCCTGATTTGGGCCGCCTTGGTTTCATTCTTGGGACAAACTAGAAAAGTCCATTTATGCTTACGTACTAAAGCATAATTACTATGATTAAAAAGTTGCGGTAACTTATGAGCTGTAAAACTAGTAAATTATATCCAGCCTGTAAGTAGAACTAATTATAAAGCTGTTGCTTGATTAAGGTGTTTATATTAAAGAGTATTAAAGGGATTAGTCCAAAGCTTTACATCCTGCAGCACAGAATTAATATGCAGGATTTAAACACTCAAATTAATTCAGGTGCAGCAAACAATTATATGAAATAGGAACACTCGACCCAGCTAATGACCACACTAGTCCACCACACTAATTTATAATCATGTACTTATTGACCTCTCTGCATGTTCACAAAAGGACTGTTCTCATGCTAATTTCTGCCTGCAAGCCACTGTCCTAGTCCTGTGTCTAGTTACCATGGTGATTAGTGCCAGGCAGGATGCACAGACTCTAGTCCCTAATGTCATTGCAAGTTTCATCATAATAAAACATCTCATCTTGCAAGAAGTTACATGTAAATGATAAACTCTACATCATTATCACCATCAAGAAGAAGCATTTAGTAAGAACTTACTATAAACATTTCTAGTCTCTTCACTGAACAGTCTAGTTGTGCTTCACACCTGACCTCTGTGAGTTTATCAGCTAATTGGAATAAATATGTGGAAGGAGAGAAAGAGTAGGTCAGAATAATAGCTAGTGTTGAAGATCTAAGATTCCTGTAGCAGACAATTCAGCTAGTCAAACCACATCCCAGTCCATTGCTTAGCCTTCTCCAGGATTTGTTCTGAAATAAATAAATGCAGTCCAGTTCCCCTGGGATTTATTCATTCAGTTTTTTTCAGCAAACAATTAAGCCCGACTTTATGCAGTATGGAAGGTTAAAAAAAGAAGTTGATAATGCAGCCCTTGATCCACGGAACTCAGGGGCATGCACTTTTGTAGGAAAGAAAGATAACCATGCTATCAACTGTATACAGATTTGAAAGAGTATGGGCATAAGAGAGGCATAAAGAATTACATGAGCTCATTCACAGGAAAGCTGACACCACAGGCAGTGCGGGTGTCATACGAAGCACCAGACTGAGAGCCCAAAGACGTGGGTTAGACGGGTCTTGCTTGTCTTACTAGCTGTGTGCATTTAGACAATTGCTTTAATGTACCTGTGCCTCATTGACAAAATTTTTTATTTTACACGAATCTAACAGAATTGTTGAATTGGGTTAAAAGCTAGCTAATATCCTGTATGCGTATAAAGGGTCACTCTTGCTGTTGTTGGGTATCCCACCAAATACATGGCTGGCAAGGTGATCCACCAAGAGAGAACACAATTTGTCTCATTTCTTAATGTTTCTTTCTTTTTCTTTATCTATCTTTCTCTCTATCTATTCATTAATTTATTCATTCACTTACGGCTGCTTTGGCCAGAAACTGTTCTGTTCTGAGAGAGGGTAACCCAGCAAGCAAGAATAAAACATTTATCTTCTCTCAGTGGAGAGTTTTTAATCACTAGGCCTTCTTTAGTCTCAAGGAAGGGTGAAAAAGTGTTGAGAAACTCGGAGGCATTTTCTGATGAGTCATAAAAATTCTGCATAATGGGCCACATGAAAGTAACAAAATGAGAGTGTTGAGGAGGTGGCCCTAAAGGGAGAGTTGGAGTATTATCTGGAAATATATCAAGGGGAAGCAACAGAAACAAAGGATTCTCAGTCCAGGGTTCAAATGCCTGGCCCTGAAAGTTGTCCTTTGGCCAGTTTGTTGCTGCTGAAATGCTGAGGCCCCTAGGAAAATCTAGGAGCACTGCAGGACCTGAAACCCAGCTCCAGCTCCCGGAGACAGCTCCGTACCACGGGAGTGAGAGCAGAGGTGACCTGGCTGTCACGCACATGAGGCTTAAGCTTTAGGGCCTTTTACCTGACCAAGCCTCTCCAAAGGGTTAAGACATCTGGCTCTCTCCACGCTCCTCTCCCCCAGACTTTCCCTCATGTTGGGTGGCTTTGCAGTGGCTCTGAAAGTATTGGAATCTGGCTAAGGGAAAGGTGAATGGAATACATCTACTTTATCCCCAATTAAAATTACGAGCCCTATTATAAATACCTAAAATCGTATTTAATACATAATAGGTGTCCAATAAACATATTGCCAAATGCACGATTGAATTTGTAGTATGTCATTTTCGCCTCATCCTGTAACTTTGCCTGGCAATGCTTAAAAGATTGGAGGCGAAGTACATATAGAAAAGAAGGCATTCAGTAGACTTGTCTTTAATGTTTGAATACCTTGCCTTGAGAATTACGTCATAAGATGTTAAGAAATCCTGCATACCTAATAAGGAAGACTTGCTTTGTTGGTAACAAATAAACGCCTTTTTATTTTAACTCTTCAGAGGCCACCAGAACTAAGGATAATTTGGCATCTTTTCTACTGAATAAAGTTTCTCTGAGCAATACCCTACAACAAATAGGCCATGCCAGAGTCACTCAGGAATTGAGCTGTGTGATGGATAACCTGGCTCTGTGTATATTACCTATTTTAGAGTAATATGGAAACGAGAATTTGCATTTTTTACATACCAAGAGCTTTTAATGAGCAAGAGAGAAGATGCATGGATTTGTACTGACAGTAAAAATGGGGAAGGAGGTTCTCATGATCTTAAAACCATATGCTTCTCAGAGCAGAAATGGAGTTTTCTGATTTTCAGGAATAATCGTAAAACCTGGCATAGTCTTGGGCATAGTAAGCTACTAAATAATTACTTGTTTCTAAGACAACTGATGATGATACTCAGTTGGAGAAGAGAAGATACAATTTTAGGATCTATTTGAATGAAGGAAGAGCCTGAGATGAGAGGTGTGCTCTCAGGAGAATCCCATAGGGGAGTCAGAGAAGCAGAAGAGGGCAGGAAAAAAAGGAGGCCAAGCTGTGGTTTCAAGAGAAGTCTGTCCTCAGCTTCTTTTCATGGGGAGCTTTGGGGTGCAAACTTAGCACTAAGGTTGTCCCACCAGCATCAAAGGAATGGGCTCTTAACTCCCCCATCATTCAAGCATTAATCATGATCTGCTCTTGGGGGAGGAGGCATGAATACCCTTTCAGACCTCTCCAGCAGGTTCTGTTAGGAAGGGCAATTGTGGAAGAAGGGTGTGGATGTGAACCATCAGCAGCCAATGTCCACTGCAGCTGGTGTATGGGTGCACCAGCCTGGTAAAGGGCCCAACAGCAACTGCAGCAAAGCTACACAAGATATTCTAGGTCTGCGCCCTAGCTTGGGTGGCATCATAGAAAAAAATAAAATTGCTGGATTAAGGGAGAGTTAAAATTTTACTGCATTCATATAATAAAAAAAAAGTTATAAAAAATAAACTGTTTTTCCAAACACATTTGCCAACTCTGTGGCAGGCACTAGGCTACACAATTTATATACATTGTTTCCTTTAACCCTTTTAAAAACACATTGAAGGAGCTATCATTATTCCCGTTTTACAGATGAAGAAACTGACACTTATAAAAATCACATATCTATTAAGTAGTAGATGTGAGAGTCAAATTCAGGTCTGTCTGGCTCCGAAATCCATTCTCTGAACATTAAGTCATTCTAACAGATTATTTTATAAACATCAAATATTATTCTATCAATAAAATTCTGGTATTTTCCTGAATTGATATGGAATTCTTTCTTTCTAAATATACTTCTTTGTGTTTAAAGAACATAGAGAAGGAACCCACAAAATGCTCCAAGTTTGAGTTGAAATTAATATAACGTCCACTAGAACCATAAAGTGTTCTCAGAATATACTGTAAAGCAATAGTTGTTCGCTGGAGAAGAGAGAATTGTCAAACTAACAAGTGGATCAGGCACTATTAGCAGCTTTCCCTAAAATGTGCACTGTGGAACTCTACGGTCCTTAAATATTCCTCAAAAAAAAGTTCTTAAATCAAATAATTTTGGCAAAACTACATATGTGATCTGCCCCTTGAAGACCCACATAGCACATTAACATGTTAAATGTTCTGAGTAGTCCTGAATCAAGAATTCTGTTTAACTTTGTTAACCCAGCCTTTCCAAACTGACTTCTCCACAAAATTCTTTTTAGAAAATTTTTTAAACACTTATTACATTTTACAGGATACGAGTAGTTTATGGACTATGTTTTAGGGAACATTGGTGTACTGTAGATAAATGGATCTAAAAGTATTGCAAAAAGGAAATTATAATAAAATGTATAAGGAAACAACAGTTAGGAAGTGTTAGCAGAAAGAGCAAACGGATTTGGTAGTCACCATTTTCCACTCTGATGGAGGCGCTGGACAGAGGGAAAGACACGGAAGACAGATGGACAACCCAGCCCTATGCACATGGACAATTTAGGGAGAATTTGTGCTTACACATACTAGGTGTGCATCAAATGTACACCTAACAAATGGTCCAACAGAGAAAACCAGAAGTAAAAAATACATTTGAATTACACAGAGACAGTCGTGGTAAACAATTTAAGTACCATGACATGAAAAGATTAAACCCAGGTCACAGGATCAAAAATCTTTCAGTAAATAATGACTCTACCACTCAGAGAAATGGGACAGTCTCTCCACTGTGTTTCTTTTCATGCATGTAAAAAGGACCTGTCCTTATTCTACATGCAAGGGATGTTTGGCAAATCACCTACACCAAAGTGATTTAAAAACAAGTAAATTGTTTTATAAATATTAGGTATCCTTATGGAAAGAAATGTTGTAAACAATTTGGGGGATTACTTGAAAATGGCACTTTTTCTCCTAAAGGCATTTCTTCTTTATCCTAACGAGCATAGATGGGCAATCTTCAATGGCCTATGAGATTCAGTTTAGATAACTATCATGCCAGCTTAAATTGTATGGTATTTTTAAGTTGAAAATATCACCAATTTATGTATTGATTTAACTTTTTATTTCCTGTGGAGTGGATTCTCTGAGCATTTGTGTCTCAGTTGGTATGTTCTAGGATGAATGCTCCCAGCTGGCCAGGACGCTGCCTGTAAACATCTCTTTGAGTTGGGCATATCTTAGCAAAAGATCAAACCTCTCCATGAGATAAGCAGGGTCAGTCATATATCAAACAGATAAACATCTGTGTGGAAGTTAATGAACTTCCGTGGAAGAAGGTGGACGTGCAGGATAGAGCATTTGGATGAAGATAAAATAAGTGGCAAATTTGAGCAACATTCTTGTGGAACTAATCAAATGTGTACCTGGACTTTCCAAATATAAACAGTGATTCCAGCTATTTAGGAAGATGGGAGAAAAAGATATACATTCCACAATAATCCCGGAAGCACAGTTTGGAATTACAAGAAACTTTTTTTCAAAGCTGAACTCAGGCAAGAACGTTGTATGCAGAAACACTGATTTCTTTAGGATGGGCCCCTGATCTTTTTCTTTCTGTTTGCTTATATCAGACACTTCCCCAGCCACAGACTGTAACCACAGCATCATCTTGACTGGCATGGGAGGGTATATATTTGGACATGTTGGGGTGTTAAGCAATAGAGACAGATTTGAATTGACTTTTGTGATCTTTGTCCAAGAAATTTAGAAATCAGTGTGAAGGATTCATGGATTTATAGAAGTTTGGTCAGTACAGGAGTTCAGAGCTTATAATTAGGGACCTGAAGACCAACATTCATCATATGTCACATCTTAAGCAAAGGAATTAATTCAGATCCTGTGTGTTTTCGCATTTTTGTGTTTTCTCACCAGTTTTTAGATTACATTGGCTATTGCTCTTGATAACTTTATTTTATACTTGTGAAATAGTGTATTATTGGAATATTTATTATGTCCATTATACACTTGGCTTCTCTTTTTGCCCTTCTGGTTATCTGGAACAATATGATGGGCATATAATTTTTGTTTTATATTAATTCTATTGTCTTTTTAAATGTGTATACATACACAATAGATAGGTTGTACATAACATAAACCAGTAAGTCATAGACAAAATACTCAAAATGAGATATATAGATAGCATAAATGTTTAAACGTTGACAAAATGAACTAAAGAAATCAAAGTATATGGACCACTTCCAGGCAAAGAAAATGTCACTTGAAAAGATTCCAGAAGGAAAAGATGACTGAAAACTTTTTTGGCCTGTTAGGACTTTTACTTCTATAATGTTTCAATTAGCCTTCTGGGGATGGTTACAGCTCCCATGTTGATAGCCCAAGCACTGATCTTCAACATTTTTCATACACACAGAACTTGTATAAATTGTGCTTCTAGAGGGCCTGTCTTGAAGGGCTGTACGGCAAAATCACAGTTGCATGTGATAGATCACACACAACAAAATGAACATTGTGTTTTATTTCAGTCATCTGTTAACATTTCCCCATAAACTACAGGGCTTGTTTTTTTTTTTTTTTTCAATATTTAAATTAAAACATGAAACCTCTTCAGATAGCTTAGATTTCTAAGAACTAAGAATAAAGTTCTTTCGAAAGAACTTTGTTTAGCTAGTAACTACATGGGACAGATGCATTTATAAAGCTTTACTGGAAATAGCAATATTGTATGAATTAAGATCTCAATGAAATTACTATTCTCATGTGTAAGCAAATTACATAATTAAATTGTATTTGCATCATACAGATTCTGATTTTGTGTGTCTTTGTTTTCATGTGTTAAAATATGGCAGGAAGTATAGCACTGGTGACAAAAAGAACAACCAACAAGTACTGCTTTTTGAAAATTTATTGTTGAATAGCAGGCTTTTGAAATGAAAGCTGTAATGGTATGAAATTTCTCCAAGAAAAGAGGAAAGGGTGATGAAGGAAATGGTAAAGGGAGAAAATAAATAATAAAAGAGAGGAGATAAAATGGAGTGTAGGTTTCTCTCCATTCAGACACAGTACTCAAGACTCTCCTCTTAATACTTCTTAGAAGTTTACTCAAAGTTCCAGAAGAAAAGCATCCTGTGGATAGATGAGCAGCTTTGCTTCATCTCAGAATGCTGTCTTCTTTGACCCATTGCCCAGCTTCAGGGTACTGGAGGTATCAGAAAAAGGGGGCCATTCAGATCAGTCAACCCTAATAACCAGCAGAGTAATAAGGGCCAAAGCCACACTCTTCCATGTGCTGGGACATCAGTTTTACTCAGACTACCTTCAGATGAGTCCAGAAAAGGCAAATTCTTTATAATCTGTTAAATAATGTGATCATCACAATGAATCCCTATCCTCTAGGTAGAAGAAAAGCTTTTAGTCTAAATCTATAATTTAAATATTATAATGCTAAAATAACCCTACCCAATACAATAGTTTAGTTCTTATAATTTTCAGTTAGTTTAGGTTAAAAAAAAGTCAATCTTTTGAGATTTTCATCACTCTCACATGTTTCCTTCCTCAGTGTTGCCTGGCTGTCAGGAGTGGGTGAGGCTTTCTGTGACTTTGCGGCAGTGGCGGGGAGGAGATCCTTGTACACAAACAGTGTCCTTGCACTGGTACTGTTCTGGGCTTCCCGTGCTCTTTGACAATGACCCTCGTCCACCTAGCTGCTGCTTGCCCTGCTGGCATTTAAATCTGGTGTAACATCCCTTCCTTTCCCTTCCGCTTCCTCTCCTCCATCCCCCTCCTCCTCCACCTCCTTCTCTTCCTCTTCTTCTCCTTCTCCTTCTCTCTCTCTCTCTCCCTCTCTCTCTGACCAGATGGTACTCTATGGTTGACTTGGTATCACCTCGGCTCTCACAGGTGCCATGTCTTCCACTGGGCTCATAGCCTTGGGATCCACTCCCAGCTCTGCTGTCAGATCAGCAGTCCTCTTACCAAGCAGTCTCCAAAGTGGCTTACTTCCAGCTGAGCTACAACCCTTTAAAGGCTTAGCAGGAAGTCCTGAGTCCTCCCCATGATGCACAGGATCCAAGGGCTACTCAGAACACTAAGCTCTGGCCCTCCTTCTGCCATATCACTCTGTGTCACAGACTACCTTTGACAGGATCACTTCCCAGATAGGCAAAGGTGAGAGATAATTCCTTCCATATTCCTAAACATGAATCAGACAAAAGCCTCTCTCTCTAGGCATTCCCCTCAACATTTATGTCTCACATTGGGCAGATTGGTACAAATGTACTCTTTCATCTTCCGCTTCTGTCTCCCAATATTAGCCAAGTATCCCAGAGCCAAAACATGGGATTTCCACCTTCTTTTTCCCACCTGTTCGGGGCCTACCTTACATATAACTTATGGTTCACCTGGCCTGGTTACTGACATGCTAATAGAGGAGACATGGGGATCCAGGGGGAAATAAAACTTCTTGAAAAGTCTGGCTTACAAGACTATTATCTTGCTGTAAATCTTATTTTGAATGTCTGAAGCAAAATATTATCTTTCTTTCTCTGCCTTTCACCTATAACAATCCTAATCCATCACTCCCATCTCCCTTCAAGTTATCAATCAAGATTGATCAATAACTCTGGTTGACAGGGAGAATGTTGCATGCAAAAGCAAAATGCAAAACAAATTGTCTTAATATCTTCCAAACTACTCTCCCTGTTGAGGCTTACATTCCTCTGATGGAGCAAGGAGAAAGAAATAGTAGAAAGAACCCCCTGTGGAGCTCTCCCCATCTGTTCTTTTTTCTGGTGACTTCTTGCTGTTTTCTCCAAGCATCTCCTCAAGGCATCTTAGAGTTGGAAGCAACTACCCTGCTGTGAAGTGATCACTCGATATGAACCTTAAAGCAATGGTGACAGAGGTGATCCTGTGGAAATATCCTGGCTCAGCAGCTCTGACCTTAGTTCACTTTGTGTGCTCTTAGATTTTTGGTCTGAACTGAACTTTAGGTACCAGTTTAGAACAGGAGAATAAAGGCAAGAGAACTGTAGGCTGCGACCACCAAAGGCAATTGATTGCAGTGATGCACAAAAATGCCGTCTAGGAGGAGACAATGACCCTAGGTTCTATTGATTCTTGCATCTTTGCTGAGGATACATTTGTGAATAAAGAGCCTCCAAATAACTCTGGTCAAAAAGTTACTTATAGTCATCTTTGACCATATAAACTTCTCCGGCTATCTGTGCGTCACAGATTTTCTTTGCTGTTACATGCTGTCAAGTTAACACTGACTCCTGTCAACCCTATAAATGAGTGATGTCCCCAATGTCCTGTCCTCAACAGCCCTACTCAGCTTCTGTAGACTCATGCCTATGGCTTCCTTTATGGAGCCAATACATCTCATATTTGGTCTTCCTCTTTTCTGCTGTCTTCTACTTTTTCAGCATTATTTTCTTTCCAAAGAATCATCCTTCTCATGATGTGCCCAAAGTAGGGCCACCTTGGTTTTATCCTGTTTACCTTCAGTGATAGTTCAGGCTTAATTTGCTCTAGGACCTGCTTGTTCATCTTTCTTGTAGTCCAGGATGTCCATAAAGCTCTCCTCCAGCACCATATTTCAAATGAATCCATTTTTTTCCCTTCAGCTTTCTTCACTGCCCAGCTTTTGCACCCATACAGACTAATTGGGAATATGAGGGTGTGAATAATCTTGGCCTTGGTCTCTAATGACACTTCCTTATACTTAATGATCTTTCCTAATTCTTTCATTGCTGCCCTTCCAGTCATAGTCTTCTCTTGATTTCTTGGCTGCAGTCTGCATTTAAATTGATGACCAAACCAAGGTAAACAAAATCTTTAACAATTCCAATGTTCAATGTCTTCATTATCTACATTAAAGTTGTATAGCTCTTCTGTAGTTATGATTTTTGTCTTTTTGATATTAAAATGCTATCCGGTGGCGCAGCGGTTTAGTCAGCGCTTGGCAGCCCGGGGTTCGCTGGTTCGGATCCCGGGCGCCCGCCGACACACTGCCTGTCAGCCATGTCGCGGCGGCGTCCCATATAAAGTAGAGGAAGATGGGCACGATGTTAGCCCAGGGCCAGTCTTCCTCAGCAAAAAGGGGAGGATTGACAATAGATGTTAGCTCAGGGCTGGTCTTCCCCACAAAAAAAAAAAAAAAAATGCTATCCTGCTTTGCCAATTTCTTCTTTCACTTTCGCCAGAAGTCTTTGCAGCTTTCTGCCGGTAAGATGGTGTCATCTGCATATCTTAGGTTGCTGATATTTCTTCCATCAATTTTCCCTCCTCCATCTGAGTCTAGCCCAGTTTTTCGTATGATATATTCTGCATGCAGATTAAACACATAGGGAGATAAAATGCACCCTTGTCTGACACTTTTGCCTATAGGAAACCATTCTCCCTCTCGATATTCTGTCCTGACAGTGGCTTCTTGTCCACAATACAGGTTACACATCAGGACAATCAAGTGCTGAGACACGCCCATTTCTTTCAGCGCAGCCTATAGCTTTTCATGATCCTTGTGGTCAAAAGCTTTGCTGTAGCCTATAAAACTCACCTTCTATATGCCTATAGACTCACCTTCTTCAGAAATTCTTTGGAACACTCCAGTAGCCAACAAATAACTCCAGTTAGATCTCATGAGCTCTCCTTTTCAAAACTCAGCATGGATGTCAGGCATTTCTTGCTCCACATAAGGTAAAAAGCCTTTGTTGCAGCACCTTGAGCATCACTTCACTTGCATGGGGAACTGCAGATTTTCTTACTTCACCACTATTAGTTAACCAGAAAGTAGGAGTGTGAATGGATGGGACAGAGCAAAAGGTTCTGTTGGTCATCAGATAATCCCAGAATGATCACTCTTGTGAACCTCTCTCGAACTCATTCTTCATCTATGAAAAGGTGTCCTTTTGGCAATTTCTGTATATAAATTTTCAAGGCTCTGTCAGGCGAATGGAGATGAACAAATCAGGGTTTCTTGCTTTAAGCATCATGCAACCTATCGAGTTGGACAATCAGGTACATAACTATCTGCACACAAAGCAATGCCATGGAAGAAGTATACAAAAGCACGAGAGCAGAGAGGAAGGTGAGATTAAATTTCAACTAGAGAAGCTGAGATAGGTTTCATGGAGAAGACCACCTCCAGCTGAGCTCTGAGCAAGTGGAGGATTTTAATGAGCAGCAAGAATGGAGAACACATTAGATAAAAATATGTGAGCAAATCTACACTTGGATATTTTGAAGCAGGAGTATTTCAGTGAAATTAGGAGTAACTCAGTGCAGTGTGCCATGGGAGGCAGAGGAGGGATGGGGAATAGGGCGTTTGAGATGAGGGAAATAGCTTGGGCTAAATCAAGAGGTACCTTGAATATCTGACAGCTTGAATCTTATTGTGCAAGCCACTTGGAGTGTAGCAGGAGAATAGCTTGATCTCAAAGGGAGGATATGAATATAGGTCAATGCAACTTTTTTTAAATTAGGAAAATAAGAATATTATGGCTAAGACAAGAAAATATGTTCTCTTTCTGCTTACATGTGGATTACAATTAAAGTTTATATTCTTTCTCACTGAGTTGGAACAGTTTCTCTAAAGAAAAAATAAACCATTCTCAGAGAGTATCACTGACGCTTTTTACAAAGTAGTCTTTGAAATGAGTACCCTTGATTTCTAATCTAGTCTTGAAATGTTACCTGTCAAAAAAAAACTACACACAAAAGAGTTTCCTGGCAAAAGAATTTTCTGTGTTAAAAACTTGTTTGTAATTTTTGAAGAAGGCTCAGGAATTTTAGCTTGTCAAGTATACCCTCCATGAACTTATCCTTCTCATGGAAATTCATTGTGGAGGATGGGAGTTGGGAATGGGAGGTGAGACTTGAAAATCAAAACACTTGGCCAAATGCTAGGCCCAGCAGACCCTGACTGTTTCAATAAAATAAAATTGTCACCTCTTCTACCCGACAAAATGGCAAGAGCTGATTCATGATTCCTTTCTATGTAAAGAACAGAGCAGGCCCAGCTGGTGCACACAGGTTAGCAGTGGTGGGGCAGCTTGGGATGGGATTGGAAGATGGCACAGCTAAGGACTTTCAGATGTGCAGTCCCCCATTCAAAAGGTCTTGGGAATAGGATGAGTTCATGACAGGAACTCACCCATATCTCTATGTGCTGATTTTCTTATGCTACAGTGGGTAGCCCTCAAAGTTTTTGTGTACTAATAGCTGTTCTTTTCCCCGAGATTGGCTAATTTACTTCTTATCTGAGACACAATTCTTTTTTAGAGCTGTACTGATTGCTAATGATGTAACAGGAAAGAGACTTGCAAACATTATGCATCTACAGATGGCAAATAACTTGGGAAAGAGTCTTCACTGTTTCCTGTAAAACCTTATTGAGCTCACTTGTTTGGGTAGTTAAATTACATTTCTGTAGAAGTTTTAACTTTATTATAGGTTTTATCCCATTGCTTTGTCTTCCTGGCAACATAGTGTGTTCAGAAGGAATAGTGCTATAGCCCCCAATTATTCTGCTTGGTAAACTGGACCCAAGATGTTAAGTAATTTCTCTGAAGTCACACAACAATAGAGCCATACAAAGAGTTAATGTCTTTAAACTCCAATCCTGTGTTTTCTCATTGGATGATGTGTGAGTAGCTGCATTTGATTACTTCAGACAACATCGTGCAAATAGTCCTCAGAGTATAGCTCTACCCTCTCAGTCTGCTCCTTCTCCCTCATTGTCTGCTGGTCTGCTCTTGAAAGGCAGCTTTTCCATATAGGACTAAAACCAGTGTCATTCCTTTAGTCTCCAATTTTGAGCATCAAGTTATGCTGTCCTATTGCTGTATTTATCAGATTTGTAAGACATGGAAACCATTTGAGTGATGTCCTTTCTGGGGTATTATTTCTTTGCAATGATTTTCAACAGCATCAGAATTTCCCTAAGCATTAGTTATTGTGTTGAGGGGTTTTCCCTGCTCTTCCTGTTGCCATTGAATATCTCTCAAAGGAAAAAATATGCTCCTGATTTGTCACTTGGGGCTGGTATGAAAGGCTCATCCTTTTAGCAGACATGGCAGTTTTTCCATGCTTCTAAAATGACTATTAGAATATTTATTAAGGTAATTAATATGTTCTATAGTAAATGTGGTACAATGCACTACTTCCAGGATTAAGTTAGACGATATTTACTTTGGATTGAACTTACACCTAAATCTTAGGAAGTTTTAAATTTAATTCAGACAAATTAATTTTGGTTAGTAAACTGGGATACAATCTATTTTTAATGACCTTTTAAAAATCAGGGGTGGGGCAGGCCCAGTGGCACAGCAGTTTAGTTTGCACTTTAGCAGCCCAGGGTTCGCAGGTTCGAATCCCGGGCGCCCACCGATGCACTGCTTGTCAGCCATGCTCTGGCGGCATCCCACATAAAGTAGAGGAAGATGGGTACGTATGTTAGCCCAGGGCCAGTCTTCCTCAGCAAAAAAAATAAAAGAAAGGAGAAGGACTGACAATGGATGTTAGCTCAGGGCTGGTCTTCCTGACAAATAAAAAGAAAAGAAAGAAAGAAAAAATAACAATGGAGATTTAAAAATCCTAAATAATATACTTGCCAAGGGAATTCATCAAGGAATTAAAAAAAAAAAAAATCAGGGGGCTGGCCCGGTTGCATAGCAGTTAAGTTCACGTGTGCCACTTCAGTGGCCTGGGGTCCGCAGGTTTGGATCCTGGGCACAGACCTACACACAGCTTATCAAGCCATGCTGTGGTGGCATCCCACATGCAAAATAGAGGAAGATTGGCATGGATGTTAGCTCAGAGACAATCTTCCTCAAGCGAAAAGAGGAAGATTGGCAATAGATGTTATCTCAGGGTCAATCTTCCTCACCAAAATAAAAACCACCTGGAGAATTTGTTGTAACCTTTGTAGGTCATCGCTCCTCTAAAAAAGAAATCATAATTTTGTGCAGCTTGGTTGGAAGTGCAGTTAATGAATATTAAGAAATAAACTTTTTTTTCTAATGTAAATTTTATGGCTTACAAGGGCAATAATAGTAGCTATGCTTGTTAGAATGTGTGGCTTATGAACTAGGGACAGTCCAAAATAAGAAAATAGGTACTCATATATACAACACAATACAATAAACTTGCATATCTAACAGTCATTCTTGAAATCTGTGACCTTAGATTACCAGTTTAAATAAGATGAGGAACATAAAAGGAAGATGAAAGCAATCTAATCAAATATTCTCTCTGTTCGGTTTCCATGCCTCTTCCTTGGGTTTTCTTGTCTCCTTGATTAATTCTCCATCTGTATTGAGTATTAAAGAAATCTTTTATTGATATAGTGTTAAACAGCTGTTAGGTCCTATATTTTTACATTTCTTATACTGGTTTTGATATCTGTGATTGTAGCTAATGTTTTCTCAAGCAG
Organism: Tapirus indicus; assembly: GCA_031878705.1. Taxonomy (NCBI): domain Eukaryota; kingdom Metazoa; phylum Chordata; class Mammalia; order Perissodactyla; family Tapiridae; genus Tapirus; species Tapirus indicus. Next base: position 44,370,848 of record CM062925.1, read on the forward strand.
GAACACTTATTGGTGCAATGACATTTTAACTACCATAATGACTCACCCTCTAGCCAGCACAAGCCTTGGACTGTGCTCACTATGGGGGTGGCGAGGGCTGTTTGGAACTTCCCTGTTGAATAACCTTCTGACTTGCTGACCTAGATAAGCTTCCAAGAATGCTTTTCTGACTATGACTACGTAGTCAAAAGTTGCACTAAACTTGAAGAGGGAAGTGCTATTCTTCAACATCACTTATTACACAATGAAATTTTTAACTAATGTATGTCTCTTCCTACTAGAATGTAAGCTGCATGAGGGCATCTAAAAAGTTGCCTGCTGTGGTAGATGCTTATTAATGTCTGAATGCATGAATGAGCAAGAAGCAGAACAAATCTTGCAATATTTCTGGACATTCTCAATCAACATAAAATAATGAACGGAAAAGGGAAACACAATTGTTTTAGGTGAACTACTCATTACTATTTATCAATTCCCTTTGACAAGATCTCATTTTATATTTCAATGGTTATAATTTCTCCTCAATACTTCACACCATTTATTTTTTATTTTGACCTGTTCTAGAATTTTTGCTTGTTTTTATTGTTTTCCAATAGTGTTATTACTTCATTTTTATCTTTGATTGTTTTAAATAAAAATATTTTAAATCTTGACCTGACTCTTCTTTACCAATAACTTTATCTGGAGTGAATTTATGCCACAACTGTTACTTTTTCTTTCTTTCTTAGTATTACATGATTTAATGCATTTTGGAATTTTGATTTATAGACTCATTTTGAAAGAAAGTTTTGTTCTGTTTTTGGTTTTTATTGTTGTGTCTGGGGGAATGGTTCTTTTCAATCTTTTTAAATTTATTGAGGCTTGTTTTATGGCATAGCATATGGTCTAGAGAATGTTTCATGTGCACTTGAGAAGATATGTATTCTGCTATTGTTGGAGTGGATCATTCTATAGATATCAAATAGGTCAAGTTGGTTGATACTGTTATTCAAGCCTTCTATTTCCTTGCTGATTTTCTGTCTAGTTGTTCTTTCCATTACTGAGAATGGATAAGGAAATCTCTCTTATTATTGAATAGTCTATTTCTCCTTTCAATTTCTTCACTTTTTGCTTCAGGTATTGTGGGGCTCTGGCTGTAGGTGTGTACAAATTTTTAATTATTATGTCTTCCTGACCCTCTTATCATTATGAAATGACTTTCTTTGTTCCAAGTATATTTCTTGTCTCAAAACATATTTTGTTTGATATTAATATAGCCAATATAGCCATGACAATACCACATAGAATAACTTTTTAAAGAAAATATTTTAACAGAGTTTACTCAAAATGTTTTGTTCTACTATTGTTCTGGTGTTCTTTATATGAAACTGCCATCAAACACTTTCATACATCATTCTTTGATACATGATTGCCATAGTAATATATGTAAATAATTAATCTTTGCATGTGAAATATCTCTAAAGATCATTTTAAATATTTCCATGTGATGAAGCATTACTCTCTGAAATCAGTTATAGTATTCACGAAAATAAAGTCCTAAAATGGTCAGAAATAAAAGTTAACAGCACTTTCACAGTCAAATTCATAACAATTCCTTCAATTATGTAGGAGCATTATACAGTAAAGCATGTAATTTAAAGTATTATTCTTTTGGCAAGTCTGTAAGCTCAGCACAATGACTATTTTGGTGAAAATTTTAAATACTTAGAGAAAGACCATTCAGCAGATTTTGCTTCCCACTATAATAAACCCTATAGCAAATATAAAATAAAATATTTAATATATCTTTCATTATTACTTTCAAGATACAACTGTGCTGAACTACAATCAATATTAAAATAGAATATATTTTGTTTTTCACAATATTTGGAATGAGGAGTATTTTTTGCCAAAATAACATTTCATTGGCTTTGGATACAATGACATAGACACTGAGAATATTATTCCTCTTTAAAAACATAACAAATATTAACTGTCTACTATGTACAAGACCCTGTACATAGCACTGGATACATGTGTGCATTTAAGGAGCTATTTAGTTAGGCTGTCTGCAGGTAAAATGTGGTGAGATAAGAGTTGTGAGGGGAGCAAGAACAAACATGAACAAGGAGGAACAGTCAGTCTTGGGGGTCTGAGAAGGCCTCCAGGATGACTAGTAAGATGAGTATTGAATGGTAAATGGGAGTTCTTCAGGTAAGGAGGAGGGGACAGAAAAGACATCCCAGGCTGAAGAAGTAGTGTGCACAAAAGATTTTAAGCAGAAGATATCCTCTAAAAAGAACAGTTTACTTTATTGTGGAGGGGCAAAATTGGAGGTCTGGAGAGAGGCAATAAAAAAATCTTACCATAAACCAAGGTGAGAAGGAAGATGGCTTGTCCTTAAGCAGTGTGAATGGACATGGAGAGAAATGGATGGATTACAGAGCTTTGGGGGGGAAAAAACTGACATGACGCAAAGAGAAAGAAGTGAGGAGGATGGTTCCCAGAGAAGCGGCTTGAGTAAGCAGATGAACAGAGTGCCATTTACTAGAATTTAAAAGTCAAGAAGAATTGTATGTAGTTACTGGGGAAGGAGTGGACAGCAAGGATTTTCAGGGTGGGCCCTGAAAGGTGATAAATTGGGCAAAGTGATAAATTTGGTTTTCAACAAATTAATTTAAATAGAGATACCCAGTAGATATCTAGATGTCAGATAAATTCATTCTGAATCTTAGGAGAGAGATCTCTGGTAACATACATTTTTAAATCTTCAGATTATAGCCTGAAGCTATGTAATTATCTATAGACAGCAGATAAAAGAGTCAAGGATAGACCTTGAAAAATTAATTGGCAGTCTTAGGAAGAGGGGCGAGGATGAGATCGGCCCAGAAAATGCCTCTGAGTGAGGAAAGTCAGGAAGAGCTAATATCCCAGAAGCCAAAAGGGAGTTCGCTACTGAGAAAATAAGGCATGTGCTTTCTGTTTTTGATATATTTGATGACGTTAACAAAAGCAGAATCCATGGAGGGGTTCTGACTACCACCATATTGCAGGCAATTAAGAATTCAGTATGTCCTACAGAGCTAGTACAGGAAATTCTCCTTCCCGTTTGAAATAAATAACAATACAGAATAAAATAATCAAATACTGAAGACTAGCAGAATATGCCACCCCAAAATATGACTGTAGGAGTTCAGGGCATGCCACTCCAAAATATGCCACTTTGGCATATTGATTATTTTGAGCCACAGGCATTTGAAAAACACCAAATGCAGGGAGAGGCTTTCTCTGAACTCCCCTTATCCGTCTAAAGACAGATCCTCCAAAAGGAGCCCAATTGCCGTAAATCCCTTCCCTGGAATTTTCATGAAACAGGGAAGATTGATTCTTATCACAGGAGGGGAGGTTAGAAATCTACATCACTCCCAGACAAACTTAGTCACAAACTATCATACCTCGCATCTATTCTTCTAAGGGCCCATTCACCTTCCTTAAAAATCATTTGCTCTCCCCCAAGAAGCCTACATCCCCTCTCCCCTTTCCCTATTAAGATGGTATTTAAGCCTGAATTCTAAGCCACCTCAGGGAGTTACTCATTTTTCCCTGGATATCTCCCATGCATACAGGAGGTATACATGTTAATAAACTTCTGTTTATTTTTCTCTTGTTATCTGTCCTTTATCACAGGAGGTTTCAGCTAAGTACTCAGAAGAGTAGAAGAAATATTATTTTTCCTCCCCTACAATAACAAATTTAAGTGTATAGCCAAATTTGAAGAAAAAAAGCTTTATGTGCCAAGACTAAAGAGGAAACTCAAAGCCAGAAAGAAGAACAACGGGAACTAAACGCAAATGGTCCAAAGGGATATTGGAAACCAAGATGCAAACTAGAGACTGGCGCCTGCTGAGAATGTGAGACAAGGCTCTAGGCCAACACATAATGAGGTTATTTTATTATGAACTAAACTTTCTGCCTAAATCCATTACCATGCATGGCAAAATCCAGAAGAAAAACTTTACTGGACAGTGAATTTCTTAAAAGTGACTCATAAGTAATTATAATCCCAAGCCTGCAATGTAGCAAGTGAGAACTCATATATAAACTATCATATAATTCCTGAAACCTGAAGTGAGGAATTAGTACGAAAGTAGGTCTTGCTTCTCAGACGCTCACGGGTTCCCAGGAGAGACGAAGGTAAATCTATCCTCTAAAGATGCTTCCATAACGCAGTGCGCTGACAACGAAAACATCCTTCACTGAAGAGGAGTATCCACTAAAAATTATAAACCACAAAAGGCCATGAACCACTGTAGTGGAGAGTCAGGAGATCATAAATAATAACACTATTTTTAAGAGTGAATGTGAAGTAAATTCTTCATCTGCTTCCAAAAGCCGGGCTGTGAAGAGAAGAAAAAAAGAGAGGGCATAAACTGTAGGGCAATATGGATTTTAGAACGAGTAAGATTTGATTATGTTTATGTGCTGATAAGAAGAAAAAGCTATTAGAAAGGTGACATTAAAATCATTTGAAAATTGGGGAATAGTCAGTGCCAAAATGTTTCTGAAGAAATATTTAAAGCATAAGTGGAGAAATTAGCCTTAAACAGTAGGAGAATAATTATTTTGGAAAAAAAAAAAAAAGGAAATAAGATGTAGGTGACTAAGAATAAATTTGTAGGAAAGAGGAACAAGAAATAAAGAAGTTTTCAGTTTCCTAATATTATCTCACTTTATTCTTGCAACAATGAGATTGTGATATTGTTACTAATCTCAGAGGGAATCTGACACTGAGTGATTTGGCCAATTTTTCTGCTATTAAGAGCAAAACTGGGATTCAAATTCAGGTACTTTCTCTTCATAATCCTATGCAAGTCTCATACAACAAAAGTTTTAGTGAAGCTCAAATACTATAGAGATGACCACATCAATCAGTACAACATCCCAGTAAGAAAAAGGTCAACTATTTTTTTAATCCCTATTTCAAATATGAGGACACTATCATTCCATTTTCTCACAAAAGCTATACACTGAGAGCTATACACTAAGAATGAACACATAGATTGTGCGAATTGTGCTGACATGACACTACAACTAGATAAAGTAAAATCACTAATTTATACATTAATGCCACACAAGAGCAACGTGAAAAATCTGTCACTGAACTGATCACCTTGTATCATCTGCAGACACACAATCCTACATACCTACACACATTCAGTCCAGTTTATAACAATTACATGGGTTCCTATCTCTTCCTTTAGCTTTCAGTTTAAATTCTATCTTCTTAGAGAGATCTACCTTATCCACCCAAATGAAAATGGGTTCACCCTGTTAAATTCTATCACTGTATCTCTTTCCATAATATCTCCCAGTGGAAACCCTCTTATCTTCCGGAACAACTTCTAACACATTTCTATTTGAGAAGCACAAATTCAACATATCAAAAATTAGTTCAGGACATTCATTAAACAACTCAACAAATACTTATTTGAGTGTCTACTATCAACTAGATACTGTTATAGGCATGAGGATACAGCAATGAATAAGGACAGAAAGTCCCTGTTTACACAGAGCTTCATTCTAGAGGGGAATAAATAAAGTAAATAAATAGAGTGTAATACTGTAATATAAATAAAATTAGTATAGCACAATATAAATTAGTATAGTATAATATATATAATATTAGCACACAAAATTAGTATAATACAATGTATAACATAATATATATTATGCTATACACATACTATAATATATTATAATCAAGAAAAGAAGCACTGGCTGTGAAAAGCAGAACAATTTCTGGAAATCATGTAGGGCTGGAAATAGTTCATGTTCTCAGCAGCCAGAGTGGAGAACCCTTGTAATACAGGGTTGAGTACTCAGAGGATATTGCCTCAGTAGTGGAGCCAAATTATTCTCAAAATAAAGGCTGCTCTGCTTCCACCTAACAAAGCTTAAAGGTAAATTTTTTTTTTTTAGTGAGGAAGACTGGCCCCAATATAACATCTGTTGCCAATCTTCCTCTTTTTGCTTGAGGAAGATTGTCCCTGAGCTAACATCCATGCCAATCTTTCCTCTATTTTGTGGGATGCTGCCGCAGCATAGCTTGATGAGCAGTGTGTAGGTCCATGCCCAGGATCCGAATCCACAAACCCAAGACCACTGAAATGGAGCACACAAACTTAACCATTATGCCACCAGGCTGGCCCCTTAAAGGTTATATTTTAAAGAATCAAAATATTTCCAGGTAATTAAACTGCATCTGTGAACAAAGCACAAAAATATATAAACAAATATCCAGCACCAACTTCATAAAACTAACAGTGCTTGTATCAAATAAAAAATTACCAGGCATGCAAAGAAGCACAAAAATGCCACCCATAATGAAAAGAAAATGAATCAATAGAAACAGACTCAGAAAGGACAGAGATAATAGAATTAGGGACAAAAGATTATAAACAACTATTACAAATATATTTCCTATGTTTAAGAAGGTAGAAAAAAGCATGAGCATATTAAGAAGGGACATGGAAGATATAATAAAAAATACTTGACATGTACATTGGATGGGATTAACATCAAATTAGTCATTGCAGAAGAAAATATTAATGATGTTGAAGATATAATAATAGAATACACCCAAAATAAAACAGAGAAAGAAAAATGAAAAAAATGAACAGAGTATAATGAGCTTGGAGACAACATCGAGGGTTCTGATATATGTGTAACTGGAAAAATAATGGCTGAAATTTTTCCAAATTTGGTGAATAATAAACCCACAGATCCAAGATGTGGAACAAATACCAAACACAATAAAATTAAGAGAAAAAAAACTATACCTAAGAACATTATAATAAAATTGCTTAAAACTAGTGATAAAGAGAAAACCTTGAAAGCAGCTATAGGAGTGGGAAAAAAAGACACATATGGAATAACAAAGAATAACATCACACTTCTTGGTAGAAATAGTGCAAGCCAGAGGACAGTGGATTTTCCTGAATCAGTTACAGGAGATTATTATCAATCTGAAATTCTATATGAAATAAAACTTTTTTCAAAATCAGAGAAAAATAAAGATTATTTCAGGCTTTCCAAAGATGAAGAATTCACTAACAGCATACCTGCACTACAAGGAATGTTAATTGAAGTCATTCAGGCAGAAGGAAAATGATATCAGATGGAAATCTGGATCTACACATAACAATGAAGAGTACCAGAAATGTAACTATATGGGTAATTACAAAATACTTTTTTATTGTTATGTAAAACTCTTTAAAAGATCATTTATTATTTAAAGTGAAAATAATAGCAATATATTGTATTGTTGAGTTTATAGCATGTGTAGAAGTAAAATGTATGACAACAGTAGCACACGAGGCAGGAGAAGTGAAATGGAAGTACAATATTGTCAGATTTCTATATTATTTGTGAAATGGTATAATAATAGAATATTCCTTGAAGTTACACTGTGAGCAGTTAAAGATGTATTATATGAATCTTAAGAATCACACACAAAAAATGCATAGCTAATCAGCCAATAGAATAGATAAAGTAAAACATAAAAAATGCTCAGCTCAAAAAGAGTTTAATAAAGAGAAAAAATAAGCAAAGAACAAATGAGTCAAATAGAAAACAAATAGCAAGATAGTAGATTGAAACTCAACTATATCAATAATCATATTAAGTGTAAATGGTCTAAACTCCTCAATCAAAAAGTAGAGATCATCAGATTGCATAAAAAAGCAAGATCCAGCTATATGCTGCTTATAAGAAACCCACTTTAACTATAAAGATACAAGTGGTAAAAAGTAAAAGAATGCAAATATATAACACAAAAAATAGTAGATCTCACTCAGAATTTGGTGAATCTCAAAATTACAAGTAGCACCATAGAGAACCAAATAGCTAAGAATATGCAAGACAAGACATCTAAAGCAGGTCTATAAAGCAATCAGTCTAAAGTAGAAGAGGAAATCAGGGAGCTCTGATAAGACTTCTTATTTTGAAGAATGGAATAGATTCTAAATAATACATAGAGACAAAAAATATGCTAGAAGCTAGAGTATTAGTTATCTGCTGATAAAAACAAATGCAATTTCTACTCTCAGTAAGGGAAAACAAAAGGCATCAGTAAAATCTAAAACCTGTCAAAAAAAAACCAAATGAAACATGAATTTGAGTAATTGTGTTTAGGAAAGTACAACCCAATTAATTGGATATCAGGAGCATCTTTCGTTTGGACCAGGACATTGGAATTGTAGATAAGATAATATAATACTAGCACATTTGCAACTTCATCTGTGGTGAATATTTGCATGGTAATAATTTAAATTCTACTACTTGTTTTCAAGCTTTAGAATGTATGTGATATTCAATAGGAGAGAGACCTAAATTTGGTTAAAGAGCAGAATACAATGTTTCCAACCTTGATAATGTTGGAAGGAATAAAGTAGAGAGAGAGAAGTTGAGAGAAAAAGAAAGATGTTAATAGTAGGAAATCAAGAAATAGAATTTTAGACATATTTATAATAATAGAAGTAAACAATAGAAAAATTAACAATATACATATAAATAATTGGGAGAGTGATCATGTAAGTAAAATGTACATTTGTAATCGCATGCAGTCAGTAGACATTGTCTATCATCAATAAATCAATAAATAAATCTATAAACATACATAAAGTTAGGGAGGTTGTGTAAAAAGAACGAACAACTGAAACAGTAAACAAACTTCTTCTAAGGAATGGGAGTAAAGGAAGAGGGTGGAAGGGGTGGACATTGATAGTTTATCAACATAAGCTCTTCTGTGTTATTTGATTTTTCAAAAATGTCTAAATATTACTTTTATTTACTTTAGTTAATAAACAAAATTAGCAAAATATCTCCCAATATGTCCACTCCAAATTTTTGCCACAATGTCTTTCTTGGTTTCTGTATTTTCATGTAAAGAGTCTATATTTTTTAAGACAACCAAATATAATATTAGTTTCCTGTTCTTAAAAACTCCCACACATAATTGGTTATAAAATAATATAGATTTTTTTCCTTATGATAACTTTTATTATGGATGCTGCATTTAAAATATGGGACTACAGTATAGAGGGGGGAAAAGTTGCTTTCAGAATTCAAGGCCTTCTCTGTAAGGACCCTACCAATTTTTCAGCTTTATCTTCCTCTGCACCATGAACCATTTCTCACTGCCGTACTGAGGGCGTTTGCATCTGTCCATCATCCATAGACGCATTCAAAGTAGTATTGAGTAACTGCAATGTGCCAGTCACTGCAGGCGACGGGTTATAAGAATATGTAAAACACAGTCAATCATGGGGCACACAATAGAGAAGATTTAATATTCAAGAAGAATAACTCATCCAAGGTCTTCTTGAATCCGAAATTGACAAATATCATCATAGAGAGTCAGAAAGCTAAAATGAAAGGAAGATGGATGCTAGGGGCATTTCAGCTAGTCTCACTCCCTACATCAACTTCATAAGCTACACAATACAGAAACTTCCCTCAGCAAAAGTACAAATCCACATAAAGTTGGTCTTCGGGGAGTTGTCTGAAAAGAGGAGAAACTGAAAATGTTGAAACAATGAATTTCAAGGGTACACTTTATAGTAGAGCTCGCATCTGAAATTTCTTTCTCCTGACAACTTTTGCCCAATAATCATCTCCCTTCAATTCATAATATTTACTCCTATTGCTCATCTACTCATACTATACATTTACTCATATTGTCTCATAGAAGTATACACTAATCTCTTCTCACGTTACTTAGCCTTTCACTTGTGTGTATGTGTGTGTGCTCTGTCTTTTCAATATGTGTTATATCTCTTTGTACCCCACAAAGTGTCCAGAGAAGCTTTTTACACAGAATCAAAGATGAGTAGCTATTGATGGAGGGATTAAATTCGTATCAATGACAACAAATCATTGAAAATGAACAATTAAATAGATTAGTCTTTTAACTACTTACTTGAAACCATAATGCAAATTGCTAATTGAGCTTTTAAAATTACTGACCAGCTACTTGATGCCATATGGACACAGTCCCTAAAGAACTTATAGAAAGCCTACCATTTCATTGAATTAATTTTAACAAGTAACGAAATTTAAAAACAGACCCTACCAGATGTTTCTGCCAATCATGTAAGATCTGCTTATTGTTTGACAAGTTATTATGTCTGTGATAAGGATTTAGACATTACAAGCCTAAAAACAGTTATAACTCTCAAGAGTGAAGTATAATTTGTTTTATCAGATATGATCTTCCTCACTTTATGACCCTGATATTTGAAAGATGGATGGTAATATTTTATTCTGTATGGAAGATGTTAATATCATCCTTATTCTTAGCCAATATGTTATGAAAGAAAATGCCAGGAGCCTCAGGGTATTATGTCATATCTAATGACAATATAGGAATCCCTGCAACAGGGATTTAAACATTAAATACCCACATTTGTATTGCTAAAATAGAAAAAGTTATGACTAAATAATCTCTATCCTTTAGGAGCTGTGAATTTAAACCAGGCAGTATTTGGGTCTCCAAATGTGAGAGAACACACAATACCATGAACAATACAAAAGACCGCAAGAATGCACATTTCCTCAAGCACGGAGCTGGAGGTGCATCTCAGAGAGACGATTATCACTTGTTAAGGAGGCAAGGACGTTCAAAGACAGCACCACTCTGATTCCTAAATCACCCTAAAAGAACAATATAATAGTGTTTCAAGCAGTTTTAATAGTAATTCAATCAGTTAAATAACAAGTGAAAGATTTATTATATTAACACACAACCTAGTTACAGCAGACAAGGGGAAAAGGTATTTTGACTGAAATATGTCCAGAACTGCTAAGCCTTTAAGAAGAGGGCTTACGACCTTCTGAAAAATTAACTTAAATTCAACTTCAGTTACTATACACCTAGAACTTCACTGAATCTGCAAGGAACGTAAAAGAGGTGAAAGGTATGATTTTGACCTGAAGTAACTTGGAGTCTAGTTGAGGAAATATGAATAATCCTCAAGGAATAATCAGAATGCTACTTAAAGGAAATTAAATGTGATATATAGTATTGTTGAATGTCTCCAGGAAATTCAAAATAGGAGAAAGTCAATGTAAAGTGGAATTAGCCACAGTAAGTCTCAGGGGTCAGGTGACTTTTCAACTGGGTTTTGAGCCATGTGTTAATCATATGTACTCCCCATGGCATAGCCTGTGGTTTCACTTGGATTTGGTGGGTATTCAAGTTAAGGAGAAGAGCAGGAATAAAGATCAGAAATGAGTCCAGTATCAATAGAAAACAGAAAGAAGACAAAACTTCAAATAGATGAATTGGGCCCATTGTGAGAAAGCCTGAGAGGATAGTTAGAAAAGCATATTTCTGGTCCCTGAAGGACAAGGAGGCCTGGTAGGACTTGGGCAGCACAATGAAATGATGAAATGGAATTCCAAGAAGAAGTATCCAACAAGAATGTGCAGGGTAAAATGTAATCCACAGAAACTTCTGGCAGGAAAGAGATCACTCAATAATCTTGGTATTGTTACCAAACCAAGTGGGCTTACCTCCTGGTGAGTTAAATAAGATTCTACACCAGTGGAAGTTGTCTCACAAAGTAAAGTGTATTTGCAACAAACAGGAGGCCATGAGGAATCATTTCCAAAGTCATGGCATCCCCAAACCAAGGGAAGCAGGGACCTTTATTTCAGATGAGAATGAATATTCAAAAGGGAGAGGCAGGTATTTGCCTGCACAGGCTCAGTTGGAGAACGTGCTTCCACATAATGAGACCTAAGCTCCTCCTGGAGAGATCTTTGCTTAAAAATAAGGCAAATATCATGGATGCAGCTCTTGTGGTGAGGCTTGGTCAGTTTCAGGATGTTTGGTGGTTACATCTCCCTTGAGTTTCTCACTTGGCCAGTCTCAGGATGGTGGTGGTTACATGTCCTTAACAAACAAAAGGAAAAGAAACAACTTGGAAAAACAGTTAATTGCCTCCGAACCCACCTTTGAGTTTCTCAAGGCACCTATACGGTGACAGTATCTGGGGATAAGAAATTAAATCAGGGTCTTGACAAATGGAAAGGAGAGGAAACGTCACATTGTGGGGAATTCTCCTACACAACCATCTCCCCACCTTGTAGATCATTCAGTTACTATCTACATAAGGAAACAGCATCTTGAAGATCTTGCAACCAATGCCCAATGACAACGTGGCATTTGGAAAAATTCTCCCTGCACAGGCCGGATCAGGCAGCTGAGCTTTCTGAGCCTCCAGGCATCATGGTGCCGACACTCTTTCTCCCACAGTAGAAAGAGATTAAGGTCACCCACTGTGCCACCTCTCAGAGGAGAGTGTGACAGCAGCAAGGAACAGGGCACAACAGAATGTAAATATCCTGTCACCAGGGTAAAGAGCTGTGAGTGGAAAATGAAAGCAGTAGACCTGCTGTGTTTTGTTTAGCCACCCAGGAAGCCTTGAATAAAACTCTGACTTATATTTCCTTCCACTGTTAACCCAGGTTAACCAAACTGACAGGCTTTTAAAAATGTAGACTACTATTCCTTTTACCATCATTTTTCCTTTGTTATTATTTATGCGATTAGTTTTATTATTGGAATTGGATGGGAATAACAAAAATAACCTGACTGTTAAAGTCCCCAAGCCATATTTGACTGCAGTTATAAAGTTGGTTCCTACTCAGTAACTTAGGAAATTAAAAACACTAAATCTAGGATTTTCTCCACTGGGACCTAATCCAGTCCAATTTAGAAGTTGAGGATTTATAAAGGCTTTTCTGAAAGAAATGGGAAAATGTCAGCTACAATTTCTTGCTAGACTTGAACTGAATCTATTAACCTTGCCCAGAGAATATAATGTTACAGTTATCTCATTTACAATGTTATTGTATATGATTTATGGCCACAGTATCAAGCCTCAAACTAGGTTTTGTAGTTTTAAGTTAAATTTACATGTCTGTAATACAAATGATTTTTTTCTTGTTCAGATAAAAAGATATTAAAAAGTGATTTATAATATTTCAGTTGAATGGAATATATACAGGACGACTTAGTCTACTGAAGGGAAAACACATTAGCTAGACAGCTATTATGAATATGTGTGTTCACACTGCTTAATGCGTTCCATCTTTTAATGTATGCCTGGTTATCAACCACTGGACGTCTTTTGAATTACATTATATTTAGAATACAGTGAGATACAAATCTATATGAAAATCAGATTAAAAAGAAGAACCAAAAGAACAAGGAAAAAAATGTATCTTCTGTGCAGTTCATCTAAGATCATGAATGCTAAAAGCAAGTTGGGTACCACCATTTTTGCACATGTCCTCTCCTAACACCGTAAAATATAATGGTCTTTAAATATGTCATACAAAGGCCTCTCTAAAATTATCACCATATCAAAACCCAACAGAATTTGCTTTACCATAAACTATAAGAGTTTGAGATTTGATTTTGGGGGTATTGTGTTTTATTGGAAATGGTTGATATAACACCACTTGAAAGATATCATGACCTACGATGGAAAAGTCAATACCAGTTACAGCCTAAAGACTTAATAACACATTTACTAGCAAACAGACAACATCCAGTGTTCTGTAAATTTAAATTAAAAAAAAATTCTCCTATGTGTCCTCAGTATAGGTCATATGGCATACACAAATATTTCAAAATTATACAATGTTAAATAAATTTCATAATTTAAGAGTACAATTAAAAATAAAAACCCTGATGCTCAAGCTCTATTCATTGACAATACATACACATTTACTGCTGCAGAGTGAAAAAAATATATATCAAATCAAGTGAATTTTTTTTTCAGAATCTCTGTATACTTACTTATTTTTGTGTGTTTGAACTGTATCTGTTCATAGTTGGGAGAGCTTTTAAAATCTCCCACTATAGTTTATTTTTATCAAGTTCTCCTTGAGTATCAGTTAAAATTATATTAAGCTTCTAGTAACAGCTAAAATAACATTTTTGAACAAGAAAGGGATTTATTTTTTCTCATAAACCTGCAATCTAAAACAGGCACAGCTGTTCCACATGTCAGTGGAAAACCTAGTACCTTCTATCTTTCTATTTTGCAATTTTTAGCAGATGGCTTTCATCCCCTGAGTCACCACATAGTCGCAGCCATTTGCTCATTCTCAGGGTGACTTCAGAGTCACCTCATTTTCACAAATAGCTGCTGGAGTTCTAGCCATCATATCCACATTCCAGACAAGAAGAAGGATTAAGGAAATAGGTTTAGAAGGTACATGCCATCTGAGTAGGCCCACTTTAAAGAATTTTCCCTGAAACTCCACCTGGATGTTTCTGCTTACATCCTACCAATGCCTTCAAGGGAAGCTAGAAAATACAGTTTGTTCACTCGAAGCAATGCTACTGGCAATACTCTAGCGGGGTTGAAATTTTGTGTGTTTAATTGCTTTGTTAGCTGTTATATACAGATTTATGAATATTACATCCTTTTCATAGACTATCTATGTAATGCTTTTAAATTTAAAGTACACTTTAATATTAATCATTCTGCCTTTTTTGTGTTTGTATTTTTTGGGTTTTTCTTTACCCAATCCTCTATTTTTAACCTTTAAAATGAGTGGGTAGAAGTTACATATTTTGATTTTTGGACCCCAAAATGTCAACACAAGGAGATGTTTTCTTTCTGGCTTTTTATTTTCTTTAGAAGAAGAATTTCCAATATTTTGCTCAGCAGATAGAATGTTACTAGTGTTATTCACGCATGGGGCAGAAGTAGGGTGGCAAGTGTCTGCTTGTTGTGCACATAAACTTGCAGTTAACTCCCCCTTTTTATTCCTGTGTCTGACCCACACTTCCTGCCATTCCTACCATCTCTGAGCCCCAAGCCTCTTCTCAATTTCTCCAGAGAGGAGAGCTCCATATATCCCACCCATCTTCATTTTCCTTGTTTGAATTAGGGCAACAAGCAGCTAGTAGTGAACTTCTCTAGGCATAGGGAACTAGAGAATTCAATTCAAAGTTAAATTATTAAAAATTGTTTATAATTGCTTTGCTGTTTAGCAAAATCTCTCCTTTATTACTTTGGAACATACAATATTACTTTATTCAAAGTGTGCATGTTTAGGTTATCATTAGCTTCATGGAAATGGTTTAACTGGGCTACAAAGTTGCCTGTATCACAAAAAATAGGTCAAGATTCAACTATCTGTATATTTTCTTTCCAAAGGTAATTTTCATGATAGCTGAAAATTCAGATTAATCTAGTGAAAACCGAGTTTTCCCAGATTGTCTCTAACTCTATTCAAGTGTTATTTTACAGCTACTAGTGATACCACAAGGGAAACAGTTCCTTGACTTGACTGGAAATATAAGATTTAAATGGCTCCTTACTTCTTTAAAAAAAAAAGTGTTTGTATGCCAATGTTCACAGCTCGAAGAGTCGACCACTACCAATTTCATGGTCAAATAGACAAAAGGGTGAGCAGAGATCAATGCCATTTTAAGATTTGAGTTTGCTAGCTGCCTCTGATTCACCACAATCAATTTTAGTGACTAGGATTTATCCTACCTTGACTAGACAAGTATCCATTTACTCAAAAGGTTGTCAGGCTCCAAAAGAGGAAAAAAACAATGAATAAGTTTGGGATTGTGTGTTTATATTTTTATTTTATGAAACACAGTTACCTATTACCCATATAAATAGGATATTTATATTTCTTTTTTCTTTTTTTCTAAATTATTCAAGATGGAACTTCATGCTACCAGGTAATGTTTTTACTTACTAATATATTTGGCCACCAATGATCTTATTATATTTAAATGATAAGCCCCTACATGGTTAACCCTAGAAGATAAATTTCTGCATTGTATCTAAAAGTCCCCTGTTCTTTGTATGCCTCCTAATTGGGCAAGCAGTTTAGAGCTTCTTAGGAGAGCTCAGTGGAAAATATTCTTCTTCAGCCTGCCTAAACCAATCTGAGATCAAAGCACTTGACATGGCTGCCATGTTTACTCTAAGGTGATTTACAAGAGAAATGAAAATAGGAAAAAAAGAAACTGGATCAAGAGAACTAAGTACTTTTAAAAACCTTATTTTTAGCAAAATAGTTGTGTTACCCCAACTACTGATATTACTGAAGTAGTTACAATAATACTTAGAAAAATCCCTTTAAAAATTCACTAGACGAGAAAAGACACAGAGCATCAAATATGATGGTGGAACATCCAAAATGTCTATTTTTTTGTAATTTTTCTACTTATATTTAAGCATAAAATTGTTTTGTTATTGCATTTTCTCCCAAATACAAAGTTGTTTTTATTATACAGTTGAAATTTAATTAATGAGGATAACTAAAACATAAAGACAAAGTAATCTCATTAAAATGCAAACTATTAATCAATGCTGGAAGAAGTTAGAGTATAACTTGGCATAATGATTTGCTTTGGATAATTTATTCCTTTGAATCATATACTTTTAGGTCAGAAATGTGCATTAACTTCAACTAAGCCTAGAAATTCCAGCAATATTAAAATATTTTCTATGACCAGTATATTGTGTCAAATGAAAATAATCTGTGCTTCTTAGAGGAATAAATGTGCAGAAGAAAAGAATTATGTATAGGAGAAAAGACGGAATATATATGGATCTACACTCTCCCAAACACTTTGCATATGTTATTTTGCTTAATACTGATAAAATTCCTATGAAGTTCATAAGCGACCCCTTTTGATAAATGGGAATATTGAGAATCAGAAAAATTGTCTAAAAAACACAACTAATAATTAGTTGAACCAAGATTAAAAAACAGGTTTGTCTGATTCCAAAATCCCACTAATTTTTACTAGGTATGGAAATATAATTAATGGACAATAAACACAATGGAAAGAGAAAAAAGAAATTAGGTTATATGATTTAAATCCCATTTGGCTACTTCCTGAACTTTCATTCTCCCAAAAGCAATATCCATACCAAATTTATGCAGGGAATTTGCTGAAAACAAACAAACAGAAAAATAAATGTGATAATTGCATGGGGAACTCTGCGGCAGATCCTGGTCAACTATGATAAATTAAGAGTAGTATTTTTCGGGGCCAGCCAGGTGGCACAGCAGTTTAGTTCACACTTGGCAGCCCTGGGTTCGCAGGTTCAGATCCCAGGTGCCTGCCGTCGCACGTCCCATATAAAGTAGAGGAAGATGGGCACGGATGTTAGCCCAGGGCCGGTCTTCCTCAGCAAAAAGAGGAAAGATTAGCAATGGATGTTAGCTCAGGGCTGGTCTTCCTCACACACACAAAAAATAAAATAAAAAAAGAGTAGTATTTGCCATCATTTTTATATTACCATTTCTTTACATAATTTTAAATCACATCATTCCTTATTTTTTACATAAACACATTTAAAAAAATAAAATAAAACTTAAGCGCTCATAATGTAAAGGTGCAATGCCAAGCATTACCCTTCATGCTTAAGGAACTTCATAGCCCAAGTTTGCTTTCTAAAAATCACTGCTTTCAACTTTTTCAGATTTTTAGCTGCTCTTGGATACATTTCTGATTATAAAAAGTATTGTTATGACACTATTATCTGACAAATAAATTTGAGAAATTATATACTGAATCTCTAATTTGAAAGATGAGTCTTAGATTAGCAATATCCCATGTTTCTTCTTCCCAATTCTGGTGGGTTATTATTTTGTTCTTCTAATGATAATTTTGGATATATAAATATATTAATCTCAGTTTATCATTTCATCAACTTTTGAAAGTTTTCTTAAGTATCTCAATCTTCATGATATTACATAAAACTACAAATATTCTTATCTTGCCTTCCACCTCTCCTTTTCTCTTTCTCCTTGCATCTTCTTTCTGCTATACTTCTACTAGTACCTTGCAAAAGTTAAGAACATCCTACCTGTAACCATAAATAACTCTATTATTAAAAGTTATAGTTTGATTCTAAAAGTTGAAAACACCCAATGTTTATGATACTAGGGCTATATAAATATCAAACACAAAAAATTAGATAATAAGCCAGGAGTTAATTTGTCTATGGGTTGAATATCACGACAATTGTTCTTTTCAAATGAAAATGTTCTTAATATACAAATAAAACGTATTCAACGTTCCTTACATTCCATCAATTTCTCAAAATTAAACCATATTTTGAGGACCTTCATATAAAAATAGGATTATATGAGTTTCTTTTCACAGACTTTATCATTGCCTTTCTTTTTTCTCGTTGAGAGAAGAAAAAAATCCTTTTTTCCTTTATCATTAACATGACTCAGCATCCTAATTTTATGGAATCCATTCCATTCAAATAGAAGCCAATCTATTTGAAACCAACTGATTTCTTCTTTAGATTGATTGAATGTCCTTTTGTAGGTGTTTATTTTTGTAATATGAAGATATTATGTTTCTACAGAGCTTCCATATCTTTACTCCTCTCATTCTATTTCCTAATTTATGTTGATTATATCATGAGTGTTATATATCCAGGGATGGATACACTTGCTTTCATTCACTAATAATTAAAGAATAATATAATTATAACATTTATAGCTTTATACTTTAGAATCTAAAATTAATAAAAATATGTGAGTTTTCAGTAGGCATTTTCCTTGGAGTTGGTGAAACTATAAAAACAAGGTGTAAAATCTCAAGTATTACTTCCACTATGGCTGAATAAGCTTCTATCAAACTTACTCTCAAAGAGATAACCACTGTAAATTCTAGAAAACGTCAATAAACAACTACCTAAAGGCATTAAACAATGAAAAAAAAAGCAGACGAACTCTAGAAGGAAGTCAAAACTAGGAAAAAAGTAAAGCATGGTGTGAGTTTCCCATTTTTAAGACTTTTACACAGAGGAAAGGGTATAGCTGATGCCTTGTATGGTAGATGAAATGCCAATGGAAAATATACAGTCTTTCAGAGAACAAAGTTTGAAGCAACTACAGTCTCTGTAACATGAGGAGGAAGGGTCCCATAGAAAAAGAGAGCCAGAGAAGGTGAGCCCTAATTTTTTTATATAAACTCTGTGCAAATCTCTGACTGATCCTTGATCTACACAAGCATGTGGCAGACACAAAATGGTATAGCTAAAGATAAAAGAACTGAACTGAAATTTCAGCTGCAGCACAAGACAATTTACAGTTTCTGTCTGACCAAGATAATTGCCTTCTAAAACAAATAAGCAAACTAAAAACCAATGCTCTTCAGAGGGATATAGAAGAATTCAGAATCTCTACAACATAAAATTTTAAATGTCCAGGATAAAATCCAAAAAACTAAATATACAAAGAAACAGGAACATAGGACCAATTCTTAAGAAAAGAACAATCAATTAAAACCCATTCAAAGATGACTGAGATATTGGGAGGAGCAGACAAGGATTTAAACCAGCTATTTATAACTCAGCTCAGTGATGTAAAAGAAAATATGTTTGCAATTAATGAACAAATAGGAAATCACAGCAGAGAAAAAGAAACTATAACAAGATCTAAATGGAAATTCTGTAACTGAAAAATATAATAACAGAGGAATAAATCACTCAACTTGAATATAAATCAGTATAAATTATCCAATCTAAAGAACACAGAGGATAAAAAGTGTTAAAAAAAAGAGAAGAACCTCAAGAATTTATAGGACAATATCAGAAGTTAATCATAAATGTAACTGGAGTCGCAGGAGGAGATGAGAAAAAAAATTTTTTTTTTTTAACTATTGGTTAAATTTTTCCCCAATTTGGAGAAAGACATACATATATAAATTCAAGATGCTCTGCAAACTCCAAGCAGAATAAATATGAAGAAAACCATGTCTAGGCATATTACAGTCAATTGCTGAAGCCAAAGATAAAAGTAAAATCTTTTAGCAGCCAAGGAAAATAACACATTACATACAGGGAACAATGAATCAAAAACCACTGACCTCATCAGAAGCAGATGAGGCCAGATGATAGTGAAAAAATACCTACAAAATACTAAAAGACAGAACTATCAATCCAGAAGTCTATTTCAAGTGAAACAATTCTTCAAGAATGAAGGACAAAGACATTTCAGAACTAAGTGAGTTTGTTTTTCAGAAGTCTTGTACTATGTGAAATACTGAAAGAAGTTTTTCAGGTGAGAGTAAAATTATACCAGAGGGAAACTCAGATCATAAGGAAGGGATGAACAGCATCAGAAATTGTAAATATTCAAATAAATACAAAATATTCTTTTTCCTCTTAATTTAAAAAAATTATAACATATTACATAAATTATAACATTTATAAATTATAACACTGTCTTATGGGTTTTATATGTCTGTTGAAGTATGTAACATCTGTAGAATAAGGACAGGGAGTAAAGAGAACTATACGGGGCAACAGTTCTACATTTTCTGTGACGTGGTAGAACAGTAACTTTAAGTAGAAGAAAGAGTTAAGAATTTATATTATGATCCCTAGAGCGACCACTAAAACAGTAATGCAAATAGGTAAAGCTAAAAATCCAATAGGTAAAGTAAGATATATATCATATAAATATTCAAATAATCCAAATAAAGGCAGGAAAGGAAGAATGACAATAACAACAACAACAAAAGAGAAGTGACAAATGAAAAATAAACAATAAAAGAGAGACATATCCAATCACATCAGTAATGTTTAATGTTAATCTAATAAATGTATTAATGTATTAAACACTCCAATTAAAGGGCAAAAGCTGGTCAGAATGAATAAAAGAGGAAAACCAAGCTATATATCTTCAAAAAAGTTTGACCATTAAATATAAAGACAGATTGGCTGAAAGTAAATGGATGAAAAAAATATTTTATATAGAGAGTGAGCATAAGAAGCCTGGAGTAGCTATTTCAGTATTGCTAATAGACCTCAAGAAAAAAAATAGTATTACTAGAAATAAAGAGACATTTAAAAATAATAAAATGCTCTGTACAGCAGGATTACATAACAATCATAAATGTCAAGGAACCTTAAAACAGAGCATCAGAATTGAAGAGAGAGAATTAAAAGGAGAAATATGTAAAATCACAATTACATTTTAACATCCTTTTTATCAGATCAAAAGATCAGTAAAGATATAGATTATCTAAAAAAACCCAACAACCACTTTGACTTAACTGACATTAGAGAACACTATACCCAATAACTTCAGAATACATATACATTTTTAGTATACATGGTATGTTCACTAGAAAAGACCATATTCTGGGTTCTAAAGCAAATATAAATTGTCATATAATTTAACACGTCATAAATAAATCATTATTGAATATATAGGAAGAAGGGAAGGAAGGAAGCAAATTATACACAGATCATTTCCAGATAGTTTTCCTTTTTTTCTATGTTAGCCTTCTCTAACCTTTCCAGCCATGTTTTTATTCTAAAATAATTGTTGAAAACAGCAGACTGCTTCGTCTTTCCCTTTCTGGTTGCTTTTTCTAGAAATAAAAACACGTTTCTAAATCCTGCAAATATAATACCAGACCCTACACAGGCTATAAAGTGTGCTTACCGCATTATTTAAAGATATTCAACTCTTCTATGAAGAACAAGATACAAACGAATCACATGGATGAAATGTATAAGGTCTGCTAAGTATAGTTACCAGGTTGCTAGCCTGTAAGATATGTTAGACACAGAATAAATACAGCCCATGTATGCTGAACACAGATAAAAATGATGGAACAAATGAGAGTTAACTTGTAGATACACAGGGATGGAAGGACTGATTAAACCTTAAATATTCATAAATCATGGCTCATATTACTCCCAGTTGTCAGTAATGTGATCCCTATTGTGACACTGTCACCCATTGATGACACCCATTTTGGTCCCATGTGACCCCTGCCAGAGACACGCAGATAAAATCCACGGCTGCTCAGCAAGTCATCAGTGATCTATAGCTGTTGGCCAGGCATACTTGCTCCCGTGTCTCTCTAATGGAACAAGCAAGTGATGGGTTAGAGGACCTTATATCTGCTGAGCGCCCTTTCTAAACCTCTACTCTGGTCCTTGTAACTACACTGTCAGCAGAGTAGGCTGATGAGGCAGAGGGAGAGAGGGAGATGGGCATGTGAACACTGCATATCACAGGATTCAGGTAGTGTGCTCCTTCCACTCCAGATGCATCCTGCTATTGTAAGTGTATAAACCTACACCAATACTTTGCCTTTGCTTTTTGCTACATTTTGGAAATTGATTAAATAAACCATTTGATTTGAGCATGTTAATTTGGTCTGAGTCTGTCTTTTCTGCAACCTCTGAGACAGCTTCTGTGAATGCTAGTGTTGCAGCAGATGACTTTCCACTGTGGCAGTATGCTCAGGTGACCAGTTGTCTAAGGAAGTTAACAAAGACTATAGTTAAATATGTGACTGGCAGCTGCTGATTGGATTTAGACTAAAAGGTTGAATTTGCTTTATGCCCTGAGTCCCTAAGAATAAAATATATTCACAGTGAAGCCTGAAAAAAAACAAAACGTAATGACTTAAGTATATCAAGTCAATTTTAAGAGATTTCAGAATTTCCTAGAGGGTGAATGATTTTAAGTGATTCCAAAAAAACTAAGAGCAGAAGAAACACACACACACATACACACCAGCAACAACATCAACAAATGTTTTCTTTATGCAAAAACAAGTACTGGGTACAAGAACTGAATTTGGAGGCAGAAAATCCTCAGGCCTGTGGCTCACTTGACCTCTGTTCTTCTGATTATCTCTTTCTTCAGCATAGAATGGTGGTAAAGATTAAACACTTCAAGTTTTCATATTAGAATTATTTAAAGGACCAAAATATCAGGGCATTTTACATTTTCTAAGTAGATATGTTTTTCCTCTAATATAAAGTGTTCGTCTAAAATATGGAGTAGTCTAACCATTGGGAAGTTAGTTTTCTTTTGGTTAGAATGTCTTTAATTTGTCCCATATAATTTAGTAAATCAGCCATTCTCTCTCCTGATTGTGCATCAGAACCATGTGGGAAGGTTTTTCATAACAGATATGTGAATCTCATACTAGAGTTTCTGGGGGTTTTTAAGTTAAATTGGTCACAGGTAGTAGTCCATATACTTGTAGAACAGAGTTTTGATATCTTGAGTCTCCAAATTGATATAGAATTTGTCCTTTAGCATTATTAGGAGAATAATTCAATAAATCTAAATGAAGATAACCAGTCTGAGAGATTTTAAGTAATGTTTTTAAAATATCAGGTACATGAGGAAATCTAATAAACCTGATTGAAGAACAGAACAGGCTAAATATTGTATATTTTTTACCATTGGTGCCTGGAATGACTAAAACAGTGTAACCAAATGTTGCCAGGTAAAATTCCTTAACAGAAACTGATGAAATCATTAGATTAAAATGATTAATGCTTATGGATTGGCAATGATAGGATAGTCGACAAAATGCGAAAGTTTCTAGGAGTCAGAAACTTGAGTGCTCTGCTAAATAGAGATCATTTCAAGCATGTCTCTTAATTTCTTTGAATCACATTTGCCTAACCTGTCACTAGAGTGCTATTTTTCTGAAGACCTTTCTGGCTAGGAGGGCCTAATATGGTCTTCCACTACAATCATTCATTAGTAACCATAAACCACTCTGCTGTCTCTTTCTCCTTCTGCTCCCTGATCTCTGTCTCCCTCCCCCGAATCCAAAGCTGGCAGCACTACAGGAGTCTTTATTAAAACAATTTGGAGCTTTCCAAAAAATGCGTGGATTCCGAATGGAAGAAGAAAACAAGTGTAAAGCAAGAATAGTCTATGGCAAAGTGACGTATCAGTGGACTTCCAGAGAAGACTGGCTAACGCCTCTCTCCTAAAATCTCCTCTTGCATCTGTCTGAAAATGTTCTTATCATTCTGCTTCCTGAAATCTCATCTTTTGAAGATTCTCCACTTCACTGTGGGCCAATGTTAACTTCATTGTTAGTCTCTAACTTGGGGTCCTCCAGTAGCCTAACTAGGGCATTGCTATTGCAATTCCAGACTCAACGTTGAAAGGTTTGGTAAATGTGGGACAGGGCATACCTGACTGCCCTACACCATATTTTGATTCTTTTCAACACCACAATACATGTGTGAATGGGAACAAATGAAACTTTGTTGAAGAGATGCAATTAAAGTGAAATATAAATGTAGCCAATTAAAAAATTATCTCCATAAGTGAAGGAAAAAAGCATTAAAATGTTAAATCTTTCATAGGGCACCCACAGTCCTAGACTTGTTTCCTTGTCCTTGGTCTTGTTCCCATCTCAACAACTCCTTCAAATATCCACTGGACAAACCACAACTCCACCTAGAGACCACCACTCATTCATAACAACCCCTTATCTATGGAAGTCCCTTCCTTCTCCCCGCAACAACCCACACTCCCGGTAATCCACAACACACAGTGATCCCAATTTTTCATATCCAAATCAGAGGAAATCAATCAATAGTGATATAATTAAGGAGAATGAGGGACTCAATGAGGAGTAAGACTGCCCTCCAAATGAGAAACACCTTACTCAATGAACCAATTACTCCTTCTCTCCTGAGTTCTCAGTCTTACCTACAATCTCAAGGAAGTATCTTTTTTCTGAGAAACAGTACAAAAAGAGCAATCATTCACTGCCTGAGTTCAGCAAAATCCACACACTAATCATTATGGAGAACAGCAGAGTTTCTTTTTTGTTCACCTTCCACATCTCTGCATAAAGGGATGGGAGTGGGGATGCACTTCACTATGTACAGTTATGCATGTTGCATTTGTGTGATTCCAAGATAACAGTTTCTGAGGGAAAATAAAAACACCACCACATTAGTAAGACATATTAAAACTCCAAAGATTAAAATGTGAAACAAATGTGCATCTTAGAATATAGTTTATCAAGTATTATACGTAGAGACATATGTACACTAAAAATTCTTGGGCAACATTCACCTTGCCCCAGAATTTGTCTTTCTTTTCCATAGACTCTCAAGAGAAACTTGAAGAGCAGGCAACCAAATCCTCTGAGCCTCACAGCTTTCCAAGCTGGAGAATGCCATTGAAGGTGGAGACTTTGGCTTCACCGTGTTAAAAGCATCTAAAAAGGGAAATTTACTTTCATTTCCCATAGAATGGGCCCTTATAGACACCAAATATCAGAGCAAGCAAGAAAAGTGCCCCAAGCCATCTCAGATAACTGCAGTCTCTGCCAACTTCAAGAAATCTTTGGACCATGAGAGTTGCCGGCAGAGCATCCTGTTTCACCCCACGAATCCAGCTTGCTAGATGCACACAGATTTCATCACAGGGATGGGAGCTTAATTTGTTTAAATGGTGGTCTCTACACTTTCTGTTTATTTCTCCTTCATAAAGCTGTACTCTCCCTCTTCTTCCAAGTTTTTTACTTTTGGGCACCCTGGAATTACTTCAGCCATCCCATCCTGGGGGTCTCACTCTGTAGTGCATGCTTTTAAGTAGACAATCATTGCAGAATCTTAGCTACTGCCTTCTGTTCAACGGTGATTTATAAAGCACCTGGGAGCCACTGGAAGTGCTGTCATCTACTTTCACTCCATATCATACTTCCATCTCCTTCTTTCCGTATGTGTGTGTGTGTGTGTGTGTGTGTGTGTGTGTGTTAAAGCAATCTTAATGCCACACTTGCCCAGAGGTCCTCACAACGCTAGTACTTTTCAAACTCTGGAAACAAATCAAGGAAACAAAATAATTAAGATCAAGAAAGGCAATGCCAGTGCTTAAGGACCCAGAATTTGGAGGAAGATAAAAAGTCAAGAGCTTGAAATTAAAAGTAAAATTGACTGTAAATTAAAGGCTACTTCCTCCCTTACCTGCCAGGTAAGATCAAAAATAATAAAGGAAGTCTAGATTATGTTAGCCATCTCAGTGGCCCATAGGGGTGCAACCACTCTCTCTCTATGAAAACTGATTTCTCTGAATTGAAAATAGAAATATAGGAACTTTCTATGATATTGATCCAGGCTTCAGTTCAGGAAAGGGCTGATCACCTGTTGCTCACCATTCAGCACTGATACTGGCGTGACAGCTAATGTCATGATCTCTTTCACAACATATATGTGCTTGTTCTTTCAGATTTCCTTGCCATAGACTACTATTCATGAATATTTGGTTTTATTTTTCTGGCTTTGCTGTCTCTCTCTCTCTCTCTCTCTCTTTTTTAGCACATTTCCTAACTGATTCTTTTTTGGGTTCACCTTTATTGACACAACCATACCAGTGATGGAAAAGTTCTTAGTGTTAAACTCTTAGTTTATCACCATATCTAGATGTCTGACATCTCCATAGGTAAAGTGAATTTATGATGGATCGAATTTCCTGTTTTCATCCAGATATTTGGACACTGTGTAGACATAATGTCTACTCTTTGAAGAAGCAAGGTAAGAATAATGTTTATGAAATTTAAGATAAATATCACTACCTTTGGGGAGATCTGGTTCTGTCACAGTATGACATTTTTATATAAACTAAGTGGCAGAAGATATATTGGTTCTCTTTGCATAAAAATAGTTCATCAGTAAATATATAGAAGTTATACTGTATCTATTTGTCGCACACATAGCATATCCTCCACTCACACATCGAGATACTGATTTTCAAATGGTAAATGGGTTGTGTCCAAATAATAATGATCCTTTAAATCCACTGAAAACTGTTTCCTGTAAGTTTTGAAATTGTCACATAATTCTAAAGTTTTGTGATTTGACTTCAGCAAACATACTACAGAAACCAGTTAACTAAAATATACTTATAAATTTCAGTTTTAAAAATCTGTTTTAAGACGAAGGCAGCTTATTACTGACAAGTTGGTCAGAAGTTTGCTACTTCTAGCTAACTTAGATCAGAGTGATCCTCAAATGAGGTTTTGCATTTCTATATACTCAATGATGGTGGCCAAGCCAAAACCCAGACATTACACTGAATAAGCCAATAGCCTACAATTCAGCTTTTGATCACTATTATTTTTCTAAGACAAATATAGAGATACAATCTGAGTTGATGTATATGCCAATGAAAACACAACAGACAACATACTCAACTTTTTTCTCTATGAAAAAACTGAGGCTGCTTAATTTTGCACAGTGGAAAAATGGTACTAATGTATACTATAAAAGCTTTCAGAAAAAAGTCAACATTAAATTAATAATATCTTAATAAAATTATTAGATGACCAGAGGAATTCTTCAATCTGATTAATTGATGTGCAACCTCTTAAATAAGATAAATTCCATAACAAAAATTATTTGTCCATGTGAAGTGACACAGTTGATAATTTAAGATTATTTTAGCTGTCAAGATATTTGTGGGGATTTGATCAAGAAATTTAATTTCATGCTTTAATTTGTATTAACCTATTCCTTTATCCAAACTCTTAGAAAAGTTGATCAAGTTAACTAAAAAATATATTTTATCTTACCAAATATATATTGCCTAAAAGTTTGATGTTTAATCTCACATTCTCTCTCAGCATCTCAAAGTAACTTCACAAGTAAACATTATCTTAAATGTGACCTCCCTTTATTCTTATGCTTCTGAAGGAATTATTGAGAAAATTAAGTGTTCTCTCTCCATCTACCCCAAAACACTGAATATTTGCTGTTACACAGAGCACTAATACACTCTGGAAAATACCAAAGAGATTTAGAAATAGTAGTGTCATTAAGAAGCGTATAGTATATTAGGAACTAATTTATACCCAAATGAAAAGATGAATTATCATGCAAGCCACTATATAATTTCCAAATGAAATCTAATGCAGTTGAGAAAAGGGTAGAACACTTAGTGTTTTGAATTATGTATTAGTATTACGTATGCTACGATTTGGTGAGTGTTTTTCTTTGGATGTTTCTCTGTCTTTCTGTCCAGTTTTTGTGTGTTTAATTCCTGTAATTGAGAGCAATTTAGTGTAGGATTTTACCAGATAGTTTTGTAACAATAAATGACTCTTTTACTCCTTCCTCGCACACTTCTAGTATTGTAACATTTGGTTTATTTGTTTACTTACTTTATTTCCCTGTTTGTCTGTGTGTGTTTTCTGGGTGCTTTAACTGATACCTGCAACAACAGAAGATCAGAGAAATTTCATAGGACAATGATTTGTGCTGAGCTTTGAAAGATGTATAAGGTTGAGATATTTTAGATATGCTAATTTTTATTTATAATCACTGCAGAATGTTAAAGTACTTATGCTCCACTATCACATTTCTAAAGAGAATCGGCAAACTTTTTTTACAAACACAATATTGATGGATAAGTGTCTTAATTCACCTCCATGTACACATAAGTAAAAGAGAGATCTCTAAACCCTAAGTCCATAGCATAAATTAGTCCTAATAAATTAGTCCTAATATACAGAAGGAATTATTCAAATCTGGAACATAAAAAATGTTTACTTTCTATTTAACAATTTGCAGATAAAACTTAAACTTCACTACTTTTGGATGTTGGTACAATGTCAATACAATTTATTGGTAAGTTAAATTTCATGGTAAAAAAATTAGTATACAGCATAATGAAAACAAAAGTTGCTAGCCAGATTTAAGTTTATTTTACTTTGGTTTTCCAAGCTCAGGCATATTAATTCAAGCATATGTGCAAATATGTATAAGCATTTACTTTTTAAAGAATGAAAATTGCAAGTACATTAAAAATATTTAAATATACGTTATTTTGTAAAGATAAGGGCAAGTAGAAGTTTGTCACTTTTCTTTTAAACTAGTAGGGTGTTCAAATTGTGTCCAGTTATTTGCAACTATTATTTGCAGTTATTATTTATTTTCTTCTGCTTCGGATTTAATTTGCTCTTCTTTCTCTAGTTACCTAGTATGGAAACTTAGACTATTGATTTTAGATCTTGCTTCTTTTCTAATATACGCATTCAATGCAATCAATTTTCCTCTACACACTGCTTTCACTATATTCCACAAGTTTTGATGTTATCATTTTTATTCAATTCCAAATACTTTTCTCTTTGATCCATGTGTTATTTAGAAGTGTGATGTTTAATCTCCATGTATTTGAGAATTTTCCAGTTATCTATCTGTTATTGATTTCTAGTTTAATTCCATCGTGATCTGAATCATTGTATGATTTCTATTCTTTTAAATTTGTTAAGGTGTGTTCTATGGCCCAGAATGTGGTCTGTCTCAGTGAATGTTGGATATGAGCTTGAGAAGAATGTGTACTCTGCTCTTGTTAAATGAAGTAGTTCTATAGATTTTAATTACATCCACTTGATTGATGGTGTTGAGTTCAACTGTATCCATACTGATTTTCAGCCTGCTAGATCTGTCCATTTCTCATAAAGGGGTGTTGAATTCTCCAACTCTAATAGTGGATACATCTATTTTTCCTTGCCATTTTATCATTTTTTTACTCATGTAGTTTGACACTATGATGTTAGGCATACACACATATTAAAGATTGTTATGTCTTCTTGGAGAATTGACCCCTTTATCATTACGTAATGCCCTTCTTTATCCCTGATAACTTTCCTTGCTTTGAAGTCTGTTCTGTCTGAAATTAGTATACCTACTCCTGCTTTCTTTTGATTAGTGTTAGCATGGTATATTTTTCTCCATCTATTTACTTTCAATCTATATAGGTCTTTTTTTTTTTTTTTTTTTTTGTGAGGAAGACCAGCCCTGAGCTAACATCCGTTGCTAATCCTCCTCTTTTTGCTGAGGAAGACTGGCCCTGGGCTAACATCCATGCCCATCTTCCTCCACTTTATATGGGACGCCGCCACAGCATGGCTGACAAGCAGTGTGTCGGCGGGCGCCTGGGATCCGAACCGGCGAACCCCGGGCTGCCAAGCGCGGACGAAACCGCTACACCACCGGGAGGCCCCCAAAAATAAAAGTTTTTATTTTACCTTTGCTTATTCCTTCTTTGATGCTCTTCTTTAGTTTATGTAGATCAGAGTTTCTGACCTACATTATTTTCCTTCTCTCTAAAGAACTTCTTTAACATCTCTTGCAAGGCAGGTCTACTGATAACAAATTCCCTCAATTTTTGTTTGTCTGAAAAAGTCTTGATTTCTCCTTCACTTTAGAAGGATAATTTTGCAGGGTACAGAATTCTAGGTTGGTGGTTTTTCTCCCAACAGTTTAAATATTCATTCTACACTCTTCTTGCTTACGTGGTTTCTGAGAAGTCAGATGTAATTCTTACCTTTGTTCTTCTATAGGTAAAGTGTTTTTGTACTCTGGCTTCTTTCAGGATTTTTTTTCTTTATCTTTGACTTTTCTGTAGTTTGAAAAGGATATGCTTAGGCATTTCTTTTCTATTTTTTTTTGTGGGGAAGGCCAGCCCTGAGCTAACATCTGTTGCCAATCCTCCCCCTTATTTTTTTTTTTTTTGCTAAGGAAGACTGGCCCTGGGCTAACATCCATGCCCATCTTCCTCCACTTTATATGGGATGCTGCCACAGCATGGCTGACAGGCAGTGCATCGGCGGGCGCCCGGGATCCGAACTTGCAAACCCTGGGCTGCCAAGCATGAACCAAACCGCTGCGCCATCGGGTGGCCCCCACTTAGGGCATTTCTTTTGGCATTTATCCTGCCTGTTCTCTCAGTTTCCTGGATCTGTGGTTTGGTGTCTGATATTAATTTGAGGAAATTCTCAGTCATTATTGTTTCAAATATTTCATCTGTTCCTTTCTCTCTTTCTTCTCCCTCTGGTTTTCCCAATACAAGTATGTTACACCTTTTGCAGTTGTCTCACAGTCTTTGGATATTCTTTTCTGGTTTCTAGCATTTGTCCTCTTTGCTTTTTGGTTTTTGAAGATTCTATTGATATATCCTCTAGCTCAGAGATTCTTTCATCAGCCATGTCCAATATACCAATAAGCCCATTAAAGGCATTCTTCATTTCTGTTATAATGTTTTTGATCCCTATTATTTCTTTCTGGTTCTTTCTTAGGATTTCCATTTCTGTTTACATTGCCTATCTGTTCCTACATGCTGTCTACTTTACCCATTAGAACTCTTAGTATATTAATTATAGTTGTTTTAAATTCCCAGTATGATAATTCCAACATCCCTGCCATGTCTGGGTCTGATGCTTGCTCTGTCTCTTCAAGTTGTCTTTTTTGCTTTCTGGTATGCCTTGTAATTTTTTATTGGTAACCAGACAGGATATACTGGGTAAAGGTAATGCTCTAAATAGGCCTTTAGTAATGTGATGATGAGGTGTGGGGGAGGGGAAATGCTCTATAGTCCTATGATTAGGTCTCAATCTTTTAGTGAGCCTGTACCTCTGGACTGTGAACTTTTTCAGGTTTTTTTCCTCCTCCCTTAATTGGGACAGGAGGGCTATACTGGGCTGGAGTTGGGTGTTTCTCTACCTCCAGGTCAGTTAGGATCTGATAATGGCCCAGTAGGTTAGGCTCTGGTTAACTAGTTTTTCCTGAGGGCAGACCTTGTTAAGAATTGAATGCTCTGGGGTATTTTAAAATGGTTCCTTTTCCCCTCCCCTTGCCAGAAGCACAAGTAGATTTTTCTCTGATATTTACTGTGGGAAACTAGTTGTGTTCCTGGACTTAAATCTTACAATATTGTGGGCAGCCCCCCATGACTGGGTCCCCCTGGAGCTTTTAACTCTCAGAGTTGTGCACATTGAACCTCCAGTAATTCATCTATTACAGTTCTGATTTTTAGTTTTCCTATCCTGGCACTGGTTTCCACTCATGAGTCTCTGCTCCAATAAGCCATGACTCCCTATAATCGCTTGTCTGTCTCTCCAATTTTGGGAGGAACTGTTTGCCCTATGTCCTCCTGTCTCTTACAGATCCAAGAAGAGTTGTTGATTTTTCAGTCTTGTTAGCTTTTTACATGTCATTAGGATGGATTGGTGACTTCTAAGCTCCTTATATGAAAAACCGGAGTTCACCCAGAATATTCATTTTTTAAAATGGAAAAAAGGCATTTCTTCTAATTTTAATAGTCTTGCAAGGCAAGCTACTTAGTGTTGAGCTCATAACATTTTCATTTACAATCTAGTTTGCAAAGAATCATTTTTTTAAACTGTAATTATCTTCTGCAGGTGGCAAAGTCAGTTAAGGCTGTTTCTTTGTAACTCTTAGAAGATGTTATATGAATCCTCATTATGACATACTGAAAAGAGATCACTTTGCACAGATTTGCATTGTTTCAGAGATTATAATTTGGTTATTTCTATAACTATATTTCCCAAAACTGTAAGCTTTTCATCTGTAGTAAATCTTATATGTGATATGTATATTGTTTTGCAATAAAATATAAATCCATTACTTATCATCCATTTTTTTTCTAATAGTCTTGTTCCTGTAATGCAAATCCTATTTCTCAGTAAAGAATGTTCATGCATTTAACAACAGAATTTCAAAATACAGGAAGCAAAATCTGACAGAACTGAAAGGAAAAATAGCTAAATCCATAATCATGGTTGGAGGCCTCAACACTCCTCTCTCAATAATAAATATAACTAGTAAACAATAAATCAACAGCATATAGAAGAACTGAGAAAATACCATCTACCAACTGTACCTAATTGCCATTTATAAAACACCATACCCAATCAAAGAATAACACGTAGTCTTTTCAAGTGCCCATTGAACATTTATCAAGATAAATTGTGAAACAAACTTTTGGTTTGTTCACCTGAGTTACAAAACAAATCTTACCAATTTAAAAGAATTGAAATCATGCAAATGTTCTCTGACTACGATGGAATTAAACTAGAAATCAGTAACAGAAAAACAACAAGAAAATACCCAAACACTTAAATTTTAAACAATATACTTTTAAACAATCCATGGTCAAAGAGGAAGTCTCAAGATAAATTAGAAAATGTTTTGAACTGAAGGAAAATAAAAACACAAGACATCAAAATTTGCAAGATATAGTTAAAGCAGCACTTGTAGGAAATTTATAACATTTAATGTTAATATTAAAATAGAAGAACGATCTCAATGCATAATCTAAACTTCTACCTTAAGAAACTAGAAAAACAAGATCAAAATAAACCCAAATCAAGCAGAAGAGAGGAAATAATAAAAATAAGAGCAGCAATCAATGAATCCGAAAACAGAAAAACAATAGGGGAAATCAAAAAGCTGGTTCTTTGAAAAGATCAATAAAATTGATAAACCTCTAGCAAGTCAAAGAAAAAGAGAGAGAAGACAAAAATCAACAATGTTAGAAAGGGAAGAGCAAACCTCACAGACATTAAAAGGTTAAGAAAATACTATGAACAACTAACCATATGCATGTAAATCTGACAACTTAGATAAATTTCCTTGCCTACAGTTACCTAGAAGCACCTTTCCCCTTCACACTGCTAATTCTTCCTCATATCTCATGTTTTATTGTTTAATTAACTGTCTTGCTCCCTCTAAATTTTCCTAGCACAGAGTGGTAATATTAGACATAATAGGTGAGGCAACATGATTCACAAAGATCTCACTTACTCACCCTGACCAAGCCATGAAAGATACAGCACAACTTCAGGATCCAGAAAGTTCCAGAGAGATCAGTCTTGCCACAGACGCTTTTACCCACAGTCCAGGTTACAATCCATGACCACATCTTTTCTTTCCTTCCCAAATCCAGCTCCAGACTTTTTCCAAAGTGAAACTACCTAGACCACAACTGTTGAGCTTCTGATAGAATCACTGTTTGCTTCATTTGCTTGTTATTCTGTTTCTCTACAAAATCTTGCTGACTTGTGCACATTCTCCTGAATTTACTGTAATAAGTTATTACATTTCTTTTAATTTAAATTTATGTGGTTTTCCTCTTTTAATATGATAGATTTATCTTCTGATTCCTACCATCCAATATTTCACTATTTTCCCATAATTTCTGTTTGTCTCCTTCAGAGCAGTTATCACAAGTTATAATGGTATTTTTTTCTATGTTTTGCCTTTCCTCCCTACTAGAATGTAAACTCCATGAAGGCAAGAATTATGTCTGTCTAGAGAGACAACTGTATCTCTAGCATTTAAAAAATTAACTGATAGAAAAAGGACTCTCTGTAAGTATTTCTTGAATTATTAAATAATTGGGTTGTTTTCGTGTGTCAGCGCTGCAGATTTCAAAGTAGATTTTAAAGTCAATGAAAAAAAAAACTGAAGCTGAAAGGCCTTTTTAAAATACCTGCTGTGTCCCAAACACTTTACTTAAGGAGTTTTATTTATTATAAAACTGCCTAATGTAGGTATTATGATCCCCATTTTATAGACAAAGAAATTAAGATGCAGGGAAATTAAGTCAATTTCTTAAAGTTTAGCTGCTAATGGCAGAGCTGAATTTTAATTCCATTTCCACCCGATTCTGAACTCAGACCTATCTACTGTACGACAGTGCCCTAGAGTAAGCACTTCTGATTCATAGATAGCTTCAGAAAATCTTCATAGACCCTGCAATTAAAATTCTTTGAACCCCAGTGTGCTCCTCTGCCTCATCTCTCCCTGTGCCAAGAATGCACATTCAGGAAACAAGTGATTCCTGTCAGAAGGACTGCATTCACATTATTTGTGCTCCAATTTTCTTGTCACAAAACCATCTGGAATTACGATTATATATCATTATTCTTAAAGACATCTCATCTCCATAAATCTTAGACCTGGATTATTGGTGTACAATCAATTTGAAGATGTTACTTTCAATACATATAAAACTTATGTTTTCCTGGATTACTGAGTCATTGAAACTGAGGGGAATACCTGTTTCTAATATTTAGGAAATGAATATATAATGAAAAGAAAAGTATAACCATGACATATAATAACAGATGAGACCTAAGCTGTTGTAGGGTCAACATGTTTAACGCTCAGAGGCAGACCCTAAGGTCCAAAGAGGTTAAATAATTGGCACAGTGCTAAGCAGCTTGCTAATGGCATAACTAGCAGCATGCTAATCACTTTAGAACATGCATACCACTTATTAGTTACTGTTTCCCAGGTGAATGATTCATGAATAATAAATTCTCATGTTTCATCCTAAGAATTTTATGACTTCTTTCTTCCTGATTTTGCCTAATTCTCCTTTTCCTTAGTTCTAATGCCCATATTCTCATTAGGTGCTTGGTTCTGTAACCCTTATCCTTTCCGTACAACATTCTTTGTTACACTATTTGGACAATAAATTATTACTCTACAAGGAGCAAATTCTTTCTCATTTCTGTAGCTATGAAAATGAAAACCCCAAGTAAAACTATTGGACTTTTACGATAAAAGTTTTGATGTGGGATTTACATAATCCAGAAGTCTTAAGAACAATTGTATTTGGCAGTCTCAAATTTACCTTAGCATTTATGCCTGAATTCAACACAACATTTACTGAGCATCTACCATGCTGCAAGAATTTACTCATATAAAGATGAATAATTTATATTCCTTGCCAACCACCAGTTCACTCACAGATTAGTGGAGCAAACATACACAAAGACAGATTATTAAAATAGTATGTAATAATAAATATGGTAAGAACCCCTGAAAAAGTACAGCCTACATGATGTGCAGAATTTCTTTTTTTTTTCATTTTTATTGAGATACACATGACAAATAAAAATTGTATGTATTTCAGGTGTACAACTTGATATTTTGATACAGTTATGTGTTGTGAAATGATCACCACAATCAAGCTAATTAACATATTGATCACCTTACATAGTTACTATTTGTGTGTGTTGCAGGGAGCAGCGAACACTTAAAATTTACTCTCAGCAAATTTCAAGTATACAATACAGTATTGTTAACTATAGTCACCATGCTTTCCGTTAGATCTCCAGAACTTATTTGAAACTTTATATCCTTTGGCCAACATCTTCCCATTTTCCCTTCTCCCCATCCCCTGGCAACCTACTCTGCGCTTCTATGAGTCCTACTATTTTAGATTCCACATATAAGTGAGGTTGCACGGTACTTAGCTTTCTGTATCTGCCTTATTTCGCTTAGCATAATGTCCTCCAGATTCATCATGCTATCACAAATGGCAGAATTTCCTTCTTTTTTATGGCTGAATAATATCCCATTGTGTGTACGTGATATATTTATAACATTTTCTTTATTCATTCATCCATCAACAGACACTAAGGTTGTTTCCATATCTTGGCTATTGTGAATAAAGTTGCAGTGAACATGGGAGTTCAGATATCTTTTCAATATCCTTTTTCCATTTTGTTTGGATATATACCCAGAAGTAAGATTGCCAGATCATATGGTAGTTCTATTTTGAATTTTTTGAGGAAACTCCATGCTGTTTTCCATAATGGCTGTACCAATTTACAATCTCACCATCAGTGTACAAGGATTCCCCTCTCTCTACATCTTTGTGAATACTTGTTATGTTTTGTCTTTTTGATACTAGCCATTCTAACAGATGTGAAGTGATATCTCATTGTAGTTTTGATTTGCACTCCTGATAACTAGTGATGTTGATCACCTTTTCATATATCTATTGACTTTGTATGTTTTCTTTTGAGAAATGTGTATTCAGGTCCTTTGCCCATTTTTTAATCAGATTATTTGGTTTTTTTGCTATTGAGTTGTATGAGTTCCTTATATATTTTGGATAATAACCCCTTATCAGATGCATGGTTTGCAATAGCTCCCATTCCATAGGTTGCCTTTTCACTCTATTGATTGTTTCTTTTGCTGTCCAGAAGCTTTTTAGTTTGATGCAATCCCATTTGTCTATTTTTACTTTTGTTGTCTGTGCTTTTGGGATCATCTCCAAAAAATCATTATCCAGACCAATGTCAAGAAGCTTTTGCCCTATGGTTTCTTCTAGGATTTTTATAATTTCAGGTCTCATGTTTAAGTCTTTAATCCATTTTGAGTTGATTTTTTAATATGGTGTGAGATAGGGTCCAAAGACAATCTTCTTCATGTGGATATCCAGTTTTCCCAACACCATTTTCTGAAGAGACAGGCCTTTCCCCATTGTGTGTTCTTGGCCCCGTTGTCAGAGATCAGTTGACCATAAACATGTGGATTTATTTCTAGGCTATCTATTCTGCTCCACTGGTTTATATGTCTGTTTTTATGCCAGTGCCATACTGTTTTGATTACTATAGCTTTTCAGTATAGTTTGAAATCAATAAGTGTGATACCTCTAGCTTCGTTCTTGCTCAAGATTTCTTTTACTACATAGGGTCTTTCGTAGTTCCATTGGAATTTTAGGATTGTTTCTTCTATTTCTGTGAAGAATGCCTTTGGGATGTTGATAGGGATTGCAACGAATCTGTAGATCACATTGGGTAGTATGGACATTTTAATAATATTAATTCTTCCAATCCATGAAGACAGGATGTCTTTCCATTTATCCATGTCTTCTTTAATTTCCTTCATCGACATTTTATAATTTTCAGTGTGCAAGTCTTTCACCAATTTAATTAAGTTTATTCTGTGTTTCAGATATTTGCATCTACTTTCATTGTTGAATTTGGCTTTTAATTTCCTTTCTCATAAAGTAATTTCTTGGTTTAATCACAGTGTACACTGGCCTCATGGTATGAGTTAAACTTTGTTTTTTCTATGTCTATTCTCTGGAAGATTTTCAGTAATATTTCTAATCATGTTTCTTGAATGTTTGGTAGAAGGCACCTGTCAAGACTGCTTTTATATTTGTTATAAGACTTTGCCCTTCAGGTTAAATTCCCCTAATAGTTGTAGGTTTATTCTAGTTCCTTGATTTATTCTTGCTCCTATTTATTATTTCTCCATGAGTCAATCTTGATACAATATTTTTCTAGAGTTTTATTTATTTTGTTTCAAATTTATTGGAATGAAGTTGCTTGCAGAATTCTCTACAGTTTTACTATCCATTTGAACCTGTAGCTCTTTTTTTTCATTCCCAGTTGATTTGTATCTTCCTTCTTGGTTCCATTTCTTAAATTGATCAATATCATCAGACACTTATCACTTTAATGGGCTTTTCAAGAAGTCACTTACAGCCTTTTTGATTCTCTTCATTACACCTTTGTTTTCTATTTTATTGATATTTGATTTCTGCTTCATTACCTTATCTCTTCTATTTTCTCTGAATTCATTCTTTTTCATTTTCTGATCTCTTAAGTGCTAACCACATTAATTTTTAGCCTTTCTTCTTTTTCAATACAAACACTTGAGGATATAAATTGTTCTCAAGTGCCACTTTAGTTGTATTCTGCAAGTTTTATATGTAGCATTTAATTGTCATTCAGGTTTATGTATTTTTGATTTCCATTATGATTTCTTATTTGACTTGTGGATTATTTATTCATTTGTTTTTAATTTCAAAATGCCTTGCTTTTTTCTTTTTAATGATTACTGTATTATGTCAGTTCTTGCAAGCTTTATAATTCTTTTTTATTGTTCTACCATTTCCTGGCAGTGAGTCTTTCTCCCTAGTCTCTCTTTTTATCTTTTGATTGGAGTCCCGAGAACTCAGGGCAAAACAAAAGTCTTTCTTAAAAGGTTTTCAAGAGGTTGACAACCAAAGAGTAGAAAAGATCCTCAGGAAAGACCCAAAAGCTGAGCTTTACAAGAAAAGAAGCGTGGTTCCAATACCACTTTCTGAGAAGAGAGGAGATAGTATTTATGGATGAGCATTTTTTTTTCCTCAGGGAAAAGAGAAACACAGTTTCTCCCTAAATACCTGAGGAGAGAGTCCCTCTATTGTGTATTTCACAATATGTCTTAGACGCAAGCATGGCCTATGGTTGGCAATTACAGTGAGGGCCTATAAAACACACTGAGTTTTAAGAATATCATTTTTGATCTGGCATAACTTCTATGACAGCTGAGGATTTGTGTGTTCTAAATTTTATGACTGTGAGGCTAGTGATAAGAAAAAAAGCCACCACACACATTGGAACTGGTAACAGAACTGTACCACCCAAGTTAGTTCTTCCATAAAGGAGGTGATACCAATCTAACAAGGTCAATTCCAGGTCACCAAAAGAACTACACTTACAAATGGAAAGGCTTAGAGTACAAGTAGAAGCCAAGCATAAGTAGGTGGCTTTTGCTAGCACTTTCTTCTCAGAACCTAAGAAAAAATAAGAGCCAGGTCCTGCCTCATCTGGGTGAGTCCCAGACAGTCTCTCTTTCTTCATTTGTCCGCTATGATAATCAATTTTGTGTCAACTTGCCTAGACTACAATCCCCTGTTATTCAAACAAGCACCAAACTGGTGTTGCTGGGAAGGTATTTTGATTAAAGTGCATAACCAGTTGACTTTAAGCAAGGGAGATTATCGTAGATAACCTGGGTAGGCCTAATTCAGTCAGTTGAAAGGCCTTAAGAGTAGAGTTGAGGCTTCCCTAAAGGAGAAGAAATTCTGCGTGTGGACAGCAGCTCCAGCCTATGCCAGAGGGTGCCTGCCTGCCCTTCCTGACAGCCTGCCCGACGGATTTCAGACTTGCCCTGCCAGCCCCACAACCATGTACACCTCTTCTTTGCAATAAATCTCTTTGTATATATATGAACTATATATACAGAACTAAAATCATCTTCAATCATCTTTTCAAGCCCTATGACCAAAAAGTAGTAGGATTTTGGTATAAAGTTAGCAAGAGGGAAAATTGGCCCAGGCAGAATCTTGGCATTTATAGATCTAGTCCCTATTCCATAATGTCATCTTAATATATAATGTCATAATGCCATCAAATCTCACTCAAATCTGAATGAACACATACACACACACACACACACACACACACATGCACTACTACACATCCCTTCAGCCTACCTGTGAGTTTTCCTGCGTCAACACTGGACAGTTCCCAGCTCACAGACAGCCTCCTCCCTGAAGCACTGTCTCTCTGAGATTCTCTGCCTGAAAGCTTCATTTATTGCTATAGGAGCTTACTCAATCCTGTACTGGGCAGCCTCTGATGCATGGGGATTTAAGGCCATCGACAGCACCTTTGAACCAATGAGGGATGAAAGTCAGAGAACAGGTATCCCAAATTTCCCATTACAACGTGAAAAAATTCTCAGGTGTCTTCTATATGGTTCCTCAGAGGGTATGTAGTCAGAAAGAGTTCTTTGACTTGAGTTCACTATACGGATGAAATAAGGTCCCACCCCCTTCAGTTGTCCATCAGGAATCTCTCTTTGTTTTACTATTATAAATTTTTCTCTCAAAAGAATGCATTTAAGAAGTTTCTGTTAGGGGTTGGAGGAAGGCTCTTCATCCCCTGGCTATACAGAGCAGTAAGATTCCGGATGGAGGAGGACCATGCCTCTCTTTTGTCAAGCAGGGAAGGGGCAATTTTGGAAGGGGAGATGGGGAGAGAAAAACAAAAACCACTGAACATTTCATGGTTATTCTC
This sequence comes from Tapirus indicus, assembly GCA_031878705.1. Classification (NCBI taxonomy): domain Eukaryota; kingdom Metazoa; phylum Chordata; class Mammalia; order Perissodactyla; family Tapiridae; genus Tapirus; species Tapirus indicus. The sequence continues at coordinate 44,411,160 of CM062925.1, forward strand.
AGGCAATAGATGAAAATATAAGAAAGTCAAGGTTTCAATAGAAGAAAAATAGCATTAGTAGACTTGTAATGCAAAAACCACAAGAAATTAGTCTCCCAGTATCCCAGGCTTGGAGTTAGAAGACGATGTTCAAGTATTAGATTCACCAGTTACTGGATATTTGATGTTAATAAAATGATACAATATTCTTGAGCCTCAGGTTTTCACCTATAAAATGGGGAAAATAATATTCAAGTTATAGGGCTGTGGTGATGACGAAAAGAAACAATTTATGTCAAAACATTATAAACTTTAAAAACTTATGCAAATGTTAGAAATTATGATTATAAAAGATCCATCTTTACACATGCAAGAAAATAATCATTTGTTTCAAAAATTACCATAGTGCAAAAATACTAAATAAAGTTCGCAATCCCCATGTTTAATTAACCCAGCATTTCTAAGAGGGCAGGCACGCCACAGCATCCTTAGCAGCAAGTCTGCTCTATAAATGCCATTGTTTGCTTATTAGTTTGCCTATTCAACTTGGCTGCGCACTTGTATTTTCATACAATACATATCAAAAGCCTGTGTTAGCTAAGAGGTCATAGAGAACACATTTAGCAGAAAGATAAAAGCACAGAATGAGCCGAGCATGAAACAGAAAATAATCTATTTGAACAAAGAAACAATAATATTTGGCCTTTATCTGGAAATGATTTCATGCCCAGAGGGTCCTTTTCCTTAAATAAAATGCAGCTGTATTTTATATTTTCTTTTATTGGACATAATATACTGGTAAACAAATTAGCCAAAGAAGTGATGTGGGGGGAGGAAACACCTAGAACTAAAGCAAAACAACAATAACAAGGCAATCAGACTGATTTTCCCTTTTAGGGGCCTAAAAACATACCTTATTTGCCCAGAGAGAATCGTTCTCACTTCCTGATTAAAGGTAATAAGAGTACATCGGCTGGCAATCTTATCTAATTTTAAAACATGTCATATCAAATGATAACCCTCAATAACTAATAATACTACACAGCATGAAAAGGAAGGTCAAATGCTATAGTCTGAACGTTAAATAAGTTTCAGAATATAACTAGCTTTTAACAGCAAATTTTGCTTATCTTTGAGAAAGTTACTCTCAAAATAGGCTCCTAAACCACACAACAGGCTGCACTTTCTTTTCCAGTGTTTAGTAGTAGTGACCATACTGTCATCATTGGGCTTCTTTGCTCCTAACTTACAATGCCACAGGGCTTAGTACATTACAGTCTGTCATTATAAAGTCAATCCTGCAGTGATCGCCTTCTCCTTCATCCCCCAAAAATCCAGCAAAGAATTTTCCAAAAGAGGTCAAAACTTTTAGTAATGATAAAATTTTCTAATGCTGATATTATGCATGTACAAAGAAGAAATCTAGAGTTTCTTATTAAAAGGTCCCACTCCAAGAGACCTCACCTGTGAGGCCTAAGGAAGTCATTTTTGAATGCAATTAATACTACGGTGTTCTGGGCTATTCCTCTAGCTTGACCTCTTCATCAGTCTTATACTGATGGCTGGAAAGACTGCTGACTCTGCCCCCGTATAGTTTTCCTCAACAACCATTTGGCATTTGTAATTCTGTCATTAGTGATAATAATGTATTTGTGTATTGTAGTGTGGACGTCCCTGATTAGAACACAAATGAAACAGAGGGGCATGATAGTAAGTCACTGTTTGCCATTAGCACCTACTTGTGAGCTACTGTATCAGTTTAGAGAGAAGGGCCTCAACAAACCGGGACATCCCAATTTTGGTGGAAGAAACAAATGGGCTAGGATCTGGAGGAGAAGATTTGTTCAAGAGGTCATAGTTGTGAGATCTGGGAGATCAAAGAACTTTGGACAATTAGATTTCTGAGCACTACTGGAGGGGAAGACACAAAGGGGAAAAGGGAGCCAGAAAATACACTACCTCACTGCTCTGTTCAAGATTATCCTTGAATATAACTCTACCCATCACTGCTGTCTGATATAAGCAATTTCCTGGAAGCTCCGATATCATTGAATATCGACTCTGAAAAGGGTCTTAGCAATTGTGACCAAACACGTTTCCTTCAGGGAAGCTGAAAAACACTGGTTGTCTTCAAAAGTTTTGAGAGTGAGCCGTTACCACTGTCATGGGAGGGAGGGAATGGAAGCCATTCGATTTGCCCATTCAGGGGTCCATGTGTCTGGCTCACAAATGAAGTTAGGCTTTGCTGAAGTAATTAATCCTTCTCTTTCATAGATGAGCCAAGATCACACAAAGGATAAGTGGCAAGCCCAGGACCCAGGCTGCTGAAATCTGAGGCCAGTGCACTTTCTCAGACACCACACTACACTTAGAGGCTTGGATACTCAAACCGACAGCATTCTTCCTGCAAATCCTAACTAAGGTGGAAATGGCAAAAAAAAAGAAACCTGCCAAATGACTTCTATATGCGTGGTGGTGCTTATCTGAAGTCTGACTTAACAGAAATTACCAAAGTCTCTCTAGCTATTTCTAAACATTACAGTGTGATTTAGATTTACAGTACTGAAATGAAAATAGTTGTAATGAGCTTAGTAATTCCTAATACCACCTGCCTCATAAATCAGTATAATAAGGGAAAACCTGGGTTAAACTATCATTGTAAGGAGCCAATACATCGTAACAGCTTCATTCCTTTGCAGTGTATTTACTACTCTTTTAGGAAAGTTCATAGCCTTGATGAAAAATAGAATTATACAGCCAGAGGAAACTATGATGAGACCTTTACTTTACCCCCGCACACCCACAATGGAGTCCATCCTAGATGGGATTATCTATCGTCTATCATCCACATTCTTTCTAAGAAAAGAGCCTCATAAAACAGGTTCAAAGTAGTTCTTTTATACAACAAGCACTTTTAAAAGTAGTGAGGCATTGTACAGATATAAGGAATTATCATTCTTTATATTAAGGATAAAGAGAGTTCAAACTCTCCATCAGGAAAAAGAGTACAATGTTTCTTACACATTTTCTTCTAGCAGTTCTTTCTCATGACCACCCTAAATCTCTCCTTATTCTGGTTAATCCATTTTTCCCATATGTCTTATACAAACAGAAATAGAAAATAGAATCATAGGATGTTAGGTTTGAAAACAACATCTCCTAACTCATCCCTCTTTCCTAGGAAGAATACACCAATTAGGTTTCTTTTTCTTTTTTGTTACTGGTTTTCCACATTTATGTTGTTTGGCTTATTCTCCTGCAAGTTCTTTCAAGCTAAGTTTGTCAAAACCCATAATACTTGACAAAATGCTGGATTATTTCTAACTCTACAGAGTGACTACCAGGCACCTCTTCCTCCTGGAAAGAAATGATATGCTTGCTTAAATCAAATATTGATGGGAAAAAAAATTAAGCAAACATTAACAGTGTATCGTTAGTGGCACTGGACTGGGTTAGAACTTGGCCTATTCGATGGAATTTAATGCTTTGTTCCCTACTGCAAAAGATGCTCCCACTCTTAGAAAACAAATTGGGGGAAAAACACACTCTCTGCATAGAAATAAAAACAATGTTCTAATATTAAAGGGAAAACACAATAATAGAGTGAGGAAGCAGCTCAGCAAAGCCATTCCCATGCTTATTGCCATTTGAAGGCACAATGATTGAAGTTATTGTCTTAATGTAAGATTACTAAATAATGCATCCCCAAAAGGAAAGACATTGTACTGGCCATAAAACGTGTGTAACTGCAACAGAATTCATATTTATTTAATGACACTTTAGAATCTGATGGTAATTAAAATGAAGTAGGAATTTTTAAAAGGCACGAGAAATTCAAACACACCAGTATATAAATTGAAACATTCTCTTTGTTTTGCAAGCACATAAAGAAGTTTCACGCAGGTTTTCTTTTTTTTTGGCCCACTGGGAACAGCACAATTTTGACTCCTCAGTCTTTCCACTTCTAATTGCTAGGAGGGTTCATTATCAGTTGTCGAAAGTGCAATACATCAACCTTGCAAAGCTGAGTTACAAAAGACGTTCACACATCTGATGGGCTGCTGTGCTAAATACATCTTAATTTGTGCTGCATCTGCTGTTTTCTAATTTGTTTGTCATGCTGTGAACGCTGCAGACTTTGTTAGAGCAGCTCCCTAATTTTTTTTCTTTAAAAATGCATCAATTCTTCATAAAAAAAATGGCCATCTTCCATTATTGTTCATCAGTGTCTTGGAATGCCGTCAACTCAATTCTGTTTTGTTCACATATGTATGAAAAAATCCTGTGCATTTGAATATGTATATGCATTACATTAGAATAAGTGCACATATATTTGCATGTGCATTAAGCCAAGTATTCAGTTTAATCACATAAAGCAAAACAAACTTTCTTCAGCCGTCACTGGATGCACAAAGTGACGAACACTCCAATCTCAGAACTCTGGCATGGATAAAAGTGCTTCAAGTCGCCCGGGTCTGGCTTGGGTTCCCCTGCTAGGCAGAAGGCGTGCATAAGGCTGGTGCTCTCAGTTCAGACTCAACTAAGCAGCAGTTCCAGTGGTAAACAAGCAGACACAATTCAGCACGATCCAGAATAAGCCAGGCCCACATTAGGGAAGTTTATATGCGAGTTGGGAAAGAAAACAAATACCACCACCTCAGGCCGATGCCTTGCTCAATCTTTTCGCAAAAATCAGTGTCCACGGTGAAGGCAGGGCCGGCTTCCTGGGCCTGTGACCTGCGCAGTCACAGGCCTCATGCTTACAAGAGTGGGTTAGGTGTTTACTGCTCTGCTGTCACAATTTAGAATTTATTAATAACTTAAAGAACAAGTGCCCCTGAGTCTTCATTTTGCACAGGACCTGGCAAATCATGTAACCAGTTGTGGGTGCAGGAGCATTTAAGAAACACTGGTGGAACTGTTGATGGATTTACTCTGTGGTATTTCAAGCTATCAGTCCTTTTACCTTTAAGATCACAAAAATTTACTGATTGAAATAAAGAATAAAGAAAGAATAAAAGGAAGAAAGTGGGGAGAGAGGGAAGCAGGAAGGGAGGGAAAAACCAAATAGTATTTACTTTGTATTCATATAGTTTTACGGGGCATAAGGGATTTAAGGCAGCCATTTCTAGGTGGTATGTACTATTTCTGAGCACAGTGCTTCTTTGAAGGAAAATGATTGATTAAAGGAAAATGTCTTTTGTCATAGATTCTGGGATCACTAGCCAAAATGGCACTCAAAGTCAGTCTATAATCTTAAAAAAAATTAAGCTAAATACAATTCTGTTTTTTTGACGATTTCCCACTACCCCCTTCCCTTACACATATACACACATCGTCCAAATTATTTCAGGAAACATAAATAAAAAACAGGGAATACAGAGGAGTTGGAAACCTCGGAGGAGGGTCTGCAGCTCTTTTCCTCCTGCAGGCAGCTTATTTGGAGTGAGTGTGAGCTAAGCGGCAGTGAGAGGCTGGCGGGGAAGCTGGCATCCTTTGTGTCTGTGGCCCGGAGACAGGGATGCTGGGAGGCAGGTCTGTGCCCTCGCTTCTGGCTGTACACCTCTCCAAGAGGGAGACGTGGACCCCATTTACATAATGCCAATCAGTCTTCCATGTCAAGTTTTCCCAAGAACATGCAGAAGCGATTACCAAGGCAGGCATTATGACTGGTGGAGCACAGACAAATCAGGGCTTCCGTAAAGGAGTATGTTGAATCAATAAGGCTTACTGTTCAACCAGGGCTGAGAAAAACACCTCATAAAGTAACAGCATTTGTAAAGGTTAATCAATTCAGCTAATTGTAAATGCTCTCAATTGTCAGTCCCTAAGCAGTCCCTTCTCTTTGTAGCTAGTAATTCACTGTGGGATGCAGCAGCTCTAAAGCAGGAAGCGGAGAAAGAGGGGAAAGCAGTCAAATTTCCCATTACTCTCTCCATGTTGTGCTCTGTTGGTGTCTGTAAATGTCAATATATTTACCACAGGGAGAGAGCCTTTTTTCCCTACCAGCACTAGGTTGCCTCCTTCATTATACAGGAAACAAAGTAAAGAGCCTAATTATCTTGGTCTAGGCAGATGGGAAGGAAATCAGGGTATTGATCTTTGGGGCAATATCTTAAGGCAAAGCATATGACTAATAAGCTGGACAGTTAAAGGGATGGTCTTTCACTGACAATGGTAAGAAAAACACATCTTATTCCCTGCTCAGAATTGACTCAGAAAAAGAAACTCCTTCTGTCCTTCCCTCCTCACTGCCCCCATTTCCCCAGTAAGAATGAAACCATTTTGGGGTGTTTTTTTAAATGAGTGCCTGTGGCAATCTGAGAAGTTGAAATGAATCGTGTCAGGCAGAAAACAATGAGATAATTCTACCCTGAAATTATAACTAGACTCTGGCAGTGAAAACAGACCAATGACTTTCATGGATCCAGGCAACTCCTGTCTTTCTACGAGGCTTCATGATCAGAGCAGCCCATACTTCCAGCCACTAATGGGTGTTCTAGTGGGGACACAGAATGCAATTTGTTTGAGCAGTGCTAGAAAAGTCCTAGAAAATCATGATACAGGATAAATGACAAATTGTCCTAAGAAAAGTCACTTTCTTTTTAAGCTCTCATATACGTCCTTTCCTTTATATACATATATGGTGTTATAGTTCAGAAAGTCTCGTTTCTCTGCAGCTACAGAGATTAATCTTCTATATTTAGAAAATATAGGAAGGTAGTTATTTTCCAGGAATTTTTATGTAAGTCAAAAATGGAGATGAGAAGAACTATTTCAAGTGTTTTTGTGCATGGTAATATTTATAGAATGTGCGTAATAATAACTTTCACCCACTTATTATACCTTAGAATCCAATGATGTATATAATTTCCCATATTGAAACATGAACTGCTGAATCAGTCAGTCAGTTTCCCTTTATTCCATCTGCAACTTAGTAAAATGTAAATGTCTTTTCCTTAAAAGTAAGGTTGTGGGGATTCACAAAATTTGGAAATGTACATAGAATCACAACATACTATAAATCCTAAGCCTTCAACAACTGGCAAAAGAACATCCTTATCTTTTATGTATCTCAATTTAATGTTATTAGTCAAAGACACTGTAAAATTCTAGTTAAATATGTGAGAGGCCTTGTGTCTCTGTCAAACAGTTTGATATTTCAGATATATTGGGTAGCACAGTCAGACAAACCAAGTAACTCAAAGTGTACCGCCATGTTGACCTGAACAGCATTGAACAGCAGCTGGAGAAGATGTGGAGAACAGGTTGTTGGCAGCTGGCACATCACAAGATATTTTATCGCCCAAATATTTGGGGTAATGCTAGATCTCTGTAGGAAGGTAGCATGTTTAAAGTCAAATTACCTGATGAATTGTAATAATAATGATGTACAGTCAGATGACAAAATTGAAGTGCTCCTCCAGAGTGAACACAACGGTTTGTTTATGGAAGGAATTCTTTTCTTGATAAAAACAATTTCATTCATCCATGAGCACAATTTGAAACATGCCATTTTGCCTTTGAAAAATGAGAAATTAACTAGTCAGGAATGTCCGGAAGCTACCTTACTGACAAGTCAGGGAAGATTTCTTCAACAATAAAGTCTCTCCCACCCAGCCCCTTTCTCCCTTCTGCTCTCCTTTTCTTCTCTCTCTCTCTCTCTCTCTCTCTCTCTCTCTCGTTCTCTCCCTCTCTCCCTCTCTCTCTCTCGCCCTCTCCCTCCCCACGTCCCTCCCTCTCTCTCCCCTTTCTTTTTCCCTTCTCCTCCCTCTTTTTCTAAGATATATTCCTTTCATCTAACAATGCCATTTTCCCGTAATTTCAGGAGAAATTTCTTGACATCTTTGAAAATGCCGAGAATCCAAAGTGAAGTCCTCTAAATGCAATTTTTCACCTTAAAGGAACTGAAATACCTGTTAGAGTTTCAAGAACTCTAGCCTCAGGGAAGCAGTGAGCAAAGTTAACAAAACAACCCCCTCCAGGACCCTATTACTGCACTTCATTTACTGATTGTGCCTGAGCACTGGGTACCTTCATCCTCATATATATTCATTTGGAGCCTCACCCTTTTATACATAATGTAATTTTCTTTCCAGAGGATAAATTTTTATATCAGTTTAATAATTTCTTGAAGTTATACTGGAGTATTGCTCAACTTGCTTCTAAATTAAAGCACTTATTAAAAAACTTTGAAGCACTCTCACAATTTTAAATCACTGTGCACATAGCAATTTAAAATTATGGGAGCAGTTTTATAAGCACTTGAATTTGGAGGTGATCAGAGACCTGAAAATGTGCAATATAGAGTAATTTAAAATTATTAGAGTACTTCACATTTTTTTATAAGCTCTTCAGCTGGGAAGTGATCGGGTTCTAACATCTGAGCTTATGCAGTGCAAAGTGAAGTACTCATCAGCCTGAGAAGATTCACTCTATTAAATCAAACTACTTTAATAATTTTAAAGTGATATACAGTGAGCATGCTCAGATCTCCAAATTCACTTTTAAATTAAAAATATTTTTCACTTCCAACCTACAAAAGACACATGTGATATAGCAGTAATTTACCCTTTCAGTTTTAGACATTGGACTGCCCTCCCACTTTTAGAGTAGTTTTCCCTTAGTAAAAACAAACAGCAGAATATTAAAAATATTTGTTCTTTTCCATTAAAAAAATGAAAAGCATCATGCTATGAAAATTCAACAACCTAGTTGTATTTGAAAATGTTTCCTTTTTAAAGTAAATTTTAGTGTATTGTGTTTGGGGATATAACACTTTTACACCTAAAACAATGGCAAACTAGTATCTTGACAGAGTTTTTAAACTTAAACAAATAGCAAATTTTCTTATGAAAGTATAACACCTATCCCACTGAGACATATGGATGATTCTTCACAATAGGGCAGCTGTCTCACAACCTGAGAAAAATCATATGGACCCTACTAAGTCTTCTAAAGAACACTGCTGACCTGAATGAAAGCATGAAGTTCCAATAATATTCCCCCAACCCCCCTCCTTGAGTTCAAAGAAAGGACAACATAACAGAAGTGTGATACCTACTACACTGAATGTACCTTTGGCAAACACAGCTCTCAGATAACTCGAATTGGTTCATGTGATTATTTTTTTCTTGTGAAATCTCATGTACACTTTCTATAGCAAAAGTAGAAGGTAGAATTCTGGTCTGGATTAATTATTTCTATTAATAAATAAGATTATTAACCTGTAGAAAGGGACTCTAATCTCATAGTAGAATGATTTAATTTCTGGTATGTTTAAAATGTAGTCACTGAGAGACCATTGATATTTACATCAGGAACACGTGATTTAAAAATTTATTTTGGTAGTTTTCTCACCCCATTTAAACATAATGACAACTCAAATAAATAGATAGACATCTATGAAACCATTTTGAAAGCTAAAAAAAAATTTTTTCCTCTTTACTATCAAGTGCTGGCAGGTTACCTTTTTCCTCCCCTCTCTTCCCCTCCATTCCCCTTCCGATCCTTTCTTTCTCTATCTCTCCTCCACACCCAAAGGCCCTATTCATGCGGTCACACTGGATCTACTGGAAGGTAATAATTGAGTACCTCTTGTTCTTTGATAATACTCTGAATACTATCCTATAGGAGAATTGATCCTAACTAATGTGTTCATAATCGACTAGTAACCTGGAATGGTTCCCAACAGCAATTTTCCACCAGTGGAAAGTATGCTTTAGCTGTTTGTTATGGCTCATCAGGGAATAAGGCTACAATATATACATATACTGCTCTATTTAAATGTCCTTCTGGCTTGTGACAAAAACTTTCAGAGCCGCTTTATCTTACACTACTAATGCTGCCTGAAAATTAAAGTCTCCTGGGGGGGTGGGGGTGGGAGGGAGTAACGTCTTTAAAAGTGCTCTCTCTTGGAACAAGCTCTTTCATTAGGAGTTATGCCAAGGACATCCTTAAATCAAGAAAGTAGACTTATTTTGAGGGTTGTTGCAATGACTTTTAAAACTTCATTTCAAAGACCATGCACTGGACACTCAAGACAAAATTGGGAAATATGGCTCTATTGCCCTTTATAGGAAGAAAATGGGATTCTGGAGTCTGGATTATAATACAATTATAAACTTGCTGAGTAGTTATCTTGGTCTAGACAGATGGAAAGGAAATCAGGGTATTGACCTGAGGGCAGGGTGCACTTATTGCCCAAACTCCCTGAAACTTCCCACAGAGAAATACATGGATGCAATAAGCATCCAATGTTTCAGTGATAATGACAATAATGGACTCAGTGGATTTTTCATTTTAAAATATCCATGTGTATACTGAAATCAGAGATATTACCTCTACGAAAATGTTTCTGAACTTAACCTATGAAATTGACTTTCTTCTAACTAGTATGTTAAGAACTTTCAAAAGTTATGTAATATCTGCTTCTACACAAAAGCATTTTGAATTCTATGGGATCTACATTTGCCTTTATAGTATGCTCATGTATTAGTTTTCATGTTATTTCCAACCAAAATTGTTCTGGAAGAACACTAAAAGAAAGCTGTCCTGGCAATAGAAATTTATAGTATTTAGATGATTTGTAGGCACTCAGTGGGATCAATTATTTAGCTACAGTGTCATAAGAGTATATAACTATCCAAGAAAGTCAATGGTGATAATGCAAAATCCTCTATATAGTCTTGTCTGCAAACCAAAAGTGTCTTTCAGGAAGCTAAAAAATCTAAAGTAATCATTAACCAGAAGTTAGAAAGGGAAGATGAATTAGTGTGTGCCTGAATTTAAGGAGAAATTTGGGTATAAACAGTAGAAGAAATCACAAGGGCATACACCTAAGGATTCTTTATGTTGGAGACAGAGAAGATAGTTAAAGGAAGCTCCAAGAACTTTTCTGTAATATGTGTGTTGACAAGAAGCCTCTAAACAAAATGTTTGCTACAACGAATAGGTAAAAAGTAGTCAGGCAATTATGATACAATGAATTTGAAAATCAATCTGATGAAAATATAATACTTACACACATCTGGACTATGCAAACATAATGAAAGGTGACATGCCTGGGACATTTGTCAATGGTTGTGCTCTGGATCTGTCATTGTGTTTCCCTGTAGTAATCCCGGCTTTTAGGATCCCTGTATAAAAAGTGAGAGAAGCAATATTGGATGATGCCAATCTATGAGTTTCCTGTGTACAACGCTGACTTCAGGACTAAAACCCAGGAGATAACACTTGAAACTCTTTGCATATACACTGTACAGACCACCGTGTATTTTTCAGATAAAAGTTTTTAATCCTTCACGTTTCCCTGCAGCAGTACCTATGCCCATTCACATGAGTGTATTTAATGTGATTTTATCTGAAAGCATTCTTAAATAAGCAAACTTTTCGTTAATGCTGTGGCCATTTTAAGTAAATCTTTGCCTCACGATATGAAATGCCCTTTAATTCCTAGTGCCGGCTTCATGACTTAATCCATTTAAGTGAGAGAACATGTTTTGTCAAATTGTGTGAGTCTGACAATTTTTTGAACCAAACTAAGCCTTTTGAGAATTGAATTCCATTTGCTTCAGGGGAAAAAAGAAGTGACTTTCTGGTTCAAAGGAAAAATGCTTAGAAGCCATATTTGAAAGGCTCATAAGAGGTCTTACACATCAAATAGCTCTTAGAAAACAACATTCTGATGAGTTAAGTGTAAATTAATTAGAAACATACAGATTGCTTTTCTCTGACTACCCACATGGGTTTCAGAGTTGAAGAAGGAGTGTTTGATGAAATATGTTTGGAGTTTTCATGACCCAAAAGCATAGTAAAGTAGTTCAAGATGTTTCCGTGAAACAAAGATACTTGTTTTTTTGCAGTGATCTTTCCAAACAAATATCTAATGAGCTCCTATTAAAAAACATTGAAACTCATGCAGGTACTCCATTTTGAGTCCATCAGGTATATCTAAAAGAGGATTTTTCCCTGCAAAGAAGCTGATTAAGTTATTATAAGTGAATTCCAGCCTTATAGTGCTTCTGGAAGGGTAAACTTGTGAAATAAGCATTGAGACAAGCTCACTGCAAATCTATTCTATGTCAAGAGATGGAGTAGGAGACCATTTATGTATGGACTCTCTGAGGTGCTGAGATTGCAGACCCAGGAATAGCATTGCTATGAAGCTCCCTAGATAATATTGGATTATAAGAATTTGGTCCAGGCAATCTGGTTATGTGTCCATCAAGTGCTTATATTCAGTTAACAGGAGCTACAGCTGGTCAAAGAAGTCAAAGCAAGGGAACAAATGTGGAAACCAATGCAGAGAGGAATTCCCTAGTACCATCACTAGAGAAAGTCCTCTATCATTGGCAAATTATTGTAAATCAATTGGCTATATGGTACTGAAAGTTAATGCTATTAGAACTCCCAGAGTAAATATCTTCAAACCTACCACTAGAAAAAAAGAAAAGAATGAAAAAGAGAGAGAAAAAAAAGAGGCCTTAAAAGTATAAAATATTACCTTTTATGCTTTTTGCTAAGTGATTTATTTTTTCTTAATTATGTTTCCAATAGGCTAAAGTAAAATTAGGCTGTCCCTTCAAAGTTGAGCACACAGAGATTAAAGCACCACGCCCATTCAGGAAGAGAAGTAATCAAACTCAACTACTCCAAACAGCTTAATTCTTGCCCTAATATGAGGATAAGTTGGTTCATATTTTCAATTTACCATAATGAGGTGTTTGGGTTGTTTTTTTTTTTTCTCCCAGGATCCTTAGAAACTTAGAACTTTTCCCCAATGATAAAGTTTTGAAGAATTCTGAAATTGGTTTTATCTAAAAACTATACTCTCACAGTTTCAAATAACTGATAGGGCTGCTCAAGAAAAGAGTAGTCACTAAGATAGCTGAACTATTTGGGATAAATTAGTTTCCTGGAGCCACTTGGATAGAAAAGCTTCCAAAAGATTTTTTTTTTTAAGTCTACCTCTTGAAGTTGACTTTGGACTATCATTTCTTAGTTAACACTGTTCGACCTGCTGCATTCCAGGGGAGACTCGGCAGCTCAGATCCACTTAAGATGTAATATCAGTTCTATATTCAGTCAAGCACTTTCACACATCTATTCTCTTGGCTTTTAGTTGCTCTAAAGTTCCAGTTTTGGTTGTGGGAGATCTGGAAGAGAGAACTAGCACTGGATGAATGTTTATTTTCCAGGGTCCTAGAGACTATGTGTGTCCAAGTGGTTATATTCCATCACACAGCCTTGCCTCCGAAAAAGGATAGTTCTCAGCCAGATAGTTCTCAAGAGCTATTGTTGGTGATGATTGCCCCTCTGTAGGACATATATAAGGAAACTTGCCATTTGTGATCCAGATTCATTATCTGAGTGCATTAGACTAAAAAGGTTCTCATACTTTCATTTTTCTTTTCCTCCTAAATTATCTCTTCCTTTTGCTAAAATATTTCCTTTGCTCTTAAACACATTTCAAAGTTATATTGACTCTTGAAACCTTAAGTAAAAAATGAGTACTGCCATTTCCCAATTTGCTAACTGGTTATCTTTTAAACGTTTAATATTAAGTAAATAGATTTGCAATTCAGAACAAGTTCTCCCATAGCAGTCCACAAAATTCATCACACATTTGCACTTTAGTACTAATGATACTAATTCAGCCGGGCATACCCCTGTGGATAACACAGCTCCTGTCAGAAAATCCACCCTGTCTTCCAGCTAAGGATACAGAATCAACCTCTGCTTGGTGGTACCTGGAACAAGTGGTAGGCGAAGAAGGCAAGGTGGACACACGCGGGCATCAGAGTGTAATCGTTCCTTATAGCTACTTAAGAGATGGATTTTCTCTTAGTCCATATTTCCCAAAGGATGCCCTGTCATAACAGAAGTGTCCCAGGATTTATTCAAATATGTTCTTTCATAAAAGGTTTCCGTGGCTAATGAAGTTGAAGAAATGTTGGACTAAGCATAGTTAAGCAAGTTTCTGTCCTCTGGGATTTTCAGGATTTTTAATGGGACACATCCTCTATGAATCTCCAGTGGAGGCTGTAGTGTGCAGAGTTCCCTTGACTTATTTCAAAGTCTCTTATTTCAGGTCTCCTTGAAAGAGCTTGGAGGAAATGTTCTGGTTACTCCCTGTCTAAGTGTCCTCATTTGGGAGGCCGAGAGGAATCCCCTCCACAGAGACCTGGGGTAGTGTCTCCCACTTAGAGTCTCTGCCATCTCTTTGTGTGTGTAAATCATTCATAAGTTGGGGGCTGAGGAGATCCTCTTTTATTGGGCAAAACAATTTATAAAAATATGTCAGCACCTCCTAATGTGAAGACCTATGAGGTAAAGCCAAAAAAAATTTGTGAGGGAAATAACTATTACACAATTTGGCCAGTACTGTTCAGTTGGCTTTAAAGTAGGATGAGATCCATTGCAGAGACTACTATCAGCTGTCCAGTAGATATTATTCCAATAATTAATATTATTCCAAATATATAAAGGCTGCCTAGAGACTCGACTAAAACATACCAAAACAATTAACCTCTCAAGACTAACACTGTTTTAGGAAAAGAAAAGTATTTGAATGAAAAGGAAAAATAAAAGAAACTTGGTTTATAATATATCTCTGTATTCATAAGTTGCTTTACCCATTTCATACTAGACTTTATAGACTATGCAGCATGGTCGCAGAATGAAATGCCAAAGCACTGGATTGTAGCAGCCAGGAATGTGTTAGGGACTTACACATAAGAAACCTATAGAATCAATTATTTCTGCAGAATGTGCCATTACTGCAGTTCATACATCCCTGGAAGTGATTTCCTTTCTGCCAAAAAGTCAGTGATTATAAAATCCATCCATTGCTTCAATGCGACTCTCAAGGAGCCAGCATGAGCTGTGTGAGTTACATCACAGTGCAGATGGAGAGGAGACAAGTTTGGGCATTTGCAGATGACACAGACTAGAGGAATGCAGATCACCACCCGCGAAGATAGCATTTACAGAGAGAGGGGCTAAAGTATTGTTGCATTGTCTACAACAATTCTGTTATGAAGAAGCAACTGTTCCAACACAAATCAAAAGGATTCACAAAGAACCTAAAGAGAATGCAGAATGAGGACTCCAGTGATGAAGCTCCAAAGAGGACCAGGAAATAAACACTTCTTTTAAAAAGCCCAATTCTGCCAGTTCTTTAATGAGGAGAGAATTTGGGTGTAATCTAAATCAGTGGTTCTCAAACTTTTTAGTCTCAAGAAACACTTCATCTCTTAAAAATTATTAAGGACCCTCCAAAAAACTCTTGTTTATGTGGGTTGCAGTTACGAATGTTTACTGTATTAGAAATTAAAAGTAAGATGTTTTTCAGATATATATACAACTTTAGTGAAAAGAGTGACATTGTTTTACATTTCGCAACTCATGATACTTAACAGCAGATAGCTAGATCCTCTTAGCTGCTTCTGCATCTAATCCTCTGCAACGTCACGTGGACTCCAGAAAATGCTAGCTACCATACACTCAGAGTGAAAGAGAGTGAAGAGGTAAACAAGATCTTAGTACTAGTACAAGCAAAGGTTGACCTTGCAGACATCCTGAAAGGGTGACAAGGACTCAGGCTAGTCTGAACTGTACTTTGAGAACCAATGAGCTAAAAACTTTGTATGCTCAATATCTTTACAGATATTTACATATGGTGATATCCTGCATATAGATACAGACTTCTCGGGTTAACTACTTACTAACCTGTAGGTAGATTTCACAGTGTAAGTTCAAACATCCTTAACTGTTCATTTCTTTCAACTGTATAAATCCTGCAAAACACATTGCAAGCCATAATGGCAATAAAGATAAATAGATCCCATACTAAACAGAGACCTAACAAGATGCATTCCCAACTGTCAGTACCAAATATTATATTTTCACATGTGGTTCTATTGTGTCCCAATAATAAGGTAGACAGAGTAGCATATTCTATTTTATAGATGAGAAAAGTGCACAGGGAGGGGGTAAGTGACTTATCCAAGTACTGTAACTAATCTGTGACAGAGCTGGGACTGGATCCAGCCCAGTGCTGCTTTGGGTTTATCACTAGGCCAACACATGTTGCCAAAACACATGGTTGAAAAGTGAAAATTATTGCTGGGGTGTTATGTTGCCTGATTTGCTTCTTTATAATTCTTCATTTACTCTGTCAAATAGCTGTTTTGGTAACTATGTGGTTGGTGGTTTGAAATTATTTTGCTAAATGTTCCGTTTTAGTATTTTGAAAATGCATAATTACTTCCTCTGGCCTTAATTTTCCTTACACATAAAGTTTGGATCAAAATATCTTGAAGGCTCCAACAACAATGACATCTTAATAACTAAGAAAACAAGGCATATCAGAACTATAATTTAAAAACAAACAGTCCCCTCAAATTGGGCAAATATGTAAGGGCACTTTTGGTTTGCTCCATGATTGTGGATGGTACCAGAATTTTTTGGAAGCCAGGGGCCAGGGATGCTTGATATCCTGCAACAATAGGGAGAATACTGCACCTTAAGGCCTTGTCCCATGTCCCCACACGAGTTTGAAATGTCCTGCGGGACAGTCACATAGGTGAAAACCTTGTTTATAATTTTCTGAACCTGGATACTAGCTGTTTTACATACAAATGCAAAGTATTTTTACAGAGTTTTAATATGCATTGATTTTTTCCAAAAATGCAGCTACCATGTAAAGTAAAGGAAGGTTGTACTTTGTTTTGCCTGGAAGTTTACCAAGAATGGCCCACTGATTCAGAAAATCATGATGTGGTGTTGGTGTTGTCATAGCAGTCCACATTCACAGCTGTCATATTCATAGCGATTCTACACATTGGTGTGAGCATCCAACTACTTCAACAAATCTTTTAGCATAGAGATAAATAAGCGTCTACATACGTTGAAATATTTGACTACGTCACTGTCCAATATTTCTCCTTTATATTACAATTAAGATGTTTTATCACTATTTTAATTGGGTATGTGTAGGTAGGTTATATTATTTGTGCTTTTCATTGCAAGATAGTAAAGGGACATTCCCCGATTTTTTTTTTTTAAATAGTGTGTCTGATAAGATCAAGAACCACTGGGTTAACTTCCCTCCGAAGTTTCAATTTTTTCTTTTCTCAAAAATTTAGAGTCAGTATTAATAGATATTGGTCAAGCTTTAATCCTTTCTGAAAAATATTTATGGTTACTCCTTCTGTGTTACTAAAACAGTGTGAGAACAGCTTGCAATGTATCTAACTGAACAGTCTGATATGTTGGGGTTTTGCGTGGTGGGGGG
This sequence comes from Tapirus indicus, assembly GCA_031878705.1. NCBI lineage: Eukaryota > Metazoa > Chordata > Mammalia > Perissodactyla > Tapiridae > Tapirus > Tapirus indicus. The sequence continues at coordinate 44,428,438 of CM062925.1, forward strand.
GTGAGGATGATATATTGGATGGACTTCAAAAGAAGTCATAAAAGCTATATTTGGTTACCTAATTTATGCAGCCTCAAGCTCCTCTGCAGTCAAAAACGCCCGACTGCCTCCACCACCACGACCAGCACCACCACTGAGTACACATACCTTGAGAGAACAAGAATTTCCCTCTCCTTACCTACTAACATAGAGGGAAAAGATGTAGCTCGAAACATTATTGATTAAATGAAGGAAGCCGTAGCTTCTGCTTACCCGAAAATTCTCCTGAATATTATTCCTTGTAATGTATATCATAGGTTCAAAAGTGAGTATTCTTTTCAAACATGAATGATCATCGTTTATAATTAAATATAGAAAACAATTTCAGTGACAAATGTGTGCCATTCACCAAAATTAAATAAAAGTAATTGAAAGTTTTAAAATCTCAATGAAGTTTTGATCAATGTATTCTACCTGACAAATAATTATGATGTTTATTTTGCCACCTGTACATAAACTTTCTCCTTGGCTGCATGCAATTATGTTAAGATGTATTTTTCATGCTCTCTGCAGTCTGAGATATATTTTTTTGAAAATTGAAATAATATGACTTTTCTTAATCATGTCATTTTTCCCCTCTGGAAGACATTGCCTTTTTTACTTACTGTTTTAAAAACTGCCCAAATCAATACAACTTTCATGGTTGGGTACTAGCCTACTTGATTATGTCAAGGGATTATGTACACTGATGGGAAAGGTGTTTACTTCTCTGGCTTTATTAGTTTTGCAGCAATGCTTCATTAATAGCACACACTATTAATTTAGAGTGAGCCCTGCACTAATAACAACAATTGATTTCTTTGTTTAATTTCTCTATAACCAAATGGCACACTTTACAATGAACCCCAACTTAAAGTCCCTTTGGGAATCTGGATTACACTACATCTTTTAAAAAGGTTATGTTTGATGACTTAACCCAGCTGATAGTTTTCTCTTTGCAACATTTAAAATACAAAAGTACACCTAATTGCACTATTATAATTTTAGTTATTATGTTTTAGTAAAAGATTAATAAGTATTTCTAAAAATAAAAAAATGCTTCCACCCATAAATTTCCCTTTCAACTTGTGCTAACATCCATTTTATAATGAACTACAATGCATGGCATATTTCCAGGTTTAAAAACATTAACTCCCTCATTCTCTGTGGCCTAAAAGTCAAAATTTTAAGGTGCCAACAACTACTTCCTCTGAATACATTGACCTTGAGCTAATCAGACATTTTTTCTGCATTAACTTCCTCAGCTATAAAACAGATTGTTAAATGTCTTGAAATACATATTTAAAATATATACATTAATGAAAGCCTCAATTGTCAACTAATCCAACTGACTCATCTCTCAATATGCTGTGAAAAATAAATTCTTGTTGACATAAGTATATATCCTGAGTGCAGAATCCCTGAATTCCAGTCCTGACTCAGCCACTTGTAAACTGGGTCATCTTGGCCATGTCATTTCATATTTCTGAGTGTCTGTTTCTGCATACATCAAAAGTGATTAATAATATATATTCTCCTTCACTCACAGGGCAGTTATGAATATCAAATAAGAAAACTCAGATGATTTTCAAATAACAATAATAAGAAGATGACCAGAAGGAACCAATATATTTTAAAGTTCATGATGTGTTTTCTGCTTTCTGGAATTCTGAATCCACCAGCAGGTATTTCTAAATAACCAAAATAGTATGAATCTGAATGGAACACTGTAAACTAAACAAAGTTGCATCTATTTTTCTACCACGAGCTGAAACAAGGATAAATTGCATGGGCTACCTAACTACAGTAAGCCCCAAAGAATTCAGTCTCATTCCATCAGCAATGGCCAAAGCAAGGACCTACAACAACAGGTATAGCACATCAAATCTATTATTTTGTTAGAATTTACTCTCTTATTTTTAATGCCTAGAATAATTTGTTGGGGTTTGGAGGCAAAGGTAGGCCCTGCATCTATGAACATGATACAAACATTAGTCAAAATCATGGCTTTGATTATTATTCTATAGGCAAGTCCCAGATATGCATTTCTAGTTCCAACCTTTATCCAGAGCCCCACACTAATATTTTTTCCTGGGTGCTATGCATCTCATGTATCATGTATATCCAAAATCAAATACTTCTACTTTGCACTTAAATGCATTGGTTAGAGTTTTTTGCTTCCTTTTCCTGTATACTTCTTGAATAGTTTGGGCAAATTTTCTAAAGAAGCATATATAATGATAAAGGTGAAATAAAATAATGAATTTATATATTTTACCAATTCTTAGTAAATGGCCTGGATGCAGGTATGAAGATGAGCTCATGCTAAAACTTACCCTCTCCTAAAAAATCAAGCCTTGAGAAGGAAAATAAAATTGCAAACAAATATATTAATACCAGTTACTCACAAACTGTACACTCAATATAACCCTTGTATTTGAAACAGAAAATAAAATCAAATCTACTTTCTAATGACTGATGTGAGGTGCTTAACTCAGCTCAAATCAGCTTCACCTTCCACTGAGAAGAAGCCCACTGAGAAATAGTTGTGCAGCACATTTGCAAAGTCCAAATAGCACCACAAAGAGACAATGGTTACGAAATGCCATGTAAGTGTGATGTGAGTAATTAACAGATGAGAACATTTTTATTCCCTTCTAAGGGTAGCAAGAGATTAATTTAGCAGTGTATAATGACATGACTGATTAGCTCATTTTGAGTATAAATATGAGTAGCTTAAATCTAATCCTCACACTAGCAGGTAACAAGTATAGCTCTTTGAGAAAAGATGCAACATATTCATAACAAGAGGCGAAAGCAATTAGCTTGGGGGCAGTCTTCTAAGCCAGCTGTGAATACTGTTAAGAAGAAGAACAGACAGAATCGTTCTTCCACAGTGGTCCAGGTCCTGAACCACAGTGGAGAAGAATTTTATGGTATTTTTCTGACATATATTCTCTAACTTTGGAAATATTTAGATGAGATGCTTATATTAGAACAGAAATGAAAAAGGATAAGAAAATCAACAAACATCATTGACATAGCTTTAAAGACAAAAGCGAAATGAAAACTTTTCTATTTTACTTGAGACAGGGAGACATAATACTGCTCTACAATTAGTAAAACCTTTATAATTAATTTTCAAAAAGGTACACATCAAAGTTAGAGCATAATACAGGATAGCTAAAACCAAATAGGAATCTATGAAAAAAATACTTAAATGTATTGCAATATAAAGGTCATAGCAATATTCTATTTCTTGGATTGGGTAATGGTTACAAGGGTTTGCATTTTATAATTATTACCCTTGCTATGTATTTATATTTAATAAACTTTTTAATAAATGGGTTGTATTTCATAGTTTTTAAAAGATTATTTTAAAATCTTGCAAGCTAAGTAAACAACAAAATCCCGGTCGTAGTTACTCTACAGCTATGTCTGCCCTGTCTCAAAATACACTTCAGCCACTCGATCAAGCTACTGGAAGCATTTGTCAAGAAAGTCTTTCGGCATCATGTAGCTAAGATAATCATGTAGACAAAGTAATGAATTTACATGTTTTACTAATTCTTAGTAAATGGCCTGGGGTCAGGTATGAAAATGAACTCATGATGAAATGTACCCATTTCCTAAAAAAAAATCAAGCTTTGATGAAGACAATATAATTGTAAATGAACTACTAATACCAGTTTACCACAAGCACCAGGATGCACACCCAATATAACCTTTTTCTCTGAAACAGAGAAAACAAAAAGAAATCTTACTAGTGATCGTTATGACTTGACTCAATCTAATCGGCCTCACGGTATGCTAAGGGGAAGCCAGCTGTTGTTGATCATGCCATCTACATAGCAACTCACTTCTCTGTCCTTCAAAGTCGCATCTGGAAATGTTACTTCAGACATGATCCTGGTAGATAGAATGTCTAAATCTAAATGTTCATATTCCTAGGTCACAGAGCGTGAAATCTTAGTATGCTCCAGTCCCTGTAGATATGAAAAGGTAAACAAATGCACGCACCTCTCTAGGGATGAAAGAGAATGCTTACTGCATAAAAGAGCATGCATATTAAAGTTCTATGAAACCAAGCAGTGCCCAAAATTTATTGATATATTATATGGTTGCAAATGCAGACATGAATACGTAGCATCTAATATTGTGTCTAATAATGAAACATAGTGGGTTACATGTAAGAGCTGGTAATACAGATTTTAAAAACTCAGTCTGTAAATATTCATTTCTAACCTACACTGAAAAATGTCTGAAAGAAACAGGAGTATTAATAAACGCACGCACACTCATTTGAATTGAAAAACTGTGGCAGCCACTGAAATTTAAAGAGTAAACTATTTTCTTTTAGACCATGAGTCCACAATCCTATGTTAATTGGATTGTCTGACATTCATAGCCACCAGATGGAAAAAAACCATTGTGCAAAGAGCTAAAGACTGTGTGTGGATCATGCGATGTTATTCATTTTGAATATTTTAGGAAGTTATCGCCTCACGAATTCTCATCATCTTTTTTATTCATCTGTCTTGTATCTTTAATTATAGAATCACAAAGAGATTATGGGATGTTACAAGGCACCAGATGAATAAGCAAAACAAACTTTTGCTTATTATGAACTTTCCCTGTTTTCAGTAAAATTTCTCACAGGAAAAAAGATATGTTAAATAAAAATATTTTGACCCTGAAAACATATTTTAGGAATTGGAAATGGATTTAAGAAGAAAATAAGAGTAGGTGAGTGTTTTCCTTTGTGAAAGGGATCATTAGCCAGGGGTGGTCAGGGACTGTCCATTTATAACCTTTCAGCTAAGGAAATCATTCTGATTCTACAAATTTCTATATTCCAGCTAAGCTCAATTACTTTTACTGTAAGGAATTATATTAGTAAAGTTACAGTAGCTACTATTACAGATAAACCCTAAAATCTCAGTAGTTTAACACAAATCTCAGTGGCTTAACACAGGTTTATTTTTTGGTCCTGTAAATTCCAAATACTTTTCTTGTTCAAGGGTGTCTCTCTGCCAGAGGTAATTCAGGGACTCAACAATTCTAACCGTGGAAGGAGTACATGAATCTCTGGCAGACAGCTAGCTGTCTCTTCCACAGAAATTGTGTTTTCAGGAAATCTCAACTTATCAGGAAAACTCAAGTCATGAGTACTTATACACCTGACTTCAGAAGGTTCCTTCTTCTAGGTCCTGAGATAGTCAAACAGTGGAATCACTATAAAATTGTAGTGTGGGAATCTCCATGTGCAATAAATTATAGAAGAGTTTGGAAACATCACAGTTCTGTAGTCAATGGAATGCTCCAGAAAAACATAAAATTACATATAGTACACAAAAAAGAATGAATGTTAGACACAGTTTTTATCGATCAAAAAGAATTCTGATTGATTAAATTATAGATGTTAGGTAAATCATGCTATATTATGTCGATGTACCTGAAAATTATTCCACAACAACCCTAAGGAATCATCTACATTTATTTTGCTGATGTTTTCATTTTAACATGTGTTAACATTTTAACAAAAAGTTCCACTGTCTAAAGTGGAGGATGGTTTCAACAGAAACAAGGAAGTTTTTCTGAATTCTCTACTAACATGGCAGCAAAGGTCTGAAGATCAAGCTGCCGTCAACACTATTTCTCCTTGCTTATTGTCAAGGATTAGGCAATGAACTGCCTAGTCTATATTTGTTATTCTATATTCCTTAGATACATACTGGGCTATTGGTCATTACGTACCCTTTTTGTCATAAAACATTTCACCATGACCTTAATTGTTATGTAGAATCGAAGTAATTCAGGTATATGACTGATATATAGATGCTGGACACATATGAGACCCAATTGGTACTGTCATTGTCAAAGATGTGGCATTAAACCATAATACTTTAATGTTGATGGGGCAGAGGATTTTTTTCACAAAAGACTAGAGATCTATGAAGATGAACATCTCTAAATTAGGAACAAAGATCAGAGTGTAGGCTGACTCTTTCCCCGACAGTGTCAGGTGATAGATGCTGAAGTTGGGAAATAATGGTGAAATAGCATTCCAAAGGTACTTGTCTGAGGAAGGGGGCATTCATCTATAACAGAACTCCCAAGGTGCTACAAATATCAAAAATCTTCAGATTCTACCATCAGATCAAACTCCATCTTCATTGTACATTTCCAGGACCTCAAGTGAACATAAATTTTACAAAAGAAATGCTAGCATATGTTAGAGCTGACAATATCTTTCTAGTCGCTGCTGGAAAAACTAAAGGGATTGGCTCTCATCCTGACTTTTTATATTTAGTTAAACTTTTGCAATTGTTCACCATTTCATTTATTTAAAAATTACTGATCCAGTGTCAGCTATGAGTCCTACAGAGATGACATTTAAAAACAAATAGAAACTCCAAAATAATATCTTTTCCATCACAGAACTGATATTCTGGGTGAGGAGACAGATGGACAAATATTCCCATAAATATAGAAAGCAAACCAATAGAAGTCCTAGAAAAGAAAATGCATGGAACTATGAGAACATATAATACCCTGGGGTCAGGGAAGAACTTCTTGAGGTGGTTGTTTTCAACATGAAAATGGAAGGATATGTCAGAGTAACCTGTGCAGTGGGAGTTGGAAGCAGAAAGCTATGACTGACTGGAGCATAGAAAGCAAGACATAAAATGATGTTACATTGAATGAAATTACATTATCTGATAGAAGGCTAATCACACAAAGCCTTACAGGCCACTTCATGCATTTCCATCTTTACACTAAAAGCAATGGGAGGACACTGACTTGATCAAATTTGTATTCACCAAGATCACCCAGGTTGAAGGATGGAAAGACTCCAATGGATGTGGAGAAACCAGTGAGAAGCTATTGCCTTCATTCTAACAGGTTTTCCTAGTTTTCAAGCCAACTCAATTTAATTATGCAATGGAAAACAACTTATTTATAAAAAAGAATCGAATTTCACATGCCACAAATGTTTCTGATGTTATTAGGCAGCATTACATTACAGATACGTCTTCTACTTTAAAAAGAAATGTTGATATTTCCACATATAATAAACACCACATGTACACTGGAGTACACCTACAATCTCTAGGGTGGGTACGCTATAGGTTAAAGAAAATAAGCCCTCCATTCCACTGCTTCCCTGTCCTTTCTGCTTATTCCCAAGACGAAATTTTAATAAAAATTATGTACCACTGGTTGATGTCTTCTTTTCCCTTAACTTTGAAATCCTCCTAGCAAGTAAGCATTTAAAATTTGTCATGACATATACATGATGTCACACACATCAGACGGAACCCTCAACCATCTTTGAAAATTTTATCTCCATTGGCAAATTCCTCCTTTCATGAACACCTTATCTATTTCATAAATAAAGTATTTTAAGGAAATATTGACCAGCACTTCATCTGTCCACATTTCTATGGATTGCCTAAATTTCAGAATTTAAATGGATTCTATAATTGTGAGGTTTGATGGTATTGGCAATATTACCATATCAGATCTTCTGTTAAACATCTGTGTGAAAATTAAACATGATTTAAATTCTAGTTTCTAAGATTTATCTCTCCCTGCTACTATTATATGAAACCACTATTAATATGCTGTGAAATGAGACATCTACAGCATCGCTAGTAAAAGCCTTTAAGTGGTAATCCTTCTGAATCCTTTCTTGTAATAGCTGAACATTTGCTGTACAAAACCAATGAAATTCACACATGCTGCTATGGAGTAGTGGAGCGATTATTGCAGCATTTTTTCCCCCAAAGTACCTTAGGCTTTAGATGATTAGAGAATAGTCTTATGTTTTAAACTTCCTGCCAACAATGTGGCTTTTACCTGCATTGGATTGAGGACAAATTGTAGTATAATGTATGTTGACAGTTTAATAACATGGGTTACTATCCTTGGTGTACTTTATGATGTAATACATCCTTATAGGTGTCTCCAGAGAATTGTGCTATGATTTTCAAGGCACAGAAAATTCAATAAACTAAACAGTCTGAGTAAGATTTCTGTCTTCTGTATACTTTGGACATTTTCCTAAAAAATAAATAGGTGTTACCCTTCTAAAATATTTTTCTGACATGACTTTTCTGTTTTTCTTCTCCGTTTTCTTCAAGCTGGAGATTTTAAGATTGGAATGGTACAATCCTTATTAAGTTATACATTAAAAATATAAAAGGCTCTTTATTTATATAATAAACAGTCTTTTTCAGGTCTCAGAGGTAAAGTTCTTTTTTTATAAAAAGCTGTAATTGTGGTTTTCAAAAATCTCATTAAATATTTAGATCTTTTAGAGCACAAGTGTTTTCTGTTGAAGTTTAAACACATTTAGGCTAATTATTTCTTATGTTTTGACCACTGTACAAATACTTGTAGTATTAAATAGCTAACAGCATAAAACAAAATAGCAAGTCTTCTGTGCAGAATTCATATAATTACTCCTCTATTTTCTTTTCATCAAGATATTTCTGGATGAAACAAAAATGGCAATACAATGTATTTTTAAAGTGATATAAAACATTATTATTAAATGAATGTGATTCTAAGTACAAATGTTATTTTATATAGTCTTATTCCCTCTTTGTTTGCATTATACTACCATAAACACAAGAAAATATTCAAGTTCTCAGCACACTAAACCCACTGTGAGTCCACGATGGACAACAGCCTGGTATTTTAGTGATTTACAGAAAAGAAAACACACTACAATATTCTAAAAGAAATATTCTCCCAATACCACTTAATTAAAAAAAAAAGACTTAGTAATTTTATCATCCACCTTTAAGGTGAAAAAAAAGAGTTAGAGAAAATGACTATAAAATCCCTATCTTCCACAACTACTATCCTTTATTCAGTCTTTTCTTTTTAAAAAGCTAGATAATGTGGGAATAGAGAAAAGCATAAAGCAGATTTCCTGTCTTAGGACCTTTAGAGATAATATAGTCATTTTTTATTAAGTGTTCCCTATGTTGCAGGTACTGATAAAATACTTGGCATACCTTATTTCCTCCACTGCTCCAAGCAACCCCAGAAGATAGGGTCCTTATTGTTATCTCCATTTGTGGATGAGGAAAGAGGGAGCAGAAAGGTCAGTGGTTCACCTAAGATCTTAGAGCAGATAGGTAGTAGAGGCAGAATTCCAGCCCAGGCATTCAGAATTCAGAACCTGGAACAAACTGCCTTCCTCACTGGCCAGGCAATTGGTCCAGATTTTTAAAAAATGCATATGAGAGTATTTTAATAAAAATGAATACACGCCAATATAAAGAATATTAAATGAATGTGATTTTGTTTATTTGAGGACTAAGAAACTCAATTATTTGGGAAATCTGTTCTGAAATTCCTCATTTCAGAGTGCTCACCCAGGAACCCCAACAACCCAACATTCCTGCTCTTGAAAATCGTATGCTACTTAAATGATCTCATTGTTATCAGTATTATGATATTTTCTAGTGGCAACTCAGAGCCAAACTGTCTATGTGTTCAAAGCAAACATATATAAAATAATCATCCCAGGTTTTGTGAAGCCCCTGAAAGCTGGGAGAGGGTGATCTGAAAAACAAATCGGACTATTGAATGTGAGGCTCAACCCAGAAAAAAGAAGTTAATGCCCTTGAATTCCAGCCCACATTGAACTTTTTGGGTCCAGTGTCTTTGTTGCTTTTTCTAATTTTTTGGCCCAGAGCTTGTGTGCTTTCCTCTTCCCAGGGGTTCCACCAAGCAGGCCTGGTTGGAAGTGATCCCAGCAGAGAGCAGAGGTCTGAGGATTACTGAAGTGGTTTTCTTTTTAATCACTTATAAAAACAGAGACAAAGCCAATCACCAGCCATGTGATTTACTCCAAGTCATTGGGCCTCTAGATTCCCTGAAGAAAGCCAGAATCGGCGCTTTCCAAACAGTGTTGTATTTTGAGCTTCTCTCAAGTTTCAGAACCGGATTGCTCTGGGAAAGGGAGAAGGTAGGGAAAAAAACAGTACTTGAACACATTAATAAAATGGAGAATGTAGTTAAACTATCATGCTCGGGCAGAGAGTATATACCTATGTGGCTCTACTCTTTCCCAGCACTTCGAAAATTTATTCTCACTTTATTTCCCAGTTGATGAAACTTATCACAATCTCTTTTCCTTCCTCTTATAGCCCCCTGATTTTTCTTCTGTGGGGTTTGCAATCAGAAAGTTCTCCTTAAAAGCTGAATTAGGAACAGAGATGAAGAGACTGAGATAAATCTGGTTGCCTTGGTCCTTACTAAAATGTAATTAACTAGAATTTAAATAAACACTGTCTAGGCAAAAGCGAGGAGAAGAGAAAGGCTCTGAAAGAGGAGTCACGACTTCAACACCCTAGTGGCTGCGAGCTTTCTTCGGAATTGTCAGTGGTTTCACATGAAGTCCCCACTCCAGAAGACAACAACAACAAAACCCCTGATGATTAGCACAGAGGATTAATTTCATTTTATCATGTATTTGTAATTTGCAAGACTTTAGCCCAGGTGACAACATTCGTTCCCACCCACCTAACCACCCCATCCCCCCTTTAAAAAGAAAGCAATCTGTAAACTCAAACCAAATGCTTTCCATTTTTATTTTTCCTCTCTCAGAAATATCAGCAGACCGAGTCAAGCACAGGCAAAGTGCCAGCCGCAGCAAGATTACGCTAACCCCCGAGATGTGGGAGTTGGCTGTGTTCCTCTGAGGCTTGCACAGAATGGTATTAAAAGTAATGAACACACAGAGAGACCCTGCAGGGCACGATGTGGTTTGCGTTTATGCCTCATTGGAACACTGTGGGTATTAGTGATTCTTCTAAATCTACATGTGCATGGTGTTTTCTGGTTTTACACACGTACTGACTCATTTCTCAACGTGTGTGCACTTCTTTCCCTTTCAGTTGCCCAGTCCTCACACTCTAAACCTGTATTTGTCCTTCCCCTCTTCCATCTCCTCCAAACTCTGCTCTAATCAATTTGATGGGAGTTTTCCAGTCCCTTTCTAAATGAGGTCCCTGTCTTGCCTAGGGTTACATCGTGAGGTGATGTAGACAACTTGAGAAATTTCAAATTCCATTGCATATTTAAATTATAGCTAGGATTAAATTATATAATATCTAGGATTAAACCAAAGGTTTATATATATATAAAATATCTAGGATCTAAACTAAAGGCTTACTAATTAATGTATAAAATGCAGCTTAATATTACAAATAATTAGTAACCCATAATTTAGTTGGAATACTCACAGTCCTCAAGAACATTGAAGAAATGTTGCACATATAATTTTATGTTCAAAAATATACATATGAGCTAGATGTACTAAGAGAATTTGAAACTAGAGAGAATCAATATTCCAACATTTACTATTCATCAAGACTTATGATTTTTGTCTATAAGGAAATTGATGTAACTGTTAACTTTATGAAGAAAAGAAACAAAACCAAAATGGTACTGTAGTAACTTCCTTGGTCTATTTCACCTAGTGATATTTTACTTGTACTTCCATTCTGTAGGAGGCCCAAGAATCATATTATTTTAAATAGCTTGTAAAATAAAAAGGCAATAACAGCAATAAAATTCCAGAAATCAGGAGCACTCTGACACCACTTTCCAAATCAATTGAGTGGGCCTTCTGAATAAAATTGGAATATATGTGCATCTACCAAAGCTTTGGCCCATGGCTGAAGGATTTCCAAGTAAAATAAAATCTGTTATGGGAAGAGAAGAAGTCACCAGAAAATTCAGTCATTATGTGGTTAACATTAGTCAGCTAATAGTGAGGTTACCTCCTATTAAGGCCAGACTGTAAAGCTATGATGATTTCTTTACACATAATAGTGATGCCCCAAATAAGGAACTGATTAGATTACAATTATAAGAGCCAGTGCAAAGCCCTAAATATATAATTGGCAGGGTTCCTCCAAGTTGAAAGTGCTAATTTCCAATACACATCAGCTCTGGCTTGGCTTGTCTTGTTAGGTAAACAAAATGTGTCTTGCCTGTCATTGCCATAAAATATTAATGCACTGGAAGTCTCTAAACCTTGCTAAGCATAAGGCCTATTATCACACTTAAGAGCAAAGCAATCTAATAAATCGCTGGCTGTATAAAAACTAAGTCAGCTGGCAGAGACAGTAATCTCCCTAAGGGATAGTAAGAGCCTCATCTTCAACTACAGCAGCTGCAGTTCCAGAGAAATTATGTTTCTTCAGCTCAGTAAAAATACATTTGTGCTGAATTCTGTTATTTAAACTCTAATGGAATCATTAGAAATATCCATACATTATGAGTAATAGAAAATTAACTAAGAAAATCATCAACAATGCTGTCATATAATAGGCACAGTATTTTTATTAGTCTTGAATTTTAGAGGGCTAAATCTGATATAGAATCAAGCTGCTTATTTCTAACACCCATTTTGAAAGAGCATGAACCCCCAACTCATACATAAATAATCATCTGTAAACACTGAGCACTGTGCTGATATCTCTAATTGAAAGCAACTTACTTGTTCTGCCCTGGTATGAGGTCCTTCAGGCAGAGTGTAAACATAAATGCCACATTGTTGCTATATATCTTAAAAACAGTTATAAAATTGCTATTATGTTGCTATTTTATGCTACACCTACCAATCTCTGAAAACCATCCCATATATTTCGGAATGGACCATAGCTTTACGTACCTTACTCCACCCCACATTCATACATCGAATTAGTTAAATCAACATTTTTTAGTAATCGAGAAAAGATAAGCAGATAAATTTTAAAAATAGTAATAAGTAATACTAAGTGCTTTCACATATATTACTTCATTTTAAGCTCATAATAACTCAGTAAGGTAAGCACAGTTATCATATCCATGTCTAAAACAAGGAAACAGATAATTTGTCCATAAGCAAGAGGTACTACCAGTTCTTAAATCCTGGTCAACCGACTTTGAATGCCACACCTCTAAAGGCAGCCCAGTTTTTGTTGTTGTTGTTTTGTTTTATTTTCTACTTATAATTTCATCTTGCCAAAGATACTGCTTCAAATCCTGAAAAGCATTTAGCATACTAATATGTAATTGCTACCCAGGGATGATAATCTGAGGTTACATAATTAATGGATGAGTTGCACCTTTCATATGACATTCAGTAATAAAATGTTGATGACCGACACACATAAGAAATGTGAGCTAAAAAACTCTGCCACATTTAGAAACAATATTAGAAGATGAAAATATATCTAAATCAAAAGGGGAAAAATACCTTTTTTAATGGCACAGGGATTGTAAACTTTAAACTTACAGAGACTAACATGGGCACTTAACAAGCATCCCTTGTATGTAGGACGATGATACTTCAGTAAAGGAATGCAGTCCTCCCCTGTGTATTGTCTATGGAAATAACATTCTCAATAAGGCCATGCCATTTTCTCTATGTTGACAGTAACCTTTGTGTCAGAGAAACTAAAGAAAATTGTCATTAGAATTAAGTGTGCATTATTTCATCATTTCAAGTGTGCATTTCTTAGGAAGAAAAAAACCATAATGAATCTGAAGTGCAAAGATCTCCAGTCCTGTGAAAAGTGGATCTGAAAGTTACACGGTTGACTAATTATGCTGATAAGATCATCAGTAGACAGTGACATCAACCTCTCTGAATTCCTAACACTGATTCCATTTATTCAATCAGCATGTATCTGTTGATAACCCGCTCTGTATGCAGCATAAGGTGAGCTGCTGAAGTTACAAAGGTGATTAAAATTCAATGCCTATCTTCAAAGTGTCCACACTTTTGTAAAGAAAAATAAAATTAAATCAAATTAAATAATGCACTCAGATATGTTAATAATAGGGACAAAGTGCTCAGTGACACACAAGAAGCAAAACAATTATAGTTCTTAATTTTCTGAAATCAAATCTAATCGACTCCAAGACTTTACTTGCCACTAAAAGGGCAAGTAGCAGTCACATTGGCTCCCCTCTCCTTTGCTTTATTTGGTCCCAGGAAAATGGCAGATCACCTTGAACCTTAGTGCATGGTGATCATTCTTGATATCTTAGTTCATACTGTTGCACTATGCTGATCAAGTACTGCCCCTCAGAGCTGGGTCCCCTCTCTTTATTCTCTTTCCTCTGATTTTTGTCAGAGCTTCCAGGGAACAACCAAGCACTTAGTGGCCAGTTTCTACCACTCCAAAATGTCTTACTTTAAGGCAGTACATCCAAATGAGTTTCCATTCTCTACCTTCCCCCCAAAATCTGCAAAATTATTTGCTTGCCCCTCTCCTTTCTTCCCTGTTGAGAATTATTCTATCATTGGCCCTAGCTGCTCGTTCTCCCTACCATGTAAAAGATCCAATATTTCTCTAATGGTTGCTTCCTATAACAGTTGAATGTAATGGCATATAGAAGTGCTGAATGACTCATGGAATCAGGCTCCAGACCCTCAAACTAGAAAATACCTGCTTAGCTATTCTGAGGCAAAAAAAAAAAAGTCAATTCAAAGAACTGCAGTACCATTCTCCTCTTCCCCCAAAGATGAAGCCCATTCTTTTATAGGCAGCAGAAAATAAGTAACATGGTTGATTTGGTGCATCCTACACTTCTAAAATCTCAATATGTCACCCTGTTACACGTATAACACAAGTGCTCAGAAAGCATGCGGATGCATTGCTATCTAAGTCCTTCAACTACACCATGCTCTTTCACAATCCCATTTCCATGTTTGTACGTGCCATTTTCTCTCCTGGAATGAAAATGCTGAATTTTCAAGGCTCAGTTCATATGTCAACATTTCTAGTAATTAATTCCCATCTTCTCTAGGCAGAGAAACTTCTTACTCTCTTCACTTCTACATCATTTTAGTATTTCTACTGTAGTATATTTGAGATTATATTGTAATTGTCTATTTACTTGGCTGTCTCCACTGCAGATTATGTCCTGGAGGACATGTACTATTTCTAGTTTATAACTGTATTCCCAGTAGCACACAGTTTCAACTTTGGAACACCCAGGATGACAATAACAGGATGTCAAAAAGGGGAAGTTAAGGCAAAAATAGCCAAAATCAAGACTGTGGCTGGGCCAATACTCAAAAATATTGACTGCTCATTCAAGTAATCCAATTCAGTACCATGGGTATTCTCAACAGGAATCACTGGCCAATGGGTAAAACTTGGCATCAGGCAGATGGCAATATTTACATCTAAGGATCTAAATTGATCCTTAGTTGAATCTAGATACCAGCTGGTGACTTGTAGTTCAGGGACTGATGAGTAGTGAAGGCAGCTAGTGTTCCAGTCAGGTAAACCAGAGACCAGAGCAGGAGAAAAGCCAAGGAAAGAGCTCAGCCCTAGGGCCAAAAGAGTTTTTCCATTGCATTCCTTTATAATGCTAATCATCAGTAAGAGCAGTAATAGTTAGTAGTAGTAATTATTTGTAGTAGTATTATTATCAGTAGCAGTAAAGAAAAATATCCCCCAAAGTCACCAACATACTTGCCCTCATATCCAATTAGCTGGAAGTAGCTAAATAAAATAATGTCCTCAAATATGTTAATAGTGAGGATGAAATGTTCAGTGACACACAAGATGCAAAAATACTATATTTCTTAATTTTCCTAAAAAAATCTAATCTGAACTCCAAGACTCCATTTTCCAGTGTTGTCAAAAGAGCACTATCATTCATATTAGCTTCTTCTCCCTTGCTTTCTTCAGTCCCAAGAAAATGGCAGAGCACCCTAAACCTTAATACATGTGCTCATTCTTAGAATCATCTGATCATTCCTAGATGCTCATTGTCAATTGGACTTTCTTGATTGCCTTAAATGAGTAATGATAGATTCCCTGAGTCTGGATATCTTGTCGTACAAACAAAGTCAACAAGAAAGAAGTGGAAATGGCTGTTATGTAGGCCACCAACAGAGTCCAATCACAAGCAGGTTGAAAAGAGGTCCCCTAAAATATCAAGAAGAGATAAAGAGATAAGAAGAATGAAAAAGAAGGTATAAAAATATTGAGAATAGAAATGTCAACATAAGTTAATTATGAATTTTACAGGGAAAGAATAAATAAGGAAGTAAGACATTTCAGAAGAAAATAACTAAGAATTCTCCAAATTAAAGAAAAATGTAAGATCTCGGATTGAGAAAAATGCATAATGGCCAACTGGATAAATTAGGACAAACCCACATTGAGACACGTTATAGAGAAAATTAAGAACATCAAGTAAAAATAAAAAGTTCTTAAACGTTCCAGAGAGGAAAATCCAATCACTCATAAAGGAGTTGGAATCAGATTGACGTTGAAATTCTCAAGGACAACATGATAGTGAAGAAGACAATGGAGTTACATTTTCAAAGTAATGAAAGAAAAGCATATTATACCAGAATTCTACATCCAATTAAACATCCAATTAAAGAACATCCAGGGGCCGCCCGGTGGCGCAGCGGTTTAGTCTGCGCTTGGCAGCCCGGGGTTCGCGAGTTCGGATCCCGGGCGCCCGCCGACGCACTGCTTGTCAGCCATGCCGTGGCGGCGTCCCATATAAAGTAGAGGAAGATGGGCACGGATGTTAGCTCAGGGCCAGTCTTCCTCAGCAAAAAAGGGGAGGACTGGAACAGATGTTAGCTCAGGGCTGGTCTTCCCCACAAAAAAAAAAATAGCTTTAAAAAAAAAAAAAAAAGAACATCCAATATGTTCTTTAATTAGTGTGAAATAAATATTATCAAGCACAAAGGGCTCCAAAAATTTTATCACACAAAACCCCTTTGACATGTTCTCCAGCAAATAAAGAAATACGTCCAGGAGGATGCTGCAAATACATGGGAATTAGGGGTGAATAAATAACTTAGGGAAATATTTTGTTATCCAAAAAACCAATGACCATAAGGAAAAGAAATCTAAAAAGGAAGAAAATGGCCATAACAATCAAGAATTAAAACTCTAGGTGATGTACATACACATGGAGGGTTTGCTAAAGTTTTTAACTTATTGAAATAGAATTTACCGATATTTATAAGCTTAAAAAACTAATTAAAAAAATAAACTTTAGCATAAGCCTTAATAAAAGATAACCACTTTTCAAACCAGAAGAAGAAAAATCCCTATATTCAGTGGGTATTAGGAAAATAGAAAAAAAAGGGAAACAAATAAAAAACTTGTAATAAGTTGAAAAAACAGAATACATTGTCAGAAGTAAATCCCAATATAATAGTAATTAAAAGAAATGGAAATGGCTGTTGTCACTAATCAAAAGACTCTCTGGTGATTTTCTGTAAAGATTCAGAAATATTAAACAGCAAAGTACATGAAGTTTGAAAACTGAGGGATATACAAAAATGACTGCACATAAATATGAACCCAAAAGAAAGCCAGAATCAACCAAAATAATTTAAAACAAAAAAGATCATGAGGAAAAAATAGAGATATATACCAGTTATGTATAACCATCATGAATCTACCTTCATATAATAGTACAGCTGAAAATATTATATAACAACTATTGACAGAACTACAGGGGAAAATGGACAAATCAACCATTGTAGTTAGAGGTCATTAACTAATAACTACCAATAAATCAAAGGGACCAAGAAAAAGCCAATTTATTTCTTACAGATTAAAAAAATAAGCTGTAACTAATGAACTTTACAACAGAGGTTGTACATTTGCTTCAAGCGAAATTTAAAAATTTAGAAAAATTTACCTTGCACAAAGTCTCAGTAAATTCCTAAGAATCAGTATTGAACAGACTTTATCTATAAAGCAATAAAATTATAAGTCAATGATACAGCTGAACAATTAATGTCTAGACGAAAATACTTCTCAATGACCCTTGGATTCAAGCAGGGAAATCAGGAAAGTCTGAGAGCAGAAAAATAGTAGTAGTACTATATTTCAAAATTTGATCATCCATGTGAAACAGATTTAAAGCCATGTTGGGGTTTACTTGACCATAAACTCAATGTGGACCAACATAGCTGAAAAAGACAAACATTGAACAAACAGCAGATGAGGTTTAACACTTTTTTCAGTGCAAGCACAGTATCCAAAACAAAGACAGACAGACTTCATCCTGAATATTGTATCCTGTGCTAGATGTCATGATATAAGAACTATGAGGAGAAATAGAAGAAGAAAACAAAAACGCACCAGGAAGGAAAGACACCTGGACTCAGCACCTTATTCAGATGGCTGGAAGTTTAGGACAGGGAAGGAAGCACAAGCATGCTAATCCCCGAATATATCAGGAATTGCCATCTGCACGATGGTGGAGCAGGCAGATACATGGTCCATGTTACTCAAAAGGACAAAAGTGAGACCAACGTCTGGAAATGCCAGTAGGTAGAAATTGGAAGAAGATAAAAGAGAAATTCCTAACAGTAAGAGTTGATTAAAACCAATTGCTCAAAAATAGTTAGCAACTTATGACAAGGGATATTCAAGCAGAGGTGGCCTTCTGATGCAGTAGAAGGAACTCCTACAAAGAATGAGTCATTGTAGAACAGGACATGCCTTGGGACTCAAAATCTCTGAAATTCTCTGTTTTCACAATAAAAATATCAACCCTTTGAAAAGGAATAAATTCTCCTGATGGTATGGTTGTGATTGTGTATGCAGAAAAGTGGTGATTTCTACACGAATTCAATTTCTAATTGAATTCTGGTAAATTTAACGCTTTCATGTTTCTGGTCAAATTTCTGTTAGCAGACAGCCTTAATGATGTAAAGTAATTTTGCCCATAATTTTGTTTATGTATTAGCCCTGGTATACCCCTCTGTACTACAAATAGCGTGCTAGGAACTTGTGTGCGTTTAAAGTTCTATAGAGTTTACCTTCCCTTTTCATTTGGTTAATAACAACATTAGAAGATATTTCTTTCACAATAGTTAAAGACTGTGAATTCTTGTTTTTATTATCAGCATTGATTACTTATTAGAATATGTTTAGGAGGGGAGGTTTTTCAGTTTTAAAAGATAAGGTCAGGTGTCTTTTAGTAAAATTCTTCAATACTTGAGCAACAAAGGATGAGGTATCCCTCACTGAAAAATAGAAGAGAAATTGCAGCATAATCCATGTAGAACAGCCATACAGACAACAATATTTTCATTCATCTGTTAACTAGCTCATTCATTTATATACTGAGTAGACACCACGTGTAACAGTGGAGAGCAGGGGCACTGGAGCCAGCTTGTATGGACTCCATTCCTATCTCTGCCACATGAGAGCTATGAAACTTGAAGCAAGTTGCCTGATATTCCTGTACTTCAGTTCCTTAGTTTGTAAAGGATGATGATGATACCTACTTCCTAGGTTGTTGTGAGGATTAAATGATGAGAGAGAGAGAGAGAGAGACCTCAACAATAATAGGTTACAATACACTTACAGATATATAGTGCCTAGAACAAAGGCTGGCCTGTGTGCTATCAAGTGTTAGCTGTTACTATCATGGGATAGAGGCTGGGATATAATATTGGGTAAATGGAAGGTAGTTTGAGATCAATATAATAGGCCAAATTACAGAATTCTACTTAATCCTAAAAATACAGGGAGGTTGTTGAAAGATTTGAAATGGGCAGATTCCATGGTCAGTTTCGCTTGTTTTAAATCCTATTCTGGCTGCAGTGAGGAGAATGGATTGACCAGGGAAGAAGGGAAGGTTTTAGAAGAATGGACACAGAAAGACAAGCGAAACGTTATTAAATGCCAAAAGCATTTGCAATGGAAGGGTGAAATGTTTTAATTTTCTTTTCTGAAAATGTGGCGTGTGTGGGTGGATGTGTGCATGTGTGTGTGTCTGTCTGTCTTTTGGGGGAGGTAAAGCTGCAGTGTTTGTGTGTGTATTGTGACTAAATTATTTGTAGAATCAACTTGCATTTGAGTTGGAGTAAGTAACTCTCTGACCTTTACAAAGTTTCTAAACTTCTCTAAGACTTCATTTCCTCTTCTTGTAAAATGGAGATGCATAGCATTTTTGTGAGAACTAAACAAGAAACTGTATGTGAAAGGAATTCTTAATGATCAAGCACAATATAAACGTTCTAGCTGTCACAATTACATGGTGGAAGTGAAGGGGGAAACTAAATCTCAAGATCTCTTCTAAGATGTTTATTTTACCAAAAAAGAGGCATAAAGATGGAAATATGATATCAAAAAGTGGTGTGGTTAATATCTGTGGTTACAAATCAAGTTTTTCATGTAAAAACATCCTTCATCTAGAAGGGTATTTCAAGTTTCCCCATCTCTGACCAACTGCTCCTACGTATCCAGCTCACTCCCTCAGGATTCTGATTCCTACAATTTTTTTACCCCACTGAGGCGCTGATCCTAACACATTTTCAGCTTTCCCTCACTACCTTCATGTCCTCATATTCCTCTTTAACCCAGCTTAAATTCCATGTTTAATCAATATAATCGTTCCTGCACATATAACTAACTGCCACCACACACTCCTCCTTGCCCCCATCTTACTTCCCTGGAGAAATCCCAAACCTAGTCAAATTCTACTATCCACATGTGCTGCTCTTGCCCCTGTGAGCTGAATATGTGGAGAAAACCAAAACCACATTGACTGGACTCATTTTATAATCATGACCACTAACTGCAGTCCTACTACATTTCCCTGGTCTATTCCCCATCCCATTCTTCTAGACCACTGTCTCCTGGTTGATCCTCTATTCTCCAAATTCCAACACTTCTTCCCTCATCCTTAGACTCAGCTGCCTTCCCATTTCACTGAGGAGACGCAAAAAATCAGAACATAACTTTCATAAACTCGAAAACGCCACCTCCCATCTGTACATATCTGTACCCATAGCTTTGTCCTTCCCTCTTGTCACTAGAGATAAAACTCTGTCCAAATTAAAGCCGGTGCCTCCATTTGTGCACTGGATCTCAATCCCCTAGCTACTCCAAGACGCTGTACACTGCCCCTTCATTTTCCTGTCTTTCTCATCCTCTGTCATGATTTTTCCCCACTCTACCGGATCATTACCATCAACATACAGTCATTCTAAAATCTCTCAATTATACATTATCCTCCAGATTCCATCCCATTTCCTGGCTCTCCTACATGAGGCGATTGCTCTGGGAATTTGCCTCTCTCTCTCTCATTTTCTCTCTCTCTCGCACATGGACACACAAAACACACATCAATTTTTTCCACCGGTGTACCAACATCTTATTATTTCTTCTGCTGCTAAATGAAAAAAAGAAAAATCCTAACCCCACAATCCTTCCAGGGAATGTTCTATTTCATTCTTTCTACTGGGAGAAAACTCCCAGGAATAGTGTTTGATATAATGCCTCCAATTTCTTTCTTCCTTCTTTTCCTGAGAATCCTTAGGCTTCTATTTCTCAGCACCTACTACTTCAACTTTAGTTCTTATCCAGTTCACCAATGATCTCCATTTTGCTAAATCAATAGTCAATTTTCACATTCCTTAACCATCTCAGCAGTATCTTACATTTTTATATTTAGCAATCTGGCCAACCTGGAAAGTTTGGGCTCAGTCCTTATTTGGGCGCTTTTTTCTTATGGTCACCTTGTCCTACTGACCACCTGTAAGAAACAACAAGCTCCTTGCAACATAAACACATACACAGAGACACAAGAATCCACATAAGTATGCACACACAGACTCATAAGGGGGATCATATCTCCTTTATCCTACTTGATTTTTTTTTCATAGCATATATTACCATTTGACAGACCATATATTTACTTGTTTGTTTATATTCCATTTCCCACCATTCAAATATGAGTTCCACAAGGACAAGGACTTTGTTTTACTCACCATTAAATCCCCAGAGCCTACAACAGTGTTTGACATCTAGTAGGTATTCAACAAGTTTTATTAGAATGAATGAATAGATAAATAAGTGAAATCAGTATTTAAATTCAGGGAATTTCCCAGAAGATAAAATTTGTTTAATTAGCAATGAAAAATCAAACATGTTAATAAGCTATGATATAAATATCCCATACATGTATTTATTCATTTGTAGTATTTATAACTTGCCTGTGCCCAAAAATGATTTGAAGCAGCTGATATGTATATAGAAGTGCTATTTATAAACTGGATGCAGAATATTCTGTCTGTCTCTTATGAAGGAAAGAAATGCTGTCTAATTTCTTTCATAAAATATGAGTAAACCTTTGAAAAAAAGGAAAAGGGAACAGAGTAATAAGGCTTTCTTCAAACAATAACCGATCAGTAATTTGTTTGATTTTTTTATATAATTAAAAAAATATACCAGTGGGCAGTGCCAAGGGTGGGAGATATGTGAGTTAACAGAAACCAAGAGGGTTTTTCAATTTCAAGAATGAAAATGTCAAATGAGCCTTTATTCTTTTCTTTGATATATTTATGCTTCTTTCTAGTTTTATTAGCTCAAAAACAATTTCACATACACCAAATACATTACTGAAATTTGCATATTATAAAAAAGTCATTTTAAAATTTTTACTATTACCCTTTTGGTATAAAAACAGAGGTTTTCTCCAATTCTAAAATGTTTAATCAAGACATGTTAAATCTCTCTACCTACATTTATTTTCTAATATAGGTTTTTACCCCCAAAATAGAGAAATCTTTTAATTTCTGGTAAAAAAAAAAAAAGTAATTTTCAGGACATTGGCTGAGTCTGGAACAAGTTTTCCATAGAAGTAGAGACAGCTTTGAGGCCATTAAAATAAAACCATACAAAACAGTGGAAAATGTACTATAGTATGAGGAAAAATGCTGCACAGATCCCTGGAGGCTGCAGCTGAGAGCTGAATAGGCCTTTTCAATCTCCAACCATTATGATTCTAGGTAACTATTCTGAGAATAGATGAAAGGAGTGGTTTTTCTATCCATGTTGAGCTCCTATTAGCCTCTTGAGGAAATAGGGGTTTTGCAGAAAGTGTGATTCTCTAAGTGTTACTGAAATGACCTTGTTTAATTTCCTTATAAAAAGGCACTCTAATAATAACTACATCGTCTAATATTAACAAAGCTGCAAAGTTACACAAGTTAGAATAATTTTCCTTTGCTTGGATGGCAAAATCCTTCAATGTCCTTGTCTCTCTTTTCCCAATGAGCCACTCCCTTTATAGTCTATATTTGCTCTTTAATATTTGATTTCACATTTGGTTCCAGTCATCCTGATACAAAGCTGCAGTGTGAAGCTGAAAGATTCAAAAGGGAGAGAGGATATGGCTGCCACCCCACCATGAGTAAGTCCACCGAACTGTAAATCTACCCCGCATTTAATTACTCAACTAGACGGTGCAAGGATAAGGTCTCCAGAGTGTTGTACTCTCAAGAGTGATTGAGTTGGTTTGCAGTAATAAGCTTTTCTACAGCCAAGCCAAAAGGTTAAAAGTATACATAGAACTTCGAGGCAAGCATTGTTTTTAAATAGCTGCAAAACCAAAAGGATAACAGAAACTTCTTTTGAATGACTGTCTTGTTTCAAACCCTGAAATTGAAGTAGGAGGGTTTTGTGGAAAGAACTGTGTCCCCTCAAGCAAATTTACAAGTATTTGGGTCAGTAACGGGGGTGGCAAGCCCGCCCTCCCCATGCCAACTTCTCACACATCTACAGTATCATTAGCTCGTGTTTGTGTGGCGAATAGCAAAGACGGTTGCACTTATGAGATGAATCAACAATTCCCAATTAGAGCAGCAAAATAAGACTGCTTTCTTTCTGAATCATTGTGGAGAGCAAATGGAAATGTGACAAATAGACTTTGTTCTCCATCAGTGACGGGAGGGGAATTCATGTTGGGAGCCAAATTTCCAAAGTAAAGCATACCAGGCTTGCCAGAAAAACTGTTCACACACCCCCAGAGACCACAAAACGCTGCAGTGGTAATTTCAGAAATACACACGTGTATAAATCAAGTAATTGCACACCTAACTATCCACTTGAGCCCGTATGCCTGGTTTTTTTGCAGGTGCCCAGGGCACTTGTACTGTTTGGCTTTGAAAACAAGGTTTAGTTTAATTGACAGGATATTATCAAATTCAAGCTGACGTGTATGGACAAATCTCAAAATATGAGGGTGGCACACAGAATCAAGCAGCACATATGAATGTTCCATATGTGTGTTCTGCAAGGTCCTTGCAGCCGACTGAATTCTAAACAGAAAGGGACAAAATTAAAATGTCAGTTTAGTTCTAATTCATGAAAGTATGTTTCCAGAGCACTGAATGAAGCAACATCGTTTTGAAATATTCTTGTCATTCACAGAGAGAGAGAAAATTGAGCAAGATTTATTTCATTTTATATAATGATGTTTTAAAAAGGGATGAGGGGGTGCTTTGGGTCTACTGGCCAGAAGAGCAAGCAGATCCATGTTTCCATGTTCCAGCTGGCAGAAGCCCTGACAGACAACCATTGAGCAGGCTGCGGCTGCGCAGAAAGCAGCACTCACCACGATGGGGAACCTGCCTGCAGGCTAAGCTTGTGCTGGTATTTTTCCAGGAGAAATTCAGGTCTGTGGGACTTCAGAACAGGTGTAGTTACTGCTAGTCCTCTACAAATGCTTTACATGTTCCAGTAAAGTAAGATTGATGTGGAACCAGTTCATCCAAAAATTCTGCTGCAATTCAACACAACGCATTTCTACAGTTTCCACCTTGAGAGAAAGAAAACATGGCATTTATTTCACAAAGATATCAAAGCCACCAACCTCTCATCTACCCCCCCAGAAGTTTATAGATTTGTTTTTTTTAAATACACACACACACAGCATACAATCAGCAAATTCCTAATAGATGATGCTAAAACTCACTAGCAAATAATAATTGCTGCAAGCAGTGTCTCACATTCTTTATTCTATTTCTTTTTTTTAAGATTGGAATTTTTATTCTTTTGCATATTAATCCTTTTCTCTCTCTCTCTTTCTCTTTTTTTCTTTTTTTTTGGTGAGGAAGATTGTCCCTGAGCTAACATCTGTGCCAGTCTTCCTCTATTTTGTATGTGGGATGCTGCCACAGCATGGCTTAATGAGCAGTGTGTAGGTCTGTGCCCAGAATCCAGACCCACAAACCCCGGGCTGCCAAAGCGGAGCATACGAACTTAACCACTACACCACCGGGCCAGCCCCCAATTATTCTATTTCTAAAGCACTTACTGTTAATATTGCCACACAACAGGGAATTAATTCAGGTTCTAAATGGACTATGAGAAATAACACCTCAGCATTCTTTGCATCTGGTTCATATTTTACTATTTAAAATTAAAAAATAGAATCAGAGGTCCTTTGCAAGTAAAAAAAGTAACATGGTAATTATAGGTAAAATCAATCTTATAGTAAAATGTCCCATAAGGATGATCTTTCTTGAGACAAAGTCAGTAGTCAGCCAGAGCAAAGAAAAGAGAACTCTCTGCAAGAGTTTGTCCCAAAAATGTGTGAAAAGTCCCACTGGTCCATTTGTGCAAAATTTCCAGTAAGTCTTGTTTTCACAAAGTGATTATCAAAGAAACCCACTATATTTGCATGTAACATTAGCCAAAAATAACATTGCAATATGACAGCAACAAAATTTAATCCTTCTTTTTTTAATGACTTACAGATTTTTTTTTATTAAAAACTTTACCAAAGGCCTGGTTTTGAGATTTTTAGAACCGACATGCTCCTTTTGCTTTGTTATCAGGGAACTTGAAAATGTATAAGGTGTTTATGGCCTATTAAAGAATCATTAGGCCATAAAAATAATCTGCCTGTAAAAACGGTGAGGGAAAGTGAAATGTATGAGGTATAAACCACAATCTGATCACTGTATAAAGGCCTACTAGGAAAAGATATTGATTTCTTTTCTATTGAACAAACATATTAAATTTCAGATGGATTAACAGAGTGAAAAATAAACTTGAATCTAATACAAAGGAAAGAGGGGAAGCAATAAAAGAAAAAGAATGCCAACAACCTACCATACATTTGAAATTATGTCTATGTGTATTGTGGGGGGGGGGCATATGGGATTATCATCACCAAACTCTGTTTATTGAGACTGCTGCTTTCATAAGGATATCTTTTGGATACCATAAGGATTCATGAGTCTATTTTTCAAGTTCTAACAAGGTGTTTAGCATTTGTGTACACCACAAAGTATAATTTCTGATATTGCAATGTAGCTCTCAAGCAGCCCATGGGAGACATTTTGGGGACAACATGGTGCTACACTGAGAATAAGGAGAGAGGGCATGGGGTGGAGAGCTCAGCCTTGGGCGAAGACTATCAGTTCTAACTACCTGTGTGACACTGGGAAAGATTCTTACCTTTACTGCTTCCAAGTCTCCACATCTTCAGGAGGTGGATATTATTAAATGATCAAAATGTAAGTATTCAGTGAAATAATACATCTAAAGAATTCCACTTGAGACAAGAAAGCACTTGATATATTTTATGAATTTTTCTTATACTATTGCCTGGGTCCCTAAACAACCCTGATCTTGGGCAATTTCCTTAACTCCTCTGGCCTGTTTCCCCTGTGATGAGGAGATATGGTGATCCTTCTGTATATGGTGATAACAGATTCAATTCCTGGGAACACCTGTAGCTTGGGCTATTCACTGTTCAAACACAGCATCTCTTGAAGTAATAATTGTCTCCTCTGGGGTACAAACATTGGTGTATTGTAAAGATATGAGGAATATACCAAGTTTTTTGGCATTAGCAGTTAAATGAAAGTAATAATTATAGTTAAATAATTGTTAATAATTTTAACATATAATAGTATAACTATAGTGTTATATATTATAAATTAGTTTAGTAATAATTATGTATTATAGATTTAGATATTGAAACTGACTTACTTTTAAAAAATATGTTAGAACACAGTCAAGATTACTTCTATAATAATGTCACTTTATTTAGTTTGTATTCTCAAAACTTTTCTCATGAGCATCTTGGAAAAACCCTGAATATTTTGCTCATGTTAATGCGTGTATTAAATGTTTTGTGGCAAAGAAACAGGTAAGAACTAGTTCCCAAAAGGAAACTTATGACATTATTTTAAAGGAAAATGTATCAGTGGGTAGACCTAATAAAAGATTGACACAGTCTGTACAATATGATTGAAAGTTAACTGAAATTGCTTGTCTGCTAAATTGGACTCACAGAGATAAAATAGAGACACATTCTAAATTCACCCAATGCTTCTGTATTCTATGTCCACTAAAATATTCTATTAATGTATTTTACCAGTTTTATATTTCAAGACACTTCTTTAAAAGCCATGGTTTCTTTATATATATATATATATATATATATATATATATATAATTCTAACCCTATTACTCTCAAGCTATTTTTCCTGCAAATAATTCACAGGAGTTTCCTAAGTCTCCTTAAAGAACATGCAAAATTATTACCGACCAGAAAATGGCATCTGGGGAAAAAGAAAAGAACTCCTGTATTTCCTACACAGTGAGATGAATTCAGAGATAAGCTTCCTAATCTCATTATTATTACTTTGCTTTACTCATATTATTCTTTTCATTGTCTAGGCCAGTTCTCCAAATGAGTCCTGGGAACAGCTATCAACATTACGTTGGGACTTGTTAGAAATGCCAGTTATTGTGGGGTGCAGTAATTTGTGTTTTAACAAGCCCTCCAAGTGATTTGGATACATGCTAGTTTGAAAACCACTGATGTAGACCTCATATTAAACCATACTATTTTAAAATGTTGAATAGAGAGGCAAAAAATAATATTACATCCTAATCATTATATTGTAAGAAGTTATCCCAATTATGTGTTCCCCATAGTCATAGCACCATACTGAAAGATCTCACCTGAGTTCGACAATCTCTGCCGTGCATTGTATATAAAATATAATGTGCATAGCCAATGGCCCTATGGTCAGTTCACAGCTACATGCTGATTCTCAACCAGTCTTTGAGAAAACACTCTCTCCAGAAACCCCTCACCACAGAAATCTAAACCACCAATATCATCCCCTCTCCTCATTTCCTTCCAGTTTCAGGATAATTTGCACTACTGTTCAGAGAGGTTTTGGAATGTGTGAGAATCAGGATGAACAATAATGGGATCAATACCTTTACGAAGTTTTTGGATGTGTTTAAGTGCGAGAAAGCTATTCACTGAGTAATTTCTTAATCATTCATGTGATCATTCACCACTGCTAATACAGATAATTCATTCAACATTTATTAAACAACTACTTTGCTCAAACCTGTGTTAAATATTTTGTGGAACTGAAGAAGAGAAGAAAGAGGGAAATATCATTATGTGTAAAAAGTCAGTCTCCTCTGGTAGCTTAAGTTCTAGTTTAGGAGTAAACTGCATAAATTTATTATGGTATATTCATATCGAATGCTAAGGCAATGGGAATAAACTAACTTCAACTACATACAACACATGAATGAATCTCATCCACACAAAGTTGAATAAAAGAAGCCGGAAACAAAAGAGTACATACTGTATGAATGTACTTATACAAAGCTCAAGAGCAGCAAATTATGCTATAGTTTTAGAGGTTAAGGTAATAGTTACAGATGAGGAGAAAGAGGTGAAGTTTGTGAGGGTAGGTAGGAACTGCAAGGAGGCACAAAGGAGCTTCTGGGGTTTCAGTAATACTCTATTCCTTGATCGTGTTACATGTGAGTGTTTACTCTGTGAGAAGTCATTACTCTGTGAGGGGTACATTCATTATTTGTGCACTTCTCTGTATGTTGTTTATACATCAGCTAAAAGTTTATATTTAAATACACTCTAACAAGGTCAAAAAACTATGCTTGTACTTCAAATCATAGATAAGGGCTAATACCCCTAATATAGAAAGAACTGCAAAATGTTGTAGAAATAAACAAAGACCATCCAAATGAGAACAAGCAAAACCTATCTATTCAGAGTCTGCTCTAGAATTGGAGTCAGTCACCATCATTTGTGTTTCGGCAGAGACTCAAAGGCAGGCAGAAGAGGAGAAAGCTTTACGGTAGAAAAAAGGGAAGGCTTCCGTTATGCCCTGAATGGAGGCTGTTGCGAGGTGAAGCTGTGGGTGGGCTAACTAGGTGTGGGGTATCCTATGTGATTGGCTAGGGGGACATTTTTGGCTTTCTCCGGTTGGTCCTAAATGAGAAGCACGGGCAAAAATTAGGGAAGCTATCAGTTGTCAATCAAGTCCTGGCCATTTGGGGCCAATTGTTATAGGGATTATTGGTTGGCTTCCTGGGCTGGTTGCTGCAGATTTGGAATGACAGTCCTAATGTTATACATAGTCTGGCCATTGTCTAGTGGTATATTCAGTCTCTTAATATCAATGAGAAAAAGACCAACAATCCAATTTAGAAAGGCAAAAAGCAAACAAAAGCAGGTGAACAGTCAACAGAAAAGGAAATGTAAATGGCTTTTCAAAATTAACAATCTCATTTATAATAAAAGATATATATTACCATTTTCATCAACCCAGTTTGAATAAACAAACTTGTGGAGAGGGTCTTAGGAAACAGGTGCTCTCATACAACGATGGTGGGAACTGGAGGAACAACTATGGAAGACAATCTAGCAATATTTATCAAAATTGCAAATACATAGACCCTTTAAGGCAGAAAGTCTACTTCTAGGAATTTATTTTACAGATGCTCTTGTACATGTGTGAAATGACATAAATAATGTTATTAACTGCAGTTCTTTTTACTAAGGAAAAGATTGGAAACTATCTAATTGTCCATCCATAGGAATACTGATTAAATATGGTAAATGATAGTACAGTCATATAGTGGAACACTATATAACTGTAAGAAGGAATGAGAAGGCATTTTATCTTCTGATATAGAATAATCCCCAAGATACTTTATTAAGTAAAAAACACAAGTATGTAAAATAGTGGGAAAGTAAAGAATATATATATATATATACATACATATACATACACACATGTACATATACACATATATACATATAGCTTGTATATGCATAAAATATATGCAATATATTTGCATGATTATGCAAAATCTTATGTATACATGAGAAATTAATAACATGAGCTACCTTTGGAAAGAGAATCTCAATATCCAGTGACAGGAATGAGATAGTGATTGCTCATTGAATACATTTTTGTACTTGTGAAATTTTGAATCGTGGAATACATAAGCTATTAAAAAAAATCTAAATTTAAGTTTTAAAATGGCAAATGATAAGCTAAGAGAAAATATTACCAACATACATGACAGAATTTCTGCACACAGTATAAACAAATCTCGTATGTATCAACAAGAAAAAGAAACAAAAATAGTAATAAAATATAATAGAAAATATTACAGAAGTTGAAATTTGTCACAAAAAACACATACAAATATGCTCAACTTTATAAAGTTAAGCAAAGAAATCGCAGATTTTATTATATTATATTAGCGAAAGCTATGAAAAGCAATATCATCCAGCATTTTTAAGATTAAAGAAATACAAGCACTCATATATTTCTGAGGTATGTGTGAAATGTTTAAAATATTTTTGTAAAGTAGTCTGGAAATCTCTACTTAAATAAACACACATAAATCCTTTGACCCATGCATCTCATTTTGAGAAAAGTGCACCACAAAAATAAATGTGTCAGTATGTAAAGCTGTCCGTGTAACGGTATTTATGGCAACATGGCTTGTAGAGGCAAAACCATATTAAAGCAAAAATTGTAAGCAATCTGAAAATCCTACCGTAGGGAAATGGTGAAATAAGTCACGGTAGAGACATACTATCGAATGTGATTCAGCTTTCAGAAAGGATGGTTAAGTCCTAGTAATACTGTTCAGTGAAAAAAGAAATTTGCAGAAATAATATGTCTAGTGTGCACCCATTTTTAAAAATTATATATACATACGTATCGCAAGCTACTTCAATAGAAAAATCCTGAAAGCTCAGTAGAGTAACACAGTAAAGATTTATATCTTTCTCATACAAAGCCCATGCCATTAGGAGACCTCCTCCACCTGGAGGAGGTTATGCCACCTGGAACCTGGAACCTCTAAGGTTGCCACAGCAGGGCCTTAGTTCCAAAGTGACACACATCACTTCCACGCAGATCTCATGATTTTCACATGAACCTGAGCTTTCAGCAAGGGAGGGGGGCTGGGACAGGCAGCGGATACTCAGTAAGCACTGACTGTCTCTGCCACAGCATATATTTGTATAGTTTAGTATGAACACATCCAATTGTTAATATTGCTGCTCTTGAGGACAGGTAATAGAGAGGTGGGAAGATAAAGATTGTGAACATTTCTATGTATAATACTTAACTTGCAACAGTGAGCATGAACCACTTTTAGCAATAAAATAAAATTCTACTAAAGTCTGGGATGTTTGTGTACACAACCACTTTACACTATACACACATAAACCTATAGATGAAGCCTGATCAGATAAAGCCATGATCAGCTGAGGGGGAAGGTTTGATTGTAAGAGAAAGAAAAGGAAATGTCAGCCAGTGGTTTCAGGTTTCTGAGATGTTAGAGGGGATACAAACTGAAGAAGTGATCTTAATAAAAAAAAAAAAAAGATAGCTCTTGTATTGTAAATAAGAGGAAACAAATATAGAACAGATACAGACAGAGGTGAGCTTGCATCTTTAATGTCTCCCACATGAGAAAGTATCTTTCTCATTACACCTGTACATATTCTCTATAAACGAGGAGCCAAGGTTTTCTGTTGAGTGTGAGGAAGTAAAATGGTTTGTAGATGGACTAGATTAGAGTTGGAAATAATGGTTGTGGAGGATGGAAAAATGAGTTGGCCAGAGAAGCATATTAGTGTTACCAGTATATTAAACCCAAATGCACCTCCTCAGGTTTCATCAATGGCTTTCTTCTTTCAGAACTAACCACTTGCCTCTAAGACCACTACTCCACTGTCACTGTCACCATTGTTGAGATCTCCAAGCTGCTATAGACCATGTTGAAACCCAAGGTCAACTCCATAGCTGGTATACCTCACACACTGTCATCCATACTGTTGCCCCTCCTATTCTGGATTTGGGTGAAATAATATACTGTAGGGATAGGATCTGGCTTCTAGAGCATCCACCAAGGAGCCAGGTGGATAAGCCCAAAAGTCCAAGGTAATTATCTCTTGTGGAGTGAAACCTGACCAACAGGAAACAAGAGATGGGATGGGGCCAGACAGATGAATCCCCCTTCTTTCTCTCTTCCAGTTACTACTCAATGTGTCGTTCCTATATATAGCACATGTCAAGTAAACATTCCTGCTGAGGGTCCTGATGTGTCTCTTCAAAACTTATCATGAAGTGGTAGCCAGTGCAATGCAACATCACATTTTATTGCTCTGTATGTATTTCCTTTGCTGGTTTTTCTTTTTACTCAGCCTTTCCACCTCAGTTTGAATAGCACAAAAAATCTGCACCTTTACTTTTGCTTAGGCTCAGCTTTTTGTAAGACCTGAACTAAAACAACTGGTACAGGAAGTGGTTCAAGAAAATAGATGCTCAGGATGGAAATTTGGTGTTGAATGGTTTATTTGTGCAAAACCAACGGAGACCCTATTGGTGGCAATTGGGGTGATACTTAAACTTTCACCTGTGATTGATAGGAACGAAGTGTATGTAGAAAGTAAGGCATTGGAATATCAGTGGCTGTGGCACTTAATCAGTACAGAAAATATGTTAACATAAAAATATGCATTAGGATGGCTTCTTAAGACAATCCTAGAGACTGTGCAAGAAGAGAAAAAAAGGGCATGATAAAAGTTTCAAAAAAATGCCCTCCACAAAAAGGGCATGTTTTAAAAGCCAAATTATCTGAGTGGTAGCTTTAAAGGAGACCCTTACCTTCTGTATCGACAGCAGACTGTACTGAAAATCAAGCCTAGGATCTGGTTATTTGGGTAATGGAACTGCAATGAAGACTAGACGTTTGGCTTTCAGATGTCTTATGTTATCATCAAGGCAGTGGGAAAGAAAGAGTGGGACACTGAGACCGAGGATGGGAATATTTTGGTGAGTAAACCCAATAATCTTGAAAGCCCAAATAATACTGAACCATCCTCGCTAGAAAGAGCAGCCCCTTCCCTGGAAACTGAATAATGAACTCACCTGAAGCAGATGCCTTACATGATGAGACATGTTCTTTCAAAGCTTGGATCTACCATCCCTTTTTGCCAACTGTGGGGACCATAGCTTTGTTTCACTAACTCTCTTTGCTTAGTCATCCAGGAGATGAAGACCAAACACTGCTTTGAAACAGTCTCTGAGGCTGATTGGACTCTTCAGAGGAGGGGCAAGGGCATCTCCAGTCTCAAAAAAATATATAAGGGACCTGGATATAGTGGAGGACGTAAGAGGCTCATGGAGACACAAGAGGTAGACTGTAGTGTACAAAAACCTTGTTCCCCTCTGCGTCAGTCAGAGCATCATAAGGAAATAACTACCATGTAGTATTTGACCTTATGCAACTGTGGATACTGGTGAAACAGTCTCTGTAAAACAGCTGTCTTCATGACTCATGTTGGAACTTGAGGACAGGCAATAAAGAAGGAAGATGGATGCAAAATGGGGAGAGCAAGAAGAAACTGAAACCCATGAGAACAACACAAAACTCAACCTTGATGGGGTAAGTGTTCTTGAGGAGAAGCTGGCACCTTTCATCATGTAAGTAAACACACACTTGGCTCAGGAGTGAAGGTGAAGGAAAATCCATTGGTTGGTGGAACAGTTGCATGCAAAGTGTTGAGCCAGCAGATAAGCAACAACAAATGTGAATTACCAAAGCTCCTGCCTCAATTTTCTGAGTGTAAAAATTAAAATGGCTGGTGCTTCACTTCTATCTTTTATATCTCATGTGAAAATGTCCTTTGTGGCCTATCTAAAAGAAAATCTACAGGAAGAGGAATTCTGGGAACCATATTCAACCTAGCCAAGTTGACACGTTACAATGCCACCATACCCTCCTTAAATTCTCCTGATTATTCTTTTTTTTTAGAAAGGACTACCTCCCTCCTGTACCATGCCGTAACCACTACTGTTGCCTCTGGCAAGCTTCCCAGGGTAGATTTGGAGTGCTGTGCCTATGTGCCTCCCCATCTCATATAGTGAGCCTATCCATGCTAAGCTACCTTTCCACTTCTGACCTTCAGTAAAATGCCACACCATAGGGCTCCCTGAAAACCCACCAAAGGGCAAGAAAATGAACCCAAAAAATGCATGGGAAATGGAAAACAAGAAGGAACTGGATGCTACATTCCCCCTCTTTTCTCTCTTCTGCAGACTACTCTGAGATGCAGATCTTCCTTAGAGCCCAACCACAGAAATTCTCTCTGCCTGCAGAGAGAACATACCTGCTGAGTGACCTACTATGTCACTTTACAGACCACATGAAGCAGGTAGGCAGCATGATAACTCATCACATTGTGTTGTTTCACATTTGTTCGTGCCTCACTTCCCATTTTCCACATCCTCACCATCGTTCCCATTAACAATAGCATATTCATCCTTGCCTCAAGCTCTGTGCTCTAGAGAACCTGAAAAAAACCACCAGGTAATTTGAAGACCCATTTGAGGCTAGGGGGGATGAACGTAGAGTGGAAAACCATATGCTTTATTTTGGTGATTCCTAAGTTCCACTTTTTTGTTCAAGTATAAACACAGAAAAAGAGGGTTGTTTGGTTCCTCCAGGGTTGGGTTTTGTCAAAAGCCTTAATGAAAAGACAAATGGGCCACATCTCCTACTTCTTATCAGTGAGAGACATTTTAGGCAGAATTTTTTTTATTACATCCTTTCCAAACATTCTATCAGTAAAAACAAGCTTTGATGGAGGAGGAAGAGAAAGTCATTCTGGAAGGATGACCTTCATAAAAATCTAGGGAGCAACACGGCCGTAATGGACACTTACTAAAGACAAGGAAGCACCATTGGAGAGGATTCTGATGCTGAAAGGAAAGGTTTTTAAAACTTTCTGCCTCCACTGTTTTGCCTAGGATAAATTTGGATGTTAGCAAAAGCATATTATGGACTTTTATCGTTTTCTTAACAAACTACCTTCTGACTGTAAGTACAACACTTCTGGAAGATTCATTAAGATTTTCATATCCACAAATGCCATTGCAACATATAACTGCTTCTATGAGACAGTGAAAGAAGAAATAGTGAAAGAACCTTTCTCTACATTTTAATTAAACCCACATTTATTGTGCATTCCTTATAGGCCACATGTAATGGATAGCATTGAGTATATAAAATGAATTAAGACCTTAATTTCAATATAATGTGACGACAAGTGTTGTGAAAGAAGAAAACATGAAGGGCTATGACAGGAAAAGCATCTATCCCTGGGACTTCAAGAGGACTTCCGGAAGAAATGACAACTACCTGAGGTTTGACGAATAATTAGGGGTTATCCAGGCAAAGGAGGGGACAGTGGTGTTTCAAAATGAACTTTGATGTGCGTTTATCACACCACTTACAGAGTAGTTAAATATGCTCCAAGAAAAAGAAGTCTTAGACATCATCTCTCAAACTTCATTTCTTTACCTGCTTTATTCTTCAAAACAAAGGGACCAAAGAGGACAATTCTTTCATTTGACTTGAACATAAAGACATTGTTACAGAGCAAAAAGTAACTAAACTCAAAGCTTTTCAAAACCTGAAATGGATTTTAAATTTAAATAAATGCATTAATATTCTAGTTGGAGCTGCTTTTCACAGATGTAGAAGTTTTTTTCAAGCACACTTATTTGTAGCTCAAGTTATTTCAGTAGCTAGATGTGTGTCTGGAACCTCATGGGGTGATACGAAAGACGGAGAGAAACAGTGACAAAGAGCGAATGATTTTCACTTATTTACATATTGAAAAGAGTTCTGCTTCAGGATTCCTGGTATATTATCAGTGAAGTTCTTTTTTCTCTCAGAAGAATGAGGTCTCCTCTGAGTCAAACAATGACATCAGCCAAGCTGTTGTTCAAGACAGCAAGTCACTTCCCACAATGCAACTGGAAATTTTACCTGCCCCAGTACTTTGGCAGGGTCAATGACAGAGCAGACAAAGGAAACCAGTTATGTGCTATCTTCTTTTCCTGACAGCTGATTAGTATAACGAGTTACACAAAACCAACTTGGTAAGGTATGTCTTTTATCTATTATTTTTGCCCATTTTCATTTGAGTCTTGAAGATAAACTATTAACAAACCACATTTTCATTCAATTCTCTAATATTTTCTCTAATTCCTGCCCGAACATCCACACAGGCAATTAAATGAACACCTTTTAACCTTTTTTGGAATACATCTGAACTATGCAGAAATAAAAAACCTTAAACCATTGCAGGTTAAAACCTCAGGGCAAGTCCTTGACCCAAGAAAGATCATTCTCATTTCTTTTCTATGAAGTCTACACGTTAGAGTATTCCTCTTCCTGCCTCTTTTCCCTTCTGCTTGATATATATAGTTCCAGTGAGTCTTTGAAGCATCTAGTGTAGGAAAAGATGACAATGGTTAGTGGATGCGGCTACCTTTGTCAGGGCAAGAGGGTAGCGAGTGTGTACCACATCTTCTCAGATTCCACACTCCCATGATCAAAAATCCAGTGGGAGTCTCAGACTTCAGCAGGTTCCTGCAAATTCCTTCCATACCTCAACACCAAATCCTTTCCACCATTATACTCATCAAATACTTTATCACTGTTCACGTCAGTAACCAAAAACACTAGCTTAAAATCCATTCCATCAGAGTATCCACTGTCCTTCATTCTTCTGCTAACCCCAAGGTCACTCCTCTTATTACCTGAAGATTTTATCTACTGTTTACTGGCACTCTCTCCATTACTACTTCTTACAGAACTATGGTCCCAGTTTCACTGGCTGTCCTTTGGTAATTTTGAATAGATCTACATTTTACTCTCAAAAGTGTTCCCATTTGGTCAATAAAGTATATAGTCACCTTGGTCATAATGACTGCTCTTTGCAACAGGCAAACAGATGATCCTTTCAACCTCTGACCTCCTAACCCCTTATTTCCTCTTATCCAATGATACTGTCCTACAGCCTACCTTGATTATTCATTCCCACAACTCTACCCTAAATCTTATGACTATAAAACATTAAACCCCCTCCTCCAAAATCTTAATTTCAGTCTTTCCTCACTCTTGTCTTTCCTATCGTTTCAAGTCACACACATTATTACTTCAACCACAACAATCCTTCTCCCCATCATTACTTATAATTCATTGCTTCTATGCCCTTTTCCCTCACTCACGCATGTCCTCATTTCTCAACATAGGCAGCCTACCCTAATCAGTCATTAAATCCCTTCATTGCATATACCCTCAATTCTCTAGTTTCTCTCACCCTTTATCTTATTCCCTTGGCTAAACCAAAACCTTAGTTAAGTTTAAATTTCTGCCTACTTCACACTTGCACCCAAGTAGTTGAATGGGATTGAAAACAGACAGATATATACACACACACACGCACACATCACTATTGTAACAATGCTGACTGTACTGACTTCAATTTGTGATCACTTTAAATGGGCCCACAATGCCCCAGACCAACCACTCTCCCACTCACCTAAATGATTCCATCCAATCTCCCCCCATACTCAAATTTTGAAATTCTCCTCTCTCATCCTGTCTCTCAATTGATGAACTTGTTTCCTATTTCACTGAGGGAAGAGAAGCAATCAGAAGTGAACTTCCATAAGACCCCTCCATCACATCTATCCACCCCCTGCATTTGTGTCCAAATATGCTGCCTTCTCTCTTTTTAACTGTACAAGCTCTAGAAAAGGCCAACTTCTTCAATTACCCACTAGATCTGATCCACTGACCAGTAACACGAGATCTCACCCATTCTCCTAGGAAGAGAGAAGACAGAAAGAGGAAAAAAAACGACATTTTAGAAATAGGAGATGGACCAGGAGAATGCGACACAAGGCACCAGAAGCATCTGCTGCAGAAGTGATTCCAACTCTATATTCAGAAACTAAAGAAATAACCACAAGATGGGTTTGGGGTCCAATTGGAGCTAGACTCAGGCCAAAAATCTGCCTTGCACAATCTGAAAGTCTGAATAGTAGACCATGGTGTCTATTTTATTGTTCGTTAGTTTGTTTCATCTAGGTTTCCCATGATGAATTAAGCACTACTAAAGATTCATGTGGTTTAGATTATTCAGTTTACCAGATTAGTTTTGCTGCCTATTACGGTAATTGGCCCTCTTTGCTTTTAATAGTTGGGTTATTAACTTAGCTATTAACTAAACTGCTTTTTGGCTTTTGCCATCCTTTGGGTATTCCCTTTCAATCAAAATCATGGAGCCCATTTAAATTGCAGCGTTCCCACCAGCATTTCCATAGTAGAGAGCAGAGCCAACATAGCTCTTTGCAAAGATGCTGGTGCTGTTACCACCGATGTACTTATCAAGGCTTTGGTGGAGGAAATGTGGCAAGGCCTACTCAGCGGTGAGCAGGTGGTACATGAGAATTCCACACCAGTAATCCTTCTTCCACAATATAGCCAAGTAGAAGAACAAAATTTTATATGCTGTTATAAAGCTAAACTATTAGTCACATATAAATTTTATTTTCAAAAATAAAACAATGCATTATTAGTACATACTAGTTCAATTAATTATCACAGGTCAGGGAGGTCACATTTACTGGGTTAATTTTCACAAAGGTAATGAGCAAATTTATTCTGATAGAGGAGTGAAAAAACATAGTTCTTTATAACACACATCTTAACAAATGTAGTTTTCTCTAATGAATATAAGCTATTTATAAATTAATAAATTAGCAGTCCTTGGAAAGTAACCATTAAACCAACTTCCAAATATTATAGAAAAATCATTTTGCTTTTTTAAGTAAATAAGCATAGAAATTCAACTTCATGACTAGAAAAAGCAAAGTGTAGATTTAACTTAAATTTTGTAATGAATGGTTGGTAAATAGTCTCTATATTTCTCCCTTACCAAAAGTAATGGCTTTTCCATTCTCAAAAGTGTTCATGTCAATAACTTCACCAAATGCTTTTCATTAACTATCCTTGAAATGAGTGGTCAAAGGTTTCAATTTAGAATTTTAACCACGGCTTAATAAAATGATCTGTGGTTTTTAATATTTTGTTTCACAAAAATTCATTCCTGACAATTTCCTTTAGTGTGGGGCACCATTGAGTCCACTGTTCTATCAACCAGCAGAGCAAATGGCTCCTTGACCCAGCTACTGAGTCAGAAATCTGCTTTGTGTATGTACATTGCAAAATTCAGTCTGATCTAAAATGTTTCTCTCTTGTTGGATGTGAAACTTCAGAATTCATTCCCACATATATTCCTTAGATTTTTGTTCCTGTAAATTAGCAAATTTGAGAAATTCTTTTGTTTGGTTAATTTCTCATTTCTCCCCAGATTTGATCTTACACTTGGCCCCCTGGGTCCTTTGGGGATCTTACTCTACCTATACGTCTGATTCTTTGGAGGGAAATAGGCATAAGGAGAATTGTACTCATTTTGCCAGGTAACTATCATAGACGAGGGAGATATAATATCTTCTAGCAAGGGAGGATATCCCTCCCTATACAAGGGGAGAGATGTGCTTAAGTGATCAATAAAGGCTCAGTGAGGGATGAAAGTCCTTCAGTTATTCTAACTGATCCCCATCAAAATTGTTGAGGATTACTCTTACCTAGTCAATACCCTCACATTCACAAAAGTGACCTGGTAAGGCTGTGATTTAAATAACAATGTATTTCAGCAATATGTTGCATCAAATTTTTAGTTTCATTTAGTTTAGTCACCTTAGCTCTGTAACTAAAAGATATAAAGTTTCTGTTGACAGAGTCATGGGAAATCTCTTGTTTTCAGGGCATCCCTGTGACAAAAATTTATGGATTTGAGTTTGGTTATTCTTTCTTTAAGCTGTGCAGCATTATTAGAATGAGCTATTGCCTTTTATAGTGTTATGTGGCAACAGCAACATGGTCCCTCCAAACCTTGACCTCAGCAAGCACTTCACTCAAGGTGACTGCTGATGACAATTTAACTAACTTCTTGGCCACTACTGGAATGGGCTTCCAGAGTATCATCATTGGATGTTAATGGGATTTTCATGACCTTTACCAAACCCAGAACAGATGATCAATCCCAGATTCTCCACAGCCTCATTTTCCTGAGAGACTTTCACCTGAAACCCATTCCTTTGTGCCAAAATCTATCCAACCAGTGTTCTTGATTGCAAGAAAGAGAACAAACTGGTGAATTTAAGTAGACAAGGAAATTGTCATAAGGGTAACAGGTAGGTCATGGGATCACTGGGATGCCTGGAAGACACAGGCTTAGATGGCAGGCAGTGTAGTGTCTAAGGAAGGCTAGATGGTGGAACACAGCCAAGATAACATCCAGAATAATCACAGCAGTGCCTCAGCAGAGCCACCACTTGACACACGCCACCATAGTTGCTTGAACCTGGTGCTTCCTTTATGAACTCCTCGCCTTTCTTTAAATATTTGAATCATTCCCTTAAGAGTCAAAGTCCTGGGTGGGAGTATCCAATTAGACAAGCCTATGCCCATGTCTCATTCTAAGGCTGAAACCGATCATCCCTTAAATACAAAAGTATATGGACGTTGTCTTGCCACAAACAGCCGAATTAGCACTAGCACTAGCAATAAGCAGAAAGAAAATATAGTAGAATATATCTTATTCTGTATAATGAAAAACCAAAATATGTTTGAATAAATATAACATAAGATCTATAGATTTTTTATGAGGAAAACCACCAAATTTTACCCTATGAAATAAGATCTGAATAAATGGCATGATATACCATGTTCTTAGAAAGAAAATCACTGGTATAAAAATACTTAAACTCCTAACATTTTATCATTAAACCCAAATAAATCACAATAAACTTTCAGTTCTTTCCATCAACCTTAGTAAGTTGATTCTATAATTATACAAGGAAATGTATAAGAATAACCAGGACAATTTTGAAAAATAAAATACTGGCAAGGGATTCACACTACCATGTACTAAAAATAATTATAAAGGTATAAAAATTAAAATGGTGTCATATTAACCAAAAATTCCAAGTTAATAGCAAGCAAATGAATGGAACAGAAAACAAGTCCTGAAATTCTTACATACAAACAGAAATTTAAGGTCTAATAAGAGTATTGCTTCAAATTAGTGAGAAAATAAATACTAGATAAATTTTATTGTGACAATCTGCTAACAATTTGGAAAAAACTGTTAGAACCCTATCTCATATCATTTACAAAAAAATCTACTTAGATTAAACATTTAAAAATCATACAGGAAAATAAAATATATCTGTACATGTCCTAGAAAGTTCTTCTTAACAAGAAGCATAGCAAAAACAAATGTGAAAAGTCTGATACATTTGATAACAAAATCAAAACTTGTTTGACATGAGACACCAACATTCATGTTAAGGGAAGTATTAGCCTAGGAAAACAATATTTTCCATTGAAATATTGAAAATATATATAAAGTACATAAGTAAAAAACAATGAGCCCAACAGACAACTGGGAAAAATACTTGAGCAGGCAATTCAGAGAAGAGAAAAAATTCAGATAATTAATAAAGCATATAAAAGATGCTTAACCTCCTTCAAAACAAAGTAAGATAGCAATAGGATACCATTTTACACCCACTACTTTGCAAAAATTAGAATGTTATCAAGGATGTAGGGAACCGTCTCATCATTCTCACAATACTATAAATATGTGTAACATTTTGAAGGCCAATTTGATAGTATCTATTAAAATTTAAAATGTGTGAACCTCTGGAAGATCTGCTTCTTGGTATCAGCTCTAGTGAAACACTGATTCATATGCACAAGAGGATATAAATGAGGATATTTATTACAGCAATGTTTGTAATAGCAAAAAACTGAAAGCAATCTCAATGTTTCCTCAACGGGAGAATTACTAAATATATTATGGGACGTGCTTAGTAGCATTAAACAGTAGAAGATATGCTGCTGAGTGAAAAAAGCAAACTACAAAAGAATACATATAGTATTACAATATTTATGCTAAAATCATATACAACACAAAAAACATATTTCTATATGTTAATTAATATAAGAAGTTGAGAAAACTATACATTGAGCTGATAAAATGGTTGCTTCAAGAGAGGAGACTGGAAATGTATAGGGCAGTTGAGGGGTACCTTAAATTTATTTTTAATATTTTTGAAATGATAATATATTCATCTATTACCTATATAATTTAAAAAATATTAAATTTTAAAACCATTTGCCTATTGACTTACTTGTTGAAGGAAATAGCAAAATTCATTAATACAATGACACCATGGTCACCAAGTACATATGTTTTTAGACATGTAAAGAAATGGGGCACGTATACAAGACTGTTTTTCCCAGTGAAGTTGAGTGAACTTTTCCCTGACAGTTGAGGGAGAGATTCTCACATAAATTTTTGAAATGAAGGATGTGATAATATTTTTTCATGTACTAGATGATGTCAATAAAGAGCATTTCTGTATGTGAAGCAGCTTACTCAAGTAGCAGATCTCAACAGTCTATTAAGTATCTTGCGTGGGCTGAACCTACATTTCAAAAACATGCATAATTTTTAATATCCATGATAAGATGTCAGAATTTTTTTTTTAGCAGGACCAAACAGGGCTGCAAATGGCTTCATCCCCAAGAACATGACTTTTCCAATTTGATTATTTTTCCATTCATTGGAGAAATACATTTATGATGAATTTGGGGCCACATTTTAAAGCCATAGCCAAATAATAACACGGAATGTAATGAAATACATCACAGAGTTAGATGCTACCAAAGCTGAGAGTAGGTGGCCACCCACTGTATCTCCACAAAGAAATAGTCGACCTTCGACCTCTTGTCTATGCTCCCTGTGAGAGAGAGAGCATCTGAGCGAGTTCTGGAGGTAGTTTTCTATAAGAACTCACACTACGATTGCTGAATCCATGTTTGGTCCAAATGTTTATAACTGTCTACTGTAACTACCAAACACTTGCTACCATTTCAATGGCCTCCAACAAATTAGGCTTTTTTGATTTAGTGGAAATAGAAAATAAGTAAACAAACTATCCTAAATGTGGAATGTGACCTAAAGTTTAAGCTCACTATCATCAAGCCCAATAGACAAACTCTGATCAAAGGTTTGGAATATATCATCCCTCTAAATCAGGGGTTGGAAAGTATTTTCTGTAAAACGCCAGACAGTTGACATCGGTTTTGTGGATCATACAGTTTCAGTCACATCTACTCCATTTTGCCATTGTACCACAAAAATAGCTGTATACAACACCTATATAA
Source organism: Tapirus indicus (assembly GCA_031878705.1). NCBI lineage: Eukaryota > Metazoa > Chordata > Mammalia > Perissodactyla > Tapiridae > Tapirus > Tapirus indicus. The sequence goes on from CM062925.1 coordinate 44,471,748, forward strand.
ATGTGTGTGGCTGTGTTTCAATAAAACTTTATTTACGGACACTGAAATTTAAATTTCCAATAATTTTCATGTATCATGAGTAGTATTCTTTTTAATTTTTTTGTAATCATTTAAAAATGTAAAAGCCATTCTTAGCTCATGGGTCCTGCAAAAGCAGGCATGAGGTTGTATGGCCTTGGGCCATAGTTTGCCCACCTTTCCTCTAAATTATGGAAAGCAATTACTAATGTTTAACTACGATTTACTTCCATTTATTACATTGTGATAATCATTTGTCTAAAATTAGTGGTTCCTGTGTGGGCCAATTAACAAGAGGTTAGTAAAAGACGAAAGCAATTGCTGCTTGAATTATATGACCTTGGGTAAGTTTATTTGCAAAATTAGAATAATTATAGGATTTCCCCCCACAGACTTTTTTGATGGATAAATAAGACAGAGCATGGAAATCATTCAGGATAGGTGCCTTGTATATAATAAGAGTTCCATAATAGACTGCAAGTCTCCAGTCCCATGGGCAAGCACATCCTTAATGTGAAAACAGTTGCTGGTAGCTACGGCCAGCAGATTTCTAATATTCTCATCCTATTGGCAAGACCATCAAATGGTGAGAAGGATGCAATTAAACATTCAATTCATCTAACTCCCCTGATTCTGGTTCTATACTCATCAGGAAACATCCATTAACAACAATTTGGATTCTCATGTAGTCTATTTTCAGATATTCAAGCTCTGCAGTACTAATATATTATTGTAAATATTCACTTTTGCAACTAATTGTGAGCTTAGTTCATAAGAGTGCACCCCAAAAGTTGAATCCACTTGTGGTATTCTAAAAAGAAGGTTTCTGAAGCCAAAGGCTGAGGGTCAGATCCTGAAGCTTGGGCAATTCACCAAGGTAAGGACAGACAGTCATGAAGGCCTTCTCCATGGTCTGTGTCATCATCCTGATATCATCGTCCCCACGTGGGCGCTGAATAAGCTATTCTAGCTGTAGTATGTCCCCTTGGGTCTTGGTGCTTACTGCACTCCAGGTCCTCTGCTGGGTACTAGAGGTTTCCACTGAAGTTCAGGAAAGCATTACGTGATCAGGTGAGGAGAATCTTTTAGTAATTACATCACATTACAAAGCAGCTAAAATAATATTATCTGGAGAGAATGATTTTTTAAAGGGGTGATAAAAGAAGGAGGGAGAGAGGGCATTTTCTTCACACCAATATTATTAATTCTGCTTTGGTTAGAAATATTTATTAAAACACCAGTAAACCCCCTGCTATTTAAGATTTTCAAAAATACACATTGTGTCCATGAGCTTTATATGCAGACACAGGCAAACAGTTCCAGCATGCTATTGGTTAGTTGTTGTCAATACGAACCTCAGCTGTCTTTGGGGATCATTCTAGACTGTGGGAAATTGCATTGCATGACTAATGACCAATTTGTGGTAGAAGGTGGAAGGCTCTGCCCGACTCACAGAAATGCTCATTAATGCTTTAATCTGTCTCCTTCGACTTGATTGCATCTACTAACCTTCTTACCTAATGTCCTTGTGGGTGGGCAGTGAGAATTTTGGGTGAGGTTTTCATTATGAACGTGTTTCTGATTTTTTTCTTTTAACATATATATTTTTTCCTTTTCTATGCAAGACAAATGTGTTTAACCTGCACATGGAGCTAAGCACTCTCAGAGTAACTGACTCATTTAGCAGTGCTTGGCTTCCTGTGCTTGTCAGCGGCAGGTGACATTTAGCACAGGCTTTATCTCAGTTGTGGTAATTACTGGGCTGACATGAGCTCTTATACACAGCACAGATTGTTTTCAGCAGATGTAACCAAGCAACTCTGCTTTCTCTGGAGCAGTTTATCTGGCTTTCAAATTGTGGTATTCCACACAGACACACACGCATGCACACACACACAAATAGTTTAATGTCATTTTTATGGAAATACTCTTTATTGCTCTGACTATATTGATTTGTGCCATGAGGTGGTGGAATGGGATTATCTTCATTGTATGTAACTTCTGCATTACACGCCTGTAGTGAATCCTATTAACAGAAAGGTTATTGTTATTGTAATGTATCTCAGCAGTGCACCAAATGCTACTTTAATGATGTAATTAATATGCTTGGATTTACCATTTGATGTTCTTAGGCACCAATTGTGTTACTGATGGGATAGCAATGATTATTTTCTTCAAAATTTGTGAGAGCAGCCTTTTTTTCTTAGAGAAGTTAGAATGGAAAGAAAATGTTTTAATAAAAGAAGTCACAATCCCTAACAACACTTATTTGTGTCAGACAATTTAACTATTTATATTTAATCAAATTATTTATCCTGAATACCTATGTATGAGAAGAAAATAGGCTGGCCCTTTAATATTTTCACTTTTAATTGACATTCTCATATTTCCAGACTCTAAGATTACTCTGGGCAGTTTGCAATTATTTTACAAAAAAGACATACCTGTCCAGGATCATAATTCAAAACATTTCAATTACACTATCTTTGCTATAAAATGTAACGATACAAATGTTGAGATTTTCATTTAACTGAATTGTGTGACTAGATATCATGCTGTTTAATGGATAGGGACAAGAAGTGGAATTACTAATAATAAATGACTACATTGTAGACCATGAAATATATGCACACTTCAGCCCAAGGGTTCTGGGTGAAGTGATGAACTGATGGCAAAAAGTTTGAAAAAAGCTTAGGTCAGGTCAGGGCTGAAGAGAAATGATGAATGAGGACCTAGCTCCTCAGAAGAGAGTTGCCCAGTGCTGCTATGACCGAGAGAGAGAGAGAAAGAGAGAGAGAACACGGGCATACTACTTATGAAAATCGTTCCATTTGTTAAAAAAGAAAAAAGAGGGAAAACATCTCAGAGGTATTTCTGAGACTTTAAATATTATAATAAATGGATGAATTGAGGTTGATCCAGATTGTAATTATGCAAAATAAAGCTTTCTGTTAAGTAGAATTTCCATAAGATATTTTAACCTCTGGCATTTAACTATGATGGCAAGGGATGAGTTGCCATCATGAAGAAATGTTAAACCTGAGCAAGATATGGACTTATCGAAAAAATTGAAAAGAACTTTCCAGTCTGTCCTCAAATTCCGTCAAGGGATTAAATGTATTGTATGGAAGTATCTGCCACTTAATATGCTGAGCAGGGATGTGAAATAAAAATACTAAGTGACAGTTAACCTCGTATAGTACTTTTGCTCCATTATGAGGGAAGCTGTCTTGTGATGGAATTCACCCACGTTACATGAGGCACTTTAAGTGGCAGCTATCTTTTAAGCATGGATTTACACACGATACCATTTTCCAAACAACTAAATGTTGTTTGGAATTAAAATTCCATTCACTTGACACAGACTCTGCTTCTATCTAGTGTAAAATGCCTCAGGTGCCAGGTTATTTCGAATCTTGTGTCAACTGACACTGACCTCATGACTATAGTGATGCTCTGCTCTCGGGTTGCCATCACAACGCACATATTTACAATGCACAGAGAGGGGTAACTTCTGTATTGTTTCTTTCAGTGTTTTCTCTGTCCAGAGAAATGAAGGAAACCAGACGGACCAGGCAGTGAAAGGGGAAAGACTCGGAGTGGTAAGAAAACCTAAGTTCAAATGCTGACTGGCATTCTACCACCTTCCCAGTCTTGGGCTCCTTCATTAGAGAAAGTCAGTAATATTTGCCACTTCCCTCCCCCGCACAGTGGTTAACAAATAATCATGCTGATGTGTCTGAAATCTTTGCAGGGAAGCCTTGACATTACTATAAAGAGTTGTCACTGAAGTTAAATCTCAGAAAATCTCCTAACAACCCTTCCCCTCGTAAAACATCCACCCTCTTGAAAAGTGAATTTTAAGCTCAGCAAAAATCACCATAATAACGGAATCCTTCCACTTCCTTATAGACCACAAGAGAGAAGCAAGCCATGCTGTAAGTATCCTCCCAGTGAGATGAAAGAGAACAGACAGCAACCAGCCCTGCACGCAGCCTGCACCAGGCCACTGACACGTGCCATCAATGCACAGCTGTGGGCTGGCTCTGGAGAGAGACCCCATCTCACAGCCATCACTTAGAGGTCATAATATTTTAGTGGCTTTTCTCTGAACAGAATAAAACCTGCAGATAGTTAAAGAGAATGAAAGTTCTGTTTAAAGCAATGGAGTGGAAGGAAGGGTAAAAAGGAGTTGATGAGAACCAAATGTCTCCCATATGGTTCTGCATAGTGCTGCTGGAGGGTCATATAAAAAATTAATCCAACTCATACAACTCTGCTCAAAGCCAAGTATGTGCACATGACGAAAATGCAACTCAGATATGACACATCTGGGGTTTTTGACAACATTGTAGGATGCACTATTAATCTGCCTTAATAATTGATTCTTAAGCTTGCAATTTATTGTGGTTTTTTCCTCTCATTTTAGAACCTGACGTAGCTGGGAACGGAAGAGATGTCTCTTCCTATCTTAGAGAGTAAAAAGGATTATGAAAACTCACCATCCCTTCAAGTGATGTCACTTTCTTATGTATGTATGCTTAGTGATTACCACTTTCACATGTTACAGGATAGCTAAGTTCTTCGAAGAGTTACAAAGTTTTGTAAACCATTAATAGAACGTTCTGTAAAGTTCAAGCTCTGTTTTCTGCCCTTTGTTTTCACCTAAAGAGTTGGGATGGCAAGATTTTAAAGAGATATTCTTACAGGTAATTTTAGTAAAAACAAAGGGCAGGAAGAATGGGCTTGAACAAGATCAGATGTGGAAGCAGGACCGTTCCTAAGTGCACTCTGATCCCAATTTCATTTGTCTTTCTCTGGAAAACATTGGCAGAATGAAATGAATCAAGGTGTAGCAAAAACCAAGTGAATAATTCAAGGCCTATATGCCAAACTAAAGACTGTATAGAGGTACACGCAGACTTTGATTTATTTAAAAGTAAGGTTTGTACCAATCAGTTCTACAGATCTGTGACAAAATACAACCCTCTTTCAAAGAGGGAGCTTTGCAGAGGGTTTAGCCTACAGACAAGAGGCCAAGATTCAATGTTAAATATTGGGTATTCAGGATTATAAGCACTTAAAGGGGTTTCTGGCTAATCATTCCTTCATATTTGCTCCACCAGCAATCTTACATGTCTGTTAGAGCACTTTTCCTGCTCAATTACAACTGTTTACTTGTCTTTTTTCCTTCCTAGACAGTGAGCATCTTGAGGTTACTTACTCTTTTATTCGTGTTTACTACCTCAAAGTGCAGCACAATGTTTAAGACATAGTGGTACTTAAGGAGTTAATCCTGTATCTAGTGTGCCCACTGTTTCAAACATCGCTGTGGGTACTGGAGATTCAGAACTGATGGGACCCAAACTCTGCCTTCAGAGAGCTCGCAGTCTAGAGGAGGCATGGCTGGGTTCATGGACTATTGCAAAACACTGTGCCTGTCCACTTCTAATGTTCACATACAGTATAAGGAATATACAGGCAACAGGGGGTCTTCAGGACGTCTTCCATCCCTTAACTCTCAACAGACTAATTATAAATGGATGCAGTGATGGAGGTGGGTCGAAAAAGAACCTTTTATTTGGCTCTGTGTTTTGATGATGCTAGCTCAAAGGGGAAAATCAGGAATATAAGGACTAATGGAACATTTGAACAGCTTTACCTAGGAAAAAATAAATTAATAAATAACAAATAAAAGTGTGAGAGCCTGAGAATGAGAAAAATTAGGGAGCAGCATTGCCTAGAGACTGGGCTGTGGACACAGTTTCTAAAGGACCTATGAAGGAAGGCTAGGAAGATGCACAGACTTCATGATGTAGTGATATTATAGGTAGAGAAACTAATTCAGCCTCCCACTGTGGCCTGCATGCATGATTACTAGAAAAACGTAAAGGTCAAAAAAAAATCTACGGATACCTCTAATTGGGTACAGCCTAAGTTGTAAAGATGAGGAGCAAGAAACTTCATCCAATAGCTTTTGAGTTCCCACAGATAGCATCCCGTTCATATCTCTGTCTGAGCCCAGACCTGTAGGCAGAGTTCAGCTGATATACAAGCTGTGGTTGGCGAATCCTCAGGAGCATTTATTTACATATGTTGCCACATATGAAGACTTTTAAAAACATTCTTTTGTATGTATTTTGTTCTATTCTTGAGGAAAGAGGTCTGACATGAGGACCATGGAGAGGACATGCAGAGAAGGAGGGCACCGCAGACCTCTGCCTGTGTTGTAGTTGGTAGAGAGAAGGCAGAGGAGGGCTGAAGGAGTCTTTTCCATGAGAGCACTTGTGAGAATTGAGTGGTGACTGGCTAGCCAATGGGTTTGTGAGTGCCTATGAGTCAACTGTGGGGTCCCCTGAAATAGTTGAAGGTATTTTCAAGAGACATGAAAGTTGTATTAACAGTAACTGACAAGAGCAAGAGTTACTTACGTCAATGTGGCTTCAGTTTTATAGAAGGCTGGTGAGAACTGGTGACATTTGGGGACATTGTGATATCACCAATAATATTGAACTACACTCTGTCTGTCATGCTTCTTCATCCCCTAGAATCTTACTCTCCTGCTTCCTCTCTTCCTCTTATTTCCTCTTCAAAGCTCTTGGGATTTTCATCTATTTTTGGCAGGTGGGAATATTTCACTCCAGTGGATCTATATATTCTTATATGCATTCTGCTTAGGTCAGACCTCCACTAATTTTTTCTTTATAAAACATTTTCATTTCTTGATGTTTTTGCAGTTATAAAATGAATACATGCTCATTGTAACAAGTCAAATAATATAATAAAAAACGTAAAAAGGCAATGCTAACCATCACCCCCTGCACAGGCTCCAAACCTCTAATCCCCCTCCCACTGGGGTAACCAACACTGACATCTGGTGTATATTATTCACCCTTCCCCTTGCTCATATACGTATAAACATATACACATATGTAGGTAATTTAGTCACTTGTTTGTTTTATCAGAATAGAAGAACAGTATATACATCTCTTGCAACTTGCTTCCTTCACTTAACAATGTAATTTGGATATCACTACAAAGCAGCAGATATAGATCTAAATCTATTTTTTAATCTATTCATGAACCATATAGTAAATTTTATTGAAATAGCTTCACACCATTCATGGTGAATTTAGAACTATTTTATTGACTATATATTCAGAGAAGAGCTCACATTATAAATGTGTGGAGCTTAATGTATTTTCTCACAGTGAACACATCCATTTAACCTCCACCCAGACAAAAAAACAGAATACAAGCAGCACCCTAGAAGTTCCTTGACCCCTCACAGGCACCACCCTCCTATGCCCAATGTTTACTGTCCTGACTTCTAACACCATAGTTTTGCCTTTTAAAAAATGTATATAGAGAAGGGGCTGGCCCAGTGGTATAGTGGTATGCTCTGCTTTGGCGGCCCGGGGTTGACAGGTTCGGATCCCGGGGTTGACAGGTTCGGATCCTGGGCTCAGACCTACCCACCTCTTATCAAGCCATGCTGTGTCAGGTATCCCACATATAAAGTAGAGGAAGATGGGCACAGATGTTAGCCCAGGGCCAATCTTCCTCAGCAAAAAGAGGAGGATTGGCAATGGATGTTAGCTCAAGGCTAATCCTCCTCACCAAAAAAAAAGTATATAAAGGAAATCGTTAGTATGTATACTACTATATCTGGTTTCTTTTATTCTATAGTATGATTATGGGTTTCATCCATATTTTTGCATGCAATTCGTTCATTTTCCTTGTTAAATAGGAGTCTGGTAAACAAATATAATATAATTTGGGTTGTGTCCTGTTTGGGAACTGACACTAATAATGCTGCTACGGACCTCAAAATATGGAAGCCCCCCCAAAACTAGTCTCTTATGTGTCAAAAAATAAATAACCTTCTCTCTCAAAGCTCTTGCTTCTACCACTGGCATCAAAAGACTGTTTTGAAATTCAACGTTGAAGTTTGAATAATTTATTTTTATCAGCATTTCTGAAATACAAAGGACAATGCGGGTAGAATGTTCTAACTGCCTGGACTGAGAGCTAGAACCTCATGTTTCAAGGAAGCACAAATATAGATGATTGAAAGGCAATAGAAGACTCTAGCAAAAACTTCAGTAGCATTCTACAACGTTTTAGCAGTCGAGAATGGCAATAGTAACTGTTGCTGTGCATATCAGGATCTAAACTAGAGGCCAGGAATCCAGAAGGACCTAGAAAGAACTGTTGAAGAATTTCAAATGTCTAATAAAAGACGAAAAAAGGGCAAAGGAATGTAGAGTTGGTTTGGGGGAGAGAGGCAAAGTCTAGGAAGAAAAGTTGGAGCAGGAAATTTGGAAAGGGGAAAAGAGATGATTCAGCAAGGGATGAAATAGCTAATAGATTTTTTAAAATAGGAATGGATACAGGCGAAGGTGGTCAAGAGGTACAAACTTCCAGTTATAGGATAAATAAGTTCTGGGGATATAAGGTACAGCATGGTAACTATAGTTAACAATACTGTATTACATATTTGAATGTTACTAAGACAGTAGATCTTAAAAGTACTCATCACACGCACAAAAAATTCGTAACTGTGTGTGGTGGTAGATGCTAACTAAATTTATTATGGTAATCATTTTGCAGTATATACATATATCAAATCATTACGTTGTATACCTGAAACTAATACACTGTTATATGTAAAAAAAGTAGGAATGGATAAATCCAATTTTAAGTAGTTTCCATTGCTTTGATTATGCTATTTTTCCATGTAACTGAATACAGTTGATCTTTGTTATTCGTGGATTCCATATTTGCCAATCTTGCTAAAATATATTTGTAACCTCAAAATCAACGATAGAGATACATTTGCAGTGATTTGCAAACACGTGCAGGGCAATGAAACATTGGAGTGGCAAGAAGCACACATCCCCAGGCGAGGCTGAACGAGGCGAAGCTCTGCCTTCTTGTTTCAGCTCTCATCTTGTGAACAAGGGTCCTTTTTGCCATCTATTTATACCACGTGTTTCTCGTTTTTGTGCTTTTTGATAGTGAGTCCACCATTTAAAACAGCCCCCAAGCTTAGTGCTGAATTGCTGTGTGGTGTTCCTGGGCACGTGACGGCTGTGATATTCCTCACAGAGAAAAGTACATGTGTTAGGTAAGCTTTGTTCAGGCACGACTTATAGTGCTGTTGGCCATGAGTTCAGTGTTAATGAATCAAAAATACATAGTGAATAATGTATCTTAAAACAGAAACATACATAAAATAATGTTATATATTGATTAGTTGGTAAAAATATTTTGACCAAAGGCTTGCAGGAACCTAACCCTGTATTTCCACAAGAAGCAATAATTCAGTCTTCGCTAATTCAGCATTCACAGTGACTGTATAGAATTTAACTACTGCAAATAACCAAGAGTAGACTGTATTTAATAAAATCTGCTGCATACAAGGGTCCTATGAGAGGAACTTGATACATCTTTGAATAGAGGCAGGGGTATAAATTAGGAAAAGAGATGGAGTTACGTGTTTAAATTATGCTAGTGCAGCCAGAGACTGCACTTTTTGGTGGTGGTATAATGCTTGAATAACAGCAGTTCTGTATGAACAGGAAAGCAACTAGGCCACAACCTGATGCTGACAAGAAGTTAAAACATGCCTTTGTGTGCTCAAATAACCTCTTCAGCATAACATCTTTATCTGGAAGATGAATGGTGTGCCATCTATCCATCTTGAGAGAATGTTGTCAGCATAAAAGTGACAATGTCTAGAAAATGCTAAGAATGTTTTTAAAAGAATTGTATTATGATGGACTTAATCATTGCCAAGTAAAATACAATAAAATAATGTTCAATTAAAATTAGTACATAACAGGTTATATAAATTCCATCTTTGAAACCAATTATGTGATTTATATCCCTAAGAGGACTATGTAATTAAGAGAAAAAAAGACATCTTTTTTACTTTTAAAATACATAGCTGGAATACACAAATATCCAAGCACACAGAGTAGCATTATTTATATCCATTCTGCAGGAGCACAGAATCGAGCGATTATACCACTAGTTTTACTGTCTCATCAAATACAAAATGAAATGAAAAGCATATAATGTATAAATGAAACTTCAGCATATGACCAGTTCTGCCTCTGAAGAATTCATTACATTCGTATGTTCTGATTTTTTTTTTTTTGGCTTATTTTTGCATTAAAATCAGACTCGAAACCAACAAAATAATATGCTATGATACTATTAAAGGGATGGCACTGTCCATTGAATACCATTTAGCTTGAATCAGTGGTAGTACTATTAATTTCTCCCATTTTAATGCACACTTTACCTAGCACATGACCCATACCACGAACATCAGTTACACCCCAGGGACCAGACATTAACAGCATGTGCTACGAGTGGTTTGTTTTACAATTGCTGTGAAATAAAAGCTGATGGAAATGAGCCACTGGTGAATTACTTGCCAGTAAAAACAACAATATTTGTATCACTACTGAAAAACTCCCTCCCAAATGGGGGGTGTAGGCAGAGGTTTTCTTGTATTGTTCACGCAGAAACAGAGGAGATTGAGGAAGTACTTAATTAAGAGTCTGAAGTTATTTATTTGCAGTTAAACAGAACACATTTTAGTAGCTGAGATCCTGTGCCATAGCTAATTAAAGCACAATTTGAACACACCCATAATATCACACAAATAAAATAATAAAATAAAAATTACTTCCAAATGAACTACAGTCCATCAGGTCTTTCGTCTCATAAAAGAAACATTAATATGACTTCAATCTTTTGATGTAGATCATCTTCCCAGAGCTATATGAAGGAAGAAAATTAAAATCTCACAGCAGGTTTTTCACAGAACCAATTTATCTGGGGTTTTGGGGGGTTTTGTTTTTTTAATTTAAGAACATTGCTTCTTCTTGCATATCACTTTTCTACTAAACTCAGTCAATACCAGAAATATTTATGTTCTCAAAGAAGATATGCAAATAGACTCAGATATTTTCCTATACTTATAAAATACATAATTCTAATTAAATGTAATCCATACACAAAGATCTTGTCTGCATTGAAAAGATGCACTTGATTTGTTTAAATACAATGCTCATATATAATATCAATTACTCCCAGCTTCTTGTTCTAAACTGGATTTAATCTATTAACCTCTCACCTTCCTTTAAAGAGTTGGAATGAGCGATAGACATGAAAGAAAATGGGGTTTGCAAGAATAAAGTGGCACAATAGTATACACTAAAAGCAAGCAGACCCGTTCATTATCCTGCTTACAGCTTTACACACACGCTTTTGTCTATGATTAACCGGATTGTACGGCTGTTGTTCCTTTTGCTGAAAGGTTTGACCTTTTGCTTAAGTCCAATCTAACAGGAGGAAATCATTACTCATTTTTCTCCCACTCAAAGTCTGGATGCAGATTCGAAAACGTTATTTATTGTCTGGCTGTTAGTCTTTAACGCGCAGCAGTTATTACTGAAGGAGACAGCTGGCTGCATCGACCTATCCTTTACTGCCCCCAAGGCCACGCATTCCTAATTCAAGGATATCAGATAATGGTATGTGGCATGATTTACATGTAGAGAATTCAGATTTCATTGTGAGCCTATTTATAACTACAGCACCTTCAACAGAGAAATGATTTAATAGAGGTTGTAAGGGTTTTCTGACAAGAGGCATTAATATTAGAACCTTTTCCCAAGTGCTGCAAACAGTGGTACAGAGATGTAGCTGGCCTGAGTTATTTTTCATTGGCGACCCTTTTTCTGTTCATTAGCACTTACATTCCTGGGGTTGGGAAGCCACTGTTTTAACTCTAATTTGTATGTAATGAGCATATGCAATGCAAGGAGACTCTCCTTCATTAAGAAAGGCTGAGAAAAGGCTGGTAACTCTAATGAAAAAGGACATCTAATCTCATGGAAATTTAACAAGTCCAGTTTTTGCAGATGGTATTTGGAAAACCAATGGTCTCTCTAGACATGGTCAAGGTGGATGATAAAGATTCTGTAATGTCTTTTCAAAAGAGTTAGAAACAGGCTGATGTCTTAGCTAATACGTCTCCCTTCAATAAAACTAACTCTAATGGATGAGGCTGCCTCTGGGTATTGCTAAGAATACACAAGCAGGTCTATTTGCTTACACAGATGCTGCACTGCCAGTTACTTCAGAAGGCATTTGGGGATGGTTTGAATATTAAAAAAAAAAATGATACCGTTTATCTAACAGTCATGAGAATTAACCACACATTTGAAAATGCAGTTTAATGGAGCGTGTTATCAAAGAAGTCTTCTTTATTAATAAGACTTCTGGTTTACAATAAATGAAACAAATCAGCACCTTTAGTGGTGCATTATATTTTTAATTTGAAATGTGAAATCAGTTGTTCTATTTCAAACAGCAATTTTCATATGAAATACATCTCCAACGACTGGAATTGGTTGGCATTTATTTTGAAAAGCGGGTATATTTTAGCTTTAGGGGACAAGTTTCATTGTGGGGTAAAGTATTTTCTCTAGGTTACTATCAATTCAAATTCAACCTTTAGAAACCTCTAGATGCCATAAGAATGGTTTATACGTACCAGGTTGGATTTTGTTGTTTGTTTATTGCATTAAGAAAAAAGATTCTGAAGTCTGAATTTGAACCAGGACCTTATTTTTATTTAGTTTCTCAGATTAATCATTCTAACCTATCTAAAATTAATTTTTTTTTAAATTCATTCATTACTTATAACAAAAATAACATCTTCCATGAAGTCCTCTAATAAAAATAAAAGTAGTCAGTGGAAAATAATGTCCCTAGTACACCCATTATCCTAAATCCAATAACATCCAGCACTATCTCTGTTCACTGTGCTGTTTCTTGTTGTTACTGCACTTACATACATTTGAGGGTCTTCATTTGGTTGTCTGGAATTATGGCAGTGCAGATAAAGCATAGAACTCAGACTGTGCAAATCCTATTCTGTTTGAACCAAAGGGAAATAAGACACTTCCATTTCATTTGGCTCTTAACAATTGGTGACAACATGCCTTCCTGAAAAATCAGGGTTGGGTCTATTTCATATTGTTTATAAACTATCATTTCAGTTGTATTTTTTTAAGAGGCTAAAAGGCAAACACAACAAAGACTATCAAAACTAAAGCAGATGGTATGATTCTGTACTCTTGGATTTATAGCAAACCAAATGAAATCAGAATTAAGTTATTTTGAAGGATACAAATCCGATGGTGCAGATGAGTAAATCGTTTCCTGTTTCCTCTTATTAACTTGCCATTAATCAATTTAAACTCAATATGTAGGACAGTGCCTTCTCTCTTCAGGTTTTTTGTTGGGGAGGAGAGGTCGACAGTTGACCATCAGCGTTTTCAATGAAATTGAGAGAGAACTGTAAAAATGTTGCTAAAATTTGTGATGAACATGTCATGAATTGAAAATAACAACTACTGACAGAAATATAAAGACAGGTGAGGTTGTAATTGGGGGGTTGTTTTCATTAGAGTAGAGAAAATTAGGGTGTTTTCCTTGATGATTTAAATAAGGTAGCCTGGATAATTCATACTTACTTAGTAACTCCCATGTTCCATGTACTTCCTAAAATCATCTCAAATGATATATATGAAGTAATTTAGAAAACCATACATTGCCTTAGAAATATAAGATACTATTATGCTGTATCCTTTTCCAGAGGTATAGCAATAAACCATAAACAAGGAAGTTACAATTACGTTACTTTGTAATATAATGTAATAAATTTGAATTTAACAAAATTCAAATTTAACAAAAAATACACCCTTCCAAATTAATAACTAAACTTGAGTATCTAAAATATATACATTCTAAGACTTAATGTAGGGCCCAAGGGACAATGTGATCAGAGTCCTGGAAGGTACATGTTTCCAAAGTAAAACAAGAATGCATGTACTATACTTCATGAAGATGTGAAAATAAATTATTTTCATGATGTTTAGAAAAATGTTTTATGCTTCATATTACAGGAGCCATATTTTCAAATCTCCAAAGACATGACAACTGAGTCTATTCTTCTCAAAGCTTGACACACTAGCTTGATATATGATGTCAAGTAAACCAATTATTTTCAACAGTATGGTGGTGAAGTTTTCCTTAGAAAAGTTTATTATTTTGCATTTAAAAGATCAAATAGCTATTCATTTGAGGACCACATATCTAGGAGGTTGACTATTTCTATAAAAGGATAAAATTCCACTCAGAGAGAAGCCACCTTACATTGTTTCTTCAGGCATTAAAAAAAGTAATGTGCACAGAAAACAAACAAAAAAAGAAGACTTCACATACACCAGCTCAGAGCCCCACATATATAGGGAGTCAATAAGTGCTTATTGACTGTCTAATTCAGTAGTTTTCAAATGGGGAGAGAAGGAGAGATCAGGGACATTTGCCAACATCTGGGGACACTTTTGGTTTTCACAACTTGGGGAGAGGACTTCTATTGATTGTCACAACTGGGGGTAGTAGGTTTCTACTAGCATCTAATAGGTAGAGTCCAGGAATTTTGCTAAACATCCTACAATCCCAAGCCCCACAACAAAGAACTTCTCAGCCCAAAATGCCAATAGAGTCAAGATTGAGCACTCTCCTCCAATTGCATGTATTACAATACATTGGGAAACCTGGGTGATGGGCACATGGAGCCTCTCTCTTTTTTTTTTTTTTTTTTTTTTTCTTACTCAGCGAATATTTATTGAATGAATGAACAAAGAACAGGCCCTATCTTAGAATACGGAGTAGCTAAAACCTGTAAGTGGGAGAACATCCCTGGATTCAACTTCAGGGAGCTAGTGATGCAGTATCTGCTGACACAGGTGCCCTAGAGGTGTGCAGTATCAGCTGTTTCTTGCCTCCTCCTTTCTCCATAGTCCCAACTCTGCACCAAACCAAGGGACCTTGGCATGTTGTTTAAACTTCCCTGGCTCTGGAGGCAGAGTGACCTGTACGAGACCTAGCTCTGGCCCTTCCTAGCTGTGTGACCTCAGACAAACACTTTTTTTGTCCAGGCCTGGATTTTTTCATCTATAAAAAAGGTACAATAGCATATAATTCACAAGCTTTTTGAAAGATTAAATGAGATCATATATATAAAGAGAGCCTCTCTATTTTTGCAACTTCTTGTAGTCTATAATTATTTCAAAATAAAAGGTTTTTTTTTTAATGTGTTAGTCAGATAGAAGTGGGAGCACTAACAGTGGATGAGTCTAGCCCAGAAGAGTGGCATTTATAATGAGAAGAGTTCTGAGAATAAACTCCTAGGCAGCCAATACACAGAGCCAGCAAAAATGTCACAGAGGAAGAAGTCACGTCAGAGGAGAGTGTGAGTCATGGTTATGAAAGCCAAAGAAAATAGATTTTCACACACACATGCAGAAAAGTGGTGATCAACAGCATCAACTGCTGAAGGGGGAGGTACAGCAAGCCTGGTGTTGAAAGTGAACACTGAACTACGAGTAGAGGGACAAAAGGAAATAGAAGCAACAAGTAAACTCTTCCAAGAAATTTAACAGACAGGAGAAAGAAAAAGTCACACCAGCAAATTAAGTGGAGATGAAGAGAAGAGATCAAACTTGTTTTAGGATGGAGAAAGACTGACTGTCTAAAAATGAGTCCTGTAGGGAGGGAGAGAGTTTGCATATTCAAGAAAAGGAGAAAATAAATGACAGAGGAGATGCCGAAAAAGGGCAAAGGAGATGGGATCAAGTGTTCAGATAGAAATCTCAGCCTCTTACTTAGAAACACAGTCTACTTCTAGTTCATATGAACATGTGACTAAGTGTGACCAAATGATAGATACAAATATTTGAATTTTGAAAAGCATCGTGGCATGAATGGTTCCTATTGGACTTTATGATTAATAACATATTTTACAAAATAACACAAGCCTAGATTTAATGAATCAAAACTAAACCTGACTATAATTATGCTTCACCTGAAGGCATATAATTTTCATTTAGGCGTCTGGTGAAGGTAATTGCCTGCGGGCCATAATGACAAAGGCTTGTTGAACATGTGCTGACTTATAACCCTAAAACTAAATAACGCTATGAATAATTTTGCTTTCCACTACATGCTTCATTGGTCTGAAATTTTTAAATACTTACATACATAAGAACTTTAAAGTAAAACTCATTTTATATGTAAATCACATTAAAAATAAATAAGTTATGTATTAGTCATAAAGCTAGGAATCAGTCTTTTCTAAAGGACATATTTAACACTAAGACTTATTCAATAATTAAGTGAGAATAAATTGCACTTATGTGTGAAGCCAAGCTTGTTGACATTAACCTTTTTTGAAATACATCAGTCACCTAAATTTCTGACATGCATTATAGACCAATGGCTTGTGATGAAACAAAATAGTCTCCAGGGAATGAAAACTGTGTCTTAACTTGAAGCATCTGAAAGTCATCAAAATACTGGAAAACGGCTAACAGTGTTTTACTGATAAGAGGAAAGACAAGAAACTTGAATAATTGAGGGAGGGGAGGCTTTTTTATTTTCATTTGTTTGGACCATAGCTTTGAACCATATTTTCTACATGAGTGCATCCTATCTAGCACCAAATATATCAGGATCAAGTATGAAATAGTAGCAAATATACAGGCATGAAAATTCATGTGAAAGTTCTAGAAGAATATACACTAAACTGTTAATCACAGTTATCTCAGAATAGAGAGAAAATGAGGGAGGGGTTTAAGAAAAATTTTATTTTTACTCCATATCTTTCTGTATCATTTTAGCTTTCTCTCTAATAAGCATCTGTTCATGTTTACTTGTATAATTAAATAAATAGATGTATAAAATTTTAAAGAAAGTATTTGATATATTCATAGGTCCTGTCCCAGCATTATAATTATCACTAAAAGAAATAATAAACAATGTAGGGAGTGCTCAATGCAAGTTAGCTGTTATTATTATACAATTTTGCCAAGATACTGTGACTAATTCTCTAAATGGCGCATGGCAGATTAAAGATGGTTGTAAATTGACACTCTTCCCATTAAGAGGTAGAATCTATTTCCCCTCTTGTTGAATCTGGGTTGGCCCGTGGCTGCTTTGACCAATACAGTATAAACGAAGTGATGCCATATTTGTTCTGAGGCCAGCCTTTTAGAGGAATGGCAGCCTCTTTTACAGTCTCATGGGGCCCTGAGTCACTATGTAAGAAGGTTAACTACCCTTAGGCTACCACACTGTGATAAGCCAAGGCTACCTGAAGAGGCCCTAGAGAATCAGACACTATCTGGTGAGAAAAGAGTGTATATGACTATAAAGAGGCAGCACAAAGGAATTCCTCTATGATGAAGGAATAGTTCTGTATCTTGATTCTAATGCTAGTTCTATGAATCCATATATATGATAAAGTATCATGGAATTATACACAAAGATATGCAAAAAAAAGAATGCATGTGAAAAGTGGTGGAACTCCAGTAAGGTCTATAGTCTAGTTAATTGTATTGCACCAATCAATTTCCTGGTTTCATCCAAGCACCAGGTATGTGAGTGAGAACACCATCTTGAAAATGGATCCTCTTGGAAATGATACCTCATAAAATGGAGACAAACTATCCAATCAAACATTATCAGACCCACAAAATCGTGGGTAAAAGTAGAACAGTTTTTAAGTCTCTCAGATTTGAGGTAGTTTGTTACACAGCCTTAGATAACTAAAATAGTGTTTTTAAAAGGTCTTTACTTTTCTTCTTTTCTTGCATTTTCTAATTTTTCTACAGTAATCATGTAATTCTTTGGCATACAAATAAATTATACACTGGAGAAATTATTTTGGTCTAAGTGAAAAGTCTGAGAGAAGAAGGAGTAGCTTCCAGTAGAAAAGCACTCTGCAAAAACAATTAATAAAGTTAGATATGTTTATATATCTGTTTCTATATCTATGTATCTGTTAAATGACCCCTCTGATATCTGCAGAAGCAGTGAGAATTAGAGGACCAAAATTTTGTACAAGAGGAAACTCTATAAGTTGAGTTAATAAGCTGCAAGGTCTGTTCCCTGAGAAAATTGTTGACATTCAGCATATGCCTAGAGGCTGAGAATCTGGCCTTGGCCCAAGTGGAGGGTGAACTTGCTGCTTGGGGACAGTGAAACCAGCAGAGCTTTTGGTGGTACTGTAGAAATGGAGTGAAAAAACTAGAGACTTTTAAGAACCTTAACACAGCTAGTTTTCCCTCAAGCCATTTGCCAAATATTAGAGTAGAGTAGAGTTGGATGATTTATAGTGACACTGAAAATTTTTGAAAAAACAGAGGAGAATTTTATGCAATCTCCTGGTGTACAGAAGGCAAAAGCTCACCAAGTGATAATGTTTATGTCGCACCAGTTGAAAACCCTGGGGGGAATAATGAACAGACTATCTGTAGCTGCATTTTCCTTGGAGGTCTTAACTAATTCTGGGCATAGAACAGAATTTGAGAATCAAAAGTAGAGAAACCAGAGAAACATTGGTGGTCTCAACAGAGCTAAAGTAAAAAACTGAAGACTAGATACTCCAAGGAAAGGCTAAGTTCATCAGAATGGATACAAATCAAAAGCAAACTATGCCTTAAATATGAGAAAAACAAAATGGTATACCTAAAATGGAAAAATATACCATGTATATACCAACCAAAAGAAACCTGGACCAGCCACACTAATATCAGACAGAGTAGACTTTAGGCAAGAAGAATACTAGAGAGACAGAAATATTTCATCATGATAAAGTGGCCAGCGCAACAGTAAGGTATAACAATTCTAAATCTGTAAGCTCCCAATAAAATATCTTCAAAATATATAAGGCAAAAATGGACAGAATATTAAAAGGAGAAATAGATACATTCCCATTTGAATGAAGACATTAACACACTTCTTGTAATAGCTCATAGAATAGGCAAACAAAAAATAATTCCTAAGGATATGTGAATTAACACTAACCACAATCAACAAAATTGACCTATTCGATATACAGTATCCCCCCTTATCTGCAGTTTCACTTTCCGCAGTTTCAGTTACCCATGGTCAATTGCGGTCCAAAAATATTACAAAGAAAACTCTAGAAATAAACAGTTTATAAGTTTTAAATTGCACCATTCTGAGTAGTGTGATGAAGTCTTGCACCATCCCGCACCATCCAGCCCAGGAGGTTAATCATCACCATCATCCCTTTGTCCACTGTAACCACGCTGTATGTGCTACCTGCCCATGAGTCACTTAGTACTCATCTCTGTTATTAGATCAGCTGACTTGGTAGGTAGTGCTTGTGTTCAAGTAATCCTTATTTTCCTTAATGATGGCCCCAAAGGGCAAGAGTACTGATGCTGACAATTTGGATATGCCAAAGAGCAGCCATAAAGTGCTTCCTTTAAGTGAAAAGGTGAATGCTCTTGACCTAATAAGGAAAGAAAAAAATCGTATGCTGAGGTTGCTAAGATCTACATTAAGAATGAATCTTCTATCTGTGAAATTGTGAAGAAGGGAAAAGAAATTCGTGCCCATTTTGCTGTCACACCTCAGATAGGTATGTATAGGAAAAAGCGTAGTATATACAGAGTTGGATACTATCTGCAGTTTCAGGCATCCACTGGGGGTCTTGGAACTTATAACTCACTGATAAAGAGGGACTACTCTACATATTGAATAGCACCTAACAATGAGAGAACTTACATTATTTTCAGGCTTACTTTCATATAAATTTCCTTCAATGCAGTATCTCTATATACATACCAGAAGGATTAAAATGGAAAAGATAGCCAATGTCAAGTTTCGGTAAGGAAGAATGTGGAGCAACTGAAACTCTCATGCAATGTGGAAAATTGTTTGGCAGTATCCACTAAAGTGGAACATATGAATACAGTATTACTCAACAGTCCTATCCCTAGGTATATATGCCTCATCCCCAACTCCTAACATTGAGTTACCAAAAGAAATACATGCAGATATTCACCACCAAAGACATGTATAACATTCATAAAAGCACCATTTGTAATTGCCACAAGCTGGGAAAATAGCCTAATATCCCTCAGCAATATAAAGGATATATAATCAGCAGTATATTCACACAATGGAATACTATACAACAATAAGAATGGATGAACTGCAGCCACACACAACAACATGGACTAATCTCACAAACATAATGTTGAGCAAAAGAGATCAAACAACAAAGAGTAAATACTGTATAGTTCCATTTTTATAATTGGATAGACCCAGAGATACACCACCCAGATACCTCTAATGGGGGATATACAGTCTAGCTATTGGGAATGTAGTGAGCGGACAGCCTTCAGCTGTCAAACACTTCAGGAAGCATCTCAGTTGCAGAGAAATGCCTCATCCACATCCAATGATTGATGGAGGCAAGGATGTAAAGGTCTGGCAATTTGGGCCCAACGTGGGATAACTCTGACCAGCCATGTTAGTTTCAGAGCTCAAAGAGGGGTTGGCTGAGGCTGGCAAGTCCACGTCACAGCTCTACTTCTCCCTCTGCAGCATATGATGTTAAAACAGGTAAAACTAATCTATGATATTAGAAGTCAGGATAGTGATTATCCTTGGGTTGGAGGTAGAGGGGATTATGCATGGAGGGAGGCTGGAGGGAGGCTTCTGTGATGCTAGTGATATTCTGTTTCTGAGATCTATTTCACTTTGAAATTTCACTAAGCTGTATAATTATAGTTCATACAGTTTTCTATATGTATATTATACTTTGATAAAATGCATAAATAAATATATAAATGTAAAACGTATAAATATGTAAAAAGTATAAGTACTTTTAATATATATGTTATGCTTTAATAAAATGTTCACCAATAATTACTATAACTCCAAAATAGATCAATTAATTAAATAAATAAATAATTAAAGAAAAATACTGGATTGGAGATAAAAAAGATATGAGATCAGTCATTCACTCATTCACTGACTATTCTGTGACTTTAGGCAAGTCTCTTAAATTCCCTGAGCCCACAACTTCTCAACTATAAGAAATTGAAAACACAACTAACTTATCCTTATCTATGTCATTTTTACATATATTTGCTCATTTTCCAATCTCACAACTGCTCTGAGTGATGGATAGTTGAGGTTTATTTATCCCCATTTTTCTGATGGTGGAACAACTCTGAAAAGGTTAGGCAATTTGCTGGAAGTTACAAAGTCAGTGAGCTGCAGAGCCAGCTCTAGAACCCAAGATTTCTAGGTTCCTCAACATCAAAGCAAGACAGTACGTTTGAGAGAAGTATGCAATTAAATATGCTAATGCCAATAACCATCTAGGAAGATTTAGTAAAAAGAAAACTGAGAGAAATTGTATAGAAGTTCGGGGAAAGGCTAATTCTAAACGGGTTAAGCAAGAATTCAGACTCCATGGTGTAAAAGAAAAACTAAAATTATTCAAAATAAATAGCCCAGTGGAATGAAACAAAAGCCAATGGTTAAGAGAGGAAGAAGCAAAGATTGTCCACTCTAAGCTGTAGGAACTACAGTATCTGTGATAAAAATTTTACAATTCAGTGTTCTAGCTTCATTCTTATCGTTGTAATTATAAGATATGATCCCACCAGAGGAAAGGAGTGTTTCTTAGTAAACTAAATGTCATTCTCTTGGTGTGAAAATTCAGTGCTTTCTCCTGAGACATGACGCCTGTACTCCATTCTTCTGGATAAAACCCATTAAATTCTGTTTAGATTCCCCTATCAGAACCATACAAACTAAAAAAAAAAAAAAAAAATCATGTCTTCCCTTTCTTTCAAAAAAAGGCCCTATATAAATTTAAGAAAGTATAAATTACACACCAACTTCCATCCGGCCTTCATCCTTGCAATAAGCCCTGACTTCCTCACTGTGATTTACCGGCACGTTTGTTTCTCTCAGGAATCTTTAAGGGACAGTTTGTTGGCCCAGTTCAACTCAGTCATGGTTCTTGCCAAATAAGAACAGTCTCCAGTGTGTCTTTCATGTTTTGATGCATATCTTCTTTTGAACCTTACAACATTTATGATTCCTCCAGTCTTGGAAAAATGCCCACCCCTTGCTGCACTTTCCAGTTACCTTTACTCCTAAAAGATCCCTCATTTGCCAATTAAATTAGTTTGTTTGTAGGCCAATTAAATTAGATCAAGCTGTCAGTTTTTTTAAATTAATTAAATTGGTTATTTGGTATCATGTAAGGCCAACATAGAACAGGATAAATCCAAAATGTTATGAGTAGGAAGTAGCTAAAGAAATCAATCATTAGAATGTATCTTCTTACAAAACAATAAGATGCTGTGAAGATAAACCAAATCACAGGCAACTGATGCTTTTTCCTCAATTTCCGTGCCTCTCATCACCCTAAATATTTGGATTATATGAAATCCTCAGGTATAAACAGCAATTCCTCAAGAAACTATTAAATCACATGGCATATTCCCTTTTATATGTTGTCCACATAAGAATACTAAACAATTAAACTGCCTGTAAAGTGAACTGAGAAACTTGTCAATCACAAAGCCACAGTTAGTCATCAATATTTTTAAGGATTTATAGAAATGGGTAGTTCTTAAACTTAGAAAGCCCTAACATTTATTATGAAAAAATTTTAGGATTAGCTTTGCATTAGATTTTAATAATATGGCCTCCAAATCTTTAAAGGCTATTTGAAGTACCTGAAACTAAATTAAACATTAACAATTTTCTTTCTTTTAAAATGTGTTTCTATTACAAATAATTGGTCCATTTGTACAAAAAGAGACAGTAGAAAAAAAAGTCTCTTTGAACAAGATCCATATAAACATTTCAAACATAATATCATTTTGTCTGAAACTTTTTTCATTTCATGGTCAAATTAAATAACCATAAGAGTTTCATTTACTCATCATTGCACAATGCCACTGATTATGAAACTAGAAAATAAAAAGGAACACATTTTGTGTGTGTGTGTGTGTGTGTGTGTGTGTGTGAGGAAGACTAGTCCTGAGCTAACATCCGTTGCCAATCCTCCTCTTTTTGCTGAGGAAGATCGGCCCTGGGCTAACATCTATAGCCACCTTCCTCTACTTTTATGTGGGATGCCGCCACAGTATGGCTTGACAAGCGGTGCCTCGGTCCACGCCTGGGATCTAAACCTGTGAACCCTGGGCCTCTGGAGTGGAGCACGCGAACTTAACTACTATGCCACCAGGTCAGCCTGCCAGAAACACATTTTTGACCAACAAACACCATTATACTAAGGTACTGTTTAATCCGATCCTTGACAGAATCCTTCGCTTCCTACCACCCCCAACCCAAACCTTTCTACACACTCCGCTGGCTAAAGAAAACAAGTGGATAAAAATGCCTTTTCTGTTGGGATGTCAGGTAACTTATGACTCACAGTGATTGGTGATAATATATCGCCTTGAATGTTAAGGGAGGCACATGACAGAGATGAAGCAAACAGTGTATTTCATAAAGCTGCAATGGCGTAAATTTAGACTTCAGGTAATAGGGACAATAAAAAGTCATCATGCAGGTCTGAAATGTAAGTGTTATGGTGCTTATGAAATGTGCTGTAATATCCAGCAGAATTGTGACAGATGATGCAATGCACAGTGCCTAGCATGCCAGCAACAGGACACCTAGCACACCACACGCCTTACTACAACCAGGTGAAAGGTATGTTCCTAACACATCCATTAAGTCAGTTTAATAGAGGATAGTCTACAATGTCCTTGCTGGAGAATGGTCTAGGAAGCATGGTATGGTGCTGCTCACAGGTTTGCTGAACTATTATTGATCTAGGGTAAGTGTTTGCTCACTCATGTGTAAAGATCAAAGCTTTGTTCAATTCTGGGGGTATTTTGCTCAGATATTTCAACTCATTACTCCAAACTTCCCCAGCTGCAGAAGGCAGGAGTGGCTGCATTTTGGCCATTCCAATGCAAGGCCAGGATGTGCAGGGTTCTCTTCCCATGCTGCTAAAGGAGAGATGTGTGGATTGCTAGCCTCTGACAGACCTAGTGTTTGTGCAGTGTCATTCTCATAGAGAGTTACAGAAAATGAGAACTCAGAAGATCAGCTTCTCCTTTGTCCTCACTCTCTGCTTATGGTATTGGCAAATACCCAGATATCATACATGTTCTTTGGAGATGCTTTTCAGAGAAAACAAGACAAAAAAAATAGATATAGACAGATGATAGATAGATAGATAGATAGATAGATTTAGATAAATATCTGCAGCTATAGAAACATTAAAATTATTCTCACTATTGCTTTATAATCAGAACCCTGAACTATGTCTAACTTACTTCATCTACTACGTTTCCATCCATATCTTTTTTTTATTATTCACAGCAGTACTCATTTTCCTCTGATCTCATCTTATGAACAGAAGGGTCCTAATAATTGTGTGGTTTTAGGGACCTAGAGGAAGGGCTAACCTCACGCCTTACAGAATTCCTCCAGCCAGCTGACTAATTCCTGAAATGCCACAATTAGTAATTAATTGCTTTGTTTGAGTTTATTTCCTAATAATATGTAAATTTCAAAATAAATAACAATTGAGCCTTATCAGCCATTTTCAAATTAATATAAACTGGTTGATAAAAAGCTATCCTTGAGAGCAAGTGAAAAGGAGGACATAGAAAGGCTAGATGTAACACACTGTGTGGAGGGCATTAGCTTTAGGGAGGAGGGGATCACCTATGTACAGAGTACTTATATAAGTGGAAAAAGTAAAGGTAGAGGAATATGCATCTCCTGGATTCTGAACACAGTTCCTCTATGATCCCAAATTCCCTTTTGCTGACCCTGTAGGTTGTTCTCTGGTTGGTATGCTGTGCATTATGAGCATCTCTGAAGATCCTAGCAGGCTGCAGAAGAGGCTAAAGGAACTGACTTCAGAAATTGGTTTGCTGGATTCCCTCCTCTTTCAGTGAGACCAAAGGCAAAGCTAGAGTTCAACAAGAGGGAGGAAAGAAAGAAAGAAAAAAAATATATATATACACACACATATTTATGTATATGTAGATCAATTGGCCTTTCAAAAATGACAGATCACATGTCTATTTCTCCTCTGTAACACTGATGAATTGTGGTGATGCTGGTGAAACCCACCAAGCACAAGTCCACAATTCCTCCTCCAAAATCCTCCAAGACAGAAGCATTCCAAATTGTTTAGGGATTTTCAAAACATAATATGGTACAGATCAGATACGTGTAACATCACCAGTGGGGGCTAAGGTGGCTATTCATTATCAAACAGTATAATTTCCACCATAAAATATATAAATGTTCACACAAATTTTGTTTACACATGAAAAAACCATTATAAATAGCCTCACAAGAATTCAGGTCAGATTTTACCACCAAATAAGTTTGCCACAATTATATATTTGTTTTGCTTGTTTTTGCCAAGAAAGATTTGCTCCAAGCTAACATCTGTTGCCAATCTTCCTGTATTTTGTATGTGGGTCACTGCCACAGCATGGCTATTGAGAGACAACTGGTGTAGGTCCACACCCAGGAACCAAACCCAGGCTGCCAAAGCGGAGCATGCTGAATTTAATACTAGGCCACTGGGACTGGCCCTATATTTGGTTCTTTTGGTCCTTTTTGGTTTAAGGATCAAGGATAAGTGATTGTAGATTTTACCATAAATGTTTCTTTCATCAATTTTAGACTAGGATGATCAAGAATTGCTTCTATAGCACTTTTCTGTAGCACAGGCAGTCCCTAGTTTAAAACATATGTGTCAAAAGTATCCATCAGGGGAGAAGGTGGTGTGAATGGATGATGTTCAAGTAACTACTGTATGCCTCCATCAAAGTCTCTTAGCCAAGCACTCCCAAAGCCAGAGCGAATGAAGCTGGGAAGGCAGCTTTTGTTCTACTGCTCTTCTCCGATCAGTGTCTCAGGCAGAGCAGCACTGCCCCTAAGTTAAGATACTATTATCATTCAAGTGTGGTTGAGTGAGGAGGCTTGAAAAAGAATGATAGACAGCATCAGCTTGCCACCTTAGGCCTCCACGCTCATTGCCTTCATGTCAAGATGGAATTTTCTTCTTCCTCCTGTGCATAAACATCATCATCTTTTAAATTCCTGTCTCTGGGCTCAGGAGCTTATGAAGAAAGTTACAGAGTTGTCCACACTCCTTCTAGTCCAGCCTTTTGTTCAGAAAAGCTATTCCCATTTCATCTAATGGTGGAGTTATTGTTTTCAC
This sequence comes from Tapirus indicus, assembly GCA_031878705.1. NCBI lineage: Eukaryota > Metazoa > Chordata > Mammalia > Perissodactyla > Tapiridae > Tapirus > Tapirus indicus. Next base: position 44,497,969 of record CM062925.1, read on the forward strand.
ACACCCTACACATCTCCAGCCCTATTAATTTCCTTCTTGATGTTTCTCCTTGCATAATGCTCCCTCACTTCAAATTAAAGCTGAGCTCATACTATTCTCCTTAAAATTGGCATCCCTCCAGTATTCTCTCTCCCACAGCCAACTAGGCTCAAAACCCTAGAGGCATCAATGACTTCAATACTTACTTTGCCCCTAAAATAGGAGTCAATAAGTAAGGCTTGCCAGTTCTTTGTTTGGAATACATCTCCTTTCTTTTCCAGCCTATTTCTGAAACTCAGATGGAGCCTATTTCTCCACCCATGCCTGATCTACTGTGGCACCCCATCCTATCTTCAGCAGGCCAAACAACACACCTGAGTCCAATGAATCTGACTGAAGCAGCTTTTCCATTTTATCCTTGCTCTGTTTAGAACATTATAGTGTTGCCAAGAATTAGAAATATACCTATATACACTTTAATCTGCTTTCAGAGCCCTCTATAATACTAACCCAATTTGCTTTTCCATTTTTATCTTTCAGTCCTCTGCTATAACTTTTCTACAGATACATTGGTCTACTCATTGTTCCCAGCACATTGCATAAACTTGTCAGCATCTCCTCCACCCCTTGCACATTTTCATGCTATTCACCTGATTCAAACCTGACTCCATTCATTCATCAAAATTCAGCTCAAGTTTCACTTGACCATAAAGACTTCTTTTATCATCTAAAGCCATAAAACCATCAGAATGGCCGAGCAAAAATAGAGATGTCCAGACATCTGATGACTTTGCAGAGTAGACTTGCCATAGGAACTAACATAAGATAAATTCTATCTTGCTTAAGCCATTGTTGTTTTAGACTTCTATCTCAGCAGTCAAATCTACATCTTAAATAATCTTACCTCATTTACTATGTGTATTACACTATTGCTTATTCCTATAGACATCCTAGAATCGTTAGTTATCTTCTTATTTATATACATCTTCTTCATCCATTGTGAGGAGGGGCCATGACTTTTTGGAATACAGCTACCTCCAGTGCAGCCCCTCTCCTACACACCCAGTTGTAGTACAGTGCACTAAGAATTTAATAAATACAATCATACTCTATTTATCCATTATCATTGGAGAATGAACTGTTTCACATAAGCACATTTACAAATAAAAGAAAATTATACATTAAACCTCAAAAATATTTAAAAGAACTTTTCTTGAACAAAACATCTGAAAATATATTTGACTCTTTGCTGACATACTACATAGAAGGTAATAAATGTAATTCAGTTGGTGCTTTATGCCTCAAGATCATAATTATCAATGTTCATTTTGTATTGTTCTCTATATCTCCCAATAACAATAATAACAAAAGGATGTGTTCCTAAATATGAAGTGCCTGGGAAGCCTTTTATAATACCTTTTTTATGGATATAAAACTAATACTTATTCACTGCAGAGCATTTAGAACTCATAGAAAGTCTATGGAAAACATTTTGAATTCTTACATTGTATTAGCAATATTTTTCTTTTCATACCTGAAACTTGAAAGACTGAGTTTCAGATATGAAACTGTTACTTCTCCCCTGACTCTGGGGTAGGAGATATTAAGCCAATCTTAGAATATTTCCCAGAGAGGAGGCTGTGGAGTGCAAGGGTTGGGGACCTTGAAATTGCTGAAGTCCAGGTTCCTTCCTACTCTTTGGGTACTGAGACCTCTAAACCAGCAAAGTCAAGAGTTATAGGGACAGAGGCAAAATTTTTGTGAATCACTAAATGCAATAGTGCGATGTTTGATATTATTTTCTGAGGAACCCAAAGGGCCGTTAACATGAAGAATATGCTAGAGCAAGAGAAAGATGTCCAGTGTAAATAGTTTTGCTAGTTGTTCCTTATGACCATGAAGCTCCAACTGTGCTTCAAGTCTCTCAGGCAGATTGGAACACTGTATGGAGCCTGTTGAAAAACTGGATAGAAGAATCACAGTAGTGACACCTGGGTTTTGAAACAAAGTTATGCTCTGTTCAGCAAACCTTTTAAAAACGTGTCTGACTCCTAATAATCCTACTAGAAATTGAACACACGCCCACAGAACATGAGCAAGTGGTAGTTTATGACCTACACTGCTCGTCAGGAACTTGGTATTATCTGATGTGTCAACCCACAAAATTCTGAATATCCAGCAGTTTCCAAGTAGAAGTAATATATGCAAGATGGGGTTTGAGAAGGTCACGAAGGCACAAATATTTCACATGAGCAGATGGATCTATGTCCCATTGTGCCTGCCACACAGCTATCTTTCCCTAAATCCACACGTAGGGCCTTGAGGGAAACTGTCCATGACTGGGAAGAAAATCATTCAAGCCTTGTCTGCAGATGGCACTTTATTAAATGTTGGCACCAGCTGGAAATACACTGTTGTAGTAATTATAGCCTTACTCGTGGATAGCCTTGAATGATAGTGAAAAGGGGAGAAATCCCAGTGGGAAGAATTTATTTTTAAATCAACCTTATTAGGGTATAATTCACATGCAATAAATTCCACAGATTTTATGTGTACAGGTTGATGAGTTTTGACAAATATATATGCCCATATAACCAACATCCCAATCAAGATACATAATGTGTCAATCCCTCCAAAAAGTTCTTTGTACTTCTTTGCAGTCCCTCTCCCCACATCCACTCCCCACCACAGACAACCACTATTACTATTACTTCAGATTAGTTTTGCCTGTTCTAGCACTTCATATAAAGGAAGTCATATAGTATATATTCTTTTCTGTCTGGTTTATTTTGCTTAACATGACGTCTGTGCAGTTCATCCATGTTGTTGCATGAATCAATAGTTCATTCATTTCTGTTACCCAGAAGTATTTCATGGAATGTATATATCATAATTTATCTATTCACCTATTAATGGACATTGGGTTGTTTCCAGTTTTTGGCTATTATGAATAAAGCTACTCAGAACACTCATTACAAATCATTTTATTGACATGTGCTTCCATATATCTTGGGTAAATACTTAGGAGTGGAATTGTTGGGCCATATTGTAAGTGTATATTTAACATAGTGAGAAATGAGTGGACTGATCTTTGAGCAGTAGAGTTTTTGGTCCACTTGGACTGAAAGGAGATGTATCTTAAAGCAAGATAAATCTATAGCAATCCATGAATATAGAGTGGCTAATAGTTTGCTTATAAATAGCCAGGGACTTGTAAAAAAACAAGATATGAAATGAATTAAAGGAGATTTGGGGGAGAAATATGTGAAAAAGCCTAGAGTGTGAGAATATCGATTCTCATGCATTGATCACTCACCACAAGGCCCTCACTAATGAGGATGCTCCCAATAAGCAGTAGACATAATTTGGCCTCTTTGTACAGCTATACCTGTACAGCTTGCTAAATGTGTTCAAAACAAAGTAGCCATGTTGGCAAGTCAGAAGTCATGCATAGGTTTAACACTTGGACATTCCCTCACAAAACTTGACCTGGCTAATATATGTCTCACATGAAAGTAACAGAGAACAACACTGGAAGGTTGTTTTCAGGTACCTAGGTGGCCAGTCAATTACATTGAACTCTTTCTATTATCGAGAATGATTCTTGTTTTGAATTACGAAAGCAAAAGCATTCATGACCTAATTGAATGGTATCTCAAAAATCATTTTCTTTTGTAGAAGGAACCACATGCCCATTTTATACTGGAAGAAATATGGTAACCATATGAAGGCACAGGAAGAAGACAGCCTTCTACAAGCCAAGGAGAGAGGCCTCAGAAAAAAACAACCCTACTGACACCTGATCTTAGGCTTCTAGCCTCCAGAATTGTGAGAAAATAAATTTCTGTTGTTTAAGCCACCCAGTCTGTGGTACCTTGCTATGGCAGCCATGGCAGATTAATATAATGACTCATATGATATAAATCATATATCTCTATTGTATTTAATGACTCACAAAAATTTTGCTTCTGTCTCCATGACTCTTGGCTTTGCTGGTTTATGAGCCTTAGTATTCAAGGGATGCTAAGCAACCCAGAGTTCTGCAATCTCAGGCTCTCATCATTCTGTAATGTGGCATAAATTTTCCCTCTCCCAATAGGTCATCTCACAGAAGAGTTGGGGAAGGACAGAAGACAGTAATCTGAGACACTGAGCATTTTTAAATGATACTAAAATTACCAAAGAGATTGGTTAAATTATTAGACTTAAAGTTTAAAACAGATTCAACACTAAATTAAATTTATTTTCCTGCTCATCAGCAGGTGGAGGCTGATGGGGAAGATCAATCATCAATACATAAAATAGAAATTTATATTATCTCTGCATATATAATTTGTGGTCTGAGCCATATTTTGCAACCCTCACTACAACAGTATTCATAGGAGTGCACATTTAGGAGATGCTGACTTCTGTTTGACTCAGGAGAGATCATTGTTAACACGGCAGATAGAGGAAACTCTGCATAGATACATAGATTTTTAACCCCAAACTAATCGGTGATCAAATACAGTAACACATCATATGTCCAATGACCAAATTATCCAACCTTAAAAACTAATCGGAGCACTAGAAAAAATTAGAAAGTAAGCAAAAATGCTCATGCTTTTGTCTACTAAACCATATTTCACCATACATAATATTACTTGCTTTTATGGATGTTTCATAACTAACTTGATCAATTCTCTGTTATGCAAACTTTAGATCATTTCCATTTTTTTTAAATTATAAATAATATTACTTTATGTTCTAATGCATGATTATTTTTTCATATTTCTTGTTGTTTCCTTAGGCTAAATTCTAGAAATGGAGGTTCAGGGTTAAAGGATTTGAATATTCTTAAAGCTTTTAATATTTACGGCTTGTATTCAAAAATATTGTACTCACCTCTGTTTCCACCTGGAGTATATAATAGTATCCACTTATTTAAACCCTAACAAATGTTGGATTTTATATTTTTCATTTTGATAATTTGATGGGAGGAAAGCTATCTTGTTATTTCAATTTGCATTATTTTTGTTATTCCATAGGTTAAATATTTTGCGTGGTAAGTTGACCATTGTTATCCCTCTGGTGATTTCGGGCACTAGACTTTAATTGAACTGGCCCAAGTTTAGTTTCAATTACAAAGTCACCATAGCAAATGCATAATAATGATGAATGTCATCTTCTTAAAATAATTGAGCATGTAATGTGAGTGAAATTTGCAACATAATTAGTGTATTAATATTTGTGGGCTCAGGACAGGTTATCTTCATGATGACCAAAAAAAAAAACCCAACAACAATAACAATACTGAAGTGCCAGCCTGACACTTGAAGATAATTAAGTTTTTTTTTAACAGCTAACCTTGACATCCTCTTTAAAATGGAAAATCAGATGTGGTATTCTTTGTTGGGTTATTTTTAACATTGGTTAAACATAATCTTCACAACAATAGCATTTTTTCATATGAAAAGCAAATGAGTAACTTGAGGAGAAAGTTACATTTTAATTTTTCAAGAAAAAAAGGAAAAAAATTTCTCTTATTTTTGTAAGGCTTTCTTTAAATCATCAATGGTTAACAATCTGAGATACAGATAGAATTTGCTTCCCATGTCAAAAACAACTAAAATGGGAGACAAATATTCTTTTCATTTTTGTCTGTAATTTCAATAGTTTACTTTCCTGACTGATTCAGCCTTTGGTCACAGCATTGAAACCAAGAGAATCTTTAGTTAGCTTGAATTATGTTTGGATATGACAGAGCTGGTTGCCAAGATCTTTGTTCTAAAGCAGAAACCCTCGCATATATTCATAGTCTTTTACACACCTGAGCTTGTTTTGCAAACCTGTTGTTGTTTTAACCAAATAATGTATGATTTGGACCAAGTAGCCTCCAAACTACCAAAGTAACATGTATCTGAACTCATGTATATGAATTCATATTTTGTAGCCAAACTCATCATACCATAGCTCTATAAGAATTCAAACATTCCGGCACAATTAGAAACTCTTTTTATTGATAGAGGATCCATAAGAACATTGCTGGGTTTGGCTACACAAACAATTGTAAGATTTAGCTAGACCACAAACAGCTATCAACTTGAAATGTAGATGGGATAGAGTTTAGAGGCCACCTTTAGTATTAAAAATCCCCATAAGTATCAAAGAGAAGATCAGAGCATAAATAGCACAAATAACAATACTAAGTTCCTAAAGAACTGAATCCTGTTAATTCTACAGCAGAAAAAGAAAAAATAACCAATGTGTTTAACCTGAGAAACATAATCAGCAGGAAGGCTTAGAGTCCTTGAATACTTTTACTCAAACAAGAAGTTAGAATGAAAAGGTGTAGGATTTGGGATGAGGAAAGGACTGGTTTAGACCAGTCAGAACATGTTCCTGAGTCACACTGAGGTGAAGGTTACATCTGAAACAGTGACCTAAGGTAGGTAGAGTTAGTAAGTATAAAAGAAGTAAATCAGTTTGGTCTTTTTATCAATGTTGAGTCAGAGATTAAAAACTCTCTGATTTTTGTCCTAGACAGTCATTTGTTGATATGTCGTTCAGCAAAATAGAGAATACAGGAAGAGGTGCCATTTTCATAAAATGGATGGGTGGAGATGGAGATGAGAAATGAAAACATGTCTTTTTGACTTACCAATGAGACATCTATGGGTAAAGCCCAGTAGGCAGGGTCTTATAGGGATCTTAAATTCTAAAGTTAATCTCTGGTTAACACCAAGCTTTGGGTGCTATCAGAAATCACATGGCTGCTGAAGCTATGGGAACAGGTAAGATCATTCAGGAACAGTTTAAAAAATAAGAACACGTGAGGGTTAGAAAAGAAGCTTGGCAAATGACAGTATTAAAGGGATGGGCCAAGAAAGCATTGTCAATAAAAGGAAATTAAAACGTAGCCACGAGACGGCAGGAAGTAAAGCAGAAATAAAAGTTGTCATGGAAGCGAAACGAACAGAAAGTGTCAAGAAGATAAGGATAATCAAAAGTTTCAAATGTTGTTAAGAAGTAAGATAAGCACTAAAAGCGTCCACAGGATTTAGTAATAGGAAACCATTAAACGCTACTTGGGCAAGGAAGTTTTGGGGAGAGGTGGAGGCAGAAGCCTCAGTAGCACGCTGAGTTGATCATATTTTCATAAGTTATAGCAATGAGAAAATTCACCTGTATTTCTCAGGGACACATGAAGGGTAACCTTACATAAGATGACAAATAAAATATCTAGGGCCACCTATTTGCCTCAAACAACACTTTTAAGGGATATTTAGGATGGAGTAGGATTTGGGGATAAGAATGTTTTTTTAAAACATTACACTTTTCTAAACTCTTTAGATAAATTACCTCATTTAATCCTCACAATAACACCTCTCAATTGGATAACTATACCTGAAATTTACAGGTCAAGATTTAGGCTTACAAATGTTAAATTCCCAAAGTCTAAGAGGAAGCAAAGTGGAAGAGCTGGGAGGCCAAGTCCCAGATGTCTGGTCCCAAAACCCATGCACTTTCTACCATGGGTTGTTCCTCACTTTTTGTGTGTCCTTCTGCTATGGCCTGAGGCAGAGACAAGTTCACAGACTGTCCCTTGCTTAGGATATGTTTTCATATTTCCTAAAAGCCAGCATCCCAAAGCTGTCTTTAGGGTAGAAACCAACATCCCCTCCTTGAGGTGTCTGAACTCAGGTTCTGGAGAATTTGCCAAAATTCTCCTCTACATGTAACCCTTTCCCAAAATTCAGACATAAAAATATGTCAATTGAATCCTAGGAACATGCAGTAATCTCACAGTTACAAAATCTACAGTGTCCATTCAAATAATCTTTTTTTTTTTTTTTTGGTGAGGAAGACCAGCCCTGAGCTAACATCCATTGCCAATCCTCCTCTTTTTGCTGAGGAAGACTGGCCCTGGGCTAACATGCGTGCCCATCTTCCTCTACTTTATATGTGGGACGCTGCCACAGCATGGCTGACAAGCAGTGCGTCTGCAATGCGAACCCGCGAACCCCGGGCTGCCAAAGCGTGAACTAAACCGCTGCGCCACTGGGCCATCCCCCTCAAATAATTATTGTTTAAATGGTTTTACTTGTATCATTAACTTTCTTGTTGCTCATAATATTAACTTTAATGTAAATGCTTGCTTTTTCTGATTAGAAAATTGTATGATCAATGTGGAAAATTGGAAAAGTTGAGTAGAAGCACTCTTAACTGATAATCCACTTAACAGACTGCTAGATTAATCAACACTCTACATTTTCTCTGTAGAACATACTGACTAATGCCCAAGGGATGTTGAATTTGCTTGTGGCTGGTGAGCCTGACTCTGGTATATTTGCAATGTCTCCTTTCACAGGTTGATTTGTATGCTTACCAGGATAAGGTTATTTATTCACAAACTCGTTTATGCCAGTTGTACCCATTAATGTGTTTATGAAGTGTAATTAAACGTCACATAAACCAAGAAAATACAAGTATGAAAAGAAAAAGAGCTGTTGAGTCTATAAAAATAATTTGAATTCTTTGGAAAGACTTGATAAAGATAAGTAATTAAAATTTGCTATTGAATTAAGTATGTATATAATAAATTTTTTAATCATAATAATCTACACTCATTGTTTCCGAACATCCTTAAATCCTTACTAAAGAAATCAGAGCAGGGGTAGTTTTTATAAGAAAAAAATGTGGAACTCCAATTAGCAGAACTTTACTAAAAAAAGAAAGAAAGAAAGAAAAAGCCTGTATCCTCCAAGAAAAATCCAGAAAATAAATGAATATTTGTTGGTTGAAAGTTTAAATAAAATATTAGATATTTAGGGTATGGACGTATTTTTCTTTTGATTCTCTGCTTTAACAGAGTTTAAATTAACTGATCAACTACCTATCGTAATCATGCTTAATAACAATAATCCACAATCTTACCAGCAACAGTGTTAATCATGATTGTTAATATTGTAGTATATTTCCTCTAGCCCTTTTCTTTACATACATTTTACACGGATCAGGATTAGATCTTACTGTATACACAAATTTGTAGCTCTCTTATTCATTGACAGTATATAGCAAGCATTTCCCTCTATATAAATCATTCTCTTTTCCAAATCTACTTTATTTTAGTTTATAGTGTCCTATAATTAGACTGTTTCATATACAATAAAAACGCACAGCTCAATGACTTTTGCCATTTTTATACACCCATATACCAAAAACTTAAATCAAAATATAAAATACAATCATCATCACTCCCAGAAAATTCCCTTATGCCCCTTTCCAGTCAATTAACACCACGACCACCACCACCTCAGAGGTATCAACTTTCTGATTTTTATTACCATAGAATACTTTTGCCTGGACTTGGATTTCATATAAATGGAATCATACAGCATGTATTCTTTTGTGTCTGGCTTCTTTAGATCAACCTAATGCTTTAAAGATTCATTCATGTTGTTGAATATCATTAGTTTGTTCTTTTTATTAATGAGTAATATTCCATTGTATGACTATACTACAGGTAATTTATACTTTCTCCTGTTGATGAACACGTGGTTGTTTCCAGTTTCTAAGGAGGCTATGAACATTCTTGCACAAGTCACTTTGTGAACATATGTTTTCATTTCTGGGTCATTGAGTAGATGTATATGTAGCTTTATAAGGATCTACCAGTTCTTCAAAGTGGTTATATCATTTTACATCCCCATGAACAAAGTGGGAGAGTTCCAGTTATTTCAGGTGCTTACCAACACTGGGTATTTTCAATATTTTTTATTTTATCCACTCTTTTGGAAGAGAAATGGTATCTCATTATAGTTTTGATCTACAATTTACTGATAAGTAACGCTGTTGAGCCTCTTTTGATGTTCTGTAAACATCCTTTCAATAGCTGAGTTTATTCTCAGTTGTGGACACACTGTATTCACCTTCTTATCTAGGTCTTTCCTGCCCACCCTGCTGAATTTCTCCTGCAATATCTTGCTGCAAAACAGTAACTCTGTTATCTTAAATTATCTCATATCTATTTACTTACATGTTTCATATTGTTTATATATTTATTAGCATATAAGTGCCATGAGATTAGGAATTTAGCCTATCTTATTTACTGTTATATCCCTAGTGCCAAGATTAGTGCTTGTCACACAGGATTAACACAATATTTGTTGAATGAATTCTTTAACCAATAAAAAATTATCTGATATTTCCCCCAGCATTTCCTTTTGCCTCTTTACACACGCATTCTCATTCTGAATCTTCCTTCCCACATCAATTTGGGCAAATAAGCATTCTGTATTTAGTTCCTCAGAGATGAAAGACAAGGCAGAAATGCAGATGAGAGTTCTTCTGGTTTTCAGATTTCAAAGTAGATTTTTTTAACTCTTGGCAGAGAAAATAAGTTTGAGAATTTGTCTATTTGTGCTTGCTTATTGGTATTTATCAAGGCCACTTTAAAACACACGCTTATATTATTGTTTCCACAGAAGAGGGGCTGGTGGGCATATTTCTCTGCTGAAGTACTAAATTAAGACACCCTCCATCCAGAGCTCTAGATTATCTGGACTGTCTGGGATTTAGAAGCACAACAGGACTGACAAAAGGTCAGAAATAGAGGCAGAGTCAAGCTTAAAACCAGAATAATCACCATAAACAGGGAGTAAAAACCTGATTAGACCCAGAAATCTGAAGTCCCTAAAATTCCACTCATGTGTTGATATAGGATTATTTCAGATGCCACATGATTCCTAAATGCTAGCCTCCTCTGTACTTTCTAATTGTGACTAGCTTAAATAGATACTCTTGAACATACTTAAACATCCAGAGAGGTGATTCATCACATCATTTACTTTCTATTCCTATAAACAGATGACTTTTCCTCAAATATATGTATTTCATATCCATCCAATTTTCTCAATTTCTACTGTTGCTATCAGTCTTCACCACATCCCTTCTTACCCAGACCGCTGCAATAAGCTCCCAGTGGATCTCTCCACTTTTTCTATTGCCCCAATACTATCTGTTCTGAACATATCTGCACAAATGATCTCAAGATGTCACTCAGATCATGTCACTCTTCTGCTTAAAGTCCTTCCAGAGCATCCCACTGCACTTAGAACAAACTTCAAACTCCTTACTCTCACCTCTAAAGTGTGAAAATAAACAAAGACCATCCAAATGAGAAAAATAAGGCTATTTATTATGAGCTTGCTATAGCAAGGGAGTCAGCCACCATCACTTGCATTTTTTCAGAGACTCAGATGGGGAGAGGAGTGGGAAAGTTTTATAATGGAAAAAGGGAAGGTGTCTCTGCCTTATTGAAGGCTGTGTGTATGGGGAAGCTACAGGAAGTCTGACTAGAAGGGAGGCATCCTATGCAATTGATTAGGGGTGCCTATTTGGCTTTCTCTGGTTGGTCCAAAGTTGGAAGTGGGGACAAAAATTAGGAAAGCTGTCAGTTAGTAATTACGTCCTGGCCATTCAGGGCCAATTGTTATAGAAGTTATTATTTAGATTCCTGGATTGTCACTAGAGAGAGCAATCTGGCTTCCTGCAAGTCTGATTTATAGCAGGTTGGCTTCTGGGTTGTTTATTATAGATAAGGGGTTGGTTTCCTGAAGGTTTGCTGCATATCGTGGGGTCAAAGTTCTATTTTTACATATGATCTGGCCATTGTCCGTTTGTACATTCAGCCTCTGAAAAGCCTGTCTCATGAATTCCCTGCCTTCTGCTATGGTCTCCTTCTCTTCTTTTCTCCCCCTTTGCTCTTTGGTATTAGCCAAAACAGCTTCTGATAAGTCCACTAAAATTTCAAACTCAGCCCGCCTCCCAGCTTCTACATATATGTCTCCAGCATGGCTACCTCCTTCTCAATCTTCATATCTCAGCTTAAATCTAATTTCTTTCAACAGCCTTTCCCAGATCACTCTATTTAAAATCAGTTTGCACCATCACTACTTTAGTAAATATTAACCACTGTTTGTTTTCTTCATTTCATTTACCATTCTGTGATTATTCTTATTTATTTTCCTACTTTTATTTCATCTGTCTGCTCCACTGGACTGTAAGTTTTTGGAAGCAGGATACAATATTTGCCATTATATTTCCAGTACCTAACAGAGTGCCTAGAATAGAGTAGGCCTTCAACATAAATTTACTGAATGAATACTTAGTCTGCCACTCTCACTTTTCTTATCTTGCTTTTAAGACCACTAAATTAGAAAGTTTTACATGTGTTGTGGACTTTTGTAAGATTTAAAAATATCATGATGAATGTAATTATTGAATATTATTAAATCAACAAGGCTAATATTTTAAATTGGAGATATTCTCATCCTCCTATAATGGATAGATCATTATTTTTAAATCCTATTCTTCAAATACTGTGTCACTAACAGGATTATAGTTCAAATCTATGTTACATGCTGAAATTAGTCTCTATTATTTATGTTATTTAATAAACGAATCCAAGATTTCTAATGGAACAACAACAAAAACACTGCAAAGAAGAAATAAAGAAAAAGCATTAAAAATTTTGTTCCGATTCATTACATTCTGAAAAACTGACAAAGGCCAAGAATACTACAAAATGATAACAGACATCAAATAATTTAGTGGACTGTAATACAAATAACAATAGAACAAATAACATGGAGTGTTCCTTAGCAGTTTTTTGACAATTCAGAAGGTACATCAACATCTTCTGGTGATTCATGTTCTTTAATGACAGCAAAGAGCATTAGTTCCTGCTTCATATATATATATATATATATATATATATATATATGTGTGTATATATATATATATATATGTGTGTGTGTGTGTGTGTATATATATATATGTGTGTGTGTGTGTGTGTGTGTGTATATATATATATATATATATAAGTTTATGAATAGCAAAAGAAGCCATTTTAATTATTTAGAGACTAAGAGTAGATCTTATCATTTTACTTAATATTCAGAAACTGAAAAATGATCCCTTCCCTGAATTGTACTTTCACATCAAACTGTAACTCTGACTAAGAGAGGATGAGAAAACATGAGATTTTCCCCTTGCATACAAATATCAATTAGGATACTGTCCTTTCTTAAGTCCAGAAATCAGAACACTGATTGATGGACAACAAACAAAGGCATTGAAAGTGAGGATACTGTAGAAATGTGTTCCCATCATTTCTTTTTCCTTCCAGGGCCAACTGTGGACACACAGTAAGGGGGCATATTATTCTTGCCATTATCCACTTGACCCGAGTGACAAGAAATCAAAATGTCTTTTGTAGTCTTTTTAGGGGATGTGGATTAGAGATGGGAGGGGTGAAAGCTGCTGCCTTTATCTTGAAACCTTTTAAAACTAGGGAATCCATTTAATGTTGCCTGCTTATTCCAAAATGGTAATTACCCTGAAAATATATGATAAACACATGCTAATGAGATAAGCCAACAAGGGCAAAAAATCCACTTTAATAATGCAATCATAAGAGAAAGAGTTTTAAGTAGATATGGGGAAATTATCATAAATGTCAAGGCTCACAAAATATAATAAAAAGGATTGATGTGTTTTATACATGCTAAATCACTGATGGGGATTTATTATCTACACAAGACTCCCAGCTGACAGGAAAACAGGCTCACCACATAACAATAACTTTTGTAAAACATCACCATTTAATTTTACATTTTTCTCTCCTTTTATACTGAGCTCATAAATCAAAAATTTTCCCATGCACTAAAAGAATATAAAATCTTTTGAAGGAGGTGTGAAAAGTATTTTGTTATTATTTGCATGAAAAAAGAAACAATTAGAAAAGGTACTGGTTATTTTCATAAGCATCACATCTATTGCTTTCTCAAGCATGACTACCAATATCTCTATTATCAGGACTGTAGTGAAAACTCATATGAAATCAGTGCTTTCCAAGATAAAATTAAGCACAGGGAAGAAAGGGTTTACATTTGTATTAGGAAATTTAACAAAAATAAACATAGACATTACTTAAGCTTCCTCAGGAGATGCCATAAAAATAAACTTTAAGGAATTTTAGAAGGAATTAAACCAAGCAAGTGGGAAGAATTAGTTTGGAAGGAGGACCATCAGCATGTTAGAAAGTTCAACAAATTTTTGGAAGATAGAAATTGGAGAAAAGCATGATGACTATTGAAAAGAGAATGAAGGAAGTTACGAATATGCTTAGGTGGAGGTTGCAATAAGAGTCGGATTCAGTCTTCTTGCTTCTCTCTAGAGACCCCAGGCTCAGAAACAGGAACAAGAGGCAGGAATTAAAACAGGGAGGCTATCGAAGTAAAACCTACGCCATTTTCCTTCCCTTCCCATATGCAGAGCAACGGCAACGCGTGGTGGTAATTTGCAGTCCAAGCAAATATATCAGAGAAATCTTCTCTAAACAGACTCAATCAGCCAATTGGGGAAAGCTAAGTCTGTTGTGATTATTGACTCTGCATCATATTTTTATTACAAAAAAAGAAAGAAATGTCCCAGAACCACTGAAAATCATAAATCTTTAGATTAAAGGGGTCTTCTGAGTGCCAAGAAGATTCACTGAACACAGACTTACACCTTTCGGTTTTAGATTAAAAACTAAAATTTATTTCAGGTTTGAGAAGAATAAATAAAACTATGATACATTTGAGGCCTGGCTATACCTACAAAAATGGACAACAGGCTGGTTCTGGTTCTTGCAACCTGGGATAGGTTAGAGGTTCATCTGCAGCTTGATACCGTAATGCTGTGCTTGCCTTTGACTGGTCTTCTCTAGTGTTGCACTGTAATATTCATAGTTAAGTAAAAGTACTCAGAAAAGAACTAGTCCAAGGATAAAAGTTATCCAGTCTCTGACTGACAAAGCCATTCCAACAAAAAGCACCAAATATCCTGACATAAGGACCATGAAGAATTCATAGCACCACGTCCAGAAATTCCTTCAGCGCTGTATCATTTGTAAGATGGTATTTAAATTAGGATCACATAGGATCCCATCCATGGTGGATTCTGGCTGGTATAAAAGGAAGTTTTCAAGTAAAGATCAAAAAATAGTTTCATGACCAAGTATCCAATTATAAAAAGCAGCTCTCAGACAATGAATTAGAATATGTTTTGTTTTAAATGTCAGAAATTCAAGGGTAAAGAAACAGAAGATCCTAAAAGTTTCCAGGATAGAGAGGTTGCATATAAAAATAACAAGAATTAGGGTGGCGTTAGACTTCTCATTCAGCAAACTTCATGCGAGAAGACAATGGGGCAGTACTTTCAAAGTACTAAGGAAAATTATTTTGAACTAGATTTCTAGACCCGCTATACTATCAATCAAGTATGAGTTCAAATAAAGGCATTTTCAGACATATAAATACTAATAAGAGTTCTTGCCAAGACTGTTTCTGAGTTACCTGAGAACATATTGAAACAAGCAAAATCATTCAAAATCAAGGGAGGGAAAAATGTGATATCCAAAAAATGCTAGAACTAACATAGAAGCACAGTGAATATAATCTCAGGATCATCAAAGTGGAATAAGTACAAAAAGCAGTTGGTCCAAATTATGTCAAAAAACCAGTTAGCATCAAAAAAGGGTCTTCAAAAAGAAAACTTATGCTATAAATGCCATTCCATAGATAGAATGATTAAGAGGCTGGAAGTGATATGGTGAATAATGCATTATTTTTCTTTCAAAAAGAAGAAATGAAAGGCAATTGGAAACTCCAGGGAAATACACATGCACACACACACAGTAAAGTCTAGATGGCGTGATTTCCAGATTCTGATGGCATGTAAGAAAAAGAACTCATTTGGATATTAACGCTAGGAACATTCTTTTTCAAGTTGTACAAGGGTCATGATTTTGGATCAACTGGGAAAGATATAATCCTAGCATATCATTCAGCTTTGCATAGAATAATATTTATATAAGCCAAATAGTTAAATGCCATTTATTATCAGCTCTTAGAATCAAACTATAGAGAAAGCACAGATAATTAAGGACACAAAACAGAATGTAAAGCCTATCGTTCTTGATACTGTAAAAAATAAAAGGTATAGCTGTCAACTGCTGGAGGAAGGAGATAGATGAAGGCAACGGTAGGAGAAAAAAAATCTCAACTTATGAAGAAGTCAACAGAAACTTGAAATTTAATAAAATAAGAAATTGTGCTTTTGAGTATATTATTTAAACCTACAAAGTTACCAATAAAATAACAGAAAATAATGAGAAGTTAGAGGAAGGATTGGAAGGAGTGCATAAAGTTGACAAATTAAGAAATAGTGAAATATTTACACATTATTTAGAGTTATATGTATGATGTACCACCCACCATAAGACTAAAGACCAAAATAGCCTAATGGGGAGCTGCTGTTCTTGTTTCCAAGCCATTGCATCAGTCAGTTCTGTGCACAGCCTAACAGCTTCTTGGTCTCACCTTCGTTTCCAGCCATGCCCGCGGTGATCATTTTGTGCAAGCTTCAACTGATTTCACACCGATGGCTCCTTACCTTAAGTGCACGCCCCTTCCAATGGCTTTCTCTTTATTCTCAAGGGCTTCTTTTCTGCTGCTGAGCGCCATACCAGTGGGAGGCCCTCCCGTGCATCCATGTGCTACTTGGGGAGAAGGGAAGTCAATGGCCAAATGCTTCTCCAGGTAATCCTTGGACAGATTGTTCTGAGAGGCATTCTGTACTCCTCATAAGATCTTTGTCCAATCAAGCTGCAGTTGCCCACAGTGGGGATCAAACAATAGTACCCCTTTATAACAAGTTTTCTTCTTTCCTTTCTCACTTTTCCCAGTCTCTCTCTTCTCTGCACAATCACCTCCCAAATAAACTACCTTCCCACAAGCCCTTATCTCACAATCTACTGATAAGGGGAACCCAGACTGACATCTCTTCTGCATCCCTTTGTTTTATTTGTTTGTTTGTCGCCATATGCATGCATTAATTGTATTTTAAAATTCTTATGAATAGTCACATGATTCGTTATAGATCGTGCATTCCTCTCATAATTATCACACGCAAAAACAAGTCTTAATTTCTCTTCTCTGGTTCATTGACAATTGTTACTATGCACTAGGCACTCACTCTACGCTTAAAATGATTTCTCATGTCAAGGAAGATGCTACAGTTAGAATCACGGCAGAGAATAACAATGAACATATAAAATTCTAGTCAGTGGAGTATCAAACTGGGAAATACAAAGACAAGAAATACAATTTGGAACTGACAACGTTCCCATGATGATTGAGCCTGAATCTCTTCCTTCTTTTAATAAAATAGCACAGATAATGTTTACTTCTCAGGAGACCAAAATGAGTTTTTAATGATGTTCAAGTACTTCTTGAGGGCTTGAATGCTGAGATTTCACAAGATATTATGTATTTAAACTATTCGCAGTTCTCAAAAGACTGAAGTGAATGGGAAGTGCCCTGAGCAAGGTGTCAGAAGAGATGAATCCTTGATTCACCTCCACCTCATTTTTGTCATAATATTTAGGCAAGGAATTGAAACTCTGAGCCTCAGTTTCCTCATCTTAAAGATAATGTTAGCTCTGCCAAATCTCAGGAGTTATTGTTAAAGGGTCATAAGCAAAACGTGCAAAAGCTCTCAGGAAGCTATCAAGCATGCTGTGAGCTCAGGACGCTGTTATTTCCGTGGGAACTGTATGGCAGCAGTCACCGAGAAAGAGAAAAGCCTGCGTTAAGAGAATGCCCACACTGGACAGTTTTGAAGAGGAGTCCCCAAGGGCAATGCCTGGGTGTTCTAAAGACAAGTTTGCAAAATAGTTGCCCAGGGGCAGCCATTAAAGGTACATTGTTTGCTGTCATATTGTCTTGAAAAAATACGAATCACTTGCTAACACTTAAAAATTTAAAAAGTTAGCCTAAGAATCCAAACTTTCAGCTCCCCTGTAAAAGTTAGAAGATGTGGCCACCTGGCCTGTGTTTGGAATGTCCCTATTCCTCGACTCTTTTCCCCATAGATGGGGCACGCGCCCTCTAATCTGCCCCCGTCCCCGCTACTCCTCTGCCTCACGCCTGGCCCATTCACTTATTCAGATGATCGGTTTGGTCTCTGGAACAGTTGAGTTTGAAGCCATTGTTCTGGCATGGGGCAAAGAGGTAGATAAATGCTCCCCTAATATATGAAAAAGAAAACTTTGGAGGTTGGAAGATAAGGATGTAGAACTAAGGAGGAGAGGACAAGGAGAATGTTAGAGGTTCCTGAAGCAAAGTCGGACACTAAAGGTGGAATACAAGACAAGACCAGAGAAAATTCCCTGCTGGGTGGAATGCTATAAGGACTTTCAAGACCAGGCATTACTAATGTTAATTTTCACCTTGCTTTCTCTGCTGTGCTACGCTATGATGTGATATAACCCTGTGTCAAGTATGGGCCCTTTAGAGGACACTGCTAACTCTTCCCCATGTCATTTCCTCCCCCAACATAAAAAGAACACTTAGGGTTTGCAGTGTTTTTTTTTTCTTTTTTCTTATCCAGCTTTATTGAGATATCATTGATACATACCACTGTATTAGTTTTAGGTGTACAATGTGATGATTTGACATATGTGTATATTGAGAAATGTTTGGCACAACAAGGTTAGTTAATATATCCTTCACTTCACATAAATATTTTGTTGTTATGGAAGGAACATTTAAGATCTACTCTCTTAGCAACTTTTAAGTATACAACACAGTAGTGTTAACTAGAGTCAGCATGCTGTACACCGTATCCCCAGAACTTATACCTCTTGTAACTGAAGGTTTGTACACTGACTAACATCTCCACATTTCTCCCATCCCCAGCCCCCGGCAACCACCATTCTACCCTCTACTTCTAGGAGTTTAGCTTCCTTAGATTCTGCGTGTAAGCGATATCATACAGTATTTGTCTTTGTCTGACTTATTTCACTTAGCATAATGTCCTCAAGGTCCATCCATGTTGTCACAAATGGCAGATCTTCCTCCTTTCTTATGGCCACATAATATTCTATTGTATTGTGGGTGAGGAAGAACTATTCCTGTATCCTCTAGGTTCTTCTGGCTGGTCTAAGAATTAAATTGACATGAGACAGAATAACAGGAGAAAATCAAACAAATTTAATAACTTTTAAACATGGGAGAAAACTGAGTAACTCATCAACATGGCCAAAGCCACTGCCTTAAATATCATTTTCAGCTAAAGACTAAGGACGATGTTGGAGTAGTAGTTTGGGACTTCAAAGGGGAGGAAGGCAATTCACATGGAGATGGAAAGGCAAATGTCTGGTAAAAAAAAAGTTCGCCATGCCTTGCAAAACAGTGAGAGATGGAGAGGACTTTGATCAAATGGGCCTTGCTAGGTTCCTCCCTGTCTATCACACCTAGTTTATACTATACTATGGTTACCTAATGGCATTAGCTCCTTCCTGGAACAGACCTTTTATTTTAAATTCTTTTGGGCAGGGAGAAAGTCAAAGTTTCTTTATGACTCTTTTGTTCATAAAAGTAATCAATCCAAAGAGACACATTTTGGGGTGGCAAATTCTGATCCCCACAGTATATACTTGCCACATATTCTTAATCCATTCATCCATCAATGGACACTTACGTTGTTTCCATATCTTGGCTATAGTGAATAATGCAGCAATGAAAGTGGGAGTGCAGATATCTCTCCAAGATCCTGTTTTCATTTCCTTTGGATATATACCCAGAAGTGGGATTTCTGGGTCATATGGTAGTTCTATTTTTAATTTTCTTGAGGAACTTCCATACCATTCTTCCTTGTGGCTGCACCAATTTACACTCCCACTAACGGTGCACAACCGTTCCTTTTTCTCTACATCCTCCCCAACACTTGTTATCTCTTGTCTTTTTGATAATAGCCATTCTAACAGATGTGAAGTGATATCTCATTGTAGTTTTGATTTGCATTTCCCTGATGATTAGTCATGGGGAACACTTTTTCCTGTATTTTTTGGCCATTTTTTTGTCTTCTTTGGAAAAAATGGTCTATTCAGTTCATTTACCCATTTTTCAATCTTTTTTTTTTTTTTTGCTATTGAGTTGTGTGTGTTCCTTATATATTTTGGATATTAACCCCTTATCAGATATGTGGTTTACAAATATTTTCTCGCATTTCATAAGTTGCCTTTTAATTTTGTTCATTGTTTCTTTTGCTGTGCAGAAGCTTTTTGGTTGAAGGTAGAGCCATTTGTTGATTTCCACTTTGTTGCTTATGCTTTTGGTGTTATACCGCCAAAATCATTGCCGAGACCAAAAGGAGCTTTCCCTGTTTTTTTCTAAGAGTTTTACAGTTTCAGGTCTTATGTTTAAGCCCTTAACCCACTTCAAGTTAATTTTTGTACGATTTGTGGTTGTTAGTGCCATCAAGTTGATTCTGACTCCTAGTGACCCTGTACACGGCAGAGCAGAACCCTGGCCGTCCTCTCACCTTCCAGCCCTGTATCAGACAATGCTCCAATGCTATTTATAGGGTTTTTATGGACAATTTTTTCAGAAGTGGATGGCCACGTCCTTCTTCCTAGTCTGTCTAGTCTGGAAGCTCCACTGAAAACTGTCCACCATGGATGACTCTGCTGGTATTTGAAATACCGGTAGCATTGCTTTCAGTATCATAGCAACATACAGCCACCACTGTATGACATCCGACAGATGGGTGATATGGTTTCCTGACCAGAAAACAAACCTGGGCCATGGCAGTGAGAGCACCAGATCTTAACCACTAGACCACTAGGGCTGGCTGGCTAAGATAGTTGGTGTAAAATAGGAGTCCAATTTCATTCTTTTGCATGTGAAGATCCAGTTTTCCCAACACCACTTGTTGAAGAGACTATCTTTTCCTCACTGAGTATTCTTGGCTCCCTTGTCAAATATTAGTTGACTGTATATATGAAAGATTATTTCTGGGCTCTCAATTCTCAACTCTCACACAGACCAATTTGACACAGAATTGATTTTTAATTTTTAAAAAATTTAATTTTTAGATTAATTCAACACAGAATTGATCTATGTAACCATTGATCTATGTATCTGTTTTTATGCCAGTACCATACTGTTTTGGTTACTATGGCTTTGTAACAGAGTTTGAAATCAGGAAGTGTGATGCCTCCAGCTTTGTTCTTTCTCAAGATTTCTTTGGCTATGCAGGGTCTTTTGTGGTTCCATATGAATTTTAAGATTGTTTTTTCTAGTTCTGTAAAAAATACCATTGGAATTTTGATAGAGATTGCATTGAATCTATACATGGGTTTGGGTAGTATGGACACTTTAACAATATTAATTTTTCCAATCCTTGACCATGAAATATCTTTCCATTTATTTGTGTCTTCTTCAAATCCTTTCATCAGTGTCTTATAGTTTTTGGTGTATAGATCTTTCACTTCCTTGGTTAAGTTTATTCCTAAGTATTTTATTATTTTGATACTATTGTGAATAGGATTCTTTTCTTTATATATTTTTCTGTTAGTTCATTGTCACTATATAGAAACACAACTGATTTTTCTATGTTGATTAGTATCCTGAAAATTCACTGAATCCATCTCTTAGTTCTAACAGTTTTTTGGTGGAGTGTTTAGGATTTTTCTATATATAATATCATGTAATCTGCAAATAGAGACAATTACATTTCTTCCTTTCAGATTTGGATGACTTTGTTTTTCTTGCCTAATTGATCTATTACTTCCAGTCCTATGTTGAATAGGAGTGGTGACAGTGGGCATCCTTGTCTTGTTCCTGATCTTAGAGGAAAAGTTTTTAACCTCTCACCACTGAGTATGATGTAACTGTGGGCTTGTCACATATGACCTTTATTATGTTGAGGTATGTTCCTTCTATACCTACTTTGCTGAAAGTTTTTACCCCATGAAAGGATGTTGAATTTTGTCAGATAATTTTCTGCATCTATTGAGATGATCATATGATTTTTATCCTTCATTTTGTTAATGTGGTTTGTCACATTGGTTGATTTGCATGTGTTGAACCATCCTTGTATCCCAGGGATAAATCCCACTTAATCATGGTGCATGGTCCCCTTAATATGCTGTTGAATTCAGTTTGTTAGTATTTGGCTGAGAATTTCTGCATCTATATTGATCAGGAATATTGGCCTGTAGTTTTCTTTTCCAGTAATATCCTTATCTGGCTTTGGTATCAGGGTAATGCTGGCCTCATAAAATGAGTTTAGGAGTGTACCCTCCCCTTCAATTTTTTGAAAGAGTTTAAGAAGGATTAGCATTAATTTCTTATTAAATGTTCGGTAGAATTCACCTGTGAAGCCATCTGTGGTCATGGGCTTTTCTTTTGGGGGAGGTTTTTGATTATTGATTCAATCTACTTATTTGCTATTGGGCTGTTCAGATTTTCTATTTCTTCTTGATTCCACCTTGGTAGGTTATATAATTTTAGGAATTTATCCATTTCTTCTAGGTTCTCCAGTTTGTTGATGTATAATTGTTCTTAGCAGTCTCTTATGATCCTTTGTATTTCAGTGGTATCAGTTGTAAGGTCTTCTTTTTCACTTATAATTTTATTTATGTGAATCCTCTCTCTTTGCTTCTTGGTAAGTCTAGCTAAAGGTTTGTCCATTTTATTTATCTGCCGAAAAAGCAGTACTTAGTTTTGTTGATCTTTTCTATTATTTTTCTATTCTCTGTTTCATTTATTTCTGCTCTGATCTTTCTTATACCCTTTTTTTCTGCTAACTTTGACCTTAGTTTCTTCTTTTTCTAGTTTCTTGAGGTGTAATGTTAAATTGTCTATTTGAGCTGTTTCTTTTTTTAATGTAGGCATTTATCACATAAACTTTCCTCTTTGAACTGCTTTTGCTCTATCTCATAGGTTTTGGTATGTTGTGTTTCCATTTTCATTTGTTTTAAGGTGTTTTTTATTTCCTTTTTTATTTCTTCTTTGACTCATTGGTTATTCAGGAGTGAGTTGTTTAATTTACACATATTTGTGAATTTTACAGTTTTCTTCCTGCTATTGATTTCCAATTTCACACTACTGTGGTCAGAAAAGATAATTGGTATGATTTCAGCCTTCTTAAATTTGGTAAGACTTGCTTTATGACCTAACACATGATCTATCCTGGAGAATGTTCTGTGTGCTGCTGGATGGAATAGAATTGTTTTTTAGAACTCTTCTTAGAATTCTTTTTTAACTAAGTACATGGCCACCCAAAAGAAAATTTTCCAGTTTTACTTGCAGCTAGATATGGCTGTGGGCTTAAGTACTAGCTAATGGAATTTGAGGGGAAGTAATATGTGTAACTTTTCAGATATACCTTTAAAGGGAAGAAAGGTATCTCATCCCCCAATTCTCCCTCTAAACTGATGCCCAGGATGTGGATGTAATAGCAAATTCTCTTGGACCACACCAACAAGGCCGACTATTGACTTCACAAGTCAGAAGGAGGATGATTGAATCACAAGATAGAAGGAGGCTAGGTCTCTGGATAACCTTCTGAAGCAAAGCCAATATTCCAGACTCAGGCCATTGGCCTACAGATTGTTACAAATAAAGAGAAATAAATTTCTCTAGGACACTGTAAATGTGGGTCTCTCTTATGTATATCCAAACTTATGCCCTAACATATTCTGAAAATCTTCAATAAAATCTGGTTGCACCATAGGCTTAACTTGGTGACACATTATGAAGGGATAGGATTGAAGAGGTGCCCAGCAGGGCTACAAAGTACAGAAAAAAACCTGCCTACACAGAGGCAAATCATAGATGTTAGCTCTTGCATCAGTAGAAGCAAGACTTACAAGCAGAGATGAGAGAAATAGAAACCTCTCCACTCCAAATGCCTACAGAGGCTGGGTCTTCCACCATATTTTAGATGGGAGTTTGAATCAAAATTATATGTTCCATGGACAGAGTGATTCAGCATACTGGAGGTGGAGGGATTATGACGGCAGAATACACATGCATGCTGCATATACACACATGTGTGTGGGCACACACATGCACACACGTGCACATGTATGCTTGTGCACACATAAAATGACATCCATTCATAACAGAAAAAAATACATACTTCACACTTTTAACTTATTTTCAATGGGGAATAGTCTAAGGAAAACAATTCTGCCCACAAAATAATATTACAACTTCCCTATTCAGTAACATTATTTTTAAAAATTAATCTATCATTTGAATTCTATATTGAAATACATTTTTTTGTGAGTTCTAAAGCAAAAGGGAGCATCCTTGCTCAGGGGGCAGAGACTGCTTCCTAATTTTTGTATTTTTTGTTGAACACAATACTCTAGTGGCTTTCAAGAGAAAACACTTAAAAATAATAAAGTGAAGTATGTTATAACATTAATTTGTTTTGCAAGGACAATGGAAACTGCTACATTAAATAAATCTTACTTTACTCACTTTGCTTTCTATATATATTACTTCTTAGGACATTATCACTTTAATTATTAAAATATCCCTTGTGAAGTTCATAGTAATTATTTTTATCCTGGCATCATTATATAAAATGGAAATAAAAATATGGGTAAACAGAAGATGATAATCCTCCATGTTGTAACATCAAGTCTACAAAAGCCCAGTAACAGTAAGCAATCAAGACACCGTTTCAGTCCATGCCTCACAATCACATTGTACTGGGACATTCCACTAAAAACCTAAACAGTTTTTCAGACCATGAAAAAAACTGCATGATGGAGCATAGTGGAACTATGGTTGGAGCACAGTCCAGTTAACCTTTGGACTCTGAAAATCCACATTTTTTGTTTTATAGTCTCTTATTGACACTTTTACTGTCTCCTCACTGGTATGCCATCCACTCTTTCCCCAATTCCACTACTTCACAGACACACACACACACACACACACTTGAATAGTACCACAGTGGAGAGTTAGAGGGACCAGTCTAAAAGAGGCAAAAGGAGAGAACTGGCTGCTTAGGAGATGTTCTAGGTTTGAGATTCCCACACTGTAGAGGCAAAGGGGACCTAAGATTTTCATTGCAATTGTTCTGTCAAAGGCAGAAAATGAGACAAATTCCTAGGAGACGGTCTATCCAAGACTGGAGAAGAGATCATCTGACAAGAACATCCCTGTGCCAACACTCATGCACTGTTGGTGGGAATGTAAATTGGTACAGACACTATGGCAAACAGTATGGAGGTTCATCAAAAAATTAAAAATAGAAATTCCATATGATTCAGCAATCCCAATTCTGGGTATATATCCAAAGGAAATGACAACAGGATCTCAAAAAAATATCTGCACTCCCATGTTCAATGCAGCATTATTCACAATAGCCAAGATACGGAAACAACCTGTGTCCATCAACACACGAATGAATAAAGAAGATGTGGTGTGTGTGTGTGTATATATAGATAGATAGATAGATACATAGATACATACATATATATTTATAATATGGAATATTTTTCAGCCATAAGAAAAAAGGAAATCCTGCCATTTGTGACTACATGGGTGGACCTTGAGGGCATTATACTAAGTGAAATGTCAGTTAGAGAAAGACAAATACTGTATGATAGCACTTATATATAGAATCTAAAAAAGCCGAACTCATAGAAGCAGAGAGTAGAGTGGTGGTTGCCAAGAGATGGGAGATGGGGGAAGTGGGGAGATGTGGTCAAAGGGTACAAACTTACAGTTAGAAGTTGAAGAAATTCTGGGGATCTAATTCACAGGATTTTGATTATCATTAACAATACTGTATTACATACGTGAAAATTACTAAGAGAATAAACTAAAATGTTCTCCCCACAAAAAAGAAATGGTAATTATGTGATGTGATGAAGATGTTAGCTAATACTACAGTGGTAATTATATTGCAATATATTAGCATATCAAATCAACATGTTGTACACCTTAAACTTACACAATGTTATATGTCAATTATATCTCAATATAGCTGGAAAAAAAAGAACATCCTTTTACCACTTTTTTCTGGAAACCAATGTTAAATAGAAGGCAGAAGAACAATAAATCCTAGCATTCAGTGGTTCTAGGATTTCCAAAACACTGTCTCTTTACACCAATCCAGCCTTACTTAAATTCATTTTCACATTGATGGTTCAGAGATCTTGGTTAAAACGTGAAGCTACACACATTGGGAAACAACGAATTTAAAGGATCTTCCTTGCATTTACACTGAAAACAAAACATGGTGACAAACGGAGCTGGCCTGGTGGCATAGTGGTTGAGTTTGCACTCTCCACTTCAGTGGCCCAGGGTTCACCAGTTCAGATCCCAGGCGTGGACTTAGGCATCACTCATCAAGCCATGCTGTGGCAGCATCCCACGTACAAAGTGGAGGAAGATGGGCACGGATGTTAGCACAGGGCTGGTCTTCCTCAGCAAAAAGAGGAGGATTGGCAAGAGATATTAGCTCAGGGTCAATCTTGCTCACCAAAAAAGAAAAACATTTTAAAAATAAAAACATAGCGATGTATGAAAAGGGGGAGTCTAAAATACTTTCCAAAGAGTTTTATACAGAGGTGAAGTGTTGGAGAAAAGTGGTTGCAAGAGAAAAAATGTTATTTCCAATTTTCCACTCTTTTCTTCCATTATTCAATTTTTTTAACTTCTAAAGATTCTTTCAAAACTTTTACTTTCATCTAGTCAATTCAATTTTTCAAAATTAATTCATGCATCCTTTCAAAATAAGATTTTAAAAGATTAGTATTCTATTTTACTCATCTATCTTTTGCAATTTTAGATTATCTATGAAAGAGGCAATATCTAAACAACTTTACTAATAAACACACATAAAATTTATTAGCCCTTAAATATTTAGTTTGCTGTCCCTGAAAGAACCTAACAAGCAATTATAACAATCTCCATGGAAATGGAGGACATGATCACTTTGGGAGGAATATTGAGACTTGGTAATTGAGACTCGATCCTGGGGTGAAGATAATGTTTCTGACTCAGAGAAAGTGGCCATAGGGACTTGACATTTTAATAAATACAAACTCTTCACGATTCACCCAGTGAACTTGCCCTCTTTTCAGTAACCTGCTCTTTCCCCATTGCCAAAAAATCGATATAGTCAGAACTCTTCATTATCCTGTTCTTCACTGCTCATCTCTGAAGCAATATTTTGATATTTTCCTTAATGGTAATCCTCCCTCAAAGGAGAACTTTTAAAATAATTATTACTCACATTTAGTGCTCTTCTGTCCAGAAAAGTGCAAAGAGGAAATGCTATAGGAAAATGCAGCTTAGAGTTTCAGTGATAGTCATATCTTTTCTTAATTTTCTTTTAGGTCATAAATTCCTTGCCATCAGGGACTACGTATTTTCCATTCATGTAAAATCACTTGGGTAATAGCACAATGTCTTCCTCTCTGTGGATACATTTCTTTCAATTTAGGAATTTTCTCAGAATCTTAAAAACACTGTCGTTTGCTATAACTATAATCATTCCTTCTTTTTAATGCTGAGAGACAAATACAATTTTAAAGCTTATATTACATGGATTTTTAGGAGAAAATAGAAGATAACCAATCCAGAAACAATAGGTATAATACTATGTAAAATAATCCAGTCTCTTTTCTTTGTTATTCTCAGTAGAATCCTAGACTTTTATACTCCTTCTCCCTGCTCCCCCCCCCAAAAAGGAAAGAAGATAAAAGGAAATTAAAAAAGAGGATATCATTTCAAATTACGTGTCTTGTGTTTGTGTGATAAAGGCTTATGAAGCCAAAAGGAACACATCTTGTAATTGCTAACATAACTTTTTCATGGATCTGAAATTTAAGTTGATGCTCTGGATTCAGAGTCTGTTCCTGGGGGATCTGTACATATTTATTAGGAATTAAAATATCTTCAGATAGAACAAGCTGAATAAACATTCCCACTTTAAAAAAACGTATACCTGAAGAACTACATTAAAATTATAAATTCAGCACTATGGTTTATTTTGACATCATTAGCAGAAAATATTACATCATCTTGTCAATAACTTATGTATTTTGTAACCAAGATCTAGAATTTTAAGTAAGAAAAAAGCCAATGAAGTTTCCTTTTTTCTCTTTTTCTGTTTCTCATTTTTCACTTGTTACCTTTGAAAATAATAAGGATTGAAAAGAACTTTATTGATACAAACTCTAAAATAATTATTTATCTAGGTATTTGAATCTCATTTTTATTGAATGAAACGAGTAGGGTATGATAATCCCAAGAATAAAATTTCATATCCAAATTATTTGACATGTTACTACATAGTAAACTTAAGATTGTCAAATGGAAAAATATGCAATATACAAGAAAGATTTCATATCAGAAAAAATATGCTGAATGCAAATAAGGTGTAGAAGGTCATCTGGAGACAGTGATAAAGAACTTAGAGACACACATGTACTTGACAATCAAGTACAGACAATGCAGCCCCCAGTATGACACACCTATCACTTTTAGCATCACTCCTCAAGCTAAGAAGTAGCTCTGTCTGGTCATAAAATCCATGAGAGCAGGAATGATGTCTTTTCCACGTCATGTAAAATCCCTTGAGTAATAACATCAACGTCTGATAATATTATTATTGTTAATAACTTACTTCATGTGAATTATCTCATTCCATTTTCACAATAACTCTATCAGGAACTATTTAAACTCACTTTATAGACGAGAAAATACATTCTGAGTGGTTAAATAATTTCTCCAAGATTACACATAGTCGGTAAGTGTCAGGGCTGGGATTTAAATCCAGACATCCTGAGTCCCCAGCCCCAGTTATTTGAAACGAGTATATTTTGCTCATCAAATATGAG
Organism: Tapirus indicus; assembly: GCA_031878705.1. Classification (NCBI taxonomy): domain Eukaryota; kingdom Metazoa; phylum Chordata; class Mammalia; order Perissodactyla; family Tapiridae; genus Tapirus; species Tapirus indicus. The sequence goes on from CM062925.1 coordinate 44,526,698, forward strand.
AGCCCTCTTCCTGGCTTGCAGATTGTTTGCCTTCTTGCTGTATCCTCACATGGTGGGAGAGGGGAGAGAGAGAGAGAAAAAAAGAGAGAGAGAGAGAGAACAGTGTCTCTTCCTCTTTCGGTAAGAGCATTAATTCCATCATAAGGGCCCCACCCTCATGACCTAATCTAACTCTTATCACCTCCTAAAGGCCTCACCTCCAAATACCATCATACTGGGGATTAGGGCTTCAACATATGAATTTGAGGGGGACACAAACATTCAGTTTATAACACTCTACTTGTCCCTTCCTAACACCCAGAAGGGTCAGATCCACATGGAAAAGGAGGAGAACAGGAAAAAATGAGTTAAAAGCTACTATTTATTGAATACCTGGGTAGTGTGCTAAGCACCTTACATACATTATCCTTATCCTTAATCAGATTTAGAAAAAAAAAAGTAATGTGTGTTTCTTCCACCAAATGTTAGGGATGAAATTTACATACTTTAATCTGTTAGTTCTGCTTTGAATAGTTTTCCTTTAACTCTCTGGACAGAAATCCACCAGGAGAATCCATTTACATTTGGATAACACCTGAGTCCTGTCTTCCATGAATCCAGATTAAACTCAGCAAATTTTTAATCCTATTCTTCCCAACTCCTCATTTAAAACACCCTAAACCAACCATCTTGATGAACGTGGGGAAATGGGACTCTCAAAAATGGTAGGACACGTGTACAGTGGAACAAATATTTGTTAAACTAAACTAAAAGAGCTGTTTTAGTTTAAATAAACTTATGAAAAATAAAACTCAATAGTTTGAGGAATGGACTCCTCAAAGAGGAGGGCAAACATCCTGAAATCAGCCTTCCCCTCCTTTGCAGTATCTCCACGTGGTCCTTTTTCTCTGAGTAAAGAGTTTCAGATTACTCAGTCACTTGCCTATTTCATTGCCTACAGCCACCAAAATGCAATCGTGCAAAGAAGGGACTCCCCACCTCCACCACAGAACGTTAGCCAAAAGCTCCATGCAGTTATTCACCCACAGTGTAGTCAGAGGAGAGGACTGGGGAAAGAGGAATTTCCTTCCTCTCATCTGCAGATAATCATCTTCTGTCCCAAAGCATAAATTTTGATTACCCAGATTATTTTAGCTTTCAGAGCCACAAGGGTCATTAGTGGTAATAAAATCATTCAGCCTTACAAAAAAATTTTTTTAAAAAAGATTCCAACCACAGTATTAAAGAATCTGACCTCACAGCACATTATCCACCCACTATGTGAAATAATTTTCCCTTTGCTGTCAGCATGATCCTTTTTTCATTTCTTTAGGTACAATTCAAAAAGAAAACAAAATGATATGACTGACCTCATCAGGGCAGAATTGTTTGCAGCCAAAGAATGGGGTTTTAAAATTTTGTTTTGTTTTCTTTGTTTTCCTGTATAAAGCTAACTGGCGTACGAGGATGCCAAAATCAAGAGTTTACCCTTATTCACACTGCTTAAACCCAATGAGAGAGCCAGCTGACTGGTGGCTCCTAAGCATGATCACTTGGTTCAACAAGAATTCTGTTCTCTACATAGAGAGGGAGGTGAAATCTTCAGCCCAGCTAAATTTGTCCTCCTCCTTACTTGATGACTGTGGCTTTGAGTCATCTCTCAAGGACTCTGTCCTCACTAGATAGTGGACCTTAGATAGATTAGATAATGGACCTTCTTGAAGCTTCCTTCCCTCAACTATCCCTCCTAAAATATGCATTAAAGTTTATGTTTATTTTTAATACTTGTTCATTTCTAATATCTAAACCTTCACAAATCAGTAGGCCAAAGTTACTACTATCAAGAAATGTCTCACATTTCTAGGAAAATGCACATTGACATATCTGTGACAGAGCTGCATTCTTCGTGGATCCATGTCTATCTCTGGAACAAGAAATCAGGTTTTCAAAGAGGCCAGGGAGTCATGTAGAAATTTAAGCAGGCACTTGGAAAAGAAATATTCTCAAAGACACTACAAAAGTGTGTGCATATAATACGACACCATTTTTTTTTAATTCCACATGTAGAGACAGAAACATTTGGGAAGCAAAATACTTCTAAATGTTATGAGTAGCAGAATTACATTTTTTTTTCTTTATAGCTTCTACATTTTCCAAAATATCTACCACAAACTTGCTATTTTTGTAATCAGATTTTTTGAAAGCATATGAAGTAAAGAGGAAGAATTTTCTTCCCATTACTGCTGGTTTGAAGCATACACTATCTGAGTTTTAGAGTATTTGGCTTTCAGAATGATTCCCCCAAAATAAATTTGTGGTATATCCAAGAGATAAATTATGTCTGCTTTATATAAGAATTTCTTTTAATTAAGCATGTTACCAATTGCTCTCAGTTAGAGTCACTAAATCACCACTCTGCTTGAATTTCTCTTTTCTTGGTCATACCTAGTCAAGTATTTAACAAAACAAGAAGGCATAGTAAAGAATTACCGTATATCAGTTGCTTTGAACATCTTGTTCAATAGAGTTTTTTGCAGAATGTGACTTTATTTTTCATACTTAAATTACTCTCTAGTTACTACACACTTTTGCCAGATAAAATTCACATCTTTCTGCTGCTAAGAACAAGTGAATGATGCTAATATGTTTTCTTCAAGTAAATATGTTGGGAATTTTGCAAGGAGGGTTAGAGTGGGAACAGAAAGAAGGTGGAGAGGGCTAATCATGGGTTATCTATAACACATATATCAAGGATGAAGGTGTAAAGAATGTTGGTTTTAATAAGAAAAAAAGGAAAATAAATTTTCAGAGCTGTTTTGTTTTTAAAAAAAGTAGTCTATTTAACAGCTGAATTTGAAAAGCAGTTTACCAGTTACAGTAAATATATTCAAAGTGAATCATATAACCACTAATTAGGTTTAAATCACTCAAGTGTACATTTGCTGTGACAACAGTTTTCCCTTTACAGATCATCCCTCTATTTATAAAAGAGCTGAAAATTAACATTTCCTGCTTTTGTCAAGCTGAAGCATCTTTCAACAGTTCTCAGCAAACATCTGAAGGATTCTTGCATCCTGAGATCATCTGGCTATTATGTTTTCAAGTGTTGTCTCTTCAAGAACTGGGTGAGACGCACAGAATAAGTGATTGCAGATTCTTTGTAAAATAGCAACAAGAACACAACAAAAATACCCAATGGAGAAGGATCACGGGTTACCATTCACAGCAGATGGGAATCAATGTAAATTGACAGTGGAAGTTTTCATTCTGTTTTGTGCATGACTAACCACAAGTAAAGCCTGAGCCTCAGAGAAATGAAAGGCAAGATTGTGTAGCTGTGTTTTTAATACAGTGATTATTAGTAGATGTAGATTTAAAAAGAATTTTTTTCTTTTAATTGAAATAGTGTCTTGAAGAACATAGTTTTAAGAGCATATACTGTTCAGACACCAAGTAGAGCTTAATGCCCACTCATTTTCACAAGTATTAATCTAAAATTGGGACAGTTCTCTAAGTTAATTTTAGCACATCATCCCCTAATCATGTCAACCATACTGTGACACACTGCCAGCAGGGATCAAACAGTGTTTTTCTCTGTGGACTCTCAGTTGAAAGTACTACAAAGAGGAAGAATAGTCTCATTCTCCTGTAAAACTGATTCTCTGCTCTCTGAAAAATATATGTTCCCTGCATTTTAGGAAGCATCTTAAGACCTGTAGCATAGTCTAGTTTCTTGATGGAGTGAATAAGGTAACGCTTTGTCATGGGATTTTCTCAGTTCCCCAAGTAGCAGACACACAGGCAATTATGTAAACATAAACTGTTTAGAAGACATCTCCTACATATTTTTCTGAGGCAATTCTCTTCAACATCTTTCTCATCTCTTTTTCTTCCAAGTTTTCTTTTGTTTTTTTCTTAAAATTTTCACACTTCCTTATGCTCTCCACAAGCTCTTGGTCATTAATTGATAATTCCTCAAGTTGAGTTCTTGGCAACACATTCTTCTGAAATTCATTCAAAATTGACACATTCTGAGTTCACTGTTTAAGAGGATAATCCTACTCTTTTGAATCTCACTGCCATAATCTTGTCCTCTCTTTCCCTAATAAGTTTACTTTCTGCAATAGCCTTTGTATCTTCCCATCAAGCCTGTGCTGTCCTTGTCCATGGAATGTCTATCTTACACCTACCTTCATCCTTCGCTGTCAAAATAGTACTCATCTTTCAAGGACTTATTCAAATGACACTTCTTCCCTATGGCTTTCCCACATAATAGTTGATTTATAATTACATTATATCTTTGGCTAATAAACAGCCCTTTCCCACCTGGAAAGTTTGTCCCCTGTGATAAAATTCTAAAGACACATGGGCAGGGAGGCAGAGGGGAAAAGAGACACATACCCAGCTAGCCAAGTCAACTAAACCAAACTTACTAATCAATAAGGTGGTCAATGTCAGAGCTAAAACACCACCACAAGCAATGCCTCTCCCAAGGCACCCATTAGTCAACCTTATACTCTTTGTGGTTCTCGGTCTGTGTCTCACTCCCATAAGCATCTCCGGGGTTTATTTATATTTGTAACTCAGCATCTGGTCAATATCCACTGTTTACTCAGTAGTTAACAAATGTATGTTGAAACTGGCTGAATTTTTGGACTCTAAATATTGGACTTAAAGGACACTTTATGTCTCAAAACATATAAAATAGAAGGAAGTCTGAGGGATTGATGAAAATAACACTCAGTTAAAAGAGAGCAGACTTCGGTTCTAGTTTGAATTTCACCACCTGTGTCACTTTTCATTTCAATGCACATAAAACAGAACTATAAGGAGCTTCTCCAATAACTTCTAAGTCTTCTATAAGATGAAACATAGTACAATATATCAAAGCATTTTGAAAATTCAGTGTCAATGTGAGGTAACAGCATCAACACAGAGAAGGAAAACATGCCATTCTGTAAACCAAGTAGGAAAATTATTCTTCTAAAGTTAGATTTATGTAAATCTTAGAAGAGAGGAGTTAATATGCATCTGAACTGTCTGTAATTATGGCAGGTCTCATTATGAGTAAGTGACCCTCTGCTTCTTATCTTCATAGAAAAAGAAGATGATAGGAAATAACAGGTATTATTTAAGGAAAGAGAAGTGGTTTTTGTTTTTCAGTTTTTTGGTGGATATAAGGAACATTTCACTGTAAGAATAATTCCAAACAGTCGAACAGGCTTTCAAGGGGGCAGACAAACCTCCTCAATGGAAATTATCTTAAATGCCATTGACACTAATTATTATTACAAAATTTAAGTACCAGCATTCCTAATAAAGGAAATTTATCAGTGCTGGAAGATTCTCTTTCAAATTCCAAACCCAGAAGAATAAGAATGAAGTTTTAAGATGCTGTAGACAAAATGATAAGTTTACAAGAGAAAAAGTAATTTGCTCTAAGAATTAAGCACCAAGCACTCACAAATTCTGTGATTCTAGGCCACCAAGACTTTATATTTCATTTGAGAGATAAGTCGTCATGATCTTCAGCTTTCCTAGACTGAGGTTGAGTTGTACTATTAATTGCAAAGCAGTCTGCTTATAAAATGGTCCTCATTCTGACTATGTGTTTTGAAATGGTCAGTTTGAACTAACGTTTCACACAACAGCAACATTAACACAACCAATATTTCTGAGTTTTTTTCATCATGCAAATGTGAGAAAAGAATCTTTTCAAATGGCAGCTGCTAGATATGGCTTTAGTCAAGCAATGAACAGATCACTCAAGAAAATGTAGTTTCATATAATAAAGCTTGCCCTCCAGAGTTGCCTTTTTTTAAGCAAAGCAACTCAGGCACATTGGGGAAAAAATAGTTGTTTTCCTATAGAACATACATATATGATTTTTCTATTCAACTATCCCTCCTTCTGAATATTTATATAAATAGTGTCATTCATTCATTCATTTGAAAATTAGTTAGGGCACTTAACAGACATTGTGAGTCAGCAAAACTCAAGGCAGCCAACCACACAAAACAGTGAAGTTATGCTCGGGCCTCATTTAAAGTGTTCATCATGTTAGATTGTTGTTTGAGGAAAAAAAGGAAGCAGAGGAGGAGTATGGAAGGAAGAAGAAGAGGAAAAAGTAGGAGGACAAGAGGAAGTGAAGAAGGAGGAGGAGGAGGTGGAAAAGAAGAAATAATAATATCCCCCAAAAGTTATCTATCTGGCTGCTGAGCATCAGAGATAATTTGTTTTAGGATTGATTTAAATAAAACATATATATGTTTCTTCCTGCAATTTTTTAAAACTTATGCAGAACTACAGAAAATCAAAAATAAAGAAAAAATCCTGAAAGAAGCCAGAAGAAAAAACACCCTACTACTAAAGGAACAAAGATAAGAATTATACCCAACTTCTTCTCAGAAACCATGCAATAAAGAAGAGTGTAGTGAAATATTTAAAGTGTTGAGAGAAAAAAAAACACCAACCTAGAATTCTTCATCTTGCAAAATTATCCATCAAAAGTGAAGGAGAAATACTTTCTTAGACAAACAAAAACTGAGGGAATTTATTGCCAGTAGACCTGCCATGTAAGAAATGCTAAAAGTTCTTTAGAGAGAAGGAAAATAATATAGGTCAGAAACTCAGATCTACATGAAGTAAGGAAGGGCATCAAAGAAGGAATAAGTGAAGGTAAAATGTAACATTTTGGTTTGTGCCAATATTAACTGTCTTAGATGACACTCTTCTAGACATCTGGCATAAAGTATAAATGAAAATGAAATATATGAATATATGAAAGTGAAATAATTCTGTAGAAATAAAGATTTTTTTTAGTAGGGCATTTGTCTATGGCTTTCCGTTACACTGAATATAAAAGTGGAAAGAGCTTTTAAATGTCTCTTATGGGTTAAATTTCCATCAATACGTGAATAATCAAAAAGTATTATGAGCACTTGAAGCAGATACACCAAGACATCAGGGACCTACTTCCCTAACATGCATCTTGGATTTTTGACTTTATTAGTTATAGTTACACTCAGTAGTGTGCTAGTTAATATTTAACAACCCGCCCTTGTGGGCCAATACGAGCCTGCTCCAACATACCACGGTTTCCTCCCTTTAAGATGAAGGTATTCAGCATTCATTGCTATCTATCATTTTGCCTGTTGTTACTGACAAAGCCAAGGCTTTTTTCTACAGTGTATTAACCAAGAAAGTTTCCAGCTTTGATGAACTATCTAATTAACTGTAATTTAATTAGAAATCAGAAATGAAGTCAATAATGTTTCTTTACTGAAATAGTGGTTATGTCCCTGAGATTTCAGACCCTCAGATTTAAATCCTGTTATCAACTCTTAGAAGACATGATTTTGAACTTATCACTTAACCTCTCTAAACCTTTTTCCACATCTCTAAATGGAACATAATACCAGGCCTGCCTTACTGTTGCATAAAAATTGCATTAAATAATCCCTATAAAGTACACCCAATAATCACAATATGTGCATGGCACACACACAAAAATAACACTCTATCAGCTATTTTTATTCTTTGAGAAGAACAAGAGTATTTACAGTTATAAACATACAAAGAAACAGTTGTTCTCATATAAAAATGAATTCACTTTCCTGAGTTATTTATAGTGGCACTTTAAATTTATTTTCAAAAGTGAACAAGTACATTTAATTTAAAATTAATAAGACCATTATTATGTATTCATCAAAATTCCATGTGATTATTGGAAACGTTTACAAGATATGCAATGGACTCATATAGAAGAGGCAGTAATTAAGCCTTAATAAATGGAATTTTAAATAATAACTTATAAAAATATATTATTAAATTTGAGACTTCTTATTTTAAAATCTATTTATAATTTCTATTTAGTAGAGACAAAGTAAGAAATTATATGTTTTGTGAACATTTAAACAAATAGAATTAATTTTAGAAATGGATGACAAAGGATAAGTCTAGTCAGAGACAGTCTCCTGCCTGCTAGAAAACCATAATGCAATCAGGAGATTCTGCGGGTGTTCCTCTCTGCATCTTCTTCTTTTTCAGTAATCAAGGTCATTATTTAATGATGTCAACAGAGTCTTCCCTTTCTCCCTGCAAATGCTGACGATAAATGGCAGGTTTGTTTATGTGTTGTCACAAAGGTCAGTGTGTAATTGGCATCACTAATAATACCTGTGTGATTTAATTTGATCTGTAGGTAATTTGTCTTGTTTTCTTTTTTCCCCTTATTTGTGACTTTGCCAGAGAAACAGCAATGTTTCATTTCATTTCTTTAAAACATTTTGTCACTCAAATAGCCAAGTCATAAATTCCATGAAGACACCACGAGTATCTTGTTTACAATGTTTTCCCTGGTGGCTAGCACAATGCCTGGAACGTAACCAGGATAGATTTAACAAACATTTCTCAAGTAAATGAATGAAATAATGAATGAATGAACAGATAAAGTAAATAGTGCATAATTGTCTTTAGAAATTACTAAAATTGATGCTGGCCCAGTGGCGTAGTGGTTAAGTTCGCGCACTCTGCTTCGGCAGCCCAGGGTTAGCAGGTTCAGATCCCGGGCATGAACCGATGCACCGCTTGTCAAGCCACGCTGTGGCGGCGTCCCATATAAAGTAGAGGAAGACGGGCATGGATGTTAGCCCAGGGCCAATCTTCCTCAGCAAAAAAAAGGAGGATTGGCAACAGATGTTAGCTCAGGGCTGGTCTTCCACACAAAAGAAAAACAAAGAAATTACCAAAATTGTTCAGAGCAGAGCTTTCTTACTTCTGGTAAGCTCCTTTAATGTATAGTACTTCTTATAGTTTGAAATTACTTTTTTATGATTATTTAATTAAAGCCTGCCTCCCCTACTAGAGTATTTTGCTTACAATGATACTCCCAACTTCTAGCACAGGACCTGGCACATAGTAGCCACTCAGTAAACACTGATCAAAAAATAAATGCCTCCCAGTTGGGTAGCTCAGTTACTAGCAGACATCAAAGCTCTGCTTTAACACTCTATGCCCTATTTTATAAGACAAGGAAACCCTGCAATAAAAAAGTAAGTCTACTTGACAATATTCACTGAATGTCTATTACAATGATGGTAAATCCCCAAGATTTTCAGTTGTCCTTTATACATGGGAAGTATTTAGAGATGAAGCTTCATCTCACTTTCTTTGAATAAGCTCAATGTGTAGAGCAGCATTTGTATCCCCAATCAGACACTTTTGAAATATTTATATATTATGTGTTCTGAAATATACAACATATTATAAAATGTATGATTTAAAATGTTCTATTTCTCATCAGAGAAATGGGCCCTAATTATTGGCTCAACGGTTTTATCTTACTTTTGGAGGCAGGACTGGTAATAATAGAAATCAGAACATGTATCTGGTCAGATCTCACTGTGCACCACAAAGTTGCCTGTGATTTGTGGTCCACAGTAAAGCAAAATAAATTCAACATGTAGCCTATCCGTTGTCAGTGTAACCTTGGGGATCTTTTCACACCAAAGGGCAAACGCTGTGGAAAACTCGCCATAAACAAGCTAGTAGCTTTTTCACATATTTTAATCTCTCTTCTCAAAGGTGTGATAATTTCAAACTGAACATTAAGGAATCTCTTATACAAATGTAAATTAATATACTAGAAAGCAACAGTAGCAATAATAATAGCTACCACTTATTAATGGTCAATTATGTTCCAGGCACCGTGCTAACTTCCTAATCCTTATAGCTGTTCCTCACATAACACTGAAGGTAAACGTAAGTCTCCTTTTAACAATTTTCTTAAGGTCCACATAGGTAACAAGGGGGCACAGCTGGTATTTGAACCCAAGTCCATAAGAATACAGCAGGTTTCTTAGTCTTGGCATTATTGACATTTTAGGTCAAATAATTCTTTGTTGTGGGTGGGCTGTCCTGTGCCTTTACCAACTATATGCCAGTAGCACCCCCCCCCAGTTGTGACAACCAAAAATGTTGCCAGACATTGTTAAATATCCCATAGGGGGAAAATGCCCCCTACTCCCCACTCTGGAGCACTCCCCCCACCTATCTTAACCCGCCATCCTCCCACCCCTGCCCCTCACCCCCACTGAGAACAGTTATATATTCATATGGCAATTTAACCAAGCAGACCTCTATCCTAACAAGATATCGTAGGTAAACCAAAGTTTACAAGGGAAGATGTCAAAATTATTGTGAAACTTATTTTCTTGGTCATTGTTTGGAAATGCTCCAATTTTAGAAAACTACAAGAAAAAAATAGAAAAAAGTCAAAGTATATCAAAGTTTTCATTTGTAAGGTGCATATCTTCAAGGAATTCAAGTAGTTTACTAGAATTAAATCTATAAGTTAAAAATGAGAAACAAGATATAATTTACTGTTTATTTCCCAGTGATTTTTTGAAGCAAGGTTGAGCCCTGAAATAAAAGTCAAGGATGTTGCTTCTTCAGGTGACATATCTTCTATCGCTTTTTTCTAAAATCAGAGGATCAAAATTCCAAGTGACTTTTCTAAATTGGGAATTGATTAAAATGAAATTTTGGAAATTTGAATAGTCATTGCTGCATCTTTTTCAAAAAACAACATTTGTTTCTCACACATAGAATTACACTCTTGTTTTTGGTTTTCCTTTTGCTTTTGGCACTCTTGGTTTCACGTTTCAGTTTAGATATAAAGATGGATAGTACTGCATAGACATTTACTTTAAACCACAACTCTATCCCTCAGTATCAGACATAAAGTAAATTTATCTGCTAACAGTAGTCACCAGCTTTTTCATTCCTAATAAAGACGGTTTATTTATTCTCCTGCTCAATAAAGCAAGTTGTCTGTAAACGTCTTATAACTCCACAACACCAAGACTGATATAAAAGTCCTCTAGAGTAAATGAACTTTAGAAACTAAATTTCAGTGACCGTGAGACTTTTGTTCCTAACTAGGATGAAGTAACTGGCATCAATTTACCCTCCTGAGAAAACAACTCTAAAACTGGGCAAAATATATGAGGTAACTATTTTCAGAGATTGGACAACAAGCAGCCAGCTGAGAGAAGGGAAACACACAAAATTGGCTCTGCATTTATCCTAGCTTTCCACCTCGGAGCATTTTCTGGACTGCACACAGAAAGGTAGGCCCCAAGCAGAGTGGTGGGCAGGCAACCCAAGTTGAGGAGAAAAGATCAAAATTTGGATCTGCAGAGACAGCTGACTTTGTAAGACAGGGTAGTGAAAAAAAGAAGTGCAAATTCAAGGGCCCAGAAGTTGGTGTGAAAGCTTGCTTTGGGTCCTTGGCTGAGGGCTGGGCTGTGTGTGTAAAGAGTAAGATTCCACAGTGCCTCGAAGAGAACCCCTCCTGGGGAGCAAAGAGCAGAAGGAGGTTGGAGTCCTCACTAAGCCGGGGGCAGGAATGGCATGGTGCACATTTGCCATTCAGTTGAGATGGAAAAGGCCACACCTTACAACTCAGGACTATGCCCTAGATTGAAGGCCATGACCAAGGACTAAGGACAAAACTGAAATATACCTAAAACAAAGCACAACAGGTGGAAGAGGATTCGCTAATAACTGCCTGTCAAAAGAAGAAAAAGATAAGGAAAAAAAAAAAACCCAAAACTTTAAAGGAAGAAAACAATCTGGTGGGAGGAGGGGGGAGGAAATTTTATTAATCTTTTTTTAAAAACCCACTTTTGATATTGCAGAAAAACAAAAGCAAAGTAAACTTAAAATAAGTAGAAGGAAGTAAATAGCAAAGATAACAAATGGAAATCAATGACACAGTAAAGACAATATAGAAAAACTTAAGCCAAATACTGATTCTTCAAAAATTTTTTAAAAATTAAAAAATACCTAGCAAAATTAATCAAGAAAAAAGGACAAAAATTCAAGTGGCCAATATGAGGAATAAAAGAGGAGACATCAGTACATATTCTACAAACGTTAAGAAGTACCTTTGGGGCTGGCCTGGTGGCATAGCGGTGAAGTTCGCGCACTCGGCTTCAGCAGCCCAGGGTTCGCTGGTTCAGATCCTGGGCACAGACCTACACACTACTCATCAAGCCATGCTGAAGTGGCGTCCCACATAGAACTAGAAGGACCTACAACTAGGATACACAACTATGTTCTGGGGCTTCAGGGAGAAAAAAGGGGAAAGAAAAAGAGGAAGATTGGCAACAGATGTTAGCTCAGGGCCAATCTTCCTCAAAAAAAAAAGTACCTTTATATCAATAAAATTGACAACTAAGAAAACATGAATAAATCTTCAAAACACACAAATTAACAAACTGACACAAGTAGAAAGAGAAATTTTATTTTTTAATTTTTATTTATTTTGCGTGTGTGTGAGGAAGGTTACCCCTCAGCTAACATGTGTTGCCAATCCTCCTCTTTTTGCTGAGGAAGATTGGCCCTGGGCTAACATCCATGCCCATCTTCCTCTACTGTATATGGGACACCGCCACAGCGTGGCTTGATAAGCAGTGCATATGTCCGAGCCTGGGATCTAAACCTCCAAATCCCAGGCCACTGAAGTGGAACACGCAAAGTTAACCACTTACGCCACCGGGCAGGCCCCAGAAAGAGAAATTTTAAATAGCCATTTATCTGTTAAAAATTGAGTTTTAAATTAAAAGCTTCCCATGTCCAGATGGTTTCATTTATGAATTCTGTCAAATATTTAAGAAGAAAGTAATTCAGATTATTTCACTAGTGAATTCTGTCAAACATTTGAGAAAAAAATAATTCATTCTTATGCATACTTTAAAAAATATAGGAGGACATAATACTTTCTAACTTTTTTGTGAGCCTGACATAAACCTGACAAAGATATTACAAGAAAAATAACTACAGACCAATATCTCTCATGAACACAGATGCAAAAATCCCCAAAATATCAGCAAATCATATCTGGAAATAAACAAAAGGAATAACATAACACGACCAAGTGGGATTTATCCTCGAGATACAAAATTGATTTGCCATTGGTATAAATCAATGTCATTCACCATATTAACTGAATAAAAGGGAAATTACATGACCACCTCAATAAACATAGAAAAGATTTTGGCAAAATTCAGCATCCATTCATGGTATAACAAAAACTTTTTATCAAATTAGGAATAGAAGGGAATGGCCATAATCCGATAAATGGCACCTATTTCTTAAAAACATCCACAGCTACCATCATACTTAACAGTGAAATAGTGAATTCTTTCCCCCCAATATTGTGAATAAGGTCAGAATGTTGACTTTACAAGTCTATGCAGCATTGTACTGGAGGTCCTAGCCAACAATTAAAGCAAGAAACCTAAATGAAATTTACAAAGATTGAAAAAAGAAGAGGTAAAACTATACTTTATTCACATGAAACATTATTGAGGATGCAGAAAATCCTATGGAACCTATGAAAATCTAGTAGAAGCATATATTGTATATATCAAGGTCATAGGACTCAATACAATTTATATTGCATTGTATGTCTATATACTGGCAATGAACAAATAGAAAATAAAAATTTTTTAAATTATTATATCATTTGCAACAGCCTCAAAAAACACTAAGTACTTAGGAGTAAATTTAACAGAAGATATACAAGACTTCTACATTGCAAACTACAAAATATTGCTGAGAGATATTTAAAAATGCCTAAATGTATACCTCAAGACATACCATTCTCATGCAATTAAACACTTGAGGTTAAGTTATCCATTCTCTCCAATGCAATCTCAATCAAACTCTCAACTTACTTTTTATAAATTTAACATGCTGACTCTAAAAAATATATTTAAATGAAAAAGACCTAGAATAGCCAAAACAATCCTACCACAGAGCAAAAAAATTGGACAACTCATTCCTTCTGATTTCAAGATTTATTCTAAAGCACAGTAATCAAGAAATAGTGGTATTGACTTAACAATGGACAAATAGATCAATGGATGAGAAGAGAGAGTCTTTTCAACACATGGAGTTGGGACAACTGGAAATTCTTATACACTTCTCTTTAAATCATACACGAAAATTAATGCCATACAGATTAAAGGTATAACTATAAAAGCCAAAACTATAAATCTTGTAAAAAAAAAAAACATAAGAGAATATCTTTGTGATCCTAGAATAGGCAAAGATTTCTTAGACAGGACACAGAAAGCGCTGACCTTAAAAGAAAATATTGATAAATTGGAGTTCATCAACAGTGAGAAACCATTAGGGAATTACAAATCAAAACCACAATGAGATAGCACAACACACTGACAAGAATGGCAAAATTTTAACTGACTGACAACACCAAATATTGACAAGAATTTTAAATAATGAAAACTTTCATACATTGCCAGTGAGAGTGTAAAATGATACACCACTTTGGAAAATGGTTTAGAAATTTCTTATACAGTTAAACATACACCTACCCGTGATCCAAAAATTCCATCCAAAAGAAATAAAAACCTAATTCCACAAAAAGACTTGTCCAAGAATGTCGGTGAAGCATATTCCCTAGAGGCAAAAAGTGGAAACTACCCTGATGTTCCACAACAAAAGATTGGATAAACAAATTGTAGTATGTTTATTTTTTGGAATACTACCCATCAATAGAAAAACCAAATTAATTATAATACAACAACATAAATAAATCTCAAGAACTTATGATGAGCAAAGAGAAGCCAGATATAAGAGTATGTGCTATATGATTCCATTTATGTGTATTTAAAGAACAAGCAAGAGTCACCTATAGCAAAAGATATCAGAAAAGCGGTTGCTTTCAGAAGGGGAATTGGTTGGAGCAGGGCACAAGGAAATCTGGGGTGCTCGGAAAGTTCTCTATTTTCATAGAGTTACTGATTATGTGGGTGTATGCGTTTCGAAAACTCATTAAACTGTACCATTTAAGATTTATTTCATCAAATGTAAATTATACCTCAATAAAAATTTTAGGTAGAATACACAAAAAATTAATTAATAAATCATGGAAAACTAATCTGTAGTGGTAAAAGTCAAGATAGAGGTTACCCAAGGTCTGGAACTGTGTGTTGACAGAGATATGAGGCAGCTTCTGCAGCACTGATAATGTCCTGTGTCTTGACCTGGGTGCTGGTTGTGTTGGTATGTAGATTTTGTGAAACTGCAAGTACACTGATGATATGGAGATTTTTTAACATGTTGTATTTCAGTATAGTTAGAATTTTAAATTTTTGAAGCTAGTGATCACAAAAGGTCTCTACATCAATTCCTAGCTAGAAATGTATACACTGTGTCATTGATGCAATGGGAGGTAAGGAGGTTGCTAGCTGTTCCATCCCATTGTGCATAATAACCTCCGAGTGGAAAAGCTTTAACCTGTTACTGTGACAGCTTGCTATGACTATGGCATTCACAGAGAATAACTCATTTCAATTTAATCTGTCCAGTTGCTTTGTTATTAAAGATGACAAGGAAGCAACAGCAAGCATCACTAGAGAAATCACAGCAATATACATCTGTCACGTTATAATACAAGGGGATCAGAGATCATTCAGGAGTGTCATAATTGTAATTTCAGAAAACCAAATACTATTTATGTGATAACATCCACCTGTATCTCTTTAACTTGTATTTTCAATTTGCTGCCTGTTTACATCTTTTCAAAACTGAAGCATTGCATGTCTTTAAATACTATGTAAATAAGTTAGGCCTGACTGTGAGGATCAGAAGCTAACTGGGAAACTTCAGCATCTGGAACCAGAAGATTCTATTTTAACAACACCCAGATGGTCTTTGAAGCATAGCTTAAGCATTTTGATAGACATGCCAAGATTCAACTAAGGTGATAGACTTGCCACAGGTGAAACTATCTCCCAGTGAAAGAGAACAGATTAATGGAAGTGTCAGTTAGAGTTCTTTGGTTACAATCTATAGAAACTCATTCTGACTTACATATGCAAAAAGGAGAATTTATTATAAATTGATTTGGGAATTGCTCACCGGATTAAGGTGAGGAAGGACACCGAGGTATCTGTGGATCTTTGAAAAGAGGAACTGATGGAAGTGTGCATTAGAGACTGCTTGGACCCACCTCACATCCTCTTGAGCCAACTTTTTATTCCAGAGATTGCTACAGAAAGCAACCACACAGGTATAACATGACAGCCCCTTCTGTACAGGGGCTTCTCTGCCACATAGCATGCTTGTGGGATTCCACTCAGCCACTCTGGCAGATGCACAAAAATACGGAGATGTGAAGGTGGTAGCAACTCATGTGGCACCCAATGGGACACGAGTTGCTGGAAAAATATTATACTCTTCCATCTCCCCACTGGATAATTTTGAGCTGCTTTGTACATGGTTCTGCATGTGACCCGCAGCAGAATTAAACCCCAGTTGTCTAGAGCAGTGGTCAGCTTGATGATGCAGCTCTGATGGGGCTCTCCCTCCTTCCCTGTTTTACCTTCCTCGTCCTCCACAACTGTTACTAGGAATCACTCCCCAAAACACTCTTCCTGCCCACAAGCCCTTGTGCTAGGCTCTACTCTTTGGGGGAAATCTAAGCTAAAACAAAAGGTATCTAAAGGGCTGTGGGGCTGCCAGAGTGGATGACTTCAAATCCATTCGGTCCTTCTTCTTCCTCCATTCATGACTCAAATCCTAGGACAGAGCACGCAATTGGCCAAGATTGGGCCCTATGCCCACACTTTGTATAGGAAGGGTAAGGCACAATAGATCGTCCCTCAGAGGGGGAAGATGTAATTCCTCAAAAAAAAAAAAAATGAAGTTGCTCTTTCTATATCTTTCTGTGTGTCCAAAATATTGCATTAAAAACTTGAGAAGCAAACTCAGTAGACTGAGATAATTTAAACTCTATCCCTAAATTAACAGCACATATAACATCACATTAACATTGAATTTATTTTACTAAATGTTTGAAATTATAGGTCACTTCTATTTATGGTGATTAATTAAAAATTCATCAAGAATCTGAAGATGGCTAGGTTAAGACCTCACATCCTACTCAGTCTTTTAAAAAGTTTGATATACTTTGCCACAAGAAAGGAACTAAGGCTTCTAAAAAAGATGGAGTAAGTACATTCCACCCTACTTGTCTCATTAACAACTAAACACCCTAGAAAAAATGTATAGAGCAACTCTCGGAAGACTATGAGAGGTAGAGAAAAAAGGCAGACTGGCTAGGGACCTCTGGGTTCAAGGAACAATGTGGTAGTGAGTTCCCTGGATTGATTTGGTTTTGTCTCCTATATTTCTTGACCTTGGCACTAGAGCAGCCTGCAACCCAGAAACACAAAGAGATAAAGAGAGGTCCAAAAAAAAAAAGACTGCTTTTGCTAGCCGAAGAACTGGGAAGAAGGCAGCCCAGCAGAACAGAATCTTTTTGACTATATCTCCCCTACTCCCGGCAAACACCACAAAAGAAACTGTGCCTCTCCCCCTTCTCACAATTCATTGCAGCAACTGTGGAACAGAGCCAAGTCAAACATCCCCACACTGCACTAATGAAGCAGAGGCTGCAGTGTCCCTCCTACCTCCCCCTCCCCTGGGTGCTGTGGATACTATGGGGTGGAATCCTGTCAACCAGCCCCACTCTGCAATAGCTGCAGAAGAGGCCGAGGCCTACCCCATCCAATTGCCCATCTTTCTCTACACGAATATAAACAGAGGCAGCATCCCTCCTCCTTCCCCATTAGGCACTATGAAGACTATGGAAGGAGCCCTGTCTACAATCCCTGCCCTGCACTAAGGGAACATCAGCAAAGAGGAGGCATTCCACCCCCTCCCAACTAGATTGGGGAGGTGAGGAAATTAGACTAAGGAGACAGGGATCTGGGGGAAAGGATTCTTTACATCCAAGAATAAAATCACAAGCACACCCCCAAGCTGCCCGTGTGTGAAACTGACTAGAATCAATACAGCAAAAGCTTTGAAAATGGAACTACGGTGCAGAATACCACTCAGGTTTCAAATTGGCCTCAGTAGCACACAAGCAGGGCAGACCAGAGTAGCACTGGAAATGGCTGATTCTAAATTGACATTGAAACTGCAGCCTACAAAAGTGGACTAGGTTATGCTTTTTGAGCCTAAATAGTTCCATTGCCTGGCAAAATAGAAGATTTAAATAGCAACCAGAGTCTCATAACATAACACTTTAAGAGTCCAGAACGCAATCCAAACTTAGGTGTAATATCAAGAACCAAAAAACTCTCAATCCAAACGAGAAAAGATAATCAACAGATGCCAACATTGAGATGATCCAAATGTTAGAATTATCTGACAGGAATTTTAAAGCAGTTATCATAAAAATATTCCAACAAGAAATTACAAACACTCTTGAAACAAATGGAAAAATAGAAAGTCCCAGCAAAGAAATGGAAGATATAAAAGAGAATCAAATAAAAATTTTAGAACTAAAAATGCAGTAACTGAAATTGGAAAACTCCCTGGATGTGCTAGTAGCAGAATGGCTATAACAGAAGGGGAAAAAATCAGTAAACATAGAGATAAATCAATAGAAATTATCCAATCTGAACAACAAAGAGAAGATAGATTAAAAATGCAAAGTACAGAGCCTCAGGAACATGTGGGGCAATAACAAAAGATCTATAATTTGTGTCACTGAAGTCCCAAAAGGAAAGGAGAAAGAGGCTAGGGCTGAAAAAACAGTGGCTAAAATATTCCCAAATTTGACAAAGGACATAAATCTGGGGCAAAAAAAAAAAAAGGTGAACAACCCTAAACCAGATAAACCCAAAGAAATGCATGCCCTGATATATCATAATCAAAGTTCTGAAAACTAAAAAAACTGAAAGCAGCCAGCAAGAAACAATATATTACCTGCAAAAGAGCAACAATTCTAATCCCAAAGTATTTCTAACCAGAAACAACAGAAGCTAGAAAAAGGTGGCCCAACATTTTTCAAGGGCTGAAATAACAGAATTATCAACCCAGAGTCCTACATCCAGTGAAAACACACAGGAAGTTTCACAAAAATAAAAAATTATATATTTGGCTTCACTTGAGAAATCAGAATACCTGGTCATCAGAGCCTGGATTCTTACAGAGCAGCAACGGTCTAGAGGCCAAGGGAGCTGCTCCCTTTAGATGAGGCGTGTACTCACTGTTCACCAGAACCCCTGTCTATAGCCTCTTACCCTGAGTACCATTTCAAACATTCATTCTGCTTGCCTGGCTGTTGTAGGTATTAGGTTTATGACATCCAGACCAGTAGTTCTAAAATTTTCCAGAGACTCTAATAAAAGCCATAGATCCCCAGAAAGGCACCCATGCAAACAATTTTGCATTTAGTTTCAGAGGTCATAGACCCATATGTTCCTAAGATTCTGCAGACCTCACTTTAAGAACCCCTAATTTAGACCATCCAGTGTACTATTCTAACCTCATACACATTGAGATTATTGATCACTCATCCTTTTTCTATGTTAACTTTATTTAGGAATGCCTCTTGTATTGCCATATGTGTTTGTTGTATTATCTAGGAATATTCAATTCTGCTATGGAGAATAAGACAAACAAATAAGGAAGATAAGTGAAACTAAATATAGAAGCAAGTACTTTATGAAACACATCAGACACAGATAAACATACACACACATAGACATACATACATAGACATACATAGGAGTAGAAGGACCAAGTAGCCACCAAATATTCACGAGGCACCCAACAATTTCTGGTACATAATTTGTAGAATGAATAAGTGAATGAATGCAAAGCTCACCTTCTCCATTACGTTACACCCCACCTCCCACTTCTAACAGATTACTACTTTTTTCCCTATTCATTAGTGTGTCTCTACTAGATCATAAATTTACAGCAGATAAGGGCCATAAATTATGTTCTGCTCATGACAGAAGTTAATAAGTATCTGAAAGCAGTGTCATACATAGAGCAGTGATTCTCAGCCTCTAGAGTACGGCACAATCACCTTGGAAACTTGTTTAAAATGCAGATATCTAGGAGCCACCCCCACGGGTTTGACTTAGTAATTTAGAAATGTGCTAAAAATCTGCGTTTTTAACAAAATTCCCACTACTTGTGATACAGGGGCTCCATCAATAACATATTGAAAACTATCGAAGTAGGGAGTGTGTGGAGGCTAGGGTAAATGGTGATCTCTACTTCCTCTCTTATTATGATCAACATTATCAAATAGATTAAAATGAACTTCAGAGCAACCTGAAAAACACTGAGGAAAAGGTGGACCTAGCTCCCTCACCTTAGGTAGTGTTATTTGGGGAGAAAAAAGGAGAATTTATTTCTATCTGTATATGAGAGAGAGAGATCACCATAGAGAGAGAATGAGAGTGTATTTTTCTCCTTTTCCTTACCTTTTTACTAGCTGGCAGAGCTACTGCCTTCTGCCCAACCAGCCACCTCTTTGTTATCATTGCCCACAGCCAGAAGATGGGGAAGAAGCAAGAAGCACAGCTTAGTTCCTGAGGGAACTACCCCATTTTGTCACCCCAAGGGTTAAATGGTCCTGCTTCTCATTTGATTGACGTTATAATACTCATTCTTTCAACAAGCATTTATTTCATGCCTAGAGTTGAACTTAGCCCAATGTAAAATTTTAAATTAATATTTACATTTATTTTTAATTAAGTATTCCTTTTAAACAGTTTCAGACTGAAGAAACACATTAGGTCATCAAGGATTTTTAAGCTGGAGGTTTGAAAAAGCAGAAAGGCTTTTCAAGTTGAGCAATTGCTTTATATGTGGGCTCATACTAGTTGAAATAAGTAGCTTACTGGATCTTCTTGACTTCTGTTTTACTTTATGAAAATTCTGCATAGTGCTTTTGAACCCTGCTACCGCGTAACAATGGATTCAAATTCACTTACATATTCCAGTCCCCAACTTTCACATAAAGTTGTCAATCCAAGTACTCAAGTGTTAATTTCTGGAACAAGTAATAATCAATTTGGAATTTTGGATAATATATGTAATAATGAAATGCATTAATTAATTAGGAAGAATTCTTTTACATATCTCTAAATTGTTTATTTACTGTTCCATTGAATCTGCAAGCAGTTGGATTAAAATTCCAAGCTTTTTCAAGTCATTGAAATTCTAGGAAATCCACAAGTAATCCAAAGCATCATACACATTTGTATGCTAAGCAAAGGCAATTGTCTTCTTGCACAAGCTCTTATTTTCACCAATTCAAAGTAGCAATTCACAAAGAAACAAACAGCTAACTTAATGATGAAACAGATGGAGCATTTACTGCCTCCTTACCTTACATGACACACTAAGGAAATAATAGCTGAGTTCAGTACTAAAGGGGCATTAAAACATTAATAAAAATATACAATAGGTATAATTCTCTATTGACTGGTCTGGACCTTACTTACTTGAGTAACCTAGGTGATGGTTTCAATATTTTGATTTTCCATCCAATAAGAGACTATATAAAAAGAAGGAGAGGTAAAAATTGTAGTATTATTTAATGCTGTACTGAGCCAGACCCAGGCAGCTATACGAAAAACAAACAACTGATGTAGCACAATAAATCAGTTTAGGGCTATGTTAGGTAATGCAAAGGAAACAAGCTCCCACCAGGGAATATTAACCTCCTACCATAATCAAAGACAATTACACACAGACTAACGTAATCCCCTTTGAGGTTTAGTCAACATTTTTACCTTGGTTTTATACTATTTTTCTTCTCTTATATTTAGATAAAAGCTAAGAAAAAATAGTAAGATTCTTTCAAGTTTGTTATTAATATATGACATGAGAAGCATTTTCCTGGTTTCACTATTGCTTACTTGATGAACTTACTAATACCCTCATTGTGTGAGAGTTTTATCATATCAGAAAGAATATTTGTCTTTTCAAATCTCTAAAGGCCCAATTCAGAATCTTTATTAAAGGATTTTTTATTTGTAAGACATACTCAAAAGAATTTTACATTAAAAAAATAATGTATATATAACCCTTCAGTCTCTTGAGGCTCTCTGACTCTGAGATTTGTGTAACACCTGACCAAAACTTTAATATCTCTTTTTTTAAAATGTTGTTCTATAAAAGAAAATAAAGAGCCTAATGAGGAGATTGGATATTGAAGGATTCTTATCTCAAGAAAGTCAACCCTACTGGAGAAAAGACCTACAGAAAAATACATTTTGGTGTCCTCAACAAAAACACCTGCCCACCGCATCACCCTACCGTGAAGCACACCCAACCACACCCATGGGGCTTTTAGTCTCTCAAGATTAAGAATTCATGGGAAACAAAAGATCACTACACATATGAAGGAACCTCCTTCATGAAAGTAAGCAAAACAATCAACAAAAAATCTAAGAGGAAAACAGACGAGGTAGGAATGATGAAGTTAATTTGTATATCCAGACTCACAAAATGCAGGCCGCCCCAGTGGCCCAGCCAGCTATAAATCTAAACCTAAATCAACCTGCACTTATGGGACACACCTGTCAAAGAGACCTAACATACATCAATCACAGTCCTCCAACTCAGCTTTAGCTATCTTACCTTACCCTAGAAAACAGGACTTGCGAACCTTATAAGGCAATCCTCAACCTTCTAGCCAATGATGCCCTGGTTCCCCATTGCCCCTTCTAACTTTCTATAAAACTTGCTCTTACCCAAAATCCCTCGGGAAGAGTGCACCACTGCTTATGAGGCACTGTACTCCCCCAATCCACAGATTGTTTTCCCTTGAATAAAGGACATCAAACTCATTACTAAATTGTTTTAGTTTCCTCCCTTGACAGTTTTGAAAGTCCAGATAGGACCTGAAGACAGCTGCTGAAGATTTGGAATGGCTCCTAGATGCAGGTAAATGTACACACAGAGCCCTTTTGATTGGCTGCCTTTTCCGCCACTCTCCCAGATCTCCAGTAAGCTTCTCTCGAATGGAGGTCCACTTATTTTGCTTTCTGAGCTCTTCGAGTTTGTTTGTCCTAATCTTTCCAGGGGGAAAATTGAGGTGTGAGACACTCCAGATTTTCATGGTGAGACTTAGGGGACCACAGTGTTTGGGTTTGTGACTGCCCTCATCAACAAAGTAAGCACCTTCAGGAAGTCTTGACAGGTCTCAGGAACTGTGCACAGGCAGCTAGAAATAGTAAGTCTGGTTGAATTGGGGAGAATTATTTCAACAAGGGAAAATAATGGGTACCCCTCAATCTAAGAAAGTAAGATAACAGTCATTAGAAGACTCACAAAGCCTCAAGGTAAGTCCACAGCATAAACTGCTGGGGAACTTGGGGAAATAAATTGAGACAAGAAATTCGGACTTTTTTGATCAACAGCACATCAAAATCTAAGTAGGCCCAAATGGGACTATTAAAAGCCATTAGGGCATCCACCACTATAAAGAAATCTCATGAAAGGAATACCAGATCTATTGCTTATGGGAATCTTGAAAGCTAAAGCCACAAAATTGGTGGGCATGGGTAGAGCACTTAAAAGCTGTTAAAGCACTTACCACCTAACTATGAGATTCCCGTGCTAGGATAAGTTGGTGATAGAACAGGTTAAATTGACACTAAGTCACCTAGTAACCTGCAAGAAAATTTCCATGCAACAAGGCACACCGTAAAACATCACAAAATCCCATACTCAGTGGCACTTCCCTCTTAGGTGTTAATTTGGCTCTGAGAGACCCAAGACTTAGCTAAAGAAATGAGATCTTCAAGTTTCAAAGAATTGAGCACACCACCTTCTGGCATATCTTATTTTATATCTAAGAATTGTGGTCCTGGAAGCTGTAGAAATCTACAAAAATGTCAAAATCTTGTTAAGACAACCTAGAATTACAGTGGCCATTATGGGGAACATTCCAATTAGACAAGATCATTCATTTAAGAAGTACACTTAAAAGTATGAGTTCTTAAATCAAAGAGAATGAGAAACCTATTTTAACTGGTATGCACAAGCCTCCAAAAGTCTTCAAGATTCCAAAATAGTGTCATTGAAAGATTCATTGCAAAAAGCTAATGAAAAATTAAAGACACAAGAGGTACCTAAAACAAAGGACTATAAGACTAACATGACTCCTACTGCTCCCCACTATCCTCCTTTACCTGAATACTCAGAGTCTACTAATCCTCTATCTGAATTGCCTTTCCACTCTGAGGAGACTACAAGACTGTAAACAAAAGTCCACCAAGTTAGTGGCCTTGCAGCCATCCCCATATCTACCCTCGAAGGAGGGCTCCCATGTGGGCCCCTCACAGGGTTGACAGGACTCCCAGTTTACTCTGCTAAACTGCTACCAGTTATTCCCTTAAACAGTCAAGGAGAAACTAAAGTTAAAATTAATGAAAAACCTTGGCAAATTCTATTAGATACTGAAGCTACACTCTCTACTTTAAACCTCACTTGCTCAGGCTCCTGCAGATGGGATCCTGGGACAACTGGCAGAAGCCAGTGAAGGGTGAGGATTCTTACCAGAGTCAGCCCTCCTGGATCACTGTCTGTAGAGCACAGTCAAGAGAGGAAGGTAAAATTTCACATTGTCTCTACCTTTCCAAATCCAGACCCATTGGTTATTGATCCATTCTCTCCCAGGGACAGCTATTCTCTTCCTGTTTGTCTCATTTTGTGTCCTGAGAACTTGGCTTGGCAGCCATCAGGTTGGGGGCTGCAAAAATACAGTCAGACAGAAATGAAAGTTGCACCCCATTTGCAACTACATATGGCTGGACTATGAGTTCACATCATAAAAATGAAACAATTGGATTAAATAATCTTAAATGTCCCTTTCATCTCTAAAATTATTTAATTAAGATGAGTTTGAGGGACGTCTCATAGTCTAATTATTAAGATCAACCCAGAAGCCTAAACCACTGAATTGGACAGAAACTCCAGTTAAAACAAGCTTAAGAAGAAAAAACAATTTATTGATTCACTTAATTGAGAAGGCCAGAAATAATGCTGGCTCCATACATGATTGGATTCAGAGGTCCAATGATGTCATCAGAACTTGGTTTCTTTCCAGCTCTTGGCTCTGTCTTCCACTGAGTTGGCTTCTTTCTCAAGCTTCACATAATGGCCCCTGACAGCTCCAGGATCATAATCTCCCAGGATTATCTCCAACTGGGCTATTTTGGCTGCCACATATAACCCTGACTCACTGTGGCCTGAGGCTCATACTCAGCCCTGATTAAATTGTGGCTCGTACCCCAGTGCAAAATTTCTGTTATTTTCAGCTGAGTGCATTTTAACTAATACAGATTTTGATACCAGGAAATGAGGCACTATGGAAAACATACTGGTTTAATAGAAGATGAAGATTACAGAACAGAGAAGACCCTACTATTTCCTCTACTATTTCTGAAAAATCTTATCATGCAATATTGAAGGTATCAGTTAAACTATGGCATCTTTTATTCTGAAACTCAGTCAACGTGCCTTCCAAGGGTATAGCAATTAGAGACTAGGTAAGAAACGTGTTTAGAGCGTTTTTAACACTTCTTGAGACCATCAATGAAGTCTTACAAGAAAGAGACAAACAGCTGAATGCGGCCCACTGTAAATGAAGAGGGAAGAAAAAATAGTTTCATTAAGAAGCACCCTTCCTGTAATCCAAAATGATGGAATTTTATAGGTTAGAAAAATTGAATTATCTACCTTAAATACAGTTATGAGTTGCATAATGTTTCATTCAATGACGGACCACATATATGATGGTCGTCCCTTAAGATTAGTACCACATAGCCTCAGTGGGCAGTAGGCTGTACCATCTAGGGTTGTGTATGTAAACTCTATGATGTTTGCACAATGATCAATCACCCAACAACACATTTCTCGGAGCATAGCCTCATGGTTAAGCGATGCATGACCATATTAATGCTGATACAGACTGGGAGGTAGGTAACTCGGAAGGACATAAGATTGAGGCACAAGAAAAACATGAAACTCAGACAACTCCTATTAAGTATACTCTGCCTGAAAATGGGTATAACATATTGATGTCCAACCCAAGGCTATTGCTTCAAATCTCTTCCAGGGACAGACCAAATGCAGATAGAGGCCATTAAACTAAGATTCTAGGAAACAGAGACTTGTTGCTAAGAAACCAAAGTCCCAAACTCATAAACCATGACCACACCAAAATCTCCTGGTATGGTACCACACTGTGAAAATTACAAATACATATGGACTCAGCTTGACCAGAAAGAGCTATGACTTAAATCTTAAATCCCTTGGACACACACTTACTGGGAGTGATCTGCTAAAGCTGTGTAGCCCTGGAAAGGGCATCATACCCAATGTCTATCTCATATGAAAGACAATGGAGAAGAATGATCTTCCCAGGGGGCAGGACATGGGATGATAGAGGAGGACTGACAAGTAAGTTTATTCCAGAGAGAAGAAGTAGATGCTGCTATATGTAACACAGAAAGCTCTATTTCCAGCCAGCAGGCTATGGTTTATGCTATGTACCAGTGAACCAGGTGTGCTACTGCCCTTTTCCAAACGGAATTTTCATTGTGCCTATCCTGTCCTTTCTCCTCTACTTTATACTAAATATGCTGAAGGTAGATAATACAGTGTTTTAGCCTTAATACAACGAGAAGCTACATCTAGATGTGATGGGAGGAACAGCAACTCAAGCATAGACCCGGAATCAAAGAGTGGAGACTTTGAGCTGTCCCATTTTGAGGAAGAGTGAATGTTTTTCATGCTGGTGTGAGCATTTTAAGGGTGCATATTTATTTGAGAAGGAGCGAGGTTTGGATGTGGAGCAGTTAAAGGGGAATACTATATTTAACACGCAGTTAAATCCTCAACATCCATCCCAAACTTTCTCCATTTATAACAGCAATAGAGTTTGAATACTAACCCCTATTTCAGGAATAGTTCCTGAATTGTCCAAGCCAATGAAGATAATCTCTTCTCCTTTGTTGGTGATTAGTTCAAAACCCAAGGACAAGCCAATCAGCAAATTTCTTTTATGCCAGTGATTCATTCAGGGATGAGGGTGTGACCTAAATTGTCTTCATCAGAGTGAAGATAAGGATTTATGTTGAATTTTTGGTGGAAAATTGTTTTCTCTTCCACTGGACATGAATAGGAAGTCAATGGGATGAAGCCAACACAGAAGATGATAGAGTAGAAATCGGGAAAGTACATCAGTCCCTGGTATCCTTGTTGAGCCCTAGAACAACTAATCCTGGAGTCTGTGCTTCTTCTGGACTTCCAGTTATACAAGATTAAAAACGTTATTGTTTAAGTCAGATTTTTCTCTTACTTGCAGCCAAGCACCCTGGCTAATATCCATCTCTATGCTAATGACACCCTGTATCAGTTAGGAATTACAGTCAGCTGCAAGGAACAGAAACCTGAATAACAGTAGCTAAAACACATTAGAGGTTTGGCTTTTCTCGGGAAATATGATATCTGGAGATGGATAGTCCCAGGTTGATACAGGGATTATATTCCAGGCTTCTTCTATCATTTTGTTATGCCTTCTCTAACATGTACTTGTCATCTTATTATCAGAAGTTAGCTGCATCAGTATTTCAATCAGCAAGAAAGGAAAAGGGAAATAATGAAAGGTGAATAAGTCTGCTACTCTTTTAAATAGTTTTCTCCTAAATTCTACACAACAATTGCTACATACATTTTATTGGCCAGAACTGTGTTATGTGACCATCCTGTGTGCAAGGGAAGCTGGGAAATAGAGTTTTTATAGCTAGACATATTTCCATTACCAAAACAAATAAGAATCATATTCATAAGGTAGAAGGAAAGATTGGCATTAGGTAGGCAAGCTAGCCATTTCTGCCACACTCTCAAATTTACATCTCCAGCTCAGACCTCCCCTCTGATCTCTTGACTCGTATTTCAAACATGTTATTTAAACTCTCCATACCTGTGGGTTATAGACACCTCAAACTGAATGTGTATAAAACAAAGCTAGTGATCTCCACACACAATCTGTCCCCTATGATGGTTAATTTCATGTGTCAACTTGACTGGGCCACAGGGTGCCCAGATATTTGGTCAAACATTACATTGAGTGTGTCTGTGAGGGTATTTTTGGATGAGATTAATATTTGAATTGGTAGACTGAATAAAGCAGATTGCCCTCCCTAATGTGAGTGGGCCTCATGCATTCAATTGAAGATCTGCATAGAACAAAAAGGCTGAGTAAGAAGGAACTCCTCCTGCTGCATGCTTGAGCAGGGACAGCAGCTCAAGTTCTCCTGCCCTCAGACTGAAACTTACACCATCAGCTCTCCTGGTCCTCAGACCTTCAGACTTAGATGGAATTTACAGCGTCGGTGGCTTTTCTGAGTCTCCAGCTTGCTGACTGCAGAACTTGGCACTTCTAAGCCTCCATAGTTAAATGAGCCAATTCCTTCTAATAAACATCTCTCTCCATTTCTCTGGATAACCTCAGGGCATTCCCATCTCAGTGAATGGTACCATCACTTAGCCACTGAATGGCCCTACCACTTACCCAAGTGTACCTGCAGAAATCTAGAAATCATTCTTTATTCAACTTCTACTCAACCCCTCCCATGCAATGAATTTATCACCACATTGAGTCAGTACCTCCTTCCAGTGCATTTCAAATCAATCCACTTCTCTCCATTTTCAATGCCACCACTTTAGTCAAGTCACTGGACTCCTGAAAATTCTAACTGGTTCCCCTGCTTCGACTCAGTCCTTTCCAACACAATTTGCATGTAGCTTTTAGAGTGATCTTTTGAAACCACAAATCAGTTGTCACTCTCCTGCTCAAAATCCTCCAGTGGCTTACCATGGCACTTTACCTTACCATGGTCTATAAGGTTTCATAAACTAACTCCTCTATATACCTCTCCAACTTCATCTCCTTCCCTCTCTGCTCACTGTCAGCCATATCAGTCTCTTCTTTGTTCTTCAGATACACCAAGCCCTTTCCCCCTCTGCAATTTTGTACTATCTGGAATGATCGTCCTCCACCTTTTCATGTGGCTAGTTTATTCTCATCATTTAGATCTCCCCAGACTGGCTTTGCTTATCCCCTCCAATCAATCTTTCACTATTTAATCATATATCCTTTCATAACAGTTAATCATAATCTGTAATCCCAATCTGTAATTATTTTTCCTTTACTATGTCTCACTCCCCAACTAGAATATATGCTCCATCAGCACAAGGAACTAGTCTTCAGAGTTAATTGATATTTCTAGGTCCAAGCACAAGTTCTTAATCAATGCTCAAAAAATTTACTGAGCAATTTCATTTACTCATTTAACAAATATTTATTGAGGCCTATGAAGGAAATGTTCCGGGTACTGGGGATACAGCAGTAAATGAAAGAGCAAGAGACACTGCTTTCATGGAGTTTACCCTCTAGGGGGGAAAGACAGAGGCAAACAAATAGTATGTCAAAAGAAGAATATTTTTTATGAAAAGAGTCATCTGGGCATTTGTTCAGAATATTTTCTCTTTCTCAGGACTTAGACAAGGACTAGATGCCAAAAAAACACTAGGAAGTTTGCCATACACCATCCTTTTCAAATAAGCCCTTGGGACTTGCAAATGCTATCATACATACAGAAGTGTCAGTTACCATGACATACACACAAAAGGCTAATATCGTCTATGGACCACTGGGATGGGGAGCTGCTAAAGGCTTGTTAACTGAGATGATGATCGGATAGGCAAATGTACAATAGTCAATCAAACTCACTGTGAAGATTCATGGTCTTAATTATTCCAAGGCCAAAAAGGTCAACAAGACGGAATGTGATGTACTGATTACAAATGCCAAAATGCTGAACAAAAAGGAAGCTGGAGTTGTGTTGAGAAGAGAAAAACAGAATAAATGGGATACCAGATTAGATTACTGCCTGTCAGCAAAGTTTACGATGGGACTGGCAGCCAGCTGTGGAGACAATATAAACGAAAGGCATGCCATCCCAAACCATCGCAGGCGCTCCTTGCCAAGGCTCCTGCCGACGCACAGCTGGCCCTCTCTTGGCAAAGCGGCTGATGTTGTCTCTCAATTGATCAACAATTGCTTCATTTTTGTTGACACCAAGCACCAAATAATTCTAATATTTTTCATAGCTGATGAAATCAATTGCTGAATTCAGACTTTGGGGATTATTTTGCCAATGATTTCTTGCCCAGATTTAAGACAATATCCATTTTCAGTGTGACTGTTCACAAGCTCTAATGACGTCTCTGAGTCACACATTTCAGCCTCAGTGTGTTACATGATTCAGAGGCTCCGCTTGGCACAGAGAGAGTGGAAGCCAAATGCAAATGAAGGAAAATCTAAGCAAATGTTACAACTAAACAACAATAGTGATAATAATGTTTAAAAAACTGACAATCATGAAGCCAGGCGCTTTACTAAGCACTTGATTCTGCAGTATCCCACTCGGTCCTCACAGCAGTCTCGTGAAATAGGTATAATTATTTTCCTTATTTTACAAAAACAGGAAGAAAGCAAGGAGAAGATGCAGATATCTGCAGTGTGTACCTGTTGTTTTGGAGGAGGCAGGAAAGTAAATTGGGAGGAAAACAAGGAAAGTAGTAGGATAGCAAACCTTTGGTTTCACTCAATACACTCTACCAGTTTAGAGTTCAAATCTATCGTAAAGGAAAAAAGCAGGCAATTTCTTTAAGAAATCATGGAAAGTGGTTTTCTGTGCCTAGTACACAGCCCTTCTTGTTACTCCATGTCAACATTTACAAAAGTAGAATATTTCATCATCGCTGCAATGTTTATCTTAACCTAATCATGAACACACTGACAAGCCAATCCCCACAGAAAGTGTGCATATCTTGGGACCTATGGGACTCTTGGTGCCTGGGAGTGCATCCTATCCATTATTCTATCCCCAACAGTTTACATGAGCCTGACACATAGGAAGCAACTACTAAATGATTGTCGAGCAAATAAGTCCACAATTCCATTAGCTCCCACAAATAAAGAGGTTGCAAATTTAATAAGACTATAGACCTTACAATCGGGGCAGAATGGCAAATAGATTTCATTTCAGAAGCCACCACCAAGAGAAAGATAGTAGTTGCCTAAATTATTGTGTTGAGTAGGATTCTGACACTACATAAGGCCTTAGTGTAAAAAAGATCCTTCGACACGTTCTTTTATTCTTGTTCTTAAATTTTATTTTTTTCAGCTTTATTGAGGGATAATTGACAAATAAAATTATAAGATATTTAACGTGTTCAGTGTGATGATTTGATACACAAACATTGTAAAAGGATTCCCCCCATCAAGTTAATTAACTCATCCATCAACTCACGTTTACCTATTTTTTTGGTGACAACATTTAAGTTCTACTCTCTTAACAAATTTCAGTTATACAATACAGCATCATCAACTATAGTTACTATGTTATACATTCGATCTTCAGACTTTATTCATCTTATAACTGAAAGTTTGTACCCTCTTACCAACCTTTCCCTATTTCCCCCCAACACTGGCCCCTAGCCCCTGGCAACCACTTTTCTACTGTCTGTCTCTGTGAGTTTAACTTTTTTTTTTATTCCACACATAAGTGATACCATGTCTTTCTGTGTAGCTTATTTCACTTAGCATAACGCCCTCCAGCTTCAACCATGTGCCACAAATGTCAGGATTTCCTTCTTTTTAAAGCTAATACTCCACTATATATGTATCACATTTTCTTGGTCCATTAATCCATTGACAGACACTTAAGTTGTTTCCATACCTTGGCTATTGTGAATAATGCTGCAGTTAACATGGGAATACTGATATCTCTTCAATTTAATGGTTTCATTTCCTTTGGATATATACCCAGAAGTGGGATTGCTGGGTCATATGGTAGCTCTATTTTTAATTCCTTGAGGAAACTTCCATACTATTTCCCATACTGACTGTACCAATTTACATTCCTAACAACAGAGGAAAAGAGTTCCCTTTTCTCCACATCCCCACCGGCATTTATTACCTCTTGTCTTTTATATAACAGCAATCTTCATAGGTTTAAGGTGATATCTTGTGGTTTTGATTTGCATTTCCTTGGTGATTAGTGATGTTCAGCACTGTTTCATGTACCTGTTGGGCATTCTTATGTCTTCTCTGGAAAAACGTCTACTCAGACCCTTTGTCCAATTTCTAATAGGGTTATTTGGGTTTTTGCTATTGAGTTATCTGAGTTCCTTACATATTTTGGATATTAACCCCTTATCAGATGTGGTTTGCAAATATTTTCTCCCATCCTATAAGTTGCCTTTTCATTTTTTTTTTTGATGATTTCCTTTGCCGTGCATAAGCTTTTTAATTTGATGTAGTCCCACTTGTTCATTTGCACTCGTTGCCTTTGCTTTTGGTCAAATCCAAAAAATCATTGCCAAGATCAATGTCAAAGTTACCTGCTATGTTCTTTTCTAGGAGTTTTACATTTTCAGATCTTACATTCAAGTCGTTAATCCGTTTTGAGTTGATGTTTGTGTATGGTGTAAGATAAGAGTCTAGTTTCATACTTTTGTAGGTGAATATCCAGTTTTCCCAACACCATTTATTGAAGAGAATATCCTTTCTCCAATGTATTGGCTCCTTTATCATAAATTAATTGACCATATATGTGTGGGTTTATTTCTGGGCTCTCTATTCTTTTCCATTGATCTTTGTGTCTATTTTTATACCAGTACCATATTGTTTTGATTACTATAGCTTTGAAATATAGTCTGAAATCCAAAAGTGTGATGACTCCAGCTTTGTTCTTCTTTCTCAAGATGGCTTTATTTGAGGTCTTTTGTGGTTCCATGCAAATTTTAGGATAGTTTTTTCTATTTCTCTGAAAAATGCCATTGGGATCCTTTTATTGTGCTGTTGAATTCAGCTTGCTAAGACTTTGTTGAGGATTTTTGCATTTACATTCATCAGGGATATTGGCCTGTGATTTTCTTTTCTTATAGTATCCTTGTCTGGCTTTGGTATCAGAGTAATACTGGCCTTGTAAAATAAGTTTGGAAATGTTTCTTTCTCTTCAATTTTTTTGAAAGAGTTTAAGAAGGCCTCGTATTAATTCTTCTTGAAATGTTTGGTAGAATTCACCAGTAAAGCCATCTGGTCCTGGACTTTACTTTATTGGGAGGTTTTCCATTACTGATTTAATCTCCTTACTAGTAATTGGTCTGTTTCAATTTTCTTTTTCTTCATGATTCAATCTTGGTAGGTTGTATGTTTCTAGGAATGTATCCATTTCTTCCAGGTTATCCAATTTGTTGGTGTATAATTGTTCAGAGTAGTTTCTTATGATTTTTTTATTTCTGTGGTATCAGTTGTAATGCCTCCTCTTTCACTTCTGATTGTATTTGAGTCCTCTCTTTTTTCCTGGTTAGTCTAGCTAAAGAGTTGTCAATTTTGTTTAATTATCAAAAAACTAGCTCTTAGTTTTGTTGATCTTTTCTAATCTTTCTTGTCTACATTTCATTTATTTCTGCTCTGATGTTTGTTATTTTCTTCCTTAATTTTAGGCTTAGTTTGTTCTTTTTCTAGTTCCTTGAGGTGTAAAGTTAAATTGTATCTGAGATCTTTCTTTTTTCTAAATGTAGGCATTTATCACTATAAAATTTCCTCTTAGAACTGCTTTCGCTGCATCTCATAAGCTTTGGTAAACCAGTCCATTTTTTAAATGGGCAAAATATTTCAAAAGACACTTCACAAAAGATAACAAATAGTTATCTATTTAAAAATTACATGGCTTAAAAATTACATGAAAAGATGCTCAACATCATTAATAATTAGGGAAAAGCAAATTAAAAGAACAATGAGATACCACTATACACCTATTAGAATGTCTAAGATTACAGATTGACCATACCAATTTTTGGTGAGAATGTGGAGAAACTGAAATGCTCATACACTGTATCCAAGAATGTCAAGAAATTAAAATCCTCACACACTGATGGTAGGAATGTAAAATAGTACAACCACTTTGGAAAACAATATGACAGTTTCTTAAAAAGTTAAACATTAGATATGACACTGAAAGCACAAGCAACCAAAGAAAAAATAGATAAGTTGGACTCTATCAAAATGAGAAAATTTTGTGCTTCAAAGGACACTATCAAGGAAAATGAAAAGACAACCCATGGAATGGAGAAAATATTTAAAAATCATATATCTGATAAGGGTCTAGTATCCACAATATATAAAGAACTCTCCAATTAAAAAATGAAAAGACAACCCAATTTAAAAATGGGCAATGAATTTGAATAGACATTTCTCCAAAGAAAATACACAAATGGCCAATAAGCACGTGAAAAAGTGCTTAACATTTCAACTCAGTAGGGAAATACAAATTAAAACCACAGTGAGATAGCATTTCACACCCACTAGGATGGCTATAATCAAAGAAACAGATAATAGCAAGTCTTGGTAAGGATATAGAGAAATTGGAACCCCCAAACATTGCTGGCCAGGATGTAAAATATTGCAGCCATTTAGAAAACAGTTTGGCAGTTCCTCAAAAGATTAAACATAGTTACCATATGACTCAGCAATTCCACTCCTGGTTGTATAATCCTGACAACTGAAAATATATATTCATACAAAAACTTGTATAAGAATGTTCATAGCAGCATTAATCATAATAGCTGAAATGTAGAAACAACCCCCTGTCCTTCACCTGATGAATGGCTAAACAAAATATGATGTATCCTTACGACGGAATATAATTCAGCCATAAAACGAATGAGATACTGATACATGACACGATATGGATGAAAAAATTTTTAAATTATGCTATTGAAAGAAACCAGATACGGAAGACCACATATTGTATGATTCTATTTTTATAAACTGTGCAGTACAAGCAAAGCCATAGAGACAGAAAGTAGATTAGTGTCTTCCAGTGGCTGGAGGGAGGGGAAAATGGTAAGTGACTCTTAAAGGGTACAGGGTTTTTTTTGGGGGGGGGGGCTGATAAAAGTGTTCTGGAATTAGATAGTGGTGACTGTTGTACAACCTTGTGAATATACTAAAAACAACTGAATTATACAATTTTTAAGGATGGATTTTATGGCATATGAATTATATGTGAATTAAAAAATTAATCATATACCTTACCATATGGTCCAGCATCCCACTCCTAAGTATTTACCCAAGAGAAATAAAAACATATGTCCACACAAAAATATGTACACAAATGTTCATAGCAGCTTTATTTATAATTACAAAAAATTGGAAACAATCCAAATGTCCATCAACAGGGGAATACTTATCACATTGTGGTATATATATACAATGGAATATTACTCACCAATAAAAAGTTATGAATGACTGATGTTATGAACAGCATGGATAAATCTCAAAATAAATGTGCTGCATGAAAAAAGCCAAACAAAAGAAGAGCACACACTGCATGATTCCCTTTATATAAAATTTTAGGAAATACCGACTAACGTATGCTGACAAAAAAGCAGATCAGGTATTGCCTATGAATGAGAGAAGGATTGCAAAGGGCACAAAGAACATTTTGAAAGTGATGAGTGTGTTCATTATCTTGATTGTAGTGGTGATTTCACAGGTATATTCATATATCAAAACATCAAATTGTACACTATAATGTGAGTGGTTTATTATATGTCTATTATACCTCAATAAAGCTGTTTCTTAAAAATAAGCGAAAACTGCCATGAAATGTTTCTTGTGTTATCCTCTTTCCATTTCCCTTTGACTTTGAAGGACTCAAGACAAAAGACATGACCCTGCTTTAATGTGGCTGGCACCTAGTGACTCTCCAAGAGATATTGGCAGAAACATGAAAGGCCAGCACCTCAGTATCAAACTTTGCCCCCAGAGCTGTAGGAAGAGAGTAATGCCAGAGAGCAATGGTACTGATGTTAACCGAATTGTTCCAAGAGATGCTTTGCTGGGATTATCTGGGTAATTTGCCTTGCCCCCTGCTTCTTTTGGACTGTAGAAGTGTGGCTTCATTGATTCTCATCATCTTCTCATTCCCAATTCATCCCAAACCCAGTATGAATCTCAATTAAATGTAAGTTCCTTCATGAGATATATGGAAAGTGAAAATTGAAAAGTCATAAAATCATCATCTTCTAAAGTGATCACACTATATAGCTCCCTTGATTGCCACTGAATGTGTAAAAAGAAAATCAGAAGATCTACATGTCATACCAATTTGCAGTGCATTTCCAAAATGGTATATGCTATGTCACTCTGACACTTAAAAGAAAGAGCAGGAGGAATGAGCCACAGAGAGAAAGTAGCACAGCGTTAGGTCTGCTGAGTCAGAGGCTGTTGAACAGCAAGTGTTCTGGGCCCTGTCTGTACACACTACAGGGATCTGGAGTGGGGTTAGCTTGGAGGCATTTTACAATAACCAAGTACCTGCTTGTTCAAGCCCTGTTCATTACTGCTTGCTTTTTTTCCTATGCAATACAGCATAATGAGCCTGAAAATGAATGCTTGGAGCCTGGAGGAGCACAGGAGCTGCAGAGAAATGTTGAAATAAAAGAGGATTCCTCTGAAGGCGCTGAAAAAGGATGGTAGCCCTCCCTTACTCCCTTCCACAAAGGAAAGCTCACGCAAAGGTTACTTTCCTTGTGATTAAGAGTCTGCACAATTAAAATTTTTAAGTGGCTGATTGAAGGATAATGTAGCATATTTTATTCAGACTAGTATACCTCAAGGGAAATTCAGCTTTCCTTTATTACTTTTACTGCATGCACACATTTTCCCTTAGAAATAAAAATTAAACCTTTGTACAATTGCTTCCAAATGCATTTTCTCTTTACTCTAATAATGGTTTTCATGAAACATCTGTAGAAAATTAAAATGTTCCTTTTAAAAAAAATGCATAGAGTTATTAAGAAACTGATGTAAAACATGAATATATGTAAAGATAAATAAACATCTGTTTTTGAACATCCATCTTCTAAGTACCAAGGAGTGCTCATCCCCTCTTGCTATTTGTTTACCTTTCAGGTGATTATTATTGTCAAAAATATTCAAGAATATATAGAGGGATGGAGGTAGGAAAATCTCAGAAAGAAATGTATTCTTTCTCTTTTTCATACTCTCACAGTTCCTTACAGTGATATGGATAATCAGAAATTAAGACTATTTGCTGAAATCCTTAACTTCCTATTTTTCGATGAGCTTTATTTCTGTAGGCTTTGAAGTGTAAAATGGTAGAAACAACAGAAGGATGGAAAGACTGTTGGGGGGGTGTGGTCAGACCTACAATAACAATGGCTAATATTGGTTGAATGCCTACAACTTCCCAGGCATTAATCCCTTTTGATACTGCCCTCCTCCATGCGGTTGGCATTTTTGTTCTCACCATTTAACAGATACCAAAAATGGGGTTCAGCAAGGTCAAGCTACTTCCCCACAGCTCTACTATTAGTAAGCGATAGCGTTATGAACCAAAGCCAGGTCTTCATGAAAGAAGCACATGTTATTTCATAAGTGAGAAAAAAATAAATTACGGAATATCAAATTGAATCATTGTAACACATTGTCAATTTTTATACAGAAAGATACACTTGATTTGTTTCAGTGAGACCAACTTTAAAAAAAACACACCTCTTTGAAGAATATCTTTATGCCCTGATTGCATCTAAATTCTACCAATCTACTTAGGGACACGTTGTCTTTTCCTACATTATCGAACCGTTGATGAGGAGCCTACTTGTTACTTTCCTCACCATTCTGTCCCTAGAAATCAAATTTAAGAATTTATTCTTTTATTCTGTCCAGTGTTCCATTGTGGCTTTGAAAACTGCAGTTGGAATATTCAGATTTTGAGCAGGAGTATATGTAGATCTAAGAAGACCTCAGCAGGAAAAATGCTCCCACACTGTGTTTAATGACATACAAAACCTCTTCTATAAAGTTCTAGAACTCCCAAGTCATTATCCTTTCAAGTGAACTTTCTTATCCACCTACATACATTTAATTTTATATCCTCAGTCTATAATATGTTCATTTATCACACACACTCACTGCACATTTTCCCATTCGATGAAGAAGATTGTTCTTTATTATTTGGCTCTGCTTCAAACTGGATTACTGAAGGATGTTTCAAAGTTAATGACTTTAACTTTCTGAAATAAAACCTGCTCACTCACCTAAAAGAAAAAAATCGTACATGCGTGCACATGCACAATACTCATAAATTCCCCAATTTTCAGACCCATGTCCTGATATTATTATGAAGAAGAAAAAATTACAAGATTGGAAATTTAAAAGCCAAATTTACCACCAGCATACACAAATAATATCATTAATATTATGTCAGCTATTATCCTGGCACACCTCCATGTGCTTTACATATATTAATTCATTTAATCCGCACAAAATCCAACAAGATAGTTCCTATTATTTTCCTTATTTTATTGATGAGGAAACAGAGGGGAAGGAATTCGTATGAGACCATATGTAGTAAATATAGAAACCAGATCCAAACTTAAGGGATCTAGCTACACTGTACTAGGGTTTTGTGGGGTTTTTTCTGTAATTTTCTTACCCACCAGTACAAATACAATCTGGAACTATGATGGCACCCAATTTTTATACTAACTAACGATTTTGATGAAGTGGTGTGTGGTATTCCCAATTAGCCACCTGTAGGTTAGCTTTCAATTACCAGCAGTACCCACTGGAATGGAACAGTGATTTAAGACCTCCTCCCAAAAGTGTAAAAAGTATTAAAGACAAAAAGATACAAAAATCTCTCTCCTTTACATCTCCATCCACTCAAGAGATTTCATTTTATTCTTCAGAAAATGTACATGCCTACCGAACCCAGATATAAAAGGTGATAATAGAAAAAGTCTGCTGTGAATTATTTGAAAACATTTTCCCTAAGAAAGTGTTATTTTAGGGAGGAAAAAAAAGAGCTTGCTCATTTCAGTCCACCTGTGTTTCAGATCACCTTAGAAAGGTGATTCACGAGTTGAGCATTTGTTTGCTCCAAATAAGTTGAATTCTTTCAGAGTAAGTATTGCCCATAGACTCTCACTGAGATCTCCTTGATGATCTGAGCAAAAAGCGAATCGATCATTTGTGCTCCAGAAAAGAAACTTTTTATCAGACTTGAGAACACACCTGGCAATGCTGCCTTTAGCTCTATCTCCTGGACCCATTTGTTCCCCTGAGAACCTATGGCTTCAAACGTTCTATTCCTAATGTTTTTGTTACCTATAACATTTTGCTTCATTGAAAGTTTTCCAATCTGAAAAGATTTATTTCCAATGAGATTGTTTGTGTCTTGGCATTCCCACCATTAATTCAATAAAAATTCTGAGTATTCACTATGTGCAAGGTATTACATGAGACACTATAAATAAATAACAAAGATATAGTAATAAATCAAACACAGCTTCTGTTAAAGAACTCCAAAAAATATATAATTCAGGACAAGGGCAAAATTTATATTAAATATCCCAGCTGAAAGGAATTTTTTAAATTTAATTATCATAGATAAAGAAACTAGTTTACCTAGAAAGGGAAAAAGGAAACTTGACATGATAGTGTGCTACCTGCCTGACATGGGACTAGTCCCTGTACTGGAGTTATTTCATTTATTCCTAACAACAAACCTATGAACTAAGTCTTATTATTTCGATCTTATAGTTAGAAGGTTGTACGAGTTGCCCCTGTTGATGGCTTCCCATCAATATTAAAGTGGGAAGTAGGTCTGCTGGCCCCCAGGCCATGTGACTTTTAACATTCCACTTACATTTTGAAGAAATATTTGGAACCGGTAAATGAGATAATATACGCCAATGCTTTAGTATGATACCTGACAAGACTAAATGCTCCACAAATAAGAGCTGGTGACAGCAGCGACGGTGGCAGCAGAAGCAGAAGTAGATGGAGAGAGCATCTATCTGAATCCTCCACTGCACAAAAAGTCACCACCAGGAAGAACTAGCCAACCCCTCCACACCACACCCGTACTTCCTTTACTACACAAACGCTAAAGGTCAGAACTTCCCTGTGTTTATTGTACGTGAGATTACTTGTGACACTGCATCTGAACCCTCGGTAACTCCACTTAACCACTGTCACTTGCCTTTTCTTCACTTGTCCCTTCTTCATTATCATGTTATTTGCATAAAACAATTCTCATTCCTTCCTTCTTTCCACTTCATCTCCTCCCAATCCACCCGATAACTTTTGTCAGTAGCAACTGAGCTACTCCTCCAGAGTTTATACAATGACAGAGTTTCACAAAGTACCTGGACTCACCTTCATCTAAATTATTTTAAAATTCAGCTCCTGAACACAGCTGGGTTGCTACCAGCAATTTGAACAAGTTTTGAAAACATTGGGTCCACCCCAAGGTTATTCCTTCGGTATCATACAGAAATTACTGTAAATGAAGGAAATATGATACAAAGAAGTAAAATAATTTAGTTTATTTTACGAAGTTTCCCTGATATCTTGGCTGATGGAGAAAAAAAACAATTTTCATAACAGAGTCTAGTTGTTGTACATACAAAATATTCCCTACAAAATAACTCCTCTTCCCAGGGATGCTAAAACACAGGGCCTTGCACCTGTATAATAACTATTGATTTAGAGGAAGGAACTCTTTCCTACTTTAGCCTTCATATTCTCTTGAGATCTGTAATGCAACCAGATAGTATTATCTATTCAAAATGTAATGTGGATGTCTGATGACTACTAACTTTTACCTCCTTGTATAGGCAAGGGATTTAGATCTGTGAAGTCAATACATAAAGCAGGGTTCAGACCATGGCAGTCCTTTGCAATCACTCAATTCATTGAATGAAGCAATTTGTGTCAGCTTCGTATGGCTTAGATTTATTTACACAGATTGAACCATTGAGTGTCATTTGATGTTCAAGCCTTGTTCTGAGGATGGCACATAATTCAGGAATGCTGAATCAGAAGAGCCATCCCAGGGGACTCATTCTCAAGAACCAGGATAACATGTATCTGCTTTGTCGATTTCCATTTAAGCAGAATTAGAGGTTACCTTACCAGATGCTCTAAGCACTAGTAATGAACATGCATTTCCCACTGTGAGTATTATAATAAATTCAGAAAAGGTCCAGTTCTGACATCCAAAGGGCAGCAACATTATATCACTGACAATATGCTATTAGCAGTCATTTTCACTCTTCAGGCTTATAAGGGGGTGGCTGATCTTTTGTTTTATTGTATCTTCATAGCATTTTCCAATTTAAGCGAGAGAGCTGCATTTTTTGTGTAAGCACTGTAATTTTTCACACAAAGTATAATGATAGCTTCTCATGGATTCCATGCACTAAAGGACTCAACATCACACTGGAGGATTGTCTTCTCAACCAATTACCGGGCAAAACAGCAATGTTCTCAGAGTCTTCTGGAAGGAAATTTAATCTTCATCCTCAAGGGGCTACCCAAACATACCTCCTGGTCCCCATGTCAAGCACATGTTCAAACCCTACCCAGTGTTCATCTGGGCAATTTATTTTTAATATTCCCTTGTCTAAGCATTCCATTCCCACGTCCAAATCTTCTCCAAGTTGTCTTTATAACAAAAGAAGCAATAAATTTTTCCTAAATCACTGCAGGTGCCTGAGTACATTCTTATGCAAATAATTTATAAAGAACATTTTTTTAAATAAAGGCTTAAATGTTACAAGTCAATTGATAGCCAAAGAGAAATAACTTTCTGACTTGTTTAGTCCAACGAATAATGAAGAAGAGAGAAGAAAAAAAGGAGGGAGGGAAGAAGAAGAGAGAGATTGTTTTGGTAGAAGCTGGAGGTGAGCAAGGAAAGATGGCTTTCATCGCCTGGGAATGGGGAAGGCGATTTTAACAAGGACGAGACACACAGACCTCTGCGAGAGCTTTCACCTGGGACAGGCTAAAGTCAAGCACTTCAACAAAGAAATTCTCCATCACAGGACGGAATATTTGTCTACTAAATTAGATAAAGATGATATAGCAGACATTTGTCATTTTTCAGAAGCCTTGTTTACCTTTGGGGAATTCCCCACATCAAAAGTTCCAGTGGGAGACAGGACTGAATTCCAGACAGATGCTGAAAATTCCAGAAACTCACTGCTGGGGCTCCTTCAGCAGGTAGGGTTCAGGCACATGCCCTGGACCCCAGCCACCAGACGTTCCTGCCCCAGCCTTTAAGTTGGAAGGCAGTGTGCAGACACAGGAACTGGGGGAATTCCCACTGGTGGAGGGGTTGAGTGGCCAACATTGGCTCCTCAGGCAACAGTGGCCGTGGGACAAACTGCGGGTCTAACTCAGAGGTGGCAGCCTGTTCTGTGACACCATCTTGGGCACTTTTTCATGGCTGTAGGGCCCCAAACTGGTTTTCAAGCTCTCCTATCAATTCTGTGACCTACCCAATATTCTTTTATTAAATTCCTTTTCTGCCTAAATCAGCCAGATTGATGGAGTATATAATTTCGTATATATAAATACAAATGAGTTATCCAAACTGTAAATAACCAAAAAATAGCACATCTTTGGTGTTATAATACATTGCCTTTCTGAAACCAAATTACAATACACAATATACATGAAACATATATATGAAACTGTATATATGAAATATATATATATATATGAAACTCCCTACTCTAGTGTAACAGATTTCTGTCAAATTCTTATAATCTTACAACTAGATAGAAGGAAGCAATCATCTTAGTCAACCCCATTATTTTACAGAGGAGGAAACCGATACCCAGGAGGATTAAGCAGCTCACTAAGGTTAACCATCTAATAGCGCAGAGTGGGGACTAGAATGATTTTCAGTTCAATGCCCTTTCCACCACACCATGCTGACAGCACCTGGATTGTTTTGGGTGTTATTTTTGTTACAGATTGCTTTTGGTTTTGGTTTTGTTTTAAGAAAGATCATTCTAGGATTATATTTGGTTGTCTGGTAATTTATTAGTACCGACATAGATGGACCGTGATGAGGAATTCAGGAAAAGGTGGAGTTAACTAAGAGAAAGAGTTCAAAGTCCTAGTGAGTGACACCCCCGGGGGAAAATACAGTTAATTAAAGACACATCCTTTTGAGTGGTGCCGCTTAGCTGGCTTTGCTGCTCTGGACCCCAGAATTTTAATGGAACCCAGTTCACAAATATGTTTCCATAACTGTTAGAATATTTCTTCAACCCTGGACTATGGGAAGAAAACAAAAGGATTCACTGAGAAGAATTAATTCACAGTACAGAATAAGAACTATCTATATATTATATAATTAACCACAATAGTATATAGGAAACAAAGTTTTTCTCATCACGTTCAAGTGTCAACTTCTGATTCCTTCAGGCTTCGCAATAAGCTTATAGTTTAGCCTCTAATTTGGATAGTTTGAAATCCTTTTCTTCTTAAATTGTCCAAGTGTTACTGATGGCCATCTATATGTGAATGCATTTTTCTACCATGCTACCTTGGCTTTATGTTGCCCTCATATATCACTGCCATAATTTTTTTTGTAAAAAAACTGTCCCTCTCTAAACCCAATAATTGCTGGAATTCTTAATAAGATGCTGATATTTCAATGAATTTCTTGAGAAATTTGCTTCTCTCCAACACACTCCGCAGAATGCCTGGCACTAGTACACTGCCAATCTTCTCTAAAATGGCTTCACTAACCTGAGCATTTTGTGCTTTAACTAATCCATACTTTATTTATTTTTTGTTTTTTGTGGGGAAGACCAGCCCTGAGCTAACATCCGTTGCCAATCCTCCCCTTTTTGCTGAGGAAGACTGGCCCTGCGCTAACATCCGTGCCCACCTTCCTCCACTTTATATGGGACGCCGCCACGGCATGGCTGACAGGCAGTTCGTCGGCGGGCGCCCGGGATCCAAACTCGCGAACCCCGGGCTGCCAAGCGCGAACTAAACCGCTGCGCCACCGGGCGGCCCCCAACTAATCCATACTTTAAATTTTGATTCTTCATTTTCCGGCGTGGTATAGAAATGGAAAGTCTTTCATACTAATCATTCTTTGACAACTAGCCTATCTTTTTGGTTAGGATCCAAATTGAAATCAAATTCACCAGTGTGCAAAAATATGGACTTCGTGAAAGTGCTCCCCACCCTATGATAGTGTGCATAGGTGTGTACGCGCGCGCACACACACACACACACACACACACACACACACTTCCCAGCTCACATCCAGTATCAAGTGGCTTGCAAAGCCAAAACAGGCAGCCTGCTGGATTGCCACATACTTTATTCCCAGACTCTCTTGAAACTCTATCTTTTCCCTAAGCAGAAGGTATTTAGTCATATCTCCTTAAGAAATC
The DNA here is from genome assembly GCA_031878705.1 of Tapirus indicus. NCBI lineage: Eukaryota > Metazoa > Chordata > Mammalia > Perissodactyla > Tapiridae > Tapirus > Tapirus indicus. Next base: position 44,570,918 of record CM062925.1, read on the forward strand.
CAATTTTAATGACTTCTCCTTCTCTCCCAAAATGAAGCTGAACTGACAGTTTATTTCTGCCACACTTTAAAATTACTTCAAATTACCTACACTACAGAGGATCCATTGTGTGGATTATCCAAACTATAAATAATCTAAAAATGACACATCCTTGGTTTTATAATGCATTGACTTTCTGAAACCACATTACAGCATTAATTATATTTGGCTTCAGCAAATATTAACATTTCTTTACATGCCCTAAGCCCAAACACCGAATGAAGAGACTTGAGCATAAGCTAGAATCATGCTGAGCCCCAGAGAAAGCCAAACTAGAAGTTTAAACCACTAACAATAACCTACAGAGCAGTTAATCCCCACAGGGGAGGTCAGCTTTAAGCCAGCATTTGTTCCATCCACTAGATGGTCCAGCAGCTCTGTCCCTGCAACCTCGACTTAGATGATCTTAGCTGGCCTTGCTGGTGGCATCGACCTTGATACATAGAGACACATAAACTACTTTTAATGATATATTTGAGGCTCTCAAAGTAGGTAATCAAGGTCTGGAAATGTTATTATTTTAACAGCTGCAACACTAACCCTCTTTGAGTAGTTCACTTTCTGTCTGCTTTTGACTGAAGTCTAAGGGTCCAAATGTTTCAAGTCTGGAAGGCGGGAGTGGGGGCAGGGGGAGGCAAAATCATGTTCACAGCAGGATCCCTGAAAACATCAAAATATTGTCTGTTCTTGTCTTTTGTGAAGTCGGCCCTTCAGCTATTTGTTCAGGTTTCTACCAACTTCATGATGAATGAGGTTTTCCAAGGGCTTTTACACACAGCACTGTTATTTCATTGGGGCTCAGTGAGTACTTTAAACAGATGAAGACAAAGAAAGCCAGCCATATAATTCAGTGTCTGATTGCTTTTCCACATGTCAGTGGTGAAAAGCACAACTCTGCCTTGAGCAGCTCGGAGTGGCTGCCTGATTGAATCCAGTAAAGGCTGATAAATTCTGGAATGCTCTTTCAACACAAGAAAAATAGCATCTAGATGGAATACTGTACTACAGCACTTTGCACCTTACAAGAGAAGCCTAGAAATCAATGCTTTTCACCATTGGACACGAAGAGGGAAAATCTAAAAGGCATTTCCCTTACCCTCCCAGTAATCGCCAAGATCTGGAGGATGAGAACTGACCCACATATTTCTTAACTTCAAATGATTTTTTGAAGTGTTAACTGCAATGATTGTATGTAAGCAATAGGTTATTAATTTAGACACAAATTAATTGTAATAATGAGCATGCCCACAAACAAAATTTTGAAAGATATAGTGAGGAAAGAACAGATGGAGTTTACTCTTTCTTTATATCCCATTCTCTACTGCCTGGAGAAAGAAAGGTTCCACTTGCTTTACTCCAACAACTTTCCCTGGACAGGATGAGAAAAGAAAAGTAGTCCTGAGATCCATGTGGGCTATGCCTTTGGACCCCAGGAAACCATTCTGCCTGTACAAATAAGAAAATCTGGTCATATTAGAGGGAGTTGACAAAAGAAAGGGATATGAATAGGATCAAACCTTGGGATACAATAAACTCTTGGTTGTGACCTCACCCCCATGACTCTACTTAGCTGCAGACAAATCACCTCTTGGTGCTTCAAAAACTTCCCTTGAGGGTAATTTTTGCTTACACATTGCTTTGAAAGAGTTGGTGTAAAAGGTTTTAGGTAACACATCCATGAGTAGAAGCTTTCCCTTGGACTCCAGGCACAGTATATTCCATACAGCTAAATAACAACAGCTCACAGTAAAATTACACATAATCAATACTCTGTCCACTGATCCAAATACCCCATGGGCCCATTTCTGAAGATTTTTTTGTACATATATTCCAGGCATGCGTACGGTGGAGCCTATTGATTCGTGCACAGCTGTTTTTTTCCTGCTACTGAATGATTATTTTCAAGTGTTTTACTAGAACAGATGTTTTAAGAGCATGCTGAGTACATGTCTTTCCTCAACTGACACTTTTTTATTTCCATAAATAGCAGATTGCTATGCTGCTGTCCTTTTGACTCAGGGTATGGGTAGGGGTGGAATCGCCAAACAATGTCAGTCTTCTCACATTCTTAAGCAGAGGCACTTCGGTCTATTTCCCTCCCCACACGCACTGCTAGCAGAGCCCCTCTCCGTCTCTCTCCCTCTGTCACTTGTTCTTTCTCTGATCCTTTCTCCCATTAGATTGTTTGAACTTGGTTTTTCCACACCGAGACTTTTCAAGCTGGAACAAACTGAATACACCAATGTCCTATATAGAATGCAATTTTCTCTGCTGGGTTTGTATCTGCTCCAAATAGTTGAATTTAGATAACAGTTTATTTCCTCAGAGTCAACATGTACTTCTGCTTGAACCTACTGCAAAGTCAATCCCATATTGGTGCTACAAAAATCTGTTACCATGGAAAATAATATTCTGCCACACATTCTTCAAAAGAGGCTGCCAACCCTTGTCGTTTTTGCATCAGCAGAATGCACATAGCCCTACACAGAAAAGTTTTCCCACCTAAAGAACATGATTTCAGGTCTCTTAAGCATGGAATACATGCAGATTTGTGCCTTTAATAGGATGTTAAGTAATTCTCCAAAGTATCTCAGTAGGTAAGTAAAGGTATTTTTCTGACCCTCGCTCCTTGCCAGTTTACAAACTGCTTCTTTCGGGATTAACACAATCCTTCAAGAGACTTTAGAATTATTTTAAATTTAGAATATTTGAGGAAACTAACTGGAGATAGGAAGAGACTGATTATCCTTTTCAATTCTTCTCTGCCCATATAGACATGGCCTTCCTCTTCACAATACTTGAATTCAATACTTTTTTCTATCCACAACTTCATCTTCAATTCAGGTCTTTAGGAATCATGATTCAAATGGTCATTTCACATCTATCTCCCTTCCACAATGAACCAATCAGCTCACAGTCAACCACTCAATGAACATTTATAGAGTTCCAGTTATAATGTATGTACTCCGCTATGTGCTGGGGACATTGGTGTGAGTAAAACATGGGCACTGTCTGGTAGGGAAGAAACACACAGACAGATTGTTCAGCTACAAGAGCCTTGTTCAGAGGAAAGCACCAAGGACTCTAGGAAAACATTCACTTTCTCTCAACACAGATGAATTAACTCACTTTGAGTTAGAATTTTTATAGAAGAGAGGCTCTCTTTTCACCTTCCATTCAACTCAATACTTCTGTCTGATGGAGAAAGAAGGACTAGCATTGGTGAAAACAAATGTTGAGCACCAAAGCAGTGTAACAAGATGCTAAATGGGACTTTTCCTGCAATTGTGGCATTTCAGTTGCAGCATCAAAACTGAGGACAATAAGATGATGAGAAACTCCTCTTCCTAAGGCAAGACGTTAGAGTATTCTTGTAAGACATTAAAGGTGTCAAAACTAGTCTCTCAGTGACCATCTCCCACCTCCAGCCCACATAAGAGAAGGCTAGAGATTCATTAAGGAGTTTATTTAAAGGGAATTTACATAAGTGGAACAGGTGGTGCCATCGTTTCCCCTCTGCCTCCCCTAGGTGCTACACCTCCAAGCCAAATGAGGAAGACCCTCAAGAGAATCAATTAGAGACACTGGGAGTTTCTGTAGAAAGGGACATGGCTTCTCAATAGCAGATGGCTCCTTGATGAGTATATCAGAGGCCGGCCCTATGCCGCTACTGAAGGGGAGTGCAAGAAAGTTCTTGGGAGAAATTAACACAAATCCCCAGATTTGGGGGAAATTCAGTAAGCAAAGGCTAGTGGCAGCCTCATCCCTGTAAAGCATAAAGATAGGCCATCTAAGGCAAATGACAATGACAGAAACAATAATTACAGGGCAAGAAGGGAGGGACAGCATTTGCTTCAGCTTCAGTGGAAATATGTCTGTGGCCAATGGTCACCTTGGAGGGTAGCAAGGCAGGAAATGCCTTAAAGTGCCTTTCCTAAGAAAGCTGACTGCCAGGAAAGTGCCCCACAGCAAGAAGAATCTATGGGTATACTGTGGGGTGTGGGACAGACGAGGAAGGGTCACAGCGTGCATTAACCCATAGGAAGGAAGAGTAGAGGGTGGAAGAGGGGAGAGGGAGCCACTGTTTTAACATTTGTTATAAGAGTGGGAATCAATGGCCAGATTACAACAGCATGGATCACATCAGTCTTTGTCCCCTTTTCTCTAAATCCACCCTTCCACATCACTGACCCTGGTGGAGCCAGGAACAGAGCAAATAGGGGAGGATTAGAGAACAAAGAATGCAAAGAGAGAGACCAAATCCCTTTTCCCCTCTGGATCCTATAGCTATACCTACAGCCTGAGCAGGAGAGGAGGTCACAATCTTTTAATTGAACGGAAAATTGAGGTTTGAGATTGAACTAGGCTGGCTTTTAAAAACCACTTTAAAATTAGACTATTTTTATTGCTGAAAAAGACCAGAAAGCTATAGACTCTTCCAAGATAGAGTCCAGAAAGAGAGATCCAAAAAAACACAGTGTGATGAGAGAAAAAGACAGCCATTCCTGATTGAACCCGTTCAGCCCATTCAATAAACCAATTATACAAGTTAAGTCAGCATCTATGCAATAGGAGGGTATAGAAAAGAAGTAGAAAACAATTCAAAACCTTTGTAGGTATCTGTATTGGCCAGCTTGGACTGCCATAACAAAATACCATAGACAGGGTGTCTTAAACAATAGAAATTTATTTCTCACAATTCTGGAGCCTGGGATGTCCAAGATCAAGGTGCTAGTCAATTTGGTCACTGGTGAAGGCTCACTTCCCAGCTTGCAAATGGTCACCTTCTCACTGTGTCCTCACCTGGTGGAAGAGGATGAGCAAGCTCTCTGATGTCCCTTCTGATATGGGCACTAATCCTATCATATCAGGGCCCTAACCTTACGACCTCATTCAACCTTAATTACTTCTGTAAAGGCCCTATCTCCAAACACAGTCACATTGAGTCTTAGGGCTTCAACATATGAATTTTGGGAGGAAACGATTGAGTCCACAGCAGTTTCATTTTAAAAAAGAAGAAAAAGAATTTGGGGAAGTACCTAATGAGAAAAAATAGTAAGCGATCTCTATGTACACATAAAATATCTTAAAGATAGAAGTAGAGAGAAAAAAGTGTATGATTTTGTGCTTAAAGCTTCTCTAAAGCAAATAATTGCTAAATTATATGTAAGTACAAAAATGGGGAAGAAGGGAAATTCACTAGAAAATCAAATGACAATGAGGGAAAGAGGAAAAAAGAAGTAAGCTTGAGCCTATTTTATTCATAAGAAACTATATAATTAATTGAATGCATGTGGAGTGTATGGTTGATTTATGGTGGGAAATAAATTTAAATATAAATGCCATGTTAAAAATTATGCAGGATCTTAAACTTTGAGTTTAAAGAATGCAAAGGAATGTACAAAAGTTTCAAATAAAACTGACTTGAAGAAAGAGAAATTATAGAAAGTGAAAATAAAAATATGAATTTATAAGAACCTGAGTTATAACCAAATATTTGAGGAAAATTTGTTGGCTTGCTTGAAAGAATAAAAGAAAATTTAAACATACTGGAAAAATGTGTTGGTTATTTATCATAAACCGTGAAATAGTCTAGGCTTCTTAAAGGAAGAAAAATCACAGTGAGATTCATTTAAAGTAATAAAGTTCAAGATGGTAGACTCTGCATATGCCTTTACCTCTTCTCCTTTGAAACTCATTAAAACGGCAGTTTAAAAAGACACAAGGAAGTAAATTCATAAAAGCGCTGAGAACATATGGGACATCAATGGACCAGATATTTTTGCAGATTTCTGGATGACAGAGTAGGGAATAGGATGGTACTATGTATACATGAAAGCAGAGGGAGCCATCACTCAAACCATGATCAGAAGGGAGGGCTGAAGTGGGAAGTTAATCGTGGGATTCTCCAGAAAGAAAAAGTAAAAAGAGCAGGAGGACCAATTGCCAAAATTTTAACATGCAACAAAATGGATAGAAAATAAAGTTGAAAAATCTCCCAGAATATAGAACATAAAGGACAAAGAAAGTGAAAATAGAGCAAAAAGATAAGAGACATATAAAATCAACCCAGGTTGGCCAGCATGTGATTAACAGAAATCCTATAAAAGGAAAACAGAGGTACAAAAGAAAGGATTCCATTTGACCCTGATGAGTGGCCTGGGGGCATGTAATTGAATCCAGAAGAAAAGAAATGGAATCCTAGCACACTACATGTCTTGGCAGTAAAAAAATAATTACATACTTAGAGTAATATACAGATTGATTATTTTTAGCCTCAAAGGCAACAAACATAGAGAGCACAGAAAATATGGTAGTAATTGCAGAACAGAATGTAAATGTTATCAACCTTGACAATATAAAAGCAAAAATTAAATTGAAGGAAAGTGGGAAGAGAAAAACATAAAGAAGAGGCAGAGGGAATGGTAAAGGCACTAATGATTTCATCTTAAAGCAAAATCAAGTCAATTGACTAAAGGGAACAAGAAATAGAATTATTGATACACATCTTAAAGTTATGAAAAGAACCAAGTTTGGGAGAATGAGATGAGCATGGAAGATGAGTGAGCCAAGCCCTCACCTTTCACAGTAGGGAGTAAGCAGAAATGGCCCAGGGTCATTAAATCAAGAAATAGTGGTTGACGAATTCTACTCAGATAACTACCAGAATTTTTTTAATGTTAAGAAGAGATGCTGGTGGAAATGAACCTGGGAGTGTGAGGGGTAGGGCAGGAGAGTTTCACTTCTCATCATAAGCTCTTCTGTATTCCTGATTTCTTACCTTGGGCCTGTATTACTTGGACAAAAACAAATAAATAAGAATGAACTCACCAAAAGCTGAGTAATAAGCAAATGCCAACTGTCTCCATTTTCCAAATGCTGACTGAAGTCAAGGCTACAGCCACTCGTGGAAAATAGATTTTAATCTAGCAAGAAATTGACTGAAGGGTAAACACAACCAATGTAAATAACTCAAAAGAAACGCATAGGAGCTCAATCAAAAGAAACAGCTTGTATCCTCTCCTTTTTTCTCTCTCTCTCACACACACACCCCCCACAGAATTTGTACATATAACTGTCTCCCTGCAGTCTGTCGAAGGGCAATCAGATACTGACACACAACACAGACAAAGCAATGACTCCTTCACAGATTCAAATAATAAATCCTTGGATGAAAATTAATTCATTCTAGAAATAAATAGTGTATTCAAAGACACAAAATGTGGAACAAATGGTAAACATCCTTTTATTAGCATTCCCAAATATAATTATCAAAACAGACAAATACCTCAACAAGGCTACACCACTAGGACACTCGATTCAACCAAAACGTGGGTTGGGAAACTTTTTCTGTAAAGGGCCAGGTAGTAAATATTTTCGTCTTTGCAGATCATACTCAACTCTGCCATTGCAACAGGAAGGCCACCATAGACAATACATGAAAGAATGGGTGTGGCTGTGTTCCAATAAAACTTATTTACAAAACAGCCTATATTTGGCCCATGAGCTGTAGTTTGCCCACCCCTGAACTAAAGGATCAGGATATTGAGACATTTTCCAATTATTAAAAAAATAGCACAGGGCTGGCCTGGTGGCATAGTGGTCAAGTTTGGGCACTCCGCTTTGGCGGCCCCGGGGTTCTCGGGTTCAGAGCTTGGGTATGGACACACGCACTGCTTACCAAGCCATGCTGCGGCAGGCGTCCCACATGAAATATAGAACGATGGGTACAGACGTTAGCCCAGGGCCAATCTTCCTCAGCAAAATGAGGAGGATTGGCAATGGATGTTAGCTCAGGACTAGTCTTCCTCACCAAAAAAAAAAGAAAGCACATGGTGCATAACTTAAATCACCTGTGCTAATATTATAATATCAAATACTATCCTATCCATTATTGCTATATGTAATCTTGATGTTCAAATGCCTTTTGAATAAGATCTGATCAAATAAGACTAAAGCATACCCGTTCCATTCTTCTTTCCTTCCCACCACGCAGACAACAATAAACTATGAACAATGATAAAGCCAGCTATCCCTGGTAAGGGTGACTTTCATACAGCTAACATATTTGATCTCCCATTTCTCCATCAAAATGAGATGCCCAGTAGTTTCAACTATATATCCTTGTGTTACATTTTGAACATAAAGTCAAGGAGCAAATTTGTGGCACTCTCTCCACAGCAGTTGACACTGACACCTAGCTTTAGGAGGTGGCTCATAAAGGATGTTTAGTGCTTCAAACAAGCAACATTGTAAAAACACAAAGATTAACACTTGGCAAGGACATTCATGGCTTGCTGAAAAATGTCACCTTAATCACTATCAAATCATATTTATTAAGCAACTTGGTACTCCTGGGGCCTAATTGAACATGTTACTAAGATTTTTTTTTAATGAATTGGCAGTGTGGATGAAAAGTAAGATTCAAAAATCAAATCAGCTTCCACATCAAAATCCTAATTATACTTGTGACGGCTGTGAGCAAAATATGGTCCTAAATAAAATTTTAGATGGCATTAATGATATGACCAAAAAGCATGATAAATCACAAGTGACAAGGAAAAGCATTTGATATGTGACCAAAAAAAGAAGAATAACAAAGGATATCTTCCAACCACACAAAGAAATCCTTGGAATTGACCTGGGCAGTTCACATCAGATACTACATGATTATAATTCCAATGTCCAAGTACAAAGGGAAAAAAAACCCAAACCTTACAAATCACAGTCTCTCCAAGGTTGAAGGAGATTGACAATAAGAACCCCTGGCACATGTACAAAGAATTTAACTCTAACAAAAATGAATGTTGTATGACATTAAAAGACAGGTTTGGGGAAAGGGTGTTTTGTTTGGTTTGGTTTGGTTTTGTAGCTTTATAGAGAAAAACAAGCTCATGCACCTACCCACTAAATACACACCTGGGTACACGCTCGCATGCACACAAACACAACTAGAGAGGCTATTTGAAATTCACTTAGGGGATCTTTATAAATGATCAATTCTCCCTCCAGCTACTCCAAATCCTTCCCAGGCAAAGAATATTTCCCAACTCTAACCAGAAAAAAAAAGTATATGATCCATACACAAAGCTTACTTGTTCAACTCCCACCCCAATCTTCACAGACACTTTTTAATCAACATGTGAATGAGGCATGCTTCCCTGCAGAATTTTTGCTTCCTTATTTAGTTTTAGTATTAAAATAATAATTGGCACCTAAAGACCACTTCTTAGCCAAAAAGCTTTCAACATTTGAAAACTGTCTGAGCACTATTTAGCTGAACATAAACATTCATTATAAGAAATAGGAAACCATTATAAATGAGGGCCTCTTTTCCTAGGGAAAAAAATGCAAGTGGAAATAGGTCTAAAGGACCATCCAGTGTTCTTTCCTATCAGTCCTGCCTTTGCCCAGTTTGTCCAGCTACACATCCTGCTAGGCCTGTCCCATAAAATGATCCATATTCCCAATACTTCTTGTCCCCTATCTTGTGATTAAAACTGCCCTTTATCTAAGTCCTGATTAGGCAACTGGCTGAAAATCTGAGAACTATTTCAACCAATGGTATCAATGACCATTAACGGAGAGTGTGTTAGCCCTTCTCAAATAACAGTTTCACTGTATCAGGAGCCTTCAATGCTGTGGGCTGGTGGGAATTCTGGGTCCTATGACCGAGTAGATGAGACAAATAGTTCAGGGCAAAGGGGCCTTAAGCATTTGTGGAGTCACATCATCTAGTCAGCTTTCTATTTTACCTACACATAGACTAGCAATGTCCATTTGAATGGGTGAATCAGAAAACGGGGACTTTGCTCAGTGACTTAAAAGTTCATAATTAAAGGCCAGAGAAGAGATTTCTCCATGACAGAGAAAACTCTAAAAGCAGAGAAACTCAGTATGTAGAGAGAATGATTGAGATCACTGGTGAATGGCATCTTTAAGCAAGCCATCTCTTATAAAGTGTCAGTTTAAAGTTCACTTTTAAATCTCCATAAGGCTGTATGTTCCTGCTTTCTAAACATATTAATTGAATATTTAAAAGTTAATGTGTTTGAGATATATGAGCGAGATAAATAGATTGGTGATGAATAGATGATAAATTTCATATACCTATATATTTATCACATTATATTATAGAGAAGAGAACAGTATTTATCAAAATGTGATCCAAGAACCACCCATATCTGAATCAGTAGCTATATCTTTTAAAATACATACTCCTCAGCCCCACCATAGAATTTCTGATTCAGAATCTCTGGATGAGCCAAAGGATCTGCACTTTTAGTAGATTTCATAAACGATTTTAATGATGGTATTTCCACACAACCCCACATTATACTGCTTCCAGGTCATATTTTGTTTATTGATATCCAACATCATGGCAGCAAGTAAAACATCCTCAGAAATAAGAGTTTCGTAATCAACAATCTGAAAACAGTAGTCATCTCCTCCTGAGACCAGCAGGATACTTCTCTTGGTGACAGCAACAGCATAAGAAGGCAAATGAAAATGTTCAAGTGTTCTCTTGAAGGCATAGACTCGAATCTGGTATACTGTCACTTCTCCCTCATTTTATTGGTTAAAACAGCCATATGGCCAAACCCAAAGTCACACAAAACAACACAATATATTTCATAAAGATGCATGTCTGAAGACATGTATCAAACATATTCAAGTAAGTATTGACAGAGTAGGAGGAATGAGGGTGGGGTTCTGAGATGAAGAGCAATTAAATGAGTAATCAAAACAAGAAAGGAGCCTTGTACAGCCCAATGAAAATAATATTCTGTAAACCAAGTAGTATGAGTAACTCAGTATTTTGCAAACAAATCCTGCACCCACTCCCCAAAGAAAGAAAAAAAAAAAAAGAAACATCCTCAGACTGTTGAAGTAACTTAACCGGGTGACTAACTTCTCTAGCTTAAGTTACTTATCTGCTAATCATGGCTAAGCTTGGGCTAGAAATGTTCCTTTTCCAAATACACCATATGGATTCTTATCTCTAAAATAATACCTATCAGTCCTGCAACTAATACTAAAATTATTATAGTCTATTTTTAAACCAAGTTAATTTTTATTTAATAAGATATTAATTGAGTGCTTGAAATATTTCCAATGTTTGAGTCTGATTTGATGTGGCTTCAAGAAACTTATGATGGGAACTTAGATAGGAAAGATAAGACAAATACATAAATGGATAAAGAACACATCATTCATATTTAGTTGAATTCACCAACTCTTCTTTTCTTTGCAGCCTGTGTACTAGGTTTTGCAAAGGATATAAGTAAGGGGAAGGGATCACATGGTAAGAACCAAAAGAGAGTTACAAAGCAAAAATAAGATGTCAAAGAAAGGACAGATCCCATTGAGGAAATCAGGAAAGCTTTCATAGAGGAAGTGTCACAGACGAGCCTTAAAAGATAGGTAAAATTTCAATTGGTTCAGATCTAGAAAACAAAAAGAGGGAAATCCCAGGTAGTATGAACAAAGATATGCAAGTAGAAGTCAGACAAGTTTTAAGTATCACAAAATAGAGGTTCAAACAATCAACATATCAAACATCTCCCGTGAGTTAGCCATTGAGTCAGGTCCTGGAAATACAAAAATTAATATAACTTGAGTCCCTCCCTTGAAGAGCTCACAGTTTGGATATGTGTGTTGAGTTCTTGATATGGATGAGCTCGTGAAGAAGAAATGGAAAGAGCAATGATAGGAGGTACGATGGCAGAACCATGGAGCAGTGCGACGGATGGGAATGGAGAGGACGGAAAGGTCGGATGAAAGGTTAAAAAGGAAAGAGCTGTGAAAAAATATTTGCGATCCATATTTACACCAAACTCAAAGATCTAATACTCCTCATATATATATAGAACTTGTAAAGATTGAGAATAAAAGGATCAACAACACAATAGAAGATGGACAAAAGATAGAGACAGTTCAAGGACTTGGAAAAGGAAATAGCCTTTAAATATAGGAAAAGATGCTTAACTTGGCTCTTCTTAAAAGAATATAAGTTAAAACTACACTGAGGTACTATTTCTCACAAATCAGATTGACAAAAACCCTTATGCTTGATAGTTCAGAATACTGTTTGCAAGGCTCTAAGGAAATGAGCACTTGCATATATTGTTGGTGGGAATGCAAAATAGTCCAACCCCTGGGGAGAGCAATTTAGCAATATCTAGAATACTTTAAATTACATATGTGACTTGCATTATCTTTCTATTGGACCGTGCTGCTCTACATCTAACTACCACTTTACAAAAAATTTTGAGGAGAGAAGAACATATTGAAGACACCCCAGGATTCAATCAGCCAGATCCAGTGTGAGGAAAATTCTAATACACAAATGATTCGTATTCCAAAATAGACGGCATGAACAGGGGAATTGAACGCAGGCTGATTCCTGAATGATTCTAAGGAATTATCATTAATGCTCAGGTGTGCTAATGGCATCAGGGTTATTTTTTAAGTCTTTATGTGTTAGAGATACATACCAACTTATTTATAGTTCAAATTACATGCAGTCTGAGATTTGCTTTAATCCCTTGCAAAATGAAGTATAGGAAGAAAGATAAAATCAGAAGAGCAAAGTGTTGACCATTATTGAAACTGGCTGATAGGTAAAGAGGGATTTATTATACTATTTTTTCTACTTCTGTATATGTTTGAAACTTTTCATAATTAAAAAGGTTTTAAAAAGGAAATTACCTGAGCTAGAACAGTGTCATCTAGAAAGGGCCATGTCTTTGATGCTAAGAGAAGGGAAAATTGAGCTCCAGCATCCAGCACTACAGAAAAATACAGGAAGAGAGCGCTCAATAAAACCGTTGAGCTTATCAATTTCTAGGACAATTACAATCTGTATAAAGGTGACAGATATAAAAGCCAGACTGCAAAAGTCTGGAACAAGTGGTCAAGGATGAAATGGCAAAAATATATAGAGACAATTCTTACAAGATTTTTAAGCCATTGAGGAAAAGAGAGAAAATTGATTTAGAATACAATTGTCATAATGATTAACAATTAAGTACCACAGTAAGTATCACTAAATCAATCCTGTATTTCCAAAAGACACTCAATCTTTAAAAGTATGATAACATAGAAACGGCACTAGTTTAGGAATCAGAAAATCTAAATTCTAACTTCAAACATTAACTGTGACAGCATATTCACTGGTGGAAAAAAAAGGGGTTTTGAAGATGTAAAACTCTAGGAAGGGGATTTTGGATCCTGCTTCCCCCAAGGAACCTGGACAGTAGAGAGGATCTGGGCGAGAAAGAAGACCTAGGAGGGTGAAATGCAATGTCTCGTTCAACCAGTGGGCTGGGGACAAAACCACCATCTCTGATTGTATATGAGCAGAGTTGGAGGGATCCCTCAAACCAGAAACAGAAACATGTAAGCAGACAGGCTGGAGTGTGAGTCTGCCTCTAGTTACTGCAAGGAAGCAATTTATTACAGTCGGCCAACGGGAAAGTTCACGTTGACTGGGTCCACATGTCCCCTACCATGAACTATCTCCAGATGTTAGCAAGAACTGCTGAGCGTCATCAAAAAGTTAAACAAGGCTGAAACATCTAATGAGGCAAGTTTAAGGGAAAAGGTCAAGTGTGAGGACAGGAATTCCAGGGGCTCACAGCTCTAAACTGGAAGCGCTTCCATCTAACTCCAAACATCTTGAGAATAGAAAGTATATCTTCAATTCATTTATTCAACAAATATTTATTGACACCCTAATATGCATTAGACTCCATCCAAGGTATTAGAGATGGAAGAATAAATGGTATTCACCATAATAGCACTAAGGCTCAGAACAGTATAGGCACAGTTTTGAATTCAAGAGGGCTTTACCTACAGGTGAGAGCACTAACTGGGATTCAGGAGAAGGATCATAATGAGCCAACGTAAAAATATCTTCCTGACTCAGAAGCAGCTGATCTATTTATCCAACCTTAGGAAAAACAGTTACAAACAAAGCAATTATAACGTGTAAAGTAATACAGAGAAAGTAACAATTTAATAGAAAACTGAGAGAATGGTGGGTGCAGAGAAATACAAAGGAATACAACTTCACAAAAGATAAGTCACTTTATCAAAACTTCCCATTATGAGTAGAAAACAACTTCCACTGGTCCCGGCAAGAGAGCCTGGATAGGATTTAGAGTGGAAGTAGTTAAAACACAGGTCTACCTCAGGCTGGTAGTAGGATTCCAAATCCCATCTGCCACTAGACGGAGTGGAGTATGGATCAGGAATTACACATGTACTCAATTCTAGGCTCTTGTAAATTCTACAATGCTTTCTCTTGGCTTTGGGGGAAAATAATTTTTTCAAAAACTACAAATTTATTTTGGTTGAACTGGGCAGATACAGATTGTTCTCACCTTGATCAAAATGGCAAAAGGAACATAGAATGAGGATCCCTCCCTTTTCTCCAAAGTAAGGTCCTAGAACGGGAGTAGCTCAGAATCTGGCAAGAGTGACAAAACGAAAGAAGATTTAAGTCAAAGAGAGAGAAAGTAGGACTCTACTTCCAAAGTATACGATTTCCTTCAGAGTTCACCCTGTGATTTTCTTGAGCAAGAAACTCCTTGCTCTACTGCTCCTTGATCTCCTTATCCATTCCACAGAGTGACTCCGTCACAGAGGTACGTGTGTTGCATACTTCACCAAGTACTCCTACAAGTTTCACCTTACTTGATGTGATTGGTTTGACAGGCACTACCCCCACTTGACAGAAGAGGGCACAGAAGAGGGCGGTGTGGAGCTTTTGGCTTGCACTAGTTCAGCCCCGTTATGCTCAGTGTAACAATTCTGAATATAAACATACAAACGTGTGTTCTCTCATCAAGAAGCACAAAATCAGAAAGAAGTTTGGCATTTAAAGAAGAGAAAGATGGAGAGCACCCATGAGAAAAAGAAAGAAGGCAGAAAACATTTGAAAGGATTATAGATTTGGGAGTGGTAGAAAGAGCAACGAGACACACACAGATAGCGTTCTGTCTCAATTAAAAAACACATGCTTGTGTGCTTCTTTCCTGGACTTGCTGCGACAATGTCATTTGTCCATCTTTTGTTTATTTCACTTCAGGAGCTCCTTGTCATTTAATTAATGCTTTTAAATGAAACATGAAATTTATCAATTCATTTTGAAAATATATTCTGACTTGTTAATCTCTCTCTCCTTTAACCAGCAGATTTCTATAGCTTATATTACAAGAAATGACAAGGGCAATTATCATTAAAAACTGAGCAGAACAAAGCTATGGTAATGAGAAGGGCTACAATTCATTCACCAAGTCGCTGGGTGATGAAAGGATAAAATGAACCTACCTCTCTCTTTCTGATAACAAAGCAATTACAACTTGTAAAGTAATACAGAGAAAATAATAATTTAATAGAAAACTGAGAGAATGGTAGGCACAGAGAAATACAAAGGAAAACAACTCTGCACAAAAGATAATTCACTTTATCAAAACTTCCCATTATGAGTAGAAAACGACTTGCCAAAAACGACAGGATGCATCGCAATATTTTTCCCAGGAAAAATAATTTTCTCTTATTAGTATTCAGAAGGTTGTTGACAGAATGATACAATGAAAAAAGTTCAGTCTGTCTTTGAAAGGAGTAAGCAGTGAAGCAAAAGTTGAGGTATAGTGAGGATAGTAGGATAATACAAACACACTCACGCACACACACAAATACACACAGACATACACACACATACAAACATACACACACAGACATACACAGATACACACATATACACACAAATAACACACATACAAAGACATATACAAATATATGCGCACATACACGGACACACACACATACACAGACATACACAAATATATACACAGACATACACACACACATACACAAATATACACACACACTCACATACACACACACACAAATATACTCAGGCTTAGAGACTAGAATTCTAAGAAAAAGAATCATGGACCAGAGATCACAGGATTAACATTCTGAATAAGCAATTGACATTTGGACAAAGTGAGAGATGGCAGCCCTCGTGACCTTCAAAGATATTCAGGAGTGCTCCAGCTGCCAGGACAATATCAGCAGTTCCAACGCAATGCCAGCCATGCCCAGGCTGGCAGAAAGCACATCTGTGGACCAACACCAGTTCAAGAATCGCCGGTTGAAAAGTGTTAATCAAGAAACTTAAGCATAAAACTGACAGCCAAGGTATTTAAGCTTCTGTTTGTAGCCCTGAAACTCACTCCTAGAGTCTTAAATCACTTCCATTGTTTCATCTTTAAATTGGGAATGGCACCACTCACCTGTCAGGGATGCTGTGAAGATCGGGTAATGATTATAAAGTGCTCCAGAGCTAAGCATTAAATATTACAAGATACAACACAAGCTAGAATCTGGCCTACATAGCTGACAGGGGCTCCATACTACTCATGTCACAAATCATGTCGGTCTCCCAGGTGTTATTGATTGCAAAAGAAAATGCCTAGAAATCAGGCAGATTTCGTATCTTCCCACAATAGTTGTGATAATGTTCTCAAAGTTCAAACAGTGTACATCCCTTATAGATGAAGAACAAAATACCAAAGTGAGTGTTCTTCTATTTCTTACATACAGACAGCATCTCTCTCTCCCTCTCTCTCTCTCTCTCTCTCTCTCTCTCTCTCTCTCTCTCTCTCTCTCCACACCCTCTCCACTCCCGTCTCATGTTCCCTTTCTCATCTTGGTTTCTTGTGGTCTCTCAAATGCACACTTATTCTTAACCCTAGTTTCTCAACTTTAATGTTAAATAAAGTTAATGTCACATTTATGCATAATGTAACCCACTTCAGCCCTTTCCAAAGTCTCCACAGTCCAGTAACGGCCCCTCATAGTGAGGAGCTATAAACCTGTAGATTATGAACATGTGGCAATTTAGTTCAATCCCTCTCCAGATACCTGAATCCCCTCCATAACATGTTCAAATGCCTCCAGAGATAACAAATTCACCCTCCTTGAGGTCTGTTCCATTTGCGAAGTTCTTATTTGAAAGTTATTTTGTATATTGATCTAAAATCTGCCTCCCAATAGCTTTCATTACTGTTTCAGTTCTGCTCCTTGGAGTCACACAAATATCTAACCCCTTGCCTTCATTTCTGCTCTTTAAATATCTGATAACAATTATCTGCCCCACCAAAATTCCACAAAGACTGGCTGGGAATTCTTCGAAGTTTTGCTGTTACCGGTGTAGAGAAAGCTTACTTGAGCTTTTCAAAGGATGACCCAGCTTTGACAGGCTCAGAGATTTTTTTAGAGAAATTGGGATTTTATTTCAATATTAAAGGATTTATCAACGTGTGCTTCATTGGGGTACAGTCAGATAATTGAGGATAAGAGAAGAGGACAGAAGTTTCCAAGTGAGTCATGGACAGGCAGAGACACATATGTGCATGTCAGATAGCAAGCTAGCAAGTCTGCTTGGCTTGAGCAGGGAGCCTGCACTGTGAGGTAATAGAAATGTAGGTTGGTGGGTAGAATTGGGATAGATGTCAAGGAGAATGTAAAGCTCAAGAATGTTTTGAAACTGGTGAAATGAGCAAGAAAAGTTACAAATGTCTAATGTATTTTGTTTTCACTTATTTTGTGAAAAGGTTTTTGGATACCATCAAAGTCATTATTTTGCCCAGTATTTAAGAATTGTTTATTAAGCACCTACTATTTTGCAGGCACTTTTTCTGGGCACTGGGAACTCAGTGGTGAAGAAGATCGACATGGTCATTGCCCTCATGGAGCTTACATTCTAGTGAAGGCAGCAGCACGAAAGCAAATATATACAGATTAGTGTATAGTGTGCACTAGAAAAATAAAGCTGTATTTTCCAGCTGTATTATCTTAGATATTTTTAGCCTCTCTTATCTTCAATTTTCTTATCTCTAAAATGAGTGTTATAACAATCCCTAAAAGATAATGTTATTTGAAGAATTAAATTAGATAATATAAAATGCTGGCACAAAGTAGTAGCTCAACCAATAACTAAGGTTATTAAGTAACCTTTGCCATCTACTTTCTTCCTACCCCACAGGGTTTGTTCCTAGCAATCTGTGGGGAGGGAGAAGTTGGGGAGCTGGACTTTACTGACTATCCAGTTCTGTCTATTCCATAGCTAGACGAGTCTTGTGCCAGGTCATCCACACTAAATCAAGGCTGCTAACCATCCATGTCTCTGGAGAGGAGTACAGTGGGTATTGATGTTTCCTCCTGCTCTGCTTCCACTCCTCATTCTTCAAGAAACTTACTTTCCCTTGGGAAACCACCCTTCCCCACACTCAGCTCATTTGTTACCAGTGAAGCAAGTCCGGTCCAAGAGCCAAATCTCCCTACCTCCATGATTGTTTAGGAGTAAGCACAGTGACCAAGCATGGCCCCATAGACAGAACCCCAGAACCTGCTGTGCCGCTATCAGGAAGTGGTGCATTTTTTGCCACTGGATTTGATACAGGGTGAATGTGAACTTGGACCTATAAGGGGCCCCTTGTTCAGACAAAGCAGAGGGAAGAAAAGCCAAAAGAGTGCGGGAGACTGGGTCCTGGTGAAAGATCTGGGCCCTCTAAAGTCACACTTGAAGCCAACGGATATTTGTATTACATAAATCAATAAATTCCCCTTTTATTTAAGCCAGTTTGGATTTGAAATGGAGCTTCTGGCAGTTGATCCTGAAAAATTCTTCTTCTATCTGTTTAGTTACAGTCTTATCAAATTTGGCCTACAGCAAACACAGTCTAGAGTTGGATGAAAGCTTAAACGGTTCTTAAAGGAAAGACTTTCAGTGACTGCTACAAAGTCATACCAAGTTCAGCGGGGGGTGGCTAGGGGAGAAGTAGAGGGAAATTGGACGTTTGCCTCTGGTCAGCTGCTTCACCTGTCTCAGTACCAACCAGGGCAGACCTCCAGGGCTGGACTTTTCCATCCAACACAGATGCTCTCCAAATCGTTCAAAGGCATTCCACTCATGCCATCCTCATTCTCTACTTCTCCTCTTGCTTCTTTACTTCCCACAACTTTCACTCACCCACCTCCCAGTGCTGTCACTGGGAGTATGCACCCCATCCCTCCTTTTCCCAGAATCTGCCACTTCTGTCTGTATCAGTGTCCTTCTCTCCCTACTTCGGTCTTGCAGTTCTACCTCTTCAGGCTTTGAATGTCAGTGGTTTCTGTTGTTTTGTTGAGTTAATAAAACTCTACAGAAAGTAAGGAATATCTAGCTCAGTACCCACCAAGGGGAGAAGCTGCAGCTGCTTCTCCCAGAGGATCTAAAATCTAAAAACATTTCAACACTACACACAAAAAAATTCTTTTAAATACATAAGCCTACCTGTTTCCACTGGAAATTCCTCTTACCCCTGATACTATGCTCACCAGTCAACCCCTAGTCCCTCCTTCAGATTTCCTGGTTTCTGGGGTACCCAGAAATGGATACATTCTGGTCCCTGGAAAGGAATATCCACCACTGTCAATTAATAAGCTGACATTCTGATTTACACACCAGCCCCTCATGAATTTGGATAGTGTGTTGATATCTGGAAAACTATCAGCTTCTGGATATCTTGTTGGATGAAGTTTCTGGATCAATAAACTAGAATCAAAGCTTAGATGTAATGACCCACCAACACACCAGTTCCCTCTACTTCTCCTGTTATATAATCCAGCCAGCAGCTCTGAATATATCTGTACAATTCAGCTTTCTCTAGTTGCAAGACATAGTATGGGGACCCTCATTTTGGGAGATGGAGGGAAGAATCACGGGAAGGTGAATATAAATACTCACGGATGACGTATACCTTTCTGTTGCGATACTCGGTAAGCTTCCCCTGGGAATCCTTTGTCAGAAGGACTCATAGACCTCAATCAGCCCTGATGTTCAGGAAGAGACATATACCTGGCTTCCATCCCGTTTTTCCCAGAGCAGCCATTCTCAGAAAACTACCACTTGTCTTGCTTAAGTTTTATTTAAGCTCCTACCCTTGGTTATTCTTTCATTCATTTTTCTACTTGGATTTAAGGGTAATTGCTCTGGTTGTTAGATATAAGTGTACTCTGATGCAATCCAACAGCCATTTAATATAAGATAGCCAAGAAACCAACACCTTGATCTCATGATGGGGAAAGTAATTCACGCACACCCAGTGGGTGGTGTGTATTTACTGGCAAGAAGCTGGAAAGACAGAGGAGCCATTCAGCATTATGGGAAAAATAAAAGCACAGAAGAAGCAAAGAAAATAACTTAGGAATGCATGTAGGGTACATGAGCAGAGGGAGACCAGTGGACTAGCAAGACTTCTCAACTGATCAAGAGGGTTCATTTTTGAATAAATGGAAATTGTGTTGGATTACCAAGGCAAAATGAGGACACGGAAGCTCTGAAAGCTAGACTGAAATGTGTTTTCCACTGTCGTAAGGAACAGAAACCAAATGTGACTTCTTGAGAAAAGAATCAACAAATTGCTGTTTAGAAACAGAAATCTGGCGACAATAAACAGGAAAGGTTGTGAAGGGGTGGGCCTAGGGAAGAAAGCAGACTCAGAGTTGTTGCAGTAATCCAGGTCCTGGCTTCCTGACGAAAGGAATAAATAGTGTGAGTTTGTTTAGATATTATAAATATATAACTATACAATGTTCAACTATCTATAAGAAAAAAATTAAAAAACTATTCCAATGACTTAAACCTAAACACTGGATGAATGACCAGCACTACACATCTCGCCCACATCACCAGCAAACATCACAGAGTGGGGGCTCATTGAAGTTTGCCAGCATGCTAAACTCAGATATAAATGCAGCTTCTCATGCTAATTCTTCATAGCATTCATGCCCAGGTCAAGAATCAGTTAAGATATCCCCAAATGTCCAATCTACTGTTCTACTATGTTGTGCCCATGAAGAATGTACTCGCAGATGGACGTGGATAGAGAGGAAATTAAGGGTTTCTTTTTCTTTCTATACGTGTGGAGCATTTCATTTGCTCTTTTTGTGTGTGTGTGTGTGGGGAAGACCAGCCCTGAGCTAACATCTGTTGCCAATCTTCCCCTTTTTGCTGAGGAAGACTGGCCCTGGGCTAACATCCGTGCTCATCTTCCTCCACTTTATATGGGACGCCGCCACGGCGTGGCTGACAAGCAGTGCGTCAGCGGGCGCCCGGGATCCGAACTCGCGAACCCTGGGCTGCCAAGCGCAGACTAAACCGCTGCACCACCGGGCGGCCCCATCATTTGCTCTTTTTAAATGACAAAACTGTTCACAGAAAGTGGAATCAATGTGTTAGTGCAGCTATAAATATAATCTATATGTTCTCTGTATAATTAAATGGGGGAGGGGCAATTTCAGACCCTATGTACTATTTAGATATTTCCCTGTGTCATCTCTACAGCTATCTTTTGGACTAATCTCAAAAAAAATGCTTGAAAGTAACATTTCACTAAAAGGTTTTTTTTTTCTTCTTCTTCTTGTCAAGAGTGTTAAAATAAATCCTATACTTTTAGAAGATAAATAATCATTGCAAGAGACAGAAAATACTCTTGACATTTTTACAATAACAGGTTATTAATATAATTCACTGTGGCTGAAAGGATGTAGAATATATTTATAATGCAAGCTGAATAAAGGTTAAGTATATTTTGTGTTTTATTCTGCATCAAACATAAATATCTGTCATACCAAACCCTAGAGTAGACATAAGAAGTATCTTAGAAATCTATGATTCTCAGAGGGAGATGAGCAATTGGAAAAAGTTCCTCCTCTCTCAATAAATTCCATATCAAGTAAACCTAGAAGCCATCGCTAAATGAAGAAAAAAAATCACAATCAATCTTCAGGGTAACATCTGCAGTGCCACCTGGAAGCCCCCAACAACACAATGCCACAACATCCGAATGACACTGCAGTAGCACTGTTACATCAAGCCCCTGAGAATAAGTAATCAAGGAAATCAGTGCTGTCTCTTTCCACAAAGACATCATTTTTTTTCTGAGCGGCTACTCAAGAACAAAATGAAGAAAGAAAACTGCATATCTTGAAAAATACGAATACCTGTATCATTCTTCTGAAAATACTTCCTTAGAATTATTGAGAAGTTGTGATCTCCAATTAAAATGAAACCAGAGATTGTTTATATCAATGAGCTTTCTAAAAATAAGAAAGATGATGGAGAGATTGGGTCTTCCTACTAAAATATTTACAGACCAAAGAATTTGAAGAGAAGCTGCTCTTGTTTTCAGAAGACCTTCTTCGCTTATCGTTGAATCCTAAGTATATATGAACATACATGTTTCTTAGCATAGTTGCACCCTATGCAAGAGAGTCACAAAACATATTTGTCTTCCAAAAAGATTCTGTACTTTATAAAAGGATGCACCATAGGTTTCCTTTAAAAAGTATACTCCCTGCTGTGTTTAAAATTAGTCAATTTACAAAAATGTGAATTAGCCACAATTCTCCAGAAATACATTTGCTGCCTAAAACAAGGCACACCTACTGAAAACTGCAGTTCTGAATATCAGTCCCCAGGAAACATATATTTCAGGCTCCTCAGTAAAACAAAACAGCCTTTAGAGTTAATAATCACTGAGGTCTTATTAACCTGGCAGAAAGCAAGGCAACTCCCGACATCTTCCATTTTCCTTCTGCATGCACTGGCTGCTCCCTGCCACTCACACCCATAATCTGCATGCTTAACCTACCCTAGAATACAAAAAAGGAAGACCTCCCCCTAACTCTAGACTTTTTTTTGGCTCCTGCAATTGCTCATGCAAGTCCAGCCACACCCCCACCTCCTGCCAACTCCCTAATTCAGGGCTCTTCCACATTATTATGTTGTTCCCCCAGCCCTGTCCCCGCAGCCCCTACTCCTTTTCCTTTCAGCTGTCAGCTTATTTCTTAACCAATGCCACTGATACCATCCCCCACACTATATCAGTTCTCTCTCATAGCCACTTGGACTTTTCCTTCATGGCAGTTGTCCAGAGTTTGTATTTAAATAATTGGGATTCTTTGATGAATATTCCAGGTTTCATGAGGCAGAGACTACTTATGTTTTGCTTATTATTTTATCCCATTGCCTGGTACTATGCATAGCACATAGTGGTCTAAAAAAAGATTTACTGAATGAATAAGCGAGTCCTGCTCTCTCTCCAATTTTCTTCACTATTTTTGTTCTCTACTTTACCAGTAAAACTTTATTAAACACACACACACACACAGGGCCGGCCCAGTGGTATAGCAGTTAAGTTGTGCATTCAGCTTCGGCGGCCCAGGGTTCGCCAGTTTTGATCCTGGGCGCAGACCTACTCACCGCTCATCAAGCCATGCTGAGGTGGCATCCCACACAGAAGAGCTACAACTCTACAACTATGATACACAAGTACATACTGGGGCTTTGGGGAGAAAAAAAGAAAAAGAGGAAGATTGGCAACAGATGTTTGCGTAGGGCCAATCTTCCTCAAAACACACACACACACACTATCAAGCACACTTCTCCAAAGAGCTATACCCTACTGGCTACACCCATTCCTTTCTGCTCTTTTCAGTCCTCTTCTACCCATAGAGATCTATTGTAACCAATCTCCCAAGGTTTGCCAATAACTTTCTACTAACAGAAAAATTCACTGGCTGCCTCAAGCTTCATTCCCTTTCACTTCCCTTCAGTGGATGTTGATGACCTTCCCACCTTCCCTTGTTGTCTTCCTACCTCTTTCTTGACTCTTTCTCTCTCCCTCTCTCTCCTCTCTTCCATCTCCCTCTTTTGGCATTTCCTCAAGATCACCTTCCTTCCCATTCCAGCCCTTCCTTCTGACCTCCCTACCTCTATTAATGATTTCATCATTCTTCCAGTCCCCAAATTTTAAAGCTGTCACTCTCAGATATTCATTTAATCAATGCCACACGTTCCCTCCAGGGAAGGCTCCTACTGGCAAAGTTTCAGTTCAGGTTCTCCTTAAGACTTACTCCTGGACCATTTCAACTTGCTCCTCATTCTAGTCCATTCTGTGCACCACTACCTTTTCAAATGTAGCCCAACCACATCACTCCTCCATCCCATTGCCCCGAAAACCAAATACAAAAGCCTCACCTTGACTCTCAAGGACATTATGACATTGCCCCCTGGAAAAAACTGAATGACTCCTAAACACATCTGGCAGTTCTCTACTTTCATGCCTTTGGTCACACACAAACCCACACTTACATCCTCTCCATTCACTCCAGTCTAGCTAAGTTTCATCCATATTTCCAAGTACATTATAAATGCCTCCTCCTCTGTGAAAGCTTTTCTGATGTTCCAAATGGATGGAATCTCTCACTCTTTCACCTCTCATAAGCCTTTGTATTAACTTGGTATCATAATTATTTGTGCTCCAGAGATACCTTCCTCTTATAAGGTCTTTAAGAATAAGTATGTGTTACCCACTTGGAAAACTGGAGCACAGTACCTTGATATCCCAGAGTATCCCCCCTAAAGGACCATATTTTCCCTAGCAAAAGGATTCTCTAAGTGATTAGTTTTAAGAAGTTATTTTATTAGGGCTCTTAATTATATATAAATAATTTTGGAGAAATTATTTAAATTGTCAATCGGCATAAATTGAATTTTCAAGGGTATTTATTTCAATGGCTTCTAAGAACATATGATTTTTTGGAAGTGAGGCGATAATTAATAATGCAAACAGGTGAATGGATTCAGAACCCATCACCCCAAATACGTCACTTCGGTATATGGATTATTTTGAGCTGAATGCACTTGAGAAATAGCAGATGCAGGAAGGAGGTCTATAACCTCTCCCTTCTACCTAAAAACAGGTCATAAAATTTCCCATGAGAAAAGTGCCCTCCCTGTATCAGGAAGAGAAGAACAGTCTTATCACAGAAGACTAAGAGTCGACACCATAATGAATCTATCCAAATAAACCTACTAAAAAAAATCTTATCTTCCATTAGTTTCCCCCATATATTTCCTAATCACTGTCCCACAGTTTACTGCCCCAGCCCAAATCCCTTTCTCTTGTCAATTCTCCCACAAATTTATCATTTCTTTGTTTAAAAAAAGTATATAAGCTCTTGGTCCTACCTGTTGTTCAGGTCTTCATTTTTCTTATGAGGACCTTTGTGTGCATATGAAATATTAAATAAAATTTGTACACTTTCCTCCTGTTAATCTGTCTTATGTCAATTTAATTCTCAGGCTCAGGTATAGAACCTAAGAGGGTAGAAAGAAGTTTTTCTTCCTTTTCACATGCTAGAAGGACTTAAAGTTTTGAAGGTTTGGTACTGATACATTGAATATAAGTGCATTAAAATTAAAAAAAACAAACAATACCAGGAGCATCTTCCTTAACTAGTAAAGTATCAACCAAAGCTCTAAGGCTCTCATAGGAGAAGCTTCTTTATCACAATAGGAAGAAGCAATCACTTGAAGAGAGTCACTGGGGCCTTGACTGTCTGTTACTGGAGGACTACTATCAGTGGGGGCTAGGAGGCTTCTCCCAAGCTAGAAGCAGGTGAGCCCACCACTGACCACACCCTCCTTCTCTCTCATTTTTCTCCACCTGCCGCACAGATGAAGAGAGGAAAGTGTGTTGTGACTTGTGCTAAAACCCCCCACATAATCATTGAGGATCATTATTTAGAATTGGTAGGTACAAGCAATAAAGAGCACATGTGTTGGAATATAAAGTATTACTAATCAGTTACCTGATACCCGGGAGCAAGATCTTGGGGTTTAATCAAGAAGAATTATACCTGAGTCTTTTGTTTGCAAGGAAAGATAAAACACTTGCATATAGTAAAAATAAACATGTTTGTTGAATCTTAAAATTTACAAGCCATTTGAAGACATCAACAAATTAAAAATGAACAATATTATAAAAGTGATAGAAGTTTATGGAGGACCCAAAACCTGAGATTGGTTTATGACAAAATTTAGCTGTAGAGATGTTTTAGTATTGTTTAAAATGAAGACTGGAAACAAACTAGATATACAATAGCAAGGGATTTACTGAGTAAATTATAGTGTACCCATACAATGAAATATGCTCCAGGCATTGAAAGTGATATTGGAGGTATATTTTTTAACATGAAAAGTTGTATAAAAACAGAGGTAAAAAAGTTCAGTATAATCCGTTTTGTATTTTAAATGTGGTATACACATTTATTAATATTCTGTAAGACAATATACCAAAAATGTAATAGTGTTCATAGGCGGTACAAATCATACATTTTATTCTCTTTCTTTTAACCTATACAAATTTTCTATATATTTAATCTTTCTATAGTGAACGTGCATTTCTTTAATGTTGTTTATACTAAAAGGAAATAATAGGATCAGTACTCTTTAAATGAAGATGGGAAGTGAGGAAGGAAAATAGATATCTGTCAAACAAAGACTAAAATTACAGCCATAAGACCTTCTGTGGTGTAGAAAAGGAAATCACGTTTCAAAGGAAGATTATCCTTATCATTATGTAAATAATTTTTTTAAAACTCCCACACACCAGAATTTTTAGTAAGACATTTCAATAGGAAAGCAAGGTGCAAAGAGTCAAATAGTGACGAAAGAGTAAAGGTGGAAAGCAAGGAGCGTTCCCCCTAGAAAGGAGAACAAAGAACAGGTCACAATTAACAAATTAGTACATTTCCCAAGTAAATCTTTCCAAAAAAACTTGCTGTTTATTATGACCGCTCTGTGAAGTCTTCTCTTGGTAAGTGAGAAAAAGTTGTACCCCTAACATACCTAACAGACCTAGAACATTTCTAAAGACTTATTTTAAAGCAAAGAAGTTTTAAGTTTTAATTTCTGACTATTAGATTATTTCTTATGTGCTTGAAGCTGCCAGACTTAAAAAAACATTAGCTTTCATTGTGCCCAACTTTCTTGTAATACCGATTGTTGCCTTTAGATTACTAACTTTAAGGCAGGGACAGGAACATTGCTGTAAGCATTTTCCTAAGTCTGCTTACTCTCCAGAAGGACAATCAAGATTCCACAGTTACTGTTTAAGGGAAGCGTATTGGAACAATGACAATGGCCTGGAGCCCAGCATTTATTGTTACCTGCCTGACTGAGACGGCCTGGGTTGCCTGAATATGGATCTTCAGTTCTCTTTCTGGTTTCAATTGCCCTGTTATGGGGGGCATTGTTGTTGCTTTAATTCAGGTATTGTCAGACTAGTACCTTCCGTTCTTTTAATCATTTGTATGCATTTTTCTCTCTTAGAACAATGAAAGAACAGTCACAATGGTCTCCCTTTTCATATGTGGTAAATGAGCATGAGACAAGTAGTAATTCACTCAGGCACAGGGATGCAGAATTGGTAAATATATTCTATTTTCCATTTTAGACTTGGTCATCTGAGCATCACTACCTCTCTGCCTCGCAACATCAGTCGAGTATTTTAGGTGCTTGTTGAAGCCAGTTGACTTTCACTGCTCTGGTATTCTCCAACGTGAATCCTTTGTAGGGAGGGCACAGCTGTGTGCATCACCGTCTCTCAGAGGCAGTGACTCTGAGGTTTGGCCACCTAAGAAGTCCAAAACCCTTCCCTATGGAGCCCTCAAGCTCTCTCTTTCCTCTCCTTGGGCCAGTGGTTCTCAAACTTCCATACACATCACAATCACCTAAGAAGCTGTTAAAAATCAGTCTGCCGAGGCCCCATCCAGGCCTGCTGAAGCAGATTCTGAGGTGACCTGGTGAGAAATCCCCTCTCCTTTGTCCATGGAACAGGGCACTGTGGTTTGGAGTCTCTCCAAGGTCAAGAAAGGCCCAGACCACTGCTAGTTTATGAGATCCTAAGTACACTGAAAAAGGGGGACATGTAAAAATGAGATTTCAAAAATGGTGAGATATTTTTAAAACTTATACTTAATGAATTAATTCCTGCAAAATATATATATGTACATATTGTCATATGAATATATATGTATATATACATGTATGCATAATACATTCATGTAACTGCTATTCATATGAAAATTTCATGCTGTATTTTAAAAAAAAAATCTCTTCAGAGGCGCGGATGGACCAGGCAAAGCTGCAGCACCGCCACCAGGTCCATTTGTGGTCCAGGTCCGCCCCACATTCGCCGCCACAGCCACGGGAGCACAGATGGAGACCGTCTCCCCGGGAGACAGGCGCACCTTCCCGAAGCACAGCCAGACCTGCGTGGTGCACTACAGGGGAATACTTGAAGATGGAAAGAAATCTAATTCCTCCCGGAACAGAAACAAGCCCTTAACATTTATGCTGGGCAAGCAGGAGGTGATCCAAGTCTGGGAAGAAGAGGTTGCCCAGATGAACGTGAGTCAGAGAGCCAAACTATCTCCCAAACTATGCCTACGGTGCCACTGGGCACCCAGGCATCATCCCACCATATGCCACCCTTGTCTTGGGCTTGGAGCTTCTAAAACTGGAACGACAGGCATGGCCTCCTCCTTGTGCTCCCTGTTCTTGGATGTGCCACGGAGGGATCTGGCGCCTCCACTCGCGCACAGGCGAATCCGTATGGAGCTTTTCCTGATGTTCCACTACACTCTGTATAAACACCCACCCCGACTGAATGTGCTGTGTCGCTCGGCTTTGCTCTTCCCCTTTCTCCTGTATGTGTGTTGACCTAAACGATATGCCATAAACCTCAAGTTACTCATTTTATTTTGTCTTCATTTTGGGGTGAAGATTCAGTTTCAGCCTTCTGGATCTAGGTTTCCAGTTAAGCATGAAGTAATGGGTTAACTTTAGAATAGGAATTGTTGGGGAGGATGCAAGAATCTTTATTTTACTTTTTTGGATGACATTTTTATCTATTATATCTTAAACATTCTTGCTGCTGTGCTGCAAAGCCATAGCAGATTTGAGTTGCTGCTGAGGGCCGAATTATTCTCCAAGTTGAGAGATGTCCTTTGGTTGAATTAACAGCCTTACCCAAAACTGAAGTGGGGAGCAGGAGAGCCTTTGCTGGCACTGCCCCACTCCACCCTCCCCTGAAACCCTCTGCCTTTTGAAAGCAGATGGTTTTCCCTGAGATGTTGGACACTACAGGTATCCATCTCCCCGCCAGCAGGGACCTCTGAAGCCCTCTTCATGGCCTGGCTTTTTTTTCTTTTCCATCCTGTGGTTTTTCTAATGGATATTCAGGACTTTTGTAATCTCATAGCTATGCAAGCTCTGCTTCCTAAATTTTAAGAACTTTAATCAAAAGTTTAAATTGAAGGTGCTGTTTGTAGACACTTAACACCCAGTAAAAGCCCAGCCATCATGACAAATCCTTGAGTGTTGTCTTAAGAAAATGGTGCTCGTCATTGCAGCTTCAGCATCTCCTGTTTTTTGATGCTCAGCTCCCCCTGCTGATTTCAGAGTTTCCTGGCTTTTCCTTCCCCTCTCTCACCCCTTTGCTGTCCTGTGTAGTGATTTGGTGAGAGAAATTACTGCTGCCTACCTCCCACCTCACCCCCATCCACCCACACTACATAAGAGTTTCAAGTTTTATTATTGCAATAAAAGTGCTTTATGCTGGCTTTGCTAAAAAAATAAATAAAAATATCTTCAAATTGCGCTATAGGCAGTATGGCCTATTAATGGGCCAAACATTTAAAATTACATGATGAATACATTCTTAGATTCTCTTAGGGTGTCATTGTGCCTGTAAGTATAATCTAATTTGGAGATAACATCAAAAGTCTGAATTTGAGGTCCTGTGAATGAGAGTGAAAATAGAACTAAATGGCCCTCCTGCCACCCCAACCCCCACATAGGCTTGCACTTAGAGATAATGAACGTAAAGCACCTATCACAGTGCCCAGGACATAATAAATGCTGGCTGTAATTATAATTAGTTCCTACTCACTTCCCACAATGCTACAAGGCAAATATGTAAATTAAGTACCAGTCAAAACTCCTCTGTTCATACATGTAAGTCCCAAGGTGATCTCTCCATCCACCAATTTCTAATAACCATTATTTTGTTAAATGTGAATTTGATTACACCATTTGTTCAATGTCTGTTTAGCTATGTTTATTCTTTGTTTTTGCAAGTGGTCCTCTTCAAAGTGAAATTCTAGAGCAAGAATTCTTAACCTTGTGTCATAAATCCCCTAGAGAGATTGCGAATGCCATAAAATTCATTGTAAAATGTTGTGTCTGTCTGTGCATTCCCTTTCCTTTGGAAGGTGTCAGTAGCACCCAAAAGATTTTCAAATGGATTCATGACCCCCCAAATTTAAGATTTTTAATGTTAACTATTGGTGTGGCTCACGCCCATTTCAAGCTGCACACTGAGTACAGCATCTCAGTCCCGGATTCCTGAAGCGCTTGATGACAAAGGACAGGCCAGGATTTTATCCAGAAGACCTTGCACTTCCAGGTCCACTTGGACTCTGTCTGAGTTTCCTAGGACTGCGTGACAAGTACCACAAACTGGGTGGCGTAAAAACAACCGAAATTTGTCTCTTATGGATCTGGAGGCCAGAAGTCTGAAGTTCAGATGTCGGCAAGATTATGCTCCCTCAGAAGCCTCTAGGGAAGGATCCTTCTTGTCTCTTCCAGCTTCTGGTGGCCCCAGGCACTCCTTGTCTGTAGCAGCATAACTCCGTTCTCTGCCTCTGTCTTCATATGGCCACGTCCTGTGTGTCTCTGTGCCCACATCTCCCTCTTCATGTAAGGATACCAGTCATATTGGATTAAGGGTCCCTCCTACTCCAGCGTGACCTCATCTTAGCTAATTACACCTGCAAGAACCCTACTTCCAAATAAGGTCATATTCTGAGGTACCAGAGGTTAGAACTTGAACATATCTTTTTCGGGGGACAGAATTGAACCCATCACAGGCTGTATTCTTCCATTTACTGTGCTTATAGACAGGAAGGAAGGAAGGACAACCAGCACATACTGAGCTTTTCTCTGTCCTCTGTCTGCCCTTAATGCTTTAATCCTCACACGCCCCACTTTTACCAGTGGGGACACTGAGACTCGAAAAAAATCAGGTAACTTGTTTGGTGATGAGAACACAAACAGCCAAGTGTGAGTATGAATATGAATACAAGCTCCTCTGACACTATAGTCAGAGTGCCATTCACATGTAGTTTCTGATAAAATTAACGCAATATACAAGAACAAATCTCAGAGGAAAAAATGCTCTCTGGGCAAGTAAAATTGTATTGCATGTTGGAATGCATTTTATAAATAGATAGAATAATACAGTGACATTAATAAGTTAAACATACATTTAATTTATCATCTGGGTGAGAGATAATCACAAGTAAAGTAACGCAAAGTAAAAAAGCTTACATGATATTTGACTTTAAAGTATATTGAAAGTCAAATTTCAAGGTCCTACAACTAGTATACTTATTTAAAGTTTATTCAGAATCTATAAGATAGCATTTTTTCAAGTTCTATATTCTATTTTTTGGTTATTATAGTGTTTTGCAGCAGAAAATTTGTTATAAAGAAACATATAAAGGTATGCTATGCTTTTTTCCTGAAAAGTTAATATAACATTTATGTTTATTATATATTATATAAAATATATATTTATATATAATATTTATATATTATAAATATAACATATTTCTTATATACTTAAATATACATAATGGCCATAAAAATAAAAAGTAGTAAAGAAGATTCTATGTGAAATTAGTAATTTATCATATGACAAATAAAATGTTAAATAGCTAAGCTTTTGAACAACTCCATAAGCATTAGAAAATTCTTACACGACTTCTCTTGAAAAAGGCCGTTTGAGTTTTACTAAAAGAGAGCATCTTGATGTGTTAATTATCTTGATCTTGGTTATCATTCCACAATGTCTATGTATATCATATCATCATTTTGTACACTTTAAATGTATACAGTTATATGTGTCTATTATTCCTCAATAAAGTTGGGGGGGGGAGGAAGAGCATCTCAACACATTGGAAGTCACAATGACCTGAGCTTCTCATTTTCCAGACAATGCACAAGGACAGTGGACTGTAATTCATCAATGGGGTCCATTAAAATGCTAAAATTGAAGAATTTAAATAAAATATAATTTTACTTTATTACACTTGAGGCATAAGGTTATCTTAGTTCCAAATTTACACAGGCCAGTCCTTCATAATTCATAAAAGAAGCCATGGGGAACGGTGGAAAAAGCATCAGTCTGAGTGGGGAATGGGGGTGGAAGGTGCAGCTTGAGCAAGGAAGTGGAGCAGAGCAAAGAAAAGGAAAATCACAGCACCCATCAGGAGACTGCGGGTCACCAGTCCTTACATCTAATGCTCTGTGTCAAAGCTTCAAATATTCAGACTATGCCCTGGGTGTATCCTGAAGGGAACAACCAGCGCCTCAGGTTGCTCAATTACAATGAAAATAAAGTGTTAGTTCAAGTCTACTAGCTGCCTTAAGAGATATAATCCAGCCAAATTATCCCCAGAATTCATTCTTAATTTGTATAAAAGATAAGAAAAGTATTTTGAATTAATGCTGATTATGGCAACCATGTTCATTTTAAATAGGACTAAAAGAACAATATGTTTTATCTAAAATACGCATATAAAATTTTTCATGACCATATGTTCACTTCATAGGACATATATAGAAGAAGCTATGTGGTGCCATAGAAAAGGCATAAGCAGCCCTAGGACCCAAGGTAAGGTCTCCTTGACCAGATATGTGAACTTGAACAGTCATTTAGCTCTCTGAGCTTTGCCTTTCCAATTTATATTTTTCCTCCAACCGTTATGTTTTATACTGCTCAGGACAATTTCACTATTTTAAAATATCTTTTTAAAAAAATTAGTAGTATCTTTACTTTGAAAAAAGGTGGAGGTTTGCAAGGGCATGGTCAAAAATTATATATTTAAAAGAGCAGTTACCTGTCTTTGATTAAAACATGGTGAGTTGGCAGATTCAATTAAGACAAAAAATAAAATTCCCTAACCCGTAACTATTCCAACTTTCAAATCACTGTAAGGTTATCATAAATGTAGGCCTAAAGAGAAAACAAAATATTAGCATAAAATAATCTTTATTTTAAAGGGGCTATTAAGTCATTCTGGCATCATAATCAAAGAACAGAACTGGTTTTATGAGCAAAAATTGATCACATTCCAGAAATGTGCTACCTGCCATGCTTAAACATCTCCTTGCTGAAAAAGAGAAATAGCACAGGATTTAGAATCAATTATATGACCAGTTTGCTATAAATATTGCTTTGAATTAGATGTGATTTAATTTGCCATGACTTTTGCATCCCCAGAAACCCAGTAGGAGCTTAGCTGTTAAGATGAACTCAAGCATACAGTTCTTTTGTTAATCATTAATGGCCCCATTCCACCAACATTAATTTCCACAGCTGCCAACCACAAAAGTTCAATTGTCTCCTGAATGATAGAGCTAGAGTCTGATCCAGGAATGAATACTGTAGGTCACCTTCAGTTATAAACAATCACTCTGTATAACCCTTACCCTGCAGATGAATGGATCAGAACCCACTAACCAAGCATAACGGCATCAAGAAAACTACTCACAATTTTTTTGTTATAGCATCAGATTACCAAACATGTTGATTATCTCTAAAGGCAATGAAAGAAAAAGAATAAATCTCCCCTGTCCGCATTACCTCAACTGCAACTGAATTTTTTAATTCAACCTCTAAGACTAGTCAAAATAGAGTCATATCTGATGACAGGGAAATTATAAAAGTTAGCATTTATGTAATGCTTTTATGTGTTGGATACTTTACATGTACTATTTTATTTAATCATCACAACAAATCTATAAAGTAGGTAGCTAATAATAAATCCATTTTATAGATGAAATAACTGAGGTTCAGTAAGATTAAGTAATTTCCCAAGTTCACACAACCAGAACTGGGATTTGAACTAGTCCAACTCCAGAGCCCATGGTTAAGAATATATGCTCTAGAACATGTATTATGAACCTGGGAGGATTTCATCAAATTCCTTTTGGAAAAAAAAAATTTTTTAACGGTAATATTTTTAAATATGTATATGTACATAAAATATATTATATCCACAGAAAAATATCTGAAATGACAAATCAGAGGCATTAATAGTCTTTATTTCTTAGGGACAGAGTTATGAGGGAGAATTCATTCTTTTTCATCTATATTTTCTACAATGATTTGTATTGTTTTTGATATACTGTATTGATAATAAAAAGAGTTTTTTTAGTTATAAAAATAACAAGCCAGAGTTTACATTATCAGATGGAAATCATGGAATAGACATATTTTAATGATGAATTTACTAGTAAAGAGAAAAACTGAAGGCCTGGATGAAAACTAAAAGACTGTGAAATAGGTATGGGTTAATAAAGGTCATACTAGAAAATTCTTGCAGTTACATTTGAAATAGTTAAATGCACCAATTGGGGAATCTATTATTTTCTGAGGAGCATTTTATGAATCAATTTCTTTACAATTCACAAATGAAAGACAAGGAGTATTATTATGCCAGCCATGCTAAGATGAGAGTCCATTCATCTTAACCAGAAATTAACATTCCTGAGCAAGAATGATCAAAGGATTTGACCTCTCACCTCCCTTTGGAAGGAAATTATATGTTCCAAATTCCTCCCGTCTCTGGATAACATAACATTAAATCAAACAGTTGGAAGTAGGAAAGACTTAATATCTCTGATAGGAAACTCTTTGTGAATCCAAGAGTAATTCTCCACGGTTCCACAAACCTGTCAATTTCATGCAATCTTCCTGAAACCTCTATTCTTTTAATGGCTTGATTTTATCACTGATTGAAATTTATACCAGTTATGATCATAATAGCTATATATTGTGTAATATAATTCATTTATAATTTTAATAATTCAGTCTACACCATTGCCCACATACAATAACTTCCTAAAATAGAGTAAGGCAGTGGACATCAGGGATACTTTATTTTTGTGTGTAGCCCCAGATTTGGTTGTACTAATCATTTCTGAGTGTGCCATCTCTCAGAGCGAGGCTTTGGGTGGCTAATTCTTGTTCCTTTGGCCTTTCTGCCTGAGGTCTGAGAAAGTGAGGATATAGTCAGTGAGCATTAATTCACAAGGGAGGGTTAGGATAGAAGTCATTCAATGTCTCCCACAAGACAGAGGAACATGAAGCTAAAGAAAAGAAGGGACGAAGGAGTCAGGAACTCAGTCATTTGAAGGACCAGTGTGATCACATCAGCACTGTAGACTTGTATTAAAAGATAGTTTTTTAAAATGTAAAATCATGATTCTCATACAAATACAAAATGAATACATACCAAGATTTTATTTAGCTCATTAATTAATAAGGGAGTCAGTAAGTTGTCAAAAACAATTCAAATGAGTATTCAAAGGACTCATATATGGGCAACACTGAAATGAATTTGCTATTAGATGCAAAAATGGTCACTATCCGAGGGCAATAAAATGTAGTATTTGGAATTATCTGGAGAGGCATCAATTACATCGCCACCCACCTGACGAAATTTATCTACATCTCACTGAACAGGAACCATTTGCTTTACTGTGAACATCAAACCCCTACGTCACCCAGTAATCTTTGTGCCCATTTCTAAGTATTTCACAACTTTTTTTGACACTAGTATAATCCCCTAGTCCACTTTTCTGGATTTACATTTTTCTTTTTTTGTGAGGAAGATTAGCCCTTAGCTAACATCCACTGCCAATCCCCCTCTTCTTGCTGAGGAAGACTGGCCCTGAGCTAATATCTGTGCCCATCTTCCTCTACTGTACATGGGACACCTGCCACACCATGGCTTGATAAGCAGTGTGTAGGTCTGCACCCAGGATCCAAAACTCTGCAACACTGGGCTGCCACAGCAGAGTGCACGAACTTAACCACTATGCCACCGGGCCAGCCCCTACATTGTTCTTTAATATCCAGTTTAACATCCAAGTCCTGGCCCCTAAACCACCAGAAATCCTGCACCCTTCCAGCTGTAATTAACAGTCTCCCCTTCCTCACTCCCTAAAGCACCACAAACAGAAGGCTGGAGGATTTAACAGATTCCTCCCAAGGGTTTGGGAATAACAGAGAGGAAATTACAACACAGCATAAAATAACATTTTAACATTCTTTAAGTTTATTTGGCTATCTCCACTCAGGGGAATTTTCCCCGGCTGCTTTCCTCCATGGATCTCGTCCAGTTGCCGTGTTCGTGGCCCCCTCCTCGCTACCTTCACCGATGGTCTTTTTTAATCTCTCTTCTCTTAGTTCCAGGGACCCCAAATAGCTTAGTTCCAGGGATACACATGTGTGTTGGGGACACATACCCCAACACAAGAACACTAAAATCTGACAGAGCACTGTAGCCCTTTCCTATCAAGTCTCTTCTTCCAGCTAAGGTCAAAGTGGTGGTGGTGAGGGGACTTGAGTTTCATAAGCTGAAAAAGCCATTATCATGTTTTTCTAAATAACTCAGCCATCTATCCCAGATTTTCATCCTTACCAGAGGAAGAATCAGCCAGAGCTTTGAAATAATTTTCCTTAACATGCTCCCATCAAATTCTTAGACAGTGCTCCATCCACTACAAAACTATAGAAGAGAAGGAAGCAATAGTAAAATGTAGGTGTTTCCAATTCCTGAGCAAACCCCAGGAGTAATGTCATTTTTTTTCTTTTTCCCATAATAGTATAGACAGTGCACATAAATTAAACTCTAAGTACTTTTAAAGGTTAGAGGCAAAATATAAACTATTAATATGTAAATCAAATTTAGCAATATTATTGTCACCAATTACAGAAATATTTTCTTCTGCATATTTCTAGGAGCTAAAATTACAGACTCTAGAACTTCTAAGAGTCAGAGAATAATAAAAGCAGCTCATTTTTAAATGTACTGTGTATACTTACAATCAAGAAATTAAGATGGCTTAGATCAATGACACATCTTCATCAAATGACACACATCATCAAAATCATTAAAACCAGGATTAAAAGACAAAAACAATAGAGTGAAGGAAAATGGGAGGAGGGAAACCTCCCTTTTGTTTATTGTTATTATGACAAAACTCTCTCAAGTACAGAATCTTGCTTGATTCTCACTCCCTCCTCTGGAGAAGGTAGAAGCCACGACAATACTGCATGACAATATAACTACAACATACAGTTATTTTTACAGACAAAATAACTAAGGCATACAGAGGCTAGATGATTTGCCCCAGCCCAGAAAGTTTGAAGTGGCAGGTCTAGGTCTGGAAATTACATCATCTGACTCGAAGCCCAAAACTCATTCCTTTCCAGCATGCCACCTTGAGGTTACAAAAAATAATTTTAACTTGTAATATAGGTGTGACTAACCATATACTTTCAGAATTGTCTAGCAAATGCAACACCTTTAATACTAAGACCCTAGATTTCAAGTTGATTAGAAGTTTGCAATAAAACTTCAGCACCCCAGAGAAATACCCTTGAACTATAAGACCCACAGCTGACAGAAGCAAATATTCCCATAATTACTATCTGCCCCCTACACACACACGGTCCTTAACCCCTTAAACCTCTTACCACCTGGCTGCACTTCTACCCTAAACACCTGGTCTTGAATTGCCTAGTTACTACATAGTTGGGAAATTCTAACCTACCTTGTTGGAGGGACTATAACAGTTACATCATCCTTCCCATTTAAATCACTGCAGCAGAAGAAATGTCGAGCCAATGATTAAGCCCTGCAGCTATTACCGTGATAATCTGGCTGCTAAATCCTTTTAACTGCACTGATCTTCAATGCGGGAACATCCTTACTTCCAGCTGGGTTACCATCCCAGGCCATTTCCGTTTCTAAATTGCTGCTACATTTTCTCCACATGCCTGCCTATACAGGATCAGCTCATAGTAAATCTATCTGCAATATAGGAAACATCCCACAGATAATGAATTTTACCAATATCACACAATAACTGTCAATCACAGCAGCTCCATTACCCTCACTCTGGCGACATAAAATAAATTAACACATTTGCCAGTGTTCTTACAGTTTGTGTTCTTTGAATACTTTGTGTTATTTTTATCATAGTTATTCTTGGGATATATATATATATATTGAGAGAGAGAGGGCACTTTGTCAACTTCTCTCATGGTGAGATCTACCTATGACTATACTCTTGAAAAATAATTTTTGCTAAATCATTTAGAGCTTGCTGTTGGAAAAAGAATCTATTCTAAAAGAATCTAGTACTTAATGCTTTGGAAAGAAACTGTCTTCTTAGAATTTCAAACAGAAGAAGGAATTTTCTTGAAGCATCAAATGTATTTTAAAAAATTATTCTTGGGGCCGGCCCTATGGCATAGCGGTTAAGTTCGTGCATTCTGCTTCGGCGGCCCAGGGTTCACCAGTTTGGATCCAGGGCGCGACCTACTCACCGCTTATCAAGCCATGCTGAGGCAGCATCCCACATGGAAGAGCTACAACTCTACAACTATGATACACAACTATGTACTGGGGCTTTGGGGAGAAAAAAGAAAAAAGAAGAAGGTTGTCAACAGATGTCAGCACAGGGCCAATCTTCCTCAAAAAAAAATTATTCTTTTCTAATGTCCCCCACTCAAAAAATTATAATAGGAAAGTAAATTCAACTTTCACTTAAAGTCGACATGAAAAACTAGCTATGCATTTTTTTCAAATTTCTTCTAAATCTTTCAAAATTATTGAATTCCATCCTCTCAATAAGAGCTGCTTTTATTGTCTTGCAATATTTCTTCAAACATCCAAGTCTCATAGATTGAGACTAAGATTAGACATACTAATAGAGAACAATTTTACATCAATTTCAAAATGAAGCATCTTTCCATGTCTTGATACAGGGAAGCAAGTATAATTTATTCCATGAAATCACACATCTTCAAAAGTTATTACATTTAGAGATTAACATATCTGAACTATGAAACACAAGTAAGAGGCCCTCATTTGGTATGACCCAGCTTTTCCTATGTGACTGCTCCCGCAGTGAAAAATATTGAATTAAATAAGTACTTAAGAGTGAGATTTATGTATGTCAATTCACCAAAAATGTGTTTTTTTAAATGAGACAAGTAGTTTGGGTTGTTTCCTTTAACAAACAAGAGTATGGTCCAGTCTTTCTTTAAAATTCATCAGGGGTAGTGTGTGTGTATATATACACACATAATAAGGGAAGAACAAGAAAAGGTAGAAATAGAGAGGAAGGAACAGCAATTCTGCTGGAAAAGATAGAGAGCCCCCTCATACTGGGTAAGCCAGTTGAGTACTGGGTTCACCAGAAAAAAAGAGAAAAAGACATTGTATCCATAATGTAACAGTGGTATCCACTCCCCATAGTCATGGACTGAAATGATTAACCCTCTGACTATGGGCACTGAAGCCCTTTTCTACCACCATACAGGAATCTAGAGCTCACCTGGGGTCTAACAGTTGGTCTTGGGGCATTACTGGGAAGCATCTTCATTGGGTGTCCAAAGAATAAGGGAGCTAAATTTAGAAGCCCAAGTCAGGCCCCTAAATTACTTCTGGGCAGGCTGCAAATTAGATGACCCGGAGCAAGTAGAGCAAATTCCTACTCACATGAAGCCTGACCAACAACTAAAACTGGTCTTAGATCCAACTCAGCTCCTGCGCACTCAACCAACCCATCTCTGACTGCGGTCTCTACCATGTTGTTATCCCAGCTCTGGGCCCCAGGCGTTCAACCTCCTTCTTCCTTCTTCTCCCACAACGCCAGCTTCCCATCTGTGCTCTCTTTACCAAGTTGCACCAAGTCTTCTCTCATTTCCTTTCATGATAGCTTGAATGGCTATTCAGGAAGAGCTTCAAATATCCATAAAATAAGATTGCAAACACAAGCAATAAAAAAGTGGTTCCCAATCCATGGAGGGTTGAGGAGCAGGGTGGAGGGGTAAGGAGAGATTTGCAAGGCTCTGTTGTCAGAAAATGTGATTGCATGATTCTCTTCCCCTAACCCCCCTCTTTGACCCACAGAAAGAGTCAAATAGAAAGAAAAAAGTTACTATTGCCATTGAACTACATCCAACATTCACATTCTGCTACAGAAACTAAGAATTCCCAAACATACACCAAACTCGTGAGCAACAGTTGAACTCACATTTTGTGTACACAATTTCTACATCTTCCCTCTTCATTACAGCAATAAAATGATAGAAATTAGTGAGGTGACAGGAAATACAGAGAGAGAAGTGAAAAAAAGAGAAAAAGTTACCACATTATTGAACTACAAATGGTGCAGCCACACCACAAGACTCCAAAGATAAAAATCTACTGTGATGCAGGAAACTGATGGAAGAGGAGAGGGAGAGGAAGCTGGGAGAGCGCTCTGTGTGAGTGGAAGCAAGCAGCTTTTCTCTTTGAAAAGCAGATGAAGGTTAAGCCCTTGGGGAACTCTGACTGATGATTCTCTTTCATGAACCAGCACATCTTAAACACATTTCCCTTGAGGAGTGGCATCACCATTTCATTTCATGTTCAAGGTCACTAAAATGCTCCAAAAATAAGTTTGAAGCAGGAGCAAAAGAAAGAAAGCAAAAAAGCTGCTTTGAAAACAAAATGATGATGTGAACAGGTACACTGCTCAGTGGCTCAAGGCTCTTATCCTGACGGGTCATTTAGCTCCTGTGGATGTGCCCTTTGTGTCTCTTTCTTCCTCTAATGACTCAGCCTATTTTCAATGGCTGCACACACAGGAAGAAAGATGACAGAGGACATGCACAGTAATCAAGGCAATTAGTTTTGGAAGATCACATAATACTGACCCTAACACGAAAGGACAGAGTTCAAAGAAAAACTGAAAGTCTGGTGTTTCTTCAGGGTCACTGTCGGAGTCCCTGGACAAGTGGTGTCACAGTGAGCCTGGACTGTGTTAGGGAGGGTGGCAGAAATGGCCCCAGTATATTAAATGCACCAGATAACTCAAGCCAAAGTTGGGGACTTCTTGAATGTGATTTACTTCTCAGTCTTTAATCCAACACCAAGTCCTGTTCTTTCTTTTCCTGAAGCCTCATTGACAACTATCCCTACCCTTTATTTGGTTTCTGTCCAGGCTGCAGCTCCCTGATATCTCCCCTGTTGCCTGCAACAACTCCCCAAATGGTCCCCCAGCCTCTGGTCACCTCCAAACTTCAGTCCAGTCTGCATTCCATTGCCCGATCCATCTTCCTAAACCACCATTTAAAGAACAACTTGTTCTATTGACTATTCTTCTGGCTGTTTCATTAAACTGTCCCTTTCTTCTAGTTCTTTCTCACTAATGTAAAACATGCTTTCGTTTTCTTTTATTTTAGTAACAATAATAATAGTCTATTCTCTTAAGCATATTGTCCTCTCCAGCTACCCCTGTGTTACCTCTTTTCCTTCACCATCACATGTTTGGAGAGCATGGTCTTCACTCAGCAACTTCATGTCTTCAACACCCTTCTACTCGTCAACTCATTGCATACTAGCTTCTACCCTCTCTACTCCCCTCCACTGAGGCTCTGCCTACCAAAACCATCCACATCCTTCCATTTGTCAAAACCAAGAGTAGAGATCCCATCCCTCCCCTTTGGGATATTACTGCAGCTTTTAACACTGATAACCAAGCTCTCCTGGAAGCTTTTGAGATCACACTCTTGACTCATCCCCCCCTTGGATCTTTATTTTCCACCTTCTTTTCTCACTTCTCTTCTCCTATCCCTCCAACTTTAGTGTTTGCCAGGTTCCATCCTGGGTAATACTTGCACTTCCTAACCCCAGTGCCCAACCCAACACCTGGCCTTGCACACAGGAGCCTCTTAATAAATGCAGGTTATTAATTTACAGATTTTTCAGATCGATTGAGTCATTTATCTGTCCCAAAGCTCTCCATTGCTTACAGGGCAAAGTTCAACCTCTTCAGCCTAGAATTAAAAGCTTTCTGCCATCTGTTCCTCCCTTCCTGTTACACCTCCCATTTCTCTTCTCCAGCACAAACCTTCTCCCAAGAATCCCATCATACTCCTCACTGGCCCAATTCTGGACTCAGACTTTGCTCAAGCAGTTTCTTTGTCCTGATATACCCTCACCCCCTGCCCTTTTATGCCTATGACAATCACGTCCATCCTCCATGAAGTGCTTCAAATTCTCTCTCTTCTCAAAGGCATGATTGACCACTCAAAAGAACAGCCATCTTGCCCTCTTCACACTTTCTATCAAGTCTTTTCTATAACTCATGCATACTTCATGGTTATTAACCTGTCTGGGGAGGGACCTGAGAGGGGTAAAAGACTGTATGTGTATATAATAGGTATGATGTTTGGGCGTGTGAAGAAGCATAAGTATGCATACGCATGTGGACCTGTGGTGAACTTCCCCAGAAGGCCGACAGTGTACTCATTAACTTTTTATGGACATCCGCTGTTGTCAAATACAGCAACAGATATCTACCTGGAGCTCAATAAATACCTGGTAGAAACTGATTTTAAACTGCCAATCTTTACTCTATGTGGTCCATCCTGAAAGATCCCATTATTATGGACTGAATGTTTGTGTCTCCCCCAAATTCATATGTTGAAATCCTGACCCCCAATGTAATAGTATTAGGAGGTAGGCCTTTGGGACATAATTAAGTCATGTAGGTGAAGCCATCATGAGTAGGGATTAATACCCTTAGAAGAGACACAAGAGAGCTTGCTTCCTCTCTCTGCTCTCCACCATGTGAGGATACAATGAGAACTCGGCAGTCTGCAACCAAGAAGAAGGCCCTCACCAGATCTTAACCATACTGGCACCCTGATCACAGATTTCCAGCCTCTAGAACTACGAGAAATAAATTTCTGTCGTTTATAAGCCACTCAGTCTATGGTATTTTGCTATAGCAGCCCGAACTAACTAAGACACCGTGAACCTCTACATACTCTCCAAAACAAACCCCTGGGAGGGCTGTATGTGGCGTGAGGTTTCCCAAGGATTTGGGAAAGTAAATTATCCAATGACCTCCTCCCAAAAAATAACCCAGGGTCCATCAACAGATGAATGGATTAAAAAAAGTGGTACATGCATACAATGGAATATTATTCTGCCATAAAAAGGAATTAAATTTTGATATATTCTAGAATATGGATGAACCTTGAAAACATTATGCTTAGTGAAATAAGCCAGATACAGAAGGACAAATATTGCATGATTCTACTTATATAAGATACTTAGAATAGCAAATTCATAGAGTCAGAAAGTAGAATAGAGGTTACCAGGGGCTGGAGGAAGGGGGAAGGGGGAGTTATTGTTTAATAAGTACAGAGTTTTTGTTGAGGAGGATGGAAAAGTTTTGGGTATAGGATGGTTACACAACATTTTGAATGTATTTAATGCCACAGAATTGGACACTAATGAATGGTTAAAATGATGACTATTAAATTATGTATATTTTACTACTACAAGTTAAAAAAAAAAGTAAGCTAGGCCCTCTGATGAGCAGACTGTGGAGAAGGCACGATGCCCCACTGGCCCTGCCTGGCAACCCACCTCGCTTCCTCCCCCTGGACTGCACACTCACAGATGACCCAAGCCAGCTCAGAGACAGAAAGTCTCACACTGCCTCACAGCGTACTGGCACTTCCTTTTGCATTGCCATCATCAGGCAATTCCTCCTGAAAACAAAATGTCCCAGAAATTCAAAACGCACTGGAGCAGCTCAGCAGCTAAGCTTCCCTGCAAGGAGAAAAGACGATTTAGTCCCCAGCACACTTTACCTCTCTCTTGCGTAGTATGCCATATCGAGCAAGAATCTTCCACTCTCTGAGCTTTGACCTACCTAAAGCAGAATGGGAGAAATAACATCCACCTTGCAGGGCTATTGTATTATTTTGTAGCTCAACATGTTGTCTGATACATAAAACACTAGTAATGGTGTCTGGCATAAAGCAGACCCTCAACAATGGTAGCTGTTGTTATTATTATTATTAGTTTAATATTATCTTTCTTTTACCAGCATTACACCTTCCAGGAATGGATTTCAGAAAGTGGTCCTTTCAAACACCATCAGAAACATTGACACTTGTTCTCACTGCTGAATCCCCAAGAGTCGGGAACTGCAAATTTATCAGAGATTTGACAGCAGTATATCAAAAAGAAGCTAATTAGCTAAATTTAGCTAAAATAGAAGCTAATATTTATCACAGATCCCCTATAAGCCAAATATTTCTAAATTCCTTAAGTGTGTTAACTTATTTAATCCTCCTAACTCCCCATGAAATAGGTACTATTAGCGTCCATATTTATAC
Source organism: Tapirus indicus (assembly GCA_031878705.1). Classification (NCBI taxonomy): domain Eukaryota; kingdom Metazoa; phylum Chordata; class Mammalia; order Perissodactyla; family Tapiridae; genus Tapirus; species Tapirus indicus. The sequence continues at coordinate 44,615,197 of CM062925.1, forward strand.
AGACAAGAAAACTGAAACAAAAGAAGTTTAGTAACTTGTGCAACATTTCCTGCAGAGTCCATTTGGAAGACAAGCAGTTAGACTCCAGAATCCATGTTCTTAATCATCAGGAAAAGCAGACACATTCAAATACTCATTTATCCACAGGTATAGTGCTTCTACCTTGGCATTTTCATGTCTAAATAAAGCACTGAGTGGGCCTTTTATTATTCACTGAACACATTGAAACAATTGCAATAATTGTTCAAACAATCGAAAACAAATTGTTCCAAACTGAACCTAGTTTGGAAAATATGGAGCAAGACAATCCACTGAGATCTGAACATATTGTGTTAAAGATTTTTTTCCTCTTGTCTTTAATGCTGTTTGGAGTTTTCATGAGCTGTGAAGTCTCAAGGGAACAAGTCACAGTATCCTTGCAGAAATTCTGAATACCACTAAAACTAGCTGTCAACCATAAATCAGTATCTAGCTATTTTCCACCCTATTTATAAGAATGTAGCTGTGAAATACATCTAAAATACAAATCTGAGTACATTTATCTGAAGATGGTACTTTTAGCAATAACCTTTCAAACAGACAAATGCCATCTGTCAAAAGCAGAATAATTGCAGTGTGTCAAAATGTTGGGGGTGGAGTATTTAAGTTACCCATGTAGCTGGTTTGATAAATAGTGGAATTTCACCTGATGCCAGCTCCATTCTAGCTACCCCAGGGCTTAATGCTAGCACCAGCTCAGATCTGGTTTTTATTGAAAGAAGAAAAAATGTGTCAGAACCAGACAGTATTTCTGGATTTCCAGTGACTACTCTCAGAGGTTCTAACATTTCATGCTCAAGATGAATTCAAGACTCCAAGATTTACTCTAGCATATGTTCCACATCATATTCTGAATCAATTTTCTTTTCAGAGGTATTAGCCTCTTCTCCTGGAAATTAGACAAATGCCACATGTTTCTAATGCCCCTTTCTATGTTCATTCTCAGCAACTGCACATTAGTTTTATTAAACAAAATCAACCAGGAAAAATCAATACAAAAAGAATTTTCAGCCTCTTTGAAGCTAAAGATTTATAGAAAAGTAGATACATTCCAGGACCATACGAGGTTCTGAGCAAATGCAGATGTCACCTATTGGATCCCCAGAGGATCTCACTCATAGGATTGTGAAATGAATAAGGGAAACTTAATTAGGAGCTAGGAAGGCCTGTACAGGGAGCTCTCATGCCCTATCATACATCCTCAATTACTTGAAATAAGAAGAGACTCAGGCTTGCATCTTGGACAGGAAGTAGCAGGACTTCACCATTGAAGGAAGATTTCTCTCCCCAAGTGGCAACAGCCCAGCCAATGAGAAACATCACAACTCAGCCAATGAGAAGCTATTGCTACCCTGAACTGTTACTTTCCCCCAATTTAGAACAGCCCCTTCCTACTCCCTCTTTTTCTCCATGAAAGCAAGCTTCTCTCCTTTGTTCTTCAGATTTGTGTACAGTTCACCATAGCATGCACATGCCAAATTGCAATTTGGTTAGTGCCAAATAAACTTGTTTTGAGGGTAAAATGCCTCACTAATTTGCTTTTTAAGTTGACAGGATGGAAAACAGAGGTCTTAGTTTCACAGCAGTGATGTTAACCATGAAGCAGGGCCTCTTCCCAGGGAGATACATGGCAGTAGAATTACAACTGATAGGCTTACTATTTAGGAGTGAACAAAATACTCAATAAATGGAAACTATTTTTATATTATGTTGTGGGTTTTAGATTAGCTTAAGTACTTTCTTTTTACCTTTTAAAATAACATGTTCTTGTAATCTATTCAGAGTCAGAAAAATTTAAATCTACACCCTATACAGATCTAACTCTAAGCCCACTGGAGAGAAAGTCAAATATTTTATATAAGAAAATTATAAATATTTTATTAAGAAATATCCTGATTGTTTTCTTTTCCTTCCTAAATGCATTTAGGAAATCTCATTTGAACATGGGCTTTGAATAGTGAGTTTCATCCATATAAGAGGGTTAAGATTATAGAGAGAGAATAATAGCCAGTTACTCTAAACAAATTAAATGTATGTAGTTATAAAAAAAAACCTACACCAAATGCCATGAACTGTTCTAATCACTTTACATTTATTATTTAATTTAATACTGACACAATCCCTGAAAGGTAATATTCTTATCCCCATTTTACTATTGAGGAAACTGAGTCTTAATGCAATGAAATGACTTTCCTAAAAGCATACAGCTATCAAATGGCTGAGCCAGATTTCAGACCTAGTTCTCTCTCTGCAAAGCCTTGGCTCTGTGCTCTATTGCTTCTCAAAAATATCCTAAGGTATATCTCATCAAGTCCCTCATCACTTTTTCACTATATAATATGTTTAAATTTGAGGAATTCAGTAAAATTTTACCAAACCTCCAACATTAGCCAGCTTAAGGACTAGAATTTGACTGTAGGCTATAAGGAAAAACTGCAATTTAACTTTAAACCATAAATACCACTCAGAAATAAAAATCTGTTCATAGCTTAAACTGAAATCTAGACCTTGCTTTCCAGAAAAAGGAAAAAAACAAAACACAACACTTCCACATGTTAGCCATGAGTCAACAAACCTCATCGTATTTTGAAGTCACTCGGGTAATATTAACTTCAGATACAGTACAGGTTTGGACTCTAAGAACGTGACATCTGAGATGAATATGTGAAGAGACACATAATTCACCTGGAGCAAGCTACCTTTTCCTCAGAGCTATCTCCAGAAGAGAACCATTCACGGAGCCTACCTTTCAGGAGCAGCTGGCTCCACTGGTTGTACCGGGAAAGTTGTACCCAGAAAATTTGACAGCAGGCAGACACAGTATCCATCCACCTAGACACATGCTTCTCCCCTCCATCCTCTGTGATAAAATCTCTCTCCTCCTGAGGACCGGCTATAAAATACATGGTGTCCAGTGCAAAGTGAAAATACGGGGCTCCTTGTTCAAAAACGACTAAGAATTTCAAGAGAGCAACAGTAGAACATTAAACTAAGCATGGAGCCTTCTAAGCACGGGCCCTGGGTGACTGCACAGGTACTTTCCCACGAAGCCAGCCCTGCATCTCCTTAACACACATTCCTGCAAACACACCTGATGTCTGCTGAGCTTGTGTGATTTTTATTCCCTTTCAATATTGCCTTTGATGTTTCTTTTGTGGTTTGGTTTGGTTTGGTGAGGAAGCTTGGCCGTGAGCTAACATCTGTGCCAATCTTCCTCTATTTGTATTTGGGTCACTGCCACAGCATGGCTTGAGGAGTGGTGTAGGTCCACACCTGGGATCTGAACCCACGAACCCAGGCCACTGAAGCAGAGCACGCCAAACTTAACCACTATGCCACTGGGCTATCCCCTCCTTTGTGTTTTTTAACTGGGTAAAATTGTTGGTGAGTATGGGCCTCCAAATAGCAGGTTTGGTCCTCACTCAGCAACAGCCCACTTGGCTCAGTAGTCTGTCCTTCAATGGGCAAGGCCAAGAGCTCATTCTGACATCACAAGCAACACATCATTCAGAAGTTGATGATCCAGTGTAACTCTCTGAACTAAGATTTTTAAACCGAGCCCTTTAAGATAGTGCTGTTTCTTAAGGCTCAGTCTAACTTAAAACATAGCTGATTCACAAGTATGCCTTTTGTTTGCTTGTTTTCTCAAAACCAGACACATTTATAACAAAAGGTATCAGTGCAATGTGTCCATTAATCCTCTTCCTTTCATAAGTTCAAAAAAAATGCCACAGTATGTACTTCAGCTGTTTAGTCCTCTTTTTGTGTTTCAAAGGCTCCCCACCAGTAGAACCACATGATCATTTGCACCATCTGTGCATGGGAGAGAAACATTATTATCCAAGCCAAGGCTAAGGGTATTCTATCAAGAAAGGAACCACCTCATCAGAGAAAGGTTATGCAGGAAAGCTCCTGCCAGAAAACTCACTGTTTCCTTTTCTTTCTCTCTCTCTCATTTGAAATTCATGAAGATGAAGTGCAGCTTTTGTCTCCCATCAGTGAGATGAGCCTTAATACACTCTTGCCAAGAGCAAGCTAACACAGAGTAATTGTTTTTCATCTAAATTGCATGTCCAACCTGCTTAGTCTTCAAAGAATATAGATGCTACAGCTTTGATACCCAACTGCAGAATGACAAAGCAGAGGGCACAAGGCACGTGGGCACGATGAGAATTTTTAATCACCACCCATCTATCAGCAAGCCCTGCAACTCTGGGGCAGCAGGAGAGGAGAACAGAGAGGAGATTATTCATAACGTAGATAAGGTTCCATATTTCATTCGAGACCAACTCTTTTTTTTAGGGGGAAAAAGTGATTTAGAGGGAATTAAGATTCCCCAAGGTGTTTTTAATCTCTTTTCACTCCAGGGCCAGGTGCCTCATGTAGCACTTAAAAGACTTTCAAAAATGAAAGTAAATGCCTAGAACACAGAAAAGAGATATCCGTCTACGCAAAGCATCTGCCTTTGTTGAAGAAAAAAGTAGTTTCAGCTTTATGAACTTCACATCCAGACGTTTTATAATTTTGATGCTTTGGTTCTTATAGACTTTTGCTCTGTGTACACTACAGCCAATACATAGAAAGAGGGAAAAATCATCAATATCTAATTTTTTTTATATATCAAACCTCCTTATGTCAGTGAGTGAGTTCATTTAATTGCACATAACTGCAGACTGTTCGCAAGGAGGTCTATGTGATGTGAATAGAAAACCACGCAAAGAAATGGAATGATCAAGTCTGCTACCAATACCACCTTTAGCAGGTAGAGATGCCACCAAAAAACTGTGTGGGTTTTGTCATTGATCCTTGTGCTTCATTGTGTAACCAGGTGCCGAGACAAAAGATTTGATTCTGTTTATTGTGTTTGTTCCAGTTAATTTAATTCTTCTTGCCTGGTTTAAACTTCTATTTTCTAATTACATTCCTAGGATCTGCCAAACCTGGAGTGCTACTACAGCTTTGCTTGCACTTAGAGAATGTGAGCGTAAACTGAATTACTTCTACAGCTGTCTGTAAATAGCGTTACTGTCCTATGTCATCTAAACATTAGAAGTTTTGACCCCAGACTCCCAGTAATAGAAAGTATCTTCCAGAATGCTGTCAAATAAGAGAAAAGAGACTAGCAAGTCCACAGGATGAGATAGTCAGAGCAAGGGGAAGTGCATGGTTGGAGATGGGGGTATTAGTGTCGGCTCCATAGCTAAACGAGCTGTACAGCTGAGGCCACGTCACCTAAACCCTCTGAGCCTCAGTGTTACCTGTAAATGGGGAGTCCTGGACCCATCTCTGAGGTCACTCTTCCAGTATAAAAGTCTATAACTTCAATCTCTGTGCTTTCCTCTCTTAGTGGAGAATCAATTTCACTTTTTGGAATAGAACAGCTTTTTCTAAAGGGAAAGTTTTGGCAAAAAAAATCAACTTTGGTAACTGTGGCTTTTATATGAAGGAGATAGCCTACAATCATTAAGATGTTATTAAACACTAGAAAGCACAACATTACGTGAGGGCTTTGAAAATAAAATGTCAATTTACAGTGCTTACATTGTAGATATGTGTTTATCTAGATCCAAACTAGAGAGAGAGAGAGATAACTTGGATATGGATGTTTACTGGAGACCCATCACCTGACCTTTCATAACACAGAAATGCTATAAGAAATTTCTGTGAAACTATCTTATGCCTTAGATGCTTGGCACTACATCCATTGAGGTCCAGGTATTTCTCAAATACCCAACTCAGCTTATGTATTTGCCAGGAAGTTGAGACTCTTGGTTGTGGTTTTCCAAAAAACCAACTTAAGCAAATAAGGGTATTTATTGATTTATATAACCTAAATTTTCAGGGGTATCACTAACTTCAGGCATGGCTGGATCCAGACACTTCATGTCACCAGGGCTTGGTCTCTCTCTTTCCATGTCCTGGCTCTGTTTCCTCGAATGTTTGCTGCATTCTCAGGCAGGCATTTTGTGTATGGCGGCAAACATGGCCCCTTGGCACCTCTAGGCTTACATGGAGGCCAGGGAGGAAAAGAACTTATGTCAGCTACAGACTATGATCTCAATATCATCATTTTCTTCTGTCTTTATGTTAAACTAGAATAAGTGAAGCCAGTTGGTACTGTCTAGTGATTAGAGAGCCAAGCTGAAAATTTCCAAAGGAGTCAATAGCACTGTGGTAGCTCTTTAGAGATAGTGTCTCCATTTGGTCTCTGCCAAGATATACTACTTCATTTGAATACCAAGCTCTCTTTGGCCTGATGCAATGATATTTTTAATGAATATGGTCACAAAATTCCTTTGCTTTGCCTCAGTTTGTAGAAAGACAAATGATACATACTAGAGGTCCATAAGTATGATGAAAAGATAATATTTGGAAGTCCAGGATTCTAGTTCTGACCCTAGCAGTTGGAAAAGTCATTTAAACTCTCCATTTCATCATTGATAAAATGAGAGTGCTGAGTAAAGTAAACAAAAGCTTGTTTTGTGTTCTGAAATGTTCTGAATCCAGGTAGTGCTGACCTTGCTGTTACAACGTTGCAGGTTTTGTTTTTTGCTTTCTTGATACTGTTTTTTCCTCAACAGGGAAACCTATCATTCAGAACCCTGAGAAACACTGACCATGAAGTAGGTCAGAAACATTCTGCCAGAGATGAAAGCATTGGAAGTTTTGCAGGAGGTAAGTAGATAAGCCAATGGCCCATTATCCTGAACACTTTGGCTTCCACAGGAAAACAAGCAAGCACAGAAAGCAGTCAACCCAGCTTCAGTAGGAGCTGAGTGCCCACATATTGATCTTCTGTCTGACTGGGTCATGGGGTGCTGGTGTACATTAAGTAGGGAAAGGACTGAAAATTACATTAATTCAAATGGCTAAATCAATATTTAACAATGCAGTTAGTGGTAGTTGACCCTAAATGCACCTTTAATAAAACAAAGGTGATTCAGGCCAGCCTCCAGCATATGCCATTCAAGAATATGAATTAATGCAGAACAGACCCCTACCAATGCAGACACCTTTGCAGACTGAGCTAACTGCAGGGAGAAGGTCGAAGCTGCTCTCTTAACAAAGGCAACTCGGATTTTATTCATGTGATGCTGTGTCTTCATTTATCACCTCTCTCCCCATCTCAAGGATTGGACAGCCTTGATCTCAGCATATTTAAAAGTAGGAAAAGGATGTCGACAACTATTTCCACAGAATATTATAAATCTTTAGTGATAGCTTTGTAACCTTGAGCACTTCTTCATGAGCAAATATAGATGTTACCGGTCGTTATTCTAGGAACCCTGACTGTCTTACTGGAACATGATTTGCATATATTTGCATATAAACATATCAGTTTGTACGCCATCTGCATTAAGGATTACTGAAATGTTTGCTTATATTAAAGAGGATGCAAAAAAGAATAAAAAAGAAAGGCGTAAATAGAGGCAATCTCTTCAAGATGTTAGAGAACCATCTCACCTGTTATTAGCTATTGGGCTCACAGATGTGAGACTTTTTTAACTTGCTTTGCTCCCTGTAAAATATCCTAAGCTATAGAGCATTATAGTTATCACTACTAAGGACTTGGTGATAACTCTAAGAAAAAGGTCAACCTAAGAATCTATTTCAATATACCTTAAGGCAGCAGGAGGCTCTAGGGAATTCCCAAAGGAGCACAGGGAGCTTTCCATGATTTTGTGACCTAAAGATGCCAGTGCTGATGGTGCTATTTCCCTTGCACTCTTGTTGGGCTGCAAGGACAAATGTGTGATAATTAGAAATCTCTCCTGAGACACTCCCTTTTGATTTGTTGTTTGGTGATGGCTACAGTTCCTCTGCAGCCTTGCTTCTCTCAGGTTTGTCTGCTGGTTACCATGGCAATGTGGCTCAATGCATCCTATGAGCTAAATCAGCATTCTGCCTCATGCAAGCTACTGGGAGTAGGACTTCACTGAGAATTGGGCAAGTTTCGAGGTTGAATGTAAAACCAATTGCTTGAAAATATGATCCTATGCTTGAAAGGATAGAGGGACATTCCACAGAACAAGATCACAGTTTCTTTGTCATCAAGGACATGGAACAAATATCTGATCTACCACAGGGCCAGCCACAAGCCCTCTGGGCAGGGTGGGTGCTGGCAATAAATGTTAGGCTCTCCAGCTAATGCTGAGACATGAACAGAAGTTGCTCATGACCTCAAGATAGCCAAGGAACAGCTTAGCTCCTGGAAATTCCCTCTGCCCAGGGCATCCCACACACAAACCACAAGGCACCCCCACATTTTCACACAGCCTCTATGTCCACATATTCACTGGATTTAAGAATAATTGTAGGAAGTTCATAGGGCGATAAATGCCTAAATCAGGAAACAAGAAAGATCTAAAACAACATAACTTTGCACCTCAAAGAACCAGAAAAAGAAGAACAAACAAAGCCCAAAGTTAATATAAGGAAGGAAATAACAAAGATCAGAACAGAAATAAATGAAACAGAAATGAAAAAGACAATAGAAAAGACCAATGAAACTAAGAGCTGGTCTTTTGAAAAGATAAACAAAATTTACAAACCTTTAACTAGACTCACCAAGATAAAAAGAGAGAGAACTCAAATAAAATCAGAAATGAAAGAGGAGGCATTACAACTGATACCACAGAAATACAAAGAATCATAAGAAACTACTTTGAACAATTATACACCAACAAATTGGACAACCTAGAAGAAATGGGTAAATTCCTAGAAACGTACAACCTATCAAGACTGAATCATGAAGAAATAGAAAATTTGAATAGACTGATTACTAGTACAGAGATTGAATCAGTAATCAAAAACTTCTCAACAAAGAAAAGTGCAGGACCATATGGCTTCACTGGTGAATTCTACCAAACATTTAAAGAATTAATCCCAATCCTTCTCAAACTCTTCCAAAAAATAGAAGAGGAGGGAATACTTCCAAACTCATTTAACAAAGCCAGCACCACCCTGATACCAAAACCAGACAAGGATGCCACAAGAAAAGAAATTACAGGCCAATATCCCTGATGAACATAGATGCAAAAATCTTCAACAAAATAGAAAACCAAATTCAATAATATATTGAAAGGATCATACACCATGATTAAGTGGAATTTATTCCAGGGATGCAGGGATGGTTCAACATCCACAAATCATGATACACCACATTAACAAAATGAAGGATAAAAACCAAATGATCAATTAATGTAGGAAAAAAAGCATTTGAAAAAATTTAATTAATTACATTTTTTAAAAAGGGCTAGATGAAAATTAAACTGAGTGTTAAAACATGGTCAAGATTAACTTACTTTTGTACTTTTCCCTATAGATTTGTTTATTTCCAAATGAGCTTATAATTTACAATTTAAAAAACTAAAACTCAAAAAAATATTGATTACTGTATTTCTCATCTCCTTGGCAATGATGCCTAAAATAGTTACAAATTCACATTTATTGATAGACCTAGCTAATACAGTCAGTTAAAGAAGTCACAGAGATAACATGGTCATGTAAATTATTAACTGCATGTAAATTATATATTTTTTCCTTTATCAAACCTATAATCTATAAGCCAGTAACCTCTACCAGAGGCCTTATAAGGGAGGCCTTGATCTCTAGGAGGATCAAAGAGAAATGGAATGCAAACCAAACAATGTCACTAGAAAAACAACTCAAAGTTCAGTCCGCAGGATCATTTTCATAATCACACATACCTTTTTAAAAACAGGACCTAACATTTGTCAAACAAATATCCAGATCTGAAAGTCTGGTTAATCAAACACAAAACATGAGTACTGGCAAAAAATCAGCAAGGTGGAATACAGAGAATAGTTATTGTCACTTCTAACCAAGAAACACAGTAAGTCTCATTCAAAGTATGAAATATCATTCCAGGATGCAACAAAATTTTCATAGTACAAGAGGACTTCCGCTTCCATTTAAGATGTAGAACGAGGGTTGGCCAACTTTTTCTGTAAAAGGCTAGAGTAAATCATTTTTACAGATTATATGATCTCTGTTGCAACTACTCAATTTGTAAAACTACATAAACAAAATGGGCATGGCTGTGTTCCAATAAAACTGTGTTTATAGAAACAGGTGGTGGGCAGGATTTGGCCCACAGATCAGTTTGCCAACACCTAATGTAGAAAGTCACAAGTAAATGTTACTCTCGCTCCAACAATGAGAACAAGCTGACTAACATGCAAACAATTTTTGAGCCCATCAGAGAGCTAAGGTCACCAGGTAAACTAATGGACTAAAACCCAAAGAGTGACAAGCTCCTCCAAGAAGAGACAAGAGCTACTAATTATTTCACGTATGACAGGGCAGCAAGAAGAGGAAATAGCCATAATGCAAGTAAGGAAAAAATCCTGAAAATTTAACAAATTCCTGAAAGTCAAGTAGGGTTATCCACTCATCTACCAGTGGACACTTAAGTTGCTTCCATATCTTAGTTATTGAAAATAACGCTGCAATAAACATAGGAGTGCATATATCTTTTCAAATTAGTGTTTTCGTTTTCTTCAGATAAATACCCAGAAGTGGAATAGCTGGATGATAAGGTAGTTCTCTTTTTAATTTTTTGAGGAACCTTCATAATGTTTTCCATAGTGGTTGCACCAATTTACATTCCCACCAACAGTGCATGAGGGTTTCCTTTTCTCCACATCCTCACCAACACTTGTTATTTCTTGTATTTTTGATAATAGCCATTCTAACAGATACGAGGTAGTATCTCATTGTGGTTTTGATTTGCATTTCCCTGATGATTAGTGACACTGAGCATCTTTTCATGTGTCTGTTGGCCATCTGTATGTGACACTTCATTTTTATCACTGAATAACCTGCATGCTGGTCTTGAAAGGGAGATATTGGTTACTTTGCCAACACACTGCTCATAGATCTCACACACTTCCAGATAAGAACACGGAAGAATCTGGAAACACAAAATGGAGGTCTACTAAATACTTCCCAGCTTATTTTAAAGCAACTAACAATAATAATCTTTCTTTCTTTTTCTTTTTTTTTTGTGAGGAGGACCAGCACTGAGCTAACATCCATTGCCAATCCTCCTCTTTTTTTGCTGAGGAAGACTGGTTCTGGGCTAACATCCATGCCCATCTTCCTCCACTTTATATGGGACGCCGCCACAGCATGGCTGGCAAGTGGTGCATCGGCCAGTGCCCAGGATCCAAACCCGTGAACCCCGGGCTGCCAAAGCGCGAACTAAACCACTGTGCCACAGGGCCAACCCCAATAATCTTTCATTTTTAAATGCAAAAAGAAAAACTGTATAAATGCTAAATTAGATTGGACATCAGGATGTTAGGAATAAATCAGGCCTGTCTCAGGCAAATAAACGTATGTTCTCCCAAACTTAATGAGATTGAAACTCACTAGGGCAAAGACTGAGTGCTGACTACAGAAAACTCATTCACAGCTCCCTTCTCCCTTTACTTTCTCAACTTTGCAGTTGGAAAGTTAGAACACCTTCTCATGCCCCCTGCAACTATGGGTGTCCTCAAGACCCAGTTCTAGCCAAAGATCTGTAAGAGATGCTACTGGGGGGTAGAGGGGGCTTTGGAGAAAACATCTTAAAAGAAGCAGACTGACATGGCCCTTCAGCTGCTGGCCCTTCAGGCTTCCCCTTTCTACTTTCTTTTGTTCAAATATGATGGCTAGAGGTCCAGTAGCCACCTTCCAACCATGAAGAATGAGGAAAGAAGCCAATAAAGATGCCTGAGTACTTGATGATAGTGTTGACATCATGGGGCATGGAGCAGCTACACCAGTCTCTGGGCCTCCAAATGTGTACAAACAAAAATCCTTCTCTGTTCATATGGCTATAGTAGAGTTTACTTCTGTTTGCAGTGAAACACTTTCCTCATTGAAATGCATCCAAGTTCTTTCAATAAAAACTGTAACATTCATTACACCTATAGAAGGGCTTCTTTCCCTACTATTCTTCCCTAAGTTAACTCTACCTAAATGGAACTTTGACGATTTATGACTGGTGTATGTTAGATCTAAAGTGTCATTTGGATTCAATAATTGAAAAACACACAGTAACAAGCATTCTTTTTTTTTATTGTGGTAACATTGGTTTATAACAGTGTATAAATTTCAGGTGTATATCATTATACTTCTATTTCTGCATAGATTACATCATGTTCACCACCCAAATACGAACTACAATCCATCACCACACACATGTGCCTAATCATCCCTTTCATCCTCCTCCCTCTCCGCTTCTCCTCTGGTGACCACCAATCCACTCTCTGTCTCTATGTGTTTGTTGTTGTTTTTATCTTCCACTTATGAGTGAGATCATACAGTATTTGACCTCCTTCTGACTTATTTTGCTTAGCATAATACCCTCAATGTCCATCCACGTTGTCACTAATGGCTCGATTTCATTGTTTCTTATGGCTGAGTAGTATTCCATTGTGTGTATATCCCACATCTTCTTTATCCATCCCTCCCTTGATGGGCACTTAGGTTGCTTCCAAGTCTTAGCTATTGTGAACAATGCTGCACTGAAGACGGGGTGCATGTATCTTTACACATATGTGTTTTCATGTTCTTTGGATAAACACCGAGCAATGGAATAGCTGGATCATATGGTAGTTCTATTCTTAATTTTTTGAGGAATCTCCATACTGTTTGCCATAGTGGCTGCACCAGTTTGCACTCCCACCAGCAGTGTATGAGAGTTCCCTTCTCTCCACTTCCTTTCCAACAATTGTTGCTTCCTGTCTTGTTAATTATAGCCATCCTGATAGGAGTGAGGTGATACCTCATCGTAGTTTCGATTTGCATTTCCCTGATAGTTAATGATGTTGAGCATCTTTTCATGTGCCTGTTGGCCATCTGTACATCTTCTTTGGAGAAATGTGTGTTCAGGTCTTTGCCCATTTTTTAATTGGATTGTTAGTTTTTTTGTTGTTGAGATGTATGAGTACTTCATGTAGTTTGGATATTAACCCCTTATCAGATATATGGTTTGCAAATATCTTCTCCCAATTTTCAGGTTGTCTTTTCATTTTGTTGATGGTTTCCTTTGCTGTGCAGAAGCTTTTTAGTTTGATGTAGTCCCATTAGTAACAAGCATTCTTACTACATTTGCTTTCTTTTCCAATTATTAAGCACCTTCTAGAGGCTGCCTAATATGTAACTTTTATGCATACAAGTCATCACAACTTTACTGAAAACTCCCTGAAGGCAGAGACAGGACCATATACTTTGGCTGACTTTATGAAATTTATCAATAATTTGATAAATTTAAAAATTAAATAAAGTGTTGGAAGCACTTTGCACGTGCTTTTACTTTCCTAATATCAGACACTGTTAGAAATGTTTTCTTAAAGCTTTATGTTTTAAACATTTCTAAAAGCTCTAAAAACTTTCTCTGATTCCAAGTTATAACAAAAATTGGGTTGAAAAGTAGATTTCTCTCCTTTCTTAGATTAGTTTTAAATAAACTGAATTTTATATCCCTGTTTAGTTTTTTAAAGTTGATTGGCAAGAAGCCAGCTTTCAAAACTGTGTAAATTAACCACCTTAGTTAGTTACAAAAAAAGCAAATAACTCATTTCAATCCCCCAAAATCTATTTGTTACTTCCCTTAGAGTAGATCTGCTTTTAAATGCGAAGATGATTGTAAATCACTCTAAATTGCCCATAGACTGTGTTATATTGTTCCCCAAGATGAACTTTAAGAGGCATCTTCTGATTTATGTTTGTGATCAAAATAAAGACAGCCTGATGCATTTGCTGTGTGAGCAATTTGCACTCCACTTTATGTGCTTAGTCAAATGCCAAGTGAGGTAGAAGTGAGGTAGAAGTGAGGTAGAAGAATGAAGAATACAGGAGTAGGTCTTAGTACTGGAATTTACCTGGTTTTGCAAGATCTATAAGTGAATCACTTGGTTAGTCACACACTGTTCCGCTGGGATTCACTTAATAATTTGTACGTGTGGATCAATCTTCCTTCCCCAACTAGACTGGGTTACTTGAGGGCAGGAAATGTGCCTTTTATACATCATTTTGTATCTTCACTGCACGATGTGCTCCTGGGCACATAGTTGAAATGGAGTGAATACCATTCAAATGATTGACTGACACGTCATAAGTTGATAGCTATTTCAGGAGAATAAGCCCTTCCAGTGATTACTAAAGAGAGAAAAATAGATTGTCCTTGATTCCCAGTGTTTGTAAGCACATATTCAATAAGACAGCTTCTCAAGGGCATTCCTTTCCACTTTGAAAATCCCTTGGAAAATATTTAGCACCTGTTCTTAGAATCAGTATTGACTTGAAGGAAAATGCTTATAAATTCTTTCAGACTTATTCCTTCTGTGTTCTTTTTCCTTTTTCCTTATTGTATCCCCTTCTGCTAAAAACAAAAAATAAACAAAAAAACCTTCAGCAATCCTCAATCGTATACTAAATTAACCAACCCTTCACCTTGACTTTTACCACTTTACCCTTCTAACTTTATCTGCTATTACACTTATTTGTTCCAGCCAAATCACGTGAATTCTGCAATCCCTGGACACAATTCATGCTTCCCTGCCTCCACCTTGTCGTGCTGTTCTCTCTACCTGCACTACCTTCCTACATTCTTTGCCTGTCATGATTCTACTCATCTTTGAAGACACCTCCCAAATGTTGCATCATCCATGACTTTCCCAAGGAGATATGAGCGCTTCCACTCCCTGAGGTTTTGAAAGGTTTCCTAGGGCTCTTATTTGACTTTATTACATAAAACGATGAAGTATGCTTTAAACAATTTCAGCTGCCTGTTATATGGAACTAGAAAACACCATTTATTAAGTGGTAACCTTGCCAGTAACTGTTAACTCTCTGCATGTTGTCATTTAATCATCACAATCTTATTACTCTCCCCATTTTATAGATGAAGAAGTGCTCAGCACAGGGTGGGGACTCAGCTTTAGGCTTACATATGGGGTGACCAACAGTCCTGATTTTCCTGGGATGACAGGTTTCCTGGGATGCAGGGCTTTCAGTGTTAAAATTGGGACAGTCCTAAGCAAACTGGGATGGTAGGTCAATCTATTTACAGAGCCTGTGCTGTCTCATGAACGTCTTCAGGCCAATCCTCACACCAAAGGCTCAGAGGTAGGAGAGGGTGGCTGTCATGGTCTGGCAGTCAGGAGCTTCCACTCCCACACACACACTCCACCCTGTCCCAGTCATAGGCAGAGCTTGGTCAGAGTGAGCTGCTGGGAGGAAGGGAAGGAAGCCCAAATGGGCTGGAGGAAATCTCCCCCCACATCTAGCCCTGTTCCCAACTCCTGACTGGGGAGCATCCTCACCCTAGGCTTAAGCTAGATTCTCTCACAGGCCTAACAGCCAAGTTTTGAGGACTTTGATAGGAAAGTGGGTACCAGCTAGATAGCTCCACTCTCACTCCCCACAGGAAAAACAGAACAAAATGCAGGCCTTTGCAGAGTTGCAAGAAGTTGCTGGAGAAATAAAACATTCTACTCAAGCCCCTGATTGACCAGGTCACCCAATCCCTTCACACACATCAAAGGAAGGCCTAACCCCTCTGGAAGCCCTGAGGTTTCTATTCCAGACACATTGATGGACCCAATGCCGACAATTCTGTACACCCGGACAAGTGCAAACAACCATTTGGCATAAACTGGCCATCCAAGACTTTCTCCTCCAGAGGAACAGACTATCCCCCAGAAGCATCCTGAATAGCCAACTTGTGCAGAAGCAGGCCTGGCTGACACTACCCGGAGCTTCAAGTCTAGTGAGTAGGTTTCCCCATGGTTCATTTGGGCCTGATTATGATGTGATTATTCAGATTCAGTGATTCTCAAGCCTGTCTTCTCATTAGAATCATCTGTGGAGATTTTAAACCTACTGACGATCTGACCTTACCCCACACCAATTAAATCAGAATGTCCAGAGTAAGGCCCAGGTGAATCTAATGTGCGGCTAGGGTTAAAAACCATTGCTCTAGCCCAGTGACCCTCAAAGTGCTGTCCCTGGACCAGAATCATTGTCAGTTTGTTTTTATGCTAAGAGGTAAAATTATGCTATAGGATAAAATTAATTCTGCATTTCCCTTGACTTCCATTATAGCAATAGAGGTGTCTCTGTCCATGGGAAAATGGCCCAAGGGGCAGAGTTTGGGCAAAAAAGATTTAATATAGTGACTATGTATATAGAAGATGCTTAAATAAAATAGAAATATAACTTTGTGATACTTAAGTCACAGGATTTCCTCTCTATCTATCTCCATTTTCCTTCATTGGACCCACTTCAGTCTTTCCTGGTTTGCTAGCATTTTTCCCTAGATTTGCAGGTCTCTTGAATGAGCACTTCCAGATCTCAAATTTGGCTTCCCACCTTTATCTGGAGAGTTGCCTCTCATAAAGCTATCCTGTTTCAACACCCTACCCTTAGATGTTTTTCTCTCACAATCTAAGAAATGCTAGTTGGAAGATCATACTTACCTGCTGACCATGCCGAGCCATCCAGTCTTTGGTTAAGTACCAGCCTGCTGCTTACACTCATTAATTTGGACCCAGAAAGTTGGTATAAATTTCAGGATGTTGCTTTGTTCGTTTCAAATAATTTATAGAAAAAAATTTATTGGAATGATACTCTGAAAATGTTGTGGTCTGAATTTTCTAACATTTGCTTTTTTTAATTGTCTTAATAACAGTGATTATTTTTCTAATGTTACATTAAAAGTGGCAGTTTAAAATGTTGGAAAGGAAGAAGATGTAATTTAATGAAGGGCATCTTTCTCCACATTGACATGAATGTTAAATCTTTTTTTTTTTTAAAGATTCTAATGTGGTCTAATTACTTTAATTTAAAATTCTGGGTATGCATGTTTTATTCATGACTTTCTAGATGATTGAGAAAGTTTTTGCAGCTCCTTTGAAGCTCTAACTTTGGAAATATAACAAATAATGAAGCCATCATATTTTCAAAATGCTCAGATAGAGGAGACTTTTGAAAGACAGTGTAATTGTGAATCAAAGCTTAATCAGCTGCTGTGAAATGAGTTTTTAATTATTACATTGCCCCTGATATGCTGGAGTTCACCAAGGTTAAGAGAATGACCTCACACATTTCCTCTGAAAGGGTAGAATTTTTTTCCTTTGCAGCGTATCACCTTAAATATTCAGAAACTAAGTTGTTCTACTTCCCATGAAAATACTCCTCAGAAACAATTTTTCACACTAACCTTTGGTTAATCTCACACGACAAATGGAAAGTGTCACTCATTTTTCGCTTACTGAAATGCATTATTTCTGCAGTGAGCATAATGGCTTCTGAATCAGAATACTCATCTCCTCCCAATGAAAAAATTCATATTTTCCAAAGTAATTTGTCGGTTTACTAAAGAGGAAATCTAAAAGGATGCTCAAAGCATGAATCTTCAGATTTCAGAATTCTGGATCAAAATAACTGGTTTTATTTCAAGTGGCCGAAAGTAATACATATTTTTCCAAACCAGAGAAGAGTGTATTTGTACAGGAGGCTCTCCAGGGAAGTCAGTACCTGATGTCACTTGATGTAAAGTTCAACTCAAACAAATATCCATTTGTAGCAAATGGAATCTGCTTGAGTTGAGAGTGAAAGAGATATGGTGTGAATAACTTCTTAAGCTTCCTGCCTCAAATGTAGACATTTACATCTGTATTCTAATTTCTGGTCACTAAATAAAACCAAGAGATCAGAACTTAAATGTTTTAAAGTTCCCTAACAATTATAAGAAAATTATTACATCACCACATGTCCAAAGCAAAATCAAAAGACTTTTGATTTCAACTCTATTGCCATATTTTTCCTTCAGATTGTAAAAAATTTTGCCAAAGGAAAATCTAGGCTCTGCGTAGAAATCGCTACTAACATCTTGACCTGTTCTAAAGCTCTCTCTACAAATGAGCTTGAACTGTGATTCCAATGCAGTTTTTAAGGAGGGGAAGTTAACTCATTTATTTGAGACTCAAAATGTCTCTGGTTCCTTAAATATATATATTCAACCAAATCAAAGAAACAGGTGAGATGTTGCATGAAGAATGACTCAGAGTTCCCATTGACAGTTTCCCTTTTTGAAAAATGCAAACAACCTTGGGCTCATTTAAGGAGAATAAGTAGGATCCTGAAATAAGCGTTCCTTGTAGGAGAGTTGTCATTAAAATGCTGCACCAGGGGTTTGATTTGCATAAGATCTGATTACATTTAGCCTCTGTTCCCGTATCTGTGCTGAATCAATGTCAATTCATCAACACACAGGTTATCTTTTCTGCTCACTTTAGAATGGCCTCAACTTCTAATTGAGAAATACAGCATTGCACATCCCACGTGTCCCTCTGTCACATGCTTTGTTTGTGCTACTTCTTGGCTGAAAGGGGAGATCAGTCAAGTCTTAGACAGGATTTCTAAGGTTGAGCAAACCCTATGTAATTTACCTCTTGAGAATGCTATCTATGAAAGTATCTAACATCTCTGCCATTGGAGATAAGTAACATAAGAGCCAACAGACTTACTAGAAATAATAGTAACAGCTAACATTTACTGAATAATTACTAACTGCCAGATCCTAAGCTAAGTGCTGCCCAAGCATTGAACCTTCTGGCAACTACTGTTATTAACCCCATGTTTCCAGATGAGGAAACCAAGGATTAAAGAGGTTACTTAACTTGCCCAGTATCACAGCCTCCTCACTGGTGGAGCCAAGACTTCAACTCTGAAGTCCGTGCTCTTAGACCTACATTTCCCAGGAGCTGAGTGATCAATGTTCTAAAATTGTACAGACCCAACCAAAGTTAAATCTGAGCTCTGCTCCCAGTAGCACTATTGAAAATCGAAACTTCAGAAGCAAGTCCACCTCATAGGAACAAAAATCATTCAGAAGTGTCATCAAAGTGCATTGACCTCTCAATCACAATAAGCCCAGAAAAGGACCTGAGTCCCCACCCCTGCCCCCACCACTGCATCCTGGTTGTTTACATCCCAGGCACTACCTGCTCCAGACCTTAACCTCTAACCACAGGAAGGAAAATTGACAGAAAGCCATAGTGATACTTTTTGTAATACAGTGAAGCTCAGTTTGTGAATTTCTACTGTGGACACTGAAAACATAGTTAGGACAATATTGTGAGCTAGTAACATTAATAGAACTAAAGAATTCCCAAAATTACTATTAAGCCATATTGACCACCTGTGCGATTGTATGGACAGTGCTACACACAAACATGTCTTACCATACACACAAGTATACCTATGTATGTTAATACTGAGCTAATGGAGAGCTTTGCAATTAGAAATCAACAAACATGCAAATGGAGGGCTTCTGTTGTACGTGGCTATGGTCCCAGTTCCACCCACACTCTGTTGGAATACAAGCAAGGCTTTTGTGTATATTATACTTCTTTAAGAAAGATTTTAAAACTCAAATACCATGAGCCCTAGGCTTTGTCAGAATGTTGAGGCTTGCTTTGCCACAAATACTGAATGTGGTAGTAATTTAAATTGCTGGAAGCTGTGCCCCGCAGAAACACACCTGTTAAAACAACAAAAAAAATCCAAATTAAAATAAGACATCATTTTATATAATTAAGAGATATCTGTGTGGCTGAACTGCAGACAAATCAGTTTGAATAACATGTACTATATTCCACAATGAAGACCATTGCTTTTGGATAGATTTACCAAGTCCCATCAATTCAATCAATAAATATTTATGGAGTATCTACTATGAGCAAAGCACAAGGATAGACACTAGGAAATATAAAATGATTAAGACATGTCCACTCTGAAGGAAATTACTATCTAGAGATCAGCCTATAAAGGAAATTGTTCTTAAAACTGGACTTGTTCTGGACTTGTTCTTAAAACTAAGCTGAATTATTCACTAATCCATCTAAATCCCTGAGAGAAGAAATAAGTTTTCCAAATTATTCCATCTCATCTGCTGTTCACTGAATTGCCAGAATTCACACAGAAGTCATATGTGTAACAAAAAAAAAGTAGTTTTTATATTTCAACCTAAAATATCGGAACTCCAAATTAGTTCCCAAGACATTGCGAATCATCCTTTTGTCTTCTCTGAGTAGCTCTGTTACACTTCTGCCTACAAAGAAGTCACTGATAAGTTTCCCTCTTTCACTGAGGGCCAATATTTGATTTACTTTGGCCTGGGGAAGGAAGGCATTTGAATAATATTTGGATCAGTTTTAGACACTGATTAAAGAACAGAATGTTTTCATGTACGGTCAAAAGAAGAGCCTTATGAGCATTAGACAGATGAAGTGGGGTTGGATTGAAGACTTCTCTCTGCACTATGCCTGCTGTTAGCTAGGTTTCTCCTCCATCTCAGTGCCTCATTCCTCCCCTTTCATGCCCCCAAATATGGAACCCATCCCTTTTTTTCCCCTCACAAATGCTGTGAGATGGATTTGAAGAAGATGCAACCAACCCTCCCTCTCCATTCCCATATTCTAGTACAACTCCTGGTTTCTGCTTGTGTCGGTTATAGTAAACATCTTTTACCCGGTGCCTGGCCTCCAGCCTCTACCTCTGAAAGTCACCTTAAATCTCCACCTGATCAATCTTCTCTCAACAATAATTTTCAGCCTCCAATTACCCACCATTGCTGGCAGAATAAAATACAAAACTCTTTACTCTCCACCTCAAGGCCCCTGGGGAACTGAATGACCCCCATCCAAGTCATTGTGACAACTGAAAGCATGCCCACACACTTCCAAACACACAGGGAGACAGTTTTTCCCCAGGGAGACTTAGACAAGCCTCATGCCTCTCTGCAGATGCACGTGAGCAAGTCTGTTGTGGTCAAAGACTGGGTCTGTTTCTAACCTTGTCTACATTTTTCTGGGATGCATCACACCTAATGAAAATGCTGAGACTCTAATTTTTAGTTAAATACAAATTTTTTCCCCAAGGCACACAAATTAACAGGAAAAGACACATAAGCATTAAAGAATTTGAAAAATGTCAGGATGACATAGGTTTCCCTAAATTGCTAAGAGTTGTGCAGAAGAGGATTCACATGTGAAATGTACATTACTAGTCCTGTTTCCCCTGAAGCCAAACTAGAAATCATTATTCTATAAAAATTTAAGTAGAGCAATTCCTGGCTCTGCCTTCCCCCAAACTTTCCAAATTTGATTAATATTCTTTTCTATTCTACACATATCTTTATTTTCCAGACTCTACTAAAGCTTGAGGATATTTTAACTTTGGTATTTTTGAAAAATAACATTATTTCCTGGAAAGCAATGTGATATAATGCACTAAACTTGAAACCCCTTGAGAGTAAACACTGTTGAAATTATATTTGTAGCTTTGTTTTCTAGCCAATTGCCTGGGCATGATTAGGATGAGAACAGGATGGGGAAAGAATGGTATAGAAGGCAGGGATTTCAGCCCTTAATCTGTTACCTACTGACAATATAATCTGGAGTCAATCCCTTAACCTATCTGAGTCTGAATTTGCTCAGCAGCTAACGAGTTAATAATACCACCTACTTCACAGGATATTGTTGTGAGGACTAAATGACATTGTGTATTACACTGTGGTTTGTAAATGATACACACTGCATAATATTAGTTATTATCACTCCCAAATATGGGCTTAAAATCATGGAATAAGTAGAATAAGAAAAGAAAGCTGAAAAACTACAAAACAAACTCCATCTCAATCATGAATGGCAATGCCAAAACCTGAAAAATATCTTATCCATCTGAAAATATTCCTGTACTATATCTCTACAACAGAAAGGAAAAAGGATGAAAAGTTTTTTAAAATATAGTATATTGGATTTGGTTCCTATTCCACCAATTGAATTTGCCAAATCCAATAACAAATTGAAACAAAATGTTTTATTGTAAAACTATGTGGTTTATATGTCAAAGTAATTTGTATCACACTATAACCCTCCAACTGAAAACAACTATAAAAGATGGACAAAATATGTAAAACAGATAAAATACATAAAACAAAGTCAGTAGACATCAAATAACTTAGCCAGAACTTGAAGGACTAAATCCCAGAGAGAAGACAAAAAGTGTATGTGCATTGGGGGTAATCTTGACGTTAACCTCCTTTTTCCCCTCACACCATTTTCTGACTCATTGCACAAGAATAGAGCCAAACTGAAAGCAGTGGCCTAGAACTTGCAGCAGTCTCACTGAAAATGATTGATTGATAACTGAATTTAAGATTCCATAGATGAATTTAATAGCAGATTAGAGAGAGCAAAAAGATCATTGATAAACTGGAAAAGAGGTCTGTAGAAATGTTCAGATTGAATCATGAACAGGAAAATACAGAAAAGAGTGTGAGAGACTGAGTGACACATGATTAAATGTTCTAACATACATATAATTGGAATCTCAGAAAGAGAGGGCAAAGAATGGAATACAAGCAATACTTGAAGGCACAAATTACCAATATGAGAAATGAAATGGGAAATATTCCTATACATATTACAGATACTTTAAAAGATGAGAGGATATTATGAGCAACATAATGTTCATGGATTAGAGTCTCAATGTTGTAAAGATGTCACTTGTCTCCAAATTAATCTATAGATTCAATGCAATCATATTCAAAATTCCAGAAAGACATTTTGTGGAAATTTAATAAGGTGTTTTAAAATGTATATGGAAAAACAAAGGTACAATAGTAACAAAGACAATTTTAGAGAAGAAGAACAATGTTGGAGGACTTATACGAAGAGAAATAAAGACAACATAAAATTATAATAATTAAAATAGTGCATTATTGGCACAAGGATAGACAACAGATCAACAGAACTGAGTCCAGAAACTGATGGACACATATACAGTCACAAAAGTGCCATTGCACTGCAATGCAGTTTGAACAATCATTTGAATAAATGATGTTGGACCATTGGTTATCCATATAGAAAAAAGTTACTATTGACCCCCTACCTTATACCACATACCAAAAAAAAATCAGTTCCAGTTGGATCAGAGATCTGCAAGGTTAAGGTAAATAAAGCTTCAAGAGTCAACACAGGAGAACATATTTATGATCTTAGTGTTAGGAAAGATTTCTTATATAGGACACAGAAAGAGCTAGCCATGAAGAAAAACACTGATAAATTGGACTTAATTACAATTAAGAAAGTCTATAAATCAAAAGATACCATTATAAGAGTGAAAAAGGCAAGTCCCTGAGTGGGAAAAGATATTTACAATATATATTTCTGACAAAGGACTCATTTCCAGAATATATAAAGAAATATTACAAATCAATAAGAGAAATACAGACAACCCAATTTTCAAAAATTGGACAAAAAATCCTGAACAGGTATTTTGCAAAAAGATATCTAACTTGCCTAGTAAATATATAAAAAGATGTTTAGCATTATTCTTAATAAAGAAAATGAGAAACCAATACATAGTCACTAGAATGGCAAAAGTTTGTGTTTTTTTAATGACAAAACCAAGTGTTAGTAAAAATTTAAATCATCTGGAACACTATCCATAGGCGTATAAGCTAGTAAAACCACTTCAGAAAACGTTTAGTATCAGCCAAAGCTGAATATGCATCCCTGTAATCCAACAATTCTACAACATAAAAGCATAAAAATATGCACAAAAGACACATATAAGAATGTTCACAGCAGCCTTATGCATAATTTCCCCAAACCAAAAACAACCCAAACATTCATTAGCAGTAGAATGGGTAAATAAGTTGTGGTATAGTCTTTCAATAGAATACTATAAACTGGGGTCAGCAAACTACAGCCTGTGGGTCAAACCCAGCTATGCCCATTTACAGTATTGTCTATGGCTGCATATGCGCTGCAACAGCGGAGTTCAGTAATCACAAGATAGATGATACGGCCTACAAAGCTGAAAATATTTACTATCTGGACCTTTATAGAAAAAGTTTGCCAACCTCTGCTGTACAGCAATGAAAAAGAATCAGCTGCTACTACTACTAATGCTACTACTACTATACACAACAAGACGAGTCCCAGAGACATCATACTGATGGAAAAAAGCCAGACACAAAAGGATGCATGTTATGATTCAGTTTATATAAAGTTCAAACACAAGCAAAATTAATAGAAGTCAGATAGAAGTGGTGATAGAAGCCAGAATGATGGTTATATTTTGGGAAAAATAACTTGGACGAACAATGGTGCAGCTGATCACTCTCTCTGAACTTGACCGTGTCGTTTGTAAGGAAGGATGAAGCAAACAGAACTGTAGAGAAGTACCCACACCTGACCGCACCCTCCCCACCACACCCCAGAGGCCACAGGCAAATATCTCAGAGCATCAGCTCACACTACAGCCTCCAGAGTTGGGAAGACGAAAGGAGGCAAAATCAATCGTTCGATAGCTGCCGGGCAGTTTAGATAAAAATCTATCACAAATCTCCTCTGATCCCTATGGGTTTTAACTTCTTCATATTTGAACAGTAGAAAAAACAATGAACTACAGCAATCTAAACTAAATAGAGTGTTTTAATGTCAACTAAAAGAACATGTCCACCCTACCTCCACATCCTTATTCGGATGAGGGAATGGAATTGCCACGTAAGAGTATTGATCTTGGAACAATAATTAAAATCTAATGGAGTTAATCAGTTTCACATAGAACTATAAATTTCATCCAAAAACATGATAAATTGCTGAATAAGAATATCTGACTGCTCATCTACTCAATTTTTAAGAATTCAGATTTCATTTTCTGACAATGTTATTCATTTTAACGGAGAGAAATAGTCATACCATCTGAAGTGCTGGACATTTTATTCTAAGAAGGGGAGGGAAAAAAAGAATCATTTGGTTCTTTATAGGGGTCAAATTATACATCAAATAAAGTATGAAGTTCCTTCGCCAGATACATTTCATAAAGTTAAATGGTTCTTTCAAGATTATGCTGACAATAGAGTCTTCAGTCTTTGTTATAATATAGTCTACGACCTCACTAATAAGGATAATAATGTATCATCAAAAAATGCTGTTAATTGAAAACTGTAAGTCTAATTAACCAGGGATGTGACCATGCATAACATATTATTAATAGAACGAAAAGATTGCATTACACCAACTGCTACCCAGAAAAAAAAAAAAACTACAAGGACAGTCCAGCAGTTCAAAGACTCTTCACATCCATTTTGGCAAAAGTTACTGATGATATTTTCCTTTCATTAAACTGTAGGCTTCATAGCAAAATGACTTAAAACCAGAAGAAGAAAGTAGAGCCAGATTTAAAAGATGGGTCAGAGGGCAGCTGCTAGGGATCCAGTCTATAAAGGGCCCTCAAACACGGCAGGAAGACATCAGAAATGTGGTGCCAATTAACTCATGTTTCCACATGAAACTCTTTACATAGTGGGTAAAATGTAAACTGCTCCTACTCCCCGTGAATTAGTTCCCTCTAATGAAAAATATAAACACTCCGTCCCAGTGCTCACCCCTCTCCGTTGAGTACTTTGCAACGTACACCTACGCGTTCAAGAAGCCTAGGCCCCTACAATTTCTTGACCAAACCTGAAACAGCCAGCTGATAGTTCCCAGAAGTCAGCAGCTATGGCCAAGTAAAATTTCAACACTCGAGGAACATGTGGTGCAGGACTGTCTCTAGAGGAAAATGGATTTATTTTATTAACTAAATTTTAAATTCTATGCTTCCTAAGACATTCTCCTATATCAGAAAAAGCCTTTTTAAAAATCTAATTAGTAAACTGTGCTACAGGAAAATGGAACTCATTTTTGCCAGCATTAAAAGAAAGTGTTCAGATCAAGATGATATATTGAGAGCAAGTTAAAATCTCCTCCTTCCAACAGCTAGCACTTAAAATAATAGATTAAATACAATGGATATATATATATAAATATGAAGACATATATAGGTACAGTTGAAGACAAGAAAATAAAATCTTCATGAGTTAAAAATAGAGAGGAACTCAGTAATAAAAAGATACTTAAGCCTCGTGGCTCAAAGGAATTTGGATCTGGGTTTGGGATATTGAGACTAGAGCTTCAATGGTCTCATGAGATTGCTATCAAATGTACCCCATACAAAAGAGGGGCCTCAAACCAGGCTCTGCTATTAAAACTGAGAGCTCTTGTCCAAAAATACCTCTGCTCACCTGGGCACAGTTGTGGCTGGGGAAGAAGCAGAATCTCCTACAGGACACAGAACCCAGGCCTATCCCATGTAGAGGACAGAGCCTGTCTTCATACTAGCTGCACAAGCAAGATCCCACACTGAGCAACTAACAGAAGATCCATTCCATAGGGCTGGGAAGGAGGGGTTTAGGAACTTGCTAAAAGCCAAGGTGGCTCTGTTCGATGAGCTAGAGCTTATTTTGATTCTTTTAAAATAAACAATAAATAATAAAATAAAAATAGATAATAAAAGAATGAGACAGAAGTTTCAGAATACGAGGAAACCAAAAGACTAATCCAAACGTCCTTCAGCTGCCCTTTATTCTCTATCATCAAACAATATTTAAGCAATAATCAGATATTATCCACTAGTTTAGCCCTCTGTTTGCAAGGTATATTTTGCTTCAGATAATAAAGTGGAAATACACCCCCATATCCACCCCACATTTACGGAGAATAGACAAAAAAGATTTTGCCTACAACCAAGAGATGGTTCCAATTTGGGGCAGCGTTCTAACTTGTTTTGTAATCCATCCCAGGGTAGTGACAATTCAGCGATACCCATATCCTCATGTGAAGCATGTTCTGTGAGCATGACTCTCTCTACTCTAGAGAATCAACATGAAATAGCAAGCTGGAGCCATTTTTGGAGAGAGATATTTCATAACTTAGAGAAATTCTGAACTCACTACATGTTACTTTTGTTGTACTATTTTAAAATTTTATTTCTGGTAGAGGTATATAAAAAAATCTTAGTGTGATTAGCATCAGTAAATGAAACAACTGTGACAAATTATTGCATGCATTTGCTTCCCACAAGGAACACGTATAGGAAGGATTAGCAAGCTTCAATCCTTTAAACAAAAATTTGACCGAAGATCTTCTGAAACAATCCACTTTTTATGTGTTATATTGATAAGTTTTTTATTTTGTTCAGCAAATGGACAAGATTTATTTGAGGTAAAAATATATATATTTTATCAATTAAGGTAAATTAAAGATAATAGTTGGTAAGGCGCTGAAAAGAACTCTAAAATAAGTGTTTAAGACCCTTAAATATGTAAAAGTAGAATTAGAGTCTATAAAGTAAAAGTAAGAGAATCCTAGAAATGAACTTTGTAATCACTGAAATTTAAACATTCAATAAATAGACTACATAGTGTATTGGGCACAGCCAAAGAGAAAATTGCCAAAGTGGAAAATGAAATTGAGGAAATCTCCCAAAAGCATACCATAAGGAGATAAGGTATGGACATATAGAAGATAGATATAGAAGTCTCAACATGCAGCTAAAAATGTCACAAGAGAATGGTGGAAAAGCAAAATTCAAGGAGATAATTGCAGAGAATTTCATAAAACTGAAGAAAGACATGAAACCTTAGTTTGAAAAGCCCACTGAGTACCAGCCAGGATAAATTTATTTTAAAAGTCCAAGCCTAGGCATATTGTTAGTAAAACAAAAAACAATAAAAAATAAAGTCAAATTCCTAAAAGCTTCCAAAGAGAAAAGGCATTATCTACCAAAGAACAATCAGATTGAGAGTAGACATCTTATAATAGCAACACTGGAAAAAATTTCAGTAACAGAAGTCAGTGGGGAAATATTTTCAAAGTTGTACAAGAAAATGTCTATAAACAAATTGTCATTTTAATGTGAGAGCAAAAACAACACTTCAGATTCAGAAGAGCTCAAAAAATTTACTACCTACAGATCTTCATTGGAAAGTGCTATTATCAGCAAGAAGAAGAAAAATTTAGAAGTAGAAATGAGAAACATGTAAAGTAAACAAAGAAACTGATAAAATACATTGGTAAATTTAAACATGTTGATTTAAAAAATAACAATAGGAACAACATTATATAATTTTCTAAACGTTGGAACTTAAATATTATACAACAATCACATAGCGTTGGCATCTAGTGCCCTGTAGAGGGGAGCAAAAGCTTTTCATCTTGTTCAGTAGGGGCTGGAGATATTTTTTAATCTTAGAGTTTGTTAAGAAAAAAAATATATCAACTAATTCAAATTTAAAATAAAAATAATAAAAGAAGTAAAGAGGGAAAATTCATACTGGAAAAAAAAAGGAATACTCCCACATGCAATCTAGAAAAAAAAAGAACTTTCAAACATATTTTGGACAATCCACATGAGTGTCTTCTACTTGTCCTGAGTATACTATCCAGTTTTGAATAATTTCACAGTAGTGATTGAAAGGCAGTTCTGAATAAAATAAAATATTATATTTAGTCCACATACCAAATCTCTTATTTTGAATATACACAAAGATTTTATACAATTTTTTAATGAAATGTAATTTGTCAATATTCATATTAAATATCGAGGTATCCTAGGCACCAGGTGTATCCTGCTATCAGTGTATTCTTCTTGATTTCTTTTGATTGCTTTGAGCTACTTAAATATCTCAGCCAAGATGCATGAAAAACACAGTTCTCGTCTTTTAATCGTCAATTGAAATGGTTTTCTTGTTTGGCATCATGAGTCAAGACTGATTTTGGTAAAGCCCATTTTAAAAAATATGTATAATGAACTTCCTTTTAGAAAATATGGACAATAACTGTATATCAGATTACAGCCACAGAGAAGAAAAAAAAATCTTACCTGATACAGTTCAAATTTTCTCAATTAGCAATACCAAGGCTCTGTCAAGATCATTATTGTCCTTACTTAAAATGTAAAACCACTGTTTAATCTACCTTCACCACAGTCCTCATATCCTAGCCTTCTTACTAAACTTACTCACTTACTAAATTTACTAAGCTTACTAAAGTTCTTAATTTCAAGGTCAGAGTGCCTGATGATGAATTGCAGAAAATTATAATTACAATCCCCACATATGCACTGACATACATAAGGAGAATTCAAAGCTATTTCAAACCATGAATATTACCATTCTTTGTGAAGAATTCTTCCCTGGGATGAATTTTCCCATTCTATAAAACAGAGATTTGAATGTAGGAGAAATAAAATGAATTTCCATTTCCTACATCACACAGCACAGTAGCAGTAAGACAAATAGCAAAAGAAAGCTCAAGGCTTTTGCACGTTAAGTGTCTTGATATGTTGGACATCATATTAGTACACAGAGAATTGAATGCCCTCTAGAATATATAGGACATATTTTAATTTAAACTAAATTAAAAAAAGAAACAAAAATGAAGAGCCTTTCCAACTAGTTGTATAAAGCAATGTTAACAGAAGAGTTCAGCAAAGACATATTCCGCCTTGAAGAGAAAAGTTGTAGTTTTATGTTTTACTTTTGAATAAGCTCTTCCACCTATATTTATCTGTGCTTCACTTTAATTGAAAATGAAAAATCTCCAAGTTAGAGAAACATAGTGACATTCAGAGCCTAAGGCTTGACTCACAAAGTAATTCCACCAGTAATGTTTTTATGGTTGCAGAAAGTGGAAAAAACACGGATATTTTGGCTTGTAGTATTAAATTTAATTCATAAAGTTTAGTAGCAATACTTTGGAGGATAGAGAAAAGTCAGCTTTCAATATAACTAGTCCAGAAGAAAAAATACATTGCTGTTGCAGAAATTGTCTACTCAAAATTTCAAAGTATAGGCTTTAGGGTTCTGAAACAGGGGAAGATATAAATGGTTTATTATGTATCACAGATTGAAAAAGTATCAAAAAGATTTCCTAAGGTTAATATAGCTACCTAAAATCAAAGAACAAAATAACAGAACAAAAGATGTTTTTCTATTTTTATTAGTTCTCCTATCATTCATAATAAATTAATAGGATTCCAGTTCTTCTAGTTTTCTAAACAGATTTTTTCAAATCTTTAAATGGATATTTTGATTCTATTTATACTTTTCTAGGCCTTAAAGAAAACTTTTATGGAACCATTATAGGAATTATTAAGAATATTAAATTTAATTTAATATAAAATTCATTAAATTTAATGAATACAGCATGAAAAATAAGCTTCCAACCAATCTTTGTATGATTATATACATACAGGTGCTAAATTAAATATAGCACATAGACTGAAGAAGTTTGTTAACAGAATATTATGCCATGATCAAATAAGATTCTCATCAGGAACAAAAGATAGTTTAATATTAGAAAACTAGCAGAGGCAATATCTAATTATATGTAAAATGTATGATTGTATATGTGAAAACCCAAAAACATTTTCTTGGAAAAGCTATTAAAATGTAAAGACATATAGAAGGAACATAACTCAACAAAATAAAGGCCATATATGACAAGCCCACAGCTAACATACTGAGTGATGAAAAGCTGAAAGCCTTTCCTCTAAGATCAGGAACATGACAAGGGTGCCCACTCTTGTCACTTCTATTCAACATAGTACCAGAAGTCCTAGCTAGAGCAATTAGGCAAGAAAAAGAAATAAGTCATCCAAACTGGAAAAGAAGAAGTAAAACTGTCTATTTGCAGACAACATGACGTTATATATAGAAAATGCTAAAGACACCACCAAAAAACTGTTAGAACTAATAAACAAAGTCAGTAAAGTTGCAGGATCCAAAATCAATATACAAAAATCAGTTGTGTTTCTACACACTAACAATGAACTATCATAAAGAGAAATTAAGAAAATAAGAAAAATCCCATTTGTGATTGCACCCCCCAAAAAGTATATCCTCTACAGCAATTCTTCTTGTACTTAAGAAGTTTCAGATCAACAGTTATTTCTACTCTGGGAAGTGTTCTACCCACAGCCCAAAGAAAATAGCCTTTAAATAAGTTACTACCGGTCCTGAAGATGTGATGTATTAAATGGAAATGGATGTATATAAAATTCCATTATCTCATTGGAAAAAAAAAGAATAAAATACCTAGGATTAAATTTAACCAAGGAGGTGAAAGATCTGGACACTGATGAAAGAAATGGAAGAAGACACAAATAAATGGAAAGATATTACATGCTCATTACTGGAAGAATTAAATACTAAAGTGTTCATACTACCCAAAGCAATCTACAAATCAATCTACAAAGCAATCTCTATCAAAATTCCAATGGCATTTTTCACAGAACTGGAAAAAACAATTTGTGTGGAACTACAAAAGACCCTGAATAGCCAAAGCAATCCTGAGAAAGAAGAAAAAGGCTGAAGGCATCACACTTCCTGGTTTCAAATTATATTACAAAGCTACAATAATCAAAACAGTATGGTATTGGCATAAAAACAGGAACATGGATCAATGGAACAGAATAAAGAGCCCAGAAATAAACTCACACATATGTGGTCAACGAATTTACGACAAAGGAGCCAAGAATATACAAGGCAAAGGACAGTCTCTTCAATAAATGGTGCTGAGAAAACTGGATAATCACTTGCAAAAGACTGAAACTGGACCACTGTCTGACACTGTACACAAAAATCATAACAAAATTCCTGAAAATTTGGCTGCTTAAAACCACAGTAAACATTTATTATCTCTCATGGTTCCTGTGAGTCAGGGATCTGGGAAAACTTTCTTTCATGAGGCTGCAGTCAAGATATCCTTCGGGGCTGTGGTCATCTGAAGACTTTACTAGAGCTGAAGGATCCACTTCCAAGATGGCTCCCTCACATGGGAGGCACTTTGGTTCTGGCTTTTGGTTAGAGGATTACGTCCAGAGGCTTACTGAGCGAACTCGCAACATGGCAGCTGGCATCCTGCACAGAAAGTGATCCTAGAGATCAAGGGCAAAGTCAAAATATCTTCTAGTGTCAGAAGTCACACACTGCCATTTCTACCACATTCTATTGTTTAGAAGTGAATCACTAAGTCTGGACCACACTCAAGTGAACAGAAGATAGGCTCCACCTTTTGTAAAATGAATGTCAACGAATTTGTGGACACATTTTAAATCACTACAGGAAAAAACTTAAATATCTATTAGTGAAAACCTGGTTAAATGATATATGACCATCATTTCCAAACATTTTTTATACCACACCCCTTCAATTAAAAAAAAAAGTATAGACACATAGTCCTAATAAGAAAATATGAATTATATTTCTATTCCAATTACATGCTTATACACTTGACTAATATAGTGTGTATGTTACAAAATATACACAAATTTTTTTTAATTTTAAATGAGATGAAAATAAACATAAGTGGAAGAGCTAATGTTTTCTTCCCACATCCCAATGAATCTTGAGACCCCTTAAGGTGAATGTACTTATTTAAGAGACCACTGAAATCTATCCAGTCATTGAAAAATGAAATGGTTCTATGAATGCAAACAAGAAAAGATGTCTAAATAAGAAAAGCAAAATACCAACCAGTATGTTTAAGTTGATCGCATCTTTGTAAAGAATATATACACATATGCTTACAAACACACTTAAAATTTATGTAAGACTATAAAGAAACTCTTAGGAATAGTTATCTCTGGGAAGGAGAATTAGTCAAGCTGGTGATGACAAAAACAGTTTTATTTATCTTTTTATTCCCTTCTATAACTTTTGAATTTCATATATAAATGTTTTCATTTTTATAATTACATATTTTAATTTTTTGTTTTGTTTTGTTTTTTTAATTTTTTATTTTTTTGTGGGGAAGACCAGCCCTGAGCTAACATCCGTCGCCAATCTTCCCCTTTTTGCTGAGGGAGACTGGCCCTGGGCTAACATCGTGCCCATCTTCCTCCACTTTACACGGGACGCCGCCACTGCATGGCTGACAGGCAGATGCGTCGGCGGGCGCCCGGGATCCGAACCGGCGAACCCCGGGCTGCCAAGCGCGGACTAAACCGCTGCGCCACCGGGCCGGCCCCTATAATTACATATTTTAAATGTTTAAAGAAAATAAATGCAAATTAATATAAAAATTAAAACAACCCAATAAAAAATAAGCAAAGGACATGAAAAAATAGTTCTCAGAAAAAGTGAGCAAAAGTGCTTCTTAAACAATTTTTTAAATGTTCAACTTCACTTATAATAAGAGAAATGCAAATCAAAACTACATAGAGATACCAGTTTTTACTTATCAGATTGGCAAATACCCTAAAGTTTGATAACACACTGTCTTGGCAGGGGAAAAGTCACTTTCATTCATTGTAAATGGATATAACCCTTGTGGAGGACCATTTGGCAATATCTACCAAAATTTAAAATGCACATACCTTTTAACCCAGCAATTCCACTTCTAGAAATTTACCCTACAGACATATGCAAATAATATATGTCCAAGGTTATCTGTTGCAGTATAGTTAATAGTAGCAAAAGATTGGTATTAACCTAAAGATTGGTATTAACTTGTCCATTAACAAGTATCAGGTAAAACAAATTATGGTAAATCCTTTCTGTGTAGTATGATGCAGCTATTAAAGTGAATAAGAACCTCTTTACATACATTTATATAAGCTCAAAGACATATTATTAAGTGAAAAAAAAAGCAAGAGTAGAATACTGTGTATAGTATGCTACTATTTGGATTAAAAAGGAGGGAGGATATATATTCACATTTGCTTATGTATACATAAAATTACTCAAAGGAGATAGAAGAAAATAACCGCCAGTGGAGAGCAGTGGATGGCTGGCAGACAGAGAGGGGAGGACGACTTTTCACTCTTTACACTTTTATCCTTTTTGACCTTTGACCCCTTTTAATGTATTATTCATCAAAATAAATAAAATAAGATGGCATAGAACAATGATATTGGCTAACACTTAGTAATCACTTGTTTTGTGCTAGACACTCTACTGTTTTACACATTATTTTGTTTAATTCACACATGTTACAGGTGAGGACACTGAGGCCCAGGAAGACCAAGAAGAAGCCAAAGACCTTCCGGTGGTCAGGGGTGGGACTAGAATATCATCCCAGGAGATCTGGGCCGGATGCTACACCACCTCTAGAAACTAAAGAGTGATAATAGCAACACTTTGTTAGAAGACACAGTTGTAATTATTCAGTCATCATAACAGTCAATAATTATCAATACAGAAGCAATTTTTTTCAGTGACATTATCTCAACAGACTTTACAGATAATATTCAAATGGAGTCACCAGAAATGCACTAGAACAGCAGTCAGGAGGTGTAGATTCTAGCCCAACTCTGCCATAACTTTAATTTCTCTTGGCCTTCATTTCTACATATAGAAGACGGACTAAGGAAATATCCAAGTTTCCTTTCAAAATCCAAACCCATTATGTGACCCAAGTTACCTGGATGATCACAAATCCTCCAGCATTTGGTCTTTTCTGCAAGGCCAAGTCAAATGGTTTATGTGCCTACCCCAAGTCATAACAGGGTCTAGCCTCCCCACCTCTTCCCCCTTCCGAAGGTTGTATTTCTAATGTGTTTAAGACAACAGGAGTTGCTTTGCACGCAACCCTAAGCCAGGCCACAGAAGCCAGCTTCTCTACTTTTGCCATACCCCTTACTGATGGGCACTGCCAAGAGGCCAGGAACAGACACCTCTCTTCCTTTACCCCACCATAGCACCACCAACACAATAACAAACATTGTTAGGCATTACTGAAAGAATATAAGACAAGATAGAAACAGCTTCAAATCAATAACAAGGGAATGCCCTACTGTCTGTACAGTGTTCGAATCACTTTCCTGCATGAGGGCCTGGGGGCAATGCCTCTTTCTAATAAGGAAACAGAAGAAACTCTACTTCTTCCCCCTTTCCAAGCCCACTGCTAACTATAAAACTCCCTTTATAAAAGGTACAGTAATTTGTAGTTATAAGAGGGACGTTTAAGCCAGAGAAGTTTAGTTTTAGTCCGAGTGGGTGTTTCTCTATAGGCTCCATATAGTGGAATGCCCAAGGAGGTGACTACTGGGGAAGGTTCACGAGCTTTCTTATACTTAATCACCCATCCCCTGAAGGTCATAAACTCAATAAAGAAGCAGAAAACAGCTCCCTGTTTCCCCTAATAAAAACATCATCTATGTAATAGGTGAAAGCAAAGCTTTCAAGTTTCCCTGTGATTTAAAATCTCTTCTATCAACAGTGTGACAGAGAGCAAGAAAATTTACACACCCTTGGAGCAAGACAGTGAAAATATATTTCTGTCCTGTGCAGGTAGATGCAAATTGCTACTGGTGATTTTTTTATATATGGATGTAGAAATAAACGCACTGACCAAATCTGTTCCTAAATACTGCAGGGCGTATTGGATATTTTTCTAGAATTGAAACAATCCCAAGTCTTGTGTTAACAATGGCAGGAACAATTTCATTATATCAGCGACAATCTACAGTTAGTCTCTCAGAATCATTTAAAATGACCACATAGAGAAGTTGAATGGCAAAATAGTTGCCTACATGGCAGCTTCCAGATCTTGAATGATATTAGCAGTCTCTCAGATTACCTCAGTACTCTGTATTATTTTGCATTAACTCTCCAGATAACTGCCTAAATAATGGTAAGCAGTGTAAGTTCTAGTACTGCCCTTTTACAATTTCGACCCACAGCTGTTTTTAAATTACCTGGGTCCATTCTTGTACAGAGGCTGGCATTCTCCTTGACTTTAACAGATGAAAAGATCATTATGTCAGGGAAACTGATGGCTCTGTTTTTCCCACTTCAGGGATTAAAAGTACCTATTTTCCTGGGATCCTCACCTCACCCTCCAACCCCCAAATTAAAATATTCTATGATATTTCCTTCAGAATTTGTCAGGCTTTCCTGGTGATATCCAGGTGGTTCTAATCCTGTGTTTAGTAATTTTCCAAAGAACATGCTACATTGTTCCGTGCCCAGTGGATTCAAACATGGGTATGAGGTCCAGTGTCCTAGCAAAGACACTGGGCAAGGGCAAGGTCACCTGCAGTCAAGTTAAGGCACTCCCCATTCCCCCGACCTTAGGGCCCTGGCAAGACTGCTGTCACCTTGAAGCCATTGCTTCGTCAGTGATAGAGGCAGACAGTGGACCTTTTGTCATTTGGGGTCCAAGACGCTGTGATTGAGTAGCCTGTCTGGCAGCAGAGTGTACAGCTGAGGCAATCAGAATGCTTTCAGCACAATAAGAGGTAGAATGGTGTCCAGGTTAGGAGCTCAGCTGCCCCACCAGCTGTGTAATCTTCATAGAGTCACCATTTTCTCAGTTGAAGTGGGGTTAATACTTAAATCATGAGTTCTTTTTGAGTATTAAATGAGTTTGTACATATAAAGTGCTTGGAACAGTGCCTGACACAAAGTAACTACTCAATACGTAAATGCGTTAAATACAATTGTCTATCATTACATTCCTTTTGGTTCTTAAAAGTCTGGTGACCATGCCATGGGACAAGCTTTCCAACTCACACTGACATTCTAATGGGCCAGTGCCATGAAGTCTCTTGGTTTAGATGGTATGGTCCCCATCTTGTAGATTTCATTTAAAATAGGCAGCAGGTATATGGGTATAGGGAGTGTAATTATCCACCCCTCTAGGCCAGGTATGATAGAACACCATGGATTTTCTTCCTAGTAACTTCTCTAGTTCCGTTCGAGATGGTTTTCTAAGAATGGGGAAATTCTACCATTCCTCTCACTGTGGCTGCCACTCTGTCTTTGCTCCCATTATCCAGATCAGCAGTTTGGATGGATGGGGTAGCTCATGATGCAAATGATGCAAATAGAATCTCTCCTTCCATGAACTCTGATCTTTACTTCCAGAGCCTGGCTACTCAGCAAAGTCAAAGCCTCTTCTTAATAAGTAATGAAAGGGATGGAGACCCAGCTATTCCCTGCCCCTCTCTATGGAACCTGGGGCCATTCAGTGCCAATTGCCCTCAACTTTGGGCTTTTAGACCAAAATTATGAGACAACAGGAAATATCCTATTTGACATCCTGTTACATTTACACTACTTTGCTCTGTAACTTCTTTACCTTCCAATGCATTTGGAAACTCCACGTCACCTGCAAAATGTCAGTAAAACTACATACAATGAAAGAAAGAACCCTAAAGAGTCCCTTTTGGGGTCAGCTAGCAGGGGAAATAGCAAAGCATTGAGCATTAAAAATGGCCACTGATTAAATTTAACCAAAGGCAAGTTGACTTGACTCAGAACTTCCCAGAAAGAGTAAATAAGAAATAAAACTGACTTGATTCATTTTGGCAGCCGACAGACAGATTTTGGTTTATTTTTTTCCTGTCCTACAGAATAATGCTTTTTTTTAAGCAAAGAAAAAAAAATAGATGAAAGGAGCAGGGCAAATCCCAGGTCAGTTTTTAAATAAATTCTCTGCTTTGTCCAAAAACAGTACCAAGTTCACATCAGGCATGAGAAAACCACGGTAAACACTAGAAAATTGAAAATGTAATCAATTGTCAATGCCTGTGGAGGCCACAGGGTACTGAGTCACAGGTAGCAGGATTTTGTGAAAAGCAAGTCCAGTCAGAACACAAACATCCCCTCCTCTGATGGGGACAGACCAAGGAGAGATCATGGATTTGCTCTTGACTTGCGATTTTATTCTGTCACACACAAGGTAATAAGGTTGTGATCAGGCTGCCTCCAGCCTTAGGGTTTAAAATATACTCAAGCTCACACAATACAATAAGAGTTGATTATCAACCATTACTTAAAAAAATACAACCTCTTATGTCTTGGATTTGGGGTCTATACATTTATCATTTCCTATATCACATATACTGACAACTCTCACTTCTACTGATAATTAAAAGAAATTATAAATGTTTTATATATATAGCATCATTATCACTTTTACCTTACAAAATACAATTTGCCGCTCACACATTACCATTTTATCTGGCCATTTAACTAAAGATAATGATCCTTTATGAATCAAGCTCACAACCTGGAGATTTTCTATCTCATGTTCCTTTGGACCCTTGCAAAAACAATATAGAATGCCTGCAGTGTAAAATTAGGCCTAAACTTAATTATCTCACAGCCTATTTCCTGAGTTTAATTAACTTTTCTGAGTGGTTTCTACTGCAATGAGGACTAGGCCCATTTTGTATTATTTAGTGTCATAATTTCTCTTCTCTCTCAGTTCCAAGGACACCACGAGCTCCCTCCAGTCCTAATTGCCATGGTAAATGCAGAGATATGAGAAC
Organism: Tapirus indicus; assembly: GCA_031878705.1. Lineage (NCBI taxonomy): Eukaryota > Metazoa > Chordata > Mammalia > Perissodactyla > Tapiridae > Tapirus > Tapirus indicus. Next base: position 44,653,432 of record CM062925.1, read on the forward strand.
TGAAAAACAGCTATGACCAAAATTAAGAATGTGCTACTGTGCACGCTAATATAGGAATGGAAATCTATGAGTGTGCTATCTATAATCCCTTCTAGCCTCTAAATGAACTGACTTTAAATATTTAATTATCTTGTTAAGTAAATTCAGATTATAGATTCAAATCCTCGTCATTACAGATCATGCAGCTGTTTCAGAAGGAGAATAAATTGAGGCCAGGCCAACAAGCTTTAATAAACTAGAATATGACATACAGTTTACAGTTTACGCCGTCCTTCTCCTCCATGCTTATGTATACTGCTTCTTTGGACTCAGAAGACTGGATGTGGCAAGATATCCTGCCTCTAGAGAGTGACTGAGCCACTCCCACATGAGGAGTGGAGTGAATGTGGCCTTTGGAGCCCAACGGATTGAAATCAATCCAGGCTGTTCCATTATTAGCTCTGTGGCCCTGGCAAGTTACTAAGTCTCTCCTAGCCTAGATTGTCCCGCTGTTGAATGCAGGTAAAGAAAGGTAAATGCCCCACTGGGGGGGAGGGGGTTGATGATTAAATGAGATAACCAATGAACTCCCTCACCTTCTCCTTCCCCCATTCAAAATGTTTTGGAGAAGAAAACTGGTTCTGTCCAGGGAAAGTTGTAGGTTGACTTTTAACATGCCAATATGTTCTGTGAATGGCTGAGGGGGGACATGAACAGGAAAACAGACCTGGAGGAAGAGGGGGCTTCTGTTGAGACAGGTAAGAATAAAAAAACTAGAGGAAAGGTTGTAAAGACCTAAACGTTTATAACAAGAAATAAATAAACAGAAAAGGCAGTAGAGGGAGGAAGGAAGAGAAAGAGAACATAAAACATCCAGAATATTCTGATGTAAAGTATAAGAAAGAGGGCCACAACTTCTAGGAGAGTCTATGATAAAAAAGCAAGGAGAATCCAGAAAGAAAACAGGAGCACTCCTAGGTCAGCTTCTAGCTCCCAGGTCACACCTCCACATTTGTCCATGATTTTGGTGCTGCTCTGCCCAGAGCCTGTCTTCACACCACAAGGCTAACGAGTCACTGAAGGTTGGGAGATGCTGTAAACATTTCTGATGCCACCGGGTACTTTGTGCCTACACTCATTCACTCATTCCTGCTGCTGGTCCAGTCGCATAGCTGAGATTTTCCTTGTTTGAAGCACATTTTATATCCTTAGTTCTGTAAGCAAAGAGTGTCTCACCACTGTCCTGGGTCAGAGGGACACCTTGACCAAGCTCCATTCAGTTGCTCCTTGGTCCCTCCTCGGCTAGGAGGGGAATTTCCTCCACACCCACATCCATCGTTTTTTTTTTTCTTTGCTGAGGAAGATTCGCCTTGAGCTAACATCTGTGGCCAATCATCCTCTTTTTGTATGCGAGCCACCGCCACAGCATGGCCACTGATAGACGAGAAGTGTAGGTCCACGCCCAAGAACAGAACCTGGACCACTGAAGCGGAGTGTACTGAACTTAACCACTAGGCCACTGGAGCTGGCCCCCAATATCCATCTTTTAACTGTCCAGGACCCTATTCCCACTTTGGGTTTAAGGGGAGGTAAAATTAGGTATGCTTAATATTGTTCTGAGCAATGGGACAGGGCATCTCCATTCAAGGAAGATGGCACACAGATTGACGTCAACAGTGATAGGCAGATGCTGGCCACGTGAGATCCTCACATGAGAGCAAAGGAAAGGACAATCACTGTAGATCTTTGGCTCAGGTGACATGCGCTGCTACAACTTAGGCTAACACCAAGGATACTTGCAATGTTCCTCCCTAAGCTTTCAAGTGTTGTTGTTCAGACTCTAAAACACTAAGTGTCCCTGGAAACATTCTGTCCCCCTGTGCTAAATGTCCCATATCTGAGGATGTCGGGGTTGAGCTAGGCAATGACATGTACTGAGGTCCTGGAAATTTTGTTTTTGCTGTTGTTGCTGTTCTCACATCATCTCACAGACCAGGAAGAATTCCCCTTCACACATTCATCTTCTTACCATTTTCACTCAGAATGTTCAAATCTGCCTTGTCCAGGGAAACAATTCTCAAGAATTAGTCCAATATCTGATTCCATTCTTCAAAAACAAAGCAGACTCCTGGATAATAGAGGGCCTATATTTTTCACACATTTAGTCCATAACCTTGACCATCACAGGCTCTCACAATGCACGTGTCAGTCTTTATTTTACATTAAAATGAAAACACTCAGCCTTGAGATTATACTGAGCCACAGAAGACTTTGTATCCGAAGTCCTCCCTGCTGTGTCTCTTTCCCCAGCCTCCCACACACTCCACTGCACAGGCCTTAAATCATCCTGCACAGCCTGCTCTTGTACCTGCCAACGTCATCCACCGTCTAAATGCAGCTAGCAGCTGTTTATTTACAATTAGATCTGCCAGCTGGAAAGCAAACATTCTCCGTTACCGAATCAATCAATGTTACATGGAGAGAAAAAATCAGGTACAGCATGAAATGGAGGACAGGAACATTACATTATATTGCAGCTGTCCTTGTCCAATGCCATTAGATGTTCTCAGCACCAAGAATTAATACAACTACAGTCTATGATCAGCTGTCTTCTAGTCACAAATTTGACATCTAAGATATAGTAGAGGTAAAGATCTGGGCCTTGGAAGCCCACAGCCTTCTTCTGATGCCGCGAACAACACCATCCTAAGGGGTGGTTCTCTACCACGGAATCAGGGCCTCTGCTCTACAGTATGTTTATCAATTTTATCTGCTCTTTATTCCAAGTAGTGATTAGGACTGAATCACATATTGATATTAGGCTTTCAAAATAATATCATATTACCATGTAAATTATTTGGGGTCGCCGTCTCATTTTGGAAATCTCTAATCATGATGAGGAATAACTCCTCAGCATAAAGTGGCTCTGTGCAAGGAATCCTCCCATTTTTATTGATTTATATATTTACTGATGTTCATGACCTTGATTTAAGTTTGGCTGTTAATTCACAAAGCATAAGTCAAAACACATTTACCTGAGTTAGTCTTCGAAGTTAGTGTAGCGAAAGAGAGTAACAATTTCGTAGGAATACAGCAACAAACGTGTAACAGTATGGCCTGGGCTTAAAAACTAATGCTCAGATTGGTGAGGTTCTTTCTTTATCTGCAGGATTTTTGTTTGGTTTTTGTTGTTCCAATTTTTTTTGTAGTGATTGATGGGAGTCATGATGGGGAAGGAAGGGCTACTAATTATAAAATTGGAGGGTCACTAAACATGAGACTCCAGTACACAATCCGGCATTTCTAACCCCCAAAATTCCTTATGAATGTATTCATATTTGTCAATGCCCCCTAAAACTCACTGCAGTTTGATCGAACAGCATTGCAGGTAAACGCTATAAACGCCCATCTCTGGCCCTGGGGATGCTATGAATTTGCAGGCTTCCCCTCTCTCTGTGCTGGCTCCTGATAGGAACCTCTACCGCACTTGATGTAAATGCAGAAACATCTGCTGCCACCACGAACAGCTTACTGGAAATGTGCAGCCAAGGCTGCTGCAGACCCCTCTCTGCCCTCATTAGAAAATATGCTGGCAGTCAACAGAAGTACAGTAGAACTTGGAGAGCTTAGGGAATCAGGAAAAGACAGTGAAGGCTTTTGAGAGAATAAATAAAATATGCTTGGTCAAATAGTGGATTGGCCATTCATGAATCCAGAGCTTTCATTAAGAGCTTCTCATTTTCTATATGCAAATTTTGTTTAAAACTGCAGGCCCAGACTCCACCCTACTTTTATATTACTTGGTTCACTTAACGCTCCAAAGTAGCCTTAGAAACACTGAGCTTCCCAGAGTGCATGGGAGAGGATGTGTTTTAAAATAATAAGCAAACACTGGGTGATAGTTAGTTGGAGATGTATATATAAACTTTCAGATGGGTCAGACTGAAGGGAAAGCAATCAAACCATCACAGGACCTCTCTGTTTATGAGGGGATAAGGTCCCAAACTAAAGTGAGATCAATAAAAATTGAAAGAATAGTCCCAGTTGTAGGGAGACTATATCAGCCACAGAGTGCAAAGTGTGGGGCAGTCATTTGCTTCCCTGTACATGGAACCAAATATGAACATTGTGGATTGAGATGAAGACTTTTCCTCTCTCACAGCAGCTCAGCAAGTACCAATTTTGTATGACCTACTCAAAGTCACTGTGTTATTATGGTTTCCTTCATTTTCTTTTTCTGTTGTTTTGCTCCTGGAAGACTCCCTTTCTTCTCTCCCACCTTATATACTCATTTCCATCTCTCATGACAAATATGTAAAATCATATTGGTTTGGATTATTTGGTTAAATGCAACAAAAGTGGGTTCTGGCTAACTTTAGCAAAAAATTAACTTTTTGGAAAGAAATGGGGTAGTACATCAAATGGAAGGGCAAGATGCATACTCAAGCCTCAGAAACAATGAAAACCACGGTGACACTGGGAAAACAATGGGTGGTCTCTTCAGAATCACCAAAAGGATGAGTCAACTCCAACTATTTTCTGTCTTTTGTCATTCTGCTCAGGATGCAATTTCCTAGGTTGAGATTCCCAACCTGGATTGGGGGAGGGGAAGGCCCCCAGTGCTGGTACAAAGGAAGGTAGACTGGATGCTGGGCAGGCATTACCTACGGCTGCCTACCACAGCCATACATGGACATACTTGTGTATGCAGCCATGGCATGAAGGTCAGACAAATGACATATCAGATTCAGCTCTTACAAACACAAGTTCATCCAACTGCTCTTCATTTTATGGCTAAACACATCCTGCCCTATCACCCACATTTGGTGCATTTTGTCCCTTCCTTTAACATAGAAATTTCTCATTTCAGTATCTAACTTTCACATTGAACATTCACCTAACTTTAATTCCCCACTCTTGCCCATTAAGTAATTCTGTTTTTTATAAAGAAAAAGCAAGATAAGTCTACAGGAAAGTTCTCAAAAACAAAAGGCATTTTCAACCTCATCAACACTACCCAATAGAACTTTCTACAGTGATGGATATGTTCTATACCTGGGCTGTCCGATATATGGCTATCGAGCACTTGACACGTAACTAGTGAGACTGAGAAACCAAATTTTCTTTCATTTAATTTAAATACAAATCTAAATAGCCAAATGTGGGTAGTAGCCACCATACTGGACAGTACAGAATAGACATATAATCTCCAGGAAATTCCTTGTTCTATTTATTTGGAATCTGTATGGCTTTTATGTACTACTGCACTCGTATATTCCATGAATATGGGATGTTAAAAGCTAAATTAAACATTTTCCAGAGAAAGTTAAAAGCAACTCTGAACCCATTATACAAATATGGCAAGTAAGGTACTTGTGGCTAAATGATTTGCATCAGATCACCCCAAATCTACACCATCCCCGGGTGAACACACCAAGCTCCAGGAGGTCCTGAACTCCAGCTCTGGCTCTCCTTGGGCCTGTGACCATGGGCAGGTGCGGCTTTCTCTTTCATTTCTTGAAAAGAAGGGGGCTAGCCTAGGGGCTTTCAGGTCCCTTTTCCAACACTAAATGCCTTACTTTTAATTTTTCTCCCACTAAAACCCAGAAGCTGTAGGACAAGGATTGCAAACATAAATGGCTACAGGGTCCAGGCTGGTAAATGAGTGAAACTTGCCCGATAGGAACTGGACCGATTGGACAGCGCATGTCCCAGCCAATTATACAACTGGGAATGTGAGCCCGTCATCCAGAGATGCTGATTTTCAAAGAGACCTTGAAATCCCTTTTTATTGTTGGAATCTAAAGCAATTTTTAAGAAAATCTCTGTGAGCTAAGCAAAACTCACCCACGGGCAGGATGTGACATAGATTGTTTCAGATAGATTATAGCTAAAAAGCTAGAGCACTCAGACTCTGTCCCTTCAAGTGACCCCCCTTCAGAATTTTCTGACCTCCCCCACACTCCCATATTGTTCTCAGTTTAAATTTACATTTCCAAGTTCCTCTTCTGGGCTCCAAGCATGATCTACAGTAAAATGTCAACTGTTAGATCAAGCCATGACACCACCATGATTGTGAAGGTGGCTTTGTTTCCAATCACTGGAAGAGAGAGAAAAGTTATCATAATATAGCAAAGATAATTGACAGATGCCCCATCTCTCACTCATCATTCGTGATGCTATGAAGGGAATTCAAGTATAAAGGGAATTCAAGCCTTCTGTGATTCATTAAAATTTGTGTTTTACGGGAAATACATTCAACTTATTCTCATATAAAATTGCAAATGATTACTGCCTAGAAAATTCTAACCTGTCACTGAAGCAATACTTACTTGTCACCTCACAAATCTTACTGCAGTAAAAGAGCATAAACACCAGGTGGCAGCATTATATCATTAAAGATGCTCAGACTATAAATTGAAGTATGTTTATAAGAATTGTCTTGGTACAAGGTCAAATTAATCTACATGCCTTCTAGATCTCTTCTTAGCTGATTAATTTCTTTAGAATTTATTTTCAATAAATTATTATTATTATTTGAAACCTATTATTGTGGCTTAAGCCATTCACTCTGAAATACGCCTTAAATTTTTGGAATGTTCAGAGTTACGAATACCTTTAGGGTTAGGTAGCGTAAAATTGCATAAGGGAAATTTTTTAATGAATTTCTTTTTAAGTAGGGTCCTTGTTTATTATTAACCTATTTCTGTTATAAGTCAGCCCTGGTGGTCTAGTGGTTAACATTTGGCGCTCTCACTGCCCAGGCCGCGGGTCCAGGTTCCTTTCCCAGTCAGGGAACCACACCACCCATCTGTTGGTTGTCATACTGTGGCAGCTGCATGTTGCTGTGATGCTGAAAGCTATGCCACCGGTATTTCAAATACCAGCGGGGTCATCCATGGTGGACAGGTTTCAGTGGAGCTTCTGGATGAAGTCAGACTAGGAAGAAGGACCTGGCCACCTACTTCCAAATAAACTGGCCATGAAAATCATATGAACAGCAGTGGAGCCTTGTCTCATACAGCTCCAGAGAGTGAGAGGATGGCACAAAAAGACCAGGCAGGGTCCCACTCTGCTGTACACAGGGTCGCCAGGAGTCAGAATTGACTCAACGACATTAACAAGAAGACTGTGTTATAGGCTCCTGGGAGTGAGGAATGCTGCATTTTGCCAGAGAAATCCTGGATTGTTAAGACTCGTGTTCTGGAATCCCAGAAGTACTATACAGTAGCTCAGGAGACAGCCTAAATAATAAGCAAAGAATCTCTTTCAAAATCCAGGAATTGCACTTCTGTGTACTCTGGAGATAAAACCCAAATTCAGATTTCAGTTGTAATGCTTAAAAACCTGGTCCCCAACCAAATGAGAATCAGAGTCTCTTCTCCCACCCCCAACTTTCCCTCACTCATACCTCAACCATGTTTTCAATCTGCCACAGGAAACTGCCATCTCCTCGCAATTCAAACACGTATTTTGCCACAATAAAAAAATTGTGTGTGTGTGTATCCATAATGCCATTTTCTACCTACAAAGTAACAATTCCTTAATATCATCAAATATCCTGAAAGGGTTGTCATTTTCAATTGTCTCATAAATGTCCCCAATTCTTCAAAAAATAAAATAATTTTACATGCCTTTTGCTCTTCCTGGCTCCCGCCCCTTACACAATTACATCTGGCTGAAGTCCTCACATTTGGACTTGGGATCCACTGTTGGGAGGAGCAGGCCAAGGCCAACCAGCAGGTTTTGACTTGAGCTGTTGATCCCGAGGGCTCTCTCCCAAGATGGAGGACAAATCTGCCCCATCTCCATTCTTAGAGGAAGCACAGAAGCAAATTCTAGGCAATTTTAGAATAGCCATTTTTATCCCTGATTCCAGCAATCACAAATTCAAAAATAATAAGTCAATTCTCAGAGTATCCTGATAGAGGCTTAGCAATATGTTAATGATAAAGAAAAAAACCTATCTCTCTTTATTTCCTTCTTTTATTCTCTTTCTATTTAATGAGACAAGAAGCTAACATACTGAATCATTCAGCTTCTTAGGGACACCTGCCAGCCCTACACGACCCTTAGAAAACCTGAAGGAAGTTATGGACACTCTCTCCACAAAAAAGTTCACATGCACTGAAGCAAAGAGTACATGTTTTCAGAGGACCCGGGGACCGGGGACCTGTGTCTGCCCCAAAGTGAAGAACTCTCTCCACCTTTGTTGCCTGTGAGAGCTGTGCTGCGCACACAGGACAGTGCAGGAGCACGGCAAGCCAAGCAGAATGCGACCGACAATCTCTCTCCTCAACCTAAATATCCACTTCCCAGCAGATGTGTTTCTTGTTTGTTTGTTGTTTTACTTCGCACTGGTATTTTTTCTCCACACACAGCCTGTAGGGGATCTATAGTGGGTCTGAGAGCCATCACAGAAAACCATACCTAGGAAAGCAAGTGAGAAAGCCAAGACAGAGTGCCAGACTCTCAGATTTTGTTGGTGGTGAATAAATTGGGCCACACATTCTACAGGGAAATTTGGCGATCTATCAAGAGACTTCAAATTCTGCACAGGCCTTGACCTGGCAATCCCACTTCTAGAAATTTACCCTAAGGAAATAACTGTGACTGTGCGATGTAGCCAAAAGGATAGTTATTACGATGTTGTTTATAATTGAAAAATTAGAAATAAACTGTCTAACAATGTTGGAAACGTTAAACCAACTATGGTACATCCACTAAACAAAATAATATCCTGCCTTTTATATTAGTTTGATAAAGGTTTGTGACAGTATTGAATTATATTTGACATATTAAGTGGGAAAAGTAGATTCTAAAATAGACTATGATATATGATTCTATTTTGATAACATACCCTGGAATGACATATACAAAATGGCTAATAGTGATGCTTCAGACTATAAAATTATGGTTGGTTTTATATCTAGTCCCTTTTCCCTTTGATTCTCATTTTTTTCCCATCTGTACTTTTCTACAATAAATATATATTGCTTGTGTAATAAAGAAGAATTAATAAGTGGGAGTAGGTTGCAAAGATGAATACAGTCTGAGGACCCTTGCTCATTAATGTCAGCAGCCAAAAGAGACAGGAAATTAGGAAAGCCAGAGAGGTAGTCACCTGTCAAGCATGAGCATCAACAAGGAGATTGAAACCAAGGAAGACCTATCCCACATAGCAAAGTCTCAAGGCAGAGGCCAGCCCCAGGAAGGACAAATCCCATGAGCCACAGGTCATCTCAGGGACCAGTGATGCTGTAGGTAACAAGTGAGGTGACCTTGACATCCACCCAATTCTCTCATTTTCTCCTTCTACTAAAGTGATTCTTGATATATAAACTCTCTTTATATAAAGCTGATAATGAAATAAATCAAAGTTTCCACAGCTTTATAAAAAGTGGCTCCCAAAGTCTTAGCCTGGGAAAAAGAAAATTTTTATTTTCGCATGCACATCCCTGCCCTAGTCCAGAGAAAATTGCCACGTGTGTAGAGGAGAAAACTCAGTGCTCACCTCGATAAAGATCAATAGCAGGCTCCAGCTTTTCTGCCAATGGTGCTTTTTGAACAGCGACTTTGTTTCACACAAGAACACTTGTACTTGTGCCTTTGTAATTCTGAGCACTTTTAACTCAGACATGTATTAAAATCTTAGAATAGATTACTTGGATTTGTGAGCCTCAACTCATTTTTCTCCAATGATCTTTGTTTCTAGTCTTGTCTGCATTTCCACAATGGGCTACAGTGCTCTAAGACTCCATCTCCAAAGCACAGAACTCTGCACAGATGATCCATAAACCCATCAATGACACTGTCTTTTAAAAAATTCAAGAATTCCTCATTTGCCTGTCTTAAAGACTATCCATTGTGACAATATTAGCTAAGGCCAAAAACTAAGTGCCAAAGTTATGGGTATAGTAATTTCACTGACATTTTGAACTCCCATTTTGCCAAGATGGTAAAAACTTAATTTTTGTTAATTTGGAAATCCTTCTTTTTCATTGGTTGTATCTAAGTTTGGGGAAGTTTATATAAAGCCAAGGGCTTGAGAAGTGTGCTCCATGTTTTTTTGTCCTCATCCTGGAAGGCTTCCCCCAGGCTGTACCCAGCTGACCCAAGGGCTGAGAGAATCCACACCTTTGTGGGTTGAACACACCACCTGGAAACCCTAACAAAGTGAGTCAAAGGTGGTGGAAGTTCACCAACTTTGTGCCAATGATTTTTTTTTCTCAAACCAAACATTAAGTGGCCTATCCAAGTCTGATGAATTCAACAAGTGAGAAAATCTCTGCTCTAGATGGGAAAAAAATCATTCCCCAGATTAGACAACTAGTATCTATCATTTTCCTTATGCAAGTATTTTTCCTAGGTCTTTTTGTACCAAAAATCTAGTTATAACTCATCTTTATTCAATTCTCTTAAATCTTCCCTTTTTTTTCTTTAACATTTTAGTGATTCTAAATTACACACTATGGAGTGTAACTAATTTAGATTTAGCATGTACATATCTAACTTTAATTCTTCCTGGTATGTATGCCATCTTCCCAAATGGATGTATTATCCCAACGTTAACACTATACTCTTTATGGGGCATTTTTGTGTCTCTTTTCTCCTGTCAATCGACACCGAAGTCAGTGTTCAATAAATGTAGGCTAACCTATATTCCCCTAATGACAATGGCAACAGTAGAGTACACTATCAAGAGTGTGGGCTCTGGACTTGAGTGCTGGGTTTGAAGACCAGCTCTGCCACTTACTAACAGAGTAATCTTGAGCAAATTACTTGTATTCTCTATGCTTTAGTTTACTCTTCCATAGAATGGGGTAGTAATAGTCCCTGTCTCATAGAGTTGTTTAAAGGAATAAATGATATAATGTATATCAAGCACATAGAAAAGAACATGGCACAAATATAGGCCATATTTAGGATTTCCATGAAATCAGGTCATAAAATAGACCATTCTAAAGTGAATCATGTTTTCTCACACTACTCTACCAGAGTATTACACACGTGTAGTTTTTTTGATTTGGAGGTTTTTGTTTTCATTTTTGTTTGTTTGTACATAGACTAGCATCAAATGACTAGTGGTTAGACTTGCAAAATTCTATAGAAACAAAAGTAGGGCAAATGTAAATCTTTGTAATTAATCAAAATAGCAATATGACTCAAATTCCATATTAGTACACCAAGCAAACTTCTATTTGTGTAGGTAAGTAAAACTTCATCTTAAGAAATCTTACCCCAACATCCGCTTTCACTAGATGGCAATGCCCATATATACCAAGAGTGTCTAAATATAAAAAAATATATATAAAGGAAAAGTCAAATAATTGTGCATGCCCTCATTTAACAGTGCACCTCCAGAGGGCAATCCTCATGTATTTTCTATAGATTCTACCAGGTAGATGACAAGGGCTTACCCTTTTGACAAAGATCCTAAGGAATTATCATTTCCAAGATATATTCCTTTGATATTCTGGATCCTGACTCTTTCAGGTTTGCAAGATACAATGTTAGGGTTTTTTCCTCTGAAACCTCCTATGAAAAAGTCACCAATCAGAGACAAGCGAGTGCTCCTGAGTCAGGTAACTATGTGTGTGTTGATTTAAAATCCTTCCAAAGATAACTGTCTCTGCCGTGAAGAGGCCTTCTTAGTCCCGAGCATTTCATTCATCATCCTTAGCTTTTGCTGAAAAAAAGTTAGCTGTTCACCTCTCTCTAAAGATCAAATCCACTGTGTTCAAGACAAATTGCTTCCTTCTTAGAGCTTTAAAAAAATATATTTACTTCTAAGTCCTAATGAAGATATATTACTTCAAAAGCCACAAAATTGAGGTCCCAGATACAGCTTTTGAGTGAATCCCAAGAAAGGTCAGTTAGGTTGTCAGCATAAGAGGTTTCTGCTGCCTTGAATCAATCCCTTAAAGTGTTCTTCCAAGCTCTCTACAGTCTGTGCTAACCAGCAGCCTTGGAGGGTCAAGGAAGGGCCATCCATTGGAAATGGCTTTCATCTCTGATACAGCAACAGAACGAGATGATTTTTTTTTTCCTTAAAGGAGGATAATCCTACACACTTTTCAAACAATATGTTCAGAGGGGAAGACCAAAATGGCAGCAGAAAATGCTTTCCACAAAGGATGCAATAACAATTCTCTACTCAAGCCCTTAGAAGTCAAGTGGCTGAGTATTGTACCAGACAAGGAGATACTAGAGAGACATCAAGGTCCAGAAGAGCTCAGACCTCCACTCAATCAAGTACAAGGACACGGCTTTGAAGGACAGAAACCAGCTCCTTCTTTTCTCCCAGAACCTCACAGTGGTTTACATCCCAATCAGAGGTCTTCACAGAACCTTTATGGAAAAGTGAGGGGGAAACAAGTATGGAGATCCTGAGTGATTTTCAAAAGAGCCCTCAGCAACACAGTGGCAGATAAGAAAAATAGTTTTCCTGATTCTGATAGCTACATTTTACCTTCTCCAACACAAGAACTGATCCTGGGTGTCCAACTTTATACAAACAAAAACAAATTTTTCTTTTTAAGAGAACTAGCTGGAAATGTGATATGGAAAAGCAAAATATCATCTTAACAAGGGTCTTTATTGTCCTCAGGATACTCCAGGCCACAGTAATCTCTCCTGACTGTGGGAAGCGCAGATTCAGATCCAGTGGTTTTGAAACCTGGCTCCATGGAGCCCCTTTAGAGAGCCCTGGAGGAGTAAGAAGAGTTGGAAGAGTTGGAACTCTGCCTTTCCACCCTAACTTCAACCAGAGAAGTGCTAAGTTTATCTGCTTAAAGGGGTCCATGATTTTTAAGTATCTTTTTAACAATCTAGGCTAACCCTATCCCTTTAAAAATGAAGGAACAGGGATGGCCTCATGGTCTAGTGGTTAAGTTCTGCTCACTTCACTTCAGTGGCCTGGGTTCAGTTCCCCAGCACAGACCTACACCACTCATTGGTGGCCATGCTATGGTGGTGACCCACATACAAAACAGAGGAAGATTGGCACAGATGTTAGCTCAGGGTGAATCTTCCTCAAAAAGAAAAAAAAAATTAGGGAACAGAAGCAAAGAGAAATTAAATAACCAGAGAGAAGTACTAGTGTAAGAATGAGTGATAAAAATCAATATGTAAAGCAAGCAACTCGTGCCTGGGGTCTAAAGAAGAAAAAGAGGTGAACTTGGACTATATCTAGGATCCAGGAGGATGAGCACTTTCAAGAAGTGATTCCTCATAAGCATATAATACAAACCCAAGATGGACTTTGTTAATTGACTTAATATTGGTCCCTCTCCCTTTGAACAGCATTCTGTGTGTAGCATTCTGTGTGTGTGTGTGTGTGTGTGTGTGTGTGAGGAAGATTGTCCCTGAGCTAACATCTATTGCCAATCTTCCTCTTTTTGCTTGAGGAAGATTGTTCCTGAGCTAACATCTGTGCCCATCTTCCTCTACTTTGTATATGGGATGCCACCACAGCATGGCTTGACAAGCAGTGTGGTGTGTAGGTTCCCAGCTGGGATCTGAACCCGCGAACCCTGGGCCACTGAAGCAGAGCACATGAACTTAACTACTACATCACTAGGCTGGCCCTGAACAGCATTTTCTTGTAACAGCGAAATAAAAAAGGCAGCATGACTATTGATCTCTTTCATCATAAATACATTTATCCTCCTGCAAATGAATCTGATTCTTTTCCTTTCTTCTCTTTCAATTCTAAACTCCTCCTCTCTTCCTTGACTACCTCTTTAAACCCCAGCCCTTATAAGAGGTTTCATTCTGAATTAGTAAAATCAATTTTGTCCCCCACAATTGCATGTAAATTGTATTATCTAACAGTGTCAATTTTTTCTTGCATCTGTGGCCAATTTTGGTTTGTGAAAAACTCAGGAAAGAATACTTAAAATAATACAAGAGAAAATATAAGACTGTGAGTTCCATTCATATATTGGTACAGTGGAACCAAATGATACAAGGAATCATACAGCTGGAAGGGTCCTTGAGAGGCCATTCAAACCATCACCACCACCTTCACAGAGCGACATCCTTAGACTCTGACATTAAGAAACAATTTGAAAAGCATCCAGAGATAAGCTTTAACACATACTTTAAATGAAATGGTTCCCCTGCCTTCTCTTCTCAATTCAATAATCTCGTTTCTACATTCTGTTCTCATATTTTTATTTTCTATTTGTTATCTTTTGACTCTTCTTTACATTCCTCTTGGTTCTGCATATCCCCCTCTCATCTTGAAATGCCAGACTACCCACTAGGTTTCGATAAGGGTCTGAATATGAAAAAGACCATTTTTCTAAGCTCCTACATTCTATACTCTTGACTGGGCATCTGAGTTGCTTTTTCCCAAATTACCCAAAAGCCTACTAGCAAGTAAATATTATGCTACATTTTAATATACTATATATTCTCTCAGTCTGTTTTCTATGTAGAAGTATGCATAGATGGATGGATGGATGGATGAATAGATGGATGGATGGATGGATGGATGGATGGATGGATGGATGGATGGATGGATGGATGGATGGTTGGATAGATAGATAGATAGATAGATAGATAGATAGATAGATAGATAGATAGATAGATAGATAGATTTGGAATCTTATTGCTCATGTTTTTGTAAACCTTTTTATTCAACAATATCTTTCAGACATCTTTCTATACCATTAAAAATAGATCAGCATTATTGTTTTCACGCTTTTGTAGTATTCCATCATAAGCAAGCAATAACTTATTTAAATCCAAGATGAAGTTTGCCTTCCAAGGAGTTGCTTCCTTAGTCTAGTTTAAAGTGTGGATTCTTCCAGCAGTTTCCTAACTGGCCTCCTGTCTGCCTTCCCCTCTATAACCCACTATCCACACGGTTGCTGATTTTACCTTTCTAAAACACAGGAAGGATCATGCTACTCCCTATTTCACAATCCTTCCACTGCTCTTTGGGTTAAAATCCAAACTCATTGGAAGGCATCCAAGATCCTCCCCAAACCTGGCTCTAGCCTAGGTTTCTGGCTCCATTCCCAACCCCCCTCTCCCCCAGGCAACTCCTGCTCACCATTTCCTAACCCAGTCCTCGCCATCTCCTGCCCACTCCATAGAAACTCAAGCCTCCGAGCTTTCCCTGCTGCTTGTAATGTCCTTCCCTCTGTCTACCTGGCAAATTCCCACTACTCTGTTAAGATCCTCCTTTTCTCCAGAGCCTTCCTGCCACCAGGAGAGTTAGTTGCTTTCTTTTCTCTGTATGTGAACTCACTTCTACATTCCTATAAAATGGAAATTATATTGTGTTATAATTTTTGATGTACATGTTTATCTCTCCCACAATTCTAGCTTTATCCCTAGTGTTTTGTACAGTAAATGCCACTCAATAAATGTTTATTTAGGTGAATTCAATCCCTCAACCTGTAGACTAGGCTTACAATAAAATGAGCATTTAGTTCAGCTTAAATTCTAGGTCCCAAGGATGAACTGTGTTTCCAACTATCACAAGTATATCCCTGATAAATCAGCAGTGATTGAAACTGCTAATCTATTTTTTTCTCCTCTAACTTCCAGCTTGAAATAACACCCTAGATATGCAGGTGATAGAGTCTCAAAGGATAGTATCATTGATGTGATTTCAACTCTTTCTACTGGTAGAAGGGGAGGATGAATTCTGGCCTTATGTCCGACATTCTATGATGGTCTACAAACCTCCTGGAAGAGGCACCCACCATTAGAGCAGTCAGTACTGTTTGAAAAAACAATAAAAGTCTGCCAACAACACAAAACTAACGTTCAAATGTGCATTTTGGCAAAGGTGAAATATTTCATTAACTTTACCAGTCTATATGACTTCCTTTTTCATTCCCCTTCCAAGAAAGAATACACAACTTTTCTGCTGAATAGAACCAACCAAGAAACACCAAATGACATGGTCCTAAGAGATGTTTCCAGGAAACAAAAAAAGAAGTTGTCTAGATAACATTGGCTTTAATGATATCAATGTTTAGTTTTCAGTTTCCTCCTAGGGTTTCTTCTTGGTGGAGCATGACAATTCCTTTTTCAATAAAATACAGTCCTACAGCACTGCAGTACTAATCATGTTGTGTTTTGTTTTGCTTTGTATTGTTTCATTCTGTTTCTGATTGCCACCGATTTATTGGATGTTTGACCTCCTAAATGCAGTTTATATGGGGACCGAGACCCAATAAAATCAAAATCAACACTGCAATAAAGTGGGTATGAAAAAAAAAATAAATGTTGCCAACTTAACGATTCTTTCCTTAACAAACTACCAGAGATACCCAATCTCAGATTTCCCTTGAGAGTCAATGAGAACCATATTTCCTTTATCGTCCCACATTTTAAAGAACTATAACAAAGAAATAGAAAAGTATACAGATCATAAGCGTACTGCTCAATAAATTCTCACAAAGGGAGCCCACCAATGTAAACATACTTAGATCACAAGCAGCACCCCAAAGCCCCACTTGTCCACTCCCCAGCCCACCCCGCAAATAGCCCCTATCTTGTTCTAACTATAGATTAGGTTTACCTGTTTTCGAACTTTACATAAATGAACTCATACACTCTTTACTCTTTTGTGTATGGTTTCTTTTACTCCAAATTATATTGGTGAGATTCATCTTCATTTTCACATGTAGCAACAATTTGTTCATCATCATTGTTATATAGAATTCCCTATTTTTTTGTTTGTTTCAGGCTCATTTAAACAACCAAGTGTTCTGAGGAAAACACTTTGAGACACATGGATCCCAGTGTTAGAATATAAAAGCTTTAATCAAAAGAAGACACAGTGAATAAGATGATCTTCTGAAATAGCCTGAAGTCAATTGTTAAGACGTAGCTGCTGGAGGAGAGAAGTGAAGAGTAAAAAGCCTTCTGCGATAAGCCAGAAAAGCAGTCTTGGAAAGAAAGAACTGAATCAGGGATCCTGGTTTGAAAGAAAATAAAATTTGGCCTTCTGTAAGACTTGATTTAGGCTATCTTTGCTCTCATCTCGTTAGCAAAATCTTTCTTTCTCTGCCTATCCAGTCCTGCCTTCAGTTCTGAAGTTGCTCTGGACGCAGCCCCTCTGGTTAGGGATCAGGTTGAGTCACACCGTTTCACACATTGTATGATATTTGAACAAACAATCTTTCACCAAAAAAGGCATTTGCATTCTGTTTCTGCCTATTTTAAACAC
The DNA here is from genome assembly GCA_031878705.1 of Tapirus indicus. NCBI lineage: Eukaryota > Metazoa > Chordata > Mammalia > Perissodactyla > Tapiridae > Tapirus > Tapirus indicus. The sequence goes on from CM062925.1 coordinate 44,670,608, forward strand.
AGATTATCAAAAGCTCTCTTTGTAAGTTTTTGATATTTCCATTACAGTGAACTATTATTTTATGAAAGTTTATAAGGTACTAAACCATTGTTACCAGCTAATTCTGATATTTAAGATACTGAAATTTTTACTAGCACTTCATAAAACTACCTGCATTTAAAACATAAGTTATTTTTATTGTTATGAAGATGTTTGTTAGAGCAATTATCAAAATGGTCCCATAAATATTGATGCCATATTCTAAAATGTAAATGTCCTTTTCTTCCCCTTTAAAAAAAAAATTCACAAAAAACTTTGTTTTTATAAAAACAACTCATTTGAAGTACATTTAATATAGTTTTTAAAAGATATTAATTAATTGATTCCAGTGAATCTGGAAAGTATTTATTCTGAGAACCTAAGCTTTCCCCTACATCCTTCTACTTATGGAAGGTTAAGAGTCTTGGCTTAAAATATTTATCAGGAACAAGAATAGGGATGTTGGAATGTTTACCAGGGTATTAGAAAGAGAGGGTAGGAGTGATCTGTAAGCATATGAGTAATTTAAATTCTAGTTTTAAAGCCAAATCCAGATGTAAGAGGACACCCAAAGTTCATTTCACTGGCTACCAAAATATACTGTAGTAAACTAAAAGTGGTCATAAATTATTTTAGTTCCTTCATCAAGAAAGTGAGTCTATTTCCCCACCATGTGAATCTGAATTGGCCTTGTGACTGCTTTGACTAATAGAATGAGCTGGAAGTGACATTGTGTGACTTCTGAGCTTAGACTTCAAAAGGCCTTGCAACTGTGCTGTCACCCTCCTGGACCAGTTGCCTCCATGGGAGAAAGCTTGAGCGAGCCTACTGGAGAAGGACATTATGTGGGGCAAAGACAAGTATCTCTGCTGAAGTCCCTCTCTGTGCTGGTTAACTTTGTGTCAACTTATCTGGGCAGCCTAAGGGATGCCCAGATAGCTGGCGAAACATAACTTCTGGGTGTGTCTGTGAGGATGTTTCTGGAAGAGATTAGCATTTGATTCAATAGACTGAGTGAAGACTCTAGGCTCACCTATATGAGCAGGCATCATCCAATCTGTTGCAGGTTGGAGTCAAACAAAAGGTGAAGGAAGGGTGAATTCTCTCTCTTTTTGAGTGGGGACATCCCTCTTCTCCTGCCCTTGGACATCAGAGCTCCTGGTCCTCAGGCCTTTGGACTCCAGGAGTTACACCAGAAGTCCCCTGGTTCTCAGGCTTTTAGACTGGGAATGACTTATTCCCAGAATCCCCAGACTGGCACTTCTCAGCTTCCATAACTGCAGAAGCCAATTCCTATAATAAATCTCCACTTCTGTATATCTATATATATCCTATTAGTTTTGTTTCTTTGGAGAACTCTAACTAATACACTGGCCAACAAGCTCCCAGAAGACAACTACTTGAATATCCCCCCAGTAAGAGCAGCTGAAGAACTGCCTAGTGGAGCCCAGCCCAACTTCATGAACAAATAAATTGTTGATTTAAACCATTAAATTTAGGTTTGTCACACATCAAGAGACAACTGGGACAGCCACCCAGAGCCCATTTCTTTATGTAACATACCAATTCGGTAAGGAAAATGGGCTAGTATAGTTGGGGCTTTACTATTAAGTCTCCATCTTTAAATTTCTACAGCACCACTCTGCCTAGTTTAGGCCCAATTTATTTCTAATCATGACAAGTGTAATTGACTCAATCTGTCCCTGCCCCTATTTACTTCCCGCACCAATCTAACTTCTCCGTGTTACCACCAAAGTATCTAGGATCCTAATTAAAATTTTCCTTGCCACCACTCTTCCCTTCAAACCCACTTCTACCTATGGGACAAAATCCTGAGCCTATCATTCATAACCCTTCACGAGGCCCTTCCTGACATAGGAGAGGCTGGAGTATTGACCCACCGGCCCCCTTCCCCACTGATCAAGGTTTGCTCCCAGAAGTGTTAACCTCCCCTGCGCTTCCAAGCTGGGCATATGCCATGGCCTAGAAAGTTCCTTACAGCATCTGCAGCACAAAAGGAAACCCTGGGACATTAGGTGAAGCACTTGAAGAGAGACAGTGTCACCTTAAAATGAGTGAAAGCTTGCACGAAATTGCCCAGTACAGCCACAGCTGAAATCAGAGGGCAACTGTGCCAGCTGTACCTGCTGTTCTGTGTCTGAGGTCACATCTGAAGATCCATTTCCTTGGGAAGCCTCAGGACCTTTTATATAAGGTCTCCTGAGAAATGCCAGGAGCTCCTGGGGTGGTTATGCAAACCCTGGATCTCTGTGAATTACTAGATGTTCTCTTTTGAGATGATGTTATCTCAATTAAACTTATCTGTAGCCAGGGTGTTCTTTCTAGGACAAACTTACTGCAAGACAACCAGAAACGTCTCTAGAGCCACCCGATGTATGATTATTTTTTAAAAGAACAAACAACCAAAGGAGCCTCCATAATCCCAAGTGATCAAAATGAACAATATCAGTAGCGGGATAAATTGATATCATGTGTTTCTTTTTCTAAAAAATTATTTTATTGAGGTCATATTGGCTTACAACATTGTATAAATTTCAGGTGTACATCAGTATATTTCAGTTTCTGTATAGACTGTATCGAGTTCACCACCAATAGTCCAGTTTTTATCCATCACCATACATACGTGTCCCTTTACCCCTTTCACCCTCCCCCCACCCACCTCTCCTCTGGTAACCACTAATCTGTTCTCCTCATCTATGTGTTAGTTTACTTCCACATATGAGTGAAATCATACTGTATTTGTTGTCTCTGTCTGACTTATTTCACTTAACATAATACCCTCAAGGTCCATCTATGTTGTCACGAATGCACAATTTTGTCTTTTTTATGACTGAGTAGTATTCCATTGTATACATATACCACATCTTTATCCATTCATCCATTGGTGGGCACTTGGGTTGCTTCCATGTCTTGGCTATTGCGAATAGTGCTGCAATGAACATAGGGGTGCATAAATCTTTTTGAATTATTGGATATCATGTGTTTCTTGATCTGATACAGTGGGAAGAACACAAACATCACTTCTTGCCAAAAATATACAACCTGAATTAAATCAAGAAGAAATCACACAAGACCCAAATTGAAGGACATTCTAAAAATAATTGTTCAATATTCTTCAAAAGAGCCAAATCAAGTTTATTGAAAGATTAAAGAACATCACAGATTGGAGACTAAGGAGATATGTTGATCAAATACAACATGAGATCCTGGATTGGATAGCAGACCAGAATAAGAGCTTTAATGGAACAACTGGCAAATTCAGATAAAGTCTATGTATCAGGTAATAGTATCGTTATCAATGTCAGTTTTCTGATTTTGGTAATTGTACTGTGGCTACATAGGTGTTATCACTTGAGGAATCTGAATGAAAGATATATGAAAATTCTTAGCATGTTTGCTACTATTTTGTAAGTCTGAAATGACCTTTGTAAGTCTTCAAAATGCAAAGTTAAATTTTTATTTTTTTGCTGAGGAAAATTAGCCCTGAGCTAACATCTGTGCTAATCTTCCTCTATTTGTTTGCATGTGGGACACCACCACAGTGCGGCTGGTGAGTGGAGTTAAATCCATGCCCGGGATCCGAACCAGGCACGAACCTGGACCACCGAAGCAGAGCGCGTGGAACTTTAACCACTTGGCCACAGGGCCAGGCTCTAAAATTTTTTTGTGATTGATAAAGTCAATAGGATAGAAGATGGACAGTTGAAGAGGATCCTTGAAATTAGGCAGATTACAAATGACATCTGTCATATTTAGTTGGATATTGGTTGAATAGAGTAATGATCTGGGACACTGGTTTAGGACCACTCTATCCCACCCCCCATACAGGCATACCTTCTCGTCTCTATTTGAGTTGAATATGTCACAAAACCCTCAGAAATTTTCAAAGTAGTATAGCTCAAAATTCACTTTGATTTTATGGTATAAAATATCGTGTTTAAATACTTTTTACAAGGGAGAAGGGAATGAAGAGGGAAAATCATTCAAACAACAAGAGATTAATTTCCAAAGAGGTAGTTCTGAGTTTTAAAACCATCAGCTAAAGCAGAATCATCTGGGAAACTTGGCTTCAAAAACTGGTGCCCAAGCCCCACACCAAATCTGTAGAATCAGAATCTGTAGGAGTGGGGTATTTGTACAAGCTTGCCAAGTGATTCTGAGACAGACCAGGAAAGTGTGAGAACAACCATTTAAGAAAACAACTGTTCTTTAAAACAAGATTCATTAACCACTAGGTGGTGCCAGGATTTCAAAGATGGAACTTTCTGGCACAGTACACATTTCCCTGGATATACAGTATATTCATTTCCCTTTTTTTCTCTCTACTCCACATCTCCCCAACTTTTAGAAAACAGTTACACCACACTGAAATATTTCAGTCAGTATCAGTTTGGCAGTTTCTCTTTGAATTTATTTTTATTATAACCGACAGTCTCGTTCTGAGGGTATCTTGGGGAAGGCTTGCCAAAAATATATAACCTGAATTTAATCAAGAGGAAATATCAAAAAACCCAAATTGAAGGATATTCTGAAAATAACTGTTCAATACTCTTCAAGAGAGTCAAATCGAGTTTATTGAAAGACTAAGGAATGTCACAGATTAGAGATTTAGGAAACATGTCAGTTAAATACAATGTGAGAGTCTGGGTTGGATTGCAATTTAGATTTTATTTTTAGTGAAATGGAAAATCATGAGAAGTTTCTAAGAAGGAAAGTAACATAGCCTAAATTTTTTTTTTAAGATCATCTTGGCTCCTGATTGTAGAGGGAACACAAACAGAAGCAGAGAGAACGATTGAAATACTGCTGTAACAGTCTAGATAAAAGATGATGGCAGCCTGGACTACTGATAGGAGTGGAAACGGAGAAAACTGTCAAATTCTGGATGTGTTCTGAAAGTACAGCCAATAAGATTTGTTGATGGACTGCATGTGGAGAATGAGGGGATGAGAGAAATCAACAACACCTACACTGCTGTTTGATCAACCAGGTGGATGGGGAAGCCATTTACGTAGGGTAAAGTGGGACAAGAAAAGTTTAGAGGAGAGCTGTGAATTAAAAATTCTGGTTTGGTCAGACTAAGTTTGAGATGTTTATTTAATATGGGAAAAGTCAGGAGGATTATAAGATTTGACAGTCATCGGCATATAGATAGTAGAGCTACAGGGCTGGATAACATCACCCAGAGAATGTGTGTAGAGAATAGTATTGAGGACTGAGCCCATTGGCTCTATATCAATGCTATATTGTTACTCTCTCAATAAGCCTGCAGTGGTTATCAAAAAAATGATGTGGTAAGATTAATATTGGCAAAGTGAGAATAATAATACTCCATATGGTTATTGCAAGGAATATATAAAATATCTAAGACACTGCCTGACAGAGTAGGCAGTCAACAAAATATGACTTTTTTCCTATTTCCTTTCTTGGTAAAAGTTGACTCTGCAGTAAATTGCAATAGAACTAAAATCTGTCTATTAGTTCAGATGTCTTTCCAGCCAAAGGAAGTCTTAAGAAGGACCTGTCTCCACATTTACAAAATAAGATTCTTTCCAGAGGGAGTTAAGTTTCCAGGACCTCTATTTGGTTAAGCCTGAGTTAATAAAGTTGAAAAGATTTATTGAATGCAGATCTTCACAAAAGTCTCTAAGGGATAGAACTTGTATGCAGCATCTCCCAACTTTCATACAGGCTAGAGAAATTGTCCACAGACCACAGTCTAGGAAAACACTGATTCACTCCATGCCCACATTTTACAGATGAGAAAACTGAGGATGAAGGAGGTGGAGTCACCTAGCTTGGAGCTCATTACTATGGAATATACCATTATTAATGACACTGCTTATTGTGACTAAAGTTACCCCAACTTTCCCACCAGGCTTCCCCTCTGAGTAGCCTATTCCTGCTCTTTTCCTAAAAGCTGAGTTTATGAGGTGTCTACAGGAGGCTCTCAGGCTGATGAGATGCCTATAGAAGGCCTCACGTTTCTTTATTTGTCTGAAATAGCACCCATGTGAGTTATGAGGAGTTGCCTAACTAAGAATGACTGTGTTACACATCTATAACATAGAGTGGAAGGTAGATTTATAAAAAAAAAATTTTAAGGACAAATTAAATCATCAAACTGTTACTGTATTTGTGACTTTGCCTCCAATCATATGCGTGACTTTGGATCCGTCCACATCATGTAAAATCTCTAAACTTTCATTTCTCCTGTTGTTAATAATAAGGGCAGTAAAATGAGGGTTAATATTTGCTAAAGCTTTGACCCATAACTCAAAGTTTCTAAATCAGCAGAAAATATCTTTACCAGTGATCGAAAGAACCTTGGACTAACTTTCTTAAAAGCAATAGCTTCTGTTTTTCCCTAATTCCTTTTCTTAACTGGATGGTTAAGCAGTGGAGAGAAGGAACAGAGCTCTGCTGAGGGCCTTGTCTCATCACCACTTTGCAGAGAAGAAAACCGGAGTACATGGACACTAAACCCTTAGCATGTCTGAGGGCTCCTAAGACATGCATGGTTGGCATGAGGCAGGACTGCAAACCAGCTTTGTCTTACACTGAAGAAGGAGTGCTACCCCTTCAATGCAAAAACGTGGAGTGCCGTCGACAGAGGATTGAGAAGAAGGACTTCCTAACAGACCTGAGAAGAGTGAATGGTGGGTACTGCTGTAAGCTTTGCCTGGGGAGGCTAAGAAGGGGAGTGGGAGGACTGGAGGGGAGGTTGGGGAGGAGGGGGATGTGGGACTGGGGTGGCAACCACTTGCAGGTCTACCAAATACAATTTTGAGATCTTTAATAGATGTCATCTACCCCACCTTAAAGCTACTTTTCCTTATTTCTAATGATAATTGGCCTCTGAAGGGTATTAGGCTATTATCCCAGGAAGATTCCACTGTACTCCCTAAGTGCCCCTGTTCACTTACTGAAACTGAAGACACTCTCAAACTTACATCCATTAAGCTCAAACAGTTGACAATTGTTAAAATGTAATTACCTCTGGAGGAGCTATTATCATCTTACCCTATTAGGAATAGGAATATAGGATCTGAGGCAGCTGGCTATTGCTGCATAACCCATCTCAAAACGTATGGGTTTAAGACAACAATTTATTATTTCTCATGAGTCTACACATTAGCAGGTAGTTCTACTGATCTAGACCAATTAGATTTTGGCTGGGCTCAGTCATGTGTCTGTGGTCAGATGGCAGGTCAACTGCGAGCTGAGTGGTCTATGATAGCTGGAATGACTCAGCTCTGCTCCATGTGGTCTCGCATGGAGCACACCGCTAATTCAGGCAGGTTGTCGTGGTGACCACAGAGAAGCGAGAGAGGAAGCAGAAGCTCACAAGGCTTCTTGAGGTCTAGATTGAGAACTGTCACAAAATCACTTCTGCAACATTGTACTGGCCAAGGCAAGCACAGGCCAGCCCAAGTTAGAGTGGGCAGGGACTACGAAGTTATTAGGCAAAGGGTATGGATACAAAGAGGCTATTAATTTAATTAAGATCATCAATGCCTTCAATCTTACACAGTATGAAAGGGCAAATTTTGATTGAAGAGTAGAAACGGGAGGATAGAGAAAAAAAGTTATTTGCTTTCTTAATAATCTCATGCATGGAAATCTCTTGTTCTGTTATCTAGTCTTGAACTCAAGCAAATTGTATTCTTCCTTCTCACTTGTAAATCTTCATCTTAGTGTTTCCTACGCAAGTAAATCATTTGTCTTACACTGATATTTTGTTGTGCAATTGTCTTAGATTAAAATTAATTAAATACTTAAAAATATCTAACCATTTGAGCTCAGCCCATTAGATTTTTGTTCGATACAGAGTAAAAAAAAAAAAAGCTTTAATGTCATTCTATTATTCTTCTAATTAATGAGCAACTTTAGTGTTTGCATTAGGGACATGATGGAAGAGCTAAAAAGAAGGAAGAATAAAAAAGATCAAATTCCCTGTGAATTTGCCTTCTAGCATAACAGTTTTATCACCAGTAAATATTGAGCCCCCACAGTGAGTAAAGAACCATGATGGATACAGTACAAAACATGTTCTGAAAAAAAAAAGTATATTCTGATTAGAGAAAACACAGATGAGTCATGAGTGATTAAATATTGATAATATCATTTAATAATGAATATCAAAGTTGTTGTGTTGGGTACATTTAATTTAAATAATGTATAGTCATGAACTTATAGGAGTAAATTGACGACCATGTGGGGAGAATTAGGGTGGAAACTCTGAGGCAGCATATACTCACTATCTTCTAAAGTGAGGAAAGACGTCAGGATTGGAGTAAGACTTAGGTTATCATGAGTAAGGGGTCAGTGAAAGTGACCCCACACCAGCATCAAGAAGAAGTTCTTGAGGTGAGAAGGTAATTATCTTAGGACTCACATAGAATGTCTCTGTGGTCATTTCCTGACCCACAGATGTGGGTTTCAGGTGTGACTGATCCATCTCTGAGCAGATTCTGAAAGAGAAACCTTATGATATAGCACTTGTGAGGGATGAGCAGGCCACTTGGCTGGAAGGGCTATCATTGGCCAGATCAGGAGAAAATTCAGAGTTCTTTCCTGGTACTCCCCAGAGTTTCTTGAAGATCAGCTGGCCTCTAGAAGATGTGGAGAAGACAGCAGGCCCTAACAGCAAAGAGGAGCATCCAGCAGACATTCCGAGCACAGCTCACTCCCTGGAAGAGTATGCTCCAGGGGAGGGAAGTGAAGCCAACGGATCCAGACCTGGAATTGTAAGTGACAGGTCTCAGACCTGGAAAAAACAGTTGAGAGTAGGGTGTTGCCTCTTTGCTATATAAAAGGTCTTTTTGGTATCTCAAGGACAGAAATCTTTGGTCACCCACTGGGGGCATTATCCTTGTTTATCATCGAGGGCTTAAGCAAAAACAAGAGTGATCCCACATGCTTTAATGTACTCAGGAACCTGTGATGCAAGTGCATTTTGCATATAGGTTTATTGCATAGAAGACCGGACTGGGTTTGAGGTTTTTCATGTTATTCAAGCTGAAGAAAGAGGATTCGAGCAGAGGGGGACAATGAGCAATGCTAGGAAAGGCATGAAAAGTATGCTTACAATTCAGGAATCAATTTGTTCAGGAGAACTCAGTATTTCCCAGTTAAAGGAAAACAGGATTATAACACACTTGTACTGTCAGACTTGCCGTGTCAACTCTGTAAGTTTTGGTTTTAAGTTCCTTTTACTCTAGAAAGATAGGTTTGGTTTTAGGGTAGATTTCTTTGACTTCCTTGTGAGCAGACACTGTGGGTTAGGCTTTTGGCTTTTTCAGCTTTTCCTTTGTTTTCTACTTTAAATTTTGTAAAAACTATGAGCAGAGTACCAAGTATGTGTAAAGATATTTAATTTTTTTAAAATTCTCTAGAATTCCAACTACGATTGCTTAAACATCCCTCAAAGAATCCTATCTTCAAAGGAAAGAGGATTTTATGGGAAGGTTATTAGTTTTAGCCCAGACCTGGGGCAATAAAGAGAAGGCATCCAGAAAGACATTTGAAGGCATCACTATGGATACGCGGGAACACTGTGAAGGCAAACACTGTCCGTGAGGCATGATGGGAACAGAAAACATAAAATGTAAATGGGTTGAGCAAACGAAGAATCATGTGCTTTATTTTCCTTTCTGGAGACTGTGTGTAATAGTGGAAAGACACAGGGATTTGGATTCTACAAACCTGCATTTGAATCCCAGCTCTGCTGCTGTTTAACTGCATGTGTGGACTAGGAAAAGAGACAGTTTCTCTTGAGTTTGGTTTTCTTGTCTCCAAAATGGTGAGAAATGTACCTATTTCCTAGTGTTGTTAGGAGAATTAAATAAAATTCTATATGTCAAGTGCTAGAGATACAGAAATTACACAATAATTAAGTTCCCTTCCACTCTTTATCCTCCCTCCCTGAAAACACTGGAACACAGTTTCTTGGAAAAATAGCTTATGTCTCTGCAATCCCCATTAGGGCTCAGCCCAATCACCAAACCCCACCCTACCCTACAGAGTTTTCACAGGTGCATAGGGCAGATGTAGAATTCAAACCCCGGTTTACCAGAAATCTCAAAATGACATCTGATCTGTCTGGGCTAAATGCTCACTGTGGCTATGGAGGAGGTGGTAAGCATCTCCACCTGCATCGGAGTCTCAGTTTGTCACTCACAAGCTGAGATATGAGATCAGTTCACTAGACTCTCTGAGCCTTGGCTTCCTCTTCTGCAAAATGAGGATGATAACTCCTTTATGGAATCATTTCCAGCATTGCACACGAGCCTGTTAAGAAGCCTATCACCTTCACCACAAATGTGGTGATTTTTTTAAAAACTCTGCCAATTTGTTACCCAATTGGGTCATCTTCTGCATTTTTTGATAACTAGTGCAAAACATTTTTCACTTGTTTATTAACCATGTGCATTTCTTCTCCTTTAATATTGCATGCTTATGACCTGACTCGCATCTTAAAAGATCCTATGAGCTAAATTCTAAAGACTAAACTATCACAGACAGCACCAACCCAGTCACCTGTTCTGAATGTGGCCCAGCCTCACTGCACTTCACTGTTTTTATTTTTTTTTAATTTTTATTTATTTTTGTGTGTGTGTGAGGAAGACCAGCCCTGAGCTAACATCCGTTGCCAATCCTCCCCTTTTTGCTGAGGAAGGCTGGCCCTGGGCTAACATCTGTGCCCATCTTCCTCTACTTTATATGGGATGCTGCCACGGCGTGGCTGACAAGCAGTGCATCAGCGGGCGCCCAGGATCCGAACCCACGAACCCCGGGCTGCCAAGCGCAGACTAAACCACTGCGCCACTGGGCAGCCCCGACTTCACTGTTTTTAAAATATTGCAGGATGAATTGAAGCGATGTCATCACCAGCAACATAGATATGTATTAGTATATGAATCTCTTTCTCTTTGCCCATCTTTGAGAGATGATAGTTCATGCTCTTCTAAATGCCTGAAGATTTTGTAGAGAATCATCATTGTTAGTGTTCTTTGTCATTACCATTGTTACAAACAGGTGAAATAACATCTAAAACATGTGATTTCAGGATTATCAAGAAGGATAAAGGGAAAACACCAGAAGTCCTGAACTTCTGTAGACATGCATAAAAAAAGATAAAAACACATGTCTGCAAAAGGAACAGTGATGATCAAATTCACTAATTGTAAATAAGTGTTTAATTAGATTGATATAAATAATTAGTTAGCCAGAAATAAACCCTAACATTTACAGTCAATTCAGTTTCAACAAAGGGGACAAGATAATTCAATGGGAAAAGAATAGTCTTTTCAACAATAGTGACAGGAAGAATGGCAAAAGAGTGAAGTGCCAGGACAACATACAAAGGAATGAAGCTATATCCCTACCACACAACACACGCAAGAATTAACTCAAAGTGGATTAAAGACCTTACACTTCTGTAAATGCTAAAACTATGAAACTCTTAGAAGAAAACATAGGAGTAAATCTTCATGACCTTGGGTTAGGCAATTATTTCTTAGGTATAACACCGAAAGCACAAGTGATAAAAGAGAAGATTGATACATTATCAAAATTAAAAACTTTTCTGCTTCAAAAGACACCATCAAGAAGATGAAGAGACAATCTACAAAATGGGAGAAAATACTTGCAAATTAAATATCTGATAAGGGACCTGTATCCACAATATATATAGGACACAACTCGATAATAAAAGGACAAATAACCCAATTTGAAAATGGGCAAAAGATTTGAATAGATTTCTCTCCAAAAAAGATATATAAATGGCCAATAAGCACATGAAAATATGCTCAACATCGTTAGTTATTAGGAAAATGCAAATCAAAAGCACCATGAAATACCGTTTCACATCCACTAGAATGGCTATAATCAAAAAGAAAAAAAAGTAATGTGTTGGCAAGCATATGGAGAAATTGAAACCCTCATCCGTTGCTGGTTGGAATGTAAAATGGTGCAGCCACTTTGGGAAACAGTTTGGCAGTTCCTCAAAAAGTTAACCATAGCGGGGGGCACCCGGTGGCGCAGGGGTTTAGTTCGCGCTTGGCAGCCTGGGGTTCGCGAGTTCAGATCCCGGGCGCCCGCGGACGCACTGCCTGTCAGCCATGCTGTGGCGGCGTCCCATATAAAATAGAGGAAGATGGGCACGGATGTTAGCCCAGGGCCAGTCTTCCTCAGCAAAAAGGGGACGATTGGCAACGGATGTTAGCTCAGGGCTGGTCTTCCCCACAAAAAAAAAAAAAAAAAGTTAACCATAGCAATTTCACTCCCAAGTATATAACCAAGATAATTGAAAATCCATGTCCACACAAAACTAGTACACAACTTTCCATAGCAGTATTATTCATAACAGCCAAAAAGTGTAAGCAGTCCAAATATCCATCAACTGGAGGATGGGTAAATAAAATGTGGCCTATCCACACAATGGAATATTATTTGTTCATAAAATGGAATGAAGTACTGATACATGGTACAACACGAATGAACCTTGAAAATAATATGCTTAGTGAAAGAAGCCAGACACAAAAGACTGCATACAGTATGATCCCATTTATAAGAAATGGCCAGAATAGGTACTTTCTCTACAGATGAGATATGAAATGTCTCATCTGTAGACAGAAGGTACATTAGTAGATTAGCGGTTGCCTAGGGCAGAGAAGGGGGAGGTAGAGGGATGGAGAGTAACTGCTAATGGGTTCAAGGTTTCTTTGTGGAGTGATGAAAGTGTTCTAAAATTAGACGATGGGATGGTTGGGTAACTTTGTAAATATACTGAAAACCACTAACCTATACACTTTAAAAGGTGGACTTTATGTTACGTAAATTCTATCTTAAACTGTTTTTAAAACCTTCAAAAACAGATAGCCATTTTAAACAAGGCCCTATGATTTTATTATAAATGTTGGTAAAAATAATTATAAATGTTGGTAATAATAATTATAACAACTTACTGAGTGCTTATTATGTGCCAGGCAACATTCAAAGTCTTTACAAGTATTCACTAACTTACTTTCCCAACCAACCTATTAGGTAAATACTATCATGATTCTCATTTTAGCGATTAGAAAACTAAAGCCATTAAGTAGCATCGTAAGAATTCAAACACAGCAAGTCTGTGTTTTTAAATAAAATATGTGCTGGCCCTGGAATCAAATCACAAAATATGGGGAGGAAATCCCTGAAATTCAGAGAATTGGGGAAATTTTAAAATATAAAATTAATGGCAGAGCCTAAGAAATTTAATGCCTAAGAGTAAAAAAATATCTAATTTTGTTGTTGTCGTTACTTCACACAATAGCAGTGGACTACGAAAGGCTGACGGTTACATGATGGGGTTGCTCTCTTGTACGGTATAAAGACGATATTGAGCAGGGGGGCTATTGCCAGGAGTCCCTGGTATGCTTTCGTTCTCCCCCGCATTACAGAGGGAGGGATTCTGTATACAGCATGGTGTGAACAGGAGCCAGACTGCCAGGCCACGACTGAAGAGAGAGTCGGGAGGGCAGCCCTGGCTCTGCCACTAATTATTCATGTGACTTTGGGTAGGTCATCTACCTGCTCTGGACACAAATGATAAATCTATAACGCTGAGTATCCTTAGCAGATGCTTTCTAAGGTCCCCATTTGTTTTAAAATCTCATCATCTACCATCTAGTTTCCAGACTAATTTCAAAAACATCTTGGCCAGTGTTACGTTTACTCCCAAAGAAATCTTCCTCAGATTTGTTTCCTGGAATTCTCCAAACATATCTTTTCTCGGTCTATGTCAACTACTCCAGCCCCTGACGCTCCAGCCATGCAGAGGGAACTGAGAAAACGCGTCTGTTTGGTCCTCACTTTGAATGCTAAGGCCTTTTGAAAAAAATAAAAATCTACGTGGTAAATGTTGGATATACTTTCAGGATTACCAAACTGTTTTGACAATCCTTTAGAGTAAAACATAATTTTGGTGTGCTAAAATGTTCATTGTAATTATTTCTGGGGGCTGAGGATTACAGACGATTTTTTAATTTTCTTCTTTATTTTTTGTGTATTTGTTTTATAAACAAAAAAGTGTATTTTAAAAACCTTATGGCACAACATTATGAATGTAGTTAATGCCACTGAACTGTACACTTTAAAACAATTAAGATGGTAAATTTTATGTTATATACATCTAACCACAGAAAAAAATCCCTTATGGGGACATTAAAAATCGTATGATGGGGGCTGGCCCAGTGGCATGGTGGTTAAGTTCGCACATTCCACTTTGGCAGCCCAGAGTTCTCAGGTTTGGATCGCGGGCGCAGACCTGCACACCGCTCATCAAGCCATGCTGTGGCAGTGTCCCACATACAAAATAGAGGAAGATTGGCACAGATGTTAGCTCAGGGACAATCTTCCTCAAGGAAAAAGAGGAAGATTGGCAACAGATGTTAACTCAGGGACAATATTCCTCACCAAAAAAAAAAAAATCATATGACATTCATGAATATTTCTCTGGAAATAATTACCAATTTGTATAAAATCAAACAAAGGCAGAATATACAATGACTACTGTGCAATTTGTCAGGTGATAATGCTATTTAAATCAAAGAACACAGTTTGTTAAATCTGGTAACTCTGGAGCCAAATTCACACATTTTACCAAACACTGAAGCTGGAGTGTTTAAATGTTTACTGTGGTGTGAGGGGGTCAGCTCTTACTGGCTCACAAAAGCTAATTGTCAGCATCTCTTCCCAAAGTCATGTCCAGTGGCATCATGCTGGGAGCTTAAAATCAGCCATGGTGGGAGTATTTACACTCCAGAAACTGGGAAATGCTACAAATCAGAGCCTTTTTTTAAATTTTCATGGAAAACTGGTGTACCAGCACACCACTGTCTAAATAATAAATATATAAATGGACAGAAATTTATACTAATAGAATGTTTAAAATCAACTATGTCAACTCATTTTATAAATTTAAGCAAATGCAATTAAGAGCAGTGAAAAGACCCACCCAAGTGAGTGGCAGGGCTGGAATAAGAACTCAGGATTTCAAATTTCTTTCCGTTATATCACAAAGCCAAATGCCAAAATGAAGGCTTGTCTTAAGTCTGACACTGCTGTGTTTGCTAGAGCTGCAAGATCAACTTTCTAATCTTTCTAAGGGCAAAACTCCCTCTAAAGTCACCAGCTGCTGCAGGTAGTAACAGTTTTCTGTCAAGGGCAATATACATGATCTCTCTGTGTCCTCTCAGAGAAGGCTCGGGACTTTAGGGGAGGAATTAACCTCCTCTCCAATCGTCATCATAGAAACCACAGAATAAAAGCTTGAGGAAGGAGGAAGAGCTTTAGATATGATCTAGTCCATTAGTTAGACTGGAATATTCCAGGCTGCATGGTAGGGCATTAGCACCAATGTCAACACTCCATACGCCCAACTTTTTAACACTTACCCTTCTCCTGGGATTAGGTCTTCCACAGCCACATGCAGCCACACAGCAGAGGTCACAATCAGAAAAGGAAATCGTATCTTTCAATTTTATTATAATAAGACTCCACTCAACTTTAGTGAAAATATAACCAGCTCAGATCATAATCTTTCTCATCATCATCTTCAACAGTATTATCTGAATGTTTACTTTATGCAGGTTTCATGCTTGAACTTTGTCTTTAAATCCTCACAATAGCCTGTTAAGGCGCATACTATTATTATTACCATTTTTACAGGGGCTTGGAGAGGTTAAGTACCTTTCTAAAGTAACACAGCAAGGAAATAATGGAGCCACCCTTCCAATCCAGGCAACCTGACTCCCAAGCTCACACTCCAAACCACGACATCACACAGCCCACTCCAAGAACGTGGGGATATTCATGTTACACCCAAACACTGGTTTTCCATATATGGCTATTCCACAAGGAAGTCTGAATCTCCAGATAACTTCACCAGACCACACTCTTCTTTGCCCAGATGGCAGTAATATGTGCTTAGAGTATACAAACTAATTTTATTAATACTAGCCTGAACACAGCATAATCCATCAGATAATTCTTAAAGCACAAATATTTGTAATATTGCTTAATTGTAGAGGAAATCTATTTATTTATAAATGGAAATTTAAATCCTATGCCTCTGGAAAGCTCAGTTTAGAAGCTCTGTTTATCTGCTGTTTTCAGTTTGGTCTTGTGCCTCGACATCCAATTCCCACACCTCTAAGAGGAGGAGAATATACAGGCATGAATTCCCTACCCCCCATCTAGCCTAGCACCAGTCAGCATATTAGTTCCTATTTGTGGACTTCAGAATGGCTGGATATAATAACCAAAGATTATCATCATTGCACAAGACTAAATTCTTGGAACTATGGAGCTTGCTTCATTGAAGAAAGAAAAACTTCTTATAGTAAAACTTTAATGAGCAGGGTTTAAGAAAAGAAAACTAGAGCTAGAGAAGACTTTCAACATCATCTAGCCCCAGCAGTTTATAAGAACCAGTGACTCAAAGCAGGCAGAGGAAGACAATGAGGAGGGCTAGAGACTGAGGCAAAGTGCAGAGATGAGCCATGCCACAAGGGGGCACTACTACTTAGCGCCACACAACTGTTGCCATACTCTTGCCAGATCTGATTTTCTAGTCAAGGCCAGATAACCATGCTTTATATGAAATGTATAAGAAATTTCCAATTACAAACCATAATAAAAGCCAAAGAGAACATGTCAGCAGGCCAAATCTAGCCTAATATGTCTTCATTTGGTAGAAGAAAAAAAAAGTCCAGTACTATTCACTGAATTTACCAAGCAGCAGAGTTCAAATTCGTTATTCTCTTTTCTATGTCAGACTGTCTTACAATCTCTGTTTATAAAGATATAACATTGTGGCTTATTGGAGAGCATCCAAAAAATGAAATATTTGAATCATTGGTGGTCTTACTTAAAACTGCCTGCTAGTTGTCAGTTTTCATCTTGTTTGGTTTTGCTTTTTAATCTCAATTTCCGTGAAAGGATATAAAAGAGTCTCTGCTATCTTTTATTTTAGTTGTATTCTAGTTATCATAGATTATTCAATTTTTGCCAGTGTGTAACTCCTTTTATAGCTCTATTTATATAAACATCCTGCTCCAGGTGTTTATCTTTGATTGCCTGGTCTTTGTCTTAATTTTCACACAAAAAATAAAAGCTCCGGCAAAGGCTAGGTGTGCCTTGAGCAGAGGCCATGTCTAACTGGTCGAAGAGGTCAGACAGTGGCAGCTCTGTGCCTGATGATGTGGATTGCTGCACAGCAGGCAACTGCCATTAATCTTAAAAAATAAAGCAGTCAGAATTCACATTTCCTTTTAGTGGTCATGTGCCACCAGAACCTTATTCCCTTTTGAACACAAAGTCCAAACACAACTACTAGCAAATTTTGAAAGATTTAGCACCGGCAGCCCATATCAAGAAGTGACCTTCAGGGAGCAAGCCACAGCTGAATCCTGCCCTGGGGCAGGTTCTGGTTGCCCCTCCCACCAGCATCTGTTGCATTTAAAACTTGAATGCCCATGGGGAGGGCATGAGCTCTGTGATTTTCTTCTGCTCTGCTGGCCTCTATCCCCCACTCACGGCTTTACTTACCTTTCTGGCTCTTGAAGGCATTTGAGCTCGTGACTCCCGTTCTAGACTTTCAGCAAATCTCATCTTTGACACAATTTCTTATGATAAGGAATTAACTCAACATCTTAGATAAGAGTTCAGTCAACTGTTTTAACTGCTTCAGAATTACTCCCCTAGGCTGCTAGTTGCTGCCTAAATGCAACAACCATATTACCAGATGACTGCAGTAATGATCCAGCTCACCTCCTTCTGCTTCTGAAGCATCGTGCACACGGCCATCATACTTATCTCTCAACATTTTATTCCCATTACCTACAAGATAGAGTTTGAACAACCCACTTGCATTCAGGGTCCTTCGCAATTCAACCTCCATCTAAATGTTCAAAGCCATTCCCCTACCTTGCCAACACAAACGCTCCATTCTCGAACACACCTGGTCCATGCCTATTAATTTGCTCATGAGCTCCTCTCTCATTCCTTTCAGTTTTCCCAATGTATCCTCATTTTTCAGAGTGCAACTCAAACCCCACCTTTTCCGTAAGGCTTTTCTAAATCACCCCAGTCTCAAAGGATCTTGCCTCCTTTTAAATGTAAATGTTCAATACACGTTTGTTGAATGAATGAATTCTGGCATGACCACATTCTTATAACCACTTAATTATGGCTAAGTTGCTCAACCTTTTTTAAGATACAATTTCCTCATCTGTAGAAATGTGGTTTTGGCAAGGATTAAACGAGATGTTACTATGAAATTTTCTACCAGAGATGCTACATAGACTCAAAAAACATTAGGTGGTGCAGCGAGTTAAGAAAAAACAGCCTGATTTACTGTCTTCCTCTTTTATTGTTAGTTAACTTTTCAACTATGTGTATTGTCTCTTCCTAGCTACGTTATTGGAGAAAGGACCCATTTCTTAAAATTTTTTTGTGGCACTCACTGCAGCTAACATGAAGCCTTGCTAAAAAAATATTGTTGATTGAGTGAGTACGAAGAAAGCTTCTCTATTTAAAAATATGTTCAAAGACTGGCTGCTGACATTGGAATTTCCTCCTTTAGAGACATTTTGTTCTAAGTTAAGCATTGCTCCCAGTTAAAATCCAAACCTGCCTGGGAGAGAGTAACATATTATGTTTCATTAGTTATTTAATATCTGTGCTTATTAGACTTTTTTGTTTACAAGGAGCAGAAACTACCTTGCAGGTTGTTGCTATAATATAAGGTACAATGATTGGTTTGTTTAATCGAACACTAGTATAACTTAGCTTATCCAGGAAGGACAAGGAGAGAAGCTAGGTGCAGCGCACCATCAGAATTGTAGTATAATGGTACCAGGAACCAGGGTGACCACCTGACATGGACTGCCCAGCACTAAGGGGTTCCTAGGATGCGGAGCAATCAGTGCTAAAACCAGGACAATCTCAGACAAACTGGGATAAGTTGGTCACCCTATTAGGCACCGGTAAAATCCTTCTGAAAGACTGTCTGATTTCAAAAGTGTGCTTAGAGTCAGTACTGCACACGGAGCAGCACAAACCTGTCCCTGGCTGGTTATCAGCTGGTTAGAGCAAAGTGCTATGGAGGCCAAGGCTAAAGGTTTGATTTCCGAGGAACCTTTGCTCTCTTCCACAATCAGAATCTGTGTACTTCTCTTAAGCCACTCATTCCCCAATGTCACAGAATAATCACAAGGGGGACAAGGAGAGAGAGAACATAGCTACCAAATCCTTCACTGCTGCTAGTAACATTGGTGGAGGGACACTGATGTTTTCCTTGTGCATTAACGTTAAGTGATTGAAGATCGTCAGATAAAGAAATTCATTTTTCTGAACTTCCTGTTTGAATGAGCTCTAAATAACAACAACAATAATATACAGCATAATTGGAAATTTCCACAGCGCATTCTCCTATATCATCTCATCCTGATCCTGGGAGACAGGCATGGCAGATACCATGCTCAGCAGGGTTGGGCTCACCTGTGGTTACCCAGCCAGCAAACAGAGGTGGAGCTGGAACCCTGCCTTCTAGTGTTTTTTATTTGTTTGTTGTTGTTGTTTTGGTACAGGTCACAGCCTCCTCTAACGCAGCAAAATATACAACATTCAAGTTCCTTTGACTTTGTACATTTCGCTTCCATAAGAACTCCAGAACCCTGCAGGACCGAGCAGCGCAGCCTTAAAGCTCCTGTGCATCTTGACAAACATCGGCTGCTACACACGGGTGGGCTGGCTATTTCCTGTATGTGCAGAGGCATAACGCACATCCACATTCTTCACCCTGCAGGTCAGCCCCAGGGGATTAAAAAAGCATCCCTGCCTTTAATGTTTAGATGTGACCAGTCTCTGCACCTCATTGTTTTGTTTTAAGTCTTTACTTGTCCATAGACTTCTCTGCCTAAATCCACAGGGTTGTGTGGTGTTCAATCAGTAAACTGAAAGCTCAATTTCCCCAACACGTTTATTTTCCTTTAGAGCAAACGTGGGTAGGATGAAATCCACCCTGTGTCATACTTACATGTTACTCATTAACTCACTTCAAAAAAAAAAAAATTGCCTCAGCTAGATTAGGAGTCATGTGAAGAAAGTGCTTCCTGCAAAGCGTGAACTGAGCAAAGCTAAAACACAGAGATTTTCACGTTATTGAGGAAATTCAGAAATGAGCCCTTGAGCTTATTTCTTAATTCATGATCGACAAGTGCACAATGGTGAAGAAAAAGGTGTCGTCTTCCAGTGACACAGTGTTCCGGTTTGAGATTCCAGGCAGCCCAAGGAAGGCCAGTGCCGAGGCCCCGCACAACTCCACCGACAGCCCCAGCTCGGTGTTTTTCAGGTGGGTACATCCGTCTGCCCCACAACGGCCACTGCCACTGACAGGTGTTCCTTCTTCATCCCTGAGGTAGCAATCTGCCAAGGGGAAAGAGAAGGCACAGCCTAGACATCTGGGCCAGTGGACTTGAAGGGGGAACATAGCAAGAGATGTGATCTGCTGAGCAAATAGAACTATTACCTCTATTAAGGGAAAATAATCTTTAGTGCCTCCTTTAGGACATTTTTAGTACCAGACAACTGGCCAGCTATGCAGTTTCTCAATTTCTGACTCACTCTCAGGTTCTTAGGAAGTGAAGCCAAACAGTTAAACCCAAAATCTTACTTTGGTGTCAAAATTACCTGTACTATTATTAAAATAGTAATTACTGGGGCCAGCCCGGTGGCGTAGCCGTTAAGTTCATGGGTTCCGCTTTGGCGGGCCCAGGGTTCGTGGGATCTACTCACCACTCATCAAGCTGTTCAGAGGCGGTGTCCCACATGAAAGAACTAGAAAGACCTACAACTAGGATATACAACTATGTACTGAGGGCTTTGGGGAGAAAAAGAAAAAGAGGAAGATTGGCAACAGATGTTAGCTCAGGGCCACTCTTCCTCAAAGAAAAAAAATGTAATTATTAAAATAATTGCCCTTTTTTTGGCTTTCTAAATTAAATACTAAGATAGCACTAGCTGTGCTCTGGTTCAACTATTTACTGAATGAACAATGATTTACAACAGCTTTGACCAGATTAACAACATATCCTTTTTAGCTGTAAATATTAATATCTATATCAATAACATTTGGATAATTACATATTTTTAATGAAAATTCATTTATCGACTCTTTATTCATTTTGTCTCATAATAATTCTCTAGCAATTTATAAAAGGTAGAAATCAGTATCCAGAAAGTTGAACATTTGTTTTATTTTTAAATCATTTAAAATCACTTACACAAAAAAGTGCTCAAGTTATAGCTTTTAAAAGTCAAATAGAAAACAAAGAAATCCCATTTCAATTAATGGCATTCACATATCAGAATGTCAGGTTAAGAATACAAATTAAATAATTTTAAAGAAGTTTTAGAGGCCAAGAGTCTGAATTTATGCACAATGTTGCTTAATACAACCTCTTAAAGTTAGCTTAATTTTTCCATCCATCATTAAAACGAATCTATCTAACCTGCATTATGGTTGTTTGAGCAAGAGCACAATTTCTGTGACTGAAAATGTAAAATCTTGCATTGTTTCCATATTTTGCTGTGCTTTGAGTGTTTCTTGAATTGCTTTTTCGGCTTAATCTATCTCTTAAGCGGATTCTAGGGCAAACTCTTTGGAGCTCAAGCTTTAACCAAGAAAAATAAAATTAAATCAAAATGCATAAACATAAATATTAAAAATATATAAAATCCATGAAGTATAATTTAAATAAATATAATACATATGATTTAAATAATTATAGATAAATAAATAGAAAATAAAAAAATTAAAACCTGCATCAACCTAAATTCAAGCCTCTTTCAAAAAAAGCCCAGTCCTATTTCATCTGCATATTTGAATATTCAACATCAAATATCTATATCAATATCTATAAGTGTTTTTTTTTTTCCCAGTATGTATTAGAACCAATCTAAAAACACCACACATATCTCCAGTTTGGGCATTGGAGGACTTTTAGTCTAGTTCGAAGATCTATTTAACATATTATATATAAAATTATTGAAAATAATTTGTAGAGGCATTCAGGCACATGTTGGTTAATTATTTGAGGTCAAAAATAAGACCAGGTAAACACTTCCCTTTACCTTCTAAATAAATATTATGAATTTATGTGATTATTGTGGTATCCCATTATCCTTTCCATGAACTAGAGCTAAAAAAATGTACTCTCAGATCAACAAACTACTTCAAGTAGGCACAGATACAATTTATGCAGTGTTTTTAAATTCGACAAAGACTTGCTAAGTAACTATTACATACCAGGCTACATGGAAGGCACAGGGGATACAATCATGAGTGAGACAGACCTAGACCCTACGATCCTGGGGGTTATTAGCTTAGTGTCAAAGACAGGCCAAAGAATTATGAATGAATGCATACATACATAATTCAAATATTAATGTATGTTACTATAGGAAACAAATACAAGGCTGAGATAGAGAATAAGATGGGGAAAACTAATACAGATAGAGGGGCAAGTAAAGGACTCTCTAAGGAATTGATATTTAGGGTGACTTAGAGGATGAAAAAAGAGCCAACCATGGAATGATAGGGAAGGAGCACATTGCCCTAAGGCGGGGAAGATCTTGTGTCTTAAGGAACCTAGGGAGAATGACATGCCATGAAATTAGAGAGAAGCAGAGGATGAAGGGATTTAGAATTCTATTCTAATGGCGATGGGAAGCCACTGGAGGGTTTAGAATAGAGGAGTGTCATGATGTGATGATCCCTTTAGAAGGGCATTCCAGCATCCACTCTGGGTTATTTCCAGCTTTTTGCTCATTCAAGCAATGCTACATCTTGCCTTTGTCTCCCAGTGTGCTTGTGGAAGACTGTCTCTCAAGTATGTACCTAGGAGAGAAACTGCTATGTCATAGGTGATGCACATAATTAATTTTACTCATTAATGGCAAATTGTATTCCAAAGTTCTGTGTCATTATGCTACCACCAGCATTTATTCTGCTGCCTCAACAACATCTGGATTATCTGACTTGTTAATTTTTTCCAATTGGGAAGGTGAGAAATGGCATATTGATGTGGTTTTAATGTGCATTTCCCTCATTAATACAGGAGGAGCATCTCTTCAACATGTCTATTCTTTAATTGCATTTTTGGTTGATGTACAGAAATGTAATTAAATTTCTAAATTGATCTTATATTCAACATCCTTGCTAAATCTTCCTATTTTTAACAATTAATCTGTAGACTCTAAGAGGTTTTCTTTGTAGACAATACCATTATTTGAAATAATAAAAATTTTATTTTACTTTTCTGATCTTTACTCCTTTTAAGTCTTTTTTGTTTTATTATACAAGCAAGGAACTCCATTATAATGTTGAATATAAGTAGTAATTCCATGCATTCTTCTTTTGTTCCTGATTTTAAAGAGACTGCTTTTAACATTTCAGGTTTTATAAGCCTTTCTTAGGTTTAAAAATTTCCCTTCTAATTAAGGTTTTCTAAGAGGTTGTTGAAACTACTGAGTGCTTTCCTGGCCTCCACTGAGATGATCCTCATTTGAAAATCTTTCACATTCATAATGTGCACAGTACCTTAACATTCAAAATTCATAAGAAATCATCATTTCCCAAAATATACAGAACATTGGGCAGCCTTTGAAAAACATGAATTGCTGTAAACTTTATAAGTACTTGATTGAAAAAGGCTCTAGTGAATTAATAGTTCCATAAATTAGTCATTCAGCAAATAAAAACCAGAAATCTCTATTGAATTAATTAGCTTTTGGAGATTTATTATGTATATCAGTCATTTGATCTATTGCTTTTAATAAACTAGTTTTCCCAAAATATTTCTTTGTAGAGTATCACTCTACTTCAGTTTCAGGCAAAGGTAAAAGTTGCCCAGTGGAGCCAATGTGTAGAATGGGCCACCACAGGCTTTGGGCACACAAACAAGGTCCAAGATGGCAACCAAAGAGGGCAAATATGAGACAGCACTAAGCTGAAATGTGGGACCAGGATAGGACTAGCCCAGGCCTGCTCAGACTCCTTCTGTGCTCTGATTTGGGGACCACTTCAGGTGCAGTCAACAATGACCTTGGCAGGTCCAAGGCAGCCTTGTAGTCACACTCATTATGCCTCCACTTAGTGGCTCCAACCACTCTGCTTCCACCCCTCTACACATCTGGCTGCCACCAGTGACTGAGAGAGGAAATGTTTGCCCTTCTTCCCTTCTGCTGTCCCCTCCCAAGAGCCTTGCTTTTTCTTAGCCAACCCTACTTCTCCTGCTATTAGGGAAGGGACAGGAGAGCTGTTGGTACTTGAAGAACAAGAACACAGTAGACATTGTATCAGGACCCATTTTCATAGGAAAGCCCATGGCCTCAGCTTCTGTTCACTGGAGTTGTAGAGACAAGAGTAATACTTAGAAGCTAGAGGGAGCTGAATACTGGGAAATGGGCTTCCTTCTCCAGGAGCAGGGACAAGGAGGTAGCAGTCAAAGAAAGCAAAACTGTGTTAAGGGAATATATAATAGTATTAGTGTCCTGAGCATGTTGTCGGGGAAGGGATTTCCGTGAATGGAGTAAATCTATTCTTAGTAGGTTAGGTCGGGGTAGGAGGACCTGTGAACTCTGCCGAGCCTCGGAGAATGAAGCGTAGGGTAAATCAGAAGGCAGACAGAGAAGGAAGCGCACCAGGATGTAGTGAAATGGGGCTGTGGAAGTTAGAATGAGGAGATGAAGTGCAGAGGAGTAGGCCTCTTTGACAGGAGAGTTAGAATTTTCCAAGCAGGAGAGAAGGGACCTACAGTCTCTTTCCCAAACTTCATCAGACACGTCCCCACAGTCTACTTATATAAAGCACTCAAGATTCTCTCAGTACACATGCTCTATCCTGTCACCAGGCTTTTGAACATGCTGGAAGCCTGAAAATTCCTATTCATCTTTTAAGATGCACCTCTTGACAGGTCTAATAATACATGTAGGGAGACTTCCCCGCGGCCTCCTACTTCCACCCCTCAAACTAGGAGCCTTTTCTTATTTGTTGGCATCATATCCCATACTAACCACTTTCAGAATGTCTTGCCATCAGGGGAGTATTTATTATAAAGCCAACGAAACTTAAGCTTCTACCCACACTTACATGGGCCCCTTCCAAGGCCCTAGGAGTGTCCTAGCAAGATGTTCACATAGTCACACATTTTTGCAAACTTTTCAGACAACATTTTAACTACAATTATGATTGCTTTCTCTCTCCACTCCAATTTTCCCTCTTTCACACTTCTCCTCCAGTCAGGTAGCCAGGGGCATTTTGGGCATTCTGAGCTATGGGAAAGTTGCTTGGAGATACATTTAGTTTGGGATTAGTGGAATATATTGATGTGATCTGCCATCATTTCTATGTGCACATAAGTTATTGCTAGTCATCCTGGCTTCCAGGAATACTCCCACCGCCCACTAAGCCAATTCACCCTGCTTGGTGACACAGCAGTGCAGGGCCAGAGATGGTATCATGATATGAACACGTCCTACACGTGCCAGGCATCAGAAGTATGTGGGTAATGGAAGAGTTGGAAATGTACTGAGCCAGGAGCAAGTCTCTGGCAAATTCTTCCATTCATCAGATGTGTAAATAGTAAGTGCTGGATTCTGTTCTCATTAATGCCAAGTCAAAACAGAAGTTCTCTCCTGTCAGGACTACATACTTGATAATGCAGCTGATATAATTATAAGTACACTAACCTTATTTATGCTAATTGCACAATTTATCAGAATTCCTGTGCTTATGGGGCACAAACCCAAGGTAATACTAAAAACAGCCCTTACCTCTATGTGTGTCACATAGTAGATCACATTGTAGCATGACAGTATCAAGAACAGGGTTGAATCTGAAAGAAAATGTCTAGCTATCAATAAAAAGGAAGCTTTTTCTAGAGAAAAGACTAAATTATCTCTTTATTGAAAATATTACAAAATTGTTGCCATAGGAAGAGATCAGTGAGTATAAGCTAAAAGTTATAAGAAAATATCGTAGAGTGTGTCATGCAGTTAATTCACAGGAGTGTTACTTTTCTAGATTTGGAGATGTTTACGGAATTTGTCAGCTTTTTCAAATTAATAATTTGATTTCTTTCCTGACTCTACATAACTATTCACTTTCATACCTAATATTATTATTATTATTATTATTATTTTGGTGAGGAAGATTGTCCCTGAGCTAACATCTGTGCCAATCTTCCTCTATTTTATGTGTGGGATGCTGCCACAGCATGGCTTGATGAGCTGTGTGTAGGTCTATGCCCAGGATCCGAACCCATGAACCTGGGCCGCCAAAGCAGAGCATGCAAACTTAACCACTACGCCATTGGGCCAGCCCCACTTTCATGCCTAAGTTTTTATTCATAATTTTTCTTAAAGAAGATCCTACAGTCGCATAAGCTTCAGGTCCACAAAACTTGGATCTGCCCCTGATTCTAATTCTGCGTCTGTGTTCTCCAACAGATCTGAGCTTTTTGTGTCTGTAGAACCTGACCCAGGCTAGTACCTTGTAGTGCTGAGTGAAGGGATGGATGTGATTCTGGCAGCCGGGGGAAGGAACTCCCGAGTGGAATGCACGTTGGCTTCTAAGTGACCGCCTGTTATCGGTCTCTCATTTTTGGCAATTTTGAAAATATTCATAGAAAAACTAATTTTACAGAAATGTTTCTGATGAGTGTTCACTACATTAAATTTTTCAGAACACCTAAAATTGTTTTTGAAAAAACACAATTTAATAACATGCTTTAATCTTTGACTTACTTTTTATTTTTTATTTTATTTTATTTTTTTTTGTGAGGAAGATCAGCCCTGAGCTAACATCCGTCGCCAATCCTCCCCTTTTTGCTGAGGAAGACTGGCCCTGGGCTAACATCCGTGCTCATCTTCCTCTACTTTATATGGGACGCCTCCACGGCGTGGCTGACAAGCAGTGCGTCGGTGGGCGCCCGGGATCTGAACTTGCGAACCTCGGGTTGCCAAGCGCAGACTAAACCGCTGTGCCACCGGGCGGCCCCTTTGACTTACTTTTTAAATGAAGTTTTAAAACCTCATGGAAATCTATTTTGGATGAGTTCAACTTAAAGTCCCCACTTTCATTAAAAGCTTTTTATCATGACAGATTAAAAAAAATCAATCATGTTCATTTACACGTCTTCACCTCTCTCTCTCTCTCTCTTTCACCTCTGTGTTAAACAAAACCAGGCAAGGGTAATTGAATTGAAAGTTCTAGGAGTTGCTTCTGTGTGCAACTATGTGGAGCTACATGAGGGCAAATTGGGAAGCCCTGCCAAGAAGTACATAAGTGATGAATGAGTGCTTCTGTGTAACCCAGCAGTAACAATAATAATAGTCTCTTCTATTTGCACAGTGCCTTACTCATGGGAACTTTTTACAGACATGACCCTATAAACCTTGGTGGCCTTTCACTATAGTAGATGGATTATGGTTATTCTCTACATTGCTTATATGAGGAAAGCAAGTAACAGAAAGGGAAAGGAAGTTTTCTGTTGTTACTGTGTGGCAAAATTAAGCCACTAAAATTAGCTCAGGTAGTGAATGCACAACCAGATCCATGACCAAAATGGCACTATCCAACTTCACCTACCAGTTTATTCACCTGGCTTGGCTTCAATTATTTGGGCTATTTCCAAAAATCAAATCCATCTTCAAGGGTCATTTAATTCAGTTTCTTCCTCCCACCCAGAGTGACTTTTTCAACCCCAGAGGGGACACTGGTTTCAGAAGCAGGCACACTACTCTGTTTGAATGAGCAAGGTTAAGGAGACCTACCTGGGATTCTGAATTCTACACTGACTCATTATGTGATTCTGTGGGTTTCAGTTAAATTTATCTGTAAAAAGACTATGGTATTTGCTCTATGTACTTTTGAGGAGTGGAGAAAGAACAAATATGATGAGTAATTTCATGTAACAAAGAGTTATGGAATACTTCCTATAATCTCTGTATAGGGAGGACCACCTGGTGTACATCTGGTTTTGTCACTTTCTAGCTGTGCCATCTCTCTGTGCCTCATTTTCCTCAACCGTAAAGTGGGGATAATCATAGGCTTGTGGAGAGTATTAAATATAAAGTGCTTGGCACACAGCAAATGTCCTAATGCTAGCTGTGATTATTGTAAGACAGTGGGGGAGATCCACAGAGAAATAATGACATATTCACTTATCACCTAGAGCTCTTAGAGGTGAGGATTACATCCTTTCCTCTGTATCCCCAGCACCTGCACATAGAAGAAACTCTGGGATGAGAAGAGACTCTTGTGAAGTAAATAAATGGCTCAAGAGCCAGCTCCTGCTTCCAGGAGCTCCAATCTCTTGGTGACAGACACACACCCCAGGCTACTCTAGAAGGCAGGTAATGCACGTGCACTTTGAAGATTAATAGCCTAATTCTCCAAACTATAATTTCCCACAGCATGCTTCCTGTTAATCCCCATGTTGCAATACTTAGATCTAGAAATAAACTGCACATTTCAAAAGGTTAGTGGAACAAAATAAATTTTGCCTAATGTGAAAAACTAACAGTTGCCAGGATGATACTGGAGAAAATGAAACCTTTCATTTTATTCCCTCCAATAAACCCATAGGGGCAGAACAATGTGCCATGAACAAGCCTCACTCCAAAAATGCTCTTGCAAAAGCGGAAAGAAACCTGGAAGCAGGAAAGGGGAAGTCGTACAAGTGTGTTCGTTCATCACACAGAGTTGTCCTCTGGACTCTGAGGAGGACCATTTGTGACCTGGTGGGCCTCCTTGGTCACATCTCTTGCCCTCTTTGTGCCCCGTGAAGACCACACTCCAGCCAGGCACACTAGTTCTGGGCCTTTGCCCCTTCTCCTCTGCATACAACACTCTGGCAGAATAAATTCTGAGCTGTCCTTCAAAACTGGACCAGGTATCACTGCCTTCAGAGGGCCTACCCTGCCTCCTAGCTCCCTTTCACTGTGCTCACACTATACCTTTTGGTTACTTCCATCGCAGCATTTATCACACACTAAGTCACACTTGTTATATTTGTCTTTCTTCCTCACTCTGCTGCATTTGGTTTCTAACCAGCCACTCAGCACAGTTCCTGGCACAAAGTAGACAACAATAAATGTTAGATGGATGGATAAATAGTAGTGGGTGATGAGTAAATAAAGAGCTCCCCTGAGTTGACAAGCAAGGCTGACCCTTGCTGGGATGCTGTTGACCTCACCCCAAGAAGGCTGAAGCTGCAGAACAGCCAGGGCACACAAGTCAAGAGTCCGCTCAATGCAAGGAGAACACCTAGTGGCAAAGTCAGATGATGTATCAGACCTTCTGACTCATAGTCCAGGACCTTTTCCCTGCTCCACACGGATATATTATTAGATCTGAACTTGTATTTGCCTCTGTGGTCCCAAATGTTTTATCCTTGCAACTGGGAAAAGAGAGGGAAAAAATTACAGAACTAAAAGGCTACAAAGAGCAATATGGGCTGAAATTTCTGTTTCCATAAATTTAAGTGTAAACTTAATTTTAACTTAATTTCACATTAAGTTTAAAAATAAACTTAATTACTATAAGTTGAATTAAACTAGATTTGAAAGAAACAAGAACATAACAAAACACCAATTTTTAATTTGATAAATAAGCCCTCCCACATGCCACACACTTTCATGTCTGCATGCCTCTGCACTTTTTTTTTCTTTGCCCGTAATACCATTTCCCTCAAGCAATACTTAGTCAACAACTATTTTGCATTTTTGTAATATCTTGTTGGTTACACAGGTCACCCTGTGTATTCAGTGTGAAAGGGGACAATACAAGGATGAGAATACCAAGAGAGGAGGGTCATATGGGGCCATCTTGGAGGTTGGCCACTACAGCAGCTGTGGGGGACACCAAAACTACCATGTATTTCTAACCTGAAAGGTGGGATATGGTGAAAGGGCAGTAGCCTTGGAGTTACTCAGACCTGTATTGAATCACAATTCCAGCACTTACTGAATCACCTTAGTCCAGTTAGCTAATCTTTCTAAACCTCAGTTTTCTCATTTGTAAGATGGCACCTACCTTTTAGGACTATTTTGGGAATTAGGTAGGGATAATATATGGTAGCTGGCAAGTAGGAGCACTCAAGAATTACTATTATTACAGTTACAAGGTAGGTGAAGCGTTACTATAGAAACACAGTTGGAAGTCATAACCCACACAACCCTGTGTCAAACTCTGGGGTTTTTTTTTTCCTATTTGTTTTATTATCCCCGTACATTCTTTTATAACTTATAAATGATTTAGTGAGAGCTAAACACAGGGGGAAGAAAGTATATGAAGCTAAAAAATATATTTGAATACATGTAGAAACATGAGGACCTTAAGACCCAAAGTTGAAGAGCCAAACAGCTGTCAAGCTATTTCATTTCTTCTAGCAGCTGAATATCACTTGAATGAAACTCTTCTAATTCAATATTCACTGTTGCACCTAACTTTGTAATTTTTTTCTTAAAGAAGTCCCCTATATTGTATAAGCTTCAGGCCCTACAAAACTGAATCAGCCTTAGTTGCTGTTGTTAACTTAAAGATGCATTTTTCAAGCAAGACCAATTTCATAAATATTATCATCAGTATTTCATACCAGTAAATGGGATATCACTTACTAACAGTTAACAAATCTATACAAGAAACTATTATGGTATGAAAGGGTATTTCTAAAATGATTAACTCCTGGAAAATATGGAAGTGAAATTTATCCCCTACACAGACATAATATTTTTTTGAAACATTCACATTGTTATTACATAAGATGACCACATTATATAAACCATATAATTCATAAACTGTGTAGTGTGCTAGAGTATATAACATATATTTAATGTAGAATTTAATTTTAGAGTAAAATATAGATAAAGGTGGTAGCATCTTTATTTTCTTTCCTAAAAGAGAGAAAAAATTATTGAATCTTTTATCTACATTATTATATCCCACATTTTGGGTTTTGAAGAAGTAGAGATTCCACAAATCCAAAAGCTACTCTACTAGTAATAATTCCTATTTGAGCTAAAAAGTAGCATAGAAGAGTCATTAAGAATGCCAGCTCCTTGGGCCAGCCCTGACGGTCTAGTGATTAAAGTTCTGTGGTCTTACCACTTTGGTGGCCCGGGTTCACTTCCTGGTCACGGAACCACACCACCTATCTGTCAGTTTCCATGCTATGGCAGCAGCTCACACAGAAGAAATAGAAGGACTTACAACTAGGATATACAACCATGAGCTGGGGGGCTTTGGGGAGAAAAACAAAAAAGAGGAAGATTGGCAACAGATATTAGCTCAGGATGAATCCTTCCCTGCAAAAATAGATAGATGGATAGATAGATAGATAGATAGATAGATAGAACACCAGCTCCTCAGCCAGACTGCCTGGGTTCCCATCTCATCTTTGTGGGTTGGTATGTCTGTACTTCAGTTTCCTCTCCTATTAAAGGTGGGGTGATGGCTCCTACCTCACAGGATTATTATAAGGACTGGACAAGTAACTCCACTTGTGAAGTGCTTAGAAAACTACCTAGCATATATGAGCACATCGTAAGTGTTACTTAAAACACCTTTGACTGATTTCTAACTTGGGTTGTCATCTCACAAATTGCCTTATCAACCTGGGTAATGATTGAACATCTTTCATTTTATCTCACTGTCATTCTCCCATTAATGACAGTATCTTGCTTCCAGATCACCTACTGAATTGCCACATTTTTAGTGGAAAAGACTATGTTATTCATCTTTGTATCCCCCTACAGTATTGTTTAGTCTTCTGTCCTTTACAAGGACAGAAGTAATCCCTAAGTGATTTTTTGGATTGCAGGTTACGATAGGAATAATTGAAATAGAAAGCCGTATAGTTTAACTTAAAGTAAATATTTCACAGCATAGGATTTTTATGTGTGTTTTTTCAAAAGAATTTTTAGTATTTGCTAAATTGTCCACATTAGGAAATATAATTATGCCAATTACTGAGCAAGAGTTTAACTTTCAATGATGAATAAAGTGGCACAATTTTAGGTTGTGTCGTATAAACAAAAGTTTAAAAAGAAAAAGAAAAAAGGTGTCTTTCTATTAAGTATTAACAAGCATATCTCTACTGGAAGGTGCCTCATTTATTAGTGTACCTGCCACACGGGAGCAGGCTGAGGGGAGGATTTGACTTTGAACTTTCACCAATGTCTGGGTTTATAATAATAAAACAGAGTGTGCTTTCTTGTGGCCCTAAACCACTCTGTACTTGTGAACACAAAATGATCGGCTCATTAATATGAAAGTTCTGAGGTAATGCTGTAAAGCATGGTAAATATGTAACAGAAAAATCACATGATTTTTCTTAAAGTCTTATAACTAAGTGACAGGGAAGGAGTTTTCTTTGTTAATTTCCATGTAGTTATATAAATGGCCCTCAATTAATGATAAATAATAATCAGCACACATTATGATGCAAGATTCAATATGCTGACACCACAGTTTTTTGGTCTAGGGCTCTTCTTTGTATCCCAAAGAGCAATAGCATTGTTTATTCCTGAATTCAAAAAAAACAAAATTCTTCTACTGTGTGCTTATCAGGTTTTTCCATGGCACCTGAAGGCTATATAACCATAAGCAAAGCTATAGTTTTATGTAATTTCAGCAGCCTTTCAGAAATGCAGGGTTAGGAGCAGAGTGATAACTTTAGTTCTGCTAGGTGATTAAGTCCAGCTTTGGTTCCACAACCTCTTAATAAAAATGAAAACAACTTAACATTTATTACATGTCTCCTGTGTGCCAGGTACTATGCTAAGCCCTTTTCACAAATTAGCTAATTCAAATTCACAATAACTTATGAAATAGGAACTATTATTACCCCATTTTCCATATAGAAAACTGAGGCTTGGAAAGATTAAATACTTAATTCTATGATAGAAGAGCTGGACTCGATCTTAAGACTCTATAACCCATTCTTTTTCTACCTCGCTGTGCCCCAACTCCTGCCACAGTTAATCTCCTTCCATCGTGGAGTAACAGAATTGGGCTAATGGACATAGACCTCCTAAAGTAAGTTGGGTGACTAAAATCTGACATGAGAGTTAGATGTGACTAACCAAAAGCATAAGCTACAAAAGAAATAATAAGTAAATTGGATCTCATCAAAAGTAAATACAAAAGACATCATCAAGAAAGTGAAAGACAATACACAGAATGGAAGAAAATATTTGCAAATCATATATCTGATAAAGTTTCATTATCCAGAATATATAAAAAATTCTTACAACTCAATAATAAAAAGACAACACATTTAAAAATGAGCAAAGGATGTGAATAGCGTTTTCTCCAAGGAAGATATATAAAGGGCCAATAAGATGCAATACGGTACTTAACATGATTAGTCATTAGGAAATGCAAATTAAAACCACAATGAGATAGCACTTCATACCAACTAGAATGACTATACTCGAAAAGACAGAAAATAACAAGTGTTGGTAAGCAACTAGAGGAATTGGAACCATACATTGTTGGTGGGAGGGAATGTAAAATGGTGCAACCACTTTAGAAAACAGTTTAGCGGTTTCTCAAAAAGTTAAACATAGAGTTACCATACAACCCAGCAATTCCACTACTAAATATATACCCAAGAGAATTGAAAATACATGTTCATGCAAAAATTTGTACAAGGATATTCATAGCAGTATTATTCACAATAGCTAAAAAGTGGAAACAACCCAAATGTCAATCTACTGATGAATAAAATGTGGTATATCCACAGTATAGAATATTATTTGGCCATAAAAATGAATGAAGTACTGTTATATGCCACAAAATGGATGAAAGAAGCTAGCCCAAAAAAGCACATGCTTCCATTTATATAAAATGCCCAGAATAGGAAAATCTATAGAGATAGAAAGTAGATTAGTGGTTCCCAGGGGGGTAGGGGGAAGGGACAATGGGGATTGACTACTACTGGTTATAGGGTGTCTTTTTTGTGGTGATAAAAATGTTCTAGAATAAGTGGTGATAGTTGTACAACTCTGTTTAGTGGTACTAAAAATGATGAATTGTAGACTTTAAAAGAGTGAATTTCATGGTGTATGAATTATATCTCGATAAAGCTGTTATTAAAAAAAAGTCATGAGAGATCCTAAGAAATCATTCCCTTTTTTGAAAGTTCATATTCTGTAAATACAAAGTATATAATTTTTCCAAGACTGAATCAATTGGCTTCCTGATTTTCAAAAGGATTGACACTTTTTTTAAACTAGATCTTCTAGATCAAAATTTTCTTTATTTGCCACTTAACTTTTCAAAAACACTTCCCTTTTATCCTTTCACTGAAATTGTGTAGGGTTAAGATAGGGATGTAGGAGGATGAGTACCTTAAGAAAGGGAGTTGTGTCAGGGTTCCCTGAGACCACCCCACACTTGGAGAGTCACTAGAAGGACTCACGGAACTCAGCATATAGTTGTATACATGGCTAAGATTTATTACAGTGATATAGTAACCTGGGTCATAAGGGAAAAAGATGCAGGTGGAGTCTGCAGGAATCCATGTACAGGTTTCCTTATGCTCTCTCCCTCTTATGAAGGGTCACAGAGAATACACTCTTCCCCTAGCAACGAAAACGTAGCAACATATGTACAATGTTTCTGCCCAGGGAAGCCCAGTAGAGACTCAAAACCCAAGGTTTTTAATTGAAGGCTGGTCAGATAGGCACCTCATGCTTAATATATACCCCAAATTTAAGCTCCCAGAAGAAAGCAGATGTTCAACACAAATCATTTTGTTTGCATAGTTTAGACCCAATGAACCACCTTTATCAGTTAGGGAACAGTGGGAACACTCCGGAAATCCAAGTTCCCAAATGGCATCTAAAGTGTCAACCTTGCAAACAGGTCTTTCTAAGAATAGCAGTCTCAGGCCTGCTATGGTAACTCTTTTCTGCACAGGGGTGAAAAATTAAGATCTCAAAACCACCATCTGATGAAAATAGATCCTTGAGGGGAAGAGGAAGAGGATTAAGAGACTCTGGAATAGGCTCAACAGGGTTTCAGGGCCAAGGGGACACTGTAAGGTTTAGTTCCCAAGTTAGAAGTCTACTGACACCCACGACCCTGGTAAATTGGACTGGTTCAAGGAATAGCTTTAGGGCCAGTTAGGCCTGATCACTTTGAAGTGGTCCCAGGAGTTTCTATCTCAGGTCACATCTATTACCACCACCATGGCCTTCGACTCTACAGCCCTCCAAGTGAACGTAAACCCTGGGTGCTGTCCTGGAATCAGCATGTCTTTTAGAGGAGAGGTAAAAGGAAGGGGAAATGAAATACAAAGGTTCTTAGACTTTTACCTTTTGCTCCTGGCATTTAAGAAAGAATCCTCAGAGATGAACAGATGCTGAAATGGGTAACACCAAGAACAGTTTATGACACACTCCTGCAATACTATCTAGCCCAGCTATTCTTATTGGCCCAGATGTGATACTCAAAGAAGTAACCTTGAGAAAGAAACTCTAAGCAGGAGGACCCTAATTTAGTCCTTTTCTCTACTGCAAAAGCTTAGTAAGAATTACCTTCTATCTAACGGAAGGGTGGAAGAATTTGTTTGCTATCTCTGCTTTTTTTGGAACCAGTAACCACCACAAATCAACTAGAGTCTATTTGAAAAATGAAGTGGAAGGGATGTCTTTTTCCCCAGAACAAAACATTTCTGTTACATAAGAACTGTTTAACCTTGATGAGTGAGTTATAAAATGTATCATCACAGTGCAGGACTCAATATGCATGTAGGAAAACAGTGAAGGACCCCGTGGCTACTTGGAACTTCTGAGACATCCTACCTTCTCCACCCCTTTCCCTTTACTCCCCCTTCCTCCTCTTGTCTTCCTTACTTTCGTCCATCAGCTTCCTCTTCTTCTTTTCCCCCCTTTCCATCACTCTCATCTCCCCAAACAATTAGAAACTGACTGCAATTTCAAAGGATTCAAATAACTGCAAGAAATTTTTCTTTTACAATTTTATTTCTCTGATTATCCAAATGTAAGATATTATCTCACTAATAGATTATTTCTAATAAAAATTCCTCCTGTTTGCATATACGTGTGTCTGCATCTTGCCCATTAATAATCTGATTTAAAAATTATCTTCAGTAAATATCAATTCATGAAAATCAATAAATTCGTTTTGCTAAATTGTACCTTTAGCCCTAGGAAAAATATATAGTAAATTCTTATTTAGCAGCAGCCTTTTAAAATCTTCAAAGCTCTGCCTTAACTATCAGGCAGCCACATGGGGAAACATTAGTTTCCCGGAATTAGACTTAGTAGTCCCAATGATGGCTTGACTGCCATGGAGGAAACATTCCTGAGATCACCCAGGGAGGGACCTTTCATGTAACTCTCCAGGTTTAATCTTCACAAAGAGTCAAGTTATCTTGAGTCCAAGTAAGTCAACTTAGGAACAAGCACAACAGATGAACCATTAGCAGGCTAAGCCTGCCTGCAACATAATAACTATCTCCCATTTAATTTGCCTTCCATTGAGGCGGGATTTTGTTAAGACTAATATAGAAATCCTCTCTGAAAAGCTAAAAAAGTTGATTCCTCCAAAAAATTAAAAACATTTGATATCACATAGCATAAATAAACTCTAGAATGCATAACAATCCTATGTGGGTCAGGCCTTCCCTGAACGGTGGTGGGTACTATATAAAGTGATTATCTGGAGATGCTCAGAGGCGAGCATCTGAGAGTATGTGAGTGGACACTCAGATCTCTGTCAGTTGTGAAAGAACCAAGGACATTAATCTGTAGACGCAAAGCTCAGAGGCCAAGTGGAGAGAGCAGGGCCTGAGGGTCAACTCAGATATTTAAAGGTTTGTCATGTGGTAGAGTAAGTCTCCATGGCCTGAAGGGCTAAAATAGAACAAATGGGTAGGAAGAAATAACAGTCCAATTATAAAAAAAAAAAAAATAACTCTAAATAACCAGAATTCCCAAGGATGAACTGGGCCACTTTGAATGGTAATGCGTTTCCTGTAGCCAAGGGTGTTCAAGTCTTTGATAGCTTCAACATTCTGCATTCCTTCATCAAATGTTTGCTCTGGAGGCTCAACACTGGCTACACACAGGTGAATGAAATAGTCATTATCCCTTCTCTCACCCAACAAAGAGTTGGCTGGGTGATTTGGTCAGAGGTACAGAGGGCACTGAAACATACATCCAGGTAGGACCTGTGAAGTTTTTCCTAATCTCAAGAAACTGATTCTATGAAATAAAAGCCATGGGTTTTTCTACATTTGGAGAGCCCCAAATGTTTTTCCTTACCAGGAATGAGCCAGCCAAATTAAGAACCCTTAGCTCTGAAATAGCTTTCAGCTAAGTTAAAGAATATTTGGGATAGCATTGGGATCAAGGCATTAAAATTATAACTGTGGGTCTCCAAAGTACATTAATGAAGAAGGTTCAAACCCATTTTCCTAAAGTGATCTGTTTAGAATCATCCTTTTGCTCTTGGTTACAGTTCTTATAACTTAGAGTTATATAAGTTTTAGGGTTAGAAAATACTTTTCCTTTGGAAAAATGGAATAACAGTGTTTTGTAATTGGGAAAGAAACACAAGGTTGGTATATATTGAAGAAACACACTGAAAGGGATTTTTTTAATGGTTAACACTTAGTCTCAGAATTAAATTCCTTAACACTCAAAGCTGGTTAAGTACAATCTTCTTGTCTATTAATTATAATTAAGCTCATTTTCTAACCACTTTTGTAATCAGCACATTTCAAGATATGATCACTTTACCTTAATCTGAATTTGACAACTATGACCTTAGATTTGAATCACAGGATGATTTGGAAAAATGACCCATTGTAGCCAACAGGCCCCTTAGAGTTTGCTGAGCCTGACAGGAGGCAGAGGAGACAGCTCTAGGAAATTCCAGGAGGTTAGCCTCCCCGAACACACAGAACTCACAAACATGTCTTCATGGAAAATAAACTGGTGTTAACAAGAGCTCATTTCATTTCCTTTTTTTTTTATTGCTAACACTAATCCAAAAAAATCTATTAGCAAACTACGTATTAATCAATGCGAGAAGTTTAAAAGATTAAAAAGAACAACGTCAGGGACTGAAAAGTCAAAAGCAGCAGGAGAGAACCTGCTACAGTACTCAGTTTCCAGAACAAGAGGGAATGTTTTATGGAAACTTCTGGATACAGATCTGCTTTACCTAGCACTTAAACAGAAAAGTTTACCATCAACTAGAACAATGATACTTTACATTATTATACAGTTTTCTAACTACATGTCTTGAGTAGACGGTATCTCTGCTGCTGGTTAAATACCCAAGTAACCTTTATGACCCCAGGTCATATGTGGGTCAGACACTCTAATCCCAGCAGGTGATACAAATGTGTAAATCATAGAAGACAATAAGGACCATGGGGCAAACAGTAAATTAGAAAGTTCCCAGTTCATTATCAGGCTTTCAAATTCTAACAAAATACACTGGTTGGTCATATTTAGCTGAGGGTCACTATTTTGTGACTGCTGAACTAGTCACAGGGAAAATCAAAGCGCAGGTGGGGGTCCCTGAATCAGGTTTCGGGCCCCACCCTAGTCCAGCATTGGTCCTCCCCTTCTGTGCCTTTAATAGCATCCAGCCTTTTCATGTATCTGTGGGGCTTTTGCCAACATCCCCACCGGGTCTCTGCGTCATCTCCATGCCTTCCTGTCTCCCCACCCCAAGTGGAAAGAAGTCTTTTCTCCAAGTATGACAGTTCTTTCTGCCAACTCAGAAAGCCTGGCTTCATAAGCAATAGGCCCTCTAATCACAAACTTACTGCTAATGAGCCCAACGGTTGGCTGAGCTAGGGGGCCTTGGTAAATACCACCTTGAAAAATATTCTCAGCCTTCTCCTCAAAGGAGGTGATTCTCCTATCTGCAGGCTTTTAGCAATATCTTTAGGCTTTAAGCAATATCTTTATCTCAGTTAGTGGGAATCTTCACATGTTTAGCTGAAGAAATATTATTGTGTTGAATTACAAGCTAGAGACATTATGCAACATGCAGCATATGTATCATATTACCTTTCTAAAATCCAAAACTATCTCTGAATTCCAAAACACATTCGGCCCCACGGGCTTTGGATAAAGTCTTGTGGATCTGTAGTGGCTTCAGAATTAGTTCCAGAGTTTTCCTTCACTATTTTCCTCAGGGAGCTGAGGTAATTATACAGGATGTGTGGCTAAAAGGAAAAGGTACATAAAGAAATTTAGAAGTCCTCATAATTTAGTGGGGAATTGAATGGAAGGAGAGTACTTTTATAGTGTCTCCCCCAAAGCCCTGGAAAAGATAATATTTACTCCTTACTGGCCAGTTTCTCATCTCTGTGAATACCTTTGACTAATATTCACCCAGGAAGAAGACTACATAGAGGGAAATCTATTCTTGAATATCAGTGGGGGAGTTCACCGTAGAATAAGTGCCTTCGCTATATAAACAAGTTTTTAAATGATGATTCAATTCCCAAACTAGAAAAGTTTGTTCTGGAGTAGCTAAAACAGTAGAATTTACAATATGAGATACATTTGCTTTTACGAGTGAACCTCGGAATCTAAATTCTTTTCACATTACTCCTTATATGAGAAAATATATTCTGCATCCCAAATAATGAAATACAAAATGCCATTTAGAACACAACGAGTTTCTAAGTTGGATGTTGCCTATACTATGTAATGTTTTTCTAACTGTCATCATTTATTGTTCAAGAAATAGTTATTGAGCATTTATAATAGGTACTACTAGGAATAAAGGGCTCAGCAGGAGACCATGAACCAGTCCTCACACAGTTTAGACACTAGGGGGAGAGACAGCAGGAAAAAAAAGTAATAGAGGTTAAAGTAAACTCATCTCAATGTGAAATTAAGTATTCAATACAGTTACATTTTTCTTGTTGTAATTCTATACACCAAAACTTTCCTATGATAAGTTTCAACTTATTGAAAAGCAACTTAATATTTCCTGATACAGAGTTTGACACACTAAAAGATTCACCTAGAGTAACAAAAGTCTCCAAACCTTCACAAAGGTGAGAGAGACTTTCTAATCTATATGTTGATCCCCCAAGTTCTGCTAATAAGGAAGAGGCTAGCTGCAAAAGAACAATTTACAAAGTTCACAGTGGAATAACAGCATCATTTTTCTAAAAATTAGACATTGAACAATATTTGAATCTTAAAAGAATAGAGCTGAAATTAGTCATTAAAAAAATCCACAACTTTGCCAAAAGAGAATGGAATGCTGGGGCTGGCCCTGTGGCCCAGGGGTTAAAATTCCATGCACTCCACTTTTGTGGCCCAGGTTCATGGGTTTGGATCCCCACGTGGACCTACTCCACTCATCAGCCATGCTGTGGAGGCATCTCACATACAAAGTAGAGGAAGATTGGCACAGATGTTAGCTCAGGGCTAGCCTTCCTCAAGCAAAGAAAAAAAAGGAGGAAGATTGCCAGCAGATGTTAGCTCAGGGTGAACCTTCCTCACCAAAAAAAAAAAAAAGAGGATGGAATGCTAAAGTCCAACAGCTGTAGTTCACACTTTTAGAAAGCTTGTCACAACCTTCTACACACCACATTTTTGAAAACAATAGTCTGGCACTATTGAAACGCCAAGGTTAAATTTTCTGAGTGGAAATCAAAAAACAATAGCTACGTTCCCTGAAATCAGGAAATTTCAGGATTCCACAGTCTCAACTCAACTCAAGGCAATGAAGCCTTGGATTTACACTGGTCCCCTTTGACAGCAATGTTTCATACAAAGGGGAACACAAAAGGAAGCAAAAAGAGTTAAAGGCCTTACTTTTCCTCATGGCGGCTCACAGCGGGGGGTTGAAGGGACCAGTGTCAATGGAAATGGGAAGTCGTGGGTAGCACATATTAGGATTACTTGTTACATTAGACCAGTGCATCAACCCCATAATACCAAGGATAAAAAGTCAGTCCATGCTTAATATTAATCCCCTAAAGGAACAACAAAGAAATAACTAATTCTCAAATTGAATCTTGGGCACATGCAACTACCCCTGTACTTTTAGATTTATAACAGCAATGAGGAATCCAGGGGGAAAATGCCAGCCTGGAAATCAATAATTAGGATCCTCAAGAATAGCAGAATAAGGTCTGGGAGGCTGGGATTCTGTATCTGATGGAGTTATTAACTGGGGAAATTTGGAAAATTTGGGAAGTCATTAATTAGGAAAATGAAAGCAATCCAACAGGCCTCTGTTCAGTGTCTAGAATTGCTAAGCACTGATCTTGGCACTGAGGAGAGAATTACAAAAATGTGCAAGAAACTATCTCCATCTCACTGGAGAGACAAGCCTGTACACGTGTAACCATAAACCAAAAGAGAAGTATTACAGAGCATAATAATAAAAAGTAATCATTAATACTTGCGAGACACTTATTACATGCCACACCCTATTCTAAAGAGCTTTCCATGTTTTAATTCATTTAATTATCACAACCACTCTATGATATAGGTACTATTACTCTCTCCTTTTTTATAGTGAGGAAACTGAAGCTCAGAGAGGTTGAGTAACTCAGCCAAGGTCACACACCTCATAAGTAGTAGATCAGGGATTTAAACCCACGCTCCAGATGCCACTAACCCTTGCCCACCACATGATATAGCATACAAAGGATTTTAATTCCAACTTTGGTGGATTAGGGGGGCCGGATGAGGTGGGGAGGTGGAGAGAGGAGTCTAGAAAGCTTCTAGGAGGAAATGGCAACAGAGATGTGCATTACCCAGATGGACACAGTACAACCTCCCTAGACTCAGTTTCCTTATCTCCAAACAAGTGGGATTGATGGGATCATCTCTAAAATCCCTTTGAAT
Organism: Tapirus indicus; assembly: GCA_031878705.1. Classification (NCBI taxonomy): domain Eukaryota; kingdom Metazoa; phylum Chordata; class Mammalia; order Perissodactyla; family Tapiridae; genus Tapirus; species Tapirus indicus. The sequence continues at coordinate 44,712,632 of CM062925.1, forward strand.
CTTTTAATCACTTCGGAATTCACCTCTTGTGACATCACCAGGATAGCGCAAAGAAGAGCAAGCTTTGGAAAACACCACAACTGGATTATTAGCTGTGTGATCTTGGGAGAGTTGTTTAGCTTTTCTCAACCTTGGTTTCTTCATTGATGCAATGAGAAAATCCTGACAGGGTTGTTGTAAAGAGTAAACAACCTATGCTAGGCACAGGACCTGGCACACAGGAGGCGCTTGGTTAATTTCAGTCTCTCCCTCTCCCTTCCTTTTTCTTTAATTTTATATAATCTCAGTTCTTGAACTCACCTATATCTTAGATCATTGTGTGGCCAGCTACACATTGGTAGAGTACCCTCTAAAGGTAGATTGAAAAACAAAAGATAGCATATCTGAGGGTATAAAATATTTTCTAAAATATCTGGAAGGTTCTAATTTACAATACATCGATTTTAAATTAAAATACTGTTTCTTTCTCTTGATCCTTTCGATTATACAACTCAGCTAACTTATTAAACAGTCACATGATAAACTGGAAACCACAAGGCGAAGATGCATACTATTCACAAGCCATCACTGATATGGCCTAGAAAGCTTTCGAGAGAGAGTTCATGGGTTATACAAAAAGTGCATAATTAGAAGTATTAAAAACTTTGTAATGTTACATACTGAAATAAATATGTGAATGGAAGTGGGCAGAAAAAAGTCCTATCCAAAAATTCTTTTGTCATAATTTGAAGTTTTATTATCAAAGATTAAGTAATGACAGAGATAGAGATTTATATCTATAGAAAAGAGTAAATAAAGAGACAAAGATCATATTGATATCCAAGAGAAAAAAAGAGATAAAAACTTTATGTAAGCAGGTGTTTTCTTTCTTCTTTCTGTTGCTTTATTAACTCAGAATGGATTTTTTTCTTACCAGCTCTAGCTAAAGAGATTTGAGGCTTTTCTTTTCTTTTTCCTTTTCTAAATTGAAGTTTAATCTAAATGTATTAAAATGAACAAATATTAAGTGTAAACTCAATGGATTTTTTGGCGGGGGGGAGGAAGATTAGCCCTGAGCTAACAACCGTTGCCAATCCTCCTTTTTTTTTTTTTTTTTGCTGAGGAAGATTGGCCCTGGGCTAACATCCGTGCCCATCTTCCTCTACTTTATATGGGACGCCACCACAGCATGGCTTGACAAGCCGTGTGTCGATCAGCACCCAGGATCCAAACCTGTGAACCCAGGTCCTCCAGAAGTGGAGCACGTGAACTTAACCCCTATGTCACCAGGCTGGCCCCTCAATGAATTTTTACATACTCACACACCCTTGTAATTACCACCCAGATCAATATATAGAACATTTCCAGCATTCTTGAAAGTTCTCTGCCCCTTCTCAGTCCATATCTGCTGGGCAACCACTATCCACACTTTTAATTAGAGCAGGTAACAAAAATAAAAAATGATAAATGAAAAAGTAAAGAAATCCTCAACCTGCTTTTCTTGTGTTTTCTGGTGAGTGCTAGAGTTTTTCATTACAAAGCTTACTCATCGGCAGTTCAGTTACCATTAGATAGCCAACTCTAGGGAACAAGCTCACTGGGTGATAAACTGAAAATCATGGCCTTGGGCTTAAGAGAATCAGCCTTCAAGCTCTTACTTGTAGAGTCAGATGACCCATTTCTTTCTTCTAGAGCAAAATGATGAAAGAAAGCATCTGGAGAATTAAATCAGATTGTTTACAACCTCAGTGTCAATATAAACGCGATTCAATGAGGTCTAGGCAAAAATTCTTGTGGTTAGCAAGACAAGGCAAGTGATAGCAGTGAGTCACTTGGACCCAGACTCGACTGGTTCATGAAACTATCAACTCTGTGCACAGAGATGCCTCTGATTTGACATCAATGGAGCATGAACTCTGAGTTGTTCTTCAAGTAACTATAATAATTGGACATGCTTGCACACATTTGTTTTTACCCCACTGTTCTAATAAATTTCAGGTCACTTAACAGAAGTCAGGAGCACACTGAGTGACAGAGGGTAGCCTACTGGGCAGCAAGGCCATCAGATCCAAGCGTGTGGCTCATTAGATACCTCATCTAAACAAGTGAGCTGCTACGACATTTTAGTTTGGTCAATACTATACATCAGCTATCAAGACATTTTCCAAATAGGGTCACCTTTTAAGAATGAAAGGGTACCCTATTATAATTATGCCAGAACAGCATGACTAAATCAGGACCATCCCAAGCAAACCAGGATGTACAGTCATCCTAGCTATCATAAGCCTCCACTCCATTAGAGTTCATATTGATTCACTCAGTTCCAATGACTCCTTTACTAGTTAAGCGAAAGCTTTTACAGTGGCAAAGACACCTGAGAGATGAAAACACCCAAAGATACATGATAGATCATAGCTGAGATCTAGCAAGTTAAACATATTAATGCCCCTGATCTAAGGATGCAGCCTTAGCTTCTGATATAAAGAAATCAGCCTGAAGAGGGTTGAGGACTCAGAAGGGAACAGAGGTTACATCTTCTCTAGCTTTAGTAACTCCCTCTAGCATATGACATAATGCTCTATACACTGTGCATTGTCATAAATAATGAGGCTGATGAACTAAGGGAGGGCAATAGCCTCAATTTGTTAAAATATTATTCTAGTCAACAATAATGTGATGATGATAATTAATAGTTTATGTGAATTGAGTACTTACAATATACCTGGCATACTGTACTAATTCCTTTATATACATTAGCTCTTTAAATTCCCCAATCATTCCTATAAAATAGATACTGCCGCTAGTTCCATTTTTTCCTCACAGATGAGGAAATTGAGGCTAAGAGGAGATAAGTCACTCGTCCAAGGTAGTAAGATGCATATTAGGATTCTCAGATCAGTCTGACTCTTAATCATTCCCTTATTCTACCCCCCGTCCCCACCGCTCCCCGGTCAGGGCTCTTTTACGTCCAGGACAACTCACTCAATGAGCTCAAACAAGGGTGTTGTTTACTGAAAGGGTACCACAGGCAATCCCTTGGACACCAAGGGCAGAAAAGCAAATACTGCAGGACCACCTGGGGTGGGGGGTACAATTGAGAAGCTAGGAACCAAGACCATTCCCAACAGCTCTCATCACCTGTCTCTTTGTAGCGTCTACTACAAATTTATACAATACTTTCACAAAATCTAGGGGCTTGGGAACCTATAGGACCAAGTATTTCCAATATCTGAATCTCTCTCTAATATGTGTCTTACTGAAGAACTTATTATATGATTTTTGATATGGAGGAAAGATGAACTTTTAATTTCGTTTCTCTGACTACCACTAAAAATAAAAATTAAATTCTGATTTTAATTAGTCTGTGATCATAATACACAGGGAAACATTCTGTTTTCATCTGACAAGCTTTTGAAAGTAGAAACCAATACAAAGAATTCCTATAGGAAGAAGGTAAACGCACTTAGCTTCCCAAGTGAATAGATTTCAATAATTGCTCTCTCCTCATGAAATTGATTTAAAGTCGCCGTTTGGCAATTGGTAAATGCAACATTTCTGTGGAAAAAGGTTTCTTTTCCCCCTCATTCTTATAGTTAGTCTATGTAAGGCAGAAAGTGATAATCCTGTAACCATGAGGTCTAGGGTCCTTTCCTAGAGGCCAGCATTCTGTTACTTCAGTGCTGTATTCCATTAATAGATTCACATTCCAGTACAAAGCACAGTGCTTGGACTAGAGCCCAGTTCTCCTGACTTCTAGCCTAGGCCTTTTTGACAAGTAGTGCGGATGTGTGTGGGAGTGGAGGGGTCGGGGGTTGAAGGTGGGGAGTGGGGGTGGCTTGTGTGTGATCCAAAACAGAGGAACACAAAGCATCATATGGCCATCTCCTGCCCCTTTCCATCATTTGACATCATGATGTCACTTGGTCCAAGTGTCTAGTTACGATATATGAATGTGATCGTTTTTGACTAAAGTTCTGTGTATGTATGTTTTGTAAATATCTGTTTACTGAATTCTCTCCCACTCGACTGAAAACTCACTTATAGCAAGCAGATGCTTATTTATTTTTACATCTCCATCACCCAGAATATAGCCTGGCACACAAAAGGCACAAAAAAAATGTTGGTCGGAAGGAAGGAAGGACAGACAGATGGACTGCACAATTTGTCTCAAATGAAGAGTCTCTTTATAAAGAGTCAGCCAAAAAGTAAAAGCAAAGTAAATCTACTTGAAAGAAATAGAAAAACTTTCTTATTTACCAGAAGTGTTTTCTGTGTTCCCTTCTCCCTTGTTCCTTCTTTACCAGCTTATTTGTTAGATAATTTTAACAACTGAATAGTGCTACATAGAGAACAGACTGGAGAAAAGATAAAATGCTAATAAGAACTGTCAAAAAAGAATAATACAATGAAAGTATGTAAAAAAATGAAAATTCAGAAAAAGCAATTAAAAGTGTGCAATATAGGTGATATAAAGAAAAACGGAATTTGTAGAAACTAATAATAATTAAAAATTCACTGCTTTGAGACAATGTGGTGATTGCACTGCACGGACTGCATTGTCAAAACATTTCCCAGGGAGGAAACAGAACATGCCAAACCAGGGTGCAAGGAAGGAGAAAGGCCAGTCCTCATACCCACGGTGTGATCATTAGTTCCCACAACGAGGACAGGAAGTAGCTCAATGAATGTTTCTCTAAGAAAATAGGAGAGATTCCAGAACTTTAAATTGTTGCCTGTGGATTATAAACAGGACTGGACTTGCTCCCGAGCTAGACCATCTGGGAGTCACGGGACCTCTCTGACCTGTCTGAAGCACTTGCCGTCACCTAGCAGACAAGTGATAAGTTGCATGAGCCAAAGGTTTTCCTTTTTAAGTTGGGGGATGAGGGAGATTTAAGTTATACTTCTTTTTCATTCACTCTTTTTTTCTCCCCTGCAAATTGAAAAAGAAGACCAGTATTATTCAACACTGACATCTCATGTCAGCTAGAGATCCAGAGGAGTATGGTTGAGAACCACTGGCTGGAAATAACCACCCGATGCTTCATTCATTCATTCAACACATATTTATTGAGCATCTAACATGAACCAGGCACAGTAGGTACGGTGACAAACACAACAGGCAAGTCCCTTGTTTTTGAGAAGATTCCATTCTTGTGGGAGAGGACAGATAATAAACAAATGGGCAGAGAAGATAATATCTCCATGAGTCCATCTCCCACCAACCTTCCCTTCTCTCCCTATGCTCCGGACACAGTGGAGAACAGTGGGCTTCCTGCTGTTCCTAGAATATGCCAGACTCGGTCCTGCCTTGAGGACTTTACCCACGCTCTTCCCTCTGGCTGGCACATAGACTTTGCACCCAAACTTCACGTGCCTTTCTCCTTCCCCTCCCTCAAGTCTCAGCTGAGATATCACCTCTCAGAGGCTTCCCTGATCTTCCCATGTAACTCAGGCCTCCCTCACTCTCTGTGGCTTTCTGCTCTATTTTCTTTATATCTCTTATCTGTTGAAACTGTGTTATGTGCTTATTTTTTTAACTTTTGGTCTCTCCCACTAGAATGGGAGAGCCACGGCAGCAGGGGTTTTGCCTGTTTTGCTCACCTTTGTATCTCATGCATTTAGAATAGTGCTTTTACAAATGCCCATTTACTCATATGTCCAGTGATAAAGTATCTATAGTCAGAGGGCCTAATCTATTATCTGCACTGTGGTAGCTGCTCTCCAAAGATGGTCCCCAGTGAACTACACTCCTGGTATTCACACCTTGTGTAGTTCTCTTGCCTTGAACCTGGGCTGGCCCTCTGGTTCACCTTTGACCAATAGAATGCAGCAGAGGTGAAGCTGCTTGATGTCCAGTGCTCTCTCATAGGAAGCCTTGGTATCATGGAACACGTGCTGTGGAGGAAGCCAGCCACCAAGTAAAAAGTCCAACTATACTGAGACCGCCATGCTGGGAGGAAGCCCAAGCTAGCCACGTGGAGGGCCATGTAGAGAGACTAAAATGTTCAGCTAGTCCCCAGCTGTTCCAGCCATCCCAACTGAAGCATCAAACTTGGGAATGCACATCCAGCTCAGTATTGTCTTCAAAGGACTCCAGCCCTGGGCACCATCTGACTGCAACCACATGAGAGACCCCAAGGGAGAACCATTCAGCTGAGCCCCGTCCATCCACTGTGACATGGGAGAAAATAACACATTATTGTTTTAAGCCACCAAGCTTTGAGGTGGTTAGTTATGCAGCAATAAATATCTGCAAAATTCAGCCTCCAAAGATAGCTCCAGATTCAACATTTCTCTCCTCATAAACATTACATATGTCGAAAGGTCCTCGGACTCCCCCCCACTCACTCTCTCCTATAAGGCCCGTGTCTCTGCCATTAACAAACTCTGTTTTGCACTGTTCACTCTCCTCTACCCCTACAAGTACCCCACTGGAAGTCAGGGAAGCTGAGTCTTCATCCTCATGGGATCACTGTAATTTTGGCCAAGACGCTCAATTCTCTGAAGCTCAGGCTCTTCTCTGAAAAATGACGGCAGGGATTTGATTTTTAAATTTTGTTCAGTGTGCGGCGGGCAACCTTTTCCCCCTCCCTCAGATAGAAACTCATACAGGACACAAACGGGAAAGTGATACAAGTGGGAGAGTTCTAACTGAAGCAGAAGAGGCTGTATATTGGAGGAGTGGTACGAGGTAGGCCCTGGAGTCAGAAGACCTAAGTTCAAAGGCCAGCTCCCCCCCTCACTAGTTCAAAGAGCCCCAGACTCCCTCAGAACCTGGTGTGAAAACCACTGCACTAGAAGGTCTCAGAGGCCTCCCCACTTCACATGTTGTGATCTGTGACATTTACAATACAAAAAATAGACACACATTTTAAAACTTTGGGTTAGATTTTAATTTATTGCTTATGTGGCATCATTTATTTCAATTTTTAAAAAGAGTATTGAACTGGAAGAGTTTTTTACTGCTTCTTTCTCACAGAATCAGATTTATACTAGTGTTTCCCAACTACCATCTGCCCCTAGACCAGTAAGGCCCTACCATCTTGACTATTCTTCTCAATACAGGTGCTAATCTTAGTTCTTGTCTCACCCCTAAAGAGAGAAATAGAGTATTTCAAATTTCCCCATCTACAGTATAACTTAGCTTGGGAAATACTGGTTTAAAACCATTCTACTTGATTTTTTTTTTAATATTATTTTCAAAGGCCTCTAAAGAAGGAGATACCATGGCCTACAATAGATTCCCATTCCAATGTTTAATGGCTGTATTCATCAGGAAACTTTCCTTCATTTTTGACAGAAATCATTTAATAAAGGTACCCTTCATGTGAAGCTTCTCAACTTTCATCCTTAATACTTTTTTTATAGTCTTATAATTAAGTTCTTCAGTGTCCCTGTATGGCTCTCTTCTGAACTCTCTCAACTTTTTCCCACTTAATTCTCTCTTGGATACTGACTTCAACTGAAAACACAAATCGTCTGATGAGTGTTCCTAGAATTCTTTGACTTATGACATTGATATATTAAATATTATTCATAGTTAAATTATTACAGAGCTTTCAGTTTACATCTTGATGAGAGCATCAACATCTAAAACATGTCATCAGACAACATACATAAAATTACAGGAATGTGACAACACTTTATGTGTACTTATATTGGCTAATAAATACACACCCTGCCACATGTTATAAATTAGGAAACTACCTGACCATATTTGAGTAGAACCTTATCTCCACTCAAATCTCTAAACTCTGCCCCTGAGACTATGGACAGATACCCAGTGTATCTGATCAGTGTTAAAAAGAGACCAACATTTGATCAATATTGTAAGCTGTTGAATAGAAGCCCCTACTGACTGAAAGGCGAAGGGTTAGGCATTTTCTACTGTACTTGCTTCAATAACTGGAAAAAGTATTGGCTAGAACTCTTTGATATTAGAAACAAGAAATTATGTTCCCAGAAGCTTGGAGGAAAAAAAGTAAAGGGTCTTTTATTGAAGCAAAATCAAAGAGCCCCCTAAAATATATTTTATACATAACTTATGTCTCTATTTTGTCACAGTACAACAAGATTTCCCCTATCGTTTGTCTTCTGCTGCCTTTTAAATACTGCATTCCATTTTACTGTATAATAGCCCCAAGGATAAACAAATTAGGAAGCTGTTTGACAACGTCTTTTAAACTTAAGCAAATGTCACTAGGTAAAATAATGTAGTTTACTTGCTCCTTTCGAATTCCTCCCCACTCTAGGAAAGGACTATCTGCTATTTTCCCCACCCAGCCTCAGTCTCATCCCCTCCCCTCCTTTCTCACTTAAGACCACAGTATTGCAAATCTTCAGCTCCTACACTAAACAATAAGTTTCAGGGCAACTGAGTGCTTGTTAATTGAGCTGTAAGCCCATGTGGGGAAGCTCTGAACATTCAACCTTACTCATGCATCAAAAGAGGTCTGACCATGATTTCTCAAAATGTTAAACATAGAACTACCATATGACCCAGCAATTCCACTCCTAGGTATATGCCCAAAAGGACTGAAAGCAGGGACTTGAACAGATATTTGTACATCAATGTTCATAGCAGCATTATTCACAACAACCAAAAGGTAGAAACAACCCAAGTGTTCATCAACAGATGAATGGATAAACAAATGTGGAATATACAAACAATGGAATATTATTCAGCCAGAAAAAAGAATGGAGTACTTGATGCATGCTACAAATTGGATGGACCTTGAAAACATTATGCTTAGTGAAATAAGCCAGACAGAAGGAAAAATATTGTATGATTCCACCTATATGAGGTACCTAGAATAGACAAATTTATAGAGACAGAAAGTAAAATAGAGGTTACCAGGGGCTGGGAGGAGCGGAGAAGGAGTTATTGTTGAATGGGTACAGAGTTTATGTTGGGGATGATGAAAAATGTTTTGGGTACAGATAGTGATGACAGTTACACACATTGCAAATGTATTTATTGTCACTGAATTGTACACTTACCAATGGTTAAAGTGATAAATATTATGTTATATATAATTTACTGCAATAAAAAAATTACTTGTGGGGCAAAAAAAGTCAGTTCTGGTCTGAGCTCTGTAGTGGGTACAGCTTGGAGGTAACTGAGATTTAAGGAGTCATTACCCAGAGTTTGGGATGGTGACAACTTCATCTATATTTCAATCTCACCCCCATCCCAAGTAGGGTGGGGAGCTGGAGGAGGGACTTGGAGGTGAAGGTGTCAGTAATGTCTGCAGGAAAAGCCAGCTATGGACACTGAAGAGACAGCTTCCAAGCCTCCAGGTCACCCAGAGCCTTCCCCACCTTGCCAAGCCCGGCTCCCCCAGCCAGGAGGCTCAGTGGGAAGGAAGCAAAAGAGAGAGACCCGACCAGGCCAACTCTCATGGAATTTATGTAGACATTTTTCCTTTTTTTTTTTTTGGTGAGGAAGCCCAGCCCTGAGCTAACATCTGTTGCCAATCTTCCTATCTTTTTTTGCTGAGGAAGATTGGCCCCGAGCTAACATCTGTGCCCATCTTCCTTTATTTTGTATGTGAGACACTGCCACAGCATGGCTTTATGAGTGGTGCATCAGTCTGCACCCAGGCTCTGAACCGGCGACCCCTGGTCTGCCAAAGCAGAGAGCGCGAACTTAACCACTAGGCCTTGGGGCTGGCCCCCTCCTTCTGCTTATTTTTCAAGTGTCACGGGAGTCGATCCTGGAACAAACAGTCTACAAAAAGATGCTTTTGTTCTCTCAGTCTAATGATATAAGCTAGTAAACGGAGTGGGAACAAGAAAACTTTGGAAAGGACTTTTATCTCCAAAATGTTTGAGGTTATTTAGAAAGGTAGGTGTTTTACACACACACACACACACACACACACACACATATATATTCATATATAAAAATACCATGGTTGCATATTCTTTGTAATTACTCAAATCTAAAATTAATTTTAAAAGAAAAATGAAGGACTTGCAGCCCCAGAGCATAGATTTAGTAATTTTTCCTCAGCCATGTCATGCTCCACTGTTGCACTTGTAATTGTTTTAAAGTTAGGCTTCCAACAATAAGGTTTTATGTTAGTTTTTCTTATTCTCAACTACTCTGTAGCAAATTAGAAAACTACCAACACAGAAACAAGATATACAGGATATCTGCTTGATGTTTTCCTTTATTTATCAATTTTCAGAATAATAAGTTGGTGCTCTAGCAAAATCGAAAGAAAAAAACCCATCAACACATACGTTATTTGCTATAAAAAGTGAATGTTTAGAATAATGCATGTAACATGGTAGCTCTCAAAAATTTGTTTAAATGAGTTCATAGATGCTTCAAATGCAAAACTTCAGACGGAACCATCAAGTTAAAACGTCACCAAAAGGCGGGAAGACGAGGCCTTCATTTTATTGGTTGAGTGCATAGTAACGAAGTTGCTAGTGAGGTATTGATGAACGCTTCTCCCCCCACAGAACTAGGAAGGGTTAACCAGGCGACCAGTAAAGCAACTAGCCTTTATTACTTTTGTTATTGAACTGACCTATTGTTAAGCCCCGAGAAGGCAGCCCTCAATGAGGCAATATCCTGTTTGAATAATTTAGGCAGGGGCAGAGGCCAGCCCACACAGCGCATCTGTGGGAGACAGAGCCTCCCTCAGTCGTTTCCATTTCCTGCAGTTGCAGCCGGTTGCCCATTTTAAAAACCCCTGCTTACAGTCCGGGTAGAAAAAAAAGCCCAACTTACCAGGAGGCTAACTATATGTTGCCTTCTTAGGCAAATGTTTCACCTGCTTGGCCAATTAGCTGCTTCTCCCAGAAAGACTCGTTCAACAGGTTTCCTTTTTCTCTTCCCCTGCCTCCTGGGTTGGGGAAAGAGGCTGTCACTTCGCTTCGACCCTCCCCTTCCCTCCCCCCCGGCTCTTCCACGCTCGCTCGGCCCAATCGCTCGGGCTCGAACGTGTCCAGGTCGGCGACCCGCAGCGCTCGCCGGGCCTGGATGCGCCGAGCGGCGGGGGGCGCGGGGCACGGCGCGGCGCGGCTCCTGGGCCTGCGCCCGGGACGGTGCGGCCGCGGGGAGGAGGAGACGGCAGGCGGAGGTCTGAAGGTGCCCTCCAGACGCGGCCCTGATGACTGAGCTACAGCAAGATGTGGAAGACACAAAGCCTGCCAAAGTGCTCGGGAAGAAAGAGAGCAAAGCTGGCTCAGCCCAGTAAGTATGCTCGACTGGGACCCTGCGAGGCGGTAAAAGTGCGCTGCCCCAACTTTTCTGCCAGGGACGAGTTGGGAGTGGACACGGTTTTCTGGAACTTTAACATGGAGAGCCCTGCGGCTTGAACTCTTTCCGTGGCGCCCGGTCTCTTTTTTTCTCAGTCTGTAGTGGAGAAAAAGCACAGGAGCATTTCAGGAATGTACTGTAGCTTGCAGTCCGGCGGGGATGTGAACTCTGAGGCGAAAGCACGACTGGTGTTTTATCATTCCCGAGGGAGGTCTGCGGACGCCACTCAGTCTTGACACTAAGCCGTGTCAAGACAGTGTTAACATTTATTTCTGTTGTTCTTAATGACGGGCGGGGAGAGGCGGTTGTCTCTTAGATGTCCTCTGGTCCTTTGCTTCACAATGATGTTTTTTGTCATTTGAGTCAGAGCTTGAGAGTGCCTCTCCCCCATCCTCTTCACTGTTCCCCTCGGGAGAGAGGAAAAGCAGTGGAAAACAAAATATGCTTTATCTTTTCCCTCAAAGACTGTTTGCCTTTGGTTGGGTACTTAACACAAACTTGTTACAAACTTATTTTGGAGAGAGGGTGTCGGGGTGGAGGGTGGAGCACAACTAACACATAATAAAACACTTCACATATTGGTTATGACTGTCCTCTTATGAGATTCATGTACATAATAGGATTTGCATGTTGTTTGACCTGTAAACTCTTATGGTTTAAGAAACTGAAAATTCAAATATTTTGATCGCAAGGATTAGCTTCCTCTAGTGACACTTATTTGTCTTCCCCTTACTACTTTGAGTTTTTTTAATCCAGAAAGTTTGATTATTTACATGATTGTTATTCCCAAACATTCGTCTTTTAAAAAGGAAAAGAATCTTTCAGTATTTGCTTATTTGCTATATCACTATAACATTAAGTAATATTAAGATAAATATCTAAATAAGCCCAACTATATTTTCCGTGTTACCAAGCTGTTGGGGGCACCTAAGATGCTTTATTGATACGAGTATAAAAAGATGATAAATGTTTTAATAGTGAAGATTCACTCTCCATCGTTCATTATTTCAGCATTTACTCATTTTTTAAAACACAGCCTGGTTCCACGTAATGACTTTTGTTTATAAAAGCATATTCCTGCTTTTGGGCTGTTGAAGTTTGGGCTGAAGTTTTGGAGGAAAAATACCTTTATTAGCTGCTTTGATTTGTTGTTTCAGGGGCTTTGGTCTTATTCTCTCCCAGTGTCTGCTTTCCTTGACTGCTCTTTCCTTTGCCCTCCCAGCATTGTTGACCTAAGCTGATGTTCTTTCCTCCACGATAGATAAAAGATGACAGAAAAAATTGCTAGAGGTATAACCCTCACAAAATGTTTTTGTTTTCTCACCCAAAGATAAAATCCTGTCTATACTAATAATCCAAACCCAAGAAAAAGATGAACTAGCAAATGGCATCTATTTCCTTTACACTTAATCATTCTTTTATATACTTTATTTCTCTGAAGAAGTATTGTGGACAGTCTTATCACCATTTTATAGATGTTGGAGGTGACAGGAGGACTTTAAACTCCTAGTCCAGAAGTCATCCAGAGGCAGTATTTAGTTCCATTTACACAAAGCAGAATGATTCAAGTCCACCGTACAGCTACTAAGTTTTAAATCTTCACATTCCCAGTAGTCTAGATACTTAGTTAAGGAGATTGGGTTTTTTTGTTTGTTTGTTGCTGAGGAAGATTCGGCCTGAGCTAACATCTGTTGCCAGTCTTTCTCTTTTTTTTGCTGAGAAAGATTCTTCCTGAGCTAACATCTGTTCCAGTCTTCCTCTATTTTGTATGTGAGCCGCTGCCACCGCATGGCCACTGAGAGATGAGTGGTGTAGGTCCGTGCCCGGGAACTGAACCCAGGCTGCTGAAGCAGAGCGTGCCGAACTTACCCACACCAGGGCTGGCCCAAGGAGATTATTTCCATTGGTTAAAAAAGTCTGCTGTAGCCTTTAGACTAATTCTATTAACTTAAAACTCTTTAGATGTTGGGAAAATAATTTTGTAGAATATAAGCCTAACCACATTGAAGCTTAAGGCCCGAAACAGCCAGCCCTTCATTTGGAACAGCCAGTTTCACAAATTTATTTCAGTTCGACAAATATATCTACTATTTGTTCAGTAATGGTGGGGAATACAAGAATGAATGTGATCGATATCTGCCTTTGTGGAACTCAGAGCAGTGTTGACAGGAGGCACATATGTATATCACCACACTTCAAGGGACACTGGGAGCCATTGCCACATTCAACACACAAACAAGATATTATAAAAAGTTTGGTCTATAACTGAATCTTCTCCACAGTCAGGATGTTTATCCCTTTGGCAGTCTTTGGTAAATTTCTCTTGGGTTTTATTTTTATTGGGTTTTTTGTTTGTTTTTCCCTCCAAAGTGGTAATTTCCAGGCCTACTGAAGTCACTTCTGATTCAGTCTAAGATTTTTGACACTCTTTTCTTCTGAGCTCTTCAGCTCTTGCTTTGGCAACAGAATAAGAGTAATTTTAAGATGGAGGTAGATACATGATCACAGTGATATATTAGTGTGATAATTCGATACTTGAAATCATTTTGAGTAGCAAAATTTTTATGCTTAGAAACCCAGTCTAACCTCTGTCTTGAACTTTGTAACTTAGACGAATTATCACTAAGCTCCAAGTTGTTGAAGTCCAGGTGTCCCAATGGACATTTTCTTCTAAGAGTGTTAGAATGGCTTGCTCCTCCCCATTTCCCTATGTCTGTTAACTACACCCACATAGCCCTCACCGTCTAGAACCTGGCCTCCTCATTAATAATAGATGGCATTTATTGAGAATGCTTGCTACGTGACGGGCAGTGTGCTCAACACTTTACATTCATGTTCATACAGAATGAGGTAGACACTATCGTGATCTCTAGTTTACAAATAAGAACATTGAAGGTCTGAGAAGTTAAGCACCTAGGCAGAGACACAGTTAATAAGAGAACAGCTCAAATTCAAGTCCAGGACTCCTAACTCGAGAGCCTGAACTCGAATACTTCATCTGTACTCCTCTACTTCAGAACCTATGATGGCCCTCCATGACCTCCTTTGAAAAACAGCTTCCTCTGTCAAGAACTTAAGGCTCTTAATGATCTGGACACACATAGACCATTTAAACCTCATTTCCTAATCCTAGCCAGCATACACATCTTTTATAGCCAGCCAATCATACTGGCAACCCTATACTTAAGAGGTCATAATGCAGGTGAATAAGGAAGAGGCGTGCCAAACGTAGGCCTGAATGAAGTTCCCTTCATTCTTCCCTTCTCACCTCTGTTACTTTGCTCAAGCAGTTCCCCATCTCCTTTCTTTTAGTATTCTATAAATCACCTCAGGTTTTCCTTCATGTAAAGCCTTCCCTCGTCCCTGGCCAAGCTCATCTTTTCCTTATCAGTGCTCACCTTGTATGTATGGGTCAGCCCCATAGAATTTAGCTGCTGCTATTATTACTGTTAATTAACAACAGTTATTAAACATTTGATTTGTACAAGGTACTGTTTTAAGTTGTTAACGTATATTAACTCACACACTAGTCCTGTGTATATTTGTTAACTTTCCCCTAAATAGATGCAAACTCCAATCACAATTTTCCTTATTGAAATTCTCAAATGGCCCAACAGATAATCACTTTCAATAACCATCTGTTGGTGATCTGGGGAGGCTGAGACCCCAGTCCCCCTAATTAAAGTATGTAATATGCTTATAGCTGACATTCATTCCCAGAGGAAATTCTACTCTTAAATTTCTTAATCAAATTTTCTATCAGTAGCAATCAGAATTTTTAGGTACATTTACTTGCCTGAGAGCTGAGGTATATTTATTCATCTTTGTGCTAGAAGTGAGGCTGCAGATTTATCCACTACCAAAGTGCATATTTGATTAAAAAATATAGCATACCCCTTTTCTTACCAAGAGTTGGTAATTTAGCTGTGTATTTCCTTTTAAGATCCTAGTTTTTCTCCACTTTCATTACCTTTTTCATTCTGAATTTTATGTTTTCAATATATAGACAGTTCTAACATAGCTTAACTTTTTGGCATGCATTTTATGAGATACACTTTTATTTCTTCAAGTCTCTCTTGGATCTGATTTAGTAATAGCCAGGTTACTTTTCATGAATTTCAAAAAGCATCTAAAACTAATGCTGGTATATTTCTGGGCAGAAGTTATCTTGATTCATATTTCAAATAATGAACTACATCACATGTAGCATATATTTATTTATAATGCAATTTGAATTTTTAACATTTAAATTTTAATAACTTGGGACATAAGATTTCCAGAAATTTATTCAATTTTGTATATGGAGAAAGAGAGGGTAGATGTGGGCAGTATAAACATTTAGCTTAAAAGGAAGATCTCTGGTATTATCAAGAAATAATAATTTTAGGGATGTATTTTGATGTTAAATAGTGAAGTCAAGTAAAAATAGATTACCTACAGTGAAAGCATTCATCATTCAACTATACTGTCTTTATTCATGGCATATTGGGGATACTTGACAAGCAAAATAAGAGTTGAGGTTGGGAATTGATGTTGAATTGGAAGCAAGAGGAGCAAAGACAAATAATTATTAAGTATAGTTTGATTTCTTAGTGCTTGCTTAACTCCAAACTTTGAAAGTTTCCTTTTAGCAAGAAAATCTCTATATTATATAGTCTATTTTTCCATATGTGTGTATGTACACATATCTTTTTCTTTTTTAATTTTAATTTCCTGGTTGCTAAAACTAACAGATTGCCTAATGCACTTTGTAATATTAACTTTGGGGTAGGAGGAAAAAATTGTAATATATTAGAAAGTATGAAAAAACAATGGAGGGGTTTGAAAAGATGGAGAGAAGTAAACAGTGTGTTCTGGTTTAAATGTTTTGAAAAAAATTTAATGAACCAAATCGGCTCTAAGACTAGAAGTTGATGAAATTGCTGATTTATCAAGGCAGTACAAAAAGTGGTTAAGAATGCAGATTCTGGGGCTGGCCCGGTGGCATAGTGGTTAAGTTCTTGTGCTCTGCTTTGGTGGCCTGGGGTCCGTAGGTTCAGATCCCGGGCACAGACCAACACACCACTTGTTCAGCCATGCCGTGGCGGCATCCCATGTAAAATAGAGGAAGATGGGCACGGATATTAGCCCAGGGCCAATCTTCCTCAGCCAAAAGAGGAGGATTGGCAACAGACGTTAGCTCAGGGCTAATCTTCCTCACACACACACAAAAAGAATGCAGATTCTTCATACAACTCAACAACAACAAAACAAACAACCCGATCAAAAAACGGGCAGAGGATTTGAAGAGACATTTGTCCAAAGAAGATATAGAGATGGCCAACAGGCATATGAAAAGATGATGAACATCACTAATTATTAGGGAAATGCAAATCAAAACTACAATGAGATATCACCTCACACCCATCAGAATGGCTATAATTAACAAGATAAAAAATAACAAATGTTGGAGAGGATGTGGGGAAAGGGGAACCTTCCTATAGTGCTAGTGGGAATGCAAACTGGTATAGCCACTATGGACAACAGTATGGAGATTTCTCAAAAAATTATAAATACCATATGATCCAGCTATCCCACTACTGGATATTTATCCAAAGAACATGAAATCAACAATACAAAGAGATTTATGCACCCTGTGTTCATTGCTGCATTATTCACAATACCCAAGACGTGGAAGCAACCCAAGTGCCCACCAAATGATGAATGGATAAAGAAGATGTAGTATATGTACACAGTGGAATACTACTCAACCATAAAAAATATAAAATCATCCCATTTGCAACAACATGGATGGACCTTGAGGATATTATATTAAGCGAAATAAGCCAGACAGAAAGACAAACGCTGAATGATTTCACTCACATGTGGAAGATAAACACATGGATAAGGAGAACAGATTAGTGGTTGCCAGAGAGGAAGGGGGTGGGGAGGAGGGCAAAAGGAGTAAAGGGGCACATATGTATGGTGACAGATAAAAACTAGACTATTGGTGGTGAGCACAATGCAGTCTATACAGGGACTGATATATGATGGTGTACACCTAAAATTCCACAATGTTATAAACCAATATGACCTCAATAAAATAATTTTTGAAAAAAAGATAATCCATTTCACTATGACCCTCAATAAATAATCTCTTTTTTTAAAAATTTTTACTGATGTCTTAATAGTTTATAACATTGTGGGGTTTTAGTTGTACATTATTATTTGTCTGTCACCATATGAATGCATCCCTTCACCCCTTGTGCCCACCCCTCACCCCCCTTCCCCCTGGTAACCACCAATCAGTTCTCTCTGTCCATGTGTTAGTTTATATTCCACATATGAGTGAAATCATATGGTATTTGTCCTTCTCTCTCTGGCTTATTTCACTTAACATAATACCCTCTAGGTCCATCCATGTTGTTGCAAATGGGACAGTTCTGTCCTTTTTTATGGCTGAGTAGTATTCCATTGTATATATATACCACATTTTCTTTATCCAATCATCAGTCGAGGGACACTTGGGTTGCTTTCACTTCTTGGCTATAGTGAATAATGCTGCAATGAACATAGGGGTGCATAAGCCTCTTGTGATGGTTCATTTCATGTCTGTTGGGTAGATGCACAATAGTAGGATTGCTGGGTCATAGGGTATATCTATTTTTAAGTTTGTGAGGAATTGCCATACTGTTTGCCATAGAGGCTACTCCAGTTTGCATTCCCACCAGCAGTGAATTAGGATTCCCGTTTCTCTACAACCTCTCCAACATTTGTTGTTTTTTGTCTTGGTGATTTTAGCCATTCTAATGGATATAACATGATATCTTAGCATAGTTTTGATTTGCATTTCCCTGATGATTAGTGATGTTGAACATCTTTTCATGTGTCTGTTGACCATCTGTATCTCTTCCTTGGAAAAATGTCTGTTCATATCTTCTGCCCATTTTTTGATTGAGCTGTTTGTTTTTTTGTTGTTCAGTTGCGTGAGTTCTTTATATATTATGGAGATTAATCCCTTATCGGATATACGATTTGCAAATATTTTCTCCCAGCTGGTGGGTTGTCTATTCATTTTGATCCTGGTTTCATTTGCCTTGTAGAAGCTCTGTAGTCTGATGAAGTCCCACTTGTTTTTTTTTTTTCTTTTGTTTCCCTTGTCCGAGTAGCCATGGAATCTGAAAGGATCCCTTTATGACCAATGTTAATTAGTGTACTGCCTGTATTTTCTTCCAGGAGTTTTATAGTTTCAGGTCTCACTTTCAGGTCCTTAATCCATTTTGAGTTGATTTTTGTGTGTGGCGATAGAAGATGGTCTACTTTCATTCTTTTGCATATGGCTGTCCAGTTTTCCCAGCACCATTTATTGAAGAGACTTCCCTCTCTCCACTGTATGTTCTTTGCTCCTTTGCCGAAGATTAGCTGTCCATAGGTGTGTGGTTTTATTTCTGGGCTTTCAATTCTATTCCATTGATCTGTGTGTCTATTCTTGTACCAGTACCATGCTGTTTTGATTACTATTGCTCTATAGTATATTTTGAAATCAGGGATTGTGATGCCTCCAGCTTTGTTCTTTTTTTTTCAGGATTGCTTTAGCTGTTTGGGGTCTTTTGTTGTCCCATACGAATTTCAGTATTTTTTGTTCTATTTCTGTGAAGAATGTCATTGGGATTCTGATTGGAATTGCACTAAATCTGTAGATTGCTTTAGGTAGTATGGACATTTTAACTATGTTTATTCTTCCAACCATTGTGCATGGAATATTTTTTCATTTCTTTTTGTGTTCATCGATTTCTTTCAATAGTGTCTTATAGTTTTCGTTATATAGGTCTTTCACCTGCTTGGTTAAATTTATTCCCAGATAGCACATTCTTTTTGTTACAATTGTAAATGGGATTGTCTTTTTGAGTTCTCTTTCTGTTAGTTCATCATTGGCATGTAGAAATGCAACTGATTTTTGTACGTTGATTTTATACTCTGCCACTTTGCTGTAGTTGTTGATTATTTCTAGTAGTTTTCCAATGGATTTTGGGGGGTTTTCTATGTATAAGATCATGTCATCTGCAAATAGTAAGAGTTTCACTTCTTCGTTGCCTATTTGGAATCCTTTTATTCCTTTTTCTTGCCTAATTGCTGTGGCCAAAACGTCCAGTACCATGTTGAATAAGAGTCGCAAGAGTGGGCACCCTTGTCTTGTTCCTGTCCTCAAAGGAATGGCTTTCAGTTTTTCCCCACTGAGTAGGATGTTAGCTGGAGGTTTGTCATATATGGCCCTTATTATGTCTATACCCATTTTCTTGAGAGTTTTTATTTTAAATGGATCTTGTCAAATGCCTTCTCTGCATCGATCAAGATGATCATGTGGTTTTTATTCTTCATTTTGTTCATGTGGTGTATCATGTTGATTGATTTGCGGATGTTGAACCATCCCTGTGTCCCTGGTATAAATCCCACTTGATCATGGTGTATGATCTTTTTGATGTATTGCTGTGTTCGGTTTGCCAATATATTGTTGAGGATTTTTGCGTCTATGTTCATCAGTGATATTGGCCTGTAGTTTTCCTTCTTTGTATTGTCCTTGTCTGGCTTTGGTATCAGGGTGATGTTGGCCTCATAGAATGTGTTAGGAGGTATTCCATCTTCCTTTATTTTTTGGAATAGTTTGAGAAGGATAGGTATTAAACCTTCTTTGAATTTTTGGTAAAATTCTCCAGGGAAGCCATCTGGTCCTGGGCTTTTATTTTTTGGGAGGTTTTTGATTACTGTTTCAATCTCTTTACTTGTGATTGGTCTATTCAGATTCTGTATTTCTTCTTGATTCAGTTTTGGGAGGTTGTACGTGTCCAAGAATTTATCCATTTCCTCTAGGTTGTCCAATTTGTTGGCATATAGTTTTTCATAGTATTCTCTAATAATCCTTTGTATTTCTGTGGTATCTGTTGTGATTTCTCCTCTTTTATTTCTAATTTCATTTATTTGAGTCTTCTCCCTTTTTTTTCTTAATAAGCCTGGCTTAGGGTTTGTCGATTTTATTTATCTTCTCAAAGTACCAGCTCTTTGTTTCATTGATCCTTTGTACTGTTTTTTTGGTTTCTATTTCATTTATTTCTGTTCTGATTTTTATTATTTCCCTCCTCCTGCTGATTCAGGGCTTTGTCTGTTCTTTTTTTTCTAATTCTGTTAGGTGTAGTTTATTTATTTGGGATTTTTCTTGTTTGTTAAGGTGGGCTTGTATTGCTATGAATTTCCCTCTCAGGACCGCTTTTGCTGTGTCCCGTATGAGTTGGTATGGTGTATTTTCCTTTTCATTTGTCTCCAGATAGTTTTAATTTCTCCTTTAATTTTGTCAACGATCCATTGGTTGTTCAGTAGCATGTTGTTTAGTCTCCACATCTTTGTCCCCTTCCCAGTTTTTTTCTTGCAGTTGATTTCTAGTTTCATGGCAGTATGATCAAATAACATGCTTGTAATGATTTCAATCTTCTTAAATTTATAGAGGTTTGCCTTGTTTCGGAATATATGATCTCTCCTTGAGAATGTTCTGTGTGCGCCTGAGAAGATTGTGTGTAATCTGCTGTTTTTAGGTGGAGTGCTCTGTATATATCTATTAAGTCCATCTCCTCTAGTTTTTTGTTTAAGTCCATTATTTCTGTATTGACTTTTTGTCTGGATGATCTATCCATTGATGTAAGTGGTGTGTTAACATCCCCTACTATTATTGTCTTGTTGTTAATATCTCCTTTTAGGTTTTTTAATAGTTGATTCATGTACTTTGGTGCTCCTGTGTTGGGTGCATAGATATTTATAAGTGACCTGTCTTCCTGGGGAAGTGTCCGTTTTATCATTATATATTGCCCCTCTTTGTCTCTCATTACCTTTTTTATCTTGAATTCTCCTTTTATCTTCAAGTCTACTTCAAGTCTATAAGTATGGCAACTCCTGCTTTCTTTTGTTTGCCATTAGCTTGGAGTATTGTCTTCCATCCTTTTACTTTGAGTCTGTGTTTGTCTTTAGAGCTGAGATGTGTTTCCTGGAGGCAGCAAATTGTTGGATCTTGGTTTTTAATCCATCCCGCCACTCTGTGTCTTTTGATTGGAGAACCAATCCATTTACATTTAGAGTGATTATTGATATATGAGGGTTTAATGTTGCTATTTTATCGTTCATTTTCTGGTTCTTTTGCGTTTCCTTCATTTCTTGTCCCATGTGTTTCGGACTGCCAATTCAGTTTGGTAGTTCTGCATGATGACTCTCTTAGTTTTCTCTTTATTTGTCATATGTGGTTCTCTTCTGGTTATTTGTTTAGTGGTTACCATGAGATTTATATAAAAGATCTCGTGGATGAGATAGTCCATTTTCTGATGCCTCTTGTTTCCTTAGACTAGGTTGATTCGATCCCTGTCCTCTTCCCCTTCTAATTTGTTGTTGTCACCACTTATTCCATCTTGAGTTGTGAGTGTGTGTTTACAGTGATGAGTTTAAATTCATTTTTGATGTTTTCCAACTGCGGTTTTTCTGGTTTAGTCTCCTTGTTTTTCTCCTTGCTCACAACTTTGTATTCCCTTTCTCTTTTGTTTTTTTTTCAGGCCTAAGGGCCTTCTTGAGCATTTCTTGTGTGTGGGGGGGGTCTTGTGGTGATGAACTCCCTTGGCTTTTGTTTATCAGGGAGAGTTATTATTTCTCCATCATATTTGAGGGATATTTTCACTGGATAAAGTATTCTTGGCTGAAGGTTCAGAATTTTGAATATATCATTCCAGTCTCTCCTAGCATGTGGAGTTTCTGTCGAGAAATCAGCTGAGAGCTTGATGGGGTTTCCTTTGTATGTTATTTTGGTTTTTTGTTTAGCTACCCTTAGTATTTTTTCTTTGTCATTGACTTTTGCCAGCTTTGCTACTATATGCCGTGGAGTTGGTCTTTTTCTGTTTATATATTTAGGTGATTATTGACTTCATTCAGTGTTATTTCCAACTCTTTCCCCAGGTTTGGGAAGTTCTTGGCTATTATTTCTTTGAACAAACTCTCTGCTGCTTTTTCCCTTTCTTCTCCTTCTGGAATACCTATTATCCTTATGTTGCTTTTCCTAATTGAGTCTGATGTTTGTCGAAGAATTTCTTCATGTCTTTTTAGTCTTAGTTCTCTCTCCGCCTCTATCTGGAGTGTTTCTGCATGGCTATCCTTGATAATGCTAATTCTTTCCTCCATATTTGTCAGTTTTTCTCTTTAAAGACTCCAGGTTTTCCTTCATCTCGTCCATTGTGTTTTTCATCTCCAATGTTTCTGATTGGTTTTTCTTTATGGTTTCAATCTCTTTTGTGAAGAAATACCTGAATTCGTTGATTTGTTTCTCTGTGTTCTCTTGTAATTCATTAAGTTTTTTTATGAGAGCTATTTTGAATTCTCTGTCGTTCAGGTTATTTGCCTTCAGAGTTCTTTCTGGGTATTTGTCATTTTCCTCTTGGTCTGGAGACTTAAGATACTTTTGCATAGAGCCGGCTGATTTACCTTTGCTATTTTTCATCTTGAGAATATCTCATCCTGCAGTTTCCACTTGCTGCCACTGGGTGGAGGTCACCAGCTATGTATTCTGAGCCTGCTGCAGTCCCCAGAGGGATTGTGCTGAAGCACAGGGCATGTGGGGGGAGGGGCACTCTCTTTTGCCTGTCTGACCCGGCAGGCTTCGTTCCTCCCTCGCTGCCTGCTCTCTTGAGGCCTCTGGACATTGACCGCACCCCTGCAACAGTTGGTTGTCGCTTCCAGATGGGGATCTCTCGACTGTCTGTGAGAGCACCTGGAGGGTGATAGCTTTCCCCACAGAAGGCCAGCCCTCCCCCGCCACCCACCGTGAGCTGCGCTCTCTGTCTTTGTTGATGGAATGGGGAGGGGGAGTAAATCTCCTTACCTCTCCTCAAGTCCTTTAGGGTTTCCCACACCTCCACCATCAGATGTACTGCCGCGTGGGTCTCTTAGAAGTCCTTTGTACTGTTTGATTGACCTCTGTTGGTATGCGAATTATGTTTTTGTTGTGTCTTAGGGAGCATAGATTCAAAGAGGGAATCTCACTCTGCCGTGATGCTGATGTCACTAATAAATAATCTTTGAGATAATGACAAAAAAAAAGAATGCTGGTTCTAGAAAACTAGGATTTGAAAACTGACTTTCCCTTTACCTAGAATTGTGACCCCAGCAAGTTACTTAGCACCTCTGTTCTTGGTTTCATCATCTGTAAAGGGGAATTCTTAAGTCAGCTGTTTCATATAGGCTTGCTTTAAAGTTTAGATGGGAAATGTAAGAAATGTACCTCACCTAGTGCCTGATGTTGTCAGCTCTTCAGAAACCATAGGTATGTTAGTCCTCAATGTTGAGGGTCTGGGACATGCTCTGAGGTGGGGTGGGAGCATGATAAAATGTAATGAAACTAAAAAGTCAAAACTCAAAAGGCCTAAACTCTTACAGTAGCATGCATTAGCATTCTATTAAGTGAGACTTCTTTCCATCAGCTCCACTGTGAGGGTACTTCTGACAGTGCCTGAGCATTTCCATGAATCCAACATGGTATCTTGGTTTTTAGTTTATGCTAAAAGGGTCTCATGCCATAACTATTTAGTGACTTACCAGCTCATTTAAATATTACTTACTGATTTGGTATTACCACATCTGTTGTCCAATACTTTTACCTGTGGTGTGCCAATTTCCACATCCTGCCTCCTGGCACTGAGTTCTTCTCTCATGGCTGCACATCTTTAAACTGCTGAGTGTTTTCCACTTGCTGAGCTCCCATAGAGCCCACCTTCAACATCTTTCTAATTCTTTAAATGCTCAGCTTTAGGCACTTCACACATTTTCAAATGGCCTAAAGCACAGGTCCTGGAGAGAGACCTCTCCACAGCTGTCTTAATAATTACTCTTTCGCCTTAAAGAAAAGAGAGTGTTTTTATCCATACTTAAGTTTGATTATTTACCCTTAGAAGAGAAGCAGGACCAACTTAAACTGCATTCCCTAAGGTAAACCAATTTATATGTGCTCTTGTTGGTCACTCTGGTGTGGCAGAGGTTCCCATGCTCATGAGGGGACATGATGTCACAAGAGGCAGATTTTTGACAGGTTTATTGAGATATATTTTACATGTTATAAAATTTACCCATTTCAAGTGTATGATTCAATGACCTTTAGAAACTTTACTGAGTGGTGCACCATCACCATACCCAGTTTTAGAAACGTTTCACCCCCTAATAAGACCCCTTGGGTCCATTTATACTTAATCCTCATTCCCACTCCCTTACCCCCACCTTCAGCCCCAGGTAGTCATTAATAGATAGAGTACTTTCTATCTCTATAAATTTGCCTTTCATCTAAATGGAATCTTATAACAGGTGATCTCTTGTATCTGGCTTCTTTCACTTAACATGTTTTTGAGATTCATCCATGAAGTAGCATGTCAGTAGTTCATTTTTTTTAATTGCTGAATGGTATTCCATTATATGGAGCTATACACACACACACACACACACACACATTTTGTCTATCTGTTCACCTGTTCATGAACATTTGGGTTATTTCCACTTGGTTATTATGAATAATGCTGCTATGAATATTTGTGTGCAAGTCTTTGTATGGACATATGCTTTCATTTCTCTTGGGTATATACCTGGAAGTGTAATTACTGGGTAATATGGTAATTCTATGTTTAACTTTTTGAGGAACTGGCAAACTGTTTTCTAAAGCAGCTACACCATTTTATATTCCCCCCAGCAATGTATGAGGGCCCCTGGTGCAGATTTAAGAGAAAGGGCTTTCATATGGCTGGGAAACAAGACTGTAAGCACCTTAAAGCTAGGTCAGTGCCTCACACTTTATAACATAATAAATATCTGTTGAATGTTGATTAACTGACATTTATACTTAGGATTTTGGAAACTCCCCCAAACTATAATGCCAAAGATAACTTAGGCTGTCATAGTTGGGTACTTTTTTTTTTACAACCTCTTAAAATTTTGCATGTAATATTTATTACTGTTTTTTTTATGACAGAGTAATACAAAGAGTAATACAAATTTTAAAAATTGGACCATAATCTTCCCCATCCATGTTGACATGCTTTAAAGCAATACATGTATAAGATTAGAAAATTAAAACAATATAGATATGTACAAAATGAAAAGTGAGGGCCTTCTTCCTGTCTTCCATCTTACAGATCCTTGTCTCAAAGGTAACCACTTGCCAAGGTTTGAGGTTTGTTCTTAGGCTATTGTCATTTAAGGCCAGAATCAAGTTTTTTGTTTTGTTTTTCCTTTCCTTAGAATGTTCACCTTCTAATATACTTACTGTATGAGTGTGTTGGACATAGTGAAATGAAGCACCTTGTGAGGCTGTCTTGAGGATTAAGTGTGATCAACAGTAATTGACTGCACACCCTAAGAGAGCTCAGTAAATGGCAGACATTATTCTCATAACCACTTTTTTCCCAAACTTCTTTGCTGAATAATTATCTATCAGTAAAGTGATCTACACAGTTTTAACATTGATGGATAAATAAATCCATCAGAACACAGCTTTCTTAAGATGACCTTAGCAAAATGGACTCATGGTGTTAAATGGAGGGATTGGTTTCTGACTGAGCCATCCTCAAGTTATCAGTTCATCTTCTTATCTCTTCTGTTCCCCTCTTCTAACTGGATGATCCCAGACAGGCCCCTAATCAGATGTGGTTGCACTGGGTGCATAGGGTGCCCTGGGCCACCCTATGAAGAAGTCACAATAGGAGAAGAGACCAACGTGAAGAAATGGAAATGTAAAGTTGGAGACAATGAGTAAGGAGATGGGGAGAAAATAGAAGAGAGTTAGAAAAAGAGAGGGGGAAATACTGAGGTATATTGAAAAGAGAAAGAAAAAATGCAAATTTACCATTAACCTGTGTGATCTTCTGCTTCTGTCCTGGCAGATGCTCCTCCTCCTCTCTCCCTGTGCTATTCTGTGTCCTGTCAGTGAAGTCTCAGACACTGAGACAGTGGCTGACGTACCTCTTCTTCCCTAATGGAGATATTGATTTGTGTATAAATGTTGGTGTTTTCTTAATGTCCATATATATCAGGTTTATGATGCTATCCATATTTGTTATCTTCTGGATTTTTCAAATTATGTCTTCCATCCTGTGCAGCAACTGGGAAGAACCTCAGAAATAGGCTAATTTTTGTGTCTTTGACGATTAAGGATTGTTATCTAAAAACAGTTATCTTGTGATCCTACAAATTGTTTTGAAACCCCTAGTGAGGAGTACTGTAAAGGTGTATTGTGAATTGAGTTGCTGTATATTGATAGTGATGAGAAACTAATTTATCATGACAACTTATTATCACTGTATTGTTTCTGTAATTCATTGGGAAACAGCTCCTCATTTGATCCTAACAAATATTGTGCTGGATGCTTTGTGTAACATATAATGTGGTACTCTGAGATCCTATATGAACTGTCAAGAATATATTTCTTTCCCTTTCTCTCTTAATAATAAAGTTCTGCGGTACATCAAGGTGGACTAGTTCTGACGTGAAGTTGGTAGATTTCTTATGCTTGTTCTTGACTTGAGAATCTTTTTTGAAAATTTTACAAAGAATCACAACACCTTTTCTGAATTCAAATTCTAAAATCATAAAATAGTAGACTTTTCATCAGAACTTATGGGATGAGAGAATAATAAATGGCATATGAGCTAGGAGAAAGGCAATATTTAACAACTGATAATGACAAGAGAGATTTGCTCATGTTCTCACAACTGACATTTACTAAATAGTTCTGTGTGTTGGACACCATGCTGAGTGCCATGGCAGTCACCAAGATGAAGAAGATAAAGCCTTTGCCCATAAGGAAAATAGAGTAGAGGAAAGGAATATTTTGTTTTGAGATTTGATCTTCTTTCAAAGAAGAGATTAGGGAACTCCAGAAAATATATCAAAGCTTAGACAAGATGAGGTAATATCATTGCTATGTGCTAGACATTGTTCAGAGTGCCTTTACATGTATGCATGTAATGAGGTAGGTACTATTAACATCACATTTATGCATAACAGAGAGGCAGTGACTTACTTGCCCAAGGTCATAACAGCTGTTGACGTGTTGGACCCAAAATTCAAATGCAGGCAGTCTAATCTGAACCTGCCTCCTAAAATCATTCATTATACAACCTCACTAGACTTAGGAAGAGCAAAGATACAAAAGGAAAAGTGCCTATCATTAAGTGTCTATGCATCCCTGAGTAGATCTCTTCACTTTTCTAGGTCTGTTTTCTCAACTATAGAACTAAGACTCATTTCTATTCTACAATTCTAAGACTGAAGGGATTTCTAATGTTCTGTATAAGACAGGGTAGAGAGAGTACCTTTAGCTATCAGTTGGGCACTGGTACTTTATTGTCAAACACAGATGCCTCTGGATACTTCCATATTCATCAGTGTTCAGACCTGACCATAGTGAACTTAATGTTTTCAATTGCAGCTTTTCACTGTGATTTGCACAGTAGTCATCCATAGATTCCAATTCTTAAAAATCATAGTTGGGGGCCAGGCCAGTGGCATAGCAGTTAAGTTCGCGTGCTCTGCTTCAGCAGCCCAGGATTCGTGGGTTCAGATCCCAGGCGCAGACCTACACACCGCTCATCAAGCCATGCTGTGGCGGTGTCCCATATACAAAACAGAGGAAGATTGGCACAGATATTAGCTCAGTGACAATCTTCTTCAAGCAAAAAGAGGAAAGATTGGCAATAGATGTTAGCTCAGGGCCGATCTTCGTTACAAAAAAAAAAAAATCATAGTTGGGTTCTTCTTTGCATGAGTACAGAGTGTTTCTGTAAAGTAAAGTGACTGATTTGTTTAAAAGACATGTGAATGTTGTCTTCTTTAAAAGTAGTCACCCAAGGAACCCAAGAACTTTTCCAAAAATGCTGCAATTGCACAAAATCTTTTTGAAATTCTTTTTGCAGAGTTACTTTCACAGCCTGGAGCCCATTCTTTGAATAGTTGTAAGGTTGGCAAACCTTCTTCCTTTGAGAATGAATTCAATTTTTGGAAATGGATTGAAGCCAAATTTGGTGAATACGGTGGATAAGAATAGTTTAAATACCTTTAAGCCACTCTATGGATAGGATCATTTTTGATTCAAAACAAGATGTGACTATAAAATAATAAGACAGAGTTTCTGGTGATACTTCTAAACCAATTTCTATACTTCCAAATTTAGGTTTATTACTTTGTAACTTAATTGGGAAAACAGTAAAATGTTAGTTATTATTCTGTCCTGAAATCAGTTTTCAGTGTTTATAATATACTCAGATAGGTGTTGGACATATCATAAGCATTAAAAAATACTTTGCAGATGCAGATGTAACATGTGATAAGTCTTTTTCTTGAAGAGTACACCCTATGTATTATGGAAAACATAATTCTTGAAAAAATTTCCATGAGTTCAGACAGTGAAGTAAGTGAAGGTTCAGCTATCACAACCTTCTTGTACTGTCTTCTACTTCATAACAGAGTATGAGAATTTGTATACAAATTACATTTTTTCAGGTCTGCTCCCTATATCATGGTTTTTATACCAAATGGATTTTTTCCCCTGTATACAAGGCACTACTCCTGACTTTCCCACATGATGGGTATCAATTATCAGCATGAAGCCTTCCATTTTTGTCTAAGCGTCACCTGCTCGTTAACATCTGTGAGCTGATTCATCTATTCCCTGGTAAGTCCATGAGCATACTTAAGGACAAGCATATTTTCCTGTTTCCAGTTCTTGATCTTTGGTCAGAATGGATTTATTAGCATGGCAGTTTTATCTGAGATCTGATTTTAATGCTTTATTGTTCCACAAATTTTATGTGGTATGTCTCCATTCTTCTCTAATCCAGTGTAATTCAACAAGCATTTACCTACCACTTACTCTATGCTGGGAATACAAGGCTAAATGAGATGGGTGTGATGCCTTTTCTGAGTTCCCGGTCTGGAGAGAGGAGAGTGAGACACACACAAACAACTAATACCGTGTGATAAGAATTCCCCAGTAGTTGGCAACAGAGATGAGACAATTTGGGAGGGGTTTTTTTGGTTGAGTTGAGCTGACATAAGAGGTAAAGTTTGAAGTGAGGTTGATGGGTAAGAAAGAATTTGGCCTTAGCTGGAGGGAAAAAAATTATTCCAGGCAAGGGAAGAATAAGGTTAGGATACTCGAAAGTTCTCATTGGTGTTTTAGATGAATACTTAGGGGTCTGCTGTGGCTAGATGGGTTGGTGCCAGGAGGACTAGCAGGAAGAGTGGAACAGGCAAGCCCCCATTTAGAATTCTCCTCATTGCTTTGTTCTCTTTGCTTCACTTCCAGCTTTGGCTCTACTACTGATTCTTTGAAGTCATTCTCTGCTCTTCAGTTTCTTCCTCTGTATAGAGAGAGAACTGAATGACCCAATTTGTTAGATCCCTTCCAACCTGGAGACTAGGAGTCTTTGAAGAAACTGCCCTACTTCTCTGCACTCTTCTGTAGCCTTTGTGTCAAGAATTCTATCAGACTGAACAAACTGAGGAAAGCTTTGTGAATATGAATAGAATCCTTGCTTTCTTACTTGGTTTGGCCTCTTTTATTTTTTTTCTTCTATTTCTTCCCCTAGGTAAACTTATACCTGGTTAAGGCAGGACTGCCGCTGGAACATACCTAAACTATCCTCTTACGAATTTATAGGTACATATCAGCATTCACGTTGCATTCAGACAACCCTGCTGTGCTCTTTGGCTGCAGATGACAGGGCCACAGTGCCTTCTGGAGCGGTCATAGTAGAAATGTCTAATCAGGTAACTTAATGTAAAACCTATAACACAAATGGGGACCAAATTCATTATCAGTAGAATTGTAAGTTTCTCTGGTATACTTCAGGTCTGAGAATAATTCATATATTGCATTTGAATATAGAATACAATTTAAGGTTAAAAAGCCCTTTTCCTCAGAAATGAAGTCAGGAATACTAGCTTACCACTTCAACATAATAATTATTATAGCATTTTTAGTATATTATAGCATACTTTATATTCTTTAAAATACTTTTATTGACATCAATAGTTGGAATTTAACACACCTTTTTTTGAGAACCTACTATTGTCAGGCACTATACTATGTTATAAAGATATTGATACCAAACCTCTTAATCACAAGTTCATGAGCCCAGTGCACAGTAAGCCAATCACTGAGATGTTGGTTCTTGGAGATGGAGAAAAGTTTATTTGAATTGGTCAAAATGAGAAGGCAGGAGGATAGGTTCTCTCAAATCCACCTTAACAAGAGGAGAAAGCAGGGGTTTTATAGCACTAAGGGACTTGGCAGCAGGAGTTTCAGAGAAATAAGGGGGTAATCCATGTTTCTTTCACTGCAGATAAGCCCCTGGACAATCTGACTTCTGTGCATCAGCTGTAGCTGGGGTCTGGTTATCCAGTGATTGTAACTTCCTTGAAGGCATTCTTTTTCTTCTGTAAAACAAGCTCATAAATCCTTGTGACCCTTGAGTCACCCCTCAGGTTAAATAAGAAAACAGCAAATTGATAAGATTAACTTCTTTTCATAACAAGGCTGAAAGGTAATCTTATTGAATATATACAGTAACCCTCAGGTACCAGCTTCAGTATTAAGGTGTATTACACATGGATCTGCCTTCAAGAACATTAGAGCAATATCTTAATATATATGAATTTCAATGTATTGTGATAAATAAGAATATGTACAGGCATTTTAAGAGAACAGTGGAGAAGAAACTAGCCCAGCGTGGGGACTGAGTAAAGACTTCTTAGAGGAAATGCTGATGCCTAAGTGTTGAGGGAAGAGTAGGAATTAGCCAAAAAGAGAGAGTTATAATTCTATCCAGAAAGAATAGCCTAAATTGAGACACAATGATATGAAACAGTTTGCTGACTATGGAGAACTAATATGACTAGGACATAAAATGTGTAATATTGAGTGGTAATACATGAGGCAGGAGCAGTAGACTGGAGGAAGGTCACAGAGGATGACCTTTTGTGCTATGAGAAGGAGCTTGGACTTACCTATAAGACATAGGGAACCACTGAAGGGTTTACCCAGGGATGTGATACAGTCAGGTTTTTTAGAAATTACTTCAGTAGCAAGGTTTTAGATTTGATGAAGAACAAAACAAGAAGCAGGGATTAGCTGGCTGTGAAACAATCCAGATGAGATTGTTTTGGAATTTCCTGAGTGATGGTAGTGTCTTGGTATTCATAATGAGCCCTTTTGATCACACCTGAGTTTATGCTAATGAGGTGATTTAGGATAGGGCCCCTAGATTGCCTCAGGATGAGGCTGGTCACCTGAAAGACCAAGTGATTAGAGGTTGGGAGCTTTCAGCCACACCCCCAAACTCTTGGGAGGGGACGGGGCCTGGAGATGAAGTGCTCTGAAAACTCTTGAACAGCGATATTTGATGAGTCTCCAGATTGGTGAATACATCAAGGTGCTGAGGGGTAATGGACCCAAAGAGGGCTTGGAAGCTCCACATGCCCCCATCCCCTGCCCTGTGCATCTCTTCCATCTGGCTGTTCTTGAGGTGTATCCTTTATAATAAATTGGTAAATGTAAGTTAAGCATTTCTCTGAGTTCTGTGAGCCATTCTAGCAAATTATTGAACCTGATGAGGGGTCATGGGAACCCCTGATTTATAGCCAGTTGGCCTGGGACTTGAAGCTGGCATCTAAAGTGGGGGCAGTCTTGTGGGACTGAGCCCTTAACCTGTGGGGTCTGTGCTAACTCCAGGTAGTTAGTGTCAGAATTGAATTGAATTGTTGGATACCCAGTTGGTGTCTGGAAAATCAGAGAATTGGCTGTTGGTGTCAGAAATCACTCCAGAAGGTCAGAGCTGGGAGATAGATTTGGGAATTGTCAGCATGTAGGTGATAGTTAAAATCATGAGAGTGGATGTAATTTTCCAATGGAGAGAAGAATAGAGTACCAAAGAGAGAACCTAGGAATAGTCCTATATTGGGATAAAGGTCAAAAGAAGAGGCCACAAAGGTGATGGAGAATAAATAGCACAACAGAGAACAAAAATAAAATTAAACAAGATAGAATAGAAACATGAACAAACAAGGGAAGGAGACTCGCAAGAGATAGTCAACAGTGGCAGGTGCTACCAATAGCAACATTAAGAGAACTGCTGAAATGCCTTTAGCATTTAGCAATACAAAGATCACCGGTGAACTTTGCCAGAGACGTTTTAGTGGAGCAATGGGAATGGAGGCCAGACTAGGTTAGTGGGAAATGAGGAAGCAGACACACCGTGGGTAGGCTATGGCTTTGAGACTTTTCTGACAAGTGAAGGAAAGATAGAAAGGTAACTAGAGAAAGTGAGGTCGAAGGAAGGTTTTGGTTTTTAGATGAGAGAGGCTTGTGAGCCTGTATGTAAACTAGGAGAAAGAGCCAGCAGGGAGGGGAAAGACGAGGATGTAGCACAAAGATGGAATAACTGATAGAACAAGCCCAGAGGTATCAGAAAATGGGCTTGAACATCAATAGGAGAGAGACCTTGCCTTCTGAAACTGGAGACACATACAGATGCAGTAGATGCAGATATAGGTAATTTCAGGTCAGGGGACAACACGTGGACTGCACTTGTCTGAATACTTCAATTTTCAATTTTCTTAGCAAAGTTGTGACATGGCCCCTTTCATCCAGAGGGATGAGTTGTGTTCAGTTAGGGGCTTGAGGTGTATGGTGGGTGTTCAGAATACAAGTTGAGGGAATAGGAGAGGAAGATGTCCAAAGACTGCTGAGGGCCCAGCTGTGGCAGAAAAGGCACCAATCCACAATGAGGGCTAATTTTGCCCTCTTCAGCAGTGCTCAGAATCCAGGGATAAGAAGTTAAAAGGCTAGTTTTGAACTGATCATGGAGTGTTTATGGTGAGAGGGTGTGTAGAAGGACTGGCATAACTGGAAACTGAAGGTGATCCATGACATATATGGTCTGAGCTGCTTGAGGAAATAAATCCAGAAGGGATTGATAGACTAGAAGATCATGGAAGTATCAAGGACTGTTGTCTGTCTCTGAGGCTGAAAAGCGCATGTGGTGGGAGTGGTGAGGAGTGGGAATTGGAAGGATAGAAGATTATGGGCAGTCAGTGGGAGGTTAGAGACATCATATTGACAGAGGATTTCTGTATGGAGCAGTCTGAGCAATGATGAAAGCCAGGCATTGACCAAGTAAAAGTAGAGGTCACTGGAGTAATGCCAAGTTGTTGGATGCCAGCCACATGGACATTGAAAGATCCAGGTGTCAAAGTTCTCAAGAAGAGGAGTGATCAGTACGTTAGAGGATAAAGGCAATAAGGATCATTAAGCGCAGCTAGATCAAGGGTAACGCACAGAAGGTTGTACTTGCTGTAAGCTGAGTATAGGTGAAAATTGATTTTACCTTTTAAACTTAAGTGAACTAACACAAAAACAATTAGAAACAAGAGTATTCAATAAGTTGATGGATAACCAGAAAAATTTTTAAAGTCGATTACCTTTTTTACCAACAATAACAAAGTAAAAAAATACATTGGAGAAGGTACAGACAAGCAACCAAAAATATAAAATACCCAGAAATAAATTTAATAGGACTTAAAACAATACACCTACTAAAGGAGACAACTTAAATGGAGAGGTTTACCTTCTTGAAAAGGAAAACTTAACATTATAAAATAGCTGTGTTCTTTAAATGTCTAAGTCCAATGCAACCAAACAAAACCTCAATGACTCTCTTAAGAAAACATGACAGAATGATTCTAAAATTCTTCTGAAACATAAGCATATAAGAATATCCAGGCTAACCTAAGTGATAGAAGATAGACTCATGGATTGTCGTGATGTATTCTCAAGCCATAGGATTTAAATTTAGCATATTAAGCCATTAACTCCTAATCTCATCATCAACAACCTTCTTTACCTGAATATTTACATCAGTCATAATTTTGAAACAAACTCATTCAAAACCCTATTTAAAATGCATTTTCCAAGGTATATTCAAATTTATGCATTATAAAATTCTAGATGTCCTGTGAGCCTCCTGCTTAAAATCCCTCCCTAAATCCCTCAAAATGATTATTCCCAAACTGCTCTAGTTTAAGATGTTGTGCATAACTGGTGTCTCAAAATCCAATGTGGTCCCTTTTCCTTTTTTCTTTTTTTTTTTTTTTTTTGAGGAAGACCAGCCCTGAGCTAACATCCATTGCCAATCCTCCTCTTTTTGCTGAGGAAGATTGGCCCTGGGCTAACATCCATGCCCATCTTCCTCTACTTTATATGGGACGCAGCCACGGCATGGCTGACAAGCAGTGCGTCGCAGGCGCCCGGGATCTGAACCGGCGGACCCCAGGCTGCCAAGCGCGAACTAAACCGCTGCGCCACCGGGCTGGCCCCCCTTTTCCTTTTCTTTTTAAAAGAACTTTTAAATAAATTATCATCTACGATTATAAGAAGCTCGTTGTAGTAACCTTGACAACCACAGATCATAGCAAAAAGTAAAACAAAAATCACCAGTAATGGTATCTCCTCAAGAAAACTCAAACATGGTTTGTATTTGATTTTGGATAGTGCATTTAACTAATGTAGAAACTTCATTCCTGAAGGTAGCATTACATATTCATTATTAATGGAGACTATTTTTCCAGAAGTATGCATTTGTGCTGATAATTTACCACTATGTCCCAGCCCCCCTTGTACGGATGCTGGGTGAAAGAAACAAAAGTAATTGATTCGCTTCCCACTTGGCCCAATAATTTTGGCTTGGTTGACACTCAGCTCAGTAGTTCCAAGATTTTAGTGGGTATAAGACTAAGTCTTAAAAGAGTCTGAAGTAGGACTAAGAATGTGCAATTTTACAAGCCTCCCTCCTCCAACCCTCAGGTGTTTCTGACAAAGAAGTTCCTTAGACCCCACTTTGAGAACTACTAATTTATGGAGTTCACAGACTGATCTTACCAGAAACCATCAAGCCACACCTAAAATGACCCATCATGGAGGAGAGAAAAGTTCTTCAGCCTTATTTGTATTCTCAGTCCTGGTTTTAGCAAGTGTTGTTTCAGTCTGTGTATTTGTGTCCTGAGCCAGGGTCCCATTAATTAAAAGAAAACAGGGCCCCTCCAGGCAAAACGTTGAGGCTGCAGGGCTCTCCCACATCCTCTTTCACATCTCTCCTCCATCTGCCTGTAAAGACACCTTGTACCCAGTTGCCTACTCCTGTCCCAGTGAAGATGTTGATACAGTTGATGACTTTCCTGCACAGGACCTTGGCTGTCTTCCCTCCATAAAACCGGCTTTCTGTCAGCTGTGATGGAAGGATGCCATCAATGACTTCATACATTTGTGTTGTTACGTTCATAACAGTAAAAGATAGAGATGCCTTCCAACACCCACCCTCCCACCTCCCCCCACCCCCCATCCTGGCTTACATTTTCAAAGAAGATTACTCCAAAGAAATATAGGTGGGGCACATTGTGGTAGGGGCTGGGAGGACATGCATACCACTTACAATGGTAAGGGGATTCAGGAGCAGTACAAAAGAGGGGCCCTTCCCATTATCTCCCACTATTGAGCAAACCGTACTATGCAGATAGCTGCCTTAAAAACAAACTGACCTTCCAGCTTAGAAAAGATATTTCCTCAGTGGCCTTTCTAAGGTACCTGCCTGTTTGGTATCTGAAGCCATTCAAGGGGAGGGTAGGAGTTATTGTTACATAAGAGCTGTTTTTCATGAACAGAATCCTATAGATTTTCGTTCTAAGAATTGGCAAGAACCTCTTGCAAAAATAAGGAAGGGGTACTATTTGTGGCATATATTTATGGTTGACAAATTCGGAGAATCTAATACTTTTGAGAGAGCTGATCTTTGCACCTAGAACTCCATACTGCTTGCTTTTGAGATGGGTGCAGCATTGTCACTTTTCTGTGCTCAGGGGGGTCTGGCCTAACCCTCCAGTTTCTCAAAGGCAAATGAGTGTGTCTATGGGAAAGCCCAGCCAATCTCACAGCCCAAGGCCTTGCTGACACATAGTATGGATGGGCCAGAGGAAGTGGGAGCTGAGCTATATCACTTCACCACATGTGTCTGCTGCTGCTCAAGTTTCTGTCCAGACTGTCCCTTGGGTGGGGTCGGGGGGTTGGAGAGGAGCAGCTGCAGCATGAGGCCAGGCAGGATACAGGTGTGGCTCCATCATCCCACCTGGAGTCATGGTATCGCATTCAGTTAGCTACATTCTGCTCACAATTACAACTAGCTTCTTGTTGACTCATGAAGTGCGAATCTCTTTCCCTCCATCCCCAAGAAAACCTAATGTGGCCCAGGTGTTGAAATTAGGGAATGTCATTTCTGTTTCTTTATCTCCTCAGAGTAGCCCGAGAAGCCAGGCTCCCAAGAGAAAAAGGACACCAGCACATGGAGATATCAAAGTAGGTACCACCTATTGCCAAGCTGGTGACAGCCATGTGGACTAATGCAGGGAACATGTACTCTCCCAGGTCCCATACTGGATACTCAAATATCCAGCAATATGCCTAGAGATGATTTAGTCCACTCCAGTCCTAAATACTGGAGAGAAGGAAAAATAATTTTCCCTCTACCCTTCTGAGTTCTTAGCTGAGATTCCCATAATAAAAGACAGATTAACAAGAGAAAAACAAACAGAAGTCATCAACACGTATACCTCATGTATTTGTGGCAGATACCCAGGGAAAAATGAGTGACTCCCTAGGTGGCTCAGAATTTACTAGTAAAGACCATCTTACTAGAGAAAGGGGAGGGAAGATATAGGTCTCTCAAGAGACAGTCAGTGATTTTTAGGAAAGATGAAGGGCCCATAAAAGAATAGATGGGAGATATGATAGTTTGTGACAAAGTTTGTTTGGAAGTGGTGTTGACTTCTGGTCTCCTCTCTCATGATGAGTCAATCCTCCCTGGTTGATGAAACTGTTGGGAGGAGATTTAGGACAACTGAGTTCATTTTGGAGGATCTGTCTTTGCAGATAAGGGGAGTTCAGAGAAGCCTCTCCTTGCATTTGCTGTTCTTCAAGTGCCTGCAGCTCAAAATAATCAATATACCGAAGAGGCGTCTTTTGGGGGGGCGTCTCCTGCTACTGTTCAATAATGATATGTAATGCTGATACCTTCCCTGAAGAATAGCTAGATTTCACTTATTTTTTTAATCAGTTACAGTTGTTCATCTTTTTTGGGTTTGATTGTATTGTGTTTATCTTTAAAAAAAAGAATCCTCATCTTCTAGATGATAGATATAAAGCTGAAGAGCTACGTGCTGCAGTAGTTACAGATGCAAAGATGATGTTGGGATTTGCTTCAAAATAAATAGGAGGTGGGAGGAGTGGGCAGGGATATAACTGAAAGAAGACTAGCCGTGAGTAGATAATCAATCATTCTTCTGCCTACTTTGTATATGTCATGAAATTTTCATAGTAAATGGTTGGAAATTTTTCTAATCATTTATGAAAACACGTGGGCACCTTTAATTGCTCCATCAGCTATGATGTAACTTAACTATTAATCCCAAAAAGTAGATCAGTCTGAGTTTTCTAATGAAATCTATGACTGATCTTCACACATTGTCGCTATTCCTCTTGTCAACACCACCTAGCTTCATTGGTCAAATAGAAAATGCATACACTCCCCTAAGCTCCTTTATGCAGAATTTTTTTAATTGAAAAAAAAAAGGGAAAAAGCATCTGTTTCTTAAGTTCAAGTTTGATGTGACAGAGAACAGCTCCGCGTAGCTCTCTAACACATGCTGTGGGAGGGAAGATCTGGTGTGGAGGCGAGAAAGCTGGGCTTTTATCCAGACACTGAAATATGATAAACATCCCTTATGAAGAAGCCACTCCCAGAAACTGTGCGTTGGGCTGCTCTTGGGAAGCCACAGATCATGGAATAGATTCTTCTCCTTGAGCTTTATCCATTTCAGAGGTATAAAATGAAGAAAAGCAATCTTATTTTCTTCCAGTTTCTTGGAATCTGCAATATATAAGCATTGCCCTTTAAACTCTTAAAGTCAACTAAGGCGTGATGGCCCCTCCCAGCAGTAATGACAGCTCTTTTGGCCTTAGTAAGGCAGACTGCACTACCTTTCACCCAGTTGCGTTGCAGGAAACAGTAAAGCTTCCTCAGCGGAAATGTTTTTTCTTTGCCCACAACCTTTGCAGGATGGATTTGTCACATCTTCGTTTGGAAGAATTGGAAGGGCGATCACTCACTAAAACCACCCCTGACTAGTTTAGTCTAAGTTTGCCAGAACACGGTCCAGCCCCCAGCACAAAACTTCTCTGGCCTTTCTCATGCCAATCTTTCCAAGTCCAGGAATTCCAAGTGAAGTCCATCCTTTCCTGTTGCTATGTAGACTATCTGGTGTAGACAAAAAGGGCTCTGGGCTGGAAATCAGAGCACCTAACCTCTAGTGCTGGTTTATGAAACATGAAGTAGTTAAGGGAAATGAGTGGAGCACCTTCCCCGCTAGGGATACAGAGACGGGGTAAGACCCGGACCCTGCCCTCCAGGGGCTTATGGTCTAAGGAGGGGAAAGACAAGTAAACAGTAGCCCATTCGTAATTTTAAAACAAACCCCATATTAAAGCATACGGTTGCCATGGCAGTAATACCTTGAGGGTCCTGGGGAGGAGCATTAACAAAGCAGGGTCAGTCCTCGGAGCACAAAGAGGGGTGGGGAAGGCTTTCTATAGGGGGAGGCCCAAGCCAGAGCTAAATCTTGGAAGATAAGCAGTGCTGGGGGGAGGGAGAGGAAGGGCATCTGGGAAGGGGGCTTGGGCAGCCTAAGCACAGGGTCGGAGGAAACATGGCAGGAGGTTAAAAACTAGCGAGGAAGGCTCCAGATTGCAGAGGATCTCCTGTACTCATCTTCAGCTTTATCATATAGGCACGGGAGAACCAAAAGGGTTTTAAGTGGGGTGGGGGTAGGGAGATGATGTGAATATCATATCATATCATATTTGGTCTTTTCAAAGGTCACAGGGCAAAGTGATCTTCCATGTAGATGGAAAGAAGTGTGAGATGGAAGGAGGAAGTGTCACATACAACTCAAGTGAGGTAGGAAGGTCTAATGGTCCAGGCAGGAGACATTGCCAACCCTAGCTAAGCAGACAGAACTGGGAAAGAAGAGGAGCGGGCATAACTGGAAAATATTAATGAGGTACAATCCACAGAGCTAGCCCTGGTGGTCTAGTGGTTAAGATTCAGTGCTCTCACCTCCACAGTCTGGATTTGTTTTCCAGTCAGGGAAACCACACCACCCGTCTGTCAGTTGTCATACTGTGCAGCTGAATGTTGCCGTGATGCTGAAAGCTAGCATTTTAAGTGCCAGCAGGGTCACCATGGTGGACAAGTTTCAGTGGAGCTTCCAGACTAAGACAGGCTAGGAAGAGGGACCTGGCCACCCACTTTTGAAAATATTGGCCATGAAAACCCTATGAATAGCAGCGGAACATTGTCTGATAGAGTGCCAGCAGGTGAGAGGATGGCACAAAAAGACTGGGCAGGGTTCTGCTCTGCTGTACACAGAGTAGCTAGGAGTTGGAATTGACTTGACGGCCATAATAACAAAATCCACAGGTCTTAGTGTCTGACTGGATTTGGTGGAAGACAGATAGTCAAAGTATGAGTGTAATGGAGATTCCAGTCACTCACATTGTTGTGTGGTCCTTCACACTCTCATCTTAGTTTCCTTATTTGTGAAATATGAGAAACACCTGTCTTACATACTTGCCTCATAAGGTTGGCATGTGGGCTAGTATGGTATTGTGGTATGGGTGTGAATGCTTTTTGAGAACAGCAATGCAAGTGTAAAGTCATCTGGAAAATCCAGTAGGAGGGAGTGGTGAGGAAGAGAGAAGAGGCAGGTATTTTTCAAAGCAATATATTTTCAGCACTGGTAGAGAAAATGCATATTTGTGGTAGGAAAAATTAAGGACAGGGAATAAGGATGTCAGATTTAAGATTTAATAAAATCGATTTAGACTTACTATTTATTTCCTTGAAAGAGGAACTAATTGTCATTTATAAATTACATTAATTCTAATTCTTCTATCCTGTGTAAGTTAGTTGTCTTTAAAATATTGGGATAAACATTTCTTTTCAACAGCAGTGAGGAGTTATTAGTTCTATAATTACTCCATGTTTTGATATATGTAATAACAATCATAATATATAATAATATATGATATACTAATCATATAAATAATGATAACATGGAATAATTCCACATCATCAATACTAATTTGTGTAAAACGGATAGATTCTGGGGAAAAGCAAATACAGATAAGAGACACTTAATAGGTTTACTTTCATAAGCAAGTTACATTAACACTTTTGAAACCTCACAACTTGAAATAACTAAAAATGTACTCTTTATTTATTGCCATAGGATAGCATGAACTGTTCTTTCCTTAAGGAAGTGTATTTAGTTTGGAAGTCTATTGGTTAAACCAAAGCCTTTTATAGAAAACTGTTTTCTCTACTGTATAGATAGCCCATTTTTTTTTTAAGTGACAATACCTCTCTTGTCTAGAAGTTGAGTCCCATTAATTTTTCACTGGAAAAGGGATCCTGAGTTTTCATAATACATGGCATTTGAGCGAAGAGAATTTTCATGTGTGCGAATGACATCCATAATGTCCCATGCCCATTTAGATTCCTGGGGGTGATGTGGCATGAGCTCTGAAGCTGGCTTCTGGGAAATTCCTATATGGTTCAGCCCTGTGAACATGCTGAGTGTCCTCATATACGTAGAATTCTAAACTATGAAATCCAAATACAGGAGACTGAGGAAGTGGTAATGCCAAGTGGGGGGAAGCAAAGGAGAGACAGGTTTCTGGAGCTCTCTTTGGTGCTATTTTGGACTCTTGTGGCAGCTTGTAATTCTGCTGCAATGCCCACGTTCTCGGTCTTTTAGCTCTCTGGCTTTTGGTTTTTTTTTTTTTCCTACATGGAACAGAAAGACAGAGTTCCAGGAAATGAAGGGTATAAGAGGAAAGAAAGTACTTTAGTCCTCACAGATGACAGCCAGGGTGGCGGGAGGCTGCTCATCTCTCCAATGCTTCGAGTCCAAGGGCCTCCTCCAACAGCTGAGGGCCAAAGCAGCACAGTGCGTCTCCACGGGGACGGGGACCTCAAAACAAAAGCAGACCTTCTCTATTCCCAAGCCTGCTTCCAATGGCCCTGGGTTTTTTGTGGTTTTCTTTTGTAACCTTTAAATGTTACTGTGCTATTAATAGGTAAAATATTCCCTTTTGGCTAAGGGCATGATCCATTCCCCCCCCCCCCGAATAAAAGTTATCATAGGTATAGTAACAAGAGAAATGAAATTTAATTAAAGAGGAATTTGTACTGGAATGTTCTGCCCACAAAGTTTACTATGCTGTCTCGCTCTGGGGTGTCTCTGCCTCCTCCCCTTTCCCTTTCTCACTATACCTGGCCCTGATTCCTTCTCTTTCCTGAAAGAGTCCCTCGAATCAGGTCTCCCCACCATTGCTCTCTTCCAGTATCCATCTATCGGAAGATACACAGTAATTTTCTCAGGAGTACCATTTTCATAAAGCTGTGCCTCATCTCAGGAAACCCTGGCAGGGCCCTGTGATTCTCTCATAAATTCAGATCCCCTCTGCTCATCCCTCCATCTGTAACTGCAGCACCTCAGCTGCCCGATTCCTTATCATTCTACTCACCTCTCAGGTTCTTATACTACGTTCACCTTCTTTTCTCTGGCATTCCTGATATACAAGTTACTTGTTCTTTCCTTTCTCCTTTGCACACTGTAACTTTTTATGATTTTTGCCCAAAGCTCTCATGCTCCCAATTTTGTATAATCCTTGGTCCTCTATTCCTTTAAAATGGGGTTCCAAATTGATTTTCTCTGTGATGGACCCCACTTAATTCTGGAAATTCCAAAATGGAGGCATTAACATTTTTTATTTATCACGGGTATAGGATCTCTTTTGGTGTAAAGGTGCTTAGAAATAGATCAGATTCCCATTTGAAATTTTCAGTTGTGGCCCTACCCAAAGCTAAATGAAAGAACTTAATTATCCTTAAATTCTACAGTTCCTGTTCTGAGCAATAGGCACACTTGTGGATTTGACCAGTTGCAAGTCCAGTTTATGTAAACAGCTTTGCTTCATTTTATCATTCAGAATTGTCTTTAATTCCAAACGGCTATTTTGATTTATCACATGGCATATTCTTTTTCTATATTACCTCTCAAGAAAATATTCCCAATGACCCAATTGGTCTCCATAATCTAGTTTATAGCTTATCTATAGATATTAGATATAGTTATCTAAGTTTAGTTATTTCTAAATACCTGAGGTTCTTTTCAATCTTATTTGATACTTACAATATTTTGAATATTTGCCATAATAGCTGAAGATTTGTTAATATTGTACTTTCTCTAAATATTTTTTCCTGGGTTTCAAGCCTTATTCTTTTGCATTCCTATCGTTCTGTTTTGGTAAGTTTTTCATTCTACTTTTAAAATCTAGTTCTTCTCAAACACATCCTTCAAGCCAAAAGCCTTAATTAAATAGACGTCCTCTAATATATCTTAGGTTTATGAAAAATAGCTTATTCTGACATTCAGCGATTGCTGGTGGAAGAACAACTTCAAAAAAGGGGTGGAGATAGAAATACAAAAAACATTTAAAGTCCTTGCGCCTGA
Source organism: Tapirus indicus (assembly GCA_031878705.1). Classification (NCBI taxonomy): domain Eukaryota; kingdom Metazoa; phylum Chordata; class Mammalia; order Perissodactyla; family Tapiridae; genus Tapirus; species Tapirus indicus. Next base: position 44,755,608 of record CM062925.1, read on the forward strand.
GGTGATTATATTCTAGTTTGAAGGAGATATATTAAATATATATTTTTAGAAATTTTGTTAGCACTGAGCAATACAACATACAAAATACAATTTACATGCTGCGGGTGTAAATAACAAAAAGGCACTTACTATCAGCAGCATCAATCTACCTTTCCTGGAAACTGGAAAAGTCAATTGCTGCCTCCTTGATGCATTTTCTTGTCATTTTCCTTTGTTCTTTTCCAGTTGTGCTTGGCCTCAAAATACCACTGCTGAGAAGTTATTTAGTTTGATTATGATTTTGTTTATGATTGTTTCTTCTAAAAATGAGACAGTCTGTTCAAGTTTCCATATGGTTTCAAATTATTGCTCACCTAACTTAAAATCAGTTTGAAAAGTAAGTTTGCACACAATGCTGATTCAGTGAAAGAGAAAGTGAAAAAGAACAACCTTTTTCTGCCCCTCCCACCTTCAACATGGCCGTCTTCCAGTAGAAGTTGTAAGTCACACTTGGGAAGGAGTTTACTCTGTAGGTTTTGGGATAAAATTTAAGCCCAAGCCCTTTTTTAAATGCTGATTGTTGTCCTGTACTGCAGATATACTCAAAGTTGCCCAGTCAAGAAATATTAATTGCACAATTTCTTGTATCCAGACATTGGAAGTAAAGAAATGGGGGCCAATATCAAAACGGTATATAACCAGACATGTCCTGGGCATGGAACAGTGGATAACTGTGGGTAGTTAGGAAAGCAGAGAGAGTATTCCAGGTCAGAAGAACCAAGGGCCAATGCACAGAGGGAGGATGGACCATAATGTAAGCAAGGCCACGGCTAGAAGACCAACATGGCTGGAATGGAAAATTCTTTTTGAAAAGTAGAGGGAAGCTGCAAAATTCGGGAGGGTCTTGGCTCGTATCCAGATGCCGCAATCTGATGCTCAATAGAAAGCCATTGTCGGTTCTGGAGCAGGGGCATGACATAATGTAGGCGATGTCTCAGGGGAATGAATCGGGCATTGATGTCCCAGAAGACTTGGAGAGGGAGACTCTGGAGATCACTGCTGTGTGTTCCAGAGGTTGAAGGGGAACGTCTGCAGCTACGGCTATTCTCTACTGTTGACTTCATATTAAAGCAGTCACAAAAGCCCTTGTGGGTTGTTTTTTTTTTAAATAAATAAATAAGCTAGTTTGAGTTGGGTTTCTGTCCCTTCAGAATCAGAATCCTGACAATTAAATGCTTTTTGTAGTTATGTGAGTTGTCTTAGGCTTTGAAAGAAAAGCAGTGATTTAGGAAAACAGAATTAGGAGAAGATATAAAGGTGGGAGTGATTCACACGATTGTTCAGGGGACAATGACTTGTCCATTTTAATGAGGACAGAGGGGAGCTCTGTGAGACCAGTTTAAAAAGGTGTGCTGGGGCCCGTTGTGGCCTGTGCTAAGCCATTCCTCCAGCCCGGGTATGGCAGCTGAGCTTTAGGTATTACTCCTTGCCATGGCAATGTGCTTGGGACTCAACAGAAATAGTTTCTAACTGGCAGAATCCTTCCACTGCAAAGTCAGATACTCTTTTTGTTGTTGTTCTTCTGAGCTCTTTTGGTTTTTTAGATAGAGCTTTCTATCTATCTGCTAACAATGTATGTCTATTATATCTAAAACTAGATTCGCAAAATCCCTCCCGCAGACTACGTTTCCTCCTGTGTTCCCTGTAACTGTTTGTGGCAATGCTATCTTCTCCATCCCCCAGATAACCTTGAGGTTATCTTGGATGTTCCTCTCCATTGCTTGCTGTCTGCACTTGTTCCGGTGTTCTCTCTGGATTATCTCTACAATGCAGTCTCTGCTTCTTGCCTTCAAACTTGTCCCTCTCTCTGCCTCCAGCCTCCACACCCCCCCCACGCCCTGTTCTTGTACACTGATGCATATCAGTCCTCCAGAAGCACACATCTCATCAGGCCCCTCATGATGTATGTGTGGGAAAAGGTGGGCACTTACTATCTCGTCGTTTCATTCCTTCGGGTTAAATATCTTCCATCAATCCCTACAGCCAACCAATAAAGTCTAAAAGCAGCCCTCTCTTAATCAAACTTCACAACAACCTAGTTTCTACTTCTTTTTGCTGCCTGTGCTCCAAAAAACCCAAACTGTTAGATTTCTTGTGCATGTGTGACTCTCCCTTGTCTGCATGTTTTCGCTTCTGCCTTTCCTTATATTTCTCATGCCCTTTTGGTATCTCCACAAGTCCAAGTTATATGTACCCAGCTCTAATGTCAGTCTTTCCACAGTAAGCTTTGTATAAATACATTGTTTCTTTGGGTAGAGAGGTGGCATAGATGACTACAATGTGATAGTGAAGGTTTTGATTTTTTCCATCCGAAGGAATTGTTTGCTTGTTCTTTGGACAAATAGAAATATAATTTACACTTCTAGTTTCTTGTACTGAAATGTATTTCTGATGGTTATATTTGTCTGCTAAGTTACAAAAGATATATTGTCCCACCCCCATACAACGTCATGGTTATTTCCTCCACAAAATTTCCCTGATTCTCCTTTTTACCATTAGAAGAAATATCTGAATTCCCAAGACAATATCTTTATGACAGGTATTCCTTACAACCTGTACTATGCTTTATTTATATACTAAACTAAAATTCTCAGTAAAGGGTAAGTCTCTGGAGAGCACAGCATCTGGCACTATGTTTTATACATAGTAAGAACTCAAACATTTGAAGATAATAAATCCACCTATTTTCTGGTCTTCACTGTATTTTACATCTTCTTGACATCTTCCCACTTCTCCTCCATCTGTCTCCCCAGTAGCTTCTTTTAACTGTACCTGATTTTAGTTGTAGTGGTTACTTCATTGTCTATAAAAATGTATGTATCCTGCTCTTTCTTATTAATTTTAAGTCTTATCTCTCAACTTCCTGTTTTGATGGAACATAAGAGTCAACTCACTTACACTAACTCCCTGCCTCCATCTCTTCCTACTCCCAATTTTAAGTAGGCATATCACTCTTCCTAGTTGCTATTTTCACACATTTAGCTCTTCAAATAATACATCAGCCTAAATCTCTTGTTAAATCAATTTAACTCCCCACTTTTTAGGATAAGAAATCAGTAACCTCTGCACTTCTTTCACCTTCTCACCATTCATGTATTTTTTTTAATAATAGCTTCTCCTTTTTTTCTGTTTAGAATTCCTATTCATTTGATATAGAAGTACCTGGCTTACCCATGTCTTGTTTTTCCCTCTCACTTTTTCTCTTTTTGAATTTCTATACCTTGATGCTACCTTTCAACCCTTTGGTTAAATATTCAGGTATCATTGAGAAGGTGACAGTTGAGTAAAGACTTGAAGGAGAGGAGAGAGAGAGCCACGTGGCTCTATGGGGGTAGAGCATGCCAGGCCAAGGAAACAGCCAGCACACAGGTTTTCCCGTGGGAGCATGAAGAGGAGCTAATCAGAGAGATCCGGGGTGGACAGGGCAGGTCACCAGATGCCTTGTAGGCTATTAAAGATTTGGACTCGGAGAGAATTGAGGAGTCAAGGAAGGTTTCCTTTTCCATAATATTGTGATCTATTTTATGGGTGCTCTCTTCTCTTGCTGAAGATAGTAATTAGAAGGTTTGGGGTTTTTGTTTTTATTGTTTGTGTGTTTTAAGTTTTCTTCTATTCTCTAAAGTCAGTTCCCTGAAGATTTTACTTCCCTGTTGGTTTATCTTGGTCTTTCTTTAAGATTTCAGGTTTTCTTCAGGGTCTGGCAATCCTTTGTTGTGATTTCATATTTAACAATGAGGGACTAGGAGGAAAAAAAAGAATGAAAGACTGGAGTACCTTTGGAAGAACATGAATAAGGAGTTAGCGCTTAGCCTGGGGACAACCTTACTCAAATGGAAGGATGAAAGGGGGTTTACTCTGGGCTTCACACTCCATACTAGGTACCCTAGTTTTCTGCACCTAAGTTGTCCAGTTTTTAATTGATACAACCCTTCTGATGTTTTTCCCTCCTGGGCTGAGTACTTGACTCCCTGCTATTTGGGTCTGAGGAAGGGGGAGGGGGTCAAAGATTTCTCACAGACACACCTTTAATTTAATCCAGTGTTTTTGGCAACTTCTTACATCCTCCTCTTCTAGCACCTCACTGGGCTCTGACAAACAGATCACAGATCACTATTTGTTTATGTTCCATTGATGTCCGTATTCTGAACTACAGCTTCTTCTACTTTGCTGCGTGAGTTAATATTGTCCTTTACTTTCTACTTTCCATTTTCTAGAAATTTTGGGAAATCACTCTTCTGTCGATGGTTTCCTCCATTATTGTAAGCAGGATTATTACTTCTTTTATAAATTATCATGTTAACAGGCCTCAGAAAGGAGAGGCAAACATTTGCTCTCCTGTTCTCCCTCTTGAAGTAGAGCCTATCAGGTTTCATTTAGGGTTTTGCTGAAACCAAAGAATACTATGTTTTTGGCATGCCTTTTTTTCTATCTCCCATAGCCTATCAAGGAAAAAAATGTTAAATTTGTCATTAATATTTTATTTTAATGTTTTGCTGATCCCAATATCCACTTAACTCTTCCAAATGTTTAAGATTATTTAAAAAGTCAATTCTAGAATATTGCCAAGAATTGGTGATGCAAGTATGATAAGAATTGTTTTCCATAAATGTTTTGATCAACAGCCCAGTAGAAAACTTGACAAAATGTACACACAAACTGCAAATTCACAAAACAGGAAATTAAAAAAAATCCTTAAATATATGAAAATACACCCAACCTTACTTGTAAGAGAAATGTAAATCAAAACTATAATGGGGAGCCAGCACTGTGGCATAGTGGTTAAGTTGGCGTGCTCTGCTTCGGCAGCCTGGGGTTCGCATCCCAGGCGTGGACCTATGCACTGCTCATCAAGCCGTGCTGTGGCAGGTGTCCCACATATAAAATAGAGAAACATGGGCACAGATGTTAGCTCAGGGCTACTGTTCTTAAAAAAAAAAAAAAACACTATAATGGGATTTTTTTTTTTTTTTACCTCTCACATTTACAAAGATCAAAAAGTTTAACACTAATCATCATTAAAATTATTATTGTTATTCTATGTGCCAAGTGCTTTGCTAGGCACTTTGATTTTTTTTAATTTAATATTTAATTAGTGAGAATGTGTAAACTGCCATATATTATGGGCATGGATCACAAAACCTCTATTAAGGGCAATTTGGCAATAACTGTAAAATTTTTAAATGATTTTATTTACGTTTTGACACAGCAGTTACATTTCCAGGAAATTATCCTTTGGATGTATTCACACAGAATAAACATACAAGGACATTTGTTGTAATGTTGTTTATATTTGTAATAAGACTGAAATCCGCCTAAATGCCCGTCAATAAGGAACTGGTTAAATTATAATTCATCCATTACAGTGGAACTCTATGCAGTCATTAAAAAGAATGAGGAAGCTCTATGTGTACTGATACAGAAAAAGCACCAAGATACAGTAAGTAAAAGAAAGAAAAAAAAAGCAAAGCATAGAATAGCATGCTACCATTTGTGCTTAAAAAATACACACACTCATGCACACAGATTCTCCCTGGAAGGACACACAGGAGCTGGGGACAGTAGGTGCCTCTGTGGACAGAAACAGGGCCACCAGGAAACAGGTAGAAGGGAGATTTATTTTTCCGTTTGTAACTTATGGATTGTGTACTTGTGCTTATAGTGCCTATTCAGAAATAAATATGTAGATAGAAAAATACAATTTAAAGCTTCTAGACAAAGATGTACTATATCAGAATTGTAAATGAAAGACTTCTTCCTGACTTATAAAAATCTAGTTTGGGAGATTCTGAGTTTACTTTGCACTTGGAGAGGCTGAGGGATCTTGGAGAGGTCCTGGTCTCCATCAGCAACTCCTGCACCGTCTGCACCCCATTCTGCGTCCTTCTTTTGCTCACTGTGATGTCTCTATTTCTACTACGGCTGCTGCCCAGCAGTCCCCAGAGCCCTCCTCTGCTCCTATAGCCCAGCCCTTTGCTTCCCAAGTGTTGCCACCCTTGCCTGCCAGCCATGGAGCCACTGAGCAGGCAGCACACCCAAAACAAGAGTCTGTGAGGCCCCAGGTCTTGGCAGTTCCAGGTGCAGGCTAGTTTTCAGTACAGGGCTTCAGCAACACTCTGCTCTTACAGGCCTAGCCTTAATCACAACAATCCCATTTCTAGGATTTTATCCTATCAGATCCTCTAGTGAAACATACCCTATCTTCAAGTCACTTCTAAACCTTTGTTGGTCAAGACTGTGGTTTTAGGAAACGGTGATCAGGGATTTTTTTTTTTAATGATAGTGGATGTAAAACTACCTTCACCCATACCACCTTCAGGGAGTTTAGTGACATTTTTATGTCTTAGCTTAGACTAATTTAACTTGAAGCTAGACTCAAACGCAGGGGTTCATCACTGTAGTTGGAAAGGAACACAGCTTCCTGGACTGAACCGTAGTGAGGCACTTGTTTTCATTTACCTGAGATGCAACTTCATCATCATTCTGCCCAGTAGCTACTTACTTGACTTGCATGTGTTGCTGCCTGAATACAACACATTGTCATCAGGAGGGGCCAAGGGCCTGGGAGATTGATGTCACAGGAGAAAGGAGTGCTGGGTTCACCTTAAACTCACAGAGACTCTCTCTGGGAGGAATGACAGTTGACCCTAGTTGTCATCAGACTAATGAGATCTGGAAATTGACAAATATTAGACTGTTGATAGGGATTGTCCAACCTGTTTTTTATTTAAAGATTGTGTAACAGTGTGTGGCAGTGTCATATTGAAACCTGCACTTCCTAGCTCGTAATAAAAATTCTGTCCCCAAATAGGTGAAGTCAGACTTGGTTGGTATAAGCATGACTATCTGTCTCACTGCTCTGAAATTCTTACTGAAAGGCTTTCAGGGCCCATAACTGATGCTGAAATTGGGTTGGAGGTGGGAAAACAAAAAACCTGCCAAGGCCAAGTGAAGGTTGATCCTGTGTTCCCAGCACCTTCTGCTGTTTCTGTGGATACTTATAACTGTCACTCACTCATCTTGTCTCGCCCACCCAACAACTCTGAGCACCCTGCCCTGCCAGCAGGGACCCTTCAATAAACATTTATTCAAAGAGGAGGATTGTTTTTTGGGTGTTGTTTTGTTTTTTTTAGTTGACTCATTTAGTCAATATCCCTGAAAGTGCCTTGTCTTCTTGTTTTAAAAAAAACAAAAACCAAAAAACGGATTTATTTTCATGATTTAAATGAGACCTGTTATTTCATCTCCCTTGTCAGCGAGAGTTAGCTTCACTGACAGTAACTTTAAAGTTACTGAGAAACCTTGAGGAAGCCTTCCATTTCCCCTCCCACGCTCTGCCCACCCAAGCGCAGGCCGGTCTCGACCATTTAGATTTCACATAGTTTTCATCTGCTGTTGACAAGACCTCTGAGGGAAGGGGTGTTTGCTGGAATAATCTCTCCTGTGTTCGGAATTCACTTGCTTGAGTTTCCATAGCATCTTTAAGTAAACAAAAACCTAAAATTGAACTGGCCCGTAGATGAATTTCACTTCTTCTCTGAGACACTACAGTATTAATCCCACATCAATCAACCCGTACAAGTGACCACTGTTAACAGATTGCTAAACTGGTGCTGTGGAAAAAACGAGAAGTTCCCTGCTTTGAAGGAACTTAGTCCAGTAGCTGGATAAGTAAGACATTTGGGAGAAAAAAGTTAACAGGTCAAGGCATTAATTGGTTAGGGGCCTAGTGAGTTATAAAGCCAGCAGCAGCAGAGCCCAGACTACTGGGTTGGAAGACTTTGCAGAGCATGTGCCCTGTGGAGGGCCTTCAAGGAGAGAACCAGTGCTGGAGACCAAGCACAAGTTGAAGAAAAAGTGTGGTGGAGACTGTCTAGAAAGAAGCCATTTTAACTTGAGCACACCTGTATGTTCTATCATTAAAAGACATTGCTTAGGGGGGGTCGATACAGAGGCGCGCACTGTGTCTTTTCAGTGCTCAGTAGGGGCCCTGATAGAGGATCACCACACATGGGGAAGCTCCTAGGGCCCTGCACTGCACAAAAGTGCCTGACCAGGAGGAGGCAAGGGACAAGGAGGGGCTGAATCCAGCCGAGCCTTGCATCCTTTGCACCATCGTGCTGGGCTGTTTCTGCCGAGCAAGGGGCACCTTCTTATGAGTGCTTCTTAGTGGAAGTAGCTCTTAGTACACAAAGGTGCTGTGCGGGACAGCTACAACTCTGCCTCCAAGTCAATCTGACCCTGTATAAGATTCAGCAAATATTTGAATGAATGCTGAGATGCATGATTGAAGTTCCACACATACCCAGTCTCCCTACTTAAAGAGGGACTCAGGTATGTTTCTGCCTGATGCTTTTGAAGAAGAGGAGTGATGTGTGTGACTTGGGGGACAGAAGGAAAAGGCAGAGATATGCTCAAAGGCCCCTTAACAGTTCTAAAATTCTTTGAGTCCATAATTAAACTTGATGCTAAATTTAAATAAAATCCTCTATTTTAAACCAAAGCAGTGTCTTCCTGTTTATATTTGAAGGCCTTCCGTGTACCTTTTGTCACATAATGCAATTCAGTTACGGACTGAGCCCTTTTAATGTACATAAATGCTTTAAGTACTTTGAGAGGAATTGAGGAAGTAGCATTTTGGGGCTCTGTCCTCAAATATTTATCTAGTTAGGAAAAGAGAAATGCTAACTACAAAATGAGAGCATCAGCCATTCATAGGGATTATTCATTGGATATCTTGTCAGATATACTTGGTCTTGGTCTTGACACTGCAAGAGGACCCCTAGTGTGGGCTGGAATTTTCATATGCTGTGAAAAGTGGTGAGCAAGCAGCCACAAAGTTGAAACTAACCCACATTTCCTGTCTGTGCAGTCATTTGCAGGTGAAGATACCAAATGGGTGGTAAATGAGGATTAAAATAGACTAAACTGTCATAGCAATGCTTTCTTATGTCTTCTTTGATGCTCAGCCACCGTGGAGTTCTCACGTCCTCAGAAGTATGTTTTGTGAGTTGTTTGCTGTGCAGGCTGACAGCAGAGAAGGTCTGATCCATGTATAACAGCCTGTATTCTCCATTACCACGTTCGTTCCCCTCCTCCTTCACACACTGGAAATGGTTTCCCCTGTTACTGAGATTGAGGGAGCTCGTCTTCTGTGTCCACGTCACTGGTCGGCCTCCATTCATTCCTGGCTCAGTGTACAGAGCCTCTTGACTGACTTTCCCCTCCATTCCCTCTTTTACCAAGGTCAGACTTAGTTTTCCAAGAGCCTATTGATCATGGATATATACCAGCACTATTCTAGACCCTGTGGCCAGTATAAAAATCAATAAGATTCTCACCCCACCCTGGAGATCTCACACTGGAGGGCTCATAAGGGGGCTAGATGGATAGATATGTGGTCGGGGGGATGGATGGTTTGGGATAGAGGGAGAGAGAGAGAGAATATGAATGAGAAGGAGTGTGTACACAAAAGCCTCCCAGATGGACAGACCTGAGTTTGAATCCCAACTCAAAGATACTAGTTCTGCGAACTTGGGCAAGATATTCAATATCTGAGAGCCTCAGATTCCTCATTGTGAGATGGGGGTAATAATTCCTACCTAGCCTGAGTGTTTGTGCAAATTAGAGACTAAATTGCTTAGAGAAGTGCTTGGTTAAAATAACAGCAGCCCAAAGTGGGACCTATATAACTACAACAAAATGTGGTAAGTGACGTAAGGGAAGTGCAAACAGAGGGCGGTGGGAGTTCCCAGCAGGAAGGCTCACTCCTGGCAGGAGGCCACATGTGAGTGTGTACATGTGCTCAGGGGCCCTCCCAGCCTCCAGGTGATCTGCCGCCCTGCCCCCGGGTAGGCAGGGCAGAGCTGGGCCCACAGAGTGCAGACCTGGGAGCCAGCAAGTTTCCGCAAAGTCATGCGTTTACCTGACCATAAAGCTGGACTTTTACCTGCTGAAGCAGGTGTGACCTACAGCTAGTGCCTGTGAGGCACCAGCCAAGAGGGTTAGAATGGAGATTTGAAGAAGGCACAGCTGTCCTAGTTGACTTCAGCCTATTGGAGACTGAAGATCCTTTCACTCTCCAGAAAGCGAGGTTACTTCATCATTTTTCCGTCCACCCCCCTCTGGATGTCTAAGGTGAAGCGTTTTTCTCTCTTCTCCAGCTCAGAGGCTGAGAATGGTGTGGAGGAGAAAAAGAAGGTCTGCAGGTCGCCAACAGCCCAGTCTCCTGCCCCGTCTAGTGAGGCCGAGTCTCCAGACCAGAAGAAACTCATTTGCCTGCGGTGAGTCCTCACAGTGACTCTCTTTGTTCTTTTGGGGAGGAGGAGTTGCTGAGAGGAGCTGGTGTTTCTAGTTTTATGGCGGTTATTAAAAGACTGAGGATCTGCTACAGGCAAATATCACCCCGAGGAAAAAGTGGAGTGCTCCTCCTTGATCTCCAGGCACTGGCGCTTCGTGCCTTTTCTCATCTTTTCTCAGGAGCATCTTTTCTCCTTCCTGCCCCACCCTTCTGCACAACATCTGCGCCTTTCTTAAAGCACTGATTTGGGTCACTGATAAAGCCAGAGTGGCCCAGTCTCTGGCACAGATTTATAAAGCACCGGGAACGGCTGGCCAGGTTGCTAACGCGGCCCGCCCAGGTTGGAGTGTCTGCTCTGCCTGTGGGTGTGCATACCTGCAGTCTCACTTTCCTGGCAGCCACAAAAGAGAGCGGAGGGGAACCCCATCCAGGATCCCCAAGCAAGGTGTACACGTCTGGAGGGGCTGCCGGTTCCTGGGCGAGAGTCAGTTAGATCATGGGGCTATGAGGGGACAGGTGGTTTTACGATGTGGAGCTGTGGTCCCCATCACTCTCAGAGGCACCAATTATGTGCTTTCTTTCACATGGAAGGAAGAAGTAGGGCCTTAAAGTTGCTTTTCAGCCCTTAAAAGAAAATGGTTAAGCCAATGGTCAATTACAGGTAAATGTGGCCATTCATCTGTATGGGTGGAGGAGGGATTGCTTCCTCCCTGTTATTAGAACTGTCAGAACTGCTACCTTCTACGTCTTTTGGCCTCTGCTAAAGGATGATTAAATAACTCCTGCTTTTCCCTTCCTTTCTGGCTACCCAGCCCGTATCTTCTCTCCAAATCTATACTTCACTCAGAACCAAGTGTAAGTCTTCACTCTTCCCCCACATTTTTCTTTTCTATCACTCCCAATGATCTCTCCATCTTTTCTGCATGCCTGCTTTGACACATTTCACTTTTAACCGTTCTTTCTAGCGCTGTTTCCCGTCAGAGCATCCCGCCTCACTCACCGGATGAGTCTCCACAAAGTCACAAAGCATGTTGTTTCTTGTGTCTTTCACCACTACTGACTGGCTACAGCAGGCACTTTAAAAACACTGTTGGTTTTACTCCAACTTCCCCAGGCTTCAGATGAGAATAACACACTCATCATCAGTGCATATGTGTTAAATGTCATGGGTGTGTGATCTGTGTAGTTGCAAAGAGCCCACAGTTGGTTTAATACTCTGCTCTTGCTGTCTGGAAATTCTTAATTTTTGAATGAGGCCCCACATTTTCATTTTGCACTGGGCTTTCGGTCCTGCTCATCATCAACTGTAGGAAGTGAGAATAACATTGTTGAGAAGACCCAAAGAAATCAACACTGTGTAAATAAGCACCCCTCCCACCCCCACCGGAGAAGCCAGTGCTATGCAACAGCCCCTTCTGCTTCTGCCCCTTGAAATTATCAAGGGGAGGGCTGCCCTACTTGTCACATTTGCGTCCAGTCCACAGTTCTTCAAAAGGTCTTATCATTGCCTTGGTGATTCCATTTCCATTTATTAATTTGAATCAGTGGAGGTGATAAATTCAAATTAGTGGATAGTGTAAATAATAGGTAAATTTGACATTTGTAAAAATAATTTTATTTTCAAGTGGAGTACAAGTGTATTCTCAATTTCAAAAAAAAGGTAATCCCTAGAATTCTAAGGGAATTTATATCTGTGAATAGGTTCAACGGCTGGTAGCTGAATCCAGATCGATGTACCTTGAATTGCTGAGAGGTATTTCCACCTGTGGTTTGAGCATCACAGACTTCAGCTGTCTGTTGGAAGGGGCCTAGGACATCACATGGTCCTTCTTTTCCCAGCTGAGAAAACCAGAGCCTGGTATCTCTCTAATTCAGTCATTTCTGTCCCTATGTCACACCCATATACCACCCAAATTGCTTAAGATTCTTCTTAAATCCACTTTGAACCAAATATTTTTTTAACTGAGCCTCATTCTAAGAAATCATATTGCAGAATCCTGGATTTCATGAGCCATTTTTCCCCAATAAACAACAAAAAAAAATCTACATAATTATGTCATAAACTTGTTTGTATATATACCTCTAAAATCATACATGCATTTCCCTTTGAAATGACTGTGTTCAGCTCTCAGGTTGCAGACATGTGCAGATTCACATGTCTACTGAAATGGAGAGCCAGGGCTAGAATCACCTTAGAGAGAAGTCCCAGAGCTCTGACTTCTGCCCTTATGAGAACAAAGAAAGGCTTGACTTCCAAACATGTTCTTTTTTATCCTGATTTCACTTCTACTATTTTACCACCCTGGCGTATTCTGTTTCTCTTTTCTTCAGATCCAACTCCTGCTCATCCTGTTAGGCCCAGTGTATTAAACCCACTTTGTCCTATTGGTCTCCTGTTCTCTTTCCTCCTGTTGGACTTATTGTCTTGATACCTCCTCCTAACACCTATGATATGTATTTGGGAGCTAAATCATGTATTGCCTTTTTAAGAGATGTTTGATGCATGCGCAGGCTTCTTATGAATAAAGACTGTTCTGTGTGCCCCAAGGCATTTAACACGGTGCCCCACTCAGTTAACATTTGTTAAATATTAATAGAATTCTAAAACAAAAATATTCTTTGATTGAACTATAGCTACAGTTTTGTTTAATAATTTGCCTCCAGTACTCCTCTTTATACTGATTAAAATACTTTTGATATAATTACTTTCACAACTCAATTGTGATTTCTCCCTCCTATAAGTTACCATTTCTGCAGTTTGAGATTACAGCCTGCTGAAATCATCTCAGTCTTCTACAAAACGGGCCATGTAAAGGCCCATAGAGTATTATGAGTGATTCTTGACGTCTAGAAGAGAAAAACGAATCTGAGGTTCTCTTGTGAGATGGTATAATAATCAAGATTTATTATAATAAAATTAATGAGTAGCATAAAAAATTCATCTTATAGACTCCCTGGATTTTCTTTCCTCAGGTCAAAATCCAGTTTTGATGGTGCCTCTTTAGCAAGTGACAAGAATGACTGTAAAACAGAAAGCAAAAGTGACTCTAAGACCGAAAGGAAAAAGTCTTCATCTTCCAGCCAGGTAATCTGGGAATGAGCTGTGTACTGTCTCAGAGGGTGACAGAAGCATTAAGGCCAACGGAAGGAAAGAACCCAAGTGCCTAGCTTCCTACTGGTCAGAACTAACATAGGTATGGATTTTAGAGAATCCAGAAGAAAAGACAGGCTGCAGTTCCTTCAGTTAATTTGTCATCAATACTATATTTCACAACTGACCTTTCAACACACACACTGAGCGGTAGTGAGTCCCACACTATGACCCCGAACTCAGACAAGTGCCCAGAGAGCAAGGACCAACACAGAGTCACGTGTCTGTTTAATAATTAGCCAAGATCAGGAGATGTATGACATCCTTGCATTAAAATTAAAGAGTCTGATAAGACATGTGTGTGAATAGAAGGCTACCCAACTGCAGACAGAGGAGGAAAACCTGTGAACAGGGTCATGATTCTCCTCCAGAAGTAATTTTGGTTCTGATCTAAAATATACCCAGATAGGTAACAAAGCCCAGTTCTGTGTCAGAGTGTGACACACTTACTGGGGTCAACAGTTTGGGTTTTTTTCCGACACGTCACCCCTAAATACTTGAATATGTGTCTCTAATAACTAGAACAAAGAACTGTTGGCACACCCAAGAAATTTAACTAAATAGTAAATATACAAAAATATTATTAATATAAAACCCATTTTTGAATTTCCACAATTGGCCTAGTGGTAAATGTCCTTTGTAAAGGTTTTTTGTTCCCACCCCTCTAGAATCCAGTCAAGAGACACTTATGGCATTTGTTTGTCACGTTGCTTTTAATTTAGATCAGTCCCACTACCTTTTTTGTTTTTTTGCCTTTTATTACGTTCATATTTTTGAATGTATGCTACTCATCAATTTTATTATGATAATCAAGTGTGCAACCAGTGCTCATTGGAGCCCTTAAAAACAAAATCTCAGTAAAGCCCCCATAGAACACCTAGCTTTAATCAAGGTAACTTTCTGGAAGCAAAATGTACTCCTAGGAAGTTGCGTGAGGTAACCTACTTTATATGAGGTATTTTCCTATAAAATAGTGACTTGCAGGAACCATCTGTCATCTGCGTGACCTGCCTGAAGCTCTCCTTTCTGGCAATACTAGGACCAGTTCTGCTGTTGAGATCACTTCTAGTTTGGATAGTAAAACATCGAGGGCCTCCTTGTGCTGTCTCTCTGTTCTGCTCATAAGACTTTTTTTTGTGAGGAAGATTACCCTGAGCTAACATCTGTTGCCAATTGTCCTCTTTTTGCTGAGGAAGATTGGCCCTGAGCTAACATCCGTGCCCATCTTCCTCTACTTTGTATGGGACGCTGCCACGGCATGGCTTGACAAGCAGTGCGTTGGTCCACACCCAGGATCCAAACCTGCAAACCCTGGGCTGCCAAAGTGGAACATGCAAACTTAACCGCTACGCCACCGGGCCAGCCCCTCATAAGACTTTTTCATCAAAACATCCTATCAGGCAGAGTGGTCCTGGGAAGGAGGACCCAGCTGTACCTCTTAGTAGCTGTGTAGTGCCAGTTAAGTCACTCAGTATCCCTGAGGCACAGTGTCCTGACCCATGGAATGGGGACATCAGTTCCCAGGTTATTGTGGGGATGGTGTTTGTGAAAGCGTTTTACAAACTGTAAATTGCTGTCTATAAAGTGTTGTCACAATTGTGAAAGCAGATGTGTTGAAAGTGAAGTGACCTGCAGCATTTCAGATTCTTGGGTGGTCTACTGCCCTGGAGTGTTAAGTCTTTGGTGTGAAATCCTCCTTGTCTTCTCCCCCTGACACTGGCTAAGAAAATGCCTTCATAATAATAGTGTTGGTGACAATACCATGTAATAGGTCCTTTAGATGTATTATCTCATTTAAGCCTTGTGGCATCCCTCTGAGGCAGGTTCTGTTTTTGCCCTCTGGCACAGAAGAGGAAACTGAGGCCAGAGAGGTTAAGTAACTAGGCCAAAATCATATACCAAAGAAGAGGTATAGCTAAGACTTAGACTCAGGTTTCTCTGACTACAAAGCCTTTAACCCTTGCCCTCTTCTAAGAGTGCTCACTTTTCTTTGGTGTCCTGGGACCCACTACCTTCCCTGGTGAGGTTCCTTAGAATTTAATCTCATTTCTTTTTTGTGTGTGAGGAAGATTAGCCTTGAGCTAACATCTGTTGCCAATCCTCCTCTTTTGCTGAGGAAGATTGGCCCTGGGCTAACATCTGTATCCATCTTCCTCTACTTCATATGCCGCCACAGCATGGCTTAATAAGCGGGGCATAGGTCCACACCTGGGATCTGAACCTGTAAATCCCGGGCCACCAAAGTGGAGCATGCAAACTTAACCACTACACCACCGGGCCAGCCCCACATCTCATTTCTTATTAAGGACATCATTGTCCAGCCTCCTCGGCAGAAGGCCGACCACCAGCTGCATCGTGATTGTAGATGTATGTTCAACCAGCAGGTCACTAATCTTGTTGGAAAATGAAACCTTTGTTCCCTGCCTTCCACTGTTTTTCACTGAAGGGTTGTGTTGGAGACTATGGATCAGAGAGAAGGAATTACTAAAGATACTATATTAAGGGAGAGAAATTTTATGTAATTTAAATTGAAGCTAAAATTTGTGATGTTTCACAAAAAAGCGAGAGCAATGATGCCTGTGTTTTGTTCTCATTGTAGTACAAGGCAAATATGCACTTTCACAAGTTGTTTCTTGATGTCCCAACTGAGGAGCCACTGAGGCAAAGTAAGTTCTGACCCGTTTGACTTCTTAGCTATATATTTGAAAAGATGCTAATTGGTTTGAGGGGAGAAAGAGGGCATGGTCTGAGGACTAAATCACCAAGGGGACAGGCTTCTGAAAGTCATGATGTAACAATAAGGCCAGGTTCATTCAGCTTTCACTGAGCACCTGAAAAGACACGAGAGTAGAATGGGAAACTGCATCTCTCCACATGATGTGGAATCATCCAAGGTGATTGCAGAATTATATCCTTGCCTTCCTTACTCACTGCTGAGATGCACTGTGATTGGATGTCATGAGTTTTAGGATAACAGGACTGGAGCAGGAGAGGCTATCAGAAGAAGGCTAAAACAGAAACCTAGATCTAGGTAGACAGACATGTGTTGATCCCTGCGCTGTGTAGGGTGTGACAGTCACACCTAAACATCTTGCCCAGCATACCAGTTAAGCACCTACTCTGCTCCACTGTGGTTCACCAAGCGGCCCAGGGTTCCATTCTACCCTATCTTGTCATACAAACGTTAAGGCAAGATGCTAGATTCCTGCCATCGTCTCCAAACAGGAAGTGTGGGTCCCATGCTTTTCCCACAGTGAGAAGAGGAGTGG
This sequence comes from Tapirus indicus, assembly GCA_031878705.1. NCBI lineage: Eukaryota > Metazoa > Chordata > Mammalia > Perissodactyla > Tapiridae > Tapirus > Tapirus indicus. The sequence goes on from CM062925.1 coordinate 44,772,364, forward strand.
TTAGTGATAATCTCAGGGAAAGAGGGGCAAGAGTGCTAACATTAGCACTAGGGTGACACACTTCTTAAATAGAGGAGATTTTTGAAACATCATTCTTGACCTCTCATTTGCAATGATAGACTTGCCTTTGCACTTTGGTTTTTATACTAAAGTTTGTAAGACTAAAAAACAAACTCTCATCTCCGTAGCTTTATTCCACTAAAGATGAATGAAAAAGAGATGATAGATCTTTTGAGTACGTGAGTGTATTCTCTCTCCCCATTCCTGAGTCACCTATATATATATATATATATATATATATATATATATATATATATATATACAGTTTTCATTTTAAGTGGAAATTCTAAATGATATTATGCCTGTACATATTTTCTCAGGTTTTACCTGTGCTCTACAGAAAGAAATATTATACCAAGGGAAACTCTTTGTATCAGAAAACTGGATTTGTTTTCATTCTAAGGTCTTTGGAAAAGACACTAAGGTTGGTATAATTTTTTTAAAAGAAAGCTAACCCTGCACTTTATTATATATTGTGAATATTAATTGTTTTAAAGGTAGCAATATCTGTAAATATTTGTATCATTTTTATACCAAGTTTCCTTTATTGTAGTTCCAAATATTACAGGTTCTAAATGCCTCTAGATGACACTAACTTCCCTTTTTCCCTAAACACCACTCTCTAATTCATTTCCTTATATACATATATCTCTCCCACAACTCTACCCCAAATCCTTTTTACCCAGATGTCACCAGCAAACTCTCAAAGTTGTTCATATAAAGAGTGTGCCATGGGGCCACCCGGTGGCGCAGCGGTTTAGTTCGCGCTTGGCAGCCGGGGGTTCGCAAGTTCGGATCCCGGTCGCCCGCGGATGCACTGCCTGTCAGCCATGCCGTGGCGGTGTCCCATATAAAGTGGAGGAAGATGGGCACGGATGTTAGCCCAGGGCCAGTCTTCCTCAGCAAAAAGGGGAGGATTGGCAACAGATGTTAGCTCAGGGCTGGTCTTCCCCACAAAAAAAAAAAAAAAAAGAGTGTGCCATAATTTGTTCAAAGACATACATTAAACCCAAAACAATTTTTTTAAGAAATATCAATTTTTATACCATATTCATACCAGTTACCATCAGAGGAGATGTCTAGGCAAACAGGCCTATAAGTAAGGTATTTATTAGAGTTTACTTGGTACCATCACCAGCACAAAATGAACAGGAATTGGAGCATTTAAAGCCTAGTCTGAGAGAGTCACATATCCACACTCCCCAGTGGACACTGATTGACATCTTTTCGTTCTCATTAAACACAGATTTGGGGAAGCAGAGGCCCGTGACACCTGAGCCATTAAGGAGAATAGCCTGAAGGAATTGGCAGTTTTCCCAAGGCACCACCTTCTAAAACAAGGACCTTGGGACTGTGTCATAAGATGGGAAAAGATAATTTCCTCCCGTTGACATTCGTTCCCTTTGAGCTGTGATGTCACATCACACAAATTCATTCAGGCCGTCAGAATGGGGAGTCAGAGAAACACCTTGGGTTTGCGTGATCTGAATGAGTCTTCAGTCATTCTGATTCATGATTATGAATAAGCAGCCTTTATACTCACAAAGTAGCTCATTAAAAACTCTTTTGTTTTCACTGGTAGATATGTTTTATTTAAACATTCTCCCTAAAGCCACTGGCAATCTTATAAAGACTACTTAACAAATATAATGGAAATTCTTTATTATTTTTTTGGTGTTGGGTCAGCAGACTAACATTATTCTTTTGGTCAAATATGTTATTTTTATATTATTCCTTTATTGTATAGAGTTATGTTTAGATAAACATATTTTAGATTCATGGTATTATCTGAATCAGTATAATGCAAAGCAAGATTAAGCAGTATTTCGCCATAATTCTGGATTATAAGAACTTGCTCATAGAGTAGGGAAGGGGGCTGGGTAGTACTGATCTCTCGTTCAAAGTGATAAAGATAATTCTCAGGAAAACAGAGAGAACCAGCACCTCTGACCAAAGCAGCAGAGGTTGAAGACATTAGTGAGGAAAGAATTAAAGAATTAGTCTTTGTTAAGGGATGGGGGACTTCGCAAAGCCATGATTCTAATATGATTCTAGCAATGGTTTCAAAATCCTACTTCTACCTAAGAGAGAACTGACTAAAAAAACGTAAAAGGAGCGGCCCTGATTTTTTAAAGACATAATACACTGGGATTACTTTTGCATGTGCTATATCTAATCTAAGAGACAAGAGGTTCAAAATTAGCAGGGGGTAGGAATATAAGAACTATGATAGTGACTTGTACATTTCTTCCCCACCAAGGATGCTCTCAAGGAGATTTGGGCTTCAGCTCTGTAGCAGAATGTCCTCACTGCCAACAGACCTTGGTCCACCATGATCCAATATGAACTAAAGGCAGCCAAACAGTTTGTTCCAGGAGGGAGAATTTTCTAAGCATCCTACCCTGAAAAAATATTAATAAAGTGCAGCCTTAATTTAATGAGGACATTTTAGTCAGCCCATTGGTATTTTCAGATGCTAGTAAAATTAAGTGCATGTATCACATTCCATCTAGGCTCAAATTGAAAAGTGATTTATGCTTTATTTCTCAAATGTTATCTTGTTGTCATTTTACACTCACGAAGCAATTGATTGAAAACTCCTTCTTAAGGATGTTCCATGCCTTAGATTATGCAAAAATCCAAATTTATAGCCCCTTGTCACTGTGTGTTTGTATTGTTGCTCAGAAACAAAATTAGACTCATTTTTATATCATCATCTATTTGGTAGATAGATGATCTAAATTCTTTTTTTCCAAAGTTATCCCAACTTGTAACTTATGAATTATCTCACACACTTCAAAAGTTTTGTGGATAGAGTTCTTTGGCAAAATAGTTTTTGGAAAATGTCTAATTTAGATTAGCCCCTTATTCTTGCAAAGTCTTCCTATCTGGGACTTTGAGGGGCAGTAGGACAACTTCATGTCATAAACCTAAATATGAATGCAAATATTCAGAAGTAAAAGCTCATTTTTCTTCCTTCAAGCTGGCAATACTAATATAAGGCCCTCCTCTTCCCCACTGACCTTGTTGATCTCACCTTGTTGATCTCTTTCAGAATATGCGAAGCATTTTTGCAAAATCGATGTTCAAGTGAGTGTGTGTACCCATGGAGAGTCAGGGTTTGTTTTTTTTTTTTTTTACCGTGTGTGTGACTGTTTTTAGGGATCAACGTGATGTGATCCATTTTTCTTTGAGACCAAACCTAGTTGGAGGGATATAGCATAAAAGTATCAGAAACATCTACTATTCTTTGTGGCATGAAAAAGAACCCACATTTTGGATCAGATTGGTTCACATTCCATCTTGTAACATTATATTTATGACCTTGAGCAAGTCATACACCTCTCTGAACAAATGTCCTTATCTCTTAGAATACCTACTTTATAAGATTGTCATAACTAAATGACATTCTCATCTGGTAAATAGGAACTAATAATGTAGCTGCTACAATTGTTATTGTTGTTATTCTCCATTGTTTGAACCAAAAAAGAACTTAGAGTTCTTTTATTTCACCCATCCTTTTTTTATGAGACAAATGAGGAAATGAATGACATTTTAACTGAGTGCTAGGCATTTTCCATATATTATCTCATTTAATCCACAGAATATCCTGAAAAGTAAGTAAGACTATCTCCATTTTACAAATCAGGAAACTGAGGCCTAGAAAGGCTAGCTTATAAGGTTGAGTAGGTCATGTAGACAATAACAGAACTGAGCTGAGAATTCAGGGCCCAGACTTTCTGTCCAGTAATGGTTCTGCTACACCAGTGCTTTTCAACGTTTTCCCCGCCCAGATGCCTAAGGACAGAGGAGAGTGGGGTACGTGGAGACTAGCCTAAAGTGGATGACCACAAACTCAGAACTTCTTTAGAGCCGTGGGCTTATCTCTAAAATGATTGTAAATTTTGCTTTCTATTCCCACGTCTAAAGATAAAGGTTTCCCAGCAAGCCCTTCAGTAGAATTGATGATCCAGATTTATCCTCTGGCTTTGTAAACACCACTTTGAGGAGCTCAGGGACACACCCATGCCGCTCTGTTAAGATTCGATTTTCTTCATGGAGGCTGGAAAGCTTGCTAGTGGTTTTGATTTCTTTGTCAATCTTTTTTTTTTTCCTTTAACTTGAAGATTTGAAGTGCTATTCTGTGAAGCCTGAACCAGTATTAACTCGGTGATTCTGTTTCAGATCTCTATTCCAGCTTTCTCAGTGACGCTAATAAAGAAAACCAAAACTGCCCTTCTGGTGCCAAATGCCCTGATTATAGCAACAGTCACAGACAGGGTGAGTACACAGCAGAGCGGGTCACCTTTGCTCTGCTCCGCTCTGGGCTCCATTGTCTTGGGGCCTCCTGCCAAGGACCAAGACCCTGAACCATAAATACCATCATCTCCTATGGTGAATCAGGACATAAGCTGTAAGACTAGTTTGTAAAATCACAGCCTGTGTAGTGTTGTTTCCCCTCACAAGGTGATTTATTCTCACATAACTGTTGCCAATTTTGAATTTCCTGCTGACTTAATTAGACTTTCTTGACCAAGGTCAAAAAAATAAAATTCTTTCCCAACCTCCCTTTCCCTAACATCTGTTAGGTCAGGCTAAATGGATATATTCAGTTTCTTTAATAATATTTAAAACCACCACCCCCTTGTCGACAGGGTAAGGCAGGGTGACACTGAGGAGTCCCTGGGGTGGCGTGGCCAGCCTCCCCATAACCTCAGTTGGTACCCCTCCATTGCCATCCCAAATACATAAAGCTTGTGCTTGCTATGCAGGTGCAGCTTCAGGACCAGTTCCCAGCCCCTCTTTGCTTCCAGGTTGCCTTAACTCTCCCTCGTCTATACAGAAATTCTCGATCTGTTGATGACTGTTGGGCTACCCCAGACATGTGCAGCCAGAAATATTTGCATTGAGAGTGGTGTTTATTTCAGCTTGGCAAGAGAGAGGGAATGGAATAATTTGATTGCTCATTTTTCATGTGAAATTATTTTTTAAATATTTTACCTACTCTTTATATGAAATCATAAAAGCAACATTCCATTTCTAACCACACTGGATAACTTAAAGAGGGAAGGAGGGCGAAGGAAGGATAAAAGAGGCTCTTCTGGTGAGCTAGGAAATATGTTAATATCTATTTTTGAGAAATTTTTTTAAATACTAATGGCTAACAAGCATCAAGTACTTCTTGCCAGGCATACACTAATGTTTTCCTTATATTTTCACATTTATTCCACACTACCACCTTCTGGTTAAGAAAACTGAAGCTAAGAGGGATTAAGGAAGCAATTTGCTCAATGTCAACCACTTAGTAAGTGTTAGAGCCAAAATTTGCAACTGGGTCTAATGCCAGAACCCATAATGATAACTACTTTGGAATACAATATTTGCTTGGAAATTATATCAAGTTCTCTCATGGGTGAGTGAGGGGGTAGTCACAAACTTTGGAAGGAGAGTCTGAAAAGATTCCGTGGCTAAAAGAAACGGAGAAAGAGTGAGTTTTTATATTTTCTCAACGTACTATTTTTGGTACAATCATTTTTCCTTATGTCATTTGTCTCCAAATTACTTGTCTAGCTCTGATTTTATTTCTTTCCCATAGCTTACTTATAAGCATCCACTAGAAAATCTCCATATTTGTACAACGAAGAATCTGGAAGCGGCTTGAAAAAGAATGAGCCTATTAGAGCTGCTGGGAAAGTTTCAATGGAAATCTAGGTCAGAGCAGAGAAAGTGGACCCTCAGGAATTGTTAAATACCTTTCAAAAAAAAAAAGAGGGAGAGAGACTTTAAAGAGGACCTAGCAAACATTACTATCCTTTTTTTTAATGTCCAGGCCTTTTCCTGTCTGTTCTTTTTTGGGGACCAGTGTTAGGGTACTGCAGCCCTCATTTTGTTCTACATTTCTTTATTAAATTGGGTTTAGGGTTTTGTTGCTATTGTGGGGGGAATATATTAGCTTTATTCCAGGCATGGAATAAAAACTGAATGTGTGGATGAGCAGAATGAGAATATAGACCAGAGAACGGTCTACATGGTTTGAAAATGAAAAAAATATATACAGATAATGAACTTGGAACCCCCACTTCTTGTCAGGCAGTATCAGTTCATAATTTCTGTTTTGTTTTTCAGTATATATTTGTGTCCTTACTCTCCAGAGATTCAACTTACAAACTACTAAAATCTGTGTGTGGACACTTAGAAGTGAGTACAACATTTCTGAGCTTCCGTTGCTCTCTCCTCTGTATTTCATATGGTTTCACAATTGATCTGGCTTTTCATTTTGTTTTAATAATTTCAGAATACAAGTGTTGGTAACAGTCCCAATCCGTCTTCTCTTGAAAACAGTTTCGGGGCGGACCGTCCTTCATCTTTGCCTCTGGTGAGTTCCCTATGTAACTATCTAAATGCAAAAGAAAGGGAATATGTCCCACAATTACACTTCTCCTTACACCATGACCAGGGTACAGGAGAAACTAAGGACCATAATATTTGAGGCAAAGTTGAAAAAAACAGGCCTTTTCTGTCCTGAAGAAGAGGGGAACCATAGGAGGCCATAAACTTTTTTCAAGTAATTAAAGGATTGTCCTGCAAAAGAAAAGAAACATAGTGGGCTGTCTTGGCGAGTTAATAGTCACTGAACATATTGATAAAGTCTTGCTGCGTTTGCTTGTCAGTGTTATTTTAGAGGATTCACAAATCTATTTGGAGCAGGGCATGATTCATCCCACAAATCGTTGAATGACTTCTGCGTTCAAGGCACCAGGCTAGTGTACAGTGTAAGAACACCAGCAAAAATCAAAACTAGTTCTTGCCTTCAAAGACTTTACAGCTTAGTAGAGAAGGTGAGGAATACCCAGAAATAACTGAAAAAAAAAAAAAGTTATAATGCCCAAGTGAAAGGTAGAGATTCTCTGATTCCTTTAGACATTGTTGACTGTAGAGTAAATCTCCAGTGGGAAGTAGCTCCCCCGATTTGTATAATATTTGTACCTATCGTGGTATCATGTTGGCGCAAGAAAGTTCTGGGCAGATTACTCAAATGATTATTCCCAAACTAATTATTGTTTAATGTTGAAATGCCTTTGGTGAAGCAGTGTGAGCCCATGGTTTCAACATCTACAAATCGTTTTTTGAGAACTGTTAAAAAGTAGAGGGATTGAAAACAAGTTCACACAAAAACTTCTACACAAATTAACTGCATTATTCATAATAGTCAAAAAGTGGAAACAACCCTACTGTCCGTCAGCTGACGAATGGATAGATAAAATGGAATATATCCATACAATGGAATATTATTTGACCATAAAAAGGAAGAAGTACTGATACATACTCATACTACAACATGGATGAATCTTGAAAACATCATGCTAACTAAAAGAAGCCAGACACAAAAGGCCACATATTGTATGACTCCATTTATATGAAATGCCCCAAATAGACAAATCCATAGGGACAGAAAGTGGATTAGTGGTTGCCAAAGTATTGGGGGGGTGGGTAGAAATTGTGAGTGACTGCTGACTGCTAATGGGTAAAGGATTTCTTTTTGGGGTGATGGAAATGTGCTGAAATAAGACAGTGGTGGTGGTTGTACAACATTGTGATTATTCTAAAAACCACCAAATTGTATGCTTACAGTGGTGAATTTTGTTATGTGAATTTTATCTCAATTAAAAAAAAATCTACCTTAAAAAAAAAGTAGTGGGAACAGTACAAGCTAGAATGAAACACGTATGATTTGGAATCCAACAAACCTGGTTTCAAATCTGGTTCCACCCAGCCGAGCTATGTCATGGGAGAAGCGCTAACTGCTCTCACTCAGTTTCTTCCTCCAGTAAAATGCCAGCCTCACGAAGTGGCTGTGAGGATTAAATGTAATCATGTGTGTAAGGAGCTTTGCATACTGCCTGATAACGTGACAGGCATTCGATAAATAATTATTAGGTTGAAAAGACTTGAATTTTTCAATTTTCCTTCCCCTGTAAGTTCTCACATGAAATTGAAATGACCAGAAGACAGCTAGCTTAAGGTGAAAGGCTGATAATTTGCTTACAAGACAAGTCTCTTCTTCTTCATTTGGGAGCTAATTAAACTGTGAAAAGCCCAGCCTAACTGGACTTTTGCCTGGGCATTGTAATGACACCTCTTGTCGCTTCAGCTCTTAAGCTCTTTGAGGGAATAAGTAGGATACAAAATAAAACACCCGGCTTTTTCCCTACTCCTCACTCCTCTATCATCCTTCTGTAATTTAAGTGTAATCTCACTGAGCCTGTTTTGATTTGGTTGAGGGAAGAAAAAAAGCTAAAACTTTCCCTCAGTGTCTAATTTGCTAAAACCATTTTCCTTTTTCTGTTTCCAATACCTTTTTTTAAACTATAGTTTAAGAATACCTTTCTCTTTGCATTTAGAACTTTCTATCTACTTTTTTCTCACACATATGTCCATTTCAGTCTTTTTCTCATTACAAAGTGCTAATGATGAGGCTTCTCCAGCTTTACCCTGGAAGCTTTTCAGTCATCGGCATTCCAGTTTTTTTCTAGACGTTTGTTGTTTCAAACAAGTTGGTCACTGTTGACAGAATTCTAACTGCCCAGACGTATCTGTTTCAGTAACCGATTACTCTGTGATCTGTCAGGAAAATCCCAGTAGTGTGAGGTAATCCTTCTTTTCCATATTTTATAGGTCAGGCCTAAGTGAAAGGGCTGTGTAATGAGGGAAAATTGCCCTCTCTTCATTTCATGATTTCCCTTCAGGATTTCAACGATGAATTCTCAGATCTGGATGGAGTGGTTCGACACAGAAGGCAAGACATGGAAGGATACAGCAGTTCTGGTTCTCAGACTCCTGAATCCGAGAACTCTCGAGGTCTGGGAAATTTTTGTATCTTTACTAAAATTTAATTCTCCACAAAATATCCTCATCCCTCAAAAACAAAAAACAAAACCAACAACAACAACAAAAACACCACCTGGTCTTCCTAGTTAACAATTAAGAAAGGACTCTGGAGAAAGGGTAGTTTGAAAGTTCAAGGAAAAGGAATTGCCTATGTGGTAAAATCAATTTCCCTTTATACACATTTAACAAATGTCTCTTAAATAGACATAATGTTGGGGTGGTTGAAAGAGAGTAACATAATATTTTCTTACCTCTTCTTTCAGTAGTATTATTCATTCTTACAGCTGAATTGTCCCCATGAGTCAGTGGGCTAATGACAGACTCCTTATATCATTTTACTACTTATGTGCTTGAGCATTGAATTTCAATCCCCAACCACTCAACCAGCTTGGGAGAAGATCCATTTATATATTCTTGGACATCATTATGCATATTAAGGGATTGATTTGCTTTGTGATTGATCTTATGTTTTTATTTTCATTTTTATTTATTTATTGTGTGTGTGTGTGTGTGTGAGGAAGATTAGCCCTGAGCTAACATCCATTGCCAATCCTCCTCTTTTTGCTGAGGAAGATTGGCCCTGGGCTAACATCTTCCTCTACTTTATATATGGGACGCCACCACAGTGTGGCTTGATAAGCCATGCATAGGTCCATGCCCGGGATCCAAACCTGCGAACCCTGGGCTGCCGGAGCAGAGCACGTGAAATTAACCACTGTGCTACCGGGCCAGCCCCATCCTGTTTTTTAAATGCACTGGGGAGAAAACTTAGAGCCCCATTTTGGCTTCATAGATTTCCACGTGACAGAATCCCAGACAGTTCTGAATGTCTCCAAGGGAGAAGCAAAACCAACTCGGGCAGATGCCCATGTGAACAGAGTGCCTGAAGGAAAAGCCAAGAGTCTCCCCACACATGGTAAGGAATGGATTATTTTGCATCTGTTTGTAACTGTTAAAGGCTCCTCATGCTTCGCTTTATGACTGCCTTTCATGTTCCCTCCCCTCCCTTTCTGCTGTAGGTGTTTGCATATTAATTCATTTATTCATTCATCAAATAGTACCCAGTTCTGTGCCTTCCTATGGGGGATACAAAGGTGAATAGCCTTCATGGAGGTCCCTTCATTATTCTGAATATTTGAGATTGTGATTCAAAAATTACTAGTAAAACTCAAATTACTTAATTATGTCTTATTTACTAATTATTCTAATAACTGGCATGAGATCAAGGCGGTGTCTATATTGTTCACCATTCAGTCCTTCACAATGCTTGACACAGAGAAGGCTCTCAACAAATATGTATTGAATGAAACATGTTGGAAGGAATTGTAACTACTGGTTAAAATGACAACCTGAAGACTTCAGTTAGTATTTTCTCTGACTTCTGTTACCTGGGAATAATTCTCTCTCTCAAGTACTTCTTCCGCATAGGGATATTGCTGGAGGAAGGAGGTGTGCTGTGGTTTTAAAACAGTCACTTTTTGTTTTCTGCTCAACAGGTCAGTCAGAAACCATTGGAATCTTACACAAAGTAACATCTCAGAAATATCCTACTCTCCACCATATTCTTATATTCTACGCAATTGTGTAAGTAAATGAATTTACTATGAGTGACTTAAGAAAATGATTCAGTTCGCTAAAGGAATAATGTCTTCATGTTGCCAAAAGCCATTGTAAATCTCAGTGGTCTCTAATGTAACCCATATCTTCTCTTTGACAATTTTTGTCTCCTAACTCAACATTTTTTTTCTTAGGCTTAAGTCGCATTTTCATCTTCATCCCCTTCTTATTTAAATCAATAGTGAGAAAGGGAGAAGGAAAAGCAAAATGTACCAGATCTAGCAGAGGACTAAGTTCTGAGTGGATACTCTTACTTGGAAAATTGTTCTGTGAATTTGAAGCATCTTTGTCCTTGTTTATTTTTCCATCTATCCCATGTTCTCTGGATAGAGACCAAAACAACTTTAAAATGTCATCCCCTTTACTGAAAACTTAGGCATTGACTTTTTTAACTTCGCCCTCAGCTTCTAGTCTGTAACCAGTTGTTCTTCTGAAAATAGCCTGACCCAGTTCCAGGCTGTTCCTCACAACCAAGGAGGACGTGCCCAGTTTGGTTTCCAGATAAAGCAGGGAATTTGTGAGTCACCAGAGAACAAGACTGGACACTCCTTGCCCAGGCCCTTCTAGCGATGGAGACAGTACCTTGTGGGAGGAGAAGCACTGGCTTAGTAATCTACCTTGGCTGGCCTTGAGTGATCCTATTAGAATGGCCATTATTTGTAAATTGAGGGACTTGGGCCGGAGGATTTTAAATATCCTTCCAGTTCTGAGGTATTGTGACAAGCATCAGCCTGATGAAAAAAGACCTTTTTAAAGTCTCTTTAACCAAGTTATTTTGGAAAATACCTTGCCTCAAATGTACAGCACTGCCTCTGAGTTTATTATTTATGAACATCAGGTCCTGGCTATTAACCTATTGAGAATTTCTCTTTTATCCCTTTCCAGTGTCTGTGCACTAATCATCTCGACCTTCTACATGAGATACAGAATTAATACTCTGGAGGAGCGGCTGGGGTCACTAACCTCCATTGTGGACACCCATCATACTGAGTAAGACAGTTCCCTCCAGTGCTATCATCTGCTTGCTATTCAGATTAGAATGTTTGACGTGAGCTTAGCATCCTTCTTAGCAAACATTATTTGAGGATACATTCTGGATTAGACATTTTGTTAAGTGTATATGGGAGGTAAAGAGGTGGGAGAGTCCCAGAACTGAATGACTTGACTCTGCACATTCTTGAGCTCCTATAGTGTCACCAGTGATAAGGCAAGCAACAAGCCTAATTTTACATTATCTTGTTCTGTTATCCTAAGACCCAGTTATGACCTCAGCCATGTATTAAAACATTCGAGTTTATTTTCGTAAAATGATAGTGAGTCAAGCCACTCATAGAAAAGAAGCAATTCAAATAACTTGGCACATTTCATCATGTATAACTCTTTATATTAATTCATTTATTTACAAAACTCCTGACAACTATAAAGATCCATATGATGTCATTAGTTGAATGTGTCTGTGAAGAATCTCCATCATAGTCATTTTTAATATGCCTGACCTAATTAAATCTATTGACATAGAGGACTTTCCTTTGAACCTATTTACGTGAAGATTTTGACACATTGCGTAAAAAGTAAAATAAAATAAATTATTCCATGTTGAAAGCATACTTTTAGCCCAAGTTTTAAAAGTAGAGACATTCCTTTACAGAGTACATAGCAACATGCTACTCTATTACAGTAGATATGTACATGCTCAAATACAGACAATTTTCTCTCATTGTATCTTCACCATAACCTTATAAGACGGCTATTATTCCCATTTTACAGATGAGGAAACTGAGACTCAGAGAAACAATTAGCTTAATGTCTTACAGTTTATAATAGAATCAGGATTCAAATGCGGGTCTATATAACTACAAAGACCATAGGCTTCCCAGTCTACCAGTGGTTCCTTGGTTGTGAGGAACAGCCTGGAACTGGGTCAGGCGATTTTTAGTGTGCATCAGAATCATTTGGAGGGCTTGTTAAAACAGACTGCAGGGCCCATCCCCAGAGTTTCTGATGTGGTAGATCTAGGGTAGGGCCTGAGAATCTGCATGTCTGTCAAGTTCTCAGGTGATGGTGATGGTGCTGGCCTGGGGTCTACACTTTGAGAACTCTTATGCTATACCATTCTAGGGCCTTTCTTTATGTTCTAATGATTACCTAAAAGTCTTATTGTTTTGCATATGCTGGCATACTGGTTATTTATTTTTTTGGTAAGGAAGATTGGTCCTGAGCTAACATCCCTTGCCAATCTTCCTCCTTTTTCTAAGGAAGATTAGCTCTGAGCTAACGACTGTGCCCATCTTCCTCTCTTTTTTGTATGTGGGATGCCACCACAGTGTGGCTTGATGACCAGTGCATAGGTCCCGCAAACCCGGGACCACCAAAGCGGACACTGTGAACTTAACCACTACACCACCAGGCCAGCCCCCATATGGGTTATTTTTGAACCATAAATATACATTTGAACCAATAATACATAAGCCTATTGAATGGTTTGGAATAGATTTTACACCCTTACTCTCCCGTCGTGTTCAAAATGTTAATACACTTAGAGCTAGTAGATGAGTCTAGATTACTGTAGACTATTATTGTTCACTATCGTATAAGGAGTTGATTTTATCAGGAAAGTGTACCTCTTATCCTGTTATCCTGTAATTAACTTGGTGATGATGAAGGGGAAATTCACTAATAGAAGGCAAATGGAATATTCATTCTACTATATAAATAATCGATCCAGGAGGAGGTACAATCTAAAAAATAAATCATTTAAAGGAAAAAAATCACAAAATCGCATATGACATGAGGTCAGAGAACATCCAGGATGAGAAGCTCTGTTAATCATGTACTTCTACAGGACCTGAGCTTCCTCAGTATCTTACTGCATCCAGGGTAATCCATCCATGCCTCCCAGGCAGCTAAATCTACATTTGTAATATGATGGTTTAGTTGCTGCAGAGCCATCCTTTTGAATCCATACATTGTGCCAGCTTTGTTCGTGTGTTAACAGCCTGCAAGATTGTCAGCATTTTATGTTGGCAAATCAGTACTCTGGGTCTCAGATCCCTCACCTAGAAACTGAAAGATTTAGATTCAGTTTCCTTTTTGAGATCTAAGATTTTGATAGTATGGATCAAGGATACAGAAAAAAACTGTTTCACAAAAGTCCAGGACCAGACAGCTTCTCTGGTGAATTCTGGCAAACATTCAGAGAAGATTTAATACCTGTCGTTCTTAAACTCTTCCAAAAAATTGGAGAGGAGGGGAAGCTTCCTAACTCATTTGACGAAGCCAACATTACCTGATACCAAAACCAGACAAGAACAACACAAAAAAAAGAAAATTACAGTCTAATATCACTGATGAACATAGACGCAAAAATCCTCAACAAAATATTTGTAAATCGAATACAATATAATACAGTAAAAGAATCATACACCTTCAACGTGATACACCACATTAACAAAAGGAGAATAAAAACCACATGATCATCTCAATCGATGCAGAGAAGGCATTCGACAAGATCCAGCATCCATTTATGATAAAAACTCTCAACAAAATGGGTATAGAAGGAAAGTACCTCAACATAATAAGGGCCATATATGACAAACCTACAGCAAACATCCTACTCAACGGGGAAAAACTGAAAGCCATTCCTTTGAGGACAGGAACAAGACAAGGGTGCCCACTCTCACCGCTCTTATTCAACATAGTACTGGAAGTTCTGGCCAGAGCAATTAGGCAAGAAAAAGGAATAAAAGGACTCCAAATAGGCAATGAAGAAGTGAAACTCTCACTATTTGCAGACGACATGATCTTACACATGGAAAACCCAAAAAATTCCATCGGAAAACTACTAGAAATAATCAACAACTACAGTAAAGTGGCAGGGTATAAAATCAACTCACAAAAATCAATTGCATTTCTATACACTAATGATGAACCAACAGAAAGAGAACTCAAAAAGACAATCCCGGGGGCCGGCCCGGTGGTGCAGCGGTTTAGTTCACGCTTGGCAGCCCGGGGTTCGCGAGTTGGGATCCCGGGCGCCCGCCGACGAACTGCCTGTCAGCTGTGCCGTGGCGGCATCCCATATAAAGTGGAGGAAGATGAGCACGGGTGTTAGCCCAGGGCCAGTCTTCCTCAGCAAAAAGGGGAGGATTGGCAATGGATATTAGCTCAGGGCTGGTCTTCCCCACAAAAAAAAAAAAAAAGACAATCCCATTTACAATTGCAACGAAAAGAATAAAATATCTGGGAATAAATTTAACCAAGGAGGTAAAAGACCTATACAATGAAAGCTATAAGACACTATTGAAAGAAATCGAGGAGGACATAAAGAAATGGAAAAATATTCCATGCACATGGATTGGAAGAATAAATATAGTTAAAATGTCCATTCTACCTAAAGCAATCTACAGATTCAATGCAATCCCAATCAGAATCCCAATGTCATTCTTCATGGTAATAGAACAAAAACTACTGAAATTCGTATGGGGCAACAAAAGAGCCTGAATAGCTAAAGCAATTCTGAAAAAAAAGAACAAAGCTGGAGGCATCACAATCCCTGATTTCAAAATATACTATAGAGCTGTAGTAATCAAAACAGCATGGTACTGGTACAAGAATAGACACACAGATCAATGGAACAGAATTGAAAGCCCAGAAATAAAACCACACACCTATGGACAGCTAATCTTCGACAAAGGAGCAAAGAACATACAATGGAGAGAGGGAAGTCTCTTCAATAAATGGTGCTGGGAAAATTGGACAGCAACATGCAAAAGAATGAAAGCAGACCATCTCCTATCGCCATATACAAAAATCAATTCAAAATGGATCAAGGACCTGAAAGTGAGACCTGAAACTATAAAACTCCTGGAAGAAAATATAGGCAGTACACTAATTGAGATTGGACATAAAGGGATCCTTTCAGATTCCATGTCTACTCGGACAAGGGAAACAAAGGAAAAAATAAACAAGTGGGACCTCATCAGACTAAAGAGCTTCTACAAAGCAAATGAAGCCAGGATCAAAATGAATAAACAACCCACCAGCTGGGAGAAAATATTTGCAAATCGTTTGTCCGACAAGGGATTAATCTCAGTAATATATAAAGATCTCATACAACTGAGCAACAAAAAAACAAACAACCCGATCAAAAAAATGGGCAGAGGATATGAACAGACATTTTTCCAGATACAGATGGCCAATAGACACATGAAAAGATGTTCAACATCACTAATCATCAGGGAAATGCAAATCAAAACTACACTGAGATATCACCTTACACCTGTTAGAATGGCTATAATCACAAAGACAAATAACAACAAATGCTGGAGAGGTTGTGGAGAAACAGGGACCCTCATTCACTGCTGGTGGGAATGCAAACTGGTGCAGCCTCTATGGAAAACAGTATGGAGAGTCCTCAAAAAATTAAAAATAGAAATACCGTATGATCCAGCAATCCCACTCTTGGGCATCTACCCAATGGACTGAAGTCAACCATCACAAGAGGCATATGCACCCCTATGTTCATTGCAGCATTATTCACTATAGCCAAGAAGTGGAAGCAACCCAAGTGTCCCTCGACTGATGATTGGTTAAAGAAGATGTGGTATATACATACAATGGAATACTACTCAGCCATAAAAAAAGACAGAATTGTCCCATCTGCAACAACATGGATGGACCTAGAGGGTATTATGTTAAGTGAAATAAGCCAGAGAGAGAAGGACAGACACTGCATGAACTCACTCATATATGGAATATAAGTGAACACACGGACAGAGAGAACTGATTGTTGGTAACCAAGGGGAAGGGGGCTGGGGGGGGCACAAGGGGTGAAGGGTTACATCCACAAGGTGACGGACAAACAAAAATGTACAACTAAAACCCCACAGTGTTATAAACTAAGACATCAATTAAAAAACAAAAATAGAAAAAATAAATAAATAAATAAAAATGGTTAAGATGGCAAAAAAAAAAAAAAAAAAGAATCATACACCATGATTTAGTGAGAATTACTCCAGAGATGCAGGGATGGTTCAACATCTGCAAATCAATCAACGTGATACACCACATCAACAAAATGAAGAATAAAAATCACATGATCATCCCAATAGATGCAGAGAAAGCATTCAACAAAATACAGTATCCATTTATGATAAAAACTCTGAATAAAATGAGTATAAAAGGAAAGTACCTCAACATAATAAAAGCCATATATGACAAACCCACAGCTAACATCATACTCAATGGTGAAAAACCGAAAGCCATCCCTCTGAGAACAAGAACGAGACAAGGATGCCCACTCCCACCACTCTTATTTAACATCGTATTGGAAGTCCTAGCCAGAGCAGTTAGGCAGAAAAAAAGAAGTAAAAGGGATCCAGATTGGAAAGGAAGAAGTAAAACTGTCACTATTTGCGATGACATGATTTTATATGTAGAAAACCCTAAAGAATCCACCAAAAAACTATTAGAAATAATAAATGAATACAGTAAAGTTTCAGGGTTCAAAATCAACATGCAAAAACAGTTGTGTTTCTATACACTAACAACAAACTAGCAGAAAGAGAAATCAAGAATACAGTCCCATTTATAATCGCAACAAAAAGAATAAAATACCTAGGAATAAATTTAACCAAGGAGGTGAAAGACCTATACACTGAAAACTATAAGACATTGCTGAAAGAAATTGAAGAAAACACAAAGAAAGGGAAAGATATTCCGTGCTCGTGGTTTGGATGAACTGACATAATTAATGTTCATATTACCTAAAACAATCTACAGATTCAATGCAATCCCTATCAAAATCCCAATGACATTTTTCACAGAAATAGAACAAAGAATCCTAAAATTTATGTGGAACAACAAAAGATCCCAAATAGCCAAATCAATCCTGAGAAAAAAGAACATAGCTGGAGATATCACTACCTGATTTCAAAGTATACTACAAGCTGTAATCAAAACAGCATGGTACTGACAGAAAAACAGACACACAGATCAATGGAACAGAATTGAAAGCCTAGACATAAAACCACGCATCTATGGACAGCTCATCTTCGACCAAGGAGCCAAGAACATACAATGGAGAAAGGAAAGTCTCTTCAATAAATGGTGTTGGGAAAACTGGACATCCACATGCAAAAGAATGAAAGTAGACCATTATCTTACACCATACACAAAAATTAACTCAAAATGGATTAAAGACTTGAATTTAAGACCTGAAATCATAAAACTCCTAGAAGAAAATGTAGGCAGTACACTCTATGACATTGATCTTAGCAGTAAGGCAGTACACTCTATGACATTGATCTTAGCAGTATCTTTTCAAATACCATGTCTACTTAGGCAAGGGAAACAAAAGAAAAATATATGGGGCCACATCAAACTAAAAAGCTTCTGCACAGCAAAGGAAACCATCAACAAAACAAACAACCTACTGATTGGGAGAAGGTATGTACAAATTGTATGTCCGATAAGGGGTTAATATTCAAAATATATAAAGAAATTATACAACTCAACAACAAAAAACAACCAACTCGATTAAAAAATAGAAAGAGGATCTGAATAGACATTTTTCAAAGGAAGACATACAGATTGCCAACAGTCACATGAAAAGAAGTTCAACATCACTAATTATTAGGGAAACGCAAATCAAACCTACAATGAGATTTCACCTCACAGCCATCAGAACGGCTATTCTTAAAAAGACAACAAATAATGAGTGTTGGAGAGGATGTGGAGAAAAGGGAACCTTCGTACACTGCTGGTGGGAATGTAAATTGATACAGCCACTATGGAAAACAGTATAGAGATTTCTCGGAAAATTAGGAATAGAGCTACCCTATGATCCAGCAATTCCACTTCTGGATATATATCCAAAGAACACAAAGATACTAATTCAAAAAGATACATCCACCCCTGTGTTCATTGCAGCATTATTCACAATAGCCAAGACTTGGAAACAACCTAAATGCCCATCAATGGATGAATGGATAAAGAAGATACGGTGTGTGTGTGTATATATATATATATATATATACAGTGTTAATACTACTCAGCCATAAAAAGATGAAATCTTGCCATTTGCAACAACATGGATGAACCTTGAGGTTATTATGCCAGGCGAAATACGTCAGATGGAGAAAGCCACATACCATCTGATTTCACTCATATTTGGAAGATAAATAAACAAGCAAAGACAAAAGATAAGGAGAACAGATTGGTGGTTACCAGAGGTGAAGAGGTGGGGGGAGGGCAAAAGGTATAAAGGGGCACATATGTATGGTGATGGATAAAAACTAGACTATTGGTGGTGAGCACAATATAGTCTATACAGAAGTTGAAATATAATGATGTACACCTAAAATTTATATAATGTTATAAACCAATGTGACCTCAATTAAAAAAAGAAAAAACTGTTGAGTACTAGTAAACGAAAAACATTTCATTGCTTTCTTAATATTTAGGTAATCATCAATAATTTACCAAGTGCCTATATCTCAAAAATGGATCCTATGTGAAATAAATTAGACCAGACATTGCCATCTAAAAACTTAATGGCTAAAATTCAATACAACCAAGAAATATAGAGGAGATAGAAAACCATGGTTCTTAACCTTATCACGAAACTCTGATAAACAGGCTTTAGACCAGCTCTCCAGGAAAGTGTACATACATCTCTAAATTTCCTACAGTTTGAGCTGGTATAGGACCCCAGTGGACCCCAGAGTAAGAGCCCATGCCATAGATAGTCAAATAGTAAATAGTGACTACATCTGTTATAAGACAAGGGCAATTACATTTATATGGCACGTGTCAAAGAAGGAACTACAGAATTCTTGTACTTCAACAGAAATTTGATTAAAGACATTCCTAATCATTCTGAAAGTTCTAGTGTAAATGGTTCCTTTTCCCCTAAAAAAAATATGTATATGACTGAGAAGAGCAATAATTCTCACAAATTTATGCTGTAGTAGGGACAGAATGGATATGAGGGGTTAATATTAAGGGTCTAAGAAACCACATGCTTGAGAATAATTGTCTAAGTTTTGTTTGCAAGCCGAGGCACAACAGCCACTTAAACAAAAATAGCTTAAAAGATTTCCAGCTGAGCTTTTTAGAATTAGTCTCCTGCACATCTAGTGTGGAGTTGTGGATTACTGCAGGGCCCTGCTGAGGTTACCAAGTTATAAATGCTCCCTCTCTTCTTTTATAACCTAGTTTTCTGTTCAAATAAATTTAAAATGTGTTCATTCCAATTCTTTCTTTGCCATTCCAGCCCACAGTAATTTTTCTCTCTGTTCTTACAGACAGACAGCACCATCCGGCCTGGGGTCACAAGTACAATTAAATGTGGAGGTCCTCTGCCAAGAGCTTACAGCTAACATAATGAAGCTAGAAAAGGTGACTGATTTCTTTCTTGTGTTTGGGGGACAATCAAGGTAGTGCTTGTCAATTGCCATAGATCAGGGGTTACACACTAAAGCACCTTTGGTGTGCAGCAGGCGACCTCAATGACCAATCCCAGCCAGGGGATTACACTGTAAATGTGAAAGGATATTTTTTATTTCCACAAAGAAATAGGTTTTAATCTCATTCTCCTTGTTGGTCTATCTTCTGGTTTTCCTCCGTGGTTAGAAATATGTCTCTGTACCATAGGGCCCAATGCTAAGTCACCACTGACACAGGGCTCTGTGGAGGGACACTGGAGGGAGTGTCCCTACCAGAGAGTAAGCCCAGCTCCACCCAGGCTGATTGTTGCCATACTTACCATATTGCATTCAGTCTCTATTGCAACCCTGGGAGATAGATGTCCCTGTTCTATCTGACAGAAGAAGAATCAAAGTTTCAAATTAACTTGCTCAAGGAGACACACCTAGAAAGTTGACTGACCTGGAATTACAAGCAGGTCGATCTGACTCCAAAGTGCATAGAAGCCCCTTGCTTTACTGCTCCTCAGAATCCAACCTGAGGCTTTGCTGATAGGTCACTCATGTACCTTGACCTCTAAAAGTATCTTCCTATGGGGCAACTTTAGGGCAAACCTGTCCTTTCGCTTGTAGAAGTCAATAGAAGGGTGAACAAGGAGAAGAAGATAGACATGCCAGAAATTGCCCAAAGTGAAACCTAGTAACACTTCTTACTTCTCGTTACACCATGTCTATCCCCTCGCATCTGATACTTTGCTTTTACCCTAATCCTTAAGGAAAGGTTTAGAGTGAAGTGTTCGATTCCAACTGCTACCACAAATGCCCAATATGTGGTAGCTTTCCCATAATAATGCACTTGTGCTCACTTGGGAAGAAACATAAAATACAAATGAGTCAAATTATGTTTGTTTTGTTATACTAAATGTTATCTAGCGTTTAACCACTAAAGTATTCAGAGCAAAGGACTTTCCAAACTTCTGTTCTAAACTAAGGTATGACAGATAATTACTATTGAATCATTGTATCTATGGGCAAACTTGGAAACTTTTTCTCTTTTAAATCCAAAATCAACTTAGAGAAGGTCTGGTGTAGCCACCAGAATTGTTTTCCTTTCTAAAATGTCACTTGCTGAGAATTGAAGATAAATTATTTTTTTGTGTAATGAAATGCTTACAAATGTTTGGCTTCCATGCTGACGTAGAGAACGGGTAGTATTAATTTTCTATTTTGTTCACTCTGGCATACAGTGGTATTCTTTAGACCAGAAGCACACAGAATCCCGCTGCCCTCTTTTGCATTTCTTCTTGCTCTCCTGCCAGGCCTAGCTAAGACACCACATTCTGTAATGAGGGACAGAGAAATAGGAGAGCTTGTCCACAACAGGCCGACGGCTGGCCCCATCTTGTACAGGGCTTCAGATAGAGCCCAGCCACTCAGCTAAGAGGCCTGGAGTACCCGAAGAAACCTGTGTCCCAAAGCAGAGGCAGTAAAAAGTGGATTTAGGGTCAAAATGCGTATATTGACGTTCTAAAAAGTTCTAATCTGCACACATTGCTCAAAGGAACCTAAGCATAAGAATAGTTACCAGGCCACACCCATATTATTTTTGATTGGTCCGCCCCCCTCCTCAGAGGCAATCTGGCAATAATACAGCACAGCCTAGTGAAGTGGCAGCTACATGCTGTGGGAAGGTTGGAGCCATGTCTCAGCTCTTTTTACTCATTACCAGCAATTCCTTTCTTCTCGCCCTCAGGGACTGGCCATGTCTCAGCCTCGTGATCTGCCCTGCTTGTAACCTCCTGATTTCTGTCCATGGCATCACTGCCCTTTCAGTCATCCTTGTTGGAAATCTAAGAACAATTTTTAACTCCTTCCTCACTTGCCACTGATTGATTAATTAGTTGACAAGTCCTATGCAGTCTGTCTTCAAATGTCTCCTCAAATTCTCCTTCCACTGACAAAATCTTAGTCCATTCTGGCCCCCTACCACCAGCCTAATAGTGTGAAATCAGATCCCATTATGGTCTTTATTTGCATTTTCCTGATTACTACTGCAGTTGAACATCTTTTCATCTATGTATTGGCCATTTGGATTTTCTTCTGTTAATTGCCCTTTATCTCCTTTGTTTTACTTTTGGGATTTTTGTCTTTGTAGGTGTATTTTACATATTTTGAATATCAGTCCTTTGTTGCATTTCTTTTTCTGCCTTCCCACTCCTGCTTTTCCATTTACCTTTGGTCCTGTGGGATAGGTAGGGAAGACATGAAGTAGGAATGTGGGAATGAAGGCGAGGCCTTTTATGGGTGAAGAAGTGAATGCTTATTTTCTTAGTAGTGGAAATGGCATTAATGGTGGAGCAGTGTAGAAGAAAGAGCATGGTTTTGGGAGTCAGACCTCTGTTCTTATCCCTGCTCCGCCACCTACTGTCTGCGTAACTGGTCTTGTTGTGCAGCTTCTCTGGCCCTCAGTCTCAGGTGTGAAACCTGCCTCTGTGTGGTGGTGTGTGGTTCCGGTGGGCACGTGTGAAGTTGCTGGCACAGACACATTAGATCTTCGCTTACCCTGTGTGTGCCTGTAAGACCTCATAGACTGTTCTTCCAAAAGAAGAATATGGTCTCTTTCTTTTGTTCCATGGGGTTCCCTGCTCCCATCACAGTATTGGTTGTTAAGAATTCCTTGCTCTGAATTCTTTTTTTTTTTTGCTGGGAAAGATTTGCCCTGAGCTAATATCTGTTGCCAATCTTTCTTTTGTTTTTCCCCTTCCCAAAGCCCCAGTACGTAGTTGTATACTCTAGTTGTAAGTCCTTCTAGTTCTTCTGTGTGAGCCACTGCCACAACATGGCTACTGACAGATGAGTGGTGTCGGTCCATGCCCAGGAACTGAACGTGGGCTGCTGAAGTGAAGTGCACCGAACATCAGGGCTGGCTCTCTGAATTCTTTAAAGTTCATTTACTAACACATTTACTGAGCACATTTTTAATGCCCAACACTGTACTGTAGTCTTGAGATCCAGAGACATGCCATGGTCCCTGTCCCTGTGAAATTCAATCCTCTGGGAAATATTGTATAATATCTAATAGGAGGGTTAAACATTATTATGTGGTGTTTGTCTGATTCAAACCATCAAATGGTCTCATACGACCAGTTTTGCATTGTCTCTGAATGCATTTGCGTCACACCTGGTGTTGCCAATGTTCTTGTTCTTTTTCTTCCATCTGATTTCTCTTGGTCTCTACTGACATTTTCTTCTTTGTGACCCTCTTTCTTTTTTAGCCCTATCTTTTTTATTTTAAAGTGGCTTGTCAAACTGAGTTCTATTCCATTGAAAAGCATTTACTTGCCTGATCTAAATTTAACACATGTAGCTTTTTATTCAAGGTAGAATAGATTAATCTCAAGCATTATATAGGCCATAGCAAATATGCCCTCAATGCTCTCAATACACTCCATTCTATTTAATAACAGGAGCTTCTCTCTTATTATTTCAAGATACAAAACAACTTACAGAAGCTGCTTGAGAATGGTGACTGACTGATTGACCAGATTGCTTGGGCCAACATAATACCTCGCGCTTCCCTTTGAAGAAGGTGCTCCCTGAGGCGTTCTGGTGGAGCGCTCCCTGCTGGCAGAGGAGCGAGCGGACGGGCATCCCCAGCCGTGTGTGGGCTTGGAGGTCTCCAGCTCAGGAAAGGGGGAAAGGGGAATAATTTGGTTCCCGTGCAATAAAAGTTGACCTTGATTCTCTGAGGAAGTTTCCAGTGCTGCTGCCTGAAGAAGACAGACCCATCTCTGGAGGTCTAGGGAAGGGCCTGGTGGACACTCTCTTGGATGCTTGTGGTTCGGTGGTTATCGTGACTGTGTCAGCAAACACACTCCACTTCGTGCCTTTTCTGTCCTCCCAACCCTCCTTTACTCCCCTTTTAACCAACCTTCAAACTAAGGGATATATCATATGCCAACAAACTTGATATGGTCCTTTAAAGAACTAGCCATGACTCCAAAAAGGCAATAAATAGCTCTAATGGACAGACTTGCTTCAAACAAACAAATAACACCAATGTTTTGTCTTTTTCTTTCTTTCTTTCTTCTGCTGTTATGTTCTGGTTTAAATCACCTGTGTATTATAACTTCTCAGTTGAGTATTAGCAAGAATATCGGGCAAAGGGGATTAAACTATCCCATTTATGTTTGTATTATTCCTCTAACTAATATCTAATTGGACTGATTCTCACCCACCCCAGGTCAAGAATCTGTTGAGACATGGGGCTGAAGTACTAAATTAAACTTACTTTGAAAGCAAAACTAATCTTTAAGCCAAAAAGTATAATAGTGATTTTAATACAGGATGAAAAACACTGAATTTTTAAGATTATAGGTGGACTATGTTAGTTTTGAAACAGGATGTCTGTATTAAGTGCTGAAACCCATTTCAGCATGATGATGGCTTTTCTCTTTTGCAGACTAAAATAAAGAAATAACTGGTGGTTTGATAACTTCTATTTACCATATGGATTGGCTGGTTTTTTATTAATACTTAGGTACCATAAGATCTCTAATACAAAAGATATTCTGTTTCTATCTGCAATGCATTTTATAATCATTTCTATGAAATGTATTTTGTTTAATCAAATAAGCTAATAAGTGAATTGGTTACATCATTTGTATTTGTTAGCCTACTGGACAAGAATTGTGCCTGGTGCACCCCGGCTTTTAATAAATGCTCATTCGTTAAAATGCCCTGCTAACACTGTGTTTTGTCAGTTTGTAAATTCTTTTAACTAAGACAATATGTTTTAACTGCTTCTCACCTCCTCTCTACTATTTCCAACTCACCCATACTTCTTTCCTCCCAAGTATTCATTTCAAAACTCAAAAATGATTTAAGTTCTTGGGTTGTAATCATATAGGGGAAAGAAAATGAACTTTGAAATCAGAAAACCAGTGCTTGATTCCTGGGTCCACATTTTATGAGTTGTGTGATCTTAAGCAAGATATTTGGCCATTTTCCTACATTTTATTGATGAGGCTGTAAATACCAAAGAAGAGTGTCATTGTGAGAATTAAATGTGATAATGTCTCTAAAGCACATCACCATGTCAGGTAAGTGGCATACTCTCATAACAGGTGCCATATTCATTACTGTATAGAATGTTTTCATGTCTGACATTCCACTTTTATAAAAGTTGTATGTCAGTGCTTTATAGTCAAAATGCATTAGAGATTCAAGTGGGTCAGCCACCTCTGGAGAGAAATTTTACAACTGTACAAATAGCCTTTAAAACATTCAAATTTCACTGACTTAATAATCTGGTATCTAGAAATTTATCCTAAAGCAATAAGCAGAGATCTAGTCAAAATTTATATACAAGAATATTCTTTGAAGCTTTATGATAGCAAAATATAGACTCTTAAATATTCAATAGCAGAACAGTTAAATAATATAGCTATTTAGAATTGTATTGTCAAAGAATAGCATAAATAATAGCGTTAAAAGGGTAGGCACAAAACTACATGGTATGATCCCAATTTTATGAAGAAACTCCTACGTGTATGTTTGTATGTTTACACATATACACATACATATGGAAGCACACACACATTGACCTTTTCTATATTCTCTAAAGTTGGTATAATGAGCAGTTGCTTCCTTTTTTAATCAGATGAGTTGATTAAAAACATTAAGTAGCTCTCAGCAGGGAACCACAGCTTGTAACTATGCCCCCCACATGCAACACTGCTGCTCTTTCTACACCAGAAGCCGCTATTTTAGTGGTCTTTTTTCAACAACCACTACAGTTGACTCTTCCAAAGAGAAAGAAAGCACTTTGTTTCTAGATTTAGTTATTTTTGCTTTGGGGATGTTGTTTATTTTATTTTTTGTTACTAGCTCCTAAGTCAAAATCTGGTGCAGGTGGATCTGAACGGTGATGCCCAGGTCACATCGCTGCATAGTAACTACAAAGAATCATGGGGAAGCAAGCATATGAGGTTTTTCAGCCTCCACCACCTAGATACGAAAGTAAGGAATTCTAACGTCGGAAGTGGTTTCAGATACTAAGTGGCCAAAATAAGAGCAAATGTCCACCATATACCTTGCCCTTTAAAACTTGAGTATTACCCTTCTAGAATCAGGAGAAAAAAACCTTAGAAAAAGATTTTTGGTTGTAATACTATTTCTATGCATTCTGATATTTTCATTTATGATTAAATATATACCATTTTGGTGAACAGAAATTACCAGTCTCACGTAAAGTGGAAACGCTATTATTATTGACCTCTCAAGCTTTGTGAATTTTTAAGATACTTTCCGACATATACTCCACATTTCCCAGGTGTTCATTTATACAAGTCTTTGAAACCATCCCAGACACTGTGTGTGTGTGTGTGTGTGTGTGTGTGTGTGTGTGTGAGGAAGATTGGCCGTGAGCTGACATCTCTTGCCAATCTTCCTCTTTTTTGCTGAGGAAGATTAGCCCTGAGCTAACATTTGTGCCCATCTTCCTCTACTTTACATGGGACGCTGCCACAGCATGGCTTGATGAGTGTTGTGTTGGTCGGCGCCTGGGATTTGAACCTGCAAACTCCAGGCTGCCAAAGCAGAGTGCACAAATGTAACCACCACACCACTGGGCTGGCCCCCATACACATTTTTTAAGATGCCTTTTCCTTGCCTTCCACAGCTCGTCCCAATTCATAAATTCATGGTGTCAGACTGAAAATTTTCCAACTTAAATGTGAACTGTCTCATATGCTCTTTTGATTTATATATCCTAATAGTGAAATTCAGGTGATGCTTTCCATGTTTATCTGTTTGTTTCTGGTGATCTGAAGGTCGTGGACACTAACATGGTATAGATAGCCCAGGTGATTTTGCTCTCAAGCATTTTTTTAAAAGTCAAAATTCTACACATCAGTAATAGTTACACTGTCATTTGTAACCTGATCTTCTCACAAGAAGTGATAAAATATTCTTTTCTTGTGCTTCTTTTAAGCCTATCCCTGCCAATAATGATGATATTACCAGTTCCGGGCTAAAAAAAAAAAATCAGAGACAGTAAATGAAGCATCTTTGACCACTGAATCTCCAGCTCTTCATTTTTTCCAAATGCTAAGCCTTATCCAAAGCAACCTACAGATTCAATGCAATCCCTATCAAGATTCCAATACCATTTTCCACAAAAATAGAAAAAACAATACTAAAATTTGTATGGAACCACAAAAGATGCCGAACAGCCAAACAAAGTGATCTTGAGAGGGAAGAACAAAGCTGGAGGCATCACACTCCCTGATTTCACACTATATTACAAAGCTATAGTAATCAAAACAGTGTGGCACGGGCATAAAACAGACACATAGATCAATGGAATGGAACTGAGAGCCCAGAAATAAACCCAAACATATATGGTCAATTAATTTACAACAAAGGAGGCAAGAATATACAATGGGGAAAGGACAGTGACTTCAATAAATGGTGTCAGGAAAACTGAATAGCCACATGCAAAAGAATGAAAGTAGACCACTATCTTACACCATGCACAAAAATTAACTCAAAATGGATGAAAGACTTGAATGTAAGATCTGAAACCATAAAACTCCTAGAAGAAAACATGGGCAGTAAGCTCCTTGACATCGGTCTTGGTAATGATTTTTTGGATCTGACTCCAAAAGCAAAGGGAACAAAAGCAAAAATAAACACATGAGACTACATCAAACCAAAAAGCTTCTGCACGGCAAAGGAAACCATCAACTAAATGAAAAGGCAACTTACCGAATGGGAGAAAATATTTGCAAATCATGTATCTGATAAGGGGCTAATATCCAAAATATATAAACAACTCATACCACTCAAGAGCAAAAAAAAAAACAAATCCGATTAAAAAATGGGCAGAGGATCTGAATAGACATTTTTCTAAAGATATAAAGATGGCCAACAGGTACATGAAAAGGTGCTCAACATCACTAATCATCAGGGAAATGCAAATCAAAACCACAATGAGAAATCAGCTCACACCTGTTAGAATGGCTATCATCAAAAAGACAAGAAATAAGTGTTGACAAGGACATGGAGAAAAGGGAACCCTTGTGCACTGTTGGTGGGAAAGTAAATTGGTGCAGCCACTATGGAAAACAGTATGGAGGCTCCTCAAAAACTAAAAATAGAACTACCATATGATCCAGCAATTCCATTTCCAGGTATTTATCCCAAGAAACCAAAAACACTAACTCGAAAAAGTATCTGCACCCCATGTTCACTGCAGCATTATTTACAATACCCAAGATATGTAAACAATCTAAATGTCTATTGATGGATGAATGGATAAAGAAAATGTGGTATATAAATACAACAGAATATTATTCAGCCATAAACAATAAAATCTTGCCATTTGCGACAATGTGGAAGGAGCTTGAGGACATTATGCTAAGTGAAATAAGACAGAGAAAGACAAATACTGTATGATCTCACTTATATGCAGAATCTTAAAAACAAAAAAACTCATAGATACAGAGAACAGATTGGTGGTTGCCAGAGGCAGGGGGTAGGAGGTGGGCAAAATAAAATGGGTGAAGGGGGTCAAAATGTACAAACTTCTAGTTATAAATAAATAAACCATGGGGATGTAATGTACACATGGTGACTATAGTTAACGATACTGTATTCCATATGTGAAAGTTGCTACGAGAGTAAATCTTAAAAGTTCTCATCACAAGAAAAAAATTTTTTTGTCACTATGTATGGTGACAAGTGTTAACTAGGCTATCGTGGTGATCATTTTGCAATATATACAAATAGCAAGTCATTATGTTGTACACCTGAAACTAATATAACATTATATGTCAATTATACCTCAATTTAAAAAGAAAGAATTTCTGTTTTTAGCTACTCTTGCTAAGGTGAAATTCTTTTCAGTGTCTGCTTTTAGTCTCCTAAGTGGCTGTTATAGGTCTAATTCTGTCTTCTAGGGAAGTGTATTTCCTCAAAGAACATTTTAAAAAGCAGCAAAGATATGTTTGATTTTATGATATTCAGTGAAAAAAATCTGAGTGCAAAATTATGTGACAACTCCTAGGTAAAAATATTCAGCCATATGGACAAATCCCTGGAAGGGAATACAAAGTAATGAAAATACTTAAGGTGGTAAAATTGTGAATTACAAAATGGTTTTCCTTTAATATTGCTGTTATTTGACAAAAAAAGATAATTTTTTAAAATGCTAAGCGTTTTTCTAATTTGAAAAAAACAGAGACCTGACTGTTGTCACTTTACTTCTTGTAATTTCTCTTGTTTCTAATCACTTTATATAGTCTCTCTTCACATACACACACACACACACACACACACACACACACACACACACACACACACACACACACACACACACACCATCCACCATACCAATAATCCCAGCATGGGGTAATGAAAAGCGGGAGGGGAAGATGGCCCTTGCTTCCCATAGACAAAACCGCTGTCTCAATGAGTCTTGGTGAACCATGTAGCCCGTTCTCCTTAGGTCTTTATATATTCCGCCAGAAAGTCTTGCTTGCACTGTTCTCTCTGAAACTGACCTTGATTGTCAGAAAGGCCTTCTGATACATAGAAGTGAGAGAGTCACACAGGGAAACAAGCATCCCTCTGCCCTGCCACCACTGCACCAATTTGGGGGCATGTTAGCATGCCTCCTTCTGTCTCCAGAAAGTTACAATTATGCATTTTCAGAATGTTGTTGTTCTGTTTCTAATTGTTCCTAAGCTATCTGTGCATAAATAATTTCAACCATCTACTTTTTTCATTCCCCCTCCCCATATGATAATGGAGTGATAGCATAGCCAATAATCTCTGGACCGGAGCAGTGTAGGCTCTTGCCCTCCCTCACTCTTGGGCCCTGGCCAGGCAGTGACCTAGCAGCCCTTCGTTCTTTCACCAATTCAAGATGATGACTGTGAACTCTATTCCTCTCGTCTGCACATAGATGAGCCACAGGAAGTAACAAAAATCTTCCCCAGGACCTAGAGCTGGGGATGGCTTGCCCCGGGGTGAAAGCTACTCCAGGGAGAGTGCAGTCCAAGGCAGTAGAAGTAGGAGAGAAATAGGTTTGTTAGCTGCCAAAAAGAATGTCTGTGCAATCTTGTCT
Organism: Tapirus indicus; assembly: GCA_031878705.1. NCBI lineage: Eukaryota > Metazoa > Chordata > Mammalia > Perissodactyla > Tapiridae > Tapirus > Tapirus indicus. The sequence goes on from CM062925.1 coordinate 44,802,487, forward strand.
AACCAGCATCATCCTAATGCATTCTAATTTGTTTTACTTGTAATTTTTAACACCTGTATTGAGGTATAATTTATACACAGTAAACTACACGTTTAAACTGTACCATTTAAGTTTTGACATAAGTATATACTTGTGAAACCATCACCACAATCAATAAACATTTCCATCACCCCCAAAAGTAATCTGATTGCAATCCCTTTCTTGTGCCCCTCTCTACACACCCCATGCTCCAGCAACCACAGATCTGCTTTCTGTCTCTATATATGTTTGCATTTTCTAGAATTTTAAATAATTGGAACTATACCTTATTACTCTTTTTTGTCTGGATTCTTTCATTCAGAATAAGATTTATCTACTTTTAGTGTGTTTCAATAATTCCTTCCTTTTTATTGCTGAATAGTGTTCCATTGTATGTATATATCACAAATTGTTTATTCATCAGCCTGTGGATGGACATTTGGGTTGTTTCTAGTTTTTGTTTATTACAAATAAAGCTGCTATGAATATTCCTGTATGAGCCTCTGTGTGGACATACACTTTCATTTCTCCTGGCTAAACACATAGGAGTGGAATGGCTGGGTCATATGGCAGATATGTTTAACTTGTTAAGAAACTGCCAAACTGTTTTTCCAAAGTGTACCATTTAACATTCCCACCAGCGGTGTATGAGAGGGCCAGTTACTATACATCCTCACCGACCTTGATATGATCAGTCTTTTAAATTTTAGACTTTCTAATATAGGTGTGTTATGGTGTCTCATTGTAGTTCTAATTTACATTTCCCTAATGAATATTGATGTTGAGCATCTTTTCATGTGCTATTTGACATCATCTGTGTATCTTTGGTGAAGTGTCTGTTCAAATCTTTTGCCCATTTTTTATTGGACTGTTTTATTATTGAGCTTTGAGGGTTCATTATATATTCTGGATAAAAGTCCTTTATCAGATATGTGATTTGCAAGATTTTCTGCCAGACCGTGGCTTGTATTTTCATTTTCTTTATGTCTTTTTTTTGTGTGTGGGGGGGGAAGACCAGCCCTGAGCTAACATCCGTCGCCAATCCTCCCCTTTTTGCCGAGGAAGACTGGCCCTGGGCTAACATCCGTGCTCATCTTCCTCCACTTTATATGGGACGCCGCCACGGCGTGGCTGACAGGCAGTTCGTCGGCGGGCGCCCGGGATCCGAACTCGCAAACCCCGGGCTGCCAAGCGCGGACTAAACCACTGCGCCACCGGGCAGCCCCTTCTTTATGTCTTTTAAAGAAAGGTTCTCTCCTCCCCAGTGCTCTGCTCTCCTAACTATAGCCACCTGGGTTTACTCCCACCTCCATTTCTGCAGCTCATTTCTGCAGCTTATTTCTGCCTCGGTTCCCCTCTCTGCCCCACAGCTTGAAATCCCTCTCCAGGCAGTCAGCCGGGGCAATCGTAGGGCTCATCTCCATTGTTTACCTTCTCTCAGGCATAACTGTCCTTCATTACCTGATTTTTAGTGTCTTGAAAACCATTCTTCATATATCTTGTCTGGATTTTTTGGTTGTTTCAGGTGTTAAAATCAAAAACAAATGGAGGGAGCTGGCCCGGTGGTGCAGCGGTTTAGTCTGCGCTTGGCAGCCCGGGGTTCGCGGGTTCGGATCCCCGGCGCCCGCTCACGCACCGCCTGTCAGCCACCCTGTGGCAGCGTCCCATATAAAATAGAGGAAGATGGGCATGATGTTAGCCCAGGGCCAGTCTTCCTCAAGCAAAAAAAAAAGAGGAAGATTAGCAACGGATGTGAGCTCAGGGCTGGTCTTCCTCACATAAAAAAAAAAATTAAATTAAATTAAATTAAAAAACAAAAACAAAAACAAATGGAGACCAGCCTTGAAAATTCCCAGAGCAGACAAAACAGTTTAGTCATACAAGTAAAGCTTAATCTGGCTTATTTTGCAAGACTAACTTGACCTGGGTAATTTCTTGTTGAGCCTCTGGAAATCATAAGCAAAACTTAAACTGTTTTCCAAGGTTGATATGAGGTAACCATTGACCAGCTCCCTATCATTTAAGAAAGTTCTAATATTATAACCAATCACTGTAACTGCCTTCTGACTTCTGTACTGAAAAACAGTAAATGCCTTCTCACTATATAAGCTGCTTTATAACACTATACCCCTGAGTGTCATTCCATGTTTGGTTGGAGTATTCCTGGTTCGAGAACTGTCTTTTTGGTGTGTGCAGAATAAACTTTTACTACTTACTACTTCAGTGATTCATTGGTTTTGCTTTGGATATTTTTGAACTTTTGACACAAGAGAGAAGAGAAATCTAGTCCCTGTTACTCCATCTTAGATAGAAATAGAAGTCCCACGCCAGAAAAAATTTGACATCAAGGACTGGAAACCAGGTAGAAAGAACTGTTAACTTGGTGACAGAAAAGGGAAATATAACACTAAGATAGCATGGAGGTAGGAAACCAGTGTTTGGGGAACAAGAGAGAAGTGGTTGAAACTATTAAAGCTTGGAAGCTCAGGAGGGGCTCCCTGGAGCTGACACCCGGCTCTCTGAGGAAGGAGCACAACAGGTGCACGACTGTCTCAGATGGAGCGTAATGAGGCCGGTTCTGCAAATCTTGGGAAAACTGCAAGCTGGATTCAGCTGCTGCTACAGAAATGAACTGCCACGGCCAGGGTGAAGAAGTGTGAATAAAGTGACACTGGAATAGGAAGAAGTCAAGAAGTTCTCAGGGAACAGATGGGAAGGAGCAATCCCTTCTTCACTTTCAGCCTCACAGGCTTTCGGTAGTGCCCCCTGTTAGCAGAATCGAACAGGGAGCAGAGATATGAAGAGTCTCCACAGTAGCGTCACAAAGCGGAGTCTAGAAGGGAGGGCTCAGAGCTCCCTTCTATGTATCTGCTCTCTACTACCTACCCCGTTGGCTACTCAGCAGCCATACACACCCTTCTATACATACTTGAACGCTCACACAAGAAACAGAACTGTCTAACGAGACGCAACTATACTTCATACAGAGGAAGATATTCTCACCCTTATCTGAAAATGATGAGATGCGAAGTCCTAACATTCATTGTCTGCGGTGCAGCAACTTCCGCAGGCTGCGTGGAGACCTGCCCGCACCCGCCGCCACCTCTGCCGCCGCCTCCAGGAGCTCCCCGCTGCCCCGCGCCCAGGTGTTTGGTGGGTCGGAAGCCTCAGTGATGCAGGAGCGGCCACAGTGGGCTGAGGACTTGCTTCGCTCCCATGCACATCCCCCTGCTCCACAGCCCCCGATTCAAGGAGTTCTTCCGGCGTGAGGAGGTGACACGGCCCTACGAGGTGTCCGGGGACCTGCACATCATGCTTCTCCCTCTGATCCCCACGCCGTCCCCGGACGAGCCCCGGCCGCCGCCTGATGACCCTGGTTGCACCAGCCTCTCCCCGGGGAGAGGGGGGGCCTCGAGGAATTGGAGGTGCGAGAGGACCCCCGCCATCCAGTCCTGCCCAGGAGGTCCTGGATCTCCCCTTGAAGTCTGGGAGCACGGAAGAGGCGTCCAGGCCCCCGCCAGAGGCCCCCCTCACCGAAGCTGAGCTCGCTCTCTTCTACCCTTCTCCAAGGAAGAAGGTGCAGGCCCCACTCCTACCCACATGGGTGAGCCGGCAGCGATGCAGGCAGAGTCCGAAAGGCTGGACCAGGAACCTCGGGGGCCAGGAGGGCAGGAGAAGGAAGCAGTGGAGGAAGACGAGGGCCCACCCCAGCCTATCTGAGGCAAGCCACAGAGCTCATCACCCAGGCCCTGCTCCAGAGAAGGCAGGGGCCTACCCTGGGGCTCTGCAGGGCTACCAGGTCGGGGTGCACATTCTGCTTCAGAGAGTTCCCGACGACCCATCCCCTGCCCGCTGGGAGGGTGTGAAGAAGATAGCTGAGTGCCTGAAGCTGGTGGAGGAAATCCTGCACTTGCACCTGTCCCAGCTCCACCCAGAGAGGGAGTGGACCCTCCCCCAGGAGTCCAGCTCCAGCCCTGCCGGCCACCTCCTTCTCCTCTCCGTGGTGCTGGCCCTGTCTCCTGGTCTTGAAACTCCAGGGCACATTTCTGTATGTAACTGGACCAAGAATGAGAGAAATAATGAATTCTCGGCTCCCTAAAAAAAGAAAATAAATTTTTAAATAAAATAATTAAAAATTAATAAAATTATCTTAATTATTCCTCAAACTTGGTCACAGTGCCATCTGAATATTCTGTTCTCTGATGACTAAACTGTAAAGTTAGCCTCCAACAAAACTTGAATAAAATATTAAAGGGAGGAAGAGAGAAAATTGTTACTATACACACATTTACAATATATATACCATACAAACACACACACATGGAAAGCAAGGAAGACAACATGCATAGCTGCTATAGTCTTCATTTCTGTAACTAATCACAAAGATATATTTATAACCTCTTCCTTCCTACACTACCCATTTCATCTTTTCTTTGCCCTCAGAAAGAACCTCAGCTGGTCATGATTCTTTACCTAATGAGGTGACCCAAATCTTTATTTCTGAAGGGTCTGAATTCTCAGAGCCTTTCTTTTTCTTTCTGTTGTTTTTCATTGTTGGGGCTGTAGTTTTCAGTTGCCTGTTGGTTCAATGGCAGTAGTAGATCAAAATGAATATTTGGTAGTCTTAGCTTCCAATTCAATGGAAATATTTGTCCCATTAGGAGCCCAAATCTCAAACCAGCAGAGTTCAAAACTGCAAGGATGGGAAGCAAGAATTCTGCAAATGGGTTATGAGTTGTAATCGTGAAAGGAGCCGTTGCTGCCTCCAACCTTGACTCTTGGACCCATGGCTATAGGAGAGGCACATGTATATTGGTTTCTGCTTCATAGTATCTCCTGCATCCTGTGTGATAGAACCACCTGATTTCAGGGTGTCTCTCCTAACTGGCAGCTAAGAGGGGCTTCAGCAGGCCATGCCACTGTCCTATTAAGCCAGCAGCTTCTGAGTGATGGAGTATGTGACAAAAACCAGTGGATTCCACGGGCACTTCCCTTCTGCTGAAATTCTTTTGCTGTGAAATGAGCTTCTTGATCAGAAGCAGTGTGGTGTGGAATGTGAAGTCACATGGTGGTGAATAAGGCAGAAACATTAGGGGCAAGGAAGACAGATCAATATCGAGAACACATATCTAATCCAAAGCAGACAAATCTCTTTCCCCTCCATGCTGGAAGAGGTCCAATGTAATAGTCTTGCCACCAAGTGGCAGGCTGGTCCACAGGGAAATGATGCTCTATTGAAGGCTCAGTGACTCTCTGCTGTGCCAAGTTAGGCATCCAGCCGGGTCAGCCTCGGGGAGGAAAAGTCCATGTGGTTGAACCCAGAAGGAAACATCATGATAAGTGACATTTATTCTCTATTGAAAGATTAAAATTTCAATGGGTTATTTTAGATTGAATGCAGAGCCAGGACTCTTGCCTTTACAGCTGCACTTCCAGAAAAGAAATGAGATATTCACAGGTTCCAGTCTGTCTCCTCGTCAGCACTGGACTTGTTAAAATGCTATTTATTTAGTGAATGCTCTATTAGGAAGTCAGTCAGAGCCTGTCAGCTGTCAGGGTGGTGTGAAAAATTTCCTAGATTGCTTGGCATCAAATGGTTCTGTTATTTCAGGAGAGAACAGTGGTGAAAAAGCAATCTGCATTTCCTCCACTGCACTTTCCCTCATTTTTAAATGTGGCAAATTTCCACTCAAGGGTTAAACTCACCCTTGGGAAATTAAGCCATTTCTTGCTAAACTAAGAAGTAAGAACAACAGTCACATGATAAAGCTGGGGCTCTGACACGGTTGATCTGTGTAACGTTGCGTGGAGGATGCGACGTGTTGTCGGCTTTACAGACAAGCATATTGTGACCCAATTTGTGTGCCAGGCAGTTGTTCCAGAGAGGTAGTTTACTGACACAAGAAAATTGAAGGCAGAGTACTGATTGCACAATCAAAGCCCAGTGGCTGCTGAACTGAATAAAACGCTGTGTAAATCCAGACGTCACCCTGGAGTAAAGAAAATTAAATAACAAGGAGGAAGAGGGATTAACTTGCAATGAAACACCAGGTGATTTCTACCTGAGTCACCCCGTCCAACAGTGACCTAGTGGGCTAAGCCCAGTAAATTAGTCTCCATCCAGGTTCAAATGTCTCCCCAAGGGCAGGATCCTACTGGCAATCCTGGTAAAAGAAGTATACCTAGATCTGAAAGGAGGCAGCATACACATCCTTTTGCTGTGATTGTTCTTGAACTCTTAGGAAAACTTAGAAGAGATTTTCAATTGTATTTTACATCCTTTTGTATGATCAGTGAGTAATACAAGATATTGATGCTTTCCTCTAACACTATTTTCTCTAACGCTGCAACATGAAATTCAGCTTAAGGCGGGTCTCTTGCAGGCTTGTGATTGTATTGGTCCTACTGCCCGAATGGATTTTCGAATGAATTTTATAAAAACAATAACACTGTATATGGGCTCTTTGAGGGGCTTGAGACCCCTCACGGTTCCTGATCTTTTTCCTTGGACTGTCAATGTCAGGCATAATCATTAATTTCAAAGAACAGTGATATGAAAACAGGTCTCCAAAAGTGAGATGAATTTGGTGGTCATTTGGAGTAACTGTAAACCTTCCTGAGCAACTGATTCATTTCTCCTTTTGAGGGGAACTGTATTAAATTAGGTGGGAATCCAAACTCTATGTCAAGTTGTAGTCTCCAGAAAGATCTTGGAAATATACCCTCCCCTGATTTACCAGGGAATGAAAGAACATGACTAGGTCCAATCAGAACTAAAGTCTTCCATTTTTATATGGAGCCTAATGAAGCTTAAAAGTTTGCTAAATGTTATCTGGGGAAGTGGTGATAAATATAAAATAAGGACACTTGTAAAGCTTTTGAAGCTATAAAATGGCATAAAACTATAATATGATGATGGCACTAAGAGAGCTGCATTTTCTCTGAGATGAGTAATAATAATGGCTGGAATAGATTTGTGTGAAAGGCCGTCAGCTTTCTATTTGCTTCTGCTCTAAGTACATAGTCTCACATGACCATACCTGCTACTGAGATGGAAACATCGAATCAGGAACACAGGCTTCCTGAAAAAATAGGTGTATCTGTTTCTAAATCAATATTTGAATAGTCTTTTGTTTGGGTACCATCAGGCTTCTCACATATGAAAGACTTTCTGACATTTGGGTAAATATTAATAAATCAGCCCATGATGTTTATAAAGGACAAAATATGTCACTTTCATCCTCTGCTTCCACCTTCACAAACAGGACCTGAGATAGTAAGGTTAAAATAATTTTCTGGAGGCCGTGCAGCCAGGACTAACCAAAGGGGACTTGCCTTAGACAATTCTGCTTCCTCTCAAATCTGGGAGCTCATCACATAGATGTTTTTATCCTTATACACCTGTACTGCCTAGACCCTGGTTTGAAGAAATGAGCAAGCTTGGAACTTAGTTTTTCCTCCCATGAATTTGGTTTTCATTAAGTATTTAGGATCCCATAAACACTTTCCTATTTCATGTTTGATCATATATATATATATTTTTTTTTTTGGTACTTGGCACCAATAAGGGATACAGCACCACACAGTGTAACTAGACACTGTAATTCCCAGGTGAGACTCTAGTTTAATCAGCTAAGACACAAACATTGCCCAAGGTTGAAAGACTTGAAGTTTGACTGCTCATTTTCCTAGGTATTCAAGTCTACCTACCTTTCAAGCTATCACAGGTGCACTGCTCTCCTAACTTATTCTGGCCCTGCAGAAAACAGAGGCCCACAACAAAATTACTGTCATCTGCCCCTCTTTCTGAATCTGATGATTCTGAACCCATGAGCCCAGTCTGAGGAGGAATTCCTTGATTGGGCTGATCCAGTCAGCAACTCTGCGCTTCCCCAGGGATTAACTCACAATGGGATTAAATGCCCTGGCCCTCCCACCAAAACAGTGTGGTCCAAGGAATGCCTACCACAGAATCCTAGGGAGACAGATGTTTCTTGAAACAGATCGTGAGACCCCTCGTCAGATCTCCTGAATTAAAATCTCTGGTGGTGGGTTTGGGAATCTAGTGCCACTCACTTACAACAGAGTAAAATGGTTTAATCCAAATTGGCTCTGGTTGTAAACCATGAGATCCTTTAGAAATGTAAAGGAGCATTCATTACAAGCAAAATCCGAGTCCATGTGCTGTGAGAAATAGGAAGAAGAAACCAACACTGTGTTCAGGTCAGGTCAGGCCCTGAATTCCTTTAGGCCATTCCAGATTTCTTTTTAGCCCTGAGGATGTGACCTAAGACTTCTCTTTATGGTTGCATAATACACTGGTTATGCCTATTCCAGATTTATTAATGGCAAGAGTAGGTGTAAACCATTATCAATACAGAGCATGAATAAAAATGTTCATTGAGAGATGCCAGAGCACATTTCAACCAGAAACTTCCACTGATGTAAACTCAGCAGTGCATGTCTAAAGCAGATCATAAGCTGAGAGCATCTCTAGAAATAAGGAAAGTTTTGTGTTCCCAAACTAGAGGCTGAGGTCCTTGAAACCACCACATTGTTGGCTCCTGGAACGGGGAGGCTCTCGTGCCCTAGATGACAAATCAGGTCAAGTTCTTCTACTTTGTCTTCCTCGCTGTTCTTCTGCACCTGTGGTGAAATTTAAACAGACTGCATCCGCATCAGAGAAAATAAATTTCTTGGCGGAATTTAAATGTTAAGAATCCTGAGATGTGTTCTCTTCTATCTCAGAAATGAGAATGCACTGAAACAGGAGGTCAGCCCCACAAGGGGGAGGGAGTCTCAGAGAAATATGACTCAAACCTTTTTGAACATAATCCATTTGGGGGGACAAAGTCCCCCACAGCTTGCCCACCTCATCCATTGCAATTTTCCCATGGGGAAAAAAAAAGCTTGATAACAAAGAATTAAAGGAGAGGAACAAATCGAGCAAAATGGTAAAAATGGAGCAATTACATAAGAACAAAAACAATTACCGAAAGAAAACCGTAATCATAATTTTACAAATACATTAGTTAGTACAAAAAAAACACCTCCAGATTATGGCCAACTTCAGTGATGACTGATCATTAGGGTGATGGCATAATTTCTCTTCCACACCATGACACTTCTGAGAGTAACAAGTGGTGCTATTAATCATTTCCTCAGGATGGCAGGCATACCCCGGAACTGCCCCAGGAGATCCAGGAGTTGTGGTCACCCAAGTGATAATTCACAAACAACACATCCTTCCACAAAAGTGTGGATATTCCAAGCATCTAGATGTGCACTCCCTCAGTGAAGACTTTGCAACATTATTGGTGGTAAAACACTGAAAGCAAGGCGTCAGAATTCTCTAGCAACAGGCTGATTCTAGTGCCCAAACACTCGTGACAGTTTTGGCTTTCTTGCACCTCAGAAATTTAGGTCAACTGACTTCAGTCCCCGAGGTTCCATATCTGTAACTACCTCACCTCTCACACCATTCAGTTCCAAATATTTCCTAATTTGGGTTCTTTTTAAATGTATGAGTTGTTTTTAAATCTGATTTATTTAGTAATGTTATTTGGTTTCCAACATATGAGATGTTTAAGCTATTTTTCTGTTATTGATTTCTAATTTTATTGACAATTACAGTCAGATAACATAGTCTGGATGATATTATTCCTTTTGGAATTTATTAAGCCATCCTATATGGCCTAACACATTTTATTAGTTAGAGTTTTCCAGAGAAACATAACCAATGGGATATATACAGTTATATAAGAGGAGATTTATTATGGGAATTGGCTTGTATGATTATGGAGGTGGAGAAGTTCCATAATATGCCAACTACAAGCTGGAGACCCAGAAAAGCCAGTGGTGTAATTCAATCTGAGTCCAAAGGCCTGAGAACCAGGAGCTCCGACATCCAAGGGCAGGAGAAGACAGATGTCACAGCTCAAAAAGAGAGAGCCAATTTGCCCTTCCTTTTTGTTTTGCATTTTTAGATTAGATCTGGCCCAGCCAAAGGACCTTGGTATTCCCAAAGGATTAGATGCCCACCCACATTGGTAAGGGTGATCTTTTTCCTCAGTCTACTGATTCAAATGCTAATCTTTTCCTAAGACACCCTCACAGACACACCCAGAAACCACGTTTTCCCAGGTATCTGGGCATCCCTTAGCACAGTCAATTTGACACATAAAATTAACCATCACATGTGTGGTTTATTATTTTTTTAATATTTAGTTTTTGCTCAAAATGAAGGTATTTCTCTGTTTGACAGATTTACTGCCCTCATTTTTTGCTTCCTCGTGGTGCCACTTCTGTGTCTGTGGATGCTGGTGACCTAGACACCACTGTCTTCATCAGTTTCCTCAACAGATCCAGTACAGGTTCCTGAACGTATAAATTTCCTGACGATTTGAGAGGTCCCAGGAGAGGGTTCATCACACACTGTCCAGCCTGTGTTATCACATGCTCTCCCTCCCCCCTCCCCCATCTCTCACAGTCTGCCCTTTGCCAAGGTCCTTGCTCACACCATGTGACCTTCCCTGAGCACGCACCACAGGCAGCAGCCCCTCGAGACAGCCAGCCTCCCAGCCTGGCGGCCAACCTTCTGTCCCCAGTGGGGCTTCTCCATGCATTGCCTCCACAGAGATGAAGCCCTCCCTATAAGGGATTTGTTCACCAGCTGCAAACAGAATAAAATTGTCTTCATAGGGGCCCGCCCAGTGGCGCAGCGGTTTAGTTTGCGCTTTGGCAGCCTGGGGTTAGCAGGTTCGGATCCCGGGCATCCGCCAACACACTGCTTGTCAGCCATGCCATGGTGGCATCCCATATAAAGTAGAGGAAGATGGGCACGGATGTTAGCCCAGGGCCAGTCTTCCTCAGCAAAAAGAGGAGGATTGGCAATGGATGTTAGCTCAGGGCTGATCTTCCTCACCAAAAAAAAAAAAGATTGTCTTCATAGATTGCACCAAGTTATAATAACTCTAATTATCACATTTATTAGGTAACTGGAGAACTTAATTCTCAGTCAAACATACTAAAAGGGATCACAATATGCCATTTGGGCACAAGGATTATTTTGAGCTGAAGGCATTTGAGTCCCTGAAATCCCTTATCTACCCAAAAGCAGAGCCTCCAAAAGGACTCAACTGTTGTAAATCCCCTGCCTGAGAAGAACTCTAATCTAATCACACCCAAATAGACATTGTCAGATGACTAGCATATCTCCATCTAGTCTCCTAAGGGCCCATTTATCGTTCTAAAAAGTCATTTGTTTTCTCATAAATGCCCTTTCTCCCACTAAGTTAAGTATATAAGCCTCCAAATCTAATTGTTTCTTTGGGGCTTTCACATCTTTTCTGTGAAGTCCCTCATACATGTAAAATTATTAACATCAGTAAAATCTGTATACCTTTTGTCAGTTTAATTCACAGGCCCCAATAACTGAACCTAAGAGAGTAGAAGAAAAGTTTTTCCTCCCCTATAATATCAAGTAAAGCCCACGGAAATTTGTGCCAATTCATTCATTAGAACAACAACAAGAAAAATTTTGCATTTTTAGATTAGATCTGGCCCAGCCAAAGGACCTTGGTATTCCCAGGAGTTCTGGAAGGAGGGATGCACCAGTGAAGACAATATTCCTAAACCTAGTGACTTGTGAGCTCAAAGGCAAAGTTATCAAGTGTTGAGAGCATGGATTCTAGAACCCAAATCTCTAGATTCAAATTTTTCTTCTGTGACTTACTAACGGTGAGGTTTGGCAAAGTTCCCTATCTTTTTATGCATTAGTCACATCACCTGCACTGGTGATAACGGCTCACAATTCCACAGGTTTGTTGGGCGCATTCAATGAGATAATGAGCACAATGATGCAGTAACAGTGTCACCATGAGCTCAGTACTGCTGCTGTTGACGGCATCACGGGAGACAGCCTGAGTCTCACTTACCAGGAAGGTTGTACGCATACTTCCCCTTTCTGGGTTTTTTATTTTACTTGGTTAAGAATCACTTGTGTTGGAGATGAGCGCCTCGTAATTGAATGGAATTAACAGCAAACCTGCGATTTCTCCTTATGAATGACAAATTATAGGAACGTTGTCTTCCTCATACAAATAGTAACAGGAACTTATTACAAAGCCCTTTTTTATACAATCTGCCTTCAAGCCACAGAAAAATCTGGTAAAAAAAAAAAAAAGTTCAGGCACATATTAACATTTTACAGATGAGGGAGCTAAATCCCAAGAAGCTAAATGACTTGCTCAAGGGACTAAATTGCAGAGGAAAAGTACTTGAATCCAGGTGTTCTGATTCAAAATCCTAGTGTCTTCCTACCACACTAGATCTATGCCTCCTGAGTTTATCCTAAATCCAGAGTGTAATGCTTTGAAAAATCTCATAACTAGCCGGAGGAAAAAAAAAAACCTAACTCCAAAAGACTCCCCAAATTAAAATGATTGTAGACTACATGTTGTATCACCTCCCATTAACCATCAAACACATCACAAAAAGCTATTACATGGATCAGATTAACACAACCATTCTTTAAATTACTAACTCACTTTGCATTTTTTGTTAAATACACAAGAATTTACATTTTGCCTCAAGTTATGCAAACCTTCTCCAGAACCTTTGAAATAAATTTGATTTTGATCTTGTTGGGACAACTCCCCGTTGCTTAAAGGCAAAGTGTTAGGTTCAATAGTCTTTCAAAATCCATACAGTGCTGTGATTCTACGACTTTAATGAAACCTGAAGTTTAAGTTCAATTATACGACCAGTATTTGTAATTATAGTTTTGCCACTGGTAATTTGCACCAGTATGAGGAAGTTTAAGGCACACGTAAGGCTGCTTTTAAGAGGGGACCAAATTCATTACAAAATTATCTTTGAGAAGAATTAATTGATGTCCACATAATATTTTTTTTTTCACTGAGGAAGTTTCACCCTGAGCTAACATCTGTTGCCAATCTTCCTCTTTTTGTATGTGAGCCGCCGCCACAGCATGGCTGCTGACAGACGAGTGGTGTAGGTTCCTGCCAGGGAACAGAACCTGGGCTGCCGAAGAGGACCATACCAAATTTAACCACTAGGCCACTGGGGCTGGCCCCACATAGTATTTTGAAATTACTATTTTCTGGATTTTATGGAAATGTAAATCAATTATTGTACTACTGCTATTGAATATCTCATATGACTCTGGTCCTAACACATAAGATTTAAGCATCCAGATTCTATTCCAAGCATTCAAGGCATTTTGTTATGAGCTTAAAAATTCTCTACTTCTCCCAGATAACAATGAAATTCCTCATTTGTTCCATTAGTTTCTACTCCTTTATAATTCATTTACATCACCTCAGTTATCCAGATTTCAACCCTCCAGAATTCTCAAGCAACCACACTACCTGAGAACCTGAGAGTTTGAAGGAAAAGAAAGCAAACACTGTGATAAAAAAGCAAAAGTAAACCAAACAATTAAAAAGAGAAACAAAGAATACCTAGAAACACAACTTTTAGAGATTGGCCAGAAGAGAAAGAGCATTCTGGTTTTCTGATGACCAGGCCTGGCTCTTTGTATGATGGCCATAAAGCAATGGGGAAACAGAAGATGATAAGAGAAAAAGAGTAGAAGAGATGAGAAAAGGCTGCTGGCGGAGAGGAAAGGATGATGGCCAGGGAGCCTGGCAGCGTTCACTCAGGCAGAAACAAGCAGAGCTGCTCTGCTGAGAGGCTCATCCACACTCCTCCCAGCCCTGCAAGTGCCAACACCAGACCACCCTGTGTGGTGGACGTGCCCTGTACCTGGTGCATAGCCTGGAGGCCAACCAGTCCCCACCGTCACCTTGGGGGAAGGCTGTAGACTCAAGGAGAGGCCATTCAGTACTGGTCACACCCTCTGACTACCATATATTGAGCACTGATTTTTGTGCCAAGTCTAGCTCTAATTACATCCTTTACTCATTCAAGTCTACCTCTGGGGTAGGTACAATTATTAGCATCCTATGTTAGACCAGGTCTCCAAGAATTGGATGCCAAGATGGGATTCAAGTTGCCGAGAATTTTTGCTAGATAAAATATGAGTCGACTCAAAGTTAAAGTATACTTATGATAAAAAATTATTCCTATTTATTTGAAATTCAAATTTAACTGGACAACCTGCTGTTTGTTGCTTAATCTGATAACCCCGTATTAGGGGAAATGCTTGTGTGAGGGAAAAGAGGGAGGGAGCCGGACAAGGCTGGGAGAGCCCTCAGACCATGATGCAAGTCTGGGCCCAGCGAGGAGACAGAGAGGTTGGCTGGAGATATCAGGAAGGGTCAGTTAAGCAAACCCATCGAGTCCTCAAGCCACAGTGACAAACAGAGGAGCTCCATGTGGCCCAGGATTGGGTCTGCCTTAATATCTCTGCTACACTGAGTAGGCTAGGAGCAGCTGTGGGGGCCTGGCCTCAGTGAACCCTGGTGACAGATGTCAGAGCACAGCACTGGGGCCCTTGGTCAATTGTGCTTCCTGCAGTTGGAAGTTTGCAAAGCATATCCTAGTGGCCACCACACACCCCCACCCCCAACCCCATTTGATAGGTAGTGAAACTAAGTCACAGAGAAGTAAAGGGCTCGTTAGTAGAGGACCAAAGAGGACCAAAGTCAGGGCTAGTTAGTAGAGGATCAGAATGTGATGCTCTGGTTCCAGAAGCCTTGCTGGTGACCACTATGCTAGGCTGTCTCCTGCCTAAGCCCACACTTTCTGCACCTTCGGAAACTGTCTGAAGTTCACAACCATGTCTTGAACAAACGACCACGTGCGCTTCGCTTGGTCTACAGTGATCAGGAAAAGGAAGTCTATAACAGTTCAAATGGATGTCCCTCAAAGCACAGTTAATATGTTCACCCACCACTGAAATTAGGAGATCAATTCCCAAGCCTAGATAACCACAGAGCAATCTGGAAAAATTACATATCCAGAATGACTCCTGAGCCCATAATGTGGGATAATTAAGATGATTACTATTTCTTTTTAGTAGCACAACATCAGTGAACTCTACTATTTCATTAGGTCCCTCAAATCTTACACTACCTGAAATATGTTTCCATTATCTAGGACCAAGTGAGGCCAAAATCTGAATGAGAAACCAGGTAAATAATCCTGTATCACTGGTTGGGGCTTTTCTTACTAGGCTTGGAAACATGTCTCAACACTGTAAGTCTATTTCCTAAAAATAAACTTTCCAGAAAAAGTTTCCTTCTCAGAGAAGGGACTAGAGAAGTGAAAGCCCTGGGAACCGAAGCTGAACACGGGGCTGCCAGGGCCTTCCAACGGGGCTCAGAGGCTGAACCAAGTCCATCTACCACTTCTTCCAGCCCAGCTCTTGTGACCAGTGCAGACGCTCTCAGCCCTGCAGTAGCATAGGGACCCTCGTCTAATTCTCTGTGAGGCCACGACCAGTACACCAGCACCCAGTGCCCTGGGACCAAAGACACTTCTCGTTTCAGCCTTGCTCACAGGAGTTTCAGGGGCCCAAACTTCCCATTTCTTAATAATCTCCTAGGAGTAAATCTACTGAATTGTTCAAGATTCCTAAGCCAGTGAAAACTCCCTGCATTTTCTTCAGTGTCATTGGGCATTGCTTCTAAGTTATCCCAACTAAACAGAGTCTCCCATGCTTTTGGAAGCCATGCGGTGGAGATAATCCACACACTGACTTCCATCCATCCATTCAAATGCTGCCCCGAGGTCACCCATTTTGGAATCTTACAGCTTCCCTAGGTCCTGCATCATACATGGCAGTTTTCTCGTCCTCACTGGGCCTCAGACTTGCCTAATAAAATACATTTCATGAGCCGTCCTCTCTCCACGTGTGACAGATGTCCAGGAAACTTAGGTTTTATTTCAAGAAAATCCATTAAAAGCAATAACCTATTTGGGTTAATTTGATTTTTTTCCCTTATGATAATTCAGGGAAACTGCCAAGTATAATGGTCCCAAATCTTCTACATCTCAGACTGGTCTGGATTTGCAGTGTGTGGCCACGCCCCCAACACACACACATATACACACCAATCCTGGAATGTTCTGGGCTCATAGGACTACAGCTAGAGCCAGCTGTCATATCTCAGATCCAGGTTTTATGAAAAAAGTGGGTCAAGTGGGGAATTCCAGCTGGGTGGCGACTGAGGGTGGTTTTTCCCTCAGACGGGGTATGTGAGAATGTGGAGGTGCCTTTTCTCACAAACGAGCACAGCTTTTCAGTGCACAAACCTGAAAAGAATTTCTCTTCTCTGAGACCTGTGTAAACCCTGGGAAATTGCCCACCAGGTATAAAATTGTCCCTGGCCTGTTTTGTTTGTTTGCTTTGTCTTGGGTAACCCTGTCATCGAGTACCACCCAAAATATGCCAAATCATTCTTGCTGTACTTCTCTCTTGAAACACTGTCTTTTTCACTTGGGCCCATGAAGTTTGACTTGGCAGGACTGGATATTGTGATTCTCAGTGTTGAAACTCTAAAAGCAACTCATGTCCCAGCACTGGCACGAGCCATATTCTCTGTGGCCATTCAGTGATTATCAACTGAAAACAGTGACAGTGACGAAAAAAGAGCACAGTGACACGAAGCAAACTATCTCCCAAATGCTCCACTGATCAACCAGCTGAAGGGCAGACGGGCATATTAATGTCTCGGGGAAATCAGAGTATCGCTCTGGCTAAACACCGAGTTATGTAAGATCCTGAAGAAAATAAGAGCAGATAGATGATGTTATTTTAAGGTATTACAATTCAATTAATGACATTAAGATTGTGTACAAATTCAATTTTATCCTCTGCCTGGGCTTCAGAGAGGTCAGGAGACAGACCAGTAACAAAAAAAAAGAATCGTTTCCTGTCAGGAAAAACCCATTTATGAGTTTTTAGTCAGTCCCAGGGAAATGACTTTTATAGATGCATATACAGGGAAGTGGCAGTTTTTCTTTTCCTAGTTTATATCATATGAGTAGAAACAGTCCAGTTCTCTAACAAAGGCAGTGAGCGAGCAATAAACAGGCAGGGTTACCTGGGTAAGGACACTCTTGCATCAAAAAGACTGTGGACTCAACATGTATGTATTGATAATTGAGAATCAAGTTACAAATAATTATGTACACAGAATTATTCCATTTTTATTTTTAAAACTACATATATAATTAATGTCCTCATGGAACAGAATTCCAGCTCTCTTCCAAGTCCTATGAAAGTGTGCACCTCGGGTCCCGGCCCACGTCCCCTGCCTCACTCCAGGCCAGCCACAATGGCCTCCTCTTCCTTCTCCTGGAAAGTCTGTCAAATGTGCCAAACTCCCTCCAGCTGGAGGGGAGGAGAGACCTCTTTTCTGCCTCTCAGGTTCTGTGCCTGGGCCTATGAATTGAGCCAACAAAAGACAGATTAATAGGAGAAAAAGCATACAAATTTTATTTGATGTTAATATCTTTCCATGGCAAGGGGGACTTCCTAGAAAGAAGTGAAAACCCCAAAGAAGCAGTTAGACCTGAGGGTTTATACACCACTTTAACAAAGAGTGATAAACCGTTGAGACATGACAAGACCAAGGAAAAATGGGTTTGGGCTAAGAGCAGTAAATTATAGGAAAGTGACTAGGAAATACATGGGGGGAAACTAATAGAAAATAAGGGTCATTTTCATGAGGTTTGTTTGTGCAGACTCATCTCACGTCAACTCCCTGCCTCTGATGATAGGAATGTTCTCTTCCTGGTACAGGGAGGGCACTTTTCTCACAGGAAATTTATGCCCTGCTTTTAGGTCGAAAGGAGAAGTCAGAGAGCCCTTCCTGGATCTGCTGTTTCTCAAGTGCCTTTGGCTCAAAATAATCAGTGTGCCAAAGAGGCCTATTCTGGGGGGCATGTTCTAATCCCCTTCACTGCCCCGGCTGGACCTTTGCCTGGACACTCAGCTCTTGGCATCACTGACTACTCAACATTCTCATCTCAGCTGAAATGTCTCCTTCTCAACAAGGCCTTTTCTGACCCTCTTCTCTAAATTAGGATATTCCCTGCTTCTCTCTCATCCTATCATTCTAGATCACACCCTACTCTTTTTTTATGACACTTTGTTTCAAATACCTTAATTTGTAGTCAATGTATTCATTGATTTACTTGACTTTGTCCTCCTCTAGACCAAGGGCAAAGACTGTGCCTCCTTGTTCTCCAAAGTGTCCCAGCACTCAGGACAGTGCTCGGCACAGAGTGGGAGCTCCATAAACATGTGTTAAATAAATGAGCACCAGAGACACGGACATACATCCAAGTGTTAACAGTGCTTGTCTCTGGTTGTGAGATGGTGACTGCCAAATGTCTTCTCTTTGGCTTACCTGTGCTTTCTAGTTGTTTTTTTTTTCAATGCTCTACTTTCATAATAAGAAAATAAGTTATTTGTACATTTAAAAAAGATGATTAATGTTAACAACACGCTGAAATGCTTCCTTAATTTCAAGCAGCCATGTAACTGTATAGAAGCCCAAGGCTTTTCAATAGTTCCAGAACAAGAGAAGATTCATTTCTGCAGTGACTACTCTCTTCTAAACTTAACCAGGGAGACTACTACATTGAATCCAAGTGAAGGGGCAGTGAGCCTTGATGAAAAGATCATGGGTTTCAGGTTCAGCCAGATCCAGGTTTCCATAATGACTCTTCCAGTTCCCAGCTCTGTACACATGGGCAAATAATCTCAACTCTCTGAGCCTTATTTTCCTTAAGTTACTCATCTGAAAAAATATCCATTTTCAGCATTGTTTTATATATGATATTTTGTTCCTGGTAATATTCATGCTTGCTATTTTAAGAAGTTAATTCTTCTTGAAAAAAGCATGCAAACTGAAACCTCATCTGAAGGTTGAACCAAATAAACAGCCAATATTCGACCATTTTTTAAACTTAAAAACAAAATGGCCATTGGATATGATTCAACATAATTGGTATTTTTCAACCTGGGGGTTCAGTAGGAAGCCTAACAATTTGGACTCTGCCACCAGCCTAGACATTGTCCAAACCAATGAAACTTCTCAGTATGGCCCAACCTGATGGCCCAACCTGCTTTTTGGTCCCTACTAGCTCAGGGTCCAGGGGCATACAGATAAAAGTTCTCATTTTAATGTCATGTGACTCCAATTAGATGATAAAGTTCCCAGTTCCATAATTGTCTGAGCTTAATGGGAATTCCTATGGAAAATAAACAAGTATTATTTGCTTAAAAATGAAGGAAAAAAATTTTCTCATAAACTCATGGCTCACAAACCTTTTCATCTTGAGGTACAGCTCATAGATCCCCTCTCCTCACCATATGCATGTCACCCACAGTCACACTCCTTTAAAAAAGACAGAATTTCCTTGTTCCTTTATAGTTAAGAAGGTAAGCAAAACACAGTTTAGACAGACAGTGTATATAGGAAAGAACTAGTTTAAGAAATTTAAAAACATGTCACTGTCAAGGAAGTTGTTATTTGTATGAGCTAAGTCAAACTAGGCAATAAAGACATTCAAATTCTGTAATGGAAACCAGGAAAAAGAAATGGTTCCAGTAACATAAAAATAACAGGAGGAAATCGTAAAAAAAAAAAAAAAAAAAAAAGAAAAGAAAGAAAGAAAAAGTAATTTGTTGCCTACCCCTTATGTCTAAGAGTGAAAAAAATACCAAGGTGGGTATATCAGACTTCCTGGTTTGTTGCCAGTTGCAGGTGCGTAGATATTTTCAGCCTAACAGGATACATCAAATACACGAATATTTTAATGCACTAATTTATTATTAATATTTCTAAGCCAAGGGGTAAGAGGGAAAGAGGTGACGTGCTCCACACGTGTGAGTGGATAAATATGAAATAAATTAGCAAAGAAAATAACCTCAGCTTAGGTGTCATAAGATTCTGAACATCTCTAACTAGCATAGTTTTCTATGGTCATCCCAGTTAGATTTAGATTTTCAATCCCAATCTCTCCCTGGTCCTCAGAAATGCAAATGTTAAGCCAACATACCTGTTATGATTAGGTCTGGCTGCAAGTAATAAACAAAACATCCAAATTATGACAGCATAAACAAGATAGAAGTTTCTCTCTCCATCACAGAAGAGCCTAGGAGTCAGCAGTCTGGTATGTCTGCACCTAGAAGCCCTCGGGAAGCCAGCCTACTTGTATAGATGGCCACACCTCACTGCAAAGAGAATGGAAGATGTTGTCTTTATTCCAGGCAGCCATGCACCCTCGGTGAGAGGGAGAGGATGGATGTTGGAGAAGGTAATGAGCCATCTCTATCACACTCAAATTCTACCAAACACATGAAGGGATCAGAAATGTGCCACCCAAAACATACCACTTTGGCATAAGGATTATTTTGAGCTGAAGGCAATTGAGAAAAAGCAGACACAGGAAAAGCTCTCTGCCCATCCCCCATCTTCCTAAAAGCTTAACTTGCCTTGTGAAGGTGCCCCCCTCCTCTCTTATATGAAAGGGAAGAACAACTCTCATCATCGGAGATGGAGAGAGTGCCGAGATGAGTCTACATAAACTACATCTTACTAGATAATCTTTCTCTTCCATTAGTTTCTCTCATATACTTACCTTCTCACAATTACCACCCATAGAAGCCCAAATTCCCTTTCCTTTATCTTATCACCTCTCCCCAATTTATCACCCTTTGTTAAAATGGTATGTAAGCCCCCAAACTTAACCACTTCTTTCGGTCTCACTTCATTTTTATGTATGCCTCTGTGCACATAAAAATTATAACAGTAATGTCAAATAAAATTTGTATTCCTTTTCTCTTGTTAATCTTTTTTCCGTTTAATTCACAAGTCCCAGTGAAAGAACCTGGAAGGGTAGAGGAAATTTTTTTCCCTCTCCTACACACACACAAAAAGAAGACAAAACCTTCACATAGTGTCCATGTATTTACTTATTCAACAATACTGATTCCATACGATGTGCATGGCATCTCACTGGATGCGGGAGAGACAGAGAGCTTGAATAAGCTAGACAAGAGCCTGCCCTCAGAGAGCTTTCCTTCAGTGAGGGAAACAGACATTAAAAAATAAGGGTCATGATGCAGTCTATACAGAAACTGAAATATAATAATGTACACCTGAAATTTACACAATGTTATAAGCCAATATGACTTCAATAAAACAAACAAACAAAAATAATAAGGGTGCATGGTAACTGTCAGGGGCAAAAAGAGAGAGAAGTCAATTTCACTTTGGGGTGAGGATGGTCATAAAAAACTTTCTGTAACCTGTTGTTAAGAGACAGACATACAAAAAAGAAATAATAACAAACCAGAAGTAGACCTTGTAAGTCCAATAATAACCCTGAGGCAAATTTCCTACAGTGATTATTTGACTGTGAGCCACAGTGCAGCCCACACTACACTGCTCAACGGTAAACAAAGGTCAGCCCGGGAGACTTCGCTGGAGGGAATAGTCTGTCCAGTTAAACAGCCCCGTTTGTTTCTGAAAGCTACTAAAAGCCCAAGCCCTTCAAGTTGTTTAGGCAACTCCGAGGAAACAATTAGGCTTTCGCCTACTTCAGAGAAAGGATTTTACAGCGATGAATCCTGCTGGGGGAGAGAGAGGGTGGCACACTGACCAGGTAAGTTATTTATAAAGATGCAGGACTGAGGGGTGCGATGACTCCAGCCACTTAGCCTGAGAGGCAGGCAGGCTGTGAAATCTCAATGGTGGGGCACGCTCCCTCTGTGGTGCAAGTTCCGGGAAGCCCCAGGGGAGAGAGCTCCTGGGAAGGGCAAACCAGCGGCAGCCGGTGTGGTTCTGTGCTCTCTCTCAGCGAGAATAACACGAAAATCCCTCAAGAAGGAAAGGAGGCAGTGAGATCACGAGAAAGGCATAAATGTGTAGAGGTCAAAAAATACAAATGGAGAAAAAGGCTGGGAGGCACTCAGCTTACCTGCGTTCACGGAAATACGAGAGTGATTTGCTATTTATTTGGCAGCTGAGGTGACAGCAGAGGAAGGCAGAGGTGAGAAAATGTCTTATCTTTGCCTGACTCCCTGCACAGGGCAAACTACAAGAATAGAAACTCACTGAGTCACTGCTACAGGGTCTACAGTCCAGAAGCTGTAGAAAATTTTCTGGTACTTTTTCTTTAGAGGTTCATTTCCATTTCAAGTGGTTAAAATCATTGGATCACTCTGCTTTGGATATCTAGAGTCTGGATTTAAAACATCAGGGAAACATTGCAATGATCATGCATAACTTTTTAAGTTGGAACACATCACTACTTCAAGGCTAGAGAGAAAAATCTTCAGTGAATCATCTTGATTAATCTTATAACAGTTTGCTATGTTTTTAAAATGAAACCTGTTACTACCGAGGGATGTAGCATAGAACTAACATCTGATTCTCCAAACTGCAGGACAAAATAGAGTGAGACGCATCCCTGAGACACTGTCCCCTCGTACTAACCCCAGAAAAATTAAGGCAGCGTGTCACGTTGGCCTCAAAACAGGACACAGGCAAAGCTTCGCTCACAGGTACTGTTTGAGACTGTGAGCACCCTCCCCTTCACAGCTGACTGTCCTCATGTTGGTCACATACTCAAATGACCCCCTAAACAGGAGAACATGTCTCCTTCTTCCACTCAGGGGATTTTCACAGCTGAAAGCCCAACAGTTTGAATCTGAGTTCACCAGCTCAAACCAGGTCAAAAACAGAGATTCAGTTGTACGGCTGTTTGGCTCACTGCAATTCAAGATCAAACCAGTTCTGGCCACGGTTCTTGGGTCCCTGTCAAAAGTCTTGGGCTAGGACTTCCTTAAAGGACTCTGTGACCCCCAGAGGCAGCTCTGGAGATCCCACCACACCTCTGGTAGCCCAGCCTGAGTGTTTCTGACCACACCCCGGAGACATGCCCATCTCCTTCCTCTCCACCTCTCCAGACTGGTGTCCACTCTGAAGGCCCAGGCCCTGGATCTGTCAAATAGTGTCCTAACCCCCTAGACCCTGTTTGCTGAAGGAACGACCTTTGAATCAGGGGTGACTTCCACTAGTCCAGACCTCTGATCCTTTCAACTAAATCAGTGCCCCTAGGATGGTCCAGGCCTAGACCAGCTCCACACAGAACACAGGGAGCTCTGCCGC
This sequence comes from Tapirus indicus, assembly GCA_031878705.1. Taxonomy (NCBI): domain Eukaryota; kingdom Metazoa; phylum Chordata; class Mammalia; order Perissodactyla; family Tapiridae; genus Tapirus; species Tapirus indicus. Next base: position 44,825,622 of record CM062925.1, read on the forward strand.
TTTGAACAATAACACCATCTCTCTATTATACTTCACGTGGAAAGTTTGCACATTCAACATTACATTGAATTTTATAATAGTGTTGGGAAGAGGAGTATGGTAGGAGGATTATACCCATTTTACAGAGGAGGATATTGGGTCTTAGAAGAGATGTGGTTTTCCCAGTGTTACATGGCCCAGGGTTGGGAGGTGAATCCAGGTCTTCTGACAGCCCCGATGTGGTAGATTAAGAATCCACTGAGCCAGAGAGGAGAGAATGGAGCAGAGGCAATGCTGAAGGGAGCTCACCTCTGGTTCCTGGTCTCTTCCATTTCCACTTCTCTTACCAGCACTACCTTTTCCAGGTGCCCACTCTATCCAGTCAGCCTATTGGCCCCCCACAGGGCTTCCTACCCATCTCTACCACCCCTACCTCCAACTGTCCCGTTTGTCCAAACTTCTCTCTTCCACCCCCCACTCTTTCCTAACCAACTTTGAAATTTCCCTGATTGGCTGCTTTGGGAAGCTGATTACTCCTATTTTTTATTAAGGGGTGAATGATAAATAACCATGAGAATGATAGCAGAATCTAAATGAACTATTAATTGGCAGCTTATCAGATATTATAAGGAAGTAAAATGACACATGACAGAGGATATTCCAGACAGTGGGTAGAGGGGAGTATTTTAAACAAATACTGGGGTGGAAGCTGCCAATTCCCCACCCCTGAATATCCATTCTGTTCTTTCCCAACACAATAGACCACCCAATTTTTGACTAGATACCTGGCTCCTAAGAATAACGATTTATCAACCTCTCGTTAGGCTGTGTATGCTATGTGACTAAGTTCTGCCAACATGATGTGAATAGAAATGACGTGTGCAGCTTCTGGGTCACACCCTTAAATGGAAGGGTGCCCTCCCCTAACTACATACAGGTTGATACGTGTGGTGGCAATGAGCCATCTTTCACTACCTGGAACAACATAGAAGAAGTCTAAGGCCTGGACACCAGGGGTCACCAATCCACCCTGTACTATTTACACCTGGAGTGTTAAATGAGCGAGAGCAACTCTCGTGTTCAGCCTTTATTCTTTGTAGTCTCGGTTAGAGCAGCTAACATCTTAAATAATACCAGGGCCCTGACTGGAAGTCTACAAACTTTCACTCGTTTTGGTAGAAACACTTTCCTTAGCCCAAGAAGGGGTAGTTAGAGGCAAGCCTCATTCATCAGAGCCTAGAGAATAACGCCCTAGAACCCTTAGGCTGGAGGGAAATGTGTGAAGCTGGGAAGAATCTGAGCTTGGCCCACCTGTGGCTAATCGGAGTGCACAGCCTCTACCTCAAGAAATTAAATTTGATCTTTTGAACGCTAACTCCCAAAGCACTTAGGCCAATGTTGGCCCATGCGGCACCCGTTCTTGACTTCAGATTTGGTCCAGCCAATTCATTTTACAGACGAGAGAGCTAGAGCACAGAGAGGTCAGGTTACTTCTCTAAGAGCCTTCAGCCCATGAGAATCAGAGCCGTGCCCAGAACACAGATGCTCCACCTCCCAGACGGGGCCACCCCTATGCCCAGCTGAAGCCCCGGGCATCTGGGCTCCCTGGCTGGCAGGCAGGGTAGGGGGCAGTCAAGCACCATTTTGATTCTGACTCAAAATTCTGCATTTAAGGAAAGGTCAGTTCCTCTTTTCTTCCAGAACACTTCAGTCCTAAAGCCATCAGATGGGTGAGAAGGATGTCCCCACGCAGAGCAGTGGGCATGGGGTGCCTGAGTTGAGGCAGATGAGGAGGACATCCATGTGGGGGAGGAGACCAGCACCCCCAGAACCAGAATGAGGTAGGAAGGTTTCCTCAGGAGGATGGGAGATTGGTTACACCACCGAGAAAAAGCATCAAGGGCAATGGGAGGCAGGTTTCTTACCATCAGAGATAGTCGCAAATACCAAAAGGGAAAAAACTAAAATGGACCGTGATGTTGGTCTGGATGTGGAAGTTCTGATGTGAACTCACGGCTGTCAATATCAACAGATTGAGAAATACAGTTGTACTTGTGTGTACATGTGTTTCCCGGCTCCATCCACGTGAGGGCCTGCGAGCAGTGACATCTTCACGGCAACAGGCATGGGCTTCTAATTACGATCTTGACTACAAGAACCAGGGCTCCTTGGGGTAATGGCTGATTCTAGGGCTGGGGCGGTGAAAGTACAAGAAGCACCTGGGACATCTTGTTCCAAAAAATAAGGAACTACTCGAAGAAGAATGGGGACACATCAAAAGAACACCTACTCCAGCTTGAAGGGAATCCCACTGGCCAACTCAGAGACATCAACACGTATTCTGAGCATCGAAATAAGTAACGTAAGAAATGGATTATAACTTATTGGATAAAATAGGAAAACATAAGATACGAATATAAATAAGTGAATAAAGGGAAAGTTTGACGGAGAACAGGACATGTAGGTAGTTTCAAAGTGCCACCAAAGGGGAAAAGAAATAGTTTATAGTGGAGAAAGCCAGCAGACACCACCCTAATCCAAAGACCAGTGTTAACATCATCAGTCATGAACGAATCGCACTCACGCACCACCTGAGATGAGGTGAGGGGGACACAGCATCACTTCTGTGATTGTGTTGTTTAAATGCACAACCTGAATCTAATCAAGAGGAAACACCAAGTTGAGGAACATTCTACCAAATAAGTGGCCTGTAATTTCCAAAGTATCAAGGTCATAAAAGTTGGGAAAAGACTAAAGGAAACTAAGGAGATACGACAACACAGCTTCTTTGACTATAAAGGATATTACTGGCACAAATGACAAAAGTTCAACAGGATCTAAGAATTAGAATGTTAGTAACATAATATTAATTTCCTGATTTTGATGGTCGTATTGTAGTTATGTAGGAAAATGTCCCTGTTTGTGGGAAATATACACTAAAGTATTTGGAGTTGATGTGGCATCAGGTCAACAACGTATTCTCAAATAGCTTAGGGGAGAAAAGTTTTTGTACTGTCCTTGCAATTTTTAAGTTTGTGATTATGTCAAAATAAAAATAAAGAACATTACAAAAGAAAAAAGGAAAGGTCAGCAATTAAGACAGAGACAGGCAGGGAAGGAGGGCATTGTAAGAGTTCTACAATTTCAGGGGATGTGATTCACCTCAGCAGAGCACTAACTCTGGAGCCAGACTGCTTGGGTTCAAATTTCAACCCCACTGTTTATCAGCTGTGTGACTTGGGGCAAGTTACTTAACCTCTCTGTACCTCCGTTTCCTAATTAGTAACATGGGGATAATAGTACCTACTTTGTGAGTTTTTATGAGAATTAAATGGGTTTATATTTGTTAAGTGCTTTGAAAAAGCACTTACTAAAATATAGTAAGTACCATATAACTGTAAGTAAAACAAAATGTCCCCTGGAGTTGTCCAAAATGGAGGAACCTCACACATATGCTCACTGCAGGGAAGGGGGAGTGGACGGAAAACAGAACAACTTAATTACGTCTCTTAATTTAAAAGAGAAGACAAGTACTCTGCAATTATAGCCAAACATTGTTTTCTCTCTGATATTTGGGGGCTTGTTTTACCCAAGAAGAGGAATCAACTGAAGCTCGGGTGATCTGTGTAGTTCCTGGACGGGAGGTAGGGAAGGCGGGTTACCAACGGTGCTGGAATGAAAAGCAGCTCATAAAAGTGGACCATTGAGCTTAGCACATCTGTCTGCTGAACGAACAGCCTTTTCCATAGCGACCTCCTGGATACCAGAGTCAACACGACTCACTCCCCTGCCGAACAGGCGCTTGCTCTGCCCAACAGTGCCACCTACAGGTCAACACCGTAAAGACAATCAGATAACATCTGAACCCTGCCAGATTTTTAGACCCTGGAACTGCCAGACTGAAAAGACCTTCAACCAGAAAATGGCAAAGGTTGAGCAGTTATCAGATCCATGTTTCTATTTTCAAACCTAATCTACCTTGGAAAGTAAATGGCCTCTGCAATAATTTATGCATAAGGAGGGAGAAATCCAATTTACAGTAACTCAAGTCAAAATATATAGGAATAAAGAATTTTGCTAAGATCATAAATATTTGAAATCAACATACACACCATATACCTTGATTTAAAAACACCTGAGCATTATAAATTAATTCTTTCCTAATTTATTTATAAATGTAATGTGATTCCAATAAAAATCTCAAGGAACTTTCATTTTTCAAAACCTGAAAAACTTGTAAATTGCATTTAGGAAAATAAAAATACTTAAAACTGCAAAATATGGGAAACACCCTAATAACAACAGGCAACACTTATTGAGCCCTTACCAAGTGCCAGGCACTACGTTACTTCTGTAATTTTTTTCTTTACTCTTTCCAATTGGGTGGGAGGGTTATTACCACCATCCCCATTGAGTGAAAATGTATTGTTAGCTGACCAGTATCCATGTTTCTTTCCTAAGATAATATTTCTCCAATTTCCCTTGGGGAATTGTGTTCCCCTAATTTCAGCATTAGGACTATTAATCCAGGTGTCCTGCTCTCCCCAAGCCAAGGGGCAGGTAAATTACCTCACAGGCAAATGAGCCCTGCTTGCTGCTTCACCATTTTAATTTTGAGCAAAGAAACAAAAAACCTAGAAATAGTTGAAGTTCACTCGTTCTAGCAGGAGTGTCCTGACATGACAGTTGACTATTACCTTCTCTCTAGCTACAGCCCTGCAGGTAAGGAACCAAGGAGGGAAGGTGATGAACCAGGAAGCATCCACAGAATGCCATCTCCAACTGCAGACGGAAGGGCAAGGGAGTGGTGTGTGCAGAACCTGGTGTAGCCAGAGCAGAGGGGACACCTGACAGGGTCTGTGGTCACAGAAAAAGGAAACCACTGACAATAACTACCAAGGGCTGGCAGGGAGGGAGTGGGGAAATTGATACCCTGACCACTCTGCTCTGATTTTCTACTGCTGGCCAAACACAATCAAAAGCCAGAGGACAAAAAGCCCTGGTGAAGCAGTCCAGAGTCAGCGCTGGAGGATACACTGCAGGAGAGAGAAGGCTGAAGAATGGATCTGCTGGGCAAACCGAGTCTGACCAGCATGCTTTCCAATTTTTGCTAAAGGTAGAATTGGTTCCTGCAGCTTGCAACAAAGCAGCCAAACTGACATGAAGATAAGAAAATGAAGTTCAAAGAGAGTAAACAAGTGATCAAATCAGGAGTAAGACAATGGGGATGTTGGGGACCATAGGAAGTGAAGTGTACATGCCCCCTTCTGGAAATATTGAAGACATTTTAAAACATTCCAAGCCAGCTTCCCCATTGGCAGTCTTGTTAGAGTGAAGACAACAGGAGAAAGGTCTGAAGGTGACAGGGACGAGCAGAAGAGTAAGGATGACCCCTCCTGTTTCCTTCATCATTCCCAGGGACAGAGAATGCCACTGAGAATGTTCTGTGGTTGCAGAGCGAGAGCAAGGCTTAAGAGAAAAGAGAGGAGTGAAAGAAGTAATAGCATCCTGATTTCCTTCCAGAAACTGCCTCACTTCCACTGTGTGATGTCTTCATCAGGAGTGTCTGCCTCCCAAAATGGAAGCGAGAGGACCAAGGCTTCTACCCCTTCCTATGGAACCACAGGAGTCGGGATCCTAGGCTCAGCTGATTGGGTGCTCCCTCCAGGGACTGGAGAAGTACAGCAAGAGCCTAAGAAACTTAGGGTTCACTGCAGTGGCAGAAGTCGGCATGCTAACCACAGCGCCTCACGTCCACAATGGGGGCTGGGAATCGGCAAGGGGGCTACAACACAGGATGCAGGCAGGGAGGGGCAGGATGGTCACAAGGGGCTCGGCAGTACCGGACTCCTGACACCTTAGAATACATGGCCGGTGACAACACATACAAATGTACATTTCAAATTTCGTTGGTTAAAAATACTAACAACATACTTTTATTTGTTAAATCGGTAAAAAAGAACAAAGAGGACCAATTTAAAGGCAAAATTTTTTAATAAACGTTATGACAAAAAATGTCCTTGTTGCTAGAAATTGTAGAAAAATTATGAATTAGTTTCAAAGAAAGCTTTCAGAATCCGTTTTACTCAACTTCTACACCTAAGATTAGAGCTGCCAGTCACCCCCTCTAACCAGCGTACTAGAAATCATTATTCCAAATTGGCCACAATGTCATGGCTTTAGCAGATACACAGGAGGATGAAGAGCCTCCTTAAATACCTAAGTGGAGAGAAATTATAAATGTAAAAATTTAAAAACTAAATCAAATACTGATACAGTTTGTATTCTTGAATGTTTGCTGGAAAATAATATGCTGGTAAAAACCAGGGTGTAAGGAAATATTACCATCAAAAATCTTGCACAACTTCACAAAATGAAAACGGCCTATTATTACATGATTTCTAAAAATGTTTTAAATCGTGCTTTACTTTCTTCAGACAGTATTCTAGTCATTAAATAAGACAGGCTAGAATACTTAAACATTGTGACCTAAAAAAGAAAAACCACATCAGGATTTTTAAAGTTAATGCCAAAATCGCATGATTTTCTTAACCGCTAATTTTAAAAAGTATATATATCTCAAATATAGCATAATCTAGTCTATTCTGAACTTTAAAATATGGAGGAAATTTTGGCTTTCAGTAGGATCATTTCATGATATACTTAAAGAGTCCCGAGTTCAATAATGGGGAGCAGACAAGTGTATGCGTGTGCTGGGGAGGGGGCTGGAGGAAAGGTCTGGAAATGTAGGGCTCCAAGTACCTGATTCTCCAACATCATGTTCGTTTTTGTTGGTTTTAATTTTTATCCAAGTTATATATTCTCTTGATTTAAAGAGTCAAATAGCTCTACAAAGCTGGTTATGAACAGCAGTCCCTCCTATCTCCCACCCCCCCTTTGCCCTCCCCTGAGGCAATGCTTCTTTCAGAATTTATCTATCTTCATAAGCCTATATTACTCTTTCTTGCTTTTGTCATTTTAGGCATTATTGACTTTCCACTACAGAACACGAAGAACTATCTGCCTTCTGACCTACCCACACCCCTGACTTCTTTCTGCCAACAGGCTCTCAAATAGGTATACCGTTGATACCTGACTTAATATTCAAGGTTGACAACAGAATTCCTAGGTGGATGCTCTAGGTGAACTAGGTGAACACTAGTTATGGCTGGGACGTGGAACATATCATGACTCCCTTTCCTTCCCTCATAAATTATAACTGTTTAGTTTTTTCATTTGCTTCTGTCATAACTCAATCCCCTACTCTGCCAGCTGTCCAAATCTCTCCACACATCCTGATGCATCAGGTCATCTACAAACGTCATCTTCTTCAAAGGCTTCTGCCCGGGGCCAGTCCGGCAGGAGTAGAGGGACTGGCGGCTGCTACCCAGCAGGGGAGTGTAGACCACCAGGAAAACAGGAGAACCGCACGAGCCAGCGTGGGCTGACAGAGGCCCTGGGCTGAACCACTCCAAAGGCTCCTGTACAGCTTCTCAGCAAAGAGAAAGTGAACTTTCCCCAGTTCACCGCTGACACGTGCCGCCATACACACTGTGGTTCTTCTCTGAGAACACATCCAAGGGTGACTACAGAGGCCTAACAGCTAAAGAAAATGGTCCAGGGTTGCATAAGAAATCCAGATGTGCTTTCAGTAGAAGTACGCACAGAGTTCTCAGCAGGTGCAGGTTCTAGGACAGGAACAAAACATACATCCACCCTGCAAATCTCTTCTGTGGTGACAACAGCCATCACGAGCAAGAGAAGCCACAATGGTGTTGAATACCCTAAGTCATTTTAAACAGAGCAAGTCATTCCACGTGGATATTGTGCTGCAGTCCTCTACATGTAAGGGATACAACTCCCTTTTAATCACACCCTTTCCAATACATGCGAGAGGAGGGTAATGGGAATCAATACTCGCTCCAGAATTCTTTACTTACTCAGGAGATGGTCCTGCATCTACTGAGAAGACTTCTATTTTCTGTTCTGTGTTTTCCCAATTCCTATCATGGCATGTATTATTTTTTCTTAATTATAATAATAATCATAAACTTTTAAAAAATCAAGAACTACTAATAACATAAAAATCCATCTAATCTATCTTTTACTACATATGGCTATGTCATGACAATTTTACTTTTATTTTTTAATAATGAGTCTTGTTTTAATCAGGGCCTTGGGAGCTAAAGGATTAGCCAGTGTCACTTTCAAAATGATGCATTTATTCAAGGCAAATCTTAATTTTCTTTGTCTTCTTCAGAAGAAAGAGGTGCAAGAATACCTAAAAGACTTGAAGTAAAGTCAGTTTACTGTCACCTTTACTGAAACTTGATTCCTTGAGCCAGAGGAAGGTCCTTACTGTAGTTGATGGTACTAGAGGGGAAAAAAAATGAACAAATTGAATAAAGGATAGTACATACAGAACATAGAATATTTTTATGCCATTAAAAAAAATCTAGCAAATTTAACAAGGTGAAATGTCCAAGTTACAAGTTGGTGAAGAAAAAAAATTAGTATATAAAAGAATGTTAATCCAGTTTTATAAAAGAAAAAAAAAAGGGGGGAGAGAAACACAAAAGTCTGTAAAGACACATATCATACACATTATTTATAGTTTTCAGGGCACAAGAATATGGGGACTGTGACCTTCTTCCTTATATCTCTCAGTAACTTGCACTGAATTAGCAGGAAAAACACAGATATTCTCATTTTGATGGGAATAAATAAGTAAAGAAAGAAACTATAATAATTCAGAAAATAAAAGCTTCCCTATCAACTAGTCACCCGGTTTTTCTCCTGAGAGGAAAAGTGCCCCCATTAAATGGATTCCAGAAAGGCTGTAGCTAAATGTTTGCCCCTCTGGATCTCAAGTGCACAAGGAAAAAAGGAACGCGACTGACTTCAATGAATGGAAATCAGGCAGAGTATGCATGTGTTTGAGACTTAACCAGCCACATCCAAAAGCACCTCAGAAATTCCTGACAGACACAAAGTCACTGAGGTTCTAAGGAGCCAAGGTTGGGACACCCACTCGAGGTTACAGAGCTAGTGAGAAGCAGTAAATGGGACTAAGATGGGTGACCTTGTTTCCTCACCCCATGCTTTCCACAACATAACACTACCTGGGCCTGACCCCACATACTGTTTTATTGCACTTGGATGAAGCTATTTCCACCCAAGGGGGAGGAAAACAGAATACAAGTAAAAGAAACAACTCCTAATCAAAATCTCCCAGAAGCAGGCTCTGTCGCCAGCTGCCTATGTGCTGGGTGAATGAGCTAATCCACTTTCAAGGGTCATGCACTCTATTCCGAGAGTTGAGATCCCCCAGCTTGCCAGCCAGGCCTGCAGCCCCCTGCCCCCCTCCATCATCTACTGCTTCTACAGGGTGAACACTGCACTCAGGGAGAAAACTACAAGGACAGCTTACTCCATTTCTCCTTTTGGTTGACCCCCACATGTCCTGCTCCTATGCTCTCTCTAGACAGAAACCACCAATGAGATAGTTTCAGTCAGGTGCTGGGCAACCAGCTGAAGCTGGAGAAGAAGGGTAGAAAAGTAATAGTACAAAGTGGATGCTCTGGGAGGGGAGAGCTGTGGAAGGTCAGACAAATAAAATCAAGTGAAAGTGCACAAAGACAGAGCAGAAAGTAGAAGAATGCACATTCCAACCACTTTAAGCTCAAACCCATCTTCCCAAAGCCTTTTCTTACCAAGTAGATCTTCTCATGTACTGTTTCCAGGCATCACTACCAGACTCCCTGCCGCCACCAGTGTGCTTTTCTCCTCCTGGAGAAAAACAAAAGCAGTTCACACCTCTTGAGCAGCCTCTTTCTGTGTGGGCTCCTCCTCAGTATCACTGAAATGAAGATACCAAAAGGAGACCAGAGCTACCCGACCAGTTACTTCACATTTAGCCCAGAGATTCTCCTCTGCAAACACACAAATAAAAGACAGAAACCAAAACAAACAGGACAAAGGAACTAAGAGGGAAAATAAAATAAAAGGAATTAAGAGGAAACAGAAATGTGTCAGAAGTAGTAGAAAACCTTAAAAAAACCTTACCATTAGACCAAAGTGTTAAGAGTAGAAACCTCTGGAAGGTGGAAATATAATTTTATTTTCTCATTTATGCTTATCTATATATAATTTTCTACAACATAAACTGCTTTTATAAAATATTTTTAAATGTTATATTAATATCCTTAGAGAGATTACAAGGTAATGATTCAATAAAACAAGAAAAGGATACTATCTAAAAGTGTGCCAGCAAAGCATAAGAAATCTTGGTGTTGTTTTTAATAACAGCAGAGGAGAAAAAAATAGAAGGATTAGAAGAAAAATTTGAAGAAATCTCCCATATAAAAACCAAAAAGAATAAAGAGATGGAAAATAGGAGGGAAAAGATAACAAAATTAGACAATCAATTCTTCAAGAGATAACATTCAAATAACTAGTTCTAGAAATTAGAATAGACAAAATAGAAGGGAAAAAGTTGTCAAAGAAATACTACCAAAACAAAAGAAAACTAGCAAAAACTTCCCCAAACTGAAAATCATGAGTCCCAAGATTCTGAGGCCAATCACTGGCCCATCAATTGTCCAACAGAAAATTTTACAAAGATCTCCACTGGGGCATATTACTGTGAAACTTCAGAACATCAGACATAAATAGTACACCCCAAAAATTCTGAAACAGGGGGAAAAAAGATCAGAAATCAAAGTGGATTGGGCTTCTCAATTGCAATACTGGAAACCAGAAGACAAATGAGCAATAGCTTCAAAATTCTGAGGAAAAATTATTACAAACTGCAGAAATGGCATAAAAGGCACAGCAGGTCTGTTCGCAGTGTGGCCGGCATCTGGGAACTTAGGTGGAAAACAGTTCTGTACGCTGATATAAAACTTTCCCTAAAGGACAAGGGTGTTGCACTGGGCTTAAACTGTTTTTGTACAAACAACGCGGTTCATGTTAAACTCCTGCATTCCTTCTGGGCGTCTGGAACTTTGGTGTGTGCTGGGCAGAGGGCGCCTGTGTGACCAGCCCCAGTAAAAGCCTTGGGCGCCGATTCTCTCATGAGCTCTCCTGTGAGACAACTTTCACGTATATCGTCACAATCTGTTGCTGGAAGAATCAAGCACATCTTGTGCAACCCCACCGGGAGAAGACTCTTAGAAGCACGTACCTGGTTTCCTCTGGGCCTCACCCTGTGCAAGTATGTCGTATCATGTACAGGGAAAGGGAGGGAGGGTTGAAGAAGGTTAATCTGCCATAAAAGATGGTCAGTTCATAACGTCTAAAGTTGTGAAAGGGAGCAGCTAAAGCAAACTACTTAGAAAAACTGAAGTAAATTCAAAGGTAAATTTACTTTTTTATTTTAGTAAGAATCTCAAAGTAGTTGCCTCTGGGACAGAAGGAAGAAGAGAAAAATGTGTGCGGAACTGCTTTTCCCAGTATAAGACTTTTTAAAAATCTTTAAAAATTAACTGTGAAGGCTGAAGTGAAGAAGAGTCAACTGCAGAGAGAAGGTGTCGCTGGAAACAGGGATTAAAGGCCTACAGAAGGAGCAGGTAGACACACACTCGGGCCACTAAATAGTGAAGGCAGGGGTGAAGGGCTGAAATGAAAGTGGGAGTCTTTTGTCCAAGTCTGAACACTGAATAGTAATTAAAGTGTTTGGTCAAAAACATATGAAAGAATGTCACTAATTATTCAAGCTTTTACAGGTATTAATGCATGTTTGTTTTGCTTCTACATAAATAAAAAAAAACCCAAGGCAATCTGTTTTTACTGTACTTTAGATCATAAGTAAAACTTAATATATGATTGCTGGGAAGGGTTGTTTTGTTTTTTTTAACTATTACTATCACTAAGTTTAAGCACGAAGAACTGAAGGCTTATTAAGAGACAACAGGAGCAGGGCCCAGCGAAAAGAAACAACTTAGCATTTTATCTAAGATAAAAGAAAATGTTTAACATATACTATGCCCACTTTGCAGATAAAAATCAGAATTTTTTGTGTGAAATTTTCTGGCTTTAAAGCAGGGGTTCTTAATCTTTTTTGGGTCTTGGACCCTCTACCCAGAAAACAGATGCCACCATTTCAGGGGTCCACACATCTCAGGTTAAGGGCCCCTGCTCTAATGTGATGCTGCATCTGACAATAAAATGTAGGACCTTAGACAATAACTCCAAATAAGGAACATAAGCTCTCTCAAGAATATTAGACCAGATAAGTTTATTATTTCAGTTTCTTGGTCAAACTTTTTTAAAAGCTACTACTGCTTTTCCTATGCCACCTATTATGGACTGAATTGTATCCTTTCTCAAAATCCTTATGTTGAAGTCCTAACCCAATACCTTAGAATGTGGCTGCATTTGGCAACAAAGACTTAAAGGAGGTAAAGTTAAATGAAGTCATGAGGGTGGGGCCCTTAACCAATAGGACTGGTGTCCTTATAAGAAGAGGGAGAGACACCAGTGATGTGTGTGCACAAAGAAAATGCCATGTGAGGACACAGGAAGCAGGCGGCTGTCTGCAAGCCAGGAAGAGAGGACTCGGGAGAAACCAAACCTGCCAACACCATGATCTTGGACTTCCAGCCTCTGGAACTGTGGAAAAATTAATTTCTGCTGTTTAAGTCACCTAATCTGTGGTATTCCGTTATGGCAGCCCTAGCAGACTAATACACTGCCCAACACAGAAACGGAGAAACGACCCTTTACATACCAAATGCACCTCCAATCTCAGCCCCGCTCGTTGGAATATTGACATTTACAATGCCACAGTCTGATCCTTTCGGTCTGTGTGTAAAAAGGGAGGCACGGTGAGAGCAATGGATAGGAAAGTAAAAAACAAAACAAACAAAAATAAAATAAAAAATCCAAATAAAACCATTAAGACTGTCAGTGATAACAAATGGATTTTCAACTATGAGGATTTCTTTTTTTGTGTGTGTAAGGAAGACTAGCCCTGAGCTCACATCCGTTGCCAATCCTCCTCTTTTTTGCTGAGGAAGACTGGCCCTGAACTAACATCCGTGCCCATCTTCCTCTACTTTATATGGGACGCCGCCACGGCATGGCTTGACAAGCGGTGCATCTGTCTGCGCCCAGGATCCAAGCCCGCAAAACCCCGGGCTGCCGAAGCAGAGCACGCAAACTTAACTGCTACACCACCGAGCCGGCCTCTCATTTTCTTTTTTTTAACATCCATTCACCACACAAATCAGACTTACATAAGTTTTCAAAATAGACAAAGCTATACCCAAGCCAGCGGAAGATTCTGCCCAAATCCTTGGTAAAGATGCTACTTGAAAGTCCCTGTTTTACTTCATTATTCCAGGCAAAGACCTCTTCTTCATTCTAAATGACAGACGTAGGAAGCTGTTAGATGATATACAGTGTTCAGGTCAAAGTTCACTGATGGTAGACTCATTTCATGACATGTACCAGTATAATTTTAGTGCACAAAAGGAAACTCAAGAGTCAACATCTTACAAATTCTGTTTCTCTTATGCTTTGTGGGGTTTTCCCCTTAACTGTACTTTGAAAAACACAGATGAGCACATTCTTCCATTCAAACTACTACATGTATGTAATAGCTAATATTTATTGAGCTCTAGTGTGTGCAATCACTGACTTAAGCACTCAGCATGCATTTACTTATTTAACTCACCCTATGACATGGTTTTATATTATCCTCAATTTACAGATTAAGCAAGAGAGGCTCAATAATCTGCTCAAGAACTCAGTCAAACACACACACACAAACATGCACACACACACTACAAAACATGAAATTTTACTCTCTAGTCACATTATGTGAAACAATGATACACAATTTAAAACAAGATTTTTTAAAATGCAATCATATAATTGCAACAAAGTACAATTCTCATTATTCTTTAACTGTTACTCATGGCATATTCAAACCTTGATTCCATCTCTAAATATTTACTGGCACAGCTAGGGCCTATCTCACCCTGGGGAAGGAGAGCTGTAGTTGTTTTCATCTGTTAAAACCTCTGCAGCCTGTCCTCTGATACAGGTGGAAACTGGAGGTCTTTAGGCTGCCCCTGTATCTTCTCATTTTGTTCGCTGAGACTTAGCACTCAGGCCATCAGACTATCTGGTCCCTTCTGTGTAGAAGCTGACTTTACGGCCCACACGGCTCTGAATCAGGCGAGAGGAGATGAGGGAGGGCCACATTCTCCGTAAATTCCAACATTGGTTCTTTGCTTGTCACAGTTTCCCTGGCGGCTAGGTTGACATGCTCTAGAGCTTAAAGTGTTCACCTCATCATAGTTTATCCTTAACCTTCAAATTTCTTCTAATCAAAGTGACTTTCTGGAATCTCCCTAATTGCTAATTGAGTGAAACTTAATACACCTTCATTTTCTCCTAGTCATCTCATTTACTTCAATATTAAAGAAAAGAGAGACAGAATTCATTTTTACCTTGAATTTAAAGACATAAAGAATTGGAACAAAGGTCTCTGTGTGTGCAATGGGCGCATTGTGGGCAAGACCGGTCACAACTGTAGGTTCTACATAATTTCCAGGGCGATCCATAACCTTCAGTGGAGAGACGAAATAAAAAGAATAAAAGCATTTTGTTTTCCGGCACTTGGATCAGAGGATACAATCTTTGCCTACACTTATGAGAAAAAAAATAAACACCATTTATAGGTGAATTATTTCTCCAAAATAACTTCCTATCATGAATGAAAATTTTCTCTGCCTTCCAGTAGTTTAACTTAGTTGATCAAAGAAAAATAGAAAAAGGAGTCAAGGGTGGGAGCCGTGCATCTGTCATGACCAAGTAACATTGAAAAAAAAAAAACAGTTACAGGTGGTTATTTTCAAATTTCTGTCATTTAAAAATATGTAATCTATACCCATTGTGTTATAGACTGTATTCTGTTCCCCATCCCCAAATTCATATGTTGAAGCCAGAACCCCCCAGTGTGACTGAATTTGGAGACAGGACCTTTAATGAGGTCATATGTGTGGGGCCCTAACCTAACAGAACTGATGTCCTGACAATAGGACGAGACACCAGAGACCTCCCCTCTCCGTGCACGGGGGAACGGCCATGTGAGGACACCACAGGAAGGTGGCCGTCTGCCAGCCAGGCAGAGGCCTCACCAGAACCCAACCCTGCCAGACCTTGATTTTAGACTCAACCTCCAGAACTGTGAGAAAACATCTGTTGTTTAAGCCACTCAGTCTGTGGTATTTTGTTATGGCAGCCCGAGCTGACTAAGACACAACGTACAAAAATCAGCAACTCCAAAAGGGTATACTGTAGACACTCTTTTAACCAACCTCCAAGCAACCCAATTACTAGTTCACGTTCACTTAACTAAGCCCTTTTTTCCTTCTATAAAATATGCTGATGCCCACAGCAAGCTGCTTGGGCTGGGGGTTGACTCTCCAGTGGCCTGTGTAATGCTGCTCTCACCCTCCGAGCTGTGTGTTTACCAAGAGTCAGCTGCATTTACCACCAATCCTGTGCATGGCAGTTGTATTTGTTATTGTAATGCCATATTACATTACATAACTTAAATAAATATTACAAAAAGGAACAAAAGCTATTCCTAAAGATTAAGTTGAATGCTTTAGAAAAAACTCAATATAAGTGAGTAACCAAAAAGATACACGAATATCCATACAAACCTCTGTCCAATTAGATACGGGTGTGTCAATGATAGGATGACTGAGAAGGATTCTGCTCTCAGATTGCTTTGCATGAGACTCAGTTCTCAGTAAATTGTAAAGAAAGTGAAACTAAATTGTAGATAATTATAGGTATAGCTTATGCAAGGATGAAGACAAATTCCTACCATACATGAGGAAAACACCTTGGCTCTACATCAAAAGAATCAAACAAATGTAGTTATATGTGTTAAATTAAAATAAAATGTTTTTGGTATGTATTTTTTTGATTCCCTGCCTTAACTGACTTTTAGAAATAACCACTAAATATGGATTCTTTTTTGTTTTTCTTGGTGAGGAAGATTGGCCCTGAGTTAACATCTGCACCAATCTTCCCCTATTTTGTATGTGGGACGCTGCCACAACTTGGCTTGATGAGTGGTGTGTAGGTCCGCACTTGGGATCCAAACCTGCGAACCCCAGGCCACCAAAGTGAGCACACACACTTAACCACTACACCACCAGGCTGGCCCCTTAAATATGGATTCTAATTGCTCTGAATACAAAGTCTTCTACTGTACCATGAAAAGGAAGTCTCCCTTCCATACAAATTCCCAGGGACTCAATTCAAAGCCAACCATGGCTCTGAGTCTCTTCTGTGTCCTTCCAGAAATGTTCCATGCATTTTATGTTGTAATTCATTAAAACATATATTTCCCCCTTACAAAAGAGATGGAGAAAAGAAAGATGGCCACTGGGGATCCTTCAACAATTTGCCCAGAGCTCTGCTTGTGCCTAAGGGAAAGGAAGTAAAAATCTGTCACTGCTGATCTCAGTTTTCATTACCTTGCCACCATAGACCACAGTGCCACCTTCTTTCTTTGCTTCTTCCACTGCTCCAAGAAACATGCTCACTGCCTGTTTGGTGTGGAGTGGCCCATAGAGAACATTAGCTGGAGAGAAAAAAGAATGCTCTTCATTTCACCCTAAATGGCATCATTTTATTATTGTAACAGCTTTCCCAATGAATAGACCCATCCCTTCACATATCCTCTCAGTTTACAGCAGGAGCCAGAAACCTTTTTCTATAAAGGACCAGATAGTAAATATTTAATGTTTTGTATAACATATATGGTCTCTGCCACAACTACTTAACTCTACCACTGTAGTGTGAAAATGGCCACAGAAGATATGCAAACAAGTTGATGTGGCCATGTCATGATAAACTTTCTTTACAAAAATTGGTGGTGGACCAAATCTGTTTGTCAATCCCTGGTTTAGAGGAGTGGCTATCAGTTAATCAGAGCACTGCAGTAAAAATATGGGACCCGTTTCTTCATTATAGTGTGATCGTTCTCAGCGTGACCAACTCAGGCTCGGCAGTTGGTGTGCAATTTAAAGGGGAGAGACTGATGCTGCCCCAGGTATGGCTGCCAGAAACCAGAGCATTAAAGGTGACCCCGGGGACAGAGGAAGAAGGACGATTTAGATAGGCCTCAGTGAGGAGGTGGCATTTTAGCAGAGCCAGTCATGGGAAGAGCTGGGGGAAGAGCATATCCAGCAGAGAGCAGCAGGACAGAGCCTGAAATTCCTGGAGCAGTGAAAGAAGGTTGGAGAAGCTGGGGCTCGGGAACTGGGGGGCAAATGGTACACAGGGGGTCAGAGGGTGGGCAGGGGAGGAGGCAGAGGTCAGATCACCAAAGATTGTAAGCCTGCTGAAGAGGGACTCAGAAGGAATTTAGGTTTTAGTCTAAAGGCAATGAGAAGTCACTGGAGTGTTTTAAGCAGGAGAGTGAATTATCTAATTACATTTTTAAAAATCACTCTGGTGTGGAAGGCAGAAGTGGAAGCAGTAAAGTCAGTCAGGCGACTCTTGCAGCCTTCCGTGAGAGAGGATGATGGTGGCTCGGAAGAGGTAACGTAGTGAAGAGAGAAAAGCTCATCAAACTCATTCCATCTAAACACCATCGCCCAGGCTCACCCACCAGCCCACATCAAGCACTCGGGATCCTAACCCAGGAGCAGACACGTCCCTCCAAATGCCCAAGAACCTGCTTCATATGCCCTCAGCTCAGAAAAGGAAAAAAAAAGAAGATGAGAACACTTATAACACTAGCTGTCAAAAAGGAACATCTTTGAAATCAGTACTCACAGTCCCATGGGTTCCCAACACGAATCTGTGCATAGGCCTTTTTGAGTCTATTTATAACTTCATCATGGACACTTTCGTGTAAAAACTAAGTGAAAAAAGAAAACACTCATGGGAATAGTAAAATAAACATACAAATTTGTTAATGTATAATTTTTAATACTGATTATTAGTTAATAGTTTTTGAAATATTGTGATCTCTGAAAATAGAAGCATGTTTTTTATTGTTATTAAAATTTTTTGAATATTAAAATATTTTAATAATTTTTTTAATTTCTAATTTTAATATTAACTACATGAAGATAATAATTTCCTTAAGTGAATGTTAGAATAAAATCAAAAGCTATGCCTTTATCAAGTTTCTAAGGACTTATCTGGCCAAGCTTCAGAAATCAATGATGTCTGTTTCTGTTCTAGAGTATTCAATGTGTTAATCAGCAGGGAACCTCAAAGTACACCTGTCCCACACCGTAACCGTTCGAGTCGTGGTGCACACATACCACCACAGTTTGGTCAGCCTAGCTCTGATAAGTAACTGCGTGCCCTCAGCCTCAGGCTGAGTAGGTCTCCAGAGTGAGGCCTTAATCAAGTGAGGGCGACCCTGGACTCATTCTAGGTAGGATGTGAGCTCCATGCTATGTCCCAGTGGTGGAGGTGAACTTGTCAAACCATCCATTCTCTGGGTTGGTCTCCATGTGACAAATGGATTGACATTATGAGAACTAGTCATGGAGAGTCTGTAGTACTAGAATGGTTTTTTTCTACAAACCACTAACCTTCCCTGTGGAAATCAATATGGGCAATGACTAATAGTATCCTCTAATATTTAGCACTAAATATAAAGCATGGCTACGTATATTTGCTCTAAGACACAAAGGAAAAATGAAAGTCAGCTGAATAGAGAAATGCTTGACTTTTCTGTCATTTCTTATTTGACCATGTAAAGAAGGTTAGCATCCTTTGCAGTATCCACTTCCTTCTTAGCATTAATGTAATAAATGATTAAGGTGAACAAATTTAATAGATTATAAATAAGTACTTACAAGATAAGTACATCGTATCTTAGACTTTTTTGAGAACTTTCAACTGAGTAATATATAAACAAAGGAAAGATTGATACTCATTTGTTGTAAAATACAGGAAAAGATGAAAAAGAAAACTCATGGAAAAGTAGACTTAATTTTCACATATCTTTTATTCTAAATTACTTGAGACTATGTCAACCTTACACAGATTTTGATCATACCCATTGTGGGTGACAGTAAAAACTCAAAACCAATTCCTCTCTAATTTAATTGTAAATAGGTGGGTTTTTTTTTTTAATTACAGGGGGAAAACTAAATAACAACAATAAACAAAATGGCAAATGGAGCCCAATTTTGTATTTAACCAAAACTTGTTTGGTTGTAGCATACACAGTTTTTTAGTACCATAAGAATCATGAAAATCAAGGTTGTATCCCACACAAGATTGAAGTCCAGCTCAAATCTAAATGTGGAGATTAAACTTCCCAAACCCCACACACTGAAGCTAAACCACATCTCCTTATATATATTTAGTATTAAATGTGTCCTATACATATGTGGTCAGACTATATATTTACAGAGAGAACATACATACATAGAGTCATTTGCTTTTCAAAAAACCATGTCACATGAAGTCAAATCTAAGATTTAGACTTACAGGCCAAAAATTAAAATCTTTAAAACGTTTTACTACTTAAAATGTTTTTGTAAAAAAGCCAAGGCTGTCTATCTTCTAGCTAATAGTTTTTGAATTTTTCAAATTTTTGGCTTGTTTGATTCTCCAAGTGACATTGGACTTTGTCCATATCGTTCTAAATGTAGGATTGAAAACAGGTCTCATCCCCCAGTCCAACTCTAATCAATTGGTGTGAGACTATTTTTAGCTTGGAGTTGGGGGTAAGGCAGAGTCTCTGGTTGATTAGCAATGTCTGTCATGAGCACAGAAGATAGTAGGGCCACATATTTGCCAACCACGTCTAGAGAATACATTTTTCTAGCAGTACTTCTATGACACCTCCCTAACAGTACAATTTGTTAAAGTGTTTGAAGAGTAGGACAAGCTCACGTGCCTACGCAGACACACTTACCAGGCGCCTTGCAGTGGTACACCTCTGGCCAGCTGTCCCCACGGCCGCAAAGAGAGCCGATGGAATGACTAAACTGAGGTCCGCGTCCTCAAAAGCTTAGAGAAGCATAAACACACGCTTATCAGTGTCACGAAGTAGGCAGACAAGGTGCTTGCTAAGTGGTATAAAATGATGCCTTTAGAAAGCACAGTAAGAGAACATCAGAACTATCCCTGTAAAATAAGCATGTTCACAATGCAGAGGCAACTTTTCTCCCGAGGAAGATTACATGAGAATAGAGCGATGAGACCTATGGTCCTTACCCAAGTACAGACGTAAATGGAGGCTCTCCCTACTCTGACTTCATCTTTTCTCTCTCCAAGTGTCTGATACTAAGCCTCCTCTGTACCCGCATTGTGTGGTCTCTTCTCTGACACCATCATCCTCTTCGTCAGCTACTTACCTCCAGTCTCAACCCCATGGCCCATTTTGATGCCGGTTTCCCTGGGCCCATAGAGAGGGCAATGGGAGTCTTCTGATTATCATCTCCATCTAACTATGCTAACAACATCTACACCCTCACCTGCATCAGTCCATTCCCTTAAATGCCTCTTGCTCTTCTACAGAAGCTTTTCCAAATCTCTGAAACCCCTCAAGCCTTTTACTCCTGCACCAAATGACCTCACACCCTACTTCATGGAAAATCTCCAAGTGATCATACACAAGGCCCTTTCCAGCTTCCTCTGAAGTGACCAATGCAAAACCACTTTCAAATTCCTCTCTACTTTTGTCTATTCCTTTCTCCTCCTTTTCTGCCCTCAGAAGAAAAAACTTCATAGTCTTTACAAGATTAATCCTTCCATTTATGTTATTTGTAATTCCTTCCTTCTTATCCCTTCCAGAAACTTAGTCACAATTCCCTCTTACATCTTCAACTTTCCCTTGTCCAATTTATAGCATTCTCAGGCTAGCATGATGGTTAAGAAGGTGGCTTGTGTAACCAAACAGACCAGGGTTCTCGTCCATCTTCACCACTTTCTAATTCTGTTATTTTACCTTTTTTCTTTTTGGTGAGAAAGATTAGCCCTAAGCTAACAACCATTGCCAATACTCCTCTTTTTGCTGAGGAAGACTGGCCCTGAGCTAACATCCGTGCCCATCTTCCTCTACTTTATATGGGATGCCACCACAGCATGGCTTGACAAGCGGTGAGTAGGTCCACACCTGGGATCCAAACCTGTGAACCCTGGGCTGCCAAAGCGGAGCACACAAACTTAACCACTACGCCACTGGGCAGACCCTTATTTTACCTTTTTAAGCCTCAGTTTCTTCATCCATAAAATGGATAATAATGTCTGAGGTACTAATAGGTGATAGTAAGGAGTAAAGGAAAGAGCTGTGCTCTGGGGTCTGATTACCAGGATACAAATGCTGGCTCTGCCACTTGCTAGCCTGTCACTTCAGGCACATAATCATTTCAAGCCTCATAGTATAACCTTCAAATGAGATTAATAATGGTATCTACCTCAAGGGATTATTATGGGGTTAAATGAAAAAATGCATATGAAACAGCTGAGCACAGAACTTGGCAAACACCCAGTGCTTATATTTTTCAATGAACTCTCCCTCTAACTAGATTAGAAGTTCATCCAGAACAAACTCTTCACCATACACTTTATAAACTTCTGGTATACACCACTAATATACAGGCAATTAAACATAATGATGGGGGCCAGCCCCATGGCCTAGTGGTTAAGTACAGCGCACTTCACTTTGGTGGCCCAGGTTCAGTTTTCAGGCGCAGACCTACACCACTTGGCGGCAGCTATGCTGGCGACCTACATAGAAAACAGAGGAAGACTGGCACAGATGTTAGCTCAGGGCAAATCTTCCTCAAGCAAAAAGAAGAAGATTGGCAACAGATGTTAGCTCAGGGTGAATCTTCCTCAGCAAGAAAAAAAAACCATGATGATGATGATGATGGTAATATACCAGTTATCAAGTTTTGCTTTTTATCACAAAATCTATGCTTCTATTAAGTCTCAACCTACTGATGTTCATTACATTATCCAGAAGTTATGCTGGCAGACTATTTGCTTTTGTGCCAAACACTTGAAAAAGAGAATTAAGTAATATCCAAGCCTAGAGGTAAGTGATAAAATGCCTTAAGGAAGTGTTCCTTCCCAATGTAAAAGCACTTAATATTCCACTAAAGACAAACAGATATTTTTGAAATCTAAAGGAATCAGCAAGTCACGTAAGAGTTACTTATTCTAGAGAAACATGTGGCCAGTTTTCAGAAAAATAGGAGAAGGAAAAACAAAAAGAAACAATGCCACACTAGAAAGTGTCAAACACAGATTCTAAGCCCCAGGTAACATTTTCCAAACATGAACACCTTTCCTTCCTAGTTACCTCTGCCCTCAAACCATTGTGTCCTGTCTCACAAGTAAAATTCCTAAACATGGGAATTAGGTCTTAGACACACACAACATAGAAGGGATGAGTTCCTACACAAACAAGTTCTATATATTCAGGATGGCTATCGAAGATATTTTGAACAGAAAAATAAAATAAATAAAGGGCAAACAAAAAAATAAAGGGCAGCCTTACCAATAATGGCATTGTTTCCTCCAAGCTCTAACAAACTTCTCCCTTTAAAAATATATAAACACAAATTAATGCCTATTTCAGTATTTAATGCACACTGCTAGATGGCCTCAAATCATAGCCTATCCCAATTATGTTTTAACTTATTTTCCAATTTAAAACAGCATGAACATTCCATCAATGTCAGATTTCCTAATTTTAATAATTGTACCATGGTTATATGACAGAATGTCCTTGTTCTTAGGAAATACACCGAAATATTTAGTGGTAAAAGAAGTGTCTATCGACAAATGAATGGATAAACAAAATGTGGAGTATATATACAATGGAATATTCTTCAGCCTTAAAAAGGAAATTAGGACACATGCTACAACATGGACCATCCTTGAAGACAGTATGCTAAGTGAAATAAGCCCGACACAACAGAACAAATATTGTGTGATTCTATTTATATAAGGTTCTTAGAGTAGTCAAATCCATAGTGACAGAAAGTAGAATGGTGGTTGCCAAGGGCTGGGAGAAGGCAGAAATGGGGAGTTAGTTGTCAATGGGTATAGAGTTGGGAAAACAAAAAAAGTTCTGGAGACGGACAGTGGTGACGGTTGCATGACAATGTAAATGTACCTAATGCCACAGAACTGTAAAATTCAAAATGATTAAAAAGGTAAGTTGTATGTTATGTATAAATTTATCACCATAAAAAAAGTTAAATTATGTGCTTATTCTAGAAAAATTTTTTTTTGAGGAAAGCAAGAAGTATCAAGCAGGGAAAAAGCTATGGCCCATAGGTCACCATAAAATCTCTCTTCACAATTTGGTATAGTGCCTTCCAATCTCTTTCCTGTGCATTTATATTTAGTTCAGATCATACTATCTAATTAATTTTATTTTCTGATTAATATCTTACACCTTTTCCCTAAGTTATTGAGAGCTGTTCAAAAAAAAAAATCACTACATAGTATTCCATCATGATGCTGTACCAAATTCTATTTAGCTACTTCTCTAGTGTTGAATATATTGGCTATTGATTATTTACCTCTTGATTATCAACTTAGGTCAGGGCCAAAAGGTATGAATATGAGAGCTCCCAATATACTTCGCCTACCTACATTCTAGGAAAGTTATGCAGCAGGCTATGAATGCCACTCTTACTTTACACTCCCCAGCATGAAGATGAGATGTTTGCCTCAATATTAGAGCTGTATTTACTACTGATCTTTAGAACAGAAATTTATTTTTCCTTAAATACACTTTAAAATCAGCTTCTATCTAAGTAACTTTCATTTATTTGTGATATGAAGAGCTTATGTGACAGCAGGAGAATATGTTCTCACCTCTGCCACTCTGAAACAGTTAAGCATCAAGTAGATCTTAACTATAAGGGGTGGGGCTGTTATTACCAAGGTCACTGAGCACTACATCAGCTCGCCTCTGCTGCAGCAGTTGATTTAATGATAGCTTGCTGGCTACAGCAGAGCTCTCTCCTAGGTGCTAAGAAAAGGAAGGAAACAGAAAATTCTATATCTAACATCGGCTCTTCCTGCCTGGCTGCAAGCGATACACAGAAGAAGAGAAGGGACCTACACTTTCTATATCCTTCCAGTTCTCTACGTGCTCCCTAATCACACTCATAACCACTAACCCCCTCCAAGAAAAGCACCTGTAACTGGAGACAGGGAGATACTTTTTTTAAAAATTGTAATCCTACTAATGGTACTGCTTAAGAGAGAACAATGAACTACTGCTTTTAGTAAGAAGGGGAAGGGAAAAGGATGAGAAGATGAAATCTGCTAGTGAAAGAAGCAGGATTAATGACCTTGAGCACCTTTATTCACATGTACTTACTGGCCATTTGTATATCGTTGAAGAAATATCTATTCAAGTGCTTTGCCCATTTTTTAATTGGGCCATCTCTTATACTGTTGAATTATATGAGTTCTTTACATGTTTTAAATACAAATCCTTTATCAGATAAAGGATTTGCAAATATTTTCTCCCACTCTGTAGGGTGTTCTTTTCAATTTTTTGATGGTGTTCTTTGAAACACAAAAGTTTTTAATTTTGATGAAGTCTAATTTATCTATTTTTTCTTTTGTTGCTTGTGCTTTAGGAGTCATATCTAAGAAACCATTACCTAATCCAAGGTCACAAAGACCTATTCTTATGTTTTCTTCTAAGAGTTTTATAGTTCTAGCTCTTACATTTAGGTCTTTGATACATTTTGAGTTAATTTTTGTGTATAGGATGAAGTAGGGATCCAACTTCACACACATGGATGTGGATATCTAGCCGTCCCAGCACCATTTGTTGAAATGACTCTTCTTTCCCCTTTGAGATGTCTTGGCACCCTTGTTAAAAATCAATCCACCATAACTGTAAGGGTGTATTTCTGGGCTCTCAGTTCTATTCCGCTGATCTTTACATCTATCCTTATGCCAGTACACGGTCTTGATTACTGCACTTTTGTAGTAAGTTTTGAAATTGGGAAGTGTGAGTCCTCTGACTTTGTTCTTCTTATTCAAGATTGTTTTGGCTATTTGGGGTCCTTTGTATTTCATATGAATTTTAGGATCAGCTTGTCAGTTTCTACAAAGAAGCCAGCTGACATTTTCAAAGGGATTGCGCTGAGTTTGTAGATCACTTGGGCTGTATTGTATTGATCTTGGACAGTAACAACACTAAGTTTTCCAAAAAGTGAAAGTGGGATATTTTTATATTTACTTAGGTCTTCTTTAATTTCTTTCAATGATGCTTTGTAGTACTCTGTGAGAAAGACTTATACTTCCTTTGTTAAATTTATTCCTAAGTATTTTATTCTTTTTGATGCTACTGTAAATGAAATTATTTTCTGAATTTCATTTTCAGATTGTCCACTGTTAATGTATAGAAATACAACTGATTTTTGTATACTGACTTTGTATCCAGCAACCCTGCTGACCTTGTCTATTAGATCTAATAGTTCATAAACTTGCTTATTAAAAGCAATGCTCATAAAGCAAAATGGCTGGCAGATTAACTAGTCAAATCTCATCTTATGTGATGGTTAGAGTCTGAATTCAGCATAATAGCCAAAAATTGACAGTCAATATTATCCTTGAAAACCTCTTTAATGAGCCATAAAGTGGAGCATACAAAGCTATGTCTATACAACTCTTTACAGTCATACATACATGAAATATAAATGACAGAAGAACAGAGGTAAGTCTTCCATTCCACATTCACTCTAGGTCCTGTATACCCACTGGTTCTGTTTAAATTGTGAGTTTTCTTTTTTTAATTTGCTAATCAGGTCTGATAGAAATTGATAAATATATTTGCTATGATTCTACTATAATCATTTAGGGGGATAATGACATCCTTTTCCAAATTATGCTATTAAATTTGTGATCTCCCTAATATTAACCCACTAAAAATTGTACCCTTTCCTTTACTTGGACTTTCAAATAAATTTGACTGATGTCCCCATGGAAAGGGTCAAAGAAAAAAAATCCAACTTTTAGATTTCACATCCATACCTGAGGGAATGAAAATCCTCATTAGAAAGCCAACACTTACCAAACCTCTCCTGCACCATAAGGGCCACCTGTTTTCCCACCTGAGTGCTCCCAGTGAAGGACAGCAGGTTCACCCGCTCATCTTTGGCCATTGCTGTGCTACAGGGGAACAGACACGGTCACCCAAGCAGAGAAACCCAGCAATGGTGGCACCTAACAGACTAGACAACTCTGACATGGGCCCTTGTCGTGGAAAATCAGTCAAAGACACAAGGAAGTCTATTCCAGGGGAGCAAGGGAAGGTCTTATGAAAACGAACTAGATTTTCACAAGTAGAACCATACAGCAGAACAGGCTAACCTGTTCTGTGAGCTTTCTGTAAATAGAAATCATCTCGAGGATATTGTTAAGGAAGCAAGTCCTTCCTGTACTAAGTAGGTGACTAGAAAACATGACCTCAACATTTCCGTGATGAATGTCCCAGTTATTTTGCAGACTCTTAAACTACTAATTCCGTTAAAAATTAAAAATTTAAAGACTGTAGGGAAACATCCTAATTATCACTCATGGAAGCTGACTTATAAAGGCTGTGTTGGGATTCCCAGTTGCTTCTAAGGAATGTAGATGAGATACTATCGATTTGAACCTCTGTGCTCATAGTTTAGTGCTTCAAAGGGCTTGGTGTGGGCCAAGCAAGGTAGTCACAGCATCAGAGTAATGCAGGGCTGGAAGAGCTTGATGAGATTACACATATAGGCTTCCCCAGGTTGAGCCCAGCAAAGGTGAGCACTGATACTCGAGGTGGCTGAGGCTTAATGCACGCCTGCATACGCTACTATAATTATTTGAGCTATTCCAAGGCCAACGCGAGGGATTGGATGCCCAAAGTACAAGAACAGAGCAGGTCAAAGGATAGATAGACTATTCATATTTTAAACGACATTTAGATAATACTTCACTATGCATTTTATATCTGGGAATAGTATTTTCTTATATTTTCTCATTTATATTGCCCAGTACATACAGTAGTATGGTCAAAGTGATGGAGGAAGACTAATATTTTAACCACACCAGTGTGGGTTTTAAGACTTGACTCCTATGAAAGCTCACCTAATCAAAATCTAAGCTAGTAATAACCACCTCAGCTTTCATCACGGTTCAGAGCAATTATAGTCAGTTCCGGCTTAAAAAGAGGCTATGACATTATGCTAAGTCAAAGAAGCCAGACAGAAAATGGCACATGTTGTATGATTCCACTTATATGAAATGTCCCAAATAGGCAAATTCAGAGGCAGAAAGTAGATTAGTGGTTGCCAGGGCCTAGGGGCAGCAGGGAATGGGAAGTGACAGCTAATGGGTACAAGGCTCCTTTGGAGGGTAATAAAAATGTTCTGGAATAAGATAATGGTGATGGTTGCACAACATAGTGAATATTCTCAAAACCACTGAATTGTACATTTCTAAAGAGAGAATTTATGGTAGGTGAATTATATGGCAATTTTTAAAAAACAATAAATTGTTTAAAAGAGGCTATATTCCCAGGGCTCCCTTTTTTGGTCAGTTGAAGAATCCAGAAAATAGAATGGGTTCTCGGGGGAGGGAAACACCAGACTAGAATCTCACAGCTTTGCTTTGTAAGCAAGCACCTTTATAAATCAAGTATCAGGAAGCCATGGACTGTCCACTGTTAGAGCAGTTTGTTTTTTTAGGATTTAAACACCTTACAGTAGTAGCTCTGGGCAATTTAAAAAGCCAACTCTTACTCATCCTCCAACAAAGGCTATGCATTCATAAAGAGCCCAGTGAGGTCCATAATGATAATGATTCCAAAAAACCATTCTCACCTCCTTAGCTGTACCGGGTTTCATTATTCTAGTAAAGATGATTCTAGTCAACAACCCAGGGTCCTTCAACAAAGATACCCCCGGCCTATTAACCTACCCAATATCTGCTCCACCACAAGTCAAGGAACAAATCGCACCAGGCAGCTTGTTGTCCTCCAGAACCTTGGCTATTATCCTAGAAATGAAAAAGCAACTGCTAAGTAAAGAAATAATTTAATTTCTTAGGGTTTTTTGAAAACCTAGGAATAAATTCCAACCACCTGACTTTCCTAACTCTCTCTTCCACCCCTCAAACATCCAGGCATGAAATTCTCCTCATATATTAGAGATGAGGTTTCCAAACACTTAAAAGCAGAACTCTTTTTTCCCTAAAAGAATCTCAAGAAGAAGAAAAAAACAAGCAAAATGAATAAAAGACATAAAGCAATGGTTATGTAGTTCAAATGATCATTGTTTTCAAGTATTTTCTGCCCAACTATGAAGACATATCTGGTTCAGATGATAGACCGATTGCAGGGCATCTTTTTTTTCAGACCACAAATCCATTAAAATGATGGTAAAGAAATAAAAAAGGAACTAATATGGAATAAAACCTAGAAAGATGAAGAAAATGAAAGGTAGTCTCCATCAGCAAATGAGAGGTTTCAACACATCTCTGCAAAGCAAAACCAGCCACAAAAGTGGTAAAGAATGAAAAGGGAAAGAGACCCCAAAACCTAGAGTAGATGCTGAGGCGATACAGCAGAGGGAGCTGGACCTGCCTGCAGAACCCTAACAAAGTTCAGGACTAGTGTCCACTGGTTTCACATCAAACCTTTTAGTCAGGAAATATGAGCACCCTCTGGGCTAAAGCAGTGTGGACAAGCACAGCTTTTTCTTAATTAGTCTCCCACAACTTATGCTATTAGAGTTAAAATGATAAATACAGTTCAATGCTACTTAAATCTGGTTTTGAGTTGTAAAAAAAATGGCTCCAGTAATTCTGGTTTCTCTGAAACAGGGTTCTTCCATTCATTTTGAGCTTCTTAAGGAGTATGGGCCTCAACAGAACAAAGGTCCTTTCTATCAATCACCCCAACTTGCTGGACACTTTCAAATTTGTTTAATTTCAAAAAGATCCAAATCCTACACTCACTTCCATAAAAAAGATACATATGTAAGTAAATTCTCCAACTGGCCCCCAAGACGCCCATTATGGCAGTTTTTTTTTTTTTCCATCCAATTGAGGATCACACATTGCAGTTGTCACATCTGAGACCAGGTGTCAAGTAGTACAATTCTTTCCAGGGACTTAGGGTGCATTACTGTCTGCACAAGTAGACTGACTGCTCTTGAAGGGTAGGGATTTTGCTTGGTGCCTATGGGTAAAGGTTAACAAAATCCTTTTCCCTAATGTGTGAGAATCTGACCTTGGGTTTACTCTCTAGTTCTGTTCCCCAGGTTACCTGATAAATGTCAGAGTGTCAACAATGCTACATAGACAACACGGCTTATGGTAAGAATGACCCCTGACTGGTCAACTGCATCTGGACTGGGATAACTACCTGAGAACTACAAACGGGAACCTCATGCTTTTTGGCCCTCCCTGAGTACAATGACTTTCATAACTGCATGTCCCTGTGGGTAGCTGAAAGCTATGCCTACAGAATTCTTATAAGCCATATTGGCTCCTGTGGGGCATTAGGCTGTTAAGCCAGGGCAACCCCTACACCTGCCCCAGTGTAGATCGCATCTCCTTACCCCTTCATAAACTGCTACAAAGATGCCAACTAAAGAGGAATATCTGATGCAATCCTCTTGGCAAACTATGTTCCTGTCCTATATCCTTCTGAATAGACAGAGGTACGATATGTGACATGTGGTCATCTGAGTCTGAATGTTTAGTTAAATTTAAGAACTCCTGGTAGACTCTGCTGCACCCTTGATTAATTCCAGCAAAATTTAGTATCATTTTACTTACTGTCTTCCGTTACAAAATCAGATAGTATTCTCAGTTATCTAAAAAATTAGCAATGTTCCTATATGAACATTTCAAACCCTTCAAACTGCTTAAAGCAAATAAATATAAAAAAGCTCACAGCCACAATAACTTAGAACACTTGAAATTAATATTAAAATTAATATTTTAACCAGCTGCTTAATAATAATTGACAAGTTAGTTCACTATGTTTACATTAATTGTTTTGCTTTAAGGTTTTTTTATTCTTAAAAACTTAAGAATAAACTGAAGAAACTCATCATTTTTGTGTGTGTTATATAGCAAAGTTCTATCTAATTTGAACACCCTTGCCTTGGAGAATATTGTTTCCTCAATATTACACATTCATTTCAAGTAAAAACTAACATATAGCACTCTCTTTTTCAGCCCACTTTTCAATTCCTAAGCCAGTGTTCCTAAATGATCTTCTAACATGAGGACCCTCTTACATATAGATTCCAGCATGAGCTCTTTACCAACAATTCTTAAATCAGAGAACACAGACCATGCAACAATGGAACATCAAGGGTGCACCATCACCCTTATGTGGGAAGGTGCCTCATTCCATATGTTCTCTAAATTTGGAATGATAAATTAGTAACACTGATTTTATGACCTAATCAGAGTTGTCAAGTTCTCAAATATGAATAAAACAATAATAATATCTTAATCAAAAGATGAAGTATATTTTAGATAGAAGAATCAGTGGAATAGTATAATAAGCATTTCTTTCTGTTTTGCTAAGAGTCTATTAAACAAAAGCAATAAAAGTATTAGCTGGGTAAAAATGAAAACCATTAACATGTTGAATAGTTATAAGCTATAGCCCATAAATTGCAAGGATATTTCCTTTCCGCTGGATTTGCTTTTATTTTGCAAGTGACAAAAATGTTATAATAGCTCAACTTCAACACATATCAATACCTGACATGTTTCCAGAGTTAAAGGATATGGCTCTGAAAGAGCTCTGTGAACTGCAAAACGATATAAAAATGTTACTATAACCAAAGGAGAAAGGGGTTATCCAACTGCCATGCTTAACTAAATATGACACTTTCGTGTCAAATGAAAAATTCAGGGCCTTTCAAGATTATTTCACACCCAGGAAAAAGAAAGCCACACATACTTACTTAGTGACAGCTACACTAATGAGGGAAGTTGTTGGAGCTCCTTTCCTTGAGAGGGAGAAAAAAAAAAAGACAACTTAATTTGGTGGAAATCATAAATACCTTTTATTATCAAGCAGAAGCAAAAGTTTGTAAGAAAAATTTGTCCAATTAGACAATTGAGTCTAGTGACTAAAACAGAAATCTGTCCCTCAGCTTGGTGTCTCTGGGACCTAAGGGACTATACAATTTTCATGACTATAAAAACGACACCAAGCAGTTTTGAACCTGCTGCTGCACTGATCACAGGAACTGTTACATCAACCTTTGCCAATTATGGGAACTGAATGAAACAGAAATCTATCAACATGGACTCTCATTGGAAAGCTCAGAGCTGAGAAAAACTATACAACTAGCCTTTGGCAACATGGTGCCAAATCATTAATCCTCCCAACTATGCCTTGCTTTTGTAGACAGTCTTTAAGCACATTCAATTGGGTACATGAAATTAAGATCCCTACTAGGGACCAGCCAGGTGGCACAGTGGTTAAGTTCACGTGCTCCACTTCGGTGGCCTGGGGTTTGCAGGTTCAGCTCCCAGGCATGGACCTACGCACTGCTTATCGAGCCATGCTATGGCAGCATCCCATATAAAGTAGAGGAAGATGGGCATGGATGTTAGCCCAGGGCCAATCTTCCTAAGCAAAAAGGAGGAGGATTGGCAACAGATGTTAGCTTGGACGGAGAGGGGGTGATCCCTACAAGACTAGTGTGACAGATGCAAACAGACAAAGACAACTCCTGATTTCCCCGATCTCAGTTCTTTCACTGAACATGAAAGCTAAAAATAAGCAGTATTTTGTCATCCATAAAATATCGACGTTTTCCCAGCTAAGTTCTACTTCGAATATTTTACAGAGATGTAAAATTTAATGCATCAATGGGAACATTGGCCAAGGGCCTCAGAATCACTTGGGAATTCACTATCAAATTTTTATTGAAGGAAAAAAAGAGTCAAACTTTAAAAGAAGGTTTTGACTTATCACAGGTTCTTTTTGTTCTTCTACTTGTTTATTTAGTTTTCTATTTGGGGAATGTAGTATAATAAAGAATATGTCTGGTCTTTGTCCTCAGTTTCTGGCACAAAGCTTCAAAATCCCTCGGAATTTCCTGAGTGATAGAAGTGTCTTTGTTATGCTTAACGAGGTGACTTGTCAGGGGCCCTAGATAGCTTCAGGATGGGGCCTGGTCACTGGGCACCAGAAAGACCAACCATAGGGAGGGGAGGAGGAATGGAGATCAAGTCAATCACGTGTTCAATGATTTAATCAATCATGCCTACGTAAAAAACACTGTGGGCACCAAAGGTCAGTGGAGTCTTCTGGTTGGAAGGGTGACGGGTCCTGACTTAGGGATAGGGCATGGAAGTTCTGCATCTGGGATCCTTCTAGACCTTGTCCTACACGCATCCTTTATAAAACTGTAATCATTAAGTACTGTGCTTTCTTGAGTTCTGTGGGTCATTTTAATGAATCATTGAAACTGAGGGTTCATGGGAACCTCCAAATTTGTAGATGACTGGTCAGAACTGCAGATGTCCTGGGGACCTGGGGACACTTGTGGCTTGTATCTAAAGTGGGGGCAGTCTTGTGGAGGACTGAGCCCTTAAATATGTGGAGTCAGACACTAAATCCAGGGAGTGTCAGTATTTAATTACAATATACTCGCTTGGGATGGAAACAATTGGGAGGAATAGGGGGTCAAGGCTGTCTCAAAAAAATAAATTTTACCAATGATAAAATTATGTAATAATTAAAAATTGGCATTTCACAACTAGCAGGTGTGACTTAATATGTTAAACAAAAGAGTAGAGTGGTAGAAAACACTTCAGTACATTTAAAATACTTTTAGTAGTACCTGAAAATAGCTACTTTTATCATCTTTCTACTGGATAAGAAAGTGAGCAGGTCTTACCAAAGGCAGACATTCCCACAGATCATTGCAATGGCATTGTTCCACCCATACACTGCCACAGGGAAGTTGAATGCAGTGATGATTCCAACCAGGCCTACAGGATTCCACTGTTCAATGAGCGCATGGCCAGGTCCTGAGGGCAGGGAAAGGCATGGAACGTGCTTAAGCATGTTAATTAAATGCACATCAAATTAATAAGAACAAAGTCTGAAATCTTTCCTTTTCAGAACAAAGGTGCACTGGACCAAGTGGGGATTCCCACTTGGGTAATTATAATTACCCCTTGTCTCCCACTCTAAAATGTAAGATACATCGTAGTGGATCACTTTGCATAGCTGTGGGATATTGGTACAGCAATTAAGCCTACAACAAAAGCTGTTATTACTACACTACCTTATAAACCATAATGATATCCATTAGGCCTCTGATCCTCATAGGAATTCGGTGTGGGTCAGGGCAGTATCAGTCCCACCTGAGAAGGAAACTTGAGAGAGTTGATGCGAGGTGCCCTCGGTGATGTGACTGCAGAACATAGGAGTCACGACTCTCAGGCCCAGGTTATACACATTGCCTGACGAAGCCCACAGCTAGCTTCTCCAAATTTAAGACAAGGTGGCTTATTCATAGGGAAAAAAAAGTTCTAAAAATTACATATATATTGAATGATTTGCACAAATCTTTACATTCATTATAGGGAAACTGAAAATACAAACTTTAAAGACACCCATAATCCCACAAGGGGCTTATTTCAATCACAGGCAGCTGGAGCAGTGAAGAACGGAACAAGGACTGTGACAGTTCACAAACCCTGGTCAAAACCACAGACAACTGGAAAGGCAGCGCTCCCACCCGTCCTTCTTTCTGGCCACGCTCACACTGCTAGTTAGGAACAGGGAACCCACCAGCTGCTGCACCTCATTCCCAGGCCCTCCTTTCGTCTAGGCATCCTAATCTCCGTTGAGATGACGTGCTGGCACAGCCCCTTCCTGGCAGGGTCTGCCTCCTCCTCTCCTGCCCTCCCTTCTTTATCCTTCTCCCCAAGGAGACCAGTGCAGATCTGATGACGTCACACCCTTGCTTACAACCCTTTGGTGTCTGGACCACTACTGTAGCTGCCCTCAGGATAAAGTCCAAACTCCCTGACAGGAAAAGTCCCTTCCCGGGGTTCTTTCTCCACCCATCTCTCCTCATACTGTGCCCTCCAGCTGAAGCAATACAGTTTTCCAAATAAGCCACGTTCTCCCATCTTAAGCTTTCACACAGGCTTCTTCCTTGTTCAGAACCACCCCTGCCCCAGCCCTCTACCCTCCTCTCCCTTGAGGACTTTACTTGGGTCACCTTCTCTGGGAGGCCTTTCCTGACTGCCCCCACAAGGCTGGCTTAGGGGGTCACCATCCTACCCTACACCCCATCACCTTACTTCCTATGCTCTATTACAAGTACCCCTTAACTTGTCTCCCACGCTAAAATGTAAGGAATCGATATGCCTATAAATTCCTTGAGAACATGGACTATGCCTTACTGATCAAGTATCACTATTAAATCACCTGGCAGATACTCAGTGACCATTTATTGCATTAACGTAGTCAAAGTTACCCCAAAGCCTCTGCACTGATGAATAATTTACTTTTTCAAAAGTGTGCAAACAACTGAAAAACATTTTAATTGGTGAGGCAAACGTTATACACGTATAAATCAAAGAAGTTACTTGCTTACACATGTATACTTCCTCAAATGGGCAGTTTACTAACTTTTTCAACTGGAAAAACCTACTAAAAGTGTTCAATGACACAAAATTAATTTTGAATAATAGGAATTGCTGTTACATATCTAAGTACATTAACTGTACATTTCAAGAGTTCCCCTTAGGGCCGGCCTGGTGGTGTAGAGGTTAAGTTCAAGCATTCCGCTTCAGAAGCCTGAGGTTAGCCAGTTTGGATCCTGGGCAAAGACCTACTCACCACTCGTCAAGCCATGCTGAGGTGGCGTTCCATATAGAAGAGCCACAACTCTACAACTATGATACACAACTATGGACTGAGGCTTTGGGGAGAAAAAAGAAAAAAAAAGAGGAAGATTGGTAACAGATGTTAGCGCAGGGCCAATCTTCCTCAAAAAAAAAAAAAAAAACAGTGTCCCTCAACTCCTATGAGTAGGGAATTTGCCCAACATTCCAAGAAAAACAAGAACTTCAAAAAAAATTCTTTCTTTGCCTAATTATAAATGTAACATAATTCCCATTAAGGAACTCTTGGAAAATATAGAAAAATAGAAAGACAACAACAACAATCACTAATTCTGCCACACAGAGATAACTACCGTTACCACTTAGGCAGACCTCCACCACTTGTATTTTCAGTGCAGATACACAGTCATCCGCTTTGCGCCATTAACACTGAAAACACTACAAATCCCATAAGCCCTTAGCCTCATCACTGACACTGCCTCAGAGTACAAGGCTGGTCCTTGCAACATAGTGTAATAGTGGAAGATTGAAAACATCCTAAATATCCATCATTTGGGAACTGGTTAAATAAATTATAGTATCTTAACAGCAAATAGACAGCCATAAAAAAAGATGAATGAAGCCTCTCATTCTAACAATGTAAAACAATTTCCAAGACATATTAAGTAGGGAAAAGTATAGAATAATAGAATGTACAGTTTGCTAATGTTTGTATCCCAAAAGACACATATTTTCACGAAAGTGAATAAAAGCTCTAAAAAGATATACAAGAAACCAGAAACATTCTCTACTTTCATGGGGACACTATGGAGTGTCCAGGAGGATAAGGGAGGAAGCTTTTCATCCTTTACTCTTTTATTGTTTCCAAATAAAAGAGAATTTTGTGATATGAATATATCCCCTCTTAAAAAAAAAACATTAAAACAATTTAAAAAGTAAATATAACATTCCCATGAAAGTGTGCAGTTGGGAAGACAATCTTCATAAACATGATTTTTAGCATCTGCTAATAGACTACCAAAATTAGCTTAAATTTTGTCTTATAATTTGACATTTAGGTCATTTCTAATATTTCCTATTGACACTACAATGAATATCTCTATACATAAATCTTTGTCAAATTTCAGATTATTTACTTAAATTAGATTCTTGAAACTGGTACTAAATGTAAGGCTCTTTGGATTATTTCCCAAATGTTTTCCAGGTAGATTGGCAATTCAGTTTGCCACAAGTCCCTATTTAAAAACTGTCCCATCCATGGATGTGCCAACACTGAATTTTATCTTTAAAATAAAAAAATTCAGGGGCTGGCCCAGTGGCATAGTGATTAAGTTCATGTGCTCTGCTTTGGCAGCCAGGTTTGCAGGTTCAGATCCCAGGCGCGGACCTACACCACTCAAAGCCATGCTAAGGCAGCATCCCACATAAAAAAATAAAGGAAGATTGGCCCAGATGTTAGCTGAGGGCCAATCTTCCTCACCAAAATAATAATAATGATAAAAATAAAAACTCTCAAAAATATTAAACCATTCATATTAAATACATAAATTTAAAAAGTGTCTTGATCTGATGTTTTCACCTGTTCCATTTATTTATTTTTTTGGTGAGAAAGACTGTCCCTGAGCTAACATCTGTGCCCATCTTTCTCTGTTTTGTATGTGGGATGCCACCACAGCATGGCTTGATAAGTGGTGGATAGGTACGTGCCCAGAATCTAAACGCACAAACCCCGGGCCACCAAAGTGGAGAGTGCAAACTTAACCACCATGCTACCAGGCCAGCCCCTTTCACGTGTTTTAATTTGCATTTCCTAGTAGAGAAATTAAAGATATTCTCATATATTTATATGCCACTTACAATTCCTCTTTTGCAAACTATTCATAGCCAGAGCATTTTTTGGAGCTCTCTGTAACAGAGCACAAAACCCTTAGCTTAACTGACTTCATTGCTTACTTTCAGAAGGCAAGATGGGTCCCCCAATCATCCGCGATAAGCCAACAGCATAATCACAAATATCCACGTACTCTTGAACTTCTCCCACACCTTCCACTAAGATTTTCCCCATCTCCAAAGATACCTAAAAATACAAAAAGTCAAGCAGCATTTTTCCAACCAAATTCATGTTTTAAACATTAAATTGATGGGGGGGGGGAGCAAAACATATTTTGTGTCTGTTTTGTGAAGGTAATAAACTTCAGAAAGTTTGTTCTTATTTTTCTGAAGAATTTTAAAGCCCAAGCATAGTCTTCACTTTTTCCTATCCATCTTGTTCATCTTTCCTCTACAGACTTTTGAAATGTATAAATTGTTCTTCTTAAAAATCACAATTTTATATACAGAGATGCATGACGGCCTTATTCCCCACTCAAAGGATTGTATATTTACTACAGAAATACTTTACCAAGCTTCCTAGTACTTGGATCTTCTCCCGTAGGGCATCACCAATCTGTCTCACTACTTCTCCTCGCTTTGGAGCAGGAATCTAAGGAAAGAATGGAACTTGAGTGTCTGATTCAAAGTGTAAACTCGTGTCTATAACACAGTATTAAATAAATGTGCTGTAAGAGAATGATAAATGTGCTGTAAGAGAATGAAGTACAAGCACATCAAAGACAACTTTTTTATAAATCACATCAAGACTATGATATGGCAGGCCCTAAAACCGATACCAGAGAGCCAGAAAACATCCAGATGACAGATTCATGGCAAGCAAAGGACTATGCCAAGTACTGAGAGAAATTCAGAGATTGAACACATTTTGGGATGACTCCAGAAAGCTTAAAATACCTTAAATATCCAAAGGCCTTCAAGAGTCCCAATGTTTTCTTATGGGTCAAACTGACTGTATGCTCAAACCCTTGATTCAGCTTACTTGTCAACTGGTGTTCCATAATCCATTCAAATCCTACCATTCACTCACCAAATATTTTCTGAGCACCTACTATGTGACAGGAGTAATGCTAGGCACTGGGGCTAAAATAAGTGAGGCATTCAAGGAGCTAATTAGTATCTAGTGGCATTCACAGAGCCAATAAAAGGAAAAACAAGCAACAAATAATTACAAATTGCTACAAAGGCTATAAAGACCAAGAAATAAACACCAAACAGGGTGTTGAGACAGAGAAAAGAGCAGGCTTGGAGGATAAATGGGAAAGTTGCTTTATCTAAGATGTTGTAAGGCAAAATCTCCAAGGAGGTGAGATTCAAGCTGAGAGCTAAGATTGGGAAAAGTCAACCATAGGAATATTCTTCCCAGTGAAAAGAAAAACATGTAAGAGAGCCTCGGAAAATAAAAGCTTGTTGTATTTGAGGGGCTGATTGGGAAAGGCCAGCCCTCCTAGAGCTAGAAGCTTTTAAGGAGTTGGAATCTTACTCCAGGTGGAATGGGAAGTCCCTAATGGTTGTTAAGGAGCAGAATAAGATGATTTGCTTTACCTTTTCAGATCATTATCAGATGGGTGGAGAATAAACTGGAGAGGAAAAGAATAGAAGCAGGGAAACCAAGAACATATTCTTGTAGCCTAGGCAAAAGATTATGGTGACTTAGTTTTAAGACTGAAGGGAGACAAGAAGTGGACACAGGATCTATTTTGGAAGTAGAATAATCAAGACACACTAACTGAATAGGGGTAGGAAATGGAAGAACTAAGGATGATGCCCCCGTCTCTGGCTTGAATAGGTAGGTATAGATGGGAGTACAACTACGGGGGGATGAAGATGACTCGGAAGAAGTGTCAGGGTTCTGGGGAGGTAAAGAGTAGAGGTTGGGCCATATTAAGTTTGAGACGTGATTCATGAATGGAGACAGACTTTCACCAAGTGATCAGCACCCCTTCTCTCCCCTCCAGCTCTTCTGGATTAATTCTACCTCTCCTTCAAAAGGCAACTAAACTAAAAGGACCATTCCCCTCCATGGAACATTGCCATCCCCCCAGGCTGGAGCCAGTCCCCCAACCCCTCCTCACAGAGAGGGCTTCCATCACAGAGTGTGATGACAGCACTGCTCATGCTCCACCTCCCAGAGCTTGACCGTGAGTTCAGGGCTCTTCTTGCTCTCTCTTCTTCCAAACTGTGTCACCATGCCTCAGTATAACTTTTCTGGAGGGTAACTTGGCATTCTATTAACATTTAAAACATTCC
This sequence comes from Tapirus indicus, assembly GCA_031878705.1. Classification (NCBI taxonomy): domain Eukaryota; kingdom Metazoa; phylum Chordata; class Mammalia; order Perissodactyla; family Tapiridae; genus Tapirus; species Tapirus indicus. Next base: position 44,864,613 of record CM062925.1, read on the forward strand.
TACCCTTTGACTAGTAGGCAATGCCACTTCTGGAAATTGAGCATAGACATAAGCGTACAAAAGTAGAGGTACAACACTCATTACAATGCTGTTTCTAGTAGAGAAAAACAGAAACCATCTAAATGTCCATCAGCACATGACTGGTTAATTATGCAACAGCCATAAAACAGACTACTTCATACTCTCTGCAAAGAATAAGGTAGATTTATAACAAAAAACATCTAAGAGCTGTAACAGGATAATAGAAAAAAAACAAAATAATACATAAATTTGCTTAAATTTGCAGGAATATACAACAAGATGTTAACAGTGGTAATTTCTAGGGAATGGAATTATAAGACTTTCATTTCCCAAATTTTATTTATCTGCAACATTTTGTCATTCTTATGATGCATGCACTCTTTGGAAACAGGAAACAAAAATTGTAATGTTAAATGAATCAGCCCAGATCCTATACATTTCCTAGCGCATGGAATGGGTTTAATAATGTTTCAGTTGAATTTACCCACACATTTATAAGTTTAGCAAATTGGTTAATTTCAATTCAGAACAGCCAATACATGTGTCCTTTTACCTCCCATTCTATGCATATTTATTCAATCAGTCTTTCAACCAATAATTATTGCATACTTTCCATGTGCTAGATATTGTGCTAATCCCCAGGGATACGAGGGAAACAAGGCAGCTACAAATCATGCCCACTAGAGCCGACAGTCCAGTGGGGGTGACAGAGACAAGAAACAGGTGATTACAATCTCGTACGGTGTTCTCCAGGTGAAGAGGTACAAAAAGTAGAAGAAAATTATGGGAGACAGAGAACACAGCATATGTAAAGCCAAAGGCAAGAGAGAATAGGGTGGTTTTAGAAAATTATAAGGAGTTCAAAGAGGCAAGAGAGGAAAGTAAGGGCCACACTGCAAAAGGCCATGTAAAGGATCCAAAAAATAGTGGGGGAATTACTAGAGGGTTTTAAATGATGAAGGGGAAATCATAGTGCATTTTAAACTATTACTCTAGTTGTGATGTGGAAAATGGATCAGAGAGAAACAAGACTTGGGCAGGAAGACCATTAGGCCAGATGAGAGATGGTGGCTGTCTGGACTACAAAAATGGCAATAGAAATAAATGTAATTTTAAATATTCAACACTTGGTAACTGAGCGATTCTCAAACCTGGCTATACATTAGAATCACCATCCATGGAACTTTTAGGTTCATTTCCATCCCAGACCATTCAAATCCGGCATCCAGTTTTTTCCCAGCTTCTCAGGTGATTCGTAGAACAGCAAGAGTTGAGAAAGCCAGGATTAGGTTTGGGGACAGGAAAATGAGGGAGGAGTAGAAAACAAGGAAGACGGCCACATTTCCCACGTGAGCTGACTGGTCCCAGCATGATGGGCACCAAAGACCTCAGACCCTCCTGAGAGGGGCAACACGGGTCCTCATCCCTGCATACTTCACCCGTGAAGTCACATTTAGAAGGAGCATCAAAGACAGCCATGAGGAGGGAACTAGGAGCATTGAGGCAAGTATTAGCTGAGCCTCTGGGGAAATAATATAAAGATCCCCATGTTAAAGAGCTACCAGGTATTAGGTATTCCTTTATTTAGCTAGAGATGGCCCATTAACAGTTCCCTGTCCTCAAGAGAGGGAAGAGACTCTGGCCCTTCCTCACCAGAGATAGGAAGAAAAATGAGGAAGATAGGGGATGCAGGGGAACTGAAACTAGCTCATGGAAGAAAGCAGCAGAGCCAGTATTCCCCACCAGGTTCTTTGCGGTTACTTTTAGTGAAGAGGAGGAAATTAGTTTTCATAAACTACCTTTCCATATTGTTATACTTTGTTTCCTTTTCCCTCAAAGAAAAATGTTCCCTTTGAAAAACCCCAGGCTTAACACAAATGAACTAAATGAAACACTGGTTTGTCCTCACACAGGCAAGGCCAGCCAAAAGGATCAGGGCCAAGCAGAAGTAGCTCCGCACAGGTGAGGATCCAAGAGGGAAAGTGCGTAGACCAGGAAGGGATCAAGCTTTGGCCTGTTCTTGGTTGAGGCACCAGCTGACCCTAAGTGTTTGCCCCATTGGCAGGAGCCCCAGAGGCAGTTAGAAAAGGTTCTGCTTCTTCCCTAAACTTGAACTCAACTGCTTAACTCAAATTCCTCCACCATCACCCAGAAAAGCAACCCGTTCCTTCTTAGCACCCCGACTCTACTGGGAGGTCTAAAAAGTATGAGAAAGGATGTTAGGTGCAGAACCTAACTTATAGCTGAAATTAGTTAAAGTAGAGGAAAGATGTTCTTCATGCTTTGCGCGGAGGTGGTCTCTTAGCTGACAGGAAAGCTACATCCAACCCAGGGCTCTCCAGGAGAGTCTGCCCCTCCCCAAGTCCCACTAGCAATCATTGATTCAGAGAAACTGAGGCTTCGCAGTCCCAAACTCAGCAGCACTTGCTTCCATAACTAGCAGGTACTGAGATTGGCCATGTACCAGGCTCTCCTGTAAGCATTTGACATGGTGAACTCATTTAACCCCCATGACAACTCCAGGAGGTAGGCACACCTGGTCTCCCCTTTTTACAAGACAAAGCAAACTAAAGTGAAGTAATTTACCCAAGGATTGAGCTGGATTAACTATCCAGGATATTCCTAACAGCCTCAGGCCTAAACTCTTTGGTAGTAGACAAAAAGGGACATTCAGGGTTGGGGGAGGTGGGGGGGATGGGGAAATTCAGGCTATCCCTGTTCTTTACTCTCCCCTCCTCCAGAGCCTGGCCCTTATCTAGTGACAGCTCAATGTGGCCAGCCCAGCTCGAGTCACATACTTGCTCATATAACCCCTGGTGGAGACAATGGAGGAGGATGAACCTGCCTCATAGCCTGATCAGTCAGTTGAGGATGAGGCCCTGCCCTTTGAAAGAGCTGCTGCTGCTACTGCTCTCTGAACCAGGAATATCAACCTATTGCTGAGAAACCCCCCTCACTATAAAGTTGGCACTGGGAGGGAGAGGGAGCAAATGGGTATTTTTAGCATAGATAGTCCTTTCTCTTTGCTCAATTATAAATTCAAGTAACTTCAGTCGGAGAATAAAGAGCATTCATAGCTTGAATGTATGCTATATCAGTACAGAGTTTTAATCCATTTTAAATTACCCATATACTGAAGGCCAAATATGGAAAAGGCACTGTTCTTGGACTACAGCAGAGATTATCATAGCCCCCAAGGAGCTCCCATTTCAGCAAGGGAGCATTGACCTGCTCATCACCAGCTGTTTCTTTATCTCATTGCAATTACAATGGGTAATCCTACCATGGCCTCCATACTTACATCTGCCCAGATTCTCCATGCTTCTCTTGCTTTCCTTACGGTCTCTTCATAGTCAGCCACACTGGCCTAAATTAAGGATTAGAGGGAGACAAAGGGAAAAAGAGAGGGAAGTGACAATTGCCTCCTAAGAACACAGATTATTTTTGGAAAAGAAATGGAAAATCTCTGGGTGATCCTAAGAGTTGTGGTTTCGAATGATTTTCACAGCCTACACTTCCAAAAACTTGCTAGAACCAATAAGACAAGTTAGACTCTAACTGTGCTTTTAAACCTTGCTTCTCAAAGCAAAGTCCATTAGCCTCATCTGGGAACAACACCTGAGGTATATTAGAAATTCAGCACCTTGGGCTCCAACCCAGATTTAAGAGGTCAGAATTTTCATTCTAATGAAGTCCCCAGGTGATTAAGAAACATGACCTTAAATGGACCCCCTCCCTAGTCTTCTCTAGGGTTCACCTTCTCTAGGACACCCCCCTTCCCCAAGAGCAGACAGTCTCTCCCAGACATTCTTAAATGTCAAATGAAAAAGAAATACATTATTCTTCAACTTTGTAATTTTGTATTGCTCTGTCAGTCATACAAACTCCCTGTGGGCAGTTTGCATTAAAAAAAAAAAGAGCCTGCCCTGATGACCTATTGGTTAAAGTTCGGTGCGCTTCCACTTTGGCGGTCCAGGTTCAATTCCCAAGCACAGAACTGTATCACCTGTCTGTCAGTTGCCATGCTGTGGCGGTGGCTCACATAGAAGAACTAGAAGGACTTACAATTAGAATATGTAACTATGTACTGGGGCTTTGGGGAGGAAAAAAAAGAGAGGAAGATTGGCGACAGATGTTAGCTCAGAGCAACTCTCTCGTCAAAAAAAAAAAAAACAAAAAACAACCCCACTTACCTGTCGGACTCTTGCTATTGGTTCATTGTTAGCAGGACAATAGGTCGTGATAACCTTGAAACAAAAAAGATGATCACCATATACAGAAAATGAAATCCCTTCCAAATTGGAGGAACAGATCAAATGGGGGAATAAAACAGGAGAAAGAAAAAAAAAAGACTAAGATACAATATCTAAACTTGGAACCTTTATGTCAACTTGTTACTAATAACCCACTCTACAGAGCTAGTATTCAGAACTACCTTTCTGCAAAACCCACCCTTGTCATCTAAATATTAAGTATATAAACAAAAGCCTAAATGTAACCTGTTGTCTCACCTCTATTTCCATTAACAAGAGCTTTACTTATTCCTTCTCTTGCTCCTTCTGCCCACCCCCTGGTCAGAAGGTGAAATGGCCAAGGCCAGACAAGTGGGAAAGGCCTATGTCCACACAAGCTGGAGAGATTAATTAGAAAGAAAAAAACTCAGAGCAGCTAAAAAAAAAAAAAAGGCCTTCAGGAGAGGGTGTTTTATCCACAACCTAATGATTAGATGCCACAGAAAAAACAGAATGAAACTACCAGTGGGGAATGGGGACTGGGGGTTTTAATTATTACCCCCAGTAATAATTAAAACCACCTGCTCTCCTGCAGTCACAGATAACCAAAAGGAAGATATGTTTCCTCTAAGAAACCAGAGTCAATATGTAACATTTTCTTATAAAAGCTTTCTTTCGTATGCAGCTCTCAGGAAATCTGGGCGATAATAACCTTACCTTTCCATCACATTCTTCAAAATATTTTATTGAGCAGTAACTGGGTGCCAGGCATGGTGTTAGGCTCTGGGCAATAAATACTGAAAATCCGGTCCTCAAGGAAGCTCAGAGCCCAAAGAAAATATGACATGATTTCAGTAAATGCGAGGCCGCAAACGCCAAAGGATTTCAGGAAAGACAACATAAAACTACGCTTTAAAGCATTACCTGTGGTACACGTCACATCTAAGGAGCCAGAGTCAAGCACAAAATTAAGACAATTTCCACAGCTAAGCCTGTGGCATTTCTCACTACAGACAGCAGGACTCCGCCACAAGATTTTCAGTATGCGTGGCAGTTTAACTCCACCAACTCCAAAACGACATCGACACAAGGACCTCAAATCTAAGAGCATTTTTTAAAGCACACTATGTGAGAAAACTTTTACTGTGCAGCGTCAAAACTTCCCATCAAGTACAACGCCTACAGCGCCAGCGGGGAGTGGGTTGGGCAGGCCCGCCCGGCCCCCCGGGCGAACTGAGGCAGCAGAGATTTCCCGGGGCGCCCGCATACCTCTCCCCGGCCGCCCCAGCTTCCGTTATACACGCCCTCGTTTTCCTCGCGGAGCTCCAGCTCCTTCAGCCAAGCATACTGGGGCTGATTGATCAGCAGAGTGGACATGAAGGCGGCAGGCCTGTTCCAAAGTCCGGAGAGCTTGCTGCCCCTTGCAACGTGCACACACAGCTGGCGAGAAACACGCCACATACCGAGCACCGGAAGCACAACGCGCCTGCGGCCGGAGGAGAGGCTGAAATAGAGCCCCGCCCCCCGCCCGGGAGAGCCCATTGGGCAGGCCCCGCCCCGCCCCCGCCGCCGCTCCGCCCCGCCCCGCCCCGCCCCGGGTCTTCCGGAGGAGCGCAGAGCTTCAGCCCCGCCTGGAACAATGGGGGTGCCACAGGGAGGGAGCGAGAGGGCTACTGCCATCTGGTGAGAGACGCCGGGAACCGCGGCACTAGCTAGAAATTCTTTTCAGCAAAATATTGGCTGTAAAGTACAGCAGGTTAGAGCAAGGCTTCTCAGACTGTAAAGTGCATGTAATCACCTGGCCATCGTGTTAAATGCACATTCTGATTTAGTGGGTCTGGGCGGGGATCTGAAAGTCGGCGTTTCTAAGCCGCTCCCGAGTGATGGTGACGCTGCTGTTCCATGCAGTAGCCATGGAGGGTTTTTTTGGTGGAAGGAAGGAAAGGGTTTTTTGTTTTCACTGCTTTATTAAATTACAAATTAGAGTTTTCCAGTTAGTGAAAAATGTTAAATTATGGTACTTCCTCCTAAATATCCTGCCTGGGTATATTCTTGCTTTTGAAGAACAAAGACAGTTTTGATTAATTGCCTTCATTCTCCGTTTCTTCTATTTTCCTGCAATATCCTTCCTGCCCCCCCCGCCCCCCCTCCCCCCACTCCCCGCCCGGCGCCCTTACCATCCCTTCTCCCATCTAATTCCACAATAACTAGGCCTACCCTATATAAGGGAAATACTAACATCTCAATCAGCGTGATTTGGACGTGAGTTAAAAATATACATGCACCCTCATATCAACTGAATTAATAGGTGTCTCAGTGATCCCCAATCTACTTTTCCAAAATTATATCTGTCTCACTATTTGCCTGTGGCCTTCCGCATTGCAGCCAGCCAATCACTTTGTTTCTATACAAAGCCTGTGTTTTCCTCTCACTGTGTCTTTGCCCTTGCTGTTCCCTCCACGTGTAAAACCCTTCCTTCCATCTCTGCATTCAAGCTTGAGCTTTGTCTGGTCCACCCTTATGGCACAAATGATTTCAACAAATGCTCCGCATGTATCAAGCACCTACCAGAAACTGTAGTAAGTGCTGGAGATACATGAATGATGCTTCCATTTGTAAATGTATTTTTCCCTGTTAAGGCAAGGACCGTCTCTCACTCATCCTTGCATGGCTCCACAGTTCCCAGCATTGTACCAGGCTCACATCCCCTTACGTGAATGAATGAACAAATGAACCTATGAACATACCTCAGGAGTGGTAAGCACATGGATACCCTGTCCAGCATGGGTAATCGCTATCAATAACGCAGCTGTTGTCTTCCATCTACCCCTAGGACTGAGGCACTAACCTCCCTCATTTTAATTCTCAGGCTTTTTAACTGAGAATTTGATTCTCCTCACTTTCTGGCTGCCAGCAAGATTCTGTGTACATATATCCCAACACCATGCCTTTCTTCTCTTCTCCTCCATTTGATTCAAAAAATGAAAAGACATTTACAGTTGCACTAAATTTTAGGAGCAATGCGTAATGCCCTCCAGGAATGTTAGCTTTCTTCTCTTCACTAAGTCAAGGAGTGTGGTTCATGACGGTCTCTCTAAACTAGTTCTGGGAAGATGGACACCAGCAACTACCCTCATTGAAAATAGGAATGCATCTCTCCACCTCATTTTTTCAAAACTCGCTTAGCCCTACCCAACAGGAGGTTGGAAAAATCATAAACAATGAATTTTGATGGGGCAGAGCAAGAAAAGATAGAATTACATGAATCATATGAAACCACATTTCATATATGAAAGAGAATTAATCACATATGAAAGCATACATAAGAACTGCAAAGCCCTATAGAAATTTAAATGTACTGACTGAACTCGGGACACCTTGAACTAATTCTGTGTTAAAAGTGGCAGAGTTTGCAAATGGTCAATTCTACTTTTCAGATGACTTATCAAAGGCATCATAGGGTGGTGATTAAAGCGAGGACTCTGGAGTCACAGCATAGGTACAAATGACCTGTGCTTAGGATGTCTTAATGAATGCTAACTGTCTTCATTCTTCAAAGATAGATGGCCAGGAGGCAGGGGGATATGACCTGAACATGCATGCTTGCCCCCAGGCAGCAGTAAATTGGAGAAACCACCACCACCCAGGATACAATTTCATTATTGCAAACTCAGAACGTGATTTGTCAGAGCATGGGTGAGTGACACCACTGCTCCGGGCAGATGTTAGCTCAGGGTGAATCTCCCTCACCAGAAATAAATAAAATAAAAAATCTATATTCATTCTTTTCCATGCAGTCTAAAAATGCATTCTAAGGAAATAATAAAACAATTTTGTAAAAATACATGTTAATTGCAAAATTGACTACAGCCTAAATGTACACATCAGAGACTAAATAAATGATGGTACCTCCACATGATGGAATACTAGGGAGTCATTAAAAAGAAGGAGCTAGATCTTTATATTTTGGTATAGAAAGGTGTCCAGGATAAATTACTATATTCTTTTTTTAAAGCAGAATACAGAATAGTAAAAGGTACAAATAATAAGATCCCTTTTATGTAAAAAAAAAATCAATAAATATTTCTTAATCACCTATTATCTACAAGAAATCAGTGGGTTGGGCATGGGGGGAAACAACAGTAAACAAAACAGCCATTTTAGTGGGGAACTCAGACAAAATAAAATGAATACACAAATGACTATTGATGCCATGAAGAAAAAAAAAAGAGTTGGAAAGTGAGAGTAGAAGATGCTGCTTTATTTAGGGTGGTCCAAGAAGGCGTCTCTGAGAAGGTGGCATTTAATCAGAAACTTGAATCATGTGAGAGAACAACTTGTGCAAAGAATGGGGTGTCGAGGGTGTTGGAGGGGTCCACCAGGCAGAGGGAACAGCAACTGCCAAGGCCTTGAGCCCGGAAAGAACAAATGGTGCCTGAGGAACAACAACGTGAGCAGCGGCAGCGCAGCTGGGGAGGGGCACGGAGTGGGGCCAGCGGCCCTGTCTGCCGTGCTGAGAACTCAGGCCTGATTATGTGGACGGAAGGTCTGAGCAGGGCGGTGACCTCGGGTACTGTCTGAAAGGCTACGTGTAGAGTGGACTGCGCAGGAGCAAGAATGGAAGCAGGAAGGCCTGCACGGAGCAGCCAGGTGAGGGTGTGAAGCCAAAGGAGGAATTCCCGATGGCTGCTGTCCGTGCACACATTTAGGCTTGCACGAAAACCAAGTTTGGAAGAAAACGTGCCAAAGCGTGGCGGAAACAGGGCATCCGTTTTCCAGGAGTCGTTCCAATGAGTGGTTTGCAGTGATGATCCATAACGCTAAGTCTTGACCCAGGTATCCCGACGAGGCCCCCACGGCGGCCGGGGCGGGAGCAGCCCCCTCGCGGGGGCGCCCGAGCGGCCGCCGCCGGCCGGACCTTCCCGCCATCCCCCCGGAAGTGCTCTCCCGACCCGCCGCGCCGCGGGAAGATGGCGCAGGAAGCCGGCGACATGGAAGATGGGCAGCTTTCCGACTCGGATTCCGACATGACGGTCGCACCCAGCGACAGGCCGCTGCAGGTGCCGGTGAGTGTGAAGGGCGGGCGGGGGTTCTGGGCCGGGCGCGCGGAGCCGGGCGGCGGTAGGAGGCTGAGGGGCGCGCGGGCGTCCCCCGGCCGGGCGCGCGGAGCCCGGCTGCGGTGAGGGTGAGGGGCGCGCGGAGCCCGGGCCGTGGGGGCGGCGCTGGGCGGGGGCAGCGGCCGCCGGCCATACGAAGCCGGCCCGGCGTCTCGCTGCGAGGCGGGGCCCGCGAGCCTGCGGCCTGCTGGAGGCCGGCGTGCGGCCGTCTCCTCTCCGCCTTGCACGCGCCGCTGTTCATTTCCTAACCCTAAGCGAATCCCCCGCTCCAGCGCCGCTAGGTTGTCCCGGAAGGGCAGATTTTGCCGAAAATGTAGATTCTGGGGGACATCGCCCCGAAACAGCCTATGGCCGTCATTTCGGCCTGAGCAGATAGGAGACTGAGGACCAGGAATGAAGTTCATCACTTGCTCGGAGGCCTGGTCTTCCATATTCCTCTCGAACCTAACTTCGTTATGCGGTCTTGTGGCACCAGGCTTTGTGTTAGCCTCCCGGTTTTGTAAATGGGAGTTTGTCTTGACTGAGATACTAAGTAGCAACCTCTTTGAGAGGGCCTTGGTGCCAGGCTGCCGGCATTCGAATCCTGGCGCCTCCACTCTGTGACCTGTGGCAGGTTATTTAGCCTAGTGCCCCAAGTGTAGAATAGGAATGATGATGGTACGCCACTGATAGGCTGGTTGTGAGGACCCAGTGGAGCATACAGCACAGATCAATGCCTGGCAACTGTTCGCTGCCATTATCATTCGAAGATAAGAAGACTATTTTCTTATTGACTTAAATCACCCCACCCCCATTTCTAGCACGTGATAGGAGCTCAATAAATACTTGGTTTACTGTTTAGTACAAAAAGCAAAGGTGCTTCCTTTTGCATATAAATGTCTTAGGAAATTGGTACCACGATGTTTTGTTTTTCATCTCTTTCAAGTTATTTTACATAGATTGACCCATGACTTGGTAAACTTAATGCCATGGACTCTGTAGCTTTAAAAATAATATTTCAAGGGGTCCGCCTGGTGGCGCAGCGGTTTAGTCCGCGCTTGTCAGCCCGGGGTTCGCGAGTTCGGATCCCCGGCGCCCGCCGACGCACTGCTTGTCAGCCACGCCATGGCGGCGTCCCATATAAAGTAGAGGAAGATGGGCATGGATGTTAGCCCAGGGCCAGTCTTCCTCAGCAAAAAGGGGAGGATTGGCAACAGATGTTAGCTCAGGGCTGGTCTTCCCCACACAAAAAAATAATAATAATAATATTTCAAGGAGTCTGAAAGGAGTGTAGTCACAAAACCAAATAAATGAAGTTGATGTATCCAAATGCAAGACAAGGATCTTTGGAAAGAAAGGAAACAAATTCTGTTTTAACTGCTAGTGACAGTTATTGTGTATGTCATTTTCAAACATTCTGACAATAACAGAAAAGATTTAAAATGTTCTAAAAGTGAGAATTAAGAGCTTTAGTAATTTTTTAGAAGGAGCCTTAGAACTAAGTGCTGCATTAGCTATAGAGATAAGAATTTGTGGCTTTATTTGCGACATAGATGGACCTTGAGAGTATTGTGCTAAGCGAAATAAGTCAGACAAAAGAAAAATACCATATGATTTCACTCAAATGTGGAAGATGAACAAACAAACACATAGAAAAGGAGAACAGATTGGTGGTTACCAGAGGGAAAACGGTTGGGGGAGGATGAAAGGGATAAAGGGATACATATGTAGGATGACTGATGGAAACTAGACTTTTGGTGGTGAACACGATGCAGTCTCTATAGAATCCGAAATACCGTGTTCACCTGAAATTTACACAATATTATAAACCAATGTGACCTCAATAAAATACTTCAAAAAAAAAAGAATTTGTGGCTTTAAAATTGGCAAATTCCGTGTGGAACTTCAGAAAAGCAGGGACTAGATTGGTTTCAAAGATGTCTTTGAAGATCAGTTCTGCTTCACAATGGTCCCCTGAATCCCTAAAGTGTGTGTGTGTGTGTGTGTAAAATTGGCCCTGAGCTAACATCCGTTGGCAATCTTCCTCTCTTTTTTTTTTTTGCCTTGAGGAAGATTGTCCCTGAGCTAACATCTGTGCCAGTCTTCCTCTATTTTCTATGTGCGATGCCTCCACAGCATGGCTGATGAGTGGAGTAGGTTAACTGGGATGCAAACCCGTGAACCCTGGGCCACTAGAGCAGAGTGCATGGAACTTGAACCACTCGGCCACAGGTGGCCACACAACATAATTTTTTTTAATAGCACATGGTGGGTGGAGTTAATGTGTTTGTAGACTTGGTTGTGTTTCCTTTCACTTGCAGAAAGCACTAGGTGGGGACAGCACAGTGAGGCCCTTCCAGGATACTGCAGCAGCGTGTGCACCAGTATCACATTATCGAACTGTTCAAAGTGTGGATTCAAGTGAAGAGAGTTTTTCCGATTCAGATGATGACAGCTCTCTTTGGAAACGCAAGCGACAGAAATGTTTTAACCCTCCTCCCAAACCAGAGCCTTTCCAGTTTGGCCAGAGCAGCCAGAAACCACCTGTTGCTGGAGGAAAGAAGGTTAACAACATATGGGGTGCTGTGCTGCAAGAACAGAATCAAGATGCAGTGGCCACTGAACTTGGTATCTTGGGAATGGAGGGCACTATTGACAAAAGCAGACAATCCGAGACATACAATTATTTGCTTGCTAAGAAACTGAAGAGGGAATCTCAAGAACATACAAAAGAATTAGACAAAGAGCTGGATGAATATATGCACGATGGCAAAAAAATGGGATCGAAGGAAGAGGAGAATGGGCAAGGTCATCTCAAACGGAAACGACCTATCAAAGACAGACTAGGGGACAGACTAGAAATGAACTATAAAGGCCGGTATGAGATCACAGAGGACGATTCTCAAGAGAAAGTGGCAGATGAAATTTCTTTCAGGTGAGCATTTAAATTTGTCCTACAAATGAGCACTTAACCAACTATCTTCCATTTATAGGAACTAGATCCCAGATACATTAATAATGATGTTTCTTTGTGAGATTTTTTAATTTAAGGAACGAACTCTGGGCTTACTTGGTTATATGAATATATTTGGGTTTTCTTAAATTTGGCCAGGCCTAATAGAATAATTTTGCAGACTTTTATGAACTGTTCAGCATCTCTTTCTATTTAGTGCTAGAGAGTTCTTTAGATAAAAACATCTTTTTAGTCATGTGTTTTTTTGAGTGTTTTCAAGTACTCATGACTTCTTTTTGCAGCTTTATTGAGGCATATTGTGCATATGATGAAATTCATCCTTTTCAAGTGTTGATTTTTTAGTAAATTTATCAGTTTTATGACCATCACCATAAACCATTTTTAAAACATTTCCATCACCCCAATAAGATTGCTCTACCCATATGTCCATTTAAAGTGTAATCCCTGTTCCCATCCCCAGATAATTGCTAATCTACTTTCTGTTAGTATAAATTTGCATTTTTCTGGACATTTTTATTTTAGTGGAATCTTAACAGTGTGTCATCTCTTATACCTGGCCTCTTTCACTTAGTGTAGTGTTTTTGAGATTCATTCATGTTATAGCAGGAACACTTTGTTTATTTGCTTATACGCACATGTGTGCACATATACACACATATACATATGTCCATATTGAATTGCTGTTCCACTTTTTGGCTATTACGAATAATGCTGCTATGAACTTTCACATGCAGATCTTTGGACATGTATTTTAATTTCTTTTGAGTAATTACCTAGGAGTAGAATTGCTTGATATATGGTAAATTTATATTTCATGTATTTTTAACAAGTTCAAATTGTGTTTAACTTTTCATTAGCTCTAAATCACTAATGAACAGTGTTACAAATTTGAAGACAGATATGATTCAAGAGTAATATAGCTGATAGGAAACCAGCTGATAGCTAGTAGGGAATATAGCTGGTAGGAAAACAAGTATTTACTTTCCAGGCAAGCGTCAACACTAGTACTGGCTTTCTAAAATACTGAGGGAGTTTGGAATTTGAGTGCTGGAAAGGAACTTAGAGATTTTATAAACCAAAGCCTTCACTTTACAGACAAGGAAACGGAGGCCCAATAGTTAGGTGGCTTGACCAAGGTCACAAATTTAAGTGTCACACCTGGAAGTAAACTCTGGGCCCTTTGTTCCTAGTCTAGTGCTCTTTCCAAAGTAATGCACTGCCTCCTGTTGAGAAGAAACAGGGGAAGCCAGGTCTGGTTAGGGAACTGGTTAGACTTCTGCAATATTAATCCTCCTTTGTCTCTGTGGAGTGTGGGCTCTGGTGTTAGATGTGTTATTTAGGCTGCCTGTGTTTTTACCTTCTTACCTACTTCATAAGGTTGTTGAGAGAATTAACTGAGATAATACATATAAAGTTCTTAGGATTGTGCTTATCCCATAATAAGCTGTCAGTAAATATTAGCTGCATGCTTTGTTCTGAGGCAGGGAGCCTGTGAGGGAAAGATCCTATCCATTTTAAAGCTCCCAGACATCTCTGGAGTTAGGAGAGCTAACTTTTAGGCATAATCATTGAAAGCAGAGTATATGTTTGTTATTTGTTTTGACAGAAGTGGACTGATTTTATCTGCTTTTGCTTTTAGGCTTGCATTCCCTTTGCTGTATGTGCACATTTATTTTGAAATGTGCCATAATCCAATAAGGCAAAGTGAAGAGGCCAGTTATGAGACTGGAGATGGAACCTTGAGGTTACTGTCTCCTTGGGTGATCCAAGAAAGGAATGTTTCCATGTCAGTGATTCCAAGGTTAAATATTGAAGATTTCAAAAGGCAGATGTTGTTAGAATAGGATTTTGATTCTAGTTGGGAACTAAACTGGAGACTAAGGTAGATTTCTTCAACTTTATACAAGAAATAAAGTGGTTAATATTACTTTATTTGTTCCCTATCAGGTTGCAGGAACCAAAGAAAGATCTGATAGCCCGAGTAGTGAGGATAATTGGGAACAAAAAGGCAATTGAACTTCTGATGGAAACTGCTGAAGTTGAACAAAACGGTGGCCTTTTTATAATGGTAAGAGTAACTGCTTTGTTGTTTCTGGTTTTGTATTGTGTTTCATGTGAGTTTTTACAAATTAAACTGGTCTCTGTTGGATCTCGTATTTATCATAAATTATTTCAGTGTGTTTCAGATTGTTAAAAACTTCATTAGCAATGAAGACTGAATAAAAAAATTCAGTATGGTTTTTGCAATTAATCCTTTCCTTACAAAAAAACATACATCAATTGTAGCCTGTTATGTGCAGTCAACAACACAACTCTTATAGGATTCATTAAGGGGAGAGGCTGAAATTTTAAGAAAAAAGTCTAAGGGGGAACCTCGAAGCTCAGATTTGAAAATATGGGTTTTGGAGTTTGGGGTGCCTTGTTTCGAATTCTGGGTCTGCAGCTCAGCTTACTGGGTGTGAGATTTGGCTAAATTATTTGACTTCTTGGAGCCTCAGTCTCCTACATGTAAAATGGGGATTAATCCTATGTTGTAAGGATTAGACGAGGTGATGTGCATAAAGTATTTATCACAGTCCCCAGTACTTAGCAATGGTGAACAGTGTTGCTTTTGGCTTATTTAATTCATGCGTTCTTGACAAATGGTTCTTGGGGGCAAAAAAAAAGTCTTGTTATGTATAAAGCACAGGTAGATAGACAGTATATCTGTGAGCATTCAAGTTTCATGGGTGGTGTGGGTGAATAGGAGAAAAATTGTCTAAAACGGCTTCTGGGTTAGGGGAAGCAATAATGAAAAAAAGGATGAGAAACCCTTTACTGTTTGAGGATGGCAGAAAGCGAGAGCACTCCTCTGGCTGGGGCCAGATCGCAGGCAGTGGCAGTTGCTCCCATAGAGTGGTTTTGCAGATCTCATTTAATTCAGCTTTCCCCAGAGGGTGAGGATGAAGTTTGAATGGTTTCCTTCTTATTTGCTCTTCCTGAATCTGAACAGTAACATCGCAAGAGAGTAAATATCAGTATTATGCTGTGGAAATGGAGAGAAAAGAAACCAGTTAGAGTTGATAGCATTGGCTGAGGAAACAGCCTGTGAACGTAGATTACAGAAGTCAAAACAAATTAACAACAAAACAATTGTAATAATCATGAATGTACTGGTACCCTTGTTTGTGTCACTGTTAAGGTACTTTGATTTTCATTTATTTTAGCACAAAGTTATGGATTCGTCAATATTTTAATACCGTAGTAATAAAACTTTATATTCCAGAGGGCTAATGCAAATCTGCTGAACGTTGGGAAGAAGCAAGTCCAAATTCACTTTCTTTTGAAGCATTCTTTCCTTGTACAGTTATTTATAGCTGTGTGTCAGGCACTGTTCTAGACACAGAAAGCATGTGTTGTAGTTGGATGTAGGAGGGAGACAGTCTATAAAGAATAAATATGATATCTTCAAGTGTGTTAGAAAGTCACAAATGCTATGGGAAAAGAAATAGATCAAATGGAGGTATAGAGAAGAGGGGAGAGGAGAACATTGAGGTTAAACTAGAGTGGTCAGTTTTTATCTCCTTAGGCACTTCTCTGTTTAAAAGATGCTTTGGCCATTCATGGGAAGAGTCCACACAGTATACTTTCTCTGTTTCTTTTTGTAGAATGGGAGTCGAAGAAGAACACCAGGTGGAGTTTTTCTGAATCTCCTGAAAAACACTCCTAGTATCAGCGAGGAACAAATTAAGGTAAAAAGAATAATGTCCTTGACTTTTAAGATCCATCATAATTTGACTTCCACTCAGCCTCTAGCTCCTTTTTCTATTAATCTCTATCACCTGCTCTGCCTTAAATTGACCAGTTTTGTCATTGTCTCATTTCAAGTAAAACTTGTGCCTTTTGTGAAGCTCTGCCTCCTTTTTGTTCCCTTTCAGTGCCAAGATCAAGATTTCTTTTACGGCAATTTTTCCTAGTCTCTTAGCATGTAATTATTTTTTCTACCTTCCTACAACTTTGTATTAATGGAAAATTTCAAACATGCAGAAGAGATGAAAGAATAACAGGATGAATACCCATATATCCTCTACCTAGATTCAGGGGTTATTAATATTTTGACATTCCTACTTTACTTATACAGTTTTTTTTCTGTATCATTTGGAAATTATTAACATAATGACACTCAGCCCTAATTATTTCAACAAGCATCTCCCAATAATAAGGACAATATCCTGCATAGCTACACTTAAGAGAAATAAAAACAATTTCATACAGTCTAATATCTAGATCTTATTCTAATTTCCTGAATTGTCCCAAGAATGTATTTTATACCTTTTTTTCTCCCCGAAACCAGGATCCTCTCTAGATTTCCACATTCCATGTGTCATATCTCTTATTTTTTTTATTTATTTATTTTTTTGGGTGAGGAAGATTAGCCCTGAGCTAGCATCCGTTGCTAATCCTCCTCTTTTTGCTGAGGAAGACTGGCCCTGGGCTAACATCCGTGCCCATCTTCCTCTACTTTATATGGGCCGCCCCCACAGATGGCTTGACAAGCGGTGCGTTGGTCCGGGCCCGGATCTAAACCTGCGAACCCTGCGCCGCTGAAGCAGAGCATGCGAACTTAACCACTACACCACTGGGCCAGCCCCTCTTTTGATCTTTTTAATCCCATATTTTCCTTCGTGATTTGGACCTTTTCAAGAGTCCGAGATGGTTATCTTATAGAGTGTACCACATGCTAGTGATTGTCTCCTCAAGAATTTGTTTTGTTCATTCCTCTATCTCCAATATTTCTTATAAACTAGAAGCTAGGCTTGTCAATATTCTTAATCATTTTTGTGTTACTAGGATGTCTTCTATGGGAACTTTTCTATAGTGTGGGTTTTTCACAACATTTGATATGTTTTAAATCGTTAATTAAGGAACGTGATTTGCATTTAGCAGATATGATCAAGATTGAGAACTAGCTTCTTGCATAGGAAGGAGGTGGTGCACATGCAACACAGCTGCTATTTGTGAGAAGTTTTGTATTCTCTTTAGTATAACGGGGGGATAAAGGTAATAAGAATGTGTTTAGGTATGCTAATTATAATGCTAATGATGACAGGTAAATAAAATCCATTTCTCTTGGGCTGATGCTCTGTGTGATCATATTTTGCATCAGCTCAGTGTTTCTTTTGCCTGAAGTTTTCTGGCTATGCCCTTCCAGTCATTTTTTTAAAATCTGTTATTGAAATTCCTAGAGGAAATGTAATAACTGTTACTGCACATTTGAAATTTCTAGTTTATTACTGCTTTTTTTTCCTTGTTGGAACAATTATTTTGATAACATAAATTTGTAATATAAATTTCTTTAGGAACACAACTATTGAGTGGTAGAACAGAGCTTTTACCTTAATGTTCCCTTTTCTTTCCCAATATAATCCCTGACAAAAAGTGTGTACTTAGAAGGAACATTCTTCATGGGTTTTTGTTTGATAGCAGAATGTCACTCTTTTCAGAGAAATAACATGATATGATGAAGGGGATTCTAATTCTCTAAGATTCAAAATCTGCATTTGAATATTACTTTTGCCATTTAGTGATCACTTACTCTCCCTCAGCCTCAGTTTTCTCATCTATAAAGTGGAGACTTTAATATGTGCCCTGCCTATTTAATAGAGCTATAAAGGGATTAAAGTAATACTAGAAAAGCTTTTCTCATAAGTAACTAAACCTTGGAGAAACAGTTTCCAGAAACAGAAGAGAAGAAAGTAACATTTATTTAGTGTATGCCTGGCACTGGGCCAAACATTTACATGACTTAGTATTCACCGCAGTCTATCACAGTGCGTGTTATCCTGTTATGCAAATGAAGAGTAATAAAAATGGAATGCCTGGGATTGATTATACAGAACACTGACTTCAAGCCCATGTTGTTTTCACTGAATCACATGTCTTGAAATTCAACTCTCCTAACTCATTGTGGAGAAGGGGATTTTAATGTCCACAGGTTTTTATGTTAAACTACCAGAAATATTGCAATATAACAAAGAATGGAAACATTTGGAATATGTAGTAATAGGGGAATGTTGACTTATAGGGACATTCTTAAAAGGACTATCCTGTAGTCTCTCTTTTTGTGAAGCAATTTTGAGAAAATGCAATAATAGTGAATTTTTTTTTAAGGGCAAAGTACAAATTTATAAAGAAAAAGAGTCATGAGGCAATAGATTGGTATGTAAAACACCAAAATGTTACCAATGATTTGGACTATTGTGAGAGATTATAAATGTTTTGACTTTTAAGATTTTTCTGTGTTTTTCCAAATTTTATGCATGTGCATGGATTGAGACCTTTATTATTAGAGGAGAAAACCTGAAGGCAACTAGAATTTTATTATAGGTAATTTTATATGCCATCCAAATGATGATGTTATAGTTATTCTTTTAATTGCTGTGTTGCTAACAATCATGGTTTATAGAACTTGGAAGCCAGAACTGAACTGAGAGGGCTCGTTTTCCTTTTTTTCATTTGATTTTGTTTTGGTGTGTGACTTTGTAATTATTTAAGTTTTGTTTTAGAAAATACAGAGTTTGTGGAAAAAAAAGAGTAAGAATAGTTAAAAGTTAATTTGCTATATTTTATGATTTGTGACTGCTCTTATTTTTTTGTTTTGTGGTTACCATGAGGTTTGTATACAAGATCTCATAGATAAAATAGTCCTTTTTCTGATAGCCTCTTATCTCCATTAGCCTATGCAGATTCCATCCCTTTCCACTTCCCCTTCTATGTTTTTGTCACAAATTATTCTTTTTTGTATTGTGAGTTCGTGACCAAATTGAAATGGTTGTAGTTATTTTTGATGCTTTCTTTCCCTTTATCCTTTATGTTCTAATTAAGTGTTTACTAACCTATTCTGATATAGAGCTGCAATTTTCTGATTCTGTCTATTTATCTCCTTGCTCAAAGCTTAGTAGACCTTTGCCTTTTCATTTCAGGTAGGAGGGCTCTTTTCAACATTTCTTGTAAGGCTGGTCTAGTGGCAATGAACTCCCTCAGCTTTTGTTTGTCTGGGAAAGCCTTTATTTCTCTGTCATACCTGAAGGATAATTTCGCTGGACAGAGTATTCTTGGCTCATAGTTTTTGTCTTTCAGTATTTTGAATATATCATTCCGCTCTCCTCTAGCCACTTTCCTCTCTGTAGGATTTCTGCTGAGAAATCCACTGAAAGCCTGATGGGGGTTCCTTTGTAGGTTATTTTCTTCTCTCTTGCTGCCCTTAATATTTTTTCTTTGTCATTGACTTTTGACAGTTTTAATACTGTATGCCTTATGGAAGGTCTTTGTGCATTGAGGTAATTAGGAGTTCTATTAGCTTCATGTACTTGCTTGTCCAGTTCCTTCCCCAGGTTTGGGAGTTTTTAGCTATTATTTCTTTAAATAAGCTCTTTGCTCCTTTCTCCCTCTCTTTGCCTTCTGGGATACCTATAATCCTTGTGTTACTTTTTCTAACTGAGTCAGATATTGCTTGAGGAATTTTTTCATTTTTTAAAAAATCTTAGTTCTTGCTCCATCTTAATCATTTCTAGGTTTCTATTTTCAAGCTCACTCATTCTCTCCTCCATGCGGTCTGCTCTAATTTTAATGCTTTCTACATTATTTTTCATCTCGTTGTGTTCTTCCTGTCTAGAATTTGTTGGGTTTTTTTTTTTTTCAGTTTCATTCTCTTTGGTGAAGTACTCCTCTGTTCATTCCATCTTAATTTTAGCTCATTGAACTGTCTTTCTCAGTTTTCTTGTAACTCACTGAGTTTCTTTATGACAGCTATTTTGAATTCTCTGTCAGTTAGATTGCAGTCTTCCGTGACTTCAAGTTTAGTTTCTGGAGTTATTCTCTTTCTGTTCTGCCGTGTTACTTTTGTTCTTCATGATTTTTGATGAATTGATCCTCTGCCTGTGCATTTGTGGTAGTAACCACCTTGTTTGGGTATGGGTTTGGTTACTTTGGTTCTGAGTGCTTCTGGTTGTATTTGAGAGCCTGCACTTTCCACCCTCCACTGCCTCTGCTACAGGCATCATCAGTGCCCTCCTCGTTTTGCTTGTGCCTCTGAGGTTGCTGGTGCCTTGCTGCTTACAATGTCACTGCAGTCTCAGATGTCACCACCAGGGTCACCAGGCTGCAAGCACTTCTCCTGCTTCCAAGGTCACCTGGGTCTCGTGCTCCTCCATTGGCTCTCCTTGGGTTTTCCACCGCTTGGATGCTGCTGCCCCATGCACCACCTGCGCTGTTGCTCCCTGGTTGTCTGGTGGTGCTGGTTGCACTGCTGCCAGGGGTGCTGGGTTCACAGGTGTCACTGTTGCTGCTGGGAGCCTGGGGACTTGTATGCAGCCCCCGCTGCTGGTGGAGTCAGCGTTGGAGGTGCCATCACTGGGGGCTGGGTGACCAGTTCTCTTGTGGTTTCTGAAGCCTCTGGTCACAGGCCCTGACACCACTGAGGGGGCTAAGCAGAGAGAGGTTGTTGTTGCTGCTCTCTCTGCAGCCTCTAGTCTCTGGCACTAGCTGGTATGTGTTGAAAACTCAGGTCAGGGTGCCCTGCCCCAGCCAGGAAAATCCAAGTTTTGTATAGTTTCCCCACTGTTGGAAAGACCTGGCCACTGCCAAGGGAGGAGGAGGGTGTACACGCACTGGATCTGCTGGGAAATGGGCAGGGAGCAAGCCACATCTGTTTTTTCTACTCCTGCCGCATCCCCTTGCAGCCAAGCGAGCTGCAGTGCCTACTGTTTCCATTAGGCCCACAGCCACGCAAGCCATGCCTCCTGCTGTTTCTGTTCCTGCAGCGACCACTAGCAGGCGCACCCGTCAGCATGAGGATCCGTGCCCTGGATCGCTGCTGCCGGGGGAGGGGGAAGGGGCTGCTCCCCTAGTTCTGCTGCCTTCAAGGGGTCTAGTCCACCCACCATCAGATGTATGGCTGCATGGATCTCATGTGCCCTGGTGAGCTGTGTAGGGAATTCTCTGTTGGTCAGTGGGTACCCGATTGGTTCTAACTTAAAGGGGCAAAACAATGGGAACAACTCACTCTGCCATGATGTGGACATCGCTCAATTTGCTATATATATTTTAAAAGCTCAGCTATAATGGTCTTCCTCTGCAAATAGTATACAGTTCAGTTTCTTAACTTGTAGGGTTAATTATATCTAGATATGGATGGGGAAAAAATTGCTCTCAGATTATCTGTTGTCCACATTTGTTGTAAAAACATTAACAGTATGCTACAACATTTCTTTGGGCCGTTCCCTAATTTGTTCCCCTTAAAGTTATAACCAATGGGAATGATGTTCCTTTTTAATGAGGCTTGCCATATTTGGAGGGAAAAGGGGAATTTCATAATTTTACTTGGTGTCACCAAGTGTTGTACTTCTTAGAATTGTTTTTATCAAGATACTTGGATGTGCTTCCATATAAAATGAAAATACTTCTACATATAGCTTTTTTTATCTCTCCACTTGAAGATAAGTAGACTCTTGAAAAGAATGTGAATTATTACACTTTTGTGAACGCAACATAATAGGATTTAAGAATATGCATTTGGAGAAATCATATATGAGTTTAGACCTTATACCTTCGCATGTTAGCTCTATAATCTTGTGCCTCACTTTCCTCATATGAAAACAAGGGTAATATACCTACCTCATTAGGTTCTTGTGACATTGGAAAGAGTTAACGTGTATGTAAAGTTCTTAGCATAATGCCTGGCATATAAAAGTGCTCTTTCAGTAAATGGTAGGTAGCCTCATTTCCCTCTGAATTCACCTTTTTTGTCCTTCCTGCACTTTATTCTCACATATATACCCTCCTCTTCCACCCCCAGTCCCTCCTTATTTCTGTAGCAAATACTTTTATTCCTCTTCTTTATCAAAGCACTCATCTTCTGAAGCTTTCCCTTAGTCCCTTAATTTCAGGAGTCCTGACTCCTTCTTCTGCTAATTTTGTGTGCTGCTTATAACTGTTTAGCATATATTTTAGGAGAGGGCCTCTTGTATCTCACCATCCTCCATAATGCTTTTTATAAAGAAGAGATTTGCACTTTGTACACTTTAAGAATATACTACAGACTGGCTTAGTTACAGCTTTTAAGAGTCCCTTTCCAGAAGAGAATATGGTGTCAAAATTATGTCCTGCCTATACCAGCTTCTGTTTTAAACCTTTGAACCTTCTCTCTCTTAGCATAGGCATTGGGCCTTCTCTTTAGATCCCTGACCTACTTTTCTTTCTTTTCTACTCTCTGGAACTATACTTAATCTCTCTGTATCAGGGTTCCCAGATATTATTTTATGTTTTTTTGTGTAAGATTTTAATGGAAATGTATTTTCTACTTGAACACTTCTCATCCACTGGCGAGTTTGCCTCTCAGAGACGTTTGGCAATGTCTGAAGATATTTTTGGTTTTCACAATTTGGGGGTGGAGTGGATATGTGCTAGTGGGTAAAGGCTAGGTATGCTGCTGAACACCCTAAAATGCACACAGCAGACCCCCACAACAAAGAATTATACAGCTCGAAATTTCAGTAGTGCCAAGGTTGAGAAACCCTGTATTAGAAGAATCTCATATTTTCTGTTGTAAAATCCCATTTCTGGCATTCTGGAATGTATCCCAGTGCTGACTATATTATGTTTATGCCTTGTGATGAAAGTTTTTGACAAAGATTTACATTCTCACACATTAATTACAGTAATGCTTTTTAAGGGATGGAATTTTCTTGCATTGTGTCGGTTACATGATCATACTTAGTCATACAATTCATGCGTGACCCAGCTTCTCAGCATGGGCAATCACATATGATTATGACGACATTTCAAAGTTAGTAAATCTTTATTCCCAAGACTTCTGTTTTGTTGTGATAAATTATATTTTATTTAAATCCTGAACAACATGATTTTCCTACCGTGTCTTTCCATTCAGAATGCCTTTAACTACAGAGATGATGTGTTATGGTAGAACAGCATGGGCCCTAGACCTAACACTAGGTTGGGTTTGAATCATAACTTCATCCTCTACTTGCAGTGGGGACTTATTTAATATCTTGGACTCTCTGTCTAATTATGAGTCTAATAATATTTGCTTGTTTTTTGTGAGAAGTGGAATTTAAAAAAAAAATTTGTAACAAACTTCTAATAAATGACAGTTCTTATTTACTAAAGTTGTTTCTTTATTGTAGGACATTTTCTACATTGAAAATCAAAAGGAATATGAAAATAAAAAAGCTGCTAGGAAGAGGAGAACCCAAGTGTTGGGGAAAAAGATGAAACAAGCTATTAAAAGTCTAAATTTTCAAGAAGATGATGATACATCACGAGAAACTTTTGCAAGTGACACAAATGAGGCCCTGGCCTCTCTTGATGAATCACAGGAAGCACACGGAGAAACAAAGTTGGATGCAGAGGAAGCGATTGAGGTTGATCATTCTCATGATTTGGACATCTTTTAGTACATTTTGAGGAATAAGTCTTTCTAAAATAACATTGTAATAAACCATTTCTACTGAGATTGCTTCATTTTACTTTGCACTGATAAACACGAAAATCTGGAGAGAAAGAACTATTTTCTTGTTTTAAGTACAATTGAATATGTGGGAAGATGAATGTGATTGATAGAAATGTGTAAAAATGTCTTATGTCTGACAAAATACTTGAAAGTATATAGCGGAGGATTTAGTTTCTCAATCTGTTGCATGTGCTAATTATTACTAGTTGATAATCAGTTTTGTCCAGGTCATTATAACATGCCATTCAAAAGTTTGTTTTCTTTTTCTGATTTATCTTTGCAGTGAATTATGATTGGTTTCAAAACATTCCATTAAAAGATCCTAATAGGATACATAAATCGTTAAGTTATTACAAATGCATTCAAATTTAGTTTTTCTGTGCTCTAAGAACTCCTAGGCAGTTTTAAAATAGGCTTATACTGATGGCTCTTCACACTTATGTCTGGAAGTAAACAAACATCAGAAGCTTTTCAAAGAAGTATTGGTTCTTAACTTTAAGTTTGTTTTTGACTTCTTATTAACTAATTTGGTCATATACTAAATACTGAATGTGATCCATACCTGTGTAATTACCATGGACATTTAAAAATTCCCGGTGGTGGCCTGCCTAAGACTGTTTTACCTTATGTTAAGGAAGTTAGGTATTGAAAATGTAACATCTGCATGAAGTTTTAAATTATGCATTTTATTGAAGGAAATAAAAGTAGTTTACTTAAGATGTTCCAAGAGTTGATTGTAGTTTATAAAATAGATTAAGAAGAAATATGTAGAAAGCAATTATAAACTATTCTTTGTAGACAATGTACTTGAAATCTTTCAGTAGTTCCTAAAATGATCATTGAAGTTGGCTCTAAAGGTCTAAGTGGGAAAAGAAGAGGAAAATGGTTATTGGTTGCTTTTTATTCATAAAGAATGCAAAAATAAAATTAGAGTTTTAGTAGTCCTTAATGAGTTTCAAGTGACTTTATCTTTTAATCTTAAATATTCGTTCATGAAATTGCTATAATCAAGGAAAAAAATATTTTAGATAACTAGATATTGTTCCTGAAATTATTTGTGAGAAGTGAGTTTTAAAGATATAGTACATTAGAAAGAGAATCAACATTTAGAAATCTAAATGCCACATATTCATGTAAATACTGCTTATTTTTCTGGTGAAATTGAGGTTTTTGAAGGGCATTAATGCCTGAGGCTACTTTATCTTCATTAAATACATTGTTCTACCCCACCACCTCCTGGTTCATTTTCATCAATATTTGTTTCCTTTTTTTTGGTGACGAAGATAGATTGGTTATGAGCTAACATCCGTTACCAATCTTCCTCTTTTGCTGAGGAAGATTGGCCCGGAGCTAACATCTGTGCCCATCTTCCTCTATTCTGTACATGGGACGCCACCAAAGCATGGCTTGATGAGCAGTGCATAGGTCCATGCCTGGGATCTGAGCCCACAAATCCCAGACTGCCAAAGTGGAGCATGCAAACTTAACCACTATGCCACCAGGTCAGCCCCAATTGTTGTTTACTTAACATTTGGACACCACACAGATTTCTCATTTGTATTGCATCCTAATGTGTATAGAAATCAGCACTTCAATATTTAATATTCTTTAAAATTTTGTCTATTAAAATTGGTCCTCTCTAAACCTTTCTTACTATCCAAATCTAGGAATGCCTATTCAAACTTGTATTGGGTTAATACTCTCACCAAACCAGTATATCTTACAGTAATTCCTGCCCAGCCTAACATTTTTCCTACTTGCTGGCTAGTAGGATTGACAATAATAACCCTCCATCTCACTACCCTAGTAGTTCAGGTGCTCATCCTCACTCATAACCTTTCTTTATTAAAATGAATTTTTGTAATCTAAAATTGTCTGCAGTATAACTCAAATCTTGGGGGATAAAATAGGTTGAATTGGCTTGGGTTTAAGCAAATTTGATTTATACTTTTAAAGTGTGTGTCTAGGGGCCAGCCCAGTGGCGCAGCGGTTTAGTTCTCGCTTGGCAGCCCGGGGTTCACCAGTTCGGATCCCAGGCGCCTGCCGACGCACTGCTTGTCAGCCATGCCGTGGCGGCGTCCCATA
Organism: Tapirus indicus; assembly: GCA_031878705.1. Taxonomy (NCBI): domain Eukaryota; kingdom Metazoa; phylum Chordata; class Mammalia; order Perissodactyla; family Tapiridae; genus Tapirus; species Tapirus indicus. Next base: position 44,890,530 of record CM062925.1, read on the forward strand.
TAAAGTAGAGGAAGATGGGCGTGGATGTTAGCCCAGGGCCAGTCTTCCTCAGCAAAAAGAGGAGGATTAGCAACGGATGTTAGCTAAAAAAAAATTTAAAAAAATAAAGTGTGTGTCTAAATAGTAGTTGGTGAAGCATAAGGGGGACACATGAACCATGTAGAGGGACATCAGCTAAGGGCAAATACATACAAAATGTTAACATGGAGTGATTATTTGTGAATAATAATCATTGAGTCCAATATATTTTCTACTATGTCAAAGTCTGCAAGCATCTTCATTTTTAAATTGTGTGTGATGATGATATTTTACTCAAGAAGGGTTATTAAAAAAAACTGAAAATAGCCCAAAACTGCACTCTTGAAATCAACGGCTAATATAACTGCTATGGGTTGCTATGAAGTTAGCAGAAGATTGTTACATCTGAGGCAGCAATGTCATCATAATTAGACTAGTGAGTTAGTGGAGTTCTAGATGAGAATTCTTGTCACTACTGGCAGTGATGGCTTCAGGAAAAGACACTTGTCCTATCTTACCAAAACTTGCCAACAACTGTTCTGATGAGAATTCATACAAGCCTGCTAATAAGTGAGGACTTAAGGGTTCTGGGTGTGGGGGGTGGTTTGCAATCCAAGTGCTACACAGATGAGGGCAATCATTTTGTGCTTCCCCTTGGCATCTATGTAGAAAGTGTTTATGTTCCAGAGGGAAGCGATGTGTGTGCAGGTAAAGCAAGTTTGACCCGAGTGTAGAGCATGTACTAAACTCAGAAGCTAAATTACTTACTGTTTTTTGTGATTGGCTAGAGATTCCTTTAGGCAGTGGGTAGGTCTGAGACAAATCATGGTGCGCTGCCTTCTCCCTTCAAATTAGGTTAAAGTGAACATCTTGAGCAAAATGTGGAGGACAGTATGCAGTTGGAGGTACAGGCACCAGGTCTTGATCTTGGTGATACTTGGGGATTTAATGGATTGATTATCTATTAGGTGAGCCTCAAACAATGGTACAGCACTGTCCTGCCACTGCAGTGGTCCAAACATCAGGGACACAACACGACTGCCTCCATTCCCTAGATGATGCTAAAATTATTGTATTTAACTCATAAGATACCCTTTTTTCTTGCTTTCTTAATCTTCAGGTATAATGAGGTTCATTTGCCACGGTTTTCATTAAAGCAAGGGCTGATCCCAAGACGCTATGTTATGCCTTGGAAAGAAAACATGAAATTCAGGAATGTGAATCTGAAGGTATTTTCCTATAAGCAGTCATAATAAAAATCCTACACTATTTAATATATCTCTGAATAGACATATATAACTGTACAAAAGCTATTTTTAAAATTATTTTCTTATTTCTTCCAGCTTTATTGAGGAATGATAGACAAATATCACTGTATATATTTAAAGTGTGCAATGTGATAATGTGGTAAATATTGTGGAATGACTACCAAGATCAAGATAATTAACATAGGGGCTGGCCTGGTGGCATAGTAGTTAAGTTCGCACACTCCACTTCAGTAGCCTGGGGTTCACAGGTTCGGATCTCAGGTGTGGACCATGCACTACTCATCAAGCCATGCTGTGGCGGCATCCCACATACAAAATAGAGGAAGATGAGCACAGATGTTAGGGCAAATCTTCCTCAAGCAGAAAGAGGAAGATTGGCAAAAGATGTTAGTTCGGGGCCAATCCTTCTCACCAACAAAAAAGATAATTAGCATATTCCTCACCTCGTGTAGTTAACTCTTTTTTGTGGTGAAAATGCTTAACATCTACTCTCAGCAACTTTCAAGTATACAATACCATATTATTGACTATAGTCACCATGCTGAACATTAGATCATCAGAACTTATAACTGAAAGTTTGTACCCTTTGACCTATATCTCTCCATTTCTCCATCCTCCCAGGCCCTGGCAACCACCATTCTATTCTCTGACAAAAACTACTTGATGCTCTTTCACATAAACTTGCAAGCAAAATTCAAATAGCAGTATCTATTCAAATAACCCAATGATGAACTTAAAATACATGTACACTGAAAGATTTCAGAACTATATGTCTACCTTTTTCTCTACATAATGCTAACTCGCAGTTGTTGACAAGCTCATCAGAAGTAGGTGCCATTAATATTAAAGCTACAGTACAGAGCATGCATTTTTAAAGTTGTATTGCATACTCAGACTGAGAGTTATGGGTCCATTTTGCTAGATTTACAAATAAGACTGGTTGCCCATTCAATGCTCCTATTCAGTTAGTAGTTTCAAAACATTATCCAAATTCAGATTGACCATTCGCTTGTGAAAAGGTAAGTTGTTTCTTTAAAGGAGAATAGAATATAGTGTAATAATCAGACTACAAGAGAGGATTTCAAGTTAGAATTCCTAGAAAGAAATGTGTTTAACTAATTTGTAAATTTCTAATGGATAAGCAGTTAATGTTGAGTAAGAATATACTTTGCCAAGACAGAGATGATGTTAAAAAATATGAATATTATATATAAAATATATCACAAAAATACGGCTCAATTATTTTCTTATAAAATGCACTATACAGTGTAATAAGTGAAGCTGACATCTGCCCTGAGATGATTATTTTATATGTATTTTATCTGATATTTTGAAAACAAAGATAAAACTGAGGAAATCAAGACTTAAATAACAGACTTAAACATCAAATTTACATGGTTATTAAGACTTTCTACAATCTTAATATTGGGCTGTTTTTCACGTAATTTAGTGCTTACCAAATCATTTTCAATGTCCTAAATAGCTTTAGCATGGTGACAATATTATACTGACTTTATCTTTTTCATTTGCTAGAACTACAGAGTGTAAACTTTGAGTTGAAGTCAATAATGAAAAAACGTTTTGAAGGCATCACATTTCTTTTATTCTTGACCTTACTCTTTAGAGCTGTAATTCAGCATAATTTTTCTGTAGCTACCTCACTTCTGCAATTTAGTTGACAGTGTTCCTAACATTTTTTTTTTTTGGTGTGGAAGATTGGCCCTGAGCTAACATCTGTTGCCAATCTTCCTCTTTTTCCTTGAGGAAGATTGTTGCTGAGCTAACATCTGTGCCCATCCTCCTCTATTTTGTATGTGAGACACCACCACAGCATGACTTGACGAGCAGTGTGCAGGTCCGCTCCCGGAATCCAAACTGGCGAACCCCAGGCCACCTAAGTGGAGCACACGAACTTAACCACTACGCCACCAGGCCAGCCCCCTTAACAATTTTTAAATTATAATTAGTGACTGGTGTATAGAACATTTTACCTTGCAGAGTAAAAATGAGAATTAAATGAAGTGAATGTACACTGAGTAAATGCTAGCTATGCCTTCCTTCCTTCTATTTGTGATTTCACCATTTTTCCTGTAGGAAATGATAGAACTATTTAACAACAGAAAAATGAGAACACAGCATAGCAGAGATGGGGCTGCACCCCAAGACCAGGCCAGAACGTTATTCAGCAGTATTGAAGAGTCAGAAGTAAATGTGTACTTAAGACAATAACCTCAAGGAGCTGTTATTTATCCGGCAGCCGTTGCAGCAGCAGTATACTTTACATCTATTTAATACTTGGTAGTTGGCAAAAATTTTTTCATTCACATGTAATGTTTTATTCAACACTCAAAGAATCCTTTAATAATTACCATTTTATGTTTGAGAAAACTGAGTCTCATGGTAGGATGGGAGGCGGTGGGAATAGCCTGTACAAGGTCACATAAGTAGTGAAGCTAAAGTTCCACAATCTGACTCTAAGTTTATCTTTATAGTATTCAGTCCACACTGCTCTTCCTGGGTTCGCAAGACTCTGGCAAGAGAGCATGGCTTTGAAAAAGTGGTGTTGCTCTGTCCACTAGACCTTCCTTCTCGACAGGAACAGTTAGAAAACTATTGGGCAACTTCCATCTTAAGCTAATACAGTGATGTTTGGTGTGATATGCAGCAGATTTTTTTTTTTCTCTTAGCATGCAGAAGCGTGTGGGATCCATGCTGGCCCTTTAGAAGACTCTCTGTTTTTGAATCATAGTGAAAGGCTTTGCCATGGGGAAGACCGTAAAGTTGTTTTGAAGAAAGTCCCACCAGAAAAAAAAATTGCGGACGTGCCTTTGCATTCACCTCTGTCCAGATACCAAAGCACTGTGATTTCCCACGGCTACAGGAGGCGACTGATCTGAGGAAGGAAGAATAAAGTGATGAAGTGTTTCAATCTCTCTCTCCCTCTCTCTCTTTCTTTCCACCCTCCCATAAATGTTTAAGTCCATTGTACATTTGTATTTCACCTACAGGTTCAATTTGTTTAAAAGCTGTAAGTCAGTTGCATGCTTCATACGTTGTAAAAACTTTAGAAAGGAAATATGCTCTGAGAACACATGAGATGAAGTGGGGGAGCAAGGAAAACTGTCTCACTGAAATCAATGTCACACCAAATAGTTAAACAACAGCGGACTGATCCAGTCCCATGTCTAACCTCACCACACTCTACATTTCTCTCATCCTGACTCCATCTTTATTATTCTTCTCCTCCAAAACTCAGCGTCAGATGAGCCAAACTGAAATAGAGTTGCAGGATGTGGAATTACTTTTGCTACTTTTCTGACTGCCCCAACACCCCTCCTTCTGCTCCACCCCCCCCCCCGTCCTAACGCTCTGGACACTGGTAACTAATCAACATGGTAATTAGAAGTGTTTGGCAGACAACTCTAGGATACATCATACAATTTTAGCTGAGATGTACTTTATTGATTCAGTGTGTCCAAGTATCAATTTCCTACAGCAAGGAGTTGATTCACTTAATTTAACAACATAAAAATGATGATACGCATAAAGATGCAGCACTGTGGAAGACAGTATGATGGTTTCTTAAACAATGAAACAGAATTACTTTATGACCCAGCAATTCCACTCTAGATTTATGCCCAAAAGAAGTGAAAGCAGGGACTTAAATAGATATTTGTACACCAGTGTTCATAGCAGCATTATTCACAAGAGCCAAAAGGTGGAAACAACTCAAATGTCCATCAACAGATGAATGGGTAAACAGAATGTGGTATATGCCTGCAATGGAATATTCAGCTATAAAATGTAATGAAGTTCTGATACATGCTACAACATGGATAAACCTTGAAAACATTATATTAAGTGAATAAGTCAGACACAAAAGGACAAATATTGTATGATTCCACTTACATGAGACACCCCATATGAGATACCTAGAACAGTCAAATCCTTAAAGAGAGTAGATTAGTATTACAAAGGACTTCAGGGGAGGGGAGAATGGGGAATTATTGTTTAATGTGTACAGAGTTTCAGTTTGACATGATGAAAAAGTTCCGGAGATGGATAGTTGCATGACAATGTGATTGTACTTAGTTGAATTTTATACTCAAAAAAGGTTAAAATAGGGCCTTCCCAGTGGCATAGTGGTTACGTTCACATGCTTCACTTTGGCGGCCCAGGGTTTGCAGGTTCAGATCCTGGGTGTGGACCTACACACCACTCATCAAGCCATGCTGTGGTGGCATCCCGCACACAAAATAGAGGAAGATTGACACAGATGTTAGCTTACCGACAATCTTCCTCAAGCAAAAGGAGGAAGATTGGCAACAGATGTTAGCTCAGTGCCAATCTTCCTCACAAAGAAAAAGAGGGTTGGGACCAGCCCAGTGGTGTAGTGGTTAAGTTTGCACATTCTGCTTCGGCAGCCCAGGGTTCATAGGTTTGGATCCTGGGCCCAGACCTATGAATCGCTCAGCAAGCCATGTTGTGGTGGCAACCCACATATAAAATAGAGGAAGATGGGCCCAGATGTTAGCTCAGGGCTGATCTTCCTCAGCAAAAAGAGGAAGATGGGCAACAAATGTGAGCTTAGGGCCAATCTTCCTCACTTAAAAAAAAAAAAGGAGGGTTAAAATAGTCAATTTTACGTAATGTATATTTTACCATAATTTAAAAATTAGACCATAGTAGGTCTAAGCTATGCTTCATCCAGCCAAGTGTTCCTATCTGATAATAATACCAAGGAAACTATTATAAAAAAAGATCTCAATGTCCATCTAACATCAACTTACAGATCAGTAAAGTAAAAAATGTATATACACAGGATGTTAAAAAATGGTTACAGAAGACAATTTAGGTGATACAAACAAACTAACACTTCGTGAAGTGGACAGCCTCCATGTGGAGGACCACAAAATGGGGCAGAGGGCTGGAAGCTTTTATAGAATAAAGGATAAGGAACAAGAAAGTAAGTACAGAGCCCAGACCTGGCTTGGTGTTTGGGAATTGACTGGATATACTGTATTTCCAGTCAAGTGGAACGTTTACAGCAGCATGAAAGTTATCTAAGTTTTGGTTTGCTGATGTGGCACCCTGGGCAGGAGGGGCTCCATCCTGGGCCTAGAAATTTATTTCAACACTAGTGGTCTATTATTGAAAGTGAGATGTTGAAGTCACCAACTATTGTTGAATTGTCTATTTCTCCTTTCATTTCTGTCAGTTTTTATTTCATGTATTTTGTGCTCTATTATTAGATGCGTATATATAATTGTTATATCTTCCTGATTGGCTGACACTTTTATCATTATAAAATGTCCCCCTTTATAACTAATAACATTTTTTGTTTTAAAGTCTATTTTGTCTAATATTAGTATAGCCACTCCATCTTTCTTGTGGTTGTCACTTGCATGGTATGTCTTTTTCCATCTTTTTACTTTCAATATATTTTTTCTTTAAGTCTAAAGTCTCCTTTAGAGAGTATATCATGGGACCTTATTCTTTATCTAGTTTGATAATCTCTGCCTTTTGATTGGATTGTTTCATACATTTATATTTAATGTTATTTTTGATAAAGTTGGATTTATGTCTGCCATAATGCCTACTGATCTTTCTTCAAATACTTTTTCTTCTGCCAGTTTATTTATTTATTTATTTATTTATTTTGTGAGGAAGACCAGCCCTGAGCTAACATCCATTGCCAATTCTCCTCTTTTTGCTGAGGAAGACTGGCCCTGGGCTAACATCCATGCCCATCTTTCTCTACTTTATATGGGACGCCACCACGGCATGGCTGACAAGCAGTGCGTTGGCGGGTGCCTGGGATCCGAACCCGAGAACCCCAGGCTGCCAAAGCGCGATCTAAACCACTGCGCCACTGGGGCAGCCCCATTTCTTCTGCCAGTTTAAATATACTGTTAAGCCCTCAGTGAATTTTTCATTTCAGTTATTGCACTTTTCAACTCCAGAACTCCCATTTTTTAAAATCATTTCTATCTCTTTATTGATATTCTCTATTTGATACAACATTGCTGTTGTACCTTACTTTACTTCTTTTTCTTGTGAGGAGAATTAGCCTTGAGCCAACATCTGTTGCCAATCCTCCTCTTTTGCTGAGGAAGATTGGCTCTGGGCTAACATCTGTGCCCACCTTCCTCTACTTTATATGGGACACCACCACAGCACGGCTTGACAAGCAGTGTGTCGGTCCGCACATGGGATCCAAACCTGTGAACCCCAGGCTGCCAGAAGCAGAGTCTGAACTTAACCACTGTGCCACCGGGCCAGCTCCCCTTACTTTACTTCTTTAATCATCATTTCCTTTAGTTCTTTGGACATATTTATCATGGCTATTTTGAAGGATTTGTCTGTTAAAACTAATATCTGGCAATTTCCATTTCCTGCTTTTTTTCTGGTGTCTGGGTCATAGCTTCCTGTTTCTTTGCATGTCTCACAATTTTTTTGTTGGAAATTGGATATTTTAGAAAATATATTGTAACAACTCTAGATACTGGTCTCTCTTCCCACTCCCTGGGGCATGTTTCTATTTGTTTATTTACTTGTTCAGAGACTGGCTGGATTGTTTTAGTGAAGTCAAATCTCTTTCCTCCTCTTCCCCTCCCCCTCACTCTCCTGAAGTGTTTAGCCTTGGTGTTGTTCCTCAGGGCCTTAGCCTTGGGTCTGCCCACAGTCACCCCACTGATGACAGTAGTTTTGGCAGGGCTCTTTGTCTCTTTCCCTGAACACGCTCAGCTGTTAAACCCTACTAATTGCAGACTGATTGCTCTATTGTTTTCAGCAATGCCCTAGGGAATGAATTTCTCCAAAGATGAATTCCATCAAATTTGGGCTCTTTTGAAGGGATAGTTCCCCAGATCAGTGGGATTTGTTCTGACCTCAAGAGGGTTCCACTCTGCTGTCCCTATCCCTGGTTCTCTCAGGTCAACTAGCCAGCCTACACTTTAGCTTATATCTCCAGTGAGTCTACTGTCGACACAAATAATCCATAACCAATCTATAAATCAAAGTTGGGGTGAGTTTATTATGAGCCAGATCTGAGGACCATATAGCCTGGGAGAATCCTTTCAAAAGGAATGGAGCACTCCAAAGAAGTGTGGGTGTACAGAGTCATAATATACCATCAAAGAGCATGTATCACATATGATCGGAATGTCCGTTTTACAATAGTCATGAGATTGCTTTGCTGGCACAGCATTTCTGTGAATGCAGCAGGTTGGTGGTCTTGAGGTAGGTGGTCACAGCAGGTCAGCAATCAATCCCTAGCCTAGAGAGAGGTGCTTATCCTTAAGGAAATGCTGATGTGGGGGAAGTTACATCTGTGGGGGATCAGAATTGGCTACCCCAAAATGTGAAGATCATTTGGCATAAAGATTATTTTGGGCTGGTTGCTTTTAAAAAACTGTGGACATGGGAGAAGCTCTGAAAACCAAGTAGAAGTTACCCTTTGTAAGAGACATTTACATTTGTAAGGGAAATCTCCATTTGTAAAGGTATCTCCCTCTCTGTACCAGGAAGAAGGGGGGATGACTTTATCTCTAGAAACTCTTATTAGTGCGGAAGGCAAGGACTTAAATCTGCATACACTTGTTTACTGTGCTTTTCTCGTAATCCCCCAAAGCTGACACCCCCAACCTCCAATATCCTCCTTTGTCTATTTAAGAGGAGAACTTCCGTCATTTTGTCAGGAGAAAAACTCAGTTTCCCTGGTCTCTCCCATGTATACATGTTATAAAGCTTTGTTTGATTTTCTCCTGCTGTTCAGTCTCACGTCAATTTAATTTGTAGGCCAGCCAGAAAGGACCCAGAGTGGGTAGAGGATAATCTTTCTCCCCTTCACATCCTTTTCTTTAAGGGCATTATTCTTGTCTTTGGGACACAGTAAATATTACAGCAGATATACAATGCATACTCAATGCCTGCAGCCACGTCAAACCCTTTTGAAAAAACAAGTTCAGGCCGAATTAGTTTTGCACCAAATAGCTTCCTTATATACTCCAATATATCCTATTGCTTGTCATTTATTTATCACTACCAATCTCTTCCCAATTGACTTTCACCACAACCGCCTTTGTTTTTGAGAGTAACCTTAGGCTTGAACTTCTCCATACATAGTTGCAAATGAAGTCAGCTCCTCTGGGAAGAAATTAGGAGCTGTTTTATGGCCTGCTTTTCCTCCCAGACAAAAATCTCTAAGCCCTGGCTCTGGAACTTTGAGTGAGGACAATGGCACACTTCTTTCCAAGTGACACGGCCGTCTAGGAGCTAAGCGCTCCATGGAGGAGAAGGACAATAGCCTCAGGTCTTCTCGGCTTGCCTCTCCCAGCAGAGAACAACCACCTTATGATGGGGCCAGGGCAATTGAGGCCCCAGTATTCTCATTGGCTCTGTGCCCAAGGTAGAGCTTCCATCCCACAAATTGGGGCTGGGTAGAAGAGATCCCCCACCTCTTGGCCGCACATGTCTGGAACTTAGCCTCTGAAACAAGTAGCTGGGGGCAGGATGAGAAATGTTGATGTCCTGCCCTTCCTGGGAAGATAGCTCTCCAACCGGGAGCTTTGGGGAGAGGAACTCTGCCTACACCAGTCTGGAGTAAAGTTTCAGTTGTGGTGAGCTGGGAGGGGAGAGAGAAAGAGCAGGTCCTGGTTCAAACCCCTCAGTGCTCACTGAGCTTTAGTAGACTTTCTCCAATAAATATTTCTTCATTTGCTGTATGCACCCAGGGCCATTTCCGGACACTTTAAATGAATGTCCTTTTATAATTATCACTAATTTTTCTGAGGAGCAGGTCTGCAGAGCTCCTCACGTTGTCATGCTGGAAGTGGAACTCTAGCCTTATGCTTTTAAAAGTAGTTCTAAGGAGTCCTGTGGTCCTTTAGATCCATTTCCTAGAGAAAATGAATTCTGGTCAGAAGAATTAGAAGAGATACTAGAATAATTCTGTCTCCTCATCTGACAAGTACCAGAGCCTAAATAAAAGTATGTGAGGAAGAAAACCAGTGAAATATAATGCATATAATTATGTCATTGTACCCCCTAATTCAGTTCAGACTTGAGAAACACCTGGGAGTACCCCACAAAGGAGTTATTTTATACACCCAATTTCAAAAAAACAAAAAGCAGGTGGTTCTGAATTTCTAAAAGCTATTTAGGATAAGTAGAAGATTTTTACTTCCTATAATCCCCAAATACTACCTTACCTCTAAAACAGACCTGAACCAATTAACCCACTCCTCTGTTCCTGTGAAGTATTTCTCCATTATTTTCACTTCCATGGAAAACAAAGGCAAATTTGGCTGATAATGAGATCACTTTCGGGAAGGTCTTCAAGTTAAAATTTGAGATACTTCCTCATGTTTATACTACTCAACTGGAGTTTAAAACCTCAGGCCCAATTTCACAAGGATGAGGAGTGGGAATCCTGCAGGACATCCTAAAGAGGCTAAGCCCTCTATGGAGGGGGTCTTGAGCTCCCGGAGCTGATCTGAGTAGATCTTTATACACCTCTAGGAATAAATTGAAAAAAATCTTGAACAGAAGAGTTGAACTGAACTGTGCACAGTGCTTGGTTCTTGCCCCATGAAAACATCTGAATATACTGCTTACATCCAGTGGGGCTAACCCATCCACCCATCTGTGAGGTCTGGCTCAGTGATAGTCTTATCACCCTATCATGTCAATTGTTCTGTCCTCCTTAATTTTCCCTAAGTTTCCATGACCACCAAGTTACTTCCCAGTAAATGATCCTCTTTCAGATTGTTCCTCATCTGTTTCACTCTCCTAAATGTAAACTCTAATTAACGTGTACCTTTGGCCTACACCTTTCAGAGCCCCCGTCCCCACCATGGTTAGTTTGAAACTGTAAATTTCCTTGCAAGAGAGCAGACTATAATGCTGCATCTTAATCCAGGTCAGTTAGTCCCAGTGATTGTGAAATCTCTGGGATGTCCAAGGCCAAAAATGCCAATGGATATATTTTTCAAATACTGAGAATATTGGAGATCATATATGACCATTACTAACAACCTTCCTGGCAGGCTGAGGGGCCACCAAGAGTAGGTGTATAGGTGTACCCCACAGAGGGGAGTCTGGCAGAGAAAGTGAGCAGTAGCTGGAATGTAGCCAGCACTTCACCCACCAAACTGTGTGCATCTCAATGCGTTAACTGGGGGCCTGGCAATGCGAGGACAAGTATAAAAGTATTCATTCAAAATTCTCTGGCTTTAATACAATTTATCAATAGAAGCTTGACTATCAGAAAACATCATTGTCTTCTTTTAAGAATGTGGAAAAATATGTGTGATAGAACACTGAATGAAAAAGTCAGGATTTACCTAGTTTTGTGGGAAAAAAGAATGTATATGACCAGAAAACAATGCTGGAAGCCAGTGCACCAAAATGTTTACAGTATTAATTCTGGATGGTGGAGTTATAAACGATACCTGTTTACATCATTATACCTCTGTAAATTATTTATAGCAAACGTGTATTTTGTCATCAGAGATAAAGGAACACTTTTGCCCTTGCACACACTGCTCCCCATGAATGGAATGCACTCTTCTCTCTGTTCTGCTTGTCAGAGTTCCAGATCCAATGCAAATGTCAACTCTTTCAGGAAACCTATTTCCTTTCCTATTTTCTCCTTTACCAGTTCTCTCCACCCTAAATTTTCATAAGTTGGTTCTCTGCCTAAGACTTCTGGTTCTCAACCAGAAGAGGTCTCTGTTGCATCACTCCAGAAAAACAAAACTTTCGTTTTGTTTTATTGTAAAACGTTTTGTTTGCTCTTTTTTAATATGGGAAAACTTTGTCTTTACCTGTTAGAGATATTGTGACATTGTAGAAGTTAGAGGTAAAAATTCTTCAGTGCCTCTGTAACTAACAAATTTTCAAATAGAGTATTTTATCCACAAAGGGGATCTTAAACCCTTTGGACTACCTCACTGGTACCTAGCACTTTACTGAGCCGTGGAGGAATTTTATCTGATATGTCAAAATTTGAAAGTAGGAAAAGAGAAACCAAGGAAGAACACATTTAAAGAGGAAAATGTTATCTTTTCTATGGAAAAATTAAAACCATCAGTAAAGTGCTTGAGAGAGCATGGGCTTTGGGGTTAGGCTGACCTGGGTTCAAATTCTGATTTCACTTCTTATTGGGTGGCTTCAAGTAAGCTCCACATACCATATGCCTCTCCCTCAGGCTTTCAACTGGAAAATGGGGCTACTGATAGCTAATTCATAGAGCTCTTGTCAATAGTCTATTAGATAACATACAGAGTACTTAGCATAACACTAAATACAATGTACCTATTATTATTAGGCCTGTGGATAGGCATATGGATTGGGTTGTGAGTTAGGTTATAGCTATAACATGGCTGACTTAGTTGCAAAGTAGCTTTTTCCAAGAGGAAGAATATAGTAAATGCAGGAAATTGTAAGTCCTCCCCAACTGGGAAGAGGAATCTTTTTCGTCCACCTTCTTGGCTTCAAATACCACCACTAAGAGAAAACCAAAAAATTCACATCTCAATCTCTTTTATGAGCTAGGCTAGAATTTCTACTCCGAGCTACCTGTTTCCAATAATTGTCTCACCAAAGTCTCAAATTCATCTGATGAGCTCCTCATCTTCCCCACTCTTTTCTTCTTTTCAGAACTTCTTTCCTCCTGACTTACCTATTTCTAAAAGTTATCTAATATCTAATAAAAGATAAATATCAACAACTAATGGCATCCCATGTTCTCAGTTCTCTTGGTCTCAGAAATCACTTTACACTCCTGTACCGCCTCACCCCACCAGGGCCATTCAATCTCCTCTGTTCCTTGTAGGTGGATGGTGCCATCCTCAATAGCTTTCCCTTCTTTCATTCCCCATGAAGAGCTACTCTCCTCCTTCCACCAAGTTTCTTACAATAACTCCTAATTTGTTCCCTGCCTCCTCACTCACCTTTCCCATAAATATGTGGGAACAGCTCAGTCAATCCTGCATACTGCTACTAGGGTAATCTTGCTAAAATCCCCTGTGATTCCTTCATCTTCCTGCTCAAAAATCATTCATGAAAAGTTCTGGAGATGGATGGTGGTGATGGTTGCAAAACAGTGTGAGTGTACTTAACGCTACTGAACTCTACACTTAAAAAAGGTTAAAATGGTAAATTTTATGTTATGCATATTTTACCATACACACAAAAAACCACCAATGATCCAAACACCCAGAGCATAATGTTATATAAGGACCATCACCATCCAAGCCCAGTCAATCTTCATTAGTACAGTGTCTGGCAGAGTGGATAGTGAAAGGATGCACAAATGGTTGTCTTACCGCCCATGACACACGTACCGTCACCACTCCACATGCTTTTGCTCCCACTCCTTTCTCTGCAGTCATTTCCTTCCAAAATCCCTGGACGTAGCCTGTGCTTTGTCCCAGATTTAGCCTTCTTGTTTTCTCCAACCTGTCTAATATAACCATACGCCGACCTTGTAGCCGTTCAAAGCCCAGCTCAGCAGTGTTTTGTCCATGAAGCTTTCACTCTCATATCTCTGGTGTTGGAAATAATCCCCCTTTCTCTGGGCTTTGATGGCACTTTATATCACAGTTCTGCCCTTACAAATCTTCTGAAGGACTGAGACCGTGCCATAATCCTCCTGGTTTTCCCCTCACTTTTGCCTAGGTGTTCTGCACGGACCAGACCTCCATGAATGTTTATTGAATGGCTGAAGTAAAAGACATAAAGAGGAGCTGGGGAGCTTACGCTGGGATCCTCAGAGAGCTCTGCACCACACCTGACTCGAAACACCCAACCCTCAGCCTGCCCACACAGGTATTTAAAGTGCTTTATGTGCTTTGGAGTAATGCATTTTATTTTGCTGGTTTGGGGGAAATATTAGTTTTCCTGTTTTCTTCATTACATTAACCACTAAATTCCAAATTATAAAATTTTATATTAATTGCAGGACCAAAATATAACAGATTCATAGTCAATCTTCCTTAGATTCCCATAACAACCTGTAGGAAAGGAATGTTCTGTATCTCTAATTCCACTTATTTATTGGGTGCCCCGGGAGTGTTTTGCTATTGGATGGTCTGAGGACATAGTTTCAAAGATAATGAATAAATCTTGATAAAATTGTACATGTTTATGCACCCTTATCTTCTGAATGAACTGTTCCTGAGCAATATTTTACCTTCTACGAAAGCAACTTGGAAGAATGTGTGGTCGCTCTTGATATAACTTTGCCTCCAGCATTGCCAGAAATTAATATTATGTCAATATCTCCATTACAAAGTTGTAGCTTCATGTCTGGTTAACGATGGACTCTGGGCTTCTTAGCCAGAGGGGAAAAGAAGGCCATTTTTACATTGGAGAAAAATTTAACTCAAATAATGAGAAAACAAAACCACAAAACAAAGAGCTTTGACCTGAGGACTGGACCCCTTGTCTAATATAAATGTAAATTCTTTATTTCAAGAAACAGCATTCTTCTCACAAAGACCTTGCAATATTCCGACCAATTATACTTTAAATCTGTGGCTCATTAAAAAAAAAGTGGATCAATTACATGTAAGTGGTCTTGCTTTTTTCACAGACCTTTACTTTAAACTTTAATGACTGGAGAATATGGGAGATGTGCTGGCATCTGAATACATATGAATAGCAATGAGACTAAGTGTGGTTGGTGTCTATTCATGATCCCTCATTCATTCGTGCACTCATGTTCTCGCTTATCAAACATTTACTGAGCATATATTAGGTGCCAGATGCTTAACTTGGGTGACTAATGTTAAGTTTCTTTTTTATTTCAATTAGGAATTTTGTTCTGCAGTAGTTCCCAAAATTTAGTGTACATCAGAATTGCCTGGAAATTTCATTAAGACACAGATTTATGGGTCCTACCTCCAGAGATTCTGATTCAGTAGGTCTGGGATGGGGCCCAAGACTTTGCAGTTTTAACGAGCATCCAGGTGAGATTACCGTGTGGACCACAGTCTGAGGAGAACTGCATATATGTAAGAAGTGCTGCTATGCAAGAAGCCTACCATGTACAGTACTTCCTTATACACTATAGTTTGTCTAAAGGTCATCAAAGCCACAGCCCACATATCTGATAGAGATTTGGAGAATTTGGATCACAGGTAATGGTTCCCTATAAGCAGCATTGATGATGTCATTATTTCACTAGTTCAGGCTGTTTACCAACAGTGTCCATTCTGATTGATGGATGTTAGTGCTATACAGTGTGTTAATTATTGTGATTACCATCTCTTCCTGAAAACTTTTGGACCTATCTTATGAAAACAGAATGGACTAGAAACTGTGAGAGAAAAACCATTCTTCACCACCAAATACAGAGTGCTGAATCTTTAGTGCTGGACTAAATGCTGGTCATGGAGAGTATGTTCTGGGGCAAATAGAGACAGCTTTGACACAAAGGACTTGAAGTAAGCAAAGTTTCCTTAAACTGGGTACGAAAGCACTAATTATAAAGAAAAGATTGAAATTTTGGACTTTATTAAAATTAAAAACTTATTTTCATCATAAAATTCCATTAAGAGAGTGGAAAAGGAGAGAGCCACAGACTAGTAGAAGATACATGAAATATGTAAATCCAAAGACTTCCATTCAGAAAATACAAACAACTCCTTCAACTCAATAAGAAAAAGATGAGAGTAGGGGAAGAAATTTCTAACGTTTTCCATTTTCTCTCCTAGGTTCTCCTTATGGGGCCCTGGAAATTAAACTGACAAAAGACAGATTAACAAGAGAAAAACAAACAGAAGTTTATTAACATGTGCATCATGCATACAAATGGGAGAACCCAGTGATGAGTAACTCAAAATGGTGGTTAGAACTTGGGCTTCTATAGATCTTAACTAAAGAACAATAATTTCGTAGAGAATTGACAAGACAAATGAAAGGACTGTTAGCTTCTAGAAGTGGACAATTGTGGGAAGGCAAATGTGTGAAGAAACTAACCGTTGATGCGGTTTGTTTTAGCCCAGTTTATTATGTAGATTCCTCTGGTGCTGTCTCTGGGCTGATAAGGGTTTAGAGTTGCCTCTGGTGATTAACTTCTGTCCTTTCTGGTAGAAGGGAGGTGGGGGACACCTTTACAAATTTATATTCTGCTTTCAGGCAAATAGGGGGAGGGCAGAGAGCTTTTCTTGTATCTGCTTCTTCTCAATTGCCTTCAGCTCAAAATAATCCTTATGCCAAAGAGGCACATTTTGGGGTGGCATATTCTGCTACACTTCATTAGCAATTCAACTCTTAAAATGGACAATAGACAAGCAAGTATTAAACAAAAGAGAACCCTCTCTGCTCTCTAGCAGTCTAAGGAGAAAGTATGTCTCTTTTTTCTGTGGATTTCTTGTCTCCTGTGGGCAAGTCTTGAGCAAATCACACACACACACACACACACACGCACACCCCAAGGACAGACAAGCAATAATTCTCAGAGATGATGCAGTTTAAATCCAAATTAAGGGAGATAAACATTTTTCTAAAGGCAAAAATAATATCATAGAAGACTCCCACCCACAATAAAGAAAGTAATTTAGGCTCTCCAGTCCTTGGCACCACCAAGAAAATTCTTTGAGGTGCTTTACTTAACAAAACAATACAAAAAAGCCACATATACCTAGTTTCTCCCATCAGCAGAATGAAGAATTGGTAGAGACTTTGAAATCACAGTTTTTTTTCCTGAAGATCACCAGAAAGAGAAAAATGTATTATCCTCTGTTCAGTATAAGTAGACCAGGAATTATTGGGATTTTTACATTTTCTCTCTCTTTCTTTCTCCCCTCTCATGTGCACATGCACACACAAACACACACACACATTTCTTTTAATACCTTTAAATTTTGAACTAATTTAAGACTCACAAGAAGTTGTAAAAATAGTACAGAGAACTCCCATGTATCCTTTACCCAGCTTCCTCCACTGACAATATCTTACATAACCACAGTGAATTGTCAAACCCAGGAAATTGATTTTGGTAAAACACTATTAATTCAGGTACAGAGGTAAAGAATTTAGTTGGATTTCACCAGTTTTTACATGTACTGTTGTTTTTTGTCTTCTGGGTTTGGTGTGGTTTTTTTTTTTGGCATGTCGTTCTATGAAATTTTATCACAAGTATAGATTCAACTAACCATCACCATTATCAGTATACAGAACTGTTCCATAATCATAAAGAAACTCCCTCCTGTTACCGCTTGAGAGTCATACCTTTTCCCTAGCTACTACTGATGAATTTCCCATCACTATAATTTTGTTACTTCATGAGTGTCATATAAATGGAATCATACATTATGCAACCCCATGAGATTGGCTTTTCTCACTAAGTATAATGCCCTTGAGATCCATCCAATTTGTTGTGTGTATCAATAATTCATTCCTTTTTATTGCTGAGTAGTATTTCATTGTATGGATGTACCACAATTTGCGTATCTATTCACCATTAAAGGGCATTTGGCTTGTGTATTGGAGGGTCCTCAAGACCACCTCCAGTTTCAATAATTGAGGAGGAGGACTCACAAGACTCAGCATATAGTCATGGTCATGGCCATGATTTATTACAACAAAAGGACACTAAACAAAATTAACAAAGGGAAATGGCAGATGGGGTGAAGTGCAGGGGACAACAGACAGAGTTTCCCAGAGTCCTCCCCCAGTGGAGTCACACAGGACAAGCTTAGTTCCCCCAGTAAGGAGTTGTGATAACTCTGTTCTTTCTTTGGTCAGAAAAATAACCTTGTTCATCCTTTGATCTTTCTGAGGAGTTAAAAGAATTCTTTGCAAGTACAGCAAGGTTCATTGCCTTCCTGGTTTTGGAAGACAAAGATCATGGTTGTGTTATCCTTTTCTTAAGCAATCACACATGCATTTTATCCTAAGTGATTACTGGGTGACCAGTCCTGGGCTGGTGCTGTCTTTCAGAGGAGAGATAAGCCTTACGGAGTCAAAGGATTCCTGGAGAAAGCAGGATTTAAACAATGGTAAGATGTGAGGAGATGAGAACTGGAGAGGACTTTCTATAGGTGGGGAAAGCATAAGTTACCGCACAAAGGGCACGATCTGCTCGCCACGTGACAAAAGCCAATCATCAAGAGGCAAGATGGTGGAAAGGAAAGGGCTTATTACAGCTTGCTAGCAAGGGGGAAGATGCCCGAGTAATGTCTCAGAGAACCATCTTACAGAACAAAGACTACAGGCCAGTTATATAGGGGGCTGGTCTCCAGGTGGGGGAGGCATCAGGTCTCAGGGTGGAGGCATCCATCTGACCTCTGGGTGGAGGCATCAGGTCTCAGGGTGGGGGCATCCATCTAGTCTTAGTTCCTGAGTCTTTTATTTTACTTGATATGTATCAGAAACTGGAGCAACGCCCTATACCCTGATCTTTCAGTTGTCATTGACGAAGGCTATCAGCCTAGATTCTCTGCCCAGGGGTCATCACATTCCTAAGGAACTCAGAAGAACAAGGTTATCAACTTATAGCAGCTGGGAGGGGCCACAAACTCCACAGAGCTTGTCTAGGCTAGTTAATCAGCAATAGGGTTTCTTTTCTACAATATGGCTTCCCTTATGTCAACCTTGTCTTGAGCCAGTATCACATAGAGGCAACAAGTAAGGAAAAAAACCACTGTGTTTACAGTATGGTGAGAATATCCTGGGCAGAGCAGTTTTCTGTTGGGGAATAAAAGAAGGTAATCTTAGATAGGAAAAGGGATCCAGCTTGCAGAAGGCTTTAAATCCCCAAAACAAGTGATTGAAATATATTCCTATGGAGGGTTATATTAATGATCAGAACAGGATTTAAGAAAAATTCATCAGGCAACAGTTCAAAGAATGGACTGAAGATGAAGAGATAGGAACACTTGTTTCGAAATAAATCCAGGTGAGAAGCCCCAGATTAAGATCAAAGCTACGTGAATGGAGAACAGGGGGCTCTCACGACAGTTTGTATTGGTATGAATGAAGTACACGAGAGAGGCTTGAGCTCACAGAGGCAGGATCAACCTATACCAGTACTTGGTGGTACTTGTACTTGGTAGTTACATTTATAAATGAGGTCAGTGAGGCACTATTAGAGAGAGCCATTTTAACCTCCAAGAAAAGTTATAAAACACTTTCTACTGGAAAGATGGTCAAACAGTGGGAAGGAAAAAATCAATGTGTGGTGTAGGAAATAGAAAGAAGTGCAGGGCTTTCTTTTATGGTGAAGTATTTTAAGAAAGCCATTTAGTGTGACTAATCTGTTTTCCCTTTCACAGATGGTTCACTTAAGTACAGCCTAATTAGGAAGGAATAGATAAGGTGCTCAAGGTCAAGATTGGACCTGTTTTGTTACCTTATAAAAATTCATGAAAGCGGTGATATCTAAGATCTGATACATTCATGTCTAAGATCTGATACACTTGGAATGAGCTATGAGCTGACGTGCGGGTGTGTATTTTTAAGGAAAGCAGGAATAACATTTCTCATTGTGTCACTAACAAATTTCTCAGTGCAAATCAGATTAACACTATAGCTCTCATTTCTCCAGTTATTAGAAAGAAGTAATTCCCAGAGTGAATTGTTTATTTAGAAAACAAATAACTTTATCAACACGCTTTGAGGCTATAAAGTGCCATGAGGAAGCGTAGACAGAGTAAAAGCCGGCTGCTGGGAAGTCATGCTGCTCTGTCAGATTCACAAGCACAGTCTCTCCCTTCCTTGTCTCCTTCTCACATTCCACTCACATTGGCCTTCTTTCTGCCCTTCAAATATGGTAAGTTAATGCCCATTTCAGAACTACCTGGAATGCTCTTCCCAAGGTTGTCACATGGCTGCCTCTTTCTCATCATTCAGTTTTTAAGTTGAACATCATCTCCTCAGGGAGGAATAGCAGATGCTGCTGAGAGCCCTGCCCATGTCCCCCTAAACAGGCTGCGTATTCATCCCCAGATGCTGTGGGTGTTGGCTGCTCATGGCTCAGCCCTTTGTCCTTTTATGGAGGTTTGTCCTTAGCTGACAGGAGCCTCCTCACCTGGCACTGGTCCTGAAGTTAATGGCTGAAAGTTATGTCCTCCACCCAGGGGAGGGCCATGGGGAAAGACTAAGTGATGAAGGGGTATAGCAGCCTCCTCACCTCTGGGTGGGACAAATTCTGTGGTGCAATTCAAGATTCAAGACTTCCCACGGGGTCAGGCTGGGACTAGACTTCTCCTAAAGTCATATCTTTCTTGAACTTCACCCCCTGCTGTCTCCAACTTTTTTTTACTCCCTAATAGGTTTCTCCTCAAGATCATTTAAGCAGGAATTCCCACCTCAGGTTCTGCTCATAGGGAACATAGTCTAAGACAGCTGGTGGCAGAAGTGGTCCTAGGAAGCCGACGAGATCTAGGTTTTAGCATTGGATAACTCGTCCACTAGATGGCAATGAGAACTCCGTCATTGGCCGTGGGTGAAATATTGTCAGTCTTTGACTTGCTGCAGTGGTGCAGTTGCTAAGATTTTCACCTGTAGCGAACTGGGACAAAATATAGGTAGAAGAGGCTGCATTAAATTGTGCAATGGCTCTGGCATTTAACATATATGGGGAAAATAAGGGGAAGCTTGGTACATAGGACCACTTGTACTATTTTTGCAACTTCTTGTGAGTGTAGTTACTTCAAAATAAAAAGTTAGAATAAAAACAAACAACACTAATGTGTAAACAGTGTTGTATGCTAGATGGAATGATAGACATTAGTACCATCCTCAAGGACTTAAGGGATGCAATGGTTCCCACATATCCCCCACTTAATTCAATCTCTTGACCTCTGCAAAAACTAAATGAATTGTGGCAAATGACATGGACTACCAGAAACTCAACCAAATAGTAGCCCCAACTGAAGCTGCTTGAATGAATGTGATATCTTTACTAGAACAGATTAACATAGTCTTTGATATGTGGTGTGCAACCATAACTGGCAAATATATTCTTTTCTATACCCATCAGAAAAGAGAATCAGAAACAGTTTGCATTCACAAGGAATGGATAATAGTATACATCCACAGCTTTGCCCCAGGGCTACTTTAACTCTCCTACTGTCTGTCATAATATAGTCTAAGAGGACCCAGATCATGTGGACATTCCACAGAGTTTCTTATTGGTCAGCTTTATTGATACCATGATGTTAAGTGAACCTGATAAGAAGGAAATGGCAAGTGCTCTGGAATGCTGGTAAGACACATGCACTCCAGAAGGTGGAAGATAAATCCTAAAATGATGAAGGAGCCTACCACATTGGTGAAGTTTTCAGGGGCACAGTGTTCTGGGGCACACCAGGACATCTCCTTTCTGGTAAAGGACAAGTTATTGCACCTTGTGCCTCCTACCACCAAGAAAAAAAGCACAGAGCATGGTAGACATTTTGGAGACAGTATTTATCACATCTGGGGACTGCCCTGACCTATTTGTTGGGAGATGAGGAAGGTTACCAGCTTAAGTGGGACTCAGAGCAGAAAAGGACTCTGTAGTGACTCCGGGTTACAGTACAAGAAACACTGCCACATGGGCCATGTGACCCAAAAGATTCTAGGGTACTAGATGTTTCTGTGGTATATAAAGATGCTGTGTGAAATACTTGGGAAGCCCAAATATGAGAGTTGTAGGGCAGAGTCCTAGGGTTCTTGGGCAAGGCCATGCCACCTACAGCAGAGAACTATACACCATTCAAAAAACAGCTTCGGACACACTCTTGAGACCTGAAAGAGATCATCTGATTATGAGACATCAAGTGATTATGAAACTAGAGCTGCCCACCATGAGCTCAGTTTGGTCAGACCTCCCAAGTCATAAGATTGGGTACACCAGCAGCATTCCATCATAAGATGGAAACAGTACTTCTGAAACTGGGCTCAAGTGGGTCTGAAAAGCATGAGTAAACAAACAAGTAGTTTAGGATGACATATCTCTTACTACTCTTACATAAACACTTTTCCCTCACTTCATATCTATAGCTTCTTGAAGTTTTCCTAAGATCAGCTGATGGAGGAGGAAAAATCCTCATCTTGGTATGTTAATACAGGTTGAAAATAGACTGCTACTGCACTCCAGCCCACTTGGGCTGAAAGACGGTGGTGGAGGCAAATTCTCTCGGTTGGTAGAGCTCCACATGGTGCTCCTGGTTACCTACTCCGTGTGGAGAGAAAACGGCCCCTAGAAAAGGTTATACATGGATTCATGGGCAGTGGCAAATGGCCTGGCTGGTCAGTCAGTGGCTGGGAAAGAGCAAGATTGGAAAATCATGAAGTAGGTCTGGAGAAGAAGCATGCAAATGGATCAATGGGAGTGGGCAAGAAGCACTGGTTAATGTCCACCAGAGAATATCTACTGCAGATGAGGCATAACCAACCAACCAAAGGACAGGAAGAGTCACCCAGTGAATGCCAGCTAGCTTCTATCCTCAGCCACACCAGCCCTTGCACAGTAGGTTATGAACAGAACAGCTGTGGTGGCAGCAGTGGGGGTTATGCACGAGTTCAACAGTATGGGCTTCCTCTCCTCAAAGCTGATCTAGGTACTGCTGCTGCTGCATATCCAAACACCAGTCATGAAGAGCAATGCTGAGTCCTCCATACAGTACAACCCCTTGAGAAAACCAACAGCTTCTTGGTGGCAAAATGATTATATCAGACCCCCTTCGTGCTCAAAAGAGCAACAACTCATCCTGGCCATGATTGTATTTATCATAACCCAAGGATCACCTGTAACAGTCAGGGTCATAGTCTGTTCCAGCAACCCTCCTCTTATAAATACCCAGAAATTGCACCGAGTGGAATCCTGGAGGACCTGAGACCAGACAGAGTGACATTAATGTGAGAAACAATTGGCTCTGTGTGGTACAAACTGTAGACTGTAACAGATGCTATTGATGTCTTCCTAAATCCCCTTTACAGGCTGGTGTGCCAGTGTTGCCTGCTAATGGCTCATACCTGAGCTCCTCCCCAAATGAGGCTTACATTTGACTGAAGGGAGCTGCCTAAGTCAGAGAAGACAAGGAGGTTAAAGCAGTTCCCACCCCAGGGATAGGCTGGGGTCTGTGACCAACTGACTGATGCAGGAGTATAGGCCCAACCCCCTTGCTTCCGGGAGGGTTTGCTAAACATTTATACTCCTCCTTCCACAGTATACAGAGGCAGCCATGGACTACATTTCCTAGCCTCTCTTGCGGCTAGATGGGGCCATGTAAATGGTTCTCACCAACGGAATGTGAGAAGAGGTGAGGTACAGTCTCTCAAGACCAAAGTTAAGAAGCCTTCTCTACTTGTTCTTTCCCCATCCTCCTCCTGCATGCAGA
This sequence comes from Tapirus indicus, assembly GCA_031878705.1. Lineage (NCBI taxonomy): Eukaryota > Metazoa > Chordata > Mammalia > Perissodactyla > Tapiridae > Tapirus > Tapirus indicus. The sequence continues at coordinate 44,914,156 of CM062925.1, forward strand.
GGACATAGAAACCCTAGGAACGGGGTCCATTAGATAAAAGGAGCCTGGGTTCCTGAGTCACCAGGTGGAGGATGGTTACCAATCAGGAATACTTGTATTGTTAAATGAATGAGAAATAAAGTTTAATTGTGTTTAGTCACTGAAGTTTGTGAGTTGTTTTGTTATAGCGGCTGGCATTACTCTAACTAATACACTCTCTACCTGTGAACTCTAATGGGATTCCTGACATACTGGGAAGTTGAACTGAATGCTTCTGAAGGTCCTTCTGATACAGATTCTCTGGTACATTTTCTCTGAAAAATGACTGAATTGTTTACAAGTTATTGTACTTGAAAGTTATACTGTTAAATAGTGTCTCTTAATTGTCCTATGGTAAACATGGCAGAGCTCACAACTACTGGTTCAGAAGAACTGGATTCCAACTCTAACTCCTCTACCAGCCTGTTATAGAGTCTGGTAAAGTATAACTTAACCTCTCTGTTTCATCAACTGTAAAACACAAATGACGTGCAATGACAGAGAGGACAATATGACCTCTACGGTCCTTTCTAGTTCTTGTATTAGTGATTCTCTGTATTTTATTAAAGTCAAATCTCTTCAAGAGAGCTTGTACAGCTTCCCAATGTACAGCAACAGCTCTTTATAGGCTGGGAAAAGTGAGAGCATAGAACTTTAGTACATTAAATATTGCACTAAACTTAACCTATAATGAACTCTTTAATCACAGAGTATCTTTTATTGTTGGACTTCAAAATTTGGAGATGAGTCAAAGACACTAGGTTCTTTGCTTTTGGCTCTAGATATGGTCAAGTTATCTCAAACAGCTCAAATACTCCATTCAATTAAGACAGTAATTGGGGATGATTTGTTTCAGAGGAGGGGAAAATGGAGCCAAGTGAGTCCAGTGGGAAATGGCTGTGTTTGGCAATGCCAAGAAACACTCCAGGGCACCTGGCCATGACCACGTCAGTGACACATGGCCCACGTTGAGAATGAATCCAACATTAAGCTATAGGCTGACTGAAGTTTCGTTTCTTTTATAAGTGAATAGGCATGGCTATGTTCCAATAAAACTTTGTTTACTAGTTTCAGTAATTATTTCTTAAAAATTAACCTAAAGAAAGTTGTTCAGAAGACACAAAATTATTATTTTTTAATTATTTTTTTATTTTTTATTGATGTCTTAGTTTATAACACTGTGGGGTTTTAGTTGTACATTTTTGTTTGTCCGTCACCTTGTGGATGTAACCCTTCACCCCTTGTGCCCCCCCCACCCCCCTTCCCCTTGGTAACCACCATTCAATTCTCTCTGTCCGTGTGTTCATTTATATTCCATATATGAGTGAGTTCATGCAGTGTCTGTCCTTCTCTCTCTGGCTTATTTCACTTAACATAATACCCTCTAGGTCCTTCCATGTTGTTGCAAATGGGACAATTGCGTGAAGACACAAAATTATTAAAGAAGAAATTCTATAAGCTACTACAGATAAATCTGTTTCCTTGGTAAACATAAAGTCTTCTGACATTCTGTGTCTCTGAATCACATAGATTTTCTTTTTTTATACTGGACAGGGCATTTAATCTCTTAACATTTGTGTAAGAAACCTAGGCAGAGTATAGATAGGGAAGGGATTGGAAGTATCTGGGGCTTTCTCTGACCTTTTTCTGGGCTGCCTTTGTCTTACCCATTGTATACCATGCATATTATCATTGGGCTGATTTCCGCACAGGTGAGGATGATGAGTAATCCTCAGGGGTTGGACTTGCTGCTGGATTCAATTTAGGCTGCTGGACTGTGCCTTCCTGAACAGCCATGCAAGCTTTTGTCAAATTCTAGGGGTCAGCGTGTTTGAGCAATGACATCCTATAAAGCATTTCAAGGGACAGAAAAGGCAGATGATCACCTCAGCCTTTTTTACTAAGCATTTGGCTCCATTCACCTCCCCACAAACCTGCCTCCCTTGTGTTGGGCTGTTTATTCCTTGTACTCCTATTACCAGTATAAAGGGAACAGCTATTTCTTTAAGCACCAAGAGCTAAGGCATTGCTGGCTTTCTCTGCTGAGGATCTGTGGAACAGTCTCAAAATCTCCTTCATACAAATACATCAAACCACTAGAGGACAAGTTGAAGGATCCAAGACCTGGTTCCACAAGGCGTCCATATCATGCTATCAAGGATCACCTAGACTTAAAAATCTCAGTGCCATCTGCCCCCTCTCATCTACCTTTTACAACCAATCATTTGTCAATTTATGTTATTCAATGTTTTTCATATCATTCCTTTCTAAGGCCACCATCACTGTGTTCAGGCTCTCTCACTGACGCTGTTGCATTAGACTCTAAACTGCCTCTGCAGCCCCAGTGCAACTTAGCCATGTTAGTAGACTAAGCATTTAAAATTTCCCATCATATTAATTTCTGCTCATTTCTTCTCAATGCATACACAATTAAGTGTAACCTTATCCTTGCATCTCTTAAAACTAAGCTCAAGGGGACAGCCCAGTGGCACAGTGGTTAAGTTCACACACTCCACTTCGGGGGCCTGGGGTTTGCAGGTTCAGATCGGGGCACAGACCTACACATCGCTCATCAAGCCATGCTGTGGCAGGCATCCCACATATAAAGTAGAGGAAGATGGGCATGGATGTTAGCCCGGGGCCAATTTTCCTCAGCAAAAAGAGCAGGATTGGTAACAGATGTTAGCTCAGGGCTAATCTTCCTCACACACACACAAAAACTAAGCTCAAATTTGCATTTTCCAGCATTAATTTCCTAATACTTATTTCACACATCCAACTCTAATGTAACTACCTGGAAAAGCTGGAGATTTCTTACATCTGTGCCTTTTTTCATGAGATGCCTTGATTCTCCTTTGAAACTTTTCCCATATGAATAGGGTCTAGTTTTGCTTTTCTTTGCAACATCCACTGGTCCAAGCGCAGAGACATTCACATGGCTAGTTTTCAGTACACTTTTGTGGAATTGAATTAGAAAATGAAGTCCCTTGGGTACAATTCAAGATCCATTCTATCATAGTTATGTGACAGGCACTGGGCTAGCGATACAAAGGTGAACACAACAGGAATAAATTCTTGCCCTCATGCAGCTTAAATGAGGGTAGCGGTAGGGGAGGAAGACATTAAACAAATAAATAAGTGACATATATAGAATGTCATATGAGATGTGAGCTGCAGAGAAAAGTAGAATGGGAAGGGGGATAGAGAGTACCAGAAGTGGTTGGGATGGGGGTGAAATTTTCAATAGGGTGATCACAGGGCATCCCACTGAGAAAGTGTCATTTGAGGAAAATACTGAAAGCAGTGAGGGAACGAACTTGTGGCTACTGAGGGAAGAGCATTCTAAAGATAGGCAAAAGACATGCAAAGGGCCTGAGGCAGGAACTTTTGGTGTTCCACTAATAAGTGGCAAGGAGAGCAGAATGAGCCAGGCAGTATGTGGTAGGAGACGAGGTTGGAGGATCTCAGTGGACCATAATCCATTGTAAGGACTTTGGCTTTTACCCTAAACCAGATAGGGAGACTGCAGGGCATTGCGCAGAGGAGTTCAGTGATCTGTATATTTTTAAAAGATCTCTCTGACTGCTTGAGAGTAAGTTGTGGAGGCCAGGGTAGAAGCAGGGAAACCATTTAGAAGCCTTTATGATAGTCTATGATGATGACTTGGACCAGTGTGATGGTGAAGGTTATGAAAAGAGGTCAGATTCTAGAGATATTTAAAAAGTAGAGCTGATAAGACCTGCTGATGGGTTGAATGTGGAATGTGAGAGAAAGAGAGGCAAGGATAACTCCAAGGTTATCCTTGAGCAAGCAGAAGTATAAAGTTGGCAATTACCGAGATGGGATAGACTATGAGAGGATCAAGTTTTAGAGAGTGGGGTGGAGGGAAGATCAAGGTTTTTGTTGTCACTAGTGATAATTAAAGATAGTTCTAGTTTTATCTAAAGTTCTAATTTAAATGTTTCTTTCTAGCACATCCTGGATTTTATCTAAAAGCCGTTTTCTCCTAGTACTCTCATAACACAAATCCCAGAGACCATAGACTATTGATAAATTAAACAGTATTCTAAAAAGTAGCATGACAGAAACTATCAAAAGCAAAGTCTAAACACAAATGACAAAATATTTGAAAAAAATATTTGTAGCTCACATTAAAATACTAGGTTTCCTAATATATAAAGAGCTCCTATGAATAGATAAGAAAAAACAATAACAACCCAACAAAAAAATAGACAATAAATATAAACAGATAGTTCATAAAAAAAAAAACCCACTATGAATGCCTTTTAAACATAAGACACTCAATATCATTTGGAATAGCAAGTTAAAGCTATAATTAGATAATTTCCTCCCTATCAGATTGATAGAGATCAAAAAGGTTAATAACTCAGGGCGTTGGCTAGGGTATAGGGAAATAAGCATTCTCATATATCAACTTGCAATTTGGCAACATCTATCAATATATTAAATGCATATACTCTGACCAAGCAAGTTGGCTTCTAGCTATGTATGCTAGAGATGTAATCACATTTTTCTGAAAAGATACACACACAAGGTTATGTATTACAGCATGGTATGTAGTGAAAGATATTGGACACAAGTTACATATGCAATAATAATAGAGTAATGGCTAAATAAATTGTGGTGCCTCCACTGTAAACATCCATTAAAAATAATAAGACAGCTTTGCAAAACATATTATTAAGAGATAAATATATTATTAAAAGAAAAAAGCAAAGTGAAGAATGGTTTGTGTAGTAAGCTATCATATGTTTAAAAACAATAGGAGGGACAGAATACATGCATGTATGTTTATACCTGCATGGACTATCTCTGCAAATACATATGGCAAACTGATAAATACAATTGCCTCTGGAAAGCAATTGGGTGGCTGGAGAATAAGGATGGGAAGAAACTTACTTTTTTAATGAACTGTTTTAGACTGAGTTTGCTGAAACAGACACAGACAAAAATGAGTGCAGAAGGTTTACTGGGCAGTGCGCCTAGGAGATCCACCGGCAAGGGACTGAAGAAGGCAGCACTGAGCAGAGGGAGAAACTGACCCACTATGGAGACGCGGCTGAGACTTCAGCCTGTCCTACAGTGCTGTGGTGAACTCTGGAACTGGGATGGTCCTTCAGCATTGTCGCAAATTGAGACCAGGAAACCAGGACTTTGTATCCCTGCCTCAGCCAGTCATTGGCTTGGGGCTGCCCTCTGAGAGGGATGTAATCTTGGGGGAGACAGCTCCCAGCAGCTAATGCCAAGTCCCACCAAAGTTCCCAGCAGCGGGGCTATGGGTTCCTGAGCCCTGAAGAGGGAGTTGAGGTGGAGTACCTTTGAACTTGTCCCAAAATGACTAGATAGAGTAACTTGGGTGGGGCGGGCAAGAAGCCAGTAATCTACTCTGAAATTATAAGAGGCTGACACCGAAAGCTTTCATTTGAACCTGTCTTTGGAGTCTGGGAGCAGTCTTTTTTGATAAACCTTCTGGCGCTCCTATGTCATCCAGGAGTTTCCTTACGTTCCTAAAGGAACGTAATGCCCCCATTCTCCTTCAGGTGACAGAAGACGAAAGAGAAGTAAGCAAAGTAACTGTGACTTGAGAAAGTAATTTACTACTCTATTTCAAATGAAAAATTCCATATTTTATCTCCTTGTCTAATTTTAGCTAGAGATTCTTAGTTACATCTAATTGGAATCCATTACATTTTAAAATGTTTGGCATCCTTTTCTTTTCCTTGTGGCTCTTTTCTTTTAATTGATTTTTTTTATTGATGTCTTAATAGTTTGTAGCACTGTGGGGTTTTAGCTGTACATTTTTGTTTGTGCGTCACCATGTGGATGTAACCCTTCACCCCATGTGCCCACCCCCCCTTCCCCTTGGTAACCACCAATCAGTTCTCTCTGTCCGTGTGTTCATTTATATTCCATATATGAGTGAAATCATGCAGTGTCTGTCCTTCTCTCTCTGGCTTATTTCACTTAACATAATACCCTCTAGGTCCATCCATGTTGTTGCAAATGGGACAATTCTGTCTTTTCTTATGGATGAGTAGTATTCCATTGTATGTATATACCACATCTTCTTTAACCAATCATCAGTCGAGGGACACTTGGGTTGCTTCCACTTCTTGGCTAGAGTGAATAACGCTGCAATGAACATAGGGGTGCACAAGCCTCTTGGGATGGTTGATTTCATGTCCATTGGGTAGATGCCCAAGAGTGGGATTGCTGGATCATACGGTATTTCTATTTTTAATTTTTTGAGGACTCTCCATACTGTTTTCCATAGAGGCTGCACCAGTTTGCATTCCCACCAGCAGTGAATGAGGGTTCCCATTTCTCCACAACCTCTCCAGCATTTGTTGTTTTTTGTCTTTGTGATTATAGCCATTCTAATGGGTGTAAGGTGATATCTCAGTGTAGTTTTGATTTGCATTTCCCTGATGATTAGTGATGTTGAACATCTTTTCATGTGTCTATTGGCCATCTGTATCTCTTCCTTGGAAAAATGTCTGTTCATATCCTCTGCCCATTTTTTGATCGGGTTGTTTGTTTTTTTGTTGCTCAGTTGTATGAGATCTTTATATATTACAGAGATTAATCCCTTTGTTGGACAAATGATTTGTGAATATTTTCTCCCAGCTGGTGGGTTGTTTATTCATTTTGATCCTGGTTTCACTTGCCTTGTAGAAGCTCTTTAGTCTGATGAGGTCCCACTTGTTTATTTTTTCTTTTGTTTCCCTTGTCCGAGTAGACATGGAATCTGAAAGGATCCCTTTATGTCCAGTCTCAATTAGTGTACTGCCTATATTTTCTTCCAGGAGTTTTATAGTTTCAGGTCTCACTTTCAGGTCCTTGATCCATTTTGAATTGACTTTTGTATATGGCGATAGGAGATGGTCTACTTTCATTCTTTTGCATGTTGCTGTCCAATTTTTCCAGCACCATTTATTAAGAGACTTCCTTCTCTCCATCGTATGTTCTTTGCTCCTTTGTCGAAGATTAGCTGACCATAGGTGTGTGGTTTTATTTCTGGGCTTTCAATTCTATTCCATTGATCTGTGTGTCTATTCTTGTACCAGTACCATGCTGTTTTGATTACTATAGCTTTATAGTATATTTTGAAATCAGGGATTGTGATGCCTCCAGCTTTGTTCTTTTTTTTCAGAATTGCTTTAGCTATTCGGGGTCTTTTGTTGCCCTATACGAATTTCAGTAGTTTTTGTTCTATTACCGTGAAGAATGAGATTGGGATTCTGATTGGGATTGCATTGAATTTGTAGATTGCTTTAGGTAGAATGGACATTTTAACTATATTTATTCTTCCAATCCATGTGCATGGAATATTTTTCCATTTCTTTATGTCTTCCTCAATTTCTTTCAATAGTGTCTTATAGTTTTCATTGAGTAGGTCTTTTACCTCCTTGGTTAAATTTATTCCCAGATATTTTATTCTTTTTGTTGCAATTGTAAATGGGATTGTCTTTTTGAGTTCTCTTTCTGTTGGTTCATCGTTAGTGTATAGAAATGCAATTGATTTTTGTAAGTTGATTTTATACCCTGCCACTTTACTGTAGTTGTTGATTAGTTCTAGTAGTTTTCCGATGGAATTTTTTGGGTTTTCTATGTATAAGATCATGTCGTCTGCAAATAGTGAGAGTTTCACTTCTTCATTGCCTATTTGGAGTCCTTTTATTCCTTTTTCTTGCCTAATTGCTCTGGCCAGAACTTCCAGTACTATGTTGAATAAGAGCGGTGAGAGTGGGCACCCTTGTCTTGTTCCTGTCCTCAAAGGAATGGCTTTCAGTTTTTCCCCATTGAGTAGGATGTTTGCTGTAGGTTTGTCATATATGGCCCTTATTATGTTGAGGTACTTTCCTTCTATACCCATTTTGTTGAGAGTTTTTATCATAAATGGATGCTGGATCTTGTAGAATGCCTTCTCTGCATCAATTGAGATGATCATGTGGTTTTTATTCTTCATTTTGTTAATGTGGTGTATTATGTTGATTGATTTGCGGGTGTTGTACATGCCTCTTTTCTTAATTATGAAATTAAAATATTCATATAGAACCTAGATTCTTCAACAAACATGAGATTAAGAGAGATTTAAGAGACAAAGAAAATTAGTGGAATTTATTTGAAAAGAAAAAAAAAGACCAGTGCAAATGAACAGTTTTGAGACAATCAGGGAAATTTGCACATGGACTGGGTATTAGATTACACCAAGAAATTATTGACCATTTTATTAGATATAATTTTAAAAGTCCTTATTACAATTAGCATTGAATTATTTATGAGTGAAATAACATAATGTCTGTGATTTGTTTTAAATACTGCAGCTACAAAGAGGGGCAGAGGAGTGATGGGATAGAACAATATTGGTAAAATGTCACTAATCGTTGAAGCTGAGGATGAACACATGGGGTTTAAAGTGCTACACTCTCTAATTTTGTTATATTTGAAATTCTCCATAATGAAAATGTCAAATATTCCTGTATCTAAATATGTATATTAACCGTGTCATCTCCCTAAATTGTGTCATTAAAAAAAGAAAACCAACACCTGTTCAAATGATAATTCTCCTTTGGCTTGATGTAATTGGTGGGATCAATCAGGCCTCCAACTTTTCACACACCCCTGGCTGTATTGGTCCATAACCTGACATCCTACCACGGCAATTTTCTGCACATGAGTATTTCATAGATGACAGTCTAGGCCAATATTTGTAACTATGAAAAATAAGACAAAAGAAAGTTTAGTGTTTCCCAGTACTTGTCAGAGTGAAGCCACATCATATATTTTTTTTTCAGTGGCAGAGTCCCATGTATTGGCATATAAACTTGTCCCACTAAATTAACCTATTAATTAATTTGGGCTAGTTGGGGCTGCAGGAATGTATGCTCATTCTATACATTTCTGTTCCTTCCGTGAACAAAACAAAACACTGCTTGAAGCTCATTTCTAAATCATTTTTGGCAATAATTATGTTCATATATTAAGCCCTCTGTGCTTTCAGAGTTCAGATTGATTATACTATTAAATGCTGCTTCTCAGATGCTTTGGTCTTTGGAACCCTCTACATTCTTAAAAATCATTGAGGACCTCAAATTAGTTTTTGTTTTTGTGGGTTCTATCTACTGATATTTGTTATATTAGACATTAAAACTGAAATGAAAAATTAATTAATAATAAACTCACATGTTAACATAATGTTTTTAAGAAAATTACTATATTTTCCAAAACAAAAAACAATTTCAAGAGAAGAGTGACTGAATTTGCACACCTCTTCAATGTCTGTTTAACTGAGGGCAGCTAGTCTCAGATCTGCTTCTGTGCTCTCTATTGCAATGTCGCCTATCACATAGCCTTCAGAAAACTCCACTGTACACTAGCGTAAGAATAAGAATGAAAAAGGCAAATAATGTTTCCTTATTACGCAAATAGTTTTGACCTCATAGACCCTTCCCGAAAGGTCTCAGGAACCCTCAGTTGTCCCAGGATCTCACTTTGAGAACTGCTGCTAGATAATGTGTGTGTATTTAGGAAAGTTTGCCCATGTGGGAAAGTTAGAAAGAGAGTGGACCCACCTGGCTCCAAGACCCATGGAGACCCAGCCATCTCAGGCTATTGGCCATCACCACAACCCACAGCTTTCATAACTACTGCAAAAAGAATTCCTCAGAAACGGATCTAAAGAGAAAAACTTTGTCCTTGCTGTCTTCATCTGTATGGACTGCTATACCAGACTACCTTAGAGTGGGTGGCTTATAAACATTAAAATTACACGTTAAAATTTATTTCTCACAGATCTGGAGGCTGGGAAGTCCAAGATCAAGGCACCGGCAGCTTTGGTGTCCGGTGAGGGCCCGCTTCCTGGTTCATATCAGACTTCTTGTCTTTCCACTGTGTCCTCACACGGGGCAAGGGGCAGGGAGCTCTTGGGGTCTCTTTTATAATGGGACCAATGTCATTCAGGAGGGCTCCACCCTAATGACCTAACATCTCCCAAAGACCCTCCCATCCAACTCTCCTCCACACCGGTTAATTCACATTTAACATATGAATTTGAGGGGGACACAAACATTCAATCTATAGACCTCACCTAAAAAATATTCTACCTTAAGTTTAAAAAGGTTTTTAAACATAGATTTAAGGTGCTCCCATGACACAAAGTCTTGAAAGAAAAGGAAATTAGCTTTAAACTTAATTCTTAAAAGTAAAGTATTCATTTATAGACTCCACTGTGACTTTTAACGCCAGATATTTTATTTGCCCAATATTTAAAACTTTCATCTTCTCAGGTAATGCTTGGCACAGCTTGTGGTTTTAGGTTTTTCAATGTATAATTTTCTTTGCACTTCTTGTTACAGTTGGTATTTATTTCCATTCAGTAAGACATGTTTAAACAACAAGCTTTGGTTAACATTCTGCTAGTAATGCATTATATTTAAAAAAATAACCTTTATTTATTTCTGATAACGAAAGTAAAACATACTCATTGAAAAAAATTTAGAAAAAAGACTCAGAAAATTATAAAGAACAAAATAAAGATTACATATAATCCCAGCTTCCAGAGACAACCACTGCCAATGTTTTGTGGTCTAGTCCTCCAGATTTTATTCTGCATATGACAGTGCACAGATAGATGTCTTAAAATCAGATGTAGCAAACAAGTAAAATGTCACCCATTTGCTTTAATGTTTAGAGTAAACTGAAGAATGATGGTGACAGACATTGCAAAAATATGTGACTTTAGCTTCTATTAGAAGAGCATCTTGTGAATCTAGGAACTTACTGTCAGAATATTTTTTTCCTAATTTACTAAGGCTATGAAGACTTAATTTACTGATGCTACTAATCCATCTAAATTTTGATCTCAAGGTCAAATTCATCATCATGGACAAATAAGCCAGATTCTACCAATTTGTTGGCAAGACTGTAGCTTTGCAAATTATAGGGCCTGATACACACATCACGTAATTTTATACAGATGCTTTGGTAAAAGAAGTGCCTGATGAGACCTTCCAAATTAACCAGGTATGTTCTTGTTTGTCTCCTTGTTGTTTAGCTTACCACATTAATTACCCTTTTCATATATTTTCTCTGAAGTGTTCATCTAGTCAGTCTCTGAACAGATGGTCCTCTGAAGTTACCTCATTCAGGATAGTGTAATTAAGCTTGAAAATTATAATGTGAAATATGGTCCCGTCTTCCATAAGAAATGCTGTATAATCCTGAGGACGGGTGGATTTAAAGAGTGTCCTCAGGTATGTTGTGCTGAGAACAGAGAGTGAAAGAGGCCCACACTTGGGTAAAACAGGTTACAAGAAGAATAGAAGCTGTCCTTCCTGTATTTCCAGTTAGTAAGAGAACTTCCAGAGCTCACTGGCTATCCAACTACCTGAAGTATTTAGTGATAAATCCTGAGTGAATATGTCAGATTTTTCTAGGGCCTGATCTTTCCTCATGAAACTTTCAGATTACAGGACAGTTGTGAAACACTTACTGCTTTGATTAAATGTCTGGTTTAAGTCAGACATTTGGAAGTTGCATTAAATCTTCCAGATGTACACTTTAGTCTAGTCTAGTTGATGACCTATACAGTGATGGTCAACAGGGATAAACCCCCATCCTAAAGTGTGTTTTGGAAATTTGTAGGGATCTTTTTATCCCTCACAATGACTGGATGAGGCAATACAAGCATTTAATAAGTGGGGACCAGGGATGCTAAACCACCTGCGCTGTGTGGAAATGTCTCACACAACAAAGAGTTATCCTCGTTTTGCACAACTTTCCAGTGTCCCACCAGAATAAACCCACTACAAATATATATCAATGTTAATTCCCTAGATTTTAACAATGCAGAGTTTGTTGTTGCCTTTACAAGAAGTTACCAAAACCCCCTGTAATTTAGGAGAAGGTGCTATGGAGCAGGAAACACAAATGGATTCAAGACACAGACTTTGAATGATTGACTAACTCCGAGCTTCCTTCCTGTGTGATGTATGATTATAAGTGTAAAAAAAATGATAGTAAATAAACTGGAAAGGGAGCTATTAGTACTGATTGAATAATTTCCTTTTTTAAAAACATTGCATTTGTTATTACTGATGACACATGGTAGGCATCCTATTGTGTCACTTGTAGTAGTGTTGAAATTATGTAGTGGCATGAAAAAGTGTTTTGCAAATCTGTAGTTTTTGGAAATCTGACAGTCCTGGTGGGGTCTATTAACACTATTCATTTAGTCATTTGTGGGAATATCATACCTCATTTTCTCCACTAAGACAGTATGTTGTCTTGGCGCATTATCCTTACTTCATTTAAATTTCTTTCTCTTATCATCTACAAATATGAATCACATTTGTTCCCCTCTCATTTCATTTTGTTGTTTTTCTTCTATGGAATATCTCTAATCTTCTTACTTCTCTTAAATCCAATCCTATCAATTACAAGTAGTTGCAAAGATCTGTCTACTTCATATCTTTTAGTGCTTCGCTACTACTCAAACTGTGGTCCAAGGACCAGCAGCATCAGCCCCATCTGTGAGCCTACTGGAACTGTAGAATCTCTACTCCCCTCCAGAACTACTGAATCAAGATCTGCATTTTTTTTTTTTTGATGAGGAAGATTAGCCCTGAGCTAACATCTACTGCCAATCCTCCTCTATTTTTTGCTGAGGAAGATTGGCCCTAGGCTAACATCCATGCCCATCTTCCTCTACTTTATATGGGATGCTGCCACAGCATGGCTTGATAAGTGGTGTGCAGGTCTGCACCTGGGATCTGAACCTGTGAACCCAGGGCCACCGAAGCAGAGCGGGCCAACTTAACCACTATGCCACCAGGCCGGCCCCAAGATAGGCATTTTTGACAAGATCCCCAGGGCATTCACGTGCACAACTAAAGTTTAAGAGGCACTGTGATAATGTAGCCATGCCCTATGGTTCACATATTGAAATACTGAAAAATTACATAATATTTTGTAATAAATTTTATTATGGGCTGAATTGTGTCCCCTCAAAACTCATATGTTGAAGCCCTGACCCCTAGTCTCTCAGAACGTGAGTGTATTCAGAGACAGGGCCTTTACAGAGGTGAGTAGGTTAAAATGAGGCCCTGAGGGTGGGACTTAATCCAATCTGACAGAATAGAAAGCCCAGAAATAAACCCACACATATATGGCCAATTAATTTATGACAAAGGAGCCAAGAATATATAACAGGGAAAGGACAGTCTCTTCAATAAATTGTGTTGGAGAAACTGGACAGCCACATGCAAAAGAATGAAACTGGACCCCTATCTTACACCGTATACAAAAATCAGCTAAAAATGGATTAAAGACTTGAACATAAGACCTGAAACCATAAAACTCCTAGCAGCAAATAGAGAGGGTAAGCTCCTTCACATTGGTTCTTATTGCTCCTTTCCCTTCTACTGATTCAGAAAGCACACATGCTATTTATTTTTCTCACTGGTAATCCCTAAAATTTAAATATTCATATATTATTTGACAAAGTCAAAAACTGATGATTTTGTTCTCCTCCTGAACAACTCAAGAACTTTAGTGTACTCTGACTTTGAGTGCACCACTCATCTGCACATGCTATGGTTGCCTAGTGTGTTAGTACCCCCCTCTTGATCCAAGAGTTATATAAGAGAATTTATTTTCTATACATATTTGGGTAGAAGGGCCTTTATTTTGTGATAATGTTAGTAAGTCTAGTTTTATTGCATTGTGATTAAAGAATATGGCTAATGTTATTTTTACTGTTTGAAATTTGTTCAGGTTTTTTTGTGGACCAATATTTGGTCAATTTTCAATGAGCACTTGAAATGAAGGTGTATTATCTATTTTAAGGGAACACAATATAGACTATGTTTCATTAAATCTGAGTCACAATTTCTTTCTTTTACATTTTAAAATCCCTGATTGAGATTCATCTTTCCATTTTGGCTTCTTATAATGACTCTGGGCCAGATGGCAATCATAAAGCAGTTGTTATTGCTGGCACATGCACAAACTTGGCTACAGCTGTTTATATCATTGACACTTCAACCGAGTTATGTTTACATTGCTGGCTCTACACATGTTGGCTTTAATTACCATTTTAAATGTGGTTGAAAAGATTACAATATGTTTTGTCATGGAAACTAAAAGTTATTGGGTACACAGAAAGGCTTGGAAAACAAAGCAGAGAGGTGTAAATTTGATATTAGTAGAGCAAATATTGTTGATGGAAGAATTACTGTAATTCCACATTTTCTTGCAAAAAACAACCAAAGACTTTATAGAAACTTAAAACAATAAAGGACAATAACTATGAGTAGATGAATCTGTGTGACATTTTATTCCTGAGATATATGCAAAAGGATGCATATTGTTCACCAAATAAAGCAACCAAATTTAGGAGAAATTGCCAAATCCCTCAAAATAGATGAAATAAATTTTATAAAAAGGAGACGATAGTGAGACTTCTTCATGCATTTTGCAGGGCTGTAATTAAGGCATTGTGTCATAGTTTAATTGATAGCATTTATTTTCTCAGTTCTAGATTAAAAAAATAATGTTTTACAATTGACGGCATCTTAACATTCAATGAAATGCAATATATTGACCAGCTCTACCCTATTATGTTATTTATGTTGTCTATATCCTCACATCCTTTTCAAAAACTTATTTGATCTGGCTTGGACTCAGAGATACAAATTAAAGTCTTCTCATATAAGTGTATCTACTTCCCCTTGTATCTCCTGTAATTTCTACTCTTTGAATATTGCTTTCATGCTTGAAGTGCATATATATCCATAACTATCATATTATCACTGTAAATCGTATCACTTAATATTGTAAGCAGCCCCATTAGTCTCATTTCATGCTTTTTTGGTATGAATTCCTATTACCTAGTACTCAGATTGTAACTCCTGCTTTCTTTTTACTTGCATTTGTCTAGTTTACTTTTGCCCATCCTTTTATTTTCAACCTTTGTGAATCAATTTGTTTTAGTGTGTTTCTTTTACACACTACAGAGGTTGGGTTTTTTGCTTTGTGATCTAATCTGAAAATCTGTTTCTAAAAGGTAAATAGGCACATTTTCATTGTTTGATGTGATAGACATATTTGGTCTTTTTTCTGTCATCTTCTTTTATAGTTTCTGGTTTTATAATTTTAAAATTCTTTCATGATGTAATTTGTTTTCTTTGTTTTTTTGATAATTCTGATATTTGGAGAAGTTTGTGTTTTTTGTGACCTTTATAATTAAAAATGGTTACTTTAGAAAATATATGATTTTGCACATCATGTACCTAATAAAGGAATTGTATCCAGAATATATAAAAGACTCTTACAATTCAATAATAAAAAGACAAAAATCCAATTTAAAAATGGACAAAGGGGGCTGGCCTGGTGGCATAGTTGTTAAGTTCACACGCTCTGCTTCAGCAGCCTGGGGTTCGCAGGTTCAGATCCCAGGCGTGGACCTACGCGCCGCTTATCAAGCCATGCTGTGGCAGGTGACCCACACATAAAGTAGAGGAAGATGGGCATGGATGTTAGCCCAGGGTCGATCTTCCTCAGCAAAAAGAGGAGGATTGGCAACAGATGTTAGCTCAGGTCTAATCTTTCTCACCAAAAAAAAAAAAAAAAAGGACAAAGGATTTGAATAGACATTTCCCCCAAAATATATGAATGGGTAATAAATACATAAAAAGATGCTCAATATCATTAGTATTAGGGATATGCAAATGAAATCCACAATGAGATACTACTTTATGCCCCCTAGGTATGGACTGAATATTTATGTCCCTCCAAAATTCACATGTTGAACTCCTTATGTGACTGTATTTGGAGATAGAGGCTTTATGGAATTAATTAAGATTAAATGAGGTCATAAGGGCAGGGCCCTGATCTGATAGGATTAATGTCCTTATAAGAAGAGGAAGAGAGACCAGAGCTCTTCTCTTCACACACAAAGAGGTCGTGTGAATACCCAGAGAGATGCTGCTTGCCTGCAAGTCAGGAAGAGAGGCTCACTGGGACCAAATCAGCTGGCACCTTGATCTTGACTTCCCAGCCTCTAGATCTATGAGAAATATTTGTTATTTAAGCCGTTCAGTACACAGTATTTTGTTATTGGCAGTCCAAACTAATATACCCTTGGATAGCTATAATCAAAAGACAGGTAATAACAGGTATTGAAGATGTGGAGAATTAAAACCTTCATACATTGCTGGTGGGACTGTAAAATGATGCAACCACTTTAGAAAACAGTTTGTCAGTTCCTCAAAATGTTATACATAGACTTCCTATACGACCTAGCAATGCCACTCCTAGGCATCTACCCAAGAGAATCATACGTGTGGAAAAGATACGTACACAAAAAACTTGTACATGAATGTTCATAGCAGTGTTATTCATAATAGCCAAAAAGGAGAAATAACACAAATGTTTATCAACTGATGAATGGATAAACAAAATGTGGTATATCCATACAATAAAATACCATCATTACTGAAAAGGAATGAAGTGCTGGTTCATGCCACAACATGGATGAACCTTGAAAGCATTATGCTGGGTGAACTAAGCCAGACACAAAAGGACTAATAGTGCAGGATTCTACTTTATGAGATACCTAGAATAGCCAAATTCATAGAGAAAAAAGTAGAATAGTGGTCACCAGGAGCTTTGGGGGAGGGGGAAATGGGGAGTGACTGCTAATGGATTTGGTCTTTTTTGGAGTGACAAAAATGTTCCAAAATTACATTGTGGTGATGGTGGCACAGCTCTGTGAAAACCACTGAATTGTATACTTTACGTGGGTGACCTTTATGGCATGTAAATTATATCTCAATAAAACTGTTAAAAATCAAAAAGAAAAGAAAATGTATGTTCCTTTCCTGATAAAAAACATAATTTTAATTTCTATAACTTTCAAACATGGAAAAATATATACAAATAATATATAAAACTGATGGGGCTATAATAATATCAGATATAATAGACCATAAGGAAAAAAGCATTACAAGAGTTAAAGAGGATCACTACATATTAATAACAGGCTCAGTTCTGGTAGAAGATATACAAGTTCTCAACTTTTATGTATTTATTAACTTTGCACCAAATATATAAAGCTAAATTTATTAGCGCTGTGAGGGAAAATGGGATAATCTACCATCTAAGAAAGAGATTTTAATATATCCCTCTCTTGGGGCTGGCCCAGTGGCGCAGTGGTTTAGTTCGCGCTTGGCAGCCGCGGGTTCGGATCCCGGGCGCCCGCTGACGCACTGCTTGTCAGCCATGCTGTGGCGGCGTCCCACATAAAGTAGAGGAAGATGGGCACGGATGTTAGCCCAGGGCCAGTCCTCCTCAGCAAAAAAGAGGAGGATTGGCAACGGATGTTAGCTCAGGGCTGGTCTTCCTCACACACACAAAAAAGAGATGGTGAAAACAGTTCACAGAGTGAGAGAAGATATTCATTATACAACTAGCTGATAAAGGACTTGTAACTGGAATATATAATAACTCCTACAAATCAATAATAAAAGGACAGATAATCCTAATAGAAAAACAGGGACATGATTTAAACAGTAAGTCCACAAAAAAAGATATCCAAATAGCCAATAAGCATATGAAAAGGTGTCTGACTTTATTAGTTGCAATTCTCTCTAAGTCTTTTGGTTGTAGAAAACTTCAAAAGGATAAATAATGTGTAATCTCCATCCCTGCCCGCCCACCGAGCACTCACTGAAATTCTTCGTTTGTACCTTGAGGGCCTCTCCCAGTGAGCTAGATATGAGACATTCTTTGCTTTACCGGATAGGTTCCATTATTGGCATGTTGAAGTTATAAAGCCACTGATCTAGGTGAAAACAGAAAAATTCAGATGCACATTTACAGTTCCACACCCCACTCCCCCAACCCACTCCTTCTGACCTTCTGATCAAATTAAGATTCTAAGGGAGGAAAGGAGAGAAAGAGGGGAGAGACCACACAGGAAGAAGTGGGTGGAGAAAGGCATCAGTGTGCAGCCTGAACGAGGAGGCCCAGAGTCAGCGGCAGGTCAGCTCCCCGGGGCCACCCAGTCTCCAGGCAAGTGAGGGAGGTTCACTGCTCCGCAGTGTTGCTGCGTTAATTATCCTTGTCTGGTCACTCTCCCCTCTCCAACACCCAGAGCAGTCAGCACACCACACACAGTTTGTCTGTCAGGAATTACAACCCCCTTTCCCAACAGACGCTCTGCCACCTCCCAACCCACCAACTCGATGTGCTCAGCTGGCCTTTCTATGGCTTGGTAATCATCATCTGAGCAAGACTGGACAGCTAGAAGCAGGGAGCCATCTCCCACTGAGCGCCGTGGTGGGGAAACACATTCCGTTGCATTCACAACTGGGGTTGGGCCATCAGGAGGAGGCAGAACTTAGGACAGGGAAGGATGGAGGGGGCCTCCATTTACTTCTCAGTTCATAATTCAAAGAACACCATCTAAGGCTGCAATCTCCACCTCCAGGAATTCCACCCCGGACCCTGGACTCTGGGTAAGGTGGAGAGGAAGGGCCGGTCCTGGATGACCCTCTCCATCTGCATGCCGGTGAGTGATACAGTTGTCTTTTGCAGGGTGATTACTTTAGCATCAATAGTTTTGTTCTATTATTCAGTACTTTTTCAATGAGTTTTCAAATGAAACCCATTGCCTTTCTTTACTTTTAGAAAAATGAAATATTTCAAGTATATAAACACCAAAGCTGGCCAAAAAGATTCCGTACTCTTCCCTTTATAGCACTACATGTTGGATAAGGTTACAATCAGCTTGAGGCCAAATGTGATTTAAAATACATACAATTCCAAACAATGATGAAGCATGAAGTAATTTGTTTTGAACTAATAAACCAGTTTCAGCTGAATTATTTGTAAGATTTTTTTTTCTTTCTTTTTTTTTGTGCGAGGAAGACCAGCCCTGAGCTAACATCCGTTGCTAATCCTCCTCTTTTTGCTGAGGAAGACTGGCCCTGGGCTAACATCCATGCCCATCTTCCTCTACTTTATATGGGACGCCGCCACGGCGTGGCTGACAAGCAGTGCGCCGCCGGCGCCTGGGATCCGAACCCGCGAACCCTGGGCTGCCAAGCGCGAACTAACCCGCCACGCCACTGGGCCGGCCCATTTGTAAGATTTTTAAATGACCCAAATATGTTTTCAAAAAACCTAGAAACTCGCATGCTTGTAAGAACTTAACAAATTCCACCTCCTATGCTAGATGGATATGCAAGGGCCGGCAGTTCCAAGCACTGTAATCTTAGCACTGACACTTTGCTTGTGTAATATTGATTTCTGAAGTTTTGAGTACTTATCTAAGCTAAACTTGGACAAAAGGGCAACAACTGAGCGCTTTGAAAAATCCTATAAGTTTTCCTAAACATTGCTAACATTTACTTTAATTTTAATCTTTTTTCAAACCCGTAAAGACTAAAAAGTGAATTATAATTTTATATTTTAAGAGTCAGACTGTGTGTTGATAAAAGTAGCTATTTCCCTGACAGTCTTTCAAAAATTAGTCTTTAAGCTTAATAAAAATACTCTACCACATTTCCTAAGAATCCATTGTTTTCAGAACTGAAATAATAAACGTGTTTCTAAATTGAATGTAAATTTTATGTGAAAACCAAAAAATTCGTATAACCCTTATACTGTTTCTCCGTTTGCATAGCAAGGCATAATTGCTAAGACATTAGTGAATCTGGCACCCTCTCTGGCCTTTTAAAAGATACTTAATCATTCTTTTATGAAAAGATACAACTTGTGACTGAAAACATTAGATTGTATTGAATCTGGAGACACAGATTTAATAATATTGGATGGACTATTCCTTCTGTTGCTAGAACTTACTCTATGGGCATTTGAGTCTCAACAAGAGCACAACAGCTGCCTTGAGCAAAGCAAAAGCAGAGTTTGGCAATAGTTCATGTGAAAATGATTTAGGGAATGTAGCCAGCAGTTATATCGGGATACACCCATTTTGAGGTTTCCACTAAAAAAAAAAAGAGCCACTATGATCTTGGTCTGCATTAATAGAAAAGCATAGATGACAATTGCTCTCTCTCTACTCCAGAAGCATGACATTCAATTCTGCATGTCGTGTCTTATCAAGAAAAGAGATAACTGCAAAGTACTTATGGAGAGGAATCAGGAGCGTGAAGTGCACGTCACACAAGGAACAGTTCGAACAACCTAACCTGAGCATGTTTAACTTTGAAAAGAGACGTCTTAAGCTGGCTGGCTGCCTTTAAATTTTTGTGTGTGTGTGTGAGGAAGATTGGCCCTGGGCTAACATCCCTGCCCATTTTCCTCTACTTTTATGGGATGCCGCCACAGCATGGCTTGACAAGTGGTGCTTCAGTCCTCGCCTGGGATCCGAACCTGCGACCCTGGCCACCAGAAGCAGAGCGTGTGAACTTAACCGCTACCTCACTGGGCCGGCCCCTGCCTTTAAATTTTTGAAGGATATTTTGTGGAAGATGGATTAGACTTAGCCCATATTGCCTCAGGGTGTAGAACCACCTGTGAATATTACACGGAGACAAATTTAGGCTTAATTTTCAAAATACCATTTTATTAATGTTTCCAAACATAGAATGAGATGCTTCAGAAAAGAGTGAATCCCAGTCTCAAGATCTGTTGAAATAGGCTGGACAACTCTTGGCAAGATTTAAATATTGGGTGTGTTGTTAATGAGACAACCTTTCAAGTCATCTCCAATGTCCAAAGTGAAGATCCCAGGACTTCAGAGCAATAGTGTAAATGTTCAGTTCTCTTCAAAATGTAACTGAAGTATCCCATATGATAATTTGGGGTGCAAGCATTGCCTCCACTTGCATATATCCTCAGATTATCAGCGAGTTCAAGTTCTCTCCCCGGCACCCCCACCCCCAATATGTTTAGGAGTCTCCCAAGGTGCTTCCTCATTTCAAGGGGAGTCCTCCTGGCTTGTGTCTCACTGCTGGAACCAAAAGTCAGATGCCCACCCTCCACCCCCCTCACTCCCACCTTAGGGACATCCACATCTCAAGACAGTTGCTCTAAGTAGAAGGAACCTCCATGCTGCCATTGCTTAAGCCAGAGGGAGGAGGCCTGGTATCCCAGCCAAAACCTAGATAATCAAAGAGATTCTCTACTCACCTCTGTTTCCAGCACGTGCTATTGCTCATCATGTCCAAAAGAACAATGGCTGAAACTGTGTCTCACTAACACAGACCCTTCTCACACTCTTGGCAGTTCTGTAAGGTGTTTCAAAGAGCAAGGAGGAGCAATACCGACTCTGGTCAGTCACAGGGTCCGGACTCCCAGTTGGACAGCCTTTTTTTTTTTTTTTTTTTTTTGTGGGGAAGACCAGCCCTGAGCTAACATCTATTGCCAATCTTCCCCTTTTTGCTGAGGAAGACCGGCCCTGAGCTAACATCCGTGCCCATCTTCCTCCACTTTATATGGGACGCCGCCACGGCATGGCTAACAGGCAGTGCGCGTCCGCGGGCGCCTGGGATCCGAACTCGCGAACCCCGGGCTGCCAAGCGCGGACTAAACCGCTGCGCCACCGGGTGGCCCCCTGGACAGCCTTTTAGACTCAATCACCCAGCCAGTCCCCAGAGTGCAAGCTAAGTTCTGGTTTATATGTCCTCAAGGCTTAATCTCTTTACACTGTACTGGGCTGCCAGGAGAGAGATATAATCAGGAAACGTGGAAAGACTTGATGCAGCCCCATGAAGGTTGCCAGCAATAGGACAAGGATTCCCACGTCACATGACTGAACCAAGTCAGGAGAACGGGAGCCACTTTGACCCAAATGACAAGTTTTAAATTTAATCTAGATTTACTAGCCAACTGGGAAATTGCTGCTTAGTGGTTAGGAGTGGGGGTTCTGGAGCCAGTCTGCCTGGGTTCACATCCCAGTCACATTACTTCTCAAAGCCTCTGCTTCATCATCCTTCTATTAGAGATTATAATATCATCCACCTTATTCGGCAGTTGTGAAAATTAAATGAAATGATCTTTATAAAGACAAGGTTTAGAAAATGGAATTAAATAAATTCTGGCTATAAACCAGATCCTCTTGAGAATGTCCTTGGTGCTGGGAATCCTATGCTTCCCAGGTCCAACCTGGAAATACCTTAATAGAAGGCTTTATGCTAAAAACCTACATAGTAATTTAGGGGGTAGTCTTCTACACTACGCCTAGTTATCTCCTTTTTCTTTATTAACATCTTCAGGATTGGATATTTTTTTCACACTCATCTTCAGTGTACCTGTCCTCAAATATCCTTGGACCCATAATAGGACTGCTCAAATCACGGGGAAAGCACAGCTTAAGATCATCTTTGAAAGCTCTTTTGGATTTAATCCAATACTGAACCAGACCTCTCCTGATAGATCACACCCTGTCTCAATTCTCCCTTCCGTGTGCTCTGGCTACCCTGGAATTCCCTGCCCAAATTGCCTTAAGGAGCTCATTTTCGAGACCTGACTGGGCCCCTTCCCAGGGCCCAGTCTCCCAAGAATGGGCCACACCACTGGTGTGCTTCCTCCTAGTCCCGAGGGATGGGCAAGAATGTGGGGGGAGCTTGGACATGAGGACAAGATGTTCCCACGGGTGCACACAAGCCCCCTCGTTGCCAGAAGAGAGCTGGGAGTGGGAAGAGAAAGTGGATGGGCCATGAGAGGTCCAGAGCTGGGGCTGGACCAGCTCTTCCTGCCTCCCCAAGCTGGGGTAGACAGTAAATTTGAGAATTCTAATTGATATCTCGAGTTTCATGTTGTTCTGAAGGTAGATATGTCTGGGTATAAATAATGCTGCCCTAACCTTGCACATATGTAGTCAGAATGTCCCCAAATTCCCTTGCCTCTGGAGTAGCCTTTTGTTCCCTATACAAAGAAAATAATTGTGTCTTGATCCCACATAACTGCAGGGTGCCCGGCGCCCTCCCGGTAGCCATGAGAACTTCTGGATGGGAGGTGGTGGTTAAATTCTCCTGAAGGTCTCCTGTCATCTCAGTCCCCACTCTTTGCTTACATTCTCAGGTCATTTCCAGATCATCTCTGTGTGCTCCTGTTTGCTCGCCACGGACACAATCTCAAGACACCCCCATCTTTAGGTTTTTGTTCTATAGATTTTAACCGAAATTCTAGGGAAACTAGAGTTTAATTACTTGCAGAAAAATAAACAAATTCGAGCTGATCAGATATTGCTGGCTCTCCAGTTCACTAACAATTCTCAGCCGCAGAGAACCTCTTACTTTTCATTTTCTGCCCAAAGCTCTCAGTTGCTTCCAGGATACTAAGGTCCATCTCCTCATCCTGAGAGTTTCCCCCCACATCTTCTCTTGATTCTTAGTTCAAGGGCTCCTCCGCTTGGCACTCCAAAGTCGAATCTAAAAATTTCCCATTTGATGTTCAGAACGTACCTTACTTTTTTTTTCAAACTCAGCCTATCCCATTCAGAGTAGCCCAGGACCTTCTCTCTTATGACTAAAAGGCATATTAAGGTATGATAAAATTAAAGAGAGAAAGGAAGAAGAAGAAAGAGGAGAAGGAGGGGGAAGGTGGAGTAGAAGAAAGTATAAGAAGGAAGAAGGGGGAGTGGGGGAGGGAGAAGGAGAAGAAAAAGAAAGCAGTTTCCTACTTAAAAGAGAAACTGCTTATTGTCTGTTGTTCCCAAGTGCAAATTTTCTTCCCTTTACACACAAGTCTTTGTTGTCAGCCCTGATTATTTTCCTAGGCCGAATCCCCGGAAGTAAGCTGCTGAGGCAAGGGTATGAACATTTGTTAAGCCTTTTAAGATATGTTAAGACATATTATCAAGTTCTCCTGCTGCAGCTCCTTTGGCCTGGTTTGTGGTAATCTCTCCTTGACTTGATTTAGGCATTCTACTGGCCACTCAGCTTACCTTGCCCATACTTGTGTTCACAAGGTTTTGGTGAAATAAAAGTTGTTCCCTGCCACCCTCTCCCTAAAAAAATCTAGAGACTCCTATGGTAGATGATGATAGAGATCACCTTGTCTTATTGTTGGCATTAATGGGAGTGGTTCTGGTGTTTCACCATTAAATATACTGTTGGCTTTTAGTTTGAGATATACACTTTCAAGATCAGGTCAAGAAGATATTCATCTTGCACTAGTCAAAATTCTTGGTTTTGAACATCCCAAACAGAATCTGAGTAACTTAAGGGAAGAAATTTTTGGAAAGCTACTTGATTGCTCAGGAAATCTCTGGGAAGGTTGAAGGTCAAACTCAGCCTATAAGAACAAGAACGACTGGCTGTTATGAAATTGGGGGTTCCCTTGAAGTTTGGGGTTTTGCTTGTTCATTGACTGAGAAGCATCCTGTAATAAATCTTGGGTTTGCAAATGTGAATTCATCTGGTCCGAGGACCGGTCTGATATCTGAGTCTTCACTGCAACATTCCCACCAAGTGGTGACCCATCAGTCTCTGTCTAAATGCCAGTAACGGTCTTGCCAATTTTCTTTGACTTTCTGTAGTATTTACCCATTGTTACTAGTTTCATCCCTTGGGTCATCAGAACAAACCTAATACATTCTGTTCTCTTTGCCTAGAATGCTTGTTTCCACCTTTATAGGACAAAATAGTATTGATCTTCCAAAGATAAAATCAAATTTTATCTCTTCTAAAAGAAAAAACGGCTGGGAAGCCAGACTGCGGCTACAATTATGCCCCAGGAGGAGTCAGGTTGAGAAGCCGCTCCTGACCCTGCAGATGCTGAACGCCGCCGCCGCCAGACGAGTTCTACTTCACACCTGCGTCTTTGCATTACCCACTCCTGACTCAGAGTCCCAGGCCAGAGTCTCTGGTTGGCCAGGTTTGAGTTGATGCTTACACTGTGGCTCCCAGGGTCAGGAAAAGTGAGGGCCTGCCTTTTCCTATCAAAATTCACACAAACTGTATACCCCAGAATAGGTCGCTGATGCTGGATAGCCAAAAATAGAAATGATAAATGTGTACTCCCCATCTATCTGACTTTATTTAACAATTTCACCAGGAGTCAATATTGATTACCTTTCAAGCATTTGAAATGACCATATGATTTTTTGCTTCAGATCTATCACTATAGTAACTGTATGTACAGATTTAGTTGAACCATCTTCTCATTCTTGGAATAAAACCCACTTGGTTGTGATATTGTATTCTTTTAATGTACAGCTGAGTTCTATTTGCTAATGTTTTATTTAGGATTTTCATGGTTAATTCATAGGTGAGACTGGTGTGCATAATCCTTTTCGGGCTTTGATATTGATATTTTGATTCCGTTATAAAATACTTTGGATAATTTCCCTCTCTATTCTCCGGAGCAGTTTAAATACTTGCACACACTTGTATATTACATACTATGTACTTCTAAATGTGTTACATATATTAATTCATTTAATTTCTGCAACAACCATATAAAGTAACTACCATTATTTCCATTTTACACAAGAAAAAATTGGCAGGATGTTTAAGTAACTTGCCAAGGCCACAATGTTAATCAGCATCAGAATAATGTGTTCCTTGAAGATCAGAAAGATTCTACTTGCGAAACATGTCCAGGAATGGTTTTTATTTGGATGAGAAGCTCTTCAACAATAAAAAAATAAAATCCTAGAACACTGGTTGTCAAAATGTGGTTCCTGGTCCAGCCACATCAGCATCACTTGGAAAGAGACCTACTGAATCAGAAATGCGAGGTGGTTCCCAGTGATGTGTGTTTTAACAAGCCCTCCAGATGTTTCTGATGCATGTTAAGGTTTAAGAACCAATGCCAGAACTATAACTATATTAGTCAAACACAAAACAATCAGTGGAACACAACTGAACCAAGAGGTAAGGGCAGATTTAAAGCCCAGGCTTGGAATCTTTAGCAATGTCTTTGGCCTTTGTTTACATCGCTCTTCTTTGGGGAATTTGTTCTCTCCTACAGCAATGCTATCATAAGATTTTGGTGGGGCTGCTAAACCAGGACCCTGCTCCGGAGTGGGCACAGAACATTCCAGACATTCCTAACATCCTATTTACCTGGCCTTAGCAGGCAAGGGCATGCAGCTCAAGTCAGGCCAATGAAAATCCCTCCTGGGATTTTACATTTAGAGCTGTAGGAGAAAGTGCTTTGCTTTTGGCATTATGGAGGTGGGGGCAGAAGTTAACTGGGGGATATTTTCTGATAATTTCCCTGCCATGTGGAAAAAGCCCATCTGCACAGAAGAGGGTAGGTGCAGAACAGTGAAAAAGCAAAGCTGAGAAAGAGACCTGACAAGTTCATAAGAGATCCTGGGTCTGTCATCCTGAAACCAGCCCCACCCTGAATTGACCAGTTACACAAACCTGTAAACTTTCTTGTGCTCACACTATTTTGAGTTGGTTTTCTGTCACTTGCAACAGAAAGCACATTGGCTGCTACACTAAAGGTAGGGAATATATAGAGGATGTTAACCTATTTCATAATTACAATACTTTAATTTTCAAATCTACTAGTATTTGGCAACACCAAAGAGCTTATCTAAACTATACTTTTACACTACTTCATACCTTAAACACTGTGTAACTAGTTAAAGTAATTTGGCTTTTTTGTTTTTGGTCTATAAACTTGCATTTTTTTTAACCCAAGCCATTACTTCCATCTGTCACCAGTAAGCTGTGACACTTTTGTTTCTCCACCGCTGGCAGCTGCCATAGAAAACATCATTGTAAACTGCTGACTCCTTTGGGAGTTTGTTTCCTTGGGAGGAGACTGAATAGGGCAGACCTTGGCAGCTCTCTTTCCTCTGCTTAACCATAAGGAAAACCCTAACACATAGGAAGCACTCAAATATTTATTAAATAAATGAAATAAAACCCCAGAGAAACAAATCTACAATTTAAAAAAAAACACTGAGGATTTTATTTTAGCAGCCTCCATGCACTTACGAAATTTATTCGTTTTGGCGAATATGAAGTATCAGGGATGAGTGTAGTTGCAGTAACAGAGGTTGGATCATGGAGTCTTAGGCAGACACAACGGGAACACCTGTGCCACGCGGCCCCGTGCCTGGGCTTATCAGGTGGTAGGTGAGCTATGGACATGCAGCCAGAGCTACTTATCTCTGACCCAGCTTCACCTCTCAGCTGTCCAAGTGGATTACTGTATTGTCTTGGCTCCCGGCCGAGGCTGGCTTAGATGTGTATTTCTGAAATCTTTATGGCTGGTGAGATTCCAGCCTGAATGGTGCTGAGCATGTTACTCAGCTGAGATATCGTCCCTAATGAGATATAAATTCCAGTGACAAGTCAGCTCAGGGAGACCTGTTTATTCCAGTTGGAGTACTAGAAAGATTCCCTTCACAAGTTGTGGTTTTCTCTGTGTTTCTGGCTTTTTTGAAAATTGGCCTTGTTAAAACCAGAAGAAAACAATTCATATTGTTTTTTCTAAAAGAAAATTTATTTAACCTCCAAATATAAGTATCCTTTGGCTATCTGAGTCTAAAAAGTACATACTTTAAAGAATGAACCCTTTGAAAACATCCATAACACTGCAAATTTTGTGTATTCCAGCTGTGGTTTGCTAATCCTTTCTGGGCATTCTGGACATCCATAGAATGGAAAAGAATGTGTCTCATGTTTTGAATCAATACTCTGATTTTTGAAAAATTTTGATGAATTGATACTGCCACTGAGTCAACACTTGAATAGTCTGCTTTTGTTGTTGTTGTCTGTTTCCTTGGGTAATTCCTTTAAGTATCCTAAGGTTCTGATGCTAAGTGGATTTGATTAAGTAACTAAAAGGATTCCAAATGTTTAGAAATGTGACACCTATCCAATATTCTTCTAGAGTTTTCATTGGATATCATAACTGTAGTGGTCCATATAGTAGACCCTCAATATTTGCAGAGTCGGTCCAACTTCTTGACTCCAACAGATTATACAAGTGGCTCTATTTGAGGGACTTTCTGTAAATGCAACATCAACATAACCAAATTGATATAGCTCTTTGATGACATTTATCTTTTGTTTCAGAACAAAAGATAATCCTGTAGATCTGTTTCTGCAGATAGAATTTTTGTTTGAGTTTTGGGAGGAAACAAATTTCACCTCCTTTTAAGTGGTTGAGAAATAACAGAATCACATTGTCTACTATGGAACTATACAAGTTCCAATTTGCCAAAATAAAGTGTCTGACACATACCTGGAAGGTTTTGGCATGCCCTAAAGACGCTGTTTGCCTTCTCATTATACATTTACCTTTTGAATAATGTAGGCAGGCACTCCCATATGGGCATGGAAAGCTTTGGGAATGTAAACTAAGAAAACAAAAGCAACATCTCTTCTTACAGAGTATTTCATATAGATATGTACTATTACAAAATAGAAGTCAGTTCTTTCTTAAAAACCTTAAGAAAGTCACATAATACCAAGGATGATGACACGGAAAATTTAAAAGATTTTTAAGGACAAAAAAATTATACTTTAAATACAAATGTCCAATATCCTCACTTTTTTGTGTATGTGTGAGGAAGACCAGCCCTGAGCTAACATCCATTGCCAATCCTCCTCTTTTTTGCTGAGGAAGACTGGCCTAACTGGGCTAACATCCGTGCCCATCCTCCTCTACTTTATATGGGATGCCGCCATGGCATGGCTGACAAGCAGTATATCAGGGAGCCGAACCCGCAAAACCAGGGCTGCCAAAGTGTGAACTAAACCCAATATCTCACTTCTTTGATCCTGTATACTAGCTGTCAAGCCGAGTTCAAGAGTTTTAAACCTATATAAACACTATTTTTCAAAATTTATTAGAAGTTACTGACTCAATCAATTCTCCCAAATAATCAAATCTAATTCTTTTTGGTTTGTCAGAACAACCTGCCTCTGCTCGTTCTATCCTGTTTTTGATATTGACTTCAACCTTCTTTTAAATTTTCTTATTTCGCCTATGTGTTCCATTCTGGAAGATTCCAAAGCACCAGCTGGACCAAGGTACATTCTATTAGTAGAATGTAAAGTTTAGCTTTAGGCAATTACTAAAGCCTCTGAAATTGCGCCAGAAGCCTCTTGTTCCTCTGCCCTATGGGATGTTCCTTATTCCTATCTCCCCTGGCATCTAATTCCCTTGGCTCTGCACCTTCTCCCAGTACCTGCCTCAGGCCACTTGCTCTCTCTGACGATTCATTTTAGACACATTTCCCTGGATGGTGCTCTCTAGGATAGATTGGATCCATACACTGTAGCTGGGGGTGAAAGATGCTCCAGCCCCCAACCTGACCCTGAGGACCAGCAGGACAAGAAGACCACCCACTAGTGGTCAGCAGGCCAGGCCTGCCCTACTCCTTTGGATACTCTACCCCTGCTCTTAGCCGTTTCTTTCTTTCTTTTTTTTTTTCTGTTGAAGAAGATTTGCCCTGAGCTAACATCTATGCCAATCCTCCTCAATTTTGTATATGGGTTGCTGCCACAGCATGGCCACTGACAAGTGGTGTAGGTCCATGCAGGGAACCTAACCCAGGAGCACGCAGAACTTAACCACTAGGCCACAGGGTCGGCCCCGGCTATTTCTAATTAACCCTTTCAGACTCTCTGTGAGTGAACGACTCAGACCTTACCTTTTAAGAAGTAAGGCCAAAAAAGTCACACTCTTTAATACAAAAACAACAAATTAAACATAGCTTTCAGTAAAATATCGTCTATTGTGTCAAAAAGAGCTAAGAGCTATTCCAAAAGGCATTTAATATATGTAGATGAAACAAACCTAAAAGTTTTTCAAATTTCTTTCTTTAATTTTTTTTTTATTCACCAGACTCTTATAAAGCACCACTGGAACAAAGATTCTGAAAAGAAGTTTTCAAGTCTTATTAACCAAATGTGGAAGAAAGGGATAGTCTGTCCTGTGAGCACACCCCCACTTTTCCTCTCCCCCAATATTTTTAACATGATAAAACCTTTGAAGTTATGTCATCAAAAAATAAACAATTTTATCAAGAGAAAAGTTAGTTTTCTGCTTGCAGATGCATCTGCAAGCCAAGAAGAGAGGCCTCACAAGAAACTAAATCTGCCGACACCTTGATGTCAGACTGCTAACCTCAAGAACTGTGAGAAAATACATTTCTGTTGTTTAAGCACCCAGTCTGCAGTATTTTGTTATGGCAGCTCTAGCAAACTGATATACTATGTGTTCCAGCAATTTCACTCCTAGGTATATAGCCAAGAGAATTGAAAACATATGAATACACAAAAATCTGTACATGAATGTTCACAGCAGCATTATTCATAATGGTCAAAACCCCAAATGTCCATCTACTGATGAACAGATAAAATATGGCATATCCAGACAATGGAATATTATTCAGTAATTAAAAGGAATGGAGCACTGATAGACATTACATCGATGAATCTTGAAAACAATATACTAAATGAAAGAAGCCAGACACAAAAGGCTACATATTCTATGATTCCATTTAAATGAAATGTCCAGAAGAGGCACATCTATAGAGACAGAAAGTGGTTGCCGGGGTGAGGGACAGGAGGGAATGTGGAGTGACTGCTAAAGGATAAGAGGTTTCTTTTGGGGGTGATAAAAATGTTCTGGAATTAGAGAGCAGTGATGGTTGCACAAGTAAAAACCACTAAATTATACATTTAAAAAGAGAATTTTATAATATATAAGTTATATCTCAATAAGAAAGAATCCAGTCAGTCCCATATTGTTGATCCAGATTAGAAAGGCAGTAGATCTCCAGTGGTCAAAAACATGGTCAGGCAAATCTGAGCCTGTATTCTAGCATCAAATGCTCTACTTCTTGAATCCTTCTTTTTTTAAACTTTTTATTTTGGTATAAAATCAGAATTACAAATAAATTGCAGCAATAGCATACAGAATTCCCAAATATCTTTCACCCAGATTTCACAAATGTTAACATTTTATCATATTTGTTTTATTCTTTTTTCTCTCCATTTATGCATGTACATAAACACACACTTTTTTCCAGAACCGTTTTAGAATAAGTTGCAGACATGATGTCCCTTTACTCCTAAATACTCCAGTGTGTATTTACTAAAAATAAGAACATTCTTTTTTTTGTCAGGAAGACTGGCCCTGAGCTAACATCCACTGCCAATCCTCCTCTTTTTTGCTGAGGAAGACTGGCCCTGGACTAACATCCCGGCCCATCTTCCTCTGCTTTATATGGGACACTGCCACAGCATGGCTTGACAAGTGATGCGTCTGTCGGCGCCAGGGATCCGAACCTGCAAAATCCCGGGCCTCCAAAGCAGAGAGCGCAAACTTAACTGCTATGCCACCGGGCCAGCCCCAAGCATTCTTTTACATCAGGAACTTATCATTGATACAATATTATTATCTAACCTATAGATCTTATTTAGATTTTTCTGATTATTTGAATAATGTCCTTTATAGCAAGAGAAAATCCTAGATCATGTATTGTATTCAGTTGTTATGTCTCTTTAGACTCTTTTAATTGAGAATGATCCCCCCCTTTTTTTTTTTGGTGAGGAAGATTGGACCTGAGCTAACATCTGTGCCAATCTTCCTCTGTTTTTTGTATGTGGGATGCCGCCACAGCACGGCTTCATGAGTGGTGTGTACGTCCACACCGGGATCCAGGCCTGGAAACCCCGGGCTGCCAGAGTGGAGCGCAGGAGCTTAACCACTACACCACTGGCCGCCCCCGCCACCCCCCTTTTTTGGGTCTTTCATGACAGTATTTTTGAAGAGTCCTAGTCATTTATTTTGTAGAGTGTCCTTCAGTGTGGGTTAGCCTGGTGTTTGATTAAAATGGTTAAAATCAGATTAGGTACTTTCGGCAAAATTTCCACAGAATTCTCGGCTTATGTATTATCAGGAAGTACGTGATGTCAATTTGTTCCATATCTGGTGAGTTTAACTTTGATCCCTAGATAAGAAAATGTCTGCCAGATTTCTCCACTGTAAGGTACCTATTTTTCTCTTTGTAATTAAGAAGAACATTGTGGGAAGCCACACGTCCCAGCTGCCAAGCCTGAGTTCCCTATGGGCCGGGTGGGAATGACAATGGTGTGTAAGGGCCTGCGCAGCCGTGGCCGGCTCCCCTCCTAGTCCGCCCGCCCCAGCCTTCAACTGCGTTCCCAGCCTGACGGGGCCTCCGGCTGCTCCGTCCTCAGGATCCAGCTCCTAGCCCAGTCCCGCAGCGCTGTGCCCAATCTCTACTCAGACACTTCCTGCGCTGTGCCCTGATTTGTCCTTTTGTAAATGGTTCCATCATGGTCAGTGGACTGCACACTTCCTGGGGGCAGGATTGGATTTTATTTTTGTGTCTTGGAATGTGTTCAATTGTTCCTTTTTTCAATGAATGAGTGCCTGGTAAGGAGAGACCCAGTGAAAGTGATTTGCTTGGGTTTCCGGGTTTTTGTCACATCGCTGGGCCTCTAGACTTACTGATTAATGAAATGTGAAAGAAGCTCTTTGGGAAGATAGCGATAAAGACGTACATGCCTCTTGCTTTCAAATCAAACAGTTTACTTCTGGAAGAGACTTAGGTAAATGCCGGATATTCCAATCCCGGCATTTTATCAAAGAAATGGAGGCAAAGAGAAGTTAAAGGATCCCCAAGATGAAGCAGAGCTGGGACTAAAACTCAGATTCCGGGTCCGGGCTTCTTCACTGTGCTAAATTCCTTTTGGTCTGGTCCAGCCCTTTACAAACACAAAGGAGGACAGACAAACCTCATGACCTTGGAAAGATTTTAACAGACAGCAAATTAAGGTTGCTCCACTCAATTTTTATTAAAAAAGGTAAAATTCACATAGCATTAAACTTAACTACTAACCATTTTAAAGTGTACCATTCAGCGGCATTTGCTGTACTAGGTTTTTGTTTCTTGTTTTCTTATAAAAAAAAAAAATTTCACATGTGAGATTCCATTCCACCCGGTCCCACTGAAGCTATAGGTAAAGAGTTATTTTCAGAGGCAGGCTGAGTGACAGCTTGTGTAGAGAAGGAATGAAATCAGTCCTCCTTCCAGCCCCTCCTCCCACACCAACTCTGGGGAGGGAGAGGTGCTAAGTGAAACCCTTTCATGGACATTTGCCAAAGACAATAAACAAGTCAGTCCTTCAAGCACACTATTTTATTGCAAACGTTTTTGTTGTCTTCTTTTTTTCCCTGCTATGCCTTAGGTGCAAAAAGAACAGGAGAAAAAAAGCCTAGCAGCTTTGATGACAGTTTTGGTTTGACTCATCATCCAACTGAAAATAGTGGGGGTGGTGACTATTTAGGAACCCCTGCGGAGGTGCGGTGGTCTGACTCTCATTCAGTCTTTGCAGTCCCAGTGGGTTTCACCTCTCAGTTTCTACCTTCCCCCAAATCCCCAGCCCACTATGTTTTCCCCCTTCTGGGGCTTGCTTTTGGGGCTACTCATCTGGTTCCAAGTGCAAAGCCCCAAGTTTTTATAGTGGTTTTTTTTTACATGCCCTGTTCCGGCTCTACAATTTGATTGAAGAACACTTTATATTTTAAATCCCTTTGTATTTACTGAATTTACTCATTTTCTTTAATTTGATAAATATGTATTAAGATATGTCTTAAGTTCTTTCCCTGTACATGAAATTTGTCCGACTTGTGTGGAATCTAATGGTTCTTAATCTCTCTGAGAACTAAATTCTAGTAGGAAAGATAAATAAGACATGCTTATTTGACAAATATTTATTAATTTCCTAATAGCAGGCACGATGGCAGGTGCTAGGGATGCAAAGATGAATTGGACAAGGTTCTGGCACTCAAGGACTCACAGTGTGATGAGAATTGTCAGTGTGGGCTGACAGTAAGATTCATTCACGGAACTTAACCTGGGAGATGTTTGAAATTCTCTTTTAGACCAGGGAAGGTGTGCTCTTATAAGATATCCTCACAAAAATGTAGGCCAAAGAATTCTTTTAATATCTTCTCTTATATACAATTACTTGAGCAATAAAGAGCCCTAATTAATTGGTGGGAGGGGGTAGGAGTCAATGAAAAAGTGTTCTAGTTAGTGACAGATTGAGACTCTAATCCAAGTCACTACATCTAATCTTACCCAACACTGCTCCCAGTTTTAGGCCATTTCTTTTTGGGCACAAAGGAGATCAGACTAGTTCTATGGTGCCTACTTGTGCCCTGGATGGAGATTTTCAGGTACAGCAAGATATTGCTGCTTCCAGAAGAAAGATGGCGGTAGGGGGGAGGATGGGAGGGACAGAACCATACAATTAGTTTTCATGATAGAGATCCTGAAGAAGAAACCAGAGGTGCTTACTATGATTTTAGTTTAATTGGAATCACACCCTGAATGTTAGAAATTGTTGCTTTCATCTGAACTTGAGAAGAATTAGAGACTATGGGTTTAATTATGCTGCTCGCCCCCACACTAAACAATATGCACCTATTAAGTTCTTCCAGAGTTAACTGGGTCTGTGAGACAATATAATCCAGCCCAATGAATGTGGCAGAACAGGATACTACGTATTTTGTAGCTGCTACTGTAGTATGTGCGTATTGGTAAGAGTTCTGCTCTATTTCCTGCTGTTTGAATTTTTTGAAACCTCACCACCATATAATGACTTAGGACTTTTACATCCTAAGTAGGTCAGCAAAAACAGTCATATCTGGTGCTTAACCCAAAAAGAAGTCTCTCATTTGGTTATAGGAAATTGAATGGCTTTGAGTGACGGTTCACAAGTAGTCTTCTCTGTGATGCTGGGATTCTGAAAGGAAGTCTAACAGACATCTTTTATTAAAAAAAAAAGTTACTGTTTAAGTTAACAAGCCTCACATCTTCCTACAAATTCCTTACATCATTTTCTAACACACTGCTTTAACTAACCTTCACAATAATTCTAAACACATCAGCTGTGGCTGTTTGGAGTTCTTCAGAGAGGATAGTGTTAGGTGGAAGATGACTATATGATCTTCATTTTACCATAAACCACAAATTGCATGTTAGTACTGAAATAATATCCTAGTAAACATGTGTGTTGTGTTATGTTAATGAGTTTTCTCTGGTTGCAAGTGACCAAAAACAGAAAGCTTAAGCAAAAAACTGAGGGGTGGAGGCACTTGTGAGAGAATGCTGGAGCATCTCCTAGAATGCGGGGAAGAGTGGGCACCGGGCTTGAGAGGGCAGAACCAGGGCGTCACTGGGGAACTCGGTGAGCAAGAACACATT
Organism: Tapirus indicus; assembly: GCA_031878705.1. NCBI lineage: Eukaryota > Metazoa > Chordata > Mammalia > Perissodactyla > Tapiridae > Tapirus > Tapirus indicus. Next base: position 44,949,386 of record CM062925.1, read on the forward strand.
CAGAGATTTTCTCCTTAGAGTGCTTGCTGCCTCAAACATTTCCAGGTCAAAATGTCCACTTCCTGAGAGAGAGAAACTAATTGTCCTCTCTTTGCTTAGGATTCAGCTTTGGACCAGTCAGCCATGATGACATGGTAGAACCACACAATGAAGTGAGAGTTAGAAGAATCCACTTGTCTGGGGACAGTGGAAAGTTCTTGGAGAAAAGGGGGGCAGTCCATTGCCCACCACACATTGACTTGAATGCTATTGCCAGATATTACAATTAGTGGCAAGCTTTGTTTATTTTCCACAGCAGAGTGATGAACACATTAAATGATGTGTGCTTTCCTAATATTCTATTTCAAGACTTTTAAAAAAATTAAGTAAGACCTAGTGCAGTGATATGAGTCAGAGGTGTGACCAGAGAAAATATAGGATGAGTCTGGCATGTTGATATGCAATGGGAGATGTGTGAGAGGCAAACAACTTGCAGTTACTATGAACATACAATCAAGGACAAATCTCTTATTTAATTAGCTTTTTAAATAGAATTAAAAATTTTAAAGGTCCAAAAATGTATCATTATTGTTCTGTGCTATGGATATTAATTGGCTTCTATTCTTGAATGTGTGTATATAGACACATGCACATATATTTTGATATCTTTGTCCTTCATCACATCCAAAAACTATGCCATCCACAGTCTTTCTAAATATATAGACGGAAAACCATAATTAACAATGGCTATATTATGTACATGTAAGTATAGCTGTTGGAGTCACTATTTTGGTAGCCTGTCCTTGTTTGAAGTCCCATTTCTTTGTCTCACACAAATGTCCTAAGTCTATTTCCCATAGCTATATGATATCCTGGACATGATACATCTAATGCAAGTCCTGAGCTGGAAAGACAGTGGAAATGCTTTTCTAGAAATCCTGAGATCAACTCAGCATGCCTGCAGTGACCCCGGAATTGAACACTTCATTACTAGGAAGGGGATTTTGTTAGTCCTCAGTTCCTGGTGTTGTCAGAAACTATGAAAAGTAGACCAAGCATGCCTGGGTAATAGATTATCTTCATTTCTAGAGAAGCGTACAAGCAAATGTTTCTCCCTCTCTCAGAACTTGACACATATGAGAATCCTGGAAATTCTCACTCCAGACTGCAAAAATACTGAATATAGGAATAAATGAAGATGTCATCTCTTGAACTATTTATCTCCTTATCATCTCATCAGCTGGGATTTGTGTGTGTGTGTGTAAGATTAGCCCTGAGCTAACATTCATTGCCAATCCTCCTCTTTTTGCTGAGGAAGACCGGCCCTGGGCTAACATCCGTGCCCATCTTCCTCTACTTATATGGGATGTCACCACAGCATGGCCCAGCAAGGGGTGCGCCGGTCCGTGCCCCAGATGGAAGCTGTGAACCCCAGGCCGCAGAAGCAGAGCACACGAACTTAATCACCATGCCACCGGGCTGGCTCCTGGGATTTTTTTATAGTTCTCTAAAAAATAAATTCTTGGGGGATATTTTTCTTCTTTCCATTATTTAGGAATGGAAAAGGTGCCTATTTTACTCCCTCTGTCAATCTCAGCCGCACAGACTGTGAAAACACATTAGTCACTCAATTTACACCTCTGAAGGAAAACAAAACACTAAACAGAAAAAAAATCTAACCAAGCAAACTCCACAATTCTTAGATCATTAGATTTTTTTTCCAAATAAAGTTTATGAGTTTGTATCTCAACTACCAGACTGAAATCCCAGAAACCTGGGGTAACAAAGCAAAAGCAAGGAACCTGTGCTCTTGATGGAATCTGCAGCATTCAGGACAGAGCCCAGTTGTGGAGACTTTAGCTCTGCATGTAACACTCCCAGGTTCCCCGAGGAAGCAAGGTTGATTTCTCCTGCAGGCCTTATTTCTGTCCTTTGTCCTTGCCGTATCTTCCAGGAGGGCATTCAAAGAAATTATGGTTTGCAGGCCTGGAAATTATCAAGCAGGCCTGGATCCCAATTGCCCCTCAGATTCTAGGCTATAAGTCTTTGACTGAGTTATGTCCTTATTTGCTTTTTCCTTAAACTGGAAATAATATTTGGTGCCAGGACTGGGGCAGGATGGTTAAGCAATAGCTGCAGCACCGAGCACAGTGGTTATCGGAAGAGGCTGTCAGTGGTGGTGGCACTAGTGATGACTGTGTTCTGATCCTCATAGACACCTTCAAACCTCTGGGGATCCTGGTACAATAAGTGCCACCCCAAGAAATTTAGCAGCAGTTTTCCTCATTCTACATAATCCTGAGACTTATTTTTTGAAGAAAATAGTGGGAGATGGGGAAGGCATCCTATTCTGGCATTTCTTCATCTGTGTTGACGCACAGAGAACTGCCTTGAAATGGGTTATGGGCCCAGAGGCATTGATACTTCTGCCCTTGGGGAGGCTGGAGGGCCTGAGGCTGCAGGAGTCCGGGGGCCTGTTTTATTCTAAGGAGCAGCCTCATCTTTCCAGCAGTGTGCTGTACAAATATTCTCTTTTTTCACGCCAAATGTTGGTGGGATTGTAGGCCTCAAGGAAAACTGATGCACACCTTTTAGACTAGTGTAGGCAGTCTAGAGAGCAGTAGAAAGTACTTATTCACGATGAATGTCTATACAGCCTATGACCCAACAGTTCCCTCTCAGGTCCGTAGGAGGCATGTATGAAGGTGTTCATCATGGTGGGGTATGTGGAGGTGGGGAGCTGGTGCAATCCAGGTATCCATCCATGGGAATGGGTGCTAGACATGGGAGATGCCCACCACGAAGTCCTATGTAACAGACTAGATGTACACACAGCAATACGGGGCATCTCAAAAAACACGCTGAGGAAACAGATAGGGAAACGGAATGAGATCTACAACACGATATCACTTATACAAATTAAAAATGCAGGGGTACAAAATAACTATATATTTTACAACAACACAGAAAAGAAAATAATATACGTTACATATGTCAAAATGATTGCCTATGGGAGTTGGAAATAGGAATGGAGTTGGAATGGAGATAAAAGAGAACAGATGGGGGCTGGCCCAGTGGCATAGCGGTTTAGTTCACGCTTGGCAGCCCGGAGTTTGCCGGTTCGGATCCTGGGCGCCTGCCAACGCACTGCTTGTCAGCCATGCCGTGGCGGCGTCCCATATAAAGTAGAGGAAGATGGGCATGGATGTTAGCCCAGGGCCAGTCTTCCTCAGCAAAAAGAGGAGGATTAGCAACGGATGTTAGCTCAGGGCTGGTCTTCCTCACACACACAAAAAAAGAGAACAGATGGATGGATGGATGGATGAATGAATGAATAAATAAATGAAGGAGCTGGGGCCCTGTGCAGAGGGATTGGGGATATGATTGATTAGGCTCTTTGCTTCTGTATTCCTAAATAAAAAATTATCATTTTCTATGTGTGTGACTTTTAAAAGATTGGAAAGCAACTGTTCTAGGCAATGCAAATATTTCCTTGGAAGCCACCAAAAGTAGCAATTAATAGTAATTCAGCAAAATTTAAATGGCAAACTAGGAGAGAAAAAAATGTGTATGCAAGATGTTTTTCCCGTAATAATTATAGAACAATGATTTTTAAAGAGAGGCCATTACTTTGAATTAAGAAGTTAAAATCACTAGGTGCGTTACATGAATAATTATAAAAAATGCTCTTTGATACTGAAAGAAGATCATGAGGTGATCTAGGATTTCCAAACTTGTAAGACTCACACCATATGAGAATAGTAGGGAGTAGTATGGAGGGTTTTTCCCTTAGTGAATACTATTTTGTGGGTCTTACCCCTGCCAGCAATGAGAGTCTTGTTAGATACTTCTAATCTCCATCCCCTGTCCCCTGCCTGGTCAAAAATATCGGAGAAGAATGTCTGCAATCATCATTTCAAAGTCAATTTGATTTGTCTTGAAGGTGACTCTCCAGCTGGGTGCGAGAAAAGAGAGAGAGTGCTATTTTGGCTGATCCTTGGGTGATTGGTGGGACTCAGACATATGCTAGTACGTGGAAAAGACATTCCAGATATAGGGAATGGCATGATTAACGGCATGGAGATAGGAATGTACAGCAAATACAGGAACCTGTCTAGAAATGAAGAAAGTGAACTCTGTGCAGCTATGATGTTTGGCAGGCCTGGGATCCGCTCACAGCTCAGACCCTTCCAGCCACAATTGATTCAGTACCCGGAGCTTTCAAGCCCACTGTCTTACACTGAGTGGGCCTAGAGCCAGCAATTTATTTAAACCTCATAGATTAAAAAAAAAGTCAATTGGGGCCGCCTGGTGGCGCAGCGGTTTAGTCCGCGTTTGGCAGCCCAGGGTTCGCGAGTTCGGATCCCGGGCGCCCGCCGACGCACTGCCTGTCAGCCATGCCGTGGCGGCGTCCCATATAAAGTGGAGGAAGATGGGCACGATGTTAGCCCAGGGCCAGTCTTCCTCAGCAAAAAAAAAGGGGAGGATTGGCGACGGATGTTAGCTCAGGGCTGGTCTTCCCCACACACACACAAAAAAGTCAATTACAGCCCAGTGTGGTTTTCATTTTCACTTGATAATTCTTGACTTCCCTCTGGCAGTGCTGCCAATTTCTAGGTGAGGGTGTCCATCTCCGCTAGATTCTTTTTATTTGTTCCCTTCTATTTCTTTTCAATGATAAACCTCCAATGTACTCCAGACCTTGGGATGTTTGTGTTTCTGTTGTCCCAGGTATAGGCGTCTAATGCGCTGTGAAAGGGAAGTGACTAGTTACCCATTAGACAGGAGGAACAATTTCTCAGTTCCCAAAAGCTCGCAATGTTTAGCATCAAGTGCCAAATATTTAAAAGGGAAGATCCTAAATGCTTAGAATAGTTTTTTAACAGCTTTGTTGAGATGTAATCCACGTACAATTCACCCATTTAAAGTATATAATTCAGTGGGTTTTGGTATATTACATTATTAATGTTTTTAAATTGTAGTAAAATATATGTAACAAAATTTACCATCTTTACCATTTTAAGTGTACAATTCAGGGCCATTAATTACATTCACTGTCTTGGGCAACCATCAGCACGATCTATTTTCAAACTTTTTTATCACCCCAAACAAAATGCTTAGAATATTGCTATGCTATAATTAGGCTTAGACTAAAAGAGTTTTGTTTATAAAATAAAGTATTTAATGTCATCATGCTCTGCCCATGTTCCCCCATCCCAGGTGTTCTTACAACCCTCTGCTGCCTATTTGTACCCGAGCTGGGAGCAACAGCCTTGTGGTGAATCCTGTCCTTACCTGCAGGCTCTGTTCTGCTCTGCTCCTCTCCCAGCTCAAAGGATGGACAGCTGGAGTTTCCTTGTCTTCTGGAGATCTCAGTGGCAGAGGAAATGGCACCAGGCACAGGGGCCAGTGGTCTGCAGATATAAGCCCCACATTTTGCACAAAAGGTTATTCAGTCATTCCTTTTGTTCCCCATTCCCCACTCCTATTTCCAACTCCCATAGGCAACGATTTTCATGTGTTTAATGTACATTTTTTGTTTTATGCTGTTGTAAAATGTATACAGTTATTTTGTACTCCTGCATTTTTAAGTTGTGTAAGTTTTCTAGGCCTGGACCTAGATAGAGGGGCAAGGTTTCCCTTCATTGTTTCTAGACTAACACTGAAACCAGCCTTTCCCCCATATATCCTCCTGGACACACCTCCCTGATTTCCGTTAAGGAAAAATCCACACACATCTCTTCACCAATGATCTTTTCTTCAGCTAGATGTCTTTTATGAGCAGTATATAAGTTTATAAGAGAAACTATAGTCTATGCCCTGGTTCCTCTCTTTTTAATTCAAAGTTGCTATCCAAGCGCTTTATGTCCCTTAGGGTTCTTGGCTGCAAGCAACAGAAGCTGATTCTGACTTCAGAAAAGGAAAGTAGTGAAAACATATTGGGTAGCTCACAGAATCATGGGAAGGCTAGAGGACCTAGGTCAAAGGAGGCTACATATCGGGGGTCCGAGAACTTGTCTGGGAAGGTCACTGCTGCTGCCAAAGAAGAATAGACCCAGTAGCTGCCACCCCTGCCAACACTGCATGTGGGATGGTGCTCTGACCCTACTGCCTTTGGAAATTAGATGTTGCTACCAGAATGGATTCGCCACAATTCCATTGCTTTGGGTCAAATTCTGGGGCTGGTGCATATGAGCGGCTAAACCTAGGCTTGCAAAAGAAATGGCTGGCTGGCTTTTTTAGCATCTGGGGGTGGGGCAGACCCTGCCTCTTACTGAGACTCAAATGGTGTGGAATTCCCCAGACATAGGAAGATAGTTGAGAGTGAGCAGCTAAAAAAGTTACAGATGTCCCCTGCAGGTAGGAAGCATCTGCTGTTCTGTACAGATCTGAGTCACAGCTTAATTTTCTCCAAATTAGAAAAATACTCTAAACTGGTTTGTTAGCCTCCCTTTCCTTCTGTTATTAAAATAAAAAGATACACGTGGGCAATTTCTTTTAGCGAGTTCTTTTGGTAAGGCAAAAATTCTGATGTCAAAACTTCACAGTATTTTTTTCTTTTTCAAGTTTACTTTGCTGTGTTTGAAATATGACTATGGAACAAGTCTTTTCATAGTAAACGTAACTATAGTTTATCTCCAAGATTCTAATCAGATTCCTATTCTGAGCCAATATTTACAGTTTTGTAATTTTCAAAGTTTGTTTTCTATTGCCTTTCTTCCCTTAAACTGGCACTGTTATATTTTCTTTAAAAAAGTAGATAGCAGGCTGGCCCGGTGGTGTAGTGGTTAAGTTCAGCACACTCCACTTCAGCGGCCCTGGTTTGCTGGTTCAGATCCCAGGTGCGGACCTACACTACTTATCAGTCACGCTGTGGCGGCGACCCACATACAAAATAGAGGAAGATTGGCAACAGATGTTAGCTCAGGGCTAATCTTCCTTAGCAAAAAAAAATAATAAAATAAGTAAAAAAGTAGATTGCTTGTATTACTACAAGGTAGAAAAAGAGAGAAAATAAGTCAACAAGAGCAAAAAAAAAAAGTTATTTTTGTAACTAGATCCAAGATTAACAAGGATGTTTGTTAGTGAAACATTAGTTTATCCAGATTGCCTTATTTTTCAGGTAAATAGGAGAATCATATTTCTCGTATGTTAATAGCTAGTCTGTATTTACTAGTTAGAAGGTTTACTCTGTTTATTCTGCAAAGTCTCAAAATCTTAATCTGCTTTACTGATGTTCTATTTATCTGACATCTTTTAAATGAGTAATGGCATTTGAGCTGTCACTGATGTTTCACATTAAATGTACCCTCTCACCATTTCCTGTGGCTTTAGTGTGAAATATATTATATTTACTTAATGATTTTTTATCCCATTTCTGCCCCCAAAACCCTAATGAAATTGATGAGAGAGACTCAGCATAGGAATTTGGTACATGCCTACCATTAGACAACTGTCAATTACAAAATAGATCGGATTCCAGAACTACCAATTTTGCAGAACAGGGAAGAATAGACGTTTTAAGTGAGACGACAGGCACCAGTGAAAGAGAGCATTGTTGGTGGGAGGTGGGGAGGTAATTTGTGTAATTTCCTTTCAAATTTTAGAAATTCATGGCCCAGGGGGCTGCTGAAACCTGTTCTTGTCTCTTTCCAGGACAGGCAACCTTCTCTGACCCCTCCAAGCCAGAGGATGCAGAAAGAAGTTGGTATGGGAGGGAAGGGGAGACCAGCCAGATGGTGGAGGCTGGAAAGGAGGGTGGGGGTGAGGGGGAAGGTGGGGGTGCTAATTAGCTTTTCTTGCCTTACCAAGAGCCAGTGGCAAGCAGATGGCTGCACACTTAATACCACCCTTTTTCTGTCCAGCAGGCAGTAGTGGTTGATCTTGTGGTCATGCAGAAAGCATGTACTTTTTTTTTCTTTTCAAAATGTGGAAGTGGTGGAGGGACATACAAAGGGAAAATCTAGATTTAAATATTACATGTATCTAAGAAAAATAGATCTTATTTCCTTCCATCTTTTGTAATAACTAGATGCCCATTCATATTTTCACAACACCAACTGAAACTAATTTGTTCTTTCTATTACAAAAATCAATCCAAACTAATCAAACTGTGCCTGGATATCTAAAAAATGATTGATAAAATGATAAAACTGGCTATGAGGTCCAAACTCAACAGCCACGGCATCTTGTGTTTGCAAGAAGATTCAGCAGAGCACGTGTCAGAGCTGCTAGCATTGGCCTTTCCTTGCACACTGTCAGTTTTGGTGAGGTGGGGACTATGTCTTGATTGTCATGTCTCTGGAGCTGGCCAGAATGGTATTCACTGAAACTATAGTAAGTCAATCATTACATGTATTATTCAGTATTTTTAAAATCATTGACTTTATACCAAGATAAACATTACTAAGCATGACAAAGGAAAAAATACCAGTTACTATTTTGAAAATGCAGTGTTGTGCTAGCCACTGATTTTTCTCAGCACTGGTATAATGCTTTACGTGTTAAATAGTAGATTTCAAAATTGGGAAATAAAGATCCTAATATCTATTTTTGTAGAGGAAGGGAAAGGAATAAATATTTACTGAGCACTGACTACCAGATACACTTTACATATATTAGTGTATTCAGTCCTTTCAACATCCCTATAAAGTAGTTCTTCCTCACTTTTTACAGATGAGGAAATGGAGGTTCATAGATGTTAAGTAAATTGCTAGAGGTCACCTAGTGAGTGAATGAGCAGGATTCACAGTTGGGTATGCCTTACTCTAAAGCCTGCACTGTCCTGTCTTTATTCTGTCTGAATGCCAATATCTCCTTTGGTCCCCCAAATATTCTCAGGTTTATTTGTCCAGTGATTGGTCAAATCAGCCCACTCTACCTCTAAAGCATTCTCCATGTTCTTTTTCACCCCCAGTCTCAATGGCAGAAAGAGATCTGGCACCCAGGTCTTCAACTACCTAAGTCTCCTACACTCAAATCATTTTTGGAGCTTTAAAAGACAAGTGGGAAGTGAAGTAGTGTATTGCTGGTGATCTAGAACAGAGCATTAATTCTGATCCTAACCTGCAATTCTGTAATTCCCTTCTACCAAATTTCCAACCTTCACATTCCCCTTGTGCTTGCTAATATGTAATACACATATCTTATTCTTGTGTTTGATATTTATCCTATTGGCTGAACATTTTTCAGATCTAGTTAACTAGATTCCATTTAGGGCAGGTGATACATCTGTGGTTCTCTTTCTCATTGCTTAGCATGCCACACTCAATTTTGTATTTTATTTATTTATTTTATATTTCTTTTATTATTTTTTATTGCAGTAACATTGGTTTATAACACTGTACAAATTTCAGGTGTACATCACTCTTTTTCTGCACAGATTACGTCATGTTCACCCCCCAAATACTAATTACAATCCATCACCACACACATGTGCCTAATCATCCCTTTCACCCTCATTCAATTTTTTAAATATGAATTTTTTATCAAGCGGTTTTCTTCCAATTTCTTCATAATATGACCAAGTTTTCTGGAAGCATTAGAGATGACACAGTAAATCTGAAACTGAAATAGGCCGTTGGTATTTAAGGAGAAAAAGACTTATGTTATAAGTTGTTGTTTACTATATTTGGTGCTATATTATCAATAATAGATAGGCAGTCACTTAAATAAACATTATAGACCAGACTCTTATTTTCAGACAAGAGTAATAGAAAATAAGTTTTCCAAATGGAATTCTTATAAAGTCTTTAAATAATTGTTTTGAGAAGTTTCAAGAGTATCTCTTGACTCATGCCTACTAGAGTTCTTTGCTCAAAGGAGGTATGCCGAAGTATCTCTTAGAGAAGGTAGACTCATTATGAGAAATGAGAGATTGGTGAAAGGCCAGGGTACTTAGGTTGTCCATTGTTGTATGTTGGTCTACTCTCACATGGGTGCCGCGGACAGAAAAGGGACAGCATTTCATCATCTGCAGAGTCCCTCAGCGAAATTCTGCTGCCTTAAAGAGTCTTATGATTTGGTTGAAATAATAGACCAAAAAGCAAAATACCATTCCAAATGACTGCTATAGATGATAGTGCTATGGGGGTTCATAGGAGGAATAACATCTAAATTATTTTTGGGTAAAGCAGACATTTTGGATTCATTTTACTTTAAAAAATAAAAATGTTGGATCCACCCCTGTGACTTCCCTTTTCCCTATGACAATTGAGACCTCGTTTCTCCATCCCTCACTTTGAGGTCAACCCAACTTAAATCCTGTAAAGGAAGTATATAGTCAGTGAAAAAACTAAGAAGTTCAGATTAGAGAAATGAAACCTATTTCTTTTAAATGACAACAGGTTTCTGAAAACTATGTGAAGCAGTTGATTCAAGTTACCACAGGGTGGTTTTTCCAAGTGAAGGTCACAGTGACAGAACTTTTCTGCAGTCATGGCTGTCATGGCAAGTTGTCTGACCTAGTTACTTCTGGTATGCATGGTTCTAGATGTAACTCAAGATCCTCAGCGAGACTAAGGGCTGTACTTCCTGTATGTTCTCCACAGTAGCGTCTCATAACTTTATCATCCCATGATCTCTTTTGATAAACATAAAAATCTCATCAGCCCCCAAAATCTGAGAAAGCCCCTTTGGAACAGGGAGCTTTCTGTTTCTCCCCACCACTCCCAGTTGAAGCTCACAGTTTTTACAAAGCCTGTTTGACCAAGAAGATTCAGCCAACTTTTAAATATGTATTATTAAAACAATAGGTAATTTTTTTTGCTACCCCAGATTCTGATAACTCCCTTTTTCTTCTTCATCCCAATCCCCCTTGAAAATTACTTCTCTACTCTTATTTAATTAAGTTTGTGGTGTGTCTTTGGTTGTTTAGAAAGCTGTTACATTGTTAAAAGAATTTAGGTCCCTTGGGGCTGGCCCAGTGGCGTAGCAGTTAAGTTCCCTTGCTCCGCTTCGGCACCCTGGGGTTTGCAGGTTTGGATCCCGGGCACAGACCGATGCACCGCTTGTCAAGCCATGCTGTGGCGGCATTCTATATAAAGTAGAGGAAGATGGGCACAGATGTTAGCCCAGGGCCAATCGTCCTCAGTAAAAAGAGGAGGATTAGCAATGAATGTTAGCTCAGGGCTAATCTTCCTAACAAAAAATTTTGAAAAATTTAGTAAAAAAAGAATTATGTCCCTGGAATACTAGAGATCAGTATTTGTATCTCATCACTAGAATGATCAGTGCCCAAATATATAAACTTATAAAATAAAACCAATATAGTAGGGAAAAACAGAATTTCATAGTAGAAACTATTGTTTTATATTTCTTTTTTTCTTTATTAAGTTCTCAGTTTTGTAGCATTTATATTCTAATCTTTTCAAGATAAAAATGGCAGCAGCTCTCTTCATATCACTAGTTTCACACTTAACACCTGTCTTCATTACTCAAATACATCTTTTAAATCTGGTCAATTCATAGGCTTTAAAAAAAAATGGAGGCCAGCCCCTGTGGCCTAATGGTTGGGTTTGGCATGCTCCACTTCAGTGGCCCAGGTTTGGTTTCTGTTCACAGACAGACACCACTCACCTGTCAGTGGCCATGCTGTGGTGGCCACTCACATACAAAAAGAGGGAGATTGGCAGCAGATGTTAGCTCAGGGTGAACCTTCCTCAGCAAAAAAAAAAAGGTAGTATGCAATTTCTGACTCCTGAAGAAATCACACAGGTTTTATAGCATGGGTGTAAAAAATGAAGAGTCCACAGAAAATTTAGAATTCAAGCAACAAAGAAGGTGGAAACTTTATCTACTTACAAAAAAAAAAAAAAAGATTCAAAGTGTATCATATGAGTTTTTTAAATCTAAGAGACCAGAATATGTTTTTTATCATGGTAAAATTTACATATAGTAAAATGTACAGATCTTAAGTGTACGATTTAATGAGCTTTGATAACTGTATTCATGCACGTACCATGACCCTATCATTCCAGAAAGTTCCTTAATGCTCCCTTCCAATCAATGCTCACCCTGTAGACAACCACTCTTCTGATTTCTTTCATGTAGATTACACTTACTTGTTCTTGAATTTCATGTAAGTGAATCATGTAAATGTACTCTTTCTATTGCTGAACATAATGTTGTGAGATTCATCCACGTTGTTGCATATATTTATAGCTCATTCTTTTTTATTGTTGAATAGTACTTATACCATGATTTGTCTATTCTCCTGTTGATGGGAATTTGGATTATCTCTAGTTTGGGCTATTATAATTAAAGCTATATACTATAAACTTCTTGTACAATCTTTTAGTAGACATATGCTTTCATTCGTCTTGGGAGTAGAATTGCTGGACTATAGGGTAGGTGCATTTTTAACTTTATAAGGAATCATGAAACAATTTTCTGAAGTGGTTGTACTATTTTACACTCCTATCGGCAATACATGAAAGTTTCAGTTGCTCCTTTACTCAATATATATGTAAATCAGAGAGGTCCCTAATTACTTTTCAGTGTCATCTCTTTTCAGAGACTTTAACAGAGTATTTTTGGTAGCATTAAATCCCAGGTATGTGGGTGTCCAGCCGGCCCTGGTGTCCTAGTGGTTAAGATTTGTCGCTTTTACTGCCACGGCCAGGACTGTTTCCCAGTCAAGGAAGCACCCCACCTTTCTGTCATACACACCACCTTTGTTGTCATACTGTGATGGCTGCATGTTGCTGTGATGCTGAAAGCTATGCCACCAGTATTTCAAATATAGGGTCACTAGGAGTTGGAATCCACTGCACGGCACTAATAACAACAAATGTGGGTGTCCAAATTCTGGGTGATTCTTGCCCAGTTTCTAATATGCATATTCAACATACACAAATATAATTATTTCATACAATATATAGTCATCATACTTTATGGAATAGTTCTATTCCTGAGAAACTTGTGTCTAAAGCTAATTTTTTGTAATCCAAATCATTTACTGAAATAAATCTTCCCCTACTTCGATGTCTGGTTCAAATTTTCTTTTTCCACTGTGTCCTCTCATGTTGTCCTGGCCTGAAGGGATTTCTTCATTCCCTAAATTTCAGCAGCCCCAGTGATTTGACAGTTGTTATCAATGTCACTCCTTTGGGCCTTTGTCATTCATAGCTTGATTGCTTAACCTATTTATTCACCTGCACTATACATTTTATTTCTACACACGCAATACAATCCCTTTACTGAGGGAATGAACCACATTTCATACTTAAAAAAATTTTCTTTCATAGCATGCAATGCAGTGCCTTGGCACGCGGGAGTTACACAATAAAATTTCCTGCTTAATTGGTTTTCTATTTTTGTTTTGCTTTAGGCAAGGCATAATTCTAATTTTGTGACTCAGCTTAAGAAATTTACTTGTTTTAATTATATGGTAATTTCTTCAATTTTCCATTTTTCTTGACTATTGTAAAGCCAGGCCTAAAGTTAAGATTGACTAAAATCTACTTCCCTTACCACTTTACTAATTCCCAGTTTAAAGCACCCCCTCCGCATTGTGGTTTGAAATAAAAAGCACATCATAAGGAGATTAGGGATTCCATCTGGGGTTTCCCTCTAATTCTCCCTGAGGGCTGAGCTGCCATTTACAGGTCTCCACAAAGTACTGCATCCATTTGCCAGTCCCTGGAGGCTAATATTCTTCGAAGCCCAGATCAGAGTGGTTTTCTCCTCTCTGACACAGAGGCCTGTCTTGTCCTGGATGTACCTACACTAATTTGTTCATGCCTCCTTTTTAGTACCTGGCACTTGGAGGTGGAATTTATTTATAGGCATGTTTGCCCGTGTCCACAACTGAACTGCTGAGCTCCTCAGAGCAAGGATCATGTTCTCGGTCATCCTTGCTCTGCACGTAATAAGTCCTTCCCAAATGTCTGATGCATAAATTAATGAGCAAGCAAATGAATATGACTTGTTAGGCATCCTAAACCTTTAAGAGTTTCTATTTTAACATTTTCTTAAATATGCAAATCTCTGGAGAATTTTAGGCCAGAAAAGGACTATTTAGGTTAATTCTCTTACTCTCCTTCCATGAGGAAGATATATGTTGTTTTTGTTTGTCCAGCATCTTTTCATCCTTTTTTGGGATGAACTCCTCGTTCTTGACGGAATCCCATCTCATGTGGTTTGGTGAGGGCAGCCTTACTCCTGACTCTCCCCCATCACTGCCTATCAAGGAGGGTGGTTTTTGGCCTAGGCCTGGCCAATCAGAGTACATCTTAGCCCTGGGCACAGTAATTGGTTCAGGGCTGGGCATGTGACCCAAATGGGCAAATTGGTTTTCCTGAGGTTTGTTACATTGTGAGCTGCTAGGAGAACTTAGGTTTGGTGTTCCCAGAAGCCAGCTTTTCCACCTTGTGGAGAGAGCCTATGCTGGGATAAAACCTACTGGTGGGGAAAAGCAGTGTGAAGACATATAGAAGGAGACCATTCTGATGATGGGATGGCAATCTCCCAGGGGCATGGACCAGTTTAGGTTTATATTTCAATCACATTTCAGTTTAATACCCTCAGATTCTTCCTTCTTCCTGTCCTACCTGAGGTTGATTCTAAGTCCGAGGAGATTCTTGCCAACTGTAGGGAGAGCTACCTGCTTCTTGGTCTTGCTTTGTCTCCCTTCTGTGCTGGCTTTCTCTAGATATGGCTTATTGTGGTTCCCAAGTACGTTGTTCTGTCACGTCTGTCCTAAATGCTTCTGCTGAGTTGTCTACAGTCCACTATGCCTCAAGTGGCCAGTTCACCCAGGTCAGTCTGCAGCTTCCCCGTCCCATTCACTCATTTCAATCTGCTGGCCTTCCTTAGCCCTCCACATCCTTCTTACGGGCATAGGGAAGGGGTATTAGTCAGAGTTTTCCAGAGAAAAAGATCCAACAGGATGTGTATATATGTATGCATGTATGTGTGTGTATATATATATATATATATATATATATAAAGTTATTTTAAGGAATTGCTCATGTGATTATGGAGGACTGCAAGTCCAAAATCTGCAGGTGAGCCAGCCTTGATGGCCTAGTGCTTGGAGTTGGGCATGCTCTGCTTCGGCAGCCTGGGTTTGATTGACCACTCATCTGTCAGCGGCCATGCTGTGGTGGCAGCTCACATAGAAGAGCTAGACGGACTTACAAGCAGAATATACAACTACCTACTGGGCTTTGGGGAGAAAAAAAAAGTAACAAAATCTGCAGGGTAGGCTGGCAGGCTGGAGACCCGGGAAAAGCCAATGTTACAGTTCAAGCCTGAAGGCTGTCTGCCATTAAAATTTCATCTTGCTCAGGGGAGGTCAGTCTTTTGTTCTAGTCAGACCTTCAACTGATTGGATGAGGCCCACCTACATTATGGAGTACAATCTACTTTACTCAAAGTCCACTGATTTAAATATTAATCTCATCCAAAACATCTTCACAGAAATATCCAGATAATACTTGACCACATATCTGGGCACTGTGGTCCAGCTAAATTGACACATACAATTAACCATCACAGAAGGTTAGGCTGTTCTGCACTCTGCTTCTCACACCCTCTTGTCATTTTTTTTGAGGCTGCTGATGACTACGTTTCTAGAGAAGGCTGCTTTTGGATTCTGCTCTGCTGCACCAAGATGGAGGGAACAGGGGACTTTGCTGTGAGGCACAAACCATCTGTACTCTTGGATCCTCAACCCCTACCCTCAACTCAGCCCAGTGGTGGGACAAGGGAGCCCGACTGTCATAGTATATCTGGCTTCACACTCTCCTTCCTTCCCCAGCCAGGAGGCTTTTACTGGGGCTGGGGTGGTAGGGATGGGAAGATGGGATGCAGGGGATTGGTTCGCCAGATTGACTTTCTTTTCAAATCTTTTCTTATACCTATATCAAAGCTATTGAACTAAAAAGCTGAGAATGGTGCGATTGGCTTTAGTCCTGATTTGACGATGCCATCCTGGGAAGAATGGCACCCTAAAATTGTGGTAATGAGGAAGAAGAAAAGAATACAGTCACACCTGGTTGAAACTTCATTCTTTTATTTTATTATATGAACTATGCAAATATTATATTTTCCTTTTTCCTCTGCTTTCTTGAATTCACCTGTGGGTTCTGCAAACAGTGCCCTTACTTTTCTAGATTAACTCAAAAGACTAAGTCTTATGCGGAAATTTCAGGCAAAATGAGAGAGGAAGGCTGGTGGGGAAGATACTTTAGGCGAGAAAAGTCTCACCTCTATAGACTTAGAATTAAACGAAAAAATTAAAATGCTATTGGGTAGGGATAAGCCATACATCAAGATAAATAAAATGACTAACCAAAGACTGATCATGAAAAAGGAAAGCCCTTAATTCTCTGAGCAGGGTCAGTTCCAATCAGCAGAAGCAGCTCGATTATGTGTAAGCCTTACACTTTGACTCCAGTCTTTATTGTTATTTTTACCACTCTAAAGGCAAAGATGCAGAATAAAAGGTGAAGGGTCACATCTTTGTAAGATTAAAAAAAAACCTGTTAAAATCAGATGCATAAATACTAGTTTAAAAAATGCTTTAAAGATAGCTTTTAAAAACAATATAAAGAAAAGTGTTGTAGTGTTATGACCATATTTTGGCATAAAATAAAACTAAAATGCAAGAGTGCAAATTGGTTTCTCTTTTTGACTAAATCATAAGCTATCAGCAAGATGGAACCACTGAGTTAAAATAACTCTGCCAATCCTATTATTGCCAAATATCCAGATCTTAACAAGCAATTTGGAAAACAATTTTGAGCAGTATGTAAACTTCATGTGGCTAAGCTAAGAGAACAATTCGATTGAAGATAAATACACCTTTAAAACTCTTAAGCTCTTTTTAAAACACAAAAATCAAAATCAGAGTTGGGAGAGATTCTGGATAGTCACTCAACCTTCTGAAACGTAATTTATTCTTACACTTTTATGATAACTGGAAAAAGTACTAACTTTGCAAAGTATATTAAATAGAAACAACCTGGTTTAGTAGAAGACCATGTATTAATTAATTTTTTTCATTCATTTATTTGGCAAAAACCTATTGAAGAGGTACCACTTAGCAATATTTTTTCCTCCTTTTGTACCATAGCCATAGCTATCCCATTTGTTTGCACTGTCTACTCAGCTACCTGCCAGCTGTCACTCCCCTCTCCTGGGACAGAAGTGGCTTACTGCTAGCTTTCAGTCTCTCCTTCCCTCCCCCAGCCTCCCCACCCCCATCCTAGTGTGGGCACCTTCTGTCCAGATCTGATAGATATCTTGTATTTTTCTGTCCCAGATTGAAATAACATACAGAAAGTAGGGCAAATGTCAAATAAGTTCTATGTAGTGAGGTAGCTGTGTGTTGTGGGAGGACTATCAAAGAGGGAAACGGTGGCATGGCAAGTTGATGCCTGGTGGGGACATATATGGCCTAACCAATAATCAGGACATGTGCCCTGACAAGTAAGTGAAGGTTTATAGAGAAACAGAATATTTGAAATCACGATCATCCTTGTAAATGCAGAAGCATTGTCATCAAACATATAGTATTTGTTACTTCTCTTTTAATTCATTGGGGAAATCATTGGCGGTGATGGGATTTCGGGAATTATTTAAATGAAGAGGGCTGGACAAACTTAGTATGAAAGAGCAGGGAAAAACTAGGCTTTACTCCAGGTAGAGAGTTAGGCATGGGAAAAGCCGAGAGAATAAGGGAAGTGTATATTTGGTAAAGTACCTGACCGAAAATTTGCACAATTGCCTAATTCTAAGGCTAAGAGATTTTCCATTTTTTTCATTGCTTTTGATTGGAGACACCAGATTACTATGAGTAAGAATTGCTATTTAGCCATCACATATTATATGTCTAACATATTACATGTATTATTTTATTTAATCTTTACAAACCCCCTGCAAGGTAGGGATCATCCCCATTTTTCTATGAGGAAACCAAAGAATGACTTCCACAAAGTTACACAGCTCTCAACAGCAAATCCTCAACGGTCCGACTCCAACGTGTTTGTTGTTTCGGATTATAGGATAAAATCCGAGTCTCCTAAAAGAATCTGAGATTGAAGGATTCTCTCAAGAGAAAGCTTCATGGTGTTGAGAACAGTAGAGATCGTGCCTGAAATCACTTCACAGACAGTCTTAAAACTTCAAAAATAGACAGAAAATAATTTAAAAATAAAATTTCCAAATACTTTGTTAAAGTCTGGGGTAAAGGGGAGTACAGAGTGAAAACCAAACCACCAGTGTATCGGAAAGGGCCTCAAGGAGAGCGGATTTATATCCCAATCCTGATTCCACCACCCTGGACCCAGCACTCACCTTCTTTAGGCCTCATTCCTTCATCAGTAATTTGGATTTTCAAGATCCTTTTAAGTTATTAACATTATCTGAATACTTACTTATAAACTCCTAACACCAACTTCAAAATAGAAGCTTTTCAACTCTTTAATTCCCTAGGAGGTTAAGGAAGGAGGTATTTTAGATAACAGGGCAGGAAACAGAACATCAATAAGGAGAGTATCGCTCAGAGTGCCCAGAAATTTACGGAGGATGATACAGCCCGGTGCCCGTCACTAACTCACTAATTCTTATGTACATGACTTGATTATATTTAAAGAACATCCTGGTCTTCATTTCTGCCATCATTAAGGTAACTAACCTGTAATTACTCTACAGATGCGTTCCTAATAGGTTGTGAGCTGGCCTTCTAGGTTATAGTTAAGGGCGAGGCCCTGGAATCAACTGAAACCGCTTGGGTTCAAACGCAGTCCTGTCACCTGCTGGGCCGCCTTAAGGAAATTCACATATAAAATGCATGAATTTTCAAATGGAAATAATCCAGTTCCCACACCACAGAGCGGCTGCGTGAACGGATAATCCACGAAAAGCCCAGTGCAGGGCACTAGTAAATTCCAGTGAACGTTAGCCTAAATTAAAAACTTTTCAAAAGGATTAAAGGACATTCTATTAGGACCAGTTGTCAATTACATTTTAGGGGATCCCTTTTTAAAGCAAAAGTCATTTCTACTTAAATTTTCACAAGTGTAGATTGTGATGCATCAGATTTTAGTGAAAATTCACAGCTTGTGCTATTTACTCAGTCACACGCTAATCATACCACTTGCGAGGTGGTTTTGATTTTATAAATCTATAAATTGTAAGAAATAAACGGATCAGGGACCGCCCATCAGCACTGGTAGCAAATGATTTCAAGTCGGGGCTTCTGGGTTTTCTGTGGTCTTTATCTGTTGGCTTCAAGACATGCGAACTGTATCAGTTTGACCGGGAGGAGGTGTTTTGATAACACGCTTTTCCATCTGAGAGAAAAATAAAGGTTTGCACTTGGAACCAACACGCAGTGGATTCTGAACCTCGGACACCAGCGCCCATTTCGTAACTCACAGCGGTCCGGCCTCCAGGCCATTTCCGAGCCGCCTCCGCAGGGCGGGGATACGGTTCCAACGCCCGCGGTCCTCCCGGCCTCTTCGGGTTAGCGTGTGCCTGTTTGGGACGTTTACATTTGAATTTCCCTGAACCGCCGGGCGTGGGCGGCCGCGCGGACCCGCCCCGGAAACCTCCGCGCTCCTTCCCGCCACCCGCCGGTCCGGCCCCTCCAGGGGTCCCCGCGGGGTGGTGGGAGGGCCGGGCCGGCGCCGAGCCGGGGACCGCCGGAGGAGCAGTCCCAGGCGCCCCTCCCCGCCGCCCTCAGTCCTGTCCTCGCCACGCCCAGCCCGGCCCGCCAGGCCGACAGTTGCTCGAGGGCCCGAGTTTGAATTTACAGGCCCGGCCCCCGAGCCGCCGGAGCGCGCTGCCGGCTCCCCATTGGCCGGCGGCGGTCACGTGGAGGCGCGGGCGCGCGCCGGCCATGTTGGGGAGCGCAGCGCCGGGGCCCGCGCCGCCTCCGCCCCCCGCGGCTCGCCTCCAGCCCGCCCCTCGCCGCCCTCCTCCCCCCGCCCGCCGCTCCGCGCGGCCTGAGAGGAAACAAAGTGCTGCGGGCGGGAGACTCGGCGGCGGCGGCGGCGGCGCGCGCACCGTGCTCGGCCCTCGCGGTCACCCTCGCCCCGTACCTTCCCGAGTGTGTGAGTGTGTGTGTGCGTGTTTTCTTACAAAAGGCATTTTACGATTGATTGATTCGTAGTCCTCCCCTTTGCTCTTTGTGCTGTACCCCCCTCCCGCCATCCCAGGTGCTTCTCCCTTCCCCACGCCGGCCTCTACGCGAGCGCTGGTCGCCGGTTGGTGCCTTCGGTCCCGGCTTCGCTCCCTGCAGCCCCTCCGCGTCCCGGGGCTCCCCGCGGCCTCCCCGCTCCTCTCTCCCCGCCGATCGCCCCGCCGCCTGCCATGGCGACCGCGACCCCCGTGCCGCCGCGGACGGGCAGCCGCGCCGGCGGCCCCGCCACGCCGCTGAGCCCCACGCGGCTGTCGCGGCTGCAGGAGAAGGAGGAGCTGCGCGAGCTCAACGACCGGCTGGCCGTGTACATCGACAAGGTGCGCAGCCTGGAGACGGAGAACAGCGCGCTGCAGCTGCAGGTGACGGAGCGCGAGGAGGTGCGCGGCCGCGAGCTCACCGGCCTCAAGGCGCTCTACGAGACTGAGCTGGCTGACGCGCGACGCGCGCTCGACGACACGGCCCGCGAGCGCGCCAAGCTGCAGATCGAGCTGGGCAAGTTCAAGGCCGAGCACGACCAGCTGCTTCTCAAGTGAGTGATCGCCTGGCGGCCGCGTTAACACCCCTTACTCACTGGGGACCAGCCCGGGGCGGCCTCGAGAACCCCGGGGAGGGAGAGCGAGGGCCAGGCTGCCCACGCCCTTCGGAAGGGACAGGATTTCCGTCTCCGGGAAGGAGAAAGAATCTGGTGTTTTTTAGCAGGGGCAGGGGTCGCGGAGGGGGCTCGAGTTGTAGTGATGGTGGGACAGGGATGCGCATTTCCCGATGCTGGATACCCATCAGGACCGGGCGAAGCGCGCGCCTGGGGCACCCAAGGAAGGGCGCCTGGCTTCGGGCCTCGGACCCCCAGATCCAGAAGGGTTCTCTGGCGCGGAGGCCCCCGGGCCCCAGGTGTGGGGAGGTGGCTCCCGGGCGCGCGTTCTAATGCGCGTCTTGGTTTCCGGCCCGGCGGAGACAAAGCGTCTGGTGGGTTTGCGGTGCGGGGATGGCCGGTCAGGGAGGACCGGCTGCCCGCCTTAAGAATGAATGAGCTCTGCGCGGGCGGAGGGAGGAGGGGGAGGGACCTGTCTCCGGCGTCCCGGTCTCCCGGGGGTGGGTCCGGCTTTGGCGCGCTCAGTCTTGGCCCTGTGACATTTTGAGATCGTTCTGCGCCTGCCTTGGGCGGGGAGGGAGGGGCGGGGTCTGAACCGCGCGCCTCTGCCGGCCCAGGGCAAGTTAGGTTTTTGAACTCGTTAGCTTTCTCGGGGGAAAGGTGTCCTTTCTGCGGAGACTGGCGCGGGTACTTGGATGCTTCCGTGCATGGAACTCGCATGCTGGGGTTTTGCACGTCGTGACCACCGTTCTCCGATCCACGGACCTCCTACCCCCAGGCAGCAGTCCCCTTCCCCAGCTTTTGCACCCCCATAGTATAGTCGGTCTTTCGGGTAATGGAGAGACCTTGCGCAGCCCCGGTCTGTCATTGTGCTGACAGGTCAGGGCAGGTGAAAGGGTGTTGTGTAACTGTTGAGTGTTGGGGCGAGGGAGAGCTTATAATTACTCTAAGGGGGTCTGCGTTTTCAGTCCAGGGCACAAGGGTAAACTAGCAAGCCTTTGCTGATCCTGCCTTGACTTTCTGATAAACGAAATGGCGGGATTGTCATCAGTAGGCAACTAGTGTTGAGTCATGCTTCAGAGATTTGCTACATTTGCGCCAGAATTCAGGGTCTCCATCCCCATTGCCAGTTGAAAGTTTTGGAGATGCCTGATTCTGATTTTGCCCCTGGATGTCTTTCTGTCTGTATCCGTGTGAATGTCCCTGTCTCAGTCTCCGATTTTGTATATGTGAATCTCTACTTTTCCCTCTTATTAAGCATCTGAAAAACGGTTCATAAAAAAGTATGTGCACTTGGTAAAAATAAAATAGTATAAACTGACTTATAATGAAAAATGGAAGCAGTCTCCTGCCTCTTTCCAGGAGGCAATCACGTTTAACCCTTTTTGTTTTTATTTCTTTGGGTATTTAGTTCCATAACTCTGATAATAAGCTTATATTTCTGTTTCTTGGATTTACCAGCCTTTGGAGTCAGCTTTTGGAAGGGGTCCATTCACTCACACTGCTGTCTCCATCTTCCTCCAAATTCTTTGTTACTGAATTTATTCAAATCTTTGATGCCATTGCTTGTGTGACTCACTGTTATTGTGTGTACCACTAAGAGGAAAAAAACCATCATGGCCAACTCTGTAGGACCCATCCTGTTGGACCCATTCCGGTTTCAGATGTTAAAATGTGACACTGATTTTCTGTTTTGTGCCAGTCACTGTTCTGTGTGTGGAGGATACAGAGGTTAAAAAAAAAAAACTACCGCCCTTATGTTTCTGAGAGTGCAGCAGCAAGCAAATAAATATTGTTATTTCATCTAATCTGAGGCATTTTGATGCCGATGCTTTTGTAGTCTTTGCAGAAAGTACCTGCTGAAGGTTTTTCACACAGTAACAAGACTGCCACCTGGCTGACTGTAGCTGTAAAATGCTATGTTTGGATTGTAACATGCATGCTGGTTTCAGTAGGATTCAAGTGAGAAGAATGTGTGTATTAAAGTCACTGAAGTAATGTATGTGATATAATGTTAGGTAATAACAGATGCTATGGGAATAAAAATAAAGCAAGATGAAGGGATAGTGTGGTTAAGGAAGGCATGCCTGAGGAGTTGACAATTGAAAATAATATTCTCTGAGATGTCAAGTAGTGTCCTGGGATTATACATTTTTCAGATCTGTAGTATATTCCTATTGTCAGGATTGGATGTGTTTTTTTTCTAATATGCCATCAGTTCAAAATGTGCCACATTTTACTTTGTTTCATATTTCAACTCTGACTTCCTTTACACAATTTGTCCCTAAATAGCCTTTCATTTTTCTTGTTGACTGAAGAAAAATTTGTCTTCAGCATTATCTTCAAACTCTTTGAAGATGTCTATTACATAAGTCTACTTTCTTCCCTGGAACTCCCTGCTCTTAAGACATGGTGTGCAGCTGACATCCTAGAAATTTACCTAATTTGGACCCAGTTTCCTCCTGGATCACATATTTTCCTTTCCTTGGTTTCTTCTTTCATTTTGTTGGCGAACATCATTAAGTAATTTATTCAGAAAAGATGGGAGGATGTAAACTTTCTGAGTCCTGTGTATCTGAAAATAACTTTGTTTTGTCTCATGCTTGATTGATAGTTGGGCTAGGTATAAAATACTGGTTTAACTTTTTTTCTGAGAATTTGGAAAGTATCATATGGCTCCATTGTCTTGTAGCATCCAGTGTTGTTAATGTCTGTCTAATGCCAGTCACAGTTATTTTCTTTTGGTAATTGCTTTTGTTTTTCCTCTCCGGGAGCTTTTGGAATTCTCTTTTATCCTAGTTTTCTGAAGTTGCATGGTGATAGGTCTAGGTATGGCTATTCTGTCATACATCCTAGCTGTTATAAGTAGATCCTTTCAGTTTAAAGACTTGATCTCTGTTTAGC
Organism: Tapirus indicus; assembly: GCA_031878705.1. NCBI lineage: Eukaryota > Metazoa > Chordata > Mammalia > Perissodactyla > Tapiridae > Tapirus > Tapirus indicus. The sequence goes on from CM062925.1 coordinate 44,973,010, forward strand.
TCTGGGAAACTTTCTTTATTCCATACCTTTTCTGTGCTCTATTTTCTTTGTTTTCCCTAGTTGGAATGTTGAATCCTTTGGTCTCTTGTTTTCTCTCATTTTTTATTTCGTTTTGGGAAATTACTTTTCACTCTTCTTTCCAGCTTAATAGTGACTTTAAAGGCAGAAATCATATTTTAGTTCTAAGAAATCTTTTTGTACAGATATTTCTCTTATTCAGCTTGTTCCTATTTTAAGGATGTATTATTTTCTTTAATCTGTTTGAGGATAATATTTAGGGTTTTCTTTTTAAAATTCTCTTCTGTTAGTTGGATTATTGATTTTTCCTCCCTGGTCACTTGTTCTTTTTGTTTGCCTTGGTTTTTTTCTTGGTATTGATTTTTGTCACATGCATGATGATCCTTGGTTATCTACATTTACCAGTGAAGAACTAGGTAATAGTTGAGTATTATTGCTGTTACTATTCAGGTAGCTCCTCACCCCCTTTTCTGAATGGAAGAACAAACTAGGACCTCTTTATATATGAATGGGATATGCTGTTGGCCAACTTGTTGGAGAGCCTGCAGTTTAGCTAAGTGGTGCTGAGGAGGGCCAGGTGCAAAGCTGTTCCATGAGTTAATCCCTCCATTTTAAGCCTACTTTACTTTCCCCTGCAGTCCCTTGGTGCATGTTCTGTGATGTGTACTTTTACCTACATTTCTTCCAGAAATTTTTTGAGATGTCTGCTAATGATCCGTTTCCTGTTCACTTTGGTGCTATGGGTTTATTTTACATCATATACTTTACTGCCTTTTTATTGGGTCTAGTGGGGAGGTTAATGCCTGTGCATAGTAAGCCATCATCGTGGAAATCAGTTAATTTTGAGCAATAATTGAAGTATAATTTGTAAGATGAAAAGGAAGAAATGTCTTATTGTCTGTTTGGGTTCATTTAAGTCTTTTATTTGCTTAAAAATAATTTTCTGTATTTAATTTATTTGGAGCCAGAGTCTTCGTAATTAGTCTATCATTTAGGTGGATTTAGATTAAGAAAACAATCTTGAAGCAATTATAGATTCCAAAATTACTTAGTCCCTTTTTGGTTCCCCAGCACACAACATACCTCAAAGACAGAATTCATGGAGATACCTGGTCCTGCTGGAGAGAATCTGACACTTCCATGCAGGTGGTCTCTGGATCCTAGGAAAACAGATCTCAGATCTAAGATACAGCTACTCCGATTCAGTCCAAGCTGAATTATATTTCACTGGAAGCATTTTTGGGGAACAGTTTCCAAAAATGATGCTGAATGCCATCAGTCAGCACTTTAGACATGAGAGTAAAGAAAAATTGACTTATTTCGGAATTTCAGTATTAACTAATTATGTGGGAAAACTGGATGTAAGAGAAAATTAAGTATTTGATCAATCTTTTAGTAGCTAATTTCGTGGATGCATACATTTCTTTTTCCTTCAGTGATACAAGTCCATAATCTTTTATGTAAAATCCATTAAGGCCAAGATCTGTTTTGGGAATAAAAGCAATTCCAATTTTAAGAAGGTAATAAGATATACTGTATATGACACTGCAGTGGGGTCTAGGGTAACACTACATCATGAAACAGATATTTATTCAGGGAAAGATATTAATAGTCACAATAAGTAGAGAAAGACAACTGGAAATATGCTCACATCCATTCAGGTCAGGTTTGATCACCAAATGAATTAATGAAAATTTTAAGTTTTAGAACTCTGGAAATGTATTATGGATTTGTGTTTTTAAATTGACTGCTGCTGCTTTTTTTTTTTTTTTGTGGGAAAGACCAGCCCTGAGCTAACATCTGTTGCCATTCCTCCCCTTTTTGCTGAGGAAGACTGGCCTTGAGCTAACATCCGTGCCCATCTTCCTCTACTTTATATGGGACGCCACCACGGCATGGCTGACAGGCAGTGCGTCGGGGGGCGCCAGGGATCCAAACCTGCGAACCCCGGGCTGCCAAGCGCGGACTAAACCGCTGCGCCACCGGGCGGCCCCTGCTGCTTCTTCTTACGGTTCACTTGATTCATCATATTCTGGAAGTTGTTTTTTTTTTTTTTTTCTTTTTTTGTGAGGAGGACCAGCCCTGAGCTAACATCCATCGCCAATCCTCCTCTTTTTGCTGAGGAAGACTGGCCCTGGGCTAACATCCGTGCCCATCCTCCTCTACTTTATATGGGACGCCACCACGGCATGGCTGACAGGCAGTGCGTCGGCGGGCGCCCGGGATCGGAACCCGCGAACCCCGGGCTGCCAAGCGTGGACTAAACCGCTGCGCCACCGGGCGGCCCCTGGAAGTTGTTTTTTATTCCTTATTTGGTTTATGGTAGATATTAAAGCTTAAGAAGCTGCAAAGTTAACTCTAAGTTTCTCTTTTTGAGAATTATGAATTAGGAAAATGGTGATGGGGGCTTACGGGTATATAAATAATATATTGGATGCTGTAGGATCTTTTGAGATGCTGAGCAAGCCAATTTACTGTCCCTTCATTTAAAAAAATTTTTTAAAAGGATGTCTCAAGAAACATATTTTACTGTCTTATAGATGTTAGGCCTCAAAGCCAATGTTTTCAAATTAACCTTTGAGATATTATATAAAAACTTTGTTGTTTAAAGGAGAATTTCATACCTTTAAAAAGAAATGGTGCTGCTTTTTAAAATATAATTTATCTTATGAAAATAAATTGTTTTTTTATCCAAACAGAATAAAGTATAATGTTGGTTTTTTTTTGTGGTACATGTGGACCTGAAGATTTGTAGACTTCTGCCACCGTCCCCAAGCATAGTTGCTTTGAGGAGGATGGGTCTGAGGTTGAGGGATCAAGCCTACATAGTATATTCCTTTGAGGAAAACAGCACTCCTCTAATTTTGCTTTGTCAATACATTAGTAAGAAAATGTCTAATAGGAAATTTGGATTTGTGTGTTTTCATTAAGAAATGCATACAGATGCTGATGTACTACTAGCAAGTATAATTGGGACACTGTTAATCACAATAGCCTTAGATAGAGTAGCATCCAGCTAAAGTGCTGCATGAAGTTGCAGCCTTCCCACTTTTTGTGGCTTGGGGCAGACTTCACTCTTTGAGCCTTCATTTCCTCAACTGTATAATTGGGATAAGGAGTAAGTGGTAGTTTTCTGCATCTCAGGAAGAATTAAGAAACTTAGACCTCCTTCCAGCCTGTCATTTACTTGTCTCATAGTAATGGATGAATTTTATCCAAGTAAGTAATTTGAAGAAATTAGGAAGCATACTGAAGTGTAAATATGATAAACTCATTTTCTTTTCTATAACTTTCTTAGTGAAGAAGGGGTGGGGATTTACTATATATTTGGACTTACTATATATTTACTCTGCTGGCTTTCTACATATTTTGGTCATCTATAGAATGAAATTTAGGAAGTGCGCATAGACTAAACAACATCTGCAGTGTTGTTTTAATATTCATATTTTTCGGTTTTCAAACCTAAAATAATAAATGCTAATCTGCTCTGCGGATTTTTCTTTGTATGTAAGATGATTAATTGAAAAACAAAACCCTTCATCCTGTGTATTACTTGGGCCTTTCATTTTTCATGTCCTGATTTTGCCTTGGTAGAATAACACCCTGGCTTTAATATAAGAGCTATAAAACTTCATTTTAAATATTCCTTTAATTTTCAAGGGAAGAACTGGAAGGATGAACCCCTAGAATTGGTGTTAAAGTCTAGGAATAGGAAGTAGGTTCCTCAGTAATTAAACTGTCATGACGCTTCCTTCCCATGCTTTCAAAGGACGTTTGGTAGAGCAAGATATCTTTTGGAGTTGTGTATTTAACCTGGGGGATTAGACTAGGTAATCTTTTGGTATACCCAGATTCAAGGAAGTAGACACACAAAGTGAAAGATAAAGCAGTATAAAAATATGTAGCTGAGTCTTTTTCCTCTGCACAGTCTATATTTGTTCTTTGATTTGTCCAGATGATGTCACCTCTGATATGTCTGAGTTAGAGATCTTTAGACTTTTATATCAACAGTGTAGGTCTATTTTGTGCACACGTAGTGAGAATAAGCCTCAAGTGTCAGTTGGGTGATGGGACCGTGTCTAACTGAAGTTCCCAATTCTGGGATCCTAATCAAGAGTTCTAACTCCTTTTTTTTCCAGTGTACCTCTGTGATGAGGGGATTGAGTTTTGGCTATTATATTTGGGGAATTTTTGAAGATTAATTTTTGTTACACAGAAATATATGTTCATTACGGAGAACTACAAAATACAGATAAACACTAAGAAGAAAATAAAAATCACCCTTAGTTCCATCTCCCAGAAATGCGAACTCTGAAGTTTTTCTCTCCATATCCATATTACTACCACAAAATGAATTCATGATAAATATTGATGTGTAACTTTTTTCACCCAACACTGTTTTGTGAACATCTTTACACATCAGTAAGTATACTGTGCCATCATTTAACACATTTTGAAGATTCATTGATAACCTTTGTTGGCCACTTAGTTTGCTGTGACCAAGGATGGTAGGTTTTGCAGTGACTGTATCTGTCCAGTTTGTCAGAGGCCATAGAGGGCCATAACATCCTCTTTTCTCTTATTGACAGTATCAAATTTTTTCCTCTGGTTAACTTAATGGTTAAATGTTAACAAATTTACTATTAAATGTTAACTAATTTACTGGTTAAATGTTAACCACTGGATAAAGTAATTACAATTTTGCCAATTTTTTTTTTTTTTGGTGAGGAATATTGGCCCTGAGCTAACGTCTGTTCCCATCTTCCTCTATTTTGTATATGGGACGCTGCCACAGCATGGCTTGATGAGCAGCGTGCCGGTCCGCGCCTGGGATTTGAACCTGTGAACCCTGGGCTGCCGAAGCAGAGTATGCGAACTTAACCACTATGCCACCGGGCCAGCCCCCAATTTTGCCGATTTTTGATGCTATCAGCAGCAGATGAGTGTCCATTTCCTGGTGGAGGAATTTAATTTTAATTGCTGGAAGTTCTTTTGGGTTCTTGATCATTTTTATTGTTATTGCTAGCATAAAGGAAGAAAGAGATCGAAATTCAGGTCATAGTCTTAGGTTTCTGCTGATATTTTTGTTGTAGGCCTAGATGGTAAGTGAGGCTTTTCTTAGCTAATCTATTTACTTGGTCCTTTTTAAGTTTCATTTTTTATCTTCACTGCATTTGGATTTATTGATCATAGAATTATAGCACTTTTATTTCTAGAAGGGGTCTTGGATCATCTGATCTAACCAACTCATTTTGTAGATACAGAAATTGAGACCTAGAGAGATTAAAATACTTGTGCAAGATGCAGGACAAAAAGAGGTAATGTTTATTTTGTGCTTATTGTGTTTGCCAGGCACAATGCTAGTTACTTTACAGACACTGTCTTTTTAGCCTTATGATAACCCTGTTGTTGAGTGTGGAAACTTGAGGCTCAGAGTAGTTAAGTCTTTTGCCTGGGATTACTTAGCAGATAAATGGTGGAGCTAGAATAGATCTAGCTGGCTCTGTCTTCTAGCGTTATCGTAGGGTTTTTGCATGTATCACTTGATTTAATCCTTTTTGCAGGCATTAATCGAGTTTACCTACCTGAAGCAGGCCCACAGAGCACTGTCATCTGTGCTTGGGACTTGAAGTCTTACATAGGACAGTTGTTTTTCAGGTCCGTTTGGGTGCTACTTTTGGAAATAGTACCTGATGTGTGTTTTGCACAACGACAGTTCATAGCCCCTAGGGAGGTAATTTTGGATTTGTCAGGAGGGTGCAGTAATTGAAGCAGCTATTTTAAATACTGAGGGCTTCATTTGCTAATAAGGGAATGGTGAAGATGAATTACTGAAAGAGACCTCTTTTATCTTTTCTTCTTCTTAAAAAGCTACTTCATGCCTTAATAATAATTTTAAAAGAAATTAAAACCTCTAAATAAGTCTTTAATACTCATGACAGAAAAGTTCTTTTCATCTTTATTCAGCACACATTTGGGGGACAGGTACTGTGTGCCAGGCGTTGAACCAGATGCTGGGAATAGAGAGATGGGACGCTCAGTTCCTGTTAACAAGTTGCTTACAGTCTAGTGGGGAAGACAGAAAACAAACACTACAGTATTGTGATACTGTAAAAGCATTACACTAATACAATGTCATAAGCACTGTGATAGCAGTGTCCACATGGTGCTGTGGAGGAAAAGACTACCACCTAAGATTGGAGCCTTGTGAAGTTTTGAAAGACATCCCAGGAGAACTGGGGAGGCTCTGAAGTCTGAGCTGAGTGTTGGGAGCTGAGTAGGAGTTGGCTTCTATGTGGAAAACGTTAGGAGAGAGTGTTGTTCTGAATGGCAAATAGTTCATCTAACTAAAGCCACGTGTATATGTGTATATGTATGTGGTGGGGGAGGGTTGGATTTTAGGTAATGAGGAGCCTCAAGAATTTCAGGCAGAAGAGTGACATGATCAGTGGAGGAAAAAGAGCAGAGGTAAAAACACTAGTAAGGACATTTGGGGAGTAATGAGGTGGCCGCTGAACTGAGGAGGCAGGCAGTGGGAAAGGACAGAAGGTGGATTTAAGAGATTCAGAATGTGGGAGATTAGGGAGAACAGAGTCTGGGGTGACTTTGCTTCCATGCATGGGTGCCTGGGGAGATACTGTTCCTCTTAACAGAGGCTGATGGGAAGGAACAGGTTTGGAGGACCCTACTCAGGGTTAGTGGTAAATTAGTGGTGGTAGTGAGTGAGTGGTGTTTGTTGGACCTCTAGGAGGAGATGTCCGCTGGCAATTTGGAGTACTTCTCTGGAGCTCTGAAGAGAGACTTGGATTGGAGATGCAGTTTTAGGAGCATGGGTGATATTTGTGAGTAGAGAGAAGATAGGCAGAGTCACAAACATGGAAAACATCTACGTATGAGGACTGGGTAGAGGAAGGAAAACCTCCAGTGGAGATAAATAATAGCTAGAGAAGTGGGACAAGAGTTGAGTCATGGAACAAGGAGATTTACCAAGAAATGCTAGTAGTTTGGGTTTGATAAGGCCTAAAAGGTATCCATTGACTTTGGTGCCAGGCAAATAATTGTTGACTCTAAGGAGTGCCTAATGATAGTGAAGGAAGGGCAGTAGGGTCGAAGCCACTGTCCATAATTAAGGAAGGAATGGGAGAAGGAGATCATGACTTTAGATCACTTGCATAAGAATGTTAGCTCTGAAGGGGAGGAGACATTCTTGAAGGCTGATTTAAAGTAGATTCTCGCTTGATGTTTATATACTGAAACATTGGGTAGGGAACCAGAACACGTATCCCTCTAAGATTCTTCACTAAAAAAATGCGATCACTTCACCCCCCTGTGCTTAAAACACTTTAGTAGCTTCTAGAATAAAGACTAAAATCCTCAATATTACCTGATATTAGAGTGCCCATATAATTTAGCATCCAAACAGGGCTACTTTTGTATGTGAAAGAAGGAGCTATTAATAATTATGTAGGAACAACTGACATAAATGGAAATTGTCCTGGGCAAACTGGGACATAATGGTTATCCTACCTAAAAGTTCCTCCCTGCACAAGCTGGCTCCTGTCTGACTCTCCAGCTTCATCTCACACCCCAGTTGGTCTTGCTCTCTCCTCTCTAACCATGAAGTTCTTTATTCAGTCCCATTTACCATGCTCCCTCTTAAGAGGGCCTTTGCATATGGTTTCCTTTGTCTGGACTTCTCCCATCTTTGGGTTAACTCCTCCTCATCCCTCAGAACTCCACTCTGTTCATTTCCTTGGGGGTCTTCCCTGACTATCAGATGTTCTAATATGAGTGTAGAACAAAAACAAACCTATGACTTCAGCAATGTGTATGTGTACATAGTTTAAAGACTCAAAGAGAGTTCTCCAAGGCTTCTCATGAAAAACATTACCTTCAACTATTTCCACTGCTCCTTTGATGTTTATCTTTGTGTCTAAATGACATTATTGACATTGTGCTATGGAAGATGAGCAATTGATTTTTCATTCTATTCTCCATAACACTTTTTTCCCCTTATCCTTCCAGTAGTCATACATTACATTTTACTTTAGGTCAGTTTAGATCAGTTTTTGGTATTTAAGGTGTTCTGCTACAAATGCTTCTGTAACACCAGTTAGCTCGTAAGTGACTGGTTGATAGAGAAATTATATTATTAAAATTGGAAGTTGTATTGATTTATATATGACTTTTCCTAGTAGAGGGGAGCCAGAATATCAAGAGTAGAGTTGAGAGGGAAAGAAAGCCCTCAGCTCCCCTTTCAACTCTGTTTTAAGAAGATTAAAAGTGAGTGTCTGCACCAAGGATTCCCTCCCCCAGAGAGGTGCTCTTGTAGCCAGTGTGTGTTCAGAGCTCTTCTTCTGTCTCTGTTGTCTCAATTCCTCTAAGCCTCTGTTGTTGTGCATTTTTAAGTATCTCTTGAGGCAACTTTAGCCACACTAAACTGACTGCCTGGTTTGTCCAAGTCATCTCCTGAGGTACTAATTATTTATGTTATGGCTGGTGCTCTGGTTACAAAGCTGCATGGGTTTTGAGTGGTTTGTTCCAACCTTATTTTCCCCTATTTGCTCTGTTATTTTAAATGTGTGCAGAATTCAAGAGGTTTCAGGAACACATATATTGTGTTATAGCAGAAATGCCTGTACTATATGAACATAATCCCCAGCACAACTCAGTAGTGTACTATGATTAGTTTTTCTTCCCCATACCACCTTTTGATTGCATATGAAAATAGTATTTTTTCCTGCTTACTTAGTTTTGTCTAATTATATAGAAAGACTTGATATCAGTTGTTAAAACATCAAATCATTTGGAATCATGAGGTTTTCTATTATTAAAGAAATATCATTTGGAGCCTGCTGCTTTTCTCTAGTCTGATTGCATTGCACAAGCCATTGATAGTTTGGGCATAGAATTCTAAGTTGTAAAGACTATTTCCTCAGGACTTTGAAGGCATGCTCTATAGTTTCCTAGCTTTTATTATTGCTAAGGACTAATGAGTGAAACATTAAAAAAGCTTGTAGGATCTTCTTTTTGGTCCACTTCTGAAATTTCACAGGGATGTTCCTTGGTGTGGGTCTCTTTTCATCCACTGTGTTGGTCATTTGGTGGGAATTTTTCAGTCTGGAAATTCATGTCCTTCAGTACTTGGACACTTCCTTAAATTATTTTCTGGTTGATTTTCTCCTCTTTTAATGCTTTCTGAGACTCCTGTTATTCAAATGTTGGACCTCTTAAATTGATGGTTTAGCTTTCTTATCTTAAAAATATTTTTTCTCTACTAGGTGTTCTCAATTTTACCTTCCAATTTTTGCTATCATATTTTAAATTTCTAACAGCTTCTTTTTATTATCTTGATATTTCTTAATAGCATCCTGATCTTGTTTAAATTTCATGGATGCAGTAGTTTATCTTTTCAGAAGTCCTTTTTTTCCTTCATAGTTCATTTGCTCCAAGTTAATTTCTTTTTCTATTTGTTTAAATCTTTGTATCTGTCAGTGCAGGAAATGGAAACCACTAGATATTTTAAGCAGAAAGGAAAACAGTATGGGATGTAGGTGCTTAGAATAAATTGGAAGGGTGAGAGGAACAGTAATGATGCCTAGAAGACTATAGAACTGACCTTCTTTGGGAGCTGTTGTGTTTGAGGCCGCCACTGGAACCACTGAATTAAAAAAAGCAGCTTATAGCTACAATTCATCAGGACCAGGAAGCTGCCACTGCTATTGCTATATGAACAACTGCCTCATGACACTCAGCAAACTAGAGAATGGACATTGGAACACTGGTTCAGAAAAAGCTTTACAGACCGATATCATTTATGAATACAGGTGTAAAAATTCCCAACAAAATACTAGCAAACTAAGCCCACCAACATGTAAAAGGACTATCCACCATCACCAAGTGGGATTTATCCTGGGAGTGCAAGGTTGGTTCAGTCTACGAAAATCAGCAATGTAATATACCATATTAATAGAATGAAGGACAGAAACTATATGATCATCTTAGATACAGAAAAAGCATTTGACAAAGTATCCCACTGTTTCATGATAAAAATATTCAAATGAGTGATAAAAGGGAACTTCTTAAACTGATAAAGGATATCTATGAGAAACCTTGTAGAAATTAATAAAAGAAACCTTTACTAAGTTGGAGTCGAGAAGGCCTGTAGGGGGAGCTCTCACACCTTATCATACGTCATCAGTTACTGCAAACAGGAAGAGACTTGCACTTGCATCTTCCCAGGAAGTAAAACTACTTTACTACTGAAGGAAAATTTCTCTCCCACCTGGCAATAGCCCAGTCAACGAAAAATGCCACAGCTCAGCCAATGAGCAGCTGTTGCCACCTTGAACTGTTACTTTCCCCCAATGTACTTTCATTTAGAACAGCTCTTCCCCACTCCCCCTTTTTCTCTATAAAAGCAAGATCTCCTCCTTTGTTTTCTGTATTTGCCTATGGTTTGCCGTAGCATGCACATTCCGAATTGCAATTCTTTTGCTTATTCCCAAATAAACTTGTTTTGAGGGTAAAATAACTAGCGAATTTGCCTTTTAAGTTGGCAACTTATAGCTAACATCATACTTAATGGTAAAGACTTAATACTTAATTACATACTTAATGGTAAAAACAAAAAAAAAATGAACAAATAAATGAATAAGTAAACTTGATAGAAGGGAGATTTGGTGGAGTTCTCTGAATTGGGACTGAGTGCCCAGCACAATAAATACCATATTATCTTAAGTTCCTTGAGGGCAAAGGCCAATGTATTAGCATTTTGTATACCTCACTCTTAGTGCTTGCTGAATAGCTGCTGAGTTGAATTGAGATGAATTATAAAATAAAACAAGGATTTGGAACGATGGACTGCAGTTGTATGGGCATTCTAGAGATCTATACGAAAAGAGCCAGGAGGTTGTTTGAAAATGATCCCAAACCTCTAATAAAAACATCATTATCCTCGTAACTACTGAAAGAAAATTTTTTTCCCACCTGGCAATAGCCCAGCCAATGAGAAATGCCACAGCTTTCTCCCTAAGATCAGGAACAAGACAAGGATGCCCACTCTCACCATATATATTCAATATTATATTGGAAGTTCTAGCCAGGGTAATTAGGCAAGAAAAAGAAATAAAAGGCATTCAGATTGGAAAAGAAGTAGTAAAATGATCTCTATTTGCAGATGACATGATTTCTTAGGAAATCCCAAGGAATCTGTAAAAACTGAAAACAAAAAACTCTTGAGAACTAATAAACAAGTTCATCAGGGTTTCAGGATACAAGAGCAATATACAAAAGTCAATTGTATTTCTATACACTAGCAATGAACAATCCAAAAATGAAATAAAGAAAACTCCATTTTCAGTAGCATCATAGAAAATGAAATACTTGGGAATAAATTGAACAGAGGAAGTACAAAACTTGTACACTGAAAACTACAAAACAATGTTGAAAGAAATTAAAGACCTAAATAAGTGGAAAGATATCCCATGTTCATGGATTGGAAGACTTAATATTGTCAAGATGGCAATTCTCCCCATATTGACTTACAGAGTCAATGCAGTCTCTATCAAAATCACAGCTGCCTTTTTTGCAGAAATTGACAGGCTGAGCCTCAAAATTCATATGGAAATACATGGTACCCAGAATAGCCAAAACAATCTTGACAGAGAACAAAATTGGAGGACTCAGTTCCTGGTTTCAAAATTTGCTACGAAGCTACAGTAATGTGTATGGTATTGACATAAGGACAGAAAAACTTAAGGTTTTTAACAACCTTGCTTGTCGGGAGAAAAATTGCAACAACGACCAGGAATGAAGCCCCATGATACTTCTTTCATATTGCTTATGAATGCATTCAGTAGTTTAGAACCTAGTTTGCACCCAGAATCCTAGCTACAAGAGATTCTGGGAAATGTAGTTTTTCAGCTTTCCAGTTTAGGAAAGCACAGCTAGGAGGGTGGAATGGACATTGCGTCAGTCAATCCACAGTGAGACTTTTTCTCAGATGTCTGATGACTATTCTGTGTCCCTTCATATTCAGAAGTGAGGTTGTAAAAATCTGATGGGAAGCTCTATTCATGAGTGGGGCTTCTTCACCAAGCTTCATTGTGGGTGAAATGGTGAGATCATTTCATTGGGAACACCAATGTCAGTGTCTTCAAGTCTTCGCTCTTGGGTTTTGGCTGTCCAGTGTGCTGTAAGGTGAGAGAGGTTGAGAGGGGATATCAGCACCTGTAAAAGTCCACTGAATTCTCCTGCATTTTGAGTGTACTGCTGCTGTTGGCTGTGCCAGGTGACTGCCAGGTCTGAGATTTCTGCTTTACTCTCCTGAGAGAGTAAACCTTTCATCTTTTTCCATGGTGGATGAGGGGCTATTGGCCCAGGAGCATAGAGTGGGGTGGGGTAGGTGTCTGCTTTGCTTCATAAATAGATTTTCCATTGGTTCTACTTAAGAGTACCAGGGTGTCTCTTGCTATCAAGAGTATCTGCAGTATAAATTATGTTACTTCTCAGATATCCCTGTGTCTGACTTAGGATTCAGCACTCTTTGGTTGGCTAAGCTTGTTTTTCACTTGTCTATCTGCTTTCACTTTCCACAATTTTGTCATTTCCTCTTCCAGTTTTTTTCATTGTGAATTTGCACCTTTGCTGTTTTAGTTGAGTTTCTGGAAGGGGTAATGGAATTGTGTTTAATGTGCCATTTTTACCCGGAAGTTACATCATGTACTCTTGCAGCACTGTGTACTTTCTTCTCTTTCCTGGAGCTTGTCAAGAAAGTTGCTGACAAGTGTGATTTGTTGATTAGGACAATTTTGTACGATTGATTGATGCCCTTGTTAGAGTGGAATCTCTTTGTGAACAGGGCTAGTGTCTCATTTTGCTTCCTATTGGATCAGCACATTTCTTAGCACTCTCTAGGCTCCCCCAAGATAATTATTGACTGAGTAATTACTATTTTTGTAGGAGCCTATTTTCCTGTAAGATTGAGTTGCACGTAATCCATAGAGGAGAAGTGAAATAACTAATGATACTAGTAATTGTATTGCTACATAAAATCTAAGTTTGAAAAGTGATTTTTCTGATGTGAAAAATGGTTGTTGATTTTAATTACAGGCATAAAATCAGTCTCTTTCTGACCACAATATACAAAATAATCATCCTCCCCTTTCTTTTGTATCTCCTTATTCTGATTTTTCTTCAAAGTACTGATTACCCCTGCTATGTATGTATTTGTTGTGCCTCTCCCCATTAGAATGTACCTTCCATAAGAGCAGGTATTTGGTATATTTTGTTCACTGCTGGTTTCCAAGCACCTGTGTCAGTGGCTTGGCATACATAACGAAGTTGGGATTGTTTTTTTCCCAATAGATCATTTTTTATTGGGACTTAAGCTGTAAGTGTCCACTCCCCAATCCTGTGCCTATTTATGTGAGTAAACTTCTTTTGTTTGAAGAAATGGTTCTGTGGTCTAGTTTTAGTCTTTAGTATTTTTCCTAATTTTAATCTGATTTCAATTAGGGTTTGCCTGATTCTGATTGGGTTGTTGCTCATTTGTTGACCACTCAGCTTATTGAATGAGTAGCAGAATTTATTACCACCAGAAATTAATCCATTGCAGCTTTTGAGTTTGTGCGAAAGCATCTTAGTCTTTTTGCTTCTGCCAGAGGAGGCCCTTGTTAATGGAAATTGTGATCACATGACTTTCTGGAGATTTTGTGTATTAAATTACATTTATCTTAATTGCGGAGAAGTTCGTTAATTTTCCTCAGTAGAAATGTGGATCATATCCCTTCTCCCTTTGGAAGGGAAGGTACTTTGAAGACAGTATTGAAGCTGATGAATGAATGTTGGAGCAAAGGCATATTTAATATGCAGTTTGAGTCTGTTATTATTAAATAGATTAGTTTCAGAACAGAAGGGTTTTTTGGGGGCATATTAATAACTTTTACCTTAAAGTCAAAATAAAGTTTATTTTTCCTTTAAAAATCTGGCCCATGGCTTGATGATAAAGGCGATGTTGATTCTGAACTCTAGGTGTGGAGAGAGACTCAGAAACCGCATTATTTGATAGTCACTTGAATAACTGCACTAGTGTTGAGTGGTGTTCAGCTGCCACCAGACAGCTGTTCAGAAGAACCTTAACAGTGTATTAGACACAGGGCTCAAACAGCTGGCCCTAATAGGCCTGGCTCTCCATGTAGATTAGGTCTGTTTTGAGGGATTTAAAAATCCTTGTTTGGTGGATATGATTAGAAATAAAAATTTTATATAGAATGGTTTCTGTTATGTTATCTGATTGCAGGTAAAAAACTGAATGGCCTTTCCCTTTCATCCCCCCTTTATTTGTCTTTCTAAATAAGAATGGTCCTGAAGTGAAATGTTAGTGATGAATGCTGAGTTAAGAGAGGTAGCTGGACACAGGCAGAGAAAGGGTAGCATTACCTTGGAGTTCTTTTGTTGGTCTTTCATCTTCCTTTGTAGTCTCATTTCCATCTAGGAGATTACAATATGTGCATTAGGGAAAATTGTCAATCTGTATTTGTTGAGTGTCTACTCTTATATAAGATGAACCTGACAATCTGTAATAGTGTCTCAAAATTGCTGGGAAGTGATCTAAGCAACCAGAGAGTTGCATAGTATTTTGCAGTAGAACCAGCTGCATTTAGGTTAGGCCGTCTTGGGAGATTGTAGGGACGAGTCTCAGACAGTTAATGGTACTAGGTTCTGTTGGGAAAGTACATCCATACCATATCACTGAAGCTGTGTCTATTATTCTTGAGTCACTGTGATAGAATGTTAACAGGAATGTAAATATATCCTTTCCAGCTGATTATTTTTTTAATGGTCAGATATTTGATTAGATCTGGTTGCTTGTTACAACTGATGAAATTCAAACTTACTTGAAGTGAAAGCTAATTTTGTTTATTAACGGAGGAAATTCTTAATTAGAGTGTCAACTACATTTTGTAAAACTTCTTCCCTGGCTGCAGTTGGAGTTTTGGTTCTCCCGTAAACATCTGCAGTAAATGGGTATGTCTTCTGATTTATATTCAGCAGTATGCATATTTCTAGCAGTAGATTCACATGTTGAATTTAAATGAAAACACAGGAAGGTTTCCTTATCTGGAGGTAGGAATAGCTTAGTCAGGCAGGTCAGTAACACTAAACAAATCTAATTAGGAAATATAGTCAGAGAAAAATGCCCACCATCCCCTTAAATGATAGCTTCTGGTAGCGTTGGATTCCTTTCTAAATTGCTCTTTGTTCTGGGGCATTGTCAGATGCCCTAAACACTCTGTGCTTAGGTGATGGCTACAGCCATTCGTGTGTTTATGTTTTAGGATGTCAATTCTGTAGGTTTCTTCACTTTGACCATGTGCTGATAATTAGACCAGGGCGTCCTGCATTGTATTTAATGAATGAAAAATACTAATACAGTTAGAAAACTATGACAGGATTACATTCAAAATGTTAACTTGCTGCTTGGCTCCCATGTGTTCTTGGTGTTGTCAACTCATGTTGTGGTATATAAAATGCGTTGATTCATGGCTTCTTATCAGAGGGAGACTTGACTGTAATCTTAAGAATTTTTTCATGATCCATCCAGCCTAGGAAATTGGCAGGGTAATAGGGGGGACATCTAGGAATGTGAATTTGAGAGATTGTAGAAGTGACACAGTTATTTTTTTCTTACATAGCATAAAAAGCAGAGTGGGTTTTTTGGGGCAGTGTACAGGGGAGTTTAACAGTTACCAAAACAGTTGTTATCTACAGGTTGTCTATGCAGAACATATAGGAATAGTAAGTCATGGCCCTTGCCCTCAAAGAGTTCTGTCTCTTGAGGTAGCTAAGTGCATGCACAAATAGGGATTTGTTTGATAAGTGTAATATAAGTATGTGCAAGGTGCAGTGGTAGTCTTCATCTCTCCTCCTTTTCTCTCTTAAGCCAGGGCACATAAGGTTAGCTTTTATTTGCAGTTTTAAGCACGTTTCCAACTTCTGATTTATATCTGGCCAATTTGTTCAGTAATGTAAGAAGTTACAGCTTGATGAAAGAAGTTATAATGGAACAATGTATATTTTTACAGAACAACAGTGGTATAAATGACTAAGAACTTGACATCAAATTTCAACTGGTACCATTGGGTGGCTCAAGGTACTACAAATTAATTGCATATCCTACTCATTCCGTTTAGTCCACTACTCCTTGTCTTATCTGGTTTAGATTTTTGTTGAAGACATCACCATATTCTAGTCATTTAGGTGCACTATCTTAATTTTTGACTTCTCATATTTCTTATACTCCACAAGATGTTGCGAAGTGTCTTTCACTTGTGGTATGACATTCTGAATTTGAAACCATGGGCACTTATATTATTCATTAAATCAGTGAAATCAAACACACAGGATATGTAGTAGCCTGTAAAATTGTTGTGTGTGTGTGTGTGTGTGTGTGTTTTTTTTTTTTTTTAATTCAGTATCTTTCTTG
Source organism: Tapirus indicus (assembly GCA_031878705.1). Lineage (NCBI taxonomy): Eukaryota > Metazoa > Chordata > Mammalia > Perissodactyla > Tapiridae > Tapirus > Tapirus indicus. Next base: position 44,989,517 of record CM062925.1, read on the forward strand.
ATGGGCCATTTTGGTTTCTGGGAAGTATAGGTTCAGTCTCCTGCCATGAGCCACCACATTGAGAAGCATCACATTATGATTTGAGATTTAAATATTAGATAGTGGTGTAGTAGAATTTTTTGTAATTGTTAAGTGAGTACTTTTGAGTCAGTAGCTTTTGTAAATATTGTGTGATACTCTATAAAATTATGATTTTGTTTTAAAATCATATGTATTGTGATATGTATCCCTGCCCAGCTCTGGTCATTTATATAGCAGGATAAAATAATAGCTCCTCCACAGGCATTGATTCTGTTCTATGGAGTTACCAGCTTTAGGACCCAGCACTTGTATGAATAGGCATTTTTGTTATAAATTAATGACTATGGGATTTTTTTTTCTTTTCTTTTCTTTTTGTGAGGAAGACCAGCCCTGAGCTGACATCCATTGCCAATCCTCCTCTTTTTGCTGAGGAAGACTGGCCCTGGGCTAACATCCGTGCCCATCTTCCTCCACTTTATATGGGACGCCGCCACGGCATGGCTGACGAGCGGTACATCGGCGGGCGCCCGGGTTCTGAACCTGCGAACCCCGGGCTGCCAAGCGCGGACTAAACCGCTGCGCCACTGGGCCGGCCCCAGGATTTTTTTTTTTAATAGTTGATTTTTTTTTTCTCCTCCTAAGCACGTCTTTAGTGAAAGGCTGCCATCGTGTGGTTTTAAAAAATACAGAGTTTAAGAAAAAAAGTATTGTGATATGACTGCTGAGATTTTATGTATATAGTTGTTTGATGATACCAAAAGGAAATGAATACTATTAAATCTTCTCTTTAAATTACATTTGCTTATTTTTTGGACAGTTTTTTCTTCATTTTATTTTAGTATTACAAGATTATTATTTTTTTATATCTATTAACTAAAGATTCCTCTTTTAGCCCACTTTCAAACAACAGTAGTAGAAAATACTCTTCTACAATAGCAGTTTTAATTAAGAACAGGTACTGAGAATTTTGATATTATTAAAGATTTTCTGGTGTCACTAATTAATGATAACAGAATTATTTGGATGAAAAAAATAGTCCTTTAAAATATATTTGACAGAATATATCAAAAGGAAACTTAATTTTATAATGTAGAACTTCATTTAATAGAAAGTGATATTTAGAAGAAAAAGAAATCTCAATTTGAGGCTTATTTTTGGGTAGTTAAAAGCATAAACTGAAATAATTAATTTTTCTTCAGAATGTTAGGGAGCCATTATTTGTCTTTAGGGAAATCTTAAAATCACCTCCTATGTAAGAAATGGAAAGTGCTTGCAAGCTTGTGGTCAGTTCTTCTGTAATATCAAAGGAGTTCTATGTGATATATCATCAAGTCATAAAATTAATTTTTAAAATAACTTTTCATTTTCATTTATTTAACCTCATTTTACATATTACATCTTATGTCTCCTGTACATCTTCGTTTGTAATATTCACTGTATTTAAAAATAATAAATTTCCATTTCTTCAAAAATGTCTTCTCTTAGTGCACATGTAGTGTGTCTTTACAGAACAAGGAGGACGTGTGTTCTCACTCAAAGACGACCAGGTACATTGGTCCTAGGGACTTCTTTGAGTCATTATTATAATGACTAGATTCATTAGTAATCACGGAAGGGAAATAATTGAAAGAGAAAGTTGTTATCCACCAAAAACTAGATATAATTGAATTGCTCCTCTAATTTTAGTAGATTATGGCAGCCTTTATTTAAACTGCCTTTTTTGTTTCCCCCTTCAGCAGGGAGGGAGAAGGCCTTAAGTCAGGGGTATAATTTGATGTCTTGTGCTTTTTCAAATGTCTTACAGTTATGCTAAGAAAGAATCTGATCTTAACGGAGCCCAGATCAAGCTTCGAGAATATGAAGCAGCCCTGAATTCTAAAGATGCAGCTCTGGCTACTGCACTTGGTGACAAAAAGAGTTTAGAGGGCGAGTTGGAGGATCTGAAGGATCAGATTGCCCAGGTAAGGGAAACTCTGCTCTTGAGCCCTATTTGGCTGATTGATTGTCCCATCTGTCTTGATTGATTGATTTTTAAGTTTATTTTATATTTTTTATTTTAAAAAATTTGATTTTTTGGTGGCTTACCTGAAGGATAGTCTTAAGGTAGCTACCAAGCAAAGCATCCTCACCTCTCAGTCACTGTATCTGGATTATGCAGATTTTGTTGCTGTTGCTCTTCCTCTCTGTTGTGCCTATGCTCATTTTGTTTCTTGCTCTCAAAGCCTATTTCGTTATTGTACCAAGTGTGAGGTAGGAAAAGAGAAGGTATTATAATGGTGGTCTGCATGCAGGAAAAAAGAAAGTGGGAGCTAAAGTCATTGGTTTGAGTTTTGAAATGTAAGTCATAAATCTTTGTTCATTCCCTGGTGCCAGTTACCAAATTTGAGAGCTGTTTTGGTGTGGCGCCCTGTGGGTGGGACTAGCAATCAAACACACAGTTCTGTGATAAAGGTTATAATGAGGGACTCACACTTTTATATATTTTTACATATATATATATATATATATATATATAGAATATATATGTATGTATGTATATATGTAAATATATACATATAAATGCGTGTATATATATATAGAAATTGTAATAATACTTGGTTTGATTCAATCCATAGATGTCTATTAAATTCACTACTAAATGACTGCTGTGTAATTTTTATCAATTCCTCCTTCTTATATTAGTTGGAAGCCTCCTTAGTGGCTGCCAAAAAACAGTTAGCAGATGAAACTTTACTGAAAGTGGACTTGGAGAATCGCTGTCAGAGCCTTACTGAGGACTTGGAGTTTCGTAAAAGCATGTATGAGGAGGTAACTATAATTTTACTTTTTTAAGGAATGGAGGGGATCCCCAAAGGCTTTATTATAACTATATATATAAAAAAATGGGAGAAATTCTGTAGGTAAATTATTCAAGGTACTGCTGCTAAAAGGCTGCATATAAGAACTCCAGCTGTTATGGTACCCAGATATGATTTCACTTCATGTCACTTATAAAGGCTTGGTCACAACAGTTAATTACTGTCAACCTGTTTAAGCATTTGTCTTAGTTATCTATTGCTGCCTAACACATTACTCCAAAATTTAGCAGCTTAAAACCACAGACCTTTATTATCTCACCGTTTCTGAAGGTCAGGAATCTGAGAGCTGTGTAACTGGATGGTTATGTTTCAGGGTTGGCTGCAGTCAGGCTTTTGTCTTGGGCCGGAGCAACTGCCTCCGAGCTCACCCACAGGCTGTAGGCAGCTGGTGTCAGTCCAGCATGGGCTTCTCCGTAGAGCTGCTCGTGCTATGGCTCTCCCCAAGAGTGAGTGATGAGAGAGAGCAAGACAGAAGCCTCATTCTCTTCTGTAACCAAATCCCAGAAGTGATCCAGCAGCACTCTCCCCCACTCAGACCACCCGTGATCCAGTGTGGAGGGGATTGCACAAGGCTGTGAGTACCAGGAGGCAGCCACCACTGGGGCCCACCTTGAAGAGGCTCCCCACAGCATTTAGAGTTACCTGTGTATGTTTAAGTAGCGTTTACAAGCCTTGACTTCTGTGGCCAAGCATGGGGGATGGGGCAGGGCTTAAGGTGTAGCAACTGTAGCCAAAAAGGAAGTAATAAAATTGAAGAAAGGGGAATGTATATTTCCTCAAAATTGAATAGGGTTGGAATTAACCCAGGGTGGAGAACACGCAATTAAATACTTAATGTTTTTAGAAGTAATATAATTTTGAAAATAGTGACTAACAATGACTTAAAAATAGGAATTTATTGTAGAAGTTAAAAAATTTATTTTTATTGGAGAAAAAAATAATAGAAATCAAACCATTTTTATAACAATATAGTATTAGAACAAAATAGTTATTGTTGGGGCAAAGAGCACTTACTACAAGCAGTTGTCAGACCTTGGACAACTCTTGAGTCAGTTCCTTATTTAAAAATGAAATACCAATACCCGCCATTTTTTTCTTCAGGGAGTGGTGAGGATCAAAGTGGACTATTGTGTGTAAGCTCCATGTAAACTATAGCAAATGCTATCATATAATTGTTAACTATAGTTTTGCTTTATAAATGGAGAAATTTTTATATTAAGTTGACTTATATTTTTGTTTTGTTTTGTTAAAATTATGCCTGATCTGTCATTACTTAGTTTTTATGCTGTGTTTGCACTCCTGTATCTTTAAACCAGGAGTAAGGTATTTTTTTTCTTTGCAAGTCACTGATTCTATATAAAATAATAAATGAAAAATGGCATCTTGGGGCCAGCCCGGTGGTGTAGTGGTTGGGTTCACATGCTCCATTTTGGCGGCCCCGGGTTCATGGGTTTGGATCTGGGGCACGGATCCGCACACTGCTCATCAGGCCATGCTGTGGCAGCATCTCATATACAAAGTAGAGGAAGACTGGCACGGGTGTTAGCTCAGGGACCATTTTCCTCAAGCAAAAAAGAGGAAGATTGGCAACAGATGTTAGCTCAGCACCAATCTTCCTCACGAGAAAAAAAAGCATCAGTAAAAAGTAATTTAATGTTTTTAGAGTGTTTGGGTAGCATCTTTGAATTTTTGGTTTCTGCTTTTTGAGAATGAATTTAAAATATTCCTCTTTTTTTTTTCACATGGAGGATATAATTCTATTCAATAAACGTAAGTAAGTTCCTTATTATGAACAGATAAGTGGGGGCAAGAAAGAGGAAGGAGAAAAACAGGAAGAAAAGAAAGGGAGGTAGACAAAGGGCAAAATCATTAGTAGGCACTCAATATTTGTTGAACTAAACATTTCGTTTGCATGTTTTCATGATTTAAATGTCATTCACTTCATAAAATAGCTGTGAGCCCTGGGAGGTTAATAACAGAACTGGAATTTAAACCCTGATTTTCTGATTCTGTCAAGTGCATTTTCCTTTGCAACGAATTGTTGGAAGAAAGATGAGGAAATGCATAGAAAAACACACGCAGGAAGATGATACAGAAACAAGAACTTCAGTGGGTTATATCCTCCTCTTGTGGTCTCTCTAATTATTGCCATTAAAGGCAGATCTGTTTAGCTACAAGCTGAAATGGTAATTTTATTCTTAGACTTGTGTTCCTAGCAACACAAGTTTAGTTTTGGATAGTCCCTTAAAACATAATGTGAAGGATTATGCCTACTATTCCTATTCTTTAATAGTGAATTGTCATATGTACTTGAGATAGTAAAGTAATACTATTAATAAGATTCCCTATCAATTGATATTGATACCTTAGCACCAGCTGTTAAAATAAGTCATGTACATTAGCTTGTTCTACCTATTGCATCTCAGTATGTCTAAGAAAATAGTTTTACTATGCATAAATCTTCTAGTTGAAGTTATCCTAAGTTTAACTTTTTATGTGGATTTTTTGAAGAGGTGTCCTTAGAATCATCAATACAATTTAGAAAAACAATTACTATTCAGTGTACATAGTTATCCATGATTGCATGGTATTTGGGTAAGTCTTCTAGGTCATTCCTTGCCTTCAGAAAAATAAATAGCTCTGCTACAGAAAAAAAACCATAATGTTTCTAGGGCTTGAGATGCTACCATTTCTGTCATTAGTTCCATCTCAAAAATCTTCTCATTTGAAAACTAAGGCAAAAAAGTGTCCATTCACATGCCTGCCCTAGGACAGACATGAGGAGATTGATGAATAAAAACTTCAGAGGGCCCTGATGTCCCTCAGACTTGTACCAATGCAGCCATGGTAAGTAACTTGGTTTTATGTCTTTCTTTTTTCCCTAGGAGATTAATGAGACCAGAAGGAAGCATGAAACGCGCTTGGTGGAGGTGGATTCTGGACGTCAGATTGAGTATGAGTACAAGCTGGCTCAAGCCCTTCATGAGATGAGAGAGCAGCACGATGCCCAAGTCAAGCTGTATAAGGAAGAGCTGGAGCAGACCTACCACGCCAAAGTGAGCAGTCTCCTCTGAGGGCTGGCTGAAACTCTTAAAACCATTACTTCACAGTCACCGTGCAGAATAGGACTTGATGTTTGGTTTGTTCTAGTTTTCTTAAATGAATTCCTCCAGTCTCCATGAATATAGAAAATTGATTTTTTTAAAAAAGCAGTTTTCTATAAAGCAACTGTTACTAGAAATTATTCAAAGAAAGTAGGGTTATTCCAATTTTATCAGAGGTACGGGTTTATCTTTTTGTCCTGTTGGTCATTCATGTCAACTCATAGTACTTAAACCCAAGCCATCTGAAGACACTTTCTTCCAATAACCAGTACTAATCATGCTCCACATCTATTTTATAGGAAGTGCATGTTGGGTTGCGTCTAGTTCTGACTTCCATGTCATTGTTGTGCATAGGTTGTGACCACCACACTTTGGGCTTTTTTGAACAAAGGCCAAATGGAAAGTCTCTGATACTTCTTCCTCTGCCACTATTATTCATTTAAAAAATATAGAAACTTCCCACTTGTATTGGCAGACCATGCAAAAATACATAAAATCATCAACGAGTATAGGCTTTCCTAGTAAATGATTTTACCTCAGTGTGTTAAATGTTACATGATTTGATTAAAAAGAGTTATTAGTGGAAGACTTAGAAAATTAGGGTCATAGAGGTGTTGAAAATATTTTCTGTTGCATGGCCTGAAACTGTTTGTGTTGCTTTTAGTCCATTGTATGAAGTAGTAAGTGGCTGGTGAAAGAGAGAGATCTTTTAAACTCTACATTCAGTTGTCCAGCACTTATTCAGTGCTAGGCATTGTGCTGGGCAGTGAAGGGGCTAAAGGATCGGTCAGTAACATAGACTGTGGCCTCAAAGGGAGCCGTGGAAGAGATGACATATGTAAAAATGTGTCTAAGACACATGCGGAACAGAATGTTATGGGCATTTGGAGGAACAGGATATTGTTTCTACTTGAGGAGTAGTTTTTTTGCTTCTGAAAGGAAGTGTTCTCATCTGGTTTGAAATAATCTATAAATAGTACTTTCTGCTTATTGCTTTATAATCTGTATTAGATTTGGTCGGTTAGGAATATGTGTGGTTTATTTTCCTACAGACATCACCATTAAATTGCCACTGCCCAGTCTCCTTATTAGCAGTATTGTCTGAGACATTAGAGATATAATGGATGAAATACCGAAGTAATAAACTTTGGGTATAGACTAGGTATATTAGCATAATTAAAGCTCATATATTGGAATTGAGTCAAAGTCAGAAAGACTTTGATAATTCATATCACATCCTCAAACTTCATGATGCTTTTCCTGTTTCATCAGCCAGTTACCAGCAGGGCTTAGGTTTGAAATGAAGTGCCTTGAGATGAATCATCCTTCCTCATTTGTTTGTTTACTAGATAAGGCTGACTGTGGTTTGCTTCTTCTTTTAGCTGGAGAATGCCAGACTGTCGTCAGAGATGAATACTTCTACTGTCAACAGTGCCAGGGAAGAACTGATGGAAAGTCGGATGAGAATTGAGAGCCTTTCATCTCAGCTTTCTAATCTACAGAAAGAGGTCAGTGTCTTCCCCTAAGAAGAATCAAAGTTGAACTTGAAGGACACCTCCACTGCGGTGGTCTACCTGCTTTGCTCTGCCTGAGGTCACTTTTCACACAGGATAGTATTTTCCCGCACTCTGGTTCACAGTGCTTCCTAGATTTTTTCATTTTGCATTAAATAAACATCCTCTGAGCAGAGACTGTTATTCCTAAATTAATAGATTATCCAGAGCTGAGATAGTTGCCCTTGAGGAAGCAACCTGCTGGGTTATATAGGGTAATATAAAAAAAAATTAATTAAAATACAATGTTTTACATTGCCTATCATATGTACTTTATTCCTCACAACATAAATTAAAAAATTATTATAGATCATTTTGTCCTGATAGTATTTTGAAGTTTTCGTGTAACAGAGCTGGAAGGACCTTTGAGTTCACTTGGTCTGAACATAGACCTAGGTGAGTTGAGTGACTTGCCCAGAGGCTGCAGGCTGATAAATGGATTTCTCTTCTAGTTCCCAGTTTTTCCCTTTATACCTCACTCTCTTCAAAGATTTTCTTCTACGAATTGAACAGATAATCTTTTCCATTGTACCATCTTAATAGGTACCTTGCCAAAAATAGATCTTGATATTCTTAATCTGAGTTGACATTTACTCTTTCTTTCCATTTAATAAATCATATTCTAGTTATCCTTTCTCCCTCACATTTATCTCCCCCCCCCCCCAACTTTTGGGTGCTGCTTAATCCACTTGACTGTGCTGGGTGTAGATGTTTTACAGGTGAGGACACTGAGGCTGGCCTGTGATTAAATAGTGGTTGGCTGTGAACTTGGCGCCACATCTTCTGACTCAGGTTCAGAGCTGTTTCCCTGTTTGCCCATTAGTTGTGGTCCCGTCCTTGCAAGTTTTTTTGTGAACTCCAGGTTAAGGGCTTTTAAACGCTGTTAGGCAGGGCCCTGGGGTTTTCCAGAAAAGCATTTCCTTCAGCCAGAATAGTTTTAAATTTCTCTGTCTTGGGTTGGGAGTGGGGGAAACCTTTCTACTAGTTCTTTCTGGTATCAGACTTTTATGATAAATGATAATATTTTGAGGAATATCTTCATTAGTTGATAAATTTTAGCCTTAGAAAGATCATTAAAAAGAAAAAAGCCATCTCTCTTAATATTTCCCTTTGTGTATCTTAAATAGTATTTGTTGTTGAGTCATATCAGTTTCATCATGCTACCTGTTAGGCCATGGAATTTCCTTTTGGTTATGTGACTCATGTTAGTGAAATACTTCTTAAATTTTATTTAAAATTGACATAGCCTTTTAAAATGCTGACTTTAGAAAATATTTTAAAATAATATATAGATGGTGGCAGTATTATGTTTTGGAATCAGGAATTTCATATATTGCTTCTGGCATTTCTATCATTTCTGTCTAGATTTTTGACTTTGGCCACATTAATTGGTTGGTCAGAGTCTGGCCTGCAGAAGAGTCTCCAGTGGCACTTTGAAAGTACCTCTAATTTTTGTTTTTGCTAACACACTGGCTCTGGAAACTTCTGATGCAGCTAGACCATAATAAACTAGTATAATTATGTTTCATATTATAAAATAAAACAAAATGAAGACCATTGGAAGTTAGTCATGAAATTTTAGAGTTAGACGTGGGATCTTACAGATAGTCTGGTTTGATCTATTCATTTTCCACAGATGGCTGCTGGTTTAGTGAGGTTAGTTACAGCTTGCCAGAAGTCTCATAGGCAGTTAAGTTAATGGCAGAGTCAGGAAGAAGAATCTAGGTCTGTCTCTCATGTTGTGTTCTTTGTATTTCACTACATAACAGGTGTAGTGCAGCTATTTAAAATACAATTCACAGCCAGCCCTGATGGCCTAGTGGTTAAAGTTCGGCACTCACCACTTTGGCGAGCCGGGTTTGCTTCTTGGTTGCGGACCACACCTCACATCTGTCAGTTGCCATGCTGTGGCGGTGGCTCATATAGAAGAACTAGAACAACTTACAACTGGGATATCCAACCATGCACTGGGGCTTTGGGGAGGAAAAAACAAGAGGAAAATTGGCAATGGATGTTAGCTCAGGGCATTGTTTGAAACAAAAATACAATTTAAATATTTCTATTTAAAATACAAAATGATTCAGGGTAACTTTAAAACTTTTTTCTACCTAGATTTTGATTTTTCCCTCTTAAGGAACTTTATCACATTGAAGGCAGACAAATAGAGACATTTTTGCGTTTCCAAATCTAGGATCAGAGGTTGTCTCTGTATCTTGGGTAGTTTATGTCTCTCATCAACTTTCCTTTAGATTCCACCTTGCTGCCATTTTTCTTTTGGAGGAAAGAAAATATAAGAAGCCTAAGAGGAAGAAAATAGATTTCTCAGTTTATAGCATGGTTTTTGCAAATGCAATTAAATGCAAGTTCTCTAAGGCAGGGATTATATTTAGCATGACTCTTAAGATGAATGCCTGCTTCTGATATAGAAAGTCAGATGCTACTCTGGATTTTAATTGGTTGATTGATTATTTTTTAAATAACCTTTTTATTTTGGCATAATTCTGTATTTACAGAAAAGTTGGCAAGATAGTACAGACAGTTTCCCTATCTCCCATACCCAGTTTTCCCCCACTGTTAGCATCTTATGTTACTATGGTACATTTGTCAAAGCTAAGACACTGACATTGGTCCATTACTATTAATAGGCTCTAGACTATTTGGATTTCACCAGATTTTTCTGTTACTGCCATTTTCCTCTTACATGGTACCACATGACTCCCTAGTCTCCTCTGGTCTTTGACAGTTTTTCAGGCTTTCCTTGTTTTTCATGACCTTGACAGTCTTGAGGAGAACTAGCCAGGTATCCTGTTAGACTGTCCCCCAATCTGGGTTTGTCTGGTGCTTTTCTCATGATTAGACTGGGGTTGTGGGTTTTCAGTGCCCTTGTTGTCACATCATATCAGGGATTACATGACATCCACATGCCATCATTGTTGATGTTAACCTTCATCAAAGGTAGTGTTTGCTAGGTTTCTCCACTGTCAAGTTACTATTTTTCCCTTTCCATACTCTTCTTGGGAAGCAAGTCACTATGTCCAGCCTACTCAAGGGTGAAGGGCAGGAATTAAGCTCTACATTCTGAAGGGGAGTATCTACATTTATTAAATAGAATTCTTCTGTAAAGATTTGTCTCTTCTTCCCCTGTTTATTTGTATATTTATTTATTCATTTGTTTATATCAGTATGGACTCATGAATGTTCATCTTATACTTTGGGTTATAACCCAATACTACATTATTTTATTGCCTCAGATTGTTCCAGCTTTGGCCATTAGGAGTTCTGTCAGATTGGCTACCATGTCCCCCATTTTTCGAGTACTTCTTTACTTTCTGGTACTATAAGATGCTCCAGGCTCACCTCTTATCTTCCCTGCCCCAGCCCTAGGATCAGCCATTTCCCTAAGGAGCCCTGTTTTTTCTTTTTTTTAATTGGAGAAATGATATATAGAAATTAAGATCTGGGCACTGAGTGTGCTCATTGGTACTGGGTTTTCAGTGCTTCTAGGCCCTCTTAAGGGCAGAGCTAGGTAATATATGTGTGTATGTTAACCCATGTTTACACACTTATCTATACTTGTATCTCTGTCCACTTGTATTTAGCTAAACATGAGTTCATACAGATGTCTGTGACTCGACCTCTGTGCCACAGTGTTCATTTTAGGCTTTCTTCCTTGCTTGTCTGCAACTTTTCTCTCTGAGAGTAAGAAACCTGGTTTCTACTCTCCCGTTTACTTACTTGTTCAACCCCATTTACGTGTAAAGCAGTTTCAAAATTGTTATCCTATACCCCTGTGAGAAATAAATTTACTAACTAGAGTGTAGTATTTCTGCACAGTGTAGAGCTCCTTTTTATCTTTAGCCTTCCATATTTAATTTTTGCACAGTGTGTGCCCTTTCTCTCCTGCTCTGATGCAGCCACTTGTGATTCTAAGGGCCTAAGCTATCCATTAGTCTTTCTGTTTTTGATGAGGAAGATTAGCCCTAAGTTAACATCTGTTGCCAATCCTCTTTTTGCTGGGGAAGATTGGCCCTGGGCTAACATCCATGCCCATCTTCCTCTACTTTATATGTGGGATGCCTGCCACAGCGTGGCTTGATAAGTGGTGTGTAGGTCTGTGCCTGGGATCTGAACCTGTGAACCCCAGGCCACCGAAGTGGAGCATGCGAACTTAACCACTATGCCCCTGGGCCAGCCCTCCATCAGTTTTTTTTAATTGATTGCCTTTGTCATTTTCTGAGGCTACTGACATGAATTCTGTCTTGGACAAATGCAGAAGAGTAATTACCTAGTGAGCCATAAGGTTTCTAAGATGAACTTTCTGGTATAGGATGTGTGATTTCTCATTTTTTAAATACCAAATAAAGTTTCTATATTTACAATAACTTTTTACAGACCACACTATACTGTATAGTATTTGTGTGCTGATTGAGCATGGAGAGCACAGCAGTCTTAAAGGGACGCCATCTCTAAAGGGATAACCAGAATCTTTTTCTTTGGTTTCTGAATGGTTCCAGCAATTCTTCAGAACATACTGGTACCCACCCTTAGGTTTATCAATGAGTTTCTGTCTTCTTAGTATTTTCTTTTGTTAATTTATACTTTTGAGCAAGGCTCGTAGGGGAGCCAGACTTGACTTACTGAAACCACAGCTTAAAAATTTATCTTATTTGGCTAAATACAGAAAAACTATATGTACATTTATGACACTAATATTTGATGAATATATCTTTTTTTAGTCTATTAGAAGCCAAAACTTCCCTGAGGGCTATATTTTATATTGGAGGAATTTTGGTTTTTAATTTCTTAAAATTAAAATCTCGTGAATTCTAATGTTAGAGATTCCTTAGGGTTCTGTTTGTTTACCAGTCCAGGAAGCGGTTTAAAATAGCTGCCTTGTGCTAATGTTGGAATGTTCCTAGAAAGTAAATGTGTTCCCTTGAATCTGAAGTCTAGAGCATGTTTGGAGAGGATTCAAGAGTTGGAAGAGTTGCTTGCGAAAGAAAGAGACAACTCTCGGCGCATGCTGTCTGACAAAGAGCGAGAGATGGCAGAAATACGGGATCAGATGCAGCAACAGCTGAACGATTATGAACAACTTCTTGATGTAAAGTTAGCTCTGGACATGGAAATCAGTGCTTATAGGAAACTTTTAGAAGGCGAGGAAGAGAGGTGAGTAATGAACTTGTCACCCTACCTGATAGTCTACCTGTAGCCCCCACCCTTTTTATTTGAAGAAAAGTAAGTAGGATTTTTTAACAATTAAAGCAACTTTAAATATTTTGTGTCATTTCTTTTAACATGTTGGTGTAGAAGTTGGTCGTAATAGATCATATTTCTACCTCAACAACAAAAAATGTTCAAGTAGTCGTCGTCTTATTGTTATTTCAAATGCTGGACTATGTCAGGATGAAATCTTTGAGGTTTTAAATGTTTTGATAATTTAATATGTTGCAAAATATCAGATTTGCTGAAAGAGACTTTATACTTATTTTTCGAATCTGGGAAGTATATAAATCATTTTAACACCTATTCTGAGAAAAAAGTTCCAAAGGGAAAGTGCCTGATTTAGAATAAAAAGCCATTCGATTTCAATATTACTACATTGTGATTTTAATTTTGTAAAAAAGAAAATACTGATATGAAAAGATTAAGGAAAGTTTACTAAATGTAACAGTGGTTGTGGTAGGGGCTTGCTAGGTGGGATGATTTCCCCCACTGTTTCCAAACTTCTTACATTATGGCTATATTCTATTCCTAGGAAAACATTAAAATTATTATCTTTTTAAAGAAATTTGATAGTGGGTATCCTAGCATTAGTAAGTTTATCTCAGTTAAGATGTATATCAGCTTTGTCTAACGGATCGTCAGTAATGTTTTGCTTTTGAAATGCATGTGCAGAATATTAAGGTAGGAAAGGTATATGTGGTTCATAAATGGAACATTTTATTTCCCCCTGTAGATTGAAGCTCTCTCCAAGCCCTTCTTCTCGTGTGACAGTATCACGAGCATCCTCAAGTCGCAGTGTGCGCACCACTAGAGGAAAGCGGAAGAGAGTTGATGTGGAAGAATCAGAGGCGAGCAGCAGTGTTAGCATCTCTCATTCCGCTTCAGCCACTGGGAATGTCTGCATTGAAGAGATAGATGTTGATGGGAAATTCATCCGCTTGAAGAACACTTCGGAACAGGTGAAAAGCACAGACTCATTTTTTTCCCAGCATGGCTTTGCTGATTGGTGGGCTCTCTTGTCATTGTAATAACTGCTCAGCCTTTATTTGGATTCTGTAGTCTTCATGGACTAAGAGTTTCCCTCCTCCTTTTTACTTATATTCATGAAGTAAAGTAAAATAGGAGGAGAGTGGAGGTGGTTCGCTTAGTGGTTTAAAGATTTCCCTCATTAGCCCTTCTTTACAGAGCCAGGGCTTTTTTTCACACCTGATTTAGAATAAAAAGAATTATTTTGTCACAGTGGCCTTCCAAAGGATGAATTATTACTCCTGCCCTAAGCAGACTTGTGAAAAAGTTGGAGTGTGGGTATAAATGATGGCTATTTTTTCAAAGTTGTTAACTTTATGAAAGGAAGAAATATGAGCCCAGACTCAGATATGTGCAAGGAGTGTTTTTCTCTCTGAGTGAATGAACAAATGCTAATGATTTAATATATGTCAAAAATAGTATGAAGACCTATCTTGAAATTAATTGTTTAAAAGTAAACATAGAATATTCATAGCAGAGAATTCTGAAGTTTCTAGCTGGAGCTTTTGAGAACTCAGTAGTGAAGGTCCTCCCTGGCTAGGCATCCATGGAGCTGGGGGCCAGGTCTGGGGGCTTTGGGGGTGGAGTGGGATGGATGTCACTTCCTGAAGCATATGTTCAGGATTTATCAAACGTGAAAATCACTCCTTTTCTCACCAGAGCTATTAAAACTATCTTGCATGTGAATGAATAAATGATTTGGCTGGGCAAAGGAGCACTAGCAGTCTGATCCTCAAGAGAATAGGCTCTAAGCCCTCTTAGTCATGACTTTAAAAGCTCAAGAACAGAGTAGCGTCTACTGCTCTACTGTTGTAGTTTAGTATTTTTCAGAAGGCATAGCAGCGCTGTATGGAGCTGTTCTGAAGCTGGCTATCAGCCTGGTTTGTTCCTGTCTTTGAGGTAGAGATGGATATAAATTACTGTAGCTAACTGCTTTAATACTCTGCACCTTTCCTCAGGTGTCAGGCAGGTCTGGGCAGCGTGGGAGCTGGAGTTAATAATAACTAGCACTTGGGACTGGCTCACTGCATCATTGACCCTTTTTGAGCCTCTTACGCTTTAATGTAAGAGAGTTAAATGTGGGCAGAAGCAGGTACAGATGCAGAAGAAAAAGGACATATCTTCTTCCATGTGTTTCTAAGCTTATGTGTCTGTGTTTTAGAACCTTAAAGTAATCAAATATTAGATGTTTATAATTGTGATTATGACAGCTAGATTGTGTTGTAAATTTAAAAGACCCATCTGATCTAGCAGTGAATATGACCACTTAATTTGGTTCACATTCCTTTTTTCCAGTTTTGTCCTCTTTAAAATTAAGCACCTTAATAATTAAAACTGCAGCATCACTGAAGTTGCTGTTTTGCTGAATGACAAAACCATGTTTTCTTTTTGTAGTAGGAAAATATGAATCATGGGAAGTCAGCCATAAACCTGTCTTAGTTTAATTGCCTGTACAGGTTCATTTCTTTGATTGTTCCATAACTTTCTGTATGTTTGAAGTGACCTTTTTAATTTTGTTCTGTGAATAGGATCAACCAATGGGAGGCTGGGAGATGATCAGAAAAATTGGAGACACGTCAGTCAGTTACAAATATACCTCAAGATATGTGCTGAAGGCAGGCCAGACTGTTACAGTAAGTGAATTTAGTCATTTAATTTAACTTGGTTGTCTTAACTAACAGTTATAGTAATTCAAGAAAATTTTTGGCCTAAAGAGAAGCCTTTTAGAAATGGTCATTAAAACATCTTTGACATTATTAGGGAATTAACAAGTGCTATTAAAGATTTTAAAAATTCTTTCTTATTGAGAGTGATAATTAACTATTAAAAGTGAAAGAAATGACCTTTGAATTCTTTTTATTTTGTCTACTCCAGTAGATATAAAACAGCTGTCTCTTGACTGATAATTGTAGCCCAGTGTAGTTTAGGAGGTACTGCTTGGCATCAAGTACTGTTAGGAAGATAATCTCTTAATGCTAGGGTATGCCTTAAAACCAACCTTCAGCTTTGGGTGAGTATCAGAATCATCTGGGTAGTGTTTTGATGTGCCTACCACCTCACCCTCAGTCAGTCACCATCTCTGGTGTTGGGATAAGGGCCCATGTTCGAAGAAAAGTCATTAGGTGATAGGTACTCCTGTAAAGAATCACTCCTTTAAGCATATATTAGCAAGGATAATGTGGTTTTTACATAGTATCTAAGGTTCTAGATTTAGAGAGAGATGGGCTATGTGCTGTTCTGACTATTTTGAGTTCTAAATGGTTCTCTATTGCTGTGTTCTGAAATACTTAACTCTGTCTTTAGTAGTTACTAAATATCATTATCTCACTTTTTAGAGAAGCATGCCTCATTGAGCAAACACAAGATTCCTTTGCTTTCACTTAGTAAGTTGATTTAGCAAACAGTAAAATATGTTAGCTTTTGATATAGAGTTTAAAGAAGTCACTGTTTTCATCCCTAAAGAATGTAGAGATGACTGTCTTTTATCAATTCTTTTTTTAAAATATTAAACAAATGTTTTAAGTTTTGATAGAAACTTCACTTAGTGTTTAAAGATCAGAGGCTCAAACCGGTTAGAACTTCTCTTTTAAAAAAAGTATTTATAGACCTTGACACCACATTGTGAAAATATCAGATGTTAATTTTGTAATAATGGGTAAAAATGGGAACAAATACTCTAACTACACTATCCTTTGTTCTCTTTAGTAATTATGATAGAGAAAATTGCTCAGTCCCATTATGTGTCTTATGGAAGCTGCATAATAACGGTGGAAAGAATTTGACATTTTAATTCAGAAGATTCAGATTTGAGTGTGCTCTCTCTCTCTCTAAAGTAATATGAAACCATTAAGCCAATCATCTGCTTTTTCCACTGGATACAGTTCCTTAGGGACTAAATAGATATGTAGGTCTAGTAGAGAACTCAGTTATCATATAGAATAATGTAATGCATTTTTTTTTTCTTCAGGTAGCCAGCATTAAATGTGATAAACTCTTTGGAACATGGTATCGATAAGTGATCTTTCTGTAAAATTGTACAAGGCAATAGCAAAGATCAGTTTAAAACTCTAAAACACAAATAAGAGAACTACATATGTAATTTTAAACTTTCTTGCAGTCACATTAATTTCACACCTTTCTTTTAATTTTTTTTAACTTTAGAACTATATTTTATTTAACCCAGTATATCCAAAATATTACCATTTCAACATGTGATCAATATAAAAAATTATTAGTCAGATATTTTACCTTTTTTTTTTTTGAACTGAGTCTTCAAACTCACAGATATCCTTACAGCACATCTTAATTTGGATTAGCTACATTTCAAGTGCTCACAAGCTATATATGGCTACCATATTGAACAACACAGGTCTAGGACATATTAGTTTTAGGTTAAATTACCCAGTAAGGTTACTGACATTTTATGATTAACACTAAGCCAACTATATGATTCCATATGGACTAGTGAAAAGTATTGCTTGAAACTGGGAAACACTAACATCTCACATAACGTGAAAGTCAGCTCAGATCCTGTTTCTTTTTTTTCAGTTTTTTCCCAGTAAATGTTCTCTGTCCCTTTCCATTTATAAATCTGATGGAAGATCTGGAAGCTTCAAGTGAGCATCTAAAGAGGAAGGGCTCTCCTAATCAGTAACTCATAAATTTTTCTCCCCATTTAAAAATATACATGCCTATACCATCTCCAGTCTTCCTTTTGGTCATCGTATAACCCTTGATATTGTAAAACAACTTATGGGGTAGAAAACTTTTCTGTCTATGTCATATGGTCTTTTCGAAAGACCAGGACTGGTTGTAGGGTCCCTACAAATGAGGACATTGAGGTTTGTAGAGGTGTAGTGATTTTCCAGGATTTAGCTAAGTTTTGTGACTCTCAGGTTTTCTCCACTCTACTCACACTCTTCTACCAATAAATATATAAAAAGTATGGCAGAATTTCCATGCTGATGAGAAGGGAAATATAATTATTTTCTTTGTTTTGCCTATTTCAACAGCAATCATATTTTCCATTGAATAGTGGCTGATTTGTCCTTTTCCTGTATTCTTTTTGGAGTTCAGTGTCAGACATTCCCAGGTATTGTGACACTGTCCCTGGTTGGAGACATACTGTTTCCATAAGAGTATTCTAGATGGGCTCTCTGCTGCAGAAGTTTGAGAGAAGTTGGTCATCCCCTCAATTCCTGCTGTAGGCAGCTGAAGGATACTCTCGGGGGGAGTCAGAAGGCTCCTCCATGGGAGGATGGTGCATAAAACCACAGAATAATAGAATGCTGACAATGAGAGCTAATATTCATTGAGTGAGCCAGCCCCTCTATGTGGGTAACCACTTGTTCTTCACAACAATCCCATGTATTATAGGTAGCATTTCTGTCCCATTTTAAGGATGACAAAAGTAAGATAACTTGCTTAAGGTCAGCTGACATGTGGAGGAGCTAGGATGTGAATATAGGCAATTTCACTTCAGAGGCCCCTGTGTGTCAATATTTCCATTTATCAGTTGGGGAAGCTGAGGCCTGATAAGCTTCTGTGGGTTATCACAGCTAGTTAATATGAGCAAGTCTGAAGCTGGGACATAGTTCTGAGACTTTTAGAATCAGTCCTCTTACAAGGAGTTCAAGTCTCATCCTCATGTTGCTGTTATTGGCATGTGGGAGAGCTGGGTTCTGAGTAAGCTGATGTCCTTTCTTTTTTCCAGATCTGGGCTGCAAATGCTGGTGTTACAGCCAGTCCTCCCACTGACCTCATCTGGAAGAACCAGAACTCTTGGGGCACTGGTGAAGACGTGAAGGTTATATTGAAAAATTCTCAGGGAGAGGTATGGTATCATTACCATCGCAATGTTGGTTTCATCTCAAAGTTAATCATGCAAGTGTGATTTCTTTTCAAAAATCAAACTGAAATGTGAAGTAACTGATTGCTTAAATCAGATCAAGCCTGGGGGGTAATTCAGAGTGAAGCTGACCTCAGATTTTAGGAAGAACTAGGAGTGTATCATAGAGGACTGATTAGTAGCACAGGCTCCAGAGTCAGTCTGTCCACTTTCTGTCTCCACTGCACACTGGCGTGACTTGGGGCAAGTTCTTTCACCTCTCAATTTTTTTTTTTTTCCTAAATTTTTATTGATGTCTTAATAGTTTATAACATGGTGGAGTTTTAGTTGTACATTATTATTTGTCCGTCACCATATGGATGCATCCCTTTCAATTTTCTCATTTTAAAATGGAAATAATAATAAGACAATTAATATAAATGAGGTAATATTAATATAATGAGAATAATATAAATGAGACAATCCTTAGGAGTTGCTTGGAACAGTGTCTGCCCTCTAGTAAATGCTCATGGTACTAACCTTGTTACTCGTGTTGATGGAACTCTTGCGTTTGAAGATTGTGGAGTGTATGTCTGCTTGGGTGTGTGTTTTCACCATGTCAGTCCTAGAATTCTCACCAAAGTACCTTACCTACCTGCATTGTCATGTAACACCCCCTGGCCACACACCCCCAAGAGATGAAAGTGTCTGAAGGAAGGAGTGGTTGCAGGTCCGTCACAGAATCCCCTTATGGGCTCCTTCTCTGCTCCCATAGTGCCGAGCGCTGACCCCTTACCTGCATACTGCTAGTCTGGTTGTCCTCTCTAACTAGAATAATAACCACATGGAGGGCAAGGACTTATTCGGATTTTTTCCTGGTAGCATGCCTGGTGCATAGTAGGCATTCAGTAAGAATTTATTGGATAAATTTTTTTAAAAAATCAAACATGGACCTTCATGAACAGTGTTCTTATGGGGGCCTGAGGTGTTTGCATGAGAAGCCCTGTGCCTGGCCGTCTCACCCATCCCTCACTGTAAACATGCACATGTGTTTAGACTGCTCTTCAGAAGGAATTTATTGTCTCCTGAACGGAGAGTGCCCTTGATCTCAGGCTGAGACTGAAAATGAAACGGCATCTGCTTTTTTCACTGTAGATCTCAGTACAGTTGTGTGAGGTTTGGGTGCATCCAGGGAATTCTCCAGATCCCTGCTGGGTTCTCAGGGTGGGGGAGTAGTTTACAAATGCCTTCAGTAATTCGCAGACTTCAGAGTGCTGGATCCCCTCTGTCTTCTGTGCCGAAGCCCTCGCTTGCTTCTTGCCTTCGGCACCTTGGAATTCTTCCCAGCTGTCTTGGGTGCTGCCACCCAAGGGCTGGAATTATTGTAGCTCCTACACCATCTGCAATGGGCGGAATACATTGTCTCTTTCGAAACAGCGTTACGGTGTGATTCACTCAGATGGAAAAGCACGGTTATAAGGGGCCATGGCAGATGAAATAGGCTTTTGTGAGCCATGGAATCTAGTTGCCATCTATACTGTTTTTTTTATGTGTGAAAATGTGTTCCAAGTTAGAAATAATCTTACAGGAGGATATTTAGAACGCAGCAGGTTTAGAAGCCCACACAGTCGATACAATGACATGTGAACAAAGTAGATACCATGACCTGGGACAGGTCTTGAGGTCATATTACAGATGACATTTTAATAAAGCTCACTGAAGCTCAGATTTCCTTTCCTAATTCAAACCTCTGAATATTAGATTAGTTGGTTGGTTTGTCTCTTCTTTAACAAACTTCTACTGCCTTCTGCTTTCTAGGCTCTATTAAGTGACTTGTGTCAGAAATAAGGAAAGTATCATAAATACAGTTCTTATTTCTGTCATTGTCAGACAAGAACTTCTGGCATTTATTCATTTAATTCTGTAAGACCATGTCCCAGACCATATTTGCAACAATCTATAATTACCACCATGAAGGCCACTTTTCTGTAAGATTGTAGGTAATTGGCTTAAGTCAGTTTAATTTTTTATGTATATTTTCTTCTTGCTGAGGCATTGGAAATGTCAGAAACCCAATTAAATTGGCTTTAAAATAATGGGAAAATATAGGCTCGCAAAACTAAAAATTCAGAGATAGTGGACTTGATCCCTTGGCTCACTCAGTGTCCCCAAGGATCTTTCTGTTATCTCTGCTTCCCGAGTTGTCTCCCTCGTGGATGCAGGAGAGCTGCTGGCTGCTCCAAGAAGTGCACTATTCCAGGCTAGCTTCTTGTGGGAAAGAGCGTCTTCCCCCATGAGGTCCCATCCTGGGCTTCACTCTTAGTATACCAGCTTGGGTCACGTGCCCACCTCCAAACCAGTTCCTGGAGTCGGGAGGACAGGGTGAGAGCTTGAGCCTTCTTTGCCCCTTGACAGGTACATTACACTCGGCTCCTTATGACACACATGCCACATCTCCATGGGAGAATGGGTATCCAAGTAAAACTGGGGGCTCTTACTGAGAAATGAGGGAGGGAGTGCTGGATGATTAAAAATAGCAAATGTCGGGGCCAGCTGGTGGCGCAGCAGTTAAGTTTGCGCTTTGGCAGCCCGGGGTTCGCGGGTTTTGATCCCGGGCGCCTGCAGATGCACTGCTTATCAGCCCTGCTGTGGCGGTGTCCCATATAAAGTAGAGGAAGATGGGCACGGATGTTAGCCCTGGGCCAGTCTTCCTTAGCAAAAAGAGGAGGATTGGCAGTGGATGTTAGCTCAGGGCTGGTCTTCCTAGGAAAAAAAGAAAAAAGCAAATGTCACCATGGTAAAATAAAATGTTTTTGTATGAGGGAAATAAAAAATAAAGCAGTTTTCTCTGTATCTTCCAGAATATAGGCATAAGTGAAACTTTTGTATATGTAAACGATTACTTATGTATACAGAGATATAGTTTAACAGTCAGCTACTCCATTAACAAAAACTGCCCTGATTTGTAGCATTTGCTGATTCCTGTGGTGTAAATACTCCCACCGTGGTGATTTCAGGCTGTCAGCGTGCAGTTACAGAGCACAGAGTTGTGAAGAGATAAGCACATTAGCTGGTCTAGCTGGCTCCAGTGCACTGCTGAGTAGATGGCTGTACCTTCATGTGCCCAAGGCTTGAACACGGGCAGACCGATACTACGTTTTATATAGAGACCATTTATTTATGCATGCCTTTCAGGGCACTTGATAGGGTTAGGTATCTTGCTGAGAAGAATTTTTTTGGTAAAGACGTTTCTCTGTTAGCGTCTTGACTAATAACAATTTCCTGGGCTTAAACCTCCCAACAACTTTTGGTTCTAAATTTGTTATAGTATTTTCCTATCTAAATTTTTAGACATTATTTAGCTAACTCATTTTCCATACAGGTTTTCTGCATTAGATTAGTTGGTTTCTAAATGTCAAATGAAAAGTGCTTAACAGCAGGGTGTTACATTAAAAGTAGTTACGTTGTAATTTATAATTAATGAAGTTGGGCAAGTTGTTTTCTAAGCTTCTCATTTGAGGCTAATACTCTTATGTTACTTCATGAGCTTTAAGAGCCACTGCTTCCATATGGGAGATGTATACATTGGCAGGAGCTACTAGAAGCTGGAATGTGAGAATTCTATAACAACTTTTCTTTGACTTTTTTCCCCTCATTTTAAGATGAGTTGAAGAATGCTGGGTACAGTGAAAGCTTTTTGAGAATCTTTTTTTCTGTTTGGTATGCCACCATCCCCCAATCGATAGCCTAGTTCACAGAATTGTAATTGATCTAAGGACTCATGGTTTGTATTAGTGCAGTTTGGTTAAAACAGGCTGATATTTGTGAAATGGCTATTTGTGTGTGTAAACATAGACTGATCTCCCAGAATTGAAGTTTCTGGCTAATTTAGACTCAAAATGGTTCATCTTCCTTGGCCCTGCAACAGTTATCAAAATTCCCCACAAAATATTACTGTACTCCCTTACTTGATTTACAAAATATATCCTTGGACATATTTAAAATGAAGTCTCATTTCTGTGACACTGTTTTTTGTTTTCTTCCTCTGCCATTTTAGACTAGTTGGTCTGTGTTAAATTTCAGATAAGCTTTTACTGACGTTACTTTAGCGTCTTCCTCTGTGGAGTTATCTTTCTTGAGTGACCTTAGGACATGGTACAGAGTAAAATTAGATGCTCTGCAGCACTCTCTAGGTCACACTCATTTACTTGCCGCCAGACCATCAGGTTAGCCTTGTGCTTAAACAGAAACACTGCTGCATTTGTGCAAGTCAGCATTCTCTGCAGGAGAGTCATCTGTATGTGAGCCTCTCAGTAGAAAATGGAAATGGTTACTTTCTGTCAAACTGCCAGTGAATGATGGGAGATCTAGTTTGGAGCGTCACTAGTATGTTATTAGTAAATAGTGCTCATCTGTCTCAATACTATTTCATTCAAGAGGAACCAGTTGCTGGAGGGATGAAGGAGCTTGTCCTTTTCATCTCACTCATCACGTGGTCCAGTTGCCACCATGGTCCCTGGGATCACAGCAGTTGGCCTCCAACTTCTTTTTGTTCAGCATTTATTTAGCACTTTCTCTTTGCCAGCAGCTGAGATTTTTACGCTGAATTCATGTTGAGTGTTATAAAGAATTTAGTGTGCCAAACCATTTACAGAATTCTTAGTAACAGAATGGGATAAAAAGCATTGGAAACTTCTCAGCAGGTGTTTCAAATTGGATACCAGTAGCTCCCCTGCAGGGAATATTGAAGATCTAAGAACTGCTACTAATTATGCAAAAATTCCTGTTCAATAGCTAAAGCTACTGATGAACCACTTATTTTTTTAATAATCCCTGATGTAGGAATGCTGTTTATTAAACTTAACAAAGAGAAGGTCCCCCTCCCCTGCAACCTTTTTGATTTTAAGTATGGTTTTGACTTAAAATCAAACTACTCTTATTTTTAGGAGGTTGCTCAAAGAAGTACAGTCTTTAAAACAACTATACCTGAAGAGGAAGAGGAGGAGGAAGAAGCACCTGTAGTGGTTGTGGAGGAAGAACTTTTCCACCAGCAGGTACTACTTTAATATATTTGTTTTAAATTTTATTAACAGAATTACATGAAAACCAAAACCAATAGTAGAGTTTGTTTTTTTCCTATTACTTGATGAACCAGATCAGTGATCTACCAAGTGGGCTTTGTTTTTCCTGAGGGGATGTTCAAGATAGCACATTAGGAGCCAGTCCTGATGGCCTCGCGGTTAAAGTCTGGCAGCCTGGGCTCGGTGTCCAGGTGTGGAACCACACCACTTGTCTGTCAGTAGCCATGCTGTGGCGGCGGCTCACACAGAGAGCTAGAAGGACTTACAAGCAGAGTATACAGCTATGTACTGGGGCTTGGGCGAAGGGAAAAAAAAGAAAGAGGAAGATTGGCAATATATATTAGCTCAGGGCAAATCTTTCCCACCAAAGAAAAAAAGCACATTAAGTACTGGAAGAAAATATTAGCACTTCTTTTTTTAAAACACTTGCTCATTATATCACATTTCAGTTTTGTCTTTTGTTTTATAATGTACATAATATGGTAGGACATGTATATCACTTATAAATAAGTATACATAGATTGGAATGCATACTCAAAATTATTTACTGAAGAATTCTGTGATTGAGAGATCACTAAATTAGAGCAAGCTTCTGCATATAAACTTAAAAAAAACAAAGAGTAATATTCAACTTCAGTATGAAACAAAATTCTTGCTGTATTAAGCTCCTAATCATCTAATTGCAAGGTAGATTTTAGCTGATGCTTGGGCTTTTGAGAGCCCTTGAAATAAACTCCAAATTTCATTTTAATTAATTAAATTAGAATTATTAATAACTGATGAGCCTTCAGTTTATAGTCTCAAGCTGTTTGAGTCTGATCATTAATCAAAATTCCTACCCTTACCCTTATAAGACTTCATTTCCATGTCTCCAG
This sequence comes from Tapirus indicus, assembly GCA_031878705.1. NCBI lineage: Eukaryota > Metazoa > Chordata > Mammalia > Perissodactyla > Tapiridae > Tapirus > Tapirus indicus. The sequence continues at coordinate 45,014,089 of CM062925.1, forward strand.
ATTTGTAAGTCTTTTCGTTCTGCTTCATTAGTCCCAGTCCTACTCCAAATAAACATTCTCTTTTGTGTTTAGCCTCCAGGGTTGAGACCCACTTGCGGTGGTTTATATGAAATAGAATGAATTTTTTTGCTTGGATATTTATTCATACATTTTGGAGGAATATTTAAGTACAGATACTTTAGACTTGGCTTTAACAAGAAACAAGGACAAGTTCTATTTCCTGCCCTTAATAGGAAGCATTATAATGACTGGAAGTAAAATAACAATATAAGAGAAATCTCAAGGTGCCAGACAGGTGCCTCAGAGCATGAGTCGTAGATGCTGGAGAAGGCCCTCTGGGCCACCAGAGTAGTTGAGATCTCTGGGAAATATACTTGGGGAGGATGGGCAATCATTTGGGTGTTAGAAGGCAGACGATGGTGTTCTGCGGGTGTTTAAATTATCTGTGCTACATTAACAGACCACCCCAAAACTTAGTGGCTTAAAATAATGATTTTTTAGTTTCCATGATTTTGTGGTTTGGCTGGGATCAGCTGGGTAGTTCTTTTGCTTCACGATGGAGACTGAAGTCAGTCATGCAGTTGCATTCAGCTGAGGGCTTGGCTGGGGCTGGAAAGTTAGCCATCTCTCTCTCCATGTGGCTTCTCATCATTCGGTAGTTTAGCTCTAGCTTCTTTATAACATGGCAGCTGGCTTCTAAGAGGATGAAAACAGTGTTAGGCTAGGCCCAGAACTGGCCCGATGTCCCTTCTACCATATTCTCTTAGTTTAAAGTAGATCATAAAGCCAGCTCCAATTCCAGGTGAGGGTAAATAGTCTCCACTATTTATTTATGGGAGGAATGGCAAAGAATTTGTGATGATCTTTAATCACAGGAGATATGTCAAGACTTAAGCACTTAAGACGCAAGTCCATCCGGTTGTAGAGTGTGTGTGAGAGAAACGAAGTTGGAAAGTTGGTGTTAAATCGACTTAGTTTAGAAAGCTTAGGCACTAAAGTAACTTCTGTACACTTTGGAGCAAAGGAGAAAATTGAGACAATATCAGGGATTGACTGTAGAAGGGAGATTGCAGAGACACTGAGGGAGTATATAAATGGAGATTCATTAAGGCATAGTGACTGAACTTGAGGGTGAGAGAAGAAAAAAAGAAGTCACAGATGTGTGAGGGTTTTAGGTTTTGTGATCAGAGAAAATAATGATATCAAGGTTCAAAAGAGGGAAGAAGGAAGGGCAGATCAGCTCTTTTGACTTCACATTAGAGAATGAATCCAATGACCTTTCGAGTTGATTACAAGTTTTTTTGGTGACCTTGAAGAAACCAATTTCAGTCCAGTCAAGTGGTGAGTCACAAGTCATTTTGTGAGGTTTTAAGGAATTAGTGAGTGATAAAGAAATGGATAGAAGGAGCCATTTTGACTTCATATTTGAGGATGAACCCAATGCAGACGCTTCAGGATATGAAAGTTGAGGATCCAGCCAGCCATAATCTTTGATGTGGTTGTTGAGAATGGAGTCCACTGATCTCCTTTTTCCTCAGGTATATTGAACAGTGGTTTTCAACCTCAGTTGTCTATTAGAATTACTTAGGGAGCTTTAAAATTATATATAAATAGATATTGTTCCCCAGTTAAATGAGAAATTCTCATTTAATTGATCGAGGGACTTAGATCAGGATTTTTTTTTAAGCTCCTCAGGATCTGAATGTGCAGCTAGAGTTGAGAATCACTGTTCTGTAATTTGTTGGAATATTCTAGGGAAGAAATCCATAAAAGAAGGTTCAAAAGGGTAAATGAGAAATTATAAGGGTCCATTTGACATTTGGTAATATGGATTTGTAGTATCTCTCTTGTCTTATTTTAAAGTACAGTGATCCATTTTCTTAGCACTAATTTTTCTTTCTGTTTTCCTCATCAGGGAGCCCCAAGAGCATCCAATAGAAGCTGTGCAATTATGTAAACCTCTCAACTATCTTCCTCAAAATAAAGAAGCATGGTAATCCTTACCTACATACAGTGCAGAGCCTTCTCAGAAGCACAGAATATTTTTATATTTCCTTTACGTGAATTTTTAAGCTGCGAATCCGATGGCCTTAATTTCCTTTTTTTGACACTGAAAGTTTTGTAAAAGAAATCATATCCATACACTTTGTTACAAGATGTGAATTATTGACACTGAACTGTGTACTGTTTGGAAAGGGTCCCTCAAATTTTTTGACATTTTTTTTGTATGTATGTGTTTTTTTAAGTTCTTATGAGGAGGGGAGGGGAGGGTAAATAAACCACTGTGTGTCTGGGTGTAATTTGAAGATTGCTTCATCTAGATTAGCAATCTGCTCTTGATTATTCTCTGCTCTATATAACGGTGCTGTGAGGGAGGGGGAAAGCATTTTTCAATATATTGAATTTTTGTACTGAATTTTTTTGTAATAAACAATCAAGGTTACAAATTTTTTTTAAAATAGAAAAGAGAAATTTTGTAAGAAGGCAATATTAACCTAATCATCATGTACGCACTCGATGAAGGATTCCACAAAACTTTGTTTTATGGTTACTTCTTAGATTCTTAATTCGTGAAGGGAATGGGGGGAGGGGAATGGGGAGGAAGGGTTTCTCTTAAAACGTATTAGTTGTGTTTTTTAAGATAGTGTAACTTGCTTAAATTTCTTATGTGACATTAACAAATAAAAAGCTGTTTTAATATTAATCTACTGTCTTTTTTAACTTTAAAAACATTTTGAGGGGAGAAAAGTATTGTTTCAGTTTTGTTTTTGATAAAAATAATTTGGCTTCTTACTTGAACTAGATTTTTCTTGAAGGTTTTGACAGTGAAGAAGATAAACACACAAGGTATTTTGGAGTTCTCCCCACTTTTCAATATTCTTTTGTCACTAGTAATAATAATAATAAAAGCAATAATCATGGCTAATTTTTTTTGAGCCATTGTGCTCAGTGCTTTACATCTTTTAGCTTATCAACAATAAGACCTTTCAAAATCTCTTTAAGTAGGAAAGCCAAATGGGAACATGGGGACAGTGGGAGGAGACATTGAGGAAAACATTCCTTTTAAAGGAAAAAAAATGGAGATTATATTTCTAGAATCTAGTTTTTCTGTCTTTTAAAATAGGGAAAGATAATTGATTAAAAGCCACCTTTCAGAGGAGTAAGGTATGAATGATGTGAAATACAGGTAGGTGTGTGCTGTGTGGGGTAGCTTTGTTACATAGAGTGATAATTAGGGTGTCATTTGTTACGGGTTTTGGGAATTTTTGTCTTCTGATTGCTTTAACTGAGTTCATCTTGCAGAAAGTGGAATATCGAATCAGACTTAACAGATGATAACATTTCAGAAGCTAACCTAGAGGCAGTGTTTGCCTTTCTCTTAAAATAATCCTGCAGTAAGCTGCTCAAAGGCGACCAGCTTTCACTTGAAAATAACTCACAAAGTCCCAGAATTACTGTGCTCTGCAGATTTACTGCATATTCTGGTGCCGTCGCAGACACAAGATAAATGCTGGCTTAGAAATTCTGTCTGGTAAAGCAGATAAAATGATAACTTCTCAACACAGATTTATCTTCAGGATGAGAGTGGCAGTGCAGTTGTGGCCAGACTTGGTTGTGAAAACTTTGGCCACAAGATGGGGTTCTTGTCATCAGAATTCACTCAGGGTACTGCACTGCTAGATGAATTAGGTTATGGAAGCCAGCACTTTAATTAGTTAGGGATTAAGAAAAATTGACAGTTGCAATACAGAAGAGTAGTATATACTCTAGTGAAATTTAGAGTAAAAATCCAGGACTCAGTGAACACATAGTTTGGAGCCTCTGGATGTGTGCCAGTAGATGGTTGAGTCTGTTTAGACTGACGAACTTCAGACTAAACTGAGGTTTTCTGAGGGCGAGCTGCACCTACAGCTGTTCCCACAGAACGATGGGCAGAGCTCAGAGCACATGCTGCCTCTCTGTGTGTTAACTGTAGCTCTCAATGGGGGTTAGGGATACAGCACATAAAAATGCATTTCTGGATTACTGAACTATTTTATAACAAGCATGAGTCCCCCCTTATTTTGTCTTCGCTATTCTAGTTTCACCACTATATTTACACACAGGTTTATTTTTATTCCTTTTGTTTGGCTCTCATCTCAGTGTTCTTCACTAAGAAAATTCTGGATGCTCTTATTTTGTTGAATATTAACTCATCTCTGTTAACTGCTCTTTCCTTCTGGGATTTCTTTTAGACTTACATTGAATCTGCCCTCTTTCTTATGTTTTAGATTTCTCTGTGCCGTATGCTCAGTAACTCAGCAACTTCTTAGTGTGGATAATCTCACCGATTCTTTTCTGAGGCCTGTGTCATCTCTGTCTGCCTGTTGAGTTGCTAATTTCATTGACTATAGTTTTCATTTTTGAAGTTGTCTTTGATTCTTTTTCAAATTTTTCTGTTCCTTTTTCAACTTATTTTTTCATTATAGTTTCTTTTCTTTTAAAAAGCATTTTAATCATATTTATTTTATAGTCTCTAATTAGTTCTGTTTTCTTGAATTCTTGGGGGTGCTAATATTTCTGTTAGCTGCATCTGCTGACTCCCTAATGGTGGTTTGCTTCCTCTTGGGGCTTTTAGGATTGTGAACTCATTTTCAGCAAGGGTTGTTTATTTTGCAAGTGGTCCATGTCCCAGGGTTTTGATGGTGTTGCTGTAGAGCAATTTGGGGGTTTCCTGTGTCAGCTTCCCAGTGATTGTAGTGGTTCAGACTTTTTTTGGTGCTGTTTTTGCACCTTGTAGTGAAAATCCACTATGACCCTTGTGCGTGGGTGTTCTCTACTTTCCGCAGGTTGCTTCCACTTACCCCTAAGCCCCAGCGGCAGTGTGCCTGTGCTGTGGGCCGGCAGGCAGGGTTCAGATAGTGTGAGGTACGGGGAGTGCTCTAGGTGCTGAGCTTTATGCAGCAGTCTCTGTTCTAGGTCCTCTCCCTCGCATGGACTCAAAGCCATGTTTCCTATCCCCACCTCCCAGCCCCTAGAGCTTATATTTTCGACTTGGAGTTCTTTGTTCCTTTATGGCACCTGGACAGTTCTTGTTTTTTTAAGCTTGGCTCTATATTAAAAGCAAAAACTTACTTATATTTTATCAGTTTTATGGTGGAAGGAGTTCTTGTCAGTTTAGTCTGTCATCATATATAAGTACATATATATCCATATTTATTTGCAAATGTGTATATTTGTAGGAGATGATTATCTAAATCATGTTCCACTTGGTTTCAATCTCTTACCCACTTCATCTCTTTCCTCAAATCTTAAATTACAAAGAAATTTATTTGACTGCCCCTTCTTTTCCTGGCCAAAAAACATGTTAAAAACAAAATGAGAAACTGAAAAGAATCTTTACATAATCCATGCTTCTGGATCATTGGCTTCTAAACAAAATGCAGATCTTTTATTTCTATTGCATGAAGTAGAGCATGGATATGAATTTCAGGAGGTTCCACCACAGGAGAATGACTCTTAGGGTTCAAACTTTTGAACCTCTGAAGTGAAGTTCTGGTATTTCCATGATATTTACCTGGCAAAACCCAGAATTGTGAAATTGGGGCTGACTCTTGTTCCCTCCCCTACCGGAAAAAAAAAAAACTCCACCAAAGGAGGTAGTATCGAGGATTCTGTGTTTCTGCCATTTGCCTGCCTTACTAAAGGGACATTCAGAGCCAAATTGATGGGAAGGAGAAAAATATTTAAGCAAAATACATGCAAAACTCACAGAAGTCATGTTTCAGGTTGTGGAAGAAGGAGCTTCACACTAACTGCTGAGTGGGAAGAATGGTTAATTAATGGGGAACAATACTGGGAGTGGATGCCTCTGCTGTTTTGGAGGGTCAGAGTGGGGGCAGAGAAGGATCATGAGATAGACCACCGGGAGCCAGTGTGTGAAGTCATCTCACTCCCTGCTCCTACCCCTCACGTCCACAATCATGTATTTTCCTGCACTTTTAACAGCACAGTAAATCCTGTCTTCTGCTGACATTCCTCCAGAGACAAAATGCACCTCTCAGTTTAAGGAGACAGCTTGTTTAGTAGCTTAATTACTTTATAACAATAAAACATATTTGCCCAGATTTATTATGTGAGTGCTTCCTCCACCAGTCTGAATTGGAATTCTTGGTTTAAATGTTAGCCAAGTTTGCTCTTAGAGAAATGCAGCTCTTATTCCATTTCAGTGGTTTTTATACTTTTTTTGGCATGAATTACTTCAAATAGACCCTGGTCTGTGGATTGTAAAGATTCTGCATTTTGTATGCCATTTTCTTAAATATTGGTTTTGATTTAAAATAAGAAAATCCTCACTTGCCTTTTAAGCCTTTTTTCATGACCCACTTGGCCCACAGCTTGTGTACCCTAATCCTCTTTGCTACTGTAGCATCTGCCAGCCTTCTGAATTTCTCCATGGAAGAAGTTTCTGCCAGCTTTGGGGGCAGACCTTCTCATATGACTGTAATAGCGTGGAGGTCCCGTCATTACTGTTTGTTTTTCCTCAGTGTTTTGTGACTCAATCTGAATAATTATTTTCAAACTGTCTGGTTTGGTCTGTTGAATACAGTTGGGTATTTCCACACTCTCCTTCCATATAGACTGTCCACTGTGTGGCCACACCAGAGACACAGGTGTCTCACTGTGCTGAGTGGGGCTCCCTCTGGCAGACACTGGCTTCCTAGCTTAGTGGCTGACGGTGATCTTCAGAGGACCGTTCATTGTCTGGTTTCCCAGACTGTGAGTCCCGGTCCCTTGTTCCCTTCTTTCCTTCTCTTCTCCCTCCATTCTCTATGTTTGAGCCAGGGAGGCTCCCCGCTCACACTGCCTTTAACTAGCACTACTCTTTGACTTAGAGCCTGGCAGCTGGTGCATCCCCTTCCAAAGGCTGGGATCGTGACCCAGCCTTCCCCTTCGCTGCCAGCTCCCCACTCCTTTGTTATGCTGCCTTCCAGTTGGTGTCAAGAAGGGATTGAACCCAGGCTCTTTCTGGGGCCAAAATTCTGATGAACCATCTTCCCAGCTGCCCAGTTAGATTATTTCTCTTAAGTTTTTGTTCTGCTAAGAGAAATTGTTGGGAAATTTGAACCTCAGAAAAAATGAGCTGAAAACATTCATTGAGCGCCTGTTGCACAGTTCTCATTATTCTACGTCATAACAGAAATAGTGGGCCCGGACTGAACTCAGAGATGCAGCCATGGGGTCACCAGGAAAAGAAATGCTTATGTTTGCAAATCTGGGAGGAGTCCTTTGTGGAGAAGAAAGGGTTTGGGTACCAGAGGGTGATGCTTTGGGTGGCTCAGGGTGACCCCATACCAGAACTTGCTATAGGAGCCTGAAGTTGTGTCATGTACCTGGGGGAACTTTGGGACCCCAACCAAGACAGACTGGCAGGGGCAGGGTTCTGAATATGCGGTGCTGCTCTGACGCTGTGTGGGGAGCGCAAAGTATCACATGTTGGTCTCTTCCTTACACGTGGAATAGTTTCATTCTCAGGAGGAAAGAAAAGCAACATAAGATCCATAAAGAGGAAGGAGAGAGAAAGGGAAGGGTCATTGACTGAACGCTCACCCAGACGGGCAGTCTGCGCAGGGTTGACATATTACCTTAAAGCTCGCAGTACCATGCTCAGTAAGTGGTATTATCCTTGTTTTGCAGAAGGGGTAATGTGCCCAGAGGTTCAGTCATTGATTCACTCATTCTTTCCTTTAATAGCCATTCACTGGGGGGTTAGTTTTGCCAGGCACTGCCTAGCAGGGCACCAGGAATACCAAGGTCAGAGATGGGAACTCTGCGATCGATCACACAGGTTTGTGTCTTTGACAACTATGCCCATTCTCTTATCCCAGGCAGCTGTCAGAAAATAATTTACATAGTTTATAAATGAAAATGATGCTATTCATTGTCAAAAATGAATGGGAACAATTCCAATTGTCAGGTAATCCCCAAATCACTATTTTAAATCTCTGTTGTTTTTAATGTTCTTCAGATTAATGGCAACTGTAAGAAATATTATTTGCGTGGTGCAGTTTAGAAAATGTTTCCTGTAGATGAGCTGATTGGTGCCTATCCGCCACAAAGATGTGACTTAGGAGCAGGCAGGGGGTTCTGCTTCCACGGCCCCGAGCTTTCGCTCGGTGTTTCTGTCTTCCTCCTGCTGTCCTGCATTCTACACTCTCAGACAACACAGTAAGCCGAGGTCTGGGTGGACTGCCTTTTCCCGAGCTGGCTGCATTTCAGGAGGCACTTTCGCTGACATCAGGGAGGTAAAGTGTTCTGATTTACAAGTCTCCTATGGGGAGAGTCACCATTAGGTAAGCTGAGCAGAGGTGGGGGAGGACTGGCAAGTAGTTGAAAGCAGGTTGGGCTTCAGTGAAGCAACATGTTAATAACATGTCTAGGAATTGTTGAAAATGACCCAGACGGTGTGCAAGTACACCCCGATTATCCTAGTGGGTGGTGGGGAGGCGATGAATAACAGGAATTATTGGAACTGGTGATTCAGCTCTGATTAGAAAGGAGGTAAAAATAATTTTTTTTTAATGATAGAGAATTAACCATTCTTTAAAACATGCCAAGTGTAGTCATGGGTTATGTCCCAAATTTGTACTTTCCCACCCGGGTGGGCCTGCTCCATGGACAGGCTGCAAACAGAATAGAGTGGCATTATTTTTGCCTTTGAACTAGCTCTATGAATGGAAAACCCCTCATGAGAGCAGCAGTTGGTGACACGAAGTTGCTGTCACTTAGTGGTGTGATCCCAAAAAAGCTAACATTCTTGCTTCTCAGTTTCCTTATCTGTAAATTTGAGACTAAAAGTCCTATTACAGAGAGTTGATGGGAGAATCAAATTAGATCACGTGGAAAGATCATACCAATATAGTAGGTCTAAATAAATAAATAGGAATTGAAAACTAATGATTACTTCAAATTTTTGGATTAAAGGAATTGGGAAGTAAGGTGAGACTTCCATTATGAAATGGCAAGGTTGTTCATTGCTGTTAGTGTATGTAGGTCTACAAGTGAAAACAGTGTTGGTCAGGGTTAACATTTCTCCTGGTCAACTGAGTGGTTAAACAAGGAAAGCTATTGAGAATACTGGAAGCACCACATTGTACTCATTTCATGAATAAATATTAATTCAACAAACACTTATGAAGCACTTACTCCGTCCATGCTGTGTACTAGGCAGTGGCAATAAAATGTCGAGTGAAAGGAAATCCTGTCCTGACCCTGATGGAGCTTACAGCTCAGTGCAGGCATCAATCAAATCATCACCCAAATACAGAAACCACAGCTGTGGAAAGTGCGCTTCTCAAAGCAAGGCAGCACACACGGCAGCCTTCAGGGCAGCTGGTCTCTTGGGGGAATAGCCATTAGAAGATTTGGCTAGCCGGAGGCTGAGTTTCAAAGACGACAGTTCTCACCTTGGAAGAACTCAGCTGCGCAAACCCCCACAATCATAAGTGTGATTTACACTATGTTCAAATTCTTTGACTTCCTCTTAGGATTATTTGAGTTTACTGAAAACTGTGACCACCACCTTTCATAGTATTAGCTAAGGAATACAGCAAGTGGTCCTAAGGGCCATTTTGCTCTAGCCTAGTCCAAACTCCAGCCAGGGCTCCCTTGTGCAGACAGAGAGAGAATGGTGGAGGTGAGGGGCCAGTGTGATCACATCCCAGGAGGGACCCTCACGGGCAATGGTGGGGCCTGTTTCTCTGGTCTCCCCAGTGATCCTTCACCTGAAATTCACAGGTATTCAACTCAAAGGTGCAGATGAATCGCAGTGCTTCTGTGGAAGGGGAGCATGCCGAGGTCTGTCAAGTACTTCACCCAGCCAACTGAGCGGAATTCAGAGTCCAGAGGTTGTCTGAGACAATGGCTCTGCCTGCTATAACTGATGGGACTTGGGCTGGAACATGGAAGCACCTGGAAATTTGGAGTTTCTGGGTGTAAAGCTGCTCAAAGATAGGCTTTGTGTGTCATCTGCAAAAAGAAACCCATACCTGAGAGGGGTCACAATCCACCCCCATTCCCACCCTACATCCAAGGTTGGAGAAATGTTAAAGCAACTCTCAGTTTGATGAATAGTAAGATCTGCTTTTTTTACTTTGAAAACTGAATGTTACATGAGGGAAGATGACTACTTCCCAGTTAGATACTTTGGAAAGTACACTGGGATTTTTCCATTTTAGACACATCAGTTCTCCCATGAAGTAGTCTCCATTGTACTGATCTGTCCCAAGTCATTTAAACATTTAATCATGTGACTTGTCTCCCCTGCACGGAGGTGCGGTGTCCCTGTTGGATCTCTCTCTCTTTCTGACAGGAAGAGGCATTGGTGAGCTCTGTCAATGCTTGTGACAGGTTGGCCACGTTGGTACCTTTGCCCCTGTTGTTTGAAACCAAAGATGACAGTGACTGTCGAGGTGCCCAATGTGCTCAGGGCTCAAATGGAAAATGGAGGGGGTTTCTGGAAGATGTTTGGCAATCGCTTCTGAGTTTTGCATTGAGACCCAGGCATAGACAATCTTTTGGCTTGTGCCAGGTGGCCATCCTTCTCCAGTACCTGCCCACTGCACAGGGCCTGTGCACCACTGTGCACGCTGTCCTCCCGCTGCTGGAAGTTCACACCTGTGCTCTGCACCAATGCTGAATACCAACTTGCTGTGCTTGATCCATGGAGCTGAGATGACAGGATCTCGCTTGTCCCTGATGATGGAGGTGGGTTGAGTTCAGATTTTCATTTAAGAAATAATTCCAGCCTTCAGCTGGGAAAGGGGACTGATGTGTCACTGGGCAAGGCCTTTGGCATTCTAAAGCAACATGTGACCTAACCGGAGTGGATTTACCCTCTCCACCTCACCCAGGTTGCTAGAAGAAGTAACTGAGTCTTTGGTAACTCTTTCCCAAGAAGCATGATGAGGATTAGGAAACACTGAATTATGAAATAAAGAAAGGCAGTTGGGATGCTTTTGTCATCCCTGGCACATGTATCCTAAGTTGCAGTAATGGGATTAGACCTCTGATGGGGTACCACAGGGCACCTGCTATTAAGCAATTTGCTTTTCAGTGCATTCTTGTCAACAGGTTTGGTGGGCAGTGGCTGAACTGATGGGAATGACTTTGGATGGTTATAATTGGGAAACAAGTTAACGCTCAATGATACTGTCTCTGGGGTAAACGAGGAAACTGACAGGATTCCAGAAGGCTGTTCTTCAAGGGACTTGTTCGGTTCCAAGAAGAGACGGGAGGAGCAGGAATGTGAACATATGTGCTACCCATTAATTGACTTGTATGGCAAATTGTCCCCGTCTGGGGGCTTGTGACCTCTGTTACGTTCAGAAGAGCGACCAGGAGGTTGTGGAGACAGATGTGTCCTCTCCTCGTCTCTAATCCCCTGACCCTGGCTGGGCATATGGCTACTGTTTCCCTGAATCCTCCCTGGGTCGACTATTGCTGCTCACATCTGCTGCCTTGTTCTTTTTCCTCCTCACGCAACCCTGTTCCAGGCACTTCTTCCTTGAGTGGTGCCGAACTTAGCCACATGGAGCTGTCGTCAGGAGTGTGGGAGGGGGAAGAGAGAGGGACGAAGGGGTTTCAGAGGATTTCACCTTGAGATGCACCGATAACAGTAAAGAGTTGGCCTGGCCCAGGATTCTTTTAATGCCGTGTGTGTGCGAAACAGTGTGCTTTTTAATGTGCACGCCTGCACGCATGTGTCTATGTATGGGGGTGTATTTTCTGCTTCAGAATAACTTCTTAAATTGCTAAGTTTTCCTCTAGAAGAAGAACTCCACTTTTGGTCTGTGTCTAGAAGTTTTTAATTCATTTTGGACGACAGAAGGGCTTGACTCACAAAGCTTTCTCCTTATTTTGCCCTTTAGGTGGCAGGTCTCTGTTGTGCCCTGGGGCCCATAAGGCACAGGGATCACAGAGGATGTGCCCTCGTAGTGGCCCCTCTGCCGGCCCGCCAGGGGCACTCAGCCACTACTGCAACATTGGGAGGACTTCTCTGGTCTGTGGCTGGGGAAGCCTTGCTCAGGGCAGACCCGCCTGCCCAAGCACAGCTGCTCCTGGGGATCTGAGCGCCTCCTGGATTTCCCGTATTGGCCTTGTGACACGCAGAGAGAACTCCGAGAACAGGCTCATGAAAATCATCCCTCTCACCAGTGAAACCCAGCCCAACACCTCCAGTCTAAGCCATACATGTGCAAGTGCACCCACTGGCCTTATAAAAGTAGAATTGGGGCTTTGGGGAGCTTGCGGCCATTTCTCCCCTCTGTTTCCAGATTGGCGGGATGCCTGGTTTTAGCAGTAGGACTGTCTGATGGGTGACAACCTCACTGGCACCCTTCAATCTCAGCAGATCGTGGGGGTTTTTAATCGGATGCTCTGAGGCTGGTCGGTCTTCTATCCGTGGCCAATAGCATCATTCTTGGTGCAGAACTGAGGCCTCTTCTCTGACCTTCCCTTCCCTTCTCTTGGCAGTCCCTGCAGGCCCCCCCAGTCCTCACTGTACTGCCTGACGCAGTCGCACTCCAGCGCGGCAAACATCACAGCAGTCGACCTTGGCACATATAACATTTCTAAGGAAAATGACCAACCTTGACCCTACAGCCTCTGATTCCAACCCATCCTTGCTTTCTTGTGTTCATGCAGAGACTCTTACTCCCATCGCACTAGCTACAGCCCACCCTCTCCTCAGCCACTGTTCTCATCAGAGCCGTGCGTTCTTTCAGAGAGAGCTTGTGTGGGGCAGCTGTGCCCAACTCTTTTTTTTTTTAAATAAGTTTTTACAACGGAAAAGTTTAAACATATATAAAAGTGGAGAGAATAGTATAATGAACCCTGTGTACCCATCACTCAGCTTCAACAGTTACCCATATATGGCCAATCTTGATTCTTCTATACTTCCACCCTCTGCTCTGCCCTCCACTGAATTATTTTAAAGTGAATCACAGATATTGCATAACTTCTTAATAAATCCTTCAAAACATATCTTTAAGAGACAAGGACTTTTTATAAACATAACCGTAATTCTATTATCGTACCTAAAACAAATAATTCCTTAATATGGTCAAATATCCGGTGTCCAAACTTCCCTGATAGTCTCATGATTCTTTTTTTTTACATTTGGTTTTTCTGAATCAGGATCCAGACAAGGTCCACGTCACATTTGTTGATACATTTTGTAAGTCTTCTAAATGAATCACTAGGCCTAAGTGTGAATACTGCTGCTGCTGAGAAACCCTGCTGTTGGTGTCACTGAACAATTTATTATCCCTCTGGTTCCTGTAAACTAATAGTGAGAGCAGTGCTTGGTCACATTCAGGTTCAGTGTGTTGGCAAGAATATCTCACAGGCGTTTCTGTGTATTTCCTGTTGCATCACATCAGGAGGTACACGATGCCAGCTTTTCTCGTCTGTGATGTTAAGATTGATCTGTGCGTTTGGGTGTTGAGGGTCTGATTCTTCCATTGTAAAGTTCCCATCAGCTGACGGTTTTACCATCTGTTAATGATCTTTAGGCAGATCAATTATTTCACTTAGATTCTAGCATTATTTCTACATTTGTTAAGTGTAAGTCTTCTCTGAAGAACTTTCCTTCATCAATTATACCCCAAGGTACAGTGCACACAAGATACTTTTTTAAGAGCAGTTGTCAGAATAATGATTTGGTTCCTTAGCTTGCTCCAAAGGTACCTGGTGAGGTTTTCTTTTCTAAAGTATCCTTATAAACTTGTGAATTTTCACATAGATGATGTGCAACAATTCAGGGCAGTCTATTCCTTTTGATGTGCATATTGTCCCACCTTAGGCTAGTGGGAGACTATTTAAATTGTATCCTTCAGGGGCCGCCCGGTGGCGTAGCGGTTTAGTCCGCGCTTGGCAGCCAGGGGTTTGCAGGTTCGGATCCCGGGCGCCCGCCGATGCACTGCGTGTCAGCCATGCTGTGGCGGTGTCCCATATAAAGTAGAGGAAGATGGGCACGGATGTTAGCCCAGGGCCAGTTGTCCTTGGCAAAAAGGGGAGGATTGGCGATGGATGTTAGCTCAGGGCTGGTCTTCCCCACAAAAAAAAAAAAAAAAAAAAAATTGTATCCTTTGTCCTCTGGACACGACCACAGTAGTCTTCCTTGCTTTCTGTTATGACAAGGTGTTCCAGATTCATCTGATACATTTCCTGTCCCTGACCTAGAGTCAGATATTTCTCTGAGGAGACTTGATTCTTTTTAGTAGGAAAACAGTATTTAGAGACCACAACCAGGTTTTGAAGACTTTGCATAAATAGCAGTGAACCTGTGAGAGAGACACACAGAGGGGACCCAAGTCTTACACATGGGCGTGAGCAACTGCCACTGCCTTTTTCACCAGGTGTGTTAAACAAAATAAATCGCGCCCGCAACCCTCCAACAGCCTGCATGTTTGAAAGCCCCTTCACCTCTGCATGCCTCGCCTGAGTCTAATTCCCAGATCTTCTTATCTGAGTGAAGCAGATTACCAACAACCGTGGGATTCTCTCCTCTCGCCCCACCAGCCAGCACAGGCTTCTGCGGGGGAGGTTCAGGCCAAGAACTTGCAAGAATTCTGCAGCACTCCAGAGGTTGCTCCAGCCAGAGCTGCCCCTGCGTATTGTTCTGTGAGCCCTGCAGGGCCGCACCACCCCTTTCAGAATGGTGCCTGCCTTTGGGGAGTTTCTCCTTACACACAGATCTCCCCACTCAGGATTGCTAATTTTGTTGTAAGACGTTGCCCACAAGGACTGAGTCCTGCGCCCTCACACAGACTGAAGAACAGATCCAGCAACACCCAGAGTCTTAGATAGCTTACCAGAGACCCCTCCCCTTAATCTGTCTCCGTGGTCCAAGGCCAGGTTTGCTGGTGCCCCTAGCTGCCCTTGGAGAAACCCCACAGAGAAGAAGCCCTGAGTGGTGTCCTGTGGACTTCACTGAGCCGCCTGGCACCCTCAGCTGCGCATTGGAGGTGTCAAACATGGTTGGCCCTGCGTTTATTAGGCAGGGCAGTGAAGAGGAAGGTAAATGATGGAGAAAACCAGTGACATTTTTGAGCTCTGTAAGAGTACATTTGTATGTTAATATATTTCCAAATTAATTGCAAATTGCGTAGAAGCCAGCCTAAGCTTCCAGACTGTTCCAGTCTGTTTAAAGGGCAGGAAAATATAGTTCTAGTGTTATACTATAAAAGTAATGTCACTCGCTCATAGTGGGGGCGTCCTCATAGCAGGCCTCTCTGCTGCCTCCCTGGCCTCCATGGCACTGGGCGAGTGCTCTGCAGAGTCGCCCTCACAGAAGCTTCCAGACATTTTCCCTCACAGATCTCAAGACTGACTTAAAAAAATCCTAATGTTAGCGGCCTCTAAGCCCTCTCGGAGAATAAAATGCAGTTCGTATGTCCACCGAGTTACTTGTTTGCAGCTGGGGTGAAAGTCACAGATGCCTCCTTTCTGTGAACGGGGCGGGGAGAGAGGGTGCCAGGAGAGCTTGTCATTTTTATATAGGACAAGGCCCAACAGATCTTTTCCTGCCAAGCACTCCATTGCCCTTTGCACACACGGGGTCCCTAAGAGCCAGGGAGCCAGATGAGGTTACCTGGAATTGTAGAATAAGAGAGGACTAACAGACTTCAACACTATCACTTTTCTTTCAAATGAAATCTAGGTCAGATTCCCCGCTATATAAAGCAGAGGCTAAGTGACTGAATGGGGCAGGGGCACCGGAGCCAAGGATGTGGGGCTTTTGCCATGCCCTGTCCCCTGCAGCACCTCCAGGGCTCCAAGAAGGACTTTTTGAGAAGTGTGGATGGCAGATAGTATGGCAAACTTCCCCTGACTCATGGCTCCCCTGTCCATCTTCCCCCCAGTCAACCCTGGAAGTGCTAAAGAAGAGAGAGAATGGGTGGTGGATCCGAGAAAAGAGTATGAAAACTAAGGAACCCTCAGGCTACAGCAGGGGTGGGTGGAGAAGGACTAGATGCCACACCTGGGGAACGGGTATGGGGGGGTTGTCCTTGTCGCTCTCCTGTACAGTACTTTTGGATAGATTGTTGCCTGCTTCATCACATCCCAGAAAACAGAAAAGAGCAGTGGCAGCCCAGTGCCACCAGGTCAGTGGGGTGACATTAGGGCTGCACACCATCCGTGCTGGGGCAGGTGCACATAACATATGTGCAGGCAGATCTGCCAGCCACATGGAGTTTTCCCCTCCCCTGCCCTCTGTGCTTCAAGGCAAGCTGACTGCAATCCAGGCAGATGGGACTTAGATTAGAAAGTGGTGATCAGGACGGAGGTATGAGGATGTTCCCTGAGGGGCAGAGTCACTTGCTGAGGAGTGGCAGGTGGAGGA
Organism: Tapirus indicus; assembly: GCA_031878705.1. Classification (NCBI taxonomy): domain Eukaryota; kingdom Metazoa; phylum Chordata; class Mammalia; order Perissodactyla; family Tapiridae; genus Tapirus; species Tapirus indicus. Next base: position 45,030,476 of record CM062925.1, read on the forward strand.
TGGTTGAGTCCAGATGGCAGCACCAGAGGATCTCCCACCGTAGAGTGTGGCCCACCCTCTCTGCTGACCCACCAGGGACTTAGCTTCCCCCATTGTGGGTACATCACTAGCCAAGGTAGTTAAGACCCCCAGGAGAATATGAGAATACAGGAAACAATAATGAAATATGAAATATGATGGTGGAATTAAGACCCAACATAATAGTAAAATAAATGTAAATAGATTAAACTCACCAATCCAAAAGTAGAGATTTCTAGATTAAATTTAAAAAAGACTATTTAGCAGTAGGCTGTCTAAAGGAGACATAAAAGGATACAGAAATGTTTAATATTAATTTAGACGAAAGAGAATTTTAAAACATCAAAATGGACAAACAGAATAATAGAATATTATATTTTGGTAAGAGAAACAATATATCAAGAAGATATAATGATAAAGATAAATCTATTAATATTGCCTCAAATGCATAAAACAGATACCAATAGGACTAAAAGGAGAAATAATAAATCAACAATTGTAATCAGAAATTTTATACACCCCCTCAGAAACTGACAGATCAAGCATTAAAAAAGAGCAAAGATAAGAAGATGTGAACTACACAATTAATAAGCTGTAGCTTATTTATTTATATATACACATATGTATATATTTGCAAAAATCAACCATGTATTAAGCCACAAAAAATGCCATAATTTCAAAGAATCAACATCATAGAGACCACAGCTCTTTGACCATAATGTAGTAATAACTGAAATACAAAACAGAAGAATAGAACCCCCCACCCCTTGCTCATTCACCGAAAGCTAAAAAACTCACTACTAAATGACTAAATACAGTAGTATTCACAGGAAAATTTAAAGCTTTAAATAATTTACCCAAAAACAAAAGACTGAAACAAGAGCAAATTAAAAAAAAAAAAGCCAAGAAGGAAGGCAATAGTAAAAATAAGGCTAAAAATCAATGAAATAGAGAACAAAAGAGGGTGAGAGAAAGAGATTAAGAAAGTTCTAAACGTATTCTTCAAAAAGATTAATGAAATACTCCAGTAATTCAGACTGGCTAGACAAAATAATAAAGAAGAGGATGGAAGTAAAACACCAAATGAAGAAGGAAATACGTGCAGACCGAGTGAAGGGGGGGAGCATCCACCGGCTGCACCAGTCTGACCGGGATGAGGTGGCGTCCCCACGGAGGGTGGCCTGGCGTGGCGTGCCAGAGCCGCGAACGTGAGGGGACACCTACACAGGGAGGGGACGGCTGTGGAAATGAGGATTGGCTACACGCAGAGTGATTGATTAAATCGGGAAATAAATTAGGGACGACGACGAAAGCCAGGTTTCTCACGGTAGGAAAGGAAGCTATAAATATGGAAATGGAAAAAACAAGATTGAACTCTGTGGTACTGGGTTGGAATTGGTGGGGTTGGGGTGAACTCTTCATTTTTAATATAGATAGAGAGATACGGAAAATCCTAAGTAAGATTTATCCAGGACCGAAAGGATGGTTCCACAGTAGGATATCTTACTACATGGATTAAAGTAGAAAGTCACATGAATTTCTCAATATTACTATTTTCTCAATATTATTATTAATTATATACTAATTAAATATTATTTTAAATAATAATGTAAAAACTCACATAGTACTAGAAATAGGAAACAGAATAACTCAATGAAATTACATAAGAAAAATGTATAGGAAATATCAATGGTGGAGAAACTTTGGACGCTCTTTAAGACTGGGAGACCAGCAAAGATGCCTGCCAGCACGGCTGCAAGGGAAGAGGCCTGGAGGGTCGGGACACTGCTCTAAGACAGGGAAGAGCAGACTTACAAGGGGATCGACAAACTATGGGAACTAATACAGAGTTCAGCAAAGGTGCTACTACAGGATAACGAGTGTTCCTCTCCCCGCACTAACCCACTAGAAAATAGAATAGAAAACAAGGTATCATTTACAACAGCAACTCAACTATAAACTATTTACGAATTAAGGACACATGAGAATTTTATTGACAAAGATTAAAACTATTTCAAGACACAAAAGAACACCTGAATAAATGGTGATATGCTATGGTCATCACATGGGATTACTACAAATTGTAAAGATGTCAATTTTCATGAAATTAATGTATAAATTGACTACAATTCCAATCAAAATTCCATCAAGACCTTTTAAATGACTTAACAAAACTATTCTAAAATTTATACACAATAATAAAAAGGTGGTCCACGAAAACTAAGTCAATTTTGAAAAAAAGGAGAGTGAAGCGGGCAGAGAAGGGAGGAGGTGCTCATTCCACTAGATGGTGAGACACTGTGAAGCTACAGTAAAGGAAACAGTGAGGTTATGAGGTTAACAGTGAGGCACAGAGAGATAGACTAAAGCCATAGGTTGAGCAGGGGAAAGCAGACTCATGTTTATATGGAACCGGACATACGGGACAGGTGACACCACAAATGAATGAGGAAAGGGGAGATTGTTTAGACTGTTCCTATGGTGATGGAAAAATGCCTAAAGTTAGGGAGATAAAGTCGGATCCCTATCTTGTATCACATACAGAGATGAACTCCAGGTAGATTGAAGGGCTAGGGTGATGCATAAAACTATAAAGCTAAAGGAAGAAAATGTGGGAGACTATCTTTGTAATTCTGGAATGAGAAAGGACTTCTAAAACTTAAATGTGACCACCCATAGTACAACCCATGTGACAAAAAACAGATTTGACTATGTCAAAGTTAAGGATCTCCATGGTTCAACACAGTAAACCACAGACAAAGTCAAGAGAGAGTGGAACAGGTGAGAGACTTTGCCGCACGTCAAACTGACTAGAGAGACTAAAAAGGAAAAGGCAGCAAACCCAACAGGAAAATAGAGGAGTGTAAATCTGAACAGATACAAGCAATAAGACATAGCTTTATACTATCAGATTGGCTGAAAATGAACAAATACGTAAGAGCTAGTGTAGGAAAGGAGGTGGAGACTTCAGCCACTACCGGGGGCTGTCTAAAGTGGTAGATTCCTTCCGGTACAAGAGTAAAATAGTGAAATTAAATTTGTCAGCATCCTATGACCCAGCATTCCCACTGACGGATACTAGCCAGGGGAACTCTCCAACAGGACTAAAGGGGGCGAGTAGGAGATGTCTTTCACTGCTGTTGGGTCTGAGAGTTGCAGGTAAGATTAAGGGAATGGAAAAGGGAAATCGAATCCCAAGCAGCCATTAGAAGCAATGAGCTAGATACACATGCAGAAACATGTATAGATTTTAAAAACATAGTGTTAGGTGGGGGAAAAAAAGAATGAGATTTATAGCATAATATCTCATGTATATTAAGACACTCAACAAACAGTGTTTTGCGAAGATATACACATATTCAGTTTATATATCAAACATATTAGAGTGGGTGCCTCAGGGAGGAAGGAGATGAGAGTGGAGATTAGGGATGAAGCTACAAGCTGAGAGGCATCAGAGCATAGTGATTAAGAGCATGGACTCAAGAACCTGGGTCTGAATCCCAGCTCTGTCTCTTGCTAGCTCTGTTACCTCGGGCAAGTAACTTAACCTCTCTGGTTACGCTTCTCCATCTGAAAAAAAAGGGTCTGGGAGCTAATCTCCAAAGATGGCCCCAAACAATTCTGCTCCTCTCTGTGTGTGCAAGCAGCTCCTCCCATCAAGAGTGGGCCTGTGCCTGCTTTGACCAATAGGATGTGAGGAAGTGATGTTCTGGAACTTCCAAGCCCAAGCATTAAGCAGGACAGAAGTTGCTTCCCTCTTGAAGCCCTGAGCTGCCATGGAAAGAGAGGGCCACTTGAAGCTGAGAGGCCACAGGATGAACACCTGGGCCATCTGACTGTCTGAGACACCCAAGTATGACCAGAAGAGGCACTGCCCAGGGACCACCCAGGGGAGCCCGAGCCAACCCACGGAATAGTGGGATGCAATAAAGTGGTTGGTTTAGACCACGAAATTTTCGGGTGGTTTGTTAGGCAGCAATAGATGAGGTCGTTGTGAGGATTAGAGGAGGTAATTTTTAAAGTGCTGAATAGCACATGGCTCATGGAAAGTGCCTGGCACAATGTACATATTTGTGGAATAAAACAGAACAGGGACCTATATAGGCTAATGGTGATAGAAAGTGTGTCATGGACTGAAATTGATGATTAACTCAATTCTTTGCACCTGGTGCCCACAAATAAAATAAAATAAAGCCTCTGATAGGGTCCATATGTTCATTTCCTTGACAGGAGAACTATGGCCCCAATAGGTGAAAAGTGTATTCAGAAAGGAGAGTTTCTCAGAATGAAGCATGGCTCCCCGAGCCGATCTCCTTCTGCTGTCTCTGTGCACAGAATTCAGAGCCTCCACGACGGCACTAGATGTATGAGCTCAGTGACTCGTGAGGCCCTCATTTCTGGGAACACAGACAACTGATGGACTATATTTGTTTTCCTCTGTAGCACTAGATCCAGAACTAGCAAATTTTTTATCTGTGATGAATTCTCAATTAGCCATAGGCTCCAGTCTCAGGAAATGCCAGGATGATTAAAATCTACACATAATTCAAAGATCTCAATCAAGTCAGTAATTTCAACCTCCGGAAGGGTCACTTACAGTTCTTTTTACTCCCAAGCACAGTGTGCTCAATAAATATCTGTTGATTATTTAAAATTAATCCTTCTTCTTTTTGAAAAGGATTTAAAACTCTTTGTTTGTGGCCCTTCAAATCATTTATCAAAGTCGTCTGTCAAAACCCAAGCTAGGGCAAATAACCCAGAGATTAGCAACAGTGAATGGGAGGAAGGGGAGGGAAGGGCACTGTCATTTATTCATGAACTACTGGGAGGGAAGTCCTACGAATCTTACAAGGACTGTCTGAGGTAGATATTATCCCCATTTTATAGAGGCAAAGACTGAGGCCTAGATTGGTGGGGTCACTTGTCCACAATCGGCAGCTGAGACACTGCAGAGCCAGGTTCCAACCCAGGTAGTCTGACTCACAGCTGGTTGTCTCCCACCCTACTGCACTGGGAAGCAAAGAGCCAGACTCACCCCAGAACAATTAAATGGCAAGGGAAAGGCTCTATGTCCCAAAGCCAAGTCCTAGATGCTGACACTTCCATAAAGCCAAAAAGGTGGATGGTAGAACATAATAGCCCACGTATTTCTGCAGAACTGACACATGTGGAGAGCTTCTGCACTTGCCCAGGCATCACTACCTGGAGCGCCGACTTCTCGTGACTCCAGCCTCCGCAGCACCAGGCCTCACTGGCAGCCTGCTGGATCCTCCACGGGCTTGGTGGAGGGACGGCATCCAGCCAGGTCCATCCTGGTCCCAACCTCTTGTCCTAAAATAATCCTGAGCCCTGCCCCCACTCGCTGGCCCACCTCCCATCCTAGTTAAGGCTTCAGAATCACAACCTATATTTCTCATCTAGCACTAAGGGCTACAAGCCGTGTGGCTGATCTTCAGGTAGCTTCTGGGAACACTCTGGATTAAAGTGGAAAGGACACATGTGCCAATTTCTCTTCCTACATGTCTTTCCTCCTTAGGTTTTTTAGCTTTGGAGCACTCCCTGGCGAGGACAGGCTGAAGACAACATTTTCGTGCTTGCCATGCCCTCTCTGGGAGCTGTGTGGAGTGTCAGGAGACCCGAGACAGACCGGGCCGGGTGGACCAGTGCCAAGAGGGGAACACAGAGGCTGGGGAGGAAATGGAACCTCCAGCTGGCCGCTGGCCAAGCGCAGATAGCCGGCTGCTGTTTCACTTCCATTTTCTCCTTGGGCTCCTCTACACCCCCAAATTAGTTACTTTCACTGAAAATGAAATGACTGTGGCTACGACCCAGCTGAAAGTGACAATCCAGGGCACTCAGGGTGCTGGGAAGGGAGACCAGGACACGAAAGACAAGTACAAGGAACTTCCGAGTCATGCCATTTATTTTTCCTAAATTGAGTTTCACAGCTCATCTCAGCGTCGGCTCAGTTCTCTGAGGAGCTGTAGAATTTGTGTGATGCTCTGTGTTCTCTGTCCTGCCCCTAGATGAGAACACACAGAAACACATGGGGTAGGCAAGAGCACACTGGACTTGTGTCAGTTGTCAGTTTCCCCCTCTGGCTTCCCTGGGATGCACAGTTGTCTCTACCTAGTATTCTCAAGACAAATGGTTAGGACAGGATGAGGCAAGAGCACAGACGAGAGAGGACTGTGCAGGAAGTCAGTGGAAGGGAAGCAGTGAACCACCAGAATCCTTTACCTGCCCCTCCTTGTTCCTTTCCTTGCTTCATTCTTGATCTTTCAAAAAGAAAGAAGCAAAGAAAGAGGACAAGGCTAGCAGGGCGGCTGGTAAGGTGTGAAGCACCTTTGCACCAGTTAGCCAAAGGCACCCCTTCTCCCAGGCAGATGCAGTAAGGTTGGTGACAGATACAGAGCTGGCCTGCAGCCCCCCTGCCCCCTGCCCTCTTGGCTGGTGCCTTGTGCATATGCTCAGTTCCCTACACTCTCCCACCTTGAATGACGTCAGGGTTAAAGGACCAAGAGAGGAAGAAGTGTCCTCCAAGTACTTTCAGAATCTCAGATGAGCCCCGGTGCTGATGGAGCTCGGAATCTGTCACATGGAGGTCGCAAGCTGGTGGCCTGGGAAGGGAGGCACTGATGCTACTCTAGGAGGCCAGGAATGTCCTGCCCACCACCCCACATGCAACCTACTCCTTGCATTTGGGGTCTGCTTTATTTCCCAGAGTGGGGATGCAAATATGGGGGAAAGAGACGTGACACAGGCACACTACTAACTGTAACCTTCCCAGTGCAGAAGCCCCAGTGAGCTGCCTGCCTTCGATATTTCGCATCATTATATCTCATCTCATGGACCAAGACATCAGGAATTCTTTGCAGCCAATCCCAACAAGAAATGATCCTGGGAATCTGCTGCTTCCTTAATTCACGGAAGAAGCTGGGAGGAGAAAGGGGATGGTCCTCTCATGAATGTTTGTGCCATTCAGTGGGGAGGTGTCATTGGTTCACCTGACAGCTCAGGGACCAAGGCTGGGTGGATGTCATTTATCGACTGTATTACAGGGCTGCAATTCACAAGCTACCAAGTTGGACTCTTGGCTCTGGAAATTTAATGTGTGACAGCTGCGTGCAGCCAGTGGTGTCCAGCATTTTAAAAAGGTCAATTAAGAAACGGTTGATGGTGGTGCAGCTAATGACAGCCCAGAGAGGTGACAGGGCCGAGTAAACAGAAGGGCTGAGATGTATATTACTGGAATTGAAGTGTCGGAGTGAAGCGTGGTGGGGAGGAAATCTATTGTCACAAGCCATAAAGCACATCTGAGTTTTGCAGCAGAGAGCGGTACAGCTGTTTCCCTCCCCAGGCAGCGTGGGGGCAGCCTCTGAACGGAGGGTTCTGCAGACAAAGGCGACACCTGCATCAGCTTGATCAATCTGCAGACAAAAATCCTTACCCTCCGCACTGCCTGTTCCTTTGCACTTTCCTTTCTTCCACTTGGGGAGCATAAGGCAGACGCTGGAGTGATATTTGGAATGTGGGTCATGTTCTAGAAATCCATATTTTAAGCATTCCCCAAGCTGGGCTCCGCATCCTCCTCCTGGTGTGTGGGTGGAGGCGTGGAGGGGAGGGGCTGAGCGCCAACCCGAGCAAGCGCTTTCCTCAGACGACACGTCTGCTCGCTGGTCTCAGTGAACACGCGAACGCAGGGTGCGGTTTAGACCCTTTACACTGCGATGGATAAAAGAGGGATATGAAGCCCTTAGAAAAAGTCTATTTCAGCCCGTGACGGAATTGGCTCATGGCTGGGGGAAGGCACTGTGTAGGGCTCTTTTTTTTTTGAAAATCAGATAAAGGGGTCTTAGACTGCTAGGACAAGGTTTTTTGCCACATCTACCTGTCAAGCTAGAAATTCAATAGAGCAATGGGAACGCTAATTGATATGCAAAACAGGTCTGGGGTTCCTAGAAATGTCTAATGATCCTCCAATTCATTGTGAATGCAGAATTAAGACGGGCACTCAATGAGATGGGAGTAAGAACACCAACCTTTTTGCTTTTCCTTTTTTTAAAATCTACTCTGGGAAACTTCACAGGTTTTTATGATTTAAAAAAAGTATTGCAATCAGTGGGGTTTGTCTTTCACACAGTGGATATTTATTATTAGAAAATAGCTTCTATCAGCTGTCAGTACCAAACAACTTGAAAGGAGAGTGCGTCTCACCATAATTTTTTTTCTCCTTAATGAAATTTAAATAAACAGCTCACTGTGGGGAGAGTTGCCACGCCTTTTTTTTTCCTTTAAAAAGTGAATAATTAAATGAAGTTTAGTACAAAACATCCTCCAATTATGACTTGGTCTGCAGTTGTTATGCTGTCCCCTTGAGTAAGGGACATAAAAGAGATGAAAAAGACCATTCAGGCTATCAAACACCCCAAAGAATCTACAGTAGGAACCAGAAAACAAATAAACTAACCCAAACAAAACCCATTCAAACCAAGAAACCAGTTTTAACATTGGCTTTTCAATTTTGATTATCATCTAACTTTAATATATATATATATATATATATTTGAAATAGTAATAAAAAAGGAAGAATTGAATTGCATCTTTAGCAGGACAACCTTCCTCATCTGTTAAAGAGGTGTTCAGAAAATTCCATATAGTATCTGCTAAATAAACATGTTTGGCAGCTTAGCAAATATCATATGATTGCAGCATCCATGATTTGAAGTAAAATAGCATTTGCTTTCTTCTGGCAGAGTTCGTTGCTGGGGATGATGTGCTAACACGGCTCTGGATGTTCTTAGACCCACAGGCTTAAGGAAGGGCTTGGGGGTGGCTCAGTGCATGGCCCCAGTGCAGAAACTTCCAAACCCCAAACAATGAGTCAACCAACCAACCACACAAATATCAAACAATTGTTTCCTTTGAGTTCCTCTTGACAGAATGGAGGCCCAGCAAGGACTGCTGGTTGGAAGGTACGTTGATAGACTTTGGAATGAGGAGAATCACCCTCTGATTGGTCCGACGCCATTCGTTGTACAATCGACAGTGGTACCTAAATGACACCTAGGGTTCAGAGAGGAAAAATAAGGGGAGGTTTCAGGTGAGCAGAAGCTGATAATCAATCCAAGAAACAAATATGTCATTTAAAACAGCTCCAAACAGCTGGCGGCAGTAAGGTCGGGGGAGAACCCTGGGCAAAGCTGCTCTAGCAAGCAGCTGAGTGTGGGGAGACTGGGCACCGACCCAAGAGACCCACGTGTCGACCGTAGGCAGGGAGCCCAGGGTGGCTTCCTTAATTCCTCCTCATATTGGGTACAATCAAGGTATGCATGGAAATGAGGTTCCTTCTGAGTTTGGATTTATTTTCGAGGGAGCGATGTTTGGGACCCAAAGCATCAGTTGTGAAGAGGGTTGGCTGGAGGCAGGGGGGCAGAGTGGGGTACAGTGCCAGCCCTCACCCAGCTGTGGGACCTGGGCAAAGTGCATTTCTGGACTCACAGATTCCTCTCTGTTAAATGAGAGGGATGCTAGGTCTTCAAGTACCTCATGTAGGCTGGATGCTCTATGACTCAAAGGACCCCAATTACACTGACTACGATAGGAAGGGTACTCTTCATACTGTGCTGTGGACAACCTGCACAACTGTACTTCGTGGCCCCTATGTGTGATCCTCAACTGCCTCCAGCTCCAGCATTCCATGACTTCCAGGGGGGAAGCTTTGGCATGGGCATCAACTCCCCTGGTAAGTTCTTCTTGAGCCTCAGGCTGGGTTAGGTGCAACTTCCATGGGCACCAACAGCACCTTGTGCCTACCCCAGTGTGGCATCAAGTGCCCTGCACATCAGCATCCTTGTTTCTCTCTCCCTCTGCACTAGGAGCATCGAGAGCAGGGCTTGTGCTGTATTCACCTTTGCATGCCCAGCATCTATCACAGTGTCTGGCACTTAGGAAGTTGCTCGGAAGTTTGCTGAGTGAATGGATAAGTGAATATCCCACGCTTTCTGATTGCAACCCTGCTTCACATGGAAGCCTCTCATATAACACACAGCAGAAACCCATGGTCAATTGTGACGTAACTGTGCCCGAAAAGTGCTTGCTTCTCATGTAAATATACTGGAATGAGACACTTACATCTGCGGTTTGTTTTGGAGAAGGCTGGCATAAAGCACTGATGGACTGCCCAGGAAACTCAAAGAGTTTGTACTTTTGAAGATATACAAACTGGCTTTAAAAATGCAGTGGGTTCCAGTCTGAGTGCATCCAGATGAGGAGGTAAGTGCTGGGAAGAAGATGCCTGTGAGCTTAAGGTGACAAATTATGGGCTGTTTAACCATCTGGGGTGGGTGGGTCGTGTTGACCCCAGTACAAGGTCCGAGGTGGTCAGAGTGGGCTGCCCAGTGGTTTGAGCTCAGTGTTTCTGGAAGCAGAGGAGTGTGGGCCCTTGATCAGAAAGGGCCTGTAAGTCTTCATGGCAGGATCATGAAATTCAAGGCTGCTTGCTCAGATTTCTGAGGCTAGAAAGCACATGCCACAGGCTGAGAGCCAGAGAGCAAGCTTTTAAACTCACACAGATGTACTTTTCTCCAAAAGGCCCCAAACATGCCAAAGTGGATCAAGGTTTTTTTCTTTAAACTTGATTCTCTTATATCTATTCTGTCCTCCTGCTGCTTGGTGCTACTCATGAATGTAAGAGAGGCAGGCTGGAGAGCCTGCTGTTCAGGGCCAAGGGCAGGAAGAGGTAGAACATAGACAATTACTAATGAAGAGCTCTGGCAGTACAAGAAGTCTGGAATGTGGAAATATTACAGAAAAGCTGGATTTCAAATCGAGAGGCCCTTCACCCGTGATGTTAAAGAGCTGTCAGACTCAGCATTAGAGCAGAGAGGTAGCTGTGGGCGCATGCAGGAGGCACCTTCTTTTACAGCGTAGGGAGCAGCCCATGAGCTCTGGGGCACACCGGGCTTGAATGCGCATCTGCCACCTCGTGGCTCTGTGACTTTGGAGGGGTTGTTTGCTGTTTCCGAGCTTCAGTTTCTTTGTTTGTAAAATGTGAATAATGATATCTGAGACAATGCATAAAAAGCACTTAGCATAGTGCCTCACACGTTAGTGTTCTCGGCCTGTTATTTCTGATGTGTTAAATATAGGAAGGGAGATGATAATTTTGTGACACTCCTTCTTAGATACGAGAAACAGGGGTGGGGGTGGGGTTGGGCTATTTCTCTTAGTGTGGCCGTGGGCCAGGGCAGGCTGCACCACCTGGGAGCTTGTTAGAATATCAGAATTTGGGGCTGCACCCAGACCTAAGGAATCAGAGCATGCATTTTAACAAGATCCCCAGGTGATCTGCACATACATTCACGCCCTAGAAGCACTGCTTCAAGGAACACTGGGGGTCAGATATTTAGCGGGTCTCCCAATTCCTTGGCCAGAAAACACAAAAATCAGCCCACTTGTTCAGACACACAAATAAGGTCTTATTATGCATTAATCTATCTTAATTGCTGTTAACCACCACAGTCTGCAGGCAAATTCAATCAATATGAAGTATCATATGAAAATGACTCCTTATCAGGGAAAATAAAGGGAGTTGGGCAGAATGCAGAAGAGAGCATGGTTTGCAAGTGCCCTGGGTTAATGCTGGCTCCGTCTGCAGGAACTCCAAGTCACTCCTCCCCGCAACGGGGTAGAAGAGAAAAAAGGAGGTTTGATGTAGAGAAATAAAGAGGCAGTGGGGAAAAAATTAACAACATAAACTAAAAAGAGGCTATGGTAATAGTAACATTGGGAACTTCGTTTAGATATTTCCTAAATTTCCAAGGTTTTAAGGAGAGAGGAGGAAGAAAGAGCACAAGGCCACTGTTAAAATGACTTCTCCTCTGGGATGGATTTCTTGAAGTGCATTCATTTATTAATCCAAGGATATTTATTAACCTATCATGGGCAAGGTCTGTAAAGAGTTGTGGTCACAAGGGTGGCACAAGGAGGGCTAGAATATATTAGCATCCACCTCTCCCCATCAGGGAGGTGACAGGCCGTGGCCCAAGGTTTGCTGTAAAGTCATGGCAGGCTTTGGGAAATCTTCGCATTATGTATTTTTATTCTGCCCTTTCTCTCTGGAGGTTATGGTATGACCCAAGCAAATTGATGGGGCCAGGGCTTTGTAAGTTGCCTTCCCCAAAACAGGCCCAGCTCTCTGATCCCTGATTTCACAGGGGAAGAGAAGACTGTGTGGGAGTAAATCAACCCAGAGAAATGCCCGACCCGGGATCACACTGCACACCCTCAGGCTGCCCTGGGCTGTTTGGGTGTGTCTAAACCAGCCCACAGTGCTTGGCCGGACAGTTTTCTATTGGAGGTTTTCCCCCTTTATAATGAGAATTTACATGATTAACCCACAGGACTGGGAGTCAGCTGGAGGAACCAGATCGTTCATTCATTTTGTTCTGTGACTTAACCTAAGTTTCTGTGCTTGGCACTGGCTGCAGTGACACAGTGAACGGAAGGACTTCCTGTGGGTCACTGCCCTGTACCTCCATTCTTGCACCTCTAACCTGGGGCTAATATGAATTCCACTGTGGACAATCTCTTAATGCTTAGTGTGGACTCAGTTCTCATCTAGCTCTCTCGGTGCCTGTGCATGGACTTCAAATGGTTTGTGACGTGAACTGTGATGTTTCTGGGGCACCTCTCCCCTGCGCTTTCAGAGTGGAGCTGGGGGAGGCCTTGGACTCCTGGCTCTTAGATGCTTGTGTTTCCACATAGCAGGTTCCAGAAGGCAGAACTCCCCGAGTTTGTGTCAAGATGGGTCTTCATGGCCACGTGAGCCGACAAGGCACTCCAAAGGCACTTTCTGGTGTGCAGCGTGGGTGCGTGTCCCTCTTCACAGCGCCCAGCGAGGCCCTTCCAGGAAGGCTCCTCTGAGGAGTCCAGCTGGGACTGACACCGTGTTTGTTTATCTAAGACATTTTCACAGCATATTCTCCTTAAGCTTGACAGCTTGTTTACAATGGGTTTCTGCTGGAGGGCAGTTTCCAAGTGCTGTCAGCTTCTGAATTACGGCTCTTGCCAGGGCCGCTCAGCACAGCATTTATCTGGGAAGGAGTTAGTCTAGACTCCGTAACCTATTGCTGAGCTGACGCTGCGGCATGTTTTTCACACTAGTCAAAGGGAACAAATGCCTTTCTTTCCTTCCAGCTGCTTTGCATTGTACAGAGGGCTGGGGGGGCAGTGGGAGCTGGGGGAGCAGGGAAGCCACCAGAAGAAAACTCGGTGCCTTTCTGGGTGCTCTGATAAATGTTAATGATGTTATCCCACCTAATCCTCACAACAGCCCATTGACCCAGGGGTTATCAATCATTTTCAACATAAAAGGAGAGATGATCAGAGAGGTTAAGTACCCTATTTGAAGTTACATAGCTATGAGGATGCTAAATCTTGAGTTTGAACACGGGGCCTTTGGATTCTAAAGGCATGTGCTTTTCACTATGCAGCACTGCCTCTTGGCAATATTTCTGGAATGAAGTATATTATCATTCTTCTAAAGCCTGCTCCAGGTACCTTTCCCACCCAAACCTTCCTTTTACCTGAGATGGGAGATGAAACAGGGTCACACCCATTTTTCTCTAGGTAATTTTTTTCTTTTCTTCCTTTCTTTTGCTCCACCCCCCCACCCCTTTTGTTTCTTTCTTGTTAGGTGAATGTATGCTTTACAAAGCAGGTTTTCAAAAAGGCCTTAAATTGGTTTGAAAGCCCAGCATTTAGGTCTACATCTTCAACCATCCTTCATCTTAGGAACTCTAAGAAAAATCAGACTAGTAAACCTCTAACCATGGTAAAAACTTCACTTGATTATTTTCCAAAGTACTTTCCGGTACTCTTTCACTTCAATCTCACAACGCCCCGGAAGGGTCTCACTATCATCCCCACTTTACAGCTGAGGACACTGAGACCCAGAGAAGTGCGATGACTTTCCCAAGGTGGCGCAGTTGACAGGGAGTTAGACTATGCTAGGGAGACAATTTAATTTCTTATTTCTAACCCTCTTCTCATCACAATGTCCTTGTGACTTCTGAGTCAGTTTCATCTCCTGAATCACAATGAATCAGGACACATTTCAGAATCGTAGACTTTTAAAGGAGGCAATAATAGTTTTGCTTGGGGATTTCATTAGGCTGGGAACAAATGCCTAAATTAGAAGGCTTGGATAAAGTTCGCAGCATCCTAACACTCCCTATTTACCAAGGCTCAGGCTCATGTCCCTCTTACTGAGACTGAAATATGTCCCCCATTCACTGTCTGAACACTCTCACCGGAGGGGAGGTACAGAGCTGGAAGAGCCACACGACAAATGACAGGGAAATGAGCAGTGGGTTGTGGTCAGGGTCGTAGGAATGGCACCTGGTGGAACAGGGTTTGGGAGACAGAGGAAGGGAAGAAGTGTGAGCGCTAGAGGCTTCCCCATGTTGACACTGTGCTATGGGACATGGGAACGTACACTTCAGACAGGAAATACATATTGAATAACAATGGAACGTGCTCAAATTAGAAGCAAGCAGGCACAGAAGAGTAATGCCAGGAAGCAGGGGCCCCGTTTCTGAAAATATTCTAGAGGATACTGACGTTCTTCCCTGCAGGTCCCGGAGGGAAGCATAAAGAGAGGGATCACATGCTGCACTTTGTGGGTGCTGCCAATGGGTGCCCGAGCAATCAACTTACTTCATGAATTAAAAGGATGAAAAAACAGAGATGTTTAAAAATTCTTCCTCATATACAGTGGGAACACTTATTGGGAAATGGTTTTTCTTTGGTGGCGGCTTCTCAGCTCGATAAATGAGTGTTTTTATGGGCAGCAGAGTCAATATTCCAACGCACAGAATAATCATCAGGCAAAGTGCAGCCCCACGTCCAAGAAAGACTTTAGGCTGTGTCAGGACGTAAGGGGAAAACAACCAGCAGGAGGATTCATGACCTGTGCAGGCAGCAGCGGCCTAGTGCATCATTCATAACACACTACGATCCCAGCAAAAGTGAGGAACATAAACACGAGAAAGCAAGCGCTGTGCCTCCTAACAGATGGAGTCCTAGACTCCGAGAGGAGAGGGATGTCCGGGCTCTGTGTCTGTGACTGATAGGCTCTCAGAAGCTGGGGGTTTTCCTGGACTTGCTCTGCTCTTCCCAGCAGTGCACACACATACACACGCACACACACTCACATGCGGTAATAAACCAAACCACACGCTCTCGCCAGCATTTGACGGTCTGTCTTCTACAGGGCAGGTGAGACGTGCTACAGACAAGAGGGAAGGCTGTGCCAGCTGTGGGGCTGCCAGCTCCAGCTGGCCTGACGCGCTGGGCCATGCGCCATACTTACTAGTGTCCAAAAGAGGTAAATAGTGAAGAGTGCGACAGTGAGTGCAATCAGTCCGACGGCTTCGAGCCGACTACTAAAGTGCAGGTGGTCCACGGCACCCCGCAGGCAGAGCCAGCCCGAGATGGTGGCCAGGGGAGTTATGAACAAGAAGCACACCATATCTCCAAACAGAGTCCGCTTCTCATGCTGGGGGCCTGGATTTCTGAGCCACTGCCAGGGAAAGGGAGACAGAGAAAAACAAGGAAAAGGTTAAATACCAGTGTGGAGTGGAGACACTACTCTGAAGTTGTCTTCATCTTCAGAGTCTGAGAAAAGGCATTTCTGATCTGTTCTGAAACCACAAGGAAGCATTAAGGGCTCATTCTCATGCCCCTGCCTCCTGAATAATAGTGATTATGATAATAACATGACAATAGTGATTATGATAATAATAATAAAAGTATCCTTGCTGTAGATGGCTTGCTATTTTTGAAAATATTTCAGTGGTTACTATTATGAATCACAATGACCCTATGTGAAAGGTATAGAGGAGTTATTTTTGGAAGGTAACAGTTAAGGTGCAAGAAGTTCTGTCCTGTGTCCAAAGCCTTGCATTGTCTTGACTCTGGGAATGTGTGCAGGAAAGAGTTAACTCAGCAGGCTTGGGTTGCTCAAATCCTGCACATTCCCAAGAAAGAGCTAGTTTCAGGACTGACTCCTAAGAGATGAACTCTGAGTCCTTGTAATATTCTGCCTGATAAGAGTGTTTTTGTATGCCTGAGGCCTTGGGTCACACGATACCAGTGTGATCAAATAGTTTATGCCAAAATGTGATTTCTGCTGAACACCTATTTTTGCCCTGGGGGGTTGGAGTCTGAGTAGCTGGGGTCAGTCACACAGGTGCTGTATGCCTATGTAACTGACCCCAATAAACACTCTAGACACAAAAGCTCAGTGAACTTTCCTGGTTGCTAACTCTTTGCATGTGTTGTCACAAATTGTTGCTGGAAAAATTAAGTATATCTGTGTGACACCACTGGGAGGGGACACCTGGGAGCTTGTGCCTGGTTTCTCCAGGATTTCGCCCATGTACCTTTTCCCTCTGCTGATTTTCACCTGCGTCCTTTTGCTGTAATAAACATAACCATGAGTATAAGAGCTTTTCTGAGTCCTGTGAGTCCTTCTAGTCAATCACTGAACCTGAGGGTGGTCTTGAAGACCCCCCCCCCACACACAGAATGAGACTCATCTGACTCCATGAACTCAGTAATGACTCCTCCCTCACATTTTAGGACTCTGAACCTCCTACTTAGGACCCTCTGACATCTTAATTGTCCTACCATCTTGACTGAGCCAACCTGAAAAAGGATGGGCAAAACTTTGTGCTTGTTGAAAGACCAGAGATAGGAAACAGTGTTGTTGTCCTCCCACTTGGAGAATTGCTGAATGCCTGCTGAAATGTTCTCCATAATCCATTCTAGGAAAAGTCATGCTTACATATTGGTGTCAGTAATAGTGGTAATGAGGCCTTTTGACTTTTCTTCAGATTAGCATTGAAACATGTCCCTGAATAACGACATTCCCATCTCACTATCTCATATAGTAATGACAGAGGACAAGGAGTCCAGAGAAGGAGTGGAGTCAAACACAGATGATGGGTGGGGATGGGGAGAGACACTGGATGGCTCTGTCTTCCATCTCGCCCCACCAACAAACGGGGCTTAACAGTGCTGTGGGCTGGCCTGCCAAATGGGAGCACTATGGGCTGCTGAGCAGACACCCCAAGTGGCCGGGGCAGCAATTCCCACAAAACCATTGGTGGGGGTGGAAAGGACTATGACAGGGGAGACAAGAGTGTGTGGAGCTGACTGGAGAGAAGGGAAGGCCATGCTCAAGGGCAGAAGGAAGAGACTGAAGAGCTGCAAAGAGGGCAAGCAAGTTGAGGAAAGAGCAGTGTAAGGGCAGCAAAAGCCTCAAGGAGTGAGCAGAGAGATGGCGGGGGCGAGGAACGGCACAGAAGAAAGCTCTCTGGGAGGTGCTGGTCCTCCAATGTTTGCCTGAGGCAGATATTAATGACCTGGAATGCCCAACATACCACTCTCCAGGGACAACCCACCTTAAACATGGGCTGAGGTGCTGAAAGAAGTCAACCTCAGCTCAAAAAATGGACCTACAAAAATATTAAAAACTAGATAAGGGAAAATTGACTTGTCTGTGAATGTAAATACAGCATTATAAAAATTTAATATAAATACCAAAATGATCAAGTGAAAGCGATATTAACTCTGCCGCATATTGTCGTGCCACCTCAGACATCTCAGCAGCTTCAAAGAAATTCAAAGAGTTCTTATTAATTAATATTTTCTTGCCTAAATCCTGGGAATATCGCTATGAAGTGGAGAGTAGAAATTGGGCATTATTATCCCAATTTTACAGAGGCTCAGCAAGGTTAAATGATTGCTTCAGGTGACTCAGGGGTTGAACTGAGGAGAGGGTCAGGATCTCTCCACTCTCGTTCAGATGTCCTATCAGTGAAATACTCGAAAAGTAAAATTGCAAGACATTTAGAAACCCAGATTCTTAAACAATGGTGCCCCAATGCAGCCACCTGACTCCCCTACTTCCCTGGAGGCAGATCTGTAAGCTCGACCTACTTTCCTCCATACCCCTACTTGCTGGAACAGAGGAGGTTCTCAATAAATATGTGACCGATATACACAGACAAGCTGACCACATTGGCTAAGACTTCCCTCAAATTTTTTTGCCTGGAAATTTTGAACACATTTGATTAAAACAAATTTGGTACTTTACTTATTTATGTTGCCCTTGATATTACCCAATGAAATGACTTAGGTATGGAAGGAGGTAATTATGAATCATTACTTATCTCTGTTTGATGTAAAATAAACTGCAAAGGCAAACTGGTAGTGTTCCCAGTTTCCTATTTCTGAATTGTTCTCTGATCTATATTCCTGAAAAGTTTCCAGGCCATTTTATATGTCCATGATCACCCAATACCTGGAGTCCACATTTTATTAACACTATATGTATATTTTTGGCTCAGCTTACTCTTTGTGTTGTTTGCTGCTGGGTCATACTTAAGTATGAAGTTCTTTAAACAGGTACTATTATGTTAAAATCTGTGACTCCTTCAGAACTTCAAGTGTTATTTATCTCACACAAATGCAGGCCCCATGAACAAGACCAGTGGTAATAATCTGTTATTGAGAAAAAAATCGCTCTGTGTCATGGTAATAACCTCTGCCAAAGTATCCAAATAGGTTGACACAGGATATTTTTACAAGCAGAGTTTATAACAGAGAAAATTTGATTATAGCTCAATTTTCCAGCAAAAGGGGATTGTCTAAATAAATTATGGAATTTACTTAAAATAGAATATGATATAGTAATTTCAAATGATAATGTACATTTTATATTTACCAACATGATATATTGCTGAGTAGAAAAAGAATTCTACAGGACAGAATGTGATCCTTTATATGTAATGATGTATTTACACACACACACAGACATTTACATTTACATAGATGTAGTGGATTTAAATAAACAAAGACCAGAAAGATACCCAGCAAAATAGTGGCTATTCTTAGTGGTGGAATCATGAATGGTCTTTAATTTGTTTCTTTTCATATGTATTTTCTTGTTTTTCTAAAGTGATCATGGATTACCTGTGGAAATATATATGTATATATTAGCTGTGTACAAAACATCTAGAGAGAGAGACAGACACACACACATACACACACACAGTGAGAGTCAGGAGAGGAAGGTGTCTAGCTAGCGCACAGCAAACTATAGCAGTAACAAAACTACTGCAGAGCTATGGCTGGGGCAAGCTCAGTGCCAGAAAATTTGGAGTTTATGATGCAATATCTCACTGAGTCTTCATAGTAACCCCGTGAAGCAGGTGCCAACATTGTCCCCATTTTACAGACGCAGACACTGGGGAGCAGTTTAGTCACTCACCTAAGGAGAGATAGCAAGTGGTTGTTAGAGGTGGGATTCAAGCCAACCTCACTTTTCTGTTCCCTGCTTTCATATTTACATTTTCTTTCTGTACCAAATGGCATGTGTGTGTGTGTGTGCACACGTGTGTGCCCACGTGTGTGCACCCAATAGACTTTTTGCAAATTTTCAGCTGGGTGGGACATGGTTAAGTCCTGCTGTTTTTTTGATACATCAGGTAGCTGAATGGTTGGCTGGCCAGGATGTTATCATGGAAATTTTATAAAATATTCTTAGGCTGCTGTTCTATTCTAATTCTTTTTTTTTGAATTTTGTTTTCTTTTGCTTTTTTTTTCTCCCCAAAGCCCCAGTAGACAGTTGGATGTCATAGTTGTGCATCCTTCTAGTTGCTCTATGAGGGATGCCGCCTCAGCATGGCTTGATGAGCAGTGTGTCAGTTCGCAACCAGGATGTGAACTGGCGAACCTTGGGCTGCTGAAGCAGAACGTGCAAATTTAACGGCTACGCCACCAAGCCGGCCCCTATTCTAATTCTTTTACCAAGCTACAATGAGGTCCATTTTCTGGGTGTTTAATCTCAGCTACATTTCATGCATTTTGGCCTAATTCATAATAGACAAAAAGTTGATCTCAATTATTGTTCAATTACATTGCTTGCTCTTATATGTCTTCTGCCTCTCTTATCAATTGTACTTACTATACATAGAGTATTATACTATTGTGTAGTGGTATCTTCAAGTCCAGAACATTCAATAAAGAGCAGGCCGAGGCAGAATGGCAGGTTTTTGTGTCCATCTTCCCACCTGACCTGAGGTGGGCCCTTATCTTTATATCACTAGCACGTAGCACATTCAATATCCACAATGTTGAATGAATGACCATAGCTTATGTTGACTCAGACCTTACGATATGGCCAGTACTGTCTTATATGCTACATGTAGTAACTGATTTACTCTTCAGTAATCTTTGAAAGAGGTACCGTTATTATCACCACCATTTTATAGATAGGGAAACTGAGGCACAGAGAAGTTAAATAACTTATAGAAGATTGGCCTTGGCTTTGATCCATGTAGTCTATCTCCAAAGACTGTGCTAACCACTTGATTATATCATCATTTTTAGTTTAAAAAAAAGGGGGAGGGGGAGTGGGGGCATGAAGGGGGGAAGAGGAGGCTCACACCTTAACCGTTCTTGTCAGTGCAAAAAGGAATGTTTACTTATGGTTCCCTTGGTGCGAGATACCAATTAATTCATCCTGCCACTTGTGCACACTTTTGTAGCTAATCATTCTTGAAGAGGTTTTAGTTTAACCTTAGTCCTCAGCTTACACTGCGGGGGCAGGGGGTGGTTAGCTGTATTTTAAAAGCAGAGGTCAATGATTGAGAATGGCATCGTTTACCCACCAGCCCACCCATATGGTGGCCAGGGGATGTGTGGGCAGCCCAGGGCACCCTTCCTGCCTTTTGTTCTCTGGTTCCATCAGAAACATAAACCAGACAGAGATGGTGCTACTGAAAGTCTTGGCAGTGAGCTGCCCATTTTTCTGTGGCGATCTCATTCCAATCACTAACTTGTTCCTGAATCATAAGATTGATCTACTCTTGGAAATAGGTACAAAACCCAACCAACCAACTAGCTAAACAAAACAGAAACCCTCACCATGATCAGCAGCATAGAGCCTGAGACAGCAGAGGGAAATAGAGCAGCATTCCCCTCCCAGTGAGATCGCATCATTCACTGGCTGTAAATGCACATCCGAGGTGAGCCAGGCACTAGTGGTTACTTTCAACGTGGGTTAACTGTGGGTTCGGATCTAATTACAGTGTCAATCTGTTAAATCCCTTACTGGTGGGTAGGGGTGAGAGGGGTGCAGTGCTGTAGGACATTAGATTCTGCCTCCCAGGCTCTGAGTTAATCAGCTTAAATCCCCAAGGTAGACAGGACATCGAGTAGGTCAGTTTGTACTAGAACCAGATTACACTCCGGTGGCTAATAGCTCTGATTGATTACCACCTTCCCCATGAATCTTCTTAATGAGAAATATCACGAGAATGAAAGAAACTGATAGAAGGGATAACTGACAGAACCGTAACAAATTTATGGAGCAGAAAAAAAAAGAAGGCATCGTCTCACAATGTTTACTCACTTGGGTTTATCTGCTTGAGTGTGTCCTGTTAATCTGACACTTGGCAGAGTTTTTAACCAAGTGCTTGCCTTTCTTGGGATGGGTCTTACTCGAAGCCTGACACATCCTACACTAAGCTGTCTTGCTGGCCTAAGGAGCTGCAATGTGAAAGGGGCAGTGTGGTGATCAAGAGATATATGACAGGTCCTTTGCATGATTTAAAACCGAAGATGAAACCTGAAAATCAGGCATTTCAGTGAACTTGAAACATAGCTGAGAACAAAAACAAATGCCTACCAGTGTTTTAAATCCCAGAACTCCACAGTCTGTCAATGAATTTCCAGGACAGCTGAAGTCACACAGAAGGAAATTCTGACTCCAGGGGAGCTCAGGAGATGCTTGCTCCAGATAGCCACCAAACCAGGCTAGAAGCAATGAACCTCAAATGAAAACTTTACGGAGGATTTGCTCATGACCCTGAAATGTCAGTCTCCAGGCTTGGCCTCTCTCCAAAGCTCCAGATGTGCATATTCAACAGCCCACTCAACAACTCCACGTAGATGACTAATAGACAACTCCAACTTAATCTGTCCAGAACAGCACTCTTGATTTAGCACTTACCTCACCACCCTTTTTTACCTCCAAGTCTTCTCCATATCAGTAAATGACAACACCATCCACTCAGTCGCTCAGTCATCCTGTTTGCTTTCTGTGTCTTACCCCACGCATCCAACCCTTCAGTCTGTCCTATTGGCACTCCCTTCAACATACATCTAGAATCTGGACTTCCCTCCATTTCCACTGCTGCCATCCCTGGGCCACCATCATCTCACCCTTGGGAGGCAGCAGCTTCCCTGCTTCCACTCTGGCCACCCTACAGTCCAGTTCCGAAACAGCAGTCAGTGACGTTGTTAAAAATATGAATCAGATCATCTTGCTCCTTTGCTTAAAACTCTCCAATGGTTAGACTAAAGGCCAAACTCTACCTGGGACTGCAAGAAGACCTGACCTCATCTCTGTGTCTCCTACTACCTGTCTCCCTTCATTTCCAATCCTTACATGTGGCTGTTCCCATACGGGGACCAGGCTTTGCCATATTCTTGCACGCTTGGCTCCTTCACTTGGCTCCTTCTTATCATTTAGGTCTCAGCCCATATGGTACCTTCTCAGTGAAAACACTCCTTGCATCTGCAAACATTACCTGGCTGTATTTTCTATAGAGCACATGATACTCTCTGAAATGATGCCATTAATTTATTTGTCTGTTTACTTGTTTATTTTTTGCTCCCCACTTCAATGAGAGCTCCACGATGCTGTCCACTCTTGTATGCCTTGATCCAGGAACAGTGCTGGACCATAGTAGATGCTTAATGAAAATGAATGAATAAACCTCTGAGTTGCCGGTAGCCCTGACCAGAAATGATCTTACAATATTAGTTGGACTAATTAAATTGATTTGTAAGGAGAATCTTTGTTGGCATGTAAACATCACATCATCGAGATCACTGCTTTTAGCCTTCCAGACTAGAGATAGCATTCCTTATGTGTCGCTCTTTTTAGATTTCCAGGAGAAATATCTACACATTGTTTTATTGTTGTAAGGTGAAAAACCTGTAGCTTCTGTTCAAGCTTTTTTTCTAAGATGTAAATAACTATGGGATACCATCTATTTTTCCATAGATCATGAAATAGCGTGAGAAATCCAGCAAATTATTCAAGGTCCTTTGTACGGTTTTAGTCACAATTACTATCTTTTTTTTTAGAAGAAAACTACCTTGAAATATATGAGAAAAAGACAATACCAAATGTCCACTTAAAAATTACACAACTCTAGTTCAATCAAAAATATGTACCGAGTGCCTATTGTGTGCCAGATATTTTTACTGAATTTAATAACACCAGGTGGTGTTATTATTCCCATTCTGAATTGGGATATTAAGCCCCAGTGAGGTTAAGTTACTCATTCAAGGTTACATGGTGGAGAAGCCAGTATTTGAAATCTTTAGCCTACTGTTCTTTCAGCTCTTTCCTTCTGCTTGCTTTAGGAAAAATAAAATCTTGATTCTAACTTTTGTTCGCTCCTACAATGGATAAGGGGATAAAACATGGGCTTGGAAGCAGGAGATGGGACATTGCTTCCAGCTGCACCCCCCTTGTCTTCCCCAAATGCTGTGACATTTATCAAGCTCCTTCATCGTTCTGAGGGAGAAAAAATGGAAGTCTCCCTCAAAGGAGTGAAGAAGGTGCAGCTTTGAGGGGAGTGGTCAAGGACCCTCTCTAGTTGTCTTAAGTTCCTACTTTGTTCAAAACATCAGGTTCAACTAAACAGTGTATGTGTCATCCTTTAGCCCAACTCTTCTGAGCTCTAGGCTTGTGTATCCCACTGCTTCTTAGATATCTCTCCATCTGTGTAATAAACATCTCAAACTTTACGAGGTCCACAATGGAACACTGGGTTCACCTCCACCACCCCAACTCTCCCACACGCCTATTTCTCTCCCAGGTCATCCCACACCAGTACGTGGCAACACTCACGCCTGGTAGCTGTCATAAACAACCTCAGTGCCTTCCTTATTCGCTCTCTCCTCATTCCTCTGCCTCCATATCCAATCTATCAGCAGGTCCTGTCACCACGTCTGGAATACATCTTACACATATTCACATCTCCCTCTCTCTAGTGTCTCTACTCTTCTCCGAGCCACCCTCATCTTTCACCAGAATCATGTAATAGCCTCCTCACTCCTCTATTCCCATTACCCTAGAATCCAGTTTCTATAAAGTGCAAGATCACATCACTTCTCTTGCTTAAAATCCCCCAGTGGCTCCCCATTGCACTTGGTCTAATGCCTTGCCATGGCCCGCAAGGCCCTGTGTGATGTAGCCCAGGTGTGTGTACCCTGGGCTCCACAGACCCCTCAAGGGGTCCAAGGATAAGATTCATGGATCTGTGAGTTTTGAATGGGGGACAAAAATCACATCTTTATTTTCACAACCTCTAATTGAAATTTAGCATTTCATTGAGTTACGCAGAAAATCTCAGTGGTATTAGCAGTACCTGCGACTCTGTCACCAATAGAAACCACAGATATATCCTATCGCATTACAAGTTGCAGACATCTTGACATAGCGCTATGTCAAAGTTGGTTATCAGATCTGCCACAAAATGTGTTCAGAAAGCACTTATATTTTATATCACAACTTTGTCTTTTAAATAGTTTGAAAGCTATATTGTAATGTAATTGGCTTTCTTTGCATTCCCATGTATTTTATCTTAATCAATTAAAAACACAATTCTGAGATGGGATCCATAGCCTTAAAACAAACTGCCAAGGGGTCCTCACCAGAAAGGTTTAAGCACCTTGAATCTAGCTCCTTTGACCCCACATACAATGCTCCTTTGCAGTGTTTTTTCCTGTTTCAGAAGTATTGAACTGGCCTGTCGCAGAGCATTTGCAGTGGCTCTTCCTTCTGCTTGGAACTCTTCTTCCCATGCTGGTTCCTTCTCATTGGTTGTATCTCCGCTCAAATGTCACCTCTTCAGAGGCCATCACAAACCACATTCTCTCACCCAGTCATTCCTCACCACAATTTGTTTTTTCCCTTATAACTTCTGTCATTATCAGAAATAATCTTTTTATTTATTTACTTATTTATTCCATGTCTTTCTCCCTAGCAGGTAAGCTCTATTACAACACAATATTCTTCTGGCCTGTTCACAGTTATATCCCCATTTCCTAAAATATTTAATTTGTGCTTGATAAATATTAGCAGAAGAAATAAATAAATCCTTCCAAACCAGAGGATCACTTTGGGCAGAAATCAGATGAGTTTAGCTGAAGTATATAAACACATATATGAGACCATTCACCCTGACTCTTCCAATCAGATATAGTAATTTTTGCCACAGACACAGGCCTACCAGTTGCTCTGGCATTCACAGCTGTGATTTCACTGAAGCATAAGTCATATTCAAGGACACCCTGGAGATTTGTGATGCTCCTTGGAGGACTTAGGCCAATAAGCCAATTAATGGGCTATAACACTCCATAAACACTATATTTGTGTCTGGGACATTATAATTTGCCTCTGGCATTATTTAAACAAATGTTACACACACTCACACCAATAGTCTGAAATTTTCCAAATACAAGATTTGCAGCACAGCAGGATTAGATAGCAAATTAATTTTATATATTCACTTGCAACTTCAGATATAAGCAAAATGGGAATCACTTCTCTTTAGTTACTTTAGATCATCACTGTAGAAGTGATCACAGCCAAATGGAGATTGCTTATATGAAATATGAGAAGATGCTGCAGAATTATGTGCCATATGTGATCAACGTAAAGCCAGAAACAGAAAAAGAGGAGATAAACAACCAAGAGAGCACGGAGAGCAAGAAAACAGAAATTTCCAGAAGAAATTGATAAATAAAATGCACAGTGACAAAAACAGAAACGATTTACTCTGGGAGACAATTGATTCATACTGTGTTGTCTGTTACAAACAAGACACAAACAGCAGTTCCCAGTCCTTAGCCTGGCTTCATTTTGGCTCTTATGAGGCCCCAGGCCCTCCAGCTGGTAAATTTGCTCATGTCTAACACCCTCTCTGCCGGCCTGCTGTTGGAGCCCAGGTTTCTGAAGCTTTGAATAATTGCTTCCAGCAGAAGGACAGGCTCATGAGGTAAAAGGTACCAGGACAGTGTACCAAGTAAAAGCCCCAACTGGAACACTGGACAAAAGATGAGACTATGATGAATAACATGAATAAGGATAATAAATCCCTATTTTGATAATTGGGGATGTTTAAAAGAATAGAGAGGGAGAAATCAAACTCAAAACCAAAATGGGTCCTCAAAATGGGGCCATGTTTAAAAATCTGTATCCCTTAGATGTAGTGAGAATGTGAGTATGAAAACTATCCAAGCAGAGTGTGGTGGAGGGATTTCAATGAGCTACAATACACATGTAGAAGATAAAAGGGACATTCTCACCAGGGCCACACACTCTAAAGTGACTTTTAGATTCATAGTCCCTATAATCCAAAGTTTTGCTGCCAGAAAGAACCCAAAATATTTGGAGGGCCTGGCTGACCTTGCTGATATTTGACACATCCCAGCGATGAATGGATCTGGAATCTCTCAAGGCTCCACTTGAGGCAATGGCTTTAGTTCATGAGCTGCAGTGTTTGGTGGTACCTCTTTATTTTTGTTTGAAATTCTGTCCTCAAATTTCAAAGGGAACTCATCAGCATTCAAGTAATTTGGATTGCGCTACACACTCCACGCTCACATTGTCTAAGCTGTTCATAATTTTCAAGATTTCAGACATGTCCTTCCTTAGCCTCCTCACATCTAGATTAATGTCTCCCTCTTTCTATCCAGGCCAATCCAGCCCTCTGTTCTCACTGCTCCCCAGCCCTTTTGGATACCCTTCATTAGGTCTGGGGCCTAGCATATCAGAATACCAGGAAAAATAGGCCATGGTGTTATTCAAGGGGAGGGCAACATTTTCCATTTTGCTGGCATTACTTCTCTTGATTACGTTAGATGTTTGTAGGCCATTTTGCTATAGGTCTCATGGAGCGATCTTCAGGGAAGACATTCTCAAGGGGTAGGGCCAACAGCTCAGATGACATGGGGCAGACATCAGGGACTGGCATTTATAGAAGGACAAGCAGGAGATTGGCTGGATGAACACAGTGCTGTCTGTGGGAAAGCTCTACTCCAACTGGAGACACACATACATTTTTAGCTTGAGTGATCCTGAGACATGTGCCCCCACATGTGTCCCTAAGGCAGAACCAAGTCAACCATGGAAGAATGCAAGTTAATAACCAGCCCAGTCCTGTATATGTGCATAACTGAATCACTGGCTCTCCCTTCAAGACCATCAAATCATATGCACTGTTGTGGCACCCACTGAATTATAACATGTCTTCCTCATGAAGGAGAAAATTTGCAGTAAAGTGTTGAGAAATTTCCCTTACTTTTCATGCTTAAAACATTTTAAGGGTGCAGGAGACACTTTTGGAAAAATCTATGTGTTCCCTTGCAGTTTACATAACTATCTTTCTAGATCAGGGGTCCTTGACCCAGGGTGTAGGGCTTAAGAAAACCTGTGATCTCTTTGAAACTGTATTTGAACACTGGATGTCTGCGCATTTCAGGGGAGAGAGTTCAAATTTTTTTCATGATTTTTTTAATCAAATATATTTGACATATAACATTGTGTAAATTCAAGATGCACAATAAATTAATTTGATACATTTATATATTTTTTGTAGTAAGACTGCAACTGTAGCAATATTTAGCACCTCTATCACAGTACATAATTATGCTTTCTTTTTAGTGGGTGGAATAACTAAGTTCTAGTCTCTCAGCAGGTTTGATGAGTATAGCACAATACAGTTGTCCACATTCATTATAAGAGTTCAAGCTTTTATCAGATTCTCAAACATATCTGAGGAGAAGAAGCTCTGTTCCAGAGCATTTCCCTAAATTGTCTTAAGACACTCCTTGGTCCAGTCCAACTTTCTGAGGTTTGATGAATTTAAGAATATGGGCAGTAGGATTTGATTGCCTTCTGAGACTCCATCATTTCTCCTTAGATCCTGGTTTAAAAAAATCAATCTAGGGCACAATATGTGATATTAAAAAATTAATTGTATAGTTGTAGGGCAGCCGAATCAAGAAAGCAACCAAATTAAATTAATGGGCTTAAAGGAAGAAAAGGACTCTTATTGAGCAAAGATGGCAAAATTCAGACAATATAAAAAAATCAATGTACAAATGATTTCTTTACAATAAAAGACTAAAAAATGAACAAGATTTCATCACATAAACTGTGGTAGGAAAAAGGCAAAACTTTTAAGAGGGAAAAAACCATCGATATCTCTGCACCAGTTTCTTCCCTTCTAAAATGGTGATGGTCATACATATAAATAGTAGAAGGTTCAAGTGCATAGAACAGTGCCACAGGGTGAGGACTCAGTAAATGATAGCTAGTAGGAGTAAGACTAGTATATTAAGGTAAACAGGATGTTGAGAAGGAATCAAAAATAAATACAATGATAGCAAGGAAGGTTAAGATACATTTTCTATAAAATCTGAGACTAGACCTTGCAAACATTATGCTAAGTGAAGGAAACAAGACACAAAGGACCACATATTGTAGGGCTCCATTTATAGGAAATGTCCAGAATAGACAAATTCACAGAGATATAAAATAGATTTGTGGTTGCCTAGGGCTGGGAGAGGGGGCAGGGGGCGGGGACAGGAAGACTAGAGAGCGAAGGCTCAAGCGTGTGAGGTTTCCTTTCAGGGTGATGAAAATGTTCTGAAATTGACTGTGGTGATGATTACATAACTCTGTGAATATACTAAATGTCACTGAATTGTACACTTTAAATGGGGGAACTGTATGGTATGTGAATTATATCTCAATAAAGCTGTTTAAAAAATCTGAGACTGAAAAACCCCCCTTGATAAAGTAATGTGAAGTGTCCTGTAGATTTCCCTAAAGAATCCGTCCATCTTGCGTGAATTCTGGTTTGTAGATTTTTCCTCTTGCCTTGTCACATCTTCATCTAAGAGGGTTATTTTTCAGATATATATCTGTCAGGTACGTCTTACAAACAGCTGAAAATGTGTATATTTTGATGAATGAATGACTTCTGGGTTTCAACATTAAAGTCATAGATTTTAAGCAGATGAGCTGGTGTTCAGAAAAATATTAGAGACATTTTATTACCTCCATCTCTCATGCCTTTTCTCCCATCATCTACCAGCTTTGATGCAAACAGCGAGCCTTTGGAAGCAGGCAAATTGTTAGGAGGGGCTAGGATGGTGAATATTTTCCCTTCATCTCCCAATTTCTGCTTTTACTGATTCTTCCCAGATATAAGTCCTTAAATGCCTATAAATTCTATTTTACAACTTTCCTGCTGCTCCTACCTGCCAGCATTTCATATATACTATATTAGCCATTTTCCCTCAGAGCCCTAAAAGATTTTGAACCTGTTTATTCCAACTTTCTGTTTCTAACAGCAACGCTGGAGGTGCAGCAGTGATAAAATAATGAGTAGAAAATATTTCCTTTTCTTCTTTTCATCTGACCTCAATCTTCACAAACAGATCTTTACACATTTTCATAAGTGGCACACTGAAGTATTAAACCTGTTTTTCAGTATTTTAAACTAAAAGCTTCAAAAGCACTTTTTCTCTTTCATGTTTTACACACATAAACATAACTTTCCTCTCACATATCCATCACAGTGTAAATCTACCCCTCTAACTCTGTAATAATGGATTGCAAAGAAACAGTTTTATCCCAGACAATCTCACAAGGTCCCTATCTCTTCGAGAATGAAGGCAGGCAGTGCTGAGGCACGGCACAGAAATACACATTCAGTGGAAAAGGGAGGAGGCAAGCAAAGCCACAAGACCCAACAGGGGGCCTTCTTATCTTTCCCCAAATCTGCTGCACCTGTCAAGAAAGTGAAGCAAAGAATTGAAGCAATTATACAAATAATCCAAGAGAAAAACCAGTGCTTTCCTTCATGAGTTGCAAAACCAGTTTTACCAATCTGAATTATCTAGATGACAGTCTTGAAAGAAATTTACCTCACCATGGGCACAACTATATA
Source organism: Tapirus indicus (assembly GCA_031878705.1). Classification (NCBI taxonomy): domain Eukaryota; kingdom Metazoa; phylum Chordata; class Mammalia; order Perissodactyla; family Tapiridae; genus Tapirus; species Tapirus indicus. The sequence continues at coordinate 45,060,610 of CM062925.1, forward strand.
TGAGTGATTAATCTTCTCAACCATTCATGAAAGGAGGGAAAGGCTCTCAATAATTTTGAGTTCACCAAGCTTTCTAATAACATCTTTCCTTTAGCAGAAATTTCACAAGAATTGGTGACATAATGACTCAGTAAAATGAAGACTCAAATGCAGAGAAAGAGTAACTAGATGAGAATAAAAAAAGAAAGGGTATGTAAAGTTCCTCGGAAACTAAGCATGACTTTTCTGGCTTCTGTTAAGGTGGTGAATCTCAGAGCTTTGTTTCCCAACTAGACTAGGGTATAAAGAAGCACCGAGAAGAAATGCCATTCCACTATCCCAGCACTCAATCTGGCACAGCTTGAGTTTTCTTTTTTTTTTTAATAGGCCTTATTTTTTAGGGCAATGTTAGGTTCATAGCAATATTGAGTGCAAAGTACAGAGAGTTCCCATATACTTCCATATGCCCCCACACATGCATAGCCTTCCCCATTATCAACATCCCCCACCAGAGCGGTGCCTTTGTTACAATCAATGAACCTATGCTAACAGATCATTATCACCCAGAGTCCACAGTTTACCTCAGGGTTCATTCTTGGTGTGTACATTCTATGGGTTTGTACGAATGTATGACATGTATCCACCATTATGGAATTGTACAGAATAGGTTCACTACCCTAAAAATCCTCTGTGCTCTGCCTATTCATCCCTCCCTCCCCACTAACAGCTCTGGATTCAGTAGACAAATTCAATGTCAAGAGGAAACCAGGGCTCTAATTATCACATTTTTCATTTTTCTCTTTCTGAAGTATATCTAGTCCCTTAGAAAGGCTGGCTATTGGTAAAGAAGCCCTCGGTTCTGTGTGCTTGCACTTGTGTGTGTCAATGAGCAAGTGAAAGAAAGTACTTTTGAGTCAGGAAGGAAGAAGCCAGGTATAGTGGAAAGAGCATGGACTAAGGAGTCAGAGAGACCTGGATTCTTCTTCTGCCTCTCCCCTTACGAGCCCTGTGGCAGAAAGTATTTAAGATCTCTGAAGAGTGACTTAACATCTCAGAGTCTCAGCTTCTTTATCTACAAAATGGGATACTAGCCATTTTAGGGTTACCTGAGACATTGAAATAAGATGGATATATAACGTGCATCACACATAGTATTTCCTCTTTGCCTAGGAAATGGATAAATAAGAAAAAATCTTTGAGGTGTGAACATCTTAAGGATTAAAATAGATGGACTCAAAGTGAAATTAATTAATGCCACTGGATTGGAATGTCCCATCAGGATCTGTGCTTGTTCTGGAAAATGAAGTTCTTAGCACAAACAGGCATAGCAGGGTGCTATTCAAAGAATAAACGACCACTGATCTCCCACTGCCCAGCTGAAGATACTTCTCCACTTTGCTCACTTGAATGCAATTGTCCACTAGGCAACATTTAACCATAATCATGTACTGCTCACAGTGTTTCACACCATTATTTGTTTAAAAATGTGTGTTCTTTCTTTGGAGTTAAAAGTGTCACTTGTTGATGCTAAAAACTGTAGAGGCAAGAGGTGGGCTGGGAGAGGCCCTTGGCAGGGAGTTTTACACATATTCTCAAACTCTGCATCTGAAATTTGCATCAGGTCTTCTGCGACTTCAGTTCAAATCGGCCCCTGTACCCACACAGGGCAGCTCCCGTGAGCTAACTGTGCCGTGTTATTTCAGCAGGACTCGGGAGACAGATGATTACCAATTGTAGTCATTCAATAACATCTCACTGCTTCCGGATCAGATTCCCCTTTACCAAGCTCTCCCGCCTGCAGCCCAGGGACACTTTCACCTCTACCCCCCCCACCAAACTCCCATAAAATAATTTCTAATTGTCTTCCTTTCAAAGAAGTGGACCCTCTGGTGGCCAGCACTAGCTGTACTATTTGTTCTTAATTTGGAGTTAGCTCAAGGGATCCGGAATCTTTCGGGATTATCTGTCTCATTTGTTTCCTTTCTCTTATTCTTGGCCTAGATGTGCTTAAGGAAAACTTGGCTGAATGTTTTCCTCTGTTTGAGAATACTGAGGGGGAAGTAGTGAAGACTACAAGACATTTTCTCTCTGCACCCCTACCCCCACCCGCCCAGAGGCTGTTCCTTTAAAAGGTATGTTGCTCACAAAATGCTAACGTTTTAATTCTAGGTGGTGGAGACACACCTGTTTGATATATTATTCTTTGTCCTCCTCTGTATTTTTTACAATATAGAATAATCAAAATAAAAAAGTTGTGTGAAACAAATCTTGGTGTTTTGCACTATATGTCTCTGTTCCTAGAGGTCCTCAGATGGGGAGAGGTAGGGGGCAGTGACGAGGACTGAGGATGTGGATTCTAACTGTATTTCAACCCAAGTGCACTGCAAATATCAATACAATTTAAAATAATAGAATCTGGTCATGTAATTCTTTTTATGCATGGAACTGGATTTCCCCTCCAAATTAATCCTCCACCAGCAGTGGATGGGCTGAGAACATAGGCACTGAGCAGTTAGCTCACTTCCATCTGGCATGGCCATGTGAACACTTCAGTTGGCTTGCCTTTTTAATGAAGTGATTTTTAATGAAGCAAGCTGTGAATTTAATAGATACCCTAAAACAGCTTCTTTGTAACTAAGCTTTAAGTAACGAAGCAACTGCCAAATTAGCCACCAAAACCAAGAGAAAAATTCAAGACTGAACAACTCAGGATCAAGGATTGCTGGACTTCGGTCATCAGGCACGTCATCTCAACTGCTGGCACAGAGGATGGTGACGCAAGTCCATGTGGAGGTTGGTGGCTGGCTCAGCGACCTTATCAGAGGTCAAAGAAGTGCTTGGCCAACACTCAGGCACACTGCAAGCGCTAGGTGTTTGAACCATCGTTATTCTCACGACTGTCCATGCTAGTGCTCTGTCTCTTAGGGGTTCATTTAGCCCGTGATTTTGAACCAGCCATTTCAGCTCACTTAGAATGTGGGGACAATAGGAGGGAGATCATTGGGTTCAGTCTATACTACCCTGAAAGAAAGATGTTGGTAGAAAGAAATGCACACAATATTAGGGAACTCTTTAAAGGTGGGAGAAATCACCCAATTCTGGAACCTCAATGTAAACAGTAGGCAGGTAATGCAAGAGAGTGAAGAGGGCTGGGTGGGTGTAAGGAAAAGGCAAGGCCTGGGAGAAGTGGACAGGGCATGTCCCATCTGAAGGCATTCAAATAAAAAAAGTGTTAATTCAATAAAGCACACCTGTGTGCATGAATGCGGTCACCAGTTTACATGTTCTGCTTTATTTTACTGGTGAGAAAGCTAATGCATAAAGAAGAGAAATGAGCTGTTCAGGTTCTCACTGTAGGTCGTGGGCAGCTAGGGCAGAAATCCGAGGCTCCCTGCGGCCAGCCAGTGCTGGCTGCACTACAGTTATAGAACAGCAGCCACAGTTGTGATGTTAAGCCCTGCTTGGAAAAGTCACTGGAACAGATTTCACTCAGTGGGAGTGTCTTTGTTCTCTACCCATAAAATAGACACAAAGTCCCTCAACATGCTCCCCTTTCTGGTACTTGACATTTCCTTTGTCCTTCAGGGTACAATTCCTTATTCTGATTTGTGAGGCCTTAGCCTTGCCTGGAGTGGGTGGGAGAGTTGCCTTAGGTAGACGGAGCTGGAAAGGAGGAGTCTACTAAGGCTGGGGTGGCGGAGCAGGAAGAACCTGTGCTCGCTGCCCTTGAGCGCAGGTGGCAGCCGTCTGTGGTGGACATGAGAGTGTGAAGTGGGAACTCCTGGTGGATTCAACCACATCCCTCCCACATTCCATTTCACAGACGCTGGGGTGTGGCCTTCTCTTCCGTTTTGTCCCTCCAGAACACGGCATGGAGTATGAGGGAGAGGCCCCAATGCAGCGCCAGGAGACCTTCTTAATTCTTCCTCCCTGAGGGATCCTGACCTAACATAACCACTGTAAACCTGTTTGTTCCACCAGTTGCAATTGGGTAATATGATCTTTCCCCCGCAAGACTATGGTGAAGTGTTTGCTTGCACAGTGCTTGGATTTCTAGAAGCTTGACAAATGCCGGCGGGGCCTGAACTTTTCTGAAGTGGCCTGGCCCACCCCACCCACAAACACACTTCTCTACCTCAGGCTGGTGTTCCCTGCCAAGCCTTGCAGTGCATATTTTCTCCTCACAGGTTGTAGTGCATCCGGGGCTCCTGCCACCCGCCAGTCCTCAAAACCTGATTGAGGACTGATAACTGGGATGAGCCAGGATTTGTCAGAATCATCGCATCTGTTGTGTGGCTCAAAGCGGTGTTGCTAGTTTGTATTATATAAGCCCTTGTCCAACTATGTCAGTCTTGAACTATAAGGGCAAGGGGTCAGTTTCTTTGATTTACAACCATAGGCCAAAAATACAATATATGGTTTGCAACTGGGGGAGGGGAGGTTCTCCATTCATCCATTTACTTAATGAACAGATGCTTCTTGATTGCCTATCACATGTTGTGATTATGGTGTAGCCACCTTACTCACCAGGCTGCAGGAGCTTGCCCACCTTCCTTCAAGGAATGGAATAGGTGGTCCTTACACCTGGAAAGCTCCTCAAATCAGCTGACATCCCCCTAATTACCCCCATGCTACAAGGGTTTGCTGATGAAAATAAATACTCTGAAACCAAATGCTCATATTTTTACTTAAATGAACATATTAAAAATCAGAGCAAAACAAACCCACTATAATAAGAGTTGAGCAATGTCCCCACCTAAGTCTGATATATACATATTAGGCGGGTGTAAGCGACATCTTAAATCTATCAAATAGCAAGTGCCAACGTACAAAGTGGTTTCTCCACAGCAGTTCAACTCTGTTTCCTGATGTGGAGCTCGAGATTACATTGAATCCACAGCACGTTTTAAAACCATTTTCCTCCAGTGACTTAAAAAATCAGAAATAAAAAGTTTGAAAAAAATCCTTAATCCTCATCTCACTAGCTTTACATCCCATTATTCTGAGTAACCAATATGTGTGAAAACACTCTGTTTCAATTTAGCTAAACCTCTGACTCCAGGGAACAGCCTTTAAATTGTTCATACAATTCTTATCAATCAGCTGGGTCTGTGTGAAGGAAATAGGAATCCAGAAACCCAAGCACTCCCTCTGTGCAAAATCACCACGTCTCCTGATCTGAGGAAGATCAGATCCTAGGAAGACTTTCCTCCAGATTTCCACCATTTCCTGGCTGTTTCACTTTAATCATGACATTGTTGAGCTGATCTATTACTTCATGAATTTCTCGGGCAAGGGTGGGTATTCCTGATACATGTCTTAGGAAAGCCCAGTAGCAGATATTCCCATCACTAGAAGCTGATGTTGCAAGCACGCTATTTGCACGCTATTGTAAGATGGGCTTCCTTGGTAATCTGCTCAATCAGATATGCAATCATGGCAATGGGCCCGAGTCAAGGCACATATTTTTGGGAACAAATCATGGTATTTTTATTGGTTTGCTGTATTTTACCCTTATAAAAGAATGGTATTAGAGTTCAAGTTACAGAGAGAAATGAGGAAAACTGGAAACGAGCAGGAAGGAGACCATAAAACCACCCACGCTGGTTATTCAGTGCATCTTTTTATGGTTACTGGATGTCTATTTACTGCATTCTACCAGGTCATTATTCTTAGGAATAATTCATCTGACAAATTGCCACTGGGTACATTTTCCATCATCAAGAAAAAATATGTGGTTTTCATGAGAAGTGCTAGCTGTGGAGGTATGCAACATGCGTGTTATATCTGCTCTTCCTTTTTGCTACGTGCAGTTTGAATGCTTTTCTTTCAAACTTTACCTGACTGCATACAGATCTTATGAGATTTGTATTAGCTGGACTATAGAGGAAATTCACCCACATCTGAATAAACTAGATGATTGCAATGTAGCACTCTTGGGTTGAAACTAGCTCTCATTCTACTGGCTTACTTAGCATCAAGAAAATATTTAAAGTATAAAATTGGTAAGGAACTTACCAAAAGAGACTAAAAGATTTAGTCTGGCCATATAGGTTAGGTAGGTAAGTAGATACACACACACAATCAACTTATTGCGGTATAGATTATATACCATACAATGTACTCATTTTAAGGGTAGAATGCATCTTTTTTTGGACGAGATCTTTAGCCTTATAGAGCCTAATAGAGACCAAAGATATCAGGGAGAGCTCCTAGCTCACCCTCCCCCATACTGCAGCTCACAGAAACTGAGCAAGGCCACCCAAATGGTCAGTGGTAAAGTGGGGAGGTGATGCTCAATTTGGAGGTGCTAATAAAAACCAGCCCACTGATTTGGCCATTACGAATGGAAACTCACCCTTCTGCTGGGAGGGAGAGGAAAGACTTTATGTAGCAGCCTGTGTATAGACAACAGCCCTGGGTTCCTTAACAATTAAAAATGAACACCCAACCGCTGGCTGCAGAGTGCAGGAGAGGAAGCGAAGGGGAAGTGTCTTCGGAACAGTGGTGTTAAGGAGGATGAAGGGCTATGCTGAATGAAGGGCAGAGAGAGTTTACTGAAGAGTGGGAGTCTGAGGTGTTAAAGTAATTCCAACCAATGTTAACATCTGGAAGCTGACAAATAAAATTTATAAATGACTTTTTCAACTGCTTCCTTTAGCAACAGGAGCTGTTATTATCACATCGATTTTGAAATTAAATGTTATGGGATTTTCTTGCTTTAATGAGAAGGCAGATCCAACTGGTAAATAAAGAAATGATTAAAGCAATTAAAAGAGTGAAAACGAGAAATGAAGTAACAATACTCCTAATGCTTAACCCAAACAGGCAGGTTTTGCTGATTTACTAAAAAGATTCATGTTTATCTTGAAGTAAACATATTGAGAAGCAATGCTCACTATGAATAAATCTGCCCTTTGGTAGGAGGGGAAAAGTCAATTAATAATGTCATTTGTTTAAAAATCTGTCTGTACCTGGTTCTCATTTGTCCTCCAGCTGAGAAACCAAAGACAACTTCTTTTTATTACTTGTGGTCAAACAGCAAGTTCATCTCTCCATGAGATGATCAAACGGCCAGCCTCCCCCGGCTTGAGAAGGTTTGCCTTTCACTTTCAACTTGTTCAATCATCATTAACTCTGAAAAATGTCACATTCCATTTGTGCAATGAAAATTTCACCACCGGTGACTGTTTGGGTGAAGTTTTTGTGGGCAAGGCCCTAAATCTTGCAGAGCACCTCACACATTCTCAAGGTCATTTGCCTCACTTCCTCATTTAATGACAGTTGACGAAGGTCCTGGAGTCTGTCTGCGGCCTGACACAGGCAACTTTGAAGAAACCTCTCTGCAATGGAAAGGGTTCACTGGGTGATTTGACACATGCATGTTATCAGAGAAAAACTAAGGTGCGGTGTACATGTGTGTTTGCACTTGCAAGCATGCACACACACCCCCTCTCATTTGTTATATATTATGCACTGGGGTTTTCACCAAGCAAAAATCTTCTTTGCTGGGGAGATCCTAGTAAAGAAGACCAGTGGATGCAGCCCATCTAAAGCAGGGTTTCCTTACTCTGGGAAGCCCGCCTCCCTGAAGAAGCTGCAATATCAACTTGGGGAGGTTCCAAAAAATTTCTGGAAAGGAGAAACAGGCTTCTTTTTAACTTTTGCCATTTGGCTTGAGAAATCTTCATCTTCTTTGTTTATTATTTAATTATATTTCTCCCTCTGCAGAAAAGTTTTTTTTTTTTATTGAGGTAACTTTGGTTTATAACATTATATAAATTTCAGGTGTACATCATTATATTTTGATTTCTGTGTAGATTACATCATGTTCACCATGCAAAGGCTAATTACCATCCATCACCATTCACATGTGTGAATCACCCCTTTTGCCCTTCTCCCTCCCCCTTCCCCTCTGCTTTTTTTTGTTTTGCTGAGGAAGATTCGCCCTGAGCTAATATCTGCTGCCAATCTTCCTTTTTTTGTATATGAGCCGCCACCACAGCATGGCCACTGACAGATGAGTGGTGTAGATCCATGCCCAGGAACTGAACCCGGGCTGCCCAAGTGGAGCATGCCAAACTTAACCACTAGGCCACCAGGGCTGGCCCAGAAAAGTTCTGAAATGTAAATCCCAATGACTGTGGCACAGGGCCAACTCCCTGATGGGTACTCTACAAATACAAATGATTGAAAGTGGATGTCAAGCAGCAAGACAGCTAAATTAAGAGATCACTTGATCCAGAGTTTTAAAAAAAGCATAGAGTTTATTGGGGCAAGTCAAATAAATTTTGTGCCACTTGGCAAGCAAGTCATAGCTAAAACAGGTCTCTGTTACAGATCCTGATTAAAATTTCAAGGTCAAAACCAAGGGAATGTGTATACAGAGCTCTCCAGAGCCTTAGTGTCAAGGCGCTAACACACTGTTTTAAATAGTCTCCGAGAAGGGGTTCTTGATCTCCCTCTCCAGTTTAATGCCAAAGTTTCACTGGGTCAGCTGCTGAAATAAGGAGGGGGTTACCAGCAGGTCTGGATTATAGGTACAATGTCTTGGTCCTTTCTACTAGCTCTAGCTCAGAATGTATCAGAATATTTATTGTTGCCAATATCCAATTTTTAATTGACTAGTAGAAGTTAGGGGTAGGAGAAAGGGCAAAAATAATCTAATGATTTTTTTCCAACTCCCCCAGCTAATACAAGACCAGACCCTGGGTCTAAAGTAGAATCATGTGGCTCCTAAAACATGAAAGAAAATGTCCTGCCATTTTAATGGCTGGGTCGACAGCACCAATTTTGAGAGAAGAGATTCCAATACTAGGTTATTAGCTGAAAAAAGCTTGTGTATAATTTCCTAGAAGAGATTTTTTTTTTATTCAAATACTTGTGTACCCGGTATTCTAAGTGCTTTATAAATATTAGCTCATTTAATTCTCATAGTAATTCCAAGAGGTGAAGTAACTTACCTAAGGTCACAGAACTATTCAAACCCAGGAAGTCTGGGTCTACATCCATTACACTATGCAGCTATATTTTTTCATAAAGACCTCTCAGAATATGCAACCCAAATGCCCATTTATCTGTTGCTTCAAGGTGGGCAGATGGTGTGCAAAGAGAAAAGTGTTTGATCTGTTTGCTCCACTTCATAGGGATGGAAAAATGGAGCTCAAGTCGCTAAACTTCCCCTTTCTCCTCACATGGATTTCTTCTACTCTCATCTCACCTCCACAGAGGTCACCTTTCTACTGTTGGCTCCTGGGTGAGCTAGGCGAGTGCTCTGTCTGTGTCACGCTTATGCACACACACATACACACACGCTCTCACACAGAGCTATTACTGTGCTTCAGTGAAGCTGCACAGGGTTTGTGATCCGGGCATAAAAGCAGACATCATTTGCTCATTAGGGCTAAGTTTTCAGGACGTGCCCCAATTACTGACCTCCACTAATGGCCTGGGTTTGCGCTCGACTGCAAACCTGAAGTGGCAGAGTTCACAGTAGCTGGTGTTTGAGGACGACAGCCAGTGCTCCAGGCAGCTCCGGTGAATTGTCCCCAAGGTCCCCGTACATTCACATGGAGAGAGCAAGTCCTCTTGGCTGCTGCCCTCATGGCAGATCCTGCACATTGGCCGGTCATTGAAGGGGCTGCAAGAGAAGGAAGGGGCACCTGCTGGTCACTGGGCTGGAAACCACTGCCATGTGGCTGGTCCTCTGGCTCTGTGTCCTTTGGACCCTTCCCAGTGCAACCACTCAGAATAGACACCTGCTTTAAAACCCTACATCTACACTTGCACTCGGCAGTGGGGGCCAGTGCTGGGGTCCTTGGGCATCTACTTTTGCCAATACAAAGAGATAGGAGGTGGCCAACAGCAAAGCAGTTGGGTGAGGCCCAAGGCCAAAAGTGATTGAAAATGAGCAGTGTGTTATTTTTGTCTTGGATCTAAATGTAGTTCACGCAAACTACCAATCAAAAAATAAAAACCACCCCTCACCATTAAGAATAGAAATTGTTCCGAAATGACACCAACTATAGTTTCTAGACAAATTGTATCTTTTGAACCAGGCCAGGACACTTTTGAATACCCAGAAGTTCCTTTTAATAAGGTGGGAGAATGAGAGGAGGATGTTAACTGGCAGCCAACACTGAAGCCACCACACAGAACTGCAGCCTGAGCCAGAGCACAAAGCTGTGTGGCAGGTCCATCCTTTGAGCTTTCCTAGGATGCTCTCTGGGACGCTAATCTGAAAGCATGTATGTCCTACTGAGGTGGCCTCCATCTAGAGCTCTACCTTTAGTTTGGAAAAACCACCTGCACATTTCGTGAAGGCACACAGCACAGTGGCTCATGAGGCAGGCTCTGGAGTCCAGCTGTCTGGGCTCAAACCTCAGCTCTGCTGCTTACCAGCTGGCTAACTTTGGGCAAGTAACATCATCTGTCTGTACTTTAGTTTCCTCATCTGTAAAATGGGCACAAAGAAGGGTGCCTTCCTCATATGGTGACTGTGAGGACGAGAAAAGATAGTCCAGATTAGTAGCTTAGAATAGGGAACAGGATGTAGTAAATGCCTACCTAATACTATTTTCACTCATAGAAAAACCCAGTTCAGGGAAAATCAAATAACATGGCCCTCATCACATAAGTCAGTGGCCAATGGAAAGCTCAAACTAAGATGGCCTCACTTCTCAATGGATACTGCATCCTACTAGAGGACTGTTCCTCTCTAATCAACGTCTTCTTATACGGCTCGAGCTGTCCTTTATTGGGCATTAGATTTTAAAATATGTCATCATTGTATGTGCCAACTCGAGGAACCAGACTCTTTACTTACCCTCCCCTGCCTCTTCTCAACCCCCAAAGATGACAGTGACCCAGGCTCATGCCCACCACTCTCTTTGACACCATATTTGGTCCACATGGAAACATTGCTGTTTCCCAAAGGCCTTTCTGGGGATGATCCTGGGAATGAGTGGAGGCTAAAAGGGGATTTAAAGAGGAAAGAATCTCCTTCCCACTTGCCCAAAAGACCCACTCATGCTTAGGGGTGGGAAAAGAAAGTTTAAAGAGTTGAGCTTTTTTCTCTCATTATTCCTGGCCTCCTTCATTCACATTGAGCCAAATGCATCTAAAACTTCTGGTCTACATTACTATGTGGGAGGAGAACATGTAAAAATGCCTGACAAACACACATGCACATTGGCTCCCAGGTCTCAGTCATTTCAGCTCTGCAGCCTGTTCTTCCCAATCAAACAAGGTGTTTGATGGCTGCAAGAGTGACAGGTGCACATGCAGCTATCCGTCTCAGTTCACAGATGAGCAGTGACGCTCACTGCCTCATCGTATTCTGAGTCCTAACCAGTTGTTAGAAGCTTTTCAAGAGGTGGAAAAATACACACAGTACTGACTTTTTTTCCTATTTTTTCCCTTTGCAATAGCCGCACAGATTGAAAGTAGAAGGCACATGGACAATGTTTACAACATGCATGGCTGTGTGAGGTCATGTCTAGTGGCTACCACGTCCAAGCTGGTGGCAACAGAAAATGCTGTGATGCCACCAGAAGTCCTTCTACAGGCACATGTATGGATCTGTGGGCCTGTATCTGCACCAGAGGGGTTGTCTGAGTTGCTCAGACTGAAGTAAGCAGTCAAGGTATGAGTGACTGACCCAAAGTTTCGGGGTCAGAAGTGTCAGTGCTGATATCTGGGGGCAAGTCCAGTGTTGATATACATTTTACATTCATAGGTCAAAGTCCCACCCACCCACTCTGAAAGAAAGCTGGGGAAGCCAAGGAGCACCTACTGGCCGGGCAGCCTGTAGCTCTCAGTCTGCCATCGGGCAGCAACAACCCAGGAGGAGATCCCCCAGGGACAAAGTGCCGGCCTGGATGAGCCATCTCCAGGCTTTTCAGAGCCTTCAGCCTTGCTTTGGTTCATCACTCAGGGGAGTTTTAACAACTGTACTTCACAGGGCAGGTGTATATGAAGGATCAGGGGTAGGTGCCCATGGAAAGCGAAGGAGGGGGCAGCAGAAGAGGCCCCCAAGTGGGGATGTGCAAGGGACTAGACTCGCCTGGGAAGTCGCCCTGGACAGTGCTCCCATCAGGTGGTGCTGATTAGCATGCACACCAGGAATGTCACTTCAAAAGTTCTGCCCACAAAACCAGTCACTTTGGCTCAGTCCCCTGAAATCAGGTGCCTCCTTCATTCTATTCTAACAAAGGGCCACTTTGTTAGTGCCTGGAGACAACCAGAGTGTAATTACTGCAGCAATGTCAAAATAACCTATGTAAAGCCAGCAACCCTGTGTCTTGTGGGATCCTTCCCCGCCTGGCTCTCTGCACGTGTGGCTTTAAGCTGAAAACTCAACAACGTGAATTTTAGCTTTACACCCCATTGCTATAGAAATGGCAATGACAGATTTTGTGTAGTCATCTTTTTTCCCCAGCACCTCCTCTCACCTGACACAAAGACCTGAGCACTAATTACATTCCCTTTAGCATTTTCCATCTGACAGAGAGTCCTCTGGATCAATTACAGATTCATTTATTTTAATTGTGGTACTACCTCTGGGTGGCAAGAGTCCGCACTACTGTTGACAGCAGCTGCCCGTCCTTGGCTGAAACTTGCATGACATACTGTGGCTGCCCATTCACTAGGCTGCCGCAGTCCTCCACGGTCTTCACCACAGGCGCAGCCGAGCTGGTGCAGTCTGGCAGCACTTCGGGCAGGTGACTGCAGCGGCTGGTTGTCATGGTAACAGACAGCAATTACTCTGCTAATGGTTTCCACATTCATACAGGATTTCCATCTAAGAGAGATCAGAAAACAGTTTACTTGGGCAAGGTGGTTAATAGAAAATGGAGAATTACAGGCCACCAACATCATGTCATTATTTAATATAAATAACAGGAGTAGCCTAGACGTGGCACATTATCTTGTTACCATTTAACACGGGCGCGCACACACACAGCCCACAAGAAACAGCAGACGCGGTGATGAACAAGATAGCGAGCATGTGGGTGTACATAAACATTTAGGATCCCTGCTCGTGGAAGAGGGAGGGAATGATGGCTCTGAAGCCAGATCTGAAGAGAAAATAAGCAGTTCTCCGCTCTGTGTCAGAGAAGTAATAAATCTTTGTTGACACTCTCTAAAAGTTAGTAGAATCATTATTAAAACTGTTTGCAACTATTTTTTCTTGTAACCAATTTATTCTCCATGCAGCTCCATTCTGGGATACTAAGATTTAAAACAGAGAGAAAGAAAGAACAAAAGAAAAACGAATTTGGCCAAGTAGCACCTTCCAGAACAATATTTGCCCAACATGAATCATTCAATGAATGTACCACCTTTCTGACTTTTGCCATATCTGTGTCCCATACTACAATTATCTACTTAATATATCTTGAAAATTAACTTCCTTTAAAAACTTAATCTCTCTTAGCATTGTCTAAAATAAAGTTATTCAGGAAATGGCGAGTTTGATGAGCTTGTTTCATTTTTTCTTAACAGACATTACAATAAATACATTAGAGGACACTGCATCATCACAGGGAAACACACTGGAAAAGGCAAGAAAGTGATGAGATCTCTACTGCCTATTAAAAATAATCCACTCTTAATAAAAGCCTTATGGTCTATCCTATAGACTGCAAGGAATTCTGTTCCTGATCTGTGTAGCACAGGCTTGAACTTGACCTCAAGTACAAAGCATTCAGAACTACTGGAGTGAGGAACCCCACTGCATCCAATGATAACTCTGCATATGAGGCAAAAGAAATAGGGGCCTTTACAGAAACTTGCAGGAGGAATTATTTACATCTGAAGGTGAGAAGACAGTTTCACAGTCCATAAGAGCCATTTCTGCCCAGTCTGCTCACCACAAGCTCCTGAGCCCAACAAAGCCTGGGCTCAATAGACAGCGGCAGGACTGGCTGATGGACTGAGTTCACGTCAATAACCAGTCTGAGTGGTCAAGGCCCCAAGTCTAAATAAATCTGTCCCCCAACCGCAAGAGGATTTTTGGAATTCCTCAAAGCGTTGTTTTCTCCCAGATATGTGTCTCTACTTATTACATTTTACTTGACTCCTACAGGTCTGGAAAACAGGAACTTCCCAACTTCCAGAACAATGTGCATCAATTGGACATTCTCAGGATGAGAACGCAGTGTTTCCAGATGAACTTGAGCTGACACTGTCCCTCCCGACAAACACATGTCAAAAGGTCTGACTGTCAGAGACAATTGGATGGGAATGGAATCCCCTCCTCGCTGCTGAGGTGTTTGGCTGGCCTCAACCCAGCATGCTCCCTTTCCTGTCCTCCTTGGCTGCCACCAAGGCTTCTCAGGGTCTGCGGTCTGGCCTCTCCCAGGAGCCCTTTGGAACCCGGCAGGGGCAGAGGCAGGGCTGCCCCTTCCATGCAATTGTCACGACTCTGGTGGGCTCCTCAACCACAATGTACTGAGCATTCAGGGAACACAATCAGATAATTTGCTGGCATAGTTCTGCTTTTTAAGTAGAATTTGTTGTTTTTTTTAACATTGCAAAATCAAGAAGTATAAGTTATAGAAAGTACAGGAAAGCACAAAGAAAGCAATAAAACACACACATCATCCCACCACTTGGATCACCACAGTAAACTTTTTAGGTGAATATCTTCTTAATTTTTGGCAGGGTTGGTAGGGTAGAGCTGATTTGTAGCTGGAGCCAGATAGTTTCTTTTTTTTTTCTTTCCTTAAACTGAGTTATGGTAGTTCTTGGGCCACAGAACAAAAGGGTGTTCAAAGACCATCTTCTAAAACTATGTCTAATTCCCTCCCATGCCTTATTAAACCCCATTGACATGATTTTAAATTCTCATAATGCCTCATAGTCCCAAAGTGTAACTTCCTGGCATAGCTCTCTTTCTTCACAAGGCAGCCATAGATTAAGAGCCAGGGGTGTGTTGGCAGGAAAAGCAGACACAGTGACCTTCTTGCTGCATGGAATCATTATGTCTGGGTGCACTCGGACAGTCTATTTTTGGGTTTTGCATAACTCCAACTCAAAGGGCCAAATGCTCCCTCCCCACACTCGATGGAAGTGGAAGGAGGAGGGGAAGGGTACGCAGAGTGTGAAAATGAGACCAGGGTTGTCAGCAGTTAGGCTACCCTGAGTGAAGGGACTGTCACTCAGGCACATTATATCCCCAAGTTCATTCACTTATAACCTAGATTAAGTCCTTATCAAAGGAAATAGTTATAAATGTATAACCTAAATCTGCAGTAAAATGCCCTTAAAACAGTTCTAGAAGTAGAGTTTTCTTTAAACTTATTTTATATCTGCAATTTCACTTCTGGATGATATACTTCATTTCACTTCTCAAAGGCAAAAGGGATGTTATCAGCCGTCTGATCAGTTTATTCCATTCATAATGGGTGCCGGGCACTGAGTTGGGCATAAAGGAACAAAAGGCGCCTCTACCTTTCCTTCTCCTGCAAGCAAGCCCTGGCACTTTCTCTCGTGCTGTCTCTATAGAACCCTGCATTCAACCTAGGACCTGAATGAAAGATACTCCGGTCCAGCACTCACTGAAGAACACACCAGCATATCCACTGACAACTACACACCAGAATAACCTTGAGATACTAAGACTTGCATGTCATTGATGAGTCCTCACACTCTTAAAAGACCATGTCTTGAATCGAAATTGGGATGGGAGGGATTGTACACAGCATGGGCACCTTTGATCAGGGTGGGGACGGTTGAGTTGGCTGCAACCCCAGAAGAGTGGATCTAATCATCTACTCAGGTGGAGAAGGACAGAAGGGAGCATACTCTCCCTAACCTCAGTCAAAAGGAAGCCCAGAGGCCTAGATGCAGGCATGGGGCAGGAGTGGGCCTCTGCCGGCTGCATGCACCAGTTGGCATGCATATGTCACACCTGGGGCAGTGACAAATGGCCCACTGCATTTCCCTGTCTCGTTCAGAGCCACCTGGGAAAACAGCAGGCTGTTGCTGTGGATGCTAGAACAAACTGACCTGTGGGTTTGCAGCCTAGCACTGGTCTTCCACGGATCTTTCTGCGAAATTTCAAGCACTATTCAACTGATTTCTTATCAATACTGCTGCTCTTATGGGAAAGTAGCTACCTAGTCCACGCAAGAGTTCTGCTTTCTGCGGTTTACTCAGGACAAAAACACAATGCTGGGAGGGAGTGGTGTCTGTGTAAACTTGAAACCTCAAATTGCACTGGTAGGACAGGTCCTTGGTTGGCCAGGCTTGACACCTTGTCTAATTTCTTTCTCAGGCTGAGAATAAAATATGATTTGGCACTGGCCAAATTCAGCTGCACACAGTAGGAGGAGTGGGACTAAGTGGATGAGAGGGAGACAACAAAAATGGAGGGAGTGGTTAAATAAATGAAAGCCTGATTAGACAATTGTTAAGATAAAAAGGCCTGTCTGTTAGACTGTGACCCCTTTAAAGGGCAGAGTACAGGTTTTACAAAAGCAAGGAGCCAACCGGGTGGCAGCTAATCGCTGCTGCGTTTCTGAACAGGCTGCCATTGGTAAGTGATTTCCATGGGAACATGGCTGGCATCACGAGGATGCATCCAGAGGACATGGGGGAGGGGAAGGGAAGCGAGCTCTGCTCACCTCTGCCGCCCTTTTGCCCGAGCCCCCCCCCACTCCTGAACCTCCATGAAGATCACAGAGATGTGAGAAAAAGCTCTGCTCTCAGAGGCAGGACACTCAAGCCTGCGCCCTGGCTCACCACTCAACAGGGTAAATCACTGAGCCTTTCAGACTTTGCTGAGATTTCTTGCATAGTTGAAATGAGGGTACTAATACTTTCTGAGCCACCTCATCCAATTGTTTGTGAGGCCTAAAATAAGATAATACATGTGAACATGCTTTGTAAATTGGAATGAGTCATGCCAGAGAAGGCTGTATTTTATTACTATGTTAACCTTAATTCCTGCTCTTTTTCTGGCCTGGGCTGCATCTCATTTCTGTCTTTTAGAACTCTCTTCCCCCATAGCTGGCCAACTTCTACCATGCTGTACTTCTGGATCACACTTGAGCCCTGGCATTGTACCACTCCATCTCTCTCGGCAGGGGAGCACAAAGGGATCCCCATTCTTGCACACACGCTTCTCCGTATTCTCCCTAGCCCCGTCTTCTCCAGATCCCTGAACATAGGTTTCACTCTTCCATGAAAATGTTTACAAAAGATATACGATAAAAATCTGCTATCATGTTTGAGATACTTGGGTATATCTGTTATAGCAGCTACTGCTATCTTAGCTCATCTACCACATGATAAATACACTAGGAAATAAAACACGAGCCACTCCCAAGTGACTTTTCAGGCCTGCTTCTATCAGAACTGCATTTTCGGTGCTAGGTCAACTTTAATCTCTTAGATCTAGAATGAGAAGGCTGTTTGGGGGAGGAATCTACGTTGGCATCTCTGTTTGGGTAAAAACATTACCTATGGGGTTTAAAGGTGGAAACAACAGCATAAGGGTATGTGTGCTGGCTGGTACTCATCTGGTCATGGGGGCTGCCTGGGCAGTAGTCTGAGCAGGCCCATACATAAAGAGGCAGTCTGGAGCAAGACTGAACCTCCAAATTTGACCCTAAGGACAATTCTACAGATTTTAAGAAGTGGGCCCCTCAGGTCGCAATATGTCCTGGAGGAGTCCTGTGTCACTTCCACAACCAGAGTTTTAACAAAGCAAATCAAAGAGAAGCAAATTCATTTATTCATCTTTCACCCATTCAAACAAATATATATATATGTATATATATATTTTTTGCAGGGAAAGATTCACCCTGAGCTAACATCTGTTGCCAATCTTCCTCCTTTTTTTTTCCATCCCCAAAGCCCCAGTACATGGTTGTATGTTCTAGTTGTAAGTCCTTCTAGTTCTTCTATGTGAGCCGCCACCACAGCATGGCAACTGACAGACAGGTGGTGTGGTTCCGTGACTGGGAAACGAACCTGGGCCGCCGAAATGGTAAGAGCACCAAACCTGAACCACTATGCCATCAGGGCTGGTTCCAAACAAATATTTTTTGAGAACTTACTAGGTATTCCTAGGAAGTTTCTGGCGGTGCAGGGTCCAATCATGTCAAGTCTTATTTTATGTTTCCCAAGGAAAAGTACAGGCCACCAAATAGTCTGGAGTGTTCCCCAGACCCTCTCAGGGGCTGCAGAGTCATGAGGACACAGCACCTTTCCACTAGCAATCGTTCCACTTGCTAATTCAGAGGAAACCACCTGATGCCATAAATTGGGGGGAATGAAACCACAGAACTATGGAATGGCTAGATATCTTTCTGCTCCCACAGAGTTGCACATCATTAACACTGGTCCAGGATTCAGAAGCCTGACCTTAGTTTTACATGAGCAAATCTGCTTCAAAAAGGATCTCTAAAATGTCCCTTATCCTTCTGTGAAGGGATGCATACTCAGGGAGCAAGGCCTTCTCTAATGAGACCAATGAATGGTCGATGCAAGTCAGTCGGTGATTGAAACGGGAAAAAATAGCAATAATGGCCTGTCCAGGAACTTTCCCCTCAGAGTGAGATTTTCAGACTTTGAATTCTAAGAACAGTCTCTGAGAATAGGAAAGCTCTTTGATAGAACATTTCCCTGGCTTTTCAGGCATGTTATAACCAGACAGTGCACTGCGTGCATGATAAACTGACTTAGAGCATTCTGAATGTTCAGAGGAAATGAAGGCAGGCAAGAAATCACACACTGATCTTCCTTTCCAATGAAAATGGAGCAAACGACTAATTTCAAAACCATTAACACGTAAAAGTGGCATATTTCTTCAGAGAACAGGCCACAAAGGCTCTCCAAGGAGATTGCTGGGACGTGATTACCAGCAACATTTAAGTTTTCAAAAACACGCCAAGGAAGCTATTCACTAAGAATGTGTAGCAGCAAAGTAGCTGCTTCATTAAACTTAAATAGCTGCGGCAGAGCTGTGCTTACAGACCCACGCCACCAAATTATACATTTCTTTTCTGGATGCTTCACTGACCTCATTATGTAGAGCAGAGAGTTTGTCATTCCAAATAAAGTGACCATCCAAGTCTTTACAAACATGTCCATCAGGCACTTGATGAGTCTGCAGAGTGAAACACTGGCTGGCCCAGTGAATTTTTCAAAAAATACTTCTCTTTTTGTTGTCTCATTATTCTCTGCTATGTGCTCATTGTCACCCTTACAGAGCAGAGTAAGCAGGTGAAATGCTTGTTCCTGAGCATGAAGGAGGTTTTGATTTGGAGGTAATGGTATTTTCTTGAGGAATGTGTAAACACCAACGATGAACCAAGGGCAAACATACCCAGACCAGCGTACAGCGAGTTGGATCCAGAGAGTGACAATAACATGTTCCCAGTGTACTATTTGAAAGTTATGTCGGGAGCTATTTATCATTTCCCATCCATGTTATTAATTCTGATTCTCAGCCACGAGAAATATCAGAAGTATAAGACTAATTTTTTTTCATTTAAAATTACTATATTTTCTCTTCAGCCAGGTAAAATCCTCTAGTTCTGCTGAAGGCAAATCAAATAACAATTATGTATTTATACATATTTTTTCCTCTCGAGAAGTACTCATGAAATTAATTCAGATTTTGGAGGCTATCCATTTTTTCACTTAATTTTAATTATATAGATGGAAATTGCAATTAAAAATCCCTCAACAGCCCTGTGTGTTCAAAGACACAGGGACAGCTGAATTACACTTGTAAATAGCAACTGGGTCCCACAAACGGAGCCCCGCTGAGCTGGGGGAGCGGGAGGGAGCAGAGCTGCTTGAATGAGTTCTGGGGGCTCGGGAACAATCCGAGCACATCAGAAAAGTTTAAAGGTCAAATAGAGGGGAGCAGGCAAAGCGGAACGAGACATTCACGGACATTACTCGGAGGTGAAAAACAAAAGTGTATTCCTCAAATGATATTCAGCGGGCCCAGTGCCAAACAGCTACCTGCCCAGCATGAAGAAAGGTTTGGAGGGTACTGCACGCTGACCAGGATATCTGACCACACAGGAGAAAAACATATCAGCTACAGTGAGAGCTGAATATGCTCTAAAAACCGGAAGTTCCTGATCTGTCAAGTTCATACACTTTTTCTACCAGCATCCAGGTAAATGCCTACCATTAAGGAAGCTGATCTGGAGTTCATTCCAAGTTGTATCTCACTCACTGTCTTCTGTACAAACAGCCCAGTACTAGCTATACAGATGTGCTAATTCTTAACCCCAGCCTCCTGCATCAGCTACCAGCTTACTTTAAGGTAGGGTTCCCCCGGGCTTTCCCAGTCTGCACTTCACCAAGACCACAGGGAGGCTGCAGCCCTGCCCTCCCACAGTGTGGTGTCCTGCATTCCACGGGGAGGGGGGGGGCAGGCCTCCCTGCAGCACTTTCAGGCCTGTGAGGCCCCAAGAGCCTTGGCTGCATTACCCTCAGTTTACACACAAGGATAACCAAAGTTACTCAGCTTGCCAAGGAATATTAAGGCAAGTGCAGAGTCAAGACTAAAACTCTTTGGATTTTGCATTTCAGCCCTGTCTTTGGCATTACAGATGGACTCCCTATCATATGCCTCATATTACTAAAAGTCCCCCAAACCCCACATGTTCTTTCACACGTGCTCTAGAGACCTGTCAGAGTCTCTGGGTGTTTCTGCTTTATGTTTGTATACATTTGGCTTTGGATTCAGGAGCCTTTGGGGAGCCTTTGAGGGGGAGGGGACAGAACCCTGGTCTTGGGTCAGGGAGTCCTGGCTTTGAACTGCCACCCAGTGCTTATCAACAGAAGAGAGTTACTTGGCACTAAGCTTGAGTTTCCTCCCTGACACTGAGGACCTGGGGAAGGTGTGGGTCTGGCATGTGGAGAGAACTTAGTAATGGTCACTTCTTAAGACTGGAGCACAGCAGGGTCATCTTGCAACAGCCAGGGCCAGGGTGGGGAAATGAGCTCCTTTCAGATCCTACCTCTAGGTCCCCTCACCTAGCCCAGCCCCTCTGTGTCCTCCTTGCTATGCTCCCATCTCCCGAAGCAAACATCCCAGGGGGACAGAACTGCTGACATCTGCTTTGACAGTCTTGTATAAACATAGGTAAACAGCACAGAAATGCCCCCTAGAATTACTCTTCTCGGCCTTTAGACAGGCTCCCCTGCCCCTCCACTACACACACACTCACACATACACACACAAACCACAGATTCACCTTTGTACATCTGGGATTCTTGTGGACCATGAAATTGGTGAGGAATGAGGCCTCTTTCTTGCTTGCTTCCTACTTAACCTCAACGTAAAGCACTTCAAACTCCTTCAAAGGAACCCCTCAGGAGCCATTTTTTCTAATCAGAGCACATGCTCCTCTCCTGTACTCTCTCCTTTGGCTGCCTGACCCAGCTCACTGTGCATCTTGACTTTGGCGACTGTGTCAGTCCCTGCATCTTACACAGTCTCCACCTGTTGGAGCTTTGGCTTCATCTGGACATTTTCAGTATGAGGACCAGCCCACTCTCTCCCCAAGCCTCCTGGAGAGCTGAGTGTTTAAAGCCTGTTAGAAATGACCTAGTACATCAGCTTACATGAAGGGCTGTCTTCCTTCAGAATGTCCCATTAGGCCCCTCAACCACTAAGAAGGAAGATCCTGAATCAAATTTCTGGTTTGTCCATTTCTTTGTATATCCAGCCCTGCCAAAAATAATGGGTGAGATTCTTCAACCTGATACAGCCTGTTTGATAGAAACAAAACAACTCTGTATTAACACTGAATTAAATTATTATCTAAGACAGAACAATCAAATATTATACAGAGGTTTACCTTTACTTTTAAATTTTCATCTGATGGCACTTTTCCTTCAGAACAGACCAAAAAAAAATTACACTATTAATAGCAATAGTGCGAGTATATTTTTCTATTTTCATAGCACTATTCATTTTCCATTTTCTAAGTGCTTAATAAATACAATGGGTCTTTATTGCCTTCCAGGGTGAAAATAACAGTTATACCCCCACGGAGCTCATTCATTTGCTTTATGGGCTAAAAAATCTCTAGCATGTCACAAATTAACACAATCTTCCTGAGGACTGTGTTTTATTCTTAAATCTCCAATTTCACTAATAAATGTGAAAAACACACGTAGCCAGATAAGTCCCTGGAGATCAGTCATCGTGGATGCTGAAGAAAGCAAGTTATTCTAGCTAAGATCAGCATTCACTTTCACACTGGAGACTATTTGTTTCCCAAATTCTCCTGCAATTGCTTGATATAAGGCAATGAAATTGGTTTCTAGTGACTACCCCCCAAATCTAACAAAACTAGTTTTTTTTTTAAATAAAGGATATCTTCAAAGAAATAAAAAAAAAATAAAATTTTTGATCATCAGATAATGACCTTTTTAAGTTACAAATCCAGTGGACCTCCACTACCATCTCTGAGCAAGATCTGTTATTCTCTTCTTTAATATTTTCGTCATGAAAAATTTCAAGCAAATAAACTATACATAATACCATAGTAAACCCACATATACTCCATCATCCCAATCTAAGAATTAATCAAGATTTTGCCACACTTGTTTTTCCCTCCGTCCCTCCCTTCTTTCCTATTAAGATTTTTAAGCAAATCTCAGAAATTACATCATTTTACCCACACATACTTCAGTATGAATTTCTAAGAATATGGACATTTATTATATAACCACAAAGCCATTATTATACCTAACAAACTTAATAATTCCTTGCTATCATCTAATACCCAAACTGTATCCAAATTTCTCCAACTGTTTTGAAAAATCTTTTATGGTTGGTTTGTTTAAATGATCCAAACAAGGTGTAACATTTGGATGTTATGTCTCTTAAGTCCCTCTTACTTGCACACAGCTACCTCCCTTTTTTCCCCGTGCAATTGCCTTGCTGAAGAAACTTGTATGGGGCTCCTTTTGAGCCTGGTCCCAATAGCCACATTCTTAATTTGTTTTCTTGTGGTATCATTTAACTTGTTCTTCTATCCCCTGTATTTCCTAGAAACTTACAGATCAGCTTGATTAAGTTCAAGTTCAACTCTTAGGTAACAATAGCTCATAGGTGGTGCCGTATACTTCTCATTGCATCACGTTAGGGTCACCTAATGTGTAGCTCGCCCACTTTTAGTGTGTTCAGGTGATAGCAGCCTGAGTCCTCGATTGTGAAGTTCCCCATCAACATTTCTGATGGTCTAATGTTGCATCCATCGATAACAGTTGCTTGAATCAATTATTTCATTTGGGGGCTACAAAATTATGCTTTTCCAATTCTAACCTCCTTTTCACATTTAGTAGCTGGAATTCTCACATAAAGAAGAACTTTCCTTCATCAACCAGGGCAATATGGTTATCCTGAAATCCAATTTGCACAGAAAAAGCATGATCACTGCTTAATTCTGTCCTTTGATTGCCAATTTTCAGAGTAAGGAATTGGTGCCTTACTTATATCCTGTAGTAACTGAGTTGTTTTTGTTATTGTTTATATTATTCTTAAAACTCCATCTGTCTTTATTGAAATTAAAAAAAAAAATCAAACCACCACCCCATAACTAACCTTTCCTCTTGAGTATAGAGAACTAGATTTGTGACTTAAAGGGGCACAAAATAAGTAGAGGGCCTCGTCCCTGCCATCTTGTAGCACTCTCAGTAGGTGGGCCAGGTGCTGTTTCTCTCGCCTGCTTGGGTATCTGACTCTTGTCTTTAGGGTTGATATAGTTTTTCCTTAGGCCAAACACTCCTTGTGGACAGAGGCCATCTGCATTGACTGATCCCTTGGGAAAATGAGAACAATTCTAAAATATCCCCTCTTTTGCTTGTTATGACACAGATCACTTGGTGTCACTTGCCCCTGTAGACTTCCACTTTCGTATTCTTTACCAGACACATCTGAAGGTGCCTCAAGCATGTGGAAGTGGGTCAGCAGGATTACGCTGCCTCAGACTGACTAGTTGAGGTCAATGGAGCCTATATCAGCTTGGGCCTTGTCTGTGACCCACAGGAAGCCACTGTTGTCCAGTGAAGCCTGTAGGTGCCATCTGGCATGGCCATGCCCTGCTCGAAGGCTGCAACAGTGACACATTAACACACTGGGCAAGCTTCCACTGGGAGAAGAATCTGCACATGTGTGAGAAACAGCTCTCTTCACTTCTTCTTACTAATAAGGGTGAAAACATTTAGCCCATTCCTGGGTATTCCCCACAGAGGCATTTATAAGTCTTCTTTAACAATGGCTGACAAGTGTCTCTGAGACTGACAGGAATCCAGGGTCTGTCTTTCTTGCTCTCTA
This sequence comes from Tapirus indicus, assembly GCA_031878705.1. Taxonomy (NCBI): domain Eukaryota; kingdom Metazoa; phylum Chordata; class Mammalia; order Perissodactyla; family Tapiridae; genus Tapirus; species Tapirus indicus. The sequence goes on from CM062925.1 coordinate 45,084,914, forward strand.
AGAGCAGAGACATTTTCTGCCCATTATCACCTTGTTTTACTGACAGGCATCTGTCAGTTAGACATTAAAACAGATTGATAATGGGAAGATAATATGCTGGCTCTGACCACACACTTCAAGAGGGAAGCACTCATGAAAAATGTGTATTTTGGGAAACCTAGATGCTCCTGTGCCCATCTGCATTTCTATTTAGTTTGAAATTGAGTGTAGAATAGGAAAGCAGTGAGAAGAGGAGTAGCAAGGGGATGGCATCAGAGGAGATTCCTAGATGGCCCTGTGGACTCCAGTGTGGGGATGGCGGCTCTAAGCAGGAGGGGAATGGGTTAGGAAATGCATGCCAAAGAGGGTGAGCAGGATGGAAGCATTCTCTTTCTGGCTTCACAAGAGCTCACTGAGCTGCTAAACCAAGGAACTGGCAGAAAATGTCTTCCATGACTCTGTGGATGGAGGACTTTCACACATTCTGAAAAAGCGCAAACACTCTCTTTTGAAACAGAGGCAAAAAGGGAAGTACACACTCTAAATAAACTAATAAAAGCAATTCAATTCCTACTGAGGATCTTTCTAGTAAATAATTCTCTGTCTGAAAGTAATATTGTTACTCATATATTTGGATCTCCAGTTGTATTTTCAGGTCCTGATGTCTTCATTTGAGAATGCAAATAAAAGCATATCTTCCCAAACACACACACGCACACACACACACACACGCTATATAATACCATCTTTGTTTTCCAACCCAATAAAACTTCAATATATTCAATTAAGGATCATAATATAATGCCATCTTTATGCTAACAATTCACCATAAAATCTTACCATTCTGGACTTAGCCATGGAGCCTAGGGACTACTGAAGTTTAATTCCTGCTGCAAAGTTCTAATATGAGCACAATGGGAGGAAAATTGGTGCTGATGTCCAGTGATGATAGTCAACTTGACTAGGAGAGAAGCCAGGAATCACTAGCCTCACCAGTAAAAAGGGCTACAATTTTCTTTCTTAAAAACAAAGCGGAGGAAGGCGATTTGCTGCAGTGATTCAGTATAATGAGAGTTGGAGTTGGATGCATTTGGTTTGAATCCCAGCTTTTCCATCTACCAATTATGTCTCCTCAAGCTGGGGATAAAATGGCACCCAGCTCATATTTGGAGATTAAATGAAATAATGTAAGTGCCTAGCATCGAGCTTGGCACACAGTAAACACTGCTAGCTGCAATTACAGGCTAGGGCCACAGCAACTTCAAATGTCTCCAGGGTACACTATTGCTTTCAATATTTCTGTTCAAGCCAACAGACATTAATGGCAATAGTGACACTAACATGGGAGGCAGCACAGTACTTTGAGAGGCAGGGTGGGAAGCAGAAAAAAACCACGAGCTTAGGAATCAGGCACAGGACCTGGAATACTGACTTTTGCCACCAGTTACTAGGGTTCGATCTTGGATAAGTTGCTTAACTTCTCTGTATGTCAATTTGCCCATCTGTGAAAAAGGAGAAAGTGACTTCCTTACAGAGTTATTGTGCAATTAGCCCGCAGAGTATGTAAAGTGCCTAGCCCAGTGGGTACCCACTCAACTGAATCTCTCATTATTATTAGGATATTATATGAGGCTCTGGAGAGGGACAGAGGTGGGCTGGGGTGAATGGGCCAGAATTTGCCAGGGGAAAAATGGGGTAAGACTGAACACACATACCCAGGCACACCAGAAATCTAAAGAAATTAAGTGTTACTGGAAGGTGAGGTGTACGGAGAATATTATCTTAAAACACAGCATCAATACAGTACGGAATAGAAAATTGTCTCCCTTCATTTTTGCTGGAGGGCAAATATGAGGCTCTGGGGAGCCAGGTGGGCCACAGCAGTTCTTGGAACTTTCCCTTTCTCCTCCCTGGGTTTGCCCAAGAGCCAGGTACCATTTTGGCCCCAGAAAGAGGTAGCTACTCTGAAGCATTTAGTACGGATACAGAAGAATGAATGGTCCTGTTCTTTGCTGGGGAGCACGTGTCTTTGCACTTTCCTCACAACAAAGGGGAGAATCAAGCTGAGTTTGTAATTGTACTTCCATCCTTTGACGCCAACATTTATAGAACCAGCCGCTCTCTTTATCTTGTTTACACAGCACTCAGCACAGGGCCCACTTAGATGTTTACTAGGTACATTAGGGAGAAATGTATGTCCTTTTAATAAAACGGGGATACATGGAGGGAAAATTTACAACTTTTTGGGTATCTGGGTCATAAGGATCTCGACACTTGAAAGAGGCTGGAATACACTGCAATATGATTTTTATTAAATTCTACTTTCAAGGTGACATAAAATATGTGTCCTGTCTGCTAGGGGAGAAAATGCAACCAAGGCTAATCCACAATGACAGTGTGTATGTATACAAACGAGGCATGCTGGTTTCTCTAGCTTGGTCTGTTCATAAATTGGACTCATTTCTTAGGTGTACAAACAACGGTCACCAGGGTAAATTCAACAACAGAATTTCTGCTCCAAACATGGCATTCTCTTCAGTATCTTTTTAGAGTCCTTAAGTGGTTTTGATGTACATGAAACTAAAAGCTGGGAGAATTAAAAATTACACAAATAATGAAGATAAGTTCCTGGGTGAGTTACCCATTACTGTGGAGGTTTTTGGATATTTTCATTAAAAAGAGTAAAATGGCCATCTAAAGATACTTGTGTATCTACAAATGATTGTAAAGTCATTCTCTTTATTTCTTTCCAACTCCCATAAGCCTCTTTTATTAGTTTCAAGGAATAAAGCTCCAATGTGCTTCAGTAAACTGCATTATTTTTTAAACTACAAAAACATACACGGTTTCTTTACATGAGCAATCTTCTTTAATGGCAATGTGGTCATTGGGAAGACTGCTTTAAAGGGTATATTTTATAGACCTTTTCTCCACCTTCTAGCCCCTCTCTACCTGCTTTTTTTTTTACAATATTATTAAGACCCACTGCTTTTTCACAAGTGCCTGGCATATAATGAGCCCTTAAAAATACTTGCTGACTCACTGAATGAATAAATGAATTCACTATCTTGATATCAAATTCTGGAACCAGGTTACTAAGTCATACAATCATAGGGCTGACACAGACCACCTACCTAGAAATAGAATACCCTCTATCTGACTTAATTTCTAAATAGTCTAGAATCTTCTCTGCTATTTGATGGTTGCTTATATTTTTATTTTTTTCTTAAATTTTGAATAATCCATATGTTCATTACCAAACTTGAAATCAGGCACTCCTATCTTCAGGTCATTTAGGAGAATTAACAGGCAGACCATGAATTTGAATTCTTAACCTAGACATGGTTTGCAAGCATCTCTAAAACAAAGAACTTCTGATTCCACTCCCCACTTGCCCACATGCATGTAGTCTCCTTAAGTTTACATGAAGAGTATTGTTTAAAAATGAAAGAAAGAATGAATGCATGAATAAATGACTGAGTGAGTAGATAAAAGAACCAAAATACTTCAGAGGTAAAGCAATTCCCATTGTCCTGTTAATTCAGGACACTCTGAAATGCAGAAAAGGAGGCTGTCAGGCTCAAAGATCTCCTTGTCCTGTCCACCCAGGCCCAGGGTCCTGATCTGCAGTGTGAGGCAGAAGCATAGCGGAGCTGCTGTTTCAGGCATCCTGATTTGGAAATCACGGATAGATTTTTCCTACTGGGGATAAAAAGGCCGGATATAGTTGGGATGGTACCATCACTTTCATATTCAGAAACACTATTAGGTGATTGGTTCTTATCAGCTAGTGTTGGAAACCAATCATCCCATAATCAGGTTTCTATTTGTTACAACATACCATGTCTACAAGTTGAGGAAGGCCTGCCTGTTCTGTTTCTGAATGATATGAAGTAGCAAAACCACCAGAAAGAGCTACTGTTGTAAAGAAAAAAATCTGTTGCTATTTCAAAGAGTCATGTTGTATCTGATTGGGATACACAGGCAGGCAAAAGTGGCACAGGGGATGGTTAATTTTATATGTCAACTTGACTTAGCCACACAGTGCCCAGATATTTAATCAAATATTATTCTGGGTGTTTCTATGAGGGTACTTTGGGATAGTTTAACATTTAAATTGATAGACTGAGTAAAGCAGATTGCCCTCCCTAATGTGGGTGGGCCTCATCCAATCAGTTGAAGGCCTGAATAAAACAAAAGTTTGACTCTCCCCTGAATAAGAGGGAATTACTCCTGGCTGACTCCCTTTGAGTTGAGACATTGGTTTTTTTCCTGCCTTTGGACTCGAACTGAAACATTGGCTGTTCTATGGTCTGAAACCTGCCAGCCTATGGACTGGAACTTACACCAATGGCTCTTCTGGGTCTCCAGCTTGTCAACTCACCCTGCAGATCTTGGGATTTACCCTCCATAATTGCATTAGCCAATTCCTTATAATAAATCTCTTTATCTCTCTATCCTATCCTATTGGTTATGTTTCTCTGGAGAATGCTGACTAATATAGCAGGAAACACCAAAGAGCTGACAATCTAAAAAGTATATATGCATATACATTTATATATGGCTTTAAAATCCATAAAGTAAAACTTAGGCAAATTCCCAATTACCTTCTTGGTGATGCTCAGGCTATGTAAAAAGTAATCCATGATCCTGATCCCACACTAAGAGAGTGGACGAGGGGTATGCTGGACAGAGATGACACAGGCTCTTCTCAGCATGAGTGACCAGTCCTCACACACACTGAAAAGCAATTTGGTGATATGTACTCATAGCTTAAAATGGTTGTGCCTTTCCTTTTAGGAATCTATTTTTAGGACATAATCAGAAGTGCAAACAAGGACTTATGCACAATCTGCAGTGCTCTTTTATGCTCTGCAGTGTTCCTTTCTAGTAGTACAAGACAACTGCCCAACAGTTTGAGAAAGGTTAAATAAATAGAATATATCCATATAATGGATTATTAGTGGGGCCATTAACATGACTTTTATAATAAATATTTAATGGCACTGGAAAATACAATGTAAAGCTATGTGGAAAAAAGTAGGATATACAAGTATTTATATCTATAATTTCAACTACCAAAGAGAGAAAGATGGTATATCAATATGTGAATAGTGGTTCTCTCTGGGTAATAAGTGATTCTTACTTGACTTTTATTGTTTATGCTTTTTGTATTTTCTAAAATAAAAAATATTTTTATTATATTTAGAAAAAAAGGATGAACAAATAACATTTTATAACCCTCAAGAAGGAAAGCATATTAAACGACCTCCTGAGAAAACAAATAATAAACACCAAAACCAAAGCAGAACAAGCAAACCAAAACTCAAAAAAGCACATGCTTTCATCATAAATAATCCAAAAAGCAACCAAGAGGATTTCCTTTATTCCATAGGTACAGACACAACATTACAGATCTCCAGGGAAGGAAATTCAACAACCCCTCTCCACAGCAGCCTGCTCCAGGAAACAGCTGATTTAGTGGGAAGACCCCTGGGTTGGGCTCCAGAGGCCCCGGGCTCTTTGCCGCTGACTGGCGTTGCGACCACCAATGTGTCGTTTGCTCTCCCTCAACTTTGGTTCTTTCATCACTAGTACATGAGAACTAAATCAGCCTCTATGTGCTACAATGGGTGTTGTGAGAACAAAATGAAGAGGTAAATTCACAAATATCCCCAAGTACAAAAGCACTGCACCAATGTGACAAAAGGTCATCAGTGGTCCCTACCACCAGGTTCATGACTGAATCTTCTGGTGGCCCCTCCTTGGCCCCCGCCTTGGTGGCAGCCCCAGATGTCAACAGTGGGGAGATAAAACAACCCAGACAGGACACTGTTTTTTCCCCCATATAAACACAATGTGCCTAAATTAACATTTGGTTGTCTTTTTTCTTTTTAAGCAGAAACATGCCAATTTAGATTAAAAATCCATATACTTAACTAAAGGCATATCCTTGCTAGAGAAGACAAATATATAAACAGGAGCTGTAGTAATCAGCCTAGCTTTTCTAAAGCACCATTTATCATTCCTGTTTGGAATTTTTATATCCAAATTTCCTGGCCAACAATCATATATTTAAACTATGTGGCCTTACAAGAATTGGTGAGTATATTCACCTCTGTTCCATAAATGAGGAAATCAAAGCAAAGGGATTTCATGATTTTCTTAGCACCCTAAAGTAAGGGGAAGAACCTGATAACTCCATTTCTGACCCCAATTTCTGTACCTTGCTACTACTATTATTATTTAATACTGACTGAACACATATATGATGCAAGGTGCCCTTAGTCATTCTGGTTGGGGTGAGAATGGGGTGAGATGGAAGAGGAGGTCAAGGGAAATAAAAGAGGTGAAAACCCTTTTTCTCTCCAAGTTAGAGTTAACAAAGTAGGTGATTTCTGCAGTTATGACAAGCATAGTCCACAAAAAAGCTCCCAAGTTTCCTAATAATGCTGAATAGGATTGAATGCTTAAAGGGAAAGTACATGTTCTTTTGATAAGACTCAAATTTTGAAACAGGAAGAATTCTTGGTATTTAACGCTTGGGCAAGACAGTGTGTAACTGTTGCAAGATTTCATGATTAAATTTTACAGTATCCAGTTGTAGCAGCTATTACTGACATTGATGAGTACCATAGATGTTTTCATTCCACATTTTACTAACTTAGAGTAGAACATAATTCTTAGCTCTGTTGACCTGATTCTATAGAACTTTTTTCTTTTCTAAGCTAGGAGTTAATGTGTAGGGCAAAAAAGTAGAAAATAAATACAAAAAAACTTAGAAACAAATCACTTTCCTTGGTATTCCCAAACTCTCCTACTGTGGGTGAAACTCTCTTCCTATCTGTGAGTCACTGCACATTTTCTAGGCATCACAACTCATCCACTTCCCATCTTGGATAATGATTTAATTTTTCCCTATAGCACTTTTAGAAGTGTGGGCAAGAAAGTTCTGTGAGTTGTCCTACTGAATTACAGAAAATTAGACTCCGGTTTGAGGGAAATAACTTCACATGTACATTACAATGAAGAAAATGTAATATTTCCTGTTTTGCAGAGGTAAAAAAAATAGTTTTCCTTATTTCTTACGAACAACAAGAAAAACCATACAGTGATTTACTTTGCTATTAAAATCAGATATCTAGGAGTCGGGGAGGAAGTCTGAGATTGTCTTCTCATTGAATGAAAGTGAATTCTGTGGATATATTAGTCACTAAAGTTGTAAATGGCTCTTTTCCTTAGAAAACCTTATAAAGATTTCCCCCTTTTTGGAAATTGTGTAATAATAGCACATGTACAAATTCCTGGTAGCATCCAATTCTACAACAAACATAACCTTATGCTAGTGTTGATTATAACAGGTGACCCTCAACTTAAACACTATTGTTATTATTATTCACAACTCCATCCCCTTGGTTATACCTTTCCTTCACCCATATAATCCCCCCCTCATGCTCTTTCTTTCCCATTTGAAAGGAAGGCTTCCCTAAGTGGTATGAACTGTTTGCCCAGGGTGGACAAAAGGTCTCAGAAGTGGCTGGGACGGAAGAACACTTGCTAACACTTCCCTGGCTACTACTCATTTCTTCTTTTCCTTCTTATCCTTACCCCTTCCTATATCATCTGTGCTAGGTGATCAACCTTCAGTATGGTTCTTTTTGGAACATGGTACAGTATTAATAAATAAAATAGAGAACTGTAATTATCTTAGAAGAATTGGAAGAAATTCCTGTTAGCACCTTGAAAATAACTGTTGTAATTATAAAAAGTAGTTGTAATTTTAACAGCCAGAGATTCTTCTGGACTAAAGGTACTTAAGCCCCAAATGTAAGACAAATAGAAAGGAAATCCAAAAACAGCAATTCTTGTTATTCGAGGCAATTATGTTCTATAAATTGCTGTGAACACTGAATTAGCGAATACTGAACAATGCTCCTAACGGAAACGCAGGATTAGGTTCCTGCAAGCCTCTGGTCACAATATTTTCATCAATAAATCAATACATAACCTTGTTTTATATATGTTTCTGTTTAAAGGTATCTATTTAATATATATTGTTGATTCATTAACATTGAACTCAGAGCCAACAATACTATAATTCATGCTTCAATGAAACGTATCTAACATATTTTCTTATATAAGTTAGATAATGAAACTTACCTAACTTATATTTTCTCCATAAGGCATATCACAACCTTCTTGTGCTTCGGAACACTAGACTGTTTGGTGGCCATTTTAAAGAGCAAAATCGCCAACAAAACCCACAAAAGTAGATTGTGAAAAAAACATTTGTTTCCATTATGAGATCTGAAATAGCAGAGTATCGCCTTGTTCGACCTCAGCTGGGAATGTGTGGATCGGGTGACTCAAATTTTTCACCACTCTGTGCATGTCTGCAAATAACCATGAAAGGACTGTAAGCGTTGATTTTGGGGTTACAAATAAATTTTAGCAAGTGGGTGAACTCTCAAATATGAAATTTGCAAATAATAAGGATCAAGTGTAGAAATTCTACCTCCTATCCAATAGGAGACCATGCTTTGTTTATCTCCTTTTCTCCTAAACACTGATACAGCCTCAATTAAAGTGCTCTTTCATGCTAAACAGTGAGAAATACGTTTATGCTAGAGGGCCATTACAACTGTAGTGCAACTGTGTATTATTTGCTTTTTTTTTTAAGTAAATGGATGTTAGAAGCTTTGATTTTCAAAAATTAATGAATTTCACTGTGAGTGGTGGAAAATATAAAACAAGTTTACAAACTTTCCTCCAATTCTCTGTTTCAGAAAGAAAAAGAGAAAGTGCAGAGACTGAGTTATCCTTTGAACAAATACAGAAATTAATTTCTATAATTCAGGTAAAACCATCATTAGTGCGTTATAACTTAATCTGGTTCAGGAAAGGTTTGTTCAGAATTTGGTAGAAGAATGATGAACAGTTATAGTTATGCACCACGTAACGATGTTTTGTCAATGACAGACTGCATATATGACAGTGGTCCCATAAGATTAGTACTGTATAGTCTAGGTATGTAGTAGGCTGTACCATCTAGGTTTGTGTAAGTACATTCTATGATGTTCACACAATGACAAAATTGCCTAATGACGTATTTCCAAGAACATATTCCTGTTGTTAAGCAACACACGATTGTACTAAATACTCTGGAAAGGGAGAGATGCTGAGCTGAACATGTCAAAAATGAGGCCTCTGTTTTCTTAAGCCCTTTTGTGCTGAGCTGCATTTCAGGAACTTTCTAACACTGCAAGTAAATTTAGAAGTTCAATTCTATTTTTTAAAAGTTGTTGTCTTCTGTAAACTGTGGAGAAAAATCTCGACACCATCTATCCAACAAGGAGTTGTAAAAATTGGAAAAAAAAATAGGTGGGAAAACGCACACTTGTTAGAAACAGTTTTCAGAATTGTGCTTGGGTTTTCAAAACTGAAGCCAAGCATGTGTTACATGTGATAATAGTGTCTCATGGAGTAGAATCTGAATAAAACCGACTCACATCTAGGTCTAGGCCAACACTAAGGTAAGATTCTGGCAGAGCCACTGTTTGCACTTGGGCTCTGATCCCAGGAAAGCACGTTCATTCATTCGTTTGTTGGTTCATTGGTGAGAGCACCATGGAAGCACCTGGGGGTCCTTCTGCTGGTGCAGCTGCCAGCAGACACCCTGACCCCATCGCCACCACTGTTTCCATCCAAGGCAGACTCTCAGGCACTTGGCCTGTAGAAGAGGCCGGGGAAGGTGATGAGAGTTAGGTCCTGCATGGCGCAGGCATGCAATGAGGGTATTTTATAATAACAACCAAGAGATAATCTCAGTTAATTTTCTAAAAAGCCCTGTGCAATATCAATTATTACTGCTGGTTTATAGAATCACAGTGCTGTCCGAGACTCAAGGTTGCAGTCTTCCTGCCTTGTGCTTCCTACCAAAAATTAACTTCATAACCCCATCACAGCTATCGTAGAGCATGAAAGGAAGGCTTCTTGAACATTTTGAGCTATTTAATCACATTGTGGCTTGAAAGAAATGGCTTCACAGAACAGTTTCCACCATTCCCCATGTGGTTTAAGAAGTAATAAAAACTGTGAAAGCCTCAATATGACCATTGTAGCATTTACTGATAAAACCTTAACTTTGTAGGGGATCTACTAGTTATTCTAGGCCAGGAGTCAGCAAACCTTTACTGTACAGGACCAGATAGTAAATATTTTAGGCTTTGCAGACCACATGATCTCTGCCACAATTACTCAACACTGCCATTGTAGCATGAAAACAGCCACAGACAATATTAAATGAATGAGCTTGAGTATAAAAAACTTTAAATAAAACTTTATTTATGGACACTGAAGTTTGAATTTCATATAATTTTCACATGTCCCAAAATATTAGTCTTTGTTTCAGTTTTGTAAAAAACAATTTAAAAATGTAAAAACTATCCTCTTGGTTTGAAAGAGCAAACATAGTCCCTGCTCTAAAGGAGTTTACTATCTAAAGCAATGACTGTGGACACAGACGTACAAACGAAACACAGAGAAATAACTATACACCAGACACAGTAAGGAAATAGTAGAGGATTAGTCATTTATATTAGAGGGAGTTTAACATCTGTACATTTTACTCATGATTGTACTTTGCAAAGCATGTCATATGCCAGGTAAAGCCACAGGTGAATTTACATGGAGAAGGGAAATCATCAGAACTTTCTGGAAGAAAAGTCCAAGTGGTCATCGGCTTTCATTTTAACTGTGACTATCTCAGGATGGTTTTTTGACATGTTTTGCAACTTCCTCAGAAAGACTGACTAAAACATTCTTGAGCCTGAATGCTGAGTGGCAATGTATCCTTACTCATACTAATACCACTACATTATTGGCAAGGTTTTCTTTTCCTATGACTTACATCAATAGAGGAGGCTAAATTACCTCAGTGTCCCATGGAAAACATTAGGGGAAAAAAAGAGAGAAGGCAATAAAAGATACAAAAAAAAATATTGAGTCTCCCTATAAGACAAGCACTGCTCTAAGCAATTAGCATGCGTTATCTCATTTAATCCTTATAACAGTTCTCTAAGGTAGGGACTATTTTTTAAAAAGTTATTATTAATAGTAGGATATGATGGCACAATAAGGCCCAAGGTCACATAGCGAAGTGCTGGAACAGGATTTGAACCCATGTATCGGATTCTTGACCCCTTGCTCTTAACCACTCACAATCCCCTCCCAATACTAATGGATCTTGCCACTAATGGCTCTGTCACTCACTTGGTATTCCTTTCCCAAGATTCTGTGTTACATGTGCGCCAGCCTGTGTGCACCCATATGCACACACAAAATTCATTATACCCGGACAGTCTTTGCCCTTCCCTGCACCATTACCCTCCCTACTCCAATTCCTGCATATGTCCAAATATTTGCTTTCACACCACAAGCAGGTATGTTGATATGGGAAGCCACTCTGAATAATAAAGGAATATGGGGCTAGGATTCAAGAGACCTTAGTTCCAGCTCAGGTGTGAATTGTGTGACTCTGTGTAGGTCACTTCACCTCTGGGAGACACGGTTTCTTCATCTACTAACTCTTATCCTTACAACATTTTCGCAAAAATGATCCAATGACACAAAGTATGTAGAAGCATTTTATAATCTATAAGGAAGGGGTGATTGATGGTTATTATTTTTATTACACACAGACTTGATCCTTTCTTCTCCCATTCCTTCCTTCCTTATTGTGAAGAAACCATACATTTGACTATCTTAGTATTTTGCAGAATACCAGCCCCTTTTCTTGCCTGCCCCTTCCTCCCTTCTTTTTATTCACTGAAGCGATATACAATGGTCGGCAAGATAAAGATGATCCTTCCCCCTCCTGAGGTCAGAGAAGACAAGACAGCCATCCTTTGGTGTGCTGGAGCCAGCTTGTACCATTTCATCGATTTCTTTCCAACTCCACATTCAGTGAAGCCATGTTGATGGCTTGAACTTGGCAACAGCAGGACTATTTACACCATGGAAACTGGCAAACACTACAAAGCACTCCTCCTCCGCTTTTCCCTGGAGAACTGGTCGTTGAACATTTACCAGCACACCACTGGATACAGAAGCAAATAATAAAATGGCACAGGTGCTAGGATGAAGAAAGTAAAGAGCGGTGTGGGAGCATATAGGGAGGTACTTATGGTTGCAGGAGGTGGGCAGAGGCATTCAGAGAAGGTGTCTTGGAAGAAATGAGGTTTAAGCTGAGACTTTAAATAATAATAAATAATAAGAGGAACTAGCCAGACAAAGGGGAGGGAGAAGAGACTTCCAGGGAGAAGTAACAACACGCTCAAAGACCCAGAGTGTTAGAGCAGCTAAAGGAAGTTCCTTAAGGCTGTGGTGCAAAGTAGTGGAGAGGAGAGGAGAAAAGTGGAGCTGGAGAGGTAAGAAGTTCAATTTGACCCTGAGGGCAACGGGCGGCTACCAGTGAGCTTTGAGCAGACAGGGTAAAGGTCATGAGTGTGGGGTTCAGAGTCAGGGCAATGGTATTTGAATTCTAGTTCTGCCAGCTGGGGACCTCAGGCAAGCTTCTTCCGTCAGCTGAGCCTCATGTGTACAATGAGGGTAATTACAGTCCTCAGAGCCCCTGGGGTGGTTGTGAAGCTGAGGGTAAAGTGCTCAGCATGTGCCTGGCTCCTCAGGGGTGCTTGGGAGGCATCCCAGCACGGACCAACTAACCACAGAGCGGATGCACACATTCTATAAGGGAGGAGCTGTTTCTGCAGCCCCTTCCCACCTTAAAACACTGCTATTCTGCTAGTTTAGGGCAGTGTTTTCATACTCTGGGTGGTGAACCATTAGTGGGTTGTGAAATCAGTTTAGTGAGTCTCAAGCAGCACTAAGAAAAGAAAAAGAAACAGAATTAAATGGAATTAGATAAAAAACAAGCACCGGAGTCCACTGTATGTGGCAAAGAAAGTTTCATTTTGTGTTCATGTGTACTGGTTTGCCGTGTAAAACTGATTCCTGAGGGCCACATTTAAAAAGTAGGTAAAGCCCCTCTCCAACAGGAAACTTCCAGTGAGCTTTGGGAGCTGGCTGAGGGAGGATGAGACAAGCAGGGCCAGCCTGGCTTTCTCCTACGTCAGGAGCTGGAAATGTCGCAGGGATTTATTCCCCTGGGTTTCTAAGGCTTCCAAAAAAAAATTGATGCTCCCTGGGCCAGGTAGGACCCTAGGCTTTATCTGAGATCTGGAAGCCAGGGTAATGGACAGCCCGTGAAAGTGACCAAAAGCCAAAGGCCAGGGAGGGAGAGTGTCGCTTCTAATAGGGTGGTTGTGTGAATGGGCAGGAAGGGGTACTAAGGGCCTCTGACTGCTGTTGTTACTAAACCCAGCCCTGACTGTGAGTCAAGCTCAGGAAACCATCCAAGGCAAGTCGATGCTTAATGGCTTGGCACACAAAGGAACCGAGTAGTGAAAATGACATTTAGTTTGGTGTGTCCCAGAAAGATAATTCTATATGTTAATAGATTTTAGAAGAATTTATTTTCAACATATGTCAAAACATATCCAATTTGCCCTTTGGAGTTGCAAAAACCGTTTGGCATTTCTTTTTCCTTTGCAATTTAAATAACAGAAAGTAATGGCAGATGCCTGGTCAGTGTTTGGGAGAAAAAACAAGCACGGCACCACACGATGATTTAGTTTCGAGTTTCCACAGGGCTCATTCCCCAGGCAGATGCAATTGGCACTAGATTAGCTGCTGACATTTATCAACAAAGGAATTAATCTTCACCAATGATGTTTTTTAAAGCCCATTCTTTATAGGAAGTTGCAGCCAGAACATCAGGGCTCCTTCACTTTCCCCTCTCCTCTTCTCCCTCCTGACAAAAATGGCTAAAAGTAACCTCTTAAACCCTGGATTCCACTGAGGAAGGTGAGGGAGCAGGCCATCACATGCTAGTTCAGGCAGTCACTGAAATCACAGCCATTAGGAGACCACCTCTCACATGGGTTCCCAGGGTGTGTGTTTTGCGGGGGGGGTGGCAATGTGAGAACAGATATCCTAAACATGAATGACGACTGTGTATCTGGTCAGAGAAGACATCCCCATCGATGATCTGCGAGTAGCCTCTTCTTGGCTTAATTGCATTTTTCTATCCCGTTTCTCATCAAAATCATCTTTTGGGGGCCGACCCCATGGCCGAGTGGTTAAATTTCTGCACCAGATGGCCCGGGTTCAGACACCAGGTGTGGACCTGCTCCATTCGTCAGCCAGGCTGTGGAGGCATCCCACATACAATAAATGGAGGAAGATTGGCACAGATGTTAGCTCGGGGCTAGTTTTCCTCAAGCAAAAAAAAAAAAAAAAAAGGATTGGCAACTGATGTTAGCTCAGGGTGAATCTTCCTCACCAAAAAAAAAAAAAATCATCTTTTTGTGGAGGGATGTATACTTCCTACATCAATAAAACAATGCTGAGCCAGGAACTGTCCACTTCCATTCTCCAAACACTACTGAGAACCCCTCTCACCCCAACCCTGGCTAGGCCACTGTCGGCTGTCTTCAATGAGATTGCCCAGTTTCTCACTCAGTCTGTTAATAGTTGAGCATCCCCTGTGGGCATCAGACTAGAGCTTGTGCAGAAACACACAAAGGGACAGAGAAAAATTTGCCCTGGTAACCTCCATGCTCCTTGGAGAAACAATACATCGAATGAAAGAACTTATGAGAGAATGAAGGGTTGAAATGGCCTAAAGTTGTGGCACTGGAGTTTCTCTGTTACTTGGAGTTCTGCATAATAATCTTTGGGCTAGGTTTGACGGGGGTTATTTCTTAAGTGCCCATGAATTTCATCATGTCTGCGTCACCTGCAGTGTGGAACTTGGTGACAGTTATGGAAAGACTCTAGTGTACAAAGAAGACAGAGGCCACAGGGAACTAATAAACGTGGATGGAACCTCCATACATTAGTGCTGACGTGATGTTAAATATCTGTGTCCAGCAGGAGCAGGCTGAGGAAGGTGTCACGGTGAGGGCAGCCTTCTTGGATAGGCAGCATTTGTCATGTGTGTTTTTGTGGGTGTGTGCCTTGGTTTGCAGCTGTGGAGGTGGGAAGGTGAACAGGTGGGCATGTAGAGAGGAGGGAGGATTTTTCCCACCATGAAGGAAAATCTTCCTTGGTAATCAACAAAGCTTACAATACCAGCATAAAGAAATTCCTTCTTTTGAATAGAATTTTAACTTTATTAAAAGGAAATCCAAGTGGAGGAAATACCTTAAAAGACAATGTTTAGGAGGCAAACATAGTTATAAATGCATTCAAATCTAAATGCTAACTCCTTCATGTACATATGTTAAAGAAAACAAGGCACTAGCTAGCTAATAAATGATATGAAATCTCAAATTAATCCTCTCTAAAGGATTTAATTATCCTGTTTAACTGATTTCCCATTAAAGACCATAACACACAGATCATTTAAACCAACAAAAATATGGGGACACCACAATGGTTGGTGTATCTCCAAGTAACATACTGGTTCCAATGGAACAGGAAATAAAGAACGCCTTCTCGGACAAAGTGGCAGATCACATTCCATACACAGAGAGCCCCAGAAAGGTCAAGCTACACCCTGAAAAATTTAAACACTTTTATCTTTGCATTCTGGACCAGGGAACTAGAACCTCAGCTGTAAAAGGAAGACACCCCATCTCTCTCTATTCTAATAACCTTCATTCCAAGACTCAGCCTTTGACAAGACTGATTGCCTCAAGGAGACCCTGGAGGGACAGACACGTGGCAAGTGGACTGATGTCCCCTCATCTCCCTTCTGGTTCTCAAAGGAATCACAGAATTCCCAGGATAATTCTAGGGCAGATAGAATAGAGAGTTGGGATCAGAGAGTCAAATGTGCTTACAGAGTATAGTTAGGTTGGGGGAAAGTGATCTGAGAAGGAAGGAGTTGAACCTTGCAGAAATTCCTGGGATCTGAGGGAGAAGCAGCAATGACCAAGATATAAGAGGTGGCAGAAGTAAAGGAGATCGCTTCCATGATCCTATAGGCTCATCTTAGAAAAGGGTCCTAACTGGTTAAAGAAACCCTCTACATCCATTTAATGGAATTCTGTGTCATGTGTTCCACCCCCTTTCCAGCTTGCTCCCTCCAGTACCCCAAGGTCAACAATCTTTTGACTCCCTCAGGACCTCCAATCCATTGATTCTACCACCTTTTCACTCTCCCTCACCCCCTTGATGTCCCTTCTTCCCTTCTGACCTGGTTTAAACAAATGGTCCATCATTATAATCAATCTCTTGCATACACCCACAACTCTTTTGCCTCTCTTGCTTGTCTATTCTCTTGGCGAAAACATGATCCAATTCTTTTCCAACTCTGCCTGTACCCTTGCTGCTGAACATGGCTGGAGAAAAACATGGAACTGCATTGAATGGGAATTCATGACCACAAGACTCAATGAGCCCTAAATGCTGCCCAGCAATCATTCCTCACTCGATTCCCTTACACATTCTCACTCTCCTTGACAATGATTTCACATCGACCTTTGTCCCCTCAAACCTCCAAAACCTCTCCCCTATCCTCATTCTCAGCTGATGACCTTGCTTCTCACTTCATGGAGAAAAGCAAAGCAATCCAAAGAGAACTTCCACAGACTCCCACCACCCCAACTCCTCCCCTACTGGTATCTGTACACATAGGCTCTCCACCTGTCACCACAAATGAGCCACCTGTGCTCCTCATTCACCATTTGTGCACTAGATCCCACCCTCCAACAGGCCTGCTTACTCTACAGGATTCATGCCAGCAACTCTCTCCTCTTTAACATCATCAATTTCTCTCTCTCACTGGACCATTCCAGCAGCGTACTCAGATGTGGTTATTTCTCCCACCTCAAAAAAATCCCTCTTTTACCCCACGTCTTCTGTAGCTATCACCTCATTTCTCTGATCCCCTGGTAGCAAATTTCTTCAAAAGAGGTTTCTTCATTTCTTTCCTCCCATTATCCCTCTTTTTCAGCTTTATTAAGGTATAACTGAAGTACCCTAAAGTGCACAAGGTGGTAGAGTGAAAAGATGGTAGAATCAATGGATTGGAGGTCCTGAGGGAGTCAAAAGATTGTTGACGTTGGTGTACTGGAGGGAGCAAGCTGGAAAGGGGGTGGTGGTCAGAGAGTGGAAAGTGTACAGAAAGTGTACAACTTGATCAGTTTTGACCTATGTGTACACCATGAGACCATGACCACAGTCTAGATAATAAACTGATCCATCACCCTCAAGAGTTTCCTCCTGGACTTTTCCTTCTCTCTCACACCCATTCTGATCAGGCTTTTGCCACCGCCACTCCAAAGAAACTGCTCAGCAAATTCACCAGTTATCTCCATGTTGCTAAATCTGAGCAAGTTATTCAACCCTCAGTGACTCAGTTTCCTCATCTATAAATGGGGATAATAACAGTACTAATCTCACTGGTTTCTTTTGAAGAGTAAATTAAATAATATAAGTAAAGCACTCAGCACAGGGCTTGGCATATAATAGGCACTCAGTAAAATGTTAGTTATTATTATTATTACCTTTGTAATAACCATGGAGTTCAGAATGTTGTAATACTTGCAGATTTTTTTATGAAATATTTTGAGTCATACTTCGATTTTTGTAACTTCCTTTGAACAATGAACTTGAGTGTAGAGTATCACCTTTGTTATTATACCTCCATACACCTCCTCGAATCATTTTGAGCCCATCTATTTCTCTGCTGACTGGGTTCATAGGACTCATCTGTTTCCTGTTGATTTGGGGTGATGTTTGACTCATCCAGCCAAGAGTAGACTGGATGTACACCAATAGCATTGTCTGTAAGGCACTGACCTTTAATGTTCGCATTTGAATTCTTCAGACATTTTTGTCCATTGTTCAGTGTTTGGTCTGTAGGTTTTTGAGTTTTGGTATAACTGTAATCTAGGCTCTCTACCCTCTAAGAAGGATACAGAAGTTACAACATAGCTTTTACAGCAAACTCTTCATTTTCTCCAGCTAGACTCTCTTTTGATTAAGCAGGGGTAGGGGGTGGGAGTGGGGATGGAATCAGCAAGACAAAGGTAACCTTAAATATTTTTTCTCTCTCTTTTAAAATTTGTTATAAAAGTAATATATTTTCTCATGATAATACCAATTCACTCATTAAAGGAGGGTATAAATGAAGGCATAACACCTCCAGTTTATATACCATTCCTAGTCCCGATAACCACTTGTAACAATTCTTGGTTTTAGTTCTTCTGGTAGTACTTGTAGCTCTTCTCTTGATTTATCAAATTTAAGCAGTACCAATTAACTCCCTGTTTTAAAAAAAAGTTAGAAATTTAGCTCACTACCTTTTCTTCCCTCCTTCTGCTTTTCCCCAAATTTTGTTATATATATTTTAAGTTCTTTGCTAACTTGATAACTTTCAGATATAACATTTAGGCATATTATTTAATCTATCAACTTAAGTGAGTATCTCTTAAGCTCTCCTAATTGTGTTAGCTGAGAAAACTGGCACCATTTCACCTCCGTCCATTGCCCCTCTCTTCCATCACCCAAATTCTCTCAGGGATATCATTAATTTTGCATTTTTAGGGTTTATAATTTAAATTGTCTGCGATCATAATTATCTTCCACAGATTCTCTAGAAATAAATTCTAGAAAATGAAAACCAAGAAAGAGCATTTCAATATTATGATTTTATATATATTATTCACTTCAGAACCAACCAAGTTGTGTGACTGGACCCTGAGAGAAGATGTTGGGTTCCTTAACTGGTGTTGCTTGAAAGAGAATGTTCTAAGCCTCAAGGTCAAACCCTTTTTTATTTTATTATATTCCACCAGTTGCTCAAAATCAAAACACATTTTCATTTGCTTCATAGTTGGACTATGTATTTCTTATGGAGCTTTTTGTTTTTCCTGACAGCTCAAATTGCCTTTGTTTTTTTTTTCTTCTTGCTGACAATAGTAGCATATTTTTCACCTTAATGTTAAGCTCATACAGCTAGTTAATCAATTCATTACAGAAAATCCACACTGCTTGAAGCCATGCTTTCTGTTGCTTTGACTTCATGCTGTAATTCAGATATATTGTTATCTTAACCTGCCACAACCCTAGGATTTCTTTTCACTGTACTCTTTGAGATTAGGGTCAATATTTTCTCAGATGATGTTCTTTCTGTCTTTTGGATTCCCTGCTTCCTTGCTAAAGAATATTCTCCATTTTTTTTTTTTACCCCCAGAGAGCTTTATTCCACAGACTCCTAAAAATCTTTTTTCTGCCTTTATACTGATAAACAGCTTAATAATACATAAATTCTAGGATCAAAATCATTTTCCCTCAGAACTGTGAATTCATTCTTTTAATGTGTTGCTGATTGGAAATAAAATGCCAGTCTGATTCTTATTTCTTTGTAAGTAACTTTTTCCCCCTCTGAATACTATCAGCATCTTCTCTTTATCTATTGTGTTCAGAATTTCATAAGAATTTGCCCTTTTAATCTGAAGGCTCTTGCCTTTTCTCAGCTCTGGGAAATGTTCTATTATCTCTTTACATACTTGTACCTCTTCCTTGTCTTTGCTCTCTTTTTGGAGCTCTTATTAATCAGACGTTGGACTTCTAGGATTGGGTGTTCATGCCTATTAAATCTTCTCTTGTATATTCTATTTTCGTGTCTTTTTGTTCTATGGTCTAGGAGATTTACTTGACTTTATTTATTTATTTATTTTTTGTGAGGAAGACTAGCCCTGAGCTAACATCTGTTGCCAATCCTCCTCTTTTTTGCTGAGGAGGACCGGCCCTGGGCTAACATCCGTGCCCATCTTCCTCTACTTTATATGGGACACTGCCACAGCATGACTTGACAAGCAGTGTCTGTCCACGCCCGCGATTGGAACCTGAGAACCTCGGGCCGCTGAAACTGAGTGCGCGAATTTAACCGCTAGGCCACCGGGCTGGCCCCTACTTGACTTTATTTTAAACCTAGTAAATGAATTTTTAAAATTTCATCCACTATATTTTTAATTTCTACTGTTTTTTTTATTCCTCACTTTATAGGTATCTATGAACAAGATACAGTATTTTTTATGTGTATTAAATTTGTATCATAGGATACATATTCCAAAATCATTTTGTTCACCCAACATTGTGTCTGAAATCTATCCATGTTGATACATATGGATCTAGTTTATTCATTTCTAACTGCTGTGAGCATTCCCCATTTTCATTCACGGAACAAATATTTATGTGCACCAAAAATGTTCCTGGAACTATTCTGGTGGCTGGGGACAGCAATGAAGGAAACAAAATATGATCACAGTATAATTCATTTTATCCTTCCTCCATTAACAGATATTAGGTTTTGCCATGATACAGAATGCTTTGGTGAATATTCTTGTACAGAGTTTCTGTTGCAAGTGCTTTTCTAGGGAATATTTCTAGGGGTAAAACTGCTCCTTCACAGACCACATTTTCAACTTTACCAGGTATTGCCAGCTTGCTTTCCGAAGTGGGGTACCAGACTGCATGCCCAGCAAGCTGGGAATATTCTCTGTTCCGTTCATCCTGCCCAACACTGGACAGTCATACTTTATTTTTGCCATTCTGATGGGTGAGGAATGGTACCTCTTTGTTTTAGTAAGCATTTCTCTTAATTGTTAGCAAGGCTCAGCATCTCTTCTTACATTTATTGGTCCTTTAAATCTTCTCCTTTGTATACTGCCTGAAGGGATCCTTTGGTACTCATTTTTGTAGTCAGTTGTTTATCTTTTTCTTATGGATTTGTAAGGATTCTCCATCTATCTAGCCTGGAAACCAACATATTTCCTGATTTATGTGTTGAAAATATATTTTTTTCCAGTCCAGGGTTTGTATCTTAATTTTATTTATGGTGGCTTTTGCATAAAAGAGTTTTACTTCTTATTGTAATCTTTTCCTTTTGAAAGGTTCTTTTTGTGTACTGACTGAGAAATCATCTCTACCCCACAGTCAGAAAAATATTCTCCTGTATTTCCTTCTAATAATTTTAAAGGTTTATTTTATACATTCAAGCCCTTAATCCACCTAAAATTATCCATCTGTATGAGGCAAGGCATCAATCTTTCTTTTTTCATAATGAGATCTAAATCATTTATTAAATAATCCTTCCTTTTGTCACTTATTTTTAATGCCTTGTCTACCTCCTGTCAAGTTCCCACAGATATTTTGGAGATTGTTTCTGGGGTTTCCACACCATTACAATGAATAGGTCTGAGATTTTAGTCTGAGATTTTAGATTTTTTTAAAACAATTCTCCCTGGTCCCTAAACTTTCCATCTTTCTCCCAATCTCAGTAATCCTCTTGTCTTCACTTCCACTGACCACAGATGAAGAAACAAAGATGCAGAGATCTTATACTTCCTGTTCAGGTTCACACAGCAAGACTGTTAGAAAGCTTGGACTAGGATCTTAGCCTGCGTTCCAATCCTCTTTTCACTAACGCTCCCTCCCCTAAAAGTTTCCATTTCAGTCAAAATTTTACTTCTACCAGCAGTGAATGAAACTGCCCATTTCACTTAACCTTTGCCGAGACTGGGTTTTATCATTTCAAAACATCTTTTCAAATTGGCAGGTTAAGGATGGTATTTCATTATTAGAGTTTCTTGACATAAATAAATATTTAAATAAATAAATATTAAGTAATAAATATTCATTTAAAACTTTATCACATATTTCTTGGCCATAGTATTTTGTCTTCCTGAAGGGTCTGCTCATTCCATATGCAGATAAACATTCATCCTAGATTTTCTATGACTTTTATGATTTCATAAACTCTTCAATCCATTTATAATTTATTTTGGTGTATGGTGTGATGTCAAAAGCTAACTTTCATTGTCTCCAAATGGTTTACCAATTGGTTCAATCCTATTTATTCATAACTTCTTCATTTATATGTCGTCACCTTTATCAATAGTAAATTCTTATACATCCTAGAATCTCTTCCTAGGTTCTGCTTCATTAATGTGTCTATTCTTGTAAAACATCACAATTTAAAGTTATTATAGCTTTATAAGTCATTTTAATAACTAGTAGTGGAAGATCTTCAACACTATTGTCCTCCAGAGTTTACTGATCATTGCTGTTTATTCTTCCCAGTTATTTTTTTTTTTGAGTCACTATTTTAAAGTTGAGATTTGGTCTTTCCATCTAGGAACATAGCATTAATTAAAGTTTTATTTCCTCAGTAAATACTTTAGTTTTCCAAACATAGATTTATTACTGAGTATTTTATATTCTAGTAAATGGGATATTTCCCACTATATTTTTGTAACTACTTATTGCCCATATATAGAAAAGCTATTGATTTTGGTTTATTTTGCATATAATTTCTATTTTTTTATCCAATTTTTATTTATTATATTACTTTATGTTGATTCTGTTAAGTTTCTAGGTAAATAGAAATATAACATGCTCATAATGATTATCTTTTTCCTCCTTTCCTCTGATTTCTATTTCTTGGAGGGGTTGTAACTTCCAGAAGAATGCTGAAGGATCATGATGAAAAGTGAGTCTTATTCCTGATTTTAATGAGGTGTCTCCAGCTTACTATTTAGTGTGCTCTAACTTGTTTCTCTGGCCCAGACTATATTATATTATATAATATTAAGATGTATGTTGGTTAATAAATGGTCTAGTGTACTTATCTTGAATTTTAAGCTTATTTTTTTATAGACCATTTTTTAAAAATTTCTAAAAGCCCAGTGCTTTTGTATTCTGTATTTTTTGTTTTTCATTATCTAATTCTTCATATTCTGTTCTACGTTCTTACTTACTTCTGACCTAATCTATTTATCACTGCTTTTAAAATAATTAATCTTTGAATCCAAAAAGGGTCTCATGTATATACAAGTAGTATATACAAGGAGAAGAAAGATCAAGGGTACTGAAAAATCTTCTGGTTAATAAACAAATAAGACTTTTAAAAAATATGCCACTTGTTCACTTGAATAGAAACTGATTACTGGTATATAGAGGAGAAAAGTTGATAACTACCAATTTGGCTGATTTTTATGTGCAAGATACAATTAACTTAAAAACAAATAATCACTAAAAAACCCACAAAAAACAAAACGATGGGGTTATTTCAAAGAGACATAGGATCCAAGCGTAAGAGCTTCAATGGCTAAAGGTGGAACAATATGAGCAGCAAAATAAAGTAGTAGGTGTTGCATTATAACCCAAGGTGTCGCATTATAACCCAAGGTGTTGCATTATAACCCAAGGGGTAAGATCTATGAGTCCATACGGATACAAATAAATGATTAAATATATAAGTAAAAGGGGGGAGGAGAAGAGACAAATCTCCTGTGCAGAAGAAATCCAAATAATTTACATAGACACTCAGACCTCAAGGAGGTAGAGTGTAGCTCCCCATTCCTTAAGTGTGGGCTATGCATAGTGACTTCCTTCCCAAGAGTACAGTATGGAAAAGGCGAAAAAGACTAACTTTACAATGGAGAAAGCTGACAAACACTACCTCAGACAGGTGATCAAGGTCAACATCAACAATGATAATATGTACCTTTCCTATGTGATGATGCTGGCACTTTATTTTTGTGGTCTTCCTCTCCAAAACTCATAACACTAGTCTATTTCTGAGTAAAACATCAGACAAATCCCGACTGAGTAACGTTCTACAAAGTACCTGACCAGTGCTCTTTAAAACTGTCAGAGTTGTCGAAAACAAGGAAAAGTCTGAGAAACCATCACAACCAAGAGGAGCCTAAGGAGACATAACAACTAAATGTACCGTGGGATAGGATCCTGGAACAGAAAAAGGATATTAGGTAAAAACTAGGGAATCTGAATGAACTATACACTTTACTTAATAACAATGTATCATATTGGTTCATTAGTTGTAACAAATATATCATACGAACAGAAGATTTTTTTTGTTTTTTTTTTACTTAGTGACTTTCAAATACACAATATGGTATTATTAACTATAGTCACCATGCTGTACATTACATCTCCATGACTTATAACTGGAAGTTTGTACCTTTTGATCCCCTTCACCCATTTCACCCACTCCCCTCCCAGCCACCTCTCTGGCAACCATCAATATGTTCTCTGTATCCATGGGCTTTGTTTTGTTTTGTTCGTTTTTGCTTTTTAGATTCCACATATTAGTGAGATCATATGGTATTATCTTTCTCTGTCTGACTTATTTCACTTAGCATTATGCCTTTAAGGTCCATTCGTGTTGCAGTAAATAGCAGGATTCCATTCTTTTTTATGGCTTAATGGTATTCCATTATCTTTTATATCTTCTTTATCTTTTCATCTTCTTTATTTTTTCATCTGTCAATAGACACTTATGTTGTTTCCATGTCTTGGCTATTGTAAATAATGCTGCAATGAACATTTCTCAGGGGGTACATATATGTTTTTGAATTAGTGTTTTTGTTTTCTTTGGATAAATATCCAGAAGTGGAATTGCTAGATCATATGGTAGTTCTATTTTTAATTTTTTTGAGGAACCTCCATACTGTTTTCCACAGTGGCTGCACCAATTTACATTCTCACCAACAGTGCACAAAAGTTCCCTTTTCTCCATGTCCTTGCCAACACTTTTTATTTCTTGTTCTTTTTGATAACAGCCATTCTAACAGATGTGAGGTAATATCTCATTGTGGTTTTGATTTGCATTTCTCTGATGATTAGTGATGTTGAGCACCTTTTCATGTGCCTGTTGGCCATCTGTATGTCTTCTCTGGGAAAATGTCTATTAAGATCCTCTGCCCATTTTCAAATCAGATTGTTTGGGTTTTTTTGCTATTGAGTTGTATGAGTTCATATTAACCCCTTATCACATATATGATTTGCAAATATTTTCTCCCATTCAATAGGTTGTCTTTTCATTTTGTTGATAATTTCCTTTGCTGTGCAGAAACTTTTTAGTTTGATGTAGTCCCATGTGTTTATTTTTGTTTTTGTTCCCTTTGCTTTTGGAGTTAGAGCCAAAAAAATCATCACCAACACTGATGTCAAGGAGCTTACTGCCTACATTTTCTTCTAGGAGTTTTATGGTTTCAGGTTTTACAT
Source organism: Tapirus indicus (assembly GCA_031878705.1). Lineage (NCBI taxonomy): Eukaryota > Metazoa > Chordata > Mammalia > Perissodactyla > Tapiridae > Tapirus > Tapirus indicus. The sequence continues at coordinate 45,109,997 of CM062925.1, forward strand.
TCAAGTCTTTAATCCATTTTGAGTTAATTTTTGTGTATGGTATAAGATAGTAGTCTAATTTCATTTTTTTTAATGTGGCTGTTCAGTTTTCCCAATACCATTTATTGAAGAGACTGTTCTTTCCCCATTGTATATTCTTGCCTCTTGTGTTGTAAATTAATTGACCATATATGCGTGGGTTTATTTCTGGGCTCTCAATTCTGTTCCATTGATCTATGGGTCTGTTTTTATGCCAGAATCATACTGTTTTGATTATTATAGCTTTGTAATATAGTGTGAAATCAGGGCACATGACGCCTCCAGCTTTGTTGTTCTTTCTCAATATTGCTTTGGTATTTAGGGTCTTTTGTGGTTCTATACAAATTTTAGGATTTTTCTGTGAAAAATGCCATTGAAATTCTGATAAGGATTGCATCGAATCTGTAGATTGCTTTGGGTAGTATGGATGTTTTAACAATATTAATTTTTCCAATTCATGAACATGGACTATCTTTCCATTTATTTGCATCTTCTTCAATTTCTTTTATCAATGTCTTATAGTTTTCAGTGTATGGGTCTTTCACCTCCTTGGTTAAATTTATTCCTAGGTACAGGTGTACCTCAGAGATATTGTGGGTTTGCTTACAGACAACTGCAATAAAGCAAATATTGCAATAAAGTGAGTCACATGAATTTTTTGGTTTCCCAGTGCATATAAGAGTTATGTTTACCCTATACTGTAGTCTATTAAGGGTGGAATAGCTTTATGTCTAAAAAAACAATGTATATATCTTAATTAAAAAACACTTTATTGCTAAAAAGTGCTAACCATCATCTAAGCCTTCAGCCAGCCATATTTTTGCTGGTGGAGGGTCTTGTAAAAAACACAATATCTGCAAAGCGCAATAAAACAAAGCTCCATCAAATGAGGTGTGCCTATATTTTATTCTTTTTGATGCAATTGTAATGGGATTGTTTTGTTAATTTTTCTTTCAGATAGCTCATTGTTAGTGTATAGAAATGCAACAGATTTTTGTATATTGATTTTGTATCCTGCAACTTTACTGAATTCGTTGATTACTTCTAACAGTTTTTTTGTAGTGTCTCCAGGGTTTTCTCTATATAAAATCATGCCATTCACAAATAGTGACAGTTTTACTTCTTCCTTTCTGATTTGAATGCCTTTTATTTCTTTTTCTTGCCTAATTTCTCTGTCTAGGACTTCCAATACTATATTGAATAAAAGTGGTGAGAGTGGGCATCCTTGTCTTGTTACTGATCTTAGAGGGAAAGCTTTCAGATTTCCACCATTGAGTATGATGTTAGCTGTAGGCTTTTCATATATGGCCTTTATTATGTTGAGATATGTTCCATCTATACCTACTTGTTGAGAGTTTTTATCATAAATGGCTGTTGAATTTTGTTAAATGCTTTTTCTGCATCTACTGAGATGATCATATGATTTTTATCCTTCATTTTGGTAATGTGGTGTATCACATTGATTGATTTGTGGATGTTAAACCATCCTTGCATCCCTGGAATAAATCCCACTTGATCCTTTTATGGTCCTTTTAGTGTATTGCTGAATTCGGTTTGCTAATATTTTCTTGAGGATTTTTGCATCTATGTTCATCAAGGATATTGACCTGTAATTTTATTTTCTTGTGGCATCCTTATCTGGTTATGGTATCAAAGTAATGCTGGTCTTGTAAAATGAGGTTGGAAGCATTCCCTCCTCTTCAATTTTATGGAAAAGTTTGAGAAGGATTGGTATTAATTCTTTGAATGTTTGGTAAAACTCACCAGCGAAGCCATCTTGTCCTGGACTTTTGTTGTTGGGAGGTTTCTGATTACTGGTTCAACATCCTTACTAGTAATCAGTCTATTCAGATTTTCTATTTTTTCATGATTCAGTCTTGGAAGGTTGTTCGTTTGGAAGGTTGTATGTTTCTAGGAATTTATCCATTTCCTTTAGGTTGTTCAATTTGGTAAGAAGTTCATAATAGGGAAAACTAGGTGAGAAGTATATGTGAACTCTCTGTATTATCTTTGCAATTTTTCTGTAAATATAAAATTTTTCTAAAAAATAAAGTTTATTACAAAAATAATCACACCTTAAGTAATTATAGCCAATAATTCTTGGGTATTCTTAAAGCTGTGATTACTATACTACCATGCAAAACAACTCAGTAACAGACAGCTAGCCCTGCTTGGTATTCCAACCAGCGTCACTTCCTGGACTAATTACCAATGTACCTTTGTCTCCTAGGTTATTGCTTAGTTATAGTTCCACAGAGGGTACTCAGTTATATTCTAAGAGCTCCTCTGAGAAAACAGCAAGAACAAATGGACATAAATTACAGCAGGAGGGGTTTGAGTTAGAGCTTTAGTGTGCTATGAAGTCAAGCTGTGCGATATTCCTTGCTAGTTATCTTTTAAAGGGTGAGTTGACCATGAATCAGTTTGGTCCAGCCTGGCTTCAGATCGTCTTGGAGTAAATTAGGTAAGAAAATGAATTTCTACAGTTTCTAGAAGGTCCTAAGAGTTTTTATATCTTAAGTAGAAAATTCCATAAATTAAAAGTTAGCACAAGAGGTACCAAACACATAGAAATTGTTCATCAAATCGTCTACGGTCTCTGCCATTTTCTACATTGACACATGATTTATTAATTTTGTTCCAGAGATTTGAGTTCATACTGCATAAATCATGAATAAAGATTAGTTTAACAGTCACAATGCCCCTGGGAAAATGTTTCAAGTGAAGAAAACTCAAAATTGTCGCAATGTGAAAATAAGATGACAGTTGTATCAATATTTGAAAATTGAAATAATATTCAATACCCTTACAGAGGCAGAGTATAAATCTTATTTCTGCTTATTTTCTGCAAACTCTAAAACTTTCCTTTTTAATTTTTTATTAACATTTTCCCTTGTGAAAATCTTTTGAAAAACAAATGTAAGATCATCCTGATTTGCCTCCAGCCATTAAGCAACACTAGACGCTGACCTGCTCTGCTTTGATGACTTAAATACTTTAGAAAAACAATATATTACCAGGCCCCCAAGCTATGTACAGCAATGATGTTTTGCCAGTTTTTGCACATTAAAAAAGAGAGAACTGTCTGGCAGTGTGGCAAATACCATAGTTTTAATATTCAAAATTATATCACCTTGTTTCCACTGGCTTACTCTACCTGACTCTTTAACCTTTATGAAACTCTAATTGTTCATATACTCAAATGAATAATTGTGATTTAGAAAAATGACCAGACAATAAATACTCTGGTTAGAAGTTAAGTACTCCCCAGAATGAATTAAAAGTGGCTAGGATTAAGGAGAAAAAGGTCATTATTCAGGTAACTCATTTTCTATTATTTATATTATTCTCATGTAGCTGATGGTGTGGTTAGTACAGACAATAAGATGATGTGTTAAAAGCAATTCCAGCTATGACTTCATACATTTGATGGCATCTCTTGTTATAAACATCTATTCCAATGTCTGAATTCTGGGTGTGCTAGAGGAAGAAAAGAGAGAAATACAGCAAGCAGAATGGAGCAAACCGAAGTCCTTCATACTAAATTCTCTCTCCACTTCAGTAATATTTTGTTGGAAAGGTTTCAACTCATTCTCTTTGTCAGAAATGAGGAACGTTCATCCACATGCAGGGTTTGCTTAGAGGTTATCAAAATAAAATTTTAGAGAATCACTAAAGAGCTGAATTCAGTATGTTAAATCCCTAATCAGAGATGCCGAAACCCAGAGTCAGACATCTGTCTTTCAGAAGCGACCACCATAAAGCTGATGAAAGAGGGTTCATGGAAAGGTCAGGAAAAAAAATGCCAACAGTTACGCTTACTATTATAAAAAATATTTATGGTAAGCAATATAACTTGTTCCTTTTTTGTCCTATGTTGTCCCTTATTCATTTGTATAACTACAGTATTGAATTTATTTCATTAGCTAGTATTGGAGAATGCACAAAACTTGATTAAAATTCAAATTAGAATTCCATCATGATGTATTCTGCCCTGGTATTCTGTGGATCTAATAAGAAATTATGCCTCATCAAACATATATAATTTGGCTTGAAGTGGTAATAGTAGGAAGCCAAATTATAGTCATAATAAAGTTGTCTATGCTGGATATTTTCATTTCAGAGTGCAATATGCATTGGGTAACCTAGGTCCCCAGGCAATCATTTAGTCATTTGGGCTCACTCTGGGTGGAGCTTGTTTACATCCTATAATCACATCATTAACAGTCACTGCTAAATATAAACACAAGGATAGATATTAATGGTTGTTTCACAACTCCTGTGATATCACTACACAATTACATTGACAGGCTTGATAGCGACAACACTGAAGCTACCATGGTTACCCTTTCACAATGTAAGCTACCAGGCATCTGTAGAACTTAACAGTAATAACAGTGTATTTCTTTGTCCTACAGAGCTTGGGAGGCAGCATCATGTGAAGAAACAAGGACGGGTCTATGTCGTGAACACTGTAGTTTTGCAACGTGCAAACTCATGGAAGGAAGTTTTGGACAAATTGCCAATATCTGAGGAACTTGTGTTCACAGGAGGCACACAATATACATCTGCTGATTGATTCTGAAATTAAAATAACTGGCTGTGTCCCTGTGGGCTAGTCATTTCACTTCTACAGATATCTTCATTTGGAAAATGAGGGTACTAGATGATCCACGGTAACTCCCTGCCAGTCTAAGTTTATGTAACAATAATCGTTTATGTGTGTGTGTTTAATGCGTATATGTGATAACTACATGCTTTCAATAATAGCAACAATAATAAAACTAAACATAAACTTGTGATTCTGTAACTTGTTACTAAGTCCATTTTATTATTATTATTTTTTGCTGAGGAAGATTCATCCTGAGCTAACATCCGTGCCAATCTTCCTCTATTTTGTATGTAGGTTGCAGCCACAGCATGGCCATCGACGAGCGGTGTAGGTCGGCGCCCAGGAACTGAACCCGGGCCGCCACAGCGGAGTGTGGCAAACTTAACCACCAGGCCATGGGGCTGGCCAGTGTTATTATTTTTTAATAACAAGATTTTCTTTCTTTCCATGTGCTGTGGGCAAGTTAATGTTCTCTTAGCTTTAGTTTCCTTATATATTAATTAAGATAATAATCGCACCTGTCATTGTTTAGAACATGTTTTGAGCATTACCAAAATAATAGAAGTAATGTTTAGCCGAGTGTGTGGCACATAGCAGGCACTTGATATATTTTTTTCTATTATTTTCTAACCGTCTTTATTTTGTTTATAAAACAATGAGCTAAGAATGAAGAGTCTTATGATTGTCCACTTAGAAGGGAAATTATTTTTATGAATTGTTACAAAAATATTTTTTATGAATTAGTTATTTAGAGAAGAAACACCTGAATTTTGGCAATATATTTTTCAACAGAAAGAAGGAATCCTAAGATAATGCAATTCTCCTTTAAAAGACAAACTAGAGTAATTATACATTGAATTGGCCATTTTGTAAGCTGAACCTAGACAGTAATAATTATAATACCCATATAAACCAAAGTAGATGATTTGACCAATCTTAGGTAACTTGTCAAAGTTATCAAGGAAAAAAAATCCTTAGAATGTTATTGCTAACTATTGGGAAAAAAAAAAAAAAAGGAAATGCTACATATAAAAAGAAAGTTAAAAAACCAAGCACCCACGTTTTCTGCTTGAGTAAATGGCATAAAAGATGTTTGCTACAGAGATTTACTTATTAGTTTGAACTAACACAAGATAAATTTGATCTAAGACACTAAACATTTTTAGAAACAGAAGCTGACAAAAATTTAAATTTAGTTTTTATATTGGTAAATCTTTCAAGAAAAAATCTGGTGAATTTTTGAGCAGTTGAAGAAGAGCAAGCGGAGAATTTTGATTCTTCCTCAATTGTATACACTCTTCTGTCAGGAAAACCAAAGAAAAATAGACTAGGATGTCAAAATGTGAAGGGTATCAATTTTAAACTCTTGAAGCTCATCAAAATAATTCACCAAAACTTTCTGTCATTCTTTCTTCTCCATGTAACAGAGAACTTGATATAAGGGGCAGAGCATCAGAGGCCTAAAGAGCCTCCCTGAAGAGCACTCCTGCTTTGGTCCTATTTTCAATATTTAATATAAAGTTGGACGGTCTCACACCTTCACCAATTCTGGCCAAGGGGACTCACTGAGTGAGCTGGCTGCTTGCTTGGGCCAAGTGGTCAGAGATGACAGCCTATCCTGCCGTTGATACATTGTAGAATATTTGACAGAAAGATCTGAGCTAAGGTTAGCATGACTTCGCCCCAATACTGCCGGATCATAACCTCTGCCTTCCTCCCCTCCTCCCCTTTGCTATGCCTCATCCGTCCTTGGCCTGATGGTGGAACTAATGCCACAGGGCAAAGGACACAACACACATAAGGGCAAGGATAACAAGATTTGCTTCAACGTGGTGTTCAAATGAGTAGTCTGATGTTAAAATGCTACTTCAACCTGAGTTCTGGTTGCTTTATTTGCTAGATATACATAAACACATTATATTTCTTAATTAACTTATTTATTGGTATGATTCATTCACCTCCTGACAGACTTCAGAAGCTGGGGAAGATGGAATACTGGCTACTTCCTAAAGGCCCCCTGTGCCAGTGCAAAGAGAAACATTTACCAAAGAGTCTTTAAACTGAAAGCCTGAGATGGGGGAGTTTTCCTTCCTTATGTCCATGTCTTTGGAAAATTAAACTTAAAAAATGCTTTTCTGGAATTTTAAGATGTGAGTCCAGTGAGTTTTTTCCTATTGTCCTATTATGAATGTTTGAGGCTGGGGTCCACATGCATCTTAATCCCTCAGCCCATAGGTTTTGTAAGTCTCTTGAGCATGTGGGAGGCTAAAGTTGAGTTCTGAAAGGAAACAGGATGTTTCGGTGTGAGATTAGTTGAAACAGCTGAGGCAGGAGGCATAATGATGAGTCAGTTTTGAGTCCAGGCTTCTGAGCAGGTCAGCTAGACTGGAACCTGGTGAGAGAAGGGTCACACCCCTCTCATACTAGCCAGCCCCTGCAGGAGTGAAGGGCGGGGAGGGAATGATCTTGAGGAGGATGGGGCTTATTGGAAGCTAATGGAATGGGAGTCTCTCTGACTTCCAAGGGGAGAGAGGAAACATGATCCTGGTCAAAGCAAGGAGGAGAGGGAATTTACATTCTAGAACACATCCCTATGTTTCTTAAGATGACTTCTTTCTTTAATCACATTGAAACATCTTTTTTTAAAGCTTCCACTTATTGAGCAATAAATATGGACCAGAAACATTGCCAAAAGCTTTACATATATGAGATCATTGTCCCTAGAACAATTATATGAGATATGTATAATTATGACCTCTACCCCCAAGATTATACATAAGGAAACCAAGGCTCTATGCGTTAAAGAATGAATCCGTGGAAAGAAGCTAAGATTCTCACACTGGTCTGACTACCTTTTTAAGCTAGAGCTCTTTATCACTAAACTGTACTGTTCCTCTTTCATGAAGGAGGCACTGATTTCCACAGAAAGTCTCCTTTCAAAAGGGTAAACCACAAAAATTGCCAAGATGTTGAATGGTCAAGGATTCAATCATAGTCATTGCTTACTTATTAGAAAGGAACATAAATGCTGTTTTAGAAACAGTTTTTAGCTATCAGTGTAGGGAAAAAATATTTTGTGCTTAAAACTTTAAATAACACTATATTAATTATATATATAATTAATTAACAGTGTATTTATAATATATTAATATTGGTTGAAGCTTAAAAAGGTTTAGTACTATATGGAGAAAGGTTTACATAAATATAAGGTGAAGCTCCTAAAACATTAGACAAAATAATGAGCCAATGATAGATGAAAACCATTGAGAGAGCGAAAATTTCCTCTCTACTAATTTATAAGTCAAGGTTATGAGTTTTAACTGGCACTCTTGTGGTTACACGGGTGTGTGTATACATCTGTCAAAAGCATTCAACTGATAGGCATAAAATACATGTAAATTATACCTCAATGAAGTTGACTTTTTTAAAGAAACGGCTATTGGCTTAAAAAAGAGTATGCATTAAAAACCAAAAATTCCTCCATCTCAGCTTCTCTCCTGAGAAATGTCTTCTGTATCCAATGCTGTTTCAGGAAGTTTACATCCTGTTATTTTTCCTTAGTTGCAAGGCAGATTTTTGTTTATGAAAGCCAAGTGGAAAAAAATTAGAAGAGTTCAAAATAAAGCTATTAAGGATTTCTTAACTATCTTACCTGGATAATCAGATTTCCTCAACATTTGAGGTTTTACCACTTGGAGCATTCTTAAAATGCTATTTTCTAAAATGAATATTTACCTCCACATGCCTTAAATAACATTTACTGAACATAATTTAATCCTCTCTGAATGCCTCCAGGTCATCACTATGAATATCAAAAGTTGTGCTATTCTGTAATAGAGTGATGATTTCAGTTTGTTATGGCACATAGGACCTTTTGCTTCTATGCTAAGTGACTTTAGAATACTGAGCTTTTTAAGTGTTTATATTTGCATCTTATTCTTTTCTGTCTCTTGTTGGGCTGTAAGCAACCTTTTCTTTTTTTTTTTTTTTGCTATTGCCTACTTGGAGTTGCTTTCCTGTCTTCTAAACTTCTAAGATAGTCAAATTAACAGAACTGTATATAGAGCAGTGGCTTGATATTCAAACTAGCAATTGATTGGTTTCAAATGAATCACCTGGAAACTTGTCAAAACTACAGAAGCCCAGGCCCCATCCTTGGTGAATCTAATATCGAATTCATGTACATCATACATGATTTTTTTAAAATATGGGAATATGTTTGTGTATGTTTGAACATACACAAAAGTAGAAAAAAATCATTGTAATGAACCACCACATACCCATATCAAGTTCGACAATTATCAACATTTTGTCAGTCTTTTTCATGTATCTGTCCCTCCCTGTTTTTTTTCTTTTTTTGAGGAAGATTGTCCCTGCGCTAACATCTGCTGCCAATCGTCCTCTTTTTTTCTTTTTTCTCCCCAAAGCCCCAGTACATAGTTGTGTATCATAGTTGTAGAGTTATAGCTCTTCTATATGGGACGCCGCCTCAGCATGGCTTGATGAACCATGAACAGGTCCGCACCCAGGATCCGAACCAGTGAACCCTGGGCCGCCAAAGCAGAATGCGCGAACTTAATGGCTATGCCACTGGGCTGGCCTCCATCTCTCCCCGTTTTTCACGCTAGAACTGGGATTGGCAAACTATGGCCTTGTAGGCGGAATCCAATTTGCTGTGATTTTTAAAAATTGAGATATAATTCACATACTACAAAATACACCTTTATAAGTGCACAATTCACTGTTTTACTACTTCACAAAGTTGTGCAACCATCACCACTATATAATTCCAGAGCATCATCACCCCAAAAGAAACCCTATACCAATTAGCAGTCAATCGTTCTCCACTTCCCCCATCCCCTTGCAACCACTAATCTACTTTCTATCTCTATGGCTTTGCCTATTCTGGACATTCATATAAATGGAGTCACACAATATGTAGCTTTTTGTGTCTGGCTCCTTTCACTTGGCTTAATGTTTTCAAGGTTTCAATGTTTCCATGTTGTAGCATGTATCGATACTTCATTCTTTTCTATGAGTGAATAATATCCCATTGTATAAATATACCACATTTTGTCTATCCATTAATCAGTTGATGGCATTTCGGTTTTTTCCACTTTTTGGCTATTATGAACAAGGCTGCTATGAACATTCATATATAAATTTTCACATCTTCAATTCTATTGGATATATACCTAGGAGTGGAATTGCTGGGTCATGTGATAACTCTATGTTTAATTTTTTGAGGAACTGCCACATTGTTTCCCAAAATGACTACAACATTTTGCATTTCCACAAGCAGTGTATGAGGGTTCCAATTTCTCCAAATCCTCGCCAACACTTGTTATTGTCCAAAAATTTTGGTTCTAGCCATCCTAGTGTGAAGTGGCATCTCATTGTGGTTTTGATTTGTATTTTCATAATGACGAATGATGTTGAGTATCTTTCAGTGTGCTTATCAGCCATTCATATATCATCTCTGGAGAATATCTATTGAAATCTTTTGCCCATTTTTTAATTGGGTTATTATTATCATCTTTACTATTGAGTTGTAAGAGTTTTTAAAATATATTCTGGATACCCGACTCTTTTCAAATAAATGGTTTGCAAATATTTTCTATTCTGTGGGCTGTCTTTTCACTCTCTATCTTGATAGTGTCCTTTGAAGCACAAAAGTTTGAATTTTAATTATCTATTTTTTTCTTTGGTTACCTGTGTTTTAGGTGTCATATCTAAGAAACCATTGCCTAATCCAAGATCAAGAAGATTTACACCTATGTTTTCTTCTAAGAGTTTTATAATTTCAGCTCTCACATTTAGGTCTTGTGCCTCTGAATTTTTAAAAAGCTTTTCATGTGACTCTAAGGTACAACTAGTTTTGGAAAATAAGAGTGAGTAGATCTGGCAGCCTCCCAGAACTTTTTAAAAAAGTATGAGCTTCAGTACATAGTTTTTGTAATACATATGTTGAATGATGAGAGGTCTTTTTTGTCTGCTTTCCGGGTTTTCACCATATTGCAGATGGCTGAGATGTTCAGAGAGCTGATTTATAAAAAGTATATATTACTATTTAGGTGTATGGTCAGTTCTTAGTACCACAAACTAAAACAGTCTAAATATGTTTAGGAGGAGCTCCTTACAGTTCCAAGTTTAAAAACAAGACAGTCACCTTAAGTCATTTTCAATGTATAGTATCCTATAGCTCTGAGCCAGGTTTTGGCAAATGTTGTGGAGGAAAGAAAGCAAAAATCAGCAGCTGGAACCTAGCTTCCAACCAAAAGAGGACAGCATAATGGCCACACTTCTTTCATTTGCAGAAAGAAAGATGTCCAGGCACAACCACAAACTAACAATTGCTAGCTGACAGTTTATTCCAGAGACTCTGAGGCCAGTGGCTCTCAAATTGAAGTGGAGATCAGAATCACTAGGAGAGCTTGTAAAAACCCAGATTCCTGGGTCCCATCCCCAGAAATGCTGCTACAGTAGCCTGGAGTAGGGCCATGAATTTGCCTTTCTAATATGCTACCAGATTATGCTGATGGTATTGGCTCTAAAACCACACTGAAGATAAATGGGCTGCCCATCCCGCCCTGTTGCTTACTGAACATGGATCAAGCAAGCATTAAGCCAGCAGGCTCATCTGGTGCTCCTCCTTGGTCATGAACATGCTGATAGGACACTAAGGAAGTCATGAGGCTATAGGTATAGTTTCTAAATTTGGTTAAAATTCTTAGTCACTGACAGTCTCATTTCAGGTTCCAAGAGTATGGTCATTTTTCCAAATGACATTTGGTCACTTGGGAAAGTATCTTGATTTCAATAAAATTAGCAGGAATTATCTAAATTACCTTGTTTTTCTGATGTTTTTTGGTATTTGATCTTGCTCAATGCATGGGGACATCAACTGTGGTAAGGAATGCTATTCAGGAACATCCACTGTATTTGTGATAATAGATTTGACCTGTGGCCAAATGGTACTCTTGAGAGATGCGGTTGTGACTTTGACAGATTGAGCCAAAGTTAAATTCTGATGAACTGCAAAGGAATTTTATCAGTCCCAGGATGTTTGCCAGCTGAGTTGGGCAAGGGAGTGATTTTCCAAAATGTCCTGAGCAATCCACATTTATTCTGTCACCTCTACTTCCAATTTTCTCAAAGGTCAGCTAAAAGCTTCATTTTCCTACTTTCTGCCATTTCCAAGACCACAAGCTTAAACCTGAGAACCAAATATTTAAGCTGTGTTCCTGCCTCTTACAAATCAGCAAGAACAGAGCTCAGCAAGCAGAAGGGAGTTTACAGTTTTGCTGATGGCACAGGGACAGTATGAGACCTCGGCTTGTTTGGCTATTCAATAGAGAAGATAAGTAGAAAATGTTTCTGTTGGTAAATCGAGATTTAGGAACAGATTGAAATCTGACAGGCTGGCCACAAGAAGACATTTTGTATTTAAGTTCTTCTAGCAATACCTGAAGTCAGCTAATTCTTTTTTGAGAGAAGTGGAACATTTGCTCTGAGAAGAAGAAACAAAAATTCTATGCCAAGCATTTCTGCAACATCCCTGCAGCAGGCCCAGCTCTGCTCTACCTTCCTTTGTAGACTCTCGAGCCCTCTGTCTCCCAGACCGCCTGCAGGAGGAGTTTGGCATCCATCCTCTAGAGCCCTTACCAAGCTCCAAGGAGGAAGGAAGCATTTTCTTTTAAATAGACTGCAACACAACCCAAAGGAAAGCCAGTTATCTTAGTATCCACATGTTCACAAGAGGAAAATGTGTGTGTAGAATTTTAATCCCAGTAAGTGATATTAGTCACTGGGCTTCTAAGAAGTTTGACTGTGTTATTCTTCCTCCTCTTTTCTAAATTACACTGGCAATAACTGCATTTGTGCAGAGATCGCCCTAACGGGCTAGCTACTTCATTAAATTATCACATGATTCCTATTTTATGGGTACAAAATAGTTGATCTCAGTGAACTGGCAGCTTAGAAATTTAGGAGGCAAATTAGAGCAATTACTAATAAATTATACATGTGGTAACTAACAATTTGTCTATCACCTAGAAATATGAGGAAAAATGCCAGACTCCCTGGCCCTGCAATTCTGAACAGGTCTTTTCATTTTTCCCTTTCCAAGACCAAAAGCTTTCATTATCCATACCAGTTCCACCATTACTGTTGCTGCTTTTGTAGACTCCAACATTTATAATAAAAAGTTAGGAATACAACCAGTGGGATTTGCCCTCTGTTTGAAACAAGGGGTGTGATCACTTAAAATTAAAGGACACACACAAAAACACCCCACCACCAAAAACCAAGAAGTGAGTTTCATGTCAGCTTTCCCTAAATAAGTTCACAGAGGAAATAATGTCAAGAAATAGGGGTAAAGTATGTCCTCATTCATAATCACTACTGTGTGTCGTTTCTGGGTGAGGCAGTTTGATGAAATTAAAGGAAGTTCTGTGTTATAAATCATCTGTGGTTGTAGGGGAGGAGGTGAGATTTGGTCAATTAACAAGATGTGATCTTTTTCTCCTTTCCTGCTTGTCTCACCAAGCCCTGGGATGTGCCATTCAACATAAAAGGCGTTGATGTCATCCATTAATTGATGGCCAGATTCCTCCATCAGCATATTCCTCCCACCTGGTACTACCTTAACACCCTCCACTCACATCCCCAGCAGGTTTCATCTTCTGTGGCTGCTGTCAAAAAGTAAGTGGAAGGAGAGAGAGGCTTTTACAACCGTATGCTTGAATTTATTCTTGTTGGCCTTTTGTTCAAATGAGAAAAAAAAGTATCCAGATCTTTGGGAAAAGAGGTCCAATGTCTAGAATCTAAGTGTTGACACAGGGTGTAAGAAACAACACTAAAGAAAACTTGCAAATTCAAGAGGATTCAGACATCAATCCCAAATACCCTCAGTGGAGAAATGGCAACGGAGAAAATTTGTTTTCTGCGTAATTTATATACTGCATTTCCCCCTATGGTCAGCAAAAATTATATCCCTATTTTTTTACATTACATATCATGTCGATTTTAAAATATTTTCTTTTTATACGAATACAAATGATACCTTTGTTCATAGTCTCATTTGCACATTTCACCTTTACTTATAATTGCAGTATTTTTTCCCCATGCTTTTTATTTAGTTATTTTTGCCACATACCTGGTTACAAGACCTAATTCTATGTCACCATGTCTCCCTGGAGAAATCACTTGGCAAATATCTCCCTTGAGAGATACTGATGTTTGGGAGAACAAAGAGTAATCACACTCATTGTTTTCTACTAGAGTTTAAAACAAAACCAACCTCCCATGAATTCCAAACGACCTTTTAAATAATTATGGGTGCTATTTCACAACCTGACCTGCATAGTTCCTTCGGGCTGCCGTGGGAGTTGTGGCTACCCTTTGTGTCCACATGTCGCGTGCTAGGTCACACTAACCGAGTAAACATGTTCTGCAGTAGCCTGTAGTTTGTGGAGGCCTGAGTGAGCGCAGCCCAGTGGAATTCCACCTCTCTGGGGCTCCTGCCAACTGGAGCAAACCAGAGGAAGGAAGGCTTCCACCTGCACGGGATGCACCTGCAAACCTGGCAGCCTGGAGGTCGCACTGCTCCTGATTCGTGCGGCGCCTGAGCCTCTCACCTAGTTAGATGCTAAAGCATACAATCCCAGGAGTGCAGAAGGTAGCAGAGAACGTTTGGGGGAACAATCCTTAATTCACACATCCCTTTTGCCTAAAATGCACTGTAATGACTCCACCCAGTTCGGTAGTGTTAGGAAAAAATGTTTGAGTGTGAATTATTGCTTCTGTTGCAATTATAAAGTAGTAAGTTATCTCCATTAGAACATATGTACATTTTTGTAGTTTATCACTATACACAAACTGCCTAAAGTGATGGCAGAAAAGGACATTATTTAAAAACATTCGTTATAATTTGGGGGCTGAAGGATCTCTTAGAGGAATATATATTTCATACCCATAATACTAAGCAAAGGCTATTTTTCAAGGCAGGGCCCAGAATGAAGAAAAGATGGATGGGAAATCCTCCTCCCAAAAGGGTCTGATTGCTGGGGATGATGGTCCAGATCCCTGGCTCCCATCTTCCTCTGTCAAGGCTACACCCAACTGAGGGGAAAAAGTATCCTGGAGACCACCACCCTAGGATGGGAGAAGCCCCACTAATATGTTCTACTTCTGAATTCTGTTCTTTTGGCCAAAAGAGCCCTTGCTTTCCTCCATGTCTAGCATTGTTACTCTTTGCAACGTAGAGGCGGAAGGGAAGATAAGTAACCTTTTTATAACTCTCTTGCTCTTGTATTTTGTTAAAAACTCTGTTACCAAGGAAGTGATTAAAACCTTAATTGGGGATTTTCAAATTAAAATCATTACACTGATCAAAGGTGGCACCTTTCTAGCAGTGTTCATCTGATGAACTCTTTTAAAATAGATTTCAGGGAGTCCTGACCAAGATTTCAGATAGCCACATTAAATTTATGGAAACGTAGCTATTTAGACAATAAGAAAACGCATCTCTTTTTGTAACCTATTAAGTTTTTACATATTTAATCACATTCTGAGCATTACTTTATTCCAATAAATTAATTTTTGTCTATGACTTAAAAGTCTTAATGGAAAGGTATTTAAGTTACTTGTGACAGCTGAAATCATCTGGCTAATACTCATTCTTAAATCTATTTTAAAGTAGAATATGGTATTCTAATACTGAAACTTTACTCTTCCATTTTCATGCTGTCCCATATATAGGTTCAAATTATGTTTCTACTTATAAAGTATTCTGGTAAAATTATACCAGAATCTAAGCTGGGGTCATATTTCCTCATCAGCCACATTCTGCCAATGCAATAAGTCAGGCACCCTGGGAAGCTTTTCATGGCTAGCCTTGAGGGATGCAGAACATGGGGATGAGGAAGCCGTTTTCCCAGGTACAGCAAAAGCAGAGTCTGTTAGCAGATTGATGTGAAGGGCAGTAGGCTTTTAAATAGTGGGTCAGTGTCTATGTGGGTGAAGCTAAAACTCAAAACATCTGTACTGGCTAAAACTCAACAATGATTCGAAACTCAAACCTTCACGTGGATGCACCTGAAAGGAATCAGGGAATTTAAAGCCCCTTGAATAGATCAATCTTCTCTAATTGGAAAATGTACTTCTTTTTGTCTCTGAGCCATACCATATCCTTAGTAGAATTGTCCCAATGCTCTTTTGGGTTCTTTTACTCCCTTTGTAGCTGCCTGCTGTTCCTACATCCCTGTTCCTATCTCTCTTTTGTGGCTCCCCAGGGTGATGCTCAAAAAATGCTCCTTCAATCAGTTTCCACTGTCTTTTTTTTCCTTCCCCTTGGATAACTTTCTCCTACTTTGTCATCCAGAGAATGACAAAGGGAGATATTTCCCTTCTTTATTCATGGGGCTGAGCCACATGTTTTTAATTCTTTTTTTTTTTTCCTGCTCATGATACATTCCCAATATGTCCTCTACAGGACATGTCTGGGTGTCCATACGACACTGTGGGGTACCTTGAGGGTAAAATTATCCACAGCTCAGTGGAGTTTGGGGACAAAATCTTATATGACTCAATCAATTTTGTTTTGTATTTTGCCAGCCTGGATCCTTGGAGTCCCTCTCCTTTCTTGCTAGTTTGCCCCGCTGTCAAATCCAGGTCCAAGTTCAGCTCTCTCCTGGCTCCTCTGTCGCTTGGTATCCAGTTCTCCCTCTGCTTTGAGTCAGAGCTTTCTTGCAGAGTGATCTGACCCTCTAGCTGGGTGACCCAGTCCCTTGGTGATTTCTGTGAAGCCGAGTCTCCTTTCTCTCTGGCTTAGCCTTCCCACATCCTTTACCTGCTCTGCCAGCTCCACGCCTGGGGCAGCTGATCAGCCCAGTTCTCTCCACCCAGCTTAGCTCCCTCAGCTTCCTCCTGTCTCCTCAATCAGAGGTCCTGAGCTGAAATGCCCCAGGCCCCTTCAGGAGTCCATTCTCTGGCATTTGTAGTTTGCACAGGTGGTCCCTGGCTCCTCATTCCCTCAGAGGATCCTTACCCCTTGGCAGCATGAAGAGCACATCCAGCTGGCCCTCTGCCCGCTCACCTAGCAGGCAGCCCACATGTCCTGCCCAGGAATACTCCTTCAGGAGTTTTTTTCCTGACCTGGCTTACACACACTGGCCCAGATTTGCTGCTGGTCTCATCCTCCAAGGCAATTCCCAGAAGCTTTTAGGAGAAAGGAAAGTCTGTGTGTTTGAGTGATGATGCCTGCTTTGAATGCCCTGCTGACTACATTCAGAGGCAGGGGGTTGGTTTATCTTCTCCAGGCTGCTCCCCATCCGACATAATCAGCGCATGTGTACTTGAAGACGGGGCTCTAGCCTCAGGTAGCATGTTTTGGGTCTGAAAAACATGGGCTGATACAGGGATGCTGTGGGGTTCACATGAGGTCACACTGCTGAGGACACTCTCACTGTACAATGTCCTTCATATGAGGCTGCCAAGCCATGGCTTTGTTTCTAGTTGTGAATTCTATAATTGATCAGTTTCCCCTCTTTGCATTGGCTGTTGGAAAGCTTAGTGCCAAACTTGAGGGTTGCCTAAGGCATAGAATAAATCTGAATAAATGTTTATATAACCTTACTCATAGGTCCATTTTATGTCTTTATCTTAGTTTTCTACTTTCCCTTCCAATCTACCTCTAATTTATATTTCCCTGCCAGCCACCTTAAACCCTTCCTGAATCAGGGTGGGACATGAATAAACAAACCTATAAAATGAAGTAATTTTATGGAAAACTGAAACAGAGTCTCTTTTACACAGTTAGAAGATACATTTCTGGACAGCAATAGCTACTAAATTTTTTTCATTTGATCCTCTTTTTTTTATTGAAGTAACAGTGGTTTATAACATTATATAGGTTTCAGGTGTACAATATTGTTATTCAGCATTTGTATAGACTACAGCATGTTCACCACCAAAAGTGTAGTTTCCATCCATCACCATATAATTGACCTCCCTTACCCATTTTGCCCTCCCCCACCCCCCATTCCACATATTCATGACACAGAAATACCAATTCTAGGAATTTATCCTACAGACATACTCACACAAGTGTGAAGTATTTGTTTGATTGTAGCATTGTTTGTAATGGGAAACAAGAAAAAGAAAGTAAGTGTCCAGGGATGGCTAAATACATCATGTTGCATGTATACAGTGGCACACTATGCAGCTGTTCAAAAATGGGAGATGAGTTTACATGTTCTAACATCAAGGATGCATTCAATGTATTAAGTGAAGAAGCAAGAAATCTGTGGTTGAGAGAGGGGGAGGAGAGGGAGGATATATTTGTTATTTAAACTTCCTCCCAACCCCACCACAAATAGCATGAATACGGAGGGCTTGTTGCTTGTTGCCTGGTATAAACAAAATCGTCATCGTCAGCACAGAGGCTTTCTCATATTCAAGGCAGTATTACATAACTGGAATGAGGAAGCAAAATTGCAGAAGCTTATGGAGCTACATTCTCTGAATTAGCACAAGCTATAGAGTGAGAAAATGGGTAAAATAGAGGAAAGATGAGGGGGCTGGCCTTTGAAAGAGAAAAGCTTTGGCAGTTGAGAGTTGTCTAATGGGAATTTTGGTGTGAAATGCAGTGAATTTTCTTTTCAGTCTGACTCCCAAATCCTTAGTAAAACCTACCTGTTTCCCAATACTTTTGCAGTTGGATTCATTTTAGAGGAAACATGACAAAAGAGTTATATCCAACCTAAAGGTCAGAGAGGGTCAAGGGCAGGGGTGGTCCAGAGTGACCAGTCACATCTGGGTCACCAACAGACAATCAGGTTCCAAGTGCAAAACGTTCTGTGCACATTGGGAACTGCAGGTTGAAGACTAGGGAAAGACTGGAATATGCGGGAAAGCACAATAAACCCTATCAACCCTATGCAAAAGCAATGGTCTCACTTAATAAATACTGAGATTAGTTTTCATACCCAGGATGACAGATAGCAATTTAGAAAAAAAAAAATGGTGAAAGGATCATAGGAGAGAAGATAATTCCAGAACTTAATATGTGCCAGAGTAGCCAAAATTATATACATGACAGATAGACAAAATGCTACCTCTGACTACCTTAGTTGTTACAGGAATATCCTTCACCTGAAAAAACACCATGAGAGTGATGTTTCACTAAAAATCTCCCTCACTGCCCACTTCGCCTCTGTGCACTTCAGCCCCTTGACCTCACATGGAACGGCCCTGTCTGGCTGTTCCTATGTGCGGCTCTGTCTCTTCTGGAACCAGTGCTTCCACATCCTGTGTAACCAACCCCGTGAGGACCTAATGGAGCAGACCCTGTGGATGGGTTGCAGAGGCTCCCAAATCCCTGGAATGTTATGCAAACTATTTTGTGTGTACATTTTTCTGGGGAGGGGGTCATGGCTCTGATTCAAATATCAACAGGATGATCCTCTCAATGTCAAGGACCTCTGATTTAGAAGCCTGATATGGAACTCCTCTCAAAAAATCTCCTATTTCCAAGGTCTAGCACAAAGCGTGGCAAACAGTTGGTACTTAACAAAAAAATAGAAGCTCACAATGATTGAGTATACAGAGTACACCAGACACTGAGGTGTTTATTATTTTGATCCTTATTTTACAGATGAGAAAAATGAAGTCCTAAGTGCAGATCCATGTTTGTCAGACTCTAAACCCTTGATGTCAACCACTCTCTATAAATGTTAAATGAATGCATGCTGAATGAGATGACAGGTGGTGGTTGCTAACACTTCCATCACGCAGGTAAGGAAACTGACGTATCAGCATGGGGGGAGGGGAGTTGTGTCAAAAACTCAGGTTACCTAACTTCCATTTAAGTGTGCTTTTCCTTGTACTTCTCTAATTTTGTTTGAAATAGTCTTTATTCCTTATTAGGCAGGAGAGTGAAATCCTGTATCCCTCTAAATTGAACTCATTTCACTTGTCTCTGAATTCAGGACTCCAGCACGTGTATGATAATCTTGTTCATCAGTAGATCAAATGTCATACTGGCAGGGACTGTGTCACCACAGACATCTGCAAGCAAAGCCAAGTCTTTCCTCTTCTGGGCTCCTTCTCTTGTGGGGGTCCAAAACCCAAATGCCTACAGGGACTAGTAGGTGACAGAAGGGATACAAGTGGGCTGGGTGGGAACTGGGGCAGCCAGGAAGGGAGCCACATCCAGTCTGAAGGGCAGAGCTGCCCCTTGACCTCACCACATCATTATCACTTGAGAATGTGGGCCCAGGATGACCAGATCTTCAGAATTTTAAGAGAAACCAGAAATGTAGATTTTATGTGGAATTTTCTGAGATTTAGATGTTGACAACTCATTCAAATATTCTTTAAAAATACAGTATAGGCCAAATAAAACACATCATTTATGGCTGGGTGGGCTTGTGGGCCACTAGTTTGCAAACTCAGTTTTTGTTTGGGGACACCCAGAATCATCTTCTGGCCCAGTCAGGCAGATTAAGGATATGGAGGGGAGGTGAAATTAATATTTTTAGTTTTGCTGCTTGTTAGCATCTTCAATGAAAGCTTTGGTGAGGGAAGTGGTTGAAAGAAGGCTAAAATTGTTTTTAGACTTATCTGTGCATTTGAAATAAGCTGTCTATGGCCCTAAACTGAAAATCAAGGGCGGGTAGTAACAGTTGTGTGTGACTTTCTCCCTTAAGCTACCAGTCAAGCTTTCTGCTGCACAAAGAATTGTTCTAGTGTGCACTGACACATGACTTCAGCATTCTTCAAGCTGGTTGTTAGTGTGCAGCGCTCTGCTGAATCGGCAGAAAAATCCACAACCAGCCACATGTCTTCTTGCACTGCATGTGCTTCTGTGGCAGCATATAAGCCTCCAGCAGGGAACAAATGATGGCTTCCAGAACTTCTCAGGAAAGTCTCTGGCCAGTGAGGAAGAAAACCTTCTCAGAAGAATGGAACTTCTCCTAATAGAGGGACCCTACTTTGCCTTTTACTTCACCGTCAAGTAAGGCTGTAAAAAACATCGAATAAATCTGGATCCATTCTGGGATCTACTACTCCAGCGTTTGAGCACCTGGGGCCCTCAGCCCACTTCCTGCACAGCACAGCCTCTGAAGGTTTGGTGGAGGAAGTCATGCAAAAGCATATAACTTCTCAGACAAGACTTTTGAGACCTGTAAGAATTAGTTTCCACTCCAGATCTAAGATTTGTATGCGGAGAAAACTTCATTGAGCCGTCTTTTCTCTAAATATATTAGTGAAATGGATGCAGAATATTAATGTACTTTGCAAGGCTTTGGGAAATAATACTAAACACAGTGTTCTCTTCAAACTGAAGGTGTTGTGTACATGTTTAGTTTGGAAAGAGATCTATGTTTGTGCATGCACAGAATTTCCCTCCTACCATATCAGCAAACTGAGTATTTTCCAACCTTTTTTCTTTAAACAACAATAAAAGAAAATGTCAGATAACTAAGCCAACAGTAACAGAGTACTAAAGTGTGGACAATATCAAATATTATGTTTGGAGTGAAGTTTAGTTCTTCACAGCCTGCCAGGCATGCTTGTTTTAATTTTATAAAGAGAACACATTACTTGACTACTATGGTATTTAGAATCCCTCTACTGGAGTATTCCAAGGTTTTTTGTGAACTATCTAAGGCTGTTTCCAAACAGTACTTTCTACTTTCATTGTTTCCTTTCCTTTTAAGTCAACCTGATAGACTGTGTCTTTTTAAGTTTCAGGTTACCTCAGATTTTTCAATACCCAGTTCCAACATGTTATAAGTACAACCCAATGATCGTGAAGCCTGGTGCCACTGTTCAAACATTTGTACTTTTCAGGTTTAAAAATTGTGGACCAAGATCAAATTCATCTGACGATCCTAAAGAAAGAATCTGTGTTCAGTCTCTCCTTTTCTATCCCACTTTTTCAATTCTAAATATATAAGAACCTATATGTTAAATAGAGGCCAAGTATGGATGGTTCTCATGGGGAACAAACAAGGCAGCAAAAGATCATGGGCTTTTTTTCTCCTGTAAATAAATTTGGTTCTTTAAGGAATAATTAGGTTCTCTATTTAAACTGCTTTCCCATCTCCTAATTCAGAGGTTTTTGTTTCTTGCACTGACAATTAAGGTAACTTATGAAGGAGTGCTGAATAAAGAGGTGTGTTTTCACTGCATAAAGAGTCAAGGTGCCCACATATATTTGAGGTAAGGGTTGGATATAACTGGGAATTAGTTTTTTGTTTGGATTTTATTTTCAGTCAAGTAAATAAGGATAATTTGAGCAGGATATATGTATATATCCTTATTTTTTTATTGAGATATAATTCACATGCCATACAATTCACCCCTTTAAAGTGGGTTTTAGTATATTCACAGAGTTGTGTAATTATCACCATAATCAATTTTAGAACATTTTCTTAACCGCAAAAGAAATTCCATACCCATCAGCAGTTACCCCCCACTCCTCTCGTCCCCCAGCCCTTGGAAACCACTAACCTACTTTATATCTCTATGGCTTTGCTTATTGTGGACACTTCATATAAATGGTATCATACAATATGTGGCCTTTTGTGTCTGTTTTTTTCACTTAGCATAATGTTTTCAAGAGAAACATATATATGTCATACACAAGAGTATTGTCTGAATGCTCCAAAAGGACCTGGGCAGTATTGTTTTTGCTATTAACTTTCTCACCTTCTTCAGAGAGTTTGCATCACATCTCGATGTGTTTGGGAAATTGAGCAAGTCCTGACAAATGTCTGATTGCCAGTAGACATCTCCATGTCAAGTTCTCAGAACACCTCAAACTCAGTGTGTACAACATGACCTCAGCATTTTCCCTCTCTGAACACAATATTCCTCTTCATTTACTCATTTTTGCTAATGATAAAACCTTCTGCCCACACTAACTTTAAAACCTAGTCATTTTTACCTCATTCAAGTCTAATTCATCCATCACTGTGCAAGAGGCTGATTCTCCCTATTCTGCCTCCCCAGCTTCGCCTGCCTGCCCGCCTGCCTCCCTCTGCACCTCAGTGACACTCCTTGGTCCAGCCCCACATCATGGCCTGCCTGCCCAGCTCTCTGCAATCACCTCCTGCTCCAATCTTTCCTGCACCGTGGCTGAGCCCTAAGCTGAATGAACTGCAGTGAACGGCTCTGTCTTGAGGGCAGTGATGGGGAAGCAAGAGCAGGGGAGCTGGTGGTTTTGCTCAGATCCATGCTGGGCCCTGGGATGACGAGGAGGCGGCCATCCTCTCAGTGCTAGAGAGGAAGCTGAGTGCTCGGCAGCTCTTCCCTAGGTGGCCTGGGCCCCACCTGACGAGGTTCTGACTTACTCATTTCCAAAGTCCCCCAGACGATTCTAATAGACAGTTTCGGGATGTAACAGACTGCTACAATAACATGGTGTAGTAGGACCAGCAAGGCCTCTTGTGTCAGAAGACCTGGGCTCCAACCCTGGTCTACCAGAGGTTACTGTGGTACCTGGGGCATGTTAACTCTCTACCCTCAACTGTCATCTGTAACATGGGCTAAATACACCTTCTTCATGGAAATGCTCTATGTATGAACTAAATCAGATGTGAAGTACAAAGTAGAGAGCCTGGTATACAGAAGGTACTCAGAAAGTGGGCGGTGGAGTGGGGTATGTATGCCTTGTTCTGAATAGTCTTTGTCACACCGCAAATATGGCTGGGTGACAAATAAGAACCATTTTGTTTGTCTCCCACAGGGCCTTACATCAGGGTGACTCCTTTGATGAAAGGCAGAATGACTCAGCTGGCTGAGGGTACTGTGGACCTTACAACTAATCCTGACACAGGTGCACAGCGAGTCCCAACATTTTGTCCTGTTTTATTTTCTTAAAATGTAGGAAGGAGCAGAGGTGCATGCAGGCAGTGTGGTGTGTGGAGGGACACTGGTGAGAAGTCAGGAGAACTCCGTGTGCTTTGTGACAGGAGGAAACTTGCATAGTATACACATGGGGTCAGGTTGTTCTTGACACCCTATTCACACAGCTAACTAAACACTAATCTATAGAAAAAAACAATTTTTTCTCCTCCCACAGGCTCTTCGGATAGATTAAACTGAGATACCCGGTAGCATTGGGCTCTGAAATATTTTGCAAAGTCTCATTGGCAATTCTTAACTGTGAAAAAGTCTTGTGGAGTCAGCTGTGCATGCCTTCATTATCCTCCCTCTGCGGGAGGAGCACTGGATTAAGAAACATGCGGAGGAATCATATTGCTAGATGGTGTGTACACTGTCCAGCAGCTCTCACAGGCCCTCAAAGGGAGTTGGCTTTTGCTCCCCAAGAGAGCTGCCTATTTTTCAGTAATGAAGGGACAGATGATCCCTTCTGAAAAGTTGGCCTTGGGACAGGAGAGTAGGGGTGGCAAGTGATCTGGCAGGGCCATGGTGCCCCCATCCCTATCTTAGGAAAAGAACTAGCCCTCTGCCCATGGCCAGGCTTTCCTTGAGTCTGTGAGGTCACAGGCTGGTCACTTCCTTGGCTCAGGATTGTGTATCAGAAACAGCAATGGAGCAGCTCAGAACTCCAACTTAGGGCGGGGATCTAAATATGGCAGGGCTTGAATTCTCATGTGGATATCAGCAAAGGCTATTGGAAGTGTCAGCAGGCTCAGAACGCAGACCTCATGGGGAGCTAACTTTGGACTGGAACAGCAGTTTGCTCAGGGCCCCAAATCCACCCTCACTGCTAACTTGATTTATGATGCTGGGGTCAGTCCACTGAGGCTCATATGGCCGAGGATCCAGATCCCCAACGTACTTTCCAACTGTGCCCTCTCCACATCTCAGATACTTCATGGGCCGTAAATCAGAAGGAGCACAGGGTGCAAGGTGTTCTCTTAGAAGAGGCCTAAACCAAAGCAAGGACCCAAACAAAAAGAAAGCACTGAAAATCGATGTTCCTTTATCTTTTATCTATGTCCAGCTTCTTTTATGTTTTTCATATTTAATCAGTGTTGGCTATTGTTTTCAAATTCTAATATTAAAAAATTAACCAGAAAATGTAGAACCTGCTATCATAAAACTAAGAGAGAGAGAAGTTATTAAAGTGAGGTTGAAGCAAAGTAAAACCTGCTTGTAAACTGCAGCTGCCTCTAGATGGGACTGGGGTGGGGGGTATTAGATAATGTCAATGTGGGATCTTGCAATTTTAGCGGGTTGGGAGGGAAGACAATGCCAGGATTCCTCGGAAAGGAGATGCTACTGGTCTTTTGAGTGATGTGATTCATTAAGAAGGGAATGTGTCACCCCTTGAGGAGGGCAGTGGCTCTGGGATGGGCCAGGTGAACTGTTGAGGGGGCAGAGGATTGAGGAAATCTTCTAGTAATTCTCTATATTCAGAAAAGAAACTCTCGGATAAACCAGACTGGAGTAAAGTTGCTTGGGAAATAAACAGGACAGTGACACCTTCTACGTCACGACAGGAGGATGTGGAAAGGAGCATGGAAAGCTGAGCAGATGTTAGATCCAGCCAAGGGGCAGCTGAGAGAGCATGCAGATGGGAGGTGGGCGGGGGGACCAGACAGGAAACAGGCTGCTGCTCCAGGGCCTAAGGATCAATGCCAGAGCCCAGCCCAGGCCTCGAGTAAAAACAGAAGGAGCTGGAGGGAGCACAGGGCCTCTGAGAGCCAGAAGTGCTTCCTAAACATTTTTGGGTCCTAGGTGCCCTTTAGAATCTGAGAACTATAGAGCCACCCCAAGAAAATGTACTTCTCACATTACTCCACCTTTCCCTTCTGGGAATTCACAGGTCCCAAGAGCCAAGTCACAGATCCGAGGTTATGAACCCCAGGCCCGGAGGATGCTCCTATGCGCCGAAAGAAGAGGAGTGATGACAGGAAATACTTGAAGGATTGTTTAATCCTTTAAACCTCTGGCAACCTAAGTGGAATAATATGAGACCTGGCCTGAAACTGGTCTGAATAATACATAATTTGCAGCAAAGATTAGTTAGGCCCTTAAGCTGCAGTGTGTGTGTGAGTCCAGTGGAAAGACGGGGACTGAACGCATGGGAGACAGGTCTCAGAAGCAGCCCTGAAAAAAGAGGAATAAAAAGAAATGGGGAAACCAAAGGTGGGGAGTGTTTGGCAAGGAAACGGTCCCCCTGTTCACTGCCAGGTAAACAATTCAGAACAATGGTGAATGGCCCTGGCTGATGGGGCCTTGCTTTTGGGGACCACTCTTGGCTTTTGTCACATGCATTTCATACTAAATTAAGACATGTAATATTTCTTTAAAAAAGAAAAAGAAAAAATAGATATTTGTGACAGTGATCCTATACTTATATTGAAATGATCCCTTTTTTTAAAACAAGGCATTGTTACTTTTCATCTAGTCATTTAATTCAACCACAACCTGATTTTTGAAAAGATGCATCTTGGGAGGTAGGGGAGGGAAGGGGTTGTAGCTCTGTTTGCTATTAGTAAATCATGTGATAGGTTTAATTTGATATTTTTGTATTAATACTAGAGCACATCCCTTTTGTATGGATGAATTTTCAGTGGTGGTGGGGACTGAAAACACACAGTGGTTTTTGATTCTTAAACACACTTTTGCTGGGAGAGAGCCTGACCTTGGGAGCATTTTTCATGCATGACTCTACTTGGTCCATGGGTACAGAACACGCAAGGACACAGTGGGGTGGATTGACTGTCCAAGGAAACTTACATTCTTACAGAAGAAAGAGAGAGTTTAGATCATTAGCAGAACATGCCCTGAGTGTGAGCTCATCGCATGCATATCTAACGGTACCAGGATTCATAGAAATATGCTCATTGTCTAATGTACCCCAAGGATATGTACAGCATACTGTAACATACGTAAATAAAGAGCAAAGAATTAGGAGTCAGAAGACATGGAATCAAGCAGATTAAGAAACTTTGGGGTACATGACCTCAGCAAATTATTTTTCATTTCAGACAGAGCCCGTGTCCTACCTGTAAAATGAGACTAAAAATGCACGCTACCTCCCTACCTCACAAGTAGCATCAAATGTGAGCAGTGAATGAAATATCAGAAATTAAAGCATTTGAAATCTCTAAAATGCCACATTAAATTATGCCATTACTATACAAAGCTCAAGCATTCTTGGAAAACTTAAGCATATTAAAAAAATGGTTTTGAGTGCCTACTTCAGATAAAGCACTGTTCTAGGTGTTATGAATTATGGAAGTGAATAAGCCCTTCAAAGGGCTTTGTTTATGATTTTAAAAATTAAAATAAGAAAGCTAAGGGTCAGATTTCAAAGCTGAGAATTCATATTATGAAGATTTTTCAAATATTTCAAAGTTGGATAGACACATCAAAAACAAATACGAAAATAAACAATTTCATTTAGATAGGTTAGATTAATTAAAATGAATATTTGAAAAATTCTAAATAAGTACAGTACAATAGATACCTAAGAATCAACATTGGTAAATCTGCTAGAGTAATATGTAAAGCAAAAAAATTTGAGCTGAATCATGTGATGCTTTTTTTTTTAATCTCAAAAGGACTGCTGACCTCTGCTGACATGCCACTGTTGAGGAGAGGCACTTGCATGAGCAATCAGGTTCTCTTTAACAAAGAAACTTTGGTTTCTACTAGTAGAAGATGGTGGAATGAGTATAAGCATTTGTCTCCCTAGATTCTAGTAAAATGATACTAAAAGCGGGAGGGACATAACAGTGAAGCAACTGGGAAAGGAACGTCAGGGAAAGAGCAAGATTTCAACACATTTCTGGAGGTCAAGGAGCCTATGGTAAAGAGAGCAGAACAGATGGTGCTTAATTTTACATGTCACCTTGGGTAGGCTACTGCGCCCAGTTGTTTGGGCAAACACTAGATGTTGCTATGGAGGTATTTTGTAGATATGATTAACACTTACCATCATTTGCCTTTAAGGAGATTACCTTCCATAACGCAGGGAGTGGGGGTAGCTCATCCAATCAGTTGAAGGCTATAAGAGCAAAAACTGAGGTTTCCCAGAGAAGAAGGAATTCTGCTTCAAGATTATAACATAGAAATCCTGCCTGAGTTTCCAGCCTGCTGACCCTGCCCCATGGATTTGGGACTCAAGACTGCAACATCAACCCTCATCTGAATTTCTAGTCTGCCTGCCCTGTGGATTTGGGACTTCCCAGCCCCCACAATTGTGCGAGCAAATTCCTTAAAACAAATCAATCCCTCTCTCGATAGATAGATAGATAGATAGAGATATAGATAATCTCTCTCTCTTGCTGGCTCGCGCTCTCTCTCTCTCTCTGTATATCTGGTTCTGTTTCTCTGGAGAACCCTGACTGATACAGAGCAAGAATGTAGGAGCCCGGAACATGTAAGAGAAAACTTTGGGAGAGTGGGAGGGTGGGAGTGAGCTGTGTGACAATGCACCAGTAAAACCCCAGGCTCACTGGGCAGCTGCGACAGAAAATGGGAGGTGAAAAAGAGCGGGGTTCATTGAAGTCTGCCGAAGGTACACTGGGCCTGTGGGCACCCTTCATGCTCTTCCCCATCCCCTGCCTCAGGTCCATGCACTGTGCTAGAAACCCCAAATTTTACCTGTGGGCAAGCTATCAGAGGACTCTTTATCTATAAAGAAATTTAAAAACTGCCTGGAAATTGTACTATATATAAGACATTAACATTAGGGGAAACTGGGTGAGGGATGTACAAAAACTCATATTATTTTTGTAACTTTTCTCCTCCACTTTATATGGGACGCCACCACGGCATGGCTGAAGAGCAGTGCGTCAGCAGGTGCCGGGGATCCGAACCCACGAACCCCGGGCTGCCAAGCGCCGACTAAACCGCTGTGCCACCGGGCGGCTCCCCAAAGCAGTTTAAACATGACACCTAACCCCTGAAGAAACGGAAAATTCAGAAAACATAAGAGAATTTTCAAGAGAACGCAAGCTCATTTTCCACAGGGATTATTAATATTTTCAACCAACAGACTGGAGAGTCAAGATGTACTATCTAAGTAGATGGAACAAAAATAGAGGTTTAAAACTATTATTTTAAGGTACAAAGATTATCAGTAGAATAATTAAGGCAACCATCAATTTAGGAAGGGAGAAAGATAATGGAAGTGAACAAATAGCAAAAAGTCAACAGATAATTGACAAGATGAGTCAAAAAAGAGCAGTGTAAGCTTATTTTTGAACATCCAGCAAGGAACCACCTGAGCATCCATTACCAGAGAGAAGTGTTGTTCTGGGAAGAGGACAACACATATGTATGGTGATGGATAAAAACTAGACTATTGGTGGTAAACACGACGCAGTCTATACAGAAACTGATATATAGTAACGTACACTTGAATTTTACACAACGTTATAAGCCAATATGACCTTAATAAAATAATTTTTAAAAAGGGACGAAGCGGTAGGAGAGGACCATGGCTTTTCAGTATGAGCATTTCTGTGCTATTTTATTTTTTAATTTTATTTATTTATTTCTTGTGTGAGGAAGATTAGCCCTGAGCTAACATGCATTGCCAATCCTCCTCTTTTCGCTGAGGAAGATGGGCACCGAGCTAACATCAGTGCCCATCTTCCTCTGTTTTATGTGGGACACCTGCCACAGCATGGCTTGATAAGTGGTGCGTAGGTACATGCCAGGGATCTGAACCCACAAACCCCCGGCCTCCGAAGTGGACTGAGTGAACTTAACCACTACGCCACCAGGCCGGTCCCTGTGCTTTTTTTATTTTTTAACTCATACATGTATCATTTTCACAAAAACTTAAAAGCAGAAAAAGAAAAGTTTCTTCAAAAATATTCTTTGAGAGATAAAAGAGATTATTTTTAATGTAGGTAACTCCCACTGACATCACCAACACACTTCACTGGAGAAGAAAAAAACCTATAATAATAGGACCAAAGGACAACAATTTCAAATGCAGATTTAGAGGCTCAAGAAGCAAGACAATTTTGGAATTTCTGAACTGTATTCTTTGTCAGAAAGCAAAGGAAGTTTTTAAAAAATACTTTAGTATCCCCTCCCCAGACGCTGTGGATCTTAGTGCACAAGTGAGTGACAGTCCACTGTAAATCCAAGTGTAAAAAGGGACCTAATGCTTCCTGAGCTGGGGCACAGGTTCACCTTGACACCCTCCCTTGGCTGGGGAGTGAGATTTGGGGAGTGTTCAGTGCTACTGTGATCTAGCAAACCATAAATTGTAACACACGTAGAAGAAAGGAACGTTTTACTGATAGCACGAGTATGGATATATTAATTACAATACTTAAAGTACCTCAGTGATAATTATGAACAGCTTCCTATTATATTATGCTCTGATCTTCGATATCTTCTGCAATAATATCAACTTGCCTTATTAAGAATGAAATTTAGCAGCATGACAGCTTCTTCTAGTACTGCATTTTCTTCTCCCTACATCCATTATCACTGTATTCTTTTCCTTGGCCTGATAAAATGTGTAGCTTTGTGAACTTGCCATATGCCTAGCAAGCAAAAGTCCCCAAAGACATTTCCATATACTTGCTGCCTCTTGGAATTGATGTATAGGGCCTGCCAACTGGGTCTTCTTCAGGCCATGAGGAAGACCTTGAACAATTCACTGGGGCTGCAAACGCTGGCAGCTCTGGAGAAACAATCTACCAGACAGTAAAGGGAAAGGCATTCTGTGGGTTTAGTTAATGTCAGTGAACAGTCACAAAACTGCTAGGTGACCCAGGATATACGGTACAGTGAAAACCTGTGATTGCCTCCCCCCACGGCCCCAGCTTCTCTTCTGCTCTCACATTCTGATAGCCCAGCTCTAAAAGGTTCACCTGTGCTCAGATCTGTAGCTGGAAACAAAACAAACCTCTTCCTCTGATACCACAGATATCATGCTCATTGGTCTTTACCACTCTGTCCAAACTGGTATCCAGAAGAAGAATCAGCCTGAAACACAAGACCTCCCTAATGACACTGCGACCCCTTCCATGGAGGGCACCTCCGAGGACACAAGCTCAGGGAAGGAAGGGAGGTTGTAGCTCTGCAGCTGATGGGCAGGCACTGAATGGACAGTCCCCTATAGCAAAATCAGACAGAAAATAATCATTTTCCCTTTGCTTTCCCATCTCTTCTCTATTTTGTTAAAGTGGAGTTGTGAGTAAAATACAAAAACCCTATTGAGTGTAGTGCCCTTGGCTGCAAGTTTTCCTTAGTCAGGATCATTCAGTTAATTCCTACTTAAACACTGCGAGTAACCATTCCTGGAGGCTACTGGCTGGATTTCCAGGTCAGGGTGCTGATATGGTTACCATAGAACTCTGAAGGTTGCAAAAGGGCATCAGAGGTCCAAAAGTCACTGAGTTTTCTTTCCTTCCTATTTTTGATACCCAGCTGATTCTAAAGCAGACCACCACGACCCACAACAGGCCATAGGAGGACAAGGCCTCCAACCCAAGTAGCCTTTGAAATGACCTTCCTGTTGAGTGCAAAGATGCTGACTGCAGCAATAGCCGGAAAGCACATAGGTGCATCTCTCCTGAATTAGGGCTCGAGGTGCCAAGGCCAGGTGTAGAGGCCAAATCCATAATCCCCTATTCAACGATATGAAATCTAGATGATAAGAAGCCTTACAAGTAGAGTATTTCCAATGGTCAGAATCTGAAAGCACTTAGGTGAGGAACTAAAAGAAATCAGTTATTAGGCAACTGAGAATTTGAATAAAACTTGGAAGTATCACCCTTAAGAGATATGCCATCTTCAGGTTCCCAGTACTTGACATATCAGCTGCCATCAACACCACAACACTGGTGACTACCTGAAGGCCCTGGGAAATGATTTTGTGGCCCAGTAGATTTTCTGAGCTTATCTGTGAAGCTGCTCTAATCTCCTCTGAATATCAGGGCAGAGTCTTGCCAAGCAGCCAAACACTCACTTTAATCATTTTCAGGTAGAAAAAAAAAAATGTTCTGTATATAAATAAAAAGCTTAACCCATGGAGATGGGGTCTACATCCCTATTCCACTTCTTTCCTTTCCTCTCAAAGCACCAGCAGCCAAGGCAGAACAACCCAAGCAACAGTTTTAAGTGACTTTCAATCTATCTGAAATATATAATTCTATTGAAATAATTTAAATGGTGTAGATGTAACCTTAATCCTAGATCTTTCTCAGTGAGTAGTATAGGAATGCAAAATAGAACAGCTACTTTGGAAAATGATTCGGCAGTTTCCTATAAGAATTAAACATACACCTGTCACTCAACCCATCAATCTCATGCTTAGGTATTTATGTAAGAGAAATGAAAACATATGTTCACACAAAAAAGTGGTATGTGAATGCTTATATGACTTTATTCATAATGACCCAAATCGAGAAACAACCCAAATGTCCTTCAACTGGTGAAGAGATAAACTGTAGTACATCCATACAATGGAACACTACTCTGCCATAAAAACGAACTAAGTACTGATACATGCAACAACATAGACGGATCTCAAATGAATTATGCTGTCTGAAAGAAACCAGACTCAAAAGGCTACATACCATATGATTCCATATATATAACATCCTGGAAAAGGTGAAACTATATGATCAGAAAACAGGTCAGTAGTGGCCAGGGGCTGGGGGTGAAAGGAAGATTTGACTTCAAAAAAGCATGAGAGAATTTTTTGGGGTGATGGCACTGTTCAATACCTTGATTGTGGTGGTAATTACACAACTGTATGCATTTTTTAAAATGCATAGTACTGTACACTAAAAAGGTGAATTTTACTTTATGTAAATTATACCTCAATAAACACAACTTGAAAAAATCTCAGTGTAAAATGCTCAGTGATTCAGAAAGGCAGACTTCAGGGCCAGCCCCAGTGGTCTAGTGGTTAAGTTCAGCACACTCTGCTTCGGTGGCCTGGGTTCAGTCCCTGGGAGCAGACCTACACCACTTGTCTGTCAGTGGCCACGCTGTGGCGGTGGCTCATATTCAAAAAGAGGAAGATTGGCGATGTATGTTAGCTCAGGGCAAATCTTCCTTGGGGGGTAAAAAAAAAGCAGACTTCAAAACAGCTGACTAACTTCCCACGGACATCAAGATCTGGAGGCCTTCTCCCAGGCTGGGTCTGTGTCACTCTCAGAAGTCAGGCACTCAGTTACTCTTGGACACATAGTTTGAATAAAGCACTATTACGTAAATCAATAGAGCCAATGCGCCAGCATGCTGCCCCACATGGGGTTACTCATGCAGGATGTTTTCAAGCCTGTACTCCAGGAGAGAGCTTCTCCTACTCATTTTGCAGGGTGCCGCATGTGTTCCTTCCTTGCTTTGCCTGGAGTTCTAACTACCTGGATGTCACTGTTTTCACAATCACTGGAGTCAAGAAATTATTTCAGACTGAGAGTTCAAGCCTGCCCTGTAAACTGTTTTCTATGAGGAAGCAAATGAATTAATCTATATTCATCCAACTGGCCATGACAAAGAGAAAAGGGACTGCCCTAATTCAGTGATATTCTTATAGATTACTTGTACAGAATTATTTTTGGCAGAAAAACATTCATGTCCTGGACATTCAAAGCTTTTTGTTTAATTTTCCACTGGATGCCATGTCCATATTATACTGTCTCCATTTCGAATGGCTGTGATTTGAAAATAGACCTTATTTCCCCCTATTCTTCTCCCAATAAAAACATTTACTGAGACTCTACTATACAGAAATAAATGCTACGGGCAGACGGAATAAGAAACTCGAACCCAGTCTTTTGGCAGCCTACTACAGCTACTCAGACACCTCCAGTGGAAGGCAGAGTGTGAGGTGTGATAAACAGAGGCATAAATACAAGAGGCAGGAGGGGGAGGGGAAACTGGAACAATCTGGGAATTTAAGCTGGGCCCTTAAAGGATGAAGACGTGGGACTGCAGACATTCCAGGCCGAGGAACTACTTTGCATAAAGGGCTTTGTGAGTCAGATTTGCATAAATCAGTTATCATCAGCTGGCATTCTGGAGCCTGAAAACCATGGGTATTTAAATTTTTTTTGGAATTTCAATGTCTTCAGGCCTCAGGCCTCTCCATTTCTCCATGAGTCCCAATGCACCCTATTCACTCACACACTATAGCTTCATTTATTTAAGTTACCCACCTGTCCATAAAGGCATTTCAGTGCAGACCCTGGTTTAAACGGATTGCTTGTGGTTGAGTATTGGGTTATGAAGAGTTAAGTGAGAAAAAAACAACAGGAAACGGACAAGAGGGCACACTGGTGGCAGGCTTTAAGATGGGTTAGAGCACTTGCTCCATTGGAGTAGGGATATGGATGCAGAATCCTAATCCCCTTGGGGAGTGGTTTTAGCAAAAACACTAACAACGAATGCAGGAGAACCTTCACTGCAGCATTATCATTACTAATAGGAAGATGGAAATCATCTAAACTTTCATCAACAGGGAACTGCTTAAGTCAATAAGTGATTATTTACCCAATGGGACACTACAGAGCTAGTAAGAAAAAAAAACAGCATGAAGAGATAGAAAGATCTCTGAGATAAATTACTTAAATTATTTAAAAATCAGGGTGCAGA
Source organism: Tapirus indicus (assembly GCA_031878705.1). Lineage (NCBI taxonomy): Eukaryota > Metazoa > Chordata > Mammalia > Perissodactyla > Tapiridae > Tapirus > Tapirus indicus. The sequence continues at coordinate 45,144,192 of CM062925.1, forward strand.
AGAGTATGTATAATAGGCTCTCATTTATGTTTGCATATGAATACAAACTTCCAGAAGGATACATAAAGACTGTTAACATTGGTTATATCTGTGGAATGAAAAATGAGGGTAAGAGAAGGAGAAAAACTTACTTTTCAATTTATATCCTTTTGTAACTGAGTTTCTTTTTAACCACTTGTGCATATGATGATGATGATGATGATCACATGAAGTATTAGAGAATACTTACAATGCTTCCTGAGGGTGACCTGCAATTTAGTATGAGGACCAGTGGCTAATGTTGTAAAAGGGGCAATAGAGACTAGAAGTTCAATTTAACAACTATTAAACAGTTTAATTTCATAAGTGGTTACTGGATATGTTATTGTCCCAATCCTTGAGCAGTTAACAATAGAGTGCGGTGGTAAGTTAAGACAAAGAGAAAGACCACAGACATGATGTGAACACATGGGGAAGCCAGGCATCCAAAGAAGACTTCCTGGTGGAGGCCAGGATTAGGGTATGGATTGGTGAAGCAGAAGATGCACAGAAAAGGCAACAGAATGAGAAAACAATATGGTGAGCCCTTCACTTGACAAGCAGACATCTGCCTTTCTCAATTCTATTTCAGAGCCTGTTAGTACTGGAAGCAAGAAAGAACTCCAAAACCTGAAAATCCCAAACCCTCTCAGTTACCTTTCCACCAAAGACTTTCAAGACCAAAGCCATGTCGACAAAGGCCCGTGAACTAGACTTAATAATGAGAAAACACTAAGGAATTCCCCCCATCACATGCATGCCCGAGCATGTACACATGCACTTTAAAACAAATTCTGATCTCCTTTTCCTTGTCAGAAGTAAAAAACTTGCCATATGTTTGAATAATATTTGATTACAGCCACCAGCCTCCCTTTTAAAGGACTGTTCTTTATCAGTATATTTGCTTAGTGCTCCATCCTAAAAACCTTCTTGAGAAACACTGTCCTCTTTGCAAGGGCGGGGATGGGAGTAAGAAGAGGAGAATCTTCCTAATCAATAGGCTTCCTGTCTCTACCATCACTGGTACCCGAAAGTGGAAGGGCCAGGGGCCTCAGGGCCTTCTTTCCTATGTAGATTCAGTTCCTGTTTCTAATACAAAGAGAACAACCTCTTCATTTTATTTTTCTAAATGCCAGTTTACCCAAGATGACTGGATATCTTATTTTTTGGTAAGATTATCCTTTTTTCATCTCCTACCTCTAGATCAGCCTATTTTTCTGTGTTCATTTAGTATATCAGTCAACCTAGGCTTGACTGCTACTATTCTTGGGGAATTAACCATTTCTGCTATAGTATCAATATAGCAAGGAAACACAGCCAGTTGTTTTAGAAAACAATCATAAATAATCTGCTGATTATTTATAACTAGAAAGAAAATATTGAAGCACTTTTATCACAGAAACCCGTCGGAGGACATAGGCAATCTAAGAACAACTGAGGAAATATTAAGAGACATAAAAAAGAATATTACCCCATTCCTAAGAACTCTCTTGGCTGGCATCATAAAACAATCTCTTCAATGGCAGGAAATAATATATCTCACATCATGGGGAATCTTAGGTCTTGGTGGATTTTTCTTTTCTTTTGTGTAGGTCACAAAGTAAAAGAAAACTTAATGTGCAAGGGAAGAGGGGATCATAGAAGTGCAAAGGCAGCAGCTTCCAAGTGGCCTATGTGGTAGCCAGTGAGGTGGATAAGCAGGAACCAACCAGGCCTGGCTGCTGATCAGAAAACAGAAAGTGCTGACTTACGGTGGACCAAAATTCTGCTCCAGTAGCTTAAGATAAAGCACAAGCTTCCTGCTCCCTATTCAAGCCACTCCTTGGCTTTTCTCAACTTGGAGGATGTGTTCCAGCTTGGATCAGGAGCGAAACTAGAGCAGCTACACTAGATGGGCACCTGGCCTCGCACCAACATGCTTGTTTCTTGACTTGGCTATCAGCAACCCCAGTGCAAACATTCAGCATTCCATGGCTGAGGCCACACACGGAAGCCATCAGGTGGAGATGGCCACAAATGTACTTTCTCACACTGGGGAAAATAGGCAGGGAGAAGAGGTGGGGGGAGGTCAAGAACAGGGTAGGGAGGAGGGAGCCTTATGAACAGTTTAAAATCCACCCCAGGAGAAGAATAGCTCATAGATATTTCCGTGTTTATCAACCTGAGAAAAGCTGTCTTTTAAACAAAAGTCTCACACATTGTCCTAAATCACTTCCTCCTTGCCATTCCCCAGGCCATGCCAAAACAAATTGAGAAGCTATAAAGATTTGTGATTAAAGGAACGAGCTCCAAAAGATTTGTGGACGTTACCTAAAGAGCCCCGAAAGTGAGCGACTGAGCAAAAAACCAAGAACTGGAAGAAATATGACGACACTCCACAACACATCAGGGGGAAAGCATACACACCAAAAAACCAAAGAGGCTCCCAGAAAGTTCCCTCTCAGCAACCCCTGTCGAGGAAAACTAGCATATTGAACTTTCTACATAATTGCTTTGCAGGTCTGTCACCCAAATAATCCTTCAGTGAATACCTAAGTCAGCAAAACAACAGGAATTTTTATATTGATCCTACAATACTGGCAGGTCTGTAAGCTTTAGGCCTCAGTGGGGGCAAACACATAAAATATTGCCAATTGGGATAAGAAGTTTTTATCTAATGTAGATGATGCAGAAAATGGATTCATTTTCTTCCTTTTTCCAGATAGCAAACTTTTCTTTTCATTACACAATGCCCATTTTTATGGCAATTATGCCCAGACCAGCTTTCAATGAGCCCATTAGAGCCAGCCAGCCCAGCACAACCTCCTGGGCAGCCTGTACCTTGGGGACATGGAGTCTATTTACAGGGCAAAGTCTTGGAAGGCTTGACCTGCATCCTGGGCCTCCAAGCGCCAAACTTCAATCCTTGTTCTTCCAGGCTACTCGCTCACTACTTTCTGATTTGACCCTCACTGTTCTATTCCCAGGCATGAATTTACACCACCGCCGTTACAGTTGCTGCCCATCCGGTCACCTTGCAGTAATGTCTCCCAGCTGATTCAGCCCCTGGTACTCTGGCACCTGGCCACTTTAGGGAGGGCAGCATGCCCCCTCAAAGAGAGATGTATTTTCAAAACAAGTTGTTTCCAGATGGTCAACTTCTCAATGAACCAAATATACGATATAACTTATTTGTTCAATAAACATACCAAATACCTATTATTATAAGACTGTTAACACTGAAGGTGCAAGAAAAAAGGCACTGCCCTCACCCTCAAGGAACTTGCCCATGACTAGTGGACCACACTGGGTAGAATCAGCCACTCCATCGAAGCCATATCACGGAGCCAAAGCAAAATAGTAACAATGCCTTAGAGCCACTCTAAACTTTATAGTTTTCAAAAGGCTATCACATATATTTTAATATTAACTTCACATATATTTTAATATTAACTCTCTGAAGTCAAATTCTCACTAGTGAATTGAAAGAGATCCTTAACACCATTTAACCAACTTTATTTGTGCTATTTCTATTCCCATCCCCTTTAACATACCGTCCTCATTAATCTCCCTCTCCCCCAAAATTCACAAGGCATCATGCTTCCATTACATTCCTCATCCCACATATTCAATTCATTATCAAGTCCTGTTTGTTCTGCCACCTTGAAATTAACACTTCTCTCCCTCTTCACTGCTATCACCTTACCCAAGCCATCATCAGATCTTACCTGACTTACTGCAGTAACCTCCTAGTTGTTTGGTTGCTTCCACTTTTGTCCATGTACCATCTATTCTCCATGCAACAGCCAGTGATCAAGGTGGTAGAGCATGCAAGTAAGTCATGGTGAATTTGGTTCCAGCAACTTTTAGTAGGCCTAGAACACGGGGCAGTGATAGAACACGCAGGAGGATGAGGCACAATTTGAATTTGGCAGTGCCAGTGACCTCATACCATCACTCCTCTTTGAAAAGGCAAGAATGAATTACTTTATAGAAAGCTCAAGGAAGACAGCTGTAATCATTTGGATGTATGCCACTTAGAGACACTACAGAATGGACACTACACATAGTGACACATTCCAGAGGGTATGGAATAAGAAACAGAGGAAGACCAAGGATGAATTGAGTAGACTTAGTGAAGAATGACATGGCACAAAAGGATTTAAAGAATGAAGCTGGGAAACCAACAATACCCAACCACCAGGAAGATGTTAACCCTATCACCAGTGATGAAACCAGTTAAGAATTCCATCCACACAGCAAGGCCTTGAAGGGAAAAGATCTTGCATAATCTCAGCCCTGATGCCATTTGTCTGGTGATTATGAGAAAACTGAGCAATAGAGATGAGGGTTATATTTAAAATGGTTGTTAGTTTTCAAGTTCCTTCTCCACCACTTGTTTTAAGTCTGGACTATATACAACCAGCATAGTTTTGTGACTGTGAAAGACGTACCTGCCTGAAACTATTCTCGTTGTCTCTTCCACTGAAAATAAACTAATGTCGTATTTGGATAGGCAGAGAAACTTACACCTATAAAAGACCTAAAGGGAAAAGACAGGTGCAGAGACGATGGAAAGCAATTTCACCAGCCCCAAACTGGAGTAAACCATTACTATGATTACTCAGGGTTGGTTTGTCTGTTTTCTGTACTGATTTTAAAATGGTTACTTATTTTAGCATTCCAGTGCTGCGATGGCACTAAGACCACCACAACAGAGTGGAAACTGTCAACAGGCCATTTCCCAGAGTCTGGACAACTATGCCTTCAAGTAAAACAACATCACTGCAGAGGGTTCAGAAGGTGGTCAGCCCATTAGCATCCCTCTGGCATTTTTAACACACACAGAATGTAACCCCTTCTCATATCACATTTCAGGGTGGGTGAGTCCCTTGCTACAAGCCCAGTTCCTTTCATAAATTAGTTGTTACTGGGGGTTTAAGATGGAATTAATTTGTACTGAACCAATGCTTAGCTATTACTACAATGGAGTATGCTGGCAGGAGACTCTGCCTGGAGGAAGTGGATCGATAACTAGAGCAGAGAGAAGAGGGCAGAGCCCTGACCACAAGTCCCACTGGACAGAGCAACTTAAGGACAGAGATTCTGTCTTGTCTCTAGCCCAGAACCTCACAGGTGCCCAGCACTCACTAAACGCTTGTTGAATTGAACTGACAGTTGTAAAAAAAAGAAGAAAAAACCTCATGGGGTGGAACCTTAATGAATGGCGTGGGAAGGAAACTGTGGAAAAATAAGAGTTTTGGTGTTTTAGAGGAGTAAACTCTGGTAGGAAATGAGTGGAGAGAAAAATTTACAAAAAATTAATAAAGAACCAAATATCAAAAGAGGATCCCACGAAAACATTCCATTCATACACAGGTGTGCATGCGTACACAAAAACACACATGCACACAGCGTGGTCAATACCAATGGGGAACTAGGACTTGCTAGTGGAACTGAAGGGCAGAAGGGGTCTGGGAGGTGCCCTATTTGTTTTATCCTCTGCTCCCAGGACAAGGGGCAGCTGAGGGAGGCTGGGGCAGCCGGTGGGGCAAACACCAACTGGTGGAGGCACTCATGCTGGGAGCTTGTCCATGGGCAATGCAGCCCCAGGCACTGGACTCCATGGTTTTCTCCTTTGTTTCACAGGAACACAACAGATGAGCCCTCTTCACTAACTCGGAAGGAGATCCCCTCTAGTCCTATTTCCTAATATAAACCAAAATTTACCTGACAATTCACTTTGTTTTTATCATCTATATATAGCAAAGAAAGAGCTACTCTCTATAAATAGGTTTGCAAAACTGGACTGTGCCTTTTGCAAACATTAAAGTGGAAATGGCCCTAACACAGATCAATAATGCTTGCCTATTTCCCTGTGCTGCTCTGTGTATTTTTAGCCCCTACACAGAGCCCAATATTTGCTGGAAAAACTATATCACCTTCAAGAATATTACCAACTAATGACTTAGGCAGAAAAAAAATTTACGTTTACTTTATTCCTATCATTCCTTTTTTTATAGGACTAAATTCAGACTCGGCAGGAATTTGTTCTACTACCTCATTACATAGATTCAGGCCTTTGGGGAAGATCATGAAGCTTATAAAATTCCATGCCTTCTTTATTACTCCCTGTTTTCTTCCTTTTGCCAATTTATCTAAGAATTCAGTTCTCTATTCCACAGGCAAAGAAGTGCACATAAACCCAAAGAAAGAGCTTTGGGTTGCTTAGAAATAGGAAGGAGTATGACCCTCTGCCTCGCCTCCCTTTCCTGTACATCATCAGTTAGTACGTGAAGGAAACAGAGCTGCAAATCCCAACGAGGAGCATCATGCAGTTCAGCAATATAAAAGATGCCTTAGAAAATGCACTGGAAGCTGAAACAAGTAATTGGAACTTGATTCTCCACAAGGGTTTCCTTACCTCTCTCTGTGTTTCCTATGGAGTTCAGCATAATGCCCTCCCACAGTTGGTGTCCTTTAACGCAGGTTAAATAAACAAGTTTCTCCTAAACACAAATTGTATTATGATTATTTGTTGCACAATGGAGTCCCCAGTGAACTTGCGAATTCCCTGGGGGCCCAGATAGCGTTCCATCCTCATGTTTGCATCCTCAGCAGCCAGACCAAAGCCTGGAATGACATATGCTCAGGAAGTCTTGATTGAAAGATCAGATTATGTCATTGTGCGACCCTGGGTAAGTCATATAATTCCTTAGGGCATTTGTGTCCTTATCCAGGGGGTTTAACAGAGTCCATGACAACAGCCATCAGTGGGTATGTGATTGCCCTAAAATTCTGGGCAAAATTTTATTGGCAGAATGTGTGTGTAATTTTTCTGAGAAGAGGGTACATATCTTTTATTGTCTCAAAAAATCTGCAACTGTTCCCTGCCCCCAAAAGTTTAAGATCTTTAGCCTACAGTGGTAGTCTCCAAAATTATTGGATCACGAATCCCAAAACTAAAAAACTTTTGAACAAGCATGCCATGCTCACGTACTAGATATGCATGCATGTACTATAACAGGTACATTATAACACAAACATCAAAATAACAAAAGTACATGGTAAATATGAAATAAACAATACTTTAAATATTTATTTTCTTTAAATATAACTAAGAGTACAAATTCTTTTTATTTTACTAAATAATTATTATTTTATTGAGAGCAATGTGATTGAATGTGCCTCATGTTTGAAAAAAATCTAGATTTAATTATTTGTGATATGTTAATTTGAAAGTCTAGTTCTAAGTTTAATTTACTTTATATAGCTGGGTTTTAATGGCTGTCATTGTTTTAAGCAATAAAATCGCACACAATGTAAACATTTCCAAACACTGTTTTTCACAATGTTCTCTCTAAGAGTTTCTTTAAAATTCAGTTATTTTCTTATTCCTAAAGTGACAAATCTTGAAAGGACAAATTAACTATGCTTCATTTTTTTAAAAAAATGACCTCTAGGTAACACACTACTGAAGTTGCTTATTATCGCAGAAATGGTTAACAAAATATGGAACCCTTCCCTTTTTATAAAAAGAAAAATGAATATAACTTATCTGTAAGTTTGACAACCCTTAATTAGGTATTTTTCAACAAGATAACCAGCAAACCTCCATGAGGTACAAAGATTTTCATGGCTCCTTTTCAACTTAATACAAAATATTGTATTGCTTCTACTACACTGTATATTAAAGGTTTGTTTTTATAAATTAACTACAAAGTAACATTCTGCAGCATTTTATGTACCTCTGGCTTCAATATCTTGGCTGCTTACAAATGATGCAGTGAATGAATTTATTTCTTGTAACCTTACCATACTATCCTTCTCTAAGAAACAGTTGCTTCTTAAGAAGAAACACTACTCAATTTTTTTTCATAAAACATTTTCATAAAGATTGTGAATGAATCTCACCAGAAAGAAGTACTTAGTGTATTTCATCAGTGAAACAGAAATGAACAAATACAATAGGTTAGATCTAACATCTTACTTGTAAAACAAGTCTTTTGCCCTCTGGAACTTGTTCTGATACAGTATTTGTTTCTTCAAGATTTCAGTAACATCTTCAATAATACTTTCAACAGCATTTTCTAACAAAGAAACTCATTTTATGTAGACAGTTTTCAACACATTATCTTATCTGGTCTTGTATTAGGAGGAAGAACAAGTGTTTCCTAAAGATACGTAGCTTTTTTACTTGTGTACACGAGTAAAAACTTCAAAAGAGGCTTCAAAACACCACTTAGTTTAGCAGCATTTTGTAAAAATTAGTAGGTGAATTTAAACATTGGTTAAAAAAAAATTGCAAATGTTATTCTCCATGTTTTTCCAATCATGCTACCTTCTTATTACCATTAGAAAATTTCTCAAGGCAAAGTATACACTTTCTTCCAATATGTTCATTCTTAATGATATTAGATGTAAATCCATATTTCAGTTAGTCATCTCGATAGTTTTGAGATTTGGGGGCTAACTTCTGATCAGAACTGATTGTACTGTTATTGTTTTTAACTCACAACTTGGCTAACAAAGAGCTTGTCCTAGAAGGAAGTGTCAACTCCTCCATTTTCATATTGTTTCCTATGCTAGCTTGCACAATGAGCGATATCTTCAATCCGTGTTTTGTTTTTGTTTTTGCCAGAATCTTTTTAAGCTACTTACTTTGTTTTTTTGGTGAGGGCTAGTTTAATTGAAACTAATTAATAGTCTGCAAATTAACTTAACTGGACACATACAAATACACGCAATATGCTGTAGACAAGAGAGGGAACCAGTGTTAACCCCCGTATGTTGAGGGAAATCCACTTCTCCTTCCAAACATAGTGCCTTTTGACCTCAAGAACAGGGGAGGGTGCAAATGTCAATTCATATATTACACGTTAGTAAAACTTAATTTTTCTTAGTTTTTGGGTATAAAAAATGATTAGAAGTTCTAGTATTTTCTTCCCACACTCCAGTGATTTATCTTGCAAACTCCACTTAGGAAATCCTAGTCTAGATAAACTTGAGTGCAATTTCCAACTCAAAAATTAAAAATTAATGGATGTTCTGCTAGAAGGGCACCGGCTCTCATTGTTTGACTGCTCAAAGAACTCCTGGATAATCCCCCAACTTATGTTTCCTGGTAGCTCTGGAGAAACCCACCATCCAAAAGCCCACTGAGTGAGAAATGAAGGCAGGTTACCTGGGTGAGTTTTCTCCTGTTGTCACCTAGAAGAGAGTCTGGCTGAATCCATCCAGAAGAACTGGGTAAGGCTGACAAAGTCTCTGTCTCCCCATTAGCCTACATTCACATACCCCTCAAATGGACTGGCAGTTTTCAGCCTCAACAATCATTAAAACATGTGATTGTGATGTGTCTCAAAGGAAAATTATTCAGCACACACAAATTTCACTTGACAGCTGCAAGTAGGAGGGATGAGTTGGGGTCATGTGTTTTCATGGTTGTTCTTCTGGACAGCTCTACTTTGTGTGGGAAGAAGAAACAAATTGTACTCTATTATGTGGAAGGGAAAAGTTTTCTAAATTTAGAGTCTTTTATCACCTGGATTATTTTCTTTGAACATGGTTTTCTACAGTTGCCACGCTGAGGGGCAGGAGCTCAGGAAGTCCAGTGTGCTCAACTGTAGCCAGCAGTAACAAAGCCATACACAAGGCAGCAGCCAGACAACCCAGCCCAGTGACCAAAGCCTATTTCAAGAGTCTGAAAGGACAGTCATAAACATTTAGGAGAAATTATTTGTACAGCGGCAAAATCTGGCTACCCACAAGTAAAATCTCCTAAGGCAATAACTTACAACAACACAGGCAGATTTTAAAAAAAAGAAAGACAGGACCAAAAGATGATCTCCCGAATTTGTCCAGTCAAATTTCCTCCATGAAAACTAGCTTCTCTCTTGTTCTTTGAGAACTCCTGAGGAGATTCCAAAGCATCCAATTCCTTTCAAAGGTGAACCACTCACAAAAGCTAAGGATAATTCACCCTTGCGAAATTAAATTTATTGGCTACGTCTGTGTTTGCGGAAAGGGAGGTGCACAGAATATAGATGCCATTCAGTATTTCTTTCTCTGGAAAAAAATTTTGTTAATAAAAAGAAAGACAACAAGAAAAACAATTCAATCTAGGTTGTTTTTTGTATTTTAGCAATTCCACCAATATCATGAGACTAAAGATACTAAAGGGTTACTTGTGTCTCACTTAACATTATAATACCCTTTCCATTAAGCCTTTTAGAAAATGACAAGATGGCTCTTATAAATTATGTTTTTATTTGTGCCTACTTCTTCGCTCACAGGTTCATAAAGACTGGTTTTGTATTTCCCATATGAAGAGACAGAGGTTATTAACTGTGTAAATCCTGACTGGGTTCCTATTACCTGTTTGCATACTGGATTCCCTCTCTTTATTTTCCCATGAAACCAGACCCTCCACACCCCACCAATCCCAACCACCCCACCCCTCCCCTGCCCCTCAAAAGTCTTGCATTAAAGTATGAATCCTACTAGTTACTCTTGCTTAGAATTTGTGATCAGACAAATTGTATTTGAGCTCTTCCATACAACACAGGTAAAAGAAAAAGCCCAAATAGCAACTTAGACAGCCAACTAGTAACCTGGTGAGTACTGCCCTTGCAATTAAAGTTGCCAACTAGAAAATTTTACATCTTTCTCCATAAAAAAGGAAAAATAAACAGGCTTAAAAGATGAATAGAATCATATAGTGTGAACATCAGAACTAGTCCACAGAACTGATCCAGCTTCCTGTTCCTTTCCCAGATGAGGAACATAAGGTGCAGAAAGGAGCCTGGGGACTCACTCTACATCTAAGTCTAGTCAGAGGCAGAGCCAGGACAGGCTCAGGGTTTTGACAGGGGTCGAAGCAGAATGGGGGACCAGGCCATCTGGTCATTTACATTGACACCAAAGAGAAATCTCAAGCAGTAATTAAAATTAGATAACTCATTTCATAAGTGGTAAGGAATTCCATGAGGCCCATAAAGATTTAAATATTTACTAGTTATTATATATTCTTGAAACTAGAAAAGGGATTTTTCAAAGCAAAAATCTACTTGAGACACTCTATATATTTTCCAGAGTATTCCCACCAACCTTTGTCAACTGACATTCTCTGACAGAGGTCCAGAAAATGAGCTAACTCTATAGCTCACAACCAGCTTGCTTCATGACGGGCCAGAACCAGGCATACGTAATGGCGTAACCAGGCCCAATTGCCACATCGCTTGTGTTTTCTCCAACCAGAAGCCAACAGACCTCTTACTGCCAACTGGAAACCACTTCCAGAATTTTCATTCCAGAGAGATGTCTGTGAGAGCTGTGCTTCCAACCCCTTTTCCAATATACTATCCCTTTTTGCCCAACAGGCATAAAAATCTAGCCTCTGTGTATAAGCTAGAAAAGGAATAAAGACTAAAAACACTGTCAAAACACTTTTCCACTGAGCCTCCACACTACTCACCTCCCCTCTTGAAAGTTATAACCTGCATGAAATAATCCTAGTTCAAAGCAGAGTGTATTAATCTGCATTAACGATCTTTAAAAACAGGAGCCTAGGAAGGCCTCTGAGATTCAAGCAACGAAACTATACATGCAGAGTGCATGGAACCCGTGAACCAGGGTACTTCTGTGAAGGACTCTGTGCTGGAAGTGAACGAATGCTCGGTGCTCTAACAGCAGATTTGAATTCAATCATCTCCGCATGCCTCCATCTACTCATCCAAATAACTGCCAGCTCTCTGGGCTTGTGTTCAACTGCTTCATCTAGCATGAGGGGACGGCTTCTCTCAGAAGCCAAGGCTCCTTCTTGGTCTGGCCCCCTAAACAAGGTATTATCTCTCCTTGGGGCAGATGCAGGACAGCACTGCTTTTTTTCCTAGCCCTTTATTTAAAAATTAGAATATGCAACTGTATGCAAAAATTAGGTGCCTTCTGTGGAGAAAATTCCCACTTACAAATAATAAATCTTTCTCATATTGTCCAAAAAAGAAAAGGAAAAGTTAACTGGATTCCCTAAAAGTATACTTTTCCTCCATATTCTATACCACCTCACCTATATCACCTATACCTATATACCACCTATACCACCTATATAACCTCACCTCATTTATCCTCAACTATGAAGATAAATGAGATTTTAAGAGAATTCACTTTTAACTGGTTGCTTGTTCCTTGTTAGTGATTTCAAACACCAGGTAAATCTATAGCTGTAGTTATAACTGTATATAGCTGATTATTGCTTCCCATTTATACTTTTAGAATGTAAAGGCTGCCATTTTAATTGGTATTCAGAGGTCTGCCAATGTGCAAACCCAAGCAGTTCAATTATTTTGCCGAACTGGGAAAGTGAGTTATCTAGAAACAAATGGGAATGACAGATTAAATGGCTATCCTTGCTAATACTTTCAAATTGGGCTAAAGGTAGTTATACCCTGTTGAGTCCTTCTACTTCTTAGGACGAACAATACAGCAAGCATGGCGAGACATATTGCTTGGGCCTCTAATCTTAGCTGTGACATTTCCTGTCTCATGTTCTACCATCAATAGTGACCTACTTGCTATACCATGTGATTTTCCAACTGGGCCTTTTGATGCTCACACATGGGAAACACAATTATTTTTATATTTAGCACAAAGTGTAGCCATGAAACATTTCAAATAATTTCCAGTTCAAGATATCCACACTAATCTTGCTTGGTGGTAATCTTTTTTTGCTTTGTCATTTAGAAACACAATAATAGTTACAACCCATTAAAAGCAAAGCTTTTACCCTTTTTTAAAGCACCATGTGAAAATGCTACATTATATTAGTATCTAATAAATTGAAAACTAACTAGCAAAAAGTGAAAGAATCATGCCTTGTTACTTATCTTGTTTGAAGAACTGGACATAAATGACTTTTGTTGAAAGTGATGGGAAACAACACTGCTAGTATCATTTAGGTTTGAAATTTTCAGAAAAGTGGAAATAATTTACTAATGATGATACAAGAGTAGACAAAAACTATCACTCAGAAATGGAACAGAAGTTTCCAAAAAGACAGAGCCACAGGAGTTGTTAGGTAAAACTATGGGCAAAACTAAAAACTCGCCAAAAAACAATGCACAATAAGATTACAAACACCTAGCAAGAGAGCCTTCCAATACGACAAAATATGTCTGACAGTAACTCAGGAAAGTTAATTTACTAAGCAAAGTAAAAATGTCATACACAGTTTTCAAAACTAAGAAGAAAGCCATCATTGCAAATTTATGTATGTACGTATGTAACAGCAAATGACTGTTTAAAATTTTAAGTCTTTTCTTGTTAGCTTTGATCTACAGACCTTGAAGAAATGAACAACGGGTCCCACACTCTAATGAAGTACACTTGTCCCATGTCACTTGTGAATTAGCAAATTCCCAACACTCAACCAAATCTCCAAAACAGATGTCAGGAGTCTGCAATACACCTATTTAAGTGCATTTCCAAAACTCTGGCTACACCAGCTAGAAAGCAGCTGCTTTTGTGGATCATCAAGGACCTTTCAAAGCACAGTGTTCACACACGGAAAAGCACATGTTCTACTTTGCCTCTGCCAAAGAAGCCTCACTGCCATCCCCCCCCCCCCAACCAAGTACTTGGGAAATATTCCAGCAATGTCTGTGTACCCATTATGGATTCCTTCTCATTGCTACTGCTTTTGCTATACATTTCTATAACCTCATGCTGTTCCCCACCCGCACAGCTTAGAAAGCAATAAAAAAAAAAAAAAGACCTTTGTTGAGCCATAAAAGAGCCAAAGTACTGTATATGAAAACCACCCTGTCAAAGGCAAGCTCTCAAGAGCTTACATAGATTGTGCACCTGTCTAACTTAAATAATAATGACACGTTGACCCAGCCGTTTAATTACCGATCTCATTGTCACTTGGATCCTGATGGGCTCTTACACAATTATATACCCAAATATACCCAGGTTATAAAGTGAGAAAGTACCCCACCAGGATACACAGGAAGAAAGTACAACGTGAACAACATCAAAACATCCTCTTGTTATAAACAAACACATGGACAAAGAGAACAGATTAGTGGTTACCAGAGGGGAAGGGGGTTGAGGTGTGGGCAGAAGGTGTAAAGGGGCACATATATATGGCGATGGATAAAAATTAGACTATTGGTGGTGAGCACAATGCTGTTGATACATAAACTGCAAAATAACAGTGTACACCCGAAATTACACAATGTTATAAGCCATTTTGACCTCATTAAGTAATTGAAAAAAAGATATAAAAAACAAATAAAAACATCCTCTCCCCTTTCTTCCCCCTTCAGTTTTTTCTGACTTGACTCTGATACAAAATGTAAAAACAATCTGGAAGAACTAGATTAAAAATTACTCTCAAATATAGATGTATTCTACTCACCATAAAATTTAGATGTGCTTTTGGAAATCTGATACAAGGAGTTTAGCTGAGGAGTACATTGCATACTAAGTGACTCTACAGATTTTTGTAATAGTGGGAACCCCAATGGCAGAAAACAGTGTCAAGTGGGTTTAGACTGATACTTTGTGCAGAGAGAGACACCTTAGCTTGCAAGGTCACCTGGGGAAAGATCAGGGGAAGATGAGGAGGTAGGAGGGGACTGTGACGTTCTTGTCAAAGTTGAAATGATGATTTATTTAGTTGAGTTGTAAAGTCACACTGCAAGTCTCAGAAAATAATGGCTCACAACATATTTAGCAAATGATGCAGCAAACCACAGAAGGACAGGGAAAGAAAAACACAAAAGCACGTATTCTAGTGGAGAAGGTCCCAAGCTGAAAGACAGAGAAAAGGGACTTTGGAGGAAGGCACTCTGCTTCATTTCTGTTAATCTCTTCCAAATTAATACATGAGGTAAAGCTATTTTTCAATTTGCACCTTCATAATTACCTCAGAATAATTAAGAACACAGTTCTAAGAATAAATTATTTTAGTAGATACATGAGTTCAAACAAAAACTTATGGGTAAGCAGAGAAAACAATTTTACTTTGTTTAAGTGAATTTGCCATTGCAAATTATCATGCAATTACAATTCTCCCAATTTACAATTTAGCCTTATATATACACCTTCATTTTTTAAGAGTTTACGCCCAATTAAAGGAGTTGGAGTCCTTAAAACTCTAATCAACATAAAAACTAAAGTTAAGAGTATTACTCAAATTTCCCTCTTGTACCAAGCTCTCTTGACCTCTTATGTAATACTACTGTAGTAAGTCTATCTTTTCTCCAAAGAACTTTGATATCTATATCTTATTTTATCCTCAAAGAGAGAGAGAAAGCAGGTTTTGTTAGTTTTTAAATTTTATAGGAAAAAATCTAAGGTGTATTTACTCAGCTCAAATGACAATTTGCCTCTTACTCTACTCCTAGTGTAGGAGATAAAGACTGACTATGGATCATTAGAAGTCAAAACTGCTAAATGTTCATTTCTTCATTAACTTATTCACTTGATTGTTCATTCATTTTACAAATACAGACAGGGTCTTTGCCCTCATGGAACCTATATTCTAGTGGGGGAGACAGACAAAAACAAGTAGACAAAGAGGTAAATTATATAAGACTGTGCCAAGTACCATAAAGGAAACAAAAATGAGGAAGAAACAAAAAAACTGGGTGGGGGAGGTCTCCTAAACAGATCGGATGGGAGAGTCCTGAGAGGTGCCTGTGAAGAGGAGCCCTGAATGGAAAGGATGTAGCCACAGGAACTGAGCAGGTGTGATCCAAGCAGAGGGAAGAGCAGATGCAAAGGGTCAGAGGTGGGAATGAGACTAGCTTGTTAGACAAACAAAAAGGAAGCTAGTGTGGTTGGAAAACTGAGTGAGTGCAAGAGAGTAAGTAATGAGGTCACAGAGTCAAGCAGGGCCCATCACATAAGGCCCTGCAGTAGTCTTGGGACTGTCTTCCAAGGCAAAGGAAAGCCATGGAGAGCAGGGAAGGCATGTGAGCAGATGAACCTGAGTCTAAATTCCAGCTTAACCACTCAGTAGCTATGTGACCTAAGCAAATAACTAGCTCCTCTTGGATGCTAAATTCCTAATTCATAAAAGGGCACTGAATAAATAACGGCCAGTTACAATCATCAGTAATTATCATTATTGTTAATGCTATGATATGTAAATAAAGTTAATAAAAATTTTTTACATTCAAATAGGCCTATACTGCAAAATAACATATCAGAAATATAGAATTATTGAGAAATAAACAAATTATTTTAATCTTTTTTATTCAATAAAGATCATATATTTATTGAGTACAAATGGACATAAATTAGTGCGTTCAAAATCATTAGGGTTTATTGTGGTTCTAATCAGAATAATTATTGATCTTGGCTCATTTCTCTGTCCTTAATTAGTCTGCATTGTGGTTTTTCTTTCTCTGTCAACCTAGCCTTGCCATTTTGTATCCAGAAATGTGTAGCAGTTCATGGTACCTACCAACTACACAGCAGTCACAAGGGGAATTTCATGGTTACTTTCCAAGTCACAACGTGTAGTAGACACAATTGCCTGCCAACATCTATCGCCCCATCACTCCCACATACATTCTTCTTTCTTACCCACAGAACCCTGATTTTGTTCAAATTCACCTCCTTTCTCCCTCCTCTCGCTAGTGACTGATTTAGAGATGGGCTTGTGATCCTGTTGTGATCCATGAGATGAGAAGAAAGGTCTTCTCAGATTCTTCTTAGTAATGTTTTCATACTCTTCAAAAGAAGACCCAGGAAGGGGGGGATCCGTTTTCTACACTCCAGATATTGACATGCCCACAAGTGACATCTGAATGACTGCAACCATCATGCAAACAAGAAAAGAACCAGTCTTAGAGTGAACTGGTCCCTGAGGACAACAGAGGCAGAGAGATGAAAGGTACCCGTATCCTTGATGATGCCATTGTGCCACTGAATCAACTAATCCTGCCATCTGCCCTATTTCTCACATGAGATAATATACTTCCCTTACTGTTTAGGTCGATTTGAGTTGGGGGCTTATGTTTTGTGCAGAAGGTCTCCTAGCAGGTGTGCCATATTACCTCCACATGGACATTTCCATTTGGCAATATCACTCATTTCTTTTTCTCTGGGAAGGTCTAGGAATGGAACTAGGACTTCTGACTCTAGCTCAGTGAACTCCAACAAGCCTGGATATGGGATGATACAGCATTTTAATTTACAACACTAGGATAGTCACCCAGAAAGCCCAAGGGAAAAACACCCTGGAAATCACAACAGGAAGATGGTACTTTGGCATGGGTAGCCAGTACCAAATGGTCCCTGAGTTGGGCTTTCTGATCTGTTTAAAAACTTGGACTTTCATCTGTCATCTGCCTAGGACATCTGTTTTTCCCCCAAAACCTAAATGAAGTAAACCTTTCATTGGGCTTTTTTCCCATAAGGCTAATGATTCTGAGGCCTTATCCAATTACAAGAATTTCAATAGACACCATGTAGCACTAGTACAAATCTCACGCACAGGCCAGATGTTAAGGAAGCAGAAGCAGCTTCACACTCCACTGGACAAGAGGATTAAGGGGCAGAAGCAATCCAGAGAAGAGGTGAAAAATTATGATTTATAGTCAGGAGGCATACTTGCCTGAAAAGGAAGGGGGAAATATCATGATCATCAAAGGACACTGGCTGGTTTTTTTCAGTTATGTAGAGTTACTTTAAAATTGAAAATATTAGGGACCAGTAAAATAAAATATCCATCTTACAAAAAAAGCACAGATATTAATTGGCCGTAGAGGAAAAGGATGGAGTAGGATTATTGCTTAGGGAGCTGCTGGTGGGGGTTGAGAATGAAGTAAAGTAAAAGATTACATAAATGTCTAATGGTTCACAATAAGCAAAAAAGCAGTATGGCTCGAAACCAAATTAACCATTCCAGTCTAATAAGCATTTTTTCTACAAGAAAATTGTGGAATTATAAATTTAGCACATAATGGAGAGCAGAAAATGTAATGCACACAGATTTCATAATTTGTACAGTATTTGAGAAACATTACTTAGAAAACGGGGTGAACATTATAACTGGTGAAAATTTGCTAAGAGGCCATAATTAAAACAGAATAGTAAATGGTGCCTTAGCTCTGGAAAGGGTCACTATCAGGATTCCACTTAATGTCTTCATTACGAATCTGCAGCAAAATGGAAATTTATTCAATGTGCGGATGGTTTCTAACTATGCAACATAGTTAGGGGCAGGAGAGTGTTGGAAAAATATCTGGAGTGATTAGAAACAACACAGCGTAAGGAGGTAGATCAGGAAAAGCAACCTGAAACTAGAAATAAAAATTAAGCAAAAGAACCGAAGGAGAGAAAACTGCAATTCACTGGCAATCATTCTGAAGGGAAAGAAAAAAGTGACAACTGTTGACATTAGCTACAAGGCAATAACCCAGCCTCACAAGAGAAACAGGCCACGGTTAGTCAGAACAACAAATGAGGAACTTATCAACAGAGGCGCATCAGTCTCGTTTTTAAAGAAATCAGGGGAGCCCTGCCCTTCTTTGCCCCATTCTGTGGACATCTGTTTTGGTTTTCATAGAAAGCTCCCTCTCCTTGGCTGTAATGAATATGTCTTGCTGTTAGATCCTTGTGATCTTGTTTCTTTCTTCCCCCCTTTTTTTGTTTTTCACTGGGCTAAGTGGCTTTATTAGAGAAGAGTTGGCACTAGGGTCCTTCTTCTTGCCAAAGGTGGGCACAACACTGACAAAGCACAGGTTGTACTGCATCTGCCGCTTGGCCCAGCCTGTCTTCTTCTTCTTTTTCTCCTGTTTGGCCACCTTCAGAGTCCTACCTCTTACTTTCCCAGCATGGGCCAGGAAACTTTACCTCCAAGCATGTGGCCGGATACTTCCAGAATGGTCAGAACCTCCACCCCACACCAGCCTAGGGTACCTCATCCTCTAGGGGTGTGCCTGCCAGGAGCATGACTTGATCTTCTGGAGCAATGCCTTCTGGCGAGGCTACACGAGCCTTGATCTGTGGGTTCTTCTGGCTGGTCACCTCGAGGGTGTGTAGCTCCTGGGTGCTGACAAAAAGCTGCATGTCAGGAGTGAACCAAGGCCACCACTGCTGCTACCGCGAAGACAGAGTTGAGAAAGAGCTGACTTGATTTCTAATGATATAAAAAGTGAGCAGGAGGTGGTAAGAGTGATTAAGCAGGTAAGGGGGTGTCACTGGCAAGTACAGGTAAAGTTGGGGAAAAGTGAGGTTGTGTGAGGCTCATTACTTTGTCACTGTGTAAGGCTGTCAGAGCCTGTAATATCCCAGAGAAGAGAAGCCACATTATTGGGATCTAAGCATTAGAAAGACACTGGAATGCTTTAGGAAAGTCCTTCAAAAATGGTAAAAAATGCAGTTACTCCCGCAGGGGTAAGATTAACAGTAACGCTATTATAACAGAACTTTTATAAAGTCGAGTTCTTACCTGAACTGAAGGGAAAGAGAATGTTAAAGAAAGGAAAACATGATTGGAGGGTGGGGTTAAATGAAAGAGA
This sequence comes from Tapirus indicus, assembly GCA_031878705.1. Classification (NCBI taxonomy): domain Eukaryota; kingdom Metazoa; phylum Chordata; class Mammalia; order Perissodactyla; family Tapiridae; genus Tapirus; species Tapirus indicus. Next base: position 45,163,727 of record CM062925.1, read on the forward strand.
GAAGTTGAAATTAGGGAAACTTAGAAGGTGAAGGATGAGAACTTACTGCGAGAATCTCTGTGTAATGTAGTCTCAAAGTATAAGAGGAACAGATTTGGTATTTGGGATGCTGAAAAGCAGATTTGAGAAAATGCCAAAGCTAGGCACCACCAGGTTGCAGGCAAGGGGCTGAGCGACAGTGAGTGCTGACTGCTGGATGCAGGGGATCCAGCACTAGGATTCTACAGACATTTGCCTCTACCCCTCACCTGAGCCTCCCTCAAGTACTCCTAGGCCCCAGCTCCTAGGTGAAAGCAGAAGCCACGGGAAATGCAGGGGCAAGTGCTCCTGATTTACAAGTTCCTAAAGAAACCAGTGTTTAAGTTCATGACCTAATCTAGGGTTGCTCATCTTCTCTTGTGCCTTGAACATCTAAATAACTTTTAGATGTAATCACTCAATTTTCTCATAATATTTGCTTGGCAGGTATGAGAAGAAAGCACCCATGTTGAGTCAGGCTTAATTTCCCAGATGAGACAGAAAATCAGGGTCCTTGATCTCTTGCAGTCTTTTAAAGCCCGTTAAGATCTAACATAAAAGAGCTATCCTAATGGCCCTGACCTCGGGCAGTTATGCTTAATTCGGCTGATCTATAAACTCCACCTGGGCACTTGGTCTGCACATGACCTCAGTAACGCAGCTCTGAGGGAAGAACTCGTGCTACCTAAGCCGTCAGGCTATGTCATAAATATGACTATGTAGGGGGCACTTCCTGAACAAAAGGAGATTTATAAGTGAAAAATACTATGAAAATTAGTCTCTGAAATAAAAATCTGCCAGGATTATTTAAAAAAAAATAGGTTCCCTTAATATATATCAACTTTCCCCATTATGCTGAGCTCTGGATAGCAGCAGCCTCTAGGCCCAGCACCAACTTGTTCCTCCAAGGCCCCCAACACTCCCACGGCCAAAGCTAGCTAGTCACCTGCGCTGGACGGCGAAAGGAACCAAGCCATCTAAGACTTCAAAAGATATGAGAGTGAGACTATCCCAAGTCTCAAAATGGGGCCCATGAGTCAGCTGCCTTTTCAAGATATGACGAAGTATGGGAACACAAAGAACCAGGGGAGATGGCCTAGACTAGGGTGGGAGTTGGAGACATTCTTGAAGAAGAAATGACAGGGAGGTGGTGAGAGGAGGCAAGGCAGGAATGAAGCAGAAGGACTTTGAAGACGGAGGGGCAGGAATGGATGACAGTTCTATGAAGTGCTGAGGCTGGTGCTAAGGCTGAAAGCCTGGCACTAGGATTCAGCTATGGCTACCATTCAAACTTTTGGTGAAATTTTTGTGCGTATTCTTTTAAAGCCTTGCAAGTGTTCACCTGCAATTCTTTGGAGCCTCCAGTGCACCTAGCAACTATTTCTTGAATGCCCTTTCTTGAGAAGTTAAAGATGAAAGGTGTGGTCCTTGCCCTCAAGGGGCTCCCAGTCTGAAGTGGGAGATTATTGGAGATAAGGGCTTTGCTGGCAATACACGCCAGGCCAAAGAGGGACACGGAAAAGATTCCCAAAGGCACTAATACCTGAACTGCATTTTGAGTTAGCTAGGCAGAGAAGAGGTGCTTCCCATGATAGGTACTATTTGTTAATTAGCTTCAGTTCATTTTGATTTGTAATGATTACCTGGAAGATCATTCAAGGACTGGGAGCTAGTTCTTATCACCACTCTTTTCAATATTGTCAAGTGAAAAGATAAACCTATCCATTTCAGCGTCTGGGGAATAATCTTAAAAAATACTATACCTTGGGGCCGGCCCAGTGGTGTAGTGGTAAAGTTTGCGTGCTCTGCTTCAGCAGCCTGGGGTTCTTGGGTCTGGATCCCAGGTGCAGACCTATGCACAGCTTATCAAGCCATGCTGTGGCAGGCATCCCACATATAAAGCAGAGGAAGATGGGCACGGATGTTAGCCCAGGGCCAGTCTTCCTCAGCAAAAAGAGGAAGATTGGCAACAGATGTTAGCTCAGGGCTACTCTTCCTCACACACACACAAAAATACTATACCCAATCTTTGGCTAATGTGGGGAGGGCACTCATAATTTTTCTAATGACAAGGCATCTTCTTGTTCTGATTATTTCACAGCAAAAAGTTTTTAAAGCTTTTGAAAAGATCACATTTTGCTCACTTGAAATATGTGTGTATATTTTAGCATAAAATATACTTGGCAGCTGCTAACATAATTGGATGGCTATGCCTTACAAAAACTTGATTTCTTTTTAATCAAATTTTTAGAACCATACTGGGTTTCTTGCCAGTACTGCGATAGTGAGCAATAAATACATCATTAGATCAATGGTGGTCTGATGATGGCTTACTCAAAAGATAGTTCCAGCCAAGAAGAATAAGCCCAGAAGTCTCATTGTGCAAAGATTAATAAAATATTGTTTAAAACACAGATACTGAATTAATATAACGGGGAAGAAAACACTGCACGATAGAACAGAACAGCCACGGGTTTATAATGTAGTGATATTGATCACGGATTTTCCTAAGTACTCTAGAGCAGCCACACTATTACATATGCCTCTGATTAGACTCAGAGAGGAGAAGAAAAAAGTTATAAAAAAAGAAACTAACTAGAGGAAGGCCTGCTGCAATAATAAATTATTTAAAGAAAGCAGGGCGAGTGGGTTGTAAAGACAATTTAAAACAGAATCAATGCCCCCAAGAAACCCCAAACCATCAGCACCTCTATAAATTTCTTACCAACCTGTCTGGCATTTTACAGGAGGCATTTCTTTCCCGTCACTCTCCTCATCCCATCCCACCCCTAACCCTTCACTTCTTGCCAGTTCTTTTCTCAGAGCTTAACATTTGTTTTTCTTCTGTAACCCAGGATGCTGTTTTCAGTTATATTTCTCAACTTGTATCAGCAGACTGTCTGTAAGGCCACAGATGAGTGTATCTGTCACTTCATTCATCTGGATCTTAAATTTCCCATGGAAACTATAAGCTGGGAATATCTAATATGATACACTTATCAACCTGACTTTATATTCTTCTTCTGCTTTTTTTTTTCCTTACTATTGTTAAATTCACAAAGCTACAGTAAAAATTCCATAGCCAAGTGGCTGTTCTATATTACAGGATGTTACCAGACCCAAAAAACTAAAGTGAAGGTAGGAGCTTGAGAGGGCAGTTTGGAGAGAAATAGTCAAAATGGCAGAAATTTAAGTATTAGGAGATGTTAAAGAAGCAGAATGATTTGAAAAATAAATTTTTTACAAGTAGATTTCATCATGGGAATAAGAGTAAGGAAAGAAGGGTCAAAAACTTGAAAAGAAGAATTTGTCAAATTCTTTTTGCCAAAAGTATGCCATGCCAAAGGAAAAAAAAAAAAAAAGAGTAAGAATTGTTGCTTAGAAGCTTGCAATGACCCATGGCCCAGTTTCAAGAAAAGTAGCATTCTACTGTAGTTGCTAGGCACAGATCAGTCCCATGCATAATCAGGGGCTATGATTACACCTTAGACTTTTAAAATTTTCTAGGTCCATCCAATCATGAAGACTTTGAGCAAAGGAAATACAAGCAACTTTGCCAGTGTAAAAACATTATTAGCAGAATAACAAGACTCAATAGGCAAACAGAACAGGCCTAAAATATTAGCTCAAAGAATTCTACATATAGGATTTGCTGCCTCTGTGCTCTGTGACCTGTAGCAAATTATTTGCCATCTGGGTCAAGGCTGGCTGGTTAAGGTTAGGGTCATTGAACCAATGGTGAATCATATATGGTGGCTAACTTTATAAAGGAAACTATTCCAAGGTCACATTCAATATAAAAAAAAATTGAAGAAAGAGGTAAAAAAAAAATTGTAGATGATATGAATGACTAAGCATAACCCTTACGTATCACCACAATGATAAATAAAAACAATTCAAAACACAAGGCCAACTTCTCAGTTATTGGTGTCATCTTTGAATATGAAAGACAGGATCTAAATATTATTATCCTTTTGTGGCTGCTGTTTGCTCATCTGTAACAAAGTAGGAAAAAAATCATCGTACTCAAAGGATTGTTAAGATAAGTGACCTATAAACATGCCTGCCAAGTGCTCCTTACAACAGAAATTGCTCCATAAAAGCCCCAGCAATGTGTCAGTGGCCTGGAACAATCCAAGTTCAGTGTCCCAGCCTATTCACATCCTTTTGTCATCAGGGAAGTAAATATTCCAGGCACCTCTGACCTCTGAGAAGTCATTTGGCTTTTTAGGTACTTGCATGGTAGAAAGAGGGAAGGGCAACAACTTCTCATAGATCCTTTCTCTTTTAAACCTAACCTAGGAGTCTTAAATTGAGAATTATGCCAGTCTGAAATGGGAGAACAGAATCCAAATGTCAGTATCAAACTATAAATAAAAAAGCTAATTGATAATAAAGAATAAATCAAAATTCACACGGATTTGAAAGGAGAGGTGGCAATCAATTCTCAATCTCTCTGTGATGCTGAAAAAAACTATCTACCCAATTAATTGAACAGCTCAAAATACTTCAAAGATCACTTTCTAAAAATGAGATTCCCTGGGCCCCTGGGTAGGTGGCCTGGGACACTCTCCTGACTGAGAGGCAGACCTGCTACAGCTTGCCAAGGAGGTCCTGGATCTTGGGTAAGTATGCAATGGCTTTGAAGAGTCAAGGATGGCTCCCAAGGACTGGGATCTTTCCACCCTCCAAGGAGAAATGCCCAATAATGTGAATTGGGACTGGCAAAATCACCCCAGAGCACCCCCAGGAACTCACTGGACTTGCAGTAGGGAATGGAGGGACTAAGACTGGGGGAGGGTCTTAAATTACCTTGCTTCCTCAGACAGTTTTCCTTAGAATTGGGGCTAACCTGCAATAGGGATAGCTGAGGATTTCAAAACACTTGCAAACACAGAACAAAAGGTGCCATTGTTGAGAAAGTTAAAGTATTACCTATAAATTTCACAAGGCTGGTAAATGCCACCTGGAAATTTTGGAACAATTATTTGTTAAATCAACTCACAGACTGTAACTGTCTTTTATACCATAAACAGCATTCCAGTGTTTCTCAAAATATGGTGAGGGGATCCCTGGCATCATAATCACTTAGGGGTGCTTGTTAAAAATGCAGATTCCTGGGGGCCGGCTCAGTGGCGTTGCAGTTAAGTTCCACTTTGGTGGTCTGGGGTTCGTGGGTTGGGATCCTGGGTGTGCACCTACAATGCACAGCTCATCAAGCCATGCTGAGGCGGCGTTCCACATGGAGCAACTAGCAGGATGTACAACTATGACATACGACTATCTACTGGGGCTTTGGGGAGGGGAAAAAAAAAGGAAAAAGGAGGAAGATTGGCAACAGTTGTTAGCTCAGGGCCAATCTTCCTCAAAAAAAAAAATGCAGATTCCTAAGTCCCACCCGAGACTCCTGAACAGAATCCCAAAGAGTGAAGTCCAGCCCAGGAACTGAATTTCTAAGGAGCAACCCAGTTGACTCAGATGACCTGTATCAAGGCAGAAGAATTATTGTGTCTATGTAGTCCAACCGAAATTTAAAGACATTCACAGATTAGAGATTTGCATATTTTCCCCCAAATGTTTAAGTATCATAAAAATGAAAACAATACTTCTTGTGATGAGTTCTTAAGAACCATTCCAGTTTATTCAGCCCACATTAATGAACACCATTATTAAAAGGTAATTATGAGCATAAAATTATTGGGAAAAATATCAACTATGAGTCTCAAAAATATTACCTTTATTTTGTCACCAAAAGTTAATTACACTATTAAAGGAAATTATAGTTTTTTTAAGTATCAGTCACTTGGCTGCAGGAACTTATTAAGCTGTTATACTCCTCCCATACCCTTTTAGTCATCAGAATTTTTGTGATAAAGGCTTTTATTATTTTTAAACTATAAACTGTGAAACATTGCAACTAGTGATTAGTCTCAATATGAATTTATATCCAAGCAATAAATTCCTAAAAACATGTTTCATTAGAATTACCAAGGCAGTCTTAGCTCTAGTAGATTAAATAGCCTCTTCAATAAAGCTTTGTTTACTTCTATTAAGGATTTTTTGTGTGTGTGTGTGCAAAACAATTCAGTTTTAATGCATTCTCTTGAGAAGCAAAAGAAAACAGTTTCTGATATACATGCTACTGCAAAGCAGTAAACCAGCACTGCGTGGTGATGTGACAAACACATTTCTTTTCTAGGCCGATTTTTTTTTTCTCCTAGTAACTCCCCCTCCCAAACCATGGCTATATGTTATTTCACAAAATGTAGTTTGCCATTTCTGAAGAGTCAAACACTCCTTTCCTCACCAAAATCATAAGTTCAGGCTGAATACTGAATGAAAATAAAACTTGAGAGACTGGCTTTGTTTGTAGCACATTGTTTCCACTAAGGGTTGCCCCCTACCCACACTCCAGCCTAGAGCTCCTGCTAAAGTGTACGTGTTATGTTTTAACAGATGGGCCGGCTGGCTGCTGCTGGGCTGTAAAACAGGAACGCAGAATCTGTACCAGGTGGTCAATACTGAACGCTCCTAAAGTTCATGGACATACGCTGACCCAGACAGACCAGGCAGGTCCAGACATGCTTACTCACGTTCATGATACCCCACACAGATCAGAGGGTCCATCTCTCCACATATTTCCCCCTGTTTCCCCCTCCACATATTTCTACTTCATTCACCATCAATCTTATACACACACATACACACATATGTACATACATACACATGCATATCTACATTTGCATATATATGCATGAATAGCTATATAACTCAACAATTTTATGGATTTTCAAAGATCATAATATTCCCAACGTCTATACCCAAGTCTCTAGCTAGTACTCTCAATAAGCTCTCATTCACGTCAAATAAGAATCACAAGAAAATACTGTATTGAATTCTATTTAGTCCACACATAATATAAATTACATGAATGTAATTGCCCTTAGAAAAACCAGCCGCTTTTACCGCTTATCACTGAGAGAAAAAAAAATCTATCCCAGATTGAGTCATAATCGAAGGGTCAGTTTTAACCTTGAATCCTCTGTTGTCAGTTCCTGTCACAACTTCATCACTTACACAGGTGCGCAAACAAACACCAACCCACCAGCCTGGTGGTCCCTTTCACCGTCTAGTCTTGGAATCTCCGGGGCTCCGGGCACTGGGACAGACAGCAGCTCCCCCCTGGAACTATCGAAGTCCTTCAGACACACCTTGCAGGTGGATGTGGAGGTCCCAGCATCTCATGAAGGATGCGGATTCAAGCGCTAATCGAAAGTAATTACAAAGTTTAATTATCCATGCCGTCAATTCCTTTCAATAATCGCAAAGCACTGAAGCCCCTGCTACAGGTTCTCTGACCGCTGAAGACCCACCCCGAACACGACGATCGCTGGCTCAGACCACAGGTCAGGCAGGGACGCCGGGTTATTGCGCCGCACCGGCTCCAGCGCGGGTTAATTTTTCAGGAACCCGTCCGCAAGCCATCTAGGAACTGCTGTCCCTACACCACTGGGCACAGAGCCTGCCCCCAGCGCGCGTGTCGCCGCCGCAGAGGGCCAGGGGACGAGTCCCTGGGCCCCAGCTAATGATGGCTATCACAACACGCCAAGTTCGCGCGAACGCGGAGCCGCGTCCCGGGCCGAGTTGCGACGCTTTGAAACCAAAGTTCGGGAGTGGGGGTACTGGCAAGGAGTAAATCCCGCCCAGCCCTGACCTCCCCACAGCGGCCACGCTCTGACCGACGAGCGTCCGGATGCGTCCAGTCCCCCGGCTCGCCGAACAGCGCCTAGAGGAGTCGCTCGCCCTGCGCGCGGCCACTCACCCTCCTCGCCGAGTCCCGATCGCAAACCGACGCCCCTGCTGCGGGTCCTGAATCCCAAGTTGCCCGGAACCGGCGACTGCTCTCTCCCTAGCGGACCGGGGCACATTGGCTCGGGCAAGCACCTCAGAGGGAGCACGACAAGCCCGGCGGCCGCCCCGGCTCAGCAGCCGCCCGGAGCACGCTGTCAATTCACAGATCTGCTCAGCGAATGAGGCAGATCGCCGGGCTGAGAGGACCGGCTCCTGAGGGAGGCGGGGCCGGGCGGCGGGGCCGGGAGGCGGGCCGGGCGGAGCCAGCCCCGGGCCGGCCCCGCGGGGCGGGGCGCCCTTCAACCCATGACTGGCGGAGCCCGCAGCCAATCGCGGTGGCGCCGGGAACCCGGGAGGCCGCGGGCGGTGCCGAGCTCCCGGCTCCGCCCCGCCGCCGCCGTCCAATCGCCCGCGGCGGAGGGCTGGCGGGGAGACACGTCGGCGGCGGGCAAGTTGGCTGCGGTGAGGAGCCCCGGCTGCGCGCGGGCGCTGTGGGGGCGGCTGCGGCGGGACCCGGGAGCCTCGGGAGGGAAGTGGCGGCCCCGAAAAGCCCGTGGCTGAGAGAGGCCTGGGGCCGCCCGGAAACCCCGGAGCCGCCGCGAGTCGGCGCTCTGTGGAGCGAGAAGCCCAACCGCAGCGTGGGCCGAGACCAGGTCGGCAACGCCCACGCCTGGCGCCCGGGGGAGGCGCGGAGCTTGGTGGCCCTAAAGGAGCCCCCGCAGTCGGAGGAAACAGAGACCCAAAGAGGGTGAGTCCCGGGCCAGATCACCTAGCACCGGTGGAGGCCCGGGTCCGGAACTGGGAGCCCGGTGCTCCCTGGAAAAGGTTCTGATTGCGGTCTGGTGGTTATCTGCGAAACACAACTCGGACTCCGCACACCTCCCGGAAAGTTTATTGCACGTCCCCTCCTCACCCCTGTGTGGAGACACTGCCGGCAGCGGGGACCTTGCTGGGCACCTAGGCTCCCTTGCCGACCCAAGGCGCCCCGGGCACTTGCGCAGAGCCCGGGGCCGACAGGGAGTTTCGGGCGCTCGACGACGCTGGAACCCGCGAGACCCTCCGTCCGGTCGGGCTGCCCTGCGGGGTGGCGTCCGCAGCGGCGGGTCCTCCTGCTGCTATCCTTTGGGTCCTCCAGAGGAGCCAGAACAGTTATCTTCGTGGGCAGCAATGCCACAGAGAGAGCAAATCTGTCCCACTGCACGCTCTCGCCTCCTTCCCTTTCGGAAGTCCCTGAACCGAGCTCGGATACCTCCGTTGTGGCGGGCGTGGGGGGAGCCTGAGTTCGCTGCATCAGTCGCGGCTGAGTAGCCCCAGAAGAAGACTTTGTGGGCTCTGCCCTCCCCGGCCAGCCGGGTCAGTGCTGCTCTTTTTGTCAGCAGATGAGCTCTTCACCCGATTTTAAGCCCTTACCTTGGTGGCAGCACACATGCATACGGGGCTGTGGGTGTAAAGAGTCAAAAAACAAAGGGTTGCGTGTCGCTTTCCAGGCTGAGGTCTAGGGTTAGCAAGCCCTAGACCATAAGCTGTAGGTGCCTAGTGACCTCTCTGGGCCTGGAACTGCACCTGCCGTAGTTAGGCACCCAACCCATGTTAGTAAAATGAAGGTATGCCTAGCAGGAAAGGGGTCAAGCTTCCTGGTGTCCTGACACTCACCTTTCACCACTGACCATTGTCTCCCTCAGATCCCAGAAGTTGTGAAGGTTTTAGTCTCTCAGTGTGAGTAACTTCAGGATATGGTGTGAAGGAGTATGGACCTCCACAGGTGTTGTTTCAGTGGCTGCCTGGCCCTTATGAGGATCTGTATCCAAAGCTCACCTCTCAAGAGCAGGTTCTCTTGAGGGTAATTGGCAAGAAGGAAGGCAAATGGCCTGTGATTTGAAAAGGAGTGAAATGATCCCTCCAGCAGGGAAGGCTGCATGCAGCTCTGAGGTGAGCTCTGGCCTGGACTGAGTTTCAAATTGTGTCTTCTTAGCTCCCTATCTCAATGGGGAAAAGTCCATAAGGCAGCCTGTCAGAAGGGAAAGAAAATCAGGATCTGGGCAGTCATTAGTAGGCCCTGAAAAATTGATTAGTGATGCAGAAATTGTGCATATTTAAACCTTTCCTCATCTAGTGAACCAAAAGACTGGTACAGGTGAGGGAGACCATTTCATTTGGTTCCAATAGTTGCTTAGTATGCTGCTCAATGGCCTGGGAGAATGGCCTCTGCCCCAAAGAATTAGGTGTAGTCTACATGAATGGAATGAATATACACCAGGTCTCTGCCCAGGTCAGGGTAGGGGGACAAGGGAAAAAATATATTTCCTTCAAGTTTTTTTTCTCCGTTCCTGGATATAACTAGAGAAAAAGTTTGACAACAGCATTTATCATATTAACACCCTGTGAAGATGCTAATGATTACTTTAAAAATCACCTTGGTAATAGGAGCCAAACACCAGCTGTTGACTGTATTTGCTGTAGTATTGATGTTAGATGATGAAAAAAGGAAATAGGAAATTACTTTTCATCAAATCAGAACTAAACAAGTGACTTCCATGTCCCAATTTCCAAGGTTTTCCATTTGTTTGTTTCATGCATATGTGATCATCCATAGGTTCTTGGACAAGTATCTGGTCTCATTTTCCCTTATAGAATGGATGACATGGAAGGGACAGAGCACATCTAGACTACATTCATACTTCCACACCATCTTCTGTTGTAATTGGCATTTGACAAGAGTTTTTCGCTCCAACAAAGGCTTATTCTTTGGTTGCCAATCCCCCTAAGGATCTCTTGAGTTAGGGCCATCCCTATATCCTACAAGGGAAAATGAGATCTGTTACTTGTCCAAGAACTCATTATAGTCCTGTCTATATGAAACAAACAAAACCATGGAAATCTATATGTGGAAGTCATTTGTTTAGTTCCAACCTGTTTCACCAAAGGAAATTTCTTTCCTTCAAAGGGATGAGGAAGTTTGTGGAATGGCTTGGGAATGAGAAGATTGAGGTAGAACCATGGAAGCAGGGCTGGTCCCTTTGCAAATGGTGAATAAATTTGCCTTTAGGCACTGTCACCCATCTCTGACACTGAAACAATATTTTGGGACCTTCTAAATTTCAGTGGGGTGTGACTGATAGGAGCCATGGGTTCTAATCTGAGCGGCTGCCATGGTGAGTGCTCCTGGCAGTCACTTAACCTCTGTTTACCCTTGCTTCCTTGGCCATAAAACAGCAGTGGCAGAATCGGTCCACTGTGTTTATCTGATTAAGGGGGACACCATGACAATGGTTGCAAAGCACTGTAAATGCATGGCATTTATAGCAGTACTGACTGCCAAAAAGGAGAATAAAATGATCTTAAAATGGGAAAATAGTATGGTCTGAACAATTCCTCTTTCCGCTTGCAATTTCTATTCATTTTAATCTCATTGGATTATTGTCCTTTTATTCAATAAATGGAAATGAAGGAAAAGGGCCCTCACAATCCTTATTCTTTGATTACCACATGTTTTGGAAGCTTTACTTAAGTGAATAGTATTTTTCCCTCTTTCCCGTTTTGACCACCTCTCTCAACATATATTCGCTTTGAAAATTATTCAGAATTTGAACAGGTTGAGCTAAAGACCTTAGCAAAGAAGTGCAATTAGAAGCAGCAGATTCTAACACCAGCTATGCTATGGGTGCATTGTAAGACCTTGGGTAAGCCATTAACCTTCCCATACCCTAGTTTTCCATCTGTGAAACTGCAGCAATACTTCTAATTAATTTCACAGAGATAGGAGAGATAACTAATGATAAGGTACTTTGAACTATTAATTGCTGTTTAGACTACAAAATATCATGTAGGTGTTTTTGGCAAACAACTAGGAGATATTTTTGTAACAGAGATTACTCTGGCCCTATATCAGCAGCCAGGATGATACCACCCACAAAACAATGATATCTCGTTGTGTTTGAATGATAATGCAACTGCCCCATATGAGAGTTATATTGCCGCAGGTTCAACTAAGTAGAAATGTGATAACAGAAGTGGGTGGGGAAGGGAAGCTTCTATTCCACAAAAACATGAGATTTATTCATCATACATGCTCCAGAAGAAAAACTACCTCAAACTTTTTAAAAATGGATGTCACTGTATAAAAGTGACATAAAAGTCTGATGAAAGACTAGAATGATCTTAGAAAAATGGCCCGATATAAAACTGCATCCTAATTTTGAGACCTTGGACCAGTTGCTTAGCTTCTCTGAGCCAGATGGGATGGTGGGTGGAGGGCTTAGGTTTTTCTTATTGGCTTGTTTTGAATTTCAAGCAAGAAGGTCTATAACTCCTAGCATAGGGCCGGGGTCATAGTGGGCCCTCTCCCATTAATAACAACCTCTAATGTTTATTGAGGGCTTAGTATGTGCCGTGCACTGTTCTAAGCCTTTTCATTAGATAACTCACTTGATCCTCATTACCACCCTATGATGTCGCTGCCAACTCTTCCTCCTCAGAGTTTCTATCTACGTAGAAGGACTATTCTAGGAATAATATCCTGCTATGCACTAAAAGTCAAAAGCCTCTTTTTATAGGTAGTGGAGATTTCTAAGAAAATTTGTTTTTCTATAACAACCTCTTTCTTGAACATTAAGAAAGAAAATAGCAGGGCCGCCCGGTGGCGCAGCGGTTTAGTCGGCGCTTGGCAGCCCGAGGTTTGCCGGTTCGGATCCCAGGCGCCCGCCGATGCACTGCTTGTCAGCCATGCTGTGGCGGCGTCCCATATAAAGTGGAGGAAGATGGGCACGGATGTTAGCCCAGGGCCAGTCTTCCTCAACAAAAAGGAGAGGATTGGCGACGGATGTTAGCTCAGTGCTGGTCTTCCCCACAAAAAAAAAAAAAGAAAGAAAATAGCATTTTAAACTATCATTGCCTTGCTTTCATGCGGAAAGGGCTAATCCAGCCTTTGCTGGTACCTAGAAAATCAGGCTGCAGTGAGCACTTGGGAGCACATATATTATAAAAAAGCAAATGAGGGATTCAATTTGGGACAAAAAGGGCCACAGAAAACAAGTAGCGCTTCAAAACCAAACCACTCTCTGGGTCTCAGATTGCAAGCTCCTAGAAGATTTGGGCCTCTAGTGTACTCATCATCTGGATTTTGGGTTTAATGGAAGTTAGTTCCCTTGAGACAGCGATATGGGAATGATAACTGGCCAGCCAAAGAAAAAAAATGGACTATCCCTTAGAAATTAATTGTACCATTAGTTGTTATGAATACCCCAAATTATGACATTCACTTGTAAGTATGCCAGGGAAAAGTAGCCGTGAGATATAATATGCACAATAGTTTATTACCCAAGAGAATTTAGGTGCTAATGTGGATGGTATTGCATCTGTGAAATTCTGAAACCCACAAAGGATTCCAAGATATAAAGCCAAATAAAACATAATACAGAGGGAAATGATTTTGATTATGTAACATTTATATATAGCATTTCATTTTACATTTTCAAATTGCTTTTCAGTCATTGGCTTATTCTTCACAGCACACCTGGGGAGTACATCCATGCTGTTATCCTCTGTTCATAGCTGAGGCAACTGAGACTGAAAAAGACAAAGTGTTTCGTCCAAGAACACAACAGGGGCAGGGTGAGAAATTGTGCATCCATTCAATCATGAGTCTATTCAGCTTCTACTCTTGGCAAGGCTCCTCGATCTGTGGTGCGCAGAGGTGGCCACTATATACGTGGCCTCTGCCTTGCAGGAGCTTGCAGTCTGCTGGGGCAATGAGCAGTCGTGAATTATGTCTCCAGCAGTGCTCTAGAGAGCAAGGGCCAGGGTTTAGAGGAGGAGGTGAGTCCCCTAAGATTCCTGGAGACAGTGGGATTTGAGACTCTTGAGAGATGGGTAGAATTTGGGCAAAGGGAGGCTGAGGGTGGTAAGAAGGACACAGACAGAGACATGAAGCTGGGCAAATTCAAAGTGCACTGGAAAAATGTTATCCTACAGCAGGGCAGTTGTGGAAAAAGGGCTGGAGAGTGAATAGGAGCAGATTTTCCAGGACACTGAATGCCCAGCTAAATATAGCGATTTTAGCCTGTGGGCAATGGGACTGGATTCATCTCTGACTTCTCCCATTCACTCATTATTCTAACATGTACAGAGTGCTAATGTATGCTTAGTCTCCAGGTGTTTTCCCATACATCGGCTTTTCTAACCTTCACAGCATTCCAACAAGATACATATTATTCCTCCTTAAATGGATGATTAAACTAATGCATTTAGAGATTCAGACTTGCCCACAATCATGTAGCTTATAACTGACATGTGGAATTCGAAAGGCCCACTCTTGACTTCCTCATAGATACTTATGGGAAGAAGGAGTGCGGATTCTGGATGGTGTACTCAGGATGCCCATCTAATAATATGCCCTTACCCTAGCTCAATGTCTTTCCATATATTAAAAAGTAGATAGGAGAGAAAGAAAATTCATTTTTTTTTTTTTTGTGAGGAAGACTGGCCCTGGGCTAACATCCGTGCCCATCTTCCTCTACTTTATATGGGACGCCGGCACGGCGTGTCTGACAAGCAGTGCGTTGCAGGTGCCCGGGATCCGAACCTGCAAACCCCGGGCTGCCAAATGCAAACTCAACCACTGCGCCACTGGGCCGGCCCCTGAAATTCATTTCTTAACATGCAAGTTATTTTATGTCTAAAGTCAGCTCCAGGCCAAAAAGACAAAGGATGTTTTCCCCTATTTTCTCTGCCCTACAATTAACAACAAATGTCTACATTTTGAACTTTAGTCTTGTGAGTATCTTTAATACATTCTGATCTCAGCTTAGTCTTTTCACTGAACCAGAATCTCTCTCTGGAGTTAAGTCAATTCGGTCCTTAATCCCTTCCCCTTAGCATGCAACCTAACCCATTTATCTCAGCTCCCTATAAAGTTTCCATCTCAGCTTTTGCTTTTGCTTTTGAAATAGCTTTTTCTCTTGAGATACAGGCTACTAATTAGCATTTTACTGTTTAATCATCAAGATAAAATTCAAGTGAGAGAAGTATTATTGTTAACCCAAAAATATTTAGAAAGGAAACAGATTGCTTATTTGAATCTTCCTATAAAGAAATAAAGAGATGCTCTAAGGAGGTGGGTGGATACTTAGGTGACATAAAAATTAAAACAGTGAAAATTTTAACATCTGTTAAATAGGGTGCTTCTCATTGATCTGGTTTTGTGGAAGAGTTTTTTTTGAAAATGCCCATCCATGATCAAAGAAGCCGTCTTCTAGAGCAAATGTCTGCTATAAATGATAGACCAGTGTTGACCTTCTGCATGAAGACAAATGGGAAACCACCACAATGGAGATTTTCAAAATGCTAAACCCAATACGCAGCATTCTCCTCCCTCAGCCCTTTAGTGCCTTGTTTGGCTTTGCCCAGATTGTATTTTATGACCCAAGTCATAGAGATTCATGAGTAAGTGGTTGAGTGTTTCTCCATGTTTTTGTTTGTTTGCTTTCTTTAGGAAGTTGAAAGAGAGAAAGTAAACATGTAAGGATGATTAAATTTCATCTAAGATCTTAAGGATCCTCTGTGAAAGATATGGAAAACAAGCACTAGCCCAGAAAATTGTACCTGATTTCTCCTCTCTCTTAAAATGCCATGACTTTTTCCTCTGATTTCAAGGAGAGCAATGGGGTGGAACACAGTGGCCTGTGTTTCTTTGAAAAACTAATTCATGATGTCTCGGCTTCGAGATTCTCAAAGCAGGGGTGCTTACCTTGAGATACAGAGAAAACAGGACTTTGAAAGACTCAGAGGAAATCGTACAACTTATTGTAACCACCTGCATCTCTTTACAGAGGAAAAAGCCACAATGCATGCTTCTGGGGATTTTCCATATTGACGGAAGAAAGTGTTCAGGATACCTAAGTGAATCCCATTGAAGGCATGTATTAGCATTAATTTCTCCTAACTATGGAAATGAAGCCTATGTGGCTGTTTCTCCCCTTAAGATGTTCAACAAAAATGCTGAGACTCTGAAAGATTATTGAGGTAGAAACATGCCGGAATTACCTTATTTAAAAACAATAACTATGCATAATAGATAATTTCCCCAATCAATGAGGCTCCCTACACTGAGGCTCTTTTCACAGGAGCTTCTGAATTCTGATTGAGGTCTATGGGGATATCGCAGGTAGAAAAATGTTGTGTGAGAAGTTAAACGACATGTCAACTTAGTGTCTGCTGGAGGCTAGTCTAGGAGTCTCCAAGAAACCAGCATGTCAGCTAACCAAACCCTGGGAGTCCCTCTGGGGAGGTTGTTGGTCTTGTCCTGACTCAAGGATCCAAGGTCATTGAGTTACAGCAACCCTGTAAGCGTCTCAAGGAACTCTTGGTAGCCTCTACAGTAAGCACTACAGTATTATCCACAGACATAAGTATGCAATAAATATTTGTTTAATAGAATTTAATTGTTAGCAGTTCCTGAACTTAATCAAAGCAGACAATTGCCCCTGGGAATAAAACACAAACCCTCAGGAGCCCAAAGAGGAAAGAGCATGGTCAAGGTCAAGTGGCCCCAGAAAGTTCATGCTTCCTTAGGATCCATGGCTCAAATCAGCTATGGTGGGCTTGAGGGCACTAATTCTCATTCATAGTCACGTAAACCATTCAATTTTAAATGAACTGAAATATATAATTGGACATGGCCCTTGATACTTTTGTGGCCCTTTCAAAGCAACATGGAAAAAAAAGGAAAAACCATGTCTATTTTCTGACGCTGTTTTCCAAGAAGCTGGAAATATAGTGCAAATAAGCCCTTAGTTATGGGTCATCATCCTTACAAGACCTGTCTCTGGTTCCAAAGTTGGAGATGCTTCCTCTGCCTCCCCGTTCTCACCTACTCCCAACTTGAGATAGGTCTCAAGGTCTCATTTTTACGACATATTCTTTCAGCCACATGGGGGAGATGAGAAGAGGCTAAGTATAGCCATGTAAAAACCATCTAGCCATCTAGCAAACTAGAAAACAACTTCAGGCTTAACATCAGCAGTGAGTATGTAGCATCAGCTTAAAGGCTTGTGTGAACATGCACAAATGTTTTCTAAGAATATTTTTCAGAAGAGTGTATTTATAGATATAATCTCTAATTGCATTATGAATGATAATAGAGAACATTAACGAACTATATTTCGGGATTGTTTTATATATTATTTGCTGCCATCATTAGCTCTGTCTTTGTGACTGCAGATTATGTCTGTTTATTAGTCTTGTGGAAAGGGGGAATTGCTGTACTTTGGTGCTCAGAAATGATCTTTCAGATGACGATGAAGGTTGCAGGAAAGCTTGTTTAAGAGTTTATTTGGGTATTTGTTTCATTTTAAAAGGCTGTGACTAGGACTTCACAGCTGTCTAATAAGCATGTGTGTAACATTTTTATGTTTGCTAAGTGCCTTGCAGTCCCCCATTAGTCTCCACAATACTTGAGGGTGGGTCAGTATTACCACCTACAGCTTACATTTGATGAAATTTAAGACACAAAGGGATTATGTGATTTGTACAAGGTCACCCAGCATGTAAGCCTAGCTAATAAAAGATGACTGCACAGCTCTTTCCAAATAAAAAGTGCCTTATAAGTGTTAGGTAGTATTAATGGGCATGATCCCAGGATGAGGAAAATACTCTCCAGGAGTAAACTGCTCATACATGCTCTGTAAGATTAATTCTTTTTAACCTCAGGGCAACTTTTGAAATAGGAATTGTTGAATCTGGCTATGTCTCAGAAACATCTTTACAGCTTTTAGTACACATGAGCACCTGGGCCCCTGCGCAAGCTACCAAATCATAATCTGGGAGGTGGGACTGAGATAATTTGTGTCTTGAAAAAGCTCCATGGGGGATTCTGATGCTCAGCCGGGGTTGAGTAGCACAACCCTAGACTAGAGTAACAGCCTCAGTCAAGTCAAGAGCAACAACAAGATAATGTGGAATCAGTTTAGGGGAAAAAGTCTGGCATCTTTCAGGCTTCTGTCCACCCTGTTCACAACTGGTGCAAAGGAACTGCCTCCATGAAATAATCAACTATAGAATCCATGTGGGGAATTCCAGGAAATAGTGCAGAGATTAAAGTTTGTTTAAGAACCACCAGTGTTTGAATGTTATTTACTGGGTAAATTGGTTCCACTCTAATGTTTTTGTTTTGAGTACGTTGTATGATAACCAACACAGTAAGAACCTATAATATCTGCCCATTCTTACATTGGTCAAACATTTATTGAATACTTGTTATGTGGAGATTAAAGAGTGAAAATAATGGTCTTTGTCCATAAGAAGTTTATAATCAAGTGATAAAACAGACATAGACCAGACAAACAAACAAAAACCCTATAATACAAAGCCACACATATTAAATGATAATCAAAGTGTGTATGAGGCATTATTCATAATTGCTAAAAGGTTGAAACAACCCAAATGTTCATCAACTGACAAATGGATAAGTAAAATGTGGTGTATCCATACAATGGACTATTATTTAGCAATAAAATGGAATGAAGTACTGATACATGCTACAACATGGATGGACTTTGAAAAAATTATGCTAAGGGAAAGAAGCCAATCACAAAGAACCACATATTGTATTATTCCATTTATATGAAATGTCCTTAATAGGCAAATCTCTAGAGATAGAAAATAAGTTAGTGGTTACCTAGGGCTGGGGGGTGGGGAGGGGGAGATAGAGAGGGACTGTTAATGGGTACAGGGTTTCCTTTTGAGTGGATTAAAATGTTCTAAAATTGTGGTGATGGTTGCACAACTCTGTGCCTATTCTAAAAACCCATTGTTGTACACTATATGGATGAATTGTGTGGTATATGATGCTATATAAACTTGGAGGAAAGATTGATTAATTTGAACTGGAGGAAAGTGGTGGAAAATCTCCTGGAGGAAATGGCATTTAAGCTGAATCCAAAAGGGCGACTTTTGTAAGGAGGGAAGACATGCTCAAAGATAGAGTCAAAGTGATGGTGCTTTCATGCGAGGGCAAGTTATCTGGGATAGATGGAGTTTAGGATACATGAAGGGTCCAGTAATGGGAGCTAGATGCCAGGCTTTTACTGTCATGCTAAGTTCTGTAGTTTAGTTTTCATTTTTATAGGCAATGAAGAGCCATGATGGGTTTGTGAGTGGTCTGATCAGGTCTGTAATTTGGAAGGATAATTGGAGGTGGTGATGAGGTGGGTGGGAGATGGGGTGAGCAGAGGAGACCATTTAGGAGGCTAGGCTATTGCAATGCGTAGGCATTGCATGAAGAAGCCCTCATGAGATGATGAAGCCCTCAACTATGACAACAGCACTGAGTACTGAAACAAGACAAATTTGAGGAAATGTTTAAGTAAAATCATAAAACTTGGTGACGTTGGAGAGTAGGTCAGAAGGTACAGGATGTATCCAGCACAGTATTTTAGACCACAGAAGGGCTAGGGTCCTTTTTTGTTAAGTTATCTAGAATCATAATGTAAAAACTATTGTTGAAATAATACCAAGCAGCCAGATTGTAGCTATTTAACACCTTGTCAACAAGGATTTGATTATAGAGACTCTTACATTTCTTACCAAAGGAATGTAGATTGTGAATAAAGGGTGGGTTGAAAAGAGAAATGCTATCCCACCATTTTGTGAGTTCTTTGGAATCAGACCTTCCCTTGTTGGAGATGAAGCCATCATTTATGGTCTGTTTGAATGACTAAGTATTCACCTCTTGCTCAGATAGCTTCCCTAGAAACACTTCCTTTGGTGTGAGCAACTTGGATTTACTGCCAGGGCAACACCTCCCATCCAGCACCCACGCTGCCTCCTGGCTCGGTCCTCACTGGCTGGTGTTCATAAACACCACTTTGTTTTGCTTCTAATAAGAGCACAGTCTCTGAAAAGCATGGGCTGAATGTACCACACATTATAACTGTCACTGACATGTGTTCTTATAGGGAAGATCTGAAACCATGGGAGTCTTAAGGATCAGGAAGACAAAGACTGTCTTTTCTCTTAATCCTGCAAGGCCACACCTATGTTTTCCATAAGAAGGAGGGGCAGTCAGATCCTGAGCAAGGTCAAAACAGAAATAGTTTCTCCTACTTCCTGGCAGTACATCCACTGGGAATCTGTTGTGGCCTCTTTTGTGGGCTTTGGAAGGTGTGGCAATGACACTGCTGGCTGCTAGCAGAGTCTGGGAACAGCGTCCCTGACAAGTGCCTTACGTGAGTCTAACCAAGGAGGGAACACCATTTAGAACACCACTTGCCGTGATGTGGCTCTTATCTGTGCCTGTCAGTGAATGGTGACTCCAACAAGCTGTGTTCGGTCACAGTTGTTAGCAGAGCTAATTATAGCAGTCTCGGGTGGGAGGAATCCCAGCAGACACCTCTGAGGGACTTCCATCACAGGTTCAAACATTGGCTTTGCAGGTAAGCAATGGAAACAGGCCCCTTGAGGACTTTTAAACAACAGTTCTCTGCCACTCTGAACATGGATCCATCTTCACTCCGCAATTGGTGAGGGATCGTGTTCAAAAGAGGACCACCAAAGGGAGGAGGAGGAAAGGGGTGCTTAAAGCCGGTAGGGTAAATGTTCTGGATTAAAGGAGAGCACACTTGGGTATTATTCCTTGGGCTGTCTTTGACTCATTGCATGACCTGATGGAGGTCGATTCCTCTATCTGGGCCTCACTGTTCTCTTCTCAAAAGTAAGGGTAATAATACTGGCTCTATTTATATCACAGAGTTCCTGAAAGAATAAAGTAAAATATATATATATTAAAAATAAAAGTTGGGGAAACAGAAAATGCTATATAACTCTAGGTAGTGTAACTGTCATTCTCCTTCTTTTGTTCCACATTTTACTTATAAATGATGAAAGGGAACAAGAAAAAAAATTTGTGCTGTTGTACAATTGCAAACTTCATTCTCTGATGCCTCTGAGTGGTTCTATGGTTTGCTCATCTTCAGATTTGCCTCCCCCTCCCCAGAGTGCCAACTGTAATGTAA
The DNA here is from genome assembly GCA_031878705.1 of Tapirus indicus. Taxonomy (NCBI): domain Eukaryota; kingdom Metazoa; phylum Chordata; class Mammalia; order Perissodactyla; family Tapiridae; genus Tapirus; species Tapirus indicus. Next base: position 45,184,603 of record CM062925.1, read on the forward strand.
AATCATCTCCACTTTGAGGGGTGGAGAAGACCCTAGGAATCTGAAGAGGCCAAGGCCCTGCATCCATCTAGTCTCGTATCTTCACATCACCTGTTGGAGCCCAAGTCCTGAAGGCCTCTTCTCTCCCCTCTCTGGGATACATGATTTGGGAGGATGTCAGCTCTGAATGAGTCCCACAGTCAAACTGGGATTTCAAGGGACACCTCCAAGACAGAACTGAGAAGAATTTGTAAAGTGCACTGAACATGTCTTAGTCTGGGTCTCTAACTACATTCTTGTTCCTGCTGAAAATCACAGCACACTTCTCACTAAGCAAGGCACGTCTGCTTATCTGATGATGCTGTCAGTGAGAGAAAGGATTGTATGATGGATTTAGAAATCAGAGAGGAAAAAGATTTCTTTCCACGGGTTGAAGATTTATCTTTTCCAGATATGCAAAACCAGTCAGAGCATTAAAAAATATCAATGAAAAGTGATCATGTTTTGTGAGCAGGAGGAACCATTTTTGACTTCAAAATAATAAGGAAGATATATAAGGATCCCAAATCCATGGCTTAAAAAAAGTGTTTTGACAATAGGATGCCAGAGGGACTATGAAACTCTTAACTGCCCCCTTATGACGAGGCGACATCTTCACTTAAATGAATGCCTTACATTGAATGTTTAAATTCCCCCCCTTCTCTTTTCTCCTCCCTATCATTTAGCTTTTTTTTTCAATGTTCAGCAAAACTAAAAAGTCTAAAGAGGGAATTGCACATAATTGTAGGCTCTGCACCATTGGCAAAGTGATGCTGCTTCCTAAGTATTTGTAATCATCTGTTCCACCCTTCTTTCCTCCTCCTGGAAAACTTACTTAGAATGACAGCAGTGTCCTTTATTTCTCTTCAAGGCATCCTTTGGCCTCACTTTGTGTACAGGTTATAAAACATATCAAGAATACAATATTGTATTTTCCATGTAGTCACACATATACAAATAGAAAACACCACTTTAAATGAGTAGAGCAAAAGGAGGGAAATATTGAAATTATGTTTTACTTATTAAAGTTATTTGGTAAGGTAAAGATTTAAAAAAAAATACTATCATAACTTGGGGCTGACCTGGTGGCATAGTGGTTAAGTTCACGTGCTCTGCTTTGGCAGCCCCTTCGGGGTTCAGGGGTTCAGATCCCGGGCCGGACCTACCCACTGCTCATTAAGCCATGCTGTGGCGGCATCCCACATACAAAATGGAGGAAGATTGGCACAGATGTTAGCCCCCAAAATACTATTGTAAGCTGTGATCACCCTGGATGTACTGGCCTGCACCTGCCAGCTGGGAGGTTGCTTTGTGCTGTTAGGTAAAAACTCAATGGCATCCTTTGCCCTCTCAACCTTTTCTTTATTACTGGCTTGGAGAAATGTGACATTGCTAAAACCTAACTTGAAAATGCTTCACAGAGCAGGATCCTTGCCAAATTCAGGAATCTTGCTAGTTTGCAAGATGAGAGCTGTCATGCAGAGCAAAAGGCTGATACTAGAAGTCAGCAATCACAATAGGAATAAATCCCACAATATGTGGTTTCTGAATGTCTTAATCTCCTCTGACCTTAAAAGAGTGATGCTGGCCTTACTTTGAGGATAACTTTACAAAGAAAACATAGAGGGAGGTGGAGTTAAATCCTTAAAGTTAGCTCCTCTGGGAGTTCTTTCCCAACTTCTAATATGTTTTTATTACCCAGATTATGAATAGATGCCCATTTTCTCTTCTGAGCATTACATTCCTAATAAAGAACATAATGACACAATGCCTCCCTTGCCTGGAAAAGGGATAAGGAAGTTTCCCAGCTGATAGTTAACCTACTCCAATGATGCAATTGTACATTTTAACCTCTTTTTTAAGGAAGTGTTTTCTATGGTTTGTTGGTTTGTTTCCCTCTCTCCTGCCTTAGTGGGCAGGGCATGGGTTGACCTTGTCAGGAGTACTCAGGGATCATTGCTGGTATCTTCTACACAATGCAGTGCTGCAATAGGGCCATCAGGGTTTCTCAGGAGAGTTGGGTCATGTTGGTGCATTGTTAGTAGTACAATGAGGCCATAGGCTGAACTTGCCTTTAACATATATCCTCTCTACTTCTTGGTATTTCTGAATCATTAAGGAAAGTTCCAATATTAGGCCTACCCTGTTTCTGAGGGTAGAAAGCTTTCCATCAGGAATAGTTCAAATATAACATTTTGGTGTGAGGAAGGGACACCTTTGACACTTAGTGTGGGCCTACAGCTGGATTCTTCTTATTGTGTCTAATCTATTGGCTGGCACTGCTTCTATGAGCTGTTCTTCTCCATCTTTTATATGATTTTAATATTTTCCTTTTCTTGAAGTTTTATGACCTTCTAGGCTTTAGAATTCAGAAGTACTTTGGCTTTGGTAGTCATTCTTTTTGAACCTGAGAGAGGAGGTAATATGCAAAACATCAGTGCCTAAATTAAAGACTGGCTAGATGAAGCCATTCTCTGTTGGCTGTGCCTCAACAGTAGGCATGGATTTCTGTGGCAATGGAGAGATGTAAAATCTGTGCCAGGTGCAGCATTTTTGGTCACAGTATCAAAGTATTCTGGTTTCTGTGGTGAATAAGAGCCCTAGGTCTGGTGCATGTGTCCGTGGACCAGGATGGGTTGCTGTGGTTTACTCTCGAGTGTCAGGGTCACTTTGGAAGGCCCTGAACTCTGCTGCCCAGTTGCTTAGCTCTTCTAAGATAGGCTGAAAGTTATACTTCTCCAACATGGCTTGGCATTTTTAGGTGTTGAGCTAATCAATTAGTCAGGTCTTCAGCTCTTCTCTCTGATGCTTTTTCTTACAGGGTCAAATGAGATATATTTGAAAGCTTCCTGAAAGATGGATACTCTGCCTGTCTCTTCTGAACCTCTCACTTATCATCCTAATGCAGTTTTCTTTCAGTCTACATCTTCTTCCCTCTCCCCACCAAAATTGTTCTCAATAAGGTCGAGTTACCATTTGTATTAGTTTCCTATTGCTGCTGTAACAAATTACCACAAACTTGGCTTAAAACAACACACATTTATTCTCTTAACATTTCTGTAGGCTAGAAGTCTGAAATCAGTTTCACTGTGCTAAAGTCAAGATGTCAGCAGGGCTTGTTCCTTCTGAAGGATCTAGGAGAGAATCTATTTCTTTGCTTTTTCTAGCTTCTGGAGGCCATTTGCATTCCTTGGTTTATGACCCCTTTCTTGTGTCACTCCAACCTCTTTCTTCCATTGTCATATCTCCTGCTTCCTCTTCTGCAGTCAAATCCCCCTTTCTCCCTCTTATAAAGACAATTGTGGTTACATTTAGGACCCACCTGGATAATCCAGGATAATTTCCCCATCTCAAGATCTTTAACTTAATCGTATATGCAAAGTCCCTTTTGCATGTAGGTAACCTTCACAGGTTCCAGGGATTAGGACCTGGATATCTTTGGAGGCTATTATTCTGCCTACCACAGCATTGATTTATTAATTTTCAAACCCAATGTCTTCTTTTCAGTCCTCATCCTAGCTTCTTTAGACATTTAATACTATCAACTACTCTGGGAAAAACTCCTCCTCTGACTTTCAAGATATGGCTATTTTCCATTGATGGGGTATTTTTATTGTGTGTCTCTCCCTCTAGAATGCAAGCCCCTGAGTAGGAACCTTGGCTATCTTGTTTGCTGCTCTATCCCCACTGCTTAGAATAGTGCCTGGTGCTATCAAATAATGAAAGGCATCAAATAATACAAATTGGATGAACTTTTCCCGCTCCTAGTTCTGTGACCTCTCTTTCTCATTTTCCTTCATTGACCCTTCCTCTACCCATGAGGTCAAATCTGGTGTGCCTAAGGGCTTGGTCCTAGCTCACTTTTCTCCTCATATGCCAGATGGATGTAGTTCCAGCCATTTTCTAGGGGCTTTCAAATCTGCACCTTAAGCCCAGACCTCTGATTTGAACTTCCAACTTTGATCTTTACCTGGATATCCCACAAGCATGACAAATTCCCTATGTTCCATCTTTCCCATCCAACAAACACAACCAAAAACTAACCTCCCCTTCCTCTTATACTTTCTGTCTCAGGCAATAGTAAGTACCAGGATTTACCCAATAGCCAAAGCAAGAAGACTGAGAGTCATCCCAGACTCCATGCTTTCTCTCTACTCACTCTTACCCCATCCTCTCCAGTCAATCATGAAGTTTTGTCAACTTTACTCCCAAATGTCTCCTGATATCTAACTCCCATTGCCCTGGTTCAAGTCCTCATTACTCCCATGAGTAAGATATAAATGAACTTAACAAACTGTTCCTCTTCACTTCTCTTGCATGATAGAATGACATGCTCTTAAATTTTCTGGGTGTGTACCAGAGCTACTGATCATTGCCAGCCATGCTTTCAGTCTCTGCTGAGTGGGCAGTGACTATGATTTGCATACCACATGATCTTGGTCCCCATAGCTGATTGGGCCAGGGATGGGTGCCTGATCCAAGGGTGGCTTCTTCTATGGGTTTGATCAGCCAACATATGACTTGGGTGGCTGGTTGTAAACTTGAGTTTAAATTGGTTGTAAATTTGAGTAAAATTCCTCTTTTGAGATTTCAGAATAGAGAAGCTGAGAGACTCAGACCACTGTATTGCTGAACAGAAATGTCAGCAGAAGTGATGGGCATGAGCAGGCTGCAGTTATGACAAAGCAGATACTGTGAGTAAGCAGGGGAGCTGGTGAGCCAGGAGAGAACAAGGAAAAAAACTGAGGCCCTGTGAAAAGGGTGCTGTCTCAGTTCCTGTGGTTCTTTAAGATCACTTCCTGAGGCCTGGCCCTACTGTGAGTCCTATTGTCAGATTTCCATGAGTTGCTGCATTATTATAAACAAACAAACAAATCAACCCTAGTCTGAGTGAAGCCCTGCTTCCTGCAATAAGTTGGCCAAAGAGTTCTGTGTTCCAGTAAGGCCTTTTAATGTTATGATGAGACATCTGGAAGAAAACAGCACTGTAACTGCTCTCAGAACAGCAATATGCAGTCCCAAACTCAGTGTTTATTCCACTCCTTTAACACTCTGTATCTTATGGGTTTTAGTTTACTTGTTTGAAATTCTAATGTCAGAAATTTGTTGTTTGGTTGAAGTCCCTGTACTTCCTATACACCTATAACTACTCAGGTGGTTCAGCACCTATAACAAGTGCTCCAAAAGAACAAACCTCCAGTGTCTCTGGCCAGCCCCCGGATTCTCTCCCTCTTAGCTCAGCAGACCCTGAAACTCTTGGAACTTTCCCAACTGGTGGCCCAGGATAAGGATCAGCAACACTAGGACACAGGGGCCACACAGCTGTCATGGTGCCTGGAGTAGGGAAGAAGGAACACAGGATGCTCAGACACACAAGTGGGCCATCTTGTCTATGGTCCCTCTCCCCTGTTGGATTTATATTTAATACATCCTCATTCTTGACCCCCCTCCATTGCTTCTATTCTACCAACAAAACCTGGTTTAAGTCTAATTTTCTGTGAAGCCTTCTTGCTACTTTCCCCATCTGGCTGCTGTACCGTTTTATGTCTCTGTTCCAGCCCTCACTGCACTATGTTGTAGTGCTTTACCAACTTGCCTCTCCTTGCTCCCCAAAAGACAAGGACTAAGACAAGGACTGTGCCTTATTCATTTTTAAACTCCCACCACCTACCATTGTGCTTCAGTGTTGTAGGGACTTCTATTAAATTTCTATTGCTGTATAACAAATTACTACAAACTTAGCTTGAAATAACACACATTTATTATCTCACAGTTTCTGTAGATCAAAAGTCTAGGCATGGGTGGCTGGATTCTCTGATCAGCATCTCACTGAACTGAAATCAAGGGGTTAGCCAGGGCTGTGGTTCTCATCTGGGGTTCAGGATCCTCATCTGGTCTTGCTGGTTATTGAGAGAATTCATTTCTTGAAGCTGTAGGACTGATGTTCTCATTTTCCTGCTAGCTGTTGGCCAAGATCTACTCTCAGCTTCTAGAGGCTGCCCACAGCTTCTTGCCATGTGGCCCCTCTAGGCAGTTCACAACATTGATGTTTGCTTCCCTTTAGGCTAGCTGGAGGACATCTCTCTGATTTCCTCTTCTGCAACCAGCCGGAGAGAGCTCTCTGCTTTTAAAGAGCTCACCTGGTTAGATCAGGCCCACCCAGGATAATCTTCCTTTTGCCATATAATGTAACATAATCACAGCAGTAATATTTCATCATATTCATGAGTTCTACTCACACTCAAAGGGAAGGAGGTTATACAAGGGTGAGGGTTCATTGGGGTCATCCTAGAATTTTGCCTACAACAGGGCTCAATGAATATTTATAATATCAAATAAGATGTGTTCCAGAAATTCATAAATTATAAACACTGCTATTCAGTTGTAAGATTTTTTTTTATTTTGTCACTTTGGAAGGAGTTTAAGTTGCTTCCAAAATTGTGTTGGATCCAGAATGGTTGAGGATACTGTATGTGACATAACACAATGAGACCCCTGCAGTGAACCCAGGTAGAACTGGAAATTTGGGGTGGGTGGCAAGACCTGGTTTGACAGCTAACTGGCTGTGTGACCTTAGGCTAAGTCCCTGAAACTCTCTGAATGTCAGATTCCTCCTCATATATAAAATGAGGGGGTGGGACTAGACAATGTATTATGTTGGCCAGTTCTAATATTCTGTAATTTCTAAGACTAACTCATGCTGCTCAGATTAAAATATATGGACTCACAATATTCAAATTCATTAAAATAGTTTGCAAAAGAATTTCATTATAGATGAAATTCCAATGGTGTGACTTTAAGAGGAAAAGGCAGTTTTGTTTGTAAGTGAATCCATTCCTATATTGGTTGAACCTGACTAAATATAAATAAGGGTACACAACTACATTTTTAATATATAAAATGGTGAAAAATATTTTGTCTTTAGATAACATATCTGTCCAGTTATGGTCAGAAGTGAATTTTCCCCAAAAGATTAAAACCTGATAAAACTACTGTTTTATAAGTTGAATTAACTCAATTGATGATAATTGAATAACTATCAAAGGCAGTCCTCAAATATTATGAATCAATTCACTGACTATGTGTAAAGCATATTGAGATTCTTATATACATTCTGGGGGTTTAAATCTTTCTTTTGTTTTTCTCTAATGAAGCCTCTTTGACTAGGATAATTATTCTCTTCCACCCAGAGAAATAAACTCTTGGGGGCCGGCCCAGTGGCATAGCGGTTAAGTTTGTTGTGTTCCGCTTTGGTGGCCTGGGGTTCACCGATTTGGATCCTGGACACGGACCTACTCACCTCTCATCAAGCCACGTGGAGGCAGCATCCCATATAGAAGAACTACAACTCTACAACTATGATACACAATTATGTACTGGGACTTTGGGGAGAAAAAAGAAAAAAAAAAGAGGAAGATTGGTAACAGATGCTAGCACAGGGCTACTCTTCCTCAAAAAAAAAAATGAACTCTAATTTTAAACAGGTATTATTAAATCTCACTGAAATAGGCTTCATGCAGATGTATTTGTTAAGATGGCCCTTTATTGACTGTGCACAGTTATTAACAATTCACATTTCACTTTATCTACTGAATGGAGGAGCATTTATTCTTTCATTAAAAAGTTAAGCCCTTAGGGCAGCAGCAGGGACACAGAGCTTTCTTCCTATAAACAGCACTGTCCAGTGAATATGAAATGCTTCCATATTAACACAGAAGAGAAAAGCAAATAAAACAAATGGACTTCTGCCCTCCATCACCCCCTCCCTACCAATACGCTCCTCTTATTTTATAATGCCAACAGGTCAACAGTTCCCACATTGGTACTTCCATCAATCAAAAGAGGAATGTCAACATTTATTTGGCACCACTGAGTTCAGAACATCCTTTGGGCTGTGTGAAAGTGACAAAAGGAGTATGAGGCCATGGTCATTTCCTCAGGAAGATGCCTGCTGAACAGAGAGGGTGGAAAATCATGAGGGCATTTGTCAGCCTCCAGCATCCTGCCGCTCAAGTTTCTGGAGCTGTTTTTCAAGTTTTGAGATGTTTACTCGATGCATCATCAGAAACTGGCCATTCAAATGAAAGACGGGGATGTCAAATTTATACCTTTCATACCAAGTGGAGTTTTCTGGAAGTGTGATGTCCACCTCCTGCAAAATAAACTGAAACAGAGACAGACTAAAGCTTTATATTTTAGAGAACATGGAACAATGCAATGACTGCAGTGACAAACCGATCCCCAGACTTGTTCTAATGCTGAAAGTTGGTGATTGATTGTTTGAGGTCCAAAGTGATCTAATGTCCCTGATTTCCACAACTTGATGGATTTCATTATATTCTCTAACTCTTGAATTTGCTACTTTTCTGTTACACCTGTTACATTCAGCATTGAGCACTACTAAGTTCCCCGTGAAATACAATATGTCCCAACTGGGAAGGGGACCAAGAATCAGGACAGACATGTTTTGGTTGTAAGAGTGGGAAAGGTGTCATGGTTTGCTGCAGGAAAACACTTCCTTGGAAATGACCAGATAAAAGGAATGGGGACAAAAGTTTAAAGCAAGCAGAATACTGCACCTGCTAGTTAACTTTGACTCATATTAAGAGTCACAGTAAGACCAATACTGCTCAGAGAAAAACACTTAGGGGTAATGAATTTTATGGAAATCAGCCCTAAATTCTCTCTGAAGACTAGAAAATTTAAATGAAAACTCATCTAATCTCTTCCCCTAAAGAAAGGATCCAGGCAGATACTTTATACCACAGACACGGTCTGTTCCGTATACATAGGGCCGCGCTGTATCATATTACTCTGTTTTTATAAGGCTCCAGTACTTCCTTGGCTTCCTCACAAAGCGGACATGGATCCTACAAGAAGAAAAAAATAAAGCCAGTAAACCATAAGAATGGCTTGCAGCCTGACAAAAGCCACAAGAAGCAGATTATACTTATTTTAAAGGACTGTTTTCTACCAGGTTAATTACACTGTTTTATTTCCAGAGCAAAAGACTGCCATAGAATCTTATAAATAGCCAGTCTTTCCTGGTAAATGGGCTCTCAGCATTTTTCAGTTGTTTTGTTTTGATTTTTCTCCATAAATAAATCTATCTAATAAATTTAGATGTTCACATTTGTTACATATATTTGTGTGTGTATATATGATATATATGTGTGTATATGTGTATATAATGTATACACACATGTGTGTGTAACAAGTGTAAGCATCTAAATTTATTATATATATGTATAGATATATACATATACTTACACACACATACACACTAAATTTAGATGCTTACATTTTTTGTTACTGGCTTCATCTAACTGATATATGGGGAGATGATTTGCACTGATCTATAGTCCTATGGCTTTGTCCTTCCTATGTCAGGAGTATTTTTCTGGCCTAGCTGACATCACCAGAATAGCTTATGTCTGTTTTGATTGGGGGGCACTGAGCTTTGCCAGCCTGTTTTTCCTAATCAGTCCTCAGGAATAAACGCTTTGAAATGGAGTTAGACAGTGACTGCCCCATCTTTAAAAAGGGAAAAATCTCTATTTGGATGATGATTGTACCAACTCATTAATGTTTTGCCTGTTTTCTCATTACAAGTGTCAGCATTAGGTTTCCCAAACTAATGCTTGAGGAGGAGCTCCACCTGAGGAGCAAGCAAGCATTAGTGCCCATTGTTGTTTGCACTCTTTAACCACCCAGTGGAGAAATCTGTTGAGAATGTGGTGGATCATTGGCAGATTTTAAAGGCTTCTCAGCTCTTGACTCTATGGATAGGGACTAGCTATAGGTTCTCTTGCATGAGCTCAAAATAGACTCAACATTACCGATGCTTACATAAAACCTGCTTTTTAACATGACAGGAAGAGATGAGCTGTTATGTAAAAGAAAGGCCCCTCCTCCAACTTAACTCACAGCTTGCTTTGAAATAAGGACCCAGATCATCAAACGGCAGTCTTCATTCATAAGGGTCTTTCTGGCCCAGAGAATTAGGCTCATCCTGTTATTATTAGCATTATCAATAAACAGATTATGGATAGTCTGTGATGTTTTAAGATAATCATGTTGAAATTTTCTGAGAAAGTTTCAAAATTCAACCGAAGATCTTAAAAGCAAAAGCAAAACAAGAACAAGCTAAAATTGCAGAAGTACCAAAGGTACCGACATTTTGCTTTTATATTAAAAAACTTTAGTAGATCCTAGATCAGGTTTTTTGTTTTGTTTTGCTTTTTTAAACATGGAAGTCTGTGCAAATTATCATGTTTATATTTATTTTTTGAGGAAGGGTTCATCAAATTTTACAGGCCTATGAAAAAAAGGGTAAGACCCAGTGGTCTGGACCATTCAAACATTCTTCTCTAGGATTTTCCCTGGGGCCAATAGAGTACTTATTTACTCTGTCCCTGAATTGTAGTGGAAATTTCTTGGATTGGCCGTCTACCACCCACTCTCCTTTCTTGTAACAAGAATGCTGTGATTTTGCCTCACAGGAATTGCTCTCAGCATGTGGCTGACTCCATCCCTGAACAAGGTTGGAACATCTGACTTAGGCTGAGGCATCAGCACATGCCATCCCTCTGACTATGTAAGGCTCAGCGATCAGCCAGTCAGAGCCAATGGATAGCCATGAGGCCTTTGCTGGAGTTTCTGCAGATATCCAAGATGTGAGATCTGGGGTTTGGGATGGCTGCAGTGATCCATGAGAAGAGCTGGAGTGAGGACAGACTTAACCTAGATGTGGAGCTGAAGAGATTGGGAACATGCTTAGTTTCAGAATCAAGTTACTTCCGAAACCAGACCAATCCATAAATCCTTTTTTTATTTTAAGCCACGCTGGGAAGTACTTTCTATTATTTACAACTGAAAGAGACCTGATATTGTACTTTTTCTTTCACTGGATTGTGAACTCCTGAAAGTGACAGTGATATCTTATTATATGTCTAATGACACAAATCAAGGGTTCAATACAAATTTTAAGCTGAATGGAAGATTAGTGTGGTTTTTTTGGCAGATGTTTTCAGCTAACTTGGCTGTTGCTCAAACTGAAAAATAGTGCAGAATAGTTAGGCTGACTGAGCTCCATTAGCCTTCAGGGATTATTCTATTTTTGTGGTTAATTCTCACATGCATTTCTCATGTGTACACACAGATGATGAAATATTTTTGTTCCATAATTTACACCAGTGCAATATATACTTATGGATATGAAAAGTAGTTTATTCTTTTAGCAAGAAATTAATTTTTACAAATTACTTCAACTTTGTTCTTAGATAACCATCAGATATTTTCAAATTGCTAAAATGCCTAAAATCTGAAAAATCTATTAAACAAAAGACTTTTTTTGTTTGAAGTGCACTATCATTCACTAAAGTTAATTCTATTACCCTGCACTTTCTTTCTTTTTTGATTATAAATCATACAAAGTAATGTTAACTAGCAAAAGGAAATCAGAAGTGTTTGTATTACAAATTTCAGGGGAAAAAGCTCTTAAAAAATTTAAACTAGCCTTATGGCTTAAAACTAGTGTTAGGGATAAGAAAACAAATAGAGCCAATCCTCATTATTTGTGGATTCTATATTTGTGAATTCACTTATTAGCTAAAACTTATTTGTAACCTGAAAGTCAATACTCATGGAGATTTGCAGTCATTCATGGACATGCACGTGTAAAGAGCAGCGAAAAATTTGAGTTGCCCAAAGTGCACGTTCCTAGCAGAGGTGGAACAAGACGATGCTCTGCCTTCTTGCTTCAGCTCTCGTGCTGTAAACAAGTATCTTTTTCACAATCTACTTAGTGCCATGTTTTTCATATTTTTGTGCCTTTTGTTTGGTGATTTTGCTGTTTAAAATGCCCCCAAGCATAGTGCTGAAGTGCTATCTAGTGTTTCTAAGCACAAGAATGCTGTGATGTGCCTTATGGAGAAAATATTGTGTTAGATAAGCTTTGTTCAGGCATGAGTGTATAGTGCTGTTAGCTGTGAGTTCAATGTTAATGAATCAACAATATATATTAAAGTGTCTAAACAGAAACACACAAAAAACAAGGTTACCTATTGATCACTTGACAAAAATGTTGTGACCAGAAGCTCATAGAAATCTAACCCTATATTTCTCCTAAGAGCAACGGTTCAGTACTTGCTTATTTAGTGTTTGTGGTGAACTTGTAAAACATAACTATCACACATAACAAGAATTGACTGTATTTCTAAGTGATACATTTGTAAACATCATATTATAACCTGATAGTTCTTTCTTTCAATGTAGGGATCAGATGACTATTAAATATACTAACTTCCCCTCTGATAATTGTGAGACAATGAGGTATCTGGGTAGGAAACAGTTACTACTGTTGTAACTGTAACTGAAAAATTGAGGAGCAGGTCTGAAGCAAGTTTATTCCATTGTTTTCCTTTCAACATTTTCCCCTTTCTTAAACGTACAACTTTCTCTACCCAACAATTTTAATACTTTATGTTTTTAAAGTAGTAATTTTTCTTTTTCACTCTGTACCTTTGTGAATAAGGTCAGCACAGGCAGAACAGTCTTAGAGGCAGAGAGATTCCTCGAGAGGAGTCGAAAGGAGGATTTGGCAAGTTGCATGCTATTTCCTTGAAACCAGAGCATCTTAATTCTGCCAAAAGAAAGACCAGTAAACTTATGTGCCCTAGACTTTGCTCTTTATAATATGAACAGGAAGCTGCAAGCCTATGATGGAATTTAAAGACTTCAGAATTGCTTCTTGGAGTCCAGGAGTGTCAGAGAGGCCCAGATATTCACTGTATTCCAAACAAAAGAGAATTTAGAATGGGGAAAAGCCCACATTTATGGATCTGCTGTGTGCCTAATCATTTGATTTCTGTAAGCAAACTGCATGGGTTTGTTAATTTGAATACAAAATTAAATTTCACCTGCAGATTTTGCCAGCATCCTAAAGATCCCCTAAAATGTGGAGGTTTCCTGAGATGGTTTGTATTCACAGAGATAGCTTATCTTATTGGCAAGCGTTCAACACCCAGCCGTTCAACACCCAGCCACCGTCACAGTAAAGGAGACAATAAGTAAGCAGCACAAGTCCCCAGCTGAAGGTTAAAGCTATCACTTATGAGATCTATGCCCCTCTGCTGCAAGAGATGGGGAAACATAGGGCTGTACTTAGTGGAAGTACAGGGGGGAATTAGGCTGAGTTAACTTGTTAGAAATAAAAAACTACTCAACTCCTTAAGAAGTATTTTAAAAGGAGATTTCCACCATTTTTGAAAACATACACAAATGTACTAGTGTTTCTACTGGAGATATTCCAATAAGAACAGCTTGGTAATAGCAGCACCCCAAACATTAGGCTTTGAAGCTCCCTCATCCTGCTACTTTGCTTGACATAAGATACCTTACTTATTCCTAGTTATTCTATTGAGTGTCCAGCTTTGTCCTTAAAACTACAAATATAATTTCACTCTTAAAACACATATGCACTGATGACTTTATCATTTGTCAATATTTCAAAGATAAATTCATTCCTGGGATCTTCATTTCTTGACTTCACTTTACTCTCCAACTTTATCTATCACTTTCCCTCCCTTATCTTGGCAAGTTGCAGCTGCAAAGATTCTCCTTCTCTTCCTTAAATACTCAAAGATCCTTGGGATCTCTGCACGCTGTCCCTCTTCATGAAAAACTTTTAAGAATCTTCTCCTCATTTGGTCTGGGCTCATATCACCTCCTTAGCGATGCCTTAGTGACTATCTTACCAATGTGGCCAGCCCACCACTCTCCATCCTCTTACCTTGATATAGTTTTCTTTTATACTTCACTATCTAAAATTGTTTCTTTACCTATAACTTCCCTCTACTACAATGTGAGTTCCATAGGAGCAGGTACTTGTCCACCTCAGTATCCCCTAGCATCTACAATTAACCTGGCACATGGTAGCTGTTCAAATATTTGAATGTTAAGAGTATTGGTGAGCCTTTTTCCCCCTCTTTAGTCTCACCTTTAATCCTGATCAGATACTCAGTGTGCAGAGCAGTCTCTATTTGGGGGCAGATCTCATATCATAACTAAATGTTAGTACTCCTCAGGGTGTCCATGAGATTGTGGGCCAGGGTGCTGCAGCTGGCCCCAACCCTTCACCAGATCTTGAATCTCCCCATGCTCTGCTCCACAGAGCACGACTATATTAATTATGTGCTAATCTCTACTAGTGACTAGGCTTCTCAGTGTAAGATTAGCTTTAAACTCATTTCAAACAGAATGATATGACTTTAGAGAAAAACACCAACCTACATCAAACTAGCATAAAGCCCACACGACAAAAAGATCAGATTCTGATCCGTGAAAACAATAATCTTTCCTTCACTCTTAAACCAGTAGTCTTCCACTTCTCCTCGGATCTCCCTGCTAACTAAACGAACCTGATAATGCATTCAAAAGGAATGTGATGAGGAATTTTGCAAGGATCTGCTACCCAGCATTATTCCATGGTGGAAAGCGGATCTGAACAATTTCACAATATGCTGTGCCACTCTCAACTAAGTGTTAAGCCCTGGTATGCACATTTTCTATAAATTCAGCCGAATCAACAACTCCAATAGGTGAATGTGATTGGAGACAATAGCTTCTAAATATTGTCTGGCTTTGTCTACACAGCATGGAAATGAAGGGGGAAAACAGAATGTTAGCCATGTTTATGGTAGGTAAAAATTTCTGCATCATTGGTTTTGGGAAGGCCCTATGCCAACAGTGGCATACCCTCATAGGGTATGCAGTTAAAAAAGCTGTACTATATGGAGGAGAAAAAAAAATTTTTTTTAATTAATTTTGTTAGAGTAAAGGCAGAAAGACGGCCCTTGGAAATAAGATGGATCAGGTCATCTCTGGCAGTGACCTAAGACTAAAACCAGGACAGTAAACTGTAGCTACGAGCTTTTGGTGGGAGGATTTAAGATTTATTGATGTCTGGCTGGTAAGGAAAGGAAAACGTATTGCTTTTACCTAGCTGAGTTGAGACTGAGGTGTTAAGGCTTTAAAAAAAAGATTCACATTCACAATGGAAATCTGCTTCAGTATTTCCAACATGACAAAACATAGCATGTGGTCTTGGTTGCACCCAAGACAAATAAAACCTGTCACAGTAAACAGAGTTGCTATTCATTCCAGATTTGCTGGAATATTTGTTCAACCAACCCAGAGAGCTAAGTAAAGTCTTCAGTGATGCTACAACCATTCTGTTTAAAACTAGTTCTCTTTTCCACTATTAGTCTCCATTTCTACTTTTTTACATGTATTTAATTACTTAAACATGGCACAATGTTTACCGAGAAATGAATTAGCATGATGCAATTTTACTACCTGCATATTTTCCAAATGCCCTAAGGCACATGCATTTTACCGCATTGTTAAACTAACTTATTTCTTTGTAAGCATTGTATTATAAAATTATATTAGAGCCTGATATAAAGAAAAAGCTCCCTACACCTCTCCTAGGCAGAAATAAGATATTAAGGCTAAAATTCTGAACACTGGAGTCCACTTAGTTCTAGACATAAAAAATATAATGGAAAACAATACACTCCAATTGGAAGTCTATAATATTCTTAGAATATTTGATTAACTCTGTAAACCCTAACACCATTGCTGTCAATGTCACATTCACCTAATCATGCCTTGTTGAAGTAAAATCTTAATAAGGGCTACTCTGTCAATGTGACATTTTCATTAGTTCTATTATTGTTGAACAGTATCTCAGCACTATAAAAAATATTCTGAAAGGTGGTCTCTGCCTGTTAGCTCATGACTGGGACAGGACAACACCTTTTTGATTATGTCATTGAATTTAGTCATGAAATATGTGTCCTTACTACACACACAGACACAATTTTATCTTTTGTGTTTTGTTATATGCCTCTGTGATATGAGCAAAAAGAGCCATGTTCATAATATCAAAGAAGCACAATTGGGTCACCTTTGTCCCAGACAAAAAAAAAGCAAAAGGCATAAGACTGGATTTAGAATGTGCCTAAAACAAATTCCACAGCCCAACAATAAAGACGGTGACTCCTGCTGTTTCAAGTCCACTGCCGCTCAGAGGCATGGATCACCCTGAAAGAGAAAGAGAATGCTAGCTTTTCAACAAAACTTAGGCTGACTTCAGTGGTCTTTATGGCAGAATCAAATACAACACGGGGGGAGGACTGATTGGACCAATTCAGCCCTCCTTGAAGCCAGATAAGGACGATAACTTAACTTTATAGCATTTTCCCTGCGAAGCACTGAAGGGCAGACCATTAAAGCAACTGATTACAGTACAGAAAGAAGCCAGGGTCGTTTGAGCCTTTATTAAGGATTATTCATTTCTTGCATGAGGAGCTGCCCAGGCTATGGCTGTACATCACTTATGTGGGGCTCCTGGATTCTTCAAACACTGTGTGTGTCTGATTAGAAGGGAAACAACATTGTTCTCGCTTGAGTAGAGAAACTGACCTTCACTGACCAGAATTTTTATTCATACAAAGAATCCTTTGGCACACCAAATCTCCAAGCTCAAATGATCTCTCATCAGCAAGCTGCAGAGTTAGTTCATGTGCAAAATCAAAAAGTCTATATAAACCCAGGTACCGCCTTGGTTATTAACAGGTAATGTTGGAGCTTCTTCACAAGAGTATAATGTAAATTTAATGCTGAGCTGACATTAACCAAACACTATTACCGTAGCTCTCACTGAATCTGTGTTCCATAAAGAGAGGCTCGGGGCTTCTGTTTAGTCATTTGTGCCATGTGAGATGTTAAGTGCTCCATTTCATATTCATTACCATCTAAGTATAACGTTCCTATTTTTACCCAAATGACTAGAAACACACACACACACACCCCTCTATTCGGAACAAAACCCATATTTTAAATTACTGAAAGTTTACGTAATGAGGTGAGGTTGCTCTTAAAGGATTCATCTAGGTCAGTGGGCTCTACCTAATCCAGGGAAACAGGGACAAACGATACCTCCCTAGTGCTCCTCTGTGCTTTTGGTCAGCCTGCTGTGTCCAAACCTCCCTCTCTCCCAAACAAGTGGGAACCTAGCCTGGGATCTTGGGTGCAAGTGTGGAGCCAAGAGTGACAAGGAGAGGCAGCACAGGCACACAATCAAAGCTGAAAATTGAGCAGATATTTGGAGGTGTCAATTCCAAGGAGCTAAGCAGGGCTAGAATGAGGCTAGAGAACAGAAACAGGGAGTAGTGGGTAGAAGGCCCAAGCTGGAGAAGGGCCCTCACTCACTGGCATGGGTGGGATCTCAGGTGCTTTTGCAGTGCCTCAGCCTCAACAGTCAGGGTACCTGGCCAGGGGAACTGCCTAGGAGGTGGAACCAACTCAGACAAGATGTTGCAACAAAGATGCTGAGCTAACCATCCACCTGTGGGCCCACATGTACATGATGTCATGCTCAGCCTCATTCTTTTCTTTTCAATTGAGGTATAACTGACATAGAACATTATATTAATTTCAGGTGTACAACATAATGATTCGATATTTGTATACATTGTGAGATCGTCACCACAGCTTCATTCTGGCAATGCAGTTGGACTGCTGATGAGACCCACATAACACATGAAACCATGAGCAGGCCCACATCATGCCCCAGCTATGGGGAGCAAGAAGCAGCCTCTCACATGTCCACCACACTCCCTGCAGCTGGAAGTAGACTTACAGATTTCAGTGCTCACAGGATCTCCACACAGGGGGCCAGAGAAGCCAGTAGAGAATCAGTTCCAGAAGTGAATGATTGGTCACATGAGTGCCTAGTGACAAAACCCCTTTTTACTTCCCTTCAAATTGTTACCATGACTGTGGGATTTCCAAGTATCTGGATGTCTCTATTCTACTACATGTACTCAATGGGTGCTATGTCAACTTGTATTCAACACACTGCTCTGTGAAAAGTTTGTTTTTTTTTTTTTTCTTTGTGAGGAAGACCAGCCCTGAGCTAACATCCATTGCTAATCTTCCTCTTTTTGCTGAGAAAGACTGGCCCTGGGCTAACATCCGTGCCCATCTTCCTCTACTTTATATGGGACGCCACCACAGCATGGCTGACGAGCAGTGCATCAGCAGGCGCCCGGCGTCCGAACCGGTGAACCCCGGGCTGCCAAGCGCGAACTAAACCGCTGCACCACCAGGGCGGTCCTGTGAAAAGTTTTTTAACTGTCTAAAGTGTGGGCCTTGCCTATCCAGTAAGATTACAATTTCACTGAAGGTATACAGCATTTACATATTCACCACTTACTACATGCACTGTGCCCCCCTATCCCACCCCCTTCAAATTCTCAGTAAAATTAAGCCATTATTTTTTTCTTCATCCTGCCTGGTGTTAAGCCCATTTCTTTCCCAACAAATAAAACTCTCAGGTGGAGAAATCAACTCCACATGCTAGATACAAGCAACAAGAATAATACAAGCAACATAATAATAGAATAATAATGTACTTCAGTGGATTCAGAAGGGATTTAAATTCTTAACTGAAACTATAAATACAGGAGAGATTACAACAGGGACATCTAATGGGCAACTTTGAATGTTATAGGAGAAAGGAGGAGAAGAGTACTGGGGGCTGAGACTGGAGGTGGTTTCACAAGCGAAGGATCCTAAGTCATGTAGGATTTGGATATGTAGAAAAAAGGGGAAGCATTCTAAAGTTGGGGTTAGACACAGAGGCGCTGAGGTAGGAATGCTGTGGCCTGTTTGATGGGAGCCACTGAAGAGTTTTGAACCAGAAAGCAATGTGATAAAATCAGTGTTTTGGAAGACTGATCTGGCAGCAGCACGCAGGATGGACTGCAGAGGAAAGGAGAATGGAGGCGAGAAAGAGTTAGAGGTCAATTATGACAATCCAGGTGTGGGATGAGAGTCATGCATTTATTCATTCAACAATTATCTGATGTTTTCCATGTATTAGATACTATTCTAGATGCTGGATTCAGTGGTGTACAGGAAAGCAGGGTACCTGCCCTCATGGTGTCCATAGTCTAGTGATGTTAAAGAGACTCTTTAATGTCAGACGATATCCGACAGTGCTAAGTGAGGGGAGGAAGTAAAACAGGGTGATGTGATGTGACTAAGGCAGGTCCTTTAAATAAGGTTCTCTGAGCAGGTGTCATTTTTGCTGAGACTAAAGGGTGAGAAGGAGCAAAGATCTGAAGGAGGAGCATTTCAGGTGAGGGAACAGTAAGTACAAAGGCTCCAAGGTGAGGACAACCTTGACTTATTGGAAGAAACAAAAAGGACCATGTGGCTGAAGTACAGTCAACAAGTAAAGAGTGGCAGGAGATGGGGCTCAAAAACGGTCAATGGCGGGGTTGGATCACCTAAGGCCTCACGGGCTATGTCAAGGGATTGAGGTTTTATTTTCAGTACAATTAGATTTAGAGGAGGGAAGTGACGTGATCTCATATACATTTAAAGATCACTTTAGCTGCTGTGTGAAGAAGGGATTTTTGGGGGGCAAGATGGAAGCAGAGACCAAGTTAGGAGGCTTCTGCAGTAGTCTGGATGAGAAAGGATGGTGGTGTGGACAGGGCCACTGGGACCTGCCAATGAATTGGATATGAGGAATTAAAAATGATGGTAAGGACAATCCCAGTTTTGGTCTTGAACCTCTGGGTGGTGGCAGTGCCATTTACTAAAATGAGGAAAACTGAGGGAGGAATAGATTGAGTGATGTAGGGACCAGGAGCTCAGTCAGGGGCAAGTTGCAGCTCAAGTAGAAAGAGGCATATACAGGTTTGGTAGTCAGGAGAGAAACCAGGACTGAAGGTAAAAATTTGAGACTCCATCACTCTAAGGGTTGTATTTACAGCTCTGGAAGTAGATGAGATGATCGAAATAGCAGAGAAAAAGAAGAGGGCCAGGACAGATCTCTAAGGCAATCCAACATTTAGGAATTGGGTAGAGAGGAGCCAGCAAAGGAGGCAGGCAGAAAGGCTCTGAGGTAGGAGGAAAACCAGGAAAGTGTGTCATCACAAAAGCCAATGAGAGAAAGTGTTTCCAGAATGAAGGAGTTGTCAGAGTGATGAGGGCTTGGATTAGGAAAGGGGTAGTGAAAAAATCTACCACAAATCAGATGAGATGTGTCTGATGTTGCCCCAAAGGAATGAAATCTTTCAATCAATGCCTACCCCTAAAGTGAATGGCCTTGTGTGGTTCTTGCCTAACTTAACATCGCAACCAAAAGGAGGTCTTTCTGGTGAAGATGGAGGCAGTGGGTTGGGAGAGAAGAGTGGAGGCAAAAATTGACTGAGTATCTTAAAAAGAGATAATAAATGTAAAAATCTTTGTGTAAGTTATAAAGCAGAATAGAGAAATAAGGCTTAACTATTTATTACTAAATAATACTAAAAGTATGGTCTTGTTATTAATAATAATGATGATGATTCTATTGACTGAAACGTGCTTTTACTGGCCTCAAATGGAAGATTTAAAACTCTACGAATAATAGTCAGAAAAACAGGGAACTGCAAAACCAAAAAATACTTCCAACAGAAATAGCTGAAAATTTCAGATTGTGAACATTACTTAAATAGGAATTTTCAAGACAGGATATCACTGATTAAAAGACCCAATATGTTTATCTTCTACTAAGACTGAATATCTAGACCAGCAAATACCTGGGCACCAGGTATTGGCTTAACTTACTCAGGCTTCACAAGATTACAGAACAGGGCACTGAAATTTAGTTTGCAAGGAGTCGAGGTTTCCCCTTGATAGGTTTTGAACAAAGGCCAGTTCCTGTCTAGTTGCTCCTTCCCAATACTTGCCTTTATAGTTTCAAAGAAGAGAAAATTCAGTACTGCTATTATATTACCAATGATATCCTCAACCCATGTAGATCAAAACAGAAGCTGCCTAGATAATGGTAAAGTTGGATTTTATTAATAATATTTAAAGACAAAACTGATTCCAAAGTAGTTTTTTTTTTTGAGGAAGACTGGCCCTACGCTAACATCTGTTGCCAATCTTCCTTTTTTTCTTTTTTCTCCCCAAAGCCCCAGTACATAGTTGTGTATCATAGTTGTATCCAAAGTAGTTTTGAATAAATTGTGTAGAGAAGTCAAAGTAATTTAAATGAACACAGCTCTCACTAACTCATCAGTCAGGACAATTAAGCACAAATGGTATACTTCTTCATTATGAACTTTAAAGTTACTCTTCATGTAGAGTTTCAGTTGGAAACCAGTATGGTTGAATTTCTGGGTGCATTTTTGGGTGAGGACTTCATAAATATAAACTGTAAAGACAGGCAACTGCCACTAACTAGTTCTGAGACGCTAGGCAATTCCTCACGTCTTTAAGCCTCAGTTTTAGCAACTGTAAAATGGAAATACTACCCCTGTCCTGTTCTCTCATTTTTCAGAGACCTGGAGAAACTGTGCCCACAGGCTTTGGGTATCAGGTGTCCTCCTGATTGGAGAAGGGGAAATCACACGCAGAAGAAATGCCATGGCAATAGCCCATGACGTCAAAAGGCCCCGAACAAAGACTCTGAAGTAGTTCTTATCTGTAGGAGCCTAAAATGCTAGTCCATTTAAAAAGGACCATAATTCATGCATAGATCCATGCAGAAGTGTAAAGGCACCTGCTCATCGCAAACTCACTTCTCTAGCTTCTCAGTCATAACCGGGAAACCTTGGCATCAGAAAGGACCCAGGAGGGAAATGGAGGAGGTGACATTAGAGTGGCCAGGCACTCATCTCGCAAATGTTTGAGCATCTGAGATGGAAAAGCACCTCCAAAAAGGAATAATGTATTTTTCTTTCTTACTATTAGACACATTTTAAAAATGCTTTTTAATGACAGACCTTTGTCATCTTGGCATTCTCCACATCCAGAAGCGCCACTGTGGTCCTGAGGCCTATAGCAAGCTGACAAATGTGAAGTGGAAGGAGAGAGGAATCTTCAGTGTAAGCAGGAGTTTGTTTTGGAATCTTTGGACCTTAGCAGTCACACTTTCCTGATCACTGCTTCAGAGCAGTCTACTTGGTAATGGGGTTGGTGCACATGACAACGTCAGGGAAAGGTTTCCAGAAAAACATTCAGCTGAAAAATAAGATGAAGATGCTAATCAAGAACAGTAATGTACTGTTACTATACACTCTAATAGTCAGGGGTTCAAAGGGGATTCTGGACTAATTCATGCTAACACAACAGGGCTTGCACATACTGCACCCCTCCCATCATCCTCAACCCCAAAGACACTAACTTAGCATCTGGCCTGGAGCCAGAGAGGCATATTCTGAATTCAGAGTGTGCAACAATGTTCACTACAATTACGACATAATGACTGTAAAGCTATTCCTGAAAGCCAAGAAAACCTGAATAATGTGGTTGGGTTATATCACATATGAGGGCTTAACAGAGTTTAAAAACCAATTTGAAAATTCCTTCATTCCATAAAGAAAGCACTAAGATGAGGGCAAAATCATTCTAGTTCAAGGGATGGGAACAAAGTGCATAAGGAATTATGCAGACTCCTTTCCACATTATCCTTTTTAACCAAAATGACCCATTCCCTTTGAAGATATCTCTGATACTTAATACTGACGCCAAAAGAAGGCAATTTCATTACAACATCTTAGTCTTATTGTACCCAGCTAGTATTGCCTTGCTATTTAAAAATCACACAATCTCATTTCCAAAAACAACTGTTTGCAGTTCAAAATCTGTCCATCCAGGCATTGTCTTTCATTGGTCACTAATACTCCACCATTTCCAGAGAGACCAAGTTATCCTTATCACCACACAACACTGGAAAGATGTTTCATTCATTATTAGCCATTTTGTAGCAAATGACTTTGGAACATTTGAGTTACTAAATACAGCATTTCTTTGGACTTGTGATCCCAACAACACCGAGCCCCACAAAAGAACAGTGTTCAATCTGAATTTTGGGAACCATTCACTCTTGAGGTCAGGCCCTAGCAACCCTCAGTTATGTGAGATTCTACAATCCTCTGAATTCTAGTCTGTTACTTAACAGCTATCATTGATAGAATATTGTAATATTTTGCAACAGGGAAGTGACTTTGGAGATCCCCTTGCTTTATGGATAAACTAATGTTTAACCAAACCCTTTCATACTGCATTTTTTTTGTTCATTTCTCTATATTGTCTTCTTGAACAATGGCCTATTTTTATACATAATGAGACCAAAACAGAATTTTCAGACCTAGAAGGGACCTCCAAGTTCAACCTCCTTTCTTCCAGAAAAATCTCAAAAAGCTTTATACATTAATCCTCAGAGTATACCAAATAACAGATACCACATTTTGTTTAAGGCTTAATTGAGAATGAGGAAAGTCTCGGCAGAATTCTTTTACTATAATAGTGAGATTCTGATCTCTAAATCTAAGAAGATTCAGATTAACTTCATTTTTGAACCTGGAGAAACAGAGCTGAATTTAGATCTCCTTGTTTTTCAGTCTTATGTCCTAAGCTGCCTCACTGACTGAATTTCTTTTCAATTTAAATAACAGTATCCTTTCTCTTGGCTGATTGGGAGAACTACATGTTTTAAGAAGTAAAGAGTTAAAAAATCAAATAATTCAATCTTATGTCCTTCCTCCTGACTAAACTAGAAGCCATTTCCCCATTATTTCATGATTAATATGAAAAATTACAGGGACAATGAGAGGAAGTTCATTTGTTTCCAGTAGTAACATTCTGGTTTCTGCTGCAATCCCACTGGCAATAGAAGGAAGCAGCATACCACATGCCTCCCCTGTTACAACACAAAAAGCTGTTGACTTTGAACTCCTTTGGAATATTAGTAAAGTAGAAAAGCTGATGTGGCTTTCCTTCAGTATTATTTGGGCAACCTAGCCTTAAAATAGTGACCATGCAGGGGTCCTCTATTCTTAAGGCAGGACCAAACCAAGATATTAGTGCCCTAGGTAAGCTAATAATCTGGTATAGGTTCAAATGGACACTTTTCAAATATTTGCTCAACAGGTGTTTGGGTGGAGTTGAGCATGTCAGGCCTGGAGGGAGGGTCGAGACAGGGCTGGTGGAGACTTTCAGCTTGCATATTCCATTCAACACAACAAAGGCCCTGCAAGTGACCAGACCAGATTTTCTTGGAAAGCAGTTTGATGCCATCTATGGATTCTCAAACATGCCCTTCCCCACTCCAAGCTGTTTATCAAAGCATTAGTAACTGCAGCATTTATAACTGCATCTAGTAAGGCCCTGAAAGGTTATTGATTTATATTCTTTTCTCTACCTTGTTGCATCTCCAGTGGTGTGTTCACACCCCTTATAGATCCAGCCTCCCTTCAGGAGCACTGTCTTTTCATTTCTATGCCAGGTTCTGAGTGTTTGCCATGTGCCAGGCACTGCGCCAGGTACTAGAAATATAAAAGTGATTAAGATACTTTCCCTGCTCTTAAGGAACTCACACTTTGGGCAGGAGAAACATTTACAAATAATACAATACCACAGTGATGAAGCCTATAGCCGCAAAATGATTGTTACTAGATATTACTGGTGAAATGCTCTGAAATCCTTGGAGATGGATACTTTCTTTAAAGAGAGGTATTTTGAGTTTTGCTTCTATCTCTGGAAACCTTATCTTGGATAAGGAATGGAATAAAAAGAGAGTAATGTTTTCATGCCTCCAGTTCCCCGTGGCTATAACAGGATGGGGAGTTAAGGATGTGGGATAATACCTTTGTGAAACAGCCAAAACCTTCATTTTGCACATTCTTTTTCAAACGATTTTGTCCCTTGAACTTGCTGTGTGATACTAGGGGAAGGATGAAGTAAGCTCACCTAGTCCCTGCTACCTGTATAGCTACATATCCCTGGATCCAGATGGTTTCTCCACTTCAAAATAATTGCAAACAAGATTAAAACTGCATGCAGGAACTATTCCAGCTGGCTTTTGGCTTCCTCTGATGTACACTCCTTGAATAAAGCAGTGGCAAAATTAGATTTAAAATGAGGAACATAAAAAACCTTACTACTTGCACCAGATCACCTCAAGGTCCTGCTACGTGTGAAACCCCAAGCCCTGGCATCAGAAAACTGAATGCATCAGCCAGCTAGAGTATGCACACATTATGAAATATAAAAACCTCAATAATAAAAAAAATTTGTTCAGAAGGCATATCTCCACATTGCCTCCGGGTACCTAAGAGTACGACAGAGCCAAACATCTGGAATAAAACAGAAATACAGTCCAACAAATTCCCAAGTTGGGAAATCCTCATTTCTATTACCTTACCTGCCATCAATCCATCTAAATAAAACCACATAGTCACATTTTCCTCTGGTGAAGGAGACAAAAAAATATTGATCCTTCCTTGGCAGGCGGCTATTACTGACCACAGCAAGCATGAAGAAAGAAAATCTGGGGAGCCTGCCTGTCTAAAACACCAGGCCCACCAATCTTAATTTTCACAATTGCTAGGCAATTCCTCAGCAGAGCAGGACCCAGGTTATTAGGCCACTACATTTCACACAGAATCATGATTAGTTCTACCTTACCCCAATATTACTATAATCACCCAAAATTTCCAGGGTACACTTCTTTTTCCAAGTGTTTTAAATCTCAATG
This sequence comes from Tapirus indicus, assembly GCA_031878705.1. Taxonomy (NCBI): domain Eukaryota; kingdom Metazoa; phylum Chordata; class Mammalia; order Perissodactyla; family Tapiridae; genus Tapirus; species Tapirus indicus. Next base: position 45,210,227 of record CM062925.1, read on the forward strand.
TATACAGCTTTAAATATTGGTAGAGAGCTTCAAATGTATTTTCATAAGCTATAGAGAATTACTAAATGAGAAGACAATGGCCTCTAATGGCTACCTCAACTTGCACAGTGTCATGCACACTGAGACATGGCTCTAGTGGCTGCTTAAACAAGTCAATGTATACTTACAGGAGACCTGCTCATGTTGGGAAGTGTGCTAGAAAGTGTTGCTGATATAACAGGTCCTAGACACTATCCCTGTCCCAGAGTAGCTGAGAATCTTGAGGTCAAACTGGGCCATACTGTGGATTTTTTTTAAAGTGCTCTAAAACATAAAATACTATACAAAACACTTTCTATTAAGAAACCAGAATAAAGATCATGCAGGCAAAAAAAACCTCCTTGTTAAAGACAGCCTTAGTAAGTATTTTGCCCACTCACTTTAGTGACAATTTAGTTGGCACTCTTCTACCTCTGGACTTATTAAAAAATTGTATGAGCTGATATTCGTCAGGGGTGACTGACAAGGCTATGTTTTTTTTTTAAGACTGAGTATTTGTTGAGAATTGTACAGTCTCTGATTTATTCTCTCATTGTTCAACACCCAGAGGGCTGCTTTTGCCCAATAAAACAGAGAGGAAGCCAAGAAAGCCCCGGGACTCACAATGTTCCCTATTGCCCCCTTCAAGCTTTTCACCCCAATTAAAGGTCAACATGGCTGCTCAAAAATATTTATTTGAAAAGGCAGTCATCTCAGCGAGCTGCCAATTGAGATTATATTGCCACTTCATAGAATTCAATTAAACTCAGGACAGGGCATCCGTGAATCACTGAAAGAAGCGTGAAGTTGAGATGTTTTCTGTTTTCTCTTAAAAAAGCTGCCTGTTCCCGCCGGTTATTTTGTTCACTACCCAGAGCGCCATCGCGCGCGCACACACACACACACACACACACACACACACACACACACACACACACACACACACACACACACACACACACACACACACACACACACACACACACACACACACGCTTATGATACCCGCCCCTCCCCCCGCCCCGTGCTTCACGGATTTATGGCTCCCAGTTTAATTAAATTTCCTCTAACGTCAATCAAACTTGGCAGCGTGCCCCCTCTCCCGCCCACCTGCCGGCGCCCGGCCACCGGCACCCACCTGAGCCTCCCACCGCCTACATCGCCGCTTCCGCCCGGCGCCGGGCACTTCCGCCCGAGCTGCCCGGCGCCCGCCCCGCGCCCCGCACTTCCGCCCCGGCCCCCCGCCCCTCGGGCTGGGCTCCCGGGATCTGAGAGCAGCGCCGATCGCCCCTCTGAAGGGCGGCCGCGCTGGGCCCTTACACGTGAAAAGAAAGACACACCACCAAGACCAAACTGTTAAGAAAAAAGGCCACGAAAAAGTGACCAAGGGTGTTTGAGACCATTTAATAACAAGTCTCGGGTGTGGCAGCCAACGTTTTGAGAACGTGCAGTCCAGGCCGTTTTAACCCCTCCTTGCATTCATTCATACACTAATTTAATGTTTACTGTCTTCCTCCCTGGGTCCGGGCTGAGCTAGGTTATGGGGAACAAGATGATGAACGAAACTGGCAGCAGCTGTACCCTCCAAGCTTAAAGTAGGCAAGTCAGACATTAGGAAGTTAGCCTCTAAATAGGTCATGCGTTCACTGAGCTAAGTGCTTTGAAAGGGAAGGAAATATGGGCCTGTGAAAAGACATGCGTGGGATCTAGTTGAAGAAGCAGCTTTTGGGCTGGGATGGGAAGGGCCTGGCTGGTCAGGGGCTAAGTTCTCCAGGCCTAAGGAAGGTTGGGCTTGGAGGGAGCCAAGCGTGGGTGATGTACAGAAGACTGACTAGTATGGCTGAGGATAGAGGGAGCAGGCAGAGAGGTGCACACAGACTGGAGGGGAAGCGGGGAGCTAGGCCCCAGAGGGCCTTTGGGGTTTGTGCTAAGGGCAGCTGGAGGAATTTTTGTTACTCTGTTTTTGTTTGTACGTGGGAAGGCGGTTGGAACTGATGGCCTTTCCATTCTGAAAGGATCACTCTGCTTTGGAAAGGAGATGAGAGGGGGTTGGGGGTAGGTGGGAGCAGAGTACAAGCAGGGAAGGCAGAAGGCAGCTGAATAGTCCAGGAGGGAGGTGTGGTGGCTCAAATGGTGGTACTGTAAATAGTGAGAAAATGATGGATAATAATGAGTAATACTCAAAGCTAGCAATTATTGATTGCTCACCATCAGCTTCACACTCATTAACTTGTGTGAGTGTTAATGTTAGTGTTCGTGTTCTTGTGCCCTTAGCACAAACCTGAAAGGCCCTGCGTGGCCTGACTCCTGCCTACCCTCAGAACAGTCCTATTAGTACCATTTTGAAGATGGAGAAATGGAGGCTAAATAACTTGCCCTAATTCTGAGAGCTGGAACATGACAGAGCTGGGATTCCATCACATGCTGTCTGATGCTAGCATCCATGAGCTTACCACTATACACTCAATATGTATTCAGTGATCTTAAAAAAGATGCAAAACAGGGGCCGGCCCGGTGGCACAGTGGTTTAGTCCGCGCTTGGCAGCCCGGGGTTCGCTGGTTCGGATCCCGAGCGCCCGCCGACGCACTGCCTGTCAGCCACGCCGTGGCGGCGTCCCATACAAAGTAGAGGAAGATGGGCACGATGTTAGCCCAGGGCCAGTCTTCCTCAGCAAAAAGAGGAGGATTAGCAACGGATGTTAGCTCAGGGCTGGTCTTCCTCACCAAAAAAAAAAAAAAAAGATGCAAAACAAACCAAGGTGAGGAATGAATCCCTAAATAAACCACACTGATTATGTGATGTTGTTAAAGACGTACCTAGAAAGTAGAGTTTTCAAATTCTTTATCACTTCAGCATTTGCTGAGAGCAAAAGAGTGGATTTTTTGACTGTCAACAGACTACCAATGATTATTTTTGAGTTGATACACTCTGATAGACCTCATATTTCTGGGGAAAAAAAGTCAACAAAGTGCACTCCACCTAACAGTTGCTGATATAATATCTTTAAAGAAGTTATCTTGGGTCTAGTTATAAACACCCTGGTGGAGCATGCATAACCTGCATTTTGTGGAGTAATAGAAATCTTCCTAGAAATGCAACTCCAAAGCAGCTTCCAAATCTCATTTCTTGTTGGAAAATGAAATAAATTGGATTTATGAAACCTGATTTCATCCACTGAAGGAAAAGAATGACTTCACCAAAGGCCAACAGTGAAGGCTTTTAGCATAGGTTTTGGGTAAATTTCTCTAAGGAGCCAAAAATTTTCAGAATTTGAGTTTAGTAAGAATTTCTTGGTTTGTTCAGGTGATGGCACTAGACTTGGTACCTCCACATGATTGTTTTGGTCGAGGGTGGAAGTCTCATGAAATGGCTGGGAATCCCTGAGAATTCACTGTAGTTAATGCCCAGTCACTTTGGGAGTGCTTGGCAGAGTGCCACGAGCCAAAAGGACAAGTTTAGCCTCTAGATTCAGGACTGATAGTGTTGGCATATGAGCTATGTTTGGGAAAATGTCTGCAGTCTGACCAGGAAAAACTGTTGTGTTTAAAATAAAAAAAGGAAACTGCCAAAGAAAAATTAATAAACACCTGTTAAATAGTCACAAATATAATACTATTTCAGCTTCATTAATTGCTGGATTTAGTGTTCATGACAATTTTATTACATTTGAAAACAGTTTTTAGATGAGATGCTCTTACCAAGTGAGAGTTCCTAAATATACCTGATGAGTGCTGAGAAATCACAGCATATTTTAAATTAGTTACTTTAGCCAAATAATTTCAAGGGCAAAATTATAAAATCTTTCATAGCAAAATTGTTAAATGTGGAATGTGTACACATTTTAACATATTTCAATTGATAGGAAAGTAAGAGTGTTCAGAGAATGTGAAGGTCTTAATATAGGCATGGGTCTTGTACAATTTTGTTCACTCAAAACATGCTTGTCATAGGTGTTTGACCTTGTCTTGTCCTCTAGGTCTGGACTCCAATTCCAAGCTATGCTCTGGGAATCTGGATAGGACTGGTGCAAGGATCTCTGTGTTCTGGAATGTCAGCTCAGAACTCATCTGGGTGGAGTTCTTCTCTTAGATCTCAAGGCCCTGCCAGCTCTATAGTCAGTTCTGAGATTGAAGCCTGCTCTAGAGAAAGCCTGCTGGTACAGACTGGTCTATAACTCCTGAGATAGCTCCAAGGATACTTTAGAGGACACATTGCCTGTTCTTGCAGGGATGACCTGGAGCCAGGCTTCCCCTCAAGGCCTCCTAAGGACTGGATATGTGGTGGGAGGCATCTTCACTTCTGCCCTGCTGGCTCTGCTTCTGGGAGAGCAGGAGTAAAGAAACGGCTTTTGACGTCAATGCTTTCCCTTGAGAATAACTGAGAATAATGATATATGTCCTGACAGGTAGTGACTGTCATGCCAACTCTATTTTACAGTTACCTTGCTCCGTGCTGCCACTCAAAACAATCTGAACTTTGACTAGGAGGGACAGTCCCAGTAATTGCCACAATTGGGTGATGTAATTTTGATGGTGGAGGTATTTAGAAACCTGGGAAGTTTTCTTCCCTGGTCTTTTTCTAGTTTTTATAGTGAAGTTATTTGTTTACTTCATGAGTTTCTCATCCCCAGTACTGAAAACGCTGCAGGAAGTGATCTGTAAGGGCCAGATATTGTGTTATGTTTAAAGTCACAGAGAAAAACGGTGGCAACCTCCCAAAGAAAAGATAGGCTTCTGAGTCTGGATGTGTTGGGTCGGCAGGGTCACTGTTGACTCCCCCAGGCCAACCATTACAGGAAACAGAATTATAAGCCTGTCTTACCAGGGGAGAATGGACCTCAGAAGCTTGATTTCTATATCCCCCTTGACATTTAAAAAACTCTGCTCTTGGGCTGGACATTCAGAGGCGAGTGAAGACAACTTTAAAAGGAGAAAAATGTTGATTTGTTTTAAGGCTTGCTCAGTAATCCACTTATGCCATTTACTTTAGTTAAAGAAACTTTCCGTGTAAACATCATTAATTATGTAGCATAAGAGCCAAATAAAAATGCTAAAAAAAAGTAATTGTAGACTAAATTAGTCTAGCTTAAGTGCACATATATTATATAGACACTGGAGACTTTTACATTTTATTGAGAGAGGTGGATTTGTGATTTTCTATTGTTTGAGCTACTAGGATGGAACCAACAGAAATGACATTTTACAGATGGGTACCAAAACTGTTAAAGTTTAAACCCATACTGGCAATGAAATTATGGTTTTCATAGGGGCCTTGACTCATGCACCCTCTCTATATCTGTCTTGAAAAGACTGTGGGTGGAGATGTGGATTGAGTATCCTGTGGATTTCCCCAGAAGGTTTGTTGGAGCAGGTCCATTACTGTCTACTCCAAAATCAGTGGCCTCCGATGTCTTCTCAAGTGCAATAACAGAAGATTGCTTGTGTCTGTGCTAAAGGAAATGAATTGTGTGCAGCCTCCCAGGCACAAAGAGTGTCAGGCACTGTGGGGACCTTGTAGCAACAATGACAGTATATATTTGTATCATCTTTTATAGTATTTCAAGGGTTTTTGTGTATATTATTTAATTTGATTCTTCACAATAATTCTATAAGATAGGTAGGGCATGTGTTTTTACCAACCCCATTTTACAGAAAAGGAAATTGAAGCTTAGGGAGGGAGATCACAACAAAGTGGGTATTGGAAAGCATTTCCTAATTCCTATCTATATTTTTTTCTACTACCACGTTCATGTTTCTTTTTAAAAGTAAATGAAAAGAAACATGGTTTAGTTCATAGCAATATTTTGTGCTATGGGGGAACTTTAAGAACATTTGAGTGCATTTACATCATTTCCTCAGGGAAAGTTTTGTTTTACCTAGAAAAGCAGGAAATGGAGTTGAAATGGGAAAAGTTTTTCATTTTTATGGATTAAACCCATCTGTTATGTTCACTAAGCCTGGATCATGGAGGAGGATAGATTTCTCGCAGTGTAAAGAGAGGAGAGAAGAGTAAAAAGCGCTTCCTTCCTTCCCTGGTTCAGATCCACACCCATCCAGGGAGTCCTGTTCAGATAAAACAGGGTGACCAGCCCATCAGTTGGAAAGAAAAGACACCACTGTCCTCAAACATGCCCCAACACACTGAACAGTTTCTCAGAGTGGAAGTTAACACTTATGGCTCAGAAGAATTCTGAAGGATAATTTTTTTCACTGCTTTGAGCACCTTTCAGAAATATGCTTAAATATTTTGCTGTATTATCTGCTATGTCTGCACAGCACAAAATAAAGGGAAATTATCTTTCATTCACTTATTCAGAATAATGCTTACTGAGTATGTACTATGTGCCAGTACTAGGAACTAGAATCCTAGAGTTGAACCTGACATGCCCTCTGTTGTAATGGAACTCACAGTCAAGTGGGGGAGATGACTCTTAATCAAATGATCACATCAATAAATATTTATTGTAGAAGGCCCTTTCTCCAATGAGAGCAAGACTAGTAGCTGATTAGGTAATTGGAAAATGCAGTTACAGTGGGAAATCATTAAAATAGGTATATGTGTGTGTATGTATATATGTATATGTATATATATATGTATGTATATATATAGTTTTATTTCTTACGTAAAACACATAAATGAACATTTACTTACCAAATTTGATAGAGTGATCTTTCTTGCATAAAGCCCACTCAAAATGTATATCATCTACAGTTTCCAGTTTCAGACACTTTAAAGTGGAGGGAGAACTTAAAGACACTTGTGAAATAATTTGAATTCATTTAGATTTTTATTACTTTTTTCTCCAGTCTTTCACATTTGTCTTGCATTTGACTAATTTAAGAGCAATTTTTTCTCCAGCTTTTTCAAGTCTTTCCAAAGCATTTAACTTAGTTTTCATAGAAATAGCAACTCTCTTTTTATGCTCATATTTGATCAGTTTATGATATTTAATTAAACTACATAATTCAAGTACAACTGCCTTAAACAGGTTTGGGAACAAAAACAATCCCCTTAGTAAGGATAGAGCTCAGCTGGTGGGGGTAGAAATGATGAGGGTATTAGATGGCAGAAGCCGCAAGCATTTATCTTGCTCTGGGCAATCAGTCAATATGTTTTACAGATGGATTTGAAAACATCAGTTACTTCCCCGAGGAGCTCAATTATAAGAGTTTCTATTGGAATTAAAAACTAATAAATATTACTCAGGAAAAGCAGTGGGTGCCATGAAGGTCTGTAATTGGGGGATGTGACTCAGTCCTGGGGCATCAGGAAAGGCCTCTCAGAGGACTTGACAGCTAAGCTGAGATTAGAGGATGATTAGGCATTTGCTCAGAGAGGGGCTGGGCCAGGGGTCCCCAGAAAAAGAGTTTCAGGTAGCAGGAGCAGCAGAGTCAATGTTGTGAAGGCAGAGAGAGTATGTGTTGAAAAAGAGGAACTGAAAGAAGCCAGTATGGTCAGAGCAAAGAGCAGAAGTGGGAGGTAGTCCAGGATGAGGCAGAGGGAGGTAGAGGCCAATTCATGCCAGTTTATGGGCTCTGATAAGGATAAGGGTCTTCATCCCTACTGACAACAGGAAGCCGTCAATGGTGATAGAGCAAGGGTATGCTTATTTGATTAAGAGCAACAGCTAACTTGTCAGGTTTTGACCCTAGAAATCTCATTTGGGCACTTGGATTATTTGTTTTTACAATCTAAATACACTATAGATAGTGGAGAAAAAAAGTTTTGTTAATCTCTGGCACCAGAATTTCTCTTAGGGAGGGAACTGTCCTTAAATAGGAAAATACATTCATTAGCTGCTTCTGGGTCAAAGTTGAGGCTCCAAGGGTAGGTGTCAAGATAATAAGAAATGCTAACTATCTCTGTTAAGAAAGTGGGAGGGAAGGAGAAAGAAGGAGGGGTGTTGTATTACTTTCCTAGGGCTTCCATAACAAAGTATCATAAACTGGGTGCTTAAAATAACACACATTTATTCTCTCATAGTTTTGGAGGCTAGAAGTCTGAAATCGAGGTGTCAGCAGGCCCATGTTTGCTCCAGGAGCCCCTGGGTAGAATCTTTCCTTGCGTCTTCTGAGTTTCTGGCTGACAATCCTTGGTGTTCCTTGGCTTGCAGCTGCATCACTCCAATCTCTGCCCCTGTAGTCTTATGGCATTCTCCCTGTGTGTGTGTTTGTCTGTACCTCTTCTCCTTTTCTTATAAGGACACCAGTCATATTGGATTAGGGCCCATTCTAATGACTTCATCTTAACTTGATTACATCTGCAAAGAACCTATTTCTAAACAAGGTTACATCCACAGATGCTAGGGGTTAGGGCTTGAATATATCTTTTTAGGGAGACATAATTCAACCCATAACAGGTGTGAAGGGAGAGAGGCAAGACAGATCGGCAGAATCATGGGAGGTTAAATGGTAGGGGGGCTACAACCAGTAAGAAATCACTGGTGGTAGGATGGCTGAAAGGACTAATATGGTGTTTCCAAGTGTTTTTCTTACAGTGGAGATGTGACAGCCTGTGTCATGTCTCCCCCATTGTACCCCTGTGGTGGCTTCCACCTTTCTAGTGAAAGTTCTGCTACATAGTCTGCTTTGGTGGTGGAGGTGAAGGGGCAAGTGACAAGTGGAGTCACTTAGAAGGATTTGGGTCCCATGTTAGGGTCACTGACATAAGGGTTTGATCACAGGAAACCTCACAGAGAACAACAATTCAATAGATGCTGGAAAGCTGAAAATAAGTAATTCTGTGACTGTAAATTCCTGCCCCCATCCAGATATTTAGAGATATATTGGATTTCCACAATCATTAGGTCAACCTTATCTCCATCTTGTTGGGGTAGGACCAAGGTTTCAAATACAATTATTAAAGATCTTCCCCTTCACTTTGTTCTGTCAGCCTTTTTAGGGTACAGTGCATGATTTTAGCTAAATTAGGAATATTTATGAATTACTTAAAAAAAAAGAATAAAAAGTCTTGTGTTCTATATCTCTTGCCCTACCATTTTCTAAATATAGAAATTCCACATAGACTACCACTTTGATGGCAGAAGAGTGTTCTCTGAAGTTTGGTTTTCATTTCTTGTCAGTCTCCCTCCTTCATAGAAAACCTTTACGTTTCATTTCTCTGTTGGTGGCCGAGGCGAGGAAGCTCTTCCAGGCCTTTCACTCAGGTTTGTGCCCCGCTCTCAAAATGAAGGAAATGATTTCCTGTAGTGAGTCCAGATGTTTGTGTTCAGCATTATTGCTATTAGCCATCACGCCTGAGAGTTGTACCAAATTAAATCTGTCCTTGAGGCCTGGAAGGGAAGACAATCTTGACAATAGTTTAATGTCCTCAGAGTGAAATAGCTGAAATGGGGGAAGAACTACCATCTCTGTGAACTCCGATCCTACACAACAGCATTTCCGTGCTTCATTTACGTTGGTATTTAACACAAATGTGGTTTTAAAATACGTGAAATCCTCCTTAAAACCTAAGGAACTGGCAAACAGAAAATCAATAAAGCAGTTTTTTTCTGTAAGAGGCTTAAGAAAATGAGAACATTTGCAGTTGGCAAAGGTATTATTTGTGGCTAATACATCGTGCCTCTGTGGAAACTTTTACCTGATATTGTATTACTTCATGAGCACTGAGGTTGCTCAGGTGAAATGAAGCAAACAGCAGAACAATTATCCAGAGACTGTGAACACAATAGGAGGTTATGTTTGGATATTTAGGCAAGAAATCTCTAGAGTCTTCTTTCACTTTGTGAATCCTACATTGGTTGTTGGTGGGAGTAGCTGGATAGTGCTCTTCTTTACCCCTGAAGGAGTTGGCTAACCCATTCATTCCCCTGCATTATGCCAGGAAAATTGTGTTCTCTGGCTGCTGAGGGAAGATGGGCTCTCTTGGTGAACCTGATAGTAATCCTCTTTAGCCTTCAAGAACCAACCTGTCTCCTCCTTGAACCAAGCCATGTCTGCATGACTCCTGCCTGCTGAGGGAAGGTGTCCTCCACAGAGAAGGCACTCGTGTCAGGGCCAGGAGTCCTGAGATGGCCTAGATAATGCTGGAGGAATGGCCTCTGAGGTTCAACCTAAGGCCTATGCCATGTGCCAGACTCTCTAGTTCTGTACAGTGTTCTTTTCCATAATTCCTGTGTGGGGTTCTACTTCCACAATTCCTGTTATGCTCTTGTTAGTCCCTTAAACAACCCTTTAAAGGCAGTTATTCAGCCAATGTAAGAGGTGCCACTCTTCTGCAACACCCACATTTTGACCATACTCTAAGCCCAAGACCATCTTCTCATAGCTCTATGCAAACTCTCAATGGCTACCACACATTAAAAAGATTAAAGCAGAAAAAAAAAATCTAATCTTGAACTAGCCATATAACTGCACACTGGTGCTCCTTACCCTGCGGGCATAAAGCATTCTTCAGTTTTACACATTTCATTTTTTTTTAGTAACAGCAAGTCAAGTTGGCCAGGATTCAGAATAAACCTCTTGAAATTGTAATAAATTTAAAAAGATTCTTTATAAAATCAAGGGTGTTAGCTATTTTAAGGGAAAAAGCAAGAAGACTGACGGATAGTAATACTTTGGCATATATGAACGTTAGAAAGAAAGTAGGGATCAGTTATTCCCATTAGTCAAAGAGACAAGACAGGAGTAATTGACATAAGCTTGGTGGAATAAAAAACATTTAATATAAGAAAAAATTCATTATAAGTACAAGGAAACTTTGACATTGCCCTCTTGTACTGCTGATGACAATTCAATTATAGTATAGTCATATTTCTTATTTTTGTCATTGTTAATTGGCTAAAGTATAGAGCATCTTTATGAAATTTCTCTTTCTTTTCAAGCGCGTGTGTGTGTGTGTTTATGTGTGTGTAAAAGTGAAGACATGGAGACACAGCAGAGACGTTTGTTACTAGCTCCATTCATCTGGGGAACGTTCACAACCCAGAATTACTCTTTCCTTCCGCTATTGTGAGGTAGATGGTCACTTCGAAGACATCTACTCGCAGTCTTTTGCCCCCCAGGGTCTAATTCTGGGGTTACCTGTGGCTTCTTGGTTTAGCACTGGATTCCTTTCTGATCATCATTGACTCACATAAGTGCAGATGATGAGGCAGAAAATCCAGCCGAAAGAAATAGTCAGTTCGTGTTTCATTGTGTTTTCCCTGCCCTGTTTTAAAAGCTTATCTGATTATATATTATCTCTCATAGCTTGCTTGGATTCCTCTTTCCTCTTGGCCTGGAGGTTGAGAGAGAGGGAGGTACTTAAAATCCTTTGCCATCTAACATCACCTGTGCTCCTGCAGGTGATTTACAGGCCACATGGTGTCGTTTCCCCCCCGTCACCCCCCAACTCAGTGGTAGCTTGACCTTCAACAGCTGCTGAGCCTCTTCATCTCTAAGCAGGGGCAGAGGAGGCCATTATAGCAAGGAAATAACATGTGGCTTTCCAAACTGCACGAAATACATCCATTGTGACTAGATGAATTACACATTCATGAAAACTGCAAAATGGAAGACTACTCCACTTGCTGAGCACTCACCTTGGCTGAGCGTGAGGCCTGGCAATCAATGCAAAGCTCTGGCTCTCTCATTTATTTACCTTGCCAGTCAAAATGTGCAGCATGATTGCAGGTTTCTACACTATGCCATGAGAAGAAAGCTGGGAAGAGTCCTGCATTTCCAAGGAAACCTGAATTCCATGATGATTTGATTGCATTTTTATTTCATATCGACAAGTATTTATTGGGTGCCCATTGTTCCAACATTATCCTAACAAAACTGCAGTCCTGTGTTATTAGGAAGGGAATTTACTGGTCACAAGGTGAATTTCTGCAAATTCTGTGAAGATTCCCCTTCCTCCATTAAATAGAATATTCAACTAGTGTGTATAAAACTACTCACACCAACATGATGCCTTCTAATGTTTCTATTTCTTATTAATTCCTGATTTATTAGCAATCATGGAAACTCTTCCGATTTACAGAAGGGAACAATGAAGCCACAGATGTTAAGTGATACCCCCTCCCCCCCACTGTTAGTGGCAGAGCCAGGAACAGCCTTGCTGTCTCTCAACTCTGAGTTGATATTCACTCCACCAGAGCACTGCTCTCATGTGGATTTGACTTGAGTGTTACAGTGTCAGTAACGATGATGACTGAAAAGATTGTGACATTTAAAATGCTGTCCTCAGCTTTGTTCATAGCTCATCAAGTTAGGTTCATGTACCTGCTGTTCCTCCTACCTTCAGCCTGTCCCCTTCTCTGCCCTAAGATCTCTCCATCTTTACCTTCTCCACTGGGTGTGCTAGATGGGCCACTCGTGGCTGTTCACACCTCCTGCCAGTGCTCCTGGACTGCAGAGGCTGGAAGGAGTCATTCACATAAGACACATTCAGAACTGAGTTGAATGGCAAGAGCAATGGCGGTCCGTTAGCCTTTTATTTATTCATTAGTTTTCCAGTAGGGATCTAGCAGGAACCAACAATTGTGATCCCTGGAGAGCTGCTAATGAGGTGTATTCCTGGAGCCAACATTGCATTGGCAGCCTCTTGATTCCCAAGCTTCCGAGTATGGCAGACAGGGCAGCTCCCCTTGGGGGTACAGTTCTGCAGTATTGTTCTAGGACCCTTCTCTTTAGGCCCAGCATAGAGACTGCTCCTCTTGTCCTTTCAATGATTTTGTTACCACCTAATTCCTTGTATTAAATTTCTTTCTACTTAAGCTAGCTGCAGTGGTTTCTCTGATCTGCAACTGAGTCCTGTCTTATTGCTGCTCAGAGATGGCCTGTGAGCCCACTGCACCCTGAGTCAGTCTGTGTTCATCACATCATATTGCATTTAAGTTGTTCTCTCTCTCTGTCTCTCTCTCTCTTCTTCTCGCCACCCCCTAGTCCCCAAACTAAAAGGTTATTCATCTTTTAGTCCTGCTCTACGTGGGATAAAGCCTGGCATAGAATATTCACTTAAGAGATGTTTGTTTGAATAAACGGATAGATGACTAAATGCAGAGGACCAACTATCCTGTGACGCTTAGTTCATGAGAGAATGAAAAACTTGTTGAAAATGCAATTTTATTTCATACGTATGCCATTAGTGAATTTTATTTAATAAAATGTAGAAAGGCACACACTTTTAGCTTGATGTTAATCATTACCTTTTACTTAAACAGTCAAATGGGATTTCTGCTCAGCAGTTAAATATTTTGCTGTCCCCAGAAGACTAGCCTTGCCTCTTAGCTCCTGCCTTACCACATTTCTTCCTGGGTAAATTCTGAACAGGTGCTACTAGATTCCTCATTAACTGCATGGCGCTATAGAAATCATGGGTGAGATGGTCCCTCACCAGAAACTGAGCCCTGCATTCTTTAAACACCACACTGGACTTAATGCATTGTGATTCTTTCTGTGTTGCCATCAGTGACAGACACTGGCTTAAGGTGCCAAGAGCTTGAATTGATGTTATGTCTTATCTTTCCTCTCATCCTCTCTTCTTGTCATTAATCAGTCTGCTCTCTATCATTTACCTATTTCCTCATCAATATTTATTAAGTGCCTACAGTTTGCATTGTAATAATAATAATAATATAACATTTTTAACCATTTTAAAAGGCTTTCACACTTTGTAACTCATTTAATTCTTGCTGAAACTTTCTGAGGTCAGGAGGGTAGGCACTGATATTCTCATTTTATTAGTGAGCATAGAAAGATGTAGAAAGGGTACGTATCCTGGTAAAAGTTATACAGCAGAACTGGGCCTAGATGGTACCAGCTGACCTGACTCTAGGTTCAGTGTTTGTCTTGATCTCATATTTTTTATGGTGTGAAACAAGACTAAGAAAGAGACAAAGTAGACAATATCAGATCTTTAGGGCTTTGCACTGTGGACCAGCATATTACATATGTGAAGACGTAGAGGGAATGTCTTGAGAGTTTGAAAATACCTCAACTCAATTACAAAAGGTATTTCTATTATTAATGAATATATGTGTTGCAGCTATATGAACCACCCAAATGGAGAGCACACATGAACCTCAGCTGGCAATGATGAATCTCTTTGGCATTAATGATGCCACTGCAACAGCAACTGGAGGAGGTCACACACTCACAGTGCCCTGATCTGGTCTGATGACAGATGGGATATTGAGCAACATTTCCAAGTAGGAGAGCAGCCAGGGGAGTGAAATTGGGTTGGAAAAACATTCCAGAAACCAAGTCAAGTGGAGATTGATCGAAGGGTCTAGGGACGAGAGAGGTGGACTGGGAGAAGAGATGGTGTGAATCATTTTCTGTGTGACACCAGAGAGCAAAATACTCACACCAGTAGGTAAAATGACAGAAAGCCAGAAGAAAACGTTTTCTGACAATTATAGGAGTCCAAAAAAAGAGATGGGCTACACTGGAAGGTAATAAGCTCTTTGTCATTAGAAATGTTCAAGAAGATGGCCACCTGTCAGGGCTACAGTAAGGGAGCCTCCCTCTTGGGAGGGTAGTCATCTAGTTGTCAGACTAATGCAGGCTGGAAGCCGGTTGAGATGCAGTCGGCACCTGGGGATCTGATTCAGTGGCTCTGGGCAGAATCCAGAGAATCTCTCTTGGGAAACCACTAGACCAAATCAGTGGACTCCACAGTGGAGGGCAGAAGAAAAAAAGACATCTCCTTCATATTCACATTTTATCTAAAAGTAAGAGAAGGAAGTCAGCTTGCTAATATTTGATGTCTAGTGAAGCAGTCTGGTGTTACATCTGAGATGTCATAGGATACCACAGGCAGAACAGTCCCCAGCACTGAAGGCTGCAGTGGTATCTTCATTTGTTCATTCACATTAGCATGTGCCCATATATTGTAGTTTATTGTGCCCTGTTAAAGAAATTTGTAGACCATATTATCTTAAATAATAGAATTGCAAATAGTAGCATCTTTTCAATATTTTGAATGAAATGGGGAATAACCATAATGATCTTTTGTGTCACAGAGAGGCTTGTGGGTTATCTTGGGTCAAAATAATTAAAGCATAGTCACACTTAAAGTTGTGCATTTTTCTTTTACAAAAAGACATGTGTCCAATTTTGCTGACCTCGTGTGATGACAAGTAGCTGTTGGTAGTAGGACACTTGGCAGAAATTTTTGAAAAACTAAACACACTTCACATGTCTCATTTATATAGGGTTTAGTATGGGCCAGGCATTGTTCTGTTGTAAATGGGTTAACTTGTTGACTCTTCACACAGTCTTCGAAGGTAGGGAATACTTACTCCATTTTACAGATGAGGAAACTGAGGCACAGAAAGTTGAAGTGACATCCCCAAGATCACTCAGTTAGTCAATGAAAGAATGGGGTTTAAATGAAGGCTCCTAATCAGTCAACTAAACTAATTTACTCCTCTAAAATGAGAAATCAGTTGCTTTTTGAAAGTTGCTTTTTGTGCTATGGAGAAGGCATTTTAAAAAAATGGCTGAAAATATTTCCCTCATTAATGTTTTTTTGTTGTTGCCAAAGCCGTGTGTGTAAACTTTAAAAACCATAACATCACAAACTTAGAAAAGTTAGTAATAGAATTTCAAAGCTAATTTAAAAATGAAGAGTTTGAGGGCCAGCCCGGTGGCATAGCAGTTAAATTTGCACGTTCCACTTTGGTGGCCCTGGGTTCACAGTTTTGGATCCTGGGCACAGACCTACTCACCGCTCATCAAGCCATGCTGAGGCAGCACCCTACACAGAAGAGCTTAAACTCCACAACTATGATACACAACTATGTACAGGGGCTTTGGGGAGAAAAAAGAAAAAAAAAAGAGGAAGATTGACAACAGATGTTAGCACAGGGCCAATCTTCCTCAAAAAAAAAAAAAAAGAGTTTCAGTGTATTTTGAATTAATTTATTAAATATATAAAAATACAGTAAGTTTTGATTTGTTGGCAAGGACAAATGATAGGGCAGGAAAAATAGAAATTTACTAGAAAATTTCTACAAAAATTTCACATAATTGGTGGATGAGATTAAAAATAAATTATTTTTATTTTTAAAAATAAATCAGCCCAGCCAACAATGCATTTTTCCCCCATTTGGATAGATATATTTTTGAGAAGCATCTTTCTCAGCAGGGGCAGCTATTAAAGCTGCACCAAGATTAAGTCCCTGTATCACAAAGTATTAAACTGAGATTTTAAAAAATAATGAATTACATTCAGTTGCATTATTCTTAGTAAAAAAAATGTTATCAGTGGTGTTATCTTTTAGTGAGAACAAAAATTCTTGGTCCTATTAATAAAATAAATAAAACAAAAAATATTTTAAAATATTTTATCTGTGTTATCTTTAAAATTTTTCCAATTTTGTATACTTTATAATAATTGTAATGTATCAGTGCAACAGTGTATGTATATAATGTATAAGTGAATATATAACAGGGTGCGTGCTCAAATTGTTTACCAAGGTGGACACATGGTCTGCCAAGTCTGGAGACCACTTGATGTCACGTCCTTCAAGGTCCATTCCCTAGTTTGGAGTCTTTGATTCTCAGGTAAATGCTCTGCTGTTATTTGGTGGGTGATAAAAGCTAAGTCCTAGAAAGATACTTTCTTCCAAGGCAGGCAGCACCTCATCATCCAGCTCACTGCCCAAATCCCATCCAAAAAAAAAAGCTGAAGACCCACATTCTGAGTGAATCAGCGTGATTTAAAACTTGGAGCTATCTGAGTTTTGTACAACATCTAATGCACTGTTGATGCTCAACAAATAACAAATTGTGATATTAATAATTAAGAATTGATGTTACTGCTCCTGTGAAATGATTTTTAGAAGAAATATTCCCCATTCGCTCATAAAGAAAAATGAGAGGTAGAGACAGAGCAATAGCTTTTAAGGAAATTTAGTTCCAGCTGCTTTGTGTGCATGCGGTTTTTTCCCCACTGTCTTTGGTAAATCTGATAAATAACTGAGCGAGACAGACCCAGAACCAGCTAAGCTGTCCCCCTCCCCCACCTTTTGTCTTCATATCTTTAGGTATAAATGCCTAGGATGTTGAGTTGTATGATTTTAAAGTGCTTGACAAACATTAATTAACTGGGGGTTGTTCTTTGAAGAGAGTTGTGTCTAATTGTGAATATGTTTCCAATTATCTGCTCCTCTTTTTAGACTGTTTTATTATCTGAAATGTGCAGTATCTGATTTGCTTGTACATTTATTTTAGTAGGCTTTTTGAAGTAGGTGGCAATCATGAAAAAAGGGACAAATAGTCACCTTAATGAGAAAAATCATAATGGTAAAAGATTTATGTTTATGCTCCGTATGTGCATTTTACATGTATCTACACACACACACACACACACACAACATCCTTCCTTCTATTTGTAACCATGTTCCCTTTCAAGCCATGGATTTTGACAATTGTGATCACCCACACTGAACGGGACTCCAATCCTTCTGAGCTAAGGGGATTGTTGAGATTTGCTTTTTAATAGCAGAAATCAGAAAAGCTCTCCAGAAAAGTGAATTAATCCTCCTGCAAAAGCAAGTGTAATTAATCACAAGAGAAAACTGGCCATGCATGTCAACAGAGTCCAGAGAGTTGGCTGAGCATTATTGATTCATTACCCACCATGGAGCCCTCCTCCCACCCCATGCAGGGAGAGAGGTGATGTGTAGACAGCAGCCATACCTGACACTGGCAGCATGGGCCTGGAGACCAGATGGATTACAAACTGTGAGAGATGCTGGGCTCATGTTTTGGCATAAGCAGTGCACACTGTTAATTAGGAGCATAGCTTTGAACAATGTCTTAAATAATTAGCCAGGGCAGATATGTGCCTGTGCAGGGGCAGGTTACAGATCTTTCTGTTGCTTAGAGAAATTTTCTGTAGTAACAAAGGAACAGAATGTAAATTAATCCACAACTGCAGGACTTGCAATTATTATGCATTTCAAAACAAGCTTCTAAGTAAACCACCTACCAAAAGCCTCTGGACATATCAGTAGCCTATAAATACTGGTCTTAGCCTCATCTCTGCACCGTTCCTCAGCTTTTAGAGGCAATGTTATATGGTGGAGATAACTGACTTTCATGTCAAACACACCCAAATTCAAATCCTGCCTTCACTGTTTACTAGCTATGTTACACATGGCAGACCTTAAAATCCTCATCAGTAAGATAGGAATCATAGTACCTGTTATGGGCTGAATTGTTCTCTCAAAATTCATATGTTGGAGTCCTAACCTCGGGCACCTCACAATGTGACTGTATGTGGAGATGGGGACTTTAAAGAGTTGACTAAGTTAGAATGAGATTATTACAGTGGGCCCTAATCCAATCTGACTAGTAAGTGTCCTTATAAGAAGAGGAAATCGAACACACAAAAGAGACACCAGGGTTGCAAATGCACAGAGGGAAGACTGTGTGAAGAGGCAGCAAGAGGGTGGCCATCTGCAAGTAAAGGAGAGAGGCCTGGAACAGATCCTTCTATTATGACCCTACGAGGAAACAAACCCTGCTGGCACCTTGATCTTGGACTTACAGCCTCGAGACTGTGAGAAAATATATTTCTGTTGTTGAAGCTACCTAGTTGTGATATTTTGTTATGACAGCCCTACAAACTAATGCAGTACCTGTTATAGGGTTGTTGTGCAGATAAATAAGGTAATTTTTGCATAGAACCTGGCATATGTCCTTAATAAAGGACAGTTATTGTCATGTAGATATTCGGTAAAAACAATCTCCCTTCTCTTCCTCACTGAAGAGGTTGTCATTTCCCAGGATTCGTCAGCGCTGCCCTTATTATACCTGTTTGAAATTGGGCTTCAGGCAGTATGATTCTTCCCCTTGTGTCCAAGAGAATGGTGCCAACACAACCACTTTATGGAGCAGTAAGCCACCTCTCCCCAAGAACCCCCTTTATTCCTGTTCCGGATTCTTCCCTCTGGCTTTTTTCAGTCCTGGCTCAAGGAGACACTGCCTTCTCTGGGATAGACTGCCTCAATAGGAAAATCCACCTTCTTCTGCCCCTTCAAAATCTACAAAGGAAGGATTGTCTGTCAGTGGTAGAGATAGCTGTAAAGAGAGAGTGAGGCTATCTCATTGTGATACTTGTCATGTCCTGTATTTCTGCACTTTTTCCATTGACATTAAGAGGTGTTTGGATACCTAATGGCTCCATATTTTGTGCAAAGTCAAAGTAGATGTCACCTCAGAAACAAACACAAACATCTGTGACGTTCCCACTCTTGACGTTTGGCTTTGGAAACAGGTAAATTAGCACAACCTCATAGTCACAGCACTTCCTGCCCTAATTCCAGACAGAAGCAGTTGGTGACTCACAGCCTGCCTGAAGGTGACAGTCTCATGTCCAGCCCCTCGTCTGGGAAGGCTGTGTGTGCCACCGACTGCTTTCCTCTTGGGCTGATGGATGAGGAATTGTCATGAGACAGCATGGCATACGAAGCCTGGGCTGAGGTACAGGGGCTATTTTTAAGATGTTTAGGTGGTGAGGGATTCTTCAGGCATGGAATTCAAAAGTGTTCTCTTTCCTCTTTGGGTTAAAAAGCTTGTTGGCTGCAACTGGTTGTGTATTCATTAATGTGACTAAAATTTACTGCATGCTTACCAACCGCAAACCACTGCAATGCTCTCTGACAGGCATAATAATAACAATATAATAATAATAATAAACATTTTATTATGTCATAGGCACTGGTCTAGGCCCTTTACATATCATTATTAATTTTACTGATATTTGTTGAATGTCTGCTATGTAGCAAGAACTGTGCTAAGCAGTTTGCTGCACCATATTCTTATAGTAACCTCATGAGGGAGGTACTCTTAATCCCATTTCACAGATGGGAAAGCTGAGTTTCAGATAGTGCTCAAGGTCACATATCTGGTAAATGTTGAAGTCAGGAGTAAAACTCAGGTTGTTGTGATCCCAAAGTCTATTCTGTCTTTACTTGGTTGCCCAAAAGATAGTTGAGAAAGAAACATTCTGTGATAATTGAGGGCTCTTGTACTCTGCACTTGGAAGTTGCTCTCCAGAGAAACATTCTTCTTACAAACAGTGCTAGTTTTATTTCACCAAATCACATATCTGGTGTGATTTTTTTTTTTTTTTTTGGTGAGGAAGAGTGGCCCTGAGCTAATATTTGTTGCCAATCTTCCTCTTTTTGCTTGAGGAAGATTGCTCCTGAGCTAACATCTGTGCCAATCTGTTTTGTATTTTGTATGTGGGATGTTGCCACAGCATGGCATGATGAGTGGTGTAGGTCCACACCCAGGATGTGAACCCCAGGCCTTAACTACTATGCCACTGGGCTGGCCCTGCTGTGGTTTTAAGACTATTGTCATGGGAGCTCACATCTCCACCCCACGCTCTGCAACCTGCTTTCATTGACATTTGAGAGCTGTTCCTTTGGGTTAAGGCTGTGCCCAGTGGGAGGAATGTTTATTTCATTATGTCATTTGCACCTTCATGTGAATGTGTTTATCATGTCATATTCTCTTGGGGATACCCGAGAGCTCAGTGCAGGTTGAGAGGGAGAACCAGGGCCACAGGATGTGTGAAAGTAGGAGGTGCAGGCCCCTCTAGGGCAGAACAGACAATGAGGCCCCAGACTTCCAAGGAACTAGCTAGTTTGTGTCATTGTGAGCTGGGATTTCCTGAAGCTCAAGGCTGCTCTCTTTCTAAATCCATCTAATCTCCAGCTGGATAATGGCTTGGATGGAGATGTTAGGGAGTAGGCAGAATCAGGCTGCTTTGTGAATAAGAAAAAACTCCATTTCTCTGAAATTTACATCTAACCATGGTCATGTCTACCTACATGCAGCCATTTGAATGGAAATATGATTTTCTCTGTTAAATCCAACTACAACCTAATCCCACTAATAACTAATATTTATATTATGCTAACCATTCATCAAGCACGTTTATAGGCATCATCACATCTGATTATTCCAGCAAACTCTGGGGTGGATCATTTTCTGCTTTTTCCCTCTAAGGGAACTGAGGCTCACATAGTTAAATGATATGTCCAGGTCACAGAGCCCGGGGGGTATAGCATGTGTGGGGAAGCACACCTCATCTTTGGGCAAAGCCAGAGGTCCTTTGCCACGTCAAGCAGTCTTCTTGACTACACAATTTCCCTTTATAGAAACCTGAAAATGCTAGGCTTCCAAATCACAGACCAGTTTCAATAAACAAAAAGGCTGGCCTAAGTCTTTCTGCTCTTCCTTGTATACACAGTCCGTCTCAAACCACAATTATGAAAGCACTTCCTCTAATTCTGCTCTCACTGGGATGACTTTCAAGGATTTGCAGCTGGTTGAGAGCCAGTTTTGCTGTTGAATGGGTATAGTGGATAATGTCAGCGCTCTGGCCAAATTCCTCAGATCCCTCTTCACTGTATGTGTGTGCCAGTGGGTTTGGTGGAATTTGCTTTCAGTGGCCAGGCCTGTGGGTTTTTTTTCAGGGGATGATCCTGACTGACAAGTGTGGGAGTGCCTCAGGTTGGAGGACTGTGAGATGTTGCTTACACCCCGGAGCTCCCCTGCAGGATCAGGTGAAGTCACTCTCTGTAGGTCTTTACCTGAGATCATACCTTTGCTTGACTTCCTGTCCTCCCCACCCCTGCTTCCCTCACCCCCATCAGCGTTCTCTGGGAGGTCTTCCTCAATAAATCACTTGCACAGGAATCCTCATCTCCTTTTTTGCTCCTAGGGAGTCTGACCTAAGATAAAGAGTGTCAGAAATATGTTCTAGAATCTTTTTGTGTGTGTGTGTGAGGAAGATTAGCCCTTAGCTAACACCTGCTGCCAATCCCCCTCTTTTTGCTGAGGAAGACTGGCCCTGAGCTAATATCTGTACCCATCTTCCTCCACTTTATGTGGGAGGCCTGCCACAGCATGGCTTGATGAGTGGTGCATAGGTCCGTGCCCGGCATCTGAACCTGCAAACCCTGGGCTTCCACGGCAGAGCACACGAACTTAACCACTATGACACCGAGCCAGCCCCTGTTCTAGAATCTTTTGGTTGCCCTAGTTTAGTGTTTATTTTCATATCTTCGATTAAGCAGTTTCAATGTTTATTAGTTGTTGGACCTTAAATTATTTAAAATCTCTGTGTGTCTTTTTGCATCTCTAGCATGGGGATAAATAACACCTACCTCTTAGGGCCATGGTAGGGATTTAATGAGATAAGGTAGGTAAAGCACTTAGCATGATATTTATAGGTAGTGTTCGGATATTGTTACCTATTCTAATACTTTGCATGGAAACTTCTCTAGTAGCATTCTGGAAAACATTGCCAGTAGAATAGGTCAAAGTCACAGAATAAGTCTACAACAGTGCTGCCTTCTATCTCTGTGAGTTTCAGAGACTTAGAGACAAAAGCTGTTTATCACATGTAATCCACGTGTCTCAGGATTTAGCAGCTGCTGATTGCAAATGCAGTCACATCATACTAAACCCCAAATGTCAATATCAGTGAGCAAACCCCCATTGGACTGGCTTTTTGTTGACTCAAGGAAGCCCAGTCTTTTACAGAGCTCCTCCCCAGGGTGCTCAGACTTGTCCACAATTGTGCCTCACCACCTCACCACTGGCTAGACCCAGATTTACAGCTTTATGTCCCTTCCTTTCCACAGAGTTGCTGATCCCAGCCTGCCACTCTGTTCCTATCAGCACTGCTGCTGCTGCTAGTGAAGATGGAGTCTCACACCCAATGTCACTTTTAAAATGGGTTGCACCTCAAGGCCTTGTTGTTTTTGTGAGGACAGAAGGATCTTTCTTTTTTATTGTTTTTGTACTCAGCTGGCATAGGTATGGCAATTCCGTGGTTGCTGATAGAGTTCTTAGCAGCATCAGGACTCTACTGCGGCCAGGGCCCAATAATATGCACAGGTGCTAGTAAAGCTGGAAATTGACTGTCCCCAGAATGATGAGTCAGGAATATCTCCACTGTACCTCAAGGTCAGGGAACTTGAGGGCCAGCACATCTGATGGCCACCAAATAAAGAGAATGCTCCTTTTTCTTATAGTGTGTGTGTGTGTGTGTGTGTGTGTGTGTGTATGAGTGTGTGTGTAGGCAGGAGTGGAGGTGGAGTAGACTAGATTGATGGGGAATCAGGAAAAGTGAAAAGGACCCATAATGAGTTCACGAGAGCCAAAAGAGTTCCAGAATTTTAATATATTTTCAATTAACACAGAGAACCCTTTTATCCTCAGGACAAACGCATGCTGTCAATCTCCTTGGGTGGCAATGCGTTCTGGAACCTGCCACCACCTATAACCATAATCACCTCACCCCTCCAGATTCAAGCGCCATTGCTGGGTCTCACAGTAGAGATAAAGCAATTACTATTTAAAACCACAAGTGACTGTGGCGGCTTCAGCCTGTAAGGAAGTAGCATAATTTCTCTCTGGAGTAAATAGCCTTTTATTTAGCAAAGACGAGGCCCCCAGGGCATGATTTGGAAGGAGGCATTGAAGCAAAGAGATAGCTAAACCAATCAGCATAAAAAATGAACAAGAATTTTCTGGGGAGAAGAGCAGAGAAAGGAGAAGGGAGCAGGAGAAACAAGGGACTAAGCCACAGAGCAGAGGGGCTGTCAGGTTGTGGGAATGCCACACATTAGACATCACCAGTGGCCAGAGGATGTTCAGAGAATGTTTTGTGTTCCGTTTTAAGCTGCTTGCTCTGTGGTGAAAGGTAATCGCTTGAAGTGAAGCCTTGTATGAGTGGTGTTTCTGGGAAAATCAAGGCAAAGAGTCTGTGTTCCAAACCTGAGTAACTAGAATGCAGAGTGAATAGAGCAGCCCTGGAATGGGCTAGGGAAGAGAGACAGAACTTTCCTGAAAGGAGAAATCAGAGGGAGAGCCTTTGGGGATTCACAGAAATATTTAGGAGGAGACTGGACTTCCATTAAGCATGGGATGGGGGAGAGTGTCAGCCAAATTTATGTCATTCTCAGAAGACAAAGTGACCTCACCTGCTACCCGGATGACAATCTGACTACCCCCCTTGCAATCTGACTTTCACCTACCTCATCTCATCAAACATGGCTGTGTATATCTGAATCCCAGTACATTTCTAGGTTTTTGCCTTCTAAGGAAGCTCCTCAGATCCCAAATAAGTCACTGGATGCAAATGGCTAAGTGGGAGGAAAAGCGTATATAATTGATGCAGTGAACAAGAAAGACTCATGGGGTGTGATCATAAAGGAACTTTATTTTGTCTCCCCCAACAATTGGATAACAATTTTAAGGTTACCAAACACAATCTTTGTTCAGAAAGTCCAGCCCATAAAATACCAACACTCCAAGCTTGATTTGAAGTCAGATCTTCTCCGTCCCCAGTGAAGCCCATGTGGCGAAGAGAGGGGACCACAGAGGTGGGGGCCTGGAGTCCTCTTCTCCTCCTCCTCCATTGCTAGAATCTGTTTCTGTCCTTCTAGGGTTGGAATAGAGTAGGGGAAGAAGGAAAATTAAGTGGGGAGCAGAAAAGTTCTCATGTGACTGAAACTGTCTCGTGGGTTGTGGTCTGTGGGCTTGGCAGATGTTTAGCTTAAGCTCTGGTTCTTTGGAGAACTCCATAACTGGGGGCCTTTCATGTGAAGCTCCTTCGACCCAGGGGAAGCCAACTCCATTATGGCTGATTGCTTACTCCTTCTACAGCCCCCTGGACATTCTTTCAGCTTCTATTGTTTAGGGCCTATTTGCCCCTCTGGGAAGTCTCATTGGACAGGACTGAAGCTGACCCCACATTCATTCTTTGTTATGCGACTCACTTCTGTCTGTGGGAAACACTTGCCCATTTTCCCCTCTGACAAACACTGAGAGTTTAGGCTGCCTCATGCAGCCATTTATTCTTTGACTTATTCGTCAACTCGTTTTAAGTGAGAATCAGAACACCGTCGTGTGTTCTCCACCTGCAGTTCTGTTGAAATCCTGATCACTAGGCTTGAGATGAGCACCAGATGTCTCCCACCCTTCCAAACTGGGGGGATGCAAAGATTGTATAGGACAGTTCTCTTCAGGGAAAACCTCTTTCCCAAGTCCTCTGAGTCCAGGTGTTTTTATGCCCTGTATATAAACGAAAAGCCTACGAGATGTCACACTAATTCTTGTCACCAACTCTGATGTTTCTGAATGGAAATATAAAACAATTTGGATTGTAATATCTGTCAACTTCATGTTTTAACTGAAATGTCCCCTCAGAAGTCTCTTTGCTTCTCTTTGTGACCTGACTTTCACTAGAGCCACCCACCTACCAGACATGGCGGTTTATGCCTAAATTCCAATAGAATGATGGCTCAAGTCTTTTTTTCCTCTGGAAACTCTTCAATCTCAGTGACAATAAGTGGATACAAATGGTCAAGGGAAGAAGGCTATTTCCTTGTCCATTTCCCAGAAGCATTTGAGGCTCAGTGCCTGTCTGACCAAGCCTCCCTGTTACACTTAAGAAACGTCCAATGGATTCTCCTTTTTCATGCTTGGTGGAAGGACAGAACACACTGAAGTGAAGGTGAATTAGGATGTTTTTCTCTGATTGGTTTTTAAAATTTGTTCCTAAGTATGGTATTATGAACCTCACATGTAGGGTCTAGCAGAGTTTGGAGAAATATTATAAACCTACGTAAGCATAGAGCAAGGTAGAAAGTGATTTTCACCATTCTCTTGCACTTATCATCATCCTACCTGGAAAATACACTTTGATTTTCACTTGGACTGATCTTTTCTTATACAATGTAGTGGCCTTCATTTTGAAGTTTGGAATGCAATATGATGCTTAGCTTAGAAGTTGTTTTCTGAAGGATGTGAAAGTTACATCAAGTTACAAATTTATCTTGTGCAATGTGATACATGGAGATGTGATTGCTGATCTTGGTTGCCTGCAGCTGAAGAACCATGAAAAGTACACCTAGCAACAGGGCCTAGAGGTTTGACAATAAGTGTCATTTGACATGTAGCTCTCCTAAATTGGCCTACTAGCTTGACGTTAATCAGTAAGGTGCAGGTGTGTGTGTGTGTGTGCACATACCATATACTCACCCAGTCAACTCAGTTTTACTAGTGAGGTAACACAGAGAGGGCAAAAGAAGTGGCCATAAGGGAATAGAAGTGGACAATGGGCACAGATAACCTCCTGCTCCATTCAGCTGTGCTAATTAGTAATGAGCATAATATTCTTTTTCTGTTTTTTTTAAAAAAGATCAAGCAGTGTAGTTTAGTAAAACAAGCAAACACCAAACAAAAACTTCCATGCCATTTACTTGGAGGCTGAAGCCTTTGTTTGTTTTACCTCCACTTGTTATTAGCTATACCACCCCAGGTAATTTACAGCCCCTCTGATCCTTGTGTTTCTGCATCTATGAAATGAAGATAAACCTATCTATTGTGTTGGAACTCTCATTTAAAGAATGACTGTTCATGAAGTTCTCTGTAAACTGTACGGTGGGACCCTGGTGTAAGGTATTATGGCCAGGAGATAGTTGGGATGACTGGAGATGTGGAGATCTGATGCTGGCACATCAGGGTCTTGAATTAGGTTTTCAATTTCAATTTGAACATGTACCCACTGGCTGTATTGACACAGCACAAAGCCAAGGGCAGATTTGACGCTGATTTGTTTAATTTGATTGATGTGAACTGCAAAACTGGGCCATTCAGTCTGCAAAGTATCTAGGCTATAATGATCTGATATTGGCTGTCTGCATTCATCAAACTAAGTGGATAATTAGCAAAACACCATTTGACTTTGTGATGTATAGACAGTAATTGCAGCTGTTTCTCAATTAAAAATCTCATCCAAAGTTGTGACTTTGGTCGTCATATTTGTGCAGATGATTTCCACGGTTGTTTGTACCTCCAGCTTTGAATTCTGTCTTAAAAGACTATTTTATTTTTCCAACAGTCACCAGGCATCTTCTACAGAGTTTCCCCAATATATTTCCCTCCCAAATCTTCCCTCCTTCTGAAATCCTCATTTCAGCCAGTAGCAAACTCTCAGGGTAACTGACTCCTCCCTCCCCCGACACCTTCCTCATTCCGTCAGATACCAGATTCTATCAATTCTGTCTATGAAATATCTTGAAATCTTTCTCCTCCTCTCTAATTCTACAGCCCTGCTATCCTATGACTTTATCCAGGCCCAGCCTATTATTACAGAACCCCTGTAATTGGCCTCCCTTTTCCAGTATGATCTCATTTCAATCCATCCTAAACATTAATGCTCTCATCTTGCTTTTCCTTGCTCCAAAATCCCCTGGAGCATT
Source organism: Tapirus indicus (assembly GCA_031878705.1). NCBI lineage: Eukaryota > Metazoa > Chordata > Mammalia > Perissodactyla > Tapiridae > Tapirus > Tapirus indicus. The sequence goes on from CM062925.1 coordinate 45,237,496, forward strand.
CTCACTGCCTAAGGAATGAAGCCCATATTCTTCCACCCTGCGTTCTCAGCATGACAAGGCCTGGCTCTAACCTATCTTTCCAACTTTATCTTCTCTCGCTCTCCTCTTCATGCACACTCCTGAGCAATTGATCTCTGGTTCACTGCACTGACTCAGGCCCTCCCAGATGCTATTCTATGCTCACACAGGTCCCCTCTCCAGAAGTTTCCTCCCCTCATTTTAGCTCTAAACCCCACTCCAAATGCTACCTAATCTTCAAGAGCCATTCAAACACTACCTCCTCACTGTGCTCCTTTAGGCTCCTGTTTGGAAAGAATCTCTCCCTAATCTGTACTCCCCTCCACATTAACAAGATTTGCCCTACTTTCTCCTGTCCAGACTGTAAATTCTTCCAGGGCAGGATTGTGACAGTCATCTCTGTATTCAACAGGGTCCGTATATCTTACGTATAATGGCTGCTCCTTAAATAACTGTTGAATAGATGAATGTCTGTAAAGGAAGGAAACTTCCAATATATTTGTTTCTTACTTTCTTGTGTGGGAAGCAACTTCTTATTTGAATCTTGTAAACTCATGTGCTGGAATATTTTCCTTTGAGATACACAATATGTTCCTACGGCTTTCTGCTTTCTAATAATGTGGGTCCTTCATCAGTGGTATGTGGCACTAATTATAGGGAAGAGAAAAGGTAATTCTGGAAAGTAATTCACTGAAGAGGAAAATGAACATGAAAATTCTAACTATAAATGGAATAAATAATATGTTTGCTGAGAAGACTATCGTGAAAGGCAGTATTCCTCTAGGGCAGTGCTGTTTTTAAGAGGAATAATAATAATTTAAAAAAGCAACATCTTGGAATTTTTTAGGAGAAACTGAACTTGTAAGAACTAAAGAATAATCAAATCGTTGAGAAACTGGGCCAGACTTTCCCTAGAACTCTGTAGCTCATTGGATTTGACAAGAGAGGTAAAAATGGCTGTTGGTTTGGAGGAAAGGACTAATGGAGACAAATTACAGGAATGGTAATGGTTTCACCCTGAGGATAGATGGATGGCGTTGAAAAGACCATTGTGTCATCAGATGGTGAACTGCTGTTGTCACTTCCCATCTCATAGTCCAGGAGAATGTTGAAAGAGAATATGGGCAAACCCAGCAATGCATTTTGATGCAAAGGATGGGGCAAAGGATGGGATAAGACTCGAGGATGAAGGCAGGATATTATTTGGATACATTTGATAGGAATAAAATAAAGTGAACATTTAATGGTTTATTTTCAGTTTTAAGAGCCCAAAGCCATTAAAATGTCCCCCACCAAGATCTCTCCAGGAGAACTGACTCAGGGCATTCTGATGGTGCAATGTGATTGGTTACTGAAGGAGGTCCTGATAAAGATCAATGCTCAATATATTACGTTCCACATACTAGTTGTTAGGTTAAATGCTGTTGGGTTAAAAACCTATATTAACTGTTAAATATTCACAAAGGTTCAGATGTAATTCTGTCTAGTTCCGAGAGGATGAGCTGTATGTAGAGCTATTATATGCCTTAGATTTTCCAGAACATCTATGATTTTAAGTAACTTTGCTACTGTTAATACATGTATAAATGTAAAACTAAAGTTTTGTGACTAAGTTCACAACTCAGAAAAAGTTGTTGGACTTTTGGTACAGAAAATATGGATATTGTAATTATGTGGCCTGTTGAGGTCCGTCCTCTTTGGGTAGTTGATTCTGTTGTAACTGATTTTATTATCTTACAGAGATATTTTGTAAACTAAGATTGGGTTTGTTGGCTCTAATAGGGCCAAATTTAATTTCGGAGTCTCCGCCTCTCTCATGTCCTCCCCACTCACTAAATGCAGGGGCTTGAGTTAAAAAGAAAATCAAAAGATCAAGAGGAAGATAATATAAAGGTTAACATCTCTTCCCCATCCTCACTTTCACTTGCTTTCCAGAAGTTGCTCTTGTCAAGATCACCATGACCTCCAGGTTGCTAGATACATTGGTCAATTTTCGCTCCATATCTTGCTTGATATCTCAGCAGTATTTGGCATAATTGACATTACCTCCTCCTTGAACTATTTTCCTCATTTGTCGTTCAGAACACTTGTCCTCCTACCTCACTGGGTGATCTTCTTCAGTCTCCTTTGCTGGATCATCCTCTTCTTCATAGCCTTGAAACATTAGTGGGTCCCACTGCTCAGGCCTTAGACCCCTTCTCTAGCTATACTCACTCTCATTTCCATGACTCAAAACCATCTATTGACTGATGACTCCGAAATATATATGTCCAGCCCCATCCTCTTCCTGAACTCCTGACTTGTATAAGCAACAGACTAACCCACATCTCTACTTGGATCCTAATAGGCATATCACCATTTTCTCAGAGTTCTTACATATAGTTCAACTGTTTTTACTTGCCTTAAAACTTTTAAGCTTCTAATTAAGCATATAAATGTTCAGAAGTATATTTGATTATCATAAATACTTTAATGTAGCTTATTAAATTCAAAGAGGTGACTTGTTTAACCTTACACGTTGTAGAAATTGTAAGCCTAATTTTAAAATGATTAAGTAAATATCAGAAACTAATATAATTCTTAAAAATAGTCACTACCTGTCTTTCACTGTCAGTATCGACATTATAAATGGTAGGTGTGATTTTCAGGTAATTGCTGCATGATTTCTTATTCATCATTTAGAGTGATTATATGAAACCCAAATCCAGCTGAAACCTAATGGAACTGGTATATGTAACTCACAATTTGTGTTTGTACAGCTTTTTACAAATTGTTTTTTCTTATATGATTTGAGATATACTGAGCACTCAGAGTTAATTAAGGCAGGTAACATTTTTTCCAGCCAAAAGTTGAAGCTCAAAGAGACTTGATTTATGAACCCTGAGTCATCTGATTCCAAATTCCATTCTTCTCCCAATACTTTAAGTGATGTCCCCTTCAAAGTAATAATATCCATGAACTGTTTTGGGCAAAACACATGGTAAAGTCACGGCAAGAAGGATCAATTCTTCTATTTATAATTTTCAGTGATTATCCATACTATTAAGAAAACTGCACCATGCCCTTGACGTTTTTTCCAGAGTAAGCAACCTGCATTAGATGTTCTACCATGTTGATGTTTTCTAGTTTTTACAATTATCTTTAATTATCCAAAAGATAAATAAATAAAATAGAGAAATAGAGAAAGAAACAAATAACATTAACTTTCAAATCAACATTCCAAATGAAAAGAAGTGATTTTCCACACACATTTAGGCTTATATTCTGTGATAAGCAGCAGACCAGTGTTCAGCTTCATGCTGTTTTTCTGAAGCCCCTTTATTTATTTTTCATTAATCTGTCTCCCTTGTGTGCCTGGCGCTTAGTAATCTGCTCATCTCTAGCATGATCTATACTATAATCCATTGCTTCTCCCTCCATGCATTTTAATGAAGCAATTTTTGCCTCCTTTACATAACTGCTGTCTTGATTTCATACTACAACATAACCATTCATTGTCACATCATTGAAAGCAAATCTTTAAAGGAATACCTCAAAATGGGATAGATACAGATGTTTGATTCCTTTTTTCTTTTTTAAAAGAGAGCTTTGTGAACTCAGCAGCATTTTCATCATTTCATTTTCAGTAGATACTCAGGGTTACAAATAGATACCCCTGAACACCAATCCAAGTGGGAAAAACATTGGCAGTCAGAATCTGCTCACCACGGCTGCTGCCTCCCTCTGTTCCCTTCATGCCCCATCACTTGGCTGGGTGCTCTGAATTCCTGCCCCCTGCCCTGGGCTGCCCTTCTGGGATGGCTTCTGTAGCCGAGGACCATAGAAGAACCTCACAGGAAGTGCTTGGTCGTCATTGCTGTTTGGTTTCTGACTTCCTGCTAGCTCATCTTGTTCCTCTGTTTCCTGACTGTTTGCTGGACTTGGACCTTCTGCTCTGCTCTGCCCACTGGTGTTTGCACATTCCAGGCCCGTGTTTGTCTGCCTGGCTTCTGACCCTTGCTCTCTGTGTGAGGTCTGATTCATGGCCTTGCTCTGACCTTAGAGTCCTGGCTCCTGGCTGTTCTCAGGGAACCAGGGCGCTCCCCGTTCTGGACTTCTGCTTCTACATCTTGCCTCAGCCTGCACCCACTGCTGGTCTCTTCCTCTGTTCCCCATCTTGCCTTAGACTTCTGAGTCATTTGTTATTCAACAGCCTACTATTAAATGCCTAATAATTGTTGTTGATACAAAGATAAATAGGACATAGGCTCTACCCATACCAATTAGAGGATAAACAGACCCCAAAAGAGGCAGATTCAGATTTTGTGGGGCCTGAAGCTTATTCAAATTTGAGGGCTCTCATTAAGAAATATGTAAAATATTAAATGTAGGCCTGATGAAGAGTAGAGAGGAGTCCCTGGGCTTTCTAACTTGGTGAGTGAGTGGATGGTAGAACCATCAAATGAATAATGGAGTAAAGAAGGAAGATGGTTTAAAGTGAGACAATATGTTTAGTTTTAGGGCAGCTCAATGGAGGCATTCTTTTAGAAAATTATATCTGAGTCTGAGGCCGAGGGAGAAATGTGGGCACTAGGTGCAGATTAAAGAAGCATCAGCACATAGGCAGTAATTGAAAGCAGGACGTTGAATGAACTAACCCACGGAGGTGGGGAGAGAAAGAAATGCAAGAACCAAGGATGAGAACCTGGGAAGGGAGCTTGGGAAGATGTTGGAACAAACCATAGGGAGGTCTGTGGAGGCCAAGAGAGTCCAGTGTCACAGCAGACAGAGTAAAAACGTCAACATGTCAAGTGGTGCAGTCTTACAATAAGAAGACGGAAACATGTGCATTAGGTTTGTCAACAGGATGTAATTGGAGACTAGGATGAGAGCAGTGATGGGAACAAGCCAGATTTCAATAGGTTGAAGACTGCATGAGAGATGAGGAATTAGTGCTGAATGTGGGACACTATAAGGAGATATTTGGATGAGAAAGAGTTAAAAAGTATTGGGTATTAGCTCCAGTGATTAGCATCTAAGGAATCGTTGTGGTATTTTTTTTTTTTTTTTTTGAGATGGGAGATGCTTGAGCATTTTTATAGCCAGAGGGGTTAAATATTCAGAAGATGTGTGGGGTGTGGGATGAAATAAGGTCCTGTGATCTGTGACCCTGTCTGCCTGTTTTCCCTGTGAACTCCAACTCCTGATCCTATTGCTCCTTCTAGAAGATGAAATTTGTCCCTTTCCAAGGTGACGAGTACAGATCTGTCTGGTTGGTTTTCAGATCTATGTTTTCTGTCAACTCTGGGGTTCAGTGATTGATGTATTGATGGCCCAAAGAAACATGAGTGTGTTTGTTGGCCTACAGTGGTCTTGAGCCAGGTTACCATGGAATGAGAACAGGGGAAAGGATGAAATGGGGTGGAAAGGAATTATGTATACCCTCCAACATCTCTCTCCTTTCTGAAATCCGTGTCCCCTCACTGACTTGCCCAGGAAGAGAGCTATTTGCTTCAAAGGGAATAGCATTATTTGGGAGTAGAAAAAGATCAGGAAATGGTTAGTTTGCTCTTGCTTCTGGAAACCTGTGATTTAGGCCATTATTAAAACTGCTGGTATCCATTCTAGAGGCAAAGGAGATCAAAAGCCACATCCCAGGGGCTGTCTCAAAGCTGTGAAACTGAGATTCCCATTTGCTAGCAGCTGAGAGCAGAGAAGTTGGGCACTGACAATAAATGTGAAAATGCTTTATAAACCCAAACATGCTCTACAAATGCCAGTTATTACCATCCTTTCTGAAAGCCGTTTGCAGAAATATTTGCCTAAAGACCCCATAGTACTCAAAATAAAGCAACAGTAACTCAAAGGCAATCGTATTCCTTTTTAAAGCATATGTTTTATTGCAGCATGGGAAACGAAACCTCATTTCCTGCTTAATGCCCACTTGACATTAATAAATAAATAAATAAAAAGTCTCCTACCATCTCTCGTGTCCTGCCTAAGTGTGTGCTGAAGCAGGCCTGTAATCGAGTAACCACAACACGAAATGAAAAGCGCTCGCTGCCATGCCTCCTCGACTGCTGTGTGAATGATAAACATCCAATAAAAAGCACAGCACTAAAGCCTAATTAGGATTAGCGTTAAAAAGGCTTTCACCCATTTCACAGAGAAAAAAATATATACTACATAGCTATAATCAGGAGAATGATGAGCTATGGGCAAATAAAAAATATAAAAAACATTAGAATTCATGGTGGGGAACACATTTACCATTAGTGCTCAGAGATGCACTGAAGTTAAAACAGGAACAATAGGAAAAAAAAAAAAAAAAAAAAGAAGGCAAAACAGGAACATTGTCTTGTGTGATCTGATTTTTAGAGACAAGGGAATCCAAATCCAGTTATTCTTTCCCAAACCCAATCAGTCATATCTTACATGCTGATACCTGAATATGTATGAAGATAACTTTGTTTCTGTAATTCAAGGCTTTGCTCCTGGTTAAAACACAAATTCCTGGGAAAGGTAGCATTTAAAATTTCTCATCATCTATCCCTAAGCATGAAGGAGTTTCTGGTTCTTTCTCTGAAGCAGGAGAATGTTGGTTCCTAAATGGAGGTAAGAGGGAGAGAGGTGAGGCAAGGGGCAGCTCATGACTCTCTTTAGAGTTTGCTTAGGACCAGGGCAGCTTGAGGTATTGTGGCAGAGGTGATGGTAATTTACTCAATAACCATCCTTCTCTGTGGTATCAGAGTCCCAGTTTTCATTTTGAGTAGACATGTATCCAGCCAAAGACCATGTTTCTAAATTTCCCCCCATCTCACTCCTTGCAGCTAGGGGTGGCCAATAAGATATTGGCAGAAGTTATTTAGCAGAACTTCCAAGAACACTCCTTAAAAAAAGAGACAAACCCCTTAGAAGCAGTTTTTTTGCCCTCCTACCTCCTTTATCCTTCTTTCTGATGGGAGTACAGATATGATCACCTAGAAAGGGCTGGGGCTTCAGCAACAATCGTGTAAGTATGCGGACAAGGGACAGCACTGTCAGAATAGAGAGCTGAAAGGAGCCTGGGTTTCTGGTGACAATGGGGAGTTCAAATAAGAGGAAGTTGAGCTAAGGATCACTTTAGTTTGCATTTAGGGGGACATAGTTATGAGGGTCACAGTCACTTCCAGGTGTAATTGTTATTCCTAGCCATCTGGTATAGGAACGGCTTTCAGAAATACTCCAGCTGCCCACTGTGGCAGCATGAGCTGCCATGAAGGTGCAGAGCCAGAGGTCACATAGTGATATTAACATGTCCTGCAGCTTCCAATACCGGAAATATTTGAGCAGTAGAGCAGAACCATGTTTGAAATGTACAGAGCCAGAAGCTACTCCAGAAAATTCTCTCAGTCATCTGTATAAATTTTTTTTAATTTTAAAATTGTGGTAAAGTAGACCTAACAAAATTCACTGTGTTAACCGTTCTTAAGTGTACAGTTCAGTGACATTAAGTACATGCACATTGTTGTACTACCATCACCACTATCCGTCCACAGAACTCTTTTCATCATGCAAAACTGAAACTCTGTAGCCATTAAACAATAACTCTCCATTCACCCCTCCCACCATCCACCTAGCAACCACTCTTCTACTTTCCATCTCTATGAATTTTACTACTCTACGTACTTCATACAAATGGAATCATACAATATTTGTCCTTTTGTGACTGGCTCATTTCACTTAGCATAACATCTTCAAGGTTCATCCATGTTGTATTGTGTATCAGAATTTCATTCCTTTTTAATTTTGAATAATATTTTGTTGTATGGATATACCACATTTTGTTTATCCACTCATCTTTTGGTGGACATTTGGGTTGTTTCCACTTTTTGGCTCTTGTCAATAATGCTGCTATAAACATGGGTGTACAAACATCTCTTCAAGACCCTGCTTTCAATTTTGGGGGGTATATCTGATGTGTAAAATTTTAAGTGGAGAATTAGGTCTTCATTGATGACTTGTTGAAATGGAAGTTCTCACCTATAAGGAATATTTTTTTATAATGCAAAATGTGCAATTATAAACACACCACACTTATAGTCCTTTTCTTTTTTGGTGGGAATCGCACAATATAGAATCTGTCAGAATTTCTGTACTTATAGGCAGAAACCTATAGCAGTGCTACAAAACGTTGACGATGCCCATGTGTAAAGTCACATTTTCTGCATCCCAGCTGTCAAAGAAATATTTTGATAACCATACTAGAAAAAGACTGTTTTATCTTTCTATTTTCCCTATAGGAAATTTTATAAAGTCTTTCCTGTGAAGAGGTAATCAAATATTATGCAACCAATAAATGTAGAAAACAAGTATGACAGAGGTTGTGTTAGGCAGGCAGTTAATGAATAAAACATATTTTGTTATTTTTCTGGGTTTTGTGGCCTTTGTCAGCTTTAAAAAATTTGTAATTTGTTATGACTTCTTATCTCATTCTAAGTAAATATCCACATTCTTACTTAATTTTGTACGTGTAATGTTGTGTTCATTTTCTTAAAGAGAGCCCCCAAATTGTATGTTTCAGGCCCCACAAAACCTGGATCTGCCCTTGTAGGGGTTTCACAGATCCCCTCAGTGCCTCGACTGAGGAGGTCTCAGCTTCTTTACCTCCCTCCCACTAAGATGTCTCTGCTTTCTTGTGTCCTGGTACGTTATGTAGGGAACGTCTGCATGGGGCATTCAGGCCCAGACTGAACAAAGCCTGTGGTACTGATGGGCGCTCACACATGAAGTGCTGGGTGCTGGCAATGTAGACTTCTCTTGCGCCAACCAACAGGAGGACAGTGAGGGAGGGCCCTGGGGACAGGTTTGGGAGGTTCGTGCCTAACTGAAGGGCGGACAGTTGGTGGTCATGACTCAGCCCCCACGAGCTTCTGTGAACTCATAGTTATCGTTCAATTCTTGGGCAACTTTCTCAGGATGGGTTCACAGGCTCCTTCACCAACTCCTCCCTTCACATCCCCCGCCCAAGATCCCTGGTTTCTTTTTCGGTTTCGAGGAAATCCTCCCTCTTTCTCTGAGTTTTTATCAGAGGTACTCCTTCTCTTATGAACATCTTTTCTCTTGTTCTTTAAAAATAGACTTTAACAGCCCCTCAAAAATAGACCCTGGAATCATAATCAGCCAAAAATCTAATTCTCCTTTCCTGGGGTGGCAGGAGGGGCTGCTAATCTTCAAGTGCCCCCAGGAGAATAAGAAAAAACATTTGTATTCTCTCTCTTTAAAGCAGCAAAGTAGGGGAAGAAATACCACACAGCTGCCATGTTAAAAAGCCTCACTTTTCATATCCGGGCACATAAATGATAAGGACTAATAGAATTTGAGTTGTAAGTGAGCTCTCCTCAACCCCTATAATTTACAGATGAAGCAAGTAATATCCCTAGAGGATCAATGATGCTGCTAAGATCAGGGCCCTGTGAGCCAGAGAGTCAGGCCCCACGCCAGACCTCTTTGTCCCCAGTCCAGTGTGTTTTCTCTCCATCACATTCACATTAGATGTGGTGAGGAAGTTTTAGAGAGAGTTGCTGAATGCAATACTAATACTATTTTACAAAAACAGATTTAGAAATTTTTGCTGGAGGTTTAAAAAAAAAGAGTAAGTTCTCATTTATTTGAGTCAGGTTGAGTATGGCCTGCCTGAAGGTTTCAGAAAAGGCTAGATGAATTTTCAAGATCCTTTTAGCCTTAATAGTGTATGATTTTCATTCATCTATCCTCTTTAGCAAGAATTTCTTGAGGCATCTTCTATAAGTAGAGCATAGTATTATGCACGCAGAATAAAATAATGGGATAAAAAATGGAATGTAAAACATGGAGCTCTCAGTTCTGGTGCGGACAGACCCCTGGCATGCAGGTGCCTAAGCAAAAGGACAGGCTGTCCAAGGTATAAACTATACATAGCCAGTGACTGAATAAAATCTTCATTGGCCAAAGTTGATGCTGGGAATGTGTTCTCTGCAGTGGAGATGGACTAAACACCCAAGTACAGTGGGTTTGGTTCAGCTGAAAATGAGGGTACATGGTAGTTGTGAATTCTTGCCATCATTGTTAAAAACTCCCTCTGATTGGAACAAGTGCTAGTTGTTATTCCTGCTTCTGCTGTGTTGGGGAGAGGAGATGTTCAGTTTTCTTGGACTGTTAATGAACAGCCATACGTGTAAAAAACAAAAACAAAAGTCCTCCAGCAGCTTAATATCCAGTTGGAGAGCAAACACTGGTCCCCACTTCCCCCCGCCAATATATAAACACACACATTTAATAATAGTACATGGCACATCAAAATTATGATACAGAGAATTGAAGGCCATAGCAGCTATGTGGGCAAAAATGCTCATTGGACCAAATTATTCTCTTTAAATTGGGATGTGTGTTTAGATTGTCTCACAGATATTCAAGAGTTATAAGCCATTATTTTGAGTGTTTTCCAAGGTAGAGCACACTTCCCCTTGCAACCACATTGAGGCTTGAGTGCAGCTGTCCTAGGTGATAACGCATCCCCTTGATAGGGTACGGCCTGCAAACAGGGAACCTCATGCAAGGAGGTGGCTGAGAAGAGGTCAATGCCCCAGCTTGGGTGGGAGGAAAGAATCAGGATAAAAGTCTTGAAATCAGGTGCATTCTTTTGTCCAGGATTTTATCCACTAATTTTATCTTTTTTTTTGGTGGGGGGTGGTGGGATAGTAGCATGGACAATTATGTTATTCTAGTCTGCAATCTTTAATGCACTAAAGCAAAATGAATACATTTTTAAAATATACATGGATTTCCTCCCCTTCCTTTCCTTGCCCTTGTCTCCATTCAAGCCTCTAGGCAGTTCTGGGCTCCCCGCTAGGAGATTCTTCTTAGCTGGGGTTATGTGTGTGTGCTGAGGGGGTGGGTGGAGAGAAAGGGAAGCTGATGCAAGAAGAGTTTGGCAAATTCCAGAGGGAGGGTTTCTGCACCCTGCTTCCTAAACAGAGTCCTGGGGAGGTGGTAAAAGCCCTGAAAGAAAAGAAGCAACTTGAGAACAAAAGGGTCCTGTAACTTTAAGGCAGAGTCCTGAGGAGGTTGAAAGACCACAGAGAGGGAATGTCTGCACAGAGTCCAGGCCTACAGGGTATGGTCAGCTCTGAGGTTCCTGTAGGTTTCCATGTCCTAATCAAGCAGAGAATCTCAAAATGATTACAATGCCTACATGTGTGGCATACAAGGAGGAAATATAGTCAAGTGGATGGGATTGGGAGATGTCCTAGCCATCCTGCAGGGACTGCAACCAAGGACCAGATGCCTCCCTTCCTGAAACTTGGCGTGACATTGACCTCTTGGAACTTAGACAGAACCCTAGGGCAAGGGTCAGGGTCTCCAACTGACAAGAGAACTTCCTGCTGTCTGGGGGGATTAGGCTTCTAAATAGAAATTAAGTTTACCATAGAAGAATAAGGTTTTATTTCTGGCACCCCTGAATTTATTCACTGAGATTCATACCCACTATACCAATTTATTTTTCTCCCTAAAGTATGTCTTAAACAATTACCCTTGTTTTTGTTTGAACTGTTGAAGTTTCACAGGCAGGATTCAGATGAAAATTCACACAGTATTCCTAAAACTGCTTGACTCCTTGTAGTTTCCAACCAATTTTCCGGGAACTGTGCAGAGTTTAGAAACTTCAGTCTAAAAATTTGACATGACACTTGGCAGAAATAAAGCCTTTAGCAAAACCCACCAGAGCCAACCTTCAAATTACTGGACTCTCTCCTGGAAATATTTCTGGGCAGGTTGCTGTGGAGCCTGTATATGTGGAGACTCTCCTGGAATTTACAAAATGTGAAACTGGAATTTATCAGTGTGGTGTTAGCTAAACCCTTATGCCCTGAAAACAGAACCACCTCAGTAGAAGGCAGAGATGAGAGAGTAGAATACGCCCTAAGCCAACGTTCATCAGCTCCTTATTTGCTGGAGGCAGGGAGGGTGAAAGGGGAGTGAATGAGTGATCAGAGGCCAAGTCCTATAAAACCACCTAAAACTTTATGGCCAGAAGCTTCTGGATGGCTAGTTTTAGCTGAAAAGCAAAGATGGGAAGGCTACTTTCTCAAGAGTGCAGATCAAATACTTTATAGGAAAAAGTAAAGAGGCCCATGAAACTCTGTTAGCACTTAAGCAGATGATCAAAAAGAGAGATGGAAAAAAAGGAAAGATCAGAATTTCTACCCAGTTTAAGTCTTGCACAGTGAGTAGAGTCCTCCCCCTTTTTCAAAAGTTGAAATGAAATTCACATGACATAAAATTAACTATTTTAAAATGTACAATTCAGTGGTATGTAGTACATTCATGATGTTGTGCAACCACTGCTTAAATAAGTTTCAAAATATTTTCATGACTCCAAAAGAAAACCTTGTGCCCATTAAGCGGTCACTCGCCATTTCCCTCTCACCCCAATCCCTGACAACCACCAATCTGCTTTCTGTCTCCATGGATGTACCTTTTTCTGGATGTTCATATAAATGGAATCATATAATATTTGACCTTTTGTGTCTGCCTTCTTTTATTGAGTATAATGTTTTCGAGGTTCATCCATGTTGAAGCATTAGAGTAGTTATCATTTGATACACTACTTCTGATGGATGGCAGAAAAAGTAAAATTTAATCATATGCATTTATCACAGCTTTGGAAAGAGGAAACTTAAGGTCCAGTTCATTTCCCCAAGTAGACCTCTTCTTCTTCTGGATTCTTTAGCATCATTTGAAATGAACATTGGTTGTTTTTGCCCACCCAGTCTTTGAGCCCGTAACAACAGCTCCTGATTTTTCTTCCCTACTCAGTCTTTGGAGTTCAGGTAATGCTGATCCCACCTCCCCACTACTGGAGTGGGCGCTGACCTCAGCTTATCCAATAAGGGCTTTCGTCCCCTTGGCCACAGTTCAAGATGGACACATATTCCAGGTGCAAGGATCCCTCTTGAAACTACAGAAATGAGTTTCCTTTCTGTTGGACTTGAAGCTGGAAGGTGTAAGCCTGCCAGGTATCTCCATGTGCAGAACTAAGACAGTATGAAATAAAGCAGAGGGAGAAGAAGGTGTGAGAGTGTTGAATCCTGGGAACATTGTTGAGCCACTTTGTCCAGCCACGTTTAATTAGTTACAAGCCTTTTTTTTTTTTTCTTTTCTTGTGACAGTTTGAGTTGGATTTCTGTCACTTTCAACCTGTCACTGCAAGGCGGGAACATGGCCACACTCACCTAGGGCTGGGGCAGTGTGGATAAGGACAGTCCATCCCCAAACCCAGGAAAAGCCTTAGTGCTCTTTGAAGAGAGGACTCGCATACTCTATGTCTTCTCTGCTTGTCTGGTAGTGCTTGACTCTGTTACAGCAGTAGTGGAAAAGCAAAATGCTCTTTGGAGTTTCGATATTTACCTACCTACCTATTTATATCTATATCTTTAATCTTAAGTATTTTTAGTGTGAGCTTATATGAAAGGAGAAAACAATTCTAAATTTCTTTCTCTTTGGTTTTCTGACATTAGATCCTTGATAGGGATATTCTTTTTAGTTCGATAGATAGATTGATAGAATTTCATTAAATAGCATAGAAAAAAATGTGGGTCATTTTACCAATAAAAAACCTTGAAGAGTAGCATCACAAGGTCTTTCTGATTCAAGTTGTCATAAGTGCTGCAAACAAAAAAAAAAAATAGCTTTCAAAAATTAGAGGCTTTTTTCTCATTTTTTTTAGATTCTTATGTTTCATACTAAGAAAGATGGGAACTTTGCATATTCCCTAAAAACATTCTCCTCTCCACCATGACTCAAGGTTTTAAGATAAACTTTCAACTAAAATATGCTGAAAAGTAACCAGGAGAGAAGTTTTCTTCCATTTTCTCTTTTGTTTTAATTGAAAAGGAGATAAATTATAGAGGAATACTCCCAAGGGCATATTCTTTTAGTCAAGGATTTCTCTTTTTATTGTGGAGATTCACCTCACTTTTGGGCCTTTTGCAAAGAACACCAGAAATGGAATAGCTTCACCAAAAGTTGTCTTGGCATGTAGAGGTTAATGAATCAATTTCTTTAAAAATTCAGTTTTGGTACATTTAAAAAACCCTAAATATCTAGTTGGATTTTGTTATGGATTGAATTGTGTTCCCCAAAAAGATATGTTAAGTCCTAACCCCTAGTACCTCAGAATGTGAGCTTATTTGGAAATAGGGTTGTTGCAGATATAATTAGTTAAAATGAAGTCGTATTGGAGTAGAGTGGGCCCCTACTCTAATATGACTCATGTCCTTATAAGAAGATGGCCATGTGAAGACAATGACACACAGTGAGAACACCATGTGACAATGAAGGGAGAGATTGAAGTTATGTAGCTGCAGACCAAGGAACACCAAAGATTGCTGGCAAACCACCAGAAGCTAGGGAGAGGCAGGAAGGATTCCCTTACAGGTTTCAGGGGGAGCGTGGCCCTGCTGACAACTTGATTTCAGACTTCTGATCTCTAGAACTGTTAAGACAACAAACTTTTCTTGTTCTAAGCCACCCAGTTTGTGGTATATTGTTATGGAAGTCCTAGAAAACTAACACATAATTATATTTTTATATAATAATAACTTTTTTGCAATGATAGAAAAGAAAGGATACCAGAAATAAGACCCTTACCTATATCAATATCAAAAGAGCTTGAACTCTCTGCCACATCTACTGTGAGAGTGAAGACCATCCTAAACAATCATGGCTGATATTCCAGAAAATGTCGACATCATTGTGGAGGGACACACAATTATTGTGAAGGGTCCCAGAGGAACCCTGCAGAGGGACTTAAATCACATCAATATAGAACTCAGTCTCCTTGGAAAGAAAAAGAAGAGGCTCTAGGTTGACATGTGATGGGTGTCTTAGTCAGTTTGGGCTGCTATAACAGAATACCATAGACTGGGTGGCTTATAAACAACAGAAATTTATTTCTCACGGTTCTTGAGGCTGGGAAGTCCAAGATCAAGGTGCTGGCAGGTTCAATGTCTGGTGAGGAACTGCTTTCTGGTTCATAGATGGCTGTCTTCTTGCTGTGTCCTTACATGGTGGAAGGGGCATGGGAGCTCTTTGGGGTCTCTTCTGTAAGGTCAATAATCCCATTCATGAGGGCTCGACCTTATGACCTACTCACATCCCACATGCCCCACCTCCAAATACCATCACATTGGGGATTAGGTTTCAATATATGAATTTGGAGGGGGCACAAACATTCAGTCTATTGCAGTGGGGAAATAGAAAGGAAGAGGCTACAGTTCGGACTATCTGTAGTCATGTATGGAACATGATCAAGGGCGAGATACTGGGCTTCCATTACAAGGTGAGGTCTATGTGTTCTCCCTTCCCCATCAACATTATGCAGGAGAATGTGTCTCTTGTTGAAATCTGGAATTTCTTGGGTGAAAAATACATTCACAGGGTTCGAATGAGGCCAAGTGTTGCTTGTTCAGTATTTCAAGCCCAGAAAGATGAGTTAAGTCTTGAAGGAAATGATATTGAATTTGTATCAAATTTAGCTGCTTTGATTCAGCCACAACAGTTAAAAGCAAGGACATCAGAAAAATTTGGGATGGTATATGTCTCTGAAAAAGGAACAGTTCAGCAGGCTGATGAATAAGATCTAAGAGGAAACAACAAGACACTGGATGATTGCTAAGACCTATTTGTGATATTTTAAAGATGCAATAAAAGTCTTCTATTGATTTGGGACTTTTCATCAAAAAAAAAAAAAAAAAGAGAGAGAGAAAGAGAGATCTCAGTAGGTCACTTTGCCAATATTACGATCCACTATCCTTAAAAAAAATCTGGCAATTCCATGTTATAATGTAGAAGACTATAATTATGACAGCTCAAAATATTCCAAGGGAATGATGGGAAGCAGGTGGTGTCCTGCACAACAGCTGTTTCCTTGCACTAGACCCAGCTCCTTCTTAAACCCGGAGGTTCTCCAACTCTGTGTGAGAACCCTCTTGGTGGGATCTCAGCATTTCCTCCCTCTCGTCCCTTTCCCTTTACTTCCTCTTGCTCTATTTTAAAAAATTCTATAAAACCACCAAACAGAATTTATGAAAACACTGGTGCCCTTTAGATGGGACACCAATAATAGAACCAATCTATTCTCAATGTGATAATTCTATAATCTTTGCCAAACCATGAAATAATCCAAACACACAAGAATCCAGACTGCCAGCCATTTGGAAGACATTCCCATCTTCCAGCCATCCCTTGGTAGCACCTTGAAAAATGCTGTGATAATTACCTAGTGCAGTGGTTCTTAACCCTGGCTGCACATTAAAATCATCTGGAAAGCTTTGAAAGCATTCTCACCCCAGACCAATTAAATCAGAAACTCTAGGGGTAGAGCCTAGGCACTGGTAATTGGTAAAAGATCTTCACGTGGTTCTGACATGCAGC
The DNA here is from genome assembly GCA_031878705.1 of Tapirus indicus. Taxonomy (NCBI): domain Eukaryota; kingdom Metazoa; phylum Chordata; class Mammalia; order Perissodactyla; family Tapiridae; genus Tapirus; species Tapirus indicus. Next base: position 45,253,948 of record CM062925.1, read on the forward strand.
CAGGGTTGAGAACCAGTGGCTTAATGCCACATTACTGTTGAAGCCCGAACACTCTGATAACAAGAGGCAGAGGTGAGCACCCATCTCTGCCCCTTACAGCCCTCTGCTTTTTGTCTGATTGGAATTATAGAAAGCCTAAGTGGAACTAAGACCAAGCCTGGTAATTGTCATGGCAATGTCCTAGATTTTCCTATCAAATCCAATCTCATTTAGGATGGGAGTTGCAGAATTGACTCCAGTGAAGTTAAAATATTTCTGCCCCTATTCAGAATATTCAGTGTTAAATTCAACAGAGTTTTTCCATAAAATTTCAAACACTAAAACTTTTTAAAACAGCAGATCTCACCTGAATCAAAAAAATTTATCATTAATTGTAAAGTGTGCTTGATCACAGGGAATTATCTAGGCAATCAGCATCATGTATAGCCTTTAATGCCTCCTGTCTGCTGAATGTGAGTTCTGCATATTGATCACAAATTTGCAAATTTCTCTGCTTATGCCTCATCACTCCCTTCTTTGATTGAATGTAACATAAATGGGATTTGAAAATCATAAAGCTGGGAGGGAACTATGGAAACCATTTCTTCTAGTCCTCTGACTTTACAAGTGGATGCCTGATTCACTATGAGAGTCAGGCTACCAAGGTCTTTTGTTAAATTCTTGAATGTTTCAGCATGGACAACTGCAACATCCTTTTAATTGGCTCCCTCCCTCCTTCCTGCTCCCGTTTTACTCCACCTTGCTCTCAGAGTGATCATTCTAAACACAAATCCAATCAAGTCACTCGCTTCCTTGCTTAACATTCTTCAATGACTCCACATTTGCCTCAGGTCCAAATTCAAACTCCTTAGCCTCACCCACAATCTGTCTGTGAGCTGATCTGATGCTGTCTCCCTCTGCTGATTCATCTCCTAGAGCTCCCCTTTCTTGCTGTAAATTGCAGTCATACCAGGGTTCTAAATGATCTAAATGTAGTTCTCCAATGTGCCCTATATACCACCATACATTTGCACATGCTGTTCTTTCCCTAAAGATGCTCTCTCTCCCCCTGTGTAAGGAGACCCTTCCTCTATTCTCTCATTTGTATAGTTCATATCAGGTTGTAACGAGCAGAGGAAACATCAGAAATTGCGGCACAAAGTCTGGAAAGTGGGAGAGAACTTACTGAGATGAGGGTAGAAGATTGGATGGATGGTATTGACATCCTGAAGTAAAAGGCCTTCTTAACTGTTTTCACATAAAAAGCTTCAAAGTTACATACGAGACTAAGACCAAATGGATTGAGAATGAAACTCTCTGGGCTGGTAGTGGTAGTGGGGGTATTTCAATGGCCATAATGGGAGAGAGAATGGTCTATCTATCTATCTATCTATCTATCTATCTATCTATCTATCTATCATCTCTCTCTCTCTCTATCCATCTTTATTTGGATCTTAGGTGCGTAGGTTTAAATTGGGATCTGAGGTGCCACATTCCTCAGTTTATGGCATATTATTACCATTGGTCTACACAAAGTACCTATTTAATTTAGGTGTTTTTTTTCCACTTTATAAAAACTTTTATGCAGAATCCTTACTCCTGTTCCCCTCCTCCCACATGGGAAACTATTCCAATGTGTTTAACGTGGATCCTTTTATTTGTATGTGTTTTTGGGGTCCATACAATTAAAATTTACATCAGTGGTACTGCGTTCTATATTTCATTCTATCTTTCTTTTTCTCACTGTGTTTTTAATATTATACATGTTGCCATGTATATTTCAGATCTGCAGCCTTCTAAATAGTGCAACCATCTTCCCTTCCTCCCTCCCAGGTAATGAGCACCCGGATAGTCTCCAACAAACAACACTGAAATGTATATCCTCTTGTATGTCTCTTATAGATGTGTGTGATAGGTACTCAGGCATGGGCTCTGGATACATGCACACTTAATGTGACCAAATGGCGCTATAGCTTTGCCAGATTGTGCTATAGAATGTGCACCAGTCTACATGCCCACCAGCAGAGCATGATATCCCTGCCTCTCCACCAACACTTGGCATTACCCAGCTTCTGAATATCTGCCCATATTCCAGGAGAAAGGTGATGCCTCATTTTGTTTTTCTGCTTTTAAATAGACTTTTTGTTTTTTAGAGCAGTTTTGGGTTCATAGCAAAATTGAGTGGAAAGTAAAGAGAGTTCCCATTACACCCTGCCCCCAACCAATCTCCTCCATTGTCAACATCCTGCACCAGAGTGGTACACTTGTTTCAATTAATGATCCTATATTGACAAATAATCACCCAAAGTCCAAGTTTACATTAGGGTTCACTCTTGGTGTTGTACATTCTATAGGTTTTGACAAACGTCCACCATTGTAGTGTCATACAGAATAGTTTCACTGCCCTAAAAATCCTCTGTGTTCTGAGTCATCCCTCCCCCTCCCTAACCCTGGCAACCAATGATCTTTCTACTGTCTCTAGCTTTGCGTTTTCCAGAATGTCATATAGTTGGAGTCATATAGTATGTAGCTTTTTTGGATTTGCTTCTTTCACTTAGTTATATGCATTTAAGATTCCTCCATGTCATTTCATGGTTTAATTGCTCATTTCTTTTTAGCTGTAAGTCATTTTCCATTGTCTGGATGTGCCACAGTTTATTTATCCATTCGCCTACTGAAGGACATCTTAGTTACTTCCAAGTTACAGCGACTATGAATAAAACTACTGGAAACATCTGTGTGCAGGTTTTTTGTGTAAGTTTTCAACTCATTTGGGTAAATACCAAGAAGTGTCATTGTTGGATTGTATGGTAAGAGTATGCTTAGTTTTGTAAGAGATCACCAAACTGTCTTCCAAAGTAGCTGCACCATTCTGCATTCCCACCAGCAATGAGCGCTCCTGTTGCTCCACATCCTCACCAGCATTTGGTGTTGTCAGTGTTCTGGATTTTGGTCTTTCTGATAGGTGTGTACTGATATCTCACTATTGTAGTTTGCATTTCCCTAATGACATGTGATGTGGGGCCTCTTTTCATATGCTTATTTGCCATCTGTATACCTTCTTTGGTGAGGTGAGGTCTTTCTTCATTTTTTAATCAGGTTTTTAGTTTTTTTATTGTTGAGTTTTAAGAGTTCTTTGTATATTTTATTTTTTTTATTTATTTATTTTTTTGTGGGGAAGACCAGCCCTGAGCTAACATCTGTTGCCAATCCTCCCCTTTTTGCTGAGGAAGACTGGCCCTGGGCTAACATCGTGCCCATCTTCCTCTACTTTATATGGGACGCCGCCACGGCGTGGCTGACAAGCAGTGCGTCGGTGGGCGCCCGGGATCCGAACTCGCGAACCCCGGGCTGCCAAGCGTGGACTAAACCGCTGCGCCACCGGGCGGCCCCTCTTTGTATATTTTAGATAACAGTCCTTTATTAGATGTGTCTTTTGCAAATACTTTCTCCCAGTCTGTGGCTTGTCTTCTCATTCTCTTGATAATGTCCTTTGCAAAGCAGAAGTTGTTAATTTCAATGAAGTCTAGCTTATTAATTATTTCCTTCATGGATCATGCCTTTGGTGTTGTGTCTAAAAAGTCATCACTATACCCACGGGCATTTAGATTTTCTCCTATGTTATGTTCTGAGTTTTATAGTTTTGCATTTTATATTTTGGTCTATTACCCATTTTGACTTAATTTTTGTGAAGAATGTAAGTTCTGTGTCTACACCCATTTTTTTGTGTGTGGTTATCTAGTTGTTCTAGCACTATTCATTGCATATTGTATGATAATTATATAATGTGATAAATATCGCTACATCGAAAATCTGTCAAAGTAACATGCTGTATACCTTAAATTTACACAATGTTAATGTCAAATTTTTTCAATAAAAAAGACTACTTTTTCTCCTTTGCTTCTTTGTCAAAGATCATTTTACATTTATGTGTGTCTATTTCTGGGCCCTCTATTTTGTTTCATTGATCTATATGTCTATTCTTTTGCCAATTCCACACTGTCTTGAATTCCTAGATTTATAGTAAGTCTTGATGTCAGGTAGTGTTCTGACTTTGTTCTTCTCTTTCAGTATTGTGCTGGTTATTCTGGGTCTTTTGCCTCTCCATATAAACTTTGAATTAGTTTGTCAATATCCACAAAATAACTTGCTAGGATTTTGATTGGTATTGCATTGAATTAATAGATCAAGTTGTGAAGAACCGATGTCATTTTCGTTTAATTTGCATTTCTCTGAATACTAACTAGTTAGAATACTTCACACGCTTCTTTGCTTTTTGGGTTTTTTTCCATAAATTACTCCGTCATATCCTTTGTCTGTTTTCTTCTGGAGTTCCTATCTTTATCTAGTTGCTTAGTGAGATTTCTGTGTATATCTGGTTATCGGTCCCTTGTTAGTTTTACATTTTGCAAATATCTTCTGTCTGTTAACTCTATCCATCATTTTATTCATTGACTAGAGATTCTTAGTTTTGCTTTAATCAAATTCATAAATTTTTGTCTTTATGATTTGTGTTTTTGGCATTTTGTTAAAAAAGTCTGTCCTCACTTCTCAGTTATATTGTGCTATATTTTCCCCTATTAACTTTATAGTTTTGTCTTTCACCTTTAGATCTTTAACATAGTTGTGATCACTTTTGGTCCAAGAGTTACTTTATTTTTCTTCACATAGTGAATCAGTTTTCCTAATTCTGACTCCAAGTAATTCTTTCCCATTGATTTGTGGTGCCACCTGAATTGGCAATCAAGTCAGACTCTGGATCTCACTCCAAGTGGGTCTGGGTCTGATTCTGAGCGTTCTTTCTTGTTGCTTTGGTTTATTTGTTCTTTCAGTGCAAACCACACTTCTCTTTTTTAATAATGATGGTCTGGTATGGTGAGTTTTCCTCTTAAGTCTTCTTTTTCATTATTTAGTTATTTGTGGACAATTGTTCTATAAAATTTTTAGACAGTTTATCAATTTTTCAAAAATGCAGCTGGCATTTTGATTGGTATTGCATTGAATTTGTAGATCAATTTGGGGAATAATTATCATCTTTATATTATTAAGTCACCCCATTCAAGAATATGAATTGTCTCTCCATTTATTTAGATCATCTTTATATTCTTCACTGATTTTTAAATTTTTCTCCATGGCAGTCTTGTGTAGTCTTGGTTAAATTAATTCCTAGATACTATATAGTCTTGAATTGTGAGTGGTGCTTTATCTTTTATATATGCCTTTTATGATTTTGTAAGTTTAAAATTTTAAGTTGATATTGTATCTGGCAACCATGCTGAGCTATTTGAATAGTTATGGTAATTATTTTGATTCTTTTGGATTTTTATGGGTAGATGATCACATGGTTCCTCATGTTGTTTTATGCCCCCAAATTATCATAAATTGGAGGGCTTAAAACAACAGAATGTATTTTCTCATACTTCTGGAGCCCAGAAGTCCAAAATCACTATCACTGGACCAAAATCAAGGTGTCAGCAGGGCCACACCCGCTCTGGAGGCTCTAGGTGAAAATCTGATCCTTGCCTCTTCCACCTTCCCGTGGCTGCCAGCATTCCTTGGCTTGTGGCCACATCACTCCAATCTCTGCCACTGTGGTTACATTACTTTCTCTCTTCCTGTATATATCAAATCTCCCTCTGCCTCCATCTTATAAGGATACACATGATTGCATTTAGGGCCTACACATACAATCCAGGATAATCTCTCTATCTCAAAATCCTTAACTTAATCATATCTGCAAGTCTTTGCCATATAAGGTAACATTTACAGGTTTAGAGACTAGGACCTGAATCTTTGGGGGCCATCATTCAGCCTACTACACTTCCTTAATATAATAAAATGTGTATAATTCAGCCCCCAACCTCGCATGTTACTTAATGAGTAGACACTAAGACTTTCCCACTAAAGTTAGGTACTAGGTGGGGATCACACAATTTCTACTCCTAAAAAACATTATTTTGAAGTTGTTACCTATTGTAATTAGACAAGAGAAAACAGTTTGAGGATATAATAATTGGAAATGAAGAGTTAGAACTCTATTTTCAGATGACACAATTATTTATCTGGAAAATGCAAAAGAATTAATAACAAATGATCTCAAACAATAAAATAATTTAGTAATGTAGCAGCTTATAATATTAACCTTCAAAAGTCAATAGCCTTCATAGTAGAAACAAAAACCAGTTGCAAAATATAATGGAGGAGAGTATTCCTTTTATGATATTAAAAAAAGGATACAAGTGCCAAGGTAAAACTTGACTGGAAGTGTCCAGAACCTATATGAGGAAAACACACCTGAAAGTTAACAAAAATCAGTTCAACAAATGGAAAAATGTGCCTTGTTCTTGGATAGAAAAACTCAACACCATAGAAAATATCTGTTTTCCTTATTTTAATTTATAAATTTATGAAATGCCCAATAAGAATGTCATCAGATTTCCCCCCCTAGAGCTAGACAAGTTGATTATAAAATTTATCTGAAAGAACAAATAAGCAAGGATACCTAAAATACCCTGAAAGAGAACAATTGAGTGAGAATGGGAGAGGTTGAAGTTACCAAACATTACAAGAAACCACAAACCCTGTATGATTAGGACAGTTTGGTATTGATACATGAATAGACAGACTAATGGGACAAAGTAGAAAAGTGAGAAGTAGACTACATTGCATAGGGAAATCGATTATACAGTAAAGACAGCAACTCAAATCAGAGGAAAAGATGCATTTTTAAAAATAAATATTTTTAATAATAGAAGATAGACTGTGGTTAGTTACATAAATATTAGCACAGTTAGGAAAATTCAGCATATATTTGTCAATGGAAGACAGGTGACCAAACTGTTCAAACATTGTTCCTTGCTTTATAGTTCTGGATGGGCATCATAGATAGTGGTTCCATTGTGCTCATTTTGCACTGGAGCTACTAACTTTTTAATAAGTGAAATTGAGATGCTGTGTAGCCAATGTTGTGCTGGTAAATATGTGTGTGTATATATGTATACATATGTATGTATATTATAAATTTTACTGATATAAAGGATGTTTAGCAAGCAATTTACAAATAGTAAGAAAATATACAATACTCTCTATTGTAAACTCCATATAGTTAATTGATTCTCACAGAATGCTTTCCTTGATTTTTGCCAAACTCTTGTCCATAACCAGCCTATGGCTGCAATTGACGAGTGTAATTCTCACATGAACATAGGTAGATATTCTCATTACATTAATGAATATGAAAGAAGTGAAATGACAAAGACATATGTTGAATCTTGACCTATTTGTCAATAACGTGAATGACTTCTTTGCTGAATTGGATAATAATTTTTAAATACTGGAAGATTATTTCTCAGTTTTTTGTGCTAGTCACAATGTAACAACTACAGACACTATGCACTTTTCAGATTAATCTACATTGCTAACATTTTCTCCATTTTCTTAACTCTAGATCAGGGGTTGGCAAACTTTCTGTAAGGGCCAGATAGGAAATATTTTAGGTTTTGGGGGCCATATGGTATCTGTTGTAACTATTCAACTCTGCTATTACAGCACAAAAGCAGCCATAGACAATATGTAAACAAATGGCTGTGGCTGTGTTTCAGTAAATTTTTGTTTACAAAAACAAGTGGTGGGCTGGATTTGGCCTGTTGGCCATAGTGACCCCTGTTCTACAGAGTCAACAAAACAATAAATTAAGCCCTGATTTTAGCATTGCCAATTTCTGCGGTGGGAATGCTCCCACCATAGCTAATTTCATGCTATTAGTATAATGTTTAATACAGAGTTGAGAAGAGATATACAGAGCATATCATTCTACAGTATTTCTACCATATGGATGCTATAGACACAACCTCAAGAGCCTTGATAATAGTAAAATATATTAAAATAATTAGGAAGTGATGAGTCGAATATTTATTAGCTTTGTGTTTAACATGATTTATTTCATTGTAAATTTATATAATCTATTTTGTAATAATGGCTGCATTTAGCAATCAGCTCACAAAATTCCTGAAAATTTAACCATCAGCTCTTGTGAGCTGGCATAAGCCAGCTCCAGCACACCATGTGTAGCCATATGGGAATAGGGAAAATTGGATCCATTATTTGTAGTATATACCAGAACAGATTCCAAATGGATCAGAGACATAAATGTAAAAATAAAATGAAACCACACGAGTACTAGGAAAGATGTGAAGGAATTCCTCTATAACCTGGGAGTGGGAAAAACTTTCTGAACTATGGCTTAAAATCTAGAATCATAGGGAAATGAGATTATGTTAGTTTCGTAAAATGAACTGAGAATTATTCTTTCTTTTCTTTCATAAAAATGAACAAATTATATAACATAGGAATTGTGTTTTTGGAAGTTTGATAGAGTCCATTTTAAAAACATCCAGTTCTAGAGATCTTTGGGATCAAGTTTAAACTAATTAAATTTCTTTAATCCTTGTGAGTCTATTTTAAATCCCCTTTTTCTTCTTGTGGCAGTTTGACATTTTATATGTTTTCCAGGAATTTATCCATTTTATCTATGTTTATTTTTTAAATCTGTAATTATTTCCCATCTTCATTTTTTGATCTATGTCCTATTTACTTCTGTCATCTCCTTTTTTTCTTATCAGTTTTATCAGAGGTTTATCTTGGTAACCTTTTTAGAAACAGAGCTTTTAGTCTTATTAATCTCTTCCTTAAAAAATTATTACATTGTTTCTTTTCCTTTATTGTATCCTTTTTCTTCTTTGGGTTCACTTTGATATTCTTTTTTATAACTTCTTGAGTTGGTTGCTGAGTGTATTTCTTTTCAACTTTTATTGTTTCCCAATAAACACATTTAAAGGTATAAATGCTCTTCTAAATACGGCTGCAGTTACATCCCATATATTTTGTTTTTTCATGTTCATTCAATTCTAGATGTTTCTTCATAATTTCATTTTTCACCTATGAGTTTTTGGTAATATGATATTTTCAAAATATGAGACATTAAAAAATTCCTGTTATTAATTTCTAATATTATTTCATTATGTTTGGAAGATATTAGCTACAAGATGTTCCTGGAGAGTTTATTGAGACTTCCTGTAGGCCTAATATATTCATGTAAATATGTGCGTGCTTCTAAAAAATGTATATTTGCTATTTGTTTCATGAACTATTATTGTATATATAGCAAAAGATATATATTATACACAGTATACCATTAGAACATACCTATCAAAGATATGAACAATATAATTAATAGTATAAGCCTACCAATTATACTGTTTAGATAAAAATCTGCTTAATTTTTGTTTGCTTAGTACATTTCTGATAGTTGGGTGTTAAAAACCCTAACTATTTATATGTTTGTTTCTGTACCTTGTCAGTTATTATAACCTATTATTAGGTGCATATATGTTTGTGATAGTTACATCTTCTCACTCTGTTGTTTTGTTTACCTTTTACCTTAAATTCTTTTTTGTCAGCTATTATGATTGCTATTCCAGTTTTCTTGTGTGTGTGTGTGTGTTTTGTTTTTTTTTTTTTTTGGCTTCCAATTTTCTATGGTCGACCTTGTTCATATCTTTTGGTTTTAAGAATGTTTCTCATAGACAACATAATTTTGGATTTTGTTTTTTGTTTCTTAATACCATCAGAGAGTATTTATCTTTTTTTGTGTGAATTAACTCCATTTACATTTATTGTAAGTGCTATTTTATTAGAAGCTATTTCTCCCACCTTATCTCATATTTTCAATTTACTGCATTTTCTTTTTGTTTTCTGCTAGCTCAAAAATTGTTCTATTTTTGTTCAAGTGTGGCTGCCCTTAAGACCCTTACTCTGTTTACTTATTCCTATTAATTTCTTAAGCTTATCCATATCTGTATATTCTTCCTAACTAGATAAAAAATTTAGTGAACTCATGTATATATATATGTTATTGTTATTGTGCACGTACACACACATATGTATATCCTAACGTATGTGCTTCTCTGATCGAACTCTATTACACCCAGATACAGAAAGAGAGAAAAAATGAAAAGGAGATAAGGAAAACTCTAAACCTAGAAACCTCAGAATATAACCTAAGAACATCAAAGACAAGGAAAGAATTTTAAAAACTTCCAGAGATACCAAACAGACCATCAACTAGAAACAGATGAACAGCGGGTGCAAGATGACAAATGGGAAAAATACTTTTTAAATATTAAAGGAAAATAAATTTCAACCTAGAATTTTATATCCAGCCAAATTGTCTTACAAATGTAATAACTTTAAAAATATACATGTTTACACATATATATATTTCAGGTAAGACTGAGAATGAAGTTATACTAAAAATATGTGTTGGAAGCAGTATTCAATATTCAAGAAGTATGGTAAAGGTTATCAAATTTCTTGGTAAAGTTTGTGTTTTTATTAAGGACCAAAGTGAGAAAAAGAACAAATTTATAAATGTATCCAAAATAACCGAGAACTGAAATCTGAGATAATATCAGTATGATAGGAGTGGGGAAGGGGAATATATACATTGCAGGAATTTGACCTTATGAAACTGTGAGAGCTGGTTAAGCAGTCTCTGTAAGGCTATGGTCTTTATTTCCAACACTGGAGCTTTAAAACTGCAGAACAGGCAGTTGGGAAGGGAAGATGGAAGTAAAGGGGGGTGGGTAGGGAGAGCAAGATAAGGTGGAACCCATAAGCAGACTGAAACTCGTATTAGTTCTTGTTGCCTCTAAGCTTGATTGTATGTGTTTCTTGCAGAAACTAGAGCCTTTCGTGACAACTGCCAAACACACACTTGGTCCGGGAGTCAGAGAAACAGCGAGGATCTATGGAAGGTGGAGCGGTTGGAGGCTCCACCGCTGCTTCACAACAATGAGGTGAGCTAGTGGGTACGTGACAACAGCCTTCAAACTTTTCACAGGGATCTCGCGATGGCCCACCCTAAATGGAAATGTACAAGAAAAGGAATTTGGGGAAACGTAGTTCAGCCTAGCCAAGTTGACACAGCACAAAGCCACTGCTCACAGGTGTTAGCACTTTTCCTTCCACTCTCCACATCTCCTAGCTTTCTTTTGTATTTTCTATCTTTACCCTTTCCTGCTGACCGCCAGGAGAGTTTCTCAATCTGATCTTCCAACACCCTGATTTATTCATTGCCTTTATCCCTCTTTCTATATATCTTGTCTATTGTTTTATTCACTTCAGCTATTACATATTTCATGCCTAATACTCAGTTTGGTCCTTTTTATGTTTTCTTGTTCTTGCTTCATATTGCTGATATCAGCCTTAACCTCTTAACATATCCGTCATCATTATTTTAATTTCTCGGTCCATCTCTTCTCATAATTCTAATTTAGATGGTTTATATTGTTGAGTTTGTTGTCTTTCTTACATTGTAGTTGTATCCCTTGTATGGATTTCTGGTTATTTCGTCCCAAGAATTCCTCCTCCCCTTGAAGTATCAGTTACTACACATGGTTCTGTGTTGGGAAAGGGCTACAGTCCAGCCTCCAGCTGATGTACCTGTAGGTGAATTAAGGCCAGGAAAGAGAGCCTCAGGGGCCACAGAACTGATGGTGATCACTCCAATTTGCCCACCATCGGCAAATAACTTCTCTAGTGTGTATTTACCATTTAAACTCTCTAGAAACTGTTTCCATAAATTTACTCCCCTTGCCCCGGGGGTTTGGGGTGGGAGAGGTACAGCTGTTGATACCCAGGGGTACCTGGTCAGTACACATCCACCCTTTCATCCCTTCCTACTCCCCCAGGGCTTTTGCACATCTCTTGTACCCTCATGACCCCTGCAGCCTCAGCTGTTGCTGCCAGTTTCTGCAGTGACTGGCAGCCTATGATTGTCCACATTGGGGAGAAGCCAGAGCAGAACAGAAAGTTGTTCTCCTTTCCCCTCTCTTCTCATAGCCACCTCTAGCTACCTTCCTCCCAGGCTGAAGTTGGTCTCTCCTTTCCCTCCCACCCCCTGCTCCTCCCTCCCCCACCCCCTATAACAATTCCTGAGTCTTCAGACTCCCCGGGGAATTCTCATAGTGTTTTATTTTATTTTATTTTTTTGTTCTTAGTTCCTGAAATCCAAGTTTCCCTCTGGGTCCTATAGTTTTTCTAGGGTTGATTTTCAGGAAGGAGCCAGTGGCCAACATAGTTTGTCATTTTGACAGGATGAGAGAATGGTTTATAGAATGAGGAGGTGTACCATAGAAAGGGGAGAATTTGAGACAGCAGATGTGTGAATCTTAAGAAAGAGGCTACAAATATACACCAAGAGATGCTTTTTTTCAACATTTAACTTTTTAATTTTAATTAATATGTGTGTATATATAACTGTATATATGTATATATATATATGACTTGAAAAGTGAAATGATGCTGTTAGGCTTGTAATGAAAGCAGCAGTCTTCACCCCTTCCTACTCCCAAATTCTGCTCCCTCATGGCAACAATTTTTGATAATTAAAAAAACCCTGTTTCTTCTGGTGTTTACTTCCACATTCTAAGTAAGATACTTATATTACTATTTCTTGATTTTTAAATGTTAGATATTATCTTTGGCTTCCTAAAGTAGAAGATAAGGACTTGGTGCTTGTATCCTGCTATATTTCCCTTCCAACACATTCTCTTCTTCTTACTCCAGCCTCCCGATATAGTTGCATCACTGCTTCCATGATCAATTTTGAGTGTTTACACTATCATGCCCATGCATGATACAAGAGTGTGTTTTTCATACCTGAGACAAGTAGCATACTAAGATTATTTTTCCTTTCTTGTATACCTTTTTGTTTTCTTAGGGTTAGTAGTTGCCCTCTCCTCGTAATTGTTCAGTGCTCTCTGTGCCTGTCATAATTCTCTGGATACTTTCAGTAGAGTTGAAAACATCAGGTAATCTGTCTGATTCTTCCTCTCCCCCCTTCCCATCCTTTCTGTGCAAGCGCCATCTTCCTGCTCACACCGAAGTGCTGTTTAGACTTTCCCTTCATCATCATTTTGGGAACTTCCTTTGCCTGCCTCCCTGTGTTAGATCTCCTATTTCCTAATTTTGTGTCTCCCTCTTTCTAGATTCATTCCCTTGAAAAAAAAACTAGTATCTTCTGGTAGCTTCCTAAGAAAGAGTCTACAAGAGGTAGAAGTCCAAGTCTGCATGTAGTGGTCATTTGTCATTCAGGCTGCCCCAAATTTTTGAACACCCCCTTCCCATCATTTAACAGTTTCCCACATTATAAATTCCACACTCTTAACAAAGAACATTTTTCAGGTCATTTTCCAGTGGTTAGATTGCAGACATGTGGTTTTGATTCTACCAGTCAGCTGCATCTGTTCCAGAGTCAGAATCTGGATCCAGAACTGAATTACTTGGGAAAGAGGCAGGGCCTGAGGCTTCCATTTGGCAGGTGCAGACCTGGGCAAGGCAGCACAGCAGGGTCCTGGAGTCCAAAGTGTGACTGCAGCACCTGATTTAGCATCTCCTGACGATGGCAGAGGCAGAGGTTGGAACTGGCACCCATGACCGTGGCCTCCTGGCTTGGGGGTTTCTGTTGGAGGCAGCGACTCCCTCGGCAGGCAGCTCTGTGCTGTGGTGCTGGGGTATCTCTCCCGGAAGTGCAATCTGTTTTTCCCCGCACTCTGTGAGCTCTCTTCATCTCATAACTAGTCCTTTTGGCTTAAACTGGTGTCTTAGTCTGTTCAGGCTGCTATAATAGAATACCATAGACTGGGTGGCTTAAAACCACCAGAAATCTCTCACAGTTCTTGAGGCTGGAAGTCCAAGACCAGGGTGTGAGCAAGGGTGGGTTCTGGTGAAGGCCCTCTTCTGGGTTGCAGATTGCCAACGTCTTGCTCATACGGTGGAAGGGGCAAGGGAGCTTTCTTGGGTCCCTTTTTCAAGGGCATTAATCTCATTCATAAGGGCTTCACCCTCATGACCTAATCACCTCCCAAAGTCCCCCCTTCTTCTAATACCTCACACTGGGCATTAGGATTTCAATATATGAATTTGGGGGAGACACAAACATTCAGCCCATAGCAGTTAACTAGAGTAACTTGCGCTGTTTTTGACTAACCTGGCCAATATATCTTGTTTGCCTAAAAGTGTCTTGATTCTACTGCAAGACATAAGAGTTTGATTGAGAATAGAATTCTAATTCGAAAACCATCTTCCTCAAAAATTGGAAAGCATTCCTCCATTGCCTCTTGCTTCTAGTGTTGTTGCTGAGAAGCCTGAAGCCATTCTTTTTCCTGAGTCTGTATGAGATTTACTTCTTCTTGCCAAAGCTTTTTTGTTTTATCTCAAAGTAGTATTTATTCTTAATTTTTTTGTTTTTATATTATAAAGTATACAATTAGTCATATTTAAGGAGTTGAGGTCTATATATTGTCTTATGAAACACAACTGTTTCCTGACTTTGTACTCTCATTTCCTTACTATTAGAAGCAACCACTTTCACTACTAGTGTATACAATTATATAATTAAATGCATGTTTAGCACTCATGAAATGGATCCCAGGAAGTCTTTCAAAATTATTGCATTTGGCTGTTATTCACCTTTTCAAGAAAGCATTATATGCAAAAGTAGGTGACTGCCTTTACCTAAACAGACCGTAGGGTGTAGGGGTTAGAGATCCAGTAATAGTAGTTGTTGGTGAGTTTTTCCTCCCCTCTCACTCACTTGGTGGTAGGATCTGAGCCTGGGCTGGGGTCTGAAAGTAGAAGGGGCCTCTAGTCCTAGGCATGACAAGAGGTCAGGTGGTTTTGGGTCCACGAGGTTCCTGGCACCACCATCCAGGATGGGGCTCCTGACATGGGGAAAAGGCTGGGGAGTAAAATGTAAAAAGCTGCAGTAGGAAGCCCAGGAAGGTTGGTGTGGAGCTTGCCAGCTGAGCCAAGCACTCAGGGATTGGAATCTCCCCCCACGAAACCTAGAAGAACTGCTGTACCCTGGGCAGGGGGTGTACTGGTGGAGGCCAGTCTCAGCTGATCACTTTGGAGCCTATTTAAGCACCAGTAGAAACAGCAGCATCAGGCAGAGGAAACCACTCAAGGCTGTCCAGCCTTCAGCTGCAGTTTCATCTGCCTTTGGTGTACCTGATCCTTCTAAGTCAACCAGCTTCAGTAACTGCTATTAATTTCTTCAGCTTTAAGGGAGTACATTTGGCTCCAAAGTAGCAAAGTAGTGAGATAGGAAAAAGCAGGATTCCCTTCTATCCTGGAATTTCTACATGTATGGAAGGGGCAAGGGGATCCAAAAGATAAACTGATTTCCTGCTAATATGGACATTGGGGTCTCATGTGTGGCATCAGGGACTGATGACTGTTATACAAGAAACAACCTGTGAAATAAGACATGCTAGTTACAAATGTTATGTTTTCCTGATATTACTTCTCAACTTCTGACACTATCAGTTCTGGTTACCTGTTGTTATGGACCGAATGTATCTCCCCCAAATTCATATGTTGAAATCCTAACTCCCAGTGTGATGGTATTAGGGGGTGGAGCCTTTGGGAGGTGATGGGATTAGTGGGATGGGATGGGATTAGTGCCTTTAAAAAAGAGACTGCAGAGAGCTCTTGTCCCTTCTGCCATGTGAGGACACTGTGAAAAGATTACTATCTATGAAACAGGAAGTGGTTCTCACCAGACACCAATCTGTAGGCACCTTGAACTTGGACTTCCAGCCTCCAGAACTATCAGAAATAAATGTTTGTTGTTTAAACCACAGTCTATGATATTTCTGTTATAGCAGCCTGAATGGACTAAGAACCCCATGATTTAATATTTTTAGCACTTGAGGATGAGAAGTTGGGGAGAGAAAGGAGCACAAACTGGGAGGAACTGGACCTGACATGATTTTCCGTGTCCAAAGCTTGACCCCACATGGCCCCTATTGAACCAAGGCAGTTTCTACAACTAACAAAGGTAAATTTGAATCCAATATGTATATTTCTTCTGTGCAGAACTGGGCTTTTAATCAAAGATAGGGAAGCAAAGCCTAACAGCCTAAAGCTGAACATGGGAGCTCGGACCTTAGTTTCTCTGAACAGTAGCCAAAGACAAAAAAACCCACCCCCCACCCCAAAACCATAAAACAAAACCCCTAAGCAAACAGAAATACTTGGTGCCTCATTAGATTCATATACGAGGGTGAATAACACAGTTCTGACAAACAATGATAAGCCTGATAGGAAACATGGAGGAGGATCAGCTGCTGAAGTTTTTCAGGAAATGAAAAGAGGCAAATAGCCCAAACCAGGTCCCACATCTGTGACTCTCACTAAATGGCCTGTCTGCTCCATCACAGCTATTTTCAAGATCCTGGAAATCAGCTCTCTAGCTTAATCCAAGGTGGATTGGACCCATGAAATCTTTCAGTCACCCTCAATTCTGCCATAGTAGTGTTTGCACAGACGTTGTGTCAGCTGTCCTGACTCCTTGGGTGAAGGGGGCTGTAGCTATGACTGTGACTAATGAAAGACACATTTGTCCCTTGTAGTTAGGGGAAAAGGGCACTCAAGAACAGTTCCGTATAGTGTTAAATGGAAGGTGTGGGTTGGAAATGAACAAATGGATTCCAATAAGATAAGGGAGATTATTTAAATTTGATAGCAAGTGTTTATAACTTGAAGAAATTTGAATATGGGAGGTTCTAGTCAAGCATTTTTTACTAGAAAAAGCAAATCTTTAAAGTAAGCAAAAGTAATCAGAATGGATCAACTCAAGAGAGAACAAGATGTGGCACTTGGAAAGGAAAAGTAATAACGGCGATAATAATGTTCAGGCTGGTTCAATAAAATGTAATGTAACATTAACAATTTCTTGGAAAAAACCAATCAACTGCTCTTCTCTTTTTCTCTGTGGCTCTATATTCCACATGAATTATTCACTGCTGTGGTTAGTCCCTTGTGTTGGTGCATCCCTGAAGAATTCTGGGGTGGTAAGTAACAATGAAAGTAAAATTTGTAATATTTTATTTATGGATAAATGTTAATTAAAGCCTTATTTATAAATGATTATCTGTTTGTTTTTAAACTGAATGCTTCCTCAATTTCAGCTATTGATTTCACTCCATTTAAATCTAGGATTCTTACTATGTATGTTGTAGTCTGGGACATTATGCACCTTTCTAAATTCAAAATACCCTATTCACAGAAAGAGTGATTTTTTCACATTGCTTGCTAACCTGTTATCTTTCTAAGGCTTCTAAGGGATGGCTGTGTAATGTGTTACACTGAGAAAGAAATCAAGCTTGAGGCAGTGTTTTCCAGGCACTTCTATTTACTCAAGCTGGGTGTTAGAACCCTAATGTAATGTTAGCTTAGGTCTATTTGGTATCTCTATGATAATTCCGAGAGTCTTTTTAACTGAGGGCTTTATAGAGATAATAAAATAATTTTTTGAGAATAATTGAAACCAAACCCTGGAATTAAAACTAATTATCAACTTCAACATTAATATAGACAACAAACTACAGTCATGTGTCCCTTAATGATGGGGATATGTTCTGAGAATGTAGACATTTTCATCATTAGGCGATTTCATCGTTGTGTGAACTTCATAGAGTGTACTTACACAAACCTAGATGGTATAGCCTACTACACACCTAGGCTAAATGGTACTAATCTTATGGGACCACCATCATATATACAGTCTGTCATTGACTGAAACATTGTCATGTGGCACATGACTGTACAAGCTATCATAAAGTAGAATTTGATCTCACTTTCCAGTGCTTTCTCCTCTGCATGAGTGGCTCAGGGAATGTTTTCTGTTAGGATATCTGTTCTCCTGGGTTCCCATTTTCCTCCTCAATAGTCCATGCTCTTCAATGTCCCAGGACCTCTGTGCTGGGATGGGTCCATATTGCTATTTTCAGGCTGTTCTCTGGCTCTACATATGTCAGGGTTAAAGTTTGCTTCAAGTCTAGGCTTTATCAATTGTTTCTGTAGACCTACTTGAGTGTGGAATGCTCTAGAAAATACTGATGTCCTACTGTACTTGTGTACCTGGGAGAAACTATGGATTTTGTGTCAATCTCTTCGTGCTCTCCTTCTCATCTGAGTATTTTCCGACATCCACCTTCTCTCTTCTAGCTATGGGGTAGTCCTTTTGCTGTTGTCTTGGGTGATGTGGAGGGTTCTTTTCACCTTCTTTTGGCTGAAAGAGTGTCTCCATCATGGAGGTAAGGTGAAATAGATTCCTCCATTGAGTGGTACCCAGGTATTTCCTACTCAATGCCATTAAACCACCCCCAAGCAACAGGGGCTCAGGAGATGTATGATTCCCCTTTACAATGCGTGCAAGGAAACCACTTAGACACAAGGATGTGTGTTGCGGGAGTTTGGGAGAATTCCTCTCTCTTTCTGTCTTCCTCCCTTCCCTTCTTATTCCTTCCAATTACTTTGGGAATAAGTTTGACTTACCACATACTGGACACAGAAGTGGTGACTTGTTAACCCAAATTCCCACACATTCTCAATCTTGACTCTGCATCAGATTCTTCTCTAACAGCTTTTAAAAAAATTAGAAGCTTGGGCCCCACTTCTAAACTACTGAAGCAGAATCTCTGGGGATGAGACTTAAGAAGTCTGTATTTAAAAAAATCTCCACTCTTTTGGGGCCGGCCTGGTGGTGTAGCAGTTAAGTTTGCGCACTCCGCTTTGGTGGCCCAGGGTTCGCAGGTTCGGATCCCAGGCGTGAACCGAGGCACTGCTTGTCACACCATGCTGTGGCGGTGTCCCATACAAAGTAGAGGAAGATGGGCACAGATATTAGCCGAGGGCCAATCTTCCTCAGCAAAAAGAGGATGGATGTTAGCTCAGGGCTAATCTTCCTCACACACGCACACACACACACACACACACACACACAAAGTCTCCACTCTTTATAAAATACTCTAATGTACAGCCAGGTTTGAGAACCCACAGCCTGAATGTTGCCTGCTGTGGCCATAATGTGTCAAATGCCACATCTGATCACACTGATTGTGTTGGAGTTTCGGTTGATTTAACTCTCTCTTTGATGGCCTGGCTAGAGGGACAGAATATTGACAGTTGTCATGTCAGACTGCCAAAGTTCAAATCCTGATTCTACCCCTGCATGTTTTATTGAGCAAGTTATTTAATCTCCCCATGTTTCAGTTTATTCATCTGCAAATAAGCATTAAAAACCTACTTTATAGCACTGTTGGGTGATTAAATGAGATGAAACACATAAAGCACTGAGAACAGCACCTGACACATAGTAAATGCTGGTGAAATAATACCCATTACCATTTTATGATCATGATTGAATCATAGAGGTCTCCTAGAGTTTGAAAGAACTGTAAGAGATGATCTGGCCCTCAGGCAGTTGGATATTATTATGATCCCCATTTTACAGACTAGAAAGCTCAGGTTCTTAAGGGATGTGCCTGCTCAAGATGATTCAGGATGAAAATAACAACCATTATAATAACAAAGACAATAAGAGGCAGTACCTAGTGTGTTTACTCATGCCAAACACTGTATTAGTGTCTGATGTACATTATATCATTAACCCAGTGCTTTCAACCTTTAATGTCCACACAGAATCACCTGTGGATCTTGTTAAAATGTAGATTCTGATTCCATAGGTCTGGGATGAGACGCAAAAATCTACATTTTTAACAAGCTTCCAGGTGATGGTGGCACTGCTGGTCCAAGACTCACTTTGAATAACATGGGTTTAACCTGAACAATGACCCTATCTAATGGGTACTAGGTTTTTTGGGGGGTGGGGGGTGAGGAAGATTGGCCCTGAGCTAACATTTGTTGCCAATCTTCCTCTTTTTGCTTGAGGAAGATTGTTGCTGAGCTAACATCTGTGCCAATCTTCCTCCATTTTGTATGTGGGACACCGCCATAGCATGGCTTGATGAGCGGTATGTAGTACTGCACCCGGGGTCTGAAACTGCAAACCCGGGGCTGCCAAAGCAGAGCATGGAAACTTAACCACTATGCCCCCAGGCCGGCCCTTAATGGGTACTAGTTTTTGTCCACATTTTACATATAATAAACTGAAGTTGTGAGGATAAATAACTTTCTCAATGTCATAGAACTTGAAGCAGCAGTACTGGAGCTTGGACTGATTGTCTAATTTCAGAGCCTGCCTCCTTAACCACCATACACGACTTCGTTCATGTGTGTATAATAGTGGTATTTATGCCACTTGGCTTCTATTACTAAGCAGCAGAATGTAGAGCGAACGCTGTACGTTTCTCCAAATTTTTAAGTCATGTCTCTATTTAAAGCAGAAACACCTATGAAACGTTTTATATATTTTTAACTGTACATCACACCCCCTAGCCCTTTCAGCCAGAACTATCCATCCATGCCTGTGGCTTCACTTGCCACATAAAAGTCTTAAATTCCAACTGGTGTTAAACCTAATGCTTAAGTCACTCCTGAGCTGTAACACTTACTCCCACTCTTTTTAACCCTGACCTTATTTGGTTTGAACCCATTTCACCAAATTTAGAATTCTTGGCTCCATATACTTAGTTTGAATCCTTGGCTCTCCTGTACCTTTTCTGTCTTAGCCTATGCGGCTGACAGAGATACACTGCTCAGCCCCCCTTTGAAGAGAGAACTTGTTGCCCAGCCTCGAGGAGTGGATTTAGCTGACACTTCCAACTGTTAACTCCTTTAGGTCTTCTTCAGCTTTGGATCCCAGGCCAGCTCTTCTATGGCCCCCAGGCCTGGCCTTTTCCACTAATGCTGACCCCTCTAAGTGCACTCTTTGCTTAGAGTTCCTCATTGGGCTGGCAGAGACTTTGTCAGGTTGGCGTCATGGTCTGATGGCGTCCCATGCCCAATCCTCCTTTCTCCCTTTCTTTTCACAAATATTACTCCCCAGTATGGTAAACCTTTTGCACTCCTGACTCCGTCTCAGTGTCTGCTTCCCAGAGGTCCCAACCAATACCTCCCACTTCTTGAGTGAGGTTCTCACTCAACCTAATCCAAGTTACCAACCCCCAGCTGGTGCCTGGCTAGGCCTGGCCTGGTACTCCCTAGACATCTATGACCAGGCAGATGCTTAATCATATATAATCACTCAATAAACAGGTGCACATTGAGTAACCATTGTGTACTCATATCTTCATAAGCATAATCACCTCTTCTAAATGTCTGAGATAAAAAACAACTGCGGCGAATTTATATATCATGCCTCTATTTAGCCTTTGGTTTCCATGGTGAATTGTTTACCAGAGTTTATACTTTAGCAATTACATACTACATCTTAGGACCATTGGGTGCTGCCTATGTAATTATAGTGTTATAACATAGTGGGGAAAAACAAATGTCACCAAAATAAGATAAGAAGTGACTAGCTATGTGTATAGTGAAAAAATACAGTGACCATGAGTCAGCAACATTGAACTGGAGTTCAAAAAGTAAATCACATAGTGGATACAAAAAAATAAACATAGAGTAAAAGACTCTGAGGGTTTTTTTTTGTTGGTTTTTTTGCTAGTATATTAATACTACATAGAATCCTGGGTCTTGGTTATAATTTCAAATAGGGAGACAGGCCGTTGTCAACATGATTTACTTTGATGGCCTCTCAGTAAAACCCCACCCCACCCCCATATCCATTTATCCCTATGTTGAGGGGTTTGCTTTCGGAGAGGTGTTGAAAGGGGGAGGGAATGGTAATTTTTGAGTGTGGGCCGTTCCCCCCAAAGTACAGGCCTGTGTCACTGCTGTTTAAGTGTGTGAGGCTGTCAGTGGAGAGGTGGTGAAAAGAAGATCTGGGTGTCCAGGGGACAGAATGAGATCTTTCAGTCTCTGGAGAGGGAAAAATGACTGAGAGATGAAGACAGTGTCAGGGAGGAAGTAAAAAACAAATCCAATTTTGATTAGAGCAGACTTTGGGTACCATAAGAGAGTCTTAGAAAACTGATGGAGAGACAAGAAGTAAATCATAAAGTGGAGGGCTGGGCAGAAAGGTTTGAAAAATACATTATTACGTCAAAAAAGAGAAGTGAACTACCCAAGAAATCATGAGCTATTCTCCAGAAAATGGACTTTACTTGATGGAAAAAGGGTAATAGGTTAGATCTAAAGTAGAATTTCTTGTCAACAAAGACTGACATTATAAGTTAACAAAGGAGGTTGTGAAATTCACATCCACTGAAGATAGCTCCAGTTTGGCCCTACATGGGGTTGAAAAAACAAGAAATAACCAATTTTAAAGAGCTTTTAGCCCCACAATTCTCTGATTTATGGAAAAAATGAACATCTTTACTTTTTCTACTTCACCTATAGTCTTATGTGCATTCAGCAAAGGTATGAGTATAAAGTTTTCTGAATAAATAGCCTAGAAACCCACCAGAGCACACATACAGCGAGGTGACTCCGTCACCCATGGAGCAGCTAAAATGACATCAATAAATCATAAAATATGCCCAAGAGGGCTTTATAAATCATTTAGAGTTGCTATTAATATTTGAGACATGTTCATTTTTAGCAGCGTGTTAAATTTTAGTGTTTGCATTCCATTTTAATTCGGCACTTGATAATTGAAATATGAGGCTGTTAAAAAAGTGATTTGGGGTTATTTTTTGCTAATAATTTAAGGATTAAATAGAACAAGGGAACTGATTGTGGCTAGCTTCATTTTCTCTAAAATTCCTGCCTGGCACTTTGGGCACTGGTTCTCTTGGAGTGTGGTAGCGTGATCACCATTGGTCTTCCCTAGTGAGACTGGTGATAATTTCTCTGCCTGACTGTGGAGCTCTCAGTTCTCAGGAATGTGGCAGTATGGTGGTTAGTAAGGTGGCCAATTCTTCCTGGGTTGTCCAGGACTTTCCTAGTTTTAGCACTGAAAGCTTTAGGTTCCAAGAAACATGTTAGTCCAGGTCAAACTGGAGCGGCTGGTCACCCAGGCTGGTCCCAAAATTCAAAAGAATATTCTTTGGCAGTACTGGCCCTGAGAAAAATGCTGTATTTCAACACATTCGTCTTTGGTGCCTTCTTTCTTTCTGTGACCTGTAGGCCCCCCAACTCTTGACTTCTTTAGTGGTTTTATGTTTTCTCTAGTTTGTCAGTCTTGCTGGACTATCCCACTGCAGGTATCCACTTCTTCTGTATTATTAAAAGCATCCCAAGTTATTGATAAAAACTACTCTTTACTGAGAATCTATGTTGTGCCCAGCAGTGTGCTTAGGCTTTATATTACAATATTATAGGGCTTTACAGAAACCCTGCAAGGAGGCTATTAATCCTACTGCCTAAAAGGAAACTTAGGTTCAGAAGGTTAAGAAATTAGGGAAAGATCTCACAGCTGGTCTTTGGAAGCTATCTTTATTCTAAAGCCTGTGGGTTTTTCTTAATCAGAATTTGGTCCCATTAGGAACTTGCCTGCTAATACTTATGACTTCAATGAGTGGATCTCTGCTAATAGATGCTAATATGTTTGTGATAACCCACACTTCACGAATTATAACTTATTAGCCACCTCCTTCTAGAATACTCATTTTCTTTTAAGCACTAAGTGGCAATTCAGGTAGCTGCCTTCAGGGGACCAATGATGTCTCAGAATATGGCTGAATAGACCAGCTGGCTTGACTTTTCCTAGAGTTGGGGATGAGTGGACTGTATCTGCTAGGACTCTTGATAGTGAGTGACGCAAACTCGATTCCAACTAGACGCAGGAGAAGAGTGTGCTTACTGAATCACAACTGAAAGGTGTAAGGGTGTCTTTGGCTTCAGGTGTGGCTGACTCAGGTACTAAACAGCTTCATCAGGACATTGTGCCTCTCCATCGCTCAATTCTGCTTCCCATTGTAGTGGCACTATTCCAGGCAGCCTTTCCCACCACAGTGATTCCCAGGAGCTTTTGGCTTAGACCCTCTTGGCTCTATCATTATCAACTTCAGGAAAATCCCAGAATTTAGTCAATGGGACAGGTTTAAGTCATGTGTCTCTCTGACTCAATCACTGTGGCCAGGGAGGTGGAATACTTCGTTTGCCTAACTCCTAGTCACATATCCACACTTGGATTTGGGGATGGGGATAAAGTCAGACACATCTGAATCACGTGCAAGTGGGACGGGCATGCCTCATCAAAGGAAGATGGAGGTTTATTACCAGAAGAGGTGGGAGAAATGGATTCTGAGCAGGGAAAAAGTAGATATGGACACTTGAAATAGCTGGTTAAATTGAGTTGGTTTGAAGATGAAATGAGAAAGTGTAAGAGCATTTTATAAACTAAAAAGTACTGTGCAATTTAAAAAAATGCTCTCCTTTTATTAATTGATGTACTGCTCTACTCAGAGTTTAGAAATGAAAGCCTTTAAAAGCCTGCACTTTGATTTGATTAGTAGATCATTCGATATAAACCCATGCAAATAAAACCAGCATAGCCTTCCTGGGGAAGGACAGCTGTGGCATATCCTTTTTTTCCCGTTACCTTATGATGGAGAGGCTTGTGCTGGGGGTTGGGAGAGGTAAGGGGGGCTGGATAGTCTTGCATATCTAGAAAGGTCTGTGATCAACTAAATGTGCTTTCGCCTCTTCAAACCTGACACTTTATTTTTAAAAGTAAGTATTAATTTTTGTAATACGAATGAATTTTATATACAATTTAACATAGGTGTAATGTGGTAAGTTCATCCCATAAGCATCAACTTTAAACGATTGCTACCTAATCTAATTCTATTTTTTTCCCCTTTTGTTTCTTGGAGTGAACTTTTGTTTTTCCCTCAATATTTCTGCTGTTTAGAAACCTGTGCAGCCACTCCCATGACTCAGGAAGTTTCTGCTCAGATGTCAAAGCCCAGGAAGGCAATTTCTCTCCTATTTTATTACCTTCTTGGAACTACTCAGGAGGAAGGCAAGGTGTGCCCAGGTACCCTAAGCATTCCCAGGGCCTTTCAGCTCACTCTGCCTGCCCCGAATCTCATCTGGCTCAGAGAGAAAAAAAAAAAATCCCTTAGGCCACATGCTTCAACTATCAGGAGAGAAAGTATCTGTACAATGCATCCTTCTCCCTTTCAAATCCCATTTATTCATTCTCCTTCACATTAAATGCTCATCTCCACTGAGAGTGTGCTTTAATTAAACCTAGAAACACTTAAAAATGGAAAAACCTAGACTCCCAAAAAGACACATACAGCACAGTGCATAAATATATAGATATAATTATAACCTTTATGGATATTTTATTATAGAAAAGTTTGTTCATAAAATTTTTTTAAAAAGAAGTAAGTAAAAAGAAGATTTTAAAATCTCCTATATTCCACCATTCAGATATTAGCACTATGAACACTGTGGAACCTATTCTTTCAGTTTTGGGGTGAGGAAGGAGGGCCTGGCATTTGCATATTTTTTTTCATTTATAAAAATGAGATCATGTTAAAACACTCATTTATAACTGCTTTTTTCACATAACAGTATCTGATTGATATTCTTTTCTACAACAGTTTATTTCTTAAAGGAGTTATGTCTAATTTTTTTTCTACTTAAACATCTACTTTAAAATATTCTTGAATAGAGTAGCAGTCACTAAATACAAATGAATAGAGGTTTTTCTCTTTGCATTAATGTGTTGCTGCCCCTGCCAAGAGAGATGATTGTATTTTAATATTGCTCTTCTATAGATACCTTAATGCAAGGAAATAAATCTAACAATTGGTCCCACAGGGGACATTTTAAAACAGAGTTCATCATTATTTTCATCATGACAAGTAGTCTGTCCATCCATTTGCCCGTAATAGTGACCCCACTCTAAAGACAAACTTATCCCTCCTTCCTCTATGAGTGTTTGCAGAGGGAAGGGAGGAATCAGACTCAATATTCATTTTAAGTGGCACTGACTAAAGATCTCCCTGCTTATGATTGGCCTATTGTATCAGTGTCAAATGCACCTTTGAACACGTCCGTGACTGGTACACCAGTCATCCACAATTACATTTTAAAGTGTGTGCTCCTCTATTCAATTGTCTGTGGCTCATAATAATGTTATATTTTGGAAAAGGAACAAGGAACTATCCCACTATTAGCATATTTCTGTTACTTGTGTTTGTCAGAACATTCCTTTATGAACAAACATATATTTTTCCTGTGCCAATATCTTCGTAGGGTGGAAAATGGCATTTTACCAGCTGGACAGCATCATCCTACTTTAGAATTGAGGATATATAACATTTGATTTGGGTAAAATAATGCCAGGGAGGGTGTTTGGAGGAAGGAAAGTTGCTGACTGGTAAGAGTGGAAATGCCAGATATTGTCAGATTGAAAATGGGCCAGAAGGCTAACTTCTAAGAACCAAGAAATAAGCCTTGAGTAGTGGAGTAGGAATGAGAGTGCCCTTTGGGAAGAACTTTTATCTGACTATCCCTTTACATGCCAGGCAACTTGCTTGTGGTATGTCATAAGTTGCAGAGGCCATAGCAAAACAGGATCTGAGGTTCAGGCAAAGTATCAGGCGGGAAAAGTTAGCAACAGGTCAATTCCCACTTCATACAAAAAGCCGCGAGTGTGATAATTGCTAATGTCTGGGGTGAGTCTCATCTGGGACCAGCAGGTGGAAACCTAGGGCAGCAAGCAGTTAAATATGGCTTCCCTGGAGGGTGCAAGCTCAGAACTAAAGGTCAATCCTAACATTATCCCTGGCACATCTAACATGTCCTAGAAGGAATAAAGGTAAGTGATGCCAAGGGCGTGGAAACATGAGCAAACCAGAAATATTTTAAGAACTTGTGTTTCAGTATGAGCGTGACGTGTGGAGAGAGTGGTAGGAGGTGAGACTGAAAAGGCAGATGGGACCCATGGAGGATTTTTATGTGCAGAACATTTGGATGTGTTCTGTGGGTGATGGGAATACTGTTGATGGGTTAAAGCAGAGGCGTGACCAGATCAGTTTTGCCATAATCTATTATTCAGGCAGGAATGTGGGGAATTGGAAATTTGGAGAGGATTCATATGAAAGGCAGGGGGGGCCATTAGTAGGGCAATAAAGCCAAAAGGATAGATATTTGTTGCAGCACTATTTACGGGGACAAAACTTTTGAAATAATCTAAGTAGCAACCAATAGGAACGGAGCCGTGCAGTCATGAAGGAATAAAGCAGCTCTCTCGACATACTGATATGGAATAATCTCCAAGATATGTCAGGTGAAAAGAGCCAGGTGCAGAATAGTATGTATACTATTCTAAATATTTGAATGAAATAAGGGAAAAATAAAACTATATATTTACATATGCATAAAATCTAGTATCAGGGTTAGCTTTGGAGGGAACCTGGGATGGAAAAGGGGCTTAGGATTCACTGTACAGCCTTTTTTATTATTTGAATATTTTCCATGTGCAGGAATTATAATTTTAAAAAACTTATTTTAAAGTCTTATGAAATAGCCAATATGAGAGAAGACTTTTGGAATGTAGTGGTTCCAAGATAGAGTTTCCCTGAAATCAAATCTCTTAGTCGCAGCTCCTGTGGTTTCCCATTTAGTGTACAGTAGCTTGAACCATTTTCTTGGTGGCTATAGCGTGTCCACTTTATCCCCCATCTATTTTCTGGCCCAGGTGGGAGATGGCTTGTGAGAATGGGAAATTCGAGGAGCAAACTGGGATGAGGGGCATTCTTGGAAACCTTCGCCCCTTCACTGAGAATTCTCTGCCATGACGTAGAATTCCACCTTCTCTCTTCCTTAGCCACACAAGCCAGTTTTATGGAGATAAGAATAAGTAATTTTTAGGTGGCATCGTGTTTTGGATGCCAATGTTTGATGAATAATACAAACTTTATTTAAAACAGTTGTTATGACAACTGCAGTGAACAGTTGTTATGGAAAGAAGAGTGCTCTCCCTCCAAGCCCTAAGCCCACCCCTTCACACCAAGGTTAGTTCTTTGGCGGTTTTAAAATTTTTAACTTCTAGATATAATGTGTAAATATAAAACCAAGCTGATATCTCACTCCCAGTGGGTTATTCATGAGTTTGTCTTTTGTCGAAGATACTTCAGTTTTCTCATGTTATTTTAAAGCTTTGAAGAAAAAAAATCGTAGAACTCTGTGGTATAGATTTTTCAGTCTCCCTGAAGCACCCACAATTGTTTTTTTCTCTCCCCTTTTGAATCCAGGGAAACAAGCCCTTTTTTTTCTTAATATAGTTTTATTCATACATCGTTAAGCTGATTTACCATATTATGCACTACTGTAGGTTTAGCAATCATGGCTTTCTCTCATTGAGAGAATGAAACAATTATTCAGAGTCTACTATAATAGAGATTTTGCCTAATTCTGAAAGTCCGCACCACTGGGGATTTTGCTAAAATCCCTGATTTTATTAAAGTTCACATGGGGGGGTATGGAGGGATAGAAATTAAGTAAATTATACATGCAACAAATGAAATGCTAAACTGTAATGTAGTGTGTGGCCCTTAGGGCTTGGTTGGCTAACATAAAACATTTATGAGGAGTAGTTTTTACCTGGGGTTTCATCAGTCCTTATTTTACTTTGGAAAGAGCATTTTGTTGGATGGATTGGCTCTGAGTTTTGGAAGTTCCTGATTTCAAGTTTGCTCTCTTAAAACACAAACACAATTTTTGTTTCCCTCAGTACATGCTAGAATTTTAAATATTCTGTGGTTTTTCTCTAACACAACAAAGAGAGGAATCAGAAGTGATTATCCACTAATGATTGGCACTCAGAGGCAGGATCACACGCAATAATAAGCCAGCCACACACCGCAGTTTGGAGATTAGTAAACAAGAGGCCATTATTGCCTACGGTGAGCGACCACCTGGAAGTTGAGACAGTGGCACGTCCCAATCAGAAAAATAAATGACCAGCTGCACAGTTAAAAGCTCATCCTTCAAGGAGTGTCCTTCATATATTTGAAAGCATCTGGAAAGTAACTGGCATCGGCAATCACTACAAACTCATTTGCAAGGCTTGGCAGCATCTCTCCACTTGGCACCTCCCTAATCACTCATCTTGTGGGCCCAGAGTGTGCGGGCTATGCTCATAAAAAGAAAAAGCAAAACCGAAAACCAGCAGGATTTTACCAAATGGATACTTGCCAGTGGATACAGAGACAAACCGAAGGAACTAGAATTTTCAGACAGTCAGTATGTGCCCTTTTCCTGCTCTTTCAGACCAATCCATTTCCAACCGTCCTTTGACTGTTTCATGTTTTGTTTTGTTTTAAAGACTATTTTTTTAGAGCAGTTTAGGTTCACAGCAAAATTGAGAGGAAGGTACAGAGATTTCCCATGCACTGCCTGCCCCCACACGTGCATACCCTCCCCCATTATCAGCATCCCGCACCGCACTGGAGTGGTACATTTGTTACAACTGATGAACCCACATTGACACATTGTTATCAACCAAAGCCCATAATTTACATTGGGGTTTGCTCTTGGTGTTGTACATTGTATGGGTTTGGAAAATGTATAATGACATATATCCACTGTTGCAGTATCACATAGAGTAGTTTCACTGTCCTAAAAATCCTCTGTGCTCGGCCTGTTCATCCCTCCATCCCTGGTAACCATTGACCTTTTCCTGTGTTCATAGTTCGCCTTTTCCAGAATATCATATAGTTGGAATCGTAGCCTCTTCAGATTGGCTTCTTTTACTTACTAACATGCATTTAAGTCTTCCATGTCTTTTCATGGTTTGATAGCTTATTTCTTTTTAGTACTGAATAATATTCCATTGTCTGGATATACCGCCGTTTATTTATCCATTCACCTACTGAAGGACCTCTTGGTTGCTTCCAAGTTTTGGCAGTTATAAAGAAAGCTGTTACAACAACCTTGTGCAGGTTTTTGTGTGGACATAAGTTTTCAGCTCATTTGGATAAATACCAAGGAGTGTAATTGCTGATCATGTTGTAGGAGTATGTTTAGTTTTGTAAGGAACCACCAAACTCTATTCCAAAGTGGCCGTACTGTTCTGCATTCCCACTAGTAAAGAATGTGACTTCTTGTTGCTCCACATCCTCACCAGCACTTGGTGTTGTCAGTGTTCTGGATGTTGCTCGTTCTAATAGGTGTGTCGTGTATCTCATTATTGTTTTAATTTGCATTTCCCTGATGACATATAATGTGGAGCATCTTTTCATACTGTTATTTGTCATTGATATGTCTTCTTTGGTGAGGTATCTGTTAAAAGTCTTTGGCTGATATATATATTTTTTTAATTGTTTTTTTTTTTTGTTTTCTTATTGTTGAGGGTTTTTTAATCTCTTTTTGGGGAAGGAACCAAGTGAGAGGAATTTTCTATTATTCAAAATGAAAATGAAAATGCAACATGGGTACTTCTGTGAATTAATCAAATTTACTTTAAAAGGCTTCATTAGAAATGGCTGTACATGTGATACCTGATAGTCTCCAGATGCTATGTAGAGTAAAAATTATTGATTTGCTGTAAAGTCGGATGTATGCTTTCAAAATTTTCCTTACAATGAAGACCTAACCACAAATTGGCAACATATGAGACAAGACCTTCACATATATTGGAGAAAAGTGCCCTACTGAAAAAGATTGGGACTATCCTTCCCACAGGAGGGCAGCATGCTAAAGAGTCCATATTATGTTCTATTGACTCTTTGAGCTCATCAAACAATGATATTAATAATGGGTCCTCAGATGTTCCTCTATCTAGGAATTTAATGTCCAAAGCAGAAGGCAGGACCCCCTTAGCACTTAGCACACAACTTTGCACAAAGTATTGTTCAGCAATTCTAGAAGATAATCAGCTCTAATGGTCATCTGTGCTTCAAATTTATTTCAGACTTGGGTTATGTTCATGAGTTTCCCAAACTCATGAACCCACGTTAAGTATATTTTAGCAAATAACAAATCAAATTGTTGGATGATATGGATGGCTTTATATGTGAAAAGTGCTAATAGAAAACTCACTAACTAGGAGAAATTAATCCTTCAGAAGCTTCTATAGATCACAGG
Source organism: Tapirus indicus (assembly GCA_031878705.1). NCBI lineage: Eukaryota > Metazoa > Chordata > Mammalia > Perissodactyla > Tapiridae > Tapirus > Tapirus indicus. Next base: position 45,284,848 of record CM062925.1, read on the forward strand.
ATGAGGCTTCCAGCACATGGCAAGGACCCAGTGACTTGAAAGTAAGTGACACACTCAATGACTGGGAATAGTATAATTGCTTGTCAGACTGAATGAATTGAATATGTGGCCAACCAATGCCTATTTGATATTTTAGAATTAGTTTTTCCAGGTGAACAATATTGACTCCTTCCAAAACAGTCACAATAGTCCCATGGCAGCCTGAGCTTCTGATCATAATGTATACCAGATGAGAATTGCTAAGAGCTGAAGGAAAATCTATTTGCAGTTGGGTAAGAACTAGAGTTGTTGGTGCTGTTGAGTCAAATCCGACTCCTAGTGACCTCAGGTATAGCATAGCAGAACCCTGCCCAGTCTTTTTTGGGGGGGCAGGAGCATCCTCTCATCTTCTGGCACTGTATCAGACAATGCTCCACTGCTATTCACAGTTTTCATGGCCATTTTTTTGGGAAGTGGGTGGCCAAGTCCTTCTTCCTAGTCTGTCTTAGTCTGGAAGCTTCGCTGAAGCCTATCCACCATGCGCGACCATGCTGGTGTTTGAAATACTGGTGGCACAGCTTTCAACATCACAGCAACACACAGCCGCCACAGTATGACAACCTACAGATGGGTGGTGTGGTTCCCTGACTTGGAAACAAACCCAGGCTGTGGCAGTGAAAGTGCCGAATCTTGACCACTAGACCACCAGGGCTGGCCAGGAACTAGGGAGCCTGGGAAAAATATTTTAATTTACATGTCTAAATTCCAAACACAATGTTTCCTCCCTTGAACACACTTTTCATAACTTCCCAATTGAAATATATAAAAGAAAGGGATGAAGCACAAATATGGAGAGTTGAGACACCCTTAGTATCTGGAAACCCCATAAAGATACTTTCATTTAATCTAACATTACTCTCTCTTTTTGGATTCAGAAATTTATGTGTTTGGGTTCAGATACCCCCTGAAGAAATGATAACATTGCTCAAGTTCATAGAAAAGCAATAGCCTGAGATGAGTCAGAAAGGTTAGAGGTTCACACCAGAGGAGACTTCAGTTCTACACCTGACAGCTGGAGTGGCTCAGATGTGGTCCATAAGCTTGCTTTACTCTATTTGAATAAAGAGACCTTGCTTCTTGATTTGAAGATGCAGAGTTTAACTTTTGGTGTGGAAACAGGGCAGATGTCTGGGGGAGTGTTGGGGTGACATTGAAGAAGGAGATAAGCAATTGATCTTGCTTTGTTCAAGGTGGTCCCAAATGATTTCCCAACAATTTCTTTAGAGACCAGCTCCCAAGTGCTGGTGGTCTAATTGAGTCCAGGTGCCCAGACAATGGCTTTCTAGGGTTCTCAAAAAGGTAGAAAAGAATGAGTGCCATTCAGTCCCTAAATCCAGGCTTGGCTTGTTTTGTGAGTGCCAGCTGGCACTGACTCTAGTTTAAGTTCATTAATAACCCTGTCACTGGTAGGTGTGGTCACCTGGTAGTTGACCTGACAAACAAGGTTGCATTATTAGGCTTGAAAATGCTGAGTGAGATTAGAATAAGTCAGTGGAACTACCAGTCCCTTTACATTGTGGATAATAAAACAGTAAAACTTGTTATCCTAAGAGGAAAAAAATTGGGACTCTAAAGGTTTATTAGAAGGCTGTAGATAATTCAGAGTGACAGAGCTAAATGTGTTGTAAGGGGAACTAAGATTTTGGTGGTGGAGGGGATAGACCTCTTGCCTCTCTAAAATAGGGGCAGCAATCTTTTCTTTCCACAGGGTGTGCCTTGAAGTTGACAATCTTCTGGGTTATATCATTCCCCGAGCTGGTGGTAGAAATGACCATTTGACCCGCTGGCTCTGACATCAGACTGACAGTGATGCTGCCACAGAGTTATGAGTTACTTAGACCTGGGGAATTGGAGGAGGGTCTCACCCCATGGGCCACAGTGATCCCACAGTCTTTTCCCCATAGATCGTAACGGGGCTTTAGTTTCTCTGGGGTCTGTTTGCACAGAGGAGATGCCCTACGGAGTACAGACCTGAACATGATCGCTCCTCCCTATACCCAGAAGGCTGTGACTGTGGGTGCTGATAAGCAAGAAGCATCTCAGCAAAGCGTGATGGAGTTGAAGGTCCTGAGTGAGAGTTGAGGCTGGGGTCCAACTTCCTTCTCACGTGGTCTTTTCCCATCTACTTTAAACTCCACCAGAGGCGTGGGGCCCACCCTGCCGCCTCCCCTGTTCACATGTATAGAACTGGGCCACAGGACAACAGTTTTGCCCTCCCCTCCGTTTCCTCACATTAAAAGTTTAGATGATCAGACTTTAACTTCGCTGGTAATGTAGGTGTTGTGTCCCTCTGCTCAGGATCCTGTTCTGGGGACAGCTGGGGGGATGAGTGACTATGAAACAGGCTCCAGCAGCACTGCAGGTAGGAGGCCCATGGCAGCAAGCAAAGTCTTGGAATCTGAGTTAATTCTCTTTATTTAAGGTTCCTGGGATAGTAAAAAGTGAAAATTTGCCAAAACAGGGTTCCAAACATTGTGGCACATTTTGGTTACATCGGACAAATCGAGGCTTTTAACATCAGAAACCCCACAAAGACTCTCTGTATACTATCATTTGGGGGAAAGGTTAAAAGTCTACATTTGGGGCCCCTTGTAAGAGTGAGACCTGAGCTAACTGGCCTGGATCCCCCTGGGATAACATGGACAGCTAGACAGTGGGGCTGAGCCCAGGTTATTTGTGAACACTTAGAAGAGGGAGCAGTGATGATTTAGAGGTTTGGCTGCAAGTGACAATGTCCTGAAAAGTAACGTCTTAAGCAAGATAGTTTATATCTCTCTCACATAAAAGGAGCCTGGAAATAAGGCAATCCAGGGCTAGTATGGCAGCAACAGTGTCTGGAAACTGAACTTGTTTTGTTGTGTTCTGTGTGTGGCTTCCATCCTCAAGGCTACCTCACAGTCCAAGATGGCTGCTTGAGTCTAGCCATTATATCCCCATTCCAAGCAGCAGGATGGGGGAAGGTGAGAGAAAATATGTGCAAGTTTTCCTGAACTTAGCACATAACACTTCTTCAATCAGCTCATTGGCCAAAACTAGTTATGTTCTAAGCTGACTGAAAGGGAAGCTGGGAAATAATCTTTTGGCTGGATAGAAATGTATTCTGCTTAAAAAAATTCAGAGTTCTTTTACAACAAAGTAGGGGGGAGTAGATATGAGGGGGCAGCGAGACGTGTCTGCCACAACTAGGTAACTCTCATGTTCCCCTGTCTCATGAGCTTGTGGATTAAAGTTTTCTTTAATTTTTGTTTCTGAGTTTATTGGATCAAAAGGCCCCACCATCAGATGACCAGGCATTGGCTCTTCCTCATTCCAGGGTCACATTTACCTCCCCTCACTGCCTGGACATCTGGTACCCCTATGCTCTGGTTCTTTTTCGCTGCGTGCTTCTCAACTATTGTTTGCTGCTGACCTGATTGCCGGTGTATAGATAGACACTTAGTCCATAAAGTCTGGTATATTAGAAATGCGATATTATAATATTCCAATTCTATGTACCCATTCTTTTAAGGAATTCAACTTCTGGGTTTTTTTTGAGGATACTGCCCCAGAGATCTTACCTAGTACCAGCAATTCAAGTGGGCTCCCTGAAGCAGAACAAATACATATTTTTTTCTGCCTCACCTACTTTGATCCCCCCGCAACCAAGAGGCTGTGCTATAGATGATGTCTGTCTCACTGATCTCTGCTTCATTCACGGTCATAGTTCATGTTGGTGTTTATCACCTCGTGCAATTCTAGAACTTCAGAGGCTGCCAGCTAGGGCAGTGGGGTGATGCATTGTTTCATAGTGCAATTGTTTGGGTGGAATATCTAGTTTTCCAGGTAAAAGTTCCCTGCACTTTTTAGTGTCTGCTGATTTTAATAGAATCAGTTTAACCACATAGCTCTTTTCATCCCAGTATGTTTGGAGACCAGCAGGGGACTGGATCAGGAAGAAATAAAGTACCGAATGAGAAGAGTGCAGAGTCAGGGCCAGAGGGAAGGGATCTGGAAGGTTGCATTCTCCTTGGAGGAAAGGTCAGGACTGACTGCCAAGCATGTATTGCTCAAATGCCGTGGAGTTGGGAGGGACCACTCTGGTGGCTGGCTGCTAGGCTCCTATCTGAGCCTCAGCTCCAGAACGGACAGGACTCCTGCTACATCTGTCCCTACATCCCACTCGCACACTTGCTCTCCAGTGTGATTTCTTCAATGAGAGAGAAAGAGGTAGAGTTTCAGTTGTGCTCCTGGGAATGTCACAAAAACTTGAGTATGCCCGATGTTATCCGTCAGTGTGATAGGCCAAAAAATTGAGAATCATGGGATTAGAGAATTAAAGTCAACTTTATGTGGACTTCATCAAGGCTTTTGATCAGTTTACCCATGATATTCTTGAATTTGAGAGAAAAAAATGTAGTATATTTGTACCTGATTGAATCAGCATACCCAATGGGTGCTGATTAATGGAGGTGAGAGTCTAATGGATGTCACTAGGCTCTGTCCTTGCCCAATGAGGATAGAGAAGGCATGCCAATCAAGCTTTAAGGTAACATTAAATTGGCAGTGGTAGCTAATATGGTAGGTAATAGGTTAGAGAGAATCAGGGTCTAAAAACATCTCGGCAATATGAAATGATGAAGTGAACTTAACACCATGAAGGTGAGTGAGGAACAAATGTGACAGCCTCTCTGGAGTCCAAACTACCAACTTCACACATACATGTTGAAGGAGACATGCTTAGGCCCACTATATCTCAGCAGGATTTTAACTGTCCTTCATTCGTTCAACAAATATTTTTCAAGCTCCTTCTTTGCTCAATACTGGTGATTTGATGACAAACAAGATAGACATAATTCCTTTCCTTATGGAAACAAGAATAAAGGATGAGACATGTGATGGTGGAATAAAAACAGCATCCTAGGGAATACATAGCTTTAACATTCAGGAAAGTTGACCTTGAGAAAGTGACACTAAAGCTGAAATCTGCAGGATGAGTAAGAGTTGGCTTACCAGGCAATGGGGAGAGAAAGAATTCTCCAGTAAGGGAACAGTATGTGCAATGAGGCAGTGAAATGACATAAAACATTGAAGGAATGGGAGGAGGTTCATTAAGACTGTGACATAAAGGGTGAGAGAAATAATGAGAGAAGAAATTGGACAGGGAGGACTGGGGTAGGTCTGGAAGGGTTTTGCAAGTCACTTAAAGAGCTTGGATAGTATTTTTGTGGGATGGGAAACCATGAAAAAGTCTTAAGCAAGGAAGTTACTTAATCAGATTTTCATACTGGAAGGTTCCCAGCAGCTTCAGTGTAGAGAAGGGAAGAGGTGGGAGGGAGCATGACTAGGTGCCTGGTGGCTGTTGGGAGGCTGTTGGAGTGGTTGAGGTGAGAGATGTTGGTGTCCTCCACTAGTGACAGTGCAGGTGGAAAGAAGTGGGCGGGGCTGAAAAATACACACAAGAGGAATCAAGGACTTGGTGATGGTTTGGATGTGCTGGCAAGAAAGGATTCAAGAGTGACCTCGGGAGTCTGTCTTGGGACAACTGAGTGGAGAGTGAAACCATTTTCTGATTTTAGGGAACAGCAGGAGAGGAGTATATTTGGGAGAGAAGGTGATATATTCAATTTTGGACATGTTGAGTTTGAGGCAATCAGGTGTTGTCCAAGTGGTGATGTCCAGCAGGCAGTTGGATATAAATCTAGAACCCAAGAGAGAGATTTGGGCTAAAGATACAGATTTGGGAACAAACTTAATAGGCCAACAAAAATAGTGAATTCTGTCTTGGGCCATATTCATAAAAGGAGGGAGCCTAGAATAAAGGAAGTGGTAGTTCTGGCTCTGGAGTGCAAGATGGCAGCAGGGCTCTGGGCTCTTGTCAATCCTGGCTCTGCTCTGTACAGGCTGTGTGAGCCTGCGGGTAGTAACTTCTGTCTTTGAGTTTCAGCGTCTTTATTATAAATTGGGGGTTGTAAAACCAGTTACCGCATGGTATTTTTGTAAGAATAGAATAAGATGGTGAATATAAAATGCATAACAGTGCCTGGGATATGGTAAGTGCTCAAGAAATAATGAGTATTACTGTTGTTGTTGTTACTATTGTGTTTACTCATTATTTGGGAGAACTCACTTTAAAAAGGACAGACAGACTGCGCCTTGTTTAGATGAGACACTGAAATGTGAAAGTTTGTCACATGAGAAATGGTTAAAGAGTCTGGGGCTAGTTGACTTGATACACAGGAGATCTGAGATAGCACTTTTCAAATACACAAAAGACTTCCAGAAGAAAAAGGAGATAGAATTGCTCAGTGGGACCCCTGAGGATGGAAGTCTGATGAATTGACAGTGCTTCAGGGAGACTGACCTCAGCTCAATATAATGGCAACCACCTAACAGCCAAAGTTCTCTAAAGGTAGAATACTTTGGTTTTTTTGGAAGGAGGGACTTCCTCATCTCTAAATTAGGGATCTTATGATTGCAGTTGGAAGAGTCATACCTGTTATTGGAGGAGGGGTTGGATGTGGCCTTGCTAACTGTAGAAGGAGTGCCTGGTTTGAATATGGTGTTTATTTAGGGCCTGGTGTCCTCATCAAGTTCATTAAAATTTATTACAGCATTCATTCTCACACTGGTTCTCTAATCATAAAAGAGATAGTTGTCTCCACTGAGTAGGTCAGGGGCTGAGATTTTTAGATAGAAACACCTCCCTCACATGGGCCCGCATTCTACAAGTGCCCAGGCTTCATGTCCCAAATGTACACAGCACAGTGTCAGGGGTAAGGGACACAGATGTGCCCCAGAGCGCTGCTTTGGGGTTTTGTGTTTTCACTGACCCCTCTTAGCCCCTGAATGCATCATTATCCTTCCCCAGCTGAGCAATCTCCTCCTCTCTCAGTCCTCCCTCCAGGGTACAGCTTCAGGGAAGGCACAGTGATGTGTAATAAATAAGAGGAGGTCAAGACTTTAAGTCTCACCACTCTGGGTTTATTTTCTCATAGTAAAATGCAAGGAAAATAGAGTGAAACCTCCATGATTTATGGGTTCCCTTCCCTTCTGAGGTTTTCCAGTTGCATCTTTGTGCTATGCTTGACATTTATGATATAAAGTATTAATACCTGGAAAGAAGAGCTGCTGGAGATAATTATTCAGACCTGCTCTGACAGTGAACTGGTGAGCAACACTCATATGTCAGATCCCTTCTATGCATTAAGTCTTTAACTTAAATTTGGTGGGAATTATGAGGCACCATGGGCTTTTGCCGTACAGATTTCACAGAAAGTCTACAGGATATCTTGGTAAATCAGCCATGATAGAGTTGCTGAAAAGCAAGCCAATAACTGTCTGATATATGGAATCCTCAGGAAAGTCTGACTTAAGAAATATGCGAGAGACACTATGGTGATACAAAGGGGAGAAAATGGAAATGATATGACTTTTCTTAATTCAGAAAGGAAAATGTTTGCCTCCTCTTCTAATTCTTCAGGTTGTCAGATGTGCCTGGTTTCTAGTAGCTATTTGTAAAATTAATCATTTTAACAGTATCAAACAGACTGAGTTTTTACACTTGATAAATTTTTGATGTTGAACCTTTGAAAAATGCAGTGATGTGATTTTTTTTTTCTCTCAAGTGTTTCTCCTCAGAAGCCAGTGTTAATTTGCAGATGCCAACACATGACGAACAGTTTTATCTCAAGAGATTAGTACACATTAAATCAGTATAGGACTAAGGACTCATGACTGTATAGACTTTTGTCATGAGAGAATTCAGGCTTTGTGATTCTGACAGATATGTTGGCAGTTGTGTCGTCCTGAGGGATGGTAGTTGGTTAGTTAATTGGTCAGTCACCCTGGTAGACCATATCCAACAGTCAATCCTCTCTTCTTCCTTGTTAAAGAACACTGATTTTGTTCAGGGAACAATGTGCTCAGCCTCAGGTGATGAGATATGATTGGTCTAAGCCAATTACCGTGAACTATGCCTTTGCCTGTGAGTGGTTGAGGGGTGAGGAGGTGACCTAATTCTGGCCAATGAAGTGTTAGAGAAGTGGGGGTTGAATGGGTTGGAGAGAGAAGGCATAGTGGTTTCTGGAAAAGATAGAAAAGGAGACCATCATGTGGGAGTTAGTTCTTTTTGTCTCTGCTAATTTCCTTCTTGATTTTAGATGTGGTTGTGAGAAAACTGGTGCCTGGAGCTCAGCAGCCATGTTGGCATCATGAGTGGAGACCATAGCCAGGGCTTTGAGTGGCAGAACAGAAAGATGGAAAGAGACTGAGTTCTCCCTGACATCAAGCCACCAAACAACTCTGCCTACCTCCGGATCTCTTTTTAAACAATCAAGTGTCATGATTTAAGCCACTATCAGTCAAGTTTTCTGTATATTGCTGCTGGAAGTATTCCTAACAATTACGGTCAGTTAAGTTTGCAGGCCTGGGAATTGTTCTCGCTCTATTTTTTTAATTCATAAAAGTCATACTTGCATGTAGTAAAACAAAATGTCAAACAATATATAAAGTCGTTAAATAACAAATGAACATCTATTATCCCAGATCCCAGTAACCTCCTCAGAGGAAACCACTTTTAACTGCTTTTGTTTTTAGTCCTCGATGGTTACAATTATAATTTGAAGTAATATGATTATTCTACTATTGCTAACATATTATTTAGACAGTATTTATTGCCTCCCCACTCTGAAAGATGAGGAATTTTTCTCGAACTTCTACTCCTTCGCCATATTTATTACATTTCCTCTATTGGTGACATTTATAGCTTTAACTCAATAAATATCACTGTTTTATATTTTTACTCTGTAAATATTAAGTGAAAAATCAGGTGAAGTGGTTTAAGCCCTAGAAAAGGGAATGCAATCCTATAATACTGAACTATTCAAGGGAGCACGTTCTAGGCATTGGATTCTTTATCCTCACACTCAAACTCTTCAAAATAATGTCATACTTTTGTTGTTCATATTAGTATATTAGTTTCTTGAACAACTGGGTTTTTTTTTCATCCTGTTGCTAATTGCCTTCCTTGTTTCTTGTGGAGAGTGGAAACACAAATGTTTTCATTATATCACTTAGGTATCAACTTCTTAATCATACCGTTTCTTGGAAGATATTATCCTCATAGGTGTCTGACTTCCTATTCTAACTTGGTCGATACCATATTCCTACAGAACTCTAAAAAAGCATTGTTCCATTGTCTTCTAGCAGTAATGTAGATGAGAAGTTGGATGCCAATTTTATTTCAAGTTTTCTATAAATTTTTCTTGATGCTTTTTAAGCTTTTTTTTCCTTTTTCTTTGGTGTTCAATTTTATAAGGATGGATTTGGAAATGAGTATCTATATATTTACTCTCCTAATAATCTTAAATCTTATGGTTTTTGTTTTTGTAAGTTCTGGGAAATTTTCTTCTATTTCTTTTTTTAAAATTAAAATCTAATTCACATATCATAAAATTCAACCCTTTAAAGCATGCAATTATATGGTTTTTTTGTATATTCACAAAGTTGTGTGACCATAACCACTATCTAGTTTCAGAACATTTACATCATCCCCCAAAGAAACCCCGTAAACATTATCAGTCACTGTCCATTCCCCTCTTCCCCCAGTCCCTGGAAACCACCAATCTACTTTCTGTCTCTATGGCTTTATCTATTCTGGATATTTCGTATATATAGAAGCATACAATATATGACCTTTTATATCTGGCTTCTTTCACTTAGCTTAATGTTTTCAAGGTTCATCCATGTTGTAGCATGTATCAGTACTTAATTTCTTTTTATGGCAGGATAATAGTGAATGTATAAACCACATTTTGTTTATATACTTGTCAACTACTGTTTCTTTCATTATTTTCTCCCATGCATTTTTTCAGTTCACTCCTTCTGGCAGTTTTGTTAACTGGATGTAGGACTTATACTGATCTTCTATGATTTTAATTTTTCTTTCATATCTTTGATTTCTTTCTTTTTGTTCAACATTTTAGTAGGTTTCCTTGATTTTACTTTTCAGCTCTTCTATTACATGTACAAATTTTTAGCAACCATATTTTTAATTTCCAGTAACCCTTTTTTATTTTCTGGTTGTTCCTTTTTTATGAGGCCTCTTTTATTTTTGTTTTCATGACCTTTAGTCCACATTTATTGAGCATGTATCTAGGTGTCCTAGGCTGATTTAAGAAACCCCCAAACAGTCCTATCTAGGCAGATGAGGGACATCTTCCTTGGAGGTCATATCCACTGTGTTGTGAATTAAATAAAATAAGGTCCCTCAGAACGCCTGGTACTTGGCGTGTCCTCGGTTTATGTAGGACTTTCTCTCCCTTCTGCTTTTAAGTCGATCAGGCTATCTTAACGCCTTGGCTAACATGGAGTCAGCCTTTCCATTTGTCACTCCTTTGTGCTGTTAGACAAGCTGATGAACTCTCCAGGACTGCTGCAGACCAAGTCACATGCCAACAGCTTTACCCTTCTTTTTTTTCATGGTTTGTGCTTCTTTTTTAAGTTCAGGTTTATTGGGGCATAATTTATATACAGTAAAATTCACCCTTTAAAGATGTTGAGTTTGATGAGTTTTGATAAGCGTATACAGTCATATTACTACCACCATAACCACTATAGAGAATAGGTTCATCAACCCCAAAAGTTCTCTTGGTTCCCTTTTCAAGCCTCTCATCTTGCCTGTGGATTTCTTTTAGTGTTAGTGGTCACTCCTATTGATTACTGCCATGGGTTTTCCCTGCTGCTGTGTGGGTCCTATTTTCTTACAAGCGTCTCTACTGACCATCAGAGCCCAGGGGTCTGACTGTGAGCTCTGTGGGTGGAACACGCTGACTGGAAGGTTTTCCTTTAGGGCATGTGGGTGTGGAGTGGGAAGGCAGCATTTCTGCAGCTCAAGTTCCACAGTCTCTAATTGCTTTGATGCAAGGAGATAAGAAGGGGGTAGGAGGGGCTACCTGGACCAGATATTTCATAAACAGTCCTATAATTAATTACACTGATTGCTGCTTTGCATCCTAGTTCTGCTGTTGTTTCTTGCCATCTACACATTTAGGGTCTTCTAGGAATCTGCCATAAAGAATTGCTCCCACCTCTGCTGTAGCCTTCTTCCAAATGTGTTCTGGGTCTCAGCTTCCTTCACTCAGGTTATCCAGTAACATGGTCCTGTCCTCTTTCTTGTTGCCAAAAAACTTATTGAAACATATTTCTCACTAATGTTCTTCCTCCTATTCACAGTGGTGTTATGACTTTATTCCTGCTGTCACCTTGACTCCCATTATTTTTTTGAAAGAAATGCTTAAGAAAAGGAGAATCAATTTAAAAACAAAACTAAAACACCCATTTCTCATTCCAAACTATAGATTACCACTAAGATATCTTTCATTTTTGGTCTTTTCTTTCTCTTCCTTAAAATTGTAGAGGGGAGGAGGGGAGCACTGCTAAAATGTTCTGTCTTTGAGTTGCAAAGAAACTTCCTGTAGGCAAAAATCTCTAGTGGATGGGCTGCAGTCTCCTTGTGAGCTCTTGTAGTTATAACATTCTGGCAATAGGGACTCTCCATCCATGAGGAGGGAGGGGGAAAGAGGGAGGCCCTCCCAGCTTTCACACCTCTCATGACAGGTTGGTGCCAGCAGGTCCTGTAGGGGACTGTGGGGAAGCCATCATATCTGCTCACCTTTTCTTTCTTCTGGGCATTAGCTGTGACCTCTTTCCTCGCCCCTTCTGTGGAGCACCTGGACATACTAAAGGACCACAGTAGGGTCTAATGTATGTGAGATGGTGAGAAAGCTGACCTTCACCTTGCTCAGCCCTATCAGGGATACTGTCCTACATGATAAGTTTGCTCCTGATATGTGATTTTATACAAGTCAATGATGTTTTAGGTAAAGCTCTCACCCTAGCAGTGAAATCTAGTCCAGTTCTGTTATGGACGTCTGTCTGGTTGGAACAGGCTGCTTAACCTTCATACGGGCTCAGTTTCCTTGCCTGTAAAGAGAGGATTGTAATACATGCCTTCCTTACATGAAGTAGCAGATACACCAGGGTCTTCATGCCTGAGTTTTGGAAAGCTCAAATCTCTCTGCAAATATAAGACAATGTTATTGTGGCTTCCCTTACCCCGCTCCAGATAGGCACCTGGCCCTGCCCACAAAAACCAGCTGCTCCTGTTTCTTCTGTGACCTGCAGTGGCACCTCGGGTACTCATGCATTCAACTCTGTCAGTGTCTGCCAGCAGTCACTCGGGTCACTCACCAGTTACACCCTCCCTGCCTTTGGGGCTGGGCAGCCCTCCAGAAGCCAGCCCCTCTGGAATTAGGCTCTGCTGCATGGTCGCCTTACAGTCACATACCAAGACCTCGTAAGAGCAAGTCCTCTCTCCCAGTCAGGGTCACAGGGTCTCAGGGGCCAGCACTGAGCTGGAGAGAAAGAAAGAGTTGGAGGCCTGTCAGGATATTCAGGGAGGTGCTGAGTGAATTTGTGTGTTAGCGTCCATGGGTGAGGCTGAGATGAGCTCACATTTGAAGAATCTGAAGAACTGGGTGTAGAGAGAGGATGTAGAACAGGCTGAGGAGAGATGAAGCCTGTGTTAGACGGGTGAGAAAGCAGCTAAAGCTGTGTGAGCGAGGAGGAAGCAAGGAGACCAGGATATACGATCTGTGAACTTCATGTTGCTTGTTTCTTTTCAAGTCACTTCCCCCTCTGCTTCAGTGTATATGTGCATATTTCCCTCCATTGTATCTCTTCCCCTCTGCCCTTAGCTGGGAGGGGAATGGGAGGAAATGCGTGAGGCCGCGAGAGGGTAGAGAGAGAATTGCACTGCCCTCTAGCTGCCATAGCAGAAACTACAGAGATAACTTGCGTTTCTTTCAGGATAGCAGGAAACCTTTGAAAAGCACCTTTTTGCCTGACACTTGGGGAATTCTATCATTTGGGTTTTTTTCCTGAAAGGAAAAATAGGTGAATGAGATCAATGAAAAAGAGAGGCATGAATAAAAAAACAAAGGGGAGTATTCATCAGTGAATTTTTATGGTGGTTAAAATTTTAGTTTTCAACACCTAAAAACGTGGTGTGGGCAGCAGATAAGACCATCATATCTCTTCTTTAGTATGCCACAGGTGCCAAGTAATATGGTCGTCAACAGCAAAAAGGTGTATTGGTGGGGTTTCAGGGCAGGAGATCTCTCTCACCAGCATCCTGAAGCATTCCATCACATTTTCTTCTCAGACCTAGTTCTTGAAGCCCCATTCGTCAGGGAGACAGTTGGAGCTAGAAGGCAGGGAAAAGTGAAGAAGACAAAGTTAAGCTCAAATGTTGAAAACCTAGTGTTGATAACTGGAGTCCACAGGCTTGGAGCTGGCTGCATTGCCCACACCTTCAATGCTCAACTTCTAGGTGAGAAGGCAGAGAAGACCAGGGTTGAGGGACCATTGCAGGGAGGGACCCAGGTGAAATTCTGCTCTGGGAATCCTCGATCTTGGAGTTAGCTCATCCTCAGAAAAAAGTAAAGTGAATGAAAGTGAATGAAGTGAATGAAAGAAAAGGAGGGACAAGCATTGAGTCTGTCAGGAAAGGAGAATGTGTGATTAACTGAGAACTATTATATTCCAGGTGTCTTACATAATTATATTACTTATCCCTCTCAGCATCCCAGCAAAGCAAGTCTAGATTTATGATCCCATTTTGCAGATGAGGAGACTGAGGCATAGAGAGTCTATTTGCCAAAGTCACATGGCTTTGTGGAGCTTTGTGGGAGCTTTATGGAGCTCCTGGCCTCTGTTGTTCCAAACCTGTGTTATTCTCCTAATGGGAAGCAGGAAAAACATATCATATCCTAATTACTCAGAGAACTATGATATTTAAATGCTGAAGAAGTGTCTGAGGCCATCTGGTCTATCTATTTCAATATCTTCATTTCAAAGTTGAAGAGACCAAATTGCCCAAGGTCAGGCAAGGCAGGCTTGGAAGGCGTTCCCATCTCAGTAAAGGGCACCACCATCTACTCTAGTCTTCTAGCCAAACATCCAGGTGCCATCTCTTGGTGACGCCCCCTCACCTCACACATGGGATCCATCATTAAGTCCTGCAAGTTCCAACTCTGAAGTATTGAATCCTTCCCCTTCTCTCTCCTGAATTTATGCAGTCATCTCCTAATTAGAAATACTAATTTCACTCTCCACCCACTAACCATAGTGATGTTTAAAAAATGGAGTCTGCCACTCCTCTGCTTAAAGCACATCAAATACTTCTCACATTCTTAGATTAAAATCTATTCTCCTCACCATGATTGCTAGGCCCTCCATGAGCTAATCATTTTCTACTGACCTCACATAGCGTCCCTCTCCATCCTGCTGGCTGTCTCTTGACACACTTGCCTCCTTTCTGTGCCTGGGGCATATTAAACTCTCTCCTTTCTCAGGATGAGATGTGTGAAATGCTCTTCCTTGGAATCTGGCTAACACTGTCCCATCCATCAAGTCTCTGCTTAAATGTCAGAAAAGCCTTCCCTGATAGCCAACCCCAAGTACCATCCTCCTACAGTTACTATCTGCCACATTATCCCATTTCTTTCTTTCATAGCATTTACAACTATTTATAATTTTCTTGATTATCTGTATACTTGTTCATTGTTTTTCTCCATTAGAATGTAAGATTCTTGAAGGCAGGGAATTCACTGTTTTTCATCATTGTTTTTCAAGGCTTAGACCAATGCCTGACATGGAGAAAATGCTTCAAAATATTTGTGGAATGAATAAATGACCAAATAAGCTTATGCCTCTTGATTCCAGACCAGTGTTCCTTCTTTAACTAACCCACTAAGGTATAAGAGTTATGACATACTTGGGAGATTGAAAACAGAAATTTTGCCCCCAATGGCTAGTAGAGTCAAGAGACAGAGAATTGGGAAGAAGAGAGAGAGACTGAACCCAGGATGAGGAGCGTGGGAAGGGAGATCAGGGATTGAGTCTCAACTGCACCCTGTGCCAAGATCTCCAGTGAGTATTTCTTGATTTATCCACAAACATTTGTGATGAAGTCTTATTACACATAACAGCAAATTCCAAAGCAGCAGTGAGAGCAGAAAAGAATGAAAGGCTAAGGAAGCAAGCCCTGGGAAGAGAAAGTAGCTTTTGGACAACAATTCCTTCATCTCAGCATTTTTCATGGATTTCAAATAAGGGCTAATAATATTTTTATTTGCACATTTGCCTTGAAAATAAAAATGATCTTAATCTATTTTCAAAATGGAAGTGATTAAAGCATACTTTTAAGTTTTTCTTGCTATTTTATATTTTTAGTAAGTGCACCGGTTACCTTCCCTTCCCCCCAAGTCTGGGTGGCATATTCTGAAGTATCAAGAGGCTCACTCCCCAACAAAATTATCTTCCTCATTTTGTTTAAATTTCCTATAAGTATCTGAATGCAGCTTTAAAATGTTAAGAATTAATATCGACAAATACTCATTGAGAATTTATTCTGTTCAAACCTATAAGCCTTGACCATAATACACAGACTGCAAGGACCTCGAAGACAGAGTCTGTGTTCCATTCATTTTTAGTGTTCTAGAGCCCAGAACTAGTAGGCCCTCACAAAATATTGGCTGGTCAATGAATACATGTGTCATACTATACTAGGTACTTGGGAAACAAATAGTCACTGTCCTCAGAGTGCATAGTAGATGTTCAATAAATGTTTTAGAAGGTGTATGTAGTGGGGGAGCAGATGGGAGATTGTAGCACAAAGTAATACAGAATAATGTCCCAAAAGAAGTGAAAATCAGTAGTTTGGAGATGGAAAGGAGAGAATTATGACTTATAATTTCAGAATCAGGGAAGGTTTTGTGAAGGAAAAGTGTTTCAGGATAGAAAAAATGGGCACTCATTTATCAAATGAGTGAATGCATTTTGCCAAAGGGCAGGAAATACCAAGCAAAAACAGGCAGAAAAGACTGTAAGTGGAGCAGAGAGTTCATGCAGGACAAGAAAAGCCAGTGTCTGGAGCAGCAGGGTGGGGAGACCGTGCTATTGAGGCTCAGACGCCAGCAGAAGGAATTGGTAGGGACAGTGGGAATAACTCTTGAAGCACAAACTGGTGTGTGCAAGATATCCCTCTGAGCTTTCATCACACCTTGCTGGAGGTAAATTCCATCTGTTGTTTGAGAGTTCTTTCTCCCTCCCTCCGTATCTCAGAGACTTTTGTGGTTTCTTTAAAAACAGAGGTACTTGCCGCAAATTCTTGGCTCATCATGGTAGTCCTATTGTCAAAGCCGTCATAGACTCTTAAATGGCAGTGGTTCTATTTCTGTGCTCGTTTTGGGCTGCATAAATCTTTCTTCACGGGGGAGCCCTGTTGCCCAGGGTTACAGTTTCTTTCATTTCACCACACAGTCATGCACCTCAGAGGCCCCGTCTTCTCCCCCAGGTACTGCCAGGAGCAGGACATGGGTTCCTGCTGTTTGTGGAAACCACCGTGCCTTCCTAGTATAGGGCAATCTCCTTTCTCTCCTTTGCTACATCTGCTTCTGCCTCCCTCCTCCAGCATAATCCACTTCTGGAACTCAAGCTCTTAAAGACCAAAGAGCACGCAGGGGCAGTAGGGAGTCTGCTTTCAAGCTTCTGCCACAAAACTCCCTAAAGTAAGGGAACGATTAACCTGGCTGCTTGCTTGGAATAGGGGAGGAAAACACTGGTAATACAAAGCACAGATTAATAGTTCAATAAATTATCCTATATATACTTAACTGGGTGGACAATGAGAGGCCACTGAAGACTAGTAAGTAATAGTATTCATGTTTATTGTTCACCTTTTTTCTTCCATTAGGTTAAGGATGAAGGGGAAGATGCAAACCAAAAAGAAAAACATGGTGGAGGATGCTAGAATTTGGAGATTTGGTAGACGGAGTCTTGTAGGAAACCTATTTAACATGGCCAACTGATCTCCTGACTGCCCACCTCCCTTTCCCTCCTCACTTTGTTTAATCAAGGGCTGAAGCAGGTGGCCAGAGTCACAGGGTCAAGAGGCTTCCTGTTGTATCTCGGTGGAAATCAAGTCTTCATTTTTTTCCTGGACATTATATTACCTTTGAAGGCTATCTAAGGAGAAATTTTACCTGAGGTCATTTTCAAATAGGGCTTCTGAGTTGGTAGAAATTGCACTAGGCCTCAAGGAACAGAAACCCAGAAAACAATGACAAAAAATTAGAGCTTTTATTATTTTTACTTACATTTGGAAGTAGGAAATCTAGAGCAGATACCGGGGTTCTATGAAGCCCACAGGACCCTTCTATATTTCCACTCCGTGATCCTTACCATGCTCTTGAGGCCTCAAGGTCACAATATGGGGGCCCCACCTCTAACATTATGTTTCTAGGAAGAAGGGTAAGAACAAAGGATCCAGTCAGCTGAGTCCATTTGTCTTTTAAAGAGCCTTCCCAGAAGTTCCATCTGGTGACTTTCATTTATATTTCGTTGGTCCAAACTGTGTCACATGGCCATTCACAGGTGCAAAGAAAGCCAGGAAATGCAGTTTTCTGCTGGGCACATTGCCACTCTAAGAAAAATTAAGGTTCTCTTCACAAGGAAGAAGGGGTAATGGATACTGCGTAAGCAACTAGCAGTGACTGCCACATTCCCTACCATTCTGCCCTTTTATTCAAGGTGATGTGCCTTCTGGGAGAGCAAGCTGTGTTTTAGCAAATATAAATAAATCTGCAAACTCTTCTCTCCTCTGTGCATCCACCAAAAGGCATATAAGTGATTTTCGTATTGGTATTTAATATTATGCATATTACAATTTCCATCCATTAGTGTAGATAGTCCTGAATTGACTGTATTTGTAGATGCATGTATGTAGTTTTTTATACAGCTGCCTCTAATGGCCAGTTCTTTATTAAGTATCTTTTAGTGCTTTCCTCTTCTCTCACTTTCTATTTCTCTATGTGAACCATCTTACCTATACAAATACTTCAACAACCACTTATTTCTAGCTCCCAAATCTTTATATGTGAGCCTGTCCTCACTCATGACTATGCAGTCCGATGTACCTAACTTCATTCAGGATAAAGACTTAGTTTCGCAGGCACCTTGATTTCAACATGCCCAACTGAACTTACTGTCTTTCCCTCCCAAACTTTTACCTCTTCTATTTTTCTCTCCTTGATGAATGTACATGCCTAGGCCAGAAACCTGGGAGTCATTCCTGAATCCTCCATCACATTCTTTCCTCCCCACAACAATTAGATGTTCAAGTCTCGTCCAGATAGTGTACTGAATATTTACATTTGTCCTCTTCTCTCTAATCCATTGCTACCTCTTGGGTTCACCTAGTTTGGACTAGCTGTTTTTAGCTATCTTGTTGCCACAAGAAATATCTGTTAGATTTCTTTGATAGCTTTGCATGAAATCCGGGATCCATAGCTCTCTGTGATATTTTTCAAATTATTGTGTTTTCATTTAAATTACTTTTTAAAAATATAAGGAAAATATAACCTGAATGGCTGCCTGAGAAGTAAGTACTGACAACTGACTTCAGTGCCTGCATGTGCATTTGTGTTTTTATTGTATCAATGGGCATTACTAGAATTATCAATAGCTTATACAAAAAAGAAGGCAGAGGGACTTTGTACCCCGCAATGAGGCATCTGGGAAAGATAAATTTCAATGAGGTCACTGTCTTTTGTTATATTAACAGAGATTTTACCCTAGTTCAAATAAGTAAAACCATCACATGACCCAAGTTGCTGAATTCAAAAGAGCCTGTACTGGGTCAGCTAGTCCTATGTTAAGAGTGAAAATTTGTTTCTACACAAACAGTATCATCTGTCACATTGAATTAGTAATACTAATTTGAATGTCACTATTTTTGTTTAAATTTAATATGCAAATTTTTGTAGTTGCATAAGAACTATAAACATTAAATAGTTTTAGGTTTTATACAAATCTAAATAGCCATATACTAATAATGTTGAAGCGGCACTTCAGGTCTATGAGAACTTTTTCTTTTAAAGAGGGTGCATGTGTAACTCCAGTGGGCTGGAGTAGAGTTAGCAAACTTTGTATGTAAAGGGCTGGATAGTAAATATTTTAGGTTTTAGAGGCCATACAGTCTCTATCAAAACTATTCAACTCTGATGCTGTAGCATGAAAACAGCCATAGATAATATGTAAACAAATGAGCTTGTCTGTGTCCAATAAAACTTTGTTTACAAAACCAGGCAGTGGGCCATCTCGTGGCCTGGAGAATACAATCCCAGCTCCTTGGCTTGACAGACAGTCTGTTCACCTCTCTAGACTCCTCTCCTGCCCACTCTTCCAAACATTCCCTGTGCTTTAGCCATATAGAACTGCTTGCATTTCCCAAGCACATCACACTCTCCTGTGATTCCATGCCTCAGCAAATGCTCCCTGAGACATCCTTCCCCATCTTCTTAAACCAACCAACTCCTACTCACCCTTGAAGATAAAACTTACAAATTGCTGATTCTTAGAAGCTTTCTTTGGCCCCTTGTGACTGAGTTTATATTCTCTCTGCTCCCTCTGTGCTTCTTTATATTCACTCTGTGCTCCCATAACACTTTCAGGAAATACATCTGTGTTGTGATTAGGTATCTACTTGACTATTTCACTGTCTTCTCTTCTAGAATGAGCTCCCTCTTCTTTGCAGCATGTACTGTTCCACCCTTATTATGATTACCTCCTACCCCCAAATTTAGAGGCTTGATGGAGAGAATAGAAGGAAATAAGAAAGAGTGTGAATTTCATATTGACTTCATATTTACCCAAAGAAACTGAGAAAAAAATCCCTGAAATGCCTGAGTTTTCCTTGAATTGGCAGTTAGGTATTCTTCTATCTGTGGAAATGGAGGCCTGTGAGCTATGTCAGTTCTGAGGAAATAAAGAGTTTTATATTTGCACATCTGGGTTTTGTGACTGTAAAATTTATGCCTGTGGTAGAAGTTATTTACCTTGGACAAATGGAAGGGATCAAAAAATAAGAGACAAAGGAAAAGAGAACGTATTGTGTATGTTTGGGGTATGGGTAGGTATGGAGATGTAATAACCAACGTCTGGACGCCTCGGCAGGAGGAAGCCTGTGGGGAGCTGTTTAGGGAAGCAAGCTGAGGGGGGAGGAAGGCATGGGGGTGGGGCAGTAACCCTGAGCCCCGGGCTGGGTGAGATTTGGGGACTCAGAGGCCAGTGATATTGGACTTTCTCTGTCCCTCTGCCTCTTTGCCGGTCCTTGTTTCTCGCTGCTCCCTTCCTCTGTTTCTGTTTTCTCTAGATGTTTCTACCCTGCCTTGCGTTCTCCTGAACTAGTCATAATATAGTACCAAAGTACATATTTTATTACTTATTTAAATTTTCTTTTCCATATTCTAAAGTTTTGATGTAGGTTATTTGATCCTTTTCTTCTTAAAGTGAAAGCAAAATATATAATAATTCTTTAAGTCACTTTTAACTTTTAGAATTTCTAATTTTTGTCTATATCGCTTGCAAGGAAAAAAAAAGATTTCCACATTTTAGGAAAAACTCAAATCACAAAAATACAAAATTAAAGATTACTTTACTGTCCTATTTGAAAATATAGTTATTTCACTTAAGGGAAAAAAGAGTATATTAAAAATTGAGTAGTTTTATTAAGCCATGGATGACTAAAAGTGAAAATCCTATAGAAAAAACAAAGTTATTGTTCCGAAAAAGGGTAATGGGATAAAATCAGGCAGAACTCCTAGCATACTACTACCACCACACATCCAAATATGTGTATACAAGGCAGGGGGCAAAGATACTGTGGCTGAGTTTCCTAATGAGAAAAATACCTTTGAAATTTTAAGAAGTGATCCTAAGACTAGACTAGATCCTTGACTAGATCTCAGAGCAGGCCTTTTTCTATTACTGATTTAGATCTTTCTGTGGGAATGTCGATATTATATATCTACTTACACACCAGACACAGGTCACGTATATATCACTAGTGAACAGGAGGTAACAAAATCCTCAGTGGGAAATGACATTGGACACATTTTATTGTGAAGATTACTGTTTATTATTTGGGAAATGTTAACGCTTGTCATCTGATGGTTCAAATCAAAGTCTTCTGCCCTAAGTAGCTCTCATTAGATGATGATGTTAGTGATTATAGGCAAACATGTTGACATTTTACCACATCATATTTCTAACAGGTTCCAAATTTCAGACAATATTTTTTATAAAGAAGATCTAGGGTCTTACTTTAGTCAACACATGGAGTTTAGTGGTCCTTCACTGAAAACATCATCATCACACCATTGAGGGCTTGTTGTGTGCCAGACATTGCACATGTAGAAACTCAATGCTCACACCAACCATATAAGATGAGTTCTATGATTACCCATGTTACAGATGTGGAAGCAAATACAGAAAGGGTAAGTAACTTGCCCAAAGTCACACAGGTGGTGAGTGGCAGGGCCAGGATGACATCCCCAACAGTCTGGCTCCTGTGGCCATGTACTTTACCTCCATGCTTTACCTCTTCTCAGGATTCTAATTCCCAAGTGTACCGATTTCCTCTCATCGCTGCAGGATATTCATCTTCTGCTGGTGTCTATTTATGATCTATATCCACTTTTCGTGAATAAAACCGATAAAGCTTTGTCTGTATAAATGACCTGTGTTAACGTCTCTGGCATTAAGATGGCTCATGGGGAAATAGAAATTATATTTTGCAGTCATTGTCTGGTTTCCTCAGTAATGGATTATGTCTACAGGATATGAATTCAACCGGCTGAAAAAAGTGAAAGAATCATCATTAATAACAGTACAACTGACATCATATGGCTCCTAATGTGACACATTGAGAAGGACACAGCATCACCTGTGTGATAGTACTGCCAAAATGTTTCACCTGAATCTAATCATGAGGAAACAATCAGATAAATACACATTAAAGGACATTCTGCAAAGTAGCTGGCCTGGACTCTTCAAAGGCATCAATGTCATGAAAGACAAAAAGATCAAGGAGCTCTTCGAGATTGATGGAGACTAAAGAAACAGGACCACAAAGAGCAATGCATGATCCTCATTTAGATTCTGGATCAGGGGATAAAACAGCTATAGAGGGCATTGTTGGGACACATAGGAAATTTTGAATATGGACTGTATAATAGATAATGTTGAATTTCCTGAGTGTGATAATTGTATAATGGTTATATAGGAGAATGCCTTTGCTCGTAGGAGATAGATGATGATATATGCATGTGTGTATATAAATATAAATATATATACACACACATGTAGAGCAAATTAACAAAATGTTAACAATTACTGAATCTAGATGAACAATAAATGGGTGATTATTATACTATTCTCACAACTTTTCTGGAGGTTAGAAATGTTCATAACTTTTAAAAATATATATGGGAATGAGGATATAGATTAAGCAAGATTAGCCCAGAGTTGGATGTAGTTGAAGCTGGGTGTTGAGTACGTAGAGATTCATTATATTATTCTGTCTACTTTTTTATGTGCTTGCAATTTTCCCTAATAAAAATTTTAGAAAAACAGAAATATTCAGTCAGATTTCACGGTGCTGATTTTCAGTGAATGATGAAGATAACTGCCGTGAAGATTCTCCCTCTGCCTTTCTGCATCTTGCCCTCACCACCATCCCTACCCGGCCCCAGCTACCATTTTCCTTTGCCTGGGTCCTGACTCCACCCCCCATTTATTATCCAGCCTGAAACCAAAGTAATTCTTTTTTAAATGCAAAACTGATTTTCCCAGGCTCCTTAAAACCCTTCAAGATCTGCCCATTGTTTTATGAGGAATCTCACCACCCCTGCACAGCCTGCCCTTTCTCCCTCTCCACCTCCTTTCGCTGGGTGCTGGGCTCACAGCTGGTTTAGGTCTCTGATTCTTACCCCATCCTTCCCTCTACCTATGGAGAGACTGGCCCCTCTGGCTGGAATGCTCTTTTCCCCATTTATCTAGTTAAAGCTCATTCATTCTTTGAAGTTCACTTCTTTACTAAATCCTTCCCTGGTCTATCTGCTTAGGGTAAAGCCCCCAGTGTGGGCTTCCATGGGGGCAGGCACATTTCTCTGGTAACATTTATCCCGATTGGAATTATAATTCTCTGTGATTGGATTAATGCTTTCCTTTCTTACCAGGTTGCAAGCACTCTCGTTTTGCTTATCATGTATCCATAGTAGATGCTTGATATTGACACATTTTTAAAAATAGGTTTTTTTCACTAAAAATATTTATAATTTTTGTTTTTACAGAATTTCATTGTACTTATCTTAAAAAGGATAGGAGATTGCCTCCTGAAGCTTAATTTCAGTTCTTCAATTGATGTGATCCCTCTGGTAATGTAGAAATATTATTGTTCTAATGCTCCTTGAAAAATTGGTTAAGTCACTTGGCTTCTGTTTCTTATCACAATCAATATGACTTCATGCAAAATGATGCAGCAGTTCACATCATTCTGTCAGTCCCCATCAAGGAAATATTGTTTTCCAAAATTAAAATTGTGAATCAATTCACAGGAGGATGTCGTCAAATAAACAATCATCACTTATATTACACTGCCAAGTTTTTGATAAGCTTAATTCCTCTAAATGCATTTAACTTTAATGAAGAGTAATACAATTTAATAACAACATAAAATGGAACCATTTATCTTCCCAGACCTAGACACTGGGCAGATGTCTTCTCCTTAATACATCATTTCAAATGCAGAAGTTTTTTTCCTTCTCCTTCAGATTTGTCTCTCCTCATTTCTATATGTGTGGCTTGAGGAGTGATCTATATGTACATATTTAATTAAATCACTCATCAGGCTGCAGTTTTCATGGTTGGAAATCTCTGAAATTTGTTGTTTCAAGTTCCTGAGGCAATGATATTTATCTAACCCAATAAAATTTGGTAATTATTAATAAATTAGTCAGGATTATTTCAGTTGCAAGTGACGTAAAACCAAACTCTGTCTTAAGCAAAAAAAGGCATTTATTGGCACACGTAACTGGGGAGACCAGAAGTGGATGCTGGTTTCAGGGGCTCAGATGAGGTGGGTGGAGGCCTCTCTTCATCTCCTGGCTTGCTTTCCTCCATGCCAACTTCAGTCTCAGGTAAGCACTCCTTATGCATGGCATGGGAATGTTCGTGAAGCAACACAGTAGGTTATATATTGACATAGGGTGACCTTCGGATATTTAAATGTGGGCTGAGACTAAACTGAGATTTGGAGTTGGCCTGGGTGTTTGTATGATCTACACTTTTTTTTTTTTTTTTTTTTGGCTTACGGAGAGGTTTTGTTATAGGGCCCCTGGGAGAGGGACAAGATGGGGAGGCATCACTTGGTGCCCAAGGACTAATTTTTGAGCCTCTGTGGAAAGTAGAATTATAAAAGAAGATGAAATCATTCTTATGATGAATTTTGTAAACTATGAAAGGAATGCAGCATAGTTTTGGTGCGTTATGGGCGTGATTGCTTTGAAATGCTTCCAGGAGGCAACATCAGTGCAAGACAGGACAGCATCTCACAGGGCAGCAATGATGAGCCCAAATGCTATAGTTTCCTTCCTGAAGACCCTGTGCTACTTGGTTCTCTGGAGCACAGAGGCAGAGTATTGTGGATTACAGCAACAATAGATTTAGCCTCTTATTTTGTGGAGGGTGTTTCTAGTTAGTTTTATATTGATAGATTACACAACCCCAAAAGAGAGAGAAACAATGCAGAAGACATTGTCAGAGTTAAATCAGAAAGTGAATGGGAAGATACAAAGAAATAGAGTATTACATGTTGACAAATATTACAATTTTATAATTCAGCAAAACATGCAACTTCTGTAGAAAGCCAGTAGCATCGCAGGATATTTCTCTTTTACTGCTTATAAAGAAGTCATGTTATTGCTCTGTATGGGCTTTCAAAGATAGAACCAGTATTAGAAGAGCTGTTTCAGATACGTTGCAAATAACTGAGCAACATCAAGATTCCTCACATTGAGAACACTCTTCCTAGGTAAACTCTTCTCTGGTTAAAAGCATTTAAAAAAATTTAAGAAGCATATATAATGGGATTGCAGGGATTTATATATTCAAATCAGTCATGTGGTTTGCAAAAGTTAACTGTTAATAGATAAAAGCTTCTATTTCTTTTGTTTATCTAAGCTCAGATCCTAAATAAAACTGCTGCCAGTAGAATGCTCATTAAAGTAGATTTAAGATTCCAAATGAAAAGTTATTGATTTCAAAAAGGGTAAACACCACTAAGCCTCTAGAATCATCTGAAGTTATTAAATCACCAATTTAGTTACTGTTATTTTTTT
Source organism: Tapirus indicus (assembly GCA_031878705.1). Classification (NCBI taxonomy): domain Eukaryota; kingdom Metazoa; phylum Chordata; class Mammalia; order Perissodactyla; family Tapiridae; genus Tapirus; species Tapirus indicus. The sequence goes on from CM062925.1 coordinate 45,310,167, forward strand.
TACTTTCTTGGTTGTTTATTAAGTAAACTATATGAGGTATAATGTTGGAAATGAAACTGAAAGATATCAGCTAATAGTTAGTTTCCACAGATATTTAGAAATTAATGACCTGCTGAAAAATGGTGGTGAGTTTTGGTCTCCCTTGCCCCAAATTCCTGGCCTTCAGAAAAAATATAGCCTACTCATGTTTATGGGAAAGGAAGGATTAGAATGGGGGTCAGATGATAAATTTTTGGCGACCAGCATCTAGCCAAAGGAGACTGACTTAGCCCTATCACATTTCCCATGTATATTTATGTACTGTACCATTTGGGTATTATAATAAAAATTTTTATCTCTCCCTGGAGGCAAAATTGAGTTATATATTAAATGGTTATTTTCTTTGTTTTCTGCTTAGGTATGCATGTAATGTGGCAGCATAATATATATTCCACACTTGTTTCTTTCCTGCAGAGAGATAATATTTTTGCAGCTGGCAGAGTAAAGACATCCTGTGCTTCCAGAATAAGAGAGAACATATTGGCAGGATAAAATACAGATGTTTCCAGTGTTTTTTCTTCCTCATGGTTGTATTCAGCAGAGGTAAACTTTCATGGGCATATTTCCCTGTCCTTGTTTGGGCAGTTGGATGCAGAAGTCTACAGTAAATTCAAGACTGTAAAAGGCTGTTTCAAGGAAAGTATTTCAAAATGTTTTTGGTGGGAGGAAAGTAATATAAAATTCATTCTCTCTGGCCCTCCATAAAAGATTCTTTTCATAAGAATGTTGGAATCAAAATAACTTTCCTACTTCTCTATAGGGAAGAAACTGGAAGTATATCTAATTTTTCTTTTAAGGAATTTTATTTTTCCTAAGAGAGAAACACATAGAAAATTTTTCTTGTCATAGTCTAGGAAAAATAAATGGAAACTTCTGTGACAAAAGTGGTATCCTAATCACAAATTTGATCTCTTCTTTTTTCCCATTTCAGAAAGATGCAACCCAGGAATGTAAAAAGAATATAAAAAGATCACTTGTTTGTCATCATCAGAAACCTCTCACCTATATTCATGAAGCTGAGGAATTTTAGCTGAAAATGATACAGGTGGGAGTGAATGAAGGGGACACTGATGAGCCACTATTCACATTTTGGCTGTTCATCCTGGAAAAACTAATTCTTCCCCTGTAAGGAGAAGAGAAAAGTTGCCAGATTAATTAAGAAATTTAGTAGTTCAAATGAGATCTATCAAATGTGAGCATTCAGATTAAATAATCGTTTGTAAAACAAACTTGCTGTAGAATAAAGGGAAGAACTTGGAGGTGGGGGAGCTAATTTTAGTCAGATTCAAACGGATCCTGTATTAATTGTTTTTAAAGTGCACACTTCTGCAAAGGAGTAGTAATCAGGAAACAATAAATAGGTCTTGAAAATAAAAAGAAGAGTACCTATGGGACTTTCTTCCAGAATGTAGTGCATAAACTCCAAGAGCTGGGAATTCAAGAGAAAAGTGAAGAGGCAAAAAAGTTTGAAGCAGGAGAAGCAATGTTAGTATAGGAGTTCCAGAAGGATAAAATAGTATAGATGAATGAAAAGCAATAATCAAAGATACAAAAGAAGACAATTTCCCTGAGTTGAAAGATTCAGTCTTTACATGGAGAAGGCTTACTAAAAACTAGGCAGGTATAATGAAAAGGAATCATAGTCAGATGGTTTTCTATGTCCTGGATAAAGAACAAGTGTCAGAAGCAGCCAACTGGGGGAAAAAAAGGTTGCTAAAAAGAAAAAAGTTTGAATGACATTAGACTTATTATTTGCAACACTAATGCTAGAAAACCTCAGAGAACATGTACAGACTTCTGAAGAAAAAGCATTATGTTCCAAGAATTATATACCAAACCAAGCTATTATCTAAAAGCAAGGGCAAATGAAAGCCTGGTTCAGACTTGTAAAAATTCAGAAATTATAGGACTCATGTATGCTTTGTTTTTCTTTTTTTGTGAGGAAGACTAGCCCTGAGCTAATATCCATTGCCAATCCTCCTCTTTTTTTTTTTGCTGAGGAAGACTGGACCTGGGCTAACACCTGTGCCCATCTTCCTCTACTTTATATGGGATGCCACCACAGCATGGCTTGACAAGGGGTGGGTCTGTCCATGCCTGGGATCCAAAACTGCGAGCCCTGGGCCACTGAAGCGGAGCACGTGAACTTAACCGCTATGCCACTGGGCCGGCCCCTCATGTATGCTTTTTGAAAAATATAACTTAAAGTAGACTGTCAAGAAAAAACTAATCAAAAAAAAAGGAATTTAATAAAGATAAAGACATGTTTGAGAAAAAGAGCAGTGAGCAAAAAACCTTAGATTTAAATCTAAAGAATTGTTTGTATGTGGTTATGAAACTAAGTACAATTTATAACAAAGAATTTTAAAAAGAAAATTGTCTAACAACAACAAAAAATACTCACTAGAAATGTGGGATGAACAGAGAGGTGGAAAAGAGGAAGTAAAATGTGATAAAGATTTTATGTCAAACAGGGAGGGTCCATATTTGTAACTGCATTCTTAACATTGATGGAGAATAAATTAAAACATGTTTGAAAATTTTTTTTAAACAAAACCAATTTAAAATAAGACCATTAGAGAAGAAAGAAAAAAACCCATAGAAAATATTATTGTTCCAAAGGATGGCAAAGTGTGTGTGGGGGGGAACTGCAAGAAAATATAATGAAAAGAGTCCATGAAATAAGATGGAAGGAATAAAAAGAGATCAGTTAGGTTCCTCTATCACAACTTTACTTCCAGCCCATGGTGGAGTAACTGCTATCGGATTTACCCTCCCACTCTAAAACTGAACAAAATATGTGAGGTGACTACTTTTACGCATTGGAAAATAGGCATTGCAAGAGAGTCCTAGAGAGACAGGAAATACATGAGGCGAGCCCCACATTTAACCTGATTCTGTGTCTGCGGGCACTTTCCTGAATGTGGCACAGAGAAGTGGAGCCCAAATGAAGAACATCAGTCTTACCGAGATGAGAAGGCAGAAATTGAAACAGAAAAGCTGTAAAGGCAACTGGAATTTGCAAGGTAGGATTCCAGAGAGGAGTGAGCTGTACAGAAGGGACATCCCAGAAGTTGATGTGGAGATTCTCCTTAGCTCTTTGTCTGAGAGCTGGTCTGGGCTTTGCAATGTGCAGGGTAAGATTCTGCAAGACCTCAAGATTCTGCAAGACAACAGCTGCTGTGGAGCTAAGAAATGAATGGAAATGCCAGAGATCATACAGTGCTAAAAGATATTGAAGTTTTGGTCCAGCCATAGTGGGAGGACATTACTGAGCACATCAGACATTCACCTGAGACCCCAGAAAGGATACTCTTTAGGAACAAGGAGTAAGGTCATATTTTAGGATTAAGGTCAAAGTCAATATAGACTTGCCCAAACAAACCATAAAATGAAGACTGAAGAATCAAGAGAATAAGCCAGTTATGTAGTTGCTGGCCAGAACCAAATTATACACCTTTAAAGGGAAGACAACATAATCTAGTTGCTCTACAATATATCATCCATAACATGCAACATAAAATAAAAAATTACTATACATGCAAAGAAGCAAGAAAATGGAATCCATAATCAAGATAAAAAAGCAGGCAATAGAAAGAGATCCTGAGATCACTCAGATTTTGGAGTTAGGACACAGTTTTAAAAATGGTAATTGTAAACATGTTCAAGGATTTAAAGGAAAACATGGATATAATGAGTGAACGGGTGGGAAATCTCAAAAGAGAAATAAAGGCTTTTAAAAAAATCAATTAAAAATACTGGAAATGACAATTTCCCTCAATGGCTTAAGAGGAGATTGGACACTGCAGAATAAAAACTATTAGGACTTGAAAACAAATCAATAGAAAATATGAAAACTGAAAAACAGAGAAAATAGATTTTAAAAAATGAATAAAGTCTCAGTATCTTGTAGAATGATATCAATTGTCCCACATGTAATTGAAATCTAAGAAGAAAAGGAAAAAGAGAGTGGGTCAGAACTATTTGAAGACGTAATAACCAAAAATATTCAAAACTTGGTGAAAAAATCAATCTGCAGGTCTAAGAAGCTCACAAAATGCAAAGCAGTTTATCTTTCAAAATATTCTTCAAAATGGAGGTTAAAAAAATTTTCAGATGGATATAACCTGAACAAATTTGTTTATAGTAGACATGGCACTGAAAGAAATGCTAAAGAAAGTTTATCAGACTGAAGATAAATCTTAGAACTATAGGAAGGAATGGCGATCATTGGAAATGGTAAATATGTAGGTAAATATAAATGAATTTTATTTTCTTATCTTTAAATTTCCTTAAAAGATAACTGACTGGTTCAAGCAAAAATAATAACAATGTATTGTGGAATTTCTAACATATGTAATGGTAAAATATGACAACAGCATTAAGAATTGGGTGGGATAAATGGAATTCTACTATTGGAAGATTCTTATATTCTACATAAAATGTTATAATATTAATTAAAAGTGACTGTGGTAAGTTAAGGATGTATACTGTAATCCCCAGAGCAATTACTAAGAGAGAGAGAACCAGAGAGGCAATAAAATAGAGTACTAAAAAACATTTTATTGGACCAAGAAGGCAGAAAAGAACCAACAAAGAAACAAACATGAGATGGGACAAATAAAAAACAAATTGCAAGATGGTAGAATTAAACCCAACCATATTAATAATTATATTCAATGTAAATGCACTAAATATTCCAATTAATAATAAATTTCATAATAAAAAAGGGTCAGTTCATCAAGAGGATACAACAATATTGTGTATTCATCTAATAACTACGTTTAACATAGTTCCTGGCACATGTAACTATTATTAATGTAAGGGTGACTAACACAAGGGAATCCATTACTGTAATTCACTACATAAATAGATTAAAGGAGGAAAAACTCATGACATTTCAATATGGGCAAAAATGCATTTGCTAAAATTCAATAATCACTTTTGATTAAAAACAAGTAAACAATAAGTCTTGACAAGCCAGCAACAGAAGGAAACTTCCTCAAGCTGGTAAAGGTTAGCATAAAACAAGAGCAAATATTGTATTTGACATAAAACATTGGAAGCATTCCTACTAATGTTAGAAATAAGATAAATTTGCTCCCAGCATTATTTCTATTTAAACTTGTAATGAAGAGTCTAACTCTAGCTAATGCAATAAGACAAAAAAGAATAATATGATATATAAATATTATAAAGGAAAGACACAGGTATAACTATTTGCAAACAAAATATTGCCTTGAAAATCCAAGAAAAAAATTATTAGAATCAATAAAGAATTCATTATGATGGTTAGATACAAAGTTAGCATAGAAAAATCAATGCTTTCCTAAATATTATCAACAATATATTAAAGAATAAAACAGAGAAAAGGGAATCCATTCTCAGTAACAATAACTATAAAATGCCTAATAAAAATATAAGATTCACATGTTGAAAACTCAAAAAGATAAAAGAAGATCCAGTAGATGCAGATACATAGCCTCTTCCTAAATAGAAAAACTATATTTTTGACATATCAATCTTTCCAAATTATTTTAGAAATGTAATACAATCATAATCATTATATGTGAGACTTAACAACCTGATTCTATAGGTCAAATGGTAGAGAAAATAACAAGTAATTGCCTAGAAAATTCTGAGTATAAAAAAATGGGAGAAACTTCTCTTTTAGAAATTAAAACATATTTAAAAATATAATTGTAAAAGTATAGGGTTGGTGCAGGTATAGGCAGAGATATTGATTAATAAATCGAATAGAATTTAGAAGCAGGAGTATGTACACTGGGATTTAGCATAGTAGTTAAAAGTATTAAATCTCAGGCAAGGCCACATAGTAGCTGTGCACTCTTGGGCAAGTTACTTAAACTCTCTGTGCCTTAATTTCCTTATGTGTAAAATAGGGATCACTATACCACCTATATCTTATGGTTGTTATGAAGATTAAATAAGTTAATATACATCAAGCACCGAGAAGAGTGCTTGGAATATGGTCAGAACTATGTAAGTGCTAGCTGCTATTAATGATAAGGATGGTAAACAAATCAGTTGGAAGATGATGAATAACTTCTCAAATTAGGGTGAAGTTTGGTTATCCATTTTGAAAGAAATACAGTTAGACACATACCTTACACCATACCCAAAGAACTAAACATAAAATTATTAGATGAAAATATAGAAAAAACATATTCATAAGCTTGGGATGAAGAAATTCTATCTAAGCAAGATACAAAACATTAAAGTCATTAAAGAAAATAGTCACATATTTAAATGTATGAAAATTAAAAAGGAAACTTCTGTACGCAAAAACCATAATAAATGACATTAATAGACAACCTACAGCCTGGGAATATATTTGCGTTATATTAATAAAGGATTAATATCAATATGAACCAATAGGAAAAAGATAGACACTCCAGTAGAAAAATGAGCAATGGATATGAAAAGCAATTTATAGAAAAAGAAATACAAATATTCAATAAACTCTACAAAAATTTACAACCTCCTTGGTAATCAGAGAAATGTAAATTAATGTCATACATTTTTATCAATTTTCACTCATCAGATTAGCACAAATATAAAAGCTTGATAATGCCCAGGGTTGGTAAGGCAAATGAGCATATTGGTACTCTGTTGGTAGGAGAGTAAGATGACAAAAAATTTTTGGAGGGCAACTTTTCAGGTACTATTATGACAAAAACTACCCATTTTTGTTGACTTAGCAATTCCATGTTTAGGAGTTTGTTCTAAAAAATACTTCACATGCACATGGACCTAAAGGTCTATATATGAGACTGATCACAGCAGGAATGTTTATTATAGTGAAAAATGAGAAACAGACAAATACTCATCATTAGAAAGGCAGTTAAATTATGGTAAATATAATGTTGAATACCACACAACCATGAAAAAGGATGAAGTACATGTATTTCATATTTTTATAATATATATGTGGACACTTTCCAAGGAGAGTGGAAAAAAAGTATGCTTCAGGACAATTTCTCCATTCATTATTTTACACACGCCCTCATGCACACATATCCACGTGTGTACGTATAAATATGGGAGGGCATAGGAAAAATACTGAAATGAAAGTACTAAACTGTTAACCTTGGTTAACTCTGGAGATGGGGCGGGCAAGGTAGAGCCTCACATTTTTAGTCTTTAGACTTGGGTATAGTTTTAACTTTTATAATGAAAGCATGCTCATACACAGCTTATACAACAAAAAAACAATGAAGCATAATAGAAGAATAATGACTGAAGAAGTTGAAGAAGCATGAGAAAGATTATTTTCTTGGCAAATGCTCTTAACTTAGCAGCTAATTTGTGACTTTGAAACTATTACAGAGCAAACACATGAGCTATTTTAATTCATTTAATATGGCTAACATAATCCCAAAACAAACCTGACAAAGATGAGACATAACAAAGCTATAGTTCATACTCATAAGCACAGATGCAAACATTTCAAACAAAATACTGGGAAATCCAGTTAACACATCACAATGAAGTAATGTTTATTCTGTAAATGCAAAACTGGTTTAACACTATGACAAATATTACTATTAATAGATTAAAAGAGACAAAGCACTTGACTGCCTAGAAGTGACCCGCGCATCATTGATCCATTCATTCATTCAACAAATTTTTATTGAGCCAGGCATTTTTCTCAGTTTTGGTATAAAACCAAAAACTGATCCATACCACCAGAAACATACATTGTAGGGAGGAAAATAGACAACTAAACAAATACTAATGATAAAGTATGAAGGAGTGTTTAGATAGGAGATACACTAGAAATAGAAGAAATAGATGATCAAATTTATATCTGAAATCAATTGAAAATAATATTCACACTGGGAAAAACGAGTGTTTTTGTTCAAGTTGAGAGCAATACAACCACTCATTCCCTCTGCTGAAGTCGTATTCAACAAGTTCTAACCAACGCAATAGGATAGGGAAAAGAAATGAGTCATACATATTGAGAAGGAAAATTATGATACATGATTATAATTACTTATACATTTATATGATTGTCTACCTAGAAAACTGAAGACAATCAGTTGAAAAAATATTAGAAGACAAGTGTTTAGTAAGGTGACAAGTTGCAAGAACAATATAGAGCTTTCCTATATACTAGTAACAGTTATAATATAATGGAAAAAGATGTCATAATAGCAAAAAAATGATGAAGCTCTATCTGAGGATAGAAAAGAAGTCTTAACCATATTTCTAGAGAGAAATACTCAGAATTATAAAGATGTCAATTCTCCCTAAATTATTTATTTATAAATTAAATGTAATTCTATTGAAAATAGTAACATAATTTAGGGGGGAATTTAGAAACTATTTTTATTTAAATTTTTAATCTTTATTTTTGTCAAAGTTATACATGTTTACTTTAAACATGAGGAGTTCTGCTAGCTTATAGCAGTAATCCTCCGCTTTACTCTTTCCAGCTTCTGATTCCCACTCCCGAAGTCAGCAGCTTCCAAAAGTTTGAACAGTTTTTACTGGTGTTTACACCTTTATTTTCAAACAAGAAAATTTTTTTGATACTTAAGCTTTGCTTTTCTATTTCAGTTTTGGGGATTATCAATTCATGTCCTACAGTGAAAAGTAAGATTTAGTTTTCTGACCTACTCCTCAAACCCCAACCAGACTCCATCCCCCCACACAAATACACACCACACAAATGTGCACACATTTCACCTTCTTCTCTTCACTTTGACAATATTTTTGGCTCTATCAGTTTCCAATGTTAAAATTAGTATGTCTATATAAGTATTATTATACACAGGTGAATCTCACAGTTTCCTACAATTTCCTTTCATACACAACTTGTTTTTCCAGGAGTTAGTAATTATCTACTTTTAAATTTGCTTTGTTATTGATACAGTTGACAGAGTTAAAGAGAGGGAGAGAGAGAGAAATAAGAAAGAAAGAAGAAAGGGAAGAAAAAACCAAAAGAAAAAATATCCTCTCGAACCAGTTAAGCACTTGAAAAAAAATCTAAGAATTCCAGTTTTTCTTGAAAATATGCATCCTCGACCACCCTTCCACTTCGTGATGGACTGGTTGCTCTCTAGATTTGCTGCCCTGCTCTTTCAGGATCTTCCCTTCATTGTCATCACGGGAACATTCTTTTTCCTTTTTCTGATGTTGGAGCTCCCATTTGCTGGGTTCCATGTCTCTTTTGTGGTTTACACTCTTATTTTGGGGGGAGCGCTTCATCCAGTAGATTCCAGGGAACTGGGCCATGGAACTGGCCTAGGGAGGAATGCTACTGTCACTGCCCCAGCAGATACTTGAGAGAACTACTGTCACCTCTGCCAATGCACCTCAAACCAACCACTGGCACCCTCTGGGAAATCTGTGCTGCCATCACTGTCCCCTGTGATGTCCAGAAGCCTCTGCGGCCACCTGTGCCTGCCAGTTCAAAACTCTACCTGGCATTGTGTTTTAAAATTAATCTGTTAGATCCTTTTGTTTAAATACATCTTTTCAAGCCATGATTCTAAATGTTAAGAAATGTTAATGTTAAGAAAATCTCCTTCATTCATTCTACACAGGTTGGAATAATCTGGACTAGATCAGGTGGCACCCAAATGGGTTCATTCTCCTCAAGTTTGTGGGTAACACCAACCTGTTATGATGACTTTAGTTTATAATTTTAAGTAAACACATACAGTTTTTTTACAGCAAACATTTCAACAGACATAGTAACCTGTAACACATGGTCTAACTGCAACATTGTATGTCAATATTCAGTAGAAATATTAAAAATAAACCTTCAAATATTATAAGAAAGCTTTGTCCTTAGAAAACATGTGGAAACTCAACTGTTTTGTGAAGAGATACAGAATAAGTCTAGTTTTCATTTAAATTTTTTGGTAATGGGTATGTACATAATTGCTAAATATTACTTATTTATAAAGTTGTAAGAGCTAGCACAAGGAGTAAAAAGACTTTCATTTTTTCAAATTCATTAGAAAAGTAAGATCTGTTTCTACCACTCCTGTAGCATTTTCTATCAAAAGCTCAACTAAAGAATATGTTTAACATAGTGGTGAAATATAAAGATGAAATTATTTTCTGCAAGTCCATGGGTTTCATTTTTTTTAATAGAAGGATGATAACAGGAATCAGAGACCCATCAATCTGATATTTAACTTTACCTTTCCAATTGTGTTCAGTATTCTTGCTTTGCACAGTGCATTTTCTTCCTTCTGAAATGAAAATGGAAAAATTTTCTTAATCTCATAATAGAGACCAAATGATATTTATGTTAGCATAAGTTGTCTCTCCTTGGGGAGAGACAATGTTGAAGAAATGAGATTGGTTTTAAGGGAGTGGGACATAAATGGAAGAAGAAAGTTAAGAAACAGGAAATTATGTGATGATAGCAGTTGTTTTCAAGCACTGTGCCAGTTAAATTCCACAAAATTTATCAGAGAAAAGAGCTGTAAGTACTTTCATGTTCCAAGTTAGACCAACTTTGTGTTGCGTATTATTCATCAGTATTTAAAATTTATTCTTCGCTTTAGATTTGGAATACTATGACTTGGGAAGACATGTAAGGAAAAAGAGATAGGGTTGCAGGACAGAATTTCTGTGCATTTCTCTGACTTGTCCTACCTAATCATATATCCATTTATCAAGAGGACAATGGTGGTGAGCGTCACTGCAGCGTGGCTGAAGGACCAAAGTTCTGCAGTAAGCTCTCTAATCAGGATTGCATCCAAGAGCCCACTGCAATATAAATCCATTCATGAGATGGTTTGAGCCTGAACTCTGAACAAATCCAGATGAGAACAACTAGCAGAGGAGGACTCAACAAGCTGATTGTGACTCTCCATGATGCCAAGACTGGTATACATGGGGTGGGGTTGAGAATCAAGATCATCATGCCACCCTGCCACCCACCGGCCAAAGAATGAGTTCTGCATAATTGGGATATACACTTTTAGGGTTGTGATTTTCTCAACCTATAACTTGTTTTTTTTTTTCTGTGATCCAACAAACTTTACTTTGAGCTTCCATTCTATTTGGTGGTGGAAAATTAACCCAGTCAATTCATCACCCTCCCAAAGTTTGAGAAATGTGGGGAGAGGCCTTAAGTTGCTTTGAGGTGTCAGGTGGGACACGTGTGGCCCCAAGTCATCATCTGTCCTGTGTGGCATTTGCTGTGATGTAGGAACCCATGTGGCTCCTGGTTGTCATTACCCTTCTGTTGTGATGTCCACATTCCTACATCGTCTCTGGTTTTGTGTGATTCATGCTGCTGTGCCTCCTGATCGCAGCTGCAAGGCCTTTCCAGGTCCACTAGCCCCGCTCAGCTCAATGTCTCAGGTTTAGAGGTAAATGTTGGATGCTATCGCATGCCCCTCTGAGGCTGTGGGGAACTGAGGCATTATCTCAAGCCCTCTCTGCCTAGAGAAGCTGCTACTTCAAGGTGGCTCAAGGCATAAATTAAGATGTTTCCAGCTGTAACAGGAAACTTATCTGAAACTCCCTTAAGGCAAGTTATTAGCTCATATAAGAAGTCAAGAAGTGGGGTGAGCTTTAGGGTGTGCTGATCCAATAGTTTAAAATTGCAGTTAAATACTTGGGTCCTCTCTGTTTCTCTGCCCTGCCTTCTGCCTGTCATCTTCATTCTAAAGCGGGCTCCTGTCTTGGTTGTATGACAGCTGGCTGCAGAAATTAAGGCTTTCTCTTTTATATCTAATTGGTTTTTCCTGCTTCTTTCTTAAGAATGAAGAAGAACATTCCCAGAAGTCTCTGGCAAACCTCTCTTCATCTCTTGTTGGCATAACGTGCCTATTTCTGAGGCAAGTTTTAGCAAGAAGAGTGGGATTTCCCTTAAACTAAAATCAGGCTAAACCCTGAAGCTGAGACATTTGGCTATGTGGGGGAGGGGTGAGTACCTGAACAAAATATGGAATTTGTTAGGACGTGAATGAGGAGGATGGATGTTCTCTAGGGAATAACATCAATCAGGATTTAGTTAGGAAAACAAATCATTCTAGGAACTTCAAGCAGGGCAAGATTTAACCCAGGGAATTAAGCTACACAATCTTTGGAAGGGATGAAAGGTAAAGAAGGAAGCAGGGTGAGGAGATGTTAGTCAATGTTCGGGAACCCCAGGGTGCTGCTCTGCCCCTGTAGGAGACCACACCTGTCTAACCTGAATTCCTCTGAGCCTGTGTTCTTGTGCCCCTGCAGAGCCAATGCAGTTGCTACAGGGGCACACTGCTGCCACAGCCAAAGCCAGAAGATGTGGCTCTGCCTTTCTTCTTCCCTTTAATCTTTTTTTAAACAGATTTAGTGAGAAATAATTTGTATACCATGCAATCAGCCTTTTCACATATATTCACAGAGTTGTGCATCCATCACCACAACCAATTTTAGAATATTTTCATTACCTCCAAAAGAAACCCTTTCTCCTTAGATATCACCCTCCAGTCCCAATCCCCCAATCTACCTCCCCAGCCCTAGAAAACATTAACCTACTTTTTATCTCTATAGATTTGCCTATTCTGGACATTGCACATAAATAGAATCTTATAATATGTGGTCCTTTGTGACTGGATTCTTTCACTTTGCATAATATTTTCAAGATTCATTCATGTTGTAGCATGTGTCAGTACTTCATTTGTTTTTATTGTTGTACAATATTCCATTGTATGAATATACCACATTTTATTTATCTGTTTATCAGTTAATGGCCATTTGGGTTGTTTCCACTTTTTGGCTATGATTAATAATGCTGCTATGAACATTCACGTACAAGATTTTTTTATGGACGTATATATGTTGGGTATATACTTAAGAGTGGAATTGCTGGGTCATATAGTAACCCTAAGTTTGACCTTTTGAAGAACTGCTAAACTGATTTCCAAAGTGGCTGCACCATTTTATGTTCATAGTAGTAGTGTGTGAGGGTTCCAATTTCTCCACATCCTCCCCAACACTTATTAACTGTCTTTTTGATTATAGCTTTCCTAGTGGGTACGAAGTGGTATCCCATTGTGGTTTTGATTTGCATTTCCCTGATGACTAATGATGTTGAGCATTTTTTCTTGTGCTTATTGGCCATTTATATACACATTTTGGAGAAATATCTGTTCAGATCCTTTGCTCATTTTTTTAAATTGGATAACTTGTCTTTATATTATTGTTGTAATAATTCTTAATATAGTCTAGATACAAGTCCCTTATCAGATGTATGATTTGCAAATATTTTCTCCCATATTGTGGGCTGTCTTTTCGCTTTTTGATAATGTCTTCTGGTGCATAAAAGTTTTTGATTTTGATGAAGTTCAATTTATCTTTTTTCTTTTGCTGCCTGTGCTTTTCGTGTCCTATCTAGGAATCCATTGCAAAATCTGAGATCATGAAGATTTACCCCTATGCTTTCTTCTAAAAATTTTATAGTTTTAGTTCATAGATTTAGGTCTTAGGTCCATTTCAAGCTAATTTTTGTGTATGGGGTGAGGTAAGGGTCCAACTTCATTCTCTTACATGTGACTATCCAGTTGTCCCAGCATTTCACTTTAATCTTGGGCAAGTCCTTTCCATTGGCAGGTCCTGAACTGAACTGCCTAGCATAGGAGATTGGGAAATGTAGTTTACAAACTTCTGTGACACAAGGGAGAGCTTAGAAGGGTGGGAACCAGCCTATAGGATCTAGTAAACAATCAAAGTAAACATCAGCCTTCTGTGGGGGTTTGCTGTCTCTTTGGTGTCTGCAGAAAGCAGGCCAAAAGTCTTTTACTCAAAGCTCCCAAACCTGTCTAGGATCATTTTATCACCCTCAAATCTTTGGAGGGGTGCAAGATATAGGGCCCCAGTTCTCTTTATTCTGTCTCTCCTCCCTCTTATTCTCTCTCCCTAGTCTAGAGAATTCTAAAATTGAGTCGAAGAAAAACTCTGTCATATATCTTTCCAGAGATTTCTGTTTTACATGCTTTTGTCCTCTCCTAGGTTGAGTCCTCAAACCAAACTGCCTGGGCTAAAAAAGGAGGGCCTTGACAGAGATGAGGAAAATTTTGGATTACTACTTTGAAGTTTTATCCTGCCATGTGTGGTCATGTTGCTGATGGGGTGGAAATAGAGATGAAGGGGGTGTAGGGTGCGACAAATTCTTATAGTATTTGCTGAAAATAACAGTAAGGGCCATGCTACGACAAAAAAGCAACAATAAAAAATTTCTACAGCTTTAAGAAATGCATGTGGTACTAGGTGTTGCCTACCTTTAAAGACACATTGCATTGCTTTCTTAATTTTGAAACAATTTGAAACACTATGATAAGCTTTTTAAAAGAACGGAAGAAAGGGCTGGCCCTATGGCCTAGTGGTTAGGTTCAGCCACGCTCCACTTCGGTGGCCCTGGTTCAGTTCCCAGGCTCAGAACTACACCATTCGGGGGTGGCCATGTTGTGGCGGTGACCCACACACAAAATAGAGGAAGATTGTCCCAGATATTAGCTCACAGTGAATCTTCCTCAAGCAAAAAGAGGAAGACTGGCAATGGATGTTAGCTGAGGATGAATCTTCCTCAGCAAAAACAAAACAAAACAAAAATCTTAAAGGTACAGAGATTATTTTAGATAGACAACAAATAATGGCATTTCACCTGACAGGTTGGGAAGATGGTTTCATGAATGTGATACAATGCTCCAGAGACAGGGATGAGACTTTGGGAAAAAGAGTGAGATTCGCAAGGGGGAGATGAATAATTATAGATAAGGTGTTAAATTTATAGGTAAGTGGGACATTGATGCCTTTGCTAGAGATTTCTAGTTATGACTGTGCAAGTATTAAGAGTAACTTGGCAATGATTTTACAACTGTATTTTTATAATAAATCATAGCATACTAATATAGACTGAACTGTTTAAACATCTTGGAGACTTTAATTTATTTAGCTTAAGAGCTTAGCCGAAGGAAAAAAAAATAATGGAAAGTAAGTTGTAGGATTTCTTTTCCTGAATTCCAAATTTAGCTTAAACATATTTCTAATCCTCTATGCCAGGGATATTTTCTTGAAATGCATCTGAATTGTATAATCTGATCACCTTTATTAATGCAGGGATTTAGATGGGCATAAACATGCTTACCGTACTTTACTGTGTCGATTTTTAGCCTAGGTAATCCAGCAAATGATTAGCTAATTATATTCTGTCTGATTATCAAGCTTCTTAACTTAAATCCGGTATGATGATGAAAGGCAAGTAAATCTTCAGTGCCAATAGAGGAGATTCCACACATTTGAGAAGGCAAAAGAAACTGCACCATGTGACCAGACCCTGAGCTAGATTAAATTCCCATTACATTGATGACAGAAACCAAAAGAAATAGACTGTGGGAAGAGCAACACAAATTCACAGGCAGCATTTTGGGTCTGTATGACCCAAAGACAAATATTATTACTCCCTAAACTGATTCTCTTATGAAACTAGATGGGGCATGTTCCATTGCTAATTGTATGAAATGCCCCTCTCCATTTTTAATTTAGGTCCAGATGACCTCACATTACATATAGGTATAAGTGGAGAACTCTTTCATGAACAACAGAAAAGGAAAACAGTGTGTGAGAACTGAGATGTGTGATATCAACACAGCTCCCAGGGGAAATTCAAAGAGGGAACGAGCATATTCAGAGTGTCTCTCCAACGCAGATCATACTATTTCATTTAATCCTCATGACAGGCCTAAGAGAAAGGCATTCTTATCTCTAGAGGTGGAAAGTGAATCAGAGATATATTAGAATCTACTTTGCCTGATTCCAAATTCTGTGCTCTTTTGGTTGTTACATTTTGACAGGACTCTTTCAGGTACAAAAGACAGAGAGAAACACAATTCAAATTAGCTTAGGAAAAACAAGGAATTATTGGCTCATAAAACTGAGAAGTATAGACATGATCCTCCTCATTCAACATTATCTGCTGTAGGCATGGTTAGATCCGTGGAATTCTTTCTCTCTCTGTCTCAGTTCTACTTTTCTCTGTGTTGTACTCCCTACCAGGCAGGCTCTCAGGAGCTCCAGCTTCAATCTTTCTAGCTTCAATCCCATGGAAAAAGAGATTCTCTTTCTAAGTTGGAATAAAAGTCCCAGTATTGAATCTCATTATCCTGGTTTAGTCTATGTAATCTTAATCACACACTCTAAGCAATTTGAAAGAAAAGTGAATGTGCAGGGCCAGCTATTTCAGAAAAATGTTAATTCTAACTCTTAGGTCTTATGTGTATAGGTTAAAGATGCAGATATATACTGCAAAATAACTGCACTATTTCTGAAGTATTTTTCCATGTGAATCATGAATATAAGTAGATAACTATAGCAACGGGTGCTAGTCATGAAGATTCCTGAAGTAAACAGACAACCTTTATTTCTCTGCTGTTGAAAAGGTGTTAAGCACACTATAAGATCAAAAATACAGCTTCATTCAAATCTATATGATAATATATTGCATAGTATGCTTTTAAAAAATATATAATTGAAAGAAAGAAAGGCCAACATTTATCAAATACCTGCTATGTACAGGAGAATGTAGGCATTTTATATCCACTTTCATGTTACACAAATGATTCAGTAGACACTAGCCACATGTAGCTATTAAAAATTAAAACTTTAAGTAAAATTAAATTAAAACTCGGTTCCTCAGATGCACTAGCTACAGTTTGAGTGCTGAATAGCCATGTGACTAGTGGCCACCATGATGAATGGCATAGATAAAGAATATTTCCATCATCATAGTAAGTTCTATTGGAGAGCTCTGGATATCTGTCTCAATTCCTTCCCTTTGTCAGAATGGAATCTAGCAATCTTCAATCATGTTAAATAATACCATGAAGAAATAGTCAGTCCAGAATATGTTATTTTCTACAAGAAAACTGATCTGAGGTCTTGGAAAAGTCAATGTCATGGACAAATAAAGTGAGGGTAGAGGGTACCGTTCTAGATTTTAAAAGACTTCAGAGAAATAACAACCAAATGTAATGTTTGATCCTAGTCTGAACAGAAACAGTTAAAATATTTTTTATTTCAATGAGGGAATTTGATAATGGACTGGATATTCGATGATATTATGGAATTATTGTCAATTTTATTAGGTGTGATAAAGGTATTGTGGTTTTGTAAGAGTATATTCCAACAGTTTGGAGATCTGTGCCAAAGCATTTAGAAGTGAAATATCTTGATATTTTTCATTTACTTTGGCATGATATAATCAAAAATATAGAGAGGGATGAAGTAACTATGGCACAATGTGAAGAATTGTTAAATCTAGGTGGTGGGTACTATTGTTTCTAATTTTGATATATTTTAAAACTTCTAAAATGAAAATATTCTTGAAAAACCTATCTTTTTAAAAAAATAGTTTTTGCCTTTGATGTCACATTTAGAAAATGTTTTCTTAAACAGGAGTTTTAAAAATAGTCACTGAGATTTTCTTCTAGTATCTTAATGGGTCATTTCTTTTAACACTTAAATCTTTTATCTATTTGAAATTTATTTTGGTGTGATGTACAAGATAAAGATTATTTTCATTTTTAGGTAGTTAGATGGTAGTGAATATTTACTGTTTGCTTTTCTAAATTTGTTCACCATTTTTTCCGGAAAGAGCCCCCGATTTTCATTTAGGGGACCCACATCACTTTCATTTTCCCGTCATGTGTTTTAGGTAGTGCAGAAACAGAGCATTATAAGCCTGATATTCTTTAATTTACTCTTGGCTAAAAAATAACTGCAGTAGAAGCCATAGTCCTTCTTGGTAGTTTAATAGGAAACTGAAAGAATGGGAGTCTGTTGATATGTGAGCAGATAAACCCTGGTGCTAGCCATTACATCCTATTAAATAGATAGGAAAAAAGTTTAAAGAGTATTAACATATGTTACCATAAAATGAAGGTTAAAGTTGTATGTTTGTTATATGTCTTATATCAAAAAGTGGAATTTCTATGTCTGTTTCCTAAGAAGAGTGTTTCAGTCATGGCTCAGAGAAGAACATGAAAAGCACTGTGGGTGGTTCAAGCGGAGGCTTTTATATAAGGACTCAGGTGCTTACACAGCCATTACAGGGGCTGAAGAAGGTGAGGCAGTGGACTACCACTAGCTTTTAGGTGTACCAGCACAGAAAGTCAGAAAGCCTCTGTCTGCCAGAGTCAGGAACACGCAGGAAATTCCTATCTATCTCCTGGTACTTTGTAGCTCCAAGATGGGTGCAATGGCAGGGGAGATAGAAGCCACTCCAGAAACTCACCTTTGGAAGGCCCATGCTATGCCTTCTGCTACTAGAGAATGAAGAAAAATGACTTTGGCCTCTCTGATGCCTTTCAAGTATCATGAGAATTTATCTGTAAGATGGAGCCTAAAAATGCATCCAGAACTCTGCTGGCTAGGGTGTCAGCCAAATATACTTCTCAGGCTTCCAGCCTCTGCAATATAAGGAAGAGATAGAAGAGTTTTTAAAGCTTGATGGTGGGCTGGATGTCAATAGACAAATCCAACAGAAGGGATAAGAAGCATTCCTACAGTATTCAAATGTTTATTTTAAAAATTCAAAGGATTGTTGACTTGAAACTTTAAGAGTAGATTATGTAGGAAAAAAATATTTGTTAGAATATTTGGTGAAGAAAATGATTGAAGTTATAAACCATGTTTGTCATAGAGGATTGATTTCATTTACCAATTAGTAAGAATTAACTTCCTACGACATCATCTAATCTAGCAGACTTCCCAACTGGTGGGTCAACCAACCCTAGGGCTGGCCGAGCAGGGCTGAGTAATCAGAGAAGCCTTGCCAGGGGCTCTGATTCCCTTGTTTTTCCCAGTATGCCATATGAACATAATTATCTTCTCAGTGTATGCATTGTGAAAAAGGCTGTGAAGCACTGTATTTTAGTAAAATAATCCTCTGTTGTTTTAATGTGAATGATATTCCTGAATGTGAAGGCTCCAAAGTGAATTAATATACAAGAAGTGTAAGGAAAGACTCTTTCAGGGCACTTGCTCTTCACTTGTGTGAATACATCACGGTCATATAAGGCTGTAAATCTCAGGATATAATATTAATATTCCAGAGAGTAATGTTAGGTAAGGAACAAAGCAGGCTGATAAAAATTCCCTGGGTTTTCAGAAAAGTTAAAGGCTTGATTAATTAATTCTTTATCTGCATCTCCTCCTCCCTTTCTTAACTTTTATAGCAAGAATGAGATAATTATTATAATCAGAGAGATAAGACTGAATCTACTGAGAGCCATATTTGTGCAACTCTGTGGTTTGGGCAAGTGTGTTAAATGAATTAAAGAAATTCATGTTCAGGAACCGCTGATCTTAAAATAATTTTCTACTTGGATAAGATAATTTCCAAGCAAAAAATAAAAATCATCTATTGAGTTATAAAATTTTTGTTTAAAACACATTCACTATTTTTGAGAAATGTCTATGCACAAGCACCTCCTGGTGCTTGAGATATATCAGTAAACAAAATAGACACCCCTGCTGTTGAAAAGCTTATATTTCAGAGGTGGAAAGGCAGGTATCAAACAATAAACATAATGAATAAGTAAATTATATAGGATATTAGAAAGTGAAAAGCAATATTAAAAAAAAAGAAAAAGCAGAGCATTTTAAAGGGGATTAGATGTGCTGGGGGAGCAGGGATGAGTTATGATATTTGATAGGAAGGCTCAGTGAGAAGGCGCAATTTGAGTTAGACATGAAGGAGATGAGGGAGCAAGCCACACCTTCCAAGTAGATGAAATAGCAAGGACCCCAAGGGGGAAAAATGCCTGGTGTGTCTGAGGAAAAGAAAGGAGACCAATGTGTCTGAAGTGGAGTGAGCAAGAGGACAGCAGAATATATCAAGAACTCCTACAACTTAACAACTCAATTAGAAAATGGGCAAAGAACTTGAATAGATATTTCTCCAGAGAAAATATACAAATGACCAACAACACATGAAAAGATGCTCAAAATCACTAATCATTAGGGAAATTCAAATCAAAACCACAATGAGATACCACCTCACATCTATTAGGATCGCTACTATCTAAAAAAGAAAATAACAAGTGCTGACAGGATGTGGAGAAATTGGAACCCTTGTGCACTGCTGGTGGGAATGTAAAATGGTAGAGTCACATGGAAAACAGTATGATGGTTCTTAGAAAAATTAAAAATAGGATTATCATATGATGCAGCAATTCCACTTTTGGGTATTTATCCCAAAGAGTTGAAAGCAGGGTCTCTAAGAGATATTTGTAAACCCATGGTTATAGCAGCATTATTCACAAGAACCAAAATGTGGAAGCAACCAAGTATCCATCCACAGATGAATGGTTAACAAAATATGGTCTATACATACAATGCAATATTATTCAGCCTTAAAAAGGAAGTAAATTCAGACAAAGGCTACACCATGGATGAACCTTGAAGACATTATGCTAAGTGAAATAAGCCAGTCATAAAATGACAAATACTGTATGATTCCAATTATGTGAGGTACCTAGAGTAGTCAGACATAGAGATAGAAAGTAGAATGGTGGTTGCCAGGGGCTGGGTAGAAAGGGAAATGGGGAATTATTGTTTAACAGGTTCAGAGTTTCAATTTTGCAAGATAAAACAGTTCTGGTGATAGATGGCGGCTAAAATAGCCAAGAACTCTCAGAAATAGTGTTAGCGTGACAGTGAGCCACTTTTCTGGCCACATTGGCTCTTCATTGGGTCATTCCCAACAAGATATAAAACATAGTAATTTTTCCCACCTCCGAAAACCCTCCTTTGATCCTATATCCCTTAATAATTACTGCTTCATTTTTCTGCTGCAATTTAGAGCAAAATTTGAAAGAGTTGTCAATACTCTGGGTCAAGTACCTCTCTTTCCATTCCACCTTCACTTTTCTCCAAATAGACTTTCAATTCACTACTCCACTCTAGAAAGAAACCCCAGACACAGCAATAGTAAAACCAACCAACCCAGAAGCATTGACTGTGTAATACATGCACAGTAGAATTGATCTGATGCAGGGGAGTGTTATGGATCAATCATTTCATTGAATCAAATCTACTTTTTTCCCCTGATTATTCAATATGGAATGATCTGATCAACTTGCTTGTCTTTACTATTTCTACTATTTTCAGAATAAAAATAGGAATAACTTGATAGTGTTTACTTTTAATTTCCTAAGGCATATTTGGGCAAAAGAGTTTTTATATAGACTATACAGTATTAAAATAATATGCACTTTTCTTTCACAAATACTTGAATAAATTATTGTAGCAGTTGTGAACAAATGATTATTAACATGAAAATATATAAAATCTTTCTTAAATCTTCTCCTTTTTTGTTAAGCATGAGAAAGTTATTTTGTGAGCCAGGAGGAGAGTTGATGTAAATCTTAACATAGTGTACTAATTTAAATTTTTAATGGTTCCAAGTAATTCTGCATGATGATTCAGATATACCACCCTGGATCAATACCATTTGGTGCCTCCATTGATTGGAGGCCAAATTCCACACATGGTGCAAAGAAAGACTCTCCTAGTGATGGTGGTTCAGTTTCAAATTAAGCGATTCCTCAGGGAAGTCTAATTTTTGCTTAGCTCTTGTTCGTTTGTCTTGGTATCATTAGAGCATTTCTCCACTGGTCTTTATCAAGTTGTGTGCTCCTTAGCTGTTTACTGTATTTCTCCCTAAGCTGGATATCTTCCTCTAATGTATATCTGTCATCTCAGCTGCATCCCTTTTCTGTATTTGAGAAATGTTCACCTTATGAGCAGGGCTACTGCATATAGTTGTGCAGTTTGTGCACTGCAGAAAGGCTCTCAGCAGAGAGGGCAAGTGGGGCTGAAATCCAGGCATACTCTGCCCCCTGGGCCCTGACGGTGGCCTGTAATCACTGGAGAAAGGAAAGACTCTCTCATTTTGTCAACTAGAGGCATGCATTTTCCTCATTTGCACAAAGCTCCTTAGAGGCTAATAGCAATCCTGCTTTGAGACTTGATGGGAGGGAGAGCCTTCCTTGCAAGATAAAAGCACGAAGGACAAATACTTGCTTCTTCAGGCTCCTTTGTAATTGGGCCTTGGACATGTGACTTAGGCTCAGCCAGCCAGGTGTGTCTGCCTTGGACTTTTAATTGGGACCTGGGACAATGGAAAATTCTTTCTGGCAGCTCAGAGGAGGCAGCAACATCCCATTCCTAGAGCCAGTGGTTGCTTCAGTCAGTGTCCAGGGCTGGAGGCGTTCACAGTGAGACCTCCAGTATTCAGTACCCAGTAGTGGGCCAGAGCTTCCCCTGGCCAGTTCCAAGGAGAGATTTTAGCTTTGGGTGCAGAACCTCACTCTGTCCCTGTGCATCTTCCCAATCTAGTCTCCACACCTTCCTGGCATTTTACTGAGCACCCAGTAGCTTCTCAATAAATTCCTTTTCTGCTTGAACTACTCAAAGTCCATTTCTTTTGCTGTGTAACCAGTTTATTGGAGAGTCTGAACTCAGTGGGATGCGAATATGAAGCCCTTTATTTGATTTCTCCAACAGTGTTTTCAGGTGTGCTTTGACAAAGACTTGTTTTCTGTCCCTTCACAACATCTCAGGTAGCTCCTGTAGCACTCCAGACACTTTCCGGTTTTAAAACATCAAGGCCAACGTGATCCAGTTTACAGCTTGAATCTCAAATCCAATTTTATACCTTTCCCCTCACCCTAGTCCAGATTTGAACAGTCGTGCAAATGGTCCTGCCCTGAGAAATTGGGTGTGCTTTGCTTCTCTTGTCCTCCTCCATTTCCTTCTCTTCCTTCTTCTTTTGGATCTATCTTCTCTGTTTCTTCCAGAGTGTTGGGATCCTGGAGGAGGAATGGGAAAAGAGACCAACATCTCTTGCTTAGCTGCTGCTGCTGTGGTCCACACTGATGGTCAATCCACCTGTAGAGGAGACATTTGGATGCTGCTGAAGTGCAGTGCATGGGTGGGCTCTTCAGGAGCCCTGCAGAGGCCCCAGTTGCACAGGCCTCTAACATGGGTAATTCATCACAACCTGAGTTCTTCTGCCCCCTACCCTTTCATCTTCTGCTCCTTGGCTGCATCTCTCCATTAGCAGGCAACCCTCTTAGGCAGGGTAATGACAAGATTGCTTTAAGCCCAGACAACCTCCAGTGGTGTCCATTTGGCCCTAAGGAAACTCAGGCTCTTGCCTCACCAAACAGTGGGAGGAGAAGCTGCCCACTGCTGTCTCTTTCCAATTCCTCCTCTTCTAATGTGTGGCGAGATCTGCCTGCTCTACATAAGCAGAAGTCTAACTAGGGGTGGAGATGCCATTCAGTCTCTGGCCAGCACTCCTCGTCTCTGTGATTGTTTTCCTTGCCTCCCCCTCCATCTTAAATTAACTTGCCCTAGGGAGGGAAGAAACATTCCCCTTCTCTCTAATATGGGGAGGATAAAAGTTACCAGTTGAGTGACAACTTCCATATGGCAGGAATTCTGACAACTCTTCTGAAATTCTTTAGTTTTTTTCCTATAGGGGTAAAGGAGCAGAGATTGGGAGGAGAATGGCAGTGCTTGCTGGTGGTATCAGAGCTGGTTTTCCTTCGCCTCTTATTAAGTTCTGTAAAGGTTGTGTTTGGATGCATTCTTTAAAATGCAGGCCAATTAGCACTTACCCTCCTTGGCTCTGAGACTATAGCCACACTTCCCAAACAACTGGAAAACACCATTCACCATCCTGTTACACTTGCCCTTATAAGGGCCCTTACTGATTCACAGTGCTTTGTCATGTATAGTTTATTGGTGGCTTAGCATCTATTTCCTCTTCCCAGTGGCACCCTGATTTACTTTTGGGACAAGTCCTCTCCCCTATTTTCTCTGCTCTTCGACATCTGCTCCCCTATGGAAGTTTGATGTGCCAAATACTTCATTTACAGCCAAGAGGACATGCAAAACCTAAGCTCAGCCAAATGGATACTCTCTCCTGTGACTCTGATCTTGAGAGTGTGATGTGAGGACTAAGGAAATTAATGGTTCAAATCCATTCATCTCAGTGGGAACAGCCTGACCAGTCTGTTTCTGCTCTGAGAGCTTGGCTTTGATTCCTCCTTCCCAGTCCTCTAGAGGGGTTCCTTCTTATTTTCAGCTTTGGTCTCATAACTTTGCATCTCTTTTGGAGTCCCTCAATAGCTTCCCCTAGTTTTGTTTTTATTAAGTTAGTCAGAGTTGAGTTTTGTTGCTTGAAAACAAGAACCATGACTGACATAGTAAGCATTCATATTGCAGACAAAAGAAGATCACACTGCAGGAAATGCTTTTTTTTCTGATTTTCATATCATTGCCATGGTCACTTTTGGGAATCTTCTGTAACTTTCTTTTCACACAGAGTTATGAGAATCCTTATTAAGCAGATTGCTTAGATTTATTTATTCCAAATTGGAATAGATTTATTTTTTGTGTCAAATATGACAATTTAAAAAGCAATGTCAGGAAGATATCTATCTCTACTTCTATCATTTTCTAGTCTTACTATGTGGAAGATGAAGCCTGTTTCCTGTTGAACCACTTCCAAGCATGATACCACTCCACAGGAAGGCTACTTGTACTACTCATAGATAGGCATGTTGTTGGTTCAAGAGCTTCTCCAAACATAGTGTTACACCAGGAAATATGCCAGCAGTGCTTTTACAGACTGATAGTCTGATTTGAGAGTCACAAAAGTAATTTAACATTTAAATAAAATGAAAGAGAATAGAACTTTGCTACTCAAGGTGTGTCTGAGAAACAGAAACATCCATCTAAACGTAAGTTAAAATGTAGGTCCCACCCAAGATACTGAATCAGAATCACATGTTAATAAAATCCCTAGCTGATTAACATGCACATTAACGTTTGAGAAGCACTAGAATAGAAAAAATAAGACATTACATATAGTAAGAGTAAGTGTTGTTTCATGAAACTTGTTCCAATTATATGCATATAAAGATATGAATTTGGTCATGATGAAAAATGTACTTCTTACTGTGGCTCACAGAAAAAAAAATTGGAGAGAGGGATGTCAGCAAGATAGCCGAATAAGACATCCCGCATCATATTTTCCCCAACAACAACAATTTGGCATTAACCCATGAACAAGAGTGACTTTGTGGGAGTTGTGGGATCAAGCACCATATGCCCAAGGACCCAGGGGGAGTCTTGCCCATCCATGCCTCAGATAATAGGCATATAGACTGTGGTCCCAATTGTGGACCCTCAAGTGGCCCATGAACCAGCATTAGCCCCACTCAGCCATGGTCCAGGAGCCTCTGGAGAACACTGACTTACACAGTCACCCACAGATGAGAGAATCCTTGGTGAAGTCCAGGAGTCCATTGGAGAAGTTCCAGCATACTGCTAGAGCAAAAAGAAAACAAGATTAGATGTACTGGAGAGAGTAAGAGGAACAGTTTGACTTTATCCATGTCACCCCTCCCTCAAGGTAGCACAGTTAGTGCCAAGAGAGACTTTCTCAGCTCATGATTTCTCCCACCGGGAAAGTGAGAGCATGTGAGTGGGTGCCCAGCTTCCCCAGCTATGAGGGATGCTGCCAAAAAGACCCACCTCTCAAAAGGTATCGAGTGGCTGGCTGGATTAAAAAAAACAATTATACGCTGCCTACAAGAGACTCACTTCAGCTTTAGTCACACACATAGGCTGAAAGTGAGGGATGGAGAAGATATTCCATGCAAGTGGAAACCAAAAGAGAGCAGGGGTAGCTACACTTATACCAGACAAAATAGACGTTAAGGAAAAAACTGTAATAAGAGACAAAGAAGGTCATTATAAATGATAAAGGGATCAATTCATCAAGAGGCTATAACAATCATAAATACATATGCACACAAGATTGGAGCACCTAAATATATTAAGCAAATACTACCAGATCTGAAGGGAGAAATAGACAATAATGCAATAATAGTAGGGGACTTCAATACTCCCCTTTCAGCAGTGGATAGATCATCAAAAGAGAAAACCATAAGGATATGTTGGACTTGAAGTATACTTTACACAAAAAGGACCTAACAGACACATATAGACAGCATTCTATCCAATAGCAGCAAATACACATTCTTCTCAAGTGCACATGGAACATTGTCCAGGATAGACCTATAACGGTTCACAAATCAAGTCTTGGTAAATTTAAGAAGATTGAAATCATAGCAAGTACATTTTCCAACCACAATGGTGTGAAACTAGAAATCAATAACAGGAGGAAAACTGGAAAATTCACATATATATGTGGAAATTAAACAACACAATCCTGAACAAACAATGGGTCAAAGAAGAAATTAAAAGGGAAATCAAAAAATATCTTGAAACAAACAAAAATGGAAATGCGTCATACTAAAATTTATGAGATCCAGCAAAAGCAGTTTTAAGAGGGAAGTTTATTGTGATAAATGCTTACATTAAGAAAAAAAGATCTCAAATAAGCAACCAAACTTTTCACCTTAAGGAATTGGAAAAAGAAGAATAAACTAAGCCCAAAGTTAGTGAAAGAAAAAAAAAAGACAATAAATGAAATACAGACCAGAAAAACAATAGAAAAGATCAATGAAACTAAGAGCTGGTTTTCTGAAAAGATAAAATTAACAAAACTTTAGCTAGACTAACCACAGAAAAAAAGAGAGAAAACTAACTACAGAAAAACGAGAGAAAACTCAAATAAAAACGAAAGAGGAGACATTACAAGTGAAACCACAAAAACACAAAGGATCATAAGAGAGTACTATGAATGATTATCTGCCAATAATTGGATAACCCAGAAGAAATGTATAAATTCCTAAAACATACAACCTAACTGGATTGAATCATGAAGAAATAGAAAATCTGAACAAACCAATAATATGTAAGGAAATTGAATCAGGAATCAAAAACCTCCCAACAAAGAAAATCCCAGGACTGTCGTGAGTTCTTTGAAACATTTAAACCAAACATTTCAAGAAGAATTAATGCCAATCCTTCTCAAATTCTTCCAGAAAATTGAAGAGGAGGAAACACTCCCAAACTCATTTTATGAGGCCAGCATTACCCTGATACCAAAGCTAGATATAGATAAGAATACAATAGGCCAACATCCCTGATGAGTATAGATGCAAAAATTTTCAGTAAAATATTATCAAATCGAATTCAACAGCACATTAAAGGGATCATACACTATAAGTAAGTGGGATTTATCCCTGAAATACAAGGATGGTTCAACATATGCAAATCAATCAATGTGATATGCCACATTAATAGAATGAAAGATAAAAATTATATGATCATCTCAATAGATGTAGAAAGAGCATTTGACAATATATAACTTCCTTTCTGATAGAAACTGTCAACAAATTTGGTATAGAAGGAACGTACCTCAATATAATTAAAAGTCATATATGACAAGCACACAGCTAACATCAGACTCAATAGTGAAAGGTTGAAAGCTTTTCCTCTAAGATCAGGAACAAGAAAAAGATGCCTACTCTCATAACTCCTATCCAACAGAGCACTGGAACTCCTAGCCAGTGCAGTTAGGTAAGAAAAAGAAATAAAAGGCATCCAAATCAGAAAGGAATAAAACTGTCTCTGTTTGCAGATAATATCATCTTATATATAGAAAGCCCTAAAGACGCCACCAAAAAACTATTAGAACTAATCAACAAATTCAGTAAAGTTGCAGGATACAAAATCAGTATACAGATATCAGTTGTATCTCTATACACTAACAATGAAACATCCAAAAACAAAATAAAGAAAATAATTCCCTTCACAATAGCATCAAAAACAATAAAATATTTAGGAATAATTTTAACCAAGGAAGTGAAAGATCTGCACAGTGAAAACTATAAGACTTTGATGATGGAAACTGAAGAAGACATAAATAAATGGAAAGATATCCTGTGTTCATAGATCAGAATTAATATTGTTAAAATGTCTATACCACCCAAAACCATCTAGATTCAATGCAATCCCTATCAAAATTCCAAAGAAATTTTTCACATAAATAGAAAAAAACATTCCTAAAAAACATATGGAACCACAAAAGACTCCAAATAGCCAAAGCAATCCTGAGAAAGAAGAACAAAGCTGGAGGCATTATGCTTCCTAATTTCAATCTATATCACAAAGCTATAGTCATTAAAACAGTATGGTTCTGGCATAAAATAGATACATAGTCCAATGGAACAGAATTAAGAGACTAGAAATAAACCCACACATGTACTGTCAACTAATATTTGATCAGAGAGCCAAGAATACTCACTGGGGAAAGGATAGTCTCTTTAACAAATGGTCTTGGGAAAACTGGATAATCACATACAGAAGAATGAAATTGGACCCCTATCATATACTACTCACAAAAATTAACTCAAAATGGACTAAAGACTTGAACATAAGACTTGAAACTATAAAACTCCTAGAAGAAAACATGGAGAAAAAGCTCCTTGACGTTGGTCTTGGCAACATTTTTTTTTGATATGACACCAAAAGCATAAGCAACAAAAAGCAAAACAAATGAGACTACACCAAACTAAAAAGCCTCAGCATAGCAAAAGAAACAATAAACAAAATGAAAGGGCAACCTACAGAATGTGAGAAAACATTTGCAAATCATGTATCTGATAAGGGGTTAATATCCAAAATATATAAGGAACTCATACAACTCAATACCAAAAAAAAAAAAAAAAAAAAACCCAGAAAAAAAAATCTGATTAAAAATGAGAAAAGGACCTGAATAGACATTCTCCCAAAAAGGACATACAAATGGCCAACAGGTACATGAAAAGATGCTCGACATCACTAATCATCAGGATAATGCAAATCAAAACCATGATGAGATATCACCTCACATCTGTTAGAATTGCTATTACTATAGAGACAAGAGATAAGTGTTGGTGAGGATTTGGAAAAAGGGGAACCCTTGTGCACTGTTGGTTGGAATGTAAATTGGTGCAGCTGCTCTGGAAAACAGTATGGAGGTTCCTTAAAAAATTAAAAATAGAACTTCCATATGATCCAGCAATCCCACTTCTGGATATATATCAGGAGGAAGTGAAATCGGGATCTTAAAGAGATATCTGCACTCCTGTGTTCATTGCAGCAGTATTCACAATAGCCAAGATAGGGAGACAAACTAAATATCATTTGACAGATGAATAGATAAAGAAAATGTTATATATATATATATATATATATATATACACATATACATATATATGTATATATATAATGGAATATTATTCAGCCAGGAGCAAGAAGGAAATCCTGCCATTTGCCAAAATGTGGATAGACCTTGAGAGTATTATGCTAAGTGAAATAAGTCAGACAGGAAAAGAAAAATACTGTATGATATCACTTATACGTGGATTCTAAAACAGCTGAACTCATAGAAACAGAGAGTAGAATGGTGGTTTCCAGGGGTTGGGAGGTAGGGGAAATGGGGAAATGTGGTCAAAGCATACAAACTTACAGTTATAAGATGAATAAGTTCTGGGGATCTAATGTACAGCATGGTGACTATAGTTAACAATACTGTATTATATACTTAAAAGTTCTAAAAGTAAATCTTAAATGTTCTCATCACAAAAAAGAAATGATAATTATGTGACATGATGGAAGTGTTAAATAACCCTACTGTGGTAATCATTTCACAATATGTAAATGTATCAAATCAAGTTGTATCCCTTAAACTTACACAATGTTATATGTCAATTATCTCTCAATAAAGCTGGAAAAAAATATTTCAGAGAAAACAGGCAAAAACAAAACAAAAATCAACAACAAAAATGAAAAAGACTGAAAAACACTAAGCTAGGAGAAATACACCAGTGAATTTGTAATCCCATTTTTGCCCCTCTCCCCAAGAATACAAAGATCTCTCACATCTTTGGAGACATCTTATGTAAGGGGAGATGGAAAAATGCCCCTAACTTCTAATTCAGGGTCAAGTGCTGCAAATACAGTTTCCAAATCCACTCTCCTGTCTCCTCCCTTCTTCCCTCCAATACCTTCAAAAGAGGGTGATCTTTTCAAAAAAGTAGGAAAGGGTCATCCTTGAGAAGGTGGTGTAAAAAAAATAAAATCTAGGACAAAAGTAAAGACACTGAGATGAGGGAGTCTGAGGGGATACTTGTGGGCCCAGAACTCTACCTTTCTAATTCTCTTCATCTTTTGGCTGAGTCTTATGATTAAAGATACAACCTATTTCAGTCTTGCCTGTATTTGTACTGTGGGGAGAGATGAAGCTGTATATATATATATACCTAAGAGCTTCCAAGACTCCTGAGCAAAGACTCTTTCTAAGAAAAATCAAACTCTACAAAGTTGGTTTTCAAGGTCCATGGGGGAAAAGTAATTAAACATAGCACCTTGGTGAAACGCGAAGAGCTATGGTGGGCTAGAATAGACAAATGTAGTTCTAAGGTGGGTGAAGTAGGGGAGGGAGTATGGGCTTTGAAGTCAGACCTGCCTCTGCCACTTACTAGCCATGTGCTCGTGCGCAAGTTAATTGATCTTTCTGAGCCTCCATTTTCTGGAAAACAGAGATAATGATACACACCTCCTGTTGTTAGGATGGAATGAAGTAAAAAATGTTAACTTTGTGCCATATTTGCAAGTTAACATTCTGTAATGCCCCCCCCCTTTTAATGGGAAGGAGGTAAATTCTGTGAACTCTAGTCTATTGCTGTAACTAATAAGCTTTTAAATCACAGATTTAAAGACATGATTGAGAACACTACAGAGCAGAAGTCATGGGTATAAGATGTCAATCTTGTTTGCTGAGAGGTAGAACTTCTAGGCTGACTTGATTTCCTTTATTGGAAATATCACCAGACAGATAAATTGAAGGAATGAAAATACGTCTGGATTTATAAGGTAATTGAAAAAATATCCCATGAAATCCTTGTGTATCAGATGAAGAAAGTGGACTCGATGTAACAGAGTTGTAGTATTTATAAGAGGTTGAATGACCATACTACAAAATATGAATAAATATAAGTGGAGAAGAAAGTCTCTGTCAGAACATGCCTTTGACTTTTACCTGCTTCCACATGTTTAACAAGTTTTCCTCAAGAACACTGTGGCTTGCTGATCGAATTTCAAACATCATGATTCTGAGCCGGCTAGCTAATATAGTAGGACAAGAATTAGCTCCACCAATATCTTGAGTTCTAAAATGGACCACATGTAGAAAAATGGAACTTCATAGGGCTTAAGGAATAGTCCTGTAAAATTACTATGAAAGTCTCAATTAATTGTATAAATAATATTTTAAAAAGTCAGGCTTGATAGCAAATATGAAAAATAATTGGACTTTTAGTAGATTATAAATTCTATGTTAACAGAACAGTGTAGTTACCAACAAAAAAAGCCCATTTAATCTCATGTTATATTAATAATACTATAGTATTCAGAATAAAGGTAGTAAAAGTCTCACTCTAACCTAGGTTGTTCAGGCTTTATCTGAAATGCTTCATGAGTTCATGAGTTCATACCACATGTGTATCACCCAGAGTTCTTTGGATGAAAGCAACAAAAACCAATTCTATTCAACTCAAGCAAAATAAATTAAATATAGAAAAACATGTGAAGAAATTTATTCAAAGAATAGCTCTTTTTCTGGCCATAAAGGAGTAACTACATTGGATTTATGCTCCTGCTCTAAACAACCAAAAATTGGACAAAATATATGAAACAACACTTTCAGACTTTGGGCGAGGGGAATGTGGTCTCTGAGAAAATGTAAGTGAATGAGGTGAACCCTGGAATCACTCTGGCTCTCTGACTAGAGGTACTTCCCGGACCCCAGTACAGGGGAGCAGCGGAGAGACAGACATTGGAATTCAGAGAGGCTGAGGTGGCTGGAATTTGGAGGGCAGTGTACCAAAGAGGAGAGAATTACATGAGGAAAGACCTCCAGAAATTTGCCTAGGGTCCTTCTACTGCTGAGTAATATAAGCCATGATGAAACTGTATTAGCCTAGGCACACGCCAGTCAAGAAGCTGTAAACTGAACACTTCACAGAGCCCTGGCAGTCCTGATAAACAGAGTGAAGAGTGAATAGGCTCCACTGAACATCTGGGGGCATTCAATAGAGACCCCAGAAAGGTCATGACTTATTATAGTATATCAGTCTGGGGCTACTCAGGAGATAGAAACCACACAGTGGGTTAAACAGGGGGGTTTTAACATGAAGAATTATTAACTCTGATAAAAAGTGACTATAAGATATGACAATTCTGCATGGTACTGTAGGGCTGAGAAGGTGCTCCAGAAAGGACAAAATTGGAAGGGGTTCAGACCTCATTGAAGAAGGCATGGTTCAGTCCACTGGATAGCAAAGAAGTTTGCTGGTGTGCCCAGCTGGAGCTGCTCTGAAGTCTCTAAGCTGTCAGGAAGCAGCACTCTGGAGTGCAGGCAAAATGCTGGTCATCAGTAACAGGTAGTGTGGGCGTGCAGAGGGTAGCTCTGTGGGAACTCCCTGGACCACAGATGAGCCCTGTAGCAACCTGTAGAGGGAGCAGCGGCTCAGCAGATACTCTCCAGTTCACAGGCAAGCCATGTAAGGAGTTGTAGAGGGTGCAGGGACTCAACGGGAAACCTCTGGGCTCCAGGCAAGCCATGATTGTGGGAGCAAAGAGGGAACTGGAGTGCCAGTGTAGGA
The DNA here is from genome assembly GCA_031878705.1 of Tapirus indicus. Taxonomy (NCBI): domain Eukaryota; kingdom Metazoa; phylum Chordata; class Mammalia; order Perissodactyla; family Tapiridae; genus Tapirus; species Tapirus indicus. The sequence continues at coordinate 45,342,878 of CM062925.1, forward strand.
GTGATGATGTAAGCAGAAGACCTTCAGGGCACTAGTTTCTTTGTGGAGGGGCTGCAGGACGTTTATCACCATGCCAGAATGGGACTGCAAGGTCCTTAAATAGGTCAAAAAATTGGTGAACCTCTTGCCAGACAAAGAGATCACAAGAAAATAAAAATACAGACCAATATTCCTCCTAATATAGACACTTCTGAACAAAATTTTAGCAAATGAAATCGAGTAGCACATAAAACCTATACTACACATTGACCAGGTGGGCTTTAACATAGGAATGAAAGGCAGTTTTAACAATTCAATCCATTAACAAAGTAAAGGAGAAAAACCATGCAACCATTTCAATTAATGCAGAAAAACATTTGACAAAATTCAACAGTCATTCATGGTAAGAAACTTTTAATGACAGGACTTCTTCAACCAATAAAGGTGTCTATGAAATGGGGCCAGCCTGGTGGCATAGTGGTTAAGTTTGCATGCTCTGCTTTGGCGGCCTGGGTTCCACAGTTTCAGTCCCGGCGCGGACTGATGAGCCACTCATCAAGCCATGCTGTGGCGGCATCCCACATACAAAATAGAGGGAGATGGGCATAGATGTTAGTTGAGAGCCAATCCTCCTCACAAAAATAAAAATAAAAAGTTATTTTTCTATGAAAAATCTACAGCTAATATCCTACTTACTGGTAAAAGACTGTATTTGCTCTAAGATGGGGAAGAGGGCAAAGATATTAATTTTTACCGCTTTTATTTAATATTGTACTGGACAGCCTATCCAGAGCAATAGGGCAAGAAAAAGAAATAAAAGAAGCAAAACTGTATTTATTTGCATATAGAAAATTCTAAGAAACTTAAAAAAAAACTACTAGAACCAATGAGTAAATTTAGTCAGGTTGCAAAATATGAGGCTACTCTACAAAATTCCATCGTATTTCTCCATACTAGCAATGAACAATTGGAAACTAAAATTCAATAATAATTCTGTCTACAATAGCATCAAAAATAGAAAAGTACTTAGGGATAAATTTTTAAAAATATGTGAAAAACTGTTATGCTGAAAACTATAAAATATTGCTGAGAGACATTAAAGAAGACCTAAATTAATGGAGAGATACAAAATGTTTATAGATTGGAGGATTCAATACTGTCAACATGTCAATTCTCCTTGAAGTTATCAATATATTCAAAGGCACTCTCAATCAAAATTCCAAAGTGAGTTTTTTAAACATTGACAAGCTAATTTTGAAATTCATAATAAAGATTAAAAAAACCACACCAAACCTAGAGAAGCTAAACAAATTTTGGGGAAAAAAGGGAGCAAAATTGGAAAATTTATTATGTCTAAGTTGAAGTCTTGCTATAAAGCTACAGTAATCAAGACAGCATGGTATTGGCATAAGAAGAGAAATATAGATCAAATGAAAGGAATAGTGAGTCCAGAAACTGACCCACTTTCATATGGCCATTTTCAGTAAAAGTACCAAGCTTATCCAATGGGGAAAAGATAATCTTATCAACAAATGCTGTTGAAACGACTGGATATCTATGCAAAAATAATGAACTTCAGCACTTACCTCACACCATACACAAAAATTAACTCCAAATGTATCACTGACATAAACATTAAGAGCTAAAACTTCTGGAAGAAGCCATGGGAGAAAATTTTCATGACCTTATGGTAAGCAAAGATTTCTTACAGAAAACATAAAAAGCACAACTGTGAAAGAAAATGTTGATAAATTAGATTTCATAAAAATGAAAAACTTCTACCATTTGAAAAGCAACATTAAGAAATTTAAAGGCAAGAAACAGACTGGAAGGGTATATCTCCTATACATATACCTGACAAAGGTCTAGTATTAAAATATATAAAGAACACCTACAACACTATAACAAACATACAAGTGACCTGGTTTGAAATTGGTCAAAAAAATTTGAACACTATCAAAGAACAAATGACATGCAAGCACACAAAAAGGTGGTAAACATCTTTGATGGTCATTATCATTAGTCATTAGGGAAATGCAAATTAAAACCATAATGAGATACCACTATATACCCAGTGGAACGGCTAAAATAAAAAGACAATAACAAGTGTTGATGAAAATGTGGAGCAACTCTCATACATGGCTGGTGGGAATGTGAAGTGATGCATTCACTTTGGAAAACAGTTAATCTCTATTACATAGTTAAACACACACTTACTGTATAAACCAGTAACTCAACTTCTGTGAAATAAGAACTTATGTCCACAAAATGACTTGTACAAGAATGTTCCTAGCAGTTTTATTCATGACGAGCCTAAACTGGAAACAACCAAATATTCATCAACATTTGATGAATGGGCAAATTGTGGTAAATCCATACAATGGGATAATACTTATCAATAAAAAGAAATAAGCTGCTTATACAAACAACAACACTGATGAATCTCAAAAATATTATGTTGAGTGAAGGAAGCCAGACACAAAGGAATACACACTATATGATTCCATTCTAGAAACTCTAGACAAGACAAATCTAATCTACATCTTACAGAAAGCTGCTCAGTGGGCCAGGGATGGGGTGGGGAACTGACTTCAAAGGAGTGCAAGGGAACTTTCTGGGTGTTGGAATTGTTCATTATCTTGATTGTGGTAGTGGTTACATGGTGTATACATTGTTCAAAACTCATCAAATCTTACATTTAATATGAGTGCAATACATTGATTGTAAATCACGTCTCAATAAAGTTGATTTAAAAAAAGGAAGTGGAGCAACCAGTTTTCATAAAAGCATAGCAGAGTAGCTTTGCCGAACAAGTGACATGAGCTAATGGCCAAGCTCTAGAATACTGTCATATGGATCAATCAGCTCTAGATTTATTCGTCCTTGTGCCATTCTGATCAGAGTTCGGATTCCTGGCAGAGAAGGTCTGAGGGGACTAGCTTAGGTCAGGTGTCCACGCCTGGACCATCCTGACTGACCTGCCTATCCAGACTGCACTAAGTGTGGCAGGGGTGATCCCCCAAAGAAAAATGGAGGTACTGTTAAGCAGCAGAAACGGCAATGATGCCTGGTAAACCAAAAAACAAATACAGTCTTCCCTCTGTGTCCAGGGGTGACCAAGGAGGATGGTGAGGGGTTTCAAACACATATATGTTCATTCATTCCATTCAAGCATAATGATAAGAATGGACTATTCGCCAAATTCTAACACTTACTGGGGACGCATGTGTATTTGAGGTCTCTCTGAAAAGAAAGAGCGTGTATTAATGTAAGGAAGAGAAACCTGGTAGGAGAGGATCATCCTGGGTGGGTATGGAGCATAAGCCTTTTTGTTTTTTAGAAAAAGCGGGAGAGGATAGAATTCAGCTGAACACAAGAAAGAACTTTCCAGCAATTAGAGGTTTGTATCTGCTTGGGTCGTCCAAACGCGGGGACATTCTTTAGTGAGGAAGGTGGACAGTCAGAGAAATCAATTCCAGAATTCACGTCCTGCCCAACCCACAAATGGAGAAAAGCCTTTTTATCATCGTTTTAACTTTCTATCGTTGGGCTTCCCGGGGCCTCCTTGGCGAGTCGGCAGAGGGAGCCATTCCCCAAGAAATCTCTGCGCGAGGCCTCCTAGAGGGATTTTCTTGCGGGTCCGGGGAGTTCTCTCTCTGCCCCACCCTGTAAAGCGGGCTCCCTCACTCCTCCACCTCCCCCGACCCCCAACTCCTCGCCCCACCTTCCCACTCACTTTTGCTGCATCGCGCACTCCGGTACGGTTAGCTCACCCATCACTTCTCCGTCGCACATTTGCGCTCCCTCCCTGGCACCGCTGGGGACGTGCCGTCCACTCCCGCTGCTCGCTCGGGTGCTGCCCCAGTCCCCGAAATCCTCATAGAGGGTCTAGAACACCTCCCGAGGACTTTGACGCGGGGGCGCGCACTGAATATGGGTCGGGGCGCAGAAGGGCACTCTCTCCGCCACCCCTCGGTTCACTCCCTGCGGTGACCCCACGGTTTGCCAAATTCGTGACCGGACTATTGGCGGGGTCACTCCCGGGCGGTGGAAGAGCTTAGGGCAGGGGCGACCCGCGATTAGGACGCAGGAGTGGGGCCGGGAGGATCCTGCGGGTTGCACTAAAGACTGCGCGGGGCGCCAAGCGACCCCCCCAACCCCCGCAGCGGTCACAGCCCCGGCGGCAGCAGCTGCAGCAGCGGCAACTGCTCGCATCCCGGCCCCGGATCGGGTTACTCCCCTCCTCCTCCAGCATCTCGGGCCAGACGGTGCAATCCTTATTCAAGTTTGCAGCGAGTACTTTCCAGTGCTCAGAAGTGGGGGGTCTGGAAACGCGCTGAGTCCGGCCTCCTTTCCCGCATCTCCGCCTTTGAGCCTGAACGAAGACTCCCAAGTATCGCTCTCTTCTGGGACTCTGCTTGGAGGTTAACTGCGCTGTTTGGAACAGATTTTGTTTCTCTGCTGGCGTTGAGTGAAAACCAAGGGAAAAGGGTTGCGCTGTGAATCTCAGGATCTCGGGACCTGGGTAAGAGTTGGGCAAACTCAGTCCTGGCGGCCGCTGGACCGTGGCCGGACGCTGGATGGTTTCTTATGGGTGGGGGGTATATTTCCCTTAGCCAGAATACCCTGGGCAGCGTGAAGTGGGGCGAGATGGGCTCAGTCTGGGTTGTTTACGTGTCTCGAGAGTTTATTGTTACTATTTGCATTTGGTCTTGTTACTTGGGGCTGTGTAGGAACTTCTTGGAGTATTTTTCGTGGGGAGACACCCCCATTACGCATTTTATTTTGCCTAATTTCTGCCCTTGTGTTGCCTTGTCTGTGTTTGTTCTGTGTTGACAGGTGTCATAGCTGGATGTAGGGAGGTTTGGGGGGAATCAGAATGAAAAGTAGTTTCAGCGGGGCCCTTCCTTCCAGATCAGCTTCACTTCTTCTCTGGGGTCTTGACTTGTTTTCTAAACTTTTCTTTCTCCATACTTGATATTCAGATTGTGCAGAGATCTCTTTCGACTTGGGGATGCTCCCTCCTCCTGTGTTCTCAGAGTCCTTAGGGGTGTCGGGATCGCAGGCTGGGCGACTTAGACCAGAAGAGTCTCTGCCTTGTGGGGATGCCTGGCTCTTCAGGGAATGTTGGAAGGGATGGTTCTTTAAGCCACATTTACCGTAGAAAGATCTATCTTGTGTTGGTCTTTTAAATTACTTTGATCTAGGACTTTTACCTCTGCTTTAGGGAAATGTTTTGTCTCTGTTTTTCTTTCTGGAATTAAGAATGACACCACTGAATAAATGATGTATTTAGTGATATCTTTGATGCTTCTTTAGAAAATATCCTTACACGAGGATCCAAATTCTTTAGGAGAAAGTTAAAGCTTGGGATTTTATTAGCCAAAAAGTTCTTAGGAAGTGATATCCATGCCATCTCTAGGCAGAGGAGAATGACATTCCTTCTTGGTTCTTCTTGCCTTTCTCCTTTGCACCCTGAGTCTCACTTTGTGTATGTCCTTCCTTATGGATGAAAAGATGGGGATCAGATCGTTTTATCCAGAAGTGCCATTTTCCTAACATGACCGCTTCAAGGGTTCAGCTCACAGGGTACTTTTTCTTTTGCTGCTTTGAGGTCAAAGAGTTCAGTAGAGGGTGAGTTCTGGGACCAGGCGGCCTTGGGTAAACTCTCAACTCTGCCACTTTCAAGTTGTGTAATTTGGGGCAAGTTACTTAACCTCTCTATCTTCATTTATAAAATCAGAGTGATAATAACAATGCTTACACTAGAGGTTGTTAAAAGGATTAAATGAGCTAATGCATGTGGAGTGCTAACAAGCCTGGCAGGTAGTTAGCTACGATGATGATGCTGGTGTAGCTAACATGAACTCTTGCTGTGTCACTGTTATATAGCTAAGTGTTAGCTGTTCTCCCTACTTGGATAGGCTTTGAAAGCTGCTCTTATGTGGGCTTCACTCCCACCTAAGAGGAGGTATATTGTCAAACTCAGCTCAGGCCTGATCTTTGTTTTGCTTTCTGCTGGGGCCCTTTCAGAGGAAAGAAACGTGCATGTGGCAGGGCTGGGATTTGTAGAGGAGGGGTCATGGTTGGGTGCCAAAGGGTGCTTGGGACAGGCTAATTGGTGGGAAATCTACACACAGTTTACAACCTGTACCCTGCCTTAGAAACTGCCTGCATTAACATACCTGCTTTAACCAATTTTTTAGAGGTCAATCATTTGTTCAATAAATAAATACTTATTAAGCATCTATTGCATTTCAAGCACTGGTCTAGGTTCTATAGTATTTAGTTGGTTGGCTTCATTTTTAAAATAGATATGCATGAGTATTTGCTTTATGTCTCCCCCTCCCTCATTTCAAGCATTTTAGGGCTTCATGTGACACTAGCACTCTATAAATTAAATCCCAAATACTTTTCAGCTATGATGATTTTAGTATCTGTTCAAATGAAGAGTACTTATCATTGAGGAACTGAACAAAATATTCAGTGTAACCTCTAGCAGGTTACTTCTCCCATCAGCTTCATCAGGTATAAACTCGTGTTGGGAGGTAGGGAAAGAGCTGGATAATCTCAGTGTTCCTTCTGGCTCTACAGTCCTTAACTTAGCTGCCTTACTTCATTGGTGGTTGTTTTTGAACACCTTTTTTTTTTTTAAACATTTGTCTTAGGTACATAAATTATGTCACTTCCATCATTGCATGTTAATCAAAGTGAGTAATGACACTGATAATTAATAAAAAAGGAAAAGCATTTAGCTCTGCTTGTGTTCCCTCAGGTTTGGTTAGACTGAACTGTGAGAAATTGCCAAAATTTGACCATTTTTGACCTACATAAAATGGTGATTTCGTATAGTTCAACCTAATATAAATCCCCAGTCCACTCGATGCAGATGCAGTAAGTCTTGGGTGAGGTGTGAAAAGTCTGCAGCATAACAAGTTCCCCAAGTGATTCTGTTGCAAACCCAAGTCACATGCTCATTTAGTAGCAGTGGATTTACCTTCAAGATCCTCTGCTTGGTCTAATAGCATATTTATAAAATACAAATCTGATCATGTCATTCCCTTGTTTAAAAATCTTTGGTGTTTCCCCAGATGGTGAGCATCAATGTCACCCAGGTATTCATTGAAAATGCAGATTCCAGGGCTTCACCCCAGATGCAGGGCTACAAATCTGCATTTGAGCAGATCCCCAAGTGAATCTGGTGGAGGTAACTTCAGATCACAGTTGGAGAAACACCGGTGTATAGCGTAACGCCTGATCCCTTTACCAGGATTCACAATACTAGCCTTGCACCGTCTTCCCTGGGTCCCTTCTCTGCTTCCCTGTTCCCCAGGCCTCTAGCCCCAGTGATCTTATCTCGTTACTGTTCCTCAGAGAATACATTGCCTGATTTCTCTCCTCCTTGACCTAACTGTGTGCTGTTCCCTCTGTCGGAAGGAAATGTCTTTGCTCCTCTTTTTGGTCTGATCAGCTACTTACTACTCATTCATCCTTCAAGATACAGTTCAGATAAGACCTCCCTTCTGAAGGTTTTCCTAATTCTCTCACATAAACTTAGTGATATCTCACATGCTTCCTATTCTACTTTGCGGATAGCTTTAATATGGCATCTGTCATATTGTGTCAGCTGTATTTGTTATCTGGATGTTTCTCCAACTGATTGGTGAGTTCATCATTCCTTATCCTAAGCCTTTATCCAAGTGGCTGGCACATAGTAGTAGTTACATAATAAATGCCAAAAGAATGTGGGGGAAGGACAAGTGAATGAACGCTAGTTGACGTTTTCTTAGTGCGCCGAGTATTTGGGACAGTCACTATGTACGTACGAAGGGTTGTGGCGAAGCCAGTCAAAAATTTGCAGTTTGGCTAGAAATAGTCTACAAAGTTAGTAACCCAGAGTGGAAAGAGGACAAGATAGAATATCCTAAGAAGACTTATGAAACACCAAATGCCACTGAATTAATGTTACATGTTCAACACTATGGCAGCACTATGATACAAGAGCTGAGTTTATCATACCTGGGATGGTTTGGGTTGTGAATGACAGTGTCAGGGCACTGGAATGGAAGTGCCAATGCCTATAAAAGCAAACAGATTTTGCCTTGTGCTTTTCAGTTTATAAATACCTTTTTATTTGTTTTTGTATTTGTATTTGATCAGAAATGTGGTGACTGGTTCAGTACTCTTTTTCCTACTTTAGTACAGAATGCATTCCTAAAAATAGGTCCAAAGGTTGATTGTGCAAAGGCCTACATGTTAAAAGGGATGCTGGTCCCAGAGAGCCAAATGTATTATAAAACGTCTAATTATATCTTGCCGTTTAGACACAGCATTCAGTGCTTACTCCTTTCTTTTTCTTTCTTTAAACTTTCCATTATTTTGGTTATTTCCTCCTTATTTGAACAACAGTTGACCTGTTCAAGTTCAATAAATGTCTGATTCAGACTAAAGATTTGCCAATTTTGGCATGTCTATTAACTTTCATTTTTGTCTCGCTTATATTAAGTTTAAGAGATGAAACTTCTTGTAATTACTATTAGATTTTTAATTTTTCCATTTCTCACCCATTTTTTTGTATGGAAGTATACAATAACATTTGAAAAAGTGAACAAACAAATTGCAGGGTAATGACAAACATGGCAATGCTGCAAAAATTGAACTTTTAGCTCATGGGCAGTTCCCACCATAAAATAAACAACAAAAAATGTTCATTCATAGTCTGCTGTATGAGAGTTCCAAGGACATAGGGCAGGAAGGTAGCAGCATCAATGCATGAAGTACAAACGTCTGGATTGTTTGGACTTCGACCAGAGCAATATTAAGAACTGCCTGTGCTCTCAGTTTCTCAAGGATGAGTACCCAGTATTTCGTTTTAAAAATTAGCTTAGTTTTAAGAATTAACTAAGATTCACTGGGTTCTGTTGATTTGTCTTCTTTTTTGGCTATGTTTCCAAAATGAACTTTTTCTACCTTCGGTTAAGCTTCCGTCTGGCTATACTTTTGTAAGTCTCTTAACTAGTCTCCAAATCTCTTTATTCATTCAGTCATGCATTCACTCATTCATTCATTGTCTCCATCTGAATTTCCTGAGATTTTGTGTTTATCTCTTGTCTCTCTCTTCTTCACAATTTAAAGATTATTTTTCACTGTGATCATTCTAACCCTTTCTAGAAACAGTTATTGCAGAAGATTAATTTATAGCACTTAATAAAAGCATTTCTCATACTATGAGGAAAAAAATAAAATACAAACTAGTGTTATTTTACTTTATATAACTTTATTTGTAAAACTGCAGGTCGCTGTGTGGATGTTATTTCATGATGCATACATTAGCCAGTCTGGAAAGTGTGAATGTGTTAATATATCCTGTTGTTATCAATGTTCATTTCTACTGATTTCCTCTCTTGTTTCATTTCCAGTGATTTATACTCCTAGATAAAGAAACTATGTAAAGCATTTTAACCACCTCAGTCTCCTACTCAGAGGGCAATAAATTGTACTCTTCCCCCCTTCTAAGACAAAGAAAACAGTATTTCAGTGTGGAAAGACTCATCTTGATAGGTACATGTGCAGATATTGGCATCTGTTAAAGACATCTTATCTTTGGGAGCCAGGAGACCCCATGCTAGAGGGTGACTAAGTGCCTTGTCATTAACATCCTGGCTGACCTGGATGAGCTGCACAGATTTGGTTAGTTCTAAAACCTCACCACAGGTGATCATTCCCATGATGGATCTTTTAAATACCTCTGGTAAAGAATGATGTTTGACTTTTTTAAAAAATAATTTTTGATGACAAATTGAAAATCAAAACTCATAAATTTAACTTGTTCCTCGAGGAACAAAATAGAAGTGTGAAATCTTTGTTTTGGGCCCAGGGGACTAATTCTACAATCAAAATGAAAAATTTTAAGTATCTACCTCTGTTGATTTCTTCAGAAGGGTACCTTATTATTTTTTGGACAAGGAATCAATGACAAGATGTGACTTTTGTGTTCTTTAAAAAAGTAACTTTAAAAAAGTAAAATAAAAAGTTTTATTTTTGCTCCCTCAGATATTTATTAGGTGTGTATGGCATAGGGATAAATACTATGTGGAATTACCAAGACACTTACCTTAAAAAAAAAAAAAAGATAAAAAAGTACAACTGACTATGTGAGACTGGGTGGAGTGAGGGCCAAGTGGGCAGTTCTAAGAGCTGCTCTGAGAGCTCGTCCTGGAAAGAGGGCTCTGTGTGCTCACCAGAGGTGTCCTGGCGGGGGGGGGGGGGTCTCAAAGGAGAGAGGATTTGAGCGGATGGGGCATGTTAGGGGAACGAGCTCAGCAAACATGTGGCTGCAGGGATTTGCAAGACACCTTCAAGCAATAGTGACTAAACCATTCCATAGGAGTGGGGAGTTAACATTGGAGAATCATTTGATGATAGCCGCACATGAGGCTCGAGGATGGGCTCTAGGACTAGATTCTGCCTGCTCCCACAGCACTATGTGCATTAAAGGAGCCCCTCATGGTACACTGCTACTGTCTTATTACATAAACCAGGTGTGGTTTGAGGCACCCTATTGAGATTCAAGTAAAAATCAAGCCCCCATTCCATGAGAAGGTGTGAAATGCAAAAACTGTTATTTCTTTCAGCCACTATGGGGCTTCTTGGGAATGGGGTTGGAGCTCATGTTTCTTCTAGCATCTTCTGGATCTGAATTCATATTTTCCCTTAAGATGTTTGATTTAAAGATTATCTTGCCACACTGCTGTACTATCTTTCTTAGCATGAAGTTGTCCACCCAACCATGGGTATCACTTAACATCTCCTTCACTTCATAAAATATCACCAAACATGTGGCTCTGAATGGCTGACTTTTAAGACTTGGGGTTATGGAGGAAGTTCACATCTTAAAACTTTAAGCATTAAGCATGCTTGTTTTTTAAAAGCCATTTGTCCATCCCACCACTGGAATTTTCTCACCGTCCATCCTTTTCTGAAGGCCACGGCCTCTGTCAGTTGCTTCAGCACCCTCCTTCTACTCTCCCTCCTTTTGGTCATTGCTGACCCTACCCCCAAATTCCTGTTGTCTTCTGAACAGCTATTATTATTATTTGTTTTAATTTGCTGTCTCATTCCCCACATTCCTTGGCACCCTTGTCTTCTCCCCCAGGGGTTTTCCCCCACACTAAAGTTTGATAACCATGGTGTGAAGCATTTGCCCTTTCAGTATCCCCCCCATCTCCTGTACATCCCTTGAACAGATCGATGTGCAAAATCAGGCCATCAGTGAGGGTAGACATGCTCAAGGCCTCTGTTTAGCCTCTGTTTTCAAACTTCAGGGACCTGAGAATCACCAGCAGATACTGGCTCCCCTCTAATGATTTGGATTCAGTAGGTGTGTGGGGTCCAGAGATGTGTATTTTTGACAAGGTATTCTGATGCAGGTGGCTCATGGATATACCGTAACCCTTGTTAGGCTATACTGTTCCATTCAGAAGGCATGACTTTTCTTTTTCTTCTGTAATATTTTAGTGACTTGGTCAGAGAGGGTCACAGAGAATAGCTGATCTGTTAGAACCCGTGCCTCTCCGTCTCTGCTTGGAGGGACAATGGCTGTAACACAACGCAGTTCATGTGACAGCCAGAGAAAGGGGCCCATTGTTTGGGGGTTGGCTGATGCTCCATTCCGCTCTGGCCAGCCATCCAACTGAGCTTGGTAGCCCCAAGGAAACAGACACACTTGAATCAGAGAGACAAAGAAAGGAGGTCAAGGCCTTTCACAGTTAAACTACTTGCAGCAATGTGTCAGAGGTAGGATTTGGGAAGGAAAAAAGCAATTCTATGGAAGCATCATTAATCTGCTGGTTTGGGAGCAGGAGACGTGGTGTTAGGAGAACACAAGTCTATTAGAATTCCCGATTGATCTTTGTCCAAGAAAGAACTGTTTCCTACTATGTCCCTCTGACTTATCTTATTGCAGGGTTTTATTATTGATTTTAAAAATAAAAAAGATCTCCCTCTGTCCATGGTAGGCAAAGGCACATTTCTCAGCCTCTTTTCCTCAGATTCATCAAAGATAGGTATCTGATCTGAAAGCCTGACTAAATAGAGGCCTATGACCTCAGAGATTGATTCTTTGTTCTGGGGTATGGTCACTGTATATATGATGTATTAATAATTTCCTTCCAAATCTGGATTCAGATATCAGTTTTGAAGCTGAGAATATTTTTGAGATTGAAATACAATTAAATCCATTAGAAAGTTATTGATTTATTTGGACAGTTATGAGATTGGAAAACTCCCCAGATGTCATTTAGATACCGCCCCTTACCCCTAGCTTCTAAACTGGACTCTAGCTCTAGAGGGAAAGGGTTGCAGACTTCCTGTAAAGATCTAATCCAGACCTGAACAATTGACTACATTCTTTGTGTCAGAAGAAGATTCAAATTCAAGGTCATAGCCTCAGCAAAGGTCGCAGACTTTTCGCACAGGATTGTTCTTTTAGACTGATTACTCCCTTTATGAAAAAGTATGTCATTCATTCAGCCTTTGCCTCTGGGTTTCTTTCAAAGGGAAACTTAGTCCCTAGTTCTTGTGGATGTTTGTAGGTGGCTATTTTTTGTTTTTTTAATTTAGGCACAAAATACAGCTTTGAGTGAGGCAGACTGGGGAAAGCCTTTTCTGGATGTAATGGGTTGTGGAGAGCCCATTTACACAGAGTGTTCAGGCAGCTGGTGCTCATTGGCCAGTAGGAATCCTTTTGTCTCTGAGATAAGAGGTTTCCTGACTGGGAGTATTAGGCTTAACAGGTTTGTACCCAGGAGAGGGCAATATATGATTTGCTTGAGGTCAGTTAGAGCTCCTTGTAATTAAGTCTGTCATTGCACCTTGATTATAGACTATCAGTGTAAATCCACTAAAGAAGGAGAAGCCAGTGGATCGCAGAGAGGCAAGTGGCTTTATTTTCTCCATTATATTTCCACTCCCCCCTCCCCTTGCAGATTGTTTATAATTTACTAGATGGATATTTGGTTTTGTCAATGATATAGAGGCCTTTGAAGTAGGGAAGGGGAAGAGGAGACTGTTCTTTGCAAGTGGCAAGAGGATTGTGTTAAACATGTTCCTGATTAGTTAATTAACTTTCAATTCATTGTCATTAGGCCTGTTCGTTTGGCTCCATTCCCGCAACGCAGAGAGGCTTGCCCCTCAGTGCTGTGAGGGATGAGTAACGTGCTCTACCCGAAGTTCCGTGTAGTCATATGTTGCCTTTTATTGTGGTTGTTCATGTGGTAGCACGTTTAATACTAAATACTTTTTTAGGCATAAGACGCTTGCTGGGACTTAGTGTTGTGTCAGAATGAAAGCTGTGCCCGAGGAGGGCCTCTGGGATGCTAACATTGTTCTATTTAATGGGTATGTTCATTTTGTGAAAATGTATTGAGCTGTTCAGTTTTGATTTGTGTCCTTTTTTGGTTTGTGTTTTATACTTCAATAAAAAGTTCAAAAATTTTTGAAAGCATCATGTTTAATGTAGAGTTAAAGATGTAGCAGTGATGGAAAACAGTAAAGTCTGGGAAGCCCAACTGTCACATAATTTGGATCTCTGGGAGGGCCTGGAGCTTTAAATACCTATGAATTCGCCCTTTCTCCTGTAGCCAGAAGAGCTATGTGTCAGAAAATAGTGGAGCAGCACCACCAGAGTTGATTGTTTTATTTTTCTAGACAGCAAATCCAGGGCCTAAGAGGTCAGCAGTGTTCACAGAACCCCGCTCTTTAGAATCTCAAACAAAAGCACCCCTCCAAGTTGGCCAACTAGCAAATCTCTTTCCCACTCTCCACCCTCCTTCTGTGCATTGTCATCTGTAAGGAAAAATCAAAAAAGGACTCTATAGATCATGGGTTTTTATCTGAATCTTTAGATGACATCTGTCCTGAAGTCTAATATTGGAATGCTTTTATATTTTTCTCACATTTTTCTAACTGGGACAAAGTGATAGGAGATGTGTGGGGGTTCTTTGGCTCATCTCTCTCACTTATTTCAACATCACTTCCTGAGCTCCACAATGAGCCCAGGAGCAATACTTGTGAAGGTGGGACAGTCCTGTAAGCAAAATGTATCCTTCCTTTGGGCATTGTACCTAAAGGTTAACTGTTGTTGGTTTACACAAACATATGTGATTAAAGTCATGAGTTAGGAGACAAGATTTTGATGGTCTGGGTCTACTCCTGGCTGGCCCTGTCACTTACTGTATGAAATGTAACAACTAAGTCAGTACCCGTCTCTACCCTTAAGCCTTAGTGATCTTGGGAAGGCTACTTAAGCTCTCTAAACCTCTTTTCATCACCTGTGAAATGATAATAGCATATACTTCAGAGTATTACATTTAGCATAGTGGTAGGCACTTAGTGAACTCTCAATAAATAGTGTTATCATTATTTAACACCAAATAATGTTAAAATAGGGAAGAATAATTAACATGTCTAGGAATCAGTTTTACTTATGCTTTTTATGAGAGAATCATCCAAGTACTTAAGTAGGGTCCTATTAAATACAGAACTTAGAAAGTATAGCCTCTGATATAAAATATATGCTATAAGGAATTTAAAATATTCTGGAGTACAGCAACATTTAAATTTACTCATGGGCATGAATATTTTTTAATAAAGATCGCATTTTACTAAAACAAAAGTTATTTATTTCTATTATAGAATCAGAATGAGGCTTTTTATGAATTTGTTCTTCCCTAGTAAGATGTCAGCAGAATTGAAAAGAAGTGTTCAAAGAAAAACTTATGCAGAAATGTTTATGGCAGCATTATTCACAATAACCAGAAGGTGAAAATAACCCAAATATCCACCAACTAATGACTGGAGACTGGGTAAACAAAGTGTCATGTATCCATACAATGGATATTATCTATCCATAAAAGGAATGAAGTACGATGCATGCTAGGACATGGATGAACCTTGAAAACATAATGCTAGGTGAAAGAAGCCAGACACAAAAGGTCACATATTGTATGATTCCATTTATATGAAATATCCAGAATAAGCCAATCCAGAGAGACAGGAAGTAGATTAGTAGTTGCAAGGGGCTGGGGTGAAGGGGAAATGGGGAATGATTGTGTCATGGGTATGGGGTTTCCTTTTGGGGTGATGAAAATGTGAATCTAGATAGTCATGACAGTTGCACAATGTGGTTAAAAGGATGAATTTTATGTCTGTGAATTTTACCTCAATTAAATTTTTCTTTACCTTTATTAAAAAAAAAACATATCAGCAGATATTTTGCATTTAGAGGAGATGTATCTGCATTGGTCAGTCAATCTCTGTTAATGATGTCCCTGTTATGACCCAAGCCTTTACTGCATGTTGGGGAGAATACCAAAAATGACAAGGCTGGCCCCTGCCCTTAGCACATTGCTGGTCTGTGAAGACAGGAAAGGCTGAGGAAGCAGGTGATACATTCCAGGTGAACCCATCTTAGAAGAGGGACAGATCCCTGTGGATTTGGTGATTAGAGAAGGCTTCTTAGAAAAGATGGGACTTTGAAAGATAAGTGAACTTGATGAAATCAGAGAAGAGGGAGAGAGCACCCCAGTTGGTAGAAAGGCACATGGCTGAGGGCGGGGGGAGAGCAGGGGCAGGAAGAGATGGCCAGAGTGGAGTGTTTGTATGATGGAATATCAAGAGTATCAAGAAATAAGGTTGGAAGTGTAGGTTGGAGCCAAGTTGGAAAATCTTTGCAAGTTGCTTAAATTCACTCGGCAGTGGATAGCAAAGAATTATCATTGATGGTAGGAGTAGAAAATGAAGTAAAAATGGGAGAGACAATAAGAAGACTATTGCAATAATTTCACTAAATCTAACGCAATCTGTTATTTATTGAATAAATATTTGTTGAGCAACTATCACGTTCCAGGGGATTTTCTATGATGGAGATACGGCAATTCCTGAGATAAACAAGGCCCTGTGCTAATGGATTTGTATTCTAGTAAACATTCTAGCATTGACTGCTATGTCCAGTGGAGAAAGGTAGTTGAAAAGTTAAGGCATAGATGTGCTATAATGTAGTGATTTGGAGTGTGGGTTCTCCAACAAGACTTCCTGGATTTAAATCCTGAATTGCTCCATTGTTTACTAGATGTATGACCTTGAGCCAGTTACTCCAGACTCAATTAAGTGGGGATAATAATGGTAGCTCTCTTGTAGAGTTATGAGGATTAATTGAGATAATAAATAAAAAGGACTTAGGACACTATCTGGCATATAGTAAATGCTTGGTAAGTTTTATTTGTTTGTATCTGACTGATTAATTTCTACTCAAGGATTTGTCTAGGTCATTTCTGTTTTTAATTCAGTGAGGCTATGGCAGAATCCTGGTGTGTTGCTTCTCAGGTCTAAGCTCTCTTTAATGTGCCATATTATTTTTGATATTGAACTTGTTGAATTAATTGACATATAAACTCTTCCTTCATAATTCAGGAAAACCACAAAATTCCTCTAACAAACTGTAGCCCTGATCTTTACTTGGGCAAAAGCTTCCAGATAACGCTCCTTCTACACTCTGAATCAAGAAGTCTTCTTAAACATCTTGGCCTGAGAGGTACTGCCCTTTCAGTATTAGGAGTCTGCTGATAAAGAATATGGTTGATGCCCCAGAACTTAGCACATTAAGTCTCCCTCTAGAGACACAGCTTCAGTTTGAATTTAATTTCTTTGTGTTACCTCATCTCAAGTGTCACAGGCCACCTCAGCTCTCTGTGCCTCTGTGTCCCTTTCTGTGAATTAGTGTGAAATAGCCAACTACCTCATCAGGAGTACATTCTTAGAATGTATCTAGAAGGAATTCTTGGAGCTTGTGGGAAGAGAGTACATAAACTTTGAGGGCCCTTCTACTTCTAGCATAAATTGATTCTAGTGTGTAAGCTCCTTGAGCACATAGGATCTATCTTATTTACATTTCAGTCCCCAAATGGTCAAGGATAGTGCTATGGACTGAATTGTGTCCCCCCAAATCCACATGTTGAAGCCCTACCCTCAATGTGACTGTATTTGCAGATAAGGCCTATGAGGAGGTGATAAAAGTTAAATGAGTTCATACTGTGGGGCCCTAATCCAATAGAACTGTTGCCCTTGTAAGAAGAGGAAGAGATACCAGAGCCTTCTCTTTCATCATGTAAGGACACAGTGAGAAGGAGGCCATCTGCAAGCCAGGAAGAGAGCTCTCACCAGAAACTGAATTGGCTACCACCTTGATCTTGGATTTCTCAGCCTCCAGAACTGTGAGAGATAAATTTCTGTTAAGTCACCCAGTCTGTGGTATTTTCGTATGGCAGTCTGAGCAGACCAAGACACATATATTTTTTTCTTTCAATAGGACAGAAACTTCAATATTTGTGGACCTGATTAATTTCAAGATTATTCAGAACTATGGGGACATAAGAATAACATGAAACAGTGAACCTGACCGACAATCTTAATCCTCATTTAAATGGATAATCTTGACCTTGTCTCCCACTATACACTAGTGAGGCCACAAGGTAGCATCACTGCTGGATTAAAACTTCCCCAAGACCCTATTTTTCCTCTGGGAGGTGCTATTGAGTGGTGAACCAGTCAATAGTGAGTGAGAACCATTGTCGGGAGGATATGAGGTAAGGGAAGAGCCTGGACAATTGACACTCTGGACTTTCAGGTTTTGAACAATTAACCTCCTAGCTATTCTTTCATAGGATGCAGCAGAGTTAACTGGTGAGAGCGTGAGGGGAGGGTAAGTAACAGATGCTGCACCAGTGAGGCAACACTTCACCTGGGCCCAGAGAGGTGAGGTGGTTCCTCCCACCAAGGAGAAGAGATCCTTCTTCAAGAAGGGTGATAACTATGCCTGAGTGCAGCCAAGAATTCAGGGCAAGGAGCCCCTGAGTATAGCTAGCCAGATGGTCTACTTTTATTTTGGTGAAGACCAGCCTGGAGCAAAGGCACTTTTCTTCCGCTATTCAAAAACAAAAGCAAAAACAAAAAAGCTTATGATGTGGATCTCTGCCAAGCTAAGGCTGGAAAAAACCTCCTTGCCTTTCTTTCACCGCAGTAGGTAAATGATGCTTTGTGATTTTGTTTGTGCTGTCCCTGGGAACTGTTCAGAGGGCCTCCCCACAGCCCATCACTGCTGTAGAGTTTAATTCCAACAATCATGATCGTCCTATAAGGTAGCCCTCTAGGTCCAGTTGTCACCTCCCAGCATAATTGTCTTTGGTTGAGGATATTGTATTGTTATGAAATCCAGAGATCTTCTGAAAGCAATCCCCTAAATTTGCTTTTAGAATTTCAAGCACATACTTATGTGTAGCCTTCTCTCTAAAGGACAAACTCTGATCTTTCTGAATTTGTCCAGAGTTCGGGTGTGGCAGACAGAGACATTAACTCTCTCTATCTAAGAAGGAAACTCCATCTAGCTGGAGAATTTGGAGGAGCATTTTTCATCTCTTGGCTGAGTTTTACTATTTGTGAAAAGGAGGCCATGTAATTAGGGGACCAATGGCATGTAGATTCATTCACTGGCACAAAAGTGAGACCACAGTGGGTTAGTGGCTGACATGTCCTCTCTATTTCCTTTGATGGTGAAAGTGCTATGCTCCACTGCTGAGAGAGATGGCAACCAAGGCCTGACAGGAGACTTTCAGAACAAAGTGTCAGCAAGTAAAGAAAGGGCTGTGGAAGCCAGGCGAGTGTTGTCACTGAGTTCTAAGAACCGGTTCTTTGAAACAAAAGCAGCTTCCCAGTCTCTGTCGAGGAGTTGGATCCATCACAAGTAAGACCCCAGGCAGAGCAAACTCCCTCCAGTGTATACTGGGAACCACATGGCAGTTTCTTCCATGGTGTACTCCCTGAGACGTGAGGAGATGACCGTGTCTCTGCCTGGCTCTGGCCACTGTGCCCACAAAGAAAAAGTTGTGTGCAGTGGCCATCCCACCCATTCTTTTTGGCCCAGCAGTTGTTGGCAGCTAAGCAGCTAGGGAAAGTGAAGATGCTTGTGGGTGGTCAGGATGAGGCCTCAGAATCATTGTTGAAGGCCCAACGGGCAACCCATGGTTAGAGGAAAGAAATCCAGGTGAAGCAAAATTATTTAAGGTGAGATTTACTTTTAGGGAGTTTCACTTCATTGACTCAGTTCAAGTGTTATCTTAAATGTACTTATGCTGAGTTGTGGGAGGGGGTGGAATCACCCAAGTTTGAAATTCCAGCATTACTCATGATTGTAGCTGCCCACTTTTAGAATTGCATCAATTAGAGGTAATTTTTTGTGTTTTCTAATCCTGGTGCCAATGGAAAGCATTAAAAGTGATGCAGATCTCAAGGTTAATGTCACTAATCTATTAATTTTTTTTTGGCCTTGAATGAAACAAATAAGTGCTTCTAGAGTGAAACAAATAATGCTTCTAGACTGAGAGAGCTTACTTTCTCCCCCAGTATGCCAGCATACTTTCTCTCCTCTGGGCTCTATTAGGTAGCCCAGAATGGTGGAAAGAGCACTGTGTCTGGAGCCAAAAGATCTTGTCTTGAAATCTAGCTCTGCCACGGTTTGACCTTAGGCACCTAAAAACTCCTTTGTGCCTGTTTTCTTATTTATAAGATGAAGAGATCAAAAAGGCCCTTTCCAACCACATGAACTTGACTAGGAAGCCTCTGGGGTGTGTCTGGATCATAGGGGTGCAGCTGAGTGGGCGGGTGAGAATAGTGTAGGTAAGGGCTCACTGCTGGCAGCACCGGGATCAGAGCCATAGCCTTGCCAGAGCAGGCCCCCCGGCATGGCCACGGAGCTAGATGCCAAGTGGAAGTAGCACAACTGTGTGACATAAACAGCATGCTCTTTCTGCTCCCTTCTATTCCCTGGAGAAGCTGAGTATGAGTTTCGGGACAGCTGTTTTCTTGGGGTCTCTTCCTCTGTGTTGGCTGTTGCTTAGGGCACAGCCTAGCACCAACACGTGGAACTCTTTCCTCTTAAAGCGTCACTTTAGCTAAGTCTTAAAATTTAGCTAACTTCATACCAAATCTAAAACTTCTTCTATTCATGATGGTTATATTTTCTTTCACTCCATTATAACAGATCTTTGGGAAAATGTGTAAAAGTGAATTCTCTCTTTCTTTCTCTCTTTTTAAACTTACACACAAAATTGAAAAAAGAAATTGTTAGCTTTAAAAAGTTTGTGAAGTCTGATATCTGCTTTTGTTCCCCAAGAGACCCTGCAAAGTGTCAGGTGATGGCACTGAGCCTCGGTTCGGGAGTGTGGTATGTGAACCCCAGTCCTGCCCCACTGGGTAATAGAGAACCAGGACTCTCTAATCCACGCCACATGTGTTGACCCGAGCAGACCCTGCAGGACAACAGAAGTCTTGCTGTCTCCTCCCAGAGCAGTTGCTCAGAAGCCGTTGTACAGCTGTGGCCTGCTTTGTTGGGAAGTGCAGCCTGACTTGATCTTTTAATCCTTTTCTCCCTATAGGTATTATAAATAACAACTGGTCTGTAGGAGTACCTGCCAGAAGGGATTGAGATCTGCTTTCTGTACTCAAAAAACCATTGTTTTGTGTAATCTTAACTTAGCAAAGCTACTTTGTTATGACCCAGAAGATCCAATGTGAAGAATTTAGAATTGAAATTGAGGAAGACAAGTTCCTCTGTAACCTCAAATTCCTTAGAACTTCTCTGAGAAAGTCAGAAGCACACACAAGTCCAGATCCCTAAGTCCATTCGTTCCAAGGTAAACAATCGAATCCAAGTTTTGAATTTGGGCAGGCGGTAGTGGAGAGTGGCAATTCTCACGTTGCACGGTGCCTTCAAAATGTTTGATACCCTGTGGTTTCCGTTTGCTTGAAGTTGAGAGATAGTTAAATGGCTCTATTTTGGTTTCTGTGTCTGGGTTCTGGAGGAATTCTCATCTGCTTTACAGTGCTCTAGGAGAGCAGAGAGGTGACATTCTGGCCAACTGTCCTGCAGAGGAGGCCATGATGGGACTGGGCTGACACAGGATCACACTGTTACTACATCTGCTGACATTTGCCTCCTTCACCCTCAAGTTCTAGCGACTAGATTACAAATCCATGCGTGATCCATGGAAGAATGTGTGAATGTTTGTTTTAATCATGCAGACGGATAATAAAGAGAAGCAAAACAGAAGTCCCTACCTCTTAGGGAGACATCTGTTACTCTTTAGAACTTGGCTTGCTTCTAGATATTTCTTTTTTATATTGTGGTAAAATAGACATAATATAAAATTTACCGTTTTAGCCATTTTTAAGTGTATGATTCTGTGGCATTAAGTGCATTCACATTGTTGTGCAACCAACGCCACCATCCATCTCCAGAACTTTTTCATCTTCCCAAACTGAAACTCTGTACCCATTAAAAGCAACTCCCCATTCTCCTTTGCCCCCAGCCCCTGGCAACCACCCTTCTACTTTCTGACTCTATGAATTTGACTACTCTATATACCTCATATAAGTAGAATCATACAATATTTGTCCTTTTGTGACTGGCTTATTTCACTTAGCATAATATCTTCAAGGTTGAGCCATGTTGTAACGTGTCAGAAGTTCCTCCCTTTTTAAGGCTGTATTACATTGTATGTATAGACCATATTTTGTTTATCCATTTATCCATTAATAGACATCTATGTTGTTTCCACTTTTTGGGTATAGTGAATAATACTGCTATGAACGTTGGTGTACAAGTCTGTTCGAGTCCCTGCTTTCAATTCTTTTTGAGTGTATACCCAGAAGTCGACTTGCTGCATCATATGTAATTCCATGTCTAATTTTTGAGAAACTGCCATACTGTTTCCACAGCAGCTGTAGCATTTTACATTCTCACCAACAATGCACAGGGTTCCAGTTTCTCCACATCCTCACCAATAGTTGTTATTTTCTGGTTTTTATTGGTTTGTTTTTTGTTTTGGTAACAGCCATCCTAATGGGTGTGCAGGAGTATCACATTGTGGTTTTGATTTACATTTCCCTAATGATTAGTGATGTTGAACATCTTTTCCTGTGCATATTGGCCATTTATATCTTCTGTAAAGAACTATCTGTTCAAGTCCTTTACCCATTTTTTAATTAGACTGTTTGCTCTATTGTTGTTGAATTGTAGTTTTTTTTTCATATTCTGGATTTTGACTCTTATCAGATACTATATGATGTGCAAATATTTTCTCCCATTGTGTGGAGTGCCTTTTCACTCTGTTGCTAGTTTCCTTTGATACATAAAAGTATTTTTATGAAGTCTAATGTATCTATTTTTTCTTTTGTTGCCTGTGCTTTTCCTGTCATATCCAAGAAATCATTGCCAAATTGCTTTTAGATATTTTAACATATAGCTCCTTTCTCTATAATACCACAAAAACCATTACTTGTGGAAATTTCCCTTTTGAAGGAATTTTGCTTTGAAATGGCTTTTTTTACTTGTTTGGGAAGTGGCCTTTATATAATTTCAGAATTGATTGATTTCGCTTTCGCCATGCTCTACCCTCTCTCTTCTCTTCTCAAGGGATTACAAGGGTTCATTTGTGGATAAGAAAACAGAGAGAGTGAGGGAAAAGCTTAGTTTGAAAAGAGGCTCAATCATTATATTATAGGGGCTGAGGAGAGAAAGGCCAGATTTAAGAAGTCTGGGGAGTATGAGAGGGCCCTTTAGCAATCATGACTTGCAGGAAGTGTATGACAGCAAACTAGACTGCCATTTGTCTGCAAAAGCTGAGATCTATTTCCTAAAGCCCTTGTTGAAAAGTGGGCAGGCCCTAGGGACGAACCTCTAGGGAACTGACGCTCAGTCTCCAGCCCAAGGACAGAAAGAGTTGTTCTTTATACACTTCTCCAAGTGTGTAGACAATGGCTTTTATAAATGTTCATTCCTTTTTAGAAAACACCATATATTTCTTTTATTTTTGTTAAATGCTGGTAAGACTCTTCTGATAGCTTAGAAAATCCTTTCCCTGCTTGCCAGTTTCTCATACTTGCTATTATTTCTGGATTGTATTCTGTGCACAAATCACCGTCAGTAGTAGCCACACATTCCAAACCCCACGGATATTTCCCGGTATAAAAAAGAAACTAGAGAGCGGATCATAAATTTATACAATCTCATCCTTGAAGAGCAAATTAAATACAGAGAGAGAATGCCTCAAGGACATTCTGCTTTATACTTGATTGTTCCAGAAGAATGTATTTACAAGGTATCTATGTTTTAGTCTTCTCTCATTGCTTATGTTACAACCACATGTCACAACTTCCATGGCATTGGGCTGTTGTTTACTTTAGACATCCAGGGTTAGGTGAGTATATGTGTTTCCCTACTGGGCGTGTGTTCAGATATGAGACTGTTTGCTGTGGCTTTCCTGCTTGTACATCTGGTCTGAGAATGGTTTTCTGTGCCAATGATTATCCCCGTGCTGCTGCCTGCACAGTGACATGACTTAAGGATACAGAGAGCTGAGGGTGTCTGGATTTTTGCAGTTTTAAAAAGTTGAGTGATGGCCTCCTTTATAAAGGCAGCCCTTTTCAAATGAACTGCAGTTTAATTAGTAGATCCCCACTTGCCTACATACACAGACTTGAAGGAATCAATGAACAGCTTCACTGGGGACAAGGAACAATGGCAATAAGTTTCTCTAATATGTATGTTGCAGAAGGAGACATTAAATTTCTAAAATCCAATTTCGTGGTTGGTTCATAAGGCCCAGGGCATCCGAGGGACTAGGTATCCTGAGAAACCGGCTTCTTGGTGTTGCATGTTAGCTGCACTTGTTAAAGTCGTAATTACCTCAGGAGCTAGAAAATGCTTATCATCTGCAGCATCCCATTATAGCTCCTAATTTTGATGTCTGCAAGTAGGCATCACAACGAAACCACAGCTCAGCCCCTGCTAGACTCGCCTTGCTCCTTCCTCTCACCACTGTGCCTGTTCATCGTGGTCTGTGGGGAAGCATAGTGGAGCCCGAAGGAGGGAGAGAAGCAGAGTCAGAGCACGCAGGCCAGGCCCCACTCCCAGCTGAACTGGCACCGGGAAAGAGTGCCTTCAGCTGGCACAGGGGCTTGTGTGTGCCAGGCTTTGCTTGTTTGCTGTGAAAATCCTGGTTGTAACAGAGACCGAAGCCATTCGGGCAGTGAGCGGGAAGCTGCTTTTCTGGGGAGGCTTTCTTGGCACCATGTCCGACATACACTCCAGTCAATCACGGTAAAGTGCCTAATAACAGATGTGGTAATTAAGCCTGAAGAACTCTGTGTCTATTTTTTCATTTTTATTGCAGGGAATAACAAAGTGCCCCCTTATACCTCCAATCACGCTGATTTTTGAATTGGGCATACCGATGTCATAAAAAATGACATCTCTGCGAGGGCTTTCTTCCCAAGCCCATATCAGCCAAGGTTGCTGTCAGGGAAAAGTTGGATCTGTTGTGGAGGACAGTTCTGTTCTTTCTGGGCTGCCCTTTGCACTCCAATACCGAGGTGCGTGCAGATTCCTGGGGCACAATCAGGTTCCTTTAAGTACCTTGGGTATAAATAAACACTTTTAGCTTTTACGTGCTTTTGTGAATATAAAATGCTCCCTGATTCTCTTAGGTTCAAATTCTACTGCTTATAGGAAGAAATGAACTTCAGCTTTCCACCGTAGAAAGGTTTCAGATAACCTGAAACCATGGTAAATTACCATATTTTAATAGGATAAATTATCTTGGAAAAAAATTTAATTACATCTGAAAAGGTCTGTCTTTGATTGTGGCAGTTTCTAAGGCAAATGTCTTCATTAAGGTTGTTTTTCCTTCTTTCTCTTTTAATGATGAACTTGAGTCTGGCTCATCATGAAAGAAAATGAATCTGAGAATTTAATGACTTGGGACAGGTAGAAAAAGTGTATGTATGTCCTCAATAGGAAGAGAACATGACTTGAAACTTTCTCGTGAGCTCTTCCTGGGTGTCCAGAGCTGGTTCTGTGTGACTGTGGTGCTCTCCACGGTCTGCATTTATATGGAGATGATTTTTGTTTGTTTCTAATCCAGTGTGGCCATAAGCATAGAGATTTGGGCAGATGTTTTGTTTTCAATAATTTGAAAAGGCCCTGCATCCCATTTTATAAAATTATTGATTCATTTCCTTACCTTCTAATGCATAATTTTGAGTTTTTCAGGATGTTTCCAAGAGAATTTCAAGTTGACTATGTTCTTTTTTTTTTTTTTTTAAAGAAAGGGTGGTTATTTATTTATTTTTTTTTGAGGAAGATTGGCCCTGACCTAACATCAGCTGCCAATCTTCCTCTTTTTCTTTTTTCTCCCCAAAGTCCCACCTACATAGTTGTATATCCTTCTAGTTCTTCTGTGTGGGATGCTGCCTCAGCATGGCTTGATGAGTGTTGACTAGGTCCGTGCTCAGGATCCGATCCAGTGAACCCTGGCCCACAAAAGCAGAGCACATGAACGTAACCGCTATGCCACCGGGCTAGCCCCTGACTATATTCTTAAATTTATCTCTCTTAATCTCACTCAATGAAGCAGAGGATTCATAGAGCATAATCAAGATTTAACTTAATTTCAATTCTTGTATTAATAAAGCATAAGCTTGACCTGCTCATTTGATTAGCCCTGAACAAGTAATTTGTGTGTATTTAACATTTGTACACACACATATATGTAAAGACATACTAATCTTAATGGTACTCCATATTTGTTTACTCATTTGACACCTAATATTTATAATTCACTTTTCACAACCTTTATCCGTTTACATATTTTCCGCCATTGATGTCAAGCATATTTCTTGCCGACTATGAGAGTAGGCATGTGCAGACTCAGATTTTACCACATTAAAATTTAAGAAACTATCTCTATATACACATTGCGTCAAAAAGTGAGACCTCCTAGATACAGTAGGAAAGACCCGTGGCTCAAGCAAAGACACTGTCATCAGGATTATTCAGTTGCTGGAGAAGCAAAGCTTTTCTTTAGATAAAATTCAGATTTGTTTTCTTATATTTCCCCTAAGAATAGCAAGATCTTCTGGAATGATACAGCTTATGTTTTAGATCCAGTTCCAATGTTGGGAAAATATTTCTATGATTCTTGGAGGTGCCTTTTAGATGAAATGGAAACTTGGCCAAACGAGGGGCCCTGAGCTAAAACACCACCTCCTGGCAGAATAGATCACTTCAGGGATCATTTCTCAAAGTTCCCTGGGCTCCCAGCTGAGGCATTTGTTTTCCCAGATATGGATTCCACTCTCAGTTATTAATCTCTTACCTCAAGCCTCTGGACTCATATCAACTGTCTGAGACTCACAGGATATGACCCCCTGACTGCCCTTCAACCTCTTAGATTGCTGCCCAATGTGATGTGAATGTTGCATGCCCTGTAGCTACAAATTTTGATCTAGCTCAGTTGACAGCCATTTATTGAGCATCTGTTATGTTCTTGCAGATGGGGAAGAGAAGTAGAAGTCAGGGAGGAGTGGAGTGGAAGATAAGACAAAGACATTGGCTCTGCTTTCATGGAGATTCTAGCCTAGTTGAGGAGATGGGATTGGGTATGTCAGTGATGACCAGCAGCACAGGGCACATATCAGAGGAAGGATGTGGAGAGTTGGTTCCATCAGAGATTTCTATGCAGTTTTTAGTGAAGAGACTAAAGAATATTTTTACTTATGTTCTCAACACATCATTAACTAATATAGAATGAAAGAATAAATTATTGAAAAGACAGAAATAAGTTGATAGGAAGCTTATGTAACGGTTTGAATTTCAAACAATTAGGGACACTTACATGTTGACTTGAGGAAATCATAGAAATGAATCATAGACCCTTTTAAATTAGCAGGGTAGGAAAAATATAATCCATGCAGGAAACTATTTTCATCCTTCATAGATTCTTCAATTGAGATAGTCTTCATGTATCGTTTAAATCCATTAGATTTTATTTTTCCTTTTTAAATTAAATGATTAGAAAGTTTCAACCTTGAACAAATGACAGTAATATACTTTACAGGAACTTCTTCTTCTTAAGAAGGAAATTAATGTATTCAGTGTGATGGGGTCAATTTAATCTTGAATGCTTTCTGCTACCTGTAGTTTCCAGTATCTATGATAAAGTGAAGAGATTGCTATTAGAGATTTTGAAATTTAAAAAAAAAAGTCAAGGAAGAGAATTTATAATAAAGGCAAAGGGAAATGACATTTAAAAAGAACAAGAATGGAAGAAGGGAAGAGATTAAAGAAAATATCATAAATTGCAAAGCCTGTGGCCCTGCAGAGTTCAGAACTCATGGCTTTGGTTTAAATACCTTTAGCTTCTTTGGTTCAAATTGCCCTGAAAGAGTTATCAGAATCTGCTTAAAAGTAAAGGTGTTATTCACCATGAAACCTGTAATTATTTTGATATTAATAATATAGTTTACTTATTCTTAACAGTATACTTGGTGTACATTTATGCCATTATGCCCATTTTCATTTCCTTGGGTAATGTAGAAACACTTAAGTATATTTGGGGTCCATTAAGACGTTCCTTTACTGTAGTCACATTGTGACCGTCATCAAAGACCATCAAAGGCCTTAGTTACTTTTCAAAATTAAGCCTTAAAAATATATGAATCTCTTTCTTTTCTTTTCTGTCTATATTTCTAGCATATATTTTAAATCACTTTATAATATAATCTTTCCCTTTTCTAAACTGTACTTTTATTACACTTCATGAGCATGTTGAAGCAGGGTGGTCCTTCAGTTACTATAGACTATAATAGTCTGCTAATTATTCAGTGTTCATTCTGGGGTGTTTCCAGACATTGTTTTCTAGTGATGTTTGCTGAGATGGGTCCCTATACCAGCCCACATAGGCATGCCCTAGGAATTGTGCTTTTCAACCATGGGGACTTAGCTCTTCCAGAGTTCTTAGCACAACAAAAGTCTGCCATTGAGAGTTTGGTTCCTTTGCTCCTTTGCTCTTGGCTCCTGTAACTTCTTTTGTTACTTCCATTGCCTGACTCCCAGCCCATCCTGGACCCTCCTTTTGCTGCTCCCAAATGTGTGCTCCTGGTCACCTCACTTTGAGATGAATACCAGGTCCACAAGAATCATGACTAAATTTAGTCATGTTTGAACAGGGCCACTTACTGAGAATAAAGGAATGCCAATGAAAAGAAAGCCTTAGACTTTTAAATGACTTTGCAGAATAACCAACTGTTAATTAAGCCCTTGAAAGCATCCATAGGTTATCTTCAGAAACAACATTTTTTTCCTCTAATTAAAACAAATGTTTTTCTATATTTATAATCACTAGTGTTGCAATCATTTTGTTTCAAGTCTGGAATTTTCCTTTGCAGTTGTATAGTTTAGCCATTAAATGGGATAACCTTGAACTTCCATTTCTTCCTTTTTGTATTGAGAAAAATATTTCAAGATTCAGAACAACTGATTTACATATTCTGAACTTTATTTTTCCTATGGGTCATTCATTCATTCATTCAGTCAGTAGTCAAGAAATATTACTGAGCCCTCCATATGTGGTGAGAACATGTAGAGATGAACAGTGTACTGTTTTGACATTAGGGAGTTCACCAGCTGGTAGAGAGATAAGTAAGAAAATGATGAACAAAATGGTGTGTTACTGTGACAAAGTCCACATCATCTACTCCCAGGATGCCTCATGGGCTATGGGAGCAAAGAAGAAGGATGTCTAGATTGGCCTGGAAACTCTTCTAAGGGGAAGCAACATTTGATTCTTGAAGAATGAGTGAGAATTAAGTTGACCAGATAGTTAAGGGCATTCCAAGAAGAAGGAACAGCATGGGGAAAGACATAGAGAAGTGAGAACATGTAATATTTGGGGAAATTCAAGTAGGAAGAATTGCTCAAGTGATATATAGAAGTGACACATACGTGTGAGAACTTGCCAGGTGACAAGGCTGGATTCAGATCATCTTGAGTGAATGAACACCAGTTTAGATTTTACCGCAAAGGCAAGCTCTCGAAAGCTTTTAAGTATAGAAGTAAGATGTTCTGATTTGTGTTTTGAAAGAATTAGTGGCAGCGTGGAGGATGAATTGGAAGTTGATTGGTAAATGGATACATTGATCAAACTGAAAAACTAGTCAAAAGTTAGTGTTTCTAGGCCTTGGTTTTAAAACTTGCTATCAGTAAAACCTACTTTGTCTTTATAGTAGAAAGTCGAACTAAAGGATCGATACTACTTCACTGTTTGTTGCTACAGTTAGAATGAGGAATAAAACTAAATTAATGATAATGATATATTTCTCAACTCTTTGTTTCATATTCCAGTGTTAAAATAAAATTTAAAAACTTAATGACTCTTTCAAGAATAGCCAGCCAAAAATTGGCCATTTTCTCATTCCTGATAGAAGTTTTTGCTAAAATATAAAAGTGATAAACAATTTAATATGATAGGCCCATGCTAAGCACGTACAGTTGGCATCACTGGCTGAAAATGAATTTAAAAGTACTTTGGAAAGCAGATAAAATTGCCAAATGATGTGTTAAAAAAAAGTTGTAAAATCATCCTAGAATATACAAAGCTTATAAATACATGAATTAAGAGATGACAACTCATGTAACAATTTTGCCTTGGAAAATTGACTTAAGCCTGAAAAATAATGAAAAATAAATTAAGGAAAAACATTTCCAAGAAGCATATCAAGCATATTGGCAGTGAATGAGAGAGAAAAAAACTAAAATGCCTGTAAAAGTTTTAAAACTATGCCCTATTTCAAACCAACAAAGTCAAAGTCGTCCCCTAGAACTTTTAAAAAATAAAAAAAAGAGAAGTATTTTAAGATCCTTTAAGATACATAAGGAATGCACAACTGCCACATGGTACATAAAAATTATTAGTTCTTGAAAAACCCATGATTTGAAATGTATATTTTCAACAGATTTTTATTTGTCCAATTCACCAATTTCAAATCTTGCTGGAGAAGTCTTACTAGACCCAAACCTTTTTCTTCTTTAAACTAGTTTTTATTTTCTTAAATTCTTTGTTCAAGTCCATATGCTTGACTCCTCTCTCTATATTTTATTCTTTACATTCATTCATTCATCTATTCATTCACTCATTCATTTATTCATTTACTCTCATCTCTGCCAGGTGCTGTTTTAGGTATTAAGGATAGCATAGAGAACCAAAAAGACATCATTACACTGAGCAAATTGGGAGATGTCCATTTATCTTTCATCAACTCCTTTGCCACAGTCATTAGCAAAACTCTTATGA
Organism: Tapirus indicus; assembly: GCA_031878705.1. Lineage (NCBI taxonomy): Eukaryota > Metazoa > Chordata > Mammalia > Perissodactyla > Tapiridae > Tapirus > Tapirus indicus. The sequence goes on from CM062925.1 coordinate 45,373,099, forward strand.
GGCCTGTGTCTCCTATGCCCCTTCGATGCACAGACTGAGTAGACATAACTCACTGTGAGTTCCTCCTTCTTGGAATGAAAAGAATTCACAGTTGCTTTACTAAAGTCTTGGCCATTTCATCATTATTTTAGTGTCACACCTTTATAAAAACCCTATTGCCTATAATTTGCATATCTGTATTCTATTAAGACTGGCATCAGCCACAGGAAAAAATGTAATTGCATCTTTTTTATCTTTGTGTATAGCAATTCAAAATATTGTGCAAGACAAACTGGTAGGATCTTGAATTTTGGCCCAATATTAGCCTAAGGAGAAGCTATTTATGAAATAGCTTTGTGACCTTGGACATACACCTAATTTCTCTGAATCACAGCAACATCATCTGTAAAATTAGATTATTGGACCAGCTTTCTGCTAAAGGCTTATGTTCACACAAAAGTCAATGAATCTTAGGCATTTTGGAGGCTTACAAGAAAGTCATACGAAAAATATGACTCTCATTATAAGTTTACTTGCTATTAAAGCTGCTTTCCTGGCTGATATTTCTGAAAGGGAAATAAAGCATAGAAAGAATGAGTGACCTGTCAGTGACCAAAGTCTGATGCCACGACGGACTAGAATTTACCTCAGTCACTATACCTTCCTGTCCCCATGGCATCCAGATCCTGGATTTCCCTAAAAATGGCAGAGAAGGACAAGTAAGGAGATGCAGAGAAATCAGAAGAGAGAATTATGGAAAATGTGAATGAAGGAAGTAGTATGGAGAATGACTCTTAATTTTCCTGTCAATATGAGATTGTTCTCAAACTATTATCCAGGGTCAGACAGGGTCGCTGCTTGAATAAAAGATCTGTCTGGATACCACAGGAAGTGGTGTTGCTACTTCAGCATGTGGCACTTTATCTACTAAAACAAAGCCCTATTTTAAGAGTCATAAAGTTGGGGTTTGGGTTGTGGCTTCTTATATTTGCATACATATGCGATTGGTGAGGAAGCGGAGGTGGGAGGGAAGGCTGCCCAAGCATTTTCTCCTTAACGTCCTGGCCAAATGCAACTTTGAATAATTATGTTCTTTCGCCTACTGAGACTTCCTCAGCAGTTTCCTCACATTTTGCCTCAAATCTTCAAAGCTTTTGACCATGTGGGCTTTTAACCACAAGGATAAAAGTGTCCAGACTCTTTTGCGGCAATGCTTGCTGCAAGAGATGTCTGTGGTCGCTCTGCATCCTGGTGTAGATTAGTGGTTCAGAACTGAGTAACCCCGGGAAGAATGGCAGCTGAGTCCCGATGTCACTGATTATTTGAAATATCTGTACGGTGTAAATGTGGAAATACCTTATGTATTTCCCAATTCAGATTCTTAGTTCTGATGAGGAGGTATTTTAGTCATTTGGAGAATCTAACTTTTAATGAATTTGCACTTCAAGAAGCATGTATTGCTCCAATACACAGATGGTGTATTTTTTAGAAAGACTATGACTGTTTTACCTGATGGAGAGGTGATTTGACTGGAGACCTGAGTTCTGGGTTCTAGTATTGGACCACTCACAAACTACCTCTGTGATCACAGTCAAGTCATTGTAACTTGGAGCTTCAATTATTTCCTCCATACAATGAAAATATTTCTATTGGATCCCATAAGGCCTTAAACTGTAACTGTCTGTTTTGTTTTCTAGCACAAAAGCTCTGTGGAACCCAGGACATGTGTAGTGCTCTGGAAATTTTTGGAAGCCAAATGAATGTTAAAAACCTAGGTTGTATGGCCTGTTATGAAGTATTAAAAAATAGAGGAGTTCTGTGTGTGTGTGCGTTCACCTTAATAGAATCCGGATAGAGGCAGTTGGCGGGAAAATTTTCTAAAATCTTGGTTCCATAGAAATTCTTTTCCTCATAAGGTCTTTGTTCCTCTGCGCTTCTCCTCTGAGAAATGACCTTTGAGGAAAGGAAGGCTTGACCTGGATTGCTCAACTGTGCCCTAATAGTGAGTATCTCCAGAACTGAGGGTTAGCATCATGGTCCAGAGTTAGGAGAGCAGGTGACGTGTAGGTGCCCCTGTCATGCCAGTGGTGGGGGCAGAATATGAGTGTCATCATCCTTCCTATTACAGTAGCATGCACCACAGACAAGGACCTTCCCAAGAGAGGGACCATGCAAATACTGAGGCTTTCCCTTATTGTCTCTGTCCTCCCCCCACCCCCATGTGCAAGGAAAGATCTAAGATTCTGATGACATTCAGGTATCCTGCTGTACATCAGGGAATTATATTTTCTCCTATTTCCCTTTATTATAATTTGACGTTTCCTTTCTAAAGGAAATTGCCTTCTTTTGTCATTTATTCTGTTGCAATCGAATTTTTTTTCCTGCTTGTGTTGTGTCGGGGGATTGGTTAAAATGTTCAACTTCTTCAATCAGTATTGTTGGTTGAAAGACAAAAAAAGCAATGTCTCCCTTTCCTTCTGGGCTGATCAAATTTTATTTTCTAATTCATTTTTCTCAAACCCATTCACTCTTGGACTGCCTGAGGACTCATGAGGTGTTTGAATATTTTACCTTGAATAAGTATTAAAGCATGATCATTCCTGACCTGGCTCTAAAATTCCTCTTCCACTCACTTACTTTTCCTCTCTGTGTTCCAGACAATCAAAGGCCCATTTGCCTTTCCCTCTGGGAAGTTGTTTTCTCTTGCCTTTTCTCCTACTGGTTCCTGAGTGCAACATCCCCTGCTCCATCTACCCAGCAAAATCTGCAATAATGCTCTCTCGTGTGCCCACTCACTGGTTGGAAATACTTTCTGAACTCCCATATGTGTTTTGTAACCATCTTTTAACCCTAATCACATTTTGCTTTGCCTTGTTATTACCATCCACATGATACTACTCTCACATTAGATTGTAAACTCTTTGAGGACAAAGGTGGCCTCCAGCAATGTTTGCTGATTGAAAGAACAAATGTTTTTCAGCAAAGGCTTTGAAAAATATCTATGTGAAATATTGTTGAAATAATTACATTATTAGAACAGTTGATGAAATTTGAATTAGGTCTATAGATTAGATGGTAGTATTGCATCAATGTTAAATTTCCTCATTTAGATAGTTCTACTATAATTATATAGGTGAATGTCATTCTTAGGAAATGTACATTGAAGCATTTACAGGTATAGGGGCATGATATGTACAAATTACTCTCAAATGGTTAAAAATATGTATATATATTGCTTGTATATACATGTATGTAGATAGTGATAAAATAAATGTGGCAAAATCTTAGCAACTGGTAAGTCTTGGTGAAGGTCATACTTTGTTCTATTTCTGTAGCTATCAAATACATTTGAAATTATTTCAAAGTAAAAAGTTAAAAAATGAAACAGTAATTAAATTTTATATACCATCTAATCAGAGATAATCAGAAAACCAATTCAAATGCAGGAAAATAAAAGAAACATTTCTTTGTAGATGAAAAAGTAACTCAGAGAAGAGTCCAGGATCCATTCATTTAATATTTTATAAATGACCTGTAGAACAGAGCACATGATGAACTCTCCAAGTTATTGTGAGGCAGGTCTATTCTTCTGGATAGTCAAATGCAAAATGGTTAAGGATAAATGGCGGGATAATCTGGGACAGCGCTTTGTGTGGAAAAGCAGCAGGTGTACCTCAAAACACAGGCATTGTGAGGTCATGCCTCCAGGAACAAAACAACTCGAACTGTAATTAGAAGATGATGGGCTCTTGCCAAGAATTATAATGTAGGGAAAAGGTTTTAGAATCTTTGTGAGTGGTGTCTTCTGTGTGCTACTGCTAATGAAGATGCCAACAAAATGGTGGGCATTATTGAGAGCTATTTTGGGAGTCAAACAAAATATTTTTGGTGTAGACATGTTGAAATATAGGCATATTGGTCATCTATTGCTATGTAACAAATTTCCTCAAAACAACAAACATTTATTACCTCACAGTTTCTGTGGGTCAGGAATTTAGGAGTTTAGCTGGTGGTTCTGGCTCACGGTCTCATGAGACTGTAGTCAGTGTATCAGCAGGGGCTACAGTCACCTGAAGGCTTGACGGGCTGGAGGATCCACTCACATGGCTATTGGCAGGAGGCCTCAGTTTCTCCCTATGTTGATCTCTCTATAGGACTGCTTGAGTGACATGGCACTTTAATGACATGGCAGCTGGCTTCCCACATAATGGTGATCCAAAAAGCAAGATGGAAACTGTAATGCCTTTGATGACCTAGGTTTGGAAGTTGTACTCTGTCATTCTTGCAACATCCTATTGGTTACACAAGTCTATTATATTCATTGTGAGAAGGGCTTACACAAGGGAGGGATCACTGGAGGCCGTCCTGGAGACTGGCTACAACAATAGGGTATAATTAGGGCTGCTAAAGCATGGTTTTTGGAAAAAGGAAAGAAAGTAAATTTTAAAAAAGGGATATGAGAGCTTTTTTATTTGGTGGACAGGCCAAAAATTTAGGACTCTTCAGGTTGGGAAGAATGAGTAGGAATGTTATTGAGGAATAGTAAATCATGAGAAGTTTAGGAAAATAAATATGATTTTATTCACCACATTCTGGAATGAGAGGTAGTGTTTGAAGTTTCTTTTTCTAATAAAAAAAGAGATGTATTCTTTTCCCAGTAGGAGATAAAAAGACTGAATGGAGAAAACATAACTGGGATTCAGAATGGTTTAAACTCAAAACAGCTCTCCTAAATATCAACCCTATTTTCTATTATTTTTCCTAGTCCTGCCAATTCTTTCCTTCATTGGTTTCTCACCTACTTCTCATTCCTTAGGCTACCACCTCGGGAAGGGCAGTTTCACTGCACACCTGAATGCACTAACCTCTACCCACTTTCTTTGCCTCCAGTCTCTGTTCCCTTGGTTGGATTTTGCACACCTTGTCTGTGTTAATCTCCAAAACACCTCTTTCATCAAATAATGCAGCCTGCTCAAAGACTTCTACTGCGGATAAGATAAAGTCATTTGCACTCCTTAGCCTGGTGCTTGAGACCCTTTTTTTTTTTTATTAACGTTAATAGCCACACTCATTTAAGATATTCTTAGAAGCTTCCAAGGAATGCTGTGTGACTGCCATTGTAACATGATTTAATTTGACTTAGAAGAATATCTTTGTTGTGGTATTTGATGTTAGCAAAATGACATGAGGCCCCCCCGACAAAAAATATATATAGCACTTGTACTGCTTCAAATGAATAGTTATACTTGGGCAAAGTAATAACGCTATTAGAATAACCAGCCTTGCACGGTGAAAATAGAAATCATGACAGTGCCTCAAGGATTTCTTTTATCAGCAAAGTAGTATTTCCGCGGAAGGCCTCAAGTGAGGTTGTTCTCAGAGCAACCATTGAGTGTCACTCTTTTGACACCTTTAATACCCCTAAGCTGGACCTTTTGTACTCTATTCACAGGCTCAAAGCTCCAGGAAGAACACAGCACACTACCTTCTGCCCCACCTGGGCAGCCTCTCTGAGTAGTTCACGGAAAAGCTAGTACAGCCTTTGTAAGATGATATGATAGAGTGATCAAGTGAAATAGGTGGATCTTGGTATCTAGGGGGAAAATTGTGGAAATGTGGCTATTCTTTTTTTTTATTATTGAGATATAATTGACATGTAACGTTATATTAGTTTAAGGTGTACAACATGATGATTCAATATTTGCATATATCGCAAAATGATCAACACAATAAGTCTAGTTAACATCTATCACCACACAGAGTTACAATTTTTTTCTTGTGATGAGAACTTTTACGATTGACTCTCTTATCAACTATCAAATATACAATACAATATTATTAACTATAGTCACCATGTTTTACATTACACCCCTAGGACTTATTTATTTTGTAACTGGAAGTTTGTACCTTTTGACTGCCTTTACCTATTTCACCTACCCCCGCCTCTGGCAACCACCAATCTGTTCTCTGTATCTTTGAGCTGATTTTCTTTTTAGATTCTACATATAAGTGAGATCATATAGTATTGTGTAACCATGGGCCTTCTAGGACCAGTTTAACTGACCCCATCTTATCAACAGAGTAATTAAGAGTTGTTTTTCAGGATCCGAGAGTTCCCCCTTGTCTAGTTCAGGCTGATTGAGATCACCAACCCATCAACTGGGCCTGTGCAAATGCCCAGTAAGTCACCCTTTTGATGTAAAAGACTGAAAACTCCACCCTCAGATCATGCTAACACCACCATTGTGTGAACATGCATCCTATGAAGAACCGTGAAGCTTGACTACACTTGCGCGGATCATCAATTACCTCACTTCTCCTTACTTCCAATCATTTATCTCCACTCTTTAGACTGCCCTGCCCTTCATCCCATAAATTTTGCCCCAAGCCCTGGATGGGGAAGACAAATCTGAGAGCTGATGCCTCCTGTCTTCTTTCTGATTGATCTCACAACAAAGCTGTATTCTTTTCTCAAAAGCTGATGCCATAATAAGTGGCTTTTTAAATGCTCATTGGGTAGGAGAACCCCATCTTTCTGTGATAATATTTGTCTTTCTCTGTCTGACTTATTTCACTCAGCATAATGCCCTCAAGGTCCATCCAATTTGTTGCAAATGGCAAGATTTCCTTCTTTTCTATGACTGAATAATATTCCATTGTTTATCTATCTATCCATCCATCTATCATCTATCTTATCTATCTATCTATCTATCTATCTATCTATCTAATCTATCTACCTACCTACCTACCACATCTTCTTTATCCATTCTTCCATCAATGGACACTTACGTCATTTCAATGTCTTGGCTATTGTAAATAATACTGCAATGAACATGGGAGTGCAGGTATCTTTTCAAATTAGTGTTTTTGTTTCCTTTGGATAAATACCCAGAAGTGGAATTGCTGGATTATACGGTAGTTCTATTTTTAATTTTTTGAGGAATCTCCATACTGTTTTCCACAGTGCCTGCACCAATTTACATTCCACCAGTAGTGCACGAGGGTTCTGAAATGTGGCTATTCTTCATCAAGAAATTAGTTTTTGTTTAGAGAACTGTGAGAGGATTTTAGGGGTAGGAAATGAGCTCGAGAAAAAACTGGATGAGGGCACCCAAGATATTTCTATGTGTGCACCTAATGATTCTAGGAAGAGAACACATTTTTAGGGCCAGAAAGAATTGTCTGGAGTCATTTATCCCTCTGTTGTTGAAAAATAAATTAGCAAGTCAACGCCCCATTATTTATTTCTCCCTAACACACTGATAAAGGAACTACTCCCTATCATCAGAACCCAGACTCATCCACTGTAAGGATTTTATTCAACCTGATTATTTATTGAGTTTTTGTGGTTGAATAAGCAAAGCCTGCCTTCGTAGTAGGCAGCAGGAGTTAAATCTGCCTGCTGTGTTTCCTCTTTCTAATAGAAGCACTTGAGGAATGCTAATCAGTTGTACTGATTTTCTGTTTTGATTTTTCCATAATAATTAAGTGAATGATATGGAATGCAATCAGGTTTGGCACTAGGGGGTTCATGCAAATGACAGTTTATTTTTTTACCTTTTAAATTTCGTTAAATGGAACCATAAGGAAAGTTATTTGAAGAGGAAGACTGGGTGGGTGGGGATAGCTTAACACTCAATTTAGAGTTTTGAGTATTTTCAAAATGTCTATTTTAATGAAGTAAATCACCACTGTGTTGCCTTTTTTTCAATTGAAATGACACTATTTTTTAAAGATTGTATTTTGTTTTCATTTGTATTCCAAGTGGAAGATTATAGTGTAAGACAAGATGACACAGCTTAAAAGAGAGAAATGAGGAAGAAAAATGTATTGAACTTTTTTCCGTCAGGGTAGTCACAAATGAAAAAAGGTACCCACGTGTACTCATCAAAACCTGTAGAAGAAAACAAATAAAATAGGGAACAAGTATATGTACTGCCCTATCCACTTATCTGGATTGCCTATCAGTGCCTTTATTAAACAAGACAGAACAAAAGGAAGGGCCACCCATGTTTCTGAATATAGTGAAATGTTGCATTTCTATAGTTCTTTCCAACTCATTGGCATATTTGTGAAATATCTTCTCTCCCCACCATTTTTAACATTTGAATTATTTTCTCAAACGGTTTTAACCAGTTTATGTGAGTTTGCATGGTCCCTGTTTCTGGATCTAGCAATTCTTTTTGCTTTGGACATTTTATACTTTAATGTAGATTATTCTAGAACTCAGTTAATTTTCTAGTTTTAATTTGGAAAATGCTTTGGGAATAAGACACCAAGTGACATATATATACATTTTTTAATGTACTGATATTTCCCCTTCCATGAACGCGGCCAGCAGCTTTCCAATGCAGTTTGATTTTCCTGTATGCTGAATTTCAAAAGCAATAAAGGAGGTGACCAAATTCTGCTTTTTTTCCTGCCATTTCTGTAGAGAGGTTAAAGTCTTCATAGGGCCATTCATCAAGTGTAAAGCAAGAAGGGATACCAAAAGATTAGCGGTAAAAATTTTACATTAAAAGAGAACACACAGCCTCTTTCTTTTTCTTGGCAGTTTGAGTCATTGCTTGCAGCAATTTCTAACTTGACAGACTAAACATTTCTAATTGGGAAATGGATGGTTTGAGTCTGAGATGGTGACTCAGGATATAAACTTTCTAATTTGGGGTATAATTGTTTTTGAATAGATGGCAAATTACTGCTGACCAGCCCTCGTTTTGTCTTTGAGGAAAGAATGAAAGTTAATATACATATTTCACACTTCATTGAAAGGAAGTAGTTATCCTGACATAGATAAAGCAATGAGATTTGCCAGGCTTGTTACAACCAAATGTATTAAAGGTTTTCTTTTTTGGGTGGATGAGGAAAACACTAGCGGGATATCATATGTCTTCACCTGTGAAATGGGGTTATTAAAAATACCTACTCCTTAGGTAAGTTACTGGGAGGATTAAATAGATAATTCACATCAAGCATTTGGCACTGTGCCTCGCACACAGTAATCAGTCACGAAATGTTAGCTGTTATTGTTTATCGTCATCATCATCATTACTTTTTTATTCATTCCTGTTAAGTGGAATAGCTTCTTTAGTTATATAATGTTAAGCTTGAGATTTTACAACTTCATGATGGTTAGCGTGTGAGAAACATCAATAATTTGAATTAATTTATAAGCCATATTTTGGTTCCCCATTTGTGCTTTATATGTTGGAATTATTTCGTGATGACTGAAATTGCCTTTTTAAAGATTTCACAACCTCTCATAGTGACTTACTCTACCTTTTAATTATCCTACAGATTCATGATTTTTTTCCTTATTCCAAATCAAACATTTTCTTTTGTTTTAGCCTTTGTGGAGTTAGAGATAGTTAACTTGCCAGAATATACTTAACATACTTGTCCTTATAAACAATTTTGAAGAATTTAATACTTCTTCATTTGACCTATTCTCTTGAATTTGAAGGATAAACTATTTCCTAAGGTTAGGTTTTTGCTGGTATTGTTGTTTATTATTTGTTTGTTTTAAGGTAAATTTACCTTTTTAAACCACAAGGTTATTATTCAATAAATTTGGCTCCCAAATACTAAAAACTGGTAATCTCATGGTGTGCAAAATTAATATAACTTCTCAAAATGCCAGCTTTCACCCAGAAAACAACTATTTTGGTCATATCATCTGGTCTATTGTTCCTAGTTTCACAAGTTTACCAGCAGGCAGGTTAATGCTTGTTTTCTTTTTAATTAGTAAATGGATCAGCTATTTCTAATTCCACGTCCATTTTTATAATGATTATATAAAATCATTTTTTGTAATATGACAATTAAACTTTTCTTTCTTACTAAGTAAGTTCCTGGGGGTGAAACAAGGGGTATGATTTCCGGGGTCATGCCATTACAATCTTACTCACCCAAGCTGACCAGTGCCTGGCACACAGTAGGTGTTCAACAAATGCCCACAGATGACTTCATTAGAATATCTCATAGGAGCCTCACACTTGACATATCTAAAACTGAACTAAAACTTCCTCCCCCAAGAGGAGGAGGGCTTCTGTGCTTCCCATCTCAATGAGGGCACACTGTCCACCCAAAGGGCTATACCAGGAGTCGCTCCTCTCACTTCCACATTCAATCACCAAGTCCTGTGCATTCCACCTCCTAAAAATCTCCCAGATCCACTCAGTTCCCTGCAACCCCAATGTTACTTCCTTAGTTCACCCATAGTTGTGTGTCACCTGACCTCCCTCCAGTAGCCCTTCATCCCAAGGTCACTCTTTCCCTGCAGCCAGAATGATCTTTCTAATGTCACTGTACCCTTTACTAGCTCTCTGTTATCTTTGGGTGCAGTTCACATACTTTGCAATGGCTTATAAAACCCATTGTGATATGTCCTGTCCCTTTCTCCAGCTGAATTACAGTCATGGGTCACTTAACAACAGGGATACGTTCTGAGAAATGCGTCGTTAGGTGATTTCCACATTGTGTGAACATCATAGAGTGCACTTACACAAACCTAGATGGTACAGCCTACTACACACCTAGGCTATATGGTACTAATCTTATGGGACCACCGTCATATATGTGGTCTGTTCTTGACCAAAATGTTGTTACGTGGTACGTGACTATAATTTGAGCTCCCTAAGTGTGCCTGACTCTCCCTCACCTCCAGTTCCCTCTGCTTGGGACATTCTCCCACCTCTTCTTCTCTCTCTTTTGCTGGCCTGTTTTGCAAATATGTTGCTATTTGTTTTTCTATTATGATCTTTCTTCCTCTCAATAATACCAGGTTTGTTTTCTCTATCACTGACCTCCAAACAGCTTTACATGTTTTTTTATACACCTATGTAGAAACCTCTGTAAGATAGCTGGTTTTGTTTCTACTCAGCAGATGGGGAAACTGAAGCACTAAATGTAAGAAATGTAGGTCATGATTGTTAAATTATAAACGTCTTAATGGGCAGGGACAGAAACTAGATCTGTATTTTGTGTCCAGTTTTTGCGTGGTGCCTAGGATAGAGTGGGCATTCAGTGCACACTGAGTGAATTGTTGAATGAGACTCAGTTTGAGCCTGAGGTGCCTCCCTCTCGAGTCAATGGAGCTTCTGTTTCATCCTCTAGGAGAAACGAGGCCAGATTCCTCTGTGAGCCCTCTTCTTCCAGAAGGGAAATATGCCTGGTGAGAGAATCTGGAAGTCTGTGTCGTTCTGAGTTGGTCGGTAGATTCCTTTGATGTTGGCTGGCATAGATGAGAAGGGCTTTTGTTGTGGTGGCAATTAATGATGATTTGCACATTTTAGGAATTTACAAAATGGTAGCCACCCTGCAAACATAAGAAATACCTCTCGCTCCTGGACCGTGAAATCTGGTGACCCATCTTTTTAAATCCATGACTTGTTATGCATGTTTCAGCCCTAGTGACAACTGGTACTGAATGGTTGCTGTACTGAAAAGAATTCTGTTTGGGTCATTTTATTGGATTTCTAATTTGGATTTTTTTTTCTTGTAGGTTGTTCTTCAGAAAAAAATGGTTATTTCTTTGAACTCATGCCTGGGCTTTATCTGTTTATTGTTATGCCACTGGATCAGGACAGCATCATCTCTGAATCTTGAAGACCCTAATGTGTGTAGCCACTGGGAAAGGTAATAGTTCTGAATGTAGACTGAGAAATAATTTCTGATAAGTTTCTTTATATATCATCCTTATCAGTCTGATCTATAAAATTAGAATTTGAGGAGAAATTGTAAAATTGCTTTTATGTAAAAATTATTAGTTGTATGTAATAAATTAGATAGTATTATTCATCATGGTCTTATAGAATATATATTATGTGAAAAAAACCTTGATATATTGATTCTCACACAGGTGCAATTGTAAGATCCAGGGAAAACATTAATAGTTCAATTAAAATGATCTCCCTAATGTCTTCTCCCTGCTCTGTATCTATTTGCAATAATTTGATAGAGCTGGACTTATGCAATGGAACCAATGAGTGAGCACTGGAAGACTGTATGTAATAATCTACTTAAGTGTTGAAATGTATGACATAAAAAGATTGTGCTGTAAGTGACCTGAAAAGGAAGACATGATTTCTGGAGCAACTGGCAAGACTGCATGGAAACAATGTCACCTGAGATGTCCTCGAAGACCTGAATAAGATGAGTGGATGGCAGTGATTGGGAGGGGTTCTAAGAATGGAAGATAGCTTGAAACCAGTGCCATGCAGACCACTAAGGGCTGTGCCCAACAAGACTAGAGTCAGTACAGGATTGGAGGAGGGCAAGATTGAATAGATTATATAAAAGCAGATGGTGTAGTGCCCAGATCTGGGCCATTTGCAGTAGGAAATACAGAGGAAGTAGAAAACAATAGGTCATTCTCAGGGATCTTATAGTCCTTCTTAGAACACAAAAATAGCACAAACCATCTAGTGATATTGTAGTACAATCAAATGCAGTCTACACTGTTCTAATGTGCTATTTGCATTCCTAAGAAAGTATCTTTATCCAAAAATAACATTGCACATGCAAGTTTTTCAAACAAATAGAAGGTGTCATCTTTCTAGTATTCTCAAGTACTGGAGAGTAATATGTATTTTTAATAGCAATATAAGGCAACGACATCAAACTCTTGGTTTCTTTCTCCTATCACCTTCAGCACCACGATTAGCACACCACAGAATACACACTCTAATCACAGTTGTCATCTGCTGGTAGGATGAGCAAAGCTGAGAGCCTTTTAAGAACAGCAGCTGTATTATTCTAGGGGCACACTGGTTCCTCACTCATAGGATGATTTTTCGGTGAGGGCTCTTCCCCATCTCCATTGGCAGTGTTACAATCGGTAACAAAAACATATTTCCCTGATCGGTCAATGGAGTTACATACCTTTATGAAACGTTCAGCTGTAGAGGAAATATGTGTGTATAATGAAGTTCTCTATATTTGTGGTATTAACTATATTATATAGAATTTAAGGGGAGGGATCTCCTATTAATTATCTTTATAATTTTCGTAGCACCTCCCATAAAACATTTCACCAACAAAGAAGTAAGTATTTATTAAAGTAATAAAAATGAATCAGTGAATACAAGAATGGGTACATATCAAATTTAAAAAAGGGAGAGGCCATTGGTGTTTGAACTTCTTGGAGGATGATAGCTTTGGATAGGAGGAAAAAAATCAAATTTGTAGGATAGTGTGAAATAAGAATCCATGGGTCTTGGTAATACATTGACTGTAGAATGTGAAAGAGGCAGACAAGGCTGAGATTTAGAACTTGCTGTGTAAAGGAGTGGAGGTGTCATACATATGGAAAAATAAAAAGAAGAGAGTTGATTTGAGAGGGAAGAGATTAGTGTGGTTTTGCTATTTCAATTTGAAATAGGGGCCTGGAGTGTTGTGGGGAATGTAGATTTGGGAGTCACCAGCAGGAGGAGATGTAAACAGATGAACTCTCTGAGGGAAAGACTATAAAGAGAAAAGAATCCAAAATTTCAAGTAATCCAGTACCCACTCATATGTATGCATTTTGTCCTGATTCCTTGCTCAATATTTGACCAAACTTGACAACACATAATTGCATTGTTTTGTTCACCACTGATAATTCCCAGTGTCTAAAACACTCCTTGCATATGGCATGTGCTCAGTAAATAATTATTGATGGAATAAGTTCACCTTCTGATGGGAAATGAAATGACTAGATATAGACATCAGTGGGGGAGGTGAAAAGGGGGGAGAGTGACAGACAGATGGACAAGGGGCACATTAATATACAAACCTAATATAATTCCACTGCAGCACAAGTGATTAGAGTAACCTCTAAAGTACTCATTAATGGGGAGGGAAATTGAGCATGAAAAAATACAGAAATGATGGAGATTTTTTTCCCTGACTATATTTTTTCTATGAACTGCTAGAAAGGGGAATTGACAGCTACAATCTTCTTATTGATAAATTTCCTATTATAAGGCTAGATATGGATTCTTTGAAGAAAGGTGAAAGAAAGTGGAATTGTTTTGACAAGAATGGAGAAAGGAGTATGAATTAAAATGATCAAATAAATGTGCAAGAGACAGGTTCTCCTGTATTTTCAGAAGCTGAAATGGGCTTAAATTGAAATGGGGAGAGGAAGACTAGCTTCAAGAACAAAGTTTTTGGTAGTAGGGCTGAGTAGGGCTCATTGTAGGCTTTCCTTATATTAAGACCCACTTGTACCCAATGGTTCCGAGCCATGGAATCACCTGGATCCTTGCTTCTCAGAGTGTGATCTGTGGAGCTTTGGCATGGACATCACCTGGGAGCTTGTTTGAAATGCAGACTCTCAGGCCCTGCCTCAGATCTACTGAATCATTTCTTTTCAAATAAAAATATGCCTCATTTTAATGCAGCAATTGTGATTCTTAGAAGTTGTACTTAAAATGAAATTAAGGAAGATTAAATCATTTAAAATACACAGGAGTGCTTGTTATTAAAGTAATTCTGCACAGCATCCTTTTGCAAAATGAATAATTCCACGAATCATCTATTCCTTCTCCCGTCTCCTTTCCCTGTTCTGTGAGTTTGTGTTTCCATCTATTGGGGTTTCTTCTAAAGAAGACACAAATGAAGAGAGGCCAGTCTTTGCCCAGCCTGTTGGGGGTGGAACACAGAAGTGGTAGTAATCGAAGCAGCAGTCCTGAAGCAAGCAGAGATAGAAAATGGTGATTATTACCATATCTGATTAAAGTAACAAGATAATTTTGGCAGATAAAATGTAATTAACCACTTTGGAATGTGTCCAAGTGATAATGACTTTTTACCCCTTGTTCTTTGACCTTAAATTAAATCTTGCTGGAGTTTCTCCCTGGATAATACTCGATAGGTTAAAATCACAGTTACGATATATTTTCAGTGTGTTTGAGAAGATTAAACAAAGAAACAGGAGATAGAGTTTTGCACCTTGATGCTGAAAATAAAGTAGAATTGAGATCAGATTCCTTTTATACCACAGTTTGCCACTCATTGTCTGCTTTAGAAACTTTAGATGTTCTAGTGACATCTGAGAGGGTACAGAAGGGCAGGATGGTGTCTGAGGTTCCTGGTGTTAGTGCTGGCTGTAGACTGACCGCTAGCACTGGGAACTCAGTGTTGCTCATTTGTGATGATAGTGCGATTGGATTAGACGGTCAAGAAGTTTCCTTCCCACTCTGTGACTTTCAGAGCAGCTGCTGCTGAACATGCAGGTGTGGACTGTTAGCAGAGGCACTAGTTAAGCTAAACAGTAGCCCTGGCACTGGCCAAAGAAGCAGTGATATAGACCAGAGGAGATCAGTCCATTCTCAGAGACACTTCCCTTCATGTTGCAAGCATAGAGCTTCCAGAAAAGTGGCTCTTTGAAAAGTGACACCAACTTAATTGTCTAACAATAGGTGGGTATTGAGCAAATTAGGTGTAGTCGCTTATGGAGTATTTGGCAGTCATAATCTGAAGACTATTTATTGCCATGAAAAAATGCTTATGATGTACTTTTAAGTTAAAAAAGTAGGTTTCAAAATTATGTGCTAACATGATTATAATAATATAAAAACAAAAAAAATAAATCAAAATCCCCTAGAAACTGTAAAGAAGTACAGCAAAATGCTATTGGTGGTTATGTAAGAGTTATGGAATTCTGTCTCTTAATTTGTTTTCCAAATTTTGTAGTGTGATTATAATACCATTAAAAATGGAAAAAAAAGAAAGATTATATGGAAAAGAAAAAGTGTATAAAAAAGAACAAAAGAAATTTGGTATGAAAAGGCTTAGAACCCTTCTCCCGTAAACTTAAGTGAAAGCCTCAGTTTCTGATCAACGTGAAAAGTAATTTATATTCAATCAGTTCTGAACTGAGTTTGAACTTCTGGATAATTTTAATGAGAAGAGTCAAGTTTGAAGAGAAATGTGGAAAACATAGTGAATTCTATTCTCCTATTTTCCCCAAACTGTACAGATTTCGTCATTAAAACCATATCACTTTATTTTTAGCATTTACGTGCTGGCTTCTCTTGAGAGCCCTTTTAGGGCAGGAATTGCATAGAAGTTGTTCAATAAATGTTTGTTGAATTGGAATCCTAAATAAATCCTTTTATAGCAAAGAGCTTTTTTATTTCCTAAAACCAGAGAAGCATCTGCAAATGTATGCTGTTGGTGAGCAGCAAGTGACAAGAAGAGGAAATTCATTTAACATTTCCACTTATTTAAGCAATCTTCCCGGCTATTAGAAATTAGTGAAGGCATTTTCATGTTTGCTTGTGGAATCAGTTCCCCCATCCACATCAAATGGGATGTGTTTGGCCAGGATCTGTTTGTTGATTATCGCTTTTGCTCTCCAAGGCATATAGAACTTAACATCATAACGTGGCCTTTGAAATTTTACGGGAATAGTTCATCAGGTCTAGTTCCAACAAACTAATTTAGTTCAGCTAAATTAGTACTGTAGAGCCTGGTAGAACACATTTTTTTTTTTTGCCTAACTGGCACTAATTTAGAGTGGTTCCTTTTTCATTCCTATAGCACATGTGGAAAGTTGCTCTGTTTTGCTCCTGGGTCATGTAGGACTGCGCCTGTATGGCAGTTCCATACACAGAAGACATTCATTTGCTTTGCTCTCCCCTAGGAATGGGGAAATAATGCTGCAGGCCTCAAGATTCAGCTATTTACAAGCAGCTGGATGGAAGGGAAAAAAACTGGTGAGGAAATCTTAGAATTTGCATCAACTTGAACCTCAGGACACGGTTAGGGGTCTGAAGAACATATTAAAAGCTTAATATAATATTTCATTCCTAGACATTTATATTTTAAGAGTCCCTTTGCTTTACTCAAAAAGTTATATCACAGATGTAGGCAATTGCATACTCTATGCTCATCTGAACCTGTTCTTGCAGGTAGCAGCAGGAGTCATCTATTGAAGTAGAAGGAAATAGTCATCTAAAATATATGTTAGAAATTCAGAATGCCAAGTGGGAAGGGATCTTCAAGACCATCTCTGACCCCCTGATTTTAAGATGTGATAATCAAAACCCAGGCAAGTGAGGTTATCTGCTGAAGGTCACCCAGTTTCTCAGTGTCAGATCAGGCTTGTTAAAATCAACTGTTAACGAAGACCAGACTTAAATTCCCCGAGCAGACAAAACTAGTTAGTCATACAAGCAAATCCTAATTTAGCTTATTTTGTAAGACAAGCGAGATTAATTTAGCTTGGGTCAGTTCTTGCTTATGCCTCTAAAAATCATAAGTGAAACTTAAATAGTTTCCCCAAATTGATATGACCACTAACCAATTCCCTTTCATTTAAGAAAATTCTAATATTGTAACCAGTCACTGTGAAGAAGAAACACTCACTGTCTTTACACTATATAAGCTGCCTTATAACAATGTACCTTGGAGCCTCATTCCATGTTTTGGTTTGCTCCCAGTTTGCAAACTTTTTGGTGTGTGCACAAAGAAACTTTTACTAATTTCTACTTAAGTGATTCTTTGGTTTTACTTCTGTTTTTTAAGAACTTTTGACAGGATTATAACCCTGTCTTCTCATCAGTTATCTTTTTAGTAGGGCCTATTGCATCTGCCTAAGAGTTGCAGATGTTCCCTAAATTTACCTAGAAATCAAGTTGCAATGTCCCAAAGAATGAAATACACAAAATTGTGAATAGTGTGTGTGTTTCATGGATGTCCTATTGAAGCCTAAGTACATAATGACTAACAGAGACCAGCTGGAGAAAGAGATCTCGCTGTTTGTGGGGCCAGCGCTGCACAGCTTTCCAAATGGGAAGGTTCTGCCCTGTATCTCACCTGAATTCTTCAGGCAGAAATTTCAACTTCATTCCTTCTGTACCTTCTCTAGTTGATAGTTCCTCTTAATGAACTTGGGCTATTGATTTGCAGCAAGTGAATCCATGATTGTGGCCCATTTTGTTTGTTAATGTGAATTAAAGATTTTAGTGGAAATCTTTAAGAAACTGTTGATGAAAAGAGAATGGTTTGGAAAAGAGGATTCTCCAGATTTTCTTGTAGGCAGGAACTCTAAGCTCTTGAGCATGTAATAGACTGCTTTAAAATGAAGTATGGGATTGGACACTGAATGTTTTTTATATTTCATGGATGTTTTTCACCCACGTTCTTAGGCCCGTAGGATAGCAGGCTTTTACTTGAACAAGACGCTGCTAGTGAAAGTGCATTGGAAATGCAACAGCTGGCTGTTGGTATGATTATTTCAGGCTAAGTGTGTCAGCCATATGTATTGAACCGGGTTTAAAGACTTCTTTGTTGTTTTAATCTATAGGTTGGATGTATTCTTCACCGCCTGAGAAATAGGGCAGCCACATGAAAGCGAATGGTTCTAAATTCCAACCTGAGAAATATGCTCTTTCTGATTTTCAAGAATCAGTAGCAAAATGTACTCTGTTATGAATACTTAAATTGTCTCTTTGCTGATTACCCTTATTATTTGCATGCAGACTTAGATTGAAAACTTTTTGTAAAAGATTTTGGTTATCCCTAGACCCCTGGGGTGAGGAGATGGAATTAAATACAGAAAAATACTTGGTGATATGGTTTTATATTTAGGAATATCAGAGTTTATAGTGAATAATGGAGATTTTTTTGGGAAATTTGTAGTGTGAACTTGTCTTTTAAATATATTATTAATATTGGTCCTTTTGGGGTTCTGGTTTAAATAAAAACCTTTAAAAACATGGAGATTCTCTGTTAAAAGTCAGTGTGGAGTTGCAAATGGAGATAATTTAGCCTATGATTTTTTTTTGTACATAGTATATCATTAATGTAAGAAAGAAAAATTAATGTAAGAAAGAGAAATACTGATTCCTTATCTTTTCTCTTCTTTTCAGCTACTCAGTGACTGTGCAAGAGTCATACCCACATCCCTTTGATCAAATTTACTACACTAGCTGCACTGACATTCTGAACTGGTTTAAGTGTACTCGGCACAGGTAATGGGAGCTCAGATATATTTATGAGTTTGGCTAACTGGGAGGAGTCTGATACGGAGACCTTAAATATTTGAGAAGGTGCATCCATTCATCTAGTGAGGAGTTATGGAGTGCTTCTGTTGTCCTAGCTTTGCTCCAAATCACAGGAGATACAAAAAAGCAATAAGATTGTCCGTGCCTTTAAGGAGCTTACAGAGAAAGTGTCTACTGGTGACCATTGTTTGGTTAGCAAGAATTCATCCAGCTTTTGTGTTGTGCCTAACTGGGGGAGACCCTCTTAAGTGGACATCACCAGATATCAAGAAACTCATATCCCAGGATATGTTTCCATTTGAACATCTGACTCAATTTAGGCTAACTTGAATTTGACTTCTGCTTATGTAAAATAAGCCACATATTTTTTTCTATAAATGGGAAAACAGAAAACAAATGACATATTGAATATTAATGTTAATATGGAGGGGAACCATGATACCTTAATTTTATTTATAAAATACTTATAGTAGTATGAGTCATGGGTCTAGTGTGGCACCTGCTGGTTTACGCTGCACTAAGTGATGTCGTGCTTCATTTCATTTCTTCAGACCAGCTTTCCTTGGCCGCTCTATCTCAACTAGCATCCGCTTCCTGTCACACTCTCTTCCCTCACTCAGGCTTTATTTTTCTTCACTCCATTTAATCATTACCAGTCGTGATATGATATATTTCTTTGTTTAATGTGTATCTTTACTTAAATTGTACAGGTCTGTCTTCCCTAATAGAAATCTAAATTCCTTGAGGGAAAGATTTTATATTCTTTTGCTCACAGTGAACTATTTCCCCAGTGCCTAGAACAGTGGCTGGATTATAGTGAGTGCTCAGTAAACATGTGTTATATAAATGAATCAGTGAATGAATGAAGCTTTACTTAAATGGAAGGGTCTTTTGTCTATAAGCCTTCTATTTTATAGTGGGATGAGACTGCATTGTCATAGATTTTTAAAGGAATTCTCTGAAATTTTCCTTTAAAACATATGTAAGTGAATGACGATTAGATTAGTATCAGATGATATTAATTAATCCTTTTCCTGATATCTCAAGATAAGTGAAATAGAGAAGTCACAAAACTTCTGATCCCTTAAAACAAAGTGTAGTTTGGCTTAAATGGGCAGTCTTAATATATTCTTAGCAAATTGATGAGTTAGCATAATATTGGTCAAGACATATATTCCATGTTTCTTAATTATTTTGGAGTACTTTGCTTTTCATACCTTTATTATATTTAATAGCTCTTTTGTATTAAAATATAAATTTTTTGTTTCTAATCAAATTGCAGGTCAAAATAAGTAACAATGTGCTTTTTCCCACTATATAGAATCAGTTATCGGACAGCCTATCGACATGGGGAAAAAACTATGTACAGGCGCAAATCCCAGTGCTGTCCTGGATTTTATGAAAGCAGGGAAATGTGTGTCCGTAAGTAAGACCTTCATCTCTTTGAGGTTCACTTATCTTTCCCAGTGCTGGTTTGCGTCTGTTAATGGCAGCCGAGATGGAGACCTGGGGAGATGGGGCATCTTGGATCATTCCCTTTCACTCTTGGCTGCTGCTACCTTGGTCTGTGTAATGAGGAAAGCATTAGCTCTGTCCCTCTGTCCTATCAGAAACCTCCAAATGAATGTTGCTTGAGGAGAAAACAGTTGTTATAGAAAGATGATTCAAGGCTGGATGTAGCAATGTTAATTACAGCCTTCAATAAATGTCTCTTTGGAAATTGGTCAGGGGGTCATTAGACTTAGGGCACAGAAGAGAAGAGAGGCGCAACTTTCCCGCAGCACCTGACCAGAGTCCTGAGTAAACTTCCGAGAGGCCAGCCTGTTCTTTTCTGGTGCATAGAATAATGAGGCTTATTAAAAGTTGAGGAGCTTTCACAATAAGAAATGACTATAAGTCTGGGTCACAGAGTAGACCTTCTTTTTTCATTGTCATTTTCTCTCTCCCCATCTCACCAATTCATTCTGAGATGTTTTGAGAGAAGTTTGATATTTTATGATACACTTCAGAAAATCCTAGAATATCATATGGGGTGCAGTTTGCGATTGAGGTTTCTTACTATTGTGTATTGAATATGTAGAGGGGAGATCATTGAAAATGATTATATTCAAATATATTGGTTCAACACACAGCTAGAGGGGCCCCTTTGCTTTCTGAGCTGAGACACTGGTGTTTGGTAGTGTGGAGAGACACAAGATTCTGCTCTAATTTGGAGGCACTAGGAATGATTGGACACATCTGAGCTTAAGACTCTTCAGAGCCGGGTGATAGCGCTGGCTCTGCCACTGTTTAGTTGGGTGACATTGGATAAACCATTTTTACCTCTTTGAGGCTCCTTTGCTCTTGAGTAGAGAAAGGGCTTGGGGCCAGTATGTGTCCTCTTCCTTCCAACCCTGGATTCTATTCTTTATGTAGACAGGGCTGATTCCTCAACTTTGATTCAGAACCTGGGCTATATATGATAATAAATGTTCATTGAAAAAAATTAGAAAATGTAACTAAATAAAAAGAAGAAAATAAAAACGGTGAATTGTATTTTTGAATTACAATATTTAATCACAATATTTTGAATTTCACTGTCAGTAAATGTACTTCTGTAACATATTGCAAATGTTGGTATATTATTACATTATAAATATTTAACCAATTTTAGCTGTTGAATATTTATGTAATATACATGTTTTACCTATTATAAACTGCTGTAGAAGACGTTATTGTGGTTAAATCTTTGTTCATACCCTTAATTAATAGGTAAGGATAAGTTCCCAGAAGTCAAATTGATGGGTCAGAGGTATATACATATTTCTGAGATGTTTGGTGTGTTTCCAGTTTACACCCCACCCCCAGCAATATATGAGAATGTCTTTTTTGCTTATACCCCATGCCAATTTTCCTTTGGCTAATTTTTTCTTAATTTGCATGTCTTTTAATAATGATGCTGAATAAGAAAAATTACATGTTTATAATCAAACATTTTAGAGAATAATTGTAAACTGATCTCTGTGGCCTAGGCTGATGGGAGAATTTCAAAGGAAAGCACTGAGTGCACACAGAGTGAGACTGGGGAGGCTGGGTTTTGGGGTGACATTATCTTGGTGCCCTTGCCAAGTCTCAAACTTAGAAGCACAATTGTCAGCACACTGAGGGAGTAGTTCTATCCTCCAGGACTCATTTCTGTTGACCCAGGGCATAGGAATGATGTATGAGGCCAGAATGCTAATTCATTACATTACACAGAGCCTGGAGAGCTTGGGCTGTCTTCTGGCTGTACCTTCTCTCCTTGAAGGCCTGGCATGTGGGGAGCGTGGATCCAATCAGTTACAGCGTTTCAGTGCTTCATGGTCCCAGCCTTCCATAGCCCAACACCTCTGTCATTTTGTTCAATACTGCAGCCCATCTCAGAAAGCTAGGCAATTCCACTAGCAATGTCATACCTGAAAATTATAGTGGTAAAAGTAACTTTTCCTTTATCTTACACTAGACAGGTTGCAAGGTGTCCTCCTGACTGCTTGGACCATCATCTCTAGCATCTGCCTCTAAAATTCTCCTTTTTCCAAGCCTTCTTGGCTGACTAACTGCCCCTAGAGACTGAAACATTTTTCTTTTAGGTATGTTAATACATTTAATCAGCTTACTGTCTAGTCTCAGAGGCCTGGGAGCTATTTGGTCTTTAAGGGTATTTTGCATCTCTCCACTCTGATGTCTTGATTTCATAGCTCATCCCCACAGGGCAATCACGCTTCCCTTACTTCCTTGTTCTTGGGGGTGCCTCCAGTAAATCTTTTGTACTTTCAACAGCTGGCACTTGTGAGCACCCTTGTGGATAGAGAAGGAAGAGAGAACACACATTCTTGGTTCTGCTTTCATAATCTTTTTCAATTAGGTTTTGCTGCCAGGCACATAGCACAGTCATCATTTTTAACTGTTTCCGTTACCAAAAGGAATTGAAACACAGGAATCAGTTATAATTTTAGTTTAATTTTTGGTAGTCAGTTTACCTAGAAGGCAAAAAAGAATGATTTCATGCAAATACCTGTATTTGAAAAAAGTTTCTTTTAGGTAGCTGGAGTAGATCCTTCTGGAGAGCAAGTCCCATCCTCCCATCCCTCCCCACCCCTGCTTCATCCTGCCCAAGATCATACATTTCTGCTAAACTCTCAGGCTGTGCAGAAGCTGCTGGTCCATGGAACTTGCTTTGAGTAACAAGGTTCTGTATCCAGAAGACAAATGTATGTCATCAGGCAGGGAGAACCAAAACGGAGAGTGGAAGGAAGAGTGTGGGTAGAAGACTTTCCTAAGAATCTGGTGGAAAAAAAAGAATGGATTGGAAAATTTTCCACAAAGAAAATATTACTAGACATGAAGATGTTTATGATTTCTTCATGAGGTTTTAGCCTGTTCATAAAATTAATTAAACTTAAGTTTATTCATCCTTCAGGATTACTGTTCTTGCCTAATCCTGTGTTTTATTGCTTTTGATTTGGAGAAATTCAAATATTAATGAAGAAATGCCCAAAGGAATGGTTTTAATGTGTGTGTGTACATTTATACGTGTATATGTGTATGTAGTGTATGTGTATGTATGTATATATGGGTTTGTGTATACACTTTTTTTAGTTGAGAGATAAGTGACATATAACATTATATTAGTTTCAGGTATAGAATATAATGATTTGATATTTGTATATATTGTAAAATATATACAAGTTAATTAACAGAAGTCTAGTTGACATTCATCACCACACATAGTTACACATTTTTTTTTTACTTGTGATGAGAACTTTTAAGATTTACTGTCTTAGCAACTTACAAAATATACAATACAAAATTATTCACTATAGTCACCATGCTGTACATGACATCCCAGGACTTATTTCTTTTATAAATGGGAGTTTGTACCTTTTGACTGCCTTCACCCATTTTGACCACTCCCCACCTCTGGCAACCACTAATCTGTTCTCTGTATCTATGAGCTTGGTTTTTCAGTTTTTTTCGGTTCCACATATAAGTGAGATCATACAGTATTTGTCTTTCTCTGTCTGACTTATTTCACTCAGCATATATGCCCTCAAGTGGCATATATGTTGCAAATGGCAAGATTTCCTTCTTTTTTATGGTTGAGTAGTATTCCATTTTGTATATGTATACCACATTTTCTTTCTCCATTCATCCATCAGTGAACACTAAGGTTGTTTCTATGTCTTGGCTATTGTAAATAACGATACAATGAACACGGGGGTGAAGAAATTTTTTCAAATTAGTGTTTTTGTTTCTTTCAGTTAAATACCCAGAAGTGGAATTGCTGGATGATATGGTAGTTCTGTTTTTAATTTTTTGAGGAACCTCCATACTGTTTTCCATAGTGGCTGTACTAATTTACATGCCCACCAATAATGCACAAGTGTTCCCTTTTCTCCACATCCTCACCAATACTTGTTATTTCTTGTATTTTGGATAATAGCCGTTCTAAGAGGTGTGAGGTGATACCTCGTTGTGGTTTTGAATTGCATTTCCGTGATTAGTGATGTTGAGCATCTTTTCATGTGCCTGTTGGCCATCTTTATGTCTTCTTTGGAAAAATGTCTATTCAGATCCTTTGCCCATTTTTGAATTGGATTGGTTTTTTTTGTTACTGAGTTGTATGAGATCTTTATATATTTTGGATATTAACCCCTTATCAGATAAATGATGTGCAAATATTTTCTTGCATTCGGTAGGTTGCCTTTTCATTTAGTTGATGGTTTCCTTTGCTGTGCAAAACCTTTTTAGTTTGATGGAGTCCCATTTGTTTATTTTTGCTTTTGTTGCCTTTGCTTTTGGTGTCAAATCTAAAAAGTCATCGCCAAGACAGATATCAAGGAGCTTACTGCCTACGTTTTCTTCTAGGAGTTTTATGGTTTCAGGTCTTATGTTCAAGTCTTTAATCAATTTTGAGTTGATTTTTTTGTGTATAGTGTAATATAGTGGTCCAGTTTCATTCTTTTGCATGTGGCTGTCCAGTTTTCCCAGCGCCATTTATTGAAGAGACTGTCCTTTCCCCATTGTATATTCTTGGCTGCTTTGTCATAAATTAATTAACTATATACTCATGGGTTTATTTCTGGGCCGTCTATTCTTTTCCACTGATCTGTGTCTGTTTTCATGCCAGTGCCATACTGTTTTGATTACTACAGTTTTGTAATGTAGTTTGAAATCAGGGAGTGTGATGTCTCCAACTTAGTTCTTCTTTCTCAAGATTGCTTTGGCTATTCAGAATCTTTTGTGGTTCCATACAAATTTTAGGATTGTTCTATTTCTGTGAAAAATGTGATTGGAATTTTGATAGGGATTGTACTGAATTTGTAGATGGCTTTGGGTAGTATGGTAATTTTAACAACATTAATTCTTCCAATCCATGAGCACAGAATATCTTTCCATGTATTTGAGTGTTCAATTTCTTTCATCAATGTCTTATAGTTTTCAGTGTACAGATCTTTTGCCTCCTTGGTTAAATTTAATCCTAGGTATTTTATTCTTTTTGATGCAATTGCAAATGGTATTTTTTCCTTAATTTGTCTTTCTGATAGTTTGTTATTAATGTTAATAATTAAATTTTGATTTACTGAAGTTATAAATCCAAAAACCTAGTTGTTTCTTAATCTAAATTTAGCTTATAGATGTTTCACTCATTAGTCTAATAAACTTGAACAAACACATTAAAGGGCCTTTGATTAATGCTTTACAAATTTAAACACTGAAGTTTTTAAAATGGAATTTATATATTTAATAAATTCGATTTCCATTTTAAATAATCCAGCTTCTGAGCTGACAAACCGTCCCATGTGCTTAAACAATTTTTGTAAATCTATTAAGTTCAACTTATTAATAAGGTGAAATCTTAAGTTCCCTTAAATGTTCTAACATTGTATTTGTAAGATTTCAACTTTAAAATAACATTTCTAATAATTATGCTATACACATTTTAAAAATGAACTTAGACCGTCCTCTTATTCTAACAGTCCACATTCTTTTAAATGTTACAAATATCTTCTTAAAACTAAAATTATAAACACTATGGTTTTTGATTCTCTTACACGTTTTTTATATTAAATTCAAAATATTCACAAGGCTGAAAGATAGTTACACTCTAAGCAAATAATTATGTCACCTCATGTTTTATGGTTTACTTTTAAATAAAATTTAAAATTTAGGTGATCTATTTTCAGTTTGCTGAAGTTATTTATTTATTTATCTATTTGTAATAAAAAATATATATAACATTAAATTCACCATCTTAATCATTTTTAAGTGTATGGCTCTGTGGTGTTAAGTATATTCACATTGTTGTGCAACAGAACTCTAGAACTTTTTCATCTTTCAAAACTGAAGTTATTTTTAACTTAGGACTTATTATTAAATTCGAATTCCCCTTCTCCCTCCCTCCGGCCTGTGGCAACCGCCTTTTTCCTTCTACTTGCTGTTTCTAGGGTTTTGACTACTTTAGATACTTCATAGGAGTGAAATCATACAGTATTTGTCTTTTTATGATGGACTTATTTCATTAGTATAATGTCCTTGAACTTCATCCGTGTTGTAGCCTGTGACAAGATTTCCTTTTTGAAAGCTACGTAATATTCCTTTGTATTGTTTTCTGAACTTTTTTAAATACTAGAGAATATGGTCCTTGATTACTACCTTGATGGAATGTACTGAGCCCATTGTCTATTCTAGAAGTTGTATCCTGTATCCCTTAGATTTAAGACATATTATTTCCTTGTCCTAGTTTTCAAGTTAGATTAGAAATCTTCAACACAGTTGGCTACCCTAATTGATTGAATTTTGTGTATCTTTAGCTAGTGAGATTTATAAATGTATTTTTTTTGGCCTAACTTTAACTATCATCATAATTGCTACAATTATGTGTTCTTTTCTATATAATTCTTATTTTTTATGACCACACATCTCTTGTAAATATTAAAATGATATCCAATTGCATTTTGCAAATCTCGTGGCTGTGTTTACATGTGAAATCATAACCTCTAAGCTCATCTTGTTCACCCTCTTCCACTCTGCCTTTGTGCTGGTTCCACGTATGGGCTGAAGTTATAAGAATGGCAGTTGTGTGGCTCTTCCTCCAGGGCATTAATATCCTCTATAAGGTCAGCAGTCTTCAGACGCTTCCCATCATCCATCTTCTCAAACCCCCTCCCCCCACCCATGATTCCAAATAGTTCTTTAATTTAGAATTTTGCTCTTGTTCCTAGAATGAAAAGATACATAACACAAATTGACCTAAAAATAGTGTGCGCCAAGATTATCTGTTAGCATCTATTTCCCCCTCACTGTTTTGCCTGCCTCGCTTCCTTCCCGCCTTCCCTCCTTCCTTCCTGTTGGACATTTAAATAGTTTAGTGGCTATAGTGAGCATCATTTTATATCTCTTGGCACACGTGAACAATTCATAAGATAAGTGGGATTTCTGGGACAAAGGATGTACATGTTGAATCAGTAAGGATTAGGTTCGGCTGTGGGTTAAAAGTTGTTTATTTCTCACATAAGAGTCCAGAGGTGGGTAAACCAATGGGGCACCCAGGTAATTTCCACCCTTCTCCTCCACCACATCTAGGGTGTAGCCTTCATCTTCATGTACCATTATTGATCTCTATGCGTCAATTTAGGTCTCAAGTAACGGATGGAAGAGGCGGGAGAAACAGGCAAATGGCAATGCCAGCTGTGTCCTAAGGAAAAGTTCCTAGAAGCGATCACATTCCATTTCCACTTTGACTAGAATTTAGTCACATGGCCTCACAAAGCTGCAAGGGCGTCTTTATTCTGGATGGTCAGGGGCCCCATAAAAATATATTTCTGTGGGAAGAGAATAATGGATATTGGGAGCAATCTGAGCCACACTTTAAGACTTTTGGATACCAATTGCCAAATTGCTGTCCAGACAGGTTGTAATAACTTGCATGCCCACTAGTTGTTTATGAATGTGCCCACTTCCCCCATATCCTCACCAACACTAGGTATTACTGTTGCTTTCAACCTGTTGGGTGAAAATATGGTATCTTGCTTTACTTTGCATTTCCTTAATTAGTAGTGATGCTGTTCTCCTCAAAAATATATGTTTATATATTTGATCCATTTGTATTTTGGTTTCAAGAACAGAAGCAGGCTAGGGGATAAAGTGAGACTACTTTGTTCTTCAGAGAGCCACAGAAATGCTGATTAGAAACAACTAGTGGCAGTGGAGAGAGTGACAGGCTGATTTCAGGGCTGGTAAAAGAGACAGTTTGAGACTGAGACTTGAATAACAGATGCCAGGGTCAAACCAGCAGAAGGCCCAAGGCCTTCAGAGCCCATTACACTCATCAACATTACTGGGGTCCGTTCTCTCGTCACCCCAGAGTTCCATGCATCCCCCTTTCTCAAGACCTCAACTGTTTGCAGCTCCAGGGATGGTTTGGAGCCAGGGCAGCCTCTTGTCTTCTCCCATGGTCCCCCATCATGAGCGCTGAGGAGAGAAGAATCATCTCTGGTCCTGTGGTCATGACAGGAACCCTAGGCAGCCCAAACTGAAATGCGAATGCTCTGGTCCATGGAAAGGAGACGTAGGCTCATGACCTCCACAGTACCGGAGTTGTAGAGTAAATGAGCATTTGAGGCTGCCCCAGGCACCTAACCGTTATTTGCAACATTAGAACTCCAGGAAAATGTATTTGGAGCTACACACACTGATTTTCAAACACATCTTTGGAACCTGGCCCTTTAGCAAGTAGGGATCACTTACAGATTTGATCTCATGGGACTAGGAAAAGCTCACAGGAAAAGCAGCAGCAGAGTGGGAAGTTGGCATCTATCCCTTTGTGGGAAGGATTGATTAATCCCAAGACAAGGCTGGCCATACATTCTCAGTCCAGTGTCCCTGGCTTCACCATGGCTGATGACAGAGAAAGCAGATCATTGTAAGCAGGGCTGCTTGCAGCAGAATTGTGAATGGACAAAGGGCACGGCCAGAGCTCCCTTCTCCAGTCCAGCTCCCCTCCCTGCCCCAGATGCCCTGTCTTCTGCTGGATGCTGCTGCTAAGGAAGGGACCACTCTGATGAATGTTTCTTTAGTGGTGGACTTAACTCTGTTATCCTATTTTTGTTAGATGGAGGAGATCAAATGCTAACTTAATTAAAGCTGTAATGGGGGCATTGCAGACATTGTGACTTGCAAGGAAAACATAGGAAGAGGTTTGGGGACTGGGTCACCCACTCTATTCCCTTGTAGGCCAGCTCTGATGGTAGAAGATCAGTTCCCATGGATGTGCCCTGCCTGTCTTTGGCACTCGTTAAGAGAACTTTGGAACCGTAAATAAAAAGTTTTAACTCCCACACAGTGAACTGTATATGATTTCCTGTTCTTAGCAGCGACGAGTGTGACAATCGATTACCAGAGCAGTGAATGAATATTCACAGCTGATTTTTAACTTGGCTGGTTTTATGAAAAACTGAACTGGCTTTAGGCAAATAAGGAGATAGAACTGTGGTTGGTGTTTATATAAAAAATAATTCCTGCAGATAAACTTCACTCTTGTTTGAATGTCATGCTTCAGTAAGCAATGGGATTTAACCCCAAATTTTGGGTTAAGGGTTTAAAGACATCACTTACCCAGGACTATTTTCCTTCCAGGAGACAGGCCACACAGGTGGGACTTTAGGGGCCACATTAGGCTATTTGCCATATAAGCTATACATTTCCCCCTGTTTCTTCTTTTTATATTGGAATATTATGTTTTGTTAAGCTGGAGTTAACAAAAAGCTCCCCTTTTAGGAGAGACGATAACATCTCTTGGAAGCGGCTACCTGGAACATTGTGTTTAGAAGGATTCTGAGGCCATCCATGTCTGTGCTAAGAGAGAGAACAGTGACGCATTAGTGATTACTGTCATGGTCATTGGGTGGCCCAAGTGCCCCACATTTGCAATCCCTATATTAGACTCTTTCTGGCATTTTGGACCTCTTGAGTCATGAAGATATCAACTGAGGTTCCTGAGTCATGCACCTGGCCATGGGCTCCTGTTATACCTAGCTTCTCCATTTAACTGGGAAGTCAGATGTACTTTTCCTGCTATTGTCCCCAGAAAAATGAGCTTCCTCTTCGTGAGCTGGAATATTTGCCAAGCTAACTCAGGATTCTATCGTCAGCCGTTTTATTAAGGGAATGGAAAAAGATTTTCGCCAGCCACATTTTGCCTCAGTGTCAGCCATACGAGGGTCTGATTGGAGGGAGATTACAGGTTTGCGCAAATTGTCCAATAGAATAAGACTTTTGGGAAGAGCTGCTCTGCAGGCACTTGTTTCTCCCCCTGGGGATTATGGAAGGACACATCTAATTCTTTTTTTTTTTTGTGGGGAAGACCAGCCCTGAGCTAACATCTGTTGCCAATCCTCCCCTTTTTGCTGAGGAAGACTGGCCCTGGGCTAACATCCGTGCCCATCTTCCTCTACTTTATATGGGACGCCGCCACGGCAGGGCTGACACGCAGTGCGTCAGCAGGTGCCCGGGATCCGAACCTGGGAACCCGGGGCTGCCAAGCGCAAACTAAACCGCTGCGCCACCGGGCGGCCCCCTACATCGAATTCTTTATCCAGGCTTCATGTCATTTTGGTCTTTTGCTGCTGAAAAGTTTGGGCTCAGTTTTTTCAGGGTGAGAAGAGCTGGAGTGCAGGCCAGATGCCTTGTTTGGGGCTGTGAAGTTGCAGGCTTTGGTGGAGGGCTGTGTAGGGGTGAGTGGGCTTTTCTGGGGGATTTGGGGAGTGTGGTGAGAGTTTAAGGAGACAAGGAGCACCCCTCTGAAGTTGGAGGCAGTCTGAGCCTTCTGCTCTGGGTTTGTTTGACTCTCACAGGCTTCTTTAATAAAGTTGTGATCTTGTCAAATATTTCCAAACCTTGCTGTGTAGCCTCTTTTAAGCAGACCCTTTTGAGTGCAGATAAGAGTGAGACAATCCTGTTAGGCTAACCAAAGAGACCCTGAACTGACAGCCGTCAGATGGTATGTTCCTAAGTATACCTACCCAGGATGCCCTTTCTGCCACTGGCGGTGGATTTTTTCATGTTTCCATAGGGACCCTGTATTCTGTTGCTATGGAGCCCGACTTGGTTGAGAGGAACCTACCAGTAAATACTGGGAAAGGCCCTTTGTCCACATACTACACCAGCAGAAATTCCAATTTTCCCACACATCTATTGGAACCTAAACTTCTCTTTTCCAGTTTTGGTCATTGGTCTCAGCTAGTAGGGAAGATAGGAAATCTGATAAACAATGTAGGAAACATTTTTTGTTTTACTGATTGCCCGTGCTTACTCACTACTTAGGATTTTATAAATAGAAACCAGGAATTTAATAGTAATAATAAAAAAAACCCACTATGAATTCAAGATAGCCCCAGTCTCAACAGATGGAAATCATGTCTGCTGCCTGTTTTTTGCTTAAGAAACCCTGACTTTAGAGTCCCATGGAGACAGGGCCAAAGGGAAACAATGCAAAATCCTTGCCTTATCTCTAGAAAATGAGTTCCTCCAATTGCCGTCCTTGCAGGACAGGTAGAATTTTTACAGGCCTAATAATTTATGCAGTCTCCTTGCAGGGATAGATAATAGCTAATATAAAAGCACAGAACTGAGAAGCAATTTTTATTGCACTATGATTCAAATCTTTTTAGAGCAAAGTAATTTAAAAGTAATGGAAAAAACGCATTTTGATCTAAGTGACCAACCCCAAAATGTTGACATGACCAGGTGGTGACAGAACTTGAATTTTTCAGTCTGGGATAGTGACTGTCAGCACTTTTTATGGATAATCCAGTGGTAAACCTAGTACATCCCTCTGGGCCACACACAGAGATGCTAAAGGGAGAGGGAGACTGATGCACGGACACAGGCAGTGCTGCATTGACACTGTTCTTTCCTTAAACTGCAGTCATATCCCAAGTTCCAGATGTAGTTTTCTTGATGAATAATTCTAAAAAAGGTTGGAAAGAAGTCAGCTAGAGCTCCAATAGAACCACCACATAGAAAAGCAGTCTTCTTAGTTAGGTCACATAGGGCAGCATGATCTGAAGGTGGACCTCCCCGGCCAACTGGGCACATTGGAGGGGCAAAGGCTGTTATGGCAAGTCTAAAGATATGGCACCCACACTGATGTTTCAGCTTAAAAGCAACTCAGTTAACTTATTGTACTTAGCGTACAGTTGACAGACAGAAAAGGAAATGTGCCACCTCAAATGAAATCTATCTGTTGATCCAGGGAGGAGAATAGGTCTCCAAAAACTTGGACTCTGGGCATTATCTGCAGTTGCATGCCCCTAATGTGAGCTACTGAATACTCTCCCTGCAGAGTTCACTGTTGCATTATCCAGTGAGATGGGGAAATGCCTTGTGCTGGATCCCCTGTCTCAAAGATTTATGTTAGTCTGAGAAAAACTCAGGATGCTTGGAATAAAGGCATGTCTCAAACTTGTTTGACCATGGAATTCCCTATTCCCTCACCCCTTCTTTTTTTTTTCTTTCAAGAATGTGATGGAACTAATAGTCCTCAGAGTCTACTTATTTGGGAAATAATACTTTAAGGGATTCGATTTGCCTTTATATAACCTTAGACTGGTAATTGTAAATATTAAACTTCATCAGAGATTCTTTGGATCTTTAATTTCTTCTTTTTCCAACTTTATTGAGATGTCATTGACATATAACATTGTGTAAGTTTAAAGTGTACAACGTGATGATTTGATACATTTGTATATTGAAAAATGATCATCCCAATAGAGTCAGTTAACACCTCCATCATCTCACATAATTACCATTTCTTTTTTGTGGTGAGAACATTTAAGATCTACTCTCTTAGCAACTTTCATGTATATAATACAGTGTTGTTAACTACAGTCACCATGCTGTACATTAGATCCACAGAACTTATTCATCTTATAACTGGAAGTTTGTACCATTTGGTGAACATCTCTCTAATTCCCCCACCAACCAGCTCTGCCAACCACCATTCTGCTCTCTGTTTCTATAGGTTCAGCTTTTTAAGATTTCACATATAAGTGATATCATACAGTATTTGTCTCTCTCTGCCTGACTTGTTTCACTTAGGGTAATGCCCTCAGACCATCCGTGTTGTTACAAGTGGCAGGATTTCCTTCTTTTTTATGGATGAATAATATTCCATTATATGTATATATACTACATTGTCTTTATCCAATTATCAGCAAGAGGACACTCAGATTGTTTCCATATCTTGGCTATTATGAGTACTGCTGCGATGAACATGGAAGTGCAGGTATCTCTTTGAGATTCTGATTTCATTTCCTTTGGATATTATACCCAGAAGTGGGATTGCTGGGTCATATGGTAGTTCGACTTTTAGTCATTTGAGGAGCCTCCATACTGTTTTTCTTAGTGGCTTTATCAATTTACCTTGCCACCAACAGTGCACAGGGGTTCTCTTTTCTTTATGTCCTTGCCAACACTTGTTATCTCTTGTCTTGTTGGTGATAGCTGTTCTAACAGATATGAGGTGATATCTCATTGTAATTTTGAGTTGCATTTCCATGATGATTAATGACATCAAGCACCTTTTCATGTCCATGTTGGCCATCTGAATGTCTTCTTTGGAAAAATGTCTACTCAGATCCTCTGCTTATTTTTTAACTGGCTTGTTTCCTTTTCTGTTATTGAGTTGTGTACATTTTTATATATTTTGGATATTAACCCCTTATCAGACTTATGATTTACAAATATTTTCCCCCATTCTGTAGGTGACTTTTCTTTTTGTTGATTGTTTCTTTTGCTGTGCAGAAGCTTTTTAGTTTGATGTAGTTCCACATATTTATTTTTGCTTTTGTTGCTTGTGCTTTGGTGTCATATCAACAAAATCACTGCCAAGACCAACGTCAAGGAGCTTTTTCTCTGTTTTCTTCTAGGAGTTTTATTGTTTCAAGTTTTATGTTTAAGTCTAACTCATTTCAAGTTAATTTTTGTGAGCTGTATAGCGTAAGGGTCCAATTTCATTCTTCCACATGTGATTATCCAGTTTTTCCAGTGCCATTGATTGAAGAGACTATCCTTTCCCTGTTGGCTATTCTTGGCTCTCTCATCAAATATTAGTTGACTGCATATTTGAGGATTTATTTCTGAGCTCTCAATTCTGTTTTATTGGTCTATGGGTCTATTTTTATGCCGATGCTATACTTTTTGATTACAATACCCTTGTAATATAGTTTGAAATCAAGAAGTATAATGCCTCCAGCTTTGTTCTTTCTCAAGATTGCTTTACCTATTTGGGATCTTTTGTAGTTCTATGCAAATTTTAGGATTGTTTTTTTCTATTTCTGTGAAAAATGCCATTGGAATTTTGATAGGGATTGCATTGAATCTATAAATGGCTTTGGGTAGTATGGACATTTTAGCAATATTAATACTTCCAATCCATGAACATGGGATATCTTTGCATTGACTTGTGTCGTCTTCAATTTCTTTCATCAAAGTCTTAAAATTTTCAGTGTACTGGTGTTTTACCTCCTTGGTTATGTTTATTCCTAAGTATTTTATTGTTTTTGATGCTTTCATGAATAGAATTGTTTTCTGTATTTCTTTTTC
Source organism: Tapirus indicus (assembly GCA_031878705.1). Classification (NCBI taxonomy): domain Eukaryota; kingdom Metazoa; phylum Chordata; class Mammalia; order Perissodactyla; family Tapiridae; genus Tapirus; species Tapirus indicus. The sequence continues at coordinate 45,407,697 of CM062925.1, forward strand.
AGATATTTCATTGTTAACATATAGAAATGCAACTGATTTCTGAATGTTGATTTTGAATCCTGCAACTTTACTGAATTTGTTGATTAGTTCTGAGTTTTTGGTGAAGTCTTCATTATTTTTTATATGTAAGATCATATTATCAGCAAACAGAGATAATTTTACTTCTTCCTTTCTAATTTTGATGCCTTTTCTTTTTCTTACCTGATTGCTCTGTGTAGGACTTATCAGGGTAGTGCTGGCCTTGTAAAATGAGTTTGGAAATTTTCTTTCCTCTTGAATTTTTGGGAAGAATTTGAGAAAGATTGGCATTAATTCTGCTTTAAATGTTTGATAAATTCACCAGGGAAACCTTTTGGTTCTGGGCTTTTCTTTGTTGGGAAGTTTTTGATCTTCTTACTCATTATTGGTCTCTTCAGATTTTCTATTTCTTCATGATTTAGTCTTGGTAGGTTGTATGTTTCTAGGAATGTATCCATTTCTTCTAGGTTATCCAATTTCTTGGTGTATGATTGTTCATATGATTGTGTTCTTATGATCTTTTGTATTTCTATGGCATCAGTTGTAACATTTCCTGTTTCATTTCTGATTTTATTTATTTGAGTCTTCTCTCTTTTTTCTGTAGTTAATCTAGCTAAGGGTTTGTCAATTTCATTAATCTTCTCAAAAAACCAGCTCTTAGTTTCGTTGATCTTTTCTGTTGTTTTTCTGGTCTCTATTTCATTTATTTCTGCTCTGATATTTGTTATTTCCTTCCTTGTGTTAACTTTGCACTTTGTTCTTTGTCTAGTTTCTTGATATGTAGAGTTAGGTTGTTTATTTGAGATCTTTCTCTTTTCTTAATGTGGACATTTATTACTATAACCTTCCCTCTTAGATTTGCTTTAGCTACATTTCATAAATTTTCAAGTGTTGTGTTTCAATTTTTGTTTCAAGATTTTTTAAATTTCCTTTTTGATTTCTTCTTTGACCCATTGGTTGTTCAGGAATGTTATATTTCCACATGTTTGTGAATTTTGTAGTTTTCCTCCTTTTATTGATTTCTAGTTTCATAGCATTGTGGCTGGAAAAGATACTTGATATGATTTCAGTCTTAAATTTGCCAGGGCTCGTTTTGTGACCTATCATGTGATCCATCCTGGAGAATTTTCTGTATACACTTGAGAAGAATATGTATTCTGCTGCTGTTAGATGGAGAATATCCTGTATATGTCTGTTAGGTCCATTTGGTCTAAAGTATAGTTCTATTCCAACATTTCCCTATTGATTTTTTGTCTGGATGATCTATTCATTGTTAAAAGTGGGGTATTGAAGTCCTCTGCTATTATTGTATTGTTGTCTATTTCTCCCTTCAGATCTGTTAGTATTTGCTTAATATGTTTAAGTGCCCCTATGTTGGGTGCATATATATTTACAATTGTTATATCCTCTTGATGAACTGACCCCTTTATCATTATATAATCACCTTCTTTGTCTCTTGTTACAGTCTTTGGTTTAAAGTCTATTTTGTCTGATGTAAGTATGGGTACCCAGCTCTCTTTTGGTTTCTACTTGCATGGAATATCTTTTTCCATCCCTTCACTTTGAGCCTATGTTGTGCTTAAAGCTGAAGCGAGTCTCTTGTAGGCAGCATATAGTTGGGTGTTGGTTTTTTTATCCATCCAGCCACTCTATGCTTTTTGATTGGAGAATTTAATTCTTTTACATCTAGAGTAATTTTTCATAGGTAAAGACTTATTAATGCCATCTTATTAGTTGTTTTCTGACTGTTTTGTAGTTTCCTGGTACCTTTCTCCTTCTGTTGCTGCCTTCCTTTGTGAACTGGTGATTTTTCCATAGTGGTATGCTTTGATTCCCTTCTCGTTTGTGTATCTGCTGTAGGTTTTTGCTTTTTGGTTACATGAAGCTTACATAAAACATCTTATATATATAGCAGTCTATTTTACACTGATATCAATTTAACTTTGATCGCATACAAAAACACTACTCTTTTACTCCCCCTCTTATATGTTTTTGATGTCACAATTTACCTCTTTTTATATTGTGTATCGTTAACAAATTATTGTAGCTGTAGTTATTATTAAAACTCTCATCCTTTAACCTTTATACTAGACTTAAGTGGTTAACACACCCTACCATATTATATTATTCGAGTATTCTTTCTTTTTATTGAATAAATGTGATATGTAGCATTGTGTAAGTTTAAAGTATATAGTGCGTTACTTTGATACATTTATATTTGTAATACAATTGCTGATGTAGTGATTTTTATCATATTACATGATTATAGTACAATAATGTTCTCTATATTCATTATACTGCACATTAGATGTCTGTGGCTTATTTACCATTCATTACAAGTTTTTATCCTTAAACACTATCACTCTTATCTCCCCACCCCCACTCCCCATATCCTGGTAACCACCATTTTACTCTCTGTTTTTTACAGGTTTAACTTTTTTAGACTTCACAGATAAGCAATATCATATAGTACTTGTCTTTCTCTGTCTGACTTATCAAATTTAGCATAATGTGCTCAAGGTCCCTGCATGTTGTTGCAAATGGGAGGATATATTCCTTTCTCATGGCTAAATAATATTCCATTGTATATATGTACCACATCTTTTTATCCATTCCTCTGTTGATGGATATTTGGGTTGTTTCCGTATTTTGACTATTGTGAATAATGCTGCAGTAAACATGGGAGTGCATATGTCTTGCAGAAATCCTGTTTGTATTAGAATATTCAAAATTTGACTATATACTTACCTTTACCAGTTTGTTGTAACATGAAAAAATATGAAAATATACTAATTAGCATCCTTTCATTTCAGCTTGAGGAACTCCTTTTAGCATTTCCTATAGGCAGGTCTAATAGTTATGAACTCCCTCAACTTTTGTTTGTCTGCAAAAGTCTTCATCTCTCCTTTGTTTTGAAGGACAACTTTGCTGGCTAGAACATTCTTGCTTGGCAGTTTTTCTTTCAGAACTTTGAATATATCGTTCCACTCTCTCCTGGCCTGTAAGGTTTCTGCTGAGAAATTTGCAGTTAGCCTTATGGAGATTCCCTGGTAAGTTATAAACTTCTTTTCTCTTGCTGCTTTTAAGATTCTCTCTTTGTCTTTGATTTTTGGCAGTTTTATTGTAATATGTCTTGGAGAAGATCTCTGTAAGTTGAGTTTATTTGGTGACTTATGAGCTTCATGAACTTGAATATCCAAATCTCTCCCCAGATTTGGAAAATTTTCAGCCATTATTTCTTTTTTTTTTCCTGAGGAAGATTTTCCCTGAGCTAACATCCACTGCTAATCTTCCTCTTTTTTTTTTTTATTTTTTTTTATTGATGTCTTAGTTTATAACACTGTGGGGTTTTAGTTGTACATTTTTGTCCGTCACCTTGTGGATGTAACCCTTCACCCCTTGTGTCCCCCCCACCCCCCTTCCCCTTGGTAACCACCAATCAGTTCTCTCTGTCCGTGTGTTCACTTATATTCCATATATGAGTGAGTTCATGCAGTGTCTGTCCTTCTCTCTCTGGCTTATTTCACTTAACATAATACCCTCTAGGTCCTTCCATGTTGTTGCAAATGGGACAATTGTGTCTTTTCTTATGGCTGAGTAGTATTCCATTGTATGTATATACCACATCTTCTTTAACCAATCTTCAGTTGAGGGACACTTGGGTTGCTTCCACTTCTTGGCTATAGTGAATAATGCTGCAATGAACATAGGGGTGCATACGCCTCTTGTGATGGTTGATTTCACGTCCATTGGGTAGATGCCCAAGAGTGGGATTGCTGGATCATACGGTATTTCTATTTTTAATTTTTTGAGGACTCTCCATACTGTTTTCCATAGAGGCTGCACCAGTTTGCATTCCCACCAGCAGTGAATGAGGGTCCCCGTTTCTCCACAACCTCTCCAGCATTTGTTGTTATTTGTCTTGGTGATTATAGCTGTTCTAACCGGTGTAAGGTGATATCTCAGTGTAGTTTTGATTTGCATTTCCCTGATGATTAGTGATGTTGAACATCTTTTCATGTGTCTATTGGCCATCTGTATCTCTTCCTTGGAAAAATGTCTGTTCATATCCTCTGCCCATTTTTTGATCGGGTTGTTTGTTTTTTTGTTGCTCAGTTGTATGAGATCTTTGTATATTACTGAGATTAATCCCTTGTCAGACAAACGATTTGCAAATATTTTCTCCCAGCTGGTGGGTTGTTTATTCATTTTGATCCTGGTTTCATTTGCCTTGTAGAAGCTCTTTAGTCTGATGAGGTCCCACTTGTTTATTTTTTCTTTTGTTTCCCTTGTCTGGGTAGACATGGAATCTGAAAGGATCCCTTTATGTCCAATCGCAATTAGTGTACTGCCTATATTTTCTTCCAGGATTTTTATAGTTTCAGGTCTCACTTTCAGGTCTTTGATCCATTTTGAATTGATTTTTGTATATGGCGATAGGAGATGGTCTACTTTCATTCTTTTGCATGTTGCTGTCCAATTTTCCCAGCACCATTTATTGAAGAGACTTCCCTCTCTCCATTGTATGTTCTTTGCTCCTTTGTCGAAGATTAGCTGTCCATAGGTGTGTGGTTTTATTTCTGGGCTTTCAATTCTGTTCCATTGATCTGTGTGTCTATTCTTGTACCAGTACCATGCTGTTTTGATTACTGTAGCTTTATAGTATATTTTGAAATCAGGGATTGTGATGCCTCCAGCTTTGTTCTTTTTTTTCAGGATTGCTTTAGCTATTCGGGCTCTTTTGTTGCCCCATACGAATTTCAGTAGTTTTTGTTCTATTACCGTGAAGAATGACATTGGGATTCTGATTGGGATTGCATTGAATCTGTAGATTGCTTTAGGTAGAATGGACATTTTAACTATATTTATTCTTCCAATCCATGTGCATGGAATATTTTTCCATTTCTTTATGTCCTCCTCGATTTCTTTCAATAGTGTCTTATAGTTTTCATTGTATAGGTCTTTGACCTCCTTGGTTAAATTGATTCCCAGATATTTTATTCTCTTTGTTGCAATTGTAAATGGGATTGTCTTTTTGAGTTCTCTTTCTGTTTTTTCATCGTTAGTGTATAGAAATGCAATTGATTTTTGTAAGTTGATTTTATACCCTGCCACTTTACTGTAGTTGTTGATTGTTTCTAGTAGCTTTCCAATGGAATTTTTGGGGTTTTCTATGTATAGGATCATGTCGTCTGCAAATAGTGAGAGTTTCACTTCTTCATTGCCTATTTGGAGTCCTTTTATTCCTTTTTCTTGCCTAATTGCTCTGGCCAGAACTTCCAGTACTATGTTGAATAAGAGCAGTGAGAGTGGGCACCCTTGTCTTGTTCCTGTCCTCAAAGGAATGGCTTTCAGTTTTTCCCCGTTGAGTAGGATGTTTGCTGTAGGTTTGTCATATATGGCCCTTATTATGTTGAGGTACTTTCCTTCTATACCCATTTTGTTGAGAGTTTTTATCATAAATGGATGCTGGATCTTGTCGAATGCCTTCTCTGCATCGATTGAGATGATCATGTGGTTTTTATTCTTCATTTTGTTAATGTGGTGTATCACGTTGATTGATTTGCGGATGTTGAACCATCCCTGTGTCCCTGGTATAAATCCCACTTGATCGTGGTGTATGATCTTTTTGATGTATTGCTGTATTCGGTTTGCCAATATTTTGTTGAGGATTTTTGCGTCTATGTTCATCAGCGATATTGGCCTGTAGTTTTCCTTCTTTGTATTGTCCTTGTCTGGCTTTGGTATCAGCATGATGTCGGCCTCATAGAATGTGTTGGGAAGTATTCCATCTTCCTCTATTTTTTGGAATAGTTTGAGAAGGATAGGTGCTAAATCTTCTTTGAACGTTTGATAAAATTCTCCAGGGAAGCCATCTGGTCCTGGGCTTTTATTTTTTGGGAGGTTTTTGATTACTGTTTCAATCTCTTTACTTGTGATTGGTCTGTTCAGATTCTCTATTTCTTCTTGATTCAGTTTTGGGAGGTTGTACGCGTCCAAGAATTTGTCCATTTCCTCTAGGTTGTCCAATTTGTTGGCGTAAAGTTTTTCATAGTATTCCCTAATAATCCCTTGTATTTCTGTGGTGTCTGTTGTAATTTCTCCTCTTTCATTTCTAATTTTATTTATTTGAGTCTTCTCCCTTTTTTTCTTAGTGAGTCTGGCTAAGGGTTTGTCAATTTTATTTATCTTCTCAAAGAACCAGCTCTTTGTTTCATTGATCCTTTCTACTGTTTTTTTGGTTTCAATTTCATTTATTTCTGCTCTGATTTTTATTATTTCCCTCCTTCTGCTGATTTGGGGCTTTGTCTGTTCTTCTTTTTCCAACTCTGTTAGGTGCAATTTAAGGTTATTTATTTGGGATTTTTCTTGTTTGTTAAGGTGAGCTTGTATTGCTATGAATTTCCCTCTCAGGACTGCTTTTGCTGCATCCCATATGAGTTGGTATGGTGTATTTTTCTTTTCATTTGTCTCCAGATAGCTTTTGATTTCTCCTTTAATTTCATCAACGACCCATTGGTTGTTCAGTAGCATGTTGTTTAGTCTCCACATCTTTGTCCCTTTCCTAGTTTTTTCCTTGCAGTTGATTTCTAGTTTCACAGCATTATGATCAGAAAAGATGCTTGTAATGATTTCAATCTTCTTAAATTTATAGAGGTTTGCCTTGTTTCCTAATATATGGTCTATCCTTGAGAATGTTCCATGAGCACTTGAGAAGAATGTGTACTCTGCTTTTTTTGGGTGGAGTGCTCTGTATATATCTATTAAATCCATTGCGTCTAGTTTTTCATTTAAGTCCAGTATTTCCTTATTGACTTTTTGTCTGGATGATCTATCTATTGATGTAAGGGGGGTATTAAGATCCCCTACTATTATTGTGTTATTGTTAATATCTCCTTTAAGGTTTTTTAGCAGTTGTTTTATGTACTTTGGTGCTCCTGTGTTGGGTGCATAGATATTTATAAGTGTTATGTCTTCTTGGTGAAGTATCCCTTTTATCATTATATATTGCCCTTCTTTGTCTCTCATTACCTTTTTTATCTTGAAGTCTACTTTGTCTGATATAAGTATGGCTACTCCTGCTTTCTTTTGTTTGCCATTAGCTTGGAGTATTGTTTTCCATCCTTTTATTTTGAGTCTGTGTTTGTCTTTAGAGCTGAGATGTGTTTCCTGGAGGCAGCAGATTGTTGGATCTTGGTTTTTAATCCATCCTGCCACTCTGTGTCTTTTGATTGGAGAATTCAATCCATTTACGTTTAGAGTGATTATTGATATGTGAGGGTTTAATGTTGCTATTTTATTGTTCATCTTCTGGTTCTTTTGCATTTCCTTCGTTTCTTGTCCCTTGTGTTTCGGACTGCAAATTCAATTTGGTATTTCTGCATGTTCATTCTCTTGGTTTTCTCTTTATTTGTCATGTGTGGTTCTCTTCTGGTTGTTTGTTTAGTGGTTACCGTGCGGTTTATATAAGCGATCTCCTGGATAAGAAAGTACATTTTCAGATGCCTCCTTTTTCCTGAGGCTGGGTCAGTTCAATCCCTTACCTCTTCCCCTCCTTATTTGTTATCTCTTTATTCCAGATTGTGTCATGAATGTGTGTTTCCAGTGATGAGCTTGAATTAATTTTTGATGTTTTCCAACTGTATTTTGTTCTGGTTTAGTCTCCTTGCTTTTCTCCTTGCTGAAATCTTTGTATCCCCTTTCTCATTTGTTTTTTTTCAGGCCTAAGGGCCTTCTTGAGCATTTCTTGTAGTGGGGGTCTTGTGGTGATGAACTCTCTTAGCTTTTGTTTATCAGGAAGAGTTATTATTTCTCCATCGTATTTGAAGGATATTTTTGCTGGATAAAGTATTCTCGGCTGAAGGTTTTTGTCTTTCATGATTTTGAATATATCATTCCAGTCTCTCCTAGCCTGTAGAGTTTCTGTCGAGAAATCAGCTGAGAGCCTGATGGGGTTTCCTTTGTATGTTATTTTGTTTTTTTGTTTAGCTGCCTTCAATATTATTTCCTTGTCACGGGTATTCTTCAAGTTTGCTACTATGTGGCGAGATGATTTTTTATTCCTGTTTATATATTTAGGTGATCTATTGATTTCATTCACTGTTATTTCCCTTTCGTTCCCTAGGTTGGGGAAGTTCTCAGCTATTATTTCTTTGAACAAACTCTCTGCTCCTTTTTCTCTTTCTTCTCCTTCTGGAATACCTATTATCCTTATGTTGCTTTTCCTCATTGAGTCTGATATTTCTCGAAGAATTTCTTCATTTCTTTTTAGTCTTAGCTCTCTCTCCTCCTCTACCAGGAGCATTTCTGCATGGCTATCCTCAATAGTGCTAATTCGTTCCTCCATATTGTCAGTTCTGCTCTTTAAAGACTCCATTTTTTCCACTATCTCGTTGATTTTGTTTTTCATCTCCAATAATTCTGATTGGTTTTTCTTTAGGGTTTCAGTCTCTTTTGTGACATAATCCCTGAATTCGTTGATTTGTTTCTGTGTGTTCTCTTGTATTTCGTTGAGCTTGTTTATGATAGCTATTTTGAATTCTCTCTCATTCAGGTTATCAAATTCTGTGCCTTCAGGGTTGGTTTCTGGGTGTTTGTCATTTTCCTTTTGGTCTGTAGCCCTGACATATTTTCGCAAGGATCCGACGGGGACGGCTTTATTTTTACCTGTCATGATTAAAGTTAGTCCTGCAGTTTCCCCCTGCTGCCACTAGATGGAGATTGCGAGCGGTTTGCTCTGAGGCGGCTGCAGCCCCCGGAGGGATTATGCTGAAACGCCGGGTGTGTGGGGGGAGGGGTCCTCTCTTTCTCCTGCTTGACCCGGGGGTTGCCTTTCTGGCTCTCTTAGGGTGTTTGCTACACCCCCTAAACAGTCCGTCGTCGCTTCCCCGTGGGGATCTCGCGACAGTCTGTGAGAGCACCTGGATGGCGCTAGTTTTCCCCGCTGTGTGCCGCCCCTCCCCCCTCTGTCCGCGAACCGCGCTGTTTTTGCCGATCGATTGGGGAGGGGGAGTACAACCTCCTACCTCTCCTCCCGTTCTCCTGGGCTTCCCGCGCCTCCACCGTCCGATGTATGGCAGCAGGGGTTTCTCAGAAGTCCTTCGTAGTGTTTGATTGAGCTCTGTTGGAATGTGAATGATGTTTTCATTGTGTCGTAGGGGGCAGAGATTCAAAGAGGGAATCTCACTCCGCCATGATGCTGACGTCACTTAATCTTCCTCTTTTTGTATGTGAGCTGTTACCACAGCATGGCCACTGACACATGAGTGGGGTAGGTCTGTACCTGGGAACTGAACCTGGGCCACCAAAGCAGAGCACACCAAGCTTAACCACTAGGCCACCAGGGCTGGCCCTCAGCCATTGTTTCTTTAAATAAGCTTTCTACCCCCTTCTCCCTCTCTTTTCTTTCAGGGATTCCAATAATTCACAGATTGCTTCTTTTGATGGTATTCCATAGATGATATAGGTTTTCTTCACTCTTTTTCATTCTTTTTTCTTCTCCTTTGACTGGATAATATAAAAATATCTGTCTTCTACTTCAGATTTTTTTTTCTGCTTGATCCATTCTTCTGTTGATGCTCTCTACTGCATTTTTCATTTCATTCGTTATATTCTTCAGACCCAGAATTTGTGTTTGGTTCTTTTTTATGATTTCTATCTCTTTGTTAAACTTCTCATTTAGTGTATTTTTTCTTGGTCTTGTTGAATTGTCTTTCTGTGTTTTCTTGTAGCTCAGTGAGCGTCCTTAAAACAGCTATTTTAAATTCTTTATTGGATAAATTGCAGATCTCCATGTCTTTGAGGTCACTTACTGGAAGATTATAGTGTTCCTTTGGTGGTGTCATATATCCTTGATATTTAATTGAAGTCTTTTGCTGCTGTCTTCACATTTGCAATAGCAATCACTTCCTCCAGTCTTTACTAACTGACTTCGGGAGAAAATATCTTCTGTCAGCTCTGCTAGGGATTCTGAGGCTTTCTCAGACCTTCAATTGATATGCCTGCTCCACACTTCTTGCTCCCTCTTGTGGCAGAATTCTTAAACTTGTATGCCTTCTCTCCATTCTGCAATGTACCAGGCAAGGTGCTGAGAAGCGTCCCTTTTGCTTTCCCAAAGGTGGAGCTAAAGCTCAAGTTTGTGGTCTCTCCCTGTCCCACAGATTCAGGTGGCCTTCTGCACATGCTCACTAGCTATCTGCCAAAGCTTGCTCTCACCACTGTTGGGAGTATGCACAGAGAGCTGGACACAGAGTGGGGGTGTGCCTGGGTGAGGTGCACAGATGGGTGTGACCATGGGCCATTTGAAAGTATCTGTAGGCTAGGCATCCCCAGTGGCTTGTGGGTAGGTTTTTTGATGGACTCTGCAACACAGGTAGTAGGTAGGATCCATTTTCCTTTAATGCCTCCTGAGATTCTTATCTGCTGTTCTCCCAATCTCTTCCCTCCCCCCAGTCTTTCAGCTCACAACTCCATGCTCTGGATGTGGCGAGAGAGAAATGGGCCTCTTTGACGAAGTCTTACACTGCTGGGGAAGCTGTGCGCTCACTCACAAGCTTTCACTTTCCCCTGCATGAGAGATCACAGGCCGAGAAGGGCTGTCTTGGCACTGAACTGTGTTGCTTTGGGGGAGGGGTGATGTGGGTAAAGTCTAACTGTTCCTCTTACTTTCTCCATTGTGTCCAAACTTGTATTTTTTGCTCCAATGATGTGCTGGAGATCTGGACTTCCACAAAGGCTCTCTCATCCATGGGTGATTATCTAAGACAGTGTTTTCCAGAGGCTCCTGGACTGTGGCCACAATGGACTGGAGACAGTTCGTGGCCACTGCAGTGTCCACGGCTGGGACCAAGGACTGCATATTTATTACCTGATGCATGGATGGGCAAGACTCCTGGGTCCCTTGGCATATGGTGCCGGACCACACAGCTCCCACAAAGGCACTTGTCCATGGATGGATACCGAATTGTTGTTGAGTGAGGATACCATAATGGATGTCTTTTTCAGACATGTTGCTGATGTCACTTCTCTTTAATTTTTTCTAAGGACAATCATAATGTCTGTTTTAACAACTCAAGAAAGGGAAATTTTTAGTTATGACAGGATATAGCAGACACTGCCTTCCCTTTACTGTAACATAGAAGATGTAACTATTTACTGATTTCACCAATTGCGGCAACATTTGTTGTGCCTCTCCTCAAGTTTTGAACTATTATTAACAGAGATATTTTATAGCAAACAGTTGTTCACCAAAAGTAAAGTTGTCAATGAGTATGTATATGAAGTAGATCTTGATATTAAATTCAGAACAATTGTATAAATAGATTTGCAGTTGATACAGTGGCAAAAACTAAAATTAAGAAAAAAGAACAGTTAAGTTTAAAATGTGATCTGTCAAAGAACTTAAAAGCTGTTTATTCTGAACATTTTAGGACTTTCACTGATGTTTTCATAAAGCAGGCTAATAGTCTATGCCAGAGGTGGCAAACTAGCAGGCTAGATGATCTGATGGATAATCATGTTTTGTTTAGTCCACATAGCATTTTATATTTAAAAAATTTTTAACATAAAACTTAGGACTTTCATCTTCCTTGGAAAAATCAGGCGATTGGTAACACTGACTTGACATTCTTATGTGGCAATAGACCGGGGATGGTGAAGGGGAGCTGCCCCTTTAATTTATTTAATTTTAATTGAGGAATAATTGGCATATAACATTTTATTAGTTTCAGGTATACAACATAATGGTTTGATATTTGTATGTATTGCAAAATGATCACCACAACAAGCCTAGGTAATGTCTGTCACCATACATAGTTATAAATTTTTTTTTCTCATGATAAGGACTTTTATGATTTTTCTTAGCAACTTTCAAATATACAATACAGTATTATTATTATTTTTATTTTTATTTTTTTTTTTTGTGGGGAAGACCAGCCCTGAGCTAACATCTGTTACCAATCTTCCCCTTTTTGCTGAGGAAGACTGGCCCTGAGCTAACATCGTGCCCATCTTCCTCCACTTTATGTGGGAGGCCGCCACAGCATGGCTGACAGGCAGTGCGTCGGCGGGCGCCTGGGATTCGAACTCGCGAACCCCGGGCTGCCAAGCGCGGACTAAACCGCTGCGCCACCGGGCGGCCCCCTACAATACAGTATTATTAACTGCAGTCACAATGCTGTACATTACATCCCCATGACTTATTTATTTTATAAGTGGAAGTTTGTGCCTTTTGACCCCCTGTAGCTGCCCCTTTTAGATGAGCAAGTGCTCTCCGAGTTTTCCCAGTCCTTAGCTGACCTGCTTGCTCTTCTTGTTGATCCTACCTGGCTCCTGGAGGCATCTGAGTTTGTGTTTTTGTGGGGCATTCTAGTAGCAGAAGTCCTGCTTCCAGCTTTCTGTTGGACCCTTGATCCTCTGCTTTTTGAAGAAATTCTACCACTTAATTTATACATTTGGCTTAAGGCTTCAATGCTGAGATGCAATGTCCCTGACAAGAGAAATAATCTTAGCTGCTGTTATTAGTCCTTGATGCTCGGGTAGAAGGACTCCGTTTATTCTCAAGCTCATGTAGACAGGGAGAGAGTAGAAAGAACATGAGGGCATCAGAGTTCAAAAGGAAATGCCCAGGGACCATCCCGAGGAGGGAGGAGGGGCGAGGACACTGAATGGGAACAGTGGTAACCTTAACTATGACCACACTGCCCTCTTAACTTTCCCTAGGGCTGGCCTTTATTATTAACATGTGATTCAGATGAATTGGATAATGGAAGCACAGTGTCTGGGAACAAGTGTCAGCAAGATGAAATAGGGCAGCCTGGGGGAAATGCCATGTGGTGGAAACATGCTGTGGGAAAGATTATTTGTGAAAGAATTCTGTGGCTCTGTGGAGAGTGGTCGGACCCAGAGGAATGCCATTCTAAAAACAGAAGAGCCTGGTATGGCGCTTCCTGTAGAATCACCACGCTTTCATCACAGACATAAACATGGCAGAACCGGGAAGGAAATAATTTATCCCAAATGAAGGTACCTTCCTTCTGGTTTCTTCTCTAAACTTGATGCTGACAATTTTGCAATCTTTCTCAAATTGACTCAGTTTGCAGTTGTATCATCAGAACAGTTGTAGGCTGAGTTGTTAGGAATTTGTGCTTAGGAAAGTTAGAGTTTATTCCAGTGCTTGCTAACTTTATGAAACTATGGTCCATTAGGATCATGCTACTTATAGTACTTAAATCTGATTTAACCTAAAGAGATACAATGCGAGAGTTGTGGCCAAAATAGATAATGCCTGTATATTTGTGGAATTAAGCTAAAAACTTTCCATTTTCAAATAAATGAATAGGATTATGTGCTCCAAGAATGGTATTTCAATCCCTTGTGTGAGACCCATTACAATAGTCTATTTCAACACAAACTTTTTTTTTTTTTGTATGTCATTCACTTTCTAGAAAAGCTTAGTAGAATATTGCATTGTGAGTTTTTAACATTAGCATTTCCTCAAATAAATGTTTCTGGGGCGGGTCTAAAGCCAATACCTTCATAAGCGTTTGGAGAGCCCATCTGTCAGTGACCACTGACTCTTAATGAAATTGCAAAGTATGTACAGTATTTTAGTTTAGCTCAGATTTTTTTTTTATCTGCCCTCTTTTATATAGAGAGAGTCTCTTTGCCACTCTCTGAAAGTTCTCCTCACACTGTAGTTTTTTTTTTTTCTGAGGTAAAATTGACATAAAATAACTACAAATTTAAGTGTACAATTTGACATGTAATGGCATATGTATACAGCTGTGAAACCATCACCTCGGTCCTGGTAGTGAACCTGTTCATCACATACAAATATTTCCTCACACCCCTTTGTAATTCCTCCCATCCACTCCTACCTGCCCTTCACTTCCCCAGGTAAGCACCTATCTGCATTCTGTCACTCTAGATTAGTTTGTATTTCCTGGAGCTTTATATAAATGGAATCATACAGTATGTTCTCTTTTGTATCTGTTCTCTTTCACTCAGCATAATCATTTTGGGATTCATCCATATTCTTGGGTGTATTGTTAGTTCATTCCTTTTTATTGCTGAGTAGTATTCTGTTGTATGGATATACCACAATTTGTTTATTTTTTCATGTGTTTATGGACATTTAGATTGCTTTTGGGTTTTGACAGTTATAAACAAAGCTGCTCTGAGAACTCATGTACAAGGTTTTGTATGGACATGAGCTTTTATTTCTCTTGTGTAATACCTAGGAGTTGAACGGCTGAATCATTTGGTACTTGTACACAAGTGTTTAGAGATGCTTTATTTGTAATAGCCAAGAACTGGAAACAATCCAAAAGTCCATAAACATTTGAAGAACTGACAAACTTTTCCAAAATGGTTGTCCATTTTACATCTTGCAGTGAATGAGAGTTGCAGTTTCTCCAAAATCTTTGCCAACACCTGATAGTCAGTCTTTTTAATTTCAGTCATTTGAAAAAATATATAGAATTATCTTATTGTAGTTTCAATTCATACTGTTCTAGTGACGAGTGATGTCGAGCCTCTTTTCATGAGCTTCTCTGCCATTAGTACATCTTCCTCAGTGAAGTGTCCAAAGCTTCTGCCCAATTATTTATTTATTTGTAATTGCGCTGTCCATTTTCTTATTTAATATTCTTTATATATTCTGGATACAAGTTCTTTACCTGATAATGTTGAAAATATCTCTTCCATTCTGTGACTTATCTTTTCCTTCTCTTAATGGTGTTTTTTGAAGAGCAGAAGTTTTTAATTTTGATGAACAAATTTATTAATTTGTTCTTTTGCAGATCGTGTTTTTGGTGCCTTATTTAGGAAATCTTTGCCCAACTCACAGTCACAAAGATTTTCTCCTAGAGGTTTTGTACTTTTAAGTTTTATGTTTAGCTCTATGATTCATTTTGAGTTAATTTTTGTATGGTGTGAGATTATGTAACCATGTTTATTTATTTGCATATGGATATCCAATTTTCACAGTATTGTTGAAAAGACTGTTCTTTCTTCACTTAATTGCCTTTGTACCTCTGTCAAAAAAGATACTTGTCCATATATGTGTGGACTTATTTCTGGACTCTTTTCTGTTCCATTGGTCTGTTTATCTATGTTTACACCAACATTGCATTGTCTTGATGACTGTGGCTTTATAAGTCTTTAAATCAAGTAGTCTTCCAACTTTGTATTTCTTTTTCAAAGTTGTTTTGGCTATTGTAGGTGCTTTGAATTTATGTATGAATTTTATTTTTTTCTTTTATTTATTTATTTATTTTTAATGGGGTAGGTTTTTTGTTGTTGTTGTTGTTGTGTGTGTGTGTGTGTGTGTGTGTGTGTGTGTGTGTGTGAGTGAGGAAGATTAGCCCTGAGCTAACAAGCCCTGAGTCTTGCCAATCCTCCTTTTTTTGCTGAGGAAAATTGGCCCTGGGCTAAAATTCGTGCCCATCTTCCTCTACTTTATATGGGACGCTGCCACAGCATGGCTTGACAAGTGGTCCGTTGGTCTGCTCCTGAGATCTGAACCTGTGAACCCTGGGCTGCCAGAAGCAGAGAGCATAAACTTAACCCCTATGCCACCAGGCCAGCCCCTACATATGAATTTTAAAATCAGCTTGTCAATTTCTATAAAAAAAGCTGCTGGGATTTTGGTTTGTATTATGTTGAATCTGTAGATCTATTTGGGGGAGAATTGATATCTTAACAATATTGAGTCATCTGACTCATAAACAAGGTCTATCTCTCTGTTTAGAGAGAATATGAATATGTATATGTATATGAATATGTTGGGTGGAATGTTCTGAAAATGTCAAATAAGTCAAATTGGTTAATGGTTGTGTTTAATTCTTTAATTTCTCTCAGCAAAGTTGTTAGTTTTTAGTGTATAGGACTTTCGCATCTTTGGTCAGGTTTATTCCTAAGTGTTTCATACTTTTGATGGATTGTAAATGGCTTTTAAAATTTCAATTTATGATTGTGCATTGCTAGCATATAGAAATATAATTAAGTTTTGTATATATATAATTGTATATAATATAATATTGGTTTTTATCTGCAACCTTGTTGAACTCTCATTATTTTTAGTAGTTTTTTAGATTCCATCAGATTTTCTACATACTCTGTAAATAAAGGCAATTTTACTTCCTCCTTCCCAATATGGATGTCTTTTATTTTTTCTTGCCTTATTATACTTGCTAGAATCTTCAGCACAATGCTGAATAGGAGTTATAAGAGCAGACATCCTTGTCTTGTTCCCAATCTTAGGGGGAAAGCATTGATTCTTTCACTATTGATAATGTTAGCAGCAGGTTTTTCTTTTTTGCCCTTTATTGAGTTGAGGAAGCTCCTTTTTATTCCTAGTTTGCAGAGAATTTTTATCAGGAACGGATGGTGGATTTTGCCAAATGCTTTTTTGACATTTTTTGCAATAATCATTTTCTGCTATTATGGATTTGTTTTAAATTTAGGAACCAACTCACCAGAAAGACCTCCCAAAGCGGCAGTGTATTAGTTAGGAATCATGTTTGGCTACAATAAATAATATCAGAAAAACAGAAACATATACATAGTAGGGGGTTATTATCCTCATGTAATGAGAAGTCTGGAAGTGAATAGTTGATGGCATTCATTCATCCATGCAAGGAATTCAGAGCACAGGGTTCCATGGCTCTTGGGGTCCCTCCCTCAGAGTTGCCTAATGGTATTTGCAGATTCAGCCATTTCATCCACACACCAGGCGTCAGGCAGAGGAAAGAGAAAGGGAATTGCACTTGCCGGTTAAGTCTGTCCCCCTGCACTGTTTTCCACATGGACACTTCCATGCAGAAAGAGGGCTGGGAAATGTAGTGAATTGCTGGTCCCACTATTGTCCTTGGTGAAAGTGGGATTCTGTTAATAAGGGCGGAGGGAAGAATAGACTTTAGGTATACAGTTAGCGATATCTGCTGAAGAACTGCTAGTAATTGTTCTTTGCGCTTGTCCTTAAGAGCCATGAAAACCCTATTAGGAATGGAGGGAAAGGAATTTTAGATATGGATATTTTTTCATTATATTTACTAAATGCAAATATCTAGGCTCCTAGTGTTCTCTTGCTCTCCATGACTGAGCAACCATCTATGCAGATCACATATAAGGTCCTCTGGTGGCTGTGGGGCAAGATCCCCTGACCCCAGGCAGTGGGTTATGCAACTTTGGGGATGAGATGGGGTATGAGGCAGCTGTTGTTGGCCACTCTTTCCTGCAACTTTATTGGGTGTCCACTTCCTCAGTTCAGATGTTCTCTCTTTCATAGGACCCTCCTTGATCTTATTCCAGTTGGAATTAATTGCTCCCTTCCCACAGCTTCCACAGTATTTTTATTGAGATATAATTTATTGAGATATAAGTCACATACCATACAGTACAAACATTTAAAGTGTACAATTCAATGGGTTTTATTATAACAGAATTCTGTACCCATCACACAACTAAATTTAGAACATTTTCATCACCTCAAAAAATCCTATACCCGTTAGGCATCACCCCACTTTCACCCCTAGTCCCTCTCAGCCGTAGACAACCACTAATACACTCTCTGTCTCTATAGATTTGCCTATGTGTACAGATAAATGGAATCATTGAATATGATCTCACACTATTTTTCTCACACCTCTGATATTACCCCTGCATTCTACTGTGTGTTTTGGGTTTGAGGGGCCTATATTTGACTTCCTCTGCAGAATAAGAGTTCCTGGTCTGCCATCTTCGTATACACAGTAGTGCCTAGTAATGTGCCTGCTATATCAGTAAATATTAAATTGAAGGGAAAGAGAATTCCCTTCCCTTGTATAAACAAACACAATAGGGTAGGCTGCAATGTAATGTTTGCAAATATGAAAACAAAGTTATTCTTGTCTGTACTTAAACATTGTAGTAGCAATTAGATTTTGTAAAGATTTTGCATATAATTGGCCTCAAACAAGGGTAGGGAATGGATAAAGTTTATCTTGGAAGTCAACTTTCTCCTTCCTCTCTCTTCCTCATTTGAATCTTCTAACTTCTGACTCCCAGCCATCTAGCACACCTGCCCTAGTATCTGACCCCACACAACCTTTACCATCCTTTTTACCCCTGCTCTCCACTTAAAAACTCATCCCATGTTTTGGTCTACTGAAGTCAGGCACCAGGGTTTAATCCTACTTCTGCCTGTAACACTGGCTACCAATATTGGGAAAATCATTCCATTTTCCTAGTCTCCATTTCCTTATCTGAGAAATATGAGAATGATATTCAGTAAAGGTAACTTTAACTGTAAAATCTATGTTCCTCTTCAACAAATCACAATAAATGAATGAAAACAAGATTTGTGACTTATGCTCTTTATTCATAACCCCCAGATAAAAGGAAATTCTGAGGAAAGATGGATTAGCTGGAAGGTTTGTTTTCAAGAGATACTTTGATCTTGGAAACACTTTTCAAATTAATTTAAATGAATTGATTATATTATATCTTTTAGGACAACAGTAGGTCTGCCCACTCTTACTTTTACCTTTTTTTTTTTTTTTTTTTGCCATACCCTATGTGTAAATCCAAAGGGAAATATATGGCAGAAGAGAAAACTATTGAGTATAGCTAGTGGCTCTCAGTATTAAAACCAAGTATTTACAAGTGAAAGGAATGAGGTCCATGGCACTGGTAATGGGATTTAAGTGGATTTAGGAACTAAGGCTGAAACAAAAGTCTAATTAGAGAAGATTCCAGGGTCATCATGTCATTCTTCACCTGTCTATCAGACAGACAGGCTGTCCACAGCTTTCACTTCAAAGACATGGCATGTTCTTCTCATCAGTGTCTCTTGCCCCGCAGTTCTTGAGGGAGAAGATGTCTTGGCTGCCCCTTGCAACTTGATGTGTCTGCAGCAGTGTACTTAGTATGAGTCCAGAGATTCAGCTTACCTCTGGTCTCTAAAAAAGACAACTGAAAACTCAGAATATGGTATTTAATGATTTTCTTAAAGAGAGATGTGAAAAATAAATCATTTTGGGTAGATCATCTTTGCTAGCATTTTCTTGTTTTTTACTGCCCTTTTAAAAATAAGAAGAAAGGACATGAATAGGGAATAAAATAACTATCTGTTTCCATCGATGCAAGACTCACACTAATGGTGGGTCTTTTGTACCTGTCCTTGAAATCTAAGCTATTGAGCATTTGCTGAGGGAGACCTCTGTTCCCTTTCTCTTTTCTAGTTCACTTTGGTATTTTCTACAGGACAAATTCATGTCTTGAACCTACCTTGGTTTCTCACATGGTGTTTGTTAGTCATGGAAGCTCAGCACCCAGAGTAAGTGGCATCCAAAGTTGAAAGAGGAAAGATGAGGCTGGGGTGGGAATCTGGCTCATTTGATCTTCTAGAGGAAAGGTCTGTGTCTGTCACCACATATGTCACAGTTAGTGTTTCTGCAACCTGGTAAGTTGGGACGTCAGAGAACTTGGAGAGTTCTATAGCTGACTGTTCTGCTCTGTTGTCTCCCTTTGCTCCTGCTGGTCTTACAGGTACTTGATGAAGGCTATTGCTAGATGTGGAGAGTCCAGAACTGGTGGGATAAGGGCATGGAGCAGAGATGGCACTTGTGTGACAGAGTCTAATGCCATGTGAAGATTCTACACCATACAGTAGAATTTTGTGTTCTTTCCTTTTAGAATCCATACCAATGATATTTCCCATTATTTAGATCGTTATTTGACTTTAGGCTTCAATGCTCAGGGGTGATTCCATTGACTTTAGCTTTAATTAAGAAAAAAAATCATTAGGAAAGCAGATTCCCCTTTCTCATTCCTAATTAACTTACAGACGAATTGCTTTCTGCTAATTGTCTATTCACATTTTGCTTTGGACTCTGGCCAAATGTCAATTCAAGGTTTTCATAAAAATAATCTAAATTTTACCATCACCAGATTTTTTTTTCATCTATTATAATTGACTGGACTTGTTGGTGTTCATTTCATAAAACACAAAGTTTGGGGACCGGCCCCGTGGCCAAGTGGTTAAAGTTCCATGCACTCCACTTTGGCAGCCTGGGTTTGTGGGTTCAGATCCCACTCATCAGCCATACTGTGGCTGGTGGCCCACATACAAAATAGGGGAAGATTGGCACAGATGTTAGCTCAGGGACAATCTTCCTCAAGCAAAAAGAGAGGAGGATTGGCAACAGTTGTTAGCTCAGGGCGAATCTTCCTCAGCAAAAAAAAAAAAAAAACAAAAACCACAAAGTTTATACCATCGGGAATCAAACATGAGAGCATTCATATAATTATTCAGCAATCTCAATGCATTCTGAAGCAGATCTCCTTTGATTTTTACATGTAGAAGTTCACTTAATATCCTTTTTTGGAAAAACAGAATAAGAGCAACAAAAAGTAATAGATTAGAACCCAGGCATAAGCAATTCTGATTCTTAATCCTCTGGGACACATGTTTAACTTTTCATGTATTTTTTTTACCCATTTTAGTAAAGATCATCTTGATATTGGGTAAAAGGTAATAGAGCTGCTTGCTCAATCTTACCTTTTCCCCTAGTTGATTCAGGTGGATACAGTGGAAATCATTTGGGGTCCCCTGGGGTTAAGACCCAACACAACTACAACTAAAACCAAAGTTTAATCTGCAGCCTCTGTGGTGACTATGCATATCAAAGAAGTAGTTTGTGGGGAGAGAAAGATGAGTGGTAGAAGAAGGTGAAGAGAAAGATAAGGAGTGAAAAAAGGAAAGGAGAGAGAAGAAAGGGAGAGCAACAAATTGAGACCTGCCCATAGAACACACCAAAATCCTCCTCTCATGGCCACCCCCTCCCAGGTAGATATGAAACCCCAGGTTGCTCTGATCCAATCCAGTGTCCTGGGAACCCAGAGATTTTCAAATTTTCAAATGGTGAAATCGATTCTTTTGTCAAATGAAGTCTTATATGAATGCTTGAGATAGAAAAACGAAGTAGTGTTTTATTAATATAAACTTGCCTTGTAAGTTAACATTTATAAGATTTCCTTAGTATAAAATTAACTGGTGAGAACAACAAGACTATTTTAGGTAAACACAAAAGTTTGAAATTCAGGGATATGGGTGACACTTCTTTTCATCAACTGCTGTATCCAATTTCTGAGTTTTCTTTTAAATGTACTGTATCAGAAAACTCTTGTTTCCTAAGGCAAATAGTATCTGATTTTTAAAAGTTCTTGAGATATACCAACAGAATTTTAAATCATTTTAGTATCTTGATGGAGGAGAAATTGATAAATATGGGTCTGAAGGCTGGTCACTAACAATATGTTGGAAACGGAGATGTCATCAGTACGTAAGACAGATGAGACAAAGCACTTTCATATTTACGTAGTTACAGTGGGGGCCAGTGCACTCTTTAAGGTGGGAGTGTCCTGTGTGTGCCTGTTACCATCTAACGTAGTGTGATCCAGCATCCAGAACATGCCCTGCATAGTTAGACCTGAACCCTCTGTGGCATTTAATTGATCCTTGCATACTCCAGTTATGGTAATTTGCTGGCTTGTATGTGCACATCTAAATTTTGGAGACAGAACAGTACAGAGCTGTGACCTTACGAACTAACGAATGACACACCTACAATATCAAACACGTAGAGATGGAGGGAGACACTGAACCCTGAGGCTGGCACAGAGCGACTTAATCTAGTAGCGTAAGTCAACATTGCAGGGCCAGTGTGTTCATATGTTACAGGCAGATTTTGCTTTTAATTAAATTAAATATGTAATTGTCTGAATCAAATATTATGAGGTGGTTAAGCATCTCCTTGAAACTCTAGTGTCAAAATTTTCTATTCCGGACCAAGGTCCCAAGCTCACCTGGCCTGGCACTCCTCACCGAAGTGCCTGGGTGCTGAAAATTGTTCTGGTGATGGAAGTGAGGCTGTATGTCCTGAAATTTATGGTCACTTTATTCTGTTGTAGTGTCCTGATGGTTTCCTGTAATAAATTTATGTCTTTCATTAGAATATTCCCAGCTAATTCTCAGAATAAAGTCCTAACAGCTTAGCTTGGTTTTCAAGGTCTGTCTTTATCTTTCCAAAGCTATTGCCCCAAACATTGCTATTGCCCCAAACATTGCACCCAGACCGACCTTCTCACTTCTGTTTGGTTTTCTTTCTACCTCTTGCCTTTACTTTCTCTTCATCTAAAATGCCTTTCCCTTATATCTCTTCATGTCTAAATCTTTTTGATAAAGACATTAGAAGTAATTATCATTTTTGGTCCAGCAATATGTGTAATATATAAAATATATATCTCTCACACAATATATATACACAGTATATACTATACACACAACACTGGATAAATTACATAAAAGAATATTTAATGGCATGAAAAGATTTTTCCCATTATATTAAGTGGATAGGCAAATTTAAAAATATTATGATTCTGTTTGTTTTTTCCTGAGGAGAAAAGTATATTGGAAAAAATTCCTGAAAGGTTCTACATACACAAAAATGTTACTAGTTGATGGAATTGATGAGGTTTATTTTGTGTATTGGTTTTTTATATTTGGACGGTAGACCTGTTTTACTTTTGCAATAAGACGTGAATGAATAAAACTTATCTTGAAAGCATAGGATACCTTATCCCATCCTTACATAAAGTTTTGGAATATCTGAACCCAAAACTCTCCTAAATTCTCACAATTACTCATATATCCAGGGGTTTTAAAGAATGTTGAACCAATGTGAGTGGCTAAGGTTGAAGGTAATGCTAATGTTCAGCACAGTGTATTTTTGATGTCCCTTTCTATCAGCCCACTGAACTTTGTCCTGGAAATCATCAGACTGCCCATCCACTCATGTTTGCAATGATATCCCTTACCTCCGTGGGTTGGGTCACACCAAAGATAACTTCACTAATGACAGAGGAATTGAGATTTACTGTTTCCTAAAGACCTGGGTGACATTTGAATATTCTCCTCAATAGAAGAGGGCATCTAATTATGTTGTCATAGTTGTGAATAATATGTGCACAAAGAAACTTGACTATTGTTTTTGTTGAAGGTGTCACATAAAAGGAATACCTCTCAGTCCACTTGTCACTCTGGAGTCCTGAAATCTTGCTTAGTGGTTTGTTTCTGCATCCACATCTACTCCTCCTGAAACAAAGAGGATATATTTGGTAGTCATTGATAATTTTTTTAAAAAGTGGATTAGGCAATTTTGCTTGAAACTTCTTTCCTAATTTAGCGTGAAGTAGAATTAAATAGTAGAAATGAAGGAATTTATTTGGAGATATCAAAATAAGAAGGGGAATTGTTTAGTTATGCAGCGGACTGTAAAAGGGCTGAGGAATGGATTGAAGAAAATTATCAAGCATGCATGTTGTTTTTAAGTGATACTTGAGACCAGGATGTGAAACAGCTGTGTTGTTGGGGTTTTTTCTTGTGCCAACTTTCCTTATTTGATTGATTTTCTCTCTGACAGCTCACTGTGCTGATAAATGTGTCCATGGTCGCTGCATTGCTCCAAACACCTGTCAGTGTGAGCCTGGCTGGGGTGGGACCAACTGCTCCAGTGGTAAGCTTCCACCTGCTGTTGTCTGTCTCGGGATGTTTTTGCTCTGTGGTCCCCCTTGTCTGCAGACTACCCTGAGCCACGGGTTTCCCTCTTCATCCCTACGCAGAACATGGTGTGGATTCCCGATCCAACTCATTAATACAGTTTCTTCTAAATCTGTACGTGTGTTATATACAGAACTGTTGTTAATTAAGGATGAAGAAAGGAACTGGAAAGAAGGAGATTGCAATAATCTGATGCTGACACTTCTGTAAATATGAATGCATTTTCTAGAGTAGGGTCTGAATTTAGATTCCTTAGCTCAGTGAGGCAGTTGTGTTAACATAGCTATTGTATTCTAACTTCTGTTTTTACTTGTTGATTTATCTAGGATACTTTCTTGGTGATTAAAATTTACCACCTGTTGGTTTTATCTCAGAAGTAAAATTAATATTTTCAGTGCTTAACATATTTATCTATCTCTGAATACTGAGATGCAAATAATGAGTACTTGCTCAGATAATTTGGGGGAGAAATTTTGGTATTAAATCGTAATATAGTATATAATTTGTCTCTCATGTTCAAATTATAATTCTAAAATAATGATATTTTGGACTATAAGCAGGTTGCATTTAAAATCTCGTATTCTTTATTATGAGGATTAAATGAAGGAATGTCCTGTAATACAGTTGTTTTTCTAAATTTCACAGTTAAAACTTAAATTTTCTGGCTAACTCATTGCTGTGCATGTAATTGTGTATAGTTCCTGTTCTTTTATACTTCTTTTTGCCTTGAAAAATGTGAGAGGGAATCGAAGTGCAACTAAATTGTAATGCACAAAATGTTACGTTTAGAGAAAGGAAATAGCAGGTTTAAAAATTAGCAGGCTCTCATGACAGCACAAATTTGTCCTCATTGCTACAATTTTCTGAAACTAGTCCAAAAGGACTTCAAGCTATCCAGATAAGCTGGTTTCAAGGATTTTTACTTGCTTACATTTGGAATTGGGGAGATTATTCTTTATCTTGTTAGAACTTCTTGTTGTAGTCTTGTGATCTCTTGGCTGTCCCTAAAACAGCATCTCCAGGGGAAATCCTTGTGCTGTCTGTGCACAGAACATTCTGTGTGAAAGAGCCTTTTTATTGTCTCTTAAACAGGGAGTGTGTGTGTGTGTGTGTGTGTGTGTGTGTGTGTTTCTGCTCCTGACAGGCTTCCAATTCCAGTGGTAACTGTCTTGCAGGGTTTTGTTTTGCTCCTGTTGGGGATCAGGAGGAGAGTGGGCATTTTGTTCACATGCCATTGAGGCAAGATGTTTGGGATGTGGGATTTGGCACAAGTCCATTTTTCTGGCTGACTGACCTCAAATGCGATGTTGCTTTCGTTAACTTTTCCAGCTTAAAAATCAGTAGTGCCTACACATTTTGAAGAAAAATAACGTTATTATATAAACTAGTGGGAAAGAGAAGAGTGGATGTGTTCTTCATCTGAAATGTGAGGTTTGTTACCAATTCCAGGACAAGAATGCTGTGGAATCATTTCGGTTGTATTCATGTTCTATCTCATAAGAACAGCAGACTACCTCAAGCTAAGAGATCAGACCAAAGAATGTTTGTGTAAACAAAACGAAAGCTTACATGGGTTTCAGACTCTCTAGAACTGATTTAGGCCCTCTAGAAAACAAACTGTTGTTCTATTTTGGAGTTTACTGACTTCTGAATGAAGCCTCTAGAATTCTGAGAACACATGTTCTTTTCAATCCTGGAAGATAAGATGAGGTGACTTTCGGTATAGTCTCTACAACTCATATTTTGGTTTTATAATGACAAAAGCATAAATAAACATGGATAGATACCTGAAGTCTTTAAAGATGTTCTGGGAAAAACATTTCTGACACCTTTAATAAGCACATAAGAAAATGCTATTCTGAGCCGGAGCACTGGGTCTTGTTATGTGGGTTTTTTCTGTGGCAGTTACTCTAACATCACTCGCTAGGAGATGTATAATTTAATTACTCTTAGCCAGATAATTCTCGAAACAAAATGCACGCTCTAGTAATCTCCTAAATAGCAGAGTTAAAATGGCCTAATTTCCAAGGATTTTATTTTTATGTCTCTCCTCTCTGGTTATTGTTATGCATATATTTAATGATGTATGTTAGGTCCATACAATGATTGCTATGATAATGAGACTAGTTCCTTATATCAGTCAGAGTCCAATCAGAAGACAGAAACCACAATAATTTTTTTTTGAGTAAACCTTTTATCTTGGAACAATTTTAGATTTACAGAAAAAGATGCGAAGATAGTAGAGAGTTCACACATACCTGCATCCGGCTTTCCCCTTTGTCGACATCTTACCATTAGTTTGTCAAACTGAGAAACTGACGTGAGTACATTACTATTAAATAAACTCTGGACTTGATTTGGATTTCATCAGTTTTTCCATTAATGTCCTCTTTCTTCTCCCAGATCCAATCTAGGACACCACACTGCATTTCATGTCATGTCTCCCCAGTCTCCTCTGGTCTGTGGCAAGTTCTCAATCTTTGTTTTTCATAACCTTGATAGCCTCAAGTAGTACTGGCCAGGTATCCTGTCGAATGTCCCCCAGTCTATGTTTCTCTGGTGCTTTTCTCATGACTAGACTAGGGTTATGGGTTTTGATAAGATCACCAGAGTTGACGTGCCCTTCTCATCACACCATATCAGGGATATTGTGACATTCATATGACATCACCAATGATGTCATCACTTGGCTAACCTTCACCACTTGCTGATGTGGAGTGTTTGCCAGGTTTCTCCATATGAAGTTACTATTTTTCCCTTTCCCTACTCTATTCTTTGGAAGCAAGTTGCTAAGTCAAGTCTACTCTCAAGGGCAAAGGGCAGGAATTAAGCTCACATCTTCGAGGGGGAGTATCTTCATATGTTATTTGGAACTTTTCTGTAAGGAAGATTTGTCTTTCTCCCATTTATTCAATCATTTCTTTATATCAGTATGAATTCATGTATAATTATGATATTTTGGCTTATACGACAATATTATGTTATCTTTTTGCTGAAATTTTTCTAGGTTTGGAGATTGGGAGCTCTTTCAGATGGCTCTTGTGTCATTTTGACATGCCCCTATCTTTTTGGTTTTGTTTTTGTGAGCGCTTTCTTACTTTCTGGTACTACAGAATGCTCCAAGCTCATTTTGTGTTTTTCCCGTCTCAGCTCTAGAATGAGCCTTTAGAGAACGGTTTTAGAAACCAAGGTTTGGGTGCTGGATATGCTCATTACTACTGGGACACATAGTATCTTGAACAAGGAAAGTTATTAAAAAGGAGTAACTATAACAGGAGAATGGAATAATGAGGGATTGGCTAGAAAGAAGTAAATAGCACTTGGAAGAATACAAGAATAGCAGATGTAAGGAGCAGCCACTACTCCTAGGGCTGAGATAGAATGCCCAAAAGGAAGCTCCACTAGGGGTGTGATCCAGACCTTGTTAGAGAAAGCACAACCACAGCTCACTGAATGGCAGAGAGGCTGCCGTGTCACTACTATAGCAGAACTTGCTGGAAATCTGCCCTCTGGAACTTGGTAGATATCTGCCCTATAGGACAGAAGCCACTTGTGTTGCAGAAACTGGGCACTGTGAAAGCTGTGTGTGTTACAGAGCCAGATGCTGGAACAGCCACTCCCACCATGCTTACATGGCAGGAGCTGGAGAAGCCATGTGCACTGCAGGAGTTAGTTGAGCTTGCACACTGGAACCATTATGGAAAACTCTTTCCTCCTGCAGTGTGTTTCCAGGGCCCTAGAAAATGCTTACTATTTGGCCAGCTGGCAAAGGAAAAATATTTAAAGGGCCCATATCCATTTTTATAGAGCAGGCAATGAAGGATAAATTTAGCACTGAGAGGCAATAAAGTGGTAACTGTTGCAGGCCACTCCTTTGGTTACTCACCTCCTCTATGCACATTTCTACACACATTTGAATTCTTGTACATCAACAGAACGACTCTATATTTCCACCTAATAAGATACAGATATCCATCTTACAAGTAAAAATGTTCTCACTCTCATCGCAAAATGAGGAGATGCAAGTCCCGATAGTTGTGTATCCATTGCTGATTATGTTAATTTTTCCTCAAATTCAGTCACAGTTCCACTGAATATTCTGTTACCTAGATACTAAAGTTAACATCCAACAATTTATATATAAAATAAAATTAAAGTGGAAAGAGAAGAAAAAAGAAAATAGCATCTACAAATAAATGCATACATATAACAAGCAATAGAAAATATTAAAAATGACTTTAGGCCCCTTTGCTGTAATTAGTCACAAGGCTGTAATTGTATGTATGGTTTCCTTCTTCATCTCCCCATTCTGAATTTCCCCCTCCTCAGCCCAAACCTCAGCTGCTTGAGGTTCTTTACCTGGTGGAGTGACTTAAACCTTCATTCCTGAAGAATCTGAATTCTCAGTTGTCCTGCCTTCTTTTGGTTGTTGACGTTTGCTGTTAACCTTTACTTCCGGGCATGGAAGTACTAAGAGGTGCCCCACGGAATCCCTTGGGTTCCAGACATTGTGTACTAGCAAACCAGTTTCCCCTTGATAATCAAGATCAATCCTCCAGCCAGAAGAGTAACTCCTTTTATTTACAGTGAGAACCTACCATGACCAGATGGCAATAAATTGATAACTGCCATACACCGCTATCTCTCTGTATTTTTTTTTCCTTCTTAATGTACATGTGCAATTAAGGGACTAACAGATACCTTCACATGAACAGGTTTACAAAGGCTTCCCTTGGAGATTTAATCTGACTAAACAGTGGAGGGAAGGAGTCCTCCATGTGACATACTGTCAGTGTTCCTGGGTCTCAATGTATTCTCTGTGTAAAAAAGCAGTTGTGTCAGAGAACTGTACAAAGTTTGTTCCTCTGGAGTGAGATCATGATTTATTTGACTAGCCTCAGACATATTACTTCTTTTTAAATTTGATTAAATGATTTTTTAAGAAAGTACACACGTATTTTACTTTTATTGGCATTCTAATGTATACCCTAGTTTATAGGATATTAGTCTATCTTACCTCCATCTCTCTTCTCTCCTCTCTTTCCCGCTCTCTCCCTTCCTCCCCCACATCAAACTCTGTGTGTGTTCATCAATCCTCTATTCCTTTTCCTCCCTCACTGGATGATGAACAACTCCTGGAGGGCAGGGGCTGTGTGTTATTAATCTCTTTAGCCTCCATTGTGCCTGGCATGTGGTTGGAGCACAGTAAATGTTTATTCCATTTAATCAGATTAAATGAACTGTATGATTCTGTATGATTCTGAGAAGGTCATTCATGTGTTCATGATACGAACTTTCATTGAGTGATTACTGTGTGCAAGGAACTGTTTTGGACGCTGGGGATAAGGAAACAAATGTGGAACAGTCGCTGGTCTCACAGAGTTCATAGCTTCGAGAAAAGCAGACAGAAGTGTAAATGTCTCATCCTGAGAAAGAGAACAGCCTCAGTAGAAGAGGTGGATTGAGGAAGCTAAAAATGGAGTTGGGAAGGTAGTGAGAGGTTGTCCGGGTGGACTAGGGCAAGAAGAACCTAATGTAATGCTGGGGACAGAAGCAGATTGCCTTGGGGTGAGGGGTAATGAAAAGAAGATGATACAATGTAGACTACTCTCCAGAAACAGCTGAAAAGCCAACAAGAGGAAGCAAAAAGATACAGAGTTAGTAAAAGGCTCAAGAGAAAGTTTTGTGTTTGTTTGCTTTTGTTTGTGTTTTAAGGTGAAAAACAGAGGCTGAGAGAGTGGTGAAAAAAAGGGGAGAGGCTGGAGACTCAGTTGAAAGAGGGGATCATTTAATTGAGGGAAAAGGCTCCTGAGAGAAGTTGGGAGATGGGATGGGATCCCGGGAACTGATCAGCAAGAAGTACTTCCCATTCCCAACAGAGTGAGGAGGAGTGAGTGGCTGGCAGGGATGTCAATAGGTTTCTAGTATAAGGGGTGCTAGTGGGCAAAAGGGAGGAGAATCTGAGGAAGTTCATATCTGATGACCTTTCTCCCTTGGTAGATGGGGAGGAGAGAGAATCTGATACTAAGGGGAGCAGAAGTTAGGTCAGGTTGCTGATGATGACAGTAATAGTTCTCCTTTACCGAGCACTTAGAATGTGGCCAGCATCGTGGTAAGGGCTTTACAGGAATTATATTCAATCCTCACAACAGACAGCGAGATGGTTACAATTCTTGTTCCTGTTTCACAGATGAGGAAACGGAGGTGCAGAACACTTCAGTGACTTGCCTAAGTTTATATGTCTAGTAAATGACGGAGACAGACTCACATCTCATTCATAGCCAGTAAATTTAACCACAAGGGCATGGCGCCTCCTGAAGTTGGGAAGGAAGTTTAGTGAAAGTGACAAGGGTCAGTGACACTGCGGGGAATGAGAGCAGGAGGCAGGAGCCGACAACACTAGACAAATATTACAACACATTTCGTGAGAGATGTTGAGAGCACGCTACCATTAGAGATGATGAATTTAAAATGACACTAATTTGTTGGACTCATTTGTAATTTTTAATTTCCTCACTTGTAATATTAAGAATGTTGGCCCAGATTATATTTACGATCCCTTTTCAGCCTGTGATTCTTTGTGTGATTTACTGAAATACGTACGTGCAATCCCTGAGACCTTTCTTTGTGTTAGAAACCCTTTAAATCTTTTGTATGAGTAGCAATAACACACTTGTTCTCTCAACCTATAGACTTCTATTTATGATTTTCTAAACATCTATAGAGAAATTTTTCTCTCCTCTGGCTATAGGGCATATCCAGAAAACATGGGAGAGCCTTAAATCAGCCAGTAGCCAGCAAATAGTTTTCAAATGCTTGTTCCCCAGGCTTTTGAGATTAGTACCAAATAGAAGCAAAAATGGAAATTAATTTTGGGCTAGAAAATCCAAACTGGGTTTATTTAGTTACAAATAGCATTTCTGATTAAATGTACTTGGAAGTAGTGGAAATGTGCCCAGGAGGCAGGACTAGCGCAAACATTTTCGAGTACAACGTTAAGAACGCTGTGATAACCTTTTACATAAAGCAGGCACGCTGTGCAGCATGGAGTGAGTAATAAGACTTTGCCTGCAGGATATTTGAATTGAGGAGTCCATTTGAAGGATATTACAAGCCAGCAATCGTAAGGCACAAAAAGCTGACGTATTCCCTAGCAAGTTCTGCCATGAAGGTCTATTGACTGCACACAATAGTCGGATTGATGTTGTCTGGGGAGAGAAGACGCACGGAGCCCAGTCCTCATGGCAAGTTGTTAACATACCCATCTCACTGTCAGAATTACTTTAGAAATCAGGTTGATGGAACAGCAAGAATAAGAGGAGATCATTTGGGTTCACTGGCGTGGGGGCAGGACATTGATGATAGGTGGGAAGGATTGAGCTCAGAATGGTTCATCAGAACTGCCCAAAGGCAATTTCACTGATGGACAGCCCAGATATTTTGATAGAGGTCACAAACAGAAACTGCTGAGTTTGCCTTTCTGAAAGAGTCTGAAATCTGGGCTGTTCTTGGTTACTCTCTAGAGGGGAGAAGAACCTCCTCCACTCCCTTCTCCCAGCCCCCATGTTGGAATTGAATTGCAGTGGTCCTAGCTGCTCTCCTTTCTGTGCTGTTTCTGAGCCTCACTTTTCTCAGGCTTAAAATAAGAATTAGAGTATCTACCTCATATTCTTGTGAGGGTTAAATGACACAATATCTGTTACGTGCTCGGCACTGTGCCTAGCAGCATAATGGTGGCTCAGTAAATGGTACTGACCTACAATTCCTGTGTGACAGACGTGGCTTCCACCAGTCTTCTTCACATTAGTCCAGTCTTTGGACTGGACAATGGATGGGGCGGCTCTTTGTGGACATCTCGTTTCGTCCTGCAGGCCACACCCCTCTTTAGCAGAAGCCTCTCTCTGTCCACAGTTACTACCAGCAGGCTCCTCAGATAGAGCCCGGGTGCAGTGTTTTGCATTACCCCCAACCTCTGATCATGGATGTCCTTATCAGGTGAATTCGTGTCTGGTTTCCATTGTTTCTGGCACAGTGAAAACACTGTAGACATTTATGTGACTTCTGCTCTTCAGTTCACATGCAGTGGCTATAAAGACAAGACTGGACTGTCTTTTTATTTGACTCCATTCCACATCATTTATTGATTCTTTTTATTTTATTTTTTACTTTGTGTAATATCCCTCCACATCCATTTATCAAAAAACTCTTGGTTCAGCCTCAAAAGATAACAAAATCTAACCTTCTCTCACTATCTCTACTGCTGCCACTCAAAGCCAAGTCACCATCCTCTTTTAATTGGTGACCGCAATAGTCTCCTTGCGGTTGGGTCTACTCGGGCTCCACTCAAGTCAGCTCTCTGTAGTGAGACCAGAGCAAGCTTGTAAAAATGTACTTCAGAGAGTGCTGCTCTCCATCTCAAAAGTCCCCAGTATTTCCCCTTATAGTTAGAATAAACTCCAAAACCCTGACCATGATCTACCCAGCCCTGTTTGATCCATCGCACCCTATCTCCTGATCCCCTGTCATCCACTACCACTGTTGATATTGTATGGCTCGGCCTCTGCCTTCCTTTCTTGGAACACGCTAGTTTCACTCTGCCTTTGCACTTGATATTTCCTCTGCCTAGAATACTCTTCTCCCTGGATCTTTACGTGGCTGACTTCTTTAGGTCTATTAGGTCTCAGCCTAAGTGTCACCACCATGAGAGGCTTTCCCTGACCTCCATATATAAAGACTATTTCCCCATTACTCTCTGTTGCATCTCTTTTTTAACTTTTTTATGGCACTATTTGAAAACATTTTATGTGTTTACTTGTTCTGTTTTTATCTATCTTCCCCTCCAGGATGTAAACTTCATAAAAACGTGGATTTTTTCTGTTTTATTCACTGCTGTCTAGCTAATTTATTCACCCAATGTCTAGCACAGTGCTGGGCACACAGTAATGCTCAGTAAATATTTGTGGACAGAAGGAATGAATGCATAAATGTTCCAGGAGCAGTAGTAGATACAAAAATGAGATATGAGAGATAAAGAAGATTCTGCCTCTTCTTTCAAGGTGCTTTCAGTTTAATGGAGGAATTGGAAGTACATACACAGATATATAAGAAAAGTATCCAGAGAAGTGAAGGAGGAAGTGGTCAAAGGTCTTCTAGAGAAAGGGCATCACCTAAAGTCTTTCCTTCAGTGGCCTTAAGGTAGCTCAGTTTCCCGTGGCTTCAGGATTCACCTTGGCTATGTGCAAGGTAGGCTCATTCATCTTTGGTGACTTACCAGAAGATTCCTTGCCCATAAACTGGCAGCTGCAGTGAAGTTGTAGAAGTCAGGCAAGATCTACTAGTTGTGGTTTCCATGAACTTCGAGGAAGATGAGGGTGTGGGAGCTCCTTGCCCTTAAGAGAGGAAAGGTTATAGTATTTGCATCAAGGTTATTACTCATATGGGGTGTAACTTCTGAAATGGTGGCCCCATGACTAAGAAAAGTTGTTTGAAAGTCAGCACTTATTTAAATGGAGAACACGTAACAATTTTAGCATCTAAACTTCTGCATATTACTTCTCAAGGTGGAAATTACGTATGACAATATAGAACCTAGCTGTTATTTTGTACCAAAATGGTATATGAACAGTAAGAAATTAGTCAAAGAAATTCAGACTACAAATTATTTCAAATCACATAGCTACCATTTTCTGACAGCAGTAATGTGCTTCCTGGCTATTCTACTTAGAGTGAAATAAGGATCTGTATTAGGTGGTCCTGTAGCCTTACTTGTTACCCAACCTGTAACATTGGGTTGGCTGATATCCAATTTTAGTAGTATATCTCACCTTATGGGGTTATATTGTTAATTGGCTGAAATTAAGTTCTCTGGTTTGTTATATTGTCCAGTATCTTTCATGACTATATGTGGTTGATTATTGTTTGTGATTGTTGTCAAATAATTTTTTTAAATACTTGAAAATTTCCTCAGGGCAAATAAGAAAAAAAGCTTATCACTGTTTTTCCTTCTTTGATCAAAATATCTTTTATTTCATTGACAACCTAGTTGATTTTTAAAAGTTTGAACATTTGTACCTGTATTATGGAACAAATTAATCATGTCTGACATGTATAAAACTAATAAAGTGTAGAAAGTAATAAAATGATAAGACTATTCCAGTGGCTAAATAGTAGAGGTTACAAGAGCCTAGCTCTTGGACCACAAATGAATGGTATCACCTTAAAATTCTGTGAAAATATAATGGTTTTACTACTCATTACTGTTGCACAAAACTAGTGAAAGTAACTTCCAAAGAAAGTTTAAATTTTAATGGAATTGATATGAACTTGATATTAGTATATAACTGTGCATTTTTTGTTCATACATTAAAGAAAAGCAGCCACTTAAGAAAAGAATCTTATGTTGTAAAATTGGTATTATATAAATCAGATTTATCCATACTGTAAATTAGTTCTTAGAATAATTAGACCACATCAAAGTGAAAAACATCTTTAATACAGAGGATACCATAAGCAAAGTTAAAAGAAAAGCAAGAGAGTGGGAAAAGATTTTTGCAACATATAAACCAAATGATTAGTATATAGAATATGTAAAGAACTCTCACAAATCAATAAGAAAAAACCCTCAACTTTAGAATAGGCAAAGGATACAATAAAGTAATTAAGAGCCAAGGAAACCTGATTGGCTAATGAACATATGAGAATATACTTATCTTTGTAATAACCAGTGAAGTGCATAGTAAAGGAAAAGATGTCGTTTTTCACCATTAGACTGGCAAAAGTTAAGACGTCTGACAATATCAAGTGTTGGCAAGGGTGTGATGAAAGGAAGCTTCCATACACTGCTCTCATGAGAGTGCATTGGCAGAGTAACTTTAGAGAGCAATTTGGCTGTCTTTAGAGTAAAACTTTAATTTGGGTACACCATGTGATCAAGTAATTTCTACTTCATAGTTTGCCTATGTTCCTTGGAGAAACTCTTGCATACATATATTCTTTGCATCTTTGTAACAGTAAAAATTTGGAAACAACTGAAAATGGCCATGAATGTGGAAAAAGATAAATTTATTGGAGGCTGTTAGGATAGTGGAATACTATATAGCCATTCATTCCTATAAACTGCTATATAGTATTACACTATATTAGCAGATTTATCAATATTGGTAGATCTCAATACCATAATATTGGGTGAAAGAAGCAAGATGCACAGTGATATATACATTTTACATAAAACTGATAAATACATAAAATAATATGACATATTATTTCTGGATGCACATAGACTGGACGGATACATGTTAAAATCATGACACTGGTTACCTCTAGGGAAAGAGAAGGGAAAGAACTGAGAACCAGGCACAAGGAGACAAAGCAGATTGTGGATACATGGGCCTTTGTTATAGTATTACTTGTAGTCTCCTGTAATTAAAAAAATTTTTTTCTCAAGAAAACTATATTAAATCTTTCAGACCATTCAGTTAGCATTGAGGGTTTGGAGCCTAGTTTTCTTACTGTGGGATTTTAAGCAAATCATTTAAGGACTCTGCCCTTTGGCCTTTCATATCCAGAATGAAGATAATAAGTATTTGCATAATGGGGTCCTGAGTACTTATCCTTCAGTGCTCATCTCAAGCCCCCCCTCCTGTGAAAGCCTTCTCCCTTCTCTCCTCTGCCCAAAGGTGTGGTGCACACAGGTCGTCTGTGTTCCTTGAGCATCCATGCACTGCAACACTTAGCATATTCTTTTGTGATAAATCTCGCTGTGGGCCAGTCTCTTCCAATAGATAAAGAAATCTTAGCAGTAGATAAAGAACATGTCTTAGGCAGGAGCAAGTAGTAAGTGCTCAACAAACAGAACTTAGTAGCCATAGAAGATGCTTAATACATTTTTAGTGAAAGAATAAATGAGCAAAAGAACAAAAATATGGCGAGGCTTTAATAAAGCAAGATATCCTGAAATGGCTCCCGAGGTGGTTAGGATTCTTTTGACTTCAGCAAATAAATGTAATCCCCCCAAATCCCTTACTTAAGCCCAGACTACAATTTATATCCTTGAGATTTTCCTGCACCGTGAATAGGGTCACCAATGTGCTCTCATAGAGAGACATCAACATTTATATTTAGACACATTAAAGAATAAACATTTCACGCCCTTTTTTCTGGTTCATAACTTGAGATAAGTATACACTGAAGTTACAAAATGACAGTTCATGCTTTGAAAATTCATTTAGCAAACTTTTTTGAAGAATAAAGGTTCTCTCTCAGCCAGTGAATAATATTAATATAAACAGCACTGGGTGGTTGTCCATGGTGATTATTGGCACTCTGTCAGCTCTCCAGCGGGTTTTTTGACATGTGAAGGACATGAGGTCTTAGTGCTTTCAGAGGGTCTGGAAAATACATTTTTATTGTTCTTCTTCATGGATGGAGAAGCTTTACAAAGTTGTTTTATTTTTAAAGCACTTGATGTTTTGAATGAGGATTTTTTCTTCTGCAGGAACAAAGGGAATGGCACACCATCGCCTTGTTAGCCTGAAGCAGAAGGAATGGAATCGCAGGGAGATAAAAGACCCCGAGGGACCCGAGGCTTAGGAAGAGTGTGTATATTTCAGGAAGAATCGTGTTCTTCTATCCTTTGAGACAGGGGAAAAGTATTTGGGTCTTTTCTGAAAGAAACTCACTCTGTAGAGATATTTTCTTGAAAGTGACTTGTATGTGCTTTGTCTATGTATTAGAATTTGAAGGGCTGAATTTTCTTCCCTGTTAGTTTCTCTTATAGTCACAAATTTTCCCATGTTTAAAGTCAACAGAGAACATCACAGCAAAACTCCATGTAAAAGTATATTTTCAATTCAGCATAGCTGAGTGATGATACTTGACATTTCTGTGTTAAGAGCACTTAAAGTCTTAGTTACTTCAAACAGCAACCCTGATGTAGGTAATTATGTATTATGCACTGACACCACTTTCCCTATGATAAACTTGACTTCCAAGATTCGGTATGTTATCCCACTGTAAGTGTCTGGTAGAGGTGTATCCACAACGTTCTTGAACACCACATAGTAGTTCTTATATCCCAGAGGTATTAAACCATGACAAAAAAACAAAGAAAGAAAAAAAACCCAGACTGCTCATTCATCTAGGGTTTGTTCAGACCTAACACAAGTACACAGAATTAGGCACTTTTGTTGTTCTCTGTAATTCAGAACCAATTGCTTTAAATAAAAGCATCTTATACCTCAAAATGTATTTCAAGGCTGCTTCTGTGATATTAGTGGGCATAGATAGGCCAAGGCAAAATCAAGTCAGTGGGATTGGTGCCTAGTAATATGGCAAGATTCTCCAGATTTCATTTATGACCATCTATTTCTTTATGCTAAGGGGAGTATGCAAAGAAGTTCATGTAATTTTTTCTGAGTTTCTTCTTTTACATTTCTGAGCTCCACATACAAGCCCATACCTCTGGACACATTAATCATCAGCAACTGGGAAATTTCTAAATCCAGTTTTTAATTGGCAATTAAGAATAGGATGTAAGGTAATGCTGGGTTTCATTGCAGGCCTGAGCTTTTTCAAATTGGCTTTATAAAAATCAGCGAAAGGGGTGAGACCGGGGCTTGTTTTTTACTTTGTGGAGTTACTGGGCAATTTGTTTTTGAAATTTGCATTGTGAGAACCAAGCTGTCCTTTTCGGCATGAATGATTCATGTAAGACAAACAAATAATACAAACCAATGACAGGCCTGTTATTCCAGCTTCATGTACAGCTGGAGGATGTTTTTCTAGAGTGTTCTTTTTCCTGGGGTAGGATGTTCCAATGTGCCAACCATGGAATAAAATTGCTGCTGCTACTAGATCTGTGCTGTGTCACACAAAACAGCAAGTACTTTTTGTGTAATTTTATGTTCCACCATCCCCATTTTACAAAAGGAAAGTTAAGTATAACAAAGGTCAGGGACTTGTTCAAGGTTCCATGGCTATGAACTGGTGGTGGCCCAGCTAGGGTCCAGGTCTTTCTAATGCTGAGTGATTATATGCCCTTCTCCAGCCAGCTAGTGATTGATGAATTTTGTAACAAGGTGAACTTGATGGTAAACATCACTCTTTTCTCTAAGGGAAAAATGATTTCATCCTTTCCTTTTTTTTTTTTTTTTTTGCCAAAGGAGTCCTTTCGATGAGACAATGTATTAACATGCCCTTGTTCCATCCTTTGGAGCATCTCTCAATTTTGCATTTCTGTTTATCTCTAATTGTGCTCCTTTCCTTATTCTTTGTCTACACGAAGACAAGAGATTTGCTCAACTATCTCCTATTTGTTCCAAGATTTTTCCTAATGCCTTGTTTTTGTCAATACACGTCTGGCTGTGGACATGTTAGGACATTTTTTATCAAGACCATTCTGTTGGACCTGCTGCTAACACTTTGAAGCCTGGGAACTCTCATTTTAGGCAAGCAAGTATTATTTCTCAAACATCTGTGAGACTTTTGTCCTAGAATGTTCTTTTTTGAAAACCATCTGGAAGCAGTTAATGTGCACTGATATCAGGGTTTGTAATTGATGAGCAGAGCATCATCCTTGGGATGGGTCTGCATGGTGTGGGGGGAGAGTGCAACTTTGGAGGCATTGATAGATTGGGATTGAACCCTTGCTTTGGTCACTTGAACACCAAGTGACTTTAAGCAAATTCTCGTCTGAGTCCATTTTGCGCATGAGATGTTGGAATAATTATACGCATCTCATTGAGTTATTGTGAGGTTTAAATAAAACAGCTGCGTAATGTTGACACGTGTTCAAAACTCAATATACCTTAGAACCCCTTCTCTTTCTCCCGGTCCTTTGCATGGAAAATTGGACTGAGGGTTTGAGGTGGATTAGGAGAGAAGAATGTACCTAGAATTGTTATGATGACTTTACAGGTTTCTCTGCTTGTGAAAGTGAGTGATAGTGCTCTATGTTCAGTCACTTTCATTCATTCACCAAATGGATCTTGAGCAACAGCTGTGTGCCAGGTACTACGTGGGCCTAGTTTTCAGGTCAGTGTACTCCTAAAGCTAATGGCATCAATACTGTTTTCACAGTGAGCTTACTGGCTTTTTTGTTTGCATACAATCATTATCAACTTACAGAAGCCCTTTAGATCTGACCATCTCCTTAATTTTAATTTCTCTTCAAGAAATACCCTATGTTCTCACTACTGAGGTGATTTCCTATTTTCAGTGCCCCTAAATATTGAGTCATTCGTGGATCCCATAGGCTTGCTCAGTGAAAGATCTTAACCATTTGCTGCTCTGCCTTAATGGATCATATTAGATGAAAAACATAATTGCAGGATATTATATTTAACGAAAATATGTAATTTTAGTACGTCAGGAGCAGAATGGCCTCGTGAAAAATGCTTGGACTTTTGCCAAGAAAGGGTGTCAGTGTGTCTTAACACTATGAAATTCAGTTTTATTTGAGAGAGATGAAGTGAGGCAAACATAAAAATTGTGGTCTAAGTGCAAAGTGATTGTTCTGGAAAATATATGATGCCTTTTTCAGAGATCTTCTCAGATTGGGTCTGAAGGACAGAGGTTTCTGGGCTGAGCCTGGAAAACTGGAGGGGACTGATGGAGGGAGAAGACATGTCTGATAGCTCTCCATCTCTACTTATTTCTATACTTACTTCTTTTTGTTGTGCACATAGCTAAGAAAGATGATAATGGCCAAGATGCAATAGCATAGAAGCCCAAGAAGGTATTCATGGACATTTGCTACTGAAAAGCCTTTTGCTGTTGCATGTATCATTCTCTCTGAATGTAATACCTCCTGCAGCCTCCCTCCCCTGCCAGTCCCCCCCTTTCTATGTACAGATCCTTTACCCTTTACCTCAATATGGCATACTCTGCCATTAGGTCTCAGCTTAGACAACATTTTAGTTGGTAAGACTTTCCCATCTTGCCAACACTGGTTAAGTGTCATCCCATGTTTTCTGTTGTATCTAGTCCATATCCTTACCTTACTGCTTCTCACAGGATATTTTATTGCCTCGTAACTTGATGCCTAGGCTATTAAACTTATAAGCTTCTAGAAGCATGCATTCATATTATTCTCCTATTTCTATGTTAACTACATTTTTTTTTAGGTTGTTGGGGGAAGTAACCAGCCTAGTCACTACTTGAGGAGTGAAACACTTTCCCCTTGAGATTAGGGTGAGGTCTTAAGTAAAAGATGTCAGATGATTTGAGTTCAGACTCGCTTCAAACTGTTTTCCCAAACACAGTACTTGAATTCAGGATAATTGGTCAAGCTTGGCACTAAACTTAAGGAACAAATTCTCTCTCTTGTCTAGACAGTCAACATGCCCTTGCATTTGTTGTTATCAGGGAAGAAAGCTTGGCTTTTGTGTGATAAACTGTGTAACTCACTGGGATCCATTTAAACATTGTGGAGTTGAAGTAGTTAAATACCACAAATGAAGAGAGGAAAGGAAGTCACAATGACACCTAAATTCAAGCCAGGCTTCTGTGTCCTTCTTGTTCCACTTCCTGCCTATTTGTAAACTTCTGTATGTGGATTTTTTCCACAGCATAGCCCATGTTGGTGCCCAATATTCACAATGTGAGGCCAATGTATCAGTGGCCTTTTAGGAAATACAGCCCCTAGGGGAGAAGCTGTCACTACAAAGCATGCCACAGTGCTTAGATATTGCCAGGAAATTAACCATGTCGGCACGATAATATTTCCTTAAAAGCCTGAAACCCTTTCTTTGATGCTGATAGTTATCAACTTCTGCTATAAACTTGTTTCTATCATGAGGAGATATCTTAAGGTTTTGTTTTTTTTTTTTAATCTAATCCCGAGAAAATACAACTGGTCTCTGCCTGACTGCTCTGCTGGGAGAGAAGTTGTTGAATGGGATGTGTAAATGGGTCACGAAGGAGAGGAGAGACCAGTTCTGTCTGCTCAGCACCTGACTTCTTCTGACCACTCACCTGTTATAAAACATACTCTGTAAAATGTATATGCTCCAGCCCACTCTATCACAGTGTCACAGTGGGGAAAAAGAACTCTAACCCATCATAACTTGTTTTTAATGCTTCTGACATGATCTTGAGATCCTTATTAAGGTAATTTTATTAGCTAAAATTGTTTTCTGTGTCAATCAATGAATCCTGTATTATAAGTAAGGAAAAAACAGATATTTA
This sequence comes from Tapirus indicus, assembly GCA_031878705.1. Lineage (NCBI taxonomy): Eukaryota > Metazoa > Chordata > Mammalia > Perissodactyla > Tapiridae > Tapirus > Tapirus indicus. The sequence continues at coordinate 45,448,501 of CM062925.1, forward strand.
ATTTAATATCTGAGGCTTCCAGAAGTTGAGGGGGATATGGAAAGTTTGGAGAGAGTTCAGCAAAGAAAATGAGTGGAATTGAATAAACTTTTAAAAAATAAGTTTTGGGGTTATACTGTTTAGTCTAGCAAAGAGCAGAGTCAAGGATGCATTCATGTTTCAGGAATAAGATGATTTATAATATAGAGAACAGTGATGAACTGGATTGACTATACTGTGAGGAGGACAGGAGAAAAAAGGATTTAATTATAGCATAATGGATTTGGCTTACGTGGAATGAAGATTTTCCTTACTTTTAGGATTGATGAACCAGGGAACAAGTTACAAAGATCGTATAATTTGCTTTGGTGGATCTTAAAAACAGGATAGATTCTTCTCCAGCTGGGATAGTTGAGAGGATTTAAAGGAACATACTATGTAACATTTTTTTAAAGAATAGATCCTAGATTGAAAGAGTTACAATTCAAAAAAAATTCTTTGTCCTTATCCATAGGCAATAAAAGAAATAACTCATATGAATAACAATTAGACTTAAATCTCATCTTGGAACTACCACCTAAACTTATTTTGTGAAAGAAGATTGTGAGTTCTTAGGTAATTGCTTTTTTGATCTGCTTTAGATTCAATAATTCTCTCATTGTTTTAAATTGTGTTAAGTATGTTTATTAAAGTACCAATTAAAGTACCAAAGCCATACTGATTAAAAACAGAATTACTCATTTAAATCTTTCAATATTATGAAATGAAAGGTACGTTCTGATATTGGAAGGTGAATCCTGCACCTCTAATAAATTGTCTGCTGTGTGCCCAGCTTTTTTCAATAGTTTATTCCAGATCTGTTGAAGTTACAAAATTTTTATGAAATGAAACTTTTTTTTTTAATCATAAAAGCAATTTATCCTAAGAGCTCTAGGCAGGGTGCATCTTCTCTAGTGATTTTTATAGCATCTAATTAATAAATAAATGCACGGCTGGCTGAGCAATGCATATTAAGAGTAAGTTTTGCTTATTGTCACCCTTTATAATTTTCAGAATGTTTGAGATTGAGATTTTTCCCTTCCTTGCTCCCTATTCCTACTCGTTGACTTGAATTGCAGCCACTCTTCCTTTTCTTTGCAACTGCACTGCTAAATCTATCTTTCAAATGCTTTTTTCTGCCTTTGTTTTACCTGGTTTCATGTGCCTGTTATCTTTTTATTTGCTCTCCATTTTCAGTTTCAGGTTTGTCTTATTTTTAAATGTCAGTGAATTTAAACATTTTAGTCAATTTTTTTTCTGACTACCTCCCAATCACACATGTTTTGACTGATTTCTTGAAAGCAGATCCAGTTTCCTTTTGGAGTGTTCTGGCCCAGATCTGTAGCAGCATCAGTCCACTCCTTGGTAGCTCTGCCCCTGGATCCCCTCTCAGTCTTCAGGATCACTGCCTGCGGTCAGGGCCCTTCACTAATCTCCTGAACTCCCAGTTCTTCTTGCCCGGTCTCCCTGCCTCTCACTGTCAGCTCCTGCCTGCCCTTTCCTCACACTGCAGCCAGGCTGACCTTGCTAGGAAGCAAATATGCATTGCCCTTCATTGCTTAAAATCCTTTTCTACCAAAGCCTTGTCCACAAGATGCAATCCAAACTCAGCATGCATAAAAACTCCTGCGTGAGCTGACCATTCCCATCTGCCCAGCCAGCCTCCTCTCCCTGCAGGCACAACTGCTCACACCCTCCCCTATTACTCTAGCCATGTCAAACTCAACACGCCAGGGCAGGGAACAGGCTGAGTAAATGCATGGAGTTGAGAAAATGTAGCAATGCCTAAGCAAGGAAGTGATACAAAGTGGCCCGGTTGATGCCAAGCACCGGTTTGTGAAGCATTGCCATGGATTGGCACCAGAGCCTCGATGCCCAGCTAAGGAATGGTGATGAAGGGATCATCAAGCCACTTTCTCCAAGGGGAGAGGAAAGCTGGTGCTGAAGAACTTGCTATTACCCACTCCCATACTCTGATGCTCTCCTCCGTTTCTTTTCCCATCCTCAGCCTGTGACGGTGATCACTGGGGGCCCCACTGCAGCAGCCGGTGCCAGTGCAAAAACAAGGCTCTGTGCAACCCCATCACGGGGGCTTGCCACTGCTCTGCAGGCTTCCGGGGCTGGCGCTGCGAGGACCGCTGTGAGCAGGGCACCTATGGTAACGACTGTCACCAGAGATGCCAGTGCCAGAACGGAGCCACCTGCGATCACGTCACGGGGGAATGCCGCTGCCCACCGGGATACACTGGAGCCTTGTAAGTGACATGCTGCTGAGCAGCATGGCTGAGCCCACCCACCCTCTCCATTCACGCTGCTGCTGCTGCTATCATACTCCTGTGCTTCTGTTTCTGTTGCTGCCTGAAGAGTTTCTGAGAGCGCGGGACTCCAGGCACAGATGTGGAGATCGCACTGATGGCCTCTAGGTGTTCCTCCTGTTTGACCCTTGAACATCAGAGCCCAGGCACAGTCTAGGGGCCAGCTTCCATGCTTTCCTTTTGGCAGGGCAAAGATAGAGAAGGCCAGGATGCTGTGTTGAATGGAAATATTTGGAGGTTGTTGGGGCAGATTTGAGGTTCCGGTTTGATTCTCCTGCAATTGCATTCATTTTGCACTGCTGGCTGTTAATAGTCCGTGTTGTTCTCCTTCGTATGGCAATTAATTAGCTGGATAAAGCTCGGTAAGTTCACTGCCTTAGAAAAGGGGAAAGGTGTTAGAAATAGTCCATGATAAAAGGTTAACTGGGTTATTTAATGCCCATGGATACGTATGTTGCTTTGTGAATTTATATAAAAATATGACATCTGTGTAGACTATGTGCACACAGATTGTTACATTCTTTCCAGAGAACATTGAAGCAAATACTTAACCTCTACTACCTTCTTTATTTTGTGGGAAGGATGTTCTTTGGTTTGCTTGTATTAGCAAACAGAATAAGAGGCAGAATTTGCAAAAAAAAAAAAAAAATAGGAGTTAAGAAAATCTTGTTCCTTCACTGAGAAAATTACACTTGTAAATCACAGAACTAAAACTTGAAAAAAACGTGGCTGATGAGGTAAATACTTCCTGCCAACTGTATTAACTTGGCTCTAAAGTAGAGCTAAAGAAGAAACTGCATTAGTTTAGAAAGCCCAGATTTTCAGAAGAATGGATGATCATTTCAAACTATTGAATTGTTAATATTGCCTTTATGGGTTTTTATCAAGGCCACAATTGCATAGGGCTTTGGGAAACTTGAAGCGATTTCACTGGAGAGAAGAAAGACTTAAGGGGAAACAGGCTTAAAGAAGTTTTAACCACCCGGATGGGGGCTGGTTAAAGGCATGGAGACTCATCAGTCTGATGAAGATTATGAAGAATACGTGCACAAAGCGGGTCATGTGCAAATGTTTCTGTCTCCTTTGAAGTTAGAACAAATGCACAAATGAAAGTAGACTTCAGTTGTAACACTTGGGCTTTATAAAAGTTACTTGGAAAATTCCTGTCACCAAGGCGTGTTTGGCCAAGAGTCATCCTTGGTGCTCTCACATAGGACAGATGCTCCTCACAGTGAAATAGTTTTGTTAGAAAATACCCCAGAGCAAAGGGAAGGAGTAGGTGACCCCTCAAAGACCCTCCCAGCCAATCTAATTAATGCTCTTTATGTTAATGAAATGAACAATATTGAACAGAGAAAGCTTGTCTATTTTATGGCCCTGGGTAGTGTTGTGTCTGTGAACCTGAGGGTTGTGTGGTTGGGTAAATAATGGTGTCCTTTGTCACATGTTAATCCCTCAGCTGTGAGGATCTTTGTCCCCCTGGCAAGCATGGTCCACAGTGTGAGCAGAGATGCCCCTGCCAAAATGGAGGAGTATGTCATCATGTCACCGGAGAATGCTCTTGCCCTTCGGGCTGGCTGGTAAGCTCCCCTCCTCCTTCCCAAAGTCACCTGTTCCAGGACACTCAAGTGAAAATGCATATGGAGGACTTTAGCACAAAACAAAGTTATACTGATGGTTAAAGATTCCCAAATTGGAAATACCTGACCATTTCAAAGCTGGAATCCTTCAGTCCAGAAAAAGCGGAAGGTGATTAAATCCTGAACTTGAAGTGCACTAAAGGTCCTCATGGAAAAGATGGTAGACCATCTGTCCTGCATTTCCCCTCAGGATATAAAAGGAAAATATCTCGGCTTAGACATGACAGCCAGAGCTGTTAAACACTAGAAGTATTTAAACAATCATTTTCATCATTGTGTTCTATGGATCACTATTGTTCTTTGAGAACATTATTCTCAACAAAGTAAGTATTAGGTGAAAAAGTTATCTGGTCTTATAAATCTGGAGACACATTGAGGTAAACCAAGTTTCCCAAGTATTGCAGAACTTCTCAGAGCCTTAAGTATGATAATCCAAGGGGAAGCTATAGTTCACCACCCTTCCCAAACTTTGACCTTGATACTCTTTCTTTATGTAGTATCTTACTGGCTTAGTGTTATATGGAATATACAGTGTCAAAGCTGGTTTACTAACTAGATTTCTCTGAAATCAGGAAATAATATTGGTTCTTATTTCTCTGAGTTGCTTTGTGCATAAGTCTACTTGAAGGCAGAAGAGTGAATGATCAATGTCTGTTTCTTTCATTAACAAACAAAAATTAAAAGAGCAATTTACTTCAAGCCAGCCCTGGTGGTCTAGTGGTTAAGATTCGGCACTCTTACCACCGCAGCCCGGGTTCGTTTCCCGGTCAGGGAACCACACCACCCTTCTGTTGGTTGTCATACTATGGCAGCTGCATGTTACTGTGATGCTGAAAGCTATACCACTGGTATTTCAAACACCAGCAGGGTCACCTATGGTGGACAGATTTCAGTGGTGCTTCCAGACTAGGAAGAAGGACTTGGCCACCCACTTCTGAAAAAATTGGCCATGAAAACCCTGTTAATAGCAGTGGAGCATTGTCTGAAATAGCACCAAAAGGTGAGAGGCTGGTGCAAAAACACCAGGCAGGGTTCCACTTTGCCGTACACAGGGTCGCTAGGAGTCAGAATCAACTCTACGGTACTAACAACAACAAAACAATTTACTTCAAGATCACCTTCTAACTCCATGAGCTGTAGTAAAGCTCCTCTTGCAGGGTTACAAGTGACTTAATTGCCAAATCCAGTGACATCTCTTCTGTTCTCATTCTGCTTCATTTTACCAAAGCTTTTGACATGTTGCTCATCCACTTCCCTTTCTTAATCTCTTTTCCCTCCATGTCTCTGATAACTCCCTCTCTCCTACCTCTCTCACCAAAGATCTCTTTTCCTAATCCCCCTTCTTCTACATACCACTTTATTATAGCATTTCCCAGGTTTCAGTCATGTCCTTTTTTCTCACTATAAATCTTCTCTGGAAATCTCATCCAATCTCATGGCCTTAACAATCATCTGCTGATTTTCCCTCACCTGAGCCCAGACATGTATTTGTCGCTATCCTGTTAGACACCAACCTAGATTACCTCTAGATGTGAAGACACCACCTCTCTGAGCTACACCCAAGCTGGAGTCTTAGGAGCCAGACGTCAGATGGAGGTGGTCTGATGCTGCCCTTGTTGTAGGCATAGAGCGAAGGAGAACTGGAGTCTGCTTCCCAATGAGGGTCATGGGAAGTAAGAGAGAGTTCAAGATGTTAAGATCACTGGGGCAAGTGGAAAACAAATATCAGACCCAAGGTGAGAGTTGGAAATGGTAAGCAGGCAGGACAAGGTCCGATTCTGGAGGCAGAGCCTGGAGAATCTCCAGGAAGCAATGGAGTCAGAGCGAGGGGGCCTTTCATTGAGTGCCTGATGATGAGGTGAACAGGGAGGAGTACTGAGCCACTTCAAGCAGGCCTGTCAAAGCCAATGTTAATAAGACCAAACTTGTCGTGTGCCCAAACCTTTAGTAAGGGTACTCCTCTTCTACCTTTTTACTTTTAGTTAAAACCAATGCTTCTCTCTTAGTTGCCCAAGGTAGAAATGCCGATTTATCTTTGACTCCTTCTCGTCTTTCCTTTCCTACATTCAGCCTTTTGTCAAACTGGTCGTTGCTGTGTCCTTGGCAAGGGAAAGATTTTCTGGAGTAGCAGAGTGTCCAGACAGCTCCATGTTCTTTAGATGAGGAGCTGCAGGCATTCTATTCCTAGGAGTTTGTGTAGACATTGTCTGTAAAGTTGGTTCCTCTTGGGTTGAAGCTCTTTTCTTCTTAGTTGGGGTGGTCATGGTGTGGGATAGTGGTCACCACAAGCTTGGACCATGAGTCCCAATAAGTGGGCAGATGGCCCTCTCCATCAGCCCAGTGAGGCCTCCTCTACCACTTTCTCTATACTCTGGGCCCACTGCCCTGATAGATGTTTCTTACTGAATGCTTCCAACTTATACTTTGCCTTTGCAGCATTTTATTTGTGCTTTCATCCTAGGTGCTTTTCAAAGATAAATATATATTCCTATTACACATACACGCACACTTGTATTTCAACTAATCCAAGTAATGTCTTACTTAAAGTTGCTTGCTCACATTAATCCTTATTCATAAACAATATTTCAGCAGCATCTCTGAAGCTTATTTAGGACCATTACAAAATGTGAATAGAGTCCCTGAAAGAGTGAAAAACTTCCCCAGAATCCCTGCTTACACAGATCGACCCTTGGCACATTATTCCTTCAGTCATGTTAATATGTTGTGCTAGAATGGAGGGATTAGAGCTATTTTGACATCTGTCCCCCTCACCACATTGTGAGCTAATTAAGAGTTGTGACCTTATCTTTGATTCTCAGGGCTTAGCACTATGCCTGGCACACAGATGATTCTCAGTTAAACGTTGATCTGAATCATCTCTCAAAGGCTTTTTCAGTTCCAAGAGTCTGTGGAAGAACTTTCCCTGTTTGTAGATAGCTGGAAACTACCAGAGGAGACTTAATTAGCACACCAACTGCCTTTGTGGGTAGCCAGGAGTTAGAGGAAATGTATTTTCTTATGCTTTCCAGAATAAACATTTACAAAACCATCTGGTGTTCACTAGCCTCCAATTTCAGAGTGCCCACAGTCTGCCTTTTTTTAGAGAGGAGGAGGACAAAGCCACAGCTTCCAACAGTTAAAAAACATTTTAAAAATCCCTGTTATTTGGGATATGTTGTTTGTTCTAACAATCACTCCAGTAAATAAATCATAAGCTACAAGCCCAAGTTATGGAGCCAAGTGAAGTAGAAAATAGTAGAGTATTTCATTGACTTATTGGTACAGTATCTTATTCTTATCCACATAGGGTTGGAATAAATATAATGACAGTGCCTGACAAGATGGACAGCCTCTAGGGCGAGGAGACATGTCCAAGTTACTCTCTTGATTTTTCTCCCCAGGAATTAAGCTTTCCTACTGATCTTGGCCCAGCAATGTTTGTTGAACCTGCTGAAAATAAAAGTGTTTTCCTCCTGAAATAAAATGTCTAGGTTCATTCCTGTAGAAGTATTTCTTAGGCAATGTTATTGTTAATTCAGGTACACAAAATTTAAATTTTAAGCTACATTATAAGAAAAAAAGCCAATGATAATGTCTATTTTCTCTAGAACATATGGTAAAGCATTTGCTTGTTCCGTTTGCACCAGATGTTGCCATTTATGTAATGGATGCTCAATAAGTATCATTGACTTATTGTACATGTAAGACACAGGAAGAACACTTGGGAGGATTTATAAATTCCTTAGGTTACCATAATAATTTGATGTAGCTTTATCTTAACCTTCAGTTTTTTAATGTGGGTATTTCTTGAGATTACTATTCTGCCATCTTTGAATGTATCTTAAGATTTAGGCCTAACAAATAAATAAGTCAATTTAAAATTTCTAACATTTTTAAGGTGAAGAGAGTTTATGTTCTAAAATCCACTTCATCTAAATTTTGCAGCGCTGTCCCCATATCCCTCCTTCCCTTTGTGTTTCCTCTCTTTTTCCCCCTTCCTCTGGTCCTGCCCTGGCTGGAGGCCCATCTAATTTTCCAAGTCTCTTTGAATGCAGGGCACAGTGTGTGGCCAGCCTTGCCCGGAGGGTCGCTTTGGAAAGAACTGTTCACAAGAATGTCAGTGCCATAATGGAGGGACATGCGATGCTGCCACAGGCCAGTGTCATTGCGGTCCAGGATACACAGGGGAACGGTAAGGGACAGTCTTGTATTTTTCTGCCCATTTGTAATTGAGTGAAAGGAAAGCTGGGAGGGTCCACGGAGCACCTTCGATACCATGTGTTTATGACTATTCTATAATATTCCAGAAGGTGTCTATAAGGTATTAGGTTGACAGATTCCATCCCAACTCAATGCATAGAAACTGAATCAAAGACAGCAATGGTGAAATGAAGATACAGAGAAAGCAGTAAAATATAATAATATCAGCTATTCAGAACCCATGATGAATGTGTCATTCTAAACAGTTGAGTGTTTAGGACAGCCACTTTAAGCACCCAAATTTGTTACATTTTAAACATTTTTGGATAAATTTATTTTAAAATGGAATGTGTACTTAAATATTTTTAAAAAGTAGGTTGGGCATGAAGTTGCCTTCACGTGATTCAGTATTCTGTTAAGAATATCAGTCATTTTATTGTGTAATAGTGATAGAGTAAGACCCGATGGGACTTACAAGGCTCTCAGGTTCCACGTGAAATAAGAGCAAATGGCTGTGCTCATGTGGTGCTTACATCCTCTGTTTGTCATTTTTTCTATTAGATGGGAAAGTGTTACCCCAGAGGGCTTTGTTCCCCCTACATCTTCTAATTTGCTCGTCAATCTGTTATATCCTGGAAGACTAGATAACCAAGCTCATTGGATGTGTGTGTAAAACTAGAGAAAAGAGACTTGAGAGGCAGAAGAGTATAATGGTTAAAAACAAAGATTTTTGGAACCTGTGTCCTTAGAAACATTCTCATCTATAATGTTCAAATAATAATTGTACTTTTCTCTAGGGTTGTTATAAGGATTAAATAAGTTAGTATGCTAAAGCATTCAGAACAGTGCTGAAACTTATAGATATTAGCTATTATAGTTGAGTGATTTTAATGAAGTGTATAAATACTAGCGATTATCAACTTGAGTGACGTCTGGGAACTGTGTAAATATTAGCTATCATTATTTTTTGGTAATATCTGTGAACTAAGAATTCCTTTAACCTTCTTCCCTAATTTTCTTAATTTCTAAAATTCTGGTCTAATTTTATGACTTTTAATAAGACACTGTAGGGTGTTTTTTCCCCCCACTTAGACACTGCACTTTCTTGCTAAATTTATTTCTAATTATTTTGTAAATTTTGAAAAATCCCATTTCAGTTTCTAATTGGGTATTTCTGGATTAAGAAATTTCTGGATTAAGAAAGTTTATTTTTGAAAGTTTATTTTTTATTTAGTCACTCCACCAAAAATTTTGTTAATTCTAATGTTATTTTTAGCAAACCCTAAAGTTATTTCATCATCTACAAATAAAGATGTTACTTTTCAATATATTTAATGATTATTTCATTTTCTTGAATTATTGCATTAATTTAAACCTCTAAATCAATGTTGACAAATAGAGGTAAAAGTGGTAATTCCTGTCTTGTTCCTAATTTTATTGGACATAGCTTCAATATAGTTTCATGTTTGTTTTTGTTTTTTAGTAAACTGTCTTTTTCATGCTTTAGTTTTTTTTAATGTCTATTTTTATTAAGAACTTTTGTTAGTAGCGTCTGTTTAATTTTATTAGAGGTTTTATCATCTTTTGTTAATATAACTATGTATTTTTCCTTTAATTTTTTCATGTTATGAATTACTGACACCTTTAGTACATGGTTTTTATGACACGTAATTGGGCTATTCAGAAAGTTTTTGTGACCTCCATCCTGGCTTATGGTTGTATTTTGTATAGATGAGATTGTTAGATGAGTTCTGGATCCATGTGGCATTAACGTCTTATTATAGAAAGATGAGTCAGGAAAGGAGAGACAGCAGACCAAGCAGAAGCCTAAATAATAGTTTTGTGTAATATTTTAGGGCACTGAAAATTTAAATATAATTATTTTCTTGCCCTCTAGGGATTTAAGTCTCAAACTCGAGACAGTGTGAGAACAACAAACACGTAAGGCAAGCTTCTGCTCATCTTGTTATAGTGCAGGGAAAGGGAATAACAGCGAACTTTCAGGTGAATTTCAGATTTGAGGCAGAGAAGGCAAAAAAACCGGAGAAAGAGAAGTGAAGAGGGAACTTGCTTCTTGAGTTGTTGTTCTTATAACTATTGTTTTTCTGATGAACTGATGGCCTGATTCCTGTTTTCAATTATGCTATCCATATCTGAGTTCTAGAGTTAACACATACACACGCACAATGACAACAAGTACATTTGTCACTATGAGAGGGAAAAAATGACGGCTATGGGGCAATTTGTGGCCGGGGGGGTGTAGGGAAAGCAGCCTTGGGGGCCTGGAGTCTTGCCATTTCCCTGTTTTGAGAAGCCAGTGTAACTTGACCACTGAGGTTAGGCCAGAGGGCTGCTGCCTGGAGGAGCTGGGACCACCACAGGCAACTGCAAGCAAAGCATTCCCAGGATGTGGGGATGGCCCTCCTAGCCAGAGAGAAAACAGAACAAACAAAACAGGCACCTTGTAGGCAGGCAAAGCAGCTCATGGGATGTCCAAATAATAGACTTTGGGGTTTGTGGAAAGGTTGAGAGGAAATTGTGGTGAGGAAATGTAATGTGGCACAGCCAAATAAGAGTGAAGAAAGAATGGTTTCCAGATTCTCACAAAAATTCTTCTGAGAAGGTTAAAAGAGTGTTCTTAATGCCAATGTGTTGTCGTGGAATCGCTCAGGCCTTTGATGGCCCAGCTTGAGTCCATGCACATGATTGGTCCTCCGTAAGTGTTAGCTGGATGAGGAGATCCGTGGATCAATTATGGACTGTTCAGGTGAAGCCCACCACTGTCCTGCTGCGCCTGGGTTCCATATTACCCTGAAAGTGAAGAAGAATGGGGGTGAAAGGAGGTAAAGTCAGAAATTATAGACAGGAATTGGGGGGATGCAGCCTTGGTCTTCAATGGAGGAACCCTTTCCTGTATCCAGGACTATAGAAAAGTTGGCTCTTTCCCAACACTTTTTATGTTTCCCCCAGAGCAGCAGTTCCAGATGTTAGAAAGGCAGGCAGCTGATCCATTGATTCCAGGTTTAATGAGGAATGTGACTCTTTCACACTAAATCATGGTTTGGCCCAGTTATTCCAGTTGCTCTAGGGAGGGACATGCTCAAAACGACAAGGAAGAAAGAGGAAGTTGCCACCCGTTTGATGCTAACTCACTTATTGTCCATAAGTTCACAATGAGATGCAATATAATAATTGAAATGGTATTAAAACAAGCCTATGACCCTCATTGGTTTGAGAATTGGTGTCATGTTTTATTAGTTTATCTCTACTCAACGCTTATCCATTTTCCCCAATTCCAGGGCATTACTCAAAAAAAAAAAAAAATAGAAACTCCTAATTTCCATATTTCTACTGTTGCCAATATTTATTGCTATATCTTTATCTGCCTTCTCTCCTAAGAAAATGTACCTCCTCTTTTACTGATTCCTAAGATAGCTTTTCTTGTTCCATTTGGGACCACAGAAGTAACATGGAGGGCATAAAATTCATTGGGAAATGATGTTTATTTTGGATAAAGAGGCCCAAAGGGAGATAAAACTGATTGACAAAGACTTTAAATTCAGCCAGTCAGAAAGGTTGAAGCTACTTCATTATTGTGTTTATTTTCAAGATGGAAAACGTTTACTTCTAGAAAGATATCCTACCATTTTGGTTTGGTAGATGGAAATAGACATAACGATTATTAACAGGATTCTCTTACAAGTGCAACATTGACAAAAAAGAAAGCAGGAATATGAACAAAGCTTTACATAATGGCTACTTTAGTAAGTAAAATTCAAATGGCTTTTTGCCATTTATAATACAAACTAATAGTATGTTTAATTTTAGGTTAGAAAGGTAAATATGGGTCAGAACCAGCTATTATGGATTTTGTTTTCCCAGAGAAAAGGAAGTCTCTGCCAAGAGAGAAATAAATACGCACGCTGGTTCCCTGTCATTTGGTAGCAGACGCTTTTCCGGGCTTCCCGTTTCTGTGCACCCGCTTTTAGAGCTGTGCTTTTTACTAAGTTAAAATCATCAAGTCCGTAGCTTGACATTTGGGTCTCTTTTAGTGATACTATTTTACTTTGTTTATCTTTTCCTTTTTGGTACTGACTTGCAAGAAAATCTGGACAGACAGGTTGCACAGTTGTCTTGCCAGCCTTTAGCAGAGCTACGGTGAGGCCAAATTATTGTTCTACAGCATTTCTTCCTCTAAAGTCTACATCTTTAAGGAATAAATTAACTGGCTTGGCTTATTAAAGCTTCCTGCAAGTTAAAAATAGAGTACCTTTTAAAAATACTCTGATCTAAAAGTAGGTATACTCATGTGTAGCTTTAAAGCACACATCTGATTTTATGCTAAATGGTAGTTCAGTTACTCCAGAACTTTTCTAATGGTTTGTTGAGCAGTTGATTTGAAGACTCTGCCTATTAACAGACACACCTAAAGATGTCTGGAGTCTGTGAAACCAAATTTGCAAGAGGCTCTTTTCTTTGTCTCTATCACTGGCTCTATCTTAATATACTAGAGCCAGAGTTAAGAGAAAAGTTATCAAAGGATTCTGAAGATATATCCTCTACACTTACACGGAATCCCTCCCAGCCCCGGTGTTGTTAGTAATCACATCCTTTCATTACAGACATGCAAAGCCTTGTGGAAAATATTGCTTTTCAGTCCCTTTGCTGTTGCTTTTAAGTGCACTTGAAGTTGCTATCACGCGCTTGCTGCTTGCATTATCCCCATCTGAAAATTGCAGTGCTGACCTACATTTTTGACTCTGGGTCTGGCCTGACTTGAGAGCCACATGGAAAGTGCCTGCTGAGACTCACAAAGTGTACCCTACTTGTGGGCGCTCGGCTGGAAGAGACCCTGTCTCGCTCTCCCTGGGCAGAAAGCACTCCTTCTGCTGTAGAAAGCTCTGTTAAGTCACCTTGCCTTGTTGAAAACAAACTTGGCTGGACAGAGAGCTAGTCATGGCTTCCATGGAGCCATGATAATTTTCTCTTCTCTATCACGATTCCCTCCAGCAACTCAGCTTCCCAGCTGATCCACCTTACCCAGAGCATGTCTTTCCTCTGGGACTGAGCTCTAATGTCATTTTTTAAAAGACAATAAAGTGAATTTTTGAGGTCTGATATTTTTTCCTTGCTGTTTGGCAGCCCTTCTTCTCAATAGAGGACAATATCCCACTTCACAAAAATGTTGCGTTAGAGAACTCCAAGCCTTCCCACAACCCACTGGCGGGAGCCCCCCAAGTTGGAATCAAGGACACCTGATTTAGTAGCTCAGACATCCTCAAATCTAAGGAGGACTTTATTAATTACTTAATTTTCTAAATGGGAAGCAATGATTACCATTCACCTTTGAAAAGAGCAGACGCATGGCTGAGAGTAAAAATTAATGTCTACATGAAAGCCAAGAGAATTAAAATTTAGTTTCAAATTTGCTACATAATTTTCTCTTTGGAGCAGAGAAAGAATATTTTTAAATTTCCTAATGATGGGCTGGGTCTAACATTTGGACAATTTCTTTTCTCCCTTTCCTGATATCTACTAAAGTGCTACTTATACTCTTGGCAAGCACTGGGTGTAACACATGCTCCATGTCTCAAGCTCATAATTTTATTTTGTTTTTGTTTTTATTTCTTTGAACAGGTCATATTGTTGTTACTCCTATCTGTAGCCAGTGTAATTCATCTTAATACTTTTCATGCCTGTGAAGGGATAATCACTAAATACATATCAAACCCCAAAAGCAGTTTCAATTTATACATGAGAAAGCCTATTTGAATCGACCATTTATTTTCACATGGTGCTAACTCATCCATCTTCCGCTCCCACCCCCTGCTTGATAGATGCCAGGATGAGTGTCCTGTTGGCACATATGGAGTTCGCTGTGCTGAGACCTGCCAGTGTGTCAATGGAGGGAAATGTTACCACGTGAGTGGCTCATGTCTCTGTGAAGCAGGCTTTGCTGGTGAGCACTGCGAGGCGCGCCTGTGTCCAGAAGGGCTCTATGGCATCAAATGTGACAAGCGGTGCCCCTGCCACCTGGACAACACTCATAGGTGAGAATCGGCTGAGCCCCGGAAGGATGCATCCACTTAAAGTTTTAACCACGGTGTCCACTATTTGAAAGGAGGAGTTGTCAGAGAGGTCTTACCCCAAGACCCTTCCTGCCTCTGGGTCATCCTGGGCAGGAACCACTAAGTAGACAGAAGACTTTTTCACTTAGTGGGGTGATGGTCCAAGTCAGAAGTACTGAAATTATCAGATGGTCATGGGTGGATATTAAATTCTATTTGCTACTAATGGCCACTGGCAAAAATTAAATTTGCTGAGGTTATTAGAACATTTCCCTAAGAAAGAGATTCTGTGACATTTCCTTAGAAGCAAAGATGCAATGAGAAACATAGGTTAAGTCCAGTTTACTAAGTAAAAAATATCACGGAATGATTCTCACTGCAACATCTTTTACTTGACAGCACATCTGTGCAGAGAGGAAGTATACTGGTGGAAGTTTGGTGAAAGTGCTTCACATGTGGCTGTCACATGTGAAATATGTTTTCAGAATTGATTAATCTGACACAGAACCCACAGGGGTCTTTTAGCTCAAAAATCTCATGAAGAATTTAAGAACAGGAAACCATGATCCCACCCACCCTACTATACCTTGTCTGCCCCTGAAAATATCTTTCCACCCCCTTTCTTCCTTTCCGTCCCCCAAGGACTGGATAAATATCACTTCGAATTCTGGGCTTCATTTGCAAACTGCTGGAAAAGTTGAGTCTGACAAAAACGTAGTGTGCTATATAGCAGCTCAGATGTTACGAGAATTGCTTTTATTTGTATTCACCACATCTGTTATTTCATTTATGCCTCTGAAAGATAAGTTGTGGCCATGTCAAATCTCAAATGCACAAAAATTAAAAGTAAACAGAAGCCTGTGGTTGGTCTCTTCTTTAAACCATTGTTAGCAAGGAACAAAACAATGGAGTTTGCACTGTGTGTAAGTGTGTGTGTTTGTGTGCGTGTACACGTGTGCTGGAATACATTTTAGTGGGACATATCAAAGAAATGCATTCTTAATATGTCTCAAGAAACTTTGTAAGCTGTTTTAGTTCAACTTTTGGTTTTCTTCATTGGAAAATATTGCCGCTCTTTACGTGACAAGGTTAAATAAACATTTGAGGAGTAAGAATGAATAATCTCTGTAGGATTTTGTTTGTTTTTCAACTCTCTAATGTTTAAAGAGCTGGCAGAATTGGGGACAGTTCATGAGTTTATCTGCCTTTCCTGCAGTATAAGGCTTGTCCCAGCAAAAGGTAAGCCACATGTAGTGATAGCTACGAACTTTTTAATACCACTGTGCTATTTCATTGTATGTAGACACAGCCTGAAATCAAGTAGATTAATAAAGCTACACAAAGGAGCTCTGTTATGAGAAGAACTGGAGAAGCAGAGAAAATATTGGTTTTGTTGGAATTGGGTACCATGTTAGTAGTGGCAAGGTGCAAGTGGACACTTATTTGATTGACATCAATACCATGATAATTTTAACACAGGTCATGTGTACCTCAGCATGTATACTTTAACAAAGAAGTATGTGAAATTATTTGGCAATCACGTAGATCAAAAGAACATAGCATCTATCTAATAATGTATGTCAAATAATCAGAAGATTAAAAAACAATTAACCTAAGTACTTCCCTAGATAATGAAAGCTATTTGTAAAAATTAACTTTTACAAATTGCTATTGAAACCAATTGAGTGTTGATTCTATAACTGTCTTGTTGAAATCACAATTGGAGCCATCCATTTGATTCTTATATCTTGAATTTCCATGTAAAATTGTTGGAAACACGTTTCCTTTGAACCAAAAGGTGTATTGATTGGAAGTCTAGCTTGTTCATTTTACCATTAAATCAAGGAACTGCAGCTTGCTATTATATACTTCATGATGTATATTTATCCTAAAACCTTTCATTATAATTAATGAGATAACTAACGCAATGTAAACTATTAGTTTACATTGTCTATAGGTAAATTTTGAGTTCCATGAATGTACATAATATTGACGTATATTTCAGCCATATATTTGGGTAGAGGTTTGTACCGGTTAGCTTTTGCTGCATAAAAAGAAAAATCTACTCCAAACTTAGTGGTATAAAACAATAATTATTTATTAGCTAATGAGTTTTTACTTGACTATTTGGGCTGGGCTCAGTTTGGTGGTTCTTCTGCTGGTCTCCCTGTGTTCAGCTGGCAGATCAACTAGAGACTGATTGGTCTTGGAATTCTTCACTCACATGTGTTGCGTATTTGGCTGGATGATAGGGGCAACTGAGCTATATATATCTCCAGCATCTAGCAGGTTAACCTGGGCTTCTTTGCATGGTAATTGGCTTCCAAAAGCAGCAAGAGGTAGGGCAAGCCCCGACATGCAGACACTTCTTAAGCCTTTGGTTATGTCATATTTGCTAATGTCCCTTTAGACAAAGCAGGTCACATGACCAAGTACAGATTCAATACTCTCCACTTTTTGATGGGAGGAATTGCAAAGAATTTGTAGCTGTTGTTATTTTGCAATCTATGATAAGGTCAAAATGAATTCAAATATATTTGTAAGTGATATTAGTATTTTAAAAACAGCACTATTATAGAGTCTAAAGACATTCACTGTGACCTGGACTTTTCAACTGAAAACTAACTTTTGTGGTGAAAATGATTATGAACAGGAATATAAAATTCAAGATTTAGTAAGATTCCACATGGGATATGTATATTAGCTCTTGTTAATAAGGACATTTAATAGCTGTGGGCAATCAGGATGTGCCTATTTACTAATGCCACCTAATTGTCATTACATTTGAGCATTAATAACATCTAAGGAAATGAATGAAGGGAAGTTCAATGACTCATTCTATTTTAGTCAATATTGTATTGGACTCTTGTAATAGTCTGTTTTAAATTGAAAAATTTACTAGAATATTTATATCTAGTTGTAGATGTGTATAAAATGATAGGTATTCCTATATGTGTATAATCCTATTTTCATATACACAAAGCAATCTGTTCTTTAGAAAGAAAACAGGTAGGAGTATGTTACCCTTCAACCTCCAATCTACTGCTCTAACATCAACACGTAAATCTCATTACCAATTAAGCTGCCTGCATGAGAACCCATCAAATGCCTCCAAAGTGCTCTGGCTTCCTACATCTAATTACAAATTGCAGAATACTAATTTTGGTGTCAATCAATCTGAGAACCAATGTGCTGCACTAATTCTCACTAGGGGGCATTGAATATCAATTTCTCTGTCTGCCTCCAGCTTAGTTCAGTTCCCTGTCCCCAAATTGTCTGTTTTGTTTAACATTTATGTCTACACCATGAATATTATTTTCTACTTTTTAATGTAAAGTAATATTTTCTACTAAAAGATGTCTTTTTTTATAGTATGTTTAGATAAGGTAAACTACTTTAACCAATGCATCACTTGAAATATTTCTTCTTTTCTCAAATGTAGGGCCTTCCTGAAGTACATTTATATTTGTCCCTGGTTTTTCACAATACAGGCTTTTATTGGTCCTGCTAACCCTTTTATTTGTGCTAAATCCTAAATTTTAGCAATTGTTTTTCATATCTAGCTCTCCTAGCAAGCTGCTATCAAATTTCCTTTTTCTTTGGTGTAAAAACAAATAAATAAATTTGGATTCAAGTTTGATTCTGCCACTACCCATGTGAGATGTTGAATAAATTAGTTACTCTTTCTAGGTCTGTATTCCCTCATTTATAAAATGGGATCATACCTAACACTTAGAATGGTTGTAGGGGTTAAATGAAATAATGCACATGGATTGCTTAGTGTGGTGTTAGCACACATTCAGTGCTCTGTAAATGCTAGCTGCTGCTAGTTTGTGCATTTACTTACCATATCATCATAAACATCACATAAGTGAGCGCTCCCTGCAACTAATAGTGATTCTCTTTAAGCCATGACTGACATTTTAAAAACTAATTTTAGGGGAAATCTTGCCTTTGTATGCAGTTATGCAGATTATAATTTCACATTGCTGGATGACTCAGGTATCAAGGGGAAGCAGATTAGTGTGGGAAAGCAAGATCCCTGGAGTCAGACCCCACTGCGTGTCAATTGTTAGATTTTCACTTATTCACTCAATCGCTATTTACTGTGGGCCTACCATGTGCCAGGGATAGGTAACATGACACACTCAACTCTTGCCCTCATGGAGCTCAAAGTCTAGAGGGGAAGGAAGACTTTAAAGAATTATAAAAATAGACATGAGATTATAGATTCTGATAAATGAGATGAGGAGAAAGAGCAGGGTGCTGTGAAAGAGGGTAACAGGAGCAACCTAATTTGAATGTGAGTGGTCAGGGAAGGCCCCTCTAAGGAAGATATTTAAGCTGAGACTGGAAGGCTAAGATGGAGAGAGCTAGATAAAGAGTGGAGAAGTAGCATTCTAGGCATATGGAATAGGCCGTGTAAAGCCATAAGTTGTAAAAGCTCAATGCTTTCACAAACTAAAAGAAATCCATTGCAGCTGATCATAGTAATAAAGAGAGTGACAATGAAAGAAGAGGTTGGAAAGTAGGCAGTGGCCAGATGACGAGGCCTAGTGGGCTGTATTTAGGGCCATCATATATCTGGTGTTACAGGGACTGTTTGGTTTAGCCCTGTTGTCCTAGTGTAATTATTAGTAACTCTCTCTTCACTCTTAAAAATGTCCCGGTTTAGACAATAAATTATATCATCACTCTATATTAAACAGAATGGATTTTATTCTAAACTGTAGTGGGGAGCCTTTTAAGAGTTTAAAGAAGAATGATATGATCAACTTTTTAGGTGACAACACATGAGTGAATGGAGGGAGAAAATTTGGAAGGCTATTCAGGAGTTTAGGAGACAGGTGACATTGGCTTGGAGTAGGATGGTGACAGTGAAGATGAAGAGATGTGGATGGATTCAAGATATATTTTGGAGTTAGAACGGTTAGGTCCTAGTGATGAAGTGGATATGGGAGATGAGAAGGAGTCATCAAGAATAACTCTGAAGTTTCTAGTTTAAACAACTGAGCTGCTGGTGTGCCATTACTTCAGTGGGGACAACTGAGAGCCAACACTGAATGAGGATTGAAGAAAGGGAAGAACAAGGGCTCCATTTTTGACTTGTGAAGTTTGAGATGCCATGGAGATGACAGGTGTTTGCCCAAGGATAAAAAGCAGATAAGTAGATTGAATAGATCTAAGTAGATCTGAGTCTCAAACCCTTGTCTTCTGAATCCAAACCTTCTATACACAAGAAACCATCTTAAATGTAGAGTTGTGCATGGATATTTCTTCCTGCCTTGTTTCCTTAGTAATGCTTGTGATAGATACCTAGGCCTTTGCTTATGGGCACTTAGTTGCAGCAGGGGCCTCAAAGTATGTTTAAATAAATTGCTGAAAACAAGTAACAAACTGTCAAACCCACAGGCTTTTTCTTTGAAAAAAAAGATTATGGGGTGTAGCTGAGACTCGTTTGCCAGACTAGGATGTCAGGCCCAGGAAGGTTACGAGCTTTCGCTAAGGTTGACCAGATAGTGGGAGAGCTGGAATTACCTCCTCAGTCTTCATCCCTCCAGGTCATTGTTCTTTCAAGAGTAGAAAATCTGTAAACAGTCTTCTAATGAGAGGTCATTTAGCAAATGTCTGTATGCAACAGTGAATTTTGTTGTTGGCTGTAGTTAAGGGGAGGGTTTTATCTCCGTCAGGGGAGGAAGACCATCTTGAACAGTCTTCCAATTGTGAGCAGAGCTAGTGTGAGTGTTAAGATTTTCCTTTGGTGAGAAGCACATGTGTTTTGAGGGCCACAGAAGGCCCTATTGTGTCAACCCCACTAACGCATGCATCTTAGCACAGCTGATGTGTCCATTTGCTATGGAGTGACAGCTGGCTGCCTGGCCATCAATGTGGCTGCTGTTTCAGGTAGAGACAGCTGCTCTGCCACCAGGTATGGGGAGCTGAGAGAAGAAACAGGCTGAAAAGTTCGCTGCTTTTGGAGTTCCTTGGATAGTACCCTGGTTAATTGATTTGGTGGTGTTCAATGGATGGAGTTCTTTAGATCTTCTCTTCTAGTTAATCTCTTATGGAATTAGTGCTTTCGGTTCATGAAAATTAAAATGAGTTTCAGACAAAAGGACACAGTGTAATAGTCATCCCGTTAGAGAATGATGCTGATTTCATGCAACATTTCTCTAGTACCAATCAAGTTTTGGCCAATTAATTAAATCATACCAAGCCTGGGAATGAAGTTTAAATTATCATGCATAGAATTACCCCACATTTAGTGATCATGGCTAAAGCAACATTTGCACAGGCCTTGGGTGTCACGTTTACCCGAGAGTGACTTGCTCCTTTCATCCACGTCTCTCAGCTGTCACCCCATGTCTGGAGAGTGTGCCTGCAAGCCGGGCTGGTCGGGACTCTACTGTAATGAGACATGTTCTCCTGGATTCTATGGGGAAGCTTGCCAACAGATCTGCAGCTGCCAAAACGGAGCTGACTGTGACAGTGTGACTGGAAAGTGCACCTGTGCCCCAGGATTCAAAGTGAGTGGCTTGGGCTCTGGAGGAAGGAGTTGAGGGGTGCAATGTGGAGCATATTGATACCACGATTTATATGACCTTTTCTGAAGTACAATATGCTAAAATCGATCACATCGTTAACAAGAAAGAAAGAAAAAAAGAGAAAAGTAGCCATGAGAGATATAAGTAATTACTTTAGAATCATGACTGGGAAAGCTGGTAAAACTATAAATGTGGCATTAATATTTAATTATTTAATTAATATATGTCATGAAGTCTGATGTATTTTAATTATTTCTTACGTAATTATTTTACTGTGCTTTATAGGCAACAAAAAATTACTTTTCCAAGTAGGATATGTATTATTGTCAACAGTTTTGTTTTAATTTCATGTAATTTGAATGCACATAATATATCAAGTTAGCATTTATTATGTATTTACGTTCGGTGGTTAGTAGTAAGTTTTTTGGTCCCTTTGAGAATCTACACCTTGCAAATATGCCTGTCAGCCAATAGAGCAGAATTTTGCCCAGTTTCTAGGATTTCTTAGCTGCAGTTAGGAATCTTTGTTTTAAAGGAAAACGGGTTGTTCTTGAGTTATTTTCTCCCATTTTAAAGAGGAGAACATTAAACTATGAAGAATGTTGATGATTATTCCAGAGCACATAATGTAGAACGGATGGGTCATAAAGTCCCAGAGCTGAGAGGATCTTTACAGGGTTTTCTAACCTATGTCACAGTTCTTCGGTCCAGCCCTTGAGTTAGCCTTGTCATAGAGTCTGTTCTGTTTTTAGAGGAGGTGACCTCTAGGCACCTTTGGTAACTGACTTCTGTGTTTAATGCTCACTGTCAGATAATAAATTGAATCATGCTTTTGGCTGAATGTGTGTTCTGTTCTTTGCTTTACCCACTAATCATATTACGTATTATACAAGGAAGTCTATGAAGCATTGCAATTTAATGTATAGTTTATATTTATGTTTATTTATTGACTAATTTTACAGCTACAGTTTATTGTTATTTATCTGCTTGTCTGAACGAGGACAAAGGGTTTTGTATTTGCTACAAAGGAAAACCAATGAAGGCAGCAGGCTTTTTTGGGTCTTATTCAATCCTGTATCCTAAACATAGGCAGCTAGCATTGCCCTGGAATCTCTAAAATTTGTAGAGTGGTGATATTATAGCAAGTTTTTAAAATACAATGTGTTAAAATTAGAGAGGGAATATAATTAGCATCGCCAAGATAGATTTTTGTTTGTGTTGGCCTTATTTCAGTCGGTAAAATTGCACACATCTTTCTATTTGTGCCTGTCTAGGGAATTGACTGCTCTACCCCATGCCCTCTGGGGACCTACGGGATAAACTGTTCCTCTCTCTGCGGCTGTAAAAATGATGCTGTCTGCTCCCCTGTGGACGGGTCTTGTACTTGTAGGGCAGGTAAGTGGGTGGATGAGTCTTTTGTCTGATCCCGGTCCTGTTGTCTCCTAAAGTCACAGGAAAGAGACCTTGACTGGGCTTCTAGCTCCAGCTGAGCCAAAATTCGGTGCCTGAACTCAGCAAGCCCGTCATCCAGGGTGAGCTCTCCTGCTCTCGTGAGTCCAGGGGAGAGGCCTCATATGAGATGATCTCTGAAGTTGCTGCCAGCTCCAAAAGTCTGTGAGTCTCTGTGCTTTGGGGAGGAGTAAGCAAGCAGACATGTGTGCGTGCCCCTAACTTGGCATAAAGTCACAACAAGAGATGCAGCCAAGCACCGATTTTGTGTGAGGGCCAGAATGTATGTGTCTGTTGCTGCGGCAGCCAGGATTCTGGATACCACCATTCATGGTTAATGGAGTCCTGCTTGAAAGACGGGGTTGTTCTTTCAAACACAGACCTTCCTTCTCCCTCACATATAAATATTTCCCTTTCCCGACCTGAACAAAACTCAGCTTTCCACGGTGCACATCACCCACGTCGAAGGTGCCCCTATTCCATATCTCTTCCTGCACTAGCCCAGTAGTACATCTCAGTGTTGGCATCCTTGACAATCACACAGCACACACAGCTGTTTGGGTGCTTTTGTTCATTTCTGATGGAGGCTTTTCATGAAAGAGCCAGTGCTCTCTGTGCTGGGGCTGGGGGCACTGCTTCGCATCTCCAGATGTTTCTAAAGGGAAAGGTGGCTGGGAAAGGCTTGGCACACTCCCTGCTGCCTTTGTTTCCTCACGTGTTCTGGCATTCTTGTTGCGGCAGGCTGGCATGGGGTGGACTGCTCCATCAGCTGTCCCAGTGGCACGTGGGGCTTTGGCTGTAACTTAACATGCCAGTGCCTCAACGGCGGAGCTTGCAACACCCTGGACGGGACCTGCACATGTGCACCTGGATGGCGTGGGGAGAAATGTGAACTTCCCTGCCAGGTACGAGTGGACCAGTACCCCAACTGGGAAGGCCTGGGAGGAGCTGGTGCCAGAGGGTTAGCTTATTTTTGCAGTTTTCCTGATTTAAAGTGTCTGAGTGTGAACCAAACCCTAGTAACTATTAGAAGAATTGAGGTGCTTGAACTCAAATCTGATATAGGATTGGAAAAGGATTGGAAATTGTTTAGGTGGCTTTGTGAGAATCGCTTCTTTCTTTTCCTTCATCTCTACCTTGACTCCCCCATCACCTCCTCTATTTTCTCTGTTCTCATACACCCATCTCTTTGTGGCAGACAGTCAACAGCATTTGTCAAACATCCAGTGTATGCCTGCCAACTCTCCAGATATGATGTTTCCATTATAATAGAAATCCTCCCACCTTTGGGGTGGAGAGTGGCAGAGAATTGATGGTGTCACAGAAATGCTCAACGAGGTGGTGAAAGAAGGTTTGGAAACAGCCGTCTTTTAATATAAATATCTCTGGAATCACAAGAATCTCCAGAGATTTCCCTAGTTCAATGCTGACTCCATTCCCTTGACCTGCTTTAGAGATATCAATCATTAGAAATCCCACACTATGTCTACCATAGGCTGACAGAGGGTGCAAAGGGGAAGGGCATTCTACAGTAACATGCTGATTTCCCTTTTTTCCTGAAGCACTTGTCCAGTTTCTTTCCATCACTCTTTCTTCCTATCATAATTCTTTTCTCCTGAGCCATTAAGCATTCTCTCATCGGTGTGTGTGTTCTCTGCCTTTGGGAGATCATCTGATGGCAAGATGACACTGTGACCCCCTGAACAGGGCCCCTCGAAAAGGGCCTTTGATGGAGGTTCTTTTCTCCTCAGGCTTCCTCTTCATTAAGTATAACCCATTTCCCAAGGTAGAGAGGATCTGCCCTGGGCTATTCCATCCCTCCAAAACCCTAGGACAGAGTTAAATTAGTCTGCTGCCTCTCATCCACCAGTGAACAATTTATCAGTGCTCTGAGATGGGCTTGAAGATCACCTTTCACTCCTTCACTCCCAATCTGATTGTAGACCAAACAAAGCCTCTGGTACAATCCTGTCCTTTTTCATATGTTAGATGCATTAGCAAACCAGCAAAGGCTGGTGGTTTAGTGGCTCATATTGTAGCAAAGCTAAATCCTCTGCAACCCTATCAAATACTAGTGGGGGCCAAAAAAATGGTTTATTTTGTTTTAGTAAGTTCTAGACAAATGATTATGCCATCTAACACCCACTACCTGTTTTATGCTGGTTTGCAGGTTCCTCCCTCTTGATAATTGTGCACCCCATGTTTTTCATAGTGCTTGGGTGGTATGGGAGGCTTGTAGTGCCCCCCCTGTCAGTTCATCAGGATCTGGTGTGAAAGAGCAGGGCTTTATATGCAGAACTTTCCATTCCTCTTTCGCAGACTAAATGATCATGTCCACGAAGTCTCATCTCCATCGGACCACCAAAACTGATGTGCATGTGAAAACATTGAGGTCTGGGAGGGGACTAGTGAGAAGGGTGTGCCAACTTGTACTCCAAGCTCTCTTAAGATCTCGAATCAGAATATTTTATGTTATCTAGACTTCATCGAAAGGAAGATCTTAATTAGGAAAAGTAACAAAAACTTTCATTTTTCCTCATAGTTTCACATATTCCACTGGCAATTTATGGAAACGAATTTAATTCATTTAGAGCTATAATACGTTTTTAATTTTAGAGTTTCTTTGTGTGGATCAGAGTCCTCCCTTTCTACTAAAGAGTAGAATGTCTTGTAGGGAACACTGAACTATTTTATAAAAATATTTAGGAGCAAAAGAAAATATTTTTATGAGTTGTGGCTTACGATAAGATAAAAAAGATTCTTTCAATTAATTTGCGTATTCACATATATTTGCGTATATGCATATCAACATATTGCATAATTGGTTTTAACATTCATATGTCCCAACCATTATGTCAGACATAAACTAAGGTTTGAGAGATTTTAAAACATTGACTTCCTGGAACCTACATTTGGGGGTGTCAAGAAGACATGGGAAGAGTTGATTATGATGCATGTTGCTGAGAGGTGTTTGGGAGAGGAGGGTACGGTATCTGAAATATCTGACTGTGGCTCCTTTTGTCCCCCATCATGGGATTTCTCATGCCCTCATTGCTGTCTTTCATGCAGGATGGCACATATGGGCTGAACTGTGCCGAGCGCTGTGACTGCAGCCATGCAGATGGCTGCCACCCCACCACGGGCCATTGCCGCTGCCTCCCTGGATGGTCAGGTGAGAGAGCCAAGGACCACTACTTGAAATGGGAAACATGCCAGTTTATGCCTAGCACTGTTCTTTGCAATTTCAAAGAAACACACTGGTCAACTTTTCAGAAAAAATGAAAATACAGTAGTCTCCAGCAAGATGACACATTTTTACCCAAGAAATATTACTGTTAGGTCTAATTAATCTGTAATCCAGGAATGACTTTTTGTTGAATCATGCAGGGGCAGTTCTCTTGAGCCTTCATGTGAGGTCCAACTGTTAGAATTCAGGCCAGCAAGAGGGGAAAAATTTGAATTTTGTGAAGAATTTAGCAAGACCTCTGTGGTATTTTTGAGCATTGAGGAAAAAATGATTGAAATAAACTATAAGAATATAATTAAATTCATCTACTGAGGCAAAATACAAAATATTAATATGGTTAATATGCAAATATTAAAATATTCATTACTAGAAATAAAAGTTTTTAAACTTTCTTTTTCTTATAATTATGTTTGTCATAAAAACTCATAATATGTTTGATTATCAGTTTTCTAACCACAAGGTGGAATTTTCTCCTTATTCGTATGACTTCATGGTTTCAGCCAGGAAGTTTATCAAACTAACAGTGGTTTTAGAAGAACAGTGATTTTGCTCATGATGTGCAGACTAGGGAGATGCACCAAATACCCAAGCAAATTGAGATTTTGTCCTTCTTTTTTATACATCAATCAAGCCTGTCCTAAAAAGACAAACAAAAAAACAAATGGAATTTTAAATACTTATTAAGAAAAATTATCAATGGATAAGTTGTTGAACATTGGGATGAATGAACTCGATGTATTGATGACCATTTCCACTGAAAGTAAAATAAAATGTTTGATTGCTGATGTGCCAATTTAGAGTGAAAACTTGTTAAACTATAGGCTGGATTAGAGATAAATAACTGAACTAAAACTTTCTTTTAAAATTATCTTCTCATTTGAAGTCATTTGTGGGCATGTGTATGTGTATTCATATATCATATTTGTAGCTAAATATATTTGTATGTGTGTTTATAATATATATACATATGTGTGTGTATGCAGCAACCAATCTTTCTATATGAGAGAGAAAGAGGAGAGAGGGAAATTTGTAAGACTGAACTGTTTCCATATTGATTCTTCAGTATCCTCCAAAACGTTTTTTAGCTTATCCTCTAAAAGAGAAATTGATAGTAACAAGCCAAGTGTCCTCCTTAGTGATGGTTCATATCCTTAAAAGATGGATCTTTCAAAGGAGAATCTTATGCCTCCATGCTACAGATGTCACATTTAGGAAATCATGGAGTCAGAGTGGTCTTGCGTTTTAGCAAAAATGGGTAGAATGAAGACTCTAGAGAAATAATAGTAAGTAATCCTGATTGAGTGCTTACTGCAGGCTCACAACAACTGTGCGAGGTAGGAAATGTTATTTTCTCTTTTTAACAGATGAGGAAGCTAAGGTACAGAGAAGTTAAGTGGCTTGACCAAGCTCCCAGAGTAGGTAAATTTGCGAGACAGGATTTGCACCAATCCTTTCCCACCACATAGCCAGCTCTCTTAATTGCTGCACCCAAATGCCATATGCAGACTTATTCCAGGAAGTGCTGGGGGAGAGGGCAGTTATGCTGAGATTTATTTTCGGCATGGATGCAGACTTCTGAGAATTATATGAGAGGACCAGGGTGATCAGTGCTGATAATTAGCAACCTCTCTCTATATAACATAGCTTTATTAAGATGTAATCACATACCATAGAATTCACCTATTTAAAGCATACAGTTCAATGGTTTTTAGTATATTCAAAGAATTGTACAACTATCACCACAGACAATTTTAGAAGATTTTCATCACCTCCTAAAGAAACCCCATTTGTACTCATTAGCAGTCATTCCCCATTTCCCCCAGCTCACCAATCCTCTCCTCTCCCTTCTTCCCCTCCCCTAGGCAACCACTAATCCACTTTCTGTCTCTGTAGATTTGCCTGTTCTGGATATTGTATGGATTTATACAATATATGGTCTTTTGTGAGTGGTTTCCTCCACTTAATGTAAAGTTTTCAAGATTCATCCATATTGGAGCATATATCAGTGCTTCATTTCTTTTGACTGCTAAATAATATTCCATTGTATAGGTAGACAAGATTTTATTTATTCATTCATTAGTTGATGGACATTTGGGTTGTTTCCACTTTTTGACTGTTATTAATAATGCTGCTATGAACATTCTCATACAAGTTTTTGTGTGGATGTCTATATATTGGGTATATATTTGGGGTGGAATTGCTAGATCATATGGTAATTTTTAACCTTTTTAAGAAGTAAAAAGAATTGCTAAACTATTTTCCAAAGTGGCTGCACCATTTTACCTTCCCACCAGCAGTGTATGAGGGTTACAATTTTTCCATATCCACACTATCATTTGTTATTGTCTGCCTTTTTGATTATAATTATTCTTGTTGGTGGAAAATGGTATCTCACTGTGTTTTCGATTTGCACTTCCCCAGTGAGTAATGATATTGAACATCTTTTCATGTGATTATTGCCCATCTGTATATATTCTTTGTAGAAATATCTATACAGATCCTTTGCTTATTTTTTAATTGGGATATTTGTCTTTTTATTATTGAGTTGTAATGGTTCTTTGTATATTCTAGATATATGGCCCTTATCAGATGTATGACTTGCAAATATTTTCTCTCATTCTATGAGTTATTTTTTCACTTTTTGCTGCAGAAACATTTTTATTCTGATGAAATCTAGTTTGTCTATTTTTTCTTTCTGTTGCTTATGCTTTTGTCCTCAAATCTAAGAAACCATTGCCTAATCCAAGATCACAAAGATTTATGCTTATGTATTCTTTTGAGAATTTTATAGTTTTAGCTTTACATTTAGTTCTGTGATCCACTTTGAGTTCATTTTTATATGTGGCATAAGGTAAGTGTTGAAATTCATTCTTTTGCACATGAATATGTAGTTGTCCCAGCACCATTCTTTTCTCTATTGAATTGTCTTGACACCTTTGTCAAAAATCAATAGACCATGAATGTGAGAGGGTTTATTTCTGGACTCTCATTTCTATTCCATTGATATATATGTCTATCCTTATGCCAATACCATACTGTTTTGATTACTGTAGCTTTGTAGGAAGTTCTAGAATTGGGAAGTGTGAGTCCTCCAACTTTGGTCCTTTTTTTAAGATTGTATTGGCTATTCCGGGTCCCTTGAATTTCCATATGAATATTAGGATCAGCATGCCAATTCCTGCAAAGAAACAAGGTGGGAATTTAATGAGGATTGAATCTATAGATCAATGTGGGGAGTATTGCCAACTTAAGAATATTAAATCTTCAGATCCTCATCAGTAACCTCTTCAGTGATGTCTCTCAGTCCTTTGGAATTTGTTGAGAGCTTCTTTGGCTTCTGACAGGAGTAAACTGAGACCAATCGCCATGTGCTTGATTTCTGGTGTCTGAGAGCTACCTTGAGCAACAGAACAAGGCTGGTGTAATGGACTTTATTTTCTGTCAATAGGAGCTACCCACAGACACAAGGACTCCCTGGCCCTCTAGTTTCTCCTTGACTTGCAAAAATTGAGATAATTCTGACTTCAAATATGAAATTTTTCCTTCCTATATTTCTGTTTGGCTCTTGGTTACTAAATCTTAAAACTACATCACACCAGGGATGAAGACAGATTTTGGGACTTCACAAGGGTTCTTGAAGTTCTCCAATGGAGTGACTGGCATTAAGTTCTCAATGACCACAATGAAGCAAAATAGCATTTTTAACCCCTGGCAAATGCAGAACTTTCCTAATAGGACCTATCATTTGTTTTGGGCAATACTCCATCACACCTACCTTTGTCTTATGAATATGGAGGAAATGTGAGGTGTGCCTGAACACACCAGTCACTGTGAAAGTGTCCACCTGCTTTGATGATTTAGAACCAGCCTTTGAAAGACATATTCAAGTATACATGAGAAAAGCAGGAGATGTGATTTGGCCTGAAGCCAGCAGAAAAATATGTTAGTTGCATTCCACAGTCTGGGTCGTGGGGTAAGACAAATTATCCCATCTGGCCTTAGACCTGTGGAACTCCTGCGGGAATGCAGTGGCTTTGTCACACAACATAATCTTGTAATCCTCTGTCCATCTGTGACTGGCCTGCTTCTCCAAAGGGAGGAAGCTTTGCCGCTTCATGTTGCTCCATCACTTGTTGCCCACTGTCTCTTTGCCTCATGGCTCCAACGTCTTGTTTCTCTGGGTCTTCTGTGTGGGCTATTGGTCTGCAAGTATCTAAGGCTGCTGTGAAATGTTTTTACAAAGAGGCCATCCCCCACACTGACAGAACACACTTGGTATAAGTAAACATATGTAGAGGAAAAGAGAGTTCCTGAAATTCCAAAAGAAGCACCCTACAGTTGGGCCTAGAATTGGCTTATTTTTCCAAAAGGAAAGAAGAGTAGACTGTATTATTTGCACAGAACACCATTTCATTGTCAACACTGGGTAGACTCATAATTTTTCATCACAAACTTGTTTTGAATAAGTACCTCATAAGGACCTTTCTCAATGTGAAGAAAGCTTTGCTTTCCATTTAGATAACAAGTTTGGAGCCAAATAAATAACATAAGCCCAGGGAAGCAAGTGATTCTGTTTCCTTCCTCCCTGTTGCTGAGATTGCTCTAGGTGAACTGTTAAGTGTCTTAGGACAGGGTAGCAGTGTGTGGGGTAACAGTGAGGCTTTTGTGAAGAAATCAGTGAAATCTAACACGGGGACCTGGGCTCTTCCCCTGAGCAAATCAAGAAAATGGTGTAGAGACACCCACAGTGCTCGGCCACTGAGGACACCGTGGGGAGAGGCTGATCAGTCCTCTAGGTTTGGAGCCAGGGATAAGGGTCGGGAGAGCTTTATTGCTCTTTACAAGGAAACTGACACACCTAAATGGAGGAAGTCCTGTGCTAACTTGATATACTAAGGAAGTCGGATTGCTTTCTTATCATGGGGCTCATCGACCTCTCCTCATAACTTCACCTTCTTTTCTAACGTTTGACTGTCTTTTTCCCTTAAAGGAACTGAGACGCTTATTTATTTCTTCTATAAGTGATAGTCCCTTTTTACCGAGTCATAAAAAATTTCTTTAAATTGTACTACCATACAGATTAACCAAAACTTAAGTTGCATCTGATATCCCAGATATTATTTCCAAAAGAAATGTACCATTTTTCAAAAGAAAAGACATGCACGTTTATCATATATGGTTATTTAAGTCCTTAATTTATTGACATTTTTAGCCAAAAGACTATTTGTCAAGAAGAGGCAGATTGCAGGGAAAAAATGGAGAAAAATGAAACACCTTCTGGGATATAGGTTGTGTCCTGGGCTCCTTCTCCCACACCTCTGCTACACACACACACACACACACACACACACACACACACACACACACACACACTGCTATAAAATGAGACTGGGTTTTCAAAATCATTATTCTGAAATTCCAAATGTCAATGAAATATAATTAGTTATGTGTGTCTGTGTATTTCCAGAATAGTGGACTGATATGCTTTATATTTTCCAAAAACAGTAGAAATGTGCTGACTTTTTTTTCTTTCTTTCTGCTCTGACTTCAGTCAGCCAGAACAAGTCTCCACCGAGTGTTACAGCTAATCAAGATTCCATTCCAGCTGTGTGGGAATGTGTGCAGTCTCTAGCCTGGTTCCCTGCCCTGGCTAAGATCACTGTCACCTGGGAACTCTTTGAACTTGCATATTCCTGGTCCCCACCTCACACCTACCGAATGAGGATCTGGGGGGTAGGGTGAGGAGGAAGATGGAGCCATTGCCAGTCCATAAAGCACCTTTGTACAAATCTGGAAAAAGTTTGGAAATCCCTCAGGGTGCACTTCTTGGCAGATGGAGTGCAAGCTGGATTTCTGCCCCGATTTAGCTGTTTGGTCAGGCTCTCTTGTGTAGTGTACAACCTGCACAACCTTACTTGGTGACCTTGTCTGTCATTTCAAAAGTTGCCCCAGTGGCCCATGCAGTGGTAGTTACCAGTCTGTAGACTGGCCTTTGCTATGCCTTGCTACTGTTGTTGTTGAAGAGGTGGGGGTCCAAGAGAGCATTTCTGTGACAGAAGCCTCGTAGCCAGTAGCAAATGACTAGAGGAGGCTTAGGGATACAGTCATACCAGAAAAAAAAAACAGTTAAATGCTAAACTGAGAGAAAAGAGATTAGGACACTAAATCAACCTCTAGGAATCTTGGGAAAGAGAGGGACTAGCAAAACATGGTATAATGGTAAGGAGGGGAAAGGAGAGTAGGAAGAGAGGCGGGGTGCTTATCTGAGCCCAGCCAAGAAGGGGGCATTGGAAGAAGGACCCACAATCAAGTTTATGAGAAGAGTTGACTTCTCTCCTCTTCCTAGCAAGCAGACCTAGGCCTTCAAGTGGTGCCAGCTCCTCTCCAAAAGGACAGCCCCCCTCTCTAAATTTCCCCAACACACCAGGTTTGACCAGCTGAGTGAGTTGCTACTTCAGGTACTGATCTGTCCCAAAGTGATCTCTCCTGCAGCTTAGTGATGCCTGAATTGTTATAAGAAGGGGAGACCCGCCTTTCTTTGTCCAGTGACACATAAGTGCAAATTCAAGTGCAAATGAGTTTTAATTAATGTGCATGCACCCAGTCAGCCACAACTGCGCATGACTCACTCACTATCTGGCCCTTTAGGGTACTGAGAGGCAGAGAGCATGTATGCACATACATACGTCTGTCTGTCTACATGGTCTTGGGGGAAGGGAGTCCCATGAAGCAGAATGTGTGGTCCCTGAAGTGAGGGTGGAGAGAGGGGCTTGCTCTCCCAAAAGAGAGGCTTCAGAAAAAATTGAAGCTTCCAGGTCTCCCAATCTGCCTAGCAGTCTAACCTGCTTGCTTTTGTCTGGGTCCGGACTAAGGCAGGCCATGCTCTCTGCTGTTTTGTCTTGCTGCTGCAAAGGCAGACATCTCTGATTTATGTGATTTATCAAGATTTTTTTTTCAACTTGGTTACCTATATAAAGCAGATCCTTTTGAATGAATCTTTAAAATTCATAGTATCCACAGAAAGATTTAATTTAACAACCATTTGTTGAGTGTCTCCAAGTTGTACGCAACCATAGTGCTTAGGTGCCAGGAACATGGAGAGAAAGCGGCACCAGCTCCGGCCGCAGAAAGCAGCTCACGTTCTCCCAGGTGAGACGCTGAGTCGGCAGAGGTGGATACACCAGGGAATAACCTCTCTGCACGACAGGATGCTGCCGCTTCATTGGCCAGAGGATTAGAAAAGCAGAAAAAGTGTTATGACTAAATACTGTAATTCCTCTCTCCTATAATCACCAAGCCCAATTATTATTAACAAATCCCTCTCTTTGTTCTAATATATGTTTAATGGCTTGTTGCTCAGGAACAAGACATCGAATCAAAATCATTTCCTTCATTCACTGACACCCCAAATATTGCAATACTGGCGTAAGGGATATAAACAATTAAGCAAGGCAAGAAGTTTGGGTTATATCTCTGAGAGGGGAAATAATAACACCCCAGATGATTTATTTTCCGCATTCATGCAATCACAAATGCCCGGTGAATGCTGATTTCACATGGAGGCTGCTGGCATAATGTGTCAGGCATTAAATGCACGAACATTTCTATAGAGCTGCTTAGCTGAAGTTTATCACGATCATTCAGCCATCGCCTAGCAACTTGTGAAGGCTATCAAAGAGCTCTTTGTCCTCAGTCCTGGCAAGAGGAGCCCCTCACACATCTCCTTATCAGCGTTAGAGCATTTATCAGGAAAAAATGCTTCCATTGAACCAAAGATTCCTGCAAGTTTAAAGATACCCCCTTCCTATTTTGTCCCTTCTTCCAAATATTTTAGGAAGTTGTTTCCTGAAGTAACTTGTATTAAAGCCTTTATCCGTACTTTGGTAAATATTCCAAAAGAATTTCCTCAAGATGCCCCATAATTCTATTGCTTTATAATCTGGGCTAACATTAAAAATCACAGACCTGAGCTCGTGAAAGTATATCTTCTTCTCAAAAATAAGAAAGGCAGACGTTTCCACCCCCTTAGATCAGAAGGGTCACCATTTTAAGTACACAAAATGTAAATATGTTGGGCCTCCTGGTTTGAGTGCATTTCTCATCATTTCTTCAGGGAAGCAAATAATGATATGGTTGCTCGATCCAGTTGGAAAATTGTCCTGAATATCATGATGGAAGGAGGAAACAGTGTTTATTCACTCAACAAATATTTATTTAACGCCCTCCATATGCTAGGCACTGTAGCAAACAAAAACAGGCAGCATCTCTCCCTTGTGGAGCTGCCAGAATTCATAAATTACCCTCGGTGGAGTATGGAGGAGTGGATCTTTCATTTGCATTCTCTCCTATATTTCTCTGGACTTCTTCTTCCGTTGTATCCCAACTGCCAATGATTTAGTTCAAGACATTGCCATTTTTATCAATTTTTGTTTGGGTAACCCAAATAGCCACCTGATAGGTCTTCTTTCTTCCAGGCTAATCATCTTCAAACCATCATCTGCCCTCCTACAAAACACAAATTTAGTTATGCCCCTCTCCTACTTAATCGTCTGTTTGGTCTCTGTTAACACCAGGGGGAAGCTCACACTCCACAGCATGGCGTTCTTGGCCCTTCCCTACGTGACCACCGCCTGGCTGCCCTGACGCCTCTCCCCTTCCCAGCACCAATTTCAGCCGTCTCCCACACTTGCGGTTCCTAAAGGATAGACACGTACTTCTTTGGGCCTCTGAGCCTTGCACCCACCATGCTGTTAGCCTCGAACCCCCTCTACCTTCACAAGCTACTTCCTTCCCTAACCATGATCCCCAGACAGAGGTGGGTGTGTCTGTTCTGGGGCCATTATCACTCTAGAGTTGGAGGCCTTTCTGAGAGAACTTCTCACCAGCAAGCCAGCAGCTGCCAGACCCCTTGAATGTTTATTGAGTTGAATTCTCTTTTCTGTCTTTGACAAACATGGAAACAAAAAGATGTCTTGTAGGACTCCAGCAAAGTTGGCAAAGAGTAGGAAGAGATCAGTGGAAATAATTAAGGAATAAAACACACATACACACACAGCGAGAAAAAAAAAACTGGCTAAAGCAAATTTACAATTCCCTATCCTGGAGAAAGTTTCACTTTGGTCTTACATGGAAGTCACATTGGTAGCCATGTACATAGTGTGACCTAGAGAAGCACTTACCCCGGTACCCTCTCCGTGAGCCTCACTACCTGAAATTCCACAATTAGAGATTTATTTCTTAGACTCTTAATACATGTGTTCTCTAAATATTAATATTCTCTAGAGAAGATAGCACCTCAGCAATAATAAATGTATAAATGTAATAAATAAATAAATAAAATAATAATAAGTAAAATAATAAATGTATTTTATCCTTTCCTGTCTAGAAGATGAAGAGAAAGATAACAGGAGGCACAGAGGCCTGAAGGGGAAGAGTAGCAAGAGGAGAAAATGGTGCAGTAGGAGGAAAAAAGACAGCTTCATGCTTTCCCTGGAGTGGTCCCCTGCTTGAGACATACTTTATATTTGTCTTCAAATAGCTTAGGCTTTAATATCTACAAAATGATGACTCATTTTTACTGGTGATAGAGAAAAGGAAAAGGGCTTGAATTTGTAGGGGGAGTTCGTAATAGAATTGTTATAATTTACTTTCCAAGGAAAGACTTCACTGCAATGCTAAAATAAAAGTTATTTAAAGGAAGCTTGGTTCTGTTGACATATGCTTATGTGACTGAAGACAGAAGGTGTGGTAGATGATCTCTAGAATTCCCTATGATTCTCTGGAAATGAAATGATAGGGAGAGCATGTGAAGCAAGCTTCTGCAATGGAAGCTATATCGTGGGTCTTGTTACTTATATGCAAGTTACCTCAATAAAGTTGATTATGACTGATGGTTATGATAACCTGCTGGACAAACTTATTAGGGAAGGGGAATCAGGTAGGAAATAAAGGATCACTTTGTTCAGATTTGCCAATCTGCCCGGAGTCATTTTTCTTAACATGCTCTGATTGAGAATGTGCTAAGTCATACATAAATCATGATCATCTATAATGTAAAAAAGCAGATATACTTTTTGACCTAAATTATACTCCATTCCATCTTAACTGCATTTATTAAGTATAATATAAAGTAGAGATTCGACAAGTAGCAGATCAACTACATCACCACAAGTGGCTAAATCTCCTTTCTTCCCCAAGCTCCTACCCCACAAAAAAAGTGCCAAAAATCAGGACTAATTTTCAGATTAACCAGATAATTACTTAGCTTCTGCTTCTCCAAAATCCTAACTGGGATTTGCCTGGATATCTCCAGACCGAAATGGCCAGGGTTGTCTGAATCTCTGTAGAGCAGGCGTCCCTGTTTTTGCTGCTGTTACACAGGAGTCCTGGCTCGCGGTCAGAGCTGCTCAGGACCTATTTCACAGCGTGTGAAGCCAGTAGCAGGTTACCCTTGTTGGTACTTCCTTCAAATTCGCAACACAAACTTTAGTTTTGCAGCCTCCTTTCGAAGTGGTTTATTCCTCAATACATTTGATGCTTCTGCCTAGTATAGGTGTGAGTGAAAACACCAGATAACACTGTGGCTGGTTATCATTTTTGGGGAGCATAGAATTTGCAATTCCATCTCAGTTTTTTAAAAGAGATTTGGAAAAAATGCCATATATTGGTGAACTCAGGGGGAAAAAAATATCATAATAGGCCAAAATTCCATATTTTATTCTACGGGGAACTCTTAACCCCCAATTGGCTTATAACAGGCCTGATCTCCTTTTTTAACCGGCAGTCCATGCAAACATAATCGTCTATTGTTGGCTCAAGCTAGACACAATGAGGTCTGTGCGCTTTCATGCCTGCTTAACAGCCTTTACCATGTGGGAGACTTTCAGAAGGAGAAAACAGGAGCAGTCCAAAGTGGGATTCTGGTTCAGCAGGAATGACAGCGGACCGATTAGCAACGTTCACATTATGGTTTGGGGCTGCTTCTGTGTTAAGGTTTGGGCCATTGTAACTTTTCTCCTAATCAATTTAGAAGCAAAAATGTAATACAAAACATAGCCTTCTGGGCCCCCTTGGTGCTGGGTGGTGGTAGTGTTCTGGGATCCCGGCGTGTGTGAGTGCTTGTTCTTGCCCTGTGTTCACTTGGTCTGAGGCCAGCAGTCACCAGTTCACTACTAATTATGACTCATTCTTATTGCCTCTCAATGCAAAGAGCGTTTCTTTGAGTTGTGAAGAATTCTGACTTACAAGAAAGAGGCCCCTGTTGTGTTTCAAATACGAATTTATGAAAGAGACTTCCATTTACCTCAAATAAAGCCCGGTTTTATTTTTATTTTTGCAACTTTGGTTTTTCTTTCTGTTGCCTTTAGGCATATTTGTTCGTTCATGACTGACTCAAAAGTTTCTCTATTTTCAGAATGAGAGTTAAACACCTACATATTGTTTCATCATAATCAGTAGCTTGGACAGCAGCAATAAATAACATCAATTGTGTGGGGCCGCCCGGTGGCGCAGCGGTTTAGTCCACGCTTGGCAGCCCGGGGTTCGCTGGTTCGGATCCCGGGCGCCCGCCGACGCACTGCCTGTCAGCCATGCCGTGGCGGCGTCCCATATAAAAGTGGAGGAAGATGGGCACGATGTTAGCCCAGGGCCAGTCTTCCTCAGCAAAAAGGGGAGGATTGGCGACGGATGTTAGCTCAGGGCTGGTCTTCCCCACAAAAAAAAAAAAAAAAAAAAAAATAACATCAATTGTGATATTCTGCCTGAATCTGCCCAATGTTAGATTAAATTTTTAAAGAGGAATTTGGTGGCAGAAGTTAGTGTATCTTTCTGTCCTGTACAGTGTATCATCAAAATATTTTAAGACTGTGTTTATTTGCTTGCTCCAGGGGAGAGTTTTTTAATGTAAAATAATTTAATCACCTTTAACTTCTCCTTAACTTTTTACACTTTGTCCATTTCTCTGTAAAAATAAAGAATGGGGGAGGGAAGAAGTCTCTGAGGACTAAATGATACAATATTTTTGACAAATTTTGCCTTTAATAGACAGAGCCCTTGGGTTTCCCTTTTGCTCTCTCCTCCTAAAGAAGAAAAATCAGTATGACAAAAGTGTTTTGTTCTTTCTCTTTTATGACTGTAGAAAATAGCTCTGGGATTATTTTAATGTTACGATCATACAATACATGATCACACAATATATGATGATCGATTGATGTGGATGATGTGACAAGTGGATTTTAAATCTTTTACCATCCCTGCTCATTGCTGCCTGTGATCACTCAGCCTGGATACCATGACCTTAGTACCTGTCTCTGACCTAGCATCCCAGAGGCCCCCGCCCACACTACTTCTCACTCAGCTTTGCCATGTGCATTGTTTCAGGTGTCCACTGTGACAGCGTGTGTGCTGAGGGACGCTGGGGCCCCAACTGCTCCCTGCCCTGCTACTGTAAAAATGGGGCTTCGTGCTCCCCTGACGATGGCATCTGCGAATGTGCGCCAGGGTTCCGAGGCACCACTTGTCAGAGAAGTAAGTGTCTCATTAGGCGGCAATTTCTGCCTTCCCTTCTCAGGGCACCACATACAGAATTATTCTCTCTGTCCCACTCCCAGTTCATAGTGGTGTTCTGTTGCAGTCGAGGGCAGAGGAGAGTGTGATAGGTCCCCCTGTCCTGTGCAGAGCTGTCCTCGATAGCAGTTTCCCAAGAGCTTTACTCCGTCCAACCTTCAGGACTAACCTGACAGATGGGGCATTAGCCATTTCTCCTCAGAAATTATTTCATTGCCTCATTGGCATCATCATCAGGATATGTTTCTTGATCCTGTCTTAAATCTTGCAAATGGTGTTCCAGAAATCCATTGACCTGTAAATATTTTATTCAGCAATTTTGGCATTGCCCTTACCTCAATTACCAGAAGTCAACATCAGCCAAACCTTGCGGCAAATCATACATTCTGCTAGTAGTCACAAAGTCAGTGTTAGGGGGAAAATAGAATTGCAGAGTTAAAAACAGAGGCCGTTGACATCGGTCAATAGAATTTTTAAATTAGGAAATGATCTATGAGATTTTACTAAATCTTTTATAAATATAATCAAGAAAGGAATATATGACTAACTATAAGATACATTATTCTAATTTTTTAATTACTTTTTTTTCATTAACAGCTCAGTGGTCCTATATTTAAATCCAAATAATGTCTTGGGAAGAACCTAATGACGCAGCATTTTGCTTATTCACTTTTCAGTCACAATCATTAACCTGGACCACGCTGAGGAGGGACAATCTTTTAATTCTGACTGTAGATCTATTTATTGCCAGTAACGACTCTTAAAGAATAAAGGATCAACATATGGCTTGAGAGTGTTTATTTGGGCCTTGTTAGAATTTAGAATTTTGTTTCCTTCTGTCATTTATTTGTTCAGCAAAAATTCTTCAAGCCCTTGCTCTATGCTGAGCCTCGAGCTAATTAGGCCATAAGTGGAAAAATAAAGAGGACCAAGACTTTACCTGCCCTCAAGCAATTCAGAGTTTAGTGGCTTCTTTTCATTACAGTTGTCCCTGATATCCTCAGGGGATTGGTTCCAAGATCTGGCTCCCCCCATAAATCCGAGGATTCCAAGGATGCTCAAGTGCCTTATATAAAATGGCAAAGTATTTGCGTATAACCTATGCACATCCTCCCGTATAGTTTAAATGATCTCTAGATTACTTGTAATACCTGATACAATGTCAATGCTATGTAAATAGTTGTTATACTGTATTGTTTAGGGAATAATGACAAGAAAAAGAAATCTGTACATGTTAAGTATAGACACAACCATCGTAGGCCTTTCTGTCCCCACTTGGTTGAAGCCGGTGGATGCAGAACCGTGGATGTGGAGGACTGCCTGTATTAAAGGGTACCCTTGCTCCTTTGGTGGTGGTTGTTTTATACTTGGAAAATTCTCAGTATCATGAAAAAAATTTTTTTTTACCCAAACTTGAAGTAGATCCCAACGTGTAATATGAGAGAAATATATCTCAGGAAAGATAATTGTCGATTTCCATTCTATTTTCAGTCTGCTCCCCTGGTTTTTACGGGCATCGCTGCAGCCAGACGTGCCCGCAGTGCGTGCACAGCAGTGGGCCATGCCACCACATCACGGGCCTGTGTGACTGCCTGCCTGGCTTCACAGGCGCCCTCTGCAATGAAGGTAAGGCGCACGAGCGTTTTGGAGAGAGAGGTAGTGATGACCAGGCCCCACGGAGTCAGTCCTCAGGCTTCCTCCCGGGCTTCCTGAAGGACGTGACTTCAGCTCTCAGCTCTTGATGCCTGCTGGTGTGCTGTGTTTGCAGCTTCTGTGAATAAGACTTAGAGCTTTAGGAAAGCTGGCTCGCCACTCCAGCAAAATCTCTTTATTCTCTGAGCTGTGCTACTCTTCCCTTTGAATTGGAAACAGCCTCCCATGAGAAATCAATCTGAG
Source organism: Tapirus indicus (assembly GCA_031878705.1). Taxonomy (NCBI): domain Eukaryota; kingdom Metazoa; phylum Chordata; class Mammalia; order Perissodactyla; family Tapiridae; genus Tapirus; species Tapirus indicus. Next base: position 45,488,443 of record CM062925.1, read on the forward strand.
GAAGAATTTTGACTCCCTGAGCGAGAAGCCATGATGTCAGATTTCGAGAAATGTGATGATGTCTCCTGGTTTGTGACGCCTTAATGAGGGTCTTTGGCTTCATGTGTCTGTAAAAATGAGCCCATTCAAGATGAGCGATGCTGTTGAGTGGAGGCAGCTACTAAATGGGCAGTTGGGTTGATGACCTTTAAAGTCGTCTTCTGTCCCAAGAGCCTAGAGTTCGATGAGATGAGAGGTAATTGTGAGTTACTGACCTATACCTTATTCACAGTGTGTCCCAGTGGCAGATTTGGGAAAAACTGTGCCGGAATTTGTACCTGTACCAACAACGGAACCTGTAACCCCATTGACAGATCTTGTCAATGTTACCCGGGGTGGATCGGCAGTGACTGCTCTCAGCGTAAGTCTTGTTTGAGAACAACTGACCAACCATTTATGTTTGTTTTCCAATTCTTTATGGTTGAAGTATGAGTGTTTATATAATAAAGAAAGAATATATGAAAATTATAATATACATTATTTTAATTTTTAAATGCCTTTTTTCCCCCATTAAGAGCTTGATACAGTGGTCCTATATTTAAATCCAAACAGTGTCTTAGAAGGAACCTAAATAGGTAGCATTTTGGTTATTCACTTTTCAATGACTCTTCATCTGTAAAATGAGGGTATTATACTCAGAAAATCCATTCTTAGGTTCATACAGGACTTCAAGTGTCAGCTATTACTTTTTCTTTGCTCTTGGGCAAAAATGGTACACACAATTATGGGAGAATTTTTTTTCATTTTTAAAATTACTTCAGATTAATTTATTGTCTTAACTGGGCCACATTTCCTACTTGATAACCATATGGAAATCATAGTGGTCCTACTTTTAAGCAGTTATGTTCTTGAAGCATTAGTATGAATCAGAAGTTTTTTTTTTTTTTTGTAAATCAAGTCATTTTACCCCATTATCTTACATTATTTCACAGATACTTTATCTGAGGTTCTGATTGCTCTTCAGTGGGCAGTGACCCCTAATGATTTAGTTTCATTATTTTCTGCTTCTTTCAATTAAGAGTTTTTATGAGCGGATCAAGTCTTACATACAACTGGGAGACCTAACATTTAAAACAAGCCTCTAGTGACAACTCTGGAATAGAGCAACAAGTGCAGGTTTTAGAGATCAAAGACAAGAACTGCATGACCTTGGGTCCCTTGACCTCTCTCAAGTTGCATCATTTTGCCCATCTGATCTCTGTTCAGATGTCCCCTCCTCAGAGAGGTCTTTCCTGAAGGAGTAGTTCTCATCATTGTTGTCCACCTTACCCTGTTTTATTTTTTCTCATAGTACTTACTGCCATTGTTTTTTCAGTTGGCTGTTTGGCTGGTTGGTTCGTTGGTTTGCCTGCTTCGTTTACTAAAACATCAGCTTTCAGAGGGTGGTCTGGACCTTGTCTTGTCCTCTGCTATTTCCCCTGTTCCCTAAATAGTGCTGGACAGATAGGTGCTGAATGTGCGTTTGTTAACTAAATCTGTAAACTCGAGATGATTTTTGCTCTGCCCGCCTCACTCCTCAGTCTGTGAATGAATACGATGTCAATGATGGTTGCTGTTGCAGCCAGCACTGCCATCTGGGTTTTAGTCAGATTTGGAGCAGTGTGCTTTCTTAGTCCTGATGCATCTCACATGCAAGGAGAAGTGGAAGAGTGGATGGAATTCTCTCTGCTGCATGCTGGGCTCAGTCCCTAACAGAGCTCTCCATGCCTGCTGTGGTTTCAGCTTGTCCACCTGCCCACTGGGGCCCGAACTGCATTCACACATGCAACTGCCACAACGGGGCCTTCTGCAGCGCCTACGATGGGGAATGTAAATGCACTCCTGGCTGGACGGGGCTCTACTGCACTCAGAGTAAGTGACCTGCCTTCTGAGGCTCACCACGGGGAGCTGCCCCAACAGGAAACAACCTCACCCTTTGCATGCCCGAGCTGAGATCACCAAGGTTCCTGGCATTGGAGTGTTTCATCTGCCCAATGACCTCTAGACATATAAATTTCTCTAGGTGGTTAAGAGCTGCCACATTCCAAGTTTTCTGTCTCTATGTCATATGAGGACACTGAGGTGAAGTAGTGCTATATGTGATGGTGTGCAGTTTCTTTCTCCACTCTGCTTTAACCAGACCCTATTTATGGGTCAAATTCCCCGTCATATATTCTAACAGCATGAACTTTAGGGTAAGTGACAGTGATTAGAAAGGTAGTGAAGATGACAAGCCTCAGTCTGACGTACTGTGTGCTCTTGGAGAAGACTGAGTTCAGTGGTTCTCAAACTTTAGTGAACCGCAGAATCACCCGGAGGGCTCGGCAAACACAGACTGCTGGCCCCACTCCCAGCATGTCTGAGTCAGTAGGTCTGGGGTGTGATCCGAGAATTCACATTTCCAACAACTTCCCAGGTGGTGATGCCAGTCCTGGACCATGCTTTCAAAACCACTGCTCTAGTTCTTTCCATTTTATATCCCATAGGGCCCTAACCATTTCCTCTTCGATGAGGTTTTTAGCATCACAGACTATAATGTGCAAAGTACGCCACAGCTCAGCACCTGTGGGGAAAGAAAAGACTATTCTCTGCCCTCTTGCCTTCAACTGAATAAAGGAGACAAGACAGGAAAGCATGTATTAATGGTTATCATTAATAATAGTATATAATTTTAAATCATAGAAATGAGCTGAGGAAGAAAGATGGGTCAGAAATGAAGCAAATTCTTGTTTAATACTAATTAGAGAACATAATTAGAGAATAGGCTGAACAAGGCTTTTGGAACTTTCTAGAAGGGTGTATAGACTTTGAGCCATGACTTGAAAGGGACAATTGGCAAGAAGGGAGATTGTCCCAAGCATATTCTGCTGAGATTGTGTACACACACACACACACACACACGTAAAGGTTTTTTAACTCCTTAGAGAAAAGTACTTATAGGTTTTTTTATAATTCCAAAATGAGGGCCTGCTTCAAAGAGAGGAGCTCTCTAAGTAGAAATAGCACAATATAGTGGGAAGGCCATGGGGTCTGGAGCCAGACCCCCCCCACACCAGTCCCTGCATTTGTATTGTGGCCCTGCCATCCTGCCATTTGCTAGCTGTGTGACTTTGGGCACTCGGGGCTCTGTTCCCATCTATAGGGTGGGAATACCGTTCCTGCGTTTCTGGGCTATTGTAAAGATTCAGTGAGAGGATGCATGAAAACGATCTGGCACAGAGTAGGTGATAAATAAATACAGGACATTGGTGGCTGTCACTGCATGCTGGCATCTGTGCTCTGCCTCTGTTTCTTGAAAGTTGAGCTTTCATTAAAACCTCACTATAAATAAAAGGAAAAATAAAAAGCACATGTGACATGTGCAAAGAGCCATCAAAACCAGCCTGCATTAAAGCTTTCATTATGCCAGAGACCCCTGAAATGCTCTTGCAGGGTAGCTGCTGGCCCATGAAAGCCAATAGGCCTTCTGCATGTCCTCAGCCCAAGGGCCCTGATGGTTCTTGAAAATTGTGCAGCAGCGTGAAGGCTTATTGCTTTTTTACAAAGCACCTGTGAAGTGCATGGATTTTTAAGTGCAGCATTCTACCACACATCGTTGATGAAGGTGATATTATCCGAGTAACAGATACAGTGGACAGGGCTAGTAGCAGACTTGGAGACATTCTGTACTATAAGTGAAAGCATACAGGTAATTTTAATATAGACTATTCATTTCAGTCCACGGACTTTGAGTCCAGGATTCTAGATGAGTGGAAGAATGAAAGGAAATGGCCCCATACTTCTGCGTGTTGAAGGGATGCTTTGTTAGAAGGCATTCGTCTTGTTTCTAGGGGTACCAGTAATGGTTAAACTGCCAGGTATGGAACTGTTCTGCCTCCTGCACTGAATTACCAGCTCCTGCAAAAGCCCCATTTGGGGACTTCAAAGAAGCTTCTGTGACAGGCTGAGATCTGCATTATTGTCTTTATTCTCCCTCTAATGACTCAGCATCCTTCAGATTTAAACACAAACATGTTGGAGACGTGAGCTGTGTTCCTCCTCAGCAGCCTCTTGACCTCACTGTCCTCCCTCCGCACGCAGGATGTCCTCTGGGGTTTTATGGAAAGGACTGTGCATTGATATGCCAGTGTCAAAACGGAGCTGATTGCGACCACATCTCTGGGCAGTGTACCTGCCGCACTGGGTTCATGGGGAAGCACTGTGAACAAAGTGAGTACGACAGCATGACATCTCTAGGTGCTATTTTTTTTCTCTCTAGAAACCATTTTCCTAGATGCCTGAAAATATTAAGGCACAACTCGCAACTTTTAAGTTGTTTGAACTGATGACTGATCACTTACCAGCACGGTAGACTTCCCCTACCAGAGACCTGGCCACCTTGGGATCCTTGCTGGCTGTCTTTTCCTTCAAAAGTCTTCTGAGTAACTCCTCAGTGCTCTGGGTGGAGGGGGTGTGGCTACAAGGATGAAGACAGAATTCAAGTTTTCCATCTGTTCATCCTGGCTCTCTCTTCCTCTCCTTATTTTTGGAATGTGGCTGCTCAGAGCTTTAAAAGAGCCAGTCAAGTTTTCTTCATGTCTGAGGCAGAGCCCTGGTCTCACACTGGAGGAGAGTGCATTCGGTGGGGGCAGCTGGGTGCGCGGGAGGCAGAGGGGCTGGGAGCCCAGGGCTGGCCCCACTGTGGGTGAGGGGACAAGTCCATGCAAATGTTGCCACCCTTCTGACAACCTTCTCTGGCGTTTCCACTAACAACCTCTCATCTTAGTCTTAACAACCTTCAAGGCAATATATTGGCTTAAAATTTTCTTGTAAAAATACCCCTTGGGGAGAATGTGCTCTGTTTGAATTACCCACCCTTGTTTTTCCATTTCCACCCCACCAACTATGCATCTGCTCGCAGGGCTATAAGAGCATTTGTCTTAGACTGAGTATTTCAAATTGGTTTATTGTTCCTTTCCTCTGTGACTTTCATTCAGTATTCGAGATGAATAAATAAGGTCTCAGAGCTATATGGGGCTCACTCTCTTATCATAAATGGCAGGAAAAGGTGCGGGACATTTCCTGCTCACCAGAGGGTGTGCTCTTGGGAAGGACTCAGCAAAGATCACATGGCTGTTGGAGCAACGTGACCTGGAAAGGCTGATCAGCATAGCAGGACTTTGGCAATAAAGCATCACTCTCCCTCCATCCCACCAGCTCCTCACAGCACCACTGGGCAGCCAGCTTGTCTCAATCTTATGTGCTAAATCCTAGAATACTTTTGCATATCCTTCCATCTAGTAAATATCACAAGAATGACTTCCAGGAATCAGCCTGGACAGAGATGGCCCAATTTTAGTTTTGCACTGCTAGTTCATTTAATCATGAAACAGATACTGAGTCACATAGTTGTCTGCACGCCCCTTTGTGTATTTAAATATTGCGTGTATGTGAATAAACGTCTAAACATATGTGCACATACATGTATGCATGGAAACCAGAATGGGCTCTAAACTGACTTGCTCTTGAATGCCAGACTGGTTATGGTCTTATTAAATGAAAGCCTCTTAAGTGCTCTGTTGATTACTCTGAACATCAAATTAAAATGTCCCTATTTTTGGAGACTTCTCCCAGTGCTCATTTGTAAACAGAAACCCTATGTTTGACAGAGAACTCTGACAATAATAGCACATTGCCCCCTGCTGCTCACTTTACAAAAAAAAAATCAGTATTTTGTCATGATGATTTTTAGATTTAACCTGCCTATGCTATTCTTTGAAATTCATGCCCAACTCTTACTAAGACTACATCATAAAGTCTCACTACTTTCATCTCTCAGCCTTCAACCTGCAAATCCAAATTTTGAGGAATTCTGTGGTAAATGAAGTTCTTACCTAGAAAATTAACGAAACTTGCCCCTCCCCTCTTCCCCTGCTCCCAGCTAATCCAAGTCAGAATGTACATTTAGGGGGATCCCTGAGCCTACAGTAAGATAGGTATGTTCTCAAGGAAGCATCTCTTGCTTACACTTTTTAGTCTAGTCCCTTCCATCCCATAGTTTGGCCTGGTGTAGTCATCTCACATTGCTCTTAGGGATGATCTACATCAGTCCCTTTGGGATTCCACAGACTCTCTGCAAGCCCATCGGGGAGGTGGGTACATAGAAGTTGAAAGTGTCAGGAGCTGTAATGAGGGGCTCATTCTCTGGCTGTGTGTCACCTGGCCTGTGAGTCTTACCATGATTCGAGGAATACTGGCCAGCTCTAAGACACTCTGGGTGGAACAAGCCTGTCCAAACAGGGATCCCCTAAAAGGGTTGGCCTCAAGGCATAGGATCATACAGTAAGACGCAGCCTTGTCCCAGATCCCCAAGGCTGGAGAGCTTCATTGGACTTTCATCTCCTTCTCAGAGTGCCCTGCAGGAACATATGGCTATGGCTGTCGCCAGATATGTGACTGTCTGAACAACTCCACCTGCGACCACATCACTGGGACCTGTTACTGCAGCCCAGGGTGGAAGGGGGCACGCTGTGATCAAGGTAAGGATACTAGTAAATGATAACTACTACCTCTTATTGTGTGACTACCACCTGCCACCCAACTTTAAGTATTTTCACCTATGTTATCTGATGTAATCCTCATCACGACTCCGCAGGGCATAGCTGATTATTTATTTAGTTGCGAAATGGATGCCTAATTGTTGCCATCCTACAGATGAAGAAGCTAGAGCTCAGAGAGATTGATAATTTGCCCAAGGTCACATAGCTAATATGTAGAATATGTCAGGGCTTTGATGCCAGGTTTTCTAAAGCTCATGGACTTTCAAGTATGCCTATAATTTTTTTCAGCTTTACTGAGGTATGATTATCCTATAAAAAGCAACACATATATACAATTATCCTATATACACATATATATATATGATACATACACAATGTATTTATACATATATACATCACATATGTACAACAGCACAAAGTTTACAATTTGATAAAATCTGATATATTTATATACCCATGAAACCATCACCACAATAAAGGTAATGAATATATCCATCACTCCCAAAAGTCTCCTCATGCCCCTCCCTGCCAGCACTACCCCCTGGGCCCCAGTACTTTCTATCACTATATATTAGTGCATTTTTCAGGATTTCATATAAATGAAATCATACTGTACACTTTGTTTGATTTTGTTTACTCGGCATAGTTATTTTGAGATTAAACCATGTTGTTGTGTGTATCAGTAGTTCAGTCCTTTTTATTGCTGAGTAGTTTTCCATTACATGGATATACCGTAATTTGTTTGCCCATTCACCTGTTGATGGATGTTTGGACTGTTTCCAGTTTTTGGCTATTACAGATAAAGCTGCTATGAACAATAGTGTATCAAGTCTTTGTAAGCACGTATGCTTTCATTTCTCTTGGGTAAATTTGTAGGAGTAGAATGATGGTGTCATATGGTAGGCATATATTTAACTTTTTAAGAAACTTGTGCCCATGGGTTTTAACTAGGGTGTCTATCATGATCTCCTGGGAATACTTGTCATACACATAGTCCCGCTTGGCCAGTTCTGATTCTGGGGTGGATGGGGCCTTTGAGAAAGTGCTTCTAATGGTTCTGGTGCATGTGGTGCTCGTCGGTAGGTAACCAGCACATGGGTGTAAGGGCTTTAGAAAATTCATAGTGTTGTAGGTGAGGTCATCTTAAACTGTAGACTAGGTAGGTACTCAGATTTCATTTTCTTTCATAAAATAACTTTTACATGCTCGTGATTTATTTTTGACTAGCATAACGATAGGATGTTGTATTCCACAATCACATCGTTAATACAAATGCATTGTAATCACACTGCCCTGGCCTTGGGCTCTGCGTTTCAGGGCAGACTGTCTTATGAGAAAGTATAGCATTTAGCGTCATGAAGTCATAGGGACATTTGATCTGGAAACACCTTCATGGAAGCCAGTTTCCTCATTTTCAGATGATGAAACTACAGCCTAACAGCTTAAGGGAAAGTTCAGAATATCTGGATCATTTTTTTAGACGCCAGGTTTCTTGACTCTTAATCCATATCTTTAGTGTCCTCACCCAATGGAACATGAGGAGAACTATGGAAAGCTGAATTTAGAACTTTAGTGAGTAAGTTTTTAGGGCAATGTTATCGGGTATCATTGGGACAGACCTCTCTATCATAGACAATAACTGCATAGATCAATATCTTCTGACGTAAAAGGCCCATTGAAATCAGGATAAGGCAGATCCTGATCTTGGACTAGGTTTATAATGAAGATATTCTTGCTTGGAAGAAAAATTACTTTACTGTTAGAAATGCTCAGAATAGACATAAAATTAAGTTAGGTAGTTGAAACATTTAGGAGTTAGCCCTTCATAAGCTTAATACTGTGTAATAAATAAAATGCAATAAATAGTAGATATATTATTACTCCCAATTAATTGCCAGTCTAAGTGTTTAATCTGAAAAATGTGAGAAGCTCTCAAACCCCACCATTGAATCTTTGGGTTCAGGCAATCCTTCGAGGCTTAGAGCAGCCTTTCTCTGGGTGCAGACAAGCCAACAACATCTGAAAATGATGAATGTTTGGTTTTAGTTCCCGCTCTCTTTCCACAAGTTTCCAAATTAACATTTCATGAACTGAAAATATCTAGGCTTTAGCACAGTGGGAGATTTTTGTAAACAGAGATCAAACGTTCATCCAGCACATTGTCATCCTTACTCAAATCTCTTTTTATCCTTTTTCTAGCTGGTGTTATAATAGTTGGAAATCTGAATAGCTTAAGCAGAACCAGTACAGCTCTTCCTGCTGATTCCTACCAGATCGGGGCCATCGCAGGCATCATCATTCTTGTCCTAGTTGTTCTCTTCCTACTGGCGTTGTTCATTATTTATAGACACAAGCAGAAGGGAAAGGAATCGAGCATGCCAGCTGTGACCTACACTCCTGCTATGAGGGTCATGAATGCAGACTACGCCATTTCAGGTAAGACCGGAGACGTTAGAAGTATTTTACTCCTTGAAAAGTAATGTTCCATCCTCGTTCTTTGAAACTGGGTGTTGGCCTGTGTTGTCCATTGTTATTGTCAGTTAGCTTTGAGAACATTTTATGTTTGGAAAAGATGTGTTTTTAGAGATGTATTTTATATGTCAACAGTAGTAAAATCATCACTCTTGTCTTCTATGAGGGCTTTAAAATTAAATTTATTATGTGGTTACTTTAGACTTTGGGAATTTCAACCTGGAAGAAGCTTTAGTAGGCACCCGGTCCCAAGCTTTTGTCGTATGTTGGGAACAGAGAGGGGAGAGGAGGAGTGGTCATAACTTTACCAAGGTTATGGAGGACCAGGTCTTCTGTCTCTGGCCTTGGGTTCTTCCCACGGTGACTTCCAACCTGTTCCTGGGCCCACATGGATCATTAACTGCACAGAAACGAAGTTATATAAGAAACAGTTTTTTGGTATTAGCAAGAACCAAGGCAGTTCTTTAAGAAAACTCTTCTGAATCTTCCTTTCTATCACAAGTCCCCATAAAAGTAAAATTTTAAGTGACACATTCAATCATCAGAAGTAACCCCTTAAACTGAAGAATGTGGAAACTTGAAATATTTATTAATTTTCAGACAGTTGCTGAAGGATTTCAGCTGGGTTGCATGTTTATATATACACTGATTCTGGGGGAATACATAAAGTAGCTGATTTACTCAGTAGTGCATTTCTGGTGCAGAATATTGTGTCAAGAACTCGTGTTTAAACAAGGAGGAAAGTTACAACAGAAGTAGCTTCAAAACAATGCCTTCCCAGCTTGTACAAGCCTCAAAGCAAAGAGCAGTTGTCTGTGGATACTTTCACGCTTTTCCAGGAGGCAGGTAGGAAGGCAGACACCTGCTGCTTCTAGAAGCTTTGCTGAGGATTCTGGGCAGGAGGGGGTTCTGCCCAGCTTGTGATATGGAAGCAGTCCAGACATTTGTTCTACTATTTTGCCTCCCTTTTCTCCACACAAATTTAGGGGAGCCTGCCGTCTTCACCATTTCCTTCCCTTCCTACAGAAACCCTTCCTCACAGCAGCAGTGGAAATGCCAACAGCCATTACTTCACCAATCCCAGCTACCACACGCTTACCCAGTGTGCCACATCGCCGCACATCAACAACAGGGACAGGATGACCATCGCAAAGGTGAGAGGGAATGGCTCACGTCCTTGAAGGTGGTGGGTGGGAGAGAGAGGAAGGAACAAGCACGCATTGAGGGCTGCTGCTTGCCAAGCGCTGTTCTGGGTACTTTACATCTATTATCTCATCTATTCCTCCAAACAATCCTGTAGGTGTGTATTAGGATCTCAAGTTTACTGACAAAAAACCTGAGTAACGGGAAGTTTAAGTCACTTCCAAACATAGCACCCCAGCTGGTGAGTGAGGCGGCTGTGTGGTGAGTCAGGTCTCCCTGTCTCTGCGATTCGTACTTGTCCACTTTCCATTGCGCCTCTTTGGAAAAATGTTTCTAATGTTGCATGAGGTTTTAAAATAATGTCTCACAGCAGACCTATCGCGGACTCAATCCTGGGTAAAATTGCCCAGTTTGTCTTTTCTGACCACCTGTCTCCTAGTGCCCTTTCCTGGCCACCTGCACTTTCATAACAACAACAGCAATTATGTGAATTTATTTAGGTTGAACCACATGAAATTGCATTTTTGTAGGTCAAAAATGATTGACTAGGAACTGTGTGCCAAGCATTTCTGATCATTTTACAAATATAAACTGATTTAATCTTCACACCAATCCTATAACTCAAGAGTGGTTGTTGTCCCCCTTTTATAGATGCACTGAGAGGTTGGAGACCGGAGCTGCTACTCTAGTGCCACCCAACTCACCCCCAGGTCTCTTCCACAGTTCTCTGAAACCCCAAACATTTCTCCCTTCCAGTTGCACCCAAATTATATTTCCAATCTCCATTGTCTAATTCCAGCTATTAGAAGAAAACCAAGCTAATTAAATTAATTCAGTTGCAATTAAATTAATGCAGCTGGATTTTAATTATAGTGCCTCATAGTTAAATAGCACTTCACATTCTCCAGAGACTTTCATATTCATCATTCCATTTGTTCTCATTCACATTCAGGGAGGGAGGCAAAGTAGATAATCTTCTCCTTATGTTTATAGCTAAGAAAATTGCTAAGACTCACTTGTGACTCATACAAGATCATACGGTATTTGATGGGAGAGCTCAGACTGAGAATTTGGTTTTTTCAATTCAAAGTTCCATGTATATAAACCCAAATAAGGTCTAATTGGCACAGAGTGACAAAGTGAAATGAAGAAGTTGAAGCAATGGGGAGAATAGTTGGGGCCGAGGGTCATGTACTCCTGCTGCCTTTGAAGTCCCACCAGGTCAGAAGTGGTCACCTCTGCCCCTCGGCACAGCCTCATTTAATAACCAGTCCTTGATAGAAGCCATGGGCATACTCTCCTCAGATCAGTAACACTGTGCTGTGCCACACTGTATTCTCTTTTTACATCTTTTATTGTTTATATTTTTAACAGTCAAAGAACAATCAGCTATTTGTGAATCTGAAAAATGTGAATCCTGGGAAGAGAGGCCCTGTGGTGGACTGCACAGGTACGCTGCCTGCGGACTGGAAACATGGCAGCTACCTCAACGAGTTCGGCAAGTTCTCCCAATTCCCATCCTCAACAAGCACGCGTATCTTTTAGTCACCTCAGATAGTCATAGATTTACATCTGTGCCAAAGCGATCTACTGAAAACACGCATCGAAAAACAAAAAATAGAATTATACCTAATACCTATATGGGGCTTATTACTATCCTAAGTGCTTTATTTATTCAACAAACATTTATTGAGTTCCTACTGTGTTCCAAGAATTGATAGAAAGAGACAAGGATCTCTGCCTGCTTGTAGCTTACATTCCGACTCTGCGTATATTAACTTCCTTGCTTTTCTCACAAGGACCCTAATTGTAGGTGCTATTATTATCATCATCATCTCCATGTTACACCTGAGAAATTGAGTCATAAAGAGGATAAGTAACTTGGGCAAAGTCTCAAAGCCTATTTAATGGTAGAGCTGGGATTTGAACTCAGTCAGCTTAGTATCGGGATGTGTGCTCCTCTTTGCTTTCTTTTAATATGGGGCACCTGTACTTGAGGCCCCCTTCTGCTTTTAGGTGAGGAAATGGAGATATCAGTGAGAATATAGTAAGCCAGCAGTTCTCAAATTTTTCGAATCAGGACCCTTTCATACACTCTTAAAAGTTATTGAGGACCCCGCTTCTTTTTCTGTGGGTTATATCTGTTGTTGCTTACCATATTACAAATTAAAACTGAGAACATTTTAAATAGTTATTAATTTATTTATAATAGTCTCATTTCATGATACCATAAAATGTATTTTTATGAAAAATAACTACATTTTCCAAAAGAAACAAACCAAAATTAGTGAGAAGCGGGGCACTGTTGAACACTTTTATAAATCTCTTTAACATGTGGCTTAATGGAGGACAGCTAGATTTTCATGTCTGCTTCTGCGTTCATTCAGTAGTGATCTCCCACTTGGTGTAGCTCCTGGAAAACTCCCCCATACACTTGAGAGAGAATGTGAGTGAAAAAGGCAAATAGTGTCATTGTATTATTCTGAGAATAGTTTTGATCTTGTGGCCCTCCTGCAAAGGGGGTGGAGAATTCCTGAACCACGCTTAATGGACTGCTCTGATACTCGATTGAATATGTGGTGCCATTTCTAAGCACGTGCACCTTATTTTCAGGGAGGAGCTTGATGATATCATAACTAATGTGTGCAGTGCCTTATGGTGCCAAACTCTTTCCTATGTAAGGTGGTAAGGTTGCCAGGAAGCTTAGTTAAATTTGAATTTCAGAGAAGCAACAAATATTTTTAGTATATATATGTATCCCAACTATTGCATGGGCATACTTATACTAAAAATTATTTGTCGTTTCTCTGAAATTCAAATTTAACTGGCTTTCCTGTGTTTTTTATTTGCTAAAGCTGGTGCCCCTACCTGGTGGGCCCTTCTGTGAGTCTTGTTTAATGGAGGAATAATCTGGGAAGCACAGAGAGATTAACTCTCTTGTACAGTACAATTATTTATATAGCAGATTAGCAATATACTTATTGGTGAAATCATTTAACATTAGAGAGATTTTTTTAAGTCTAAGTTACATTAATAATTTAGCTCAAAGAAGTACATGAATTGATATTCAGTAAAATACCACCCGGTACCAACAAGGGAAAAGTTCTCCTGTTCTACCTTCACCTACTGTGATTTGTCCTGATTCCAGAACACACAGTCAGTGCAGTGGTCACATATAAACTTCTCTGCTTTCTGTCTCAATTAGACACAAGGGACTGCTTGTTGGGAACATAAAATCTCCATTGGAATTTCTGAATCTCCTTGATTTGTTTCATTCCCAGAGTAATTCTGCATTTAATGTCCCTTTAAAGTGTTTGCACAGAAAAAAGTCTTCCCTTACAAAGAACAGAGTAAGGCACTTATGGATGATGAAGTGTGCAGGTGTTTTAAATGATGGAAAAGTTGTTATGATGTTGCCTGAAAGAGCCCTGAACTTGACACAAAAGCCCTGAGATCAATTCCTGGATCTGTTATATGAGACTGAGCTGATCACCCAATCAAGATTGATTTGCTCTTTTATAAAATAGGGATAAATATCACATTTTGGCTCATTGTATGATTTAATTTAATCGTTAGATTTAACTGAGCATTTGAAAGCACCTGTCCAGGAATTGGGACATATGGGAGTTTATAAGGAAACCCACCTGCTGCCTTGTTAAAACAGCACCCCGATCTTCCAAGGCAGTGAAGAGAGGATCTGGCAGGGGTAGCTGGTCTCACAGCCTTAACTCTTGTTCCCTAATTTACTTTCCACCCCAGCTGCTCCTCTCTTTAACCCCTTGGAGAAGGCTAGCCATTGCATAGCTAAGACAAATACACATTTAACAAGACTTTGCTACAGTTTGGAGATGGCCAAGGGAATTTGGCAAAGAGTTACATAGACAGAGTTCCTTGATAGGGAGCTCTCAGAGGCCACAGGTCCTGCCCATCTTCATGGGGTCCCTTTACAAAGTCTGGGAATCCCCAAGACCACCCTCTGTTCTGACACCAACTATAAGTTTGAGGGTCCCCAAGACCACCCTCAGGATCAATAATTTGCTAGAAAGACTCAAAACTACTGAGAGCTGTTATACTCATGCTTACAGTTTATCACAGCAAAAAGGTACAGATTGAAATCAGCCAAGGGAAGAGACAAGGGGGCAGAGTTCAGGAAAGTTTAAAACATGAAACTTCCAGTTGTCCTTTCCCAGTGGAATCATGGAAAGTACTAACTTTTCCTGGCAACAATGTGTGGCAATGCACATAGAGTATTGCCAACCAGGGAAGCTCACCTCAGCCTGGCTGTGTAGAGTTTTTATGAGGGTTTGGTCACATAGACATGGTTGACTGCCCATGTGGTTGACCTTTAGTCTCCATTCCATCTGGAAGTCAAGCTGATACCAAGTGGCCCAAACCCCTTCCCATAAATCACTTTGTTAGACTACCCGGTGTAACTCTAGGCCCCCAGGTAAAGAAAAACACTCTTACTGGGCAGGACATTCCGAGGACTTAGAGATCACCTCCCAGGAACCAAGGGCAAAGGCCAGCTCTCCCTTTGGTAGGGTTAATTCTTCACTATACATCTTTATCCTGCCTCCCTGCATAACTTGGCGGCACCTTTCCCACCAGCTGGGAGCTTGGCTAGACTTCACAACTCAGACCCAAGAGAGCCTGAGAGAGGAAAACACTCCCATTTCCTGTCCCATGCCAATTGATATTGGACACACCGTCTCTCTTTAGGGGATCCTCTCTCCACAAAAGTGTGTCCCCATGGAACATCACCATCAGAACTTGAGTTCAACATCACTCTAAGAGATGCATGCACAGTGTCATGGGGATCATTTCCGTACAATTTTGATATTTATTCGAGTGTTCATCACAAGTCATTACTTTCCTTTCTGTTTTTAACCTAAGTCCATAACATCCCTTTAAAAGAGAATTGTAAAGGCCTTGGAATGCTTAGAGATAGACTGAAGCTGAAGATAGTAATGACACATTAAGTGTCACAGTAATTGAAACACCGTTCATTTATATGGAGCTTCAGAGTTTACAAAGCCTTTTTATGTGCTCTGTTTCACTTAATGATCACAACAACCCTGTAAGTCTTGGAAGGCAGATTTTGTTTTCCTCATTTTAGAGATAAGAAAATTGATAGTTGCATATCTTGCCCAAAGTCATGTGGCTAATACATGATGAAATCTAAGTCCTTTGTCTCAGTTCCAGTCCTGGCTGTGCCCTTTCCACCAAGCAACCTGGAATTTAATGCACTGATTGATCTGTACCTCAGTTTCTACCCCATATGGACCAGCCTTTCCCAAAGTCCCCATAAATGAGCAGGAGAAGGATCAGAATGATATGTATGTATCTTTAATTCTAAGAACTGGGGACATCTGGCACGAGTGATCTGGTGTAAAGGTTTGAAAAGCAGTAGCCTCAGCCATTTCCTGCAGTGGGGAGATAGCAGGTACCCAAACAGTCTTCCTCCATGACCTTGGAATATTAGATGGGCTTTCTCTTCCTTTCAGTTCTCACTGGGTATTTTTTTTTCTGCTTTTATCACAGGTGCTTTTGGACTTGACAGAAGTTATATGGGAAAATCCTTGAAAGGTATGGTGTAAATTTAAGGAAGAAATACATTTATCAGAATGACAATTTTTTTTTTTTTTGGAGAGGAAGATTGGCTTTGAGCTAACATCTGTGCCCATCTTACTCTATTTTGTATGTGGGACACCTCACAGCATGACTTGATGAGCGGTGCGTAGGTCCACGTCCAGGATCCAAACCTGTGAATCCCGGGCTGCCAAAGCAGAGTGTACGAACTTAACCACTATGCCACTGAGCCGGCCCCCAGAATCTCAATTTTTAAAAAACGATTTTATCTCAGAGATGGAAATAAGTTGTTAAATGAGCAAGAGTGGCATTGTAGAGAAAAGGTAGAATCGTTAATATGGTAAATTACTCTAACAAACATACAAACACGGTTGACTGACATCGAGAGAGTGACCATAGGTGGATCTTGCTAGAGCATAAGTCTTGGAGAATGAAGGTTTCAGTTTGCTGGGGAGACGCTCATACTTCCTTTGAAAGAAACATGGCTTATGGGGAGAGAGAAATAGCCGGGAAAGTAGGAAGAGATCTGCATGGTTACATGCTCACTGAGGCCTGCTCCTCAGGAGGCGTTTGAGTAATAACGTCACATGCTCAGTATCCAGGTTTTACAAGGAGCCCTCACAGCACAAATGCCTTCCTCACCATGATAGTAGAACCTTCTTGTGCTCCTGGGGCCAGCGACAGCTGGTTTCTTGATCAAAGCCTTTGAGAATTCAGGGACTGTTAGTAAAATAGAGAGGAATTAATTTTATTTGAGTGTGATAATCAAAATGAAATCAAACCCATGATGTTTACATTGGTACTCACCTTAGAGAGGAGCTAAAATTACTTTATAGATGGGTAATTTTATAGCAAATTCTCTCCAAAATCAGTGCAAAATGTATAGTATTATTTTCACTGTATATAATTATAGAAAACTATCTACAAAGAAGAAGAAATAATCTGCCCAGATAAATTATTGCCAAGAAAATAAATGATATTGCCCATGAAATAGCATTTGCTTTCCCCCCATCTCTCCTTACAGACCTGGGAAAGAATTCTGAATATAATTCAAGTAACTGCTCCCTAAGCAGTTCTGAAAACCCATATGCCACTATTAAAGACCCACCTGTACTTATCCCCAAAAACTCAGAGTGTGGTTATGTGGAGATGAAGTCACCAGCGCGGAGAGATTCCCCCTATGCAGAGATCAATAACTCAACTTCAGCCAACAAGAATGTCTATGAAGTTGGTAAGTTCTCCTAACCAAAGAAAGAACCTAGTGTATAGGATTTTTTAAACAATTTTAAAGTCTTTGAGAATACAATAATTTGAGTTCAAATAACCCTTATTGAAAATAATGGCCCATATTTTAAATGTAACCTGTGTTTACAGTGATCATATTAGTTGGTGTCAAATGAATTTTTTCTAAATGCCATTTAGAAAATTTAAAGTAAGTTTTCCTTCTTTCCCACCTGGTCATCCATCTTTTGTTTTGTAACCATAGTGAATATTTTAGCACTTGTGGACTAGCATATGTATCATATTAGCTAATATGTTGAATTAACCAAAACAAATGGGTTGAGTGCATTAAACAGGTGTTTCCATTTCCTGGTTGCATTCATTTTATTTATGTAATGCTTTTAGCAGGATTGAAACATTTTACTTTTAAATTTGTATAATATATCAGTAATCTTCTCAGATGTGAATCTGATACAATTAATACGAATTCAATTTAAAATTAGAGTTATTTTGATTGCCCCTTGTAAATACTGTTTGAAAAAAGTGAAAACATATCAGAGCTATCATTGACTACATAGTCGGGCTATCTGTTCTGATTTTTCTTTCTCCCTGTCTCTCTCTCAGTATTTGTGATTTAAACTTTAAAAACTTCTCTACTACTTGTAAATGAAGTGGCTAATTTAACTCTAGTAATTAGTAATTCATTTTATGCTGTAGACATGTCACTGAAATAATACACAACTATTTTTAAAGAATGAAGACAGGTTTTTTAAATGGAAGGTGTAGTGAACTAAATTTATTTTTTGAAAATTCAGTAACAATTCTCTTTTGAACTGTGGTATAAGCCCACCACTGTAAGATGGTAACTCAACTGAGAGCCTGAGTTCTAAGTCCTAAAACATATGAAGTGTTTCCATGAATTGAGTTAACCTATAAGGCCCTCAGTCTTCTCACCTGTAGAGTAAGGGGTTTGGACCAGATTACCTCCAAGATATTTTTCAGAAAATGATTCATATTCAGGTTTCTGTATATTCCCTTGATGTCTTCATCCCAACCATACAGTCAGTTGTCTTTTTGCTCTGAACACCATTTGCGTATGTCAGTGGGTCTACCAACCTCAGAGTAGCCATCTCTATGTAATTATAAAAGGATCAGTTGTTTTTAAAAATAATATTTCCTTATATTTTTAATGAAGCTCCTCTTATGTGTTTGATATTTGCAAGAAATGCCATATTCTATTTTTTTTTAATTTTCCATTGCTGATAAATTAATGTATCCCTGGTTGTCACAGAACCTACAGTGAGTGTTGTCCAAGGAATATTCAGCAATAATGGGCATCTCACCCAGGATCCATACGACCTCCCAAAGAACAGTCACATCCCTTGCCATTATGACCTGCTGCCAGTCCGAGACAGTTCATCCTCCCCAAAGCGAGAGGATGGTGGCGGCAGCAGCAGCAGCAGCAGCAGCAGTGAATGACACCAAAGGACCACTCGGTAGCCGCTGGAACCCTTTCCAGAACTGCAGTTCGGTTCTTCTCCATCCTCAAGTTTGCCACCTTATGTGAATGTTATTCTACTTGGCAGGCAATTGTTGGACGTGAACCAGAAAGCTCAAAGCTGAGGCTGACTGACCATAGGTCCCTTTTGTATGGGTGGCTCGGAAGGAGATATCAATGTGACTTCCCATTCTTGTTAGTTTTAGAACTGCACCCATGAAGCATGACTTATTGTAAAATCTTGGCTGAAAGCATGAACTTGCAGAACTCCTTCAGAGACATGGGTTGCAGTGGACATTGGTATTATTGCTTGAAAAATTAAAATTTAAATATTTTCTTTCTCATTTGCATCGTAGAGCTGTACCTAGGATTGTGCAGTTTACCATAAAATTTAGTGTGAATCACTAAACATGTAGAGGAAAAAGGGCATATTATTGAGTCCCTATTGTTTGTTTTTTTTCAGCTGGACTCAGAATTGTAGGGATAATAGGAACCCAGAAGGAAACATTCTGTCAAGTGATATACCTGGGTAGACTTTGAATAAACTCTAGAAGAGGATAGCAAATTTAAATATGAAAACTCTACACTTTTTTTAGTATGAAGAAATGTACAATTAGAATTGTTTTAGAATACTAGAATTATTTCAGGAATCAATATACAAATGTGCCAGGCAGAGGTGATTCTTCTCTCTGTTTGACCCTTGGCCCACTTTAGATCCATGACATTTTTCTGATCATTGTCCCCATCATACACATTCACCACTTGAGATCCATAACATATCAATAATTATTTCATAAATATAGAAATGAAATAATTTTATTTTTGACAGACTGGATTGAATGAGTGTATAATGATTGGAAAAGGTTGTAAATTTTAAATGTAAGAAGACACTTAAGTTTTGTAAACCATTAGTTATACATGCTGTAATATAGAATTAGCAGATAGTTTTGATTAATTTTTCCCTACAAGTGACTGAAATATTTTTGTGCATATTTGTGAAAAGGGCACTTTCCTTTTATTAATTGTTGATTTAGAGAAACTATGCTTAAGCTGGTCTTTTGCATTGCTAATATGACATGTACCCCATTTTTTCATTAATTTGTATTTCCCTTTTTAAGTTGTATATTCTATGTTTTGTAGTGTTTGGATTGTTAATGAAAAAATCGTATGTTCATTGTTTCTTATATTATTGCCACTTATCTTTTTGCTGGATAAAAATGCATTGTTCTTTTTTTCTTTTGGAGGGAGGAATGAAAATATATAAATAGAATCTATTAAAATTGGTCATTACTAAAATAGTGCAGTAACCACAGGTGGATGATTTATAATTGAAATAGAGAAGCTTTGTAATATTCCAAAATGGAGTTCCTTTTGATCTGTACGTTCTGAGTCTTGGTGAAACCAGAGGGAAGGGAAGCAGAGAGCC
Source organism: Tapirus indicus (assembly GCA_031878705.1). NCBI lineage: Eukaryota > Metazoa > Chordata > Mammalia > Perissodactyla > Tapiridae > Tapirus > Tapirus indicus. The sequence continues at coordinate 45,508,349 of CM062925.1, forward strand.
ATTGTTACTGAGCAAGTGCTACAGACTAATCTTACTAAAGACCTTCATTGGGGTGATCATATAATTGATCATCCAAACTAGGACACTTTTGAGAGTAAATGAGGGCATTATTAATAATTATCTTGCAGTGGGCTTAAATCTGGACTGTTCCAGGCAAACCAGAACAGATGCTTATCCTGTGCATACTTATCACGCAATACCATTTTTCACTCCAAGGTAGCTGTCTCAAGAGAATGCTGATATGATGCAAGAGAGCCAGTTTCTCTTTGACCTACATGAGCAAGCTGAAGGACTGAAAGGCTGAATGAGGAAGCAACTTCATGAGAGAAAACAGTGGTCGTCAATCCTTTAAAGACATGAAACCCTATGTGGTCTCCAGTGAGTCAATTAACAAATATGTATTGTGCACCCGTTCTGCTAGTAGTATACATAAGGCATTGTCCCTGCCAGTTATTGAGTTGGGATATCCAGTGATTTCATGTCACACCAGCACCTGTGATGATGGTTTGGTCAGGTGGATGATAGAACAAACACACTTAGAGCATTCACTCCTCTGATGGCTATTTCTTTTAGGGAACTCCAAAGTTAATTCAAGGAAATATAGAATTGCCTGGAACATACCTTAGAAACAACTGATTTATTCCAACAATTAACCACTGTCTGACCCTTAATTCTAGGGGCTAGCCATCTAATTGAGACACTTGTGGGTCAATAGCCACAAAGAGTCCTTTTTGGTAAGAAAAAAGTAAGACATTTTTTCCTCTTCTGTTTCAAGGATCATCTCTTCAGAGCTCCATGGTAAGTGTGAGTTTCCCCATTACTCCCTGGAGATAGGTGAAAAAAAAAAAACACCTTTTTTTTTTTTTTTCTCATTCCACTCCGAAAAAAAAAAAAAGAAAGTTTCACGTACAAAGACAGCAGCAGCTTGAGTAGAAAACCTGGGCAGCAGATGTGGACTCCAAAGGCGCACTGCCATCCCTCCTTGTGGGCTCTTTCTGACAAATCAATTGCTCAGAATAGCTGCTGTCCTGAAACAACATCGGTACCTGAGGCAACTCTTACTTATCAGGGTTCACTCAGGACTTTTCAAACATCAGAACACATAGTGTTTTGGATATTGTAAAACTACATGTTATATTTGGATAGTTGAGAAGTTGAAATTTTCTAGATATTTTGATATAGATTTGGGTAAAGAGAGAAATACTTTTGTCAGAATGAGAATTAAAGAAAAGACAAAAGGACCTGACAAAATTTTCCATTACCACCTTTTAGAACTTTTCCAGATATATCAAATTAATTTGATGGTGATGTCGTTCTTCATATGTAATAAATCTATTCTCATGACCTTTGAAATCATATTAATATGCGACCCTAAAAATAATTTCTTCCCTATATCCTATAGTAGTCAAAGCAGTGAGTGAACGTGGTAGTACCTAGCAAGAGTCATTCAAGTAGGAATGTTAGCCAAACTACTATTCTTTTCCAGGAGGTTGATGTATCAGAAAACTTATAAACTGTTTGTATTTATATGTAAATACATCAAAACTGGCCCAAATCATAGCTCATATGCTTGCTTTAATATGGGGAATATGTTATTTGTAGTTAATTATGCGATAAGGAATATTTCATAATTATTTACAATGCTTGATGTAAATTCTCTCCCATAATATAACAGTAATGCTAACAGAGAATTTCATGTGTTTCCATTATCTCTATGGAAAATTATATTCACCAATTTCAGGAAAACCAATGTAGAATTTTATAATAGGACAGTTATAACCTGTCCCAACCAAATCCAATAGCACAACAACTGTGTGTTGTGAGAAATGCAAACAACTTTATGAAAATGTGGTCACTTGGACTCCAAAGAGCCACAGTAGTAGTTGTCAATTATTGGGGATTTGTGAACTGTATATATTGCATAAGTTGTACAAGAGTATCACAATACCATTTAGAATTCATGTCAATGTTAGAAGTCTACTTACCACTTAAAATAAGACGAAATTAAACTTAAATTTAAGTTAAAATTAAAACTTAAAATTAAGTTTTAAGGTTACTTGTTTTAAATAACAAATTTTCTATCTTTGGGTAACATGTCTTCATTATTCAAATGAAACATTTAAGAGATACTTTGGTCTTAAAGGCTTTATGTCCTGGAAGTGTACATAGATACACAAGTGTGAATCATATGGGGTGGATGGGTGCTTGTTTCTTAACTAAAGATGGACGGCAAACTGCCCTTTTAAGGTCCTCTTAATATTGATGTCCTAACACTGGGTCTGCTTACTCTAGTTCAGTATTTAGTCCAGGCTTCATTTTGATATGAACAAATCACAATATATATTTTTAATAGGAAAAAAATCAAAATACGTTAGGATTTTCTTGATTGTAGCAAACAAAAAAATGCTTTTAGTGTTAAAATATCTCTATTTTTCAAAGATGATAAACTTTCATCAGTATTAGCCTACAAAATTGTCATTTATGTCACCAAATGAGTTTGTAGATTAATGCAATAAACTTTCCAGTAAAAAACTTTATAAAGTAGTGTTTATTTCTATGTCTGATCCTATTTTTAATTAATGAGAAGAAAAAACTTATAATCCTACTGCAAAAATGAATGTTTTTTTATGTGTGGCCCCATAGCACTTTATACATACATTTTAAAACAATTGCATTTTATCACATTTAATTGTTTGTGTATCTGCTTTCCCTTCAGACTACTTGTTCTTTTAAAGACAGAGGCAACATTTTATTCATATTTGGATCCCTGGAACCCAGGTTAGTAGCTGAGAGTCAGGTCTTTTGTAAATAGCTGTAGGTTGTCTTATAGGGATTTATTTTTTAAATCTCAGTAGCCTGTTAATACTTTCTTTTAAAATTAAAAAACGTTTGAAGCATTCATTTTATAGCACTGTGTTCTAGGGATCAAGTATGAATAAAACATTGCTTTTTCTCTCAATAATTGTTTATTTACTGAGGGCCTGAGTGCCAAGTACAGTTGGGGATGTGGAGAGATATAGAAGATGAGCTATTTTCAAGGAGCTCATTATTTAATTAGGAAAATAAAGCATCTTACTAGCTGTGTGACTTTGGTAAGTTACTTAACTTCTCAGGGCCTTGGTTTCTATATGATAGTATGTTGGCAATAATAGTACCTATTTCATAGGGTTTTGTGAAAATTTAATAACTTCATACATACAAAACACTTACTTCAGTGCCGACACATAGTAGATAGCTGGTAAATGTTAGCTATCATTACTATTTTGAAAAATTAGCTAATAATATGAGCCAGTTTGCAATAACCAGATGAGTAATGAGACTGGTAAATCAGAAGTGAGAATTTAATGGATATTATAAAAACTGTCTGTTCATGTGACCATATCCTAATCTATTTTTTGTACTATCACAAAATTCTGTGCATATTTTATTTCTAGAGTAGTAATTTAGGAATGCAATAATAATATGATTTCATCTTCCAGTAACATGTTTTCATTCTAAGAACTGAGAATGTTTTTAAAACGTTTGGATGTGGGTTTCTGGGAAGAAGGTAGCCTGGCCTCACGTTCCCATCCTGGAGAATATACCCATCCAGAAAAGTCAAAGGCTGATCTTGGCAACATGAAGAGGTTCCACACACCGTGAGACTCAAGTCTTTGAAAGAAGGGGCAGATGGGGGGCAAAATGTAAATGGGAGTTGCTGGGGGTAGACTATGGAGAGAGTGCATGGGGAGAGCCAGCTGACCTGAGAAACACAAAGAGAAAGTGAAGGAAGAATGTTACTGCTGTTTGCGTGATGCGGCAATGAGAGAGACTAATTGTCTCTTGCATGATGGCATCTCAGGAGAGGTGGTTTCCACATTGGGCTAAGGTCAGCCTGTCCCTACTTGGACTTCTGAACTGAGAGCCTTCTGCCTCTACATCCACAAACAGGCCATTGAAGGAAAAATCCCTACCCTGAGCGTCAATACACAAAAAAGAACCAGAGAAATCCACAGAGGTGTTGAAAACCAACACACTATCAACATGAATTGGCAGAGAAGGATCGCAACTCACTTGAAGAGAATATTGCAACCCAGATAGAAGGAAAAGAGGATAAATTGGAAAACTAGAATAAGCCTCTATTTTAGAGGTGGAGCTAATGTAGAAAAATGGAAGAAAACCTAAATAAAATATGATTTAAATTCTTAAATGGATATAATTATAGGACCAGAGAGAATTTCCTGGAACTGACCATAATGATTTCCCAATTGAAAAATTCAATAGAGGAATGTAAAAACAAAAAGCATATGGTAACTGCCGAGGCTGAATTCATGTTTTGGAAGATGAAATGCAATCAAGAGAATTCCAAAAATGGTAATCATGAGTGAAAAATAGGAAAACTGGTCCAAGAGACCCAATATTGAAACAGTTACTAATCCAGATGGAGAAACAAGAAACCACAGAGAAGTAGTAATCAAAGAAACAATAGAAGAAAACTTCCATAAACTATGCCCTTCTATAATGTGAATCTTTCAGAGTTTTAGATCTTTCTTTCAGATATGAAAGGATCTACTGGACTAATGAAACGGAATTAATGAAAAAAATATACGGAGACAAATCCTGAAATTTCTGAACTCTAGGGCCAGAAAAACAGACTTAAAATGGTACAAGCATAATTAACAGATTGTTTACGAAGGAACAATAATTAGACTGAATAGAGAAAGTGTTGGTTGGGAGCAGGAAAGAGCAGGAGACTGCCTGACAAATTGGCCTGTGTAGCTGCCCGCTATTCTCCTGCTGCAGAAAGAGTTGACCCTCTTCCTAGGACAGTGTGGCTACTTGACAGCATAGACCGGGAAGAGACAGTGGCAGCAGGGAAAGGGGCCTATGTGATAGACTGGCACAAGATAAGCTAGAAACACCAAAGCACCAGTTTATCATCTTTTATTGAATTGGTATAAAGAAATCAACAAAAATGTGATCAAGAACAAAATTGGAAGACGTGCATGGCTGTTAGCTTATGGCAGTTTGTACTTTCTCCTGTGTTGATGACCTGGACTTCTTTCCTGATGATAAAACAGTAGAAAAATCCACATATGTTACAAAGTGGCCAATCTGCCAAGGTATACTTGATGATTGGCATACGATTGAGAGGTTTATGGAACAAGGGCGCTTTAACTACCTAAGAGCAGAACTTGAAATCCATTAATTTCTTATAACTTCTACTAAATACTCCACAAAACAGAGAATACATTGCTGAACTAACATTTCAGCCTTTCTATTTTCTAGGCTTCTATCTAGCAGTACGGGCTAGTTTTGCTTTAGCCACATCTTGGACATTAGGACAATTAGAAGAACAGACAAGAACACTGTCCTCTCTGAAGGTCCAGTCATGATCAGGGACTTGATTGTCCCAAGTGTTCAGAATAGAACTTTAGATCCCATACTGAAATTAAGGTAAAGGATTCAGTGATTGTAGACAAAAGCCAAAGTGTATTGACACAGTAGTCATTACACATCACATGCAGGTTTGGAGGCTCAATGCTGGTTTCTATGTTTGAGTTCTACCAAGTATGCTACACCACAAAGGATTATGAAGAAAGCAGAGCTAGTATTAGTCATCAAGTTGCAATGTTTGAAGCCATGTTGTAAGACTGATTTTTTTTTTTTTTTTTGGTGAGGAAGACCAGCCCTGAGCTAACATCCATTGCTAATCCTCCTCTTTTTGCTGAGGAAGACTGGCCCTGGGCTAAGACTGGCCCTGGGCTAACATCCGTGCCCATCTTCCTCCACTTTATACGGGACGCCGCCACGGCATGGCTGACAGGCAGTGCGTCGGCAGGCGCCCGGGATCCGAACCAGCGAACCCCGGGCTGCCAAGCGCAGACTAAACCGCTGCGCCACCGGGCCGGCCCCTGTAAGACTGATTTTTATAGTTAATGGGAAAGAGATAATATTTCTTATTACCTATTTGTATAGATGGCTGGTAAACCTGGCTTGACAATAATACTTTTTTATATTATATAATAATTTAATCCATGTATCAACATGTGAATGTGGAGGAAAGCCAAAATGATTAAGTATTTTGCTTCAGATTAAATATCTAAATCTTGTGTGTAACAAAAAAAGAAGAGGATTTTGGCTCTTTCTGGGCCATGATGTTTTGTATTTAACAAATTTGTTTTGTAATTAACAAATTATCCAAAATTGGTTGGAATTTAATAATTCAATATAATGATACTTGAATTATACACACCTAAACATGCAAGAACTTCTTTATTTTTCACACTTAGTGTACTTTAAGGAGAAAATACAAAAGGAAAAACTGTTTTTAAAGAAAAGTAAAAATTTTAAAAATATCCCCATGGTCTTGCTTCACATTCATGGCATTCTAATGATTATCATTTTTAAAAATTTGCTATCATCTCCAAAACTATTGGGAGGATTTTTAGGTAAATGCTTTTGAAACTAAGAAACTAGGACAGACTACTCTTTGTCAACATGTTTATCTAGAACATCTATTAGCTCTTGAGCCAGTGGTAAATAGAAATGAGTCAACGTAAAGTGGAGATTGTTTTAGTTCACATGCAATTTTTCTTAGGCAAAGGGAGCTAAAATAGTGGGAGTCGAATTATAGTCTTCAACAGAAAAGGGAAAACTAATCTTGGCTGCTGCTCAATCACCACTTTCTGAGAAAGGCCTTTCCTGACCACCTGTGCGGGATAGAGTAATCATCCTGTATCCTATTACCCAGCTTGATTGTCTTCTGAGGCTTAGTATCTGAAGCTATATTTTTTCAGTCTGTTTATTCATTGATTGTTTGTCTTTGCAACTAGAGGCAAGATCTGTAAGGGCAAGATCTTTTCTGTATGATTCACTGCTGTGTCACCAGAATATTCAGTAGTACCTGGCACATAACAGGAGTTCAATAAAGTTGATTGATTGATTGATTGATTGATTGAAATAATGGCTTCTGCTTACTTTGGCAATGCCAGGTTTGGCTTTGTTCTTCCTCGGCATTCTTCTTAGGTGACTTGGAAATGTTGCTCCTTCTGTTCCGTCCTATAATTGCAATAGTTCATGATGAGAGCTGCAAGTTCAGGAAGCTGGTAACCTAAAGGGATATAGGATAAAAAGAGCCTGTCAGTCTAGCAAAATATTTTCTTCTTTTATTTCAAAGCTCAAGTCAGGTCTTTGATACTTTACCCACAAAGCTGAGAGCCCCAGCTCCAGAGGTTTTGGATGTCAGGAGTATTTCCATTGTGTTTTTCAATAGATATTGCTATGGAGTGCATTTTAATTGGAAATGTTGATATTCAACATCTCCCACTCTTTGCATTCCCAGCTTGTAAAATGAGGGACTCCTTTGATAGGTGACTTTGGCTCAAAGGCTCCCATTGGCCTGACCTAAACTTTCTTAGAATTACACTTGCCATTGAAGACTCTTCCCTCTCTTCCTCATGGGGCCAGACTTGTATTAGGATAAAAAGAATATATGACCCAGGTGTACCTAGGTAAAAATATGCCTTGTAGAATCTGTTTTGTGGAAATGTGCAGTCTGCATGTGGTGGCACACTGATTCTCTTACTTAAATCCACAGCTCTCTCCTTTCCTTAGTCTCAGCCTGGTGACCCCAGTGGTATGCGGGTCAATGTTTAACAATGAACAATCTGAAAAAAATTAAAAGACACTGATTTGTAGCATTTTCCCATTTCTGTGGTGTCAGTACTCCCACCATGGCCAATCTGAAGCTACCAACATGACATCACTGAGTGTGGAGTTAGGAAGAGATGCTCAGTGGCACACCATTATCTAGTGTTTCTACAATACAGACACAATAGATGTGAATGACCCCAAGGGCATAACTAATAGTAAAAGGTAGCAAAATAATTAAAATTCTAAATTTTGATTACTTTTTAAAATATAACTTATTAAATTATAAGTTTATATACTTTAATTTTAATAACAGTTGTGTTTAACAACTGGTTCACAAAATTCCTAAAAATCTAACAATTGGCTCTCACGAGTCCGTATGAGCCGCTTCAGCACCGCATTAGGTCACCACATTTCTGACTGTCCAAGCAGGGGACCGTGATCTCTACTCAGAACACTGAGATTGACTCATACCATGTAAGAGTTGGGAAGGAGCTCAGAGCACGTTTTCTCCTATCTTTTAATTTTATGTCCAGAAAAACTGAGGACCAGAATTGTTATGTATTTAAGCACTTATTTACTGAAAATGCCATGAGCTGGGTCTCCTCAAATGTATAGATTTCTGATGTGCTCATTTTACCAGAGAAAAACATGATAGGAACTAGATTCCTTTTTTCTTAAAGGGTCCTCAGCCTAATTATTTGGCCACGAAGGAGTCCTCCTCATTTGTGGCTTTCCTGTGAAGCACTGAATTGGAGGATGACTTTACTCAAGGGTCCTGGGCTCCATATAATATGTAAACTCTTAGCATGAGGATTTATTTATGAATTGCCATTCAGACAAAAATACACTTATACACAAAGTTATTTAACCACACCATTGTTTGTAACTATACACAGATAGGGTCCCCTAACTTTGTAATAAAACCCACCTGAGACTTTTTCCAGGACGGATGCCCAACTAATAGAGACCATTAAAAATGAATGACTCTGTTATGAGAACTGGATTGACTGTTTTCTTCATATTGCACTAGTTTTGCAAAGATTCTCTTTGATAGTTCCACCCACTAAAGAGTTGGGCATTGATAAATAGCAATTGCTGTCCTTTATGCTTGAATTGTGGCTGCAAATTTATTAAGTAAAAAAAAAAGTCCTGAATGTTTTATTTGTATTGCAGGTAGATTTTACCTCTGGCAGAAAACAAACTGGCATTGATTCACCTGACAAAGATAAGTTTAAAACACCAAAATGAAAGGCAGGATTTTTCTTACTTGCCTAAGATGTTGAAAGCAAACCTTGACAGGCTAGGCAGAAATGTTGATCTCCGGAAAGAATATATTACTTAGACAGTGGAGAAAAGGAGAGGAAAAAGCTAGGAAAAAATATACAGAGCCTCAAAATACTGGTGTTTTCCCTCGTAGAGAAAAGCATAAGGTGATTGCCAATGAATACCCTTAAACCTAGAATGAGGAATCATATGACCATATTAATTGTGAGAAAATATCTTTTGGTTACTCAGAAAAGTGCCATATCCCTTGGTAGGGCAACTGATTCTTCTATGAGCTCAGCCCTGGTAAATATAAGATAGTTTTCCATTGATTGATTTTGATTGAATGAACAAATATAAGAACGTTATGTACTTCGTTAAATGCTTTAGGCACTTTTAAAGCAAAAGTCAGTATTAAATATCATAAATAGTAAAATGCCACAGTGCCATTAAACAAAAGCTTAAAATCTAAGCATAATGCATTAAAACATGGTCATATAACTCTATATATTATATAATACAAGACAAATTTCCTTTTTGACTGTTGCTGGTTTCAGAGGCAGACTGATTTAAGCAAGACAGCATCTCCTAGAATAATCGTGTCACCACCCTAGGTGATGACTTCAAGGAAAACATTTACTTGGGTGTTTACATCCTGAATTATTCATTTTTTAAAAAACCAGACTCACCACTTTAGAGTCAGAGCTCTTATAGTGTCAGAAATTGGTTCAGAGGCTAAGGGAAAACAAATTCTCCGAGGAAAGCCTCGGAGGAATCTGAGAAAACCAGCAACTGCTCTGAGAAGCAGTGGCCTTTTATCCAATGACGGAGCTGGCTGGTGACCTCAGCTCTTATGGGTGTAATCAGCCAGTACCCAAATCCTCTGGTCTCGGTGGATTTCTTCTTGACATTTTTACTCACAGCTGTTCTCAGCATCTTGTTACTTAGAGCATGCAAAAGTGGAGAATGTTGCTTGTACGTAGTCATTACTTTGTTGATTAGAATAGAAGGCCTGTAGCATTCCTAAGTGGAACTTAAAGATGTTGATTTGATTTCTCTCTGCTGGTCTATGGAGGATCATTTCACTCTTCTTTGAACTACTGCTCACTTTCCTCTCATCCCACCACATACAGACCACACTTTTTCAAGTAACATTGCTTTATGATGCAAAGAAGATTTTGCTATGATATTTAAGGAATTCTGATCTCAATTTTATGGTTAGTCACAGTCATTATTTAAGTCTCCATCCTTCTGTCTACATACCTTAATATGTTCATTGTCTATTTTTGCAGTGCTGTAGAACTGGCTTTTATTGTGACTACAAATTCTTTCTAGGACTGAGAGGAATATACTCTAAATTGATCTCATTTGATAATGATAGAAACAAGAGGGAATGTGGAGTTGACAGGACTGGTGACAGATCTCCAGTTTGACACCTTGTGTGATCTTGGTCAAGGTAATTCATTTCTCTTAACTCGTTTATTCACCTGAAAACAAAAGATACTGACACTGTTCTTCCTCATAGAATTGGCATAACTTGTAAACTGTATCATATTTGAAAACTCCAAATGAATGTGCTACCTACTGGAAAATATATAAAATAGCTTTAAGAGTTACTGAAATATTTTGTTGAAGCTCGAATTTACCAAAATTATTATTGTAGAAGGATCAAGGAGGAAGAGACATAAATGTGATTTTCTAGAATTAACAGAATAACATAAAATACATTGCTGGACTGACTACTCGCTCAGTAGATTCTTACAGGATGGAGTCATGGGTGTAACCAGGGAAAGAGTAAATTAATAGTCCCCAATCCTGGTTTAACCTGTTCAGTTTCTGGGCTGCTCTGTTTACATCACTTTACCTTCCACCATGTAAGGGACATCCTGGTGTTTCCAGCAGCCGACCACATCACAGAAATAAAGATGGGAAAAAAATGTCCATGAGATAATTTCTGGAAAGGTCCTAACCTTTTTGGAAAAATGCTGCTGTAAAAACAGCAAATATTATTTTTAATACAGGGATAATCTCATGTAAGTAAAATATCGTATTTTTTATAAATTAACAAACTTTATTTTTTAGAGTAGTTTTAGGTTTACAGCAAAATTGAGCAGAAAGTACAGAGAGATCCCAGATACCCCCGACCTGTAGGTGTGCAACCTCCCCAATATTGACACCCCGCATCAAAGTGGTACATTTGTTACAACCGATGAACCTACATTGACACATCAGTATGACCCAAAGCATATAGTTTATGTTAGGGTTCACTTCTGGCGTCGGACATTCTATGGGTTCTGACAAATATTTAATGACATGTGTCCAGTATTGTAGTATGGTACAGAATAGTTTCACTGTCCTAAAACATCCTCTATGCTCCACCTCTTGAATCCCTTCCTCCCCGCTAATCCCTGGCAGCCACTGATCCTTTTACTGTATATATAGTTTTGCCCTTTGCAGAATGTCATATAGTTGGAGTTATACACTATGTAGCCTTTCAGAATGGGCTTCTTTCACTTAGTCATATGCATTTAAGGCTCCTCCGTGTCTTTTCAATGCTTGGTAGCTCATTTCTTTTTAATGCTGAATAATATTCCATCGTCTGAGTGTACCATGGTTTACCCATTCATCTGCTAAAGCACATCTTGGTTGCTTCCAAGTTTTGGCATTTATGAATAAAGCTGCTATAAACATTTATGTGCAAGTTTTTATGTGGGCATGTTTTTAATTCATTTAGGTAAATGCCAAGGAGTGTGATTGCTGGATCGTGTGGCAAATATGTTTAGTTTCGTAAAAAACTAATTGTTTTAAAAATCTAATTGTTTTAATTTGCAATTCTCTAATGACATACGATGTTGAACATTTTTTTGTATGCTTATTTGCCAACTGAATATCTTCTTTGGTGAGATGTCTGTTAAGATCTTTGGTCCATTTTTTAATCATTTGTTCATTTTCTTATTGTTGAGTTTTAGAAATTCTGTGTATATTTTGGATAACAGTCCTTTCTCAGATGTGTCTTCTGCAAATATTTTCTTCCTGTCTGTGGCTTGTCTTCACATTCTCTTGACATTGTCTTTCATAGAGCAGAAGTTTTTGATTTTAATGAACTCCAGCTTATCAACTATTTCTTTCACAGATTGTACCTTGGTGATCTATCTAAAAGTCATCGTCATATCCAAGGTCACCTAGGTTTTCTCCTGTGTTATCTTCTAGGAGTTTTATAGTTTTGCATTTTACGTTTAGGTCTGATCCATTTGAGCTGATTTTTGTGAAGTGTTTAAGGTCTGTGTTTGGATTTATTTTTTTGCATGTGGATGTCCAGTTGTTCCAGCACCATTTGTTGAAATGACTATCTTAGCTCTATTGTATTGCTTTTGCTCCTTTGTCAAAGATCAGTTGACTGTATTTATGTGGGTCATTTCTGAGCTTTCTATTCTGTTCCATTGGTCTATTTGTATATTCTTTCATCAACTTTCTCTGTTTCATCCGTGTTTTAATGTCTGGCATTAATTTGGGGAAAATCTTCAGTCATTATTGCTTAAATATTGTTCTTTGTTCTTTTCTCTTTTTTCTCCTTCTGCTTTCCTACTATGTGTATGTTATACCTTTTGTAGTTGTCCCCAAGTTCTTAGAAATTCTGTCTGTTTGTTTTGTCTTCTTTCTCTTTGCTTTTCAGTTTTAGAAGTTTCTATTGTCATATCCTCAAGGTCAGAGATTCTTTCCTCAGCTGTGTCCAGTCTACTACAAGTTCATCAAATGCATTCTTCAAGTGTTCTTGATCTCCAGCATTTCTTTCTTAGAATTTCTATCTCTTTGCTTACATTATCCACCTATTTTTGTGTGTTGTCTACGTATCCATCAAATACCTTAGCATTTTAATCCTAATTCTTTAAAATTCCTGGTCCGATAATTCTAACATTTGTGCCATATCTAACTCTGGTTCTAATGCTTGCTCGGTCTCTTCAAACAGTGTTTTTGCCTTTTACTATGCCTTATAGCTTTTTGTTGAAAGGTGGACATGATGTATTAGGTAAAAGGAACTTGGGTAAATAGGCCTTTAGTGATGTAGTGGTGACGTGTGGGAGAAAGGGAGGTGTTCCATGGTCCTGTGACTGGTCTCAGCTTTTCATGAGCCTATGCTCCTGGGCCGTGAACCTCACAAATGCTTCTCTGTTTCTTCCCTGCTCTTTTAGGTGAGACAGGATGGCTAGAGGGGGCTGGAGTTGGGTACTTCCCTTGCCCCAGGTCAGTTAGGCTCTGATAAAAGCCCAGCAGGTTAGGCTCTGGTTAGCTAGTTTTCCCTGAGGTCAGGCCTTGTTAGGAAGAACAGAGAGCTCTGGCATATTACAAAATGGTTCCTTTTCCCCTCGCTCTGCTGGAAGCATGAGAGGATTTGATATTCCCTGTAAGAACCTCATTTGAGCTCCCAGAAGTGAAATTCACAAAAGCATGGGGACCCCCTATTACTGGGACCCCCTGGAGGTTCTAACTCTCAGACTTGTCCACAGTAAGCCTCTAGGAATTCGTGAATTTGCAGTTCCGGTTTTCCTACTTTGGCACTGTTTTCTGTGGAGGTTTCTGCTCCAGTAAGTTATGATTCTCTTTATTCTCCTGTCTCTCTCTTCAATTTTGGGAGCAGTGGTTTGCCCTGTGATCTCAATTCTCTGATGGATCTAAGAATTGTTGATTTTTCAATTTGTTCAGCTTTTTACTGGTTGTTAGGATGGAGTGGCAACTTCTAAGTTCCTTGCATGCTGAACTGAAAACTGCAAGTCTGAGGTATCTTTTTTCTTTAATTTTTAAAAAACTTTTTGGTGAGGAAGATTGGCCCTGAGCTAACATCTGTGCCCATCCTCCTCCGTTTTGCATGTGGGACACCGCCACAGCATGGCTTGATGAGCAGTGCATTGTCCGCGCCCAGGATCCGAACCTGCAAACCCCAGGCTGCCAAAGCGGAGCAGGGAGCTCAACCACTATGCCACTGGGCCGGACCTGAAGTATATTTTTATGTCAAGTAAATGATGACCTCCTAAAATTATGAGTGTGAAATTGTGTTACGGAATAAATGCCAAATTCTTTATTTCTTCTTGAATATGCAAAGACTCTTATTCCTTCGTTCCGTACCACACTTGGGCCTACTTTTTATTACTGGAAATTTTCATTGATTAACATTTCAGCTCTTTTCTTTTAATAATGGAAGAAGTGTTCATTTTGAAAGTTTCATTTTTATCATGTAATGGTTTTCAAATATATGGTGCCATGTGGAATATTGTACATTAAAAAAAGGTGACCCTCACCCTTTGGGAGCTTCTAGCCTAATTTGAATTCTCTTCCTTTTATGCAGCAACCACTCTTTCTGGTGAATGATGGCAAAGCCAGGAGAAAACGTGTTAATGCCTTTCTTCAGTACCTGTTAGTCTCAGAATCCATGAAAATTTCTAAAATATTAAAATGCAACCCTACATCCTAAGAATAAGGTTCACAATATGTATTAAAATAGTTATTGAAATAAATGGAAGCAGACGTTCTTTCACTGCTTGAGTCGAACTGCTGCTTATTCATTTGAAAGACTCTAAAATTCATTCAAACTGGCCAATTCTACACTTTTCCCCCTTCTGTTTTTCTCATCCAAACATATACGGAATAATGGCTAAATCCTTTTCTGTCAAGACATTGCTAGGCAATAAATCACTTTCTATTTTAAGCGATAAGTGATTTCATTTATCTCTGATCAAAGTATCCAAATACTTGCATAAATTGGTAAGACAAACCCGAGGGAAATAGGAATTGGATGCTGCTGTTAACCTTTATTTCTTTGCAATTATTTTCAGATACCTTGTTCAATGGTCTCATTACTTTTCAACACTTGCTATCATCTCTGCTTCTGCTATCAAAGAATGTTTTGCCCAGGTTCAGCATCATATGTGATCTATCCTAAGTTTTTTTTAAAAAAGTATTTCCATGGCTTAAATGAAAATGGAGTATGGTCATTTATCACTTTTGAAAGCTAAAGATTTTTTCCACAATCCTTCAACACATCAATGAGATGGGGCTAGGCCTTTTCCACAACTAGTCCACAGCTCAGAGCTTACATTGCAATGTAATGCATTATCATGTTCACCCAGATACAATGCCCCTTGGCTCTGCTATTTGTTTTTTCTTAGCATCATAAAGCTTCTGTGAGACAGCCAACATGAAATGCAGAAAGTCCGAGCTCATGATAACTTGGCAGTTTCCAATGTAGGGCTTTGAATTCTCCTAGATCAAAGCTTCAATCGGAAACCAAATGGGTTATGCAAGAAGTGGAATTCTGCCCCGATAGAGACTCAGGAAGGAGTAGAAATCCTTCCAAATTTAGAATGGAGAACCTAAGTTCCTGCCGTAGATTTGTATCCAATCAGAGGAGAAACTCAGCAAGGATAAATAACCCAATTTGCAAAGGTAGCCCTTGATGAGTGCTCTGGAACCCAGCAAACATTCATACGTGTGGGTGTCCAGGTCAGAGAAGACTCAGAAAGGTAAACAGCAGTTTGCCTTGAGCCTTAGCTCAGTTCGTTCTGGCTTAGCTACAAGTGTGTGTCTGAACTGGGATGGGTTATAAAGATATGATTGGATCAGAAAAGTTTCTTAGATGTCTGGCCTCGTGATAGTCGCAAATTTTCTTTAACTTAAAAATTCAGTAAAAAAATATTTTATTTTCTTAGTGACCCAAGTGCTAATATAATTAATAATGCATCATTTTATTGCACATGGTATATGGGGATTAATTTCCAATTTCATTATAATTCCAATTTCATCAGGTGTAAACAAACACACATTAGATGGCTGTCATGTTACAGATTTAACTATGAAAAATAATTTAGATATTCTGGTAAGTAATCTTTTTTTCTCCCAATTTCTTTTTTTTTGTTTAATTGAGATGTAATTGACATGTAACGTTAAATTAGTTTCAGGTATACAACATAATGATTTGATGTTTGTTTATATTGTGAAATGATCAGCACAATAAGTCTAGTTAATGTCCATCACATTTTGTGTGTGTATGTGATAAGAACTTTTAAGATCTATTCTCTTAACCTCTTTCGAATATACAATACAGTATTAACTATAATCACCATGCTGTATATTACATTCCCATGACTCATTTCTTATATAACTAGAATTTTGTATCTTTTGACCCCTCCCATCCATTTCTCCACCACCCCTGACACCTCTGGCAACCACCAATCTGTTCTTTGTATCTACGAGTTTGTTTTGGGGGAGGGGAGTGGATTTTTAGATTCTGCATATTGGTGAGATTATAAGTACTTGTCTTCCTCTGTCTGACATCTCATTTAGTGTAATGTCTTCAAGGTCCATTCAAGTTGCTGCAAATGGCAAGATTTCTTTCCTTTTTATGGCTGAGTAATATTGCATTGTGTAGATACATATATATATATATATATATATATATATATATATATATATATATATATATATATACACACCACATGTTCTTTATTCCTTCATCTATCAATGGACACTTGGGTTGTTTCCATGTCTTGGCAATTGTAAATAATGCTGCAATGAACATGGGGGTGTATATATCTTTTTGAGTTAGTGGTTTTGTTTCCTTTGGATAAATATCCAGAAGTGGCATTGCTGGATCATAGGGTAGTTCTATTTTTAATTTTTTGAAGGACCTCCATACTGTTTTCCATAGTGGCTGCACCAATTTGCATTCCCACTAATGGTGTATGAGGATTCCCTTTTCTCCACATCCTCACCAACAGTTGCTATATCTTGTCTTTATAATAATACCCATTCTAACAGGTATGAGGTGCTATCTCATTATGGTTTTGATTTGCATTTCCCTGATGATTAGTGTGGTTGAGGACCTTTTCATGTACCTGTTGGCCATCTGTATGTCTTCTTTGGAAAAATGTGTATTCAGATCCTTTGCACATTTTTTAATCAGATTTTTTTTTTTGCGATTGAGTTGTATGAGGTCTTTATATATTTTGGATATTAACCCGTTATCAAATATATGATTTGCAAATATTTTCTCTCATTCTGTAGGTTGCCATTTCATTTTATTGATGGTTTCCTTTGATGTGCAAAAGCTTTTTAGTTTGATGGAGTCCCATTTGTTTATTTTTGCTTTTGTTGCCTTTGCTTTTGGTGTCAAATCCAAAAAATCATTGCCAAGACTGATGTCAAGGAGGTTACCACCTACGTTTTCTTCTAGGAATGGTTTCAGGTCTTATGTTCAAGTCTTTAATCCATTTTGAGTGGATTTTTGTGTATGCAGTAAGACAGTGGTCCAGTTTCAGGTTTTTTTGCATATGGCTGTCCAGTTTTTCCAATACCATTTATTGAAGAGACTGTCCTTTCCCCATTGTATGTTCTTGGTTGCTTTGTTGTAAATCAATTAACCATATGTGTGGGTTTATTTCTGGGGTCTCTTTTCTGTTCCATTGATCTATGTGTCTGTTTTTATCTAATACTGCACTGTTTGGATTACTATAGCTTTGTAATATAGTTCGAAATTAGGGAGTGTGATGCCTCCAGCTTTGTTCTTCTTTCTCAAAATTGCTTTGGCTATTTGGGGTCTTTTGTGCTTCTATACAAATTTTAAGATTGTATGTTCTATTTCTGTGAAAAATGCCATTGGAATTTTGATAGAGATTGCACTCTATCTGTAGATTGTCGAATCTAAAGAGCTTCTTAGATGTCTGGCTTTGTGAAATTTGGGATTAAAGTTTTTGCGTAGAATATAAATGTTTTAACCACAACATTGAAGTAGCAATATGACTACAAAAACAGATTAGTAGAATGAGAAGGAAAAGGTGAGACACAACAAACTTGTTTATTGATTGACACATCTTCCACAGTGGAGGGGTGTTAAAAAGACATTGTCTCTGGGTGATAGCTCAACAAAAGGATATTATAACATGTTAGTTAAAGATATAACTGAGAAGAACTAAAAAAAATAATATAATGAGCAAAAATCAGACAGTGCAGTTGGGTGAATGCCTCATCTCGGTGGGACTGAGAGGTAGTATATTAGTTCTTCATTTTTATAATGGAAAGTTATTACATGCTGCCTAAAGGTGACAAATCAAGGAATAAGGATTTAAGCAAATTATATCAACTTATAAAGGTTACAGTTCACTGAAAGAAAAAGCAAATTTCCAAATTATTAGAAGGAAAACAAAGACAAACAAAAGTTAACAAAACACATTCTATAGAGCGAAAGATTAAAACCTAATGAAGTATTAAAAATAGAAAGTGTAAAACAAAATGGCAGAAAAAAGATTGAAGATATATGTCATATACAAATGTAAATAGAATAAAATATTTGTTAAATAAAAGACTTTTTGTTAGTGCCATTGAGTCAGTTCCAACTCCTGTCCACACTCTGTACAGCAGAGCAGAACCCCGCCTGGTCTTTTTATGCCATTGGTGCTCTATCAGACAATGCTCTGCTGCTATTCATAGGGTTTTCATGGCCAATTTTTTTCATGGGCAGCCAGGTCCTTCTTCCTAGTCTGTCTTAATCTGGAAGCTCCACTGAAACGTGTCAGCCGTGGGTGACCCTACTGGTATTTGAAATACAGGTGGCATAGCTTTCAGCTTCACAGCAACACGCAGCTGCCACAGTATGAAAACCAACAGACCCGTGGTGTGATTCTCTGACCAGGAAATGAACCTGGGCCACAGCTGTGAGAGGGCTGAATCCTAACCACTAGATCACCAGAAAAAAATTTAGGAGCAGGTAAAAAATAAAACCCAGTTATGTTTGACATACACAATACACATTGACAATAAAGTGACTCCAAAATGTTACAAGTAAAGGGATGAGCAAAATATACTAGGAAAATATTACAAAAATCAGGAATTTTGATATTAATATAAGAAAAATGCTTAATTCAGGGTGGAAAGCATTAAATAAGACAAGAAAGAATTTATATCAATAAATGCTTCAATGAACTATTTATCAAAGCAAGTATACCATCAGAATTCATAAATCAAAATCTTAAGAAATACAAGAAGAAAGGGGAGAAACACAGCAGTAGCAGGAGACGACTTTTCCAGTCAGTCCATGACAGACCAATTAGACGAATAGATAAGGATACAGAAGACCTAAAGAACTTAAGATACATTCAACTCTATATTCTAACAGTAGGGAAAAGGCTTAAATTCAGCCCCTGTGATATTTTATAAAACCATTTACTATTATGCTACAAAATTCCAATGGCATGTATACATATACTATGGACTGAATGTTTGTGTCCCCCCAAAACTCATGTATTGAAGCCATAATCTCCAAAATGATGGTATTTGGAGGTGGGGCCTTGGGAGGTAATTAGGTCATGAGAGCAGAGCCCTCTTGAATGGGATGAGTGCCCTTATAAGAGACATGAGAGAGATGATCTCTTTCTCCACCACATAAGGATATACCAAGAAGGTGACCCTCTGCAAACCAGGCAGGGGGCTCTCTCCAGGAACCGAATCAGTCAGCACCTTGATTTTGGACTTCCAGCCTCCAGAACTGTGAGAAATAATTTATGTCATTTCCACCACCCAGCCTATGGTATTTCTGTTGTAGCAACCCAAGCTGACAAACACAATATATTTTTAAATGTTCAAATTTATCCATAATTTTTAAAAACACAAATTTAGACAAAATGCCATGTTTCATTTATCAGATTGGAAATGGTCATCGTGTTTAGTAGTATGCAGCATTGTCAAAGATGGAAAAAAAGAATATTGTACACAGTTGACGGAGGTAAAATTTAGTAAGCTACCTTAAAGGGTGGTTCAGAAATATCTTCCAAAATTTAAGTCATATTTCTTTTAACCTAAGAATTCTATTATAGAAACTTAACATACAGTTATATTTAGATATGTGCTTAAAGAAATAAGTTGGACATTAACGGAGGCTTTGTTTATAACAAAACAACTGGAAACCATCCAAATTTCCATTCATAAGAGACCAGTTAAAAAAATCTGTCATATCCATTAAAAGGAATGTCAGGGTGTTTTTCCAAAGGAAGAAGTTGATCATAGGCTCATTTGAAAAACTTTGTAAAAAATACTGTTAAAAGAAAATAAATAATGCTAATAGGTTTTGTAACATGCCATCACGTTACAAACATTTGTATATGCACAGAAAACTTCTTGAAGGACATGCACACAAAACCAATCATGGTTGCTTCTGGCAAAAAGAGTGGGAAGGAAAGTTGTTTTTCATTATTGTTGTGTTTCATTACACTTCTGTACTGATTTTTGTTAACCATGTCCAAATATTAGGTTTGCAAATTTTAAAACAGAGTAGAAAACAATGAATGTGAGGAACATGACAAGTTTATAGGCTAATGGAGGAGACAAATATTTACTTCAAAATTACAATGCAGTGTGAGAAATGATAAAATAGATTTGTGCAGATGGAGCATAGAGGAAGTAGCTATTTTCTTGTAAAAGTAGGAGAAGGTATTGCATAATGGTACACCCTTTTCTTTTCTTCTTACACTGTTAGCATCCAACTTATTTGGAAAATAGGCTTCATCTACCAATTTGAAACATGGAATTCTGTTGTGCCTAAAATGGCCAGATTCTCATGAACAAAGGAAGCAAATGCAAGCAAAACCCAAGAGGAACTGTTTCTAAATAGAATATGCCATTCCTGCTGAGGGGAAGAATCATTCTTTAATATGGTCTTCTCTGATTTGTTTCCCCATTCTCTCCTTTTATTTCTAGTCATCTTTCAGGCAGCGTTGAAAGTCATGTTCTGGGTTGCTGCTATCAATAAGCAAAGTAAAATATGTCCCATGAGTTTGGTTATGGACTGTGTTTGTGTTTTAAGTGAATTCTCCCATCCAGGGTGATGGCTTGGTCCAATGGCTCCATATCCTCTGTGGCACTGGCTTTGCCGGCATGTGACACAATGGTGACAGTGCCATGGCAGTCAAGCTGAAGGCATTTGCACAGTGTGACATGCCTCCTTGCTTTGTGCACTTCCAGGGGCTTTGATGATGTGATCCATTGTTAGAAACAAGGGGCCACTTCATCTTGACATGGACAAAAGCGGTGAATTACTGAAAAGCTTGAAGGAGTTAAGTTTCTCACAATAAATAAACAGTCTGGGAAGCATTGGCAGCAATATAATCCTTTAGAAACACATTGATTTGGGTTTCTGTTCATTGTCTGCTGGAGTTCACAATTCCCTGCTTCTGGCAGAAAAAAAGTAGAATGTTTAAATGTATAAGACATAATGGCTTATTATAAGGGTGAAAGTACTGTGTAGGCCCCCATTTGACAGATTTCCCTTGAAAGTTTTAGAAATCTCATGTTGAACTTTGATGCCTTTAATTCTAAAACGTACTTCAGCTCCAAAGTCACTGCCTTTCTGCACTGTCACAAAAAGAGGCTTGATTGGTTATTATGTCTCTGTGTGTCTCACTGCTCTTGTTTTCCTGCAGTCTAAGAAATATTTGAAAATGAACTTATTGTTTATAGTTAGAGTTGATATCAATTGTTACTAAGAAAAATAATTACATGAATTAATAGTCAAAATGAATAGGAAAAAAATCCAACTATCTATTAGATGTGTTCTCCCATGACCTCTTTAAGCTTTCTGGTTAGTAAAAGTGGAAAATAGCAACAGCAGGCAATTCATACACTGTTTCACTATTTTTTAACAGCCAGTTTGCAACAAAAGCCAAATGAAAAAGAGAGATAAAGTAAATAGGGATTTACAAATCATCTGAATGAATATCAGATTTATTTCAACATTACATTCTATATTTCCAAAAAGATTTTTCACTTAAAATGAAGGTTATAAAAATGACAATTATGGTGCTGGCCTGGTGGCGTAATGGTTAAGTTCGCATGCTCCACTTTGACGCCCAGGGTTCGTGGGTTTGGATCCTGGGCGTGGACCAACGCACCACTTGTCAAGCCATGCTGTGCCAGCGTCCCATTTAAAGTAGAGGAAGGTAGGCATGGATGTTAGCCCAGGGCCAATCTTCCTCAGCAAAAAGAGGAGCATTGGCAACAGATGTCAGCTGAGGGCTAATCTCCCTCACACAAAAAAGGACAATTATACACAACTTAGAATTATTCATTATTCTATACTTTAGTCCTGTCTTTGATCTTTTATACTACAATTTCTAACATTAGAAAGCTTCCATTTCAATATGGAACTACAGCTTTTTCTGTATTCCATAGCAGATAGAGTTCAGATGGTGTAAAACAACCAAGTTATTGTTAACAGTATTTTATCATCATTTCAGCTACTGACTAAGAGCACATACTATAACAGTACAAAGAATGTAACCTAGCCTGTGTTAAATAAAGATAAATTTTAACTTCATTCACATTAAGAATTTAGCGCAATAATAGAACAGGTTCTTAGATTTTAACCCCTCTTTCTATAAAAATGATTTTACACTGACGTTGAATTACTGTTTCATTTGAGTTTCCTGATGCCGATTTTCCTCCATCTGTATTATATGCCTTGTGAATTCTCTGCAACTAATTAATGATCCAGATGGGCTTCCCCTTGCCAAGCTACGTGCCAACTCCTTCTATAATGGACTGTTGTCTTCATAAAATGAAAAATCACTTTAATGTTGACTTCAGTACGACAAATTGGCTCCTAATGATAACATCATGCTCTTCAAAGCCAAATGGAAATGACTTTCAGATCATCTTCTGTTCGATTATCGACACCACTGCTCCTTCCTTTCTATTACTATAGGTAATAAGAGCTAAATGTACTTTCCCTTAAATGAATGAAGGGTAATTTGATGGCTTACATCAAGATTTTTGCCATGTTTCTTTGGTGCCTGTACCTATCCAACCATTAATCTATGCTCCCTGACAAATGTTGAACTCAAGATCAGGTTCCTAAATTCTTGTTATAAGAACTGTGTTCAGCTTTCTATTCCCAATATTTAACACAGTGCCTGGCCAGTAGTAGATGTTTCTCTTTGTAGTATACACACCAGATGTTGTTCCAAGCTTTGCATGTATTAACTCATTTAATACAACAAGGAGTATAAATGGTAAAAACTATTATAATCCCCATTTTACAGATAAGAAAACAGAGAGGTTAAATAACTTGTCCAAGGTCATATAACTAGAAAGTGGAGGAGCCAGCCTTTAAACTCAGGCAGTCTGGCTCCAGATTCTGTGTTCCTAACCACTAAGCTATGCATACTCAAGCAATATTAATTTCACAGAACTTTCCGATTTGTTAAGTACTTTCACAGATGCCATGACCAAAATGCCGAAGAGGGAAGAAGAAACTTGCTTGGCCAATGAGAGCTGATAACTCAATATATGTGGCAGCTAGATTATGTTCTCACTCATCTTCTAATTTATTTTATGCCACTTTAAGTTAAATACCAAGGAAACATTTCTTTTGTATGTATGTGAAATACTCTCAGTTTATTAATTCTCCTGGATTATCATGTGCAATTTAGGTTTGCCATTTTCATCAAGTTTATTTCTCTTTAAATGACAAATTCATTTTAATTAACATCCAAGTCACATCCTCTTTAAATGTTCTTTACTGCATTTCCATGAAATCATAAAAGCATATCCTTTCAAATGTTCTTTATTGATTCAAGAAACATTGATAGAATATGAAATAAAAATATCTTAGATTTGTATAACTCACCGAAGTTAATAAAGCTCTTCTATGTAAACAGATTTTACTTCATCCCCCTACAATTCCGCAAGGTAGGTAGAATGGATATGATAATTCATTTTATGGATAAACAAAGTGAAAAGAAGTTAAGTCACTTAGCAGGTGAGTAACAATGCAGTATTTTTTTCCACTATACTGTGTGTTTATACATAACATTTGTTGGGGGTTTGGCTGTGGATACATGTCCTTTTCCTCAAAAGTCTAGGTAATCCAATAGCTATTATGAAAGAGGCCATGCTATGCCATGAGGCAGATATTCAATAATGTAGTACAGTTGTTCAGAGAAGGGAGTGGTTATTTCTGGCTGAAGGACTAGGGTATGGGAAGCAAGATTTAGAAGAACATCTCCCAAGATGGGTCTTGAAGGATGAGTAGAACATGGACTTATACAAAAGATGCAGACGACCATTCCAGGTAGAAGGAATAAGCAAAGGTCTTCTCTGGTTCCCCAAATGTGGTAGATTCAGCTAAAATGGAACCTCTCCTAGAACAAACACCTGAAGATCCTGGGGAAAAAAATTTAAGAAAAATAATGTGAATACATGGCTGATGTTGCAAGAGAAAAAGAAAAAAAAGAGTTGGGAGAGGACATTCCTCCTGGGATCAGAAAAAAAGTGTTCCTTGAAAGCCAGAGCAGTAGAAGAAGAGCCTAATATGCTGTGGTCAGCAGGTGGGACATCAGACCCACAATTAGGTCTTATAGGCCTAGAACCTGAAGACTTAGTGTCCACACAGAAACAGGAGCCAAAGCTTTTGCTCCCTGTGAATATATGAGTTGGAACTATGCATAAAGATAGGAGGGGCTGCTTGCTCCATGAAAGGAAGCTAGAAAAATTACGTCTTCAGGATCAAAGATGGTAAAGAATGTCCAGAGCACTGTGTAGAAAAAAAACCTCTAGGAAAAAATGTATATAATTCATTTGGTAAAACAATCAAGATGAAAATTTGACATAATTATTCAAAGCTGGTGATATCCCTAGGGTACCAGATATTGTAAAAATCGATACTATTCTGGAGTGTCACTTCCACAACCCAGGCCACATAGAATTATCAGAGATAATTCCTATTAAAGATGAGCTCACAACAAACATTACAAAACATATTAGAAAATGATACACCACAGGTGAAAATCAGCAAATACAGTAAAAAGAAGAGTAACACCTTTAAGAATTTGAGATAAAGTAATGTGAAAAAGAAAACAAAATAAATATGCTTATATTAAATAGAGGGATAAAAGAAGGAATGGAATCCATAAGGAAGATCAAGACGTCAAGACAAAAGAATAAGTAGATTTGAGAAAGAATAAAATGAAATTTCTAGAAATGAAACATACAGTCTTTGAAATTGTCAGAGTTAAACAGCAGATTACACATGGTTGAACAGGAATCTGTGGCAACCATGAAATTGTGTCACTCAGCTCTTGTGGGGAGTGTAATTGATGGATGGCCCCAATGGCTTTGCTCTGAATCTATCACCACGTTCATGCTGAGTCCGTGCTTCCAAGAACTTGATTCCAACCAATGACTGAGTGTACTGGGGATACTAAGGCAAACCTAGTCCTCTGAGACTCAGAATTCCTCTGATGAGTGACTTTACCCCAAGACTTCCCACTGGCCTGGATGAAACTTTCTTAGGCAGTTTAAGACACTGCTTACCCAACACTCTTTCCTGCCCTCTCTCCTTCACAGGAGTCAGACCTGCATCATATCTGACAGCTCCCTACCTCATCCAGTTCCCTCCCTTTTTCTTTGCTGTCATTTCCCTCAGTAGATCTCTTGCAGTCTAATCCTGTTGATGTTTGCTTCTCAGGGGACCCAAACAAGTGCAGAACAAGATCTGCAATATAGATCTGACAAAAATTATCCAGATGCAAAACTGTGATATAAACTATCATCTAAAAATGAGGGCAAAAAAATTCACATTTTAGTAACAAAACAAAAATTCAACAAGACATTTTACTCACAGATCCTTGCTAATGTAGTTCAGGAACAAGAACATTGAACCCGTAATGAAGGAATGGGTCCTAGAATCAATAGTGATAAATATGTGAATATTTAAAAATGAGAGTTAAATATAAAAACAGCTGTAACAAATGATACAATTAATGGAATCTTTTAAACAACCCAAAATACTAGGTCATAACAGCATGAAAGACAGGCAAATAGGTAGAGTTAAATCATTCTATGGACCTTTCATTATTCAGGAAGAGGGTAGGTATATTTGAATAAATTTACCCTTTTTAAGTCAAGTAGGCATGAAAAATAAAGGTAGGATTTCTTATAAACATGCCAGATTGAAGATAAGTGTCTATCACCACTCATTCCCCAAATCCAATTAAAATGGCAGTAAATCAATGAGAATGAAATAAGCCCACAAAAAAAAGAAAACAGAAGAGGGGATGACAGCAGATAGCATGTGTTAACAATTAGCAATATAAAGTGTATAAACTAGAAGAATATTTTAGAGCAGGGAAGAAGGAAATGCAAGAGCCTTTAATGGGTGAAGTTGACAAGAAATAATCTAATTTGTGCTACAGAATTGGGAAAGGCTGAAGAATTGGAGGCAACAGGTTTTGCTAAAGTTGGTGGTGGGGGTGGGTTAAAATAGGAGGATTGATGGAAAGACAGTATAGAAAACAGTTTGAACCTTGAACCACCTGCATGCTGTGAACAAGGTGACTGCCCTTCCCTCACCACAGCAAAACATAGGAAGTTTATTCTCTGAAGAAACTGAACTAGAGAAGTTCTAGTGTTATGGATACCGGCTGTAACTAAGAGCAGAGGTAAGATGCTAGACTAAAAAGAGGGAGTTAAGCAAAGTTCTGCAAGCTCCCTCCTCAGCCATCTTCTGTCTCTGGGCTCTCAGAAAGCTGAAAGCCAGGCTGATACTCCCACATAGAAGACACTAAGACTCCTCTTTGATGAAACTGACTCATTTAAGAGAACAAAACAAAAACCGAAAAACAGAAAAACAGCTATGGATCCTTTATCATGTGGGGATTTCAACAAGAGAGATACGAGTACCAGTTAGCTTTTAAGGGCCTTGTTCTTAAATATGAATAGACAGCCAATGATCATTAGACATTGAAGGAAAACCTCCAACATGAAAGAGAGCAATAGAAATAGCAAACAGAAAAAAAGGAACTTGGAAGATGGAGCAAATAATTTCAATATAACTATGATTAATAGTCTATGAAAGATAAAAGTTACTACATCCTTGAAATAACAACAAGAATTTTCATGGAAAAATTAGAAAATAAAAAGTTTTGGAAGGGAAAAACATGATTGCAAAAGCAAAATTTTTAGTGGAAGAACTGGAATATAAAGTTCAAAAAAGATTCTAGACAGTAGAAAAAAGAAAACCTAACACATCGGCAATAGGAGAGAAAGGATAAGAAAATTAGAGGACCAATTCAAGAGCTCTAACGTCCATATAATAGGAGCTTCAGAAAGACGGAAGAGAAAACCTAGGAAAGGAAAGTACTAAAGACATAATACAGAAGAATTTGAACACCAAAGGACATGAGACCCCAGACTGGAGACACTACCCTGAGTGCACAGCAGAATGAATGAAAAAAAAAAGTCTTACCAAAGCACATCACCTGTCTAGCTCTCTGACTGGTTCTTTTAAAATGTGTCCCTTGATTAAATGAGAGTAGCGTTAGCACCACATCTGGATGGAGAGGAGAAACATCATGGCTCTCCAACTCTCTGTCTAGAGAAACATTTCCTTTCAGATCTCTTTATCATCACATAACCAATCCCCTAGGCTAGTCTCATACAGCCTGGAATGAGTGATGATCTCAGGGTTGTAAAACCAGTTTCCCATTCTCTTAGAATGCCTAGCAAGGATGAACATTGACAAGCTATGTGACTTCTGCTGAAACACTGAGACAACAAACAGAAGTCACACTTAACATCTTGTTTCACATATGCACACACACCACACTGCACCCACAATTTTAACCCTTATAGAAAGAAACACAGTGCAAGTCTCAACACACATCAAAGAACTGACATGATACAGATCACATTGTTGTATCTCAATGCAACAAAATTAGAAATCAATAAGCAAAAAGATAAACAAAATCTTCATATATTGGAAAATTTAAGACACAATTCTAAATGAGTCATAGGTCAAAGAAGAATAATGAAATTAGAAGATAATTCGAAGGGAATTACAAAGAAAATCCCCATGTATCAAAACTTGTGCATCTAAAACTGAAAGGGAAATGTAAATATATATACTAGGAAAAACTTTACCCGTATAGAGTAAGGATTTTAACCTTTACTAAATGCCAGTAGGATGTTGCTTATAGATTTTATTATATTAGATCATGTGTACTCTTTGTGCTTTCTAAAAAAATAATTCATATTTTCTCATTTTAATATTTGAGGATCTCTAATTTCTTATCCTTTGTATGGTTAAAATGAAAACAAGTAAATTATTCTCTAAATACTGTGACACTGATATAATATTTTCATATTATTACAATAAATAATTCCTTAAAAGCAATTTATTTTCTTTAACCAGGTAGACATACGAGGGCAAATTTCCTGCATTTCGATTGATCTTAAAAAAAATCTAAGAAAATTCAGAGTCAAAGATGAAGAGTCAGGGCAATCAAGTGCTGAAAGCTCAAACAGAAGAATTTTTTTAAAGCTTTGAGCTCCCTCTACCGGCCCATAGAGAAAATTCCCAGAAACTGGAACACAACTTCAGTTAGGTAATAAATCTCATGTAAGATGTTTAAAAATTCTCATAAGTATTCAGACTGCTGCTTCAGTTTAAGTGGAGTGTCCACGGTGGTGAAGAATTGACGTGTACCTAAATGTTGCTGTGGGAATAGCCTATCCTCTTCACCTGCATTACTGATGAGATACACATTATCTCACCCCCTTGTGGATGTTTACAAAAGTGATACAAAGATATTTTCAAGCTATGAGATTAAATTATTCTAATCACAAAATTTAGATAGTGCTCGATGAGGCTCTCAATACCATTTAGTCCAATCTGACATTTTGTGCTTGAGGAAATGTAACAAACTTACTTATGACAAGAAGAGAATATCCTCTCAATGTGTCTATGTTGATGAATACTTATTATTAGACAACACTTATGTTTCTAAATTCTTTTAGATTGCTTATTTGATTTATATATATTTTATTAATAAATGAGTTCAGTTTTTCTTTTAATGTTCCTATAAAGTGTGTAATTATTGGTAAACTGTCATGATCTCATTCACTTCAAATCAGCAAATATTTATTGAGTACCCAGACACTTGAGCTGCAACAATAAATAGTAAAATCCCAGTTCTTGTCAAGTTTATAGTCTAGTAGAGGGAGACATCAATTTTTAAAAAATTCTGTGAAAACTGAGAGGAGATTGAAGAATAATATTTTATAGTGAGTGTTCTTGTGGCCAGCATTGCTTCTCTTATCAATAATTTGGTCATGCCAAGAGATAATGAGAGCATGCTCTGGATTCAGAGGGCTTAGTTGAATTCTGGTGCCAGCAATACATGCTCTGTAAGCAGGGAAACTTACTTACTCTTTCTGTGCCTCATGTACCTCTGCTGTAAAATGGGGATAATAATTATACCTGCTTTAGAGAGTTGCTGTGACAAGAATATAAACTATGTAAAATGCTTGTATCAGCACCTAGGAAATAATAAGTGTACAACAAATATAAGTTGTAGCTATGATCAAATTGTGAAGTAGAGTGCTCCTGAGATCATTTTAGCTCACAAAATCTTTATTAGTAGCTGAAATCAGGACAGAAAAATAAGTACTGCACATATTCAAGGCAGCCTGATATGTGTAAAAGAGACTGGGCTCTGGTCTGACATTTAAGAAGCTTGGAAGTCATCACTCCTATCCTCACAACAAGAAAAAAGCTTAACAAACTAAAAATCAACACTCTTCTTAAATCCTTCAGAGAATTGGAGTCACAGGGCAAATGGCTGCCCCCAAAACTGAAAAGAGAGGAGAAAACAAGAGAATCACAGCTTACCAGGAATAGAACCCCTGGAACCAGTACTGGTAGGAAATTAAAAATCAAAGACAAGAAAAAAATCTTACAAGAAGCCATAGGGAATAAAACACCTTATCCAAAGAGAAGCAAAAATTAGAATTACATCAGACATTTCTTCAGAAACCATGTAAGCAAGAAGAGAATGATATGAAATATTTAAAGCATTGTAAAAAAAAAAAAGCCTACCAATGTAAATTTCTGTACCCAGCAAAGTTATCCTTTAAAAAGTAAAGAAGAAATCAGGACTCTCAACAAACAAAAATTGAGGGAATTTGTTGCCAGTAGAACTGCCTAGCAAGAAATCCTGAAAGAAGTTCTTTCTAAAAAAAGAAAATGATGTAGATTAGAAATACTAATCTACATAAATAAAGAAAAAGCATTAGAGAAGGAATAAGTGAAGGTAAAATAAAATATTTTATATTTCTTATTCTTAATTGATCTAACATAACAGTTTTCTTAAAATAATAATATCAACAATGTATTTGCTGACTATAGATTACAGATAAGTGAAATAAATAACAGCAATGTTATAAGGGATGGGAGGGAGGAATTGAGAATACTCTGTTATAAGGAACTTGTATTACTTGTGAAGTGGTATAGTGTTATTTGAAAGTAGACTTGGATTAGTTGCAAATATATATTGCTAACTCTAGGGCAACCATTACAAACATAAAAAAAGTAAAAGTATAACTATATACTAAGAAGAGAAAATGGAATCATATAAAATGGACAAGTGAAATCACAGAAGGCAGAAAAAGAGTGGAAGACAAAAAAAAAAAAAAAAAAGAAAGAACAAGGGCAATAAACAGAAAACAGTAAAAAAAGAAATGTAAGTATTAATCCAACTATCTCAATAATCACTGTAAATGTCAATGGTCCAAATACACCATGTAAAAGACAGAGACTATCAGAGTGAATAAAAAATATGACCCAATTATTTGTTGTCTACAAGAAACTCACTTTAAATATAAAAACACACATAGATTAAAAGTAAAGGGACAGAAAAAGATATACCAAGCTGACACTAAGCAAAAGAAAGTAGAGGTAGCCATGTTAATTTCAGAGAAAGCAGACTTCAGAGCAAGGAAAATTATCAGGGATAAAGAGGGTCACCTCTCCAAGAAGACATAAGAATCCTTAATGTATACGCACCTAACAACAGAGTATCAAAATAAGTAAGGCAAAAACTGATAGAACTGCAAGGAGAAATAAATGAATCTACTATTATAATTAGTGACTTCAACATCCCTCTATCAGAAATTGGTGAAACCAGCAGGCAGAAATTCAGTAAGGACCTAGATAGGCTAAACAGCACTATTAATCAACTGAATCTAATTGACATTTATAGAATACTTCAACAACAGCAGAATAAACATTCTTCTCAAGCCCACAGGGAACATCTACCAAGATGGACCACATCGTAGGCCATAAAACACACCTTAACAAATTTAAAAGAATAGAAATCATAAAGAGTATGCTCTCAGACCATAGTGAAACTAAATTGAATCATAAAGTAAAATTTAATCATATTTTCAAATTCAAGAAACACACCTAAGATAAAATGACTCATAAAAATTGAAAATTAAAGGATGAGCAAAGGCCTATCAGGCAAATGTAAAGAAAATGGTAAAGGGAAAAATCCACTTTGATGACTTCATCGTTATGGATGCCTATGAATCAAATAACTTTGTATCAACATAACTAAAGCAAAAATTACCAGAAACACAAGAGGAAATAGAGACACATGAGGTATTGGAGATTTTAATTCCCATATCTCAGTTCATGACATTGCAAGTGAATAAGAAATAAGTTTGTCAATGGAGTACATAAATAATGTAAGTAACAGGTAAGCATAATTGTGCTTTGCATGGAATTAAGTTGCATTCCTTCACATTCTTTTCACATACCCGTAAAATATTGTAGTTAACCGACCAGGTTTTAGGACACAAAAACCCTTGGTCAATTTAAGAAAATTAGATGATAATAAGTGTAAATATTGTAAAGGATGAGCAAATAAAAGCAAATCAATTCATTTGCTATTGGAAATAAACCAATTCAGTAGGGTGACTGGTTACAAAATTAATATGACAAAATAGATAGTCTTCCAATATACAAGAAATAATCAATTATAAAATGCAATAGAAGAAAAGACTGTACTGACAATGGCAAAAAAAGGATAAAATACCTAAGGAAAACTTATGAAAAAATATTTAAGTTCTACATTTTTAAAAAATCAAATGCTATTGGGGCACAAAAAAAGAGTTTTGGATAAGAGATGTAGCATTATAAAGATGTCAATTCTCTCTAATGCAATCTATTTATTTAATTGGATCTCAATTAAAAAAAATCATCTGAGTTTTATTTTAATATAGAAGAAATGATTATAATGATCTAATAAATTTGACTCTAGAAAGACCAAAAATTTCTGCATGGCAAAACACACACACAGACATCCACAAAGTCAAAATACAAATTACAAAGAAGGTAAAATATTTGCAATATGTATTGCATATATAGGTCTAATTTCTTTATTGTATAAAGACCTCCTATAAACTAATTTTTAAAAATCAATAATGTGAAATAGAGATCACATGAAAAGAAATACAAATGACTTTTACATAAAACGCTCAATCTCACTTTTCATAAGGTAAATGCAAAGAAATATCTTTTCCACCTGTAAATCAGCAAAGAGTCAAATATTTGATAACAAACTATATCGGAGAAGAAGTAGAGAAGCAGGCTTCATACTCCACTGGTGAGAGTATAAATTGATACATCCTCAACAGAGAGCAATTTGGCAATATTTACCAAAATTCCAAAGACAGATATCATTTGATCAAGTAACTCTACTTTTGTGCATTTATTCTACAGATATGCTTGTATGTGTGTAAAATGACATGTGTCTAAGTAGAATCAATATAGCATTGCTGGTACAGTCATGCAACACATAATGATGTTTTGGTCAACAACAGACCACATATACGATGGTGGTCCCATAATATTACAATGGAGCTGAAAAATTCTTATCACTTAGTGACATCATAGCCATCATAATGTGGTAGTGCAATGCATTACTCATGTATTTGTGGTGGTACTGGTGCAAACAAACTTGTGCCGCCAGTCGTATAAAAGTATAGCACATACAATTATGTACAGTACATATTACTTGATAATAAACAACTATGCTACTGGCTTACATATTTACTATACTATACTTTTTGTTATTTTAGAGTGTACATCTTGTGTTTACCACATCCATTGATTGCATCATTTTCTCTTGTGCTTGATTTAATCTCATGTTGTTTCATTCATCATGGCCCCTAAGTATACAAATCCACTGCTAATGTTGCCAGTAAGAAGCCACATCAAGTGATTGACCTGGACACAAAATTAAAACTAAGGACTATGAAGGTGGAAAATCAGTGATGGTTATTGCTCACCAATCAGGCATGTCCCATTCCACCATAGATATGATCTTGAAGAACAAGAACAAAGTGACGGAAGCTGTTAAAGGATCTGCTTCATTGAAGACAAGAGACTAACAAAAATTGAGAAAGGCCTATAGCAGACATCGAGAAACTTCTAATGACCTGGATTGAAGACCAGACACAGAAGCATATCCTTCTCAGCACCATAACGATCATGGCTAAAGCAAAAAGTTTGTTTGCAATGTTGAAAGAAAAGTCTGGGCTCAACTACAAAGTTGAATTTACTGCTAGCTTTAGATGGTTTAAATGATTCAAAAGTCATTATTCATTACATAATATGAAAGTGAGTGATGAGTCTGCCAGTGCTGATGTGAAGGCAGCTGAAGAACTTTTAGAAACTCTATATAAGCTGATTGTAGAGGAAAATTACTTGCCAGAGCAAATATTCAATATGGATGAAACCTCCCTATTCGGGAAACAAATGCCTAAAAGGACTTTCACCATAAGGAGGCCAAGTCAATGCCAGATTTCAAGGCCTTTAAGAACAGAATAACAGTTTTGATTGGAACAATGTTGAAGGCTACAAATTGAAACCCTTTGTGATCTGGCACAGTGAGAACCCCAAGGGCCTTCAAGCATATCAATAAGCACACACACCAGTGTACTACAGGAGCAATAAAAAGTCATGGATGACCCAGCTTCTCTTCCAAGATGCGCTTCTGAATTGCTATGCCAGTGAAATGTAGAAGTACTTTTTGGAGAATATCATACCTTTTAAGGTTTTGCTTATTGTTGATAATGCTCCTGGACATTCTCCTTTTATTAGTGATCTTCATCCAATATCAAAGCTGTGTTTCTCCCTCCAAATACCACCTCCTATACTCAACCAATGGATCAAAGAATTATAGCAGATTTTAAGGCCTACTACCTGAGGAACACTTTTGCCCAGGCTATTGCTGCCACTGAGGAAGACACTGATGCAATTCTGGAAGGATTACAACATCACTGACAGCATCAAGAACCTTGCTTGGGCTGTGGGGTGATGTCACCAAGGAGTGTATGAATGGCATCTGGAAGAAGACACTCAAGAGGTTTGTCCATGACTTCAAAAGATTTACCAAGGAGGTTGCAAAAATCAATAAGACCATGGTTGAGATGGCAAACAACTTTAACCTGGATGTGGATGACATTGAGGAGCTCCTAGAGGTGGTGCCCGAGGAATTGACTAATGAGGAGTTGTTGGGACTGCAACAGGAACACATAGCTGAAGAAGAGGCAAGAGAGAAGGAAACTGCAGCAGAAGAAAAAGAAGAACCCCCAAGAAAATTCACAGTGAAGGGTTTAGAAGAAGCTTTTGCAGACCTCAACAAGCTCCTTAAAAAGTTTGAAAAAATGGACCCTAACACCAAAAGGTTTTTGTTAATAGAAAGGAATTTTCATGGTGCATTATCTGCTTACAACCAAATCTATGATGAAAAAAAGAGACAAACTAAGCAAACCACCATGGACACATTTCTGAAAAGAGTGACACCTCCTCAAGAAAAGCCTTAGGCAAGTCCTTCAGGAGGTCTTCCAGAAGAAGGCATTGTTATAGGAGATGACAGCTCCATGTGTGTTATTGCCCCTGAAGACCTTCCAGTGGGACAATATGTGGAGGTGGAAGACAGTGATATTGATGGTCCTGACCCTCTGTAGGCCTAAGCTAATGTGTGTGTTTATGTCTGAGTTTTTAACAAAAAAGTTTAAAAGGTAAAAAAAATAAAAATTTTAAAAACAGACAAAAGCTTATAGAATAAGGATATAAAGAAAGAAAATATTTTTTACAGCTGTACAATGTGTTTGTGTTTTAAGCTGTGTTATTACAGGAGTCAAAAGTTAAAAAATGAAAAAGTTTATAAAGTTCAAAAGTTACAGTAAGCTAAGGTTAATTTATTATTGAAGAAAGAAAAATAATGTTTTTACAAATTTAGTATAGCCTAAGTGTACCGTGTTTATAAAGTCTACAGTGGTGTACAGTAATGCCCTAGGCCTCCCCATTCACACACCACTGACTCACCGAGCGCAACTTCCAATCCTGTGAGCTCCATTCATGGTAAGTGCCCTACACAGGTATACCATTTGTTTAAATCTTTTATACCATATTTTTACTGTACATTTTCTATGTTTAGATACACAAATACCTACCCTTGTGTTCCAATTGCCTACAATATTCAGTACAGTAACATGCTGTATAGGTTTGTAGCCCAGGAGCGATAGGCAATACCACATAGCCCAGGTATGTAGTAGGCTATACCATGTAGGTTTGCATAAGTATACTCTATGGTGTTCACACAATGATGAAATTGCCTAATGATGCATTTCTCAGAATGTATCCTCATCGTTAAGCAACACATGACTGTACTAGCAAAAGATCTGAATGAACAAAATGTTCAGGAATTGGTGCAACTTAAAGACATTATTGGCAATCTAATCCATTCAATGGAAGCATGTGTAGCTTGTTATAAATGAAGTAGTATAAATATAGTGAGTGAAATGAGCTCCAAGACATATATGTGTGTGTGTATGTGCACGTGTGTGTATATTTTCAGTTGTGTGAAAACACAAGATAAAGAATATGTATATACATATGCTGGTGAGATACAGAGCAGTGGTTGTCCCTAAGGAGGGGAACTATGAAGTTGGGAACAGGCTTGTGAGAGAAACTTGTCACTACACACTTTTGTGTACCTTTGAATTTTGTACTGTGTCCAGATATTAAACATATCAAATAAAATCAAACTTCAAAAAAGTGTTTAATATCTGAAATAAAATCTGAATTTATGCTTGCTAAGCAAGGGAGAGCTGTGCTTGTAGGAGCCAGTCTCTGAAAGGAGCAAACTACTGACTTCTACAGGCTCTGTATTTGACCACACCCCCTCCGTGCTACTGCTACCACCTTAGCCCTGACTTCACCATCTCTCACTTGCCAGTCTTTGCTACCTTCCTGCGGGCCCGCCTGCTTCCATGGGACTTTTCCACAGAGCTTTACCGTGGTCTCCAAGGCAAGAGAAAGCTTTAACAGGTCTGGGGGCTTGATGAATACAGTTGGTGGAGGAGAGAGATCTGTCAAATAATACCTCTGATTACTGGATAATAGTGATACTATTAATAAAATTGAAAAGGCAAAATCTGAAAATAATTTTTTGGATATGGATGAGTTTGTCTCTTACTTGATTGAATTTGAGAAGATGATGAGCTTTCTAGGTAGTTAGAAATTGGAACTGAAGTTTTAGAGAAAGATTAGAGAGAGACGTGCAGAATTGAGTGTTTCTGTTAAAGCTCTAAGAGTAGATTCTTTCTCTTGTCTATAAGTAGGGAATGTACAAGTGGGACCGGCAGTCTTTAGAAGCGATATGTCAAGAGTCTGAATCCTTTCCACCTAATGTAAATAGACAGGGGAGGGATTGAATGGAGAAAGATAAAGCAGTGAGGGTGCTGGCAGGTGATACACAGTGACTCTTACAAGCCAGAGGGTGGAGACTTGTTGACTATGTGCGGTTTCCTGCCTTTCCCAATAGGAGGAATGTGAGAGAAGGCCATCATTGGCTCTCATAAGTGTGTCTGGGGATAGCAGGAATAAAATATGACAGAGCCAGTATTCAAACCCTTGTTAAATGACTCCAGTGCATGATCTCCATATAAAATAGGTATTTCTCAAATAAGAAGACAGGAGGACATAAAAGAAAATAACACATTTTGTAAGACAGAAGTAGCAGTCAAGAGGGAGTAGAAGAGATTAGTGCAGCATCATGGATCTAAGGGAAGAGAGAGACTTGAAAGTGATGGCCTATTCCATAAAAGTAATGGCGCGTGAACCAATATATTGAATAATGAAACCACCACAGATTCATTTCCTGATCGCCAGCTTCAATTACTCTTATCCAAAAAGCTGTATTAAAAAGGTCAGGTGTTGGGGCTGGCCCAGTGGCACAGTGGTTAAATTTGTGTGCTCCGCTTCGGTGGCCCGGGGTCTGCAGGTTCGGATCCTGGGCACAGACCTACACACTGCTTATCAAGCCATGCTGTGGCAGGCATCCCACATATAAAGTAGAAGAAGATGGGCACAGATGTTAGCCCAGGGCCAATCTTCCTCAGCGAAAAAAAAAAAGAAGTCAGGTGTTTTTCACACAGGACATAACAACAGTTTGTTTTCTCCCCTAACATTTTGTGTGTACGTCTTATGAGACCCCAAATTTCCTTCCTTGTGTTTTCATGCTTTGGGTACATATCTTTCCTACTGACTGTGATCTCTTTTAGGGCAGGAATTAGTTCATGTCATTTCTTGTTGATGGCTTCTAGTGTAGTGCTTTAGTCAGTAAACATTGGTTGAGTGAATATTTTGAAATGTTTCCAGGAATTGTGACATCTAGAAATTTAAGCCATGGACAATGCCACGTGCCTATGCTTCTAAATTGTGTAAGGAATCTTAACTCCCGTCTCAGATCACATTTATGAGACCAAGTTTAATTGACTCACACTAAGTAAAATGCATTTTATTTATGAGGAAAATGAAGAACAAATTATCTCTGCAAAAATATTTTTGATTTGGTGAAATTGAAATTATGAACCTTTTGAGAAAGAATGATAAGAGCACTCTACTGCACTGGCTTTATGACCCCCAATACATTCATTTATTTATTCATTCATTTAATAAATGCTGGCTGAGTGACTACTAAGCACTTGGGACGAGCATTTGGGGATACAATGGTGAACAAAACATAAAAAGTTGTCCTTGAGCTCATGGACACTTATATTTGTAGTGCAGGAGATGAACAGTAAACAAATAGATTTATGTGATAATGTCAGGAAGTGCTACAGGTTATCAAGAAAAATAAAGCAGGGCATTTAGGGAAGGCCACTCTGGGACTCAAATGACATGAGGAAGCAAACCAGTGTTTAGGAAGAGGGACAACTGCAAAGGGCCCAGGGTGTGAGTAGGCTGGGTGTACTTGAGCGACAGTAACAAGGCCAGCATGGTGGAGCAGAGTGAGGGAGGGGAAGGGCAGTGGGAAATGAGGGCAGAGAGGTTCCAGGGCCTGGGTCCTGTGGACCTTGTAGGCCACGGTAAAGCTCTGTGGAAAAGTACTGTGGTGAAGCAGGAGTGGAAGCAGGTGGGCCCTTAGGAAGCTAGTGAAGACTTCCAAGTGAGAGATGATGAAGTCAGGGCTAAGATGGTAGCAGGAGAGTGGAGGGTGTGTGGTCAAATACTGACTAAGGATTTGCTAAAGGACAGGATGTGGAGGGTGAGAGAAAATGAGGAGTCAGGGATATCTCCAAGGTATTGTTGCTTTCTTTCAATAAACTGTATTTTTTAGAACAGTTTTAGATTCACAGAAAAATTGAGAAGATGGTACAGAGGGTTCACTTATACCCCACACCCAATTTCCTCCATTAACATCTTACATTAGTATGGTACATTTGTTACAATTAATGACCCAATATTGCTCTGTTATTAACTAAAGTCCATACTTTTATTCAGATTTCCTTAGTTTTTACCTATTGTTCTTTTTCAGTTCCAAGATCTCATCCAGGATACCACTGAGAGAACTGAATCTAAAAACTGAAAATGGTCAGACCATATATAAAAATAGAACTCTGACCCACAACCTGTAGCAACCTGCCCAGGAAGCCAAACAGCAACCCCTGTAGCTATCAGCCCCAAGTGGCCAGGATTTGATTAATAACTGGCAGCTTCCAATTTAGGACCAACCAGAGAAATCCAAATATGCACCCCTAACCAATCACAGAGAATGCCACGCTGCTTCTAGTTAGCTCACCTACAGCTTCCTCATGCCAACAGCCTCTAATCAGGGCACACCTGAAACCTTCCCATCTTTCCACTAGAAAGCTCTCTCACTCCACTGCCTGCCTTTGAGTCTCTGCCAAACACAAGAGCTGGCGGCTGACTCCCTTGCAAGCTCTGAATAACTAGCCTTTTCTTCTCTTTTGGGTGGCCTTTGTTTATTTCCACACCACATTACATTTAGTGGTCATTGTCTCCTTAGACTCCTCTTGGCTGTGACAGTTTTTCAGACTTTCCTTACTTTCAATGACCTTGACAGTTTTGAGGAATATTGGTCAGATATGTTGTAGAATATATCTCTATTCTCATGATTACACCGGGATTATGAGTTTGGGGGAGGAAAGGGCCATTTTCATCACATCATATCAAGGGCAGATTCTATCAACATGACTTATCACTGTTGTTGTTGGTTTTGATCCACGGTGTTTTTTACCAGAGCAATCAGAAAAGCAGAGTTGCCATTTACTGAGCAGGAAGAGTGCAAGTGGAGCAGGATTTTTTTTTTTAACATTGAGAGTTTTAATTAGCCTCATGATTAGATACCAAAGTAAAGCTACTAAATAGATGTAGAGTTTAGGAGAGAAGTTATGGTTGGACATATAAATGTGGGAATCATTAGGATATAGATGTTGTTTAAAGTCATGGACTAGGGGAGATCACTAGAAGGTTGGGGAAAGTGGTACAAGAATCATTTCAACAGGAATTTTTACTTCAAATAAGAATAGTTTTGCTTTTCCTTTCCATGATACAAATTTTTATCTCTTTTTAGATTGTTACTGACTTAAAGTGAAATGCTTCTCATATCTCATATTAAGTATGATATTGCTATGTCCTTTTGTAGATGCCGTTTATCACATTAAAGCTTCCTTCTACTTCTAGTTTACCAAGAGTCATCACGAATAAGAATTGAACTTTTTCAAATGCTTTTTCCTCCATCTATTGGTATTATCAGATTCCTTTTCTTTTAAAGTATATTAAATATGAGTAAATTTTTCCAAAGTGGAACCACCTTTATATTCCTGGGGAAAAGTCTACTTAATCACAATGTATATCATCATCATCAACTCCTCAATTCCATTTTCTAACATTTCATCTAGGACTTTTCTTCTATGTTGATAAGTAATTATCTCTTTCTTTTCTTGTCTTGTCAGGAAGCCAACCATAATTAAGATCCACTACAGAAATCATTTAGCTCTCCTTCACTTGTCAGGGAAGGAAATTAAAGCTCAGAGTAGGTAACCCCAGAATTGCATTGTTGATTAGTGGCAGGATTAGATTACTAAATCTAGTGAGTTTTCCACCTTATCCTGATGACCTAATGATAGAAGCAGTTCTATGACATGGCAAGTGAGAGGACACCAAATGGCTGTTTACATGCAGTTGGGGCGACATGGGATCATGTGAATTGGACCCATTCATCTCCTAGACTGTCTTCCCAAAATTTCACTACTAAGCCTTAGAGAAATGCTGAACTGCCAAAAGAATGAATACAACTTCTGAGCTTTAAACATTGTTTGGAAATGAAGGTGCTTGTAAGAACAGTTGTGTTATGTTTCCTATTCTTTTCTAAACTATGATGTAAAACCTAGAGGGGAAAACTGGAGCGTTCTGTGAAATCAAAGGCTTGAGAAATACTATACAGGTATAAATATTTAGGAGTCATGATGCATTGGGACATATTGGCTGAAGGTATGCAAACTTTTAACTTTGTAAAAACACAAAGTCTAGAAAAAAGTTGAGAATCCTTTGTAATGTGTTATTCCATATTAACAATGCTTCCTTGGCCACAGAAATAATTTTAGCTGCAGGGTTTCTTATTCAAGTAAAATTTCAAAATTTTCAAAGGAAGCATATTGTTCTGTCTCTTACAAGATTATTTTTAGTAAAATCATATTTAGGGGAGAAAAAGACGATTATGAGGACCTTTTGCAATTCAAGATTCCTTGAATCTTCATAGGAAATTCAAATCAATTCAAAAAATCTTCCTAGAGTATAAACTCTATGCAAAAATTTGAATGTATTGGGATTCTAAAAACAAAGTTATTACCATCAAGAAGCTCATAAATGAATAGGGAATATAGACATGTACAACCAACAAAATGCAATGCGAAAAGATCTTATGATGGAAGAAAACTTGATCTGGTCCTTAAAAATGAGGAATACTTATTAGCAGAATGTAAGAAGGGAAAAAAGCATTTCAGGCAGAGGGACTGATATGAGGAAAGGCACATGGTTTCAGGCTTGGAGACGGCAGATCCTTGCAGCTTATGCCCAGGGAATAGGGAGGAAGATGCAGGAAAAGAAGAGTCTAGAAAGTAAGGGTAAGTTGAGTTTTGAAGATTTTAGCATGCAGGCAACGAGGAGTCATAGAATTTTTTATAAATACATACTTTAGAAAGACAAATTTGTTAGTTCTTCTTTGAAGCAAATTGAAATGGACTCTGGTGATGATGATTATGTGTGTGGGGGCGAGGTGCAAGTATTGGCATTTGCACACTCTAACTCACATATGCAAAAAAAGTAACTTCATATCTCTGTAACTAGGATGACCATAACATTTATTGTCCAAACGGGAACACGTTTGAGAATAAAAGGTGGGTACTTTTAATAATTATGCTAGGACAACAGCCCTAAATTGGGAGTGTCCTGGGCAAATTGAGAGGCAGAGTCACTCTATAATTAAACTAAATTTTCTTTAGTTGAAAACAAACAAGCACAGAAAACCTTGACTTGGAAATTAAAACTCAGACTCTCTTAAATAAAAGTCGTTTTGGTTTAAAACAGTCACTATAAGATGAATATTTAGACAATTTAAAAGTCAAAGAATAAGAGCTTACACTTATATAGAGAATACTCTGAGTTAGGCACTGTTCTAAGCACGTCACACTATTAAGTCATTCAATCCTCAAGTAAAAAACTATGAAGTAGGTATTAATATATGTTCTCATTTTATAGGGGAAGAAATAAAGATCCAATGAGTTTAAGTGACACGCCCAAGGTTAGCTGTTGACCTACCAGGTGTTAGAGCCAGGATTCAAATCCAGGTCATCTGGTACCGATATCCATATCCTTATCTATACTACATTGCCTCTCAGACTCTAATCATGGCTTGCTTGCCTCCTAAATTTGAATTCCAGATAAACTATGAATAATTGCTTAGTAAGAGTATGTTCGGTGCAATGTTTTGGGCAACTGTCCACCTCCTTCCTAATTGCTGAAGGAACTTACATGTCCTCTTTGCATGGGGTGGGTGTAGGTGTGGGCCCCTATCTCTATGTCTTGGCCAGTACCCTTGATACATCTGCTGAAGTGTCCTTCATGGTTGTATAACTCATGGACTGTTCTCTCAGCAGAGCCCATTGTCTCTCAAACTAGATTCAGCTCGGCCTCTAGTCCTGGTTATGCTGCAGATGCCCAGCATCTCAGCCTCGCTCCTCCCCACCTGGAAATATTCAATATTCATACTAACATTACAAACTTTTTGGACTGTTTTAAGAATATTTAAGAATTGACCTATTCACTCTAGATTGAGCTAGGAAAAAAAGCCTTAACTCAAGTTGGAAATAGTTTTATTTGCCTGTGTTTTTGAGCAATAAAAGCAAAATTCCACTCTAGCACTGTATCTCTCATTATGGCTCACAAATGAACTCAATTATGTATTAGAGACTTCCTATAAGAAAAAATTTGAGGAGTTCTATTAGCAACAGCTGAAAAAACTAAGCAGTTCCTTGCTCTGACATTAAGCTATAATTTTCCATTGACTCCCTCATTGCCCTCCATCTAAGAACTCATCTTCTTACCCTACCATCCCAAAAGCAGGCAAGCAGTTCAAGTATAGCTAAAGAATTCTGGATTTCAATTCCAGGTCTATACACAATTCTCAGAGCCTTAGTTTCCTTATTTCTAATATTGAAATAATAATAGTACCAGCCACACAAAGTTCTTTTGAAGTTTAAATGAAAAGTGGTAAGTAAAACATAAAATATTGTAAATACAATTGAAAGTTAACTTCAAAACCCCTCTTATGATTCAGCTTATTTGGTTGCCTCTGGTCTCTTGTGGCCCAGAGTGGGTAGAATAGCACCCCCACCCCCCGCCAAAGATATGTCCACTTGGAACTTGTGAATGTGACCTTATCTGGAAACAGAGTCTAGACCCTCAAGGACCTTGAGATGAGATCATTCTGGATTTAGGGTGAGAGAAAGGTAGAGAGAGACTTGAGATACAGAGACACAGGGGTGAAGGCCATGTGGAGACAGGTAGAGATTGGAGATATGCTGGCACAAGCCAAGGAAATCAGGATCAATC
This sequence comes from Tapirus indicus, assembly GCA_031878705.1. NCBI lineage: Eukaryota > Metazoa > Chordata > Mammalia > Perissodactyla > Tapiridae > Tapirus > Tapirus indicus. Next base: position 45,551,553 of record CM062925.1, read on the forward strand.
AGAACTGAAAGAGGCAAGGAAGGAGTCTCCCCTAGAGCCCTGCTGATCCTTGATTTTGGACTTCTGTCTCCTAGAACTGTGAGTGGATAAATTTCTGTTGTTTTAGCCATACCAGTTGTGGTAATTTGTTTCAGTAGTCTTAGGAAACCAATACAGCCCACATCTAATCCATCAGTAAATCATGACAGCTCAATCTTCAACATATGTCCAGACCATGTACCACCTCCCCCTATTAGCTATTCAAAGCCACCATCGTCCCATTACTGGTCATGCGGCTTTAGTCCTTGAGCCCCTCACAGTCACAGCCATCAGAACGTTATTTAAAACTGAAGTGAAATCTTGTCAGTCCTCTGCTCAAAACCTTCTACCTGCTTCTCACTTCTCTCAGACTATAACCCAAAGGCCTTATCACAGCCTTCAAGGCTAGATATGATCTGGCCCTGCATCTCTCTGACCTCATTTCTTACCTCTCTCTCAGTCCTAGTATCCTTGCTGTTCTGCAAACGTACCAAGCACCCACCCTCAGAGCCTTTGCATGCTCTTCCTTCCGTCCAGATAACCACAAGTCTGCTTCCTTACAGGTCTTGACTCAAATCCCGCCTCCTCAGAGAAGCCTTGCACTTTCATCCTATCTGAAGTGGCCTACCCCAATTACTGTCTATATCATATCAATCTATTGATTTTCCTTCAAGTGCCCATCACAAACAGTACTTAATTTTCCTGTTCATAGCCTCTCCTAATGAGAATGAATGCTCCCTAAGCGTCTTGTTCATTCTAATTTCCAGTACTACTGCACAGTACATCACAGCCACTAATAAATATTTGCTGAATGAATGAAGAAACCAACAGACTTTATAGCTATTAAGGGTGTCGACCAAAGAGGATAGAGATGGTAATTATTTTCAGCACCACCCCAAACAGCACTCTCTGGAGAGTAACCTAGACAGCCACCTACACACACTTTCAGTGTCTAGGGTAAGAGTCACCACCGAAGGGAACAACCCATTGTAGTTGCAAAGCCAGATCTGAAGTCAGGGCATAGTTAAATAGCATTAACTTTTCAGTGAGGTATTTTAGAATGCTTAGAACTATCAAGTCTAAGAGATATATATGTTAAATCAATGAATGGGTTCCTGAAGGAATTTGGGAACAATTTTTTATGTTTAACACTCAGCAGTTTAAAAAGTACTTTCATATGCTTTATTTTATTTGACTCTGTTACCTGCCTGAGTTAGAGATGGCAGATAATATTATTCCCATTGTACAGATGGGAATGTGGAAACTTACAGAGGTTAAGTGACCTGTACAAGGTCACAACCGCACAACTGGCAGTCTCTTAGGGCAGTCTCAGACTCAAACCAGGACTTCTGATTTCAAATTCCCGATTTTCCTCCATTGCATTCCATTCACCGATTTATTTAATGTACATTATTGAGCACCGACCGTTTCAGGTACTGTTTTAAGTGTAGCTTGTAAGGTTAAGAAAGTTTATAATCTCTCATTTTTCAACTAAAAAAAAAAAGAATGTGTAATACGTGTACTAGGGGGAAAAATCAGTACAGCAGCTGCTACCTTTTCCCCACCTCGCTATCGCTCTTTCCTGATACAATCGCAGTTATGTGGAAATCTTTGAAAATACATAGGATAAATTCCCCGTTTCCGGAGCGAGGTTCTGCCTGGAGGTGGGGACTGGACTAGATCTTGGCTGGCTCATCTCACCCCCGTGGGCGTTCGCGGCACAGGATAAGTGAGCGACACCTGGTAACGGTGCCATGCTCGCGTGTGTGGGATGCGGAAGGGAAAGGAGGGCAGGCCTACTGGAGAAAACTTCTGAAAGGGTCAGCGCCGCGCCTTGGCGGGCAGGAGGATCTTTGGACCCGGACGTTCAAGATTAACCTGCGGCCTGGGGGCGGGGTTCCCGGCCAGTGGGAGGGGCGGGGCGGGGCGGGGCGGCGCGCGGCCGACGTGGCAGCCGCAGGGGCATGCGCCTCCGGTGGCCATCTTGGAGGCGGGGACGCGCGGAGGCGAGCTCTTGCCTGCATCTTCCTCGTCCTCTCCGAGCGGTAGTCTTAGCACCCCGACCTCTCTGTTCCCCACTTTTCAGCTGCCACGCAGTCTCACGGGTCCCCAGGTGAGCGTCAGCTTGGTAGCAGCGCGGGTGCATAAGGCGGCGGGATGGATGCGGGGGCCAGTGCCGGGCGGCAGGGGGCTCAGTCCTTGCAAGGTGGGCGGGCCGGCCGGCCGGCCGGCGCCACGGGATGCGAGGGTCCTGTCTGAGCCCCGCAGTCGTTCGGTCTGGGCGCGGGTGGTGGGAGCATGCAGGGTGCGGCCCGGCCACGGGTGCACTTCACAAGGCGCGCGGTGCCCGCCGCCGGTTGCACTGTGGGTGCGGTTCGCGGGTCTTGTTCCGGCACTTTGCTCCTGTCCGGGGACCGAGGCCCGCGCCCTGGCCATTGGACTCCGCCTTCCAGCGCGCTGGCCGGGGGAGAGAGACCCGCGGCAGGCGCCCGCTGACCTTAGCCGGGCCCAGCCCGGCCTGGGGACGTGGCAGACCGAGCCTGGGGGGAGGCCGCTCCCGCCTTGGAGACTCCTGGGTCAACAAACCGGGACCGGCAATGGGAAGCTTATTTCCCGTAGGTTCTCCCATCAGTGCCTAGCGCCGCTCCGGAGGGCTTTTGCGTTCTGCTGTCTCTTTGTTCGTTCCTGGGACATGCTTGAGGCAAATTTGCCGGATAGCCTGTATCCTAGATTGGCAGAATTTATATCCAAGAGTGTTTTTATCATTCAAAGTAGTTATTTTGAGACAACATGTATATTTCTATGAACATGACACATTTTGGCATCTCAGTCTTTCTTCTTGCAGCCACTATTTAAATCCGTGAACATTTATGGAAGTTTATTTTGGGATCAGAGCTGAGAATTAAAGACAAAAATCAGACCCTGCTCCAGCGCTCACTATCGGGTAGTAGAGCAACCTTTGCGCTAGTAGTACATGAACAATAATAATTGCTTCTAAAGCTTTTACGTTTATCAAACCTCCACTGTTCTGTTTCTTTTTTTGTATCCTTATGAGTAGCCATCTACTTTTTAATAGAAAAAGCAAGACAAGCAAATTGAAAGAGGAGGGTCTGGCCAGAGACTGAGGACTCAATTTTCCAAGCCATTTCCATCACTTTTTCTTTAATGTTGATAATCAATATTTTTTATGCTGAGACTTGAGCATTTAAAACCTGTACCATCTCTGACATTTTGCTGTTACCTTATCACGATAGCTTTTCTTTAGTAGAAAGTATTATGTTACGCATACAAAATTTACCCAATGTTGTCAGTAAGCCAATTCTCAAATAGTATAGCTTGCGCAATTATCCCATGTTCCGGGTTATATTCATTGTACAAGTTCTTTTGCCAACACATTGGTTAATATTAGGGATCAGGATTATCTTTAAATCTGACTTCCACTAACTACTATAAGGATTTGGTAGCATCTATATAGGAGGAAGATGAATGACCAATAGAAAAATGGGGAGATGAAGATGAAGAAAACGGCCCAGAAGGCCGTTTCTGTCCGGAATTGTCTACCTTTGGTGTATAGGTACAGAATGAAAGGATTTTGCCTCCCTGGATCCCTGTTCTCTGCTTATTGCCATAAAGATCTTTCCTCTACATTCACAGCCAAACTTTTTGAAAGTGTTGTGCATATTTGCCTTACCTCCCAACCCTTAGTCCAGTTGAAACTAGCTTCTTTCCCCATTCCTTCCATGGAAACAGCTCTCACTAAGTTCATCTCCACTTTGACAAATCCATTGAATTTGTCAAGTATCATCGTATTTGGTGTCTCTGCAGCAGTTGATACTGTTGTTCATTCCAACCTCGAAACACCCTTTGGCTTTCGGATGCCGCAGTCTAATGGTTTTCTTTCTTTCTTTTTGGTTCTCTCTCATTCTTCTTTGCAAGGCTTGTCTTCTACCTGGCTGGCTGTTCTTCAAAGGTTGGTTGGATCATCTTCTCTTTTCACTTGGTATTCTCTTCTTAGATAATCTCATCTCAGAACATGACTTTAGGGACTATCAGTAAACTGATGAAACCCACACTTACGTGATTTGTAAGCTGCGGACAGAGTCAGTGTCTGCACTTGGATGTTTCAAGGAGCTTGAGCTCAGCATGTCCAATATTAAACACTATGTAATCCCCTCCACCTCTAAGGCATTAAACACCTTGACCTCTTCCACGGTGAGTGGCACCACCATCTAGCCAGTTGTGTGAGTCATGCCTCTCTCCCTCATTGCCCCCATGTGCAGTCTGTCACTGAGTCTTAACCACCTAAACATTTCTTGAATCTGTCTGCTCCACTATCTCCATCTCCACTATCATCACCTCAGCCTAGGCCAAAGTTTCTCAACTTTGACATTATTGATATTTGGGGCCAGATAATTCTTTCTTGTGGGAGTGTCCTGTACATCGTAGGATTTTTAGCAGTGTCCTCAGCCTTTAACTGCTAGATGCCAGTAGTACTTCCCCAGCTCTGTCAACCGAAAATGTCTCCAGACACTGCCAGATGATGCCTGGGGGGCAGAATCACCCTCCCCCGCATTTGAGAATCACTAGTCTAGGGTGTTATCACTTTCTATTTGAACTACTTTGATATCCTTCTTAATCTCTCTGCATCTACTCTGACTGCCCTGTGGCCCAATCTGTGTGCTGTGGTCACAGACATCTCTTCAAAACACAAATAAGAATTGCTCAAAGCTGGAATCAGCCTGAAAGTCCTTCATCAGATAAATGGGTAAACAAACTTGTGGTACGTCTATAAAATGGAATATTATTCAGCAATAAAAAAAAGAACCATTGATAACATCCTACAACTTGGGTGGATCTCAAGAGTATTATGCTGAGTGAAAAAAGCCAATCTCAAAATGTTATATACTGTGTGATTTTATTTATGTAACATTCATGAAATGAGAAAATGATAGGGAACAGTTGGTTGCTAGGGCTTATGGTTGGTGGGAGGGTGTGACAAAGGAGCAGCGTGAGGGAGTTTCTTTGGGGTACGGAAACAGTTCTGGATCCTGATTGTGGTGGTGGCTACATGAGTCTGTGCTTATAATGATACTTCATAGAACTCTGCGTGGGTGTGCACGCACACACACAGGTGAATGTAAGAACAGGCAAAATACAAATAAGGTCTATAGATTAGTTACTATACCAATGTTAATTTCCTTGGTTTGATCATTGTAAGATGCTACTATTGGGAGAAGCTAGGTTTAGGCTACCCATGAATTCTGTTCTATTTTTGCATCTTCTTGTGAATCTAAAATTTCCTCAAAAAAGTTAAAACAAAAGACAAATATGTCACCCCAGCTTGAATGCCCTACATTGACTCTGTTCTGAAAACATGCAACTCTTTAACCTGGTTTATAAGGCTCAGCATGGTCTGGGCTCCTGCCTATGTCTCCAGTTCTCGTTCTTCTTTTCTGCTCATTGCCATGTGGGTTTTCTTGAATGTGTCTTGTTCCCTCTACCATACAGGGCCTTTATACTTCCTATATATTCATTTTCTTTCTTGGAATCTGCACTTCTTTTGTCCTTTCTGTTGCTTAATTAAATTCTGATCATCCCTGAGGTCTCAGCTTATATGTGACTTCCTTGGGGAACCCTTTCCTGACCTCCAAGTCAAAATCATATTCCTGTCAGACAGAGCTGTGTTCTTACCCTCAGACCACATAATTCAGGCTATACTCCATTGTACATTGTTATTATTATTTGATTGTGTCCTATGCTGGACTGTTAAGTATCCTGTTTGTTTTTGCTTACATTGTATTTCCAGAGGGAGCCGTGCAGTGCTTGGCAAGCAGTTGACCTTCTCTGGATATTTGTTAAATGAGTAAAAACGTCAAAAACAAATTTGGTATATTTAAAAGTTTTGATTTTATACTTGAGACAGGCTTGAAAATTTAATTTCTCAGGAAGTGTTCCCATATTTTGTAATCCATTTTTGTCTGTTAGGACATTGCTATCTAGTAACATTTCTGCTAAACTTTTCTAAAACCTGAGACATGACATTTAGCCATTACTGCTTATGTTTTAGAATGTAAACTAGGAAAACTGAGGATTGAGCACATTTAAGATTTTTTTTAATGTTAGTAGGAGTAGCCCATGTACAATGCTTTATGGGGAGAGAGGAAGTGTTTCAAAAATACTTTAAATTTATTTTTATTTTGAATGTAGTAATGACTGGAATCTAGATATAAATCTAACATATATTCATGTGGCAGAAATTAATAATTTACTATTTGAAATATGTTGGGTAATTAATTACATAGTTAACATCAAATTATTTCCCAGTTATGATGTGTATGAAAATGTTACAGATTGTTTGCATATTAAATATTCTCACAGACTGTTTTTTTAGGAATTTTGACAGACTCTTCATCTGGAAATAAGTGGCATTACAAATAGTAAAAACAACTCTGTCTGTTGATAATTATTTTTTAAAATTATTCTCTAACTGTACAAGCTTTAAAAATACGCTTTTGGGGGCTGGACCGGTGGCGCAGCGGTTTAGTTCGCACTTGGCAGCCCGGGGTTTGTGGGTTGGGATCTTGGGTGCCCACCGACACACTACTTGTCAGCCATGCTGTGGCAGCGTCCCATATAAAGTAGAGGAAGATGGGCATGGATGTTAGTCCAGGGCCAGTCTTCCTCAGCAAAAAGAGGAGGATTGGCAATGGATGTTAGCTCAGGGCTGGTCTTCCTCACACAAAAAATTAATTAATTAATTAATTAAAAATATGCTTTTGATTACTGTGAACATCTATTACATTTTTCTATTTTTACAGTGTACCATAATTGAAGAAAGATGATGGAAGAGAGTGGAATAGAGACAACACCACCTGGGACTCCTCCACCAAATCCTGCAGGACTGGCCGCTGCTGCAGTGTCCTCTACCCCAGGGCCTTTAGGTACGTGGAGGTACCTGGCGTCTAGTGTGTCTTGAGGGTAGTGAAGATACTGTTATCTTTTCTCAGAGCCTGTCAAAGGAAGAATGCACATATTAAAATTTCTCTGACCTTTGCCAGGGTGAAGGGAACTAGTCTTTTTTATTTAAGCCCAAAGACAGAAAACATGTATGTTTTGCTTTAGGTAAACTTTCGTTCTTTATATTCATATTGACTATAAATCACGTTTCTTGTGACAAAAATATCCTAAAAAAGCATGGGTTAGCTTTTTCAAATGTTCTGTGACTTTGTGGTGATTAATCTTCTGACCAAAGTTTTTGAGCCTTCAGTGTGTAGGTTTTCATGCTCATAACAGCAGGGATGAAAAATGGCTTTATTTTATTAAAAACATCAAAATGAACAAATGAAGACACAAAGATCCACTTATGAGCAATAGTAAAACTTAATTTTATATAGCTGCCTCTTTTGACTTACGAGAGTTGAAAGGCATTTGCAGTCAGTGTTATTCATTGTATGTTTTAAGTTACACATTTAAAAGTAATTCTTGCGATATAGTCTGAGTTTAAAAATTTTGCAAGGAGAGGGTAATGAGAGACTTTGAAAACTAAGTGAAAAGCATTTCCAATTTTGTGGTTTATTCTCCCCACTTTCTTTTCCAGCTGCAACCAGTTCGTTTTCTTCTCCAGATGTGTCCTCTCTGCAGTCCTTGCCTCCGCACGCCTACTCTACCCCCCAGCCATCCCTTCCCCCGGTGAGGCCCTCGGCACCGATGCCTTTTGTGGCCCCCTCACCAGTTCCTTCTGTTCCACCGCTTGCTACTTCTGTACCACCTCCTGTGCCTCCCCCAACGGCTGCTGCCTTCAGTAATCCTCCCCTACCCCACTTCCCACCTTCAACTTCTGCCCCAGGTACTCTTTTATCTGCGCCCTCTGGGGCTCCCCCTACATCAGGATTTTCTGTTGGTTCAACTTATGACATTACAAGGGGACATGCAGGAAGAGCTCCCCAGACGCCCCTGATGCCGTCATTTTCTGCACCTCCAGTAACAGGTAATTCTCTCTTACTGATACTTTGAAATAAATGGCTATAGCTAAGGTTCTGTTTTTTAATAACAGCTTTATTGAGATATAATTTACATATCATACAATTCACCCATTTTCAAGTGTACAGTGGTTGTTACTGTACTTACAGAGTTGTGCAACCATCACCACAATCAGTTTTAGAACCTTTTAATCACACAAAAAAGAAACCTGATAACTGTTAGCAGTCAGTCACTCCCTACTTCCTCCCAATTCTCATGGCCCCAGGCAACCACTAATCTACTTTCTGTTTCTGAATTTGCCTATTTTGGACATTTCATATAAATGGAATCTTATAATATGTGGTCTTTTGTAACTGGCTTCTTTCACTTAGCATATTTTCAGGGTTCATCCATGTTGTAGCATGTGTCAGTGCTTCATTCCTTTTTATGGCTGAATAACATTCCGTTGTATGGATATACCACGTTTTGTTTATTCCATTCGTCAGTTGATGAACCTTTGAGTTGTTTCCACTTTTTGGCTATCATGAATGCTGCTTTTATGAATGTTTGTGTGTGACTTTTTGTGTGGACATGTTTTCATTTCTCTTGGGTATATACCCAGGCATGGAATTGCTGACTAATGAAAAACTGCCAGACCGTTCCCAAAGCAGCTGTACCAGCCTGCTTTCTCACCAGTGGTGTGTGAGGGTTCCAGGTTCTCTGCATTAATGTTTTATTTTTAACTCATTTCTTTGATTTCCAGAGTTTCCTATTCTCATGTTTTTGCCCTTTAAACTATTAAAATAAAGTTGATATAACTTAGTATATGATTTTTATATTGTAAAACTCGTCAGTATCAGACTTCCAAAATTTTGTCCTAACATGTTGTCCACTTATAGAAGAAACATCAAGGGGAAGTCTGAGAGTTTTTTAAAGTTTTGCTTAAAAAATTATCAGGACTGAATGGTCCAGGGAGTAGTTTTATTTAGCCAGGTAAAAATTCAAAACCAAATAAAAGCTTGTTTGTGCCATAAATTGGTGATATTGGGCCATCTCCTTTTCTAGATCAGTTACACCTACTGTTTGGCTTTCCTGGAACGATTGTTGGAAATGAATATCAAAACTCAATGCTTGTCATCTTCTGCCTGTTGTCTTTCATTTTAGGAAAAGCAGCAACTTTGCTGTCATTTTTATTATCTAACTTTGGTTATCTACCTTTATAAATAAATTTTTTTTGCAGAGAACAGTTATTACACCCATGTTTACGTACGTGTGAATTTCCTTTATTGAGTTGCAGTGGGGTATATAGTGTGTGTGTGTGCTGATTGTTACATGCTTTCATCGACAGGCCTGGGTGCTCACTGCGGTTACTTTTTTGTGCATTAAAGAGGTGGGAACTATAGCTGTCCACAGCCATGTGCTAAATAAGGCAAACATGAAGTAGTTTTTGATATGTATTTTTTGTCCGTTTTCAGGACACTTAGTGTAAGCCTATGAAAAGTGAAAGAAATTTCTTTTTAGAATTTTGTGTAATTTGTATTTTATAAAGGTTTAGGTGGCTCTTTGAGTTCATAACTCAATCTTGAAATGCCTGAGTATATAGTTACGTTATTAAAGCTGTTTTGAACTATTCATCTCATGTATTGTATCTTCTTTTTATAAGAAATAGTTTATGGAATAAATTACATATATTAAAATTTTTTGCCATTGACTAGGTATTTTGCCAGCTCCCATTACTCAGCAAGCCAGTTTGACCTCTCTGGCACCTGGACCTGGAACCACATCAGCCATTACTTTTCCAGAGGAACAAGAAGATCCTAGAATTGGTAGAGGTCAGGATGAAGCATCTGCTGGTGGACTCTGGGGTTTTATTAAGGTAAATCGTATTTACTTTAAAAACCATGTTTAATTTTTAAATTAGAAAATAGATGTTCATTAGAATTTTGAAAATACAAAATGGTATAAGAAAGAAAAAAAATCCTTTTCATTCTTATCACTAGTTTTCTGTAGTTCCTCTCAATCTTTTGTATGTGCATACCTATGTAGATATATCTTTTTTAACAAAAATCAAATTGGAATAATGACATATGGACACTATTTGTGTCCTTTGTCTTTACCTAGCATATATCATGAACATCTTCCCAGCCATAAAATATTCTTCTGAAATTTTTTCCTTTATGGCTACTTTGCCCTACATGTCCTTGCATTTAGGGCCTGTCCTACATGTCCTTGCATGTAGGCTACATGCCCTACATGTCCCCTACATTTCTCATATTTTATTTCACTAATCTGTTATTGGCGTTTTCTAAATGTAATTCCTATCAATAAAACTATGATGAGCACCCCTGTATGCAGATCTTCATGTGCATCTGTTTTATCAGGATTAATTCCTCATGAGTGTCAGAGTGAACATTTTAGAAATTCCTGATACATATTGCTCTCCAGGCAGGTTATACCAGAATACACTGCCATAGCATTTTTTACTTATGAGCACTGATTATTAATTTGAAATACAATATTTTCTAATTTGATAGGCAAAAACAATAATCTTGTTTTAATTTGCATCTCTTTGTTAATGAATTTGAACACTTTTTCATGTGATATTTGGCCATCTGTATCTTTAGTCTATGAAGTCTCTATTCATGTTCTTTGCCCAGTTTTGAATTGGGATGATTTTCTTCTCTTAATAAATTTGTAAGAAAGAGCTCTTAATATAGTAAGACTATTTTATTATATGCTATCATATGTTGCAGTTTTCTCCATTTTTACCTTACATTTTAATTTTATTATGCTTTTTTGACACAAAAGCTTATAAATTTTCAGGAGTTATTTCTGTCAGTCTTTTTTTCAGTTTTTTTTAATTGATAAAAATGACTTTTTTCCATTATAATATGTGATAAATGTTTTTCTATGATTTCTTCTAATTCTTCTATGGTTTCATTTTTTTAAAAATTTTTATCGATGTCTTAATATTTTATACCATTGTGAAGTTTTAGTTGTACGTTATTGTTTGTCACTTGCCATGTGAATGCATCCCTTCACGCCTTGTGCCCACCCCCCACCCCCTTTGCCCCTGGTTACCACCAAACAATTCTCTCTGTCCGTATGTTTATATTCCACATATGAATAAAGTCATATGGGGTTTGTCTCTCTCTCTCTGGCTTATTTCACTTAACATAATACCCTCTAGGTCCATCCATGTTGTTGACTGCCAATTCAATTTGGTAGTTCTGTATGATGATTCTCTTAGTTTTCTCTTTATTTGTCATATGTGATTCTGTTCTGGTTATTTGTTTCGTGGTTACCATGAGGTTTGTGTAAAAAATCTCGTGGATGAGATAGTCCATTTTCTGATGCCTTTTGTTTCCTTAGACTAAATTGATTCGATCCCTTTCCTCTTCCCCTTCTAATTTATTGTTGTCACTACTTATTCCATCTTGTATTATGAGTGTGTTTAAAGCGATGAGTTTATATTCATTCTTGGTGTTTTCCTTTCCTTAATCTTGATTTCTATAATTGTTTGCTAACCTATTCTGATAGAGAGCTGCAATTTTTCTGGTTCAGTCTCCTTATTTTTCTCCTTGCTCAAAACTTTGTATCCCCTTTCTCTTTTTTTTTACCTCAGGCGTAAGAGCCTTCTTGAGCATTTCTTGTAGTGGGGATCTTGTGGTGATGAACTCCCTTAGCTTTTGTTTATCAGAGAGAGTTGTTATTTCTCCATCATATTTGAAGGATATTTTCACTGGATAGAGTATTCTTGGCTGAAGGTTTCTGTCTTTTGGGATTTTGAATATATCATTCCAGTCTCTCCTAGCCTGTAGGGTTTCTCTCGAGAAATCAGCTGAGAGCCTGATGAGGTTTCCTTTGTATGTTATTTCATTTAGCTGCCTTTAATGTTTTTTGTCATTGACTTTTGCCAGCTTTGCTACTATATGCCGTGGAGTTGGTCTTTTCATGTTTATATATTTAGGTGATCTGTTGACTTCATTCACTGTTATTTCTACCTCTTTCACCAGGTTTGGGAAGTTCTCAGCTATTATTTCTTTGAACAAACTCTCTGTTCCTTTTTCCCTTTCTTCTCCTTATGGAATACCTATTATCTTTGTTACATTTCCTAATTGAGTCTGATATTTCTCAAAGAATTTCTTCATTTCTTTTTAGGCTTAGTTCTCTCTCTTCCTCTATCTGGAGCGTTTCTGCATGCCTATCCTTGATAATGCTAATTCTTTCCTCCATATTGTGAGTTCCGTTCTTTAAAGATTCCAGATTTTCCTTTATCTCATCCATTGTGTTTTTCATCTCCAATATTTCTGATTGGTTTTTCTTTATGGTTTCAATCTCTTTTGTGAAGAAATTTCTGAATTCATTGAATTGTCTGAGTTGTCCTGTAATTCTTTGAGTTTTTTTATGATAGCTATTTTGAATTCTCTGTCGTTTAGGTTATAGATTTCTATACCTTCAGGGCTGCTTTCTGGGTGTTTGTCATTTTCCTCTTGGTCTGGAGATTTAAGATACTTTTGCATAGAGCCTGAGTTTTTTGCCTATTTCTCGTGGTGAGGATATCTGGTCACAGTTTCCACCTGCCGCCCACTGGGTGGAGGTCACGAGCCATGTTTTCTGAGGCCCCTCTGATCCCTGGGGGAATTGTGCTGAATTGCAGGGCGTGCGGGGGGCAGGGCTCTCTCTTTTGCCTGCTCTCTCTTTCCTCCCTCGCTATCTGCTCTCCTGAGGTGCCTGGATGTTGACCGCACCCCCGCAACAGTTCCACTGTCGCTTCCTTGTGGGACTTGCTCAACACTGTGCCTCTGTGAGAGCACTTGGAGGACCATAGTTTTCCTGCATGGGGCCACCCCTCCCCCCCTCTATGAGCCATGCTAACCAGTGTTGCCTATCGGGGAAGGGGAGTATTTCTTCTTACCTCTCCCCACGTCCTCCAGGGCTTCCCGCACCTCCACCTTCAGATGTACAGCTGCCTGGGTCTCTTAGAAGTCTTTTGTGGTATATGATTGTCATCTGTCGGTATGTGAAGGATATTTTTGTTGTGTCTTAGGGGGCAGAGATTCAAAGGGGGAAGCTCACTCCGCCATGATGCTGATGTCACCTCATGGTTTCATTTTTTTACACTTACCATTTAATGGGGCTGATACTTACTTTACTATATTATATGAAGTAGAAATCAGTTTTCTTCCAACCACTTAATGGACTGTTGCAACATCATATCCCAGTGATTTGATATGTCACCTTTGTCTTAGTTATGGAATTGTGTGTTAATGTCAGTTTCTGGGCTCTGTAATCTGTTCCACTGCTCTGCCTGTCTTTGCAATATACCACACTGTTTTAATTATTGTAATAACTTTATTATACTAATATTTATTGAAAGGCTACTCTGTGATGAGGTGTGGATGGGGAGTATTCATTGATGAATAAAACAGAAAGGTCATTTCCCAGTCTCTGTGTTCATAAAGATACATCAGTATTTGGTTTTATAAGTTTGCTGATTTCTCTTTTCTTCAAAAGTTTTCTTTACTAGTCTTTTCCATTTATTTTTCTTAATGAATTTTAGAATCACTTTGTCAAGTTACCCCCAATATTCTTCTGAGGGTTTGGCTGCAATTTAATTATATGTTAAACATATTTTTAAATTGGTAGGTGGTTAACTGATTACAGTGTTTGAGCTTCTTATTTCAGAAAAATGGCATTTTTCTAAGCTTGCTTTTTTATATCCCTCTGTACTTTTTTTAAGATTTTCTTTATATACGGACTATCACTTCTTTTCCTTGTTAAGAGCATGTGTCAGTATGTCAGTTACCAGTTGTAATACCCAGTTCAACTCTACAGGTCTTGTAAGCAACTCTTCTAATATTCAGCATAAGATTGGTTGACAGTCTTAAAATCAGTGTTATGAACTCATCTTTTTTCTGAATCACCTTAGTTTAATGTCAGGTTGGAAGAGGTGAAGTCATGGCCTGTCAGTCTTGCTTTTGAACCTTGCTAGGCACTGCTCTAAGTCTCTTTTATCATAGGAGAAGCATAGCATAAGAAGGAAATACTTAACACCTGGTTTATTCTGTTTAATAGTGTGGTTTTAAGAATTCAGGGGAATAAGTCTGGCTTAAAAGGAAGAATTTGAGAATGAACAAAACAAACAGGAAGTAGAAAAAAAGAAGAAACTTTAGTAAAACAGAATATTGAGGTAATAAGTAACTTCTGGGGAATAAAGATGACAAATGTTTTTACTGTGTTTATTTTTTATTAGGGAACAAAGTATAGGTCTATAGAGACATCTGATTGTAGTCTTTATTTGGGACCTAGATGGACAGGTTTTACCTAGTCTTTTATATAAATAAACTGTACATATACTTAGAAATAAAATAAATATATATACGTCCACACATATGTATGTATGGTATACATACTTCCCAGGCTGGTGCTACTCAAAGTATGGTCTGAAGACTGCTGTCAGTCTGTGATGAGATAAGAGAAATTGAGAGTAAACATTTGAAACTTAATAGCAATTTGACATTGCTATAACCTTGTTTTTCTTTTTTTTTACAAAAGTACAGGTCTGCGATGCATTGGAAACTTTAAAAAATTTTTCTTTCATCATCATCAGGTGATCATGGTGTTCTTTTCTTAGAACGGGTGTTTATATGTTAATCTGTCTTGTGCAGGGTGTGGCTGGGAATCCAATGGTGAAGTCAGTGCTTGATAAAACCAAACATTCAGTAGAAAGCATGATTACAACGCTGGACCCTGGCATGGCTCCATATATCAGTATGTACTGAAGATAGAGCAGCATCTGCCATGTTTTTAAAGTATTTGCCAGTGTCGGCCACTAATTGTAATCCCACAGGTCTTGTAATTAGTGGAAATCCTTTTATAATCTTATGCTGATGGTCAGTCTTAGCTTTGATATTATTAATTCATCTTTTTCTTAGTCACTATTAAATAAATTTTGAAAACTCTACAGAATGAACTTTGGAGGAGTGAAAATGATGTGAATTATTAGTATACTTACTGATTTTAATTGTAAATATGGTTAATGTTGCTTTATATGAATTTTACTTCATTCACTCTTGACATTTGAAGTGATGCTTTGTTCATATTTGGTTTTGACATTTCTCCAATTATCTATTTTAATTAAATGTGTTTATACTTAATTGAGGAATAATATTTTGGGGAGAAGTTAGTCTGTTTACTAATAATATCTGATTATTAGGTTTGTTGGGAAAGCTATTTTAACCACTTTTAAACCCTCATTACAAAGAATCCTCCAGACAGTTGATATAGACATGCTGTCTGCTGTTTAATTTTTAATGAACATATCCAATACATGAAGAAACATAATCGCTTAACAGAATCAGTGACCAATTATTAGTAATTCTGTTGAAGATAACAGTTTATAGGCCAAAGCTGTGCACCAGGTACCTGAACAGAGATTTCAGAAGCAAAAAAAAAGTCGATAGCTTTCACAAGTCGTGACTATGTTGGTAGTACACTGTTGAGTAAGGACAAGACCTAATGATGATAAGTACTGGTTATTAAATGCTTGGTCTGCCAGGCACTAATTCTCATAAGAGCTCTGCAAGGTAGGTGTTACTGTCCTCAAGTTTTAGATGAGGAACCTGGGGACAGAGATTTAATCCTAGGTCACACATCTTGGTGTGGAGCTAGATTGAACCCATGTTCAATTTTTTTATACTTAGCCACTTGTTTCCCTTAAAGTAGAAAATCAAATGAAGAATTAAATCACCTGAATTTTCTTTGCGTTTGTAACTGCCGAAAGATTTAGAAATTGGACCTTACCATGTATATTGATTTCATATATGCATAATAATCAAGTTTGACATAATTAATGCATCATATATACTATTGTTCACAAGCTCATATTTTCAGTGAGGGAAAGAAAAGAACTAGTGTTTTTGGAGCTGTTGCTGTTTTAATGAGTATTGTGTTAGACTGTGAGAGCCATTATCTTATTTCACCCTTAGAGCAGGCCCTGTGAGGGAGAAGGGATTCTTCTATGAGAAAACACACTCAATGACTGCCCCAAGGTAACGAAGCCAGTACATTATAAAGTCACGGCTCATACCCAAGGCTGTTTCTCAGGCCACTAGTCTGCATGACATCAAGAAAAAAGCAAAAAACCAAGGAGAGAGGAAGAGAAAGATACAAAATGAAATTTCTATTTTAGCAAATATCATAACTGATAATAACATATAGTCTTACTCAATTAGGTATAAAAAGCAATAAAACTGAGTGTGAAAAAGCTGACATCTTATTGACAGGCAGCAAAAGCAAGACCATTCTGGTCTAACAAAACTCAAAACTATGTTTCTACACAAATATTCCAGAAATCACCATAACAATTTCAAATGTAACAAGAAAGCACAAGAACTATTAGCAATGTATTTTAACAGTTTAACTTTCTATATTATTTTAATTAGCTCTCCCTTCATTATCATGAAAGGCAGCACCACTTGCCACAAAAAAGGCTGAAAAGCTTTTGCCCTGAAGCTTAATGCAGGAGTGCTCAACTAGGGTCAAGAGATGTGTGCCACATGGAGAAAAAGATGAGAAAGAAGTGTATTCTTATTCTTTTCTCCTATGTGACTCATTGCTTTTAGGTTTTAATAGTTTATGAAATTCCAGTAAAGACAGGATCTGTGGAACATTTGTCAATAGTGAAAAAAGAGATCCATGATAAAAGACCCAAATATTTGGAAGATATTTTCAACTGTTCTATAAGATATTTATTAGGGAAAAGCACAGCATTGTTTCTGGGGCAAAATGTTCTACAATACAAACAGCTTTCTTGAGAAATCTCTTTCCCAGTGATAGCTGTTAATGCCAAGTAACAAAGTGTGCTGTGCTTGGAACCAGGACTTTGAATTCAGTGTATCATGTCATGTTAGATTAAGATTTTAAAAAATAATTAGACATATTTGTCAGATTACTCTGTCTAAACAGTACACAGGTTTTTAAAATTGAAATATTTAAAATGTTTTAAAATATTTTTATTTCATATTGCTCTTAGCCTCTTTAAATTTCAAGTTTTACATATGTTGGTATTTCAGTTTTCATAAATGTTTGCATGTTTGTATAGGAAAGTAATAGATGTATAACTTATAAATATCCATTTATTTGTGGTATATGCTCATTTTTCTACATGATGGGGATGTATAATAAAGTTTGGCTAAACTATTTTCTAGATAAAAAGCACATTTCATGATAGTCCTTGTTTAGTGCAGAACTTCTATGCAACTCTGACAAGTTATTTATCATCGGTACGTCTTCATTGTCATTTTCTATAAAAAGAGTATCATACAAGTGTAACTTATACTTCACAAGCCAGGTATTTAATTTCTGTGATTGTTCATAGCTGAAGGACTGGAAACTGTGGCATCCCCATGATGTTAGAAGTTTGTGTATAATAGATGTCTGTCTTTAACCAATAGCAGAAAGACCATTTTGATTTGCAACCTTAAAAATGCAGTAAATGTGTCTATCCAGAGTTTAATCAGAAAATGAAATTTGGCTAATTTAATAGAGTGGTATAGTAGAAAAATAAACTGTTTCCATAGCGGCTATAACATCATTTCCCAAATTGACGTCTATGGAACACTTTTTGGAGCTGCTATTAGATGCTAAAAAAGTATTCCAACAGATTAAGTGTGGAAAATACTGAGTTAAAGTCATGATTTTTTTATTTTTTGATGTTTTGCTGAGGAAGATTCAGACTGAGCTAACATCTGTGTCAATCTTCCTCTATTTTGTATGTGGATCGCCACCACAGCATGGCCACCAACAAGTGGTGTAGGTCTGTGCCCGGGAACTGAACCTGCGCTGCCAAAGTGGAGTGTGCCAAACTTAACCACTCAGGCATGGTGCTGGTCCCTAAAGTCATGGTTTTTAATTGTTGGACTTCTCAGAATCTTTGTGTTAATGTGCATTGTGCAAGGAAGAAATGTGTGCAGCAGCTCCCGAGCTTATTTGACCACAGCATGCTGTTTTCAGGGGGAGCTACTAGCATATTCTGGAATGGTATTTCATAGAATACAGAAAGACATAGTGTTCGTTTGTGGCAGATATGCTACTCAAAACTATTAGAAAGTATGTACCATCTTCTGCTTACAAATAAGACTTCCTCAGATAATGCATTAAATTCTCATTTTCAAAACTCAGGGCTAAGCACTTGTTGGAATAAGATGCTATTGAAGGTGACAGTATGTCTGGTTGCATCAGATGGTGAAAAGAGGATTCAGAGCTGACAGACCTGGGTTTGAGTCCTGACATCATCGCTAAGTAGTTATGTGACCTTGGGCAAGACCTTATCAGCCTCAGTTCCCTCAGCCAGTAAAAAAGTTAATAATCCATATCTTGCATCATTTTGTGATGCTAGTAATAATTATGTAATGAAATATTAGTATATGGTAGTAATTATGAGCATTTCATTATTTTAATTTGGAATTGGGATTTGCTTCTGGTCTTTGTAGAATCTGGAGGTGAACTGGATATTGTAGTGACCTCAAATAAAGAAGTAAAAGTTGCTGCTGTCCGAGATGCCTTCCAGGAGGTCTTTGGCTTAGCTGTGGTTGTAGGGGAAGCTGGACAGTCCAATATTGCCCCACAACCAGTGGGCTATGCAGCTGGATTAAAAGTGAGTAATAGAACCCCTTTTTCAGGATATAGAAACTTGAAGTTAATTTTTTTATAATTCTGGTAATAATCCTATGATCTGTGTGGAGCTAATGGGTTTTTACATACTGACATATTGATCAGCTTGGTTTTTAATTAGATAGCTCTGTAGTTTATGAAGATATAGTGGAGTTTTAAAGAAACCTGATAGGTTTTGATTATTGGGGGAGGGGAGGAAACACATGCAGAGAGCACAGAAGAGTAGTTAGTCCTAAAAGAGATCATTTAACCCAGTGTTAACATTTAAATCAATTGCTTAAATTATAATATTCCTTGAATTCTATAAGCTTTTTATGACTAACACTATTAATACTACTTTATAGTTGTGTATTTCTTCATGGTTTATGGGACTCTCCTATATTGGGAAGTCTCCAGAGTAATAATAGGGTTCTAGATTGACCATGCAAGTCTTCCTTTTCCCTTGTACTTGATGAGGGGACTCAGCACTCAGCTGAAAAGCTTTTCTTAGCTCACTTTCTTTGATTCCTCCCCTTCCCTGTCCTTTTAACTCTCTGGCCTTGAAGACCTGACCATCTGGCACCTTATAGGCACAAAGCCTATATTTAATGAGAGTTTGCCAGGGTCTCACCAGCGGATAGAGACCTGTGAAATCTTATTACCAGTAATAACCCACTTATCAAAAGGAAGACACTGCCTTAGTTTTTCCATAGTGAGGGAAGAGGACCTTGTGACTGAGTCTATAGATAATCTCTACATAATAGGGGCAGATGGTAGAATGACTTATTTTGAAGAGAAATTTTACACAGTTGATATTCACACCACCTCTTGAACGTGACATACTTTGTCTTCTGGGCTGTTACCATCACAGAACTTGTCATACATCTACATAAAACCAATTCCGTTACCAGTATACTGGATCTGGTCCCCTCTAGCCTGTTCAGTGTTAAAGTTCCAAGAATTCTGCCCTCTGACACATTTTTTATCATCAGCATACAGACATGCAAACACCTTTCCCACGTTAAAAAACAAAAATAAACCAAAGAAAACCTTAAATATTTTTACCTCACTTAGCTCATCACCTAGGATGTTAGTTGTTTGCTTTCTTTTGCAGCAAAACTCTTCCAAAGAGTTGCCAACACTTGATCTCTCATTCTTCCCTGCATTTTCTCTTAAACTCACCCCAGTTGGGCTCTCACCCCCTCCCCCCCTCCACTGAGAATGCTCTCAAGGTTACCAGTGTTCTCCATCTTAGTAGACCTTTCAGTGGCTTTTGAGACAGTTGACGATTCCCTCTTCCATAATGTTTTTTCACTTGACCTGCGAGATACCACACTTGAGGTTTTTCCCCTGCCTCCCTAATTCCTCACTCCTCTGGGCTTCCTTTGCTGGTTCCTCCTTTTCTTCCCGACCTCCTGATGGTTTCCTCTTTATCTACATTGACTTGTTTGGTCATCTTATATTGTCCCATGGCTTTAAATACCATCTGTGTGCTGACAGTTTCACATTTGCATCTCCAGCAGAGACCTCTCATGTAAACTGGATTTACATAAAAGTTGCCTTTTCGACACCTTTATTTGAATGTCTCAAACTTAATGTCTGGTACTCAACTGCTTTTCTTCCCTCCCAACCTGCTCCCCCTGCCTTCTCCATCTCAGTTGATGGCAGCTCTATCCTTCCATTTTCTCAGGTGAGAAACCTCGGAGCCATCCTTGACTTCTGTTGTTACCCATATCCAATTCATTGAGAAATCTTGTTTGCTCTACCTTCAAAACGTATCCAGCATCTGACTACTTCTCACTGTCCTCACTGCTGCCTCCATGGTTGGAGCACCACAGTGTCCTGCTGGAATCTTGCAGTCACCTCCTAACAGGTTCCATCTTCTGCCCTTGTTGCCCTGTAGCTTGTTCTCAACAGAGGAGCCAGGAGAATCCTTTCAAAACATGGGTCCGACCGTGTCAGTCTTCTTTTCAAAACTGTACATTTCACTCAGTGTAAAACCCGATTCCTTACAGAGGCGTCTACAGCCCCACATGATCTGGCTGACCTGGCCTTCTGTTTTTTCTCTGGCTTCATCTCCTAGTCTTCCCCTTGCTCACTCCATGCCAGCCACTTTGGCCTCCTTGCAGTTGTTCCTCCTTGTCTGGGATGCTACTCTCTTCTTAGGGCCTTTTCAGTTGCTGGTTCCTCTCTCTGGGACTCTCTTCCCTCAAATGCCTACTTGGTTAACTCCTTAACCTCCTCCAGGTCTTTCCCCAGATCTTCTCTCCGCCATGAGGCCTGGAGTTTGCACCTGCACTGCTGATTGCCCTTACCCTCCTCTGTTGTGTCCTATTGCACTCAGCACCTTCTGATATACTATTTACTTTTCTATTATTTTTATGTTTTTAGTGCTTTTTCCCACTGGAATTAAGTTCCACAAGAGCAGGGATCTTTGTTTTGTCCACAAATGTGAACTCTTAGAATAGCGCTTGGAGTTGTTTAAAATGAATATCTAGCAGTCTTATCAAGATATCTTGGTATAAAAAATTCAAAATGCTAGGGTAAAATTTTTAAATGAATACTTTATTTCCTCAAGTGAGCAGTCTAATACAGAAGACATTTTCACTGTGGGATCTGTTTTGAATTTTGGTTTAATACTCTATCGGTCTTAGGAGAATAGAGATTTTCTCCTGAACAGATCTGTAGCTGCCCACCTCTTGATATAGCTTGCTATAGTTCCTTTAGAATCAAATGGTGGTCTTCAAACTGGTGTTTGAAGTACCTCTGGTGATACACAAAGATTTTGCAAGGTATGAGTAGGCCCAGATAGTTTTAAGGAACTCAGCTGCTACTTCCTCAACTTCTGTATGTACTCTTTCCTAAAATTTTTCTGCCTGGATACATGCCTGTGATTGAAGCAGCATGCCGTTCTCCTTTTCCATGTCCCCTTAATAAGCTGTTCTCTCCCATTAGAAAATAAAGACATAACCTCACATCTACTGAGTTTTAATGTGGTATATTGCCTCAGCACATAAAATCCTCCTGAGTGTCATTTGAAGGGACAATTCACAATACTGTTTTAGATATTGAGAATGCAAATGACATAATGACTAGGTAAAATCCTTTTGCAAGTCATGTGGTTTCCAGTTGTTTATTCTTGGCAAAGCTGAAAAAGGACCAAATAGAGTTGTCTGCATATAGGTCATTCATAATTTTTGATGGTAGATCACCATGTGATTTTTAGAATATAACTCAAAATTTCATGGTTTTTAAAACATGGGTCTTAAATATTTTGTTATGTTGAATATTATTACACAGGAGATATTTAAAATTAGTAGATATTGAACTTGAAAGGCTGATGGAGATTTTTCCTGCAAAAAAATCTTTTAGATAGTAGTAGTAGTTCAAATTGTATTGTGATTTTATTAGTATTTGACAGATTTATTTTTGCTATTGGTTTTTGCCCTTCAAATTTAGACATTGGCTTCTTTTCCACAACCTTCAATACAAGCTTAAAATTAAAATTCATTGAAACTAATTTGTATGTATAGGAGAGTAATTTGCAAATTTATCAGCTGTTTTTTTCAGAAACAGTAGGGGGAGCTAATGAGAAGAAGAATGTAGAATCCTAGACTTAAAATTTCAACCCAATTTTTCTCCCCATCAGATTTTATTTGAAGTGAATGGCTTTTTTGAACTAAAGGTTTCCTTTAAATGTACAAAATTGTTTAAGGAAATAAATCAGCCATTATTAAAGTTAGGAAGCTTCTCCTATGCCAAGTATTAATTTTATTGAAAAGCCAATCATAGTTATGACCATTGTTTTATAGCTTATATTCTACAAAGATGTAGTTAATAGCTACAAACACTTATGAAGAAGCATGGAATTTTTATTTATTTATTTATTTTTTGGTGAGGAAGATTAGCCCTGAGCTAACATCTGTTGCCAATCTTCTTCTTTTTGCTGAGGAAGATTGGCCCTGAACTAACGTCTGTGCCTATCTTCCTCTACTTTATATGGGATGCCTGCCTCAGCATGGCTTGATAAGTGCTGCATAGGTCCATGCCTGGGACCCAAACCTGCGAACCCCAGCTGCCAAAGCAGAGTGTGCGAACTTAACCACTGCGCCACCTGGCTGGCCCCAAAGCATGGAATTTTAATTATCTGAATCAAGTTGTTTAGTATAAGCTCCTAGAATACAGTGTAAGCTCAAGGGGACTTTCTGTATCTTACTTCAGTTCTGAGATAATTACTTCAATGTGGCCTCTAAGCTACCTAATTCGTGATCCCCCTACATTGCTGAAATATAAAGTTAAAATTCCATTCTCAAAACATTGGTGGGGACTAATAATAAAGTGTCTGTATTTGTGACTCCAAAAGATGCCACGTTTAGTTAATGTTGTGGTTAGAGGAGAAGAGAGGCCAATATAACCCCCTCCTCATTTTCTCTTCTGGATTCCATAAACAAAGAATTAAAATTGTCCACCTGGCTCATTATCCTATCTTTTATAGGTGCTAATTAATTTTATTTTGTGAACCCTTTGAAACATAACGGCCTGTGCTGTAGGATGGTAAAAAATGAACAAACTAATTTTTTGTTTCCTAGAAGCATAAAATCTAGAAATATTTCGTTGTAGTGCAGAGCTATCACCTTCAAAGAGGTAGGGATGAATCTGTAAACATCCCACTCATCTCCTAACAGTTTTTACTGAATTAACATTTAAACTTCTTTATAATCAAAATTTAGCCATAACTGCCTCTTGGGAGGAGCAAATTAGGCAAATTTGAATTATCCAGTATAAATAGTTAAGTTCATCTTACCTGTTATATTTTCTTTCACATGCAACAGCTGCCTCCTCATTCAGTATTACTTGATTTGGTGACACCGTATTTATACTATTCATTCTTAACATTAGCGATATTAGCTTCAGAAGCCCTTTGTGTTTTCCTTTGTTCAGTTTTTCATGTAGTAAGTTCTTACTGAATGCCTATTAGGTTAGACACTGTACTAGGTACTAGAGATATAAGAGTAAGTAAAAATAAAGTCTTGATTTTATTGTGGTTGAAATCACGTCTTCTTTCATCCTTCATCTTTATAAGCTAATGTCTTAAATTGGTTTACCCATTCTCATACAGTTGTAACTTTCTCTTTTTTCAGTTGTCTGTGAAGTAAATTTGTGTCGAGAAGTGTCCTTTCTTAATTTTCATTTGAATTAGGCTTGACCACTTAATTTCCTTCACCACTTAGCTCTGCTGTCCATAATAAAAATAGGTGTATTATCCATGGCTAGTTTTATTCAGAAATGAGTTTTATCTTGCTTTTTGAATATATTCTCAGCGCATCATTCATGATCACTGTTTATGAAGTGAATCAGATACAAGTAGTAAATAGCAACCTTGCCCTCATTAATCCAGCTTGTAGTTTTCTCCTGTGATATATATTTAATTCATCTGTAGTGTTCTCAGCCCTTCTATTTTGTTTCATAAATGGTAATAATTTGCCTGAATAAGCTTTGGTGTAATGTATACCTTTGCAGTTTTAAAAAAACAACTTATTTTGGTACATATTTTAAGGCTACATTTAAAGGGGATCAGAAGAGAAAAAGTGTATTTACTAGTGATACAATTGCCTACCAAGAAAATTCAAGGGAGAATCAACTGAAAAACTACTAGGACTGATAAAAGATTTTTATTCAGTTAAGATGGCCTCTTGCCAGATCAACATTAAAAAGTTCCTGGTTTCCTTATATTATTAATAACCAATTAGAACATGTAATATAAAAATAATCCACTTCACAGGAGCAACCAAAATAATACTTCATGCAGGAAAAATTTTGCAGGTGCACTGTAAACTGTTAATACTAAGGGGAATGTGATTGGACTTTTTCATGTTTTATTCTCTATACTCATGTTTGAATGTTTACAATGAGTTTATTTGTGTTTGTATAAATGTGTGCATCTATTACTTATATAATTAGTATATTTAACAGGTGAATAATTTGAAATGGTTTCTAACCTACACTGTTGATATTCAGGGCGCTCAGGAACGGATAGATAGCTTGCGTCGAAGTGGAGTGATCCATGAAAAGCAGACTGCTGTGTCCGTAGAAAACTTCATTGCAGAATTGCTACCTGACAAGTAAGAGACTTTTTTTTTCTAACATAGTTACAATTTTTTTTCTTGTAATAAGAACTTTCAAGATCTACTCTCTTAGCAACTTTTGAATAGACAACACGGTTTTATTAGCTGTAGTCACCATGTGTACATTACATCCTTATGACTTATTTTACCGCTGGAAGTTTGTACCTTTTAAGCCCCTTCACCCATTTTGCCCATGCCCCACTCCTCTGGCAACCACCGATCTGTTCTTTATATCTATGAGTTTGGTTTTTTTGTTTAGATTCCACATGTAAATGAGATCATACAGTATTTGTCTTTCTCTGTCTGGCTTATGATGAGCGGTGTGTAGGTTCGCACCCAGGATCAGAACCTGTGAACCCCGGGCTGCTGAAGCAGAGTGCGTGAACTTAACCACTACGCCACTGGGCCAGTCCCCTACATATACTTTTTTTATTCATTCAACCATCGACAGGTTGTGTCCATGTCTTGGCTACTGTAAATAATGCCGCAGTGAACACAGAATGCGTATACCTGAGTTAGTCTTTTCATTTCCTTCAGATAAATGCCCAGAAATGGAATTGCTGAATCATATGGTAGTTCTATTTTTAATTTTTGAGGAATCTCCATACTGTTTTCCATAGTGGCAGCACCAATTTACATTCCCACCAACAGTGCATAAGGGTTCCCTTTTCTCCACATCCTTGCCAACACTTGTTATTTCTTGTCTTTTTGATGATAGCCATACTAACAGGTGTGAGGTGATATCTCATTGTGGTTTTGATTTGCATTTTCCTGATGATTAGTGATGTTGAGCACCTCTTCATGTACCTGTTGGCCATCTGTATGTCTTCTTTGGAAAAATGTCTTCAGAACCTCTGCCCATTTTTTAGTCAGATTGTTTGGTTTTTTGCTATTGAGTTGTATGAGTTCTTTATATATTTTGGATATTAACCCCTCATCCGATATATGATTTGCAGATATTTTCTCCCATTCTGTAGGTTGCCTTTTCATTTTGTTGGTTTCCATTGTTGTGCAGAAGCTTTTTAGTTTGATGTAGTACTACTAGTTTATTTTTGCTTTTGTTGCCTTTGTTTTTGGTGTCAAAGCTAAAAAATCACCACCAAGACCCATGTCAAGCAGCTTACTGCCTGTTTTCTTCTGGGAGTTTTATGGTTTCAGATCTTATGTTCAAGACTTTAATCCATTTTGAGTTAGTTTTTGTGTATAGTGTAAAATAGTGGTCCAGTTTCATCTTTTTGCAGGTACCTGTCCAGTTTGCCCAACACCGTTTATTGAAGAGATTGTCTTTTCCCCATTGTATCTTCTTCTCTCCTTTGTTGTAAATTAATTGACTGTATATGCGTTGTTTATTTCTGGGCTCTCTATTTTGTTCCATTGATCTGTGTGTCTGTTTTTATTGCCAATACCATACTGTTTTGATTACTATAGCTTTGTAATATTGTTTTAAATCAAGGAGCCTCCAGCTTTGTTCTTTTTTCTCAAGATTGCTTTGGCTTTTCACAGTCTTGTGATTCCATACAAATTTTAGGATTGTTTTTTCTATTTCTTTGAAAAAATACCATCAGAATTTTGATAGGGATTGCATTGAATCTGTAGGTTGCTTTGGGTAGTACGGACATTTTTACATTATTAATTCTTCCAATTCATGAGCTTCCAATTCATGAGCACAGAATATCTTTCCATTTATTTTTGCCTTCAATATCTTTCATCAGTGTGTTATAGTTTTCAGAGTGGAGATATTTCACCTCCTTGGTTAAATTTATTCCTAAGTACTTTATTCTTTTTGATGCAACTGTAAATGGGATTTTCTTAATTTCTGTTTCTGATAGTTGTTAGTTTATAGAAATGCAACAGATTTTTGTGTATTGAATTTGTATCCTGCAACTTCACTAAATTCATTCTAACAGTTTCTTGGTGGAGTCTTCAGGATTTTCTATATATAATGTCATGTCATCTGCAAATAGTGAGTTTTACTTCTTCCTTTTCAGTTTGGATGCCTTTTCTTTCTTTTTCTTGCCTAATTGCCTAAGACTTCCAATACCATGTTGAATAAAAGGGGCATCCTAGTCTTGTTCCTGATCTTAGAGAGAAAGCTTTTAGCTTTTCACTGTTGAGTATGATGTTAGCTGTGGGCTTGTCATATATTACCTTTATTGTGTTGAGGGATATTCCCTCTATACCTACTTTGTTGGGAGTTTTTATCATAAATGGATGCTTTTTCTACATCTCTTGAGATCATATGATTTTTATCCTTCGTTAATATAGTGTATCATGTTGATTGATTTGCAGATGTTGAACCATTCTTGTATCCCTGGAATAAATCCCACTTGATCATGGTATATGATTCTTTTAATGTATTATTAAATTTGGTTTTCTACTTTGTTGAGGATTTTTGCATCTATGTTCATCAAGGATATGGGCCTTTAATTTTCTTTTCTGTGGCATCTTCGTCTGGTTTTGGTATCAGGGTAATGCTGGCCTTGTAAAATGAGTTTGAAGTGTCCCACATCTTATATTCTTTGGAAGAGTTTGAGAAAGATTGGTGTTAGTTCTTGAAGTGTTTGCAGGATTCACCAGTGAAGCCATGTGGTCCTGGATTTATGTTTATTGGAAGGTTTTAGTTAATGAGCCAATCTCCTTAGTAGTAATCCATCTGTTCAAATTTTCTGTTTCTTAACGATTCAGTCTTGGTAGGTTGTATGTTTCTAGGAATTTATCCATTTCTTCCAGGTTGACCAGTTGTTGGCATATAATTATTCAGTAAGAGGCTTGTTGTGTTTCTCTTAGGAGCAAAATATAATTGGGTCTAAGAGGCTTACACTGAATACCTCATAAAAAACGTATCCTGTTTTAGAACCCGAGAGAAAATTGTGTTCTGGTCCAGCTATATCATTTAACTAGCTATGTGAACTGTGTAGCTAGCTCACGTTTCTACCCTCCTTTCTCCTTTTTAATTATGAAATGCAGATAATAATATCTGTGTTCTAAGGTTGTGTTAATAACCACTGAATATAACAACGCTAAATATAAGATGATACAGTGGTGTATTGGCTTGGATGTAATTGACCACCAGTAACAAACACAATCATTTACACAGTTATTCAGAGTAATGGAAGGTATGGGCAAGAGGGCCTGGTGGCTGTCACCATGTTTGAGTTCTACTGAGCACTACCTCTCATCTGTTTAGTTTTGAAAAAAACTTCCAGACAACATGATTCATGTTTTTGAGGACATTGTACTTTTAATAGATGGCTTTTTTAATGGGAAAAACATTTTAATATGCTGGATTGATTTACATTGAAATAACTTCCGAATTGTTGAAATCTACCTTCTTTTGTAATCACATTGTGGTTTTGTTGTTAATTTTTTGTTTATTTAGTATTGAATAACACTGTGCCAGTACTTTGTGGCTATAGTATACAAAAAATGTTCTCCAACTTTGGGGGTATATTATAGTTCAGTTGGGAGAGAAAACATACACAGATGAACTGTTTTAAATAATTGCATAAGAAAGCATGTAATTTTTTGCTGACAGGAAATGTTATATACAATATTGGTGGAGGTAACTCAGTGTGGAGGTCATGTCAGATGAGATTCATGAGTGATTGGGACTTGAACTGGATTTTGAAGAGTAGGTAAAATTTGGAAAAGTGGAAAAGAATAGGTAGGACATTCTGAGTGGAGGAAAAGTTTGAAGATGATTAAGATGTATTCTGGGCTCTGTGATTGTATCAGCTTGGCTGAACTTTTGTTGGATAGGAAATCAAGAAGTGATTTGGGGACAGATTGTGAAGAGCTTTAAATGCTAGGTTGAGAAGTTTGAACTTTCTGTGTAAGCACCAAGAAACCATCCAATGATTATTATTTCATTTTCCCTTCTGTTAACCTTTTACTATTTAATGGTTACCTAAGAGATTACATTGTGCCTTCTTTGATGTATTACTTTATAATAAAAATTATGACTTTTGATAATACTGGAACCACTTTTAATACCATTTACCCCCCCCAATCTTTTACAGTATTGTAGTCAAGTATCTTAATTCTTCATGTATTTAAAACTCCTAAGATATTACTAGTATTGTTCTGTGCAGTCAATGTTCATTCATGTTTACTTTCTGAATTCCTTCCTGCATTTTTTGTTTTTCCTTCGACCTAAAGAACTTCCTTTTGGTACTGCTTTGTATTGGAGGATTGTAGCTACAAATTCTCTCAGCTTTTGTTTGTCTGAAAGTGCTTTTAATTCATCTTTATTTTTGAAAGATATTTTTGCTGGATGTAAAAGTCTAGGTTTGCAGTTCTTTCCTTTCAGCACTTTAAAGAAAGATGACATTGTATTGTTTTCTAGCTTCCATCATTTCTATTAAGAATCAGCTATCCATCTTATTGTTTCTGTGAAGATAATGTTTTCTCTTGCTGCATTTAGAATTTTTTCTATTTTATTTTTGCAGTACTGTGGTACACCTTGGTGTCTGTTTGCTTGCTTTTGTATTTAAATTTTTGTGGATTCACTGAGCTTGATTCTGTCTTTCATTAGATTTATGTCTTTCATCAGTTCTGGAAAATTGGGGGCCATTATTATCTTCAGAATTTGCTTCTGGCCTATTTCTCTCCTTTTTCTTTCTAGGACTCTGTAGTTACATGCTTGTTCACATTTTGACAGTGCTTCACATTTCACACATTATCATCCCCTCCCCATCCCCCACTCTGGTTTTTCTCTCTGTTCTTCAGTTTATTTTTTATTCACATCTTCAGGTTCAGTAATCCTGTCTTCTACTGCGGATAGTCTGCTGTTAAACCCACACATTGAGTTCTTACTTTTCATTTAAAATAGATGGTTTATCTATTGAATATCTGTATCTTTTCATCTGTTTTGGTTATCTTTACTTTTATCTTGAATATGAGTCATACTTATTTTAAAATCCTTGTCTACTAACTCCAGTGTGTGGGTCTCCTTTAGCCTCCTTTTGGTGTGATGATAAGGTACTGTCTCTCTGAATGCCTAGTAATCTTTGAAAGCTAGTCATTGTTTATAAGAAACTCTCGAGTCTTCAGGTGAACTTGAGAAGGTTCACCCTTTCCTCTAATAAACAGAGTTGTGGGGGTGTGTGGAAATGGGTGGCATGGTGTTCTTTAGTCACAGACTGAGCAGAGTCAAAGCTGGGTTGCACTCAGGGTCAGCTGAAGGTCTTAAGCTCACCTTTGAAAGGTTCTCCCGATCCAGAATGTTATTCTGTTTTTTTCTCCTTGCTTCTATGGCTCTTTGATGTCTTTAGATATATGACTTGTATAACTCATCCAGCTTTTCATTGGGAGTATTGGCCTCCATCATAAACTGCTCCATCATACCTAGATAGGGTAGTTTTCCTAACAAATACCTTTTGAGCAGAAGAGAAGCATATTAGGAAGATTAGGAATAGTAAATAGTATTAGGAAGTCTGTTAAAGATTTCTAGTAGGCATTAAGGAGGAAAGAAGATGGAAATGTTGTGATACAGGAGGAGGAGAGAGGGAGGACTTGAGAACAGACAGCACTCCTAGGATCGAAAACACTTGATAGTTCCTGCTTTGGCTAATTCTCACTGAAGTGTTCCTGTGGGAAATGAATGTACAGAAGATAAAGTCAAGGAAATGCATGCTTATAACTGAGACAAGAAAAGACCAATCCAGGAAGAGCAAGCCACCAAAAGAAGAAATCCCAAATGTGCTTATTAGCCCCTAAAAGAGTAGAGCCAGTATAGACCTCTCTGTGATGAACTTTGCATCAGTTCATGCTACATGAGAAAAAGTCGCATGATGTATACCATACATGGAAAAATGCCTATGTAAGCGTGGACTGTCCTTGTTCGGAGATTAACCTGTCAAATTTAAAAGTCTTGGATTATGTGTTAAATGTCCTAAAATGTCTTTAAAATCTCCTTTCTTCTGTGAGTTGACTGGCGGTAGTAGATGCTCTGTCTTTGGTAAAATACAAATTCTTAAGCTCTTTTTAAGTCAAAGTGGCCTCCATATAGGATTGGTCAAGTCCATGAGCTGACTGCCCTTCAGCATGATCAGTGGAGATCACCACTCTTCCTCCATGCTGTGGTGGGGAGTGGACGTGGAGTTTAAGGACAGTAGGAAGGAGAGGGCAAAGAACTGAGAGTTTACTCAGCCAGCTAGTGACAAAAATGGAAGAGGGTTGGGTAGGCATGTCAGTGACTGCAGTTTTCGATGCTGAGTTGAAGAGAATGGGACAACCAGGTTGATATGCTCAGGAGCATGATGTAGCCCTTGGGGTCCTTCTACCATGTATTCACTGGTATCATGGAAGAGACTCTTCTCTTCCTTCAGTGACTGCTTTTCAGCATGTCCGTGCCTGATAGCTTAGTCACTACAGTGATGGTCTACCATCTGCATTATACACAAATCATGCAAAATAAAATTTAGCAAAATACAATAGTGATCAATATACCAAATAAAATGAATATTATTTAATGTTAATTTGAAACAGTTTTAGGATATGATTACTACAGACATTACAAATTGCCATTTTAATACTCAGCAAAGTTGTTTGTGTTCTTGTATATTTTACTTTGTTGTTTCTTTGAATAGGTAAATAAAAGTTCATAATCCATTTTATATTTCATCACACTTTATTAGAGCTACATATTTTAAAAAAATAGACTGAATGTTTTCTTGCTCTATATCCTCTTATTTAAATTCATAGTTTCAGGGCATCTGGTTTCATGATTCTGGTTAGCTAAAAATGCTGGTGGTGTTACAGATGATTTCACTTAAGTCAATTTTAAAATGTATCACTTTTTATAATTTGTAAGTATCTTTAAATGAAAGAAAGTTTTCTTGATTTCATGAAGGTGTTTTCAAAGACTGATTCATTATAAATAGCTCAGAAAATGTGATTAGAAGGATTTATCAGGAATGAGGAGAGGATTTATTTCCTCTGAATGAGCTTATTTTTTAATTTGCTAATGACTTTGCTAGTTGGCTACATATTAATGATAGAAATGGTAATATAAAATTTCCCACATTTTAGCAACTGATGTTTTAAGAATATTACTCATGACAAACTATTTGCATGTTCAAATGGGCAGATTTATCTGCTGCATATTCAAGTACTCCTATTCCCATTCTTATCCCCCATCTTAGCAAGAAAGGGAACTTGACGTGGTAAGTAATTTTCAGGGGTTTTTTGTTGTTGTTATTTTCCATTCTTTTTCTCCTCTTGGAATTAAGCCAACAGGAACATTTTGGATATTGTTTTTATGGATTGTCCTCTTGAAAATTGATAAGAAAAACATTTCCTTTTTGAAATCTAATCTTTTATCTGAATGATAGTACCTAGTTTTTTTCATTGTTTGTCTATTCACTATAACTTTTATTTAGCACACAATTTGAAACTCATATATTCTGTTCCAGGTGGTTTGACATTGGTTGTTTGATAGTTGAGGATCCCATCCATGGCATTCACCTAGAAACATTTACACAAGCCACACCAGTGCCTCTGGAATGTGTACAACAGGTTAGTTTCCTCCTTGTCTTTTTCATTGTGCTCCAGAGAAACTTACAATATTGTTTTCAAAATAAAAATATGTTAGACTTTTTGCTGGAAGTCTGATATAGTCTTGATTTTACATCACCCTTCCCTTTGCTTTTTAATTTCCTATTCCGTCCACCTTGTTTTAGTACCTCCCCACTTTTGTTTTCCAGCTATCTTTGAAAAGGTGATGCATTACATGGTTAATCCCTATTATCCTCATTTTTTGTTTTTATGATTGTGTCGACTACTCTAAGATGATCTGCTGGTTTTATGTTCATCTTTCATTTACTTTCCGGTTTATCTCACATTTTATTCCTCTTACATCCATTTCCTTTTTCTTTGTCTCAATCTTCCTCTTTAAGTTTGTTCATCTTTAGTAACAAGTAGAAACTTATATAGCAAAATGTTTAGATGAGAGGTCCATGATTTAGTTTTGTTAAAAAATGTAATTCATAGTTTTTCCTATCCACAGAATTTCCAGAAGAATGTAAGCATAAATGTATAATGATTTTATATATTTTTATGTTACCTTTAATCCTTTCTTGAACAAAATTAAATCTAAATATATATTTACATTGTAATCCATGTACTCTTAAATGGTATTTTGTTGACTTCTGTCCTCCATTCATAAAGTTTTCATCACATTTGTACTTACTTACATTGTTAAATGCCATTTCGAAACTGTCAAAGTTATTTGGGACTTTAGGCATTTGAGAATCTGATAAAGCTAATGGGTTCTCTCCCAAGAATATACATGTATGCAATCACATATAAATTTGGCATATATGTTCATGGAATCCCCAAAAGCAACCTGTGGCCCTCTTAGGGATTTACAGGTTAGATAGGGACTAAGAATTGATCCTTGGAATTTTGAAATTTTGTTGCATCTTTTACTTATACCATAATTTTTGTCATAAATTTCTTTTCAGAAGTTGAAGAAAGCATTTTTTAGGTGGTAACATTAAACTCACTCCAATATGAAGGTGATTAAAAGATTGTAAGCAAATATTATGCATAGTGTTATGCCAATAAATTTAAAAAATTGGATAAAATGGTTGACTTTCTAAGAAAATATAAATTGCCATGGTTGAATCATGAATAAGTATTAGGTTGAACCATATGAAATTGCTGTCTTTGAAGCCAAAACCAGTCAAATATTGGCAGTTGCATATGATTCAACCTAATTACCTCAATGAAGCATTACCATGGAAGAATTTCATCCAGCTCCAAAAGTATCACTGAGTTCTAATGGTGTTATTAGTAAGGTCTACAAAACATTCAAAGAACGTGATTCTCATGCTGTATAGAGTATCAGAAATAGAGGTAGAAAGTTTTCCATTTCATTCTGTGAGATTAGCCTGTCACCTAACAACAAAAAAAATTATAATACTGTATCACTGAAGAACTAAATGTCGAAATCATTGGTAAAATAAATAAAATTCTGAAATGTTTTAGAAGAACATTGACAAGGGTTCCGGAACCAATTCCAGTGTGGCGAGAAGGTTTCCCCCACGCCACCAAGCAGTTCTCTGATACCAGCTGGGGTCGTACAAGTCAACTCAGTTCTGACACTGTCTACTGAGAGAGTGTCAGATCCCACAGGGTTAAGGGCTCAGTCCTAAAAGACTACACGCCCCACCCCCCATTTCAAATACCAATCGCAAGTCCAAGTTGTTCCCTGTACACTTCTGACCGACTGGCTATAAATCAGAGATTCCCACAACCCTCACCTTGAGTTCAATTCATTTGCTAGAGCAGCTCACAGAACTCAGGAAACCCATTTACTCACTGGATTACTAGTTTATTATAAAAGAATATAACCGAGGAACAGCCAGATGGAAGAGAGGCACAGGGCAAGGAATGGGGACAGGTCACGGAGCTTCCAGGCCCTCTCCGAGCTCACCACTTTCCCCAAATCTACACAGATCCACCTACCCAGAAGCTCTCCAAACACCATCCTTTTGGGTTTTTACGGAGGCTTCATTACGTAGGCATGGTCAATTAAATCATTGGCCATTGGTGATTGATTGAACCTCCAGCCTCTCTCTGGAGTTGGGGATGGTGGGAGGGAGGAACAGAAAGTTCCAACCCTCTAATCACTTGGTTCTTTCCCCTGGCAGCCAGCCCCCAGCCAGGTTACCTAACGGCTTTCCAAAAGTCACCTTATAACATAACAAAAGACACCTTTATTGCTCTTATCACTTAGGAAATTCCAAGGGTTTGGGGACCTCTGTGCTAGAAACTGGGGATGAAGACCAAATATATATTCCTTATTATAAATCAAAATATCACAAACATTATATCCTGACCAGGAAGGATTTGTCCCAGGAATGGCCAGATGGTTCACACAATAGCAAATCATTTTACCTAGTTCAGTATGTGAACAGATTAAAGGAGAAAAGGGATTTCAATAGAGTTGAAATGTATTTGCTAGAAATAACAACAATCCTGATAACTCTTAGCTAATTAGAATTAGAAGGGTATGTGTGCTGGAAAATCAAAGCAAACATTAAATCTAGTGATAAAACATTAGAAACCTTGTAATTATAAGGATGCTTCTATCACTGCCTCTCTTAACATTGGTCACAATTGGAGGTCAGCAAAAAAAAATCGCCCGCAGCCTGTTTTAGTAATGAACCGTTATTGGAACACATCCGGCCCGTTTGTTTACATGTTGGTTACGTGTTGTTTAGAGCTGCTTCTGTATTACAGCAGCAGAATCAGCTGCAATAAAGATTGTCTGGCCCACAAAACCTACAATATTTACTATCTGGCCCTTTTCAGAAAAAGTTTGCTGACCAAGCTTTTTTGTGCTAGATAGATGCCTGACCATTGCAAAAGGACAATTTTTATCTTATTTATAGGAATATATATTGGAAAGAAAGACATGATGCTCAAAGAACAAAGCAGCAAAACTATACACTAATAAAACAAAACTATATATGCTAATAGCAATATGTCATAGACAGATTTTGCTAAGTAGAAATAAAAATCTGCATCTAGTATGGTCCTTATATACACATATGTATACACACACATATATGTACTTTAAAATGTGTATAAATGAATAGGAAAAAATAAGGCCTGGAAAGATATACAACAAATTGTTAATGTGGTTAACTCTGAAGAGTGGTATTCAAAGGGTGTCATTTGCCCTTTACTTTGCCTTTTTTTCTGTTTTGAGTGTTTTGTCACGAGGCTCAAAATTAACAAGATGCAAAAGTGTGTGTATTGAGGTGCCTTCCTTTTACTCCCGCTCTTCAGCTCTCCTCCCTGTTTTTTTATCCATCTTGAGATGTTTAATTCTTTGCCTCTTTGTTGGAGTTTTTTATTTAAGGGAATAGAAATTAGCCCTTTAGGGAATTATAATCAGCAGGTATACTAGTGAAAATCTGGAAGAAATTTCACACAATTTATGCTTGTTAAACTTAAAAATGACTCCTGCCTGCCCCCCCCCATTAAAAACCCAGCTGTTTTGGATTTTTGCTGATGATGTTGAATACCTCGTTCCTTAAAAGCTTGATCTTAGGCCTAGGATCGTAAGCATCACCTGAGAACTTGTTAAAAATGCAAGCTCCTGGGCCCTAACCCAGAGCTATGGAATCACCATCTGCAGCTTTACAAGATCCTCCAGTGCTTGGTATGTGTATCATATTTGAGAAGCACAGTTCTACTAGGACCTTAGATACATCTGTATTGTAACCAAACTCAGTGGGTTTGTCTCTTGGTGAGTGTGGAGCTGAAAAGCACAACCAAGGCAGAAGTAGGTGAAGAGAAGGTTTATTGCTTGCACAAGCAATGGAGAACACCGGGGATAGCTCCCAATGCAGTGTCTCCCTGAGCTCAGTGCCGGTGGCACCTTTATACACAAGACAGCAAAAGATAGCAGGTTTGTTTGTAACAACTGTGTTCAGTTAAGGCGCATGTGTGGCGGGTAAACATGCTATTACATATATCGCATGATCTGAAAATGGCTGCTGGGACCGTCCCAGAGGAGAATTTAGGATGCTAATGAGTTTGACTTGAGGATGCTTGGTACTGGAACAGTTTGCAGGGGTCTTGCTAAACATTTAAGTTTCCTTGCAAGATAGCAACATCTGCAAAATGGGGACATCAATTTCTGCAAAACAGAACACACTTTCTTGTCTGAAAAACATTTGACTATGTTAGTTGTTGATCAGATCCTCAGTAACCCTTTCTTTGCCTCGTTTCCTGGTCACAGTATCTGCTGTTTCTTTTCTTTGAAGCATAGTGCAGCGTACATTGTGAAAGAGAAGACTGATAGAGCAGGGTACCCAGTTGCTGGGCTGTTTGCAGCAAATTTACTTGGAACCTATTTCATAAATAGTGTCGTCTTTCTCTTGGAACCTAGTGTGCAGTTTCCAATTCAGTAATCTTAGGTGGGACATAAAAAACTGGTTTTGTTAAAAAAAGGATCTCAAGTGATTGTTAATATATAGTATGTTTGGGAATCACTGTATAGATCCATTGTACATATGCATATACTCCTCTGGACTATACCTAACACCCTAAAACAGAAAAACCACATCATTCCTGGATATCAAGCAATGAGTTTATTCTTCTCTCATTTCTGTGTAGGTGAATAAGTGATTTGACTGGGAGCAGATATAGGTTGAGTCAAGTATGAATGATGTAACCATGGTTGATGCTGTCCTAGACGTTGTTTGATATGTGTTAACTTATTCACATGGAAATGAAGTTTCCAGGATACCCTTCTACAAATTAATTGAACAGTTGTTTTTTGAATGGGTTGAAGCCTTAATATCCCTCTTTCTGGTAGGAATTTTATGATTGTAAAAAGATGTAAGTAATATTTCTATTTGAGCACTAATCTGATTATTAACGTAAAGTGACACTGAATAGAGAACTAGATCTGAAGCCCTCTGACACTGAGCTCTTTTAGATGGAGTCACTGGATTTAAGATTTAGATTATATTTGAACAACAAAACAAGCTTAATGGGGACATTTTAAACAGTAGATGCGTGCAGTATTGCTTTGACTCTTTTGTAGCCTTGTAACTTCATACAGTTGGCAGCATAGCTGTGTCTCTCAGGGTTTGTCATAATCTGTATTAAAAGTAACCTGAGAGACTTCAAAATGTCGCTTATAACATAGCTTGTTCCAGTGATATTTTTTAATGTATTATAAATGATATTGATTTCGTTTTTCCATAGGCTCAAAGTCTGACTCCCCAGGACTACAACCTGAGGTGGTCAGGCCTTTTGGTGACAGTGGGCGAAGTCCTGGAAAAGAGTTTACTAAATGTCAGCCGGACTGATTGGCACATGACTTTCACTGGCATGTCTCGTCGACAGATGATCTACAGTGCAGCCAAAGCAATAGCAGGCATGTACAAACAGCGCCTGCCACCCAGGACCCTGTGAGAAAGGACTGATCCGGGGTACTGAGACTTCCTCACTTTGCACTTGGTAGTGAAGAAGAGATTGTACGTTCTTAAGTTGGATAGCTTCAAGGAATACAGCAGTTTTGATAATTTTCCTTTAGGCTGCAGGGTTTTTTTCTTAGAAAGGCCTGGTGTCATTCCAGTAGATGAAAAGAAACACATCCTTTTTATGATCATATAATTTCATATACTGTAGTTCTCAAAAGAGAAAGTATATAAATATTTTTATAGGACAGTTTGAGATACCAAATTTATAAGGTGCAGATTTATGTGCTAAGACATTTAATGTAATGACATGTACCTGATTGTTTTTTAAGAAGATGTAGTTAATGGAAAAACATGTTTACTGAATATTCTTTAAAAACATTGTTAAATTCATGATTAATCTCTTCCCTGTCAGTCTTTGAAGCTTTTTTGTGTGCACGTGATCCGAGGCCTAATGCTGAGTGCTGTGCTCAACAATCTACCTTAAGACACCTACTTGTAGGGAGATGGCGCGTGCGTTTCTATGCATATTTTTAACATGGGCCAAAGTAACAGAATTGATCATTTTCTTTTTGGTTATCATGTACACACAGTCTGAAAAATTCCACTTTTTTCGTTTTTTAAAATAAGTTTTGGCATTTGACAGATTTATACTATGAACATTGGGGTAGTACATTTTTTCATTGCTGTATAACAACTGAGTGGCAAATCATTCAAGTATATTTTAAATCAGAAGCATTTGTGTTATTTTCATATAATCCTATGCAGTACTTCCAAGTAAACTCTGACAACAGCCATTATTTGTGCTTCCACGCTTCTTTCCCCAACTGTAATAGAGAAATTTGAGAGGGAATTACTTTGTTGTTTATGGAAGTGTGTGCCTCTTATTTTAGCTAAGGTTCTTATTTAGTTTGCCTTAAACACTGCTTTTCTAACTTTGTGCCATTCTGCCTTTGTATGAAAGTTTTCAAAGAAACTGTTTTGTATTCAATCTGGTTTCTTTAGTCCATTATGTTTGTATCTAGTGAAAGCTTCTTTTTCCCCAAATAATATATATTTTACCGTTTTTGAATTTATACAAATCAAAATTAAATAGCTTGTCTTATGCTTTTGAACTCTCTACATGTGTTCAAATAACTTTTTGAAAATAGTTTGTTATATAAATGTAACAATTTTTATTTACTCTTTTATACAATTCTCTCGATGTAAAATTAGCACAATCTTATAGAGGGTGTTGAACCTCTTATCCTGCACAGGTCGTCATTACATGTAATGTTTGCTTTGTATTAATATTACTTCAAGTACTTACATGATTTTTGCTATTTTTTTACCTGAGGATGAGAAGAATAAGTATTAATTTTGCAACTATGGTATATGTTAATTTTCAAGTACTGTGTAATGACTGTTCAGTGAAATTCAGACTTCTGTGTCGTTAAAAGTAATGAGAGAAAAGAGATGTAACCAGTTGCAGTGGCATAATAGGGACAGAATACTTTTTCCTTTTCTTTATTGGTATTTGTGGAACACTTCCATCTATGTTTTCTCCATCTTTCACGAATAACAAAGAGAAGCCTTTCCCCACCACTTGCTTCTATCCTTTATTTTTCAAAAGCTCCCCTTTTGTAACAGTATTTTATCATGGCTTTGGCCTGATGACAAATCACAATTAGAGATGAAGGAAAGTATGCAGTATGCCCCACTTAAAATATTTCTGCTACTTTCCCTCCTATTATAGGGAAATTTTACAGATCTTAAAAATGTCTGAGTTTTTAATTTTCTTTTCATTTTACCAAATCTT
This sequence comes from Tapirus indicus, assembly GCA_031878705.1. Taxonomy (NCBI): domain Eukaryota; kingdom Metazoa; phylum Chordata; class Mammalia; order Perissodactyla; family Tapiridae; genus Tapirus; species Tapirus indicus. Next base: position 45,591,056 of record CM062925.1, read on the forward strand.
AAATATCTTATTGGTGTTTTTGAGGGTTGTTTTCATAGAATCACACTGGCATCACATTAGATGGTGATTTTCCTAGGATCCTCAGATGGCAGTGGCAGAGTTATTCTATGGCTTGGTTGAAGGCAGATAATTTCCCTGCACCTGGTAATTGGATAAGCCTTCTGCTCCTTGGAACAGTGTGAGTGGGTGAGGAGGATTAGGAAAGGGCAGATGAAAAAGAGCAATACATGATCTGGTCTGGCCTCTCTGATTCTTGTTTTGGCCCAGAGTTATCTTTGAAAGGCATCAGAGCATGACTGACTCCACGTGCTCAGCTTTCCCACTCTCTTGTTTATTTTTTCATCCTTAAATTTCCCTCTTGTTCAAGGGGCAAGAAAAGGAACTCATTATCTGTCACAGCAGCTTTATCCAGGCAGTCTTTTACTGTTGGTATTTTGGCATAAGATATGCTGATCATCAGTCTAAGGCTATGGTTGCCTGGACCAGTCATCCCAAGCTACCCCTTGTTCTTTTCTCTTCCCGGTCATTTCCTTCTAACTCCCACGTTAGCCTTCTTTAGGGAGAGTGGGACTGGGGGCTATCTGTTTTCTTCTCCCTCATGCTTCTTACAAAAACCTGTCTTTAACTCAGTTCTTTACCACTGTTGTTTTGGTTGTTTGTGATATTTTTTTCCTCTGAAGTGCTCCAGGAACTATTTATTGAATTTAATAAGCTTGTAGACTTTTTAAATTAAGTAGTATGAAAAAGAACAGGAAAAACGCAGAAAGAGTAATTTAACAACCTCAGTTGATAAGAAGGTTCTCAGATTATTCAGGTCAGGATCCTCCTGTTAAGTTTGCCAGGTAACCCTGGACCTGGAGCTGTGCCACAGATTTCTGGAGTTGGAAAGCTTCAGACAATGCTAGTGGTTTTTCTCCTCTGAGTTTCTTATCATTAATTCTTCCCCATTCTTTGTTCCTCTTTCTCTCAAGGATTAATGAGGTAGAAAATTGAGATGAATGAGTATAGACAAAATGGTAGTATGATAGTAAGTATAAGTAGATGAGTACAGATGAAAGTAATATGTACATCTATTAAAAATTAAGCAAATTAGTAATATACTCAGGGTCAACTAAATTACTTTCATATCTTGTTGAAAAAATTCTAAACTGGACTTTGTGTCCTGTGAAGCCAAATTGATGATAGTCTGTGTTCTAAAAGATGTTGGGTTATGCATAAATTAAGAACTTGGATTTTTAGTTCCAGAATATGGTGTTCATTTTTAAGATACTATGCAGAATGATGTATTGGATAAAACCAATTTTGTAAGTATGTAAATATGTCATAAATAAATAATACTGCGACTTATTTCTCAAAGGTGTGCAGTGATTTTTTAAAATGCTAATTCATATTAATATATTAGAAGGACCCATATTCCTTTTTTGTCTAAACTGGCTACTGGCTGCCAAGAATTCTTATGGAACAGCACCTTCAAATACCATCTTTCAAGAGGAACTGTAACATTCAAGTATACCAGAGTTGCTGACTTAAAAGTTAAAGAACTCAGAATATTGAGGGGAGAGGAGGCACTGAAAATAGAGGTAACAGGCAAGAAGTGTTAAGGCCTATGTTCATGAGAGACCTCTGGGGTACTGAGTTTAATTTACCCTTGACCTCCACGAGTGTCTTCTTTACAAATAAAATAAATAAAAGGTTTGTTACCATATTTGCTATTCTTAGCCTTTAATCCCAGGATGAGAGATTTTTGTTTTGAGTTGGCCGGAGAAGAGATGTTTGCCAAAAGACAACAGAGTCTTGATTTAGGGGTTTGTTTGTTTGTTTGCCAAGAGGCAACAATATAGGCATACTTTGTTTTGCTAGAAGACTCTCCACCAGCAAAAAGGTACAACTCATGGAAGGCTTAGATGATGGTTGGCATTTTTTAGCGATAAAGTTTTTTTTTGTTTTTTTTTTTGTGTGAGGAAGACCAGCCCTGAGCTAACATCTGTTGCCAATCCTCCCCTTTTTGCTGAGGAAGACTGGCCCTGGGCTAACATCCACGCCCATCTCCCTCTAGTTTATATGGGACGCCGTCACAGCATGGCTGACAGGCAGTGCATCGGCGGGCGCCCGGGATCCGAACCCGCGAACCCCAGGCTGCCAAGCGCGAACGAAACCGCTGCGCCACCGGGCGGCCCCAAAGTTTTTTTTAAATTAAGATAAGTACATTGTTTTTTTAGATATAATGCTATTGCACACTTAATGAACTACAGCATAGCGTAACCATAACTTTTGTATGCACTGAGAAACCAAAAAATTTGTGTGACTTGCTTTATTGTGGTGGTCTGGAACCGAACCCACAGTGTCTCTGAGGTCAGCCTGCATTGTTTTCAGTGGACTAGAAAAACACCAGTTCAGGGTCCTGGAAAGGACCAGTTAAATTTATACTTTGTTTCAGAATTAACTGGAGGAGAAAAAAAATTTTGGCAAGGCCATATCGAGGAGATTGAAAAATTTACAGAGGAAGGAAATCTTTGAAATTATCCTTAGAGTGAATTCATTTTAAGAATTTAAAGCAGTAGGAAAAGAAAGAGACGGTAACCTGTGTGATAAGTCCCTATTGTTGGTTAGGCACTGGAGGGGGAACTTATTTTTATAGATGAGTGAAAAACAGATTAAGCTACTTCCTCAGTATCGTCTCAACAAATGAGTCACAGAGATAGAAGTCAAGCAGAGTGTGTGACTTGCTAAACCATTCTTGATTCCACAACATCCTGAATGTTGCTTCAGGAAGTTATGGATACATAATTAATCCTGTAAATATTTGTTGAATTCAACTAAATTCAAATAATGACATGAGGACTTTACCTTAGTATAATTTTACAATATTATGTTTAAGGAAAACTATTTTTACTCCATGTTTTTCATGTTAGGTTGAAAGGACTGTTTTGGTCTTTGCTTTTGGTATGAAAACGTATTTGTGATACTTGAATATTCTGCTCTGAAATTTGAGAAACTATAAACTAGAGTTATCTTTTGAGTATCATTTTTAGGATAAAAGCCAGAAATGTTCTTGTTCAACTAGTTTTCAAGCAAGGTGCTGACCACATACCTTTTAAAATATTTTTAAAATAATTTGTGGCTGCTCCAGGGACCACGCTTTGAGTACCACTGCTGTAAAACAAATCCTGACTCGTTCTGCATATTCTAAGATATTTCAGAGAGAGTGATGTCACCAGATAACAACATAGGTCATTCCTGACTTCACTCCCCCTCACAAGAACAACAGCGACACCACTGAGAGAATCCTAGAACATGGTGTGAGGCAGAAGTACCCCCGCCCCTGCACCACAGAGACCATGACAGACCTCATTAGAAGGGTAAGAGGAGAGGCTACATGCTAACCTCCTCCCCCAGGCTGGTGCAGCACCATGATGCAGTCTCCCCCTAGCCTACGTTTCCTCCAGTGGGAAAAGAGAGCCCAGGGTGGACATCCAGCTCCCCTAGGATTGTGTGTCACTTCTTGGGAGCCCCCACTCTAGTCTGGCCCCAGGGGGATTAAGGGAGAATCTGATTGTGATGGAGAAGAGGGGAGGGGCTTGCAACAACCAGCACTCAGATCTTAGCAGATTGAGTTCCTATCTGCAGCGCCCAAGTAACAGTCCCAACCAGCGACTTTGCTCATCTGCAGAACCAAATTGGTGAAGCGGTCAGACTGGGGAACTCAGCAGGATTCAAGTCTGCCTGATTTGGGTCCTCAAAGAAAGAGTCTTACCAGCCCTGGAGCCTGATCTTCCACCACCCACACAGGAGAGCTGAGTCACAGCACAACCCACTGCTGAGTGCAGCTCCCAGCCCCATCTGACAAGAAAGGCACTCAAGGACACCTGGAAGCTGCGTAGCCCGAGAACGCTCAAGCGGAGCGCAGCAGGCAGAGCTGATCACCCGCAAAGCCAATGTTGGGTGTGAAGGGTTCCCCTGCTCCTCCCAGGCAGAGGAGCTAATTCATAGGCCAGCCCACTGCTGGTTGTAGCTCAGAGCACATCCTGACCAGAAATCCTGATCAGGAAAACCTGGGAGGCTGCTTGGAGTGGGCCCTCCCATCAGGGGAACTGGGTCATAGCCCCAACCACTGCTGAGGTAGCTCCCAGCCCAACCCAAGAAATCCTGGCAGAACACCTGGACAGCTACCTAGCTAGCAATACTCAAGCATGGAGGCTGGCGGGCAGAGCTGATAGTCTGCAGAGCAAAGTCAATGGCCCTGTAAAGTAAGGCACATGGGGCATGGGTCAGCTTGAGTCAGGTAAGAGCTTTACCAGCCTTGGAGCTGTTTCTCCTGCTGCACCTAGATAGGAAACTAATTCATAGCCCTGCTCATTGCTCAACACAGCCTTCAGCCAGCCCAACCAAGGAATTTAGCCAGAGCACACGGGAAACTGAGTTGCCCATCCAGTAGCCCTCCTACAGTGGCATTTGAACAGAAAGCACAGCCCGTGGCTTTCCCCATCTGCAGAGTAAAACTGATGGCTTAGTCTGGCCAGGGAATTCAGTGCAGTCTTGCCTGATTCAGGCCCCCAAACAACAAGGCATGCAGGCCCTGAGCCCTGTCCTGCCAGGGCCGGGAAGCTAATCCATAGGTTCATCTACTGCTGAGTATAGTACCCAGTCCTGATTGTCTAGTAAGTGTGACCAGCCAACAGGCAACCACAGACCCCATCCTATCACCTCACTTGGGGGGGGAACCAAGGCAGCAGGTCTATCCAACTATTCTTGGTGGAAACACCCCCTCAAACTCAGAGCTCCAGCATGGCCTCACCCCAAAATAGACCCCTGGTAGCCCAACCTGCCCAAGGATGTTACCAGCAGACATCCAGAAACCCAAACTGAGCCGACTGATGAAGATCTGTCTTTGCCAAAGTGAACCTGTAAAGTCTGAAAGAGGAGACTACTTGCTCAATGTGCAGATACCAATGTAAGGAGCCAAGCGTCATGAAAAATCACATGAACATTATACCACCAAAGGAAATTAATAGAACTCCAATAAATGCCCCTAAAGAAATGGAGTTCTATGAACTGTCAGACAAAGAATTCAGACTAGTCCTCTTAAAGAATTTTAGTGAACAAGTACACACAGACAACCAAATGAAATTAGGATAACAATGCATGAACAAACCAAGAAGTTCAACAAAGAGATAGAAACCATCAAAGAAACCAAACAGAAATCCTAGAGCTGAAAAATACGACTGAACTGAAGAATTCAATAGAGAGCTTCAAAAGCAGACTTGACCATGCAAAAGAAAGAATAAATGAGCTAGAACACAGGAAATTTGAAATTATCCAGTCAGAGCAGCAAAAAGAAAAAAGAATAGAAAAGAGTGAAGAAAGCTTACAGGACTTGTATCAAAAGAAACAATATGTGCATTACAGGAATTCCAGAAGAAGAAGAGAAAGAGAAAAGGACAGAAAGTATATTTAGAGCAATAATAGCTGAAAATGTCCCAATCCTGGAGAGAGAAATGGACATCCAAATCCGTGAGGCCCAAAGGATCCCAAGTAGGTTGAAGTTGAATAGGACTACACCAAGAAACATTATAATTAATTTGTAAATAGTCAAAGACAAATAAAGAATTTTGAAAGCAGCAAGAGAAAAGAGAGAAATTACATACAAAGGAAGCCTCATGAGACTAAGGGCACATTTCTCAACAGAAACATTTTAGGCCGGGAGAGAATGGGATGATATATTCAAAATATTGAAAGAAAAATGTCAACCAAAAATTCTATACCTGGCAAAGCTGTCCTTCAGAAATATTGGAGAGAGAAAGATTTTCCTGAAGAAACAAAAGCTGAGGGAGGTCATCACCACTAGACCTGCCTGACAAGAAATGCTAAAAGGAGTTCTTTGAGTAGAATTAAGAGGACACTGTTTAACATCATAAAAACATAAGGTAGCATAAAATTCACTGGTAATGGTAAATACCCCATGTTAATACCCCACTCTCAACAAGGAATACATCATCCAGATAGAGAATCAAGGAAACAGCAGATTTGAACAACACTATAGACAAAATGGACTTAATAGACAATATACAGAATGTTCTATCTGACAAGAGCAGAATACACATTCTTCTCAAGAGCATATAGAACATTTTCTAGGTTAGACTATAGGCCACAAAACAAGTCTTAGAAAATTCTAGAAGATTTAAGTCATACCAAGAATCTTCTCTGACCAGAATGGTGTGAGACTAGAAATCATTACCAGGAGGAAAATGGAAAAGTTCAGAATGCGTGGAAATTGGACAATGCTCTCCAGAACAACCAATGAATCAAAGAAGAAATTAAAGGGGAAGTAAAAAAGTATCTTGAGACAAATAAAAATGGAAACACCACATAGCAAAATTTAAAAATGTAGCAAAAAAAGTTTTATGAGAGATGTTCATAGTGATGGACGCCTACATTAAGAAACAAGAAAGATCTGAAACAATCCAACTCTACACCTTCAGGAACTAGAAAAATAATAAACTGAGCCCAAAGTTAGCAGAAGAAAAGAATAAAGATTAGAGCAGAAATAAATGAAATAGAGAACTGGAAAACAATAGAAACGATTAAAACTAAGAGATGGTTCTTTGAAAAAATAAACAAAATTGGCAAACCTTTATCCAGACTAACCAACAAAAAGAGAAGAGATCCAAATCAATAAAATTATAAATAAAAAAGGAGACATTACAACTGATACCACAGAAATACAAAGAACATAAGAGGCTACTATGAAAAACCATACTCCTTAGAGCTCACCAATGTGGCTGTTAAAACCTTTAATTCTGCCAGCTGTTTTTGAAATACCCAATGACACTGATATGATCGCAGAAAATGGCCTTCAGATGTATGTTACTTATGTGATACATATTACTCAACACGGCTCCCAGGTAAGTCTAGCTTTAAAGCCAACTCCTCCGACACATTCTTAGGCCAAGTTACAAGGTACATAATGTTTACTATTTTATTTATTACCTAAGATGGTTCTCAGCTAATAACTGTTGGAATTATATTTATAGGTCATAGTGTAAGTACCTATAAAATTGTTTATGGGTTCAGTGTCAGAACCGAATTACAGACACCTGGGAGATGGGGACTATGCCTTAGATTCCTTTTGTACACTCTCCAGTCCCGCACAGTGGTGCTCACATAGCTGGTACATTAATTCAGTAAATATTTACCAAGACTTCCTTAGGTGTTCTGTTTTGGAATTCTTACAGAAACAAGCAATTTTGAAAATTTTCTGGGCCTTAAAAATTTAATAAATGAAAGGCACTTGCCATTACTAATCATTGTTCAGAAAGGTGATGTTAACTTAGAAGTGGTGATTAGTGGTTAGAAGTGGTGATTGCTCCATATGTGCCCACATGTGTAAAGTGGAATCCAGGAGTTAAGAGGATACAGAAAACAATATGGAAGAGAATATGAAGAATAGGTTAGAGTTGAAAATGAGCAAAGTCTATTACTTTTTGGATAAATTGCAGCTATAAAATAGTAAACTTTATGAGGAAATATTGGGGAAGAGGGTAAAGTGATATTTAAAAAAAATAAACTCTTCCAATATAATAAGGCATAATCCTAATAGGTTTTGGGGAAAATTGAAGATTTTTTTTTTGATTTGGTGACCTCTTTTGATCAATTGTGATTTTTACAATTCCATACATTCTGAATTACAACTAAATAACTACATATTACCATGTTTTGTTAAAATGCAAAGAAAAAATTTTTGGATTCTTTGAATCTGAACAACCCAGAAACTAAAAGATCCCATCCCTAGATTTATATACTTCATTTTCTTACAAAAATAATTTCAGTTATTATAGCAATATTTATCTGAAAAAGGCAGCCTCTTACAGTAAACTAATAATTGGAATAACCACAGTATCGTTATGAGCTTAGAGCAAAACAAACCTGCAAAGTTACTTTTATTATTTGAGTAATGAAGAGATTCGACAAAAATGAACAACCACAACTATAAAGAAAAAAAGGCAAATGTAAACAGAGGACACACATCAAAACAGAGAAAGTCCAGAAGGCAAAAACATAAATATTAGTAAAATACTTCAAAAATAAACCACTATCACAGGGAAATTTTTTTTGTTTTTTTTTTTTGGCTGAGGAAGATTTGCCCTGAGCTAACATTTGCTGCCAATCTTCCTCTATTTTGTATGTGGGTCACTGTCACAGCATGGCTGACGAGTGGTGTTAGTCCGTGCCTGGGATCTGAACCCAGGCAACTGAAGCAGAGTGCACTGAACTTAACCACTACACCATGAGGCCAGCCCCTCACAGGGAAAATTTTTATGAAAGCAATTCATAAAATAAATGAACACATCTATCTTAAAATATAGAACTCTAAATATTTGATATATTTAGGACACTCTACAAGGCCCACTTACCTGTTATAAACATTTTTTCCTCAGCTTTTTCTGGATGCTGTAGAAATCTATAGGATTTGTATACTTGTTGCAAAAATTTCTCAGTTCTGAAAAATTAAAATAAGTTCTTCAACTTTTACAAAGGAAATAAAAGAAAATGGAGAATCTTTTCACTATAACATAGCATGAAAAGAGTATTTATTTTGCCATGTCATGTGTTAAAAAGTTGTTATTGACATGTACATACAGAATAGTCTATGTCACACAAATAACAAATGAATTGATGAGTTATCACAACAATGGATATGCTCATGTACCCACTGCTCTGGTCAACAAATAGACCAGCCTCCCAGCTCATCCCTTAGGCATCCTTCAAATCACAGTCCTCTACTTTCTCCCCAAAGGTAACCACTATTCTGAATTCTAACGCTATAACTAGTTTTGCTTGTTGTTGAATTATACAATATGTATTCTTTTATCCCTGACTTTTCTTCAGGATTATATTTGTGTACATCATTTGTGTTTGTATAGTAGTATTTGTTCATTTGCCTTGGATAGTGTTCTGTTTTCTGAATATACCACAATTTATTCATCTTCTCTTTTGTTGCTGGACAGTTGAGCTGTTTCCAGTTTTGTTTTGTTTTTTTTTTTTCTTTTACTATAATGGCTGTGCAGCTGTGAACATCTTGTACAATTATTTTGGTAACATACATAGCACTTCTGTTGGAAATATATGTAAGAGTGGAATTGCTGGGTCATAGAGTATGCATAGGTTCAACTGTGGTTAAGTATTGCCAAAATGTGTTCCAAGTGATAACAATTTACCTTCCCACCATCAATATATGATATTTCTACTTGTTCTACATCCTTGTCAACACTTGGCTTTATAGATATTTTTAGTTTTTAATTTTATTGTGGTTTTAATTTGCTTTTCTCTGATATTAATGATAATAAAGTTGAGCAACTTTTGAGGTATTTGCCACTTGAATATCCTTTGTGAGGTACCAAGTCTCCTACTCCATTGAGTGTTCTCTATTTCTTAACTGATTTTTAGAAGTTTTTTATATACTGCGGATAGTACATGTTGCAGATATCTCCCACTTATCTTTACCCACTCCCTTAATGTTATCTTTCAATGAACAAAAGTTTAAATTGTAACATAGACAGATGGTTACCACCTCTCTTCCTTTATGGTTAGTGTGATTTATGTCTTGTTTAAAAAAAAATCTTTTCTTACCCCAAGTTCTTGAAGACATTCTATGTTGACTTCAAAAATTTTTTTAATTTTAGCTTTCACATTTGAGATTGATAATCCTTCTGGAATTATTTTTTAGGTGTGTGAAATAAGGGTTAAAATTTTCTCCTTCATGAAATGGATACCCACTTGTCTTGATACCATTTATTGAAAAGACTGTCCTTAGATTTGTTGACCATAGAGCACTTTAACTGGATTGACGTCCTTCTACCACGTGTGTTTTTTCTACTTGTTTTTAAAATTCTACATATTTAAAATCTTGGTGTACATTATTGGTTTTGTTTGTAGAGTCAACATTCATTTACATTTATCTACAATGTACCCTTTCCCTGCTCTCTATACCTTTCCGTATTTGAGCTTCCTTCTGTTATTATTTTTTAAATATTTATTATTTATTGTTATTATTTTTCTTCACCCTGATTTTTCACTTGTGATGTTTAAAATAGGAATTTTTCATGAAATGTAACCCTTAAATGCTAGCCAACTACTTAAGATTATCTGTCCGAATGCTGGAGAATTAACTGCATTGGACTTACTGTGAGACATGTCAATCGCCACTAGAGTCCTTCTGAAGGGATTTTTCAAGGATGGTTTTGACTATACAGGCATTTCTATTTTAATTTGATATATGTATTCCTGAAAACCTTTGCTTTCTGTTTACGTGCTGGAGATAACAGAAGTTATGGGAAAAGATAGGGTTAGGGACAGATCATTCAAAACCTTTGCAACTTTGAAACCAGAGTACTAACAAAACCAATGACAACCTCAACTAGAATATTAACACAATTTTAAAAACATGTTACATTCCTAATAAATAAATAAAACAAGGCAACTTTACCTGAATGAAAAAAAACGGGGCTCTGGTTCAATGTTTACTTAGGAAGATCCTAAGCACCCCTCCTCCAAGGGACACACTGAACGTACAACTACATATGGAACAATTTACAATGGAAAAAACCCAAAACATAGCTGAGTGATTCCTACACATCAGGCAAATGAGAAAAAAAAACCCACATTGAAGCAGGTAGGAGAGGATGAGACACAACTTGCCATAAAAACCCACTCCTGCTGCAGCAACCCACAATCGGTAGGAAACTCACAATCCTGAGCTTCTCCCTGAGGTTCAAAGGGTTTGAACCCCACATCTGGCACCCCCAATTTTAAGACCTGCCTCTGAGAGACAAGTTCCCAAAACATCTGGCTTTAAAAGCCACTGGGGCTTGTATCCACAAGACCTACAGGTGATAGTGAACAGAGCAATAGTTCTTAAAGGGCTTGCACAGACTCACTGACCCCAGTGCCCAGGGCAGAGGTAGCTGACTGAAAAGCACCAAGAATTTCTGTGAAAGAGGTGAATTTGCTTATCTTAAAGCATTGGACTGAGGGACAGGCATCTAATTTAACACATGTTAGGGGGCTACTGAAGTACTCTCCAAAGTTGGAGGCTGGTGGGCACCATCTTTATTCTCTTCCTCTGCTTTATTCCAGCTTGCTGGTATCTCCCAGAAAGGATATTCTACCCTGTTTGGCACCTTGATCTTTGTGGCTTCTGCCCAGAGGACATCTCTAGATGACTTGGCTCTGGTGGCCAGTGGAGCTTACAACTTGTGGGTCTTACAGGACTGTAACCAATGGAAAAAGAGTTCTTAACCAGCTGTCATCCTCAAGGCACAGAATAGAGGCAACAGACTGAAGCACCCAGTTTTTCTGTGAAAGAGGCCTATTAACTTATCTTCATAGCTGTGCCCTGAGGGGCAGGCTTCTAGTTAAACACACATGTAAGGGCCAACTGTTATCCTCTCTAGAGATCTTGGAGGGTGGGCACTATCTTTGCCCTCTTACTCTTATACTCCAGTGCACTGGTATCTTCTGGAAGGGAGTTTGTATACACATTTGGTGCCCCAGTTTTTACACCTGGTGCCACAGTTTTTGTGGCTGCTGCCAGGGGACACCCCTTAATCATTTGGCTCTGGTGGTCAGCAGGGCCTGTGTTTGTAGATTCTGTGGGACCAAAGCAAATGAAGAGACAGTTCATGACCAGCAACCACCCCAAGTGCACAATAAAGAGACAGCAGACAGCACACCCCACTCTTTCTGTGAAAGAAGCCTATTAGCTTATCTTTATTGCTATGGCCTAGGGGGCTGACTTCTAATTAAGCATACATCTAGGGGCCAACAGTAAACTTCTCCAGGTTCCAGGGAGACTGGTGGGCACCACCTTTACCCTCTCCCTCTCCTGCACTCCAGATCACTACTGTCTCTGAGAAAAGGAGCTGGTGCCCATGCCAGGAGCCAGCCCCACTCAGCTGCTCTCCTGAGAGAGTTCACAGCCTTGCAGGCCAGAGGCCTAAAGCAACTGTAAGCCCCTGAGTCTAGCAACCAGCCACACTGGGGGCCTACTCACTGAAAAACTGCAACAGGAATGTGCTATTAGACCTTGCAGCCAACTGAGCTGGGGCTCCCCATGCCCTATATAGTGACTAAAAGGAACATAGCAGCCACACTAAGCTGAGTATTACAACCAGCTGGCCAGGGAGGCAGCCTAACATCCCCAGGCACCTGAAGCAAGAGCAACCCTGCCACAATAGAAGGACATAGGTAACCCGACAGGGGACGCTCCTGAAATATTTGGAACTCAGGATGAGAGGGAAGTACACTGTTGGGCCTCATAAGTCATCTCTTACATAAGGCCACCTCTACAAGATCAGGAAATATAGCTGATCTACCTAATATAAAATATAAGCACAGAGAAAGAGGCAAAATGAGGAGACAAAGGAACACACTTCAAATAAGTGTCAGGACAAATCCTCAGAAAAAGAACTAAACGAAGCAGAGTTAAAAAATTGACCTGACAAAGAGTACCAACTAATAGTCATAAGGATGCTCACTGATCTTGGGAGAAGAACTGATGAACTCAGTGAGAACTTCAACAAAGAATTGGAAAAGAAATGAAGAATACAATACTGGAAATGAAAAATTCACTAGAGGGAATCAATAGCAGAGTAGATGATACAGAAGAACAGATCAGTGAGCTGTATGAAAGACTAGAGGAAATCACCCAAGCTGAACAGATAAATGAAAAAAGGATTAAAAAGAACAAGGACAGTCTAAGGGACCTCTGGGACAGCATCAAGCACACTAACATCCATATTATAGGTGTCCCAGAAGGAGAAGAGAGAGACAAAGGGGCAGATAATCTACTTGAAGAAATAATAGCTGAAAACTTTCATAATGAAAGGAAAGAAACAGACATCCAGTTACAGGAAGCACAGAAAGCACCAAACAAGATAAACCCAAAGAGGCCCACACCAAGACACATTATAATTAAAATGTCAAGAATGAAAGATAAAGAGAGAATCCTAAAAGCCACAAGAGAAAGGCAACAAGTTACATACAAAGGAAATGTCATAAGGCTATCGGCTGACTTCTCAGCAGAAACCTTATAGGCTAGAAGGGAGTGGAGTGATATATTTAAAATGTGGGAAGGAAAAAACCTACAGCCAAGAATACTCTACCTGGTGAGGTTATCATTCAGAATGGAAGGAGAGATAATTTCCCAGACAAGCAAAAACTAAAGTAGTTTAGCACCAAGAAACCAGCCTTACAAGAGATGCTAAAGAGACTTGTTTAAGTGGAAAAGACTACAAATAGAAATAAGAAAATTATCAAAAAATTAAAAATTAAATAAAATCACAGGTAAAGGCAAATATGGAGTAAAGGTAGCAGATTAACCACCTATGAAGCTAATATAAAGATCAAAAGTACTAAAGTTATCTATTTCCATGATAAGATGGTAATGGATACACACACACACAGAAAAAGGTTAGATATGATATCAAAAACATAAAACATGGGAGGAGGGGAGTAAAAGAGTAGAGCTTTTAGCAAGAGATCACACTAAAAAGACCATCAGTTAACATAGATTGCTATATACCTGGGTTATTATATATGAACCTCATGGTAATCACAAACCAGAAACCTATTATAAGTACACAAAAAATTAAGAGAAAGGAACCCAAATATAATACTAAAGAAAGCCATCAAACCACAAAGGAAGAGAGCAAGAGAAGAAGAAAGGAACAGAAGAACTCCTAAAACATCCAGAAAAAAGTAACAAAATGGCAATAAGTACATTCTTATCAATAGCTACTTTAAATGTCAACATACTAAATGCTCCAATCAAAAGGCATAGGGTGGTCAACCGGATAAAAAAAAAAAAAAAAAAACAAGATCCAAATATATGCTGCATACAAGAGACACACTTCAGACCTAAAGACACTCACAAACTGAAAGTGAAGGAATTGAAAAAGATACTCCATGCAAATGGCAATGATAAGAAAGCTGGGATAGCAATACTTACATCAGACAAAATATACTTTAGAAAAATGTAACAAGATACAAAGAAGGGCACTTCAAAGTGATAAAGGAAACAATCTAACAAGAGGCTATGACACCTGTAAATATCTATGCACCCAACATAGGATCACCTAAATATGTAAAGCAATTATTAACAGACATAAAACGAGAAATAGACAGCAACACAATAATAGTAGGGGACTTTATCACTCCACTTACACCAAACAATAGATCATCCAAACAGAAGATCAATAAGGAAACATTGGCCTTAAATGACACATTAGATCAGATGGACTTAGTAGATATATACAGAACATTCCATCCCTAAACCATAGAATACACATTCTTTTCAAATGCACATGGAACATTCTCCAGGATTGATTGCATATTCGGCCACAAAACAAGTCTCAATACATTTTAAAAAATTAAAATAATACCAAGCATCTTTTCTGATCACAATGGTATGAAACTAGAAATCAACTACAGGAAGAAAATAGGAAAAGCCACCAATATGTGGAGATTAAACAAAATGCTACTGAACACTGATTGGGTGAATGAAGAAATCAAAAAATACCTAGAAACAAATGAAAATGAAAATACAAAATGCCCAAATTTATGGGATACAGCAAAAGTGGTTCTAAGAGGGAAGTTTACAGCAATACAAGCCTACCTCAACAAACAAGAAAAATCTCAAACAATCTAACCATGCACCTAAAGGAACTGGAAAAAGAAGAACAAAAAAAGCCCAAAATCAGTAGAATGAAGGAGATGATAAAAATCAGAGCAGAAATAAATGAAATAGACACCATAAAAAAAATAGAAAAAAAATTAATGAAACTAAGAGCTGGTTCTTTGAAAGGTTAAATAAAACTGACAAACTGTTAGCTAGACTCACCAAGAAAAAGAGAGAGAAGGCTCAAATAAATAAAATCAGAAATGAAAGAGGAGAAATTACAGCAGACACTTCAGAAACACAAAAGATTATAAGAGAATACTATGAAAAGCTATATGCCAACAAATTGGATAATCTAGAAGAAATGGATACATTCTTAGAATCGTACACCCTTCTGAAACTGAATCAAGAAGAAAAAGAGAATTTCAGTAGACAAATCACCAGTAAGGAGATTGAAACAATAATCAAAAACCTTCCCAAAAATAAAAGTCCAGGACCAGACAACTTCCCTGGTGAATCCTACCAAACATTCAAAGAAGACTTAATAGCTATCCTTTTCAAACTCTTCCAAAAAATTGAAGAGGAGGGGAAGCTTCCTAACTCATTTTATGAAGCCAACATTACCCTGAAACCAAAGCCAGACAAGGACAACACAAAAAAGGAAATTATAAGCCAATATCACAGATGAACATCAATGCAAAAATCCTCAACAAAACACTAGCAAATCAAATACAACAATACATTAAAAAGATCATACACCATGATCAAGTGGGATTCATTCCAGGGATGCAGGGGTGGTTCAACAAATGCAAATCAATCAATGTAATACACTACATTAACAAAATGAAGAATAAAAATCACATGCTCATCACAATAGATGCAGAGAAAGTACTTGACAAGATACAGCATCCATTTATGATAAAAACTCTGAATAAAATGGGTATAGAAGGAAAGTACCTTAACATAAAAAGGCCATATATGACAAACCCACAGCTAATATCATTCTCAGTGGAGAAAAACTGAAAGCTATCCCTCCAAGAATAGGAACCAGACAAGGATGCCCACTTTCACCACTCTTATTTAACACAGTATTAGAAGTCCTAGCTAGAGCAATTAGGCAAGAAAAAGAAATAAAAGGGATCCAAATTGGAAAGGAAAAAGTGAAACTGTCACTATTTGCAGATGACATGATTTTATATATAGAAAACCCTGAAGAATCCACCAAAAAACTTTTAGAAATAATAAATATATATGGTAACATTGAAGGATACAAAGTCAACACACAAAAATCAGTTGTATTTCTATACACTAACAATGAAGTAGCAGAAAGAGAAATTAAGAATACAAAACCATTTACAATTGCAGCAAAAAGAATAACATACCTAAGACTAAACTTAACCAAAGAAGTGAAAGATCTGTACACTGAAAACTATAAAACATTGTTGAAAGAAATTGAAGAAGACACAAAGAAATGGAAAGATATTCCATGCTCTTGGATTGGAAGAATTAACATAGTTAAAATGTTCATACTTCCTAAAGCAATCTATAGATTCAATGCAATCCCTATCAAAGTTCCAACACTTTTCACAGAAATAGAACAAAGAATCCTATATTTTATATGGAACAACAAAAGACCCCAAATAGCCAAAGGAATCCTGAGAGAAAAAAGAACAAAGCTGGAGGTATCACACTCCTTGATTTCAAAATATACTAAAAAGCTATAGTAACCAAAACAGCATGGTACTGGCACAAAAACAGACACACAGATCAATTGAACAGAATTGAGAGCCAAGAAGTAAACCCAGACATCTGTGGACAGTTAATTTTCAACAAGTGAACCAAAAACTTACAATGAAGAAAGGAAAGTCTCTTCAATAAATGATGTTGGGAAAACCCGACAGCCACATGCAAAAGAATGAAAGGAGACCATTATCTTATACCATTTACAAAAATTAACTCAAAATGGATTAATGTCTTGAAGGTAAGATCTGAAACCACGAAACTTCTAGAAGAAAACATAGGCAGTATGCTCTTTGATATTGGTCTTAGCAACATATTTTCAAGTACCATGTCTGACCAGGCAAGGGAAACAACAGAAAAAATAAACAAATGGGACTACATCAAACTAAAAAGCTTCTGCACAGCAAAGGAAACCATCAACAAAATGAAAAGACAACATAACAATTGGGAGAAGATATTTGCAAACCATATATCTGATAAGGGGTTAATATCCAAAATATATAAATAACTCACATCTCAACAACAAAGAAACTAACAACCCAATCAAAAAATGGGCAAAAGATCTGAATAGACATTTTTCCAGAGAAGATATACAGATGGCAAACAGGCACATGAAAAGATGTTCAACGTGACTAATTGTTAGGGAAATGCAGATCAAAACTACAGTGAGATGTCACCTCATGCCTGTCAGAATGGCTATGAATAACAAGACAAGAAATAACAAGTGTTGGAGATGATGTAGAGAAAAGAGAACTCTCATATACTGCTGGTGGGCATGGAAACTGGAGCAGCCACTATGGAAAACAGTATGGAGATTCCTCAAAAAATTAAGAGCAGAACTACCATACAATCCAGCTATTCCACTGCTGGGTATTTATCCAAGGAACATGAAAACACAAATGCATAAAGATATATGCACCCCATGTTCACTGCAGCATTATTCACAATAGCTAAGACTTGGAAGGAACCTAGGTGCCCATCAAAGGCTGAATGGATAAAGATGTAGTATACATACACAATGGAATACCACTCAGCCATAAAAAAGGGTGAAATGTTGCCATTTGTGACAACATGGATGAATCCTGAGGGTAGTATGCTAAGTAAAATAAGTCATAGGAAGAAAGTGAAATACCATAGGATCTCACTCATAAGTAGAAGATAAAAACAACAGTGAGCAAACACATAGAGACATAGATTGGATTGGTAGTTACCAGAGGGGAAGGGGGGAGGGAGGAGGGTGAAAAGAGTGATTAGGCACATGTGTATGGTGAGGGATTGTAATGAGTCTTTGGGTGGTGAACATGATGTAATGTACCTAGAAATTGAAATATAATGATGTACACCTGAAATTTATATAATGTTATAAACCAATGTTATGGCAATAAAAAAAAGAGCTAGAAGCAAGATACCTAAAAAAAAAAGAAAGAAAAGAAAAGGAGCCTGTGTACATATCTGGTGTCCCAGCTTTGACACCCAGAGGACACCTCCCTTGATAGCCTGGCTCTGGTGGCCAATGGGGCTTGTGTTCATGGGTTCAATGAGATAGTATTAAACAAAGAAAAAGTTGTTAACTGGCCATCACCCCAGAGCTCAGTGCAGAGGGGTCATACAGAAATGCCCATCTCCCAGTCTTACTCTGAAAGATGTGTATTTGCAACTTTAAAAGCTGCTGACTGAGGGTCTGGGTTCCAGTCAGCCTGAATCCAGGTGCTGACTGTGATCCTTCCCTTTTGGACACTGACAGGTTTGGGCACACCCTCAATTACTGGGAGCCACTAAAAATAAAGTAGGCTCCTTGGACAACCACAAAGATTTGAGAGAAAATCAAGAGCTAGGGCAGGATTGAACAATAAGATTTATCTCCTACACAAGACCACTCCTTCAAGAGTGGGAGAGGTGGATGTTTATGTAATGAATATAAATCAATACAAAGTGTCAAGGAAAATGAAGAACCAGCAGAATATGTTCCAAATGAAAGAACAAGATAAAACCTCAGAACAAGACATGAATGAAATGGAGGTAAGTTATTTACCTGATAAAGAGTTCAAAATAATGGTTATAAAGATGCTCACTGAGCTCAGGAGAACAAAATGAGAATTTTAACAAATAGGTGGAAAATACAAGAAAGTACCAAATAGAAGTCACTGAGATGAAGAATATACAGTCATGCATTACATGATGACATTTCAATGATGGACTGCATACATGACTGTGGTCCCGTAAGACTAGTCTAAGTGTGTAATAGGCTATATCATCTAGGTTTGTGTAAGTACACTCTATGATGTCCACATAACAATGAAATTGCCTAAAGATGCATTTCTCAGAATGTACCCCTGTCATTAAGTGACACATAATTGTAATAACTGAACTAAAAAATACAACAGAGGGGTTCAACAGAATACTAGATAAAGCAGAAGAAAGGACCAGTGACCCTGAAGATAGGGCAGTGGAACTCACCCAATCAGAGCAGCAAAAAGGAAAAAAGAATGAAAAAGAATGAAGATAGCTTAAGGGAGTTATGGAACAACATCAAGATGACTGATATTTGCATTATACGGGTCTCAGAAGGAGGAGAGAGAGAGAAAGGGGCAGAAAACTTATCTGATATCTGAATAAATAATATCTGAAAACTTCCCTAACTTGAGGAGGAAACAGACATCCAGATCCAGGAAGCTTGAAGAGTTCTAAATAAGATGATACCAAAGAGACCAACATCAAGATGCATTATAATTAAATTGTCAGAAGTTCAAGGCAAGAGAGAATCTTAAAAGCAGCAAGAGAAAAAAAAACTTGTGATGTACAAGGGAACCCCCATAAGACTATCAGCAGATTTTTCAACAGAATCTTTGTAGGCCAGAAGGCACAATATATTCAGGGCACTGAAAGGAAAAAAAATGCCAACCAAGAATGCTCTACCTGGCAAAGTTATCCTTCAGAATTTAATGAGAGATAAAAGAGCTTTCCAGACAAGCAAAAGCTAAAGATTCATCACCACTAGACTGGCCTTACAAGAAATGTTAAAGGGACTTCTTTAAGCTGAAATGAAAGGGCACCAATTAGTAATAGAAAAACACGTGAAAGTAAAAATCTCTCTACTAAAGGTAAGTATATAATAAAATTCAGGATAATCTAATGTAAAGGTGGTGGGTTAATTACTTATAAAGCTAGTATAAAGTTAAAAGACAAAAGTAGTAAAAATAACTATACCTATAATAAGTTGTTAAAGGATACACATGATAAAAAGACGTAAATTGTGACATCAAAAACATAAAATGTGGGTGGGGGAGTAAAAATGTAGAGTTTTAGAATGTATTCAAACTTAAGTTGTTACCAACTTAAAATATACTGTTATAAGTTGCTTTATATAAATCCCATGGTAACTACAAAGCAAAAACCTATAGTAGATACACAAAAAATAAACAAAAAGGAATCAAAGCATTCCATCATTACAGAAAATCATCAAATCACAAAAGAAGAGAGCAAGATAAAAAGATTAAAAAAAAGATAAAAAGAAATTACATAACATTTAACAAAATATACAGAAACAATTAACAAAATGGCAATAAGTACATACCTATCAATATTTTAAATGTAAACGTACTAAACTCTCCAATCAAAAGACATCGAGTAGCTGAATGGATTAAAAAAAAGCAAGACCTAACTATACACTGTGTACAAGGGGCTCACTTCAGCTTTAAGGACACAGACTGAAAGTGAAGGGATAGAGAAAGATATTCCATGCAAATGGAAACCAAAAGAAAGCTGGGATAGCTATACTTACATAAGACAAAATAAACTTTAAGACAAAGACTGTAATAAGAGACAAAAATGTCATTATATAGTGATAAAGCAATCAATCCAAAAAGAAGATAAAATTTATAAATACTTATGCACCCAAATAGGAGTATCTAAGCATATAAAGCAAATATTAATAGACCTAAAGGGAGAAAGAGACAGCAATACAATAACAGTAGGGGCCTTCAATATCCCACTTTCATCAATGTGTAGAACATCAAGACAGAAAATCAGTAAGGAAACATTGGACTTAAATGACACATTAGACAAGATGGACTTAACAGATATTTACAGAACATTACATCCAAAAGCAGCAGAATACACATTCTTCTCAAGCACACATGGAACATTCTCCAGGATAGATTTTATGTTAGGCCACAAAACAAGTTTTAATAAATTTAAGAGGATTGAAATCATAAAGCATCTTTTCCAACCACAATGGTATGAAACTAGAAATCAATTACAAGAAGAAAACTGGAAAATTCACAAATATGTGGAGATTAAACAACATGCTACTGAACAAAAAATGGGTCAAAGAAGAAATCAAAAAAATCTTGAGACAAATGAAAATGCATATACAACATACCCAAACTTTTGGGATGCAGCAAAGGCAATTCTAAGAGGGAAGTTTATAGCAATAAATTACTACATCAAGAAATAAGAAAAATCTCAAACAACCTAACTTGACACCTCGAGGAACCAGAAAAAGATGAACAAAACCCAAATTTAATAGAAAGAAGGCTATAACAAAGATCAGAGTGGACATAAATGAAATCAAGACTGAAAATACAACAGCAAAAATCAGTGAAACTAAGATCTGCTTTTTTCACAACCAAATTGCCACCCTTAGCTAGCCTCACCAAGAAAAACAGAGAGGACTCAAATAAAACCAGAAACGAAAGTGGAGACATTACCATTGATACCACATATATACAAAGGATCTTAAGAGACTAATATGAACAAATATGTGAACAAATTGAACAATCTAGAAGAAATGGAAAAATGTTTCTAGAAACATACAACCTACCAAGACTGAATCATGCAGAAATATAGAATCTGAACAGACCAATTACTAGTAAGGATAGTCAATCAGTAATCAAAAACCTCCCAACAAAGAAATGTCCAGGACCAGACGGTTTCACTGGCGAATTATACCAGACATTTAAAGAAGACTTAGTCCTTCTCAAACTCTTCCAAAAATAGAAGAGGAAGGACCACTACCAAACTCATTCTGAGGACAGCATTACTCTGATACCAAAACCAGACAATGACACCACAAGAAAATTACAGGCCAATATCCCTAATGAACATAGATGTAAAAATCCTCAACAAAATATTAGCAAACCAAATTCAATAATACATTAAAAGGATTATATGCCATGATCAAGCAGGATTTATTCCAGGTGTGCAAGGATGGTTCAGCATCTGCAATCAAACAATGTGACACCCCACACTAACAAAACCAAAGGACAAAAATCATATGATCATCCAATAGGTGCAAAAAAAAGAATTTGACAAAATCCAACATCCATTTATGATAAAAACTCTCAACAAAATGGTTATAGAGGAAAGGTACCTCAACATAATAAAGGCCATATATGACAAACTCACAGCTAACATCATACTTAATGGTGAAAAGCTGAAAGCTTTTCCTTTAAGATCAGAACAAGACAAGGATGTCCGCTCTCACCACTTCTATTTAACACAGTGTTAGACGTCCTAGCCAGAGCAATTAGGCAAGAAAAAGAAATAAAAGGCATCCAAATCAGAAAAGAAGAAGTAAAACTGTCACTATTTGCAGATGATATGATATTATATATAGAAAACCCTAAAGACTTCACTCAAAAACTCTTATAACTAATCAAATTCAGTAAAGTTGCAGGATATAAAATTAATATCCAAAAAAATTTTGCATTTCTATACACTAACAAACTATCAGAAAAAGAAATTAAGAAAACAATCTCATTTACAATTGTATCAAAAAGAATAAAATACCTAGGAATAAATTTAACCAAGGAGGTGAAAGACTTTTACACCAAAAACTATCAGACATTGATGAAAGAAATTGAGGATGACACAAATAAATGGAAAGATATTCTGTGCTCCTGGATTGGAAAAAATAATATTGTTAAAATGACTATACTACCCAAAGCAATCTATAGATTTAATGCAATCCCTATCAAAATTCGAACGGCATTTTTCAAAGAAATAGAACAAACAATCCTAAAATTTGTATGGAACCACAAAAGACTCTGAATAGCCAAAGCAATCTTTTTTTTTTGTGAGGAAGACCAGCCCTGAGCTAACATCCGTTGCTAATCTTCCTCTTTTTGCTGAGGAAGATGGGCCCTGGGCTAACATCCATGCCCATCTTCCTCTACTTTATATGGGATGCCGCCACAGCATGGCTGACAAGCAGCGCATCAGTGGGCGCCTGGGATCCGAACCAGAGAACCCTGGCCTGCCAAGCACGAACTAAACCGCTGTGCCACTGGGCCGGCCCCAGCCAAAGCAATCTTGAAAAAGAAGAACAAAGCTGGAGGCATCACACTTCCTAATTTCAAACTATATCACAAAGCTATAGTGGTAAACTGTATGGTACTAGCATGAAAACAGAAACATAGTGCCAGCCCTGATGGTCTAGTGGTTCAAGTTCAGCACTCTCACTTCTTCAGCAGCCCAGGTTTGTTCCCTGGTCCTGGAACCACACGACCTGTCTGTCAGTTGCCATGCTGTGGTGGTGGCTCACATAGAAGGACTTACAACTAGGATATATACAATCATGCACTGGGGCTTTGGGGAGAGAAAAAACAAAAAACAAAACAGAAACATAGATCAATGGAACAGAATAGAGATCCCAGAAATAAACCCACACATATGTCATCAATTTATGATAATGGAGCCAAGAAAACACAACGGGGAAAGGACAGTCTCCTCAACAAATGGTGCTGGGAAAACTGGACCACTGTCATATACCATACACAAAAACTAACCCAAAATGGATTAAAGACTTGAACAGAAGACCTGAAACCATAAAACTCCTAGAAGAAAATCTAGGGAGTAAGCTCCTTGACATCAGTCTTAGTTATGAGTTTTTGGATCTGACACTAAAAGCAAAGGCAACAAAAGCAAAAATAAACAAGTAGTACTACATCAAACTACAAAGCTTCTGCACAGCAAAGGAAACCATCAAAATGAAAAGGCAACCCATAGCATGGGAGAAAATATTTGCAAATTGTATATCTGATAAGGGGTTAATATCCAAAATATATCAAGAACTCATATAATTTAATAGCAAAAAATCAAACAATCTGATTAAAAAATGGGCCAAGGATCTGAATATTTTTCCAAAGAAGACATACAAATGGCCAAGAGGCACATGAAAGGTGCTCCACATCACTAATCATCAGGGAAATGCAAATCAAAACCATAATGACATATTACTTCACACCTGTTAGAATGGCTATTATCAAAAAGACAAGAGATAACAAGTGTTGGCCAGGACGTGGAGAAAAGGGAACCCTTGTGCACTGTTGGTGGGATTGTAAATTAGTGCAGCCGCTATGGAAAAAATTATGAAGGTTCCTCAAGAAATTAAAAATAGAACTACCATATAATCCAGTGATTCTTCTTCTGGGTATTTATCCAAAGGAAAGGAAAACACTAACCCAGAAAGATATCTGCACCCCATGTTCAATGCAGCATTATTTATAGTAGCCAAGATATGGAAGCAACCTAAGTGTCTCTTGATGGATGAATGGATAAAGAAAATGTGGTATATATAATATGGAATATTATTCAGCCATAAAAAAAGAAAGAAATCTTGCTATTTGGGACAATGTGGATAGACCTTGAGGGCATTATGCTATGTGAAATAAGTCAGACAGCAAAAGCCAAGTACAGTATGATCTCATATGTAGAATCTTAAAAACAAAAACAAAACACTGAACTCATAGATACAGAGAACAGATCGGTGGTTGCTAGAGGTGGAAGTTGGCAGGTGGGCAAAATATATGAAGGTGGTCAAAAGGTACAAACTTCCAGTTATAAAATAAATAAGTCATGGTGTTGTAATGTACAGCATGGTGACAATTGTTCATAATACTGTATTGTATATTTGAAACTTGTTAAGAGAGATCTTAAAATTTCTCATCACAAGGAAAAAACATTTCCGACTATGTGTGGTGATGGTTGTTAAATAGACTTATTGTGGTGATCATTTTGCAACAAGTATTTAAATCGAATCATTATGTTATACACCTGAAACTAATATAATGTTATATTTCAATTATACCTCAAATAAAAAGTGGTGAAGGTAGCTTGATGGAAAGGGAGGGCAATAATAAAGGGTTGAAGATACCAAGTTATGGAAAAAAGACAAAATCAGAATGATTGGAGAGAACTATGCAGTGAGCATTTCCGAGTCAGAGCAGGGGTCTCATTTAAGCCCAAAGAACAAGGGCTCAATGGGAAACCAGTGTAGTATTACAGAGCTTCCTGTTCCCATCCGTATTGGTGATTTTGCTTTCAGGTGCTGTTACTTAGTTACATGAACCAGTAAGACTTCTAGTTACACAGACAAGATCTACCCATTTAGCAATTTTGTTTAAGCTAATTGCTATGGAAATGTGGGTTGTAGCAGAATAGACCGAACTTGATATTTGCCTTACTCATAATCTTTAGAAATGTCATGAGCTGAATTGTGCCCCTCCAAAATTTATGTTGAAATCCTAACCCCTGTACCCAAGAATGTGACTATATCTGGGAATAAAGTCTTCAAAGAGGTAATTAAGTTAAAATGAGGTCATTAGGGTGGGTCCTAATCCAGTATGACTGGTGTTCTTCTTAGAAAAGATTAGGATGCAGACACACAGAGGGACGACCATGTAGACACACAGGGAGAAGACAGCCATTTGCAAGCCAAGGAGAGAGGCCTCAGAAGAAACCAACCCTGGAACACCTTGATGTTGGTGCTTCTAGACTCTAGAACTTCTAGGCTTGAGAACTGTGAGAAAATAAATTTCTGTTGTTTAAGCCACCCATTCTGTGGTACTTTGTTATAGTAGCCATAGCAAACAAATACAGAAAATAATTACCACTGCAAATAAAAAAGCCCTTGTAGACCATCATAGGCAAAGTCAAATGCCTGCAGGGGTCAGGAAGGCAATAGAGGTGAGAAGGGTAGAGGGGCTGCCCTGGAGAAGGCATGACCCATCCACAGGGGGCAGGTGCTCTCAGTTTCAGCCGATTGTGTGTGTGGCCTTGGTGTGGCGAGATCATTTGATTTTTTTCAAGAGAATCCATGTCTGGATTTTTATATAAAATTGCTCAATTCTTAAAACCCTGATCAAAGAAAATATGACAGAGTTGGGATCCAGCCTTTGGGCTCCCAGTTGTGACCTGCTAGAAGGTAACGGACTGTACAAATCTACACATCAATTCCTCAGGGAGCTTCAAAATGAGGAGAGTTGTGTGATGGTTATATGTGGTGTGGCCCCAAGGTGTGGATTTGTACCAACTGAATTCAAGATCTGGTTATTGCTGGAATTTCATGGGATCTCCATGATGTGTATTGCAGACATTGAGATCAGAGTTAAATTCAATTGTCACTTAGATTTCCTATTATTCTTTTATTTTCCTATTATTGGACTGTTTCATCCATGCTTTCCCCCCAAGAGTATAAAGATGAGTTTCCTTCTGCCTTTTCAGAGTTGGTATCTCTAGGATAAATCCCAACACTTTGCGAAAAATTAGGACCTACTGCAACAGCCTAAAACTCTTCCTCTAACTTTATTCCTTATCACTACTTTATTTAACATGAAAACAATGGGTAGAAAAAAATTAAAGCGTTTCTAACAAATGTAGCTAATTAGATTCTTAAGTCTCTTCTGTAACATAAAACTGAAATAGTGTTGAAGCTGGAGCACCAATTAACAGGACTTGTCATGGAAAGAACACTCACAGAGCAAAACTTAATGCCACGTTTTTAGATTTGCGTAATGGTTTGTTGGCAAGCCAGGTCTTTTTTCCCGTTTCTTTGCCTGTGTTAAACGCTTTCGAAGGGTGTAGGCAAGTATTCTTGTCAGCAGGAACTTGGCAACTAATGTTTCCTTCCTGGACCCCCTGTGCCTTGCTTCAGCCTCAAGACAGTGAGACAGCCAGCCACCCATGCCACGTTTTATGGATCTGATGCTATGAAAAGGAGGGCAGTAAATTAGGGGGAGCTGGATTCGATCTGTCTCTTTCAGAACACCCCACTTTGCATATGTGTGTTGCCAGCAGAAGTTTCTGAGACAACACGATGAAGTGAAGGTCTGCTTATATGATTTTATTATTTTTTCAGCTGACTTGGCCCCAGTGGATATATGGAAGGTGAGAGGGGAAAAAAATGATTAAATTTCCTACTAGTAAAAACATGCTTTCCCCTGCTTCTCAGTATGAAACTAAGGAATGGTGGACAAATATTTCTATGAAGTAATAATTGCTCCTTCAATAAGATTCCATTTGTTTAAAAAAAAAGTCAGTCTATGCCAAATACAAGTGAAAATGTGCATGGAATCATGCTGGAAAGTATAGATATATTCAGCATGAGATCAGAGAGACAACTAGATTTTATGAGTTTCCACTGTTGCTGCAGGAAGATGAAATCTATTTAATCATATACATATGCTTATTATGTATCAGATGGATAGATAAAACTCCATTCACTGAGTGCCTAGTTCCAGGTACTCCTAGGTACTTTACATACATTACCTAATTTAGTCTTCACTTTGTATGGAAGGTACTATTATTTCCATTCTACAAGTGAAAAGCTGAGGTTCAAAAAGGTTAATTACTTGCCTAAGGTCACACAGCTAGTAAGAGGTGGCAGGAAGACTCCAACCCTGTCCTGTCAGGTGCTGAATTTCATGCTCCTTCCATTTTGACTGGTGAAATATAGATAAAATGAAGCTGACCTTCAAAATTGGCTAAAATTTATATAAATATAGTGTATGGGTGTTGCTACATGCTAGGCAATCCTGGAGCATATGAAAAGAATAAGCCTGATTATGCTAAGTGAAATAAGTCAGAGAAAGAGAAATACCATGTGATCTCATTTATATGTAGAATCTTGGAAAAAAAAAATCAAGCTCATAGATATAGAACAGATTGGTAGTTGCCAGAGGTGGGGGTGGGAGGTGAGTGGAATGGGTGAAGGCAGTCAGAAGGTACAAACTTTCAGTTGTAAAGTAAATAATTTATAGGGATGTAGTGTACAGTATGGTGACTACATTCATAATAGTGTATTGTATATGTGAAAGTTGCTAAGAGAGTAGATCTTAAAATTTCTCATCACAAGAAAAAAAATTGGAACTACGTATGGTGATGAAAGGTAAATCTTATTGGGGAGATCATTTCACAATATATACAAATATTGAATCATTATGTTGTACACTGAAAATTAATGTTAAATGTCAATTATATCTCAATAAAAAATGAAGCATGTTCAGTTATATTCCTCTAGTTTTAGCAAATTTTTGTGTATAGTATTAATAAAGAAAATTATTTTTAAATTAAAAAAAA
Source organism: Tapirus indicus (assembly GCA_031878705.1). Taxonomy (NCBI): domain Eukaryota; kingdom Metazoa; phylum Chordata; class Mammalia; order Perissodactyla; family Tapiridae; genus Tapirus; species Tapirus indicus. Next base: position 45,618,828 of record CM062925.1, read on the forward strand.
AGATTAAGCCTGGCACTTTGCTATGAAGGAGGTCAAAGTGGAGACAAATGCATAAGTGATAGCAAGACTCCTGTGACCAGCACCACTGGCAAAGAAGATGGTGTGGGATCATGGGTGGGAGCCATTAGGATGTTGGGGATGCTTCCTCGAGATGACATTGGCAGGTTATGAAGGATGGCAGGAGTCTGCAACACTGTGCATAGAGGACAAAGCATGTGCGAGCACAGGAAGACGAGCATGTGATGTGTTCAGCAAAGGACAGCATGTTCTGTGTCTGAGGAAATGGAAGAAGGGGCCGAAGAAGTGGATTGGGGTCATTTCATGTTATCCTTTTCTGTAAGATCACCAGATAAAGAATTTTTAGAAAAACAGCTAGTAGCAGTGTAAAAGACGAATTAGCAAGGGTGAGGGAACCCAACTTGAAAGATATAAAAAGAGTCTCAATGGGAAATGATCAAGGCCTGAATTACGGCAGCAGTGTCCAGGATAGACGAATGGAAGACATCCCACAGCTAGGTGATGCCACCAGCTCAGAATGAGTGTAGTCTCTGGTCTGAAGACTAGGTGGGGACCATCAGCAAAGATGGTCCTTCCGGCCAAGGAGCCATTTTGATGGGAAGAAAGGTTTAGGATACTCAGGTGGATGACGTCTTTGGTCCTCTTCTGGCTTGAAGGGATTTCAGCTTATGAGAAGTCCATGTCCTGTTCTGGCTAGGGATTGTGGAATGTTTGAGTTCTGCCTCATTATTCCACTGTCTCTCAGAGGCAAGAGGAATTGTGCGATTTTTGGAGCATATCTGAATTATCTGAGGCAGCCTGGAAAAATTCAGTCCCCATGCTGTGGAGTTTTCCAGAGATACCTGGCAGAAGAGTGTCCTAATTTCTGGAAGAAGCATGGAACTTCCAAGGCATTTAAGACCCTTGTCTTGTAAACCCAAGGATGCCTGCTGGGATTTGCTTTCTGAATTACAAAGGCACACCTTCTTGTCTTTCAGCTACTCCAATTTCTCTTCCTTCACTGTAAATCTGGAGTAGAATAAATTAGGAAGAGTGGATTTCTTTAACTTCAAAGTGTGACAATACATGGCTGGAGACTGCTCCCCCATCGCTAGAGGGCACCAGTTGCATGTAAAATGTCTAGGTATCAAAGTCCATAAATATTCTTCAAATACAGCAAAATGTCACATGGAAATGGCTTACAACAAGGTAGCTTCCCCACTACCCTGTCCTTGTTAACTCCATTTCTGCTACTGTGTAAAAGGAACATGCTAACTTTGACTTTATAGCGTTTTCAGAATTTTCTTTTAATTTAGAAATCTAATAAGTTGGAGATACGAAGAACATGTTTTTCACAAAATTATATGACTACATTGTCTTTGCTACCACTTACCTCTTATGTGCCAGATAATGTGTAAGACCTTAGATGAACTTTGCACATGGTTTTATTTCAGATCCTGCAGCAAATGAAAATGGTTGGTATGGGCAGAATGTCTCCCCCGGATAGCAAAACTGCGAGATAAAATTCACCACTCTACACTGTAGAGCACAGGTGTCTCTATCAAACCTAGATGTTAGGTTCTTCTATTGAAAATTTAGGAAGAAAAACTGCTCAGACATTTGGTTTATGTAGCCCTGCATGGAACTGCACAGAAACAAATTGTCATGAAGCAGCTGCCAATGGTCCAGTTTCCACTGGCTTTGCCTCTGGGGACAGATCCCTTGTGCTGAGATCTTGCGTGAATTTATACAAGCAAAACTGTGTTCATTGTTTCTCATCTGCAGTGTTTTCCCTAATCCAGTTTTCTGCTTTGGCAAAAAGAAGGGAAGTAGCATTCACCATGGAACTATTTGATTCTGTTGAGTGCTGACAGGTACTCTGCCTACCCCAGGCATACCCAATATCAGGTCAGCTATAATTGGCACCTGGTGAGAGCGAGGTCACAAAATTCAGGCTGTGGGAGCGAGTGCATTAGGGCCTCTGCGACAGCAGTTGCCGTGCATTTCTGAGTGGTGTCAGGCAGGATCTTCAATCACAGTGAGCTCTGTGCTGTATACTCTAAAAATGGAAATGAAACCACCAGCTCCTGACCAGACTGTGGGAGGCTTGATGGATGAGCTTAGTGAACCCAGGAGAAAGGAATTAGCCCAAATAGAAGATAAAAAGAGGATTAAGAAGTGTGAGGTTTTCTTGCCCTTGGAATCTGTGCATCTTCTCCAGGACTGAGGCTAGTGATTTGAAGGGGGGCTTCCAGTGTGAGGACAGGGCCCGCCGGCAGACAGCATACTGAGAAGGCACCAAGTGCCTGGCACTGGGCTAGGTTTTATGTCAGCTCAACAGTCTTAAGAAGAACATTTATTCCTGTTTAATGGGGGAGAAATGGGGCTACAGCAATTTTTAAAACTTTTCCAAAGTGATACTGCTCATTTTAAGAGGTAACAGGATAATAAGTAACAGCCACCACTGACCACACACATACTCCGTACCGAGCGCCATCCTCCTCTCTGATTCTTACAACACCACAAGGGAGATGCCATCACACACATTGTGTGCACTAGAAACCCGAGGCTGGGAGAGTCACATCACTTACCCAAGTTCACCACCACCTTCACCTCCTCCTGACTCAGTCACCACTCTTCAGTCATTCTCTGCCACACCATGTGCTCAGATTTGCTTTCTAGAATTAAAAAAAAAAAAAATCCTGATAAACTAATCCATATGCATACACTGGAAAAACTGTTAAAATCAGATTGCCAAAACCAGCATCTCCCAGGCATTTGGCAGAACAATGACCCTGTGATTCTATCCACGCAGAGTCCCGTGGCCAAACACATTTGGGAAATTTAACATGTGTGTCTTCCTCTTAGAGATTCCTAACCTACCATGTGAAATCCTAGAACACAGAAGAAACTTTCTTGATCAAGGACAGCACCTTTTGTTGGCACAAACCACGTATGCCTCAGTTATGTGACCTTGTGCCTCAGCCTCCTCATCTGTGAAACGAGCTAATCCACAATAAAAGCAGCTAGAGCAGCTTCTATATGAGCAGTGACGATTATCGCTAGCATCATCTCCACCTGTAAACAAGGCTCCTGGAGCATGCACATGCGTTGGCAGCTGCATTCACAACTGTGAGCCAGTCTTCCAGAGCCCCCTTGACACAAGGGAAAGTCTGGTTGGGGAACAGATATGGATTGTTCCATTGAACAGTTATGGGCCATGCTTTACTTAAACTTTCTGTGTCTCAGCTTCCTCATCATAAGATGAGAATAAATAGTCCCTCTTATTTTTGTGAGCAAATAGCTCAACAGGTGTGAGTTGTTATTATCATTAGAAGGCCAAGGGAGAACACCTGTCAAACACGACAGTGTGAAGCCACAGGAGAAAATTAACTTCCCCAAATGCATCTTCGAAGCCATTTTGGTAAAGAGTAAAACTTTCTTCACTTTAAAGTTTATTTAGACCAAAGCATATTTGAAGGTTAATCTTCTCATTCCTTCTTGGGAGAAAGTATGAGAAAGCAATAAAGGAAGGAATCAACTGGTTTGGAAAAACATACAGAGAAGAGTGAACGAAATCTCTGGAGAAGAATTCCGACCTCTCCCTTCCCTTTGGAGGAGCAAGTCTGAAAGGACATCAGATTCCATCTGTTGGAAGGCACGGCTTCCTGGGAAGGTGTGCAGGGGTACGGGCCAAGTGAGGCAGGGGTGTCAAAGTGAAAATGGGTGCATATAAGGGACACTGTCTATTAATTTCTCAAGATTCCATGTAATCCTCTAAATAAATTCAACCTGTTTCCATTCAAGTAACTGTCTCATTCCATGGATGTTTAATATGGAGGAATAATAGATATTCCTCTGGAAAAATACTGAGAAATTGCAGGCCTCGTCATTCCTTCCTTGGACCAGTTTCCCTTACTCTGCTCCTGCCCCCTGTAAGCTCACAAGGTTTGTAGATCTCAGCCATGGGGAGCTGAGTTGGACAATGGGTGAGGGCCAGGAGGTGGCAGAGGAAGGATAAGTTGGGGAAGGTCAGAGAATGATATTCAGAAGGACAGAGAGCCTTCTTGTCTTAAGACTGCTTCAGCTGCACCTTATTCACACAGGCTAACCAATCTTGTAGTGGGGGAGGGAGAGAGAACAACCAAGCAAGAAAATGTTGCATACAAATTACAGAACGAAAAGAAAGAACATATATTTGTGTGTATGTGTGTATATTTGTGTGTGTGTGTTTTATATCAAGACCAGGAAATACATGTTCTGCAAATCACACATGTAGGGTAGCTTTTTGGATATGATTGGACATAGTAAGTCCAATCACATTTGACATCTTAAAGCATTGCACTTAATAAATTGCCTTTTTTACTTAAAAAAAAATAAATCTGTGTTAAAGATGAGTTCACTGGAAGCATGACAGGATTTTTCAGATTAAGCCAAGGGAGGGAATCTTTATGGTTGCTGGATAATACACGGAAAACACTTGTCATCAAAGTAGGCGCTGAATAAATGTTAGTATCTTTAGCTTTCCCTTTCTTCGTGAAAAAGGGATAAAAAAAACAAAGTCAGGTAGGATGGAGAAGAAATAGGGAAAGAGAGGAAAGAAAGAAGAAGGAAGCTAAAGAAAGAAAGAAAATTTCCCTCCAAAAGACTATACCAGCTAAGATATGGAATAAGTTTATACGTTTAAGTGTTGATGACATTTGTGGACATTTTTGGGTGTTTTTCACAGTACATCTTGTGGGTAAATCCCGTAGTAAAGAAGGATTTTTTTTATTAGACTTTACAGCCAATTCACTATACAACACAGATTGCACATCTTAAAGAGATATGACCACCAATCAGAATGGACATTTCTTTCTGTGCTTGTTTCTTCTCCCTGAGTGTTTTAAAGGGGAAAAAAAAATTAGCAGCAGTTGTGAACTGTACCTTTAAAAACTAATCTTTGAAATCAGGCTGTGATCATCTTGTTGACCTTGGTTGGACCATATGATTCTCTTGAAGTCCAAAGGCATGAATAGATCTCTTTGTGTACTCAGTCCCCATCCAAGCCAAGCCAGCCTGGGTTTTGTTTTGGCATGTCTGAAAGAATGCCATGGACAAGTAGGTTTTGATTTACAGATACACATAAGTAGATGTGATTTCCTTTCCAGGAAAAGGGCACAACGGCTAACCTGCTTCAGTTTATACACACGGGGCTCTTTTAGAAGCCTGTATTGTAGTCGGGGCTTGGTCAAAGTGGGTCCTTGAGCAGGAAGCACTGCTCCAAAATGCTTGAAATCTGAAAAGCCATCAAAGCAAGGAGGTGGTAGGGAGACTTGCACAGAAGAAGAAGTTTGGGGACAGGAACCTAAACATCTCAGCATAAAGGTTTCATAAATTTCACATGCATCTAAATTTTATTTCTCTGGATCTGGTTCTCTCTGTTTTAGTTACTTCCTGTTTTTCAGGCATGGGTGGTCCTTTTGCCTGGAAACACCAACTGCTATGTTTTTTTCTGACGTGTGGTTTTCTGTCGGATAAGATTTCTATAATAAATGAGGTTGATTTGGTTCAGTCAGCTTGGTGTCAATTTTCCAGTTGTGTACATGGTTCTTTTTTATCTCATAAGCAACAGCTATAACTTAACCATTCCCAAAGCTCAACAACATTTACGGGAGCCCTAGAACAACGACTTTTTGGTTAAGTGAACTTTAGTTAAGTTTAGCAAAGAGATAAATAGGTCGTGCCCCTTTAAGCAACAGGACTCCTCCACTAAGAAGCCGCTCAGCCAGTTTGATGGCTAAAAGAGGTCAAGGCTGCCTCAGTTTCCAGGCTGGCTACCTTTGCACAGACAAAAATTGTTGCACGGCCACAGGTTGACCCGTAAGCCTAGGGAAATGTCTGTGTTGCTCAGAGGGCACATTAAGGAAAAGTGTCTTTGCAGTTTTTCCAGCCCTATTCTACACATTTGTCCTTTGTTCCCTGATAACTTAGACAAAGAACGCCTCTGTCCTTTGGTTGGCCTCTCCTTTGTGGAGCCTTCTGCTCCCTTTTGTATTCTACACTCCATCAAGACTGTTCCTGTGACCGGAAGGTGATAAAAGAAACACATTTCAAATAGTAAAAGCAAGTGTCCAGGAAGGATCTTGCCATCAGGTTAAAACAAATGAAAAAGCCAGGCCTCTAGTTTCTCCCCTGGATCTGGAACAGCTGAGGGAGGCCTATCAGCGAGGCTCTGAGCAGCTGTCGGCAGGCGCAGCCGGCTTGCCCACTCCGCTGTGCTCATCAGAGGCTGGACACTAGGGGGCAAGGAGACATGTCCAGGGCAGCTGCTCGCTCCACAATTTGGACAGCTTTTGCTTCCCTTTGTCTCATGTCAGTGTTTTTTCCTCCCCACTTGTTAAAACTATTTCTCACCTTCCCTCCTTTCCTTTCGTTACTTGTCATTTTTTTGCCCTCTGCTCAAAAATCTCGACTTCTCTCACCATCCTTCCACCTAGTAAATCCCCTGAAGTCCCAACTCTATAGTGTGTCCCCCTCTGTAATCATGGCAGTGATAATCATGGCTATCAGTTGTTGAGGGCTTATCATGTGCTTTTTACCTCACTTAGGTATTCTAGTCACCTTTGAGGAGGTGTGCTAATCAGGACAGGCTAATTGTTGCAAGAAGCAGCCTCAGAATTGCAGCGAGGCTGCTTCTTGCTCTCACGCAGAGTCATGCTGGTGTTCTGGGCTGAGAAGCTCTCCTGGGAGGCTCACCTTCATGCAGTGAGAGCAGGGTTCCAATCTCCTTTCATAAAGTGCCGCAGTCTTCCTGGTGTCTTGCATAGAGGGAAGGGAGTGCATGGAGGATCACAGGGATGTTTTAGGGCCCTGGCCTCTGAGAGGCATCCCACCACTTCTCCTACATTCTATTGGCCACAGGTCTGACATATGGTCGCTCCCAGCTGCAGGGGAACCAGGAAATGCAGGATGAAGACGAAACTGTCGGAGGGATGCAGCATGGTCTCTTCTCCAAGTGGGTGCTGTCATCCCCTCCAGGGGAGGGGAGTGAGGCTCGGAGATTCTGAGTCATCAGCTAGTAGACAGTGGAACCTGGGCTCCAGCCCTGTAATCTGACTCCAGAACTACACTCTTAACCTTGTGTACTGCTCTCTCCGTCTTCCAATAAAAATTGATTCCCTCTCCTAGGCTAACACTTTACCTTGTACAAATCTTTACTCCCCTTCTTGTCACACTTTTCACAACAGGTGTGCGGCACCTGTGGTACCAGACTGTGAACGCCCCAGGGAGAAGGAAGGCTCGTTTTCATATCTGTGTCATCAGCAGACAGCACAGAGCCTGAGACACAGCGGTGCTCAATAAAAGTTTGATGAATGGAGAAAAGCTGTGGTTTGTGTGGAGGCTCATGGAAGGGCATCCAGAGCACTTTGGAGAGATTGGATTACTTCACTATACAACCTTCTAGACTACAGTCAAGGAGTCCGGGTTATTGCAACAATTACCCTCATGTAGCTATTTTCAACCCAGCCATAAGCCGGATCCTTTAAAAATGTAAGTCAGAGCATATCTTTCTTCTGCCCAAATCTGTCCAATGGCACACTTGCACTCAGATCTTGGTGTCTTAATGCCATGCTCCAATAAAAGGAACCAGGGCTCCTAAGAGAAATGGCTGATTCTAGGGTGGAGACAGGGAAAATGCAAGATGGGCCTGGAGCATCTTGTGGTACCAGGAGATGAGGATATACTGAAAACAAAACAAAACAAAATAAAAAACAGGGACGTGTCAAATGGATGCAGGAGCCAACCTGAAAGAGCTCCTGATGTCCAAATCCAGAACAATTGGAGAAATAAAATAATTTAATTGGATTATAATCCAAATAACAAAATAATTATCCATGAGTCTATGTTGATATAAATAACTAAATAACTAGATAGACGAGAAGAGACAAATCTTTCTTACAAAGGAATTCCAAATATTAAACATAAGAGGAATGAAGGAAATAGAAAATCACCATGAGAATACCATTTGCTGCAGTCAAGATCCACTGATGGATGTTAACATTAGTGAGCAAAACTTTAAAGAGAGGCAGGATATTTTCAGAGCTTCCAAGGATCTCCTCCAAAATATTCAATAATTACTGTGGCAGTTTTAACATATATCCACAATTTCTTTGCTAACTCCTTACTGCAGGAGGTGGAACTTAATTTTCCTCCCCTTCAGTGTGGACTGGACCTATGATTCCTTCTAATGAACAGAGCATGAAAAGGAGAAAATAATAACTTCACAGTGGAGAAACCTGGCAGACACCACTTTTATCAAGCGATCAAAGTTAACATCACTAGTAGTAAATTATGGTGATACCACGTACCCCATGATATGTGACAAGAAGGTCACTTAATTTCTGTGTTCTTCCCCCAAACCCATAACCCCAGTCTAATCATGAGAAAACATCCAACAAACCCAAATTAAGAGACATTTTACAAACACGTGACCAGTACTCTTCAAAAGAGCCAAGGTCATGAAAACCAAGAAAAGAATGAGAAGATGTCACAGATTTGGAGGAGACTAAGGAGACCTGATGACTAAGTCCAGCATGGTATCCTGGATTGGATTCTGAGACGGAAAAAGAACACCAGTGAGTAAACAGGTGAAATACGAATAAAGTCTGTAGTTTAGTCAATAGTTTTGCACCAATGTTAATTACTTAGTTTTGATAAATGTGCTATGGTTATATAAGATGTTAACATTAGGGGAAACTGAGTGAAAAGTATATGGGAACTTTCTAGATTATCATTGCAATTCTTTTATAAATCTAAAATTATTTTAAAATAAAATATTTCTAAAAACACTGAAGAAAAAAAGCCCTCTCCATTTCATGCTGAGTCAAATCCAAAGTCCTTTTCAATAGCCCACAAAGTCTGACACGATGCTCACTGGTCCCACTCTGTCCTAGTCTTCTCTCATTCCCTCCCTACCTCAGACAACTTCAGCTACTCTGGTTTTCTCCCTGTTCCTCCACATTCCTAGCATGCCCCCACCTCTGGGCCTTGACATTTATTGTTCCCTTTGCCGGGAAAGCTTCCCCCAAGGATATCTTCACAGTTACTTCCCTTATCTCTTAGAGATCTTTACTCAGATGTCGCCTAACCATGAGACCTTCTCTGAACAAGCTCTTTAAAAGAACACACAGGTCTGGCATACCCTCTCCCGTCTCCCGCTTTACTTTTCTCCATTGCTTTTATTATCACCTGTCATGCAATATATTTTATTTTTTCTTATCTATCTTCCTTGTGGTAGAATAATGGCCCCCAAGGATGTCCATATTCAAATCCCTGGAACCTATGAATATGTTAGGTTACATGGCAAAGGGGAATGGAGATTACAGATGGGATTAAGGTTGCTAATCATCAGACCTTGAGATGGGGAGGTTATTCTGGATCGTCTGGGTGGGCCAATATAATCACAAGGGTCTTTAAAAGTGGAAGAGGGAGGAAGAAAATAAATGGGAGTGATTCCATGTGACTCAACCCCTGGTTTGGGAGATGGAAAGGAGCTGTGAGCCAAGGACTGTGGGAAGCCTCTAGAAGCTGGAAAAGATTAGGAAACTCTTTCCTTAGGGGCCTCCAGAAGAAATGTAGCCCTGCTGATATCTTGATTTTAGTCCAATGAGACCCAGATGAAACTTCTGCTTTACAGCACTCTAAGACAAAAAATTTCTGTTGTTTTAGGCTACTAAGTTTCCGATAATTTGTTACAGCAACATAGAAAACTGACTCATAACATGAACAAAATCGATGACCCATCGCTCATGCCCATATGGGATCTCGGGTCTGATGAGCGCTGTCATTTGCCCAGTGTGGGAACTGATGAGCAAGGCAGGGACTGGGTTATTATAAATTCCCAGTGGTGATCAGCAAGTCAGTGAGATTCTATGAGCACAGGTGTATCCAAGGGGGTGTGTGAGTGTGAGTGAGTGAGGAAGAGCGGTGTCTGTTGTGTGGAGTACCTGTCATACACTCAGACACCTCACAGGCACAGTCCTTATCTTTGAGGCAAATGCTATGAGTAAGTCCTTTACCATTTCTCGTGCTCAAGATTCAGAGTTTCTAGGTGAACTTGGAAAACATTTCTGTTACTGAACCAGGTTCATTTTCTGGCGCATGATTATGCCAATCACTGAGATGACAAGTTTGCAAAGAGAAGGGATTTAATCACAAGGTGGCATGAGGAGGTGGGAGAATCAATCTCAGATCTGCCTCCCCGAATATGGGGACTCAGGGATATTTATGGGATAAGAGGGCAGGGTTGTCTGAAGTGTGGGAATAGATGATTGGAGGGAAGGAGAAGTGAGGTGATGATGGTCTGCACAAATGTAGTCAAGCTTCATGCCTCTTCATAGGACACATGTTCACAAAATGGTGGCAGCCTCATGATCTGAGGGTGGAGTTTTAGCTCCTTGACGTCAAAAGATAACTTGTGGAGCATTTACACAGGCCCAGTTGGTGGGCTGGCAGTTTCAACTGGCCTGAACTGGACAAAGGATGCTAATTCCTGAAAAACAGCCCAAACATCTGTTACCATGGTGACCCAGGCACCAGGGAGATGTTATTTATAGAAACCTAGTGGGAGTTGGATAGTATATTGCCTAAGCACCACAGTTAACAATGGGTGGGTGAACAACTAAAACCTATAATTAGTAATTGCAAAAACAACTTTAGTTACTAGCTACCTAATCATAAATGGCTGTTTACTGGTTTCATTTCCAGACATTTTGCCTGAGTACCCTGCACTATCCTGTCTGCTCTAGACAAGAGAGATAATATTGGCCACGGCATCCTGGAGCTTTATGTTTAGGGCTGACTCTGAGGGATTAAAGAAATCTTTCAAGAAGTTGATTTACGAAAGCAGTGCAAATGCCTCTCTTGTTTTTACTTAGAGACCTTCTCAACTAGAGTCAGATCTTTGAGGGGTTATAGACTGATGGATAAATTTGTTGTTTTTATTATGTAAAATAACAGAAGAGCCAGAAGCAAGACAGCCAAAATACAAGGGAGCCTCATAAATAAAATAGGAATAATAGATACTTGAAAGATAATGTCCCCAGCACTTCAGAAATGACGAAAGTGTCCTAGAAAGTTTTAGATGAATGGCTCTGAATTCATTTTGGAATGGGCTTTGGTTGTTAAATTTCCTTTTCTGAGTAAGTCAGCAAAAGTTTTAGCTAGATATAAAACACAAATTGAACACCAAAAGCATCCACCATAAAGTGTTCATTGATATATTTAATATAGCCATAATCAAGTTGTATAAGTAGAAGATTTTGGTTTGCACGTGACAAGAAAACCCGACTCAACTTGGCTTAAACAATAATGGGAATTTACTGGCTAATATAACCATAAAATCCCGAGGTGGGGCAGGCATCGTGATGTTGATCCACAAGTTTACAATGTCACCAGGACTGTGCTATTGTTCCCTGCAGTTCTCTCAACTCACCAAAGTTTGTTGGCTTTTTCCTTAGATAGGCGTCTTTCCTCTCCTGAATCCCAGAAGAGTCGGCTTCCTTACTCACATTTGGTGGACAGAGCCACCTTGGAGCTCCTATTCAAATCACTCAGCTGGGATATTCAGGGTTGATGAAAGTCAAGCAGAGGTCACAAAACAAGGCCTACAGGTGAACTCCAGACAGCTTCCTGATTTTGTAAGTAAAGTTATACCGGAACACAGCCATGCCCACTGGTTTACATATTGCTTATGGCTGCCTTCAAGCTGCTATGGCAGAGTTGAGTACTAGTCACCACAGGGACCTTATATCAGGCAAATCCTAAAATATTTGCTATCTGGCCCTTGACAGAAAAAGTTTGCTGGCCCCTGAAGCATAGTAATAGGCAATAACTCTGAGGTTACGCTCAGCCCAGAGGCTGTTCTCTTCTCACCAATAGCAGTTGATTCATTCTCACTATTTCTCTTTTTCCCACCAGAGCACAGAAGGAAGATTTTTCTTAGGCAAGTACAGCAAGCAGTTTTCAAAAGTCGTGAGTCAGACTTCCTGGTGCTTTAGGACTTACATGAATCCTCACAATAGCTAATAGTAACAGCAATAGCTATAGTTAGAGAAATCGAATCATTGAGGACTGTACTGTAAATTAATACAAATAGCATGCACTGGAAGCCAGATGCTGGATAAGCACTTTGCATACATTAACCTCTCACAAAACCTTATGAAGTGTATTCATAATTGTTCCTACTTTATAGATGAGGCACTGAGAGTTTAAGAAATGTTTCCATTTTACATAGCTGGTAAGTGGTGCAGCTATAAGTGAAAGCCAGGCTGTGGGACTCCAGAGTCCAGCGTTAATCAGTCCCTGAGACCGCCTCTCTGAACTGGAGTTCAAACTGAGCAAACGCAGAAAGAGGCTAAGAATTATCTGCGGTTTGTGATGGTTCAATACTGAACGTGAAAAGTGTGAGACACGCAAAAAAAGAGCAGAGAGCCTTCACACGACCGACCAGGAAACAAAACCAGAGGAAGTCAGGAACAGAAAAGAAACATTTCCTTTAGCCGCCCCTTGATTAAGGTTGAAGCAAGATCCTGATGAGGGGGCTTTGGAAGGGAATGCCCGAACCACACCAGCATGACCTAGAATGAATTCCTTGGAACATGCACCCTAGAACTTGCTCCATGGAAAACTGGTCCTGTGGTCATCTCAATTGTAGAAATACAGCACACACACTAACCCACTCGGAGATTCCTGGTGCAAACATGATGAGACTTTGAGAAATGCTAGAGTAAGGAAACCTGTCTGCTTAACCTGCTGTTTACTGAATTTATTTGACACTGAACATTCTTTGCAGGTATGTATGATGTCTATAAATATCCAAAGAACAAACTTTTGATCCATTTTGTTGTATAATTTAAACGCATCATTTAAATGCTTAGTAATATGATTTATTCCATAGCCTTTAATGTGAAACCATTGTGTCTTATCTTTTTTGGTTGCCTTTTATAATCTTAGTAAAAGAGCCCTTCTAAGGCAATTAAAATAGGAATCTGAAGCAGGTGGATCTCTGGGGGCCATATGGACTGCCCACTGATCCAGGTGAGCTTCCTCGCTGGAAGGTGCTCCCACTGCGGGAGGGCCTAGGTTCACCCATTACAATGGCAGCATCATAAATAGTATTGTTATAATACACTGATATACTAAAGGGCTTAATTGTGCAGGACAACTAAGCAGGGAATCAGAGAACAGGAAAAAAAAAAAACAAACCCTGCAAATAGTTCAAGTGATAAATTCGAAGGAATTTAAAGACTGAAGCTATCGTCATGGTATGGAGTGTTGCTGACAGGGGAGGGTGCAGGGGAGAACGGGATGCCTGAGCTGGACCTTAAAGGGTCTAGCAGACGTGGGCAGTTGGGAGAGGCTGGGGGCGGGAATCTTAGATCAGCAGGAGCAGAGATAGCCTGGATGTACACAGGGCTGGGGGCTGGAATGGGTGGAGGGTGTTGCCTGTGTTGGTGAGATCTGAGAGGGGAAGAGGCCGGTGTAAGGAAAACCTTGAATACCTGGCAGAGGAGTGTGTCTTGAATTCAGCTGAAAACATTGTAGGTTCTGAACCTTGCCAACGTGAGTGTTGTTTGGCATAGATCTTGTGGGCTACAGCATAAAAATAGATTGGAAGGGAGGAAACTAAAAGAGGAAGTAGAATTCCCTGATTAGAGAGGAGGAAGAGACCGCTAAGGACTGTTCAATCTAGTTTCATGCTTCCAAGAGGGCTAACTTCCAAATTACCAAAATCAAAATCATTGATTTTATTTTTTGGAAATGTCCATAGACATTGATTCTATAATCACTGTGGTAATTAGGAAGATAATTTGCTTGCTTTCTTTTAAAATAACATGTGTGTATGTCAAGGGATTATAACCATATATATTGTTTGTTTATCACAGCATATTTGGAAAATATAGAAAAATCTACGGAAGAAAATAAATCATCCACAATGTCAGAAATGGTTGTACGTTTGTGAGTATTGGGGAGTATTTTAGGAGTATTGGTGGGGCCTGTATGAGGTGGTGAGGGTGCCAGCAGATGTGGCAGTGCTCAGTGGTCACTGCACTGTTGCCCAGTGGGAGCCCTGTCATCCACCTGAGAGGAGAGGAGTAGGAGAAGGACTCAAGTGGAGGTCACCTGGGTGCTCATCAGTCTTGCTCACAAGCACATGTGGATTAGGGTTAACTGGTCTTGCCAGGTTTTGGCCATTTCAATGACTTTTCATTCTCAAGGGCAGAGCCTCAAATGCCATCATCTCATTATATGATCCTTTCACATGCCACCCATATTGTGGCCATTGACTCTTGCTTTAAGGTCCAGTCCAAGTCAATAACATATATAAAAGAAACACGTCTGCTTTCCACAAGTCTTGAAACATAATGTGAGTCCTTAGTGAAGTCATTTGAAGGGGGATTATCTCATGTAACACACAACTAAAACGCCTTGAAGCCTCTTTATCTGTCCAGCTCCGTGAAGTCCCACACTGACCAGCAGTTGCTCCTCCAAATCTCTCCCAACAGCGTCTATAAGTCTCCAGGACCCACTGGCTTTCTCTTCATTGCTCTTGATTCTCAGGCTTGCTTCCTCCTCTCCCAGTTGCTTCTGGAAGTTTTCCTTTTCAGAGAGCTCAAGCTTTTTCTTTCTTTATTTCTTTTTCAAAATTTATGTAAATAAATGTAGTGTGTCTAAGTATTTTTCTTCACTTTATCTGCTACTCTATCCATGAGACAAAGGCTAGGAAGTTGAGCAGTTCAGCTAAAGAATCTTCCTTAGAAAGCTGAGGAGGGTAGAAGATGGTGAATAACTGAGTTTTCATAATATTGTACCTGCCACACAAACAAGTGGGGGTGACCCATATTATTAAGAGGCTGGAACTCCTTAATCCAGATTATCTACTGATTAACTTTAGGCAAAGATGATTTCTGGAAAGTAGAAAGCTGATTACTGCTAGTAAATAAATTGACTCTAAATTCTAGTAGGTACCTAAAGAGAACTCTAACTTCAAATTAGTTGGCTCTTTTGTTGATGTTTTCTGGCACTTAGAAGCAAATGTTTAGATGTACTTATTAAGATGAAAAGGCTCACACCAGGCGTGGGGCGCTGAATGTTGAGCAAGTTGTAGTTTTATGTAACATTTCAGAAACTTCTGGGTGTTGTTTGAGGGCTGAAATGATGACTTGCCAGCCTCACATTCTCTAATTGGTTATTATGTGTTAGTGTTAGAATAATTAAAGATGGCTAGATATGGTCTCACTTTTGATAATGTCTATGAATCTTTCTTGGAGTTTCCAGGCATCAGTAGGGATATCTTTCTCTCCTATTGGTCCTATTGTTCCTTGGGTCTGTGGCTCTGTTCTCGTTTGGCCCCTCCTTGTTCCTCCATCCTTCTTGCAGTTGTATATACTCCCGGCTACATGCACTGGTGTCATCTTTGTTGTGGAGCTTTGCCAAGCCTTGTCTTTGTGGTTTCTTCAGGGATCCCTTGAACACAGAGTAAACCCTTCCCTTCCACCATAAGAGATGGATTTTGTAAGGCTGGCAATGGAATTCTACTAAAAGGGTTTTGACAGCTTATGATAAAATATTTAGGGAATAAGAACCAACGAATGGGAAGAGATTAATTGTATATTAAAATTTTCCCCAGAAACCAGAGAGATTAGGTGGAGGATATATATTACAACTGAAAGTCAATGATGGTAACCAGTAGGAATATGGCCCCTTCCTACTCTCACCAATAATTTGAATTTACAAAAAAGGCAAATTACATACATATATTAATATTTTGAAGGATAGTGTTCTTTTACAGTCAGAAGGGACCTTAAAAATCATCCGGGGCAGCTCCCTGATTCTGAGAATGGAGACCCAAGGCCTAGAGCAGTGGACTAGCTTGTTCAAGGTCCTTTGGTCAGTGGCTGGAACTTCTTTTCTTGGGTGTCTAACAGGTGCCAGATGTTATTCTAAGTCCCAGATACGCAGCCACAAACAAGGTCAAGGTCCCTGTCTTCTTGGGGTTTAAACACCAGTGGGGGAGGCAGATGATAAACAAATGAACGAATAAATGAACAAGATCATTTTAAAGAGTGACGAATCCTTGGGCAGTATCAAAGGAGGAATGTGATAGAGAAATGGAGAGAGGTTCTGAAGACAGGACACGGGCGCCAAGGCCTCAGTGGTGAGAAGAACCCGTCCCGTCAAGTTGGTATCAGTCTGATCGTGGGGCGTGCCACGGCACTCCAAACGGCCTCCAGAGAAAATGCCTGCGAGGACTTCTTACATTCCATGGAAGTTTTTTCATCTCCTTAGAATGCTTGCAGAAAGAGAAGTGAAACATATTTATGATATTATGATATTATGCATGAATATGCAGCAGACTGTCCTAGGGCCTTTAAAAAAGACCTTTGCCCAGTATCCATTCCTGCCCTCAAGGAGCTTACAGCCTAATGAACAGATTCTCAGTCACAAAGGCAACCTCCGAAACCTTCACAATTGCCCCGGGATCTATCCAGGTAGAAGTAAGGGAGGCAGCTAATTTGACTTAAACAGGCTTCTAGTCAAGATCCTGTCCTCTTCGAAAAAGAGCTCTTAGCCATTGAATCCAGGGCTTTGGATTTATATCCTATGTACTACACACATTACTGTTTAATTATATTATTATGCTTACACAATAAAAAAAGAAAGTCAGTGTGCATATTCACAATATTGACTCTAAGACTGATGTTAATCATTGGAAATAAATGAGAAGAGCCAATGAAATTTCAATGAGCAACTGAAAACATGCAAAGCACTTTTTTCTTTTTAAAAATAAAATTCAGCAAATATATTGGGATTGAATGTGGAGAATTCAAGCTACAACTTGATCATTATTCTTTAGCCTGTGACCATTTAAGGAGCCATGATGAGATGGGTTAATATATATTTAGTGTTGATAGTAATAGGACAAATGCATTTTGTTGAAAATATTATCTCCACGCCTATCCTCAGAGAAAACTTTTCCCAGATTATGCGGCCTTCACGTTACCACTGAAGAGAAAAACAAAAGCCTTAGGTAGTCATATTTAAAGTTTGGAGATGAGGGCTACACTATGACAGGATTTTTTTAATAAGCAGGTTGAATGGAGATCCTAGGATTCTTGAAGACATTTCCAAAGGATCTTTAAAATGATTATAAAAGTGTTTTCAGTCCCATTGCAATAGCATTCCAGAAATTGTTGAGGGGGTTGGGATGACTCTAAAAAATTTAGAAAAGTTCCATAGCCTCAAAAATGTGAAAAATGCATGTGGCCTAATCTTCCCCTGGGCAGCGGGGGTTTGTACCCAGTCATGACATGTGACAGCGAGAGCAGGGTGCGCCGTTTGCTACTCAAGAACTTGACAGTACAAGGAGTTTTGATTATTGCAAAGCACAAAATTTCTCAGAAGGTGTGAGTGGTGGAAGAAAAGGGTAAGAATGTGAATGTATATACTTACTGGACTGTAATAGGACTTCAGAAGCTTCTCTGCAGTCTCAGTTGAGCCTCCAACCTGAGAATAAAACATGAGGTGCCAAAGATGTTATTTCCCATCTGTGGGGCATGCTAAGGAGATGGCTGAAGCTCTGTGAAACTGATCAATTGTTCATGGACATTTTCTTTGGAGGTAGTGTGGAGAGTCATAGTACTTCTCTTCTCCCTTTCTCCCTCACCCCAAGACTGGCTATGGGGAAGGTGAGAGTGTTACCCCTTAAGCCTGTTGAGAGGAGCTTCAAGGGACCACTCAGGCAGTTTGCCCTTGTGGCTGGCACACCCCATTCCCAGGCTTGAATCTGTGGCTAGGTCAGCCGGAGTTGGCAGAGCAAACAGAGAGTGCATCTCCTTGGGAACAAACAAGATGGCAGCGCAAAAGTGATTGTTTTCAATGGATCAGATGTGGGCCTCCCAGGAGACACAGCCTGTCAATGAAGATAGTCTGGAGGGGCAAAAGGACCCCACAGAGGTATAGACTTCTGAAGCCCAGAAGCTGAGGGAATGCTATGTGCCCAGCCAGAAAAGATGCATTGCCTGTTCAAGGGCACTGTGGCCAGAGGCTGCAGACGGGTTCTCTGAGGAACCTGCCAATGTGCCTCACAAGAATAAAAGCCAACCTTAGACAGCCCCATGCCCAAACACTGACACCAATTTGTACCTGTACCTTTTGTCCCCAAACCCTACTCCTGGGCCTAGTCACAGAGCGGTCACAACCAAACTGGTGGGGGAGAGAGGAGACACAAGAGGAAAGAGGTCAATTGTTTGCTCCTCCCCTCCCTCATGGCAGAATTCCAGGGTGGAGCAGACCCGAAGGGAGTGATGGGGAGGGGAGAAGTTTTTAACTTTAAATGAGTTTGGAGTTTGTTACTCTACTAGAGCAGACTGGACTCTGTAATTTTCAACTGGACTGGACTCAGTGTTTGAAGGTGACCAGAGAACTCTTCTTATCTAAATATTATTAGAAACCAGAGGCATCCCTAAGATTTCATTTCAGGGTCAGGAGAGAAAAGGTGAGGAATTTTAATAGGCAGAGAAAAATGAAATCAATTGGTTTCTAGATCAATTAATAAGCTGGTTCCATGACCTGAACACACACTGAGATTGTCTGGCTTTTGGGTTTCAAGGAAAAGGTCAAATGCCGATGACCAGGGATGGTATTTGCTTAACTTGCATTCTCTCGGAGCCAGTGTCTGTAAAGTGCTTAGTGTAGTATCTGGCACAGCACAAACCCCTCAGTAAACAATAGAATTATTTTGCTAGTTATTTAAATTATTGCTATAGGGCATCTGATTTAAGACATATCCAACTAGACTCTCAGCAACCTTTAACCAGCAGGTTAAGAAGCAGGGACAGTGCCAGGCCTCCGTAGAGGCAGCTCTGAAAGCATCCCTCCCAGGCTAAGGGGTGGTGGGGCCTCTACTAGCTGTGGCTTCTCTGGAAAAACAATATAAGTGATGGGTCAGACTCCAGGGAGGTACCATCGCAGAAGGATCAGGCTGTCCGGACTTGGAATCTTGGATCCACAGTCAGTAGTGGGACAAATTATTAACTTCTCTTAACTTCAGTTTTCTCATGTTTAAAAATCTAAAAATAATACAAACCTACTGTGGGGGGTTAACACCTACGTAATTGACTGTTGTGGTACTTAATGGGTATTCAGTTTGTTTGCTTCCTTCTTCCTGTTCACCTAGCCATGTTCCTCATCTTTTAATTCTTAAAACCCCTCTATGGAGGCCAAACATTCTTAAACTTTCCTCCTCTGTGCCCTGTTTCCTCTACTTATTTGGGAAAGTAGTCTAATAAACTAATCTCTAATAAGGTAGAAATAAAGGCTAATTGCTTAGACTGGAGATTACTTTTTAAGAGAGGAGTTTGGAAGGCAGAAAGCAGAGAAAAAGTCTCATGGCTGGTGACTGGCCATCTGCTCTGTACTCCTGATCTCGGCACTAAACTCAGAGATTTGCAACAGTCACTCTGCATCTTTGTAACGTCTGAAAGGGGAGATATCCTTAGCTGAGAGAGGTGACTACTCAAACCCCAAATCAGACAGACTTCAAAGTAGTCATTCATCCCAGACACATCCCCAGGAGAAGACGGTACTGAAGCGATTCAGGAAATACATGTGTGAGTAAAAAGAAGATGAAAACTTTGCAAAGAGGAGCAGAGGAGGAAAAAAAAAAGGATGGAAAGTCCCAAACTTGAAATGCTTTAGATTGTCCTTGAACACTTTATCTTCCTTCCTTGTGAGTTAATACCCATTTCTGTTGGATCAGCACACAAGCTCCTTTCCACAAATCTTCCAGGTACTCAACCAGTGACAAGAGGTCAAAGTGTAATGCGTGTCCACGTCCTTTAATCTGGAGCTGGTATTTGGCAGCATTTGTGGGGGCTTAACTTTAATTAATCGACTCCTTAGTAATAGAGCTGACAGTTTCCCTTTCATGGATTTTAGAAAGTTGAAATTTTTCCTCAAAGAATCTTACAGTGCTCTAAATCCCTGGGCCAGTGGAGGAGGCTGTCATAAAATAGACATCTTCTCTCTTAGAGAGTCTCTCTCTTCACACAACAAACACAATGTCATTCATCCTTGAGGGAAAATGTAGGTCCTAAAGGATAAGCAAAGAGATATTTGGTGATAAAACTGGGGAGAAATAAAAATATTATAACTGAGCTGTGGCCCCTGAACATTCCTTCTTCTCTTCTGCAGGAAACTTTCTGGTGGCTTCCCATCTCATCACATTGACCTTCAGTGCATAACTTAGTCCTGCTGAAGAAACCTCAGCACTCCCCTGATCTCAACCTCTCTTCAGAGGTTCTGAGCCCACAAACTATCACTTGTCCCTAATCCATAAAGTACATGTGGCCTCATGCTGGTAGCAGAACTTGCAGCAGGAGGCTGAGCTGTGGTAGCTCCAGGATTCAGGCATGTGTGGAAATGTTGGGCAGACCAGTGGACGGGCCTGCCAGGCTCTGTTTCCCTGGATGACCAGGGCACTCACTAGGCAAGAAGATACCCTAAAAGCAAAGTGAGTCATGCTGTACATATTGCACAAAGTGAGTTCTGGGAAAGCACAAAGTGGATCTGTAATTGCCCGCAGGGATGTTGGCCTGTGTCCAAGGGAGAGGGGCTGAAGTGAGTTGAGGTGACAGCTAAAGGGCTCTTGGAGATGAGTCAGAGTTGATGGAAGACAGCTCCCTTAGTAAGCACAGCACCTGCCTTGATGTGGCTTTGCTGGGAACCGACCATGGCCTTGTCATATATTAAGTCCTGGGCAGGAAGGAGCTGCAGCAGCAGCTCTCTTGTGTGCACCCACAGTGCCACACCTCTAATGGGCATCACCAATGAGGACTGATGACGGGTTACAATTGGAAGTAATGTTTTGGGAGTGGCCGTGACAGGAGACAGTTCCACGGTGAGCAGCAGCAATAGCTGTGAATACTGTAAGAAGTTAAAACTGTGATTACTGGAAGAAGTGTTTCATGGAGCATGTGCAGGACTCTCTGTGAATTCCCAGAAGTATCAAGCTATATTTTCAGGGGAAAAGTCCTAGAGTTCCCCCAGACCTGGTGAAGCTGAATCAGAGAAATATCATGTAATGATATTGTTTTAAGATTCTTGCCACCCCTGGTTGATGTGTTATGGGTAATCAAGCCCATGTGTGCTGGGATAGTGGGTCTATATTTTGATTGCTGATGACAGACTGTGGGAACAAGCAGTCAGAATACTGACTAAGAATCATCCTAGGTCAGGAAATTGGTGGGCCCTGGTGCTGTAGCATAGAGAGATCCAGTGTGGTTGTTGACCTTCCCTGGCCTTTGAGGAGGCTGAGCTATGTCGGCAGTACCACTGATTCTGTGGATCCTGGCCTATTCCTATGCCATTAAGGGAGCAGTGTTAGGGATTCATTTTACAAAGAGTATGCCCTAATTGAGCCATGGTAGTAAGTGATGTTTGGGCAGAGGGATGCAATTAGGGGTGGGAAGTGTATTGAATGATTGAACACCTCTGGCCCAGAAACTTTAGCATCATGAGTGGCCTTGGGGTGGTGACTGGGTTTGTGTGTAAGGAGCCGTGTCTCTTAGAGAGCCATAGGGCTGAGAGCACTCTTAGCTGAACAAGTCACCAATGCTGCTCTCCCCCGAATGGGGAGCAACTCCTATCAGGTCAGCTTTGGCAGATGTGCTGTGGTTTCTTCAGCAGGCAAGGACTGCACAGTGGCAGTAACAACCATTATAGACAAAGAGCACAGACTACTTGACTGACTGCTGTAGACTGAATGTTTGTACCCCCTCAAAATTCGTTACGTTGAAATCCTAACACCCAATGTAAAGGTATTTGGAGGTGGGGCCTTTGGGAGGTGATTAGGTCATGAGAGTGGAACCTGTGTGAATGGGATTTGTGCCCTTATAAAAGAGACCCCAGAGACCTTCCTTGTCCCTTCTACCATGGAAGGACACAGTGAGAAAACAGTGGTCTATGAACCAGGAAGCCAGTCTTCACCAGATACCAAATCTGCCGGGGCCTTGATCTTGGACTTCCCAGCTACCAGAACTGTGAGAAATCAATGTTTGTTGTTTAAACCACAGTCTATGGTATTTTTGTTACAGCTGCCTGAACAGACTAAGACTCTGACCCAGGAGGGTATTCCACTTTCTCTCCTGGGAGATCCAGTCATCACAACTGGCCCATTGGACTGAGGAAACAGCTTTGAGTTTTGGGACTTCTTTTGGGAAGAAAGACCCCAGGAATGGAAGAAATATTTTCCTCCACAGGTGGAATGGGGGATTAGAGTAACTTAATTTGAATATTAAAAAGAATGGTACCTTATTTTGCTTCCCAAGCTAGTAAAGTAGGACAGACAATTCCATATTACACTATGCAGATTACTGGGAAACCAATAAGTGTGTGTTCCCATTCAACTGCCGATTGTCTTTAGTGCTGATGTAATGGCCTCAAGAGGACTTTGAAAAATTTGAGAAATCAGTAGTTCCTGCTGGGAGCTGTGCTTATGTAAAGATAGAGAATAGCCTGCAAACACAGGATAGACAAGTGAGAAAACAAGCTGGGAGCTCGTATTCATGAATTAATTATAAAATGCCTGAAGTAGAAGATAGGACCTGGTTTGAAAAATAAAAATGTCCTGTGGCTTAAATCACTGAGTTGTCCCCATACCGTCAGCCTCCAGCAATGATCTCTGAACTTGGTCTTTCTCTTCACAGTCCTTGTGAAATAATGAATCACTTCTGGAAGATGACTGGTGGATAAAATAAGAGATGAAACAACAAATGAGAAAATGAAACATTTTCTTCCAAGAAAAATGGAACTAGGCACCTTCAAGTCTCAGAATCTTTGCTGTAAAAAGTCTTCTTTCTTAAATAGTTACAGCAGATGTCTACCTAAGTTCTGCCACATATCCAGGACCAAGATTTAGGAATGGATTGTGGTCTTATTTCAAATGTTTCATTGCTAATGCAGATCTATAATACAAGGCTTATTTTTAACACACGCTTTTCTGAAACATCATATAGTCAAAATTTCCCAAGGCCAAAATAGGTTTTGGTCAGGCAAATTAGATTATGTCCAGCAAGTGTCAAAATGAGTAAAGGATGCCTTAGAGGCTGTCAGGGAAACCATCTCAGTCTACAGGTAATAATCAGTTGATTAGAAACTTTGTTCATGTCACTGTGAGAATCAATGTGTCTTTAATTATTATTGCTATCTACTGGGAAAACCAGGGAATTGTAGTATCTCAGAGCCTGACATCACCTTCCTTTCCAGTGGTGATTAATCTTTGGTTGAGGCCTGTTCAGGTTATCTGGAAACTGTCCTTGTAATGGAGATTAGTGTGCAATAGGTTATTGAGGCAGACACTCAGGAATAACACCTATAAGGGAGTGAGGGAAGCAAGACTGAGCAGAGGAAGAAGTTCAGCTGATACTGTTGTAACCAAGGCCTTAGCGTATCCCACAAGGAGCTCTGGTCATCTGGTGATGACACTTCTGTGTTGCCTGAATTAAGGCAAGGAGACCAGGTCTCAGTATCTTATCTGCATCAACCACTGTTGGATTCAGGCTGTCCTCAGGAAGGGGCATATCTTGGGTAAAGTAGCTCCCTTTCTTGGGTAAAGCAGCTCCCTTTGGCTGAGGGCAATGCCTGGAAAGAGACACAGCTTTGAGCCCTCAGCAGCCAACATTCCTCTCACCTGGGAGAATCAGTTCTGACTGGGATGGAGAGAAATGGAGGGAGAATCTGGGCAATATACTATAGATCCACTGCAAGACCCCTTATTGAAGAGGTCCCTTAACTAAGGTAGAAGTTTTTTCCTGTTATCGAATACTGTGTAACACATTACTCCAAAACTTAGTGGCTTAAAACGACAAACATAATTTATTATTGCTCCTGGTTTCTGTGGGTCAGGAATCCACAAATGGCTTGGCTGTGGGGTTCTGCTTGAGGTGTTTACGTGACTGCAGTCAGATGGCGGCTGAAGCAGCTGGAGGCTGGCCAGGCACCCCTCTCTCTTCATGCAGTCTTGAGGCCTCTCCATGTGGTTTCTTTGTATGGCCTAGTTTGGCCTTCCTCACAGCATGGCCACCTGGCACACTTATTGACATGGAGGCTTAGGGATCCATGGGTGAGTGTCCCAAGAGAGACTGGAAGACACTGTGTGGCATTTTCTAACTTAGCCTCAGAAGTTATGTGGCATCATGTCTTCTACATTCTATTTGTCAGGGCCCCACCTATTTTCAAGGGGAAGAGATAAGGATTCCACCTCTTGATAGAGAATGACAAAGTCTGTATGAACATATAGGAGGGGACATTTTTTTGAAAATACGAAAGGCTATAAAGCTTATATTTTCTGATGGTAAATAAATCCAATGAAAAAAGTTTAGAAATAAAAAAACGCAAATCCTTTGATTTTTTTCATCATATATATGCAATGCACAAGTTCAGCCCAGAATATTCCATCAGTTGAAGGGAACTAGGAATAGACAGACACCAATCCAGCATTACTGTGTTCTGTTAAGTACTACATATGAGAGTATAGGAGACACTAGCTAAATGAAGTTATTTCTGTGCCACAAAAGCCAGTTGAATGAATTCTGCATTAGTTTTTATTCATTATCAGCCTAAATTTTTATGTATCATAATGCATAGAGCTCAATAGTCAATCCTCTTTTATTGATGATACTAGGATATCGTGAGATCAATACCCGTTTTTTCTGCACTCTGATCCTTAATTTTAGACCACAGAAATACTATTGGCTCCCCTATTCTTATTTGGCTGAAGAAATGTCACCACCATGGAAATTTGGACCTCAAAATCTGTTTCAAAACTGACATAAACTTTGATATCAGGCAAATTATGTTAGTTCTTCCAGGACAGCCTTTTGGATGAGTTGAATCAACACTAATAGATTTGTTTCTCTGAAGTTTATTTGAGGTTTCCCAGGAGGAAAACGCAAATACCTCTGTGTGATGCGATGTGGGAAACAAACACCAGTCATTATGCCTCAGAATTTCTCTCTTCAGGGATGAAACTCAGACACTTTTTGCATCTGTGTCATTCCATCTAGTCTCTTTCAGGGCCATTCTAAGTGACCATGATTACCAGACACTGTTGGACAAAACTACTGAGGCGGGCACACAATCAGCATTTGTTTTGGGGGAACAAAAAGATTTATTTTAGATTAGGAACCCACCAAATCATGCTTTTTAAAAACTTCTGAATCATTTTATTATCGTATCTATTGGTCTAGATAGGAAAGCCTGTTTAGTTTACAATATGTTGCCATCAAGTGTAAAATGTACAATTTAGATGATAATAAACGAGCCCGCAAATCCTTTTATGGTGCAGAGTGCTTTTTAGCAGGGCTCGGCGGTATAATCGATGTTGTTTTCACAACTTAAGGTAAAAAGCATTTGATGGAAAACCACTGTTGCAGAATGACGTTGTATTTTAGTGCTTTCACCAAAAACGAACATCTTTAAAAACAACTTTTAAAAGAAATGACTAAAACCCCAAAGATATAGAGTTATCTTAAAGTAGTTAAATGACGATATCTGTATATTTTAAACTATGATCCAAATTTGGAGATATTGAAAGCAAAGTATTTTCATTGTTGGACAAATATTACATATTTTACTCTCTAAAGATAGGCTTTTCAACTCTTTATCTCTCTGAGGCTAGAGCAGCTGGTTGGAAGATAGGCTTGCATATTTATTGGAAAGCCTTCAGAACTCTTCTCAGTTCAGTCTCCATTTGGCCCCAAGTCAGGGGCTCTCTCACTAGAGTTGGCACATTGTTTCTCAAAATGCTTAAAATCACAATAAAGGATCAGGCTTGAGAACCTTTTAAGTTGCTGAATATTATCAGTAGTGCAAGTAACTGTTTTGGATGCTCCCCCTAGTAGCTTTAAAGCTACCTGAGGGGAGGGGGAAAATGGAAAGGGACAAAACAAAAGGATGGGAAAGAAAGGAGAGAACAGGTCCCTGCCAAGGTCATGGCAAGTTGCCACCAATTGGGAAATGGCTTAATAGCTCTTTACTGTGTTTGTGTGTTGCTTTAAGCTTGGTCATTATTGTTCAGGAGATCATTATGAAGCAGGTTGGTACGACATTTCTATGCATTTTTTATTTTTAAGATTGAAGAAAAAAGTCCTTAAGGAGCTTGGGTTATGAGTCTGGGGCCATGCCTACCAGCTCAGAGAACCCAATCTCTGTCTTCTCAGCTTCACCTCTGTCAGGAGGCCCCCCCCTTCCTAGTTAGCAATGACTGGGGACAGGGTTTCCCCTTTTTTTCTGTAGGGGAGAACACCTAAGGGATTCTGGGGAAATGACCTTGAATGGTGTCTCAAAGGAAGAAGGCAGGTGGATCTATTCTGTTTTTCAACCTCTGTCCTTTGTTCTCAGACTCTCTGAAATTTGTCACTTTTGTCATTTTCCTTTTTGGAAAGTGACAGTTCCCTGGAGATTTTTCACTCCACATCATCTCTTGACCTTTCTCTGAGAGGTTGTTTCTCATTTGGCTGCCAGCTTGCTGCACGGCCCTTTTTTATTTGCAAGTTTTTAGGGTGAATACTTTCTTGTGTGAACTTTCTGTACCTCAGACTGTATTTTACACCGGGGCCAACTCTCACTTGTAAAAGAGAAACTTGCAGCCAGGGTAAGATGAATAATAACCTACCTAGGTTTTCCTGCAAGTTCTTGAATTCTATGACTCAAACTTTCATATTTCAAATCTTAGGCAAATTTTATTTTTCAGGATTTCGCTTTTATGTTTTGTAAGCACTTTCGCTGAACCTGAAGAAATATCTGCTTCGTTGAGATTATTGCAGAAATATCAAATCCTAGAGTATTTGACATTCCTTTCCTCCTTAATATGTTTTTTATGACTTGAAAGTCCAACATTAATAGATGATTAAAACCACATGGCATTTATATTTTACCCTTCCTAGTTTGAAGAAAAGATAATAAGAAGGACTCCTTTACTTAGTGATGAATTCTAAAATAAGAAGGAAGACATAGAGTTTGGAGAATAAATTTTGTCTCTGACAGCATGCATTTGTTCTTAAAGTTTTAATGAAAACTTATTTAATGAAAAATATTTTACCAAGCTTTGATTTAAAATTGCTGTTACCTTATTTGTTGAAATGTGGTTAATTTGGACTCCAGTTGAATCACCTGATTCAGTACAAAGTAAATAGTAAAATATATACCCAATATGGAAAATAACCTGGCAATGTAATAAAGGTAAGAGAAGCTAAGTGAATCCATTCCTCTTTTTTTTTCTGTTTTAGAAACTTCCCTACAAACCAAGGTAAGCAAAGATGAGTCTGAGAAGTCCTGGAAATTAAGATAGCACTCATGGAAGGCTGATTTATTTATAAAACTTCAGTAGTTTACATATGTTCTGGTAAGTGTAATAATTGTGCTTTTGCAGTTTGTTATATATTCTTACCTCTCTAAAATTGTACTTTTTCTGAGATGTTGTGTCAAAAATTTTTTCAGATTACTTGGGTGAGTAAGGAAATTTGTCATCCTCCATTTTCTGCTGTTAAACGAGTAGCAACTAATGAAAAAGTTCTTGGGCTAAGGCCTGTTTTGGGCGGGGATGAGGGGACCCTTAACTGTTTTAAGAATCAAACACACTCATCTCAAAGTAAAAGTGATACAAGGGGCTCCCCTTCTTTACTTTTTTTAGGAGCTTGGTGAATGTTTTGGTTTCCTATTGCTGCTGTAAGAAATACCACAAACCTATTGACTACAACAACGTGGATTTATTTTCTTACTCTTCAGGTCAGAAGTCAGAAATCAGTCTCACTGGGCCAAACTCAAGGTGTTGGCCAGGCTATTTCCTTCTGGAGGTTTTAGGGGAGAATCCATTTCCTTGCCTTTTTTTGGCTCCTAAATGCTGCTTGCATTCCTTGGCTCATGGCCACTTCCTCTGTCTTGAGAGTCAGCCGTGTAACATCTTTTCTCCTCTCCGACTACTGTTTTGGTCCTTACATCCCCTCTCTCTGACTTTGACTCCTGGGCTGACCCACATAAGCAGGATAATCTTCCCATCTCAAGGTCCTGAACTGAATCACATCTGAAAAGTCCACTTTGCAATGTAAAGTTACATATTCACAGGTTCTAGAGATTAGGATGTGGCTATCTTGGGACAGCCATTATTCTATACATCCTAGTAAACAAATGCTCTCTAGCCCTCAAAATTTTTCTAGCTGGGTTTTCTTTTGAACACTAGAGCACCAGGATGCCTTAGAGTGAGCAGGCCCTATTCTCATAACTGGGAAGAACTGTATGAAAGGATAGTGTAAAAGTTTAAACTGAAACCACTGTAATGATTCTAATATTTACACCATCTTGTCTCACAGGAGTCTCTCTGGTGAAGGTTTATTTATGGAGTTTGGACTTAGGAACTTAGCTTTTAAACCTACACCACTGTCTGCAAGAGAGAATGAGAGCAGGCATATCTAGATGCTGTGAAATAAATTTTAGGACTGCTTTACTTTTTTGGACTTCTTCCCAGCAAAACCAACATTTTCCATTTTCCATTTATAGTCTGTGCCATTTTGAAAATGACTTGTCAACGTTTCTAGAGGCTGGTCAATGAGTTTCAAATATTCTTATTGATGGACTAGATTAATTTTTACACCAAGACTTTTCCCAAAAGCATTAAATCAATATGCAGATACTTCTGTCAACGGTGCAGTTCTGACTCAGGTAACATATTCTATGCCGATTTTTTATTCACAAAAAGGGGGGCATTCAATAAAAGCATTCCTTGGAGTGAGGTAAGGACAAAGGAGTTCCAAAAATGCTGGAAAACAGCAATTAATGATGGACTGGGCAGCAGAGGGCAAACAGGCTGAGTGGGTGCAGTCGGAGCACTATCTATATCTCAGACGGGCATAGGTGATGACCCCAATACACAAGGTTGTTTCAGAAGTCTGAGGGGCATCTCCATGGGTCTTAAGAAGACACACCCTCAGCCATCACCACCCCCAGAATACTCCAAGGGTAAATCTATATGTGCAACTTCCTAGTTTTTTCATTCAGTCCCAGGGCAGCCCCCAACCTGGAATCTTATTCTCTACTGGTGTGGACTTCCACAGGACATCAGAGCTGCTCTCCCTCCACAGCCTGATTCTCTGTGGAATCATAACCCAGGCAGCTGCTGACGGTTCCAGAGCAAGGGTCAAGACCAGGGCAGCATCTCTCAAGTATTCATCTGTGATATCACCCATTAAAATGCCAAGGATGTCATTTCCCCTACTGAGGGTTCATCACGTTTTTTGTCATAATGAAATAAGCCTGGGAAAGGCCTCTTTTAAGATTTTTAAATCCCAATAAATCTGTCTGCATTTCATTTTAATAAAAATTTTTCAAATTAGTCATCAAAATGCCAACATAGCCCGGTCATCATAAATCCTAGTTTAAAAGTTTATTTAAAATAAATAAGAATTTTTTTTTTTACCCTTCAGCTTATAAAGCGAGTTAGGGATTTGATTTTCAAGAAGTCAGAAACATATTTTCTTTGTAGCAAAGTGCCTGTTTTTCTTGAGAAACATGAATATTTTTGAATGTTTATCTATAAATTAGTTCACATAGATAGTGGTGTTTCTTTTTCAGTTAATCTAAGAATTAGATTTTATTTGTTACCATGGATGACTGCTAATTGCTTATGAAAGGGCAAATATTAAATCCATGGCTTTCACACTTTTTTTTACTGCAATCCACAGTAAAAAAATCCACAGCATTTGATGATGCAGCCTAACATGTATATTATAATATTAAATATTTTTGAAACAAAAGTTTTATGAAAAATAACTTCCCTTCCTGTAGCTATACTGTGATATTATCTATTTTATTTTACTTCATTAGGAAACTACTTGTTATGACCCACTAAATTGATTTCACGACCAGCAATAACTGGTGATGAAAAACACTCTGTTATTAAATGATACAAAAGTCCATTTTATTATGAATTGGAAAGATAAAACACAAGCGTGGGCAATCCAAATTAATTGCCTGACATATTCTATTATAAAAAAGTTAAAAAGTTAAATCCCTGAATCACGAAGATTATGGTTCAAATTTTTGTTAAATTTATTTTTGTTAGATTTATAATGACTTTTGAAACAATGATTTTGAGTAACCCAGACTATCAAGAATAATAAGATTTTTTTAAAAGGGTGCAGAGGTGGTTTAGCCCTACATTGTTGATACAATTACACTGGAGTCTGTTGTACTGCTTATAAACAACTGTGGTTACATTTCAGCACATAGAGAATTCCATCAAGGGTGTCAATACAAGCTAAATGCATGTATCTAAGGGATTCAAATATTAGTACTTTTTCCTGTATAATTCACGACCCCCTTCCCCCACAAAAAGAAGCTACAAGGGCTGAGCGTTTTTACTTTGGAATAATACCAAGGTTATCTCCAGCTGGTAGAAGCTTTAAGATGTTCTAAAGATGCTCCCTTGGGTCAGAGGGGAAGGTGTTACTGGGAAAGGTAAGGTTCTGACCAATAGAGGTTGGAGTTTACTTTTGCAGATGAGCTGAACAGTCATCTAGAAAGGGGCGAAATGACCACCTTGAGAAGGCGAAGCCCAGAAGATTAAGATGCTTCTCTACTTCATAATTCAAACTTAAAGCAAGAGTAAACTGTAAAATAAGCATAACAAACCAGTGACATTCTTATTTTTCCCTTGGTTATCACTTTGATGCCGTGAACATGTATAATTGTTTCAAGCTTTTCCTCAGACTCTTTGGTGCCTTTGTTTTGGAAGTGCCCTAGGCACCTCCTCATCAACCTTCATCTGCTTGTTGCCTGGCCCAGACAGCTCTGGGAAGAAGTGAGGAGGTAATCTTGGTTGGTGGTTGGCACCCCATGGGTATCCTTAACCACGTATAAAGCATTCCTGCCGGAGAGACACATTTTTCTTACCTTACTCCTCCAACACATTTTTACTGAATATAAATAACTTCAATTCATCTTCACTTTTACATTGCCTTAGTTGCTGCTTCTAAATGCATTTTGCATCAACTGAAGAGTTTGCTAAGTGGGTGACCTTCACATTCTCCTATGGGAGAACATACAAAATGAGACCTGGGATTACCGTTTTAAATGAAAGAGCTATAGTTGGAAGAAAGAGAGCTCGTCAAGGCCCTTGAAGCAGAGTTGATTAGTCACAAAGAGCGAGAAGCAAAGCACCTCTCTTTGCACTGTTTTGCTGGATTTCTTGACTAGTTTTTAGGTTCTAGATTTTAAAAAGGAAATCCCTGTGTGCAAAAAGGGTGAGTGAGGAATGGGAAGTAACATTTGCTGAGTGTCAGGGGCTTCACATCTGCACTCGTTCAACTGGCCCGGCAATATCGTTCCTTCATTCATCAAATAGTCGATGAGCACTTCCTATGTGCCATATTCTTACACGCATACACACACACTACATATATTTTATATTGGTATATATGTATCTTCCAGTAAGTGCTAGAGATAACAACAATATATCAAAACAAGAGGAAAAAGTAGTGTGGTAGGCAGGCAAGATCTCTCAATTATGGTGACCTCTGACCAGAATCCTAAAGTAAGTGGGGGAAAGAGCCCCGTAAGCACATGCAAAGCCCTGAGATGGGAGCTGCTTGGCACATCTAGGGAACAGCAGGAAGGTCCACGTGTCTGGAGCTGAGTGAGAGAGTAGTACAAGATGAGGCCATAGAGACAAAGAGGGTAAGGGATGGTGACTGGGGACATATTGCATGGGACATACTTATACTAAAAAATTCTTTGTTATTTATCTGAAATTCAAATTTAACGGGGTGTCCTCATTGTTTTTTTCTTGCTATATCTGGGAACCCTTTTCCTTCCTCCCTTCCTCTCTCCCTCCCTGCCTTCCTTCCTTCCCTCCCTTCTGTATGGTTGTGGCATTCGTTTGACCTACAGTTAGATTCATTTGTTTCAGTTTGCTTTCAGTGTCAATTTTATTTTTCTGTCCTTTATTGATTTAACTTTATTTTCAAATATGTAAGATATTAACAGGCTTTCAAAAATCAAAACCATACAAAATGATATACTCAGAGACGTGTCACTCCCTCCTCTCTCCCTTCTACCACTATTACCCTTGTTGGCCACCAACTTCATTATTTTCTGGGTTTATTGTTCATGTGTGTTTTGTTTGTTTGAATTTTTTGTAATAAGAAAACAGATGCATATTTTCTTCTCTTTATCATGAAAATTTTGGCATTCTAAATGTTGTCTTTTGTGCTTTGCTTTTTTTCCACTTAATAATATCTCCTGGAAATCATTCTGTATCAGTTCATAAAGATCTTTCTTATTTTTTTATAGCTGTATAGTATTCCACCATGTATATTACAATACTTTATCTAACTAATCTCCTATGCTTGAACATTTAAGAAGTTTCCAATGTTTTATACTTACAATTAATGCTGCAAATGGATAACGTCGTGCATATGTATTTTTGTATTGATGAATGTGTATCTTCAGGATAAATCCCTAGAAGTAGGACTGCTGGATCAACAGTAAATCCATATGTAATTTTATTAGTTAATGCCAAATTGTCCTCTGTAGGGGTGATATCATTTTACATTCCGAACAGCAATATATGAGAGTGACTGTTTCCCCACAGCCTCACCAATGGTTATATTGTCAGCTTTTGAATTTTTGCAATCTGATGAGTAAGAAATAGTATCTCAGTGTAATTTTAATATGCATTCTACTTATTATGAAATGGAACATCTTTTCATATGTTTAACAGACATTTTTAGACCCTTTTTGTGAATCATCTGTTCATGTCTCTTGCCTACTTTTCTATAGGATTTTTTCTCTCAATTAAAAAAAACTCGTATATTAGGGATGTCAGTCCTTTATGAGATATATGTTGCAAATATTGTCTCCCAGTTTGTAATTTGTCTTTTGATATTGTTCATAGTGTCTTTTTGTTTTAAAGTTGATCAATTTCTGTACCCTTCTCTCAATTCATGAACCTGGATGTTTTGAAGGTAGAGCTGACAGGGTTTGGTGATGAATTTATGGGGCGTTAAAAAAAGAGGAGTTAGGCATGACTCCAAGATTTTGACCTGAGCAGCTAGAATGTTACAGTTTCTGCTTACTGAGGAGAATTCAGCTTTTTGTAGAACATCAGGAGTTCTGTTTGGGCTGTATTAAGTCTGAGATGCCCATCAGACCTCCTGGTAGAGATGTGAGGGGGCTGATGTCTGGGAGTGTAGATTTACGGAAAAGGCAGTAGATAGACATTTAGAGCCAGCCATGGAGAGACAGAATTCAAGATCATAAAACTGTTAGGAGGTTTGAGGAAGGTATTATGTCCATTTTAAGGATATACACCCTAATATTTTGAGGATTTAAGTCCCTTGTCCAAGTTAAGTGCAGAGCCGGGCCGTGAATCTAGGTCTTATCCTCTATCTTACTTTGCTAAGGCTGCCATAACCAAAGTACCACAGACTGGGTGGCTTAAACAACAGAAATTTATTTTCTCCTAATTCTGGAGATGAGAAGATCGAGATTAAGGTGTGGGCAGGGTTGCTTTCTTCTGAAGCTTCTTTCTTTGGCTTGTGGATGGCTTTCTCCTTCCTATGCATCACACAGTCTTTCCTCTGTAACATGTCTTTGTCCTAATTTCTTCTTATAAGGACACCAGTCATATTGGATTAGGGCCCACCCTAACCACCTCATTTTAACTTAATCACCTCTTTAAAGACCTTATTTTCAAATATAATCACATTCTGAGGTACTAGGGTTTAGGCCTTCACCATATGAATTTTGGGGTGTACACAATTCAGCCCATAACACTCCCTTTCCATGATACCAACTTGCTATGTGTTTGCAAGGAAACAGGGATTTAGAGCCCAAAAGACTATACTGTTTCATAAAGGAATTAAAATGATGATTACTTCAATGCTTGGGTGTTAATATTTCTCCTTTATTTGGAGGATATTTATGTGGATGATATAAACATGAGTGATATTTAGTATGAGCCCACAATCCTCAGATCTGTTCCCAGGTAAAAGGCTTGTCCTCTCTGGGAAACATGGGATCTGGAAAAGGCCCTAACACAGAAGTTCCAGCAGTAAATTTGGGTCTTGTCTGAGCTAAAGGAAAGTAGAGTGAACATATTTTAGAACTAGTATCAATGTTTATCTCAGAGAAGTCGTTCTTTGACCACTAACAAATGTGGATTAATGTAAACCAGAAACATTTGTCAGGTAAAAAAAAAAATCTCAGGCGCTGGCCCGGTGGCATAGTGGGTAGGTTCACATGCTCCACTTCAGCAGCCTGGGGTTCACAGGTTTGGATCCTGGCGCAGACCTACACATTGCTCATCAAGCCATGCTATGGCAGGTGTCCCACATATGAAATAGAGGAAGACAGGCACAGATGTTAGTTCAGGGTTAATCTTCCTCACCAAAAATAAAAAAGATACCAAACTCCATCAATATACCTTCAGTTAGAGGTAACCCCAAGGAAATTTCTCCTTTTAGGTATAGTCTTTAGTTATATATAGAAATCAAGAGTCAAGACATAAATTATTTTAATTAATTCATTGACTATTTGTATACTTGTAAATACATTAAAAAGAAGAAAAAAATTCTCTGGGCTTCATGGAATGGTTCCATAACTTCTTCAAGTCACCTTTACTTAGAAAGATCCTCAAAGTTCTTTTCTGCACCATTTTATAATCTTTTTTTCAATATTTTTGCTACTTGGTTATTATTCACTCGACTACAATGTCCTGGTGCAGGAAAACATCTTCATAAATTACTGACTGAAACTCATTGAGATTCTATAGGAAACAAATTACTTTGAGTTTGCCTTCCAAGAATTTACAGTCATTTCCTAGTAACTTTGTCACTGACATCTGTGATAATTTCTTCAGAATTAGAATATGTTATCTAATATTTTTACTTAGAATAACTTATCTGAACCGAGTAAAATTTGCTCAGAGGCATTAGGCTGAAATAGAGGTTGAAGCAACTTGGATTTTAGCTATGGTATTTTAACAGAATTGATTGATGGGCTAATCAGACAGAACACTCCAGTTGCCTTGGGTTGCTTAGGAAGATGACATCAAGGTGTTCAGATAAGGGCAGGCTGAAAGCTGATGTCAATTGCGGATAATGGCCTGAATAAAGCACAGACACTGCAAAATGAAACAAACAAAAATCATACAAAAATGTAAATGTTTATTTCACCAGTACACCACTTAATTAAGATCAATTCATCCTTAAAAATAAGAAAATCTACTCTAGTTAGAGCAAACTGTGGAAAAGAAATAACTCCTAAATATAATCACATGTACTTCCCCATCTTAATTGGATGGACCCTCATCCTGAAGGAGCCTGAAGGCTCAGGCTCCATTCACAAACATTACCTCCAAATCGGGTTATTCAGGCAGTCACAGAGGTACACAGTCAAGACTGAACATTTAAAATGTTGACACAACATTGCATCCTTGTTTTGGCATTTCTTCTTTTTTCAACAGACAAAAGTGTCCTGGGCCTTTTTAGACCTCTGAGAATCCTAGCAGATAGTGATTACTTAAAAACATGCCAACAAAACATCAGCCTCATTGGTTGTGGATTCCTTGTGCTGTTTATGCATGGCATTCCCCAAATGAAATGGCTTCAAGAGGCAGCAGGCTTCCCCAGGCCTGAGTCCCTCTTTCCTGTGGCCCTGACTATGCTTTCTGGCCCTTGTCACTGTATTTTTTTTTTTTTTTTTGTGGAGGAAGATTCGCCCTGAGCTAACATCTGTGCCAATCTTCCTCTATTTTGTGTGTGGGTTGCCAGCGAAGCGTAGCTGCCAACGAGTGGTGTAGGTCCACTCTCAGGAACCGAAGCTGGGCTGCCGGAGTACACTGAACTTAACCACTAGACCCCAGGGCTGGCCCCTCTGTCTCTGTATTTTAAGGGAAAGTCATTTGGAACTTCAGTTTCCAGATGTTTTTAGTTCATTTGATTACGGCTGCTCCCTTTCAGTGAGAATTATAATCTGGCACATTTTGAAAACATACCAAAGTCAACCCAACCTAACCAAACAAAAAGCCCAAACAGGTTAAATGCAACTCCCTCTGCCTCTGTTGTGATTAGCCCTTCCTGAGTTACTTGTTTTTAAGGCAGGCACTGACTATCTCAGCTCATTGCTTGCTTTGGAGAGAGTAAAATGACAAAATAAGCGAATGTGCTGAACCATTTAAATATTAGCCAGTGGGCTTACTATACTGCTGGATCACAGAGAGAGAAACTCCAAGATCTTGCCATACGACAGAAACCACAGTTTTAGGTTACTTTACTCTTATTATACACATGATAGGTCCACTAACATGGCACTAGAACCATAGCATTTGTATCAGTGGGAGAAGTGGAAGAGTGGAACACAACTGAAGGGCCTAGGACTTTTTCAATCATACAGATTTTTAGGGAAAAAGGTGAAAACCTCTTGATCTCTGAGACCAGCTTACCCCTTCCCCAATCAATGTGCAATCAGGAATATGCTTTTATAATCCTTTTTCTACAAATTCACATACATAGAAAATTAATGGATAGAGTTCCCATTGTGGAAATAAATGAAGGCCACCCAAATGAGAACAAGCAGTCTATTTATTCAGAGTTTGCTATAGCAGAGGAGTCAGCCGCCGTCATTTGCAGAGACTCTCAGGCAAAGGGGAAGGAAAACTTGAGCGTGGAAATAGGGAAGGCTTCAGTGTGCCCTGACTGGAGGCTGTTGGCATGAGGAAGCTGTAGGCAGGCTCACCAGAAGCAGGACATTGCATGTGATTGTGGAATGCATATATGTATTAGGGGTACATATTTGACTTTCTCCAGTTGGTCTAAAGATGGGAGCAGGAGAAAAATCAGGGAAGCTGTCAGTTAATAATCAAGTTTCAGCTGTTTTGTACCAATTGTTACAGGGGTAATTGTTTGACTTCCTGGGCTGGTTGCTGCAGGTTGTGGGTAAGAGTTCTATTTTCATTTGTTCTGGCCATTTAGTCTGTATATTGAGTCTCTCACCATAGGTAATTATTTATTCATAGGGACTCCTTATGTATCCTGAATAGGATCCTATTGTCTGTTGCACATTGCAGACCATAGTTGCTCCCAGAATTTTTTTTCATGTTGGAGTTTTACATTTTTATATAATCCAATCTTTTTCTTTATGAGTTTGGGAATTTGTAGCTTTCCTAAGAAGCCCACCCTCTTTATAATATTACAACATACTTCTCCTAAATTTCCTTTCAATGTTATGATAGTTTAAAAATAGGTTTGTAATCCAGATTAATTTTATTTTATCATAGAGTGTGAAAAGGAACTATAGCTTTATTTCCTTTTCCAAATGGATAGCCATTTGGAATTATACATTCTTCTCCCATTGATTCAAAAACTCATCTTTAACAAATACTTAATTCTGATATATACTTGTGTTTGCTGCTGGACTTTTTTCTGCTCTTTGGATCTATTTTTCTGCTTTGATTACTAGAACATCACTGTTTATTTTGAGGACAAAATCCTCTTCAATTCAATTTTGATCTCTCTCTTTAACTTGACTCATCGGGAAAAGTAGTTTTTAAATTTCAATTTTTGTAGGCTTTTTCCCCTTTAACTATTTTATACAGTTATTGCATCATAGTACAAGAATTGGTCTGTATGATTTCTGCTTTATGATTACTGAGGATTATTTTGGTCTAACCTATGTCAATTTTTGTAAAGCTCTTGTAAGTTTTTGAAAATAATGTGTATTTTCTCTTTCTTGGATTAAATATATATATTCAATCTTGTTATGGTAAACCTCTAATCCTCTATGCCCTTACTGTCTTGAACAGTTTCTAAGAAAGTTATGTTGCATTCTCTTGGTTTGACTTTGGATTTGTTGATTTTCCTCTTGAATATCTAACAGCTTTTGGATCACATTAAAGCAATGTGATTAACTGTATAAATGTTCATGACTAGTATAATGTCTTGGTGGATGTCACACCTACTAAATATCTTGGGTGCCTCTTTCCCAGTATTGGAAGGCAAATCCATAATAGGGAGATAATTGGAAATCAAGTGGATAGTGACTAGACTTGATTTTTTTACCTGGACACAACTGGGACTTACAATTTCCTCAACAGAAAACATTTCAGTTTTTTCTCAGAAACAAAAGTCCTTCCGAGAAGCAACAGCCTCGTTCCTGAGACTGTACTGAATCAATGCAGCCACAATGGGTCTCCCCTGCCCCAGTGTTTCAGTTTCCACACAGTCCATTGCCCATTTATTTATTTAGTTTTAGACGTTTAAGACCATTCATTAGGAAACCATCAAGTTTGCTGGGCTCTTTCATCTTGGTAATGTTCTTCCTTTTGTGATCTTACTATTATGTATTGATTTTCTAGGTCAGACTCTTCAGTCCTGAGTACCTTTTACTGGGTGCTCTACGTACTATCTTTAGATAAAAATGTTGGGATAGGAAAAAAAGTGGCCATCTAATTGCTATTAGATTGCTCTTTGAGTTGAGATTTCAAGCATTCAGTGAAAGGTCCCTGTTTTCCACCAGCCTGGAAGTCTATTTTGTAGCTATGTAGTCTGGAAATCCCCTCTTAATTCCAAAATGCTATAATTTCTAGGTAAAAGAAAGAGAGAAAGAGGGCCCAGGACTGTACCAGGGACTGTGAGTGCCACAGCTATACAGACTAGTTTTCACGGATCTTTTTTTTCTTTTCAATAGAGGCAATCAATGAAAAGTATAACTAATGAGATTAGATTTGTATAATGTTAGCAGGCTTCATATGTAAATGAACAAATTCTAAAAATGGAGTTTGCTGGTCAGGCTATGTGTCTTGGTTTTTTATTCAAAAGATATGGTAACTATATGTAAACTATTATAAACAGTAGAGGACACAAAAGAACCTGAGGAATATTCCTTCAAGGAATTAACAAACATCTTAGGGAGAAAATGCTCTCTCATAAAGACCATTAGAAAATACTAGAATACAGTGTAGAATCAACTGCTAACATAAACAGCATTGTCTATAAGCTTTCTGGAAGTTCAGAGAAATTTTGTCTTTTTATATAGATACACCTTGATTACTCCAGACGTAGCTTTTTCAGACAAGATGTCTCTTCTCATCTCTATAATTTAGAGCAGGCTGGGTAATTTAAGCAGTTTGGGAGCAAGTAACATTCTTTCCCTCAGTCTTGGAGTCTCAACCTCTTCCGTCAAGTGGAAGAAAAAGGCAAGCCTACATTTATTTGGAGGTAGCCACTTGCCAGGTACTTTCATGTATTCTATTTCAGTTTATCTTCATCACAGACTTGCGGTATAAGTACGAGAATCCCCATTTTACAGATGACAAAAGTGCAGCCCAGGTTAAGTTTCATGCCTGGGGTTTCTGAGTTGGGAAGCAGCAGGGCCAGGGCTTTGTACCAAGTCAGGGTTCCTGGTCTTTCAAAATCATTATTGTGCCTTTGTGTGGGATTGCACACATGCTAACAAAAGCACTCCAGGCACTATTTATTCAATCATTTTCTCCATATAAAGGGTTAGAAAGCAAATACTTTATCTTTTCAGAAAACTACATGTCATCCTCAGGAGCAATAGGCTCGTGTAACTCTTCTTTAGGTCATCTCATGACCGTTAGAACCAGGGGAGGAAAATAAAGAACAGATCCTCAAAATCCCTTAGCAGAGTTGTCAGATTTAGCAAATAAAAATACAGGATATTCAGTAAAATATTAGGGATATACTTATGCTAAAAATATTATTCATTATTTACTTCAAATTTAAGTTCAACTGAATATCCTGCTTTTTATCTGGCAACGTTATCCCTTAGCCCAAATTTATATTTTCATCATTCTTTTCAAAATAGCAGAATTTTTCTTGTTAGATATTTAGTTTCATTTTCTTTCCTATAAGCCCTGTGTAAGAGAAAAATAGATGGGAGAATTGGTCAATAGGTGCTTAGCAAAATGAGGAATTTTGTTTGGATAACTGAGTAATCAGTTCTTTGTGCATGGAGTATTAACTCTAAATTTCATCCTTGATTCTGAAAATCTCTGACTGACTGATGTCAAAACCTAAGTGACTTAATCCAACAATAATTGTTTTATTTCCTTGGTAAAAGGTCATAGATAAGAATACAGGAAGGTGGGAGGGACAGCTATGTCATGTAGTAAACTTGTAGCTAGCCATATATTAAACCTAAAGCTTTTTTTTTCAAATCCATTTCAAGAGAAAATTTTCCTAATTTCGACACTAATATATTGTGCAGCAGAGTCATGTTTGTGATCACAATCTGTAATGTCTGGTTGGTTAATTAAATGATGCAAAAGCAATCTGGAAAACTTGCTCAGAATCTATGGTCAGTTGGAGGTAAATACACCTGGGAATCTCAGACAAATTCATTGTCGGGACTGCTGTGAGGGGGGTGTCAGACTTTGCCTGTGGTTTTCAAAAGCAAGGAAAACAATGGAGCATGGGTGAACGCATAATCGCAGAAAGATGACCTTCTTATTGTTAAAGGATAAAAACTTCATCAAAAACTTGAAAGTATGTTTCTGAATGTGGTGGAAAATATAGACCATGGAGAACAAAAAACAAGACAATAATAGAAGAAAAAGCCCTGGTTCTGTTCAACTTTCACATACGGGAATTTTTTAATGCATATATCACCCTGGAAGACACATTTCTGTTATATTCATGACATGTTCCTGCACACTGTTTTAGATATTTCTCTATTAGCTGTTCCCTATGAAAGAATAAGAATGTAAAACTGACAGAGACTGCAAGGTGACCTGATCCAGCTCCTTTCAGAGTACAGAATAATGGCAATTCAAATTATTATTTAATGGAGAGACATGAGAATGGGAGTGGGGGATGGAAGAATGAACACATATTTATAAAATTTTTTTAAACTAATTGTTAAAAAGTTCCAGTGAGAGAGATATATGACCTTCAAAATCAGCGATTCAAGTATCCCCTTTACCTGACATTTTTTCTTAATGCTTCCTTAAAATCTCTTTGATTACACTGTGAAAACAATGAATATGTCATTCTTTTAAAATAAATTGCAAGATAGTTTCTCCAGAGAGAGGTACTTCTCTCTGGCTTTAGATCAGGGAAGATAATAGAGCTGTACTCCTCAGATGTGATAGGATCTTGGTGCTCAGTTTCTTTTCAGTTTATCTATGCTCACTTTGAAACACAATTCAGCGTTTTTTACATCCCAAAGAACAAATCCAGTTCCACAGTACATTACGATTATTGTGTTAACAAGATTTAGTAGGGAGATAGAGAAGTGAATTGACATTGCCCACCAAAACACACAAACTTAATGAAATAAAATTCCACATTAAATATTTCAGAATTTCACCATAGTTTCTCCCTGACTGCCTCATCTTTCTACTTTCTTTCTCCCTCTACTTCTAAAACTTCCACACTTTCTGGAGTAATGTTGCTCTCACTCTCAGCTAGCATATTCCACTCAGTAAAACCACAGCCCTGGAGACAGTGGACCTCATTTCCCATGGAAACTGCTCTACCACTGATTATCACTGAACCCCCCCAAATCCCTTGGGGTCTCACCTCCTACACA
Organism: Tapirus indicus; assembly: GCA_031878705.1. Classification (NCBI taxonomy): domain Eukaryota; kingdom Metazoa; phylum Chordata; class Mammalia; order Perissodactyla; family Tapiridae; genus Tapirus; species Tapirus indicus. The sequence goes on from CM062925.1 coordinate 45,660,474, forward strand.
CAGTGGCTTTCCAACTATTCGTCAAACAAAACGAGTATTTTCCTCTGTGGTAACCAGCCTCAAGGGGGCCCCCAATGGTTCTTGCCTCCTGGTGTTCACTATTCTTGTATAGTCTCCACCTACAATGAATCATGGCTAACCTGTATGACCAAGAGAATATGGTAGAAGAGACAGTGTGTGACATCTGAAGATAGGTCATGAAAGTCACTGCAGCTTCCACTTTGGTCTCTTGGATTACTCACTGCGGGGGAAGCCATGGCTTGAGGACACTCAAGCAGCTCTGTGGAGAGGCCCACGTAGAGAAGAACTGAAATCTCCTGCCAACAGCTGGCACCAATATTGTCAACCATATGAGTGAGTTATCTTGGAGCAGACTCTCCAGTCCCCATCAAACTTCAGATGACTATAGTCTTAACTGACACTTGACTGCAACTCATTAGAGACCCAGAACCAGAACCACCCAATCAAACTACTGCTGAATTCCTCATTCACAAGAACTGTGAGAGAAAAGGATTATTATTTTTTTAAGCCACTAAGTTTTAGGTTAACTTGTTAGGCCACTGTGAAATAATAAGAAATACATATATATATATATTGGTCTCTGCCCCAGTTCCTGCTACATTTGGTCTTTGACCCTGGTTCCTGACACAGAGCTCCTAAAATGTTTGTAATTTCCTGAGAGATAGAAGTGTCTTTTGTTCTAATGAGAAGACTCTTAGTGGGCTCCTGGATGGGAGCTGGTCACTAGAGAGACCAAGTTGTGATTAGAAGCTTAGGACTTTTAGCCCCCCCCCCCCCCCAGTTCTCTGGAGAGGAAAGAGTAGCTGGAGATTGAGTTAATAATCAATCATGCCTACATGATGAAGCCTCCATAATAATCTCTAAAGTAGGGGGTTTGGAGAGCCTCTAGGTTGATGAACACATCCACGTGCTGGGAGGAGGGTGCACCCCAACTTCAAGGGGACAGAGCTCCTGTGCTCAAGACCCTGGCAGACCTTGTCCTATGTATCTCTTCATCTGGCTATTCATTTCTATCCTTTAAAATATCCTTTGTAATAAATTGGCAATAGTAAGTAAACTGTTTTCCTGAGTTCTGTAAGCTCCTCTAATAAATTATTGAGCCAGAAGATGGGGTCATGGAAACCTCTGACTTACAGCCAAGTCAGGCAGTTGTGAGTAACCTGGGGACCCGCTACTTGCAATTGGCGTCTGAAGTGGGGGGCAGTCTTGTGAGACTGAGCCCTTAACCTGTGGGGACTGTGCTAACTCTAGGCATTTAGTGTCAGAATTGCTTGGTGTGGATAACACACACATCTGGTGTCAGAAGTGTTGTAGTAGAGTAGAATAAACACAAGAGTGTTTTTCCTACCCAGCAACAATATACAAGTAATACTACATTCTTAATTGAGGCAGTGATTTTAACGCTTACTCGGTTTTGAGGTATGAAGAATGCCTCAGGATTCACAGTATTGGATGACTTCTTTATTTCTTACCTTCTATCACATTTTCTTAATAAAACAGCATGGAGAAACACAGAAAACTATTACCCTGAGTTTCAATGGATTAATTGTTTAAAGTATATTCTATCCAATACTGGAGACAATAAAGCATCATAGTCAAGAGCATGGAGACTGGAACCATGAAAACTAGATTCTGCATTTCCCAGCTATATGGCCTTGGGCACATTATTAATCTAAGGCCCAGTTTTCTTCTTGTAAAATATGCAGTAATCACAAGTACCTCACAGAGATTTGAAGGGATGAAATATGATAATACATGTTCTTTGTACACTGCATGGCTTGTAGTGAATGCTCAATAAATGTTGGCTATTATGGAGCTTTCAGTATTAAAAGTATGTCTGTTCTGATTACATTTAAAATGGAAATTTGGCAGATAAAGGGCAGGAGCTCAAACCCAAATCTTGCCAGCATGTTATTTTTTGTTAATGATATTAATGGGATCAGAATAACTTTCTATTCATCTTGACAAGTTCACAGACAGCCCTCTGACACTGTGAACTTGGATGTTGTGGAATGCTAATCATCCCTAACAATGTCAATGCTGGGGCAAAGTGCCAGCTGGAAAAAATTTAACATCTTCCATGTTTTTATGTTACTTTTTATGTACATTTAACATAACTGGTTTTCATGGAAAAATCTTGCAACCATAGAATATTCATGAAGGTGGCTTCTTATACCTCTCATGCTTTATTTCCTGGGTTTATTCATTCTTCCATCACACACACACAAACACGCACACTCAACCTACTCAAAAAATCATTTATTGGTTGATTTATTGGTAATTGTGAAGCTCTGTTGGCTAAAAGATGTCACTGATCATGAGTTTACTCTGTAAACCTGGGAAAGAAACTGTCGTAGAAAAGGAGTTGGAGAAGTAGCAGAAAAAAAGAAAATAAAGAACACTAATAGAAAATGCCAAATAGAAGAGAAAAATGTAATAAATATGGAGACCATATTTATTACATTTATTATTTCAATATAAAAATTGAAAATATGGAGACCAGGAGAAGCCATTGGAAAATGAGTATTTGTTTGGTGTGAAAAATTAGTGCATAAATGACTAAAGGACAGGCACTTTACAAGACTTTCTTATGACTGTCACTAGCACTTATTTTTCATCTCATTTCCCTTAGCTAGTTTCCTTAAGAAAAAGAAGGTTATTGCTAATTAACAGCATAAAAGGAAATGAAGTTTGGTTTGTAGGTACCTTAAACATTTACTATGAGACTTAAGTGCTTACTGTTTAAAAGCACTGGCTTAATTTCTGTTTGCTGGCTCTACATCCTTGGCATTGGAACCTGAAAAAGTTACATATTGAGAAATAAGTTGATTATCAGAGTCCCTAGGTAAATAGAGGAGTTTACTGCTTGAAAGACCCTGTGCCATCGCTGAGACACAGTTTTTTCCATCTGTATGTAGAAATTATATTATGTGTCCTTACGTCATATCTGAGCAATTTGATGACTAGATCTGGTGAATGAGACAGAAATACACTTTTCATATTTAGTATTTTAAGCCAGCAAATTTCAAATGGATTCCACAACAAAATGAAGAGGCCAGGGAGGGAGAGTGATGAGAGTTTAGACCACCAGTCTCCAGGTGAAGGATGTGCTAAAAACCCAGAAAATGACAGGTAGGTGAATTTATGCATATTGAATTCTGAGTGCTTAGATGCCCCACTAGGCTTCCATTGTTCAGGTAGGAAACGAAGTTTCTTCTTTGAGGAGTCTGAGCAGCCTAAGAAAAAAGACCTAAAGTCACTGACATCATAGTATTCCTGTAAATAGCCCACCCAGATCACACAAAAATGAAGCTCAAAGTCAACAAGCCTCACACACATGTTCAGAGCTTCCAATCAGAGAAGACTTCTAAGATGGAAGATAAAAACCAGAACAGACAGGGGTAAAACAACTTGACAGAAAAAGAAACCAGTGAGAAAGAAGAAATCTTCCAAAGCCTACTATGAATATTTCAGAGAGTAAAGAGAAGGTATTGCATCCATGAACTGAAAATAAGATGCTAGAAAAAAAGCAATTCAGAAAACAAAAAAGATTTTTTGAAGATTAAAAAAGATGATGGTAAATATGAAAAATTTAGTGGAAGAGTTGAAAATAAAGTTGGAAAATAGTTCAGAAAGTAGAACAAAAACACAGAAAATAGGTGAAAGGAGATAAGAAATTTAGAAAACAATCCGGAAAATCTAATATACAATAATGAAAGTTCAAAAAGAGCGAGAACAGAGAAAATTGAAGATAGGAAATCATCAAGAAAATAATTCAAGGTATTTTCCCAGGACTGAAGGCATGAATTTCCAGATTTTAAAGAGGCCTAAACAGTGAATGAAAATAGGCCTACATAAGGCATATCATTGTGAAATTTCAGAACTGGGCACAGGAAAGATTCTCAAAGCTTCCAGATGGAAAAACAAGTCACATACAAAGCATTAAATATCATAAACTAGAATAATGTTAAGCTAGAAGAATGGAGAATTCCTTTAAGATTCAAAGAATATTATTTTCTATGTAGAATTTAATATAGAGCTAAAATATTCTCAAATGATAGGATAGAATACAGATATTATCAAACATGAGAGACATTCTTTTTCAGAAAACTACCAGAAGATGTTATCCATCAAACTGAGGGGGAAAATCAAGAAGAAGAAAAACATGGGACGCAGGAAACAGAAAACCCAACACAAAGAGAGGTAAAAGGAATCCCTAGGAAAATAGTGAGGAGGGATTCCAAGAAGGCTGCCCTGAACCCATCATATAGGGCAAATAGTCTACAGCTTTGGTTGGAAAACTTGTAGCCAAGGACAGTGCAGTGTTCTTTTCTCTGTAGCCAGCCTTCCCCCCAGAGGGAAGAGATAGCTAAAGTGAAATTCAATGAAACCACTGCATTTATTGATGAAATTCGTGACAGTACATGACTGAGAATGAATGATGTGATAACAAGAAAGTATGGTTACCAGGAGTGACGTCAGCATCATGGCAGCCTGAGATATTCCCTTTGTCTCTCCCCTTCAATCTACAATTAGTAAAACATCCATAACTCAACAAAGGTTTCTCTGCCCAACACATCAGGATGCCAGAGAAAGCCACACATCTGTACATCTATAGTGGGTGGATTGGAATACTCAGATGAGGTGGAACCAGAGGAGCAGCAGAGGAAGTGTCTGACATCCCAGCTCCCTAGCTGTGGTGGCTGAGCCCACAGCCCCAGTGAGCCCAGTAGCAGCAGCAGAGGTGGCACACACAACTCTAATCCTCCAGCCTCAGTGGCACCTGTGGACACAAGGAACCAGGCAATAGATGTGGCAGAGCTCAAGATTCTGGCCCCCCTGGGGATCCATGAACCATAGCCCCAGATGTGCCAGAGGTGCCCATGACCCCAGCTCCCCCCCCACTTTCCCTTCCCCTGCCATGGCAGACAGGGCCCACAACCCAGCAACCCTGAATGTAGTGGAGGCATCTGCCATCCTGATGCCTCCACTGGTGCCGCCAGTGGTGCCGCCAGTGACTGCAGTTACACCAGAAGCAGCAGGGCACTAGTGACCTCAAAGGCACAAGTAGTGATTAGGAGGGCACCAGCGACACCTACAGCAGAGGTGATAGAAAGTAGAAAGTGCTGATTTTCAAATATAGCCAGAGGCAACTCAGGTATGAGAAACCAAAACCTTGTGCTATAGTGCCACCTACTGAAAAACAAAAGCCCTCAATTACCAACATGTTGAATTGTTAGAATCAAAGTAAACAAAGCCTGACCTAAATAAAAAAGGTGTTCACTATATCAAATGCACTGGCAGAGGAAAAACTTAGCAAGCACTGTGAAAAACCATGGTGACACAGTATCACAAAAAGGAGATGACAGTTCTCCAGAAACTAAACTGAAAGTCATGGAAGAATGTGACCTAACTGACAGAGAATCAAAATAACTATCATGAAGAAACTCAATGAGCTACAAGAAAATTCAGAAAGGCAGTTCAATGAACTCAGGAATAAAATTAATGAGCAGAAGGAATACGTCACCAAAGAGATTGAAACCATAAAAAAAAAAACCAAACAGAAATTCTGGATATGAAGAACACAATTAACAAGATTTAAAAAACCCTAGAATTCTTAAAAAATAGAGCTGATGATGTGGAGGACAGAATTAGTGATTTAGAGGATAGAAACATAGAAATTCTTCAGGTGGAGGAGGAGAGAGAACCAAGATTTTTAAAAAATGAAGGAATTCTTCAAGAAATATCCAACTCAATTAGGAAAAGCAATATAAGGATTATAGTTATTCCAGAGGGAGAAGAGAGGAAGAAAGGAGCAGAGAGCTTGTTCAAAGAAATTATAGCTGAGAATTTCCCAAACCTGGGGAAGGAAATGAACTTACAAATACATGAAATCAATAGAACTCCTAATTACATCAATGTAAAAAGACCTTGTCCAAGGCATATAATAGTACAACTGGCAAAAGTCAATGACAAAGAAAAAAATATTAAGGGCAGCAAGGTAGAAGAAAATAATCTACAAAGGAACCCCCACCAGGCTTTTAGCAGATTTCTTGGCAGAAACCTTACAGGCTGGGAGAGAATGGAATGATGTATTCAAAATACTGAAAGACAAAAACTTTCAGCCATGAATACTCTATCCAGTGAAATTGTCCTTCAGATACAATGAGAAATAAAAGATTTCCCAGATAAACAAAAGCTGAGGGAGTTCGTTGCCACTAGACCTCCCTTACAAGAAATGATAATGGGAGTCCTCATATCTGAAACAAAAAGGCAAAGGTCTACAAAGCTTTGAGCAAGGAGATAAATAGACAAAATCAGAAAACTGCAACTGTCTATCAGAAAGGTTAGCAAACACTAATTATAACATAAAAGATAAAGGGAAAGAAAGTATTAAAAATAACTATAAATACTTTAATTTAGTCACAAACTCACAACACAAAACAGAATAATTTGTGAAAACAATAACTCAGAAGGGGAAAAGGAAAGTGATGGAACTTGTTTAAGCTAATGGAGATAAGACGTCATCAGAAAATGAGATCATCATCTATGAGATCTCTTATACAAACCTCACAGTAACCACTAAACAAAAAATCAGAGCAGAGCCACAATTCATAGATAAAAAGACAACTGAGAAAACCGGCACACTGAAATGACAGTCAGAAATACAAGGTAGAGAAACAATGGAAATATAGAACAACTGGAAAGCAAGAGATAAAATGGCAGTATTAAGCCCTCACATGTCAATAATCATTCTAAATGTAAATGAACTGAATTTTCCAATCAAAAGACACAGAGTAGCTGGATGGATTGAAAAAACAAGACCCAACAATATGCTGCCTCCAGGAAACACAACTCAGCTCTAAAGACAAACATAGAGTGAAAGGATGGAAGATGATACTCCAAGTAAATGGCAAACAAAAGAAAGTAGGTGTTGCCACACTTATATCAGACAAAGCAGACTTAAAGATAAAAAAGACAATAAGGGACAAAGAGGGGCAGCATATAATGATAAAAGGGACTTTCCACCAAGAGGACATAATATTTTTTAATATATATGCACCTAACACAGGAGCACCAAAGTATGTAAAGCAATTATTAACAGACCTAAAGGGAGAAATTAACAGCAACATAATAATAGTAGGGGACCTCAACACCCCTCTTACATCAATGGATATATTGTGCAGACAGTGACAAGGAAATACTGGATCTGAATGAAACTCTTGATCAGATGGACTTAATAGATATAAAGAGATCATTCTATCAAAAAATGGCAGAATACATATTCTTCTCAAGTGCACATGGAACATTCTCAAAGACAGACCATATGTTGGGAAACAAGGCAAGCCTCAATAAATTTAAGAAGATTGAAATCATAGCAAGTATCTTTTCTGACAACAATGCTATGAAACTAGAAATCAACTACAACAAAAAAGCTGGGAAAGTCACAAATATGTGGAAACTAAAAACATGCTACTGAACAACCATTGGATCAACGAGGAAATCAAAAGAGAAATCAAAAAATACCTGGAGACAAAGGAAAATGAAAATACAACATATCAATTCTTATGGGATACAGCAAAAGCAGTTATAAGAGGGTAATTCATAGCAATACAGGCCCACCTCAACAAATAAGAAAAATATCAAATAAGTAATCTTAAACTACACCCAACAGAACTAGAAAAAGAACAAACAAAGCTCAAGGTCAGCAGAAGGAGGGAAATGATAAATATTAGAGCAGAAATAAATGAAATAGAGACTAACAAAACCGTAGAAAGGATCAACGAAACTAAGAGCCGGTTCTTTGAGAAGATAAACAAAATTTGCAAACCCTTAGCCAGACTCACTAAGAAAAATAGAGAGAAAGCTCAAATAAATAAAATTAGAAATGAAAGAGGAGACATTACAATAGATACGGCAAAAATACGAAGGATTATAAGAGAAGTCTATGAAAAACTATATGCCTACATATTGGATAACCTAGAAGAAATGGATAAATTCTTAGAATCATACAAGCTCCCGAAGCTGAATCAAGAAGAAATAGAGAATCTGAATAGACCAACCACAAGTAAGAGATTGAAACAGTGATCAAAGACCTCCCCAAAAACAAAAGTCCAGGACCAGATGGCTTCTCTGGAGAATTCTACCAAACATTCAAAGAAGATCTAATACATATCTTTCTCAAACTATTCCAAAAAATTGAAGAAGATAGAACACTTCCTTTCTCACTCTGTGAGGCCAACATTACCCTGATACCAAAACCAGGCAAGGAGAACACAAAGAATCAAAATTACAGGCCAATATCACTGATGAACATAGATGCAAAAATCCTCAACAAAATATTGCAAAGCGAGTACAGCAATAGATTAAAGTGAGATTTATACCAGGGATGCAAGGATGGTTCAACATACGCAAATCAATCAATGTGATACACCACATTAACAAAATGAGGAATAAAAACGACACGGTCATGTCAATAGATGCAGAGAAAGCATTTGACAAGATCCAACATCCATTTATGACAAAAAGTCTCAATAAAATGGGTATAAAAGAAAAGTACCTCAACTAAATAAAGGTCATATAAGACAAACCCACAGCCAGCATCATACTTAATGGTGAAAAAGTAAAAGCCATCCCTCTGAGAACAGGAACAAGACAAGGGTGCCCACTCTTGCCATTCCTATTCAACATAGTACTGGAGGCTTTGGCCATAGCAATTAGGCAAGAAAAAGAAACAAAAGGTATCCAAATTGTAAAGGAAGAAGTGAAACTCTCACTGTTTGCAGAGGATGTGATTCTATATACAGAAAACTCTAAAGAATACATCAGAAACTATTAGAAATAATCAACAACTGCAGCAAATTTGCGGGTACAAAATCAAATTTCAAAAATCAGTTGCATTTCTGTACACTAATAACGAATTAGTAGAAAGAGATGTCAAAAATAAAATACCATTATTGAAAGAAATCAAAGAAGATATAAAGAAGTGGAAAGGTATTCTACGCCCATGGATTGAAAGGATAAACCAAGTTGAAATGTCCACATTAACTAGAGCAATCTACAGGTTCAGTGCAATCCTAATCAGAATCCCAATGGCATTCTTCATGGATATAGAACAAAGAATCCTAAAATTTCTATTTTAGATACAACAGAAGACCCTGAATAGCCAAAGCAATCCTGAGAAAAAAGAACAAAGCTGGAGGAATCACAATCCCTAACCTCAAAATATACTACAAAACTCTAGTAATTAAAACAGCATGGTACTACACAAAAACAGACACACAGATCAATGGAACAGAATTGAAAGCCCAGAAATAAACCCACACATCTATGGACAGCTAATCTTCAACAAAGGAGCCAAGAACATACAATGGAGAAAGGAAAGTCTCTTCAATAAATGGTGTTGGGAAAACTGGACAGCTGCATGCAAAAGAATGAAGGTACACCATTATCTTATACCATACACAAAAATTAACTCAAAATAAAGACTTGAATTTAAGACCTGAAATCATAAAACTCCTAGAAGAAAATGTAGGCAGTGCACTCTATGACATTGGTCTTAGCAGCATCTTTTCAAATACCATGTCTACTCAGGCATGGGAAACAAAAGAAAAAATAAACAAATAGGACTTTATCAGACTAAAAATCTTCTCTGAGGCAAAGGAAACGAGGAACAAAATGAAAAGGCAACCCATCAACTGGGAGAAAATATTTGCAAATCATATACCCAACAAGGGGTTAATTTTCAAAATATATAAAGAACTCATACAATTCAACAACAACAAAAACAAATGAAAAATGGGCAGAGGATATGAACAGACATTTTTCTGAAGAAGACATACAGATGGCCAACAGGCACATGAAAAGATGTTCAACATCACCAGTTATTAGGGAAATGCAAATCAAAACTACACTGAGATATCACCTTACACCTGTTGAAATGGCTATAATTACCAAGACAAAAAATAATAAATGTTAGAGAGAATGTAGAGAAAAGGGAACCCTCATATACTGCTGGTAGGAATGCAAACTGATGCAACCACTGTGGAAAACAGTATGGAGATTTCTCAAAAAATTAAAAATGAAATGCCATATGACCCAGCTATCCCACTACTGGGGTATTTATCCAAAGAACTTGAAATCGACAATTCAAAGAGATTTATGCACCCCTATACTCCTTGCAGCATTATTCACAACAGCCAAGACATGGAAACAACCCAACCCAAGTGCCTTCAACTGATGAATGGATAAAGAAGATGTGGTATATATATATATAAATATATATATGTGTGTGTGTGTGTGTATATATGTGTGTGTATATATATATGTGTGTGTGTACACACACACACACCCTGGAATACTACTCACCATCAAAAAAAGACAAAATCTTCCCATTTGCAACAACATGGATGGAACTTGAAGGTATTATGTTAAATGAAATAAGCCAGACAGAGAAAGACAAACACTTCATGATTTCACTCATGTGTGGAAGATAATAAACACATGGATAAAGAGAACAGATTAGTGGCAACCAGAGGGGAAGAAGGGGGTGGGCAAAAGGAGTAAAGGGGCACGTATGTATGGTGATGGACAAAAATAAGACTATTGGTGGTGATCACAAAGCAGTCCATACAGAAACTGATAAATAATAGTGTACACCTGAAATTACACATTGTTATAAATCATTTTGACCTCAACAAAATAGCTGAAAAAAAAAGAAAAGAAAATACAACATACTAAAATCTATGCAATGCAGCAAAAGTTGCACTAAGATAGAAGTTTATAGGAATACAGGCCTACCTCAAGAAACAAGAAAAATCTCAAATAAATAATCTAACCTTATACCTAAGGGAACTAGAAAAAGAAGAACAAACAAGGCCCCAAATCAGTAGAAGGAAAGAAACAATAAAAATCAAATTAGAAATATATAAAATAGGACTAAAAAGACAATAGAAAAAAAATCAATAAAACTAAGAGCAATTGAAAGGTAGATTGTTGAAACAAATTGAAGAAGACACAAAGAAATGGAAAGATATCCTGTGCTCAGGATTGGAAGAATTAACATTGTTAAAATGTCCATATTTATCTAAAGCAATCTACAGATTCAATGCAATTCCTATCAAAATTCCAAAGACATTTTTCACAGAAATAGAACAAAAAATCCTAAAATTTGTATGGAACCACAAAACACCTCAAATAACCAAAGTGACACTGAGAAAAAAGAACAAAGCTAGAGGAATCACACTTCCTGATTTCAAATCATACTACAAAGATATAGTAATCAAAACAGCTTAGTATTGGCTTAAAAACAGACATACAGGTCTGTGGAATGGAAATGAGAGCCCAGAAATAAACCCACATGTATATGGACAACTAATTTATGACAAAGGACCCAAGCACATACAATGGAGAAAGGGAAGTCTCTTCAATAAATGGTGTTGAGAAAATTGGACAGCCACATGCAAAAGAATAAAACCATACCACTATCTTATACTATGCACAAAAATGAACTCAAAATGGATCAAAGACTTGAATGTAAAACTTGCAACCAAAAAACTCCTAGAAGAAAACATAGGCAGTACACTCTTTGACATCAGTCTTAGCTGTATCTTTTGGATGTGTCTCCTCATGTAATGGAAACAAAAAAGTAAACAAATGAAACTGCATCAAACTAAAAAGCTTCTGCACAGCAAAGGAAAACATCAACAAAAAGAAAAGACAACCTACCAAATGGGAGAAGATATTTGCCAATCGTATATCTGATAAGGGGTTAATATCCAAAATATGTAAAGAACTCATTTAACTCAACAACAACAATAACAAAAAACTTGATTAAAAAATAAGCACAGGATCAGAATCGACATTTTTCCAGAGAAGACATACGGATGGCCAACAAGCATATGAAAAGATGTTCAACATCAGTAGTTATTAGAGAAATGCAAATCAAAACCACAATGAGATACCACCTCACACCCATTAGAATGGCTACTATAAAAAATACAATAAATAAGTGTTAGAGAAGATGTAGAGAAAAGGGAACCCTCGTACACTGTTGGTGGGAAAGTAAATTGGTGCAGTCACTATTGAAAACAATATGGAGATTCCTCAAAAAATTAATAGACTACCATATGATTCAGCTATTCCACTTCTGGGTATTTATCTGAAGAATATGAAAACACTAATTTGAAGAGATATACGTGCCGCTATGTTCATCGCAGCCAGACCTGGTGGTCTAGCAGTTAAGATTTGGCGTTCTCACTGCCACCACCTGGTTTCATTTCATGGTCAGGGAACCACACCACTTGTCTGTCAGTTGTCATACTGTGGTAGCCGGGTGTTGCTGAGATGCTGAAAGCTGTGCCACCGGTATTTCAAACACCAACAGGGTTGCCCACGGAAGCAAGTTTCAGCAGAGCCTCCAGACTAAGACAGACCGGGAAGACAGACCTGGCCATCCACTCAAAAAATTGGCCATGAAAACTCTACGAATAGCAGTGGAGCACTGTCTGATATAGCACCATAAGATGAGAGGATGGCACAAAAAAGACTGGGCAGGGTTCCACTCGATTGTATACAGGGTCGCTAGGAATTGGAATCAGCTGGACAGCACTAATAACAACAAATGTTCTTTGCAGCATTATTTATAGTAGCCAAGATATACAAACAACTAACTGCCCATTTCAGATGAGTGAATAAAGAAGATATGTGTATACACACACACACACACACACACACACACACGAATATATATATATATATATACCCACAATGGAATACTACTTAGCCATAAAAAAAATAAAATCTTGCCATTTGTGACAACATGGCTGGACCTGGAGGGTATTCTGCTAAGTGAAGTAAGTCGGATGGAGAAAGACAAAATATTGTAGGATTTCCCTCATGTGGAATATTGAAAAAACAAGATAAATGAACAAAGAAAACAAAACAAAAACAAACACATAGATACAGAGAACAGATTGGTGGTTACCAGAGGGGAAGAGGGTTAAGGGGAGGGTAAAATGGGTAAAGGGGTCAATTGTATTGTGATGGATGGAAACTAGATTTTGGTGGTGAGCATGCTGTAGCATATACAGAAGTCAAATTATAATGTTGTACACATGGAACTTATATAATGTTATAAACCAATGTTAGCTTAGTGAAAACTGTAAGGATAAAGCAGGATAAAACAAACAAAAAAGTGTGGTTACACTAAAGACTGGTGTCTCTTTTAATCTAAATCTTGGTAAGAACATTGTGGTTCTCACAGACAAGAATGAAGAAGAAAACACAGTTCTGCCTGGATAAGAAAAAATCTTCTATATCCAATCATTCAGACTTTATTCTATTTGCCATTAGTGAGGGTTGGGTATCCCTCTGCTAATGTGTTGGTTGCCACTTTTTTAAGTATTTAGAATGATACTAGTATTAGAAAATGTCTTTGAGAATTTCATAGATGAGAAATTGTTTTTTCTTTCTGTCTCGGCACATTAGGAGGACATGTCATGGCCCCACCAGTGACAATGACTCTGAGTAAGTAGAACATGGCTCCACACCTGTGCCGGTGGGTATGTTCTCTTAGTTGATTTTGATCCATTCTCTCCCTCAGACAATTTAAACATTGCTGTCAAAGTTAATCTATTCAATTTAGTAAAGTCTTCCCTCTTCAATTTTTGTGTTGGGATTTGACAGATAAAATAATGATAACTAATAATGATAACTAATGGGAATTGTTGAAATGAAAATGATTTTCTTTACTTCTGTTTATACAATTGACTAATGAAGCTCAAAGTAAATTTTTGTTTTATTAGAGGAAAAATCATTTTAAGTTTATTTTTACATGACTGGGAAAGATCAGAAATATTTCAGTTGTATTTTATCTGAATTAATTGCTTATGTAGAGAACTTGCATTTTCCTCTATGACAAAGTAATTCCTGTGTTTATGTTTTATGTCCCAAATCCTAACATCAGATTTAAAAGATGTATTTCTTAGCTGATATCTTTTGTGGTTTATCCTTAAGAAAATATTATTTGTCATGACTGATTCTGTGGTCTCTTTGGTTGGTCTAGAAAACATATCCTCTAATCCTTTTATTTACTTGAAAATAAACAGTGAGGACAAGACCGTTATGACACTATCAGATGGTAACGTTTACAATCCTGTGAATTAAAATATGTACCAAACTTTTGTTTGAAAGGCAAAAGAATTTTTAATGCAATCTGCTTTGCACTCACCCAGCAAAACTCCTACCGTATGTATGACTCAGTATTTTGAGTACCATTTGGTATTTCCAGAGTTTCTGAATATTAGCTTTGAATCTTCTATTGTGCATGAAATTAAAAAAAATCACACAGTTGGTTATGTAACTTACAGTCATAAACCTGAGGTGTGCAAAATAAATGCAAGTATTTTTCAGTTCTGAACTCAGAATAGAATGGCTTCTGTTTCTCATTCTGCCTAATAATAGAAAATTTTTATCTAGGTACTTCTAGGTAATCTGTGTTGCTGGTAGATTCATTCTCAGTCTCTTGGGTAAATCCTCGGTCAGCGTTTCCTCCATCTCCTTCATCTCCCTCTTCCCCCAGGGTTGAGCAATGTGCAGTGGTGGATTGAGGGGGCAGGTGTTCTCTCCCCCAGTGTGGAAAGGCACTTGAGTTTCTCACTAAGTTGAGTGTGTGTCTGCATGTGTGTGTGTCTATACTCGGAGCAAAGTTCCCCTGCTTACTGTCTGACTCTGTTGTTAGCAGTGCCATTTTGAATTGGATTGTAAAGGATGACTTGATGAAATGCTATATTTTGGAATACAAATTGTGAATTTAATTTAAAAATCCCGGAGTATGTAGGTTGAGGAGATTTCAAGTTCCTTGTTCCTGTTTAGTTGGGAAGTTCTGGGTTAGTATAGGAGAGAAAGAGACATATTGATATACTATATTTCTATTATATGAACTTATGACATTTTTATTTGAATCTCTATGTATGTTTGAAATTTTACTAGATTATATATGTGTTTATTTATCCTATACTCACACAAAGCAATTAATCCTATCCGTTTTAACATTTTCACCATTATTCAACATATTCAGGTGAAATATGTTCTTGGAATACAATTTCTTTGGAAGAAAACCTTTGTGCGACTCCTGTGAATAATCTTCTCACTTCCCCACTGCAGTGCTATGAAATCCATAGATGAAGTGTTGTAGTATTCCCGCTTCTCATTCACACTTGAACAATTGCACCCACTCACCCAGAGGGTTTCTGGTGGAAGCTGTGATGAATGAGACATTGCCTCCCCAGCCCCTGCGTTGCCCTTTTCAGCACCACCTTTCCTCAGGCCTTTGGTGTTCTCTGAGGATCAGGGGCCCGGCTCAAACATGAGTGTGTCTTGTGGTCTTCTGTACTTTAGAGTGTGTGCCAATGGAGACAAAAAGATAAGAGGGCAGTGAGACCCTGAATAACACCACCACATTGCAAGCGTGCAGCCAGTAGGCTGCGGTGGAAAATTCCCTGAGGGAGCCTCGTCTTCTAAACTCAGTTCAGCATGCCCGGAGTCAAGAGGTGACATACTCTATCCCACACCCCAGCACCTCAGACTTTGAGGTTTCCTCACAGATTTTACACAAAGGAGGAGAAAGGGAACACTGTCAACACTATTTTGCCTTCATAGACCTCTTAAAGATAAAAATTACGGAGGGAGTGAAGCCTGCACGGATGCCTTGGGCTGACAGAGAATTTCCCCTTGTCTTCCTGTTGGAATCTAAACTCTTCAGAAATAACATAGTCTTCTGTGAAATGTCAATTTTTCCTTCCTGGCATGAAAATATAAATCATTAGTACTCTATGTAAAAGGGACTTCTATTCCCCACTCAAATGTCTAAAGGTTTATTTGTTATTGCTAAAAACGTGTGGATTTTGGAGTTTATTTTTGTCCCTAATCACTCCAACCTCGTTAGTACATTTAGAGTGAGGGCACGAACTGGCTGGCAGGCCTTCGGTGAGAATTACTTGATATAACATCTGTGAAGGAGCCTGGGTCCCTCTACTCCAGGAAAATGTGAGCTAAGCCTGGATAAAAGATTCCCCTGTCCTGTTGTTACCCATATCCCAGGGGCCTTGAAAGGGTCTGGGTGCCACAGCCAATTGTTAGTTCTAGTCTCTGGCCCACCAGGCCCACTGCTGCCCACGGTCTGTAAGGGATCTAGAAATGAAGGTGGCCATGGTAAAGCTTGCGCTCTTTTCTCCCTTTAGACATCCATGTGCCTATTGTTGATCCTCACATGCATCTGCTGATAGTCAACAAGCCTAAATGGACACAAGCATCTCAAGGATTAGGCACAAAGCAATGTTTCCTGGCAGATTTCAACGTTGCATTGCCATGCAGAAGGCTCCAATTTTCTTCTTTGCTCTGCAAATCGTTTTGCCTTCTCACCTGAAAAGACAGAGAGACTTATGTGCCCTTCCGCTTTTAGTACCTTCAGCTATACAATGATTACGAAAATAATTGCCTTCTAAATAAATGTGAAAGACGTAAGCAATACATAGTGAAATTCAGCAGAAACTTTTTCTAATCAGAAAAGTCAATGAATATAATTAAAAATGTGAGGAACCATCCCCTTTAAATATTTTGGATATATATTTATGAATGTATCTAATGGCAATGTTGTCACTTTTTCTAAAGTCATTTCTAAATCCTTCCTTAAAGCTTAGATCCGCATAAATATGTTTATGCCATGGCCAAAACAAGAAAGGAATTCTTGTTATTACTTGCATCTAGGGAAAAAGCAAACACATTAGTGACTTAGGATCCATTTAAATGTCTATTCTCATTGCTAATCATTTCTTTATTTGACGCAAAATATTCTGCCTTCACGAAAATTTTGAATGCTCATAGGAATTTAATAGCAGTGACTCAAGTTCAATACTCTAAATATTAATACCTGTAATAAAGGCAAATGGTTTTGCTTAACCTGAAAATTATTTGCCTTTTTAATCACAGGAATATACACTGAACACTGATTTATGAATTTTCTGACTCCTTATCCCCGATATGGTCATTTTCCACTGTTTTGTCTTTAGCTGTAGCACATAGTTAAGAAACATTTGTATCTGCCTTTATTAGAGACCGCATTCAGAAACATATTAACTAAGCCTGGTTGAAATATGAGCTACTTGAAATAAAACACTTTTTTTCCTTTCTCACTGCAACTAATGACCTAATTAACATTGAGCCACTTATACAAGAAAATTTTTTAAAATTAAGTTTTGATATTAGAAGTATAAATGGGTTGAAATTCATGAACTAACTAATTATGCTCATAAGTCCATGTATAAGCTCAAGCATTTGGCCAATATGATGAAGTTCAAAAGTATTATAGTATTATTTAAATAAATTCAATATAGAGATGTCTCATTATTTTTAATATGTTAAGAGGCCTTTTATAATTGTAACCTTAAAAATTTTGCCATGTATACAATTTGCCATGAATATTCTTCATTTGCAATTTATGTGTATAGTCATTTCTATCAAGATCGTGTATTAAGTACTTCTCTGGGCTGGGCTATTTAGGCTAGCTTTGGTGGTAGGTGAGGTGCCTATCTCCTCATATGTGAGATCCTTGAGAAAGCTCTCAGGCTGAAAAATATCTTCCTCTTTAGCCTGTAATTTCAGTTCTGATATAGTTTCATTCCTGACGTTCTGATTCTCTTCAATATAATACTGATTAAAGTGTAGTACTCCAGAGAAAGAGATGTAAGTCAGTAATATCCATTAACATTATTGTACTTATCACAACTTCTTCCTAATTGACAGCTAGTTGAGAGCAGAGTCCTGACAAAGAGGGTGTAATTGGTAAGCTTTGTCACAGGGAAGTAAAGTCTCTTCTGGAAGTCAGCACATTGACTGACAATACAAAAGGTCAGCCCTGAAGACAAGGTCTATGGACAACTCTAGGACACAAAATAAGTTAAACTCTGTTTCTGCACTACCCTAAATTTCAATCTAAGACATAAAACTTGTATATGGATAGATATCTTAAGCATTTAACAGTTCCATTGAATAAATAAGTATTCACAATATGTCATTAAAGGGGTGATACAATCTCTCTACTCTAGTAGACATCTACTGACTCTGGTAAGTAAACTAGGAATCATGGGAATACACATTTAGAGCAGGCAGATTTGGGGAGAAACCCCCACAGGTTTTCAGAGGTAATGGGCAAGGCTTTAGGGTATGTGTGCTGTTGGAGGAGCTGTTTGTTTGAAGAGAGGAGATGGTAGAAAATGAGCTTATATTGTGTTTGTGAGATGGTAGAAAATGAGCTTATATTGTGCCAAACAAAAAGCTGCAGGTACAAAACTGATTGCTCCTGAATGACATCAAACATAGTAAATTTATTTTTTACTTCAATTCAATTTCTAGATAAGAAGAGTACCCCAGGACCAAGCTTTTTGATTGGCTTTTTATGAGTCATCTTCATATCTTGCCTTCCCTATAGCACACTTCCCCATGCTTTTGTTAATCACCAAGGCAGAGAGAGAAAAAAAACCCTTATACAATTTTTACAAATCATCAAAATTTCCAAAGTTCTTATCTCAGCTGTTGGTATTGTGGACTGGCATAATCATCAATTAGTTTCCAGAAAAATGCGTCTAGCAGATGAACTGCTTGCCAGGATGTAAATTAGACACGAGGATAATACCTGATGTGGGAGGACCATAAATATTGGGGCAGGAGATCTAGTGTGTATGGAGAGTATTTGAGATTTTCTTCCACGTGAATGACCTCAGCATTGTTCTGATAAATAGTGAGGAGTGCTACATGATATCCAAAGTTTGTTCCAATTGATAATGCTAAGATTTTTCCTACTGGAATGAAAGTAGTCCAGAGTTTCTATCTCTTTGCCCAAGTTTTAGAGGCCCTGAGACTTGTAGATCGGCACTCAGTTGTATTAATAATTTCTAGCTGCAGTAGTGTGATTTTTTTTTTTGAAGTATGTACATCTGAAAGTAAAATGATTTAGTCTTATGCCGTGCATTAGCTCTCCTAGGGAGCTTGCTATTTATTTGGAAAGAATGTGTCCGTGGTGATCAGGACACAGGATAAGGAGGAAACTTTCTGCCCTGGCACTGAGCACATTTCTTCACAAGGCACTAGATAAACTCACACCACAAGTTATCAGCAGAGTTCAGTGTGGTTAAAAATGCCCAATTAAAACCCACAAGCACCACACAACTCTGAAGAAATCTCTTTGTCATGAGGTTTTCCCTAAATTCAGGAAGATGTAGCCTTATTTGAATTATTCTGAAAATGCTCTTCAACACTAAGGCTACCATCAAAACACATAAATAAGCTTGGGATCTCTTTCTCTCTATTTGGATTGGTTTTCTCCATCTGCCCTGCAGGATGACAATGGGTCGAAGCTGTGGCTTCCATTAACAGTCACGGCTCATATCCCACCTTTTCGGTTCTGATGCTAATCACGGCAAAGCCTCAGCAGCCTCTGGAAGCACTGCTGAGCAATCCACGTTCAACTGTGACCCGAATTCTACAAGTAAAAAGTAAAGGCAATGTTTCCAAATAGCTTATCAAGAAATATTTCCACAGATAGTACAGTCCAATTTCAGCAACTGTTAAGGATGTGACATTTCAGCTATTTATTTTCCTATTCTTCCTTCCTTTGTCCTTCCTTGTACTGGTTTGCAAACTCCTGTGATCCTTAGCATTGATTTTCATTGCCGATATTAGAGACATCTATTACCTTTCATTTCGATGAGGAAAATAAGGTTGTTGCTCTCAAAGGGTTTATAGATGAAGTAAAACAGGGGTAGGGGACCTATGGTGTGTGAGTCGTATTTGGCCAACCACCTGTTTTTGTATGGCCTGTGAGCTATGGATGGTTTTACATTTTTAAATGGTTGGGGGGGAAAATCAGTGAAAAACGATGTTTCATGACATGAAAAATTATAGGAAATTCAAATTTCAGTGTCCATAAATAAAATTCTATAGGAATACAGATATGTTTATTTATTTACGCATTATCTATGTCTGCTTTCATGCTGCAGCAGAGTTGAGCAGTAAATACCAAGACCGCCTGGCCTGCAAAACTGAAAATATTTACTTCTATTTGGCCATTTTAAGGGATGTATGTTGATCCCTGAATTAGAATATAAAATAGTAAGTTCTAAAATGCAGACATAAAGAAAATTCTGCCCTGAGGGGGAAATGAGTAACTGCCTGGGGTAGTTACATTTTCCACAATCAATTATTAGTGCTTAACATTTTGAAGACATCTTATGTTTGTGGAGTTTTTTTCCATCAATAGTATTTAACCATTACAACTAAAGCAAGCTAAGGTGACTCCACAATTACAGTGAGTCAGAAGGAAATGTCTCTTCCTACTGTGAATGAGGCTTAATAATAAAACTGGATCCATAGGAGAGGAAAAAAATTACTTTATATCTAAAATTGTCTCCTAAATTTCAATAAATAAATGTGTATTGCTGATAGAATTGGAGAGGAATTTTCCACTGTCCCTAGAAGGGCTTTGGCAGTTCTACAGCCTAAGAAGAGTTGGGACCTAATGTTTCACATATGAAAGAATGTGGGCAGAAAGGAAATGATTCCCCAAGATTCCTCCACATAGCTGACTTGGAAATTCTCATTCTGTTCTTTCTGCCTACTTAGCCATTTACATTCAGCCATACCTTATCTTTGAGGTTGAGGAGATTTACAGTGCTTAATCCCATTGCATGTTGTTTTCATTTAATAGGTCCTGATCGTCATTTAGCTGGGTACATGCTTTTTGATGGGCATTTTCAATGCTCCACTCCTCTGTAAAGTTTCTGAGTGTCCTGTCTACTGGTTAGTGCCTCAAAGAGAGGGAAAAATTGAGGAGAGAGGGAAGAAAGAACTAGCTTTCAAGAACGATGATCCTGATTCTTCATTATCTCTTTACACAGCATGTCTTTTAAAAGGCATCCTCAGCTCTTAAAGTGTTCCCTGGAATTAAAGAAAAAGCAAACATACTCATGTATAGCGTATGGGGAGGGTCAGCACACCTATCCTCATTTTACATCTGAGAAAACCAAGGCTGAGAAAGGTTGGTGAATTGCTCAAATTTATAGAGTTTGAGAAGTGGCAGAATTAGAATTTGTCCCATTGAGTGGAAATCTTGGGCTCTGTCTATTATATCACAGCTATGTCCTTGTAGAATATAATGAAAGCTACATGTCTAGAAGTAGCTGTCTCTGTTGGACATAGTTTAAATATATTAATTTAGCAGCACTGTATTCCTGCAAGAAAATTGCCCTGAGACCCATGATAAGACTGATCTGTGTTACCCAACCCAGGGCTCCTTGGATGGTCTTGAAGCCCTACATCTGACAACTTCAAGTCTTAAGCTAACATTGTCTGGAGAGCCCCACCTTTACATCAAAGACTGAGTGATAACCATCTTTTAAAAGCAAAATAGAGGCAGATGGCTCTCAGAAGAATGAACACAGAGCCTTCCTAGTGGGGCCTTTCAGCTAACTCAGTGCAGATTTGACCAAATGCATGGCATAAGGAAGAAGTACTGGCAGGAGAAGCCAGTCCTAAATCAGAAGTGGGAAAATCACCTCATTCAAATGGAATTCTGTGATGCTTACAATCAGACGGGAAGGTATTGTGTAAGTCCAAATATCTACGGGGGGCCTTTTACATGCCCTAATCTGTACTGGACTTTTGGGTGGATATAAGTCTCCTCATGGAGGTTAAAGTATAATTAGGGAGATAAGACATATATTATGTAACAGTTTGCTCATTAAACAAAATTGTGCGCCTTGTAAAGAATCTAAACTTGGGCAAGTCGGCTGAGTTACAGAAGGCAATAGTTTAATACGGACTCGTCCATTACTGTACAATAGTAGCTGTTAGCTCAGGAATTGAAATGAGGAATTTTCCATCCATATCAAGAGGTTAATCAAGTAGTCTCTAGAGTCTAGCTGCCTCCATTTGAATCCCTCATTCATCATTCACTACCTGTGTGGTACTGGGCAAATCATGTAACTAGTCTGTGTCTCAGCTGTAAAATTAAGACAACAATACTTAATTTGTGAGGATTAAATAAATTGTTACATGTAAAGCACTTTAAAGATGTTTGGCACATAGTGAAAATTCAATTAAAAATAGCTATAACATATACATGAATGATCCAGAATAGAGCTGAATATTTTTTAGATTTCAGATTCCAATTGAGCATAGGTGGTAGGTTTTACAATTATATTTGCTCTTGAATTTGCTGGATTTGTGCTGAAATGAAAAATTATAATGTACTTTATCATGGGAAGATGTGCTATTATCATTTGTGCAATCAGAAGAAAGAGAGAAGTAGTATTTATGATTATTTATATACTTATAAATATATTTTATAGTATTTATAATATGTAGTATAAATTATATACTTATACTTATATAATAACATATACGTCTATGTGCCAGGAACTACTTTAAGGTTTTTTTATATAAATAGTTCACTTAATCCTTACAACAGCCCTAAGAGATAGGTAAGTACTATTATAATCCCCGTTTTACATATGCAAGAATACAGGCACAGAGAAGTTGAGACAGAAGAAGAACAGTGCAATTATTTGAATTGCTTTGTGTCTTATGTTAATGGTAACTATGGACTCCTGGCCTTCCATTAGATCTCATTCTTTTATATGTTTATGATATATTAGTTTAATTTTTAAGTGAAATTTTACCTATGAATTATTTATGTTAAGATTTTGCTAGTTGTGTATTCCACGGAGGGTCATTTGGAGACAGGGCCAAGCTGATTGAGGAATGGACTACAGTGGATAAGTGGCTTCTGGAGGCCATTAAGAGATAGGTCAGTGAACTGGAGAAGCCAACTGAAGTGACAATTGCTAACAATAGAAATAATTTTGGAATTACACTATGGTTGAATATGACCAGATTCCAAAAGTGTAAAGATGTCTGAACATAGGTACTTAGTCAGTTGTTTTATGGGGAAATCCTAACAGTAAAAACTCAACTAGTAAAGCATTACAGGAAACTTTCCTTTGGAAGTACTGATGAAAGTGCCATGATTTCTAATTACTCTCTGAAATGACTCTTTATTTAGGTTTTCACAAAATGTGCTTCTGCTTGAAATCCATCGAATTTATTTCCATTTCATAAACAGTAACCTTTGAAGGGAACACAGCCAATGCTATTACCAGCCACTAAGTTTGAACTGAACCAATTACTCTAGTCATGATGGATTTGAATTAATTTCCTTTGTATTTATGAAAACATGCTTGTAGAATTGAATGTTTCTTTCCTGTCATTTATCAGTAAGAAGAAAGCGCATGTATTTTAAAATCACAGCATAATTCCCTATGATTGGGTTACAGGCAACATTGAATGATTTTAATACTCAAATGGATTGTGGAAAATACTTCTGGATATTTGATATTTTCAATTTTAAAGGTAGGATGTGTATGGCAGTTGTTATTGTGCTTCATCCACAACAGTCCAGATTCACTCTTCTGCCACCCACAGAGTGCCAGGCACATATGTTAGAACTGGGTAGAAGTTCCTGCAAAAGGCAAAGATGCTTCACTGCTTCTCATCATGCTTCAAAGCCTTCACTCCTCGGATTTGAACAGCTGACTTCTGACTCTGCAGGTGGAAACTTGAGGCAGGAGTTACCCTATTCCTTCTATTTTTGAGAGAAGCAGGCTATAAGGGACTATTGCAAAATATTTTTCTGAAAAACTTCCAAGAAAACTCAAGAAATCTCTCTCATCCTCCAGGTAAGCTCATCTAAGCATGGGAAGACAGTGGTGACTTTTTTTCTTGTGGGTGTATGATAGATGTAGAATCATAGAATTTTAGGTCTAGTTGTAACCTCCTTAACTTAATAGCTGGGGAAAGTGGGACCCAAGAGCTAGCTTGCTTAGGATAACTTTGTCCTACAACCGCTGTAAGAATGCATGTCTCTAGGGTCCTTGCACTACTTTGCCTCCATAGTTTATAACCCAAAGGGCCCAGGAGTCTTCAGGTAACTCTCAAGCCTCTTTTATTAGTAGTAGATTTTTCTACTAAGTAGATAAACCTACTAAGATTTTCTTAGTAGTAGATCACACTGCTCTGAATGAGTTATGTCCAAAATTGTATAAGATTTCCTCCAAACTGCAGCTTGTTTGCATTCTGGCTATAATACAGAGCCTGAGACTCAAACATATTCTCCCTGAAATAAAGGAACTCAATATTCTCAAAGTAGCAAAACATTGATTGCCTTATTTATTGATACCTCCTACAGTAAAACGTCACTGAGATGGAGTGTGGAGTTCTCTGTCGGTTCCAAGCTAATTAGAGTAGAGTTTTGAGAAATGATGTTATAATATAAACCATGAACATGGAAAAAATTGGTGGAAATTTCTTCTTTAAATCAAGTTGTATAAATTTTTGTAGACTTACAAGTTGGACAATGTATTTCCCCAACCAATGACTGACACAGTGCTATGCTCAATTTGGAGCTACCTATAATGCAATATTTTAACTCAAGAGCAAACTCAACTGTCTAAATGAAAGAGGTGGGGGCAAGTAGCAAAGGGCTAAGGGAACTCAGCTGCCCACTAGTTGGGTTAGTGGTCTTGTCACACAGTGGCCACTTCAAGATCCGTATTAACCTCAAAACTCTTAAATCCACGCAGGAAGGTGAATGGGCCAGTCCCTGTCAAGAATCCTACTTTAGGTGTTTTTTTTGTTTGTTTTTTGGTTGCTCTAAGGAGCTTTTTGCCTCTGCACTCAGGAAGGCATCGGGCTTATGTTCTCTTCAGAGGACAATGAAGAAGCAAAACCATTAAACAATGTTTATGCCCAGTCTAAACTAACTTCTACCTTATTAAAAATGTTGCTGCTCTTTTGAAATTCTGATTCTACATGCATCTGGGAGAAGGGTTGGTTACAAGAAGGATTTCAGAGGCACTATCCAATTAGAAAAAAACAGTGAAACAATAAAAGATGGCAAGTAGGTCAGAATTATGAAAAAGGGGCACTTATCTTTTCTGTAAGGATCTCAAACCCACAAAACCAAGAAACCCAAGGTTGGTTGCCTTATTGTAGAGAACCAGCTCACTGCCTGCCACCTTTCAGACTCACCCAGGCCATGCTCTTTCTCTCCATCTGCTGGAACAAGACATTTCTGCAGACCAGAGGGGCAATGCTCAAACTCTAGATTTGATGCAGTCTCTTGTAGTATTCACATCCACCTTCCCTGTCCACGAAGAAATGAATGTCATTGTTTTTCCAAAGGCCCCTACCAAACTTTGAGTTATTTTGAAACACTGCTGTGTCTATTTATCTTAGGCCCTATGGAAGAGTGAGAGGTGGGCAAAAATATTTTAGATGTGATCCTTGTGTTGTGAGCAAATCACTTCACTTCCCCAAACTTCGTCTATGTAGCTACAAAACTGGAATAATAATATTATGTATCCTGACGTGGTATGGCCCCTGTGAGGTACGGGGTGTGATACCTGACCCATTAAGGTTGGAGCCCGGGTATGGGAGTGGATCTGGAAATGTCAGACTGTGACTTTGTCATTACGAAAGGTCCAAAGAGTTCTGAAACTGCATCGGAAGAGCGACATGCTAAACAGACTGTCTTATTGTGCCAAGTAGGAAAGGAAACAAGACATAATCCAAAAGAGGTTCCAATACATCAGACGCTAAAGAAACGAAGTGAACCCAGGCATCAAATGCCAAGATAAGACTAGAAGCAAAGGGGAGATGGGGGGGCAAGGAGGTTTAAGCAGGAGATAGGCTGAGATCAGTGGAAATGGAACAAGGACCTGGACATGGGACAGTGTTGGTGTAGGGTGAAGCCCAAGGATGCTGAGATGGGGGACAGCGTATGCTAAAGAAAAGTTATCGTGGGGGCATAATCTATAAAGAGCCACTCAATAGAGGGTAAAACTTTAGTTAAGTGTGAAGGTAGACCATGTCACTGTTCGACAGTATTCCGTGTTCCTTCCTTGGGAAGGATTATAGTTCTCAGCCTGTTGAAATCAGATGTGGCCATGAGATTTGCTTTATCCAGTGCAATTTAAGCCACCTGGTAGAGGTCTTACGAGCCAACACATGCTTTGCCATGCTCTCTTTTCCTTCTACCTCCTTATCTGGTAGAGGCTGGCCCCTCTGTCTGGATCTTGGAATGAGAATAATGATGACATTGGAGCAGAGTTCCCAAATGACCCTTAATGAACATGTACAAGAAATAAATTTTTGTTATTTTCTGCCACAGAAAATTTGTTGTGTTTTCCTTTAATCACAGCATTTATCTAGCCTACCTTGACTGATACAAATGAAGATTACTGGTTGGAAGCTAGTAATTAATGGTTATGCTTGGTTAGACTTATTTTAATATGACAGGCAAAGTAGGACAATGATATTGCAAGAGAAAACAACTAGGAAAATATACGACTACAGTGTTTACTTAGGACAATTTGTAACAGAGAATGAAGTCTATGGGTAAATTTTTTTACCTCTGCTAATATCATAGCAAGTCAAGTGAAAAAAATAAATTAACAGGACACCTGGCCTCCTTTATTCTCAAGTATCTTATAGCCTAATCAGAAAATCAGAACAAACTCACACACACACACACACACACACACACACACACACACACACACACCTTTCACTGGATAAAAGCATGTAAAAGGATCCACTTTATGCCTTTGTAAGAGGTCAAAGTCTAAGGAGACCAAAGGGACAAGGCTACTGAGTTTTGTTATTGTGAATGTGTTGTTATTCTAATCATCATCATCATCATTATTATTTTACTGTTGTTTTTGTGGTGTTAGCTATTAAGAAGATATAAAAAGAGTAGTTGTTGAGTGGAGTTGCAAAAATAAGTTGTTCTTCTCTGTTATATGTAGTTTCCTGAGCCAGGTAGCCTTTGAATGGACAATACTTAAAGGGAGAAAAAAGTAATTTATTCTTTTTGATAAACAGATGGCGTAGGAAAAGTTGTGGTTTTGGAGTGATGGGACTACAGAATGAGAAAGATTTTGAAAAAAAAATGCAAGGAACTGTGATCAGGTTGACAGACAAGGCATGGACTCCATCCCTAGAGAGAAATCAAGACAGAGCCCCAAGAGCCAGTGAGAGCTCATCTCGGATCATGGAGGCTAATTCTCGAAGCCAGAACCAGGGAAGGGGTGACTATTGAAGATGAATGGCCCATTCTGCCATCCTGACGTGGCCCAGGAATGTGGGCACTTGCAGGAAACGATGGAGAGATTTTTCTTCATCCTTTTCCCATTTGCAAACACAGCTTTCCTTGGCTTACGCATTAGTAACCCATAGACCACTGAGTACTGTATTGGCATTTGACTCAAGCCCCTAACAATATTCACGATGTGCAACACCAATTGCAGGGCTATGGGCAACACTAAATGTTCATTTTTCTCAGTTGACCCCACAACCACTTTCGAATTAAGAGAAATGTTGAGAACAAAAGCCGGGCCCCTTCCTGAAACCAGTGCTGAAGGGCATTCCCATGAGGATGAAAGCAAATGGAAGTGACAGTTGCTCATACCTGCTCTGTCTCGAGTGATTTTAAAAGTTTTATTCCTGAGCATTTCAAACGAAGAGTTGCCTTTTTCACAATCTCTTTGAAAATTTTTCCTGAATTGTATTCAGTTCTTATTAATTTACCATGCAACATTTTCACGTTTGGTTTAGTAATATGTACTGAACATATTGAAATACTATATACTATTGCATTTGTTTATGTACAATTGCTACAAAATAAAGTTCATAAAAGACATAGTTTTTTTAAAAGATTAAATCTGGTATCTAGTGCTTCAGTCAAACAACCATTCTAAAAAGATTTTATTCTTCAAAATTTGAAAACATTAAATCCAGCCTTTTTTAGATCAACAATGGGAAAATTCATTAAGTACATAATTAAAAGTGATATTCTGCTACCACTAATGACATATAGTCTACTTCATAGCTTTCTTCAAACATTTCTGAAATTTAATGGGGTATATATACATACACATAAATAAATGAGAATAAATAATTAAATAGAGGTTAGCTATATAAATGAATAAATAGATAACATATAAGAACAGATGATGTCTGCATGATATGGGAAAACCAGGGCAATAGTTTAGATTTTATTGCACTGCATGTGATTACAAGAAATCACATTTTTAAGTGCACACAAGATGTGTGAGGAGAACTGAGAAGAATTAGCTTTACTTATGTGCAGAGTAGACCACAGCGCCTGAGAGGAGATTCTGGGTGTTTGAGGAAGCCTCTGTCCTCAACGAATTATCCACTCGTTTGCTGCTGGCATCTAGGATGCCATCGTAAGAAACTCATGGCCTGGGTTTCAGGCAAGGTTTTTGTTTTTTAATGGTTTGCCCATACTACACTGACAATTTTTGCAACATGAAATTGCATGTAGTTAAACAATATGCACATGGTTAAACAATCAAATTGCATAGAAGGGCTTATGATGAAAAGTCACCCTGTGCACTGCCCTCATCTCTAGAGTCGAACCCCAGGGAGAACAAAATTTTAACAGTTGATTTTTTCAGTTCTCTTGTTATTTTCTTATTAATAGATTGACATCACTCTTGCCTATTTTGTCAATGCTGATATTCTCTTTTCTGTTCTTGCTATCATAAGTGATAATTTAGCTCAGTCTTCGCCACCACCCCTTCCAATAGTTAAGTCAGGGTTTCTGGCCTCCTAGTTCCTTCTACAATCTCCGGAAGGCAGTGAGGTCACTCATTTGTCCCCAGGCCTCCACTTCTTCCTATTTTTAGCCCACTTCTCATTCCTGACTTTTGTCTTCCCTTCCAGGCAGTCACCCCTCTGCAGCTGTAGCCCCCTCTGCATGTTTACTAAGCTCTGCTTCATCCTTCAGCACTCCTCCATCCACTTTCCCTCTCCCAGAAAAACACCAAGCTTCCCTCTCCCTCTTGTTCCATCCTGTTGTCTTTATCACTATGGGCTTTTATTCTGGTCATTGTTTACTACCACTTTAAAGGGAGATAAGAGGGGAGGAAGGAGGGAAGGGAGAAAGAGAAGATGCATGTATTTTGAATGGGAGTTTCACGCAGGGGTTCTCAATGCAGGACGTATGTCTTTTTCTAATGATGGGTCTATGGATTTAATCAGTTTTTCAAAGAGGTCTGTGATACCTCAGATTTTAAGTTTAAGCCTCTTCCCTCAGAGAGTTAAAATACCTAATATTGCCAAACAATCAAGGAGGGGAAAAAAAATCATTTAACTATATCATTTTCAAAGTGTAGATTTCATATGCCCTATACCATGTAGGCTTCTTATTCAAAATACAGATTCTTGGCCTTACTAAATTAAATAATCTGGGCCTGGGGCCCCCAAATCTGCATGCTTAACAAGCTCATGAGGTAATTTAATATTATATATGACAGAAATATAGATGATTTATAATATCTATACATTTACTATATATAAATATATAATATATATTATTTATAGACCAAATTATAGATGGTAGGCCTCCTATCAAAGTTTAGAACAAAGAATTGGAAGAGAACTATATACTCTAAATATCTACCTTTTTAAATGACATACTCTTTGACTGGAATTTTTTATTGATCCTATTGAAATATTTGTGAAGTTAAATATTTTTTTAAGCAGCGATTATATCATCCGTAAGATGTAGCACTGAGGCAGCTGAAATTTGCATTCAATGACCATATATCACAACTTCACTTTATTACCATTTCCTCAGCCTCCTTTCCACCATTTCTACAAATTTAAATATCAGAAATTGGGAATCGTTTTTCATAATTTTTTTAATGAGCATTTTTTAACTCCTTCATGTGATTATTTTTTCCCTTTGGGTGTTTTCAAATTGACTTTTCAGTGGCAAGATGTTTAGTTCCAGAATTTTGTCAGGTATAAAAATCAGGTTAACAGGTCAGTAATTCTCAGGTACATTTTATTTCATTTTCTAAATCATCTAAATGTTCTAAGCTGCTCAATCTTCAAACTGTCCACGCAGTACAATTTCCTTCTAAATGCAGCTGTTGAATAGAAAGAAAGAACAATGCCAAAATGACTGCATAAACGTTTAGAGGGGTGGTTCGTATAAAACTCTAATTGGCACTTTATATGACATTTTAAAGGCATTATTTCAAAGTCATTAGGAGAATTGTTATTATTGTACAAGTCGTTTTAAAAGAATAAATTTACCCAGCAGGCTGTTAACTCCTCAGTATGAGTTTCCTTTGAACAGTGAATAATCCACAGTGATGTTCTTATACTTTCATATTGTAATTAGAATTAATAACTAAAATTTTGCAAATATTGTCTTTAAATAGAACTAGTTTGGCATATTTTGTGAAGTCATTCCTTCTTAGGGTTGGACATCAGCTTTTTCACGAGCATGATGCATTTCCTTCCTATGTGCTTTGTTATTTTTGACTTACAAAGGAGGGAATGAACAAATTTGTTAATTTTGTAGGGCAATCTGTAATCCTCACAAGTATTAAATTCTATCAGTTTTCTTCTTTCAAATACATTTCCACTGAGTTGCAGCACTGTTTGTTCCTCACTTTCATTTTGAATTCTTCTCCATTCCAGATTCATCAGCTACTAATTGAGCATTCAACATACCACAGATGTGATGTGTGCAGAAACACATTCAAGAAAAGATCAAACCAGGAGGCTGCTGATTTGCAGCTGGACTTTAACCTGCTTGCTTCTAATAGTGCTTGAATATAGATCCTAATTTGTAGGCTTGGTGTGAATGTTATTAAACCTTCCCCACTATTCCCTTGTGCTTTGAATATTCACTGACCTGTGAAGATAGCTGAGTGGATAAATAAACTTATACTTAGACCTGGCAAACCAGAAGGATATTAGAAATAGAGCTAATCTTGAATTTTTAAAGAAAAAAAATTTATATTACATGATGTAGTGATTATTTTAAAACTTTTAAAAAGTAAGACTATGAAGGTAGAAGGCTCCAAGAGGGCACCAAGGGAGAGGGCACCAAGGGAGAGGGCACCTAAGGCTGAGATACCAGTTCCTGTTGCTGCCCCTTACTCTGCGTATTCTTTTCTCTGGACCTTCCTTAAAGAGAGCGGTTAGCCATGTCCAACGTTGCCACAAAGAGCAAGGAAGATCAATGCTGAGGGGTTCTTTTTTTTCTTTGCTTGAGACATTAGAAGCCACAGATGGCCTTGTAAAATCAGGTCTTGTAGAGAGGGGAGGACACGATTCAGATGTCTGCTGGGTGAGCAGTGAAGGGGAGGTAAGGAAGTGGAAAATGTTGGAGGTGGGCTAATGTGTCAAGAAGCTTAGCAACTGTTGCTAGAAGTTGAGCTTCTCTGGGTCCTTATCAGGGAGCCTCCTAGAGTTGTACAGTGCACAACTTGAACAAACTGAACGGGGTCCTAGTACTCATATTTTTATTCTTTGCAACACCTAACACAGAACATATCTCACACTTAATGAATGAACTTAGTGAATGTTTCTTGACTATGTGAAAGAAAAAACATACATGAAGGAGGGAAGAAAGATTTTTGCAAAGAATCTAGTCATAAAAATGAAAAGAAACTCATGTTTATATTTTGAAGATTAAACCAAGAATCGATTCAATTTTATTTTGAGCATTAGGCAGAGTCAGAAAGAGACAAGATGATGATGATAATAATAATAACACAGCCTGTGTTGGCATAAAGCTTGATGGCTCATGAAGCCTTTTTTTCATATTCTTTGTCTATTTCTTTATGGAAAAGTGCAGCATAGGACATTTAGGAAAGAATCATAACCTAAAGAACATTAAAGGTGAGACTTGAAATTAGAACGCAGGAAAAGTTCTTAAAATAGATTTCTAACAATATTGACTCATGACATTGTGTGGTTAAAAAGAAAGACTGAATTAATACCCGGGAATAACCATGGGATCAGAATGGATAAGAGAAGCATAGCATATATAACCTATGAAATCATCCTAATTCCATGTTAGCCTGAGCTTTATACAGAGCTATGAAGATGATTGAAGACTAAATAAATAGGACCTACTATGAAAAGTCCAAACAACTGGACTTTTTGTAAATTCTTATTCATTGTTTCAGAATTCATGATGATTCACATAATGTGACTGTATTGGGGAAAGGCTGATTCCAGTA
Organism: Tapirus indicus; assembly: GCA_031878705.1. Taxonomy (NCBI): domain Eukaryota; kingdom Metazoa; phylum Chordata; class Mammalia; order Perissodactyla; family Tapiridae; genus Tapirus; species Tapirus indicus. Next base: position 45,692,678 of record CM062925.1, read on the forward strand.
ATTCCAATCATAATTGTCTCATAAGAGAAATACCCATACTTGGCTCGAAGATCTTTTGTAGCACCAGATCTTCATCAAATGTTCTTTGGTTTACTTAGTTCAGCTTCCTTGGGGGAAGAGCATTCTAATAAAACTTTGTGGTGCTTAATGAGTAACTTTTTGCTGCGAGGATAGAATGAAAAGAAATACGCCAACCCATTTAGACTGAGTAAGTAGCAGAGCAGTTAGTTTAAACAGAGGTTGTCAGAGGGGGTTATGGAATCTACTTCTCTGGAGAGTTTTAAAAATAGGCCAGGCGCTGATCTCTCTGGGATAGTTTCAGCCTGTGGAGTAGCTAGAGGACAGCCACGGCCCTCTCATGTTCCCTTGTACCTCTACGAGTCTATAGGCTAAAACAATATCTGAGGAGGCCTTTTGGGCAGGGCAAGCCCTCAGTAACCCAGGCTCATTTCTAACTAGAGTACTTTCTTACCACATGGAATGATAAGTATATAAGTGAGGGTGGGGTCAGGATGTTCCCCGAACCACACTCCGTTGGCATTACTGGGACAGGGCGCTCCGTCTACCAGCACGTCGGCTGAAAAGAACAAAGGATACCAGTTAGTATTGAATGATAGTGCTCTGTTGGATTTCCTTAGTCCCATTGTTGTGTGTGTGTGTGTGTGTGCGTGTGTGTGTGAAAATACAGTAAGTAAAACTAATTGGAAAGGAAATTCAGTTAGAATTCTGGAAAACATATGGGGAAAGAACTTTCATGTTCTCGTGAGGTTAGATTCTAACGTCAAGCATTTGATTCTGACATTAGGTCCTAACATTTAGCATTTGGATTTTTGGGGCCTATCGAGGATTGTTGTCTGTTGCTAGCAGATGGGGGTTTTCCTCTTAGAAAATGAGCTTTCTCCCAGTCCCTTAGTGCTACTGGGTCATGGCCGGCTTCTCACAAGAACAGAAGAGAGCATAGCTGACAGGCATAGTCAGAGTTAGCTTTAAATATCATGCACCCCATCATTTGGTGAGTGGGTGTTGTCACTAACTATGCTTCCACTTCAACAAAGAAAGTGGTGAATTGCCAAAAAACAAGGATGTTCCATCTTAAGGATTATGCTGAATTCTTTCCAGAGAAGCACTTTTTTAAAGATGAGTTTTATCCTAAAATATTTTCCAAATTTATTTAGGGACTCTATCCAAGGAAAATAATTTAAGTATTGTGCCATGTAACTAGAATCTGTAGAATTAGAACAACTTTCTCTCAACAAAGGTCTATCTTAATTTGTCAAGTGGTCTCAAGTGGCCTGAGTGGGGCCGGGTGCCTGCCAAGGTCACAATTAAGCAGGCTGGCCAAAGGAGACACGGGACCTGGCAACCTACAGCCTGGCAAACTTAGAAATAGGTGGTAAAAATATGATTTTGTTTTTTGAATTATTCTTTCCTCTTTGCCTCCCATAATTGCTGCTTTTCTGAAAGGTCAATTTCATTTTCTTTAGGAAAAGGAGTCTCTCCTTCATCTCCCAAATCCTAAGTTGACGCCCTTCTCTAGAAGTCTCCCCAGTAATTAAGTTGGCCTGAAGGTCATAAACCATAATCAATATGAAAGCTGGTTGCTGCAAGGTGCTAATTGGCATCCCCAAAGAGGAATAGTGTCAACAATCAATAGAGAAGAGCAGAGCACTGGTAGATTTATGGCTTTGATTTTGAAAAGGTATGGGAATGCCCCGTGATGTTTTCCCCCATACTCCTTTTGAATGTTAATGCTTTCTTGAAGATGATTTCAGACACACTGCTAGGATACTGCCTCTACTCACAGAAGCAGAATCCTCTGAAGAGTTGCTGAGGCAGAACTGAAATCATGGCTCGCCTCAAAGAAGCCGCCGTATTGGCCGCTAATGATGCCTCACACAGAAAGACGATGCTCCTTTAACTCGGGGGTTTTAATGGGAAGTTTCTAAGCCTGAAACAACAGCTTTAGATCTGGGGTGAGCTGCTTGCAGCTACCACTGCCTACTGCTTTAACACAGCTTGGTCGGGAAGAATGGAAACTAAAGAGGCTTGTAACTACCTGTAACTGTTCAACCAGGAAATGGATCAAGTGTTTGTTCAGCCAGATCCAGGTACTTGACCAAAACTGTGTCTTTGTTGAGCTAATTAATGCTTTTCTCTAACTTTACAATTTATGCATGAGCATAATCGCATAGATGCTTTTTGGATCCAAGTTCTGAATTTAAATCTGTCAGATAAAGTCTAATTAAACAGTTGCTAGGTAAAGTTAATATGAAGGGGTAAAATGTAATAATGCCTTTATTTTTAAAGCATGCTTAAGTTTATAATACTACTGATACTGGATAAAGAAGTAAAATAGGCTTTTCTCTTTGGTAAGCTGCAGCAAATTATTCTTGAAAGCTGTTTGCCCATTACAATATTTTTTTTCCATTCACCTAGAACATTCAACCTTCCAAAATGTAACAGAGATGTTTTAATTTGTTTACAAAGGATCGCAACTCAACAACTCACAATGACAGCGCTGACTGTCCCTGGTGTCCCTGGGTGATGGGCAGTGTGCAGCCGTAGGCTTTCAAGCTATCAGCAAACAGTCTTTTTCACGAAGAAACACACAAGGAAAGAGAAAGAAAACTGGGTAGAAGAGGAGGTTTATTGTTTGAAGGTAGAAGTTCCACTTTGCTGGTGGTGCCTTTTGATCCCCCCAGTTGCTGACTGGGCCCTGGCGGGGTATTTTTCTGATGTTCTCAGCTAGGCTGCAGCCTTGCCCTGCAGTCCCTTTAAAACTCTTCAAGCAGATGTTAGGAAGAAGATGATGACAGGGGAGAAGTAAAGCTGAGGTTAGGGCTCAGGCTGAAGAGAAAGGTCACCTGCTGACCCAGAGCTGACAAGCATCGGTGAGCCGGTGAGCCGGGAACAACAGGGTCCGCTCCCTAACCCAAGCAGACGTGTCTGCAGACCGACTGCAGGGACGGCCAGAGGAACAGACGGACCAGTGCAGCAGTGGAGGCTGCCAACAGTTCTGAAACTGCCTGTTGACATTTGTAGCTGACCACATTCACGTGTCCTTAAAATCATTGTTTATGGGCTGTCTAGTGGACTTGGGTCTATTTTTGAGTATATAAAATAATATTTACCTTTAGCTGTCCTGTGAATTCTGAAGCATCAGGGCTATTGTGTTGGAACAGGAGGGCTGTATTTGGAAAAGAAGAATACGAAAGTTGCCATGTATTTATGTGAGCCAAAAGGGACGGGGTGGGGGCAGTTAAAATGCATGAAGTACCTAGAAAGAGCCAGGAAATCTTTACCTGAAGCTCTTGGCTGGTCACCAAGAGGGCCACGAATCCTTTGAATTTACAGAAGACATTTTGTATCTTTGTGTGTATATTTTGGAATGCAAGTTACTGTTCACTGGGCTCATACACAGAATTTCTGCAAGATTCATAGGTGAATAACTTTTGCTTATGTAGTGATTCGATTACTTAGACGATGAGGTGGTTTGTGGAGGGCTCACAGTGGTGGGGGGAGATGTATAATAGGGTTGACTGGGATGTTTACATGTCTGGGGTGGGGGTGTGGGAGGGAAGGAGGGTGAGGTGTACCTCCAGAGACTAGTTGTGCAGACAGCAATGCAGCTGAACTGAACTGTTAGCTCAAAAAGTAGAGAGCAATTCTATTTAGCCTCAGTCTCAGGATATGTATCACTTTAATCATTGACAGCCATGTTAACATTTCAACAGTCAGCTTCAGAACTGTTGCAGAATAATGCAGCACTTCCAGTAAGTTTGTCTCAGCCAGTGACTGCAAATTCAGTCCTGCCTAGCTAGCCAATTCCCTTCCTGTTACAGACTACAGATGGGTCTCACTAGTCTGCAAGATAAATATAAATAAGGTACACAGGATGTCTTTGTAGGACAAAGTGTCCTGTCTGTCACATGTGAATGTAAACTAGACAAGCCTGTGAGTGTTTTTGCTCAATGGATGAACTGTTTTTACATCCACTTTTGAAAACATGTCAAGTCACATAACTAGGTTTCTGGCCTAGAAGTTTTAAAAATTAGGTATGGCAATTATGTGGTTTAGGGATACTGAAAATACAGACAGCAACGCTTAACTCTACCCTGCATACCATTAGCAGCCAAGGGATGACGACTTTCTATTCATTCCAACATGCCAGAGAAAAACTTGCCATCCAGCGTCCTTTGGGCAATGATACTCTCTTGGTAACTGATTTTTATGATTTTGGGGCAGTTCACTTACAATTTCCATTCCTTCGTGTGCTTGCTTGTATAACAGAAGTGAGAAATAAAGAGAAAACACAATTCATCATCATCCATTTATTGAACACTCACTATGTGCCAGGCACATACATATGTACTGCATCTACTGCAACTATTACCATTGCAACCCATTGTGCGAGGGTGGGCACTGACGTCAATGACCACAAAAGTGAGATGGTGAAATCAAATGCCTGTGTGCGGTTCCACAGAACAAGGTGCCAAATGCACTTAACTAATTCTGTGGCTGTCACTTTAAAAATAAGAAAAGAAACGTGTCATTGCTTTAAGATATATTTTCTTCAGATAAAACATTTTTCCTTATTGTGAAATTGTGTAATGAGATGCTAATGAAATGAAATGTCCGAAGGATCCAGGCTTGAGAAGGGTACATGTTGACATTTATAGTTTCCATGTAAGATGTTTGGATTCAGAATACTTTAGATGGCTACGTTCCCCACCATAAAAACAGATTAGGTAAGAAAGGGTTGACCTCTTAAATAGAAGGGAAACTGCTTATCTCCAGCTGATTTTTCTATTTCAGACCCCACCCATCAGCATTGAGGCCAAGGAAAATTTAGCAAGCCAAATAACTGCTTTTCAAATTATGAGATCTGCGACAATTAAAGTGTCATTGTGATTCGGACTATCTGTGATTCTTTGAAACAAGATCTATTTCAAACACAATGGTCTGACATCCCAGTTTGGCTGGATGACATGTGCTTTTTTTTTCCTCCTCTCTGTATCAGCTGGCACCTCGAAGTTTGAATTCGGTTCCCTGGACTGAGGGGCCAGAGATTTGATTCAAACTCTGTTTAAAGAGGCAGTGATCCCAGACCAGCAAGGAATTCCTCAAGGACCTTGTTGTTTAACAGGGAGAAGGGGACAGGACACCAAGGAGACTTATCCTGTAGTAGGTGCTGCCACAGAATGCAGGGGAAGTGCTCCTGGAAACAGAGCCGGAAGCTCTCCATCCCTTTGGTGGGGGAGAGATACAGGGCCCACGAGGAGGCGGTATTTGGTGTGGACCCTGAGGGAGGCCGAGAAGTCCACAGGTGGGAGTAGGGTGAGGAGAAGGGCATCATGACTAAAAGCTCAGAGGCGGAAACCTGGAGGTGGTCAAAGCACAGCAGGTGCGAGGGGAGCTGAGGAGCAAAGGAAGGACCTCCTCCGCAGGCGTCTGCAGGCTCAGCTACACGAGAGTTTGTTCTTATCAATACATTGGTTATTTTACTCGAGACCAAATGTGATTTGATGTTTGTTTCTTTTTAAACTTAAAATGAAAATAAATTTATATCTTAGAAAAATGCGGTCGTTAGAATCTGTCCCAAACTGTGGTTCAGAAAACAGTGGTATCAGGTCCCTAAGGGGGTTAATGGGTGGGTTAGGGCCTCGGACCTTGGAGTACGAAGGTTTTCTGAAGGCGGGAGAGGTAAGATCCGAGCTTAGAAAATGAATCTTGATGCAGTATGTAGAGAATGTGAGGAAAGAGAGGGCCTTTCCTGTAACGAAAGTGAGTGGCTAACAGTGGGAATGACTGGCTGGGATGGACTGCTCACCCGGGGCTTTATAAGTAATTCAAAGTGTTTTACACTTTGTGACTATCACAGAGTCCAGGGAGCTTCACTTGAGAAGAGGGATGTATTACATGATTTTTGAAAATTGCATCTTTTAATTAAGGTTTCCTTGGTCTAGTATTAAAATTAGACTATTTCCTGAGCCCACACAAATGGACCTGGCAAAGCGAAGACACAAATGTGCTGTGTGATGGGGGAAGCCAGTCAGGATTAAAATACTGCCGTGAGTAATTGTGGTCCTTCTTATACTTAAAATAACTGCCTTTTGTTATGATGAACACTTATGATAGTTGTGTCAGAATCTTTTGAAATAATTTACTTGCCCAGATTTCACTACTGAGCTAAAACAAAGATTTCATTATTCAGCTAAAAGCAATCGTGAACATTTTCTGACTCATTTTTACCAAAAAGGGACGTTTTACTCCAAGACAGGCATTTAAAAAATTTAGCTGTCTTGGAATATTTTTGTACTGTGGTAGTCAAGTGATTACATTTATTTCTTTTCCTGCATCTTATTATATCTGATGCTTCCTTTAACTTACACATGCTGTTGAGCTTTGCGAATTTGTAAATTATTGATTAGTTGATTGTGGGTTTGAAATCAAGCAGGCTCTTCCAGGGATTTCAATCAGTCCTAGGCAAAATTATGAAATAGTTGGCATTTCTTTCTGGATCTCTGGATCCCTATATCCCTTTATAACCATCTCATCTCCTCCCGCCATCCCCCATCTCTCACCAGGACTCTCCCATGGAGCCCTCTGCTCATAGCACCCCAAGTCAGCTCCCTCCAGGTCCTTTCAGCAGTCCCTTACTCTCAGCAAGATCTTCCTTCAATCCGCTTTCTATCCACCACATATCCCCCTCCTTAAAGTAGAGACACTTTTCATAGACAAATCCCCACTGTGTTAATGTGTCACTTTCCTTAGTAAAATATTGCAATTTAATAGGAGCCTTTGATGATTTGACCAGATGAAGTTATTTTAACAGGAACTTGGGTACCACAGTATGCTGGGAGAGAAGAGGCTTACAATTTATAAAGAACTGTAGAGTTTTCAAATTGCTTTCATCTCCATTTTCTCATCCATTTGATATATCTGGAAAGGGTTGGAGAATATATATTTATATTTTAGCAAGCTTCTCAAAACACGTGATTAGGCTGCAAAGAGGGTTAACCATATCCTTGCATCTGCCTTTTAATCAGCATAGAGTGGTAAAACTGCAAATTAAAATGGATTTTTAAATCATTCTAATAGTTGGCTTCCCTGTGAAGAAGCCAGGCCCCAGACTTATTCATAGGGAGACGGAAGAGGGAGAGACGCCTGATAATCTGAATCAGGATGACTAGGTTATTTGCTGGGGCTTCTTGGAATGGTTGCCCATCACTGTAGCCCCCAAATGAATGGTGTACCAGCTCTAAAACCTGAGTTGTGGGAGAAGCCTAGGAAGTAAGAGATGTCGAGCTAGGAGAAAAGGACTTGTCATTTTGCCTTGTACGAAGGACAAGGCTGGGGAAGACTGCTTCTGGGTGTCAAGGTGTCTCTCATTGAGTGGAGACCAGAGGTGGGAAGGGAGGGACTGAACAAGGTATTGCTATAATAGTCAGCCAGCCTGTGGCTAGGGAGTCATTATCATAGGCTCAAAAGGTCCTCTATCCAGTTCTTCACTGTTTCCATCGAACCTCACAGATCCAGAAATCTTTATGTTGAAATTTACACTGTAAATGGTCTTCACTTTTCCTGTATTTCCTTTTTGTATTATGTAATGTTTTCGTAAAGAACTTTCTGAACATGTGTACCTGTCTCAGCTGTGTTGAGAATAGACAAAGAAAAGGACTCTGGCCTCATTTGGGCTGGAGGGAAAATGGATGAAGAATGTGATTCTCACAAGCCAGCAGGAAGGGCAGGGATCCAAGTGAGGGGATCCTCAGTAGGACATGAAAAGACAAGAGGGAACATGGCAGAGATGGCTTAGGCTTCTATTCCTCTATCACCACATGACTTTCCTTTAACCCAGCCCTTGGAGAATTTTATATTTGGTATGATTAAGTCCAGTTTGGATATTTTGGGTGAGTACAGATAGCTCTTGTCAGAAGCACTAAGAGAAAGCTGCATTGGAAACTTTGGCCATCCTTTCCCGCCCCCTCACCTCAGGCCCAGTTACCTATTGAGAATTAACACCCAAGGCTGGAGGGTGCTTAAAAATATGCAAACCAAAACCAAACCTGATCCATGAACATCCTCTATATTCCTAAGGAGCTTATTTAAAAAAAGAATACAGTCAAATTTTATCCTGATCTTACTTCAAAAAAAAAATGACTCATAAATGAATCTCTTGCAACTATTCCAGACTTTAAAAAAAACTCGAAGAGTTATGGAGCTGCAAAGTATTCTTTCCCCTCAAACTGGTAACTCCTTCCTCCCAGATACTGGTTGTAATTCCTTTTATAAACTGTTTTTAAAACTGTGATTTTATAAACTTTGAAGTGTCCACATACATGCAAACTGTTATTATGATTACTAATTCTATACTTCAAGGCAATGATTATAAGTTAACTGAAGAAATACTGTGTTAATGCTTTAGGTCATAATTTCCAGTTTTATTTGGTTGCTTATTTTCATTGAGCATAATTTCTTCTGAATCCATGTTAATTTTCATAGCTGACTACTCTGCTATGTAATTTTTCGTTTAGACAGATTCATAAATAAATATGTCATATGATTTTTCTATATAGTAATGTCTAATATAGATACTTTATAAAATTTAAGATTTAGTTTAATATCTAAAGATTTTAATGGACTTTGCATATACTTCAATTTGCCTTTAAAGACAAACACTAATATCCATATTCCTCCATTTTTCCACCAGTAAAATGAAATAGTTATAACTTGTCTTTTTCCTTCTCTTCCTTTCTGCCAAATGGTCTTAAACAGTAAGAAGCACTGTAAGGTTTAAAAAAATGCAGTCGATCAATTCCTTTTCCCTAGCTCACTTCTCTAGGTGCTTCCCAGGGTCAAATATTGAACCTGGTCTTTGATTTCTGAAGGAAAAAGAAACAGCAGCAGTAGGTTGATGGTTTGGGAGTCTGGGACACCTCCCTTTCCCCTTGGCCCGGGCAAGAGAAAGCAAAGGAGAAGGATCACAGCTCCCTTAGTCATGTCTTAAGTGAAGCAACGCTTTGTTTTTCTTCTTTGTGTACTTTTCAAAGGGCTTTCACAGACATTCATCCTTATTATAGCACCAAAAGGTACGAAGGCATTTCTACTTCCATTTTTATAGCTTAGTGACCTCTTCAAGGTACCACACTCATTTAGCAGTAAAATGGAGGCCAGAAGCCAGGGCCCAGAACCCCATGCTTCGTGAGAGAGTTTGTGTATTAAGCACCTTTTCCAGCCTCAGTTTCCTAGCACCGGGGTTATAGAGATCCCTACTTCCATGGATCTTGTAGTAGAGTGGCTGAGGTATGGTGTGTTTGGCCAAAGTCCTGGCACAGAGCTGGTGCTCGTTCAATGGTACCATTATAAGAATGATGCGAGAGTAATGTTACTGGAGGGAAGCTAAAAGAGACTTGGCAGGAGAGACTGGGTTTAGATGTCAAGTTGGCAGCACACCCTGAGGTCAGCATTACCCTGCACATTTCTCATCTTCTGTACTCTGGGTGCCTTCCCTGCCCATCCTTCCTGGCCCCAGGTGGTTGTTCCAAAGACAATCTGATAATTTCATGTAAGAGTAAAATATTATTCCCCATAATTATCCAAAATTAAGCATCTCTGGTGAAAAAGTTTAGAGATTTCTTATTCTCTCTGAAAAACATGACTGTGAACCTAGAAATAAGGTTGCTATTTGATAGCTATTCCTTTCCTTCCCTTTCTTTCTTCCAGCAGATATCTCAGCCTTTCCAAAGTGCAGCCACCATGATCTCAGCAGACTGATGATGGAAGAAAAGGAAACTGGGAGATCCTGTGCTCTGGCTTCCCTGGACGATGGATGGAGGACAGCCCATCCCTTCGCCCTTAGTGCCCCTTGGGAACGCGTCATCAGATTCTAGCATGTCTCTGGAGCAGAAAACCACATTTGTTTTTGTGATTTTGTTATTTATTTTCTTGGGCATCCTCATTGTGAGGTGCTTCCGGATTCTTCTGGACCCGTATCGAAGCATGCCGACCTCAACCTGGGCTGATGGACTTGAAGGCCTGGAGAAAGGGCAGTTTGACCATGCTCTTGCTTAGCAGGGAGGGAGCAGGATCCCCTCCTCAGGAGGTGAAGTGCTTCATGTCTTGGCGAGGAATTCCCTTTAGACAATGTTCTCAACAAATCAAGTTTTAACAATATCTGGCTCTTGGACCACAATCTGTTATTATTCAGGAAACATGCAGTTGGGTTAAAGACATTTGAAGATACTGGAAATGGAGTACTATATTACTAACTAAAAACAGGAAGGTTTACGGGGTGGCCCAATGGCACAGCGGTTAAGTTCACTTTCTGCTTCAGCAGCCCGGGGTTCGCTGGTTCGGATCCTGGGCTTGGACCTGCTCACTGCTCATCAAGCCATGCTGAGGCGGGGTCCCACATAGAAGAATTAGAAGCACCTACAACTAGGATATACAACTATGTACTGGGGGCTTTCTGGAGAAAAAAAGAAAGAGGAAGATTGGCAACAGATATTAGCTCAGGGCCAATCTTCCTCAAAGGAAAAAAAATTAAAAAATAAAAATAGGAAGATTTAAATTTCTGTGTTTTCTCCTGAAGGAATATTGTTGAATATGTGTGATGGTGAAACTAAGAGCATCAATTCTGACATAAAGTTTGCCATAAAATGAAGCACTGTCTGACCTGACCAGAGAATAAAAGACTAGAAAGGATCTGATCTGAATTTAGTGACAGAGCCAAGAAGAAACTTCCCTGCTCTAATTGTGTCTCTCAGTTTGTTTTATTTTTGTGGGAATCTGGGTCCCAGGCAAAGAGTAAGGAAGACTGTGCTGAGTGGACCCAAAGCAGGTACTAGGTTTCTCCAAAAGCATGGAGCAATGGGAGGGCCTAGACAAGATGGTTCCATCCCTGGAAAACATGAGTGAGGATGATGTTCTTTTTTTTTTTCAAATAAAACTGAATTCAAAGGCTTATGGAGGTTTTAAACTATTTACTAGGTCAAGTACATTCTATGTATTCATATTAACAACATGTGTAGAGGTAACTATATACAACCTGAATTTACTTTCTTTACACAAGTGATTGAAATAAATGGGTTGCAAGTGCTGCTTCAAGGTTTTTTTTTTTAAATAAAAAGTTAATTCTTTAGAGGAAAAGACTTTTACAGTCTTAAGAGGAATGTGTGTTTATGGCTGAATATAGAAACCAAATAAAACTTTTCAAGAAACAGAAGTGTCTCCTCTCTTATTTCACTGAGACTAATGCATGGGAGGCGGCGTTGTTATATTGAATGCTGAGGACTAACAGGGTTCTGAGAGAGAGAAAAAGAGCAAAGACCAGGAAAGGTCATCTAATTCATCCCTCTCCCATTTCAGGCAGGGCTTCCACAAATTGTCCTGTACACATAAAACCTATTGTAAGCACTATTTAAGTCCACCAAAAAGAGAGATATAAAAACCTCTTATTCTAACTTCCATTGGTAAGAGTACCTTGTATCTATCTAAACTAAACCCCTAGGCGGTATTTATAGTCTATGTCTTCTAATTTTCTCCTCAGCCAGCCATCACTTTTTTTTTTTTTTTTTTTTGTGGGGAAGACCAGCCCTGAGCTAACATCTGTTGCCAATCCTCCCCTTTTTGCTGAGGAAGACTGGCCCTGGGCTAACATCCGTGCCCATCTTCCTCCACTTTATATGGGACGCCGCCATGGCATGGCTGGCAGGCAGTGCTTCGGCGGGCGCCCGGGATCCGAACTCGCGAACCCCGTGCTGCCAAGCGCGGACTAAACCGCTGCGCCACCGGGCCGGCCCCCAGCCATCACTTTTTTTAATTAACAAAAAGTTTAAAAAGTCAACTATGCCTAAAAGGGCAACCCATAGTAAAACTGCTTTCTTGTCTCCTATTTTTTTTTAATGTTCTTAGGGGGTCCTGCCCAGATTTCCCTCTTCCCCAAGTTCTCCCTTGATTTTTTTCTTTGTTTAAAAAAGTAGATTTTTTGCAATATAATTCACACACCATAAAATTTACCATTTAAGTGTACAATTCGGTAGTTTTTAGTATATTCACAGAATTGTGCAACCATCACCACTATCTAATTCCAGAATTCTACACCCATTAGCAGTCACTTCCCATCCCCCTTCCTCTCAGCCCCTGGTAACCACTAATCCACTTTCTGTCTCTATGGATTTGCCAATTCTGGACATTTCACGTACATGGAATCATAGAATATGTGCCTTTTTGCGTCTGGCTTCTTTCACTTAGCATATTTTTAGGGTAGGTTCATCCATGTCATAGCATGATCAGTACTTCATCCCTTTGTATGGCCAAATAATCTTCCATTGCTTGGCTATACCACATTTTGTTTATCCATCGGCTATCCACTGGCTAGTATGAAGATCGCTGCTGTGAACACTTGTGCACAAGTTTTTGTATGGATGTGTTTTCAATTCTCTTGAGTATATTCCTAGGAGTGGATTTGCTGGGTCATAAGCTAACTCTATGTTTGACTTTTTGAAGAACTGTGAGACTGTTTCCCAAAGTGACTGCATCATTTTACATTCCCACCAGCAATGTATGAGAATTTTGATTCCTTTCTCAACTCTCTCCAACTACTCAAATTTCTTCTTTAGCTGTAGAATTTAGAATTGAACACACCACTTCAAGAATGAGTCAAATTAAAGAGAGAGAACCACCTCGTGGTTTCTACTTGCTAAAAGTTCTGTGATGCCTTCAAAGATCCTTTGCTTCTAGATCTAAAGCCAAACACTGATGCTGATCTGTGGTCATCCTGTGGTCTAGTAAGTCACCCAAGTATTTTTTCTGTCTTACTAATACATATTTTTTAACCCCTAATTATAAAGTTTTCTTTTTTCTTCAAATGTACCACGTCATGTGTGTCTTTTTAAAATTTTTTCTTATTTTATTGAGAGTCTATTCAAGCCAACTCAAGTATTTATTGAGCACCTGTATTGAGCCTGGCATTTCTAGCACTGGAGCGATAGGAAAAGTACAGGGCTAGTTCTTGCTCTTGAGTACCTTTCTTGTTGGAGAGCTAAGAAATGAAAGAAGGTATGTGTCTGAATCATTGTTCAAATGACTGATATGGACCTATGGTACCCACCCCATCAGAATCATCTGGGAGCTTAAAAAATAAATATGCCCACATACACTAATTTTTTATTATAAAAGTTGTACATGATGATGGTAAAAATGTATAAACATGTGGAAAAATATAAAGTAAATAGCAATAGTCAAAATTCTGCCTCCTTAAGTCACTCTATCTCCTCAGTTTCTCCTGGGGAGCTTGTTGAAAATGTAGATTTCTATAGCTTTCCATCCCTAGAGGTTGATTCTGTAGGATTGGGTCAGCGAACAAATGTTTCAGGAGATAGAACATGGGAGAGATGGATGTGGGCCAAGATAGTCAAGGAAATGTCCCAGGAGAAAACAGCTCATGTGTGATATACAAGTTTAAGTGCTTGGTATAAAGCTTTATGCAGTGTAAGTTATTATTATGAAATAAATTAGATCTTGACCTAAGAGAATGGAGGTGTTTTAGTGTGTGCAAAGGCAGAGAGGAGGGAAAACCATAGTATAAGGAAACGGAGGTGTGGGTGTGCTTATAGCTAGGAAAGCAGCCTGGCTAGAGCTCATGTAGGAAGGATAAAGGTGGAGCTGCATATTAGAGGGTCCTAAAAGACAAAATGAAGTGTGGGACTCACGGTAGATCTGTGAGAAAGAAAATGACATGAAGAGTGGTGGTCCATTCCAGCTTCTGTACCCTTCCTCAGGGGAACACTAGGATCTACTTCTATAATGGGAACAGACTGAAATAGCCACCTGCCCTCTATGAGCCCTTTGTGCACAGGATTGCCAGTAAGTGCCACAGGGCCTCCCAAAGCCTGCTCTTCTTTCTTTTCTCCCTTTATTCCCCACTCTATTTTTGTTTTTCCTTCTCAGATTACTACTTCTTGTTCACCCTCCCCTCATTGGGTCTCCCCCGCTCCACCCCTTCCTTGTCCAGAGCAAGAGTACCATAGCAAGTGATAAAAAGCTTTGGGCTGTTCAGAGTAAATTGATCCCTCCTGTGAGAAGTGCTAACTCTCTGTTTTAATTACGCACAGCTCCTTGGGGTGAACAGTATATTCTCTGAAAGGTCACATAAGCCCTCTCCTTCCTGGCTTTCTGGCTACAGGAGTCACAGTGCAGCATTTTGCCTACCTTACAAGATATTTATAACGAGTACAGCTGCCCTCTATCATGTACATCTGCATCCCAGGATGAAAAAACTTACTTTCCCAAGGTCACTCTAGAATAGAGCTGCTTCTTGATTCAGAAAAATGTGGCATACATTCTTGGTCTGAGCTCTGAACCACAACTCCATGGTTTACACCCCCAAGAGACCGTAAGTTCTAGATCAACATTGCTCCCCTGACTGAGTAAAGTAAGTCTAACAAGGGGTGTGAAGGAGATTAACCTGACTCCTGCTGTTAAACTAATGAACATTCCAAGCCAGATCATTCTTTTACTGTTTTTAAGGGTTAAAGCTGAAACAAAATAAGCAACAGTTTTAGGAGGCAGAAGTTAGAGCAGATGTTTATGCATGTAAGAAAAAATATGTATTCAAGTTCCTTTTTTATTGGATTCATTGCATAGTGTTTTACTGAAACACTGAAGCATTTGTAAGTTTATTGATAAATTTAGTGTGACAAGAAATTTTACTTGACCCCTATAAATCATTTATAAAAACTTTGTTGTTTGAAGAAGATGTCAACTTTCAGACTTGACATGTAAAACGTATTGAAACACAGTTACTTTCAAAAAAAATATTTTAAGCCCCAAAGCATTGCATAAATTCTGAGATGTGATTTGTGAGATCCGTGATGTGTGTCTTCTGGGACAAATTATACAAAAGGGGTGTCTCCCTTATTGATTAATCACAAAGTTGTAGAGTAGAGCCATGATCTCCAGAAAAAGTGCCCAAATCACTATATGTGCATATGCAATTCAGGATCAAACTGGCCCACGCCCCCTTCTTTTGCTTGCTTTGAGATGCAAAAGAAGGACCCTCTAAACTTTGTATTTCCTGTTTCATAAAAGAATAAGTGAATTCTTTCCAGACCGATGTCTACCTCTTCAGAAACAAGGCTTCACCATCCTATAGCTTGCTTTGGCCTGATGAACTAGGGCCCAACACTCCAGCCAGTCTGGAGCCTTTTCCAAGGTCATTTTTTAGTATAGGATTCCCTGCTGGATTTAGTATAGAGTGGACATTTTGTTTCCAGTTTCCTGCCATAAACCACCCTCATGTCTTGTCACAAAGCACCACAAGGTACTTTTATATCCCTCCAAACCATAGCCTTTCCCAATATCCTGACTGATGTTTCTATGCTTTAGAGTAAGAGAGATCCCCTTTAAAACATCTTTCAGAGGGGATTTCCACCCTTATTTTCTTCTAAGCCCTATTACCATCCCTAGAGCTCCAAGTTTATGCCAGCTTTTAAGAAGGTGGCTCTTCTCGGATTCTTTGGAGTTTGAAAAGCTGGACAGAAACATTGCTGTCATCTATTTCAACCCCCTCCCTTTACCTATAAAGAAATAGAGAAGCAAAGAGGTCAAAGGGCATGCCCACGGTCACGTCTCCACCCATTGGTTATAGTTGTGTCACACATACGTGGCATGCAGATGAATTCAAACAAATGAGTAGTTAATAAATCCATGAAGTGAAAAATGTCCATCTGCTAATTGACATGACAGTTATTCTTAAATAATCTCTTTTTTGGGGGGGTGGGGAACAAATGTGTTTTTTTCCTTAGGGAAAAAAAGCCCTATGGACAATGTATTTTCTTTTGAGATATTCCCAAGCTTTGGTTTAAGTGTCTGGACAACCAGAATTATTTCCAGGTAGATTATAAAGGATTTCTTAACAAAGATATTTGTTTCTCAAAACACAGGATAATCAGTCTAGGATAAGGCTACAGTTTCTTTATTTCCAAATAGACCTTTGAGCTGTTTTTCTTAGCTGAAGAGCCCTGACAAGGGAGATTACAACATAAAAGTTCAGAAAGGCTTTGGATAGGGCCCTATCTCTGGTTTATCAAAGAAATGTCTGGATCCACTTGGGACAAAGATAGAGCTTCAGAAGATATACAGTGAAGTATTTCAAGTTTGAAAGCATCCTTTATCCTTTTCTGTCATGCATTCCTTCCTAGTTACTTCACTGCTTTCTTTCCCTCTATTTTCTGTTAAGTGGAGTGCTGGAAGAAGCCTAACGTAACATTACATTCAGTGCTTTTCTGGTGTATGAATATTTCCTCAATAATCACCACAAATGGCTACCTGGTTTCTGCCTAAACATGTCTAACTTCTCAGAGAGTCCATCCCATTTTGAACTTGTTCTGTTTTTTATAAAATATTTCCTCAACTACCATAAAGTTGTCTTTTGGTAATTTTCACCAATTGGACATTGTTTTTTCTTCTTAAATGACAGATTTCTAATACTCTTTAACATGACAACCCTCAAGATGTAGTAATCATTGAAAGATAATTTTCTACGGGTCTCTCCTCTTTCTGCATGTCTTTCTCAAAGAGGCACTAACAGCACTTTGCTCTTTTCAAAGACGTTTGTTTAGAGATGGTATCCCCCTTGCCCCCAGGAAAATGACAGGGCAGGTTTGCTTGCAGCCTATTATAAAAGGTTGGGATTTCCTAAGCTCAGGGTTCCTCTCCTGGGATGCAACCCACTGTGTGTGGGAGCATTATCTGGTCTGTTTTGCATTGCCCTTTGGGAATTGGGGCTTAAGGAACTACCACTGGAAAATGCTGATATTCTGGGTACTGTGATTGCTGTGAGTAATAAACTGTCCTCTGTCTCTGAGTCTTATGTCTTCTATCCACATCCATGAAACTGTTAGGCTAACTTGTCAGCTTGGAAGTATGGTAAAATCTCAGCTCCTTCATAGTTCTTGACAGTTATCATTATTCCCCCAGGATAAAAAATTCCAGCTCCTTCAACCATCCTTCATATTGTCATGTATTTGGAATCATCTCTTGTTCTTATCAAACATTCTAGATAATCTTCAGTTTAACTATGTCCCTGCTGCATAGAAAGGAAAATAATAGTCCATATGCGATCTGACTAAAATGAGTAGAACCAAATTATCATTTATTTTGTTCTGAAAACCGCAATGCAGCCCAAGATGAAATGATCTTTTTTGCAGCCACATTACTGTTGATTCATATCAAATTCACAGTCAGCCTAAACTCTTGGGTATTTTTATCCAGGCCAAGGTAGAAATTTACCTATCCAATGTTATGTCAAACATAAACTCCCATCCTATTCTTGTACGGTTTTAAAATTTTGCACCCAAGTCCAGGAATTTAAAATTTCCCTTTTTTGATTTCACTATATTCCATTTAGTGCATCATTCTAGGCTTTTTATAACCTGATTCCCTCGTTATCATATTCATTGTGCTCACCATCTTTGTGTCGTCCATAAGTTGGCTCAGCAAGCCGTCTACATATTTTTCACATTAATGGTAAAACTTTGAACATATCAGAGCCAAGGAGAGATCCCTGGGCCATGCCACAGAGATCTCAATGTATTTAAGGAGTTAGTTGGCAGCAGTAAATGTAAGCAACTGCTCCCTACGGGAAACTCCATGGAGATGCTCACCTTGGGGAACCTATGAAGCAGGAGGACTCATTTAAGTCTGCAGCAAAGCTTGAGAAGACAGGGAAACCACAAAAGTGATATTTGTGTAACCTTCAGAACTCAGCCAAAATGTTAGGGGTCCAAATTGGCAGGTGGGAGTCGTACAAATGGCAACAAGGGACTCTATCCCCATTTGCTAGAGCTTAAAACTCATAGGCAGTGAAAAACTTGGCTTCACGCACCTCTCTGCCCAGCACTGTGACTCTGGTTATACGTGAAAATAATCATGCAATATCTGCCTGAGAGAAACTTCTCCTGGTGACAGGGATCATCAATCATGTATTAATCCACTTGAGACAGCACAGAATAGTGAAAGAGCACGCGCCTGGGACTGGCTGCCTGGGTTCATTATTGGTTCTACAAGGAGCCAGCTGAAAGGCTTTTTAAAGTCACTTAATTCCTTGGGCCTCACTTCCTTCACTTGTAAATTGAGATGTTTGGACTAGTTAATCTCCAAAACCCTTTTACTTCCTAAAAAAACATTTATAGTTAGAAATTTGGGAATCATTTACTGAACACCAGTAGGAAAGGGACTCAAAGAACTTAGATAACATGCCCCAGGTCACATGGCCAGTGTGAAGCAGCGAGAATTTGGATTCAGTTTGCCATGAATGCTTCCTTATCTACAAAATAGCACTAGAAATCAACCAATAGTGAAAACTCTAGAATTAAGGAAAACTCTAGGAATAGAAATAAGACTTTCTAGAAATGCTAAATTGAGTCCACATTCTGCTGAAGTTTTTGTTGTTATTATTGTTATTTTTGAGAAACTATCTGGAAAAAAGATTTTATGGGCTGAGAAGGAGCCCTTGACAGCGCTGTGAGGTTGACTTATACTGTTTTGTTTATTTGGGGTACTCAGCCTGTTTACATTTGGCCTTCAACCCTCACTAATTGTGTGACTTTGGGAAAATGAGTTAATTTTTTTATACCTTATTTTCTCATCTGTAAAATGGGCATGACAGTAATAGCATCTCCTCCACACGGTTTTTTACAAGGACTAAATGAGAAGATGAACATAGTACCTGACTAACAAGCTGTCAGCAAATATTGGCTTAATAACTATTACAGTGCAGGATGGATCTTTTACGTGCATACCTCACTGAGATGCTAAGTTATTTAAATATGTGCCCCAAACACAAAACTCTACCATTAAAAATTAGACTATTAAGGGCAAATTTTATAAAGTTGTGCTTTTGTGATTATTTCATTTGTTTTTCCAAGTTCAGGATATAGTGAGGAAAATATCCAGTTAAAGTGAAGATTAATTTGAACTCTGTGCCTAAAATAAAAGCTTTCTCTTTGGAACTAGCATAGACCTCTAGGCATTGAAAGACAAGGTTTCTCTTTTTCATTCCCTGAAGTACTCTTTCATCATTTAAAGTTTTTTCTTAACATGAGCCAACTTTCAAGATATTTGGGAACAGAAAGGATTCACTCTCAGGTTTCTTATCATTGCTTTGCTGGTGACCTTGGTAAAGTCAACTAAATTCCTTCATGTTCCCCATCAAATGGAAATAATAAGTGGGACTATTTGACAAATAAATCAATGATCTTTTGAGTGCTGAAAATCCTGCCAAAATATTAAATATCAAATTATGAATATTTAAAAAGAATGAATTTCTATTAGTGTTCTGAATAGAAATAAATTAAGCACATATTTTATTGATAAAAATAGATACATTGCACATGTGACAAATGCTACTGCATAGTCCTGGAGTAACATATTCAATGCTGAAACATGGGAGAATTTGTTGTGGATGCTCTCTAGCAGTATAATCCCTGCCCCTTGCCAGCCTGCCTCCCCCTCTAAGATAAGTAGGGCCTGTTGCAGCTATTTTTAGTTTTAATTTAGTTTTAAATAGGGAAAACATTAATCTTGTGATTACCCTCCTCAGAGTTCCAAGACTGAACATTCATGGAGGTCACACTGTTCCTTTGAGTGATCTGTAATTGAAGTTTCAAAGAATACCCAGCTAGGGAGTCCAGGAATGAAACTATGTGTTTATTTAAATATCTCACCAAGGAGGGCAAAATATGAGAATGATATGTCCTCTAACTGTTGCAAAGGAATTCTTGGCAATAAATCCTGTTGACTCTTTGGAATTGGATAACTCTGCCTAGTGCCTTGGATAGGATAGTTTTCCAGGATATCAGGTTATTGGCCACAGCTTTTGTTGGTGAGGTTTCTATGGGGTAAACACCTCTGGGGAGAAATCTACAACTGGGCGTCCTATAGGATATCACTGAGAGGTCAGGTGGAGTAGCTCCTGTGCCATCCTTCCCCGGCAACTTTTCTCAAAATGTCACTTCTCCCTTTTGCCCTGGGAAACACTTGTCTGTTTTCTTGGGTTGTTTACATTACTGAGTCATTCTCTACCTTTGCTTCCCTTTCTGGGTAATTTAAATTTAAGAAGTGAAAGTTTCCAAATGCTGCACGGTCATATTTTTGCATTAATCAATTAATTCATTCATCAACATACATTACTGAGTGCCTAACAGGTATCAGGCATTGTACTAGGCCCTCATTAGGTTTACAGAGATAAATACAGAGTACTCATTCTTGAGGAGTATACATTCTAGCTGGGAAGCAGAAAAAAGTTCAGCTTCTGACTATTAACTACTGAATAATTTTTGAAGAAGCTAACATTTTGATAAAATTTTGCTCAAGATGCCCCTTCAGTTTTATTCGTGTTACGATTTATCTTCTAAAACAAAATTACTCTCCATTGGTTTTTCAATGAATATAATTTTAAAGCATTTCACAGAATTCGGTAAAGTATGATATGAGTAAATGTTACTGAAATATGTAAATTTCTTAAATGAGGTCTTTAGATCCCAGAACTATCCAATGTTTCATTTCTGGAAATGTCTTTAAGACGGATTTAAAGGAAATGTGTGGATTTAGGCCAAATGAAGAACCATAAATTCTAGGCAGCCAAATTAAATCAGTTAGATGTTGACTGGAAAGAGTTATCCAGGTAATTCAGATCCCTTTTCCCCTAAGGAACCAGTGCTGAAGTCTATAAATGAGCAGGGGTTGATATTTAGATCTCTGATCTATAAACAATATCCACACTGACTGAAACCTCTGGTTAATTTGAGGAGAGGAATTATTCGTGATCATCTTTATCTACCTCATATTTCCTAGCCAGCACATTGCCTTAGATATAACAGATAGTCAATAATTACTTGTCACTTAGCATGGAAGTGAATTTAATTGAGTTAATTGCCCAAATATCTACTTATCCCCTGGCCACTAAATACTGTCTGTGATAAACTTCCTTACTCTGACTCTTAACGTCAAAACCACGGAAGGCCTGTTACTGCCTTTTTTCTTTCTTTCTACCCACCCCCTCCCATTTTAAAAATTACTAATAGGCCCTCTGTGAGGAAATCTTGTTTTTTTCATGTGGGGAATTTCATCAGGGCTAATTTTCATTTGGGGATAAGTTATACTTTCTTTAAGCTCCAGGTAAACAACATGTTTAAAAATAGAAATATATTGACAGTCTTGTCTCGTTTAAACTAATCCTATCTTATATGAAATTCTCCCTTTTGAAAAGTTACCCCCCAACCCCAGTTCAAAATGGAATTTAGTATAATAAACATTTACTTAATAAACATACCAGGACAGAAGAATTGGGGTGATGGATTACCTTACATTTAAACATCCACTGGCAAAAACTAACCAACTCGTTTTCAGTTTAACTTGATTGGATATTTTTGGCTGGCAGCCTTTCTGCACTCAGTTGAACTGGCACTCTTCATGTTTTAAAGAGACACACGGATTTCCAAACTTGATCTTTAAATCCCTAATAACTTGGTCTCTGCTATAATTCACTAATTCCCTTCTGCTTGTTCTAATAAAAGGAAAGGTTTAAAGAAGAGGGATGAAGTTATTTTTTTTGAAAAAATCAATAACAAACCTTGAAATGTACGTGGAGCCATTTTGTTCAAGGAGATCAAAATGCATTGCATCACGGCTTACACTTTTTTACATTTTCTTGCATCTATTTTCTCATATCATAGATTTGGTAGCCAAGGTTCCAAATTGCTATGTAGTTTGGTTTGTTCAGTCATTTATTTGATGACAATGCATGGAGTTTCCCATGTGGAAGGCACCTTACTGGACATACATTGTGTCAGATAGCATCATTGCCTTCAACATGCTTAAAATGGGAGAATGGAGCTAAAGATCACAAACATCCAGCAGGTTATAGACCAAGTGTGAGCAAGAAGGATAGGTCTCTGCTGGTTTGTCATCATGAAGGAGGTCCCATTTACCTTAAATCTTGAAGAATAGGTGGAATTTCAATACACAAAATCAGAGGAAAGAGGAAGAATGAATGATGTAATGAAAAAGGCGCAAGACTGGAAAGTAGCAGATCTGGGTTCTGGCCTCTGTTAGAAGTTCACTTCATAAGCCTCAGGACCCCAGGATCTTCATTTGTAAAATGAGAATTGGGTTAGAGGATCTCCAACTTCTCTTCCAGTTCAACCATTCCATGGCCTTGCAAAGTCATTGACTTAGTATAAATGGTCTGGAATGAGCAGTAATCAAGATGAGCTGGTGTGAAGGGTTTCCTGTTGAAAGAAATAGTAGTAGACTTTGGTCTTAAAAATGAAACCAGGGAGATTACCTTGAAAAGCATTAATAATAATAACACTATACCCATCATTTGACCTTCAGAAAACAGTACTAAATGGCCAGATATTTGCATGAGGTGTTGTCATTCTTCCCTTGGTACTCCTAGGTGCTCCAATTAAATGCTTCAGAAAAGTTTGGTTATTTCTTGCTCTGCTCAGAGAGGAACTGGTCTCACTGTTGGGTAAAATTTAGGTATTTGGGATCTTTAAGACACGGTGTTATCAATCTTGGTATCTCAAAGGAGGAGCCAAGGCCCTTTAGCAGCATCAGGAGCCTCTCCTTCTACCCTGCTTTTATACAAGTTACTGGTTTTTGTCAACAGGTTGATGGCTCTGGGGACTCATGAAAGAAGATACGTTATTTCAGCTTGTAAAATCGTTGCAAAGGATATTTTTCTCTGAGCCAGGCTTTGGTCAAGTCAAAGTCATTGACCAGCTCCTATGGCAATGTCACGTGACTCCCTCCCACCTTAAAAAATGTAAGATTCTTTCAGCTGAATAGAGCTTTGTCTTGTTCTGTAGGGGCTGTAACAGTTTGGACTTTATTTGATGGACACAGAGAAGTAATTGGTTTTTTATTTTTGACCAGGGAGTAGTTTAATTTGAACCTCTCCTTAGGAAGATTGATTTGGAGACAGAATGCAGCATAGATGAGGGACTTGCAGGAGGGAGACTATAGAGGCAGAGAAACCTGCTAGGATGCATTGTAGAAGTTTGAATTAGATGATAATAGTAAGACTGGAATGGAAGAGACCCAAAAAATGTTAAGAAAGAAGACTAGAATGATCTAGAACAGTGCTATCCAATAGAAACATTAAGCAATTAATATATGTAATTTAAATTTTCTAGTGGCCACATTAAAACAAAACAAAAAGAAATAGAAGAAATTAATTTAGTAATATATTTCATTTAACCCAATATATCCAAGATATTATCATTTCAACATGTAATCAATGTAAAAAATTATTAATGAGATATTTTACATTCTTGTTTAGGGTATTAAGTTTTCAAAATCTGTTGTGCACTTTGCACTTACAGCTCATCTCAATTCAGACTAGCCACATTTCAAGGGCTCAGTGGCCACAGGTGGCTAGTGGCTTCCACATTGTTCAGTTCAACTCTAGAATGACAACAAATCATCTATGGATTGGAGCCTGGAAGAAGAGAGGGGAGACGGTCTCAGGGTTTGAGTTGAAAGGAAGAAGAGTGGCTCCTTTATGAAAGCTGGAAATGTTAGAACATGCACGTGATTGGGGGGAAAGAACGAGGAGAGAGGATGAGCAGTAATGACTCCATCATTTTGACTTAAAGGCGAGTGTAAAACAGCTGTTGGGAAATAAGTAGCAGGCAATTGTAAAGGCAGGATTAAAATTCAGCGTGGAAGACAGAACTCAGAATGGAGATATAGACTTGGGAACTGGTTCTAAGGGGGTGATGATTGGAATGGTGGTATTCAATGTGGTTACCAAGTGCAGGGAGAGGAGAGAGCCTTGAGAAAATGTGCAATTGGAGGGTATGAGAAGGAAGGCAATCTGGTAAATGAGAAAGGGTCACAGCCAGAGGCCTGGAAGGAGAGCCAGGTCTGGCAGTGCCAGAGTGAGGGGCCACTGAGCTAGAGTCTACCCAGGATTCCGAAGGCACAGAAGGTAGGAGGGAGATGGGAGCACAGTAAGAAATTTGTGGTAAGAAATGGGTGTTTTAAGTTTGAGTTTCATTCTGCCATTAACTAACTTTAGAGAAACTACTGTTATTCTGAGTCTCCATGTCTTAATTGTAGTAATAAAATAATAGAAGGTAACACATATTACTGCTTATTCTCCTATGTGCCAGATACTATGCTAGGAGTTTTATAAACATTGTCTTATCTAGTTTTCACAAAGCCTCATGAAATATATTTTAAGGGCTCTGCTGTGATAGAGTTTTGTTAGATAATGATATGGCCAAGGGACCCATTTACAACTTGTCATAGATACCTTTCTTCTTAATGAGGCTCTCAAGAGGTAGAAAGAGCCATAGGGGACATGGCAAAGAGCAGATTCATAAATTTATGAATTTATTATATATATACATATATATCTTCTTCCCCAAATAAACACCACTTCTGTCAGCTTAACCACATACTTTCTTGGGCTGTAGGGCATGTTAATCCCAAAACACCAAGTTTTTAGGGTTGCTACTGAAAACAATTTTGCCATACTAATTTGGTCTAAACTCTTTTAGGTCAGGGATCTAAAACATGTATAGGATTGGGGAAAAACATTACATTTTGGGCTTTTGGGACAGGCTAACCTTGATCATTCTTGCCTTGTCTTTGGCATGAACTTTCAGGCATTTAATTCAGACCTCATCTCCCCATATCTTCTGAAATAGATTATTTATCTCCTAGAAACTGAGCCTGAAATGACTTTGACTTTTTCAAACCAATAATAGCCAATTTTTTGTGCAAGTGGCCAATTTAGCAATATAAGCTATGATTTTCATTTAACCATAGTGAAATAGTCAACATTTGTAGCATGCTTTCTACATACTAGGTGTTCTATGTGGTATTTGTGGATTCATTTAATTATCCCAGGATTCTGTGAGTTAGATACTATCATTATCCCTATTTTATAGAGTAAGTCTAGGCAGAGGACATTTATGTTACTTGCTCGATATCATACTACTAGTAAATTGGAGAGCTGGGATTCAAAGACAGTGTGACTTTAACCACTAAGCTATATTATACTTCAAATAGAGGACGCAGAATTCTGAATTCATAGAAACATTCTAAAAAGTTTAGGTTTAAATTTAAGAACCACTTATAATTTCTTAAAATTACAAGCTAATTGAAAACTTTGTTATTTCATTATGTCAAGGCTCATTTATTTAGTATCCATGATACAGCCTAACAAAAGAGGATATGGTAATGCATAACGATAATACAGAGTCCTTGCCCTTGAGTCATCTATAATCTAGTTGGGGAGACATAACTGACACATGGAATATTCAGAGAGCAATAAAAGTGTGTAGTTAAATGCTAAGTCATGTGGTATATTAAATTGTATACTAGAGGGGCATGAAGAAGAAGGAGAATGCAGAGGGTCAGTGTGGTCTGGGAAAGACTTACAAAGGATCTTAAATGATAGGGAGAAGCTGGATGAGGAGAGGGAATAGGAGGTTACACCTGTCAAGAAGAGCAAGAGGAAGATAAATGGAAACTGAGAGAGGGGAAAGATGGTATGGCGGTTTCTATTCTTCATTCCTCTCTCTCCTTTTCCTTCTCCCCCTCTCTCTCTGTATACACACATATTCATACATACACATATGCATACATACATGCTTGTGACTGTATAGAGTGTGTATATAGGTTTATATACATAGATTTACCTCCAGATAATAATGATCTTACACCAGTATTAAAATGTTTCTGATAAACTCAGAAACATGATGGGTTGCTGGGAGATGACAATTTGTAATCTTTAAATCTGCAGTGGCTAACGCATAAAATGAGAGGATATGAGAAAGAGATGAGTCCAAATACCCTTGGACTATATCCAAAAAAACCATCTTCCTTTCAGAAATCAAGGACAGGTCAATACTTACACCAGGAATATATTTTTATTTAAAAAGAACTCTTTATATGGCAAAATTGATTTTTTGATTGACACAATACTTCACTCTTACTTGTACACATTTTTGGTTTATCATTGCTGTGAGCAATAGAGAGAAAATTGCTCTGTAATATTATCCCTCTGTGTTCAACGATAAAATCCAAGAAAAATAAAATATTCCTCCAGTACAGTGAGTTAGTGACTGAGATGAAAATTTCCAATTTTATAGGTTGAAGTAGAGTTGTGAATCATGGGGTGCTGTTACCAAAAAAGCTAAGTTTCTAAGACCAGGATAAGGAATTATTATATAAAATTCTCACTGTCCTCTGTTGCCGCAATTGTGTAAAACAAACAGAAACCAAATTTTCTGTTTGTTTTTAATCTTGAGGCATAGTCTGAGTCTAGTCTATGTTTATAGCAGATTTTCGTGAAGGACTTAGGGGCCTAAAGCAGAGTTATATAAAATATGCAGTATATTTGATGTAATCTAACCTTCAATGTTAGACAGGCTTGTTCTTAAACTTGATCATTCCCATTGCACCTAATTTTCACTGGTTATGTATTTGACTTTGGCTGCAGTCTACTCAGTCATGTTGCTGAGTTCCCTCTCTTCCTTCAGCTGTTTCCCATCTCTCTTCAGCTTGCTAATCTTTAACCCCAAAATTCAAGTTCACTTCTGTAGAATAGTTTATCTCTATCTTCAAGTAGAAGAATATTGCCAAGAATGGCTACACTAGGCTCTGCTCTGAGGCCTTATCTTCATCATCAAAACACTCCTTGATGTGATTTCTGTGGTCAACTCATAAGCTAAAAATGTTTTGCTGAAGAGTAATATGTGCTGAAAATATTACAGAAGAAATTATATGTCTGGGGCTTATTCCAAAATACTCTGGGAGAGAGGAGTGGATAGAGGTAGAGATGAAACAACAGTGACTAGGCGTTATCGTGTCAGTATTGTTGTGTTGTGTCAATATTGATATGTCTGTGAAGCTAGGTGATGAGTACATGAGGTTCCATTATATTTTTCACTGTACATTTGTATATGTTTAAAATACTTTATAATAACAAGCTAACTTTTTTCTACCTGATATATGTAATATATAATGTATATAATTAGTTGATATGGGCTGTGATATATGGTATATATTGTATAATTAATAATTATAATATATATAATTATGTATATAATTTGTATAAGTCAATCTAAGAGATTCATAGACTAAAAATTGGAGGGTAAAGGCAAATGACAAACTTAAGGCACACGAGATATTTTAAGGAGACATGCAGTGATAACAAGTGTATTAGTTATCTTTCAGTGCACTAGAAATTATAACAAAACTTAGTGGCTAAAAACAACAAACATTTATTTTCCTAAAGTCCTGTGGGTCGGCATTTGGGCACAGTTTAGGGGTGTCTCTGGATCAAGGTCTTTCACAAGGGTACAGTCAAGTTGTTGACTGGGGCTTAAGTCGTCTCAAGGCTTGACTAGGTGAGTGTTTGCTTCCAAACTCATGTACGTAGCTCTTGGCCTGTCTCAGATCTTCACTGGCTATTGCCCACATGTTCTCTCCATTGGGTAACTCCACAACATGTCAGGGGTTTTCTTTAGAGAGTGATGGAGGGAGCAAACTTTAGAAGCCAAAGTCCTTTTGTAACTTAATTTCAGATGACATCTCATTGCTTCTGCTATATTCTATTTATTAGAAGCATGTCAATAAGTCCAGCCCACAAGGGAGAGGATTACATAAAGGTGAGAATACCAGGAGGTGGGGATCATTGAGGGCCATAAGAGAGGCTGCCTACTACAGCCTGCAGTTAGGCTCCAATAATTCACATTCCTCCCTCATTCAAAATACATTCACTCTCTTCCAAGGTCCCCAAAGTCTCATTCCATTACAGCATCAGCTCAAAATCCAGAATCTTGTCATCTAAGTCAGGTCAGGTATGAATGAGGCTTCTCAGGCATAGTTCCTTAAATACAGCTCTTTGTGTACAGTTTTTCTCAACATTCAGACCTTTGAAACTAAAGATGCAGATTGTCTGCTCCTCACACACTCAACATACAATGGTGGAATTAGCATACGATAAATGTTAAAAACATTTCTGGTCAGAAAAGGGAGAAAATGGGAACCACAAAGGAGACTTTGTGCATAGCAATTCTGAAATCTAACCGGGAAAATGTTGGAAATTCCTTGATCAGGCCCAGCAACCATTCTCTGTGGCTTTTGGCTCTGCTCTCTGGGCTTGTATTAGTCAGCTCAGGCTGTCAAAATAGTATCACAGGCTGGATGGCTTAAACAACAGAAATTTATTTTCTCACAATTCTAGAGGCCAGAAATCCAAATTCAAGGTGCCAGCAGTGTTGGTGTCTGGTGAGACCTCTCTTCCTGGTTTGCAGATGGCTGCCTTCTTGCTGTGTCCTCACATGGCCTTTCCTCTGCACGTATGCAGTGAGAAAGAGAGAGAGATCTGGTGTCTCTTCCTCTTCCTAGAACACCAGTTAGAACTGGATAGAACACCAGTTCTATCCAATTAGTGCTCTACCTTTACGACCTCATTTAACCTTAATTACCTCCTTAAAGACCCTATAACCAAGTATAGTCACATTGGGGGTTAAGGCTTCAACATATGAATTTTGGGGGACAGAGTTCAGGCTATAACAGGGCTCTGAGTTCTGCCAGCTGAGTCATCCTTCCTTTTTCATGAAAGATATCACTGTGCCAATGAGTAGTTTTCTCAGTCTACTTTCTGACATTTGGGGGGATCTAATTGCCTCTTTGTACTTTTGTTCTTTGTACTTTTGTACTATCTCTGTCCTTTTCAACCCAAGGTGGCAGTGGCACACCTTTAATCTCAAAGGGCCTTTTGTATGACTGAATAGTTCTCTGAGGAACTACCTTTGATCTTTCTGATCTTAACAAAAATTTTTGCAGTCACACCCTTGGCTTCATCTCTAGACCAAGGGCACAATATCATGTCTTTGGTATTTTTGACAAAAATGCACAATTGAATTTAATCACGAGGAAACATCAGACAAACCCAAATTGAGAGACATTCTACAAAACACCTAACCAATACTCTT
Source organism: Tapirus indicus (assembly GCA_031878705.1). Taxonomy (NCBI): domain Eukaryota; kingdom Metazoa; phylum Chordata; class Mammalia; order Perissodactyla; family Tapiridae; genus Tapirus; species Tapirus indicus. Next base: position 45,721,708 of record CM062925.1, read on the forward strand.
CAAAAGAGTCAAGGTCATGAAAGACAAAGAAAGTATGAGGAACCATCTCAGATTAAAGGAGACAAAAGAGACATTAACAACTAAATAAAACATGGCGTCCTGGATTGGATTCTAGGCCAGAAAATGGACATTAGGGGAAATGGAACTAACATGTTCATTTTATTACTCAAGAAATGAAGAGAATTTAGCTACAGCAGGGTTTCTTAATGGCAGCACTGTTGATACTTTGGGTCAGATAATTTGAACCCTGGTCCCCTGAAGGATGGGTGTGTGGGGAAAGCCAAAGGGGAGAATAAAGTCACCGACAATTGAGGGCCCTGAAGATGAATTTAGCAGGCTTGCATTTCAAGGGCATGGACTGAAGTTCAAAAATACAACACTATTTTCTATAATCAAAGTACATTTTCTGACTTTGAGCTTTCTTTTTTTCATACACACAAACATAATCATAATTTATTCTAGGTAAACTCAGTGAAAATATGGTAATTTCTCAGGCAATCCTAGTTTATAATCCAGGCACATTCTGGATAAAACTTCCTCTTTGGCTTTTCTCCCTGAATTTGAGTCAAAGTTGGAGGAATGAAGTAGGGTGATAAGGAAACTTGCTCAAAAGCCATGCAGTATTGCTGGGAAGGAAGCTATTTGCTTCTCACTTTTGATCCTCTTCAGATACCCTTTGAGCTGTAACTCATCTGCTTTGATTTTCAGGCACGCCTTATATTTTACTACCTGCCAAAATGCACAATTTTACAGTCAGAGTTTGGTCATCAGCCTCTGCTCAGGATTTATCTACTTCAGAAGTTTATGATGTTGCCATGGTGTCTGGTTGTCACTCTGCATTTTCCTTGGCCCAATCTCTAGTCTTCTTTTGGTCTTCCTTTCCGTGTCCTAGATCTTCTCCCCATCTTGAGATTCAGGGTTCAGGGATGCTCAGAGGCTCTCACTGTGTCTCTTACTAATCTCTGCTCTATTATCTGCAAACTCTGTTCTCATGAAGGACGTTGACTTGGTGGCTAACTCCCTGAGTTCAGACTGGACCAGGGAGGCACTTATCCATAGCATTCTACTCTCTTTCATCATGATGGTACCAGGGACTTTTGCAGGTTGCCCTCTCACTGAGCCTCACTTAGGAGGCAAGATTATGTCCCTTTTGTTATCAGAAACCAAAATTTAAATGATAATCTTTTTGTATTCTTCCCCACCTTCAGGTGTGGGGTGAGGGATAGGGAGTGGCAGGGGCAGGGCATGAAGACAGACAAAAGTCTATATGTTCTTGATTGTCTTCCAAATTTGCTCCCTTTTCCTGCACAGGGCACCTGGGTTTTCAGGTCTGGGGGCAGGGGTGGAAGCGTGGATGTACTTCACCAGATTTCTTCTCCTTTCAAATCTTTTTGGTCATACATCACATCTGCATCAATGCTTTTGAATTCAGGAGCCAAGAATTCTGAGTCTTTGCTCTCCAACCCTGTAAGAGAACTGGTTCTAGGTAAATGGCAGCCCCATATCTCAAGACTCACTCTGAAATGCACACAGGAGGAAAGAACGAATTGATATCTCAAATTATTCCCCTGACAAGTGAATGTTGTTCAGGTTTAATGTGGCTTATAATAGAAATTCTTCCCTCCATTCACACCTCAATAGCTTGTAGGGTACAATAAAAGGGATGCTAGCAACCCACACTCCTCTGATGCAGCACCCCTCCTTGGGCCAGTACTCTGATTTAATTCAAGCTGTGTGCATTACCCTCCTGTTGTCAGGCTCCTGTTGTCTCAGAGGCTGGACACGTCCACTCCTTTCTTTCATCTTCACGGATCTTATCCATAAGGCATAAGGTCAATTTCAATTGCCTCATGCCATCTTTCCCAAGCATCTTTCTTTTCTAACTAGCTAAGACTTAATTCCTTCAGTTTTGAATTATTTAGTACTTGTTTCGTGATTGTTCGTTACATTTTTTTCCCCTACACTTGAATGTAGTGATGGTGCCACATACTCCATTTATATACTGTGACCTGTCTAGCATGGTACAGGGATAGAGTAGATGCTAAATAGTGATTCATTGTTCTACATTGGTTTAAAAAGAAACATGAAAATCTAAGCACTCTTGTAAATTGTTTTCTAAATTTTGACAACAGTTTGATTTCTGTTTCCTGGAGACATAAAAGGCTTCTGAAAAACAAAAATGAATAAACCAAATTTTCTAAATTTTTACCATATGATTTATAATGAAATGATGATAGCTGTGAGAAGCTTTTAAAATTTCCAGTTAAACAGTCTGGTTTGCTTCTGTGTATTTGCCATTACTGTTTTCCAGCATGTTATGCTGTTTGCAGTCAGTTGTCCTTGCCATTTTAAAGTTCTCTTTACAAGGGATGGGTGTGAAAATATGTTTAATAAAGTGAAGAAAGACCAGTACAGCATGAATACAGAAATTAGAGGAACAATTAGATATATTAATAGCAACCATAATAATAATTTCCTAGAATGTATGTCTTTCTTTTCTGAAGATAAATTCACTAAAAATTCCACTGGATAAATCAAAATCATGTTCAATTATAAAAAGAATTATATAATTGTATTATTATTCTATTATTATTTTTATCTTACTAACAAGACCTTGATTTTGTCAATATTCCATTTGTCTATTCATTCAACAAATGACTATTAACCACTTACTACTTGCTAAATATTGAGGTTATGATGGTCTTCAGCCTCACAGAACTTATAAATTTTAGTTTCTAATTCAATAGAGTGATTTAATTTTATGTGTAAGAAAGGACTACAATCAAAATATGAATTTTTTCAGGCATCTTGTAGACTCCCTAAATGGTTCCATTTTTGTAAAAACTTTATAAAAGTCATTTTTAAGAAAATAATTGTAAAAGATTATTTCATGAACATACTTTAAAAAAGGGCAATAGACTTTTCTAAGTATATGACTATTTTTTATTTTGATTTTATATATATGTTTGCTTTTTCACTTATGGCTGAGAAGACACTTTGTGATTTGTGTTGAAAGAAATAGCACAATGATTTATATTTTTTAAAGGTAATTGCCCTTATGGAAGACTCTAGAAAAGAGAAATGATGCTCATAAATCCTCTTGCCTGAATCAAGACTTGCATTTTAATATCAGCACTTGGAAGATAAACACTAGCAGCCTCCAAGTGAGGTGATCTTCACTGGTATCATATGACTTCATGTGGGAGGACAGAGAAACTACTCAGCTGTTGACAAGCAGAGGCAAGTAAACATTTATGTCAGAATTGTACACACTTACCATCATAACATCACCCCTACTCCTCCACCCTGGTAGATAAATAGACATCTTAGATTCCTCCCAGAACATGGCATTTGTAGGATATTATTTGACTTTAAATAGTTTTCAGTAGGATGTGAAAGAGGATCTCCATACAGACAAATAAACCAGATATCTAATAATTCTTTGGATAATTTAACAGAGCCCCACCCAACATTCTTTGTGGCCAGAGACTATCATTCAACAAGGCTAGAATATTACCAGCATCTCTGTTCTCATCAGCATGCTCTGCTCTGCCAATGACTGATACACAGAGGTGCTCTGCTGACCTGGGAGAATACTCCTAAGTATTAGGAATGACTTGATATCCTAGATTTATTTATCTATTTATTGAGGTAACATTGGTTTCCTAGATTTATCTTGACAAATGAAATACAGCCCTAGGGGGAAGAATGGGCCTTTTGTGGTTCCATCTTCTGGGACTGACTGAAGGCATGGTGCAGAGAATCCCAATTACAGCGCTTCCGCTTATCCATGGTTTTACTTTCTGCAGTTGGAGTTACCCATGATCAACAGTGGTCTAGGAGCACATGATCTACCCTCTTTCTAACAAATCATCAGAAGGTCAATAGTAGCCAATTGCTGTGTCACAATGCCTATGTCATTCACCTCACTTCATCTCATTACGTAGGCATTTTATCTTCTCACACCATCACAAGAAGAAGGAGCATGAGTACAGTACAATCAGATATTTTGAGAGAGAGAAACCACATTCATATAACTTTTACTACAGTATATTATTGTAATTTTTCTATTTTGTTATTAATTATTGTTGTTAATCTCTTACTGTGCCTAATTTATAAATTAAACTTTATCATAGGTATGCATATATAGGAAAAAACATAGTATATTTAGAGTTTGGTACTCTCTGTGGTTTCAGGCATCCACTGGGGGGCTTAGAACTATCCCCTGTGGATCGGCAGGATTACTGTACCTCTTTTCCCTTTGATAGGAATGGTACATAAATTGCCAGTCTCCCTTCTAAAATTCAAAAGTGATCCAACAATTAAAATGTATTTCTGTTTAGAAAGTGTTAGAGCCTGTAGCTGCTCAACTTTTTTTTACTTCAAAGCTGAACAATGTATTTTCAAACAGCGTTCTCGTTAGAGGAGGTTTCTGTAAGCTTACTTTGATTCTTTGCCTTTGATTCTCTGAATACTCAGTTGGGTCCTGGTCAGGATATTTTAGTTTGTTTAGTAAAGCCCACATTATGATTTCTCAGTGTAGGTAAAGAGTTCGAGTTAATTAATTCACGCCCATGAATTGTATCCTTCTCAATTACTTTTGAGATGTGATATACTAAAAACTGTTCCTTTTTAAAACCACATGAAATGGGCCATGAGTTAATGCTAAATCACCTGAAACATGACTAAGTGAATGAGAACATTTTGCCACTGGAAGGTGGCTAAAGAGTAGAAGGATTTTCCTTTAATTTATAAATACTGGTTAGGTTCTTTGGTGGGAAGTATTAAACTATAAAGTTACAGGAGCCTCTATATGGCCAAGAATCTTTCATTCACTGCAGCCTCAGAAGAACAAAGGAGAGATTCCTAATTCACATGCGGTGGTGGTCTGCATTTCTCATCTGATTTGAATGGAACCAGAGGTAGTTTTTTTTCAAACAGGTCTTCACTTTTGCCGGATATCTGAGAATGGAAGAAAACCACAGTGAAAGTTAGGGAAAAGGAGACATAGTTGAATAATCATTTTCCATTGTATAAGTTTTTGTGAGAGTCTCTGTTTTTATAATAAATACCACATAACATGCAACGAATGGGAGAGAAATCACCAAGTATCTCAGAAGCCCATCTCAGAAAAGGTAAAATGAGAAAAAGCCTTTTGAAATCTCTCCTAATGTATCATTCAGGACTGCAAGAACTATAACTATTTTATGCCTGTCCTTCTGACCCCGCTTTCCTTCTAGAGAGCCAACAGAATTCAATAATCAAATGGTTCAAAGGATGCCAGAAGGTCTGACATAATTCCGAGGCACAGTTGTTGGAGTTACTGCTGGTGAGAGGCAGAAACCATAGGTATGTCCTTGTTGAGTCTGACTCAACACCAATATAAAACCATAAAAGCATCAAGCCAAGAAGACAATTGTATGTTTGGCCTTCTGTAGAGAAGATAGTAAACCTACCACATTGTCTCAAAGAAAGTTTCTGGATTTCTTCTATCACAAATTCCCTTCCTGAGACTCTCAGAACAGCCCACATTCAAGGACAATGCGCCGTGTAAAACTAAGATTTAATTAGGGACCCAGGAGGTGGCAAAGATTTAGTGTTATTGCAATCAAATTAAATATTCTTCTGCAGCTTTTTGTTTTCTTAACAACTTAGCAAAGTTACTCAGAATATAATAAATCCAATGGAGAATAAAACCAAGTGATTAAATCAATAGTGGCAAACTCTATGACCTTTTCAGAGGGTACTTGGTTTTCCATTTTTGTCTGAATCCATTCCAAGAAGGACTAACCTCAGAAATAATGTGAAAAATTATTTGATCCAGTGTGAAAAATTCAGAGTTTTGTCAGAAAGAATAAAATTGTACATTTATGTCTGAGGATTTAGTTAGTACTATTTCTTGAGTTCTTTACCTTTTAAAGCTCTCAGTGTCCACTGTGGAATAGCTGAAAGCACTGGAATCTAGTCTGGCCTTCACTGATTAGTTTTCTTATTTACTCATTCATTTATTCATTCCTCTATCCATTCGCTCACTCACTCTTTTCACAAACATTTGTTGGGAACTACTATGTGCTATGCATTGCATCAGGCACTAGCAATACCATGTTGATCAAAAACAGACTTTGTCTTCCAAAGCTTATTAGTCTAGTGAAGAGGAAACATACTACCGAATGATGACTCCACTATAAAATTTTCTAAAGGAAAGTGATGCTATGACAGGAGACCTCAACCAGTCTGGGCACTAATGGATGGTTTCTTTGAAGAAGCAAGATTTAAGCTGACTTCTGAAGGATGAGTAAAAAGAATTCACCGTGTGAAGAGGAGGGAAGAGCATTCCAGGCAGAGGGAACAACATATACAAAAGTCCTGGGGCAGGAGAGAGAGTGTTGTTTCGGAAAAGTTAAAGAAAAGCCAATGTGATTGGAAGCAGCAACAACCCTAAAAGCCATGAGCAAATCAAGTATCTGGATCTTGCTTTCTAAACATCATTTTTCAGTAACAAAAACCAAGACTTCCTGGAAAAATGGCCAAATCCAGGGCTGGGGAAGGGAAAGTACAAGATGAGCACAGGACACTTTGCTGTTAGAAAGTATGAAAGTGCTCAGAGAATAGAGGGGACTTGTCAAAATAACACTGAAGCAAAGCCACCTTTAAGAAGTTCTCTTTGACCAGATTTTTGGCAATTTGAGCATAAAAATAAATAATGATAATAGTACATTATAAACATTGAATAAAATAGGAAACCATGAGTCCATACTGATATAATCATACATGAATAAATTTAAAATTTGGTGAGGAATGAGATATTTACATAGTCCCAAGTCACCTTCCTGCAAAATGTTCGTTAATTACCAAGAGAAATAGAATACTTTACAATGGAGAACCTTGGCAAACACGACCTTAAGTGATCAAAGATAACATCATTAGTAATCATAAAAATTGAAATTGTGTGCTATTTTATAGTAATCAGTGAGGAAAACACAATATCATGTGTCTAATGTTTCTGCCAAAGTGCACAACCATTATGAAGAAAAACCAGGCCAATCCAAATTGAGGGACATTCTCCAAAATAATTGACTTGTAATCTTCAGGTTTCAAGATGAGGAAAGCCAAAGAAAGAATGAAAAATTGTTCCAAGAGGAAGGAGACTAAAGAGACATGACAACTAAACACAATATGTTACTCCAAATTGGATCTTTGGCTATAAAGGAAATTATGTGGATACTTTGTGAAAACTGTATGGGATCTGAGAGACGAATTGATGTGAAGTTCCTGATTTTGATGGTTGTAATTTAAGTATGTAGGACAATGCCCTTGTTTACAAGAAATGCACTGAATATTGGAGGGGTAGTGGAGCACCTTTCAGCAATATATGCACCCAAATGGTTAAGGAAAAAAAAGTCCTGCGTAGTATACTTCCAACTCTTCCACAAGTTCAAGGCTGTTTCAAAATAAGATATAAATCGATTAATTAGAAAAGAGAAAAAAAGTCAATATGGCTAGAAACCTTGGCCCTCAATTTACCTATCTGGACAATAAGGAGGTTAGTTGAAATCCATGGGTTTTAGTTCCAGTTTTGCTGTAGCGTGCTAACTAGTCCCCAGGAATGACATACAAATGAAAAAGGATATGTAATGTTTTCTACTGCTGTGTAACAAATCACCACAAACTTGGTAGCTTAAAATAATAGTAGATACTCAAAAATGTTGAGGGTATGAAGAATAAAAGATGAGTGAATGATTAGCTATGGCAACCAAAGATTTATTTTCTTATTTAACTAATCAAATCTGCAGTGCTGGTCCCTTACTGAGTTATCTTCTAGAATAGCCAGGTTAAGGAGAAACCTGACAGTTAATTTCCGGTTCCCTTTTGATTGATGGTATTTGTGTGTATAAAGAATTCCAGAGGTGTTTTTTTAAGTAAGTGTAATTTACCAAGAAGACTTGGGACATATTCATTTATCAACAGAAACAGCTAATACATTCAGAATGAAAGGATCTTGTGATGCTATGTTGTTTCAATTAACATATATTATGATGAAAGCTTAAAACATTCCCATCTAGGGATATAAGAGGAAATTGTATTAGTTAATTTTGAAAATAGCTTTATTGCTTTTTGTGATTATAAAATGTGAATATGCTCAGAGTAAAAAAATTGAAGAGTATGAAAAGAAAATAAAGATCATCCATAATGCCACAACTCAAAGATAATCAGTATTAATATTTTTATAGATATCCTTTCAGATATTTTCCTCTGCAACCATGGGCAACAACACACCAGCACATACACATACAGTTATACATAGATAATTCTATATAGAGTTTTTATAATCTGCCTTTTTTTGTTTAAAAATATACCATAGACATAGTTCCATGATTATAAATACACATAGGAACCATCATTTTTAACAGCAGCAGTATATTTTATTAGGTGGTTGTAATAGCATTTATCTAGCCAATCGTTCCTGATGGACATTTAAATCATCTCCAGTTTTTCTAGAAGTCTACAAATCACTGCAATAAACATCGTGGTACACAAATCTTTGTACTTCAGCTTAATTATTTCTGTAAAATATGTACCTAGAAGTACCACTAAGTTAAAAGGTGTGCAAATCCTGATATTACCAGATTGCCCTCAGAAATGTTTAACCCCACAAGCAGATTATAAAGTACCTGTTTATCCTTACTAACAATGGGTATCATCAATTAAATATTTAATCTTTTCCAATTTGACACATAAAAAATACTGTGTTGTTTTAATTTGCATTTCTTTTTTATATAATTTAAAGAATATTTTAAGATGAGGTTGTTAAAATGGCTCTTAGGCATTATTTTCTCTTATTCTTTTGCCAAAAAGTATAATTTTTACCTCTTGTAAATATTTAAGTCATTCTCTAAATAATTTTCAAAATGCATTAGCATGGTAGGCAGCCTCTAGGATGGCCCCTAATGATCCCAATCACCTGGTATTCACAACCTTCTGAAATCCCCTCCCCCTAAGTGTGAGCTGGTCTTGTGACTCCCTTCTTTGTACTGCCAATAGACTATGGAGAAGGGGATGGGATGTCACTTCTGTGATTAGATTATAAAACATCGTGACTTCCATCTTGTGAGCAGATGCTCCCTATTGCCTTTTTGGCTGCATGCTTTGATGAAGCAAGCTGCCATGTTAGAGAGGCCCACCTGACAAGGAACTGAGGGTAGGCTCTGGCCAAGAGCAAGCAAGGAATTGATGCTCTCAGTCCAATAGCCCGAGAAGAAGAGAATCCTACCAACAACCATGTGGGCTTGGGACCGGATATTTTCCCAGCTGTATCTTCAGATGAGACCCTAGGCCTGGCCGACACCCTGATTATAGCCATACCTGTACCCATTCTATTGTACTAAACTGTCTTACAATAAGACTCCCTCTGTGACATATTCTATCTCCAAAGTTTACAATGTAGACTTTCCAATGTACAGAAATATGACTTTAACATATTATATTTTACAGTATAGAGGTCAAATATTTATGTTGAAATTCCCATATAAATGATTTATCATATACTGTATGGCAACATGGGGATTTGGGAATAGTCAAAAGGAAATTTGGTCTCAGGTTTGCTTACTTTGAACAAAGAAAGTTGATGATGGCTCTTGTATTTGTGCTTGTTATTTTTGTTAAAGAACTTATGGGATACCCACTCAACGTTTTACTTTCAACTAGCACTGGGATTCTTAAAGACTCTCCTCTGCTTTGATTTCACATTAAAGATTGGAAATTGTATACCAATTTATTTACATGTACTTGTATTTATATCAATTTGAGCATCCACTTATATATGTCCAGACTTGTCTAGATTCTGCAAAAGATAAGAAAGATAAACATCTTACTTCTTGATCCTGGGATGCATAATTCCCCTGGGAAATGCTTCTTAGGGAGGGCTGGCCATTGTATAAAGGCACACCCATTCTGTCTCCATAGGATTTGAGGGCGCCTCTTTCCTCCTTCAGAAAAACAGTGCTTGTTGCTCAGCATTTCTGTGTTAACATAGGTGAAAGTGTTTAAAAAATTAAAGTGTTTTACTAATGTAAGGAATTTCTTTGTGAATGTCTCATTTGGCCCTCTGCTAATGAGGCATGGTAAGGGATTTAGAAATTGTAATTTAGGGGGAAAAGAGAAAGCCTCTCTTCCCTTTCCACGTGGCCTCCACCTCCTTGACTCCTTGACTTCTGCCTTTACCACATTAAATGTCATGTCAAGAGATTCCTTAGGGAGAGGGGAGGGTAACATTGTTTTCTTCTACTCATTTAAAATGTCTATTACTATGAGAGTTAGAGGAAAAGTTTAATAACATCTTCTAGGGATTTATGCATACATTAACTAAATGTAAGGCACGTATTTTCACAAAATGATTAATTCAGCAGTGAACAAAACAAGTTTATGTTTTTATCTATTAAATATTTTTTTCTCACATGAAGGAAGGTGACAACACAAGAATTTGAAAGGTGAAAGTTAAAGGTAGACTGCAGTGGGCTGGGAGAAGAGCCCACAATGGAGAGATGGATGGAGAAAGGGAAACATATCACCTCATTTGCAATTTTACCCTGGTCAAGTCACATTTGAGTGACTACTACATATTGTGTTTTAAACAAAACAGAGTAGTTGCTTCCCCATCTTCCCAAAATCAGATTCCCTCTTCCTATTACCAACTTTTGCCATTTTATTTTGATTAGTTAAGAGAAGTCCAAAAATCTGTGTTAAAAACAAAAGAATTCCCAGCCTTGGCAATTCATAAGAAATAAAACTTGTGATGCCTCTCATGGAGGAGTTGAGAGATTATTCTACTTCCAGACACGGGCCACAAGTACAAGGAGAAAGACTGTTAGCAGTGGAAAGTTCAACAGAATGTACCTCTCAGTAGGAAGACGGGGGTGGATCCACGAGGAATAGCTCAAGTCCTCATTCACAGAGCGCTTAAATAGTAAGGCGATAATTCAACATAAAAGAAATGCCTTCCAGGATTTTCCTTGAGGAGTGATTAACGTCTAAGAAGGGACAACTCAGGGTTTCACCTCTACCTTCTTCATTTGACAACTTTCAGAATGACCAGATATGCCATGTAGTATGATGGAGAGAGAGGACATAATTTGGAATCAGAACACTTGGATTCCATCCAATACTATCACTAAGTCCCTTTAAACCTCAATTTCCTCATTAGTAACCATCTCACCAGGTTGTTTTGAAATCCACTGAGATAAAAAGTGTTCTTTTTATGGAATATGTTGTTCTACACATTATGCTTGTGGTTTTTCTTGCTTCATGTGTGTATAAATTCCAGAACATTCCAAGAGAAACAGCATGACTTAGTTGTCCAAATACAGATTCTGTGATGAGAATGTAACTCTGCCACTCGTAAGAAGCATGGAGGATTCGAATCTTCATTCCATTCCTTTAGGATACATCCAAAGATATGCCTGACACAGAGGATCCCTGGAAAATTTTTTCAGTTGACATGAAAAAAAATCTTTGAGGTTCATTATGTAAATTTTAAAAATGTAAAGAATTCAACTAAAGTAATTTTTTTTCTAAAAGTATATTTTCTTTAATTCTACCATGCACACAAAAAAATGTCTGGTCAATTGTTTATATAAATAACAACCCTTTTTGATGACATGAGTTTTAAGAGAAACCAACCCTTGAATTAAGTTGCCATGCCTTTTGCATTCAGCATGAAGTGAATGCAAAAAAAAAGTGAAGTTTGTGGTTATACTAACTAATATTTATTTTTGAAAAGATGTGAAGCAGTGGGATGGGAAGGAAGGGGAATCATACCCATTTTCCCAGTTACCAGAAGTATATACTGTGATTGTTAGGCCTCTGATTAAATACTCAGTGGATGAATTTGAGCACTCTACTTCATGACCTATAATCTCCACGATAATATTGTGAGTCGTGGTAGGCTGTAGGAAATGCAAAATAGCATAGTGGTGAAGAGTATGAATTTTAGTTCCAAAAAGGCATGTATTTAAATTTCAGGTCCTCTAGTTACTAGCTGTAAGATCTTGGGTAAATTATTTAACTTCTTCAAATCTTGGTTTCTTCATATGGGAAGGGTCAATAATCACAAAGAAAGTCTTCACAGAGTTTTAAGAGTTAAAATGAAATAACATAAATAGAACTGTCTAGCACATTGTAAGATCTCAATAAATGGTAGCTCTACTTATATTGCCATTTTCCATGCACTCTTATGTATTATGTATAAAAATGGGATGTTGTAATATATTTTAATGATATTCCTAATGTTCTGAGTCCATTCATCCTCATAACCAACACATATTTTTTTTTTCATTTTATAGTAGCATTTTTCTCTTATGTGGGTATACTTTCTTTTGCAAAACAAACTAAATCAGCAACTTGTAAATCAAATTATATTTGATAATGACAGGTGGGCATTACATTAAAGAAACATAATTTTTAAACTTTGTTGAAATATATAGTCTTTTGAAAATCTGAAGATAGCTATGTGTCCTCTTTCCAGCCAAATGCACAAATCCTTACATACATAAAACTTTGTGTATAATTAAAGGGACATGTGGATCTTCCCTTAAAATGTTGAGATTTTTAATGAAGTGAATAAACATTCAATACAGCAAATAAACCAGTCCTTAATTTATCTGTTGTATAAACTCAAATTTTCATATAGTGACTTTTAATGAAGTACCTTATATAGACTGTTGATGTTTAATGCAGTCTGAAACATAGTCATATGCCACAATGTTTTGCTAGATGAAATTATTTTTAACCCAGGCTTACTAACTATGCTGTACCTAGCAGTTTTGTATCCAGTGAACAGTCACTGGTCTACCATTACCATTAGTGTCAGGGGTAATATCGAATCAACAATCTAATTAATAATTTTATGCCTTTTCTGTACCAAAGAACCAGCAAACACAATGATCTTTTATTCCAGAACAGTTTTTTTAACTTTATATTTTCAATAAGCATGTTTTAGAAATTTCTATAAAGTACCTATTTTCCTAGCATATCAATGTCTTGTGGGAGTAATCGAACATTTGAATCTTAAAATCAATCAGAAAGGTGACAAGTTTACCAGTAAATACTTGGCTTCACTCCTGTAGTCAATACCATATTAAAGTTAACGTGATATAGTGTTTCAATATTTGAAAATAATAAATGGTTAATAGACTCTAAAGACTTCCCTGCCAGCAAAATTTGATATTTCTGCTAATAAAAACAAATCAGAATGACGCCTTCTGAACATAAGGTTTAAAGGTAGGTTTTGAAAGATATGAAAAATCTTGAGGAAATATAGTTTAGCTATTAGGCAAACTTTAAAATTTCACTTCTGAGGTTGTAAGTTAACCAGGGGACTAACTTACTTTAAGGAGAGGTTGTCAACCTAGGATAACCTACATTATCATCTCGTTTGTGATTTTGATCTCCTTTACGTCTCCAAGCTTCAACCAATGGAGTCTGATTGTTTGCTTCATTTTTTTCCCATAAGCTATGGGATTTTGATAATCCATGAAACCTCAATGTGAGATTTATGGTGTTTTTTGTTTGCTTGTTTTTAATGTCGTGAGGTAAATCAAGACGCAAATGAAAGCCGTTCCCATAGCAGTGAGAAACAATCTCCACTGGCAGGAGATTTGTTTGGTTGCAGATCTGTTGCATCTGCCATGTGTGAAATGACAGCAGGATCATTCAGGGAATTCAATATACCCACAGAGAGAAGCCAAACCTGACAGCTTATTTTGGGAACCACTCTATCATGAGGATACATTTGTTCTTGGAGCAGCCTCAGAAAGCGTCCCTTTTATCGAACTGTGTCTTGATTAAAGGGACAGCTGATGCCTGCTACATAGAGAATGGTTGTCTTTTGACAAAGTTGTCTTATTGTTGTCAATGTTTTTCCTATTGCAAGGAAGATATTTTATTGTTAAGTATTTGTTTATTGTCTGTTTCCAGCAGCACAGATTGAAAGATGGTTCCTGGAAGGCTAGAAACAGTCATCTGATAAATGACAAACAGTTAATCCTTATAATAATGTAGATGGCATTTATGTCTTGTAAACAATATACTTCTGAAGAAGGAGGCATGGCAATGTCACTTCTATGTCTTTACATTTTTTTATTTGTAATCTTTACATGTGTAGTATAGTTCACTAAAATTTATTTTGTAACTAAAATTTAGAAATCAAGTCAGAAGCTCTTGTGTTTTTAGCAGAGCATTTAGTTGAAGGCAAATAATAGTATATTAATTGTAGCTAAAAATTAACAATGACGTTTCTTAAGGCACTTAATCATGCTTTTCATCTTTCATTCTCTTGAGTTATTTTCTTGCCTTTACCTATAATTTCTACCCAGTCTTGGGATTTACTGTTCATGTAACTTCTTTTGCAAATTTGAGTCAGGATGGCCAAAATAATCCTTTGTAAGAGATAAGTAACAAGTAGGATATATTGAAAGTGGGTGGGAAGCTCTATCTTACCAGTTTCTGGGACTCCACACTCTTGCTGAATTGCTTTTAGATTCAGCAAGCATCTCACAAACCTTCTCACAGAATGATAAAATAATAATCAACATCTTACAAGGACAAGCAATAATTCACTGGCTGAGATGCGCCTGCTAGATTGTGAGCATTTGTTTCCCTGTGTGGTATAGGTTGGGGATTCCTAATTAACACTAAGAACATTGACAAAACTGTTTGCCTTTTTGAGTTGATCTATTTAAAATTTTTTTTTCTGGTTTTTGACCTGTCTCACATTAAAGCTCTCTAACATCAAATTGCTTCTCTTTTGCTTAGGTTGTGGATAATAATTGTTTTCTTCCCTAAAATTAAAACTACAAGTACAACATTTCTCAATACTTTTTAGTTGTTTAAGATTAACTGATTTTGGAATAATTTCCGTATATTGTCTATGAAGCAAATACTGTCCTGTGCTGAAATGGGCAGATTCTAAGAGGAACTGTTTCTCCAACATGCTGATAGCTCGTGATGATTAATGTTTCTAGAATGGCAAAACATTACCTGCAATGAATAAGTACAGATGGTGCTGATTGTCTTTCCTACTTTCATTTGCTTTCAACTCACATTCACATCAAGTTCCAAAGTGTTGTCTTCTTGGTGAAGGATAATGATGAAGATGTGACCTACAGGTTAAAGACGGGACTTGTTAGTCAAGTTCAGACTCTGGTATTTGGAGTTGAGAACTCTTTCCTGCTACTTGGTGGCCTGGTATGAGCATGTTTATAAGCAGAATATGTGTATTTTATCACATCTCTGTTCTCTCCTGTCTTTATCCCAACTCTGAATCTTCTGACCTCTCCTTCAATGTTCTGTGTACTTCCGGAAGGGTATAGAAATCTCTCAAAATCCTTGTTCATTTGTGCAAGCAACATATACACACATACACACATTCAGTGCTTAGTAGGGTGCCTGGCACAGAGTAGGTATTCAACCAAGTGAATGAATTTAATGACTAGCTGAAAAAATAAAGGAATAACTAATGAAATGAACTAGATTGAAATATGGAGGAAGATTTCAGCAAATTTTCAAGCTGATCAAGATGTTTTGCTTTGTTGCTGGTTCTATAATGTAAAGATGAAGGTTCGTCATTCTTCAAGGTAGAGAGACTTAAATGGATGTCTTTTCTAAGTTAAATAAACACATCATTAGACATAAAAATTTCAAAATAATTTCTAAGCTATAGCTACAAGGTGATTGGTAATTTCATGAATGTAATAAGATTCATGATTACAAAGTATTTTAAATAGGAATATTACATTCTGAAAATAAATTATATATAAACCACTAGATAGTTACTGTTTATTAACTTCATTCTTTTGTCTAAGACAGGGATTCTCAAATCATATTTCAGACCAAAATTTTAAGTGTTCTCCTCACCCTTTCTTTAAATTTTTGTTTTCCTTGCTGGTATACACCTCAACAAGAAAGAGTAAAAATACAAAAATAGAGAAATAGTGACCTTTAGGGTCGTAATAGTAAATTAATATTATAGACTATTTTCCTAGTCTAGATAATATGAAAAAATATGTAAAGCACATATATGGCAACAACCTATATTAGTAAGATACAATCATTATTATTTCTATCATAAAATAATTAAATAAGAAATACGAATGTGAATTATATACAGATTACATGCAAATGTATGCCTGCATTGGTTAGTGTTCGAGTCTCCCAAACATACTTCATCCTTCCCCACTATGTAGTAGCCATGGAATTTGAACGGAATTGATCTCACCTCCAGTTCTAAGGGTGGATTCTGAGGGATCCTTTCCCATTACTACAGTGGTTGGTTTGGGGGTGGGCACATATTTCAGACTTAAGTCAATCAACATTTCCCCAGCCGTAGTGATCCAGCTATTTAGGATCACCCAATTAGAACAAACATAGGACCTATGTTCTGAGGTTATACAAGGCAACCCTCTCTCTCTATCTCTGGCCATGAACAAAGTCACCTGCAGTCCCATTTACTGCTGGCCGCCATTCTATGCCCATGAAGAAAGCAAGCCTTTGGAAGAAGCCAACACTGTTGACAGAACAATGGCAAGATGGAAAGATATTGGGTGTTGATAACATCACTGATTAACCCTGAAGAACCTTTTACCTCTGGACCTTCTAGTCACAGGAGGCAGAAAATTCCCTCACGAGTTAACTACTATGAGTTGCCTTTTCTGTTACTTGTAACTGAAAGTTACCCTTCACAGTACAATATCCCTCAAAACATATTCATCCATTTGGCTGTGAGCCATGAGAAAATTTTAGTGGAGAAGATGACTCTTCAGAGAAATGGCTTCTTGGGATTCCCTCCTGTCACTTTGTTTGGTTTTACTATTTAGGACTAGATTCTTTATTGCAAGTATAAGAAAATTGTTAAGGAAATGAAAATATAATATTTGGACAAATTATATTTAAGTTTACTGCTAATGAATCTCTAAGAAATTTTATTAGAGACATAAAGGACATAGATTTTACAGACCCTAGAGGAGCAAAGCATTAGAAAAAACATGAAGAATTTAAAAATATATATATTAACAGTAGAAACAACCTAAAAGAGAAATTTCTCAGTTAGTGTACCAGTCTAATAAATATGTCTCAGAACGATGACAGTTTTGAACTATGCCTCTCTCCAATATCTAGCACTGTGATAGGCACATACATAATAATAAATGCTTTTAAACGAGTGAATGCACTCATCCTTGTCTGAAATTATCTTCTGTATGTTTGATTGTCTCCACCAACTAAAGTAGGAAATTAATAAAAGCAGCAACTTTGTCTTGCTTACCACTGTATCCCCAGCATCTAGAAAAATGTCTGTTATATAGCAGAGCCTCAATAAATATGTGTGGGATAAATAAATAAGCAAATGGTAACAAGAACTTCAACTGTTTCTTTCATTCTTATACCACCTATTTGAGATTCAGAGTCCCAAGATCCAGTTGCTAAATAGCCAAGTTCAGATGTTATGTAGTCATTTTTCTGAACAGAGTCTGTCCCTCCTTGGCTTATATGGTGGGGGCTGAGTACACGAATTTACTGTCCATCCAGAACTGAATATGAGAGGAGAGAGGCAATTCCCACAGGGAAATCAGGAACTATTTGAGATACCCAAATGACAAATGCTCGCTGCAGTACAGAACTATAAGGAGGGAGAAGGAATGGTTACTTCCTGCCATGAAAAAAAGCCATAAATGAAAAGTTTACATTCTTGCTCATCAATTAACAGCTTTCAATTTCATTCCTATGTTTCCTGAGGAAAGACTTTAGGACCAAGGTGTAGGCAAGTCTCTGCTCACACAGATAAACATCTCCTCCATTAAAACACACTGGAAGCCTGGAGATAATTAGACCCACTGTGTCAAGCAATCAGCAACATGGGTAAGAGGTCACAAAAAACAATGACATAAAGAGCTGGCTAATTCTTGAGAAAAACAAAGGAAAGTCTTTGCAATCAATTGAAGGATGTTTTGGTTGCTGTGGTTCATGGACTGATCTGTACTTATTCAGGTGATGTTAACTGTGGTTTTTGTCTCACATTCACCTTCTCTTCTTGTCCTCCCCCAGCACAGACACGCTCAGACTCCCAGATACAGGCACAGTCACCTTGTGTTCATCACAATAAAAGCATAGTGAGCTTCCCTAGGTCAACTCTGTGAGAAGCTGTCATTTGTCTTTACAGGATTGTACCTCACGAGAGGAACACCAACAAGGTACTTCTGTTTGCTTTTATTTGTTTATTCTTTTCAGTGCTTGGGATCCGTTAAGTTAGAAGAGCCCTTTGGAAACCCATGACCTGCTTAATTTACTCTTTTTCCAGTAGAACATTATTGGCTACCAGAATGACAACCTTGATACAACCATCAGCTCTGTGAGAACAGGGACAGTGTCGATTTCATTCAAGCCTAGCACCAGGCCTTGTGCACAATGGTTGTTCGATAAATATTTGGTTAATAAGTGAATAAGTAATTGAAAGTGAGTGGACAAATGAAGGCCGAAGTGTTGTTTCCCAAGCAGAGACTCTCAAGACCTCCACTGGAGCATTGTCTCCTCTCCTCAGCCACACTACTTCATTGTAAATCTACTACCTGTTCTGTCCTGCTCTTTCCTCATTGCTATGTTTCTTCTTCTACCCTCCTTTCTGGTCTTACTGATACTTACTCATCTAAGTTTGATAAGGCATCTCAATAAGCATTAGTATGAGAACACACAAAGTATATATACTCCTTAAGATGCCTCATTACGTGCACATACACAATTTCTTGCTCTAAGAAAGGAGGCATTTTTAACAGGCCACAAGGTAAGTTTTCAACTATTCATAGTAGTCTGCAAGAGCCTCAATGAGCGTACAGTGTTTTTTCAGCTTAAAATATTGTTAATGGTGGAAGTGCCAATGACTTATACATATTTCTAGAAGTTTTGTTACAATATCCCTTTTTCCCATTAGACTTAGAGGAAAAATTGTAGTTTTTCTTAAATTCAGTTCAAGTTTTTAAAATAAGACCATTTCAATAACTTTCATTCATAAGTACTTTTCCTTAACTTAATCATGAAAGAACATTATCATTAATTTCATTATTTCGCCTGCTCAGTCAAGAATTCTGTAGACCAATATGTCTTCAATAAAACTGCTAATTTCTTCACCACCTCCTTCAGAAATCCTTCCCCTGTAGTATTCGTTTAAGGAAGAGTATCAGTGGAAAAGTCATGTTGTTTTTCAAGGACTTTTTGAAAGTCTGTTTTTGTACCAGTCATATCTCCCTGCTTCTCTTTTTGATCAGTGAGATTAAGATAAGATTAATAACCATTATAAATAATTAGTGCCTACATTGCCTTTCACCAGTCATTATTGAGATGACCTTCCTTTCATAAATTGTTATGAGCCAAATACATGGTGAACACCTGCACATTCCTCTAAAATGTACTAAAGTATAATCCACCCTGTGGATTTTTAATAAGATGGGCTAAGGAAACAGAACAGAATGTTAGAGCTGGAAGGAATGACAGAAACAGCTCAAGTCAGTATTTTTAAAATGAGAAAACGAGGGCATACAGAGGTGAGCTGATTTTCTGAGTTCTACACAGGCTGCTAACCAGGTGTAATGCCAGTACCCCAACCCATGTCTTTCCACAGCTACTTAGATAGTGGTGATTTTTTAACCCAGAACACCAACTGCTCAAAGGTCATAGGGTTGTTTTACCAAAGGGCTGGGTGACTTAAAGTTCTTTTGGAGAAGTAAATGCTAATTACATTCTTTCACTGATCAGTTCCAACTATTTCCACTACTATGGCAGTTATTTGATCTATATGCTCCATCTGTAGAAACGAATTCCGTGATTAGAAAAATTGCTATCATACCCACCTAATTTATTTTGGGATGAGCTGTGTGACTAGGTTTGGGTGAGCCCAGGACATGAGGGATCAAAACCCGAGTGATTCTGACCTGTAGACTGCAGAGGTCCTACATGTACTTCCTGCCAGAGCAGCCTGAATACAGCCTGACCTGTGTCCACAAATGCATCCAAGGGGAGATGTAGCAACTGGCTGAGAAAGTGGCTGGTGCCTTTGAACGAGCAACAGGGAAGAAGGAACAGTGGCTGCAGATGAGTTGTAACAGTGAGCAGAACACCAGCAAATTGGGCACAATTTGTTACCTCTGCAATCCTGTGTCAGAAAAGAAGTCTTAATTAGGATGCAGCCAGGTGGGGTCTTCTGTCTGGGGCCTGTGAGTCCGGGGAAAGAATATCATCAAAATGGGGAGTCTGTGGCAAAAACCACTGCTTAGCCTATAAACCAATCCATCTCTGTGTATGCACCCCTCTCAGACAAGCAGTGTGACTGTTTCCTTAGCACTGGTTCTAGATGTAAACATGCCATGGTCTGAGCACAAAACAACTGCTTCTGGCCCACTTTGAATATGTTTTCCAGAAATGATGAATATGCGGTGATTCTTCATCTATACTCATGACTGGATCTGATTTGTGAGATGTTTTGAGGGGTAACTGTGGCTTTGTAATTGAGATTTTTTTTCTTTAGAAAGTTAACTGTCCTTTCCACAGCCATTGTGGTTGCTTAGCAACAGGGGACAGCAGAGCAGTAACAGGGATTCTAAAACTCTAAGGAATGGGGATAGTTGATGTCTGTCCCATGGACAGGGTACCCCAGTGGGCCTGACTTGAGATGGGAGAATGCTATAGCAAGAAATCTGTGGCCCCAGGGTCTGAAACCCCAGAAAGAAGCAGGTGAGTTCCCAGCTCCCTCTGTCCCAAAAGAATTCGTGGGAATTTCTAGATAAAGTAGGCTTTGCTCAGTGCTTCAAAGAAAACCTTGCTGTAAAGCTAGGGGAAAACATCAGACAGATTTTTCATCCTTTCCTGGAGAATGACCCCTTTCTTTGAATATTGCTATCTCCTCACATCATAGGGCAGGCCCTGACACACAGTAGATATTCAATAAATATTTGTTGAATGAATAAGATGTCCCTCACTTGCTTTTCTCAAAATCACACACTCACCCCAACCATTTTACTGATGTGGAAAGCGAGGGCTGAGCCGGGCCTTTTTCAGAACCACTGTAATGAGATGTTACCTTCACTGCTCCCTTGCAAGGAGATGCACACAAAAGAAGGTAGGTCATTCCAACTGTCCCCAAATAAAAACCCAAACCAACTCTGGCTACACATTTGGAAATACAGTTCACCTCTATAATTGATCTATGGTTAATCACTGGGAAATTTGCTTGTTGGCACAATACTAATTTCTCCTTCAAATGTGAAAATACCTTCCACTTAGAATTTTCTTCTAAACTTTGGATGAGAGATGACTATGCCTCCTCTGTAGAAAGAACTGGATGCTGGAGGGTGGTGTCCTGTGTAATGTGTTCACAAATAACCATAGTTCTGCTTTGTTAAGGTTTAAAATGTATCTTCATCACATGAAACGTGTGAGCCTTGTTTTTATTTACTTTTAACTTTGGATTTGTGGTCTATGAATGATGTGGGAAATTCACAAATCCCCCCAAATTTTATGTTGTTTCTATGTGCAAAGGAGTCCTTGAACTTCAAACGATTAACAATCTTTGGGAGGGAGGAAGTTTTTTGTCTGTTAAAGAAAATGAAATTTAGCAAACATTCAACTTCTTTTAATTTCCCTGAACACAGCACATATGTCAATGTGCCGACAATTGGAGAGGTGAACATAATGTTACTGAATGGAAGAAAAATGCCCTGTGATTAACAACTTTGAAATAAATAGCCCAGTGTACAACCAGCAGAGAAGCCAAGTGGAAGGCAGGACTTTGCTCTCACTGTAAATTCTCATTGGTGTTTTTGTCCTCCTGGTCTATAGAGCTGAGTGCTCTGTGCAAGTGGAGAGCAGGGCTTTGAGGTAGGAGACAGCAGAGTCCCATGCTACCTTGGTTACCTGTAGGTGGGTTCAGTTCAGATCCTTCACTTCTCAGCAGGAACGTGCTGGTCCCAAGTGCCTGTTTCCCTGCTCTACTTTCCTCTCCCCTCTTCTTCTCTTCTCATGCCCTTGAGACAGACCTTCTCCATAGTTTATATAAAACAAATGGGAACTTGCTTTTATGTTGTCTAAGTAAGGGAGGGTGAGGCCTTAGATGTGATTAACTTAGGGAATAAGAAAAGCGTTTTCCCAGGAAATCCTCTCCTATATGAATTGGGTGCACAATAGCTGTATTTCCAAACCAGTTTTACTAAAATCATTTATTCTCGTGGACTAATTGGTGACTAATTACCACTCCAATTCAACATAAAAAACATAGGGTAAAAAGTTTGGAGAACAGATTGAAAGATATTTCACTTAAAGGATGGATGGAAATGTTTATGTTCTTGTCAAGTACTGAGAAAAAAATGACTGTAAGGCTTATATGTCATATTATTACTCCCTGCCAGTAGAAATTTAAAGAATGTTTTCAGTTTTTCCATGAACCCTGAAGTAAGAAAGCACTGCAATAAAAACAATCTTCATAAATACATTTGTTAATTCTAATTTGTTTTCTGAAGGCTAATAGGCTTTCTGAAGCTTTTTTTCCCCTTAATTATGGTACAATGTGACTTGTACTATGTATGCTGAATTACTATGGTTACTTTGAGGCCATGACTCATGACCTTTAAATATTATTGTCAGGCAGCCAAAGCTCCTTCACTTTTAAATCAGTAGTTTTGTTTCAGGCATGATTGAAAGAAGGTAGTTTCAAATAGTACTTTTTCTTGTATATTTGTGGCACATCTGAATATGTACATAAGGGCATTATACTCACAATGTTTTGTTTTGTTTAGCTTCATTCAGTGACAGAATATTAATTTCTTGTGTGGCCAGTCATTGGTTGAATAAAAAATAAACAAGATATAGTCCTTGTCCTCTATAGAGTTCCACTGAGAAATGCAAAAACACAGGTAGACAAATAATTATATACATCATGAAATGTAATAAGGGCTATAAGAGATAGATGTCCAAAAAGTACTTGTGGACACAGAGGCAAGAAATACTTCTCACGGGTAGGATCAAAGAAGCTTCTGGAGGAGGCAGCATTTGAGTCATGGTGTGAAGAATGGGTAAGATTTTAACAAGCAGAGAAGAAAGCTTGAGTGTTCTAGTCAGAGGAAACAACCTAAGGAAAGGATCAACACGTACTCTGGAACTATTGGGCAGTACAGTTTGGTGAAAATATCAGTTTTCTGAGATGCATTGATAGAAGATAAAATTAGTTAGAAGGTAAAAGGGGCCAGCTTATTACTGTCCTTCAAAACCATTGGTTGTTTTGCTCAGCAACTATGATAACCGAAAGGTTGTTTTTCATTTCATGATAAAGAGGAACTGTCAAGTAGAAAGCACCAAAATACTGTTTTTAGCTGATTTAAGTATGATGTGAGAAAAGCAATTACATCTTTCAGAACCCCAGTATGTCTTTCCACTAAGTGTGAATTTAATTAATTTTGTTCAATAGTC
This sequence comes from Tapirus indicus, assembly GCA_031878705.1. NCBI lineage: Eukaryota > Metazoa > Chordata > Mammalia > Perissodactyla > Tapiridae > Tapirus > Tapirus indicus. The sequence goes on from CM062925.1 coordinate 45,745,204, forward strand.
ACTGATTATTTTGAGGACATTTTTAAGTGGTTTTAGATTTTTAGGAAAGTGAGAGACACGCACAGAAATATGGAAATAAAATAATACATTTGTTGGGGAGATAATAGGATAGAAAATAATAAAAGTACCCCTAGATTTCAAGGTAAGGCTTATTAGTTGGTAACAGTAGAATGAGACTTATTAAGATTTGAGGTTTATGAAATCATCCATTTATGCATTCATTCATTCAACAAGTATTTATTAACCATCCTAGCCCTCTTCAAGATGTTAAGGATGGAGTAGCAAAAATAACAACAGAAAAAGTTCCCTATCTTCAAGGAGTTTACATTTTCAGTTGGGAGGAGACACAATAAATATAATAAACAAGAAAATTATATAGTATGTTAGAAGGTAGTAAGTACTGCAGAGAAAAATTAAGCAAGCTGATGAGAATGGATAGGGGAGTGGGGAGTTCAATTTTAAATGAGGTGTATATGGTAGGTCTCACTGAGAAAGTGATATTTGAGCAAAGACAAGAAGGAAGTGGGCAAGAGCCAACTGGACAGGTGTGGAGAAAGTTCCTGGCAGAGGAACTTGAGATGGGAGTCTATAGGAGGTGGCTGAAGAACAGGGAGGAGGCCAGTGTGACTTGGAGGGGAAGGACTGAAAAGGAGAATATTAGGTGAATTCAGAGAGGAAAAGGTGGAGTTGTGTAGGGGAGGGTCAGGAAGGAGTGGGATGGAGTCCAAGGTGGATGGAAAGAGTGAATGGCAGAGACACCTGTAGGATCTTGTAGGCCATTATATGGACTTTGGTTTTTATTCTGAGTAAAATGGAATCCCTTATTTGAGGGTTTTGAGCAGAGAAATGAAATGATTTTTCTTATAGTTGATGTATTGAAAATAGAATGTAGGAGGCAAAGGTAGAGGCAGAGAAAGCCATGTAGGACGTAATGCAATAATCCAGGCAAGAGCTGATGGTAGCTTGAGGCTTGAACCAGGGGGTTAACAGAGAAGGTGGTGAGAAGTGGTCAGATACAGGATATATTTTGATGGCAGAGCCATGAGTTTCCTGTTGGATTGGCTATGGATTCTGAGACAAAAAGAGGAGTCAAGGTTCTAGCCTGAGCAACTGGAAGGATGATGTTATCAACTGAGATGGAGGAGACTTCAAGTAGAGCAGACTTAGGGGTAGGAATCAGGAGTTAGTTTCTGGAGATGTTGAAATTATCTATTAGACATCCTGGTGGAGGTGTGAAGAAGGCAATTGAATAAATGAATCTGGAATTCAAGGAAGAAGTCTGGACTGGAGACAAGTGTTTGGAAGTGATCAGCACATTGATGATGTGTAAAGCCGTGAGGTCAGATGAGATCACCAAGGGAGTGAATATGAATGGAGAGGAGAGGAAGCCCTGGAACACACCAAAGGTGAGAGCTCGGGGGTGAGGAAGAACCATCAGAGGAGGCTGAGAAGGAGCAGCAGGTGGGACAGGAAGGAAACCTGGGACCTTAGGATGTTCTGGGAGCCAAGTGAAGAAAGTATTTCAAGGAGGGAGTGATGAATCACGTCAAAAGCTGTCAAGTAAGGGGAGCTGTGACAAATGACCACTGGATATAGTAATGTGGAGATACCTGGGGAAGTCAATCAGTGCACTTTCTGTGGAGTGCTAACTGTGACAGTCTGAATGCAGTGGCTTTAACGAAAAACAGGAGGAAAGGAATTGGAGACAGTGAGAACATAGTTTTGCTATAAAGGGGATCAGAGTAATCAAGCAGAAACTAAAGAGTTAAGAGGATTCAAGACGCAGTAAATAACAGCATGTTTGTAAACTATTGGAAATGATCCAGGAGAGAGAGAGACAAATTGAGAAACAGTGTAGGAGACAAAGAATTCCCAAAGTCTGCTGTTTCATAGGATTATGTGCTTTCCTCCCTCTATTTTTTTTTTTTTTAGTTGAAATAAGAGATTTTGCAGGTTTCAGAACAGATTGTACTGTTCAAACTGCTTATTCTCAAGAGAACCTTTAAAGGCTATTTTATCTTCCTCAAGTAAAGTTTACATTCCATAGTTTTGATTTCCTTTAGAAATGTTTAGAAATTGACATTTAGAGGAAATACTTTGGAAAATTTAGCTTCAGTGTTACAGAGTAAAGATCTACTTAATGTGGGGTGTGTGTGCATCTGAAATAAAATTTTGGAGTTCTAAACTCTTACTTTATTTCAGCACCACGTCTGGAAGTTCAGAATCAGACACACTACAAAGAAACAAAATATTGGTAAGAAATGACGTTTGTATAAATTTTCTTTTTAAAAAAGCATTACAGTTAATGAAACTGTAACTTCTTTAATTAATATTGAAATTTTCCTAACATAGTTTCATTTTCACATTTTACCAGTAAAGATCTTAAAAATAAAATCTGGAATATTCTTTTTCAAGTAGAAGGAGGTAATGTGGGCAGTGTCAACTAAGGGATATTATTGGGCAGTAGGTAAGTTGGGTGTGGTGTGGTGTGTCCTTTCCCATTTTCACTTGTAACAAATCCCACACTGCTCTCTGTGGGCCTACAATATCATAGACATACTGGATTACTTCAAACTATTTGCTCATATATGAGGAAATCCTGGAATTCAGACATAATACAGATCAGGTAAATCATCTTATTTGGTTTATTTAGGCTTGGGTTTAAATCACAGCCTTTTCCAGATCTTTCCATCTCATTTGCTGTCAAGTCAGCTGATGACACACCTAGCTCTCACCTTTGAGGTCTTCTCTGAGCTCCATTATGCCCTGGGACAGCTGAGTCCTTTCTACCTGAGGCTCATCTAGTCCCTCCTGAGGCCTCAGGTGACAACTGCGTGGGTTGATGAGAAGGTTGAACCTGGGTGATGAGTACTTGGGGGCTCATTATACTAGTTGTCTACTTTTAAGTAAGTTGATAATTTCCTTTGGAAAAAAAATAATAAGCAGTCTGTATACCCTTGATTCAGTTTTAGTAAGGACCCCCTAGACTCCACCCATAGACATTTCTGCAACAACCCTTTCAGCTCTATTGTAGAGGCAGTGTGTATAGAGGAAAGATCATAGGACTAGGAATCAGGCTCAACTTGGATCTCCAAGCTGTGTGACAATAGCCAAGTCATTTAAACTCTCTAAACCTTATTTTTCATCCATAGAATGAGGATGAGGAGACTCTAATAGTCTACTGTAAAAAAGATGTTTGGAGTGTGAGAATGGTTGGTAAAGTACCTACAAATGTACAGTAGGATAGTTATTTGAAATCTGTTGCATTCAAATGGGCTCCCTTGTGGGTCGGGGGACTTTCCTCTTTAATTTCTCTATTTCTTTCTGGATTTGACTGTTCTGCTCTACCACTCCCATCCCACCCCAGGCATCACCAGCTAAGAACAATTGATCTAGTGAGGTGCATAGTCAGGCCCTCACTTCTGCGCAATTATTTGTGTACATAAAATGTTAACTTCTCTTTTCTAAGTATAGTTCATTTAATTTGGCCCTAAACAGACTGGGCATATCTCTCAAATCATAATACTTTTCAGAAGGAGGGTTTTTGCTGAAGAAATATAAGTCAAAGGGAAACCAAATTAGATTAGCAGAATATTGCTTTAATTAAAAATTTGTTTTCTTACTCTAGTGATAGTTTACTCTTACACTGTTTTTTTTTTTTTTTCCCTGCTGGGAAAAGAAAACCTAATAATGAGTTTTTCTTTATGTAGTGGAGCTATATAATTCTGTTGCCCAAAGAAAGAGTACCCCTCACCAGTACTATAGGAAAACATTTTTTCTCTGGTTGGTTGGAACTATTGGGTTAGCAGTTAAATTGGAGTTTTGGAAACGGGAGATGTCAGCTCACTAATCTCTGTGGACTGCCTTTTCCTCTAACAATGCTAATCAGACCCTAGAGGTAACCCTCTCATTGGCGGCATAGACACTGAAAAGGACAAGGTGCCAATTACCACATTTAAGATTTCTGCCTAGGGCTCCCAATTAGCTTCCTGGAGTTCAGAATCTATGTTCTTTCAATTTACATTTAACATAGTTGGGAGCCCTGGGGCCTGAAGTAGCTGGTTCTGCTTGAGTTACTGTATTTTTACATTTCTAGAAGAGTACATTTAGCTGGAGGAGGTTAGGATTAGAGATCTCAGGGCCATAGGTTATCCACAATTAGTACTGCCTCCTTCTCAACACACAATCCCTTTTTAGTCTTAGAACTCATAGAATGATCTCTCAGCAGAACCGATTCTGCTAAGTACCATGAGGAACCTAATTGCAGGTGGATCTCAGAGGCCCCTTTTATATAGTTTTAGCTAGCTTTGGTAGAGAAGATTGAGATGAAGGAGGAGATCTTTTCAATTCTGTGAAAATGTCTTGACCACCAGCAGAATGAAACATGCTCTACCTTTGTGGCAGCACCATCCGGAGACGGTGGCTCTCTATTTGCTTTTACTGCCCTGGTGTCTGAACACTACTTTAATGGTAAACCGTGCACTCTTAGAGTGAGGACTGGCCTTTATTCATCTGTGTGTTTCTGGGACTATATTTCAGACACCAAATCATTACTCAGTCATTATTATTTGAATTAGAACAATTGGACTGAGCTCCAGGCCTTGCACTAGGTGATTGACAGATGCCATCTCTCTGAATCCTTACAGCAGCAAGTGTGGGTGGTTTCCAGAATCATCACTATTATATTGATACTTTTCTTCTTCTCATGATTATTATTACCACTTTAGAAATTAAGAAATTAAGATTCAGGGAGGTTAAGGGAGATTCCAGCTGTTGAGTGATCAAAGAATGTGTTTACTATATAGTAGGAACATTAGGGGATAATGCAGTTTGAGTTAGTTTATTTAGATCCACTTCTCAGGTGCGAAGTTGTCCCCATTTATCTGGACCTTTTTCCTCTGGGGTTGTTGGAGGATTAGAATGTTATTTGAACTGTTGCCTTTGTTCCATGATAACATCCTCTGACGGAGAACAGCTGGTATATATATAAATCGTTTATTTGAAACTGTTTAGGAAATAAAAATTCTATTGCAAGAAGGCTTGACCTGAACCGGACAACTGGCTCGGGATTTCTCCCCCTGATCTATTCCTGAGAACTGTGACCCATAGAAATGAATACTGTAAAACATATGGTGTTATGGGTTAGGTGGAGCGGCACATCCAAAAGTGAAAATGTGGGTATGAATTCATTAATGCTAGAATTTGTATGAAGTATTTCACTCATTGTGTAAAACAGCTTAATATAAAACCTCATAAGCCATTTAGCTTTCAAGCTGTAATTTTGTGATGACTTCATTAAAGAATCATTATTTTAAGTACCAAAGATATGAAAGTACCTTTTTGTTTTTAATTTGTAAGGTCAGATTCATAGTACACTACATAGGAAGTCAGCTTTACAAAAGAACCTTAAAGTAGCTAAAAGATTTTATATTTGATAACTGGGGAAGGCAAGCAATGCCTTCAATTGTGTCAAATCATGTAATTCTGTTCTTCTTTTAGTACTTGGTATAATATAGTATTATCTTTGCAGGAAAGATATATTTGGTAACATTTCCAATATTTCTAAATTTTAACATTCTAAAATGACTTTCAGAAGATTCTTCCCTTGATGAGCAAACTTTCAAATCACTAATCAATCACACTTGTTAATATATCAGGTGCTTTAAATGAACATTTCAAGTGATCTAAAGGAGATATTTCTATTTATTCTTAAAAGGAGATCAGTATAGAACTTTATTTCTATGTATATTTAAATATAAAGATTTATTGTTCTTCTAGAAAATAAGTTATTATTATTATTTTTTGCCACTCTAATAGGTAAGAAATATCTCAGAACTTTTTGTTTTGGATTTCTTTCTTTCTTTCATCTTTTTCTCTTTTTTTCTTCTTTCTTTCCCTTCCTCCCTCCTTCCCTTCCTTCCTTCCTTCACTCTTTCCTTCCTTCTTTCTTTTATTCCCTCCTTCCTTCCTCCCTCCCTTTCTTAGCTTTACTGAGGTATAATTGACAAATTTAAATTATACAAATTGATGAGTTTTGATGTATGTATACACACGTGAAACCATCACCACAGTCAAGATAATGAAACTATGCATCAACCCAGCAGTTTCTCATGTGCCTTTGTAATCCCTCTCACACACTTCTCCCCACCTGCCTATACCCCATCTCCAGGGAGGCACCGATCTGCTTCATGTCACTGTCTATTATTTTGCATTTCCTTGAGCTTGATGTAAACAGAGTCATACAGTATGTACCCCTTATACTGGCTTCTTTCACTCAGCAAAATTATTTTGAGATTCATCCATGTTTTAGTATGTATCAATAATTCATTTTATTGCCAAATAGTATCCCATTGTGTTGAATGTACCAGTTTGTTTATCCCTTCATCTGTTGACTGACATTTGGGTTATTTCGTTTTTGACTATTAAAAATAAAACTGCTGTAAACATTCATGTACAAGTCTTTGTATGGACATATGCTTTCTTTTCTCTTGGGTAAATACCTAAGAGTAAAATGGTTTGAATCATATAATAGATGTACTTTTAACTTTCTTAAAAACTGTCAAACTTTTTTCTGAAGTGGTATCATTTTATATTCCCACCAGCATGGTATGAAAGTTTTAATTTGCATTTCCTTAATAATTAATGATGTTGAGCACGTTTTCATGTGCTACTTACCATCTTTATATCTTATTTGGTGAAGTATCTATTGAAATCTTTTGTCCAATTTAAGTTGTGTTGTTTGTTTCTTGTTATTGGGTTTTGAGAGTTCTTTATATATTCTAGATACAAGTAATTTTTCAGATATGTGTTTTGCAAGTATTTTCTCCAGTCAGTGGTTAGTCTTTTCATTCTCTTAACAGTTCTTGAGAAGAGCAGAAGTTATTAATTTTGATGAAGTCTAATTTTATCAATTTGTACTTTCATGGATCATGCTTTTGGTATTTGATCTGAGAGATCATTGCCCAAGATCACGAATATTTTCTCCTAAGTTTTCTTCCAGAAGTTTTTTAGTTTTATGTTTTACATTCAGATATATGATTTATTTTGAGTTAATTTTGCCTGATGATGACTCACAGCTGAGACTCTCTCCAGGCATTTCCCTCAGCTGAAGGAGCTTTGTTGCCCCCCCAAGTCATTGCTCTTCGTAGGATCAACCTGAATCCAATGACTGGTTGATACAGAGCCACAAGACCTGGACTCCTTCCTTTGATGGAGGACAATTCTGAAGGGCCAGCCCAGCTCCAGAGATCCCTGTGGAATTGGCTGAGGCTGCTGTTGCATTTCTGCTTCTCTCCTTCCTTCATAGGTGCTGCATCTGAGAGCTATCTGCAATAAGCCCTCTGCAGCCAAATCTCTCAGTCTGTTTCTCAGGGACCTTAACCTAATAGAATCACAAAATCAGAATAGGTCTAACTAATGAATGAGGTTTTGTGAATGGAAATTCATAATAAATGCAAAACAGCCATTGTGCTGTCACTGAGGTCAAGACGAAACATATGAATAGAAACTGTCGTCCTAACTTTGATAGCCCTTCAGAGAAATCTTTCTTAATATGAGATTTAATGAAATCTGCCTGCAAACTTTAAAGAAGTAAAATATTTTATTTGATAAAGCATAGTAATGTTCATTTATTCAATGTAAAAAGTGGCTTTTTCCCGCAAAAGAACAAATAGTGTAGAAATTGAATTGTTACTTCTAGGGACATCTTCTAGTTAGTATCTAACATTACTCTGGGAGACTAATGCTGTCTCCCCAAAAGCTGGGACATGAGATGTTAGTTGGAGTTTCTACCCATTGTTCAACCTCCCATACAGCTACTTTCATGTTGAGATCTTATAGTAAATGAGGGTCTGATCCATATCATGCTCTTCTACCCCCATCCCCATCCCTGTCCCTATTCAATCATCTCAAAATTCATGTAATTTAAGTCATGTAGCCTAAATTCTACACAGAAACAACTTCAACAGAGATTTCAGGCAAGGAGTGCCTAGAAATGTGGTGGTGATGATATCATTGTAATTGGTAAGAAATGTATTTTTTCCTTTGGCTATTAACAAGAAAGATCAAAACTTCAACTGTTTTCAATTTAATTTGGTAATCATTAAAGTTTTTGAATATTATCAGCTGCAGTTGACTAATGGCTTATCTTAATATTTTATTTATCTGAATAATTTATTTCTTCTTAACACCCATGCAAGGTGGAAGGCAGAGGGACTCAATTCATCATAGTAACTAAGGGACCCTCTGGATGGAAGCTTCACCTGGGAATGCAGTTCTGCAATCCAGGCAGGCAGCAAGGGAAGGAGGGGCAAACTGCACAGCGAGTGCTCCACCTGGAAGTTACACACACCACTTTTGTTCCTATTTAATTAGTCAGAGAAATCACATGGCCACAAACAACTTTAAGGGCTGGGGAAGTGAAATCATATCATGTGCCTGGGACAATTTTCAGAAATATTTTGGTGGACAAAAGTTACAGCAGTATAAAACTAACTATAAAAAAAGGAAATAATTAAACCTAAGAAAAGAAAGGAAATGCTATAGATAGATATAAAATAAAGGAAAACATTAGTTCTATAATTTCTCATTTTAATAATTAATTCTATTTAACTTGAGAATAGAGGCCATAAAAAAGACCTTAGCAGTTTAAAATGAGGTTGGCCAAAGAACTAGGAAGTGTCCTTTAGAAAACGATCCTTTGCAAGCAATTGGGCAAGATGACCTATTTCGCTTTTAGTTTCTATGATAGAGTAAATGTATAAAAAACAAAAGGTCCTGTTTTCACATGCAAATGTTCTCCTTTATTTTTTTTAAATGTCAACAGGCAAAGAAATTTAGAAAACATGTGGCATTGAAACAGATTGTTTACAGATAGGATGTTTTCCAGAATTTCCCCAAGAGACATCAGTGGTGCAAAGGACCTCTATAAACTGAAGCAATTGAGTGTTTCCAAATTTGTTTCATCACATGCCTGTGACATTTTTTCTTCTCTTGGCTCCTTTAAATGGCAAAAACTTCCAAACAACGGGCATTATTTGGGGAAAGCATGCTAATTTGTGCTGTGTAATGCTGACACATTTTATTTTCTGTGAGGGTGAAAATGTTGATAAGTTTGTGCCTATAGAAAGAAGGAAGTTGTGAGATATAAAAGGGGGACAGAATTTAAATATATGTATATAGAAATATATAAAAGTTAAATATATATATTTAGTTGAATTTAAGGGTGACTCTGAATTAATATTGTGGATTCATGTACAATTTGCTCATCTTCTGAAACCTGAATGTTTAGATCAGAGGAAGATAGGGCAATGGAGAAGTCTGTTTCAGGGACCAACTAATCAATCAGTCTGACTTTGAGAGCAAACCTCACTTGCTGTGGTCTGAAGAAAAATACTTTCCAAAAGTTCAAAATTTCCTTGAGAGAGATTATCCTCCCAAAGGGCTAGGACAATGATTTAATCTAACCTTTCCCAAAGCGTAAGTCTCCCTTCGGGAGGCTGTCTTTGGATGCTTGGAGAGAAGTTGGAAGAGAGTGGGAGAGACCTGGGAGTGAGAAGCACAAGGATGCAGGCTCTCAGGGGTAAAGCTTGGCCTCTGGCTGCCCTCAGTCTCATCAGGCAGATTGAATAACATGGGCTTAAATTGTTTTGATAGTTTTGTTCAACTAAAATCTGCTGCTGGGAATAATAGTCCCATGTCTTCACGTCAATAACTGAGCTGTTTGTGTTAGATCAGGTATCAGAGTCAATTGGTTATTTCAAAATATGTCTAATAATTTGAGTCAATGTGATATGTTATCTGTACTTATTGAGGTTCAGAGAAATTGGGGGTTTCTCCAAGTTTTGATTGGAGTTTCCTTCTTCAAAAGTTGACTCTCTCCTCAAGCAAAGTTATGCATTAATGCACAAAGATGAAGATTATTTAGTCTCTGAAAATTCTATCTCTGGTAAAAAAAACTTACCACTTACTGCTATTTCAACCCACTTAAGAAGCATTTATAAGTATTCACAAGTAACAGAAAATATTTGTAACATCTGTTATAACATAATATCCTTTTTATAGTAAAATCTTGTATAAATCAATGAGGAAAAGATTAGCCCTTAAATAGAAAATGGACAAATAACACAAATCACAATTTACAAAAGAAGACACACAAATATCCAATAAAATGTCTGAACTTGCAAATATCAAATAAAATATTCAAACTCAATAGAAGGCAAAGAAAAAATTTTTTTTAATTTAGATATCATATTTACCCATAAGTTTGACAGATATAAAAAGCATTGAAAATGTCATTATTGGCAAGGGTGTAAGAAAACTATGATTGTCATATACTTTTGGTGGGACTGTTAATTTTTGGGATGTAATCTTAAATGTGTATCAAGTATATACTCTTTAAAATTCAGTAACTACTTTTTCCATTTATATTAAGAAAATAATCAAAGTTCACAAAGATGTATAAATATTCTTACTACAGAATTGTCCAATGGTAGGGAAAACTGTGTGTGTACTTGGTCAAATCTATTGTGATCATTAAAAATTATGGTAATTTTCAAAGTTAAGAATTATGGAAAATGACATCTATCATTATTGAAATATAGATTATACCTATGACAACTGAAAATGAAAATGATCATAATTTAACTAAATATAATTATGTATAATATGAATCATGTTTTGTATGTTATGCATCTTACAGGTACACACACACAAGTCTAGAAGATAATGCACCAAATGTGTGTCTTAGTTTGCTCGGGCTGCCATAATAAGATACCACAGACTGAGTGGCTTTAAACAACAGACATTTATTTCTCACAGTTGTGGAGGCTGGGAAGTCAGAGATCAGGGTGCCAGCGTGGTGGGATCCTGGCTCACAGATGGTTGCCTTGTTGCTGTATCCTCACAAGGTTGGGTTCTGGGGGCAGAGAGAGAGAAATAAGGAGGTAGGGAGGGAAGAAGGGAGAGAGAGAAGATGACAGAGGGAGAGCTCTTTGGTTTCTTCTTATAAGGGCACTAATCCCATCCCGATGACCTCATCTAAACCTAATGATCTCCCAGATTCCCCACCTCCTAATACTATCACATTGAGAGTTAGGGCTTCCATGTTTGAATTTGAAGGAGCAGAGGACACAAATATTCAGTCCATAACATGTGACAATCTCTGGGTGGAGGATTCTGGATGATTTTCACATTGATTTTTATACCTTTTATATTGTCTGAATTTGGGGGACATAATATATAGAAAATCTGTGGCCTAGAGGTGATGCTCAATACATGTCTTTTTCCCTTTCTCCTCTCTCATCCTTATGATATTGAAGTCCACTTATCTGAATACCTCTCCTCCTTTTCTCAACCTTTATCACATTATGAGATCCTGAAAAGTAAGGAATCTGATTAATTGGGTTAGCTCTGGGCCTTACATATAAAAGGCACTCAGTAAACCTGTGAATGATTCTCATGTGTTTGTTATTGAATAGCTGGACCCACCGTGTTTTTCAGTTAGGGAAGAAAATGTTCTTGAATCATCCATTTAATGCAAAGGAAAATTAAACTGTAAGATATTTTTAAATTAAATGTGGTTCAGAAACATTCTTTGGAAAGGAGTAAGCCCTGTTTTGCTTGCCTCAAATGCCTAAGGAAAATGCTATAAATTCTAGAACAGCCTGCTTTCCCTAGAGGCTATTACTACTTGGAATCTTCCTTAAAATAGTAATATCTATGATCACGGTGACCATATTCTGAATCCTATTAATTTTTCTCCTTCCGAATAAAGCAGAATTTGGCCTGTTTGCCTTCAAATGTGTTCTTATATTCTTTTCTAATAATGTTACTGAAAATTTAGAAAAAAATCTCCCATAATAACTTTCTTTGTGACTGCTTAACACATAAGACTGAGATCCAAATGATTCAGTTTCAGAACTGATTTGTGGCTTAAAAAAACGGTCTAGTAACTGCAAGGTAACTTTCAAATTATCTAAAGTTCTTAACCCTTAGTCTACCAGGAAAACAGTCATCATTATTTACCATCTGAACCAAAAAAAATAAATTTCCTATTTTTAAAGTCATTTTTCAAACAATTTACAGAAGAATAATGGCATAGTAAAAACAAAAATAAACCTCGTTAGAAATTTTAATAAGAATTTAAGCATAGCAAGTTTCTGTATCAAGTAAAAATTTTGGCACACAAACATAAAAGATGGAAGGATGCTGTCACACATCCTCTTAGCAAACGGAAAAGTCCAAGTTCTTGTCACAAAATCTTGTGTGACAGTCTGTCTTGTATAAGAATATCCTATTTCCTTTTTTGTCCTTAGAAATATGTTTATCACTCATTGATTCACGAGTTTGCAGACATTCATCCGAGTCCCTAGCAAGTCATGATCTGACGGGTCATAGTCTATTTCACTTACATGATTAATTCCACCATCAACATTAGTGTCTAGAGCAGCACTGTCCAATAGAAATATACCGAAGCCGTATATGTAATTTTAAATTTTCTAGTAGCCAAGTTAAACATTTAAGATAAACAGGTAAAAATAAATTTTAGTAACATATTTTATTTAACATAATATATCCAAAATATTGTCATTTCAACATATAATCAATATAAAAAATATTGGGATATCTTACATTCTTGTTTGTTGTGCTAAGTATTCAAACTCTCGTGTCTATTTTATACTTACGACACATCTCAATTCAAACTAACCACATTTCGAGTACTCGAGAGCCACGTATGGTTAGTGGCTCCTGCGCTGAACAGTGCTGGTCAAGAGTGCTGCTCTTCATATTCCTCTTCTGATTTATGTAAGAATTGTGAAGTGTGGTCCTCTGTCAACTTTCTTCTTTTTAGACATTATGGGTAGAAAAAGAAAAATTAAATATTTACAGCTGTGTTTAGTGAAAGCTAAAAACAGGCTATACAAGTGGTGTCTCCTCTTTCATACCGTGAAAGATTATGCAGTACTTTTGGCGACACAATCAAAAATTGAAGGATGATTATTAATTTTACATTGTATTGTCTTTCTAGGAAATGCCACAATTTGGGGGGGGAGGGTTATTTTTAGTCTTATTTTCAAATCTAGTTGGAGATAATTGATGAATAATGATAAAAATAATTTCTAGGATGATTAAGTAGCAATGTTTCACATATAGGATCAATAAGATCCCACAATATATCTTAGATTTGTGAAAGCTTCCAACGGACCTGTATTGCAATTGCAAAATAAAATGAGTTTTATTCTGTTTTAAAAAAATATGTATTGTTTGTTCTTTGTAAGACTTCTAAGAAAGAATAAAAATCATGAAATATAGATTTTTATGAACAGAATGGTGGAAAAAAAGAAATCCGAAACTACATTTGAGTCCAATGAACTCTGATGGTATATTGAGTATTAAATTGCATTAAACAGTATATGGAGAAAAATTTCAGAGATACATTTTCTTTTTAATCCTGCTCTCCTTTTCTATAAGCTTCTATCTCACATGACAGCTTTTCCCCAGTATTCTCCTCAAAAGTTCCTTGGAAAACATTTTCATTTAGCCCTAATCTGCATTTCTCTTGCTCTTCAATCTCCTCCTTTTTTTCTTTCTTTTTTTTTTTTTTGCTGAGGAAGGTTGGCCCTGAGCTAACATCTGTGCCCATCTTCCTTTACTTTATACATGGGACACCTGCCACAGCATGGCTTCATAAGTGATGCATAGGTCCACGCCCAGGATCCAGGCTTGTGAACCCTGGGTGGCCAAAATGGAGCCCACAAACCTAACCACTATGCCACCAGGCCAGCCCCTCCTCCTTTTCATCTCAGAAGCCCAAGAGAACATGTCTGGCAAGAAGGTCAAGACAAGGAAGAGATGGAGCCGACCAAGTGAAAACCGCCTTTAGCAGGCAGAGACGGGTCAGACCGTGCCCTCTTCTACTACATTTTTCAATTTTTACTCTTATATTATGCATACTGATTTAATTTTTCCAGCAAGGAGTAACCAGGCTAGGTTAGTCACATAATGCCAAGATGACTAGAGTTTCTAAGAGTTTCTGGTCCTTATGATCAACCCTCTGGCTTTTTCCTAGGCTGTGAGCTCCCAGAAGCTACACCATAGAAACATAAAACCTAGAGTTTAAAAAGATGATCTTGGGGCCGCCCGGTGGCGCAGTGGTTTAGTTCGCGCTTGGCAGCCCAGGGTTCGCGAGTTCGGATCCCGGGCGCCCGCCGACGCACTGCCTGTCAGCCACGCTGTGGCGGTGTCCCATATATAGTGGAGGAAGATGGGCACGGATGTTAGCCCAGGGCCAGTCTTCCTCAGCAAAAAGAGGAGGATTAGCAACGGATGTTAGCTCAGGGCTGGTCTTCCTCGCAAAAAAAAAATAAAAATAAAAAGATGATCTTTGGGGCCAGCCCGGTGGTGTAGTGATCAAGTTCATGTGCTCCACTTTAGCAGCCTGGGGTTTGTGGGTTCAGATCCCAGGTGTGGACCTACACACTGCTTATCAAGCCATGCTGTGGCAGCATCCCACGTACGAAATAGAGGAGGATTGGCATAGATTTTAGCTCAGCGACAGTTTTCCTAAAGCCAAAAGGGGAAGATGGGCAACAGATGTTAGCTCAGGGCCAATCTTCCTCACCAAAAATATAAATAAATATATAGGTGATCTTTTTAAACTTCCTTTTATGGCTCAGGCATTATACTAAGCATTTTTCTGCATTACCAGATTTAATCATCACAGCAGTACCCAGCGAGTTATCATTTCTTCCATTTTTAGAGGTGAGAAAATGGAGGCTCAAAATAGTTAAATTACTTGCACAAGCAATAAGTAATAATCAGTTAGATTCACGTTTGAAATCAACAGAACCCAGTTTAATTAGTATTAAGGGGAAAATGAATTATTAAAGGATATTCAGTGTTTTAGAGGATCTTTAGGAGAGTTAGAGAATCAAGCTTGGAGACCATACCCAACTATCCTGCCCAATTTTGGTGAAGAACCTATTATTGCTGCCACTACGCATAGGCCCCACATCACTTGTTACTTCCCCTGAGTAGGAAATATTACTTCTAAGCCTTTTGTCACTGCAGAAAACAGAATGACTCTGCCAGCCTGGCCAGATTCCATTCTATTTGGCACCTTTATCATATTACTCTCATCCATATTGAAGTTTCAGGCTGGTGTGTCTGATTGGTGGAGCCTGAGTCATATGGCTACAACTTGGATGCAAAAGATGCTTGAGAGGGAGTTCCTGGCTTATACTTTGGGGAGATGGGATTCATGAGATGGGAAATTCTCCAAACAGGGAATGACACTGGACCATCAAAATAGCATGACAAATGGCCACCACAGAGTGCAAGATGAATTAGACATAATGGTCTTCTCATTACTCAGATGAGAAAATTGAGGCCCCCCGAGTAGCTAATGTCGGGCAAACTATGCCATCTTCTCTGATATTCTGGCCATGGCTCTTAGTAATACTTTGACTGGAAGACCTTAAAAGAAGTGGAAATTCACAGCAAAAGAGAGCTCTCCCGTCTGTCTTCTGCTTACCCTATCACATTGGAATGTACTATGGAAATTGTTGCTGAATTTTTATCTGATCCAAAAGGATGCATAACACACTTCTCCTTCAGATCTTGGTAAAG
This sequence comes from Tapirus indicus, assembly GCA_031878705.1. Lineage (NCBI taxonomy): Eukaryota > Metazoa > Chordata > Mammalia > Perissodactyla > Tapiridae > Tapirus > Tapirus indicus. The sequence goes on from CM062925.1 coordinate 45,760,831, forward strand.
AGGGCAGTCGGCGCAAATGCCAGGCTGAATTTGGGGTTGGGGGGGTTCTCATGGAAAAGTTTTCTCATGGAACGTCATTTAAGTAAGGATTTCCTTACTAGGTTTTGGGAGCAACATTATTAGAGTATTGAATTTCTTATCATTGCAGTTAAATTTCTTGAAATTTTTTTTAAGTTTACTTATTTAGAGCCTAAACTTCACTGGCAGAAAAAAATTACCTTCACTCTGAGTACTGTCAATCATAAAACATTTGTTGTTGATTATACACAGTATAGCAATAATTGATTCACAAAACTAAGTTTGAAAAAACCTCAGTCAATTTGGGCAATAAAATTCCATCACCTTACTTATAAGCTGACCTGAAAATCCTTCTTCCTACAGGCATGTGCATTTCCTAAAGCACTGGGATACAGTGGGAGAATGACAACATTGTTGGTCAACACACCAAAGTACTGAAAATCTAAACTTACATATAATGTGTGAGAAAATAAATCATCCAGTCACAAAACTCAACTATTCAAAGCACTATCTTTACAAATGGGAAAAATACTTGCATTATTATATACCCTACTAAACCAAAGTGGTGGTTTTTATTATGTTCAATCCTTTTTTTTATTCCTTTTGTTCTTACACCAATCCTGTGAAGTAGGTAAAGAGTAATTGAATTAATTTTAACATTGACTAATTCCTTCACTCCATAATTTGTCTGCTTTATATATTTGCTTTATGTTATTTTTTATTTTTAAGTGTGGCAAAATACATATAACATAAAAGTGACTATTTTAACCATTTTTAAGTGTGCAGTTCAATGGTGTAAAGCGTATTCACATTTTTGTGCAACTAATCTCCAGAACTTTTTCATTTTGCAAAACTGAAACTCTATACCCATTAAATAACAACTCCCCATTTCCCCCCTCCCTTGTTTTTTAAAGAAATTTAAAAATCTCAGAATAGTAAATTACCTTGCTGTGTCCTTTATCCTCTATTTTTTTTTAATATGAAGGAAGTGTATTCTCATTATTAAAATCTGCATTTCATCGTGTGCAGGATGGGATAGCACCGGTTGCTGTGAGGTTTCAGTTACAGGAGCCAGGCTTCCTGGGAAGGTAGGCTGCTTGCTGTACTGTCCAGAAAGGGGAACCATTTTGCTTCTTTTGAGTTTTGGGCATTCCTCTAGGAAGAAAAGATTATTTGTTTATTTATCTGCATGATTTGCAATAGAGGCAGCAAGAACACATTAATATTCTCATTCATGAAGATTTGGTATTTTATTTTAGAATTAAAAATTAAAGGTGGCCGGAATACACTATTCCTTCTAAACAAGGAATTCTTAATATGGGCTACATGAGTGGCATTGAGAAAGAAGCTGAAACACCCTGAAAGTATATGGAAAATTGTGTGCATGTGTGCTTATTGTGTGTGTGTGTGCAAGCACGTGCATATGCATTTTTTTCCTACTAGGAGAATTGACAGATATCATAAGGTACTCAAAGAGGTTTGCGATGCTCAAAGTTTTAAGAAATTGACCTATAAAGTCAAAATGGTAGAGAGATATTTTAAGTCACAGAACAAATTCTGTAACATAATATGAGCTCAAATTCAGGCCTCCTCTAACCCAGTCCCTGTTTCACTATTAACTTTAATTTAAATGATGAAGGATGCATGCTGTTTACTAGGCCTCTTTCCTTCTTTGATAGTATTTGTACATGGCTTCCAAGAACCTATAAAGCAATGTTATCTGAGATAGATCTGGAATGTTTGAAAGCAGGTTAGGGCTGCCTCTTACCTCCTTCTAAAATCTACTGGAATGCTCATGCCAGAGAAAAGAACAAGACCCCAAAGCACAGAGCAATATATTATGAGTGAGCATAAAAATGTTAAATTAACCACCAAACTTTTGACGTTCTTTTGACTTTTACATAAAACTAAATCCCAAGTTTTTTGTATTTGAGAGAAATTCTAAGCGGAGAATCTGGTGAGGATATTAATCCTGTCTGTCTTGTTATACTACTTTCCTATTGCTTAGCACAGTACCTGCCAAATAGTGAACCCTCCATAAATATCTTTTGAACTTAAATGAATTGAATTGCTTTGAACTGAATTAAAACAAGTCGGCCTGTTAAGAGTTTCGAGTAAGCCATTATTTAAAGTTATTAATGAAGCTATCAAATGTCACATGGTCATTTCTCTTTAACTTCCATGTCAACAATCTTATAAATTAAAATCTGAGTCAACAATTCCTTTCAAATACCTTTCTCTTTTATTCTATCAATGATGATATAGAAATGGAAAAGAAGTTAAATATTTTACAGGGTGAAGATTGACCTTTAGAAATGGATATTTTTCTAGAAAAAAATAGTTTCCTGGCACCTTGCTAAAGCAACTTGATATTGAGTACAGGTCCACCTTGGACTTGGTCCAGGGGAATTCAGGGACCATAGTTCAGAAAAGGCCACCTGATAAAACGTTCAATTTATAATTTAAGAGAGATCATTTAGATAGAGGGCCTCTGTACTTTTAGATTTCATAAACCAGTAAGAATTTCCACCTCAAAAATAATTGGGGTTAGTTCTTGTAGGACTGCCAACTTTTAATTTTTTTCAAGACAAAACACAGTAATTCCCATATACTATCACTATCATTTGTTAAAGAAACCTCCTGTTAATGCCAAAATACATAGAATGATTATAATCTCAGAATAAAGGACAGTCCTCTAAATGGAATAAATTTGGCTTCATGAAAAATTCACAGAGTTCTTTTCAAAATTTTGCTTTTGTCCTTTTCTTGCTGACTGGTGCAAATGTTATCACAAACCAACACTGATCTATGGGCTGGCATATGGGAACCACTAACAGAATTAAACCCCTTTGGCCTGAGATTTCTTTGTTTCCCCCTCCGTCACCATTCTCCACTCTTCCCCCACTCTGCCCTTTTCCAGGGAAGCTGGTCTCTCCAGACCTGTCACTGAGGCTCTCTTACCCTCTGGCTTCTTGTTGGGTTCTGCCCAAGGAAGATACAGACAGAAGAACAGAGGGTGAGAGGAGAGGCGGTCAGGCTATTCATTCCACTGGGCTGTCCACCACTCTTGCCTGGGCACATGTTGGCAGTGGTGGTGTTCCTCCACCCAGGTCTCAGTTCATGGGGACAGCCCTCTCCTCAAGCTTTTTTCTAGATCCTGTAATAATGCTCTCCCTTTACCTCTCCCCCTGCCTCTTCAGGTCAAGGTAAGGCAAAGGGTATCTTTGCTTCCAGGGGGTGTCTCACTATCCTTTGTTGATGCCCTTAACTGTGCCCACACCTATGCCCTTCATTAAACTCCCCTCAATCACTCTATTGGAGTGGCCATCTGTTTCCTTCTGGGACATGACCAATACATTCTTCATTTAAAGATGAAAAAACTGAGGGCCCAAGAAGTGAATCCCAAAAGTCGCATAGCCCAAGTCACACGGTCAGTTAGAAGCCAGTCAGGTCCAGAATGTGGCCCTCTAGATTAAAAGCAGGGTTCTTCTTAGTTACTACTCATCTGCCATCCTCACATAGCCATCTGCTTTGCAGTCATATTGATGGGCACTTTCTAAAAATTTCTTTCCACTGGGCTTTGACAATAGTTGTAGTTTGTTCAAGTTTTGAATTTAAATATGTTATTAGGTGACTATGGAGGCAAGTCCAAACACAGAGAAATACTGTTTTCACTAGAATGGATTGGAATTAGGAAAATTGAGTTATTAAATTGTTGCCTAGATAGAAATTGGCAGTTTAGCCTAAGAAACTGTTGCAAATGCTAAGCACAAAAGGACATGAGAGTGATGAAATTTCTATGGTAAAATGAAATCTGATCACCAGAGATTAGGGGAGGGATAGAAAAAAACCTGCCTCCGGTAAGGGGCTGAGGTGGAGGGCTGCAGAAAGACTTTAATCTGTATGAGAAATGACTTTAACCTGCATCAAAAATATGAGCATGTTGTAGAAGGGTAAGGAAGTTTAAGGCCTTTGGTGCCTGTCAAGGAGGGGGAAAGAGGAATGGACAGCAGTAGTAAATAGATAAGACATCAAGCAGGAAACTTGATCATTACAAAATGTGTTGAAAGCATGTTTTATCTGGCAGGAAGTTACTGCACCACTGCGCAGAGGCTGCTGCTGGAACTCTGGACGTTAGAAGCTTCAGATTGCTAGAAACATTTAATTGTTTTAAACTGACCCATGTCAAAATGCTCTTCTATAAAGGTGGAATTTTCTGTAACCACACCTTTATTTAGCAATCTTGCTTTTAAATAAATGCACATGCACATAGTGAACCTACTAACTTTGTTCTAATTGTGTACTTAACTGAATTTCCTACTGCTGTGGTTTGATCATTTGCTGTTACAAAAGTGTCTCTATGTGGACTTTCTTTTACTAGGGTTTAAAAATAAGCTGGAAAGTTTTAATATCAAATGATTCTCCTTAAAGGAATTGGGAAAATGGGATTATTAATAACATTAATTGAGCACTTCATCTGTCCAAGCAGTTACCCTCTTTAACTCATTTAGTCCTCACAATAATCCTTCCATCATCACCCAACCTCCCGGACATTTCCCTGCCCTCTGCTGCACCATCTGACCCCTGGCTTTGGCAAGCAGACTTTTCCTGGGGCTCTGATCCCTGTCAGTGTCCCAGTCTGGATGCCTGGAAAGTATTGCCCAAAGAAGTCACTGTTATGGCCTCTCAGCAAGAAGGGCTGCTCCTTCTGATGCAACCACCTTCCTCGACTGCTGAGCCTTCAGTCAATCAACAACTATTTATTGAGCTTCTCCTAAATGCTCAGTGAAGTTCTGTCTGGCCTCTGCATGCAGGAGCCTTTCTAAGTGTTGCATGTGGATTCAAACGGGGGTGGAGGAGTTGGATAAATCAGAGACCTTGAACCAGTCCTGAATGGTAGAACAAGTTTGCATGGCTGAAGAAAAAGTGCGAGGTCATTGTAAGACAAAGGAGTACTGACTTAAAAGTAAGGGAGAGGACAATGAAAAGATACTGAGCTGGGTTAGAGAAATCAAGAAAAATTAAATTAGAAAAAAAGAGTAGATTTTCCTCCAGATTCTCAAATGAGAAACCTTTGTAGCCAAAGGAAAATCTACTCTTACGATTTTGCATAAGTTTTGTCAATTAGTAGACTGTCAGTGTTAATATGTGTGCATAATAGTCTAGTGTCTTTACTGTAATCAGAGTTTACTGAATTTTAATATTCTACAGTATTATTTTAGTTTGATCATCTTGGTTATCTTAGCTGTGTGTACTTAGATTACTTGCTTGATGTTTAAGTAGAACATTTTAAGACAAAGAGTAGAAGTTAAAAACTGGAATTCCCAATGAATTGCTAGAATTTACCATTTGAAAATCTACAGACACAGGCTCAATCCCCAAACACAAATATAAATATCATATATTTTCAACATGAGATATCATATAAGAGACTGTTGATTATTATAATTCACTCATCAGTTACTTTAATCACCAAGACAGTTTCATGCTCATAATAAAAATAAATTGCTTTATGTACAGTGTATCCACACATGTCTGAAGCAGAATGAACTTAATGGTATAAGCCCTACGTTTCTGCTCTTCTGCCGTGACATCCTGCAAAACTGGAACAAGGACTAATTACACCTAACATTTTTAGGGACCTTGAAACCACACATCTACCTCCAAAACCTCTAACCCCATGTATTTACTTATTTCTGAAATTATTCTTGATTTCATTTTTATTCCTTTGTTTGGTTAATGGGGGATTCCTCCTATTAAAAAGTGTTTGCCTTTACATAAGCCATTTTACTCTCAGTGTAGTTACATTTATGGCTTTTTTCCTTAAAGGAGTAGGGGGACAGAAAGGCAATTCAGAGATGGAGAATGGTAGCTTGCAGCTGGGGTAAATGTGCAGAATACAGACTGCATTCTTTTTTTGTGTGAGGAAGACCAGCCCTGAGCTAACATCTGTTGCCAATCCTCCTCTTTTTGCTGAGGAAGACTGGCCCTGGGCTAACATCTGTGCCCATCTTTCTCTACTTTATCTGGGGTGCTGCCGCAGCATGGCTTGACGATTGGTGCGTTTGTCCGCCCCCCGGGATCCAAACCTGAGAGACCTGGGCCATCGAAGCAGAGCCGCAAACTTAACTGCTCCACCACAGAGCTGATCCACAGACTTTGCATTCTTCATAGTTTGCCCAGGACCCTCCCTGTTCTACAACATGTGACATTTTCTTAAATCTATCTGTACAAAAAGTCCTACATTATTTAATAACAGTCTTCAGTCAACCCTGTTGCGTTTGGCTTTGACTCACAATGCTTTTGTCTTGCTGGAAATGGTTGTCCTTCTTGGCTGGGGAAATTTGGGATGTTTGGAGAAAAAGACCTAGAGAAATAGATTAGCTGATCGTGCTGGGTCTACTCACAAGAATTTAAAAAACTTCCTCTTGAGATAAAACATTAGACAAGAAGATTCTCCCTGGAAATAGCTGTCTATATCAGAGAGTCCCAATATTTTTGGAATAGTTTGGCCTCTTGACAATTTCCCCTCTCTTCATAAAATGTTTTGCAGCATGAATTATATGCGAGTGTAAATACACAAGAATTTTGTCTCGAGGCTCATTTTTTTGGACTGACTCTTGAAATTATCAGAATCATCATGGAATACTGAGGATCAATGTTTCATCCCAAGTATCACTGTTCTAGCCCTAAATGTTCATCCCCCAAAGTCCGACTTTGGGGGAGAATATGCAGCCATGTGTGGCAGAACTTGATCTAGGAGCCAGGCTGTTTTTGAGATATAGCAACATTTCTTTGCCCCTCATCCCATGGAGTTTCACTTATATCAGAGGCCTGTGGCAGGGTCCTAAGGTTCAGAGTATTGTATGAACAATTATAGGAACTGAATGAATGCTTTATTTTTATGGCTGGTTCCATTTACCACCAGATGGCTCTATTGTATCACCAGGAAATGCACACATGTGTAAAATCGGTGGGCTTACTAAACCAAAGGGAAAAGACAAAGCAGCAGTTTTCTTTTTTTTAAATATGCGGGAATACAGTTCTTTCTTTTTATAGGGTTAATTGGAAGCAGCTGTAGTAGCCTGAACATTCACCAGAAAACAGGACACAACCAAGGAGACTATAGGAAGACCATAATCGTAGCACATATGAGGTTTTCTTTTTAAGTTTTCATATTGCTGTGTAATTGTTAATTAATTGTCCAATAGCCAAAGAGTAGTCAGGAAGCACTCTAGGCTCAGTGGGGCCTGTAACTGATATTTCCTATTTTGCATACTCTTCTGCTTGTAGATGAGAAAGAGCAACTTTAGAACAATTTTGAGAGGCAGAGTCTACACATCTGCTGCTGTGAATCATATTAGCCACATTCTGGAGAAGAATGATCCGATTCTAAACCATGTGGTATCTTTGCTTTAACAGAACTTGTGATAAGAAGGTGAGGATCAGAGGAAACAAAGCTTCTCTGAGTTCAAATGACTCTGTTCCTCAAGGTAGATGAGTGTTAAAAATGTAGTCATTCTAGGTGACATCTCGTATTAGGAATGTGAAATTTTGGTCCTAACCTCTTGAAGGAAAGTTCTCTTTGTATCAAAAATAAAAGTTGCTGTTTAACCAAATTCCAACATGATAATTTTATTCTAACTTTCTAAAGCTATTCATTGTCATAATTTAATATACATTATTAGGCTCTAAACTGTTAAATAAGACTATTGTGTTTATAACATTTCACTGTTTTATTATTATGTTGAAGAAGAAAAGGAGATGATTTCTGTGAGTTTACTAAGCTTATCCATAGTCCATAAAGTTGTTTGAGATGCGCTCGGGAAACTATCCCTGTCAAAAAGTAATACTTGCTCATTGTTTTAAAGGAAGAGTCCCTGGAAACTGGACGGATGATGTTTACTTTGGCACAACTTGAGTCCTTAGAGATTTGCCTGAAGGAAGCAGAAGAAAAAGCTAAAGCCTTATCTGAACAGGTAATACCTGTCATTCGATTTGGAAATATATGTTCTCAGTGTGCAGTAGAACAAGTGTAAGTCTGAATGCGTGTATTGATACATGTGTAAGTGTATCAATGTCTGCGCTTATCGATACACACACGTGCACATGCACACATACACAGCATTTCATTCATTTTAGATATAACAATAATTACTTAAATCTGTATGGAACTTCTCAGCCTGTAAAACTTCTTTTACATTTACATTTTGATTTGCATTCACCACAGCCTGTGAGTTAGGCAAGCCATCTTTAAACAAGTGGTTTTCCTGAATAAGTGAAGCATATTTGCCTTATAAACAGATAAGCCCAAAGGCGAGATAAAAACCTATAGGAAACACACAGGAGAAATTTTCTCGAATTAGTTGAGAAAAGAAAGTTTTTCAAATATTGGCTTTCCTTTTGGGCTTTTGAAATTCACAGAAGCAAAGCAGGTCATAGGCAGAGCGTAGCCTGTACTGGCCAGCCTTGACACTTTGTAGGTCAACTGTGTACACAGCAGGTCCCTGACTTCAGAGGCACTGGCTGTATCAGTAAAGCTAAGAACAGGGACTGGACCATTTCCCAGTGGGATTACACTTTGCAAACAGTATAGCATATAGTGCAAATCCCACTGTGACTGCTGCCCTTTCCCCCTGGGCAGGGGGCTTGGCCCTGGACAGCAAAGCTGCCTGGAGTTTGGGTCCCCCCACAGCACAGGACACCAGTGCTCACTCTTGGTGACAATCAATGGAGGAAAAGGACAGAAGAGATCCTGAAATGTTATAAAAGTTTATTAATTTCTCATGGATTGGTACACTTTGATAATATATTTAAGAAACCTTGAAAAACAATTTTTGAGGTCTTTTTTCATAACAAAGACCTGCATAGCAAATTTTGATTGCATCAGAATTTTATAAGAATTTTTGCAGAAACTAGGGAGGAAAGGTGCTTGTGTTATGAGAAAAATACGTTTAATTAACATGTAATGTAGTGACACACACATAAACAGCCTCCATTTCTTTTTCAATTTACCAAAAAAGTGCATCTCTTACTTTGGGATCTGTTCATTGTGAGCTGACTAAGTGTGATTGAGGCAAGGGATCACTGGGGACCTTGTCCATTAATGAAAGAGTGTTGCCCTAGGCCCAGACCCTTTTGAGAAAGTTTGCATCTCAGCCTTGTGCCATAACCCTGACTTGCCAACTGGTCTTTTCTCTAAAACAAACAAAAAGAAGGCTCAAACTGCGGCAAAATTATGAATTACAAAGAATGTAATGATGAACATGAGGTACCATCTCAAAGCACAAAAACTAAGACTTTCAGAGCCTCCAAACTGAGAAGAAATTTTGAATGGCTAACAAAAGGAGGGCACCCCTGCTGGTATTAGGTTACACTAAGAAGATATATGTTTATTTTGTAACTGAATATCTTTTAATGATTTCTCAGTTAAATCAGTAAAATTCAATTCACCCATAAAAGTACTCATCCCTTTTGTTCTTTATAAAATATTTTTATCCAGTACAAATAGCCCCTAATATTTAAGATTCTTAACTCAATGATCCCTTTATGTAACATCAAAGAATTAGTTTCTTTTTCAGTGTTTAGCAGATTAAATATATAAAATGGAAACTGGATTTCACTCAGCTTGTTTGTACCGACCATGAGTAAGATGCTGGTCAGGTGTTTTGGGAAGAAAGATTTATAAGCCAGGGCTTCCCTACCCAACCAAAAGAATCATCGAAAGAGCTGGAGAGTGAAAGTGTTTGTATGGCTCCCAGATAAAATGCACAATAGCATTAAGTTGCAGGGTCTGTGTGTTATTTTCCTCAAGTATTGTTTTTGGAGTTGCCAAATTTGCATAACCAAACAAATTTATTTGGAAGTTGGCAATGGTTTGAGGAAAAGGAGAACATGATGTGTTAAAAAAAAAAAAAAAAAAAACCTATTACAGGCATTTTCAATATTACATTTTTAATTAAGTTGAGTATTTTATTAGATTTGGCTGTCTCCACTGTTACTGTTGTTGAAACAGGTTAATCAAATACAGAAACTCTTCTCAGAGGATTTAATCCTGAGATTTTTGCTTTTTCCAGTGTTATAGTTTAGTCTTATTCTTGAAAAGATAAAAACTGTAAGAACATTCTCCTCCCTCCTATTTTTAAATTCAGTAAATATTTTAAAAATAGGATGACAGAAGGATAGGGAAAGGTAAGGGGAGCAACTGATCTTTCTTAAGGCTAAGATCTGAGAATATTTCAGAAGGGAACACCTGTCTCAAACAAATATTTGTCCACTGGGTGCCACTGTCTTCCTTACCAGGCTCTGCCACTAAGTGGTTGCAAAAAGAGAAATTGTCTTCAACATTCAAAACAATGATGTGTGTGTGTGTGTGTGTGTGTGTGTGTGTGTGTGAAGGAATATTTTTGCTTGTGTATGTGTTAAGGCTTCTTTTAAATATCATTAGTTTAGCATTGTCACAAGGATGTTGAAATTGCTAGCTGGCTTTCACTGGTAATCCAAATCACGTACATCAGCCATGAGGCTGAGCTCTGGCCAGAAGGGCTGGCCTGGTGGGCTAGAAACGGGTGGGGAGAGCAGAGGAAATGTTGAGGATAAAGATTTGTGCTGGAACTAAGGAGTGGAAGCTCTTGGTGTTGTCAAGCCAGTGGATCCTGCCTTTGAGAAAATGATAAATCTCACTGTTAGCCACATTTTTACCTCCTGGCTTTGCCTCTTAGAGAAGAGCATAGAATTAACTCCGCATGGAGAGTCTATGTCCCTAGGGTTTCATCTACACTAAGCTTCTGCCGGGCCTGGGCCTCACTTTACTTAAACTGAACCTTTCTAAGGTCCCTTCCAGCAAGATCTCTGTTGGCTCACTATGAAAAAGAAGGAACTTAGAAATAGTGAAGACATAAGGAGATTGTGGCCACTTCCTCTGTGAGGTCACACAGTAAACAGAATTCTTTGTTGGCTTCCCTCTAGCTAACAATTATTCTTTATTTCTCTGCAGTTATGTCACTATTGTCAAAATAAAAGAAACATGAGATCAGGATAATTTGCAATTAAGACATAATCTGGGCTATTCACAGCTTTAAGAAATGTTTGCAGCAATTCAGTTGGCCAGAGGCAGAAAGGATCATAAGAATCCAACTCTTGTTCTGGGTAATATTGGTAAATAACTCAAAACATTACCAAGTTTTGCTAAAGAAAATACTTGATTGTATTTTCTGTAGGTTAAGATCAGTGGGAGAAAACGCCTGGAAATTGGGTAGTAGATAAAGGATAGGAAGACAGAATAGGAAAGAAGGAAAAGGGTTAAGAAGGAGAGAGAAAGAAGAAGAGTAGAAAGGTTTCTGGAGAAACTCATAAAAAGCCATTTTTGCAAGTGTACTGGCTTCTATCACCAGTGTGTGTGGAAGGGACAAAGAAAGAGAGTTGGTGGGCTGCAGTTTACGACCATACACAAGCAAATATATCCCACAGCTTTTGTGCTAAGACAGGTTCCAAGAAAGTGCCAGGAAAACCCAGTTTCACAATGGAGCACAGATCCAGAGACACCCCAGTGCAGAGACACTTCCTCCAGCAACAACTTTGGCCCAGTGTCTTCCTCATTCATCAGGGGGCTCCCGGCAGTAGCCCCAGGAGAGCTCAGGCTTTGTTCCTGCTCCACTACTTGCTAGTTTTATGACCCTGGGTGTTTACTTCGTCTCTCTACTCACAACTGTCTTATCTAGAAAGGAGTGAACATACTGGTTTCATAGGACTGTTGTGAGGATTAATTGAGATATGTGTATCTGGCTCTTAGTAGGTTCTCAATAAATATTAAATTAACTCCACTCCTGCTAGTGGTCATAACAGAATTGTGTGATTCTCTGTGTCATATGTCAGGGGCTAGTGTGTATACATAAGAAATTTCTTTCTTTACTGGTATCTCTCAAAGTGTTTGAAAGATGCCCAATTCATAACACAGCAGTTCTTCTCCAACACTCACAATCTTATAACATCCCAACCAGGAAAAACACTGCTCTCTTCCAGCTCCCTTGTCCTAGCCTGGCTTTTGCACCATCCAGCTTTCTCTTCTACTCTTTCTCAGCTCTTCTTTTGGTAAAGGGACTTTGGTACCTTAACCTTGCTCTTCCTTTCTGCTTCATCTCTTGGGTCTTCTGTTTCTGCCTATTCTCTGATTTTGCCCAGATTGGGAGCTGAATGAGCAGTGCTGGTATTTGATCATTTCAGGATTTTCTTGGGGAAACTGGGAAGTGGGGGGATCTATGATCATTCCCTCACCAAGGAGGTGAATCCAGTAACAAGTGTGTAGTCAGAATTAGCTCCAGATGTCTTCTGGATACGGTACCTAGCAAAATATTAGTTACATATTAGCATGCCATAAATACTAGCAGGGAAAGAGATTTCATGAGTTGGTGCAAGGGTTGGGAGGTAGGGAGCTTGGTGGTGAACTTGATCTTTTTTTTCTAACCATTGTTTTTCGTAGATAGGAATGAGACATAGACAAGACACAGCAAGGGGTCCCTTTATGGTCTTTTGGAGTATGAAAATAATTTTGCCCCTTTTGTTTCCATAAAGAGAGGTTTATTGGTGATACTCAAAATGCAGAGAAATTTCACTGGATAAGAACATGGCAGTTTTATTTCCCAATATTTCGAAAAAGTACACGTGAGCCCTTCTCTTACTTCTTAGTAATAGCTCATGTGCCAATTAGGCATAATTTTCCCCTAACCTGATGAGAGGGACATTTCTGAAGGTCCAAAGTAAAACTAATAATAGTGCCTTCCTGTGTCCTCACTCTGTAGTGAACTTGACCAGTTATGTTATGTACAAAAAAGATTTCTTTCCCTTTCTCTTTTCCCTTGGGATCTCCTTGCCTAAGGTTCTCTTCCATCTTGAAGAATAACAGAAGCAATAATGGAAACAAAGAGCAAAAGGGGGAGTGAAGTGGGGGAGGGTGTCTAAGCTCACACCCCATGGGAATGCATGCTGGTACCAGACACTCCTGTAATGCATTGTAAATGGCAGACAGTGGGTGGAGGAACTGACATTTATTAAGGACCATCGGTGTCCCAGGTACTGTGCTTAGATTCATGGGCATTTCATTTGATCCACACGAGAACCCTATGGGATTATAATAATAATCCCCAAGAGGAAAATGAGACTGAAAAACATTAAGTCATTTGCCTGAGCTCATACAGTTAATAAATCGTGAAACTGATATTAGAACCTAAGTATTTTTAAAATTCAAATCTCCTATTCTTAAGAACATGTGGTCATGGGCCAAGGCCATTTCAACAGTTTTCTACAAGCAGTGCTGAACAAGAAGAGTTTACCTTTGTTCCCAAACTGGAGCCTGGAGGGCTTGTTAAACAGATTGCTGGGCTACTCCCAGAGTTTTAGATTCAGTAGATCTGGGGTGGGCATCAAGAATTTGCATTTCTAACAAGTTTCCACTCTAAGTTGAAATTAAGTTCCAGCCCTAACCCAATCCTGCAGGCCAAGATTCCTCTTCACCCTTGCCCTGTGCCCCCAGCTGCAATAGGAGCTGATTGAATCAGTTAGGATTAGTCTTGGGTACATAAAACAGACAACCCAAATAAGAATGGCCTTAAACAAGTAGATACTTATTTTTCACTCATAAAAAGTAAGTCCAGACAGAGGCAGTCCAGAGCCAGGTGTGGTAGCTCCGCAATCCTCAGAGGCCTGGGCTTTGTCTCTTCTGCATTCACAAATGTGGCTTCCATCCTCAAGGTCCAAGATGCACTCATTCCTGCAGCCATTCTATTCACATGTCAGGCAGCATGAAGAAGGAAAAGGCAAGTGCATGCTAGGAATGGACAACTGCCAGTTGAGCAGCCCCTTTTAAGGGCTTTTCTCAAAAGCTCACTTAACAAATTCTTATATATCTCTGACCACTGCTATTTGCATGAGGGTTAAGAAATATAAATATTTAGCTGGGCACTTTGCCACCCCAAGAGTATAGGCATTCTTTTACTAAAAAGGGAGAATGGATTAGGTTGGCAAATAGCTATCTCTGCCTTGCTCATCCAAGCCCTTGACCGTATTGTTGCACATGGTACTTTGTCCTGGTAACTTCAATGTTTTTTTGCATATGGATATCCAGTTTTCCCAGCACCATTTCTTGAAGAGATGATTCTTTCCTCATTGAATGGTCTTGAAAGCTTTGTCAAAAACTAGTTGTTCAGGGGCTGGCCCAGTGGCATAGTGGTTAAGTTCGTGTGCTCGGTTCAGCAGCCCGGGGTTCACTGGTTCAGATCCTAGGCGCGGACCTACGCACTGCTCATCAGGCCATGCTGTGGTGGCATCCCACATACAAAATAGAGGGAGATTGGCACAGATGTTAGCTCAGGGCTAATCTTCCTTAGGAAAAAACAATTGTTCATAGATGTATAACTCTACAGACTCTCAATTCTATTCCACTGCTCTATAACTGTGTAACTTTCAGCAGGTACTGTTAGTTGGAAACCCCAGGTAAATTTTTGAGCTGGAACTTACAGTCAGTCTTCTGGGTACTTTACCAATATCCTTTCTTAGTGTGAGAACCACAGTGGACCTCTCTTACTTATGCAATGGCTGGGGATTGAAGGAATCTTCTAACTGACCTTTTAACTTTAACACTTAGTACAGTAGGCAAACCAACAAACACAAAGAAAAAAGACTAGTATATTTGACTCTAATAGCCCCAAATTATTCATCATTTTATACCTAAGGCTCTAAAATAAACTTTCATTATTTGCCTTTTAGAGTTCAATCTATATTTTCTTTAAGTTTAGGAATAGGAAGAACATAGATCCCCAACAAATTTTAGATGCTGCATATGTGTATGAGTGGCTGAAAGTGATTTGATGCATAATGAGATTGCCCCCCAAAAATGTTCTGGTTCTTTTTTCATTGTTTAAATGCAACAGTGGATCCCTTGATGTCAAGTTTATTTGAAACAAGTAATGTGCCCTTGGTAGGAGTATTCATTTCTGCAAATGCTCAGAAGTTATGCTTGACATGCCAATATGAAATCATGAGTTTTTGTGAATGAGTTTTTGTTTTCCAATCTATTTGGAAGTCTACTTTAATGCCATAAAATCACAAGCAGTCTATTTGACTTGGAATGAGTTTTATTATCACCGTAAAACCTAGTTATTAGGAATTTTGTTAAACAATTTGGTTATGGTTGATTTTACAGCAGAAGAGTCCTCTCCTAAAATATACACAGACACATATGCACCCTTCTATCTAAGCAGACATCAATCTTGACCCCTTTACTGGATTGTTGGGCATCAACTGGGAGCCTCAGAGAATGTAAGGGAAAAAATACAAGCTAGTGAAGACATGAGTTGTTTTGAATAGAGTCAGGCACAATGACAAATGGGCTTCTGTTGTTGTTGTTACAGGCGGGATGCGCGGACTGCTGGCCTGTTACATAACTAAAGACTTCCTTTTGCTTGTAAATGTCAAGATCAAACAGAGGTCAGTTTTAAATAGCTGACCGGGTGCTAATAAATGTGACTTTCTCGTCTAAGAAAAAGCAAAAGGCCTTGTCCCTTATGAGTCATGGCTCCGCTGATAAGAGCAGGTATCCTCTTGTATGGGTATAATCTGCATTTTCGTCATAAGATTTTCTCAGAGATGGCAAACTAACTTTAACTTTGCTTTATCTCTATAAGGAAATTAGTAAGTTAGGTATATGTTTTTGTTCAATTATTCATATATTCATTCAATAAATATTTATTGAGCCTATAATGTGAGCTAGACATTCTTCTAGATACTCCCATGTATCTTAGCTCATACACTTCTCCCAAAGGCCCTGGAAAATTGTATCCCTGCTTTGCAAATGATGAAAGCTCTTTTGTGAGATTTCAGCCCTCTTGTCTGCTCTGTGTATACATTCTCCCTTGGTGACCTGCCTTTAGGGCACACAATCTGCAGAGAAGAACCAAGTCTTCATCATTAGTCCTGATCTTCTTCCTGACCCCAGATCTGAATATTCAGCTGCCTACTAAATAGCTCCACCAAGGTTCTCACAGTCAACTCAGGCTCTGCCTGTCCATTAGCTTCCTGCCCCAAATCTGTTCCTTCTCCCACACCCCCTAGGCCAAGGATAGGTGCCACCAGCCACCCTGTGGCTCATATCCAAAATCTGTGCTGCTTTGATTCTTTCCTCTTCTTCACCCAACACATCCAATCAACTGCTAAGGACTATGAATGACTCCTCTCAAAGAGTTCTTGAATTCATCTTCTTTTCTCTATCTCTACCAGCATTGCCCTTGTCCATGCCACCAACTGCCGACGTCTTCCAGCTTTACTTTCATTGTAGTCCTTGTTTAATGGCTCCTCCACACCACAGCCAGAGTGAAGATTTTACAACACAGACCTCAGATTTCCCTTTTGCTTAAATCCTAAATTATTGCCCTTTTCCTTTCAGGGTCAAATCCATGCTCCTTAACAGATCTTACAGTCATTAGTGATCTGATCCCCTACTTGTTTCTCCAGTTTTATCTTATGCTACTCCAGGCATATCACTATTACACCACTTTCAATTTCTTGAAGGTATGATATTTTCTCTTACCTTCCTCATCTAAGAAAAAACGAAAGGCCTTCTTTCTCAGGGTTAAGTTTTAACTAATACATCGTCTATCCTCTGTTTCTGCCTAGAATTGCTCTCCTCTGCTCCCACAACCTCCTCTCACCCCCTTTCTCACTATCCAACAAATCCCAACCAATTCCTCCTTTCAGATCTTGAATTAGATGCCACTTCCTCCAAAATGCTTTTCTTTCTCCTTCAAGTTTGGGTTAGATGTCCTTCCTGGGTGCTCTCATAATCCCTCTCCCACTTCCCCACCACCACCAATTGTAATTGTCTATTTGTCTGTATCTCCCACTACACTATATTTCCCATTGAAGAAGTTCAGATAGTGACTTTCCTAAGGTCTCACATCAAGTTAGGATTCATCCACTTATCTCTCTGATATCAAAGCTCATGCTCTTTCCATTATAACAATTGGAGTTGACCTATAGGCAATCGGGAGCCATTAAATGGTTTGAAGGAGGCATATTCAGATTTGCAATCTGAGAGAAAACTCTGAGGGTACTGAGAAGGACAGATTTGTGAAGAGACCAGAGCCAGGCATATCAGTATGTAGGTTCTTGCAAAAATTCAGTTTAGAAATGATAAGTGCCTATCAGTGGTGAAGAGAAGACAGAGACAAGAAATATTTACAAGTTGGATTTGGTGATTAAATGGAAAAGTAGTATTCAAGACTGATCCCAAGTTTCAGGTGACTGGATGATCTGTGACCACCTCAACTATCTTATGTTTGAATCATTAGGTGTTAAAGGTGATTCATTTCCTAGGGCAGGCTCCATGCAGGCTCAATTTAACCCATGTGTGCTCTGGACTCTTCTCAAAACTTTGTAATTTGAATTTCCTCATTTAGGTGTTCTGAATGTTGCAGTCCTTTGATATTACATCAAACGTTTAACCTATTTCTTAGAAATAGGTTTTTCTTCTTCCCATTTTCAGTCCATGGGGCTTCAAAGAGAAAGTTTTGGATGATTATGTGTTTTGTGTATGAAGATCTCATTTATTAGCCTCAAGAACCGTTTAATGTTTAAATTTGGAGTTGTATAAATACAGGTCTCTTGACATTGTTGAATGGGTGTATAGTGACAGGCAGTGCCTGATACCCTTCAGGGGATATTCAAAGTCAAAACTATTTGCCTAATATCAGGTTATTGGCCTTTTCCACTATCATTCTTTCACAAGTAGACAAAGAAGTTTTCCAGATGCTACATGAAAGATTGAGCACAGAGCATGTATGAGAATCCAGCTGTCCTTCATTAAGTCAGACATTATGGAGATTTGAGGAGAAAGGAAAACCTCTGAGAGAAACTCAAGGAGAGCAGAATGCATTTTCCCCAAGCCAGGGAGTAAACTGTGTGAGTCCTACCAGTAGGACTGTGTCTTGTTCCATGAAAGTGCTCCGAGAATGTGCCAGAACTTAGATGAACTGGCTGTATTCTAGGAATGGGTCCTAGGTCCCCGTAGTTGTTGGCTTTAATTTCTCAGAACCTGACATTATTGCTTTTTGACATTTACATCCAAGTGTTTGACCTTCACGTCAAAGTCAATGATTAATTGTCTCACTTTTTCCCATGTCTCATTTCTCTCTGGTATTCTTATCTATTCATAAGTCCCAGGGAGCTTTTTTGGAGATTAAAGGAATCTTAGGAATCTCTATGCCTGGACCCCTAATTTTATATTTCAATTATCAATTGATCTTTCGGTAAATATTTCTGTTTTCACTCAGAGCTTCAATGTTCCTTCATTACTCAGAGTCCTCCCCTCCCCCCAAATTTTCGACTGCTCTGGGTTGAATTCTATCCCCTCCAAATTCAAATGTTGAATTTCTAACTTCCAGTACCTCAGAATATTACTTTATTTAGAAATAGGGTTATTGCAGATGTAATTAGTTAAGATGAAGACATATTGGAGTAAGATGGGCCCCTAATCCAATATAGCTGATATCTAAATAAAAAGTGAAAATTTAGGCACAGGCATAGAGGGAGCGAGTCATATGAAGATGAAGGCAGAGACCAGGGAGATGCTTCTACAATCCAAGGAATGCCAAAGATTGCCAGTAAATCACGAGAAGCTAGAAGGAGAGGCATAGAAGATTCTTCTTCACAGCTCTCAGAAGGAACCAACCCTACCAACCTATCTACCAACCTACCAAGGTTACCAACCTACCTTGATCTTGGACTTCTAGCATCCAGAACAGTGAGACAATAAATTTATGCTGCTTAAGCCACCCAGTTTGCAAAACTCATTTACAGCAGCCCTAGCAAACTAATCTAGGGGATAATATGCTTCTAAATTAAAGGCCTTTGGAGGTCTATTTTAAGATGAGCATGAACCTAGAAATGGCTGCAAAGAACTTAAAAGCAGAAATATTAATAAATGTAAAAGTCTGTTTTGTCTAGGATGGGGATAGGATGAGGAATTTGTTGTTTGTTTTTAGCCATAAAATTGAAATGAGGCCAACCCAGTTCTGTGAAATAAACGTTATCTTCAGACACACGGGTTCCTGCCCATTTCACAGGTAGGATAGATAATTTTTAAAGTACTTGACTCTGTTGTTTATTGCCAAGAAATCTCATAGTTTGTGGTACTAGTCCAACTCAGTTTGTGAAACATTTAGCATAAGGGAAGTGTTTGTTTTTAAATGAAGTCACTCCTCTCTCTGTAGCATGAACTCTGCAAGGTTTGCCAAGACTCGGTTTGTTTTTGATTGGTTTTTGAGTGACACTGGAAACCTATACTGCAATATTAATTGCTATGTATATGTGTGTGGGGGTTGTAGAGGAGAAAATCTAGGAGAAGAGACAACGAGAGGAGATAAACATGAAAATTCACATTACTTAATGGGGTGGGGGTTTTTTTGCTGAGGAAGATTTGCCCTGAGCTAACAGCCGTGCCAATCTTCCTTTACTTTTTTTTTAGTATGTGGGCCACCAGCACAGCATGGCCACTAACAGAGCAGTGTAGGTCTGTGCCTGGGAACCTAACCCTGGCCGCCAAAGTGGAGTGTGCTGAACATAACCACTAGGCCACCAGGGCTGGCCCCAGTGAGGTGGTTTTAATAATTATATTCTGTGATTTGTTGGGTGGATGATGAGGGAAAGAGAAGTTTTAAATTATTTGTGGTTTAAACATATGGATGGGTGGTTCCATTTATTGAGAGAGGAAAGTCTGGGGAAGGTACAGATTATGAGGAGCTCATTTTGAATACATTAATTTTTAGATGCCTAGTGTACATTCAAGTGACAAATACTGAGTAGGTTGTTGGATATATATTTTTTAGTCTGAAGTTAAGTGGTGGTATGTAAAAAAATTGGGAGTCATCAACAAATGACTAGTGTTTAAACTGTGGTACCTAGTGAGATCAGCTAGATAGAGAGAGAGTTGGGTCCAGGACCAAACTCTCAGATTTCTACATTCAGAGGATTGAAAGAGGAGGAAAGTCTAGGCAAGGAAACTGAGAATCAGGAAGAAATCCAGAAAATCGTGTCCTGGAAGCAGAAACAAGATAGTGTTTCAAGAGGCATGGAGTGCTCAAATGTGTGATTTACTGGGAGGTTGAATAAGATGACTAGAAATTTGTCCACTGCATTTGGTAAATTGAGGATCATAGGTAACCTTGACAAGATCAGTTTCAATAGAGTAGTGGAGGGCAGCAGCCAATTGAAGAGAGATTAGGAGAGAAAAATAATTCAGGGCAGCTCTCTTCCCAGCCACTGGGAAATTTTTTTCTGTAGTTATGAGAGAGAGAGAGAGAGAGAGAGAGAAGAGCCAATGATGGTAGACTGAGAGAATTCTGAGAATCTAATTTGAGACTCAGTCTAGGGGTGCCTCTGCTTCTTAGTTAAATGAACCAATTAATTCTCTTTAACCTAAGCCAATTTGCTCTGAGTTTCTCCAACATAACTGAAATGGTCCTAACAAATAGAGTGATTAGTGAAATATCCGAAACTCAAGCTTAGTACAACCGCCACCAAATGAATACCCTCTAGCCTTTTTCTTGATTGTGGCTATGAATAAAAAAGGACAAAGAAGGCTCCCAGAGGTCAGAAACAGAATCAAACAGGTTAGAAACCCCCACTCACTGCACTGTCAGGACAGGCCTCATTATCTCTGTCTAGTAGAATGTGGTGTTTGCAATGGCCAGTAACAACTGTAAGTTGTTTTGCCTTGTCCCTATTTCTAAAGGGTAATCATATTGTGATTGTCCTTTCTTCCCTGTATTTTGGACATATTAGGGAAGGTACCTTTTTGATTTAGTCTTTAGGTGCCATATCATGATGGATCGCATCTGGATCTGATTCAGGGAGGAATACACATAATTTGGAGATTTCAATGTATAGCCAGATGCAGTAACTTGATATAACATTGGGTTGTCTCCTTTTGGGAGGTGGTAAGTGCGTTTTTGAATTAATGTAGAATAGATGCATCTTATTATGCAGGAGCACTTTGAGAAATGCATACACTTATGAGCATAGGGTGTAATTGTGCTGAACACCCAGAGGGTGGACTTTAATTGGCCTCTGTTTTTATGTCTACCTTTTCTGGAAAATGGCTCCTCCTGGCTCCAATCTTGTAATAATTCTGTGACTGCCAACCACTGTATTCCTCTCTAGAGGGGATGATCTTTGAGCACACGACCGAAGTCCAGTCAATTATGATATCCCAATTTTCGATATCCCATAAAGATCAATCCAGGAGAGGTCATATGAACAAAGATGGGTCAAATGGAGTCCTTTTTCAAGTCCTTTTTCAATTTGAGACTGGGAGACAAATTGTCTTACTATTGAGGTCATTAGGGCTATAGGTAACATTTTCCCACAGTGTGAAGAAAGCTTACCTGCACTGAGAAATAATGAGGCCGACACACAGTAGCAGCACTGATATAGAGGAAAAAAAGAGACAGAATACTATGACTTCTTCTAAGGTTGTGGAATCTAGTTGTGAATGAAACAAAAGTCTACTTCTGACTCCCCAGTTATATAAACCAATAATTTTTTTCTTTAAAAAAAAAGAGTGAGAATATTGTAAGAAACTGACAATGGTGTGGGTAGGCAATCATTTTAAGAAGTTTGAGTGGGAAAAGAAGCGTAGAAATAGGAGGATGACTGGACATGGAGGCAGGGGAGAGTTCAATGAACAGCTTTCATTCATGGGACTTACTATAACATGTTTATATGCTGAATAGAATCACCCAGAAAGAGTGAGATAGATAATTCAGAAATGGATGGGGAGGAGTACAGATATTACAGGAACAAAGGCTTTGTGACAGAGGAGATGGAATTCAAAGCCAAGTGAAAGGACTGGCCTTTGATAATCAGAAGACTATCTTCATTTGTTCAGTAAGGACGTTTTCCCCTTCAAGTAACAGAAACCCAATTAATGTAATGTAATAAGGCTGGCTATCTATCATCTTACATAAGAATAAGTCCAGCAGTGGGGCAGTTCCAGGGCTGGTTAATTCAGTGGCTCAAGAATGTCACCAAGAACACAGATGTTATCCATCTTTTGGTAGAGCCAACCTCAGTGTTCACTGTATCATACTTGTAAGATATCTGCAGCAATTCCAAGCATTACATGCAGTCGAAACATCCTGAGAAAAAAAGATGTGCTTCTTCCTGTATGTCTTTTTAAAAAATCTGGTAAAATCCTTCTCCTCAGGCTCCAGGGGCCTCTCCTGGGTTGCAGGCCCATGCCTAAAATAATCTTTTATGCCTGGGAATGAGACCAACATTGCTGGCTTAGTTCAATTGTGATTCATTCCCTGGGGCTGGATAAGGCCAAGCTCCCCTAAACACATGGCTGCTAGCTAATCCAAATTAGGTGTCTGGTAGCAGGCATAAACAGGGAAGCAACTGTTGGGAAACAGATTAGCAATGTCTGCTGCAGGAAAGTTTATATATTGGCTAGTGGGAAGGTGAGGGAGTAGCCATCTGGCAACTTCTATTTTTTCAGTGAATTATTGATGAGGTGGTCATTTGGGGAGAGGGGTGGGGCTGGAATTTTGAAGAGAGATAAAGTAAGAAGTGATACTTGAGGAAAGAATAGAGAGTAATAAATAGTTACCTCAGAGAAAAGGAAATCCAATTTACTAGGAGAAAAATATAATGAAATTTTGATTTCAGGGTAGTGTTGAATACCCATCTGAGATTTGTGTTCATTAATTTAAAATGAAACCAGTCAATCCAATGTTATTTATTTTTTTGAATAGCATTCAATGAACGGATGTAATGCTAACAACTTTCTTGACCACTGACAGCTAACTCAAAAGTCATTTTATTTTACTCTGTGGAGGTGAAATTCACATAATATACAATTAACCATTTTAAAGGATGTAATTCGGTGGCATTTAGTGCACTGACAATGTTGTGGAACCACCGCCTCTCTCAGTTTTAATACTTTTTCTTCACTCCAAAAGAATTAAGTAATCCATTAAGTAATCCTCATAACCCTCTCCTCCCATCCCCCGACAACCAATGATATGCTTTCTGTCTTTATGGATTTACCTATTCTGGATATTTCGTATGAAAGGAATTATACAATATGTGACCTTTCATATCTGGCTTCTTTCACTTAGCATAGTGTTTTTGAGGTTCATCCAAATTATAGCAAGTACCGGTACTTTGTTCCTTTTTATGGTTGAATAATATTTCATTGTATGTATACAACACAATTTGTTTATCCATTCATATGTTGATACACATTTGGTTTCCACCTTTTAGCTATTATGAATAATGCTGCTATAAACTTTCATACACAAGTTTCTGTGTGGATATATGCTTTCATTTCTCTTGGACACATACCTAGGAGTGGAATCATTGGGCCATACGGTAATTCTATTTTTAACTTTTTGATGAACCACCAAACTGTTTCCCACAACAGCTGTACTATTCTACATTCCCACTAGCAATGTACAAATGTTCCTATTTCTCCACATCTTCACCAACACTTTTTATTTTCCATTTGTTAAATTAGAGCCATCAGAATGTCTATGAACTGGAATCGCATTGTGGTTGTGATTTGCATTTCCTTATTTTAATGACCAATGATGTTGAGCATTTATTTTTTTTTGGAACTAGGAAACTCTTCCAATTTTATTCATAAAATTATTAATCAAAATTGTGAAAGTAGATTTACAGAGCCACATATCAATAACAAAATGGGAAGGAAATGAAACATTGCAGAGACATCTTGAAAAGTTCCAAAGAAATACACACTAGGCTAAAAATCTACACGATTGCACAATAGGTTATATTCATTCCTGCATTTTCTCAATAAGTTCTTCTTTACATTTATCTTTTTCTTTCGTGAGGAAGACCAGCCCTGAGCTAACATCTGTGCCCATCTTCCTCTACTTTATATGGGACGCCGCCATGGCACGGCTGACGAGCAGTGCGTCAGCAGGCGCCCGGGATCCGAACCGGCGAACCCCGGGCTGCCAAGCGCAAACTAAACCGCTGCGCCACCGGGCCGGCCCCCCTACATTTATCTTTCTCTTTTCCAACTTGTCCAGATTTGGCTTTGAGTTCATGAATTTTTTTCTGGTCTTTGTCCAGTTTCAGCCTGATCATAATCACCCTGCTCTGGTAAATGCCCATGTGGACAGTTGTGACATCAGCCTTCTCGTGCTGCACCTGCTCGATGCAGGTGACATATTTCTTTCTGTACATCTGGACTACCTTGCTGATTTGCTGACCTTTGTAGTGTCCTCAAACCACCTGAACCTTGTCACCCTTGCAGATCAGCATGAACGGACATTGTACTTCTGCAGCTCTTTGGAGCAAGGACAACATGATCTTTCTGTGCACGTGTGAGGACACAGTGAGGTGATATTTGTAGTTTTTGCTGCCTTCCAAGATCAGGAAGACATCAAACTTCATGGTGATGTCTACTGGGCACTGGGTGGGCTCTTGAACATCTTTTCATGTGCTTTTTGACTGTTTGTATATCTTCTTTGGAGAACTGTTTATTCACGTCCTTTGCCTATTTTTAATTGAGTTGTTTGTCTTTTTGTTGTGGGGTTGTAAGAGTTCTTTGTATATTCTGGATACTAAATCCTTATCAGACATATGATTTGCAAATATTTTTCTCATGCTGTAGGCTGTCTTTTCACTTTCTTTTTAATGTCATTTACTGCACAAAAATTTAACTATTTTTTGTTTCGTTGCTCGTGATTTTAGTATCAAAAAATCCATTGCCAAATTTGAGATCTTGAAGTTTTTTCCCTATTTTCTTCTAAAATTTTTATAGTTTTTGCTCTTATATTTAGATCCATGTTCAGTTAATTTTTGTTATGGAGTGAGATAAGGGTACAACTTCATTATTTTGCATGTGGTTATCCAGTTGTCCCCGCACCATTTATTGAAGAGACTTTTCTTTACCTATTCAATGGTCTTGGCACTCTTGTTGAAAATCAATTGGCTATAGATGTTTGGGTTTATTTCTGAACTCTCAGTTCTGTTCAGTTGGTCTATGTGTCTATCTTTATGCCAGTATGACACTGTTTTGATTACTATAGCTTTGTAGTACGTTTTGAAATTGGGTAGTGTGAGTCCTCCAGCTTTGTTGTTCTTTTACAAGATTGTTTTGGCTATTCTGGGTCCTTGAGATTCCATATGAATTTGAGGATTGACTTTTCCATTTCTGCAAAGAAAGTCATTGTAATTTTAAGAAGGCCTGCTTTGAATTTATAGTTTGCTTTGGAGAGTATTGCCATGTTAATATTAAGTTTTGCAATTCACGAAAATGGGATATCTTTCCATTTATATAGGTCTTTAATTTCCTTCCACAATGTTTTGTAGTTTTCAGTGTATCACTCTTTCACCTCCTTAGTTAAATTTATTCCTTGGTAGTTTATTCTTTTGGATGCTGTTGTGAGTGGAACTGTCTTCTTTATTTCCTTTTTGGATTGCTTATTGCTGGTTGTATTAATCATGCCTTTTATTTTCTATATTTCAGATGATTTGACATTTGGGGCCTTGCTGATCCCAGAGAGACTGCCCCTCCCAGTGCTAGTCAATTCCTAGAGATAGTAAATGACTTTCCTGGGAGCATCAAGCAATCCAAACCCATATCCCCACCACCTCCTCTATCAGGCTCTTAACACTCAGGGTCATTATTCTCCTACCCTAATCACCCCAGGTCCAGGTACCAGACAACTAGGGACAACCTCTATGCTCCAGGGCCCCCTGAAGTTATTCAAACTAGGCAATCCTAAGCCTGCTTATCCTGACTCACCCCTTCCTTTCCACAGAAACTGTAATAAATGCGCTTGCCTGCATTTTACCCTTGCTTCCTCTAACTCCTGACTGACTCTGGTAATTCCCCATGTATCCCCTCCACAGTGTGGCCCCCCCATGGTGTGGCATGACCCTCTTCATGGGAACTGTAACAAACTATCTTTTCAAGGGCAGTGATCTCCTGATCTGTTGGCTTCACCATACCCGAATAATAATAAAACCTACACTTTAAAACACTAGTATATAGCAAACAGATTTTTGTGTGTTTATCTTGTACCCTGAAACCTTACTGAATTCATTTATTAGCTCTAGTAGTTTTTTGTGGATTGTTTGCAATTTTCTATATATAGAATCATGTCATCTTCAAATAGAGGTAGTTTTAGTTCTTCATTTCCAATTTAGATGTCTTGTTTTTCTTTTCTCTTGCCTAATTGCCCTGGTAAGAGACTTTCAGTACAAGACTGAATAGCAGTGTGGAAAGTAGGCATCCTTGTCTTCTTCCTGATCGTGGGGGGTAATCTTTCCATCTTTCACCAATGAGTATGATGTTTACTGTGGGTTTTTCATAAATGCCCTTTATCATGTTGAGGAAGTATTCCTTTTTCCTAGTTTGCTGAGTGTTTTTATCATGTTTAATTTTGTCAAAATTTTTTTACACTGATTGAAATGATCGTGTTGTATTTCTCCTTCTTTCTATTTTTGTGGTGTATTACATTAATCGTTTTTTTTTTTTTTTTTTTTTTTAATATTGAACGACCTTTGCATCCCTGGGATAAATCCCACTTGGTCATAGTGTATACCTTTTTAAATATGCCATTGAATCCAGTTTGCTAGTATTTTGTGGAGGATTTTTGCATATACATTCATAAGGGCTATTGGTCTGTACTTTTCTTGTAGCATCTCCATCTGTCTTTGGTATTAGGGTAATTTGTTAGGAAGTGTTCCCTCCTCTTCTATTTTTTGAATGAGTTTGAGTAAGATAACCGTTAATTGTTCTTGAAATGTTTGGTGAATTCACCAGTGAAGCTACTTGATCCCAAACTTTGTTGGGGGAAGTTTTTGATTACTGATTCAATCTCTTTACTCAACAGGCCTACAATATTTTTTTCTTGAATCAGTTTTGGTAATTTGTGTGTTTCTAGGAGTTTGTCCATTTCATCTAGATAGTCTAATTCGTTGGCAAACAAGTGTCCATAGCATTCTTTCATAATCCTTTTAATTTCTGGAAGGTTGGCAGTAATGTCCCTACCTTCACTTCTGTTTTTGGTTTTATCTTTTCTCTCTCTTTTTTAATTCAATATAGCTAAAGATTTGCCAACTTTATTGATCATTTCCAAGAACCAACTTTTGGTTTCATTGATTCTCTTTAGTGTTTTTCTATTCTCTATTTTGTTTATCTCTGCTTTAGTCTTTATTATTTCCGTCTACTGGCTTTGGATTTAGTTTGCCCTTCTTTTTCTCCTTCTTCAAGGTATGAAGTTAGGTTGTTGATTTGACATATTTCTTCTTTTTAATGTAGGTATGTTCAGCTATAAATTTCCCTCTGGTGTTGTCTTCGCTGTATCCCATAAGTTTTGGTGTGTTGTGTTTTTCTTTTCATTCGTTTCTAAGTCTCATCTAATTTTCCTTGTGATTTCTTCTTTGACTCATTGATTCTTTAAGAATGTTGTTTATGTCATTTTCAAATTTTCCAGTTTTCCTTTTGTTTTTGATTTCTAGCCTCATTTCATTGTAGTTGGAGAAGGTACTTTGTATAATTTCAATCCTTTTAAATTTATTGAGAATTATTTTATGGCCTAACATATGGTCTCTCCTGGAGAACGTTCCATGTGCACTTGATAAGAATATTTATTCTGCTCCTGTTGGGTGGATACTCCTGTACATGTCTGTTAGGTCTAGTTGGTTTGTAGTGTTGTTCAAGTCTATTTCCTTATTGATCATCTGTCTAGATGTTCTATCCGTTACTAAAAGTGTGGTACTGAAGTCTCTAACTACTCTATTATTGTTTATTACTGTCTATTTCTCCCTTAAATTCTGTCAGTGTTTGTTTCATATATTCTGGGGGTCTAGTGTTTGGTGTATGTACGTTTATAATTTTGATGAATTAACCCTTTTATCAATATATAATATCCTTCCTTGTATTTTGTAACAATTTTGACTTACTATCTATTTTATCTGATATTAGTATAGCTGCTCCAGTCCTCTTTTGGCTACTATTTGCATGGGATATCTTTTTTCATCCTTTCACTTTCAATCTATTTGTTTCTTTGAGTCTGAAGTTAATCTCTTGTAAGCAACATATTGTTGGATCATGTTTTTTATCCATTCTGCTAGTCTCTCTCTTTTAATTGATGAGTTTAATCTATTTACTTTTAAAATACTACTGATAATGAAGGATATACTTCTGTCACTTTGCTATTTGTTTTCTACGTATTGTATCTTTCTGTTCCTCAATTCCTCCAATGCTGCCTTCTTTTATGTTTGATTTTTTCTAGTGTACCATTTTGATTCCATTTTCTTTTTCTGTCTCTTTTTTAGTTATTTGCTCCTATAATGGGTTAGTATTATATATGTCTGTATGCTTGTTAATATCCATAGGTCTCTTAGGCTCTGTTCATTTCTTTTTATTCTTTTTTCTTTCTGATCCTCAGACTGAGTAATTTTAGTTATCATGTCTTCAATTTTGCTGATTCTTTCATCTGCCTGCTTATATCCACTGCTGAACATTTCTAGTGAATTTTTCCTTTCAACTATTTTGCATTTCAACTCCAGAATTTATACTTGGTTTCCTTTTATAGTTTCTATTCCTTTATTTGTATCCCCTACACATTCATACATTATTCTTCTGATTTCCTTTACTTCTTTGCCCTTGGTTCCTTTAAACTCTTTGAGCATATTTAAGATAGTTAATTTAATGTATTTGTCCAGTAAGTCCAAAAGTCCAATGTCTGGGCTTCCTCATGGATGGTTTTTATCAATTTCTTTTTTCTTTTGTTTGGTAAATGGGCCTAACTTTACTTTGTAAGCTTTGTAATTTTTTCTTGAGAATTAGACACTTTGAATATTGTAATGTGGTGTCTCTGGAAATCAGACCCCTCCCCCCAACCCCAGCAAGAATTGCTGTTGTTGCCGGTTGAGGGCTGTAGTTGTATATTTGTTTAGTTACTTTTCCAAGCTAATTTTGCAAAGACTATATTTCTTGTCATATATGGTCACTAAAGTCTCCTGTTCCATTACCTCTGCAGTTAGCCAGTGACATGGCAGAGATTTCCTTGAATGCCAGTCTCTTTCTTCATCAAGTGCTTCCCTGGATGCTGCAAGTGTCCTACTAGACTCTAGAGTTCAGAGATGGTTGGTTCTGACAGTTCTTGCCAGCTCAATAGCTATCTAAGTGGAGGCACCACATCCTGAAGCTTCTGACTCTGCCATCTTCTGTGAAGTCCAAATCATTTTGTTTTAACTATTATCTTGCATATGATTCTAAAATATATCAGTACACTTTCTTGACTGCATCAATAAACTGTACGATGGATACAGTTTATCTTTCTTTGACTTTTAACTGTGTTGCAATACCTTTATGATCTTTCAGTGAACACTGGGGTAAATATTTAAAGTTGAATTTTTTGAGTGGATTCACACAGCCTCAAATGTATAATGTGGAAGTTATCATTTTGTTTTACATAATTCTTAAGATAAATGTTCGTGCTTTTTAAATCATCTCTTTCCTCTAAATTACTTAGGTCCGTGGGGAGAGGGGAAGGGGACCTGCTCTTCAAAAGGAGTCAGAGGTAGAAAATTAGCCTCCCAGCATCATGTGAATCATATGTTCTAGCAAAGGTGGCTAATTAGGGTACATAAAAATTTATCATTTAAGAAATAGATGCATTTCTACTCTTTATTTAAAGCAGATACCTGATACTAAGTTGAACTGAGCTTTTGTTTCTATGCTCTTTCAAATAGTTACTCTGTAAAACCAAGTAGTTCTTACAAAAAAGGAAGAAAAGAATAGAAAGAGAAGCTTTAAAAAGAAAGCAATTCCCAAGGTCCTCAGAGTTTTTAAATTCAATTGTGGTATCTTGCAGCTGCTAACTTGGATTTCTTCTTACTTACTTTGATGCCTTATTTTCTGTCCCATAATTTGGATGTGAATTTAGGCAGCATTCCTAGGGGCTTCCTGAATTAAAAATTAGACTTTGAAAAGTCCTAAAACCCCCATCAAAACAATAAAGTGAATCCAAAATGACAGCTAACATTTTGCGACTCAGCAGTAGAGCACACCTTTTATGTGGTGCTTAAATTAAAATAACAAAAACAAAACCAAAAATCTCAGATGTATAATTTTCATTTTATTTTCCTGTTGTCTCTATTCTCTTCTTTCCTTTTGGATTATCAGGCTTATTTGATAGGCCATTTTCAAAGGGGCTGGGGAACTATCAATTGCTCTAAACCAATAAATAGTTTCATCATTATGTAATGGAATCCAACAGTAAATTATTAGTTCTTGCCCCAATATACCCACTTCAGGAGGAAATAATAAGATCCCTTTATTCTGCTTTTGTGAGGTGATGGTACATGTCAGAATTAAGACTCATAGTTTAAAAAGTTAATAAATAGAATGATCTTAGTAAAGATTGCTCCTGGCCAATTTGATTGTGTCTTGTTTTAAGTTTTGACAGAACTCTCCATCCTTCCTTTTGGGGAATTTACAATCTAGTTTGAATACATATGACGAGAGCTACCCTGTAAAAATATAGAAGGTACCGTAGTAAAATCCTACTATGGGTACCAAGGTCACAGCGTCAGTGAGTTATGGGTAAGACTAAAACACAGATCTCCTGACCCCAAGTCAAGGTTTTCTAGAGTTAAGCTGAATTTGAGCTAAATATATCTGAGCCAAAAGGATATTCAGACAGAAACTCCTTATGGGGGTGGGGGGAGAGATGGGGTTGGTATCTATATAAAAAAGAATCAGGATGGCAAGACAGAGTTCTCAGGTCTTAGAAAAAAAGAAAATAAACTTCCTTCAGAAAGACAAGTAAACAAGCGGAGAAAGAATGCTGAAGGCCACATAGTATGGGAGAAAAAACATCACAGGCTGCGTCTTGACAGGTAGCCTCAGAGTTACGGTTTGGATATGATATGGAACCCAGAGTTAGAGGCAGACAAATGTGGATCCAAATCCAACCTCTTTTATTAGCTGGATGCAAGCTAATTCACCCCTAAAAGCATACAGTCCCTCAATTTTTAAAATGGTGATAATAACAAATTATAAACAAAACTCCTTATAGGGTTTTGAGCAATGAAAGAAAGTAACATATATAGATAGCTCCTAGCAGAATGCTTGGTATGGGGTACATATCAAATAAATGTTAGTTACTGCTGTTTTTCCACGGGCTTTACTTACTTGTGGTCAAAAGCATGGAATTTTGGAATCAGAGAGTGTATCAGTAGAATGCTATGGTAGCAAGTGATAGAAAAGTCAACTCCTTAAACAATAAGGAAACTTACTTCTCGCTAAGTGCTAAGTCTCGAGGCAGGATGTGCTTCAAGATGGTTGATAAAACATTTCAATAAGGTCAGTAAGAACCCAGGTTATTTCTGTTGTCCACTCTTCCATTCAGAGAATGGCTTCATCATATGAGTGATTTCTCGGTTTGTAGGATGGCTACAGTAGCATTCATATCTGATAGGTGAGAGAGAGTGCTTCTCCAAATCATCAAAGTTCACCCTGTGCAGTATGAGTGGTCCAAATTAGTTTACATCTCCTCATACAATAACTGTTGCCAGAGAAAAGCCAGGCTCTGACTCTTATGATTATCAGGCCCCACATCTGGAGCTTGGGTCAAATTTGGGTTTAGGACCCAAATGTCTGCCACTGAAAACTTAGTTTCCAACACTTACTTGCTATGTCTTTGGGCAAGTTATGCAAACTTATTGAATTTATTGAATTTCCTCATCTGCAAATTTCATATTATACACTTTCATATTATATAATAGTTTTTAAATTTTCTGCCTTTCTGGGTAAAATGTGAGCTTTTTGAGAATATAAACAATATCACTTTCATTTTTTTTACCACCAAAGTCTTACATATAATAAATGTCCAACGTATTTCTTTAGCAAATAAATGAATAAGTATCTGTTGAGTGAATGAATAAAGGCCTGAAAAAACAGAAGGTAGGTTTAAAAGAAAGACAACCAAGTGGAGACTGGATGAATTACAGGCAGGATATGGGAACAAAATTTGCCAGATTGAAAAAGAATATATTTGAGAGAAAAAAATACCTGACCTAGAGAGGCCTTTTCCCTGAAGAATAGAGTGGTTGCAGGAAGTGAGCAAACCAAATACAATTTAAATTTAAGGCAACCAGTTCATAGAGGCTGTGACATCTTCAGATATTTTGTTTTACAATTTGAAAAGTAATAAATATTTGGATTAAAACCATGTAAATGCTTACTGCAATCCAGAGGAGGTAGAAGAAATAATAATAGCTACTGAGTACTTGATATGTTCCAGGTGTTGTTCTAAATTTTTCTCTTGTATAAACTCACATAATCCTCAAAACAAACCCATGAGGTAAGTACTATTCTTTTCATCCCCATTCCCACTTACAGATAGGAAGATCAAGCCCAGAGGGACTGAGTAGCTTGCCCAAATCATGTAGATAGTAAGTAGCAAACTGAGATTTTACCCAAAGAGTCTGTGTTTAGCCATTACACTATACTGTGTAATAAAATAGAATGGTGCTCAGAGAATCTAGACTACATTTCCAAACCGTCATGCACCCAAGAGTTAAATGTGTTAGTGCCCATGAGGAGCACCGCAGGCCTCCCAAGTCACTGAGAACCGAGTGGCCTGGCCAGCAGTTCAAGACGTATGTGTTTCCTCTGGCACTTCCCATTGCACTTTCATAATCTCCAGCATATAGCACAATGGCTGTGAAGAGTGCCAACTAAACAAAGATTTGTTAAGGGAATGATTGTGTGGATGGATGCATGGATGGATGGATGAGTAGATACATGCCAGTATATACAATGTGCTCACCTTATTCCCATAGCAGACCAACCTCTTCATGCTTCCCCATTTGGTAAATTGTCTTTAAAAACTTGCTGCACTTTTCAAGATGAGACAGTAAGCTTCACAATAACACTTGGAATAATACAAAAGAGATGCTTAGAGATAATCCATGCCTCAGAGGATACACTTGGAGTTGGAATGAGTACAAGGTTGTGTTTCCCTTTCCAGGGACTCTTTCAGAATTGTTGCTGAGCTGGACAGAAACAGCACAATAAGCAGCCTGAATGAATGGAAAAGCAGTCCAGGGACTCTCCAAGGGAACTGAGGGACTAGGGACTATCAAACTACCACTTTCCTCAAGAGGAATCTACAAACAGTAAAACAAAGACAGTCACCTTTAGACATTTCTTTGGTTACAGTTTAGCATAGATCTGCCTTTGATCAAACTTTAACTTGAAATTCCTGCATTTCCGTTCAACTCTGTCTACCCTGCTGCTTATATGGTAAACATTCAGGGGAGTTAGAACTGCTACTCTTTCTAGAGAGCTGTAGTCCCCCAAGAGTTAAGTTTCAAGAACCATATGTAAACCACAATACAGATTTCAGATTCAGCTGTACAAATAAAGTGCAATCTTGAAACATAATAAATTTGAGTGTTGAAATTGTTGAACTAGAAATCTCTGCCCATTGTAACTATGGGATTTCATCTCTTGCCCAGAAAGATCTTTATTATTAAAAATAAATAAAATCAACATTATTTCCTTATCTCTCTATACTAATCATTTGTCATTGATGAGGAATGTTCCAGAAGCCATTTTCATGTTTATTAGATATTGGTGGAAAGCAATTCGTTTATAAATTGGGCTTTTAAAAGAAGCTTTAAAAAATCACTATACTTGCGTACCCTTACAAGAAAGTGTCTTTAGCTTGCAGCCTCTGAAGGAACAAAATCAAAACTGCTTGAGCAAGTTTCCTGGCTGGAGGAAAAACTAGAGGCTCTGGACCATACGGAAGACAGCAGGGAACCATATGAAAAAATGGTTCTTGCAAAAGACCAGGTATGTCGTAGAAGAAAAATAATCTTTATTTTAAAAGTTACCTAAATTTATATGAACTGACAATTCTGCAGTCATTTCTGGCTGGGTTGGAAGTTATATTTAAGTTTAAGATGGTAAATAACAATTTCATATTTGCTAAATGTAATTGTATTCCCTGATGAATATTCACATACAAAAATGAATTTTGTTAGTAATATTTTTAAAGTTTGATATTTATCCTTTTGAACCATATTAGCTGAATATTCTATTTATTTTTTAAGTGGTATTGACTATACAAATATTTCTTAGTTTTCAAGGTTGAACTTAATCGAAGAATAATTTCTTTCTGTGTAATAAAACAAATTGATCAGAAAATTTGTCATATGCTTTCAATCCATTACTTTGTAAGAAGTTATTAATCTCTGACTCTGGACATTTATATATGTGTCATTATATAAATTTATCTCTTATTCACCCACATGGGTTTGTATCTTCCTTTGGAATGTATGCATATATTTGGAATATATATACATATCTTCACAAAAAAGACATATCCATATATTCCAAAGGCAGATAAAAACCCATACATATGTATATATGATACAAGCTGGATTAGCATTACCTGCAGTACATCAAGCAAACATTATTTTTCCCAACCATTTCCTAATTCTTAACATATTTGTGTATTTTGTCATTGTTCTTTTCAATAGAATGGAGGAGAAATAAGGATGGGAGTGATAATTTCTTTAATGATGATTTTCAAAATACCTAGCTGAGATAATGCTGCCATTCACAAAATTTGAGAACTAATACATATTTATATCTGGAATACTTTGAATATGTAAAAGGAAGAATTATGCACTTTGTTTCTAAACTTTTCTCCTTTTCAGTGCATTGAAAAATTACAAGCTGACGTGAAAGCTTCCCAGGAGCAACTTATAGCCCATGTAAGTGTTTTTCTCCTTTTCTAATCCCTTAATTTACATCATTATTATCCTGGAAATGAACAGATATTTTTCAGAAGTTATAACTGTGGTCTTTCTGCTGCCAACCAAATCACAAGGCTAAGAATCAGTATTTTTGCTGCCTCTACAGAATTGCTTTCCATAAATAGAATTCTGATTTATGTTGATGAACAAAACTGAGCTCTTATATATAAAACCAGATGGTCTAATCAGGTACCATCAGAATAAGAGAACTGAAAACTAAGGGTGGAAAGACAAGGAAGCCAGGCTGGGTCAGTGAGTGAATAGAAGTGGTAATTATATACACATTGAATACGGACCTAGAGCAGTGCTTCTTAAACTTTAGTATATCAAGAATTATCTGGAAAACTTTTAAGAATGAATTGCCTGGAGATTCTCCTACCTGTATGCCTAGGATGGGACCTGGGAATTTCCACTTCCAGGTGATGCTAGATTCAGGTGGTGCTGATGCTGCGTCTTTGGACCATATTTTGAGCAGCACTGTTTTATACACATTCATTCTGCCCCAGTCTTGTGGGTTTTAGGCAAGTGACCGTATAAATAACTCAGATACAGAATTGTCCATTTTCTGCTACAAGTACTCCCTTGAATTTCTAGGGTAAATTTCATTTATACATTAGCTTATCTTTGCTCAGAGAACAACTAATGAGCATCTCCTGCCACAATACCTTTGTGTATTCAGGCACATAAACCAGTAGTTGCCCTGCCACTGTCTCTTCCCAAGGATTGGAACAACCCTGATGCAGTAAGTGTCTCCTCAAAGACTTGCTCACCATCCTTTTGGTGATCTCTTCCATCTACGTCCTGGGTGCTGTGGGATAACATCTTCATTAAGAACACTGTTCAGTCATGTTAAATGGCCGATCTGAACAAGAACAAATTCCTAGGACAAATCTGAGACCCGGGAGGCTGCTGTCCAGAAGTTGTGCAGAAAAGACTGCAAAATAATAAATTCTGGTTACCATCCCTTTGGGGTTTGAAATGAGCTATCTGGATAAAATCATGGTAATTGCCCCATTTTTGTGCTAGGGTAGAGAAAAGTTAATCTGCTGCAGCAGTTAGCAGAGCTTTTAACTCTAAATCCAGAATCCTTTTTGGCATTGAATGCTCAATTGACCAATACTGAAAATGACTAAGGCCTGCATTTGTGACATATTCAGACAGAGGTACATCTCATTGGCCCAGTATTTTGTCGCAGATGCCTCTCCCCTGGCCTGCCCCTGAGGGTGCCAGATAATGACTGTTGTCAGAGGATGTCTCCTCCTGCCAGACTGATACCTACAGCCATATGCCCAAGGGGTTTTTAGCTCAGAATTTTTTAAGGAGAGCAGATTATTCACTAAGGTTCTGATATTAGCTTCCGGCATCTCGTCATGAAAAACTGATGAAGAAACATAGTCACAGGTGCCTTAGGGAAGTTCCTGCAGTATCTTCTTACATTGCCTAGCTTTTGTGGATTCTATTCCTGTACCATGCTGTTCCTGTCCCAGGCTTGTCTGAACTGGGATTTCTTCCTTGTATTAGGGTATTGATGTTATTGATACCAATGACTGAGATTTCTCCTATGTAGTTGTTCAATGTTCAGATTTTAATATAGCAGTGTAATCATCAAAGTTTTGCTTCAACTCATCAAGGATATTTAAATGAAAATAATATTAACAATAGTGTTTACTGAGAATGGATTACATGTCTACTATGTGGCAGGTGCTTCATATATTATCTATTTTAAATCTCAGTATAACCCAACAAGGTGGGCGTTATTCAGATAAGAAACCTGAGTCTTAGAGATTAGATCACTCGTCACACACGTTGATTCTGAAACCCATGCTTTTGCTATCACAATTTGCTGCCTCTCCAAATTATATTCTCCATGTGCCATTTGAGGTGTCAAATGGTGTTTATAAAGGTTCTGTCTCCAACCTCCTTTCTTTCTCTATTCACTCTGAGTGATTCATCAGCTCATAATGTTTCAACTCTCACTTCCATGCAAATAAACAACCCCCTCCACCCCCACCAAGTTATTTCTATCTTAATTATCCCCTGATTACAACTCCTTAGTGCTGTAATGAGCATTTCTTAAAACATTGTTCCTGGAAAAAACATTCCAAATGATGTTTATATGTATTCTGGAAAAAAAAAATGGGAGGGGCATTGGAAATTAAGTTAAATGGGTTTATTTACCGCAAGACTTATCAGTGCATAATCAATTGCCAAGAGGGTCATAGTATGTCATTTTCCATGGTGTTTGACCATGAATGACGTTTTAAGTGCACAGGTTTGGAGACTGCTGCCATATTGCATCAAATTAAAGCACTTTGCTTGCTAAATATGACCTGAAAATCTTGCTGACACCCCAGGCTTAGCATACAAAATCAAATTTATCATCTTCTATTCCCATCTCTTAAATACGCCCCTCTGTATTCCCCAGCCAGAGTGACTAATATCACACTGCTGTTATTTGTTCTAGATCCAACTACAAAGCGCTATTAAAATCCTACCTCTGTCTGCCTCCAAACCCCATTTCGTTAGTTGTCGGGCTCTGAGTCTGTTTCTACAAGTTATCTCACTTCCATGTCTTCTATTCCATTATAATGCCACTTCCCTAGCTCTTTTTGATCATCTTATATCTTAATTGGCCCCAAATTATTAACGTATGTGAGTTCAGAGCCTCTCACTGCCTCCCTCCCAATCACAATACAGCCCACTTGCTCTAACACCATCAAGCCCTGTTTGCAGAGGATAGAAAAGATAAAATCCATGCGTAAAGACTTGGGATGGGGGCAGCAAACCAAATAGAGCCAAAGGATAACTAACACTCACAGGGAGAAGGAAACCTACTGGAGTGGTAGAGAAGAGCGAGGAGATTAAGGGACAAAGGTGGTGGGAACAGAACCCTGTAGGTGGGGTGAGGTTTCTTCTAGGATAGGAGATTGAAAGGCTCCTGAGAGTTCTGGGGATGCTTAAGATGAGGAAATAACAGAGTATTAATAAGAGTTGTCGGGCAGTGCGTACGTGAACCCCCTTAAGTGTTTGAGAGCCATGTGTAAAGTTTGGAGATCCTTTCTGGGCTGTGCCTCCTGAATGTAACAATGCGGCAGGATCTGACCGCTGTAGTTGTGTCCTGATTTCCCTACCTCCACTCTGAGTGGGGTTTCCAAAGGACATCCCTACCCCTCATCTCCTTCTTCTTGCTCATGCCCCTCTCCCTGCCTCACACGGAACTGTCTATCTTTACTCCTCCAGTGTCAGCTGATGCTCTGTGACTTTGCTTGCTGTGTTCTCTTGGTCTGGACTATCCTTCCTTCTCTTTATTGAAATAGCTCTTACTCTTCTTGTAAGACTCGCATCAGGGATTGTCTTTTCCCTTAGTCCCCAGATTACCTTCTCTGGACTCCCATAGCCTCCTATACATACATCTATTTTAGCCCCAAATACTACATTTTATTGACGTTATCTGCCTCTACACCTGCCCCCCCCCAGACTCAAAGGTCAATGAGGGCAGCACCAAGAACGTATCTCTGTATCCACTACACCAAACACAGGGCCGGGCACATTGCAACCACTCAATACATTTTGCTGGATTGAATTGAATTTTACTCTGATCGTTTCCCCTGTTCCAAAGCCTAGAGTAAGACAATCGTTGCCCATTATCTCGGAATAAAGTCCAACCTCCTGACCATGGCACTTATCACACTGAAAATGAGAGTCTGACCCCTTTTCCTGCCTCTTCTCCATCATACATCTGTGACTCCCAAGTACACCCAGGTATTCCTGCCCTACGGGCTTTGCTCATAGTTTCCTTCCACCTGGAATATCTGTCCCCACCATAGTGTTTGCCAAATTTTTCCCCTTCTTCAGCAAGAGTGTTCCTTCCAGGAGGTTTTCCCTGACCATCAAACCAGAAGTAATCTCTCCTTCCTTGGTACTTTCAGAGCACTTCTGTGCACCTCTCTTCTGTCACTTGTCACACTGTGACCCACAATAGAATTATCTGATGTAGCCTAGCTCTTCCCCAAGACTGTGAGCTCCTGGAGCGCAGGGGGCAAGTCTGTTCATCTTCATGCTCCTCACAGTGTCTGGCTCAACGCCCTGTACAGTTTCATTGGAATGAATTTTTTAAATGGCTAAATTAAAAATAAAGTTCTTTTGGTATTTGAAGGAGCCCACTTTAACTCTTTTAGAAAATTACTTTATGAAATTTTACTTCTTCAAAGTGCCAGTTACATAAGGCGTTACTTTAATCTGAAATGGATACTTTCAAGGTGTTAACACGGATGGGACAAAAAGTAATGATCTCTTAGAATGGAAATAGAAGGAAAAAAATAGCAGAGAAATAAAATACAATTGTGGGAAACCCCTATTTCAAAAGAAGTAAGAAGAACATCTAAAGGAAACAGTGGTCTTAATATGAAATTTAACAGTCTAGGATCTTGGCTTCCTTTTATTGAGAGTTCACTCGTCTAGAACCCAATAGCTGAATTATATTATTGTATAATTAAATTGATGACTATGAAATGGAGAGAAGATACAGGCCTAAACATTTCAGACTGAGTTGTCACTGCTAATATTTTGAAGATTAAAATCTTATCCCATTAACTTTGCCTAGTTAAGTGTTGCCTTTCCCAAAGCACATGTGGGTGCCCGCTCTGAGCCACCCATAGGGCCAACCTGCCCTGGGTGTTTTTATCACTCCCTCCTGCAAGATTATTTATCTGCTTAGAGGCTTTCATGGGTTTAAACAAATATTTGAAGTGAATGTTTATATTCACTCAACAATAAGTGTTCATGTTAGGTCAATTTGAGTCAGAACTAGATATCTTAAGAAAAAAAATCCTTCTAAAATTAAAACCTTCCAAATTGTTGAATCCATAGCTTGTCTATTTTTAGTATGGGGGGGATGGTGGTATAAATACTCAGCCCTGTCCATCCATCCCATCATTGATGATCTAATTATCTGTGATAGTCCAGAGGTTTACCTCCTCTCCTCACCTCCATCCCAATGGCCAGCCCATCTCTTGGTCTAGCTACCCCCAAGACCTGACCAGGGCCAAAAGTTCTATAATATTCAATGGGATTATTTCAAAAAGAGAAATCTGGGTAACTAGATGGTAGACACTCAAGTGTTATGTTATTCTCTGTGCTGTCCTGTATGCTCTACATATTTTATAATACACTAGTAAGTTAAAAATATCCAGAAGAAGGAACCCTTCCAATGAATTGTACAGCATGCTTCAAGCCGTAGGATAGCGGAGTGTGTCTTTGAAATCAGAATCTCCTGGCCTACAGTTCCTGGGGACATACTTGGACCTGGAAGCAATGGTCCTGAAGCTCAGGGTAGAAACATAGGGCATGAAGGGACCACTATGGGCACCCATGACAAAGTTTTCCCAAAGAGTTGGTTTAACTTTTTTCTTTCCTTCTCTGAAGAGGCTATTAACTGCCATTTTACTTTCTAAGAAGCTACAAGAGCCCCCAACTTAGATCAAGTGCAGACTCCTCTGCCCTAGAATTCCAGGAGCTCCTTTTCCTACTATGACAGAGGACATGGGCTGTTTTTGCTGTTTTTTGGTTGCCTAACTTCCATTAACAGGCAACAGAACCTGATATCCTTTTTAGTTGCTTCTTTCCAATCATGTGCCGTCTTGGAGGGCCTATAATTCAAAGTAGCCTATCAGCTCCTAGCTGGGGAGTGGGCGTGTGCCCTAAGCCAAATGGACTCTTAATTTAGGTGAGGCAAGAGAGGAAAGACATTTGGAATTAATATCCTACCAGTGATGCCCAGGCATCATGGCATCTTGTGCTGCCAGGACCAGAACTGCTCTAGTTCCCTTCTTCTGAATCTGATTCCTGTCCATTTTAGGAACCAGCCAATAACCCTAATTAGTTCGAAGAAAATTCCCTTTTTCTTTAAGCTAATCAGAGTCAGATTCGGTTGTTTATAGCTGAGAGCTGTAATGTTTATACTAGCCGAGTAGTTCTCAAAGTGTGGCCCCTGGACCAGAAGCATTAGAGTCACCTGGGACTTGTTTGAAATGCAGACTTTAAGGCCTCATCTCATACTTCCTGAATCAGAAACTCTGGGAGTAGGATCCAGCAATATGTGTTTTTAAAGTCCTCCAGGTGATTCTGGTGATGGCTAATTTTTGAGAAGTACTGCACTGTCCAACAAAATCTCTACCACTTTTAGCCTAGACCCTCTGTTCTCACGAGAATCATTATCCCTGACCATCATCTCACTGTTGGGGGCCAGCCTCTCTGTCCTCACGCTCCTGCCTCTAGGAAACATCTTCAGGCCTGATTCTTAGTAGAACAAGCTGGGACTGCAGCACACAAGATGTGTTTGTTCAACTAACGAGGCAAACGGGAGTGATCTTGCTGTCTCCTCTCTCAATCCCACACTTCCATGCATTCTAGAAGTATCACTTCATTCCTGAAGCTTGTCCTAATTCTAAGGTAAAGTGACAGTAATTAATAACATGTTAGAGTCATATAAAATTTACAGTTTCCTAAATGCTCCCACCCACACTATGTCATTTATTTTTCACAAAAATCCGGTGAGGCAGGTATTACTCCTCCTCTGTCAGATGAAGAAAGTGAGAGTTAAAGACAGTAAGAACTCTTCTCACAGCAAACAACTAGTATGTAGCAAAGCAAAGACTCGGATGTAGATATTCTGACTCTAGGGCCCCTGTCTCATAAGCTTGATTTCACTTTTAGTTCAGAATTTTTGCCAAATATATATGTCAATACACATGCTGTTTGTGTCAATAAATTAATTTTTATGATCCTTTAAATTTACTGTAATCTACAGATCTCATGGCAGAGTTAATCAGCCTGAGAGACTTTGGTGGTAGGATCTAACAGAATCCTACCTGGAGCCAATGAGGAACGGGAAAATTCCTTCCATGTGGGCCATTCTGTTAGAGCCAGACATGTTAATCTAAATGGAAAATTCCTCAGTGATTATTTATGAGCAGAACCCGTTGGTACTAGATGGCTGCATGTGGGATAAATCAGAAATCTTTTTATTGCATTGGTTGATTACATTATAGTTAACCCCTCTCTGCATCCCACCTTCTTTGGTTGTATTATCTGGACTAGATGACTATTTGACCCTTCATTTTAACCCTTTATGTGGTTATTCTGTGGCTCATGTTCCCCGTGCTTGATCAGGATAGGCTAAAAATCATAGAAAAACAACAGAGGCTTTCAAACCCCATTGGTGAGTGTTGCTGCCAAACTTCTCTGTGAGCTTGGAAAGGGAGAGGGTCTGAGCTCATTTCACGCCAGCAGGTTGCTCATAACCTACAGTCAGTACTCGCTGAACTGTGGGCCATTAAAGAGATCCTGCCTAATAAGACGTGGTTGAATAGCTAATCTCTAGCACATTGATGAGGCAATATTCAAAATAAAATTTTCAAGCTCCACCAGGATGTTATTTAAACTTATTATTATTATTATTTTGCTTCAAAAACCCAACACACAATAAATTGCTGTGAGAGCCACTAATCCTAGCTGTAGGATCTACTAGTGAAGGCAGATTGGGGGGCAGGGACCTGGGGCATGAATTTGGTCAGTCACATCATGTAAGCCTGGATTTTGACTGACCCCTAGGAGGCTCATTTTCCCCTCTCTGACCAGATCTGAGTCCTGTTCTCGGTAAGTATTTGTTGAACGAATGAATGAATCAGTCAATCAAGGAATGAGTGGATGAATGAAGGTGGGCAGCCTTTCAATTTAAGAAGTATCATTTCAGTGTCCAAAAAAGGATGTCAGTTCTAGCCCCAGCCCAGCTGATCATTTCTACCAGAGAGCTCTGTGCTTAATGCATTCTAGGGGCTAATCAGGTGTCATCTTGGGCTCAATAGTTAGCTTTAAAACGCTTGGACAAAAGGATGCATATCACAGAGAAGTACCTGAAACATAGTCCATTTTTTCTTTCAGATAGATACCCTAAAATCTTTCCTGAACTAAGTGAGGTCAGCAGAGAGCCACATTCCTAGACTGCATTAAGTCACCTTAGAATTGCTTTTATTGAATGTAGGGTAGGTGGTTTGGCATGATGTTAATGACTGAGTTTGGGAAGATTTTATAAGAAACTGTCCTATGAAGCTTATTACTGTGCTTGCTGTCAGATTATTATTGAGGACATTTATTATTACATTGGAGAGTATGTCTTTCTGCACCAGGAATATTGGCACTTCCACTGAGCACTGGGCTTGCTTTTACTCTGTGGATTCTGTGTTTCTATAAATGGTTATTTTGACTACCAGGAAGGCTAGAGCCGAGTTCTCTGTGCCTCATCTCTAACAAGTAATCATGTAGGATGTCAGGGCATGAATTGTGTGAACCAACCTTCCCACTTGCTTCCCTACCCTTAAATTCCCTTTGCCATATCAAGTTCTTATTTTAGTGGCTTCTAACTCAATATATTTACCTTTCAAGCTAAGCTAAATTCTTTCTGAAATGCGTCAATACCAAATTAAATCAATGAATCATAAGGGAAGTGATCAGACTGATCTAAGGCCCTGAGCAGTTAGAGAGTTGGTTCCATGGACTATAGATTGTTATGTAAGTCTCTTACTTAAATCTCTCAGGGCTGCTCATTGACTCTAAGAGAGTAAATAACTGTCATGGCAAGTAAGGACCTTGACCAGGTCCCTACTACTTTTCCTTTGACAGTTTCTTCTCCTGATATTGCCCCCCACCTCCTACTGCCAGTTGACACCCAACAATGGCACTGATTTGAGGATTTGAGATTCACTAAGGATTTCTCTAGGTTCAGCCCTGCATCCCTTTGCAAGGTGGGCCCTTCTCCCTGCCTCACCCCCTAATTACCTTTCAAAACCTAATGCACAAATTCCCCAGGTGACAAGCCTCTCCTGACTCCTCAGGCAGAAACTGTCCCTCCCTCTAGTGTATATTCTATGGATAATTTTTAGCCTTTATTTTACTCCATTAGTTGAGTCCTCATGTTCTGGGACTTGGCTTTATTCACACATAGTTCTTGACACAGAGTAGGCATTTAATAGATGCCTTGTTGAGTGAATGCACAGGTAAATGAGAGAATGTATCCAAGAGTATATGCTAACTGCTATTTAATGTTAATGTTAAGAAATAAAACAACAAATTAATCATGTCCCTCTAATTTATAGCAAATCATCCAGAAAAAATACCAAGAAATTAATTATTTATAATTTTATCCTATTTTCAGAATGGAAGAAACAAACTCAAATAAAAATTTGTATCTTAAATAGATATAGCCTGGTATTTTATGAATATTAAACTTTATCTGTTCTCTTCATACAATTTTATACCTTTATTAAACATTAACTATAATGTTTAATTTAACCATACTTATTTATTTATACTCTAATTTCACAATGAATTTGAAGTGCCCTATAAGAAATGAATGTATAATGTATGAAATAGTTGAATTTTTTTTTTTTTTTTTTTTTTTTTGGTGAGGAAGACCAGCCCTGAGCTAACATCCGTTGCTAATCCTCCTCTTTTTGCTGAGGAAGACTGGCCCTGGGCTAACATCCGTGCCCATCTTCCTCTACTTTATACGGGACGCCGCCACAGCATGGCTGACAGGCAGTGCGTCGGCGGGCGTCCAGGATCCGAACCAGCGAACCCCGGGCTGCCAAGCGCGGACGAAACCGCTGCGCCACCGGGCCGGCCCTGAAATAGTTGAATTTTCTAAAGTACATAAATAACCACAATTGAGAACACATAAATTGAAATAAAGTAGCAATAAAAGGAGAAAAATAGAATATGCATGTTTAAGTCATAACTTCCTGTACAGTATAGTTGTAACAGAAATGTAGCTTTGATCTTCCTAACAGCCAAAGGTA
This sequence comes from Tapirus indicus, assembly GCA_031878705.1. NCBI lineage: Eukaryota > Metazoa > Chordata > Mammalia > Perissodactyla > Tapiridae > Tapirus > Tapirus indicus. The sequence goes on from CM062925.1 coordinate 45,805,575, forward strand.
AAATGGGGGAAATGATTAGATAAGTAGTTCTTATCATATTAGGGGGAGAGGTGTTACCAATTGTTTTCTCATGAGTTAATTCTGAAGTGAGATTTTATGTTGGATTTCATATAGGGAATATTGAGAGATACAGTGGGAGGAAAAAAAGCCCATCAAAAATATCAGATCAGCAAAAGCAGTAATGGATTTTATATGGCTGTTTCTATAATTTCCATCAAAAGAAGCTAAGAGTATAAGATGTAAATAGTTAAAGTAATCTTTCCTCGTTGTAATTATGGTCTGGTTGGTATCGCATATTTTTTTTTAATCCCCAGCTATCTGTGATAATCCAGCAGTCAAATTCAACTACATTCAAAGGCCAAATAAGTAATGCAAAAAAGGGAAGGCGGCCAGAACAAGTCATGTGGGTCTGGAGAGTGCATGACTTACATAAAAGGAAGAATAAAGCTCAAGTTGGCTAGATCCTTCAATTTTTCAAAAGATGAAAATCTAATTTTTTGTGTGAAATCTCCTTATTTGTAAATGTTGGCAACTAAACGAAATAAAATAGAATGCTCTGTGTAGCGAACAAAACATTTATAGGTAGCCTATAGGTACCTAATTTTTTACAGGTAGGCTAAATATGAACTTAACACTGGATTTTAAATTTAGACTGCTATTGTCTTACATCTCTTCTACAATTCGAAAGGTGTTCTTTACAGAGAACATAAATGTGTGGTGCTTGTAGGTAAGGGGAGTTTGTTATTGTGGTTGTTCTTTCAGACACTCTAATTTTATTAGTTAGGATAGTGCTACCTGTTGTAACAAATAGACCCCAGAATTTCAGTGGCTTAACACACTAGAAATTTATTTCTTGCTCATTCAAATAACAGTCTGTTGTGAGTATTCTTATTGGTGGGCAAGCTCTGCTCATTCATTGTTATTCTGTGTCATTCAGTGATAAAGACTGAAGGCACCTCTGCCATCTTAAACATGTAGATTTCCAGGTTACTTTAGGGACATATCTATTCCAGTTGGCCAGAGGGGAAGAGATTATGGAGGCATGTGCTTGGGAGGTTTATAATGGGCTAGATCTGGAAGTGGTGCACCTCACTTCTGCTCATGTTCCATTGGCTAGAACTCAGTCACGAGGCCACATTAATTGTGAGGAATGCCCGAAAAGTAGCCTAGCTGAGCCCAGAAAGAAGAGGGGAGCATGGACTTTGATGAGTGGCTATCAGATTCTGCCACAGCAACGTTTAAGTCATTCATCTTGTGTTGGATCTACAAGTATTCACAATTTGACTCCAGAATAAAGGACATTAGAAATTGGTTTATTATTATTATTCAACCAAGTAAAACTTGATATTAAAATTTACGCAATAAATACCAATCAAAAGGTATGAGAGAGAATGGACAATATCCCTCCATGTCTTTCTCCATGATATTCAATGGACAAAAATGTCACATGCTTCTTTTTAAAAAAAAATAGAATAAAATTTGATTCAGGCCTGTTTTGTCATTTTTAGCAGGAAATTTGGTCTCAGTCATTTGGTAGGAAGAGTGGTCCTCTCTCCTCCCTTGGGTTTACACAGATACCCCAGGGATTTTACTATCCAAAAGTTGGGGGCCTCTATTTTCTAGTCAATTGTGGCTGCCATTCCTTCTGCTCCATGCCTATGCCTCTGGGCCCATTCAAAGACCTGTGGCTCCTTTTGTTAGTGCTAAGCTTTACGAGATTTGTGGAAGCTTCTGGTCTATATACAGCACTCAGTGTCCAGCCTACCTCGGCATATCTGCCTTATTACCCAAAGGAGGTGGGTAGAAGGGACCATATTCTCTGCTATCTGAAGAACCCCCAATACTTTTTATCCTCTCTGTTTTGGATGAACCAACTTCCTTCCCTTAGGTTTGTTTACTTTCTTTTCCTTCTCAAAGCACCAGATTCCATCCCCTCACTACTTGAGGTATTATTAGGTTCTTTTATTAATGAGACCAGGCCTGTCATCAAAAGGCTTTCCAGATGCTCAAAACTCCATCAGCAAATATTAATTTCCTCTCCTTACGTGGGAATCAAGGGTGGTGTCAGTGTTGGAGACTCCCCTTCACGAAGTTGATGTTTCCAGGTTGGATTTATTTGAAACTTAAGGGACTTTGTAAAGAGTTGTGAGAAACATATGCTTAGATAGCTGAGTGGAAATGTAATGTATTTTGTAGTTTGTTTTGTTGCTAAATGTGAAGAAATATTGAAATTATTGAGTAAAATCTGAACTGCTAACTTTAGTATTAGCTTTGAAATTGATTCTGACTATTCATTCACATGTTCCATTGCTTCTAATCCCCAATGATCAATCTATCATCATTATTAGGTTAACAGGTATTAACATCCATGAGAGGAAATGTGAGCTCCTACACCAGTAATCATGGGGTATAATAGAGTCGTCGTCCAGGTCCGAGAAGAAGGAGAGGCAGTATAAACGCCTGTTCTTCCCCTCCTCAACCTCTCCTTCACATTATCCACACACTCCACACACCCCTCTCCCCCCCACCCCAGTAAATTGGGTAAGTTGACTAAATATTTAAGAAATACTTGAGCATCAGCTGCTTGTATATGACATTTTTCCCTCTAAACATTCAAGACAGACTGCCGGGGAGAGAGCCCCACTCTCCTAGCTTACTAGTTGTGTGACCTTCGGTAGGTTGTTTGATCTCCCTGAGGCTCGACTTCCACAACTGCAAGACGAGGAGAATAAATGTATCCAGCTCGCAGGGTTGTCATGGGGATTAAATGAGTTAATATAAAATTCTTAGATCAGTACCTGCCGCACAGTAAATCTTATGTAAGTGCTTGCTAATAAAACAACAACAAAAACACAGCAGAAATTCCTATGGCTTCTTCAGTGTTAAGCTTTAACAGCATTTTTGGTAAAAGAATGCTCTGAATCATGAAATGCTCATGATTTTCTGTAAAATGAGATAATCATAGAACCTGTCTCAATAGGGTGATTGTGAGGATTAAATGAGACGATACAGATAAAGGGTTTAAAATGGTGCCTGGGACATAGGCAACCCTCATCCATGTTGGCATTAATTGCCGCTGCTGTTACCGCTTTACCCTGATCATTATTTGCAATATATGCTTTGACGTTTATCTAACAGTTTAAAAGCACATATTTTCAGCACCAGACTCCATCTTATTGAGTTTAACTCTTAAGTACATCACTGTATTCACAATAAATACACGTCCCTGTTGAACCCAAAGAAGTACTAATTATTGTAAGTCCTTCTTCCTGCACATGAGAAGAGGGTGTAGGAGACTGTCTGCACCTGCCATAGGAGGCCCAGAGGAACTGATACGGTGTCTTTGCTCACCTTCACCTGAGTAAGAATACAGTGATTATTGTTAGGCAGCTGTCAATGCCATGGGGAAAGGAAATCTACTGCTGAAGAGTTGCAACTGGGAAAGATCATCTTTGATGCCGAGAGGCAATTCTGACCACGCTCCTGTCCCTCCCCTTTGCCTTCCTAACCTTTACTTTCTCAGCCCCCTGGAGAACGTCATTCTACCTGATTCTGTCCAGGACTTGCTTGACCCTATAAACAAACATCCCAACTGGCAGTTTTGATGACGCATATCCCCCCTGTGTAGTGCTAAATGAAATGCAGCTGACTTAGCCAAAGCTACTTTGACATTCATTTCTGGATGCACATTTCTGGAAACGTGTCTTTAGCAGAGGAGCCAGGGGAGGGCAGAGGAGGGTCAGCTGGCACACACCTTTCCATGAGATTTTATTACTGTTATTCTTCACTTTCCAGATTTCAGTGCCCAAGATAGGACTTAAATTGTCCCTATTTTATTCTTCCCGCCTTTTTCTGTTTTAGCCTTTCCATTCTCAAATACTCTGTCAGGAATAGAAGGGACCTCAGCTGAATTAAATGAGACACCTCAGAATTGTTGAGAATGTAGTTTTTAAACATGTAAGTTTTAATATAGTTTCCTAGAAATCATTGAGGATGTCAATCTCCTGCTTTGAAAAATAAAAAAGGGAACTTGTTAATTTAAGTAATTGCTTATGTGCAGGTGTTTATCATTTGCAGTGTTTCAAATATAAATAATTATATCTTTTCCCCAATCTCTTCCCTTTGTTTTAAGTGCCACTTCTTGAGAGCTAACATAAACCCCACTGGGAGATTGCAGGGAGAGAGAAGGGGTCCAGGAGAGTTCTCTTGGGCCTTTATAAATGAATAGTATTGTCATAGCCTCGGAACCCTTAACAGTAATCAGCAATCATGTAAATAAATGATTTAGACAGACTTGTTTAAACAGGTGTGATTTCTCAACGGAGGATGACCAGATCAGAGAGTCGACAAATGGTTTAGGGATGAGTCATCTTAAAAATAAAGAAAACCTAAAATAATAACTCCACACCTTTTAAACTTTTTTCATTAAAAATTTATGGCAGTATAGTGTTGCAGGAACTAAGGAGGACCTGAGCTTCTCATAGAAAGGATAGAAGTAAGTCACAAGATTCCAGTAAGAGGCTAAAGAATGCAAAATCAAAAGAAATAGTTATTAATTGTTCATTCTTCAACTATTTTTGCTGATCCTAACAAGCCAGTCTCTTATCCTTCAGGCTTAATGGGTGCAGGGAGCCTTGGTTGTGAATTGCTATTGTCTGTCCTCATGGAGGAACCGGTTAAGGGGAAGGATTAAGAGGAGGAGCGGGAGGAGGAGGCTTGGTGATCAAACAAGGAGGCTGCTGGCAGCGTAGGGGAGAATGCAGAGCACACCAGGGTACGAGTGGGAGCAGGAACAATGCAGACAGTCAGACTGGAAATTCAGAGGAAGGAATAGGCGGAAATGAGAATAAGAGGCATTATTCTGCTTTGTGGAATTGCTAATGAGAATATAGCTAGATGTTTACATGAAGAATTAAAAACAAGTTATGTCCAGTTTGGGCTCATGGGAATGTTTCCCCCTCAACGCTCTTTCACTCCTGAAACATACCCATCCCCAGAGGTAGAGCTAATGAGGTAACCAAAGCAATTAAAGAGCTCTATCACAGTAACCCTTAAAAGGCTGCACTGTTCAGCTAGTCGTTGTTGTAGACAAAAGTTACACTGGATGGAAACCTAAGATTGAGGTGGATTTCAGCCTGAACAACTAGCATGTTAAATGCTCATAAATGTGCAGTTTTTAGTACGTTGGAATAGTTCAAAGTTTAGTTGGAGAGAGACTCGGTAATATTTTGAGGATAGTGCCATGACTTCTCCAAAAGAGTGTTGCCTGGGGTGTTTGCCTTTCGGCTATGGATTTTAGGATAAGAACTTAGACTTCAGGATGACTTCCTAGCAAATTGATTTTTTCCTGGGCAGTTTCAAGTCTGACCTCTTTGGGAATTCATGCCAATAAAATATATGCTATGTGGCTCCCGCTGCTCTCCCATGCATGTATCTGCATTGTCTTAAACATTGCTGAGGATAAACAACTGTATTCAAAAATCTTCTTTAAATATGGTAAATTCTTTTTCTTAGGATACTTTAATTTGATCAGTTTTCAAGGATGGGTTTTTATTTGTTTTATTTTTATTTTCAAGATCATATGTTCTGGGAAAATTTCTAGCCTAAAAATATAATTCTCTCATGAATAAATATTATGACAGCAGAGTTTCTCTCTTTCTGCAATGACCATGTGTCACCTTAAAAATGCACAACAGTAAGACTTCAGGCTGGTGTTCCTCAATTGGAAACTGTAGGTTCACGGGTGTATTCTTAGGTCCATAAGGTAGACACACACACTGGATGATTTGGGAGCTACTGTAGGCCTCAGCTTCAATATATTTTAGCAAGGGCCGATTGATACTTGTGACATTTTCTGTGGACTCCTACACACCAAAGCAAACTAAGCCTGAAGTAGGTGAAGGTGAAATGTCAGAACATCAAGTAAAATGCTACCTCTCTCCTCCCGGATTTCATTTCAGAGTGATCTAAGAAACTCAAAACCTAGTGTCCTGAGGCTGGATCTGTGCAGTAGTCCATTTGAGGATGGAGGGGGGTGGAGAGAGAATCAGTTTTAACATAATTTCTGTACATTCACAGGTTCTTACATAGAATTATCTTCAGCATCACAGAAACAATCTCATAGGCCTTCCAGATTTCCCACTGGACTTTAAGGAGTTTCTTTGTATAGAGAAGTATAAGAAGGAATTTGTCAAAATCATTGATTGGATATACAGTAGTCCTCCCTTTTCTGTGGCTTTGCTTTCTATGGGTTCAGTTAACCACAGTCAGAAAATATTAAATGGAAAGTTCCAGAAATAAACAATTCATAAGTTTTAAATTGTGCACCGTTCTGAGTAGTATGATGAAATCTTGCACCTCCTCAGTTAACCACAGTCAGAAAATATTAAATGGAAAATTCCAGAAATAAACAATTCGTAAGTTTTAAATTGTGCACCATTCTGAGTAGTATGATGAAATCTTGCACCTCCCACTCTGTCCCACCCGGGACGTGAATCATCCCTCTGTCCGGTGTATCCATGCTGTATCTGCTACCCACCCTTAGTCACTTAGTAGCCATCTCGGTTATTAGATCGATTGTTGTGGTGTCACAGTGCTTGTGTTCAACGAACCCTTATTTTACTTAATAATGGCCGCAAAGTGCAAGAGCAGTGATGCTGGCAGTTTGAATATGCCAAAGAGAAGCCATAAAGTGCTTCCTTTAAGTGAAAAGGTGAAAGTTCTTGACTTAATAAGGAAAGAAAAAGAATTGTATGCTGAGGTTGCTAGTATCTAATGTAACTTTTGTTATAGTATATTATTATAATTGTTCTATTTTATTATTACTTATTGTTAATTTCTCACTGTGCCTAATTTATAAATTAAACTGTATCATAGGAAAGTGCGTATAGGAAAAAACATGGTATATATAGGGTTTGGTACTATCCGCAGTTTCAGGCATCCACTGGGGGTCTTGGCACATACCCCCGTGGATAAGGCGGTACTGCTGTATTCTTATCAGGTGTTATTAAATATACAACATGTACACACAAAGTTCAAAAATCACAGATTTATGTTTTTCCTCTTAACACTTTCCATCCGTCACTGATGTTTAGGTAAAGTTATTAGACAATGTATTTTAAAGCCGTTGTGGTATGTTTATATGTGTTTGAGAAAGCTAGTGGAGCAGGGAGGGTGTTAAGAAATAAGACCACCTGAACTTACAAGCCTGATGGACTTGACAAAGAGATCATGATTCAGAGCTAGTGTTCTGCAGAGAGTACCTTGGAAATCAATATACTGTTGTGTGGATAAATATTTTCTAATTAGTGTCAAATATCACAAAGCATTCAGATTGCATCTGTGAAACTTTTCATACTCTGGTAGAGAGAATTTGTGATATTGAGCCATAAAAAGGAGGGCCTTTCTGCAAACGAGATTGGCCAGGGCCCTAAAGCTAATTAGCGAATTTGGGGCAAGCTTCTACCTCCAGTTCAGCATCAATGGGGTTTCTGAGGTAGAGTCCTGTGATAGCAATCATATTCTTGTTTAACAGAAATACATTCTAGCCAATTTAAGTGGAATAGGAATTAACTGAAGATCATGAGTGACTCCAGACTCTCCAGGAGGGCCAGAGGACCAGCCTGGGAAACTGAAGCTGGGAATGATTCTCAAATCACACCACAGAACTGCCCCAGTGGAACCTTCCACCACTGTGTCGCCCCAACTAGTACCTCTGATGCCAGCCCTGGAAGCTTCCTCTAGAATCTCTACCTCTGTACGGGGTGTTTCTGCTGTGAGTGGAGTGCACCCGAAACCGTTCTGATATGAATTCTGGCACGGATGCTTCCAACTGGTGGAGAGGAGGTCTCAAGCCTGCACTGAGGAGACAAAGGGGGGCAGCAAGTGCATTTTAGCCTCCACCTTGAGAAGGTGAGGACTCATAAGGTAGGGAAAGCTCCAAGCTTAGGAAAAGTGTTCAAAATGCTTAGAAGGCAAAAAGAATGGCATGTTTCCAATTCACCTATCAAACCCAGAATCTGGTTCCTTGGGCAAGCCTGACCAGGTAAGTTCTTGGTTCTCAGACAAAAATAAACCAAGGCAAATTCAACTGTAGCCTGGGAAAATAGTGATTGACTTCTCCTAGCTATTTGTTTCTTTAAATAAATCTTGCCCTTTGTTAAGTCTGGATTTAAATTTGTTAAACAATGGTAACAGTGTGATATTATTAGTTACTTATACTAACCTAGTAGCTATCTTTTTATTTATGAATCATAATTGTTTAGGTGCTATGATAGTCCTTCTTTTCTCCCTGTTACCAGGTATAATCTCACACCTGTTGGTAGTTGTTAAGATTAAAGGTACAGTGTCTTGGAGGAAATAGTGACACCCTAAGAAAGTGGGTCTCAACTTTAGTGAGTCTTAGAATCACCTGAAAAAGTTGTTTAAAATATAGGTAGAAGAATTACCATATGACCCAGCAATTCCACTCCTAGATGTATACCCAAGAGAATTGAAAACATGTCCACAAAAAAACTTGTACACAACTGTTCAGAGCAGCATTATTTACAATAGCCAAAAAGTGCAAACAAGTCAAATGTCCATCAACTGATGAATGAATAAAAAATGTGGTATATTCAAACAACAGAATATTATTCAGCCATAAAAAGGGATGAAGTACTGATTCATACTATAAGATGGAGGAACTTTGAAAACACTATGCTAAGTGAAAGATGCCAGAAACAAATATCTATATATTGTATGATTCCATCTATAGATGGGAAATGACTGCTAATGGGTATAGGTTTCTTTTTGTGTTGATGAAAATGTTCTGTAATTAGATAGTGGTGATAGTTGCACAACTTTGTGAATATATGGAAAACCACTGAATTGTACGCTTTAAAAAGGTGAATGTTATGGTATATGAATTATATCTCAATAAGTAAAGAGAAAAAGTGCAAGTAGAATTCTAAATTTTTCCACCAAAGAATCTAAATGCAGGTCTGGGATGGAGTCGGGACACAAGTATTTTAATTGGGGTGCAGCTGGTTTATGAACCACACTTTGACAAATGTTCTACCTGGGCCTTGCGTGTATAAATATCCTAAGGTATAACGTTGTAGAAACATTCAGACAAATCCACAATTCTTCAAATTCATCATCTTCTCTGAGAAAATATACATAAAAATAGCACAGAATACTATCAAAAGAATCTTCAGAATATTATATATGAACAAAAGCACAATAGCTTTCTCCTAAATCGTTGCTGTAAAATCAATGGACTTAAACATTTTTAATAAGTATAATATTTGTATTTTTTTACTCTTAACCCATTTGTATTGCAGTCTAGAAAAAATAAATTGCTACCTCAATTTCACTCGATGAGAGTCTAAAATGTTCTAATTTGAATTGTATTAATTCATTTATTTAACAAAATTTTAGCATCACACAGGCTTGTGCACTGGGTTGATATACAAAAAAGCCAGCCACCACCCTCTAGGACTTAGTCATCTGATGCGGTGCTTCTCAACCTTGAATACACATTGAAATCAACTGGGAAGCTTTAAAAAATACTGAAGCCTGCGTCCCTCCCCTAGAGACCCTGATTTCATCAGTCTGGAGTGCAGACAGAGCATTAGGACTTTAAAAATCTCCTTAGATCATTTTAATGTGCAACTAAAATTTAGAATCCCTGCTATAAGGAAGAGATTAACTATACACAGGGTTTATTGTGCATTATGCCAAATGGTATGATGGCAGTAATTTAAAATTACCATGGGAACTCAGAGGAATCATCCCTAACCAAGGCTGGAAATGAGGATTGCTCAGGAAAGCCTTCAGGTATGGGGTGATACCTGAGCTGAGTATTAAGTTGTGGGGAGGAATTGGCCAAGTGAAGATGGAGGTGAGCATGAGAGAGATATAGGCTAGAGCAAAGGCAAGAAGTGAAAGAGCCTGAATGTTATCCTGAGGAAAGGGTTAAGTAAAGTCCTAACAGACATGTCATATATTTTGTAGCTACAGCGACTGGAAGTTTCCCTAGAAACCAACTTGAGTTGGAAACACTGGGACTTTCAGGTCATGGCACCTTCTTACTTTCTTTCATTTGAGGCAAGGTAGCAATATCCTAGTACGCTGTATTATGGGCTTACAGTGGAAGAAGAAAAGCTAGCAGTGCTGGGCTTTTCTAGTGAAGTTATTAGCTGTTGAAATGGATCCTGGAGTTATTTGTTTTGTAGAGTGTTTGATACATGTCTACTCATATCAACTGCAAAGCCCCTTTTCCAGAAGTGCCTGAGCCCATGGTCCCAGGTAAAGATCTTCAATTGCCTCTAAATTAAGTAACCGTTGAACAGCAGGGAGGGCACGAACTAGGCAACTACTAAGAAACAAACTGAAAAGGAATTTCCTTGTAGAACAAGAGGTTCCTATATCTTTCTTATCCCTAACAGAACTTTGGGAGTTGGCGAGTCACCACCTAATTATGTCAACAGACCCTGCTTTAGGTTCCCAGACCTGTACTCTACTATCTTTCAAGTCTGATTGCCATACAAATAACAGGTGGTTCTCAGGTAGGGTAAACAATCCGAGTGTTATTTCCAGAGGAACATTTGAGGTCATAGAGTGATTGGCTTTATCTGATGTGGTGGAGTCAGTGATAGGATAATATATGTTCTCTTTTATTGAGTCTGAGTGGTCACTTCTACGATGTGACTTTAAAGATCTGAAATGAAAGAAGCTTATATCTTGGCAGACATTTAACACCACAGTGAAAGTTAGCATAGGAGTCAGGCCTTCTGCTGCTTTTTTTTTTTTTCAGATAGCTTATAAAATGTATATATTGTATATATGGTGTCACGGCTTCTGATATCCTTTCACAGGGAAGTTTATTCTCTGTTTGGGTCCCATAATTTATAGGGACATTCAACAGCTGGTCCAAGGCTGGAGAGTCACTGGTGTCATACTTAGAACACACAGGAGGATGTTTAGGCTCCAGCAAATGAATGGTCCATTGTCTGTAGGGTGTTTCTACTTGGTCAGGCAGCCTTGGTCTCCATTTTCTGAAATACTTTTATTCTTTTTTGTTTTCACAATATATTTTAAAGCATACACACACTTTCTAATATTTTTAACTTAACCTTAGCATTTCATCATCTTCATACTCTTACTAATTTGTGTTATTTTAAAATTTTCTTATCTTGAGCAACTAATGCTGTGAATTTTGTGCTGGGAACTGAATGACAATGATTTCTCTCAAAAATTGTCATGTGCATCTAACATTTCATTCATATTACATTTCTAAATAAGTTATTCTTTAAGTCATTTCACTCTGCAACTCCAAAATGTAGCCAGTGAATAGTTGGCCAAAAGGTCAACAATATAAAGGCTTATGAATTTAAAAATTTCCTTTCGTTCCTGCCTATTTTATCACCCCTTATATCAATAGCATGCAATTTCTATACTCTATAACATAGAAACACACACATATATTTGCTTTAAGTTGGGATGATTTTTTTTTGTTTCTACAAAAATGTGATCTATATGTATCACCTTCCAACTACATGTATTACCTTTTCCCCTTATCAATAAGTCATAGACATCTTTATAACATTATTTTTAATAATATACTACTGAAACTGGTTAAACTAGTGAAATTTATAACAAAGGATTATTTTAATCTAAGTATATTTTTAATCTAAATATATTTTTAATATAAAAATGTCTCATTATCTTTGAGACCACACTTCCCATGCCTTCTGTTCACCATCTGGCTAACACTTTTTCAAACATCCTTTTTTCCTCCCATCCCCATAATGTACACACACACTACGTATATACATACACACAAACACACACACACACACACAAAGCCCAGCAGACAAAGCGCTCTCAGTAATGCTGAATGATGACTGAGGGCTAGTGGTATGCTGGTGAATGTTTAACAACTGGCTCCTGGGTACGGGAAAAGCCCTGATTTACAGTGTTTGCCTATTTCAGTGGTTTAAATACTCCCTCCCACCATGGCCCTTTTTAAGTTACCAATGTTAGATCAACAAGCTCCCAACCTTCCTGAAATTTTCACGACTTCTCTCAAGCCTGTGTGAGCTGGCTCAGATCGCCACTGACAGAGGCTATGGCGCCAACAGTAGAAAGTGCTGTGACTTGTATAGGGCACCTTGGGCTGGTAGAGAGACTCACTGAAAGACCAACCTCTTTTTCAAGAGACCCAAAAAGTCACCTCAGCCCCTTTTCTTGATCCAAAGTTGACAAGACTTTGGAGAACTCATCTTTCTAAGGATCCCATGAATCTCTTCTAAGTTCTCTAGGGATCTTTAATGTGGGACTGGGCAACCAGGTTTCCATGGACATTATGGGTTTATCTCCATTTTGCCAATGTTGAAGCTGAGAGTTTATCCAGGCATCCTGCAGGAAGTCATAAAGCCCAGCTCAGAACCTATTGTCCCTGGCGTCTGGAACTCAGAGTTATGGAGAAAGGAACTTGAGGGATCAAGCATCTCCTCAGGTAGTCCTTAAGCCCACTGATGTTTGAAGAACCTTTCCTAATGGGTGACTGTTTCCTCCATGTAGCGTGACTGTAACCACCATAAAAGCCTTCAGATACAAGATGGTGCTCAGAAACCATGGAAGAGAAGAGCTAACACAAAATCCAGTCAGTTATGAATCTTTCTATTAAACTTAATTTTAAGGTAACTATAAATATTCCCCAAGCTCTATTGGCTACATTGGTTTCAAAAACTTAAGTCAAGGAACAGTAAAGGGAAGCTTTAAAGAAATTAAAATCTAGAGACAAGTCAATAGGTATTGGACTCTGGCATTTTCCAGGGCCACATTTGAATCAGTTGCTCTGATTCTTTTTTCCTAAGGACCAGAAACTTGCCATTGCCATGCCAGGGACAACATTCTGGACTTGGTAGGACCCTGCCTGAGAAACCTAATCAGGAAACACTGAAAACTGCTTGCCTTTCTCAGAGTGAAGAGGCTTTCACTTTGCCCCTTGGATGCATTGATTAGCCTTGGGACCCTGGCCCCATTCAGGTTACTTCCTTTTGCAAAAAATTGTTTTCCATCTGTCATTCCCCTTAGAGCCCAAAGTGCCCATGGGTCGGAGGAAATTGAGAGAGATCAGAAAGAGGTAAAAGCTTTGCTTAAGGCCTCATTCATTCACTTCTCAAATATTTATAGGATGCCTATGGTGGGATACATCAGTAAACAAAATAGACAAAATCCCTGCGCTTATGGAATTTATATTCAGTGGGGCAAGAAAGATATAAACTAATAAACTAGTAAATATATAAAGTATCAGATGGTGAAAAAGGCTAAAAAAAAAATAGAATATGAAAAGGGGATAAGGATCCTAGGAGAGGGTGACTATTTTATAGAGGGATGGGGGAAGGCCTCACTGGTAAGATGGTATCAGAGCAGAGAGGGCAGAGAGTGAGGCAGTGAGCTCTGAGAATGTCTGGGGGACATTCCACCAGAGGCTCCAAGAAGGACAAAGGTCACATGCTTGGTTTCAGAGCACAGATCTCTGCAGATGAAGAATTCTGAAGCATGACGGATAAAATGGCCCTCAAGCATGAAGTGCTGCTGCTGCAGGGTCAGACGCTGTGCCAAACTCCCTCAGGCCCATGAGGCACAGCGAATGACACCCAGCTTCAGGATTAGACTGTGTCTGTGTTGCAGGCTGGATACCTTCCTTGGTGCCAGGCCTGAAGGCAAGATTTCCAGGAAGAGAAAGAATCAGTGTCCCTCAATGCTTCTCAAGAAATGCCCCTAAATCCAGCAAAATACTTTGCCTGTCAGATCTGCATTGCAAGAGGGAAATCCAGGCTAACCTGTCCCTCCCCTAAACACGTCTGTTACGGTGTTTGGTTGGTTTGTGCTTGTCCTCTGAGCAGTTACTGATGGCAATAGTGCAGATGGTAATGTGACTGTGCAGGTGTCTCTCCCACACTTTTATGGGTAAAGTCCATCTTTTCAATCTGTGGGTACAGTTGATGTTAACAAAGCCTGGGGCTGTTTGCAACCACACCTCTTTCCTCTACCATCTGCCCAGGTCTGTGGTCAGAAAGAATCCCTCTGCTTTTTACTACTGAGTGCCAGATTAATCCACGTACCCTTGGGATAGTCCAGAAGTCTCCAGTATGCCACATTATTGGAATTCACATTTTAATATATCCTTAACATATACTTCTCCTCTCTCTACTGATTTCCCCAATTCAGTTCCCCACATTGAAGATTATTTTACTAGTGAACTATCCTCTCTCCACCACATGGGTTAGAGGCTGCAAAGCTGTGCTGGTCCAACTTTCCCACATGCTAGCCAATAAATTCTATTTTCAAGCCTTGTTGAGGTCTCCTCCTTACTTCTAAAACAGCCAGTGAGAACAAGTAGGACTGCTGTCACTGAAAAGAGCTGTCCCAAAAGCTCCATTCTGTCTCTGACCTCTAGGATCACCCCGAGAGTCCTTCTTATACGTTCCAAAGAGGTCATAAGATTTTCCCCAATTCCTCTTTACAATCGTGTTTCAGAGGTTTTATTAAAATTGGTGAAAGACTTTCTGTTCCAACTGTGCCCACACAAAAGAATCATTATTGATTTGACCTTTAGTTGCTAACTAGCCAATTTTTTCTTTGCTGATGGAAATCATGGACATTTCCAAAATGCTCAGTCCTCATGTCACACAGCACACCAGGCAACCAGGTGTATGCACCTCCATCAGCTATGTGCATCTTCACCCAACAGCGAGACTCCTAGCCATGAAAAGAGAAATAAGAGCAAACTAATGGAAGACTAAAGACTTCTATTACCATCCCTTGCCCTTTGAGAAACAGTGGTAATATCTTAAAGAGTCTATCTTCAAGGACATGACCAAGGCCAAAAGCTGTGCTTCACTTAAGAAAAAATCAGCAGCTGAAGTTTTCCTAGAAACATTAACAATAATATCAACAACTTCTTTCCTAGCTACTCAAAAGGAAAGGATAGAGAGAATAATATAACCTTTAGTTTTGATTGAGAAAGTTACCGGAACGCTCAATGTCCCATGAAATTCATTTGAATGGATCCTGTCTAAGCGTGCCAGCTGGAGGAAATAGTATTTATTAAAGCAAACAAGCAACATTCAGTAAGGAAGCAGAACCTGTGAAATAACGTGGACAAATTTTATTTCGAAACTCCTTTCTTAATGCTTTCCTCATTGGGGGTTCATATACGATAAACAGGTTTTGCTTGAGTGTTTCCAAAACTCTCCAAATCTTTCACTTAATCGAGTTCTTCTGAGCACCTTTCTCATGGACTTTCACAGACCCAAAGACAAAAATACAGTTGCCTAGATTTTGGATAGCACTTTGTTTCAACATTGTCTTAGATCAAGATGAAATCAGCGTTTGTGTTAAAAAATCAATTGTGATTCATGGAGAAGGAGCCTTCTGTGTTCTGTAGAACATGGGGTCACCACATAACTCACCCATCTTCTCTCCTCCTGCTCCACAGTCCTCCAGTCAGGGTCACTCACTCTTGGAAAAGAGAATATTCAGGAAGTCACAGAGCTCCTTATGAAGGAGCCTATTTTTTCACTGCCTGTGTTAGGATAAATGGGATTGTGTTGGTGCCAAATCTTTGAACCCAAATATACTTGTTTCAAGAGAAACAATGCAAGTTTTTATTAAAAGGTTTTACTATGGGAGAGGACAAGTTTGGTAGTTTTTCAAGCACATGAGCTGATCTTGCAGATAATCTGGATACCTTGACAGGAATCTCACAACAGAGCTGTCTAGCTCTTTGATCAGATTTTGATACTCTTATAGAACTAAAAATTAAAGTCTCTTCATTAAGTGTTTGCTTGAGGAACCTTAGTGGAGGATTGGCTAAGAATGCATAGTCACTTGGAAAGAGATTGTTAATAGCATTTACTTCTGGTTTTTCTACTGAGACTCATTCCCAACTTACAATGAACATAAAAACAAGTTACCCACAATGGCATGAGAGTAACAGTTCAGAGACATAGTCCAGAAGCCAGCAAGTCATACGAGTGAAATCTCTCTCTAGAACATAAAGAGTACTGTTTTTGAAATAAAATGTATAGCTAAAACTCTGAGCAGAAACATGTGCAATCACCTTCTCATCAGTAATAAATGGTGACACCCAGGCTCAGCAGGAGCTTTGGAGGCCATCTGGTTCAAAGTCCATTCAAGCCTGGAACCTCTCAGCAGCATCCTAGTCCTTGAAGGATGACCAGCTATGCTCCATTAGACATGTCTCTGACTCTCGGAAGTTCACCAGCCCTTCAAGTCACAGCACAAGAGGCTGCAGCTGTCCTCTGTTCATTACGCCTGGGTTTCCAAGGGATGGTCCACACCCCCAGGCGCTTCTGAGAGGGCTTTCTGATGGGCCTCCAACTGATCCCGAAATACAAATCCTTTATTCCATTCATTGCCAATGATGTACCATTCCACATACATTCACTTTCACAGAGCACTAAAGACTTTTTACTAGTTAAATAGAAGATGAGTTATTATGGATTACTAATATTTGAGGTTCATAAACTGAACTTACACATTGTTAGAATTTAAGGAAGAAAGTATTCCATAAGTAGTCATTTTGAGGCAGTGTTTGCAATACTAGAAAGCTACTGGCATTCATGTAAACAACCAGTATGCTTTGTTCTCAGTACTTCATCAGTCTTCTGAGCTGATATTTGGTTTTCAATTGTTTTTTTTTCACTTTGTGATTATAAATTAACGTTAGTTTAGCTTTATCAAATTTCAATTTAATTTATTGAGGATTTTTTGGTTATTAATGGTCATTTGGTTAATGGTTTTTGGCTATTATTTGTTAATGAATATTTGCATTAATGATATTTTGATATGTTTTTCAAATAACTAGTTATTAAAATACATGCATATTAAGATTTAAATAGGAATCATCCATGTCACTAATTTTAAAGATGTATACAACCCACACACCAAAACATCCACCCAGCTCCACCAAATGGTTAATAACGTGAACCTTGTTGGCAGGTGGACTAATTGAATTTGTGCAGATTAAGTGAGTTGCAACATACTATCAAGATAAGTGTGATACAAATGTATCATTTTTTGGTTTTGAAGGTGTTATTTTATAGCATATGTATATAAGCTCAAACTGCAAATTGTTTATTTTTTCTTTTTTATCACTGAGTTATTTTCAGTTGAAAAGGAGGAATGAACCAGGTAGATGGACAAGAACTTTTGGCTTCCCTCTATCCTCCATCACTGAAGTGGGCCACGATTTTTTTTAAAAGTTGAAGAACCATTGCTTTAAATCACAGTGTACTCTGAAACGTATTAAGTCAGAGAGGTGTAAACATGAGCCGTTTTTCTTACTGGAGACATAGTGGAATTGCCAAAGAAACCATTTCAGCGTAAATGAAACTATATGAGCGAAGAAATTCTTATCGTCTCTTGGCTATCCTATGAGCAACCTGTGTGTTATCTGAACCACAGATAAAAGGGGATGTCCATTTACCTTTAAGGAAATCTGGAATTTATATCTTCTAGAGACAATTGTCTCCAGTTCTTCTGGGGTTTAAACCTGGTCATTCTTCTTGCTGAGTTTTGGCCCATAGTGATCTTGAACTGAATTTTGTAATTACCTTAGAAATGAGTCCCTTTTACTAGAGAACCAGAATAAAGATCACCTTTCGAGTTTTTCTACCTCCAGTTGTCCCGATGACACCTTGATGATAACTGTAATAGAGTAATTTTTTTAAAGAATCATGTTTTGCTCAATGTACTTTTCCACAGATAATTTGAAATCAAATATTAAAACATTTATACACATTTTTTAAATATGATAAATCAAGATAAAATGGAAAGCTGAATAAATTCATTATTAGTGAAGTTGATGAATTGTCACCTATGGAGTCTCTCCAAGGCCTGTGTTCTAAGACACTGGCAGTGGAAGAAGCAAGATATGTGTAGGGCTGGGCAGGCTCCACAAAGTAAACCATGAAAATTTCCAAAGTGTAGAGCCTTTTCCAGAAAAGTCCATTTGTTCCCTCATTTCTTCCAGGAAGAGTAAAAGGAGTATAGGTTTCTCTGCAGGCATGAAATACCTATTTGGTCTGTCAAGACATTGGATCCTGATAGGAAACTTCAAAGGGCAGTTTCTAGTGCTTTCCTCCCGCATCTGCTTTTTTGGGGCCCCACATATTATTCACTCTGTCCTTTGGGAATAAAGCCTGAAGGAAGAAGGATGTTGCCCTGGATTTCTTTCCATTTCAAATGTTTTTGATGGAAGCATCTAAAAACTCAGTTTCAGCTTAGAAAACTAGTTTATTTTTGTTATTCTAATGGTGAATGATTAACCGGAGGTCTTGGAGATGTCTGACATTTTAAAACTTTTTTTGACTGGCATGGTTTATAGTGTCCTTAGATAGAGAACCTTTCTGTTCTTAAATATTTAATCAGTGTAAAAGAATTAGGTGTGGTCAACAGAAGAACTCCTTGTGCTGCTGATTGTCATTAATGCTGGCAAGTCTCCCCTGCACCAGAGACAGCTGTGCATCGTACAAGGACTGTCCTGAAATACTGGACCAACATATAAATGTCAAAACAATAAAGGAACTCCAGCTTGATCTTTCTACCAGATAGTAACTTCTTACTCCCTAGGAGCAGTCCCAGTAGTTCTTGGACAGAAAAACAAGAGGTGTACATATACCTGGACTCTTCCTGTGTAAAATCCTTGACTGAGGTCAGCAATTTCCCATCTATTTATTTGCTAAGAATTTGCAGGCTTGACTCATTAATTTGTTTTAAAATCTGTACCCAATTTTCTCAAGAAATTTAAGCTAGCCTTCACTTTCTATACATGTTCTCTGGAGAAAAGGCTAGACTTTTCCTGAATAATTAGAAACCATTGGGAAAAATATATTACACTTGAGAAGAGCAGTGAGTCATGGCACTTATTTATTTGCACTATTATTAAGAACAGGAATGGCCTAATGAGTCAATGTTTTGATCCATTTGGAATCAGTACCATTTAACTTTCCTTCCCTGTCATCATACTGTCCTTGAGAGCTGTGTGAGGAATAAGATAAAGGCTCACTAAAGGTAATTTCTGGATTTTTCAAGCACATTTGAGTGATCTGTTATACTACTAAAACATTCAAACAAAAGTAAAATAAGGGGTCCATGGGCATTTTCTGAAGCAGAAAGGTATCCAGAAATAGGGTTAAAGAGGTGGGCATTGCCAAGAGCAGTTGGTAGCCACTGAATGGTTTTAGATATAATCAGAATGCTGTTTTAGAAACGTCGGGCCAGGGACAATGCAGAAAGTGAACTGAAGATGGGCCAAGGATACCTATTGCAGTAACCTGGGTGGGAGGTGATGGCTTCCTTTGGACAGAGGTGATGCAGGTGGAAAAAGGAAGCAGCATAAGTGGGACCATGAGAGACTGGAGATGCGCAGAGGGAACATGGGAGAACCCGGTATGATATGAGAGTTTGGTCAAGGGAGTAGGAGGTGATGCCACTCACTGAGGGAAGGAAGCTATTGAGGAGCAGTTTGGGGCAAGATAATTAGATTTTGAACACATTGCCTTTGATTTGCCTGTGGGACATATAAGGTGCAAATGGTCAGGAGTAAGTTGAAAATGCAGATCTGAAGTGAAAAATGAGAACAGAGTTGGAAACAGTTTTAAATACAAGTCAAGTAAACAAAATGGGAAATTTAGATCCTCTTTTATATATATATTTTCAGAATCGTTTTGGATAGTTGACTTTATAAACAGCTTTTGGAATTTACAAAGACAAAAACACGAACAATCTCCCACCTTTGCCCTTCAAATATCTGTGACAGCACTATAATTTCTAACAAGTTTTTGTTTATTTTTAACATCATTGCTGGTAACCAAAGAGAAAAGATAGTAGGGAACAATAGAAATTGCTGCAGGAGGAGCTAGCTGAGGAACAGCTACACAATAAAATATATTTTTAAAATACAAAAAATGAAATATTTCCAATTTCATAAAATATTTGTGATAAAAATTAGATATATTCAGAAGTACAATATTTTACTGGGTTTTTATTTTTCAGTTTTCTAAAGGTTACTTCTAAGGTGAATAATTTCCAGAATCAATGTTTTGTATCTTTGTTAGCTTTCTTAATTGGAGGCAACTTATATACACATAAATACAATGGCATTATCCTTTCCCCAACTCTAGCCCCCACAACTGTTCACTAATGACAATATAGACACAGACAAGGATCTTTGACAAGTGACAATAATATACTAGTGGCTTGATCAGAGTCATAAAGAAAAAAATGTACTTTTCCAGTAAATTATCTATTTTCCTGAAAATCGGAAAATTTGCATTGTGAAGTGGAATGAAAAATAAAATGTGAACTCATATTTCTTACCTACCTTTATTCATTCCAAATTTATTTCTAGGACAAATGGTTTTTAAAAGTAGTCTGCATTGTCAGATCATAACGCATTCGATATAGCAAAGAAACAAAATACAGCAAAACGCTCACATGCAAAAGATACACAGACGCCTTTTGCATTCTCGAGGACATGAAGGATGCCTCTAGTGTGCTTGTGTGTTTCGTCTTGTTGATGTTTTGTTGAGAGTTCCATGGATACATTCTGGTCCTGACCAAGCCTCTAAGGCCAGCAAAGAAAGTGACTGTGGAGACTGAAGAAAAGGAGTGATTGCTTTGTGTATTACTTTGCTACAGCTGCCATAACTAAATACCACAGAACGGGTGACTTAGACAACACAAATTTATTTTCTCACAGTTCTGGAGGCTAAAAGTCCAAGATCAAGGTGTTGACAGGGTGAGTCTCTTCTGAGGTCTCTCGCCTTGCGTTCAGATGGCCACTTCTCACCGTGCCCTCACTTTTTATGCGTGCACATAGTTCTTCTAAGGACCCCAGTAAGACTGGGTTATTAGGGTCCACCCTAAAGATGTTGTTTTAGCTTAGTTACCTCTTTGAAGACCTTATCTCCAAATACATCTGGTTACTGAGGGACTTCAACATAAGAATTTTGGGGAGACACAACTGAGTCCATAACACCCTGCTTGCCTCAAATTCACAGGCAGGGGGTGAGAACAACTCTAAAGGTTTTGGAGGCAAATGGAAATGGGCACTGTTTCCTCCTACTCCTCTGACTTTACAATCCACAAATGAACTAAAAAAAAAATCTTCTTTATGGGAAAGTAAAAATTTAACTGTATCTAAATATAGAAGGTTAAGTGATAGCTTAATGATATAGTTTGGCAACCCATGGAAATCATAATTGAATATCTGTTAATGCACTGTTTCCAGCAAACTCACCCAGCAAGCTTGGCAAAGAGGCAAAACCTCCAGGGCTGGTGAGTTGTTTATAGTTAATTCTGAAGGAGCCCGCTTCTAAGTTTGTACAAGCTGTAGCTCATGTTTTTTTTGTAAAAGCACTAGAGGTTTTCTAAATCTAATTGACAGTTTAGAAGATAAGTGCTAACTACAGAATGAATGATTTTCCCCTAAAACTTCAATTATTTCTTCTGTCCCAAAGTTTTTGTATTTCTTACGTTGTCAAAAATTAAGAAATGCTGTATTTTTTTAAAGTTCATAAACACTCAGCACTAATTTTAGTTAGAAAAATGAAATAAATTTAAAGTCAAATCTATGATTATATAAGAATAAATTATGCTTTAAAATCTTTAAGATATTGTGTGTGTGAATCTATATATATACACACACATATATATATGTGAATTAGCAAGCCATGTTGCATGTAAGGCATTTTTATAGCCTGAGCTTTCTTGCATAACTTTCTTTCTATCAAAATCAACACTCCTATATTGTGTGTGTGGGTTTTTTCAGATAGTCATTATTAGAAAACAATCAGATAATGCCAATAAGGAAATGATTTACTGAGGTATTAATCACTGATTATGACATACTGACTTTTAAGAGTCTTAGAAATGAAAAAAATATCTACACAAAAGTAATTCCTAATGATAGAATTTCAGATACTATGGCATATTGATCGAAACTATATCTTTGATATCCTTCCTCTGTCAGTGACACTTGTCAAACTTCAAGTTTCCTATATTTCTGAAGATTTATCTTCATTACAGAAGGATATTGAAATAGTAAAAATGGGCATTATCAAATAAATAGAAACTTATTTCAGCCATCTTAGAAGTAACTCCCTTAGCAGACTCCAAGGCAAAGTAACCTGCCAACAACAATGACCTAGGACTTTCAGCCTTCATAGGAGATATATTAGACACAGGAAATCTCCCAAGCTGCTGTATAGATGTTGAAATATTGAGTAATATATAACAAGCCCCCATCCCCCAAAAAACCTTAAATACTCCAGATTGAAACCCCAAAAAGGAAATTCTCAGATGCCAGACATGCAGAATAACTGAAAGTAAGAATGCTGAGTTGGAGTTGATGCCAAAGGATTCAAAGGGAAACCAGGAACAAGTTATCAATTAACGGCTGGGAACTTGGATTACATAGGGAAGGGAAACTAGACGTGGGGCCCTGGGAGTGGAGAGCTAGAACTGAGCTTCATGCATAAAGCTAGGGGTCAGGAAAGACTGTTCCACAAATGAAACAGAAACAAGAAATTCCTGGAATAACTAGAAGGAAGTTTGTTATCTACCCACAGCTATGTGTTGAAGTATAACCAACCACAGGAAATTAAAAACCTGAGCCTATTCTATTCAAAGATAGAGGTTTGAATTCATGTGATAACAAGATGCTGTATCCCCAACCTGAGAAATTAACATAAAAAATTTACCAAAGACCAGTGCAGTAAGACTGCCACAGGGATGAACCCCATGAAAGAAGAATTTATAATAAAAAAATTACAACCTCTCTGAATAAATTAACATAAAAGTGAGTTGGCAAATAGATAGAGAATTTGTATAACACACTGGGAATGGAGATAATGGGACAATTTTAAAGGAACTTCAAATTATTTACAAAGTTCAAGAAGAAAAGAAAGAAAATCATAAGATGAAAACAGGGGGGTACAAAAAAGAACAGAAAGATTTGAAAAATAATCTAATAGAAATTCTAAAAATGAAAAATAGAGTAATTACAATTTTTAAAAGGGCAAATTTAACAATAACCTAATGTAGTTAGAGAGAATAAGTGAATTAGAAGAGAGATCCAAGAGAATCATGCAGAATCCTGCATAGAAGAATAAACAAATGAAAAAAATATCAAAAAGAATTTAAGACATGGAAAAAAGAATGAAAAGGACCAAGAATTTGTAGAGAGAAGAGAGGAGAAGAAATGTTCAAAGTAGTAATGAATGTGAATATTCTAGCATATGAGAAACATATACGTTTCCAAGGAGTTCATCAAGTTTTCAGCAGAAAGAATGAAAGTAAGTCCACATATAGACACATCATAATAAAATGTCAAAAGGCAATAATGTGACCTTTTGACAAATATATATCAAAAAAGAGAAAATCTTAAAAGTCACCAGAGAGAAAAGATATATTGCCTGCAAAGAAAAAAACTGATAGCAGACTTCTCATCAACAATGATGATTGGCAGAAACAATGGGAAAAAAAAATCTTTATTGGGCTGAGAGAAAATAATTGTCATCCCCAAATTTCATACACAACTAAATTATCACTCAAGTGAAAGTGAAATAAAATAATTAGATAAACAGAGACAGAAAGATTATACTATTTTCCCACTGAAAGAATCTCTAAAGTTCTTCATCAATAAGGAAATTGAACCAAGGAAGCAGTAGCTGGAAGCAAAAATAAAGGTTGACAAAGAAATAGATAACGTATTTTGGAAAATATAATTTAGTATTGATGGCTTAAAAATGTTTTAAAATACATTAATTTAGAGAGCTTTAAAAGCGAGGGACAACTCCACTATACACCCCCCAGAATGGCTAAAATGAAAGAGATTAGTAATATCAAGAGTTGACAAGGATAACGAGCAACTAGAACATTTAAACACTCCTGTAAGCAGGTAAATTAACAACAGTGACTTTGACAACTGAACTTGGGTAAATCTTGTGACCCAGCAATTCTATTCTGTGGGAATATGTCCAGCAGAAATGTGGATATATTCAACCAGGAGAAATGTACCAGAATATTCACAGAAGGTCTATTTATAATACCCCCACTGGAAACTACCCAAAACCCATATCAGGAGAATGAATAAGTCATTTATATATTCACACAATAGAATATTAAACAGCAATAAGAATGAACAAAATATAGCCACCATTCAACAATACATATGAGCCTCACAAATATAATGTAGAGTGAAAGAAAGAAGACACATGAAAAGGTACATCCTGTGTGATTATATTTAGTGAAAGTATAAAATCAAGCAAAATCAATTTATGATGTTAGAAGTTCAAACAGTAGTTACCCTTCAAGGAGGAAGTCACTGAAAAGAGGGTGTGAGAGGAGCTTCTGAAGGGCTGGTAATAGTCCACATCTCAAGCTGGAGGCTGATTAGTAACATGGATGCATTCATTTTGTGAAACTTCACTGAGCAACACACTAATGATGTGTGTCCTTTTCTGCTATATAGTATGCTGCAATAAAAACCTTAAAGGACAGGAGCCCTATAGATTACCTATTAATTACAAATGGGGAAAAAAGACATTTACAAGGCTGCTATCTGGAAAACACCACCCTGGCCTAGTGATCCAGCCTAAAATCATGACAAATAGGACATGTTATTATGTGCCTCCTGATAAGAAACATGAAACGTCATCTGTATAGTCTTCTGGCCCAAAATGTTTAACCTAATCATGAGGAAAAGTAATCAAATGAATCCAGACTGTCAGATATTCTACAAGACAACTGTCTTGAACTCTTCAAAAATGTCAAAGTCATGAAAGAAAATAAAAGGCAGAGACTTCTCCAGATTAAACTAAAGAAATATGACAACAAAATGCCGTGCATGATCTTTGAAATGATGTCAGATTTAGGAAAAAAAAAACATATATGGGCTATTTTCAGAGCCATCGGAAAAATTAGAACATGGGCTGGATATTGGATAATATTCTTGTATCAATATGAATTTCTTGGATGTGATAATGGCATTGTAGTCATATAGAAGAATGTTTTCTTTTTTTTTTTTTTTTTTTTTGGTGGGGAAGACCAGCCCTGAGCTAACATCTATTGCCAATCTTCCCCTTTTTGCTGAGGAGGAAGACTGGCCCTGGGCTAACATCGTGCTCATCTTCCTCTACTTTATATGGGACGCCGCCACGGCATGGCTGACAGGCAGTGCGGCGGCGGGCGCCCGGGATCCGAACTCGCGAACCCCGGGCTGCCAAGCGCGGACTAAACCGCTGCGCCACCGGGCCGGCCCCTAGAAGAATGTTTTCTTAGGAGATGCTTGCTGAAATATGTAGGAGTAATATACTTGAAAGAGAGAGAAGCAAAAGTAGTAAAATGTTAACAATTTCTGAATCTAAGTGAAGGGTGTGTGGTGCTTATTATACTTATCTTTCAACTTTTCTGTAAGTTTGACATTTGTCAAAATAAGAGGTTGGTGATGGAGTAAACCAAGATGTGATTATCATTTTATACAACCTGAACATGAAAGGTTGTAGGTATTGGAGGGAGATTTGAGTTAAAGAATTTCTAAAATCCTTGTAACATTTGGAATAGGATGTAAAGATACTGATTAATTTTAGACTTTGTTAGTTCAAGTAAATGTGTTTTTAAAAAAAGGGTTAACACGAAAATATAGGAACTAGAATATACAATTGAGTATATAATAGAGTATAGTATAGTAGTATATGTGACTATATAATAGTATAGAGTATATAACATATATATATGCTATTATAGATAGTATAATAGCATTAATGTGAAATGGATAAAAAACACGTGAAACAACAAAACCATAAAAACATGTCTATAGTAAAAGTACATGTTAAAAGAATCAATATAACAAAATAGAATAATAAAAATTTTTTAAATCTGAAAGAATCACTAAAGAATTCAAAGTAGTAGTTGCTTCTGGGGAGAAAAGAAACTTAGAAAATGGAACTGGGGATTGGAACAAAGTGGATTTCAAATTTGTTAGTAATATATATAAATGATACACCCATCAAGATGGTAATTTATATAGCCTCTGAACTAAATAACCAAAAACCAAACTACTATTTATAGATAGATATTTATATCCTGTTCATATATAGCTAAAAACCAAACCAAATAAGACAAGAATACCTCGGAGCCTGAACATCTATGAATTATCTTAGAGTGCACATGTGGCATCTTAAATGTGCCAGCAGGTCCTGTCCAAGCCTCAAGTTGCTGTGAGCCCCCTTGGGGCTTCAACCTTCTGATTGTTGAAATGGCAGCGAAGATAGCCAGACTTTTAAAGCAATTATTCTCCACTTAGCGAAAGAAAGGGGTTATTCTTCAGAATGAAAGAATTTGAAGCAAAAATTTAATTATGGTCACGTTAAAAAGGCTTCACCCTCTTCTTAAGAGAGAATCTTATTCTTTGATTGCTCCCTCTGTGTTTCCTCCACAGAAAACATGGCTTGGAGCAAAATTCAAGTGTTAACATTCTCATACATCTCTTCTTTTTCTCTCATTTCACAGTCCTGCCTTGTTCTCTTTCATTGATGGGTTGATGGTAGATAATCAGCTAATTAATTCTCCCAAAGCACATAATTTATACCTCTATTCTAGTACTTTTATTATTTGAATTATTTTATTTTATGTTTTTGGTAAGGAAGATTAGCCCTGAGCTAACATCTGTTGCCAATCTTCCTCTTTTTGCTTGAGGAATATTATTACTCAGCTAACATCAATGCCAGCCTTCCTCTACTTTTTGTATGTGGGACGCTGCCACAGCATGGCTTGATGAGCAGTGTATAGGTCTGCACCCAGGATCTGAACCCGTGAACCACAGGCCACCAAAGCAGAGCACACAAACTTAACCACTACGCCACCAGGCCTGTCCCTTGAATTATTTTATTAAAATTGTATTTTGTTAGAATTATTTTAAGTGGTCACCACTTTCAAAATTATTTAAACTTCTAATTCACTGTCCTAGTATACTATGTTGGGCACATTAGATGCTCAATAAATATGCAATGATTTGAACTCCTTTGATTTATTTCTTCTGGTCTCTGTTAATACTATACTACAAATACAAAATAGTAAGCCTCTTGAGGGCAGGGACATTATCTTCTGTACACTCTGTTTTACTACTCCCTACTTATTTACATATAGCAATTGCTTCATATTGCTTGAATGATTGTTTAGGTAGAAGAACATTTTTTATTTTCTTCCTTACCAAAGCAAAGCTCTGTATCTACAGAACTTCAAAGAGTTCCAGTGCTTGAAACCAGTACTTTTTTGCAAATGACCTGTTGTTTGTGCTCTTAGAAATAATAAACCTTTAATAAAAAAGCTAATTTCTAGCTACACAAGATCATATCACTGCAGTTAAGCATAAGAGTGTTAGAACAAGCTGTATAAAAACAGTTAGGTTGAATTTTCTGTCTCTCGGGAAATTTCTTAATTTTCAACCAAGACAGAGGCCTTGAAAATTTCTCTTCCATCATACCTCGAAAAACACATATTTTACTATACATCCAAAATTAGGAGAACATTAATTAGAGATCAAGTCAAGAAAATGGAAATCACAATAACAAAAAGTGAAACTTTGATATCTTTTAATTATTATGGTGCTTAAAGTTTATAAGTCATACACATTTGTTGTAATCATAGCATCTTTGCAGGCAAAGATTTCAAATTGAAAAACAATCCAAAATCACCACGAGGAGAATTTTTAAAGGGAGCAACTGTTTTGTGCAAACAACCAGCTCTCCCGGGTAGAGCCGAACAGTCCCATCCCTGAGGGTCGGCTGCTAACTGCTGAAGCCTCCAGGGGAGGTAAAACAGCTGTGAGTGTCTTGAACCTATGAAAACATTACCATCTAAAACGTGAAGAAAATGTGATTGCGCAATAATAAAATGGGGGGAAATGTATTGTTCAGTGTTCCAGTAGTCTAAAGGGCCACTGTATATTTTTCCTTCACAAAGCAGAGAAAAGCAGATTTTAAATTATTGGTAAAACTGATATAAAAAATTAAAAACCACGTAGTTCCAAAAATTTTTCTTTCTCTTCAGCCAAAGTCTACTAACTGTCTCAGAAAGAATCTGCAACTTGTGAGAAGAGAGAAAAATAATAATCATGCCTTTAAACCCTCCTTTAGCTAAAAGGCATGGTGAAAAAGTAAGTTAAGCTTAGTTCTTTGTATTTGGTTCTATGGTATGTATTAGGTATGCATATACCACATCTCACGGCATATGAAATTCAGAAGGATTCTCAAATTGGTGGTACATTTACTGAAACTCAAATATTAAAGAGAAAATTGGTCTGGCTTATACATCAGGAAATATTCCATATTGTTCAGCCATCAACCCAGAATCTGCAGTTTCCCAAATTCACTCTGATATTTTCCCCTTTGGAGTCTTTTCTCATCATGTTCCTTTTGCCCAATTTCTAGGGCTAAATTCCTAATCAACTTTCACAATCTAGTCCCTCCTGAGTCCTTCACTGAACAGTTTTCTCTGCCTTCGAATACTGGATCTCTCTGATGGCCTCCCTCAGATGACACCTTGGGTTACGCTGTTTCTGGAGATCTCTCTCTCCCCTAATTAGAATGTAAATGCTTTGTGCGCGGGGATTATGCTTTAGCTATGTGTAAGAGCCACCCTGGAAAACGGTACTCACTAGTCTCAAACCAAATATTCATTATTTCATTCTGAATAATCAGAATTAGGCCAGAATCCATACTGGAGTTTCTGACATGTGAACTCTAGAAAGCGTTAGTTATACAAATATATGTTATCTATCCGACTCTCACCCTCGCATAAGTAAGCAACCCTATTCACTCTTCTGTTTCATCTTCCCAATCCCTAATATACTGTCAAACTTTGCCTCAGTTGATAGCTTTTGGGAAAGCAATATTTGCACTTGGTAGTCCCTAGAGCACCTAGCACAGTGTCACACATATAATTGACATGTAGCAAGTATTGGCGAGGACAGAACAGTTAGAGATAATGGGGTGCTTTAGTTTCACTTACAAAAAGTTATCATTACTTAGAGAGTTCTAGATTGTTCAACTGAAAATTAAAAGATGTTACTGAAGACTTTTACTTGGGGATACTGAGAAAATATCCTTTAGTCTTCAAGAGCCATTAATTTTCAGGACACATTTTAATCGCAATAGTAAACATGAATGTACCCAGGAAATAAAAGCCACAATTGACAGTGGTTATTTTCTGAAGGTGGGGATACATACAAAATGTCTTTCTGGGGATTAGTGGATGGGCTGCCAAGAACGTGCAGTCTTCCCACCGGCTCTCTTAAACCTCCCTTTCTTCAACCCACTGTGACCTTTCTTAAGACTAAGCTCTGCTCTAATGACAACTTGCTGATTTTCTCTCTCTCTAGTCAGTACTGAGAAGAAGTAAAAAGAAAATGAGACTAAGAAAATGAAGAGCCCTAAAAATGCTTAGATCAGATTTCCTAGTCTCCAATTCCCACATCTACTGTTTCTAGGTGACCCGCGCTCTATAATCCAACCCTGTGAAAGCACTGTCCAGTTTGTAGCCTCCACCTCGATGATGTGACCCGAACTTATAAGGAGCAAAGGCCCTGTTACCATGGTAACTCAACCTCGAACACACTGACTTCCTGGGCCTTTTCTAGTGAGGATAAAATCCCCTCCAAAGAGGCTGAATAATGCCAACCAGCAGCTCCACAGGAAGCCACTGGTGTTCTCTTTAGGGAAATGTTTCCCACCTGAGCTCTGAATTGTTCAGACACATCTGCCCATAATACATGCTTATGGTGAAAACTTGGCAACAGCCTAAGTGTTCAATTGTAGTACAGCCCTACAATGGTAAGTTAGATGTCCATTCTTGTACTCATAGAATATGTAATAACATGGGGAAATGCGCACCATATAATGCTAAATGAAAAGAGAGGGATGCAAAACCACATCACTGGTGTGTTACCAATGATATAAATATAGATGAATGTGCATAAGTAAAAAAAAAGCCAGAAAGAAATATACCAAAATGTTGGCAACAGTAATATCTTAGTAGAATTCAAGGTGATTTATATTTCTTCCTTAAATTTTCTGCCTTTTAAATTATTACAATAAATATGTTTTAACTTTTAAAGCACAAAGTGAAAATAACCATTGGTTTTTTAAATGATACATTTAAATATGATCATGATACATAAAATATGGAGAAAAGAAACATAACAAGGATCACTGCCCTGAGTTACAGGGTAGCAGTCAAGAGATTGGGCTCTGGGATAAGACTGTATGGCCTCAAGGCCTTAGATTAACTTCTCTGAGCTTGTGTTTCCTTGTCAATTAAATGGGGATACTATATTTCATCAAATCTAAGATTCTATGGATTGTAAGATACATACACAATCATTTTATGTGCCAATAAGGTTTTTGAAATGCTTCCAATACTCCATTTTAATCCACATTCCTATTTCAGAAATGTGAAATAAACCTGTCAGAGAATCAATGAAATACAATAATATTTATACCTACTTCATAAGCTTTTGTGAGGATTGAATAAAATAATCTACGTAAAGTTCTTGGAAAAGTCTATGACACTTAATCAATGCTTGACAAATGTCAGCCATTATGGCAGACTCACTTAAGATGGCTAAGACAAATCTTGAGGGTAAACGCAGAGATTTCAGTTTGAGAGGTCTGGGGATGGCATGTAGATTGACATGGGAAAAAAGGTGAAGGTGGCTGAGCACTAGGGAATGATGGCTCTAGTCATGAAGACCTGAAGCCAGAATCTCTACCCTTGCTTGACTAGGTATGAGAGCCACAAGTAGAAAATAGAGCCATTGTTTTAGAAAGCAATATTACATAGAGTCCTAAAGCTTGAAATTCTCAAATAACTGGGTGAGAAGTTAAACGTTGAGGATTGAAGAGAGAAAAAGAGGAAGAGGAAGAAAGTTTGAGGTTTAGTGCCTTAAGTATTGTATTCATCAAATTATCTCCTTCATCTCTAACATGTATGGAGTAACTACAGGATACAGAGATCCCTGCAGTTCCATAGGTGTAGGCAGATGGAGCTACAAGGGAAAGCACATTCACAGTCTCTTTTCTTAAAGACTTTCCAAACAAGTGAACAAAATAAAGACATACATGCAGGAATATTTGCGATTTACATGCCTATAATAGTAGGCATAAATTGCAGTAGACCAATTACAGATAAATGTAAAAATGGAGACATGCTAAAAATATATTTTTATCACATTACTTCACATTTCCTGAGCTGCAACAAGGCTCTAAGAAATTAATGCTTTTCCTCAAGCACTTTTTAAAAAAGATCTATTGTGACTGAACATAAAGTATTCATAATTATCTTGGCTTAAGAGCAACAATAATGAAAGAAAGTTATTGAGAGCATTAAAAAGCAATATGTTTCATCATATTGGTCACTTAAAGGATAAATTTATTTTTATTATGTTTTTATTTACTCACATATAAAGTACTTACCAAATATTTACTATGTGAGTACTTAAGTTAGATGAGTGCAAAAGTGCTGGCCGAAGCTACAGCCAGGAAATGAGCTAAAGAACATTGACCAGACAGGAGAAATCTAGCAGAGAGAGTCAACCAGAACCCAGACCATTGAACCTTTTCAAGTTTTGTATAGAAAAAATCTTGTATAGAAACAAGACTTGGCCTAGAAATGATCCAGAAAACTGAAATATTCTACGGTGCTAGGAATCGCATTGAGGTCAAAAAAGGGAAAAAGAAACTGTTGACAGAAAGATATTCCTTCAGTTTTTATGTTCTCTTAGCAGGCAAATCAGTTTAGAGCACAGAACGGCAGCAGTAACGGGTTCATAATAAACTTCAAGCTCCTGGTAAATATTGAGGCTCAAGAGAACAAAGCACATCATTGTGGAATATATTACCATTCAGGAAGAGCTAAGCCCTTCAGACATATCCTCCAAGTTCCTAAAGAGCACAATTTCTTCTTTTCAGGAGAAAGATTCATCAAAGTACATCAGATAGGGTCAAAGGGAATAACCGATTTTTAACACTTTGCATGGGTGTTGATTTCAAGAGTGATTTTTTAGACTAGCATTTGTGCTTCCCTATTTTTTTTTTTTTTTTTCAGTTTTGGTTTTTAGAACAGAATCTTCAGGTTTTCATAAAATGGCAGACTTTTTCTAATCCTGGGGTGAAGCGGGCTTCATCCATCTTCTAGTCTTGCATTATTCCGTGTGATCCCCTTGGAGGAGGAAAGGCATGTTGAGGTCATGGAGGAGGGAGGTGTCTGTGGGTCATGCTGAGCTACTTCTTAACATATGCTCGCCCTCCTCCCTGACTGCACTGACTTAGAACAAAAAGAGTTATCCAAGCTGTGTGTGGGTGACTTCCACTTTCAATTAGCAATGAAAGCCTTGTAGCAGGTCACTGCCAATAGATAGATGATCAGTAAGCACGTCTTTGTATGGGCAGTTTTAACTTTTGAACCAGAGGGGACAAACTCGTGTTTCTACAGGGGCCGGGCAGGTTGTATAAATGAGCTCGGTGAAGTCAGGGTGAAAAAAATAAATTGAGCAAGTGCGTTGATGAATGTTGACTGACACTTGGCCTCAGAGCAGGAGATAAAGGGAGTGAAGGAGGCTGTGGTCACTGTGAGAAGGCAGGCTCTATTTTAAAGGGGCGGCTGCCATTTGGCTCCCACTGATAGCTCACTGAGGAATATAGGCTCGGTTGCCAACACCTCTAAATTTTCAACTGATGCTGGCTTCTTGGGCATGCAACCTGTGCAGTCACACTGGCCTGCACTTAGAAAGGCCCACACTTGCTTTAATGCTCTTTTGTCACTGTCATGAGATTCTTAATAATTTTTGAACAAAGGTGCCTGCATTTTCATTTTGCGCTGCACTCTCAAAATGATGTAGCCAGTCCTGTTTTCAAGAGAAATCGTGTATCCAGAGCCTTCTGTAATATATTCCAATTTTTAAATATTGGCAATTAATTCAAATTTTAAAACGTGCTGAATGCTACACATTTGCAAGCTAACTGGTCTAGGAGCTGGCAACAGATTTTAACCCTATAGATTGTCTCAGTGATTATCCTAGAATCTTAGAATTTGGAGCTGTGAGATCTTCGATGCAACCTGGCCAATCCCCTTATCCTCCAGATGAGGGAATAATGGTAAGGAATGAAAATAGAAACACAGGCTGTCATATATAACACCTGCTGTACTGGGCCTGTTGGGAGCAGCTTTTCCTGGACATACTTCCCACACACAAGGAATCTGAGTTTTACAACATCTATGACAGTGTGCATTTTCTGCTTCATCACTTTAATTTCTTGGACAGTGGTTCTGCCAAGAAAGTTTCTTTCATCTTTTGGTGACATATTTTTTCCCAGTGATTGTAAGCCATCATTGATTTAAATACTATTTACACAATAATTAACCAAGTAATATCTCTTGACTTAACCAGGCGTTTGTACATTTCTGGGGCCCCGTCTACTGCAGGAAGTACACTATCAGATCCTACCCAAGGGCTGCAGGCTTTTATGTAGGCAATTTCTTTCTTTTCTCCTTTCTTCATCCCACCAGCTCTGGTAACACTCTATGTGACATAAGAGGGGAGATAAATAGTGTGCACAAATGTGTGACCATATTCTAGCATGACTGTTTTCTTCTTCTCTATCACTAGTACATTAGAAAAGTGTGCTTTCCTAGGTTATCAGGAATTATGTGGGCTGGCTATTTTTATGAATTTTAATTTTGTGTTGGACCCAGCCCTATTTTTTAAGAATGTAAAATAAACAAGATAATCTCTCTTCAAGAGTTCCCCAGTTTTTATTTCTTTGCCTTTATGCCCCTATATATGTTTCTTTCCCCTGCCCTGTTCTATGGCATCCTATGGCCTAAGAGAACTCTGGTGGGCTGTTAGTAATTGAATATCTGCCTTAACAGATTCTAAAGCAGGCAATGATTATATTTTTAATAGTGAGATTTTATACCTGAAGCCGCTAGTATAATCATTTCACCCCTGTGTGCCTCCAAATCTCATTTTCAAAATCTATTAAACTTTTTAATGCAGTAGTAGGATTTACAGACAACTTAGTTGAAAGCTATTGTGATGGATAAGACAAGAGTTTTCAGGAACAGATTTGACAGACTACAAAGTAAAATGTCAAAAACAATCAGCCTGTGCCTTGAACATAAGGGAGCCCTAGTCCTAGATGAGACTAAGGGTTTGATTTAATTTAAGCAGTTTTTCTTTGGAATCCTCACCCTGCTCTGTGAGGGTGTCTGCTCTTCCCCAAGTCACTCAGCGATCCAGTGGATCTTCTACACCCAGCGCTAGACTGGATTTCCCTCTCGCAGAGACAGAGGGTGGGGAGGAGAGGCTGTGTGGCAGACGAGTGAGATGTTTTGGAGACGCAGCAGGATGTGAATGGTGTGGCTGCTCTTTGTGCATTCATGGGGGCAGCCTGCCTGCTGCTGGGCCAACAGGACCTGTGTGTTTGCTCCTTTGTTGTTTCATACCATGTGGTGCCAGCAGTGTTCTGGCAGCTGATACCATCAGCAGGTTCCCATAAAATACCAAGCAGCCCTGGGTAGACAGGAGGAAATAATGTTTGCAGCCACATAGGGCCTTGTGCCACCATTTTACAGGACGTTGGCTTTTGTTATTTGTTTATTATTTTTAAATCAAAGGGTGCCGCCCTTCTCTTTGTGGTTCTTTGAAGACAGCAAGACTCTACTGCTTTTCTCTGTTCTTAAGAAGGATCATGTGTAAAAGATAAATAACCGCAAGACAATAAGAAGGAACTGGACTGACTTGAAAAGGCCACCTTTGGAATAAAACAAGTGAATACTATGGTCCAAGCAAAGCAGGAAAGATGAAGCTTTCATTTTAACAAATAGCTGCTATCATCCAAAGAAACTGTGCGACATGTGTAGGACTTCTTGGTGTATCCAGCATGTTACCCCACAAGGATGCATGATGTTCACACACAGACCATAAGAAAGACTGCGTTCAGGATCTGGCCACAATACAGACCTGTCATTGAATACATGACCTGCAAACTCTTCCTATTTACCTACATGTTTCAGCCTTGTTCTATTAGTGAAAAATACTGTAGTCCAAAATAAGAGCACCCTGCAGGCATATCTGTGATAGGCAGTGACTTATACTGGGGGTGTAATGACTTGAGGTTGAAAGCAATTTCAATCATCAGTAGTTCAGCTCCATCTCCACATTTACTTCAAAACATCAGGTCTACGGAATGGAGTCGTTTTTCAGTCAAAACCTGGTCTATCAAAGGATAGTGTTTCTTTTTCCCTCTAGATTTCTTTAAATGATCAGTTCTGAGAAAAGAAATGCTTTAGATCAAACAAATGTTATCAAGTATTTAGGACGATTTACCCAATGTAAATTGTCCCCAAGGAAGAATGATGTTCTTATACACTTCGTCTGGAAAAACGTAATTAGCTCAGAATCCCACAAATTATTTAAAATCTGAAAGTGACCTGGGATATTTAATTTCATTCAAGCAGTCAAACACATTTTCATTTACCCACCACCTTTTGATGAGTCATGGAGACTGGAGCCATTCTAGAGAGAGTTGAGGGGTGAGTGGGAGATGACAAGTGGAAACAGTTGAGAGTGGGCAACTCTTTCAAGAAGTTTGGTTGTGAAAGAAAATAGAGGGCGATAGCTAGAGGGAGATATGGGATGAATAGGTGGTTCATTTGCTAATTTGTTTTTAAGAAAGGAAAGTCATGCATATTTATAGCTGTTAAGAATGATCCTAGAGAGGGAGAGTTTGCAGGTATGGGAAAAGGGATGATCAGAAGGGAAAAGTCCCTGTGAAGGTGGGAGGAAATGAGACCCAGAGCATATAAGGGCAGTGGGGAGGGAGGAGCCACATACAGATGGAGGGCACCTCTTCCATTGTGACTGCAAGGTAAGGAGGAAAGGATGGATGCCAGAGAAGGTAACTCCATGGATTTCAGGGCTTGAGTTTGAGGGAGCTCCTGTCTGAAGTGTTCACCTGAGTGAATTTTTTTACTCTGTGTAGTAGGTAAGCAAGTTCATCTGTGGGGAGTGAGAGGTGATTAATTAGTTTAGGAGATTTGTGAAGAGCAATGAGAGCCTGACCTGGCCACTGTTGGAAATGAGAGCAAGCTGCAAGAGAGGCTCAGAAGAATTGCTGGGCCATTTTGAGAACTCATTTGAGATTAGAAACCAAGACTACATAGTGTCATTAAAATGTCAGATTGTGAGGTCTTTCTCCCAGAGAACTCAGAACACCAATGTTGGTCCCAGAGGGACAGGGATCAAGAGAAGCATGGGGGTTGGGCATAGAAAGATGATGGAGGAAAAATATGGATGACATTGAGAAGAGAGTTGAAGTGACAGGACAAGGAAACCACACTGGATAAACTTGACTGAGCTCAGGGAGGTGGCATTTGAGATCATTTGTGCAATCCCCTTAGTTGACAAATAAGGGAACTGAGGCTTAGGGAGGTTATGTTTAACCACTGATTTTTCTGAAGACTATGTCATCAAACAAATCATTATAATGTATTTCCCAGTTTCCTATATGAACTTTGTAATAAATGAGGATTTTGTTGCTGAGCAAAACCTTGGCTTCAAAAGGATAAACAGATATGTAATGCAAGAAAATAAAACTATGAGTCTCTACAATATTTTAAAATACAAAAATTATGCTAAGTCAAGAGGGACATATAGATACTACACATGATAACTGTAGAAAAGGCCTCAATGTACCTAGGGAGTAAAATATATTTCTTGTGTGTCTGAAATTAATATTCTAGCTACTTTCACTGGGATGTGAATTCTGTAAAGACTAACATCTTTCCTACAACAGTATCCCCAGAACCTAGAATAGGACCTGGATGAGTAGGCATTCAATAATATTTTTGAATGAATGAATATATTAAACAAGTCTGACTCTTCCCCTTGACCTCCTATAGGTCCTTAAAGTCAAAATTAGACTTATTTTGCACCCATTCTCATCCCACACACCCCCACTCCCACAAAGAATATGATCTTTCTTGTGCCACCTATTTCAGTTAAAGGTCTTTCCATCCACCTAGTCAACAAAGCGAAAAAACAGGAAAACATCAGTGATTCCTTCCTTATGCCCATTTCCAGGATTAATTGGTTCCCATATCCTGTCAATTCTATCTTAGAAAAAGTTTAATCAATACTTCCCTTCCTCAGCATTCTCACAGTCCTGCTCTGTGGAGGTCTTCATCATTTCTCAACTTGATAATTGCATTGATCCTATATTTAGGTTCCCTGATCAAAATTTGTCCCCCATTGGTCCGGTGTTATTTCCCAATGCACATCCATTTGCTAAAAATATGGTCCATCATTTTCTACAGAATAAATTTCCTTAGCATGGCCTTTTAGAGTTTGCACAATCTAATCCCTTGCTATGCTTTGGGTTTTGTCTCTTTCTACTTTGCATTTTTGCCATTCAGAATCAACCCATATTTTCACAATTCTATGACTTTTCTTATGCTGCTTCCTCTGTTTAGAATACTTTTGCTCCCACTTCATCTGATAAAATCATAATTATTCTTCACATTTTTCCTCCATTATTAACTCATCTTCCAATGAGCTTCTTCACTTGAAACTCATATAATGATTACTCAGTTACATTTTTGCTGCTGATGGTATTTCTCAAAAAAAATACCCCACTTTTAAAAGATACGAAGCAATATTAGTGACATGAGATTAAGAAAAATGGCAAGTTTAAATTAATATTTAAACCCAGTATAGTAATGGACATGAAATATAAACAGAATATTTGACTTTCCTCATAATTAGATTAAAATAAGTCAAACTAACTACAAATAGCTATATCATTTTGCACCTTTCTGGTTGGAAAAATATAAAAGTTTGATTTGAAAAACAGGATAGGCTAAACGATAGGCACTCTGAAACACCTTGTGAGAATGTAAGTTGGTACACCCTCTGTGAAGGGAAATTTAACATCCTTCAAATTTTTAAATGCAGTTACCAATTGATGTTTATAAGATTGTTTCTTTTGTGGGCCCATTTGTTTCTAACTCTCAGTTCCCCTGTTTTGTTTTTTTTTTTCTCTCATTAGAAATTGAGATTCAGACAGGAGTGGGATCCTAATGGAATGGGTAGGTGCTTCAGTAAATAAATATTGTTCACTTTGGTTGTGTGCCACGAATTTGTTTCTTCTGGACAATGTGGTTTGTGTCTCTGAAAAAAGGCCCATTTAGGGCTCAAGTGAACAAGCTGTCTACAGCCAGAGGATTTGCAATGGCTGGTTGGGAAATATGAAACAGGAATTGTCTTCAGGCAACATGCACTAATATACAGGTGCTGACCATTTCTGAGAAGATTTGAAGGAAGTGGTAGGGAGACTAAAGATGTTCCTTTTGCAGTATGCTTATCAGTGGTAGCAGCAGAGAGTAGCTTGGAGAGTAAAGTTCCCTCATCCTGCAAGCCACCCACCATAAAAACATGAGCTAACTTGAAAGAGTGTGCTTTCTGTGCAAACACAGGCCTGGAACTTGCCCTGGCCACACCCTTCCATCTGGATTAGTGGCCCCAAAGCCTCTTGTCTAGAAATTCTAGAGCCACCACTGAGACTCATTAAGACCTGACTTTAACATCTCTAACAACATCAATAGAGGATCAAATCATAGGAAGTAACAACAAGTATTGCTTTCAGCATTCTAAGGTTCAAAACCCATCTCTGCCACTTAGTAGTTATGACCTCTTACCTAAACTCTGCCATTCATCTTGGCTAATCTTCTGTGCCTCACTTGCCTCAACTGCAAAATAAGGATGCTAATAAGAGTCTCCACTACATAGAATTTTTATGAGATTCTCATGGGTTAATATACATAAAGTGCTTATAACAGTACCTGACATATAGAAAACATTGAATAGGTGTCAACTCTCCTTATTACTTCGGAGACACTTAGTTCATTCTGGGAAGAAAGGCAATATCCATTGTTTAAGTTGGAATAACTCTAGTTATATAAGTTTCAACTTATATACAGAACTTATAAACAGAACATACAAGAGGAGCAATTTACTACCTACCCTGAAATACAAGCTTCGATGTAAATATCAGAAATACTTATCTACCTCTTACCTCACAGTTAGTTGAAATTAGTAAGTATGGATTGCCTTACGTGCCCCAGTACTGTAGCCAGAATTTCCACCTACAATTTCACCTCCATGGCACTCCCAGTCCAGTCATAGCCCTCAACCCACAGGGGCTGGATGCTGACTGCATCTGGCTTGTTGTTAGGGGCCCACTCTGATCTAGGGTAGTGCCAAGAGGTCCAGCCAGCCTTGGCTCACCTCTCTTCTAGAGAATCTCTGAAAGATAGCCAGCCTCAGGAATCCCAGAATGTAGAAAAAACTGGCTTTCCTGGGATGTGGTAGTGATTCCATTGGCCCTGAAAGAACCTTCCTCTGCAGCTTACTGGTACCAATTCCATCATTAAAGGTTCATCCTCTTGCCCTTAAGCTTCTACAGCTTGTAAAGATCAAACTGTCACCAAATGATTAATTTGTTCCTGACTTGGGTTAGAGACACCATAAGACCCATGAAAGGTGGGAAGGGATACAAGCTGCAGGAAGAGGAAACAAATCTTCAACTTCTCAGTAATATATTTTCCTAAACCCAATCCTGTTTTCTAGACTGAATCAAGACTGACAGCTCAGAATTTTCTAGGCTAAGAAAAATTCCTTGTGAAGAGGAGTCTCCCAGGACAGGACTCAGAAAATCCAAATAAGACCCTTCAATCTTGAGTCAAAATGAAATCATTTGAATTTATCATACTTGGACAGACTTCTGCACTTTCTCAGATCAGGACCTGGAAAATTAGTAACAATAAAAGGAAAAAAGGGAGTTTATCTGCCTTTTCTGATAACATCTGCCAGTTGACCGTGAAGCAATAGTTTATGGCTTTTAGGCTGGTTGTAAAATGAAGGCCTTATGGATTATACAGTTTGGGATCAGTGCTGCCACCAAAATCTGCCACTTCTGTGAGTGTGGTTTCGTGATCACATTTAATCCCCTTATCTTTAGCAGGCGTAGAGCCATGAGGAACATCACATACAGTTGCGTAGGTTATAACGTGAACAAGGATGCCTAGCTAAGGGGCAAGTGGGACAAATATTTAGCTACATTCTGCCATTCTAGCTGAGCACCTTGATTCAGGAAAGGATTCGCCCTAGAGGAAATGGTACTATAAAACATTTCTTTCAAAGATACTCCACTGGCTAATGCACAAAGATGCATCTACCTCCGTGGGGCATCTTTTAATAATCCCCACAAAGGTGCTCCACAGGATGCAGCAGCAATCTTGGTGGACATTTTTAACTGCCTATGACAGGGGAATTCTCCATTATATAGGTCTTCAAGAGAAGCAGAGCCCACCATATAAACCAACCAGGCCAGATAACTTTCCAGCCTCCTTTGCAGCCAAGGTGAAAGAATATGACCCATCAGATGCACATTTCCTGGGCTGTGAATTGGGAGTTGGAGGTGCACCAAAAAGGGCAGGGAGAATCCCTTGGGCAAATTCCAGTTTCCAGAGGCAGAGGCAAGGGTAGCGGGAGCTGTAGGAAGCATCCACCACCCTGTGCCACAGTGAAGGCTTTGCAAGCTGGGATGCTTGTAAGTCTAGGCTAGTTCTGTTGGGGTTTGGTTGTTGTCCTGGCTGCTACAAAATCTCCCTTGTGTCCAGCCTGTTTCCCAATCTGATTCTGC
Organism: Tapirus indicus; assembly: GCA_031878705.1. Taxonomy (NCBI): domain Eukaryota; kingdom Metazoa; phylum Chordata; class Mammalia; order Perissodactyla; family Tapiridae; genus Tapirus; species Tapirus indicus. Next base: position 45,846,419 of record CM062925.1, read on the forward strand.
AAGATTCTCAGCAGTAAATTCTTTTCTTATTTAAATTGGTCTCAGTGGTTTACAAATAAGAACCCTGAGCAGGGATTAGCATAGGGAGTGCTTTGATGTTGGTATCGCTGACATTTAGAGCTAAAAATTATCCTCTTCACCTTCCTACCACCACACATAGAGGTGTACCTACTTCTTCTGGGCCAACACTCACCTGGCTTTGGATCCGATCCTCTCCTACCATCTCAGGAATCTTAGAATATCAACTATTCATTTCTTTCTTGTATATTTAAACTCCCTGTCTCAACTAGATCCTTCCTGTCAATATTTGAATGTGACCACATAGCTCCCAATTAAGTAAAATGACTTGCATTGAGCCCACATGTCTGTCTAGCTATTGCTATGTCCCGACAGTTTACCAACTGGAGTGCCAGAGTACTGGGTGTTCCAAGAATGGGCTCTAGGTGTGCCATAAGATATTGAAGGTTGTAAATATTTATGGCAATAAATATTTGGTGAATTAGAATCTCTAAGAGTAGGATTCAAGATGCCCATTTTAAACTTTTCTTGCTAGAACTCAATGTAATTTTTTAAGTCTGAGGAATTATGTCTTCCTTCATTTCTGGAAATTTCTCCCCCTATTTTACTTCAAATATTGCTTCTCCCTCATTCTCTCTTCTTTCTGGAAAGCGTGTTAGACCTACATTGGAGATCCCCCTCTCTACTCTGTGTCTCTTAAATGTTTTTCCATATTTTCCATCTCTTCACTTCTGTAGGTTTTCATGATTTCCCCCAGACTGTCTACCAATGTTCTAAGTCTCTTGTTGGCTATATCTGTTCTATGGTTTAACACATATATTTTTCAATAATTATAGTTTTTCTTTTCAAAATTTTACTTGGTTCTTTTTCATACTTGTTCTATTTCTCCATGATGCCTTATTCTTGTCTTATGATTTTCAAAGTTATTTTTGAACATTAAAAACCCTTTCAGATTCCTCTATTATTAATAGTTCCTGGGTATGAGTTCTTCTATTTGTTGTATATGCTGACACCCTCTTTCTCATTTCAGTCACTCAACTTTTGCGCTTTGTAATTTTAGTCTGTGAGCTTATGCTCAGTGGGATAATACTAGAGCTAAATATTAGATAATATTTCCATGGGAGCTCCTAATACTCAGTTCCAAGTTTGCCTCTAGTGGAGCTCTTCATGTTTCATTATTTCTGAACCATTTTTTATATTTTTTGGTTCATGGTTTCTGTATGATAAGGTAAATGCAAAGCAGAATCATGTACCATACAAGACATGGATTTAGAATTCAAATTTCTCTAGGATGTGTTCTTTGCTACTCATTTCCTGCATTCTTATGATGTCCCTGAGTTGGTGGGTGCTGTACTTTTAGCCACTTATCCCAACTGAAAAGCCTCTTCCTAGCTGAAGCTTACATATAGGGGAAAGACAGCCCCATCCCAGCCCTTTACTATGCACAAGGCCAGTAAAGTTAGACTCTTATTCTTAACTGACCATTACAATTCCCACCCCTAATGTTTATGTCTGCTCACAATACCCCTGCAGGTTGCTTCATTTCCACTCCTGTTCAAGATTATTTACTTTGAGTTCCCACTGCATTTTTAATACCCAGGTATTTTACTTTCCTGCTTTGGAGATTTTTACGTATGTGTTTAGATCTGTAGTGTCTTTTTCTGCGTTACCATATGACTTGAGTGGAAATGATGTCTTCCCAAATCAATCCAGTCTGACATCTTGATCAACAGTCTGGACTGGCATTTTTAACAAACTCAGTGGGTAATTCTTACAGACACTGAAGTTTGGAAATAATACACAAAAGTTTGAACATCACTGCATTACAGAATTTAATACTTTCTTTTTCACCGCTCCTCTCCTCTCACAAACACACAGCCAATCACTCAAATTCAATTTTACTTCCTAAATACTCTTGCCTTCCCACTACTCTCCTATTCATTTGGACTATTGAAATGATTTCACAATTGAGACTCCTGTATCTAGACTTTCTCCCTTAAAATTCTACCCACCTCATACCATCAGGGTGATCTATCTATAGCATGCATTTGTCCAAGCCTAAAATTCTTCTATTCCCTAGAAAATAAAGCTCAACCTTCCTAGAATTATATGAAAGATCATCCGTGATCCAGCCTTTATCCCTCCTGCTTTTTTTCTTGATGTTTTGAACTTCACCTCATGAGGTTTCCTACATAGACAATGTTTATGAACCTTAGTCTTGTGCATGCTAGAATGACCTTGCCGTGGTACGTCTTTGTTCCTAACCCATCTACTCCTATTCATGTTTCAAAATTCAGATCAGGCAATACCTCCTTTAGGAACCCTTCTTTGACCCTCCAGGCAGGGCTAAGGGCATCTCCTCTGTGCTCCCAGAGGACCCTATACATGCTCTGTCATAAAACATTATATGGAAAATTTATTATATATCTGTCTCTTCCACAAGACAAGAGCTTCCAAAGAAGGGCTTATGCTTTATCTTTGTATTTCCAGCATCTGGCTTAGAGGCTACCACATAGCAGATAATTTTTGTTGAAATGAACTAAATTATTGAGAATCTCAGAAAACCAGCTCTTTCTAATGAGCTGGATTTTCTCTTAAAATTTTACCTGCTTTGGAACATGTAACCTGGTCAGAAAAACATGTCCTCAAAAGTCTTAGACTAAAAAGTTTTTCAGTAGATTATGTACTTGGAAAATTGGGGTCAGTCCAGTAGAAACATTCAGCTCTTGTTGATATGCTCACTTGGCTCTCCCAGGTTGATAGAAATACTGCTTCTAGTATAATTCCTTATCTAATTTACAGATTTTCCCCCATTTACTGTATTACAGAAGATAGTAATAACAGTCTCATTGAAACATAATGAGATTGAGAAGAGTAATAGAGAAGCAATTAGATACAATATTTCCACTCATTAAAACTGGAGTGCACAGTGTGACTCCAGTTTTGGATAGAAAAAAAAATAAACAGAAACAATACAAATGATCAAAGACTGGCTAGTAACTATACTCTACATTAAACATTTTCAGATAACTTAAGATTCCTCCTTTTCATCTATTGGAAAACCTCAGAGTACTTTGAGGTCCCATAAAATTTTTTCCCCTAAAATGGACAAAAATAGGCTAGCCAGCAAAGATCTTTGAGATATTCTATGCCACAAAAATGATGCTTCTTTTTCTTTTCTGCTGTGTGTGTGTGTGTGTGTGTGTGCATAGTGTGTGTTAAGTACACACAGAGATTATCAAGGGATTTAAAGCATTTAAGAAGCATGAATTACTTTTTTTTAAACATCTTGAGTTACTTTTAAACAAAAAAATAATAATTTTAAAGCTAAAAAAAGGAGATTTTCTTGAAGTATCCTTTTCATTGTCTCCGTTCCCCACCTCACTTTGAACATTTGAGGCTCAAAGCATTTAATCAGGATGAGTTAATTCATCCATATGTGAACACTGAGGTGGTTTTAAAATTTCCATTTGTCATTAGAGAAAGTGAACATCAAGGCTCTTGCCTCAGATTACTGTGTTGTTGACAGAGTTGGGAACAAGACTTAGAATTTCCCTGCTAGGTTTCTTTGAAGCTTTGAAAATCATTGAAATAACTTTGAACAATGCAGTGAGTGTGAAAGCCAGTATGGGAATTTTCCTTAGCTGTTGTGACCTGCAAAGAGTTGCAAGGGAGTTGTGGGTGGGAAATAAGGATGAGGAGGACTGAGGCATTTTCCTCAAAGCAGAGAGGGAGAGGGAGTGCTGGAGATTTGAATGGCTTGCTGCAGTTTGGAACTTTGAGTACTATCTTTTCACATTTACGCTAAGAAAGGAAGCTGATGTATTCCACAGATTCCTTCACTGTACTGCCATACCACAGGAAGATTTCTGGAACCTGAGATTCCTTTGCTCCAACTAATTCGTTTCCTTCAATAGTCGAAATTGGCCACCTACAGAAAAATAGCAGATGTGTTACATGGACCACGCCCCATGGAAACCTCCCCTATCTGCAACTTTCTGGAGTTGCTGCTGTTCCTACTTCCCAAACTCACACTCATGCCTGCCTAAGTGCCCTCAGGTATACAAGTACACTCATGTCCAGAGGACACTCATACTGCCTTTGTGGCCAGCACCTGATTCTTGTCTATAGATACTCCTTCAGTTGACCTTTACAGATGTGCACGTTAGAACAAACCAGAAAGCTTAAAAATCAGATTACCAGTCCCACACCCAAACTCTCCTGAATTCTGATTGAGTAGGACTGAAGAGAGAAGCTTGAGCTGATGTATTTTTAAAAAGCTTCTCGGATGGATCTGATGTGCAAATGTCAAAAACTATAGAACAGGAGGGGAAGACTTAACAGCCCTTTTTGGAAAGGGTAGATGAGAGAGAGAGAGGCTCATCGCTGAATTAGCTTATCTGATGATAATCTTCTCCTATGTATTTCTTTTCTAATAACCACTGGATATCTATCAAAATTTACCTATTACTTAGGCTATTGCATTCTTGAGTTATGTCTGCTTGATGACCCCAGGCCTGTTTGTCTGCCAGTGGGGTTTTGCATTTCCTAATAAAAGAATTGTATGTCATATTGACAGTAATATAGACCTTTACTTTATAAAAAAGGAGGAAAGCCCTATGTCATACATAACAGGAATGCCTAATTTAGGAATCTGTTATATAAATTATCTTACCAAAATCATTTAATAAGATCTGAAATGGCTTCTAAATGTCTTCCCATTTGGGGACCAATGTACTTGGTTGACAACAAACACAAAAAGTTTCCTAAAAAGCATTTTTAGGCAATGAAAATGCAGTTTGTAATTAAAAGATGAGAAGTTTCAGTTCATCTAAGAAAGGCAAGTATTGTAATTATTGTACTAATATGATTGCTATTTCAATAAATGTCTTCCACACAATAGCCAAGAAGTAGAAACAACCCATTTGCCCATCAGTGGATGAATGGACAAACAAAATGTGGAATATACATACAATGGAATATTATTCAGCCTTAAAAAAGAAGGAAATTCTGACACATGCTACAACATGGATGAACCTTGAGGACATTATGCTAAGTGAAGTAAACCAATCAAAAAAATAAAAATACTGAATGATTGTATGGGGTACCAGAGTAGTCAAATTCATAGAAACAGAAAGTAGAATTGTGGGTGCCAGGGGCTGAAAGGAAGGGAAAATGGTGAGTTTTTATTTAATGGGCATAGAGTCTCAGTTTTGCAAGATAAAAAAGTTCTGGAGATTCGTTGTACAACAATGTGCATATACTTTACTGAACTGTACACTTACAAATGGTTATGATAGTACATTTTAATCATGTTTTTTTTTACCACAATTAAAAAAGAAAGAAAAATATCTTCCAGTTTAAAAATCAAGTGCATGTGTGACTCAATAATTGATATTGTCAGTTTAGATAAGGCACTATAGAATTGAAATCAAAACAAGTAGAAGTCAGTTTCCACTTTGACACATGATATTTGAGCAAAATTAGGGAGCATATTATTCATCTATTCGTTCTTTCAGACAGTCAAAAAGTATTTATTTGTTGTGCATCTTCTTGGCTTTAGATTCATAGAAGCATGACTGGCTCTGGGTCAGCCTCATTTTTATCTAGGGGGCGATCAGATTCAGTCCAGGGTGTCCCAAGGGTGTATTTCTGGGGATCTGACATTTCCAGATCTGGTGGTCTCCTGTCAGGCCAATGTTGTTCCCACTATTACTAAGGATGACCTAGAACTTCGACTCTAAAGCAGAACTGATCAAATATGGCTCCTGTGGGTTTTCTGGGTCAGGACTAGAACAGGAACTCACCATTTGTCTAACTCGGGACATCTTCAACCTGTTCCTGATGATCAACTCATCTGATTATTCCTAAACCTTATAATTTCAGATTCTGGAAAGTTGTGACACCACAAGTCACTATCGAGAGATGAGGCAAGTGGCTTTAAACAGAGTCCATATGTTCCCCTCCCTACCGGTTATCCTTGCATATCTCAGAGAAGGGTGTGTTGATGGGAACAGCTTTAGATATCTATCAGATAGGATTTTGAGATCTACTTAAAGATTCCTGTTTGGAAGTTCTGATTCATGTGCTATCTTTTCACTGCTAGCTTTCTTAATGGAATTAGAAAAAAACACCTTGCTAGAGAGTGAAATGAGAGATACAGACTCTTGAGTTCAACAAAATCAAGGAACAATTCATATTTGATGACTTGTTTTACAGCAAGGACATTTGTCTAGACTTGTTAAACTATGCAATCTGAGACTTGCTAATAACTACATAGCAAAAGTTCACATCATCACCACACCTTCCCCTCCTTCTCTGACTCTGCGTGCTATTTACAAGCATCGAAGGCTTCTTTTATTTGGGTTATGGCTTTGCAACCCCATCTTGCATGCATCTAACCTGATTCACATACAACATCAGATTCTAAAATTAAACTTTTCTCCTAAGGACTATTGAAAATCATTATATATAAATCCAAATATCCTTGTGTCTTCACCCATGACATGTGGCTTCATGACATGAATCAGATGGCTTTCTAATAGTGGAGAAGGACACACACAAAAAATTTAACTAAAGTCACAGCTGAAATGTTGAGTATGAGGAATGAAACTGGATTTAGGTTGCAAACACTGCTTAATGTTCAGCCCATTTCCCCAAGTGCCAAGCTACTGCCACAGAACAGGACCGACACTTTTTAGAAGGGACATTTTCAGGGGTGGCAAACCACTGCTATTTCTTTTGTCATCTTTAAAGTTTTATGGCATAGGTTTCCCCAGTGGTCAAGGACAGGACCTGCAGGAAAGCCCTGAGAGAGAGATTAAGCTGATTGTCAGATTGTAAGGTTTTAGCTAAGAAAAGCAAGGGGTGATTTTATTGCAGTATTAGAAACATGGTTTTCTTGTCATTAAATGGACTCAGACTACAATGTCACCAATACTAGGTAAAATGTCATCTATCACACATGTATCATCAGTACACATTCATAAGATAGCAGGAATGTGAAAAGAATGGGGAGAGGACTACAAAATGTCTTTGCAATGAGAACCCCAAAGTGACCTTGCCTTGCAGCTCTTGGGCAAAAGAACCTTACGGTTGCTCAGTTTTTTTTTTTTTTTTGGTGAGGAAGACCAGCCCTGAGCTAACATCCGTTGCTAATCCTCCTCTTTTTGCTGAGGAAGACTGGCCCTGGGCTAACATCCGTGCCCATCTTCCTCTACTTTATATGGGACAACGCCACAGCATGGCTGACAGGCAGTGCGTCGGCGGGCGCCCGGGATCCGAACCAGCGAACCCCGGGCTGCCAAGCGCGGACTAAACCGCTAGCGCCACCGGGCCTGCCCCCAGTTTTGATCACTGGGTTGTGTCTATAGTTGTCAAGACTGTATGTTTGTAATTTATTTGAATTTCAACTGTTTCCTTTGCTTTGTGCCTGTAGCACCTTGAGGAACTTGGTTTTTCTAACTGAAGGCTAGGTCATAGTTTTAGTGGCACTTGCTGTCCCCTCTGAGTCTTTTTTACAATATGATTTCCTCTTTATTACAGTGGATAGCTGAGAAGGAACTGAGAAGAGGAAAATCAAGAAAAGAGAAATTTTAGGGTAGCAATAATAACTGAATGGTTAAACACCATCGGAATTTCTAGATAAAAGTAGTTGGTCTTAGCATTTGCAAACTACGTGTCATTGGTTCTGTGTCTCAGGAGTATTAGATGGTTGTGACTTACCCCTATTGGCTTTATCAACTTATTTGATCCACTTGAATTTATATTGCCCAACTAGTTTAATATTCAAGGGAATCCCCCTTTCAAGAAAAAGAGTCAAAAAGGTAAGCCACATCTTGAGCTAGGAGCCAAGTTTGATGCCTTAATTTCTGGTGATTTCTCCATATGCATTTAAATAGCCTTAGTCAAATTAACTCTCAAACCTTGCTTGCAATGAACTTGATTGGAAATTTTGAATTTTCTTAGGGAGAAACTTGACTTGAGATGCTTGCCCCTTATGAAACTACTTTTGTTTCCAGACGTATACCAGATTAAAGCAATTGAAAAATTAAAGAATTGACAAATCACTCATTTAATTGCAGCTATATAATATGCCACTTACAGATATTACTGTAAAGCCTATGCTCAATAATTCATTGCCAAGAACCACTGTCTCAGAAGTTCTACTTATAAAGAATAAAGATTCTAAAATAATAATAGCAGTATCATATTAACTAATATCACGCCACTCAGCAATTTACAAAACACCCATCCATACACTAACTCTTTTACTTTTAACACTGTAAATACTTTTTCATATGAGATCAGGTCCATTTCACTTTAAACTTAGAAATTTCTGCTGTAAAATTGTTTCACCTCTGCATTAAGAAAGCAGAATTTTCTAAACATTGTATTGCATGGGAAAATAATACATAGCACAGAAAGCTTCCCACTTTGCTGCTTTCTCTAATTTCTCTTGTACACTGTACAAAGCTATTTCATGCTATATGAGACTCATTTCTCCACTTATAATCATTTTCCTTTTCTCTACTGACATTTCCTTATTTGTTAAGTTGTTTTAAGGCCAGCTCTTATGCTTACTAAGCCTGTATCCCCTTTAATTTCACTGCTTTCAGGGCAGGGCAGAGTTGCTGAAGGAGAGAGACATTTATTGGAAGGTTAACTTATCTAAGTTCTTTTTACCACTCCAGAAAATCCTTCAAGGTAGTTTAAGCACCTCGGTGCTTCAGGATCTAATTTTTCCAGTTCTTAAAGACATGCCTTTGCTTTATAATTCAAAATAAGTCACAGATGGTCAGCAGCTGCTGATTTCCTCCCAGAAGGCAGCCTTAGTTAAGTTCAAAAGGAGTGGTGGGCACAGAAAGAAGACAAGGATCCGCCTAATTATAGAGTCATTGTGGAGAAAATGCTCTTCATTATTTTTACAATCATGTTCGAGGAGTTTAGCAGCACTTTCACAAGGCAGATATGGAAATTCTTTTTCACCACTTGTATATTCTGTCCTCTCCAGTTTCTGTTCTCTTCCACCCACGTCACTTCTTATGGCTGTTTGCCAATGATACCAACACCTGCAGAGGTGGGGCTGAGAAACTGAAATTGCTTCATATATAGCTTTGCCCCTTTGGGCTCTCTCTGTCCCCTGGGGAGGATTGGACTGGAAAACAGCTTTTTTCAGGTGTGACAATGCACTTCTCTCTCTGTTCTCAGGGTGTGTTTTGAGATTATAAGACCAAAGAGTAGATTTGGCTTTAGCAGGCACTGGCTACACTTTCTTTTTGCAAGGCCTATTGAACACTCAGTTTCGTTCTGTGCTGTGCTTGGTCAGTAATACGAAAACCTATTTATTGCACTGTAGGTTTATTCTTTCTCAAAAATCTCAGTTGGGAGCCTGATTAATGAGGGAAGAATGATGAGGCAGGGTTACACTCACACAAAAGAAGAGCATAGAAGCAGTATCCCTAAATCTCAGAAATGAGTTTGTTTGATTGAGTACAGACATTCTAATGCTGTATGAAGGCAAGTTGGCTAGTAGAAGTTGGTCCAGCTTATTTCTTTGAAGTTAGCAGGATCTCAATTACCTACAGACTCTTCTTCCTATTAGATGTAACCACAACATGTACTACATATACAGAATCATCTAAGTCTGATACTTCCCGGTTCTCTGCATGAAGAGGGCTTTAAGGGGAGGCTGCCTGCCTAAATGACTGTTGTTTTTGACACTGGGACCTTTGACCTCAGGGATCTTAGTTACTGCTCCAGGTTCCAATCATATTCCAATCCCATTGCCCTTCAGCTCTTATGGCCAAGGAGCAACACAATATAGTGGGGAAAAAAACCCACAGAGATGGGGAGTTGGAAAACCTGGCTTTGAATCCTGCTTCTTGCAGTTTTATTAGGTGTGACTTTGGGCAAATCATGTCATCCTTCTCTGCTTCTACTTCAGCATCTCTAAAATGCTAGGGCTGGAAAATTTGGTTTCAAAGATTGTACCCAATTCTGTGTCATCTAAGAGTCAATGATTCTATCTGATTTCCTAAATCATACTGAGGGGTCAGTCCATGGCTCAAAACTTTGTTATTAGAAGTTAGACATTTCTTGCTTTAAGAAATGGATGTACATGGGGCCGTCCACATGGTGTAGTGGTTGTGCTCAGTATTTTCTGCTTTGGGGGCCCAGGTTTGCCAGTTCAGATCCTGGGCACGGACCTACACCACTCATCAGCCATGCTTTGGCAGAGACTCACATATAAAGTGGAGGAAGACTGGCACAAATGTTAGCTCAGGACTAATCTTCCTCAGCAAAAAAAAAAAAAAAAGAGAGAGAGAGAGAGAGAAAGAAAAGAAGTGGATTTACAGAATAGGAAATCGTTTTATCCAAACTCCCCACAATATAAGACACTGGGTAGGATATTGAGGCATACAAAGCTCAGTGATGGAAGCGACAGTCTGGAGCCAGATTGCTCAGATTTGAATTGTGAGTCACCATTTGACTTTGGGAAAGTTACTTAAAGCTCTCTGTGCTTCAGCATTTGCATATAAAAATGGGATTAATAATAGTTCTACTTCATTGACTTGCTACAAAAATGAAATGAGCTAGTACATATAAAGTTCTCAGAACTATGCCTAGCATATTATAGGTGGTCAGTAAGTGTTAGCTTCTCTCTGTAACATTCCCAATAATAGTCTGTGTACTACATGCAAGGAAGGGTAGTTTACTGTCTTTGAGGGCCATACATTCCAACTTTTGGACAATTCTACTGTTAGAAACTTCTATCTTATCATTGGAGTTCACTGCAACTGTAAAGTTATCTCTTTATCTTGTATTAATTTGTAACTTCTCTTACATAAACACTTAAGCAGACATTTCTGGAAACTAGGACATCTGCTAGCAAACTCTACCTCTGTCTCTAATAATTACTTAACCCATAGAGAGAAAGAACTGAGACTTGGCTCCTACTATAGGTAAATCCTTCTGTTGTAGCAAGTCAAGATGTTTGTCTAATTACTGGGATTTTTTTTCTTTTTATTAGAAATTCCAAACCCTCTGGAAGTGGGCAATGGAATTAAAATGTATTCCTATAGCATGTTGTAATATAAAATAAGCTACTCAGATGGGAAGGATTCTGCAAAGAACTGAAAAGTGCCAGCTATGATTTCCGAAGTCTGACTCCATTGATGATTAAACATCAACAGTGATCATGTGGGGCCTGGCTCTTGGTCAAGGTTGTGATGAGGCCTAAGGATTTGTGTATTAACTAGTTCTCCTATGATTTTATTAAATGAAATAAGACTAAACTGCATTTTGCATTTGTAATTCATCTTTCATTCAAAGCATTTTGTAAGAAAGGTTCATCTGATCCACTCTTTGTCACTTCAGATAACTCAACAGAATGGTCACAATCCTCAGGATCAATTCAGGATCCTCTGATGAGAGGCACCAGGAGGGCTCAGAACAACACACAGATAGTCCTTAGCTGGGTCATCAAATCTTTCCTTTATTTCCTAGGTTCTCTAGAGATACCATGGCAACCCATGCTATAAAAGCCTCGCCATCACACTTCAGTGCTACTCTTTTATAACCAAGTCTGTTATATTGCCTTTCTAATTCTACTAATTGGAGCCACTTACACTCTATCAAAGGTTACCTTTAAGTAACATAATAAATTAATGGTGCTATTGATTGGTGAAACCCCATGTTACCATCGAAAAGAAAAATCAGCCTCTGGAATCAAAAGACCTTGGTTCAAGTCAATTTAGCTTCTTACTTACTGAGAGATCATGATTAGATCTACTCAAGTTCTCTAGGCCCTCAGCTCTCTCCCCTACAAAATGGAGACAATGACATAGATGACAGTTAGGTTTCCTCAATGAGCGGTGGCTGCTGGGAGTGTGGGTTAAGGATTGTGAAGCTAGGTGTGCAACCCAGGGTGAAAGAATCCCTAAATCAAAGGCCTGCCATGGAGTAGGGAGAAACATACATGGCACATTTGCCATCCCTGAAATTTTAAAATATTTAGCTGAGGATAGCATAAATATAAAAGAAAAGAAAAGATGTGAAATTGATTTTTTTAAGCCAAGTTGTATCCAAATGCTACTACCACTTTTATTAGTTTCATTATTAAAGATGGGCTCTTAGAAGAGAAATGAAAGGAGAAATCTGCCTATACTTTGTGTATTCAAACCAAATTCTCTTGTACGTCCTTGGTGGCAAGCATTTTATCCGTGGCCCTCTGGAGACAAAACCTGTCTTTATTATATACACTCTCTAAGTGAATGAAGGTGGGCTGATTTCAGATAAAGTGGGAAGAAGTTATGCTCTGGCAGGCCCAGGACAGAAATGCCACTGGAAGCAAGAGGTGGGGCCTTAGAGTGCTCCTCACATCGTTCCATGTATGCAGCCTCCTACTTTGCCGAGGCATCGGGCCAGCTCTGGCAGGAGATTAGATCGCGGTTATTTCCTTGTCTGTTTTCAGGACATTAAGTTTTGTTTACCCATACAAAGTGAGGAGGAGATCAATGCAATCATGCAGAAAACTTAATTTAAAAGAAGAAAAAGAAGAAGGAGAAGGAGGAGAGGAAAGGGAAGAGGAAGAAGAGAAAAAAAAGGGGATAGAAGTATTGCTTTCAATAAAGTACAAATTTTATTTTCTGTAAAGTGTGAAGAAGACATCTTTAGAAGAGATACTCTGGTGTTTTAGAAGTGGGTTGAGAGTTCCCCTTATATTTCAAAGAAAAAATGACAAAAATAAAAAGACATATCTACTATCTTGCAAACATAGTACTGGGTACTAACAGTTATGTGCCCAACCAGCTCTATGAAGTGGGATCTAGGGCCTGGAGATGTCACGTGCCTGGTGCAATTTCTCATGGCCAGTAATTGACAAAGCTCAGCCTTAGAATCTGAGGCCACGATTCAAAGTGTGTGGAAAGACCAAGAAATTTTAAACAGTGCTGGCAACTCTGTGTTGAAACTCTTCTATAAATAGTTCCCTGATTATTTCTAATTCCCATTGACTTGGTATAATGCAAGCTATTCAGCAATGTGATACAGATAGATATTTCCTTTTCAAAACATTGCACAAATACATGGTTTCCTCCTTCTGTCCACCCTGTAGGAGAAGTAGGAAAAGAGCAAGGTAATAGGAATTTACCTCCAAGCTATAAAGCCTTCCTATCCTCTCAGTAATCACCAAGGGGAGCTCCTAGTTACTAGGGAGACCATAACAGACTCTATTAGATTCAAGTGCAACACTTGGGTTGCCTGGCTAGAGAATGCCAAAAAAGCAAAGGAAAATATTATCACTGCTGAAATCATTTGATGTCTATGACTAATAAAAAACATGTTGGCAAATTGAATTTTTAGAAATGCCCAAAGGGCTTGGTTAGAGCTATGAATTAACAGCATACAGCAGTTCTGTCTGGAGAAAAGAAAAAAAAGACAAAGATGTTAAACTATTTTTAAGTTTATCCAAATAACCAAAAGGTCCCAACTGAAACCTTAAGTAAACAATCTAGGTCCTTTATTCAATTTTTAATTTAAATCTAAGTTTCCCCTCCCATTTCCTTATAGCTAAATAATAAAGTTTATACCTTTTGAGTCACATTATCCTTGATTACTTTTAAGTTATCTCTGACAACTGTACCCACCTTAGAGGCTATGAGGGCTGAGGTGTCCATTCATGCATGTGCTGTGCTACGGGGGATCTGGAGGAAGCCAGGGATGGAAAGAGTTGGGGGTAAGCCAGACCTCCAATTACCTCTTGACCCAGATCCCAGAGGTTACTATGGGCCTGCCTGAAGATGTTCGTCCAGCCTCTGCTTGATCATTCCCAGAGCAGGAGGCCTTTGCCAGGACCCATCCTATCTTGCTATGGACGCAGCTCTGATTGTTGGAGGGTGTTTTCTCGTGCTGTGCCAAAATCTGCCTCTTGTGTTTTCTACCCATTGTTCCTCATGGTATCTCTAGAACAATACTGTTTGACTCAACTTCCTCTCCTCTGGAATAGTCCCTTAGATAACTAAAGTCAACTGTCATGAATCCCCTGTATGCTGTCTTCTCCAAACTAAATATCCTCAGTTTTCTTTTCAGATCATAAAGCAAATATACAAATATTATAACAATAATAAGAGAAAGAACACATAATCACCATAAGAAAAAGACAAAAAGGTGTTCTGGAAATTAGACTTGTTAAAAAAATGAGTTGTTTTTTATTTGAAAGGCTGGAATTTTTAACTGATGTTGAGAAGCACTGTGTGTTTCCACTGAGTTCCTGCACACTATCCATCAAGTCATCCTGTCAAAACGGAAATGTAGCCTAATAAGATTTTTTTCTTTGTGACACCATGCCAGGTCTTAGTGATCATCCATCAATTCTCACCAAGCTGCATTTATTTTTCGCTTGTGTTTATTTACTATCAATGCCTACTTTGAGAAAAGTTTCTAGAAAAATATTTATCTGCATATGAATAGTTGTGACATGATAGAATTTGAATACCATATATTAAGAATTAAGGGAGGGGCAATGGAAACTAAGGAAAGGAAACTAAATCTTTAGTTCTTTCTCTTCCCAATATTTTATTATGTAAAATTCCAAACATACAAAAAAGTTGAAATAATTTTATAGCAAACATCCATATACTTAATAACTATATACTACAATTAACATTTTGCTATCTTGTAGTTTATCACGCATCTATTTCTATATCAATCCATCAACCCGTCTTACTTTTTTACACATATCAGTGTAAGTTGCATTCAGCAGTACACCTAATTCCTAACACTTCAACATGCATATCATTATCCGTCCTTTTTTGATAACTTTTAATTAGCGCTTTCTTCTGCAACCGTCTTTCCATTCTTTCTCTCATTCCCTCCATATTCTCAATTTTCGTTTTTGCACCCCTCTTCCCCCTTTCTATCCCCAAAGTTCTATGTGTGAAAGTGTGAAAACTCTGAGCACAGAGCAGTCCTGAAGTAGCATCAGGAAAGGTCAGTGATGAGCACACAGGGCCTCACAGGTGCTATCACCACAGGCCTGGGGTGGATGAGGTCCTCATGAACAAGCTGACGCAAATCAACTTAACGAGAGAGAGGTGGAGATTAGCAGCCAACTCAATAATTTACTATGAGGAACACAGCTATCAAATACCCAGGCACATGATTTCTTGATCAGCTCAGTCTCTCCCTGAACTAATCTGCATGACTGGCCAAATTGTGAAGGGTTTGGTAAATAGAGACTCAGAGAAAGAGAGTTAGCTGGACAGTTTTAGTGTCATGAAGCAGAGACCTTATCAGCATTGATGTTTCAACAGCTGGCCAAGCCAATGCCTGACACCAAGGAGATGTTGCATAATTAGTACGAGGATGAAATGAGTATGTGAATACTAACTACCGCTCTCGTAAAACTGCCGCCTAGACCAGGCACCAGCCTGTGACTCAGGGCACCTCTCGCCTAGATCACGCTGGTGAACTCTACCAAATTCCACCCCACCAACTCTCTTTAAAGAAGTTCCATGAGGGCCTGCCTTGTGGCTCAGTGGCTTAGGTAGTGCTTTGGTAGCCCGGGATTTGTAGGTTCAGATCCTGGGCACCAGCCTACACACTGCTTGTCAGCCATGCCGTGGCAGCGTCCCATATAAAGTAGAGGAAGATGGGCACGGATGTTAGCCCAGGGCCAGTCTTCCTCAGCAAAAAGAGGAGGATTGGCAACAGCTGTTAGCTCAGGGCTGATCTTCTGCACACACACAAAAAAAAAGTTCCATGACTACCATTCTTCTTTGAATAATACATTCTTTTAGCCATGTGTATGCCATTAATTAAACTTTCATGGAGTCCTGATCCTCCTGCCTTGGATCTGGAAGACAACCTGTCTCTAAAATAGGAGGTCTGTGTCTGTCTAATTCCGTCTTTGATAAATTGATTTTACTGGCTTTACTCTCAAGAAATGGAGTGATTCCCTGCTGCCTGAGCGTATTCCTTTCAAAGACCAGGGAACACTATCTTCCCTGGTGAGTGAAAACCATTCCTTTCACTATCTCAAGATTTATGTCTGATTAGAAATATTAGTCGTTTATTTCCCAGGCTTCCTAATTATCAGCCCATGAAGACTTGGCAGGTGAACTCTTTAGTGGAAATGCAGCACTTTTCACCTCAGCTTCTCCATAGTTGCAGATAAATACAATTTTGACAAATTAAATCCATTTTGAAATACACGAAAGAGGCTTTCTAATCATAAAGTCTCAACATGAAGTCTTTGGTTATGTAACAACTTCCTAATATAGTTCTTTCAAAGAAAGAAATCAGATAATTTTATAGCAAGGAATTCCTGTCCTCTATTGCTTGAAAACCATTCTTACCCCTGACCACCTTCCCTATACGGATACCATAGTAAATATTTGTAAACATCAGCATTCCATGGTAGTATCACACCCTTTCATGTTTATTTGAATGCAAAACATTGTGGTGTGAGGGTGAAAAATGACACTGGATCAAACTTTGACTATTTCATGTGAGTCTACTTACAGAATGGGAAAGAAATCAGATACTTTTAGGCATTAGCATCTCAGTGGTAAAATGCCAATTGGCGACTAGAGTTCTTCTCTAATTGCCTCTATTATAAGCAACCAAAACACAAGGTTCAGATCTAGATAAAAACCCTTCAAGAGGGTAAAAGATACTATGATGAAGAGTGGGCTTTTATTGTTGGGGATTCCAATGGTCTGACAGGAGCACATGCACTCACTTTCACAGACCTCAAACAGGACTCAATCTAGATAAACAGGGAGCATTTCGTCTAAGCCCTGCTTCAAAGGCTATGTTTGTTCAGACATCATTAGTTCTTTTTATTCCTTTGATGCATCTGTCTCTAGTGACGGAAACTCTTATTTTTTTAAGAAACTAAAGCACAAAAGGAAACTGAAAAAGCTACAAACTGATTTGGCAACAGCTAAGCAAGAAGCTGCCATCACGGTCCTGGAACTCAATGAGAAGATAAAGGCTCTATGTGAAGGAAAGCCAGCCCCTAGAGGTCAGTATTACCACGTGACAGTTGTACACTGACCCATCGTCCTGGGTGATACATATATATATAGTTTTACTGTCAACAAAGCAAAAAGCAAGGCCACAGTGCCAGGCAGCATACTGGCCCAGTAGCCTGCTGGCCTGGCCTGACCTCCATTCCGCATGAATAGAGACAGCACACAAACTACTCACTCCAGGCTGGGTTCGCTTTCACCGTGAGAGAGACAGAGAATGAATAAGCAGTTCCTTAAAAGAAAGTCTCTGAAGCTGAAGAGCCAGACTGAAACAGATCTGATAAGTGTCCTTGCACAAACTGAGTGGCAGTCAGGGAAGGGCAGGGCCTAAGAAGAAAGACCTGAAGCCCCTCAGGATGGGACTCTGAAGTGGGGCAGGGAGAGGAGCTTGTCTAAAAGTGTAAACAGGCATGTAGGCTAAGATAGGCTCAGGGAAGGGAAGAAATTAGAGTTTTAATGATAGGCAAATGAACCAGAAACAAGCAGGGAAGGCTAGTTGGGCATGAAATTTGGGTGGTTCAGAAAAATTTTATTAGCCAGTTTGGTTTGGATTTTTTTTAAAGTTTTCTCCAGAGGCCAGCCTGGTGGTGTAGCGGTTAAGTTTGCACACTCTGCTTCAGCGACCCATGGTTTGCAGGTTTGGATCCCGGGCGTGAACCTACGCATCACTTATCAAGCCACGATCCTACATATAAAGTAGAAGATGGGCATGGACGTTAGCCTAGGGCCAATCTTCCTCAGCAAAAAGAGGAGGATTGGCAGCAGATGTTAGCTCAGGGCCAATCTTCCTCACCAAAAAAAAAAAGTCTTCTCCAACTAAGAGACTATAAACACACATTGGAAAAAACCCTCAGATTGTTATCATTAGCAATAATAGAAGTTAACATTTAATACTGTGTGCTAGACATTTTGCTAAGCACTTCACATGTATCTAATTCTTAGAATAACTTCTGAAATACGTATATTTATGGATTCCACAAGAATAAGCAGAGGCTTAGAGATGTTGATTACTTTACCCCAAGTTAGACGTGTGCGAGCAACACCTGGGCAGTCAGCCTCCAGCCAACAGCTTACCCTACACCAGGGGGCCTGTCACAGCTCTGATGCGGGAAGGCTATTTCACTGCTATGCAGCAGCCATATCAAACCTCCTTCTGCCTGGCGGATCTCTTGCAAAACTGTGGTTCCCTGGGATAAATATCTTCCTTTGATGTGTGGCACTCTTGTAAACCCAGGAATGTGCCATTGTTCTTACTCTGACTTCCTTTATTACTCATAAATAATTTTGGGAAGAGAGGAGGAACCTGGAAATAAATGGAGGAGGAGGAAGTAGGCGATGTGGTGGCTTCAGCAAGTGAGACTCTCCCAGCATCCCGACCACATGATAAAGCTTTTAATATGAGTTTGGTTTTATTTTTCAGTTTTGAATATCACTTTCCCAGAGTTGAAATGGCAAGTAACACAGTCACCTTGAAACATATGCTGAAGGTCAATTTGTTTTTCTCTGTCAACAGAACAGCAGAAAGACAGTTTATGAATTTACTTTTACCACCATGGAACCTAAAAAAATAAAATCCTTTAAAGAATATCATCCATGTAAAGGTCTTTGTTCTAAGACATCATAGCCAGATTTCAAATTGGTTGCATGATAAGAAGCTGATAACAATTGTAGAGCACATTGGAGAAAGTTCTCCAGCTCACTTGAGAAAAGCTCTCAACTTCTCAACTGTATCTTAAATCTAGTGAAAAAAAGACATTATTGCAAGGTATCTAATTCTCATTACTCATTTTTGGCAAAAATAATATTATTTGCTGTCTAATGACAATTTTGACCCTTTGATATTTTGATAGGTCAAAATTGAAATAATGCTGGAGTCCGAGAACTCTAATGGTTTGGGGGAGGGTAGAAAACTAAATCCCACCTTACCTTCTTTGCCCATCTTTTCTCTATATTTCTGTTAAAAAAAATAAACTATAGTACAGAAAAAAAGTTCTAATGTGTTATGAACAGATAGAAATTTAAATAAAGCCAAGTATTCCAAGGTCCATTATGGATGAAAACAGTGACTCAGTTCTGGACCTACATGCTGCTTCTCTTCCATGGTGGAGAAACCAAATCAGTGGACTGACATAGAGCACTAACATCTTAGACCAAATATTTGCACATTTTTACTCTCCCATCAGCCTCACGCAGCCTCACCCTGAATTCAATAACCCAGGAGATTGTCAAGGCCGTTGTGGCCCCAGGGTAATATTAGCTCTCATTCTCAGAGACTTTGGTCACCTTGCCCTACTTCTCAATTCACTTGAAAGTAAAGTCTGAAAAGTTGTCAATAACTTTAACACACAATGACCCCCATTTAACCAAAGAATGTTTAGGGTTGACCCACCTCCCACACACATTCTTGGACCAGAACACCACCCTTTCCCTAGTTATTTTGTGTCTTTTTATAAAATGTTTGGTTTTGGTTCTCAGACCTCTGTTTGCAGATGCCCCAGTCATAATAGGTTAAGGAGAAAGTGTGATTTATTGGTATAAGTATAAACAAACTAAGGGCATGCCATTAGCCTCAGAGTCCAATAGATTCAGGGCCTCAGACACCATCAGGACACTCCGTATCTCTCATCTCTGCTTCTCTCTGCATTGAGTCTTCATTCTCTCAAGCAGGATGTCAGAAGAGAATGACCATAAGCAGCTATGGGCTGCCCTCCTTAACTGTCCTCCAGAGAGGAAGGAGGGCATTTTCCGACCAGGTCCAGTTAGAAAAAGTACAAGAAAGCACTCTGTCCTGGCTTGGGTTGGGTACCCATCTGGAGACATGAATCAATCTTTGTGTTCAGAGGTGCGCAACCATGGTTGGACAAGCTCTGGTCGTGTACCCACCACTGGGTGGCAGGATAGAGGAAAATAAGGTTGGGGAAGGAGAATGTTCTGACTGGTAGCTCCCACCAGAAGCACAGGGCTGGACTGGGAGAAAAGCACTTCCTTAAAGGGAGGGATAGCCCATTTCTGGAAAGAAAGAGTGAGGGACTAAACCAACATGTCCAGTACAGTCTCAGCTAGTGGTCAAGTTAAATTATAAGGTAATGCTTAATAAGTCACCCGACCATGAGTATTTGCATTTTTAAAGTAGATTCTTCTTGATGAAAGAGAGATCTTCATGATCCCAGAAATAAATGTCCAATGGTATAATTTCAGACCTCATAATAGATGAAAGTGAACCACTTTGGAAAAGGAGTCCCCTTCCAGCCTCTGTCAAGTGACATCATGGTTGCCTACTCTACAGGCCTGCCTTATTGTAAAAATTGAAATTGCAAAAAGGAAAAAAGTGTTAATTCTAAGTAACATGTCACCTGGATTAACATAAAGCTACTTTTCTTTTATAGTTACAAACTGTTGCCTACAGTTCCAACAAACAGATTAATGAGATCTTTCCATATAAATTAGAATTTCTTTTTACCCAAATGTGCAATTTTTTTCCTTGTTTGTTTCATTTTCTAAGTAAGTCTATATATATTAGGTTGCTGTTCAGCTCTTCTGATCAGAGGGATGTTTCAGAATTTCAGGAATACTTTTAAGCATACTCAAATTGATGAAACAGTGAACTATCAAACTTTTTTTTAATATAAAACACAGCAAACTATATTTCATTGGCTATGTACTTAAATTACCTCCAAGGAAATAAATGATTTAAGTCAATGGAAAGTTCAACTGAAAAGAAAAACATCTTTATTATAAAACTGGCACAGCAGGAAACTTACTTACAGCCTGAGTGCTGTTTGTTGATTTTACTTTGTGCAAATAATCACAGCCCAAGGCAGATTCCTTCCGTCATTTCCACAGCCTGCACCTGAAGTGCTTACAGCTTTATTTACTAGCAGAATTCAGTGAAGTGCCTATTGTACTTCTTCAGAGTTTGAGTCCACCTTTTGGTAAACCTCAGTGCGCAGAAACCTAAGGTTAAATTTCAGAACAGTCTTTGCTTCCTTTGGCTTAGGCGGACGAGGTTACTTTGCAAAAGACCTTATTGACTAAGTCTTGTTGGCACATAAGCATTAATCACTTGCTATGATGAAAGTCCAATCTTTGACCAGAATATGGGCGGCCTGGTTTATAGATTTCAAGCTAAAGGGAATGCACTCTTCTGGATTTTTGTTTTCGCTTAATTCTTTTCTCTTAATATGCACATCTGGCATACCAAATAAGCTAGCCAGTCCCCACATGCGAGTTCCCATAGTCCCAGTGAAAGCCATATCAACTTTAAGTCGTCTCTTGGTTGTACTCCCATTAGGAAGACGCTCCCAGGGAGTGCAGGTGCATCCCAGGCCAAGCTTATCCAGGACTCAGTGTCTGAGCAGAGCCAGCCACACTTTTGAAGGAAGCTTGTAATAAGATCGACATTTCAGTGATTTTCAGTGACACAAAACTCCTTTTAAACACTATCCCATTAATTTTAAGAGTCAGACTATTGCTGTCCTATATTCTTAAGAAAGTCAAGAGATATATCTCTTTGCCAACATCCCAGAGTAAACTCTAATCAACATTTTAAAGAGTATCTTTTATCATGATGTCCACCCCAGGCACTCAGCCCAAACCTTCTTCTTGTTCTCTCTCCTCCTGCAAATTTCCTCAGGATCGAATCTCCTATTGCAACTAGGTGTTAAGAAAACAGGAATTTGAGAGTGATAAAAATATTCTGGAATTAGATAGTGACAATGATTACACAACATTGTTAATATAGTAAAACCACTGAATTGTACACTTTAAAATGATTAACATGGTGAATTTTATGTTACGTGAATTTTATTTCAATTAGAAAAAACCAAAAAACAGTGATTAAAGTAATCCTCACTAAGAGATAATTACTAACGCCCTGTCAAGTGTAAGTGTATTTTAATGAGAGTGCTTTGGGCCTAAATAAAACCTTGACTTGGTAGAATTCCAAGCATTTAGAAAGAGGTCATGTTAGTATTTATTGGAGTAAGGCTAGTCTTGAATAGTTGTCCATTTGTGTCTAGGCTTTTTGAATACTGCCAACCTCTCCTCTTTTTCTTTCTCTCAACCCAGCTATTTTTCAGAGTAGGAACCAATTACTTGACCAATAGTTCTACAAGCAACCTTTTCTCACCACCGAACACAGATATTTATTTTACCAGTCAACCTAGAATTTTCTAAGAAAGTAACAAGGGAGGCCCTGAGATCTCACTGTTTCAACTGCTGGGACTTTGACAAAAAGCATTGCTCACCACCCATGACATCAGACTGCATGGGGCTCAGTCTGATATTTGGTCAAAGCACAAACAGGCAGCTTGTACTTCCCTACTGCTGCCAAGGGTGTTATTGCTTTGACAGAAAGGGATAAGAATCTACGGGAAAAAAAATGTAGAGATCGACTACTCCCAAAGTACATTATTATCCCAACATTTGCAAAAAAAGCATGTTCTTTTAAGCACTCCTACTGAATCCTCAGATACAGAAACTAATCCAAGATGGGATATTTTACCTTTAGACCAATAAACTCCAGCAATTAACAATAGGGGAAATGAGAGAGCATAGGAGTGAAAATTTCAAGGTGTGCTTTCCGAATGCGTAAAGATACATGCACCCCTATGTTCCTAGCAGCATTATTCACAACAGCCAAGGCTTGGAAGCAACCTAAGTGCCCATCAAGGGACGAACAGATAAAGAAGATGTGGTGCAGATGCACAATGGAATACTACTCAGCCATAAGAAATGATGAAATCCAGCCATTTGTGACAACATGGATGGACCTTGAGGATATCATGCTAAGCGAAATAAGTCAGAGGGAGAAAGTCAAATACTGTATGATCTCACTCATAAGTAGAAGATAAAACAATAAACAGTCACAGAGACAGAGGTTGGATTGGTGGTTACCAGAAGGGAAGGGGGGAGGGGGGCAAAAGGGATGATTAGGCACATGTGTGTGGTGATGGATTGTAATTAGTCTTCGGGTGGTGAACATGATGTAATCTATACAGAAATCGAAATATAATGATGTACACCTGAAATTTGTATAATGTTATAAACCTATGTTATCGCAATAAAAAACAAAAAAGATGCATCATCAAAAAAAATGTGTGCTTTCTAAGTATCACAAGTTCCTAAGGAGTTTTAGTATCTATCTCATAGAAATAACTTATATTTATCTTTATAATCTCTAGGTATCATTCAGAGATTGCCTGTCAGTTTATCTTGTCATTTGTCCACTGAAGTCTTCCCCAAATAGAGCCACTGTACTCCAAAGCCCAAGTCTTCTCACTGCTTTCAGAAGTTCCCTCAAAGATAAGCAGCTGCTCCAGAAGTCTCTGCAAAGCTTAAGGATTTATTGCACAAAGATCCCAAGAAATGTTACTTATTCAATATGTACAAATTTAGGGTAGTTTTGATTTTCAGTAGAACATTCCAGAGATCTCAAGGCCTAAAAATCACTTACGTAAAAACTAGGCATTGATCAGGACTTTGTTGGTTGCAAGTGACAGAAACCAAAATGAAACTAGTTTAAGCATAAAAGATATTTACTAGCTCCTGAGGCTGGCAAGAAGGTGGAGCCACAGGTTTCTGGACTGCTCATTTGGCTCCTCTTTGCTCTTGGCCTCATCTGAGCTATTGCAGCCACAGATCAGGAAGGAGTTCCCTGGCTGCCCTGGCTTAACAGTCTATAGTGAACATCTGTTTCTGTCTGCTCAGAATCACTTCCCTCTTCTTTCAGTAGCAGAAGCATGATTTTCCTTTGGAGAAGTACTCTCCCATTCTCTACAGTCCTGTAAGACTGTCAATCAGGGTGTCCCTTTCCCCCTTGACCCAGGGGAAGGCTTGTGACTAGCTGAGCCAATCACACTTGCTCTTTTTCAGGAAATTGATTTTTTTTTTAGTTCAATTCTATCATTTTTTTCTTTTCTTTTCTTTTGAGGGGGGGAATTATGGGGAACTTGAATCTTGAGCTGAATTGAGTGAAGGAGGACAGAAAGAGACTAGAGCTGATTCATCCCGGAGGTTGGGCCCTGGCACCTAAAGAAATTGTCTAGTAGTTTTTGATATCTATATCCCTAAGGCTGCCTTCATAAGGTGTGGCTATTAAGCTTTCCTTCAACACTGAGAGCTATCTTATATCCTTCCAATAAACTCTTTTTTTACATTAAGTAGTCAGAATTGGCTTATAATACCTGTAACCAAAAAACCTTAATTTATACCCAACTCCAGGGAACAGAACTTCTTTCTCATGGAATCAATACAGAAATCTTAGGGAAGGAATTTGATTGACCCTACTTGTATCACAATCTTACCAGTGGATCAATTCCTGTGGCCAAGGCAATGAGGGCTATCATGGACCACACCTTGGTCATGTGCCAGAAGTCAAGGGCTAGGAAACGCTATCAGATAAGAGAAGATGGGAAAACTTTCTGGACAGAAGACAAAAAATACCTCTCACTGTCCCCTTTAATCTACTTTAGGTAAACCTTATAAACTTGGAGAAGACAGCCATGAGCTGAAGATGAGTTTTATCTTGTCAGGAAAGTACAAAATTTATCTTCTTTCTCTCCTTATTATTTTCAAACTGCACATCTAGGCCCTTCCTTTGCAAAAGGTCTGGAAATCTATTTTATAGTTAACAAAGGGTAAGAAGATTCTTTCTGAAATTTTTGGTTGGGGTCCAGTATTTTCTAGCTACACCAGCTGTGGGAATTCAATCATGTCAAGGTCCCCTCCCTCCTTTGTTTGTAAAACTAATTTTGGAATTACACTATTATCAGGAAATGGTATTCCCTTCCTTCTGTCCATCCCTTAGGAATGGCTTTCAAAAAAAGTCTCCTGGCTTCTATATCCAGAGAGGTCGGATGAAAGGGCAAGCACCAGCTAAATGTCAGACAAGGCACATGGGAATTGGAGCTTAATCAATTTCAAAGGTTTCCTACTTAACCATGGAGACTGCTCTGATCTCCAGAAGAGCATGTGCTGTTTGGCAATGCTGTTAAATAACCTGAATTGGAGCTGAGAAGAAAGATGCTTCTTTCCAGGAAATTTGCAGAGTAGTTGTGAGCGCCCCTTTGTCAAACATTGGTAGATGGACATTTACTTGTCAACATAAGCTGAGCTGAGAGAATTTGAGGATGCACACAATTGTCAGCCAGCTGTCAATACTGGTAGAGCTGTTCATGGTACAAACCTCTTGTTGCCAAAGTAGACAAGGGAATGATGTTATCTCCTGTATTCCCCAGAAACTCAGTATTGTTCTATTTAATGACTCAATGTTTCCTGACAGGAGGTTAAAGTTAGAGAAGAGCTACATTGGTCATATGTATAAATATGGAGGAATGAGTGGATACTTTTGGAGGGCTTGAGCTCATCAAATCAAGTTTAAAAAGGATGCACAGATAAGATTCTGCTGGACAAATGGGTGCCTTCTGTTTGAAGGCATAGGATTTATTTCTGGCCAGTGCAATAGTGTTATATATATATTAGATATGTACCCCTATGTGCACTGTGGTAGTCTTGTTTTTAAAGATACATTGCCTTGGACCAGATTACCATACTATGCCTCTAAATTTCTTAATCAAATAAAGCCACGATTTGATATTTGACAAAGAACATATACCGAAGAATAAAGAGGAAATGTAAAACGAACAGCATTATTCCTGATTTGCTTAATATGCAGTTGGATCCAGGAGAAGTGTGTTAACTGATGCTGGTATAGTAACCAGTGCCTGCAAGATCTGAAAACATTATTGCTCTTCTGCAGATGGTTTCTTTAATCCCAGAAATTATGGCTGAGAATGTCACTCTGATTTTCCGGTAAGACTTGGAAGTCCTGCCACACCAAGCTGTCATCTCAACCTGGGCACACCATTAGAGCTTCTCTCTACAAAGATGTTCTAGACATGTCCCCGGGGCCACGTATTTTCTTGGTCATTCCTAGTTAATAAGGAAGGAATTCTGTTCCTATTCCAGGGACTTTTGAATAGAACTTGGCAAACAAAGGAGGGAGGAGCCCTCAACCGCATACTGAACTTACATTGTTATAAATTGATCAATTGTAACTTCAAAAGGTGAATTTCTGAGGCCAAGGAAATTAAAGGATGCTCGAGAGGTGATGGAGAGATACATGTATACTTCATGAATGGACGTAAACAAGAATTTTTATGAGTCGTCAAAGGCAGAAAAAGCACTTACAAGACTCAAGTCAATAGGATAAAACTTACTTAGTTCCACAGAATCCTAATATTACCTTAACTCTTAAAAAGTTCCTAAATTTATAAGGCAATAAGACAGCAAAATTTTTATCACACTGAGCTGTGTATAATAGGATTCTGTCTTCAAGTAAAAGCCTTATCCTTTAAGTTGACCCAGAACACGTCAACCTATTTGACGAACAGTCTCTTCCAGTCAATTATCCCAGCTGACCAGACAAAAAATTTTGATGGCTCTTTAGGGCGGCTAGGTCTTTCTAACTCTGGATAAGTGCCAAGACCTCTGGTCTTATTCCACGTTGCTAAGTAAATTTCTGACACTTTCAATATGCTTTTATTTTATTTTTTTGTAAGGTATGCCACAAACAGACACTATTCATTTTCATTTAAAATTATATATAATGGTAATTAATTCATATATAATTTTAATTTCTATTTTTAAAAGAATACCTGGAGTTTTTAAATGAGAGTTCTTTTAAAATACACTTTTCATTTCAAAGTTTTAATATCTCATTTATCTATAGTGATCCTATTATTAAAATTAAAAATCAGGATACTGCCTGACATGAGTTCTAACATAAAAATTTACATTAATACTAAAAAATGTTTGAAATCAGGACCATGCTACAGAATTCTATATATATTATCACTACACAGTTCAAACAGGATTGCATGAGAGAGTGGAAATGCCACATTTATCTAACTGATTTTGTTTTTGGATCTTAGCAGCTAAGAGTCTTGGGGTCTTAGAAGCGAAGGTTAATAAAATATAATCAACACCACAAATCCGAGAGAAAGTCAGGAGATATTGAGGGAAGTACAGAGCTGACTACTCTGAAAGCAAGAATCAGTGCTTATCTTTCATAATTGTATCAGAAGAAGAGAAAATATTAGAACCAGACCTTGTATAAGCGATCTGTCTTAATGCTATAAACATTTTCAGATGCGAGTGGCTAATCTTTTCTTTTTCATAGCCATAACTTTTCATGTAAGTTCCAAGAGTCAGTAATTGAATTTGAGAAAAGATGTTCTTCTTTTGAGGTTGCTTTTGATCTAAAGCCAAAAGGAAGTAATTTATTTAGCAGAAGCTGTGGGTTCTAAACAAAGATATATTGGCAGGAATATTGGCAAATCAAATTAAGTACCTTAATTTATTTGTCAATAAAGCAGTACCAAGATGTTAAAAATTCACTCCAGGATAAATTCTTAAAGAAATGGAAATTGGTTTGAGGTTTTCTTTTTTCCTTCCCCAGGAGCATATGCTGATAAACAGTCTGATTTATATTATATACAAAAGGCTTTGCTCCTTTTTTGAAAACATTCCTGAAGAAAACTGATAGACCTACCGATCTTTTATTGCCTCAATTACACCAGCTTTCCTTTTGGCTAATTTAATCTAAGCAATAAATAAATACTCTTACTATTTTTTAATGACTGATTTCACATATATATTTCTATTTTGGTAAAATTTTATTTGTATTATTCCTGGATTTATTACATGCATCCGTTATATTAAACACTATTTGGTGCTTATGAAAGTTAAGCAAGGGTGAAAAAAACCTTGACTGAACTTCAAATCAGGGGAGGGGGAAAAAAACTAAATAAATAAAGATTACATTAGAGAAATAAAATCCACAGGAAATGAGTAAAATCCAACCCTAAATGTAATGTGATAGCCATATGCAACTACTGGGAATTTCCCCCAAAGTGCCTCTGCTTGGTTCCTGAAGGCTTTGCACCAATTATTTCCTCTAAGATGCCTTAACCCTTTACCCCTCTCCTCCTCCCTGTGCCTTTTTTCTTCTGATCCTTCTTCAGAAAGTCTTTTGGGGCTACCTCCATCACCACGACCATCTCCCCAACAATTCCCTGGCCTTCCCATGAGTTATGAGTCCATAAACCTTGTGAACACTGCAGTCATAACATCTATTATAAATATCTCTTTGCTTATCTTTCTTTACTAAGAGGCTGTAGGTTAATTGAAGAGAAAACAGAGAGAGTGTCATTTTTCTTTGTATCCATAGCTCAGCTCAGTGCCTGATGCTTGATGGTTATGAAATGTTGGATGGATGGAGACTGAATGAAACTTAACGGGATTCTGCTCTGGTGTTCTATCACTTAATATGTTTATGAATTGCTAGGTGATGGAGTTTGCTTATTAAATTAAACAATTAAAGTCAACCCGAGTGGCAGATTTCCCAGGGAACACATTGTACTTTCAAATTGCCAGTGATGTCCATGGGATCACTAGCACAGCTACTGGCTCCCGGGTTGAAGGTGATTATCAAATCCTAGGATAGCTTTGAAGTATTATTGATTCTTCTGCACTGTATTGTAGTAGCCTGATTTTAACTTATTGCCAACTGTTATTTTATGACTTTTCACTTTACCATTTCAATTCATACTGATAGCATATACATATACTTAGAGGGTAAAATCTAGCACTGAGGGTTCAGATCAGAGTTCTGTCATTAAATTGTCCAATCCTATAAAACTGAACCGAATGTTAGTTCTGAAGTCCTTGCTGTTCTACTCTTTAAACTGGCTGACCTCCCTGCCCTACTTAGCCCTCTGGGCCAGCACCCAGCATCATTGTATTGGCCATAGTCTATGCCTTGAGCCACTCTAATTCTGCCCGTTGTGCATACCACTTCCTGAGCTCTTCCTGACTTCCTCTGGCCCTAACGCTGGTAGAAAATTTTGTGATTATTTATTTGGATCCAATACTCAAGGTGACATCTCTGGTTCTCACTCATTCTGCGATTAATTGATATGTCCCTTGATATATGTCTGCTTCCAACTGCTTTAGGTAATATCCTGACCAATTCTATTCCAGCCCTCAGGATTCTCTCCCCTGTGGCCTGAGGTTCCCATCAAGTTGGTGTCTTTCCGTAGATACCAAGGTCTCTTAGCAATTTAACCTTCAGTGGTCTGGTTCCCATAGGTACCAAGATCTCTTAGGAATTAACCTTCAATGGTCTGGCTGAAATTCACCGTTGCTTACTTTCATTTAGATCTTGATTATCTAATCGCTGGTCTTTCACAAATGGTTTCTTTTCTTTAACCATCTCAGTGCTTTACATTAAAGGCAGATTAATTATGCAGGAGTAGTGTGGTAATGTCGCTTTCACAGTCAGAAATACTTCATGACTTCCCATCGCCTGTGAAATAAAGTTCACATTTTTTAGCCTGACGTTCAGAGTCCTCCATAAATTGGCCTTAACGTGTCTTCCTAGATTTATTTCTTAAAACTTTCTTTTACACATTCATATTCCCTCTCTCCATCGCTTGCCTGAAAAACATCCGGTGGAAGCTCTCTATCTCTGTTTCCGCTCCTGCTGACAAAATCTGCCTGATTGGTTTCACTTTGTTTGCTTGATTTTAGACCTCAGATGAGCATTTAACTTTGCCCAGCTAAACAGCTATGATTTTTTCCAGTAGGTTGCTTTCTCACTCTCCAAGACAATTATTCTATTTCTTCTCAAACTTTCCTTGCCTCCTCCACACTTACACCCAGCTGATAATTCACTGAAAATACACAGGTTTTCTCTCTCAAATGGGAACTCTCTCATCTTTCCACTACCAAGTCTGAATTCTTGCTTTATATCATGACCTGTGTCCTCCTGATTGCATTTTGTTACCAGTGGAGAATGTGTCCCTCCTCCCATTCAAGGTTCTATCATCCTACTAGTGCTCCAGACCCTGTGGTTCTCACCTTCCTAGGTGTGTCACTTATTTACCCTATCTCACACTTACATCATATACTCCTCTTTACCAGCTCATCCCTATCTGCTTAGGAACATGTTGGTATCTCACTTCTCTGCACAAACTTCCCTTGATTCCTCATCGCTCAGCACCTTTGTCCCACTCTTATTCTAAGGTAAACAACCCCACACAGTGTCTTCACTTCCTCACCTCCCTCCCATGTATTATTTAACCCACCTCAATCTGTTCTCCCCACCCCATTTAGATGATGATATTCAACTGAAAGTGCTTTAATCAAGGTCCCCAATAATCTTCATGATGTCAGAACCAATGTAAACTTTTCTATGTTCATTTTACTTGAATTCATAGCATCATACAACACAGATGACCACTCCTTCCTTCTTGACACATCTCCACTCTTGGCCTATGTCAAACCACACAGTCCTGGTTTTTGTTTCTGATTAGTTACTTTTTCTCTAATTTGTTGAATTCTACTTTATAGAACCTCTAAAGATCTTCAGGACCTAGTGCAGAGCCCCCTCGTCTTCTGAATCTTCAGTTTTCCCCTGGATTGTCTCATTTATTCTCATGGCCTTAAATATGACCTATAGTCTAATAATTCATAAATTTGTATCTCCAATCCAACTCTCTCCCTTTAACTCCAGATTCATTTTTTGCAGGTGAACTTATTTATATATCTAAAGTTTACCTAAACTTTCAACCCAACTCTGCTTCAAGCATGGTCTTCTCCTATCTTCTCCCATCTTAGGCAATGGTACCACTACCTACACTGTTCCTCAAGCTAAATAAACTGGTAAAAAGAAAAGTTACAAATTGGGATAAGTGTGGTAAAGAAAATAAATGAAGATCTAGGATATAAAATAATAGGTTGGAGTAGAAGTAGAGAACACATTGATGAGGTCAGTCAGCAAAAATCTATTTAGGAAGATGACATTTCACTGAAACATGAGTTATGAGAAGGAGTCACTCATATAGAGATGCAGAAGAAGAGCACACTCCAAAAGGAAATAGCAAATATAAAACCGTTTCAGGGAAACAGTTTGGCTTATTTTCGTAATAGTGAAAATCTAATATCCTAGGAGTGAAGTAAATCGTGGGGAAGGTAGCAGGAGATAAACATATAAAGATAGGCAAGGATTAGATCAAATGTGAGTATTTCAATAGTCCAGGTGAGAGGTGATGGTGGTTTGGACCAGAGAAGTAGAATTGGAGAGAATGAATTTAATCTTTTTTTAAAAATATTTTTTAAAATATTTTTTATTGTGGTATAAGATACATAACAATATATTTAGCATTTTAACCATTTGTAAGTATACAACTCAGTGGCATTAAATACATTCATGATGTTGTGTAACCATCACCACTATTGATATCTAAAACTTTTTCATCATCCTTAACCGAAAATCTGTACCCATTAAACAATAACTCTCTCTTCCTTCTTGTCTCCAGTATTCTCTATTCCACTTTCTGTCTCTATGAATTTGTCTATTCTAGGCATTTTCTCTAAGTAAAATCAAACAATATTTGTCCTTTTATGTCTGGCTTATTTCACTAAGCATAGTGTTTTCAAGGTCCATCCATATTGTAGCATATATTACAATTTCACACTTCTTCATGGCTGAATAATATTCCATTGTATGTATATGCCACATTCTAAAATGAATTTAGTCTTTGTTTTGGAAATAGAGTTAGTGAGACATGGTGATGAATTGTCATGGAGTTGAAGGGAATGAAGGTAACAAAGATGATTCCTAGGATTCTAACTTGTGAAAATAATTGACAGGAGATTAACTTAATGAAATGGGGGAAGACTTGAGAAGGATATTCCTTAATCCCAACTGAATTCAAATTTATAACCTACTGGATGGAGGAGGATTCCTGAAGGATGAGGCCCCCATTGAATCTTAAGCAACAAATATGAGTTAACCATGATAACAGATATGCATGGGAAGGGGGTGGATACAGAAGAAAATTCAAAAAGAATGGACCAAATGATAACAGTCTTTGATAATGATAAAGATCTTTATTTTATTTCTTTTGCCTAGAACATCCTCCCCTAATTCCTTATGTCCCTGTCTAAAATTTTCCTGGTCTTCAAGTCCCAGGTGAAATGCCAGCTCTTCAGAACTCTTAGGCACATCTTTATGCTCTTTCAACTTACAGTATTTTAGCTTACATAACAGTTTTTGTCCATGTCTTCCCTGTTGTACCATAAGTTCTTTGAGGTCATGTATTACGTCTTTAGCATATTTGTATCCTCCCATAGTACCCAGTACTGTTGCCTTGCATAAAGAAGACTGTCAACAAATGTTGTTTTTTAGCAGAGTATCATTATCAGGAATGGGAATGAAAGATGTGCAAATTACTAAACCCCAAACAAGCTATAAAGAATAATAATTATTATAATAATTATATGAAATTTTTCATTTAAGTTCTTTATATGAGAATTAAGTTGTATGATTATCTGATGCCATTACATTTTTGGTGCAGTGGAGAAAGCCCCTAAGTTACAGAGTAAATATCATAAAACCTCATTATCTCAAAAGAAAAGGGAGACAATCCTGAGATAATTAAGGGGCTATTTTTTGTTGTTGTCGTCATTCTGTCTTGTTACCATGTAAACCTAATCACTAGAAAGATTAATTCCTAGATGGAACTAGCAGTGCAGAAAAGTACGAATGTAATTTCTAACATGTAAAAATTGGTTTAGTATCCAAGATGCTGAAATTAGTTGAGATGTAGCTCAGATGTCCAAATGCCTTAAAATAATTATGTGAACTCAAAATATATTCCCATTATAATCAGAAGTATTTACAAGTGTGTATGTAGATTTCGGATACATAGGTGATATGGAGAGAATTTAAATTTTATTTTCACTGGCTCTAATAGTTCACTTGGCAATTAGCAGTGTGGTCCTCTGACATCACTGTATCATTGTTGTCCAGTTTTATGAAGATGTGGCATTGTTTTACATGGTGTTTACAAGAGAATCTAGATAATTATACAGTGAAAAAAGGACTTAGAAATCTGTATTATAGTTGGTCAAATGTGCAATAAAGGTTTTGAAAAAAGGGCAAGAGTCTGGTTAAATATAAACCCATGGCTCAGGGTTAGGAAGAGAAACAGTATAGAGTAGGTTTACGTGAAAAGAAAAGAGAAAATAATGCTCTCCATTGTTTCAAGTGACAAAGAATTGGCAGGAATCCAAATACCATGGGAGACAAGATTAACATTAAGTATATCTGTCAACATCCTGTTTGAAAATCTCGGCCAGGATCAGAGGTATCTGAAAACATCCAAAGGGGGTTTCACCTAAGAATGAGTCATATTCTCTGCAGCAGACAGCCCTAAAATATCGATATAGGATGTTAGAAGTCAAACAGAACTTAGTGATCATCTTGTCCAATTCCCATGTTTTACAGACAGAAAACCGGGGCCCAGAAAACTCTCCCTCCACTCTGCAGCGCTGGGAGGCACTAGGAAGGTAACGGGCAGAATATGGACTTTGGAACCACACAGAATTAGGTTCGGATCCCAACTCAGTTACTCAGACAAGTCCCTTACTGTCTCTGAACCTCAATATCCTCAAGTGTAATATGGGAAGAGCTACTTCGCAGGGTGACTGTGAGATTAGGAATAATGTACATAAAGCATCTGGAACATAGAGAATCAACACGTGCTAGGTCTTATTACCCCAGATCCTGGGATTCATGGTAGAACAGGGACACCCACCTCAACTCAAGTGTGTCCTCGATATACCTTTAGAGATCCCCAATCAGTAGATCCCTTCCCAAAAAAAAAGAGTGAGCAGAGTGGTACACTCTTCTATAAATACTTAGGCCTTTAATAATCTAGAAATATCAAATGAGTCAGTATTGTATAAAATGCCAAATGGAACTTCCAAATTTTTCCAAGACTCCAACATAGCAAAGGATAGTTCAACACAAGGGGCAGAAACCTAATAATTTCAGGAAAACACTTCTAAATACAACTGAAGGAATCTTTCTGAACTGAATCTTTCATACTTAAATATGTGTGGGGATGGAGTGTCGATGCTGCCTATATGTATTTCAGAGTAGGTTTTGTAAATTATACAATGGCCTACTTTTTTTAATTCAGCAAAATTGCGTTAGATTTATCTAACATTTAAGACAGAAAAAAAATCCAAACCTTCAAAGATTGAATGAATTATACAGAGAGCTAAAGAAAGATTCCTGAAGCCTTTATAGTTTGTAAAAGAGTGAAACACAGCTGAAATGTTTATTTGTCCTAATTAGTTATCTCCATCGTAAGTCTACACGACATGGAAAATAGGCCCTGCCACATACAGGATGGACTGAATGAATCACAGACACTCTGATCGTTCAGATCCTTTAGTCCTATCTAATTCTAACTTGCTTGGATAGATATAGTCATTAGCCATGACATGTTAAATGAGAATGGACAATTTAAGTTTCTACAGCCAGGCATCTGCTCTGTTGAATACCTTGGTAGGATCATCCCTTTAAAAATTATATAAATCTTCTACACTGAGGCAGGATTAATTCTACAAGGAAACACCCTGTAACTAGCTTCTCCTAGTTACTACTTAGGTTGTCTCAGGTGCTTAGAGTTGCCAATAAGGTAACGTAGATCTGGATAGCTGAGAAAGAAAGGTAGGAGTATATAGGATTTTAGAACTAGCAAGGATCTTAACAAGGCCATGAATTACCCTATGGGCTAAATCCAGCCAAACAAACTGTTCTGTTTATTCCTTAAAGTATTGGCCTGTGCTATATGTTAGATATTTTGCATTAGTTTCAACCATTTAACAATCAGGAGATTTCACATTCCAAGCAGAATTTCTAGCTTCCCTTGAAAAGGTGGACATTCTGGCAATCCTGGGTCTGAATGCTTGCCTGGCAACCTCTGGTTAGAGTTGAACAGAGGCAGCCCCCTGAAATGCAATAAGCTCTCTTCAGGAGCCCCATCTCCCATCACTCCTGATGGAGTTACCCAGGCCAGTTGCACTCACCGGCCTTACCTTCACAGCTCCTGATATAGTCCAAACCCATGTTCAACAGAAGTAAAAAACCAAAGCCCAGAGAGATCAAAAGACTGAAGCTAGCTCTAGAACCCAGATCTCCTAGTCAACTATGCTTTATCCCATTTTCGAAAGTCTTTAATGAGTATTAGCTTGCTGGCTACTTCCTAAGAGATGAAATAAGCACAAAAATACAATCTCAAGCAAGATTTATAAGAAATAGAATACTTAGGTAAAAAGTAGTGGAGTCTCAGACAAAATATTACTGATTATCAGCTGCTACTTAGCTTGACCTTAGGTTACAAACATATTCTTAGAAGGAGGCCTAATTATTATCAGGCAATTGGCTTGTATGATTTTTTTTAAAAAATCTCTAAGTTGGCTTTATTTGGATCTCAAATGTTAACATACATGAGTCACTTGGAGAATTAGTGGAATTTAAATTCCTAGGCCTTGTTTAAAGAGGTCCTGATTTAGTATGTCTGTGTTGAGATGCAGGAATTTACATTTTTGATGAGTATCACCGATGATTTATTACACTTACTCATCAGAGTAAGAGGTCACTTTCACTTTTTCAGTTCTGATCTTAAGTTCCAGACCTGAATCATGGTACTCTGTTCCCCTTCATTCAGAAAACACGTTTCCTATGGTCCCTGATTCTTTTCCTTCCTTTTCTGTGTTCTCTGCTTTGTGATTTATGAGAGAAACAGCTGAACAAGATCATGACTGGTACAGTACAAAGGATCTGAATTTAATTACCTAAATGTAATTGCTCAATACAAATGTTTTTACCATGGTGACTAGGTTACTAATATACAATATCTCCTACCCACTCTACTGACTGCTCTTTTTTCTAAAGAATACTTCCTTTGAATTGGAAAAAATCAACTTAAAATGAAAAAAAATTTTCCTTTGTGAACCAAGTCTACCAGAAGTTTTTATCTTTAGTTTGAAACTTCAGATCAACTTGTTTTGTGATTCTCTGCTAAAAGTTGTACTCTTTAAGTTTTATACTTCATCTTCTGTACTTTTTAAATAGACTTTTAATATAACTAAGTAAGCAAAATAAATACTGTTACACAGTAATTCCCTCACATGTGACCATTATTTGATTCCACCTAATTGAACTAGATTTCATACGCTATATCAGAATCAATTTCAGTTTATCTTATTTAAAGTGATTTTAAAGAGAAAAATTCTATATTCGGTCCAAAAAAAAGTAAAAAATCAAACACAAAATTAGTTTCTTAAAGGGAAGAGGTTACCAAAAAGGGATATGAAGTCTGCCCACAATTAATCCATATCAAAACTCTACAGAAGTAACATCATATTACAGAAGATAAAGAAGAAGAAAAATTTCATCAAAGCATTGAGTTGAATTCCCAGTAGGATGGTTGTGAAAGTGAAAGTTAAGGCTTTCAGGTTATAAGTGCTTATAATAGAGCAATTCTTGATGTGAAAGCAGGCATATCTAATCAGACCACTTTTATAAGAAGAGGTAAGGCCTTGGAAGATTTTTAGCA
Source organism: Tapirus indicus (assembly GCA_031878705.1). Lineage (NCBI taxonomy): Eukaryota > Metazoa > Chordata > Mammalia > Perissodactyla > Tapiridae > Tapirus > Tapirus indicus. The sequence continues at coordinate 45,882,951 of CM062925.1, forward strand.
TTATTTGATTGAAACCAACCTTACATATATATGGAATAATACAGTTTTAGAAAAAGGGCATATATTGTGTTTTCTTTTTTCAGTTTTCCTCCTAGGAAGTAGCCTTTAGAGAATTTTCTCATTCCTTTTTATCTTTCCAAATTTTGCATTAGAATGGGTGTTCTACTTTATGAGAGCACTTTTAAAAAATCATTTGAGAATGTGAAAATATTTAAGAATCTTTCAGCTTCGAATGTATTTTACTTCAAAAGTAACTTTTGTAATATCAGAACATAGGTTAATGTGCTACAGAAGTAATTAATTGACATGATTCTATCCAGTAATTTAGACCCTCCCTGATATCAGATGAGAAGCTTAATGTACTGTGTTGTATAACAGTAATAGGTTAAAAGAGAGAATTCAGGAACTTAGGAACTGGATAGCTTAAAAACATGCTAGAGAATATTTTAATGGCCTGAAAGAATTCCTAATATGGTCAAATATTAGTTAATAGAGGAGGAGAGCTGCGATAGTTACTTGATTCAGAGTTCCCTGTATAATAGAGGGCTTGTTTATAGGTTCAGTAATTTAAGAAAAGAAAAAAGAACCCTGAAATCATGCCTCACTTTAGGCACCAAGAAGTAGTCCTGTTTTGTAGGAATGAGGAGGTAGGGGAAGAAGGAACAAGTAGGAGAAGGAAGAGATGGGCATTAACACAGCACAGCAAACACAAAGGATGTTTGACCCCATGATATACCCGGGATGTGCAAGGACCAGACTTACAGGGGAGCCAGTCCTCAGCTCTTCCTCCTCAGCATTGTCTTACCGGGTGACAGGGTTGGGGGAGGGAGGGTAGAAAGATGGAGGTCACTCTGGCTGAAATGGTTCCAGGGTAAATCTGTAGTAATTCAGTACTTAGGGCAGAATTATGGTTTTCTAAATAACGCCTGTGGCTCTGAGGCACATGGGTCATATCTAATGAGGACAGACTTGCACTGTGAGCAGGGGTCCCTGACCTCAGTTTTGCTTTCTCTGTGGCACCTGTTCTGGATTCCGGGGCAGTGATAACAGCCAGGGAGTGGGTTTCTTAGAGTCAACTAGCTTTTTAGGAAGAAAAGAAAAATGTTATGAGTGAGGAATGAGTCACAGACATGTTTTGAAATTTAGTTACAAATGTTATAGAATGTTGATAATTTTAAACTCTGTACCAAAACTTAGAATTATGTCTTTATTTCTCTGTTCTGCATTTTGGGGGAGCAGGGACGTGGGGGGAATTTTTTCCAATAAAACAAAAGAAATGCTTTAACACAGAGGTGAAAAGAGGACCGAAAGCAATCATTCTAAACAGACATTTGCCTGAAGAGAGAAAGATGTTCAAGACAAGCAGTGGAAAGGTTAAGGCACCTTCAGAAGCAGAAGCTCAGGCCCTGCTCCCAGGCTGCTCACTGAGCACCGTTAGCTCGCACAGTGTTTGCAGGGAGGAAATGTTTGGAGAGAGAGTTTCTGGGACAACAGGGTGACTGGCTCAGTCTTAAAGTTGCAGTGTCAACAAGCCGAAGGCCTACTTCTGAACTCACAGGGCATAAACACAGCCTCTCAACTGCCAGCCATAAATTCAAAAGGTTGTCATACAAACCGAAAAAAAAAGAATGAGAAAAATGACCAGTGAGAAAAAGGAGACAAACTGCTATCCATTCAAACCCAACCACCAGCAGAGAATCTGCCAATTCAAAGTTTAACTGTGGATCAGGGAAGCTCAGTTTAAAGACTCAGACCTGATCTCAAGCTTGCAGGACCAGACTCACTATTTGTAGTGTTTTCAAAAGTACAGTAAGTTCTCAAAAGAACCTGCACATCTACCTTCAAACGTGTACCCAAAGACCCTGGACCTGTGGATGTCCCACAGGAACGGCAATGGGCATAACGGGAGGGCATGGGCTCTGAACTCTGTGGGATGGCAGGGCTCCTCCATGGTTACCCTCAAGTTCAGGTTTCCATTGACACTTAAGTAATGGCTTCAGATCCCCAGAGAAAGCTGCGCAGCCAGTTCCAAAAGGCATTTGCATTCACAGGTGTTTAGTATAACATGCAGGTTTATCCGTTATTTGTCAGAGACTTTTAGCATTGCCTTGAATATCTAATTCTCAGGAGAAAGAATGGAGAGTGGAGAGAAACAGAAAAACAGGGATCTGAATCCCAGCTCTGCTAATCCTAATATTTGGCTGTGCGTCAGTTTCTCCATTGCTCTAAAACCACATTTGTGTTTTAAGATTTTATTGAAAAAAGCATATGGAATCTCCCACACCACAAGTGTTCCTTCCTTTTCCTGGAGGTGTCCCTTCCTCTTCGAGACGTGACACATATAAAGCACGGTTGCATATTTCAACTCATCCTAAACTCAGATGTACAAGGAAAACAGAATGATGTTTATTCTGTTAGTTCTAAGAGAGTCACTAAGGCCAGTCCAGATTGAAGGGGAGGGAAATTAGATTCTACTTGATTCCTCTTGATGGGGTGTGACCAGTTCACATTTCAGAACAGCATGTGGGATGGGACATATTGCTGTGGCCATCTTTGGAAAATACGGTCAGCCACACATGGCTTGCTGCATAACTCAGTTTTGAAGGTCAAAAGCTGAGTATAGCCTTTTGGTATTTTCTTTGTAACAAATTCCAATTTCCTCTCAGGCAGACAAATGCTTAGAGTGAACTAGTACAAATGATTCTGGATTCAGGAAGACAAAAGAGAAAAGCACATTAAATATTGTAAAACATTCTCATAAATGCACCTATGACTCAGATAAACTGACAAGGTTCCTGAGCCATGACCTCATGGGCAGAATTGCTTGGCTTCCTATAGGCTTAGCTAACAAGTAAAAGGGGTATAGCAAACTCATCTATTTAATTAGGTTTTCTTAAAATTTTTTATTAAAGCAGTACTGTATAAAAGTTGATATTGCTGTGTGGTTCAAGTCTTACTAAATAGTTGGTCTCTCTTCTGAAAAATGACTGATCTGAGAAAAAACTTTAATCTCTGGGTTCAGAATAAAACTTTTTCTTCCCAGAGAACACATAATTTGGTTAAAAAGAAGTTTAAGTCTGTCTAAGTTATTTTTTAAGCAGAAATATAAATTAGTCTAAACAATAAGACATGACTTAAATTATAATTAATTTTATTCCCCACAATAAAATTGAGCATCTACTTGTAGTAAGCAAAAAGATGTGATCCTTGCTTTTGAAAAGCTTATATAATGAAAGCCACTCCGTGTGTTTCACTGAAATACTCCTCAAGATATTAAACTGTCTTGCTAAATCATAACATTGCTAGGTCATGGCGTAAAAAAAATCATTCCATTCCAAATGGCAAAAATCAATCATTCCAAAAATCAGAGTGGCATGAATAATCATCACTGATTTGCAGTTACTATTTTAGATAGACCTAGGCCAAAGAAGGAATGCTTAGGAAGTTATTACCAAGCCTGTCTCTCATTTGTAATTTTATTAATGATTAGTAAGAGTTTTTACTAACAAAAAATATATATGTGAGGTGATGGGCACCTTGTAAAACTATATTTAAGTCCCTACTGAATTTGACTGATTAGAAAAGTGAACAAATATAAATCGTCTGAAAATTAATAGAGAAAATTGGAGAGCCATTAGTTTAGAAATGAAAAGCAAACACAATTAAAATTAAGCCAAAAATAATTAAGTAATTACTGAAGGATTGAGAGAAGAAAAGAAGGATGTTTTTGTGCCAGCTTCAGAGAAAGCTTAGGGGAAGAGTGTGGCATTCAAGAATCTTCCTCCATGCTGCAAATCAGTCGGTCAGGCCTTCTTTACCCTTTATCTATCCCCATTCCACACATTTTTGATGGTTCATCTCAAACCCCACCACCCTGAAGCTATTGCAACATTCCAATCCTCTTTTAACTTGGTCCCTGACTGCCCCACCATAGCCCATGTCATGTGCTTCCTATTTTGGCCCTTGGTTATAGTCTATTTTTTATCATTTCCTAATTGTCATATTTGTAAGCTTTGACAAACCAACTCCCAAGCGCCCGAAGTAACCAGTCTACCTTTGGGACTCATTGGTCAACAACAGATAGTCGGAGGAGAGATGAGTAACCTTGTTTTCTCAACATGGAAACGTGTCAAGTGAAATGACGTACAAACGAGAGTATCAGGGTGGGCAGGATGAAATCTGTGAACTTCCTTCAAGGTATTCTTTTTTATAAAAGTCCTCGGAGCACATTCCTGTGCTGAGGCCAAAGTCTCAAGTGGGCATTACTAACCAGGAACCATCCCCAGCCTTTGTCCGGCACAAACAAACAAAAAGCAGTTTTCCCCGACCTTCCGGGCCACGTGCACCTTGCCCAGGGAGCTGGAGACTCAGTCCTGCACCACAGATAAATAATGGTCTTAAATGGCTTAAGCGAGGTGGTCAGGGAGCTGGCCAATAGTTTACTCCTCAACCACGTGAATACTAGTGTAGGGGAGGAAAATTTTCCTCTACTCTCTTAGGTTTAGAGACTGGAGCTTGTGAATTAAATTGACAAAAGCCAGACTAACAGGAGAAAAGCGTACAAATTTATTTGATGTTAATATTTGTATGTGACTTAGGGGGCTTCATAGGAAAGGAGTGAAAACCTCAAATAAGTGGTTAAGCCGGGGAGCATATATACCATTTTAACAAAGGGAAATAAATTAGAGACAAAGGAAAAGGGGTTTGAGTTTCTAGGAGTAGCAAATTGTAGGAAGGTAAATATTTGGGGAAATCAATGGAAGAGAAGGGTTATTTTAGTAAGATTTGTTTGTATATATTCATCTCAGCATCCACTGCCTGTGTCCAGTGAAAAGAATGTTCTCTTTCTGGTACAGGGAGGGCACCTTTCTTATTGGAAATTTATATTCTGCTTTTAGCTAGAAAGGGAGAGGGCAGAGAGCCCTTCCTGCCTCTGCTGTTTCTCATTTTCCTTCAGCTCATAATAACCAATATGCCAAAGCAGCATATTTGGGGATGGGATGTTCTGATCCCCTTTACTAGCTACCAGTTAGAACCTAAGAAGTTCTGTCCAATCATTCATTCTATATCTTTTAAGACAGAGTTTTTCACAGAATGATCCTGGGATCATCTGCATCAAAATTACTTTGGAGGAGAGATACAAATTCAGAAACCTGGGCCTATCCCAGACCAGCTGAATTGGAATTTCTGGGGTGGGTCCAGAATTCACATGTTTAATAAGCTTTCACACAATTCTTGTGCACACCTAAAGTGTTAGAACCAATGTTTTGTATCCATTTGGGCTTTCAATGTTTGATTCCATCTTGGTAATGCTTGGTAAGGCTTTTAAATTGTTGTTTTAATAAAACTAGTCAAACAAGTTTGTTTAGAATTGTTCATCAAAGTTGAAATGTGAAGAGATTTTGCATTTTAGCAATTCAAATTCTTGGTTTTCTCATGCACAGGGTGCTTTCATGCGCAGTGAGGAATGGCTAGAGCTGTGTGGTGGCCTCCTTTCGATGGTGTGTGTGTACCAGAGTTCACCACAGTCCTCACTGGCCCGCCTCAGTCACTCACATTCACCTGACTGGCTAATGTAGAAATTTTTATTTTCAACCCCTGGTTGAAAGCCTTCTGGGTTTTGTGATGAGAGGAACCAGCAGTCTCTGAAAAATCAGACTTTCTAACAGATGTTTCTGGAAACTTCTTCTGCCTAATTTACTTCAGTTCAGAAAAAAATTCACGTTAGAAATGCAGCGACTCTAATATGGCAAATGGCTACTTTTAGTCTCTTGGGACTTAGGGAAAGCTTATGGTCCTTCTCTCTAAGCACACCAAAGAGCTGTCAGCAAGCTGTCCAAGAGCTGATTCCCAGAGCCTTATCCTTCTTTGAATGCTGGAATAAGAGGATCAATATAAAATATCTTTACGTCATCTTTATGTCACCTCTTCTACAGCTGCTGAGAAGTCATTAGGGAGTTTAAGAGGCAAAACTAGGACAGTTTCCCAAGAACATGTTAATTCTGACTCTTGGGAGCTAGAGGTCAGGGAAAAAACGTCAAAGGAGTAACAGAAAGGCAACACTGCTTGAAAATTAATGATGGTCCACTTTAAATCAAGACCTGCAATGAAACTGCTACATACATCCACATAATCGGAGCATATTTTGATAAACATTCTTACATATAAGCTGATTATTTTTATCTCTACTCAAAATATAGTACTTAAATATTTCATCAATAATATTAACCAAAATTTTAAGCAAGATAAAAATTACCCATAATCTACTGCCCCAACAAAATGTTATTTTTCATATTAGCTCACTTTCTACATAAATATATTTGCATACATACATATTTTTATAATCAAAATACTATATTTTGAGTTCTGCTATTTTAATAAGATCTTTTAAATTTCAGTACTATGGGGATCCCAAATATGATGAATAAATTGTGTATATAAGAGAATAACTGTTGAGAAATATGAATCTTTCTTTTAACAATAATAACCAAATAATCTAAAAAAAACACAACAGCAGGAAGCTATAAAACAGTGTTTTCCATTCTTGGATCTGGGTCCTGACATTCACAACACAGTTGTTAAAAAAAAACTTCCTGTCTTCCTTCAAACAGTTTATTAAATGCTCTTCAGTTTACTTTCATAAATGTTCCTTACTTCATCATCACCCCCGGTTTTCACATACCTTCTATCCATATGCATTCGTGGAACATACATCATACTTGGCAATGAAAGTCAAGTGATGTATCTGTTGTTGGACTGGGCTTCAGCAGAGCATTCAACACCCCGCATGACTATAAAGTAAGAAGTAAATACCCTTAAGGATTGCTGCCTGCCATGGCTATAGACAATTTTCTGGGCTTATATGGCATCACAGAGAGAATAATCTACTGGGAAATTAGCATTGTTATTTTTATAAATGATGATATCAGTTATTCTGGGCAGGTAGAGCCTGTGAAGTACCCTAGTGCTTCAGCAATTCATTTGAGTTTATGGGTCAAAATTCTTACTTACCTGGGGTTGTTTTGGAGCATGTAAGTTTAACTTTATTACTTCTATCTAACTTTATTGCCTCTACCAGTCAAGACTCATGTGGTCGCCAGTGTCAGGAACCCAAATTAAATTTGCTTAAACAAAAAAGAGAATGTATAGACTTTTGTAATAAAAATTTCAGGCATGGCTAGATCCAGATGCTTGGATAATGTCAGTGGGAGCCAGGACTCTGTCTCTGTCTTCCAAGCTTGCTTCCCTCTACAGTGAGTTCATTCTCAGGCATGCTCTTTCCCTTGCTGGATCGTGGTGGACACCAGCTGCTCCACACATTGTACATGATCAGCAGCCCCATTGGGATAAGAACTCCTCTTTTAGAGCAATCTCATCTAAGTCTTGCGATTCACTCTCCTGGCGGAATTTTTTGAATGAATCATTACGATTGGATGATGTAAAGTTTTGGATTGGCATGCTTGGTTCATGGGGGCACCCGTGGAGGCTTGAGTAAGGTCAGCTGCACCCAAGTCATATAGCCTGAGAGCAGAGAGGGGAGATTTATCCAAACAAAGTTGAGATGGTATTACTAATAATAGTACTACCTGATAGAAACAGAAAAACGAAAAATAGCTGTTCACTGCAAATAGAATGCTGAAAACTTGGTCTCAAGTCCTATCTTATATGACCAAATTTAAACCAATAGTTTTTAAAAGAAATAAAATCCAAAGAAATGGAAGTTTCTATTGAAAACTCTTTTGTTCTAAGGTACAAACATTATTAACATTAAATTCAAATAAGTGAGTTTGATCATGACAAAAAGTGTCTGTGATAGATACAATAATGACACACACACACAAAGATGTCCTCATCCTAAACCCTGGAACCCGTGATATGTTACTTTACATGGCAAAAGGGACTTTGCAGTTGTGATTAATGTTAAGGACCTTGAGATGGGAGATTATCCTGGATTATCCAGGTGGGTCCATTGTGATCACATGAGTCCTTAAAAGCAGAGAACCTAGCCTGGCTATGGTCAGAGGGAGATGTGATCCTGAAGAAAGATCAGAGAGATGCAACATCACTGGCTTTGAAGATAGAGAAAGGGAACCAAGGAATGTGGACAACCTCTGGAGGAAAAGGCAAGAAACAGATTCTCTCCTAAAGCTTCCCGGAAGGAACACAGCCCTGCCATCACTTGATTTTAGCCCAGTGAGATCTATGTTGAACATCTGACCTACAGAACAGTAAGATAGTAAATCTGTGTTGTTTAAGCTGCCGTTAGTGGTAATTTGTTAGTAGGCAGCAACAGAAAACTAACACAGCAGCTATTTTGGCACATGAATACATCCTCTGGCCTAAATTCTCAGGACATGGTCAGTTCAGACCACTTTGAATGGCTCAGACTGAAGAACCCTATTTTGGCAGACACATTTGATGCTCACTGAACTACACATGCATCCCCCACCTTTCCCAGCCTTTGTGCAGTTAGGTGGGGTCATGTGATTTTCTCTGGCCAATGGATTGTGAGTTTAAGTAACATATGTCAGGTCCCAGGCTGAGACAATGAAATATCCCTGCACACACACACACACACACACACCCAGTTCTTTCATTCTCTGCCTGGGCAAATTGGAAGGTTCATGTTGAGATGGTGGTGCCACAGGATGCAAACATCCTGGATCCCTGAGACTCTGCTGAAAAGGAGCTGCCTGGAGAACCACTAGACTTATAACAGATTTTGCATGAGTGAATAAGTTTTTGTATTTTAAGCCACTGGACTTTTCAGGTTTGTTTCTGTGGACTAACCAAGTCTATCCTGACTAGTATACATACTTAGAATAAGGTTGTCCCCGGGGATAAATGATCCAAACTATCAAGTTTAACACGGAAACTACTTTAAAATTCTTCCCTCTTATTAGCCTATTAAGTTGCGTCTTTTCTGCTTCAAGTGCCCTGTACATACAACTGGGAGATAAGTAATTTTATATAGCACTTGGGAAAATATGGAATATTCTATAAATGACTATTCCTTTTATTTGTGTTGTTTACATCAAACAATAATGAATTTTAAGTTAGAAAATAAAAATGAGTTTTGCGTTTTCTTAAGAAGTAATTTTTTTGTCATTGACTGGTAATGATAATGCAGATACTATGCTTTCGTGTCAAGTTTATATGATGGAGATTTGTTTACATGATTAAACTTCTTTTCTCTATCAATATTTTACATTTAAGACATTTGCCAAGATATTAATGAATTTCAGCAAAACAGCATGCTTGTGGCCATCAAAAGGTACAAATGACAAGGAAAAGTAAACTCACAGTCTATAATGCTTTCCTAAGAGAATTGGAATGCAAAAAAAGTAAATCAAAAGCATAGTCTATTTTAAATAGAGTAATGTCTTAATATTTTCCATTTAATCACCCAAGGTGATAATAACAATTCAAGAAAAGCCAAAGATTACCCACTTCCTCTCCTTCATTTGATGAAAGAGAAAATTGAGGACTATAGAAATTAAATAATGTATTTTGAATAACAAACAGGGAGAAAGATAATACCTGAGGGCAAATCTACGTGCAGGTAGAAACCAGCTATTTTGTTAAGGGCGAGCTAGATCTACCTGATCAAAAATCACATCTTTTTTCTTTTATTGTGGTAAAATATACGTAACATAAAATTTACCATTTTAATCATTTTCACATGTACAATTTGGTGGCATTACATAGTTTCACAATGTTAAGCAACCATCGTTACCACCATCCATCTCCAGAACTTTTCCCTCATCCCAAACTGAAACTCTGCATCCATTAAATAATAAGTCCTCTCTCCTGGCCTTCAGTAACCACTGTTCTATTTTTCTGTCTCTATAAATTTGACTATTTTAGGTACCTCCTATAAGGTGAATCATATGATATTTGTCCTTTTGTGTCTGGCTTATTTCATTAAGCATAATGTCATCAAGTTTCATCCACATTGTAGCATATGTCAGTATTTCCTTTCTTTCTTTTTTTTTTTAGGGAGGGGAAGATCAGCCCTGAGCTAACATCTGTTGCCAATCCTCCTCTTTTTTGCTGAGGAAGACTGGCCCTGAACTAACATCCGTGCCCATCTTCCTCTGCTTTATATGGGACGCCACCACAGCGTGGCTTGACAAGTGGTGCGTTGGTCCGTGCCCAGGATCCTAACCTGAGAACCCCAGGCCACCAGAAGTGGAGCGTGGAAACTTAACCACTATGCCACCAGGCCAGCCCCAGTATTTTCTTTCTTTTAAAGGCTGAGTAATATTCCATTGTATCTATATACCATATTTTGTTTAGCCATTCATCTGTCAACGCACATTAGGATTGTTTCCACATTTGGGCTATTGTGAATAATACTGCTATGACCATTGGTGTACAAATATCTGTTCGAATCCCTCCTTTCAGTTCTTTTTGGCATACACCTAGGAGTGGAATTGTTGAATCACATGGTTTTTTGATGTTTCATTTTTTGAGGAATTGCCATACTGTCTTCCACAGAAGCTGCACCATCTTACATTCCCACCAGCAATGTGCAAGGGTTCTAATTTCTCCATATCCTTGCCAACATTTGGTATTTTCTGGGATTCTGGGGGTGTTTTCTCTGTTTATTTTGATAATAGTCATACTAATGGATGTGCATTGTTTTCTCATTGTGGTTTTAAAAAAATCCTGTCTTTTTACCACTGAGAAGTTCTACCACTGCCTTTTTTTTTAACGTGCCACTCCTTTTGACTTTGGAAATACATATCTGACTTGCCATTTACAAGAGGAGTCATACCAGTAAACAAAGTCCTACTAACACACAAGTTAGTAGTCATTTTAATCCTTTTACAGCAACACAGACAAATAAATAAAATAATTAATTTATATAGAGGCAAGTTTTTTTCAAATTTTCTCTTTTAAAACAAATTGAAGTGTTTCACCTAACTTAAAACCTCAGTTTGAGAGTATAAATTTCTCTCAGGCAATTTACATTGAAAAAAATTTTTGCATATTATAATTTTTTTAGCTATTATAATTCAATGTCAGTTTCACAGTATTTTTAGATATGTGACAAAATCTTTCAATTATTTTCTTTCTTGAGGGACTGATATAGGCAGATGTTAAAGTCTGCAACTATTTAAAATTTTTACTTTAAATTGGCTTTACCTTAATCAGCTATTTCAAGTAATTGAAAATTTTACCTCACTTTTACTTCAAGAACTTAAGTTTCTGTTAAGTATACTTCCAGCAGCTAAAACTACTAGACACAACATGAAAAATTAAGCCGCCAAAAATCTTTGGTATGATGGCGACTCTTCTCTAAATGGCACAACCAAGGAAAGCTATGAGGACACTTAGCCCTTTTATAACCAGTTGAATTAATCTGAAGTGACAATCCAGATATTTGATTGGGTAACCCGGAGCATTCTGCCTTTCTAGACATAGTAGGAATTGTGTATAAACTCTGCAGATACGGTAATCAAGTGGCAAGGAATAGCAAATTTATTTGTAAAAGAAGGCAGGAGATTATTGTCTGCTCAGGGTTGGTGCTTTCTGAGAATCTAATCACAACTCAGGGTGGCTTAATGCCATCATTTTGCTCTCCTGTGGAAGAGTCACACCATCTGACGCCTCATCTTACACACACACTGACTACACACATCTCACAGCTTGTTCAGCTCTGGGACAGCTAACTTTATGTTTCTTTCCCAGGACGGATGATTATTTTGAGGAGGGAAATACTTAAATCAAACTGATAGTCTAAGCCCAGTCATTTCCTTAGTTATGTAATTTAACAGCTCTTTGACTTGGGCCAAATCAGTTTCACACTTAGGAACTGAGGTCTACAGATTTTTACTAAGAACCAAATGGAATAAAGTTTATGTGAAAAGGTTTTTTTTTATTTTAATTTTTACAGAAGAATAGAGGAATATTATTCATAAAATAACATTACCAGTCATTCTTGTCTCATCTTTCATTTTCTCAAAACAGAATAAAAACTTCAAATAAATTTGATCAGAAGTAGATTTTAAAATTACTTCTTCCTGGTAAAATATAAACAATTTAGTGCTATCATATAGCTTCCTCAAGGAAAACTTAGAACTATTACATTGATTTCTGATTTGCATTTTTGTAGTGGTAGAAAACTAATGTTTTGAAATATCGTCTGCTATAATTTCTCATCTCAGTAATTTAGTTTTACTTTTATTTCTCTCTTGAATTTCATTTTGCTGTTAAGTGTAGACCTTGAGACTAAGGCTTACTCCTCGGGATAGGGCAGACTAGCCACTGTATAGTACAAAGAATAATTGTTCAACTTTGGCATTCAGGCTGAGATTTTTTAAGCTTCATAGGAAGATAATAGTTTTGAAAATTAGGCTTTGAGGAGGAAGAATAATTTTCTCAGACACTCAAAATCATATTTTCATAGATTGAATCACATGAAATATTCAATCATTTTTTACTTACAAAAATGGAAATTTATTATTATTCAGCCTATAACATATATCAAAAACCCAAGTTTAGAGAATTGGCCCTAGATTATACCATAGAAAAGGAAGGGAGATCGTATGATGTGATGTAAAGGAAATTTATTTATTTATTTTTTTTTTGGTGAGAAGGATTCTGCCTGAGTTAACATCCACTGGCAATCTTCCTCTTTTTTTGCTTGAGGAAGATTAGCCCTGAGCTAACATCTGTGCCAGTCTTCCTCTATTTTGTATGTGGGATGCCTCCACAGCATGACTGATGAGTGGAGTAGGTCCATGCCCGGGATTCAAACCCAACAACCCAGGCCACCGAAGTGGAGCACGTGAAACTTTAACCACTTTGGCCATAGGGCCAGCCCTGGGAAATTCTTACTTTACCTTTGCTAGGAGGAGGAGCCAAAGAGAGAAGAGAGAGAAAAGATCTGTGAAGACAGGCACAAGGTCAAACCCCTTGGAGAAAGCGCTGGGCAGTGGTATAAACATCCAGTTATATTGGGGTTAATTTACTGCTTTACCACACAGAGCCTGAGGAGTCTGCCCTTGGAGACATTCCATGCTTAATGGAAGTAGGAGCACTTCTGGTTCCCTATGCCTTATACATACCGTCAAGGAAATGCAAAAGTTCTCATGTGCCCCAGTTGGGGTAGGGAATGAGGGGCAAAAGAGCTGACACTCGAAGAGATCTAGGGTTGGGACAAGGAGACAGCATTGAGATCTAGAGAAGATGGGCTATGTCAAAAATGAGGGCTGTTAGTGTCCAGTTCCAACACAACTTCTGAAAAATAGGTGAAACCAGCCATAGCTTGACAGACACCAATCATCAAAGGACCCAGGAGAGCATCAGGACGATATTGACCACAGCAGGACTACAAAAGTATCAGGCATCTTTCTGTCAAACCATAGCAGTATGGCATATAAACTTCTTGAAGAATTCATCACAGAAAAGTATAGGATAAGGTGGGTGAGAAGACCCCAGAACTGACTGACCTCAGTACTGTGGGGACTGAGAAGTGACTGCTTTAAACTGCAAGGACATAGTTACCCTAAGCGGGTAAGTTCAAGTTCATATTTTTCTCCTGCTACCAAGTGAGAATTGGAGATCAATAAAAAGAAGAAATCAATTAAATTTTGAGGTATACCACACTAGATGTAGATAAACACGTTCTTCAAAATGGGTTCCATTTAGGGAACAATTTCTTTCTGTTTTTAACATGCTTGCAACCTTTAAATTTGCTGCCTAATTTGCAGTCTTTTGTGTCCTTAGTATACAATGATCCCAATCGCAACAGCTATAAAAGCTGTAAAATTAAACAATTTGTCCATTGTTACTGGCTAGTTAATGAAAGAATAGAAGCAACACTCAAAATTTTTGACACCTGGCCCAGGATGCTTTCTAAGGAAGAAAGTTTTGGTTTCTTTTAAAGTTTTAGTTATAAAGTGATGCATTGAAGTTTACTGAATTAATAATAAATGGCTTCTTTTGTTTTATTATTTTTCTGGTCAAGATCGAGAAATAGAAAAGTTCAAAACTTGGTAGAATAGTTTATCTATATATATATATTTTTTTTTTTAATTTTACTTCTTAGAGAAGACCAGAATCTCAATTCATCTCTAAGATGGTTTTTATTGCCTCTCCTATGAGGAAGAATAAATACAATGATCAAATTTCAGTATTTTCAAAATGTGCTCACTGGCCCAGTTTCCTAACTTCCTCTGTGTCTGCCAAGACAAGCACCTGTGTGAAAGAGACTTATGTCAAACTTAGACAAAGCAGAGGGAGTGCCTATAAGAAGATGGAAATAATCAGAATGTGTTACAAACAAAAGCTGACCTTCCTGAGTCTCCAAAGCCTAGAAGGCATCTCAGATCTGCATCTTCTGCCTGAAACTAGAGGATAGACACTTCCTGTCTTGTTTGTACATCTGCAAAATGATATATGCCTTTATGGCTTTCAAGGTGATGTATTATAAAATCTTCTATTTACTTTTAAACTGGATCACTATGTAGTGGGCCCCTAGAAGCCTTTGGTATTCTCACTACGTAGAAAATGCAAAAACTCAACAGACAACAATGGGTGGCAGCGCTTTATACTGGCTTCCTAAATAATTACAAAGAATTCATGTTCAAATGAAACCAATGCTCTATCTTTCTCAGATTTGTTGGTTAATGCATCCATCTTTATTAGCGAGTAGAATGATGCAATATAAAAGGAAACTTCCAGCTGTGCTTTTAAATGGTTGGGTGTGTAATAGGGAAATCCAGACCACAATAAATGTCCAGTGATGAACTAGTAATTGTTCAGAACTGAATAAATATACAGGAGTTTAAATAATTTTATGTAGCACAATTTCCCTGACCATTCCCATTGTCTCCCCATCGCAGTAAACATGGGGGTTTCTTTTCCCATGCAGGAGCCATAAGAAAGGTGGTATCCAGTAGTAAACAATGGATCACTGACTGTCCAGATCACAGTATTTCACATGACCCCATCCACAGGCTAACAGCAGTGTTCTGCCAAAGTCTAGCCCACAGGGAGTAGGCCTTTGAGGTTGTTTAAAAGTGGCAGGCTGTGAGAGAGAAGCCTATTTCCTTTCTTGGAGCCTAATTTAGCTGGAAATTGAAGATAGGCAGAATGTGAGTTTCCTGTAGCTTCATGCACTGTATAATTTTATTAGACATAAACAAACTTGCTCTGAATGACTTATATTAGCCAACTGAGATATTTACTTTTATGTACAATGTGACCTTCAAACTATATATAGCACATCATCCAATAAGAGCACACAATAGCTCCCAATGATTCCCCTTTATCACCAGTCCAATCATCAGATCCTAGAACGGAGATCACTTTCTTAAATTTCACAAGGCACACATTGAGTCCTACAATATTGCTAAGATGTCGACAAATATTTGTGGAACACTATTGTGGGCCATGTAACCATGAGACCCCTGGAGATAAGAAGTCAGGTAACACCCTGTCTCCATTCCCAAGGAGTTTACATACCAGAGGAAAGGGCAGAGCTGTAGACAGGCTAATACTAATAATAATCCATGGTGTTCTGATGGCTGAAGAAAAGCTAGGAGATCAACCTGCTCCTGCTGTATTAACTTGGGAAGTTCTCATGATTCTGGAGATGTTGTCACTTACTTATAATCTAAATGGACCCCAAATCTACATCCGTTCCTATTAACTGATTATGAGAAGCTAAAAAATCATATACTGTATTTCTCTCAGCACCACAAGTTGGTGTGCACCATAATTTATATGCATTTATTGATAGACACAGATATATAGAGAGAGAATTTTTCTTCTAGGCCCGCTGAGGGGACGACAACATACAGTAAAATTGAGAAAGAGGGAGAAAATTAATACCACAATTTCCTATTTTTTTGCCTCATTGAAGCTCTTTACCCATTTATTTTAAGCCCTACACCCACTTATTCTCCCCTACCTCTCACCAAAAAAAGTTTTTATCAGGAAACAACATCAAGCAAGGAAATGCCACTGACCTGAGACAGTGTCTCCAGGCTGTTCTTCCAGTAATCTCTCTTTAAAGTATAAATTGTGCATCTTCCTTAACAACGTGTAATAATGGGTTATAAAGCTGTTTTCCTGTTATCTCCAATGAGAGCAAGTTCCTGGGTTTAAGAAAAAAAGAAGTTGTACTTTACACTTTAGTTTTTTTCAAACGTAGTGTTTAAAGGTTATACCAAAGAGATTTTGGAAGTTAAGTATTCCAGGAAGCCAAGGGCTTCTGCATTTGCAGAAATCACAGGAGAAAACTGGCTCCTAGATAATGGGAGGCTTCTAGCAAGGGATGCAGCCTCTTATCTCAAATGGATTCCTTTTGGTGACAAGATGTTCATTGGAGCGATCATGTCGGAGACATCCAGGACTGCTCAGGAGGAGGGACTCGTCACTCTCTGTTTAGGTCTTTTAAGCAACTGAAATTTCTGCTATAGGTTTTCCTCTTCTGTTCAGTTCTCAATGAGCTCCACAGTGTTTCCAATAAGATTTCCTAAGGTTTGTATGAGGTACCATGTAACGAGGTTTACGTCTAAGCATAGAAGAACCACAGCCAGCTCCAGCTTGTCCCTCCTGTCACCTTGTTTCTTAGGACAAGGTAGTCTTTTAAATTTAACACTGCAACTGTGTTAAACTGTTAAAGTTAAACTGTTCAAAAGCTCTTCCACACTATATTAATAGCTAGCCATGGTTGTTTAGCAGCAGAGGGAATGTTCTGTTTACAGTGTGAACTTTCTAGAGACAGCATGATGCAAGGACAAGATCAGTGTTTTTGGAGACAAACAGATAAAAATTTGAATCCCAGCTCAGAAATTTTCTGCTGTGATCTGGGGTAATACTGCAAAAGTAGGTATTATGATGCCTTTAGTACTGACCAAGAAAATGAAGCCCAAAGAAATTAAGTAGTTTTGCTCCAGGACACACAATGAATAAACAGCCCAGAGAGAATTCAAATCCAGACACATTTTTACCATATTTCCTTCAAAACTGGGTCTTCACCTCTCTGGGGCTTGAATGCTTCACTTATTCAGATTAATATCTGTTATAAACCTACATTTACCTCTTTACTGTTGGCCACTTTGGTAACTAAGTGGTTCTACATCTTGAAGCTTCCCTTCTACATCTTGAAGCTTCCCTGACCACAAAAGAGAAAAAACATCCTAAGTGCACTGGAAAAGAAATTTTCAGGTTCAGTTCCACATAGATTGCTGCTTTCTATTAGCAACGTGAGGGAGATCAGATTTTTAAACCCAGCTGTAGTTACTGTGGTTAAATCTGATGTGGAGATTAAGTCTATCTGGAAAATTTTAAAACACATGACTTCAGACTCCCTGGAGATAGAAAGGAAGGAGCCTTAGAAGAATTTTCTCCTAGACATCTCTCGAGATCTTAGGAGTCATTAACAAGAACAGGCCTTTTAGATTGGAATCTACTGTCAACTTCCTGAGATAAAACCAGATGAACTGCCTGAAGACTAGAGAGTTCTTCCAACCATGGCTCACACATAATAGGACACATGCTGGAGGGCAAAATGGAGTTAATATGCTTGGCAAGACCCGTCCTTCTTGATACATTGACCTATCCCAGGTGAAGGGAAATAGAAGTAGGAATCAACAACAGAGTTGAGGAGATATATATCTACACCCAAAGATTGGAGTTTGTTTTGACCTGTACTTTATCTGCATTTGTATGAATGTGGATAGAGAGATAGAGATTGGGGAAGGGGAGTACAAGATTGAAATAATTGGAAAATGGGTAGAATTATTATAACTTGATAAATATTCCAAAACCAAAATAACTGCTCCTTGGAATTATAGTGGAGAAAACAAGAAGGAGGGAAGATAGATCTAGCGATAATGAATGTCATGGAGGAAACAAGTTTCACATTTTGGGGATCTGGAGAGCTGAGTGGTTTAGGATGTTTATAATTGGAGAAACTCACATCCTTGATTAATAAATCTTGCCTTGCAGAGCCACAGATGGAAATTTCTTCTATACTCTCTACCCTGACTAGTACAGGTCTACAATTTCTTTTCTGAAACTTGGGGGCCAAATATGTTTCAGAATGCAGAATTTTTCAGATTTGAAAGGTAATCCCAATAAGATCTGGGATAATATTCCATAATAGAATATATTAATATTTACACTGAATGGGATGTATAAATAGCTTCCCATCAGTTCAGATCAGATTTTTGCTGCCAAATGAATTCAGATCAGGTCAGGTCAGATTTTGCCACCGGATGAGCTATGAAAAACTTCCATTTTCTACAGCTTTTAGGATTTTGGAAATAGAGCTATGGGATTGTGAACCTGTACAAATGGAAACTTCTACTTGACCATTCTACTAAATAGAAACATCAATTGATTTACAAGAAGATGGGGAACTTTGATTTGGGGAATATACCTAGAAATATTAAGTAGACAATAATACAGTTAACGTTTCTTGTGCAGTTATTATGTGCCAGGCATTATTCTAAGAGCTTAACATGAATTAACCCACGTAAGTCTCTTACAGTTCTATGAGGTACTGTGTTGATATATCGATAGGCCTATTTACAGATGAAGAAACTGAAGCAGAGAAAGTTTAAATAACTCTGCCAAGCTCACACAGCAAGTGATTGGAGGAGCTCTATTTTAAACACAGATTACTCCCTTCCCTGAATATTAATATTATAGTTTTATGTTCTACACAAAGAAAATAGTTCTTATATATCATTCTGCACACATTCCCCTTAACTATAGGAAACTAAGGGGTATATTTTACATTTCAAGTTACTATAATACTTCTCAGGATGCCTGCTTTCATCAAGGAATATCTTTTATAGTAGAGAACACCTGCCATTCTTTATCTTGAAACTGGGCTGATAAACAGATTATTGACACAAACAAGTTTAATGTGAATAATATAAGAAGAATTGAGCATTTGAGTTTTTTCTTGAGGGTAGAGACTGGTTTCTAGTCACTGTTTTATTCCCAAGGCCTAACTTAGAGGCTTGTGTATAACTATTTTCCAAAACATCCTCTGCTTATGTATAACAGGCACTTTGTGGAATGAATGAATGAGTCCAAATCTCTAAAACCCTCCAAAATAAATAAGACCCATTCAGAAATGCTAATTTATATTATTCTCCTTATTTACGTTTTTCTCTTAGTTGATGTTAATCCATGAGAATTTTTTATGAAATCAAACTTTTATGTTGATTTGTTTTTATTTAAAAGTATACCAGGGGCCGGCCCGGTGGCGCAGCGGTTTAGTTCACGCTTGGCAGCCCGGGGTTCGCAGGTTCGGATCCCGGGCGCCTGCCGACGCACTGCCTGTCAGCCATGCCGTGGCGGCGTCCCATATAAAGTAGAGGAAGATGGGCAGAGATGTTAGCCCAGGGCCAGTCTTCCTCAGCAAAAAGAGGAAGACTAGCAACGGATGTCAGCTCAGGGCTGGTCTTCCTCACAAAAAAATAAAATAAAAAAGTATACCATTTATGGAGGGGAGGTTAACAAGCTTGCTTTTAGTCAAATGTTATTATTTTAGCCGGTCTCTACTGACTCCTGGCCATGCTTATATATATGTGTATTTATAATATACATATGCACACGGGATGTGTGACACATTCAGATAGGATCAGATCTTATTCAAGCAGTACTTGGAAAATGATGCTGCTTGTCCAGTTTTACTTGATTTCTAGAGTCAGGTGCTTCTACCTGGTTCCCATGCTTATCTCTAACAATATCCGAAGGGTCCTTTGACTCAGAACTTTGTAAAGACAAAAGGATTGGGAAGGCCTGAAACCATGCTATAAGACACACTATATACAGTTTTCTAAATTTACCTTGATCAAACCATGTAGTGCTTGTATTAATTGCTAATCCTATTCATCAGGGAATTTGTGGATGAAAAAACAACTCCTTCCTGGTCCTGTCCGTATTTTGCATCATTGCCTTGGTTCTGCAGAATTCACTGTTCTCTCCTATGTCTTGCACTGTCCCAGTTTCAGACTGTTTATGATAGAGTCACTCTACCAGGTCTTCTCAATCAATTGAGAATTCTCAGTCTCTCCATCTGCAGGTGTTCAAAGCACAGTCTTTCTCACTGAAGTTCTATAGCAGATCTTACTTTGCTACTGCACAGGACAGTGCTAGGACCTTAGAGAGTCACTATTTGCCAAAGCATCCTCTGCAAAATTGCCCAGTGGCTGCCCATTCCTATAGGTTTTCCCTCTACTATGCTGCCTCACTAGATCTCACTCTCCCTCCCTCCTTCCTCTCTCTCCCTGTCCCTCTGTACTTGCATCTATTCTGCACTGCAGGGGCATGATGGGCTATTTTGAAAGAGAGTGCCACTCAGATAGGATAAGTCCAGATAGAGGATTCCCCGTCGAATACTAGCCACTTTTACCCTCTGTTACTTCCTGTGTCACATTATCTCCGGATACCTCTCTGGATGTTCTTGGACTACATAGACACAGGTTTACACATGCAGAAATATATACACCTGCACTCCTATGCCATTCTTGCAGAGAGATGATAATTTGAGGATTTAAGTTGTCCTACTGGCTTTTTAAACATTTATTATACCGGTTATTAATATAGAATCAATTTTAAGAATCTTTTTTTTCAGTTTTAATTGAAATTCTTACTTAGCAACATTCTTATTTTCCCTCTTTGGAAGACTCATGCTCATATGCAAACATGTAACTTTGCGGTTTCTCATCAATAGGACTCATAATTTCCAGGAAGCTGAAAAAGAAATGTATTAATCAAATTATTTCTGCTAACCTTTGGTCCTTTTGGCTGTTTTTCAATAAGAAAAGACTGGCAGGTAGCTTTGGGGTCATAGTGACATTAGAGGGATACTAAATAAGCTATTTACTCCTATCTGTCCATCTATCAAAGAAGACAGAAACACAATCACCGTCACTGCCTCCAATTTAACTCAATAAGAATCTGGAACTTATCACATACTTACTACTGGACAATATAGATGTAGTATGAGGTATTATACCAGACGTAAGAAGCTTAAATGCCGACATGTAAACTAAAAACACAACACTTTATGTTAAGTACCAAAATAGTTTAGAATATGTGCCTGGAAGTGCAAATTCCCTAATACAATTATAAAATTCTAGAGTCAGGAAAAGTTTTCATTGATTATATAGATTAACATTTTTGTTTTCTAAATGAAGAGGCTGGCACACAGAGGGGATGATTTGTCCAAGATTTTAGGAAATTATTGTAGTGGCCATCCATGTGAGTGTAGGCCCTGAACCCTCCCCCTGCATCTTTTGGGAGCTGCCCTTTCTTCGTCTACTGAATTATAGAATTCACTTGCTGGCTCTTAGACACCATTAATTTGTCCAAGGGTGTATTTTAGAATGTATAAATATATACATTTTTATATTTTGTGATGTATGTAGTAGTCATTTTAGCAATGTTGACATTCCTGCCATTAAACATCATTGTGCACTAAAAAGTACATGCTACTAAAAATATTTTTTGTTATGTATTTAGATTTAAAAAGTCATTTCAAATTATAAACAAATAGCAAAGCTAAATTTTAACCCAAACTAATTTAATTCTGTGTGAGTTCATTAGACAAAAAATAATTCAATTTCCCCAATATCAAAATGTTAAAATGAATAACTTCTTAACATTTTTCAAAACCAATATATAAAAAGGTGAGACAAGGGGCTGGCCCAGTGGTTTGTGGTTAAGTTCGCACACTCTGCTTCAGTGGCCCAGGGTTCCCAGGTTTGAATCCCAGGCACAGACATACACACTGCTCATCAAGGCATGCTAAGGTGGCATCCCACATACAAACTAGAGGAAGATTGGCACAGATGTCAGCTCAGCGACAATTTTCCTCAAGCAAAAGGAGGCGGATTGGCAACAGACATTATCTCAGGGTCAATCTTCCTCACCAAAAAATAGAAAAAAAAGATGAGACGAGACAAGACTTTCCTTTGTCTTCCAAGTTTTAGACAATGCCCTGTGAAGGACATAGCATCTTGCAAATAGGAGGGAGAAACAGGAGAATCTAGGAGAAGCCAACCTGGCTTCCTTGAGCCACAGAATGCGCTAACTCTGGAATTCTCCAGACTTCACCTTATGTGCAGTTATAAATTTCCCATTATCTAAGTTGCTGATAGTCATGTGTACCGTTATTTGGAGCTGAAATCACTCTGTCTGATATATTCACAGGTGATATTGATTCTTTGAGGCTAATTTCAACTAAAAATTACCTCTCTTGATTGATTAAACCCCATCTGAGTCTTAAAAAACAGACAACTTTTATAATTTTAGGCACACTTTCTCATTTGAAGGTTCGATTGAAGTGGTTTAAAGAATAGAAGTGACCAATTAATACATAATACAGATTAAATTTAAATAATTCCTATAACCTCAACTAGAGACAAAATGAGAACTTGGCCTGCTGGAAGTTAATGTGCCCCTAAGCCTTTGTTTATCCAGGTGGTTAAAATCAGAAGACACTGGGAGGGCCATCCTGGAAAGTAGCCAAAACAAATGGCTAAAAGTCTTAATGGTGATCTTGCTGCCAATTCCTAAGATTCCTATTATCTTAGCATTTTCCAGATCAGAAATTAATAATAGATAGAAATGAAAAAGAATGAGACACCTGGCCTGATTTATTCTTTTAAAGCCAGGAATATTCCATAAATAATTGAGAAGTGCTCAGAATACAACTCCCATGGATATGTTGTGACCCTAGATCAGGAGGATATGCTGATGGGACAAGGCTTACATGGCTTATATGAATACCTGACGGTGCAGGTGGGGTGGGGGTGGGGGTGGGGGTGGGGTTGGTGAGGTTGAAAAGTGGCCTGCATATTCTAGATCTGCTTCTGCGCGAGGATTCCGGTGGTATCGGTCATAATAATAGAAACAAGATGTAAACATTTATTCTGTCTTGGAGTTATTGCTAAACAAGTTCTTAGTAAAATGTCATAAAGTAGGTGCTCTGTTAATGTTCATTTCTTTCCCTACTTCCTTTTTCTCCCTCTCTTTTCCTTCCATCTTACAAGTATGGAGGAAGGGGCTATGGAAAAAGGAAGAAAATGAAATCGTAGTTATGGAAGTATTTTGACATCTCTACAAATTATAAATATTATTTTTCTAATATTTATGTACAATACATTCAAAATATATACAACGAAACTTCCCTGTATCAGAATGGAAGTATTTTGCTGAGTATTTCACTAGTTTCCTAGACAACTGTTTGTGTCTCTCTAAAGTGCCTTGGATTTAAGCCCAACCTAAAAAGAATTCTTTTACCATGAGCTTTGATAATGTTCTCAAGGCATATAATTTACATGATCAAGCAGGTAACTAATGGGAAAAACATCTATGAAAATTAACATGTGTACCAAATATCAGAAGATTTCTTAAATAAAGAGAGGCTTGTTTGAGTTCCCTCTTGGGGAATTTCTCCATTTCTTTTGAATGTAATGAAATTATATCTTGAAATTTCAAAAAAATAAAATCAAGCTGATAAAATTGGAATGACATTCCACTGGGAGGAAGAATTGAAAGAACCATGTTTCACAAGCTGTCCTCAAGAACAGGGCAATTTTACACTGCCAATTTAACTTAGCAGAGACAGCCCTGGCCTTCACCCATCCCTGGGGCAGTTTCTTACTGTTATCTTATTACTGTAAAATTTAAACTAAGAGCATGTTGCGCAAAATAGAAATGAAAGAAAGAGTTAATAAAAATGAGTTAGATATGATTACTTGCATAGGAGGTAAGATTGATAGGCAGTGTTTGTTTCTGTGAGCTGTTCCTCTCAAGTGTGCAAGGTCTCTCCCACTTTGACATTTTTCAACCTACTTCAACTCTGCTATTGCTTCTCATGCACTTAAACCACTTTTATGGCCCTTTCCCTAAAACCTACTTTTCTCTTGGTCTCTTCTGAACTGAACCCTGTAGATTCCAACAATAAATGTCTAAGTGCTCAGGTGTGCCACTATAAAGCCCATTTGTATCATCTGGTAAGTGGTCCCCACCAGCTTGTTAGTTTCTTATGGCCATCTATTATGTTTCCATAAAGTGACTAAAGCTGAGGAAGAAATAATGGAGTTTGGAAAAGTCTTCAATAAAATAGTACCCCATAGAGATTAAGAATGTAATTTTTTACTAAGAATTACAAGGGCACAGAGGTGAAGGAAGCTACAGGAGTGTATTCCCTGACCTAATGGTTATGGAGATCATTAGACAAAGTGAAGAGTTTGAATCAATAAGACTTTGTGATAAGATGGATGGAAGAGCAAAGGAGAAATCTAAAGTAATTCTCAGATTTCTGACTTTAGCAAATAGATGCATGGTGATGCCATTTTACTCAGCTGGTGAACACTAAAAGGAGATCAATTTTGGAGGTTAGATAATAAGCTCAGTTTTGCACATATTGTATCTGAGATGCTTATGAGATATATCAATGAAGGGATTGGAGTCCAGAGCTCAGGTCTGATCTAGAGTTGTACGTGCAGGCATCATCCATACCAATAGACTGCAACCAATGCCACAGGAGTGAATGAAATTACCTACAGAGAAAAAGAAGAAAGTTTAAGACCAGGAATGTAAGGATCTCTATGCAGTAATTGCTCTGAGGGAGAGCCCACAAAATGAGACCAAAGAAGGAGCCAGAAAGTTTGGAGGAAAAGAGAGTGTCATATTACAGAAGTCAAGGGAAGGATGTTTTAAGGTGGGGCTGTCAACAGTGGCAAATGTTCAGAGGTCATTCAAGATGAACACTGAAGATCTCAAAGTCCATTGGATTTAGTGACATCAGCAACCTCAAGCAAGGCCAAGTTTAGTACTGTAATTGAAAACAAAAGCTAGAGTGCAGTGGGTTAACATGAGAAAGGTAAGAGCAAAGAGAGTCAGAGTACAGGCAACTCTTCCAAGAGATTTGAGTGTAAAGGGGAGAAGAGTGGTAGAGCACTAGCTGAAGAGGCATTAAGTAGTGAAAGTGTTTTATTTCCTTTTTAAGATGGAGCAATTGAGTATATTTAAATACTAATGGCTTGGAGCCAGTAGAAAGGTGAACATTTAGGGGCCGGCCCGGTGGCACAGCGGTTTAGTCCGCGCTTGGCAGCCTGGGGTTCGCCGGTTCGGATCCCGCGCGCCCGCCGACGCACTGCCTGTCAGCCATGCCGTGGTGGTGTCCCATATAAAGTGGAGGAAGATGGGCACGGATGTTAGCCCAGGGCCAGTCTTCCTCAGCAAAAAGGGGAGGATTGGTGACGGATGTTAGCTCAGGGCTGGTTTCCCACAAAAAAAAAAAAAAAAAAGAAAGGTGAACATTTACAAGGAAGAGGGAATAACAATTGCATAAGATTCCAGAGGATGCAGGAGGGTCTGGAATCCAGACCTACTGATATTTGGAAACCCTCAGTTGCCCTTAAACTGAAATTCAAGCCTATTGGTGACACTGCACCCAAAATGAGATTTCTGGGCCTGCTACAATGGATAGATTTTCCTCATTATTCTACTCAGATGTTCATTAGTTTTCCCTTCTATAATTGTCTCCAATTACTGTTGTAACAAATTACCACAAGTTTAGTGGCTTAAAACAACACAAACTTATTATCCTATAGTTCTGGAGATCAGAAGTCCAAAACAGGTGTCATTGGGCTAAAATCAAGATGTCACCAGTGGTGTGTTCCTTGCAGCAAACTTAGAGGAGAACCCATTTCTTTGCCTTTTCCAGCCTCTATAGGCCACTTGCATTCTCTGGCTTGTGGTTCCTTTCTCCATCTTCAAAGCCGACAGTGTAGCATCTTCAGAAATTTCTCTCTGACCCTGACTTCTACTTCCCTTTTATAAGGACCCTTGTGATTATGTTTGGCCCTCCCAGACAATCTAGGATAATTTTCCTATCTCAAGATCCTTAATTTAATCGTGACTGCAAAGCCCCTTTTGTCATATAAGGTAACATATTCACGGGTTTGGGGGACATCTTTGGGGGTCATTATTCTGGATATCTTTGTGGACGTCTTTGGGGAGGGCATTATTCTGCCTACCGTACCTCTCTATTTCTAAAGTACTCTGACAAGCTTGCTGAGAATTACGGATGGAGCCTTAAGAGCTTCCTCTGCTTGATGTTTTACATAAGTAAAAAATCTCACTAATGAATTTCATCAATGTCTTTTTCAAATGATGGAACGTTCACCACTTGGAGAGTTTATTCTGAGTGATGTGAAGATGCTACTTGGCCAGTACTAGTAGCAGTTGATATCATCATTTTTACTGTTCCAGGGCAAAATAAACGAACAACCCAAATAAATTCTGTGTGATCCTTCAGCTGCTATTTGTAAAGAAAAAAGAATTCTGACACTTGTTAAAACAGTAAGAAAAATTTTATTCAGGACTATTGGGGTAGGTGTCAAGACTATTGCAAAAGGGAAGAGAGGTTGGCTCAACTTCTAATACAAGGAAAGTTGGGGATTTATAGCCAAGAAGCGGGGGTGGGGGCATGACCAAGAGGAGAACGTAGGCAGGCTAGGGTGGTCAGATATCAAATGGGGGATGGTGGACAATGAGGAATTTGATCAGATATTGAGAGTGATCAGACACCAAGGGTAGGGAATTCTCTCTAAAGTGACTTAGCAGGATTCTTGCCACAACTGAGCTCTTGAGGACTAGTCAAGAAAAGGGCTTGGAGGACACTGACTAAAGTTTGGTCAAGGAGAGAGTCTTTGTTACTATAGTATTTTTTTGCAACTTATTACATCTTATGCACAGATTCTTTAACTCCAGTCAAGAAGTACTGTGTCTAGACCTAGCACTGTTAACTAGAGGGCTGGTAAAATTCAGTGGTGCTATCATTGTCGTCCAGGGCTAATCAAAAGGAAGAAAATGAGTGACAGGGTAAGATTTAAGGAGAAGAAGGAGCCATGTGTTGTGAGGTATAGTTGCCCATGTCACTCAAAATTTTGTGCACAAAAATGACTGCATCCAAGTGTCCTATTGTCAGGGACTTTTAACAGCAGTGTCAAGTCAGCAAAATCAAAATGACTTGCATCCCCTCCCCACAAAATTTATCCCTCTGCATAGTTTAAACAAGCAAAATGCTGATCAACAAAAAAAGATGAATCCTTTATCCCATCTTTCTGCACACACACAAAAAAACCAACTAATTTTCATTGTCATTTTCAAAGAATAACTGCCAACAGTATTATTACTACAGCATCATTTTATTTCTCAATGCCATTCAACACCAGACACTGTAACACCTTTTGAAAATTAATGCAAATAAACTAAATTGGCATTCCTCATTTCATAAGGACTTACCCTCGTATAACCCCTGTGTATCAGGAAGAAAAGCAAGGAAAAGTCTCACTGTTTGACACTCTAGTGCAACATGCAGTCCAAAGGATGTAAAATCATCTTTACTTTTATTCCTCCAATTGACTTCAAGTCCATACTGATTCCATTTCAGATAAGCATAGAAACAGTCCTTCACTTACTATCTCTTTTTTTTTTTCTTCCTTTCTCATAATCTTCTAAGTCTCTCCTTCTCTTGAATTTCTTGTTCTACCAGGATCCATTTTTACCTTTTGGCCTCTGGCCAGGCTGTCAGTCATTGTGCTCCTCCATTATTCTCTTCAAAGGAGCCAGACCTATAGGAGGGGACTTCAGGTCCTGCTCTTAGGAAGAGGTAAGAGAGGTTCCAAAAAACCTTCCTGCTGCTTAGATTGACTTCCTCTTGGCGTAACTTAGGTGCACTGCTTTGCTAACAGTGTTTGTGTCATTTCTCAACCTTGTCAAAGAGTTCCTTCTATAGAACAATCTGATGTGATCTGAGACCCTGAAGTGGGTGGGAAGGAACCCTGCCCAAGAAAGAGAGCCATGGGTTAAGTTAACCTATGCTGTCCTACCCATGCCCTAGTGAACACTTTGCCTGACTGGCGTAGATAGAAGGTGGAAAACAGCACTCTACCTACCAAACAATGTCTGGCCACTGGGAGTTTCTCCCCCTCCCACCATGTGCCAGCCTATATTCATTTTGTGGCACCATCTTTGAGACGTCCTCACTTGCTTTTCCACACAAACAACCCTCCCCTACCTCCTAAGCTACTGCCAAGGTATTTACACATCTTTCTATGATAATATTCTCATCAGTCTTCTTGGACATATTGGCTGACTCCAGCAAACTCCAAGAAGAAACCCCTGGATTCAGATCTGCAGAAGGGGATTCACTTTGCTCCTTGTGTGGTGGTGGTAGCTGTTAAACTCTTATGGAAGCTGGGGAGTCACTATGCTTCCAACCCAAGGCATGCTCTCTGTCTTCCCCTTCCTCTGGTTCCCTCCATCTCCCACCCACTCCTCATGGGAAGGAAAAGAGAGACTCCTATTCAGACCAGCCTGTGAGGAATTGGATCCATCCATTCACTGGCAAACAGAAACAGAAGCAAAAACGAAAACAAACCCCCAAACACTCATTATCATCTCTGCATATTCTGGAATTAATTTAGCCAAGTTAGAACCGGCAAGATGCTGCTGAGATTTAAGCTAATGAGAGGAGGAGCAGGAGCTGTGAGGACCATGGATGCATTCAGTAAGTTAGCACTGTTTACAGGCAGAGCCATGTCAGGTAAAAAGGGAAAGGCACAGAGAGTATATTAGAGGTGATCCCTCTTCTCCCGCTGTGTGTACTGCTGCCTTGTCAAGAAGAGGCTTGCCTGGGAGATTTCTGGCCTACCTTTTAGGATTTAGCCAAAAGCTTAGTTCACCATGCCTATTGTAGGTCAGCAGAAATTCAATTGCAAAATCCTGGCTGATCATCAGAACTACCCGGGGAGCTTTGTAAAAATATAGATTCCCAGACACCCTCCTAGCTTCACTCAAGCAGAATTTCAGCAGTGAGGCCTAGATTCTCTGTACTGATGAAGCTTCCCGAGTGCCAGCTTGGAGAACCATTTTTACAGCTCCTAAGAATCTAAGTCACAGATCTAGAAGAAACCAGTTTAAACTTTTCCATTTTTCTATTAAAAAAAAAAAAAAACCTGAAATTCAGAGAAGTTAAGTGCAATGTCATACAATCACAACAGTTTATTATCTGAAAAAAAATGCAGTAGTGAAAAGCTTTGCAGTAGTGAAAATACGTGCCTGGGAAAGAAATCTAGGAACCGTCCTAATGATGCACCAATTTAAACCTTTGAAGTGACCGTTGCAACAGTGATTTTGTGTCATATATGCACTTAACTTTCATTCATTTATTCACTTAAGCAACTTAACAAATATGCCAAGCAATGCTTTAGGCATAGAGGATACAGTAGTAAAAAGACAATCAAAAAGCTCCGTCCCCCTGGATCTTTCATTCTAGTGTGGGGGGAAGGACTACCAACAAGATAAAAATAAAATAGAGAGTAGTCAGATATAGCATATCAGTAAAACCAAAGCAGGGAACAGAGATTTGACATGCTCAGCAATGGGGTTGGGCTAAAATTGTAGGCAGGATGGTCAGGGAAATCTTCACTGTGTGAAGGTAACTTTGGAGAGGAAAAACCTGAAGGAATTGAGGATGCTAGCCAGGTATGCATCAGGGCTACAATTATTCAGGCATAGAAAATAGCAAATGCAAAGGCCCTGGGGTGGAAACATGCCTGGTTTTTTAGGCATGAGGATAGTGGGAATGTAGCAGACTGAATGAGGAGACAAAGAGTAGACGCGTCAGTGAGGTAAAGGGGGAGGCAGATCCAGAGCACTTTTGCAGTGTAGCACTTGGATTTTAGTCTGCATGAGCTGAAAAATCATTGGAAGATTTCAGACAAAAGAGTGTCCAGACCCAACTTATATTTTAATGGGACCTCTCTGTGCAGAGTTGAAACCAGACTGAAAGGGCAAGAGAAGCATGGTGGCCCAAATATGAAGCCATTGTAAATGGTTCAACTACATGTGCTGGGCGAGAGAATCAGCCATTTCAATAAATACTAAGCACGGGCTTCACAGTGTGTTTACGCCTGGAATTGAACACAGGAAGGAGGCTAGGAGCCTGCGGGTCCCTTAGCTCCCACACACGTCTCACTGTGAGAGCATCCTAGCAACACTGGAGCGATGCTAGTGGTTAGAGATGAGTGCTTTCAACCCACCTGGTCTCCAAACACTGAACAAGTTCCCAAAGCATCCACATCAGCCAGGTCCCTCACGCTGCTTCTGGGAACTGGCTTGGGCACATCATCTGCCCGAGGCCCAATGAACTCGAAGCAGCAAGGGCTTCCTACACAGTCTCGCTTACTCCTTGCTTTTCCTAAGTGTTTTTTTCATTGTGTTCTGTAGGCTCTCTGATTCCATTGCCCTCTGAAGCACTTCCCCATGTCGTCAGGGCTGCAACCTTTCCAACATGATTTCAACTATCTTGTTCCCACCAAAGCACGTATTAAAACAGACAGATATTTTTAACCTCTTTTGATATGGGGCTATTGGGCTATTGCTAGGTGAAAATACATATTTGCTCCAGTCTGCTATTGCACCTCAAGTTTTTCCTCTAAAACATAATCCTTTTATAAAACCAGTCATCATTATGATGTGGGAAGTTTTGTGATACATATCAAAAATTCCTAGCAAATATCACACTGCATTTTAATTCTTTTAACTGGCCAAACATTTGCCAATTAAATCTGTTCTTATAATGCTGCTTGTTTTTTCCAAATCAACAAACATGTGCCAACTTCAGACATATTCTAAGTGTTCACAGCATTAGCAGAAAGAAATGGAAAACCCTTCAAAGTCGGTCATTTGGCACTCTAGAGACTGGCCTTTGTACAAATAAAAACTTCGAAGGGTAGGATAGAGAAATCCTCAAGAAGTAAGACTAATCTGATTTTCAAGAGGTAAAATATTTGTGCTACAAGAATGCAAAAAATAAGTGAATCATTTATTTCAGAGAATTACCATTCTCAAATGTTCATCGTAAAAGTCTAGAGGATAGAAAACTAGGAAGGTTTTTGTTGTCGTTTGGTTTTTTATTCAGGTAGTGAGAGGGATATATTTACAAGGATGTGCCAGCTCTCAAGTCCAAGTATGGCAATAGATGAAACCGGATTCCCTTGTGGTTACTGAGAAATATACACAGCTTTCAAAACCAGCTTGAAGGTGAGTCAGAGTGATGGGCATTTGTACAGAGGAGGAAGCTGACATGGTCTTTTAGGCCAAGCAGTAATCCTGGGTGGCTTTGCTGGAATGAGGTATTTAATCACCTCACCGGTAAGAGTCTTTCTTATTGAGTAAATACTTGGCAACCTTGGCCATTAGCTTGAAAGGCAGAGATAAAAGTAAATGTTCCTGAGTAAGCACCCGGCAGAGGTGTTTGTCGAGGCTAAATCCTGAATGTCCCTTAGGGCCTAACTCAGTGTTGCCTCTCCCCGCCCAACCGTGGAGCTGCAACTGTAGGATCCCGCAGCGCATCTGATTCATTCTCTATGTACAGGGTCCCAATAACTGATGAATGAACGAATGAATGAAAAAGATGACCATGGAGGATACTTGAGACCTGGCTGGGAACAAGTGTGCTTCCCGTTGTTAGAGGCATTTGAATCAGAGACTAGATCAGTGGCTCTCAGAATTTCTCTGTTTAATAAACACTTTTGGGTGGTGGCACAAGTGAAAGGATCAAAAGAGAACACCCCTTTTTAGAAAGAAGTATTTAGAAAATAAAAAGAAAATTAAAAAAAAGCTTTCCAGCCATTCACTGGGCCAGCCTTCAGTGCTGTATCACTGTTTACACAAAACTATTAACTTCCCGGATTCACGCGGCTACGTTTTCATGTGCCGTAGGTCTTTTGACCTAGTATTACAACACATCTCTTTTCTCTGATTAGCAACAAGTTGTACCCTGCTCTCTCCCCAGTCTGTCTGTCACAGCTTCCCACCTGTCAGGTATCTCTACATGTAGCTGCATGATGGCAAAATGCAAATTTTACTCATTGATTACAATTAGCAGCTGACCTCTGAAGAGCTTGAGGGACGCCAATGTCTGAGAGCCCCTCCCTTAGAAAATCACCCGTTAGGGATGTTGCAGAAATAATTTCTGTGCATGTGAGACCAGATCACCCAAAATGCATATTCCAACTCTAAGTTTCTAAGCTACTCCTTAAACTATGATTACCTCTGCTGTTATCTAGTTAGTCATTTTTGACGGACGTAACTCTCACGTGACACTTTGCTAAGAGCCTGAAGGTTTTAGGGGTATGAAGAAGGAGAAGCTGGAAGTGGCCAAAGGGCAAATGTCACAACTTCTGGGCCTTTCGTCTTTCAGGGCTGACATAGAAAACTGAGCACAGCCTGGCCCAGCTGCGTGCAGAAGGCTCCTGCTGTCTGTCCTCTTTCTAAACCTTTCTAAACCTGCACAATTATCACCACCGCTTCTCCTGGATCCTCTTTGCCATGGCTCTGAACCCTCATTCTCACTCCTGCTTCACACCTGTTTTACATGGAGGCTGAAGGAGGAGACATCATGAAAAACGGCATGTGCTTGTGAAAACCTCCACAGCAGCAGCAGTTGTGATGAGCTCATACCCTGACTGTGGCCAACCAGGTTTGCCCCCGTCTCTGAGAGACAGAAGAATCTCTCTTGTCTCTGGGCCTCCTAGAGCCTCTGGGTAAGGGGTTACATTGAGATTATCTGGTCAGATGACAGAATGCTCCGTGCTTCAGGCAGTCATGGCCTTGGCAAGACTGTCTGAGCTGCTAGTGAAAGCCTAGGAAAGACCACTGGTGTTTGAGATCTGGGAACACGTAGAGCAGTCAGGACCTTCGGGACACACATCCGTTCCAGATGAGGGAGCCTGGACTAGGAGAGAGCAGTGCAGGCCAGATCATGCAAAGGTTAGCGGTGGAATCCAGAAAACCCACTGGAGTGGCCTAGGGTTATTTCCAATACAAATCGGATGTGAAACTCCTGGAGTCCCCCACTTTGTTGAAGAGTTTATATCACTTTTGTTATTTTTAGTGTGTTTAGAAACAGAACAAAAATATTTTTGATATATGTGTAAAGAGATCATTTAATAGTAAAATATACTTGTATGAGAATATTTTTGGTGTATGTATTCTTTAGCTTGTCTCCTTATCAGTATTTTCATTTAACATATGAAAACAATATAGTAGGACTCAAAGACCTCATGCCATCTCTCCTTTTTTCAGCTTCATGTTTCTTCTCCATTCCTTTTCCAATTGTCTTCTCCCTGTGCTAGGGACTGAATTGTGCCCTCCCTCCATTCATATGTTGAAGCCCTAACCCCCAATGTAATAGTATTTGGAGATGGTGCCTTTGGGAAGTAATTAGGTTTAGATGACACCATGACTATGGGGCCCTGTTAATGAGATTAGTGCCCTTGTAAGAAGAAACATCACAGAGCTTGTGGTCTCTCTCCACCATGTGAGGACACAATGAGAAGGTGGCCATCTGCAAGCCAGGAAGAGAGCCTTCACCAGAACCCAACCACGCTGGCTCCCTGATCTCGTACTTCCAGCCTCCAGAACTGTGCGAAAATAAATATCTGTTGTGTAAGCCGCCTAGTCTCTGGTATTTTGTTATGGCAGCCTGAGCTGACCAAGACATCCTGCGTCTCTTTCTCTACTACTACTCTGTTCTGAGAGGGCAGAGACCAAAAATGTAGACCTAGTGACTACAATTGCCTATGTAATGTCACCCTGCTGCATTTTTGCCCCTTCATCATTAGAATTAGGTAAATAAAGTATTCTACCTATGTTGTATTATTTTTTTTAAAAACCCTTTTTCACCCATTTGCCTTCTAGAATGGCACTAAACTCCTTTCTTCAATGAACAAATTAGTAGAAAATGACTTTTCCTGAAAGGAAAGGAAAAACTGGGGAAAGAAAAGATTGAAGGAGGGGTCAAAGAGAACATGACAGACAGGCACATACAAGGAGAGAGGCTCCTGCCTGCACACCTCCATCCCTAAGATTCACTGAGGCCCAGCGTTCCCCATCCTGCCCACCATTCCTTCCCTTAGCATCTTCCCACTGCCTATGGCTGCCACTGCCTATCTTCTCCTTCCTCTCCTGTTAAAACTCACTTCAACCCATAAGAAGTCCAGATTTTCTCAAGCCCAGATTTCCATGCCTCCACCTTCTGGGGTAACAGAAAAATGGTCTATGTGCTAATGGTCAAGGGCCGGCGATCCTCCCTCCGAAATAAGAATTGTAGACATTAACTAGAGCCGTCTACAAGGAACACATCCACCCAGGTTTCAGAGAGTGTTCATCCAAAAGGAAACTCTAGCCTAGCACTATTCAGTGGAAATATAATGAGAGCCACAAATGCAAGCCACAAATGATATTTTAAGTTTTCTAGTAGCCATATTTTTAAAATGTAAAAACAAATGAGTGAAATTAATTTTTAAAATATATTTTAACACAATATATCTAAAATATTATAATTTTAATGCATAATCAATTTTTAAAATTTAATGAGATATTTCACATTTTTTCAAACTAAGTCTTCCAAATCAAATATGCATTTTATATTTACAGCACATCTCAATTCAGACTAACCACATTCAGTTGCTTAATGGCTTCCTGTGGCTAGTGTCTACCATTATGGACAGCACAACTCTGCCCATATAAAAGGAAAAGTGAGGCCCTGACGTATCAGCAGGTGAGGAAGCCCTCTCACCATATGGATTCCCTCTCCTGGGCCTGAAAGCACAGGCCTATTACAGAAGCAACAAAA
This sequence comes from Tapirus indicus, assembly GCA_031878705.1. Classification (NCBI taxonomy): domain Eukaryota; kingdom Metazoa; phylum Chordata; class Mammalia; order Perissodactyla; family Tapiridae; genus Tapirus; species Tapirus indicus. Next base: position 45,917,656 of record CM062925.1, read on the forward strand.
TAAATGCTCATTTGAGATTTGAGATTTTTTTCATTGCTTTTTAAGAAAGGTACTCAAACCACCATCTCCTTAAATATTATTGTTAGAATTTCAAATGTTGAGAACAAAAATTCCTCCATGGATTCTTGAAATGTAGTATATTGCCAACAATCATTTCTAAGAGCAGAGAATGGCCCGATCTCTCCTCTCATCACTTTCATGAAGCCAAAAGCATCCCGCCCACTGCACAGTACAGTGTAGAAGCTTTCACCCCCTGATCCCTCAGGAACATGATGACTGCAAATTAGCTTTATTTGCTAAGAAATGAGTGATTCTCTGCCTGCATGCACTGCTACAGCAAAGCTGCCCCATCATTAGCAGGTGTGTAGGTACACAATAGTAGCAGGCTTTTGTGTCCTGGACAGACAGTTATGTTTCTCTCAGGGGCAGCTGTGGGGTGTGTTTTCACTGGGGATTAAGTAAATGCTGGACCTTCAATTATAGCAATCAGCTGTTGATACCATGTGTCAGGTTCATTCATATGCTATTGGTTCAATTATTCCTACAATGATACCCAAGCTCTTGCCATCCCTTACTTCTTATAGCTGAAGTCTGCCTTTTATATAACTCAGAGAAATGATTTTAATAGTGGAAATTTCAGGATGAGAGTGGCAAGGAGGGTGGTACTGTTAAAGTCTAGTAGGATGAGGTTTGCTTTCAGCAGCTAAATTTTTTGATGGTCTAGTGAGATTTATTTTCAAGGACTCCCTGCTGTCAGCCACTAATTTTTTATCTCTTTGTTGGAGCCTCTCTCTCCCTCCTTACTCAGGCCTTTGCCATTATCTGAGGGTTTAGCTGATAAAAATTGATAAAGGATAAGCTTTTATGTTCAGGAGGTATTTGTGATTCTATTAAGAAATGCTGAAAAGGCTTCAGACCTAAAAGAAATGAATCTCTATGGGAGATGCCATGCTAACAGAGTTTTCCTGGATCACCTCAAATTACACTCCTGCCAACTTTAAGGCAGGAACTAGTCTTTTCTCATTATCACTTCTCCCAGAAGGGGGGTTGGTGAGGACCTCCCTCCACCCCACCCCTACCCAGTCAAATTAAAATTAAAATTGAAGCATATTTCTACTTGATTGTACCTCTTGTGAAAGATTCCTAGAGAAAAGGATAACACGAAATTTGGGATGGCTGTTGTTTGTAGATTGGATTTTCAAGGACTGCTCATTCCCATGGTTAATTGAAAGTTCAATGCATATTAAAAAAGTTGGCAAAGACTGATTCTCCTCCCTTTCCAGAGGCTTCCAAGTTCTTTTTTCATGAGCACCCAGAATCTTTCCTCTCACCAGATCCAGATTCCATTCTCAGTATATCTGACCAGATGATGCAACATCTGTGTTCTCTTTTAAGAACAGGAGAAATGAAGCTTTTCATCTTCTCTCTCCTTGAGTTCTGGGAAATCCAATTAAAACTACTCAGATTTTCCTTTTCTTGTTTACTTTAGAAGACAACTCGCTGGAAGAGTCCCGTAGCAGTCTCCCGCCTGTGGAAGAAGGTGATCGAAAAATTAGTCTGATTATGGAGTTGTCGACCCAGGTTTCCTTTCAGACTGAGAAGATCACTCAGCTGGAAGAAGTTTTAGAGGAAAAGGAAAGGAAGATTCAGCAGCTGGAAGCTGAGCGGGGTAGCCATCCTTTCCAAAAGGTCGAGGACTCTTCAGAATGTTTACAAGAAACCTCTATTTTCTTTAATAATAGCATCACTCCTGTGGTCCCTGATGAGGATATATAAAGATTCCCAGTAAGAAAACAATAAAAGTTTATTAAATGTTATCAAGGTAAAGTCCAGAAGCCATGTAGTCTCCTCACTGGCAAACTCAAGTTCAAGTTCATGGGTTTGAGTATATCCTAGAATGTTGATATTGGAAGGAAGAAAACAAAAGGAAGTGTTCAGAATCAAACACTGAATGTTTCCCCTTTAAACAACGGTGGTCACGTAATCCACACGGCTGTAGAATACTAAGTTTTTAGATATTCCTGGTAACAGTGGAAGAGGGAAAAACATAAAACTAGACAGATGGTCAAAGATCTTAGCATTATCCTCTTACCAGAGGTTTGTCACATGGCAAAGGAGGGATAGCACCAATCCTGCTTTAGTATGCAGCTCAGCTGTGAGCAGAATGCTGTCATGGAGGGCAGGCTTCAAACTGGGCAATGTCAGGGTACCAAAGAGCAGAATCATGGCTCAAGTAAATAGCCACAAGTTCTTTCCTTTCATGTCTTCTAGAATTTATTTCTTTATGTCATGTATTTTATTAACATTTACCAAGAGTAGAAATGAAAATGAAAAACAATCAAAAATAAAGAATGGATGAATCAGAGCTGCAGTCCTTTGGGAAAAGTGTCTGGGGACAGCATCTCCTTGGGAAAACACATAACACTGATTTTTCCCTTAGGAGCAAGACGAAGACCAAAGCAAAATACACTCTTCTGTTAATGATTGTACCAAGGAGCTGTGGACAGCACAAAATAATATCAGGAAAAATAGAGGATGGGCAAAGGAAAGCTATCCTGTAACTAATGGAATAGAGGAATCATATCATATTCCTCTCCCATGCATCCCCCTCAAGTGAACTATTTCCCACCTAAAGGGTGCAGCTAAGCACTGACTTTAAGGAAGAAATCTGGTACTTAATTCTTATTGTCCTGATACAGCATGATTCAAGCAAACAGCTCTAGCTCTCCCATGAGTCTGATTGTATTGCTACTTGTTGATTTAATTCAACCAGTTCAACAAATACTCGTCAAAACTCTTCTGTCTACCAGGCACAATAATAGATGTTAGAAACATCATAGCAAATTTGAGAATCACGTCATCCAGGAGTTCATAGACACACAGGAGTCTCCTTAAACGTAAGGGTGAGTGTAATGAGAGATGGGAAATGGAAGAGAGAACGTGAGCGAACATGGGGTAAACCTGATTAGCATTGCTTTGGTAGAAGTTCTCAAATTTACGAAGCACGAGTGATCCGTAAAAATCCACATTCCTGGACTTGGGTGTACAGCCCGGGAATGTGTATTTTCATAAACACATGTGGAATTCCTGATGAAGATATTCCCTGAACTACGTTCTATGCTCTCCTTTGTCTCTTCTATTTTCCTGGCACCAACTAGGTCTCCTCGTTCCACTTTTGAAGTTCTGCTCATTGCTGCCGGCACATGGTGAAGCTGGAGGTTGGCATGTCCTTACTATGTATTTCGTGAGAAAGCTTTAAATCTTTCAGTTTGTTAAAAGTGGCCTATCTCCAAGACAAGCTATCATCTCTGCAATTTTGATGTGTTACTGTGCGTTACTATGATAACCAAGTCTCTATCTCTTTATTTTACCAAAGATTATGTTAATCCCATGGGATATTGAGGGTGAGATAGAGGGAAAGTCGGGAGGGAGAGAAAAAGAAAATCCCATCACATCCCAGATAAGGGGATGTTAACTTCTAGATCAATTTCCCCTGGCTAATGCCCCGACTAGCCCTCAGCATGAAAGCAGCATTACAGTGGAGATAAAATAACAGACTGAGCTGGAGCTGCTGTTAATAATTAATTGAGTCTGTCACCTCTAAATATTCAAGGACCAGCCACTGAAGAAGAAAGCATCAAGGGTCATATTACCCTGCAAAACCATCTTTACAAGAAGCTGATCTTGACTCAGGTCTAGGTTATCTCCAAATCAGAAGTGGGGAGGAGATTTGGCCCAAAGGTGAATAGACTAATCTCTGTTAGTGACACCTTAGTAACAAGAATTGTTTAACTATCCAGGTTTTATGGGCAGCGGGAAGGGAGTGAGAATATGTGTTACTGGACTCTGAGGCATTTCTAAGTGGAAAATTTCACATTCCCAGCTGAACATTTATACCATTGTATGTCCCCCAAAATTCAATTCCTTTTTCTGCCATTCCTCTAGAGAATTAAGTAGTAAGTTTCAATTGTGCTAAATACCTGGTTCAGACAAACTAAAAATCAGATTATAGCCCCCACTGTAAGCCAAAGTCTCATTTTCTCAGGAGCAAGTTGGGCTGCTGAAGTAGTCTACCGATCTTTAAAATACCTGGTGTAAATATCACAAGGCAATTAGCATGCTGATGACCCAATTCTTAATGAAAAGTTAGCAAATCATCAGGTAATATATCTGGTTCAAAAATAATTGGAAATCCAGAAAATTAAAATATTTAAGTAGCTCAAGCCATTCTCTAATATTCTAAAATCAGTTACAAAAATACACGCATAATTTTAATTCTCCTTTTTCACCAGCATCAACTTTTATCAAAAAGTTAAATTGAATGTGTGATATGTCTAACCAATTTAAATAAATGTTGGATCTAACAATTTAACGTTATTATTATGTACACGGCAAGCTGAAATCAAAGCAACACAATTGTTAAAGACTAGCAGGAAAGCAAGTCATTGGAGTAACAGGCCCAGAAACATGAAGGGGGTACCCTAGGATTCAAGGAATTTCAGCGAAAGCAAAGAAACCATAGTACTTTCTGCCTAAATTCGTTTCTGGAAAAGAATGAATTCAATCAAGTCTTAATTATCTACTACACTCCTCTCTGCTTATCCCCAAACCTGATCATTTGTTTCTACATTACACTGAAGTAAAGAACTTTTGCTTTATTGTGACAAATAGAGAAGTGTTGATGAATGTTGTAGGCCTAAGTCAAAATAATATTTATTTGGCAATTTTCAAGTATAGGGACTGCAGAGCCAAAACTATTCCAAAGATATCAGAAGACATTTTTTAAAGGACTTGGAAAAGCAAACATTTGAGATTCAAAAAGTCTAACTCTCGAAATTTGAAAAAATTAGACAAAAACGGAAAAAGTAAATTATCAAGAATAAATCACTATTATAATATTCCCCTGCTAGTAAAGATTTTTTATCTTTTATTAAGATTTTCCTGACTCAAGAGACCTTTTTTGCTAATCGAGGAGAAGCAAGTACAAGTAGGAAATAAACTTTTAAAAATAAAAGCACTAGTATACTGAGACAAAGTTCACAGCAAAAGACAGGGCTGGCCACAAGATTTATTATACCTAATGAAATTAGGACTTTTATGGTAAAACAAATCAAAACCCAAAACAGTCCTTATTCCCAGCTTCCCAGAAAAATCGAGCATCTGGAGTCAGATACTCAATACATTTCCAATAACGCAAACCTGTGGCAGGATGACATTTAATTGTCTGACCATTTCCATCTATAAGGTTTAGATTTGTTTTTTGTTTACTTAACAAAGAACAACCCTTAACAATCGAATCCAATAATATCCAATCCTTTGTTCTTAGGTGGGAAAAATCACATGACATATGGTCTAATAACTCTTGAATCCATTTTCTTAAATGTCGCAAACTTCACCAAGAGTTTATTATCTGATGTCACCTTTTTCATAGAACGATAATATCACAGGCAAAGGATGACAGCAGAATGGGAGAGAAAGAACTAGCCCAGCAGGAGTTCTTTGTCAGATGGGATCCAAACAATGATAATAGTGAGTTCTAGTCAAAAGAAAAAAGCTGATAATATAATCCTTGGCCTTGTAATAAAAAGGTGTGCCTTGTTGCTTAGCTCCTACTTGAATGAAGTTGGTATGGCGATGGTGAAAGAAACGACAAACAGCTATAGTGGATGCCCTATTATCTTGTTAGGGACCTGCATTTACCAGCCATCACTTATGTATATGGGAACATAACTAATATTTACATAGCAATTTATAGTCAACTAAAACATTTTCAAATAGATTATTTCATTTAATTCTCATGAGGCAGGTTTTAGCTAGATAACTAATCCCAAACTTATAACTACGAAATGCCAGAACCAGGGCCTGCGGCCCCCAGGCCAGTATAACTTTCACAATACGTACTACCTCTGTACAGTTATATAACAAAGACACTCATTGTCTATACCTCTTTCTCAGGTCAGCCTTCATTTCTATCTATAGGAAAAACAATTTTCCATAGGTACCTTCTTTCTCAAGCTTATTCTATAACAGGAGTCAAAAAGCTGTCCAGATTCAACTGACCAATGTATTTGGTCTGGCCAAGCAGTGTTTTGGTTTTTGTTTGCTCATGGTGTTTTGTTTTGTTTTGTTTTAAAGTAAATGCTTTTAAGAAGGGTGGGGTGCAGTCTACAGTTTTCCCCAGGCCCCACCATTTCCTACTGTCTTAAACCTGGCTGCTTAAGACATTTATCTTACCTGCCTGGCCCTGTAGGTAAATGGGTTTGGAATCCCTGCCTGAAATACTCACAATGTACACCAGGTCCGATCTGGTATGTTGTGGTTGTCACCATAAATTTTAATGTCTTGACCTTTTGCTTTATAGTCTAATATATACATTCAGAATGAGTACATTACATCCTACATTCAATGTTAATGCATATTCCCGTGTGCATGACCAAGACAGCACAACAGACACCTGAAGAAAGTCACTAACCAAGAGTTCACTGCATCTTCCTCGTCAGTTCAGGACAGTTTCTAAATCTTTCTTTTTTAATATGTGCACTGTGTAGAAGGGAATTCTGATAGTAAAAAGTCATTTTATCCACACCACAAGCACAAGCAAGTAGGTAAATGATGACTACCAGAGCTGGCAATTTCCAAAGGAAGAAATCCCACACTTAGACATTCTACTGACTTAATCTACAAAATTCCACTTTGATGTCAGCAGCATAGATTCTGTTTTACATTGATGGAGAAACAAAGACAGTTGAGTGACATCTGCAAAGATTGTTGGTTCTAGCTCTAGTTGCTTTTGTCTTCTGTTTAGATGAAAATGTAGGCATTAGGTCTCCTTAGTACATTCAGCATATTTAACGATATGGAATGCCTTAAATTTATAAAGCAAAGTGAAAAATAATGCCTCCACTTGTCCTGACAACCCTATGAGTTATGTGTTTCCCATTTACGAGCGGGAAAACCGAGCTCTAGACTTTAGAGCAAGACTCTTAGAGTCCACAACAGGGGTCAGCAAACTACAGCCACAGGCCAAATCCGGCTTGCCACCTGTTTTTGTATGGCCCGTGAGCTTAGAATAGTTTTACATTCTTAAATGGTTGAACTAAAAAATCAAAGAATGATATTCATGACACAAAAATTACATGAAATTCAAATTTCACTGTCTATAGAGTAAGTTTTACTGGAACACAGCCATGCTCATTCTTTTAAGTATTGTCTCTGGGCTGTTTTCTTGCTAAAATGGCAGAGTTGAGTAGTTGTGACAAAGGCTAGCAGGCCTAAATATCTGGGCCTTTACAGAAAAAATTTGCTGGCCTCTTATCTAGAGCAAATTAGGTGAATTGTTGGAAGTCGTATACCTAGTAAGTTTCAGAACTAGGCTTGAGTGTGACGTTCTTATTCCAATTTGACTACTACTTGTAATCAAAGTACAAACACTTTTACACAGATTTCTTCTCAACTTGTCATCATAAGGAAAATTATGTCACCCAGGGGTCCCCAAATCTCACTGGGCTATGACTAAAACATAAGCTCTTATGTCTTTTATTATCTTGTAACAGATTTTTTTTTTTAGATTATTAATACTTTTTTCTCCCTGTATTTATCCCATTCTATTCCCACATTAAGGAGGTAGCTTGCTCTGTGGTCCCTTGCCTAAGACCCAGGAGCTTTGTGTAAAAGGAGCAGAGTCAAAGGAGAAGCTGACCATGAGATACTTCCTTTCTAGGCTTTGGTTTCCAAAGCCTAAGTCCATTGAGAAAAGAAGGGTTGAGAAAGAGCCTCTGAGGGGAACATGAGGAGACACGGAGGGATTCCCTCTACCCCTGAGGGAAGATCAAGAGTGGCATGTGTGTCCCATCAGCAGCAGGAGCCTGTCCCTGCTCCCTGACATTGCTTTAGGGATATAGCAGGATCTCAGAGGGATCAGCCCCATGGAACATGAGGCAGGTAGGATTCTGAGGCCCAGGAGTTCAAGCCCTGCCAACAGTCCCATACCCACATGTGGCTTGGATGTGACCAAGCAGCAGATCTGAGGGGACCAAGCTGACTGGGAAGATAGAGGACTCAGCATCATCAGATGACAGAGAAGGGTCTCAGAACCAAGAATTCTGGCATGAAGCTGGGGAAAGGGAAGACTCAAAATGAATGAGGTCAAACTTCCTGCCTCCTTGGTGGGATAGGGGCTCAGAGTCAATATTCAGATAATTTACAGAAAATTTAAAAAAGGAATTCAGGTAGACCTGAGTTTGCAAATTGAGATTCACACAAGCAATACTATTAAAAGTCCCCATTAAAAATGTAAATCACAAAGACTCCACATCTCCATCCAGAAATTCTTTCTGGGTCCAACCTTCCATTGAGTTCTGCTCCCCAAGAAATTCATGGAAATTCTACCATACTGGTGACTTAACACCTCAGCCCACCATTCTCACCCTGAACCACTGCAGCTAGAGAGAATGGATGTCACCTCCTGCCACATTGCGACTGCCTACCCCCTCTTCCCATACCTCCACTTTGGTACCCTGATGGGCTCAGGCCACAGTCAGAAACATCTCCCTTAACTCCCCAAAGCACAGCCAAATCATGCTGTGGTATTTAACAAAACTTTAATAAATGATTGGAAATAATCAAGATATGGTGCAAAGAAATCACACAGTTAGTTCAAGTTCAAGTTAAGTTCATAGGCCTGAACTTAAGATCACAAGTTCTTGCTTTGTTCTCAGCAGATTTCCATGCGGCAGACACCAGCTTAGCTATTACCCTTGGCATTTCACTACAGACACCCTACTCCTTCCCCCAGAGAGAGGAGCAGGTCTCCACTTCCCCTAGTCCAAAGCTGTTCATTTTGAATCCCAGGATGATTAATGGTGACAATTTTCTCCTTCTAGAGAAAACTCCACCCCACCCACAGGGTGTGGTCTGACTTCATGGACTCCAACCATATCCTAGAACCTGGGTTATTCAAACTTAAATAACACCCTCTGTGGGATATCGGCAGTCCGGTAGATACCTATGCCTAGGAGGAGATGTTCTGGATATATACTACTTTAGAGAATGCTAAACATCAGCCTGCACATCTGCATTCATATATATGGCAACTTCATCCTCAAGAAGGAGAAATATGTATCTGCTTTACATTCCTGTAATTAAATGACCATTTTTGTGATTTTTCTAATATAAAGAAGGCTTCTCCAAAGATTACTTAAAATCACAGCTCTAGAAATCCAGCTTCTGATAACTTATATGGGAGTTCTTGTGATAAAACAAATAAAGTCTCTTTCTCTGCCACTCTACCCTCTACCATTCCAAAGACTTAAAAAAGCAGCACCACTATAATCAAAGTAGAAATCTTCTCACCACACTGTTATTTTTGGTAAAAGTTCCCATTTTTTAAATAGATGAATAGCCAGAGTATATGTTCCCTCATTCACTCAACGAATATTTACTGAACACTTACTATGAGCTTGTACTTATTATATGCTCTATCAATCACGTCAGATGTTTAGACTTAGCCCAAATTTATGTATAGAATAATAGAGAGTTTATTATTGCCTCAAAGATGTTTACTATACCTTTTAAATTTGTTACATAATAAGTTCACGAAATGAATGCTTAGAAGAAATCAGGAGAGGGAGAGGTTTCTTCCCCCACAATTCCTTTTATAAATACATTTGAAATTGGTTAGAGGGATTTTTTTTAAAACCCTCTATGGACTTTCTGGAGTGCATGAATGCTACTTTGTAGGAGTGAACAACCTTCAACAACTCAGATCATGCAGCCTCTGGGATTCAGATGCCTGGGAGAAGGTCGAGGGATGGAGAGGGGCTGTGTCTTCCTTTCTCCTCCACTTTACCTCCAGCCTAGCAAAGACGCCAAGAATTTAAATTAATCTGATTATCCTTTGGGAGTTGCTCAATCCTACTATTTTACCATAGAAACTTAGACCCATTCCATGAGGTTGTTCTCTAGATTGCTTCTTGCAAAGAACTTCAACAAATTGAGATCCTAAAGACAGAGAAAAAAAAATTTTTCTATCTTGTTCGCTCCACAATTTTGAAACACAGCAGTTATCTCCTAAGACATTAGAGTGTCTGTGAATCAGACGCTCAGGTTGTGGAAGGACTATCTGTATTGGTGGGAGTTGTTTCAAGCATCAAAACATACTAACAGATCCCTGAGACCTAATAAACATTGAAATTGAATAGGCCCCTGGAGTGATGTATAATTTCAGGGAACATATTCCCATCTGCTACTTTTTCAGTAAGAACTGGAGAACTCAATGCATGCTGAGAAAACAGAATTACACTTGAAAGGAAAGTCTGTGTCTATACTGAAATTTCTTTTCTTTAGTAATTAAAATCAGAAAATAAAATACTTGCATTACCAACCAAAGACATGGAAAACTCTTGTGGAGGATGAAACCCAAGAAACATCTGTTCTCTTCAGTACTAATTAGTTAACCTTTAATAGACTGGAATAATTGTGATATTTTTCCCTCAGGAAAATGTGTGGTGAATCTGTAAGTGTTGTTCCAAAACATGAACATTCTATTGCTTTAATGAGCTCTCTATATGAGTAATCAATCCTTAGGTGAAATGAAAAATTCTATGTTACTAAGAGAAAAACAGAGACACAAATTATTTCTTTTTCTTGGTACTACTATAGTTAGCCTTCTATACGTTTGATTAAATTGTGTTTGTTCCAGATGTGTCTTAAGTAGGCACAGTTAACTATGATAGCTGAAGACTGAACAGGGAACTGCCGATCTAAACTTCTCAGCACTTCCCCAGATACCGGAAAACAGAGAGTTTAATGTTTTGTATTATTTTCAGCCAGCACTAGTGATAGTGAGGTGTGTATGAGTCTGGTGGAATTTTCACCAGAGTGAATTTGATTAGAATTTGCCTTAAAGTGAGACAACTTGGGAAAGCACATGTCTTACATATAATAGATGCTACTTCATTCTTCCTGGTGACCTAAGTCATGTTGGACTAACAGGAGTATCATTAGCTTTATAAAATAAGCAACTTAATTTTCCTCCCAGTTACAGAGCATTTTATGAGACTCTTCATTCTGTTACATTTCTTTGAAAGAGTTTTATAGAATCACAGTGGGTTGGATAATTAAATGGCACTGACATCCCTTTCCTTGAAAATAATCCACACATAATTAAGAGAACTATCATTTAAAATGCATTTGATTAAAAAATGGGACTACATCAAACTTAAAATCTTCTGCACAGCAAAGAAAACCACCAACAAAATGAAAAGGCAACCTACAGAATGGGAGAAAATATTTGCAAATCATATAACTGATAAGGGCTTAAAATCCAAAATATATAAAGAATTCATACAATTCAACAACAAAAAAACAAACAATCTGATTAAAAAACAGGCAAAGGATATGAACAGATATTTTTCCAAAGAAAACATACAAATAACCAACAGGTACATGAAAAGATGCTCAACATCACTAATTATCAGGGAAATGCAAATCAAAACCACAATGAGATGTCACCTCCCATCTGTTAGAATGGCTATTATGAAAAACCAAGAAATAGCAAGTGTTAGCGAGGATGTGGAGAAAAGGGAAACCTTGTACACTGTTGTTGGAAATGTAAATTGGTGCAGCCACTACAGAAAACAGTATGGAGGCTCCTCAAAAAAATAAAAATAGAACTACTATATGATCCAGAAATTCCACTTCTGGGTATATATCTGAAGAAAACAAAAACACTAACTTGAAAAGTATGTTTCACTTTTCAACCATATCCTGGGCCATAAAACAGTAACCAGACCATATCCTGGGCCATAAAACAAACGTCAACAAATTTAAAAGAATTAAAATCATACAGAGAGTGTTCCATGACCATTATGGAATCAAACTAGAAATCAATAACAAAATGATAATAGCAAAATCTCCAACTTGAAAATGAAACAATACACTTCTAAATAATCCATGGGATAAAGAAGTCCCAAGAGAAATTTTAAAATATGTTGAACTAAATGAAAATGAAAATACAACATGTCAAAATTTGCAGGACATTGCTAAAGCAGTGCTGAGAGAGAAATTTATAACATTGAGCACATATATTATAAAAAAGAAAAAGTTCCAAATCAAAAATTAAGTTCTCCTATGAAGAACCTGGAAGAAGATGAGCAAAATAAACCCAAAGCAAGTGGAAGGAATAAAATAATAAAGATAAGAGCAGAAATCAGTGAAATTGAAAACAGAAAAACAATAAAACAAAGAACTGGTTTTTAAATTAGATCAATATAATTGACAACTTCCACAAGACTGACAAAGAAAAAAGAAAGAAGACACAGTATGTCATATCAGTAACAAAACAGGGGCTATCCATACAGACATCAAAGGATAATAAGAGAATACTGCTAACAACTCTGCACACCTAAATTTGTCAGTGTAGATGAAATGAACCAATTCCTCAAAAAACAAAAACCACTACAACTCATTCAATATGAAAAAGACAATTTAAATAGAGCTCTAAAAATTAAGGAAACTGAATTAATAATTTTAAAACTCCAGAAAAGAAATCTCCAGGCCCAATGGTTTCACCAGCAAATCCTACCAAATATTTAAAGAAGTATTAATGTCAATTCTATGTAATCTCTTCCAGAATGTAGAAGAGGAATGTATTAGTCAGGGTTCTCCAGAGAAACAGAACCAATAGGATATGTGTGTGAGTGTGTGTGTAGGTAGGTAGGTAGATAGATAGATGGATAGATAGATGTGTGTGTGTGTGTGTGTGTGTGTGTGTGTGTGTGTGTGTGGAGAGAGAGATTTATTTTAAGGATCTGGCTCATGTGCTGTGGGGCCTGGCAAATCCAAAATCTACAGGGTAGGCTGGCAGGCTGGAGACCCAGGAAAGAGTTGATGTTGTAGTTTAAGTCCAAAGGCAGTCTGTGGACAGAATTCCCTTACTTCAAGGGAGGTCAGTCTTTTTCTATTAAGGCCTTCAACTGCTTGGATGAGGCCCACCCATATTATGGAGGGTAATTTGCTTTACTTAAAGTCTGCTGATTTAAATGCTAATCTCATCTCAAAAATATTTTTACAGAAATATCTAGAATAACATTTAACCAAATATCTGGGTACCGTGGTCTAGCCAACTTGACACAAGAAATTAACCACCATAAGAAGAGAACACTTTCCAACTCATTTTATAAAGTTGACATTACCCTGGTGTCAATACCAAAGAAAACTAAGACCAAAATGCCTCATAAATATAGACTCAAAAATCCTTGACAAAACATCAGCAATATAGTATTCAGCAATAATGAAGAATAGTTATATATCATGATCCAGTGAGGTTTACTCCAGGGATGCAAGACTAGTGCAATAGTCAAAACTCAATCAATGTAATCTACCATATTAACAAGCTAAACAAAAAAAAATCATATAATCATATCAATTGATGCAGGAAAATCATTTGACAAAATTTAATACCCATTCATAATTTATAAAACTCTCAGAGAAATAGTGATAGAGGAAAACTTATTTTCTTTTGAAAAACTTATTCTTTTGATGAGGAGCATCTATAAAAAACTTACAGGTAACATTATACTTAATGATGAAAAACTGAATACTTTCCCCCTAAGACTGGGAACAAGGCAAGGATGTCCCATCTCATCACTCTTATTCAACATAGTGCCGGAAATTATAGCCAGTGCAATAAGGCAAGAAAAGGAAATAAAAGGCATACAGGTTGGAAAGGAAAGAATAAAACTGTCCCTCTTCACAGATTTGTAGAAAATCTCAAGGACCTATAAAACAACTTCTAAGACCAGTAAGTGAAGTGAGCAAGGTCTCAGGATACAAGATAAAAATACGAACGTTAATTGTATTTCTATGTAGTGGCAATGAACACGTAATAAAAACACTAAAATAAAAAATGCATTACCATTTATAATCATTTTATTTTTTAATTAAAAATAATTTCCAGGTGTAAATCTGACAAAACATGTACAGGACTTGTATACTGAAAACTGTAAAATGCTAGCAAAAGAAATCAAAGAAGATCTAAATAAATGGAGAGACATATTGTGTTCATGGACTGGAAGACTCAACATAGTAGACATTGACTCTCCCCAAATTAATGTACAGTTTTAACGCAATTCCTATCAAATTTCAGCAAGATGTTTTTGATATATAGAAAACATTATTTTAAAATTAACATGTAAAGGCAAAGGAACTAGAATAGCTAAACAATTTGAAAATATTTGAAGTAATAATGGCTGAGAACTTAACAAAATTAATGATAGACATCAAGTCACAGATCCGGGAAGCTCAGTGTATGCCAAGCAGGATGAATGCAAAACAAACACACACACACACTTAGGCATTTCATATTCAAACTTCAAAAAGCAAACAAAGAAAATCTTGATTGAAGCCAGAGGAACAAAACACCTTACTTGTAGAGGAATAGGGATAAGAAATATACTGGACATTTTGTCAGAAACCACACAAGCAAGAAGAGAGTAGAGTGAAAATTTAAAGTCAATAGCCACCAACCTAGCATTTTACATCAGCAACATTATTCTTCAAAGGTGAAGGAGAAATAAAGACTTTCTCAGAAAAGAAAAATTATAAAAGTGGAGAACAGATTAGAGGTTGCAGGATGTTAGGGGTTGGGGAGGAAAATCTGTGTAGTTATAATATGGAAACGTGAAGATCCTTATGGTGATGGAAATGTTCTGTACCTTGACTATATCAATGTCAATATCCTGCTTGTGATACTCTGCTGCAGTTTTGCAAGCTGTTACCATCTCGGAGACTGGGTAATGGATACACAGGATCTCTCTGTATTATTTCTAACAACAGCATGTGAATCTACAATTATCTCAAATAAAAAATTTAATGGGGGAAAAAACTCAGTCTCTTCAGGATTGTTTCTTCTTGATCCTCATCCTGGGGTTGATGCTAATAAGCTCTGAGAGGATGTAAGCAGAGGGTACCCTTGCAGCAGCGGGCTGCAGATGTCTATTTCGGTGTCAGGATCATGCTGGCCTCCTGTTCCAGGTGTGATTCATCCTATCTTATTCCTGAAGTGCCTGGAGGGGCTGCAGACCTTGACCTGGCTCCCACATAGTATCTTGGCATCCATCTGCTAACATCTGGCCTCAATCCCCTGGTAGTGATGTTAACCCTCCTTCCTGCCACAAAACCTACAGAGCCCAGTGGCTCCCCTCAGCTTACATCACTGACTGCTCTGGAGGCCTGGGTGACTTTTGAGTGCCTTCATCCACAACTTCAAGTGTACATAAAACTGAGGAAACTGCCTCTGGCCCCCTCCTACCTAGATACACTGTGCTTCCAGTTCTCATCAATACCTGCCAGCTGTCACATCAGAATGGCATGGAAGGAGGGGTCATTTCCCTGAGAATTGTTGTCCTGTGGTCCAAATCCTGGTTATATGTCTCTATTTTCCAAACTGCACCCATATAAAGGGTTCCCCCATGTCCACATTCTCCCAGACTTGACCACAGGAGAAACTGGTTCTACAAGGATGCTTGTGAATTTCTCGGTCTTCCATCTAAACCAACAATTTTAAATGTAAGAACCAATATGCTACCTTTGTTATTCAGGTTCCATAACATCTTTCTTTCCGCAAGGCAATGTGCAATTTATGTCTAACTTATCTGGGCTGAAGGGAAATATCTTTGGGTAAACAAGTGAAGAGAAGAGATTTAAAGAGTCTGACTAAAAGGACCAAGGACATCAATTAATACTTTGGGGGTTAGGGGTTCCACCACTACAAAAAAGTATCTCTGTACTGTATGAAGAGCACACATCAGCAATGCTCCCAAGATCCCACTCCTCCAATAGCATGCAGGGCTTTGGCTGCCAGGCTTCAGCTGTGAATGCTGCATACAATTTGTCTTTCAAAGATAATCCAATCCTGCCATGGACCATATGACTCAAGAGGCTCTTTGGAAATATTTATTAATGTGAATGTTTTTATGTTTTTTAAAGAAAAAGGAAGAAATATATGGAAGAAAAAATAGAGGAAAACCTTGAACACAACACCTGAGGGAAATGGACCATCTGCAAACCCTTGTCTTAATTTTTCTTGACAATAAGTCTTTCCTTTTCCTTTCTCCTGTGCTGTCCTCCAACTTCCTGATACCTTTCACTGCACGTTAAACCTCTATTTCCATGTGGACCCTTTGCGATGCCTTTGCTCTCCATACACAAAGGTCCTTTTCAGAAACTCCAGCAATATACTTGTGTGGTACTAACCAGCTGCTTGCTAAGTCACCTCACATCCTGGTGCACAGAGCACTATAGATAATTAACGTGAATTCTCTACAAAAATCCAAGCCAATGTCCCCTTGGTCAAAGATTTCAAACACAAGAAAATCCTTTGTTTGAACAGGAAACTGATTTGCGTATTTACTGTTAACTAGACAAACAACTTGCAAATGAATTGCATTTGTCCTCTTGGCAGCTCTGTTTGTACAAAGAGGCTTAACTGGAAGATTAAAACAAACTCTATCTTAAGATACTGTGCTGTAAAACCATACACCTGCTCAGAGTTCAAAGGACTGTGGTCTTATTACAGGTTGTATAAGCATCAGGAAAATTTTACATGGAAAACAGCTCATAGTAACAAACTTGGACATCTAAGTCAAATCTTCCCCAAGTCCAAGGTTTCTTGGGCTGGCAAATTGAAAAGAGAAAGCCAAACTTATCAGCTTTCTGAAAAAAAGCCAGCTAGACTGATAGTGTGGAATGCTTTGGAAACTTCCAAAGTACTGTTGATGAGAGGAACTGATGAGCTCTAAAGAGCAGGGAAAACATGAAGCCACTTTTGGATTCTATGACAGGATTTTGCTAATTCCAGCAATACTTATGGTTATGAAAAAATGCTGCTTCCTAGCCTATGTTGTGATTACCCTTTCTTTTCTATCAAAGATAGGTATAGGGTGAGAGAAATAGAAGTAGCTAGGAAACATTAGAGAAGTTTTAGAGAAGAAACAGACTGTTCAAGCTGTCACCAAGGTTAAAACTTTCTGGGAAATCACTCACACACGAGATAACATTAATATAACCCAGGCTGCAGTGGCTGATGAAGGGAGAGGCCCATTCATCTAGGTGTTAAGAAAATGACTGCTGTTTTTATTTCTACCTGCAATTTTCAAATTAATGACCTAATGCTGCACAGAATGAATAGACCACCTCTCAGGGGATAGTTGGATTTATTTTTTTAACCCAAAGCAGGAAATGCTCTTTCTGGGCTCTGT
Source organism: Tapirus indicus (assembly GCA_031878705.1). NCBI lineage: Eukaryota > Metazoa > Chordata > Mammalia > Perissodactyla > Tapiridae > Tapirus > Tapirus indicus. The sequence continues at coordinate 45,934,914 of CM062925.1, forward strand.
CCCTCTCCTGAAGCTGCTCCGGGCATGCTGCCAAGGATTGCTCACCAGGCCCCTATTGTCCTTTTTCAATCTCATCCAATCATTTTGCTTTAGGCTCTCACTTCTTTTCTTACTTTTCTCTTTAATGTACCTCCTGCATGTTAGGTAATAGAAGTGGCCTGCATTCCTTGGCTGCCTGCTTAGAGCAGGGAAAGATCGCCATGGGCAGATGTAAAAAGTAGTAGCTGGCTTTGTCTTCAAGACACAGGGACACATAAAAATGCACTAGAAGTTGGGACTAGACTGGACATTCATGGGGCCCTGGGGTGACTATGTTTCTCTCAGAAGAAACAAATGGTCTTTGGGAACTTGAGTCATTCTGTGGATCCTTACTCAGTGGTGTGCAAACAGGTGAGTCACTCATGGGCTCAATGCCAGTGAGTCCCCCTGGCCCCCAACCCAGGGGAATTCACAGAGTGCCCGGTGGCAGCTTTCAATCTCTGGCTCCTTACAGAACAAGGTACCCAATCTCTGGGTAGATTGGGCTCTGTCACTGAAAGAATTATGTCTTAATTATTCACTTTCCAGAAAAACTTTCTTTACAAAAGCTCCAAAGTTTTAAGTCTCTTGGCAGATTCTGGTCAGTTTCAGCAGAGGTTTCAAACCAGGCAAATTCAGAAACACATTCACTACTCAGTCTGTTTCTCAAGTTTCCCTTTTCTTCCAATGTCTGTTCTGCTTCTGGGTAACTAATATATTTAATTTTAAAAATCCAGATAAAATTCCTAAAAATAAAACTTGCAAGGGTTCCACTTAGTGGAATCACGACAACTTCATGGAATGCCCCCTGTTGGAGTTTTCTTTGCTTTTACTGTAGAAGAAATCTGCACTGTATGAGCTGCTCTCCAGGAAGCACCCTCCACACATCATCAAGTTGCCCACTCTTTCATTTCCTGCTATTTCGGTGGGCAGCAGAGCACCCAGGTTCAAAATTTGATTGCACCACTTCCTAGCTTTGTAACCTTGCGGATAGTTGGTTTTACTTCTCTAAACCTTGGTTTCTGGCATAGCATCATGCCAAACAGTCTTATCTGTTCTTCCTTTCTGGATTTTCCCTTGGAGTCAGAGGCCATTTCCACCTAAACTGAAAAAGACAAAGCATTGCCACGCAACTAACAAAGAATTGGTGCCTGTTCCTTGACCCTCCCTTTATAAGATTTCCTATTTCCTGCTGCAGCTGCTGAAATTAGGGATTCACTGACTTGAACAGTTGCTATTGACTCATTTCTCATCTTTCTGTGACATCCACAACTTATTTTATATGTATATGTGTAAAGAGAGAAAAGTACCTAACGTGTGGGGATGAAAACTTAATAATGCTTGTTGTATGAACGAATGAACCCTACTTAACAGAAACCTGAGAGGATACAACTTTTTAAAAACAAAGATAGACATGCCTAGACCCACAAATGTATTATTTAGCAAAACACTTTGTGACACAAAATTGTCCTCCATGATGACCAACTGACTTCATTGAAAAGACTTAGTGTTTTAAACACGAATGTTCCCTTGCCCATTCAGTTTTCCTATCAATATTGTTCAGTGGTGAACCTAGAGAGGCCTGATTTTCTGAGCTGAAGGAAAGTCAAGTTGTCTTGTCTGTGACACTTATCAGGTGTTTCCTTATGCCATGTGCCAAAGGCTATCTTCATGCAGATGCAGAAGTCTTTTGTTGCAAGCAGTCTTTTGTTGTAAAGAACAATAGAACAAAATCCCAGATATGAAATTATTTAGAAAACACTAAAAGCATAAAAACTGATAACAATAGCTATCTCATATGGTCATAGTGAGGATTAAATGAAATCACATATATTACATACTGAGGCACAGAGCCTGGTGCATGGTAAATACTCAGTAAATGTAAGCCATTGTTATTTTTACCAAAGTCAAATAGACTTTTGAAATCTCACAGAGACTACAACTACGCTAAAAATATGCAACTATGCTTATAAATATGTACTAATGACCAGTGTCTGCTGCCTTTAATACTATATCATCATAAAACATCTCTCTTGGTACAGATGCTTAGCTATAGGGCCTGAGTCAGGGCATTGGGTGCCTGTGAATTACTGAGGGAGTGCCCTTTGGGAAAACCCTGTAAAGGGGTGAGGAAAGTAAGAGAGGGGAGGAGTAAAAGCAGAGCAAGGACGTGGTCACAGATCAAGTCTAGTCTGTCTTGATCCACAGGGAAGCTCTGGAGCTTAAATCACACCACGAAGTCATTGCCCCTTGAGGCAAGGGGGCTGGTCTTTCGTATTCCCATATCCATCAGTAATTCGCTGCGGACTGTACCTCCTTCCCCTCACATGAAACATAGGGCCCAATCTCTAGGACAAGGCAGCCCTCTTCAGCTGAGGGCAATTCTCCAAAAAAGGGGAGGCATCTTGAGCCATTAGCAGCTAACTCACAGCAGCTGAGGCATGGGTACCACAAACAGGTATGGTAGATTGTTTGCAAAAATGAGGCCAATTATTCTCCTCTCTGTTTCCATGCCCCTTTCAATATGACTTTGCAGCTCCCTACCCTCTGTATCTGGGCTGGCTTTAGGACTTATTTTGACCAACAAAATATAGTGGAAGTGACATACCAGTTCTAATCCTAGGGCTCGAGAGGCCTGGTGAGTTTTCTCTCACTTTCTTGGAACTCTCCTGCCACCACATGAACAAGCCTGGGTTGGCCTGCTGGATGATAAAAGACATCGCTCCAATCTACAGCCAGCCAGCCAGCCAACCACAAGACACACGAGTAGAGTAGCCAGCTCCCCATCAACACTTGAGCTGAACACAGACAGACTAAGCCCAGCCGAGATCAGCCAAGCCTGGACAAATCAGCAGAACTGCCCAGCTGACTGGTAGACTTGGCAGCAATAATAAATGGTGGTCATTTTAAGCCACTGAGCTTGGGAAGAGGGTGCTTTTTAAAAGAACAATAGATAATTGATACACTCAATAAAGGGAACCTGGACAGAAATATGCAGTTAATGCAGGTGACCAAGCATCTTAAAGCAACAATTCCTACAATCACGCTCGAAATTGTTTTTCTCAGAGGAGCTTTTTAAAGGAGTAATTGGTTCTATGACTTTTTTTTTTTCTGAGGAAGACCAGCCCTGAGCTAACATTCATTGCCAATCCTCCTCTTTTTGCTGAGGTAGACTGGCCCTGGGCTAACATCTGTGCCCATCATCCTCTACTTTATATGGGACACCACCACAGCATGGCTTGAGAAGAGGTACACCAGTCCACACCCAGGATCTGAACCTGTGAACCTTGGGCCACTGAAGCAGAGTGGGCAAACTTAACCATTACGCCACACTGGGCTGGCCCCTATGACTTTTTAAAATAATATAAACACCTAATCTGTCATAATCACGCACATTCTTCTCAGTAAATACAGAATCCAACCCCTACCATCTAGTTCAATTGCTGTCTAGCCTCAAGGATACATATCTAACCTTAAAATCAGCTTTTGACTAAGGACAGTGGTCTTACCTCAGTCATTAAACAAATCCACTTGAAGTGTACTCAGAGAAAGAATTTCAGGGTTGAGGATTGGCTTCTCTATTTTTCATTTGTGTTATTTGGCAAATAACCTGTCTGAATCAATTTCCTCATGTGCTAAATGAGGATAATATTCCATATCTACTAAGAAAATTTGTCAGGAGATTCAAATGAAATATCAGTGTGAAAGTCTAGGTAAAGTGAAAAATGTCCACAAACATAAGTGAATTCAAAGGGACCTAATCTGTATAACCTCCTTGGAAACTCTGGGATGATAAGATAAACAACCAGGAGTCCTTGTTGTATAAAGGTCTTGAAATTTCTCAAGATAAATGTGAAGTAGATTTCGAAACACACCTTCAAAGTTGGAGACTTCGTGGTCATATTTCCTAAAAGGTGAGACAACATGGTCTCCAAATTCTCACCCTAAGGAAGAAGACATCTAAGATGTGCCTCAGCAAGAGGTTCTGCTTGATCATGAGCAGGGAAGAGTCTTTGGGGCATAGCCCAGACTACTTCTCACCTGACCTTAAGATATTTGTTCTAAATTCTTCAACAGAGGGAACAATAAAATGGAAAAGTCCTGGTTACAAGTTGAAGGACTAAACAAAGAGTTGGCTTTCCAGTTCAGGTTGGCTAAAGGAATATAAGGTTTACTCTTTCTCAAAAAAAAAAAAATCCCATTAAAATGACAGAAAATCATATATACATATATAAAATAACCTTAGCAGAGTGGTAAGTTTGAAAGAGATGCCACCAACCAAATTTCTGAAGGATATATAGCAGTTCAGACCAGATTGAAAGTAAAACCTAAAAGAACTAAAAAGGTCATAATCTCATACAGAAGAAGTAGAAGGTCAAACAGTGTGTTTTCCCAACTATGCCCCAAAATAATCCAAACAGCAGAAACAGTGGGAACTAGGGGAAAGAGTAGGATGAAGACAGTTGGTGAGGTGATTAATTAAAGATGACAAAATATTTATATCTGTATCCACCCACGGCCCTGTTGTCATGAAGGGAGTGGTTACTTCTTAGAGCCACAGACTCTTGATTGGACTGCAGATTCAAGTGTGAGACGGCTCTCTAAAGCAGGAGTTGAGGCATAGGAAATTCCAGAGTGGCTGAGGCTCGAGAAGCAGAGCAGTACTACGGACAGCCTGTGGTTCCTGGAGGGACGGGGACTCCTGGTACTGTGGTCCCAAACACACTTCCCCACACAAACTGCTGGAGCCAGGCTCCTGTAATCAGAACATGTTTTTGTGTTACATGATCAGTGATTTTCTTTCATTTAGGACTCATATACAGCTGGGAACAGACACCGAGAATGTCTAAATATTTGAGAAAAACCAACAGAAAAGACAGCAAATATAATTTTTAAAAATAGCAGTAACAAAGTTCTAAAGTCAACAAGTAGAAGAATTAGCCCCTGGGGAAATGATGGAATCATAGCAAATTAATATAAACCTAGGAAATTAAATAAAACTGTAAAATAAACATAATTCCTTTCCTCAAATTGGTAGGAAGGGATAGCGTGTTCAAAAGAAAAGAATAGATTGCAATGAAAAATCAACAAGGGAAATATCCAAAGTTAAAAATATGATCTAAATATGATGACTCAAAGAGCAAAATGCACATAGCTGAAAGATAGAGATGAGTGATTCTCCTACCACGTAGTGCAGAAGAAAGAGGTGAAAAATGTGGAGCAGAAACTAAAGAACATGAGGAAGAGATCTGGAAGAAGAATCACCCATTTAATAGGAATTGGGTGGTGAACATGATGGAATCTATACAGAAATTAATATATAATGATGTACACCTGAAATCTATAATGTTATAAACCAATGTTACCACAACAAAATAATAATAATAGGAATCCTAAAAAAAAAAAAAAAACCAGAAGAGAGGGGCCAGCCTGGTGGCATAGTGGTTAAGTTTGTGCGCCCTGCTTCGGCTGCCCACGGTTCACAGGATTGAATCCCAGGGGCAGACCTACACACCACTTATCAAGCCATGGTGTGGCAGGTGTCCCACATATAAAGTAGAGAAAGATGGGCACAGATGTTAGCCCAGGGCCAATCTTCCTCAGCAAAGAGAGGAGAATTGGCAACAGATGTTAGCTCAGGGCTAATCTTCCTCACCAAAAAAACAAAAACAGAAGAGAGAGAAGGGAGGGGAAGAAAATAAAAAATAGTAATACAGTAAAATGCTCTTATCAGATCTTCAGATGAAAACCCCAAATTTAAAAAACAGAAAATACTAGGCTCAACTTGGTGAAATTTCAGAACCCAAACATTAAAGAGACTATCCTAAAACACTTCAGAGAGACAAAGAGTATACCAATAAGGAAATATAAACAGAGTAACATTGAACTTCTTGTCTGCAAATTGGGTTGCTAGAAAACAAAGGAACAATATCACCATCATTCTGAAAGCCATTCTGAATCTAGAATTCTATACCTAGCCCAGCTCTCACTGAAAGATATAAACAGGGTAAATATTTGGGGAGCATGTACTTATACCCTTACTGAGAAAAGGTACCATTGAAAAAACTCTTTCTCAAAGAATATCTGAATGTCACAATAAATGTGTTCCATTTAACACATGGGGAGAGAACCGTATACTTAACAGTAAGAGAATATACATTCTTTTAAAGGTCCATGGAATAGTTACAAAAATTGGCCATGTATTAGTTGACACGCATATACATACACAAACGCTCAATAAATTTCAAAATGGAGAATTTTTCAGCCACATTTTTCTAACTCTAACACATAATAAATTAACAGCAAAAGAAGAGCAAAAAATAATCCGTTCACTTGAAAATTGTTAAGCATCTTTCTATAATAAATCCTGAGTAAAATCAAAAGTATAAACAAGTTAGAGCTGAATGACAAGGAGAACACTACCTCTAAGATGTGGCCAAAGCAATATGCAGACAAAAATCCAGAGCCTTAATAACATTTATAAGAGAACATTAAAATTGAAAATAAATTAAATACCAAACATATAAAGTACAGGATTTGATGACTAAGTGGATGGTAGGTGTATAGAAGACAGAGGAGAAGAAGGTGTGGGGTAAAAACGAGGATCTCATGTTTGGACGTGTTGAAATTAAGGTACCCTTAAGTCATCCAGGTAGAGATGGGCTGTCAGATATTCAGGTACACAGCCTGGAGGAGGTCTGGATTAGATATATAAATTTGGTTTTAATCTGGTCCAAGACTGATTAACTGTGAGTCCAAGAATAGATTTGGTGCCAATTCTGATCAGTCTATAATGTCAGATTGAAGATTGAAGACATGTTCGGAAGGACTGTGAGGCCAAGTCAAGGTTGAGCAGTAATGAGTACAAGGACAGATCAGCAACATGTGCCATGGGCACAGGCAAGAGGTGTGGTGGCAGGCAGGCAGTGCATTCACTCACCCTGTTATAAATAGTGGTTGAAGTCATGGGTGAGGATCAGTTGCCCCCAGACACCATGTAGCATGAGAAGAAAACAGTGATTAAGAGAAACCCGATGGATCACCAATATTTAAGGAGTGGATGAAAGAAGTCTGTCTTCACACATTTCAGCAAGTTTATCAACCTGGGTTTTAAGCATTTCGTCCTTATCACAAGGAGCCACAAGTCGTTGCAGGTGTTGTGCCTATAAATTAATGAGGTGATTTGAAAGCTACATGCATCAATTGACTTAGGTACTTTATAGCTACATCCACAAGAATTTGAGCTGAAAAAATTGTTAATCACTGTGCTTGGGTTAATTATCCCAATTTTTATTCTTACAGAACTCCTATCCATTGCCTTATGCCTTTTATCCAAGCCTCATATATTTTAGATCCTGTAGTTATGGCCCTGAACGAATTTCCAGAACAAATGCTTTCTTTGGCTTTCCTCAAAATACTTCATTGATTTCTTTTTTTCTCTATCCAATAAAAACAGAAATAGCATACTATCCTTATTAAATTTAAATTAGGTTAAAAATTTATGTACTAATGCTGAGTTCTTGGAGATAGGATGGCCTAAATCAGAAGTGGGAGAAAACTTTCATAAACATTCTAGAACATAAAGCCAAACTGATCATTGTAATATTCTAGAATCTTAATATGTTGCTCATGAATGAGGAAATATTTTTATTGCATAATGTTGTCATGGGAAAGACCTTATACTGGAAGGCAGAAAACATGGATTTTAGTCTACAGTATATCAATAACTGCTTGAAACTTTGAGGTAGCTGATTGGTTGTTGGGGTGACCAACTAATCCCCCCCACTTGCCTCAGACTTTCCCAGTTTTACAATGAAAGCATTGCAGCCCAAGCAAGCTGCAGCCCAGGACAAATCAGGATGCTTAGTTGGTCATCATATTGGTTGCTAACTCTGAATCCTAATTTCCTCATTTGTAAAATGGGATGACTAGAATGAATGACCTGTTAAATCTCATTAGCTCTAAAATTCTAGATAGATAAATTACATATACAAAAAAGGTGGCTGCTTGCATGACACAGTCTTCCTTGCACCAAAAGGCCAACCTATTCAAATATACTGCCTCTGCTATATAACACAGTATTTTAAATCCCCAAGATTCAATTCAACAAGATTATATAGATGGGTCACAACTTCACTAACAAACAGGCAGGATTCACATTTTTTAGAGACCCAAAGCTATGAGAAACTGAGATGCAGAAGCAAGGGGCAATGCTTGGGCTGGGAGAGTGCCCCATTTTGAGACTAAAAGTCTTGCACTTCACAGTTCTGCCGTTTCTGGCCCGGCCAACATCAGATCTCTTTTCTTTTATTCAGTGGTCATCAATAACAAAGGTCCTGAAGAGAGATCAGCCTCCAATTAGAATGAAAGCAGGGCTTTGTGAAGCCATGAATACAGGATGCAGTGAGCTGGTTAGTATAGGGCTGGTCAAAATAAAAAGGAAGCTTTCTCTAGCTGAGACCAAGAGATTAGCTTATCTCTGCGACTCCCAGAATTGAGTCACTTGGAAAGATAGCAGGTCCAAAAGAGTGTATGGGTTTGTTTCCTTGCCCCCCTTCCTGTGAACAACCTACCTTTAGACAATTCCATTCTTCTGAGACACAAGCAGTTCTCAGGGGGGACCGTCTGAGTTTTACTAGTATCATTTCTTTGGGTGCATTTTTGTATCACCAAAAGGAAACTGAACTGTTCCTTTCCAATGAAGAGTTCATCAAATCTAAAAAAGTTTTTGATAGGAAAAAAATAAAAACTAAATACCAGGCATTAGGATCCTGTGGTTCATGCCTCACAGCCATTGACTTGTTGAGTCAGCTTAGTAACTGTTGAGGCAGATGTTCTTACCCGAACATCTCCAGCAGCAAAACAAAGACTATAGTGTCTTCTCAAGGCTCTGAATTGTGAATGTACCCTTAAAAGAATGGGAGATGGGTTCAGAGATGCGTCTAGTTCCAAGAAAAGACGGGCATAATAATTAGCATTTAGTAAATTAAATACAAGGAAAACAAAAGCTAACAGCAATCTTTTGTCTGCTGAGAAGTATATAGAAAATGGGTTTAAATTTAATGTGTTTTTCTCCTACTTAAACATAGGTTCCCACATCCCATATAACAAACTCCAAATTCCCTGGACTGGTAATATTCAAGATCCACCACTGTTTATTCCACCTTAGATTTCTAACCTCATCTCCCATTTCTGAGTTCAAATCTTGATCTCTAACTATTCTGTACTAACCATCATTTCCCAAGTACTTGTACACCTTTCCATCTCTGGGCTTCACTTGTATAATGCCTTCCACCTGGACTGCCCTCCCCACTTCTGTCTTCCTCTTGGAATTCTATTTATTCTCCAGTCTCCATCCCTTCACAAAAATCTTTCCTGAGTTCCTCAGCCCACAGTGATTTCTCTGGCTTCTGAATTCCTACAGCACATATTCAAAGGCCTACATTAGGTACTTAATAACCTAGCGTGTTAGCTGTTTTTTCACACACATGTGTCTTGCCTCCTCAACTAGATGCTTATATCCTTGAGGACAGTGACTTTAAACCTTGCATTTCCCATCACTATTATTAAATTGAAATAGCGCAATTTACTGAGTCCTGGATTAGGTCATAAGAGCATGTCCTTCCCTGGAGATTAGGAAACTTGCCCATTGATCTGAAACAATTTAAAGGAAGAATAATTGAAGCTGAAGGGATAATAACAGACTCCAGAAGGATAATAAAAGATAACAATACTAGGCTCTTGAAGGATTCTAAAATTCTAAAATTAGATACAACTGAAGCTACTTGCCCTAGCCAAACAGAAAATAGGATGGGAGATCTGGGTTTATATGACAAAAACCATTGACTAAGAAATGAAAATATTTAGCCAAGGAATCTGTTGGGTTATAGTTAGTATGGCAAACACTGATTCAGAGGCATTATTAATTTTTTGCAGTGAAGTGGCCCAGTCAACTAGTATTAAAGGAAAATCAGATTGAGGGCTCTACTGCAAACCAAGCCAAAGCTAAAGTTAAGTTCAATTTCTTCCTTTTTTTTTTTTTTTTTTTTGTGAGGAAGACCAGCCCTGAGCTAACATCCATCGCCAATCCTCCCCTTTTTGCTGAGGAAGACTGGCCCTGGACTAACATCTGTGCCCGTCTTCCTCTACTTTATATGGGACGCCGCCACGGCATGGCTGACGGGCAGTGCGTCGGCGGGCGCCCGGGATCCGAACCCGTGAACCGGGGGCTGTCAAGCGCGGGCTAAACCGCAGCGCCACCGGGCGGCCCCAATTTCTTCCTTTCTTATTAAATTTATCTTCACAAGACATCATGTTTTGGTACAATAACTGAGTATATTTATTGCAAGATTGAGGGAAAATTAGAATCAGCAAGCAGATGATGAAATTTGCTCAATGACTATTAGCAAATCTTAAGACATGAAGACATGTGGAATATAAAAGAGACTGCGTGTTTATAAATGAGCCTTCTCCATCTTTCGGTAGAGGCTCGTTATGAGATATGTGTTTTTACCTAGAGCCTCATAAAGATCCCGTATGTCTTGTTTTCTCTCTCTCTTTTTCTCCCTCTATTTTCAGTCTATCATTTTCTACAAGACATATAGAGCTGTGCTGTGAAGCAAAAGTAAATTTCATATTCAAGCTCAGCAGCACCAAATGTAAACCAGAATTACCAGTAAGAAAAAATTTTCAAACGGAAAGGAACTAGATGACCAGCAAGAAGGAATCACTTTCAAGAAGGCATATTTGATTGAATTTTTTTAAAGACTTGGTTTGTTTAGAGCAGTTTTAGGTTTGCAACAATATCGATAGAGAGGTACAGAGATTTCCCATATACCCCCCACCCCACATATACATACCCTTTCCCATTATCAACATCATTCACCAGAATGGTACTTTTTTTTTTTAACCAAGGATAAACTTACATTGATACATCATAATCACCCAAAGTCCGTAATTTACGTTAAGGGTCACTCTCGGTGTTGTACATCCTGTGGGTTTGGACATATGTATAATGACATGTATCCACCATTATAATATCATGCAGAGTGTTCTTACTGCCCTAAAAATCCTCTGTGCTCCACCTATTTACATCTCCTCATCCTCTCCCCCCGCCAGCAACCACTTTTTATTGTCCAATCTTTTTATTGTCTCCATAGTTTGACCTTTCCTAGAATGTCATATAGTTGGAAACATACAGTGTGTAGCCTTTTCAGATGGGTTTCTTTCACTTAGTAATGTGCACTTAAGGTTCCTCTATGTCTTTTCATGGCTTGATATATCATCTCCTTTTAGTGTCGAAGAATATTCCATTGTCTGGATGTACCACAGTTTATTTATCCGTTCACCTACTGAAGGACATCTTGGTTGCTTCTAAGTTTTGGCAATTATGAATAAAGCTGCTATAAACATCTGTGTGCAAGTTATGTGTGGATATAAGTTTTCAACTACTTTGGGTAAATACCAAGGAGCACATTTGCTGGATCACATGGTAAGAAAATGTTTAATTTTCTAAGAAACTATCACACTGTTTTCCAAAGTGTCTGTGCCATTTTGCATTCCTACTAGCAATGTATGAGAGTTCCTGTTGCTTCACGTGCTCATCAGCATTGGTGTTGTCAGTGTTCTGGATTTTGGCTATTCTAATAGGAGTGTAGTTGCGTCTTGTTGTTTTGATTTGCATCTCTCTGAAGATATATGATGTGGAGCATCTTTTCAAATGTTTATTGCCAATTGTATATCTTCTTTGGTGAGGTGTCTGTTAGGGTCATTGGCCCATTTTTTAATCAAGTTGTTTGTTTTCTTATTGTTGAGTTTTAAGAGTTCTTTGTATATTTTGGACAACAGCTATTTATCAGATATGTCTTTTACAAATATGTTTTCCCAGTTTGTGGCTTGTCATCTAGTTCTGTTGATACTGTCTTTCACAGAGCAGAAATTTTTAATCTTAGTGAAGTCCAGTTTATCAATTACTTCTTTCATGGGTAGTGTCTTTGGTGTTGTATCTAAAAAGGCATCTCCATACCCAAGGTCATTCAGGTTTTTTCCTGTGTTATCTTCTAGGAGTTTTACAGTTTTGTGTTTTACGTTTAGGTCTATGATCCATTTTGAGTTAATTTTTGTGAAGGGTGTAAGTTCTGTTCTAGATTTATTTCTTTGCATGTGGCTGTCCATTTGTTCCAACACCATTTGTTGAAGAGACTATCTTTGCTCCCTTAATTTGTCTTTGTTTCTTTGTCAAAGATCAGTTGATTATATTTATAGGACTCTATTTCTGGGCTGTGCATTCTATTCCACTGATCTATTTGCCTATCCTTTCACCAATACCACACTGTCTTGATTACTGTAGCTTTATAGTAAGTCTTGAAGTCAGGTAGCATTAGTCTTTCAACTACAATATTGTGTTGGCTATTCTGAGTCTTTGCCTCTCCATATAAACTTTAGAACAAGTTTGTTGATATCTATAAAATAACTTGCTGGGATTTTGATTGGGATTGAATCTACAGATCAAGTTGGGAAGAACTGACATCTTGACAATATTGAATCTTCCTATCCATAAACATGGAATATCTCTCCACTTACTTAGTTCTTTTTGTTTATCAGAGTTTTGTAGTTTTCCTCATATAGATCTTGCACATATTTTGTTAGATTTATACCTCAGTATTTCATTTCTGGGTGTGCTAATGTAAATAGTATTGTGTTTTTAATTTCAAATTCTACTTGTTCATTGTTGGTATATAGGAAAGTAATTGCCTTTTGTACATTAACCTTCTATCCTGAAATCTTGCTATACTCACTTATTAGTTCTAGGATTTTTTTTTTTTTTTGGTCAATTCTTTTGGATTTTCTACATAGATGATCATGTCATCTACAAAGACAGTTTTAGGTCTTCTTTCCAATCTGTATACCTTTTACTTGCTTTTCTTTTCTTATTGCATTAGGTATAACTTCCAACATAATAGGAAAAGGAGTGGTGAGAGGGGACATCCTTGCCTTGTACCTGATCTTAGTGAAAAACCTTTGAGTTTCTCATCAAGTATGATGTTAGCTGTAGATGTTTTGTAGATAGTCTTTATTAAGTTGAGAAAAGTCCTCTCTATTTCTAGTTTACTGAGAGCTTTTATCATGAATCAGTGTTGGATTTTATCAAATGCTTTTTCTGCATCTCTTGATATGATCATGTGACTTCTCTTTTAGTCTGTTGATGTGATAGATTATATTAATTGATTTTCAAACGTCGAACTTGACTTGCATACCTGAAGCAAGTCCCACTGGTCATAGTGTATAATTCTTTTTATACTTTTTTGGATTCACTTGATTGAATTTTTATAAAATTATTGGACCTATATGTGAAAGAGTACAGAGAAACTTGGGGTTGGTGGAACTCTAGAAAAATTTCTGTTTTGTTTCCAAAAATAGATTTTTGATTTCTCTCATGAAAAAAAGAGTGTCCATAATGTCATACTAAAGGCTGGGTCAGCCATAACTGCATAAATATTTCTATAGAAAAAAGAAATCTGGTCCAAGTCATATGGTGGCCCATAATCAGACTAATTCTAACATCATTTAACACATTTTCTCTCAGGAGCTCCATATTCTTCCATGCCATCAGCCTTCCTCTGACCTTGAACTTCTCCCTCCTCAGGATAGAGGCGGACTTTTTGTCTGCTATTTCAGTGATGGTCTTTTCAACATCTGATATTCCTCACTACCTTGTCCTACTACTTCATCTACCTTTTAAATGCCCAACTCTACATTAATCCCTTTTCCCTTCCTTATCTGAAAGGAACAGCTGGTGTGGCTAGTGAACCAATGGATCACCTTATAAATCATTGCCCTTAATTTCTGATTGACAGTCCTTTCCCTCATCTCTTTCAGACTTCTCACTGCAATACATGATCTTCAAGCTCCCAGCCCAACTCATGCTATTCTCAGTCTCTCGAGTGTCTTATCCTGTCCTTTACTTAGATAAAAGCCATTTTAAAGGACATCCTACAAATTCCCTTTTCTCTCCCAATATATTTCTGTATTTTCATCCCTCCCCTCCCCACCCCTCTTTCAGGTAAAGCACCAGGTATCTTTCTTAAGTGAACCCCATTTCTTGTCTCCTTGATTTATCTCCTCCCACCTCTTCATCAACCTGGCTCAACATTCATCATTCCCCTCTCTTGCTCCTCTCCTGAGAGTCTTTATCATCACTGTCTCCTTGTTCTCTGCCTACAATTATGTATGTGTCTTTCCATTCTCATTTTTTAAAAAAGTATTTTTCAAACCTGTGTGATAGGAAAACATTTTAAATTTTATCTCCTGATTTTTTATACTCTCTAGCCTTTCTTCCATTTAATTTGGAAAGGCATTCTGTGTTTATTTCTTCAGAGAAGAGATACTACAACAATTTTTTAAAAAAGAAAGAAAGAATTCTTAGCATTTCTATTTCAAAAGTCTAAATTAATTAGAGATAAAACATGGAAATAAATAGGATATGGCAATAGATTTGGGATAACACTGATGAGAAAAAGCCACAGACTGGGAGAAAATATTCACACAAATATTTCTAACTTAGGATTTATGTCCACAATATGTAAAGTATTCATAAAATCAACGATAAAAATACTGGCATACAAATTATTGGTGAAGGTGTGGAGCAACTAGAATTCTCACATGATGCTGACAGAAGTATAAAATAGTACAACTATTTTGATGAACTGTTTGGCAGTTTCTTATAAAATTAAAAATAAACCTGGTCTATGACACACAAATTCCATTCTACATCTTTACCCAAGAGAAGTGAAAAAAAAAAAGTCCACAAAGAGACTTGCATAAGAAGCATTACTATAACAACTAAAAATAACCCAATGTCCATCAATAACTAAATGGATACACAACTTGTGGTATATCTATACAATGGAATGCTACTCAGACTTAAAAAGAAACCAGTTATTGATATACTCAATAATATGGATGAATCTCAAAAACAGAATACTTAGGGGCCGGCCTGGTGGTGTAGTGGTTAAGTTCACATGTTCTGCTTCGGAGGCCTGGGGTTCACTGGTTCAGATCCCAGGCGCAGACCTACTCACTGTTCACCAAGCCATGCTGAGGCAACGTCTCACACAGAAGAACTAGAAGGACCACAACTAGGATGTACAACTACATACTGGGGCTTTGGAGAATAAAAGAAAAAGAGGAAGATTGGCAACAGATGTTAGCTCAGGGCCAATCTTCCCCCCAAAAAACCTACAATATTTAGGGGAAAAAAATCAAAAACCAAAAAGTACATACTATCTGATTCCATTTATATGGAGTCCAAGAACAGACAATCCTAATCTATGGTGAGAGAATTTGGAAGAGTTGTGATCTCTGGGATTGGGAAAAGGAGGAAACTGACTGAATGGAGGCAAGGAACTTTCTAGGATGATGGAAATGTTCTCTATCTTAATAGAGGTGTGTACTACACAACCATATGCATTTATCAAAATTCATTAAACTGAAAAGTTAAGATCTATCCATTTTATTATATGTAAATTATACCTCTATAAAAATTTTTTTAAAAAGGTAACTCAAAAGTAGAAAAAAAGTGAAAATGTGTGTGTATATGCCATATATTCCTCAAAGATTGCATCTGGGTTTTATTTGTGGTATATCTTATCATATCCAATGATTCACACCCTGTAGGTACTGTCCAAAGCTTGATAAATTATCAATTTCAAAGTATACTCTTACGAACCAAACTGTTTCAGCCTTCAAGCAGGATTCATCGTATTCGGGGAGACTAGCATTGCTGAGTTTGAAAGTATTGATATCCAAATCAAGGAACGAGCTTTTTTCTTTGAAGTCATTGAGAGGCTGGTAAGAAACAAGGCACTTAAGGAAACAAGTGATGTTAAGCTCCATGATGACCTAGCCACATCTGTCTGTTCACTGCTGCGTTTCCAGTGCCCAGCACATAGCATTATGTGCTTGTAGGCATTCAGCAACTGTGGAATAAATGAACAAGCCAGGGTGAGTAGAAAAAAGAAGTGAACAGGATTACTTGGAAAGAGAAAAGAGTATAATCCCTAAAGACAGTTACTCAGCCAATAAAATAATTGTTAGACATGTAGTTCTATTATGCAGACTGTTATGGATTTTTGCATCATTATCACTTTCCTAAATATATTATAGAAGGAGAAGAGTGCTAAATAATAGGAGAATGCCAAGTGCTTTGGTTTAATTATGAATGAATAATTTAAAGTTGATTTTAAGCACTCAGAACTGCAACATGAGTAATAAGATCTTCAGAATTCTCATTAAATTTGATAATCATGTTATGAAGGTACAGGATTGACAATTTAGTCAGCTATCATTCTCACAGAAAACATGTTAGGTCAACCCTAAATTATACTTCAGTTTTTTTCTAGGGCTATCGTGGGACTAACTGAAGACAAACATTTTACTTTGCTTGGGATCTACCCACATCTCCAGTGCTGGGATGCACAGCACTTCTTCTGCTACACCCCAGTCTGTATCACATTGTCTCAAAGGCATTCCAGTCTTTTTAAAAAGTTCTCAGATAAATATTCTTTTAAATTAACACTAAAATAAAAATCTCTTGCATTTAACCCTTCGGAAGAGGTGAAAAAGGAATATCACTAAACCTATGAAGCTCAGAAAGTCTTGCATGAATGTATTATTCAAAAAGAAAAAAGGAAGGAGAGAAGACTGGAAATTTAAACAGCAGGAATAGGAGGAAAAAAGACAAAGACAAGAATAAAAGAAGATGGCAGGCAAAAGGAAGACATGCGAAGTAGCCATGGAAATGAGATAGTACCCTCTTCACGCTACTACTTAACGTAGACCTGAGGAGGCAGAAAGAAAGAAAACAAGTGGGACTTCATATTTACTTTATCTTTCCCATTTCAAAATCCCATTCCTAAATCTGGTTTGATTACCCACCATCTTAAGGGGAAAACATCCCACTAAAGACCTTCTTTCAGTTGTTCAAATCTCCAAGACAATTTATAGAGATTAAGCAATGGTACTAAGCCTTTGGGTAACCGTAGTCGAGGAAACGGGAAAATAGGGGATAGCTCACTTCCCAGTCAAGGGAACTTTGCTTCGGTTGAGTGTCCTATTTGGGATATAACATTTTCTTCTGATTTAGACTGCAGCACACTGCAAGCTCAGAACAACACACTGTGAACCGTAGTAGGGGCTCAGCTGCAGCTCCCAGGACTCCTGTCTAAGGGAGGCCTCTGACAGTTGCACTTCCGCACGCATCCTTTTTCTTTCCTTCTGTAAAATTAAAGCTTATTTCCAAAACTAGCTCCTGCTGCAGGGCTCAGCTGAGGTGAGCATCAGACCCAAGGCCAGGCAACACAGGTGACCCCATTCTCCAAATGAGCTCCCCACTTTGCTTTTTTCCCCAACGCTCTCCCTTCCTCTTCAGTCCCACACAGGATCCCATGCTGTATTCAAGGAAAAAGTTCAAAGGCATTTCAATCAAATTTAGGAAGCCACTCCTTTTTTTCCAGGAAGGGATATTTTCAGATAAGTATTTTTAGCTTCATATGTACATTTGGGTTTTCTTAAAGTTTGTATCCAGGTTTTCTTAAGATTTGAGTCCTTTGTAATGTTTAATTATAATCCCTAATTCCCTTAACAAAAATTCTGAAAAGGCTGCCTTTCTTAATCTCAAAACAGCTAGGGCCTTAGCACATTATCTACAGCATTTCATTACCTATTTAATTAGGCTCTATTCTAGCATCCACAACCCCTCAATCAGCTTGGCTTTTTTTCCACGCCTATGAATACCAGAATTATCTCAAAGCTTTTTATACTCATGCTGAAATATCTGCAAGGGAAGGTTTTTACCTGCAGGAGAAGTCAGTACAAATTGAGTATGTTTGGGTCCTCCATACCCTAGAGCAAATGTCCTTGTTTGGGCTTTTCCCCTCCACATTTCACTTAAAAGGAAGAGAGCAGAGAATTTTGTTGTCTGTCCAAAAATGGGTGCCACAGCCTTACATTCAATAGGCGTAGGAAAAAGCAAACTATTACTGAGTGCCTGCTATGTGCAAGACATTGGGGCTGGGTGTTTTATCTACATTTTTTTCCCTTTAATCTTCACAATATCTATGTAAGGTAAATACACTTATTTCTATTTTACAGATGGTAGAACTGGAACATTGAGGGGTTAAGAGTTCTATCTAATTCCACTACACCATATTACCTCTTCAGTTCACCAGACTGTTTATATTAAACCCAAACAAGTACCAAGAACAGCCCTAAGGACCTAAATCTGGTCTGCGTGGGCTGGTGACTTCATAAAGGCTATGACAATGAGAAGGTATCCACATTTTCCGCTTTTGAGCTGAACGAGGTCGCAAGGCAACCATACTGCCTGAAACCATGTGCTGAGGCTGCAAAGGGCACAGGCGCCGAGCCAGACAGCTGAGCCTGGGTCCCCATTGGCTATGTGACCGTGGGGTGAGCCTGGGACACAGTTGGCTATGTGACCTTGGGGTGGGTCTGGGCCCCAGTTGGTTATGTGACCTTGGGGTGGGTCTGGGTCCCAGTTGGCTGTATGACCTTGGGGTGAGTCTGGGTCCCAGTTGGCTATGTGAACTTGGGGTTGTTTGTGCATTCCTTCACTCACCCATTCATTCTACAAGTATTTACTGAACACCTACTATGTGACAGGCATTCTTCTACATGCTGAGAATACAGCAGTGAGCAAAACAAGTCAGGCTCTCAAAGAGCCTACATACTCAGGGAATGTAAAACATCATGCATCTACTTTCTTCCTTGTGAAATGGAAATAATAGTACCTCTCTCATGGGGTTGTGCTAAAGATTAAATGTTAATATATACAGTGCTTGCCACAGTATCAGGCACATAGTCACTCAACAAATGTCAGTTATTATTGTTATTTTAAAATGGAAATTCTTATCTCTGGCACAAACTGAGCTCAAATCAATACAGACGACAACAGTTGGTATTTTTGTATATAGAGATGGGGTGGGGGTTGGAGGACAACTGTCCCCTGAAGTGTCATGAGTAATTTCCTGTAATATTTAGTTCAGACTGGAGGCTCTAATGTGAACTGCTTGGCTATCATTCATTTGAACACTAATGGAAATGCCAGACTGAATTGAGAGTCTTGTTTCCCTGCAAATTTTAGCATACAAAGTGGTCCTAGGGTTTATTTTTGCTTAGTACAAAAAATTGAGGTCTCCTCAGAGGAAGCAAAGTGCAGGTGTTACAGTAATTATTTTAAATAATGCAAGCATAAGAGGGAGAGCTTTTCTACAATACTTTTTGAAAATTAGACATTTTTTCCTCCACTCTTTTTTTCAGAAAGCTGGAGCTGTACCTAATCTGCTTTCTAAGCCTCAGGAGCTAATAGGAGTGCAAAGAACAATGATTTGATTGGTTAACAGTTTCCTAGCCATTCCAACGATTTTCCAGCCAGCATAGTACCAGGACAGTGTAGGAGCAATTCGAGTTTCAGATAATCAGCTTCCTGAAGTCAAGGGAGAAACTGGCAAGAAATGAGCCCTGGCTACCAAAAGTTTATTAATCTTCCCAACATCTCAGGTAATAAGATCCATTTTCCCAACCGCCCAAGTGGTGAGCCCAATCTCTCCCCCGACCCCTTTTTTGTGGGTGGACTGAACATAACCTCAAGATTTTATTGTCTTTACAATAAAACAAAAGATGAAACTTAGAACAGCATCACTTGGCCCTTTCTCTTCTTATCTCCTCCCAGTTCAAAACGCTTGCATCTCTTAATTGCCAGCATTCTCTTAGATCTGCAGTTGGGTTCAATGCATTTAAGCCTCAGCACAATCTTCTTTGTAGTTTTAGCCTTTTTCTGGAAAATCGGCTTAGTCTGCCCACTATATCCACTCTGCTTCCTGTCAACACCGCTTTCCCTGAGCATACAGAGAATCCTTGCCCTTCTTGTACTGTGTCAGTTTGTGTGTTGGTACTTGCCACACTTCCTACAGAAAGTGCGGCGGGGTTTAGGAACGTTCACCATGTTTGTGAGAGCGCTAGCCGTGTAGAAAGCCAATCTCTCCCTTTGACTGCAGACCTTGGAATTAAAAATCCATACATTTGGTTCAGTTTATTTCTGAGAATGTTTTGATGTTCTTGATAAAAAAAAAAAGTTTGTTTCATTTCACACCTATTCATTGAAATTTCAAAAAGAAAAAATTAAAACAAACCCTTTCATTTAGCCTATATCTTAAATAAATGTTGATTGATTTATCTTTGGTTCAGGGTTAGCAAGTTAGTCTGATGGTTATGGTTTTTGATAAAGTTTAAATTTGGTTTAAATTCCTGCCCAAGAGCTCTAAAGAGACATAGAAATGAAGTGAAATCTGAATATGGACAATGAGGAAGGACATAAAGGAATTCTTTAGGATGCATTTTTACGAAACATTCCTAACAATAAAAGTCCTGGCTATAACTTACTAGTTATATGATACTTCCATTCACAGGAATCCTCTTTCTCCTTATACAAAATAATGCAACTATGATTTTCCTATCTCCTCAGGAGTTTCCAGGACAGAGCCAAGAGCATCATATATTTTTCTGAGGTCTGTAGTCAAGACCCTCCAAAGAGATAGAAAATATTTGCCTGAGACTTGGGGAAGCCTGCAGACCTCCCTCATAAAAGGAACTCTGAAGGGTTAGTTTAACTGACTATGCATCTCTTTTGACTATGCTAGTGCAGTTATTAGCCTCCTGTCTGGAGATCAATGCTATATTGATTTCCACCTATCAGTTTCCTGAGTTAGAGAGGGGTGTTCATGGGAGTCAGCTGGCTGAGCTATCGAAACTGACTCCCATGAGCACTAACTGCATGTCATTTGCACCTGAATCTAAATGCCAGCTGGTCTGCTCTTTTGATGAGGGATCAAAAATCACTGGATTGTTCTGTTTCTATGTGTGTGACAGCACCACCCAGCTTTTCTGCTAGTACTCCCAAGAAATATCCCAGTACTTTAACAACATGTAAAAGGAAAGGAAAGTTATTGAACATGAAATCCTATGAGATCGGCTTAATTTAAGCCATGACTCTACCCATAAACGGAAACTCTGAATACACAATAGAAATTAAACACAAAGAACAATTATTTACTCAGGAAAAGTACACTCATGTATTTGCCAAGGGTGAAAAAAAAATGATGTGATTTTTTCCTACTGAATAAGAAGGTGTCACAGGTTTCTCAGGGTGACCTTTAAAGGTCAATATCATGGAGGGCAGCTACTGCGCTAAGTCAAAAAATAGACTTTGAGTCTACAGTCCCAGAGTGGACCCTTCCAAACTCACTGATGAGAAGGGAGCTGCTCCCAGCTTCGAGGCCAGGAAATCTAGCTCCAGAGCCAACCCCAACTGTTGCATATAGACGAGGCTCTGTGGTGTCACAAGACCTGCGTTTGAATCCTGAATGTGTGACCTTCCATAGGTCACTTAGCCTCTCTTAGGGTAAAATTAGATAACATATGTGAGACACTCTGTGTGCCAGGTATCCCAGTAAGCCCAAACTGGAATTCAGGGTCTGGCTGTGCCTAGGAACTGGGAGGTCTGGTGATTCCCAAGTCTATTTCATGAATTGATTTGCACACAAGTATGAGGTAGTTATGAACTGGACAGGAAGGTAAATCAGGAGGGAGAAGGAAAATAGGATTATAGAGAGGAAATTATGTCTAAGCTCCAGCCTGAAGCCTACGGGGTGAGGGGCTGGAGGCTGAGGCAGAGGGATTGTTTTATTCTAAACTTTATGAGAACTGAGACCCATGCATGAGCGTGTGCAGGAATACCTGGGACGTTCCAAAAATACCTGGAGGAAATTGAGAAAGGGGAGGGAGATTGCTGGGATGTTCAGCAGTAATATTTGTAGAGGATCTGATCCAGGATAGTTGGGGTAACAGTGTCAACATGACTTTGTTTTCCCAAACATGAGGCCGTTTAAGCCTTGCAATAGTATGAGGAGGTAAATATTATTATCCTTGTTTACCCCATTTCTGAGCTTCAAAAAGTTTAGGTAGAGAGCTGAGGTTAATGCTGTTAATATGTGTGTAATAAGGTTTGAACCAAGGTCTTACTAAAATGCAAATGTCCTTTCCAGTAGATCACGTTGCCTTTAGCCTTAAATCCTATTCATTGCCTATTCACAGCTGTAAAATTCTTAAAACAGACAACTAAAAGGGATGCTCAATTATTTTAGATACAGCAGAATTAATAGAGTCAAAAAGAGGGAGAGCAGCAATTGGATTTGAGAACATCCCAGGTATAAAAATCAGGAAGCTCAAATCTTTATACTTTCTGCATAAATACTTTCCTTTCTTAGATTCTCAAGAAAACAGAGTGGAAACGCAGAGTGAGATGCCTCCCCCACTGCTCTTCTAAAGATCAAACACTTTCTTTATCTAACTCTGATTTTCTTGGGTTGCAGGGAAATTGGTGAGCTTGAACTTAATCATTGATGGCTCTGGCATTTCATGTTGAAGATTTAAGCCATTTTGGCTGATGCCTTGGTTCGCCTTGAAGTAACACAGCAAGCAGCTCTCCCAACAAGTGGTTTCGATTGTTTTTAATGTGGTGACCTTAGTTTGTAAAGAAAAACCTCAATAAAAGTAAGATACTCTCTAGCAGTTTTAGCTTTACCTCGGGTCTTGTCTGAGATATCTGGATTTCTTCAATCCTGAATGGAACTACACAAATCTTGCCTTTCCAGAAGAAATTTCAGTCATTTATCATTAAAGAGTAGAGAGTTCTTTTCATGTTTCAGAGATACAGCATGAAGTTCCATGGGGTCAGGATCTCTTTTCCTGCATTGTTGGGCCAGCTCTGCTCAGGGAAATCATTAAGCCTATTTGATCTTAGAAAAATATATATATATAATTGACTCAAAAGTTAGTCTTTACATTTATATTTATTTATCCCTTTACATTCATGGATATTGCTTTACACTTTCACATCTATTTTCACAAAGTGCTTTCACATCATTTTCTCACTTGATTCTCACCAATTCTCTGTGGTTTTGGAAAGACAGACAACACTGTCCCCACTTCACAGACAAGGAACTTGAGTCAAAGAAAGCTTAATTGCTATGATGAAAGTCTTAAGGCTAACAAATGACAAAGATATCATGACTCCGTATTCTATGCACTGATTCATGAGTGTTCCATTTACCTATTGCTAGGTAGCAAACAACTCCAAACTTAGTGCTCACAGATTCAGAACATCGGCAATTTGAACAGGGCACAGTGGGGATGACCTATCTCTGCTCCTCAATGTCTGGGACCTCAGCTAGGAAGAATGGCTGGGGGTGACTAAAATGACTGGAGTTGGAATCATCTGGAAGCTCCTTTACTCATATGACTGGTGCCTGGGCAAAGATAACAAAAATGTTCCTCTGGGACTGTAAACCAGAATACCTAAATGCCATGGCCCCTCCATGTGGCTTGGACTCCTCACAGCATGGCATCTGCATACTGAGGAGCATCCCAACAAGGAGTGTCTAGAGGGGGAGTGTTTCAAGAGAACTAGGCAGAAGCTGAATGGCTCAGATGTCACACTGTGTCCCTTCTGTTGCATTCTATTGGTTATAATTGAGTCACTAAGCTCAGATTCAGTGGAAGGTAGAGCAGTGGTAAGGTCACATGGGATGGGAGATGCTATTGTAGCCATCTTTGAAAAATACAATTTTCTACATCAGCACAAATATATTTCCTACACAGATAACATGGGATCAAAGAAAAAATATCTGAAGTAGATTATGAACTACTTGTAACTCTAAATGGTTATGAAATAAATAAGCAAATATTAAGAGCTTTCCTGCCTACTAACAATAATAGGTAAGGAAATAAAGTACAAAAAAACATGTCCCATTCCCATTATCACAACAAAATACAGAAAAAAGTTAACAAAAAATTATATAGGGCTCCTATGAAAAAAACATTAACTATTCTGAAATATATTTTAAAACTGAAATAAATGAAGAGAGATACATTATGTTTCTTAACAGTTATTTCTGACCAAATGCAATACATCATTTTCCTACAATATTATTTCTCCTACAAATGTGACTTAATTCCCAGAAAAAGCCCAACATAGAGATATGTGAAACTGATAATATTAACGTAAAGTTCATTGTGAAGAATAAAAGTATTAGAATAGTCAATAGTCTTATTAAATAAAGAATAAAGGAATAAAAAGCATACCAGATATTAAAATGGTATGAAGCTTCAATAATTTAAATAAAAGAACTTCTTATAGGTAATTGGGTAACCATATGCCTAAGACAGTCCCAGGTTACACCTCTTGTACCTGTGTAATTATCCTTCCTTTTACTCTCAAAAGTGTCCTGGTTTGAATGATGAATTATATGGTAACCCTATAATTAATCATATATATTTATCTCTACTCCCCCCGAACCCCACCTAAATGGCAATAAATACATTTTTAAAATATTAGTCACAAGGTTGAAGAGACGAGATGGATGAATAAATGGGTGGATGGATGGGTGGATGGATGGATGGATGGATGGACGGATGGATGAGTGGATAGGTACATAGGTAGGTGGGTAGGGAGGTAAACAGATGGACAGGTAGTTGAGTGAATATGTAGATAATAAGTAGATTGATCAATCAACCAACAACCAACCAATAAAAAGAAGATCAAATAATGATATGTGGGTTGTGGTGAGAATTAAAGCTGGGGCTGATGATTAAAAGTGAACTTGCCTATATCTGGAGGAAAATCTCCTCTGAAGAAATTGAATTTAAATTGTGCTTTGAATGGCAAGGAGCATGTCATTCAAAGAGCTGGAAGGGACACTTTCTATTCAGGGAGAATAACTAGTGCAAAGGCCGTAAACTAAGACTAACCCTAGCTATCTGAGAAACTTAAAGTTTTATGTAGCTGAAGCATTGTACCTATATGAGATGAAGTCTGAGAGATAGGCCAGACCAGTTAGGGTTTTGTAAGCCAGAATAAGAAGTTTAGATTTCATCCTAAATGTAATGTGAAGCAATTAAAGAATTTTAAGGGAGTAATATATGATCGAAATTTTTAAATGGAGGAGATGTGGAGAATGAGTGTGGAGAGGCAAGAGTGGAAGCTGGCTGATCAATTAGGAGGCTATTGCAGTGGTCCTGGCAAAAGGGGATAATGTCTTAGGCAAGAATGGTAGAAAGAAAGGGAGAAAGAAGCATTTGGATTTGGGAGGAAGTGTTGACAGGACTTGCAGAAGATCTATGGATGTGGCTGTATGGAAAAGTAAATCTTGTATAGCAAAAGAACCATAAACAAAATTAAAAGTTAAAAAATTAAGAGAACATATGTGTAACACACACAACAAAGGATTAAAATAAAATATATTTAGCATACATAAAAAACGATTCATATCCAAAATACATAAAGAAAGCTATAAATCAATAAGAAGAGGACAAACTACTCAACGGAAAAATGTGCAACTTAAAAAACAATTTACAGAAAATTTACAAAAGGAAATAACATATGCAAAAACATTCAACCCCACCAATAAACAAAGACTTATAAAATAAAATCACTTTAGTCTTTCTGATTGGAAAAATTAAAAAGCTATAAAATTGAAAATATAATAAAAGAGAAACATATACAAGTTTAAATATTCTGTATTGATTGAGATTATGAGGAAATATATACTTTCATACTCTACTAGTGGGAATATAAATGAATATAGAAATTTGCAGGGCAGGATGTCTACAGTTATTAAGATTTTTAATTGACTGTGGAATTTTCCAGGTATTTATTCTAGAGATATATTTTCAAATGTGCACATGGAGGTACATAAAAGAATATTCATTGCAAGGGTATTTGTAATGGAAAACAAAAAGGAAATTATCTACTCACCCATTTTTAGTACATTCACATCATGAAATATAATGGAAATACTGTGAAGCTATTTAAAAGAGTGACATTAATATATAGGTACTTCCTTGGAAATACTTCTATGCTGTTGTTAGGAGGAAAAAAAATCAAGTCATAAAACAATATGAGGAGTCTGGTTTTATTTATATGCAGAAAACTAAAACTACATGTCATTGAATGTACATAGAATAGTATCTGGTAAGCTATATGTTAAGTGTTTAACAGTGGTTCAACAGAGGGGTAGGGAGTGGGTCTTGCTCAGGGGAAAGCTGATGGGTGAAGAAGCACTTTTGCCCTTGACTCCATACATCTCTACACTGTTTGAATGTTTAGTAGTATCTACTTATGTAATACTTGAGTAATTCTCTTAAGATATTTTTAGAGATTCGTTCACTTTTTGAAATCTAAATGCATTGGGCAATAAAACTTAGTGTCTTGGCAATCATCAATGCCAAAAAAAGAATTATGTCAGCACTCATAGAAGCGAGTTTAATGCTAAACAGTTGTGAAACTTTGGGGGGAATTTAACAAATCTTTGCTGAACAAGGCTCACATGAGTACAGTCCAATGTGAAGTCTGGTCGAGTGGCGTCAAAGAAGTTCAAAGGAAGCACTCCAAGGAGAAGAGTCAGCGACTTGGCGTGGAAGGAGCAAGACCGTGATCTCTAACCTCTCTGGGTCTCCTTTTCCTTATCTATAAAATGAAGTATTAGTTAAAGCAGCTTTGCAAACTCTTTTTTTTTGGGGGGGGGGCACAGAACACTTTTGTATCCTCAAAATGAAATCTTATGAAAATCTTACTGTTTAAAACTGATAAAAGCAGCATTTCTCTGGTCAAAGGAGGCTAAGGGCCAGAGTCCTACCCTCTCTGCTCCTTGGGCAACACTGCAGCCCCAGGGGCACCTGAGACCCCACAGAACACTCCTGGAAAACCGCTAGTCCAGATCATTTCTAAAGGCTTTTCATCTCTAAAAGTACATAATTTTTTTTACTAGATGTATTTATGAGAGCCAGTCAAGTGAGAGCCCCAGTGAGTGCAGTGTGACATGTAGGTAGAATATGACTGAGGGATATGAGGAAGGAGAAACAAACAGGAGTAGCATTTATGACACTGTTAACATGTGCTAGGCATTTCAATACCTTATTTTGTTTAATCCATACAATCACCCTGTATTTTTAACCTTATACAGATGAGAAAACCAGGAGATAAGGATCTTGCCACAAGTCACACAGTAAGTACTGAGCTGGAATTCTAACCAGATTTGCCTAATTGGAAAGGTCACACTGGGTAGGCCTAGAGCATAGTGTCCTACTTGACTGCAAGCCACTCTGGGTGGAGAGGGGGATACAACTAAAGATAGTAATGCCAGGGGCTTCAGGGGGCAGTAGAGGATAGTAGGAGAGAGGAGGTAGGAGGACTTCCAACACCAGCTCCTCACACTTCCAATTTCTGCCTGGGATTATGCGTTCTAACAATCTATTTGGGGAGCTAACTATCATATGTGAAAGAAGTTAAGGAAAACATAAGGCAGCACGTAATTAGCTGCTCGGCCACATGGTATATTCTAGAATTTGGGGAACTCTGAGTTATTTTTCAGGAGTGATGATAATTTTATGTTACTCTTGTTCCACTCTCTCCAGATACCTGGCAGAGCTAGGGTTGTGGTCAGTACCTATGGACAAGGCATTGCGATGAGTATCCAGCACCCATGAGCATGATATGCTCACACCCATGCACACTATAATGATCCCATAACAAGTGCCTCCATAGCATCACCAATTGACCTAAATGTCTACCTTAATAGGCAGGGCTTCCCTGTATGCTAGATGACCTACATACTAGTTGTCCCTATTTGTAACTTACCATTGTAATTATAATTTACATTATAAGAGCCAGACAAGAGCTGAGTCATTTTGGAAGATAGTCCAAAAATCTCCCCTGCACAGCAAGCTTTATAAAAAGATCATCCATTGTGGAATGCAAACAAAATGGCCACCACCATTTATTAATGTTCACAAGAATTATTCTTATAAATCCAGATATTTTCATACTCTGTTGAATCTATTTATGCCACACGAATGGGATATCTGCCCACAAGTTACTAAGAAGCAGCCTGAAGTACAACATAAGCCTCCAGGTCCTATCAAATATAACTGGGAGCACTTTATCTTCTGAGCTGGAAGGGTAGGCAAGATTTACACTGAATGTAGCCACAGTAAGTAATGACTGATGCTTATCCTAAGCTGGGATGTACATTTCTCTGAGTCATCACATTCTCCAATTTTAAGTAGAATAAAATATTGGCATATTCCCAATCCAAACCACTTCAACTGCTGTTTGTATAAAAGGAAATTTAAAATAACAAAAAAGAATTCACTAAGGCATCAAACATAATTTCAATTTTAATATCATCTAATATAAGGAACACCAGCAATTTCACAGGAAAAACAACAGATGTAGAAGTTGACATAATTTTTTATTCAGAAAAGCAGACAGCAACGGTGTCTATTTGTATTTGTATCCCTTATGGTTAGTACGACCTGGCATGTAGTTGATGCTCAATAAATGTTGATTATGTAAATAAAGAAGACTTAGTTATGGGACTTTGTGCAATTAGTGTAACATCCACTCTTGTTTGAAGACAAACTTTGATTTTCCTGTTGAAGTTTAAAAATTACTAGACTCTTGTCCATTGTAGTAGAATGCCCACCATAGATTAAATGTGTTTCCTTTGCCTCTCTAGTGAAAGAAGTTTATAGTGACCAAACATCCTAGTTTACCTTGTTTATGACTGGACTCCTGATGTAATTATCAATAGTGCCTTTTCAAAAATGTCCCAGTTGAGGAAACAAATTAAACAAAGAAAAGTGCCATCAAATCCCCTTTACAACACTGGAGACTGTGCCCTGGGAACAATGATCCTCCCCCAACTACAAGAAGAGTAGCTGGAATCACTATGGAACTTCCTTAGAAGTTAAAACGCCTATGGTTATTGAGGTATCCTCCCTCAGAAGAGAGCCTGAGCAAGTTTTCTGAGAATGAGGGAAATCAAACTCTTTGAGTGATCCCAAAGGAGAGAGGGGAGATGAAGCTCTGGGTCTGTAAGTACACAGATGTCAGACCAGACCAACTCAGCAAACCTGGGGCCTGCGAATGCCCTGAGAGGTGTCTGTGTGGGAAAGAGGCAAGCTTAATGTTGACAGAGTAGTATTAGACTCCCTCTAAGGACCCCTGTGACCTAGGCAGAGTCTAGATCAGTCTAGAATCATAGAGCCATCACAGCTATGACAAACATTGTATCTCTTGGGAGAAGTCTTCAACAGTAACTTTATGTGACGGAAGCAATGGGAGTTGATCAGACTCATTTTTTCACCTTGCTTGGATACGAAAGCCAGCTCTTACCTCTCCCTTGCTCCACAGTGTTCTTGGGGACCCAAAACAGGCAAATGAAGCAGGTGGGGTCTCAAGAGATTGTTTGAAAGGTATAAAAGAAAAAATGGCTTTAATTTAATACCAAGTCTGCAGAGGAATTCACCCAAGACAGACAAAAAGAATAAGACCTAAATGACAAGTGATTTTAGGCAATATTTTGAGAATGTCTTGAACATGGACAGAATGTCCACACCTGGAGTTGTTCAAGACCCAGAGTGGCTTGCATTCAAATAGGCACGTGGTCTACTTGGATCCCAAAGTCAGGCGACAGCTAGGATCTTCCACTTCTAAACAACTCACTGTAAGTCAGCTCTGGGCTTGATAACAAAGACCAGAGGGCAGTCTTCTCTTTTTCTAGAAAGAAATCTAGGCTGATGAAAAAATACTGATTCTTAGAAGTTTCAGGACAATGACATGGTTTATCAAGCTTAGAATTGTTTTGAGGACCATGTGAAACAGATCTTTTCTCTGTGCATCGAGGTATTATCAGAACGGCTGCCCGGAAAACTCTGACTCCGAAAACCAAAAAACAGACCTAACAGTGCTGTTGGAGATATGTGCCTCTCGTTTTCACCACTTGTCATTCCGAACAGAGCTGTTTAGAGACACCATGAGACACAATGAAGAACAGAATAAAGGGATAAAAACCAAGAACACTAGAGAATTTACAGAAAATATCCATGTAAAGAGGATTGATAAGAAGAAAGAAAGAAATGCACGGTAAAATTATATTGGACGAGAAAAAAGATGGAAAGAACCTAAAAGGTACCCCAAACACAGCATATGCTTTGAGAAAACTACTGATATTACGCTACAATTTTAGAGGAAAACTCCTCAAAACAAAAGGATAGCCAAGAGATGTAAATGTGTTTATAGTAGAAGAAAACAATGAGTGAGAATCTAATAATAGGACCCCGAATGTAGAGTTAATTTTTCTTCCTTTCAGGTATAAGGCCACGATTTATATAGCCCAATGTTTACATTTATAGTTGTGTAGCACGTGAGGTGGCACACTGAGTCACTCATGTAGGCAGTCGTAGGTCGGCTCGGTATATATATTGAATCCTCTGATCACTAACTGAACAGCTCCACAAGATGGCATGTGGGAATTTTCCACCGCTTATAGACTGGGCCAGCCCCTCACTTCCATGAAAAGTAAATTCATTTCTTGACAAAGAGCTTGGGGCTTCAAAGGGAAAACTACGGATTGAATCTAATCCCTCATCTCAACGAAAGTTGAAAAGGGTTAGTCGCTGCCAATTATGAAATACCGCTACTGTTGGCTATTTGGTAGTGAGGTGTCATTTTTAAAAACTGGTTTCACTGATAATTATGCAGCATAAGGTTTATGATCTAACTTCTCTGAGATTTGGTCAGCAGTTTCCCAGGTTTGAAACAGAAGTAGGTTCTTTGCAAAACTATATTCTCAAGTCCTTACTCATTGCATCAAGTTCTGATTTTGGAAATCAAAAACTCTCAGTGAGGACATCATGATTGATCTAATTAGTGAATTGGATGTCTTTAAGAATTGTTTTAAGTAATACTTAATATAGAATGAATCACTTCATTAATAGCCAGGCAAAAGAGCTTGTAGAATTTCACTCTACTCACCACCACCCCTCAATCCTATGAATTGATTGGGTCGTTAAATACAGTTGCGAAACCTATTTGCAAGAACTAAACAAACTCAAACACATAAAAGACATGTTAAGCATTCGGTCAGGTATGAAAAAGTAACCTTGTGTTATAGAACAGAAGACAAAAAGAATAATTGTGAACTAATCCAAGTAAACAGGACATGCTGTCATAATCAATTCAAAGTCAAACAAGGATCTGGCAATCTGAATCAGGAAAGAAAACAAGAAAAATTTTCCTTAGCCAGTACCCAAGAAGATTGCCAGCCCTGGTGGATGCATGCGCTAGCTTTCAAGGGAAGCTAGTGGGTCCTCATTGTTGCACAGATCTTCACTTCTCTTTTCCACCTTGTTAAGGCTTTGCTTTGTGACATGGGCAAGGCACCCATTCATTCAACAAGTATGTATTGATGCGTAGACTGAACCAGGTTCCTAGCACACTGCATTCAATGCCTTTTTTGCCTGCAGACTAAAAAACAATAAATACCCTTGCTTGCCTTGATTTAGCAAAATATGTGCAAAAGGTCTTTGATGAGACAAAATGACCCGGTTCTATTTCATGTTCAATTACATATTAAATATGTGAACACGAGCAAGCTATATCCTTGGTTTTCTCACTTGTAAAGTGGCTTGTAAACAACTGCCCCATATACGTCCCAATATAAGTGCTTATAAAACTATAAGTGATGATAAATATTAGGCAAGTTGCTATGTTTTTTGTCCAGAAGGGTGTGTTGGGCTCTTAAATCTCAGACTGACAGATGTCAGAGAAAGCTTTGTTATAGAAAGTGATGGTTGGTAATTCCATCTTCCACTAGGCTCTACTGTCCACAAAATGGGCACTTGTAATACCTCCCCCCTCCCCTTGACAGCGATGGGCACACACTGCAAGCCAGGCTTGTTGTGTCACGTATTCAGAAAGCTGTAACATCTTGAGTCTGGAGCTGTGACAGTCATGTCCCTACCATCTGGGGAAAGCCAGTCTGGAAGAATTAAGCCAACATTCTGCTTCTCTAGCAGAGATGAGAGACAGAGAGAATTCTGATGGAATGTGAACTAGTTTTAATCTTCTGGAGACTTCTCAAGTCTTGTTTCTCACATCTTTTGTTTCTAATAAATCTCCTTTTTTATGTAAGCTAATTTGCATTCATTTCTGTCACCAGTGCAATGACTGATCCATAGAAAAAGGCAGAGACACTCACATTTTCATCGCTCTTGGATTGATGCTAGTTGTAAGAAGGCTTGGGACTGGGAGAGTGGCCAGAACTCTTTTCTAAGAGAGATTGAAAGCCAGTCTCTGGCTTTGGGGGAGAAGGGGTGGATGTTGATTTGTTGAAAGGGCAGTTGTGGCAAGAGGGGAAGGAGCTTGGAGTCCTCTGGCCTAGGTCTGAGCTCAGGCCCCAAAGCTATGCCACCCTGATCTTTAAGCCACAATTAAGGTATTAGAGGCATAAACAGGATATTAACACTGGCATTGCAACCAAATAAGTTTTTGACTTTGAGCCATTCGTATACCCTTTCCAGGGCAGGTTTTCATCTATCAAATAAGGGTCTCACATTGCAAAATGCTGTAATTCTTGAGGCTCTCATGAAAATTTACTTTAAACTTAACAAAAAAGTAACTATGAGAAATGCTCTGTGAAGAGTGGGTAGAGAGAGATTTAGATGAAAATAGTCAATTGAGACTATGTTTATTTTTAATAATAATATTTATAATAATAACTAAAACATATACAGCATTGCTATACAACAGGCACTGTTCTAAATGCATTATGTACATTAACTCATTTAATCCTCACACCAACTCTATAAAATAGATACATTATTATTCCCATTTTATAGTTGAAGAAACCAAGGCATTCAGAGAAGTTGAGTAATTTGCCCAAGGCAACACAATTAGCATGTCAGAAATAGGAACTTAACTCATGCGATTAGTATCCAAAATCTAAGCTCTTAACTATGCTACACATCTATTATTAAGTGCAACTACTTCTGTGCCTAGCACAAAGTAGAATTCAACAAGTGCTTATTAAATGTTAGCAGATGAATCAAGTGACCTTTGTGAATCCATTGATAACACCCAAATGATACATTTTTTCAAAGTCATGGTGGCGGTAGTGGAGGTACCTGTCCATGGGACAAGATACCCTCTGTTGGGGATATTTTGCAGCCATACTTCCAAGTGCACACTCCTTTTTGTCACCCTCTGGCTAGAGTTCTTGGGCATTATGTGCGAGGGCTAAGTTAATTTTGTTAAAGATAGGACAATCTTTGTGTCATTTCCTTGGAAACTGGATTTTTACAAGCAGTCCAACCTCATGCCACTGGGTAAAAGCACAGGATATAAACTGTTGTAGACAAAGGAGCAGAGAAGAAAAAGAATATGAGCATCAAAAATACTCATTTATTTTCTTTCCTGTTTGTTAAGTGAAGGCACTATTTCCTCTCTCATCAGAGACCTACATAAAAACAGTCCTTTAAATCATGGCTTTCTTAGCACTCGGATAGTTGGCAGAAATGGCTTCTGTAACTAGAGTTGATAATTTGGACAATGTCCTTATAATAAGATTTATTGAAGAATATGTGTTAAGTAAATTGGAATTTAGATCAGATTAAAATGTTGATAAGTAACCTCACTATCCCTTTAAACAAGAAACAGATTTTCCTACATTAACCTCACTGTAAAGAATTACGTTGCTAGAGTCAAACTCGGTGGTTTCATAAAACCACTCCATCATCAGAATGCTGAGATCAAATTTATTAAACCGTACTGGCAGAGCTTATCTAAGCAATGCAAAAGACCATTGTAATTGTTGTCTAATATGTGGTTTTACAAAATAGCTGAAGATTAGCAACTTGTACTGCTATTGTCCAATGGCTTCAAGGATCTAAGGAACAAAATGGCTTAAAGGTTAATTCAAACTCAAATCATGGTAATTGCCAGGGTTTGGAAAATTTGGATTATAAGGACTACCAATGGCTCTCATGTGATCAGAACAATAGCTGTGGAAAAAAACTATGAGATCACTGCCTCTACCAATCCCCCTGCCAGTTCTAGAGAAGCAATTAGAGCCTCCCTTGCACCGGTGTTCCTTCACTGTGTACAGAGGGACAGCCTTAACTCCTTGTGGTGTAGCCAGGTTGGCTGTGGTGAGAGATGGGGCACTGTCCAGCCAGCTTGTCCACATCATCCAGATGGGGCAGGGGGGACACGCCCAAGCTGAATCCTGGACTCGAATGTGGATCTTAAACAGGACATCCTGGGACTCTTATTTTGCAGATCTTTTCCCCTTGTGGAAATGTAGCCACAGGAGCAACACCTCATCAAGCCCTGAGGAGACAGAAACATTCTACACAGGGGACAGTCTACTGAGCTCAGCCCACAGAAAAGCCCTGCCTGTCTGAGATCAGACGTCTCTCCGGTTGCACCAGGACACAGGCGCATGTCCTTACTTGCCAGATGACTTTTGAATTATATGCATAAACTGTGAGACTGTAGTGGATGTAACTCTCTCTAGATGGAAACACAGCTTTTTCTTTCTTTTTTTTTTTTTTTATTGTGAGGAAGACCAGCCCTGAGCTAACATCTGTTGCCGATCCTCCCCTTTTTGCGGAGGAAGACTGGCCCTGAGCTAACATCCGTGCCCATCTTCCTCCACTTTATATGGGATGCCACCACAGCATGGCTGACAAGCAGTGCGTCGGCGGGCGACCGGGATCCGAACCCGCGAACCCCGGGCTGCCAAGCGCGGACTAAACCGCTGCGCCATCGGGCGGCCCCGGAAACACAGCTTTTTATAGAGACTGTGATGGAGATTTGAGGGAGCCCCTACCATGAAGATAATCCTAACATCAAAAAGAGGTTGTGCAAGCCAGAAAATGAGGGTTTGGAATGATCAAAAGGATTTAACCTTACTCTGGCCCAGAAAACTAATGAAAGCTGAACTGGAAAGTTGACTCCTTTCTGCTCCTTCTGACAGTTTGCACAGATTAGATTGATCCAGAGATGCTAGACTAGAAATAAATTTCTGACCTTGGGCCCCAAATTAGATGGCTTCAGAAGCATTCCATTTCAAATACTGTAGAAGAATCCTATGAGAGAGATCTTTGGATTTTATTTTGAACTTGTAGATAGCTTACTTTTTAGAAAAATCATTATTCAAATATTTCTATAGCCCAGCATAGACTATAAACTCCTTGAGGGTTGAGATTAGGCCACTCTGTCCCTCGTGGGGCCACACACTCTTTTGGAACAGAGCCCACAGGTATTACTGTAGCCAGCCACTAAGATGACTCCTGGGCATCCCTGCATCCTGGTGTTCACACACTAGAATAGTTCTCTCCCACATTGTTCCAAAGTTGGTTTGTGTGAACAATAGATTATGGCAGAAGTAATAGGATGTCCCTTCTGAGATTAGGTTATAAAAGACTGTGGCTTCCTTTTGGGTATCTCTCTCTCTCTCTCTCTCTCTCTCATCACTCACTCTGGGGGAAAGCAATGAGCCATGTTTGAGCAGCCTTGTAGAGAGGTTCATATGACCAGATCCTGCTGGCCTACCAACAGCTAGTGACTTACTGAGGTCCAACAACAACCACATGAGTGAGGCTAGAAGCTAACCCACTAACCCTAGTCGAGCCTTGACATGACTGCAGACCCAGCCGACCGCTTGGCAGCATCCTCATGAAAGACTCTGAGCCAGAACCACCCAGTTAAGCCGCACCTGGATTCCAAAATAAGTTGCTACATTTTAGGGTAACTTTGTTACTCAGCAACGGATAACTATTATAACTACAGAGACTGTACCTGTCTCATGGTATATATTCTACAAAACCCTCTTGACTAGAGGCATGAGGGAGGCAACTGGGAACATAAATAGCTGATGAAGAGTCCAATTGGGTTACAAATTTTTCTCAGTGGCCCTTGATCTAAATATTTCTGTCTACCTACCCCTGGACCCAAACTATCATCCTTGCCTCCTGGAGAAGACTACATGGTCCTTTTCTAGTTTGACCACTTCTAATTTCAGTTGAAGCTGAGCTGTGCTCATCTGGTTTGCTTTAAGCTGGTTCCTCTCCTGTCTGAGCTGCATGAGATGCCCCCATTGCATGTCCATTCGTTCATTCATTCATTCAACAAATATTTAATGCATGCCACATTCTAGGTGCTGGGGCTACAGGAGTAAATAAAACTATTGAGGCCCCTGACCTCAGGAGCTTACATCTAGCATACTCTCCTGATAAGTCCTATCTCCTGAACCACAGAGCTATTCTTTTGACCTCTTCTACCAGCAACCTGGGCTCTGAATCTCCATATAAGCTTCTGCTTATGGGGACTCAGCACTAGACAGCCTTTTCAATGGAAGCCTGAAAGATATAGTTCTATAAGAGGCAGCATTTATAACAACACAGCAATTACTGGTAGTCATTTAGCCCATAATCAAGACAACTGCATAACTCACAGTTATGGGCATATTCAACGGAGGTAGGAATTTGCCACACATACCTTGCTTCCATCCCTCTAATGCATATGTTCCAGGGCATTTAACAGAGTTCTTCACCCCATAAAGTTTTAATAGATCATATTTTATCAGCTGATAGACAATCTGATGTGACATTTCCTGCCCAACATCCTGAATGATGGATGGACCTGAATCATGCAGATCAGTAAGATACAACCAATTCACTTAAATAAAAATTGGACAATAAATAGTGCCTAAAATGCATATATAATCATACTTCCATGCCTCAGATGCTTTTTCCATCCACCTCAGCTCATCTTTATTTTAGCACAAACTCTAAATTGGAGGAAAACTCATGTTTCCTAGGTCACTGCAGCCAGAAACTAAATACATTGTCAAAACAATTATCACAAAACAGTATTTCCTAATTGCCCCAGTCAGCCTCAGTGCCTCCTAAGAAGTATGAACATTCTCGAGAACTGCTTCCTCTGTGTCCCACAAACCAGTCTTCTTGGTGGCCCCTGGCTGGTGCTCCTCTTCTCCTGTCCTAGATGTAGGGTGATATTTGCCCCCATTGTGAATCCTAAGAGCAGCAGCCACCACCAATGTCCGCTAAAGGCACAATGCCACATACTGAGAGTGCAGAACTCTGAGCTAAGGCTACCATCTCCTGAAGCTGCTAGTCTGCTTTCTGGCAGCAGTTGAAACTGTTACATAGGAACCAGGGATTAGTCTGGATATTGGGAGTTCATTTGAAGGGGCAGCTATAACGTCACCCCTTTTCTCTAGTATTGGTCATCCTTTCTTTCTGGGAATGAAATTTTGCTCAAGAGACCCTGAACACAGCACATTCCTTACCTCTTTTGCAAATTTTTCAGACTCATTCACCTGTGCCTAGCCTGAATGCTAGCTGAACTTGGACTAGGCTTAAGCTAAGACCCCTGATTTAAGGGTATCCTAGGAAAACTAGTTTGGGAGCCAGTTTAACCTCTGTGCTTCCAGAATAACAGTTATTTGTGAAAGTCATCAGAAAACCTGGAAAGACTAAATTGGAAAAACGGTACAGATCAAAAATCACATTCATTCATTCATCTCGCTTGAATTTATCCACAAAAACCTATTTCCTGCCTTCAATATTTTCATTTTGGTTGTCAAATTTTCAATCAGAGCCAAAGAGGTTCATCACCTTATTCAGTAGATTAATTTTTAAAAAGGCTTTGGAACACATAGTGACAAGTTCAGCACGTTATAACAAGGAAAACCTTTGGTTTAGAGAACTGGATTTTTTAGTTGCTAGGAATGAAACCATTGAGTTGGTGTTCTGTTTAGCTGTAATTTTAAAACAACAAAAAACATTTCCTTTTCTGTGGTTGAGAGAGTAAAGGGAGTTTTAACTAAGCAGTTAAGATTGCAAACTCAAGCTACATTCACAGCTTTTCCTTTCATCCTGCTTATTCACTACACGGGTGTGTTCTATTTATTTCCTTAAGGTTGTATTTTATAAGACGTTTGTTTTTCACAAAAGATAAATTTTGAATTAAATACACTTAAAGATAGGATAAATTTATTAAGATAATTAAAGTGTATAACCCAGAGCTCTGACGAAGAAAATTATGGGAGTAGATTCAAAATGAAGGTGACCATGGTAATTCAACAAGCCTAGAATAAACACAAAAATCAGAGATATATAGTGGTACTATATATGCAACAAATAGAATAGATGGACAATTCTGCATTTTTTCCCCATTTTAGTTCATAAAAGGACCATCTGTAATATATGCTATATGCCCTAAAGTTTGGCTTTTTAAAGGCTAGTCCTTACAGACTTGGAACATTTCGTGACTGATGAACATATACATTCATTTTAGATAATGAGATAAATATATCAGAGTATCAAAAAATAGAAATGATAAATCTTGAAAAAGAATGGATAAAAAAATTGCAAAGCATTTATATTGATTATTTCAGGGTAAGGGAAAGGGTAATTCTTTTTTCTTTACACTTTTTTTTGTTACTACATGATTTTCTATAATGAACAGATTTTGTGTTAGAGGGAAATTTAAGAAGGAGGAGGAGGAGGAAAAGGAGGAAGAAATACCTGCCCAGCCCCACTTGCTAGTTTGTCCCTTTCCTTTGGGAGAATGCTTCAGTAACTAGCTTACACAAAACTATTTCACTTAAGCCCTACTAATTCAGGTGTTGATGTCTCACGGGAGTATCTGGAATGGTACATGCCTAGGGGCCAGGGATGACTATGCAGACTCTTCTGTTGGCTTTGTATATGAACAAGTGCCCCAAGCAATGGGTGACTAGTGTCCTTTTTCATTAACAGAAGATGACAATCACCTTTAGAATGTAGCAAGCAACGTGGTTTTAAGCCTGACTCTCTTTAAGGAGAGAGAGTCACAGTGCCAGGACGGACCATGGTAAGTGGAGAGCAATGTTCAAAGACAGCAAATATCTTCCCCAGAACTTTGGACTTTGCGGTAGGCTTTTCTGTGAATAAAGATATACATATTGCTTTTCAGAACACTTCCATTTTTATATTATATTGCATCTATGAGCT
This sequence comes from Tapirus indicus, assembly GCA_031878705.1. Taxonomy (NCBI): domain Eukaryota; kingdom Metazoa; phylum Chordata; class Mammalia; order Perissodactyla; family Tapiridae; genus Tapirus; species Tapirus indicus. The sequence continues at coordinate 45,973,932 of CM062925.1, forward strand.
ACGGGTTCAGAATACAGCCGCATGGTTCACTAGTCTTGTTTCCCTGCCTCCAAACAGAGAGGAAAAAATAGAGCCATTAAATGCCTATGGAAAGAAAAAATATATATGCATAGGCATGTTCGATATAAATGCAAATAGCAGAATATCAGAGCAGAGAAGGTATAAGATTATTTCAGTGGTGTCCAGACATTAATGAAAGCCAATTTGCAATCAGGTGATTAACATAAGAGCCAGTGGTAACAAGCATTATGTTCTTATTCCAAACATCTTTGCTACAAATTGCTGTTTTAAAAGCTTCTCCCTGCATTTTCTCTTTGTCTTTTGACTGCATGGTGATGATATAAGGTAATTACTCAGTAACTGCAGAATGCTACATGTTATTTCATGCAAGCCGTTTAGTAAATATGTCAGGTAACTACACAGGAAACCCTTTTAATTACAAGATATAACAGCTTGCACTACCCAGCTGCAGTCTCTCTGGTTAACCTTGAACTAAAGTTTCATTTCTAAAGCTCCCATTTGTCCCAGCTTGTGCTCCGCCAGGCCAGTTGCCGGGGCTGCACTAACTCTGGTTGAGTTCTCCTCCAGCTTAAGGCTCCCAGTGATGCCTCATCTCCCTGTGCTGGGTATCAAGGGCTTGGCTGCAACTGCTACTTGGATCCACCTGGTTCTGGTTAGCAACACTTGAAAGATTCTGCTGTCATGGACATGAGGAAGAAAGCAAAAATATAATTGTTGATGACTCAACCCCCACTGAGGAATAAACTAAATACAGCTTCCTTAACAGCTAAGTTAAGCAAATACATGCACGCATATATATTCACTGTAAGTAATATAGAGTTTGGAGTTTCTTTTAGCATTCTTTCTAATTTTTCCTCATTAGAGAATGGTCACTCACTTAGCAATGTGTACCTTAAAATAAGATTTTTGTTGTTAATGCTTCCAGTCAATTCTGAATCCTAGTGACTATACAGCAGAGCGAAACCCTGCTCAGGTTTTTGCACCATCTTCTCACATTCCGGTGCTGTATCAGACTATGCTCTGCTGTTTTTCATGGCCAATGTTTTCAGAAGTAGGTGGCCACGTTCTTCTTCCTAGTCTGTCTTAGTCTGGAAGCTCCGCTGAAACCTGTTCACTGTGGGTGACCCTACTGGTGTTTGAAATCCCGGTGGTACAGCTTTCAGTATCACAGGAACACACAGCTGCTACAGTATGACAACTGACAGATGAGTGGTGTGGTTCCCTGACCGGGAAACAGACCCGGGCTCCCGGGTAAGAGTGCCAAATATGAACCACTAGACCACCAGGGCTGGCTAAAAATAACATTGCTATATTTAGCTATGTGTGGCTAAGAATAATATACTGGCTATGGTCTTACTTGTGTCTTCTTTTTTTCATCATCTTGGTTACATGTGATCTGCTGATATTCCTGTTTTTGTGCTGTTCCACTTCCTACCTTATCATGTGTCAGAGCTGTTATTTCCTTTAGCAAGGTTGACATGCTAATTTGCAGTGCATATTCAGTATCTTTCATGGTAATTGCTCAAAATTCAATTTCCAAATACACATAATGAATTGTATTTATAGCTCTAGCTATTGCTCTTCCTAATTTGCTACGGAACAGATACTGAAACTTAGAGAAAGATACTCTCTTTTCCTGGGTCCTCTGTAAAATACCTGCTTCTGTGAATGACTCCCTTCTCAGGTGCCCTGGCTTTTGCTAGTGTAAGCGTGACTGACTCTCATGCTGGACACGACTGTGGAGGAGAAATTAGATCCTATTATGCAGAAATGGATCACCTTATTGAGTGCTTTGTCCAGCTACAGCTATTGGAGGCCTGTTGCTTAACTATTTCATGACCACATACCTCTGGGCTACCACTATTATGTCCAAAAGAAACCTTGATCTTTTAAATTTTTTTTTCATGGGGTTTGGGGGTATGAGCAGTGACAGAAAGTGTTAAGTGGAACTTTTAGATCAACATTAGAAAAATTTTATTTTATCTGAAAATTGCATTTTAAAAGTTTATCAGGTTAAAATATTTCACACTGGAGAGAAATACCAATATGGTTTTTCTAGACTCCAAAAAGTTTCAATACTTAGTGTTTTCATAAGGGCTTATTGGTAACAATATCCTGCCTTGGGGTCCTGAGTTAAAGAGACATCCCAACATCCCTGTGCTAATCCATCTCACCTTCAGCAGCAACTCTTCCCAGTGTGGCCCTTCTCAGAACTTACTGACTTAGTCAATACGACCTCCCTCCCCCACAAAACATCGAGACCTGAACCTAGAGGGTCTTCCTTGACTCCTACTCATGGGCCCCCACATACATTATCAGGTAGCAAAATCCTGTATTTTCAGAACCATAAAGACAGGAAAGATATATTCAATCTTTCAAATACCTGGTGGAAATTATATATTGCCCCATAAAACCACATGGATTTCTTTGTTTTGGCTGAAATTATTTTATGTCAGCATGGTAACTTATCATCTCAGGATTATTAAAACATTCCACTGACTTTTGATGGCATCAGAAGAATTCCTGAAACATGAATGTAGATCAGACTTAGATCTAAAATGTTCATCATGTGATTGAACTTGGATATGGGCACAGTGACAAAGACCTGCAACTGAAAGCAGTAAAATGTTTTTAAATGTCTGCTCACCTGTCCAAGTTTGGTGCCTCTTATCACATCCAGGACAGTGCTGTGACTTTGAACCCTTGATGATTATGAACTGTTGGTTACAACCTGGATGTGTTATAATGGGAAAAATAGTGATCTCAGATGGAACACATTTCTCTTTGTTTAGTTATATTCAGTTTCTTCATATACCAAATCTTTTGAATTGTGAGATCACGGTTGGTAGAAAGACTGGGAATCGCCAGTGTAGCCTACCTACAGAATAGCTCTTAGGTCCATCCGCTTCACCCCATTCCAACTGCAATTTCCCTAGTTTACTTCCTTTCCTTTTGCTTGGCCTATTATAAAAGACTTCTAACTAGGCTTCCATCCTTTTGTCTCTCTTGATAATATACATTGCTACCCAATTAATCCTGATCAAAATTTTTCAGGACATCTCTATTAACATCCTAAATACAAAATTCCTTACCCTGGCATTTAAGCCCTCTGAAATATAAATGGAACCTGCGTACTAAGGCTTACCTCCCATTACTGCCTAAACAAAATGTCTGTGTCAGTCAGTATGTACTACTTCCCATTATTAATCATAGTACATAGACATAAAGTTCTGGGTTGTTGACTCCATGGGTTCAAATCCTGACTCTGTTGCTTATTAGCTTTGTGACTTTAAGCAAGTTCTTTAATCTCTCTGAAACTTAATCTCCTCATTGGCACAATTGAAATAACTCAAAAAAGTTAGGTATCGTTATTCAAAGTTTCAATTTCTTAGCTCTCAAATTTGCTCATTCTCTTTCTGAGTTAAACACCCTCTATTCTTTTTCAATCTCTATAGAGCAATGGTTCTCCAAGTGCTGTCTCTGAAAAAGCAGTATGAGATTCACCTGGGAACTTGTTAGCAATACAAATTTTTAGGCCCTACCCCAGACCTATTGAATCAAAAATATTGAGTGTGGGGCCTAGAAATCTGTGTTTTAACAAGTCCTCCAGGTAATCCTGATGCACACTAAACTTTGAGAATCAAGATCTATCTCAAACGCTACCACCTAAGTTTTTTCTTTATTTCTCCAGGACTAGCTGATCTCTTCCCCCGTTCAAACCCTCAGACCACTTCGTACCTTCTCCTAGCATTTATCTTCTCTGCACTGCCTTAACCGTATGTATATATTCACTTCATTTCCCCCCTTTGCCTTGCCAAATTGTAAACTTTTTGCAAGAAGGAACTTTGCTTACTAATCTTCAAATAGAAAGCAAAGCTTAACAAAGTTTCTTTCATATATTTGTTTGACTAAATTGAGTCAAATTATCTTAGTATTCAAGGTATTAGAGACTGAATAAAGAACCAGAAAGAGAGGGAAAGCTTTCCTTTTAATATCTATTTAGAAGTTCCATGCTGGAAAATACAGCAGCAACATGGATTGAATGCTTCAAGTTCTTAATTGAAAGCAGAGTTTCAAGATAGGCCGAGAGGTTGAAGTTGCTTCCTTACAATCATCTCTTCATTCCTTGATTCTGAAGTGTGTGACACATTTTTTAAACATAATTTTCTAAATGCATAATGATGGGTGGGGGCATGTAATAGTGAGGGTTGAGGCTAAATGAATATGCAAGGCTGATGTTTCTATAAAGGTACCTTCTATTTTATCTTTCTACAAAAGGTATACAATCTTATTTACGTTTTCTATTTTGCTTAAGTAACTTTGAACTTGGAAATGAAGCCAAGCTTGGCCTATTAAATTGCAAATCCAGTAAAAATAATACATAGTCTCTATTCTTTCTGAGTGCGTGGATTTTGTCATATACAAAAGGAAAGAAATGGTACTATTTATTAAAACATCATGTGCTAATTAATACCATAAGCAATTTTTAAAAAGAAGGAACTAGTAACTACCCAGACTTTTTCAAATCATGTGTGCACTGGTATCTATATATTAATGAGATCGTTACAAACAAAAACACTTTTTGATTGATTGGATACTTGATATCATCCAACTGATAGTGGGGCAGTAGTTAAGCACAAGACTAATTTTCAAGCAGTTCGTAAGTTAGTGTGACTTTCAAATGACGGAAAAGGAATCTATTGTTATTGGAGAAAACTTAATTTCTTTTGATCTAGTGCTTTGGCTGTGCTATTTACTTTCCTTGGAGGCACCCTTAACTTCTCCACAACTTTAACCAATTGATACACAGCCTGAATTCATATGTAATCAAAAGCCATGGTATCACCCTATTCTAACCATATCTATCAGATTGTTGCGTTTCTTTCCCCTTTGGCAAAGATTCATGTGCTGCTGCCCTATCAGATGTAAAGCACCAGCCTATGAAACAAAATACAAGTAAAGGTGATTAAAAGAGTTTCTTGTCTTAAACTTTTTCACAACCCTAGCATCTACTTTCTTCACTCATTTGAGGAAAAAAAACAATAGCTGTGTTAATGACAATACTAAAGAGGCAGTTGCCTAGCAGATAAAGTCCAAATAATACAACTTCTAACAAGTACATTTTTTGTTTCCTATTTTTGAGGCTCTTGGCTTTAAAGATTACTTCCAAAAGGATCTAAAAAAAGGGATCTTGGCAAAATTCTAAGGGACACTGAAAATGTCTTGGGAAAACTCTGCTTGCTGTGGCGGGTTATGGAGCAAGATGATAGCAGAGATTTCAGTGACGCCCTGCACACGAGTCGCGGAATGAATCATCAGCACACTAAACTCTATTCACCTGCTAGTAAAAGCCCAACAAAAATGATTTTAGAATGCTTACCTTCATAATAGGTAGACTCAGTTTTCCAAAAGAAAAGGTGGGGTGTCGGGGGGAAGTGGTCATGAAATAAAAAGAAGAGCTTTCTTTTGGAAAAGGGCACTAGAGAAAAATGCAAGCTCTGTTGCAGAGATCTAAGAACAAATACGGATTATAAAAGCAAGCAGGGACGGACCTTGAAAATGTTATGGTAAGTGTAATAAGCCAGACACAAAAGGACAAATATTGTAGGATTCCACCTATAGGAGGCACCTGCAATTAGTAAATTCATAGAAACAGAAAGTAGAATAGATGTTACCAGGGACTGGAAGGAGAGGAGAATGAGAAGTTATTGTTTAGTGGGCACAGAGTTTCTTCGGGATGATGAAAAAGTTCTGAAAATGCATGGTGGTGATGGTAGCACAACATGGTAAATGTACTTAATGCCACCAAACTGTACAATTTAAATTGGTTAAAAGGGTAAACTGTGTTGTGTATATTTTACCACAAGAAAAAAATATATATGTAATGAAAACAAGCAAACAAAAAAAGCAAGCTGGGAGACTCTATGATGAAAGTGACTAATGCTCAAATGTCATGAACCTGGAGAAGAGAAAAAGAATTTCGGGACTAGAATAAAGAAGGAATTAACTGAATTCTCATCCGCAAGAATGATATCATGTTTTCCATAAAGGAAAAAACAATGGAACAGAAAGTCAGCTAGGATAGTGCTATTTCCGAGATGGGAGGTGACCATAACTAGGACTGATTATAATAATATCTTGTCTATTTACAGCACTTTTATTAAAGTCAATGTATTCCTTAGACCATCATCCTTACCTACAAAGAGGCAAAACTAGGAAGGAAGAGCCTGTCACTGATAAACAGCTAGAGAGGAAGAAAGAGTCTTTACCACAACATCCAGGGATACTGGCTTGGAGCACAAAGGGTAAAAATGTATTTAAAGCTCAGTAAAGAAAGGGAAAAAAAGACAATTAGAAAATCTGGCCCTGTAAGGTTTATCCAACACTTGAGATTCAGTGATTTGGTGATTCAGAGAAGATCTTTAGAAATATTTTAAACACTCAGCATCTAGCAGTAAAAAGTGATTGATAAGCGTCCTCCAGGATCATAGGAAAGGATTCACTTTTGTTAATAATTTACTATAAAAAACACCTCTACTCTGTATATTAAAGCAGTGTCTCTTCGAGGGTGGTCTCCAGCAACAGCATCTCCAAGGGACTTGCTAGAAAGGCCAATGTCTGGGCTCCACCCCAGACCTACTGAAGCAGAAATCCTGGAAGTGGGGCTGGCATTCTGTGCTTTAACAAACCCCAGGTAATTCTGATGCCAAAATTTGACAACCACTGCCTTAAGAAAGAATTGGAAGAGAGGTAGTTAGCAATTGGTTAACAGCTGGTTAACCAGACTGAACTGGCTCTAGGGAAGACCACACGCAGGCCTCTTGCAGGAGGCAGTTACTCTGGAAAGTGGGAAAAACACTGAAGCCGAAAGGGAGGACTTTCTTCTCCTTTTCCAGGAGGTTTTCTTGTTTGACTCAGGGGGCTGCTTGTCTGTTGCTTGTGTTATTAAACCAAAGCTTAGAGAAATCTGGACAATGCTTCTGCTAAAAGAGCCAGCACAAGGACTCTCTGCTTTCAGAATATCTGCTCCCTCTCCTTTTCCTCTACATTTCTCCATGTTGGGAATATATCTGCAATTTATGTAGATTTCTTCAAATCTTTCAGAATGTATATTCATATCTCATCATTGCCAAGGAGACTTTTTAAGTTAGGCCCACCTGTTATGACTCTCCAGGTATTTCTACAACACAGTGGTTCAGTTGGAGATTTAAGGAGTCTCATAGTTGTGTGTGTTTTTTTTTTAAATCATTTCTTTTTTTTCTGTTATGGAATATTTGGAAACAAGGGCCACATATAAGCTGGTAGTAAAGCCCTCTGTCCCTATTTAGACTAAGGTTATCAAACCCCCTTAACCTCAATATGCTGTCAAGTATTCCTATTTTTTTAATCCATGTGCATATATTTCTTTTATAACATCTTCAAGTTTAATGAATATTAGCATTTTTCCTTTGTGTCAAAAGCGTTCTCATTTTTCTCAAACTAGACTGAGAGTCTAACTTAACTGCACATCCTTAAGGCTGTGACCTGCCCCTCCCCCCTGCTGCCTGCCTAGCCCCATCCCAGGTGTATAGGCAGCATTCAGAAAGAACAAAATCCAGTCCTCTTTCTTGGTTCGGTGCCTACTTCCCAAACCATCTTGTGTCCCACCTTACTTTCAGACCTCCTAACCTGTGGTCTTGTCACTTCTCTACAGCTTCACTCCTATTTACAACCTGATGCTGGTATTACTTGTTTGGTACACAGGGGAGGAAAAATTCTCCTCTACCTTCTTAGGGTCTCTGGCTGGGCTTAAGAATTAAGCTGACATAAGACAGATTAGCAGGAAAAAAGCCTGCAAGTTTTGTTAGAATTTTACATGTACGTGGGGACCTTCACAAGATAATGAAAACCTGAAGTGACCAGAGCAGAAAGCTTTTATACTTTTTTAGACAAAGAAAAAATAAATTGTGAAGAAATAACAAGACAAAGAGTTTTGGGCTAGAGGCAGTAAATCGTGGGAAGTGACTAGGAGATACATGGAGGGGCAAAACTAGTGACAGATAAGGTTATTTGAGTAAGTTTGTTTGTTTGTACAGATCTATTTCAGCATCAATTCCCAGGCTCTTCTCTTCCTGGTACACGGAGGGCACCTTTTTCATGGGAAATTTTATGGCCCGTTTTTAGGTAGAAAATGGTAAGTCAGAGAATCTTGCCTGCCTTTGCTGTTTCTTGAATGCCTTTTGCTCAAAATAATCAATAGGCCAAAGTGGCGGATTTGGGTGGCGGGTCCTGAACTCCTTCAGGTACTAACCTCTTGCCATACTTTTCACTGGCCCCTTGAGTTATGTCTACTTCTGGAAGCTCTTGGTAGCGACTGCACAGGATCTAGGAAACAGCCCATCAAACTAGCATTTCTACCAGTCATCCCAGAGAGAGCTGGGCCTCTGGAACCCTTTTTAGAGTCACATCATAAAAAAAAGTGGTCAAATGGAGGTTTACCATGTAGTTGAAGTGATGGTTCCTCCAAAAATAAAAACACAGATATTCACTCTATTCAGGTGCCTGCTGCTGGCTAAACTCTGAATGCCCAAATGCTCATCTGAGAATCTGTGATGGTGGAATGTTTTCCTAAAGGCGAAGGTAGTGCACAACACTCTAATTAGACCTTTTATTAAGGTGTGGAGGATTGCTGAGCCAGTGAAATTTAGAAGGGAGGAAACATAATTTCTAAAGCTTTGATAGAAAAGGACATAATTTTTTTAAGTCATGAAAATATGCATTGACTCATAGAGTCAGGGTTTCAAGGAAATAAGGTAGTCTGAATAAAGAGGATTAGCTGGTGAGCCAAATGGAAAATTTAATGCATTTTTTTCTCCTTCCTATTTTATTTTAGTTTGATCTCCTTGGAATCTATGTTTGTGGAAGAAGTAGGGGTTTTAGGTGCAACAGCAATATTTTTATGTCCCCCTTACTGAAGGCAGGAGCCAATACTCTAGCTCCATGTACCACTAAAAGTGCCAATGGTTGTGAGTAGTTCTGTTCAATTAAACAGTAGTAATAATAAAAACAACAGCAACAATAATGACAACATGGGGCCGGCCAAGTGGCGTAGTGGTTAAGTTCATGTGATCTGCTTCGGTGGCCCGGCTTTCGCGGTTTGGGATCCCAGGCATGGACCTATGCACTGTTCATCAAGCATGCTGTGGAGGCGTCTGATATACAAAATAGAGGAAGGTTGGCACAGATATTAGCTCAGGACCAATCTTCCTCAGCAAAAAGCAAACAAACAATAATGACAAGGTAATTAATGCTAGGCTAAGCTGCAGCAACAAAAAACCCCAAATTATAATGGCTTAACACAATCAAGTTTTATTTCATGTTCCCACCAAGTCCAATACAGTCCAGAAGGTCTCCCGTGAAGTTTTCCTTTGATAGTGACTCAGGGATCCAGGCTCCTTGCATATTATAGCTATACCATCACCAAAGTTGTTGCTGCAGAAGTAGAAGATGCAGGCAATACACTGGATTTTAACTGTCTTGGCGTATAAATGCCACTTTCCCCTCACATTTCATTGGCCAGAGCTAGTCGGATGACTCCAACCTGACCACACGCTAGACTGGGAAGGACAGAAGAGCACAAGAATATTTGGTGAACCTTTCCCACAAGTAGCAATGATTTATTGATCAGTGCTATCTATATTTCAAGCACTGTGCTAGTTAACTTACATGCGTTATCTCAGATCCTCAAAATGACCTTTCAGGATATGTGTTATTCACTTCACTTTATACATGAGTAAACCAAGGCTCACAAAAATTAACTAATTTACATGTATTATCTCAGATTCTAATGGAAATCTTTAAAGGAATATGTTATTAACTTCAACTTACAATTGAGGCTTATAAACATAAATAAATTTTCCAAAAGCCAAATGGCAAAATTGGGATTTGAACCCTGGAGTGGGCCCATCTTCTTGCTTCTCCACATGCTGTGTGCCAAGTCTAATGTTAGGCTCTGAGAATACCAGAAACAGAAGGAAACGTAGGGAGGGGGAAAGAGAAAGGTCTGTTTCTACTACCATGACAGCAGATACAACCGTCAGCACCATGCTCTGATGCCGTGAGGGGGTGTTCACACCTGGAGCAGAGATATAAAGAACAGTATTTCCAAAGGCAAAAAGTCCAGGCACTTGGTCAGAGTCAGGTTTTCTGTGAAATTAATAGCATATAAGGTTCAGAATCCCCACTTTCGTAGGCACCTTCCAAGGCCTTGGGAGGGACGCCAGCAATGTGCTCAGAGGATGTTATATTTCTATAAAATAAGGAAAAATGAGATCTTGTAACAGCAATTAGTTAAGACCACTGTCTCTTTCCACTCCTATGTCCTCACTGTCACTTAACTTTTCACGTTGGTGGGGTAACCTGCCTGTAGGCATGTCTAAGATCCAGTTAAGGAGAAATTAGAGAGAGTATACATTTATTTTGGCTTGAATGAAATATATTCACATGATTCACAATCACTTCCATATATAAATAAGTTACTGCAAGCCATCCTGCTGTAAGGAATGGCTTTCAGGAATATCCGTAATGCCTACCACGCTGACTCATCTGGCATCACTGCACAAATGTGCAGAGCTAGAGGGTATATTGTGACTAGAACGTGTCCTATGCACCCAGCGAGGAAGTATGTGGGTGAAGAAGGAAACATAGAGAATCAGAAACTGATCTTTGGAAAATTCTCCCAACCCTCAGACTTGTAAAATTGTAAGTGGAGGGTGCAGTTCCCATTAATGTCTAGTCAAAGTAGAAGTTCTCTTTCTTCGGGAATATACTCAATAATGCAGCATACACAATTACAAACACGCCATAGTTTTTTTTTCTTCTGATGGCAATTGCATGAAATAAAACTTATTACAATTTCTGTGTTTTGAGGAATACTACAGAGAATACATATATGAATGAAACTTTTAGAGGTTTCTCAAATTTGACAACAATCTATAATTTTCATGACCAATAATGGGTTGTGGAAATAAAAGAAACTTTTGTAAACTATCAATAATAAAAAACAAATTTCAATCAACCATGCTAGTGAAAAGATTATTCTATTTTCTCTACAGGAAATGATATAAAAATTTTTAATTGTTGATATATGAAAAGGTAATCAAAGAGCATACATTTAAAAATATTGGGGAAAGGGCAGTTGAATTTCAGGTATTTAATTTAATTTGTGGTATTTGTCAGCTCTTTTAAATTTATTTTTTATGTGATTTCTTTTTCTAAATATATATTCACCACCATACTACTTTGTGTTCTTTTTCTTAAAGAGTCCTGCCGTTACATAAGCTTTAGGCCCTGCTATAGACTGAATGTTTGTGTCCCACACAAATTCATATGTTGACACTTAATCCCCAGTGTGATGGTATTAAGATGTGGGGCCTTTGGGAGGTGATTAGGTCATGAATGGGATTGGTGCCCTTATAAAAGAGACCCTAGAAGCCTCGCTTGCCCCTTTCATCATGTGAGGACACAGTAACAAAACAGCAGTCTATGAACCAGGAAGCGGGCCCTCTGCCGGAGCCTTGATCTTGGACTTCTCGGCCTCCAGAACTGTAAGAAATACATTTCTGTCATTTATAAGCTACCCAGTCCATGGTATTCTGTTATAGCAGTACAAACGAACTAAGACAGACCCCCTAAAACATGGATCCACCCTTGCAGTGACACACATCAGCAGGTAAAATGCCCACCTTACTGATCTAGCAGAACTTCAATTGGCATAACATTTGAAAACCATGAAAAAATAAAATAATAAAGGATCTAGATGACAATAATGTGGTTAGTACACATGCCAGCCATTTCAAAGCAAAGTAAGTTTTTGATGTTTTAAATTATTCATCCTGGAAGATAAGTATTTAATCTGCAACGACATGTGGATTTGAAATTCCACTGCCAAAGATAAAGAACAGAGGCTCTAGATTGTTACTAGTTATATCTCCATGCAGATTATATTTATCAATCATCGGTACTATTCAACTTTAAAGGACGCCTATGGCTAAATTAGGCCAAGGAATAAAGGTCCTTGGATAAAACTGGCCTTCACAGAACTAAGAAAGACGTCCTTCTGATCCACTCTACACAAAATGAAACCATTTAAACTCTTTAGGGAAAATTAGAGTTTCTATCTTGCGCAAAGTCAAGTCACCCTCTTGTTAGTGGATATAGGATACCGTTAACCACCAAGATACTCAAAGAAATTGGATAGTTCCCTGAAAAAAAGAGGAAGAACTTAATGCTAATGATTTAAAGCTTAATAAATAATATGAATGCTTATGCTTAATAAATATCTGATGGATTTTTCTTTTTAAAAGTGTTGCTATTACCATCAACATTTTCAAAAGTTCTGTATGGAAAGAAGAAATAGCATTTCTCATGTTGAATGTTTTTAATAGCATGAAGAGGAAAATGAGATGAAGATAAGACGTTGTTCTTATCACTTTTTATAGGAATATCTCAAAATATGTTACAGAAATTAACATGGTAACCCTTAAGTTCTAGATAATTCTGAAATAGTACCACTGTTCATTAGCTGAGCAGTCTGTTGCCTAAAGAGATGAAGCAATTGTTGAAGGTTAAGCAGCAAATCAAGCGCAAAAATTAAGGTGGGAAGGAGGGGAATAGAAACTAGAAACCTGAGCACCAATTCCCGGACTAATCCATTCCAGTAAGTTTCTTCCTAAGCTAACTGATGCTGTTTCTTCTTAAGAAGAGGCTAAGGCCCTTTTTTCAATAAACTAATATAGTTCCAGAGACAATTTAATGATCAATCTGAAGGTCATTCCAGTGGATCCAATTATGTTCCAGTGGTTCTAAACATATTGTGAACTACAGATAATTTTGAAGAATTTGATTCACAGAAAATGTACAGAACAACAAATGTGTTGTTGTAGAAATTGTTTATGTTGGAGAATGTGTTTATGATAGAAAATCCTTATTGTATAAAAATAGTCTTGTTCACACTTTGTATCTCCTCCAAATTCTGGGGAACCAAAAGAAAAAAAAGTTCTGAAAGTAGATGAATAAAATCCCAGAATCTTTTTTTTTAATCTGGAAGGGATTTAATTTTAGAGATCACCCAGTTAGACCTCAACTTTCTTGTTCTACAGACTCAAAAATTTAAGTGACTTGTCTGAAATAGTCATTTAGCTAGAGGCAGAGCTAGGACCAGAAAACAAATCTCCACTCCTACTACTACAGAACCATCACATACCACACTGCCTCTTACCAAACCTCTCCCACTCCCCAAAAAAGATAAATAAAAAAATCTTAACAGTCGATGATCATATTGAAAAATAGTCCTAGGTTATAAGAGCAGAATTCCTAAGAGCCTAAATTATTTTTGAATTGTTAATAATAAAAATGAAACTCATATTCCCAAGAGACAGACAATGGGAATACCATTTGGCTTTTACAGTTAGGGATGGTGTTAGTACAGAGGTGAAAGAAAACTAAATGAAGGGGGAAGCTGCACAGAACCTTATACTCAGCAACCCTATTTGAGCCGTATGCTGGATGCAGAGGAAAAGGAAATGAAAAGCTTTGAAATGCAGCTGTCCCACTCCCTGCGATTTCCACTAAACCCAACTATTTTTCCACCGGGATTCAACACGTGTGCAGTGACACATGGAAACAGGGTGAGCTAATGAACCCAGGGGAATAGAGAGTCCAGCATACCCGGTGCAGCACCCTGGAAGCACATGGCCACTCCCAACCTCCACCCCTCTGGATGGTAAATGTGGAAGAAGACCTAGCGATGGAAAAACCCACTTCACAGCAGAAAGGGAAAGCCAAAAAGTAACTCAGACACCTGCTTGCCATTTATTAATTATGCCGGCAGACAAAATCATTAGATCTAAAATCAGTCTAGTTGGACAATGTCTTTATTTATTAAAATCATAGCAAGAAACTCCTTTAGGACATTGGAAGATAGTGGTACCAAAAACTGATAATCAATGAAGACTGTACAAACACAGAGGAGTAAGTTGTTCTGTCAAATTTCCTTAGGTAGGTCTTATTTAGCAAAAGGAAACCTCTCGTCTGAACACAGTGCATGACAAAGCTCAAGTCATACATTGGAACGAAGCCTTCTTAATTCCATCTTTCCTTCATGTTTGTGTGTTTCTGACACTGCGCTATTAGCATATTAAATTGAATCTTTAAGTAATCATTATGATGAGAACCACATTATTGGGAAGGCCAGGCTCAGTAGATGACCTTAAGTGAGGTGGTCAGCTGCATTGTTTGCAGTAATTTGGTTTTGTGCTATATTCTTCTTCTCCTCTGTATTAAGGTCTGGTTTGAATTAAAGTCTGCAGCATGCTCAGAACTGCGAGAGTAACTGGAAGGACTCATTTTCAGCTAGTGGTCAAAAGCCTTCCTTGTAGTTCAAAGCACACTGTTTATTCATTTAATTACTTACTCATTTGTACGCATTTATTGACATCCCCACACACACCTGATGCCAAGCACTGTGCTAGGTATACATATAAAACACGACCTAGTTTCAAGCCCCATTTCTGCCAAGTATTTACTTTACAATGGATCATGATATTGAACTCCTCTCAGCCTCTGTTTCCTCTTAGGTTTATTGTAAGAACTGAATGAGATAATACACATAAAATACTCAATAAATAGTGGTTTTAGAAAGACTGCTTCTGCCTTTGAGTAGCCTAATTTGAAAATATGACAAGTATATAAACAACTAAAATGTAATATGATGTTTGCCACAACAGAGTGTATGTACCAAGTAAGATGAGAATACAGAGAAAGGAGTGGCTGATTCTGCCTGGAGTGGGGATAGTGGGAGGTCATCGATGAACCATCAAAGAGCAGGTTACCGTGAAGTGTGAGTATAGAGGGGCAGGGAGAGACATTCAGAAAAGTGAAGATCGAATCCAGGTCCCTGGAAAGTGAGAAACCCCTCCCAGTAGCAGCAGAAGAGATCATCCCCTCAGGCTGGTGACGCTCCTGTTCTTGGACGCTGGATGTCGCTCAGGTGTCGGCCGTTTCCAGCTTCACCCCCACATGTCTAGCCCTGATGCCATTTCTTCCTACTCCCACAAGCACACACTAAAGGGCCTGACTCTCCCAAGGCAGCAGTTTGGGAAAAGGATAGGGTGAAATCAGCAGATGAGTCATACAGGAAGCGGGGGGGGGGGGGGGGCGCAGAACTATTGAATAAACCTAGAGTTAAAAAAACCAAATAGTTAAAGAAACATGATACACTCAGGGTACTTAGGACTTGGTGTGTATTCTACTAGTAAAAAACTTTTTTAGTCACCAAAATGTGGAGGGGCTCTTTCTTCTGACATGTAAGAACAATAATCTGTAGTCACAAAGCAGTAAGTTTATCACTAATGAAGCAATGACCTAGTATGGAGATGGCAAATAGAAGGTACCATTGCCCCCTCCCCATCCCTGGGCAAACATTAGTAATCAATCTTGACATGCTTTCCCATTGAGCCTGGATACAACCTCAGAATCTTGCCCCTTACTGTCGTGCCTGAACTAGTAGTTCTGTGGAGAATACGCTAAAAACAAAAGATAATGAAGAACATTAGAAAGATCAGGATTGCAGACTCATTGGTCTCATTAAGCAAGTTGTATAAACAGACCCAAAGTTCTACTTAATTCTAGATATTTACTGCAAAATGGGGCAGAGATACTGTGTTGGATATTGTAGATTGGCTTACTCAACATTTATACCATTATAACTCCCTTCTAGCATACAGAAGCTGGAAAGCTAAGAAATGACATCTCCTAGTCCCTTTAAATGTAGGGTTTCAGATTTTGATTGAGAAAGATCCTCATGGAGAGAAACGCAGGGTTCTGTGTACATTTTCCCGGGAAGGTCTGGACAGACACAGCATTGTCCCATAGTCAGCAGCAGTGACAGGGGCCTCCTGATCCAGGGACTTCCTGCCCCCAGTGGAGGGAGCAACAGCTCACCTGATGCCCAGTTCTGTAATGTGAGGCTTGGGGAGTCATTCCTAGAAGCTCAGCCTAGAATTTGTTTCTTCAGCTCCCTCCTCCACAATGATTTCACAAGCCTCTTAATAGCCAGATATGTTTCTGCTTAAACAGGCTAGACTCTGTTGTCTACAACTGAACTCTGATTGGTAAAGGCTTGGAAAAAATCTACCCTAAACCATATTTGCTGAAGAAAAATATTTAGCAATGATAGTTCTAACAGCATGAATGTTTTAAAGTTCACATCCTTGTAGCTTCAGCTATTGGCTCTGTGAAAATGAATTCAAAATCTGTATTTCTACCTCCAATTCCTGACCCTTTCTGCCTTCTCTTATCTCACATTGTTTCCTGGACTTCTTCACTTGTGTGTCCTGATATCACCAAGAAGTCATATATCAGTAATTTCTTTTTTCATCTTCTCTTTCATTATCCTGGTCACCTGAACCAAAATTTCAGCATAATCTGACTTCCTCTTTCCCTCTTACCAAACCCTGACAGTTCTTCCTTTGCATCATCTCTCTTTCCCATTGCCCCTCTCAGCAGTCTAGTTTAGGCCTTTTCCAGCTCATATTTGTACTACTGTATTCTCCACCTATCTGGTTTCCCTGCTTTCAGTATCTCCCCAATCCCCTTAGCCCTCAAATTTACCCTAGCTATGACAACCCAATTCATATTCCTAAAAATCATTCTCGTCTTGACACTTCCCATTCAAACATTTCCAAACTTCCAATACTTTGAATATAAAATTCAAACAACTTAGCTTGGCATTCAAGGCTTCCAAAACCTGACTGCAACTATCTATCCAATCCCACTACTTCCCTCCTTGAATCAACAGTAAGCCAACTACAGCCAACCTGGCCTCTTGACTTCATCATCTTCTTAACACATTATTTTGAAGAACCATGTTTTGTACACTATTTTCCCTTCTTGCAGTACCCTTACTCTCTTCTCTATGTTTCGAGTAATGTTGAGTGGAAAATCATAATCCCTCCTCCATTCAAAGAGAAGAGGTAGGGCAGACTCCAGAAGCTATCTGAATGACAAATAGACAAGAATTTACTAAATTAGGAAAATAACATTTTAGATTATTTTGATTATTTTAGTTAATTGACTATTGTACATCAATTTTATTTAGATTCTAGCAGAGCTGCAACCTGGTGTTAGTCTTGTGATTCTCCAGGTAGAAAATACTGTTCAAATGGGCTGAAGCCATCGAATTATCCACAGTGGATGAGAAATAGTACCACTGACTTATAGAAATGACCTTTTTTGTGAGTCATTGAATGTAGTTGTCAATAAGGCCAGACAAGAACTTGGTTAACTTTAACCAAGTGAGACATCCACAGATGACTGGCTGGCTGAAACCCTCCATCACCACCATATATCTTCTCTGTGGCAATTTTAGGATCTGCATCAGGGATGCATTATTCATTTTATCTATCTCACCAGATGGCCTCGACTCTATTTGCATAACAATGAAACACTTAATCTTTTCCTTCATCCTCTCTCCTGTTCTGCAGTATGCTTACACCAGCAGGTAAAAGGATTCTCTCTCAGGTATGTAGCTTCTTGACACGTACCACCTCTACCTTCTTCCCACTCTGCTACTGCACTTTTCTAATAGGGGTTCTGGCATACGAGACTGAGTGATGCATCTGAATTCGCATTTGCTGAGTATGGTCTTAGGCTCATTTCGTTCACCTTGTTTGCTATGTACGTCCATATTACACAAGGGACGGATGTCTAAGGCTTCAAGTGTTATTTTTGGTCCCCTGCCAACTGTCACATCAAAATCTGAGAAGTTCCCACCATCTTCTTTCCATGTCAACCAGCTCTTCCCCAGAGGGCTGGGTGTTTCTCTTCATCCCCTTCATATTTAGTTCAAAGAACTCTAGACCCAGGCAAATGCATTTTTTTCTATTCTAAGATGTGTTCTACCCCTAGACAAAAGTCTATCTTCCTATTGTTTGCAACCATGATTTAGAGATCTAAATCCCATTCTCAGATCCCATCTTAGTAACCAGTCTTTACTTTTTAAATTATCACTCACCCAAAGTCACAGAACTTAATTAGGAAAAGTGGATGATAATTTTCCTATGTGTGAAGTCTATCAATTTTTTTTTCTAGAAGCTATTGCCCAAATACACTTCTAAACCCATTCCTTTTCCAACAAATGGGCTCAGCAAGTCTTTTTTAGACTTTCCATCCCAACCGTTGTTCTGGGGAAAGACATATAATAGGCTACATCAAATCTCCATATAGCCACGTATGGGGAATCATAACTTCCATTTTTCACTCAGAAAGGTTAATTTTCCCCTGATACTTAAGGCCTTCCTTGATGAATCCTGATTCTTCCCAGATTAACATTCTGGTCTTTGTCCCATATTAATTTCCTTTTCTCTTTCCTCCAAGTCACATTCTTCCACTCTCCATTCCCAAGAGCCAGATATTGGTTCACTTTTATTCTCGGGAGTGTTCATGCTCCTTCTTCTCCAGATAGTCCAGATTGTCATGTACTTCTCACCATGAGGAGGCTCACATTTATTGTGTCTACCTCGCCTTGCGGTAGGTTTTCATCTCCTCTTCCTCTTGTCACATTTCTCTACCTTTTATTCTCCTGAATCAGGTTTCAATTCTCTTCTATCTTATTAGAATCCTGTGTTTTCTGGTTTTCTTATTTCTTCAATTGTCTATAAGAACTTTGTATTCAATTCTTTTTTTGCAAGCCAGATTGCATTTAGATCCTGTATATCTGCTTCTTCCCTCTGACAAGATAAACAGAACACATTCTCTAGTTTACCCCTAGCTCCATTTCTAAGAGCTCAGGAGTTCTAAACAGTTCTAGGATTAGAACATGAAATAGAATTCTTGTTCTTTGTGAGTTGTGTTCATAACTGCTTTGGTTGACAATATAGTTAATCATAAATTTCCCTGACAAAAAAGCAGATAACTGCTCTGGAAATTACCCATTGTACTGTATTTACCTACTGAGCCACAAAGCTTGGGCCCCTTCAGAAATGTAAAACTCTCCTATCTCCCATCTTGTAAACTAGAGTGATTAAAAGCTTGGATTTCATCATTCATCAGGCCTTGCCAGGTAACCCCTGTTATGTGATCTCAGAGGGCTATGTACCCTTCCTTCGTAGTTATTATCAATTATTTGAGTGATTATCTGCTTAACATCTGAATTCTTAATATTGACACCTACCATCACCCTCTAATTTGCTACTTGTTACCTAAAATATGGATCACAGACAAGAGTTTTCACAAATATCACACTGAATATTCAGCAGTCTATGGTAAGCTAACATTTCAACTTGCAGCAAAGCCAAACAAGAATGACGGTGCATTTGTAGGCATGTGCGGTGAAAGCAGACGGGGTGCCAGTCCTCAGGTCCTGCAGAAAGCAAATGAAGAAGCTTCTGCTCAGGCTGCAGAGTCACTGCAGAAGATTATGAACATCCTTGTTCACGCCAGACCCTCCTGGGCAACAGAGCCACAGGAGACATCTCAGTGGAAACGGCTACATGGCTTCAACTCTAATAACCTGGGCGTGATGTAGGGCAATTAGCCCCAGGCTGCGGCCTCCAAGGTGTGTTTTTGATCTCCTTGCAAGAGGCATGCCTTCCTCGTGTGGTTCAGAGCAACCCCAACCGCTCCACCATCCGTGCACCCCCCCACCAGGAAGAATCAAGTTTCTTTTCTCCTGCTTTCAAACTATAACACATTAAACAATTTTTCTCCCGACCATTTAGCAATTTTTTGTGACTTCTTAAAACCCATTTTGTGCTTGTTCTTAGGTCAAGGAAATCTGAAGTAGAACAAATATGTTGTATCTACGTATGCCTCTATGAGTTGGATGTTAAACATATTCCTTATTGCGGATAGAAGTATGAAAATATTTTTTTAACTCTTCCCTACAAATACAGAGAGACAGAAAGTAAATTAGCTATTGCTGGGGGTAAGAATGAGGGGTGACTATAAATGG
This sequence comes from Tapirus indicus, assembly GCA_031878705.1. Taxonomy (NCBI): domain Eukaryota; kingdom Metazoa; phylum Chordata; class Mammalia; order Perissodactyla; family Tapiridae; genus Tapirus; species Tapirus indicus. The sequence continues at coordinate 45,993,943 of CM062925.1, forward strand.
ACTTAAGATTTCTTTTTAGGGTGATGGAAAGGTTCTAAAATTAGACTGTGGTGGTGGTTGTATAACTCTGTAAATACACTCTAATTCTTTAAATTGTTCATTGAAATTGTACATTGAATTTTATGGTATTTAAATTATCTCTCAATAAAATTATTTAAAAACAAAACAAAACACTGCCCTAAAGGGCTATGGATTTGCTTCAGGACATCTACGGACCCTCCAAAATTATAAATTTTATTTTTCTAAGGAGAGGAAATATAGCTTCTACCAGATTCTCAAAGGGATCCGAAACTCATAGAGCTTTTAGAACCAGTTGATCAAACTGTCAATTTCCTTCTAGCACTAAAATTCTATGATTCTAAAACCTTAAAGTTTATTTTAACATTACTGGCTCAATTACAATGATAAATAAAGTTTTGCCTCCAAAGCATTCGCAAGTCTGTTTATTTAGTCAATAATCTTGATGGATTGGATTATATGTACTAAAATATTTATTGTGCAAATTTGAAGTATTATTAATAGCATTATCATTTGATTGTATTTGATATATTCTATTATAGTTACCTGCATTTGGTCTATATACACAGAGTTTTTAATCATAGCTGCATCTGTAATTTGTATACCAATTGCATATCGTGATGGTATTTGTACCTCCAATTTTTTTCTCATATTGGAGATCTATAATTCCAAAGGTGGTAGAACTCACAGATCCTCCACAATCCTTTCACTAGTGTGCAAACTCTTCGGTACTGAAGGAAACCAGAATATGTTACCCCGAAATATGCCACTTTGGCATACTGATTATTTTGAATTAAAGGCACTTAAGAAACAGTAGGTACAAGAAAGACACTGACTCTCCATTTTCTTCCTGAAAGCAAGAGATCAAACTCCCATGTGAAAGGTACCATCCAGTACCAGGAGGAAAGAAGACATTCTTATCAGCCCAGAGGCGGCACCAGAGGAATCTGCAGACAAACCTCACTCCATTAGTTCCCTCTCATATATTTACCTTCCCACAGTTTGTCACCCTTAGAAGCCTAAAACTACTTTCCTTTGTCCTGTCATTATCCTACAGATTTCTTGTTCTTTGTTGAAGATGCTATATAAGCTGGAATTCTAAGCTGTCATTTTGAGTTACTTTTGGTTTAGGTTTCTCCCCCATGATGTGTGCTGCACATGTTAATAAACTGTTTTTCTCTTGTTAATCTGTCTCTTTGTTCAAGAGTTGCAGCTGAAAACCTAAGATGGGTAGAGGTAAAGTTTTGCCTCTCCTATAGTACCAAAGATAAAGGAGAGTCAACAGATATAAAGGGACCAAAAAAACGGTGGGGGGAATTCTTATGTATATCTTATGTAAAGAGAAAGACAGACTGGAAATTTTTAAGCAAAGTTGCAATACAGAGACAGGAAAAGGCATTCCTGGGTAAGAGTGATATTTATGCAAGAGGTTGGGTTGGAGTCTTGTGTACAGGCCATCAACTGTCAGCCAACGATGCTTACTAGGTTAAGAGTTCCTTGATGGCAAGGAACATATCTAGTTTACCTAATATGCAAAAATAGGGCTTTATACATGGTAAGTATTCAGTGTTCATTAAATTCCAATGTGATTTTACATTGCATAGTGGTTGGTAGTAAAGAAAGGACTGGATGTAACCTAAGTGTCCATCAAGAGGGGACTGGTTAAATAAATTGCTACTTTCAAACCATTATAATAGTGAAGAATGTTTACATGTGCTGTTATAAAATGATCTCCGGAATATACTATTAAGTGAAAAAGGCAATGTGCAGAATATTCCCATTGAAGTAAAAAATAAATAGGGAGATTTTATATATAATATAATATTTCTGGAAGGATATAGGAGTCTATTTATGGTGGATTCCTGTAGGGAGTAGGACTGAGTTTTGTAGGTGGATAGAGAATTGCTTTTCATTATACACTTTTTAATCCTTTTTGGGTCTTTTAATTTATAAATTCATTAATTTTTCATTTAAAATCTTTTAAAAATAATATCATGGAAAATTCAGTATCACCATGTATTCAGCTCTTTCACATACCTTATCACATTTAATGTAAACGACTCGTCTTATGGATGAAGAAACTGAAGCTCAGAGACCATTAGTGATTTGCACAATGTCACACAGCTTGACAGTAAACAGCCTACCCAGGACTTGACCCAAATCCTTGGGCTGTACATCCACTGACACTTTTCACAACTCCCACAGACCAAGAGCATATGGATATAGAACAACAGTACATCTTAACATTGTTAAGCCAGTTTAATTCTGTGCTCAAGCATGTTGCTTTGCTACAGATGGCAGGTCAAGCTTAAAACTACTGCATAATATTTTCAACAAATTTCCTCCTCCTTCTAACTTTTATAATCCTTTCCTAGGGGGCCCATGTTCTTCATTTACCTGCCTCTTATCTCTGGCTTTACTAATAGAGGATTATGTCTTTGTACCAACTCTTATTTCCAGCTTATACATTACTTCTATTGCCCCAGCTATAATAAGACCCTGAACTCCTGATCTGCCATCTTGGTTCTCCCATGCTACATTCATCACTCCTCTCCAGTATCTTTTATTCTCTCTTTTTTCACTGAACTCTAACTTCTACCTATTTCCATTTCTTTTTTCTAAGTACTACATTACCTCCCCTTATTCTATACAACTTCCCATCCCCCAACCATCTCCCAAGTCCCCAAAATATAGATCTTTATTAAGAGTTCCTTCTGTTCCACTGAGCTTGGCTATTTTGATACCTTTTAGCCCAGCAAAAATATTCTGATATTTTTGTACACTATTTTATGATTATACCACACTCTTTTTAAAAAATTATTTTATTGATGTCATATTGGCTTATAACATTGTGTAATTTCAGGTGTACATTATTATATATCAGTTTCTGTACAGACTGCATCATGCTCACCACCAATAGTCTAGTCTTTATCCATCACCATATGTGCCCATTTACCCCTTTTGTCTTCCCTTCCACCCCCTTCCCCTCTGGTAACCACTAGTCTGTTCTCCTTATCCGTTTATCACACTCTTTAACAGCAACTAAACTGCATTTCTCCTACATTAAAATGATCGACAACATACCTTAAGAATACTTTTGTTTAAACTAACAACCGTGACCCCATGGTTGGCAGTATAGCACAGCAGTCAGAAGCATGGCTCTGAAATTAGTTAAATCTGGGTTTGAATCCTAGTTCTGTCAATTAATAACTGTGTGAGCTTGGGAAATTTTCTTAATCATGTCTATTTCCCCATTTGTAAAATGAGGATAACAGTACTTGCTTTATAGGTTTTCTGTGGTGATGATTGTGTGAGATACACAAGCAAAGTGCTTGAGATATTAGTGAGCTCAACGTAAGTGCCAAATAAATATCCCTCCTTTTGTCCTCATATCTCCATCAGCTCTCTATAACCTTGCAAAACACATCCTTCTCTTCCCCAACCCCATTCCACGAAACTTTCAGCCTCAACACCTATCATCTTTGTGGAGATCAAGAAAATTAATCTTATCATACCACTTACCTTAAGAAGTTCATATGAAAAACACCAAATGGGCATCCTCTGGCATACACTATTTTGTGCCTTACCCTTTTTGCAGTATGGTAAAAAATTTCTCCTAAATCATAAAACTCTAGATTCTAATCTTAAAGAGTTAACCCATTTTTTTTTTTTTTTAGTAAATAATGAAAATCTTCTCATGCTGCATTAAAATTCACAAAAAAAGTTATCCAGTGTTCATTTACATTAATTATAGTTGAGATTGCCTATGGCTAAGCCAGAGAATGTACTCCAGGCTTAAGTTCTATTTTTAGACAACTGTTCTGAGGATCATCAGACACCTGTCCTATTTAACAGCTGGAATATTTAACCACCATAGTGCTTTTAAAATAGCAGAAAAGCCAACCACAAAGACATATTTTAAACAAGGGGGTTTTAGTATTGAAGATCATGATTTGAATTCTTTCAATACTGTCTTAATAGAAGTATATTAAGATCCAAGATAATACAAGGCTGTGACTCCAAACAAAGTGAGATGGAGAAAAAAATGGATTTGCCTGAAGACAAATGAAAAGAAAAATTTCTTCCTCAACTCTCTACTTCTATACCTTGATTGCAGTTCCTGGAATCAAGTAAGAATGAGCTTGGGTCCCATAAAATCCCCACGGGAATGGAGAAGGGAAATTTTGAAAAACTCTAATGTGCCAAGGTGTCTTTTGAGCTGGAAGGAATCTTCAGAAATTTCCCTGACCCTAGTCAAACTCCAATCCCTTTGTTTTACAGAGCAGGAAACTGAGGCTCAGGGAGTTAAAGTGACAGTCTGAACATAGATTCTAAAGATTGTCAAAGGAATCGGGGTAATAGTGAGATTCAACATAATATAATTTTTATTTCTCACCCAGCCCCAGGGTATGAAACATAATTGGTCTAAGCATAATGACTATGGTAACCAATCCTTACTGGGTAGAGACTGGGTTACAATTAGGTATGTAACCCAGTATCAGTCAAACTGATATAAGAGAAATTTTCTGTGGGGTATGATTTCTGGAAGGGATTTTGATCCCTAATAAAAAGAGAAACAGTGAGGAAGATTACATCTTCTTGTGAAGGCAGTAGTTTGAGGATGCAATTCCTGGAACTGCAGCAGCCATATTGAAACCTTCCCATGACAAGCATTAGAATGAAAAGTCAGCCCATGGATAGGAAAGATGCAAAGAGCGGTGGTCACTGATAGTATTGTTGAACTACTCCACCCAAGTAGAGATAATTATCTTTAGATTTCTCATTATCTGAGATAATTCAATATCTTTAATATTGAAATATGATAATTTGATAGTCAAATATTATGTGACTTACAGTCAAGTGCATTCCTATCATCTACAGGGTTAAAAATCCAAGTCTGTGATAATTTACTAGACTATGAGCTCCTAGAAAGCGGGGACTATGACTTATTTGTCTTTGAAACCACAGAAACCGGCATAGTCTAGGAAAAAGACAGGGCTCAGAATGTTTGTTGTTGCAGGATTATAAATGGCATAGCCACTTTGGAAAATAGTTTGGTAGTTTCTTATAAAGTTAAGCATAAGCTTACCATATGACCCAGCACTTTCACTCCTAAGAATCTATCCAAGAAGGTGAAAACATATATTCACACAAAGATATGTACACAAATGTTCATAGCAGCATTATACATAACAGCCAAAAACTGGGAACAAACTAAATGCTCTTCAGCTGGTGAATGGTTAAACAAAACGGTGTAACCATATAACGGAGTAGTATTCAGCAATAAAAAGGAATAAAATATGAAATATGCTACAATATAGATGAACCTCAAAAACATTTGCTAAGTGAAAGGAGTCAGACACAAAAGACTATATATTGTATGATTCCATTTATGTAAAGTGTCCAGAATAGGCAAATTTACAGAGACAAAAAAGATCAGTGATTACCCAGGGCTGGGAGTAGGAATAGGGATTGACTGCAAATAAGCACAAAGGAATTTGGGGAGGGGAAGGTAATTGAAATGTTTTAAAACTGGATTGTGGCAAGGGTTATGCAACTCTATAAATTTACTAAGAATCATTGAATTGTGCACTTTCAATGGGAAAAATTTATGGCATGTAAATTATACTCCAATAAAGCTGTTACAGATAAAAATGTGTCAAGTTATTGAAATATAACAAAAGTTTACTGAGTTAATGAAATACATAAAATCACCCAGCTGAGGATTCGATACAGACAACTGTCTACCTAACACTGCCCCAGAAGGCACAAGGACGCAAAGATGTTGCCTTCAGGTGGGTTAAGAGACATTGTTCAGTCCAAAGTGAGTGAAGCAGATAAAAGAGTACTAAAAGCTCAAAGCAAGAAGCAGTCATTGAGAGCTGGATTTTAAGGGAGATATTCTGAACAGGCAGAACTTCAACCAGGTTTGGAAAAAAAGAAAGTATTTGTGGCAGAAAAGAAAACTGTTCAGCACATTCTGGCAGTGGAAAAACAAACCAGGAAAGGGAAAATGCACAATGTTAAGTGTTAGGTTGGGTGTTTCATTTGTGTTCAGAAAGGGCTATTTACAGTCAATTAGGTTTTAAATTAATATTCACAATTTTTAATTTAATGTTTTCTTAAGCCTTTGAGATCAACATCTAAATCTTCTACTTAAAAATCTAATAATCAGGGGCCACCCGGTGGCGCAGCGGTTTAGTTCTCGCTTGGCAGCCCGGGCTTCGCGAGTTCAGATACCAGGCGCCCGCGGACGAACTGCCTGTCAGCCATGCTGTGGCGGCGTCCCATATAAAGTGGAGGAAGATGGGCACGGATGTTAGCCCAGGGCTGGTCTTCCCCAGCAAAAAGGGGAGGATTGGCAATGGATATTAGCTCAGGGCTGGTCTTCCCCCCCCCAAATATCTAATAATCACTATATAAAACAAGAAAAATCATTCTCATATATTCTTTTATTAACGTTCAATTAACTCATGTTGAACAGGTTAAACTCACTTAAGTAGTTCTGTTTAAATATTTTGTTAATTATATTTTATCCCTTATTTTAAATTATACATTTAACAGATTTGATTTTTGGTAAGCATTTCAAATGCCTGAGCAGACACACTTACAACCCTAACAAGTAAGATCTTCCTCAGTTCCTACATAACTCTTATAGATCTAATAAATTATATCTATAAAAATGTGAATCAAAATTTTTCTTAAATATTACAAAACTGATTTTTAAAATTGCTCAAATTCTATTACACTTTTCCACTTAAGTCACATGTCTAAACCAAATACATATGTCAAATGGAAATCACACGTGTAATCTCTCAGATTAAATAGCAAATATATTTTCCTAATGATTGTGTAAAATGTTCTTATGTAAAAGCCTAAGTGCCATGGGCTTGATTTACTTCATTGTATTCATATTTAATTCTAAACCTTCCTGAATATCAAGATATTAACTTAATTAATGGAGATTTATCATCTCGGGTAGGATGAAGTTATTAAAGCAAAGTCCTAGGGCCCTGATACAGTTATTTATTGTTCAGAAATTTAAGACCAGACAGTGGGACTTGAAATCTACATCTCCATGATTTTGCTGGAATCACAAATGGACTGTGCCTTTTTTTATATATACTGTGTCAACAGGCCCATGCCACTCATCAAATCAATTTTAATCATCTAACTGGGATATCTAGAATTCTGTACCCTCACCCTGGTTGCAATTAACTTCCTTCATGCTTTGATTTGATGTCATTAATCTCTTTACTGCCTTCTGGGATTCTGCAAACTTTCCTATTCTTCCAGTACTGATTGGATCTTGCATGCCTCTCATACTTTGGTCTGGCTCTGGACATAACCTGTAATCTTTTTAATGACACACGTGGCTTTGCAGAGGATCTGGCCCACAGTGTCCTATGTCCTTTAACAGAGATCTCTTGCCAAAGAACAAGTGTCAAAGAAGAAGGTCTGTAAGGTCATGAAACTGACACTCAGGTCATGGAAAGTTCAAGATGGAAGGTAATCTACAGCATTGGAATGGTCAGAATGGAAGTCAGGCAGAGAATGAGTTCAACAGGGTCGAGGAAGACCTCACTGGGTGAAGTAATAATAGGCGTCTAATGGAGGAGAAGAGAAGACAGCAGGTCCAAGAATGTGGTCATAAAGGAGAAATGACCTGTTCAAAGTTTCTGGTAAATTCATGATGGTAAAATCCGGGGTAACACCATGCCCACGTGTGAAAACTATGCAGTGAAGGTGAAGGTGTGCAATGTTACAGAGGTTGAAAGATTTAGAAGGAGCTTAATTTTTACTAATGAAGATGTAAAATTAGGGTTGATGGAAAAGGTAAAGTGAAGAGCTCCAGCTGTCTAGTAGAGAGAATCTCATAGCAAAAACATCCCCATTCAACTAACATTCTGGACAATACAAGCAATAAACCACCTGCCTCTTCATTTTAAGCAACATCTGAAACATCAAAAATTCCAACTGATAACAAGAACTGAGAAAATACAGTCGTTTTAGAGCTGGTGGTGATAATGGAATTTGATCTGTGGCAACTTTAAAAATAGTTTTATTGAAAATAAAGTTGTGGAAAAGTGATGAAAATGACATCCATGTTCTTTTACCACATTGTACTAATCTCATCCATATTTGAAATTATATTTCAAGATTGGTCTGCGCTGTCTTCTATATACTTGCAAATGTTTCTGAATTAGATGGTGTGTGTTTCAAACAGAAAAACTGAAATGCAAGAGGCTAAGAAACCTCTCATTTCCCATAAAATTCCTAGCATGAAAGAAGAGGAAAAACTACTGAGACTCAATTTGTTTCCCTAATCACTGCCTGACTTCATCATTCCATCCTTAATTCAAGTGTACTTGTTAGAAATTTAGCGGAGAAAAGTGAAGACAAATTTAACCTGATCTTTGTCAGAGATATCAACTACATTTTTGGTCAAAATTTTAGTTTTAAATAGAGTTGCCAGATTTATCAAATGAAGTACAGAATACTCAGTTAAATTTGAATTACAAATAATTTTTTTTGGTAGAAGTATGTCACAAATATTGCATGGGACATACTTGTACTAAAAAATTATTTGTCATTTATTTGAAATGCAAATTTAACTGAGGGTGCTGAATTTTATCTGACAACACAAGTTCTAAAGTGAGTCGAGTTTAGTAACTTGAAATAAAACGGCCATGAATCAGGAGTATTTGACAAATACTGTTAATAAGGGTAATAACCTAATCCAAACCACTAATCTCATTCCACTCTCTATCCTTCACTCCCATACTTGTAATATATTTTAAAATTTAGTCCGTATTCGTATACAGCCAATTAGGGAGTCGAGCGAGTAGTAACTTTGAAAAGCAGCTTGGCTCTAATGGAAAATCAATCCTTTTATCAGTCAGAAGAAGGCATTCCAGATTAAAACTCCTCTATTATTTATGTCAATATTTTTAGCTAATAAGAAAATAAGCACAGTTTGTAGATAGTTGTCACAACTTACTAAATCAGCTAAAACTTTGCCTGTTTAATAACTGATTTACATGTCATATAAATTTCTATTTAGATTAGAATCTAAATAGTAGATTATTGACTTCACTTGGTAATTGAAATTAAAACCCCAAATCCTCAATTCATTGTGGGTCAGTAATAAAAAATTATCCCCATTAAATGGGTGTCAAATGCATGAGAGTAAATGAAATTCCCGGAGAAGGGAGTGAAGAGAAGACAGAATGTTCATGACATCAGGACAGGCAGGGAGAGGAGAGGAAGAAAAAGGGTTAGCAAATGAATTTCTATCAAGGCATGGTAGGCAGAACAATGACCCCACCAAATGCCAATGCCCTAATCCCTAGAACCTGTGAATGTTACCTTACATGGCAAAAGAAACTTTGCAGATGTGATTAAATTTATCAAGATGGGGAGATTATCCTGGATTATGTAGGTGGACCCAAACTAATCACCTGAATCTTTAAAAGTAGAAAACTTTTCCTTTCCGCACAGGACCAGAGAGGTGGCAACACGAGAAGGACTCAGGGACTGTCAAAATACCGGTTACCCCACCTTTTTGGATTAGAATCTACCCATGTGGCTATGGTGACACAGATACTATTTTTAAGTCATAAAATAAGATGAAAAAAAGAGGCAGATTCCAACAAATATTTAAGCTGTGAAAGCAGAAAACTATTCAAAATTTTGTTATTCCCTAGGAAGCCTTGTACTCTCTTAAGCATATACTGGGAACTCACACTTTAAAGGCTGTTTTAAAGAAAAGATTTGGGTATGGGTGTGAATAGTTAATGTCATTTAATATGTGAGTAATCAAGCAAAAGTCTTCCTTATTGTTTAGAAAATATTAATGTTTTATTGTAGAACTTATGTGTTACAAAGACCTTAAAGATAAAATAATCCAACATCATTCATTTATTACATAAATGCCTTTTCCTCATTCTTCATGTGACATAAAATGAATTTCTCTAACAAAATGAAGACAGAATTCTTAATTGGATGACAGTAGTATGAATAATTCAATAGAAGCAACGAATTTAAGTACTGACACACTGACACATTTAAAAAGCTAGAAAAACCTAGTCTATTTGTAAAATTTTTCAGGTTAAATTGAAGAAAAGCTACTCAGCCAGAATGAACATTTAGCACTTTAATCTCAGATAATGAATTGGTTAAAGAATCTGGTGGCAGGTTATTAAATAATTTGCATTCACTAGCAGAAATCAGCAGTACTATGGCAAAAATCTATCTGACAAAATTAAATGGGATGCTTTTGCTAACAAAGAGTGACCATGTAATTTAAAAGTAAGTCTAAAAATTGGCTGGTTAACACTATTTCGTTTTCAACATTTTGAATTCTCTTCTTTATGGATGGATTCAGCATAGTTTTTAAGAAAAGCCCCCCAAACTTGACTTCTTTCCAGCTTCTTCTCCAAGAAAATGTGATTAAATCATAACAATTGTTTCTAACTATGAATGAATGTCCCACATAAAATAAGATATTTACAAATTGCAAGTATATAGTCTTCAGTATATCTGGGAATTATGTAAACGAAAAACAGCTAGTCAGTGTCGGTTCAGGAAGGCATGATTTTGAACAACGTTTTGTCTACACAGTTGAGTTTTCTGCTTAGCTAACTTTCCTTTCTTGTCTTCATTTGTCAACATCACAAAGATTTTTAGTTTATTCTAGAGTATTCATCATTACTCAACTTATAATTTCAACCTAAGCATGACTCAGAATGCTTTCGATTTTCAGTCCTCCACAGCCTTTGGCTACTTAAAGGTTACCTGTCTCTGGTGTCCACATCAGTCAGCTAAAGTCGGGAAACTCTGATCCTACATTCTGATGATTTTCCTCAGAAAAGTGAAGACAGCTGTTGGGTAGTCAGTCTGAAGCACTTGCCTTCTGAATATAAATCAGATGCCTCTTAAATTTCAGTTCTTTCTTTCCTTATCTGTATTCATTCAGTGGCTGATGAAACCGTACTATATCTTCCAAATTATTTCTCTGCAGAAGGAATTGTAAAGTCAATATAAATCAGCTGAGAATTTTTAAAAGAGGCAATAAGAGGCTTGAGGGAAATTCAATGAATTATAAGCTTTCTGATACATGATTCTGATTTAGGTCAGTTTTCAGGTAACCGCTTTTATTTGAAGGTCAAAGAAGAATTCATCTGAACTGATGCTTTCATTTGGGCGAAATCTGTAATAATTCGAAACTGCAAGTGTTAACTACATTTATTATACAACATAAACATTAACACCTTCCAAAGACAAGGGATGAATGCTCTGCAACTAAAACCAACAAAGAGAAATTTTGTGGAGAACAGACAGACTGCAATGATTCTATGGGCCCCCAGGATTTTGCCTTCCCTTGAGATGTCTCAGTGCCTGGTCGGCAGCTGGTGACGGAAAGGTCAGAGTAAGCTGCACCATTAATCAATAGTATAGAGTCAGGGTGGGTAGCTAGTGGGGGGAGGGGAGAGAGACTTAACAGTGGGAATAAGAAAAGGAGTAGATTCTGAGAAGGTAAATTAATGGGTTCTAAATGAGAAAAATAATACTGGGGACTATGGGAGTGGCTAATGTCCAGATTTTGAGTTATGATAAAATCTGGCTCATTCTTGGAATGGTTTTATTTCTACAATTTCTGATGATGTGAATAAAGGAAAGATTCCTATAATTTCAAATTTCTCCTCCAAAAGTTTAAGCATTGGTAAATTTAGAGGATATACTAGTAGAGTTTGCAAAACAAACAAAAACAAAAAAAGTATTATTTTAGTAATGAATTTGCAGACTTGCCATTAGTGTTTAATTTACTCCAAGCGTAACTGTGGATAATTTGTGGTTCTATATTTAAATTCTCATAAGTATGAAATAATCATATACAATCCACTGATTTCAGAGACGTGATATGGATAGTTAGTGTTTTTTCAAATGTCAGTAAAGATCTACTTCAAATTCCCACTAAAGTTGCCTCACAAGTGCTACTATTTCTAAGGTTTATAGTTTGTGTGTGTGTGTGTGAGGAAGACCAGCCCTGAGCTAACATCTGTTGCCAATCCTCCTCTTTTTGCTGAGGAAGACTGGCCCTGGGCTAACATCCGTGCCCATCTTCCTCTACTTTATATGTGGGATGTCTGCCACAGCATGGCTTGATACGCGGTATATAGGTCCACACCCAGTATCTGAACCTGCAAACCCTGGGCTGCTGAAGAACAGCAGGCAAACTTAACCATGATGCCACTGGGCTGACTGGTTTATAGTTTTTCAAGCATTAAACAGGGAAATTTAAATAAGTTCAGTACACTAATAAATAGATATTTTTAAATATTTGTTTAAATTATAACTTTAGCATATTGTAATTTAAAGAAAAAATTTAGAGATCTTTTAATCTGATTCCCTTCATGGTACAGGTGAGGCAGTGATGCCCACTAACTCCCTGGGTACCCAAGTTCACACTGCGAATTAAGGTCAAAGGCAGAAAGTGAACCCAGGTCTCCTAATTCCTGGTCCACCTTCCTTTCCATTGTATCACATTTTACCAGAAAAATAAGTTTAAAAAATAAATAAGTACTGTAATGCTGAGATATTAGCAGAAATGCTCCATTGCTAATGTTGTTTTATGCTGGTCAGTGTTCAGTATGAGCAGACTATAATCAAAATTAGAGAGAAGATAGAAAAGAGGAAACATATGCTGGCATAATTATCATATCTTGATCATGTGTTTGTAAAACATAGGAAAAAAACTAGCATTCAGTGGCCCAGATATAAGTTATATTTAAAGAAATATGGCTATTCTGGGAGAACTTTTTTAAGCAACAAGAGATAAATTAGGATAAATTTTGCTGTTATTGTAGGAGTAATAGGAAATTCATCAATTACTTCATTTTTTTTTTTTTAGTGAAAGGAAATGGCCAACATTCAAGAATTTGCATAGACCACTATAAGGATGTATAAATTTTCTCACATTTATTTCTTTTCTCATGTCCAAGAGAATTAGAATTGCTTAGGCATATTTGTCCCCAGGGCATAGTTGACAATTAAATGCAGTGATGCTTGCTCTGTGGTTTTCAAACTTGATTAAAGGGTCTGATGGAATAAATGTGTGTTCTGATTGATAGCTTTCTAAATTTGATAAAGAAAATTATAATTACAGCCAATCTTACCTGACGCTCCAAACAAAATATTTACAGTATGCGGTGAGGACCTCTTTGTCCTATTTATGACCTTTAAAATCGCTTAGAAATTATAGCTTAACTGGATGCTTTGATATGATTAAATATGTATTTAGCTGACTACCTAAGGTTGACATGACAAAAATAAAAATGTAAACCAGTGGTTTCTTTTTTTTAGTTTCCCTTAGAATTATTTATGTCTGAAGTCAAATGAAATTTTTTTCAAGTAATGTCTATTATAGAAAATAAAAATAGAAGATACTGTACTTTTTCTCAGAAAAGAGTTTCTACAATTTTAAATATATGCAATATTTAGGGGACTCATATAAATCTATATCAGAAAGAGACATGGAGAAACTGGAATACAAAAGGCAGCTATTTATCCTATTTCAAATATAGCCAGAATTAAGATCTTTTACTTAGATTCCTTCACTTTTTATCATCTTTAGTACCTCTTAATTCTTCCTTTAATTTTTCCTTATGGCATAAATCTCTCTTCCCACGATTTGAGTCCAATTCTCATTTTCCGCCTTCAACAGAGGTAGAACATTGGGTGGGTCCTATAATATGTGATAACCTCCAATAGACAAGAATTTAACAGTTTACAAGCAAAAGTTTTGTACTGTTAAGGATGGCTTATAAATGCATTGTTTCTGTTAAAACTGGGTACGCTGGTGAAGGCTCAGGACTGTCACTCTGATTACAGACTGAGATATAGTCCCTTCTCAGGGTCCTTTATTTTGATTGTAGCTAATGACAAAGAACTCACTTTATTGTCATCTCCCACTATCCCTTTACCCAATGAGAGGCAGGTAGGTATGGGATGTGGGGATAACAGTGGTTTATTTCTCTCTTACACAGAAGTCCAGATGTAACCATACATAATTGCCACTTAGATCCCATTGTCCAGAACTGAATTACTGGGCCATGCCCAGCTGCAAGGGAGAGTAAGAAATGCAGCCTTGATTTGGGGAAGCCATGTGCCCAGATGAAGACCAGGGGCTTTATTAACAGAGAATAAGTGGAAAATGGATTTGGGGGAACAACTAGCATTCTCCTCCACACTCTACTCCACACATTTTAACATTGTATTTTAATAATCAATCAGCTGTGCCTAGGATCTGTCATAGGAATTTCTTTAATCTCAGTTGGACTCTCAGCCAAAATAACATTATTTATGGTTTTCAAGCTACTAAATTGTACTTCATGGAGAGAAAAAATAAATTGGAATCAAGGAGAGTACAGAAGAAGAAAATAAAATCTCTAAACATCAGGTTACCTAGAATTTGTAATAAGACAAGCTCAACGTATATTTTAGAAGTGAAGAAAACAACTACATAAATAGATTTCTCTATAGGGAAATTTCTTATTTAAATGCATTTATTTTGTTTGTTAAGTGCTTGGCTCTGATCTTTTTTTCTAGTGACCTGCTGCAGGTTTTCAAAATAATATGAAGTGTTACATGAAAGGGACAGCACTGAGTCACAAAACTTGGCTTTGTTTGAGAATTCTAAAACGTGGCCAGTTTATTACCATGCCAGAACATTTCAAGGTGCTTCACAAAAGATGTACAATTACTTACCAAATGTAATGCAATCTGTGGTGCCAAGATAAGGATTGAAAGCAGAAGGAAACAAGTGAGTCATTACAACTATTGGCTTCTATTTTTGACAAGATTATAAAGGAATTGCCCGCCTTAGGTCTTAGCTGCTTCCTATGTGAATATGCACGAAGAATGTAGGTGTGGTAAATAAAACAGAAGAAGCTATTTTAATACATTTTCATAACATCTGGCACATACTTTTAAACTGAGTTCATTGAATGCAATCTGATCCTCAAAAAAATTATATTACATTAAAAATTGAAAGAAAAAAAAGATAGCTCTTCCTACTTTTGCTAAAATAAGATCCTGATTTGGTGTCCTCTAAATTCCTATCTACTTGCATTCTATTTAGTATTATTTAAATTATCTCTGTTGAATCTTTCAATATATAAATGTTTTTCTTTTTCTTTTTGACCAGAATTATTGGGTACACAATCACTAACACTTCCAGCTTTCTGGGCTTTGTGTAGGAGTTGGGGGAAAATTAGATGAAGATAATTTTTTTTTAATTACATACTTTTCTGACTTACTATAGCCTCAAGCAGAGAGTCACTCTCTGATCCTCATCCTTCCACTGGATTCACAGCTTCTTCACTGACATCTCGGCCTTTCTGGCCTTTGTACACTTTTGACTTAACTTTTTGTGTCTTTGGTAAGCATACACAAAACCTGAAGGAATGCCTTAAAAAGATGGCTAATAGTCAGAATGGCAAGCACGAATCTGGGATTTCCAGTGAGGATATCTTATGATAAGTTTAATTTAATTTCAAACTAGGGATCTCTAGCAGCACCAGCAAATAAATCTGACAATGAGGGTTAACAGAAATCACAAGTGCTATGCTGCTGAATTTTTATACTCAGTGTTCAACACTTTTTCTTTAGTGGTAATAGCAGTATCAATAGCTAACATTTACTGAGCATTTACTATGTATGGACACTGTTATATGTACAGTATGCATTCTCTGATTAAATGCTCACAACAATCTATAAAGTAGGAATCATTTTCTTTCCAGTTTTACTCTTAAGGTAGCTGGATCACAAGGAGGTCAAGAATTTGCCAAGGTTACACAGCTAGGATGTGGCAGAGGAGAGAAACCAACACAGGCAGTCTTACTACAGAACTCATGTTTTGCTCCCCACACTAATCCATCTTCCTCCTTTGTTCACGACCTAAGTCATAGCTGCAAGAAGTTATTTCTCTTAAAAACAAAATTGAGGACATCTTGGAACCATTCATAAAATTTGTGGCTCTATTTGGATAACATTTGGGTTGCTGCTTCCTTCTCTGATAACTACTCTCTACTCTCCTTCCATCTATCTGGCAATAGTAGGAGCACCAATTTGACCCTGTCTTCTACACCACAATTTATTAATCCATAGGTGGGCACCTGCCTCAAGATGTGCCACCAAGACCTTTTCCAGGATATATGGAGTTGGTTGAGGTTCCAGTTTTAGCCTATTTTCTTGAGTAGTGAACATGTAACTTGGAAGCAGATAAGGTTCATGTACATGAACCAGATAAGGGAGAAAACTGGCATGCAGTGAAAGAAAAATAAAGCAAACCTTCACAGAAAAGCAGAGCTGACTTCCTGGGTTTATTGTAGTGGATAGATTGCAAAACTGATCCCAATTCTTCACTCCCCTTCCTGTTTGCCACTCCCTTCACAACTTGACTTTGCAGCTCTTCCCATCAAGAGGCAGAGTCTAGTATCTCATCTCTTGAATCTGAGCTGGACTTGTGACTTGGTGAAAGTGACAGAGTGCCAGTTTCAAGTCTAGATCACAAGAAGCCTTGCACATTTACACTTTTTCTCTTTGACCCATCCACTCCCTGAGAACATGCTTGGCTAGCTTGCTAGAAGGATAAGGAGCATAGCTATAGTGCCCTGTCCAAGGCCATCCTAATAAGCCAGCCCCTAACTGACACACCTGCTGAGCAAAGAGACATGAAGAAATCCAGCTGAGATCATCCAAGCCCAGCCCAAAAGAACAGAACTACCCAACCAACCCATAGACATGTGAAAAATAATAAATGCTGTTATTATAAGCCACTAAGTCTTGGGTTATTATTATACACCACTAAGTCTTGGTTTCTTATGCAGCATTAGCTAATTGATACAATTACCTGCAGTGCTTCCATCCATGGTTCTGGAGGCCTGGAAACATTTCAGCACTAAGGTTTTATGGCTCACCCCTGTAGTCTTATAATAAATTTTCCAATTTGTCTTAAATTTTGTCAGTTGAGTTCCTATATTTGCAACCAAAAGAATCCTAACCAACTACAGTCTTATGAGATCTTATGAGAATAGCAGGGACAACATCTTATTCTTACATAGAGTCCCCTAAGAGGTAACCAGATCTGTGATAGAGCAGCTCAAGGATACTGGGTAGGGGAAAGCAGGGGTCTGTTAATCAGCATCTAGTAAGGAAAACAAAAACCAAGATAAATATCCCAATTAGAGGAAATTTAATTAAAGGAATTGGTTATAAAAGTAATGGAAGAGGGGAGGTGGAGGTTGATACCCAAAGAATAGAACCTGCCAGTGCTCCTGGGCCAGGGTTCACAAGCCTGCACCTGCCACTGTGCTGATAGAGACTCTATTGCAGTCAGCTCTAAATCTGCTGATGAGATGCCACCCCAACCAGACAGAACTTTGGCAACACTGTCACTGCTGTACATACCATCATTGCTGCCTGAGACACTGTCAGAAACTGGAAGCCATAGATGAATCCCTTTTCCTCACTTCCT
Organism: Tapirus indicus; assembly: GCA_031878705.1. NCBI lineage: Eukaryota > Metazoa > Chordata > Mammalia > Perissodactyla > Tapiridae > Tapirus > Tapirus indicus. The sequence continues at coordinate 46,011,500 of CM062925.1, forward strand.
GCCTTCCAGTATCCTGTCAGTGCCTCCCATTTGTGGCCCTAACCAGAAGCCTGTTGGCAAGGGACCCAGGGAAATGTAACTTGCAGACTGTCAGCCTTCTAGAATATTAAAAGAGCAAAGAAGAGCGGGAGGCGCAGACCTCAGAGCAGACAGACAAATAGCTGGTACAGGGAAGGTAGCAATAAACTTTAAGAGAAGTTTCTTGGAGGGTTGTTAAAGGATCCTTATGGTCAAAACAAGGAAAAGGAAGCTGAGCTATCTCCATTCAAGACCTTGCAGAATTGGACAAGGAGCATGTTAACAGTGCTTAATGTCAAAGACCAGTGGGCCTACACCTAGATGTGTAGACTGCACATTGTCCCTGGGATTCTGAAAGAATCTTCTACCAGGGGAAGGGAAATTTGAGAAAAGATCAACATTGAATTTTCCCTCAACCCAGTAAAAGAGAATCAAGTAATTAAATTTTATTTGGAGATATAAAAGAATGTGACATTTCTTACAACCAGAGTCATACACACTATAGAATGGTGGAGTTCCAAGAGGCCTCAGCATTCCGTATAACATGGGATGGATAAAGAAATGGGGGGATTTAATGACATGCCCAAGGATTGCACAGTTTTTACAGAGCTAGGTACAGCGATTTCTGAGTTAGCCTTCCCACTGGACCATGCTGCCACAAAAAGTTATATAACAGTGCATTAGAAATAGATATACTGTGAGCTCCACTCTGAATGCTTCAATGTGTTTGTGGACAGGTTTCTAGTTTTGTTGGTGGTGATTTTGACAGTTTTTAAAAAATTATGTATGAATAATTTATGATATATGAAATAATATATGAATATATTCTCATTGCAACAACTTAAAAGTATTCATATGCCTAAAGCATGAAAATGGAGTCCCCCTTTGCCACCCGCACTCATAGTTAGACCCTCCTCAGATGAATGGTGTAGGAGTTGAGACTGCTAATCAACTTGAACTTGTACGTTTACTGAAATTTGGCCAACTGAAACCTGGATGGAGAAGATAAAGGCCTACAAAACTGTCAAAGGAGTGAACTGATTTTTATTGTTTGTCTTGCAGTATTGAATGTACTTTTAGGGTAGATTGTTTCTTTGATCTGAAAATCCTGAATTGGCCATTTTATTATGTAAGTATTAAGCTGATCCTCATCTGAACAGAAGATGTTTGAGATGGTAAGCAAGCAAAACTTGAATGTTTTAGTACAAAGAGGTTCACACAGGAGGCTGCCTATTGGGTAAGCTAAGTGTTCTGAGCTTACGTGCAAATGATGCTTACTGTATGACAGGTATTATTCTGTTTGAGAGAAATGTTTTGTTTTATACGTCTGGCTTGGGATCTCACTGTTCTAAAAATGTCTTATGGATAAGTGTGTGTGTTTGCAGGATTGCTGACAGGAAATTGGAAGCTGAACTCTGAGAAGCTGAAGGAGATGTTTTCTTTAGAGTCATGGCACATGTCAATGCTGCTTTGAAGCCCATGAGATAGTTGGCAGCCTTCTAAGCACTATGAGATGGAAAGTCCTTTCACACAGGCAAGGGGCACCATTAGCAATGGTGATAGTTAGACTCCTTCAGGGGCCATTATAGTCAGTGAACATGGACCCAGGGGAGCCAGGGAAGGGGGGAAAGAGGGTGGTAGATACCTCCTGGAGATCAGAGCAGGCGACTGTACAACAATTAGAAATAATCTGGGTATTAAATATTGATATAAGTCCAATTTTTAATCACAGACTGTTAAAGTTTGCAATATACCAGTTACAATTTATATAAATATATACCCCTCCCCCAAATTAGTTCTTTGGAAAGATATACTACACCAAAACTTAACATAGGCTATCTCTGGATAACAAGATTAAGAGTGTTTACAAATTCTTTTTGTACTTTTGCCTTTGTGTATTTTCTATTTTTTCTGCAATATATATGTACTAATTGTATAATTTTTTTCAACTGTCAAAAATTATCACAAAGGAGGGGAACAAAAGAATATATACTACATTTCCATTAAGATCAACACCTCTTTTGTTCTATGCTTATGTGATAGTTTTTGAAGAGCATGTAAAAACATCTTTTGCTTTCTGGAATATCATTAATTAAAATATAATTTCCATTCATTAGTGACCAGATTTTCTAGAGCAGCAGCATTTGGGTGTGTACTGATAATGTGGTAAACATAGTCTTTTAGAGTCACCTGGGAATTGGTTTGTTTGTCTGTTCTTAGGGGGAAATGATAGGACTGTGATTGGAGAACTTATCCTGGCAAATAGGTCTTCAGGCCACTGAAGTTACTTGTTTGGTCCTATTTGCTACACAGTTAACACCCCTCCAAGCTTTCCAGAGTTCTGCAGGGCAGTCACAGGAAGAATAAATGAGACATCTGTGCCTTCCTGTGTGCTCTGGTAGAAGAACATGTATCCATGGAGTCTTAAAATTGGACCTTCTTATTTAAGTACATATAGGGTATCCAAATATCTTTGAAGGCCCAATTTTAGATATTGTCAGGCTGTTTGTCTTGAAAAATGTAGTTTAAAAATAGGGAACTTTAGGGGCCAGCCCGGTGGCATAGTGGTTAAGTTCGCACACTCTGCTTTGGTGGCCCGGTGTTCATGGGTTCGGATCCCAGGCATGGACCTACACACTACTCATCAAGCCATGCTGTGGTGGTGTCCTACATACAAAATAGAGGAAGACTGGCACAGGTTTTAGCTCAGGGCCAATCTCCCTCACCAAAAAAAAAAAGAGAGAGAACTTTACACTTTAAATGAGTGAATTGTATGACACAGGAAATATATCTTGATAAAGCTGTTTTAAACAGCTAGAACACAGGGTGACATATTGGAACAATAAAGAAAATACAATACCCTGAACTCAATAATTATTTGTTGAATGAATTAATGAATGAATGTTAACCTAAATAGAGACATTTAATCGATCATTTTTTTAAATAAGCATAATATGTATAAATTAGGATTTAGATCATTGATAAAAATGTAAGAAATCTACTCAACTTCAAGCCCTAAACTTTAGAAATATTTGAAGAAAGTATCTACATGCAAACTGTAAAATTACAATTGATTTGTGGCATTATTGCAAGTACCAAGAAAAAAAATAGAAGAGAATCAGAGTTCTAGAGATATAAATATAAATCTAGTTATGAGGGCAATTTTTAAGATCTGAGAATGGTATATGTGGTAGCCTCCAAGGTGACCCCCAATGATTCCCACTTCCTGATATTTATGCTTTATGTAATCCCCCTGCCATTATGTTAGGGTTGTTCTATGTGACCAATAGTGTGGCAGAAGTGATGGTTTGTCAGTTCTAAAGGTAAGTCTTAAAAGCTTCTATGCCCCACTCTCCACCAACTCTTTCTCTCTCAGATAATTTTCCCTGGGGTAAATGAACTGCCATGTCATAAGCAGCCCTATGGAGAGGCCCATGTAGTGAGGCAATGAGGCTCTTGCTATTAGCCACACAAGTGAGCCTAGAAGTAGATCCTCCAGTTAAGTCAAGTCTTCAGGCGACTGCAGCCCCAGCTGACAGCTTAACTGCAACTTCAGGAGAGACCCTGGGCCAGAAACAACCAGCTAAGCTCCTCCTGGATTCCTGACTGTCAGAAATTGTGTGCAATAATAAACGTTTATTGTTTTAAGCTACTAAATTTTGGGGTAATCTGTTACACATCAATAGACAACTAATGCAGTAGAGAATAAGAGAACTGAAAAAAATATAGAGATCCCAGATTATGTAACATTATAGGCTTTTCTAGAAAACATAAAACTAATGAAATTCTATAAAACCTGGTTAGCCTTGGGTCTTTCATCCTATTAATTCCTTACTCTCCAAAAGTTTTCGACATGCTTGACTAGAAAATTTCACTCTTCTGTGGAAATATATTTCTAATTGCATAATGATAGTCTGTAGAAAATTTAATTTACTTTAAGTCCGTCATGATTTTTCTGTATAAATATTATGTTCTATTCTTAAATATTAGACGTACTTGTCTTATAACCATAAAATTTATTATGCATGTAACATGATTTTGCATGTTACATGCAAAAGAGAACAGTTGACAAATTTTAAGATTTTTTCCATCATGGAATTTTCTTATTCTTATGATTTTGACAATAGATAATTTTCCAGTTGAGTCAAAGGAGAGTGCTTGTAGGGGATGGTATCTCCTTTATAGATACATAGCTCAAAAACCTTTGAAGGTGTTGTAGCCCATGGTCAGAAAAAATGAACTCTTAGAAAAAGCTATTCTTATTAAAGAAACACAAAAGAATTTCCTTCCTTTTACTGGTTTAACACTGCCAATTTATTGCAATAAATATCTCCAAATAAAAATGAGTATGATGAGTGATGAGAATGTGATGGTATTTATCAATTGTTTCCCCAGTTCTTCTTTTCCTCCCCATCATTTACATGGCTATAGGGCGACTCCTGGCAACCATGTTCATCAAACCTCACCCCTGGGTCTCAGTTGATTGTGCAAAGATGAACATCTGTTAATCTTGGAAACCCAGAATGGTGAATGTCATGGGGAGATGAGAAAGGATTGGGATTGGTTTTGTTTTTCTCACAATGGCTGGATCTGTAACATATAAATTTGTTGTTGTCTGTGGCCACATTTTTATCCATGTAGTATGAAGCAGAGGAAGACTGTTGGGTGAGAGGGAGGTAATGAGTCAGAAGTGCAGAGACCAGTATACGCAGGAGTCAAGAAAATGTTTCCAGCAACATCCTTGTTCTTAGGTTCCTCAAGATATTCCTGTAGACTTCTAATATATTCCTCTTTTTTGTTAAACTCAAATTGGTTTCTCTAACTTGAGCATAAGAGATCTGATACAGAAATAATGTAGTGACACATTCGAAGGATTAATTAAGGAAATCAGGAAAGAAAGATTTAACTAAACAGCTGTTGATCACAGCATTAAAAAAACTAAACATTTAACAGAAAGAGATTAGTACACCTATAATGTACCCAATAGAAATTATGTTGTAGGGTAAAATTAGGGTAGGATTATATGTTTATGATACATGTTAATGAAAACAGCAAGTTTGGAAAGGTTATGTCCTATATGATCACATTTTTGTTTTAATTATTCATATATAGGTATACCAAAAAATTATGGCATCATATAAATGCAAATGTCAATAGTGGTTTTGTCTGAATGGTGGGATTGCAAAAATTTTTATTTCCACCCCTTCTTTTAATCTCTTTATCAGTAAGGAACTTGCACTTCCTGTGATTAAGAATAAATAAAGTTTCACACCAAAAGTAAAATTAAAATAATATGTGGAATATTTGTCAGTTTACAGGTTGAGTAAGTAAAACTAAAAGTTGTAAAAGTCGGGGCCAGCCTGGTGGCACAGTGGTTAAGTTCATGCACTCCGTTTCAGTGGCCCAGGGTTTGCAGGCTTGGATCCTGGGTGCAGACCTATGCACTGCTTATCAAGCCAAGCTGTGGCAGGCATCCCACATGTAAAGAAGAGGAAGATCTGCATGGATGTTAGCCTAGGGCCAATCTTCCTCAGCAAAAAGAGGAGGATTGGCAATGGATGTTAGCTCAGGGCTAATCTTCCTCACACACACACACGCACACACACACAAAAGTTGTAAAAGTTAAAAAAAGAGAGAGAACTCAGTAGTAGCTTCGTATCAATTGAAATCAGATAATATGATAGTCACGAGAATGTAAAACAAGAAAAAAACCTCCTGCAAATGAATTAGTTTGATTGTCACAGTTATGTTCTGTAGATAAACAGGCTTATAACAACTAATTGGATAAACAATATGTGATTTGTAAGGCTCACTCATTCTCTGAAAGCAACTAGCCACTGTCTCAAATCTCAGTTATACAGTAAACTGTTTAATCCAAAATGTAAGTCCAACAGATAGGAAACATACCCCGGAGGAATGATGCATGCTAAAATCTAAGCACACTGTGATAAACTGTCATTTGTATTTAAAGCAGATGGTTGAAAAGGACCAAAAAGAAAATTTTCAGTGGAAAAGTAGAAAATGATCAGATTGTATATTGAAAACATTTTTGCATGAACAGATTATCTAAACCATGACTCATTCAAATATAAAACATCAAAATCAAACTCTCTCTCTAAATACCTGCTTGGCATCTCACTCCTAACCTGTTTTATACCAAATAACTTCAATCACAAGATGAGGTTGGCAGTATTTCAGAAATGCTTTTCAACAGCACAAAAACCTTTTTTTGGAAACCAGGATTAGCTTAACACAAATATGGGTATGTAAAAGTAGGCACTGAGTTATGCAATATTTATTCAAGAGGAATTCTTCCAATATTTTCTGGAAGAGAGGCACTTTTCAATAATGCCATTCTGTAGACCAACATCTTAGAGAAAGTGCTTATAAGTATTCACCTTTAAAAAAAAGAATGTTCTTAAGAATAAAAAGGCATAAAAGTGTCAGAGTAAGATAGATCTCAGATTTTCTATATAATTAATGACTAATTTCAATAAAGTTTATTTAAAAATAAAATAAGCTCAGGGTTTTTTTATATGGAGTTTCTATCTACTACCTTTTCCGCATTTTTTAAATCCTGTAAAAAATTACTTTATGTGTATCTACAGGCTTCTAACTTCCCTCCTTCACTTATTCATAGCAAACTTGTCGCATGTCACGAGTGAACTATCTCCACCTTCATTATCTGTACGGTAAGTCATCCACATTACTGTCTCCATCTCTTCACTGTATATTATCTATTTCTATCTTAAACATCTTCAGTCTGGTCTCTGACTTAGTGGGATTGAACTGCATGTTCTCTCCACTCATCCACCATTACACACAGCCTTAAACTCTTCTATTTTCCTGAGTGCCCAGTAGCTGTCCTTTCTTTTTCTTCTTGACCCCTGAAATCTGATAATTATCTGAAATTCAGTCTATAGCTCATTGGTCGTCCCTTCATAAAGTCTTCTTTTAGAGAACCCATTCACTCTCAAGATTTCAACTCTTACTTGATTTCTAAAGCTTAGTCCAAACTGCCTGCTGGGCATTTCCATTAAGTTATGGCCTCATCTAGAGTTGAACTCATCGTCTTGCCTTCTAAGCTGACTGTTCTCATTCTTCATTGTTTTATTACTAAGTTCTATCAATTCTTTCAGAGTCTCTGAAGTCCATCTCTTGATTTCTCTTTGCAACTACCTTTCTTAGGCTATGGCCCTACTATCACATTGATTTCTCCCTGCCTCATGTCTGACAGTGGGTGTCTCAAAAGAAGAGCTAAGACATAGGCTTGCATATTGGTGGTCAGTGATCCCAAGAAGTGTGATTGAGAACCTGAAGGAGTGGGACAGAGAAGGAGGGAGAGCCAGTTCAGAGATAACTTAATTGAATTGGCCACTGCTATGGGTAACTGATGCCAGGTCTCACCAGGAACTTTCAATGAGCGTTATGAAATGCATCTCTGAAAATCCAGCTGGGAGATGAAAGGAGGAAATATTTACTTATAAGGTCCTGTCCCCCATTGATTAAAGATGGTTCTACTGGCAATAACTCCCCTGCACTTCCTCATTGCACATAGATGGGTCTGTGCAGTTCTGCTGGCCTTCACTATGGCATTAGAGAAGCCGTGGGCAGGAAGTGGTAGGTAAATATGTTTTGAGCTTGTGAGTTTTGTCCAGGTGTAGCTATAAGACATAGCACAAAGAGGACTAGGTGGCTTATAAAAAGCACATATTTTATTACTTAATTTGCTGCATGTGTCTCTTGTCTCTCTTTTTTTTTTTTAGGTTTATTTAATTTTATTTCTTTTTGTGAAGAAGACCAGCCCTGAGCTAACATCCGTTGCCAATCCTCCTCTTTTTGCTGAGGAAGATTGGCCCTGGGCTAACATCTGTGCCCATCTTCCTCTTCTTTATGTGGGACACCGCCATGGCATGACTGACAGCCAGTGTATCAGCTGGCGCCCGGGATCCGGGCTTGCGAACCTCCGGCTGCCAAAGCGCGAACTTAATCGCTATGCCACCAGGCCGGCCCCTCTTGTCTCTTCAATGAGACTCTAAATGTCTCAGTGGCACATATCCATCCAGTAGATAATTTTACCAATAACTACTACCACCCCTTCCTGGCTCTGCCCCCAATATTGGTGTCAAAGCACTCCCCATCCTCTGTTTTTAAAGCTTATATTTTGAATTGTTTTCTCATGATGCTACCGTGCTCCTATTATCTGGTTTCCATAAGACCATGGCATATCTTTATAGGAAATCTGACCAGTTTAGCAACATAGTCACTGGCTAAAGAAATAAAGTGAATGAATTATCTAAAGTTGGAACACTGTACTCATTAGCCCTCACAGTACAACTAACCTAAACTTACAGACTATGTTTTGAAATCTTTTACCCCTGGATCAAGATCAAATAGCTCTAGTAACTTAAAGTTGGTTTTTGTTATATTTACATATCTTTACATCCTACAGCATAGACAGGCATTTTTTGCATTCTCTTTTCTAATCTAGTCCATCATGACGGGTTCGAAGACTTTAGCAGTTGTATATTAAGTCCAGGTAGGACTCAAACTATGTTTATATCCTACATAGCAATAGTGTTTATTTACAGAATGTTCTATAAATAAAGATGAGAAAGAGAGAAAACAAATTCACCTTTGTCCTTTGCATACAATATAACATCCACAAAGTTTATCAAGCTCTTTACTTACTTGTCAGTGGTTTTCAAATGTTGAAAATTAGCAGAATACCTCCTCTTGCAGAAATTTGGGTAGTTCTTTTGACCTGAAATAAATGTCCTTAACATTTTTAAAGGAGAAAAGTTTGAGAATTTGAAAAATGTACTCATTTACTTAACAAATATTCATTGAGCACACTATTGTGAAAAAGCACCATAAGATCTTGTTCATCACTTTAAAAACTAGGATTTATTTTTCTACTTATAAAAAATTAAATATACTCTCTGTAAAACAAATAAACAAACAAAAAACTTAGAAACATAAAAGCACCTGTAATCACACTAATCAAAGATAAACACTGTTAACCTCTGATAGATGTCTCTATTGCTTCTTTGGTGGAATCCTCTCAAAAATGCTTTCATGGGAACAAATTAAAAGTTAAAAAATTTCAAGAGTCTATTCACGTAAACTCCACATTTTTCAGGCACTGGGATTATGTCTTACTCTTCATTGTATCTACCCCAAGGGCTGACATATATTATGTGTTAATAAAAATGTTTAGGGGGCAGTTCCTGAGACTCATTAAAAACAAGCCAAAACAAAATATATTAATAAGCTAAATTCCCCAGAGTGCCTGCTATTAAATGAGACATTTAGAATGCTTAGTCACATTAACTCTTTCTAATCAGAAAGGATGTTCACCAACCTTGAATAGAGTTTCTATATGTTCACCACAAGATGATAAACTTTGGTGTTTAATTAGGAATGGAATTTGGTGGCACGGGCAAGAAAGGTCTATACTTATGTGGTTACTGAAAATCAGGAATGTGGTATCATTTGGAGCACATATGGTGATGGCGTCGAATTCTCAACACTCCTTCATCTCACCTCAACCAGAGGAGTGAGGCAAAGATTTATTTATCATGTCAGTGACTCATTTTTCACATAGATAAAAGGTGACTATACTGGTAAAATTATAATTTTAATATTTCTGCCAGAAAGCTTAAGTAATTAGAAAAACTAACCAGAAAAAAAGAATGAGAACAAAGCCCCTTACTTTTCTTTTGTTTGGTCATTACATAGTACTGTCTCTCCTTCAGAAAAATATGTTTTCCAGCAGTTATTTGTATGCTAAATATGGACAATTAGCCTGTTTTAATATAGAATATTTTCCCTTTTATTTTTAGTATTAAAACGGAGATTCTAATAAATCTATGGGGAAGAGTACCTTTCCCCCTCCCCATCTTTGCATCCTCAGGACATAAAACAAATATTTCCAGTCTCTTTCAAAGTGTGGAGATGGGTCCCCCGTTTGCAAAACTAAGGTTTTTTTTTTTTTTGCTCTTAAGGAAATAAAACCAGCTTTTATATTGCCAAATTATGTTTGCTATAGTTTTAACATGCAATCAAGCTTTATTATGAAAGAAGAGAGTATATCTTTTGAGTTGAGAAATAAAGAAGGAAGAAGTCTGACATGGGAGGCCTGGGGCAGGGATATGGATAGTGGTACCATTTATTGAAATGGGGAAGGCAGAGAAGCAGGTTTTGGGGAGCTGGAGAATCAAGAACTCTGTATGGCTATTTGATGCTTGTGATGACAGAATTCAACCTTGGTCCTGAGTTCCTGGCACTGGTTTGTTTAGCTGAACTTCTGCCTTGGTCCTGATTCTCATTCTGTTCCAATACCCCATGAGAAATAAAAGTCCTGTCTAGCCTGTGCCAGGCTCCCTTACTGGGGTTTGGCATCACCTCTCTCCTTGAATGGCAGGTCAGTAGGGAGGATCATTGGTTAGGGACAGACCATCTAGGTGTTACTTCTGGTCTGTCTTCCAAGGGCAGGTAGCTGCTTTACCTAGAATCCATGCTGAACAGCTTTTATATGGAACCTTCTGTACTAAAATGATGGATCATCAGTCTTTCAGATGTCAGGCCCCTTCCTGACTTCTCTGTCTTGTAAACAATCAGCATTATTCCTGTGAGGCCTGAGAGGGCCAGTTGTTGAGGTAAGAAAACAAGTTTTCACACTGTTCATCTTTAGCTAGAGAAATAAGATGCTATGAGATCAATAGACAATAGTATAATAAGAGAAATTAAGGGTAATCATCAGGATCTTTGAGATTCCATCAGGCAGGAAAAATATATGCTAAGTAACCTCAATCACTAATTAGTAGTACTTTTCAGTAAGAGGCACCTATGTTTTAAATAATGTATCTCAAAACTGGACAGAGGCCACTTTTTAAAATAAGCCTTAAAATTATGAAGTATGGAGTTAGAGTTACCAAGTTGTTTGAATTGCACAGTTAACCACTGGGATAATTTAGACTAATTGACCCCATAACCCCTCAATTATCTTGGAAATTTAGAAAAATTAGTGTTTCCTATCCTGAATTACTCAAGTAATTACAGTTGTAGACCTCAGCTATTGTTTTTTTAATTGTAAAAGATGTTACAATTTGGGTTGAGAATCTTTAAATGACATTAAGAACTTCTTTCTTAGGAGACAGAGAAAACTTAAGAAAGAGGTCTTCTAGAACCCCTTACATAGTAATAGATGCCAGTAAACCAGGAATAAATTCCACATCCATAAGCCCAAGTCTAAAGTTGATGTATATTCTGACACTTCATAGTCACAACGCTAATTTTCTAGTATGAAAAGACTTCGTCAAATAAGAATATAACTGGTTTTAAAAGAAGTTAAGGGTTTATTTAATTGAAAATATTGAAATTATTTGTTAATAATCATTTTTCCCAAGGCTGCCAAATTAGTTCTTTCATATGCATTTTGCCAGGTCATTTTGTAAACTAACTGGATGTTGACCTTATTTTATTCAAGACTACTGTAGAATCAGTGAGGGGTTCTTAGCTCTAGAATTCACTCCCCCTTGTGGTCCAACAAATTGTAAACTTACTAGCCTTCAGGGAATGGCATTAAATATTTTCCTCTTGGCAACTTTGAATACGAAATGGAATAATGCTTCCACATCAAAAGACCAACTCAAATGTTTTTTAAATGCATTTTCAGAAGCAAGTGACAGTATAAATTTTTAGAAACTAGTAAATAATTCTATTAATATATTTATACCAATTGTTTAATATCATCATAATAAATAAAATACTTATTGACAAATAAAATAGTAATTACCAATGTAAAGTAGTGAATTAATAAGCATGTTTATACTCCACTACATTTGTACAGAGAATCCCTAAGATATTTTTGTTGTGAGTAATGCTTTCCTAAGCAAAGCAAACCAAATATTTATCTGGTGAATTTAGGCAGCAGAAGATAACACTGGTAATTCAAATGTTTCAAGCCAATTTGAAAAGAAGTTATATATCTCCTGCAAGCAGTATAACCTAATATCCAAATCTTCTGACCTATACTGAACATATTTTACTCACTACAGCTACAGAGACCTTGTGTAAAAGTCCATAACATTATCAAATGGCAAAAAAGATAATATCCATTGATAAGATGCATTTTTCCCACTAACTCATAGTGGCCTTATAAATGGTAAGCATCTATAAACGACTGATGACATGAGAGGATTACAAAAACAGAGATATCACTTTCCTTTTCTCCTCTGAGGGGCAAGAAGCCAAATGCAATGAAGAGGATATAAGTAAAAAACAAAAACCCTATCTTCAGTAACATCCCAGAGCATCCATGCATGGGAAGTCAGGAAGAAGTTAGGAAAGGGAAGAACAGACCTTAGCAGATGTTAGTTTTCTTGAGTCACCTAAATTATTTAGGAAAACTGCAATGAATTCTAAAACAAGTTTAGCAATCAGAAAGAAATTCACTTGGAAAAATTAAGTTGAAAGTTTAATTAAATATGAGCAAAAAGTGATGAATCAGCAATTGAATAACAATATAAGAAATGCTGATCCAGGAATTAAGCAGACTGACTAAGATCTATTAAATGGGTCAATGTTAGAACTAAAAACCACTGTAATTTCCCACCTGCAACTGGTGTCAAGGCAGGAAGACTAATTTTCAAATGTCAATAATAACAGCAAATATTTTTGGAGTGCTATGCTAAGAGCTTCACTGGATTTACCCTATTCTCACAGCAATCTGTGGGGACCCACTTAGACCCCCCAATTGGTATGAAGATTATTTTGAACCAAAGACTTTTGCAATTTAACAGATGCAGAAAGAAACCTTTTTGGAGCTTCTCTTATCTAACTAAAAGCAGAAACTTCTGGGAGTGAGGCTACCATAAATCCCTTCTCAGGGGAGTCTTACTGGCCAGAAAGAAGACAATGAATAAGACTACTTGCACCTGCATAAACAAACATTATCACAAACTTTCTTATCTCTCATTTGTTCCCCTAGAAACCCATTTGTTCTTACCGTAGAAGCCTTTTCCCCAACTCTCCTTCTCCCTTATTAGGTTGGGTATATACACCCCTGCCTTTAGCTGTTTGGAGAGTCATATTTTTCTGTGTGCCCCCACTACATAGGTGAATAAAAGCTGTCTTTTATCTTGCTAATCTGTCTTTTGTCATTTTAATTTGCATGTCTCCAATGATTGAACCCAAAACGGTACAGGAAAACTTTTTCTTTTGACAAACCATATGATGTAAGTAAATCTCATCTTCACTGTAGACACGAGAAAACAAAGACACATAGAAATTAGAAAACTTACCCAAATTCACTGAACCAGAGGAGTCAAGATTAAAATACAAGGCTATATTGTCCCAGAGTAAATACACTAGTATCAATTTATTAAATTGTGTATAATGGGTCTAGAGGCTCTACCAGCCCATGTGAACTGTCAAATCTTAAGAGCAATTCTCCCAAGACCCTACCATTAATGTCTTAATTCTGAATGTTTTGGGATTTACTAAGAGGGACACTATTTGGGTGACTGCAAGGTTTACACAAATTATTTGTTAAAAGCAAAGATAAATGAAGCATTTAACTTTATTTTACTTCCTTCACAAACTGGTTTTTAAGGTTGGTATGTTTAATTCATTGGAAGAAATTCCTTACATACAACCAAAAAACTGACTTGAGGTGAAAGAATCCAGCATGAGTAAGACTTGTATTTGTCACACGTCGGAAAGTGAGAAAGTTGAGCAGACCATACACAGGACATAGACCAACTAGAGACCAATGTTTCTAAACCCCTAGACATGCCCCAACTTTTCACAGCTGAAGAAACGGCCCTAGAACAGCCATTACTTGCAGCCATGAAGGAATGCAGCCAACCAGCATCATGGAGAATCAACTGCTCAGAGGATGAGGGTTAAAGGATAAGTAGCCTGAGAATGGGGTTGCAGGGAAAGTAGGATGAGGGTGCAAAGGCAGAAAGAAAGTCCCTGTGATGGACAGAAAAGCAAGCAGCCTGCAAAGCACTGGAGCAATTAGCACCACAGAGCTAACTGTTTTACAAGAAGCCAGGATAAATATTACTATGTCCTTCCAGTGAAAACAATTGGGATAAACTAACATGGATAGATTTCCAGGACATTTTTAAGAAAAAAAATTAAGTTACAGAATAATACTAATAAGATGAGACTATTTTTGTTTTTAAAAATCTATAAAGTGGTATATATTTCCCAAGGGTACGCATGAATGTCCATCTATAAATGCATAGTAAAAAGATGGGAAGATTTTTGTGGAAATAAACAAAAACCATCAAATGAGAACAATCAGAGGTTATTTATTCAGGTCTTGCAATAGCAAAGGAGTCAGCCACCATCACTGATATTTGGCAGAGACTCAAAGACAGTCAGGGGAGTGGTGAAAAGAAGTGTTACAGTGAAAAAAGGGGAAGGTTTCAGTTATGCTGGGATTGGAAATTGTTGGCATGGGAAGCTAGAGGCTAACTAGAAGCAGAGCATCTTATGTGATTGGTTTGGGGGACATGTTTGGCTTTCTCTGGTTGCTCCTGAGTTGGAAGCTGACAGTCATTGACCAATTGCTGTAGAATTTGTGGTTTGGCTTCCCAGGCTGGGTGCTGCAGAGGTTGTGCATCAGAATTCTATTTACACATATGGTCTGGCCCTTATTCATTTGTATATTCAGTCTCTCAGTATGTACCAAACTGATACCAGTGGTTACCATTGGTAAGGTGGAAAAGGGTATGGCCATCAAAGGCTAAATTCCTTATCTGTAATGTTTTATTTTTTTTATAAGAATACATTTACTCACTTTTTACCTGTATAATTTTTTAAAATTCTGAAGAAAATGGCAGAAGGATGGTACTTGTCATTCCTAATCCTTACATTCCTAATCCTAAAATGGGTCCTATTCTTATTTTGTAGTCAAGGAAACTGAGGCACTAAGAAGTTAACCTGCCCAAGGCCACATGGTTGATAAATAGCAGACAGAATTTAATTCCAGGTATATCTGATCCTAAAAGTTACTTTTCACTATGCCATGTTGCTGCTTACAAAAGTATAGTTATTCTAACATTAAAAGAGAAAATGGGGGGCGCCCAGTGGCGCAGCGGTTTGGTTTGTGCTTGGCAGCCCGGGGTTCGCGGGTTCGGATCCCGGGCGCCCGCCGACGCACTGCTTGTCAGCCATGCCGTGGCGGTGTCCCATATATAGTAGAAGAAGATGGGCACGATGTTAGCCCAGGGCCAGTCTTCCTCAGCAAAAAGAGGAGGATTAGCAACGGATGTTAGCTCAGGGCTGGTCTTCCTCACACACACACACAAAAAGAGAAAATGGCCATTTGTACCACTTACAAAGGGTAAGTATAGACATGTTGGATTAGCACAATGTTAGCATCTATTAGCATCTACTAGTATGATATTAGAATGCATCTGTCATTATGATACTAGAACTCAGAAATGATTCCTGCCCTTTTCAAATGGAGTTTATAAAACTATCATATAATAGGATGAATAAATGAAAAGCAATAGGATATATTGGAGTATATGAAGAAGCCATTTGGTTTAAAACTAATTTGGCCTGACCTTGTTTTCCAAAAGGGCCTGACATGGCCTGTTGACCATGCATTGTACATCTGCTTTAAACATTTACAATGCCTCAAAGACAAGAATGATGCCCTTAAAGATAGGGATGTATCTTCTCCCATTGCCTTAAGGATAAGCATCTTTTCCTAGAAATGAAGGATTAATTACTGACCTGCTGTGCTCCCCTTGTGACCACTGACCTTCTGTGTCAGCAAAGCAAACTTGTGACTATTGTAAAAGGGACATTCCTTTCATATGTGATGTATGCTTTTTGTTCCAAGATGGTATATAACCATTCTGTACACCCCACTTCTTTGGCGCCTGTCCTTCCTTGGGGAAGGAAGGCCCCGGGCTATAATCTTCAGACCTGACTCATAATAAACTCACCCCAATTTTGATTTATAGGTTGATTATGGACTATTTGTGTCAACACTGTCCTGGATGAATTATTACACGTCTGATCCTTTATATTTCCAGAAGGGTAGCTTTGGCTTTTGAAAAAGAGATGGCATTTAAAATGCAGTTTTAACTAATGAGAAAATAGGATAGTATGGAACCTTTATGTATCTTTCAGGGAATTCCTTTCAGAGCACAATCTATCATCTTTATTGCTAATGAAATGGATGTGCCAATTTTTCTTCTAGGAGATGCTAATGAATCCATTTCCTGTGGGTTTAAATTAGGAAATGAATGAATGAGTTGATTGTTTTTCATGCACTAATGTAGCTAACCTAACTTTGATTATCTTGTTGATAAAGAGTTTATAAAGGTGTATTTACCTCTGGCTTAAAGCATACAAACCAATATTTGAAGGGCTGAACTCTTCTCTTTTTTTAAATCTTTAATTGGAGTCAGGGGTTGTGATGACCTGTGAATTAAAAAAAAATAATTTTTATATTAGGTAACTATAGCACTCACATGAGACAACAGATTAATATCTATAAATATTCTTGCTATGTTTGTGTTCTGAATATTACCTCAATGAATTACAAAAAAATCCAGTGGTTGTCAACACTGAAGTAGCACATTAAAATCATCTAGAGACCTTAAAGAATATCATTGCCTTCACTCCCAACCTTCACCTCCCCAAGAAATTCTGATTTAATTGGTCTAGAGTAGATGTTACCAAAAACAAAGTGGGTTTGCCTCTGGGTGAGTTAAGTCAGACTCTCCACCAGAAGTAGTTGTCTCACAAAGTAAAGTATACTTGCAGCAAATAGGAGACCATGCAGAATCATTTCCAAAGTCATAGCTCTCCCCGAACAAAGGGAAGCAGGAACTTTTCTTTTGGATGGGGAATGAATATTCAGAAGGAGGGGGTATTCACTTGCGCAGGCTCAATTGGAAAACATACTTCCATATACACTGCAGGTTATGGTGATAAGGCCTAAGCTCCTCCTAGAGAGATTTTAGCATTAAAGGTAAGGCAAAGGTCATAGGCATAGCTCTAGTGGTGAAGCTTGCTCTGGTTCAGGGTGGTTGGTGGTTGCATCTCCTTAACATAACAAAAGGAAAAAAGAACAATTTGGAAAAACAGTTAAATGCTTCCCAACACACCCTTGAGTTCCTCAGGGCAATTAGTTGGTGACAGAGAGTCTCCGCATCCATATTTTTAAAGAACTCGTAAGGTGATTATAACCAGCAGCCTGAGTTGAAAAGCACTGCTATAAGACGAAGATGGCTAAAATGGAAAGGATTCTAAAACGAGGTTGTTCAGTTTGTTTCCCAGCATTCACCCCTTTGGGGAATCATTGACTCCTCTGCTATGAGGTCCTGGCGAGGCTGACTTCCCCCCATAGCCAGCCCTAGTGGTATGCACATGATCTAGTTCAGAGTAATCCAGAGCATGGTGGAGACCTCCCTGAGAAGTTTCTATCAGTTAATGGGAAGTGTAGGTGACAAAAAATATTTTTTGATGGGGTTCAGGGCAGGCCGCCCCAAGATGCTCCACTCTGGTATGCAGATTATTTTGAGCTGAAGACACTACAGGCTTAGAAGGCTCAGGAAGAACACTGGAGCTTCCCCCAAACTACCTAAAGAATTTAACATAGAAAACCTATTCCTGGAAGGAGACACTACCATACGATAGTTGTAAGATAATGTAAAATAAGTGGGATAAGAAAAGCACAAACAAGCCCATCTTATCATCAAAATTCTGTCTCTCAGGCCGCATTCTCTATAGGTGGCCCAGTAAAGAGCCATCTGACAAACATTTCATTTAATCCCAAACCACTACCCCAACACCCTGTTTGCCTTTAGCCGAAAATACTTAAGTGAGCAGCTTAGTCAGAGTGGCCGAGTTGCTCAGTTTTCTGAGTTTCTCCCATGTATACATGTTATTAAACTTTTATTTTCTCCTGCTAACCTGCCTTTTAAATTATTTGGCCAACCATAAGAACCTTAAGAGAAAGGTTGAGGGGGGGATTCTCCCTCATCCCCAACATTTTCCTCTGCCCATCTTAGGTTCAATGACTGAGGTTCTGCAAATTAAACTGACAAAAGACAGATTAACAAGAGAAAAACAAACAGAAGTTTATAAACACATGTATTGCATGTACACATGAACTCAGTGATGAATAACTCAAAGGGGTGATTAGAAGTTGTACTTATATGGCATCTTAACAAAAAAGAAAAATAAATTTGTAGAGAAGTGACAAGACAAAGGAAAAGGGTTTTAGGCTTACAAGGGTGGTAAACTGTGGGAAGGTAAATATATGGAGGAAACTAATGGAAGATAACAGCTAGTTAGCAAGGTTTGTTATGTAGATTCCTTTGGTGCCATCTCTGGGCTGATAAGAGTCTGGAGTTATCACCAATGATTAAGAATTGTTCTGCCCTTCCTGGTAGAGAGGGGGAAGCCAGAGAGTTTTTCTTGTGTCTACTTTTTCTCAATTGCCTTCTGCTCAAGTTAATCCATATGCTAGAGTGGCATATTTTAAAGCAGCATACTCTGAACCCTTTCAGAAGAAAGTCCTCTTCTGTGACTACATGCTGTAAGGACAATGTCAGGAATGGTTTATGGCATCTTTATTACTGCATAGAGGAGTCTTTCACCAACAGAAGAGAAATGATGCCAACATACAGAGAAATAGAATCTAGAGTTGGAGAAAGAGCCCTGATTTTCATTTGATAAACATTTATCTATAATGTGTGTTGGCTGGTGATAAATGAGTGATATTGAGCCCTTGGGTCCATCACTAGAGTTTCTGTTAGATGTTCTATTAGAACTAGCTTAAGCTATTTCATGACAGTTTGAGTCAGGTTTCTATTGCTTGCAACCAAAAATGTCTTGAAAAATATAATAAGCATTTAACATTTTTGTAACATCTGAATGAATTGTTGAAGTCATGGAATGGCTCACCCCCTGTTCCTGTCTTCCAGTCATGGTTTTAAAATCTTTTTCTGTGTGTGAAATATGCCATATACAGAAGAGTGCACAAAACAATACGGGTAACCACCACTAACTCAAGAAACAGAATTTTCTGAGCAACCCAGAGGCCAACCTTTGTTGTCTTCCAATCATTAATTCCTATGTACCCTCCAAAGGTAACCACTGTTCTAACTTGCACGGTGTAAAAAATTTACATAAGTGGAGCCACTTCCAAATAGAGCTGGAGCAGCCATTCCAGAGGAACAGCCTTGCTCACCTTGTTCCTTGAAACTTGGACTGCCAAACCTTTGGCAAACTGAAATTTCCTTGCCAAACCTTTGGACTGGGCCAAAATGGCAATTGTTTCAAAAGCAATTGTTTGAGAAGTCAGCAGCAGAATGGACATCCTGATCACAAGACTGATGATTGTGGACTTTCTGAAGATAGAATCAATAACCAATCATGGATAGCCAAGAGTAGCTTAGCTTGTCAACACCAATAAACTCTTAAAAACATCTTACCTCATCTTCCTCCTTTTTCCCATAAAAACCCTGAGCCCCTCTCCTGTAATCAGGACACTATTTGGGTTTCTACCTGAATCTGTGCTCCTTGAATTACAATTCTTTGATCCCAAATAAATGCTTTGGTTCTTAAAGTTCTGTTTTTTATAGGTTAAAAATGGTAATCAGTTTCTTACATTTCCTTATAGGTTTACCATTTAAGCATGCATGCTTAAAATATAAAATTTTGCCTTCTTTTGAATCTTATACAATGGGAATCACATAGTATGTCTGTGTTGTGTTTGGCTTCTCTCAACATTACATTTGTGAGATTCATCCACGTTCTTACATGTAGCTGTAGTTCATTCACTTTCATTGCTGTATAAAATCTTACTGTATGAATATGTGACAAGTTATTTATTCATTCTACTGTTGATAGACATGTGAATTGTTTCCACTTTTTGGCTATTACGAATAATGCTGCTACAGACATGCTTGTACATCTCTCTTTATACACAATCATTTCTGTTGGGTACATACCTAGCAGTAGAATCAGATTGTAGAATATAATTATGCTCAACTTTAATAAATACTGTTCAACTTTAATAAATACTATCAAACTGGTTTCCAAAGTGGGTATAACAGTCTACATTCTTTCCAGCAATGGAAAGGATTTCCTTTGCACTACATCCTCACCAAGACTTGACATTAGCTACCTTCTTAAGGGTACCTATCCAGATGAGTGTGTAAGAATTTCATTTTGGTTTTAATCAAAATTAACATGATTACTAATGAAATTAAGTACCTTTTGGTATGTTTACTGGCAATTTGGATACCTCTTTTGTAAAGTGTCTGTTCAAGACTTTTGCCCATTTTCCACTGTGTTGTTTTGTCATTTTCATATTGATTAGTAAGGAGATTCTCTGTGTATCTGAAGACAATCCCTTTTTTATTATATTTGTTGCAAATATATTCTCCCAGTTTGTCTTGCCTTTTCTTTCTCTTAATGGTGTATTCTGATGAACGAAGTTCTTAATTTTAATATAGTCTTACAAATCTTTGCCTTTACAATTAGTGTTTTTTGTGTCATGTTTAAGAAGTCGCTCCCTACCATGAGTTTATAAAAATATTCTCCTTTATTATCTTCTAGAAGAATTGTTATGGCTCTCACATTTAGCTCTAATATCCAACTGAGTTGATTTTTGTGTAAAATGTAAGGAAAGGATCATTTATTTTCCTTTCCATGTGGAAATCCAATTGTGAAGTACCATATTAGGGGAGGATGCTTCTTTCTCCACTATACTGCAGTGGCATGTTTTTTGTAAATCAAGTGCATACGTGTGGGTGGGTTTCTGGGATCTCTATTCTATTTCATAGGTCTTCTAATAAGTCAAAATATCTATTTACACAAGTCCTCCCACCTTGTTCTTCTTCATGTGTATTTTGGCTATTCTTAACATTTTGCATTTCCGTACGTAGTTTAGAATCAGCTTGTCATTTGTGCTGCTCCCTTCTTAAGCCTCCCCTAAAACAAAGCTGGTTAGGATTCTTGTTGGAATTCTATTGAATCAATAGACCAATTCAGGAAGAACTATCTTATGTATAACATAGTTGTCTTTCAATATATGGACATGGTATATAACTTCCTGTTTCTTTAGGTCTTCTTTAATGTCTCTTAATAAAATGTTATAGTTTTCTGCATAGGGGGCTTGCACATCTTCAGTTAGATCTAGTCCAGGGTACTTTTTAATTCTGTTTTAAGTGGTATCATTAAAAAAATATTTTCTTGATTTTCACCAGTACAAAAATGCAATTGATTTTTGCATATTGAGTGTTTATCTAGCAAACTTGCTAAACTTACCTTTTAACTCTAGTAATATATCTGTAGATACTCTTGGGTTTTCTACAATCACATTCATATTGACTACAAACAATGACAGTTTTAGTTCTTCCTTTCAAATAATTATCATTCATTTATTTGTTTATTTTTTGTTTTACTGCACTGGCTAGGACTTCCAACATAATGTTGAAAAGTAGTGATATTCTTATTGTATTTCCTATCTCAAAAGGAAAGCTTTCAATATTTTAAGAATGAACATAAGTATAATGTTTAAGTAAAATGTTTAATGTAGGTTTTCTACAAATATTTTAGTATGTGAAAGAAGTTCCTTGTATTTCTAGTTTACAAAGTGTTTTATTCACAAATGGATGTTGAACTTTATCAAACACCTTTTCTTCATTTATTGAGACTATTATAAAATTATTCTCCTTTATTCTGCTAATGTGATGAGTTACACTGATTGTGTTTCTAATATTAACTCACTGTTTAATTCATGAAATAAGCCCAATTTGGTCATGTATAATCTTTTGCATTAATATTGACATATCATCCATGTGTGAGAATGGCTTTTCATTTCCTTTCTTATCATCTCCTTGTTAGGTACGAGTATTAAGATTGTTTCAGCATCAGAAAACAAGTTGATGTTCCTTCCTTTTCCTCTTCTCTGAAAGAGCTTGTGTAAGATTGGCACATCACATCCTTAAGTGTTTGGTAGAAGCCTGGCCCTAGAGTTTTCTCATTGATGTGTGTAGTGATCTATATACGTTCATTAAGTCATGTTTGCTAATCTTGTTCACATCTTCTACACTCTTGCTGATCACACACACACACACACACACACACACACACACAGTTTTAAATTTGCTTGTTCTGTTATTGAGAGGGGTGTGTTAAAATCTTCTACTATGATTTTGAATTTTCGTTCTTTAGTTATGTCAAATTCTATTTTATATATTTCAATGCCATATAATTAGACATAAATAAAAATTTTATATCTTCATGGTGGATTAAAACATTTATTATTATGAAGCATACATTTTATTTCTAATAATGCTTTTTACCTTAAAGTTTACTTTCTCTGATACTAATATCACAACCTTAGCATCCTTCTGGTGTTTGCATTTTTTCTACTTTTTAATCTTTCTGCATCCTCACATTTTAAATATCATGCTTGTAAACAGTACAACATTGAGTTCATCTTTTAATGAAGCAGTTAGCTCTTTTACATTTAAGGTAATTACTGATATATTTGTGTTTCAATCTACCATTTTATGAAGTGCTTTCTATTTATCTTGTCTCTCCTTTCAACCTTTTTTTCATTTGGATTTTGTATTGCATTTTGCCCTCTATATTAACTTGGAGGTTATACACTCTTTTACTATTCTTTTAATAATTTTCCTAAGGATTAGAACACATATCATTGACTTTCAAAGTCTAATATTATTTGACAGAGCCACCCTCTTACCAGACAAAGCAAAGTCCTTAGAAAAATCTTAACTCATTAAACGCCTTTCTGACTTATATGCCTTTCTTGTCAGGTATTTTAATTCTCTCTATATTTAAACACAAGGCATTATTATTATTATTGCTTTATACTGTCAATATTCTTTTATATCCCCCCAATATTTACCACTTTCATTGTTTTTCTTTCCTTCCTACATCTTCAACCTTCTGAGAATATTTTACCTCTGTCTGAAGAACTTTTAGTGTTTGCTTTAGCTCAAGTCTGATAGCGAGTGATGAATTCTCTTAATTTTTGTCTGTCTGGAAATGTCACTTTTAAAGGATATTTTCATTGGATATATAATTCTAGTTGGGCAGTTATTTTCCATCAGCATTTTGAAAATGGCATTCCACTGTTTTCTGGCTTATTTACTCTTATTAGGAAATCACCTCTTGGAAAACAGCTGGGTGGTTCTTCAAAAAGATAAACATAGAATTACCATATTACCCAGCAATTCCACTCTAGCTATATACCCAACAGAACTGAAAACAGAGATTTAAACAGTTAACTGCACACCAATGTTCAGAGTGGCATTATTCATAATAGCCAAAAGATGGAAACAACCTAAGTGTCCATCAAGAAATGAATGGATAAACAAAATGTGGTATACACATGTAATGAAATATTATTCAGTCATAAAAATAAATGAAATTCTGATACATGCTACAACATGGATGAACCTTGAAAATATTATGCTAAGTGAAATAAGCCAGTCACAAAAGGACAAATATAGTATGACTCCATTTATAAGAAATATCTATAATAGACAAATTCATAAAGACAGAAAGTAGAATAGTCATTACCAAGGATGAGGGGAGGAGAGAATGGAGAGCTATTATTTAATCTGTACAGAGTTTTGGTTTAGGATGACAAAAAGTTCCAGAAATTTGGTGGTGATAGTTGCACAACATTGTGAATGTAATTAATGCCACTGAATTGTACACTTAAAAATGGTTAAAATGGTATATTGTATGTTATGCATATTTTACCACAATGGAAAAAAAAGAAAGTCAGTTCTCAGACCAATTGTTGCACTTTTGTGCATTACTTGGTTTTCTTTCCCCTGGCTGCTCTAAAATTTTCTCCTTGTTTTTGGTTTTCAGCATTTATACTTTTTTTTTTTTTTGCTTTGATGTAGGCCTATTTTTGTTTATCTTGCCTACAGTTCCTAGCTACCTTGAAACTGAGGCTTTACGTCTTTATTAGCTTTGGAAAGTTCTTGGTCATTATCTCTCTAAATATTGTTTTTGTCCCACTCTGCCTCTCCTTGTCTTCTGAGACCCTCCAAGCATCTTAGATCTTCTCACTAGACTATCTAAGTCCCTTATAAAATCTCTGTTATATTATAGAGACTTTAGGAAAGTATAAAGGACCTATTTCCCATCCTTTTATCTCTTTAAGTTTTATTCTGGGTATTTTCTTTAATTTTACTAAATTTTTCTTCAACTGTATCTTAGATACAGTTAAAACTTAGATAACTTAGATAAAGTTTTCCATGCTTCATTCTGCATATTTTCCTGTGACTTATATTCTACTTCATAAATTCTCTCCATGATGTATCTGTCCATTTATATTTTCAATTCTAGAATTTCCACTTGTTTCTTGTTAAATTTTAATTTATAATTTTTCAATCTTTTATCTTCCTGAAAAATAGTAAGCGTAATCTGATAGAGTATGTATCCGATAACTCCAATATGTAAAGGTTCCATGTGTCCGTTTCTACTGTCTCCATTGCTTTTTTATAATACATGTATATTCTTTTGTCTATGTTTTCTTGCCTCCTCATACCAAAATTGTTTGTAGAAATAATTTGAGGCCTAGGATGCTATCTTCTTCAAGAGGGGATTTACAGTGAATTACTCCAAGTTCCTGGGAGTACTAGCAATCCAGGATCACCTCAAAACAATCACAGACAGATGATTTAAAGTTGACAGCAGTCCCTGAAAATGCTTGTCTCCTTCCATTTCTGTTTTTCTTCTAAGCTGTAACCCTTGGAGGCCCAACCTAATGTTGGACAAGTAGTTCACCACAATCCCTGGTTGATGGGCCCTGGATTCTCATTTCTAAGCCTCTAACTGCATATTCTAGGCCACAAAACTATGGGCCAGCCTCTTCATTTCTGTCCCCAAGGGAAAAGCAGCCCCAGTTGCCTAGCTATTTCCCTAGGTCTCCACCCTCCCCTATAACCTGGTCTGGTAATTCTTTCTTATTTTGTTAACTCTGAGATGCTCTCATGCATTTTTTTTAAACAGCTTTTTAAATAGTTCTAGAAGGAAGGCTGATTAAAATTGTCTAACATATCAATACTAGATGACTAGTCTAGACCCAATGTTTAAAATTCTTTGAGAAATTCTGTTTATGCAAAAATTAAGAACCTCAGGGTTAAAAGTATGACTGTTCAGAGGAATACATTATTGATTTTCAGAATAACACCTCCAAAAAAAGCCTCTATGTACATTTTTATTGTGAGGAGTGTGTTATAAATGGGACAAGTTGCCTGTCACCTATGTTAGTATCAAACGAGTCAGAGCTATTTGGCTCACAGATCAACTGATATCCAAGAGTGAGAGTGAGGGTGAAAATTTTGTAGCAAAACCACTTAGTAAGACACTGCCTTTTCTTTTTATTATCTAATTAATTTTGCAGATAGTCATATTTTATTTCCAAGCAGATGTGCAGTAGCACGTGCTTCGTTTTATTATTAGTCAACAGAAAAGCAGATGTGAAAAGCAAGCCATAATAATTCTGAGAAAAGTTCTGGGGAACTTGCTGGGAAAGCAGAATAGCTATTTGATCCCATGTTCTACCTCAAGGGTCTATCAGGGCTCTGTATCAGCAACCTATGTCCCATGGCCCAGGTCCAGCCCAAACAATGTTTTGGTATGGCCTGCAAGTAGAATCATTTTTATATTTTTAAAGGTCACAAAAAAAAATCAAAGGAGCATATGTGACACAGATTATATATTACCTATCTAGCCCTTTACAGAAAGTTTGCTGATCTCTGCTCTATATCTTCTTGTCAAGACCTGTGAAAGTTCTGAGAATTTTACCCTATTTGCATGCTAGTAAGTTAGCCTGCTATAGTTTCATGGACACTGGCAGAAGACATGAGACTCCAGGGTCAAAAACAAAGGATTTCATTACTCACAGCAATAGCAGTCACCAGAACATCAGCATTTGCACCAGTTCTCTAGCCCTCAGTTCCCACAGGGCAATGTGAAGAGAGCCAGGTTAACACCTGCATACATAATGGTTGTGTTACAAGAGAGGAGTTTAGGGAACCTGAGCTTAGGGAACCTGAACCTTCTATAATGGAAAGTGGGCATACTTGCTCTTTGCTCCCACAGAAAATTTATCTCAATCTTCCAAGGCTGTTTGCTATACAAATATTCAAGAAAAGACAGTCTGGAACAAAGGCAGTCAATGTCTCTGCTTGCAAGACATGCAGAAATACAAGTGACCCATGGAGAACTGTCTCTGATAAATCTAAATTTGTATCCATAGCTGCCATTTTCAACACATTATGATAGCTATATCATTCCAAAAGTTGATCTGAGCCAAGAAAGTGTTACAGTCTTTTCAGTATTCTGTTAAAGACTAGAGGAAATAATATTTATAGTTTCTCATAGATATTTCTAAAGGTACTTTAAAATCCTAAGATTTAAAAAACTATTTTTCAGTTATTTTGAAATTTTTGATATTCAGAAGGGTTTATTTCAGATAGCATCCAGGTAACTGATAACTTATTTTATAATCACCTTCAAACTAACTTCTTAACTGACTTCTACATTTTCTTTAGTGGAGGCACAACTATAGCGTGTTCAATTCAACTTCTAATACTACAGTTCAAAATATTCTTTTTAAGTTATCTTAGAATTTAATGAGAAATACACATTTTAGAGAAAAGATTTAAACATTTTAGGAAGATTTTTTATTGTCTGATCTAATCAGTATTATAGTTTAATTTCTAGAAGTAGAGCCAGTGAAGGGGAGAAAGAGCATTCTCTACCCACTCTGGGTCCTTTCTGGCTGGGCTACAAATTAAATTGACATGAAGCCGAATAGCAGCAGAAAATTAAACAAAGCGTTATAACATGTATACATGGGAGAGACTCGGGGAAACTGAGTATCTCTCGACAAAATGGCGGAGGTTCTCCTCTTAAATAGACAAAGGAGGATACTGGGGGTTGGGTCACTTACGGGAGATTACCAGAAAAGCACAGTAAGGTTATTATGCAGATTTAAGGCCTCACCTTCCACACTGACAAGTTTCTAGAGATGAGGTCATCCACCCCTCTTCCCAGTAGAGAGGAGATACCTTTACAAATGGAGATTTTCCTCACACATGTAAATTTCTCGTAACAAGAACTTTGATAAGAATGGGCTCAGCAAAGACCCTCCCAGTCTATCAATATCCAGAGTTATCCATGGTGAGGGCCTTCCATCCCAAATCCCTTCAGTCAGTGGGGGCAGGGAAGGTCAAAGCCTCCTTCCATGCTTGAGGTGGCCAATTCTGATCCCCACACCAGCTAAGCAGCTTTCTCACACCATTTTAAATGGAACAGTGTTTAAGTACAAATTAAGATGCAGTTTTTTAAAAAAACTCTTTCATAAGATAAAGTTCTACAAGGCTATAAACTAAATGATATTTAGTTAAATATTTAATAAACTTTTATTGAAAACAATAAGCATTGTGAAATTGGGAATCTTTTAGAAAACCAGGATCACTTTTAAACATCAGATACGGGATAATTAGTAGAATTCCGTCAGTTCAATATAAAAATTTCTTAACTCCCAAAACCATAAGTATGACATCAAGTCTGAACTGGCCTGATGCTTATCATATAGGCCTGAGCTGAAGAACTCTGGAAAAAGCAAGATTAGTTTGGGGACAATATGGAATCTCATGTTTTCAATTAGGCACTTTCAATTAGTTCTTTGTCTAGTGAACAAAAGCTGAAGATAAGATTTGATGTTACACTAGGTAATTTTACTCAGTGATTTGTAAACAGCCTTAAAACATATAAGAAACAAAAATATAAACTAAAAACGTCTTGCATGATTGGTTGCTCCCTACTACTTATAAGTGTTATTATTTAGACGTTCACTCTCTTATTTTAATTTGGGTTAAACTAGAAGTTGTTTTAGCTGAGAACTGAGTATAAGCTAGGTTCACAGGGACTACTTTTATATATCCAAATCCTAACTCATTTAGGTGTCCTTAAGGGTTTTGATAATCTTTGTATATCTACCATATTTTAACTATTCTATTAAAATATCTATTATAGGTTTTCTAAGGCAAATATAGAATATAGAAAAAGTTCATATAAGTCAATTTCATTTCATTTATTCTAAGCCAGAGTTTAACCATGGATAAATTGTTATAAGAGATGTTGGGATTTCTGTCAGCTTTTGATACTGTGTTTCAGGTGAAGTAAGGACCTGTATTTTGAAGGAAGGTTGTAGAGAAGATATTCTCTACCTTCTCAGGGAACATACTATATGTCTGGTAAGACAATGTTCTTTACTATAACACTTTCCCACTCATTGACTTTTAGCATGACTGAAGGAAGAAGGAAATAATAATTATTTAAATGTTAAACACATTTTTGTTTTGACTAACAAAACTCATTAGTTTCATCAAATTCATCCATCTATAGTGGTTCTTTCTAGGAATGTTTTAACAGACTTCTTTGTAAAAAGGAAAAGAAAAGGCTGAGCTATATGTGACCTAAATTTAGCTGTCTTTATAAATTCACAAAACAAATGGCAACACATGAAATAGGCTTCTAAGCAATCTGAAAGTTATGTACAACTCAAAAATCATAAAGAAGATTAAAACTTAGGCACAAAAAAAGTTATAAACAAAGTGTAAAAATTAACCACAAAATAGGAAAAATATTTGCAACACATAATAGACAAAAAGTTAATATACAATGAGCTTTACAAATCACGAAGGAAAAAAAAATGCAACTACCTAATAGAAAAATAGGCAAAGGATATTAACAGACAGTTGACAGAAAAAGAAAAGCAAAGAGACTCTGCTGAACTTCACTCATAATTAAATACATGCAACCCAAAACAAATTATATTTTTCAACTATTAGAATGGCAAACAAAATATTCTGATAATATACAATGTTGGCAAATAGTAGTTAATGGAAATGTAAACTGATACCACTTTTTGGAGAGCAATTTTGCAATATCCATCAAAATTTAAAATGCCTGTACACTCTGAACCATAACTCTATAGCTAGGAGTTTGTTCAATGAATAAACTCAAAAATTACAAGGTGCAGGCTTCCCTCGCTATCCGAAAGTTTGTTTTATGCCACTTCGCTTTTACTAAAGACTACATTAGTTTCTGTTTTCACTAACCAAAAGAAATCTGAAGATGATTTTTGCTTTTCCAAAAAAAGGGAAAAAGTGAAAATAGTGTTCAGCGTTTGTTTTGCAGCAAGCGTTATAGAGGCAGTGTGCACTCTGAGCAGAGAGGGGCAAGGCCAAGCTCCTTCCCCAGGAACTACACTCAGCGTCTGAGCATCAGATGCCCTAGCTTTAACTATGCCTGTGAGCATCTGTGCTTTATCTCCATTTATTTTGGCAGGTTATTTTTTGGGTCTGGGAACTCTAAAAAAATTTCTCCCAAAGAAATTAAGAGTAGTTGCTTCTTCACTTTACGTCATTTCGGCTTATGAAAGCTTTCATAGGAACACTACTTTCAGATAGCAGGGATAACTTGTATATGTTCCAGTGCATTTACTGATCCATCACTGGTCACAACAAAAATCTGGACATGACCTAAATAGCCATCAATTAGTCTGCTTGGTTATATAAATTATTATATACACAATCAATTCAATATTATTTAGCAATGCAAAGAAATAATTATACATGCTCTTAAAAAAATGGAATCATCCATATTGGTAAACAAAGTGAAAAAATACCATGTGCATTATGATCTATTTATGTATATGAAGAAATATATATAAACTTTTTCCAGGAAGCATACAAAGAAACTGTTAATTAGGTAGTCATTTAAGGTAGAACTTTAGGGAGAGGAATTAGTAGAGACTTTGTTTTTCATTTTTACCTTTTTTCCTGATTTAAAGTTTTATTTTACCATATATATTTATCAATATATTATATATTTATAATGTATTATACTATATATCTGTTATAATATACATTATGTATTTGAAATATATCTATATATTATATAGTTATATACTGTGAATATATCATTAATAATATATTAATATAATATATTGTATATTATTATTACATACGTTGTGACATATAATTATAATTATACAATTATTAGAAATATACTATATATTTTATATGATATATATATTAATATATATCATCCACACTGAAATACCTTTTTAAACCAATGACTGGAAAAGAATGGGTTTCCATCCTTTCTAGATGGTATGTTAAATTTTACTCTATAGTAAAATATAATACCATAGTGTAGCAAGTTTGTTTACCTCTCTCAAGAAATTTTAAGCAAATATGTGAATACGTGGTAAAGAACCTTAAAAATAATACCATTCTTGGTACAACCACTTGGAAAACAGTTTGTCAACTGTCGTTTGTCACCATCTATCCAAGGTGAAGAACATATCCTATGAACCAGCAATACCCTCCTAAATATAGACCCTACAGAAACTTTACACACATAGTCACCATGGATGTACTAAAATATTCACAGCAGCAATGTTCACAATAACAAAAACAAAACTAATCTGGAAACCACCAAAATAATCATTAACAGTAGAATGGTTACATCAATTGTGGTACATCCATATAAAGTCATATTATAATGTGAAAATAAACGTACTACAACACACACGACATGGATCAACTGCACAAATATATGCTGAAAAGAAGCAAGGCACAAAGGAAACATGCAGCATGATTCTGTTTATACTATGTTTAGTGATGTATACACAGATAGGAAAATCAAGGAAATGACTACCACAAACTATTTGGGAGTGGGACGAAAGGGTTGTGAGCTGGAAGGGGCATACTTGGGGGCTTCTGGGGGCCTGGCAATGTAATATTTCATGACCTAGATGTTGATTTATAGATATTTGCTTTGTAATTTTCATCAAAATGTACATATATGTTCTTCTGGGCCGGCCCAGTGGCGCAGCAGTTTAGTTCGCGCTTGGCAGCCCGGGGTTCGCCGGTTAGGATCCCGGGCGCCTGCCGAAGCACTGCTTGTCAGCCATGCTGTGGCAGCGTCCCATATAACGTAGAGGAAGATGGGCACGGATGTTAGCCCAGGGCCAGTCTTCCTCAGCAAAGAGGAAGATTAGCAACGGATGTTAGCTCAGGGCTGGTCTTCCTCATGAAAAAACAAAAATATGTACATATATGTTTTAAACGCTTCCCTGTATGTTACGTATCACAATAAAAACCACAAAAATAAAACAAAGCACCCAATACCATCCTGCATCAAAACTATGGTTTACACAGACCAATATTCTGTCTGTGATTCCAAAGGATATCTTATGCTACTTTCCAAGGAGTCATCCTTAGACTTGCAGGATGAATTCTAAGGTTTGGGCATTTACAACCCCAAAATAAAATACAGAGAGACTGAATGTGGAACTGTGTCCAAACCATCCCTATAAAAGTCAGTATCGGTACTGAGAACAGATTCTATATTTAGATGAGAAGATGGAACTTTCAATTCCCTCTTCATTATTAGATTTTTAATATTCATTACTAAATTAGATATAGGCCAGTCCTTTTCAAGAATATTATATTTCCTGATACATTTACTTCGTAAATTGCAAATCCTCTTAAACAATCATACAAATATGTTTTCCAATCTTCATTGCTCATATTCACCTAGCCTGCATAGAAAGAATCTGAGAGCTGAACAAAAGAAGTACATGAAACAAGCCAAGAGGCTTAAAATCATCTAGTTTAAAAAAAAATCTATTTTCAACTTATGCGCCACATCCAAATATATGCTAGTGGTGATGGTGGAGAAGGAGGAGGAAGAGCTTTGAGTTGCCATGGTACACACACACACACACACACACACACACACACACACACACACGTACACACGCATGCGCGCACACACCATTTTGTAGGGGGAAAACCTCTTTAAAATGTTAACTATGTGTTAATTTTCACTTAATATTTGTAGATTTATTTTCAGTTCCATATTCAACAGAATTATCATTTTAATACTAGTATTAGAATATTTTATAACCCTTTAAAATGTAGGTTTCTACCCACTGGCAGGACTCATCATCATAGGGAATTTCAGAAATCCATGAATTTTGCTGGCCACATTACTATCCGGTAAGAGATTATATTTCCCAATCTGCTATGCCTAGACAAGTACCTAAATTTTGGCCCAAAAGATGCAAGCATGTGTGTTAGTGTGTGTGTGTATGGCGTTAAGGAAGTTGCTTCTTTTACACTCTCTAGCTCCTCCTTCCCACTGACTGGAACATAGCAAGAAATAAGGCAACTGCCTCTGACCCAGAGATGAGAGCCTCCTGATGAGAATGGCAGAGCTGCCTGGCCAGCTGGAGACGTATCATTGCTGGACTGTAGTCTGAGTAAAAGATAAACATCTATCTTATTGAAGCACTGAAATTTGAGGATACCGTTAAAGTAGATTTTAACATAAAAGCCTAAATACGTACTCAGTTAAATTATTTGTAGAAAATTGTTAAATCTTTGCCTCACACCAAAGCAAAAATAAATATCATAAGAATTAGGGGATTAAGAAGAAAACCTTAAACTGAAATATATTTACATATTAATTTTATGTTCATAATCTTGCAATGGCAAAGGTCTAAGTGTTAAATCTAAGGTAAAAAGCTCAAAGAAAAAGTCTGAGATACCTGACGGCAATACATTTTTAAAATAATTGAATGTCAATACTATGATGAACACAATTACAATGCAACTGACAAATTGAAGAGAACCAATTTAATTTAAGGTTTAAGTCTGTGATACATAAAAAGCTCTTAAAGTTGGCAAGTAAAAGACGTCATAAAAATGGCAAAGAACATTGTATTAATACTGATTCTTGGTTGCAAGCCATAGGAACCAACTCTAGTTAACTTAGAGTGAATTATGGAAGAATATGGGAAAGCTAAAAGGAAAAAGAACTGGATGCAGAAGGACAAGAGAAATAGTTCCAGAGGGTGCTGGTAACAGGAACTACTATATAGTCTTCCCTGAGTGCTGCCACTGGAATAAATGGACAGTTCCTTGGAAACAGACTGAGGTAGAGGATGGCATAGAGAAGGCTGGCTGGGGAGCGCTCCCAGGAGATCCACCTATAAGGGAATAGGGTAGGACTGGGCAGAGGGAGAAGCAGACCTGCAGTGAGGATGCCACCAAAGCCTCAGCCAATCCTACAGAGTGCTCTTTAGAGTAGTCCCAAATAGAGACAAAGGCCTTTGTATTGTCCCTTCAGCCAGTCCTGACTTGGGCTGCCCCAGGCAATGCAGTTCTCTAGTGAGAGAGGCAGTGAGGTATGAGCAGCTAATAATCACAGCAACTGGACTTACTTTGCATCACACCACTCAAAATTCAAAACTCTTAGGAGAGCCAGATTGGTGCATTTGGTCATGTACTCACAATTAGGCTGGGGCAGGCAAGGTCCTCTAATATTATGTACTTCCAAAACTGCACAGAGAGGTCATGCCCATACCCCACCAAAAAAACATTTCCATGCTACTACGAAAACAAGGCAGAATGGAAGCCAGACTTCCAAAATATAGCAAATGTCTACTATAGATATGAACAGGCAATTCAGAAATAATGATATATAAACGATTAATAAACTTTAAAAAGTTCACCCTTACCAGAAGCTGACGATCTGAAAATTATACCATCTTTTGCTAATCAGATTGACAAAGATTAAGATGAAGGATCTTAGATTTTTTTTTTTTTTTTTGGTGAGGAAGACCAGCCCTGAACTAACATCCATCGCCAATCTTCCTCTTTTTTGCTGAGGAAGACTGGCCCTGGGCTAACATCGTGCCCATCTTCCTCTACTTTATATGGGACGCCGCCACGGCGTGGCTGACGAGCAGTGCATCGGCGGGCGCACGGGATCAGAACCTGCGAACCCCGGGCTGCCAAGCGCGGACTGAACCACTGCGCCACCGGGCGGCCCCCAAGGATCTTAGATTTTGTAAGGGTGGTGGAAGACAGGTAACCAAAAACATGGCTGATAGAAGAATAAACTGATATAATCTTTCTGAAAATCAATTTTGTAATATATTCCAAAAGTTTTTAAAATACACATTCCTTGCAATTTCACTTCTAAGAATTTATCCTAAGGAAATAATCAATTATGAAGAATATATGCATAAAGATATTCAATGCAGCATTGCTTGCTATATTCCTAAAGGAAGGAAATAAACTAAACATACAAAATAGGTGATAGATTCAGTAAATTATGATAAATCCAAATAATGCAATATTGTCAAGCCATTAGAAATCATGCATTTGCAAGATATTTATATATACAGAAAGATGTGCATGTTACTGGTAAGTTTTAAAAATCACAAAACATACAATAAATCATTTTGTAATATCACAAAACAAAGGTAAAGTTATTTTAGGATGATAGCATTTTAAATACTATTGCCCTTTGATTTTTTTCCTATGACTTCCGTATTAAACATGTATTACTTTTACAATTTAAAATTATTATAAATATCTAATTAATTGATCTCATAAATATGAAATTTTTGATTTATATTGTAGAATTTTATGTCTATAGAAATTGGTTGAAATAGAGTTGGACTCAGTTCAAATTTCTTAAAAAACAAAAAACATTTTTTGACTAATCAGAAGAGTTGATACTCAGGGCCATATCCAAAGGCAGACATGGTAGCTCAGTTTTAAGTAAAAACAATTACTTGAACTGTAAAAATTTGTCTTTATCTTTATAATCATCAGGGTTTTTTAAATTGGAATACTGAACCTAATAGTTTTGGCCCATGTTTAAAGGAAGATTAAATTACTTGGATTAAAGATTAAATTACAGAGGAAAGTAAAAATAATTATGTACTTGGAAATTGGGCTCTATAATGACATGCAAGAGGAAACCTTTCTGAAAATAAAACCAAAAATAAACTTACATTTTATGGGTTACCATGACCTCTGAAGAATAGGACAAGAAGCAAAAAATTTGAATTGTTAGAAGTAAAATTTAGTTTAGCCATTAGGAACGATGTCCTGTTCTTGAATAAGTATTTGAGTGCTTTTTACATGTCTAATACTATGGCTATAAGGTCTTGTAACCATTAGAACGTGTTACTAAAGGAAAAAAAAGTTGTCTTTTTTTCCTTAAGTGTCAAAGGTAGAATAATTATTCTTCAAAGTAGGGGCTTACTACATAATCCTTTAAGATCCCTTCCATGTTTATGGTTTTTTCAACTTCAGACATCTTAAACAATTATAAAAATATATCTCAATTATACTTATGGCATTTTGAAAGTGAAAAAATGGATTAATCATTAAGGAATATAATAAAAGATAAAAAATTAGATATTTTTCATTAACAGTGAAGAAAATATAGGTATGGAATTTAGTTATGGGATACATTACAACTATTTACTCTATATGGGGGAGGCAATTAAACTAATTATTAAGGTGTGTGTGTGTTTTTTTAAGTGTTGGTGTATGTGCTTTAAATCTCTATATTTTGAAAAGTATAGTGAAATATAGTGAATGCAGACAAAACATTCCTATAGCATACTTTAGTATGTAACATACATTTAGTATGTGATGGTTTTAGTAACAAAGCATTAGTTTTAAAGGGCCTAGTAAGAGGAAAAATGGATTTAAGGTAAGAAAGAAATTCTTAGTATAGGTTGTTATTCCATCTTCCAAATAAGTGGCAGCAAAATAATGATACTAACAATTGCTTTAAAATTCCAAAATCTGTAACAGAAAAAAAAAGCTTACATGCTACTCAAAAATCACTTAAATGCCTCTTAAAAACAAAACAAAAAGTAAAATTTAAAAACTAAAGAGGACAGACACACACACAAAAAGATACAATTTAAAAGATTTGCCTTAGCACTATTTCTTTTTTGGAATATTAAAAATTTAAACAATTATTTAATGTTTATATACATTAGGGGTTACCATGTATCAGGCACTCTTCTAAGCATCTTACAGAGAGTAATTCATGTAATCCTCATAACTCTCTGAGGTAGCTACCATTATTATCTCTATTTTACAGATGAGAAAACTGAGGCACCCAGAGGTCACAATAGCCCAAGGTCACATGACTAGTAACTAGTGAAGCTGATATTCAAATCCAGGCAGTCTGGCTATGGAGACCATGATTGTAACCACTAAGCTATTTTGTAAAAGTATTTATATTTTATATTAATATTTGATAACTATTTTGAGCTTTAAAGTTTGCAAAAGGTCACAGCCTACAAAGTTAGAAGTATAAAAGTAAATCAATGCATAGTGAAAATAACTTCCAATACAAAATTTGAGTGGAAGAGATTTTCTTGACTAGCTTTATGACAAATACATGAGTAGGTTGAAGTGGGGAATGAGAAAAGACAGAGATTATGTTTATTTTAAATGCATTTGTCATGAATTTACTGCTTGGAATAGCAAAACATAAAAGATTTAAATTCAATAAAATCTTGGCTGTCTTTTTTGAAAGACAAAATTTACAAATATGGATTTAAATATTATTTAGAGAAAAAGCACAGTCAGATTTTGATTAATGTTTAATTCTATGACTGACTTTAAAATCTTTGTAATATTTTTAATTAAAGAAGAATGTGATTGGGATTTAGGTAAGAAAACAAAATTATGACATTTATAGCATAAACAAGCTTCTTTAGAGTAAGGTTTTTTTTTCCCCCATGATAGGAAAATCACTTTATTTCTCAAGGGAAATACCATTGACCTAATCTGTATGCTGCATGTCACCTAGTAAAAAAAGGAGAACTATGACCAAGTAGAATGTAAGCACAGCACACCTAACTAAAACTCACTGTAAAACAACAACAAAAAAGGAGTTGATTTTAAACGCTTTACACGGTTTTGTACCTCACGTGCTCTAATGCTGCAGATATGAAAAGTTGTAGGTCTCACAAAATTTTTGTCTCCTTTTAGGACATGTTAGCATTTGTGAAATGAGAGCATTTGTCCATTGTGAAATGGACAACCTAAGTCCATTCTAGTCCCCAAATTCTAAGCACATTCAATACATAGTACTGAGTACATTGATACACACATTATCAAAAGTTGACTTTTTGGCAAGAAAGGAAAATGAGCAAAATGACGGGAGTCCTCCATCATAGCACTGACAGGTCTGTTCTCCTCAAGGGTAGTTTCTAAATTGACACCCAGTAAATCTGATAACCAAATGTTTGGAGACCTCTCCTGACAGTGTTTCTACAAGTTTTACATGCATATTTTGATTATATCTCCTGGAACTCTTGCTCCCCTCCCATTATGTTGGCTAATGCATGTTACTAAATTCAATATATATTCACCTCTCATCTTTCTCCGCCTCTTGGCCCAATTTAACACAACAGATCCTACTTCAAAATGCCTTCACTTGGTTTTCTTTTCACCTTTCAGGCCACTCTTCCTTTTATCTAGTCATTAAATGTTGGAATTACACAAGGCTGGACCCTAGGCCTTTTGAACTCTACACCTATGCTGTTCAATATGATAGCCACTAGTCCATGGGGCAATTTAATAAACTTAAATTAATAAAATAAAAAATTCAGTTCCTTGGTTGCAGTAGGCACTTCAAGTGTTCCATAGCCAGAATTTGCTCATGTATATCATATTGGGCAGCACGATATAGAACATTTCCAACATCACAGAAAGTTCTATTGTACAGTGCCGCTCTATCCCATCTCCATGAATGATCTTATTCATGTCCATGGTGTCAGTTATCATCTGTTTGCAGAAGACCCACACATTTGTACTCTCTCACACAAACTTCTCCTTTGTGCACAAGACCCATGTAGCCAAATACTTTCTTAACTTTTCCACTCGGATGTCTCAAAGGTACCTCAGGTCTAACATGTCCAAGACCAAATTTCTCATATTTGTCTCTAAACCTAGTATTAGAATGTTTTTTTCACTAATGTCACCATCATCTAACTCCAGGTGAACAAGTTAGAAAACTCAAGTTATCCCTTATTCTCCATCATTCTTTTAATCCTTTTCCAAGTCCTTTGAATTACCTCTTAAGTACCTCTCAAATTTCTCTCCTTCCACAACTCCCCTGCAGACCCCATAATCCAAACTCCTATAGCTTGATTAGTGGAGAAATCTCCCTGGATTCAAATCTTGGTTTTTGCTGAGTGACCTCAGACAAGTTACTTAACCTTTTTTCCTTAACCATGTTTTACATCTGTAAAATGGGGGTAATACTATGATTTTCTTCATAGTGTTGTAAGAATTAAGATTATGAATGTCAAGGTTAGCACAATATCCAGGACAGAAATTCCCTATAAATGTTAGCTACTACTACTATCATCTCATGCCTAGATTACTGAAATTGTATCCTGTCTTTCCATGCTTACTCTTGTTCCCTTCCAATCTGTTCACAATATAACTAACGAGAGAGACTCTTAATAAATGTAAATTTGATCATGTGCCCCTCTATTTCCCTGGAAACCACTGAATGGTTTTATAGGGCTTTTAGAATAGACAGACTCATTTCTTATCACTCTTGCTCTTTAATCCCAATGCTTTAACCAGTCTGGCTTCAGGCCCCTCAGTCAGGCCATGTTCACTCCATGAGGGCTTTTGTCCACAATATTTCCCTTTTTAGAAACCCCCCTGCAAGTTATACTTTAATCCTAATCATCCTTCAGACTTCAGTTGAAAAGTCACTTCCTTCCTAAGTCTGGTCCCTCGATTTTGCGTTCTCATTGTAACACGTTCCTCTCTGTCCTAGAGCTTCTCAGTTTGCAATTAGAAATTTATGAGTGACTACTATTTATCATTACTATACATTTATTTGTTTACTCCAACAGACATCTCAGACTGAGCTCCTGATAGTTCTCCCACCCAAGCCT
The DNA here is from genome assembly GCA_031878705.1 of Tapirus indicus. NCBI lineage: Eukaryota > Metazoa > Chordata > Mammalia > Perissodactyla > Tapiridae > Tapirus > Tapirus indicus. The sequence continues at coordinate 46,050,396 of CM062925.1, forward strand.
GCTCTATTCAGCATCTCCTCCATCTCAGAAAATATCAACACCATTCTTCCAGCTGCTCAGGCCAAAACCCTTGGATTTTCTTTCACACTCCACATGCATCTGCAAATTCTATTGCCTCCCCAGAATTCAACCACTTTCTCCCCATTTCTACCACTACCCATTGTGGTCAAAGTCACATCATCACTTCCTGGATTGTTGCAATACCTCTTAAAATTAAGAATTAAGGTATTAGGTATTAAGAAGCAATACCTCTTGCTTCTCTCTTTGTCCCCACCACTTACCCCCTTGTATGTTTACAATAAGGTAGCTAGACTGATTCTTTAAATATATGTCAAATCATGTCATTCCTCTATTCAGACCCTCCAACAACTTGCCATCTGCTAGGGGCTGAATTGTGTTCCCCCAAAATCCATATGTTGAAGCCCTAACCCATGTGACTGTATTGGAGATAGTGCCTTTAAGGAAGTCATTAAGATTAAATGAGGTCATAAGGGTGGTATCTTCATCACATAGAACTGGTGCCCTTATAAGAAGAAAAGACATCAGAGTTCTCTCTCCACCATGTGAGAACACAGTGAGAAGGAGGCTGTCTGCAAGCCAGAAAGAGAGCCCTTACCAGAATCTGACCATGCTGGCACCCTGATCTTAGACTTTCCAGCCTCTAGAACCATAAGAAAATAAATTTGTCCTTAAAGCCACCCAGTCTATGGTATTTTGTTATGGCAGCCCAAGCTGACTAATATATCATCCCCCTCAGAGTAAAAGCCAAAGATCTTCCAATAGCCAAAGAGGTCCTACAAATTCTGGTCTGCTATGTTCCCAACCCCTAAATTCTGTGACCTAATCCCCTTTGATTCTCCCCACCCCTTAAGCAGCTTCAGCCACACTGCCCTACATACAATTCCATGAACATGTCAGGCATGCTCTCACTTTTGGGCCTTTGCTTTTCCTCTGCTTGGAACCTTCTTCTCCAAAATATTCACATCACTCACTTTCTCACTCAAATGTCACCTTCTCAGTGGGGCCATCCTATGAAAAATTTTACCACTTTCATCTCACACGCATATCCCATTCCCCTTTCCTTAGCACTCACTACTAGCATGCTATATATTTTACCTATTTATTTTATTTATTGCCCCTCTCTCTCACTAGCCTATGAGCTCCATGAGAGAAAGGATTGTCCGGTTTGCTCACTGTTATATCCCCAGAACACAGAGCACCTTATAGTAGGTGCTTACCATTTGTTCAATTCCATGAATGTTGAATTCCAACAGCCACTGAATTAGCTTTGGTACCACATAGATCAGCTACTAAGGCAGCAATCTCCCAGGAGAAACTGCACTGATTAAAGGACCACCTGATCTTTCTGGCCTCTTACGGTTTTCTGCTAATATTACTAAAGCTCAAAAGGGGCTTTAAAAACTGTAGCTACATGATCCAAGAGCTGTTCCTTCCTCTCTCCATCTTTACAATAGAGATAATAAACGTGATGAAAAGTTGTGAAAGTCAAATAAGATCATGACAATTTTTTGAAAACTGCCTGGTTGCAGCTTTCTTCATAGTATTTCCAAACAAACAGTTCTGCAAACTGAGGCTCATTGATCATGCTTCGAGGATTCAGCAAAGATGGTGTTTATCCCCGTAAATAAAATTTAAAAATATATAAATATCAGTACCTAAAAAAAGACAAGTGATGTGATCCAAGAAGTCATTCCTTGTTATGTTTTTATGTAGGGCTGTGGGTAGAATTTAGGTTAAAAATGGATTCTGCTAAGAAAGTTGCAAAATAATTATATTCCCTTTCATTTTACAGAAGAGAAAATAGGCCTGCAGAAGAGAGGAGTATCTTTCTGTTTTAATTAAAACAGAGGAATTTTTCGCAACCGAAATCAGGACGAAACTTCCCGATTAGTGCTCCAAGGTTAGTTACCGCTCTCAGTGCATTCGTTCTGAGCTGAGCTTCCCATCGTTTCTGGAAATGCCTCAAGTTAAAAATCGCCTTGAAACCATAAGGTATCACAACTAAGCTCCCTTCTCACCTTCAAACATCATAGCTTTTAAAATAAAGGTGTCATCGGAAGTGTGGACACACCCACTGCACCCACTGGAATTAGTCTCTGGTTATGCAAATCTAACGCGGCCAGGCGAGTGAGTTTACCGCCTCAAAGGCGGCACAGAGGAAATCCTGCCTCCCCCTAGGCTCAGGCCTAGAGTGTGTGCGGGGAGTCGTGGCGGGTCTGAGCTCCGAGCCGACCTCACGGGGAAGAGCGCACCTCGTCGGCAACTCCAGAGGCACCTTCGGGCTCGACGTGAAAGGCTCGGGCATCACTCGCAGAAGCGAGGGGCGGTTGACGGCTCCGGCAACGCCTCGGGTACCAAGCGCCTGAGGAGCGGCCCAGTAGCCCTGCAGCATCTCGCGAGATCTCGCCGGCTCAGCCCAAGTACTGCGAATTCTGAACTTGTGGAGGAAAAAAAAAAAGCGAGCAGGCAAGATCCCCTGGAGCCGCCGCGGTGGAGGCAGCGGCCGCGGGAGCATCAGCAGTCGGCGTGCGCCGAGGCAGGGCCTGGGCGCCGTCCGCAGCCTGGTCTGCCTTGGCCTGGCCTGCCGCTCACTGACGCGCGGCCCCAGCGGCGGGGAGGGAGGGAGGAGGCCGAGGGGGGCAGCTCCTTTTCGCCGCAGAGCGGGGAGGGGGAAGGAGGTGGAGGGCGACGGAAGAGGAGGTAGCGGCGCGGAGATCTTCCCGGCGACGGCGCTGAGGCGGCGCGCGGCCGCGCCTGATCCGCCGCTCGCGCTGCTTGCGCTGCCCGCCTGCCGGAGGCCCAGCGCGGACTGGCCGGACGCGATCCTCCGGCGCGCCGCTCTCGCGTGGGGTCCCGCAGGAGCCTGGGAGGGCCGGGGCGCCGAGGGAGCGCCGGCCGCGCGCCACTGCAGGACCTCGGGTGGGCGGGCTGAGGGGCGGAGGAGCCTCCGGCTCCGCCTTCCGCGTGCTGCATCCCAAGCCGCCACCGCCGCGGCCCCGCCGAGGCTTTAAACAGCGGGGCCCGCCCCGCGCCCGCTGCACTCGCGCGGTGACTCGGCTGCCGGCGGTATTCGTGCCGGCCCGGGCTAGCGGCGGCGAGCGGGCGGCGGGGAGAGCGACTCCCTCACCTGGCGTTGCGGCCGCGGCCACCGCCTGCCGGAGGCGCGGAGGGCTTGCAGCCGGCGACTACCGCCAGACTCTCCGGGTCCGCCGGGGGGTTCGGGCGGCGATGGAGCCAGGGCCCACGGCGCCCTCCTCCGGCGCCCCGAGGCTGGCCGGGGTCGGGGAGGCGCCGCCAGCCGCCGCGCTGGCCGCCGCCGGGGTGGACCTGCCCGGCACGGCCGTGCCCTCGGCGCCTGAGGATGCTGCGGCCGCGAGCCGGGGCGGCGGCGGGGTCCGTGGGGAGGCCGCGGCGGCGGCCGGGGACGGGGTGGGCAGACCCCTGGGGCCCACCCCGAGCCAGAGCCGCTTCCAGGTGGACTTGGTTTCGGAGAACGCCGGGCGTGCTGCTGCTGCGGCGGCGGCGGCAGCGGCTGGTGCTGGGGCGGGGAGCAAGGAGACTCCCGCGGACGGGAAAGCCAGCGGTGAAAGCGGGCCAGCCAAGGGCAGCGAGGAAGCCAAGGGCCGCTTCCACGTGAATTTCGTGGACCCGGCTGCCTCCTCGTCGGCAGATGAGAGCCTGTCGGATGCGGCGGGGGTTGGAGGCGAGGGGCCCAACGTGAGCTTCCAGAACGGTGGGGACACGGTGCTGAGCGAGGGCAGCAGCTTGCACTCGGGCGGCGGCGGCAGTGGGCACCACCAGCACTACTACTATGACACTCACACCAACACCTACTACTTGCGCACCTTCGGCCACAACACCATGGACGCCGTGCCCAGAATCGACCACTACCGGCATACGGCAGCGCAGCTGGGCGAGAAGCTGCTCCGGCCCAGCCTGGCGGAGCTCCACGATGAGCTGGAAAAGGTGAGCTCTCCCGGCCCTCTCCCTTCAGCCGTCTCGCCAGCCCTCCTTCCTTCCCCAGCGACTGGTCTGCGCTGACCGTGGGATGTGGCCGCCGGCTCTCCACGGGTGAGGTGGCGGGAATAGACGTGCACGACTCTCTAGCATCTTTGGATTCAGCTGTCAGGGGTGGAATTGCAGAGGAATGTAACAATCTCTTAAAAGTTTGCAGCGGGTTAGGTTAGGTATGTGATACAGAAGAGGCTGCATTTAACAACCTTCCCCATCCAGTTATATCTCTCGTGTACACTTTCTCACCCACGCTTAATAATTACCACCTCTCTGAAGGCCAGTTGTGCTTATGGGCCCCGAGGAGAGCATGTGCAGGAGATTTAGGTGAGGACGTCTCTTGGGAGAGAGTGGAGAACACCTACCATCTGTGTCCTTTTTAAAGGTTGTATGGCTTGTGGACATCCATTAGGGGTCCCAAGAGTGGGAACGTTAGTGTTGGAAGGGAGAATCTTAACAGGATGTGTTTGTGGTCTATGAATTATTAAAGCCTAATTCTTGCAATCTTGAATATGCAAAGGATCACAGAAATCTTGTCTTGAGACATGCTGTTCCTGATAATGACATAAATCCACTTTTTATAATGTAAACCTTTTGGGAGAGGACTATATAAAAAAATGGCGAGGAGGGGCACAGCCTAAAAAACAGAGAGAGAGAAACAGGAGAATTTATTTTTTTTGTGGAGGATGTACAGAAAGACTTTCTGGGGTCTTGAAAAGTAGTTATACTTTGTGAACAGAAAACCATCCCTATAAACTCTATTGACTTCTGTAATTCTATTTTTTTGGCCACATATGACTCATTTCTTCAGGGTACAAAATCGTTATTTTGAGATAACATTGATGCTTTTGAGATTCGATTAATATTTAACATTTTTTATGAGTTGGGATTACTTGAAGTCAGCCTTTACAAGTTGATAGTGACTACATTGATGGCATTTTGTGAATGCAAAGAGTTGGTACCATATAGATTAAATTGATCATAATGTGAAAAGTTTAAATTTCTTTTAGGAAGTATGTAATTTCTTTTAGATATGATTGTTTGACTTCATACAGTTGTTTCATACAAGACTATAGTTGTCCCAAAGTTTGATAATGTAACATTCTTACAGTTTGAAAGAATTACAGAGGTCCCAACCCTTATAGCTTATTGATTGTTTAAAAGCCTGACATCATTTAGCCTTGGATAATACTATTGCTGTTATTCCGTTGTGGTATTTTGTCATATCAGAATAAAAACAATTTTTAAAACATTTCTTTTATTCATACTCCTATAGTTTCTCTCAAATTTATTATTTTTTTCCTCTCAAAACTCAAAATCTTTGTAAAGTAGATATGTAGTTGGTAATTTCCCTTTTCTTGAGCATTTCTATTATTGAAAATAACATGCAGGTACATTTCAGATTTATTTCACCAAAGCTGATTAGTTCAGTAGTAGAGCTGTCTATATATATACCCATACATTTTAGAAAGGCCTTTTTTTAGTTGAAGGATATTATATACCCTGAACTTGTATGCTTCCTAGGAAAGTTTTTGCTATTTTAAATTACATTCTTTCAACAAAGCACTTCAAGTTCTCCAAAACTTCAGGGATTTTTTGTTTTGTGGTTTTGGTCAGTTTACAGTGTCTAAAAAAGAACACCTGTATTGTTAGTTGTATAGTAGTTGAAGAAGTCACCAAACCTGTCAGCTTCAGCTTCCCCAGCTTTCAGGGTTATTTTGAATAAAAATGTGCATAAAGGCCCGTGTTCAGTGCCTGGACAACAATGGCTAGTGTAGTTATTATTTAGATCTTATATTGGCCCTTCAGAAAGTACATTGTTAAACTCGTCCATTTTAGATTCTGTTAATTCTTTCATTATAAGATGGATGTACTATATAGATGTTACATTCAGAGTTTCATTTATGCAACAGGTAGCGTAATGAATTCTTTGTAGTTTTTTACCCTCTGCCACTTGGTCCTTTATAGCCAACAGGTTATATTAGGTTAAATAAGCATGGAACCTCGGATTGGAGATAATTTTGTTTAGAATTTAGCAAATGGATTAAGGAAAAATGTCATATTAAGGAGTACAAATCTGACTATAGAGCTAGACCACTGTTGAAGGAGGGCAGGAGAGGGGTGATAGCATAGGTTGGTCAGATCCCCAAAAGTTGTTCCTCACCGTGTCTAGATTGACTTCTGCCACCTTAAAACCTTTTCTAATGCTGCTAGCCCTGCGTGAATCATAATATTTAGAATTCCATAACATTTAATTCTAGCACTTGATTGATTGTCATGAAGTCTACTTTGGTCACTAAGTGCTTAAGGATCTACTGTGGCTCTAACTCTGTGCTAGGAACTGTGGAAGAACTAAAGAAGTAAAAGACAAGCACTCCAGAAACTTGTTAGGGAAAGGACTGTATTGTCTCCTTTCTGCCTGAATTTCTTTCATTGCCCAGCACTGTGACTTTTTAAAGTATTTTGCCTGAAATTCCAACTGAAGGGGAATAGTTAAGAATCCAAGGTGCATCTTGCTGTAATATGCAGCCATTCTAGGGCCAGGACTCATGAGTTCTCCGTTTATCAAATATTCATTGGGGAGAGGAGTATCTGAGGTGTTGGCCACATGGCTGTGGCACTGTGGAATGATGCAGTGATTAGCAAAACAGATACCGACTCTATCTAGACATACATTACCCCTATCTTTGCACAGGTAACATCTTTTTTCCAGTGCTATGAAAGAAAAGTGTAGGATGCTATTGAGGATATATTAGGACCTAATTTTAATTGGTCTATTGGGGAGGCCTTTTTCAAGAAGTGTGACAATGAAGCTAAGACCTGAAGGATAAGTTGATGATAGGGCAGAGCAACATTCCAGGTCAGGGGAACAGCATATGTGAAGGTAGTGAGATGAGAGAGTGACTTGTCCAAAGAACTATAAGGAAGCCAGTATAAGATTTGATTATAAATGTAGAAAGTTATTGAAGGATTTTGTGTGAGATAGCAACATGATCTGTTTGTTTTAACATCTCTGGCTGCTGATCGGAGAGTGGATTGGCAGGGGCAAGAATGGAAGCAGTTACATTACTGTGCTTTGGGTTACAGATAATAAGCGTCGGTGGCAGAATGAATTGGATGTAGGTGGATTGGATGTGAGAGTGAAAGAGAAGCTAATTCCCAGGTTTTGGACTTGAATAGATGGTGATGCTCTTGAGATGGGAAAGATGGGAGAAGGAATAGGTTTCAGGGGGAAGGAAAGAATTCTGTTTGAGCAGCCTATAAGACATCTTAATCCAAGAGTCATTTTGAGGGAGGGGGGCAGAATACATTTTATATGTATGTAAAATGTATATATATGTGAAAATGTGTGTGTGTATATGTATAGTCAAAGTCATGGATGAAATTACTTAGGAGAGTGGGTTGAGAAGAGAACAGAAATAGGGTCTGGGATTGGGCCTAGAGAATGCCTAAAGGTCTGTTAGAGATTGAGGAGACACTAGCAAAGGAAATGAAGAAGGAGCTGCTAGGCTGGTGAGAAATAGCCAGGAGATCAGTGTTAGGGAAGCTGAGAGACAAGATTTTAAAGAAGACGGAAACTGTTCAAAGTTGATGCCAGGAGTTGATTTTTTTTTTTTAAGTATTTCAAAACATAAAACCAAAGTAATGATTCCTGCCCCTACAAGAAGAAATTAAAAAGTAGAGAGGCTGGCCCCATGATGTACTGGTTAAGTTCCCTGCTCCGCTTATGTGGCCCAGGGTTTGTGAGTTCAGATCCCAGGCGTGGACCTACGCACCCCTTATCAAGCTATGCTGTGGCAGGCGTCCCGCATATAAAGTAGAGGAAGATGGACACAGATGTTAGCTCAGGGCCAATCTTCCTCAGCAGAAAAAAAAAAAAGTGGAAGGTAAACAAAAAAATAAATATTTGATGGACAACTTCAATGTGTGCTGGAAAGCGTGGTTATAAAATGTGGAAAAGTATAGTGGTGGACAATCCATAATAGCTCCTACTGGATTTAAAGCATTATTGAAACCGTTTTAAAAGATAACATTACCTTTGCACAGTTGTCCTTAGGCCAAGGCTTGGGAGACTTTTGGTGCTCGTGTGTCGAGTCTATTTTATGGTATCTCTGTTTTAGCCTTTCTTATTAAAAAAGGGAAAGGTAAAGGAGCAGCTATATCGAGTGTTTTTTTGTCTCATTGAGGTTGTTGGTTTTTTCATTTAATTCCTAAGAAATAGGTCTTATACACATTTTACTCATGATAAAATGGGCTTGTAGAAGCTAAAGAAATTGCTTACTGCCACTCTCATTGAAAGTGGTACAGCTGGAATTCACACCCAGGTTTTTCTCACTCAAATGCCAAGACATAGTAGCTCCTCTTTCTTATTATCTCTTCATCCTACCTATCCCTTGGACCTGTCCTGAGATGGCAAGGATGTTGAGGGGGACACGTTGGGGATTATCAACATCACCTCTCTACCTTGACCTCCTGGGAGTAGAATGATTACATAACTGAGAGAAATGAGGAATTCTTGTGATGATGTAATCATTGATTAATATGACTGTCTCTTTCACTAGGATCTGAGCTTGTGTCTCATTTGTCTCCATACAGAGAATGGTCCTTAATAAAGATTTGTTCACTGAGTATGTCAAGGTGGGCAGTTCCTTCCACTTAACAAGGACTTCTGCTTAAAAGTAAAACACTAAACAAGTATGTTATTTTCTTTAACTCAGTATAGCTGCTTCTCTGAGTGGGCTATGTTGATTCTTGGACAAGAGTCACACACTACTAATCACTTCAGTGCTTAGCTTGAGTCCTTGAAGGTTACCCTGGAGGAACAAGAATAGGTCACATCCCCCCGAGTAGAGTAGATCTAGGACTGAGTAAATTTGGGACACTGATAAGAAATACTTTCATGGGACAAAGTCATACTTGAACCATTTCACAATTTTGCGGGGGGCTCCACTCTGCTAAACCCATGCCACCAGAGCTGAAGTCTGGTTTACCCATAATACTGTACACATTCCCCAAGTATACACTAACTGACTGCCAGCATGGAAGGAAAGATAAATTTGGGGATTTAAAATGTTACAAAAAATCTGTACACTGCTATCATAATTGATGTCTTCTCTGTGTGTATTTGTGTTCATACTCAAATTTCCAATCCTTTGAGACTGGAATTGAAAGGACCAAAATAGCATTTCTTGGTTCTTATGTGTTGAGTGTGTTTGTTTTCAATAATTTTTAATTACATGTTTCATATATATGTTTGGAAAGTATATAGTACTGATCAAATTGGTTCCATGGTGAAGTGAAATGAATGTGAATGTTATTATTTAATAAATCCTTATTGAACGCCAACAACAGCACTGTTCTAAGTGCTGGGGATACAGCAGTGAACACAACAAAGTCATGGAGCTTTCATTCTGGTGGCAGGAGACAGTAAACAAAAGGTCAGATGTAACTGCCGTGAAGAAAATTAAAGGTGGATAGATGGTGAAGGCCGGATAGTACTGTTTTAGAGTAGTTAGAGAGGGTCTCTCTGAGAGAGGAGCAGACACAGAAGGGAGTGAGGGATCAGCCCATGCAAATACCTTAGGGGAAGAACACTCTAGGCAGAGGAATTGCAAACACCAGGACCCTGAGATGGAAGTGTGCTTGGTGTGATCCAGAAACAAGGAGGCCAACAAGACTGGAGTGACAAGAGGGAGAGTGATAGGAGAGGCCAGAGCAGTAGTGAGGAACAAACAATTTAGAACCTTGTTGATCATGATAAAGACTTAGGATTTTACTCTGAGTGATGTAGGGGGCCAAGGAAGATTTTGAGCACAGACTTGACATGATCAGACATAACGTTTTTAGAATATCACTGATTGCTGTGTGGAGAACATACTGTAAGAGGGTAAAGGGGGAAGCTGGGAGACCAGTCAGAAGCCTGTTGCAGTGTTTCGATTAAGATGACGGTGACTTTTACTAGGTAATAATGTTTGATAAAATAAGAGGTGTTCAGATATCTTCTGGATATGTTTAAAAGGTAGAATTGTTGAGATTTGCTGATGGTTTGGGTGAGGGGTGTATAGAAAGATTAGTGCCAGGGTTTTCTCCCTGTTTAGAATAAGTATTTATGAATATGGGAAGACTGTGGGAAGAGCAAGTTTGGGAGGTAGACTTAAGAGTTGGATTTCATTCTACAAATTAGTTCTACAGTAGGGCAGACACTTACAAAATTGCAGCTACTGGCTTGTGAAATAATAGAACTTAAGAAATTGGGTTTTAATTTGTAGCATAAAAATGTGCTTTTATGCTACAAATTTCAGGTAAAACCATGAAAACCAATAGTTTTTCAAATAAGGTACAGGGTAGGGGAGGAACTAGTGAGTTGATTCCACAAAGTAAAAGAGTAAGGGATGGACAACAAGGAAAACTTCTTAAAATACTGAAGTTAAAAACATATCAATGATTTCCCATTTAAAGTACAAAAGCCGTCATCTGCTAGGTACTTTATTATTCTTCCATTTTTCACTAGAATCTGTACCAGTGCTGTCTTAAAGCTATTATGAAAAACTTGGAGCTGATAGAGAACTTGAGGATTTCTAATTAGAAGAAGGGGAAAAATCTGAAAAGCAAAAATAGCTTAGTGGAATGTTGTGTCTTTGCAGAAGCTAATTATGGCTGGTGTATTTGTAGTACCCTTGGGCTCGGAAACTTCTCTGCTTTAAATTTTCACTATGCTGTTCCTGAACGTTCACAAATTAGGTATTCATCTAGGTTAAGAATTCTAGAAACCTTTGGGTTGGTTCTTTTTGTCTAGTGTGAATTAGTTCCTTTAACGATGTAGCTTCTAATAGAGTTTAGTATGTGAGTCATTTTGGAGCTTTATTGCAGGTAGGTGACTTGGTAGGGCATTGCTGATTACCCCAGTGGAGGAAGACTTATCTGCTGTGGTATGGCTTCTACCGTATCATTTCACCTAAACCGTTCTTGTTAAAGTCACCAGTGACTCCATACTTATCACCAGTTCAGAAAACTTTTTTTCTTCCCCCAGTAGCTTTCAACCTTCCAGCAGCATTTGATGTTCTTTTAACATCTTCTTGTCACTTCCTTGGCTTCCATAACACCATTCTCTCTTTTACTTTTTCATCTCCCTTTCTGGCTCTTTCAGCCCAATGTCTTGTACAGTCTCCTTCCTCTCTAAACTGGCCATCCTCAAGGTATGATTCTGGCTTTTCTTCTTTCTCTGTCTTCTTTCTTCTCTCCTTATGCTATATCATCTGTAGGCTAATGACTCCCCAAGTTTTGTCTCCTACCCATACCCCTTTTCTGAGTTCTGGGCATTTAATGCCTGCTGGACATTTTTTTTTTTTTTTGGTGAGGAAGATTGGCCTTGAGCTAACGTCTTGGAATCTTCCCCTTTTTGCTTGAGGAAGATTGTCCCTGAGCTAACATCTGTGCCAGTCTTTCTGTATTTTGTATGTGGGATGCTTCCACAGCATGGCTTGATGAGCGGTGTATAGGTCCACGCCCAGGATCCAAGCCTGTGAACCCTGGGCCACCAAAGTGGAGCACGCGAACTTGACCACTATGCCACTGGACCGGCCTAGCCTGCTGGACATTTTTGCTTCTTGTCTCAGAAGCACCCCAGACTCACAAACTTATGATTTTCTCCCTTCCCCTCCAAAAACAAAACAGCCCAGGCCTCTTCCAATGTGTCCTATGTCTCCATGAATGGTACCACTATTCATTATATTGCACAAGTGAGAAACTTGTGTGTCATCCTTGACACTTTCTGTCATCCCCCCACATCCAGTTCATCACCTAGTTCCTTCTATCACCTTGATTTCCTAAGTATTCTTTTCATCCTCACTGCTACCGTCCTGGACCAAACTGTGGCACATCCCTCTGCAGTAGCCTTCTAACTGGGTAGTAGCTTTCTATGCCCTCCCACCACTATTGCCCCCAGAATGATCTTTTTAAAACAAAAATGATCATGTCATCCCTTAGCTTAAAACTAGCCCTGCATTGTCTATCTCTGGCCTACCTCTCAGTGTTACAGTTACTCAGTGGCACCATATGTCCTTTGGTCCTAGGGCCTGTTTATGTGATAGTGCTGGTGAACTCTTCCTCCCTTCTCCCCTATACATCCACTGTTAAATTTTTAGTTTTAAGATTTCACTTCAATCCCTATTTCCTCAGAGAGGAAGCTTTTATCCTCCAGTCTAGGATAAACCTCTTTTCCCTTTGAGCCCTTATTTCAGTTAGTGATAATATATTTATTAATGTGGTTATTTGGGTCGACTTGAGTTGACTTCAAGCTCCATGAGAAGCAGAGTATGTCTATGGCTGTTTATCATTATGTCCCTAGTACCTCTTATATAGGCCTGACATAGCAGACCCTCAATCAATACATGTTGGATAATAGAACTAATTCTTTATAAATTCATGTAGTATGAAAGAATCTTAAACACTTTTATATACCTTGTATTTGTTACCTAGAATCTCTAAAAGGCATTTGATGACAAACTGCCCCAATTTGCACATTTGGAGGTTAGGATGGAAAAGAGCTAAGTAACCTGTCCAAAATCATAGGACCTATAACTGGCAGAGCCAGGGTTGGTATTTGGAGCAAATATTCTAACTCCCAGTTGGTGTTAATTCCAATGTCCTACAGTTTAATACTGTATAAGTTCTTGTTATTTTGGCGATTTTTTTTTTTCTTTTTTAAATACCCATGGTAGTTGATTTTTAGTCCATTGAAGATGAAGTAGAAGAGATTTAAGACTCCTCAGATTTCAGTATGGATGTATCTTTTCCTAGTAGAAAAATCTTCAAAAAAAATTAACTATAAGAAAGTTTCTTATAAGTGGAATCTTACTAAATTTGTTTTTTTAATTTCCTCTGCCTTTCCCTATCTGTATCTCCCAGAAGTGTGACCTAAATTTTTCAATTTTCGAGGGTGGCGCTTTCCAATACTGTAACCACTAGTCATGTATGGTGTTAAACCAAGTTTAAATTAAAATTAAAGCTAAAAATTCAGTTCTTCAGTTACTTGAGCCATATTTTAAGTGCTCAGTGCCCGTGTGTGGCTAGTGGCTACCATATTGGACAGTGGAGATATAGAACAGCTGTCATCACAGATCTATTAGTGCTCTCAAGGGAAGTGAAAGGAACTTTTTTCCTCCCCTCATTCCTCCTTTGTTTCTTTTCTTCCTTCTTTTCTTCCACATTAGATAGCCACCATGAGTTTAAAATTATTAAACAGTCAAATTTTCATCTAAGTTTGCATGGATCCTTCCTCAGATAAAGGTGTCTAGAACATAGTAGGTCCTCAGTGAAGTATTTGTTGAATCAGTGAAATCTATCTTTTTTCAATTTGAGAATGGAGTTCTGGGTCTTTAATTGGAAAGGCTGTGAAAAATTTCTTAGTATTGTATAACGTGTTAGTGTTTCTAAAGCACTCTTAACTTACATATCTGTATTTGGTCTTCAGATCTATCTTTCAAGGAGGTGGGTTTTTAGAAGGTCTTGGAGTAGCAGTCTCATTTTGCAAGGTTGTGGTTTGCCTAAAGCCATGTAACTAATGCTTGGTGAGGCTGGATCTTTTTGAAACTACATCTCTGTCTCCCTATCCTTTTCTTCTGGACAGTGATTCCCAAATTTCTAAAAGAATCTGTTGGAGAAAAATTACAGATTCCTCTCTCCCAAAGAATATACCATAGTCCCCACTTATCCGTGGTTTTGCTTTCTGCGGTTTCAGTTACCCATGGTTAACTGCAGTTTGAAAATACTAAATGGAAAATTCCAGAAATAATTCATAAGTTTTAAATTGCCCGCCGCTTTGAGTAGCATGATGAAATCTCACACTGTCCAGCTCTAGACATGAATCATCTCTTTGTCCAGCATATCCGTGCTGGGTATGCCACCTGCCCATTTGTCACTTAGTAGCTGTCTCAGTTATGAGATCAACTGTCACCGTATCACAGTGCTTGTGTTCAGGTAACCCTTATTTTCCTTGATAATGGCTCCAAAGCGCAAAAGTAGTGATGCTGGCAATTCAGATATGCCAAAGAGAAGCATTAAAGTGTTTCCTTTAAGTGAAAAGGTGAAAGCTCTTGACTTAAAAAGGAAAGAAAAAAAAAATCATATGCCGTGGTTGCTCAGTAAGATGTACAGTAAGAATGAATCTTCTGTTTGTGAAATCGTGAAGAACGCAAGGGAAATTTGTGCTAATTTTGCTCTTGTACCTCAAATATGTATGCATAGAAAAAAACAGTATATATAGAGTTCAGTACTATCCATGGTTTCAGGCATCCACTCGAGGTCTTGGAATGTATCCCCTGCAGGTAAGGGGGAACTACTGTATATGTAGTTTCTGAAAAGCTTTCCTGGTGATTCCCATAGAGCCAGATTTAAGAACCAGTGTTCTAGACGATGTTGAGAGTCTTACACTTTCTTTATCACTATGACAGTAGTACATAGTTATTTTCTTTAATGTGCTGATTCTAAGCTTTGAAATACCCTTAGAGACAAGTACTAACTATCAAAGATCTGGCTTTAACCTTTAGATAACTATATTGAATTGCATTAAATTACCAGTTATTGAACATCTGCCATGTTTCAGGAGCTCTCTAGTCTGGGGACAATAATCATGCAAACCAGGTAGTTTACAGATAGACAAACTCAGAGTCTAATAGCAACTTGCCCAAGTCTCACAGCCAGTCAGTGGTTGATGCTGGATTTAAACCTAGGCATATTAAGCTAACCTCACATTAGGCTCATAACCTAAGCTCACATGTGAGGTATTAGGAGAAATGTGTTGCTTATTAAGTGTCCTACTAAAATCCCACAGGGAATCAGACATACAAGTACTAACTGATAAATTTGAATGAGTTCACATGGAAAAGTTGGGCCTAGATATTACCTGTCTTTTATAGAACCTAATAGTTTCAGACATAAACAGTCAGGCTTTACTATTTTAGAAGTTATGATAAATTACTCTCAGTACTGGCTTACCTGTAAATTTCTAGAAATAACATTTAGTTTGCAGGCTTGGAGAAATTATGATACTGTCTGACCTATTTCAGTCCCACTTATTTGGCAGATTTGCTGATCAGAAACAAAGATGATCCAGTAATTAAGCAAAGCAAGGGATTCACCACACCTGCACTTGAGGACTGTATAGTTACACTTTATATGTAGTTATAACATATGGCTATCTGGTTTCCAGAACCAGGGCAAGTTAGAAGGGAAAATGAACACTGGCAGAGGTGGATCCAGAGATAGCCAGCATGTTGTAGAGAGAGAAGACAAGAAAATAGTGAAAAGCAGAAACAAAATTCTCAGAAAATAGCAGCCTCAAATAGCCTGTTAAGAGTAGATGCAAAGATAGGAGCTGCGTTTTGGTTATCACAGCATCTCCATCTAGCCTAGTGCTGGCACAAAATAACAATAGTGTTTTAAATCTTAATATAAAAAAGAGTCAGTGAACTACACATTTTTGGAATATTTCAGTCTCAAGTCATCCTAAAGTATCAAATTTTAAGAGGCTGAGGATTAATCCTTTTCAAAAGCAGCACTTTTGTGTACTCCAAGGGTTTCATTGTGCTTTATTTAAAATATTTATTATTTCATTATGAAGAGAAAATAATACAGAAGTTTTGGAAAATAGTGAAAGTAAGTTAAAGGCTTCAAATCCTTAACAACGTTTTTGCATTTTTATGTACATTTTAAAACTACAATTTTGTATCCTCTTTCCACCTAGGATTAAATAATCATTAGTAATTAAATAATCAAAGTTTTGTATGTCACCCATAGTTTTCTTCTATTTAAGTGGCTGATATATATATATAATATATATATATATATACATTCTATAATACATGTACTGTAACTTGCATTTTCTCTTTGTAGACTATTTAGTCCATTTACATGTATTGTGATTTGGTTGTAATTAGGCCTGATATTTTGTTTTCTGTTTTTTTTAATCTGTTTTTTGTTCCTCTGATCCTCCTTTCCTGCCGTCTTCTGTGCTAATCAGATATTTTTTAGGATTCCATTTTAATTCTTCTATTGACTTCAAGTTATATATCTCTTTGCATTATTATTTTAGTGATTGCTCTTCTTGGAGAGAATATTGAATTTCTTCAGCTAAAATATGGAAACTTTAAAATAGAATACTTTCCTTTGCTTAGTGCTCTGGTTGCCATGTAAATTATAAACCCAACAATACAGTGTTGTACTTTTTGCTTTCAACAGTTATATGGCTTTAAAAAAAGAGAGAAGGAAAGAAAAATACATATATGGTGTTTTATACTCAGATTTATTTGCTTTTTTTTTTCATTTCTTCTTGTAGATCTGGGTTGCCATCTGATACTATTTCTCTTCATTGAGTATGTCTTCTAATGGAGGTCAACTGGCCACAGAATTCTTTCTGTTTTTGCTTATCTGAATATGTCTTTATTTCATTTCACTTTTGAAGGGTAGTTTTGCTGGATGTAGTCTTCTTAGTAGACAGGGTTTTCTTCTTTCAGTCCTTTGAGTATGCACTTTCACTGTCTTCTGGTCACCATTGTTGCTGATAAGAAGACAGCCATTAATCATATCATTAGGTATCTGAATATGATATATTGTTTTTCTCTGGTTATTTTCAAGATTTTCTTCTTACCTTTGGCTTTTAGCAATTTGTGCATGAGGGTGTTTCTCTGAGTGTATCCTTTTTGGGTTTAAGTTTCTTCTATCTGTAAATTAATGCTTCTCACTGCTTCCTCCTTCTGCCATTTCCATTCTGCTGTTGAGTCCTAGTGAATTTTTTTGTTTCAGTTATTGTGACTTCTCTGGTCTAGAGTTTTTAATTTTTAAAATATAGCTTCCATTTCTTTGTTGAGATTCCCTGTTACTCACTGATACCATATTTACCTTTAATTTTTGAACATATTTATTTGAAGTCTTTGTCTCCTAAATTGAACATCTAAGCCCACTTGGAGTTACTTTCTAATGATTGTTTTTTTTCCTGATTAGGGATTATATTTTCCTATTTAGTAATATTTTTGGGTGAAAATTGGACATGTAGATAATACATTGTAGCGACTTTGGGTTGTTATTTTTGGTTTATTTTTATATTCTTCTAAGGATTATTGTTTTTTGTTCCGACTCATACTTAACTTTCCTAGGTTCAAACTGTAAACTGGATCCACTCTCCCCACTATGCAGAAGATGAAAGCTTCTGTTTTATTGTTTCCAGCTGGTGCTCTTTTAGCCTGGCTCCTGGGTGGGTAGGGGGGAGTCTTCCCTTTACCTGTGTAATTTAGTGGTTAGCTGAGATTTGGGGCTTACATTCACTATCATTCCATTTCTAGAGATTCCCACCTAATTTCCAATTCCTTTGCTGGCTTTTGGGCTCTCTTCTCTCATATTTCAAACTAGTAAGGCTTCACTTTCAGCCATCCACATTACACAGAGTTGGGGAATGCTCTCAGTTAAAAAAGGCAGCAAACTCGGGAATCTCCTTCAGAGCACCTGTATCTATCAAGAGTGTTTCCTTTCTGGTCTTTTTTGTTCTATTTGCCCTAGGTTCTTTTTCATGCACATATAGTTTAGCTGTCAGTCAGGGATTTAAATCTTGGTTTTTCCACTTAATGTTTGTATGATCTTCAGAAAAAGAACTTGCCACCTCTGAACCTCAGTTTCCTTCTGGAGAAAATGGGAAAGATGATAATTCATAGTGAGAAATATCATATATTCATGTGAGAAATACATGAAATACCAAGTGCATGCCATCCACTAAATAGTTTTTGTTATCTATATAACAAAAAGCATGTATATTGCTTTTCTAATATATTACCCATTTATGATACAGCTAATCATGTATTTATATTCTTGACAACTTTTGGTTCTTATTTTAAAAATAAAACAATTTGAAATGTAGATCACATAATTATGTTATTAATTGATACTGGGAGGTATAAGTTTTCTGGTAATTTAAATTAAAATGTTTTCAAGCTATTTGTTTTCAGGCTCTTAGTTTGTTGACATTAGCAAGTTGTGTAGGATTTGAAGTGATGCATAAGTTATGCTATTCTTGATGTAGTCTGTTGTAACTCAGTCTTGAATGATTAGTAAAGAACATAATGGGCTAGGAAGGGGACTGAATTTTGTGACTGCAATCAGCCTGACTTGGTTCATTGTAAAGTCACATGGTCACACCATCCACTTTTATCTGTGGCACTTGAGTTTTGAGCTTTGCATTAATGCCACTGGATATTAATAGACCATTGTTAACCAGAGCAGATTGGATTCCTGTAAAACAATACTTTGTTTTGAGTGAGTAGTCTGTATGGGGAGCATTACACTGAATACACCAATCGCCGACAGCACGGATAGGAAATGTTGGTAGCTTTGGGATGATATAATTGGTTAGTACTTGATGAAAAAATTGTTAGAATAAACCCAACTACTTTGACATCTAAATTTGCCTATGTATGCATCCATTTTTAGTTACTAATGTGGCTGTGTTGCGTGATATTAATTTACCATTTTGGCTTACCTTAGTATTAAGCAGATGCTATTAAACTGTATGTGATATTAATTTACCATTTTGGCTTACCTTAGTATTAAGCAGATGCTATTAAACTGTATGAGAAGTTTTTATCTTTAAAGTATCTTTATTAATACTCTAGTTCAGAAGTTTGTTTTTAAGATTTAAATAGCACTTTTGGTCAACTTTAACATTTTTGAAGTGTAACTTTGGATTTGGATCAATAATCTGCTTGTAAACAAAATAAATTCTTGTATATTAACAGTGCACTAACATAAAGATTCCCCATGCCACTGGCTGTCATTAATTGTGATTTAATTTGCTTAAAAAAGCTAGGCCCAGAAGTTTTGCTTGTATTGTCAGACCATGCATTCTAACATTAACCCTAGCTAGCCCTGCTGCGAAGTACTTAGCAGTTGCCACCAAAGGAAATATCTAAGAGAGGAAGCTGTCATTTACTAAGTACATTTTTAGTGCTAGAAAAGTTGCAAAACATTTGTACTAGTGTGAATCTTTGGTCATCAAAGCCACATTCTTCACATTATACCCTGTTGACTTGCTGATGGTATAGGTGATAAATCCTTTACCACGATGCAGAATGGCAATGGCATATTTGTGTGTGAAGGTCAGTGTTTTTGCTTTACTTTTCCACAGGTAATCTTAAACTCTCCCAATATCAAATTTTAAGAAGCCATAGAGTCTAGATTAATGATGTTCTGCAGTATTTATTCAACACCCAGTCATTTAAGCTTACTGTATGGGCAGTTGCAATAATAGATCACTTGCTATTTATAATAATAGCCAAAGTTTATTGAGCACTTAACTCTGTTAATGTCAGGCAGTGTACCAAGCATTTAACACATTTTCTTGTTTGGTCTTTTAAAAATCTTCGTGTGTGTGTGTGTAATATTTCAGAAATGAAAACCATAAAGCATAAATGTATAATAATCAAATGATCATCACTCAAATCAAGAAATAGGCCATTGCTGGCACTCCACAAACCCCCTGTGTACTCCTTTCTAATCATACCCCCCACCAGAGCAGCAGCTGTCCTGACTTAATGGTGATCATTTCCTTGGGTCTTGGTTTTGATCTTGATCTTTTTTTTTTTTTAATGGATTTTCTCAGCTTGATGTATTCCTGAAGACTATTAGTCTAGTTTTGTCTGCTTTAAAACTTCATATAAATGGAATCGTATAGTATGTATCATCTTTTGCTCACTGTTATGTTTGTGTGTATTTATAATTAATTCATTTTTATTGCTATTTATCTTCCATTGTATGCAATGCTACAATGTATTCGGCAGTTATGGATGTTTGAATTGTGTCTACTTTTTGGCAATTTTTAGCAATGCTGATATGAACATTTTTATACAAGTGTCCTTCATATAAATATTCTATATCTGTAGGGATATACCTAGGAATAGAATTGCTGGGTTAAAGGGTATGCATATTTTCAGCTTGAGAAGGTAATGCCCAAACTTTTTTTCCAAAGTTGTTTACCAGTTTATATTCCCACTAGCAATGTATGAGAGTTTTTGTGTTCTATACAATCATCATATTTTCTCACTTCATTTTCTCAAATAGTAAGGTGTAGGTAATATTATCTTCATTTTACAGGTGTGGAAACAGAGGACCAGAGGGGTTGCCAGAGTTTGCATAGCTAGTGAGTAGCAGAGATGGAATTTGAACCTAGATCTGACTCAGGGGCAGACACTTTAAATTTCACTGCTCCTATTTCAGGACATTATTTGGAAAACAGAGATTTCCCATAAAGGCTTAATATTCATTTACTCTGTCTCTCATAAAAATGACAGGAAAGGGCTGTGCCCTTGTGGACCTTCCATTTTAATACATATTGAAGGAGTGGAGGTGGGTGCATAGATTATAAAAACTGACTAAATAAAAAAGATAATTATAGACGGTGATATATACTATGAAGAAAATAAAAGAGGCACTGATGAGAAGAAACTATATGTTGGGTGGTCTGGGAAGGAGGAGGCTACATTTAAGCTAAGACCTAAAGGATGAGAAAGAGGCAGCCATCTTCAAAGTGCGTTACAGGCAGAGGGAACAGCAAGCAAAAAAATCCCTTGGGAGAAGAATACTTTAAAACCAGTATTTCAGCAAATTAAATATTTTAGTTACAACTCTTTCAGTTATTTTCTAACTTAAAGGCTAGGAGTTTGAGGGGGTATAAAAAACTTCAAGGAAAATAGAAATAGGAAAGGGGTCTTTGACTGGAAAAATACAGAAACTTCGCTTCTAAAACAGTCAGACTAATATTTACCTTATCTTTAATCATGTCAAATCTTACTGTGTGTGGTAACAAAACATTGATGATGAGTCTCAAAAATTCTTGTGAACAATTTTATTTTTCAAGCCTTCCTTAAAGAGCATGGATACGTAGGTGGGTCCAGGGGTCAACGGGAAAGCATGAGGGAAGAAAGAACCTAGTATGACCTGGAATGTCTGAGTAAAAGAAGTTGCTAGCTTCAGTAGCTAATGTGGGTTTTTAATTAGAAAGGGAAAAATCCTAGGTAACATAGGCCAATCATTCAGTTTCTATTTTACCTACCCTCTCCACCACAATAGCCTCCAAATAAACTTCCAAAGTTAAATAACACACATAACTCTATCTTGTACACAATTGCATATTTAAACATTAGATATGTCTTTCCAGATGGATCATATCTGGACACTAGCAATTCTTTCTCCTCCGTAGGTGGTCCAGTGCAGCTGTCTGTAACAATCCTGTAGGGCAGAGTTTAATAGACACTGTAGACCCTGGGGGAATTTATCCAAAGCACAAGAGATTTAAAAAAAACCTCTCTGGTGCCATCCAGTGCAGAACTTCTGTCGTTTTTATAAGGACCATGTCAGAAGCCCTTAGCTTCTATAGATTTGAAAGCAGAGGAAGGAGGAAAAGATGAAGCAAGGTGAAGAGTGAAGATAGCTGGGTAATTGGGAAGTTCAGGTAGGACAGTTTCCTGAGTTGGGTGATTTGTCCATCTTTTGTCCTCTTACGCAAAATAGATACATAAAATAATTTACCTTGGCTCACTGTAATATGTGGAATTCTGCCGTTTAGAAGATTCTCTGCACTGCTACATTAATAGTTGCATGATTTTGGGTGAGTTAGCCTCTCAAAAGACTATTTCCTCATTTGTTAAGTGGGGATTGTAATACCTACCTCTTAAAGGTGTGTCAGTTCAGAGAAGTAGGCCGTGTAAGCCTTTAGGGAAGTATCTGACACACTGTAGGCTTTCAGTAAATGACGGCTGTTATTAAAGTAAGCCAGACAGATTATGAGGGTCTCACATACTAAGAATCTTAGTTTATCCCATGGGTAATTGGTAACTAGACCTAGATTATGTATAACTATATTTTTAAGAAACTCTTGTTTCTTGAAGGCAGAAAAACTATTTCGTATCTTGCAGTGTTAGCACAAAAAATCTGGTGTATATCACAATAAACTTGGACTGGGTTAGATTCTATGCCAGGGTTCACCTCACCCCCAAATATGCAAAACCAAATTATTTCCTAACCTACAAACCAATTTTTATCCAGAATTGAACTCTTTAAGAGTAATGGGGAAAAAAAATCATTCCTTTTCCTATTATATTTTCCAAGTGCTTGTGTAGTTAGAGGAAGGGAATTACTCAGAAACAGAGGGAGATAAAGTGTATTTAACTATTAAGGCAGCTTTTTACACTGCTAAATAGGCTTTTCCATCTTGTTTTTCATTTAGTGCAAGTGTTAATCTGGGATAGAATTTATAATTTAATTTCTCTAAGGGATTGTTGTTTTGGTTTTATTTATTTATGATCTCCCTTAATGTTGGACTTTTTTGGTGGTTGTAGTTACCAGAATGTTTTAGTGTTTAGATAATGTGCTGTGCCAGAATAATTTGATTGGATAACTTGAATAAGGGTAAACATTGTGGTATGTTTTAAAATTTTTGTATTCTCTACCATAGCTACTACCTTGTGCTAAGCACCTTCTTCCAAATAAGTAATTGTTAAATGCGTTAAAACTTTATACTATGTATCTCTACCCGCCCACATTCTTTTCTTGTTTGTGTTTTTTTTTTTTTTTTCCTGTCAATTTAGATTATTTGGTAAGGTTGATTTACTGTGTAGAAACGTACGTCAATTGTGATTGGGATCTAAATTTTATGTCATAGATCAAAATGCTAGAAAGCAGTTTAGCTGTTCTCTGGTCTTCATTTGGCAGGGTACGTGATTGTTTGACCCATATTTTGTGATGACAAAAAAATGATTAGCCTGTTCATATAACTTTGTCTTATTGAAAAATTAAAGCTGTTTCATATTATATCCTATTTTTCTTTCTTCCTTTGCAACTTTTTTCATCTTAATAAATAATCAGCCTTGTTTTTTTTTTCTTGTAAACAAATACCTTATCTTATGCGATCCTCACATTAACTATGTAAATTAGTATATTAAAGAACCACTTGGTAGTTGCAGAGGTGATACTGAAAGTAAATTTTGTTCCTCTAAATAAATGGACCTTTACACAGAAGCATAGACTCACAATGGGTCCGTAAAACATGATCAAGATTTAGTGCAATATGTATTTCAGAAATGCAGTGGAGGGGACAAAAGGAGGAAGATCAGCTTGCAAAAGTTGTCAAGGGGTGCTCACTGGCAAACACTTGGGTCCTCCCATACTGTGATGGGTACCGAGCTTCTCAACAGGTGCCACAGGAGCAGCATTGACTGGGCACTGAGAGCATGTGGAGTCCCAGGGACCTGCTGCCTTTGCTCTCATAGGGTCAACTGAGTGTGTAATCTTGTTCTTGTTGAAAAATGGTCAGGCATTGAAAAGCCAGGCCACCTACGAAAAAGTTTCCTATTAATTCTTTTGAAATATGTAACTACAAGTGAGCCACACTCTCACATTTCTAACATGGCACTGGCACTTAAATTTGCTATATTATAATCAAGTTGTCTCAATTGGCTCATACCCAAGAGCTAGAAGCCTCAGCTGCTTTGTGTGGCTGTCTTACTACAAATTCATCTTTATTTAAAAAGCCTCAAGACTCCAAGGGGATGGTACTGGTGGGCAGGGATTTTTATCTCCATTTTACAGATTAGGAAACTGATTGTCACAGAGTGGCTGTGACTGGAAAAGAAAGTTACTATTGAAAAGGCACTGGACATTTTTTTTTACTGGGTTAAGCATTTAATTTAATAGAGGCTATTTGGTAGAGTAGAAAATGCCCTGGATTTAAGGTAGAAGACCTATCTTTCATCTCTAGCCTCTACTATAAAAATACCATCTCTAGGAGAGCTGGAAAGTACCTAGTATGGTGCTTCATAAAATTGATTAATAAATATTTATTTAATGAATGAGTAGAAGGATTTGATTGTGGTTTATACCCAGAAACTGCTTTTTGTAAATGCAGAATCTTAAATAACAGAAGAACATCAGAGATTACTTTGGACTTTTTAATGTATTAAATACAGTTAAGCGATTGGAACATTTCCTTCTTCAAAGGGTGTCCATATTTGACCATCGTTAAGTTTACCTGAAATCAGTATTATGGCAGCCTTAGACCTAAAGAGACACTTTGGTACAGCTTTGCTCAATTGTTCTTTAAAACACTGATAAAACAAAATAACCCAAACATCTCCCCCTCCTCCCAAACCAAAAAAAAAAAAAAAAATGTAGGTTATTGTCTTTTGCCTACCATGGCCTAAAATTGCGGAGCAAAGACACTTGTACCAAGCATTTACCAGTTTAACTGTAAAAACAGAGTAAATTTTTCCAAAAAAAAATGGATAGATGGGTAATAAACATTGCCAGAAATGTGTTTTATTAGTATTTTAATTGTATTTGGAAGTTGCACTGTTTAAACAATCTTGATTTTTTTCATTGCACAGTGGTAAACACCTTTATCAACTTACTCTGGAAAAAACATGATCATAAAAATTCTAATCACTGCAGGATCATCTTTCGTGGATATTAACATCCTTGTCCAGTGACATGGCAGAGACCACGTATGCTACATTGTACACTTGAGATGAAAATTTTGTGGACTTAGTAACTGAGATGTCTGAAGAAAGAGAAATAACTATGACATTTTAATGTAATGTGTACTTAAACCACTTAACACCGAGAAGTGCATTGGTGTGTAGGTTTGGGAACTGATGAGGATATATGCAGAAGACAACCCTGTACTCTAGGTTACTGAGCTAGTTAAAGCAGTGTTAAGGTTTTTAATTGTAATTTTTAAAAAACTTACATAAGTATTTTTTGCTAAAGCTTGATTTTTGTCCATTATTTTAAAAAGAAGTTTGGTTTCATCATAAGTTGTCTCTAAAATACTGAAGAAAGTTCTGGTGTTAGGGAAGAAACAATAGCTTGATTTTATAAGAATTTTTTTTTACTGAGAAATCATCGTTAAACCAAGTCAGTGTATTATAGCTAGTGTTTTCTCTTAGGTCAAGCAGAATTGAAATATGACCTTTGATATGTAAAAGATAATTTAAATCAGTGAATTAAAAGACAAGTTAATTTTCAGATATTGGAAACTGAAAAAACTGTAAATTTTTAAGACGTGCATTGAGGAATAAATAAAATATATTTACATTATAAAGGATTTTAAATGTTAAGAACTTACTATCTTTCTGATCAAATCCTTTTTTTAATAGTTAAGTGTTCACTGAAACCTTTAGTAATTAAAAGCTAATCCAAAGAAGAGAAACTATTTCCCTCTCCTTTTCATTTAGAGGAAGGTTGCTCTTTTTTTTTTTTTTAATTTTTTATTGATGTCTTAGTTTATAACACTGTGGGGTTTTAGTTGTACATTTTTGTTTGTCCGTCACGTTGTGGATGTAACGCTTCACCCGTTGTGCCCCCCCACCCCCCTTCCCCTTGGTAACCACCAATCAGTTCTCTCTGTCCGTGTGTTCACTTATATTCCATATATGAGTGAGTTCATGCAGTGTCTGTCCTTCTCTCTCTGGCTTATTTCACTTAACATAATACCCTCTAGGTCCTACCATGTTGTTGCAAATGGGATAATTGTGTCTTTTCTTATGGCTGAGTAGTATTCCATTGTATGTATATACCACATCTTCTTTAACCAATCTTCAGTTGAGGGACACTTGGGTTGCTTCCACTTCTTGGCTATAGTGAATAATGCTGCAATGAACATAGGGGTGCATACGCCTCTTGTGATGGTTGATCTCACGTCCATTGGGTAGATGCCCAAGAGTGGTATTGCTGGATCATACGATATTTCTATTTTTAATTTTTTGAGAACTCTCCATACTGTTTTCCATAGAGGCTGCACCAGTTGGCATTCCCACCAGCAGTGAATGAGGGTCCCCGTTTCTCCACAACCTCTCCAGCATTTGTTGTTATTTGTCTTTGTGATTATAGCCATTCTAACCGGTGTAAGGTGATATCTCAGTGTAGTTTTGATTTGCCTTTCCCTGATGCTTAGTGATGTTGAACATCTTTTCAGGTGTCTATTGGCCATCTGTATCTCTTCCTTGGAAAAATGTCTGTTCATATCCTCTGCCCATTTTTTGATCGGGTTGTTTGTTTTTTTGTTGCTCAGTTGTATGAGATCTTTGTATATTACTGAGATTAATCCCTTGTCAGACAAACGATTTGCAAATATTTTCTCCTAGCTGGGGGGTTGTTTATTCATTTTGATCCTGGTTTCATTTGCCTTGTAGAAGCTCTTTAGTCTGATGAGGTCCCACTTGTTTATTTTTTCTTTTGTTTCCCTTGTCTGGGTAGACATGGAATCTGAAAGGATCCCTTTATGTCCAATCGCAATTAGTGTACTGCCTATATTTTCTTCCAGGAGTTTTATAGTTTCAGGTCTCACCTTCAGGTCTTTGATCCATTTTGAATTGATTTTTGTATATGGAGATAGGAGATGGTCTACTTTCATTCTTTTGCATGTTGCTGTCCAATTTTCCCAGCACCATTTATTGAAGAGACTTCCCTCTCTCCATTGTATGTTCTTTGCTCCTTTGTCGAAGATTAGCTGTCCATAGGTGTGTGGTTTTATTTCTGGGCTTTCAATTCTGTTCCATTGATCTGTGTGTCTATTCTTGTACCAGTACCATGCTGTTTTGATTACTGTAGCTTTATAGTATATTTTGAAATCAGGGATTGTGATGCCTCCAGCTTTGTTCTTTTTTCAGAATTGCTTTAGCTATTCGGGCTCTTTTGTTGCCCCATACGAATTTCAGTAGTTTTTGTTCTATTACCGTGAAGAATGACATTGGGATTCTGATTGGGATTGCATTGAATCTGTAGATTGCTTTAGGTAGAATGGACGTTTTAACTATATTTATTCTTCCAATCCATGTGCATGGAATATTTTTCCATTTCTTTATGTCCTCCTCGATTTCTTTCAATAGTGTCTTATAGTTTTCATTGTATAGGTCTTTGACCTCCTTGGTTAAATTTATTCCCAGATATTTTATTCTCTTTGTTGCAATTGTAAATGGGATTGTCTTTTTGAGTTCTCTTTCTGTTGTTTCATCGTTAGTGTATAGAAATGCAATTGATTTTTGTAAGTTGATTTTATACCCTGCCACTTTACTGTAGTTGTTGATTGTTTCTAGTAGCTTTCCGATGGAATTTTTGGGGTTTTCTATGTATAGGATCATGTTGTCTGCAAATAGTGAGAGTTTCACTTCTTCATTGCCTATTTGGAGTCCTTTTATTCCTTTTTCTTGCCTAATTGCTCTGGCCAGAACTTCCAGTACTATGTTGAATAAGAGCGGTGAGAGTGGGCACCCTTGTCTTGTTCCTGTCCTCAAAGGAATGGCTTTCAGTTTTTCCCCATTGAGTAGGATGTTTGCTGTAGGTTTGTCATATATGGCCCTTATTATGTTGAGGTACTTTCCTTCTATACCCATTTTGTTGAGAGTTTTTATCATAAATGGATGCTGGATCTTGTCGAATGCCTTCTCTGCAGCGATTGAGAGGATCATGTGGTTTTTATTCTTCATTTTGTTAATGTGGTGTATCACGTTGATTGATTTGCAGATGTTGAACCATCCCTGTGTCCCTGGTATAAATCCCACTTGATTGTGGTGTATGATCTTTTTGATGTATTGCTGTATTTGGTTTGCCAATATTTTGTTGAGGATTTTTGCGTCTATGTTCATCAGCGATATTGGCCTGTAGTTTTCCTTCTTTGTATTGTCCTTGTCTGGCTTTGATATCAGCATGATGTCGACCTCATAGAATGTGTTGGGAAGTATTCCATCTTCCTCTATTTTTTGGAATAGTTTGAGAAGGATAGGTGCTAAATCTTCTTGGAATGTTTGGTAAAGTTCTCCAGGGAAGCCATCTGGTCCTGGGCTTTTATTTTTTGGGAGGTTTTTGATTACTGTTTCAATCTCTTTGCTTGTGATTGGTCTGTTCAGATTCTCTATTTCTTCTTGATTCAGTTTTGGGAGGTTGTACGCGTCTAAGAATTTGTCCATTTCCTCTAGGTTGTCCAATTTGTTGGCGTAAAGTTTTTCATAGTATTCCCTAATAATCCCTTGTATTTCTGTGGTGTCTGTTGTAATTTCTCCTCTTTCATTTCTAATTTTATTTATTTGAGTCTTCTCCCTTTTTTTCTTAGTGAGTCTGGCTAAGGGTTTGTCAATTTTATTTATCTTCTCAAAGAACCAGCTCTTTGTTTCATTGATCCTTTCTACTGTTTTTTTGGCTTCAATTTCATTTATTTCTGCTCTGATTTTTATTATTTCCCTCCTTCTGCTGATTCGGGGCTTTGTCTGTTGTTCTTTTTCCAACTCTGTTAGGTGCAATTTAAGGTTATTTATTTGGGATTTTTCTTGTTTGTTAAGGTGAGCTTGTATTGCTATGAATTTCCCTCTCAGGACTGCTTTTGCTGCATCCCATATGAGTTGGTATGGTGTATTTTCCTTTTCATTTGTCTCCAGATAGCTTTTGATTTCTCCTTTAATTTCATCAACGACCCATTGGTTGTTCAGTAGCATGTTGTTTAGTCTCCACATCTTTGTCCCTTTCCTAGTTTTTTCCTTGCAGTTGATTTCTAGTTTCACAGCATTATGATCAGAAAAGATGCTTGTAATGATTTCAATCTTCTTAAATTTATAGAGGTTTGTCTTGTTTCCTAATATATGGTCTATCCTTGACAATGTTCCATGTGCACTTGAGGAAAATGTGTACTCTGCTTTTTTTTGGGTGGAGTGCTCTGTATATATCTATTAAATCCACTGCGTCTAGTGTTTCGTTTAAGTCCATTATTTCCTTATTGACTTTTTGTCTGGATGATCTATCTGTTGATGTAAGGGGCGTATTAAGATCCCCTACTATTATTGTGTTATTGTTAATATCTCCTTTTAGGTTTTTTAGCAGTTGTTTTATGTACTTTGGTGCTCCTGTGTTGGGTGCATAGATATTTATAAGTGTTATGTCTTCTTGGTGAAGTATCCCTTTTATCATTATATATTGCCCTTCTTTGTCTCTCATTACCTTTTTTATCTTGAAGTCTACTTTGTCTGATATAAGTATGGCTACTCCTGCTTTCTTTTGTTTGCCATTAGTTTGGAGTATTGTTTTCCATCCTTTTATTTTGAATCTGTGTTTGTCTTTAGAGCTGAGATGTGTTTCCTGGAGGCAGCAGATTGTTGGATCTTGGTTTTTAATCCATCCTGCCACTCTGTGTCTTTTGATTGGAGAATTCAATCCATTTACATTTAGAGTGATTATTGATATATGAGGGTTTAATGTTGCTATTTTATTGTTCATCTTCTGGTTCTTTTGCATTTCCTTCGTTTCTTGTCCCTTGTGTTTCGGACTGCAAATTCAATTTGGTATTTCTGCATGCTCATTCTCTTGGTTTTCTCTTTATTTGTCATGTGTGGTTCTCTTCTGGTTGTTTGTTTAGTGGTTACCGTGTGGTTTATATAAGCGATCTCCTGGATAAGAAAGTACATTTTCAGATGCCTCCTTTTTCCTGAGGCTGGGTCGATTCAATCCCTTACCTCTTCCCCTGCTTATTTGTTATTTCTTTATTCCAGATTGTGTCATGAATGTGTGTTTCCAGTGATGAGCTTGAATTAATTTTTGATGTTTTCCAACTGTATTTTGTTCTGGTTTAGTCTCCTTGCTTTTCTCCTTGCTGAAATCTTTGTATCCCCTTTCTCATTTGTTTTTTTTTCAGGCCTAAGGGCCTTCTTGAGCCTTTCTTGTAGTGGGGGTCTTGTGGTGACGAACTCTCTTAGCTTTTGTTTATCAGGAAGAGTTATTATTTCTCCCTCGTATTTGAAGGATATTTTTGCTGGATAAAGTATTCTCGGCTGAAGGTTTTTGTCTTTCATGATTTTGAATATATCATTCCAGTCTCTCCTAGCCTGTAGAGTTTCTGTCGAGAAATCAGCTGAGAGCCTGGTGGGGTTCCCTTTGTATGTTATTTTGTTTTTTTGTTTAGCTGCCTTCAATATTATTTCCTTGTCACGGGTATTCTTCAAGTTTGCTACTATGTGGCGAGATTTTTTATTCCTGTTTATATATTTAGGTGATCTATTGATTTCATTCACTGTTATTTCCCTCTTGTTCCCTAGGTTGGGGAAGTTCTCAGCTATTATTTCTTTGAACAAACTCTCTGCTCCTTTTTCTCTTTCTTCTCCTTCTGGAATACCTATTATCCTTATGTTGCTTTTCCTCATTGAGTCTGATATTTCTTGGAGAATTTCTTCATTTCTTTTTAGTCTTAGCTCTCTCTCCTCCTCTACCAGGAGCATTTCTGCGTGGCTATCCTCAATAGTGCTAATTCGTTCCTCCATATTGTCAGTTCTGCTCTTTAAAGACTCCATTTTTTCCACTATCTCGTTGATTTTGTTTTTCATCTCCAATAATTCTGATTGGTTTTTCTTTAGGGTTTCAATCTCTTTTGTGACATAATCCCTGAATTCATTGATTTGTTTCTGTGTGTTCTCTTATATTTCGTTGAGCTTGTTTATGATAGCTATTTTGAATTCTCTCTCATTCAGGTTATCAAATTCTGTGCCTTCAGGGTTGGTTTCTGGGTGTTTGTCATTTTCCTTTTGGTCTGTAGCCCTGACATATTTTCGCAAGGATCTGACGGGGACGGCTTTATTTTTACCCCTCATGATTAAAGTTAGTCCTGCAGTTTCCCCCTGCTGCCACTAGATGGAGATCGCGAGCGGTTTGCTCTGAGGCGGCTGCAGCCCCCGGAGGGATTATGCTGAAACGCCGGGTGTGTGGGGGGAGGGGTCCTCTCTTTCTCCTGCTTGACCCAGGGGTTTCCTTTCTGGCCCTCTTAGGGTGTTTGCTACACCCCCTAAACAGTCCGTCATCGCTTCCCAGTGGGGATCTCGTGACAGTCTGTGAGAGCACCTGGATGGCGCTAGTTTTCCCCGCTGTAGGCCGCCCCTCCCCCCTCTGTCCGCGAACCGCGCTGTTTTTGCCGATCGATTGGGGAGGGGGAGTACAACCTCCTACCTCTCCTCCCGTTCTCCTGGGCTTCCCGCGCCTCCACCGTCCGATGTATGGCAGCAGGGGTTTCTCAGAAGTCCTTCGTAGTGTTTGATTGAGCTCTGTTGGAATGTGAATGATGTTTTCGTTGTGTCGTAGGGGGCAGAGATTCAAAGAGGGAATCTCACTCCGCCATGATGCTGACGTCACTCCAGGAAGGTTGCTCTTTATAGCACATTGACGATTTCTTTTTCTCATTTGGTAAGAATTAGAAGAGTAAACATAAGAAATATCCAAGTGGCAACATCAATATTTATGCAAGACTGAAATTAAAAGGGGAGGTCTGATCTGGAACAGAAGCCGTCACATTACTTATCATATATAGATGGTGTTTAAAGCTACAGGTCTGGTGAGATGACCATAGACAGAATATATAGAGTGAGAAAAGGAGATGGGTCTAGGACCCAGTGTGGAAGGGACTCTTACCGTTTAATTGCTGGGTAGAAGAGGCTGAGAGAATGTGTGATATTTCAAGGAATGTTTCAAGAAAAAGGGAGTGGTCATCACTATTATATGCTGTTTCAAAAGTCAAGTGAGACCGGGACTGAAAAATGTACACTAGATTTGGCAGCAGAGAAGTCTGCGGATGTCCTAATAAAACTATTTCTGTATTGTAGTGGGGTGAAACCAGGGTGGCATGCATTGAGGAACGTGCCGTAGTATTTCATTGTAGTATTTGGCCTCTTGGGGTAGGGAGCGTGGTGTCCAGTAAAAAGTTAACCATGATTAAAGGAGAAAGAATAATGAAGTTGAGGTGGAAATTTGAATATACAAGGGAGAGAAGAGATTATCCATAGTGTAAAAATTCTCCTTTTCTCTACTCCCTGCAAAGAAATAATGACCATGGAGACCAGACTTTCCTTTCATTCTTGTATTTTGTATTTTCTCAGAAGAATGTTCAACTCCTCATGTCTTCTCTCTGTAAGTTTCTCTTTTCATTCTGTTTGCGTAGCTTTACCCACTAGTTCTCTATCCCTGGCCCTTCTCCTAAGTTCTAGTCATGAATTTTTTAACTGCCTGATAGAACTCTTTACCTAATTGTCATCATGGCTCCTCAAATTCAAAATGTCTAGCTGAATTAATCATTTCCTTTTCAGGCTGACATAATTTACTAGTATCTCTATTTCTTTCATTAAATCCTTCCAGTTACTGAAGGTCTATCTCTCTGGGTCTTCCATTCTTTCCTCTGTCTCTTCTTCTCTTCTCCATTTTAGTCTCACCTTCACCCTCAATCTCTGCTTGGTAGACTCAGGTTCACAAAGCTACTTTTTGAAAAAATATTCCCCAGATAATCCAGATTAATTTGGTCTACCTCATTTATATGGTGTTATCCATAAAATAATTTATGTTGTTATTTTTGACCTTTTATCCATTATGTGAAAAACAGTAAAAAACACAAACTCATCATTTCTGTGAGAATGGTAGGTAGATTGAAGATTTTATTTATGTGCCTTTGTATTAGCATAATTTGTAGTTCGTAATTGTATATGTGAAAGTTTTCTGATTATAAGATTTTTATACAGTTTTTTTGTATGTAGACAAAATGCCATACCTAATAATTTCCTTATTTCTCTTAATGTATTTAAAGAAACAAAAACATATGGTTTTCTGTTATTTCAGGAAATTACTACAATTATAAACCCAATTTCATTATATTCAAATCTGTTGATTGAACTATAAATACTTAAAGTTTTGAATTATATTGTAGAGATTAATAACATTTTTTAAAATAGAGCTATCAGAACATGGTAAGGAAAATAAGTTTTCATTTTATGTGGACTTATCTTTATTTTAAAATACTACTTCATACACACTGGAAAATCTTACTTTGTTTTTAAAATATGATTGTTCATAGTATAGTGGAAACTAGCATAATTATTGCTAGATCTTGAACTTTGAGGTGGAATTCTGATAAACACCCACAGCAAAAATTTTAAGATGCCTGCATGCTTGTGTATTGTTAAAAAGACACCCACATCAATATTCAACCTTGGAAAAACTAGCCTATAAGGTACACATATCTTTAGTTTTCTTTTAATAGAGATAGGAAGAGTGGTATCTTTTTGTGTATACTATAGACATATTTTCTTGTAATACTTGGAGGTTATATAATATTTTAAAGCCTTCTTTCATAAGTTAACTGAAGAGCACTAAATATCCTAGAATGAAAACTAAGGAGCTTCTGTCTCCTTTAAATTTAATCGAATTAACTGGCAAACATTTTTGTTCTGGCTTGATTTGAGTAATTGAACAATTGAGTTGTCAATCCCTATGAGGAGTAATTTTTTTAATTTGGGATCATCGCTGATGCTCTACTGTCTAGAACACATCCAACAGTGGAAGTAAAGCCAAAGTGGGTTGCTTTTGTGATTCAGCTACACAGGCCCCTGGTCACATTTTTTTTTTTCTATTTATTTCTCACAAGTTTAATGGTTACTGGTTTACATGTTTATACCAGATTCTTTGTGAGGAAGAGGGATGACAGTAGGCAGACACATTGACTGAAATGAGGAGTGACAGTCTGCAGTCTGATACAAAAGAAGAGATGAGAAAAATGACCAGAGGTAGTCATTTCAAAGAGTATTTCATGACCCAGCAGTTCTATTCCTAGATGTATACCCAAGATAAATGAAAACATATGTCCACACAAAAACTTGTACACAAATGTTCACAGCAGCATTATTCATAATAGCCAAAATATGGAATCAGCCCAAATGTTCATCAACGGATGAATGGATAAACAAATGTGGTATATCCATATGATGGAATATTATTTGACAATAAAAAGGAGTGAAGTGCTGGTACACACTATAACATAGATGAACCTTGAAAATGTTATGCTAAGTAAAAGAAGCCACACACAAAGACCACATATTATATGATTCTATTATTTCATTTACATAAAATGTCAGAATAGCAAATCTGTAAAGACAGAAAGTCAATAAGTGATTGCCAGGAGCTGGAGGAAAGAAGAAATAGAGAGTGACTGCTTATGGGCATGGAGCTTTTTTAGGGGATGATAAAAATGTCCTAAAATTGATTGTGGTGATAATTGTACAATTTTGTGAATATACTAAGAATCACTGACGTGCACTTTAAATGGGTGAGTTGTGTGATATGTGAATTATAGCTCAATAAAGCTGTTAAAGTATAGCAGATTTGGGGTAATTAAAATTTTTTTATGAGAGTGGTTAGGTCTATATGCCATAAGCCTGGGGTATCCCTCTTATAGTATAGTACAGTAATCACTGATACAGTAGATAGTAGTTATGAAACTATGTGTTGTAAGGGAAATTATTATAATTTATTTCTCTTAGGATCTGTTTGAAAAAAATTTGTGAACTATCAAAAGTAGTTAACATTAAAGTTCACTTTTAAGTTCTTAGTAATTTTATAATGAGTTATTTTCCGTGTATTTTACATAGTTGAAGTTATAGCTATGTCTGTTAATGCAAACACAGGGATTAGTTTAAAATTTGGTTATTTTTCTCTTAACATCATTAAAAAGCCTAAGTAAAATAATTTTCAAAAAGTATACTTAAATTATTGCATCTAACTTATTGTTTCTTCTGTTGCTTAAAAATGTAAGAATTAGCAAAGTTACATAAATATAGCTAATCTAAGCTGATCTAGGTTGATAGCAATTTAGAAAACCACATAGCAATGGTGCATTAATTCAAATTAAATGAGTCTACTTAGTTAATAGATATTACTCAAGGAAAAAAGGGAAGTTTGGGTTATTACATAGATTTTGCTCTGTGGTAACACAGAACTTGCAATAGCTCATTTCTATGAAAAAATATTTATATTCAGAATTCACTAGAGGGAGGGTATGAACCACTGAAATGGTTTTTAAGAAAGTACTATAGAAAATCTAGATCACACTTTTCAGGATTAAATGATAATTAATTTAGTTGGCTCTTCTGCATTTAAAGAATGAGTTTTGAAATGTAGCTGTATTTTTGTTCCCTGCTGTTGAGATATGGATAGAGGAAGAACTATGGGGATAGTGTTAGGGACATGATTCTAGATCTAGAACATTTTGTGATCTAGAACATTTTGTATCTCCCAACACCTCCATCCACCCTTCATGACCTGTTTAAGGCACTGTTACTGGTTTGGAAATTTGTCATATGCCTTGGGTGTGTGGGGACAAAACAAAAGTTGAGAACCATGGAGAGAGAGAGAGAGAACGTAGAGAACAAAAAGCTAAGAATTATTGAATCAGAGGTGAAACGTAAAAACCTAAGAAGGAAACACTAGTTGTGAAAATGTGTCACCCAATTCATGTCTGAATCAGAAAAATTACAAAAGAAAGAATGAAAACCATTGAATGGCTGACTGAATGCAAATAAGGAGGGAGTAATGGGAAGAGTTATGAGTGAATCTTGGGATCCATGGGAATCCTGCTGTCATGAACTATAAAGGGAAAACTGTTCATTGGTGATAAAGTTTTAAGTTGCTAATGCTGAAATTTCATATGTGGGAAAAGATGCCAGCTAGGCAATGTGAAGATGTGGCTGGAGAGACAAGGTCTGAATTGACTGACCTAGCTAGTCTATGCTTAGCAAACAGTATTCATTATGTTCTCCAGACACCACCAAAGTGTAATTAAAATTTGAAATTATTAAAATGGGTTTACTGTCGTGATAAGATGTAAATTTTTAACACTCAATAATTAAGGTGTTTTTTGTTTACTTTATTGCTTTACATTTTCCTCAGGTAAATATTCAGAAACCCTTGATTCTTGGAAATCTGTACTATGTCCTCTTAAACATGGTTAAGTGTATTTAGTAATGTTTGTTTTTATCAGGTGATTTTAACTTTTAAATAATTCTTAAGCATAATTCACATTTCCTTTTATAACTAGGAACCTTTTGAGGATGGCTTTGCAAATGGGGAAGAAAGTACTCCAACCAGAGATGCTGTGGTCACGTATACTGCAGAAAGCAAAGGAGTTGTGAAGTTTGGCTGGATCAAGGGTGTATTAGTATGTACTAATAGACTGTTTTAGAGCTACTGCATTGATATTTATTATAAAATCTTCCTAATCTCATTAATTCTCAAGAGAACTCTTCTTTCTCTTTTTTAAACTGTTTTATCTGAGTGTTATGGAAGACCAGATTAATAACTTGTACCTCCTTTCTTTGTAGATATTAAATTCAGTTAAGGAAATATGACATATTTATTAATTTAATCAAATTATACTTGATTATCTCTAAATTATACTTTACCACCTCTTGTGAATCTCACATATTTCACAATTAAGTATGAAGCTATTAAATTGATGAGAGCATCAGAATCGAGAAAGCTGGGCAGGCAATAAAGCTAAAATATGTCTGCTTCCTTTCCTGCTACCTCATTACCTTTTGAAGAGAAATGTATAGATGTTAACTGGCAACAGAATAAAGGAGAAATCCTTTTCTTAAGTATTGACATCACTTCAATAGAGAGGTTGACGTGATAAAGTTCAAATTTATTTCTGTTTTGAATAGGCATGAAGGATCTGACTAGAGTAGACAGGCTAAAATGACCTCTCATTGGGACTTTGGAAGCACTTAATTGAAGTTGTATTGACATTTAGGGGAGGGAAAATCCCAGTCCTAGTAGTAATTTTGTTGCCTAATCAATACAGTGAGTGTGAAGCTCCATAGTATTGTTTGCCCATTCTTAGATTTTGTATTTTAGAAAACTATATTTTATGTATGAGCATAACAAAAATAAATTGGGGAAACTGTTTCACAGATAGTTTAGATTTTTGAAAGATGTGTGAACAATTGGCATTTTGTGCTGACAAATATTATGTAATATTTAAAGCTGTTGTACAAATCATGAAATCAGGATGTTATAAAATTATAAGCAAAAATTAAACTTGTATTGGTTAAGGAGAACATGAACTACTCTTTTTAGTGCTGAAGTCTTAAAATATTTCTTGTTCAGTTGCTTCTCTGCTTCAGATAATTATGATGGGTGTGTGTGTGTGTGTGTATACATTTCTTTATCTGTGACTTGACCTCTTTTTCTTTCTTAGGTACGTTGTATGTTAAACATTTGGGGTGTGATGCTCTTCATTAGATTGTCATGGATTGTAGGTCAGGCTGGAATAGGTGAGTGAACTTACATACTACTTGATTCATTTGAAAATGAATAAGCAAAGTCCTGTGAATCTCATAAAATGCAAGCAATTGAAATCATTCTAACTGTGTTCTCCTTTATATCAGGTTTATATCAGATTGTTGTTTTAATGTTACTTTTTTCATATTTCTGATTTGATTTTTCTAAAATGGGATAAAAATAAGATAATTTGTAAGTTATAATGTAAATTCATTATACTCAGACTAACCCGTTCTAGATATGACAGGTTTAAATAAGAGTATAAGTATTCTCAATCTCTTTTCTCTTTCCCTAAAGGTCTGTCAGTCCTTGTAATAACAATGGCCACTGTTGTGACGACTATCACAGGATTGTCTACTTCAGCAATAGCTACTAATGGATTTGTACGAGGAGGTAAATTCACTCTTTTCACATCATTGTCATTGGATTACTTTTACTAAATAAATTGTGATTTAAATCTTCTAATTATTTTTTACCTTAAAAAAGCAACATATCAGGTCTCCGTAGGCAAGAAAGTTGCTACTGAGCACTTTCAAACTAATACATTTGAATATTATAAAATTTTATATTGACCCATATGCAAACGTGTACACTTTAAATTATGTAGGGTATTCAGTGTATTTGGTATCAAGAATGGAGCTTCTTAACTGGGTTTCTTCTCCACCAAGCTACCCTTTATTACCTCCCCACAGGCTTCAGCTCTTGGATTAGTGCACGTATCCTGCATTTGGTCAGTATTATATAGATGTAACCTCATTTCTCCCCACTGAGGGAAACTTAGAGTTCTTTCCCCATGATTTCACAGCTTGTATGAGTTACACCTGGGACTCTGAATCCATACTCTCAACTCTAGCTCTCTTCTGTGGGTGCTCTGAGGCCTCTTTATTGGAGTCCACAAGATCTGCCTTGTGAGATTTTACCCTCCCTGGGAAGAGCGCCCGGAAAGCCAGGAGAATGGCCTTCAGACCCCTGAGAACAAGAAGAGAATTCCATTCTCCAAACCAAAACTCATCATTCAGCTGGAGTGAGGAGAAGATCCCTAGAGAAAGGAGAGAAAAATATATCCCTCCTCCTGTAAAGTCATCATAGCAGATCAACTGAGAAAGCAATCAGCCTGTTCCATTTGCCTCAACTATTCTGCAGATTGGTATTTGATATTGTATACACACGATTTCTGCTTTATCTGCGTCGGGTATTTGGAAAGAGAGAGAGAACCAGATTCAGCTTTCCATGTTTCCCCATCGTATTCATATTTCTTTTATAGCAGAGGAGCTGGATCACTATGGCCCTGGGAGAAACTGGTAGCTCACATCAACATGATTATGACTATGCAGAGCATGCATCACTGTTTGCTGAAGTTTTATGTGTACATGAATCTGGATTGAGCTATATTGGGGTGTAAGATGTGGATTTGTCCAACAGAGTTAATCAAACAACACTGAGAGATTCTTTTTGGCTTCTTGTGGACTGGGTGCCCCATGCTTCATTCCTCTCTGCTACTATTGGGGAATGGAAGTGGCAGGAGAAATGGGATGGGGTTTTAGGAAAAAAATCATCAAAAACCTTCTCCTTATCTTCAGCCCTTCGTATCTAGGTTGTGAGCCTCAAGGGGAATGGGGCATGAAGCCCCTGGCAGCATGAACACTGGACTGTTCTCCATGTGAATTCAAACTTATGGGAAGTGTAGATTTTCCTGCATTGTGACTAAAAAGCCATTTCATCTTTCAGTATTACCAATAGTTTTCATATATATTCACAAGTACATCTACTTCAGAGACTTGGTGTCTAGTCTTCTGTCCTGGGATACTAAGGAAGTATGAGAATATAGAGCGCATGAAGATGTGTCCCAACAAATTACCATATGTTGCAGTTTTGCCTGAGTTCCCTCAGAATGATAGTTCGCAGAGGAGGAAACTACAGGAAAAAAACCATTGGATCATACAATATGGAATTTTTCTGTTATCAAATATTCATAAATGAGAAAGTAAATACGTTTGCTGAAATAATGAAACCTATAGAAGAAAAAAGAGAAATTTAAATTTAATTAAGAATTGATCGAATAATTTGAAGCTTTGCTAGAAGGCGTTCATTTTTCACTTGTCAGTTGGTGACTTTGGAAACCTGGCTGATCCTTTACAGAATATAAATGAGCTGTATCATCTCCAGTAAAGATTTCCTGGAGATTCTTTCAATGAATGTAAGCCCCTTCTGTCTCCTCCATGTCTGCTTCTTGGACTTAGTAACCCCTAATAGAATTATTTTATTTTCCTGAAAGAACAGTACTTTCTGCATGGGAGAAAGTAGATACAGGTATAAAACTGATGAGATTACATTGCACCCTATATTCATGATTCTAAATTGAAAGTCTCAGTATGATTCATACATTTTATCCTGAAAGTACATATTTCTTAGCTCTGTCCACAAAAATCACCTGTAACAAATGACCAACCCAGTAGCAACAAGCACCCCGAGTGCCCACATTGTGTGTTTTCATTCAAAGAAACCAGGGAAGCTTGGAGAAATGATTGATTCCATATCTGGCCAGGAAATATCCTAGAGGAGCCTAGATATCTTTTCACATACGAAAGTAAAGAAGATAACAAAGGCTACTTACTAGTTTCATGTCAAAAGGACCCAGGAGCCAACTTGAAGAAGCTAACACTGACTTAAGTTTGGATAGTTTGAACAGCAATACTACTACTAATAATAGCTGATTTGAATGAAAACATAATATAAAATTCATAAGTTCACAGACACCACAAAAAAAATCTCATTTTTTATCTTTGAAGAATGCTAGCAAGCTAACTTATTATGAAAATTGATAAATAAAGGGAAAGAATCTAATATTGAATCAAGTTTCTTGAATGAAAAGTTCCTTACCTGAACTCAATGTAACCAAGAAATTGATGAGATTTTTTCTTTAGATGATTATTCTTCATAATAAGTGAAGAAGGAAAGAGAATTAGAATATTCCACCTTTGTAAACCCTTTACTCAATAAGAATACCTGGAAAGTATTGTTTCCCAGCAAAGTGAATCTGAATCGCATCATGCCTATAGCTCCAGGAAGCATTTTCTTGAATATGCAGGGGAGAGAGGAACTTAGTAAATGACACAATAGGATGTTGACAGCAAATGCCAAACTGGCAATCTCTCTGGAACAAGGGATCTTTCTTACTCAACAAAATTTTCTAAGGAGCAAAAAAGAGAGAGAGTTATGGTTTGAAACAAATTTTAAGAGACTCAATTTGTAGTGTCTGAGTCTGTCATTCTTAACAGTAAACTGCATTATCTTTTAGTAGCGTGGGACCTGGATTGGATCTCCTCTAGCCCAACCACTGAGGACTTGATTTTCACTACCTCCCTTGAAAGGGCTACATAGAGAGGAGAGTAATAGAGTTAGAACTATCCAGAAGGTCAGGGTGCCAAAGGCTTAGATAGGAGAAATGGAGGAACACTATGGCAATAGTGATGTCTGGAGACCCATCTTAATTTCCTATGGACTGAAAGTTGATTACCAAGGGAATTAATAAGAAAACATTTTACCCAAAGTATTGCTTAAAGGCTGTGGTTGCTCTGTTTAGTAATTTCAATTTGAAGAGCCCCCTTTTAAACTTGAGTAGTTATCTTATTAATATAAAGAACTATTTTGAGGTAGTGCTTGACAGTTTAATTTGTTTTATTTATCTTGATTCTTGACTGAATTATAACATTTATATTTTATTAATATTGATTAATATTTTAGTCTTGTTTTGTAAGGTATATGTTTTCAGCTCTGTAAAAGTGTGTGAAATGTGTACTTTTTCTAGTGCCGTGTGCTTTTTGCCATAGGAAAGATTTAATATTACTGAGTAACCATAACATTGGCTTTAAGAGTACTTTTTACAGATTAAACAAATACCAATCTAGAAAAGTGTAGTTGTTTTTTAATATGAATTAACTGACAACTTGTAAACAACTGTAATGACATCCAATTATGAAGTCTAGGGTAAAAATAATATGGAAACGTTCAGGGTTTCTGAAGAAAAAGAGTCAAAACTTAGAAAATAAAAGATACTTAGTATCAGGCTTGCTTACATTTTGGTGATGATTTTAGGTACTATTTAAAGCTCCTAGCAGCACGTTAGAGACTCATCCTCTCAGTTCTCTGCCTCCACAGAATAAGAACAGAGAACAGCAGTGCCAAGTACCTGACGGAGTTACCCCTTTACCTTCATCTCTGGTGTCGTCCCTGCCCTACCAGACACAGTCATGCTCTACAGGTTATTGCAGCCTGCAGGGAGCCCAGAGCTCTTTCCTCTTCTGCACATCCTATCAGTGTTCTTGAGAGCTTGGAATTTACAGAATTTATTTGGACCATGTGCAACAGGTTCTGCAACTTAGATGGTGCTGACCAGCAACCAGTTTCACTTAGATTTAGATCTCCATTTCCTAGTTTTCACAGAACAGAGTTCCTCTATCCTCAAATAATTAATCTGTGAGCATGGACTCAGCCACAGGCAGCCTTTTTATAAGATGAAAGTATAAATTCTGATTTTTGAATCATATTGTATTATATGAACTGAGCAATAGAAGGGAAAAATTCCTCAACTACTTTTTGTTTTGGAGCATTAAGTTAAAAGCAGAGGTGAGTACACTTTCAAATAAAAACCCAGGTTACATCAAATTTCAGACAGGTAGTTATGAACATCTAAAATCGATATAAACCTGCCTATTCCGTGACTAAAACACAGTTTTATATTACTTGCATTTCAGTCAATCAACAGACCATTGTTGAGCACTTTGTGACAGGCGCGAGGTTTGTAACAGTGAAAGTCGGACAAGATCCTACTACGTTCAGATCATAGTGGCAATTATTTTTTGAGATCTAACTGCTAGGCATGATACCATGGTCTTGACATATATTATCTGATTTAATGCAACATCACTGATAGTCACATTTATAATTTGTATGGATGAAGAGAGCAAAAATGAAAAATTATGCTCATTTTTTCCAATGAAATTTTATACAGATTCTATGGCTGAATCTTTTTAAAATGTCTGCAATATGTCAGAATTACCTTTATATACTCATATGTTTTTCCTTTCTCTGAAATAATTGACCTCCATGCTTTTGTATGTAGGTAGTCAGACATTGGAAGTGAGGAAAAACTAACATTTTCACATGTTATGACAGAAAATGCTTTCTGTATTGGTAAAATCAGATTATCACTGATTGTTAAATTTTTTGTTCAGTTCATTATATACATTTGTTAATTTCTGTCATCACCAAGCAAGGAGTTGTAAGTTAGAACTCAGCTTCATAGTTACTGCCTTTTACTGCTAATTGCTTTCAAATTGTGGCTTTTCAGGTCAGTGAAATGTTTGAAAAAGCTGTAAAAAGCAGTTCTATAACAGTTGTTTTATGAGGTTTTATTAGACGTAAACATAACATTGTGTTGTGAGTTCAACAAAGCACTATTTATGTACCACAAGTAAAGATGTGAATCTGGCAAGTAATTGTAAATAATTTTTCACTTTGGTTTTCTCTTTGACTCATTTAGTCACCTTTCTATTTTGTCAGTCTTTAATAATTTAAAATACTTTAATTTGGTTCCACAAATTGTCTGGTGCAGAATTAGGGCTGTATGTCTTTGTTGTTAGAGTTTAACTTATTCAGGCAATCAGTCACAATGGTAATAATTTAAAATACTTTAATTTGGTTCCACAAATTGTCTGGTGCAGAATTAGGGCTGTATGTCTTTGTTGTTAGAGTTTAACTTATTCAGGCAATCAGTCACAATGGTAATATAGTGCCCAATCCTGGTCTGAAGATTTCATGTTTGTCATTTTGCCTTTCCCTCTTTGACTTAATAATGGCAATGGGATAGAGGAAATTTGTCAAACGTTAACAGGCAAACTCCTTATTGTGTATTTGTAAACCAGGGTATTAGAATGTATCTTCTAGAACAATAAGCAAAATGGATGTTGGATCCATTGTAACAATATTTCATTCCCAAAGTTGTTCCTCAGAGTTTTACACAAGATGGCATTGGATAAACTGTTCAGTGAGTGTAGATAAGTAGGTGGTTTACTACTCTGTCAAATAAAGGATGCTGGTGTATTGGCTAATCATACCAGATGAACTCGTAACAGTAATTGCTAAATAATTTTTTTCTCATTGATAAGTTTATTACATTTTTTATCAAGTTTCATTTCCTTTCTTACTCAATACATCAACAAAACCTTTATTTTACAAAATTTCTACAGATACCACAGAATACATAGATGGTTCATATTATGTATGTTGATCATTTCATTCAAGGAAAATAAAGGATGTCTGGACTTAGAATTTTCATTTCCCCTTATTGGGTAGGTAACAATTCCTTGAAGTTTTTTGTTAATAGAAATCTTGAATCTTTTGATGATTGAATAATATTGAAACTTCTTAAGTAAATAAAGACAAAATTGTCAGTAATCCTATCGGTATACTATACAAACCAACAAGACCTGTGATTTTTAAGCTTCCACTGTTTGTTCCTTTTTATTTTTTCTAATTGTAAAAGTAATACATGTACATTGTGAAAAATTAAGTTTGAATAGCCTCAATATTAAAGACTTAAAAACCCTTGCACTTCTACCCCCAGAAAAGAAAAAAAAAAAAACACTAATTAAACTAATTGTATATTTCTCCAGATTTTTTTTTCTTTTTCTTTTTGAGGAAGATTAGCTCTGAGCTAATATCTGTTGCCAATCTCCCACTTTTTCTGCTTGAGGAAGATTAGCCCTGAGCTAACATCTGTGCCAGATCTGTGCCAGTCTTCCTCTATTTTGTATGTGGGTTGCCACCACAGTATGTCTTGAGGAATGGTGTAGGTCTGCACCCGGGATCTGAACCTGCGAACCTAGGCTGCCAAAGTGGAGCACGCAGAACTTTAACCACTGGCCACCGGACTGGCCCCTTTCATTTTCTTTTTTTGTTTTATTTGTTTGGGGTTTTTTTTGTGAGGAAGATTAGCCCTGAGCTGGCATCTGTTGCCAATCCTCCTCTTTTTGCTGAGGAAGATTGCCCCTGGGCTAATATCCATGCCCATCTTCCTCTATTTTTATGTGGGACACCTGCCACAGTGTGGCTTGATAAGTGGTGCATA
Source organism: Tapirus indicus (assembly GCA_031878705.1). Classification (NCBI taxonomy): domain Eukaryota; kingdom Metazoa; phylum Chordata; class Mammalia; order Perissodactyla; family Tapiridae; genus Tapirus; species Tapirus indicus. The sequence continues at coordinate 46,094,716 of CM062925.1, forward strand.
GGTCTGTGCCTGGGATCTGAACCTGCAAACCCTGAGCTGCCAAAGCAGAGTGCACGAACTTAACCACTAAGTGAACTTAACCACTATGCCACCGTCCCTTTCATTTTTTATTAAGATATAATTTAAGTAAAATAAAATTCATGAGGGGCCGGCCCCATGGCCTAGTGGTTAAGTTCAGTGCACTCCACTTCAGCGGCCTGGGTTCGGTTCCTGGGCACAGACCTACACCACTCGTCAGCAGCCATGCTGTGGCAGTGACCCACATACAAAATAAAGGAAGATTGGCACCGATGTTAGCTCAGGGTGAATCTTCCTCAGCAAGAATAAATAAATAAAATAAAATTCATGTGTTTTTAGTGTAAAATTCTGCAAGTTTTGACAAATACAAATAGTCGTGTAACCACTACCACCACAATTAAGACAGAGCAATTCCATCACAACAGAAACTCCCCTGTGCCCCTTTGTAGTCAGTTCCTCTCCCCACCCTCAGCTCCTGTCAACCACTGCTTTGTTTTCTGTCCCTATAGTGTTGCCTCATTAAGAATGCTGTACAATTAAAATTATATGGTATGTACTTTTCTGAGTCTGGCTTCTTTCACTTAGCAGAATGCTTTTGAGAGTCACCCATGTTGTGTGTATCACTAGACCATTCCTTTTTGTTGCTGAGTATTCCATTTTGTAGACATACCACAGCTTGTTTCTTTATTTCCTAGTTGAGGGGTATTTGGATTGTATCTTGGCTATTACAAATAAAGTTGCTCTAAGTGTTAGCATAGAGACTTGTGTGTGAATGTAGGTTTTCATATTACTCCGGTAAATGCCAGCGTGTGGAATTGCTGGCTCAAATGGTAAGTGCATGCTTAACTTTATAAGAAAGTGCCAAAGTGTTTTCTAATGGCTGTATCATTTTTGCATTTCAACCAACAATTGATGAGCATTCCGGTTGTTCCACTTCTGCACATCTTCATCCTCACTGGCAGTTGGTATTTTCTTTTTTTTTTTCCTATTTTAATATGTTGTAGTGGTATCTTATGGTAGTTTTCATTTGCACTTTTATAATGGCTAAAAATATTGGATATCTTCTCACGTGCTAAATGTATCTACTCAAATGTTTTGCCCATGTTTTTGAGGGTTATTTTTGAGATTATTGTGTTATGTTACTATTGAGTTTTGAGAGTGCTTTATATATTTTGATACTAATCCTTTGTCAGTATATGATTTGTAGTTATTTTCTCTTAGTATATGGTTTGTATTTTTATTCCCTTAATTGTGTCATTGAAGAGCAGTTTTTAGTTTTGATTATGTCCAATTTATCTTTTTTTTTTTGGATCATGCTAAGAAATCTTTGCCTAGCCAAAGGTCTCAAACATTTTCTTCTAGGAGTATTTTAACTTTAGGCTTTCAGTTAGATCCATCATCCATTTTTAGTTAACTTCTGTATATGTTACAAAATATGAATCAAGATTCATATGGATGAGTTATTCTAGCACCATTTTTTACACCATTAAATTCCTTCTCTATTTAATTGCCTCTGCACTTTTGTCAAAAATTAATTAACCCTAACTACCCAAAGCCATCCATAGATTCAGTGCAATGCCTATCAAAATTCCAAAGGCATTTTTCACAAAAGTAGAAATAATTATCCTAAAATTCATATGGAACCACAAAAGACTCCACGTAGTCAAAGCAATCTTGAGAAAGAACAAAGCTGGAGGCACCACACTTCCTGATTTCAAATTATATTACAAACCTATATTAATCAAAACAGTATGGTACTGGCACAAAAACAGACCAGTGGAATAGAATCGAGAGCTCAGAAATAAACCCATGCATATATGGTCAACTAATATTTGTGGGAGCCAAGAATACTCAGTGGGATAAGGATAGTCTCTTCAGTAAATGGTGTTGGGAAAACTAGATATTCACATGCAAAAGAAGGAAATTGGACCCCTATTTTACACCACTCGTCAAAATTAACTCAAAATTTATAAGAACTTAAATGTAAGACCTGAAATCTTAAAACTCCTAGAAGAAAACATAGGGAAAAACTCCTTGACATTGGTGTTGGCAGTGATTTTTTTGGATAGGACACCAAAATCACAAGAACAAAAGCAAAAATCAACAAATGAGACTATATTAAACTAAAAAGTTTCTGCACAGCAAAAGAAACAATAAAATGAAAAGACAACCTACAGAATGGAAGAAAATATTTGCAAACCATATATCTGGTAAGGGGTTAATATTCAAAATAGGTAAGGAACTCATAAACTCGATAGCAAAAAAAAAACCAACCTAATTTAAAAATGGACAAAGGACCTGAATAGACGTTTTTCTAAAAAAGTCAACTAGTTCATGAAAAGATGCTCAATATCACTAATCGTTAGGGAAATGCAAATCAAAACCACACTGAGTTATTATTACTTCATACCTGTTAGAATGGCTGTTATTAAAAAGACAAGATATAAACGCTGATGAGGATGTGGAGAAAAGGAAACTCTTGTGTACTGTTGGGAATTGATACAGTCACTATGGGAAACAACATGGAACTTCCTCAAAAAATTAAAAATAGGACTACCATATGATCTAGCAATCCCACTTCTGGATATTTATCCAAAGGGAATGAAATAACTATCATGTAGAGATGTTTGTACCCTGATGTTCATTGTAGCATTATTCACAATAACCAAAACATGGAAATAATCAAAGTGTCCATTGATGGATGAATGGATAAGGAAAAAGTGGTTTACACACACACACACACACACACACACACACACACACACACACACACACACAGAGTGGGATATTATTTAGCCATAAAAAAAGGAGATCTTGCCATTTGCAATAACGTGGGTGAACGTTGAGGGTGTCATGCTAAGTTAAATAAATCAGAGAAGGACAAATGCTATTTGACTTCACTTATATGTGGAATCTAAAAAAGCCAAACTCATGGAAATAGAGAGTGAAAAAGTGGTTACTAGGGGCTGGGGTGTGGTAGATATGAGGAGATGTCGGTCAAAGGGTACAAGACATTAATGCCAGAGGGGTAACTCCGTCAGGTACTTGGCACTGCTGTTCTTACTCTGTGGAGGCAGAGACCTGAGAGGATGAGTCTCTAACGTGCTGCTAGGAGCTTTAAATAGTACCTAAAGTCATCACCAAAATGTAAGCAAGCCTGATACTAAGCATCTTTTATTTTCTAAGTTTTGACTCTTTTTTTTCAGAAACCCTGAATGTTTCCATATTATTTTTATCTTAGACTTCATAATTGGATGTCATTACAGTTGTTTACAAGTTGTCAGTTAATTCATGTTAAAATAGGATTTATTAGAATACAAACTATATCTTCCAGTTATAAGAGGAATAAGTTCTGGGGATCTAAGTACAGTGTGCAGACTATAATTAATGTGTGTACTTGAAAGTTGCTAAGAGAGTAGATCTTAAATGTTCTTACCATGACAAGAATAACAATAAAAAAATGGAAAACTGATATTTAAAAAGTAACCTTACAATGGCACCAAAAAAGCCAGGAAATACTTAAGTATAAATCTAAAAAAATGCCTGCAAGACTTGTGTACTGACAACTTAATAAAACAAAAGAACTAAATAGAGAGATATCCCATATTTATGAGATGGAAGACTTAATATGGTTAACTGACCCTACATGTGTGGGTCTATTTCTAGGCTCTATGCTGGTCCATCTGTACTATACTATCTTGGTACTATAGCTTTATAGCTGCTTGAGTTCTTATTAATGTAAAGAACTATTTTGGGGCCGGCCCAGTGGTGTAGCAGTTAAGTTCACACGCTCCACTTCTGGTGCCCCGGCATTTGCAGGTTCGGATCCCAGGTGTGGACAGATGCACCGCTGTCCAGCCATGCTGTGGCGGCATCCCATATAAAGTAGAGGAAGATGGGCACGGATGTTAGCCCAGGGCCAGTCTTCCTCAGGCCAAAAAAAAAGGAGGATTGGCAACTGATGTTACATGCTCAGGGCTAGTCTTCCTACAAAAATATATATATATATATATTTTTTTTTTCTTCCACACACAAAAATATATATATACATATATATAAAGAACTATTTTGAGGTAGTGCTTGACAGTTTAATTTATTTTATCTTGATTCTTGACTGAATTATAACATTTATATTTTATTAATATTGATTAATATCTTAGTTTTGTTAGGTATATGTTTTCAGCTCTGCAGAAGTGTATGAGATGTGTACTTTTCCTAGTGCTGTGTACTTTTTTGCCATAGGAAAGATTTAATATTACTGAGTAACCATAACATTGGCTTTAAGAGTACTTTTTAGAGATTAAACAGATACCAGTCTAGAGAAGCGTAGTTGTTATCTCTCTAGGATGCCAATATATGCTGTTCTTTAAGTTTCTTGTGATACTTTTTTTTGCGTTAGTATTCACATTACTGGCAAGTTGCTATACTAATTTAAGTAACTGAAATCATGTTAGCTGTGATTTTAAAGTTAAGATGTTAATTCTCCCCAAATTGATCTCTAGATTTAACACAATTCCAATCAAAATCCCAGGAGAATATTTCATAGAAATTGACAGGGCAATTCTAAACTTTACATGGAAAAGCAAAAACCTATAATAACCCAAAGAATTCTGAAAAAGAACAAAGTTGGAGGGCTCACACTATCCAATTTTAAAAATTACTGTAAAGCTATGGTACCAAGTTATGTTACTTAGAAAATCATCAGGAAATGATCTTTGTATCTATGAATATGAGGAGGAGGCTGTTGCCCATTTTAATCTATGCTTTAGAATAGAAAGTGGGGATTTAAATAGCAGGATTATTTTTTATTTGATATGGGGAGAATTCTCTGAATGTTGAGAACTGTTAATGAATGAGGTGGGTTGTAAAGAATTCTTTCTGGTTGTTTCTTCCTAAAAATATGCTCACCCACTTTTCTATTAATTTAACTGCTGTGTTCACTGGAAGCATGTGCTTTGTGAACTCTTTTGTGTAATTAAAAGGACTGTTTGACATTTAAGATCCTAACTTTAGTACTTTTGTTGTTATCTTCCTTTTCTTTAGGAGGAGCGTATTATTTAATATCTAGAAGCCTAGGGCCAGAATTTGGTGGTGCAATTGGCCTGATCTTCGCTTTTGCCAATGCTGTTGCAGTGGCTATGTATGTGGTTGGATTTGCAGAAACTGTGGTGGAGTTGCTGAAGGTAATTAATCTTTTTTCTAGTCTAAATATAAACTATAAAATAAGTTTATTGAGGGCTTATGTGCCACTCACCACATAAGATGCTAAGAAGGCAGTGATTAACATGAAACTCGTCTTTCAAGAAGTTTAGTGTGGGAGATAGACAAAAAAATTATCATAGAATATCAGAAGTGGGTAACCGTAGGAGGCCTTGGCAACCTGTAGGGGGATCACTTAATTTACTCTCCAGGAATGGGGTGTCAAGGAAGAGTTTTCCAGGGAAGGGAATCTAGACGTTAGCAGGCAGGTAGAAGAGGTAGGATGTGGTATGAGAGAAAAAGAAACAAAGACCTGGAAGAGATAGAGTATAGTGTGTTAAAAAAAAACTGGAAATATTTCAGTATGGCTGGAGCACAAAGTGGCAAGAGATTTAAGACGAGAGAGAAAAAAGGATCAAATCAAGAAGGGTCTTATTCGCTGTTAAATTTGGATCTTATCTTGATTGGAGTTGGGGGCCGTGATCAGATTTGGGACCTAAAGAAATATCTGACCACAGTTTAGAGAATGGATCTGAGGGATCACAACTGGAGATGGAGACCATTTAAAAGGTTGTTGTAGCTATCCTGGGAGAGAAGATGGTCGCTTATATTAAAACAGTGATCAGTGGGGCTGGAGAAATGTAGGTGAATTTGAGAGATTTTTTAAAAGTTGAATAAGTGGACTTGATGATTTATGGGATGTGGAAAATTAGAGAAAGAAAAAGGATTTAGATGGAAGGTAAATGCTGTTCACTGTGAGATAGAAAACACAGGACAGGTTAGTTTTGGATGTCTAATTTGAGGAACCAGAGGTATATCTAAGTAGAGCTGGCCAGAAGGTGGTTAATAATACCACTCTGCAGTTCAAAAGAGAGCTCTTTTGAAAAGAGCGTGTGTAGTGAAAGCAATAGAAGTGAATTAGGATTCAGTATTATTAAATGAGAGGAACCTCGAATGACACGCATAGTTGTTCATGTTAGGTTGTATCTGTTCTGCTACAGTGGTATGTGGTACATTAGGAAGTGTAAAATCTGAAAAGGACTGGCACTTACATTGGCATTGACCTTACCTGTGTAGGCGAAAGGGATGGAGAAAAGGAAGTAAGCAAGCAATATAATCATTACGAGCTCATATTCATTCATTGTTTAATTTAGTATATGTTTTTAATGTCATTGATATTAAGCCACAGATGATTTGGCTCGTAGAATGGAACAGTGTGTGTTTTGGGACAACCGCATGAAAGTATTTTCATCTCTTTTCCTTATGTACCACAAAAGATCGTTAAAAGCATGAGTCACTAATCACGATGAATAAAAAAATGTATTTCTGCTTTGTAACTTAAAAAAATCCTTACTATTAGTACTACTTAGTCATATTATGATTTTTTTATTTCTTGTTAGCAATTCTCTTTTTGATTTATTGTCTGCATTAAATATAGTATTAATAATTTGATCATATTTTTGATAGCATCAGATGCTTGGATGACACCTCAGTAGTGAATAGTAATTTATTCCTTTCCCTCAGGTCTCTCTATTTATTCATTAAAAAGGCATTTATTCAACTTCTACGTATAAGGCACTGTGATATCTCTAAAATGTTTCAAAAAGAATTAGAGTTTATTTAAAATAACTAATATTACTCATTATATTTATAACTCTCTTTTTCTAGGAACATTCCATACTGATGATAGATGAAATCAATGATATCCGAATTATTGGAGCCATTACAGTTGTGATCCTTTTAGGTATCTCAGTAGCTGGAATGGAGTGGGAAGCAAAAGTAAGTAATGATATCATTGGAACATCTGTAAAACATTTAATGTTACAAACTTTTAGAACTTATGTTTTGGGAATGCTGTAAAATGTTGTAATACTTTTAGATTTTCAAGGTTCTTAAGTGGCCATTTTCGAAGAAGTTTATGTTTAAGGTTATTTTCTGTTTGACAAGGGGGGAACATTTGGAGATAACAGTCAGTCTAGGAGCCAGTTAAACACGGTTCTTTATAAATTTTTAACTTCCCACCTCCCCTCCCATCCCCTAATCTGGATGTGCATTATGTATAAATGTTCAGGTCAGTATGTTAGGTAGCCCAAATTAAACTATTGGTTTTGTAATTTATTTAAAAGTTCAATTTAAAAATAAGCACAATGGCAATAAACTTCAGGATGGTGCCCATATGAGGTTAGAGAACCTAATCATGCTCCTTGCTATTGAAATCTCAGAAATCATGGCTACCAAAGACAGTACCACTGTTTCTGGGGAAAATTGCCGGAGTCACATGTTAACATGTAGCCAGAGTACCACAAAATATTTCTGTATCTTTGAGAGAATATGTCATGGCACAGCTCTAGTGTCCTGAGTAATTGATATCTATCCACAAAGATGCTGCTGAAGAACTCAACGTCTCTTCCAAGTCTCTTCATGTTTACTTTTATAAGATGGTATAAAATCACATATTTGTGCTATATCTGAACTGTGATGATATTTACCAGGTCAAAAATTTGGTAAATCTGAAAGAATAATTTTTCCCAAGGTTGTTATTTAAGTCATTAGTATAAAATTAAATAATTTACTTACACATTTAACAAATTGACTTTACTGAAAAGAATAGAGTTTCATATTACCTGGGACATGATTAGCATATAGTAGTTTTTATTCCCATAGATGACACAGTTTTTTGTGAGTATCGGCTCAGTTTTATTGGGAAGTTAAGAGTGGAGGAGGAGAGATGGTAGTTCTCATGGATTGTTCCTTTCTTCCAGTCGCATTACTATTTGAATTCCCATCCTAGGTATTGTCTTCTTTCTGTACTTTTTCTTCTTTTCCTATAGCACTCACACATTCAACATTCTGTTTGGATTTGGTATAAAATTTGTAATAAATATGTTCTCCATGTCAAAGTTGTACTGGTACAGTGGAGGGGACAGGAAAGAATGATACAGGTTTTGGAATTTGTATTTCTTTATGATTTATGGGAGGGCATACACATCTTTAATTTATTTCAGAAACATACAGCATGATCCTACTTTTTCTATCCATTTTTCCCCGATGATTTGAACATTCTAGGATAGTTCTTTAAAACTTTTTCATTCATTTAACAAAAATTTATTGAGCACCTACTTTGTGCTTGGCATTGTTTGAGGCACTGGGGAAATAAGACAGAAATCCTTTTCCTCATGGAAGTTATGTTCTAGTGGAACTGAGTTAATGTATAGACATGAGATATTTGATTTTGATTTTTAATGTTTAAAATTCCAGGCTCAGATTGTTCTTTTGGTGATTCTGCTACTGGCTATTGCTGATTTCGTCATAGGAACATTTATCCCATTGGAGAGCAAGAAACCCAAAGGTTTCTTTGGTTATAAATGTGAGTAAAAAATATAGAATATTTTTTAAGGTACATATTATAGCATTCTAGTATTACATAACTTTAGTACATTTTAGATGTTTTGTAATGTAATTTAGTTTGGTGTATGACTCACACTAATTGACGATTCAATTTAGTTTCGTTCCTTTATGTTTGTTGTATAATTGGAGTAAAATCACTTTTATTTATGTCTTTCATTTTTCATTATTAACAACAAAAAATGATAGAATGTAGAAAAATCAGTGCTACTGAGGAAAAGTGCTTTTGTTCTCTACTAATTTTGGAAATTTGTAAGTGAAATTGTAACTTTGTTCTAACATGGCTTTTTCATTCTGTTAGTTATATTTAAACACAACAGTCTGTAAGTCCCTAAGACTGAAAGCAACTAGAAATATTAGTTTCTTCGTAATTGCAACTTAAGTTTTTCTACAGTTTACATTATTAGTTGTGTGAGCATTTTGCACAGTTTTCATCTTCCCTAACCTTTTTCATTCTGCATCTAATTTTCACAATGGGTGAATTTACTTGTCATTTATTACTTCCACAAGTGTCTCCCTCTCTCTCTTCTCTCTTTCTCCCCACTTAATTGAGCAGCAGCTCTGAACCTCTCTCTCTGCAAGGTAAAATGGAATCAGGAAAGAATAGTTGTAGGAGCATCAGAGAGGCTTACCACTTAGGGTATAGGTCTGTCTGTCTTCAGTTGACAAAAACTTGTTTTGAAGCCCTAGAAGAAAAGGCCTAGCTTCAGTTCTCCTGGGTTGTTTAGCCCAGAGCTATTCAGACAGATCTGAAAAGATACAGAATGTAAATCAATGCACTTCTTCCTTCAGAAAGTTTTACTGGAAAAAAATATCCGCTGAACTAAACTGTGGAGCCTAGAGACCTAGTTGATGTACATTCTGGTCTAAGCTCCTTAGTCTTGTTGCCGACTGGTAACAGCACACAGTCTTTTGGATCATATGTAAGTAGCACTGGTTTGACCTGTGTCTGACACAGATTTAGTTGGCTGGGCAGCTCTCTGGTATGAATTGTTTCAAGGTTCTTTCTTACCTTTACCAAGGACACCCGCCTATTACTTGTGCTTACTGGTCCTGTGTTGATAGTGTGATGTCTGTTCTGATTACTGGTACTTATGCCTACTTCTAAACTGGGCTTTAAATTCTTGATTTCCTGGATAGGGTAAGACATGTCTACTAGGCATTCCCAAAGTGAAAGTTAGTAACATCAGTTAGGTAAATAATTTTCTATATTTTGTGCTTTCATAAATTATATTTGTGGCATTTCTTCTAATTATGAATGATTTTTTCACTTCAGTTTTTTTTACGTTATGCATTTTTTTAAACACTTGTTTTTGCCACTTTGATTTCTAAAAGAACTGTTAAAGTTATAGTGGATGATTACTTCTAAAAATATTCCTAATAATTATATATTTTCTGTTTATGACTTTAATTGATTTAAAAATATCTGCAAATATCTGCTAGGCCACATTTTTCATTTCCTTTTTTTTCGGATCCTTGACAACTTGTAAAAGTATTACACAGGTACCTAGTATATTAATAATTTTATATTGTATTCAAATAGCACATCTGGGCTTATCTCAATCTGAGATAAATAAACCTAAATATACTTGGGAATATGACTTTTCTTTTTTGATGGTTAATACTGCTTGGCTCTCCTCTCATTCATTATACTAAGGTAGTGTCAGCAGTAAACAGCTTATGTTGATAAACTTGTCAGTTCAGATGACTACCTAATAAGGGTATTCATTTTCTCCTCCTGATATGAGAAGTATCTCTCTTTGGTCAAAGACCAGTGCCTCTTCTGTGTTCTGGATCTCATTTCTTTTACCTTCTCAAAGGCATTCATCCTTTGGTAATCTACTTGCTTCCCTGCATCAAAACTCTCACCTCTATGTAAACTTATAAACTTGCTCTGGTAATTCCCATCCTTGAAAATGCTGTCTCTTGACTTTTATTCTCCTCCAGTTACCACCTCACTTTCCAATTCCTTTTCATAAACAAATTTCTCAAATCCTTACCTCCCACTTATTCCTTGTTATTTCGAAATAATTTCAAACTTACTGAGAACTTGAAAAATTAATACAATGTATTCTTTACACCCTTCACCTGAATTCATCAATGATGAACATGTATATTCTTTTTTTTGCCACATTTGTTTTATCACTCCATATATATCTAATAATTATTACAGTGATTGCTAAACCTTTTGAGAGAGGTTGTGGAAATCACGATGACTTAACTCTAAGTACTTAAGCATGTATCTACTGAGGGAAAGGACAATTCAGGAAGTTTAACTTTGGCATAATGCTAATATCTAGCATATGGTTCATATAAAAATTTTTTCAATTGTTCCTATAAAGATCTTTATAGCGATTTTTTTTTTCATTCCAGGCTCCAATCCATGATCATGTATTGCATTCAGTTGTCATATCTTTTCAATCTCCTTTTTTCTTAAAATGGTTCTTTACATAATCTTCAGTCTTCTTTAATCTGAAACAGATCCTTAGCCTTTTTTTTTTTTTGTCTTTCATGGCATTGACATTCTTCAAAAGTACAAGCTATTTGTGTTTTTAGAAAGTCCCTCTTGGGTTTGTCTGATTTATTTCCACAGATTCAAGTTACTCATTTTTGCCAGGAACACTACAGGAACAATGTGTCCTCAGTGCATCACATCAGGAGACTCATATGCTATCAGTTTTTCCCATCACTGATGGTTTTAACTTTGATGACGTGATCAAAGTGGTACCTGAGAGATTTCTCTGTTGCGAGGTTGCCATTTTCTTCTCTGTAATTAATAAGTAGTCTGTGGAGGGATACTTTGAGATGGTGCATAGCCTGTTCCCCATCACACTTGCACCAAGTGATTTTCTTTCATTCATTCTTAACCCCTCTCATCTGGCTTCCATCTGTCAAGGTCACAGTTACATGGTGCTAGATCCATTGTGCATTTTTTTACTCCTCTGCCTCTCAGCAACATTATACTTAGTTGTCTCACTCTCCTTAAAATGCTTTTCATGTTTTTATTTGATGTCAGACACTGTGTTCTGGTGAGTTCTGTTCTACCTAACTTGCTGGTGACTGTGTCTGTTATTCCTGATACTCCTTTCTCTTCTTCCTATTCTCTAAATGTCAGAGTTGCACAGGGTAGGGTCCTGGGCCTTCGAACTGTATTCTTGCCTTCAGTCTGTTGTCCACACAGCATCCACATAAGCATTAATCACGTCATGTCATTTGCATGTTTCTAAGCCTACCTTGGCTTTGTATTATATTTAGGATAAAACCTAAACTCTTATAAAATTTTGCATAATTTCAACCCTGCTGATCTCTCCAATCTCATTTTGTTTTCCCCCTTACTGTGAGAGCTTTACATTTTTTTAGTTCCTCAAAAGAGCTAAACCTTTTTCCTACCTCAAGCCCTTTACACATGTTGTTTCTTATTCCTGGCGTACTCTTTCCTGATCTTCACATGACTGATTCTCGCTCAGTAAAGTCTCAGCTTAATTATTATCTCCTTAGTTATATCTCTTTAGCCTTCTGTAACCATATTGGGTTAGATTCTCTCTGTTTCATTCTTTATGACATACCCTGTTTCCATCAGTACATTTACTGCTATTTGTAATAACCTCTTTATTTACTTATTTTGTAGCTCCCCATTGAGACTCTTAAGTTCCATGAAGATAGGAACCATGTCTATCTTGTTGCTATTGTATCTCTAAGCACCTTGAGATACAAGATGGCTCCAGTATAGGACCTGACACATGGTAGATACTTAGGTATCAAATGGATGGATGGATAAATGAATGACAGTTAAGTGGTTATTTCAGTGTCAGAGCCTATCAGAATAGATGGAAACAGTAGGACTAGTTGAAGCTTTTATTATTGTTGAAATGGAAAGAATCTTTTACCTAGTTTGCCTTAGCTACAATCATCTGGAAGCCTGATGAATAGCCTCAAAAATCAAACAGGAAATAGAGAAAGCTGTACAGACGTACAGTTAGATGTAAGGGAAAAGAATGACTCCAGATGAGCATGATGTTCCTTTTGTTTTTCTACCTCCTTTCTTGTTTCTTTGACCTGAGATTGAGGGACTTATCCACACTTTGATTTAATTTGGACTAGTGATAGCAATTAAGTTAGAGATGCTTGAAACATAATTAGTAAGGTATGCAAAATAGTTAGGGCATGACCCAGGTCAAATCGTCATTTTGGTTGGAAACTCCTGCCTCATACAAGAAAAGAGGAACACCAGTACTTGAATTAGGAAATACTCAAGAATTTACCAGTTACTTGAGCTGGAGAAAAGTCAAGAATCATACACTTGACCTAAATTATTATGGTCTAATTTGCTATCCATTAATTGTCAAAAATATTTTGTTCCCTACAGCTGAAATATTTAATGAGAACTTCGGACCAGATTTTCGAGAGGAAGAGACTTTCTTTTCTGTATTTGCCATCTTTTTTCCTGCTGCAACTGGTATTCTGGCTGGAGCAAATATCTCAGGTGATCTTGCAGTAAGTATTATAAAGTATTGTATCAATTATGTATAAAAATGATATACATATGTTTATTTTTAAAAATAGGCTTAAAAAATCTTCTTGTCTTCTAGGATCCTCAGTCAGCCATACCCAAAGGAACACTCTTAGCCATTTTAATTACTACAATGGTTTACATAGGAATTGCGGTATCTGTAGGTAAATGCCTTACATTTCTTTGTGTTTCAGAAATTTCATGATGTATATACTATAAATATTTATTTTCATGACATTATATTTCTAACTTTTAAATTCAGAAATATTTCAAGAAAAAGATACAGAGTTGCATATTTTAATTAAAAAACAAGTTTAAGTAAACTGGTATTGACTTTATAGACATTATCTAAGCCACCAAATCTCTTTTGTTTCTTCTCCAGGATTTTTATTAATAGTAAATTAAGAAATTATGTCAAATCTTATCTGCAGACTGTTAAATTTTACTGAGTATCTTTATAGAAAATATAATTCATATGTAGAAGTAAATGCATTTTATTCTCTATAAATTTTTGAATATTTTCATTTATGGTGGTTGTTTTATGTTTTCATGTAATCTTATTGTATGAAGATTGTTTCAAGGCCATTAAGCAATGCTTGGCATTTTTTCTCTTATAAACTGATTTCACTGAATAGGATGTACTACTTTGGATTAAAAGTCTTACTAAATTGAATGAAAATGGTTTTAAACCATCTATTACATTCATGGAATCGTAGCATTTTAGAACCTGAAAAGATTTAAGTGGTCAACCAGTCTCTAAATCCCTGTTTTATAGATGAGGGAATCAAAGCTGAGAGATTTTGCTACCCAAGATGACTGGCACTTGCTTTAAAGAATTGTTTTCCTGGCAGAGAGAGGTTTTTTTTAAAAAAAAAAAAATAAAGTCTTTAAAGGCTATTTATAATAGTAGGTTCTTTAACTGAAACATTCTAGTCCAGAAAACAATTTAATACTTATTAATTTGCATATAATTTGCATGCACTGATTGTAGGTAAATTGTCTCAAGTTTATTACTCTTTCATGAAACTATATACTTTACCCAGAAAACATATTGTTGAAATGTAAGCATTGTTTTTAATATCTAAACTGTAAAAGTCAAGTTTTACAGTTAAATGTCTTAGGCATACTATAAGAATAAATCTTAATTTAATACCAATCTAGAGAATCACAAACTCCAAATTCATAGATTACAGAATATAAGGTTTTCATGGTGTTTCAGTAAGAAAATTTTATTTTTGCCTTATACTCAGTGACTTGTTGGAAAGTAATGACAGAAATGTTTTTACAAACTCTGCTAATTTGCATAAATGTAGTTTTGAAATTTCACCAAGTAAGAGTTAGAAATACTAATAATTAATATTATCAAGCTAGGCTAAATTAACATTTTAAAAAGGATTTGGATTTAATTTATCCTTATAATCCATACATAAATCCCTGAAATTCATTTTGAAAAAGCAAATAAATTATGTATATAAACTTAGCAAAATATTTTTGTGTTCCACTAAAAGTTCCTAGCATGCTTGTATACCTTATACATAAGCTAACTAAAGAAAATTTAGTTTTAATTTAAAGAGTGATGTAACTGATTGTTACAAATTGGAAAATAATTTATTACTGAAGATAAACATTTTCTGTTTTTTTTCTGACCCTCTAACACTGCTGACCCTCGTACTCATTTCATTCTGTCTACATTAGCCTTAGAGCAATAGGAGTAGCCCTTTCTACCTGATATTCAGTAGGTGGGCCAATAAAGATTGCCTCTACACCAGTGGTTGTGTAGATAGTTCAAAACAATGGAACCCTGTTTTCCCCCAAACAATTCTTTTTTTTTTTTTTTTTAATTGATGTCTTACTAGTTTATAATATTCTGGGGTTTTAGTTGTACATTATTATTTGTCCATCACCATGTGGATGCATCCCTTCACCCCTTGTGGCCACCCCCCAGCCCCTTTCCCTTGGTAACCACCAATCAGTTCTCTCTGTCCATGTGTTCATTTATATTCCACTTATGAGTGAATTCATGCAGTGTCTGTCCTTCTCCCTCTGGCTTATTTCACTTAACATAATACCCTCTAGGTCCATCCATGTTGTTGCAAATGGGACAATTCTGTCTTTTCTTATGGCTGAGTAGTATTCCATTGTATGTATATATATATACCATATCTTCTTTAATCATCAGTCGAGGGACACTTGGGTTGCTTCCACTTCTTGGCTATAGTGAATAATGCTGCAATGAACATAGGGGTGCATAAGCCTCTTGTGATGGTTGATTTCATGTCCATTGGGTAGATGCCCAAGAGTGGGATTGCTGGATCATAAGGTATTTCTATTTTGAATTTTTTTTTTTGTGGGGAAGACCAGCCCTGAGCTAACATCCGTCGCCAATCCTCCCCTTTTTGCTGAGGAAGACTGGCCCTGGGCTAACATCGTGCCCATCTTCCTCCACTTTATATGGGACGCCGCCACGGCATGGCTGGCAGGCAGTGCGTCGGCGGGCGCCCGGGATCCGAACTCGCGAACCCCGGGCTGCCAAGCGCGGACTAAACCGCTGCGCCACCGGGCGGCCCCTCTATTTTGAATTTTTTGAGGACTCTCCATACTGTTTTCCATAGAGGCTGCACCAGTTGGCATTCCCACCAGCAGTGAATGAAGGTTCCCGTTTCTCCACAACCTCTCCAGCATTTGTTGTTTTTTGTCTTGATGATTATAGCCATTCTAACGGGTGTCAGGTGATATCTTAGTGTAGTTTTGATTTGCATTTCCCTGATGATTAGTGATGTTGAACATCTTTTCATGTGTCTGTTGGCCATCTGTATCTCTTCCTTGGAAAAATGTCTGTTCATATCCTCTGCCCATTTTTTGATCGGGTTGTTTGTTTTTTTGTTGCTCAGTTGTATGAGATCTTTATATATTACGGAGATTAATCCCTTGTCAGATAAAGGATTTGCAAATATTTTCTCCCAGCTGGTGGGTTATCTATTCATTTTGATCCTGGTTTCATTTGCCTTGTAGAAGCTCTGTAGTCTGATGAAGTCCCACTTGTTTATTTTTTCTTTTGTTTCCCTTGTCCGAGTAGACATGGAATCTGAAAGGATCCCTTTATGACCAACGTCAATTAGTGTACTGCCTATATTTTCTTCCAGGAGTTTTATAGTTTCAGGTCTCACCTTCAGGTCCTTAATCCATTTTGAATTGATTTTTGTGTATGGCGATAGAAGATGGTCTACTTTCATTCTTTTGCATGTGGCTGTCCAATTTTCCCAGCACCATTTATTGAAGAGACTTCCCTCTCTCCATTGTATGTTCTTTGCTCCTTTGTCGAAGATTAGCTGTCCGTAGGTGTGTGGTTTTATTTCTGGGCTTTCAATTCTGTTCCATTGATCTGTGTGTCTATTCTTGTACCAGTACCACGCTGTTTTGATTACTGTAGCTTTATAGTATATTTTGAAATCAGGGATTGTGATGCCTCCAGCTTTGTTCTTTTTTTTCAGAATTGCTTTAGCTATTGGGGGTCTTTTGTTGCCCCATACGAATTTCAGTATTTTTGTTCTATTTCTGTGAAGAATGACATTGGGATTCTGATTGGGATTGCATTGAATCTGTAGATTGCTTTAGGTAGAATGGACATTTTAACTATATTTATTCTTCCAATCCATGTGCATGGAATATTTTTCCATTTCTTTATGTCTTCCTCGATTTCTTTCAATAGTGTCTTATAGTTTTCATTGTGTAGGTCTTTCACCTCCTTGGTTAAATTTATTCCCAGATATTTTATTCTTTTTGTTGCCATTGTAAATGGGATTGTCTTTTTGATTTCTCTTTCTGTTAGTTCATCATTAGTGTATAGAAATGCAACTGATTTTTGTAAGTTGATTTTATACCCTGCCACTTTACTGTAGTTGTTGATTATTTCTAGTACTTTTCCAGTGGAGTTTTTTGGGTTTTCTATGTATAAGATCATGTCGTCTGCAAATAATGAGAGTTTCACTTCTTCATTGCCTATTTGGAGTCCTTTTATTCCTTCTTCTTGCCTAATTGCTCTGGCCAGAACTTCCAGTACTATGTTGAATAAGAGTGGTGAGATTGGGCACCCTTGTCTTGTTCCTCTCCTCAAAGGAATGGCTTTCAGTTTTTCCCCGTTGAGTAGGATGTTAGCTGTAGGTTTGTCATATATGGCCCTTATTATATTGAGGTACTTTCCTTCTATACCCATTTTATTGAGAGTTTTTATCATAAATAGATGTTGGATCTTGTCGAATGCCTTCTCTGCAGCGATTGAGAGGATCATGTGGTTTTTATTCTTCATTTTGTTAATGTGGTGTATCACATTGATTGATTTGCAGATGTTGAACCATCCCTGTGTCCCTGGTATAAATCCCACTTGATCGTGGTGTATGATCTTTTTGATGTATTGCTGTATTTGGTTTGCCAATATTTTGTTGAGGATTTTTGCGTCTATGTTCATCAGTGATATGGCCTGTAGTTTTCCTTCTTTGTATTGTCCTTGTCTGGCTTTCGTATCAGGATGATGTTGGCCGCATAGAATGTGTTAGGAAGTATTCCATCTTCCCCTATTTTTTGGAATAGTTTGAGAAGGATAGGTGCTAAATCTTCTTGGAATGTTTGGTAAAGTTCTCCAGGGAAGCCATCTGGTCCTGGGCTTTTATTTTTTGGGAGGTTTTTGATTACTGTTTCAATCTCTTTACTTGTGATTGGTCTATTCAGATTCTTTATTTCTTCTTGATTCAGTTTGGGAGGTTGTACACATCCAAGAATTTGTCCATTTCCTTTAGGTTGTCCAATTTGTTGGCGTAAAGTTTTTCATAGTATTCCCTAATAATCCCTTGTATTTCTGTGGTATCTGTTGTCATTTCTCCTCTTTCATTTCTAATTTTATTTATTTGAGTCTTCTTCCTTTTTTTCATAGTGAGTCTTGCTAAGGGTTTGTCAATTTTATCTATCTTCTCAAAGAACCAGCTTTTTGTTTCATTGATCCTTTCTACTGTTTTTTTTTGTTTCAAATTCATTTATTTCTGTTCTGATTTTTATTATTTCCCTCCTTCTGCTGATTCGGGGCTTTGTCTGTTCTTCTTTTTCTAATTCTGTTAGGTGCAGTTTAAGGTTATTTATTTGGGATTTTTCTTGTTTGTTAAGGTGGGCTTGTATTGCTGTGAATTTCCCTCTCAGGACCGCTTTTGCTGTGTCCCGTGTGAGTTGTTATGGTGTATTTTCTTTTTCATTTGTCTCCAGATAGCTTTGATTTCTCCTTTAATTTCATCAATGACCCATTTGTTGTTCAGTAGCATGATGTTTAGTCTCCACATCTTTGTCCCTTTCCCACCTTTTTCCTTGCAGTTGACTTCTAGTTTCACAGCATTATGATCAGAAAAGATGCTTGTAATGATTTCAATCTTCTTAAATTTATAGAGGTTTGTCTTGTTTCCTAATATATGGTCTATCCTTGACAATGTTCCATGTGCACTTGAGAAGAATGTGTACTCTGCTGTTTTTGGGTGGAGTGCTCTGTATATATCTATTAAGTCCATCGCGTCTAGTTTTTCGTTTAAGTCCATTATTTCCTTATTGACTTTTTGTCTGGATGATCTATCCATTGATGTAAGGGGGGTGTTAAGATGCCCTACTATTATTGTGTTATTGTTAATATCTCCTTTTAGGTTTTTTAGCACTTGTTTTATGTACTTTGGTGCTCCTGTGTTGGGTGCATAGATATTTATAATTGTTATGTCTTCTTGGTGAAGTGTCCCTTTTATCATTGTATCTTGTCCTTCTTTGTCTCTCATTACCATTTTTATCTTGAAGTCTACTTTGTCTGATATAAGTATGGCTACTCCTGCTTTCTTTTGTTTGCCATTAGCTTGGAGTATCGTTTTCCATCCTTTTATTTTGAGTCTGTGTTTGTCTTTAGAGCTGAGATGTGTTTTCTGGAGGCAGCAAATTGTTGGATCTTGGTTTTTAATCCATCCTGCCACTCTGTGTCTTTTGATTGGAGAATTCAATCCATTTACATTTAGAGTGATTATTGATATATGAGGGTTTAATGTTGCTATTTTATTGTTCATTTTCTGGTTCTTTTGCATTTCCTTTATTTCTTGTGGCATGTGTTTCAGACTGCAAATTCAGTTTGGTATTTCTGCTTGCTAATTCTCTTAGTTTTCTCTTTATTTGTCATGTGTGGTTCTCTTCGGGTTGTTTTGTGGTTACCATGAGGTTTATATAAAAGATCTCCTGGATAAGATAGTACATTTTCAGATGCCTCCTGTTTCCTTAGGCTGAATTGATTCAATCCCTTTTCTTTTCCTCCTTATTTGTTGTTGTCACCACTTATTCCATCTTGTGTCATGAGTGTGTGTTTACAGTGATGAGCTTGAATTAATTTTTGATGTTATCCAACTGTAGTTTGTTCTGGTTGAGTCTCCTTGCTTTTCTCCATGCTGAAATCTTTGTATCCCCTTTCTCTTTTGTTTTTTTTTCAGCCCTAAGGGCCTTCTTGAGCCTTTCTTGTAGTGGGGGTCTTGTGGTGATGAACTCTCTTAGCTTTTATTTTTCCTTCATATTTCAAGGATATTTTTGCTGGATAAAGTATTCTTGGCTGAAGGTTTTTGTCTTTCATTATTTTGAATATATCATTCCAGTCTCGTAGCCTGTAGAGTTTCTGTCAAGAAATCAGCTGAGCCTGATGGGGTTTCCGTTGTATGTTATTTTGTTTAGCTGCCCTTAATATTGTTTCCTTGTCACTGAGTCTTGTCAACTTAGCTACTATGTGGCGTGACGATTGTTTTTCCTGTTTATATATTTAGGTGATCTATTGATTTCATTCACTGTTATTTCCATCTCATTCCCTAGGTTTGGGAAGTTCTCAGCTATTATTTCTTTGAACAAACTCTCTGCTCCTTTTTCTCTTTCTTCTTCTTCTGGAATACCTATTATCCTTATGTTGCTTTTCCTCATTGAGTGTGATATTTCTTGGAGAATTTCTTCATTTCTTTTTAGTCTTAGCTCTCTCTCCTCCTCTATCTGGATCATTTCTCTGTGGCTATCCTTGATAATGCTAATTCTTTCCTCCATATTGTCAGTTCTGCTCTTTAAAGACTCCATGTTTTCCGTTAACTCGTTCATTTTGTTTTTCATCTCCAATAATTCTGATTGGTTTTTCTTTATGGTTTCAATCTCTTTTGTGACGAAATCCCTGAATTGGTTGATTTGTTTCTGTGTGTTCTCTTCTATTTCATTGAGTTTGTTTATGATAGCTATTTTGAATTCTCTGTCATTCAGGTTATAGATTTTTGTGCCTTCAGGGTTGGTTTCTGGGTGATTGTAATTTTCCTTTTGGTCTGTAGACATAATAAACCATTGCATAGATCCCACGTCTTTACCTTTTCCTTTCATCTTGAATTTGGTCCTGCAGTTTCCACCTGCTGCCACTGGATGGAGATCGCGAGCAGTGTGCTTTGAGCCCACTGCAGTCCCTGGAGGGATTATGCTGAAGCGCAGGGCGTGTGGGGGGAGGAGTTCTCTCTTTCTCCTGCTCAACCTGGGGGTTTCCTTTCTGGCTGTCTTGGGGCTTTTGCCACACCCCCGAAATAATCTGTCATTGCTTCCCGGTGGGGATCTCTCGACAGTCCGTGAGAGCACCTGGAGGGCGATAGTTTTCCCTGCAGAGGGCCGCCCCTCCCCCCTCTGTCTGTGAGCCGCGCTGTCGATTGGGGAGGGGAATAAAACTCTTTTACCTCTCCTCACGTCCTTTGGGCCTTCCCGTGCTGCCACCGTCCAATGTATGGCAGCAGGGGTTTCTTGGAAGTCCTTTGTAGTGTGTGTTTGACCTCTGTTGGAATGGTAATGATGTTTTTATTGTGTCTTCGGGGGCAGAGATTCAAAGAGGTAATCTCACTCCGCCATGATGCTGACGTCACTCTCCATTCCCCAAACAGTTCTGATGTTGAACATTGGAATATGAAACACATAAAACCATGGCTGCTCTAGGGCTAGACCAGTCTCTGTTCTCCTCTCACCTTGCAATGGTTTCAGAAGTACCTTTAAGGAAACATGGTTTCACAAATACTGCTCTGAAAGTTAGATGAAGAAATTTAAAAATGAAGAACTTGATGTACTCTGTTTAGTCAATAAAATATTTTCCCTTTCAAATGTAATTTCCTATTATTGTTCAGTTATTGCTGCAATGCCTATCATTTTTACCTCATTTATGATGAGACAGGGTTAAAGTGCTTCAGAAGTAAAACTATGTGAAGTCTAAGGAACAGTAATTACTGTTAGTTTTATGTCATATGTTATTCCAAATAACGAAGTGCTTTTTTCATGAAAACTTTTTAAATATTTTATTATGGAAGTTTTCAATTTTGCACAAAAGTAGAGAGCATTTTCTAATAAGCTCAGTATAACCATCACTCAGCTTCAGAAAAAGTTATCAAGAATTATCAGTACATGGTTAATCTTGTTTCATCTATACCCATTCACTCTGCCCAATGTGTTATTTTTAAGGAAATCTTGATACCATATATTTTCTTATTATCAGGGTAGACTTAATCTGAGACAGAGGTTTAAATAGTATTATAATTCATAAATATTCCAGTTGTTTTCTTTCACAGAAGATTGATATTACCTGAAGTCTGATCTTTGTCACATTTCAAATATAAAATATTTGGAGTATAGGAAAACATTTCTGCCATTTGGAACTCTTTCAACACAATGTTCTTATATTTGCTAAGGACATCTTAACTAAATAGGCCAGGAAATAGTTTTGCTAATATACCAGTTCCATGACTATGTTCACAAGGTTCTTAAGTGTATATGTGTAAACACTAGTCTTTATGAGGTTCACTTTTACTACTTTAATATTGGGGACATGATGCTTTCCACATTTTGTTCCAAGTAAAGCTATCTTAACTGTAAATGCAGTGTATGTTATAAGCAAGTATATATGCAATCAATATCGTAATTTCTTTATGGGTATATGTAATTTTGAAATGAATATAAATGTTAGCAATATTTGTTCTCATTGTCACTTGTGCTTCAGGTTCTTGTGTTGTTCGGGATGCCACTGGCAACATTAATGACACTATTGTAACAGAGCTAACAAACTGTACTTCTGCGGCCTGCAAATTAAACTTTGACTTTTCATCTTGTGAAAGCAATCCTTGTTCCTATGGCTTAATGAACAACTTCCAGGTGAGTATCAAATTTATATTATACAAACATTCTATATATATGTAGAGGTCAGACTGCTATCAAATCTGACCATTCAGAGAACAGTAGTAACTTAGAAGAGAAGACTGTTGTTACTTTATATCCAGATATCTGTTAAAAAGACTAGATAAGTAATTGGGCAAACAGAAAAATATGAAAGGGTAAAATCTGAAGCTGTTCAAAAAGAAAAGGGCCCCTGAGGGTACCACTTTTATAATAGAGTCTAATATATAGTGCATATATATAGTATACTGTTTCAGAAAGCAAGGAAGCATCAGAAGCATCTCACACGTGGTCACGTTTGGTGGGTCTATTTCTGGATTCTCTATTGTGTTCCATTGATCTTTGTGTCTAAACCTCTACCTCCATCTTGATTACTGTAGTTGTATAAGTCTTGATGTCGGGTAGATTGATTTCTCCCACTTTAACCTTTTTCAAAATTGTTTTAGCTATTTTAGTTCCTTTGCCTTTCCATATAAAATTTTAGGATAATCTTTTGTTTATGTACAAAAAGTCTTGCTGGGATTTTGATAGGAGTATATCAATTTGGGGAGAATTGACATGTTTACTATGTTGAGTGTTCCAATCCATGAACATTGTATGTTTCTCCATTGATTTAGATCTTTTTATTTCTTTCATAAGCATTATGTAGTTTTCAGAATGCAAGTCCTGTACATATTTTCTTAGATTTACACCTAAGTATTTCATTTTTATTTTGAGCAATTTAAATCCATACTAACTGAAATGAATTCAGTTTTCTAATGAGAGGTATCTCCATAATTGCTTTATATAGAAGTACCCTGTTAAAAAAGTATTGATCAGTATCAATAGTGTTATTTAATTAGACATGACCCATGTAGTCATGCTGTGCTAAACCACTGTTTAACAACAGAATTAAATTCTTAATGGATACTTGAAAGTCTGTGAACTTTTAAAATATGAGAACTGTATAAAGATTAGTATCACTTATCAGGTATTTGGAAAATATCAGTCCTGCTTTTTATTGTTACCTCTGTAAGGTACTGAAAGCAAAATGAAATTTTTGTAAAACTTATGGCTTTTTAGAAACTGAGAAAAGATTATATAAGGGGAGAAGGAATTACTAAAATTTGGAAGATAATTTTGAGAGTTGCTTGATAAGTCCTAGGATGCTAGAAAGAAAAGAACAGAAAGGTGTAGATTCAGGAGATTAAAACCAAATATTCTGTGGTAAATTTGTATAATAGATGATTCTACTAATTCAAAATGAAAAATAAAAATTTTTCTTTCTAGTGTTTTTTCAGTATTGTGCAAACATAATAAACAGAATAGTTAAGGATTTAATATATTTCCGAACCATATAAATTTTATGTAGAATACATAAAAATTTTATAATAAAGTTTGATAAATTTTTAACGGCATTATTTGTATTTTCTATGGTATCGTTTCAAACAATTGACTGCACTTTCAATGGTTATAAATATTGAGCCCAATTATGTAATGGAAGTTTGTTTTTTTTAGTCACAAGACTAGGCAGAATCATAGAATGAAAGAAAGTATTCATGCCCAGCTAATGATTCAGGCCAATTCTGACATTGATATTGTGTATGAAAGGCACAAATGCTGATCTCTGCCCAGTGACCTAAAATGCCAATCAGAGTTCTGTGTTGTTGTTGCCTTAAAATACAAATGTGTGTCGTCTTTATGAACTCTAGTATGGACTCATTCAAGCAAAGAGAAGTTTGGTATACTTAAAGCAACTTCTCTAATTTAAGTAAGTAAATTTTTAAAAATGCTTTGTAAAGTGATAAAAAATGGAAACAAATCCTGTAAAAATATAAATTGCTTGTCATTTGGAGAATGAAGAAGGGTGGATGGAACATAACTGAGCAGCATGTAAGTTGGAGTCTCCATCATGAAATCTATACAAAGCCACATTTTGTAATGCTGTTTTGCACATAATTGGCTTTTCATACTTTAGGAGGAAAAATGATTCAGGTCACCTTATTTGTCTTAAATTTTTAATTATATATATATAATCTTATGTTTCTTATTATATTTCTACATTTTAATGTCCTCTGAAACCTTTGAGTCACCAGTGCTGAATAAACAATATGTGAACTTCTTTGCTGTGTCAAAGCCCTTCATGCGCAAACTTAGGTCCCACTGCCTTCCATTCAGACTGAACTCCAGTCATTGCATGTTTGTCTTCGTATACATGCACACACGCTTACCCTACCCTATTCCTTTATTTGGTGCTTCACTCTGCTTGGAATGCACCCACTTTTTCTTTTTGTATGTCCAGATCTGCCTGCTCTTCCAGGAGACCCAGTTCCATGAAGATTTTCTTCAAGCTTAAATCGTCAACACACATACACATCCCCCACACAAAATCTCACCATTTGTACTACTTGCCATTTTTTCACCTTTTATTAGACTTTTGTCTTTTTCTCCCTTATTAGAGACAAGACCATCTTTTTTTTCTTCTCTGTTTCTACTCTATGTTGTGGACAACACTCATGTTACAATTATTTACATTCATTGTCATTTAAAATGGTGGGAAATATAGGGCTTGTTTGGTAAATACATAACTAGAAAACAGGAAACTTGGCAAATCTTAGAAGCAGAGTGTTTCCAGATGTTAATTAAGCATGGAGTGTTATTTACCTCAATTCAGAGGTGATGGATGAAGAGAAGATGTAATTTTTCTTCAAAGCATGAAAGGTGAAAAGGCTATATGTAATGTTGCTGGTGTCAGTTTTGCCTTAATCCAGCAATGTATCATATTCTCTGTCCTCTGCTTTTTTTCTTCATTTATCTCTGTCTTTGCTTACTTAACTTGGAGGTCATTACAGACAAGCAGGGGATTTTGTATTACCTGATAAGTTTATATAGCAGAAATTCAGTCTGCTCATTTTTATTTTGGCCCATCTGATCTGTCCTTTACAATCTCCTTCCCTAAAGACAGGGTTGGCAGAGAGAGATTATCTAGCATTAATAACTGAAAAATAAACATCATGAAAACAGTATGGCATATATGTCACTACTAAATTGTTATTAAAGGACTAAATAAAAAAATCTTTTCAAGTTTTTTTCTCCCTGAGATTCTCAGAGAAGTCAATGCTAATGTTTCTTAAGACACTTAAATATGTTCTTCATTTTTAACCCTAAGTCTTCTGAAAGATACAGGGAGAGACATTTAAGTCAAACAAGGTGGTTTATGTACACATGAAACCAAACTTATGTATTATGGCCAGGGATTCTGCCCATAGCTGACTTTATATCTAGTTTAAAGTATTAAATTACAGTCAGGTGTATAATAGTTATAAACAGCTTAAAACCTGATTTCCTTATCCCCTTGGTCTCAGTTGGCATATTTTTGGTGACTATAAATGAAAGATAAATCTCCACTAACGAAATGAATCTAGGTGATGATCATCACTCACTACTGGTGAAATTTATAATGGATGGATCAAGCTGACAGTACCTGAATCCTTCAAACAGCTCTTTCACCTCAGTTTTGTATTTTGACAAATTTTGAAGATGCAGAAAGAACACCTGTGTACCTATCCTTTAGTAATATTTATTAGTTATTTGTATTTTGTCCCATTTGCTTTATCTTTGAATATATGTATGTACTTTTTCTCTTCAAACATATGAGAATATATTATAGATACCACAACATGACGATCAGTTTGCAGCATTTAAAACATTCTGTGTAAGCATAATATAATAATCCCACTCAAGCAATTTAATGTTAATGAAATAGTTATGTAAATATATATCTCATATTCATATTTCCTCACTTGTTCCAGTAATGTCCTTTATAGCTATTATTCCAGATCTAGGATCCAACCTGGGATCACACGTGGCATTTAGCTATCATGTTATTTTAAAATCCTTTAATCTAGAGAAGTTCCCAGCCTGCCTGTTTTAATCTTTCAGGATGTTGACAATTTGAAGAGTCCAGGCAAGTTATTTTTGCATTGTGCCCCTCAATTTGGGTTTATCTGAATGTCTTCTCATGCTCTAAGTGATCAATCCATTTTTTTTTAAACTTCATCATAGGGAAATGTTTGAAGATGTACAAAGATAGAAAAAGCAATGTACTGTACCTAATGTACACATTTTGCAACTTCATCAGTTATCAATGCATGGCTAATTTTATTTATAACCCCTCACTTCCCAGATTATTTAGAGGAAAATCCTAAAATTAGATTCTTTCAGCTGGAAATATTTCCACGTTTAGCTCTAAAAGATAAGGACTTAAAAAAAAAAAAAAAAACATAACCACGATACCAAAGTCAAAAAAAAGAAACCACCTTCCTGACAGAAGTATATGATACCACCTTGAAATATTCTTGTCAGAAAATTTGTACCTCAGTCTGATTGACTGTCTAGATCTACCTACCAGCTGACTAGAAATACAGAGGGGAGAGGAACAGGTTAAACAACACAGTGGAGATGCAGTCAGCAAAATCCAGAGTGTGTGGTTTCTATAGGAGAAATGACAGAAAAAAAATAAAATGTAAAGGAAAGGGTGAACCCGTAGATTGAAAAAGACTTGAGACACATCAGCCAAATGTAAAGTGTAGTCCTTTTGTGGATCCTGATTTGAACAAACCAAAGCAAGAAAAAAGGGACAACTTGGGGAATTTGAATCCTGATTGGATATTTGGTGCTGTTAACGAGTTAATTCAGTTTTTGAGCTGTGACAATGGCTTTGTAGTTAAAGTTTTTAGAAGTTCTTACCCGTTAGAGGTCCGTACTGAAACATTTATGCATGAAATATCTGGGGTTTGATTCACAATAATGTGGGACATGGCCCTGAGTTGATCATTGTTGAAACTGGGTGATGGATACTTGGTAATTCAATATGCTCTTCTCTCTGCCATTGTGTGTCTTTGACATTTTACAAAATAAAAAGATTTTTTTAAGGTAAGGGCTAGTGGCAAATCTGTCTCATACATTTGTAATGTACATAACCCTTATTACTGTTTATTATTATCAAATTTTCCCCCATGTTAGTCTCCTTCATTAGAATACTAAAGGTATATAGTATTATGTTCTTTTTTGAATTGTGTGTAAGACATTTTTTCATTTTTGTCACTTTTTTTTAAGGTAATGAGCATGGTGTCAGGATTTGCACCATTAATTTCTGCAGGTATCTTTTCAGCCACTCTTTCTTCTGCATTAGCATCCCTTGTGAGTGCTCCCAAAATATTTCAGGTAAGTATTTTCACATTACAAGCTTTATTAAAGTGGGGGGGGTTAAGGTAATATATTTCAATTTAGGATTATTAATATTTTCAAATTATTTGTTTACTTCTGTCAACCCCATGTATGTATATGATACATACATACACATATGTCAAGACTGGTATATTTAATTTTATGCATATAAATGAATATGTGTATTTATAGAAACATTTGTGCGTTTACTTACTGTCAGGGTATAGTCTTTGAGTTGTCTTTCTGGAAGTGGTGATAGATTTTTGCTTTTTTGACATACTCTGTTAGCATAAATTTTCATAATGTCTTATCAAGGATAAGGAGTACAGTCCAAGACCATAAATCAGAAGAATTAAAGTATCTTGTCCCTCTTAGCATGATGCCAACATAAATGTGTTATTTTACAAATATTTGAATGCCTAATATGTGCCACACATTGTATTAGGTTATAATGATGAATAAGATAGACATTAGCTCCCTTTAATAAGCATTAAATAAATAGCTGATTCTGCATAGGAAATACTTATTACTAAATTGAACAAATGAAATATTGATTCTACAGCTTTGTTCTTAGTGTTGTAGTTGTAGCCAGTTAGTACAGTAAAGGTATAGAATATAGTTCTTAAAACAATTCTCAATAATGTTTTAGGAAAAGTAATTAAGTTCTGTAAAAGGATTTTTATCTGGTTTGAGTCTAGGATTTGGACTTGGATACAATTTTGTTATACTGATCAAGCTTCCAAATTTATTTATATGCCTGCTTCTCTGATTCCTTCTTCATAAAAGAATTTCAACATGGGGGTGGGGTAAGGCAGATAAAAACTTCAGTGGTATTCTAAACCAACTACCTTTCTGATGCTAGAAATGTTTGAATCTCCTTTATGGTCTGTAAGTGAAGCAGTGTGAGACAGGGGAAAGAAAGCAGACCAAGAATTAGAAACTTGGATTCCATTCTTGTTTAATCTTTTGTAGCTGTAAGCAAATCTGTATGTCTAATTTCAATATGTTTCGTTTTAATGTTTACATTTCTTCTTTAGGCTCTATGTAAGGACAACATCTACCCAGCTTTCCAGATGTTTGCTAAAGGTTATGGGAAAAATAATGAACCTCTTCGTGGCTACATCTTAACATTCTTAATTGCACTTGGATTCATCTTAATTGGTTAGTCATAAAAATGGTGTGCTAATGTAGATTTTGGTGCATTTAGAGTATTAGCTCTAAACAGTGAATTATTAAATTATAAACAAAATGTTAACTTTGCCTTGTATACTAAGTTCTTTCTGATTAAATGAAAGAGTGTTTAGAAAATACTGCAAGTAATAGCGCTCAATATATATTTAATAGAATTGTTACCATCACTAAGTCCCCATTAGGGCTAGAGGGAGCTCCTAAGTTCTTGTCACTAAAACAAATACAGTAATAGCATAAGGAAAAGGATTCCAGTGTCCCCCGTCAAGGTAGAGCCTCTGCTGATCTACCTTTTGAGACTTTTGCCTCTGATCACAAGTAAGCTAACGGGTCTTCCACTGTGCTAAAGAAGACATAGGACTTTTGTTAAAAGTCTGATTATACTACCAAGTATGGACACTAACTCTCAGGTAATGTATTTGGTAGATCTACTTTTGGAGAACAAGTTGGCAATATTTAGTAAAGTTTCCCACGATCCAGCAATTCTCTTTAGAGGTATGTACCTTAGAGAAACTTGCGTAGATACTCAAAGAGCCATATACAAGAATGTTTTTAGTGGCATTAAATCTAATAGTGAAAAATGGAAGCAACCTGAATACCTATCAACAGAAGAATGAAACTGCAGAATAATGTTTAGCAATAAAAAAATGAGTAAACTTGGTTTTCGTATAGCAGTATGGATGAATCTCAAATATAAGAAATGTAAAAAATCAAATTGTAGAATGATACATATAGTATGATATTATTTATGTAAATTTTAAAACAGTACTACATAGTGCTTATGGACTATATATGTATGTAGTAAAACTATCACTGGAAAGAATTTACCAGCTTTGGAAGAGTGAGGTATAACGGGGGTTTCAACTGTGTACATAATGGTTGATTTCTGTAAATTAAAGTATATATGGCAAAATGTAAGTATTCATTGAATCTGGATGGTGGATATAGGGGTATTCATTATGCTATTATCTAAAGGTTGGAAATAATTCATAATTTGTAAAGTTAAAAATGTCTAATATATCAATAAATATGCCTCATGTTTCTTTTGCAGCTGAACTGAATGTTATTGCTCCAATTATCTCTAACTTCTTCCTTGCATCATATGCATTGATCAATTTTTCAGTATTTCATGCATCACTTGCAAAATCTCCAGGTGATTTTACATTTTTTAATAGTTTTGTAAATGTGGTAATGTCTTTGATTTTAGAGAAAATAAAATTTTAACACATTTAAAAAATAGTATGCGAGGGATTAGCTCATTAATGCTCAGTCTGCCTTTACAGTTGAATCAAGTCAAGTGAGTTTTCAAAGATGTCTTTTCATGAAACACTGGTAATACTCCATTTCTTATCTTAAAAGTGTTTAAGATAGCATTAATCTTAGCTTCAGTTTTTATTTTAAGAATATACGTTTTAGAGGTGGATGTGGGTATGGCTATAAAAGGGCAACACAAGGGATCCTTGTGTTGGACTCCTCTTTGTCTTAACTGTATTAATATCAATATCTTAGTTGTGATATTGTAGTATCGTTTTACAAGATGTTATTGGGGGAAACTAGCTAAAGTGTACTTGAAATCTCTGTATTTCTTAAAACTTTGTGTGAATCTGCATTATCTCTAAATTAAAAGTTTAATTTTTAAAAAGAATATAAATTTTATTGAAATGATTTAAAAATAATATTTTTCACTGTGGAACTACCTATGAATGAAAATTTTAAAACATGGTCTTCAACATTTTTTAGAGTGAGCTTAATTCATAAATACTTCCCCAAATGGGAAGATATATTTTTGTAGTCAATTCTTAGTTTTTCTAGCAAGTAGATGAATTTTTAACAATTTTCAAGAACATTTTGTTTGAACTGTTGTATATATTCATTAGAATATAGATATGTCTCATGCTAAAAACCAGAAAATAAAGCCACACTAGTAAGGACTCAATTTGAAACCTTCCTTTTTAAGTCTTCTCTAGTTTTTAGCATTCACTAGGGTAGGTTGATTTACACTTATAAATATAAATGAGAGTATTGAATATAGAACTAGTAAGATAAAATAATGTGGAAATAAATATATGTGCCCTCTTCATAGTCATCAAGATTAAATTATGAAATTAAATTGTGATCAGTAATGGTCTATGACTTTACTGTTATGTATTAGCCTTACACTTAAGGTTTAAAGCCCTCTCCTTGTAGCAGCCACAAAGAAAGATATTTTGTGCATACATATGTACCATTGTCTCTAGCAAATGAGGTTTCTGAGTGACCTTGATTTATGTATTTTATTTGTTATTGTTAGGATGGCGTCCTGCATTCAAGTACTACAACATGTGGATATCACTTATTGGAGCAATTCTTTGTTGCATAGTGATGTTTGTCATTAACTGGTGGGCTGCATTGCTAACATATGTGATAGTCCTTGGGCTGTATATTTATGTTACCTACAAAAAACCAGGTCAGTAGCCTTTTCTAT
This sequence comes from Tapirus indicus, assembly GCA_031878705.1. Taxonomy (NCBI): domain Eukaryota; kingdom Metazoa; phylum Chordata; class Mammalia; order Perissodactyla; family Tapiridae; genus Tapirus; species Tapirus indicus. The sequence continues at coordinate 46,125,933 of CM062925.1, forward strand.
TTAGTATTTCAAGCTAGAAAACGTCTAGAAGTTCTTCTTTACTTTTCATATCTAAGCATCATCTTTTGTACATTTGAGAGGAATTTTCTGTAAAACCTAAAACAGTTTAATTCCAAATACATGTAGTTTTAATGAAACAATTACTACACGACTTTTTATTCTATGGAATTCCATTTTTACCCATAAATTATATTTAACTAACCCTATTTGTAGAAAAATAACAAATTTATATAATTAACTTTCTGTTGCACTCAATATATTTTAAAATTATTCCTCAAAAGGATTAGATTTGTCATACTACAGTAGCTGCTAGCCTCATAAGCATATGTATTACATACTGTGGTCTTAGTACCTACTGTAGTAAGTACCACGGAATTCATAAACTGCTAGAAGATATAGTATCTTCCCTCTAGCTTGTTGTTTCACAGGGAAAATTGGACAAACGTGTTTTAACTGGGAAATGGTTAAAGATTACCTAGGATGTGTCATATTGATAACTGTTGGCTGTATCTCCATGTAAGAATATGATGCTAGGGTTTATTAGGATTGGTCCAGTATTAGTATGGTACCTGTAACAGAGAAGAAAGATCCAATGAGAAAGGTTTGAAAAGTTTTGGCACAATAGAATAGATTAGGAAGAGGTTACAAGAGTAGTTGCAGTGTAGTCATTTTACACAGTGAGGAAACATTTTGTAAGCCAGATATAAAACAATGAGGTTTTGGCTTAGAATGGTGGCTTTAGAAATGAAATAGACAAAGAAGGTATTGTTTTAACCATCTTAAAAGCAATTATTTCTCTAATATGCCTGTTAAGTCTCCAAAGTAACACATGTCTAAAACCATCATTTGGAGGCCAGCCTGTTTATTCAATAAGGAATAAAATTTGCCTGTTCAAATAACTTAAACTGTTAAGTACTATAAATAGTACTTCTTAACAATTAGAGATCTGTCTCTTTCCCTTTAGCCCTTTGGCTATATAAACAATCATTTTAAAATGTTTTCTTTATTTGTAAAAGACTCTTTTGAGTTACTTGTACAGCCTGTGTGCAGCCCTGTCGTGTCAGCCTTTTCTAAATTGTACTTTCTTCTTTAAATGCAATTACTGTGGTTCAGATAGCATTGTCTTAATGTCATGCTATGGACTTGAACTATTGAAAGTTCTGAGTATAATAGCTTATTTTAGCAATTGACTTTTTAAATGTGAAAGCACTGTTTACCTCTCTGTGTGTCTCAGATTGGTTAATGATTGGTTGTTAATATTGGTGTTATGCTTCGTGAACACTGTTTCCCCACAGATGTAAACTGGGGGTCCTCTACGCAAGCCCTGACTTACCTGAATGCACTGCAGCATTCAGTTCGTCTCTCTGGAGTGGAAGACCATGTGAAAAACTTCAGGTAAGCCATGAGGTAACATAGAAACATTTTGTCTTAGGTGGCAGTATTTCACATACTGTTCCGGAACATTTTCATATGCTAATAATTCTTGAAAGTTTCTCTAAAAGCATAAAACACTGGTTTTTGTTTTGGTTGGACTTGGCAATTTATTCAAAAACAAAGTTGAGGTTTCTTAGTTATCAAAATTTTGCAAAGAGGTAAATTATCATCTACCTTACAAAAATGCTATGAAAGTTTTGGAGGTCTCTCATTTGAAGACTTTAAAATGGTAGATGCCATAAAAGGAACAGTTTTTTCTCTCTGTGGCCATTGAAGTTTTATAACTACTAAATATGCAATTCATAAAGATTTTTGACATACCTTATTTTGTAATCTTACTAAGGCAATAAATATTTTCATGCTAGTTGCTTCTTTTCTCATCATTGACTAACTGGAAACCAGTTTTAGTGATAAAGAATCAATGCTTTAGAGTAAAGGGCATTTATTACTATTTTCCTCAATAAATGACTGTATCTTTTCTTGTAATCGTTTATCAGTCATCAATTTAAAAATTATTCCTTAATTTAACATGCTTCTAATAATGGATGAGATTCAGTTACTAAAACACTATTGATATACACTTCTCTACATCCAGAAATATTATTTACTTATATAGATTCTTAGAAATTATAGATTATTACTTATACTTGAAAGTAGGCTTGTTATTTCTTAAAACTAGATCATTAGACAGTCATTCTCATATTGTTCAGTTAAGCCTGGCTGTGAACAAGTGATTTTTCTGTAGTCATAACTAATCATCTCTCGTTGGTTTCTGCACAGTAAACACAGAAATATGTTCCATGTTTGTCAGTAAACCAAAAGGGAAAATGTTTTTTAAAGAAACCCTAAAGAATGGATAAGCACCAGAAAAGAATTGCTTTATCGAATTTCTCCTAGTAAGAAAAGTCTGTGTATTCTTTTTGTTACTGTTTTGGATCCCCCTGCTTCTTTTCTAGAATGAAAAGTTCCCAGAGACTACAGATCTTCAGCTTTGGAGTAGAGAGAAATTGAGAAAAGAAAAAAGGAATGAGAGCCCTGGGAGGAAAACTTTAATTTCAGCACATTTGGGATAGATGATGCCAAGTATGGCAGAAAATAGAAATCATTCCTTTATGTAAAAAGTTGTATGAACTGAGTATGACCACGAGTCAAAGTTAATTTGCCATCAGTAAAAGCCTGTTGGTTTGGCTTATTATAGAAATGGGAACATTTAAAAAAATGTATTCCAATATGTTTTTTAAAATTTTTGTCAGAATTATACATGAACGTAGTTTAAAAAGGAAAGTCTTAGGTTTGTCATAGAAATCAGTAGTTGCCCCACTCCTCATATCCCTTTTCTCTCACACCACAGGTCACCACTGATTCATTTAGTATTTCATATTCCTAAACAACATCCTTGTCTTGCTGTACTTTTTGGTTTTTAATTTTAGGCATTTTCTATTGGGGTCTCTCATCCACATGCACCCACCACACACGTGCACCCTTCCCTTTACCCCATCCTCCACGTATATTTTTATGTCATTATTTTGATTAGGTCATATTTAGTATTTATACTTTTATGACTTTTTAAACATGATTCAGAGCTGAGCTATGTAGTAAATTATGTATGCTTTTTCTTTCTTGTATAGCTTTTTTGTTTTCTCTGGAGCTAATAATTTTCTTTCTTTTTCTTTTTTTTTCCTCATGTTTAACTTTCTGTTTATCACTATCCCAGCCTTCACCAAACTTGCTGAAAGATTTTGTTTTCTTCACTTTGTAATTTCTCTTTCCTTGAAGTGTCTTTCTCATCATCTCCTGTTTCTTTGGTTTGGGTTCTTAGATTTAGCCTGGTGTGAAGTATCTGTGATCCTTGGCCAGGGAAGCTCTGCATTGGTAGGTTGGGCTTGTCAGTGAAGCCGTTAATGTAGATTAATGTGGCTTTTCTGGTTCTTTTGGAAACTTAAGTCATCTTAAAGGCTTTCTTTTTTCCAAGACAAGAATCTTAATCTTCTACTTGTTGATAAAGTCCTGGCTACCAGAGTTCTGAGACCCAGGTGGGAAAGGAGTTCAAAGATCTCAGGATTCAGCTTACAAATGTTCCCCTAACTCTGCTATTTAAAGTAGCTACTTTTGTACTTAGCTGTTGCTGGTGTCTCCCAGACCAGAGGCCCTCTCTAGCAAATAAGCCCTAGCCTAACAGGAGTGGGGAGGGACAAGGACAGCTGCCACCATGGTGATGGAAATGATTTGGTTTATCTAGTTGCTTCCTATGCACACTTTATACCAGTCCTTCTCATTTTAGTTTCTTTAACACATTGCCCCTGTTGCTTCCAGCACATGCTGCCTCTAACTCCTAGCCATTTTGGTGATTTTTAGGTGTAAAATCAGGTAGCTTTACAACTTTCTTTTGTGATCATTTAGGATTTGGCCTTTTTCTGATTTGGCAATCCTTGTTGTTTTTCCATCTGCTTTCTGGCTTTCAGTATTTCAGTGCTATTGTGTCCTCTCCTGTTCTCCATATTTTTGTGATTTTATGCCTTAAAAAATCCTGTTATACCGTGGAGATTTTTGAAGAAGGAGTTAAAATGAAGATCTTTGCCTTCCTCAACTCAATTCCAGTGTTTGTCTCTGTGTGTCTGTGTAGGCTTCCCCACACTAACAAGCAGTTCATGTGCACCAGCAGGGTGTCTGAGAATTCAACTCAATTCTGACACTATCTACCCGAAGATAGAATCAGATTCCACAGGTAAAGGGCTCAGTCCCACAAGACTGCCCTCCACTTCAGACACCAGTCGCAAGCCCAGGTTGCTATCTGTGTTTCTGACCAACCGGCTATAAATCAGAGGTTCTCCCAACCCCCTCCTTGAGTTCAATTAATTTGCCTTAGAAAGGCTCACAGAACTCAAGAAAACATATTCACTCGCTAGATTACCCATTTATTACCAAGGATATACATCAATAGCTGGATGAAGAGATACATAAGGTGAGGTCCCAAATGAAGGAGCTTCTGTCATTGTGGAGCTTGGAACTGGGGGCTGTGGTATGTGGAAACTTTCTGGTTTCCCAGCTTGGAAGCTCTGTGAAAAAGGGGACTGAGGAGCTGTCCTTTTGGGTTTTTATGGAGGCTTTATTATGTTGTCATGATTGACTAAGTCGTTGCCCATTGGCAATTGATTCAACCTCAAACCCCTGCCCTGCCCTACCCGGAATTCAGGGGAGTGGGACTGAAAGTTCCAATCCTCTTATCATGTGGCTGGTTCTCCTGGCAGCCTTCATTAACATAAACAAGGCACCCATTTCGTCTTTATGGCCCTGAAGCATTTTCAGAACTGAGGACAAGAGCCAGGAACTGTGGATGAAGACCAGATATATCTGAGAAATATATTTCAGTCATCTGAATGACCAAATGTTTATTTTTCTTATAAATCTCAATATCACAGGAGGCAAATGTTCATACTCTCTCACTGTTACTCAGTCATCCCCAATATATTTTATACCTTTTTTGGTATGATAAAACTATACCAAATTATGCCTTTCTGACATGTTCACTATTTAGTAAAGATAGGGGCTATAGTTAATTTCCCACAGTAATAGGTTATACTAGTTAGGGTATAGGTTAAACTACTGTAACAAAAAAGCTGAAAAAATACAATGGTTAAACAAGACATCAGTGTTGTGTGATCTTTCAGAGGTAGATGGATAGTTCATGGCAAGTAGGCAGATTTGTTGCACCTGGTCATTCACTTCCCACATTGCTTGTTTCTTGTCAGTCTGCCATTCCCTAGGAGGTGTTTTTGTCCATGTGGTCAAAGTCATCAATCACCACATCCATGGTCTAGCTTACAGGAAAGGGAAGGAAAGTATGGAGGGTGGCCAGCTTCCTTTTTAAAGGACATTACCTGGCAATAGGAACATCATATGGGCTGTCAATTAGTCAGAGGGCCACTTTTAGCTGCTAGGAAGCTAAGAAATATAATCTCTAGCCGGGAGCCGTGTAACCTGCTAAAGTTCAGATGGGGAGACTGGACTATTAGCTGTCGGGGCCACAGGGGATGATTTCATGTTTGATTGCCCCAAAGCAATGTTCCCAGAAATAATTGGCTTTTCAGATAGCTTGCTAAAATTCTGAGATTAGTTGTTTTTTTTTTAAGTCCTTTTTCAGGTTTTCAGGCTTATTTTGTGAGTATAGCTTAGGAACTACCCTAACAATTAATTTAGTGGGTAAGTCAGACTTTTTAGTTTATTTGCTTTTTGTTAAAGTTTGTCCTAATTATATAAATTCTTGTTTTAAAGAACTTTTGCTAATCTGTTTGAACTTATAAAATGGATAATTGAATATTTTTTCATCAAATAAGATTGATTTCCATTTCTAGTCAGCAAAAATCAAGAGTTAAGAATATATGAAAGTCATGCCACTATCTTATGTTTGCAGAGGTAATTAAATTCAGTTTTGCCTTTCACCATAATTAATTAGCATTAAAACTTTTAGTTCAAGTAGAAATGTTTTCTTCACCATAAGTGATTTTACTCATATGACAACAGTCATTAAAATTAAGCTCGTTTAGAGAGGGCGGATATTACAAAGTAGAATTAATTATGATGTGATGAAGCTAAGAAGAAAAGTGACCTGTTTTGTACGTGAAGGCAAGGCCATGCTCTCAGGAAGTTTTGTGAACTCTGTGAAGGAACTGGAATTATTACCTTTAGAAGATGAAAAGTGGTTCCGTATTTTGTACCTCGCATGGTCATTTCTTTCTATAGTACCTACCAGAATCTTGAGGTATAAGGTTACCTATTATTTTAGGACATTTGGCATGATGTTTGTTCCAAGGTTTTGTTTCTGCGTTTCTCATGTACTAAGAAACCCCAGTTAAAAGTCATCTTCTATGAGAATCCTGTGGCCTGTGTCTTGAGGACAATTGCCTCAAGGATAAAGGAGATTCTAGTGTAATAATATATTCTTAGAGAAACAACTTAAAATCATGTCCATGTTACCAAAAACCTAAACTTCTCTAATTTTGTTTTTCTTTTTAATCTTAAATTAGGCCACAGTGTCTTGTTATGACAGGTGCTCCAAACTCACGGCCAGCTTTACTTCATCTTGTTCATGATTTCACAAAAAATGTTGGTTTGATGATCTGTGGTCATGTACATATGGTAAGTGTTAGTTTTCTATATTAAAATATTTTTCACTCTGTGAATATACTTTATAATTTGTGGGACTTTCTAGATCTAAAATAATTTGACAAGATAAATCTATTAAGTTTGTTTGGGGTTTTTTTTTTACAGTAGTTATTTTCTTCAGAATATTTTTGCCTCCAAAGTGTCTCAAAACCTCATTTTTAAAAAGATTTTGGAATTTTGCATCTTCATTGTTTTTCTTATTATGAGTAGATTTTAGCAAACCACATTGCCCTTACAGAACTGTTTGGCGAAGACAAATAGCTTCTTGATAACTAAGGAGCCTAAATGAAAATCAGTATTTTTTTTCTTATTAATATTTCTCATAAAGTCCCAGGAACATTTACTTACCAGGAAAAAAAGAGGTTGGAGGAGATAAACAAATTGTGGTAAATATGTAGTAACTGGTATGTAGGAAAAGCAGAATGAATGCTGAATTTGCAAGTTCAAATGCTTTTAATTACACATTCATTTTTGTTTTAACCATAAGTAAGAAAATTATTTAAAATAGTGGTAAACTTTTATCCAAAAGCAGTTTTCTGTTTTTGGCATCCTGGTTATTGAAAATAGTCACTTGATGATGGATCACCTGTTTTGCATAAGAAATGGGAGTATTTATTTGTCAGATTAGCTTTTCTCCCAAGCTCTATTGTTCATCTTGTTTTGGTGCTAGAAGTGTGTGTTGTGTGCCTCATGTCCCAGCTCCTACTCAAGTTGCTCTTCTGCTTATATAGTAGCTAAGTCAAAGCCCTGTGTGTGTGTGTGTGTGTGTGTGTCTGTGTTTGTAGGGTGGTGGAAGGACACATTGAGACACTGACCCCACCTAGGATCTGTGGAAAAACTCCACAAGTTGATCAGTTCAAGTTGGAGTCTTGAGCACAAATGGGCCAATTTCTCTAGTAGGAAAAATAAATTATATTTTTCCTTTACTTATTCATGTTTAATTTGGGTGTACTCTTAAACTTATTTTTACATTTTTGCTTTATACATTTGTGTATAACACATTTTATGTGTTTCTTGCAAGGACCAAAATAGAATTGCAAGTTTAAAAAGTTCATTTCCTTTCTTCTGTTATTTCATCATTTAACAGAAGTATGAAGAAAAAGTACATTTATATTATATAGCTCACTTTGGTTTTCATTACTGTTTCTAAGTTACTGAGAATTAATAACTCAGACATTTGGGACAAACAAAAAATAAGCTGGGAAATTTTCTGTAGAAAACAGAAGGCTGTTATTTTTCTCTGCATAATCTCTTTTCCATTTTCAATAATTTCTAATTTCTCTCATTTACTTAGTATCAAAAACTTCTCATTTATTTTTCAGCCTATGTTTCTTTCTGTTCCCTTCTCCTTTCTGCCAGCACCCCCTGTGCCTTAACTGTTCTGTCAACCCTATCTTTTCATAATCTTAAGTATTGGAAAGAATTCACTGACGTGAAAACGAAATGCTATTATTATACTTCTCTCCCTCACCCCTAATATTTAAGCATCTTGTTTAAGCCAGTATAATAGGATGGTTTTTATAAATATGGAATAGATTACCTTTCAATTAAAGATATTATTAATATTTTTACCTTAAAGGGCCCTCGAAGACAAGCCATGAAAGAGATGTCCATTGATCAAGCCAAATATCAGCGATGGCTTATTAAAAACAAAATGAAGGCTTTTTATGCTCCAGTGCACTCAGATGACTTGAGAGAAGGTGCACAGTATTTGATGCAGGTAAGTTTATTATGCCTCTCACCTGACAACATTTTAGTGTTTTTGTTTTTTTTAGTGAGGGGGAGGGGTTTGTTTTTGTTTGTTTTTTTGCTGAGGAAGATTTGCCCTGAGCTAACATCCATTGCCAATCCTCCTCCTTTTGCTTGAGGAAGATTCGGTCTGAGCTGACATCAGTTGCAACTCTGCCTCTATTTTGTATTTGGGCCACTGCCACAGCATGGCCACTGACAGTGGTATAGGTCCACATCCGGAAACCGAACCCGGGCCACCGAAGTGGAGCACACCAAACTTAACCACTAGGCCACCGGGCAGACGCAACAACATTTTAATTTAGCACAAGCTTTTAAAAACTTTTTCATTCTTGGTTTCATTCTTTATATTAATACAAATGGTAAATCTTTTTAAATATCTTTATTAAAGTAGACTGCTAAGATTTGTATAATTTGAGAGTTAAAGAGAGAAATAATGTGCTGTTGGCGGACAGTGAAAAACCTATTTGTAAATTATCTTAGTCTAGTTCTCTAAGATATTTCCTGTTTACTCCCTGCTACACCTCACTAGGCTTTTTTTGTAAGAGTGTTAAGTAATGGTAGTCCTTATGTAATTTTTAAAAATTCTAGTTCCTTATTGTATTTCTCACTATTTATTTACTAGTACTGAACTTAGACTTCTTGGGGCTGACCTGGTGGCATGGCAGTTAAGTTCACATGCTCCACTTCAGCAGCCCAGGGTTCACAGGTTCAGATCCCGGGTGCAGACTGATGCACCGCTTGTCAAGCCATGCTGTGGCAGCGTCCCATATAAAGTAGAGGAAGATGGGCATGGATGTTAGCCCAGGGCCAATCTTCCTCAGCAAAAGAGGAGGATTGGTAACAGATGTTAGCTCAGGGCTAATCTTCCTCACAAAAATAATAAAAAATTAAAAAAAAAATAAACTTAGACTTCTCTTTCAATTTTGTGTGTGGTGTAGTAGCCAGAGTATGGGATTTGGAAACAGTCCAAGGTTTAAATGCTAGTACTGCCACTTCCTTATTACGGATTTCGGACTGAGCAAGCTACTTAACTTCTCTGAAATTCAGTTTCCTCAGCCAGCCTTAAAGGTTGTGGGGAGAAATAAATGGGTTGAGACAGTGCTTGCCAACTTATTTTTATAGGAACCGCTTTCTTCATAAGAAAGCTTAACCAGGGGGCCGCCCGGTGGCGCAGCGGTTTAGTCCGCGCTTGGCAGCCTGGGGTTCGCGAGTTCGGATCCCGGGTGCCCGCCGACGCACTGCCTGTCAGCCACGCCGTGGCGGCGTCCCATATAAAGTGGAGGAAGATGGGCACGGATGTTAGCCCAGGGCCAGTCTTCCTCAGCAAAAAAGAGGAGGACTGGCAACAGATGTTAGCTCAGGGCTGGTCTTCCTCACAAAAAAAAAAAAAAAGAAAGCTTAACCAGAAGCCCATTCACTGTGTTAAATGTGGAGCTACTTTGTTAAGTAGAGGTGGGAGGCTCAGAGTGCTGTCATCTGAGCCCTTTCCATTTTATGTTTCTTAAAACTGGAAAAGCACATGGTTAAGAATGGCCTAGGCAATCCTCAGGAATAATAAGGAGTGGGAGTGGGCTTACTTTTGCAGATATAAAGCCTTACTATAAAGCTATAGTAAGTAAGACGTTATAGTACTGAAGTAGTGATAGACAGTTAGGCTAGTGCAATAAAACAGAAGAAATAGAGCCACTCGTATAGGAAATTTAATGTAGGACAGAGGTGGCATTGAAAGGATGGGCTGGGACAATTGATTATCCATGTGAAAAAATGATATAACAGATTCTTATCAAGACCACATGAAAACCATTTCCAGAGGGGTTAAAGATGTAAATTTGAAAGACAATTTTTTTAAACTTTAAGAAGAAAATATAGAATAATTTTATGACCTTGGGCTAGGGAAGAATTTTTTAAATAAGACACAAAAAAGTTGAACTATGAAGGAAGAGATCAATTATTTTTTAGTTAAAATTTAAAACCTTGTGCTTCCAAAGAAAACATGAAAATGAGAAAGGAAGTCACAGATCCAAAGAAGATAACATATTACCAGCAAAAGAATATGGTCCAGAATATATAAGGAAATACTATAAATCAATACGAGGAAAAAAAGGAGCAAATATAAATTTGATATGAAAAGAAAAGGAAACCTAAATGACGAAAGTAAAAATTAAAACCACAATTTTATTCCATACCAATCAGACTGACCAAAATTAAGTCTGCAATTCCAAGTATTAAAAATGGTGTAGAGCAACTGGAAATCTTTGAACTGCTGTGGTGATGTGGATTGAACCATTTGGGACAGCAACCTGGTAATGTCCTGCAATTTTGAAAGTGTGGATATCCTAGGACATTCCATTAAGTATATACCTTAGAGAAGCTTTTACATATGTGAAGAGGACTATATGAAACCTCATAGCAACGTCATTTGTGATAGCGAAAAAGAAATGACAGTAATTTCAACAGCCATCCATCACAGAATTGAAAATTGTAATATAATCATGAAGTGGAATTTTATACAGTGGTGAAAGGTGAAAAGGAACTATACATAGCAACAAGGATAAACCACAAAAACAAAAAGTGTTAAGGAAAAATAGCAAATTAAAAAAAAAGATATGAGCCATATGAAGATATTATAAATTTTTTTAAATATGTAAATTAAAAACGTATGTATACCTAAATAATGAACACATAGTAAGAATACAAACAGGGCATAGAAGGATACATAGGGTGCTTGATGTGTGTTTGTAATGTTTATTTTCTTAAGCTATGTAGTGGGTACATGATTCTTTATTAATTTATTCTTTATTCACTTTTGTATGTGAAATATTTAAATATTTCAAGTAAAATATTACCTATAAGGTGGTTTCCAGTGGGTAAATCTTGCTTGCTTTTTTACAATTTATGGGAACATTTTGATAACCCCTTTATTTATTTAATAAATGTTATGAAGGAAAATATTTTCTTAGAGCAATGGTTCCTAAACTTCAGCATGCATCAGAATCACCTAGTGAACTTGTTAAAGTAGACTGCTAGGCCCCACCTTTCCAGTGATTCAGTCAGTAGGTCTGGCGTGAGGCCCAAGAATTTGCAATTCTAACAAGTTTGCAGGTGATGCTGCTGCTGCTGGTCCAGTCCAGGCACTACGCTTTAAGAACCTCTGCCTCTCCAGGGTTTCTGTGGTATAAATGACAATATCATAAATTTGATGAGAGTTAGGATCCATCCTCCTAATCACTCTCCTCCACCTAACATGCTCACCCCCAGTGGGTCATGACAGTGTCACCAATGTGGGGCAGAGTTAGGATGGGTAGAACAGTATCATTTTGAGACTGCCCTATAAACTTGGCAAATGCAACTACTTTGCCAAGACGCTCAGGAAATTGACTTTATTCTAGTGGCAGAACTGTCTGAGTAACTGTATAAAATACCCTTACAAATATGTGAATTGCCTCTCTAGAAGTAATCACTGATATTTTAGTATAAGTTGTCACTGAGAGTATTTTTCTTTCCTTTGTACCTTCTGGAAATCTGTTACATAAAGTGGCAAATGTCTATATGTCTGTTAGAGGTTTATAATCTTTGTGAAAATAGTTTTGTGTACATTGATTTGTTTCTACAGTGACATTTTATAGTTCTAGAGATGCTGTTTTTGGATGGTTTTGTTATGCTTTACTATACCTTACATTCTGACTTTTCATTTCTCTGTCCCCTCGTTTGTCTAGTTACTAACTATAATCATAAGCATTTATTTATCATTAAACTAGCATTTAAGTATCCAGCTTCCACAGTGAAACTTGAGACTCACTATATTAAAAAGAGGCAATCTTATCAATAGCTTGCTTAAAGAGCCCTTTGACAGTGAGACATTAGCACTGCCACCTTCTTTATGTATTTGGATTTTTCTTTTCTTTTTATTTTAGTGGCAAGAGCCACTTGATTATCAATCCAATTTTAAACCTTCATTTTAAAGAGCAAAGACCCATTGTTCCTACAGAAAAGTCAGATTGCATCAAGAGGATGTAAATCAAGTGGATCTCATTCAGTCTCAGTGTAGATGTAACTCTTCCTTTTTTCTCGGGCAAAAATAGCCTAGAATTACGCTGCGTTATATATGCTGAGTGTTTCTGATACCTTTCCTCTTCTTCCTCAGCCACATTTTGAGGTAAACAGTGATTTTTAAAAAATTATTCTAAAATAAGTAGACCAAAATAATTTAACATTGCCAATAACAGTATATGAAATAGGTTATATCCATGTCCTATAGCCTCGTCCTAAGTATATATTGTGCCATGAGATATTAACTAATGATAATTTAAGGCCATCACTATTAGCTGAACATATCAAAACTAATCATCCAGAACATGTAGCCAAAACTCTACAGTCTTTTTCAATGATTTTTAAAGTAATACAAATCTCGTGGCAGTACTTAACTAAATTTAAATAGATAACCACAATGTTTAGAATTGTTTTTACTTAATAATGAAAGACAAAAATAAAAAGCCACCTACCATTGGGGAAACGGTTCTTCTTTCTGCTGCAGTAAAAATGGTTATGATGATACACAGAAAAATATGAAAACTAAATGCATTTCTCGTCAGCAAATTCTCGTGAAAGAGGCACAGAAAACATTGCTGAAGATTCAAAGAAACAGCACAGTGGGAATGTTTGATTGAAACTAGAGATGATTATAATAAGCTTCAGATGATTGCATTTTGCCACATCAGTTTCAATTAGGGAATTCCATGGAAAACTTATTTTCTGTGAATCATTAAAGAAATGTGTTCCAGAAAAGACATATTTTCAGTAATAAGTTATTTCTTTAAAACTCATGATGTTTTATGGAAACTGAAAACATTTCTTCTAACTGAATAGCAACTTTGATTAGAATTTACAGAGATTTAGGGATGAGTGATACATGTGAAATTTCTTTGCTCAGTCGTTGAAGGGAAAGTTATTGAAATAATGAAGTTGAAAGCAGAAGTTCACAGAGTGCCACAGGGTGTTATTGTTAAAATAAAACCTTTTAATTATAATAAGATTATGACAAAAGTTTGTGATGAGAAAGAGAATAACCCTGACAGTATTTGGTACCATCAAGAAGTTACTATTTGTCTTGTGGCTTAGTTCTTAAAAAAAGCTATAAAACTGAAAGATATTTCTTAGTTTTGTTCAACAAAAAAAAAAAAATCAAAATATGCTGTGTGGTTAGTGGCTACCTTGCTCTACCTAATAGTTTTAAAAAACAAAAATGAATCTTCTTTTTCTGTCCCTTGAAGGCAGAGGGTTATCTTTTTTAATATTGAGTGAAAAAAAAATCTTATTGTTTGAGAGAAACTTATGCTTGGATAGAACATTTTGAAAATGAATGTAAGCTTTACAGTGGTTAGAGATATTTCTTTTGTTTCCCAATTATCCCAAGTCCTTAGGACAATGTCTGGCACATGGTCAGCACTGATAAATCCTTGAATTAATTAAATCTTTTGCAAAAAATGATTTAAGTATGTCACCTATAAAAACTTGTATGACCTTATACCACATGCATAAATTAACTCAGAATGAACCAGCAACCTAAATATAACAGCTAGAACCATAAAACTCTTAGAAGAAAGCATACAGGTAAATTTTCACCATCTTGGATTTAGCAGTGAATTCTTAGATATGACACCAAAAGCGTGAGCAACAAAAGAAAAAAATATATAAATTGGGCTTCATCAAAACTAAAAACTTTTGTGCATCAAAGGATGTCATCAAGAAAAAAGACAGCCTACAGAATGGAAGAAAATATTTGCAAATCAAATATCTGATAAGATTTAATATCCAGAATATACATAGGCATACCTCATTTTACTGCTCTTTGGTTAATTGCACTTTGCAGATATACATTTTTTACAAATTGAAGGTTTGTGGCAATCCTGTATCAGGCAAGTCTATCAGCGCCATTTTTCCAACAGCATTTGCTCACTCTGTATCTGTGTCACATTTTGGTAATTCTCAACAATAATTCAAGCTTTTTTATTATTATTATATTTGTTACGGTGATCTGTGAGCAGTGATCTTTGATGTTACTATTGTTAATTGTTTTGGGGTGTCACAAACCATGCCCATATAAGACAGCAAACTTAATCAGTAAATGTTGTGTGTGTTCTGACTGCTCCACCCACCTGCCATTCCCTGTCTCTCCCTCTCCTTAGGCCTGTCTATTCCCTGAAACACAACAATATTGAAATTAGGCCAGTTAATAACCCTGCAATGGCCTCTAATTGTTAAAAGTGAAAGGAAGAATTGCGCGTTTCTCACTTTAAATTAAAAGCTAGAAATGGTGAAGCTTAGTGAGGAAGGCATGTCGAAAGTCAAGATAGGCTAAAAGCTAGGCTTCTTGTGCCAAACAGTTAGCTAAGTTGTGAATGCAAAGGAAAAGTTCTTGAAGGAAATTAAAAGTGCTACTCCAGTGAACACATGAATGGTGGGAGTGAAACAGCCTTATCACTGATATGAAGAAAGTTTTATAGTTTGAATAGAAGTTTAAAGTTTGGATAGAAGAGCAAACCAGCCACAACATTCCCTTAAGCCAAAGCCTAATCCAGAGCAAGGCCCTAACTCCCTTCAATTCTGTGAAGGCTGAGAGAGATGAGGAATCTGCAGAAGGAAAGTTTGAAGCTAGCAGAGGTTGGTTCATGATGTTTAAGGAAAGAAGCCATCTCCAGAACATAAAAGTGCAAGACGAAGCAGCAAGTGCTGATGTAGAAGCTGCAGCAAGTTAACCAGAAGATCTATCTACCTAAGATAATTAATGAAGGTGGCTACACTAAACAACAGAGTTTCAATGTAGATGAAAAACCTTCTATTGGAAGAAGATGCTATCTAGGAGGTTCATAGCTAGAGAAGTCAATACCTGGCTTCAAAGCTTCAAAGGACAGGTTGACTCTCTTGTTAGGGGCTAATGGCATCTGGTGACTTTAAGTTGAAACCAGTGCTCATTTACCATTCTGAAAATTCTAGGGCCCTTAAGAATTATGCTAAATCTACTCTGCCTGTGCTCTGTAAATGGAACAACAAAGCCTGGATGGCAGCACATCTGTTTACAACATAGTTTACTGAATATTTTAAGCCCATTGTTGAGACCTGCTGCTCAGAAGAAAAGATTCCCTTCAAAATATTACTGCTGTTGACAGTGCACCTGTTCACCTAAGAGCTCTGATGGAGATATACAAGGTGAATGTTGTTTTCATGCCTGCCAACGCAGTATCCATTCTGCAAGCCATGGATCAAACAGTAATTTCAACTTTCAAGTCTTATTATTTAAGAAATGCATTTCGTAAGACTGTAGCTGCCTAGATAATGATTCCTCTGATGGGTCTGGGCAAAGTCAATTGAAAACCTTCTGGAAAGAATTCACCATTCTAGGTGCCATTAAGAACATTCGTGATTCATGGGAAGACATCAAAATATCAACATTAATAGGAGTTTGAAAGAAGTTGATTCCAACCCTCATGGATGACTTTGAGAAGTTCAAAACATCAGTGGAGGAAGTAACTGCAGATGTGGTGGAAATAGCAAGAGAACAAGAATTAGAAGTGGAGCCCAAAGAAGTGGTGGAATTACTGCAATCTCATGATAAAACTTTAATGGATGAGGACTTGTTTCTTATAGATGAGCAAAGAAAGTAGTTTCTTGAGATGGAAGCTACTTCTGATGATGCTGTGAAGATGGTTGAAATGACAACAAAGGATTTAGAATATTACATAAACTTAGTTGACAAAGCAGTGGCAGGGTTTGAAAGGATTGACTCCAATTTTGAAAGAAGTTCTACTGTGGGTAAAATGCTGTCAAACACCATCACATACTACAGAGAAACCATTTGTGAAAGGAAGAGTCAATCGATGTGGCAGGCTTCATTGTTGTCCACCACCCTGGTCAGTCAGCAGACATCAACATCAAGGCAAGACCCTCCACCAGCAAAAAAGATTATGACTCACTGAAGGCTTAGAAGATGATTACCATTTTTTTAGCAATAACATATTTTTAACTAAGGTATGTACATTGCTGTTTAGACATAATGCTATTGCACATTTAAAAGACTAATGTAGTATAAACATAACTTTTATGTGTACAGGGAAATAAAAAAATTTGTGTGATTTGCTTTATTGTGATATTCGCTTTATTGTGGTGGTCTGGAACCAAATCTTCAATATCTTCAAGGTATGCCTGTATAGATTTCCTAAAACAGCAACAAGAAGACAAACAACTGAATTAAAAAATGGGCAAATGACTTGAATAAGCATTTCTCCAAAGAATAAGCACATGAAAAGATGCTCAATATCATTTGTCATTAGAGAAATGCAAACCAAAACCACAATGAGATACTACTTCACACTACTAGGCTGCCTATAATTAAAAAAAAAAAAAAAAACCCAGGAACTAGCAAGTGTTGCGGAGAATGTGGAGAAATTGGAAGCCATGCATTGCTGGTGGGAATGTAAAGTGCTGCAGCCATTGTGGGACACAGTTTGATGGTTCCTCAAAAAGCTAAACATGGAATTACCACATGACCAGCGATTTTACTCCTAGGCATATTCTCAAAGAAATTAAAAGCAGGGAGTCAAACAGGTATTTGTATGCCCTTGTTCATTGCAGCATTATTCACAGTAGCCAAAAGGTAGAAACAACCTAAGTATCCATCAACAGATGAGTGGACAAACAAAATGTGGTATATACATACAATGGAATATTATTCAGCCATAAAAGGGAATGAAGTTCTGATACATGCTGTAACATGGACGAACCTGGAAGACATGGTAAATGAAATAAGCCAGACACAAAGGACAAATACTGTATGATTACACTTATATGAAGTATTTGGGGGAAGCAAATTCAAGAGACAGAAGTAGATTGGATGTTACCAGGGCCTGGAGGGAGGAGAGAATGGGTAGATATTACTTAGTGGTTACAGAATTTCTTTTTGGGGTGATGAGAAACTTTTGAAAATAGATAGTGGGGTTTAAAAATCAGTGTGTTTTAAAATCTTATAAAAGGAAATTCACTGGATTTGGGGGCCTATTTGTTAAGCATATTGAATTGCAACTCTTGGTAAGATAGTAAGAAAAATTGATTGATAGAACAATTGAAGAAGGAAATTAGCCAAATTTCAGCAGGAACTTTTACATGATTGGTAGAAAGAATTAAAATTTAGTGTTGATGTGATTCAGAACTGCAGCTAACCATGCATGTCTTCCATATGGACTTTTGCTTCTAAATTTTAATGACTGTTATCAAAATATATAACTGAGAATACCACTGTAGTGTTGTGATTTTTGTAAAAAAATTAAGTGTATTCCATCATCTTTCTCTTACTAAAAATATGAAAATTTTTCACAATCATAAAAGTCCAAAAAAATGAATTTAGAACTTTTCAAGTGACTAATTTTATCTTCTATTTATGTATGTTTAATTATAAGTAATGTGATTAATGTAGTATGTATAATTTATAAATATGCATGTATTGGATGCTTAAGAATTTTTGCTGTTAAGGGTGTATAATTTAAAAATGTTTAGAGGCTATCCATTTGGAGGATTTCATCATTTAAAAAACATTTTGTTAAATAGCATATCTTTAACGTTGTATTTTCCTATATTTTAGGCTGCTGGTCTTGGGCGTATGAAACCAAACACACTTGTCCTTGGATTTAAGAAAGATTGGTTGCAAGCAGATATGAGGGATGTGGATTTGTATATAAACTTATTTCAGTAAGTATCTTTTTAAAAATGTTAACTTTGAAAGGTTTTTGAAGCCTGTTTCTCATATAGTGTCTTGCATTAGAAGTGTAAGAATGAAAAGAATCCCACAGGGTTATCTGGGTTTTAAATTTTTGATCTTATTAACAAAAAACTTTGATCTTTCTATGTCTCTTTATATACTCAAACATTCACGCACATGTACACATGTGTACACACACGTGTATATACTCTGGCTTTCCATTTAAGTTAGTAAGCTTTTTCATAACCTTACAGCTATTGCTCAGCAGAGTTCCCCAATGTTGTCAGATCCATCACCTTCTAAGTTATGTCATTATAATGCCTGATGCTAAGGAAAGCATTGCATTACTGCTATCAACCTCAGAGATTTAGGTTTGTTCCCCTCTCAAGCTAATTTTGCAGTTAATCATTTGTTTTATCCATTAAGCTATTTACATTTCTTTTTAAAAAATGTAATTATATGTTTTGCTTTCCCACCCCCTTGAAGTGTAAGTTCTGAGTTTACTTTTCAGTGGTATTTCCAATGCTCTTTATCAAACATCTTAGTTTTGACTTACATATCTTTAACTTCCATTTTAGGGTTGTCTGGTGGATTCTTTTTATTCGTTTGTTACTTTGTCTTTCTAATTTTATTCTGTTCATGTTATTGATTTTTGCATATCTATCTGTTTAATCTACAACAAATGCTTTTTGGAACTGAGTTATTTAATAAAAAGAATAAAACTTCTTTTTATTTTTGCCAGATTTTCTTTTTAATCTTGAAAAGTATTTCCTTTTCCTAGTATTCTGGGATTTGCTTAAGAAGTCTATCTCGTTCACACTGTTTTATAGAGGATAAGGATTCTCTCTCACTACAGCATACTTGATTGAAGAATAATCTTTCTTATCATAGCTGCTGATGGAATAGAACTGTTCACTCCTCCTTATAAAGTATTTCTTCATATACAAACAAGTGTCTTTTTTTTAAAAAAAATTGTATTTGGCAAAGTAACTCTAAGACCAGATTCAAATGCTATGTCTCTGTGAATTTTGATCCAATTACCCTTAACTCAGTAGAGTTATTTCTCTTACTGAAACTCCTGTTGTGTATACTATAGATATAACCACATAATTATTTGTCTGTTATCACATATGATAGTTTTGTTTGCGTAGGTACCTTGAATTATCTTTGAGGAAGTAACCAGATCTCATACTTTACTTTTTAAAAAATCTCTTTCTATTAATTAGAAAAGTATATAATGAATAAGATTTCCCAATGGCGTTGGATTTGAAACTACCATTATATGGATCTCACAGTAATTTTTAAAGCATATTAAAAAAAATCAGACATTTAAAGCTGAAAGTAATTTTAGAAATCATTTACTGTTGCCTTCATTTTGTAGAAGAAGTCACAGAAAGAAATTTTTCGTGGGTTTTTTTTTTTTTTTTTTTCCCATTATAGCGATGCCTTTGACATACAATATGGAGTAGTGGTTATCCGCCTACAAGAGGGTCTGGACATATCTCATCTTCAAGGACAAGGTAAATCTTGTTTGAAATAAGTTTTTATATTTAAAAAATATAAATTACTTTGTTAGAAAATTATAAATAATTCTCACAAATCCTTCTATAATTTTAATATTTACCATCTATTCTATGTCATGTACTTAATATATGACATTTTAAGATCAGATCTGTTTGGTTCCACCAAAATTTGTCTTTTTTCTCTTTGTACCAACCTGGATGATGACTAGTAATTATTAACGGAGAGAATAAAGTTCAATCCAAATCATAAGTTTAAGAGAAACAAACATTAGTTATGATTGTAGATGGGCCAAATTTGTAAAAATACATGATAAATAGTTGGAGGAAAAATTTTATGACTACTAAATCATTAGACATTTTCATGCTTACAAAAGTCATTCTTTGTACACAGAGGCATATTAATGATGAAAAACTAAACTTTGTGATATCATTTACTCTATATTTAGAAAAAACCCTGCAAATCATCTTTTTTAGCTTTTTCATTTTGAAATAATTATAGATTCACAAAAAGTTGCAAAAAAAGTAGTACAGGGAGGTCCTGTGTACCCTTCATCTAGTTTCCTCCAGTGGTAACATCTTGCAAATCTATAGTTCTATATCAAAACCAGGAAATTGACATTGGAGCAATTTACATACCTTATTCAGATTTCACCAGTTTTACATACACTTGTGTGTGTGTGCATGTGTGCGTGTGTGTGCAGTTCTATGCAACTTATCACATATGTTGATTCATGTAACCAACAGCACAATCAAGATACAGAACTGTTCCATCACCATGAAGATCTCCCTTGTGCTATCCCTTTATAGCCCCCACCTTATCCTTCCCCTTTTCCCTGTCATTAACCCCTGACACTCACTAATCTCTTCTTCAGCTATATAATTTTTAAAGCATTTTTTAAAAGGTTAGGTGAAACTTAAAACCCGATTAAGGTGTACTTATTACTTTTGTCTACTTCATAAAACCTATGGAAAATTCCATATCTTCTAATGATTTCCTGGTAGTTTAAAAAATATAAGCCTAAGAAAATTTGCATACTTAATATTTTACTCTTATCAATTAAATTAACCAAATCATCAAAATTAGCTAAGCTTAAATAGCTGAGAAGCATATAATGAACTTTTGTCATCTGTTTATGTATTTAAACTGTTTTAATCCTCCCACTCCTCCCACCATTTTAAGGGTATTGTGCAGTTCTGAAAGGAATGCTTTGAGATTTTTATCCATGTGACACAAAAGTATGGCTTGCTGAAAATGCATTTTCTTACTCTGGAGTAGGCCTTGTAAAATACTATTTCAACTCTCTCTTGCTCTAACAGTGACTGAGGTTTAGGGTACCTGTTAACTCTGCATTATTATTAGTAAGGTTTCCTTTCATTCTTAAAAATATCATAGTTTGGCTAATAAATTATAGTTCTATAATTTACTGAGATTTAAATGTGATTGGAACTTTAGGAAAATATTTTCGTGTTATAATCGTTTTGAAAATTGTTTCGTGAAAGCCTTATTACTCATCATTAGGATTTGGAGACAGGAATTTGTTTTAGCACAGGGATTAAGAGCAGGTTGGAGTCAGATTTGCTTTATAATTCCCAGCTTTCCCTCTTAGTAGTTTTGTAGCTTGGGCAAATTTGCTGACTTCCAAGCCTCAGTTTCCTCGTCTGTTAAAACCTAATTACTTCATAGGGTTGTTGTGAAGATTAAAAAGTAGATATGGCCTGTGAAGCTCTGAACATGGTGCTGGCACTAGGCACACACAGTTTCTGTTGTTATTCCTCTTAATACACACAAATCAGTGATGAGGATTACGGATAGATGATCAATTTCATATTATGTTTGTCTTTATGATAAATGTTTTTATAGTGGAAGTTAAATGTTTACTAACTCCTTCCTAAAAGCCAGAAAATGAAGAAAGTGCTTTAAAAATCTAGAAACGGTACTTTCACCAGGAGCTTAGGAAAGGACTCTGCCCTCTAGTTTTGGCTGTATAGTCATATGTATAATTTTTCAGTGTTGACTGTCATCTAACATGAATATTTGTCACATTTACATTTTTTACATGTGTAATGACTTTGAGAATAGAGTTGATTCACATTTTATACGTCATTCTTTTGTCTACCAGATTCTTGTGTTCCATGAATCTCACTCATTACTGATTGCCCAGCACCTAATTCAGATGTCTGATGCTTAGTTGTGGCTCAAGATATTTAAGTAAATAGTCATTTCAAAAGATATTATCACATTTGTTTACATAAGAAGCATTATTATATACTTACTATTTCATAGTAAACTTTGTTTAAAATTGTCATTTAATTGATATTTTATCATGATGCTTTCTTTAATGGTTAAGATTTAGATAATATTTTAAATACTTTCATGTCCACAGAAGAATTATTGTCATCACAAGAGAAATCTCCTGGTGTCAAGGATGTGGTACTAAGTGTGGAATATAGTAAAAAATCGGATTTAGATACTTCCATACCATCTGGTGAAAAAACTGTTACACATAAAGGTAATTTTTATTCAAACAAGAAATTCTATGGATAGTAATGTTTTAATTTTGGGAGAAATGGTTTTTATTATGTAACATGCCTTATAAAGTAACCCATTCTCAAATTGGTACTGTTCATTTCTAGTTGGTCAGGTAAAATTTATGGCTTTCAAAAACGGCTAAAAAATGACTAGCTATTTTTAAGGTATTAAAGTAGATCTATAGGGGCCGCCCAGTGGCGCAGCGGTTTAATCCGCGCTTTGGCAACCCAGGGTTGGCAGGCTCGATCCTGGGAGCCGGCCGACGCCCTGCTTGTCAGCCTTGCCGTGGCGGCGTCCCATATAAAGTGGAGGAAGATGGGCATGGATGTTAGCCCAGGGCCAGTTTTCCTCAGCAAAAAGAAGAGGATTGGCAACAGATGTTAGCTCAGAGCTGGTCTTCCTCACCAAAAATAAATAAATAAATAAATAAAGTAGATCTATAGAACAGAAACCATGCCAATTAATTACATACTAATATGCTCTTGTATGTTTTTATTTATACTTGCTTTAAATAAAACATTTTAATTTGAAGCATAGGTTAAATCTGAACTTGGAAAGAAATGTGATAATTTTAGAGTAATGTGCATATAGCATATAACACTGAAAGGAATGAAGTTTATAAAATTAATTTACATAATTTTTTGGTAAATCAAGATATTTAAATACCAGGGGTTTTGATTATGTGCTGAAATATTCAGAATACTTTTCCATCTACTGCACCTGGAGTTGTTTAGGTGAAACAATATAATAAAAAAATCAAGTGCAATTTATTCCTCAATTTAGTTTCTCTAAAGAAACAAGCTATTTGTATTTGGTTGCTGAACTATTTGGCCATAATTACAGCCATAAATACCCCTTGTGGCACGTGTGGTTTAAGGCATAAAAAGATTTTCAAGTCTCATGAGACTTTCAGATAATTCATCCACAAATCTATATGTTATGTTTATGAGAAGGAAAGAGAGATGACTTCCAAATCTTACTGTCCCACCCTCACTCTCCTACCTCTGTTCAGTCTAGTATCTCCATCTGTCCTATTTCCAGCTGACATGCAACAATAAAAAAATCTGCACTGTAAATCATCAAACCATATCATACTTTTGATTCCTGTAAAATAATTACTGTTCTTTTTCTGAACTTGACAACCTTGGACAAATCTTATCTCTGGGAAATTGATGTCTTCTGGATTACTTAGCATTGATGTTGCTTTTTCATTTCTTTCCTCCTTATTTACCTTGTTTGCTTAGAATAGTAGTAGTTGAGAGTGTAGTTGAGACCCATTTTCCCTTTCAGTTCTTTGCTGGCTTGATTATAATTATTTTCTGTTTCATCTCAAAACTCTGAACTGATTCTAAAATGGTTCTTGTGTTCTTGCATTTAGTGTTAGTTTATGGTATACATTCTTTCATTTCCTCTTTTTTTTTGTCCTTTTTCTCTTTACTAAAACAGATTCTTTCTTTACAGAATCTGTTAGGAATTAATAGGTAAAGCTATGATGGAAGGGGAAGAGATAATATTTATCAAACATCTACTCTGTGCCTCCCACATTATAGTAGACGTTATCCATACATTAGCTCATTAATGTGTGTCAGTCTTATGAAGTCATTATTTTTATAGAGTAAGAAACTGGGGTCACTACATTTCTACTCATTTTTTTTGTTTGTTTTTTGTGGGGAAGACCAGCCCTGAGCTAACATCCGTTGCCAATCCTCCCCTTTTTGCTGAGGAAGACTGGCCCTGGGCTAACATCGTGCCCGTCTTCCTCTACTTTATATGGGACGCAGCCACGGCATGGCTGACAGGCAGTGCATCGGCAGGTGCCCGGGATCCAAATCCGCGAACCCCGGGCTGCTAAGTGCGGACTAAACCGCTGCGCCACCAGGCGGCCCCTCTACTCATCTTTTTATTGTAAAAATGTAAATACTTTTAATTTAGTTTAAATCATTTTTAAGTGTCAAGATTTCCTTGACATTTCTGAGCTCTTTGAAGTGAATATAGAATGTCCATAGTTATATTTATAAATTTTTATCATCAGACAGATACTATCAAACATCTACTTTATAAGAACAATAATATTCAATAATTTAAAATTAAATATAATAATTGAAATGTTTCTTGTTCCATAACAGGCATAAGAAATTAGCATTCAAAAGAAGTATTAATTTTGTGTTTATTTTCTATTTAGCTAATTATTTTCAAAATTAGCATAGAAAGTATAGAAAAGATTATACAATTTAAAAAGTCTTAAGGGGTCCGCCCGGTGGCGCAGCGGTTTAGTTTGCGCTTTGGCAGCCCGGGGTTCGAGGGTTCGGATCCCGGGCGCCCACGGACGTCACTGCTTGTCAGCCACGCTCTGGCAGCGTCCCATATAAAGTAGAGGATGATGGGCACGGATGTTAGCCCAGGGCCAGTCTTCCTCAGCAAAAAGAGGAGGATTAGCAACGGATGTTAGCTCAGGGCTGGTCTTCCTCACAAACAAAAAGTCTTCAGAATTATAAACATTCTGGTGTAGTCATAGATGTAGTCATAGATATTTTTTATGTCTGCCTTGGTTATTGAGGCATACAGTGTGCAAGGGGAACAAAAAGAACACCCTTTGAATACTGATTTTGTACTAGGCACTGGGCTAAGTACAATAATGCTTGTAGTATAACAATCTTAAGAGGTAGGTAGTGCTCACCCTTTTTACAAATGAGGAGAACGTGAGGAGTTAAGTAACTAGCTCAAGGTCACACAGCCAGAAAAAAGGGTTAGAGGTAATTTTGGCATGCTGGGAGTTTGACTCAGGAGCCCACTGCAGTATACTCTTTCCTATCCATGTCGAGAGTTTTATATGCCTTAAACAAATAATACAAGTTTCTATTAAGAAAAAAATTGGGATTAGGTAAACTGTTAACCCCAGGAAAATATTTATAGATATTTAAATATAAATGGACCAATGTATGCATACATACATGCATATACATATGTATATAAATTTATGTATTTGAAAAAAATCACTCCTGTATAACCTGGCATTTTATATAGACCAAAAGACTATATCTGATCAAATTCCTTAATATTTTAAGTGGTGATTAATTTTTACAAATACCAAATATCCATTAAATGTTTCTAAAATTACTTTTCAGCCATGTGCACAGTGATGCAGTGGTATGTTTAAAATTTATGTATTTGCAACGTCAATTTTTTAATGTCATATTTCTACTCTATGAGCCATAGTTCAACACCTTTTCAACTGATTTCAAGTATGAAAGTTCAAAAGTTTAAAAATTCTGGTAAAGTTTTTGTCAGTTTTACAGGAATAAAATTTAGGAGTGAATGTTAATCAGTAGCCCTGTGGGAGGGCTCTAAACTATGTTTGCCTTTTAAAATCCTGAGCTTTCAGTGTAGAAAATATCAATTTTCAGTCTTGATTATTTTTCACAGACCGTTACTTCATATTATGTTTTGTTTATAAATGTGCTCGATTTACATTTTCATTATTTTATTAATATAAAGGCAATTAACTTATATTTTGTGTTTTTTAAACATAATCTAGATGAGGAAGAGGATGGCAAGACTCCAACTCAACCACTGTTGAAAAAAGGCAGGCATTTTTCATCATTTTATTTTAATCCCTTTTTTCATGTTGTTAACTCTTTAACTCCAACCTTATTATTTTCTTCTTTTACCTTAGTTTTTATTTCCATGGTGAGGTGATGTTACAGTTATTTATTAAATGCAGATTAGAAAATTATCATTAGTCCAACTAAAGAGTTAAATCATCCCGGGAAAAGGTGATATATCAAACACAAATTCCTTTAACTCATCGTAGCATTTCTGAAATATTCAAACCCTGAAAGTCAATATTCATTTTTTAATTTAAACTGCATGGTTTAGATGATAAGTAGAGACACTGAAATAGGTTTATTCACAGTGTCACTTGCATTCTTTACCATCAGTTGTACCCAACCAAGTCCTTAATTTTGATACTAATATATTTTTCATTTCAAAAATTACAATATTTCTCACAGTCCTGCTGCATTTGGGAGATACACAGTCATGTCAACGTACATGAATTTTATGAGAAGGAGATAGAGGTGAGAGTTATGGAGCAGTGTGGTTTGGTAGCCATATTATTTCATCATGCAAAATCATTTGTCATGTTTGCGCACATCACGGCAGCATGAAAAGTGAATGATAGACATTCTGCGAAAGCAATCAGATTTCCTCCTGTGGAATTCTGCTTTTCAAAATTTGGTGTAGGAGTTTCATAATACTCATTTGCTTGCTCACAGAGCCAATGCTGATTTTCTTTTTAATTCCTGGGAATGTAAATGGGAACTTCCTTGGTACATTGTTCTTTAGACCTGCAGCAGATGGGTGCCCTTCCAAGGAGTTCCCACCATCTTTCTGTGGCTCAGAGAAAGATGTGGTGGTTATATGGCTTTAGAATTGGGCATCACATATTGAGGGGACAAAAGTTAGGTAAAGATGAGGGAGTTTTTAGACTAAGAGGTTTCATTATGATAATTGTAACATTGCATTGGTATTTCTTCCATGTGCTTCTGTCTTCAATATTACAGAGAACAACATGTTAATAAAAAATTTTATTTGAGCTTCAAATTATTGAGAGACCAGATTACAAAAGAAATATGTTCATGGAACAGGCATAAACTTAATTTGTCCATTTAGCCTAAAATAGCTTTTCAAAAATCAAAATCTAGCAGTCAATTATAATTTTCTTGATTGGTATTTATCATTCTCTTTCATTCAGAATGCTTCAAAATATTAGAAATTAGGCAAGATAATTTGGATGAATTTAATTTTTGTAAAGATATATTTATCTGTAACCACTTTAAAAGTATGTTTAAATTATAAACAACTGAAAGCTTATGATGGATGCCATATATGACTATCTGTATTATAAACATTTGAATATACAAAAAAGTTAGGAAACTATAGGAATTCAGAAAAAGGGACTTGAATATTTACCTCCCTTACATCTTATTTTTCTGCTTAATCCTTTAGAATCCAAAGGCCCTGCTGTGCCTTTAAATGTAGCTGACCAAAAGCTTCTTGAAGCTAGTACACAGTTTCAGAAAAAACAAGGAAAGAATACTATTGATGTCTGGTGGCTTTTTGATGATGGAGGTAAGGTTGTTAATATTTTTTTTTAACAATTTTAAATTTACTGAAGTTGTGGGAATGGTACTAAGAAATGGCATATGCTCTTTACCCATAGCCCCCATTCCAGGTTTGCCAACATACCCAAAGGCTACAGGATTAATTTTAGAATCAGGTGTTGTACTTAGTTGTCATATCTCTTCAGTGTCCTTCAGTTTGGAGGTTGCTCAGTCCTTGCTTGAGCTTCATGACCTTAACATTTTTTTTTAATGTTACAGACCTGTTTTGTAGAATGTCACTCCATTTGGAGTGCTTTTTGATGCTTCATCATAATTAGTTTCAAGTTATGTATCTTTAGTAGAAATATCACAGAAGTGATGCTATGCTCTTTGTATCTCATCAGGTGGCACATGATATTGATTTGTCTCATCACTGGGAAGTTAGCTTTGACCATTGAGGAAGGTGGTTTTCACCAGGTTTATACACTGCAAAGTTACTGTTTCCCCCTTTTATAATTACAGGTATTTGGGGGATGGGGAGTTACTTTGAGGCTATGGAAATATACCATTGTTACTGCAACTTTTACCACCATCTTTAGCATTCATTGATTTTTCTGCCTAAATATATTATTGTTGTTATTGTCGTCGTGGTTTGTTTGTGGTTGCCAAATGATGATTTTCCAATCTCATCATTTCTTCCTCATTTATTAGTTAGCATTTTACTGTAAGGAAGAGCTTTCTCTTTTTTTCTATCTATGTGGACTCATGAATTCCTATTTTATTCAACGAGATATGATTTGTCATTCTCATTATTTCGTTTGATGTTCAAATTGTCCCATATTTGGCCAGCAGGATCCTCTTTAGGCTGACTTCTATGTCCATTTGTCATGTCCCAATCATTCTTTATTTTCTGATAAAATATGATGTTCCAGGCTCAGTTTTGGACTTTCCCTACACCAGCTGTTAAATTACCCTTTATCGGAGGAGCCCTGATTCCTTTTACTGGAGAATGGTATTTAGAAACAAAGATCAGGGCATTACATATGCTTATTGCTACTAGGTGTCACTGCTTTCAGCCCTTCTCACTGGACAGAGCTAGGAAATATACATGTATGTTTGTACGTGTAGATATAGATTAAAAACCAATTCCAGTCCAACACTGCAGGTTTCAGTCTAGCTTCTCCCTTTTCTTTTTTTTTTTTTTTGTGAGGAAGACCAGCCCTGAGCTAACATCTGTTGCCAATCCTCCTCTTTTTTGCTGAGGAAGACTGGCCCTGGGCTAACATCTGTTCCCGTCTTCCTCTACTTTATATGGGACGCTGCCACAGCATGGCTGACAAGCAGTGCGTCGGCGGGCACCCGGGATCCGAACCTGCGAACCCTGGGCTGCCAAGCGCGAACTAAACCGCTGCGCCACCAGGCGGCCCCGAAGCTTCTCCCTTTTTATGTTTCTCATTTCAGTGAGAAACCTGGCTCCCATTAGCTTCAATGAATATTCTCATTTCCTCAGTCCTCCTCTATGTGGCCAGTCTCCTGACTGTGCCAGGCCACTATCCCATTTCACTGCCTTTCTTGTGTGGGCCCTGACTCCATTGGGCCTCCCTCCTTTTTCAGGCCTGCCTAATGGCTTTTTGACTACACTGTTAAGGAAGCACAGAAAGAAAAATTTTGTTTTATATCAAGTTGTAGAGATGAAATTGAATTAAAAGTTCTTAATTGAGAAATTAGCATTTAATAAATGACTTCTTATATTTTTATGATTCAGGTTTGACCTTATTGATACCTTATCTTCTGACTACTAAGAAAAAGTGGAAAGACTGTAAGATCAGAGTATTCATCGGTGGCAAAATAAACAGAATAGACCATGACCGGAGAGCGTAAGTCTATTTTAAATTAAAAGGCATTTATCTAGTAGTATTTCATTATTACAATATAGATTTGATAGGATAAAAATTAGACAATCCAGAAAATGTCAGTCATGTTGCTTTGTTCTGTACTGAAGCAGAAAATTCTAGTTAAATAAAACCTTATTCTCATTAATTTAGTCTTTATATTTAAGTTATAGATACTTAGTTTTACCTATATGTAGTATTTTTTAATATATTGATATCTTAGAAAGTCTTCATTAAATACCTGTGGCATTAAAGTGTTAAGCAGCTTCTTTTTTTTAAATCGGGAGAGAAAATGCCCAAAAATTACATATTCATATATGGGATACATTTGGTAGACTTCTAGACAACAGAAGTGCAGGATACCACTGTCATCCATTCTCTTATTTCTGTCTATACTGTCACAATTCTAGTTCTGGTTTCAGTGCTTCTCTAAGTACCCTGTGTCTTGTCCCTGACCTTTTCAGCATATATTGTACACTGTGCTCCCATTTTCATGTTTGGAAAGCAGAGCTTTGATCATATGAGTCCTCTGCCCAAAATACTTTCACTTCTTCACTGTTACATATCATAGAAAGTCTGTGCTAAAAGTCAGGGCCCTTTACAATCTGTCCTCCTGTTCCTTTTCTATTCTCGTCTCCTGTTCCCCCAAATGTACCTTATGCTTCAGTTGACCTTTCCACACCTGCCCCAAACATTCATGTGATTTCAGACTTTTCCTCCTTTGCCTACTCTCATCTGTCTACTATAAATAGTTCCTCACTTGCCTCCCTTATTTGTTAAAATACTCCATGCTTTCAAGTCCAGTACTGTTTTCACCTTCTTTGTAACACCTTAACTTTTTTTACCACTAGTTCCTTCCTGAATCATGATATACTTGATACCACTCATCACATTCTGGGGCTTGTATAATATTTATTTTCTTATCTTGGATTTGAGGTCTGTCGGCCCTAAATCACATAGCAGGCACTTGGTAGATTTACACTGGAATTCAACGAGGTGCTTATTTATTTCAAATAGTGAATTATGGAGGAAATACTGGTAATAATTTAAAAGTTAAACCTGTAGCTCATCTGTTTTCTAATATCTTAATTTAGAAAACTCATTTTATTAAAAATAAAACCTGTTTTGTTAATTTCTCTTCCCGAATGTATGTTTCAACTTCTCTATTGTTGCCACCAAGGTTTCATTGCCAACTATGCCTCCAAAAAGGTACTTATTTACTGAAAAATCAGAGGCTTGTTGGAACTCCTTTTCCATGCCTATCCCAGTTCCAAAAAAATGCTGTGAATTTATGAACTTAATCTGCCATCAGTTATAGCTTCAGTTTGGCCCAAGCAGTCATATTTGGGTTCTGAGATATGCTTTCTTCATGGATGGAAGAATAAAACGAAAATAATTAAACAAATAACTGTTCACTAGTTTTTACTAAAATCCATACCTTACCAAGATAATTTGACTAAAATTAACTTTAAAAATAGTTGCCATTCAAATTGTGTTAATCTTGCTCTGTCCATTCATCATTGAATACTAAGGAGAGATTCAGAGAAAGTAAAAGAAGATAACAGAAGTCTCTACTTAGGGAATTTAGACATCTGCTGAGTGTGAATGGACAGTGTGAATTAATTCAGATGGGCTTTGTTTAGCTGCTGATAGACTTCTCCTATAAATCATGCTTTCCACATATACAGATTTGGCCCTAAATAGAATAAGAATACTTCTGTACAGAGTTCATGTGTCTCAGTGCTATTCATTTTTGTTCTAGGATGGCTACTTTGCTTAGCAAGTTCCGGATAGACTTCTCCGATATCATGGTCCTAGGAGATATTAATACTAAACCAAAGAAAGAAAAGTAAGTTATTGGATGAATTACTTTGCACAAATTTCTGACCTACTCAGACACTCCAGTAATAGATGGTTCAATTTAACTAATTACCTGGAATTTTTTGCCTGCTGTTAGTTACATGTGAAGTCAATTTTTTTTAATCTAGCACTGAGAGTTGGCATGCATGTAGCAGACATGGAAGAAAGTCTGAAGGGTTTTCAGTTATCAGAGAAGAATTCAATTACTGCTTTACAAGTAATTTCTGAAATGCCACAGAAATTCCACATGGTTCTTTAAATTTCAGTTGTTTATGCCCACCTTCATTACAACCACTCAATCCCTACTTCACATACATAGTATTTTCCACTATTTTGTTTTACTACTGAAATAGGAGAATCTAAGAATTTGCTTATAATAGTTGCATTCAGAATTCTCAAGAGTCAAAGAAAACTAGACTCTTGGAATATTCTGTCTGAAAGTGGCATATAGACGTTGTTATGTGTGTATTTATATTACTGGACATAATTTTAATTATTCTCAGATGAGTGTTTCATAAATGATGAAGCTGGTATAAAGAATTCATTTGAAATCGAAAATAGTAAAGTATATCTTGTAAGTTGTTTCCTCTTATAAAACAATATATACCAGGAGCTTTGTATGAGACTTGATACTGAAAACTTTTTTTTTCACATTTACAGAGGATTAGAATGCTGTTCATTTTCTTTTACTATCTTTTGTCATATTAACTATCTTTGGATGTAGAGATTAATTCTGCATATTTTTAAACGTTGAGTAGCTGCCCTTTCCTCCCTTCAAAATGTTCTGGTACCTTGTCTTATATTACTTTTATTCAGCGGTACTTGAACTGGGAAAGCCTTTTGAGTGTTTTCAGTAAAGGAGTGACACAATTTGACTTATTACTCAAAACGATCATTTTGACTACCATGATGAAAATTTATTTAGGTAGAGGAGGGTGGGCATAGGAGCAGAGGTACATACAGAGAGATCAGCGTTAGCCGTTAAAATTGCAATTCTGTTATTGTGAATATGGTTCCAAATTTCTAATCAGTTGAGGAAACAGGGATGGCTATTTTCTAAATAAATTGCCAAAGTGATTGTTATAGTTAGGGTATGGAGGGGAGCACAAGAGATGAAAAACACCGTTCAAGTTATAATTTAGCATTTAAGATCTTACTGTTATGTAATTCAAATTAAGGTTAATTGTCAGTATTCTATTTTTTTAAGTATTGTAGCTTTTGATGAAATGATTGAGCCGTACAGACTTCATGAAGATGACAAAGAACAAGATATTGCAGATAAAATGAAAGAAGATGAACCATGGCGAATAACAGATAATGAGCTTGAACTTTATAAGACCAAGGTATTCTTTCTCTTCTGCTTCCTTTTCATTAATTGCCCATGTGAGTTTTTTAAATACTTAAGACATAAATATCAAGAACTGCAATTTGTTAGGGGAGGAACCAGTTGTGTAAATTAAATGTACTTTAAGTTAGATTTATATGTGGACAGTGTAAAGCATTAATTTTTTTAAACTAGGGAACAGATATTTTTATTACACGAAAATTGATTTTGGTTTCTTCATATGAACCACACTAGATTCCAGTTATCAAATGATCTAGGAATGACTTTGTCCCGTTTCATTTCAGACATACCGGCAGATCAGGTTAAATGAATTATTAAAGGAACATTCAAACACGGCTAATATCATTGTCATGTAAGTAATACCTGTACTAAGGTTTTCTTGGATATTCATTTTATGATAAATGCAATTAGGATTAATTTCTATACCAAGTACATATCTATATAACACCCATAATGACTTAGTGGTTACAAGGAGGAAAAAACAAACTTTTTAAATACACTTTGCTTTAAGCAATTGGAGAAACTATTTGAGGTAGGAGGAAAGGAAAACAAAAATCTTAAGCTTATATGAATCTAAGTAATTATTTATCATAATAGTTTATTCTGCCCTCAAGCATGTGTGGGGTATGAAGGCCCCAAGTTAAAATTTGGACCCCAGGCAGCTTCCTTGTAGAAATAACCCCATAAAGTTACTTGGAGGATTAAATTTAAAAAGTGATTCCTGTCTGAATGCCCCTCCCCAGGTTCCCACACACAAAGTTTACATACAGACACATTGTCCCTTCTTTGAACATAGATGCTAGTGCTCACTCTGGGTTTTCCTCCACTAAACCAGGTTAGCTAGACATTACTTAAACCCAAATTTTCTTGATCCTGGAGCCAGTCTGGGTCCTTAAATAGGTAAGCTCAGGCCTCCAAAAACATGCCAACTGATGAAACAAAGTAATACCAAAGGATTGTTATTTTGATTAACAACAAACATTTAGTAC
The DNA here is from genome assembly GCA_031878705.1 of Tapirus indicus. Taxonomy (NCBI): domain Eukaryota; kingdom Metazoa; phylum Chordata; class Mammalia; order Perissodactyla; family Tapiridae; genus Tapirus; species Tapirus indicus. The sequence goes on from CM062925.1 coordinate 46,159,271, forward strand.
ACCAGGAAATTTCAAGTTTTGTTCGTGATAATCACATGTCTGTAATGGAAGATGCTGAAACGCAGAAATCTAGAGAGAAACACTATAGAGCAACTGGTCACTACTGCCACTTTCTACCAATAGAAATGAAAGCCCAGAGAGATGAGAGAAGATGAAAATTAATCTGTAGAATTAATTATGTTTGAATTTTTTTTATCTGTATAGTTTCCATGTTCTAAATTTAGATAGAAACATCTCTTTCTTCTGAAAGAATTCTGTCCTTATTGAAGAAGGGGAAGTTTGAGGGTTTAATGTTAGATACCAAATGTGTTATGGTTTTATAGAAATATTTGCTACTCTTATGAAACAATTTTTTTAAATCTTTTGTTCAAACTTAAGATAATGGGAATAGTGATATGTGAGTATAGTAGTTGCTATACTATATGCAGAATTTCCCCACAATTAAAAATATTTTGTAACTATAGTAATTTTTAGTTACTATTATTGTGACTTAATTTGTCATTTTTATTATATTTTATTCTTCTCAACTTAATGCATTGCTTAATTTCCTTTCTCTTTTTGACACCAGGAGTCTCCCAGTCGCACGAAAAGGTGCTGTGTCTAGTGCTCTCTACATGGCATGGTTAGAAGCTCTATCTAAGGACCTACCACCAATTCTCCTAGTCCGTGGGAATCATCAGAGTGTCCTCACCTTCTATTCTTAAATGTTCTACATGGTGGATAGCCCTCCAGATGGTACTTCAGTGCCTAGTGAAGTAACTGAAATCTTCAATGATACGTTAACATCACAATGGCGAACTGTGACTTTTCTTTCACTATTTCATTAATTTGAAAGCACACAGGGAAGTTGCTCCACTGATATGTGTATGAAGACTTCAGTTTTAGTCAATTCTATATCTCAATCTTAATGAATGATGATTCTTTGTTGGACTGAAGCTCATGAGAGTAAAGTTTTCCTTTGCTACTTGAATAGCAATAAAAGTGTGTTATTTTTTGATTAATGAAAGGAGTACAAAAAGCCTTTAGCCTTGAGGTGCCTTCTGAAATTAACCAAATTTCATCCATATATCCTCTTTTATAAATTTATAGAATGTCAAACTTTGCCTTCAGGTATGATTTTTATTTCTAGTCTCTTCCACCTTAAAATAAAATGGACACTGCTTTTCTTCTTCCATTGACCAATTAGTGTTGAGTACTGTATGTTTTCTATTACTTTCATAAAGGTATCTCTGTTAGATATTAAAGGTGAGAATTAGGGCAAGTTAATGAAAAATGGGGGAAAAAAATGGGAACCAAAAAGTGACCCCAAGGTTAGGTTTGTATGAGTATGTATAAATGTAGACCTAGGGAAAAAAGGCCCAATAAACCTTTTTTTTAACCTCTAATTGGCTCTAATTTATGTCTTTATTTGATTATTATTTCTTGAAACCTTAAGGAGGGTTGAAGATTTATCCAGTACTTCTATATACCATGCTGAAAGATCACATATTGTCATTCTTTAAACAAAAATCCTCATTTGTATTTATTAGAAGAGATATCTGTCCTAATTTAGAGTTTTCCTCAAATCTGAGGGACTTAAGAAATGCTAAAAAGATTTTTCTGGAGGAAAATTAGACAAAGCAATGTCATTTAATAGAATATTTCAATAAACACTATGTGGAATGTCACTATACCATCCTTTATAAATCAGTAAAATATTTAATGTTTCATCAAATGGTTAAATGGACCACTGGTTTCTTAGTGAAATGTTTTTAGGCTTAATTCATTCAATTGTCAAGTACACTTAGTCTTAATTAATATACTCAGGTTTGAAAAGATTATTCTGAACAGTGAAATTTAATCCATTCTTAATACTTTAAAACTTTTGTGTTAAAGAAAAACTGCCAGTTTGTGCTTTTGAAATGTCTGTTTTGACATCATAGTCTACTAGAACAATTTTGACAGTGCATATGTACTGTTACTTAAAAGCTTTATATACAATTATTAATGTGAAGTTTTTCATTTTTTATTCAAGGAAGGATTTCCTAAAAGCATTTCAAGGGATATATGTCTACATATCTGTATATGTGTGTGTGTGTTTGTATATGCATACACAGATGCATATGTGTATATATAATGACATTTATGTTGCTGGGTTTTTTTGCGTTTTTAAAGTGATCAAGATTCATTAGGGGCCGCCCGGTGGCGCAGCGGTTTCGTCCGCGCTTGGCAGCCCGGGGTTCGCGAGTTCGGATCCCGGGCGCCCGCCGACGCGCACTGCCTGTCAGCCATGCTGTGGCGGCATCCCATATAAAGTGGAGGAAGATGGGCACGGATGTTAGCTCAGGGCCACTCTTCCTCAGCAAAAAGGGGAAGATTGGCAATGGATGTTAGCTCAGGGCTGGTCTTCCCCACAAAAAAAAAAAGATTCATTAGATTAATTTTTTTTTTGTTTTAGTAAACATAGTTCAAAATTAGGTTGAAAGATACAGGTTTCATCAAGAACAAAGGTGATCATTTGAAGGGCATGTAACTTCACACAGTTATCATTTAGTTAGAAAATGGAGAATGTTTCATCTAAAGTACTGTTCAGTGGGTTCACTGGTGTAAGTTTCAATGGTGAAGAATTTATGCAGGTTTTCATGAATCAATAGAAATCTATAAAATTACTACTGTTGTCAATAATGCAGTATTTTTGCTGCATGAGTATGAACTAAATATAAAAATGGAGGTCTGATGATAATTTTGAATTCAGAGTGTTAAGAAAATGAAGTAATTGTTTTTCCAAAATTTTTTTCCTGCATTATAACTCACAGCATTTTTCCATTTATTGCAGGTTTTGTAGTGTTTTGGGGAAAAGACTAAAAATGTCATTCAGTAAATAATACCATTTGAACTTGCTAAATGGATAATAGGGCATGAACTGAGTGCTGCTATCTTGAAATGTGCACAGGTACACTTGTTTTGTTTTGTTTTGTTTTGTTTTAAGTTTTTCGCATTCAGGAAAACATCATTGTGATCTGTACTGCAGGAACCAAATGTCATGCATCATACATATGTGTATAAAGTACATAAAATATATCTAAATATGCATAATGGGGGAGGGTAATATTGTCTGTGAAATAATGTAAGAAGCTTTTCACTTTTAAAAAAAATGCATTACTTTCAGTTAACACTAGACACTATGTCAAAATTTTCAAGGTTGTTGTAGTGCTCTAATAAGTTTCAGCAATTCTTAGAGATGCTACCTAGTGTTGAAGCTATTCTACTCTGTTTTATTTATGCTGAATTTGATTATTTTAATGCCAAATTTTTTTAGTTCTAATCATTGGTGATAACTTGGAAGTAAATAATTATGCAATGGCATTTGACAGTTCGTTATTCCTATAGGTAAAAATTCATTGGGTTTAGAGAGAACAGTGGTGTTAAGCTGATTATTAACGGTTAATTAAATCAAATATTTATTTGTCACATTATTTCATTTGTATTTTAGGTTTCCTTTTACATTCTTTTTATATGCTTTCTGACATTACATATTTTTAAAGACTATGGAAATAATTTAAAGATTTGAGCTCTGGTGGATGTTTATCTACTAAGTTTGAAAAATGTAATATTTTGATAATACTGTACTATAACTGACACACAAATGCTTTTCTAATGTTTTAATGTTGAGTGTTGCAGTTGCTGCTTTGTACAGAAGTTACTGCAATAAAGGAAGTGGATTCATTACAACTATTTGATGTCTACTTTTATATTTCACCTGCTTTATAAATCTATGTCAACTTTATGATTTTACCTCAATTTTGTAACTGTTATTTCATTGATGCCTGAGCTTTTTAAACAGATTTTACCTTAATATTCATGCCTTGGAAAAGTTGCTTGAAATTGTTGACTATCCCTAAGCCTTTGAAATAATCACTTGATACGGACAGTGTGATTGAGCCATACAAGATGCAGCTCATTCTGATTTTTTTTTTAATGATTTAGCTTTTCTAATTCTGCTTTATCTTTGGGCCAAATCACACATTATGAATGAGGAAACTAGAAGATTAAAATGGATTCATAGTCCCTGAATATAATCGGATTCTTTTCTTCCTAAGATTTTTGGCTAAGCTGATTTACAATTTTATAAAGCATTTTCACTTTCTCATTTGAACATTACAGTGTGTGTGCTCTATATGCAGGGCAGCTGTTTATCTCTCTTTTGAGAAAGCAGCTTGGAGCAATGTAGGGAGTTTCCCAAGGTCATGTGGTAAATCAGGGAAGGATGTTGGCCTAGAGCCCAGATCTTTCATCTCCAGGGATATTTCCATTACGCATTCACTGTTGCCTAATCCATAACAGAGAGACCTGGAATAGATTGGTCATTTCCAAACCACTCATCCCTATCTGCCCAGCAAGTGTGTGTTCAGGTGATGCAAATTACAGTTAGAAATATAGACTGACTATAGGCTGAAACCAAATGTGAGTGTCCATTGTATGATCTTGGCTTCTTGCTTATTCTCCATAGCTACTGTTCAGGCCAGTTTACTCATTTCTTTTTGGGAGTTAAGAGAGAATTCAAAGGTAACTATGAATGTGACATTTCCATATATCAGAGCATCTAGCAATTTTCAAAACAGGAATGTAATTATTCATCTTTGAGCTAGCAGGGTTTTTTGTTCATTCACCAGGAAGAAAAGATAAATACATTTGATATGCTTCTGTCTTTTTGTATCAACAGGATGTTTGTAAGGTCAAAACAAATAGATGGTAGTTTAATGTTTAACTGAGTAAAGATGGCACAAGTCCTAGGATACACTCATCAGAAAAGACTGTTTAGTTCAGAGAGTAGATACACAGAAAATGTGTTGCTGGGTTAACCAGTTTGACATACTTTTTTTGTAGACTGCTATAATACCTAAAGATCTAAGTCTCGTTGCTCTTTATAGAATCTGGAGGCAATGGTCATAGACCTGTTTTACATGTGTGATAGGCATTTCAGATAGGCTATTAAATGGTAGCATTAAGAACTCCAGCCCATTTTTTTCCCTTGATTCTACCATTGAATTTTGTGTTCAACAAGGTAAGAGTTAGAAACTGTTGTTTTAGGGAAAATGTGAAGGCCTCTGAATTTGTCACCTCCTATTGTGTAGCCTTACTTGTGGCTGCTGTCCTCACAGATCAGAAACTCATTCCCCAAAATGAGTGTCTCGTCAACACATATCCTTTGTTCCACTCTTCTAGGATATGAATGCAAATTACCAAGATAGTCTGCCAACAGCTACAAATGAAAATAAATTTACTTTTTTGATCCATAGAATAGGATCAGTGATCTGTGAATATTGAACACAAAACAGAGGCCCCTGACTCAGTACTTGTTGGAATTTCATTAGAAGCCTTTTTGGTGGAGAACGTGGAAATTTTGTCCTGTAAGTGTTAACTTAGTCAGTCTAGAGAAAGGAAGCAGTTGACAGGGTAATTTTAAATGCAGCTCTTATATCTCTAATAAGAGATATACTAAAAAAGAGTTTTAAAATTAAGCAGGCAGCGTTTTTGATTTACCTATGGTAGACATAAAGGCATATAACAACTACTGTAAGATATGACTATACTTGCTCTTTTACATTCTACATAAAATTAAGCCCCAATTAAGCCTTTTTGTGTGTGTGAGGAAGACCAGCCCTGAGCTAACATCTGTTGCCAATCCTCCTCTTTTTGCTGAGGAAGACTGGCCCTGGGCTAACATCCGTGCCCATCCTCCTCTACTTTATATGGGACGCCGCCACCGCATGGCTGACAGGCATTGCGTCGGCGGGCACCCGGGATCCGAACTCGCGAGCCCCGGGCTGCCAAAGCATGGACTAAACTGCTGCGCCACTGGGTGGCCCCTGCCCAATTAAGCCATTTTTAAAAGAGGTAGTTACAATTTGAAAAGAGTGAGCTATAGGAGTTTATCTGAATGACCAATTTTGAACCCACAATATTTTTGTTTAAGCCATAAACTCTCCTTTGAGTTCCTAAGAAATGTTACTAGTTCAGAAATTTAAAAGATGACAAGGACAATTTGGGAATGGGGGTTGGCAGTAGGATGGAAAGTTATGCTTCAAGAAAAGAGGTTCATGGATTGTGAAAGATTTGCCTCTTTATGGCTACAAGTCTTGCAGTCATACTTCCTTCTGGGAAAGAGTGAATTGTGAAGAAAGGAAGTCAGATTTTTTTTCTGAATTTTAAAATCTGTTGATCATAATCAGCATCTTATTAGCTACATGGTACTAATCTCGGAGGAATAACCTACATCTTTCAGGTAGTCTATTTCTCTATGGCTTCTCCATCGGTAAAGATAATCCTTTGTTGACTATCTATGCACCTGTGAGTTGAGCATTGTTAACATAAATTTCACACAGCTTTTTTCAGAAAATTGATGGTTAGGAAGCACAGGTGTATTATGTATTGAAACATTAACTAGAACAGTGGTTCTGAAACTTTAGTGTGCATGAGCATCACCTGGAGGGTTTGTTAAAACAGACTTCACTCACACCAAACAACCTCTGTTGAGTGAAATTCCTCCCCTTCACATATGCGGCTTCTCAGTATACCTTTACCTTAGTGACCGTTGCCTTTGTCCCTTCTGCATGCCTTATCTACTGAGTTTCCTCTACAGGGTACAAGTATGTCCATCTCCTCTCACACCGGCTATGAATTCAAATAATGACTTGCCTTCCAAATTTCTCAGTATATTTTTATATATATATTAGTTAGATCTTAGTTGGTGGCAGGAATAGAACCCAAAGGAGGCTAACAGAAAAAGGAAGTCCAGGAAGACAACTGAGTTCAGGTCAGGGACTCAGAACAATGTCATTAGGGCTCTCTCTAGGCTTGGCTTAATTCTTCAGTTAGACTGTCACCATGCAATGTGCTCAATGTCTTCTGAAAAAACCATACTCAATCCTAATAGTTCAGCAACAACTACAGTAAAAGGGTGGTATGTTGGCAGCAAGAATAACCTCATTGTTTGTCAGGAGCCATACTCTCTCCTTTGGGTTTGCCCTCGTAGTCGGGGGTTTATGTAGCCCAGGAAATTAGGGAAGGGCCTCAGATCTTCGGTCCACCATGGCTGCCTGCTGCTCCAGGCGCTGGATTGCCCAGGTTCCCACAGTTGATTCAAAGGTGAACAGCTCTTCGGGGCCGCCCGGTGGCGCAGCGGTTTAGTCCGCGCTTGGCAGCCCGGGGTTCGCGAGTTCGGATCCCGGGCGCCCGCCGACGCACTGCCTGTCAGCCATGCCGTGGCGGCGTCCCATATAAAGTGGAGGAAGATGGACACGATGTTAGCCCAGGGCCAGTCTTCCTCAGCAAAAGGAGGAAGATTAGCAACGGATGTTAGCTCAGGGCTGGTCTTCCTCACAAAAAAAAAAAAAAAAAAAGGTGAACAGCTCTGATGGGCTATTGACCTCTGTACTAGGTTTCCAAAGCTCTGCAGCTAAATGCTTGATATCTACTCCCCTCCCCGCCTACCACCCTAGCCCAGCAGTCTCACAGCTATCCCTAATTCAAAGTTTGTGTCCAGAAGGCATTTGGCAGAGGATTCCTGACTCTTGTCTGCAGCAGCTCCATTTTCAGCACCCCTCTTGTCCTTTCTCCTTAGGGTAGTGTCTCCACAACTCCCTCCCACACCAGGGGGCAGCCTCTTCCCAACCCCAGAACGAGAACCAGCCTTTCTTTTCCTTCCCCTTTCCTTGACAATGAGTCTTCACAGCCCATGGGGAAATGCAGAAAAGCTCAGCTAGTAGGCTCTAGATCACAGAAATGTCTGCTTTTCCTACAGCATCTAGAAATGCAGTAACCATTTAGAAATGCAATAGCAGAGTCTTCCCTCACCTAAATAGGCAGAGTATACTTTTTCTAAAGCAATTGAAAACCATCTGGTTTATTTTTCCTAATATGTTGCATTAAATTCTCAGCAGCTCACCCTGTTACGCTTGAATACCATGCCCAGGAAATGGTAACCCAACAAAAACTTTAAGGAGCATAGTGCAGGATTAACTTCTCTTTGGGAAGACATTCATTAGTCACAAGACTAAAGTGGGAGGGAGCCCGTGAACATTAGTGACATCAGTACCAAATAGGAGGTCATCACAACACTTCAAGTGAGAGATGACACAGGAAGGAAGGAGTGAACCAGTTGAGTAGCTGGAATAATGGAAAGGAGAGTTTAGATTCAGAAAACATTGAGAAAGAATAAAAAAGGCAATAAGATGTAGCGTGGATAGGAGGAAAGACTGGGGGGTGAGATGAGGATGACGTCAAGGTTTCTGGGTTAGGCCAAGGGTGGATGCTGAAACTGATAAAGGAAGAAATTGAGTAGGTTTGGGGAAAGGTGTACATGTTGGAAGAGGATAAAAGGAGTTTTAGAATATGAGTTAAAGGTAAGATACAGGGTCTGGAACCCAGCATGAGAATTAGCTATTGAACCACTGAAATAATTTACCAACAAAAATCATCGGGACTAGAGCCTTCTTTGGAGGCAGGACTTAAATTATATTCAGTTCATTCCGTGGTTACTGTTTACCTAGGTTTTCTTTTTCTTGCTGTGCCAATTTTAATAATCTTTCATTGAATGTTAACTTCTGTGCATTGAATTTTTTTTACCAATTAGGTAGAACATGCTTTTCTAATTTCAACATTTATATACTTAATATATTTCTTTCCTTTTTTACATTTTTTCCCCATTTCTTGATTGAATTTGTTTCTGTTCCATAGAAGAGACACACTTTTGAATTTATTTATCATGTCCATTAATTTTCTCAGGTGTCATGGCTGAAGAAACAAATGCAGAGAAGCAATGCTCTATGTTTTAATTCTCCCCCTCAATAGAAATGACCTAAATAACCTGGAATGTGTTTTTTCCTCATAATCCCAGAAAAGTACACTATAAGATATCAATCTTTGGCGATATTCGTCGGTTTCCAAAACATACCACTATCTTGCAAATAGCAGTCTGTAGATAAAGGAAAATTCATGCTTGTATCTCCAACAGGCTTAACTATTTCAAAATATCAAAGTAACTTTTCTATTTCTAAAACTATGGCACAAAATTAGCTCCTTGACAGAAAGCTGCACCTTGAGCTCAGGTTGCACAGAAAGCTGACATTTTCTGTTGGATGAACTTGGTGTACTGGAACAGCTGATAAACAAGAGCTATCTCTTGAACTTTTAAAAAAGTGATGAGGAAGAAAGTCACCAGTATAGTTCAGTGAAAGGAATATTATTTTCTGCTACTACAGGAGACCATGTTTTTTCAGAAGTTAAGAAGTTGAGTGTAAAAATTCTGGAAGGGCCTCCTGTGAGAGGAAACAGAAGTGTGGCTTTCCAGAGGGACTGACGCGGGTTCCGATCCTGACTCAGCCTCACAGCCGCTCTAAGCCTTCCTCCTTCACTCTACAATGAGGATAATACTGTGCACTTCAGAGGGGTGTTGTGAGATTTAAATCAGTTAAAAGACATAAACAGGTGGCATATGGGGAGTGTCAGTTGATGTGAGCTCTCTTTTCTCCCCAACCTCTCCTAAATTAGGAGGAGGAAGAAGACAATACTCAACCAATCAGGGCACTGTGAGTGACTCCATCAGCTTGCTCTCCCCCCACCCAGGACAATCCATCACCCAATCTTTTGTTTTTCTCCTAAACATCTCAAATTTCTACCTCTCTCCAACCAATAGATTAGCTATGATGTCGGTTCCGGTTTCCAACATTGTGAGACTGGCCATGTCAGGCCTGCTCTAAACCTAATGTGGCCGTAGGGAAGAGTCCGGGATTACAAAACCAGTGCAAAGGAAGAGTTTCCGCACCAGGCGGAGGTGTACCCTTGGGTGCTGATGCGAGCCATGTGTATGGGCTCCTCCCTCCCGAAGGCTCTTTCTCTCCACGTCCCCTGAACATGGTGGATGCTTTCCTGAGGAACGAGGGGGCCACCTCAGACCCACTCCACCAACTTATATCCTTATACTGCCCCTCCTTTGCACTGTTTCCTCGCTCGTTCTGCAAATCCAAGCAAAGGCCACTTAAGCTGAGTCCAGATCTTCATTCTCTAGTCGTCTAACTCAGACCCAGATTTTGTGGCTCGGCCAAGATCAGTCATATTTTTTCTCACATTATTGCAAAAGGGTTCTCATCTGTCTCTTTGCCTCACATATTACATCATCCTGACCTGTCTCTACAACAAAGCCAGGGTGAAGTTTTTAACACAAAGGTTTGTTCAGATCACTCTTCTGCTTAAAACTGCTCCGTGGCTCCCCATTTCACCTGGACAGGTCCCAAGCACTTCAGCGTCTTCTGAGTCCTTCATGCCTCTCTCTAGGTTCATTTTCAGCCACCACTGCCCCGTGCCTTCAGCTCTCCACTGCAGCCACAGTGATCATCCACACAGGGCTCTCTTTTGCTTCCAGGCAGTTGAATGTGCCATTTTCATCTCACTGGTCTGTCCTTGACCTTCCTCTGCAAGAGGAAGCTCAGAATCACCCAGCTCTGGGAAGTTTTCTCTGATGTCACCAGGCTGCATTAAGGGCCCCTGCTCCCTGCTGTGCCCCTCTGTCCTCACCCACTTGCCCGTCTGGTAGCCTCGCCTCCTGCATTGAGTGAACTTGCTTTGTTCTGTGTTTTACACCAATCTGGGAGCTTTCTGGGGGCAGAGACCTTAGGGTTTACAACATAGTTGGCACTTAACATTGTTGAATGTGTGAGTAAATGAATGAAGTGACGATCAGACAAAAGAACTGGTTTGTTTTTTATCTTATGAACACTATGGACCATATAATTTATTTTGTTTCCCATTTAACCTTGACTAATAGGTGAAGGATTATCAGGAGTTTATGGTGGGTATTAGGTCTACCCCTGGCTTTCACATCCTTTCTCTCTCCTACTTCACTTTCACTCCTACTTCTTCTTCACTGATGCTATTGTTTCAGCACATCTTTGGAACTAAGTGGGAGTGGTGAATATTTTAAAATTAAATAAATTTATTTTATTATTGTGAAAAAGCCAATCGAGCATCTGCCATTAATGCCTTATCTTGTCGAGAGTCTGAGGACCAAGTACCTTCCAAACCCACGCTCTTTATACATACTTTATGAATGAGAAAATGCTATATAAATACTACTCATGACTTCTCAACTGGAAAAATCCTGCTCTTTCTTTATGACACAGCTCAAAAGTCAACTTGTCTGTGAAACTTCTCTGACATTTGGTTGCCAAACACCTTCTGTGGCCCTCCCACCTGTTCTCTTGGGCCATCCCATTGTTATTTGATTTCCCAATTAGATTGAGTAACCGACTTAATTACTTTCATATCTCCAGTGGCTTTTATCTTAGTGGTGAGCAGGTAGGAGCTTTTAATACAGGATTTTTAAATGAATGAATGAATGAAAAAAATTAATTATGTAAAGAGAAAGGCTGATGATGACAGGGGAATGGATGAATGGAATTAAGGCATGGAGCCTTATTAGGATTGGAGCCTCTGAAATGGGTGACTTGGTTCAGTGCTTTAGTCATAACAACTACACACTAATATGATTTGCATGTTGTAAGATGTTTCATGTGTGCTTGAATTCCTGAGGCCTAACTTATAGTAACTACATCTCAACTCATTAATTTATTTTGTTTCCTTCATGCTGGCTACCATTATTTAAAGAAGGGGTCACTTAACAAGTGGTTATTGATTCAATAAATACTTATTGGTGATTTTATCCCTCATACTTAGCACAGTGCCTGGCACATAGTAGGTCCTCAGTAAATATTTATGGAGTAAATGAATAAAATCAACTTTAAAATAGGGAGGGCCTGATTTTCCACTTTGTATGTCAATCACTTAAATAAAAGGTAGTAAAGTATCACCCCCTTCACTTGTTCCAGTTAAGAAAATAAGCACAGAGAGGTGAAGCGATTGGCATTATTGTTACCACACCAGATCCATTTTTCCCTGCAGCCCAGAAAGCCAAACACCGAGATGACGAGATTGCAGCAGAGAGAGAGGGTTTAATAATCACAAGGCAGCTAAGTAAGGAAACGGGAGAATGAACCTCAATTCCACTTCCCTGAAAATAGGGACTCAGGGATATTTATGGGGAAGGGGGCAAGGTGGTCTGAAATGACTGGAGGTGAGGAGAGATGAGGTAATTGATGATCTGCACAAGCGTAGTCAGGCTTCATGTCTCCTCCTTGGCTGCATGTCCACAGAATGACGGCGTCAGCATGCCCTGAGGGTGGAGTTTTAGCCTCTTGACGTCAAAAGTTCGCTTATCGGACATATGTCTGTGTGGGCCCAGTTGATGGGTCGGTGGTCTCAACTGGCCTGAAGTGGGCAAGGGGTTCCAATTCCTGAAAAAAATAGCTCAAACACCAATTACCATGGTGACCCAGACTCCAGGGAGATGTTGTCTGTAGGAACCTAGTGGGAGTCAGCATATTGCCTGAACAGCACAATTAACAATGGGTAAATTTATCACGCAGATTTAAGTCCTCACCTTCTGTTCTGACAAGTTTCTAGGTAAGGCCATCCCCCCCTCCTTCTTCCTGGTACAGGGAAGAAGACACCTTTACAAATGCAGATTTCCTTTACAAACGTAAATGTCTCTTACAAAGGGTAACCAGAACTAAGAATGGGCTTAGCAAGGACCCTCCCAGATGCCTGGAGATGTCTATGGTGATGGCCTGTTCTGGGGTCAGGCCTCCCATCCCAAACTCTTTTGGTCAGTTAGTAGGGGTGGGGGGTCAAAGTGTCTTTCAGTCAGAGAGACATATTTTGTGGTGGCCAATTCCGATCCTCCCTAGTTGCTAGCTGCTTAATCATCAATGGCTGTTTGCCAGTTTCATTATGATGACATTATCAGGTCCCTTCACACTCCATCTGCATCTCCTTATTCTGCTCGTAGGCTATGTGACCATTTTCATTTATGTGACCTATAAAAACAAATAATTTAATTAATATTACAAACATTTATTGAACTACCACATCCCTAGTACTGTGCCAGGTTCCAGGGACATAAAAAGGAATAAGACACTGTCCCTATCCTTGAGGAATTCACAGACTCCTCTTGTAAATAAGTAAATGCAAAGCAATGCCAAAATCCAAGAACAGGAAAGCAGATTTTTTTTAAAATGCTCTAGAAAAACACTTACTGGAGGAAAAGGTCAGAACTATTGGCTATTATGGGACTTGAGAGTTACACATAGATACCTTTCCCATCTACAAAGTCCATGCGCTGAGGATGCAAAGAAATGTAGGGGTCATGGGTGCCTGACATGAAGGAACTCACAGTAACAGCTAGCAACTATTTCCATGTATTATCTCATTTAACTCCCAAATCGCCAATAAAGTAGTTTTTATTATTATCCCTATTTTACATAGGAGAAAGGGGGGCTTCCAGAGTTTAAGCGATGTCTTTGCCAAGGACTTTTACTTCGACCTCAGAGAAAAATTAGGTGTGGTGTGCTGCCAGGTGACATAAGGCCAGGAAGCCCTGAGGCTGGGACGCCATCGCCTGGAGAAAAATGCACTTGTGGTGAACCCGGGCTGCAAGAGCGGCCCTCACTGTGCCAACATTGAAGCCCAACCGAGCCAGGCCGAGTATTTAGGAGACCGAGCCTCAGGGGAGGTGGGCGTGGCCTTGACTCCCTTTCCACGCCCAACGGCCGTTGGGCGGGGGCGGGGGGGTGGGAGACAGGAGAAGAAGAACCTGGGATGGGAGCTGAGGGGGTGGGAGCAAGGAGACGCAAACTGGGGCAGGGGAGCTTGTGGATGGCACCTGGAAGCGGGGGTGGGAATCTGGGGTGGAGAGCTGTGGGCAGAGTGGGGGGCAGCCGAAGGCCAAGAAGAACTAGAGAAGTGCAGGGGAGAGGAGCTGGGGGCCGGGATCAGGGAGAGGGAAGCTGGGGGAGGCGCCCTGGGGAGGGGGTGGGGGGGCAGCTGGCGGGAGGGGAGAGGAAGAAGTGGAGGGGACCTAGGGCTGGGGAGCCCTCCTTTAAGACATCCTTAAAAGGCCTCTCGCAGGCGACGTGAGCTACCACACCTGGTGCGAGAAGGAAGTTGGGCGGCGGGCAGCGCGGCGCGGGGCAGCCTTGGGGCTCCGGCCCACCCTGGCGAGGAGGCGGGGGTCTGGGGGTGGAGGGAAGGGAGCCAGGGTTTAGCTAGGTGTTAAAGTATTTGCTTAAGGAATGAGTCACCTGCTCGGCCAAGTCTAGGCACCGGCTGTTATCTTCATTGCGCTTTAAACGCTACTCGGAGGCTTTTCTTTGAGGATTACAGAACAATTGGGTCCCACAGGTCTCCGCTGTTTGGAGAAAACTTTGCGCCTAAAAGTACACGAATAGAAGTAAATCCTTATTTATTGTTAAACCTCCAGTCTTTTGAGAGATCCTTTTCCGAGACAGGTGACTCTGAGGGTTGGATAATGTCGGGGTCCTAAACGCAGCGCGGGGTTCCTGCTTAACCCGGCCACTCCCGACCCAGGTGCAGATCCACAGAAGCCTTGACGGTTTCCTGCGTCCTTCCCTCCATCCGTTCTCTCTCCCTTGCATTCTTGTCCCATCTCTTGCAGTCAGGATAACTGTAGTTCTGACTTAGTTCATTCCCTTCTATCTTCTATTTGAAATTTCTCATGTTTCACCATTTCATTTATTTATTTTTTTGGAGGGAGAGCGTTTAGAAGAGAAGAACGTGACTTGAAAATATTTTCTATTTTTAAAAGCAGATCTTTCTTCCTTATTTTGACTTCAGTTTTACTAAACGCTAACCCGCGGAGCGAAGACTCGATGGCGGGGCTCTTGCACGCTCCCTGGAGTGCAGCGGGGAGTCAGGGCCGGTCTCTGCCAGTCCCTGGGCCGCGGCATCGGCGTTTGCCCTGCCAGGGGCTCCCCCGTGTGGCGCCAGTGGATGGTAACGTCCCTGACTTGAATATTGACTTCTGTTCTCTTTGGAGGATGAAGAAGGCCAGGATCTCGCTCTCAGGAGCAGACAGAAGAGACGCTCTTGTTTTCTTTTTAGCATATGTCTGTCTCCCTCAGAGTGGAAAAAGTTTCCAGCTTTTCTCAGGCTAACATGGACTCTGGCAGAGGAATTTAGTGACGGCCAATTTCGAATAACCCAACTCCTGCCTGGGGAACAATTTGGGGTAGACTTATTGCAGGATGCTCCAAATGAGGGAAAGGAGAGAGGAAAGACAGAGATGAATTGAATACTCACTAGGTACCAGGCGTGTTACATCATTATTTAATCTTAGACTATCCCAACTTAAGTAGGAACTGTCTTCATTTTACAGAAGAGGAAACTGAGGTTCCCAGAGGCCCAGGGTATCAAAATGATGTAGCCAGGGTTCAAACTGCAACCTGACTGACTCCAGAGCTGTTTTCTGCTCAGTTCCCTCTCCTTAGAGATGTCACACTCCAGAGAAAGTTCCTTATATTTCAAGTTCAATAACCTGACTTCTGTATGGCTCATCTGAGTTATGAGTGTGCACTTCTGATCTCTGCAGTTGTAAAGTATGCTGCATTTTCACATTTAATCTTGAGAACAGTTCTATGAGATTATTATTTTTTTAATTTCAGATTTATTGAGGCACAATTGACAACTAAAATTATAAGATACTTAAAGTGGACATCATGATAATTTGATATATATTGTGGAGGGATTCTCCTCAACTAGTTAATTAATACGTCTATCTTTATTATTATATATTATAATTAATTTATAAAATAAAGTGAGGCTGAAGGAGATGAAGTATCATGCTTAAAATTACAACAGCTAGCAAATGGCTTTCTTTTCCAAGTCTAGTGATGTGAAATCCATTTTGATTCTCATGTCAAGTTGTCTTACATCTGCCTTTATAGACTAGTTTTTTAAAACATTTGTCAAGGGCCAGCCCCAGTGGCCTAGTAGTTAAAGTTCTGCATGCCCCACTTCAGTGGGTTCGGTTCCTGGGTGCGGAACCACACCACACCACTCCTCTGTCAGCAGCCATGCTGTGGTGGTGCCTCACATAAAAAAAGAGGAAGATTGGCAACAGATGTTAGCTCAGGGAGAATCTTCCTCAGCAAAAAACAAAAATTGTGAAATGAGGGGGTCAGGTGATTCCTAAGGTCTCTCCTAGCTCCCTAGTTCTGTGAGTTCTGAGTCTTAAGGACTTTCACATCTGTGTCTCCCCTTGTCTTCCCAGTGCTCTGGCTTGGGGATGCCAGGGACGTAGAGAGGTTTGATGACTTGCCCGTGGTGACACAGGTCTTGGCCCCACCCGGGCCTGGCATGCAGATTCCCTGACTTGTAGCCTTGCACTGCGGGGTAGGTATTCACTGTTTGGCCTTGCCCTGCCCCTTTTCTTTGATGAGAGCTCATAATTTCCCTCTCTTCCTCTCTTGTTTCGGTGGGGCTGACCCACCCCAGGCTTTGGAGGTGGTCACATGACTCTGGCCTGGTTAGTCAAAGTGATTGGAACAAAAGCAAGCTCTTGGTCCAAAATGGGCCAATGGCAGGCAGCTACAGGTTTTGCTGGCCCCTTTAGGAGAAAAGTATGCTTTTTGCTTGAGTTTGCTAAAGTCGTTGTTAGGGACTGAATGTCTGTGTCTCTCTCAAAATTCATATATTGAAGCCCTAACTCCCAACGTGACTGTATTTGGAAATAGGGCCTTCAGGGAAATAATTAAGGTTAAATGAAGTCACAAAGATAGGGCCCAAATCCTATAGAATTGGTGTTCTTATAAGAAGAGGAAGAGACACCAGAATGCATGCTCCCCCCACCCCTCACCCACATGCAACCACGAAGGAAAGGCCATGCGAGGACACAGAGAGAAAGTGGCCACCTGCAAGCCAGGGAGGGAGTCCTTACCAGGAACCCAACCTGCCAGAGCTTTTCTCTTTGACTTCCCAGCCTCCAAAACTATGAGAAATAAATTTCTGTTGTTTAAGCCATCCAGTCTATGGTATTTGTTATGGCAGCTTGAACTAAGACAGGGGCAAAAGACCAGCTGGGAGCTACTGGTCATCATCTCTGCCGCCAAGTGAGAAAGCCAACAGAGGGAGGAAGAGCTGTGAATGGGAGAGAGACAGTGAGTCTGGCTCCTGGAATATTGAGTATATAAGCCAATATCTTTGTTTAAACAGCTTTATTGAGGTATAATTCATATACCAAACAACTCACCCATTTAAGTGTATAGTTCCATGGATTTTAGTATACTCACAGATGTGTGCAGCCATCACCAGAATCAATTTTAGAATATTTTCATCACCTCAGAAAAAAACCCCATCCCCTTAGCTATCACTCTCCTATCCATCCCCTTAGCTATCACTCTCCTATCTCCCATTCCCCCCTGTCCTGAGCAGCCATGAATCCTCTTTCTCTCTCTGTAGACTTGTCTATTCTGGATATTTCATATAAATGGAATCATATAATATATGGTATTTCATCTAACTTCTTTTACTTAGCATACTGTTGTCAAGGTCCATCCATGTTGTGGCATGTATCAGTACTTCATTCCTTTCTATGGCCAAATATTATGCTATTATAAGGATATACCATATTTTGTTAACCCATTCATCAGCTGGTGGACATTTGGACTGCTCCCACAGTTTGACTATTATGAATAATGCTACTAGAAGCATTTGTGTACAAGTTTGGGGGTAGACATGTTTTCATTTCTCTTGAGCACAGGCATACCTCGGAGATATTGCAGGTTTGGTTCCAGACCACCACAATAAAGCGAATATCACAATAGAGCAAGTCACACGAATTTTTTTGGTTTCTCAGTGCACATAAAAGTTATGTTTACACTACACTGTAGTCTATTGTGTGCATTAGCATTATGTCCAAAACAACAATGTATATATCTTAATTTAAAAATACTTCATTGCTAAAAATGCTAACCATTGTCTGAGCCTTTAGCAAGCAAGTCAGAATTGTTTTGCTGGTAGAGGTCTTGTGGAAAAAGCAATCATCTGCAAAGTGCAGTAAAGCAAAGCACAATAAAACGAGATACGGCTGTCTGTACCTAGGAGTGGACCTGCTGGGTCATATGATAACTCTATGTTTAATTGAGGAACTGCCATACTGTTTTCCAAAGTGGAAAACTACACTGTTTTACATTTCCACCATCAGTGTATGAGGGTTCTAATTTCTTCTCCAACACTTATTATCTAATTTTTTTATTCTAGCCATTGTAGTGGGTGTGAAGTAATATCTCATTGTGGTTTTGA
The DNA here is from genome assembly GCA_031878705.1 of Tapirus indicus. NCBI lineage: Eukaryota > Metazoa > Chordata > Mammalia > Perissodactyla > Tapiridae > Tapirus > Tapirus indicus. The sequence continues at coordinate 46,177,463 of CM062925.1, forward strand.
TTTGCTCTTCTCTGATGAATGATGATGTCAAGCATCTTTTTATGTGCTTATTGGTCACTATATATCTTTCTTAGAGAGACATCTATTCAGATCCTTTGCCCATTTTTAACTGGGGTATTTGTCTTTTTATTATTGAGTTATAAAAGTGTTTATATATCCTAGATACGAGTCCCTTTTCAGATATACGATTTACAACTATTTTCCCCCATTCCCTGGGTTGTCTTTTCACTTTCTAGATAGTGTCCTTTGATGCACTAAAGTTTTTAATTTTAACGAAGCCCAATTTATCTATTTTTTATTTTGTTGCTTGTGCTTTTGATGTCAAATCTAAGAATCCATTGCCAAATCCAAGGTCATGAAGATTTACCCTCATGATTTCTTCTAATAGTTTTATAGTTTTGGTTTTTATATTTAAGTCTTTGATCCATTTTGAGTTAATTTTCGTATATGGTGTGAGGTAAGAGTCCAATGTTGTTCTTTTGCATGTAGCTATCCCGTTGTCCCATCACTATTTATTGAAAGAACTCTCCTTTTCCCATTGAAAGGTCTTGGCAGCCTTGCTGAAAATCAGTTGACCATAAACACATGGGTTTATTTCTGTACCCTCAAGTCTATTGCGTGCATCTATACGTCTGTCCTTGTACCAGTACCACGCTGTCTTCATTGTTGTTGCTTTGTAGTAAGTTTTGAAATCAGGAAGTTCATGTCCTCCTACTTTGGTGTTCCTTAAGTTTGTTTTGGCTATTCTGGGTCACTTGCAATTTCACATAAATTTTGGACTCAGCTTGTCATTTTCTACAAAGAAGTCAGCTAGGATTCTGATAGGGATTGCGTGGAATCTGTAGATCAATTTGGGGAGTATTGTCATCTTATCAATGTTAAATTTTTGACCCATGAACATGGGATATTTTTCCATTTATTTGGATCCTCTTTTATTTGTATTAACAACATGTTGTAGTTTACAGAGTATAAGTTTTGTGCTTCTTTTGTTAAATTTATTCCTAAGTATTTTACTCTTGTTGATGCTATTGTAAATGGAATTATTTTCTTAATTTTATTTTCAGATAATTCATTGCAAGTGTATAGAATACAATTCATCTTTGTATTTTGAGCTGATATATTTTTGTTAACCTTAAATCCTGCTTGAGTTGTACTTTTGGTGCTTGGAACTGAAAGAATGCTAACCAATATTTTTCTCTAGACTATGCCATATCTGGCTTCCCCAAAGTTTGGGATGTGGAAATATATTTAACAGTGTTTACAAAGAGCCTTCACATGATCTTACTTGATCTGCACTCACCTTGGGAGGTGTGCAAAGTGGATATCTGCATTTTAAAGGTGAGAAAATTGAGGCTTGAGAGGCTAAATGACTAACCCAGGCCTCAGCTTAGTAAATGACATATCTGGAACTAGAACCCAGGTCTTCTGAACCCCTAGTCCAAAGCCCTGTCATACAGAGTGTCATACAGAGAAGCTCACTGGGCCTGACAGATGTACTGTCCTGTTGTGCCTGCCGGGAAGCAAGTGCAGAGGATAGAAACATTGCCCCAAATACTGACAGAGAAGCACGGTCTCAGTCATGACTGAGTTGAAACTCAAGGGATTAAATTCTGGTGCCCGCTCTAAGGAAAAATGGTTACTTATCGACTGCAGAATCTTTTTTTCAAAAAGCCATAATTCTAAAGAGTATGAAAAATGAAACCTCACTCCCTCCAAAAAAACATTGGTTTAGAGTATTTGGGGTAGATAATTTACACTATCTTAGAAACTATACAAACTGTATAAACTGCAAGGCTAACAGCTAAGGAGTGCAAATTGGCATTGCATTTTTTTAATAAACATAATTATAATGAAAGTTGAAGCAAAGGAAATTCAGTAGAGTGTGTGCTGTACTTGGCATATATCTAAACACTGGAGTTAAGGCCAGTGAGGGAGGTCCATTACTTGGCTTGAGTGTTGAAAATTTTCTTTGTAATTGCTCTCTGCTGTAGGTCATCATTTTTTAATTTAAAAATTGTTTCAACCATGTTTTCACACTTCAGTAGAGCTATGACAAATATAATTGTATGCATTAATAGTGTCTGTTAACATGAAAGGAAGAATGGTTACAAAATTCTCCACCTTACTCTTAATTGAATCAAATTCAAATAGCTCCACTTAAAAGGTAAATGTATTTTCTTTTAATTCTAATTCATACAGCCATGGTGGATAGTGATGGAGAAAGAGTAGGCCGGGCCAGTAGTACCTCTGTTTTGGTCATCAAATCTGTTAAGGGCATGGTTCACAACTGGAATGCAAGTTGTGCATTCTCTTTGTGGTTCATCCAAAGGAGGAGTGGCAGTGATGGAGGTGGAGGGTTCTAAGCTATTTTATAATAATTTGTAGTAGGGAGGGATTAGGAAATTCCTCATTCATTAGAGCCCTCCCCTCTTACAACTAACAACATTTTCTAATGACCCCATGTCTATCTGAGAACTAGAAATCTTATTTATGATTTATGGATTATTCCACTTGAAGATTATAAAGAAGGAAGCTTTTTGTATTATTTAGAAATATGTGTACATATATATTCATCTCTATAAACCATCTGTGATGATGGCAGAGAAGGCATAGATAAAAATGTTAAACCCAAGTTGAAACCAAGCTGGCATTCAGAGGGACCATCTAGTGAGTGAGGAGGCCCAGGGTTCAGAGCAGAGGGTGAGGTGGAAAAGATACCCATGCTCAGTCCACAGCTGGCAAATACAGTACATACGTCTTACCATCAGCATCCCATGTCACAGTGACACCCAACTGAGCAGGTAAAAAGCTTTCAGGAAGGCTGCTTAGCTGGAGTGCTTTCACAGCCTGTTCTAATCTGAGGGTTCTGTAGAGGACAGCCCTACTGCTGAGTGTGGGTCCGAAGGCCCAGAACAACTCGGACCCCAGTTGTCACCAGTGGGGAACTCCCTTCTTGACCAGAGCTGGAGGAGGCAGCAGACTCCTGAAAGGGAATAGCTGGTCTTATGCTGAACCATTCTCTCTTTTCCATTCTATCTTCCCTCTGTCCTATGGAGCTGGGAAAAGAACCAGAAAGAAGCTTCTGTCTTTATTTAATTTAGGTAATCCTCCTCTTGCTCCTGCCACATGCCAAAGAATGTAAGCTCCTTATGTCCTCATTGCGTTAGAACAGTTTCTTGCACATAATTGATTCTCAGTGAATTTTGTTAAAATGAATTGAGTCTGCAGTCAATCTTACTGCACTTGTGGTTCTGCTTTCTTTACCTCAGTAATACTGACAATGCAGGGTAGTTTTGTGGTGCTTTCCACTTAAGGGTCCAGCTCTCTGTTTTTGCTTTTGAAGATCTGGAAGAAGTTATTTCTTACCTGCTCTAGCTGAGGCCCTGAGTACTCATTAAGTGTTTATTTAGCCATTGAGAAATGTTCATCTCAGGTAGGAATGGCCATTTTCCTGAGAGATCGTGACAGGCTGAGCCAATACAAAGACCCCTCAAAAATGTTTAAATGCCAGTTTATACAAGCAAACAAATGCGAATATTTATTCAGAAAAAAATGTTCTCTCCAGTGCAAATTCAAAGAAATACTAATTAAAGCAAATTTGATGTGCCATTTACAACCACTAAATTAGGAAACATCTTAACATGATAATCAAATATGCTAATATGTTTGTAGTGAATCGGATTTATTTTCACAGCTGTCTTTGGAAGCAATATGACAATTATTAATCAGTGTCTACCAATAGGGTCTTAGTAAGCACAACTCCACAGTGTGAATGGTGGCCCTGCACATAAGAGCGTTTGTCTTGGAATCTTTGCTCCTGGGGTCTTTTCCTGAAGGACATAACGCAAAAGAAGTTAAAAACTGTATGTGAAGATGTTGAAGACTTCCAGCGCTGGTAATATTACAGACTTGGTTGCCTGAAAACCTTCCCACTACAAACATCTTGAAATGATAGGTAAAATATAACAAATATCAGTTAAAACAAATAAATTAGAGTTACATATATCAACATGACTAAATTTCAAAAATATAATGTTACCAAAAAGAAAAGGTACATACACTATGATGACATTTAGGAAAAAATTTTAAATGCTAAATAATATTACATATTGCTTTTTGATACATACACCTATAGAAAAAGTGTAAAACCAGCTCAGGAATAATACAAAATTCACATTAGTGATTACTTCTTGGGGGGATCTGGGAGTATTTTGTCAAGAATGAGTTTTCTACCATATCTTTAACTTTTATTTCTCTTAAAAACAAAAGATCTGAAGCAATATGGCATAAAATGTTAAGATTTGACAAAAGAAGGTGCATCCTAGAAATATTTTATAAGGAAAAGTATTCACTATAGTGTTTTAACAACAAACAATTAGAAACATCCTAAATATTCAATAAATTTTTGAATGATTAGATAAATCATGCCACTTAAAATTTGTACATTATTCAGTCATTAAAAATGAGCATTTATAAGGCATATGGTGTAATCACAATAGAGCTAGGCAGTTTTGTAAACACAGTCTCCATAGACAGACTCATTCAAAGAAATGTCACTCTGAAATCTAAGAAATTATTAAAAAACCAATCTGTCTCTTCTAATTTCTCTCAAACTGTTCCTAAGAGCTCCTCCACTCTTAAAGCACAGTAAAAGCTCTTAAGATGATCTTTCTGCATCTCAGTCTTACTTTCTCACAGGCAGGTTAGCTCCACATTTTTAACACGACTCCAAGACCAGTCCCACAGACTATCTTCTCATTCCTTCTTTCTCAGGATCTGAATTTATTTATTGTTTCTATTGCCCATAACTCTGAGCCCTTTCCAACATAAACCACTCAAGTGCCTTCCAAAACCTTTCCTTCTTCCTACTCATCCATTGTTTCAATTCCACAAATTAAAGGCCCTGGAACTGAATTGCCAAAGAAAGAATTCTTAACCAGTGGAGGAATGAGAGTGGCCATGAACACACAGCATTAATAATTTATTTTTCCTACTAATAAAAACAAGTGAAACGTTTATGATCTATTGTTAAGCAAAGAAAATTACACTATAGATTCATGTTTACTATGACTTAATTATAGATTCAAGCTGAAATGGGTTCCATTTCAAGTAATGAGGTGGCTAGGTATTTGGATCCACTTTCCCAGTGGAAAAAAAACAAAGTAAAAATGGAAGGTAAAATATTAAAAAGTATATTTAAAAAAAAAACATTAAAGTGCTAAATAGTAATGAATTTTTGAGCCAATAGCTAGGTGAAGGTGGGAACTGAAAAAGCTGCAGCCACAGTTCCCGGAGGGCATTTTCCACATCTGCCCGACACGAGCTTCAGTTTTCAGGACTCAAAAGGCACACGGAAGAGCAGACAAGGTTCACAGCTCACTCAAGGTGGGAGTCTAGCAGAAGATCCTCTTAGAAAGTGCCAAGACCTGGGAGGGTCACACTCTTAAGTAACGGTGCCCCGAAAGCTAATCTGCCCAAACTCTTGACTCTAGAGGAATACCATGAGCAGAGTAAAGGAAAACAAACAAGCAACCTATTAACCAGAAACTCATATCTACAGGGATTTGCAACCCAAATTTACATTATCTATGTGGTCCAAAAACTCTTATCTATGAGCTTAATTTATAATTATCCCAGAATAGTAATGCCCTGAGGTACCAGGAAGAAGCAATACTGATCTTCTTTGAAGGTATGCGCTTCATCCTATGCCTCACTGAATTTTCATAAATGATTTTCCCAAGAAAAGTAAAAAAGTAACTAGACTCACTGCGATGGTTCCTTTCATATGTCAACTTGACTGGACTAAGGGATGCCCAGAGAGCTGATAAAACATTATGTCTGGGTGTGTCTGTGAGGGTGTTTCTGAAAGAGATTAGCATTTGAATCAGTAGACTGAGTAAAGAAGATCTGCCCTCAACAATGCCAGCAAGCATTATCCAATCCATTGAGGGCCCAAATAAAATTAAAATGGTTCAGGAAGGGCAAAGTTTTGCTCTTTTCTTGTGCTGGGAGGTCCATGTTCTCCTGCCCTCATACATTGAGGCTCCTGGTTCCTGGTGTTTGGATTTGGACTGAATTATACAACTGGCTTTCCTGGCTCTCCAGCTTGCAGACAGCAGATTGTGGGACTTTGTGGCCTCCCTAACTGTGTGAGCCAATTGCTATAATAAATCTTTTCATATATTTTTCTCTTATTGATTCTGTTTTTTGGGGAAACCCTGACTAATACACTCACCATAAGCAAGAACTTGCAGAAACAAAAGAGGAACAGACCCATAAGCCTATATTGGGATTTTCAGACATAAACTATGAAACCGTTTGCTTACTTTATCAAACAAAAGAAAAGATAATCTAGAAAATATCTGCAGGGAACAGGAAACTATAAGCTTTTTAAAACAGAGTTTTAAAAAGAACCAAACAGAATATCTTGACTTAAAGAATACTTAACATTTTAAAAATTGGATGGACAGATTTAACAGCAGATTCAACATAGCTGGAGAGAGGATTAGTAGACTAGGGGGAAGGTCAAAAAAAGTTATTCAGAATGTAGAATGGAGAGATGAAGAGATGGAAAATATGAGAGGATATGAAATATGGAGGATAGAGTGAGAAAGTCCAAATACATTTGTTAGGAGTTTGAAATAAGAGAAAGAATGGTGTGACACAAAGGCAATGGCTGAGAGTAGATCACAGATTCTAGATGCTCAAAAATGAGAAGCAGGATAAATAAAAAAAAAATTCACTCATAGGTATTTAATAATGAAACTATAGAAAATCAAAGTCAAAAAGAAGATTTTAAAAGTGGCAAGAATTTGTGACAACATGGATGAAACTTGAGGGCATTATGCTAAGTGAAATAAATCAGACAGAGAAAAACAAATACTGTATGATAGCACCTATATGTAGAATCTGAAAAAGCCAAACCCATAGAAACAGAGACTAGAATGGCAGTTACCAGGGGCTGGAGGGAGGGGGTGGAAATGAGGAGAAGTTGATCAAAAAGTACAAAGTTCAAGTTATAAGGTGTACAGCAGGGTGACTATAGTTAACAATACTGTACTATATACTTGAAAGTTGCTAAAAGAGTATATCTTAAATGTTCTCACTCCAATAACAACAACAAGAAAATGGTAAGTATATGAAGTGAAGGATGTGTTAAGTAACCTTACTGTGGTAATCATTTCACAATATATACATGTATCAAATCATCACATTGTACACCTTAAACTTACATAATGTAGTATGTCAATTATATCTCAATAAAACTGGAAAAAAATTTAAAAATGAAAGCAGCAAGAGCAAAAACAATTGATTACCTTGAAAGGACTGATAGCTTGACAGCCAGCTTCTCAACAGCAGCAATAAAAGTCAGAAGATAATGGAATGATATCATTAATGTGTTCAGAAAAAATAAGTGTGCTAACGTAGAATTCTATACACGGCAAAATATCTTTTAACGATGAGGGTGAAATAAAGAGATTCTCAGACAAACAAAAATTGAATTCTTTACCCGCAATCCCTACAAAAGAAAATTCCAAAGGTTGTACTTGAGGTGGAAATAAAGTGAATCCAGAAAGAATGGCTTAGATATAAGAATAAATAAAGAGAAAAGAAAATAGTTAATATATGGGTAAATCTTAATAAGCATTGACCCTGGAAAGCAATAGTATCTTCAGTGGCTTTTTAAAAAAAGCAAGACAGAGTTTAAATAAATAACTAAAATAAAAATTTAGATAGCTTCCAACTTAGAAGAGCTAAAAAAAATTTGAAAAATACTCAAGCAATCCTCAAAAAGACAAGAATAGAGAAAAAAAGAAACTCTTCATAGACTAGCAGGAACAAAGAAGAAATACAAAGATGTAATTACACTAAAGCTATATGAATTGTATCCTCCAGTTAAGAGAAAAAAGAATGCCTGCTTGGATACACAAAAACCCCAGCCAAGAGACAAATCTAAATCATAAGAATAAACAATGGTTGAAAGTCAAAGGATGGAAGAGACCGCACTTGATAAAGTCTAAAGAAAAGAAGATTGATGTGGCTGTATTAATTTCAGACAAAAGCAACTTTCAGGCATAAAGCATTACTAAAAAATAAAGCAGGTTGCTCTTGAATGATAAAATGTTCAATTTACAAGGGAGGTCTAATAATTTAAAATTGACATGCATTTAATAATTTAGTCTCATAATACGTAAAGTAAAAATTGACAGGCCTACCAGGAGAAATAGACAAATCCAAAATCAGGTAGTAGATTTTAACATAGCTCTCTGTAATTGGTAGAAAGAGCAGAACACTAAGGAAATGTGCAAAGAAGAAAATATTGGTGGGGTCATGCTTTTTTTTTCTTTTTAAAAATTTCCTCCCAGTTTAAATTTACAATTACAGTTGAACAAGAAACAGGAGCTCAGGTGAGATCTCCATGGCTTTGTGTCTTGGGGGACTATAGAAGCTGAAGTTGCCTGTCTGTTCCTAAACATCTCGGTGTCTGCGAGTGATTACGAAAAGCAGAGGGGGAGGAAAGAACACGTGGATCAGGTGTGAGCATTTTTTTCAAGTATTCCCCTTCCTGCTTTTCCCACTAACTTTGGTTTTGGAAAGTCCCTTGTGCCACTCTAAAGAAAACCAAGATGCCTCCCCCAGGAATGTGCCATGCCTGGCTGGGGGCTCTGTCTACTTTGATCCTGACTCCAGGAGGGAAATGGCCCAAAAAGAGCTGGAATCTAAGGGCTGGCGTCCAGTTCTGTGGTGGAAACACACGCTTCCAAAGCTGTGAAAAATTCCCCTTGTGCTAAGTTATTTTGCTTCCCACCCAGAACATAAAAAGGGGGCCTTGTTCTCTGTGAGGGGGTGTGCAGTTCACTGGTATGAGGTAAAGGCACTTTATATTATTTTATTGTCTGTGCAAAATGAACTGTTACCTCCCAGATTATTACACAGCAGTCTTACAGTCTTAGTATCTGAGGAACACAACCAGGGGCCGGAACGGTTCACCAGAGACTGAACTAACGCTGAAGTGTGGAAGGGAGCCATTCCAAGATGAAAGATGTTCCCCGGTGCCGAGTGAGGTGATGGAAAAATAAAACACCAGACAAGTATGTACACAAATGTGGAAAGCGCACCTCTTCTCCACCTTCATACAGTACTTAGGGCTTGCTTTTGTAAAGTGCCTTTCATACAAACTGCTTCCAAAACCACTTTACAGTTAATAAAAAGCTCTGTATTAGTCATTGTTGATGTACAGTAATAAACCATGGTAGAGGGAGAGGAAAAAATGACATTCAGGAGATGACACTGACAGTTGACACTGCTGTCAGCTGTCTGTGTGGTGGGGACAGGTTGAAGATCTGGTGCTGGGGCACAGCAGGGCTGGTCTAGATCATAGACTCTCCTCTTGCAGGGTCTCATGCAGCTCTGTCAAGCAAGGAGAACCATTTTTTGAGCAGTAACCACAAAGATTGGCTTCTCAATATTCCTCACTCTTCCTCACCTCCCTGTGCCCCCTGCCTGTCCAATGTGCAAGGCAGAGATACCAAACCACACACAATTGCCACTCATTAGGTCAGTTTTAAGTATAACTTTAAGTATAAGTTGAAGGTGAAAGCTTGAAGACAGGTACACACAAAAGAAAATTTGGGAGAAGAAACTTGACTAAATTTAGCCAAGACCCATACTCAGTCTTGAGCCACCTTCAGGTCCCAGCAAGAGATTTGTAAACAGTGAACCTCTGTAAAACACAGTTTATTCTGGAAGTCGAGATACAATCTGAGTGATTCATTTTATAAGGTAGAAGTGAAGAGTGTTTGAAGTTAAGAGCAATTTCTCTTTGGCGATTGTGAAATGGAAACAGTAGATGGCGATGTTGCCTTTATCTTGCAGGGAAATAGCTGTTAGAAGCTGGTGGGCTGAGGCAAGCACATTTAAAATCTCTGGTAGAAATGTTTCAGTTGTGTTCGAAATGTACCTATTGTATCCCACTGGAAACTAAAAAGTTCCCCCCAACTTTTCATGAGCTTTTTATACCTTTCTGCAGTGTTGAGGCTGTGCTTTTATATTGAAAATTGTGACCAGTATTTGTAGGTATAGGGAAGGAATTTATGCTAATCCCAGGCCATTTGCTCTGACTTCTTAATATACTCATCCAAGGAGGCAGGCAGTAGCTGACAAAAATCTATCAAATTACCAGTTTTGAAAAAGTACTCTGGATATTTGTTTGGACGAAATGGTAGACAAATTGCGGAGCTGATATACTTCTACAATAGCAAATTTCAGGAACTAATAATAAAAGAGCAATGGCAATAATTATATTACAAAAATGTTTGCTATGAGCTAGGCACTGTGCCAAGTATTTTACAAGTCAGCTATTATGTAATTCTCAGAGAAACCTGTAAGGTAGGTATCATTTCTCCCACTTTACAGACGAGGTCACTGACTTTTAGAAAGTTTAAAGATTTTTCCTGAAATTTTACAGTTAGTCACTGGCTTGGCCAGAATTCTATTTTAAGCCTGTCTGACTTTTCTACTGGCTTCTCCGAACTATGAAAAGAATTTTTCTCACTTTTCTAAAGCCAGTCAAGATAAAGGCAAGTTTACTGTTTCCAGAATAAACCTTCAAAATTTAGATATGAGATACATAAATTTCAGAAATGGGGAATAAAGAAGGCTGTGGGGCTGGAGGAAATTTTTTTTTTTTAATTTTTAGAACCTATTGTATCCTACCCAAAATAATCAGATCAAGTTTGTGTATATTTGTGTGTGTGAATGTGTATCATATATATATGATATATATACCTAATATGGCAATGTCATTATATACTAAAAGGTCTGTCTGCTTATCTTTTAATGACTTTATTGCTAATTCAAAAGAGCTATGTGGCGCAAAAATAAGTTTCCACAAACTGCCATCTCACAAATCAGTATACATCTTTCTTAAACATTCTACCTTTAAGTATAAGTTCATGTCAAGGAAACGCTTTTCCCACAGTGACACTAGGCAATAACTTTTTCTTATTGGCAAATTGCTATTTCCTGTGAGTCTATAATGATGCACGGCATTAGAACCTAGCATTGCCTCCTTTCCACTGGGGGTTGAGGGTAACAACAGGTAAACCCACAACCAGGACAAGGAAACTCACCCAGAGTCTCCACAGTACAGAATATATGTACCTCCTTTGTGAAGTCAAGGAAGCTCATTAGAACCAATCAAATCCTTCTGAAATGTCAGCACCATGGGAAAGAATTCCCTGCGTATGTACTTGTGAAGTTAGTTACACTTCAGATACGCACAATGAGCAAAGTGTAAAAAAGCCCTTTCAAAGTTGCCTTTGGAATATCTTGACTCGGAGAACTTAGTTTGGAAGAATTGGAAAGGCAGAAAAATCTGCCAATCTAGTTCCCAGTGGGAGTTTGCTCATGGCTTTTAATGTGATGTCAGGGCCAACCAAACCACTCCACATCTCCTTTAATTTACTTCAGTACAGTTCATGAGTCTTTATGGGAAAGGAGACAAATGTGGGTGACTACAAACCCCAAACCTGACATAAGAGTCCAGGCCCACACCACGTGTTTATCCAGGCCCACACCACGTGTTTACAAGGTCAAGGCAAAAGTACGAATGGAAGCCCCGTACCATATTTTCTCATTGTGACGTTAAAATCAAGCTAAAAACTGTTGAATAAAACATGTTCTGTCATACTAAGTTGACAAATGTACCTTCCTAATGGCCCGGGAGGAGTCTGGATTCTCAGAGCCCGCAAGGTTCTGCCCCAGAACATGGACATGCGGGGAGAGCCGAATCTTGGCTGCCCAGGAGAACTTGTACATGTGTGGGGACACCCCAGTCTAATGTCCATGTTCTTCTGTCCATTCTCACAAACAGCTGCTCCTTGGGGCTTGTGAACTGCCCTTTGGAGGAAGGACCCAGAGAAGAAGCTGGTGCAGGTTCTAGAAGCTGGCTGGGGCTATTAGAGTGGGAAGTTCTGGGTACCATGTTTGAGTTGGGGGTGGGGTGAGGGCTCTGGGTCATCATGCTCCCTTGACCCTGCAGACTTTCCACTCCATGGAGAGGGGCACAGCAGAGTATGACCAAGGAGGGAACACAAAATACAGGGCCTAGCTGGGCCCTTTTACATGGATCTAAATGCACCAAGTGTAAGATGCTCTGTAAGTAGTCAAAAGTATCTGTAAAGGTCAACTTTCTCTGTAGAAAAGGAGGTCACGAGAAGAGACAGAAGGTCAAGAACAGGAAGGGAAGGCAGGAAGAAGAGTCAAGAGAATCTCTCTCAGCAGAGGCAGGAGGGGGGTAAAGTAATGAACTTGCACAGCTCAGGCAGAGGAGACCAGAGATGAGCCAAGGGGCCTGAGGAAAGGTATTGAACCCCTGAATTGTGGGCCCAGCATTTTAGAAGTTAGAAAAGCATGCGCATCTTTTCGAAGGATTGTCATTAAAATAAAAGGAAACCCCAGTGTTACAGGAGTTAACCTTTTGCTTATCAGAAACATGCATTACAATCATGCTTGTATTTCAAGTTAGGAGGGACAGAGACACTCAGGGTTCCTCAGTCACATATGGTGGGAAGAAAGTCTAGAATAGCCTGGGCAACCCCACAGAGAGGCCTCCTGGGGAGCTGCACCATTGTCATTCACCCCGGCCCCAGCCACTCGGCTGGACCCAAGAAGCATCTGGTCTCATTTCTATTCATAATCAGGTGGCCATTGCACATGCCCCGCCCCCACTCTTAGGACTCAGCCTCTCTCTCCCACCACTTTCTACTTCTACTCTTTAGTGTGGCCCATATGCAAACCTTTCTAAGTGAGACTCTGATTGGATTGTCCTTATCCACTATGAAACCCACTGTTGGGACACAAAATCTTGTCAGGCCCCTCCCAGTTCCCTGGTCCAGGTGGTGATTATTAGCTGAGCACTTCAAATCCACCCTGGCCACAGTGACCAGCCACTTGACCTGTGGCTGAGGTAGGCCTCGGACTCATGCCTGACCTAATTCACGGGCCCAGCTCCTTTCCCACAGTTGGTTGCACGAGGCAACCTAGACTAGTCCAGACCCGAGGCCAGTAAGCATGAAGGTCAGTGGTTTATTGATTTTCTAAAATGAGGCAAACCTTGCCCATGTCTTTTAAAGCTCAGCAAAAGGCACAACACATAAAGGAAGCGATGGAACAGAAGAGGCATCAGGCTGTCTGAACGCTCTCCAGTGTTCTCCTTTGGTTTCTTACTCTGTCCAACGAAAGGTTTGGATTAAATGGTCTCCAGGTCCTTTCAGGGCGTGGATTTCTATGATTTGACTTCATGTCCCGGGCCGCAGTGTCATCTTACGGAGGCGAACACTGAGTGTTCCCTGATGCTGGTGTCGCACCATTCCCATGCTGTAACGGCCCGCTCTGCTTTCATAACCCCCTTGGAGAAAGGCGTCACCTCCCTGTCCTCTTTCCTTCAGGAACTCAGTTGTGTGCCAGACCTCTGGAGGTCATTTTCAAAATCCACATCTCAGAAAAAACACAGGCCTTTGGTGACCACAGTGTTGAGGGAGCCTGGCAGAGATTTGCCAGGAGCCACGCTGTTGATTCTGGCAGGGTTTCTGCCCTGAAGTGGACAGGGCACAGGAGACAAGCCTCCCTTGCTGCCACTCCCCGTTCTTGCTCCCCTGCTGTGCAGTAAGGCCTGGGTTTCTGAGACCCCCCCAGTGGGAGCCAAGCAGCTCGCCTCAGGCCAGGGGTTTGTGGACTGCGCCCGTGGCCTCCTGAGCCAGCCTTAATGTGCTCAGCTGAGCTTGTGCCCACAGACCCACTGCTGGAAGATGACTCAGGGCCAGCTGCAATCAGACCCTGGGCCAGTCAGGTCTTATGAAAACTGGAATATTGCAGATCACACCTAAAGTGTACATCATATAAAATGAATGTAGTGGGGGGATGTGAAGAATTAACCGGGGTTCCCCACCTCTTTCCACCACTATGTCCTTGCCAACTGGACTGAGACCAGAGCCTGGCATTGTCCCTCAGGCTGGGGAGAAGTGTCAAGAGGGAGCCAGAGAACAAAGATAGCAGAGTCTGCGCTTTTAATTTTAAAGCCTTGGGTTCAGGTATTTTTAGGAGCTCAAGACAATCAGCCACAACTAGTACCCGTCCTATCCCCACCTCCACTAGGCACAGGGGTCCTAGGCTGGGGGAAGGAGTTGTTGAGGAGGGAAAGGAAATAAGAGTTTGAATTGACTGTGCATGTGGTGGTAGTCAAAGAGGAGGGAGGACTCTGAACCTGAGCCTATCCTTGTATTTCCTGGGCCAGACCTGGGGAGGAAATAATAATATCCCCAAAGGGTTTGGTGGTTCCAGAGCAAAGCAACCCTGTGATTTGATTCCCAGAGTGCAGCCTTGGGAAGAAATTCCGTGTCCAGCGTGTACTCTGTGAGGTTAGTAGACCTGAGAGAATCTCACAGAGCCCCCAGCAGGCCCAGCCTCACCCCTCAAAGTCTGTGGGAGAGCACCCAAAAGTTTCAGTGGCCTACTGATTAGGGCATAGAAGAGAGCAGAAAGAGAGAGCCTACAACTCCTGGGGGGCCATGGCTGTCAGGTAGGGTGGGCACAGAGTAAGCTGCATGGACCTGACAGATGGAGGCCAGACGTCCCTGGACGTGTCAAGGGATGCCCATGCGACATGTGGAGGGCTGGTGGCAGCCAAGGGCCACGATAGGAGGACTGTGTCATGGGAATCAAGTGGATTGCTCCCCTCTGCATGCCACAGCCTTGGGTACACCCCCAAGTCTTCTCGCTCTCAGTCCCAGGGTTTTGGCAGTGAGTGTGTGTGGGTAATCTTGTATTTGTATGTGGGTAATCAAGTATTTTGTTTGCTTATAACTTTTTGAAAATTATACTTTAGCATCCTTAGAGTCCCTCTCCAGACCTAATGACTCACTTGGCATAAAGAAACAAACTAATCTGGCTCTATCTAGCCCCCCTTATTAGAATGTGTGTTGGGGTACTTGTCGCCCTTTGTCCTTGGTTGCAATTCCAAGAGAGGAAATGTCCCACTTAATATCCTGTTTCAAGTAGGTATTATCACCATTTTACACATGAAGAAAGTGAGGTTCAGAGAAGTGAAGTGTGTTGCCCCAAGGCTGCACAGCTAGAGGTAGCAGAGGTGGGATTCGCACTCCAAGACTGCACATTTCCCAAGTCTTTGCTTTTCCATGGCACCACACAAACTGTCTCCTAGCCCGAGTCAAACATCAAGTTGTATATGAAGAAATAATCCAACATAGAGTAACCTTTCAGCATACACACACAAAGAAAAGAAAGAATAGAAAGGAAAATCCCCACCCAATTCCAAACAAAACAAAACAAATTCAAACTCCAGAAAATAATAAACTCTTCTTTCCATGCTTTATCCACAGGCACCCCAAATACAACACGTCCCACACTGAGCTCATGTCCTTTCTCCCACCCCAGTCTGCTCTTCCTCCGGTGTTTCTGAACTTGGTTGGTGGCAATACCACCCAAGCAATGTCCCCTCAAATTAGAAACCAGGTTGTCATTTTTCACTTCTTTCTCTCTAACCCTCTTCTCTGTTAGTGCCAAACTATTAGCCTTCAGAGTTGGAATACTCCTCAGTAAATCCTTTTCTTTCTGTTTATTTCTTCGGCCAATACTTAAGAGTGGTCTTCAGACTTTTTTTTTTTTGCATAAATATCACCTAAAATAATTTTGAAAAACTATGTAACTCCCATATATTATTAAGCTTCCCTCTAAAATGTTTCATCATAATTTCAAGTATTTGCAAAGATTCTAATCCAACATATTACGAATACTGACATTTGAAAAGAAAAGCATTTCATTACTCATTATTACTCTTTAAAAGTATCCAATAAAATCTAAATACTAGTGATTGATATTCACCATCATTCCTTTAAAAAAATGCATGTTTCAACAAATGGTGTCAGTACAATTGGATATCCATGTGAAAAAATTTGAAACTCAACCCATACCTCATGTTTTATACAAGAATTAACTCAAAATAATCATAGACCTAAATTTAAAACCTAAAACTATAAAACTTCTAGGAGAAAATCTTTGTAATCTTGGGTTAGTAAAGTGATTTTAGATGTGACACAAAAAGCACAATCTGTGAAAGAAAAAAATTGACTAATTAGACCTTACCAAAATTAAAAATTTTTGCTCTGTGAAAGACACTGTAAAGAGGATGAAAAGACAAGGCACTGACTGGGAGAAAATATTTGTAAATCATATACCTGGCAAAGGTCTTATATCTCTCAAGATTTTATAATAATTTAAAAAACCCAATCCAATAAAATTTTTTACAAAATATTTGGAAACTTCACTAAAAAAAGATTCATGGATGGCGAATAAGCACATGAAAAGAGGTTCAGTGTCTTTAAGGAAATGCAAATTAAAACTACAATGTGATACCACTAAAAACCTATTAGAATAGCTAAAATTAAAAAAACAAAAACCAAAAATCTGACAACACTAAGTGCTGGTGAGAATGTGAAGCAACTGGAACTCTCATGCATTGCTGGTGAGAACGTATAACTGTACAGCCACGTAAAATGGTAAATGTAAAATGGTACAACAGTTTGGCAGTTTCTTTTAAAGTTAGACATGTACTTGCTACATGACTCAGTGATCCCACTTTTAGGTGTTTACCCAAGTGAGATGAAAACTTATGCTCTACACAGATGTTTATCCAGGCTTTATTCATCATGGCCAAAACCCAGAAACAACTCAGATGTCCTTCAACTGGTGAATAGACGAACAAACTATGATCTATCCACACAATGGAATACTACTGAGCAAGAAAAAGGAATGGACTATTGATGAGCACAGTAAAATGGTTGAAGTCAGACCCCAAAGGTTGTATGATTCCATTTATATGACATTTTGGAAAAGATAACACTATTTTAGAAAAGATAATACTATAACACTATATCAACCATTGATACAGTGGTTACCAATGATTGGGATTGGGAGAAGGATAGACTACAAGGGGGAAGTATATGAAAATTTGGGGGGGTGATGCAGCTATTCTATATCTTGATTGTGGTGGTGAATACACTTGCCAAAATCCATAGAATGATAAACCACAGAGAATTTTACTGTATGTAAAATTTAAAATATACGTACATCTACATGAACTACATCTTCATCAATAATTGAAGATTTTTACATCATCCCTTTTTCTCTTTAATTTGCATTTCCATTTTACTCCCTCCAAGAATTTTATTCTATTGTAATATATTTTTATACTTGAAAGTCTGTTATTGATAACCCCATTATACTTCTTTTATGAAGTATATATAAATTGAAAATTAAAACATTTTTAAAAATTTCTTGTGATCATAAGTCTATATGCTGCTTTAAAATGCTGGTTAGACTTATTTCTGCCATTAATAGCAGTTCAAAATGGACCAAAACAGTAGAAATATATTATAAATTTTGTTAATTAACAAATATAAATTTATATGAAAAGACATTTACATAAAAAGTAAAGTTTTTTAGGAAACGTGTCTCCTAATGTGATGGATGTTTATATTTTGAATTGTCCTTTTGTTTGCATCTTCTCCCTCATCCTGAAGTCTTTCTGTCTGAGGACACCACACCATAGTAAGATTTTGGGTGGTGAGAGGGATGCCTTTCTTTCTTTCATCAGGTGGGAAAAAGGTGATTGTGGAAGGAGAACCAGTCCAGCCACTGCAGGCGTGTTCTCAGGCTGACAGTTTGAGGAAAGAGAACAGATGGATGTTGAAGATCAGCCTGGGTAGCGCTTGGAAAGACTTGGATACCTGCAGCCTTAGAGTTCAGACTTCCCCATCTCTGCCCTGGCCATTTCAGCAGCTTTAATCCCTAGTGTCCCTTCTGATCCATTCCCCACCCAACCATCCAGCTTATCTCTCTGAATGACAAACTTGACCATTTTCCTCCTTGGCTTACAAAGTTCATTGCCAAAATCTTCCCTCTCCCCACCCACCCTCCATAGACAACACCCTCTTATCTACTATATCCAGACTCCTGAACTGCTCCCTTCACGATCTGGTCATGAACACGCCCATTATACCCTTATCTGCCCCCACCTCTGCCCTTATCCCCTTGCCTTCCCCTCGAGTCTGAGCATTTTGAGAGTATTTTCCACACTTTTCTTAGCTCTGTATTCCTGGGCCTAGCAGAGTGCCTGTCATGTAACAGTCTTTTGGGGAGTAGCAGAAAATTGATGTCAGAGAAAGGGAAAGAAGAATACCATTATTTCTTTCCAAATCGCCATAAAATGTTTCAGTGTGGAGTAGAAAGAGACAGAGAGTGCTTACACCTATCAAGCATTGAGGTTTATAGGATCCTAAAATGATTGGTCTATGCCTGTGTGGCATTTTAACATTTTTATGGAAAGGATATGCCAGATGTGGGCCTTGCCTCTTTGGGCTGTAAAGTCTGACTGGGAAGGGGCCACATGTGTGTTCTCTCCATTTCTTCACACAGGGTGGGCTCTAAATATATATTAAATGACAATGAATTGCCAGAGGGTTAGGCTGGTTTGTTACTCTTGGCAGTCGGGTTAACCATGGTGATGTTAATAATGAAATTCCCTTTTGAACACAGCCCCTTTTCATCCACAATGTGACATAATGTGGCTTTGAAGTCTCATTTTATGAAGGGGAGAACAAAAAGAATGTTAGCGTTATAAATTTCCAATACTGGGTTTCCCCTGCATCCATCTTTTAATTTTACTTTCACAGACAAGGCTCAGTCACAGAGATAGGGACCTCTCCTGTTCTGTCCAAGAAGAAAACTGAGTGAAGGGAACAACTGCCAAGTCACTCACAGCCTGCGATTTGTACAACAGCCTCCGCAACAGCGTAGGAAGGCTGCTTGCTGAGCCCTGGACTCCAAAACAAGTTCGTGCCACCAGAAGGGGCCAGATATTCTCAGAGGAGGGGGATGTCATGGAGTCAAGTGACAGCAGCAGTCACCAGCCCTCATGGTGGGATCAAGGTCCAACCACAGAATGCCTTTGGGTTCCTGGCTCCAGTCCCCCACAAGAGGCTGACTGGCATTCTTACAATAGTTAGTTTTGCTTATCGTAAAAATCCACAAGTCTTTACCCAATTTGGCATCTCCAGAAAATGCGTCACAGACACTTCTGTGCCTTTTGGAAGCCCTGGGGCTTCCTGACAAGGTGAGTAAAAGAAGTCACTAGCAGAGGCAGCCATAGGCCTGTAGGTTAGTAGGTTAGTTACCATCCATTGTCAGCCTGACCTTCCCTCTGGTCCCAGGCTGATAGCTGCTTGTGATATGTAGGTTTGAGAGACCTCCCAAATTACTGAGATTCCCAACAGCTTTAAAGGGATCAGTGCATAAGAGTGTAAATTTTGTAGATGGAATGAGTCTGGAAATTCAAGTAGAGAAACGTGCTTGCTTTTTAACTGAAAGAAGACAGTGCTATATACAGATGGGTGGAATCAAGGGAGGTGGTAAGAGGGTCACAGAGAAAGAACTGAGTGTTCAGTATTAAGAAAAAGAAAAGACTACTTCCTTCTGTCCCACAGCCAGATGGATACAGTGCAGCTCTCCGTTATTAAATGCCCTCACAAGAAAGCTAAGGGTACAGAGAGACAGCCTAGTGGGGAACGGGGCAGGTTTCTGGAGGGTGGAGGTGCCGATGTCTTATCCTTTCAGGGTCCAGGTCTCTGGAAGTAGGGAAGACACTGCTTTTCTGGGAGAGGGGATTGTGCTAAAAGGGGCGGGCAGGCCTAAGTATATGCCCAGAGGCCTAGGGGGATGTGGCCCATTGCCATAGAGAGGAGGGAGTGAAGTATTTATTCTAGGAGGTGTGACGGGAATAGAACCCTGGCCTGGATCATGCCGGTGCCTCCTCTACAATTTCCACCTCTGACCACAGGATTTCCTTGAGAAAGTTGTAGCCCCTTGAAGAATTATAGCATCGTATGTATTTCTCTATCCTTTTTCCCATACTCACTCTGAATGTCATAGTATGAGATCGGTCCTCGTGAAGGAAGCTCAGAGAAGCTGGAAGCTTTTGAGTTAAGGAGTATAAGGCAAAAAATGAGTCAGACAAGAAATAGACTCATAAACACAGGTCAAGTTGGGAGGAACCATAGGAATGATCTGGGTACAATGCGTTTATGCTACAGATAAATTAAACAAAACAAAGCATCAACAAAAAGTTTCTTACCTGGGTCACACAGCCAACGTAGTAGGGGAATCAGAACAAGAATCCATGCTTAGCAATTACTAATTCAATACAATTTGTTTTTCACCAAGCTGTTTTAGCAATAGGTCCATACTAACCTCTATGTGTATATGTGTGTGTGTGTGTGTGTGTGTGTGTGTGTGTGTGTGTTTATGAGAGAGAAACAGAGAGAGAGGTGGAGATGGGTACCTGTGGGTCCACGGCACACCCACACACATACTTCTGGGCTGATCTATACTAATCTTTAGCAATGACACACTTGGCCATTGGTGGGATCTCTGACCTCATAACACACCTACCCCCAGCCTGGCTGTAGCGATGGACAAATATAGGTACGTCTGCTCTTTTGGCTCCTTTTTGATGAGGCTGACTCACTGACTTCACAAGCTGCTGGCTAGCTTAGGGAATGGTTCACTTCCCCTGGAAGAAGTCACTGACTCTTAATATGTTTATGGCCCCTTGACTGTTGATAGGAGGGACCCAGGCTTGCCCCCACTCTGGCCTCTGTGACATATGGTCTTGGGTGGGCCGCAACATATACTCCTACTCTGAAGCCCTGTTGTCCACCTGACCTGCTCTGGCCCTACCGAATTCACTGCAGCAATGGGCCTCATGTGGCACCATCTTTAGGGTCTTATTGTCCTCCACAGACAGACACCATGAAGAAAGATGTGAAATTAGCTTATTAAACACCAACTACCTATACTGTTTAAAAACATAATTTTAAAAAAATCTCCTATGAACATTTATTAGAGATCTTAATGCTGACCTAGGGACGATTAACATGTGCAGGACCTTACCGTAATGCACCTTAATTATGCTTCATTTGCACTAAGGAATTGAGATTTGATTCTTTCTAAACTGCTATTGGCTGGCCTTGCCAGGATTAGGTCATTAAACACCAGTAATTCTTACCCAGATTCTCTGCAGACACTACTCATTAGAGCAATCATTTGTTTTACTGTCCCTCTTTGCTAAAGCATCTGTTGTAGGTGGCATTGTTCCAATCCCACTTAATCAACAAATAAAACTTTCCCAGGAACATAGAATAGTCCCTAAAATTTCTTGCACTGCCTTGGCTTCCTGCAGGCACACTTACAAACACGGCTTGGTAAAAGTTGAAGGGTGACTAATGCTACCAAAAATGGGTGTTCTGAATCTTGCATGGTGGCCTCCTTGGTTTGCACTGGGGGCAGCACCCCACATACCACAAAGAATGTGACATACAGATGGGGATGCAACCATCTCATGGGCAGGGCCAACTTGTAGGCACTATTAAATAATGCAAGAAATGCTCGGAAATGCTAACTATTGAAACCTCACATTGTCCCACAGTTTATTGCTGAAGTCCCCCAGTAAATACTTTCTCTATTCCCCAAGAAACACATTATCATGGTTCTCAGTATTGATGACTTAGCTACAATGTCTTTATGAAATGTGCTTTTAAAAGTTAATCTCACTTAGGCAAGGTCTCCCCCTACTCCTCTTTTTTTTTTTTCAACCAAGAGTGTTTTCTGACTCCAGATCATACGTAAATATCAAGACTCTCTTTCTTGGCTGGTTTCGTTCAATGGTAACTCACCTTCCAAGCCAATTACAGTGCTCAGGTATTGTACTTTGCCTTCTTATTGCATGTGTCTTTTTTTCCCCCGACTGTACCAAGAATGACAAGAGGAAAGAGAATTCATAATTCCGAAAAGTTACCCAAAATGAACTTTTGGAGAAGGAAGCCCAAACCTACTCTGGATTCAGGATGGTCCACAGGCTCCCAAGACTTATACTTTGCTTTCCTTTGATCAAAGTACAGTTTGAGTGTGTCTCTAAGAACTTTACTTTTTCTAGAAGGTTTAGGGAAGGAGGGGCTGGGGTGACTAGAAAAGGGAGTAGACAGTTCTGGGTTGGCTGGGATTAAGTGCTGTGTGGTAGCTGCCTGATGACTGAGGTGTAGAAAAAAATCTGCCAAATCATTGAATAAATTAATTTTGACACATAATACTAAAAGAGGGAGGTCACGCTAAAAGAATTGTTTCACCTCTTCTAACCTTGACTTTCTCCATATGGAGAGAAGTGAGGTGTACCATTTGAGTGTCTTGATCTGAACGTGGGAGAGTGTTAACTGCATGAAAACCAGTGACAAACAGAGGAATGGATGGGGACATATGCTGAGCACCTTCTCTAGGCCTCACTCTGTGCTAGGAATTCTAAGTGCCTTACT
Organism: Tapirus indicus; assembly: GCA_031878705.1. Lineage (NCBI taxonomy): Eukaryota > Metazoa > Chordata > Mammalia > Perissodactyla > Tapiridae > Tapirus > Tapirus indicus. Next base: position 46,199,905 of record CM062925.1, read on the forward strand.
TCACTTAGTCCCAGCAGCAATTTTGGAGAGGTAAATAGTAATTTCTACTTTTGTCACTGAAGGGAAATAATTTGCCAAGGTCACGAACATAGCACATGTCCGAGCTGGACGTTGAATCCTTGTTGTCTAATTCCGAAGCCCATTGTCTCTGTACTTTCTTATACTACCTAAAGTAAGCCCAGTTGTGAAACAAGAAAGGTCTCTTCATGCCCAGTTGATAGAAGCTTCTTTACTCAGTGATGAAGACCATTTAGAACTCATTTTTTCTAGAATGCCCAGAATCTACCCACATGAAACTCACAAATTCAAATCAATCCCCCCAAATTTAAATAAGCCATTTCAAAAGCATTTTTCATACTTAAAAATGCTGTTGAAATACTCTCCCTCCCCCAAAGGTACTGCTGTAGATTGAATATGTTCCTCCCAAAATTCATATGTTGAAACCTAATCCCCAGTGTGATGGCATTTGTAAGTGGGGCCATTGGGAGGTGATTAGGTCACGAGGGCTCTGCCTCCATGTATGAGATTAGTGCCTTTATAAAGGAGACGTCAGAGAGCTCCCTTGCCCCTTCTACCAGGTAGGACACATTGACAAGATGGCCATCTATGAATCAGGCCCTCTGCTAGCACGTTGATCTTGGACTTCTCAGCCTTCAGAACTGTGAGAAATAAATTTCTGTTGTTTATAAGCCACCCAGTCTGTGGTATTTCTGTTATAGCAACCCCAACAGACTAAGATAGGCACATAAAATAAATTTTACCTTCCTCTGCCAACCAGGAGAGAACGTTCTTCTACACTTTGTGATGGGCTAAAGGGGAGATATATTTTATTTTAGTCTTAGGATGACTTCTCCCTGGAACCGCTAAGAAGTTAATATCTTTGTGCATCCTTTTATAGTTAACTCTAGGTGTGGGGGAGGCAGGAAACCTCAAAACTCAGGAGTCCTGTGCCAGGTGTTCCGCTATTTTATTTAAGGACCATAATTTCCAAAGCTGATCTCTAACCAAGACTTAGCAGGAGGGATGCCCTCTGGCCTTCCCCAAAGTGCCTTCCCAAGCCTTTGGGGGAGTCCTTCACGGACAAGCTTGGAATGTAGTCAGATTGCTGAGTCTTCTACAACACATAAACCAAATGTTTCAGAGTTTGAGGGATGATTTCTCTTTTGCACAGGTAGAATACACAGAGAAGTGTTCAGAACCCCCATGTAAAAATCTTTTCAGAACGCAAAAACTCCAAAGTTAAAAAAGGCAGCATCGCATCGGAAAATATCGTTGTCATCTGTTTCTCGTTATTTTCTTATCTCCGTCTCATCCTTCATTTTGATAGGTGCCGTTTTATTTTTAGACCCTTGTCTTTCTGACTTGAGGGCTCTCGCTGTTGTTTTCCATACGTTTTCACCGCTGTTCTCCTCGGTATGCTTTTAGCAGGGGATTGTTTGGGTTATTAACCTGGCTGCTGGAGTTTAAGTGCTGCTGGCATGCGTATTGCTGGGTCTGTGCTGGGAGCACGTGTGCGGAGAGTGTGACGTTTGTAAGCAGTTTCAGGATTCAGCTGTTCTGCTTAGCATTTCCCATGGGGAAAGGTTTTGAATATCTTTGCTTTTCAAACCATCCTCGCGCAGGCAGGTCTGATTCATGACTCTCAGAACCGGAATAAATTTCCCACCACCTCTTTTGGAAGAAATGCCTCTTTATTTGGGAGCAGGCTGGAGGAGGGGTCCATTCTGCTGCTGATTTAACAACCAGGATCGGAGAAGAGACATAGAAGGCTATCAGGATATTTACTCATTGCTATTAGGATATTTGTGAATTGCTGAATTATTAATTTCCTTTCCAATGCATGTCCTTTCTTTCTTCCTGAAGTTACCAGTACTATTTCCCATAACTTACCTTATTTTGCATATTGCCAGATCTTTCCATTTGCCTTTTTTCTTTTCCTTTGTGAAAGAATAACCACATGGTGGTGATATTTTACTGATCCAAATTTCTTGAATGTCTTTCTTTCCTTGTACATATTCATAGGATATGGGGAGCCAGATGAATTGTGGCACTTTGTTTCCATGTTCTGCCTGTGAGATGGAGGTGGAGAGCAGAGGAGGACTCTGAAAGCAAAGTGGCCCTTGGGGAAATCTTGTGTTTGGATTATGTTTTCTTTGCTCTGTAAAGACCACATGCCTTCTAAATATGAATCTTCATTGGAGATGGTAATTAGGAGAAAATATTTTTTCTGTCCATTTATCAGATAATTTTGATTCTAAACCAGGCTGTACTTTAGGGCAGCAACTTCCTGGTAGGCAACCATATCCTAATGGGACTCATTTCAACGTGGTGGAAGGGATAATTGAAGTCTCTAGCTTGGAAGAAATGTATGGTGGTTTAAAGAAATTCATGCCAACAGACTCTTTACCCTTTGTGGAGCTCCTACAAGGCCAACTAAAAAGAGACACACTGAAATTGCTTGATATTTTCACAATGTCATTGGTTAAATGACAGCAAAGGCTGCTCCCATGGGGAGAGCCTCTCCTGCTCCTGGCAGAGGACGATGATGGCAGTCTTTGGCAGGCTGAGTCACCATTCAGGGAAGCTCCTTATTCCAACACTGTCTTTTACTCCTTTATTTTTCCTTTCATATCCCATACCTACCTCATCAATAAATTATCAATAAATTGTGTGGGCTCTACCTCAGACACATCCCGAAGCATCTCCTTTCTACCACCTCCGTTATATCCCCCCTGGATGACTGCAGTGACGTCCTCTCTGGTTCCACTTTTCCCCTTGCCTCTCCATGGACAGTTCACAGAGGAGCTAGCTGGAGGGGAGATCAGATCATTTCATTTCCTGCTTAAAACCTGTCATGGCTTCCCATTTCACTCAAAATGAGATTTAACTCCAATAAAATTCAATCTCTTTCTCAAGGCCTCAAATCCCTTCACATCCCCCATCTCTCCAGCGCCCCTCTCTCTCCCTCTCTTTTCTCTGCATCCCACTATTTTAACCTCTTGTTCCCAAGATTCCAAGGATTCCAGGTTCAATCCTACTTTGAGTCCTTTGCGCTTAATGTTCTCTCTGCCTGGAGGTGCTTTCCCCAGACTTTGGCATGGCTGACTTTTTGTCATTCTGTCAAAACTCCTCAGTCCTGCTTCAGCCATTCTCCATGAGGCTTATCTCTGAGTTTACTGCCTTCATGGTCCTTGTCACTAGCTGACATTTTCTTATTTACTCTTCTACTTTTCTGCCTCCCCTCTAGCATATATGTTAATGCAACATCAGGACCTTGGATATTTTTTTCTTGCTGGATGCTTAGGACTTAATGATAATGTCTGCATACTGTAGGTTCTTAATATAGTAAATACTGCTGAGTGAATGAAGAAAGCAGGACAGAATACATGCTCAGTAATTCATATGTAAGATGGTAAACTGGAGAGAAAATGTCTTACTGCCTAGCCATCCTGCATTTCACCTTTAATCCTCATTAATTTACTCATTTAAGAAATATTTAACTGCTTACTATGTGTTAGACACTGTTGTAGGTCATGTCAATAGAGCATAAACCAAACGAGGCCTGTGCCCTCATGGACATGATATTTTAGAGTGAGGACAGATAACAAATATACAGGATGTCTGATGGTTATAGGTGCAGAGAAGAACTCCAAATCAGATTAAGAGAATAGGAGGTATTGGGGCAGGCATGAGGATTTGCTTTTTTAAAATTAAGGGTCATCAGGAAAGTCTTCTTACAAGGTAACGTTTGAACAAAACAAGACATGTGGCTAATCTGTGGGAAGAGAGTTCCAGGCAGGGCATGTCCACAGACCCTAAGCAGAAGTAAGCCCAATATCTTCCAAGAACAGCAAGAAGGTCAGCAATAGCAGGAGTGGAGTGAGGGGACAAGTAATAGAATTTAAAGAGTTCAGGGTGGGGTAGATCACAAAGGGCTTTATGGGCTCTATGAGAGGTTTTCACTCTGAGTGACACAGGAAGCTGCAAGAAGGTTTTGAGAAGAATAGACAGGTGATTAGACTTACATTTTTAATGGATCACTTTGGCTACTGTGAGGTGAACAGACTGTAGGGAGGACAGGGGTGGAAGCAGGGAAGGTAGTTGGGAGGCTATTGCAATAATTCGAGTGAGAGGTGACAGTGGTCTTAGACCAGTCATTGGCAGTGAAAGGGATGAGAAGTGGAAACATGCTCATAATGAAGGCGGTGCCCACAGGCTTTGATGTAGAATGTGAGAGGAGAGGAGTCAGAATGACTCCTTGAAGTTTGGACTGGATGGTCTCAGAGGGCCCGTCCAGCCCTAAGGCTCCATTTGCACCTGATATGCAATAGAAATAAGCAGCAGGTTGTTGTTTCATACTTGAGACATAGACATTGCAAAGACTCTGAAAAATGGAATGAACACCAGGACTTACAAACAAGTTTACTCATCTGTACTGCCGGGTTTAGCCTGAAGAGCATGAGAAATCACACCCAATTGGATTCTCTCCAGCAATTACTTTGCTAATCATGTGAACACTTTGAGCTGTGTCAATGACTAGATTTCTCTTTTTGTGTTGGCTACTGAAAAGCTTAGTGCTATAATTAGTAGGTCTTTGCTATATAATAAATCCCCCCAAAACTTAGTGTCTTAAACAACAACCTTTTAAATAACTATTGGTTTAGTGGGTCAGCAATTTGTGCTGGGCTCAGCTGAGTGGTTTTTCTTGCCTATTGTACTTATGTGGCTACAGTCATCTGATGGCTCAATTGGCACTGGCTCTTGGCTGGGCCGGGTGTCTCCAGCAGCCCAGCCCAAGGTTCCTCACATGGAGGCTGGGTTCCAAGTGGGAGCAAGCAGAAGCTGCAAGATATCTTGAGGCCTAGCTTCAGAAGTTGCACATGGTCACATCCACTGCATTCTGTTGGTCAAAGCAAGTCACAAGGTGGCCCATTAAGCTTTTCTTGATGGGAGGAGCTACAAAGAATTTGTGGCTATTTTTAATATACTACATGCCAAATCTGTGGTTTGAAGAAAGTATACAGGAATTGTTTGTACAAATTTTGTATTAGCCTCACTCCTGGCTTCTTCATATGTCCTTATGCTTGTTTGAGCTTTATTTCACTTTTCTCCTCTACTTCTTATTTAAGTTATCTTGCTATCGTTCATACACATTACAAACTATCTTTAATGCTGTCATTTATAATACTTTACTATAATTTACAGTTGGCTTTTTTATTTCTATATCTGGGATGCTTTGTTTTAAAGAACTTTGCCCTTAGCTTTGTGTGAATTTCTGTAGTACTTCACAGATTCATATGAACTCAAAGTTAGTTGATATGTGAGGGAGCTAATATCCTCCCTTCTGGGTCTGGCTAGACTCTCTCCAGAGGCTTCTTCCACCTTCATTCAATGAAAAGAGGATGTTCCAGCATGTAAGAGCGACAAACCACAGGAATTGCCTCAATGTACACTATGGGAGCACTCTTTTCTGGTTTCTTCTCTGTGATTTGATGGACTCTGAAACTCATCCATTGGAAAGAGATGAAAACTCTAGAGAGGGAGGATTTAGGAAGAAATATGATCTTTGTTTTTGGCTTGCTTCTTCTCCCAAGTAGTTGGAGACTGAAACAGATTCAGTCGTAAAATGAACATTGATGTCCTTACCAATTGGAAAATGATCTATCATGATTAGGTTTCTTTGAGGGTTTGTTGCTATTTCTCCTTATGTCTAACTACCAAGCCAAATTCCAGGAGAACTATTGTATTGTTGAAGATCAGCTGCCCAGTTGGCTTCTCTGGGCATGGGGGCTGCTGAAAAGAGCTCTTTCTCTAGATAACTGGAAGAAATGTATTTTTATTTTAAAAAATGTACCATACAAAAAAAAAAATGGCAGGATTTGGGTTGGAGAACCCCTTCCATTGCCAGTGCCTGGGCTAAAACCGCTATCACCTCTCACTCAAATTATTGCAATAGTCTCTCAACTGCCTTCCCTACGTCCACCCTAGTCCCCTAGAATCTGGTCACCTCCAAGTAGCCACAGTGATCCATTAATGGATCCCAGATAACCAGTAATCTGATTTCTTTCCCCACTGTTGGATTAGTTTTGTTTGTTCTAGAATTTCTACAAATGGAATCATCCTGTGAGTAGTCTTTTATGTAAGCCTCTTTCACTCAATATAATATTGTGAGATTCATCCATGTTGTGTTTATCAGTAGTTTGTTCATTTTTATTGCTGAGTAATATTCCACTGTGTGAATATGCCAGTTTTTCATTCAGTCTCTTATTGATGGACATCTGAGATTTTTCCAGTTTTAGCCTGTTATGAATAAAGCTATAATGAAAGTTCTTGTACAAGTTTTTTGTACAAGACATATGTTTTCATTTGTCTTGGGTAAGTACCGATGAGTGGAATTGCTGGGTCATAAGATAGGTGTATGTTTAGTTTTATCTGACAGAGTCAGATCTTTTCCCAAATGGTTGTAACATTTTACATTCCATCCAACAATTTATGAGTCTCATTGTTCTCTATCCTTGCCAACATTTGGTTTTGTCAGTATTTTAAATTTTAGCCACCCAGGTGGTTGTGTAATTGTTTCATGTTATGGTTTTAATTTTCATTTCACCTATAATTAATTATGTTGAACACTTTTTCATGTGCTTATTGGCTATTTGTATATTTTCATTTGTGAAACCTCTGTAAATATTTTGCTCATTTTAAAATATTGGGTTATCTTTTTATTATTGAGTTGTGGCAGTTCTTTATTATATCTCAGGCACCAGTCCCTGTGAGATACATATGTTTTGAATGTTTTCTCCTAGGTTATGGTATGCCTATTCATTTTCCTAATGATATCTTTTGATAAGCAGAAGTTATAAATTTTGGCAAAGTCTAATTTATTAATTTTTTTCTTTTATGGTTTTGCTTTATTTTTTTAGCTTTTACATTTAGATCTATGATCCACTTGAAGTTAATTTTTGTGTATGATGTGAGGTAGGGGCAAGGTGTGTGTGTGTGTGAGGAAGATTAGCCCTGAGCTAATATCTGTTGCCAATCCTCCTCTTTTTTGCTGAGGAAGATTGGTCCTGGGCTAACATCTGTGCTCATCTTCCTCTACTTTATATGGGACACCGCCACAGCATGGCTTGACAAGCAGTGCATCAGTCAGCACCCGGGATCCGAACCTGCAAATGCCGGGCCACGGAAGTAGAGCATGGCGAACTTAACCACTACACCACTGGGCCAGCCCCAAGGTTTACATTTTTAAGATGGATATCCAGCTATTCAAGCCCTATTTGCTGAAAATAATGTATTTTTCTTATAAAAATTCCTCTTAAAAATTTTAAGTACTTATGTATTGCTTTTCTATTGCTGCTGTTACAGATTATTACAAACCGTGGCTTAAACAACACAGATTTATTATCTTAGAGTTCGATAGGTCAGATGTCTGACATGGTATCACTGGACTAAATCAAGGTGTTGGCAGGGCTGTGATCTTTTCTGGAAGTTCTAGAGAAGGATGTGTTTCTTTGCCTTTTCCAAACTCTAGAGGCCACTTACATTTCTTGGCTCATGGCCTTTTTGTGGGTTGAACTGTGTCCCCCAGAAGATATGTTGAAGTCCTAAGTCCTGGTAGCTGTGAATGTGATACTCCTTGGAAATAGAGTCTTTGAAGATGTAATTTAAATGTAAGTTAGGATGAGGTCACGCTGGAGGAGAGTGGGCCCTTAATCCAATGTGACCGATGTCCTTATAAGAAGAGGAGAAGAGACACAGAGACAGATCCACAAGGCGAGAATGCCACGTGATGAGGGAGGCAGAGACCGAAGTGCTGCAGCTGGAAGCCAAGGAATGCGAAGGATTCTGGCAAGCCACCAGAGGCTAGGAAGAAGGAAGGATTCTCCCCTAGAGAATTCAGAGGGAGCATGGCCCCACTGACACCTTGATTTTTGACTTCTAAACTCCAGAACTGTGAGGCAATAAACTTCTACAATTTTAAGCCACCCAGTTTGTGGTACCTTGTTACAGCAGCCCTAGGAAATGAATACAGCCCCCTTTACCCATCTTCAAAGCAAAACAATGATGGGTCCTTTCTACATCGCTTTTCTCTGATCCTTCTCTGTCTTCACATCTCTCTCTGATCACAACCGGGAATGGTTTTCTCTCAGTCTGTTCAGGCTACTATAGCAAAATACCATAGACTGGGTGGCTTATAAACAACAAAAATTTATTTCTCACAGTTCTGGAGGCTGGGAAGTCTAGGATCAAGGTGTCAGCAAATTTGGTGTCTGGTGAGAGGTGCTTCCCGGTTCAGAGATGGTCGTCTTTTTGCTGTGCCCAAACATGGAGGAAGGGGGCGAGGGAGCCCTCTGGGGTTTCTTTTCTTTTTTTTTTTTTCGGTAAAGAAGATTAGCCCTGAGCTAATATCTGTTGCCAGTGCTCCTCTTTTTGCTGAGGAAGATTGGCCCTGGGATAACGTCTGTACCCATCTTCCTCTATTTCACATGTGGGATGCCTGCCACAGCATGGCTTGATAAGCGGCACATATGTCTGTGCCCAGGATCAGAACCTGTGAACCTGGGAGGCTGAAGCAGAGCATGTGAACTTAACCACTATGCCACTGGGCCAGCCCCTGGGTCTCTTTTATATGGGTGCTAATCCCATTCATGCAGGCTCCACTCTCATGACCTAATCACCTCTCCAAGGCTCCACCAGCTAATACCATCACCTTGAGGGTTAGGATTTCAACATGTAAATTTTGAGAGGGACACAAGCATTCAGTTTATAGCAGATTTTCTGCTTTTAAGGGCTCATGTGATTACATTGGGCCCACCTGGATAATTCAGAATAATTTCCCCATCTTAAGGTCCTTAGCTTTAATCAACTCTGCAAAGTCCCTTTTGCCATGTAAAATAACATATTCATAGGTTCTGGGGATTAGGGTGTGAACATTTTGGGTGTGCTATTAGTTTGTCTATCATAACACATTTTCCAAATCTTCTATAGTGAGTCTTTAAAATAATTTTTATATTCAGAAATTAAAAATAAACGTTATTTTAAAAAATATAAGATTCTCTGGGGCCAGTCCAGTGGTGTAGTGGTTAAGTTCGCACACTCCACTTTGGTGGCCCAGGATTCACAGGTTTGGATCCTGGTGTGGACCTATGCACCACTTTTCAAGCCATGTTGTGGCGGCATCCCACATAAAGTAGAGGAAGACAGGCAAGGATGTTAGCCCAGGGCCAGTCTTCCTCAGCAAAATGAGAAGGATTGGCAACAGATGTCAGCTCAGGGCTAATCTTCCTCACCAAAAAAAAAAGATGCTTAGATTGGCTTTAAAAAAATGAGACAGAAAAAAACCTCTTCCCATGAAACATATAACATAATGATAATAAGCTCCAACCACGAAATTACTGTTTCTTTGTTGACTTGTTAATGTATATGGCCATTAAGTTTAATTAATTACTATATTTTTGTTTACTTATTAATGCATATAAATGTCAAGTTTATGATAGTTACTATATTTGGCCAAGCATATATTCCAGGGTGTTGCTTAATGTATTAATTTTATAAAATTTCCTGATTTTATGGGGTGTACACCCAATAATTTCATTATGAATAAAGTAAAGGTTTGAAGAAGTTATATTATCCTGAAATGACTTCAATCAATGATAACTTTGGTTTTTATAAAGGTTACCTGATAGATCTGTATTTCTTTTTTTTAAGGAAAATAAATTTAACACGGATTAAGTAATTATTCCTGCAGTATGATATCATAATTGCCAGTTTCAGATCATCTTTTAAAGACACTTTCTAATGATCATTTAAAAAAGCAATATGGTGAGGGATTTCTCTGTGAAGATCTTGAATACACAGGTATAGGATGAATGAAAATAATCAACCATCCTAATACCATGCAAACGAGCACTTGTAGCTTGGGAAAAAATTTGCAGTACAGCCTCACTTGAAAAGTACTATATCTCAAACAATTTAGGTGACACTGGATGCTTTGGAAAGATAGCATGCTTTGGAAATCTGTGTTAAATGAAAAAAAAGTGCAGAGCATACACAGGTCAAATTGCATGCAAGGAAATTTAAATAAAATTGGTTTATAAAAATGTGAGTGTAGAGAAATAAAATATATTAAATCAATATATTATTTTAGATATGATGCATTTTTTAAATAGGTGTGTAACTCACTTTGTAACTAGAAAGTAAAAGCAATTATTTTATACAATTCCTAAAATTTATACATTTAATTTGGCCCCACACTCATTCTTTCTCTCTCTTTTTAATAGTCTCAATTGGGAAAATGGGGGCTTATCTTACACTTGGGGTTGCCTCATATTCAGGCATATACGTTAAATTAGGAGGCATGATTTGTTTGAGGGCTTGTCAGGATGGAGTCAGGACCAGGGGTTCAGAAACACAACTCCTCATCCTGGCTTTCTCTGATTCCAGCATGATTTCAGTTTCCTCTTTTGAGGAGTGATCAGGCAATTAGATTCCTTGCAGGAGAGATGGATGCTATTAGGAGGACCCTGGAGGGACACTCATATGTCACTGGCTATCCTTTCCTCAACCCTCGGAAGAGACTTGAAGGAGGTGAGGGAAATGGCTGTTTGTAGTTTATGGACAAGATATATGCTATAAAACAGAATTGCTTTTACTATCAACAGCAAGAGGGAACTTATAGATATATAACTTTCAGGGACATTGTTGATATCTTTCTTCTATTTTGTTTTTGCTGTAAAACAAATACAAGCATAAAGTTAGACACATAAAATAGATAAAAACAAATTTAAAACAGACACTGCAAAGCATTTCTTTTCTATTCTGAAAACCATTTGCGTGTAGCATGGCCAAGAAGACAAGGAGAAATAGTTAGCTGACATAACTGGCATTTGGAGAAGCTGGCTCTTTAAGATGTGAATTGGTTTTGCTAGGCCAAATGCATTTATTCTTTCAAAGATGTCTTGTGTAATTATTTATTCTACACAAAGCTTCACATGCATGTACTCAATCAGCCCATGGAACAGTGTAGCAGAATATTGCAGGAAAAGCAAAGGATGACAGCATGGAAAGAAACTGAATTAATTGAAGTGGCTGACCTAAAACTACACCATTTCTCTCTCTTCTACTTAGCTGGGCTATTTCCACCCTTCTTGGGGGCTGTTGGGCATAATCCTCAGGGATCATGAATGGGTCTTCTTATTGCAGTTTTCCTTGGTCCTTTATGAAATGCAAAAAACTAGCTCCTAGGCAGAACCGACCCCACCTTTCTCCAACATGTGCTTCAGAAACAGGCCTGGCTGTGGTTTACCTCTCCTGGGACTGAGCCCAGCACAGCCCTGCCCAACTCCATCCTGCCCAAACCAGAGAAATGAGGAGGATACAAGAAATAACGAATAAAAGTGGCCAAGCTCTTGTGAACTGTGGACCCATTCTGGCTTAGTTATTTATGGTAATAGAGGGCACAGGTGATGGGGCTGAGGAAAACTCAGGGTTCCTTCTTCTTGACATCATTAAAGCAGTTGTTGGTCTATTGTATGCCTTATATTCTAGGCCCTGAGCTCGCAGCTTTCCATACTTCTTATCCTCGTAACAATCCTAGGAGTAGGGTAGATATTAGAGTTCTTAAGATACAAGCAACAACTTATTCTGACAATATAAGTAATTGATTGCAAGGATAGCTCAGAGAATTTTGGGAAAACTGAAGAACCAGGCTTAGAAAGAAGATAGAATGAATCAGCTCCTGGGATCTAGATTGCAGGAACCTACCCACAGTTTCATTGGGGTGCTTCTTGGATGAATGCAAGAGCTGTTATCTGCACTTGCATTATTCTGCTCAAGACTCAAATTCCAGGGAGAGAGAATCCAATGGGGGCAGGTGGAGATCCTTGAAGTCTCCATATGACTGTAGGCGATGGTGGCTGGGTACTTACCCAAAGCAAAATTGGTAAGTGGTCACAGAAAGAACTGGGGAAGAATGCTGGAAATTCAGAAAAAGCAGATGTGCCACAAACTAAGACTTGGAAAGCTTAACATATCTTGACTAATATCACCCAGCGAATGAGTAGCAGCCAGGATACAAATTCTTTTTGCCTCAAAGGCTACCCTTTTCCTGCTCTGCCATGCTACCTCTCAGGTTTACATGTGGACAAGGATCATGTACACGGTTTGATTTGTCACTGCTTGCAACAAAGTGACTAAAGTGAAGAAAAAACAAAAATTGGAGGGTATGGTGAGTAGGTATGTGTGGGAAAGGAGAAGAATTGATTTTGTTAGGAAAAAATTCTGATGATACTTTTCTTAAACACCTTCCTATCTAGGCATCCTTGACACTCCTCTCTTCTGGTCTTACTACTACTTCTCCACTCTCTCTCTCAGATGCTCTGACAGCTCCTCCTATTCTATTTCTAGATGTAAGAGTTTCTCAAGGCTTGGTTCTAGGTCCTCTTTTCTTCAACAAATCTCATCCATATACCAATGACCCCTCATTAGCTATTGACTACAGGATAAAGTCCAAATGGCTCAGTGTGGCCTTCAGGGTTCCTAATACCTGAGCCCTGCTCTACCTAATAATCTGATCTTTTGTTCTTCATAGAACCATCATTCAGGGCCGATTTGCCTGTTTTTTCCTTATGTTCTAATATGCCACCCACATTATGACTTCCAACATTTGTTCATGCTATTCTACCTTCCAGGAAATCCTTCCTACTCTCTACCTTGTATCCAAATCTGCCTCATTTTACAAGGTCCAGCTCAATTCCCATCATCTCCAGGAGACCATCTCCAGTAGCTCTACATTTCAATGACCACTCCCTTTTCCAAGACAAAGTTTGGGCCATTTGTCTGAGCCCAGACTGTGGTCCTTAACCACAAACCATTTTATAATCTTATGTAGTTATCTTGTTTCTTTGAATTGACTGTATGCTTTAGGAGGGAAGATATTTTTAGGACTGAGTAATAGATACCCAACAAATATTCATGTAGTCAGTTTGTTTCAAAAATAAGAACTGTGCAATCTCTCTCTAAGAAGAGAAGTTATTGGGCCTCTTCTCCCACCCACAACACCAAGAAGAAGTAGCAGCTTCAGTCTAGGTTTGGATCGGGGTGGGGGGGGTCCCCTCATGTTACATATCCAAATTACAGTTAGCTTTCCCACAGAGCCTTTCAATCTGCTCTCACCCTAGGTGAGATCCATGGAGCTCCCTAGAAAGGTGCAGAAAAGCAGCATAAATCAAGAAAGTCCTCTGGAAAGAAGGGAAGATACCTCCAGAAGGATCCCCAGAAATCTGTTCAGAGGATTTCCAGTAAAATCATTACTGTGACACCACCCACTCCTTGGATGAGGTCCTGCTCCCTGGGGTGGTCTGTGGTGATCCACTGCTACCCAAGGCAGTAGACTCTGTGGAGAGTCTTAGAATCCTCTCCCTCCCTTCATTTATTCATTGAACATTTTCTGGCCTTGGCTCTCTGAATTACCTGAATGACTCAGATACAGGTTCACCCAGGTTGAGCTTCCAGGTGCTGGTACATACAGATGGGCCTTAGGATCCTGACTCAGGCCCAATATTCACGAATGCACAGGTCTGAGGCTGTAAATCCAGCCCTGCGTGAACAGATTCCCTCAGTACAGGGGTGCTGGGGTCAGATAGAGTGGAGGAAGGAGGTAAACCCAGGAGCAGAAGCCTAGTCAGCTTAAGCAGGCCAAGGGGCTGCTTTTTTGACACATTTTCAGGAATTGGCCGTTCACAGAGTCTACAGCTATTTCGTTAATGGAACTCACACATGTAGCAGCAGTTGTCTAGGGAAGGCTGTTAATGTTAACTTTCCCTATGGTTTGCTCTAAAAATCATGTAAAGCATTTTCCTGTTTTCCTTTGGAAAATGTCTACACTACATCCTGACATTTAATCTGCAGCCCTAACGGGGATGACTAATGTGAGCTGTTGGTTCTTGGCTATTTCAAAAGTAAGCCAACTTAATCTAGTAATATCTTTTTTAGGCTCACAGGAAAAGGGGAAAAAAATGACAATTAAGCAACACAAGCAACCAGTGTGCTTTCCTTAAGCATTCTCAGTAAAACAAATGTGTATGTGTTTTTAAAGTTTTGAAGGTCTGGTTTAAATAAAATATTTAACCCTTTGAAAGCCAGGGCATCTAGTGTGCTTTCAAAGAAGTCTATGATTTAGGTGGGGTCTGCTGTGTGGCAGCCAGGATCTTGGCATTCCAGTGTGCACACAAACCTCTCATCTATAGGAGGCTGGGAACAGTTACATAGAGGGTGGGGTAGACAAAACAAAAAGCAGTGCTTGAATCGTGCTTGGAAAACATTTTTGGATTTAATGTGAGCCAAAACCATGGGAACTGGCCTATATCCTCGGGGTTTAAAAGAGATCCAAATAGGCTTACCATGTAGTGGAAATATGAATAGCACCAGACTACAACCGGCCAACAAGGGTTCTGGTCTCACCTCGCTGGAAACTAGCAGTGCAATTAGCTGGGTTACAATCTGGGCCTCGGTCTCCTTATTTGTAAATATGAGTAAATTCTGTGTTCTCCTTCATGTTTGGTTTCCTAGGGGTCTGTAGATCTGAGGGTTCTGGCTGTGTCTGTGGCATGGACTTCCAGGGCTATAGTCTCAGACTCCAGCAAGTGAAGAGCAAGGTGGAGATTGTAAATGTTCATGACCACAGCAGGACTTCTAGAGTCAGAGGTCCAGACTACTTAGGAGCCATGTCCTGGATGCTATTTATCTGGATGTGGTCCTACAATTCAGTTTCAGGGCCATGCTTAGGAAGGAGCTTTGTGTGAATATGGGAGCACATTCTCCTCGTAGTGGTTAGAGTAACAACAGAGGGAGGGGAAGAGCAGATGCAGTTACCAAGTGCTTGCTGAGTGCTGGGCCCTTTGCTGGCAGCGCTGCCTGTACCATCTCACACAGTCCTCTCAGGTATGCGGTATGGAAACATCATCCTAGGAAAGAAACCAAGGCCCAGGGAGGTTACGTAGCTTCTCTGAGGAAATCCAATTCAAACAGGGCTGCCGAGTGACGTCAGCATCACGGCGGCGTGAGTCGTTCCTTTTTTTCTCTCCCCTTTTTAACAACTAATTGGACATTCATAACCGAAGTGCCTTGCACAGTACTCTAGTTCAGCCGGGAGATTTCTACCCACCTGTGCATCTGAAAGTGGGTGAATAGGATCTGGGAGCCGGGCTGGGGAGGGGAGGGTGGGGAGATGGCTACGGATCCAACAGAGTCGGTGAGCCTGCCCCACCCGCCACTTGCCAAACTCCGGTCGGTCTGATCTGAAGGTCTTTTTCTTTTACCTGCAAGGTGGTACTGCGTCAGTGGTTGAAAAGCTGAATTTAATAAGCTGTACATTGTATTCCAGGACTCTACTGCTTTATACATAGAAATGATTTTCAAGGAGAATTAGGGTCAGAAACATATACTTATTAAGCAAGAAAACTACGGCTTTGTATTTATTTGAGAAAGCAATTATGCTTACAAAAAAAAAAGGAAACAAGCTAGATATCAAAGGCAGGCTGGCTGAGATTGCAAACATGGCTGTCACACTCACTTCCTGTGGGGCATTAATGATTCTCCTTCTTTCCCGTCTCTTTAGAAGTAAAGATCCCTAAAGTTACCCCTTTATTTTTTTTTAAACGTGCTGCTATATTTCCATGTTTCCCAATGGATTTGTTTTTGTATTTAAAGAGCTTCCAGTAATGCCCTCAAGGTCCTAAATGTGTGTGATTTAGACTTTTTCCAAAGTCTTCGGTGCATGAAAGAAAGTGACTGAATAAATTATGTATATTCTCTTGTGGACTATTGTAAATTAGGAGTACAAATGAGCCACAAGCTGCAGGGAAAGGAATGAATGGAATTGATTGTCTTTCAAAGAGAAGGGAGATTTTCAGATTTCCAGTTTATTCTTGAAGAACATGAATATTTCTGAAATATTAAATCAAACCATATGAAATTGCCATTTTATGGGTCAAATATGGCCAAATATTGACAATTCCTCATGGTTAAATTTAATATATGAATTAACTGGTTTCCCTTGAAGCATCAGGAATACGAACCTGAGGGTTTGTAGGACTCCAGTAGACTGGGGCTCTGTAATTTTCAGTTGTATTCCCCCCCCTCCGCTCCAAGTATTTATTCTGAACCAAGGCATTGAATGCAAAATAAAACCTTGAGAGTGTTTAGAAGGGACAAATTGTATGAATAATCCCATTTGATATTCCTAGATAATGAAAAAGGGCAGATGTTTGATTTCGAGTCAAATCCTTATATATTACCCTGAATTATTTTCAATGTTCATGTGTAAATGTGACTACCTTTCATCTACTACAAGTAAGCAGCAAAATAAAAAAGTACTAAACAGGACTAAATTTTAAAAAGCTCCAAATCTAAATGCTAGTGGAAAGAGAATTCATGTCAGCTGAAGACCAAATTACTGCTTATTATTACTAATACATGTACACATTGGATTTGGTTTATATGTCTCGGCTTACATGACACTTTTGTGCAAAGTTTTCTGTAACTTAGCCAAAGTAATTTCTGAGGGGACAGTTAATGGGAATGACAAAATGGTACAGAGTATATCATTGACAGTTAGTTACTAGAGAGAGACAAATTAATCATGGCTGTGTCAGTGCTCACAGTAAGAGAATTGCAATAAAGCTACCAGAGGTGCCTAAGATGTTCTTCTTGGAAGGAGCATCTTATCTTGAAGTAGTCATTTCCTTCTAGTACATTCTTCTATGTAAAGCCCCTAATGATCTTTCATTTTTTCTCTTCTGTGTAAAGCACCTAATGGTGTGGATTCTCAAACTTCCTCAAGGACAGGTTAAACTGAGCGCTGATGCTCAACATTAAAAGTTAGAGTCAAATTTGGTTCCAGGTAATTTCATATTACAGTGCTCATGCTGTACCAGTAATAGATGCCAGATGAAACTGAATATGCATGTTAAATTTTAAAGGATGCCCCAAGGCAAATATTTTCTTTATTACATGTAGCTAATTTTTGATTGGCAAGAAACAGCGTTAAGATCAGACATAATATTTCCTTGTTTTCTTATTCCTTGGACGAAAAATTTAAGCACACAAATTCTCAAACTTTATATGGAATTAACTTCTGAGACATTTCTGTGCTCATTTCAGCAGTGTCTCAAAAGAAACTTCTTGTTAAATAACTTGTCATATCTATCCACTTCTCCACTGAGCAAAGTGTGTGACATTTCAAGGAATAGGAAGATTTGGATTATTTTTGGTGAAGATGCTCTTTGGTCTGGGGTATGGCTGCTATGTACTTTTGCTTAAAAACTCAAGTTTGGGAAAATCTTAAAGGAGGGCTCTCTGAGAGAACGTTTCACTTCCTCACAGGTGCATTAGGGTGCTTCAACACAATGGCACTCAAAGTGTATGTAAGGATGAAGTGAAGAAATGCTGAGCTCTCTAGGAAGATGGGTCCTAGGAGGCTTAGAATGTAGGCAGAAGTGAACAACCAACGGCCTCGATTATGTCCTTCTATTTGAACGTTACTTTAAATTGTAATTGTCGGTTGAACATTCCTGCTTACTTTGTGTCACAGATTTGACAACATTCCCTTGTTTTCCTGTAAATGGGCCTGATTCTCCTTCTGGTACTTTCATACAGGTCCCCACAAGCAAACCCTGCAGCCCCTCCCACAAACACCACAGGGGTTATAGTCCCATAAAACACTCAGCCAGAAAACTACCCCAAAATAAGCTTTATTGCAAGAAAAGTGTCATATTTGATACATAGACCTATAAAAACAAACAAAACCAAAAACCATAAGTTTTTCCTCACAAACACTTGATTACAAATTTACAGTTTCTTTTTTTAGTTATTAAAAAACAAAAACCAAAAAAACCCAAACTGGATATAACTGGTTACTACTCTTTGGTCAGCACAGGTATGAGAGGAACAACCCGGAGCCTGCATGCGCTTTGGCCATTTCACATATGAGGTTTGGTCACTGGTCCAGGGACAGGTTCTTGGGTTGAGAAGCACGGAGACGTACTCTTACTAGCACGTCCTGGTACAATATCTTTTTAAATGACTAAAGCAAACTAAACATCAATTCATTGTACAAACATCTTTTATACACAATAGGCTATGATAAAACGAGGCATATGGTGTATAACTACAGTATTAATGAAAATTCTAAAAAAAAATGGATTTAAAAAAACAACAACATATATTCCTTGGCTGTACTGCATGATTTGTTTGCACATATGGCAATCCTGAAATAGCTTGAACATAATAAATGCACCATTAATCTAAGACAGCACCAAACACTACAGAACGCCAGGTGTTCCTTTTCAAAGGAACGGCAGTTCTTCAGCTGCCTATAGTACCACAAGTACGCAGCACACCCTGGGTAAGAATGAGGTGTTGTGGGTAGCACATGTGCTTCCTTGAGGTTATGAGAAGGAAATACAGTACGGTTTGGCCTGCAACGCTACTGGTCTCACAAGCAGTCAAGGTATTTTGCTACAGTGGTTGTGCTTCATCTTCCATGCCTGGTGTGTCTGCTGATGTGAAATATCGTCACAATGAGCTGCTCTGGCTTTGATCTCCTTTATAAAGGATCTAAGGACATTTCCATCTTTTAAATTATTGATTACACTGCCCATTCAGCTCTGTGAGGCTTTCTTTAAAATAATCAGATGTGTACCAGTTGGACAACTGGCAGAAAACCAAAGGAAACATCTCTTGAATCTACTGAATTTTTAAAAAGCACCTCTAAAAGAAATAGCTCAAATTTATAAATCTAAAGAAAAACAAGTGAGTTTCCCTTTTTGTTTACATAGTTTGTTCATTTCTCCATATATTACTGCATTAAAAATAAATAAACATCTATATTTTTTTACTTAGCGACTATAGCAAAATACCCAAAGTGTTACAGACTGCTAACAGGAAAAAAAAAAGCTCACATTATTTTCGTGCATTTAGTGCCATATGCTGATCTCTTGAACATTTAGGTTTTTTTTTTAATATATTTTAAAGTGAAGTTATATAAAAAATACAGTAACCGCGGTTGCCTTTGTACTCAAATCTTTGGCCACACCAGAGTCTAAATTATCCCTCCCCGTGAGAGTCAACATTCTGAAGTCTGAGACAGGGAGGAAAGAAACAAAAGTTGTCTTTTTTCCTCTTTAAAATTAGTCACTGATTTCTCAAAGGCTTCTCAAGGCTGGTCGCGCAGGGACTGGAGCCTGGAAGCAGGTCTGTACGGGGTTAATAGAGTTGGATCTGCAGCCTCATTCTGAGAGCCTCCCCGAGCTCCCCCAGGAGGTAGTCATCCTCATTGCTGTCTTCCAGTTTCTTAAGCTCCTTCTTCTTGTAGAGAGGGATGCTGGTGATTTCCAGTGTGTACGTGCCAGGCACGAGCTTCCTCTTGGCCGTGTGCAAGTAGCTGAGCCCGTTCCTTTGGTGGATGCGGAAGATGCCGTCGTCATTCCCTTGGGAGATGACATAGCGGATGTGGTTGTTGAGGGGCTCGATGGCGGGCATGAGTTCCAGGATGTGCTCCTTGGAGCCAAGGCCGGAGAGGTTGAACTTCATTTTCATGGGGCTGTCCATGTCGACACTCTCCAGGCTGATCTGTTCAACCTGGAGAAAGAACAGGAAACGATGTGGGAAGAGCTTCTCCAGCACAAGCAGAGGACCTGCTGCTGGGGCTGCAGCCACATGACAACTTATCGCTCCCCCTTTCTGCACTCTCCTTAGCAGCAGTGCTTGTGAAGGAGGCTACTGTAACTTCTGTCAGCTGGGAGAAAAGGTCTGCTCCGTGGAGCACGCCCTGTAAATCTTTACGACTTCTCACTCAGCCTCATCCAGGTAAAGTTACAGGGCTGAGCCTATAGAGAGCATTCACATTTCAAGTTTTTTGGATAAGTTCATGGAATATCATGCTTATTAATAATAAAAAAGACAATTTAGGAAATGATTGTAATTTTTCTTTTTTTTGCTGGAGTCAAAAAGAGAAGTACAGCTGTTATCCAACAGCAGGGGTCCCCAGAGGAATCTTCACTCTGAAGGGCCCCTTTGATTTGTAAGGCCCATAAACCATGAGCAAAGCATGTTTAATGGGAGCCATTAGTGCAGAGGGAGGGACCTGCAGAGTCCTCAGGGCTCAGGTTGAACTAGCTTTGGTAAAAGCCAGTGGGGCAGGGCCCAGATAAACCAAGTCTCACTTAGTCTGAGGGATGGGAGGTTTAAGAATGCTATTTTGGTAAGAGAGGCACAAAAAAACCAATGCTTTGAGTGGGCACCTGTTAAGTAAGAACTTGGCTACGGTGGCTAAGGGCCCATCAGTGTTCAGACAGACTCATGCCCCAAGTTCCATGATGAAAGGTTTCATAAATGGAATTTCTGGATTTGTAGTTTGGGGTACTTGATGAATACATTTCAATTGTTTTATTTAAACATCAGGTAGGCACCTTAAGGTAAGTGTACTTACTTAGTAAGGTCTACTTAAGGTAAGTGTAAAACTGGCTTATTTGTTATTATAAATATATAAATATATAATTATAAAATAAAACTTTGGCTAGAGAAGTCTTCTCTTATAGATAAGGAAATTTTCTGAGGCCCAGAAAACTGAAGCAAGTTGTCTAGTTCACATGGCCAGCTAGCAATGACTAGGGTTTTTGGTGGAGGAGTTTCTCAAGTAATATTAACTGAAGAGGGTGGTGTTATCCCTGACCTTTGGGGAAATCATTCACATCTCTAGATACTAGATATTACCCAGTGACATTCAGTGAACATGTACAGTATATATGCCAGGCACCGTTTCTGGCACTTCACAGTATCAACTCAGTTAATCCTCCCATCAGCCTTCAGAGGTATTTTTAGTCCCACTTTACAGGTGAGGAGATTGAGGTAAAGAGAAGTTAAGTAAACATGCCCATGTAACATGGGTAACAAGTGGGGAGGGCCAGGGAAAATATTCAAAACTAGGCAGTCTGTGGCTCACCCCTTTAACCTCTCTGCTAAATGCCATTCGTGGCCAAAAAACACCAGAGGCAGGCAATTCAGATCTTCAGTTCCTTACAAAATACAAGTTATTTGGAGATAAAATTTTTATGGGAGGAACACCTATCTTATAAATGTCACAGAACATGAGACCTAGTTGGCTTACCTATCGAAAATTACTATCAGCCTAGTGTATACTATATATATATATATATATATATATATATATATATATATATATATATATATATAAACAGAACTGGATAAACTGAAGATAATTTTTTTTTGCATCATTTCAAAATAACTATTTCTTAGATAGACATCTCATTGCCCTCTGGCACAAATCAAAAACTAATACATGTGATCTGAAACTGAATCTTAAAGCCTTTTTCCCCAGTCCTTGTGTATTGAGCTGGTAATCAACTAATTTTAATTTGCTTGTCTCTGCCATATTGTGTCCATTAATTTTGTCAATAAATTTCAAGATAGTTTTAGCTCCACTGAGGCTAAACCAACAGAAAGGTTTACTGCACAGTATACATGACCATGTGGATAAAATCTTGTGACCAGACAGACTGAGGTGTACTCACAGCAGTGGGTTCAAGTTCATGAACACTTCTCTTCTGTCTGCTGTCTTTGTTAGAGTAGCCGTTGATTTTGCACTCATAGCATGCTTCCGGGGACAGAGCGTTCTCCTCATCGACCTCTGCATCTAGGGACAGGTACTGCCCTTTGTTAAATCCCATTCCTGAGACACAGTGGCTATTTGCAACAAAATGCAAAGTGTTGTTAGACTTTATCATTAACTTTGACTATAGTTTTCCAGTGCTAGAGTACAGACTTGTCAGAAGTAAGAAACCAACAAAGCAAAACTCTAAGCTCATAAACATAAAAACCTAATATTCTCTGTAACTCTTTTCTTCAACACTTAATACATGAGATTTTCCCTTATTTTGAACAGCAAAATTCTTCTGAGAGTGAGTCCCAGGCTTCCCCAATTTTCAGTTCTAATTAGACTGAAGCACTCGGGTGTAGTTAAATCCAGAAGGAAAAAGCAAAGTATGAATTTCCAAAGAGAATGCTGGAGAAGTTCTGTTGCTTCATAAGCCTGCAGCCTCTTGTTAGTTGCTTGCAACAAAGCTCTCTGCTTTAATAATTGAGATTTCTGAACTCCTGTTTTGGTTAGTGAAAGAGTCAAGGGGGTAGCTCTGAAGGACCCTTGTCTAGACCAAACCTTTCGTTTCAAGCGTTATTATGTAGCTGTGTTGGACAGATGAGTCCACGCCCCTCAGTGCCTGCCTCACACGCCGCTCCTTCTGAGGAAGGCAACGCTGACTGGCTCCTCAATGCCCACCCTCTGTGCCACTGAGTACTGCCTGCCTTGATGGAAAGACGCAGGCGGCCGACACCTCAGCAGCAGCAGCAGGACTTCACTTGGGAAAGTGTGATTAGCTTGGAGCCTTGTGGACACGGCGCCACGCCAACTAGGCACATCCTCTCTGTGCAATATAAAGTCAGATGAGCAAAGAGAGGGACAAACGCCTTCCTCAGGAACCGCTGGGCTAGCACCTGCCACAACTCGTAGAAGAATCTAAGGCGAAGCCATTTCCACTTGTACCTCACAACCCAGGTGCCTGTGGCAACATGCGAGCCACATTTTTAAACATCTACTGGTCTCTGGCCTTGAGGGATCTGACTGAATCAATTCAGGCCGTTGTGAAGGGCAAGAGAATGATACTTGTATACAAGTTCAAGTCTCAGGCTCACCACAAAGGAGGCAATCTCACAGCACCAACATAAGCCATGTGCCTTCTTGGTGCTTCTTCCTCCCAAATCCTAAGTGCCCTGACCAATGCTTTTGCCTCTTGGGCTTTTAAACACTATAGGCTTCCCTGCAGTGCCAGGTGCCAGGCAGCCTGAACTCAGGGAGGGAGGAATGGCCACTCCGTTGGACCACACTTGCTTTCCTGTGTGCAGGGAGATTGGTGGCCTTACCCCTGTCCCACTCTGTAGTACCCAGGTGGGCAGCCGCAGAGGTAGCCCCCTTCTGTGTTGGAGCAGCCGTAATTGCAGGGGTTCTTGGAGGACGAGCACTCATTCACGTCGTGGCAGGCACTGGAGAACTGGTCGAAGGAGAAGCCGGAGGGGCAGGCACACTTGTAACTCCCCAGGGTGTTATAGCAGGAAGCCGAGCCGCAGGCATTGGGATTGGAGCATTCGTTCTCATCTGTTAACACAAAGTAAGAAACTCTCACACGGGGAAGGGGGCAGTGATGGGAAGAAGCGCCTAAGCCTCAAAGTACCTAAGATTTTAAAGGGGAAATAACTCTAAAACCACATTTAAAAAATGTTTACTCTGATGGCTGATTTGCAAATCATATGCAATTAAAAAACAACAACCCCCAACAAATCCTCCTAAATTATCGCTTTAACAATACCCCTCCCTTCCCTTTTATATTCTGTTTATGCTATGTTTCTGATGACATTGGCAACCCTTTCGGACAGGTATTTGCAGTTTGCCTACTGAGTAACTCTTCTATTCTCTTAACAGAAGAGTACATCAAAAGCCTATCCTATCTCAGACAGATTCATAGAGACAAAGCAGATTACTAGTTGCCAGGGGCTGTGAGGAGGGAGAAATGGAGAATGACTACTAATGGGTATGGAGTTTCTTTTTGGGGTGATAAAAATGTTGTGGTATTGATGGTTGTACACTCTTGTGAGGACATAGTAAAAACCACTGAGCTATACACTTTAAAAAGGTGAATTTTATGGTATGTGACTTATATCTCAATAATAAAAAGAGCCTATATCTGTATTTGTATCCATTCTCCCAGCAATTCCCAAAGCCTTCATTATACAAGGGGAGAAAAATATATAAAAAATTTAAATACCCTAAACGAAAATAATTGAAATAAACATCATTTAACTGGATCTATTGACCCAACAATCTAATACACTTTTAACTGCTTAAGGACCCATTAGGTGCAGACTTTGCCTCCTGAGATGGGTTTGCATCCAGCCATCAGCTGACACAGGCTTTCTAGTTTAATGACTAACATTGTACTGTAAATGCCTGACAGCAGGATAATTATAGGTTATACTTTCAGTTGCTATTATCATTTTTACAAATTCAAAGCCTGATTGTGCCTCCAACTTTGGAGATTACAATTTTGCTCTCAACTGTCTGGTTGACATATAGCATGTGGCTTGACTCCTTTGGGCTTTATTATAATCCAGATTTCACCCTGGGCACAAATCACATCTGTTCCATGGAATTCTTTCAAATTCTTGGGAGTCCAGTGAAGCACAGTGTGTCTGTTTACCTAATATATGACAAGTATACGTTTCAGCCCACATGGGGAAAGAGGCCCATTTGCAAGTCGACATGCACCTGGGACACAACAGCTAGAGGGAAGCGCATATCTGCGGCAGCTCTGTGAGCTTATGGAAGATGCAGATGGAGTCTCTGTGAAGAGGCCTCTCAGACAGGAAATTAAACTCCACTAAGTATGGCACAGAGGTTACTGAAAGGGTAGACGTTATTAGGCACATTTTTGTACCATGATTATAGTTTAGAATTAAATCAGACTGCCAAATGTAGAACTCTTAATCACTGGATATAAAAATCTGCTATGATTACCTAATATGTACAAATTCTCAGCCTTCATTTCATGGGGAGAAAGTATATAAATAAATTCTTAATAACTAGGCTACCCAGGACATAAATATAACTGCTATTTTATTTCTATGTACAAAAGACTTGGAATTCTGCCACAAAGGCTTATCAACTTTAATAATTAAGCCTGACATTTATGTGCAGTGTTTCGCTCCTAACAGAGAATGTAAATTAGGTTATAATTTAACAAAATGATCCTGCTATAAATATAGTATTACATTGTGTGAAGTAGAAAAATTACCAGGCAAAACCAATTAATCGAATAAATTGCATTTAAACATACCACTAACAAGAATATTTTAAAATATGCAATAGTTTTGGAAGCACCATGATATACTTCATATTTATATGCTATGAACGTACATATGTACATCATGGTATAATTTTATAGCCTTAGGTAATCTGATTTTTAAAATATGTTCTTGTTTCAGACATACTTTGAGCTGACTCAAGCCTCACTAAGCTATGCTCAAATTATTTTGAAAAGGCCATAGAAGCAGCTGGAAGTTACTAACACTACTAACCAAAAGCTTCAGATGTTAAGACATAATTTTTATTCATGTGCAAATGTTAATAATATTCACTTATTTTCAATTTTGAACAATTAAAGGCTTGCAAACATCTGAAAATGTGACCTACATCTGTACAATCTATGTACCAGAATATTATAAATGTTCTGTGGTAACTGGCTGGAAACTTCCTAAAGTGTTCATTTGAATTAAAGCTTTTTTCAATATTAACACTTACAGAGAACTGTCATTTTTCTTAAATTGGCAGTAGTATTGACAATATTGTAGGTTTACAGTTTAATATTGTTTAAATTATCTGATTCATTGACTCTAATAGTTTTGTCCATTTATAAGGAGACCCCAGATAAATCTGTCTGAACTACTTCATTCCATATTTGCCCCTCAGTCGTATGAACGACTGAAGATATTCACACACGTAGTGAGATAAAAATGATTTGTGGCCTTTCAATTTGGATTTTGTCATAATTCTTGTTCTTTTGCTAACTTGTTGCTTTTATTGGTTCCTGATGGGTTGTTTAATTCTATCCCTGCCATATATTTGAGTTAAAATTCCAACTGTGTTATGTGGATTCAAGGCAAGAAAGTCAGCAATTTTATTGGAGACCAGCTGGATTCCTCAACGCTGCAGAGAAGAATCTAGAACCTTTTGAAATAAATCCCTGCTGCATCTTACTTACCCAGGGGCCTGCTGCTCAGAGGTTACCATTTTAGCAAAGCAAGCTCACAAATTACTATTTGAGTTGGGGATATCTGCTTCTGTGTCTTTAGTTTTCAACTCATCGTTGAAACCACTGATCCCTCTGACCACAGGGTCTCTCTCTCCTGATTGGAAGGCACACCGGTGGCATCTGGCTGGACTCCAGAAGGAGCTGCTCTGGGGTGACTACCTTGCCAAAGTGCCCACTTGAAGGATCCCACAAAGGAGAAGTGGGATATATCATACAGCCCTGTCTTTAAGTCAGACCAAATTTAGTGAAAACCTGTGCAGCTATTTTTGCACTAGATATTTACAGACAGAAACTTAAGAAAACTTAAAAACTTGGAAATTGAGTTGATACTCCATACATGTTCCTATTTCTACTTATGATCACTTTAAAAACAAGAATTCTATTTAAGCTGACACATAGAAAATATTAGAGGATCATTCTTTTGCCTTAAGTTCCATGGAATTAACCAAGAAGTCCATGGTATTTACTAAATAAAATGATGGGCCTCTTGTTTTATAAACTACGCAATATAATAAAATTGTTTTACACTATTTTAGTAGCCATCTAAACAAATACTCTTCCCTATATTCTGAAGAGTGTGCCTATATTTGGCTTCTGTTTATGAATCAATAAATCAGTGCATAAGGACTTGGGCAACATTTTTTTTCTGTGTGAAGAGAAAAAGAAGTAAACTAAGCTTATGAAATTGTTTTGATTGCCTAAGTCATTGTTTTGATAATCCTTTAAAACTTTGTCTTTAACTTCTTGATCATTAATGGTTTTTGCATCTACACCATCCTGCAACCCCCAGTGTGTATTCGTGGTGTGGCAAAGCATCTGTCTTTGACCTGGCATGAGGCCACAGCATAGTTGTGACTTTCACTGAGTTGGTTTCCCTCTTGAAACTTTTCTTGACTTTCTTCTCAATTCACTAAACTGTCATTAGAAATTTCTTTTAAGACCACAAAGGATAAAATCAGATTAATTCATTGAGTGGATCGCTCACAGTAAAATACTTGAAATACATGTGGGGTAATTTAAATCACTACAGAGAAACAGGAAGCACCCTGCTATTTCTCTGTAGGACCAATGCTCCCCTTTTCTGCCCAGCTATGCCAGCATCTTATGTCACCATGTGTTGAATGGCATGTCTATGAAGTGCATTCAAACAGAGCCAAGAAATTAGGCATATGCTAAGTAAGTCGGCTGGCTATTCAAGTAGAGAGTAATGTTCTCTTTGATCAGCCTCTCCTTAAAAGGAGAATTTCCAAGACTAATCAATGCAAGGAACAGAGCTGAGTGTCTATGAATTTAATTTTACAAACACTTCTGTCTGGAGTTTTCCACAGAATTTGCTGTAACTAGGCACTTTTTCTATCTTCAAATACTTCATCTCCTTCATTAAATCTATGTGACTGGAGAGCACAGATGGACGGTCCTCATCAAGTTGATCTGAATTCCTTTAGATTTGTATGAGGGGGATGAATGGGTAATCCTTCAACCCCAAGTCTGAAGATACTAAATTACTGATAAAAAGCCCCTGACCTTGGCAAAGGAAGATGATGATCCTTGACACCATCCTAAGAAACTTAAAATTACATCTGGCAGAAAATTATAATTAGACTCTAGTTGAGTTACCTTTTAGGTACTTAAAACGTTTTTATTATGGATATTTTCAAATACACACAAGTATAGAGACTAGTATAATGGATCCCCATGCACCAGTCCTAAGTACTGGTTGGTTTTTAAGTTCTAGGATTCAAAGGCTACATTGAACTGTTAACTTTTATTATTTGTTCCTTTTATTCAAAGATACTATAAGGTGAGAAAAGCAGAGGCTACGTAACAAGCGAGTGCTCACCGACACACTGATTCCACTGGTAATGCTGAATATATCCTTGAGGGCAACCACATCTGTAGCCTCCCAGGATGTTCTGGCAGCCATGCTGGCACCTATGGTTTCCATCACATTCATCAACATCTGCAAAAACAATCCCGGCAAGATCTTTACGTAACCTGTCCTCTACTATTCTTAAATGCACTCCAGACACAACCTATTATCAAGGGAGCAAACAAACAACACACACAGAGAGGCGGTGATTTTTCCAAGTCACATGGTTATTCGTCAGTGGTGGTTCAAAGAATGGTTCCGAGATAAGAAACCACCTCATTCTTAGGCTCTCCACCAGACCATGCCACGTCAGTGCTCTAAATAACATCTTAATTTCTGCAAATCAACCAGAGCAACCACAAATGTTGTGCATTTTGGATAGATTAACTGCATATGGTTATGATTTATTTGGTAAGAGATATAAATATATTTGTATTACATATTCCAGTAGATTCAAAAGTGACTGACATGTAATCTTCATTTTGGGGAAGATACAAGCACTACAGAGATATCTAAAAGGTATAATTGTTTTGTATGCAAAAATTCTTATTAGCATTCATGATTAATTAGATGCAAATTTTAAGAATTTGAATATGTTATTTTTAGACACGATGTGGTATTATTACACATATGGAATAATTTCTTTATTCATACATGCATACTCTTTTGGAATGACAACTGAGGCTTTGAAATCTACCCATAAAGAGTGAAATAAAATTGGCATGTCTGATGTGTGTGTAACAAATTTATGTGGATAATTAATAAACGGTATCTTATGTGGATGGTCACAAGCTGAACTCACACGTGGCAAGCAGCTGTACGTTCAGAATACTTCCAACTCTCAATGACTTTAAATATTAAAATAGAAATTTTTAAAATATTGAATTTTTCTTGGTTGCAAGTTAGGTACATATAAAAATCCTACAATTCTTACAAAGAGTATATTCAAAACTTTGACTACATTTCTAGAATTCAAAATCATACATTTCTAAGAATAATAAATTAAAAGATGACTAAAATCAATAAAAACATAAACTGCAATAGTATAAAAAATATAAAGGGGATGTATATAGTCTCATAATCTCTGGCACGGGTATTTTGTAAAAGATACCAACCCTAATACATTTGTCTTATACACTAGCCCTTGCAATAGAAATATTGAAAAACCATACAATATTTTATTGACCATAGGCAGATTCTTATTTTATTCCCACTTAAATGTTCCCTTGGACTTGATAGGAAATACCTGTTGCAGGGGAGACTTTATAGGAAATGCTCATTGTAGAAAAGAGAGTGAATTAGGTGTCTTAGACCAAATAAAATGGAAATAGCCATCAGTTTTGCCCAGTGCTTTCCACACCTTTCTCCAATTGGTTCTTTTTCTTACACTTAACACATTTAGGTATTATGGAACAAAAGTGCAATGTTTTTTCTGGTATCCTCATACTCTACTATAAACCATATTAGGTACAGAATTCTTTTTAGTGCGATTCTATTTTAGGTCAATAATTAGGTAAAAACTTCAGGTGATTTTTAAAGCCAATTCATACGCACAGAATTTTTGTTTCGTCACATTCAAGTTCTCCTCTGTCTCCAAAATGACATATGAAAATTTATGAACAAAAATCAATTGCTGGGTTCTATTTTGTTAAACACTTTTTTCCTTTGAGATGATCTCAATTTCTTTTCTTAGTGGCTTGGAAGATAAAAGAAAATAGTATGCTCTATCAGATTAAGGATTTTTGAGCAGTAAACTCACCTTCACAGTTCAGGCCAGTGGCGTCAAGAGAGAACCCCCTCTGGCATTCACAGCTGAAACTCCCAGGGGTGTTCTGACAGATTCCCTTTGCTCCACACAGTGAAGGCTGAGACCCACATTCGTTGTTGTCTAGCAAAGCACGAAGGAGGAGAGTGTCAACCTTCCCAATTATTACATGACTCAGATTTCACTGAAGTGAAATATAAAGTGAAGTATGAAAGCCTAAGTTTCACGGTGTGAAAGCAGCATTTTAGGGGAACGTAAGCCAGGATTCACTGTCATGTTAAAGGCAAAAGTGGTAAGAAAAGGTATATTTCAAGAGATTTGAAATTAGAGCGTATTTTGGGTCAGTTGAGGACATGGTTTTCAATAATACAGATTGAAAGGCTCTTAATGCATGTGTCTTCTAACATAAAAAAACTCAGCATGTTCATTAGCATGTTCTAAATTACAGTGAGCCTTTAATCATATTTTGTCTAACAAACATGGTTATATTTAGAATGCAATAAAAGGCGAGGCTCGCAACAAGCCTACTGTGCCTGTGTCTGGACTACGTCAGCATTTTTTCCTTTGGATATTGTTCCTCTGAAAAAATATCTATTATTAGCAATATTTTTAGACCACTAATTACGAGGGATTGGGTTCTAAATGTAAGTACTGAGACATTATTCTACCATTTTAAGTACAATTTTTATGCATCTATCAAAAATTTGTAAAATTGCCCACGTGTAGTTTTGTCTTACCAATACATGCAGTGTGATGCTGGGTGAAACCAGGTGGACATTTACAGGTAAAACCTCCCAGGGTGTTGACACAGAGGAATTGGCAGTTGTGCTGTTTGGTTTGACATTCATCGAGGTCTGAAATGAAAGAGAAGCTAGTGAAAATCAGAGCAGAGTTATCTGCTATGCATCCTTTCTCATGAAGCCACAGGAGGTGTGCATGTTCTATTAGGGCTATTTTGTCTAGATTTTTGCTGGAAGCTTCATAGACTTCCATATGCATATGGAAACCAGTTTCTTTTCATACACTCAACAGCATAAATATTTTGGGCTAAGGTGATACATAAAGTTTTCTTAAAATGAGAAACTGAATGGATGTATCATAATGGTTTCTATGAACTGCCTCAAAGCTAATATCCAAAGGTTATAATTCGTGCAGTTTAGTATAGGACTGGTCACTAATTGCTATTAAAGGAGGGATTAAATAAAAATAAAACAGAATCTGGAAATTGATGAAGGTTCTAACACAAACATCGAGGCAGGTTCTCAGGATCCAAATGAAAACACCATCGTAAATACCAGAGGAAGAAAAAACACATTTGTAATTCTAGTCATGAATGGTATTAATATTTGGACTCTACTAATAGAAAACTCAAAATTTTATCTTGGTTACATTGGAACTTGGTATGGGAAAATACATTTAAATAAATTTACCAAGCAATATAAGATGTAGACAAGACTAATTCATTATTTTAAAGCTTAAAAAACATACATACTTTAATTGAACTTATTTATAAGCCATGTGCAGAATGCAACTGACCCATAATGATTCACTAAATAGATCCAAGAGAATAGCACTGCTTGCCATCATTTTATTTGTTTTGGTATCTCTTGGAAATAAACCTCATTGTGTTGAGAATAATCTATTTCAAAAATCTAATTAGACAGACATTTCCTCAGTCCATTAATTTCATACTGATATGGTTTACTATAAAATTGAATATATGAGTAGAGTATTGAAGCTATTTTAATTATCTAATTAACCTTAATAATTAGTTTTAATACTACCTAAGCAAAAAATTTAAATTTATTCATCTTCAATTTTCTGCAGTAAATGTGTAATAAAGATAGTTTAGAGAAATGAAATCTTAGATGTCACAAAAAATCTTATTTTAGTTGTTTTAATCTCTTCTTTCAGTGAATTTTTTTGTTGTGTTTTATTTTAAAACTTGCGTGGTTTGCTATACAAAGCAAACTACTGTAACTTGGGCTTTAATTCTCTCTGTCTCCTACTGTGCATCCTTTGGTAGAATTTTCTGAGTAATAAGATGGTCACTAGGAAGATGTGCTTTAATGAAGGCGATGCACATGGTATAATCCCTGATTATCTAATATTAGAATCTGAAAGAAGAGAGACAGACAGGGTCACAAGTGCAGTCTTCACTCACCTTTGCATGTCTTTCCATCCTCTTGCAGGACATACCCCCGTGGACACGAGCACTGGTAACTTCCCTCAGTGTTCTTGCAGATGAAGTTGCAGGGTTTCGGGGACTGGGAACATTCATCAAGATCTAAGTAAAAGTGATGTGAAGATGAAATTCTTGGTTAAAAGAAACCACCAGCCTCTTTCCTCCCTCCATATTCTCCCTTCATTTTTTCGCTTTGCCTCTTCTACTTAAAATGCAAAACAGCGAGGAGAAATAATGCACAGAACAGTTTTCACTGAAGTAACATGCTGGTTTACTTTGTGAATCTTGGATAAATATAATATCTAGACAACTGTCTAGGTTAAAAAATCCACTAAATTCTTTAAATTACTGTAGTTTGTTTTATAATTTGGGAATCATGGAAGAGGTTCTTTCTTTTGACATGAGGATGTGGCAGAAGTTCTCGTAAACGCTCCTAATTGACAGTCCCCTAAGCATCATGCGGTATCACAGACTGTGCTGGAAATCTGACACCTGTCCTTCGACATCCAGTCCTCACCCTGGTCTACCCTGCTCTCAGGCCCAGGAGGCTAACTGCACTGACTCCATTAGCAGGCTCTCTTGCCCTCTGTCTTCTGGATGGTCCTTATTTCCTCAACTTCCTCCCTCAAGATGGGCTCAGACTGAGTCATCGGATCTGAGGTCCTTTTGAGGCTACTCTCTGTGCACAACTTTCTCCTTCCAGCTTCCAATAACCTCTCCCTCTTTTCTTTTGGCCCGGGAGTGGTACAGCCTCAGCACACAGCACTATCCCCTGTGGTGTCTGCACGCTCTGCCCTACCTTTATAGATAGTCCCTTTGTTAAATCCTCCTTCAACTATCCTCATCTGACTGGGCCACCTCTTTTTTGCTGGGACTCTGATTGATAGCAGACAATCTCCATTTCCTCCGTAAAACATATTGATTGATGCCTACAGAATGCTGAAAGCTCATCACAGATAGCCTGTTCTCCCTTACTTTCATGCCCAACCAAGTCAGTTGAATGCTTACTAAGAGTCAGTCTGTTTTTTCTTAAGCTCCTCATGCCAGGTGTGCTTGTTATTGAAATAGGTACTTTAACAGAATATCACATAAATTGATGAAATATGAAGGAGAAAAGATTTTTTTCTTTAATGAAAACTAAGTTGAGTGCTTTAAAAAGACTCCATCCATAAAGGCAAGTACCCTCCTCCCACAATTATCATAGATAGAATGGTGTGGGTGAGACAATAAAAAATTAAGTTAGAAAAAGAAATTGTAAAAATGTAAATGGTTTCTCTACTGAGGTTACTTTGCAACTGGAAATTTTCGATGATGTTTAATTGGTATGTTTTATGCAAAAAACAGCAATAAGGAACAAGCAAAAAGCATTCTCTCACTATATGCAAGTACACATATTGACAATCAAAAGCCCTTTTCTTTCATCAAAAGAATGACAAACAAATGCACATTTACACATTTTAAATTAAAATATAAAAAAGTATATTTTTTTATAATTATGTTTCCCTGACTGAACAGACTTTTTCAGGAACTGAAGAGTTATGTGTCCCACATTACTGGACAACGCCTGGGACAACTATTGTGATATGAAGGACCACATTATTGAGAGGAATGGCATCATTTTAGTAAAATGCACATTCCAAAGCTCCACAGTAAAGTACTCCACCAACAGTAAGTGACTTGTAGGAAACAGTAGTTGACAAACCCAGACGTAGAGGTGCCTCGCCTTACCTACACACGAGGTTCCACTGATGTCTGTGGTGTAGCCAACCTTGCAGAAGCATCGGAATGAGCCCATGGTATTGATGCACTGACCATTGGCACAGAGGTTTGGCATAACCTTACATTCATCAATATCTGTGGGCCAAAACCAAAACAAATAGAAGTTAATATACATGGGAGGATAAAACTGGTTAGAAGCTAAGAGAAATTAAGGAATTGAAATGAGATCAACATCTAACAACTAACATTCATAATAGTTCTGGAGTACCTTCTCATCATTCAGGCCTAATGGCAACATGGAAGTGAAAGAAAAGAAGTGAAGGGAAGAGATAAACAAAGGAAGGCTACGTTGAAAGTCCTGTTTAAGTCTCCTCATTTTGCAATCTAAGTGTGAACTGTTTTTCTGAGATCTAGAAAGCTATCTCTTTGAAGTTCAACTAATTTGGAATTTGTGATAATTTCCCATGGATTGGCCTCAGATTCACACTTGTGTTGTTAGACTCTGAAGGAAGGGTTTCAGTAACAAAGTCATCAGGCACAGAGTCGAGAATTTGTATAGTAATGGAAAAAAATGGTATTTTTCAAGACATTAGTATATTAGTTGGTTGTCTAAAAAAATAGAAACCACTAATCAATTTTGAGACTTAGTTTGTAAATACATTGCAAACAGAATGAGTTCTTGTGCACACTCAAACAAATAAGCAATATTTATTTAAATAAAGCAAGTATAGTTTGGGGGTTACAAATATGGCCTGTGGGGTTGGACTTATGTGTTCCACTCCTGGGTCCATCCCTTAAGAAGGGTGTGATGTTGAGAAAATGACTTATTGGTACCTTAGCTTTGTGCTTCAGTTTCCTCATCTGTTAAAATGGGAATAATAATAAATTCTACCTCTTAGATTTGATATGAAGATGAACTCTTTTAAAGTCTCTCAAGCATTTGCAAAAAGCATATACAAACATAAATATACATTCAAATATTTTAGCTATTATTATTGTATCAATCCTTCAAATTTATCTGAATTAATGAAGTTCACTGCATTGATAATATGCATGAATATCCTCAACTCCTTACCTCTTCCATCAGTGGTGTATCCTGGGCCATGAGGACATATCTTTTTATACTGGGCAGTTCCAGGAAGCGGGCACAGCTCACACTGGTGACCCCAGCCTCGCCCCCCATCGCAGCAGCATTCTGACTTTGTGACAAGATTGCGACTGCTGGATGCCATTTGACACATTGTCTGCAATACCTCTGCAAAGCAGAGTCCCTGTCGATTGTCTGAAACAATGACGAGTAAATAAGCATCAATGTTATAGAAATGATACTTCATTATCTTGGTCTTCAAATTAAAGAGGACAATCAATGCTTTCCTTCTTAGCAATAATTTTTTAAAAGGTAAATATTCTTTTATATGAACAGTCACGCTACTTAAGACAGCCTAACAATCATAAAGTTTTGTTGGAGGTTAAGTTCATAGAGTGTTCTTTCATTAGACAGTTGATTAAATTTGACAAAAAGTGATACTATACTTTACAAATAGATTAATTTTTTCCTCAACCCATCAGCAACTAAGTGATAGTAAATTACCATTCCTGTGAATCCAAATAAAAGGAAAATCAAACTAAGTTATTTCCCTTTAAATAAGCAAACGAGTATCAGGGATTTGTTTTTGAAAAGCAAATTCTAGACTATGTTATTATAATCTTGCTATGTATTCAAATCTAATCCCTCATATTTTCTCCATCTAGAAGACTGTTCAAACATTTGCACTAAGTAGATTTTTTTTCTTAGTATAAATAAAGGGATTTCTCTGATGTAAATAGGCAAAGAAATCCTTAATATGGTTTTATGAATCATCCTAGTGAAACTGTTAATAATATGAACAAAAAGTACACTTTCTATGTAGATTATCTTTTTTATTTCTGAAAAGACTGATGGTTAGTAAAGGTCTAGATTGAAGACAACAGAAAACAAAATATATTTTCTTGACTAACCATTTTCTAGGAATTGAAGCAGATGACATCATTCTGAGAGAAATGTGATATAGCTGAAACATGCTGCTTTTACACCAAATCAAGTGATGAGTGCTCTTATTTCTCTTGGTTTGCCTTAAATTTTACTACTCCATACTTTTACACCTGCTCATAATTAACTAAAATGGTTTATAATGTAATGCTTTTTAGCATTAAAATACAGCATAATGTCTGAGATTTATACTTTCCCCAAGAAAATATTTTGTAAAACATTCTTCTGTATCATAAAATAAAAATTAACCTTCATTGCATTTTTGAAATGTGGCATTTACTCTAATACCATTAATACCGCAGAGCTGACCTCACATCGCAAATATTTTCTTTTGGAATTAAATCATCCCCTGATGTAAGTTTTACCAAAGTCACATTTTCCGTAGAGCTTAATTAATCTTAATTTTGGAAAGACCATTTAAAATGGTTATTTACATTACATGTAGATGTGCATACAACACACATGTACAAATACGTCATTTTAATTGATGTATACTTTTAGAAGAAGTATGTGGATTACTCAGATTGGGGGATTTGTTTAGTAGACAAGGATATATACGTAGAGCTCTTCTGTGCTGACATCATAAACAGAAGTTTTATTTACCAAGTAAAATATACTCGTATATCAACTTACCAAGGCATTCAGTGCCTGAGGAGCTGGACTGAAATCCTTCATTACACTCGCACCGATAGCTCCCAATGGTGTTAACGCAACGCCCATTTTCACAGATTCCTGGCTTGGTCCTGCATTCATTTTCATCTTTAGAAAAACAAAAAATGTTAATGACCAGCAGATTGTAAAATTATAATTTACAAATAATATTCTAATGGGTTATATCTTATTTAAAACTTCACCAAATACATCTATGATAGGATAAAAACTAGTCATGTGTGAATACTGATTTATTTTTAACTTTACCTCATCCTTCCAGATGGGTTCTTTCTTAAAAAGTGTTTTCTTTTCCCCTCCTCCCTTGCAGGGAAGGGGTGATATTTGATAAAGAACTGGAAATTTCTATCCCCAAGAGGGACAGACTTGCCCAAAGACACCAAAGAAGGAGGGGAAGAACTTTGGGGAAGAGGATGCTGGTTTTTATGATATGAGACAGAAGCTGGGGGCAGAAGGGGAGGTAGGTATTAGGGAGGGGTGGTGAGTAGGGAAAAAAGCCACACAGGCGAGGGATAAAGGACAAGCCCCTAGGCTGGCTTTGAGTAAAATCACAGCAGCAGTGTGATGAGTGAGGGCAGTTAATGGGAGGAGGAATTCAGGTAGTACTGCTCTTTTGGTTGGTGATAAACAAATCTATTAGAACAAAATTGTTTTATTAAAATTTCCTCTATCCTTACTTGTTGTGTTTAATCGACATTTTGTAAATTTTGCTGGAGGTGTTCTTCGAAGCTATACTGTTAGGAACATAGAAGAGCTCATGACAATGAAATCTTTTTAATAAATTGTTCCTTTCATCCTTATACTTTTACATCTTTTAATCTTCAATTTATTAATATTTATTTTGCATGTGATTTCTTTTTATCAGCATTTGCCTTGAATATCTTGTTCCATCCCTTTATTTTCAATCTAACTCATGTTTCGATTTGGTACATTTCTTGTGAAAAGCACCAAGCTGAATTTAAAAAGAATTTGAAAAAGTACATTTATCTTTTAACCAGTGAGTTAAACTACAGTCATTTGTTGCTTAATTGTGGGAATACATTCTGAGAAATGTGTTGTTGGGCAATTTCATCATGGTGCGAATGTCGTAGAGTGCACTTACACAAACCTAGATGGTAAAGCCTACTACACACCGTGGCTGTATGGTACTAATCTTATGGGACCACTGTCATATATGTGGTCTGTCATTGACTGAAACATCTTTATGCGGTTCATGAATGTATTTATGTCTCTCATGATTACTGATATGTCTGAATTCTTACCTGCCATTTTATATTGTTTATATTTACCGTGCTATTGAGCCCTTATCTCAATATGTCTTAGATTAGTCTAGTTTTCTATGCCCTCCTCTTGACCCCAACTCATGTTTGGAAGTTATAATCTTTCTATTCCTCCAGTGGTAACCATGAAACAATCTCAACACATGCTCTTAATGAATCCTTTTCTATCAATGTCAAGAAGCATCTGTTTCAAAAGCTTCTGGCCACAACGAGTACCTTGGATGAGTTTACTTCTTTCTGCTCTCTCCCTGTGCCACCTGCCATGTTGATGTGATCTAGAAATTTTGGTTTGTCTTATTTTTTTAATGTACCATCAGCATCTATTTCAACCAAAAAAATGAAGCTTACTGGTTTCTTGGCTCACCATTGCTTCATGTATACTACTTCCTTTTGGATCAATTTTTTAAAAATATATTGGAGTAAATAGTTTGGTAATCATTTCATGTGGGTGGTAAGTATTTCTGACAATGTCTTCTTTTGTTTGTTTTCTCACTGGATTGAGTATAGAATTTTAGTTCAAAATTATTTTCCCTGAGAATGTTTCAAAAATATTGCTCCATTATTTTCTTTTATACCCAATGTTACTATTCATTTGTAAAAAATTCTGTTTTTTCTCTCTTGAAGCTTTCAAAGTTTTTGCTTTGGTCTTTGTGTTCTGAAATTCACCATGTTGTGTCTTGGTGTAGATATTCTTTTCCCTTTTAGGAAAAAAAAACTTATTACAGAAATTTTAAAGTATATATGAAAGTACTGAGTTAAGGTACAGATTTTAAAAAATTGTACAGTGTCTGTTATTTCTAGAATGTGAGGCTTTCAGGTCTGCCTTCTTGATCTAATCCTATCCCTAATGTCCTTCACCTTGATTTTGTATTGTATCTTAGTTGTCTGAATTGAATTATTTTTTTCAAGAGCTCTTGTTGGATATACTGCCTGAGTTCCTCCATGTTTGATTATGTATAATACAGCTTTTATAGTTGAAAGATAATTAGATGAGTCTCAAAATTCATCCCCCCTCCTTTTTTTTGCTGTCGTTGAAACTTCACTAGGATTTATGTTGGTGTGATGTTGCACCACCTAGGAAAATTTTATTTCCAGCATTCTGAAATTTTCTATCCTTTGACGATTTCTGGATCGCATCAGGATGGCCGATTACTGACCATTTCATTGTCCATTTACTCTTGCTTACACGCACTTTGCAATACCTCCTCTGTGCCTAATCCAGTGCAGCACAACAGGCTGGAGAAAAACACACAACCAGGACAGGTCTCACTGTAATTCAGGACTCAAATCTCAAATGGGTACTAATACTCCCTTGACAATCCTACTATACTTCCTAGTATGTGCACACTCCCGTTTTCTAAAATGACTACTGTACATTATGATAAGAACTCCTCCATCTCTCCACTGTGAACCACCTGTCTGTGCCATCACTTTCAACCTTTTGTCCTTTTTCAACAGCTGAAGTATTTCTGGTTTTTCTCAAAGGCCAATCCTTGCACGTGTATTCTGGATTGTGTCCCAAGGTTTCACAATTCTCCTTTTTCAATGAATCATTCCCTCAGTGTACATTTTCTAGTAACTTCCCTCTTAAAAAGACCTCTCTCTCAATAACATATTACCCCTCCAGCTACTGCCACATTGTTGTTCCCTTCAAGACAAAATTTTTCTTTTTTTCTGTTCAGTGGTATGACTCCTTTTTTTTTAAAAAAAATTTTCACCTTTACTGAGGTTTAATTGACAAATAAAATTTGTGAGATATTTAAAGTGTACAATGTGATGAGGTGATATACATATAAATTGTGAAAGCATTCCCCCCACTGAGTTAATTAGCACACCCATCATCTCACATATTTCTTTTTGTGTGTGTCTGAGAGAATATTTAAGTTTTACTCTCTTCGAAAATTTCTATCATACAAATACAATATTATCAACTATAGTCACCATGTTAGACATTAGATCCTCAGACCTTATTCGTCTTATAGCTGAAAGTTTGTACTCTTTTACCAACCTCTCCCTATTTTTCCCTATCCCCAGTCCCTGGCAACCACTTTTCTACTTTCTGTTTCTATGAGTTTGACTTTTTTTTTTTAAGATTCCACACATAAGTGATACCATGCAGTATTTGTCATTCTCTGTCTGGCTTATTTCACTTAGCATAATGCCCTCCAGCTTCATCCATGTTGTCATAAATGACAGGATTTCCTTCTTTTTAGAGGCTGAAAAATATGTCACTTTTTTTTGATCTGTTCATCCACTGATGGACACTTAAGTTGTTTCCATACCTTGGCTACTGTGAATAATGCTACAATGAATGTAGGAGTAAAGATATGTCTTTGAGATAATGGTTTTGTTTCCTTTGGATGTATACCCAGAAGTGGGATTGCTAGATTATATGGTAGTTCAATTTCTTGAGGAACCTCCACACTGTTTTCCATAGTGACTGCACCAGTTTAAATTCCCATCGACAGTGCACAAAGGTTCTCTTTTCTCCACATCCTCGTCAACACTTGTCATCTCTTGTCTTTTTGATAATAGCCATCCTAACAGGTGTGAGGTGATATCTCATTGTGGTTTTGATTTGTGTTTCCCTGATGATTAGTGATGTTGAGCACCTGTACCTGTTGGCCACTTGTATGTCTTCTTTGAAGAAAGGTCTATTCAGCTTCTTTGCCCATTTTTTTAATTGGATGATGATGATTATTATTTTGCTATTGAGTTGTATGAGTTCCATGTATATTTTGGATATTAACCCCTTATCGGATCTGTGGTTTGCAAATATTTTCTCCCATTCCATAGGTTGCCTTTTCATTTTGTTGATGGTTTCCTTTGCTGAGTAGAAGCTTTTCAGGCTGATGTAGTCTCACTTTTTTATTTTCACTTTTGTTGCATTTGCTTTTGGTGTCAAATTAAAAAAAATCATTGCCAAGACCAATGTTAAGGAGCTTACCACCTATGTTTTCTTCTAGGAGTTTTATGGTTTTAGGCTTATATTCAAGTCTTTAATCCATTTTGAGTTGCTTTTTATGTATGGGGTAAGATTGGGGTCCAGCTTCATTCTTTTGCATGTGGCTGTCTGGTTTTCCCAACACCATTTATTGAAGAGACTGTCCTTTCACCATTGTATATTTTTGGCTTTTTTGTCAAAAATTAGTTGACCATTTATGCATATGTTTTCTTCTGGGCTCTCTATTCTGTTCTGCAGTGTAGAACTCGGCTTCTACACAAACATTTCATATTTCTCTCATTTACCTCTCTCCCTAATCTTGTAATCAAAGATTATTGGATGAACTTTTAAATAAGGGCAGTCACTTTGAGAGACATCTGTATTCTGGCAAAGTCTAAAGAAGTATATGTCACTGAACATCTTCTGTGTTTTTGTTTAAAATTTTATATTATTTGGAAGATATTCTTCAGTCTGTAGTTGTGACCACTTCTTTGTTTAAAACAAGATAGTACTGTCCCTCTTCCTCCATATTTCTAAAATCTTCAGGGGATGGGAGTGAGGTAACACATTTTTATTCCATCATCTTTAAAATGATGCCTTCCTTCCCTTCATTAAAACACTTTAGAATGTTAACATGTTAAATTTTAATATGTTAATGAATCTCAAAATGTATTGTTGACATTTTCATTAAAATTTAATGATGTTGGTAAAATTTTTCTACTTATATTTTTCTATTCATTTATTTAAAAAATAATTACTGGGGCATAATATATTGTATAGTCAAATTTCCATCTGTGATTTATGTTTATAGTTTTTTTTACAGAGGTTTTAGATTTTCCACATAACTTTAATTCTTTAGCCTATAATATTTTTAGTTTCCATTGCTTTTGACATTTTTTTGGGTAATTTTATTGCATTCCAATTTCACTGTACTCAGCATTTTTATTGATTTTTTTGGTAGCTTTATCTTTCATTCTGACATTTGTAAACATCTGTATGTACAATATTTTGGCTGTTTATTATGGAATTTTTCATTGTAAAAACATGTCTGCATAAAATCAAAACTCTCTACAAAGTGTTTTCTGATGATCAAAAAAGTTTTGCAGACGTTTCAGCTCTCAGCATGGCACCATGAAAGGCTTGAGGATCAGAAAGCTTGGGGATCTTTTGTAGCATCTTTAAACAATGAAAAAATTACAAATGTGTAATGCTGCCCTGGGTCTTTTTTTTGGAAATGTAAGTTCAAGGGGTCCTAGAATATTTAGAGCTAGAGCAGACATCCTTCTCCTCCTCCCACCCAAGTCATGTAGTTTCTCACTGTACAGATGACGAAACCGAGGCACAGAGAATTCAGTCACTTTCAAGTCACCTAGCTCATTTATGGCAGATTCGGGACCAGACACCTGGGTTCTTCACCTAATCACAACGTCTACCCCATCTTCCCAGGAAACACACATATAAATGTAATGACAGTATATTGTAAAATTCAGCTAGTTACAAAAATAAATTGTCCATGCATAAAAAGTAAAACACATTTCTAAGTATTTTAGCCAGATGAAATTCAAATACACATACATACTCAAATAAATTTTAAAAAAGAGAAATAAATGGAAATGGATCTCATGGACAATAAGAAAACAGGATGGCTAACAATGTCTTCTGTACATGTTATTTCTACTCTTCCATACTGTCAGCGTTTGCCCTGCACTGGATTTTGAGAAACATATTACTCTATAAACAAGACTTAGGAATCTAGGTTTATCTTCTGGGTTTTCAGATCTTGGAAAAACAGTGTTTTTGAAAGAACCATTGCATAATTAAACCTCAATGTAATTTATTCTTAACTTTATTAAGTAGTGTATTTGAATGAAATATCTAATAGATTAACAGAAATGATGAAATCCAATCATAATCTGATGTGTTGTTGCATACATTTAAAAATTAATTTTATATTACACATGTGATTCGGGAATTCACTCTTTTGTAAAAATTAAAATTGACAGATGAGGTTAAATTCACTTCAGACCAGTAACGTCTAACTTCAATATCTTCCCTGGAGGTAATTCCTTCTATGAGTTGGGGTTTATCTTTTAAAATCTTTTCCTATGTATTTACTTGCTTGCATATGTAAATAGAAAACATATAGTATTATTTTCAATTTTCCTTAAAATATGACACATTGTACATATTGTTCTGTAACTATACATGTAGAGCTCTTTCTACTTCAGTACATACACATATACCTTAATCCTTTTAACTGCTTTGTGATCTTTCATAGCATGGATATGCCCTAATTTTTTTAGCTATCCATCTCTGATGGGCATTTAGGCTGTTTCCTATTCTTTTTTTTGTTGTTACTATGAACAAAATTGTAGTGAACATCCATGTATTTCTTTCCCTGTGGTAGGTTCATTTTTTAAATGGCCTTATTGAGGTATAATTTACATGCTATAAAAATTTGTGTGTTTTACGTGTACAATTCAATGATTTTTATTAAGTTACAGAGCTATGCAATCATCACCACAATCCAGTGTTAGAACATTTCCATCTCCCGAAGGGATCCCTCGTATCCATTTGCAGCTACTCTCCATTCTGACTCCTAGCATCAGGCAATGACTAATAGATTCATTTTTAAGAAATATTATTCTTATTTTGGTATTTTTTCCAAAATAAGAAATTATTAGTAATCTTCAAATATTCCTCCAAAAATACCCACATTTTTCTAGGTATTGGAAGTTAGGCTGGGG
This sequence comes from Tapirus indicus, assembly GCA_031878705.1. Lineage (NCBI taxonomy): Eukaryota > Metazoa > Chordata > Mammalia > Perissodactyla > Tapiridae > Tapirus > Tapirus indicus. The sequence goes on from CM062925.1 coordinate 46,243,050, forward strand.
GCAGTAGATTCTTAATTAAAGGAGGGGGAGCCACCTATTCTTACGGAGGAGGAAGACGTATAGTGGGCTGCCGTGTCCCAGGTGACAACACTTTTGGAAAGAAATGCTGAGATAATGGACATGGTGGCCATGGTCAGCTTACGCAGCATGAGACTTTGGCATGCATCCTAAAATCAGAACATTTTAGTCTCTTGAAGAGAGATCCAGCTTTACACCTCCTCCCTTTATGGATCAATTAACTGAGGTCCAAAACGTTAGAACATATGGCCAAGGTCCCAGAGATCTCCAGTCTGTAATAGGGTTCTGGAGATTATCTGCCTCTTTAAATACTCTCCTCATTCACGAAATGATACAAAAATGAGAACAGTAACTCATCTGTTTATTTTGCTACATAAGCAGAATTGTCTCGAGGAGTTTTCCTACACTTCTAAATTTAGTGTTTTAGATTTACAGGACACAAAATTATGAAAAACAAGAGGGCATATATTCTGCGACAGGCATAAGTGCCACTGAATTATCCAGAACCTATTAAATTGGCATGGACCCTGAGATGGAAGAAATCTAGCTAGAGCATAGCATTGAGACAGCTGGGAAAATAGTTGGCTTGCAGTTAAGTTGAAAGTTAAGATGACTTTGGAATAATACAGTAAAATTGTCTTGGAAGAGGAAATACTAAATAAGCACACATCATCCCTTAAAGCCTTACCTACACAGCCTTCTCCATCAGGCCTTCGGGTCATCCCGGGTGGGCAGATACACATGAAGGTGCCGATCAGATTCTTACACATCATGCCTCTGGATTCACAGTCATGGAGCCCTTCAGCACATTCATCCAGGTCTGTAAAATATTTTTAACAGGAAAAAAAAAATGAAAATAGGAAATTCTCAGGAGGATGCTATCGTGTAGTTCTTTAAAATCATATTTTTGGTCTTCTGGTTCTTAAAATGTAATTGTACTGTGTGACACAGAAAAAAGAAGCCCAGTCCTTTTCAACTCTTGGATGTATTCCAGATTTCTAAAAGTTCCAGCATTGGTCCCAATGATAAGAAGTTCAGGAAAGGGCAATCTTTGCTTTAATAAGAGCCCAAGAGTATGACAATGGTGGGGTCCTCAAGCCATCTTATCTTTGACTTGATTGGACAGACTATCAAGTATCTTTTTGTCTAGGTATGGAAATCCACCAGCAAAATGCTGTCAGATACATTTCTGTAAAGCTCTAGAAATGAAGACAGCTGAGAACTATAAAATCACTAGACAACATTTCCAGCATGGCAAATAACGTTCTAAGCACTCCCTTGTCTGTGGTCTTACCTTTGCACATCTTCTGGTCTTCCCTGAGGGCATAGCCAATTGGGCACGTGCATTCATAGGAACCAAAGGTGTTCAAGCAACGGAAAGCACACAGCAGCGGGTTCTGAGCACATTCATTGATATCTGATCAAAGAAACAGGCAGGCATGTGCTCAGCCTAGAGTTCTAATTATTTATTTAAATAAACAGTCATGTATTTACTTAGCAGCCAGACAAAAAGCAATAGGATAATAGAACTTTCACTTCTGGTATGGACAACTGGGTACCTAACCAACTCATCCTCCAACAAATAACAACTATAAACTTTGAAAAAAATACAAAAACAATGACCTGAAGTAGTTTTAGTGGTGAGCTGACACTCAAACAAACAACCAGCAAGGGATAAGTTCTCAATTTCTTCTTCTTTTTTTTTTTCCTGTAATTACCGTGCCGATGGTTGCAGTCCTGGCAGCGGCAGCAACTGGCAGCTAAATCTTCAATTGAAACTTTCTGAGCTTCTGACCAGAGGAATCAAGGGAGGGAGCACTGGGGCAACCAAGGCTGCTGGAGAGTCAGGAGGAGCCCGGAAAGGAGAGGACCAGAGATGGAGAAATGCTATTTTTTTTTTTTTTGCACAAACTCAGCCCAAGTTGCTGACGTAACCATGCATGTGTGGGGAAAAATCAAAGAAGTCCGCCATGAAGGTTTAAAGACAGAACTGAAATCTGAACCACTGTGTTCTGCAGGCCTGACAGTCTGCTCTGATGTTCATCTAAGTTAACTGCCTGCTAAGACAAAAGTATCAGCATTTTTCAAAGTAACAGAACCAATTCCAGAAGATATCATTCACAATGTCCAGGGTATAATCCAAAATTAAGTGACCTACTGAGGAGCCAGGAAAATGTGACTGACTTTCAAGGAAAAAGACAATCAACAGATGCCAACTCTGAGATGACCCAGATGCTGGAATTATCAGACAAGGGCTTTAAAGCAGCTATTGTAACTGTGTTCACTGAGGTAAAGGAAAATATATTTGTGATGAATATAATCTCAATAGAACATCAGAACAATATAAATAAAAGCTGAGACATTAAAAAACCCTTCCTATATCAAGAAGAGATAATACTTAAAAGTATCACTTGCCTTCACAATTCATCATGGGCCCTGGCTCAAAGCCTTCATTGCAATTGCATTCAAAACTCCCAATAACATTGGTGCATGTACCATTTCCACATGGATTGCCAATTGAACATTCATCAGTATCTGAAAAAGAAGAATAAGAAAGTGCCACAAAATATGGAAAAGTTTTAGTTTAGTAGGAACATGCCCATGAATATCCATCTGGCCCTCACACATTTCCAGAATCTGTTCAGGGCACACATGACTCTTTCACCCTCTCAGCCATGGCTGGCTGGCCTTTATGCAGTGCAGAGGACTCCAAAGGATCAAGTGTGCAATGCTCTGAGCCCCCAGACAGCCGTGCTTGCTCTAAAAATCGCAAACCCAGAGAGGGATGTGGTCTTCTGCTAAAAGAGCAGGCATGGAAAGTCATAAAGTGAAATGGATCTCTTTCCCAGTTAGTGGTTTTGGCAATTGTAAATCTCTAGACACATCAGAGTTTGTATATTTGGTTGAAGGCAGAGGTTGGGCAACTCTCTCCATCTTCACATAAACCAGGTCTACTGGAAAATGTAGGATGGGAGAAGAAAGAGCAGTTACTAGTACTTATTCTGGCTTTGTAAATCCCACTACCACCCAGGATGGCTGAGAGACCTTTTGCTGAATATGAGAAATAAAATAAGAACTTAGAAAGTATGTAATGTGGAGTCAACACTCACCCACACAGCGTACTCCAGTGTAATCCAGGTTGTAACCCATTGGACATTCACAGCGAAAAGACCCATCTGTGTTGATACACTGACCATTTGAACAAATGCCTGGGCTCTCAAGACATTCATTGACATCTGAAATACAGAATTGCCCGTGAACTTCCTCATATAAAAGATATGCCAAAACTGTATATATCTATTCAACGGAGACTTAAAGTTTCTAAAACACATAAAGATTTCTTTTATCAGGGAAATATATAATGTCTTTCATATACTACAACATAGTCTTATGATAAATATAATGCATATAATGTATAATAAATATCATACATGTACATTAAATACAATTTACTATATATTATACAGTAAAGTTAGCATGATTTATAAAAGAAACGTACAATAACATATTCATATAAAAGAAGACTACAGGAATAAAATATATCAAACCAACCTTCACGGGTATCATGAAGACTAGGAACAGTCCCATGGCCATAAGGACACAAATCCTGGAATGCCACTACAGAGAAAAATACAAATTCCCCATTATTGAAGAGTCTCAACTATCAAAGAACTTAAGAACTGATTAACAATATACATGGAGTTAGACTTACTTTTCCTCTACAAAGCTGTTTTTAACAAGTCTTTTATTTCGTTTTTATGATTTATTTCAAAAGCAACACTGAGCACAGAGAAGGTCACCAGAGTGTGCCCAGCTCCTTCCAGAGTGCTGCCTACTGAAGGCTTCTGGTTCTATCTGTTTGCTCATGTAATGATGAGCAGCCAAAGAGCCCTCTCTGCCCATCACACACGGAAGCCGCCTGTGACCTAAAGACCAATCCAGTTCTGGGCTTGCTGGGAACTACCCTACAATTCAGCTGCACTACCAAGACCTGTGAGGCTCTTGGTCTCTTCCTGCAAATGCCCACGGTGCTGACTCAGCTTCTCAGAATCTATATATAAGAATCTGAGAGCTGCAGCCTGTGATAACAATATCCATGTGGGACTCCTGCAGCCATTTGGAACATAATTTTCACCCCCTCTTTGCATCTGTTGCCCTGCACCTCTCAAATTCATTCCTTTGAAAGCAAGCAATAATAACCTTGGGGGAAAAAAATGAAATAACAGGGTAACTCTACTTGTGCTTACACATGTTGAACACAAAAGTTGAAAGAAATCCCTCAGACTAGGTTGCTCACTGAACCTTTAAGGTTTTTACTGAGGGAGTAATTTCACCCTCAGAATATTCGTAAATTACATAGTCACACCGACTTCTGACAAACATTCCAAAACTAGTGCAAAGTGGTGTTTTATGTCATTGCTCTCACCTTCATCATCTTTGGGGCAGAGCTCACAGGGGTCCCCCCAGCCCTCTCCTGGCATCTTACTACAGCAGCATTTTGCCTTTGTGGTGTTGAAAGCTTTTGGTACAGAACACTTTCCATTTTCAAAGTTTGTGAAGCAGAAGCTCTGGCGAGTATCTAATCAAGAAAGCAAACATCACAGACCTCCTTACTGGTCATTTACAAAGAAGGAATAATTTGTATATAACTCTGTTTCTGACAGAACATTCTCATCGGCCAACATTTTGATGCAGATTAGATTAGTAGTTAAAAGACAGGTCTGGAAATCCTCAATTGCTGATTTCACTTGCCAATTTAAAGTGACCTGCCTATAAAATTTTACTTAATTATTCAAAATGTTTAAAATATTTTTATAATGTGCTTAGGAAATTTGAGAAATTATGCTCAATATTAAAATGTTTTCCACATCTCTTTCCATGGTTACATTATAGCCTAACAAAAACAGTCTAGGTAACTTTCACATCACATCAAAGTTACATCACATCAAAAACAACTCATATACCAATGTACAGAAAAATCTATACCAACAACAAAATGAAAACAGTGAAACAAGACAGTAATTTTTCTTTTAGTACAAAATTTTTTAAAATGTAGAAACAGAGCCAATAATTCAAAGTACCTTAAAAATTGTCCAGTACATATACTTTTGAGACCTACATTTTTAATTTACAGATGATGTATTTACCATAGACATGTACTTTGCAGTGACAAACACTAGCATGATGGTTTACCATCTATTGTTGAAGTTTCTAAGGGGCAGTTATGACAGAGAAGTCATTCCAAAGCTTACCAAAGCACCTCCGTCCATTATCTGACAACACAAAGCCAGGGGGGCAGATGCACTGGAAGCCCCCTGGAGTATTGGTACAGGAACCAAAAAGACAGATGTTGGGATCTTCATCACATTCATTTATATCTGCAAAACAGCAGGAGAACTTATTAATTTAATCAAATCAATACACTGTTCCATATTTGAGAATAAATAATTGTACTACAACAGTCTACTAGCCATTTGGTATTTAATATGAAACAAGGGATTATATTATGTATATGTTTAACTTATTCTTTAAAAATAAACTATTGTTGCATCAAAAGTCAAAGATTATATCGAGTTTCAACCAACCATATGCCTGAGACTACCAAGTTGATCTCCAGCTCCCCACTTGGTCCCTAGGAGTGTATATACGTCCACTTGCCTACCTAACACGGCCAGTTCAACATCCTATAGGCATCACAGCCTCAGTGTAGCCAAATGTGTTCTTTTGACTTCTCTGATGCCCCCTCAGCCATTTTAATAAGATTATTCTAATATTTTTATTTATTTGGTGAGGAAAACTGGTCCTGAGCTAACATCTGTTGCCAATTCTCTTTTTACTTGAGGAAGATTGTCCCTGACCTAACATCCATGCCCATCTTCCTCTACTTTATATTTGCGATGCTGCCATAGCATGGCTTGATGAGTGGTGTGTAGGTCCGTGCCCGGGATCTGGATCCGTGAATCCTGAGCTGCCGAAGTGAAGTGCACAAACTTAACCACTATGCCACTGGGCTGGCCCCTATTTATTATTTTTTAAGAATTAAAAACACTAGATAATTGTATACTGAACTACACAAATCAGACAGAAAAGGGAAAAGAGATAAAGACCAAATGGGAATTATTAGGGATACCCATAATATGTAAATATGATGTGAAAAATAATTAAATTCGATGACATAAACTTTGTTTCAGTTCTGTCTATATAACTCCCTTAAATGTGAACAGTACCATATCTTTAGGTGGAATCTTGCCAAGGGTGATAGAGTTTTTTTTAAATTGGATAACTCAAAGGCAAAAAAAACCCTTAGCAATCCTTTCACGTTAGAACCACCACCCCAAGATGCTGGTGCTTCTGAATTTCAACAAGACTGTAAAAGATAATTTGTATAAAAGTGAAATAAAGTAACTGTAAAAAGGTCAGCCTTCATCATGTCTACCAGGCAATTCTGCGACCCACTTTTGATGTGGTTACAGTGTTCCTGTAGCCTGGAAGAGTTTCAGTAGAAAAACATCTGTTATGACAAATGGATTAATATTTTCTGTTTTGACATGAGGCCTTCCCAAGGAAAAAAATGTCTCCATAGCATTGTCAAGATTTTCTGCTTCACATTTCTAGGACTCTAGACACCTTTAATAGCTGTTTTAAAATTGGTTGCCAAAGATTACAATTTTTGTAGACACTCTTTAAATTCAGTAGAAAGTCTCTGTTGACATTTGGAAAAAAGATTAGAGTACACTGAAAATTCTTTGACTAGTGTAAGATTTCTGTTAATGAAAAATTCCCACATCCCTAAGTTCTTTATTCCCACAACTCCACCTTCAAATCATTTCTGATGGTTCAATAAAACAGATGTAGGCAGCTATATGTTTAATACCTTAGGTCAGCATGCTTGCAGTGGTTTGGATTTAGTATATTTCCATAGAGTCTGTACCAGGTCTTATTATCCTGAACAGCTTGTGGACGTCAGAATAAATGTTAGCCTTACCGATGCAATTCTCGCTTTTTACTTCATACCCTGGAGGACAGATGCATCTGAAGGATCCCTCCAAATTCTGACAGGTACCAGGAGAACAAGAGCCGGGAAGGGCAACACACTCATTAGTATCTTTAAAGAGAAATGAGAGAAAAATGATTTAAATATGAGCTAATTATTGCTAAATGATATTAACATGAATGCAACTCGGGCCCTCTGACCTGCCAGGTCACTGTGGACAAATATGCCCTGAGATACTCCTTCGACATCTTACGTATTTCTCATTTGGCAAGAGGCTAATTTTCTTGATTTGTTTCCTTTGTTTACTTTTACTGGGACATGGATAGCTTGAAGCTCTGTCCCAATAAAAACACTGTGTGAATCATTTCCAAATGTTGGCTTATACCGTATACCAAAATTTCCCGTGATATCTTATCTCAGTCATGTGATCAGACGATCAAATGAAACGTGAATGAGTCTCTATGTGTGTGTGTCAGGGGGAACCACATTATTATTTTCCAAAACAGAACAACATAAAGACTGTTGATTGTTTAGATACTTACCTATACAGTTCTTGCCATCTGGAGTAAGTTCATAACCTTCATTACACAAACACTTGAAGGAGCCAATTTCATTAAAACATCGTCCATTTCTGCACACCTGACCAAAAAAGGAACTGCACTCATCTATGTCTGTAAGCAAACAGGAGTTAGCTTTTCAGAGAGACCTCTTACATGTGCATTGTCACAAGTTGTAGCTTAAAAACATATTTATTGGTATACATTTATGAAAATCCTACATTATAATTCCTCATCAACACAGAAAAAAATGGCTCATATCATAAGGATTATGTGATTAATAAGGTCACATAGATCCCTACTGTATTTCAACCACAAGGTCCATTTTTGATATTAATATAACTCATAAATTTATAACTAGGTAAAAGTTGAAGGTTTAAGGTGAAGCTTTCCATTCTTTCCTATTGAAAAATACTTCTTTTCCCAGAGGCAAGAGGATACACAGATTTAACTTGACTGCCTAGTTTGCAGATGACTTTACCTGGAGATAAGCTGACCATATTTAAAGGACAAATAACAGAACATATTCAATATAGAAAAATCAATTTTATTAAAAACACTAGAATTACTGACATTTTGCTGACAAAGTTCGAAAAAAAAAATTCTAAAGTGTTAGGTTTTCCATTAATCTTAGGGTTGATTGCATTTGAGTAATTTTCTGGGTTGTTTGAAGACTACTTTGATCAAAGCCGTGTCCACATCTCTACTTCTCCCTGGCTATACAAAGGATCTGAGAAACTATAAACAAGGTTGTAGTTGAATAAAACATCCAATTAGCTCTAAAATTTTTTCACAATTGCTGAATTTTGAAAAATAAAGAAAACTGAGATGAACACATGTCCTAATTTGGAGATGGGTTTGGGCTGTGATGGTCCCATAATGGTAGGAAGCCTGAGTTACTTTGATATACCTTATAGGGTCATGTGAATTAAGAGATGAGTTATGTTGGAAAGCACCAGAATATGCCCGTCACATGGTAAACAAGAAATACTGTCAAGCTCTGTTGTCATTTCTCTCACTGTCTCCTCCACCAACTTTAGGAACCTACCCCACTCACTATCAACTCTTATTTCAATCATTGTCTGTTAGGGGCAAAGGCTAGAATCCGGTACCATGCATAGGAGACACTTATCTTCCACTGAAAATCAGTAGTTGTTCACAAACAGAGATCAAATAGAATTCTGAGGGCTGTCTTGGAAACCTAGTCACCATGTACTGTTCTGTGGGAAAAGGCATCTTTGGCTTCAAAAGCTGACAGAAAATGAATTTTCAAGACACAACATGTTTTTAACTTGGAGACTGTCATTATCTGAATATAAATCAAGAACGAATTTATATGAAGTAATAACACCGAAACAATGACAGGTCTATCTTTGATCCCATCTAAGGGGTAAAAATAACCTCAAACCATAAAGCAGTCCCAATACATTTACCATCATCTGCATGGCCTTTTTCCCTGAATCGATGGTTGATGGAGAGAAGTACTCAGTACTGCAGATTGTCTTTTGATTATTTAAGCCAAACTATGGCTTTAGTTAACTAGAAATTAATCAATGATATTACATATCTTTTGGCACACATTTGCAATTTTAATAATAAAGATATTTATCTATTCTTTGGTTTTATTTTTTATTTCAGTATATTGTGTGGAAATGAAACAGAAGCAATAAAGGACTGACTGAGTACTTACCCAGGCAGTCATTATTATGAGTAAGTTCAAACCCTGGGTAGCAGAGACAGTTATAGGATCCAACGGTGTTTTTGCAAGTTCCATTTCCACATGGATGCCGCTCACACTCGTCAACATCTACAAAGAGACATTGGCTCAAAGGAATTCAATTTTGAACTAGAAAAAAATAGCCTATTAAACATTTACATTTTTTTAAACTACTGACTGACTTAGATTTTCCTCCTTCAATACTAGGAACCCACATTTATTTACGGAAAATAAGTATGAGGTAGAGAAAACTCTGAATTATAAAATTATAAGAAAAAGGTGCAATATAATGACTTACAGGCACATATAATACACAGAACTAAGCTAAGCAAGCATCCCCTTAGTGGAGGCTTGTTTATCAACTGTAAGAAAACCAATCTTTTGAAACACTAAAACAATTTGTTCTATTAGGCTTTATAAACACTCATCCAGAAATTTACATACCTTAATTTGATCAGCGCAGCAGAGGTAAACTTTAGTTCCCTAAATTTTATAAATTTGTGGAATCCAAATTGAAGAAGTCTATTAGAACTCAATAGTATTAGCCTTCCAAAATATGGAATTAAGAAAACATTTGGAAAGGTCGTCCTCATATAAGAGGGCACACTCTCTAGACTATGAATTCCAGGCTGCTCAAACTCTTCTACTGTGCAAGAAAGGGAACTGTTCTTTAGGAAGGAGGCTGTGTTGAAGAGAGGCATTACCAAGGAGTCTAGCTTAGCTGACTTTTATCATGTATGAATTGTTAGGATTGAGGGCAGATTTTCTCCATATGAATTTCTGAATCATAAATCTCATGTAGTTTTGGCAAATCATACTCTCTCTCCCAAAGGATACAGACAGGAGAAGCATACGCCAGCAAGCATTCTCAGAAAGTTCATGCAAATAGAGACAGAGCCCCTATTTGTCCTTTGCACAAGCATTCCCTAGAGAATTTTTCCTCCCACCATGGGAGAAGTCCATAGGGGAGCTCTTAGGAGGCAATGAATGAACGGAGATCTTCTCCAGGTGGGCCTCGTTGTACAGATATGCCATTAACGGAAACTAGTTCTGCAATTATGCAATCTGACTTTACTATTCATATAGATAGTATCCTTATTCGAATCCCCAAAGAATAGATGCACAACTTCAGTTTTTTCTAAACTGAGAAGATGCTAATTATAAATAGCCAAGTTTAATTTTCCTCCTTCAAGTGCAAATCATGGAGAACTCTTGGCAGAGACAGAGCCAGTGGCTGACATCAGATTTAAGGAGTTATGCTAAGTTCTATGGCATCCAGCCCATCTGCCCTTGAAATCTTATTAATCATCAGCTCAGCAAGTACTCACAGAACATTATTATTGCTTAACTAACTGTTATATTAGCTACTGGGAATTTTTAAAGAGTTTTCCTATATTTGCTTCTAAAAATTGTTTTTAAGAGTTAAAACACAAAAGAAAGATAAATCTCACGTATTCAATGATTTGGGGGGAAAAGGTGTGTGTGTGTGTGTGTATGCATTTCAATATTGTCACTCTTGCTACTCCCTTGCGTTCGAAAATGCTTTCTTGAGTGGGAACAGTGAGGAGTAAAGGGCAGCTGGTACTGTGGTGATTCCACATAACCTTGAGTGTCCCAGGGTACACGTTAAACATGTGAAAGTCATCTGGGAAAAAAGGTTGCAAACACTGAACTGAAGAACATACTGTGGTGTGTCCCTGCTTGCAAATTTTACATATAATAAAACCATCAACAGTTGAACATAGCTAACTTTTTGCACGACTGTTTCTGACAGAGACATGGTAGTTAATTGTGGCAAGTGCCAGAACTGTAATCTCTTCTGGAGCCTTTGTCCTGCTTCACCCCCTAGAACTAATGTCCTCCTTACCCATGCACATGGTCTGGTCCTGAGAGGCCTTAAAGCCATTGTGGCAGATGCACTGGTAACTTCCTTGCAAATCAACACATAGGCCATGACTGCAAACATTAGGAATTTCTAAACATTCGTTGCGATCTAAAACAAAAAATAAAACACACGTCACACATATCTGATTTTTATTAAGATTCTTTCATTTTTTCACAGGCGTGTTTCTATAACCTGCTATTAATTATTATAGACAGGATGAAAATGAACCATAACAACAGCTGAATCAAAATAAGCAAGGCTTTAAAGTATCCAAGCATCTTATTCTTAAAATCACGCAATTTTTATATGTTGATTGGTATCTTGAGGATACTATTTTGTTTTAGGTCCAATCCTAGTAAAATCCATCGAAGACACCTCTTTTCTTAAAATTATCTAAAAGATACAGTGACATAGGTTCAAGATGAGTGAATAGATTTACTTAGAAAATCTTTTCAAAATTATTTTTGAAAATATTTTTTGATAGGAAAGCACAGACAATTTTTTGGTGTAAGAAGTCTAAAGAACGTTGTGTTCAGCGCCAAAGAGCGAGTCAGTCTCTTTCTTACCTACACAGGCCCCATTGGGCGACAGTTTGAATCCTGCCGCGCACTCGCAGCGGTAACTGCCGGGGCTGTTGATGCAGTCTGCGTTCCGCTGGCAGAGGTTATCGCCGTTGCTGCACTCATCAATATCTGAAAGAGCAACAATTCCATTTTAAAAATTTTATTACTGCATTAGGATTATGTTCGCTTAACCAATTTCGTGATCAACTCCTAGATACTGTGGAAGAAACAGTAGAATTCGGAAAACTGTCCCCAAATCATTTATGTCTACCAAACTCTCCTGGTTCAAGGACATATATCACTCAGATTACCTTCACAGACCAGGAGCAGGTCGTTGTAACTGAATCCTGTAGGGCATTCACAGCGGAAACTGCCAATCTGGTTAATGCACACACCATTTGCACAAATGCCTGGAATCTCTTTACATTCATCAATGTCTGAAATTGAACAGATTTGGTCAAATATATGTGGTTCTGCTTAATGTATTTACCATAAAACCTTGAATAATGCTAAGTGTACACTGGAATGAGAATACACACTCAGGGTCACAAAAATCAATTCTATACTGGCATGAATGATTTTGTGGTTTATGAAAGCATATATATAGACCATAAAATAGATTATTTCCTTTAAACAGTGATGGAAAAATTTAAGTAGCTGATCAAATATATCTATTTTAGTGTCGGGATAGCAAATGAATTTCCTAAGGAATCAGGCCTCCTCTTCAAGTCATGTATCAGGCTCCCCTAGCTGCTGTTCATCTGATGAGGAAGGCTATGTTTTCTTAATTTTATGTACTTTGTTATATATGCATTGATAATGGAGACTTAAAATTATATTGCTTATTTAATCTCTGAGGAGGAAGAGTAGAATGAGCAATAGAAAGTATATTCACAAGGAAATAATTTATATAATTAATAATTCTGCAAATTCGTAACTAGATCGGTAGAAAGGGATACTGCAAAAATACGCCAAAAACTTAAACATAGACTGATGAAAACAGCAACTAGAGGTTAAAATAAGGTAGATTATTTAGTCATGTAATACAATATTCACAACAAAAAAAACTAAAGTTTTAGCTTGATATGTATGAAATCTTGAGATAGTCACATAACTATCCTAACTCAATCACAAGACTATGCTGATGGAGTAATACCATTATTAACAGTTAGAATCTGTAAACGTGTTTCTCATCTAACTGCATTAAATTGGAATCTAGATTATTATATTTTATGGTACTTTAAACTTTAAAACCACCAAATAGATTTTTACAAAATGCTACATATATGTATTAAAATAAACATAATCTAGAAAAACTCACCAACAGCTTTTCCTGTGTGAATGTCAAAGGTGAATCCAGGAATATTTCCACATATGGTTTTAAAATCCGCTTTAAAATATAAATAAAGCAAATGCACTCTTAAAATACTCAAACTCCTTCAAAATAACATTTTACATAGTATTACTTTCATTGATAAATACATTTTATATTATTCACAACCAGACATTTTAATTTCAATTATATTTGATAACAATGCCAGCGTCTGCAAGGGATGTTCTAGACATTCTGTACCATTATTATAATGATCATCATTAACTTTTTACTACTCTGACATTAGAAGACAAGTAAATCATTACAAGATTCAAAACATCAACTTTAGGCATTTAAATTATTTTTTTCTTTTGATATGCAGAGCTTTAAAGATGATCCAATTTACGTAGATTGAAAAACCAGATTAGTGTACAAATTTAAAAAGGGATTACAAATTGCACAAAGGCATAGGCATGAAAAATAATTCCGTGGTGATGAAACATGGATGAAACACGGGTTAATGATGAATAATAAATGAGACATGAATTTTGTCTTTTTTTAAAACATATATGTCTATTTGTTGGAATGTGAAATTTCAGCCATAAAAGACAATGCATCATGGAATAAAAGAGAGACTAGAGAGCTACTCCTAACATAATTCACCACATTAACAGAAATTTTAAAGAATTCTAGTTTTTAAAAAGCAGATTGCTTCTGATGCCCACTGCTACACGAGTAAAACTGTTGAAAGCAGTAACGGGTAAAACACATCCTGCATACGCTACCCCAATTGCTCTCAGGGGAGGGACTTTGTGTATTTCATCCATCAATACTCACCAAGCATCCAGAACATACATGTAGAGAGGCACATAATAGTTGCTCAATTTAATGGTTTCTAATTGCCTGGCAATATGCAAATTATAACTTATGTACATCAGCTCATTCAATTTTCACTATAACCATATGAATTTGTCACTGTCATCATTTATTTATTATCTCTATTTTAGATATGAGGAATCAGTTTCAGAGAGAATAAATAATCTACATAAGGTCGGACAATAAGTGGCAGAGCTTCGATTTAAATACAGGCCTGTCTCTCAAACCTAAGCCCTTTACTTCCTCTCACAAAAAAAGTGATATTTAATTCCCCAAACCAGTGATCTTCAATTTCTAACTAATGGAGTGTTTAAATTAGACAACTGTAAAAATGTTTCTATTTGTTCTTTTGGAACAAAACTATGGCAAGATAGGGCTAAGAAAATCCATTTGCCCACTGAATTTGAGCCACTTTGAAAAAGGCCCCATATGTCACTTTTCATCTTGTCTCTCCTTAATTTAATTTCATCATCACATTAAATGAAACATTTTAATACATATACCCTATATATTTGGTAACAAATGCATAATCATTGTTTCTTCTTTGTCCTATTGGTTCAACTCTTATTATCTACAGCTATTTAAAGTGACCACTTTCCAGGTCATAAAAGAACGTAAGTGGGCAACAATTTTAAGTCAATTTTTTTGCTCTTGTCTCCACTATCTTTGATTTTTTCTTTCAAAAGAATCTGTGCTTGTGAGAAAAATTTTACTGCATAAAGACAAGTTCTATTTTCTGCCTAAATATTTCAGATAAGTTTGAGGGAAAGGATGTAGAAAGAATACTTTGACAATAAGTTGCTTACATGTCAAGTTTGCTCATCAAATCCATTTTTTGCATATTTTTCAACGTCGAACTACAAAAAGATACTGAACTTGACGGACTTTAAATTATCACAAGCTTTTAATCAAAACAGCACACCTTCCAAGTCTAGTGCAATGACACAGTTGTTGCCCGCTAAATATTCGTTCGATGAATAAACACAATTAATCAGCACGGTTTAAGATAATGAATTTAAATGGACAAGTGCTATAAACTGTAACTCTTTAGCAATGGTGCTTATTTTCAGGAACCAGACTCCTATGCAACAGATATCTCAAAAATTAGTGTCTGAATTCCAAAGAAGGCCACTTGGGAAATGGCCATATGATGCTCTTGGATAGTTTTAGAACTGAGCATGTCTGGTTTTAGCACACATTTGCTTTTACTATACTGTCACAATACATGCGTGTGTCAGTGACTCAGCCTTCAGCAGGAGCAGGAGCTGTGTGCTTACCTGTTCCTGGTGTTGGGCATGGTTCACAAGGTTTGTTCCAGGCTTTGCCCACATTATACGTGCAGCAGCACATCCTCTTTGTCACATTAAAAGGCAACTCATTCTCACAAGTGGTTCCATTATAGCTTCGGTAGCAAAAGCTTTTTCTCATGTCTACATATAGAAAAACAAATAAGCTAACCAATCATATCAGGCCACTTATAACCAAGCCCACACACCTGGAGACACCAAACTTTCTCAGTTAACACAAGTCTGAAAAATTTCTCAGTCGTTTGGAGGTATCTTAATATAATTCTTTAGGTTAAACATAAATCATTTTTAGATTAACATCTCTTCTGATTTTAGATAAGGGATGTCATTTATTAATTTTACGGGAGACAAAGTTAATAGATATTTGTTTCGGGGCTGGGCCGGTGGTGCAGTGGTTAAGTTCACGTGTTCTGCTTCGGCAGCCCAGGGTTCGCCGGTTCATATCCTGGGTATGGACCTACTCGCAGCTCATTAAGCCATGCTGAGGTGGGGTATCACACAGAAGAGCTACAACTCTACAACTATGATACACAACTATGTACTGGGGCTTTGGGGGAAAAAAAGAAAAAGAGGAAGATTGGCAACAGATGTTAGCGCAGGGCCAATCTTCCACAAAAAAAAAAAAAAAGAAAAAGGGCCTGGATTAAAAAAAAATAGATATTTGTTTCTCTACTCAAAGGCATTTATTTAATTTAAAACATATTAAGTATTAAATTTTAAATGTCCTTTTATTTTTATAATAATGTTCACTTTATATGACTGGAAAATAAAAATTATTTAGGAATACATAACAGTAACATTTGATGAAATTTTCTACCTCAGACTCATGCTTTTAAAAATGTAACTATATAGCCAAAGGTCAAAAACATGATACAGAGCCAGAAGTTTATAAGACTTTGAAATACTTAATCATTCATAAAAATTTAAATTCCAAACTTTCTGAACAATAATTCTGAGACATAAGCACCTTCTGTGGGAAGCCAACAACTGTGACCTAATTAATCTCCGAGACCTTTACCTACCCATGCAGTTGTGGCCTCCATTGACCTGCATGTACTCAGGTGGGCAAATGCAGGTATAATTTCCCAGGGTGTTGTAACAGGTCCCAGGCCCACACACACCAGGATGTGCAAAACACTCATCAATATCTAGAGTAGGCAAGAATATCCATTAATTAATAAAGATATTTTTTCATGAACTTATATTATTTAAACTACTGAGCAAAGCATAAGGCTAATTCCTAAAGTCCATATTTTTAAAAAAATTTAAAATTTAAAGCAACTACATAAAAAAATACCCCAAAATATGCATTTACATGACATTTTATTTTCTTTATAAGAAAAAAAAATCTAATATTCAAAAATATAAATGATCAAAAGAAATTATTCCAAAGTGGCAAAAAAAATTTAAATAGCACCTATTTTGTTTTATTTAAATTTCATAGTCTTCAAATGGAATTGTTTTAAAGACTGCTTTCCTCCTATATCATTTAAACTAAATTTTAGTGCTAACTTTAAACTGAATGCAGTTAGGAGAGCCTTTATCTTTATAGATCCTTTCAAATTAGTACCCATTCAGAGATTCCAGAAGTAGTGTAGCTGCTGGTTGTTCTCCTTATTAAATCATATCTTTTCCAGATGCATTTAGATACATTTATCTAACATGTTCCAAAAGAAAGGTTATAATGGAAATAATTGTTACATGTTTAATATTCATTTTTATAAGCATTCATTCATTCATTCCATAAATAAAATACTGAGAGTCTTCTGCAAGCTAGAACTTGTAGCTATAAAGATGAATAAGATGTGGACCTTGCCTCAAGAAGCTCCCAGTCTAGCGGGCAGACAGGACCCTAAAAGGATGTCTATAGTGCCATTGATAAGTGAGAGGATGGAAGCAAGAAAGACATCTGCATAACCTTTGAATTTCTTCATACCTGTAGTCCAACATTTAAAAATTACTGAAAAATATTAACTTTATAGTCACATTCAAGCTTAGCTATTTTCCCTCTGTAAAATATAATTCCTATCAATATTTGAACTAATCATTTATTTGATATTGAATGTTTTCACACTACTCCAGCTTTTCCCATTTACATTTAATCAACTCATTTACTCAGAGAAAAATAATAGTAAATTACAGCAGATGAGCTATAAATTAACTAGCAGTGTTGACATGAAAAGAAAAAAGTTATGAACCAGTCTCAACAGATCCTTGATAGAATTTGAGGATGGACCCTTTTCCCCAGCCCTGACCAGGAGTTTTGTTTTCAACAGAGCTCATCATCTTCAGGTATTGATTCAGCTCACCTTCACAGATGCGGGTTTCCTCGCTGAGGTAGTAGCCTTGTGGGCACTCACATTGGAAGCTCCCGAAAGTGTTGATGCAGTTTCCACCCTGGCAGAGACCTGGTAACTCCTGGCATTCATCAATATCTGCAAAAGGGGAGACAGCTCACTTCCAACAAATACCACCAACAAAGACATGAGTTACCATCAAGAGCTTTCAAACGTGTGATCCTGTAAGACCTGCAGACTTCCATGCATCCAAGCGAATGCACACTTAGACATAGGTTTATCCTGACCATGGATTTTCTTGATTTTGTCATAGAACTTTGTCATAGTCTGAGAAGTGATTAAAGCAAGTTGGGGATGCTTCAAATTGGGGAATAATGGTAAAGAGAGTTTCTTTCCAGAACAATCAGGTATCAGATCACTGCAATAGATCATACCTTTCCGATTTACAAATGGTTATTCAGCATCTTGGTAAGTTGATTGTCCATCTGTATCTGCACAATAATCTTGTTGAGATTGCTCCACACTAACTTTTCTACCAGCTTTTTTGTAAAGTAAACTGTTTACCTTGTTTAAATCTGGGTGACAATTAGAGGTGCACTCACCTTCTAAGATAATGGTGATGGGGTTAGGTCTGAAGCCCTCACCTCCGGGACACAGGGTGTAATATTCAGCTACAAAATAATGGAAAAGAAGAGATTCAATACCTGTGTCCAAGTGGCTGAGATAAAACAAGTATTTAGCAACTGCTAGGCTCAAAACACACATCCTAAGGGGTGTATCTGTATTTTTCTTTGCGCTCTTTCAAATACATTTTAAAGTATATTACATTTTACTTGAAATAAGATCATTACTTCATAAACTCTATACACAGTACAATAACAAAAACCACTTGTTTTTAATCATAGAAAAAACATCTTTGCAGACAACTTATATCACAACTCTTTTGGCTAGTGAATGAACTCAAAGACTCAACAATTCCAAAGTTTCATCTATGTCCACATCACAACATACATTTCAACTTAAGGCATAATATGACTGACTTGAAGAATACAGCACATCTATGAACCTGAACTAAAACAACCTCGGAGAACAATCAGGAATAGCCTTTATCTGTGATACCATGGAGAATTGATATTATCACCATTCATATTGGATTGTGGTTAAAAATTGTTTTTTCTTTTTGTCATATCATGAAAAACAATAAGAAGAGAGGAATTCAAATTCCTCTTACATAAAACATTCTTGGCTGGTTTCAGCATAATCACTGACTATGTAGTCCAAATTCAAAATTTTGGCCCCCACTATTTCCCCTGTCCCAGCATAAGAATAAAATGGCAACTAGTCTTCAGCAACCAGAGTTTGTTCCCTTCCTTTTCTTCAGCTCCATACTCACTGCTATTGACAGGGGGGCACGTCTCGCAGGGGTTCCCCCAGGCCTTCCCCAGAGAGCAGCAGCAGGAGGAGCGACTGACGCCCACCCCGATCTCGGTGTTGCAGGACAGACTCCCATCTCCTCGAGGACCGAACTTCAGGTAGCAGTTGCCCACGCGGTTGTCTGCAGAGCAACACAGGAGCTTAAAATTGCCCTTGCCATAGTGAGAATTCCTTTTTACAGAAAGGTCACTCAAATGATGAACTTTAAATTCTGCACATTAATACGAGAGGTTCCTTTTAATCCTTAGCACAAAATAATCTCTTGCCTGAAGCCTTTTCACAATTGAGTCATAGGAATTAAATTAATTATGACTACCTTCCTGCCGTTAGAAATCCATATAGATCACGGAATAAACAAGATGTAAGAAATTACTCATTTGGGACAGTCTGGACCTTCAATAATATGAATGCAAGACATTTTTGGTATAATCCATCTATATCACGAGTTTATGAATAATGGGAAGAAAATCCAGGGTAAGTTAATTTAAAGCTATGTAACATATCAAAGAAACATTGATAACCTCATCTCCTTCCTCTCCTCCCCATCATCTCCATTCTCCCATGGTTTAGTTTCAACTTACACAACGAACTTTGTGGGTTTTGGGAAAGACAGTCTGTAACAACTTTAGAGAGGATAGTTAAGAGATCAATGAGTCTCAGACATTTTCTTACCTCCCTATACAATTACCATTTAGATCACTTCATTGATTCCATGACTTTAAATGCTATCTTTTTGCTGATAACTCTCAAATTTATGGTTCCAACTCTCATCTCTCCCCTGAATTCTAGACCCTTCTGCCAACTGCCTATTTGATTTCTCCTCTTAGATATCTAGAGTTACTTTAAAGTTAACATGTCTAAAATCAAACTCTTGATACTCTTTCCTCCACATACAAAACCTGCTCCACTCCTCTCCCAGTCTTCTGCATCTTCAAATAACAGAAACTCCATTTTTTCAGTCACTTAGGCCCTAAATCTTGGAGCCATTTTTTGACTCCTTACTATCATCCCTTATTCAATCCAGTAATAAAGTCAATTCTACCTTCCAAGTATAGCTGGAATCTGGCTACTTACCACGACCTCCATCATCCCTCACCTGGACTACTGTAATGGGTTCCTAACTCATCTCTCTAATTCAATCCTTGACCAAACTATAGTCTGTTTTTCCCACCATAGCCAGAATAATCTTTTAGAAGCATTACCTTAGGTCAGGCCACCTCCAATGGCCTCCCATCTCAATCAGAGTAAAATCCAAAGTGCTTACCATAGTCTACAAAGTAGTTTTCATCCCCGGCTGCATATTGGAATCTCTTAGGCAGCTTTTTATTATTTTATTTTGTTTTTGTTGCTGTATCACAGGTGCAGATAAATGAGTTAAACTCGTGATCTCTCTCTTACTCGGTCTGTATTGATTCATCCTTCCTCTCTCCCTCCTATTTTCTTTTATTTTTATTCTCCATTCCCATTCCTTGTCCCCTACCCAACCATCTGAATATGTTTAATATTATTTTTTGTATGTGTTCTCACAAAATAATCATTTTTGTTTTCAAGCACACATTTTTAATTTACATAAATGACATTTTGTCATATATCTCATTCCATTTTTATAACATTCAATTTGTCAACTCTATGGTGCCTAACTGCCATTTAAAAAAAATCTATCCACTCTCCAAAAATGGTCTCCAAATTGCTGCCACCACAAATAATGCTGCTGTGAACATCTTTACCAATGTCTCTGTATGGGCCTGTGAGTTACTTTCTTTGACATCTAGAGCCAGGAGAAGAACTGTTGAGTCAGAGTTTGCATATTCTTATCCTTCAGTATCAGGAAAAACAGTCATTATCATTTACCATCTACATCCAATGGACCTTTGGAATTTTTTATACTTGTAAGTCATTTTGAAAATAATTTACAGAAGAAAAAAGGCATAGTCAAACAACTTTAGTAGAAATTTTAGTTAGAATTTAATCATGGCTAACTCAAATTTTTATTCCATATTTTCTTGGTTTGGAAGAGACATATACCCAAAACGGTCCTATGAATGCAATTAGTTGCTTATCAGCTGTCATGCGTTAATCTGGAACATGTCCATTTTGTAAAAAGTGAGTTGAGATTTCAAAAATATCTCTAATAGGTTCTAGCTTATCAATATTTCTTGTTCTTCTTCTTGTTCTTGCATCATTAAAACACAATACCTGAAGAAATTTTTGAAAACTTTGACAGCTTATAATTTTGTTGATGAGAGAACAGCTATCTTCTTTGCTGGAAAACCTCTTCATTTTTAGATTTATCAACACCAATTAGAATCATCAATCCAATGATGTTCTTTTATTTCCACATCACATATTTCCTTCCAATAACCTTTGTATAAACACCTGACTTCGTTATTTGTCAACTTAAGAACCATATCAATTAGATTTTGGTACAGAAACATAATAAAATATGAAAGAATACAAGAACCTGGGATGATTCAGGCACTTATCGAATGTTGCATGTTGAAGTTCTTCCTATTGACTAAAAGACGAGGTTACCATATTTCCTTTGCCTAAAGAAGTATATTTTTCACTAACTCACTGATTCTTAAGTTTGAAAAATTTCATGCAGGATATTGGCCTCTAAAGAGTCACAGCCTGGCACTTTGCTTATATGATCAATTTCACCATCATCTTTAGAATCTATACTCGAGTGCTGCTCTCCATTGCTTTCATCTTCTGATCCATCTAACAACAATGAAATGTTTTCTGCTATCAACTTTCTTCTCTTTGCCATTATGGCCAGACAGGGAAAACTTCTGAATTCTCAACAGTGTTCAGTAAATGCTCAAATATAGTATCAAATATATGCCAAATACAGTGTCTCTGGTCTTCTTTTATACCTTCTTTAAAAATAATGCAATCCTCTGGGTAACACAATAGGAAAACTGAAGGATGATGCAACAGTGACATTTCATTTTACTATGGTATCATCCTTCTAGATGCTGCCACAATTTTCCATTTTATTATTATTTTCATCTTTGTTTTTAGCATCATTGGGCCTAACTGCTGAGTAATGATGAAATAAAAACTGGGATAATAAAATGGCAAAACGTTTCAAGATAAAGGAAAAATGAGATCGCTAACATCTCATATGTATCTTAGGCTTAAAAAAGGGTCCAATGGACCCTTATGGTATTTGTGAGATAGAATGAGTCTTTGTTCTTTGGAAGACCTCAAAGAAAGAATAAAGGCATGAAGTATCAATCCATACACAGTTAGAACTGCTCTAAAAAGAAACTCAAAAACTAAATTGATTATTATTACTAACTACTGACAGTTAATCTGAGTACTGTTGTACCAGAATATTCTCTGCAGGGCTGGCCCTGTCTGTACCTCTACCAGCAGAATAGAGGGCTCCTTGAGGTCCATGTCCCTATCAACACTTCATATTATCCAGGTTTCTTAATTTTTGTCAGTCTATTAGGTAAAAAGTGATATTTATATAGTTGTTTTAATTTGATTTTTTCTTATTACTAATGTTTTTGGGCATTTGTTTATGTTTGTTAACTTGTGGCGTACAGATCTTCCTCAATTTACGATGGGGTTACATCCTGATAAACCCGTTGTAAGTGGAAAATATCATAAGTCGAAAACAGATTCAATACACCTAACCTATCGAACATCACAGCTTAGCCTAGCCTATCTAACATATGCTCAGAATACTTACATTAGTCTACAGTTGGGCAAAATCATCTAACACAAAGCGTTATTTTATAATAAAGTGTTGAATGTCTCACGTAACTTACTGAATACTGTGTATAGAAAGTGACAAACAGAATGGCTGCGTGGGTGCAGAATGGTTATAAGTGTATCAGTCGTTCACCCTGGTGACTGTTTGTCTGACCGGGAGCTGTGGCTGCTGCCGCTGCCCAGCATCATAAGAGAGGATCACACTGCATATCGTTGGCCTGGGAAAAGATCAACACTCAAATTCAAAGTATGGTTTCTACTCAGTGTGTATTGTTTCGTGCCATTGTAAAGTCGAAAAATCCTAAGTCAAACCATCGTTAAGTCAGGGACCGTCTGGATTCCCTTTTATTATCATAGCCTTTGCTCTAAGGAAGCTTTTAAGAAATACTGAGGCGCCAGTGACTCAATTTCTGGGGGTGAAGAAAGCATTAGCATATTTTTAAGGTTCCAAATGGGATTTTACTGTACAGCCAGGGTTGAGAGACACTTTGTGATCTGGATTATTGCTCCTTCTCTGACTCCTCCCCTCATACTCTGCCCCCCACTCACTCCACTCTTGCTGCTCAGCCTCACTGCTGTGTCTCCAACAGCAGTATCCTCCTACCACTGGCTCTTTGCACTGGCTGCTCCTTTTACCGGGAGGCTTCTCCTCTCAGAGGTCCAGTTGGCTTGCTCCTTCCTTCATGGATCTGACTCTGCCATCCCAACATAACATAGCACTTCTCCTCAACCACCTCCAGTGTCAGAAAGCGTTCTTGCTTTTATCTGTCTCCCTGCCACCAGAAAGTAAGCAAAAGAGCAGAGAATTTGCTTGCTTTGTTCACGTTGTAGCTCTAGCCCCTAGAAGAGAAGGCACTCAATATCTACCGAATGAATGACTTTGAATGAAAACATCAGAACTTGGAGTAGCCATAAATTATAACTAAATATATTCTCTAAAATTTGAAAACAATATATAAATTGCATATAAATCACAGTGGCAAACGTTCCCTCCATATACTGCAGGCCTGCAGGCCTACAGGAAAACTGACACTGAAGACAGCAGGCAGATTTCTACTAAAGCAAGGAATTTTCCTTTGTATTCTGTCAGGAAATTCTCCAGACCATTTACTCCTCTAGGTAAACACTCACTAAGGGGCAGAAATAGGGCAGATGGCAAAAGCTAGACAATTATTTTCTAAAGATCTGAGACATCAGGAAGAGTGATGAGAGATTCTGAGCCTTCATGACTGCCTTCCCCGCTTCTCCCCAATCTTCCAACTTGTTTTACTCCAGTGGTTTGGCTCATGAAATCCAGTTCTCCAATTTCTCTCTTCTCATCACTTCATTTATTTCACTCCCACATGACTCTTCTCGCAGGAAAGAGAAATGTATATTCCAGTAGCTCCACCACTTCAGGCTGTCCTGGCCAATGCACTGGACAGGGAGCCAGGAAACTCAGGACCTGGCCTTAATTCTGCCATCTGCAAGCTCTGAGACCTTGAACAAATTACTGCACTTCTCTGAGCCCTGGTTCCCAAGTCTGTGAGAGGAGGAGCTTGGAGCAGATGTTCCCAAAATTCCTGTTTCATAATACAACTTGGGAAATAAATATGATAAAAGTGACCACATATTACCACATAAACTCTGGTAATCTCAAGTTTCTTAAAGGAAAGGGCTATTTGGTTTTCAAATTAATTGTAGCAAATACTCATCACAGTTCATTACCAAGAGAGTCTGAATATTTAATTCTATGTAATTCTATTTGTTTGATTCATATAGCTCTCACTTACCAACACAACCCACACCGGTGGGGTTCAGCTGGAAATCGGGTGGGCAGTTACACTCATAGCGACCAGGAGTGTTGACACACAGGCCATTCACACAGTTTATGGGATCTGCACATTCATCAATATCTAGGAAAAACATTTAAAATGCCCATGTTAACACCTTTACTTTCTTTATGCAGACTGCTCTTCCAAAGAATTTGGTGGAATTTTTGCAAGTTAGTATATTAAAGATCTTTAGGAAGGACTCAGCACAATGAAATAAAGATTAAATCCTGTATACACCTAAAACAGGTTCCATAGATCAATCACATGGTATTCATGATAATATCATTTAATATCCTTAATACATAAATAATAATTCAATGTTAGAATTCTAAATAAGAAAAAATTATGTCACTGTTTGCTTAACTAAAGCAATACATGCACATACATAAATATATGCAAAGAAATACCTTCCTAGTTTTATGGTAGATATTTAACACTGTTGTTTATATAAAAATGGATCAGTTCCATAGTTAAAAATAAATGTATCAGAGTGTTTTGCTTTTTTTCAAAAAAATGCACAACCCAAGGCATAGCAGGCTAAGCAGAAGGCTAAGCAGAAATTTGAGGAATTTTTATACTTAACACAAATATTCATTTCAATTAATAAGAACACAATTAAGCCCTTAAGTGGCCATACCTGTACAGTTCCCTCCTGTTCTGTCCAATTCATAACCATCATCACAGATACAATGAAACATTCCAGGCAAATTATTACATGTCCCAAAGACACAAATATTTTGAAAGGAGCATTCATCAATATCTGAAGATTAAAAAAAAGTAATATCTTGTTTACAAAGACATTTTGATTTAATGTATAACACTAATGAATTTTTCTATCTCCCAGATGATTTTACACAGTAAAGAATTTTCTTTTTCTTTGACTACGTAGGTCAAGTAAATAGCAAGCAACTAATGTTCATGTATGGAACAAAGATATAAAAGAAATATTGTTTTATTTTATTGACAATATTTTAACTGTCATTGGTTATAATACACAAACAAGAAAGAATTGGCCTAAGGCATAAAAAATACAAAAATGAACGTGTCAAAGGAATGAGATTGTAAAAAATTAAAGATAAAAACAAATTCAAAGATTATAATAATTTAGCACAAACAGCAGCTGTTTTATAAACATCTACAGCATATAAAATATACAAGATATTTTAAATATTAGATATTAAAATAATTTAACTTTTTTTAAACTTCTTTTTTATTCTGTAATTTGATCTGTTATCATAAAGTCAGTCATAAACAGGGAAAGAATTTTTTTCCCAATAGCATGTCATAAGATCATCCATTACCCAACATTCTTACAAATCTCATTAAAATATCTCTATTGAAGCCATAAATTCAGTTTATGAAACTCTTCCATGAGGATTTAACTCAAAGTCAATAAATGAGAAGTTATTACTCCTCATTCATATGGAAATTAAGGCATATATGTGTGTGTACAGCTGTAGAAATAATCTGTACTTTTACTCATAGGAAGAGGATGGACATTTTTGTACACAAATTACCTCATATTCTGAGAATGCAGACCAGGCATGTCATTTTAGGCTAGCCTAGACAAGTCATCCTAGAGTGCTATCTTGAGACAGTTATATCTTAAGTTATTTAAGTTTCTTCTACTCTGGGTTGGCTCTTTACCTGCTTTTTGTATGTTCTTTTTTTGTTGCTTCCATAGGATGCCTGCATAGCTGCCATGGTTTATTTTCAATTTGTGTACACATTACTTGGTCAGCTCTTTCAAGTGTTTTCATATACTCTGATACAGTTTAGATGGACTTTCGTGACTCCTCCCTTCATTATCTGGGCTTTATTTGGAAGACAGCTAGGGGTATGGGTTTCATTTAAAGCTGCTGTTCTGTAGCCCAAACTTTCATAAGGTGGGAGATGTGGGGGAATAGTTTCATGAGGTGGAGGAAGAAGGGAAACATGGATGGGAAGTGCTCCCCTCGGCTCTGTGTGCTCCTTGTTGATGAACCTGGCCTCTGCTCTCTCTTCAGATATTATACCAAATGGTCTGTATCTAAGTTCACTCCATCTGATGGAGCCCTAATTGTCCCTGAGGAGGTTCCTCCAGGTTTTGCATTCTCCCATTTTGGTGGAGAACAGTGGCAAATGGCCAACTCCAGCAATTTTTTTGGACTCTACAGAAATTCTGAGAATTTGTGATGAGAAGTAGATGCTGAGTGGAAAATGTTCAATCAGAGAGCCAATTCAGAGGAGCATATATTTAAATAAAAGATGGGAAGACATCAAGAAATTAAATTAGTAAATTCAGGAGAAACTGTCTAGATGAGCCAGATCTCGTAGGAAGAGAGAAGACAGAAACAATAAGAAAAAGGCAGAACCATGGAATTACATTTTTGGGATCTCAAAAATTGGCATTTAGCTAAATGGAACACAGGGTCTAACTGAGGGTGAACTACATGTGTGCCACTCTCAGTTGCCCTGGCAACTGGGATTTCTCTCTGTGGTAATAACACACTGTGAGAAACCAACATGTGAAGCAAGCAGAAACTATTTAGCATCACCTTGGGGGAGGTCTGGGCAGAAGTTTTGGAAGGGCCAAGGCTACAGATAGAGAAATAGAATTATGAAGGGGAAATTCTGTCCTAAATGTATAAAGAATTCATTTTGAATTTTTATGTTGGTGAAAGTATCTGGCTACTACTGACTTGTTCCTTTTCTTACTAACTCTTGTCAAGTTGACATGAGTAATAAATCATGTGGTTCCATGACCACATTGACTCACATTTTCTACTAATTGGCTTCAGTGCTTAGAAGAAACCAGGGCTGGGAAAAAGAAAATGGAAGCTCACTCTACAGCTGCCTTGTATAAAATGAATTAGATTCTGCCCAATCTAGCAGGTCAATATAGAAGCAGGAATGCTTTCAGTTTCTAATATCATCTTCCCTGGGGCCTACTATTCATTCTCTTGCTCTGATTCTCTGAAAATTGGTGAATGTTTATGGAAAATTCCATGATCTCTTAGGCACACTTTCTTTCTTCAGTGCCACTCCTGGTAGTGGGGCAGAGTTAGGCTCAACTCCGAGCCGCCAAGATTGTATAATTTGTTTTTGTTTGGTTGATGCTGGTTAATTGTGTGTGTGTGTGTGTGTGTGCGCGCGTGTGTGCGTGCGCGCGCGTGCGCTGCTATTCACTATTTCTGTTCATTTGATTAGACACTAGCATAAGAAAAGCCTGTAATCTGGTTTCATTTTATAATCTTCACCCAGTAGTTAGCTGGGGTTATTTTTTAAAGGTTTTCTATGAATCACTAATTTTCTTAAAGCCTTATGGTTTATAAATTGTTTTCAATCTTTTTCCTTTCTACATTTATATTTTCATGTCCTCCCTATGAACACAATGATGGCCCCAACTATACGTAAAGTGAACTGAATCTCTAATTTAAAAGAAATCCAAATTCTTTTTCTTGCATATCATACTAATCACAAAGTCCCATTTCTAGGAAAATGGGATGATGTCAAACTTAGAGGAAGGAGACATTCCTCTTAGGTAAAAGGTGCAGTCCTCGATGAGTCCCTGAAGAGGAGTTCCAGTCCCAGACACACAGACAGCAGACTAAAACATGAGGGTAAATGCCAAAAATGAGCTACTTAGATTTTGATAAACATAGTAAATAGCAGTGATTGGGGTAGGTAATATATCATATTTTAAAAGCTGAATAGTTTTTCCACATGTCATTCATTTAGTGATTAAAAAAAAAGAAAAAGAAGAAAACGGAATGAGCCGAACTTTCAATTATTGGCTCTTGGCCAGGAAAACTTCATAAGAGATGAAAGCCTCCTTCATCATTATTCATTCGGCAAAATAATCCATGCTTAAACGAATGACTTTTATATGTGCAGCATGTGCTGTGTATTCTGCTTCCAGGTGCAGCCTGTTCCAGCCCTTTTTGTGGTTTCATTTGCTGTGGTTGATCCAACTTGGAAATGAGTTGGAATCCTGGTGACCCACCTTGGCAGGACCTGCTGTCTGAGGCTGGAGTGAAGCCCATCTCACACTCGCAGCGATATGCACCTGGGACGTTGAGGCACTGTCCGTTCTCACAGAGATTTATGTTTTCTGCACACTCATCAACATCTGTGGGTGAAGCAAATTACATCTCTATTAAGTTCCAAATTGCATGACACATCTTTTCCTTGCTCTATAACTAAATCAATTTCACTGGCTTGAGTTAGTGCTCACTAACGTGAAGCAACAATCAATCATGTTCACCTAAATAAGGGTATGCAACTTGATAGTAGAGCTCTTGAACCTCCTCCCTAACATTCCATTATCATGTGATTAACAGGAGGAATGCAGGTATCTCTCACATTTGTCTTAGTTCTCTTTAATGTCCCTTTAATGCATCAGCATTATGCCAACATCATTTAGATATGACCAATAACATTGGAATTAATCTTAAAACGGTGTTAAGTCATTTGAAAACATTATTGTATTAGAATAAACAACTCATTCTTTCACTAATTCAAGTTTTTAAAGCAAATTAGGGGCACTATGGGAATGAGCAAAGTTTCTTTCATGTTATTACAATCTTATTAAAATACTCCTACCTTAATTATGCAAATGGACATTATACACAGACTGTAAAGACAACTTATTTAATTCTATCAAATGGAAAAAGGGGAGAGGGCAGAAATCACTGTTTATTGATGGCCTGATATCCGCCAGATAGTGTGCTATTTGCCTGACATGGATGTTTTTGTTTAGTTCACCGATCCTGTGAGGTTTAGAAGAGGAAGGACCCCAGGCTAAGAGCAGCCAGCTGAGCCACAGGAGTCACTGTGAGCTAATCTTGGCCAAGCCAGGATCTAAATACAGCTGTGTCTGACACCAAAGCCGTGCCCTTTCCTTCACACCGCGGTGCAGAGAAATGCTAAGAAAGAGGCAATATCCAAGGTTTAAAAGTAATAAAGCTTTAAAACTGAATAAATATGTTTTCTTAAAGAGGCATTTGAAAATAATGAGTCTGTGTTTTTGATGTCAATAATTAGAAAAAATTAGTCTATCTTTTTTATGGGTTTAAAGAATGGGTTTCTCTACAGGTTTAAAGTATGTAGTGAAATTCAACTGAGAAACACCTATCTTACACACTAAAAGTATCGTACTTTGTACTTTGTGTCCAGCAAGATGATCTAGTCTTATCTGTAAGTATAATGAGTGGATGTTTTATCCTCAAAGAATGTGGAATGAATAGCAGCTAAGTAGCAGCTAACATTTATTGAGTGCTTATGATGCGGTTTTCTAAGCCCTTTACTTGTCTTATTCCATTTAATCCTTTCAATACCATGTGATAAGCTGAGATTTTGATAAACACATTAAATAGCAGTGATTGGATAGGTCACAGAGTGTATCACAAGAAGCTGAATAGCTTTCCTACATGTCATTAATTTGGTGATAAAAAAAGAAAAAATAAATGGTATTATTATTCTTACCATGCCCATTTTAAAATGGGGAAACTAAGGCCCCACAGGTTAAGTAATTTACTTAAGGCTACACAGCCTGTAAGCAGCACAGGCAAGATCTGAATCCAGGTGGCCTCATTCAGATAGAGCCTGTATTTTTGACAACTGTGTTAATAAATAAATAAAAGAGAAAATGATACTCATTAACTGCACACGATATTAGCAAATGTCATTAATTTAAAACTTCCACCAATATTTTGGAAAATTTTTAAGGTTTTGTGTTTAATGTAAGAGAAAGACAGATATTCACCTGTAAGTCAAGTGTAAAAAGATTTCAGCCTCCTTTAACTTCAGTTTTCTTCAAACAAGGAAAGAACATAGAGTGTTCCATGAAAATCATGCCAGAACACACCTTAGGACTCTCACCCACCTGAGCAGGTAAAGCCATCTCCAGTGAACCCTTCGGAGCAGGCACATCGGTAGGAGCCCGGGGTATTTACACACTGAGCATTTATGCTACACTGGTGGGTTCCATTAGAACATTCGTCCAGATCTGCACACCAAGAGAACACAGCAGTAAAGTTCAGAAATGAAAATGGAACATTTAAACACTCAGAAAGATTTTCATTTGTCTTAATTTAAATGTAAACTGGCCAAATGGAATGTGTTTTAGTTTATCTGCACAGTCACAGTTCTAATTCTCTAAGATCTCAGACCCATAATCCAAAATGTTCATGCCACAAACACGGGCCAAAATGATGAATTCAAGCATTTTGTGAGATATCTAATCAACGAGAATTTTAATGGTTAAAAGAAAACCCGTGCTAGATTTCCTTCTGACTTTTACTGAGGGTAAATTTTATCACCAGTTCCCTTATCACTAAAAAAGGATCAATTTCTAAGATATTACAGAGCAGGAAATTTAATTCAGAGCAGGAAAATTAGCATAGAATTTTCAAGTACATCTTATAGATGAGAAAACCTATATGACCTCATGGAGCCCATAGTCTAGTGGAAAACACAGATATTAAAGACAGAAAATAACATAAAATATTATTATACGTATCATGAAGAAAAGTTACAAGGTACAACGAAAGAATAAAAAGGGCATCTAATTTGGACTGTAGGAACAAGGAAGGCCCCAAGTGAGGAAGTCATTTCTAGCTAACTTCACACCTGAAGGATGAGTAAGAGATAACCTGCTGAACAGAAGTAGGGAAGAGTATTCCTTGCAGAGGGAACAGCACATGTAAAGGCACTGAGGAGGAAAAGAGCTTGGTATGACAAAGAAATTAAAGAAGGTCAGAGTGACAAAGCACAATGCAGGAGACAGAAGGTGATGGAAGATGAAGCTGGAGAGAAAATAGCAAGATGCTCCAGGGTCTTGTAAACCATGGGAAGGAAGCTAGATTTTATCCTAAATTCAACGGACTAAAACGACAATTTTGAAGAGATCAGATCCACAGTTTAAAAGATTCATCTGGCTGCTATGTGGAGAATGAATTTCAGGAGGAACAGAGAGGGAATGAGCAAATTATTTTAGCCTCCAGCAGAGACAGAGAGAATGGTTGTGACTAGGGCAGGGGAATGGAGATGGAAAGCAATGGATGGATTAGGATGATGACATTTTGGAGTAGAGGAGCCTGGATATGGTTAAATCTTCTGTACTGGAGGCAGGCTATTTTGCAATAGTTGGCCAGAGTGACAGATGGACAAGAATGACAAAAAAGAGGAGCTAGAAAAGAGAAAAACGGTAGACAAATGGGACTAGAAAAATGGGAATGGGGATATGGCTAAAAAGCTGTGAGATTAATGATGTGACATGGCTGGGCTACAGTGGGTAGCTAGTGGACTTAATGAAATCAACAAAGAACATTACTCAGCAAAGTTATTTGGAAACTATGATAATTTAAATTCTATAGTCAGCTCATAAACATTTGACAAGCATAAAACAACTGAATGGATAAGAAATTACATGCAAATTAACTGATATTATTGTAAGAGGTCTTAAGGCTATCCTTTAATCCTTACTGTGGGCTTGTAAGGTTTTAATGAGTAATCATAGGGAAGTCAGTTTAGCTTGCTTTCCTTCTATTTTAAATTGACATGGATAATTCTTACCAGTTGGAAAAATGCTTTATTGTTAAGGCATGTGGAACACTGAGCATATTAAGCAGCACCATGAATGACACCAAGGGGAAAATCCAGTCCTCTGCCTCACAGCTATAAAAGACTCAGTAGACTCTGGCTCAAGGACTATAAAGCTGGGAGAAGGGCAACTGCCTTCCCATTCTCCTTTCTTTGAATCAGACCTCTTGGAATCCAACAAAACATGTAGATTTCTCTGGAAGAATTCTATTAAGAAGCAGATATTGACCACTTACTACAGACAGGTTATTTGAAAAAACCGTTTCATTCCCTTCATTTATTTCACTGAGTTTTAAATTTCACTGATTACTCTATGAAAAGATTGGAAAAATACATTAGTCGTTTTTCATCATACAGCTGTTTGGATTTCTGGCTGCACATCAAATAATTTTTACTGAACAACAACACATTAAAAAGCAGATGCCAAGGCATACTGTTGTAATTTGATCGTTTATACCAAGGGTAAAGGAAACTCTTCGGCAGGAATTATCGTGCAACTAAAGATAGCCTTTGATTTTCGAGAGAATAAAAGCAAGTGAAGAGCTTGTTCCTACTGACGTATGTGCGTTAACAATCCAGCAAAGAAGAGCCTCTAAGAATTTCGTGTCTCAGCAAAGGATATTTATGTTTGCAAACTCACCGATACATTTGATGCCATTTCCAACCCAGCCTTCTCTGCAGCTACATTTGAAGCTTCCTGGGATGTTTAGACACGAGGCGTGCATGTCGCAGTTGTGGGCACCAATTTCACACTCATCCACATCTGAGAAACCACAGTTAATATGACAAAGATAAAATACAAGCTAATTAATTCTACTTCCAAGTATATTTCTGCACAGGTAAAATTTTAAAGCAAATATGGAGATATCTAAAACTGTACAGAAAAAACATTAACATGACTTTTATTTTTAACTTTTGTAGACTCCAACAAGATTTACAAGTTTGTGATCCAAATCAAACAAGCCCTTTCCTAGAAGAAATTGCCAGTCGGGGAGATGCAGCAGCAATTGTCCCTTGGTAGATACGCGTGTCAGCCCCTACCCACTCAACGGGCCTTCTCCCTACCTGGGCCCAGACAAAGCTCCATGTACAGGCATCAGATTATAGATGTCAAGAGAAATCTTATTTCCAAAAAGACTGCTATTCTTTCCTATTAATATTGATTACATATTTTTCATGAAATTAAGAACAAGCCTGGCTTTTAAAAATAAGTGTATTATCTTTTTAAAATTACACGATCCTTTGTCATTTTTAGAATCAATTCAGTATTTTACAGTCTTTGAAGACTATCATTTCAGTACGTATTTTTCTTCTATTTATGTGAGAATATATAAAAATAGTCACAGGAAATGTTATCTGATAAGTGACTAAATGCTTTTATCTATCTATCAATCATCTATCTATATCTCACATATACATATATACACAAAGATATATGCATATTTACAAATATGTACAAATATACATATATATGTGTGTATAAACCATGTAGCTTTGGTTCCCCAAAGCTTTCTAGAATAGAAAGAACAGTCTGTTCAGTCCAGCTCAATGATTACATATTGTAGATGCTGAAATCACACACACACAAACTTCTGGCTTTACATCAACCTCACTAGCGGTGAACATGCAGAGTACCCCTTCTTTCATTATTTCATTACTTTCCCTTTCCTGGAGGTGTCAGCTTAAGGGCCAGGCTGCAGTCTAAGCCACCCACTGCCTGCCTTCAACAAAAGACCACACAAGGGCTTTAAATTGAGCAATGAGGAACACCTGGTCCAAAGCATTGACCTTGGGACTTTCTAGCTCCCAACCTTTATGCAAGAGGCTAAAACTATTTAGTAGAGAAAAGAACAAGAGATAAAGTGGCTGGGGTGAGCAAAGAAAGAAAGTGAAAAGAGAAAAAAGAGAGAGGCAATTTGTGCAGGGAGAAGAGGGGGCAAAAGCAAATGGAAAGGGAAGAGAGAAAGAGAGGAAAAGATGGGGAAAAGAGGGGAGGTAAAGAGTCTCAATAGAAATCTAAATTAAGTCTTGCTAGTTTAGAAGAAATGCAAAACCCAGCAACAACTGGGATTCCTCCAGGTCTTTTGGTGCTCCTTCCCTACGTATTCTCCTGTTTGAGCAGCGGTCCTACTAAGAAAGTGCACGCTGCTGCCAGAGTCACCAGAAGCACATCAGAACCCTGGGGACTAGACTCCACAGCTACTCTCTCACTCTGCGTCCAGACCCACAGCCAACTCCACAGTGGGTGGCTGAGAGGGTGTGCTAGCACAGAGATGAGCCAAACCAGTCCCGTTCTGGTGTGGGGAACAGTCTAAGAGATGCCAGGGAACAAATGACGTTGAAGGTTGGCCTCTGAAATACGAGAAGCTGAGACACAGAGGACACAAGCTTCAGACCTACCTGTGCATCCTGTGGTCCCCTTCTTCACTGAATAACCCAGCTGACAGTGGCAAATGAAGGATCCCTTGGTGTTTTCACATTCTCCAAACATGCAGATGTTTGAATTTAAGTCACACTCATTCACATCTAGAAAATTTATTTTCAATACTTTGGTTAATACTTGTTCATCCTAGGAATTCAAAAACTATCTTTGAAACTTAATAGCATAATATTGAAATACACAGAAAAAATTTAAAATACAGTCTATTTGCAAGATATAGTACTACAGGTAAATAAAATTTCTTTAAGGATTTTTTCAAACAATTCTTCCTTTTCAGCTTTCACATCTTCTGATACAATGGTTTGAATTTTTAAAAGAACTAAAAAAGCTTCTTCTCATGTTTATCTATGTATGCATAAATGTGCATATAGATGTGCGTGCAGATTTGTGCGTAAATATTTATCCTGTTCTCATGGTACCCACCAATGCATGTTTTCATGTCCATTGAAGCCATGAAACCATCATAACACAGACAGCGATACTCTCCAGGAATGTTGGTACATTGGCCACCATCACAGATATCAGGATTATTTTCACATTCATCAATATCTGATGATACAAAATTAACATCATATGAAAACAAGGACGGTTTTTATTGAGCTAAAGTATTTTTTCCATCCAGTTCCACTCAAAATATCTGGAGAGAGATTTGTAAGATAAAATAAATGAGATGCACAAAGTCTGTGTATTTTTCTCTCTGTACCTGAGCACGATCTCCCATCTGGCATTAGGGCGTAACCTTCGCTGCAGCTGCATTCGTAGCTTCCTTCTGAGTTAGTGCACTGGGTGTCACAGCCTCCGTTCATTATCATACATTCATCAATATCTGTGAAAACAACATTGCCACCACATTACCTGTCAGGGCTACTTCCTTAAAAAAAAAAGAGAGAAAGAGCTTTTCTTCTTTTTAAACGGAAAATTCTTAAATGGCTTTGGATTTTTCTCTCCACTATTCGTGCTGATTTGTCATTATACCATTAATCTTAGTTCTTTTTACTTCCTTTTAGACAGCATTCCATTTGACATTTAGCTACAATCACCTAATATTAAAGAACTCAGAAATATAATAAATATGGGTTTTAGGATGTTTTCTATGATAAAACCAGAGATGCCTCTGCAAAACCACCAAACCATGGCATCTTAGAGACCTGCTCCCATTCTTAGATTCATTTTTAGGACAAGGGACTCCCATCAACTTCATCATATATTCAGTGCCAGAAGTTTCCTAGGCTGACTGGACAGATACAAGTTCCAGACCTGCCTGGCCTCCCCTTACCTGTACAGCCCTGCCGGTCTGGTGTGGCCTGGTACCCAGGATTGCAGGAGCACTGATAAGTTCCAATCATGTTCACACATTTTCCATTTCTACAGAGATTGTCACTCAGGGAGCACTCATTAATATCTAGAAAAAGACACAGAGAATTAATGTTTTAAACAATAAACACATCACTTAAACTATCAAGAATATGCTGCCACATTACACATCACTACCACACTAGACCACACACATCCAGCACACGCCAGAAATGAAGCTTGCAGATATTTAATATATGAATTCACACTGACACGCTCACCTGGTCTTTATTAGACGGCCAAGTGTTGCCTAAATAACTTAAGTTTCCTGAGGAAAGATGGCTAGTTCCACAAAACGGAGGGTCTGATAACAGGGCCCTCAGTTGTTTATGTTTTCATCATCTTGTGTTTAGAGTGCCTAGATAGGTGGATCCACAGATTATGAAGCCCATTTTAAAATAAACTAACCCTTATAAGATGGGGCGGTGCCTTAAATAACTGCAAAGATCTGTAGTATAAACTAGTACTAATAATGCAATCAAAAGAGAACAGCAAGAAAATGGCAGAGTGACATTTTTCCTCATTAAGCTACTTGTGAGACACAATAAAAAGTAAAAACAATGACAATATAATCAGATATAACAAGAAATTCATCCCAAATTCTCAAAATTATTAAGACTATGTGACATGTGGATTTATGTCTACGATCACTAAATGTATATTTTACTAAATGTGCAAAAATATATATCTTCTGTTGTACATTGTACCTTTGAGGGTTACTTTTTTTCAGCTAGAAGATCCACAAAAACTAATTAACACAATAAACTGACCTTAGAAACAGATCTCTGAATCACTGTATCACAACCAGGAATAAATACTCTTTTTTTTTTTTTTTTTTTTTTTTTGTGGGGAAGACCAGCCCTGAGCTAACATCTGTTGCCAATCCTCCCCTTTTTGCTGAGGGAGACTGGCCCTGGGCTAACATCGTGCCCATCTTCCTCCACTTTATATGGGACGCCGCCACAGCATGGCTGACAGGCAGTGCGTCGGCGGGCGTCCGGGATCCGAACCCGCGAACCCCGGGCTGCCAAGCGCGGACTAAACCGCTGCGCCACCGGGCGGCCCCCAGGAATAAATACTCTTAATTATCTACGTGAAAGAGTTTTCTGTACTGCTATTAAAATGAAATAAAAATATTTAAAACTTTTAAATTCACCTCTAAAAAATCTGTTTAGTCTATGATTTAAGATTCATCTAATATATTAGCATAGTGATATAAACAGAGCTTATAAATAAATATATGTATAGTGGGGAGGAATGCTCAAATTATGTTTTTAAATGCGGGTGTGTGATCTGCTCTATTTTAAACTGTTTTATTTGTTTACACTTTCAAGAAAGATTTTCTGTGAAGAAAATGTTTCCTGGCTAAATCAAAGTTTTAAAGCCAGTACACCAGAACACAATAAGCCCAGAGGCCTTCGTCTATTTATGAAAAGCAGTAGGTTGAAATGTTCCAGGATAATGCTGGCTCATCCGAGTGTGTCCCTGAAGCATTCTCTAAAGACTCTGAATTTCTAACTTTTAATCAGCTAGATTTCACGTGCCAAAAACAAGTTGGTTAGAATCGACCCCTGATCTTTATGATCTTTACCAGTTGAGCAGGGTGGGTTTATATGCTGAGGAGACAAACTCACCCACACAGTCCTCACGTGACGGTGACAGCTCGTGTCCCAGTGGGCAGTCACACTGAAAGCTGCCCTCAGTGTTCACACAGGTGCCACCCCTACAAAGGAGAGGGTTACGTTCACATTCGTCAATGTCTGAAAGGTAAAAACGTGAGATCCATTAAAGAACTCTGAGGAAAAAATATTCACGCATACAGCATGGGAGAAAGAATCATTATCTGAGGTAAGTGTGTCTCAAATGTAAGAGACAGGTTTAATAGAAGATGGGATAATGCTTCCCTCACTTTGTCTACTATCAGTAGATAAATGGTAAAAGTTCTACTCTTAAAGATAGTGAGCTATCAAAGGAATTTACTTTTATGAAATGAGCAGACTCAGAAGAGGTAAAAATAAGCAATATTTGCTTTATATAATCCTAAACTCCAGATACCATATATTGCTGTCTATATCTCCAATTCAAGCAAAAGAAAACTCAGACTGATCACCTACTCCATCCTATGAGGTGAGTCCTATAAGTCACTGAAAATGAAATATGTAGGCTAAAAGGTGAGCAATACCATAAGAGTTCACAATAACACAAAAATAAGGGAAATAGTATGCGATTGGCATGACTGAATATAAATTTTGGGGTCACCACACAACGTCATACACTTTACATGAATTCCTCCTGAGAAGTTAATCTGTGTGGATTTTAGATTCTATGAATAAACAGAACCCAGTCTCAATAACTCACTGCCACTAAGGCGCCAAGAGGTTGAGGCTTCCCAAGAGCTATCTAGGAGCAGATTTCCTGTCTGACATTTAAATCTGTTCTCTCTCTCCCCACAGCTCCTTGCCAAGCATGCTGTTAACAGCTCTGAGACAAGCCAAGGTCGAGCTGCCGTGTCTGCGCTCGACTGGTTTCAAGACCGGAGAGGAGGAGTTTCAGCACGCTTACCCATGCAGTTCTTCATCATCATGAACCCGCTTTCGTAGCCTTCGAAGCACTCACACTCAAAGCTGCCTGGTGTGTTGACACAGATTCCACTTCCACAGAGGTCAGGAGAAATCCTGCACTCATCGATGTCTAATTCACAGGGTTTAAGAGAAATGAAAAAAAACAGAATGAGATGAGAACGTGCTAAAGAACAGAGAGAGATGTGGCCTTCCAAGTGAAGACGCGGCACGCCTGAAATGTTGGAGAAGTCAGTGGCTAGCAGGAGGAGGGTATGTTTTCAGATCAGCAAGAGGGGGACAAGGCCTTGGACATTCCTTGCCCCAACTGCCAAAACTGTCACGGCCAACAGGCAGGTGGTGCCTTTTTTGCCTTTAAGAATTCTGGAATTGTGGATTTCTCTTTGTGGCTTAGAAATGGTAACAGTAGGATGAACCAAGCAACTGCAAGATGAGCCAAACAAGGCAGGTAGCAAACAAGGAAGAAGTGGATGCATGCATGAACTCCCACACAGATGCAAAGGCCGTGCTGGTTCTGCTCCACTAGCCTAAGCCCATCCCTGGTGGGAGCATGTGGAGGCCGCTGCCTCTGAGCAGAGGTGGCTGGCCGACCACAGAGAGACAGCTTCAGAGGCAGATGTAGCCACCTAACCTTGAGCCAAAGAGCACACATACATGGCAGGGCCACGGAATATGCTCCAATTTGTGGTTTTGTGTCACATTCAGATTAAAAGAGCCTACTGATCTAGTTTTAAAAATAAAAATAAAGAAAAATGGTGTGTTCGTGTTTGTCACTTACATACTGCAGTGAATAAGAATCTTCAATAGCAGTGTTTATATACTCAAAAACTGGATTTTTCTGAGAAAGCTGCCATGCCTATAACTAAGATTTTTAAATGGAGAAGTCATGTCTATAAAATATGATTAAGAAAACATGACCTATTTAAAAATTTTTTCTCACAGTGGGAAAAAATGCTTTTGCCAGCGTCTCTTTAATTTGATGAAGTTCAGTTTTGGAGTTTCTCTATCACAGGATTTATCAGTGCATGACTTATGCATGCTCTCTTGGGGGGTCTCAGTCCCTGCTTTCTTCCAGCTTCGACTTTTGCTCTATTTCCCCAATTACAGGCCATACTGAAAAAAAGTAAGTACGTTCTTTTAAACAAAATCCATTGATTCAGTCAAGCAGCTAACAACATGCATGTTAATTTTTACTTTTAATTCTTTCAATTTTACCTAGGAAGTGGTGGTAAAGGCCATATGAAGAACACAGAATAAGTTCTATGGCAGAACAGAGACAAATTTTGGCTGATGTGATGTGGTGGAAGCTGCACAGTGAAAAGAGCATGGACTCTGGAATCAGACATCTGGGTACAAGTCCCACTTCTGTCATCTATAGGGTATAGGGCCTTGGGAAAATCATTTACTCTCTCTGTGCCTCCATTTCCTTATCTGTAAAATGGGGAGTACAGCAGAACCCACCTCATAGGATTAAGTGACTCAATACTTGTTATGTGCTGAGAACAGCGCTTGTCTCATAGACTTATCTCCCAGATTCAAGGACTTCTCTTTTTTTGGCTGAAGTCATGTTTATTGGGAGACAAGGGCATGACATGACCACTAGTGTGTGTTTGTTGGGGAGGCATGTACAGGGACTGGTTCCTAACACCCCCCTGGGGCCTCATTCCTGGATGTAGAGGTTGCTAGCAGCAGTAGGATCATCTGCTGGGCCTGTCTCCACCACTACAGGCCTAGTGGAGCCAAGCAGACAGATGGTGAGGGTGGGGTCTCTCAGCTCCTACAAGCAGTTGGTCCCAGCCTAGAGCCCATACCTGCACACAAGGCTTCCAGAAGGCTGTATATATGTAAGTTATTCTCTACTAAGAATTGGTAATTTGGAGGATATGGCTTTTGAACTAGTCCTTAAAAGCTCTATAGAAATTCTAACTTTAAAGATGTGGAAATAAATAGAAAGGCAAGAGATAAAGTGCATAGATGAAGAAAAGTAATGCATTTCAGAGAACAGTAACTTAGAGTGGCTGGACTGTAGAGGCTGATAATTAGTGCAAGTACAGGGAGGACGGGTATGATTACTGAGGGTGCCAAACACAGGAAGCAGAGGATTTGCCTTAAATACTGTGAAGAATGGCAGCTATCAGTGTCCCACTGTCCTTTCACATTATATCCCACAACACTGCAATGTTGTTAACAAAAATCTCTCATATACAGTTAAAGAAGGTGAGTTTCAGAGACAGTAAGTGACCTGGCTAATTTCACACCAAAAATAAGTGTAATCAGAGCTGGAAGTACTCAGAGCTTCTTTATCCGGATCTAGGACCGTCCGAGTCATTGGAAATTGTTTCGTGGGAAGTCATACAATCTAAGCCCTGCTTTAGGATGATAAACCTTGTAACTTATGAAAATGAAGGATCTGATTGTGGAAAATTAATGAGTGAGAAGACCTTGGAGGAATCTGTAACATAGTAGATACTGTGATATGTTGCCCAGTTCCCCCTTCAGGAAGGAAGGACTTAATTGCCCTTCCCCCTCAGCTGTTGGGACAGCTGCTGGCAGAAAGCCCGGAGATGTAAACTACCTTCAGGAAATGCCTTAGCTAAGAGGACCGCTTCTCCACAGACACACCCCTTCTCTGGGCAGATGTATCCAAAGGTTGATCATGCAGGTACATAAAAGTCTGGCCCCTTTGTCCTAACTCAAGACAATCCTGATGGGCCATTCCAGTTCCAGAGCTCCCAGTGGGATGGGCTGAAGACTGCATTAGGACTGCATCACAGCCCAACTTCTCCCTCTGCCCACTTCTGCTTCCTTCCCCTCCCTCCTCTAGTTGTTGATCCCAAGAGCAATCCCTAATAGACTTCCTGCATGCTAATCTCTTCTCAGAGTCTGTTTCCTGAGGAGCCGAACCTGCACCTGCAACAGTATAGGAGAAATAGACTTGACATAGCCATTTTGATGGAAGAATATACATAACTGCCTCACTTGTCCATTGGGAGAGGGAGATGTCAAAATTAAGTTTGAGGCTTCAATCCTGAGTGAAATAATACTATTAATACATACAAAGAAATCCTTAGGCAGAACAATTTAAGGAGTGGGATGTGGCAAAGGGAGACAAAAACAAAGAGAAACTGTCCAGATGGAAGTCAGAAACGTGGGAGTGCAACTCAGGAAGAGTAGAGGGCTAGAGATAGCATCTAGGAGTCAGCTCAACAGAGGCCATCCATGAAGTCATGATGGTAGATGCAATTCTGAGAGGCAGAATGCTGAGCGAGCGGAGGACTCTGCAGAAGGCCCAAGGGATGGAAAATGTTGAAGGCAAGAATAACCTGTGAAGATTAGAGAAGAAACATCATAGTCATGGAAGGAAGTCTGAGACAGGGAAGTACCATGGAAACCAAGAGAGAAGAAAATAAAGGAGGGTTCTGGCCAGCAGAGAGGTCAAGGAGAATACACACCAAGAGAAAGACTTTTTTTTGACCCAACAAAGGTGTTTTGCCAAAGTATGTATATGTGCCTGAAGAAGGGAGGGCAAAAGTCAACATTACATGGGGTTACAAAGCAAATGGCTAGTTAAAAGAGAGGGGTGAGGAGAACAGGATAGTACCGTGAGGGAAAAGAAGGGCTGAGGAGACGTTCTGAACTGTTTACAGGTCTAGAGAAAGGAACCAGTAAAGAGGGGGGAAATGCTGGAGAGGGAGGAGTGAACCCAGCTGAGAAGGGCCTGGAGTGGGAGGAGGGGGAGACAGTGAAAGCAGAGGAGCTAACTGGAAAATTGTGAAGAGGAGAGAACGTGGGAGGAAAAGAAAATCTTATTACCAGAGAGAAGGGTATATGAGAAGGGTACTGGCAATTAGATTTGATCTCAATAAAGAAGAAAGGGAATAAATAGGGATATGAGAGAGTGTGTGGGTCAGAAGAGGTTTAGAAGGGGTGCTGAGAGAAAGTCAGTGAGTGACATAAAGAGGTGAATACGAGCATCACTAATACGAGGGCCTGGCTGAAGGTGAATGTAGAGATCTCAGTCAGCTCTCCTCAGACTCTCCCCCCACCCCTCAACTAAGCTCAGCAGCCCAGAGTGAAGAAAACAGTGGTTGAGGGGGTTAGGGGTTGGGTATCAGCATCAGAGGCACAGCAGAAAGACAAGACAGCAGAACTTAGAAGCCAGATGGACAGTTTTGAAATGCTTTGGGGATGGTCTAGGCTGGGTAGGTACACGAGTGAATCCAGTGGTACCTTATGGAACAGAAGTTAGGAAGGAGTCAAGAGAGAAATTTCAGTGAGGATCATGAAGAAGTAGCAGGTGTGAGGGCAGGAGAAAAGGGAGAGTTCCAAAAAGAATATGAATAAAGAGAGTTCTGAAATAAGATTTTGGAGATATATTTCAAGTGTTTGGAATAATTTGTTACCTTATCTAACAGAAAAATTTGGAATTTCATATCTTCTCAAAATAAAGGGAATGGTTATGGATAAGGATATGGATGGTGACTGAAGCATAATTATTAAAAATACTGTTCACAGATGAGGAAAATAAATTACAACTTCCCCATTACAAACTTTAAAATTTTTAACAGAATACTATATCGAGTTTATACAATTTTGATTTAATGGCTAAATTCTTTAGTACTCATATATTCTGAAAAGCCATAATTTTATGTTGTTTTTGTAGGTAAAATAAATAGCATTTTTATGCTATTTTGCACCTCTCTCACAACAAGTTTGTTTGAAGAACTGATTTAAATGTAGAGAAAAGAGACAGAGAAGTTTACATCTTCTCAGTGAGAGGATGGGCTTTTGAAGGCAGTACTTTCAAACAGCAAAAGAAAGAGAGCCAGGATTTACCAAATACAACAAAAGAATCATCTCACCTGTGCAGTTCCTTTCCTCCATGTCTAAAGCAAAGCCACTATTGCAACGACACTTGAAACTTCCAATCGTATTTCTGCACTTCCCATAGGTGCACATCCCAGGAAATGCTTTGCATTCATTGATATCTAAAAGCAGAATAAAGTCAAAATGCAGATTGATATAAGAGTAGGTTCATGATTTTAAGTTAAAGATCTGTCATGAGGAAAGATAAAGTACCCAAGTAAAAATGGAGAATATCAGAATTTTCAATGCTCACATTGATGTCACCCAAAAAGTTTCAATTGTGAAAAAGATTCTGTATTCTTAATGAAGAGTTCTGATCGCTTTATTATTTCTGACCATTTGTTTTCTAAAATTTAGGGGGGATGGAGAACTTTTTGCTACATCAGAGGTGCATCTAGTCAGGCTGTACTAAGAAAGCTCAGGCCCAGTAGAAGGACGTAAGAAAAGAGAGATTAGCAGCCTGTTGTATATTTTTACTTAATACCATCTTATATAGGTGATTTATACTCCTGGGCCATAAGGTTGGCCACAAATCACATTTAACAAAGAAAATAAAGTGAGAAATCAAATGTTTAAAGCAAAACCAACTCTCAGAGAAGGCGGAAGGTGCACTTCAGGGCAGGGGGACCAACATGCCAGGAGTTACCTTTGTAAAACGGCCGCCCGGTAAGAACGTCCCCTCTGTTAGCAAAGCCAGGCCCCCGGGGGCACAGGGTCTCATACTCCTTGGTGCCAAGTTTGGGGCATTCCTCACACTCGGTGCCCCAAGCTGCCCCGACCGCACAGCAGCAGGCGTCCATGCGGAACTTCCCAGGAACAGAATGGACGCATTCATCTTCATCCCACTTCAGGTAACACTGCTCCATGCGGATATCTGCACGGACAGCGAAATCCCAGTCTGAGTTAAGTTGTAACATTCACTGAACATTCATATACTGAGCATCTGCTTAGTGCCTGGCATGATGACAGGCCCTGGAGATACACTAGTGGGCAGAGACTCAGTCCCTGACCTCCTGGAATGGCCTCCCTAATGACAGTCATTTAAAGAGAGCAAAGGTGGATTCTCCTTCGATATTACTTAATTCTCACAAGACACCTTCAGGAAGAAAAGGGTCCCTTGTGACAACACTCCTTCATATCATCACTTATGATCCCTTTTTTGTATTGCTCATTTCAGAAAGCATAAAATAATTTCAGCATGTTTTAGTGTCACTAAAGTATGAGCTATTCTGGGATTAGTTAGGAAAAAAAAGTGCTTTTGATCTAAGTATGTAAAAAGTTATGATAGCCTGGCAAAGTAATCCTGTGTCTTTACTACTGAGATCCATATCAATATTTATGACAGGAATCAAAACACTGTGAGCACACTGGCCACATAAGGCCTGTGAATGTTTTGACTGGCTTGCAAAGAAATTAAAACATGAATTCAGAAACCTTTGGATGATATATGTGTGTTACAGTTTGCCGCAGTCCCCACCACTCCTTATTACCATCTCATTCATTTATGTTACCTGCTTGACCCCTGCAAGCATTTGAGTTTGGAACTCCTGATTTAGATAAATTTCTGTCAGAGCAGTTTACCTCTACTTTTGTTCTCGGAATATTTTCCATTTTCACATGCCAATCTCTTCTTGACATTTTCTCACATCCCCAGCAACAAT
Organism: Tapirus indicus; assembly: GCA_031878705.1. NCBI lineage: Eukaryota > Metazoa > Chordata > Mammalia > Perissodactyla > Tapiridae > Tapirus > Tapirus indicus. The sequence continues at coordinate 46,288,033 of CM062925.1, forward strand.
TAATTATTGTAGCATAATTCAAGCAGTGACAAAAACATTTAACCAAAGGACAAGGACGAAGAATCCAATATATCCTTTTAGAAAATTACAAAAGGTTTGATTTTGAGTGATGTTACTGGGAATTTACTTCGCTGAGTGGTAATTTACAATCAATAATATGTCTTCATATACTGCAGCCTTTGGTTACTGAAGGCAGTTTGATTTCATTAGCCGTTTGACCATACTGATACTATTATTTTGTCATCTTCAAAGGACACTTTACTTTTTTCAAAACGTTGTAGATAATTTAACAATAAAATTCTGACAAGAATTTTTCTTTATTATTGGGACTTAGGATATTATAATTTCAAAATAATTCTTTATGATTTTACTATCATACTTTGTTTCCAAATTTAAATGTGCTGTCAAAAATTAACTTAAAATGAAATTTGTGTTAATTATAATAACTAAACTGGATAGTGTTGCAAACTTTTTTCTTACTACTAATTATTATTATTTATTATTTTGGTGAGGTAGATTGGCTCTGAGCCAACATCTGTTGCCAATCTTCCTCTTTTTCGCTTGAGGAAGATGGTCCCTGAACTAACATCTGTGCCAATCTTCCTCTATTTTATATGTGGGATGCCACCAAAGGATGCCTTGAAGAGCAATGTGTAGGTCCATGCCTGGGTTCCAAACCTGCGAACCCTGGGCTGCCAAAGTGGAGTGCTTGAACTTAACCATTATGCTACCAGGCTGGCCCCCTTACTACTAATTTTAAAAATCAATGATACATTTAGATACCTTAAAGATCTTTGAATATAATACTACCATTGCTCATGCTTTGTCTACAAGATTAAATTTCAAACACAAACCTACGTAAAGTTATTTTACAAACTAAAAACTTACTGTTCCATAGCAAAATGGAAAAAAAAATCTCTTAAGTAAATAAAAAATTGTTTAGATAAAATATAGAATTAATACAAGTTTCTTTTTCAATCATGAAACTCAAGTTTAGTGAAGCACAACACTGATAAAGAATAAGGTCAACTAGGCATTTCTCGAACACAATGTGGAAAGAAAGAGCTTCCTCATTTTAGATCTTTAGAAAATGAAGCATTAAGAAAATTTAAATTCTGAAGGTAGTAAAGGAAGGACCAGGATCAGCTGATGTTTTCCAACAGAAGACACATATCTTTGCACATGACCTCCCCCACTGTCTTATCTAAGCTGCAATGGGCTATAAATGTTAACTTCAAACACTAATCTCTAATTTTTCTTCTATGTTCAAAATATACATAGTTCTCTTATTCCATTGACTCAGTGTGAAAGACTGAACCTGCCTAAAATATCTGATTAAAGGAATTGTAATTTTTGAGATAAATTTTTGAGCAGTATCAACTTTCTGTATTACGCAGAAACCATTTGATTTAAACACATTCACTTTAAAAATATCCTCTGGTGATTTTCCCCCAAAATATCTCATTTAAAGCAAATTTTCCAGCTATAGACCGAATGCTTTTGGACTAGTCACTGCCCAGAGAATAAGAGAATTCGTGGCTGGCTTCATGCATAAATCACACCAGGGCATGAATCTTACCCAGACACACACGGCCAGTTCCATCCAGTGTAAGGCCTTCAGGGCATTCACAGTGAAAAGACCCTTTGCTATTGACACAACGTCCATTTGGACAAACGCCAGGAAACACCTCACACTCGTTAACATCTGCAGGGAAATAAAGCAGGCAGAGGGATAAAGATATTACAACTAGAAAAAGCAGGTGTAGTCTTACTTCCTCTATAGCATATTCAATATGCAATACAATGTGGATTATTACTTGACTTAAGCAGAAATATTCCACAATGCAGCCACCGGGTTTCCTAGGTACCAGCTGTGCAAATTACCACAGCCTTGCCCATCCATAAAACACAGCCCAGACATGCTCCTCTGCCAGCTGTTCTGTGCCTTAAAGGCTAGTGATGTCCTCATGAAAATTTATCCAACAGCATAAAGAGGAGAAATGGGAAACTCAAAGCTGTTTCCGGAGAGTATTATTATGAAGTATTTGTTGATTACTCTATTTTTTTCTTTCTTTTTTTTTTGGTGAGGAAGATATTGCCAATCCTCCTCTTTTTGCTTGAGGAAGGTTGTCACTGAGCTAACATCTTCCAAAGTGCCAATCTTCTGCTACTTTATATATGTGACGCTGCCGCAGTATGGGTTGATGGGTGGTGCATAGGTCCGCGCTTGGGATCTGAACCTGCGAACCCCGTGCTGCTGTGGAGGGCACGAACTTCACCATTACACCACCGGGCCAGCCCCTACACTGAGCATTTTTATTGAAATTTTAAGGTTTTTGAAAACGATAAATATCTTCGAAGTGTGAGAGTGAATGTTAATTTTACATACTGCTCTACAGATTTACCATATCATCCAAGAACACACCTTCACAAGCAACGCCTTTAATCCTGGCAAACCCTCTTGGGCAAGCTGTATCTGTGAGAACAACAGGACACATTTTCACTTCATTATAAAAAAACAACAACTATCGTAACCTCAAGAAACAGTACAATGGAATCTAAACAAAACTAAATAAAAACCACAAGCAGGGGTCGTAGAGGCCAAGGACTCCAGCTGCCCTCTGTTCATTCAGTGTAGCAGATGACATGCTCTGGCAACTCCATCAGTATTGACCCATATTGAGATTCCCATAATTTTTCCTACAATTCTTTTTTGCTTTCACATTGCCAATTAAATTACAAGTAAACAAATAAAAGATTTAAAGGAAAGAGACATCATGTTCTAATGGGACACATGCAAATGGGGATACTGGAGGATATTGACTGTCATCCAACAGCAAAATTCTAGCTGATTCCCTTACTTGTCTAAAACAATCAGGAGGTCTGCTTACAGTAAAAGGATAAAACAAATACCTATTTCAAGAAGTGAATAAATTTTGCCAAAAAAGACAACATTTTAGGGAGAGGAATGATCTTATGGTTTTCCTCACTATGGAAATACATAGTGAAAAAGGTGCCTAGTGGAGGGAGAAGGTTTCCAATGAGAAGTCCAGAAGCCCTTGGGTCAGGGTCCTACCTAGTTCACACCGCTCACAGGGGCTCCCCCAGGCAGCTCCGAGTGTGGCACAGCATTCAGATTTCAGAGTGGCTCCGTTTATGTTCACCTCACAGCGGTTGTCCTGGATGTTGAGCCAACACGTCCCCTTCAGGCTGTCTGAAAAGGAACAGGAAAGGATGGGGAGCTCTCATCTCTGAAGAAAAGATAATTCAGTTGTATACACCAAAGACATTTTTTATAGGATTAAAAAAAGGCATTATTTTAAAAACATTTTACTAGCATATCCCTTGAACACATTGACATGCATTTTAAATATAGTATATTACATACACGTATATCAAGTATTGTACTATATATATCTCACATGATATGGTAATTAACACAACTATATCTACAGATATTCTAGGAGCAGCTGCTGTTGCCCAAGATTTTACGCTGGTACTCACAAACACACTTCATTACCGTGATAAGATAACTCTTTGTGTGAAAAATATTCATAAGATTTACCTTTTATGATAAATGCTTTGATATTTAAGATTTTATCAAATAAAATTCCTCAAATAATCTCCTTCTCTCCTAATTCCCCACCAAATAAACCATACACAATTTATGCTCTATTAGAGAGAAACCAGTATTTCTCCAACTGAAGATAATTATTTGATGAATAATTTGAAAAAAAAAATCTAAAAAATAAAGAGAAAATAAACACCACCTACAAAAAATCACCACTAAGACATACCAGGATTAATATTTGATAAATTTTCTTTCAAGCATTTTCCTATGTATACATACGTATAGCTTTATCTTAGTTCAAAAAGTAACACATGCTTATAATAAACTATTTGAAGAAATAGCAAAGAAACACAAAAATCATCTGTAATCCAACCATCTAGTGATAACTACTCTTAACTTTTTAGACTATGTCTCCACATCAAATTTAAGTTCCTCCTTAAATGACTGTTAAATAACTTTTTGAAGCGGTGACAAGGAATCCAGTCAAAGTTGACATGGGTAAAATAAACCATATCTGAAGTTTCCCTTGCAGCACTGTGGCTCTCAGTTCACTGTGCACAACATTACCAAGGCTCTTGTTAAATGCAGATTCACAAATCTCCGGGTATGCGGCCCAAGAGTCTGCATGCGCAACACTCCTCAGGTGATTCCTATGCAGGTGATGTGTAAATTAATTAACAAAAACTTACCAGCATATTGTGGCACACCGACTTGGAAAACAATAAAGAAAAAACATAGTCCTATAATATTTACTCTAAAACTCATTAAACAGTATGGGCAGATAAAGTTTTACTGCTAGATTCAACAATAAAAACAACACATAACCAAGAACACAGAAAAAGAAGTACGGTGACACTGGCAGGCCCATGAAGGGAGAAGTTGCCATTTCTGATTCCCTACTGAACACAGCAGCAGTTAAGAGGAAGTCACCTACAACCCAAGCCCTCTGGGACAGAAGGTAAAACAAAACAAACAACTCTGTCTTTGGATACAAACGTTATGAGGCAAGGATGTGGAGAAGAGATGGACAGTCACTTTGCTTTTCTCTGTTTTGAGATTTGGATTGGGTAAAAAGTGAAAGCAAATGAAAAATTCTTGCCCAACAGCTTTGGTATCAGGCCTCACATTACAGGCTTTTTACAGGCTTAAACCTATAATTTCCATAGCACAGAGGAAACAGATGCTTGAGTCAGGCTACTGTGTATTTAAATGGTTTTTTAAGGACCCAGACTAATTACTGATTTATCACCTTGACTGTCATCATTCTGAGTAAGATAAATTGTAATAGTAATTGCTAATATTTATTGAAGTAGCAACAAGCATTAGTCTAAAGGCTTTCCATGTATTAGTTTATTTACTCGTTAAAACAACCCTATAAGGTATGCACAATTTGCAGATGAGAAAACTGAGGCACACAGAAGTCAATTAATTTATCCAAGGTCCCCGAGCTAGTATAGTGTCCGCATCAAGATTCAAACCTGCATAGTCTGATTTCAGAGCTCTCACTCTGTGACACTCAAAAGTCAAAAAATCCATTGATTCACACACACACAGAAACACACACGTAGTAGATATAGATATTATATAGTAATGTAGTCAGGGATTGGTTAAGAACTTTGAAAAAAATAAAGCAGAGTAAGCAGTCTTGAGAGTTTAAAAGGGAGAAAAACATTTTATCCATCTAGGGTGGTCAGAGAAGTCCTGACTTACAATGTGACATCTGAGTAGAGACATGAAGGGAACAAAACATGGAAACCTGGGTGAAGAAAATTCCAGACATGTCAGACATGTCAGACATGTCCTGACTTATGTTTTAAAAGGATTACCTGGCAGCTTTGTGGAACATAAACTGTAGGATGGCAAACATGAGAAAACAAAGATACGAGAGAGGCTATGGTAATAATCAAGAAAGGAAATAAAGGTGGCTTGGATTGGGGGTGGTTGTTAGTGGCTGTGAGAGGTGGCTGAAATATGTATAAACTTCAGGTACAATCAATAGGATTTGCTGATGGATTCAACGTGGAGTTTGAGAAAGGCATCAAAGATGATCAACATTTTGGAGCTAGCCATTGGAAGAATGGAGTTGCCATCCACAGAGACAGAAATGATCGTAGTTCAAGCTGAAAGATAGGAATTATGTTTTAGACATGTTAAGTTTGAAATGTCTATTAGACATCCAAATGGAGACACTGTGCAGACAGCTGAAAATGCAAGTCCGAAACCAGTAGAGAGGTCGAGGATAGAGAGATAAATTTGAGAGTCAATGTAGAGGTCACCTAGCATGAGTGTAGACAGAGAAGCAAAGAGGTCCAAGGATTGTGGGACACTTGAAGTTGGAGGGCAGGAGGATATGGAAGACATAACAAAGGAAGCTGAGAAAATGAGGCCAGAAAAGTGAAAGGAGAAGAAAAAGAGACCAAAAATGAAAAACTTCTTGAGAAGGAGTGAGTGATGAACTGTGCCAAACACTGCTAATTGGCTAAGATGAGGAAGGAGAATGGATCATTGGATATGACAGCAGAGAGGTCACTGCCCTTGTCAGGTCCATGTAATTTGAGGACAGAATGCAGACCCAAGTCAAAGATGAGGGAAACTGGTCTGGATGACATAGAGCCATCAGATGTGAGCAGTGTAATGTAGGAAAGATTAATCAAATACAGTGTTCTATTATATTTAATCATTTTCAACCAGAATACAATAATCTTTTCAAGCAGTTTACAGAACAGGTTAAGATTAATTTATATTTAGGAAGTTTGCAAAATAGATTCTAAATCCCTAAATACTCTAAATATCTAACTAATTCATATACTATCTAACTTAATTTTAAGTTAGTGATTATTAGTAATTACCTCAGGGAATTTTTATTCAGTTCTAAATTTAGAGAACTGGATCCTATGAAAGAGCAGTTTGCAGGCTAATCACCAATTAGAGCCACTGACAATCCTATTAAAAATTTTTGTAATTTTTCCTACGTATATTTTACTATTTATTTCCTTTTTAGAACTTGAATTCTGTTTTTAATTTAAAAAGCATATAAAATAATGTCTAATATTTTAAAATATTAAGTAAATTTCTTTCTGAGCAGATCTAGGCTGGGATATTCAAATTTGATCATAATGAATGAAAACACATAACACACTGGCTGGGAAAAATATGGTGATATTTACTAGTCCAACATAATGACTTGGGAATAAGAAGTCTTTGTTCTTTTTTCATTAATAAATATAAGGGTAAAAGTCCAAAATAATAGAAGTGCTTATGATTAAGCAAAAATTCAGATATCTTTGATGCCCAAGTGGCATACAGATTTAGTTTTCTGAGACATTAATTGACTAATGCTGAGTTCATTTCCTTTGCATAATAAATGACTATCTCAGTTGGAAATCGTGGCTTAGCAAAAATATTTCTGCCTTACCAGATCTAACCCACATGCGTCCCCCCATCCAATCTGGAATTCTATAAGAAAAAAAGTAATGCCCCTGGCAGATGGCAGTCTATTTCCTAATATGGAGAGCTGAGCAAGGCTCAAATTTCACCAGCTGTACTTCATTGGGAAATGAAGAGCTGACATTTCCAAAGGGGAGGTTTTCATCGATAACTTTGGACTTGGTCATTTCTCTTCATGTAACAAACATGTACTCTCTAGCATCCAGCTAAATATTGTTAACATCAGACATAATACTGAAAATACTATTGTCTTTGGCAGATATTAAATTGAAAATTCATATTGGCTAGACAACAAACAAAAACTGCCAATTTATTTGGCACTATGTAAATATGAAACATCTTCCTAACTATTTGGAAATACATATTTAGTTTACTTTTTATTAAAGGTGGATACTAGCTAATGATATGAACTGTGGTATTCCTAGCCAATGGAGACACAGATAGTAGAAGCAGGAAGAAATGCCTGGGATAGTTTTTTCCCTCACACGTGCTGAATTGTTCCTTACAGTAATAGATCAGACTATCTCGTTTTATATATATATCCTATTGTCATTATTAAGAACTGACCTTAAATGTTTTGAGTTATATTAAAACATGTTAGTTTGGAAGTTGTGGAATCTTTCTCCCTTAGAGATTTCCAAAAGCAAGAAAACAGTTTTCTTCTCTTCCGTGGAGCCCATAAATTAAGATGATGGGAGAAATGAAAAAATTATAAGCGCTTTCTATTTGTTTAAAGTTTAAACAAAATCTTGCTCTGTTAACAGAGTCCAAATTCTATCACATTTTTGTTTACCATAGAAGGTTGTTTATAAAAAGTACGCAGCAGGGATTTGATTGTATTGACGCCTAAGGCATTTTCAGGGCAACAAATATAAATATGTGTGCGGTATGGAAATGCTTATAACTTATAACAATGTATCTACTTATATGAAAGGAACACTTCTTCCTAGAATATGACAAAACTTAAAAAGCTGTCCAGTTTATGGTATCATATTTTACTCCTATCTTGATAACAGGAGAAAACAACTAAAGACACTCCTAATTATTAGCTTCCTGTAATCATGTTCTGTTTTATCTACAGTAAGGCCTGAGGTCTCTGCTCATCTTTGCAGTGAAACTGAAACGTCAGCACGGTGTATGAATCTTACCAATACAGATCAGTCCCGTTGAGCTGAGTTTGCTGCCAGGAGAACATTCACAATTGAAAGACCCAAGGTTGTTCCTGCAGGCCCCATTGACACATGGGTTGCTTTCACATTCATTTATATCTACAATCCAGAAGGAAAAGATTCTGTTAGAACTGCCATGTGTTTCTGGAAAATATTATTCCAACAAGCCATGCTATGCCAGAATGTCTGGTAAACTTGGCTCTTGTAATTTTAATATGGATCTATGAGGCATAAAGTGAATGGGGAATGGAGACGTGCATTTTACAGCATGGATACACATATTCATGACTGAGGACTCAGTAGGACTACAGGAATTAGCCTATTTTGAAAGGGTTTAGTATGTGAATTTTCACTATTTTACTACAACTTTACATGAATTGGATTAATTTTCCCCTATAATAAGATGTGATTGTCCTGTGGGAAATCTGAATTCTGACTCCATGGAAAGCAACCTAGTCCTAGGTCCAACATGCTGTGCACAAACAAAGGTTGACTGTTTCTGTCATTTATGGCTCCGTGAGGTTTGGGAAGAATTTAAAAAGCCTGTATTAGAGACAAAATATCACACTGCTGGCTTTCATTCCAAACTCCTGGATACAAGGCAGGAAATAAGCGACAGAACTTGAATACCGGGCTGAGCCTTCTCCCCCGTCCTTATCCACCGTCCTCTCTGTTTAGCCTGTTCACATTTACATGTTTGGTGTGGAGAGTTTTTTTAAAGCACAACCGATTTTGGTCAAATAAAAAAGAGAAAAAATTTTTAATTGCTTTAAATAGACCTTGCTATCATTAATTTGATTTGAGTCCTAAAATCAAGTTATATACCATAATCTAAACAATTCCTGTTGGTGGGCAGAAGCAGAAGTAGAGTATGTCTTCTCAAGTGGTGACTAAAGAAAACGTCAAGCCAATAAAGTTAAATAGTTTAACACAAGTTACTTAAAAATAAATATAAGATTCAGCTACTAGAAATAACACGAAAGACTGACTTTCAGTATAAATTCAACCACTCAATTCAAAGAAGGGGTACACAGATTTCTTTTTGTACTTGGTTAATTATCTGAAACAGGTCTACATATTTTTGTTGAACGCTAGGGTTTCCGAGTTCACCAGAATACCTATTTTTTTCTAAACATCTCTTTGAATTAAATATAAAATACTATATTGAGAAAAATATGCAAATAAATAGCTAGAAAATTGTAATGCTTACTATTGAAAGTCTAAAGTCAAATATAAAGTAAACTGGTCCTGAAAAGGCAGGGCTCACTGTTGATTTTCGAGTCAGTGGACTTGAAATGCAAATGTAAAAATCAATGTGGAAAATACTTGCTGCTTCAAAACTACTAAAGAAGTACTCAGGTACTAATGTAATTCTGAAGTAGAAATTGAGGAAATATAAATGCATCTTCCTTTCAGGTTGTTTGTAGCAAGAAATTCTCTTAAAAGAAAAACATGAGCAGGTTTTGTAAATATAGCACAGATTTGGAATGAAAACATATATTTCAGAGTGCTGAAATTCTTTCAGTAAAAATACAACATAAAAAAGGAATCAGATAGCCAAAAAGGAAGCAGATAACTGATCTGAGCACAGATTACATACAATTCACCTATTAATTTCATATGGAAGAAGCTCCCCCAAAAGAAAAATATCATATATATTCAAAATTGCTATTTTAAATTAAGCAATTATGAACTCAAAAACTATAAACACATGCAATGACAGCTACAAATATCAACTGTTTAATTTTTCTTTAAATACAATGTTTTTATGTTATAAATGTCATGGAACCAGGAATTGAAACAGTTCACTGTACATTCCTGGAAATAAACTTCAAAGCACATCTGGTTTACATTTAACTAGTTATGTCACTGGAAACACAATCTAAACCACAGTGCTTGCTGTAAAAATTTTAACTTTCACAGGCTCTCAGAGCTCAAACAAAAAAAGTAAAATAATTTTTTTGTAACTTCAGTCTGAAATATCAGAGGAACTTTATTATTACTGCTATTTACTATATATTTAAAATAGCCTGTTGAAAACGTGAATGACAAGCAAAATTAGTGAATATAGAAAATATATACAGAGAAAGCTGGAGTCTGCAATGAATCTGCTAATAATTCCCTGTCTAGTCTTTGGAAATTAGTTTAGAAGGGATAGAACGAAGAGAACTGCTTCGGGCTGACAAATTTACTGTGTGAATGTGATGGTGGAAACAAGGAGGAGACCCAAGGGAAAAAGAGATTCATGGCTTTTGGGTCAATTTTTTTGCAAAACACTTAATAAAATGCAAATAATGTAACAGTGGGAAGAAAATGCAGAAATACCAGTTATTCGGTTAGGTTTCTCATGATAAATCATTTTATTTCCACCAATGCCATAAGGCTAGAGCCAAAATATTTCTCTATCATTTCTCTTTTATTTACATAACATGAACTTCTTTCTCATGAATGACAGATATAAGATATATTTCATATTAAAGAAAAGGTTCAGATTTATCAAGAACAATTACCCTTTGGACAAAATAAATGAAGAGCACTGTTTCTAACCCTCACTGCTGCCTAATTTGGTATTAATGTGCTGTAATATTTATGTAATCATCCAATGTTATACTATTAAACACCATTCACTCCTACTTTTCAATTGTTCCTGTAAGCAGGCAAGTCCCTGCCTTTTATTTATTCTTATTTTGGCTCTTGGTACCCTTCAACTCCATCTTACTTGTTAAAACGGAGGGAAGATGCTATAAATATCACTGACAATTTGGTATACAAACCAAACTAACTAAACTGAAACAAATCCCATCCACTTAGTTGTCATTATGTGTCTCTCTCACAATAGCACCAAAGGGCATTGTTGCTGTTGACAGGGAAGCCAGTCCTAATAATCATTAGCTTCCCAGTTTAACCATGGTGATGTCCTAAGCTGTTCTTGCTTTCAGTTTCCCGACATGTAACAGAAGTTTATTCTCCAACAGACAATAGATTAAACTGATAAAGGGCAGTGGGAAAAAAGTGTAGAAAGTTGGGAATAAACAAAAAAACAACACTTTTGAAATTCCTTCTCCCACCCTCCAAAAAACTCATGGAGGAAATATGGCTAGAATACTTTTTTATAAAGAATGTTTCTCAGAGCAATTTTGAAGGATAACAGGTGTTGGAGGGGGTGGGAGGGGGTGCTAGACAGACTCTCGAATACATTTGAGAAGCTTGAGCCAGTTTAAAAAGAGAGCTTTTATATCTTACAGAAAGATATTCAAAACTCTTAAGGGTGCCCCCTGCTCTTCTATGGAGATGAATATTCAAGTACTTTAATTGGGAGTGGAATGAGTGCTCTTTGAGGAGCTCCTGCAAAATGTGGTGGACAATAGGGGAGACAGTTATCAGAACTAAGTTTACAAAAACTGCATTTATGCTGAGGTTTTCTTTCTTCTTTGCTTTTCTCTCTTCAGGCTAATTACTGTTTTTCAGTGGTCCCTCCAATTCACCCCAAACTTAGAAGTGCACTTTGTAATTGCATTTCATTGACTTCAGCTCAGTCATTTGTGTTTTGGCATCTTGTCTGAGTCCTAACTTGTTTCTGTTCACAAGAATGCTTTGAAGTGAAACAATAGGATGAAGAGTGAATGTTAACATCTTTTTGCATAATATTACTTGCAGTTTTCCTGGCTTTGGAGTTACTGAGAAACAAATACTTTAACAGATAAGGCAAGGTCTATTCAAAATAAAGATGAAATCTCTTTTTACAAAGTTACCCTTTGGAAGTAGTTATTGGATTTAAGAATGTCATGGGAGACTGCTGTAGGTCCACACAGTGAGACTTAAAAAGGAACAATGACCAGTAGTCACACACAGATTATTCTGAAGTACAAAGTACCTGAATCAAGAAACAAAAAGTTAATTGAATGCACTCACTGCCTAGTTGGTATCTCACTAAAAATGAAGCCTTCCCTAAGCATTTAAGTCGATTCACATAAGTTTCACATAAGAAAAATGTGATTAAAAGAAAAGGAAGAAGTTTTTAAACACTGATTTATGATCTTTAAGCCTAAACAATAACTTTTAAATAATCAAATGGAAAGGATGATTTTCTTACACTATAAATTTAATTAAGGTGACCATTTTTACTCAGGCTCCAAATATTTTCTGGGCCAACCTCTGAGGCATATCAATCATTTGTAAATAAAATGCCTAACAGCTGACTTTGCCATTACAATTCAAGTTCCTCTAGGCTGTTGTGTCATAGTGGTTTTAAAAAGAGAAAAACAAAGTCAACAAAAATCTGACATTTTATTTCAGCAAGCAGAACAAACTGGCTCCATTCACTTATTTTTTTAAAATTTCAAAATGTTTGTTCCCAATGTCTGTTGACATTTTATCTGAATGGAACAAAACTGATGGTATTTGTAAACTGGGTTAAGTGCATGCTATTTCTAAAACTAGCAGATAAGCTGAAAGAAATGATAAAAAAAATTCAAACGATACTCTTTTTATATATTTCTTCATCAATGTAGTTGACACTGATGCATATCTAGGTGCTTCCTACTCACAATGAAGGCAGGGAAGACAGCTCTTACCTTCACATGTCTCCGTTTCGGTTCTGAACACATACCCAGGTGGGCACGTGCAACTGTAACTTCCAGGCGTGTTTCGACACAGGCCATTGTCACAGAGCAGTCTGTTCACCAAGCACTCATCGATGTCTGGAAGCCACCATCAGAAGACAGGAGATACACATATTGAAACGTACAGCATGGTGACCAATGACGTTTTATTTTTATTTGTTTTTTCTCACCCCTCTCCTTGACTTAGTCTTTTTTGTACTCACAACACATGCCTTGACCCTAAGCAAAATATACTCGGTTTTATTCTTATGCTGGTGGCTACTTTTAAGATGTTTTGATGTCCCTGGGAGGTATGCAGTAGCTTGGAAAAGGCACATTACTACTTGGTTCCTCATTTACTTATTGTCCTGTAGTGGTATTATATTAGATATATCTTAAAGCACCGATGAAATATACTAAAAGACAAACTCCTTGCCTATATGCTTGCTTATATATAATAAAAATAACAATTTTTTAAAACTTTTTTCTGATTAAACGGGGCCGCCTGGTGGCGCAGCGGTTTAGTCCACGCGTGGCAGCCCGGGGTTTGTGGGTTCGGATCTTGGGCGCCCGCCGGCGCACTGCTTGTCAGCCATGCCGAGGCGGCGTCCCGTATAAAGTAGAGGAAGATGGGCACGGATGTTAGCCCAGGGCCAGTCTTCCTCAGCAAAAAGAGGAGGATTGGCAACGGATGTTAGCTCAGGGCTGGTCTTCCTCACAAAAAAAAAAAAAAAAAATCTAATAAAGAATGCATTAAATGGCAGTAAACAAAAGGTATTTACCAATCTTTTTCCATTATGTTTTTACCTCAGAAACGATTATTAGTGGAAAATTAATGATGTATTTTGTATATTCCTTTAGCAATCTAGAACAGCCTAGAAAATATCATCTAAAGCTCAAGTTTAAGCTCACTTTGAGTTTCATCCTCATATCTGCACTCTCATTTTCGCAAGTGCAGTTAATGATAAAAAGAAATAAAAATTGCAGTTGGAGGGGTGAAGAGCTCCTTTTACTTAGTTACATGTTTAGTCTTGCAAATAATAACTGTATCTTATCAAACAATATACTGACATTGTAAAAATCTGGAAAGCAGAGATTGGAAAAACATTTCCTATAATTACATCACTACTGATAACACTTTTGTATGTTTTACCTGATCTTTTTTCCTTTGGATATTATGTTTTTCTCTAATTCTGAATCTTGATTTTTAAAAATTAACACTGTATTTTAAGCATTACTGTAATTTTTCCCATGAGTGTATGTTTTATCAAGCGGTTGCATCACAATTTATTTACCCATTACTCCATGCTATAGGTTGAACTGTTTCCTTCAAAAAAAAATGTGAAGTCCTAACCACCAGTTCCTCAGAATATGATCTTATTTGGAAATGGGATTGTTATAGAGGTAATCACATTAAAATGAGGTCATTAGGGTAGGTCATAATCCAATATGACTGATGTCCATATAAAAAGGGGAAATTTGGACACAGAGATAAACACACAGAGGGAAGATGATGTGAAGACACACAGGGAAAGGATGGAATGTGATGGAGTGATGCATCTACAAGCCAAGGAACGCCAGGGATTACTGGCAAACACCAGAAGCTAGAAGAGGAAAGGAAGGACTCTCCCGTAGAGCCATTAGAGAGAGCATGCCCCTGTGGACACCTTGATTTGGATTTCTAGCTTTCTAAACTGTGAGACAATAAATTTCTGTTTTCAGTACTTTGTTAATGGCAGTCCTAGCAACTAAAACTGGAATTTGGCTTCATTTTTATTTTTAAAATCTAGTTTTGATTTTTTTTGGTAAGGAAGATTGGCCCTGAGCTAACATCTGTTGCCAATCTTCCTCTTTTTGCTTGAGGAAGATTGCTTCTGAGCTAACATCTATGCCAATCTTCCTCTATTTTGTATGTGGGATGCTGCCACAGCATGGCTTGATGAGTGGTGTGTAGGTCCATGCCCAGGATCCAAACCCATGAACCTTGGGCTGCTGAAACACAGCATGCAAACTTAACCAATATACCACCGGGCTGGCCCTAGTTTTGATTTTTATCAAAATTATTCATATACCTAACAAAGAGTTAAGTAGTCCCATGAACCATGTTCCGTGTGTGAACGCTCAATGAATCTGTTTTTAGTAGGGTACCCATGTGCTCAACTGTATTTGGAAGCTATGCTGGAAGCAACTTTGCCTTTGGTGAATAAAAGCTAGCTAGTTTGCATATTTTTATAAATGTTCAGTAATCTTTGGCTGGTGCTCTTCCCTATAGGTATCAAAATCTATTATAAGTACATAATATTTAATACAGCTTTATACATCCATCTGTATGTATGTCTTCAACTCAAGATCAAATGGATATATTCAATAATAAAACCCAGTACCACAGATGCAGAAACATGTATTTCTTTCTAATCATAATCACCAAGACTTGGACTAAGAATCATCAGTGATTAGATGTAAAAATTATGATGTATAATGATGGATCAAATAACATTTTATAAAAGTGGACTCAAGTACTATATGGGAAAATCTAGATTCTTCACAAATTCTTGAATATATTAACCACATATTTAAGCTTTTTCAAACATTCTCTTACAGATTACAAAAAGAAACATCCATCTCAGTTATCATGCTTAGATATATTGTAGCAACTGGTTGTTTCTTTATAAGTCAAAGTTCTCTCAACCTGTAATACTTCATTTTCTTAACTTACTATTATCCATATTGCCTCATTAATTTTTGAAGTCCATTTCTTTAGTGAGAAATTATAGGATTAAGATATATGCAGAAAAACAATAGGCCAGTAATTGAGTATGCATCCATTCATTTGGGAAAAGAAAAATTTAAACACCAAGTAGTACCGCTAAGAAGTTTGTTACTGTGTAACAGAATTTGTTTGATTCCAATATTCATATCTCTGTGTACTAGGAAGGAAACGAGAAACTCGAACATCTCTAGTTCTAGTCATTTATTTGTATTTTGATTTGTCCTATAATTCACGAGATTAAACTATATGAAAGGCTCTCGTATAAATATAACAAATAACTTACCAATACAGTTTCTTCCAGAGGCATCTGGTTCATAGCCACTGTTGCAATTACAACGGTAACTACCACGTAAATTTTCACAGATTCCATTGGCGCATATATCGGGATCCAAAGCACACTCATTGATATCTGCATCAAATGTTGAAAGTTTAATGCTCACAGACATTTTATTGTTTGTTGACACATGCAGGTCTAATAAATATCACTCAACATATGAAATATTTAACTCTGCAAACCCACAATCTGCCTGCCTTTCAGAAAGGGAAAGGGAATGAAAATAAGGAGTAAGAGAATAAAATTGAGATACAGGACACTTCCCTGGTATGACAAAAGAAAAATGAAGGGAACCGGCAGAAATTCAAAGAATTAAACCATGTAATGTGCCTGTATTTATTATAAAATTAATAAAAATATTTATAGGCTGTTGGCTCAAAATCCAAAGGAAAACAACTTGATAGGTATTATAACCATCTAATTAAAAGACAAAGATTTATTAGGGTGGCTTATATAATTTTATGGTCCCCAAAGGCATGGGATATTTCTATTTTATTATCATTTTTTATAGTCAACTAAGTAATATGATACTTAATAAATGTTTCTCATTGTTGATAAGTTGAAATTAATGTAGAGAGGATAGTTCAAACATGGATGCTTGAGAACACGATGTTTTACAATAAGCCATGAATGTAACTACTTTCTGTCACCCATGGGCAGTGGGACTTGAGGAATAATGTGCTTGTCTGGGCAACCAGGTAGTTCCCACAGGCAGCTGACTCTTTTGGGGAAGACATTCTGAGAGGGAATAAAAAATAGAATATGCCCAAAATCAAATTTTGGTCACTATGATCAAATTTCGATGCTAAGTATTGTTTTCTAGAATTTGGAAGGCCTTAAATACTCCAGAAATGTCAGTCTTTTCATTTTATTTTGGGGAGAAACATCCTTGTAAAAGTTTGTTCTTTACTCTGGTTTCTGATATTCAATGCAAAGATGCAATATTACTGTTAACTAATCTATAATTTGTCTAAAGCCTTCTCAAACATGGAAGCAGAAGAATATATATGGAAAGTGAAGGGTAACAGCACTCTACAGTTTTATTTAAAAAAAGGACCAAACTATATGTATAGTAACATATAAAAGAACTTTAAAACTATAAACATATATGTTCAAGGTTCCATATTGGAATTTTGTTAATCATATTGCTAAATTTAAAATAAGAAAATTTTAATGAATTTTACTTCTTTATTTGGACAGAAATATTTTAGTATTCTTAGGCATAAATAGTCTTAATTTATTTTTAGGGCAGTATGTCCCAAACTTGACCCTTATCAACTCTCTCTTAAAGATTGTTTTTTTAAAACCATGTCATTATTTAATATATTTTCTATAAATTGAGTTGCTCTTTTATTCTTTAGACCTAAATACCAACTCTAGCCTCTTTTCTTAGGCAATGGTACCCACAAAATCATGGGTGTAGTTTGTTAGTGACATTTTTAACAAAGCATATTTAATAGATAAATATCTGCTATGAAAAATGTGCATCTACATACCACTTAATATCACCTAGCTTATAACCATTGTTCTAAGAGATAATTTATCTTATTATTTCATATGGATACATTTTTATAATATTAAGTATAAGCATATTCATAATGCTATAATAGAATCATAAAGCTATGCAATTATATAATTACTATAAGATTGAGAATTGAATAGAGTTACCTCTTCCATCCACAGTGATACCTACTCCACTACTACAAAGACCGTGGAATTCAGCTATATGATAAAAACAAATAGACAAATTAAAAACTCTAAACTATATCTATTCTATACACAAGTCACTTACATAACTCCAAAACTATCATTAGGAACAACTACATACACTAATTTTTAAGACAAAAAAAATTTACCATTTCTAACATAATTAATAAATTAATATTATGTTATTATATTAATATATATTATATTATCCATATTATTATAAGAATTCCGAAATCATAGATAAGCATAAAAAAGTAAATAATCACTTGTTATCACCTTGTATATCATTAAAATATTGATAAATGTTACAGATATTTTCCACACATGGAAACTTAAAATCTAACTTGTATTATAGAGATTGCTTATAAACTTTTTTCTCTCAATTATAAAATAATAACAGACAACATTTACATAACAGCACTTTCCATGTGCCTGGTATTGTTCTAACATTTTACATCTAATAATTTACTTAATCCTCCCAATACCACAAACTAGATACTGCTATTTTCCCTCTTTTACATCTGAGATGTGAAGTAACTTGCCCAGGTCACAGAGGTGTGAGTGGGAGAACTGGCCCGGATCTTCCGCGATCCATCACAGACATTTCATGTTAATATCCCACTTAACAGACTATTTAATTTTTTTTTCAATTATGTGGATGTACCACATTTATTCAATCAATCTCTTAATGATAAAATTAGGTTTGTCCAATTTTCAGCAATTATAACAAATAATACGAAGTTCAATTATATCACTAGGTAATTCTCTTGGAACTAAAACTGCTCAAAGTTTATACCCCTTTTAAGGCTTCTGATAGTCCTCCTCTCCCTAAATGTCCCAGGTTACTCTATCAACAGTATAAGAATGTATCCATTTTTGTGTACCCTCCCCAACAGTGGGAAAAATCAATCATTTATACTTTACCAATCTAATAAACAAAGATGACATCTTATTTTAATTTTAGAAAGATAGGGCATCTTTTTATATGGCACTCTACCATTTCTACTTTGTGAAATCTTGCTTGTGTACACTGCAATTTTTTCCACAAGAGGATTTCAACCTTCCTTACTGATGAATGTAAATTCCTTATAAATTAAGGAAAATATTTTTTCAATTTATATGTGGATGTTAGTCTTTGGTGTCTGCCTTGAAAGTCCTTTACCATTACAAAATAACAAAAAGTTTACATATTCTATAAGAAAGTTATTTTTGTAAGGCTTAATGTAAGAAGCTAACTGCATCTTTTCCCCAACATTTAGCAAGAGTACTCATTACTTAGTTCAATTTTTCCTCACTGATCTAAATGCTGTTTTTATCATATCCTACAATCCGATTTATATTCACATCTGTTTCTAGATTCATTTTATTAGTTCACTGATCTTTTTATGTAGGCTTGTTACCAACTTTTGTACTTCTTTCACAATCTGCATAATTCACTTTAAGACAGTTAGGGCAAAATTTCCTTCATTAACTCTTCTTTTTAAAAAATGTCAAACTCAGTAATTCTTCCAGATGAACTGTGATCATTTTGCTAAAGTTTGCACAATGCATTTAGAATTTTTAACAGAATTACAAGCCATTTCCTTTGCTGGAATGTTTTTCTCCCATCTTCTACCTGGGAAGTTCTTATTTCTTTTTTTCAAGACCAAACTAAACATGCCCCCCTCTGTGAAGTTTTCCCAGCTTTCCTGGGCAACTAACTGCTCCTTCCTTTGTGCTCTTCCTGTTCTTTGCTTATGTCCCTTTAAAGGCACTAATCATACTAAACTGTAATTTATATGTTTGTCTCACTGATTCCAACTTTAAAGAAAAAAGAGATTGTGTTTAATTTTGAATCCTTACTGTATTTACATATATTCAATACAGGTTTCATAAAAGTATGAATAAACAAGAGGCATAGAACAGACAACATTTTAAGCCATGTAATGTGCCTGTAGTTATGATAAAATTAATAAAGAAATTTATTACTTTCTGGAATTACTGATAGACTAGGAGTAGACTAGAACTACTGTCAGACTGCAGCCTAAGTCCTTTCTGCGTCAAGATTAAAAATAAATAAAATCAGGTTCTCACGAATGTATTATAACCTTGAAAGTGATAAGCAGATTTTATGCTATTTATCTTCACAATGACATCATAGATCAAGGACATTGAGGCTAATGTATTCATGCAAAAAAAATCTGCTGTAACAATCATAACTGGATCAGCAAATAAATTTTTCTCTTCGCCGTGTGTTGTCTCCACCTAAATATTATAGATAAATACAGGCCAAATCTCCTTCTTACACGCCTCACATACCAACAGATTTGGATTTCTTTTCTTCAACTAAAAATAATGACAAACACTTCAGAGCTGAGGTACTCTTTGCCCAAATATCTAATGTTACATTTCTAGTTTCTCTATCAGGTGTGAAATGGGCGAATGTAACTACCTGAATTTTTAGCAGGGCACGGTTGGCAGGGCTCTCCAAAACCATAGTCTGGATTGGCACAACAGCATTCGGACTTGGTCACGGCGCCAGGGAAAGGGCGTACGCACACTCCCTTCTTGATTCCGCCATAGCATGTACTGCGCATGTGAGTATCTAAAAGACACAGAAGAACAATGATTTGAGAAGTGATGGAGACAAAGAGATTTCAAAACTGAAGGCTTCTTTGAACCTAAGTGGTCACTAGATGGGAAGCTTCTAGAGGGCATCTGCCACTTTTTCTTTGTTTCTTTAGCATCTAATAGTGTTAGGAAATCAACAGATGTTTGTTGAGTGAGGGAAAGGATGAATCCATATCAAGAACTCATTTTTTTTCTCCAAGATGTTTTAACTGCTACACAAGCATCCATTATCCCGCTTACCCTCACAAGCCTTTCATCGAATCAGGTGTATTTCCACCATTATAAACAACACTTTGAGCTCTAATCACTGGCTATACTATACTCGAAAAGGCACTTATTATTATTTCTATTTTAGAAGTTCTCATGAACAATGAAGTGCAGTGAAGTTAAACTACCTTGAGATGACACTACTTGGCCATGAGATTTCTTATTTCAACTTTCTGGGTTGGGAGGCCTTTCTTTTCAACCCCCAGTTTGCTGTTTTGACTATGTTTTAATCTCAGAATCTCAATAAATTCTGTTATAAAAATAAGAACTACTACTATGTGTCCTTGGCATTGTGTCAGTTGCTTTACAGACATTATCTCGTTTAATATTCAGGTCAACAACTCCATAGGATAGTGATCACTATCCACATTTTATAGATGAGGAAGGTGAGTTTCAGAGGGATTACATAAGTAGCTGGAAGTCCTAGACTATCTGCCTAAGCTGGGATTCACACTGGGGCTTGTGCGACCTTCACAGTTCTTCCTCTTTCTACTATGTCATGCTATGTCCCAAAGGAGCATACCCTGTTTAGTTCTCTCACTCTGAATTTTCATAAAATATGCTATAACTTTATGGGATAGTAAATGGTGAACTATAAAAAACTCAGATCATCATAAAGGCCAGAGAAGGAGTACAGCTTTTAAGCAGTATGCTGACATGGTGATTCCATCAAAGAGATAATCCTTATTATAAATATTTATAATTATTCATAACTTACTGGAAATAATTTTATCTGCTTGTTACACAAAATGAGTCACCTACTGACTTCTTATGATCCGGTGATATTTCTCATTAAAACAATGAGATTTATGGCTGCATTAAACAATGAGATGTGTGTATGCTCAAATGGAAGAGGGCTGTGAGATTTACCACACCAACTCTGAGGAGAGGATGTGCTGCCCCTTTCCTTTCTGCTTCTGCTGTGGCTGAGTTTGGTAGAGTCGGCTCTGTTATACACAAGTGTAGGACTTGATGCAGAGACAAATTTGCACAAATACAACATAGTTCATGATTTCCAATGTGATTTTTATGAGTTCTTAGGATGTCACCAATTATCTCAGACAGTGTCATAGAATGGTTAAAGTTATTTCTGTTCTCATATTAAGAACACAAATTTTAGAGGCAAGTCGGTAAAAAGACTAGTACTCACTGGAAGAGTGAGACAACTTACATATTGGTTTGTATTATAGGTTAACAACTCTAGAAGGTCCATGAAAAAGAAAGCAGCAGAACTTACATATGGATTTTAGAGGCATGAATTGTCCTGGGTTCTGATTCCTGCAGGATGACCTTACCTAAATTACTTAATACTTTCCTTACCCATTAAACAAAGACAGAGTTTACATGATAAATAAGAGTGTGTTTGTTAAGCATTAAGGACAGCACCTAAGACACACAGGAAATGGTGGCTACCTTATTTCTCTCTTCTATCTTTAAGGAGGACAGTCAACTTTTTCCTGCTTAAAGACCCCAAATTGGAACACTAGTTCATACTATACTTTTCGAATGTAACTAAGCCACTGTTCACAGGTGGACAGAGTAAGGGCCGCCAATCCCAGCAGCCAATCAGAACGTGCTCACCTGAATGCTTTGGCAGGGGACTGGACCTAAACGCTGAGCTATATCTTTTCCATACGTTATCAGATTTCTCCATGCCTTTTCTTTCTTAAAAATTATAAATTTTTAAGGATTTTCTCAAGTAATTATCAGATTCTATACACCACTGGTAAAGTATGTATGGATGCAAAATGGTAATTTCATTTCATTCTTCTTTCTTTAGTATCAACTTTCCTTTACTGCTTAATGCCCTAGACGTGACGGCACTATTCTAATTTAATAAAACAATAATAACTGTCATAGCTAACTTACTGGGCACTTGCTATGTTCCAGACACCATTCAGAGCTTTACCCAGATAAATCTAATATTAACTTATTTAATCCTCAAAACAACTAATGAGGAAAGGAGGCACAGAGAGGTAATGGATCTCGCCCATGGCAACACCGTTAGTAAGTAGCAGAACTAGGATGATAAAAAGAAAATTAACCTTTTACCCGACAGAAATGTCAAACAGTGTTCATAAAAATGATAACATGTCCTTAAACTAACCTAACAGGATGTTATGAAGGAAATTAAGCTGAAATCCCATGGTGCTAAATATAAAACAACAAGGTGAATTTTGAGACTCCATCCTGAGGGAAGTAAATATGGAAAATTAGTTTCCTGGTCCTTAACCCCCTCCCAACATCAAGGATATAAATAATTGAAGAGAGTGGCAATTAAGACAGGGTATTTTTGGCAAGAGCTAGGTTATGAGTTGGGGATGTCTCCCTCCTCATCTCTGATCATGAGGAAAGAGCTTTGCAGGGAGTAACTGAGGAGCTCTGTACCCACCTCCACCTGGGATACCCAGCAGACAAAGGCGAGGAGCTGCTATTCCTACTGCAGGAGCAAAGGAAGGAGGTAAGATCAACCTCTGTTCACGTGGTTAACAGGGCAAAGGTGGGTGTGTCCTATGGATTAGATCTGGGCCACATTAAGAAGGGCCCTAGAATGACCACAAGGAGTGTGATGAGACACTATCAGAGAGAGTCTATCAGAAGTGGACTGCTAACAGACCAGAGGTTGGGGGAGAAGAGGCCACCAAGAGAAAAATGCACTGCCTGCATCTCAGAAGGGCAGCTGCAGGCTCTGACATACCCGTGAAATTGCCCACAAGGAAGAAGTTGGCTTTAAACATCTGCGAAGCCCAGAAACCTGGAAGCTATCCTAGGACGGTATCAGTGCTTCCGCCTTCTCACCTCTCCTCCCGCACTTCGACCCTGGTGGAGTCAGAAAACCTGCTCATGAAGGTCTGAGCTTGGGAGGGAACTTGTAACTTAAAATCAAGTTCAGAATATTACTTATCATATGGTACTGGACATTCTAATTTCTAAATTCAGATTATTTTCATTTCATAAAGTAGTCATATAATTGTTATCTAAACATAGTAGAGTTATGGGGTGGTGCGAGTTTTCTTTCTTACTTATTGGATAAATTGCTCCCATTGAATAAATTTAAAGGTAAATTTTAAAAGGATGGGAGAGACCAAACTACAATTGCTTTTTGTTTATACCCTGCCTGTGAGTCATGCTTCTTCAACATACCAGTTAAAATCGTTTCATTTTCTGAAAATAAAAATTTACATCTCAGTATCTAGGGAAACAGACGTGAACAAACAAACAAACAAAAAAGAAATCTAAACGTGCTAATAACTCTGATGATAATTCATCTTAGTGATTCCTTTCTAACTTCAACAAGAGGTGGATCTCAAAAGCATCACCAGAGGCAGAAGACATGAAGAAAACACATCTAGCACATTATGGGAACAGGAATATATAATTTTACACACAGAACAAACGGTGTTTTTATTTGAAAAAGTCTTAGTGACTACAATTGTGAAAAACTGGAGAGGGCTTTCCAACAATTTCTGATGGCTTTTCTGCACGTGGACAAGAGAATGAATTTTTGTTTTTGAACAATGAATTCCTAACAACTGCTCATATGTTGGTTACTTAAAAGAAAAATAATTTCTCCTTCCTAAACTGATTTTGTACTCATTGTAGATTTCAACAGAATCATTTAGATAAAGGAAAAAAGCAACTAAGTGTATTAAAGCAACTGAAAATATTTTAGCTGTCTAAGCAGGAAGGAGCCACATTCTTCTAGTTGCTGTATTTGAAATACCCCTGAGCGAAGTGCCGACATCTTGTAAGCTGAAATAAATCCTAGACTGGTTAGAGTGGATGAACTAAGCGGACAGATTATTTCCATCTGCTGTTACTTCTCTTTTTTCCCCTTCAGGATCCAAATGTTTTAATTCCCATAGGTAAGAGTAAAGTTTTATCAATTCTATCTAAGAAAGAATTTCATTTCTCTCAAATATACTTTTAAACCAATGAGTATGTCTGCCTTTCACTGTATAACCTGGAAAATAGAGGGTGCACAATGGCTAATTCACCCTAGAGGTCTCAGGAAAGTAATTCGGAGAGAAAATGTCATTAAATGTGTTTTTACCACTAACTCACTCCGCTATTGTTATCATTAGAACATACTGCTTGGGTTTTAAAAATGAAAAATGACATTTTTGCTTTGCCTGCCTCTTTAAAGCTAATGACTGGTAACTCTGATCGACTTTCATAGAATCCATTTGACAAAAGTATCTAGAAGGAATTCTGAATGGCTTAGAATAAAATATATATTCTCACTCATACTCTTTCCTTCAAAAACATTTCCTGCTTTTGATATAAGTCCAAGTTCTATGGTATAAGTTATTTACATTTTAAATTTTGTTTGGGTCAACACACGACTTTACTTAAATATAACTACAATCCCCATTTCATGTCTTATTTGTTACTAATTACAAAATCTGAATTCACTGTATTTAGAAATTCAGTTATCTAACATTATCAAGGATGCTGGTTTAAGGACAATTATTTTTTCTTCTCCAGTATTTTTGACTTGCATCTCATCAGAGCCTTCTGAAGGGAGCTAGATGGGCTCTCTGCCATTTTTTTTTAAACAGCTTTATTTAGATGTAATTCACATACCATAGAATTCACCCATTTAAAGTGTACAATTCACTAATTTTTACCATATTTACAACCATCACCAGAGAACATTTCATCACCTCAAATACCCTTTAGCTATCACTCCCTTCTCCTGCCACCCCATCCTTTCTGCTCTAAGCAACCACTAATCTGACCACTACTCTGTTTTATCTCTATAGATTTGCACACTACAGACATTTCTTATGAATGGAATCATACATTATGTGTCTTTTGTGACTGGATTCTTTCACCTAGCATAACATTTTCAAGGCTCATTCGTGTTTTCTCATGTATCAGTACTTTATTCCTTTTTATGGCTGAATATTATTCTATTTATGGATCTATCTCTGTCCCTTTTTCAAAGATCATTTGGACACTGGGGCCATTATAGAACGTTTCACTCACCGACACACACGCGTCCGTCCACGCCCACAGCCAGGCCCGGGGGACAGTCACAGCGGAAGGACCCTTCATTGTTGATGCAATGCCCATTCATGCAGATCCCTGGGGTCTGGCACTCGTCCACATCTGCCCAGGGGGGAACACAAGCCCCGCCATTACTGGGTAAGTTTAACTTTATTACACAGTTCACCTGTTGCCACCACTCCAGATTATCAACCTTCTGTTTTTAGTTTGATAATTTGTGGAAGAACACATACATGTGATAACAAATCTTATATCTAAATGCAACACTTGGAAACACATTTTCAGAAAGACTAAGTGAAAGTTGCCTCACTTTACCCATCAGGAAAAAAAAGAGCCTTACAAACTCATCTTTCATTATTTATTTGGCAACCTTGCTTAATACTAAATAATATTTAATTCAAATTAGTTAAGTGAAACAAATTCTTAAAACTAAAGTAAACTTTATAATTACCTTTTATTTGCAAACACACAAAATTCTAACTAAAGATAGATGCTGTTTTGATATTAATTTTATCACTTCATAATAACAAATAGTTTGCTGTATCTCTTCTAATTTTCAAACTGCTTGAATTTATCAAACGTAACCCAACATTAAATGGCTTCCCCAAAAGATGAAACAGCCTTCAAAACACAAGGCTACCAACTCCTATGAACATTTCAAGACTTTCAGATTGCAACATTTGTAATAAGAAATTTAATGAAAAGATAATTTCAAGAAATCAGAAACTAGTAAGATCTAGGTCATCTTTATATGTGTATTTAAGTTTCTTAAGAAACGCTGAAATAAAGTTACATGCTATAACATAATGCTACACATTACATGTGGATGTTCCAGAACATAATGCTAATCCCACATCCTGTGTTAAATCCAAATCAGCTAACCTTGAGATGACATCCCAGTCATGAGTTCAATCAGCAAAGCTACCATATTTCTATTTAATTCTGAATCCCTTTCTTGAATAGTCAGGAAGCTATTTTTTATTCAGAAACACGAGAATCAGTCTTGACTTTCTTTCTCTACTGTCCCTGGAATTTCATTAAAATTACAGGGATCAGGGGCCGCCCGGTGGCGCAGCGGTTTAGTCCGCGCTTGGCAGCCCGGGGTTCGCGAGTTCGGATCCCAGGCGCCCGCGGACGCGCACTGCCTGTCAGCCATGCCGTGGCGGCGTCCCATATAAAGTGGAGGAAGATGGGCACGGATGTTAGCTCAGGGCCAGTCTTCCTCAGCAAAAAGGGGAAGATTGGCAACAGATGTTAGCTCAGGGCTGGTCTTCCCCACAAAAAAAAAAAAAAAAAATTACAGGGATCGGTTGTGAGTCTTATTTGGTATTCAGATAAGTTTGCGCAATTGAAGGCTGAAACATTCATGGAGTTAATTTTGTCTAAAATGAGAAAACTGAAAAAGAAAAAACAAAACTTGTTTCTAAGTAGGAACTGCAAAACTTGTTTCATCTTACTAAATTCCAATTCTGAGTATAAACATAATATAGTCTTATTTATTTCCAAGAGGCATATCTTTTTCTTACTAAAGTAAGAGGTAAGCTAGAGCTTACCTTTCAAAATGGCTTTATAAACAAAACAATTGATAGGAATATCCAAATTATTTCTTTACTAAATCAATGTAAGACTTTTAGATAATGATA
Organism: Tapirus indicus; assembly: GCA_031878705.1. NCBI lineage: Eukaryota > Metazoa > Chordata > Mammalia > Perissodactyla > Tapiridae > Tapirus > Tapirus indicus. Next base: position 46,315,165 of record CM062925.1, read on the forward strand.
TAGTCACAAATGATCTATCGACTAGATTCGTGGAAAAGTTGTAAAGCCAAACCAGTAATAAATGACAGTGGAAAATCTAGTTCTGAGAACACATAAAAATGAAAAGTTTTCAAGATTTTTTCTTCTTTTTTTTTTTTAATTTGGGCAAGGGGTAGACAGAAATTATTTCTACATTGTCTCTTCCAGACTTGCTAGAACTAATCTGTCATTCCCTTAATTTTTCCTATACCATTATTATTTTTGTAAAGATATTACTGGTTCTAGACCACAACGTGTGTTTTTCTAGGAAGCTTTAGACACCTGCCTTACCGAATTACCAGGAGATGTGAATAATATGAAATCCACATGAAGAAACTGAAGTAATTCTTGCATGATTCATTCAAATAAAGAAGATGGTTTCAATCACGGTTACTTTCCTATCTCAAAGCCATACATACCAGTACAGTAACGCCCATTTGGAGCCAAGACGAATCCTGGTTTGCAGATGCACTTGAAGCTGCCATCTTCATTAATGCACATCCCATTCAGACACATGTTGGTAGTCGTACATTCATCGTGATCTGCAGGAGAGAGAGTGACTTACACCACTAGCCTTGAGGGAACCAGTTCCCTCTCCTTCCACAAACAATCACCAGTCAAATTCCACTATGTAAATGAGGCATATGCTCATGGATTTTTTTTTTCTAATATAAATGCCACCTGAGTGAGAGCAAATAGTGCAGAGAATGTAAAGGGGCTTTAGTTAAAAAGACATAAAGGAAAAGAATTAAATAAATTTTGTGTTTACTTGCTATTAAAACCACATAAACCATGAGCAGTGTTTTATTCTGAGCACTAAAAAAGGTAGCATGGTTTCACGGGGGTGTTTCTTTTCTAAGAGAGAATAAAGCAACGATAAACCTCATTGCAAATGAAATGATCTGGACTTTCATTAGTGAGTGAAATATCATGTGTTGCTGTGTGAATAGAACACTTCTGTGGAGTACTGGTATCTACTGCACTGCTAGATATCATCAGGACCATAAATTTAGAGATTTGGTTATCACATATACCAAACATTTTTATATTCCCCCAGATCGAGAGGGGGAGACCTTTTCTGTTTTGTCAGTGCTGTAATCCCAACATGTGAAATACAGTAGGTGCTAATAATTATTATGAAGAACTGCTACTTACAATTAAATATATATCACACAGGAAATTTCCAGAAGCAGTAAATTATTCATTGTTATAACATTTCCAAAAAATCTGTCCTTTCAGTTTAACAGTCCTGTTACATGCACTTACATTTTACCTTCGTCATCTGAGGAACTCTCAACATGTGTTGTGTAAGCTTTCATGGAAATAGTATATGTGGTTCTAAATAAAATGTATATCCTTTAAAAATCTTTTGCAAAGGAACAGGCAATTTCCATACCAACACAGTTTTTTCCATCTGTAGTTAATTCAAAGCCAGCATTGCAAATGCACTGGAAACTTCCATCTGTGTTCACACATCGACCGTTTTTACAAAGAACTCCATTCTGGATGCACTCATCAATATCTGGGAAAATTAAGAATAGCCAAACATTATTCTTTTATAATAAATATAGATAAAACAGTCAGATAAATTTAATTTTAAATATCTATTTTATTTTTACATATAATATACAAGATCATGTTGGTTCTTTAGCAAAATTTCCATCTCTCATTGGCTTTTTTTTTTCCTTGGATAGGTAGGTGTAAGCAATTTTACAGCTCTGACTTATAGTAGCTGAAGGGGAAAAGAAAGAGAAAAATGAAATGGGGTGTGCCATGAACCTAAGGGAACCTAAGGGTGTGCAGTGGGTAGTGTAGCTGGAAGTACTGGTGCAGCTGTTTTTGAGACAGTGGTTGAAGATCTTAAAAGTCGGAGCAAGGAGTTGAGTCGAGTTAAGTAACTACAGAATATCTGGATTAAGAGCAACATGATGAGGGGCCGCCCGGTGGCGCAGCGGTTTAGTCCGCGCTTGGCAGCCCGGGGTTCGCGAGTTCGGATCTCGGGCGTCTGTCAACGCACTGCTTGTCAGCCATGCCGTGGTGGCGTCCCATATAAAGTGGAGGAAGGAAGATGGGCACGGATGTTAGCCCAGGGCCAGTCTTCCTCAGCAAAAAGGGGAGGATTGGCGATGGATGTTAGCTCAGAGCTGGTCTTCCCCACAAAAAAAAAAAAAAAAAAAAGAGCAACATGATGAAAACGGCTGGAGTGAGTTGATGCAAGCAACTACCCGTGGATGAATAGGAAACGAAAGACAAGCAGAGTCATGTGCTAAAAGAATTCTGAGATGAATCAGCAGTGAGGTAGAGAGTTTGGACAACGGTGGTGAGTATAGCACCGAGACTGTGAATCAAGACTAAGCTTGATTCGGTGTTGGACTATGTGTGAGGTTCAAAGAAAACAGTAGTTGAAAAGGATTACAAATCTTAAGCTCCATTCATCAGAGAGTAGTAATGCTACTGACGTTACGTGGAGAAAGGAAGCTGTGATCTAGGGAAGGAAGATACACTGAATTTTTGTGAAGCCAGATACCATGCTGCCTATGTTACATACGCAAATCGTGTTTTATGTTTAAAGGGAGCAGTTCTGAGGGTAGTATAAAATAAATCTGTAATAATATAATAGCACTTATTTCATTCCATGTCTTATTTTAATAAATTTACTTTTAACCTCAACAGCCTGGGTCACTATATTTCCCGGAACATTTTCATATGTGAAAGCAAACTGCCTCACCAATGCATGCTTGCTTGGTAGGAGTCCTCTGGAATCCAGCATGACATTTACAATAATAGGATCCAGGTGTGTTAACACAATCTCCATTAGTGCAGGGGTTTGATGTGCATTCATCAACATCTGTGAGCAGCAAAAGAAACCATTATAGACTTCACTCCATTTCTAGAAATGTTTGTTTAAAGTACATTTAAGCCTCCCAAATTTGAGAGAATGCCAGTCAGTGGTAATAGTCTAAATAGCCCAGTATTTATAAATGAATGAAAATTCCTTTCTTCAAATGCAGAGGTCAGTCTGGAGATTTACAAAAATATTGCCTATTGGAGAGTACAAGGGACTTTGCTTTAATCAAGAAATAATGATTTTTCATTTTGAATAAGGCACAATGATTAAAAGCACAGACTCTGAAAAGACAGAGCCGTGAGTTCCAATAGACTATAACACTTATTATCTACAGTAATCTAGGTGAGGTAATAGCCTCTCTAAAGCTTAGTACAGCAACAGAAGATCAACTAAATTTTTTTGAAAACATTTATTTATATTACATCTTGCCCCTTCTATTAGTTTTGAAGAAACAAATTGATGGATTATGGAATTTCTTTGTTATTATTTTTTGTGCTCAACTACATATGCATTGAAGCTTGGGTAATATTTTGAAGTAACATAGGGTGGGTAAAAAATGGAAATTAATTAAAACAAAGCCTACCATTTTTAGTAGCTTCAAGTTTCTTTAATACCTTAAAATTGGCACAGGGATTTTTTGTATAAAACCAAGCTTTACGCAAATATTTGTTCCGATCCTAAATGTGAGAAACATCATCACTGCTTTTATTTCAGGTTCTCCTAAGGCTACATTAAATGCAAACCCATGGCAGAATTCAGGCACTGCAAAACCAAATGACAGACTGAACAGTTTGGACTAGTCAAATTCCAGAGAAATCACATGTGGCAGTGTCAGAAAAAGTTTAATTCATCTTCTCTCAGCAACGCCCACTAAATATTATTTTGAATGCTGGCAAATTAACAACCCGGCTAACTGGTGAGGGCATAATGACTTGCCATTTCATATACATGTAGAAGCCATTAACATATACAATTTCAGCTAAATTGAAGAGCACAACAATAAAATCAATTCACAGGTTTCTCATTTTAATAAACAGATTACTCCTTTCACAGATGTTCTTAGAAGAGGAGCTGTACTCTATCAAACTCGCCAACCTCATTTATATAAACACACTCAGACTGAATGCAATTAAACCCTTTCTGGTAAAGGAGAGGGAAAACAATCTCATAGCAAATAAAATAAAAACAACAAGGAATAATAGGATTAAATACTTTTTCAATTCATCCAAAGATGGCTTCAGCCCATTAAGACTCACTTACATTGAAACTTTGGTTGACAACATCAATTCTACTGAGCCAAAGGAATGAAGCAAAACGAAAAAAGAGAGAGTTTTGAGAATTAGCAAGCATATAAAGCATAACTAATGGACTTTCCAATACGAAACATCTCCCTCAGTTTGCAGTGTTGAAGATCCCTTAAATTCTCTGTGTACATAATATTGAAATGCAACAATTACATATGTGTTGCAGATGCATCTTTATAGAAGCCTGACTGTAAAGCTCTGTTCTAGTGAAGAACATGAGAGACCCCCAACCCCATCTCTAGGTAAACTTTCCGGGAAGCTGGGTCACTTTTCAGGACCTTTTCCTCCCCTTGAGAACCTGCTCCCAAGGCCCGTCGTTGCTACGACAGCTCTGCCAGTTACTTTGCCATTACAGCCGTAATTCACTTCTGATTCCTTAGCCTGGCAGGGACCTAGGCTAGGTCCCTAGTACACAGAGAAGATAGAGTAGTTCACTTATTTTTTTCTTCTTTGGAAGTGAAAACAATCACCAAAAAACTATTAATGGCTTTATGATTCCACATGACTTTAAAATCCCGTTTTTTGTTTGTTTTCCAGGATTATTGTACCTCCAGGTGATCACCTTTGTTGTGTAGGGGAACCGGGGCATTGAAATACCACAATCTGTGCCCTTTGATTTCTTCCTACGTTTTCATTGGGGGCTGAATATTTTAAGCAAAATTCACAAGATTTTAAGCTACTAAAATAAATGAAGTAACTGAGAAAGACGTTGATTATTAAATTAGTTAAATTCTCAGATACTACTGGGGTAAGAAATATTTACCCTTAAAAAGTACTTTACATTTCAACTTAGAAAACACTTTTAATTTGCAAGGGCTCTAAAATTACCTGTGGCCCAACAGAAGCAAAAATTATTTCTTACTGTTCCAAAATGCAATGATTTGAATTGAGTTAAAAACCATTGCTAATAGAAGTTTGACTTATACAGATACTAAAAGAGTCACAGAATTTCATTTTAGAAATGTAATGAATAAATATAACTGTTTTCAGGTCTCACGAGTAATTCTCATCATAGCAAAATGGACGCAATTCTATTTTCCTTGTCTTTGACCTTTAAATACGGTTATTGCCTTTCAAGTTCCACCGCTTCATGAGGTAACTAACAGAAGTTCCCAAAGAGCAATGGCAGTTTGTTATTCCTCAAAACACTGGTGGGATTCAAATAGTCACCACTCTTATCTTTTTTTTTTTTTTTGTGAGGAAGACCAGCCCTGAGCTAACATCCATTGCTAATCTTCCTCTTTTTGCTGAGGAAGACTGGCCCTGGGCTAACATCCGTGCCCATCTTCCTCTACTTTATATGGGACGCCGCCACGGCGTGGCTGACAAGCTGTGCATTGGCAGGCGCCCGGGATCCGAACCCGCGAACCTCGGGCTGCCAAGCGCAAACTAAACTGCTGCACCACCGGGCCGGCCCCTCACCACTCTTATCTTGGGCTCCTAGAATTTAAAACACCAGTTAACTTATATCCTCTTAACTTTTTCTGATGTCCCAACTTGTTGTTTATAAACTCAAACTGATTAGAAGTTGACATTAGAAAGAGTACAGGATTAAAAATATTAAGAATTTATTTTCTGAAAATATGCCCTAATACTAATCTTTGTCCCTATGAGTTTACAATAGTTAGAAAAATAACCCTGCTTGGGTTTTAACTTTGCAGGGCTGGATGATGAGATCAATCTAGAATGGAACTATCTGTAACAACGTTTGGGTAAAACGCAGAAGTTTGAGATTAATATTAACACATCAACTGTGCAGTCATGCAATCTCAACATTACATTAGACAGAGTTTATAAAAAGGGTGGAAGTAGCCCTTTTCCTCTGGGTTCCAGGAAAAGTTAGGACCTATTATCTTAAGACATCCATTGTGTGTGATTAGCTTATCGCCTGTGCATCTAGAGTGGTACTAACTATGCATCACTCTTGGGAGAACTAGGAAAACAGTCACTGAAATCACTTTCTGCAGGGCTAAGTCTCTAGGGGAACCTGGCTGAGAGGCTGAGTTGGCAGCATGACTACGGAAAGAACTTTTGATCCTTAAAGATAGTTCATCTTTATACCAATGGTTCACAATACACTCTTCCAGAGTACAGGTGATTTACTAGCTAGAATAAAGTACATGTGGGTGCAAACATGAAATGAACGGTAGTCTTTGGCTAATTTACAAAAAATATTAAACTTTTGGCCATCTTTTACTAGTTGGTTAGTGAATCATGCAGTGATGCATGAATGGCAAATAGTAATAGAAAAACAAAAATAGTCAATCAAATTTCAGTTTGATAGACCGTAACTGTGTATGCATGTGTGAGAGGGGATATTTTATATATTGTGTGCTTATAATCATATTTTCTGGTGGCAAAATCATTTTCAAGTTAGATAAAAGAATGAATAAATCAGTATTTCAGGGTATTCTAAAAATAACCAGCTGGTCTATCACTTAAACAAGTATCAAGTAGTATCTGCTAAGCCAGGGTTGATGCATATGGTTATATACACTGCACAATCCTAGACTGAACCATTTATATAGATTATGTGAATGGTACCCTCTAGAGCTGTGCAGTGCCAAACCTGTGCAACTGTACATCAAGATCCTGAGGTAAGCCTTATTTAATCATTCTGATCTTGTAACTCTGAACATAGTTTAGAATGATCGGGTTTTCCAAAACATCATATTTGGCTCACATTTTTTCAAAATCATAGTGCACTTAGATATTTTCAGTTTAACTTGGCAAAATTGTGATACTAACTCTCTCTGTTCCTGGCCTCTCATCTATATTATACAACAGAAGACCTAAACCCAAATATGGTATTTAGGGTTATGCTACTATGAAACATATACATGATTATTTGCTAATGTGATAAATAAATAAAAGGATAACCTCAAAATGGTTCAATTCCCATGTCTTAAAACAACTCTTAAAAGATCATCGAAACCCTCTTCATTACCAGATCCAATAGATTTTTTTGGTCCTCATTGTATTTTATTTTTCTGCCACATTTAACACTTGACACTACTTTTCTCTTGAAAGTGTACCCCTGCATAGCTTCAGTGACATAATACGCTCCAGATTATTTTGCTATCTCTCCAATACTATTACTAAGTTTTCTTTATGGGCCTATGTTGCCGTTCCACAGGGTTCCAGCTGCAGTACCACTGTTATCTTTTCACTTTTTCCCTGTTGTTCAGCCTGGGTGACAATATTCACCCTCATGGTTCTAATAGCCACCTGTATATTACTGACTCCTAAAACTGTAACTCTAGCCCTGAACACTCCTCTTAGCTTTAGATCTCCACAACTAAATGTCCTAGACATCTAAAACTCAACATGTCCAAAAAAGACTGATCAACTATTTCCTCCCAATCTCCACCTTCTTCTGCGTGTTAATGACACCACCATATATCCAGTGCTGCTCAGCTGAGAAGGAAGGAAAGGGAGAGGCAGAGAGAGAAATCACAATATTTAGGACCTAAAAGGGTGGAGGATTCCTGAAGTAGCCTAGCTCAGCAGTAGGTTAAGGGAGCATATGGAAGAGCATGCACACAGGAAAGACAGCTTGGAAATCAGCTTTCCTTCAAAAGCCTTTTTTTTTTTTTCATATTCAATTCAGTTTGTTCCTGTAGACTAGGAAGGATTAAAGAATCATGAGCTTACCTATGCAATCCCCGTTTGCATCCTGCTTATAACCCATGTTGCACTCACATCGGTAGCTAGAGACAGTAGGTATGCAGCGTCCATTTAAACAGAGATTAGCGTGGTGCTTACAGACGTCTATTGTCTGGTTCAGAATAGCTACGGAAAAGAAAGCACAAGTGATAGTTCATCATTACAACATGGATTACTTTTCTCAGAGTTGATTTTTAAAAGGATATTTCCTAGTACGTTAATTAGGTGTAATATCCAAAGCCTGCATTATTCGATATTTTATTAAAACTTTCATGTTGAAGATCTAAAAAATATTCTTGAGACACATGGTTGTAACTTGCATTTGTTAAGTTATACAACTGGAAACTTTGCCCATAATGATGTCTTTTCAAAATCTCAGGAATGTTCTACTGTACATTTGAATGCTTTCCATTTCTTTTTTTGTAACTGTGCTGAATACTCAGATAGAGTAAATAGGCAATATGCCAAAAAGAATAAACTTAACACTGTAGGACATCATTAAATATTATTAGCAAGAGCAGTTCTTTTAGAAAGAATGAACTTAAATGTTAAGTACACCAATGCCGATTCTGGCCTGAAGCCTATGGTTCTCAATTTCTTAAGTTATTCAAGAAAAAAGAGTGAGGAAAAGAAAGATATTTCATTATAATATTTGGATAGGCACAGAGCAAGACTTATTCAGTTTATCTCAGTTGAGAAACGGTTCTGGAAAATAATTCAAGGAGTGTCTGAACAGGGCAGCTGCAATGGCCAAATGAAATACACTGGAAGCAAAAACGTGCTCTTTAATGGCGCCATCTGGATTGGAGTATTACTATGCTCTCATCTCTATTTTCAAAGAGAACCTGGGTCACTCATTCTTTTCTCCAATTTAGAAAGTTTATGGAACATAAAAATAATATTTTCCTAAGATTAAGTATTACTACATTATGTTTTAGACCCTGAAATAGTTTTTACACATACACACACAACTTTTGAAAAAAAAAGATACTATAACATCGTTTAAGGCAGAAAAGTAAACAGCCTACACAAAAAGTGAACACTCACTTAGCCCAGTGATGATGGGCCCCTGTCCTCCGGCCCCCACACCAGCTCCCCCAACGCCAGGAGAAAAGCCATTGCCTCCAGGGATGGGGATGAAGCCTGTCCCTCCTGGGCCATAGCCATTACCATTGCCACTTGGGGCAAAGCCATTCCCCCCAGTGCCTCCAGGTCTGGAACCAGCACTCCCTGGTATCCCTCCTATTGGAAGTCCATCCATGCAAAGTCGGCGATATTCCTCTAGAAGAAAAGAAAGTTCAATTAAACACAAATGGATGGCTTTCTGCATAATAAAGGCAATTTGTATATTTTAATGAACATTTTAAGTTATCTTTACTACATAATATGAATAAGTAAGTTATTATCTTGATAAATATTTTCAATGCTAACAGTAGCAGGAAAAGGTATAGAAGTTTCAGAAAAAATTAAAACCTACAGCGTATTTTAAATGAGTTGCAAAACCAAAGAATCGTCTATATGTGCATTTTGATTTTACATCTCTAAGTGCAACTTGTAAAATTCCAGATATAATTGTGAATGCAAGAAATTTATTTGAATGGATGAAAATGAAAGCTTTAATTTTGTATATTTGGTTTTACTTGAATCTTCATCAGTATTGTACCTATACATTTTTACTATCTTTTTTCTTCTCTTTGAGGGATTAATATGGCTTCAGAATAATATTTTTTTCCTAATGTGGATTTTAACAGAAGACAGTATTTAGTAAGCTTTTAAATCTGCTCCTTATTTGTCCAAGTATCAAAGCTGAGAGAAAAGAAGCAAGAATATAGAAATTGCTTTACTTCCTTAACTGTTCTCAGAATTAGGGCACTATATAAAAAGAAATGAAAATTATGTAACTCAAGTAATTGTTTCAGTATTAATATTACTATACATGTCACCAATGGAATGATGAGTTTCCCTAACTATATACTATGCATTAATTCTGCTTTTTAAAAATTTTTACTACTCGAGGGCCCGCCTGGTGGTGCAGCGGTTAAGTTCGCGCTTGGCAGCCCCGCGGTTCGCAGGTTCGGATCCCGGGAGCCTGCCGACGCACTGCCTGTCAGCCTTGCTGTGGCGGCGTCCCATATAAAGTAGAGGAAGATGGGCATGGATGTTAGCCCAGGGCCAATCTTCCTCAGCAAAAAGAGGAGGATCGGCAACGGATGTTAACTCAGGGCTGGTCTTCCTCGTAAAAAAAAAAAAAAATTTTTACTACTCGATTTTGGTATCTTATGGCTTAGAGATTTAGAAAGAATCCCTTAACTTTTTTCTCCATAAGAGTACATATAAATACATATCTTTATAAACATATTTCAAAAAGTTTATTCATATATTTATAATTTAATATGAAGATAATATAACATATCGATATATCTTTACACGATAAACATTAATTGTACTTTACTATTCATATTATATTAAGAAGAAGAGCTTCTTCTCATTCATCCTGAAGTAATTTCCCAATGTAGCCTCAGTTAGATGGCAGTTAATACAGCAAAGTGAATGAGAGGTATCCTCCTACTTCTGTATTCTTAATTTTCAAGGTCATTAGAAAAGAGAGGAAATATCTTCAAGGATTGGGACACTATAAACTGAGGGTACTCCTGAAATAAAATATAAATGAAGGCAGAACTTTGTTATTCAAAGATATTCACGCTCTGGAATGGAAGATCAAGAGGTTTTAAATACTGACATTCAAAATAATTTTTTAAAATACTTGCATAAAGACAAGGCATGATCAGCTGTTAGGATTTTTTCTATTAACAGACCGGATATAATAAAAACTGATCCCATATACACAATGCCATCCCACAAAAACACCCAAGTCATATTGGAAACACTAACAGGAATACAAATTATGACCTGATTTCAAGGAGAAGAGCAAAGCACATTATTCGTTACTAATTTTCCTAACACCGTCTGTCCTGAGAAGGCTAGCAGCCAGCAGCTCACCAGAGCCTCTGACGGGACAGGCTTCAGGAATGGTTCCAACACCCCAGCAGCGGCCAGGCTCACAGCAGCATTGCATTCTTGTCATTCTGCCCGGAAGCTCTTGTGCACAGCGACCATTCACCAGGCCTGAGAAACATGTGCCTGTTCTCTGATCTGAACATGTGAAAATAAAATAGAACACATGGCAGAATTATCTCAGGTTCTTACATCAATCATTTCACATATTAGAAGAGGCTAAGTGACGTGAATTATTTTACTTAATCTCTATTATATCTATTTATTCTCTTACTTTCTATTGCATTTATTCATTCATTCCTTTACTTATTTACTGAGCAAACATTCACTGAGCACCTATTCCATGCACTATCCCAGGGACACAAAAATGAAAGATGTAAAGCAGGTATGAGCCCATGCTGCAGTGACAAGCCAAGCCCAGACAGATCTGGAGTTTGAAGGAAAGCAACAATCCAATCCCAGCCTAGATTAGTTAGATTAGTCAATCTCTAGCTGATTTGTAGATGTGTACTATTGTTTGCCACTGAGATTCTGAGGCTGTTTGTTACATAGCAATATCTGACTGATACAGGTGCCATTTTAGAAAGGTTGATCAGAGGCAGCTCTTTTGAGAGAGTGACATCTGAGCAGAGACTGGAATAAAGTGAGAGCATGAGCCACACAGTTATCTGAGGGAAGGAGAGTTCAAAGAGAAAGAAAGGGATGTTATTGACATGTGTGAAAAACAAGGGGCCAGCGTGACTAGGGAAGAGCATGCAAAAGGGAAAGTGGAAGACTATGAGCTCAGAGAGATGTTGAAGGCAAGATCATGTACAGCCCTGTAGACCATCAGGGAAGGACTCTGGATTTTATCTGGAGTGTTATAAGAGTCACTGAATGGTTTCAATTAGAGGAAAGACAATGGTTTACATTTCCTAAAAGATCTCTTTGGCTGCTGACTGTAGTGAGTGCAGGAAGACCAGTGAAGACGATACTAAAGACCTCCAGGTGAGACATGATGGTGGCTTGGATGAGGGTAGTAGCAGTGAAGATGATGAGAGTGGTCAGATGGCAGATATATTTTGAAGGTACAGTCAACAGGAGCTTGCTTGGGTGTGGGGTATATAAGAAAGAGCATCTTGGAAATTTCCTCAGTTTTGACTTAGACAGCTGAGGCAGGGATGACAAGTGGAGAAGTAGGATTAGGGGACACAATACAAGGTTCCTCTTTAAAATGTGTTACTTTTGGGATGGTGAATATACGAGCCTAGAACCCAGGCTGAAGATACATACCTGGGAGTTATGAGTGTATATGTATGGTCATAAGCCACGAGGCTGGACAAGACATTTTCAAGAATTAGGAGCAATGAATCATGTCAAATGGTGATAAGTAAAGTAAGCTGAGGACTTGAAGTAACCACTGGGTTTGGCAGGACTGCTATGGTAAGGAGTTGGTGCATTATCCTGCAGAATTGGAGGCACAGCTGTGACATGACCAAATATGACTATAATAAAGGTCACTCCGGTAGCAGGGTAGAGAATGGGTCAGAATGGTTGAAAGGTTAAAAGATATCATCAAAAGACTATACAAGGGGCCGCCTGGTGGCGCAGCGGTTTAGTCCACGCTTGGCAGCCCCGGGTTCACGAGTTGGGATCCCGGGCGCCCGCAGACGCACTGCCTGTCAGCCATGCCGTGGCGGCGTCCCATATAAAGTGGAGGAAGACGGGCACAGATGTTAGCCCAGGGCCAGTCTTCCTCAGCAAAAAGGGGAGGATTGGCAATGGATGTTAGCTCAGGGCTAGTCTTCCCCACACACACAAAAAAACAAACAAACAAACAAAAAAAGACTATATAAGATGCAAAATTGCATAGTGATAAAATATTAATATCATTTGTAAAGTCTGTGGGTTTAAAACTGAAATTGCCTTTACTGTGACCAATGAAAAAAACTATGAGGCTAGTTCACTATATATTATTCAACTTTTATCAAGATGCTTCAAAGAAGTTTTGTCTATGACCACAAGAAGATGTACCACAACAATCGGGAGCTGCATATCTGTAATACAGATGAAACTATTAATTGCAAATAATTCCATTAATAGGTAAAGCCTACATTTTTTGCACTAGATATAGAGTTTAAAATAAACATATTATTTCCTCGACTGCTCCAAAGTATACCTCAGATTGCTTCTAAGCTATTGTTAAATAAATGAATTGGCTTTAAGATATGCCAAGTTAGAATCAACACACCTCCTTCCATTTCTCAAAAGAAATTCAGTATTCCCAAAAGCAAAGTACTAAAGTTGATGCATGCATGCATACTTAAACACACTGCAGACATTTCATAAACCTCACAAGTTGAGTTTGGACCGTTTGTCACTGGGAATAATTTCACAGGTAGGTTTCTATTCCCAAGAACGATCCAAGAAAATAATTTTTAGAATATTCATTCCAGGAACGCAAAGTATCATATCCCAGATTTACTCGATTGTTACATTCTTCAAGAAGAGGATGTAAATTAAGATAAGAAAGTCTTAACACTTAACAGTCAGAACACTTAACAGTGATCACTGTTACGAAACACACTCAGTGCTACAAGGTAAGCTGAATGTATTTATCTCTTCAAGGCTTCTGTAAGGAGTAGGCTGTACCAGAAGATTTGAGAAAAAAAAAAAAAATCATGGTCTTGAGCCAGGATTCCTAGGTTGACATTAAGATATTATTAACTGTTTGATTCCACAACCATATTTAACTCTTCTTCCTCATGGAACAGAGTTGATGGGAGAATTAAATAAAACCATATATGTCTGTTTCCAGCAGAATGGTGAATTAGCTACCCTGAATGTCCCTCCCAATTGAAATATCCTGGATAAAATATGAAAAACTATTTTAAATAATACATCACCCAGCTGGCATGAAGGAAAGGAAAAGACAGGGTCTCAAAGTGAAGTGAAAACAGCAATCTTAGGAGGTAAGTATACAGCTAGGTTTCAGCTTTAGGGCTTCTGCAAAACTCTGGAGACTTTGAATTTCAACTCTGATAGCTTCACAAGGCCCAGAGCATAAGAAGCCCAGATTCTCTCCTCCAATACAAAATGTAATAGGAAACTCCCTCATAAGGTAGAGGCCCCAAAGAGCTATATGCTTATTATGTGGCTAATGTAGAGCAGGGCAGCGAAGAGACTTGCCTGTCTCTATCTCAGTTCTGAGTGTAGGAAAGAAAAGATCTTTCCTAAGAATCTGAAATCACAAGCTCTTCCTCATATAGATAGCTTTGATGTCTCACTTCATATTAGGTTTGTAGTCTGAAAAACTTCAAAGGAAGAACATAATATAAAGAGGTCCTCAAACTGGGATACTCCAAGCAACTGGCAAAGCCAATATAATTGAGGACTTAATATTGACACAGGTCTCAAAGAATTCCCATAGATAAAGTTCCAAGAAAAAGGAGTAGCTAATGGCAAAATAAATAAATAAATGAATAAATAAATAGATAATAACACTTAAAAAAATGGCTCAATGAACAAAAGCTAGCTGAATAAATAGCAGATTTCATATATTAGAATGGTCAGATCAATACTGAAAACCATTCATTCTTTTTAATTAATGATAATTCATTAAATATTAATTAATAACTAAATTATATTTAATATGTTTAAGGCAATTAACAATCTCACAATGGGAACAGAGAAAAAGAGCTCATAAACAATGAAATAACAGACTTAAAAGAACTAAATGAAACTTTTATAAATGAAAACAACCATAATTGAAATAAAATGCTTAATGACTATATTGAACAGTGTATTGCACATAGATGAAGAGAGAATTATTGAGCTGGAAGATATATCTGAAGAAATTATCTTCATGGCAGTTCAGAGAGTCAAAGAGATGGAAAATGTTAAAAAGAGATTAAGCAACATGGAGGTGAGTGTGAAAAGGTGATATACATTTAATAAGGGTACTGGAAAGAAGTAATAGGTAGATGGGGGGAGAGGCAATCCAACAGATATTAGCTTAGAACTTTCTAACAATGTTGCATGACAATCTCAGATCTAGAAAGTCCAATAAATCCAAAGCAGAAAAAATGAAAAGAAATACACAGCTTGCCACATCACTGTAAAACTGCAGAACAACAACAAAAAAAGTGGATATCCTAAAAACAGCTAGAAAGAAAAGACAGATTACCTGCTAAGGAATGATATTTAAACCAATCACTGACTTTTTAATAGCACCAGTGGATGCTAGAAAATAGTATCTTCTGTACACTGTGATAAAATAACTGTCAACCTAAAATTCTGTACACTAAGAAACCATCTTTCCACAGGGAAAATTAAGGTCACTTTCAGGGAAACAAAAACAGAATTTTCTACCAAAAGATTCTTGCTAAAGGAAACTTTAGAAGAGGTGCTTTAGGCAAAAGGAAAATGATTTCAAATGGAAAGTCTGAAACGCATGAAGGAATGATGAGGAAAAGTATTGTTAGATACCTGGGTAAATCTAAACAAGCACTGAAATATCAAACAGTAATAATAATGTTTAATTTGTTGCAAATAGTGGCAATTGGCTAGAATTTTTTAAAGTTGGGAGATCAAAGTGTAACCATTCTAACATTCTTTTATTCTTTAGACATAGGTAAAAATACAGATTAATTTTAGACTTTTAGTTACATATGCATCTTAAAACAGCTAGGATAACCACTAAAACCACAGAAATAAGTATGTAACTTCTAAACAACAGAGGAAAAAGAATGGAGGGTGGTGAAGGAGGGAAACCTGAATAAATCCAAAAGAAACCAAGAAAGAAGAAAAAGTAACAAAAAAGCAAGATAAATAGAAAGCACAAAGAAGATAATTGACATAAAAACAAATATATCAGTTACTATAATAAATATAAATGATTTAGATCTCAATTTAAAAGACAAAGATTTTCAGACTGTGCAAAAAAATTTAGATTTAGGCTATTTAAAAGAGACACATTTAAAACATAAGGAAGCATGAACATTGAGAGGAAAAATATACAACAAGCATGTATTTAAACCTTCCTCTCCCACTCACAAAATGTGATGCAAAATAATATCAGCTAAAATGGACCAAGAGAAAATGTTTAGAAATAGACCAAGAAGCAGAGAAAAAAACTTTGGAGAGTTGACACACATTGAAGAAAAGGTTCAATTCACCAGTAAAATATATATAATATTTTTAAACATTTATCATCTTATAACATAGCATCAAAATATATAAACAAAAATGTAAAGAACCACATGGAGACACCGAGAATCTACTATCATAATGGGATATTCATACAACTCTTTCAGTAACAGATACAACAGACAAAATTCAGTAGATATAGGGAAAATTTGAACAGTACAGTTAATAAGTTTGATCTAATGGATATATCTATCCAATAATTGGAGAAAACACATCTTTTTCAAACCCACATGGAAGATTTGCAAACCAGGGAAACCACTTACACCTTTAAACAATTCATGGGTGAAATGCAACATCACATTGGAAATGAGTAATACATATAAAAATGAGTAAGCGCTCATCAGGAATCCATAAGGAATCTACACCAGTCCCAGACTTTGGGAGTCTGCAATGATATTGTGAGGGGTCCACGAATCTGTATTCACATTGAACATTGCAATGCAAGTGAAAAATGCCTCACAATATGCAGGCAGTACTATGATTCCATTTATGGAGACTCCATTGTGACTAATAAAATAGAAATTCATTTACAATTAATACCCAGTAGCTTTTTCATTATGTATTTTCTCAAAGACATTGAATAATCATGTGTAAATTTGAAAACATTTTTGATGTTAAAGAGGGGTCTTCAAATTCAATAAATATAAGTAACTACTGTTCTATAGTTTGGAAACCTCTGTTCTATCCTATAATATATATTGGAGGAAACCATGTCATTGGTGAGAGAGTGGAGGGGCAGAAAGAGACAGTTGGAGAGTAAATCATAACTTTTTTCATAAATTCCACAATTAGCACTTCTAACAACATTGAGGAGGCAAGCAATCTACTTCCAATCCTTTGAGTCAAAAACATACCAGGATGAGATATGGGCCAGGGTGGTATGATGTCTCACAAGTAAGGTCTCCCCAAAAATATATTTCAAAAGCAAAACAGTGGCTAGGAGTTTGGTTCTTTCCTTTGCATATGTGACACTGCATGGTCCTTAGAAAGTACTGTGTTGAAAATGTGTCATATGGAAGAACATCTGGAATAAAAAGGGACACCCTATAGAACTAACTAAGAGCTGTCAAGGCACACCATCCCTTGAAATAGGGAATTCTTAGGGACAAAGTCAGATGAAGCATATTTATTACACCATTAGGACAAATCCTTCTAAAGCTTGGAATATGTTTAAATGTAGGACTGATATGTCATAAGTAATGAAAACATGTATATTCCTCTAATAATCTCCTATTACCCTCGCTACATTTCCAGAACAAGGTATACATGAAATCTTATTTAAAGCCACACTAAGAAAGAGGAAGCAATTCATCTCCTCTGATTAAAATATAAATCTATCTTGAAACAAAATAATAGCACTCTTATGAGAGTTTGTTTCATGGCTTGCCATTTAGTTTAAACTTGATTTAAGAGAACTAATGGTTAATTATACAATGTGATGAAAACTTGGTAAAAGTTGAGGGTTGTACCTTGAAATAAATGTCTCCCGTTGAATAAGCTTTGATGATTAAAAATGAAGAGTTCAGCCAGAAAAGACCGATGAGGTTAGCTCAGGTCAGAGTACTAGTGATAGTAGATGGTCAGTAAATAGCAACCATTGTCTCAGGCCCCAACCCCTGATCCTGGTGGCCTGCACCCACCTCTTTGATGGTCTGGCGCTAATGTGGGTTCCCCCTGATTAATTCTGCAGATTCTTGCTATTCCTAAAATACTTTCATGCTGCTTTTGTGTTTCCATTATACAAGACTAACCAGAACTAGGAACAATCAAAGAAAGACAACCACTTCTTTACTTCTTCCTTTAAAATAGTGGCATGTTTCTTCCTCACTGTCTAACCTCTTTCTAGGACATTCCGCTGTTCCACCAGTCCCCTTTTACATGATTCTGAAGTTAAAAGTAAACACTATTCAGTATACTGTTTCATCTGTCTCCCCTTGCCCCTTAAGTTAAACATTTTTAGGAGTTTTGGGTCTTGTTTCAAGTGTTTTGTTGCAAAAGCACACAAACACATGTAATCAACATCCATCACCATATAGATTGCTGCATAATAACAGTACATCCTGACCGTCACTCCAGATCATTCTGTGAAGATTTTCCTCATTTTTTTTAAACAGCTTTTCCCCCCATTGATTTTTGTCTCTGTTCTGCTCAAAAATCTTGATGGGCTCTCACAGCCCTCAGGATCAATCTGAAACTCCTTAGCACAGCCGTTAAGGACCCTGGCAACAGAATCTTAATCTCAATCCATCTTTCTTGTTTTATCTCCAACTCCTTTCTTACCCAGCTCTCTTTCCCAGACAAGCTCTTCTCACCATCTCCTGAGCCCACGCAAACACCTTCAGCATCTGTTTGCCTTTCTCCTCACTCAGTGCACCCTTATTCCCTTTGCGCAGCTCCTACCCACTTTTCAAGGTCTTGACTTCAGTGCTCATTTCCTTGAGAATTTTAACTCTAATAATTAGGACTTTCTTTTTGACTTATAGCATCTATTGCCTAAAAAATTATTTGACAATTAATCACCCACTGCCTCAAACATTCCCTTATATTATTGTTATTATTTTTCACATTATGTTTTCTTAAGAATACTCCATGGCAATATCGTGCACTGAAGCTTCTGTAAAGCCCAAAGAAATGCACTGGGATTTTGTGGCAAAGTCATATTACTGTAAGGATTTCTAAACGCTTACTCTCATTTTCTGAACTTCATTTGCTGCTGCCTGGCATGTTTGAGTCCCTCTGCTCAGGGTGCCTGCTAGCTCTGAGGGCACAAGAGCAGAGGCACAGCATCTTGCATACAGAATGTGCTCGCTGCTGCTCGTCAACTCATTATTTACTCACTGCTGGCTGCCAGTCCCTCTTCTTGCCTGTATCACACCATGGGCATTAGGAATCAATAATGCCATGGATAATACAATGACACTAAATTCCAAAAGAACATAACACTCATTAAGTTGCGCTATTAAAAATGCTTCTAAGAAAAATATTATTGGGTATGTTTCAACTCTATTTAGAACTGACATATTTTTGCAGTCTTTGTTAAAAAAGACAGCTCTTTCCTGGATATTAAAAGCCTTGTTAAAATACACTAGATAAAATTATATTAGGAATTTGACTTTTATATTCAGCATAAAATGAAATGGTAAAACTATCCTATTTTATAATTAAAATGCCCAGCTAAACTCTCCTGCCATATGAAACTATTTTTCTACACATAAAAGAAAAAGGCAGTTTATTGATGCTTTATAATGTGGTATAGACTCAGGATATTTTCACTAACTAGAATAAGGAAGTAGGGCAGCAATCAGCAGATGTCACTTAGCATAAAACTGTGGATAACATGCAGTTTCATACTCGAGAAAAAGTTATGAGTTTGTCCAACTCATTATTGTTAGCATATATGTGGTTACAAAATAAATAGCATGGAAATACCCATGACATATATAATTCAATCATAAATAAATTCAGTCTAAGAAAATACAGATTCAGATTTTTAAAAATCAAAGTCAAAGAACTCTTACACATTAAAATGTTAAATTTATTTTTTCTCATATATGGAAAACACATACTTATCCAAATGTAACAAAGTTATTCAAAAAAATTTTAAGCTGTTTACTTAATTTTAAATTGGTTTTGTAGTTTTGGAAAGTCGTTCTTCCCTCATTAGGGGCTTTCTTCTGTTCCTGCGTCAGGATGTTGATACTGAAATGAATGGGGACCCCCGCTTAGCACACAAGTCACTATGCCTCAGCTTTCTGGAGCTCAAGCAGGCTCTCACCTTCTGAGTATCCAGGACCACAACTCGGTGCCACCACATCATGTCCAGCAGGACGTCAAATGATGCAAAGCAGTTATTAACCAACATGAAATTCATACATTATTATTTCATTCATTCATTTGTTGGTTTGTCTATTCATTCAGAAAAGATTTACTGAGCCCAAACTTCTATGCAAGGATTACATAAGGCACAGGGGACATGAAGCTGCATAGGGCAGGACTTAATGGAGTCCACAGTCTGGCCAAGAAGCAAAGCACAAGTACCTCTGACAATGTGATAAACCCAGAAATGAAGAAAATGAAAAATATTATGGGAGGGGCTGATTAATTTTGCCCAAGAAGAAAATGTGTGTTAAGTAGAGATGGCTATAAAGAAAAGTGCTATCTGATTTGGGGCTTAAAGAATGAGTTGGGTTTTAATGAGCATAGAAGGGGGAAATCAAGATGCTTCAGGCAGAGGGGATTCTGTGCGAAAACGCATGGCAGTGTGCTCAGGTATGGTAATGAGAGAAATGCAAGTGTGAGGTGGCAAGTGGTTAGAGATGAGTCCTGAATACAGGCTGGGTCAGATTCTAAAGGGCTTTGAATGTCCAGGTAAAGACTTAGGACTTTATATACAGAGGCAAAAGGTAAAGAGAGTTTATCATGATTTCATGGTAAACCAAATATCTGACATTCAAGAAAACCTTCTCAGTAAATCATTAGGAATCTTGATCTTGACTATCTGAATATGATGGAGAAATCTGCTGTTCAGTGTGAAAAAAGAACACAAGTTTAGTTTAAAGAAAGATTTAGAAATTCAAGAAATCAAATAGAAAGAAATTTAGAAATATGATATAAAACACTAAGATCTGTTATGGCAAATTCTGCCTTCTAACTAGTTTGTTTCTCTTCTCATCCCTCCTCACTCCCATTCCAAATCCTTCTCAAAGGCCTTCAGTTATAGTAATGCGCCGAATAATGACGTTTCTGTCAACAACGGACCACATATACAATGGTGATTTCATAAGATTAGTACTATATAGCCTAGGTGTGTACTAGGTTATACCATCTAGGTTTGTCTAAGTCACTCTATGATGTTTGCACAACAATGAAATCGCCTAACAATGCATTTCTCAGAATGTATCCCTGTCCTTGAGTGATGCTTATCTGTACTCCACATTGCCTACCAAATAAAATACTACATCTTATTTGGTATTTCCAGAACTTCACGGTAATAATCTTGCTTACTTCTCCAGTCACATTTCTTCTAGCCATATTCTAGAATTTAAGTTTTCTGAAGCTAGAATATGTGGCATCCAGCCAATGATGTTCAATGACTTCCAAATTGACATTTCTCCTACAGAATTGAGGCCAGGCCTGTTTCAAGCTGATGATTGTGTGTGTGTGTGTGTGCGTGCGCGCGTGTGTGCGTGCACGTGCACGTGTGTGTACATATTATTTTCCTACACAGCTTAAGAAAATTAAGCCAAGTATAAGTAGCTCTACTAATTTTCAATTCTCAGAGCTATTAAATTATGGTAAATGAATCAGACTTACTATTCAGTGAGCCAATTGGCAACATTCACCCTAAAAGTAGTTAATTTGCTTAGTTTCATAGACTTAATATTTCACTAAAAATGTTTTACCTAATGTAAGATAGAAACTCTGATTCATTCATAAAGAACAAACAGTTGTCATTCAAATCTCATCACTTTAAGATAGGAAAGGGAGGCTCCAAATGGACATTCTATTTCTCAAAGCAGACTGGCAGCATGGTGGTGGAGAAACCACTCATGCTGGAGACCTTGATATCTAGGCATAGGGTCTCTGCCACCTTAAAGTAGATAAGGAGGCAGTGTAGTGTCATAGCAACACAGATGCAGGAGTCAACAATACCTGGATTCAAATCCTGGCTCCATTTATTGGTCCTGTGCATTGTGTAAGTCACTTAACTTCTCTAAACCTCAAATCCTTCATCTGTAAACCTGAATAATTATGTCTATCACATAGGGTATATTATAAGGATTACATAACATGATATATGGGTCCAGTGCAGACATATCCTCCTCCACATCTTCCTCCTCCTCCTCCTCCTAATAATAATAATAATAATAACAATAATGATTATAATAAGAAATATTTTATTGAACATTTACTAGAGGAAACTGGAGTACACAGAGGTCAGTAACTGGCCCAAGGCCCCACAGCTATGAGACAATGAGGTAATGTAGATGTCCAGTGCCTTACACATGGTATGTGTTTCACAAATGATAGCTGTTATTTTCACTACCATTACCACTGTTTCTTCTTTGACTGCTATTGCCACTCTTCTACTATTATTTAAGATGATAATATAGTATTCTGAAGGCGGGATCTACATCTTTCATGTTCACTGTTGGATGGCCATAGTGAGCATAGTGTCTAGCATATCAGTACATTTTATCAAATGAATTCAGGCCATAGCACTTTTGTTGGTGGCCTAGGACTTTAGTTTACATCCTTGACTCCTCGTATTTCTCTCTCATCAACCCAGTTCACTTGGGCACCATCATTAGGATCTACTGAGGCCCTGGCAGTTAGTTGCTGACACATCGTCCTGGTGGGGACGGGAGACTGTCACTGCCCAGACAGCCATCCTTTAATGAGCCAAGCAACTCCATTCTTTGTGTGCTGGTTTAATTTTCCTAATTCCTGTAATATATGAATCTTCAGTGCCCCTCAAGTCTAAGATTTGCTCAATAATGGATGACCTACATGTGACTGAGAAGCACTGTTTTATCTTTCTAAACAAACAAAGGAGAACATACGAATATATTTGGTTTTAATTTGAATATGCTTAAAACACAAAATTAAAGATGTCAATTTCTTTTTTGTAATAACTATTTTTACTAGAGTACACAAGTGCTAAGTAAATAAGACATTGACTACATTTGTGATTCACAGAATCAAAAGAACCTTTAATTACTACATTCTGTCTCCCAAAGCAGGTTTTTAAAAATCTTTCTCATGCCTTTGTGTCTCTAATGCTGGGCAAGAGCAATGTCTTGAGGAAGTCTTTTTTCATTTCAAAAATGACTTTTGACAACATAAAACAAACCCAGATGGCTTCTGAACTGAAGTCTTTGCAAAGAGCACCTGGTCTACCAATCCCTCAATGGTGGTACCGTTTATATTAAACAACTCTTTCCCAATGGTTTCATAATCGTTGCCATCTTCATACCTGTTTGGGCTGTCCTGTCATTATAAAGAAGTAGTGTATTGTGCCTTCAAAAATACGAGGCTTACCGATGCACCGAGAGCCATCTGTTGAGGTTACGTATCCACGTGGACAAACACAAAAATAGCTTCCCACGGTGTTGGAACACTCGCCAGTTTCACATATCCCAGGAATGATGCTGCACTCATCGAGGTCTAATCAAGGGAAGAAGGAGAAGACGACTGAGAAAGGCTTCATTAAATAGCTTTTAAAAGGGATTTTTTTTGAAGAGTACAAGAGCACTCATGGTTGATTAGGTCAGATCATGTAACCTTAAAGATACTCCTCTTTCAGGCCCTGAGGAATTTCTCACACTTGTCTATGGGAACTGAGATGAAAGTGAACTCCCATGGCAGTAGAACAAGGCCAACGAAAGCAAAACTCTATATCCTTTTTTTTTTCCAAATGCAATTTAAATTGGAAATAAGTAAAGATGTCAATGTTTTAGTTTCCATTCTACATCAATTAGGGAATTATCCTACTAGAGCCTTTAAAAAAACACATACATGGATTACATTTTAAAATACAGAATAACTACATTTAAAAATTTATAGCTAATTTTCACACTATTTGAACCAATGGAGGGTGGCAAATACTTTTTTTTCTATTTGGCTTCAGGATATGTTTTTGTACTTACATTTGAATGTGAGTATATTTGACATTCTGGGAATTAACTTTAAATCTAAAATAATACAGAAACATGGCAAAGGGCACACTCAGGAGGCTTTGAGAAGTCTCCAGTTTTCCTACTGTACCTCCCTGCATTTCCCCATTCAGCTTACTCAATGCTGGGACTGCTCATTCCCTTCCATCAATGAAAGGTCTGCTTTCTTTTAAACTTTCCCTAAAGCAGAAAACCTGGCCATTTCTATAAGCTTTAATGTACTTTTCTTCTAGTACATAAGCAGAGAGAGGTGGAAAGTCAAACAAAGCTACAATTAGGTACTTTGGGAGCTACTCGCTAATACATTCAAAAGGAAATGAGCCATTGTGAGGAAAATCCAGCCACAACTGCCTGGGAGTTGGCTGTCCATTTTAAGGAACAGACTAGCAAAGACCAGCGAATATAGGGAACAATTAAAAAAGCCATAAACATAGATGATTACTGAAAAGTAAACCTGAGCTTCTAGTTTCTTTTAGTTTTTCTTTTTAGTTGTTTTTTTTAGCTGCATAATTTTTTTAAATGCATCAATAAAAAAAGGAAAAAACTTACATTCTTATTGTAAATACAAGGAAAAAAATTTAAACTCTACAATTAAAAAAATGGTTGGCAATGAATGCCCTTCTTGAATTCCTCTATTGGTCTATTCATTCTTTTTTTTCCCTATTTATCCTAACAATTCACTTTCACCTACAAGCTGTATCGTGAAATAACTATAGCTTGTGTGTTTTCTTGGAATGTTCTTATAAAAATAAGTTACCAGATTCAGACATTCTCTGAAATATTATCTTCACTTGAGGCTTAACAGTTAGCCACCGAAGACACAGTCATACAAATCAAAATCTACCAATTCCCCAAGAGAGATCAGAATTCTAATGTGAATTGACTACACGAGGAGCACATGTATGATGTGGTGAAAGAGTTACCGTCAGACATAATCCAACAAAAGGAAACCACGTGTGCAAAATTAGGATCTGCTGCATCTTGTGTTGCTATCTTAGTGTATTAGTGTAGTGCATCGTAATAAAACTGAATGTGAATTCAGAAGAGAAAGGAAACTAGAACAGCTACATTTTAATCACCAAATAAATTGATCAATCACTTCTGGGCTAAGGAAGACAAAAAGAGAGAATAGTAAAAAGTACAGCAGCAAGCAGTAAAAAGGACCAAAACCTGCTTCTGACCCTCTCACATCTGAAGTTATACCAACAATCAAGGCACTTATGGAGCCCAGGACTGATCCAAATTCTTACAAATTAGGAACCTTAAGTTCTTCCTTTAAGCATTAACTTTTATTTCCAGGTATTTCCTTTCATAATAAAGAACTTCTTTGTGCTCTACTTCCCAATACCCTTCCTGACAGCAAAAAGAGTAGAAAATTGAAAGATGTTTGACATTTTTCTTTAGTGTGGAAAAAAATCTGGAATACAGAACACATGGAATGATATTAAATTTGTGATTTTTGTGTTAAATATTTTATTGTACATAAACCCCATGTTTCACCCTGCTCCTTAGAATTAAATAGGAACCTTAAAAGGTTAAGCTTCAAAATAATTATATGTAAAAGGCTATCAGTAAAGTATTTAAGAATTCTATATGAAAAATAGGAATGTTTTTCATTTATTTTTGGCCTAGAGTCCCCACCGGATTTTAAAAATTAAAAAGTTTGGTGCTTTTTTCCACTGTTTTCCTTATTAAAACACCCTGTATTTCAATGTAGTCATGCCCAATATTTATCCATCAATTTAAATTTCAGTTTAGCATTAACATTTTGTTTAGAAGGATGTACGCATTTAGCTCTTTTGTAATATTAGTTCTTCAAGACCATATGTCAGAATCAGATTTGGAAGTAGTTTCTTTGCAAATATAAAGTGTATATGCCTAAGAATAAATAAGTGTGCCTAATAGTGGCACGTTTATTCATGGGAAAGGGCAAAGTCTTAATAATGGGAATTGATTTCATTCATGCTCTGCATACCTAATGTGTCTCCACCCACTTCCTTTTGAACTTTTTTTAAAAGTTTATCAGGTTGGAGGCTTTGGTCTGCAAATATCAGAAAAATTGATCCAAACTGACATAAACCAGAAATTTAATAGCTTGCATATCTGGAAGTCCAGAAGTGGCATGGACTTCAGGACCGGTTTAAGCCAATGTCTCTTGCTCAGTTTCTGTGAGATATGCTCAACTGCCCTCCTCTGTGCTTTGACTTCATCATTAGGCTCCTCCTCTGATGGGAGCAAAATGGCTGTAGCAGTTCTAGGTTAGAGCCTTGACTGGGACATCTAGCAGAAGAGAGGGTGTTTCTTCTAGTGGCTGGAGAAAACTTTTTCCCAAAAGCACCAAGCAAACCTTCCCTTCGGTCCTAATGTCCTGAATCTAGTCACATGCCAATTTTAGAATGATTCCTCTAGCCGAGAGAATGTGCTGATTGGCATGGGCCTGGAGTCCTGAATCAATGACTGTGGCGAGTGAAATGCAGTTAGCTTTAGAGAAATAAAAAAACAACAAACCCAAACCAAAACCAAAAAACAACATGAGTAAATACATCTGAAAATACGGCATAGTTGACGAATGGAAAGTGTACCAGAATGGCTTGGAGACTGATGGAAGATAAGCTTAACTAGTTAGCCATATGCCAAATCCTGGAGAGCCTTCCCAAAGAGTTCGGCATTTATTCTCAGGTGATTTACGGTGTCTATGAGGAGTTTAAATTAAACAAGCAAATCAATATTTTAGAAAGATAATCCTTGTGTTTAATGTGGACAGATAATAAATAGTCCAGTGATAAATGAGGAGAGCCTGAAGTAGGCTTTATGATGAGGAAAAGAACACATATTCAAGAGATATCTAGAAGGAGAAATCAACAGAACTTTGTGACTGGATGAATCTCTCAAGACTTCTAGCTTGATTGCCAAAGGAGACGATAGTAGTGCTATTAACAGAGAATGAGACACAGAGGAAAGAACACACTGTGAGGTTGAGTTTTGGACATTTTGAACTTGAGATGTTTGAGAGAAACAGGCAGAAATTCCAACTACATAGCTAAAAATTGAAACCCAGTGAAGAGATAAGGGGTAAAGACCTACAATTGTGATTTATCACCAACTGTGTGGATTGCATTCGAAGTTCTGGCAATAGATGAGATTTCCAACGAAGACACATAAATGAAAAGAGTTGAATTTAAAGAGGGAACCCTGAGAACCACTACCACCTAAGGGAAAGGCAATGGAAGAAAAGCCAGGACAGGAGACTGGGAAGGAAGGATCAGGGAGATAAGGGGAAGAGTAGGATGAATCGAGGCAAAGGAAGAACACTGTCAAAAAGGAGGGATTTTAAGTGTGCCAAGAAAGGGTAAACAAAGAGAAGGACCGGAAAGTGTTTGATAATTGGAGGAAGCTGAACACAGGTTTTTTAAAAAAGAAAACTAGATCTAAGCAAAACCATCTGATAGATTTCTGACTGCCAAACCACATAACCTCATATTTGTCAACCAACATTTACAACATTTACTGTAAATCTTATTCTACGCAGAATATAATGAATAATTTGATGAGTAGTGCTAAGTGTGATCTCAGATATCACTGAATTCTAAAAACATTGCCCTAGAGATTCTGTCAATTCCAATAAATACGTCATACATAAATGCAGTCCATTGTTACAATTATGCTACAGAAAACTTAGAACATATAAAACAAGAAACTTTGTTTTAAAAAATATTCTTAGAATATTTTCTTTCCATCAATGCCAAGAAACTATATGTATTTGGCCTATTCCGTATAATTTTTTTTTGGTATAGAATAAGTATATCTCTGTTTTACACTGAACTTCCTTTAATTAATATACTGTTTGAAATTAGGAAAATTTATGACTAAATTTTAAACACAAGAAATTGCTACCTATTCAACCTTTTAAAAGAACAGGCATTATCAAAATGACATAATAAGTTGTAATAGAAAATTAATGTTTGCTTTCCCCTTTTCAGATTTTGAAAGCATGGTATATATTAAATGTACTCAGAATTTCATTGTACATTTATAAACAATTTTATTGAAATATAATAATTATATGGTAATACAATTCGCCCACTTAAATAAGTGCAAAATTCAATGGGTTTTAGTATACTTAGAGGATTCTACAACCGTCACTACAGCCTCATTTTAGCACATTTTCATCCCCCCAAAAGTAATTCCATTCTGTTAGCAGTCACTCTCCCTACCTCCCTCCAAGCCCTAGGCAATAACTAATCTCTAAGTAATAGATCTATAACTAATAACGAATCTGTCTCTATAGACATGCTTGTTCTGGACATTTCACATAAATGGAATCATAAAATATATGATCTTTTGTGACTGGCTTCTTTCACTGAGCATAATGTTTTCAAGGTTTACCCATGTTGTAGCATATAACAGTACTTCACTCCTTCTAATTGCTGAATATTATTCCACTGTATAGATATACCACATTTTATTTATCCACTCATCAGCTGATGGATATTCGGGCTGTTTCCATTTTTTGGCTCTTACGAACAAACTTGCTAGAACATTTGGGTACCAGTTTTGTGTGAACACGTTTTCATCTCACTTTGGTATATATCTAGAAGTGAAATTGCTGAGTCATATAGTAACTCTATGCTTAACTTATTAAGCTACTGTTAAATTGTTTTCCAAAGCAGCTATAATATTTTACATTTTGACTAGCAATGTATGAGGAGTCTAATTTCTCCACATCCTTGCCAACACTCATTATTATCTTTTTTATTGTAATGGTGTGAAGTGGTATTACATTATAGTTTTGGTTTGCATTTCCTTAATGACTAATGATGCTGAGCACGTTTTCATGTGCTTATTGGCTTTTTATATACCTTCTCTGGAGAAATATTTACTCAGTTACTTTGTCCAGTTTTTAATTATTTGTCTTTTTCTAATTGAGTTGTAAGAGTTCTTTATATATGTCCTATATCTGATACATGGTTTGAATATGAATTTCCACATGACCCTCAGGATCAGATCATCAATTTCTGGGAAAAAGTAAGTTGGGATTTTGACAAGGATTGTGTAGCATCTACAGATCAGTTTGGGAAGTACTGCCATCTTAATATTAAATTTTCTGATCTATAAACCTGGAATGTCTTTCCATTTATTTAGCTCTTTAATTTCTTTCATTAAGGTTTTGTAATTTTAAGTGTAAAAGTCTTTTGCTTCCTTCGTTAAATTTACTCCTAAGCATTTTATTCTTTTTTATCCTATTGCAATGAAATTCTTTTCTTAGTTTCATTTTCAGAATGTCCACTGCTAGTGCATGGAAATAGAATTCATTTTTATATATTAATATTGCATAACAGCAACCTTGCTGAACTCGTTTATTGGATCAAATAGTTTTTTAGAGGATACCTTCTCCACTTTAGTGGACCCCTTATTCACTTTAGTTGATCCCTTTATCCACTTAAGGCATGCCATCTGCAAACAGATAGTTTTATTTCTTCCTCTCCAATCTGGGTACTTTTTATTTCCTTTTCTTGCCCAATTGCCCTGTCTTGAACCTCCAGTACAATGTTCTTGATCTTAGGGGAAGCATTCATTCTTGCACCTGTAAGTATGATGTTAGCTCTAGTTTTTCATAAATGCCCTTTATCAGGTTGAGGTTGGTGCCTTCTACTCCTAATTTGTTGATCATTTTTATCATGAAAAGGTGTTGGATTTTTTTCAAATGCTTTTTCTGCATCTATTGAAGTGATCGTATGGCTTTTGTCCTTTATTCTGTAATTATTATGTAATATGACATATTACATAACTTAATTTTCAGATGCTGAACCAACTTTGCATTCCTGGGATAAATCTCAATTGATAATGATGTATGATCCTACTTAAATGTGGCTGGATTTGGTGTGCTGATATTTTCTTGCAGATCTTTGCATCTATATTCATAAGAGATATTAATCTGTAGTTTCTTATTTTATCTCGTTTTGGTATCAGGTTTACACTGTCCTCTGAGAATGAGCTGGGAGGCATTTCTACCTCCTCTATTTGGGGAAAGAGTTTATGAAAGTTTGGTATTAATTCTTTGAATGTTTGGTAGAATTTACCACTGAAGCCATCTAGGCCGAAAATTTTCTTTCTTTGTGGGAAATTTTTAAAATTCCTAATTCAGTCTCTTTACTTGTTATATCATGTTGTTATAATGTAGTGTTATAATCTATTCAGATTTCTATCTCTTCTAGAGTCAGTTTTGGTAGCTTCTGTTTTCTAGGAATTTGTCCTTTTTGTCTAACTTATCTATTTATTGGCATACCATTGTTCATAGTATTACTTTATAATCATTTTTATAGGTCAGTAGTGATGTCCCTTTTTTCATTTATGATTAATAATTTGAATCTTCCTTCTTTCTGTTGTTCAGTCTAATTAAAGGATTGTCAGTTTTATTGATCTTTTCAAACAACCGTTGGTTTTGTTGACATTCTCTACTGCTTTCTAAGCTCAGTTTCACTTATTTCCACATTAGTCTTTATTATTATCTTCCTTTGGCTTGCTTTGATTTTAATTTGTTCTTTTTTTATTTCTTAAAGTGGAAGGTTAGGTTATGGACTTGAGATCTTTCTTTTTAATACAGCCATTTACAGCTATAGATTTCCCTTTGTGGACTGTTTTAAATGAATCTCACAAGTTTTATATATTTCATGTTTTTGATTCATCTCAAGTTATTTTCTAGTTTCCCTATGATTCTTCCTTGCATGATTGGTTATTTAGGAGTCTGTTGCTTAATTTCCACATATTTATGAATTTCCCAAGTTTCCTTCTGTTATTGATTTCATTTAATTCCATTGTGGTTGGAGCACATCTTTTGGTGTGATTTTAATCCTTTTAAATTTATTGAGCCTTGTTTTATGGCCTAGCATATGGTCTATCCTGGAGAATGTTCTGTGTGCATTTGAGAAGAATATATATTCTGTTGTTGTTGGATGGAATATTCTTTAGATGTCTGTAAGATCTAATTTAGTTTATAGTGTTGTACATTGTTCTATTTCCTTGTTGATCTTCTGCCTACTTGCTGTATATTGTATCCATTATTGAAAGTGGAGTATTGAATTCTCCACTACTACTCATAAATTGTCTGTTTCTCCCTTCAGTTCCATCAGTTTTGCTTCATATATTTGGGGTTCTGTTGTTAGGGCATATATATTTTTATAACCATTATAAACCTAAAATTAATCCTTTTATCATGAAATGTTTCTATGTCTAGGAACATTTTCTACTTAAAGTCTATTCTATCTGATAACAGTTTAGCCATTCTAGTTGGTTGTCATTTGCATGATATATCTTTTTTCATCTTTTAATCTTCAACCTACCTGTATTTTTGATTCTAAAGTGTGTCTTCTGTAGACTGCACAAGGCACTTATTGGTCAAATGTTTTGCTTAAGTCCCCTTAGCAGTTAAATTGTTTATCCTTTATTGTTGGATGTATATGAGGCTTGGAGGTTGCTATCACAGTTCAAGGAGGTTGGAGGTTCCCTCTCTGATCTCTCTCGCGAGGGCACAGCCTTGAACATGCATATAATTTTAAACTGCCAGGGAGGACTGTGCTATTCTTCTTAAACCCAGCTCCCCGGAGTCATCCCTGGGTCAGATTGGCTTCAATTACTCAATGTTTGATCAGAAGTTGCGTTTAAGCTCTTTGTGCTAGTGAGGCTTCCGTCCTGTGTTGATGGTCCGTGTGTGGCTTGAGGAACGCTTTCAAGTCTGTCACATATCCTGCTCTGACTGCTCCAGAGTGGGTGTACCCTAGCACATACGTACAAGCCTTCTCAAACCTCAGAGTTGACTGTGATCCTAGGAGGGCTCTTCTGGACAGTCTCTTTCTCTAATTCCATTAAATTTCTGACTACTCTGCTATTTCGTTTGAATCATGTAGCTACTAGCTTCCTCTTAATTGCTTTCCACCAAAATCTCTATGTTTGACAATAGAGATTAGGCATGGAATTCTCCATTCTCTGTTCTAAATAAAGTCTTTCCCTCAGGCAGGGCTGAGGGGCTCTTAGTCCTCTGATCTGATTTTCCCCTGGGCAATGCAGGGATGGTGGGGGCAGGGACTCACTTTACCTGGAGGGATGCCTCTGCTCTACCTGCAGGTGCTGGAGAAAGGAGACTGGCAGTTCCTGGTATTCTCAGTATACCTTTCCTGAGTGGAACCTCTGCTCTGTGAGCAAGCTGGAGTTGGGGCATTTGGATAACCACTATTCTTGGCCTGTTGCACCTGGAGGAGAGATTCTGTCTGTGGTTGGGGGCTGGATGGGGAAGGGAGAGCAGTTCCTCCAGTTGTTCCCACCTGGATTAGAGCTTCTGCAAATGGTCTGGGGTTCGGGGGAGGGGATAAGCACCACCAGGAGCCTAGCTCTCCTAAGGTGAAACCATAGGCCCAGAATGGTAGCTGGGGAAAGAGGTTAGCCCCTGTCTTCCTAGCTGCATCTGCACGGAGTAGAGCACCTAGGTAGAACTTCTGAAATACAGAGATGGGTGGTGATGGAAAGAGAACAGGTTGTGGCGCAAACGCCGTTTGATTCTCGCTATTATGAAGATTTAGTAGATTTTCTTGAATTAATATCTATTTGCTGTATGTCCTTAGGAGAATTTCAGGGACTTTAAATTATTGTTTTGTGGGTTTTTTTCTCAATAGATTTCATCAGTTAAATTCTTGTTCTGCTAGGGAGAGGGCCTAGCCAGGTCCCTACTTTGTCATTCTGGAAGTCTTGCCCTCCCATGCCATATAGTTTTTAACTTAATTCAGGTTTTCTAATTTAGTATGAACCATTACCACTGGAGGAGATCTTAGTTATTAAATTATTATATAACTAAGAAAAACTGATGTGTTAACTTCTTCAGACCAACCAATTAGCATGCAATTATTTTCCCTTTATATACAATTTATTTGTGGGGAGGTGGGCAAATATAATCCATGGAATCTTCTTGTGAATTTTTTACCATAGAGTATAAGAGTATATAGCAAATCTGGTAAGGACAGTTATGAAATTTCTGAATTATCATTGTTGTACCTTCAGCTCTAATTGGTAAATATTAGCCTTAGCTATGTTCTATGCCTTGATCAAGAGTATTTTTATGGAAAAAGGTTGAATCGGACAAATTTAAATACAGGGAAAATTTAGTTTACTGATTATAACTAGTGGATCAAGTGAAGATAAAGAATAAGAAAAGAAAGGTCAATAGGATTATTGAAAAGCTATTTAAATTTTAAAGATGTCAACTGTTGTGGGCAAAATGATGGCCCATCAATGATGTCAGAGTCCTAATCCCGGGAACCTGTGAATATGTTAGTTTACATGACAAAGGGGAATTAAGATTGCTAATCAGCTGATCTTGAGATACCTGGTCCTGGGTCCAATGTCATCAAGGGTCCTTATAAGAGGAGGAGAAAGGAAGAAGTGTCAGATTCAGAGAGAGACTTTAAAATGCTGCACTGCTAGCTTTGAAGATGGAATGGGGCCACAAGTCAAGGAAAGAGGGCAGCTTCCAGAAGCTGGAAGAGTCAAGAAAATAGATTCTTTCTTAAACACTCCAGAAGGAGTCCCATTTTGGACTTCTGATCTCTAGAACTATAAGATAATAAATCTGTGTTGTTTTGAGCCACTAAGTTTGTGGTAATATATTACAGCGGCATTAGGAAACTAATACAGCAAATGAGGAACAATATTTAAGAAGAAACAGAATAATCAAGAATAGCAAATGCTATGAGGGATTCAAGAGAACACAGGCAATTTTACAACAGGATGAGTAATAAGTAGGTGGTAAGGAATTGAAGATTACTGGTACAGACTAAGCTTTTAGGAAACTACAGTAAAGAAAGTCAGAGGGGCCACCCGGTGGCACAGTGGTTTAGTCCGCGCTTGACAGCCCGGGGTTCACTGGTTCGGATCCCGGGCGCCCGCCGATGCACCTGCCTGTCAGCCACACCGTGGCGGCGTCCCATATAAAGTAGAGGAAAGACGGGCACAGATGTTAGCCCAGGGCCAGTCTTCCTCAGCAAAGAGAGGACGATTAGCAATGGATGTTAGCTCAGGGCTGGTCTTCCTCACAAAAAAAAAAAAAAAAAAAGAAAGTCAGAAAAAAATAGTGTAGCCAGAGGTGACTAAAGAGATGGAGGAGAGAGGTTTTGTGCTAACGTGTTTTAGGACGGCCTTGATTGCAGGTAAAGAGGAAGAGCCAGGAAAGAGAAGAAATACAAGCTAGAAACTGAACTAATTAATGGCAAGAGTTAGAAGAAGTCTAGAAGGTAATGGAATTAAGAGCAGAGCTGGAACATTTTGGTCTGGAAAGATGGGAAGACACTTCATCACAGGCAGGGAAAATGGAAAATGAGGATGTAGTAATAGGGGGAATCTGAGGTTGAAGAAGTTCATGTCAAATAGCTTCAGTCTTCTCGATAGAATAAAATAGAGCACAGATGTTACAAACTTTAATGTGCATAGGATTCACCTGGACAGCTTATTAAACATGCAGATTTTGACTTCCAGTCAGATGCTTTGGTACTCCCCTTCTGCTCCAAACACATAACAGTGACAGTGACATAAAAAGAGAAAACAAAAAGACCCAGCTGGTTTCACAATACAAGATAAACATTTCCCCGGACCAGAAATAGAATTGCAAAGCAGTGAGGAGAGGTGAAACCAGGGGTTTGCTGGACTCTTTCCCCAGAAGCTGGCAGTGGTGGCCAGGCAATCAGAATTATACTTGACGATAATATGATGAAAAAAGTAGGACTAGTGCGGAGGAGAAATGCATCAGGAAAGACTTCCACAGGAAAATGACAGTTAAACTGAACCATAGCAGATAAAATAGGCCGACAACAGGCCCTGAGAATGAAATGGAATATTGTTTTCCAGGCAGAAGAAAGAGCACACACAAAGACAACACAAGAGGGAGCATGATTTATGTGAGGAACTAAGTGAATGTTACTGTGTGTGAATTACAGTGTGTGCAGAAAGAAATGAGGCTAGAGAGGTAAGCAGAGAGTGATGGGCAGGAACTTTATCAAGGAACAGGGAACTCAAACAGGGAAGTGACATATCCAAATTTGTGTTCTAGAAAGATCGCCGTGCCTGCGATGTGGAAAAAGGATTGCAGTGGAACAAATGGGAAGTAGGGAGACCTCAAGGAAAGCTGTCTCAGAAACCCAAAAGAGAGATGATGGTGATGAAGGCAGAGAGAAGCAGATGAACTCAAAATATATTTAGGAAGTAGAATTCATCTGAATGTCTTGGTGATAAAATGGTTGTGTCAGGAAAGGGAGGTATCAGGATTGCTACCCAGATTTATGTCACGGGCCAGAGAATGGATAGTTGGGCCAACCACTGAGAGGAGGTACATGAGAAATGCTGGTGAGATACATGTAGAGCAGGTGTAGTGGAGCTATGGACTCAGTCCGTGCAGGCGGAGTTAGAGATAACTGGGACATCTGAAGTATACACGCCTAGTAGGCAGCTGCACACAAGGGTAGGAGACGCAGGAAAGAGCTGCATTCCATTTTGGGGAGCCAACTGCATCTAGATGGCTTTTTCTGCAGGAATGTCAGGTAAGACAAGGAACAGGAAAAATCCACCTGTTGATCTTGAAATTAGTTTCACTTGACTGGTGAGGATATTCCCTAGATTACAGTGGGTTCTAGAATAAGTCAGAATGAAGAAAGTAGAGAAAGACTGTAGATAATTCCAAAGTTTGATGTGGAGAGGAAGGAAAAGAGAGGGCACTGGCTCAAGGGGAAGATGGAGAGGGAAGGATATATTTTTGGGGGGATAATGGAAAACACCAGGATCCACCGGTACCTCCACCATACAGAGGATGGAAGCCTGTCGTCTATCATGTAATATCAATATTACCGTATTATTTCAGAGGTTTTCTATAGAAAGATGATATATTCCTTCTTGGTCCCTCTTTCCTCTTGTTATTGATCTAGGGAAGCACATTTAAAACTGTCTCTGTATGTTAACATTAATAGGCACTAAAGTAACTTTTTAATTAAGAGTTTTTTGTGTACTTAGGCAGAATAACAGCATTTTTAATAAAGGCTACTACTATAGTAATGTAATGAATGGTTCTCTTTTGGCCTGAAATCAATACTGCATCTTTCTAAACACTAATTTGGAGTAACTCAGGCATGAAATAACGGCAGCAAGAGGCAATTCTATCACAGTGCTTTTCAACATTACAACAACAGTTGGAAAGCTATTTCTACTTCAAAATACATAAAAGACACTGATAACATAGTCAAACAATATGAGCTTAAATTTTTGGTTTGCATCCCAAAATGATATTTCTTGGGAAGCGTAGCTATTTACTAGCAGTGGTTTTCTCTCTCTTTTTTAAAAATTTACTCAGGGTGGAAACATTCTGTCACGCTTTGTTAGTCCAAGACAAATAGGACTGAGATTATTTACAAGTTTTAAAATACTGAAGACTTAAAATAATGACGCTGAGTCTCTGGAGGGACACCTTCAACAACTGTGTGGTAAGCAGTTAAAACTATATCCTCCGGAGTCTGTCTTTCTCCCAATCTTCCCTGCCTTCCACAATTACCCTAAAAACTTTAAATATAGGAAAATTAAATTGAAAGCCTCCCTGAATGTTGGGTAAAACCTACAATTTCAACAACATGAAAGTCAGGAAATTCCAAAGTTAAGTTTACTATAACCATTTGGACTTGGCAAAGATGCAAGAATTTAATATTTTCTGTTCCCATTTTTCTTGTTAAACATCAGTACATTAAGATATAATCATAAAACCCTCAGGACTTTGAAACATATTTTGGCATAATACAGTAAGAACCTTAATTTAAGAAATCTTGATCTTTTATCAATACTCTAATGACGCAGTCATTTATTTTGTATCTTCTAAATAAATGGCATTAAGTGAAAAAGAAATCTGTCCTATATTTCATCATAAAATTATCATATAAATACTCATTAACTTCTATCCTTTCCATACTAATTACCATAAAAGGAAATAAACTCGACAAAAATGGTATGCTCAGTTACCAAGATACATACCACGTGCAATTCATACAAAGAAAACTAATCTTCAAATTGGTACAGTTGTATTTTCTTGGGTCTGGCTGATTTCCTTATTCACCTGATAGGTTACATTCACATATATTCAGTTTAAATTCATTAAGTAGCTGTACATACACTGAACTATACAGACATATCTGTGTATATGCACAAAATGAGCTGTGCAGATGTGGATGCATGAGTACAAAGAAGTCACTACTAAGGCTCAGCTATAAAGCACACACTGATCAAGGGGTGATGGAGTTGCATAAATCCAACAAGTCATCCACTAGCATTCTCTGCATGGAGGGGCAAATTCAAAATGGCTGACTGGGGAGGCTCACCAATACTGTGACTGGACCTCACTCAGGTCACATTCTAACGGAGCCAATGGAGCAGGACATATTCACACTACACACCTGAATGATTGCTTTATGATACAGGACAGAATTGTTGCTTATTCATAGGAAGTTGTCTGGACAATCCTCAAGGACACCAAAACACCTCAGAGGCCTTCAGAGATTTTGAAAGACCTTCACATTTGGAATTCCCTTTTCCTTAAATTACTCAGAGCACCTGTCTGATGATTTATGCAAAAGTTAAACTTTTGCCTGTAGTCTTAGAAATATAAGCCATGAAGTTGGAAATGTTTTCAATAGTTTTATACAAACTCAGAGAATATATGGTAATGAATATTTGAAACCTCAAGGGTGCAAGCAGAAAGCAACTTTATTATTTCTTCCACTGCCATTTTGCACATTTTCTTTTGAACATTTCTCTCTCAACCCTAGGAAATCTCAGGCAGCTCCCTTAGGTTTTCCTATCCCTTTCAGATGAACAAAATTGTCCACTCAAATCCAACAATCATATAGCTCTAATCTCTCATCCAATTAAAGCTTTTCCTCCTCCCCAGTTTGAGCCTGCCCCAGACTTAGAAGCCTTCTGTGATGGAGGGGACGTGGTTGCCTTTTTTTCTTCTATCTTTCTATTCCTTCTTCCGTAGCTAGCAGCTATTATGAGTACTTTCAAGGTGGCAGTGGGGAGGAGAGAGGACAGGTACTGGTAACAAGATCTTACTTGGCTGGTGAGGATATAATCTTACAGACTTCTCCTTCTCAGTCTCCTTTGCTGGTTCTTTCTCATCTCCTGGACCTCTAAGTGTTGAAGTGATCCAAGGCTCAGCTTGGACTTCTTCTCCATAAAAATGCTCCCTTCAAGATCTCATCTATTCTCATGGCTTTAAATATCAACTGTAAGCTGAAGACTCCCAAATTTATATTGTCAACCTCGACCTTGCCCCTGAACTTGACTCATATATACAACTACAAAGGTCTACCTGAATGTCTAATGGGTGTCTCAGATTAACCATCTAAAGCTGAGCTCCTGATGTGTTCTACCTGTGGATGTTCTCCATCTCAGTTAATGGCAACTTCATCCTTTCAGTTCCAAAAACCTTGGAATTACTTGATTCTTTTCTTCTCCTACCCCAAAGGGATCTGTAAATAAATGTTGCTGGTTCAACCTTCAAAATACATCTGGAATTCAACCAC
Source organism: Tapirus indicus (assembly GCA_031878705.1). Lineage (NCBI taxonomy): Eukaryota > Metazoa > Chordata > Mammalia > Perissodactyla > Tapiridae > Tapirus > Tapirus indicus. The sequence continues at coordinate 46,353,476 of CM062925.1, forward strand.
TTCTCATCATGTTTACCAATAAACTCCTGGTCCAAGCTTCCATCAAATCTCACTTAGATTATTGCAATAGCCTCCCAGTTGGTCTCCCTCCTTCCACATCTGTCCCCTTACCTTTTTACCACCCAGCAGCCAGAGTAAATCTTTTAAAATGAAGGTCAGAACATTTCACTGCTTTGCTCAAAACTCTCCAATGGCTCCCATCTCGAGAACTCAAAATAAAGTCCAAAGTACTTACCACAGCCTGCAAAGTCCCACAAAATCTGGCTCCAGGCCACTTCTTGAAAGCCATCGCTGACTAGTTAGTTTCCTCCTTGTCACTCTGCTCCAGTCACACTGACCTTTTTAATGTCCTCTCCATATCTCAGGTAAGCCCCTGCTTCGGGGCCACTGCTCTTGCTGGTCCCTGTCAGGAATTCTCCCCCCAGATAGTCATGGTTTGTTCCCTCATCTCCTTCACACCCACACTGGCATTTTATGGACTCTCACTCTGCTTTGATTTCCTGATGGCTTTATCACATCTGATATAATGTAGATTTTACTTGTTTATTGTCTGTCCCTTGTTTCTATAATATAACTTGCATGAGAGCAAGGATTTTTATCTGTTTTGTTCACTATTTTATCCCCAGGGTCTGGAAGTGTGCCAGGAACTCAATAAATATTTTTCTGAATAAATGTTTCTGACATCAGTGCCCTCTGGGCACAGCAGTTCCTAAGCATAATGCTTTTATTGATATGTTGGGAAACCTCTCAATGCTGAGATCTCTCACCTCTCACTGTTCATCCCACGGATATCTTCTCTGTCTGTCCACTTATAAGTTTCCCATCAGCCCCGGGTTTCTGCCAGTTTATCCCCAACTGCGTCACCCACCCTGGGAGTCCTTGTGGCCAGAGCCCTTTTTCAAGACCACCCAACCCATATCCTTTCTGTGAGGTCCTCACCTGGCAGACGGGAAACTCATGTATCCTTTGCCTTTCAAACTCTGGAAATACAGAACTGAGACTTTTCAGATATCAGTTGGGCTCCCCTTCTTATATTCCCCCCTCCCACATTCTAGTCCATGGACAACACTTTCCATAAAAGATCCTCACTATTGTTCTCTTCAACGTCTTTAAGGATTCTCTCTTTTTACATAGCCTGGAGCTGAAGGATGGGCTACTGAATGCAGAACAATCTTCCCCTTTCTCTTCTCCCTCCTCTCTTCTCCCTCACCTCACTTCTACAGCTCACAAGTTACACAAATAATAAAGACAGTAGTTACATTACAGTAGTACAGTAACATTCCTAAAACAACAACACAGTGAAATTGTAATTACCTCTTTAAAGAGGAGCATATTCTAGAATACATTTTATTCATGGGATCCACACTCCTTCTTGATTCCAGATAGAAATATTACTATTTGACTAACTAGCCACTACAAATAGAATGTATATATTAGTATACAAGATTTATGTCAAATGCAACATCGTATTTTGTGGAAAAAACCATCAAATATAACAATCTTCCATCTTGAAGCTACAAGGAAAATAAACATATGAGAAATATTTTAAAATGCAAAATCAAATTTCAAATAAATGCCAGAATGCTATACTTCCTGTTTTCCTTTATTAGTTAATTATGAAAAATATTTTTTTCTATCATGGTAAATTAAGGAAGAATATTCCATGTGGGAGGAAAAATTATGATAATCTAATTTGTGAATAGCTATATTCTACGAATTTGTTAAGTTGAATTAATTTTCTAAGCCTACAACTAAATATTCACAATATGGTTTTACTAAAGTATTGGATGAAAATTTTTTAGCAAACTTTTTAAAATGTTTTCTATTATAAAATATCTTCAAGGGCTTCAAATCTGTTGTACTTAGAACCCAACAAAACAAGAAAGCAACCTCTGATATTTTTTTCCAAATATCATTGAAAGCACTTTATTATATGCCTTCATGTTAAAACAGAACCATTTTATGTCAAGCATATAGTAGTAGTTTTAGAAAAAGTTTGTAGTTTTGTTTCTCTTGAAAAATTATATTTTAAAATAAAATACAACACTGACTGCAATAACGTGCATATCCCTTCTTTTCGAGTGCTGCATTGATTCATATCCCACATAGTACACAGGTAGATGCATAAAAGAAGAATAACCTGGAATGTTGTTAATGATGTTGAGAGAATTTTCTTTCTTCTAATTTCAGGAATGGCCAAGTTTCCAATTGCAGTCTAGGTGATAGTACAGAAGATGATAAAAAGAGCAATACTATAAAGAAGGGTAGGAAGAATAGGAGGTGATAACTGGAGATAAGAAAGGTAGACCCAGAGAGAAAGATAATAGAGCTAAATTTATAATGGTCATAGCAGGCTGTTCCTTTCCCCTTGGAACTCTCTGGCAAACATAATGGTGACCCTGAGTTCCAGTTTGGAGAACACTTATTTTTGGAAGTCAAATAACTTTCTAACAATAATAATGATGATGATAAGAATAAATCTTACAATATCATTTCTCAAATTCTAGTTATTAAAGAACCATATCTTCCTACCTATTGCTATATCCTTGAATCACCTACATTACTTTTTACTTAATACATTTCTCTCTCTATATATATACTCATTTTAAAAATTTAATATGAGAGGATTTTTCAAGCAGTGAAAATACTCAGATCCTATAATGATGGATACATGTCATTTTACATTGTTCAAATCCATGGAAAGTACACTACCAAGAGTGAACCCTAAGATAAACTATGTGTCGATGCAGGTTCGTCAATGTAACAAACGTACTACTCTGGTGGAGGATGTTGATAGTGGGGGAGGCTTTGCAGTTGTGGCGGCTGGGAGTATGTGGGAAATCTCTGTACCTTTCTTTCAATTTTGCTATGAACCTAAAACTGCTCTAAAAAAATAAAGTCTTTATGAAAAAATTTAATATGAACTTTGTTCTAATCAATAATATTTTTAGGAATAACATCGATAATTTTGATGCATTAGTTATGTTTTTTCCTTAAAACGTTTTAATAGATTATAACTATTAAAACAAAACTTGTTTGTCCATGATCCACCTAACATCATCTAGCCAGTCTCTAAGAAAATAGCTACAGAATTAGGTAGAGGAAAGACAATTTGAAATAGGGCAAGAATAGTAATAACAGTGATAATCAAGAACCAGGGTTGGCAAACTACAACCGATTGCCTGTTTTCATAAGTAAAGTTTTATTAGAACACAGCCATGCTCATTAGTGTATGTATTTATTGTCTATGGCTGCTTTTGGGCCAGGGTGGCAGAGTTGCATATTTGCAACAAAGAGTGAATTCCATATCCTAAAATATTTATTATCTGGCCTTTACAGAAAAAGTTTGTCACCCCCTGATCTAGAAGCATTCTGCACTTAGATTGCCTCGCAAGTGTCCTAAGGAGTTTGCTTCAACTTAAAGAAATAAAACTGGATATCATAGAATTTGGATGAGGTTTATGGAACAATGAAAGTTCAGGATATCATTTGGGAAACCAACCTCAAAAAGGCGGCCTTCCCCCTGTAACAGAGGATTGGAAAATGAAGGTCAACATGCAAGTTTTAAGTTAAATCAAAATGCTCAAGGATATATCATTTTTATGATCCTCTCTTTTACTAGGTTCTTTTAAATTAACTATCAAATAATACTGATTTTGCTGGATAAGAAGTCTTTACTATAGTCCTTAATACAAATAAGAACAAAATGAAAAGCTATTTGCTTCTATGTGATAGAACTATTACAGTATTCTATCACAAATGGGAGGTTAATTTTGATTTATAGTCACATAGTCCTGGTAACATTTCCAAGAATTTGGAAGATGAAACCTATAGTTGGAATATGTCTATACTTCAGATTAGCATCATATAGCTAGTTAAATCAAGCCCTATTAAATTTAGTATGATGGCATACAGCTAATGGTAACTATTGCCTAAATTGTCTTCTGCCACTCACTAGATTTAGTCATGCTAGATAATACAAACCCACAACTCAGCCCTACATTTGTCCTATTTGTGTTGCTGCTAGACTGAGACAAAAATATACCTCAGACAGTTTTCATAGTTAAACTGAAAAAAGACATGTTAGCATGTGAAATAGGAAACCACAACCCACTAGGAAAACCAAAGCTTACATAAAAAATACAGTAACTCAGGGCCAGCCCTGTGGCCGATTGGTTAAAGTTCAGCACACTCCACTTCAGCAGCCCCGTTTCACAAGTTCAGATCCCAGGTGCAGACCTACACCACTCGTCAGCCATGCTGAGGTGGTGACCCACATACAAGATAAAGGAAGATTGGCAGAGACATTAACCTAGGGTGAATCTTCCTCAGCAAAAAAACCACAGTAACTCATCTAATATCCATATGATGATATTAAAAGAAACTTGCTCTTGGGACTGGCCCCAGAGCCATGGCATAGTGGTTAAGCTCAGTGTGCTCTGCTTCGGCAGCCCAGGTTCACAGGTTCAGATCCTGGGCACAGACCTACACCACTTGTCAGCCATGCTGTGGTGGCGACCCACACACAAAAATAGAGGAAGATTGGCACAGATGTTAGCTCAGGGCTAATCTTCCTCACCAAAAAAAAAAGTAAAAAGAAACTTGCTCAGACAACAACTAAATTTATTTATCTGTTTATTTTTAATTTTGTGTCCTGGAAATAAGGACTATTTAAAATAGTTGTCTTCTGGAAGTAAGTAAAACAATAGCTACTTGGAAAAACGATTTAGCTGACCTTTTGACCAATACAGCAGGTGACTATAGTTTAAATTTTCAAAATCATTCATATTATCCTTAAAATATAATTAATTGTACTAAAATCTAGAAAAGGCAAAGTACAGATGAGAAACACTTTACACTGAAGTATGAAAGGACTACATTAAGAAAAAGAAAGATCCCTAGCTTGGGATTCTGAAAGAAAGATAATTCAAGGATTATCACAGCTTTGTTTATTTCTATCTCTACTAAGTGGAAGTATCTAAAATAAATTAGCATCCCATAAAAATTTTCAGCAGTCCTTCATACATTTTTCAGTGCCTGGGTAGTGAATGAAGCATATACATAGTCAGTAAGTGACAATACTTGCAAGAAACACAGTCCTGGATCAAGCTATTCTATTTCAAGTTTTGTTACATTTTTTTCTTGACCACAGCAAGATATTTCTTTAGAGTAGACTCATTTCCTTCAGGCACTGAGCCATGGTAATTTGCAAGATAGCTTTTCTTTCTCTCTCTTTCTTCTTTTTCAATAAAAGCTAAAGATATGTATCAAGAATATTATAAAACTAGTATTTTATTTTGTTTATTTTGGTCTGCATTATTACCTTTCCATTTCCACTATGAAAGGGCAATTATTTAGTCAGTAAAATGAAGAAATAAGGAGATACATTTTAATTTATATCTTTTTTCCCTAGTGGCAAAGTTCAAAATGTTCATCTGATCCTTTCATGCCAGAGTAGAATACTTTTCTGTCATTAACACACACCTAATTTTATGTCTCTGAGAAAGATGTTTTGAAGGCTCTCAGTTTTTCCAGGGATCTTTAGCAGAAACTGAACTGTAAGAATCATGTAAATTACTTTTTCTTTTTCTCATACTTTTTTTAAAAAGGATTTTAATATGCAATGGCACTGGTGAAACAACAATGATTCCCACCATTTGGGAAAATTTCCTGAACCCACTAAAATGCAATTTCCTGACCATTGTGTTATGTGAAATAAATCAAGTCCTCTGGGTCTCAAATGTCCATTTTTGTAATTTGGGTGGAACTGGGACTGGGGGAGTAAAAACAGGCTGAGACCAGTCAGGAATTAATGGCTATTCTTAAACCCCCAGTTCCATGTTCTCTCATCATGATGATGGATTTGGGTTCATGTCACTGTTAGTTAATATTTTCATCAGAGTAGGCAAATATGTACTCTGGTAGGTCAACTTTGTTTTGTTTGATTAAAGGAGCTTTTTTATAGGAAACTGTACTAAAAATCATAATTAAAATGTTATACTGGAACTCTTTTACAATTAATTTTTTTAAGATTTCAAATCACATGCTTTATTGAATCTTTCACAATTAATTTGTCTGTGCTATCTCTGCCTTCTTTAACGAAGACCTAAAGAGCCAAATGCTTTCTCTAATATAATACTCATAAAAACTTTATTCAGAAAAAAAAAACATTATTATCTCTATTGTAAAAATGAAGGTATTAATTTGCTCAAGACTACACAGTTCCCACGTGGCATAGCTGGAGCAAAGATCCTGACACTGGGGTCCCAAATCTTGGGCTACTGGCCACAATGTTCTCTTCTCTCTCCACATTTATTTTCTGAATTGTACTTAAAACTTAAATTGTCATTTCCTTCTGCAATTTTCCTCTTGTTATTGGAATAAAAACTTTAAAAATAAATTTATTATAAAAGAAAGTTAAAATGTTATCTGAATATTACTAATTTTGATTCATAATCCAGATCAGATGCCAAAGAACATCTTTTTGTTGAATGACTTCCTTTTGAAATACGCATTTTTCACAGACTTCATGTTCATAATCATGGTGTTTCCCACTGTGCCTCAAATAAAGAACTCTTTCTCCTCTAGGCTTTCACAGAAAACTGTGTGTGCAACTTTCCATGTAAACTATTTTGTTTAGGTTGAAATTAAGGGAGTGATGTCACTTGGGTAACTCCCTATGAAACACTGCTGTTAGTTGACTAAGACTGTCAAGGTAGTGTCCAAGTTACTTAACACGTGTTTTAATAGTGGAAGTCATTTGTGGGAAGAAACTAAAAGAGTTTAGATTGGCAACTTCTGATAAATATGCTAGGAAGTGATACATGCTAATTTTGCCCCAAATATCAGCTCTGGGCTGCTGTTTGGCTGCCCCTCTGGACGTCCTATCACTCTTCCCTGCTGGTCTCACTTTCTTGAATATGACGTTTCCATTTATGAGACACACAGGGGGCTTCTAAAAGTTAAGCCTGAAAACCCCACCACTAGCCTGGCACATGGTCAGGATGCCCTTCCCATTTGGTTTATAAAAGCATTAATGCTTCAGACTTCCATTTTAGATTTTAACTCTTAATACATGTGCACCAAATTTCTAAGCTACTCAGGGCTCTGCCTCCCAAGATAAAGGCATCATGAAAAGCAGATTCCTTAGTGCAAAGAACTTCGACTATCAATTCATCTGATTACAAGTAATTGTCTATTTAATATATAGAGAGAGACCCTGCTGGATGTCATTTTTTGCTTAGCACACATCGGAAAGCACAGCAAGTTGACACAGGCTTTGATTCTCAAAGCTAGTAGCTCCACTAAAAGAAAAGTTTATAACATTATAATATAAGATTATATGTCAATTATACCTCAATTGAAAAAAAAAAGATGAAATGGAAAGGCTGGAACAGAGTGAGCCTAGGAAAAGAAAAGGAGGGAAAGGATGTGAGAAACACAACCCATTCTCTCCCTCATGTATTTATTCAACAAACATTTATGAAGAGACTCCTCTATGTTAGGTGTTGAGGCACTATGGAAAGTACCTCAGATTATGAGGACCTGGTTGGGAAGAAGGAGTTATAATGAGGAGTTGAGGACAACTTAGTTTTGGGTCCCAAGGTATCACAAGGAGATGACAAAAAAAAAGTTTCCATTATTGTCCCTGTACTAAGAAATTCATAATTTTGCTCCTGCGAGTGAGGGTGTGGGGAACCGGGAGGAGGAAGGCTGGGGACTAAGGTCAGGTTAGCTTAGGAAGATCAGCTGTAGCAATCTTTGCCAGTTTGTTGGCAATGCCCAGAATTAATCCTCTTCTCAAGGAGAAGTCTAGGCTGTTAGAGGGTCCATCCCTTTTATTAATATATCTTAAAAATAAGACTGACTATAGAAAGCTGAAGCCAGGAAAAAGCTGTGCTCAAGAGTAGGTAATACTTAATAGGTGCTTTTGGGAAATGCAAATAAATTGAAATATTTGCAAAACAAAATACGGGAATGTTTGCAATATCTTTATTTCTCCTGTATGATTTTTTAATCTGTATAATGAGCCCAAAGCCTCATGGAAGAGACCTAAAGAGTAATCTAGAAGATCGCGTTAGCCCTGTGAGCCAGGGTAGGATCACTGATCACTCAGCAGATGCTTCTCCACAAATCTGGGGGAAGGGCTGGGTGACACACAGGCCTGGGATGAGGTGGAGGACACCCTCACTGTGGAGTATCAGGCTCTTTGTTCCCGAACCAGGCACCAAGCAACAGTAAGCGGGAAGAAGGCTCCAGCATGCTAACGCTGGTGTGACCTAAGCTGCTTACACAGAGATCAGTCATAATGGAAACATGAATGAGTCACCTTCTAGAAATAAACGGATCAAAAGAGAGGATACATATCCCTCTAGAAAATCAAAATTACTGTGACTCCATGGTGTGGCTCTGTCTATGCTGAGCAAACCAGGGGGACAGTGGGCTCTACTCTGAAGAGGTACAACAGTGCGCAAGAGTATACGTGTCTGCAAGTATGCTGACCACTACCTACCACAGGAAGAACCAGGAAATGATGCTCATCAGTGGGAACGGGAATGTATCCACATTAAGATACATCTGCACAATGGAATATCATAATCCATTCTAAAGAAAAACATGCAGCTATATAGAACAATCATATCATAATATTAAGTGAAAAAAGTAAGGTCCACACAACATTAAACCTTTTTCTGTAAAGTTTAAAGCAATGAAATAATCAATGGAATATCTGTAGGTGTAACAAAAATATCTAAAAGAAAAAGCAATAAAATGTGGAATCCCAGGTACAAAGTGATGGTCATGTTGTGTGGGGGGGCGGGGGACAGAACCATGGGTAGATGTGGATAATTGTCATGGTTTTAGCTTTTGTTTTGGCAGTTTCATGGGTGTTTATTACATTATTTAAGATAATTAATGAAATAAAAGCAGGCTCTGGGTGGAATAATAATGAGATTATGTCATGAAACAAATACTATGATTAATACAATTTTGTGCATCTGAGAGCTAAACGGAGCAATAAATATAAAGACACAGATATGCGTGTGTGTGTGTGTGTGTGTGTGTGTGTGGAGAGAGACAGAGACAGAGAGACTGAGAAGAATATCTGAAATAAACAAATGCAAACACCACAGAGTAGGGAAAGACCTGTTTTCTACTTCAAAAGTACTAACCCACCTAATGGCAAAGGAGGAGACTGTTTTGACTCCTACATCAGTTCTGATTTTACTGGGCCATGCAGCTCATCTGCAGTTGATGACCCGGATTTTACCAGCTTTTTGCTTAAAGGTGATTTAAGAACATCTCTTCTCTTCACAATATGACTACCACATATACCCTTTTAAATATTTGCATTTTTGCTCAAAGCAAATTATAAACAGCTTCACTGTAATTATCATCTCTGATCTACCTCTCCCTTACTGTCTATTTTACATCTGCTTCAAGTCAATGAACATATTTTAATGAGATTTTTCCTTGACAGTAATTAATGAGAGGACCATTAAAGTCAAACACATTTCATTTGATACTTTTAAACATTTATTGATTATAAAAGTAACAGTTTTAAGATTAAGCGAAATTCTGCTCAAATCCCAGATTTTCATTCCACATTCGATATGCATTAGATGTGCATATATTGTTCGCATGTAACGTGCCATAGACATACTTAGTCTGTTGGAGGATAAAGGTTGCAATGCTGCATGGCAGAGGCTCTAACAGGTTTGCATGCACTGTTCCAGCCACCAGGAGCAAGACAGGAGTTCTGCTACAGGAATTTGTTGAGAGCTTAACAAAGAAAGTTACAAATAAATGGGTCTTCCTCCCTTCCTCTATGTTTTTCATTTTTTGAATAAATAATACATTTACATGGTTTAAAGTCAAAAACTCATGTTAGAGCACTCAATGAGAAGTCTCCTTTCCATCTCTTTCTCTAAGCCAGTCAATTTCTACCCCTAGAATATCAAATGACACAGATTTTCTAATATCCTTCCATGGACATTCTATGCATAAATAAGCAAACACACACACACACACACATATACACTTTATCATTTTTATAAATGAAAATGCTTTACAACTTGCTTTTGTCATGGAACAATATATCTTAAATGCACTTTTATATCAATACGTAAGGTGTCCACAATCTTTTTTTAAGGATGAATAGTTTCCACTGTGTACATGCTTCATAATTTAATCAGTTTACTATCATATATTTGTTGCTATATTTTGCTATTACAAAAAAGACAGGAGGAATAATCTTGTAAGCCCATCAGTTCTTGATTGAGTACAGATTGGATAAATTCTTAGAATTAAAATTTATGGGTCAAACGTTATGTACATTTGTAATTTTGATAGCTAGTTCTAAATTGCCCTTTATAGAGGTAGTACCAACTTTACAGGAATTTATGAGTGTCCATTTCCCAAAACCTTCACCAACACAGTTTCCCATTAGAATTTTTATTTTATCAAAGTTTATAGGTAAAAAATGACATCTCACAGTTTTACTTTGCACTTTCTTATTCTAAGTAAAGATAAACATGTTTTAGTGTATTTAACAGTCACTGGTATTTCCCTTGTTGTCAATAGTCAATTCATATCCTTCAACGTTTTTGATTTGTAGAATTTCTTTATGTACTAGAAAAACTTGTCTTTATTTGTGTTATGAGCTTCAGAAGTTTTTCTCATTTATCATTTGCCTTTTATTATTGCTTGTAGTGGTTTTTTTTCTTTTATTGCCATGCAATTTATTTTATGTAGCTCAAATTACCAATCTATATGTCTATAGTTTTCAGGTGGAGTAACATTCAAAAAATATTTTCCCAGATCTAAGACTATATAAAAATTCTCATGATTATTTTTAACAATAATATGTTTCCTTTGTTGATATTTATATCTTTTATTCATCTAAGATTTTGGTATAAGATGTGATGTATGGATCCAAATTTATTTTTCTTCAAATGATACCCAACCATCCCAACATCATTCACTGCATACTCTACATTTTCTCCCACTGATTTAAATGTTCTATATTTGGGTTCTTTTACTGGAATTTCTATTGTGTTCCATTGGGCTGTTTACATGCTAGTACCATAGCAATTTACATATTTTAGCTTTTAACATGTTTTAGTACCTAGAAGGGCTAGTTCTCTACTCTTCTTTTTAAATTTTTTTTTCTGTCTTGTCTTTTCATAGGAATGGTAGAGTACACTTGATATATATATAAAACTATATCTTTAGACCTCTGCTGTTGACTACCTTCTACGAAGAAAGATAGAATCAGTTCAGTTCCACTTATCTCTAGATCTACAATTTCAATTCTGAAGTCATAGTGAATGAATTATTTTAGCATAGTGGAACAGAATAAATTTTCATTTTAATGAACAGAAAATAGTAAAAATCCATTGACTGAATATCTAATACATTAGCCATGAGAGGCAGTAGAACATACATTACACGGAAAGGTTAAGTTTTTCAAGAATTAGCCCTTGTGGGCTAACCTCCCAAAAGGCTCCATGGAAACTGGCTACGTCTGAGTGCTTAAATTGGTCAATTAGGTAGAGTGCTGAGGTGCTGGATCTGGGCTGGAGTCAGTGAACTGTCAGGTCATGCATCCACAACCACGAGGCTTGGACCCCTGAACCCTGAATGATACAAAGGGAAGGCCCCCCACCATTCATGTAGGCTGAGGTGAAGAAATAGGCCTTGAGGTCAAGGTTCCATGTTTTTTCAGCCTCTGTCAATATCAGAGAGAGACAATGCTTTTCCCAATCATGCAAACTCCCAGCTAGCACCAGGATAACTAAACTAGGTCTAATTCTGGTCTTTCTAGATGGCAGGGTGCTGCCACATAATGCAATGAGCAAAGAGAGAACCATACTACTGCTGCTGTCTCCATGAGTTTCCCACTGTAAATGCAGTCCATGGGCTGGGGTGTGTGCTGCTGGGTCATCCACCCTTGTTTGCTCAATAGCTCTGGCTAAGTGTGAAAGCTCTGGAGTAAATCTAGCAGACTAGAATCCTGGCTCTGTTGTTCCCATATAATCTTGTGAAAGTTACTTAGCCTCTCTGTGCCTCAGTTTCTTTATCTTTATTTTTTTTATTTTTTTATTTTTTTTTTGTGGGGAAGACCAGCCCTGAGCTAACATCCATTGCTAATCCTCCCCTTTTTGCTGAGGAAGACTGGCCCTGGGCTAACATCCTGCCCATCTTCCTCCACTTTATATGGGACGCTGCCATGGCATGGCTGACAGGCAGTGCGTCGGCGGGCGCCCGGGATCCGAACTCGCGAACCCTGGGCTGCCAAGCGCGGACTAAACCGCTGCGCCACCAGGCGGCCCCTCTTTATCTTTTAAAGTGGGTTAATGATACTAACCAACCTCACCGCACTGTGCAATGATTTAATAAAACCCATATAAAGTGGTTTAAGTATTGTCTAGAATATTTTAAGTGCTCCATAAATATTAGCTTTTATTAGTATGTTATTTAGGTGCAGATAATCTGCTGGCAGAGTCAAACAAGAAAAATAATTAAAATGCAATGTAAAAAGTGCTGTGATAGAGGAATAACTTACTTGTTATGAGAGCAGAAAGCAGGTTTGGGATTAGCAGCCTGGGCTTTCTTATTTAAGGGAGAGAGAATTTATGTTTTAACTACAAAGCTGTAAATTTCTCTTAAAAAGGATTTAAAAGATGATAGCCTTGTGGTTTTAAATTGATGACCTAAAAAGTTTTATCTGTTTCCAATATTTACAATCCCCTTTCTTGAAGCTCAATTGAATATGTAGTTTTCCTTTTGGGAAATAGTCAATGAATTTAATTATTATTTATTTTAAAGTTAATACACTTTTGGTAATATGAGTAAAAGCAAGTACTTTCAGTTTAGTACAGAAGTTTACTTTCCACGGTTTATCAAAGCAGAGCTGGACAGCAGCTAAAGATACTCTGCCAACAAGTTTCATGAGTTTCATGAGCATAAATAAATATATTTGTTGTCACAAGTCTCAAGCAACTAAATGCTGTGGTAAAGGAACAAAGCTGAAGACTCTTCAGAATAAATTGCAAACAACTATTTGACATATAAAGAGCCATTGAAGGGAAACTTTCCAATACAATGATGCTTTTTTCCTGCCTCGCATTTAAGCCAGGAAAGAATAACTAGCTCAAGGAATGTTAAGGAAGGTATATAGTCTGGAAGGGAGGATCATGCAAGGACATCTGGCACCTACTCGAAGTCCAGGATCCACATGGACTGAAATTCAAAATAACATATTTTATTATAAAAAAGAAAAATGCTGGACAGTCTCCTGATATACCATTTCATATTATATTGATGTGTTCCACTTCCCTTCCTCATTAAAATTAACTGGATATTTAGATGAATGAATCTTTGAATAGAGTAAGTAACTGAAACAACCTTCCCTTTGGATGTGAAGAAATAGTTTACTCCACCAAAGACTCATTTTGCCCACTGTATGACAAAACTAGGAAAAGATTTTGTAGCCAAACTAGCCCAGGAGAAATAAGACATGACTTCAGTAGGCATAAGAAATTTTATTGAATCTGGGACCCTAAGTGACTAAAGGGGGAAAATAACTGATTCTCCTTTAGAGACAACACATATACACATAGAAACTAATATTCCTTTCTGCTTTAGGCTCAGACTTACAGCTTGGACAGGAGTCTATATCTGAACATGAGAAGAAAAAAATCCCATAGGAGAATCCACCCAACCAACGATATAAAACAAAACAAGCCTCAATGAGAGATACTGAGTTACATGTTACAAACATTAAATTAGGAGATGAATGCCACCTCCACCGTTTTTTGTTCATTTTAGTATAAACTATATATGTTCAAACTTAAATTTTCAGCAGAACAAGCCTTTCAGGATAAGATTTTAGTTAAGAAGACATCCTAATGAACAAGCAGAAGACAGTTTTTTCTTTTAAATAGAGAATGAAGGTCCCTGACCCCAGAAGCATTACCTGTAGATGCCCAAAGAGGGACAATGACACAAAGATCTAATTTCACGTTTATGCTCTTGGTCTTTGAATGGCAACCAGAGCGAAAGAAGATTATTAAGAAAATGAAAAAAAGTCAGATGAAGGAAAAATCCTCATGATGAAGATCGCTGGCCTCTTTCCAAATACAATCTTAACTCTGGCCCCATAATTTACCTTCTTTTTGGACATTCAATCCAAGTCAAAGAAATTAACTTATTATACACCCTACTTCCAATTAATCCACACATATTTTTCAGGAGCCTACGATGTATCCAGAAGAGTTCCAGGCTCTGGATATAGTAATAAACAAGACAGAGTTTTTGTCCTCCAGGATCTTACTCAAGTGTTGGAGTAAGATGGTCAATAAACAAATATACACCAGAAAAACCAATAACGCAATTTTTAAAAGTTAATAAGCTAACTCTGCAGTTTCTTGTTTATACTACCACCATTTTCCCAATCACTCAGATCAAAAATGCTGGAGTTGGGGCCAGCCCGGTGGCACAACAGTTAAGTTCGTGTGCTCTGCTCTGGCAGCTCGGAGTTTGTGGGTTCGGATCCCAGGCACAGATCAATGCACCACTTGTCAAGCCGTGGTGTGGCGGCATCCCATATAAAGGAGAGGAAGATGGGCACGGATGTTAGCCCAGGGCCAATCTTCCTTAGCAAAAAGAGGAGGATTGGCAATGGATGTTAGGTCAGTGCTAATCTTCCTAAAAAAATAATAATAATAATGCTGGAGTAAACTTTATTATTTCTGAACAGACCTAGTAACTTGAAGACTGAAAAAGATTTCTTTAGAGAATCTCATTGCTGTATGAACAGAAATACATATACTATAATAAAAACAGGAAGGGCATCATTTTAACATAAATCTTCTAATACTACAGTTTTTTATATTTACATTGAAATCAACATAAAACCCTAAAATATCTTACCTTTGACAGTTGGTTAAAAGTAATTGCTATGGATGTGTTTTTATTTTTATTTATTTATTTACTTATTTATTTATTGCTGAGGAAGATTCACCCTGAGCTACCACCTGTGCCAATCTTCCTCTATTTTTTGTGTGTGGGTTGCCGCCACAGCATGGCCGCTGACGAATGGTATAGGTCCATGCCCGGGAACCGAACCCAGGCAGCCGAACAGAGTGCACCAAACTTATGGATGTATTTTTATTTAGAGCAAATACTAACTTCAAATTTATGGCAACACTGACACTGTATAAACTATACATAAACTGACTATAATTCAAAACCTGTCACTGAGTGTAGCAATAGTTTAGTCTTTCCAGATATATTTTGCTACCAATTACATTAAGTAATTTTATATAAGGAAATACCACGTGATCTTTTACATAAAAGAACAATATTACCCAAAGAAAGTCAATAATAGTCACTTTTAAGACACCCAAACAAATGTGCCTTCTACACATAATAAAGGCTGCATAAAACCTTTAGTGTTCAGATCCTAATCACCACTTCTTCCAGTTCTGCTGTTCCCCAGCAATCCCAAATACTAAATCACATAATTCTTTCTGGGCAATAGTTAAATGGATTTGGCTGCCTGGACAGGAAGTGAGGAAAGAGACGACTGGATTCAGGGCTCTGGGTGGTGCCTAGATGACATCAACAGCCCCCTTCCCTAAAGAACATAGACAAGCGCGAATAAAGAGTTGCACTGTCTTTCTCCCAACTCTGCCTTGGCTCTATATGTTGTTTTGATGAAATGTAATGTAGAAAAGGCTCATTCTATTTTCAGCTAAGAAATACATGGTTTAATGATTAATGGAAATGTCACAACCACTTTAATCAGTCAGTGGTTGTGCCTTCTCACCTATAATCAAGCACTGTCTTCATTCCTAAATTCACCATTCCTGGATCTAGTTTGGATAGTATTCCAGAAGTAAAAAGTGAAGGAGAATGACAAAAGGTTGAGCAGTAGAATCAAGCCCCAAAAAGCCAGGAGGGAAAATACAAAAAGTAGCAAGGATACAGCAGCACAATTCAGACTGTCTGCAGATCCCTGACTCTTTGGTCCAATTCCAGTGCTAACTCAGATAATTTTTCCCATCTTGCAACTACATTTCTTAAAATTTCCAGTGTAGGCAGACTTTCATTATAAACACTGTATTTAAGTAGCATAAACTACTTGAACATTCTTGCTAACAGTTTCATAGAGAATTTATTTGATCTTTAAAATAAGTAACCACATTTTATTACCTTCTCTTTTGGGGGAGCATGAAATTAAGTTGTAGTAATATTGTAAAATGTATAAAATTATGAAGATTAATTTGGAGCTGAGTATATATGCATTGGGGCAAACAGAAAATATAGGATGATACATGTCCCATGGGTTCATGGGATTGCTTTCTGGTATTGAAACAACAGCATGTGTACCTACACTCTACCTCCTAACAAGACAGTTCATATTCCTGTTTGTCTTCTCTAATTAAACTCTAGAGTATGCCTTTTCCCTTTTTTTTTCCTTCTACAGAGAATGACACAACTTTTTACAACCAAGCAAGCCAAAATACTGCTGTTTGGAAAGGCAAAGAACAAAAGCTTTAATTATATACACCAGCAAATGATTTTAGGTAAATGCATCTAAACGAACTTGTGATATTTTTTTCTATAGGAAGCATTTATAATATATGTTAGGTACTTTTAGTCTGCTGAACTGAGAAAACACTCCCAATCAAGATCATAGTAGGCATAAGGAATAAGTTCAGATTTACTGAATTTCCCATATACATTTTTCCACCTCAGGTAAGCTAGACTGGTAAAAACAAATCTCTAGAATAAATTTTTTTTTAAACTTTGAGTAGATGAGAATGCTTATGTCAGAAAAATTAGAATACATATACTCTATTGTCTTTAGAAAACTACCTTAGTTGAAATAAATTGATTTAAGTAATAACTGAAAAGATAAACACTATACTTCAATACTGCTAGAAGCATCAAAATCATTCTAAATATCCATGTTCATTAAAGCTAGACACACGTAGAAGCTTCCTAATTTTGAAATAACAGTAAAGCTTTTGATCATAGATAAATACAACAAGTGAATTTATTCTATTTGAGGAATGCTGATAGAAACTTACATTTCAACAGTATAATCTAAAACTCATATTCCAGAAATTTATTAGGTTTTTTGTTTTATAGATCTTTATTGGAGTAAGCTATTCTTTCACAGAATAACTGTTGTGGCTATTTCCAAATTCTCCCTGAGTCAATCATGCTTGTTTTTTAATTTGGTGGCCAGTCAAGCAACAATATTCAATACAAAAATTAAAATATTTATTTAATCATATATGACATGATGCCAACTTCTAACACATCATTTTACACATGATACTATATTTCACTTAGATTTCTCTTTACCCAATTTTAATTTTGATTTAATTTCGTAAGTGAAATGAAAAACTACTTTATTAAGGAAAAATATAAATGGCTGGATTACTTCCATTATGACTACAACATAGAAACTGAAATAACAAACCAGATGCAAAATGCTCATTGGCTCTTTCCAAATCAAACCCATTAAATACACAAACCAATACACAACTACTCTAAGCATATATCTACATTTCATATTAAAATAAAGAATTATAATTGACTAATATTCTTTAAAATTCAAAACGAAGTCATGTTTTTCTTGGATTCAAAGTCAACATTTAGACATGTCCATCAAAGTAGAGACACTCACCTTCACATTTCTGAGTAGTTTCACTCTGCTTGTGACCAGCAGGGCATTTGCATTCAAAAGAGCCCACTGTGTTGATGCAATTTCCTCCCTGGCATATCCCAGGAATAGCTTGGCATTCATCAACATCTGCAAGAAGAAAGTATTTTGAATATAGATACCATTAATTTTCAGACTATCTATATATATTTCCCTAATGTATAGAAGAAATTCAGTTGTCCTGAAGAGAATGGTGTTAGAGTCAGGACTCCTCTGTATGCATATCTTTTAATTTATGCAAATAGTATTTTATAGATCTCATTTTGTTTCTTGATTTTTTCCTTTGGAACTTGACTTTTAAAACTCATCTATGTTGTTATGTGGACAACCAATCTCTTGCTTTGATTTGCTGCAGAACACTTTTTAGTGTGCTCACTCTCCCGATGATGGGTACCCAGTTTACATCCACCTTCTCACCACCTCAGTAAATGATACAATGATATGTCCCTATTACGTCTCTTTATGGAGTTGAGTGACTATAGACTTTGAAGACTCAAGGAGACTCTTTATCCCTTTGCTGTAGACCCAGAGCAGAATTACTAGATCATAGAGTATATATACACCTAATATCAATAAATAGTGCCCAGTGGTTCTTCAGAATGCCTACTGTAATCTTTATAACATCAGCAATCTTCACACCTATGAGCAGTCCATACACCTCTACTGTTCATGGGGATTCTTGTGTTTTCTCTCCCCTGCTAACACATGAAATAACTATCCAATATCCTCATTTTCCTTGGCCTAATAATTATAAAAGGATATTAATTATTAATTTTAGTTTCCACTTTTCTAATTATTAATTACTATGCTTGTCAGCTTTTAGATTTCCTCATCTGAAAGTTGTCTGTTTATATCCCTTAACATTGTTATACTGAGGTTGACTTCTTATTATATATTTAAAAACTTTTCTGTTTTAGACATGGCTATTATCTTCCTCATCCTTTAAGCTGTCTATTAATTCATCCATTTAGGAACAGAAATTCTTAATATAGATAAAATGAAATTCAAGAAACTGTAATAAAAATTTTTAGACAAATAAAAGCTGAAAGTCTACAAGACATGTTGAAGGAAGGTCTTAGGAAAAATAAAAATGAGATGGAAATTATGGTCTACACAAAAAATGAAAAGCACTAAAAATAGTAAATATATTGATAATTATAAAAGACATTTTTCTTATTTTTTAATAAACTTAAAGATAATTGTTGAAAATAACAAAGACAAAAATAATGATGACATATTTTGGAGGTTATAACATACTTAGAAGTAAAGCATGGAGGATTCTAGGGGGAAATGGAAAAATATTATTGTAAAATTATTACAATATAAGCAAAGTGGCATATTATTTGAAAATAGACTGTAGTAAGTTAAATATGTAAAGACAAACACTAAAATACAAACAAAGAAGTAGAGCTAATAATCCAACTGTGAAGGTAAAATGGAATACTAAAATATACTCAATCTAACAGAGACAAGCAAAGAAAGAAAAGAATAAAGAATAGGTGCAACAAACAGACAAGAAATAGCAAGACAGAGATTTAAACCCAATTATACTGATAATTACATGAAATGTAAATGGTATAAACAATCCAATTAAAAAGGCTGAGATAGTCAATTATGATTTAAAAAAAGGAAGACTCAATTTTTTATTGTCTACAAGAAACCCACTTTGAGAAACACAGCTTAAAAAGTAAAAGGATGAAAAAGATATATTGTACTCATTAATCAAAAGAAAGCCGGAGCAGCTATCTTAATATTATACAAAGTGTTCATCAGAACAAGAAACATTACCATGGATAAAGATGAACATTTCATAATGACAAAAAGGTCAATTCATTAAAAGGATATAATAATGTAAATGTGTATGCATTGATTATAAAATGTTAAACACCTGGAACAAAAAGTGACAGAGCTGAAAAAAGAAACAGATAAATCCACAACTATAGCTGAAAAATTTCACATTCCTTTCTTAGTAACTAAAAAAACAAGTGGACTGAAAATCAGCAAGGGTATGTAAGACTTGAACTATACTTTCAAACAACTTTCCTAATATACGTTTACAGGACATCATCTTTAGCAGAATATACATTCTTTTCAAGTGCACATGGAATATTTACCAAGACAGACTATATTCTGAGGCCATGTAAAAAGACTCATTACATATAAAAGGATTAACATCATCCAAGTATGTTTTCTAAACACAACAGCTTTAAATTAGAAATCAATAATAGAAAACATCTGGAACATCCCCAAATATTTGAAATTTAAACAATATATTTTGAAATAAGCCATGGATCAAAGAAGAAATCACATGAAAAATGAAAACATATTTTAATTAAATGAAAATAAAAACAAAACATATCAAAATTTGTGGGATGCAGCTAAAATGATGTTTAGAGGTAAATGCTTATATTACAAAAAAAGAAAGGTCTAAAATTGGTGATCTAAGTTTCCATATTAAGAAATTTAAAAAAGAAGAGCAAATTAAACCTAAAGTAAACAGAAGTAAGAGAGTAATAATGATAACATAGAACAACGGTCGAACAATAGAGATAACCAATGACTACAAAAACCTGGCTCTCTGGAAATATAAGTAAAATTGATAGATCTCTGTCAAGACTGATCAAGGAAAAGAAGAGAGAGAAAAAAATGAATGACCAATATAAGGAATAAGAGTGGGCACATCGCTACAAATTCTGTAGAGATTAAAAGGATCAAAAGAAATAGTATGAACAATTTTATGGTACTAAATTCAGCAATTAAGACAAAATGTATAATTTCTTGAAAGACACAAATATCAAGGCTCACTCAAGAACAAACAGATAACATGTATGCACACACATCTATTAAAGTAATTTAATTCATACTTTAAAATCTTTGCACAAAGAAAACTTCAGGCCTAGGTAGCTTTACGGTTGAATTCTTTCAAACATTTAAGGAAGAAAGAATAGCAGTTGTACACATATTCTTGCAGAAAAGAGAAGAGCGGACACTGCCCTACTCTTTTTATTGAGCTAGCATTACACCGACGCCAAGTACCCTGACACCAAAGACAAAAAAAGACATTATGAGAAGGAAAACAATAGAATAATATCTTTTTGGAATAGACACAAAAATTCTTAGCAAGTCAACCTTATCAATATATAAAAAGGTTATTACATCATGATCAAGTGGGGTTTATCCCAGGAATTTAAGGTTGTTTCAACATTCAAACATCAATCAATATAATTCATCATAGTAACAGATTAAGGAAGAGAAAACTTATAATCATCTCACAGATGTGGAAAAAACAAGACAAAATTCAACACTCATTCATGATTTTAAAAATCTCAGTAAACCAGGAATACCAGGGAACTTCCTCAATTTGATAAAGGATCTGTACAAAAAAATTACAGTTATAGTAGAGTAGAGGAGGATTGCGAAAAACCCTTTGATTTAGAGTTTTTGAATCTGTTATTTTATATCTATGTAAATTTGCCTTAATTTCTCTCTGTAATAGGCAATAATCTCTAATTCAGTAGACTGTTATGATAAATAAACACTGTATGTAAAAATAAATGTAATATATAAGCTTATGCAAATTTACATCATCTATTCAGATTGACAAGCTAACATAACAGATTTATTAATACTGTAACTCTAATTACAAAATAATATATGCTCATTGTGATAAACATTAAAGACACAGAAAAACAGAAAATTAAAGAGAGAACCATTGATATAAGTTAGCAGTCTGTTCTTTTAGACTTTTATTCACATGCACATTCAGAGTGGAGGTCTGTTTATTTAACAAGAATAAGATGATACTCTGTGTTGTTTTGCATCTTGCTTTTTATCCTTAAAAGATATTTTATGGATACATCTCTATGTCAGTATATATTATTTACTCTATTATTTTTTGGTAAGCCCACAAGTTTGGTGTATCTTAACGTGTAAATGAGAGAATTCAAGGCTACAAGAGAGCTTAGCATCCTTATAATTTCTCCCTCGCTTTAGTTATCTGTCTATAAAACTAATTACAACAGTCCAAAGTATTTTTATGTCATAGATTTCACTGTCTGGCTAAAGGATATCTGATTCAAACAAAAACCAAGTACAATGAAATATATGGCAAGAAGTTTATATATGAACAGTTTAATTCAGTTTATATATGAACATTTCAAACCACATTATTTTTAAAATGTACTATGTTTCCACCCTCATTACAGTGTGGTATAAAACATCCCTAGAACCTCTTTTCCTGGCAGATAAATCAGAGAAAGAATATCATGATATAAGCTGAAAAATGAGGCCAAACCTACAAATCCCTTAATACTATTCATAAAATCTTTGACTACATATTTAGTAGACTGAGTAATTTTTCAAAGGAAAAAGCAATCCGACATTACAGGGTTTATTTTGTAATTGCCTAAAAGATATTTTCCTAGAAGGAAAAATAAAACTTTTATTTTTGAAGTATCCTAGACTACACAGCTATACAGAATTAATTTCTTTCAGGCAAATCAAGTTAATCATTAAAATAAAAAAGGACATTTTAAAGAAATCTTATAGAAATAATCACCTTGAACCTAGAGTGTTCTCCATACAAACAAAAAAAGCAAGCCTAAGACCTTCAGACTAATAGGGAGTTTCTACATCTTCAAAATGCTAGCGTAGGCAGCTACTAACGCCTGATGAGTTTTCCACTGCCAGCATCACGCAACTATGTTTCTGTTCATCCCTTCAATTCAGACACAAACTTATTATTTCTTTAAATGTTGAATTACTTCAAGTCACATGTGAGGATTTTATAGAATAAAATTAAATCTTTTGAAACTTAAACCTCATATAATCACTTCAGTCCATGTCTATTAAGGTTATAATAATGTAACAAAGTGATAGTAATTCTAATTTATGAGCTCATTTATTCTCCAACTTCTCCAAATAAACTTGCCCTAAAAGATTAAACTATTTTATTATATAAATTAGTGTTAGATGGTATATTATTTTTAGTTCACGTTCAAATGTAGAAAAATATGTGCAGTGGTATAAGCATATAAAATAGTTCATTTAATTTATATCTGTGGGAACTAAGGACCAATTCCTATTACTATATTTAATAGTGTGTGTTCTTTAACTTTGCCTGTCACCAAATTAGATCCATTTTTAAAATGTAAATTCTTATTTCTACACTCCATAGATATTCATATATAATACTTGCACTTCTAGAAAAACGAATGTCAGCCCGTAAGTACAGCAATTAAAGAATAGGTCTATCTCTACATGGGATCTGAGAAATACAGGTATATTAGCAACCATTTAATAAGGTTTGATTCTGCCAGAATATCTATTCATATGTGATACACAAAACTCAAATGTTGAATAAATGATGATCACAACAAGCCAATACTGGTAACTACTACCTGTAGGACTCTGAACTCGTAATAAAAAGAACAGAGAGCATGGTTCTATCTCAGTTTTCCTTATCTCAACAAAGGTCATCATCATTTATCCCACTGTCAAAGTCAGAAACCTAGGAGATAAACTCAGCTTCTCCCTCTCACTTGTCTCACATCATTCTATCAGTAACAAGTGCTTACTTCCCAAATATATCTCAAATCTTCCCTCTGCCTCCATCACATGTCACCTGCACTATTGCAGGGACCTTCTAACTGGTTTCTTTGCTTCTACTCTGCCCTCCCTATAACTGATTCTCTACAGAGCAACTGAAGTAATTTTATTTAAATATAAATCAAAGCAAGTGCAGGTTATTACCTCAGAAGTTTGTAGACACTGCCACTGTTTTCTGGTCTATGAGTTGTTCTAGAGAAGTTTGAGACCAGTTGGGATATTACCTCTAAGAAAATACTTGCTTACTCGCTCTTGTTATGCCCATGGAATTCTCTTTTTATTGAAGTTTTGTGTCTTTCAATCTGCAGATTGAAGCCATTATCTGTTTTAGAAAATTTTTCTATTCCATCTTTAAGCATTTTTTTTCAGTTTCTTTCATCAGTTTTCTTTAGTCTGATTTTACTATGTATTATTGGCTTCTTTACAATTTTTGTTTATTTATTGTTCTCTGATATTTTCTTTGTCAAATGTGTGATTTCCTCAAGCTTAACCTCTGTCACTGATTTTTTTTCAGTTTTATGTATGTTTGTATGTATATATATATATGTATGAATGTATTATTTGCCCTTCATTAGGTGAAGTTTTAAATCCCTCTACAATTTCTTTCTTGAGTACTACCAATTCACTTTTTTATCTCTGATTGTCTCTGCTGAGCTCTTTATAACTCTCCTTTGAGCACCTTTCAAAAGAAGTACCATATTGTTTTTCATCTCCTTGAGATGAGAGAGTATAAAAACTTTGTATTTATTTGGGTAATTCTTCTTTGAAACATGTTCTTCTGCTTTTTCCTTATGTTCTTTTTCTCTCTTTTTTTTCACTTTTTATATGTAGGCCTTTTCTCTTTATTACTCATCTTTAAATGGGGCCATTTCCTGCTGAAGCAAGAGTGGAGAAAGCCAAGAGGAAATGGGTTGGTTTGAAAACTATAGAGAATACTGCCTTACACAGCCTCTCATTAAACTCTCTCCCATTTTTTTTCCCCCTGGGTATTAATTTTCAACTTTTAGGTGGTGTGGCTCCCACTTTCTGCCCTTTAAAATAAAGTTTCTCCAAGTTGCTCGTTAGCGGTCCCTACTTCCTCTTTTTCCTTCCCTCTCCTTTACCTCAAGGGAGTGTCTCTGGGCTGGAAGGTTGAATAGAGGATACTAGAAATGGCTTGCCTGCAAAGCTTCTCCTTCCACTATCCCTTCTGTTACTCTGAGGGTCTGCAGTAGTACCATCTCTTACAGGGACGTTCTCCTCCTCTCCAACAGAATATCCACAACCACTGAACAGCCTTTAAGGATGCTGATACTCATAGTAAATGCTTAGAAGATTCTCCCTGTCCAATGACTTCCCAACAACTGCATGTGTTCATCACTGCTTTTAAATTGGGGTTATAGAATTTTATTTCAGAATGCCTTATTCTCTCTTACTCATTTTCTTGTTAGCTTTTGTTGAGTTACAAGGGGAATATTCTGCTATCTTTAAATATGAATTTCCATAATCAGCTATGTTTCAAGTAAATTTTTCGATTGCATAGGAATGGTTTGTGTTAACACAGTATGAATTCAAGTTAAACTTTGTAATGATCTGGTTAACTTGGTCAATGTAGACAACCAAGATAAATTTGTTTTGGTTCTAACTATCTTTAACAATTCATACCAATCAACTGAACAAAAATCTCCCTTTCACTTTGTGCTGTATAGAAATCCTGGAAATAACTTTCTACTGTGGGCATCTTCCTCTCAGTCTACAATTCAGTAACTAACCATGCCTGCCCAGTTTTAGCTCAGATTAAACTTCTCTACTCTTTCCAAGTGCAGTCAGAGTAAAGGAATTACCTATTTCTGTACACTAACATCATCTGAAAAGAACATATACCCACATTTGTTTTGCTGGGACCCATTTAGAGTCTGTACTGCCATTTCTTTATTCAAGTCCTTGTCCTGTGTCCTAGCTAGGTCATACAGACTGTCATATATGGCTGAATGCTGTTGCCTCTCATGTTCCCTGGAACGGAGCAGAAGCTCAGCATTAGTCTATTTACTATTGTCGATGATATAGCAAAAGACGGAATTTAAAGAGCAAATTTCTCCTGCCATATTTTCAGTTTTGAAAAGTCTGTAGTAGTTAAAAAGCCTAATTCCTAAAAATCAAATAACATAAACTAATAATTACACAAAGTTTAATACATTAAAAAATTTTAAATGCACACTGTTCATTTGAAAATCTAAAAGACCCAAAGTTAAGTACTAATCTTAAATAAAATACCCTTCTAATTAAATTCAGAAGACTGTAAAGATTAAAAAAGAAAAAACTATAAGAAAATAATACAACATATGCATGTGGCAGTATATGACACATTTAAAGTTTGTAAATATTCTTGGAAAAGGAGTTAATGCCACTTTCTAAACCTAGAATTCACTTGTTTTATGATAGCTTAAATTTTAAGGCCTATATTAGCTCACTTTGGTCCTTTAATTAAGAAAGTACAAGAATAAATGTGGATTAGACTTAGGCATAAGAGCCAAAACTGAAATGGCTCTCAATATGGAAGGAGTCAAGAATCATTATGACTGACCTCACAGCACCCTAGAATGTATACCTTTCTGACACTGCTTATTTAAGTCCAGAAAATCACCATGGCAACAGTTAAAAAATTTACTGGTTTCCTCACAGCTTAATTTTTTTTACTTTATCTTTTTTTTTTTACAGTTTAATTTTTTTAGTGTATCATCTACATTCTCTATTGGGCCTCATTTTTCACACTTATTCTGTTTATTACAAGATCATTTTTCACTCCCTCTTAAGCCATAGATAAGGTAATTCACTAACTGCATCAGCCACAGAATAACATTATGTTC
Source organism: Tapirus indicus (assembly GCA_031878705.1). Lineage (NCBI taxonomy): Eukaryota > Metazoa > Chordata > Mammalia > Perissodactyla > Tapiridae > Tapirus > Tapirus indicus. The sequence goes on from CM062925.1 coordinate 46,379,669, forward strand.
AGAACTTCAGAAATGTCCTCCCTTCGCTAATTTGAACCACATTTTAGAACCAATATTAAGCCATTTACAGTTATCTTCAACACAGCTGAAATTTATTTTTAACTGTACAAAAACTTTCAATTATCCTATAAAAAAGATCACTACTATAAAAAAAGTATGACATGTATATGTCATGTTTTATTAAGTTATTTTTTCATGCCCTTTATCTTCCAAATTAATTTGGCAGAGTATTTGGGAAACAGTCTAGGAATTTAAAGGGAAAAATGAAATCACAGTAAAATGTAGTCTTAAAATAGCCTGAACTGAGAATCAGTATTTAATTGAGAACTTTCTGACTATGCCATGATTTTGAAATAAAGCAGAACTTTTTAAACTTGCTTTTCCAGACATTTTAACCATGTGGCCAATTTCATTTTGCTTCTGTTGCTGTATTAATCCATTAGACTTTTAGGCGAATGGAGCCCAAAAGTTATCTTTGCTACATAAACAAAATCAAATAAATAAGCCTTCAGACATTACTAAATCCTGAAGGACACTCAGGAAGTTTGAGATCAGATCACATGTTTTTAAAAATTGTGTTCAGAAAAACTAGGCCTCTCTGGCAAAATATCAAGGTAAAAAAGCTAAGTACAAATACAGAAGATGAGGAGAGTCAATAATTTGGGATATTTGGGTTGAATTTAAGGGCTTTTCTCAACCTGGACTATTTCTACGAAATAGTGGTTTTTGGAAGTATTTTAATCTTAATCCCACTCATGAATTTAAAAAATATTTACTAAGTATCTACTGCATGTTGGGCACTGTTCTTGATGTCTCAGAGACATTAATGAATAAAACAGATTTCTGCCCTAATGTGAAAATAAAAAAATAAAGACCATAAATAAGCAAGTATATTAGAAGGTTATAAGTACTGCAGAATAAACAAAAAGTATTTCTTTAGTAAATCTAGTCAGTATTAATCTAGTAAATCTACATAGCATTTTATCTTTAAGAGTAAATTATGTAAATTATATGGTAATCTATATACTAATCAATCTATGTAGTACATAAATACTATATATAGTATACAGTAGAACATATCTTCTTTAGAAAAAAATTGATGCTTTATCAGAACTCTGTATCATCAGACTGGTAGTCATATCCAAGATATAGAATTTTACTATCCATTGTAAACAACAGATTAAAAATGACATTTAACCCCATCACCCTATTTAGGCCTGACCTGTGATAGTTATTAATCCAAGAGACAAAATACTCAAAAAGCATTTTAATTCCACAGCTGACATGGTTTTTATATGCAATTAAATATAAAGTTGCTAATCTGTTGAGTTACACGGTTATCCTTTGCAGGTATCCCTATAGTTCTGATTTGAAAAGAGTTTGGCTATAGACCATTTTTTTTAATATTACCTTTGATAAAACCACAAAACCAACAAAAATCTTTGAAGGCCTTTGAAGACTCTGATACATTTATCAAATTAGGCAGAGCACTCAAATTTTATTATTCAATGAATTGAGGCTATGTCCAGGCTCCCAACCTACAATTCTCACTTGGGCTTTAGGACAATGGACTGGCCTTCTGCGATATAGCATTTCTATGGGCTGGGTAGATAAATCTGTGCCTCTGACATTGGTTACTGACAATTTGAAAGACTTCAGATCTAACTTAGCATGTGATTTAATTATAATAAATAAATTCAACTCTCCATATCTCAAATACGAGTAATATTTTTGTGAATGACACAAAAGTAATTTTCCATTTTCCCATGATCCTACTGTCACTTGAGAACTCATTACAGAGCTCTGTCTCCAAGCTCTAAAAATGAGTTTAACACAGATGATGTCAGAGAAGCAGCCAAAGACGGATAAGAATTGTGGTGGCTGATAATTAATTAAAATAATTATCCAGTAAATATGTAAAAATTTTCAGCTACTTGGGTTGGAGTCTACTGTTGTAGCATCCTCAGGGCCCCAATTTAGCCCTGATATATAAAGCATATATCAGGATGTGATCGGGAAGATTGCCTGGAGACAAGACTGTAACCAACGGGTTTTATAAGCGCTGAAATAATTGTAGTCATGTACAGAGTCTACACTTTGTCTTTGAAAACACTATTAATAACAATATCGGGCAGTTCTCTTCTCCCTGTTACCTGGGCTCAGGTTCTCATATCTTGAATGAGATTAGGAGAGAGGGAAAAAGTGTTTTTCCTGGGTATTTACATGTGTATAGCTTGAGGGCGTGTGGCAGGCAGCACGTGGTGTCGTCTGGATGAAGACATGGAATGGTTTATCCTCTGACTTCATTAAATATTTTAAACTATATATTTTTTATTTTCCCCAATTTTTCATATTATCTCTCTCTTCTCCATTTATGTCAAGAGTTGAAAAATGATTATTTATTAGGCGGCTAAAAGATAAGCCATATCTAGTCAGGTATAAGACCCCTCTTGGAAATGGTATTGGGTTAATGGTTACCATTGACAGTGGCAGATCCTCCAAGTGCAGTGAAAGGAGACCCAGAATCATATGGGTGACTGTGTACACAGACAGATGGCTAACTCACCTTGGCAAGCTCCAGTGCGGATGTTGGGAATGAAGCCCCGTCGGCAGGGCTGAGGCTGGGCAGGACACATCTCACAGGGGTGGCCCCAGGCCCGTCCAATGGTGGCACAGCACAGAGTCTTCGTGCAGACAATGCCTGTTAGCTGCCCTTGGCACATCTGGTTGTTGACCTGAGTGAAACATGGGCCTGTCCTGTAATCTGGAATGTGAAAGAAGATGGAGACAGGTTTTATGCTCACACACCAACCTTCTACCAGTACCTCCAAATACATAAAACAGAGACAATTACTTCTGACCAAAGTGTCTGAAGACAAAAGGCCAGAGAGTTTCATTTTAAAAATTCATAATTTTTCAATCATGAGATGTGCATTATGAGACTTCAATGTATTCTACACTAGACATTGTAAATGGGTGGCTCAAGGGCAGTGTCTGGGACACAGATGTGTTTTCTTGGCTCACATAATGTTTTAAAAGAATTCAAATTAGTAGCCAACATTTTTAAATTGGGAAATTTCACATGAAATTTGTACTTCTGGCTTTTCTTGAAAAGCTGGAAGTTCTGGCCACACTACAGGCCTGCCATGCTACATGGCAGAGTGAAGTGCGTCCTTTCTATAACAACACAGCCCCAGTCACCCCTCGCTCCCAGTGCTCTCCACTCACAGATATTCCCCACCTGCACCCTGATGGCACCGCTTTCATGACTCCTCTTCACCTAGCAAAGATTTTCTTCTCTGAATAGGTGGACAAGAGTTCAGAAAATCAAAACGGAACCAATAAAGACACATCCATCCATATCACAAATATATTTGGGCAGTCTAGTTTGTCTATAAACGTTTAGTTCTAACAATTTCATTTCTGTTTCCATGTCAGTCTGTTTAGTTCTACAGGAAGCTCAGCTATGAAGACAGTACTAATAAGCCCCATAGTCATGGATTCTTTCCAGGTAAGTTAATATTATATGATCTTTGTTCTCTAGAAGATGACTGTATCATTGTTCAGCACTATTATGTTGATAAAAACATTAGCAAATATATGTCCCATATGATCTATAGGCAGACTCTTCTATGAATATTAAGGACAGTCTATTTAGACCCTTGCACCTCAAAGTGTGGTCCATGGACCAGCAACATATGCATCACTTGGGAGCTGGTTAGAAATGCAGACTCAGGCCCCACCCTAGACTCACTGAACTAGAATCTGCCTTTTAACAAGATATTCAGAAGATCCATATGCACCTTAAAGTCTAAGAAGGACTAATTTAGACCACAGGCAACTTGAAAGCTAGGCATTTCTACTCTATCCCTCTTCCTGCTATAATTTACTTTAATGAACCTTTTGGAAGATCAGTATATATTCTTTTAAGCAGAACTGAATAATTAAATATTTTTTGAGTGTTGTTATTATTGCTCCTTTGAGAGATACAGAAAATCAGGGAAAGGTCAGTTTCCTGAAGACTAACCAATTAAATGATTCGCATTTGTTATAAAATTACAACAGAAATATGTGAAAAAGATTTTTTTCCCCTTTCACAGAGATTGTATGCATATAGTTTACTAACTCTTGGGAATGTAAGATTATAGTCAGGATTTCCTGATAAGCCCTAATACAAATGACAAAATCCCATTTGAAGGGGAAAGCTAGAACAGGTTTATTTCAGATTTTTGTAAGAACAAAACAATCTCATATTCAAAGGAAGAAGGGTCAATAATGTTGGTAAGATTTTTATGATAAAAATTACTGGGAAAAATAAAGCTTGGATATAATTTAGCATTCAAAATGCTAAGCTAGAAAGACTTAGATATCATCTAAATGCTATAGTGTGACAAAAATACAACTTAAAACCATGTAAAACTATTTTTTAAATGAAGAACTAGGCTTTCTCACATAGAGGAAAAGAATATTTTAAAAGTTCAATATAAAGACAAAATCTAAAATAGGTAACTTTTTCAGCTAGCTGATTTAACATTCTGTTACTCTGCAGCTGAACTTCAACAAAAATAGCTCATTTTAATCCCTTACATAAGAACAACAGATGTGCTGGCTACAAATCACGTTTTTGAGAAAGACAATCTTTGTAGTATACGTGTAGATGTGGCAACCTTGTAAATAAGCATGCTTCCCACACCACAAATTGCCAGGTCATAAATTTTTTAAACCCACTCTATTGTCCTTTAGACAACACATTATTCTGCCATTTTAAATAGCTATTAGACTCACAATAAATTAAATCAAGTTATAAACTCTAAAGAGTGGGGAAAAGTCTATTTTTCATAAAAAATACAAAACACTCATTTTTTTGTAGATTCACGCACATACACCTAGGTTCATATCTGTGCACTTTTAGGATTCCCAGAGAGAAGCCTGCATAGCCACTCTCATAATCCCATTCTTAAGTAAACCAATTTGTTGGGAAACGCATTCCTTCCTCAACTACCATATCTTCTCAAAATTATGTCCTCTTAGTCTGGTCTCTTTGGAGAAGAGGACTATCTGGACAAGAACAGCTGTTTGTCCTTTGAAAATGACCTTTCATGTTGAAGACTCTAATGAAGCCAATCCCAACAGACTCCGCTTCCTGGGAAGAGAGTTTACCATTCCTCATTTCTTTTGCCTGGATTTCCCCCCTTACAACCTGTGCTGAATCTACTTTCTTATATGATTACATTTTACTTTCTGGTTGGCAACTGATTACTTTAAAACTTAAAGTTAAACCGTTACCTACTTTTTCAAGAATTACTAACATGTAAAATATGAAAAAATATTAGATACTGAAAAGGGATTTGAATTTCTTGATCAGATTAAAACATTCTGTTCCAGACTTTACTAGCATTTTAATTATGGTCAAAGAGTGCTAAAAGACCTTAATTAAATGTTATTGGCCATGCCTTCTCTTCATTCAGACTTCACTGTGAGTAAAATATTATTGTATACCACGCTAGCCGTTCACAGTCAAGGGCATACTTGCAGTGTGTTAGCGAGGGACAGAAGGAGAGAACTGCTCATCACTTGGTGTGCTGGAGCCAGCAGCTTGGAAATGGATATTTTCCTCATTACTATATGACCAAGAAAATATTGTTAAAAATTAGCCTGTGAAACACACGTATTCCTGTTTTGATTGTCTAATATGTAAGTGCAATATAGCATCCTAACTTGTTTTATATAATTTCACTTTTATTCACATTAAGTCCTCTTAATATAACTAGAGATGCTAAACAGTGTCAGATAACCAAAGCCCAGTATTATTGTTGTTTGGACAACCAGGCAACCTTTGGACAGGTTTCTGGAAAGTAAAGACAGAAATAGGTCTGGTGGAGGATTTTGGCTTGAGGGAGAGGGGTTGTTGGTTGTTATTTTTTGCTTATTTTTGTTTTGTTTTGTTTTGTGGAAGAGACAAGCATTTCTAAAAGCCAACGGGAATAACCCAATTGAAAGGAAGGCTTATGATTACCAAAAAGAATAATTTCTTGTATAAGATCCCCGAGGAGTCAGGCTGGGAGTGAAAGCAGAATTTGCGTTTGGGAGTTATCCTTAGATACAAGAAGAAAAGTACTTCTCTTGTAGCCTAAGGGAAGAAGGGCAGGATGCACAAAGATGTAGGCATATTTATATAGTAGAGGGAAAATGAACAATGTTCTCTCCCATACCTTCTATTTTCTTTGTGAAACAGGAGGTGGGACAACAGGTCTTTGGTAGGGGTTGCCTGGGGTGTCAGATCTCTGAGGTTAACTGAGATGGTACTACAGATACCCGGAGAGGAAGCTGACCCGAGAACCCAGCAGATACCCAGGTGACAACCAGGGCCTCTCTATGACGGATGAGCAAGATGAACTTATGGTGGGACCAATCTGCCTGTGTCATGACTTTTTCCAGGTGCTCTTGGCAGCTGAGAGGGTCACTTAGAGATTAGGGTTCATCTAGGGTTAGGGTTTTGTCAGTCATATGTGAAAAAAATTCAGAATGGCAAGGGAGTTTATGGTATTGTTACACATATTTTAAAATTATAGACCATGGACTCTATGCTGGATGAAATGGGAAGTAAGAAAAGGAGAGGACTGATAGATTAAGAAGTGAGAGAAAGCAGTGAGGTCAATGGAGTAGGTGTCCCCATGAGGCCCCACATGAGAAGGGAAAATAGTCACAGTGACCACAATACATCAGCTGCCCACGTGGCTGTAATATCATCTATTTAACTGTCAGCAGAACGCAGTTATAGTATACAGCATAGATTATACACTGCATAATTTAGGGAAGCTATCCACATATACTGTAATGTACACATCACGGAGTTGTGCAATGGGATGACCCTCTTAGAGACCTTTATACTGTAACTGCATACCAAACAATGCCATAAGATATCCAGAATTCCATCCATTCCCACTTTAGTATAAAAAGAATTGCCCGATCCTAGAAAGTATATGAAAATATGTGGGATTTCCCATCAAGTTGCATGGTCCTGGGAGTTAGACAAGAAGGCATTTCCATTCTCAGGAACCAAAGAAATGCCACATGTAATCAAGTGATCACCTTGTGTGGGAGCTGCAGACAGGCATTATTATAATGAAGAATTGTGGAATGTGTATAACTTGAGTCCAACGATCCTGACTTCATAACCATCTTCTCTGAGTAACTGAGTTGTTGACATAGAAATTATAAGTAAGATTTAGTGCATCTCATTACAGTTATAACTGAGAATCTAGTCAGTGTGCCAGCTGAAATCGCTGATCATGCAGATACAACTGGAGCACGCAGAGAGCAACCCCTAAAATTATATGGGACAATACAGTAGTTTCCTTAGTTTCAATAAAATTTGTCTGAATGTCTGCAAACGCAGACTTCATGCCAGGTCTAAATATTTAGAGTTAAATAAACTCAAATAACTGAGAGTATAATAGTCTTCCTTGATGGAAACACATCTGTCAACTTCAGGAAATTTTAGAATTAAGTACAGAAATTTTGAAGAGAATCAAAGCCACTAAATTAATATTTTTGCTTTAAGGAGTCTGTGCAAAAATTATGTACCTGTAATGTTTAACGGCATTTGGCCCATTCCATTAGATTGCCTTGTAACCACAATTTAAAATAAATAATTAACTTATTTAGAGTTGTGATTTTTAAGTTAAAATGTGATTATGTTCACAGACAGAACTGGATCATTTAAGTGAATTCAGGTTTTTATAAATTTATAAGTTTGAGTATTTATACATTTAGCTTTTAATTATCTTTATAAGAGTTATTTGAGTACTTAAAAAGGTTTCTAAGTTGCTTAATTCAAGTACTGAAGAAAGATATTGGATGATTTAACATATAAAAGCAGTTTAAAAGGTATGGAATTGTTTCATTAACTAAGTATGAAAATGGAACCAAATATTTTTAAAAGGCCTCTTAGTGTGACTACTAAAATCTGCTAGATTTATTAATAGAGTAGTGATATTTATAAGTTGAATTTAAAAGCTCAAGGACTATATCCTAAAGAATTGAAAGCAGGGACTTGAAGAAATATTCGTGCACCCATGTTCATAGCAGCATTATTCACAACAGCCAAGAAGTGGATGCAACCCAAGAGTCTAATAATGTATGAATGAATAAATAAAATACATACAATGGGATATTATTCAGTCTTAAAAAGGAAGGAAATTCTGACACATGCTACAAAACAGATAAACCTTGAGGACATTACTCGAAGTGAAATAAACCAGTTACAAAAGGAAAAAATATTCTGTGACTCCACTTATATGAGATACCTAGAGTAGTCAAATTCATAGAGACAGAAAATAGAATGGTGGTTGTCAGGGGCTGCAGGGAGAGGGCACTAGGTGGTTAGTGTTTAATGGGCATAGAGTTTCAGTTTTGCAAGATGAAAAGAGTTCTGTGGACAGATGGTGGTGATGGCAGCACAACGATGTGAATGTACTTAATACCATGGAACAGTATACTTAAAAATGATTAAGATGGTAAATTTCATGTGTATTTCACCACAATTAAAAAAAAAATCTTAAAGCTCAAGGAGTAACCAGGGAATTGAAATTATATTTAAATAAAACAAATTTGCATTTTTAACACCAAAATAAACTGTGACTCTTTTTCATATACAGAATCATCACTGAGGACACTGCAACATCTCCCTGCAACACTGACCACTTGCCTTGTGATGGATATTTATGTTGTTTACAATTGATTCCAAGTGCACACAATGCCGCATGGGTATTCGTGAACAAAGTTATTGACTACATAATTTGGCTTTCTGTAAGGTAAATTCCTAGCACTTGAATTGCTGGGTCAAGTTTCCAATTTGAAAAATATTCAACTTGTTACATTCTGAATAGGTGGTACCAATTTATACTCTTGACAGTAGTACAGAAGAGAGGCTGTTCCTCACACCTTCTCCAACTCTGAGTAGAGGCAAATGGTTTAATTTTTATTCATTTAATGGGTGAAAAATGGTATCTCGTTGTTCTCAAATTATGACAGCCACTCACTGTCTCTATTTATTGACAATCAAGGGAAGAAAATTAACTCTGTGGCAAGCACTTTACAGCGACCCTTTCTATAAACTGTCTCCTTTTATTCTGAAGTGCTAAAAAAAGTATTTTTGCCATTTTTACAAGTGAAAAAATTAAAAGTCAGAGGTTAAGTCATATGTGGAGAATCAAAGAGCTAGAACAAAGTGAAGCTGATACTGGACTTGGAGATCCACCTCACTCCAAAGTGCTACACCATGCATGCTATTTTCATTAAACTCAAAACATGGATCATCCGCATTCTCAGCTTGTGAAGTTCTGCCTTCTCCTAACGGACCTTTACCACCCCTAAGAATAATCTCCTACCTCCCAACTTGGAAGCCCAGTCTTGCTTTGCTTCTGGTTTCTCCCAAAGATGAGTCTCCATCTAGCCATGTTATATTAGGGAGAAATTTTCTCCCTGAACATTGAGAGAAACATTAAAGACTTTTGCTTCTGCAAACAGATGAGTAACTATTTTAATTACCACAGTTGCACTACATTTTGTTTCTACATAAAACCATTATTTATCTCAGTGGAATGTGGACTCAGTAAAGAAGGACCCCTTTCACCATCCTCTACAGTTTTCTAAAGCACAAGGCTACTGCTGACATCAAAGGGCTCTTGAAGAATGAAGAGGCAGGAAAGATAATTAGGTGCTGGCCAATGATGCAAACAAAATTGCTATCTTTGATGTCACGTTTCATAAGGATGAAGGTTATCAAAGATGTGGTCCTAAAATTCATGGCCTATGAACTTAAAGTGCGCTCTCCCAAGAGCAAAACTAATTAACTTACTTTAAGGACAACAAAAAATGCTGAAGATTAAAAACTAACAAGATTATTTAAGCAGAAGGATATTTGAAGAAGATACCTTTTCTTTTGAAAAGATAAGGTTTTTGAAGAAGAAAGTTAAAAGACAAAAGTATTTTGTCATGAGTGAATAAGTGGGCCAGAGACATAAATGATTAACAAAAAAGATGGATCATACACAAGTCAAATCAACAAAGTACCAAATTTTATGGTATCTGAGAAAAACCAATAGTATACTTAAGTAAGTGTGAATAATTCCAGGGAAAAGTGATATGTACTCACAAAACATTTATCCATTATCAACAAAGTCAGAAATAGAATCAATGGAAACCAGTGCTTGAACAGATCTTATATATCCTTTGATCCAAACACAGGTCACAGGACTGGATTACATTGGCAGTGAATAAAATGTTAGGCACAATTTGCTGACAGAGCCTTTATACAATAATATGAATCCAATGTACTATTTTCTTATTGAAATTTCTGTCTAAATCTACTCCTCCTGAGCCATATAAGCAGACATTTACATGTTCCTGAGTCAATCAAACCTAATAGGTCACACTCTTCCCAGGAAACATGATGTACTACATGATCAAAAAACAAAAGCCCCTCTCTATGATTCTGTCCTGACATATGGCTTTCAGTATAACATCTAGCTAGAGGGGCTGGGATTTCTCCTGAAGAGAGGGCAAATGCCATGTAATTCATTATTTGGGTTTTAATTATTTGGAAGTTTTAGGGAACTGCTAAAGAGCAAGGAAGACCATAGATCATATGGCCATCTAAGAAGACATAGGTAGCATCTATCAATGGATCCATTTGACCTGCAGAGGGAGAAGCCCTGCCTCCGTGGCCTGCTGCATGAAGAAGAGCAGGTGGTCAACAGATTCTGCTGGCACTGGTGGTCCAGCATGGGCGGTGGTCTCCACTGGTGAAGTGAATCATTCTGGCTCTCTGACTGGAGTCTTATACTTGTTCCTTATGCATAAACCCCAGGAGAGGCTCAAGAGCAAAGAGATCACCCTGTGACAGCTCAGCAGAAAGGTTATAGTACTGCAATACCAGCTCAGCAAAACAAAAATGACCGTATCTCACACAGCCTGCAAGTTTGTAGTTACCAGAGAAACCCATGTAGCCTAACTGGTATTGGTACTGAAGGAATTTGCTTCATGAATAGACAAACACTGTCTTTGGTTCAGGACAGTAAACCCTTTCAACATTCAGACTCAACAGAAGAATGAAAACACAAATGGCCACTGCTTTAAGCTAAGTGAGTTGTCCAGAAGATCAGATGGAAGAAACAGCTTACAATACAGAGCAAAATTTCTAAGAACTTAATACCATAAGTAAAAAATGAGACTTAGAGGACAGAGACTAGAGACCAAAATGTGAATAATATGAATTCCAAAATAAGATTTAAAGAATAAAGAAATAATAGGAAAAAATTTCCTAAGCTTAAAAAATAGCTTTACATTTTCTGGTTAAAATGACTCATGGTGTCCTAGAAAAGAATAATGAAAAAAGGATATACCCCAAAAAAAGAGCCCCATGAAGTCTCTGAAGCTCTGAACACTAACACTAAAAGAAAAATATATATACATCTTTCCCTTTCCAGAGAAAAAGAACAGGCTACCTACAAAGAAGACGAAATAGCCTAGAATCAGTGTCATCATTTGTAGTATGGAGAGTTAAAATACAGTGAAACATTTACAGGTTATTAGTTTATAACTTTTGAGAAAGGATTCTTGAAAAAAAGAGAGCCATCTGATAAGATAAAATTTAATAACAGCATGAAATAATGTCAGGAATTGGGGGGTGATGGAGGTATTTGCCATAATGAGAACTTGGAAATAAATTATTCCTAAGATCTCAACTTGGGACTGGGAGATGTGAACAAGTCAAATGTCTTGGGGGTAAGAGGAACAGGTATTACTTAATTTCAATAGTATACAAAAGTTGTGAGAGGAATAGAGGTTTCAGTGTAATGGTGAAAGATAGGAAGGTAATCACTAGTTTAAAGAAGACTATAATAGAATGTCTTAATTAAGGAAAAAGGGCAGTGGAAGTAAAGAAGTGAAATATAATTGATTAAGCCAAAAATTATAATAAAGGTGAAAAGAGAGAAAAATCACAAAATATAATGACATATACATAAAGTAAAATAGTGGAAATAAATCATATATTTAAATCACAATAAATATGAGTATTCTTAGTTTTTAATCACCCAAATAAATCATCTAGATATGATTAAAATAACAAAAATCAGTCCTATTCTCTCTATAAGAAAACCATCAAAATGAAGTGATAAAAAAGAGCAGAAAACAGAAGGACAAAGAAAAATCAGGGAAAATATAAATGACATAAAGCAGAAGTAGTAATAATCAATATCAGATAGAGTGGAATTCAAGGAAAAAAGCATTAACTGAGTCAAAACAGAATATTATATACGGTAAAAAATTACAATTCATTAAGACAATATAAGATTTACACACTAAAACTATAGTGAAATACCAAGAGCAAAAACTTCTAGAAACATAAGGAGAGCTTCAAGTTATAAAAGAGATCTTTTAAATTTGACAGATCAAGGAGACAAAAAATAAGAACACAGTCAAAAAGCTTGCCTTAATGGATGGATTTACAGTTTTGTACTATACAAACAGAGAATGTGATATTCTTCTTTTGTTTTCATGGAACATTTATTAAGGTGATCAAATACTTGGTCATAAGCACACCATTATTTCAGTGAGAGTCAATAGATCCCTGGGGTATCTACTGAATATTTTCTCTTCTACAGTGTGAGAGTCTGAAACTTTCCACAGCTCCTTGCACAGGATTTTTAAGTAACGTGGCTGATGACATTCACCAGAAAAGAACACCTTGTGTTCTCTTTTTAAAGGGATCACAACCAACTTTTTAAACTGTAGCATCTGTGACATAAAATTGAGTATTTTAGAGAAAGAAATTTTAGCAGTCATAAAATGTCACACCAATGTGGTTTGTTATAATCTATAGCTGCACTGTCCAAAACAGTAGCCACTAGCCACATGTGGCTTTCTAAATTTTAACTTTAAAATTAAATTAAATTAAATTAAATAAACATTCAGTTCCTCAGTCACACTAGCCACATGTCAAGTGCTTAAGAGCCACATGTGGTTAGTGGCTACCATACTGGCAGAGCAAACAACACTTGCATCATCTCAGAAAGGTCTACTGATGCACATCAGAGTAGCTGTCTTCCAACACCACAGGGAAATGGAGAATGAGACAGTGTTTAAGAGGTTACGTTTGAAACTATAAATCATTCCTATCCCTTTTTAGTGCCTACCATGAAGTTTGTGCAGGGCATTATACCCATCATTTAAGGTTATCTGTACAATAACTTTATTTGGTTGGCACGAATAGCTTTCGTTTACAGATGATACTAGGCTTAGACAGGTTAAATAAACTGCCCAAAGTCACAGATGGTGCATAACAGAGCCAGAAGTGGAATAACAAACGTATCTGACACCAAAACGCATACTCTTCACCACCACAATCTCCTACCTCCCCGCAGCATTGATCATCATGAGGAGAGGGAGGCGGGGGCAGTTCCTGTGTTTGATCTGTGGTTCCTGCTCTGCATTAAATGCCCTTTTCTGTATACATTTATTCTTTCCCTGGCTGTAAGCCTGTACTCCCTTTATTCAGATAATAAATGAAGCCTGGCTTATTAAATGCTTGACTGGCCACTTTGATATGCCTCCAAAGAGAGCCACCATGTCTCAGATGGCTGCATGTCCACCTGGATTTAGACTTTCTCCTACTGTCAGTGTACAAGTACTTCTCAGCTATGGGAATTCTCAGCAGGCACTCTATGGCATTATGGCCCAACCGACTTCAAATCCTATCAGCAGCTGAGCTTCTGTTCTGAGTAGATGGACTACAAACAAGTGTCACTTAGACTCTGGGAGAGGTTGCAGCACCAGGACTGCAGACAAGGCTGAACAAGTGTCTAGGAAGCCAGACACAGTATCTACAGAAGGCAAAACTAATTGCTCAGGGAACTTCCAAAATAATCTGCAGAATTAGGTCTGTGCTGGGCTTTGTTGCCAGCTTCCCAAAAGGTATCCAGGCCATTCTAGACGAAGCACACAAAAGTATTTTCAGCACTGTAAAGTATTATTTAAATTTTAATTACTTTCAATAACAACTTTTAGAGATGGAAAACCCTTAGAAATTATTTGATCTGATCACGCGATTAAGAGATAAGGAAATAATGTCCCGAAAATTTCAGCAACTGGCCCCAAGTCAAAAGGATTTGATGTAACAGCTTAGGCCTCCTGACTCATTCTCTTGCAATATTCAACATAAAATGGTAATCTGAAGCTTACAACTGATAGAATCTGAAATGTCAAGGGCTTTTCATGACAAAATACACCTGATGAGTTGAGATCCAGAAATACGGTCTAACTCAATATTTCCCAAAACGTGGTCAATGGAACACCAACTCCACAGACTATTAGGAGTATTATGTCAAAAAAGGATTCTGTGGTCAAACAGAGTTGAACAAAGACAGAATTTGTGTGTGTGTATATATGAAACTACACAACTTTCAGGAGCCCTTAATGTCCCTATGTACATTATTAACTGCCAGGAGGAGGCTATGGTAGGCAATTTTCAAAATTTATTTGCTCATAAAATATTTTTATTCAATCACATTCCTCAAGACTAGTGTGGGATGAAACACACTTTGGCAAACACTTATCTAACTTTATCAGCAGATGAATCCCTTGTCCTATCCTCAAACATGGCTGCCTGAAATCGATTTAATAAAATATCTTTTGAGTAATTGGCTTTCCTCCAGATGACATCACTACTAACATAAATATCACAGAGAACTTTAGGAACTTGTGACATGGTTATAGCACTCAAACTTTCTTAGCAGTTGCCAAACTATTGTCTAAACTGCTAATAGTATTGAAAATATTTATAAGTGATCTTAGTTCAGAGGTTTTCTGTTTCCTTGCATTATTCTTCTTTATACCAAAAGTCACATCCATTCGTCTAGGACCTAAAATCTGATGTCCCATAATTGGTGATGTACATGGCCCCATATTCCTGTGTGGGATTTTGTCACCAATGTAACGCAGAGGAAATAGTGACATGTACAGAGATAGAGTAATATTATATCACTACTGTAAATACATCACATATTTTTACTTTTCTGATCATCAAAACATCACCATGACAGGGGCCGGCCCAGTGGCATAGTGGTTAAGTTCGTGTGCTCCCCTTCGGTGGCCTGGGGTTCGCAGGTTTGGATCCCAGGGGGAGACCTATGCACCGCCTATCAAGCTGTGCTGTGGCAGGCATACCACATATAAAGTAGAGGAAGATGGGCATGGATGTTAGCTCAGGGCTAGTCTTCCTCACACAAAAAAAAAGAAAACAGCACCTTGACATAAGTACTATTATAATACCCATTTTAGATAGGAGGAAACTGAGGCACAGAGAAGTTAGGTAACTTGCCCAAAGTCACAAAGATAGTAAGTGGGAGAAAAAGATGGGATAAAGATTCACACAATTAGCTTTCTCAAATTTCTTTTTAAAGCTACTAATGGTAATGAGGTGAGATATCTATGTTTACTCCACTCGATACTGAGATTTTCAAGGAGTTTATCTTCTATCTGGAAACCTCCACAGGTAAACTGTCATATTTTGCAGCTCAAGCATTATATGCACATAGAAGCACTTAGCATAGTGGTTAAGAGCACAGGATTGCAGGCAGACAGTTCTGGATTCACAACCAGAGCCCAGCTTCACAAATTTCTTGCCCATAGTCTTGAATAAGTTACTTAACTCAGTCTCCTTATTTGTAAAATGACTATCACAAGAGAACTTTACTTACAGCTTACGATGTGGGTGTGTACATGTCATGAGAGAAAATTCTTAAGTGCTTAGCACAGTGCCTGGCTTTCAATAAATGCTCAGCACTTGGTAGCTGTTCTTATTATCACGGCTATCTGAGCTACTAATAAACATTTTAGAGCACTCTCTAGTTTACAACACACTTTCCTATGATTTATCTCTTTACAGCCACTACAGTGACATTGCAAGATGAAGGATGAGGGAGGTAGAAAAGCCTACACAAACCTCACTGTGGCTTTGTTCCTCATTATTATATATGAATACAATTTTCTTGGATGTGAAAGCTGGAAGAAACCACTTAAATGGATAGCAGGATCCTTCCAAGAAATAATACACTTCCTTACGGAGTGATTTTCTCTATTATTCAAACTCCCTCAAAGATCTGTTTGGAATCAAAGCCAGGTTTCACAGCCTGAAAATTAATACTGTGCAGCCAGAAATAAATTATTTTGCAAAGAGAAATACCAGACCCACATAATTTTTACTCAGTGAAAAAAAAAATCTCCCTTTTTACCTCGCCAGAAAGTACAATGGACAAATATAAAAGCACGACATTTATCCGTTTATGTGGTCTGTAAAAGAGAGCACCCCTTTTGATTCATGACTCTCAGCCTTTATTCCAGCAGTACTGCTCTGGCCTGGCAAGAAAAGCACCATCATCAATTTGTAATTAGCCATGACATTATCTGGTTTTCAGATTATCTGTTTCTACCTGCAGCCTCTATCTCCTTGCCAGGAGACTATGCCTTGTGCCACTGAGAGCAGGCCCTCGGTAGGGAGGAATTATGGCACAGAATAGGAGATTGTAAGTGTCCGAGCTTATGGGAGAGGCTCGGACTGCCTAACGATGAACATCAAAGGAAACTCCAGTTAATCGCCCACATGTTTCCAAACTTCGCTAACATTCCAGATATAAAAAAAATCCTCATGCTTAAGTAAATTTTAAAATTTCCAACCAGATGTGTGCTAGGTTGAGTATGTGTCTCTGGTTGCCTTTAAAAATTAGAAGATTATGATTCTTATTATTTTATATTATCTACTTATACCTTCTGCCTCTAATTAGTAAAGGAAAGCAAACAAAATTTTCTACTGGAAAAAACATCTTCCTCGAGTTTCTATAAATATACTCACACATTTCATATTATCGTTTTTGGTATATAGTATAAAGGTTGTGCCTATCGTATTTTTACCCATTAAGCAAGTTGTTCCAATTCCTAGGTAACTAAAGAATGCTTATCTTAATATATAGAGCAGAAATAATAAATTCCATGGGGTTTCCTTACCTAATCATACTTTTTGAGGACAAATTAAACTGTTTACCAAAAAGGCTCTATTTTAATTCCCCATAAGTTTGAATAGCTGAGATGGACAGGACCACTGTAACATTGTGTTGAATATTGTTTCATTCTAAAGCTGGACTACCAACAAAAATGGATTCATAGAGTTCATGAAAATCATGGTCAAAATACCTTTTGAGCCATGTAGAGAAAATGTGAATATATTTGGCCAGTCCTACATCCAAACTTGTTTCCCGTTTAGGAGAAATCTCCATTGTGTGAGTCCTAGTGGGAAGAAGTGATGCAATGACACATATTTAGAAATTTTTCTCAGCAGCAAGAGGACAGTGGAGGCAGCAAAGGACTAACTGGGACTAACCAGCCAAGACCTCAGCCAAGTTTTCTGCTGGTAGCTTCCCTTGGCTCTTACCTATTCTCCAAGCTTGCTTCCTCAGACTGCCTGTAGATTCGATATCTACCCAACTCCTTTCCATTGCATTCTTTTTATTATTTTTAATTCCATGAGCAAGATTTGGTTTCTGTCTTTTGCAAGCAAGACCGCTAACTGATTCAGGTAGCACCCTATTCACAATGGAAATTTTAAATTAAGTTTAAAATGCTAGCTAAAATTTAAGGGCTCTACATAATTTTTTCCACTTGTATTCTTAGAGGTAGGGAGTGAGGTTCATAGGCAGCTATCATTCTTTGAATATTATGGTCTGAGTTTTGATTAGAATTTTAGAACATTGATATATTAATATTATGCACTAGAGTCCCAATTTTTTAATCTTTCCACGTCACCTGCAAAACTAATATCTAAGATGTTTAAATGAGGCTCAATCCTTACAAAGGTACATGTGGTTATTTTAGCAAAGATTCTTTATAATCATTATAATGTGAAAACCTGCTCTTGTCTAATTCATACTAACTTGCCAAGATGTGAGACCAACCATGAGGTTTCCAAAAGATATGAGCAAGAAATTAGATGGGCTGCACTGATTTAGGGTTGACATGAATAAAAGGCACTTTATGAAAGGTGACATCCAACAAGTTACAGAGAGAACACATACGAGCTGAAAATGAGATCCAGCCTTTTGGAAAACTACCTGGGCCTGGCTAACTCTTTAACTTATCTTCGAAGAGGCTGACAGTCCCAAAGCAATCTGTTACACTTGGGGCAGCAGACTCAGGAAAGCTTAAAGTCTGCCCATTTCCAAGTTCTGAATTTTCACTAATTCTACATTAAAACCTTAATGAACAACTCAAGACAGATAAGTTCATGGGATACATAAAATATAATGACTTGAAATCCATAAAAGTATTCCAAGCATTGAAAAATGAGATGCCTGAGGGGTAAGGCTTCAGGGGATTTTAATATTTTGTATGAATTGAGGGTTCTTAAAACATTTTACTTTGATAATAGCTGGAAAAAATTAGAAGTATATAGCAATTCTCTTCAACAACATAATCCTCTTTAAAGAGTAGACGAATCTGGTTGCCAGTAGAGGCTACTTAACAGCATTTCAATCCTTCTATCGTGTGTGACTTGGCTGCTATGAGGTAACATTTTCCACCACATCTGTGATGGAAGTCTGTGAGTGACTGGGCTGTCTACCATACTCCCAGAAACTGAACTGCGTATGGAATGGGCAAGGCGTTAAGAGTGGGAGAAAAACTAACTGTTTAGTGTAGAAGTTCACCTGATTTTTTTTTTCAGATTTTCACAGAATTACAGTTTTTTTATACTGTTATATTATCCATACTTGAGTACATTCATTCCTGTTCATATTCTCTCTCTCTCAATGTTATTCTAATTTTTAAGTTATTACTTAAGCATTAAGCAAAGAATATTTAATATTTTAACATACCTAGAAATTAGATACTTTTAAGTAGAAATAATGAGATTAGTAAAAAGGAATTAGTTAAAACTAAAATCTTCTACATAAGAAAAATCACCATAACTGAAACTTCAAAGGCAAACAATAGTCTAAGAGCAGAAAGCTGAACCATAAAAATATATATTATATATATATACATATACACACTTACAGACATAAACAGAATTAATGTCTATAGTATATATAGTATATAAAAGATGCATACAAATTAATAAGTAAAGGCAAACACCTTTGGAAAAATAGAAAAAATATTAATAAACAATTCACAGAAGAGAATAAATGGTTGATAAATGTACGAAAAGATGTACAAATTCATCCTCAGAGAAACAAAATTAAAACAATGAGGTATCATTGGATACACATCACACAGGCCAAGAAATGTGGCAAGCACTGTTCTAAGCACCTTACATATTTTACGTCATTTACTCCTCATGAAAACTTTATAAGGCATGACTATTATTATCCTCACTTTACAGATGAGGAAAGTGAGGCACAGAGAGGTTAGGTAATATCCCAAAGTCAACAAGCTAGTAAGTGGCAGTCCATGCAGCCCAGTTTCTCAACCCAACAACACCAAGTGTTGGATAATACTGGATAAGATTGTACTGGTTAAGAGAGGGCCATGTTCATGGTCAAGTGAACTGTTCTGGAGAGCAATCTAACAATAATTAGTAAGTTGAAGATGCTTACGTACAATCTTGTTTAGTCAAGAGAAACTCTTGCATATATGCACAAGGGAACATTTTTTAAAAAGCTCATTGTAGCACTTTTTTATTGGGAAAATGAGACAGAATTTAAATGTCTATCCGTAAAAGAATGGATAAATAAACTGCTTTACATTTATGCAATGGAATACTGCCCAACAGTTAAAATGAATAAACTAGTTCTATATGTATTAACATGGGAAGATCTCAAAAACAATGTTGAATGAAAATAAGTTGGAGAATACACATAGACCGATAGCATTTATGTTAATTAAAAATATAAAACAATGACATACATTGTTTATGGAAACACTGAATATGGTAAATGTATAAAGAGCATGGACTAAATACACTACAAGTTCTAGTGGTTACTTCTAGAAAAGGATGGGAAAGGGGGAATCAAAAGAACATAGGGGATTTCAGTTTTACCTGTAAAGTTTTGTTTCCTTTGAAAAGGAGAAGAAAGAGCAGAAGTGATCTGAAGCAATTTTTTTAAAGTTAGTTTTCTTTTCATTTGGTGGTATGCACATGAAAGATTTCTTGAAATGTCCTTTGTTATGTTCCAGACTTTTAAAATTATCCAACATATTCTACTTAAAAAGATCACTTAATTCAGAACAGAGCATTCCTAAACAACTGAGTGAACAGGGGAAATTCTGTCCTATTTTCCAGGACTAAATCAAACTTATCATTTAAGTACAGAATTTACTAAGAGGCATTTCTCAGAGTTTATATAACTGCAAGAGATCAGACATATCTCACTAATGCTCATATATAAAAATAACTTTAGGGTTAGAATGTTATGTTATCTTCCCTATATTCTTTTACCCAGCAATTTAAATCCTTAGACTTCTTTCTCTTCTAAGAGCTATCAAAGACAAGCCAAATCATAGAAGAAACAAAACACAGTTGTTCTTATAAACTCAGAAGCCTTAATATTAAATGAAAGTCCTCTAAAAAAATTAGTATATCATGACTCCTTATTCCACACAATGGCACACCTACCAGAAATGGAGTACAATATGAAAAATTTTCACAATCTAAAGATAGCCCCACTGACAACAAATGAAAAAATTAAAGTGAATGATAAATAATTAGGAAAAATATTTCCAGCATATTGGTCACTATTACCACATTAATATTTTTGGAAGACCGAGCTAACATCTGTTGCTAATCTTCCTCTTTTTGCTTGAGGAAGACTGGCCCTGGGCTAACATCCGTGCCCATCTTCCTCCACTTTATATGGGACGCCGCCACGGCATGGCTGAGAGGCAGTGCATCGGCGGGCGCCCGGAATCCGAACCGGCGAACCCTGGGCTGCCAAGCACGAACTAAACCGCTGCGCCACTGGGCCAGCTCCCCACATTAATATTTTTAATCAAAGACAGACAGAAAATTATTCAAAACAATGACTCTCCTAACCAATATTTAATTGTACAAAAAACTATTCACAACACTCCAGTTCCATTGTTCTTTTATGTCTTCAAAACACAGTCCCCTCTTTCCTACCTCAGGGCTTTTTTTCCTATGCAGTCTCCTTTACGAAGAACTTCATTCCTCCAACTCTTAAAATGGCTAGTTCCTTCTCATCCTTCAGGCCTGTGCAAGTCATTAGTGCTGCTCATCAATATCCATTTTTCCTCTCTTTTCAGACACATGGAAAACTGTACATGCTTGACCTCTTTAAAATTAGATATAGCTATGTTATGTGACTTTTTGTGGCCAATCATATGAAAACAGATGTCACTTCCAGGCAAAGCCTCTAAGTCACCATATCCTCTTTCTTTGCTCCGGTAACGATGGAGGCATGTGTCGAGATGCCGTCTCCTTCACTCTGAATCCCTGAGTAACTATGATGAACAAAGGTCCCCTGATGACTCACAGTGGACGCTGATTATGTAGAGTGAACAGAAATTAGCCTTTGTTTATTAGGTAAACAAACTACAGAGTCTTTAATGTTGTTTGTTACAGCAGCATAACCTAGACCATCTTGACTAATGCAAGGTCTCAGATTAAATGGCATCTTTTTCGTAGTGGAATTTCTTGTACAATCATTTGAAATCTCTTTAATCCATTAGCTTAGAAATCTCTTTGTTTCCCTCAGAGCATTTATCACTATATAAATATATATTTTTGGGGGGTGGGAGAGATTGGCCCTGCACTAACATCTGTTGCTGGTCTTCCACTTTTTTTTCCTTCCCAAAGCCCCAGTACATAGTTGTGTATCATAGTTGTAGAGTTATGGCTGTTCTATATGGGACGCTGCCTCAGCATGGCTTGATGAGCAGTGAGTAGGTCTGCGCCCAGGATCTGAACCAGTGAACCCAGGGCCACTGAAGAGGAACGTGAGAACTTAACCACTACACCACCGAGCTGGCTCCAATACAAATTTTTTAAATGTATTGTTTCTCTGTTTTAAATTTTTCCAAACAGACTGTAAGTATCATACAAAAGAGATTTCAAATGTCTTGGTTATAGATGGTTTCCACTATAGCACAGTGACCATCAGATGATATCTTCTTAGTAAATATTTGCTAAATGAATGAATGTTTCACATTATTTAATTTAAAATAATATATTAGGTACTTTACATATTTTGATACATAGTCAACATGCTTGGGCAAGAAATTACAATGACAACAAAGAGTTAAAATGCATAATAACTTCTCACAACACCTAAAAAGTCCTAAATCTGAACATCCATATGACATATAAACTATGTATTTTACATTTGAGACACAACCACTTCAATTTAGACAACATTAATTACAGGGAAAACTTTATCATAAAAAATCATTTCATATAAACTCAGATGTAGTGCATGTAAGCAGAGTGTAGCCTTAAATTTACCCAATATATAAAAAGTCATACAAGTTATAAAAATGACATTTTATTGAAGTTATAAAGAACACATATACTAAGCTAAAGTCCTTACCCTCCCGCTAGCAATTTAATAAATGTTTCAGTCATATTTACGACCACTTCATTTTCCACATATCTTTTGTTGCCAGGATAAAACCTTAGGAGTTCATGCTTCAATAACCCAGACTCAAGAATCTATTACAAAAATGAATTTTAGGCTGGCATGCACTGAAGCCCTAAATCTTCTCGTTAACTGCCAGGGTGTAAGGCAAAAATGGTCAGGTTGCTGTACTAACAGTCTTTGTCAGCTGCCCTACTTTTGCCAATGACTGCGGATTGTCAGTGAGCCGCAATCTATCATATATTTTGTGGTCGAGTTTAGCATGCCTGGAGGTCTCAGCTCAATAACATTTCAAGATCTACCTTCAGACAAGGCAAAATGCCAGTGGTAGGAAGCAAATTTAGACTAAATATGTTAAAAATGAATATGTCTATACAATCATGCTAGATCAGAGTCAATAATGGCAATTACACCTGTGGCAATTTAGCTTGGATTCCTACTCATTAAGAATTATTTGACCAAGATAGCCCACAAAACACCTGATCAAATTTTATTTGGAATATTTGTTCCTATAGAAATTATTTAGCTATATTTTCCTCTGATTTGGATTCGTTTGTCTCTTTTACATGCTTTTCATCTCTTATTTTCAATTCATGACATTTAAAACATTTTTTTTCTTTCTGTTCTACTACAGAAATGTTTAATGTACTCAGGCGGCACACGCTTCTTTACTGTAATGATGTTTAAAACCCTGGCTTTCGAGTAAATGTGTTTGTATCTATACCGTGTAATCATGAATGAAAATATAACAAATAAACCCATTTTTAAAAGGAAAAGAATTGTGATTCTTTATAATAATAAATATATTAGCAAATAATTATAAAGTACTTATATGCATCAGGCACTGTTCTAACTACTTTGTGTAACATTATTTACTTCTTATAGTGAGGTAGGTGTAATTACTATACTCAGTTGACACATGAGGAAACAGAGGTTCTCAGAGGTTAGGTAGTCTGTCCAAAGCAATACAGCAGCACACACACACAAAAAAGTGTGTGTGTGTGTGTGTGTTATTAGTTATAATGCATGGCCAGGAGAACAATATAGTATAGAATAGAAGTATAGTAGAAAGAGTAGGCTTTGGGTCAGACACATCTGGGTTCAAATCTCACTGCAATCATTTACTAGTTTCCTGACAGTAATTTAGTGAAATAATTCATGGAAAGAATTTACCACATAGTAGGTGCCCATTAAAAGATAGCTATTTATCATACCATTATTTAGACATGTCTTCAATAATTTTCTGTTAATGGTCAGCATTTTCTAAGCATTGTACAATAAACATGCATTATTTTTATAATCAGAAAAAAATAAATCTTATAAAAAAGTAATTTTATTACATTGACAATTTGAGATTAGAGCCACACCCAGATCAAGTATTAAAAAAGAAAACTGACCAGTTTCATATCAACTTTATTTCAACATATGTTAGTCATAGTGATGGTGAGAAAGGCTTATGGAAAAGAAGTGTTGGTCATGAGAACTTCCACTGGCATTTCTGCCGAAGGCGAAACCAACAAAATTGGGATGAATCGTAGAAACCAAAGCCAATGCAATAAGAACCAAAATAAGAGAATAATAAAAATCTCCAACCCATTTCTTAAAATTCCACAACTTATAGTCTCTCAAAATGAAACTGAAAAACAAGAGTTTACTCTTTCATACTTGAAAATATTTTCTGTACTGCAAAGTGTAAATATAAACGTTAATGCCCACATTGAGGCATTAAGTACGTAATGTAATGCATGGGCGATCACATAGGTTTATGTACTCAGGGGATACACTTCATTTCTAAGTTCATCCCTTTACATCCAGGTACACGATTTAATATTAGCAGTAACCAGGTAGACTATTTAATATTAGCATATAATATCAATTTATATGAACAATAAATAGCAATTTTTCCACTTTACTGTTTGATGGCTTCTATGAAAAACAAACAGGTTACTCATCAATTCCTTAACCACCAGTCATGCAGAAATCTTGGAATGCATTTTTTCCTTCCAAGTACAGTGTGCTCCTAAGCTTTTGCTGACCTATTTCCATAATTGTTATTTAATCCAATACTCAGAAAAACCTTCACCGTATGTAATTTCTTCAAATGTTTAACTGATGAGGATAACACCTCTGGTTCAGAGAAAATGGTAACATGAGGTAAACAGAGATAAACTCACATTATAAATTTTAAGTTAAGAATACAAGGAGAAAATTAATTTTCAAAAAGAGGAAAGACCTCCTTTTTTGGAGTTACAATTAAGGAAAGGTACAAACAGTCTGTACTAGTTTTAAAACTGACTTTTATAAGTTTGAATAACCTTTAAAAAGGACAACAAGCTATTTACTTTCTAAAGTATAACTGGAATTTTCTTGATAAGATATTTAATTTTTCTGCAATGCAATCAAATGTTCTTAGGACATTGTAAGCTATGCTCCAGGCAGTGACAGACCTTGAGATTCTGTTGCGATTTACTGAGAACAAAGCAGGTTATTGGCGAGAGTACAGCTGGCATGTTTCCTTGCAAGATCGGGTGGTAACAGAGCTTAGGGAATAATCGCATTTTGTCCACACAGGAACTGGAGCAAGTGAAGACTGCCAGGGCTACTATGTCATTAATGCTACCAGAGCCCAGAACAAGCCACAAGCCTGAGGGCTTTGGCACAATGCTGTCATTTAGTTCATAGACAATCTTCTTACTCTTTAATAGCACTAAAGTTATTTCTTCCAAAGTCATTCCAATCTCCAAAGAGGGTAATTTTCTAATGTTAAACATAGGGAGGGAATGCAACAACAGCAACAAACCAAGAAAAAGCCCACCTTGAGGAATAAAGGAAATTGGCCACGAGTTTTAAAGGTGAAAAACCAATCTCTGAATGACAGGCATTTTTTTCTCAACCTGAACCAAGATGATTCTAATATTTAAATCCTATTGAGGGAAATAATGCAGAGTTTTTTAAAATACTTTTCTGAGCCATTCTCTATCACAACTATTTCTAATAAACAGGATGATAGTTTTTTAGTTTTGATCCACGACCTACAAATTCTCTGCAGTTATTATTTCGTAATTTGAATGAAGTCTCTCCTCTCCTAACATCATTTAAACGTATTGAGATTCACACCAAAATGACACTTATATTTCCTCTCCATCTCACTTGGTCAAACTCAGAAATGCTCAGATAAAACTGCAATTATTTAGTGAAAATAATGTTAACATATGTTCATTCTATTTTCTCTCTCCCAGAACTCTTCTTGCTCTTCCTTGAATATAGTTTAATCATCCACTATAACCTGGAAACGTCCTCATTTAAAAAGGGCAATGACTTTTACTCAGAGCCAAGAATCATCTTCTCTCTCATTGTCCAATAGCTGATTGTTTCTGAAAGTCGGAAGGAAATTAGCCATGTAGGTAATAAACATGATCAAGGAGACTTCTGAATTAATATTAATAGTTAATTAATTAATAGTGCACCTATTCTACACTGACAGGTAGTCACATAATTACATGGAACTGTTTCCATGATGCCAGAGACCTGCAGTCCACATCTAATAAATAGGGTAAAAGTTGCACTAAAATATGTAAGTAACTTATTTATTAGGATGTGAGAAAAACTGGTAGATTAGATAAAACTTTATTTTGAACTAAAAGTGTAAAAAATTCAATGTCCAGTTCAAAACCATGCAATGAAAAAGAATGCAAAGGCAAGCAATAGAAATAAGTGTACCTCAGAAGATATCCCCTAAGTAAGTGCTACATGGCTTTCACTGTCTTAATTACTAGGCATCTGAGGCTACACAGACAAATAAAACATGAGCGCTGGCCTTAACATGCTCACAGTCTGTTAAGGCAACTTTGACAAATACAGAAATGGCAAATACCAGATGTGTATAGTAAGTGCAATGGAAGAATAAGAGAGGGGGACTGATTCTCAACCTTGAAGTCTTGTCATGAAGCACCACAGAGGGAAATCCAGGCAGAGAGAGTATCAAGTACAGAGGTGCAGGGGTGAAAATGGAGGGCATGTTTGAGATGAGAAAATTACTTCACTGTGGCTGGAGTAGGGTGTATACTGGGAATGGAGGGTTGAGGAAATTATCAGGTACGAAAGAAAAAGGGTAATAATAATGATAATAATAGCAGCTAACACTTTTTGAGCACTCAATAGGTTTCAGGCACTGGGTAAGCACTTGACAGGCATCATGTCATTGAAACTTCACAACTCCCCTAATGAGTCTTATTCTTGCATATGATCTAAGGTTCAGAACATTAATGGCGTGCAATCATAACATAAAGGACCTTCTATGTCAAGTTAAGTAATGTGGACTTGATCATATGCTAACAGGAAGCCAATGAAAATATTTGGTTAGTTTAGTACTTTAGAAAATTCCTTAACTGGAGAAGACGTAGAAGAAAGTAAACTCTGAAGTCTGTATGAACTGAAAGGATGACTGCTGAAATGGTCCAGGAAAGAGAAAGGGGCCGAAATTAAGGCATTAGCATTGTACTGAAGAAAAGGGTATGGATTCAAGTGACATTTCAAAGGCAGAATGGACAAGATTTGGTGACATATCTCGGGGGGGAGGTGAGAAGTGTCAAGAATTACTGTGAGGTTTTTAGCTTGGATGACTAGGTGAATGCTGATGACCTTACCTGACTTGATGAATATAGAGAGAAAACCAGAATTCTAGGGAATGACAGCAGGTTCAGTGTAAGACATGTTGTGCCCGAGATGCCTGTGAGACAGTTACACAACTTTTTCCAGTAAACAACAGCAAATACGGTCTGAGACTCAGTATAAGCTAGAAACAGAGATTTCAGAGGAATAGGTGAAAAGTAAAACCTAGGGATGGAGTGAGATTGCTGAGAGGAAGGAACTGGTCCAAGAAAGAATCAGAGAGGGAATAACAACACTGAATGGACAAAGAGATGTTTTCTTTAAAAAGTGGTCAGAGAAGAAAAAAGTTGAAGAATTAGAAAACAAAATATTAAAAGGGTAGATTTTTGTACATAGAAAGAATTCATAGGGAGAAAATGACAGCATGAGGAACTCTATTTACCTGGTCTCCAGCAAAACAACCATAACTGCTAAAAAATATTTTCAGAAACAACTATTTTAAGTCTCTGAATATTGTCTTATGGGCATAAAGCAAACAAAGACACACTTATTCAAGAAAGTCTACTAAATCTAGGTAAGAACAGCAATGGTCTGTGTCACTTGAGCCACAACTTGCTCCCTCCCTCCCTCCCTCCCCCTCAGCTCAGTGTGATGGAAGCTCCATACCTGGGCAGGTATGGACAATAAAATGGGGCTCCCTCTCCCCGTCAGTTCTTAGTCAAAGCTACAATATCTCCCCAGGAGGGGCAGCTTTGTGTTACAGAGGCAAAATTCCAAGAGAGTGTGGCAGAAAGGTTAGAGGACCACCCCTTTCTGTACCCAGCCCCACAAGTCGGGTGGGGGCTCTACTCCACAGGCAGGAGCCCAAGAAGACTAGGAGGCGTGACTGCCATCACCCCGGCGTGCCGGTAGGGCAGAAGTTCCATGTCATGAGAGGCAAGGCAAAAAGACCAGAGATTATCCACCCCACACAGCATCCTACTCATAAAACAGGATGTCACTCTTAAGATAGACCACTGTCCCATCTCCAATCCAGAGTAGTCACTCAGAGATTTTGTACAGAGGGAAAGGCAGGCCATAAGAACAGAGCTCTGAAGCTCTCCCAAAAGGAACTGACTTTATTTGGAACAGATAAAGCAGAGAAGTTCAAATCTAAGAGTACTCTTGAAGACAACGCAGATTGCAGTGGTAAGCAATAAAAGGAGGCTGGTAGCTCTACAAAGGCAAAAGGCTAAATGATACGCCAGCTAGTTTATCAGACTGAACCAGAGTAAGAGACGACTAAGAAGAGTCTTCCTGGGATCAGAACAAATCTCAAAGACTGTTCTGAAAAACCACTCTTGGAAAGGGGTCTGAATTTAATTGGATCAGACTATACAGCAATTTATGCCCAGGGCATTGTTAAAAAAAGAAAAAAATCAGCAGGCAATTAATGGAGCCTAACAGTTGGGTGTGATACCAACAAAAGCAGACAACTTAACAGAGAAATCAGAAAAAGGAGCATCAAAAGGAACCCTGATAAATCCACTGTCATTTCAAGGTGACTGTGCATGTGCCCAAGACTGTGCCCTCTGAGGAGCAACATCAAAGGCTTCATACTGCAGGGGCAACAGACTTCACTAAAAGAGTTCAGCCAAGTCACTAAATGAACAAGTCAACAAGAACATCAAGCCTCTGGGGAAGGGGAAGCCTATATCAAGAGTTGCTACAGTTTATCATTTTAAATGTCTAGTTTTCAACAAAAAGTTATGAGACCTATGAAGAAATTTCTTAGAAAAGTAGATCAATAATACACAGGGAAAAAAGCAAGCAACAGAAATGGCCCATGAGAGGACCTAGATGTCAGGCTTAACAGACAAAGACTTCAAGGCAACCATTATAAATATGTTCCAAAACTTAAATGAAACCATGCTGTGAAGCAAAGTATGATGATAATGCCTCACCAAAGAGGAAATATCAATAATAAGACAGAAATTGTAAAAAAGAACCAAAAGAAAATTCTAGAGTTAGAAAGCACAATAACTGAAATGACAAAGTCACTAGAGGGGAGCAACAGTAGATTTGGACTGGGAAAAGGAAGAATCAGCAAACTTGGTGATAGATTAACAGGGACTATGCAACTTGAAGAGCAGAGAAAAAAAGAATGAAGAAAAGTTAACAGACCCTCAGAGAAATGTGTGACACCATTAAACACACCAAAATACACATAACGGAAGTACAAGCAGAAGAGGAGAGAAAAGAGCAGAAAAAAATATTCAAAGAATTAATGGCAGAAAACTTCCCAAACTTGATGAAAAATATTATTAATCTATACCTACAAGAACTTCAACAAACTCCTCATAGTATAAATGCAAAGAGATCCATACCTAGACATATCTTACATCTTTACATAAGATAGTAAAAATCTTAAAGAGAAAAATCTTGAAATCAGCAAGAGAAAAACAATTCCTCACATATACAGGAACCCCAATACATTTAAGAGCTGGCTACTTATCAAAAACAATTGAAGACAGAGGCCTTAAAACACTGGAGAAAGAAGAGCAAATTAAACCTAAAGCAAGCAGAAAAACGAAGTAATAAAGATCAGAGCAGAAATTAATGAAATTGAAGAGAGAAAATCAATTAAGCCAAACGTTGGTTAAGATAAAACCGGCAAACCTTTAGTTAAGCTGACCAAGAAAAGAAGACAGAAGACTGAAATTGCTAACGTCAGGAATAAAAGAGGGGGCATTACTACTGATGTTACAGAAACAAAAATGATTAGAAAGTAATACTATCAGCATGAACATATTAGACGCATGAAATAGAAAAATTTCTTGAAAGACACAAACTACCAAAAGTAACTCTAGAATAATTAGAAATCTGATTGGACCTATAATAGGTGAAGGGAACTATCCACAAAGAAAAGCCCAGGCCCAGATGGCTTCACTGGTGAATTCTACCAAACATTTAAGAAGGAAATAATACCAATTTTTCACAAACTCTACCAAGAATCATAAAAGGGGGAACACTTCTTAGCTTATTCTATGAGGTCACAATTACTCTGATACCAAAACCAGGCAAAGACATCACAAGAAAAGAAACTGCAGACCAATGCCTTGTGAATATAGATATAAAAATCCTCAACAAAATATTAGCTAATTGAATCCAGCAACATCCAAAAAGGACTATACAGCATGACCAAGTGAGATTTATACAAGGAATGCAAAGTGTGTTCAACATATGGAAATCAATCATTGTAATACACCACATCAATAAAATAAAGGACAAAACAACACAATCATCTGAGACAGAAAAGGCATTTGACAAAATCCAACACCCTTTCATGATAAGAACACCTTAAAAACTAGGAACGTAAGGGAACTTCCTCAACCTTTTGTAATAAAAGGTAACCTTTTGTACACAAAGGCCATAATAAAAAACCCACAGCAACATCACACTTCCTGGTGAAAGATTAGCTGCTTTTCCCTTAAGACCAGGAATAATATGAGATGTCCACTCTTGCCATTTCTATTCAATATTGTAGTGATGGTTCTAGCCAGAGCAATTAGGCGAGAAAAGGAAATAAGAGGCATGCATATTGGAAAGAAAGAAGTAAAACTGTCTCTGTTGTAGATGACATGCTCATATATACATAAAGAATGCTAAATTGTCCACTGAAAATAATATTAGAATTAATTAATGAGTTCTACAAGGTTGCAGGACACAAGATCAATACACAAAAATCAACTATATTTTTGTACACTAACAATGAACAACTCAAAAATAAAATTAAGAAAACAATTCCGTTAACAACAGCATCAAATAAATAAAATAGTTAGGAATAAATTTAACGAATGAAGTGTAAAACTTACACTCTGAAAACTACAAAACACTGTTGAAAGAAATGAAAGAAGACGTAAACAAATAAAAAGATACCACATGAAAGAAAGAAAAAGGAGAGATTAAATAATCATTTTAAGACATTGTGGAATACCCTTTCCTAAATGTCTTCAACAAATAAGAGTAAGATGGGGAAGGAGGTTCCTTGCTTTGAGTTATGTTGATTATCAGTCTGATGGGAAGGATTTCCAAGGCAGCCTGATGTCATCATCCAGAACACCAAACACCAGACTTAAGAAAACTTAACATACGACACGTGGACGTGTTGTGGATGAACACACCCAAGAAATCCTAGATCCTCAGAGATTTGTGGACCAAATTTCCTTGGACCACTATGAACTGTGAGCTGAATTTCCTAGATCTGGTTTGCTAATCACCAAACAAATGAGGAATAAAGTAGAGGATCTGACAGTCTGCTCCAAACTTCTCAGAAATGCCCTGAGTCAGTAACTACCATGCTTACTAGTTAAGTAATTACCATATTTAAGGTTCTGCTTTAGTGTCATTCATTCTAATAGGCATTAAGATAGCCTGAACCATCCAGAGCCACTCTACCTGGACAAGGCCACCCAGTCCCTAGGTGGGGTGATTCACAATGCAGTCATCTAGAATTCTACATTATTACAAATTTCTTTCAGTAAAGTGTCTAGAGAAAGAGACACGTTTTCTAGTTCACGGTCCATGTCTTTGAGCTAGTGGCAAGGTTAGAGCTATAATTCAAGATCCTTTGTAACATGATATTTAAAATAAGTGACACAAAATCTCCAAATAGCTTTTAATTGAATGATTGGATGAGTTTGTTTCATAATTATAGAAAACATTAGGCATTTGTACCAAGCAGCGTACCAAGTTCTTTATATGTGTTGGAGTATACTTTGTGACTAACTCACAATTCAGAACCCCTTATCCCTAGGCCAATCTCTCCCTTTCCAGCACTCATCTGGCACCAAGTTGTCCATGTGGCTGGCATACGAAGGAAAAGGAAAAGACTTAAGAGAGTCCTGTTAGGAAAGAAAAGGAAAGGAAAGCCTGATCCTTTCATCCTGAGGTGTATTGTAAGAACTCAGAGGGAGCCCAGAAAGGCACCCATGAGAAGCCCCGAGCCGGATCAGTGTATTAGACATATTAATGGAAATGTAGAGTGCAGAGCACATCTGCCTCCTTTTGGGACTCCAGGAAGAGGTCACCTCACACACCCACACCAATCTGAGAATGACCATATCAAAGTGGTTCCTGCGTGGCCTGAGGGAGACTGGTAAATACTGGAGGGTCTGGCCAGGGATTTTGCAACATCCCATATATACTCCTTATCATACTTAACAGACAAGCAAAAAACCCCTCAAACATCTCACCATGGAGTTGCGGGTTTAATTAATGGATATAATACTTTCCACTGGGATTCCCCAAAATACCTTCCTCCCCGCCCAGTCATCTCCTTTGCCATTATCTGCTCAGCCGCTCTTTGATCTTGTCTGGTTCCGGCTCTAGGTTTTTTCCTGAAGGGCCTTGTGCCTGAAAAATGCTGCTTGGTATTCCCCAGCCCAGCCAAGCCCTCCAAACTGTCTGTTTATCAAACAGCTTTTCAGATACCATCTCCTTCACAAATCATTCCTGAAATAATTACAAGAAAGAGATCAAGTTTCTCGGCTCTCACTCAAATGCAAAGAAATAAACTATATTTAGTTTTGCAGAGTACTAAGCAACAGGAAATACATAATTGTGCAGTTAGAAATGAATACTTACACATGCCAGTAATTATTCTAAAAAAAGGAAGTATTATAAAGTATTAAGTAATATGAAAAGTATGCAATGTTATATCTTTTTGTACAACTCACTATAATCTATGAAACTATAATGTTATCATTGAATAAGTTATAGTGTTTAGCAAGATATGATGTCAAAAGGCTGCTTCAGACAAGTGGGATTTTCCTTTTTAAAACAACTAGATAAAACTCTCAGTTTTCTAAGTATGATTTTTAAAGTATATTTGGATTATTACTTAGTTTACCACATAATAACCAAGCCAATATTTGAAGCCCTTATAAACAATGGTGGCTCAGTTTTGTCCCCTGCAGGGAGTATGTACTTCTTACTGAGGTCACTGCGATTTAAAAATACGTGATATGGAAAAAAACCTTAAGATAAAGTTGACTATTTTCAAATTTAGTCTTGCTACAGCAGAGGGAGGCAAAGCCTATTCTACGAACAGAATTTTAAGACATTATAAATCTGTTCAAAATAATCCAATAGTAAATTTTAGCCAGAGTGGCTTCATCTGGGGCTCCAAATGTAAAAACTGAATTACTAGACAAAATCTTAGAGATATTTTAATTAATGATTTCTCAGACTTGTTTAACTATAAAAATATTCTGGAGTATTCTGTAAGGTCTTCATGCTAGACCAGCATTTCATAAACTTCACTTTACAGTGGAATTACGTCGAGGACTTTAAAAAATGCTGAAGCTTGGGCATGGGTCCTGTGCTTCACAGATTTGATCTGGGATGAAGCCTGGGTGTCACAATTTTTAAAAGCTCCTTGGTGATGATAATATGCAACTATGGTTGAAAGTCGTTGAATTCAGAGCACTGAATTGGGGTCACCAGGGGATAGGCATAGAAATCAATACTTTTGACCAAAAAAACCTAGGTAATTCTTATGACCAAGAAAGATGAGTAAACATTGATGTAGCCCAATGTCCTCTTTTTTCAAACAAGAAATTACTTACAAATTGACTTGCTTAAGAACAGTTAATCTGTTAAATTCTAATTAAAGTCTCTCTGTTACATTCAGAACTTAATTCTTTTTATTTTTAAATGAAAATGATCTTGCTCAAGATTTGGAATGTGCCTTGTATGCTATTTCAAAATCAGATGAAGACATTCACAAACACTCAGCTTTGCCCATATGGAAGGATTTTGCATGCATTAAACCGTAACATTAAGTACGGCTATGGGAAACACAGCCTTTCATAGAAGATAAGGCACCCACAGAACTAGTGTTTCTTGGTTCAATAATGTGCACTTAATAAATTACCACAATATTACTTCTAAATGTCAACTGCAGTATCACAAATTATATCATCTTCTATCAGAAGTTCCTACACCTGACCTTCAGTATGACTTTAGATTCCAGGTCAAAACTTTTCAATGTGATATTAACTTCTTAGAAACCACTGGAGATTGAAACCATTTCATGGAATCTCCCTTTCCCACAGCTACAAACAACAACAACAACAAAAGTAAAAGCTAACCAAAAAATTCACTCTCAGCACCTAAAGTAGGAAACGGGTACTAACTCCTGCATAGTATCTGAAAATGGCAGCCAAGGAATGAAATAGAAGACAGTTATAACTCCTCTTCCCCCAAATGACACAAGGAGTGAGGATGATTCCCCAAAATCCTGAGAAGCCTCACTACTTCTCCCTGGAAAGCTGGGTGTGAGTTCACCTTATGGAGAAAGGGAAAATGTGGAGGAGTAAAAGTCCCTACCTACCAACACAGTATCTCATCAGAAAGCAGAAAAACAGAGAGAACCAGCCATTATGATCTCTACCAGATGGGAGGAAACCAGACAGTGAAGACAGGATGATTCTCACCACACAGGGTCAAGTATCCTCAGCATTCAACAGGAGAGAAGACACAAGGAATATAAGGAAGAAAATCCTTGGGGAGCAGGAGGCTGGGCTGACGCCCCTTATGATCACCATAAGGAAGAGGGAGGACTGCTGGAGAATGATGGCACAAATAGGTGAACCCAATGCCAAGTATGATTCTCTGAAAGCAGAGGTGCACCAGAGACTGTAGTGAAATGGAAGGATTCATCCAAATTTCAGGGATATCCTCTTTGAAAAGAGAATACTCCCATGACAAGATGAAGTGATCCTGGCACAAGCCATGCAAAGAATAACCTGAGAAAATGCAGAGCTCAGCTCCTTTAATCAAAGCTATCCAAGTCCCAGCTGAGGTCTTCCCCTCTCTTTTGGGCTCAGAACATTAAGCACCTGAATTCCCTGGCTCTCAGACAGAAGCTACGACAGGAAGACAACTCTTAGGCAATTTTGAAAAGGAAAAAAGGAAAATTTACCACATCAAAGTGTTGCAAATTGAAGTTCTGGACAGAGCTGCCCACTTTAAGCAAGCAGAAGACAAAAAGAAGTGGGACAGGAACTACGTAATATACTATAATTACATATTTTTTAAGGCACAAAGCAAATTAAGAAAACAAGAGTATAGCATTATAGGAAAAAAAGCATAATCAAGGGAGCAGAAGATAATTACACATGAGCTCTTTGTACTACAGAAGTATCCATTAAACCTACATAAGAAAATGAATTCAGTAACAAAAAGGCTCAACAAAGCCTAGTTGATAAAACAAAAGAATCAAATAAAAGGGAAATTTCTAGGCTAAAGAAACAAACCAAAGACAAAATAAAAACACCTCACATAAATATAAAACCATTATGTTAACTGGAAAAGACAAAACAGAACAGACACAGGTAAAAAAGAATTACTGACTAAGATCAAAGCATAAAGAGCAGATAACAGATCAAAAGTCTAACAAAAAAAGTCAATATGCTTAAAATAGAGAATCGAACAAATGAAGCATAAAAACTCTCCAAAGATATAACAGAAGTAAATTTCCTTAAAATTAAGAAAAAACCATCATTCCAGGTCAAATGATCAAACTGTTTTCACTAAAACTTGCATAGAACAAATAGTTGTAAAAATTCTTTAGGTATCTGGGAAAAAACAGCAAGTGAACTTAGAAAGGAGGAAAAAATCAGGTTAGATTCAGACTTGTATAAGGTTTAAAGTGAGTCTAAAATAATATTTTAAAAAATTCTCCACTAATTTTATAAAGACAAAAGCTTCCAATGAAGAAACTAGGCAAGTAGAAAATATCTCTTCCTTACGTGCTTGTCACAACATGATTTTTTCTTAACTCCTTGAGAACACATGCTTAGTATGACCGGAACTAATAAAAATGTACCCCTATCATTTATCTAGCGATATTTTCTGGCTCCTTGACCATCCACTCCTTGGGAAATCGATACTGATTACACAGGCAAAAATTAGTGACATTGCTTTCTCAAGGTCCCAAAACAAAATTCCTAAAAAGAGTGGGCAAAATGATTCAGGAGATGTCCCCCACTGTGTTTCCCTAACTGCAACTGAGGACAAGTTTAATTCTAGCAGAGGATCAAGCAAGCATAAAGGATTATTATATTCCCCTAGAGAAAAACCGATTAGATCATATTTATTATAATACAAGCATAAGTGGAGATATTGAGGGTTCAGTTCCAGACCACCGCAATAAAGTGAATGTCACAATAAAGCGAGTTACACAAATTTTTTGGTTTCCTAGTGCATATAAAAGCCATGTTTACACTATAGTCTATTAAGTGTACAATAGCATTATGTCTAAAAAAACAATGTACATACCTTAATTAAAAAATACTTTATTGCTAAAAAATGCTAACCATCATCTGAACCTTCAGTGAGTCATAATCTTTACTGGTGAAGGGTCTTGTAAAAAACACAATATCTGTGAAGCAAAATAAAGTGAAGCACAATAAAAGGCGGTATGCCTGTATTGACATACTTGCTCAAAGACATACAGTTTCCATTCCCCCAAGAGTCTTCCACTTCACCCACTACACACCAATTACTTCTTTCAAGAAGTTGCACTGGGATTTACTCATATTGTACACTAGTGTGCAGTATCAACTAGTTCTGCGGAAGGTATAAAATTCAGATTTTATTCCGTGCACTGTTTTTCTTCAAGGAGATAAAGAACACATATGGCCAGAGACATTAATCTCAAAATCTAAACCAACCTATACAAACAAAGGATAGACAATTACTTTCATTATCCAATTTTTAAAACTGGCTGTATTGAGGTATCACTGACATACAATAAACTGCACATATTTAAAGTGTACAATATGTTTTTACAGATAGTATAAATCCATGAAATCATCTCTAAAACCTAAATAATAAACATATACCCATCACCCGCAGTTTCCTCTTGTTCCTTTGTAATTCCTCTCCATCCTAAGTAACCACTGATCTGCTAGTTATCACAATAGATTAGTTTGAAATTTCTAGAATTACTTGTATATGAAATCATATAGTATGTACCTTTTTGCATGCCTTCTTTCTCTCAGCATAAATATTTTGAGGTTCATCAATACTGCATGTATGAATAGTTCATTACTTTTTGTGAATGAGATGTATTCCATTGTATAAACATACTGGAATTTGCTTATCCATTCACCTGCTGATAGATATTTGGGTTGCTTCCAGTTTTGGAGCTATTACAAATAAAGCTGCTATGAGCCACTAAATGGAAATCTTTGTATGGATATACGCTTTCATTTATCTGGAGCAAATAACTAGGAGTGGAATGGCTAAATCATATGATAGGTATATGTTTAAACCTCTAAGAAATTAACAAACTGTTTTCCAAAGTGGTTGTACATTCTTACTAGCAATGTATGAAAGTTCCATCATAGTCATATCTCATGATTTTTCATTTGTGTTTCCCTAATGACTAATGATACTGAACATATTTTTATGTGCTTATTTGCCACTCATTTATCTTCTTTGGTGAAGTGTCTACACAAATCTTTGCATATGTTTCTAACTGGGTAGTTTGTTTTCTTATTATTGAGTTTTGAGCTTTCTTTATATATTCTGGATACAAGTCCTTTTTCAGATATATGATTCACAAATATTTTCACTAGTTTATGGTTTGGCTTTTCATTCTCTTAATGATGTCTTTCAAAGACTAGAGTTTTTAATTTGGATGAAATCCAATTTATCAATTTTTTATGGGGTCATGCTTTTGGTGAGATATGTAATGATCTGTGCCTAACCCAAAGTCATAAGGGTCTTCTGTTTTCTTCTAGAAGTTTTATTGCTTTAGGTTTCACACTTAGATCTATGATCCATTTTGACTTAAATTTTGTATTTGGGGGGAGATATGGATCAAAGTTAATTTTTTTGCACATGGATATCCAGGTGTTCCAGCACCATTTGTTGAAAAAACTCCATGAATTACCTTTGCGTCTTTGTTGATCCGTACATGTATGGGTCTGTTTTGGGGTTCTCTATTTACTTGTCTATCTTTATGTCAAACTCTCTTGATTACTATAGCTTGATAATAAACTTGAAATCAGGTAGTGAAAGTCTTCCAACTTTGTTCTTTTTAGAATGTGCTTTGGCTACTCTAGGTTTTTTAGATTTCATTATGATTTTCAGAATCAGTTTCTCAATTTCTCCAAAATTCTGCTGTGATTTTTATCAGAACTGTGTTGAATCTATAGATTAATTTGGGGAGAAGAGACATCCCACAACACTGAGTCTTCCAATCCAAGTACACAGTATATCTTCCCATTTATTTGTCTTCATTAATTCCGCTCAGCAATGTTTTATAGTTTTCGGTATATAGGCCTTGCACATGTTTTGTCAGAATTATCCTTGAGTATTTCATAATATCTATGGTACTGTAAGTGGTATTGTTTCTAAGTTACATTTTCAATTGATCACTGCTAGATATAGAAATACAATTGACTTTTGTACCTTGATCTTCTATCCTACAGCCTTGCTAAACTTATTTTCTACACAGACAATGATGTCATTGGTGAAAAAAACAATTTTACTTCTTTGTTGCCAACCTGCATGACTTTTATTTCTTTTATTTTCTTGTTGCCCTTGCTAGAACCAAAGAGTGCAATGTTCAACAGAAGTGATGAGAGTGACTATCCTTGCTTTGTTACTGATATTAGGGTGAAAGAATTCAGCTTTTCATCAAGTGTGACGTTAGCTATAGATTTTTTGGAAATGCCCTTTTAATACGTTGAAAAAGCTCTCTTTTATTCTCTAGTTTCTTGACAGTTTGTTTCAGGAATGGATTTTGGATTTTGCCAAATGTTTTTTCTGCATCTCTTTAGATATGATTTTTTAAAAATGTGTTAATATGGTGAGATACATTGATTTTTTTTAATATCTTAGGATAAACACCAATTGGTTATTATATTTATCCTTTCAACATATTGCTGATACACTTTGCTAAAATTATGTTAAGAAATTTTGCATTATGAGAAATATTTGTATGTTCTCTTCTTGTTTTTTTTAAAGAGCTCTATTTTTTTGAGGAAGATTGCACCTGAGCTAACATCTGTTCCAATCTTCCTCTTTTTCTTTTTTCTCCCCAAAGCCCCAGTACACAGTTGTATATCTGAGCTATAGGTCCTTCTAGTTCTTCTGCGTGGGATGCCACCTCAGCATGGTTTGATGAGCAGTGAGTAGGTCCATACCCAGGATCTGAACCCAGGAACCCTGGACCACCGAAGCGGAACATGTGAACTTAACTGTTACACCACTGGGCTGGCCCCTGTATGTTCTTTTCTTTCCTTGAAATATCTTTTTCCAGTTTTGGTATCAATGTAATTTGGCCACACAGAATGAGTTGGGGAGCTTTAACTCCTGTTCAGTTTTCCAGAAAAGTTTTCACAGAATTGGTATTGTTTCCTTCTCAAATGTTTGGGAGAATTCACCAATGAAGCCATCGGAGTCAGGATTTTACTTTACAAGAAGGTTTTTAACTACAAATTCAATTTCTTTAATGGATATAGGGATATTCCTGTCAAATAATTTATTTCTTCTTGAGTGAGATTTGCTGATCTGTATCCTTCAAGAAATTATCCACTTAATTTTTACCGGCTTGAAGTTTTCATCCACTTAATATCAGTAAAATCTGTAGTGATGTCATCTCTCACAGTCTTGATATTAATAATCTGTCTTTACTTCTTCCTGATCAGTGCGGATAGAGGCTTATCAATTTTACCGATATTTCCAATAAACCAGCTTTTGGTTTCAATGATTTTTCTCTCTTCTTCTGATTTCTACTTCATTTATTTTCACTCTGACCTTTATTATTTCTCTTCTTCTGCTCACTTTTGCTGTAATTTGTCCTTTTTTTCTGAAGTTTTGATGAAGAAGCTGAGGTCACTGATTTGAGACCTCTTTTTATACAGACCTTTAGAGCTATGAATTTTCCTCTAAACACTCCTTTACTGACATCCCACAAATTTTGATATACTGTGTTTTCATTTTCATCCAGTTCAAAATGCATTAAAATTTTCCTTTTGAATTTTTCTTTGATCCATGGGTATTAAAAATAAGTTACACAGTTTCTGAATGTTTGGATATTTTCTAGAGACCTGTTATCAATTTCTAATTTAATTCCATTGTGGACTGAGAACACACTTTGTCTAACTTGAATCCTTTTAAATTTACTGAAACTTGGTTTATGACTCAGAATATGATCTATCTTGCTAAATGTTCCATGTGCACTTGAAAAGAATGTATATTTTTGGCTGTTTTGTGGTAGAGTATTCTATAAATGTCAAATAGGTCAAGTAGATTGATAGTGTTGTTTGAATCGTCTATATTCTTGACTTTTTATCTCTTACCAATTACTGACAGAGGGGAACTGAAATCTCCAACTATAATTGTTGCATTTGTCTATTCCTCCTTGCAGTTCTATCAGTTTTTACTTCATGTATTTTGAAAGTATATTATTAGATATGTGAATGTTTAGAATTGTTATATCCTCCTGATTAACTGACTTTTTTATCATCATGAAATGACCTTCTTTATGCCTGATACTAGTCTTTGCTCTGAAATCTAGTTTGTCTGATATTAATTTAGCCACTCCAACTTTCTTTTGATTAGTATTAGCCAGGTATTTCTTTTTCCATCCTTGTACTTTTAATCTATATAGTGTCTTTTATTTAAAATAGATTTCTTATAGGCAGTATATAACTGGATATCGCTTTTTATCCTAAAAATCTCTGCCTTTTAATTGGGGTGTTGAGACCATTTACATTTGAATGATTATTGATATGACTAGGTTTAACTCTACCACTTTCTATTTGTTTTCTAACTGTCCATTCATTATTTGTTTTCTTTATCTTCTTTTGCTGCCTTCTTTTGAGTAATTTTCATTATTCCCTCAATCACCTTTTGTTGGCTTATAGCTATAACTCTATATTTTTTAGTGGTTGCCTTAGTTTTTAGAGTACACATCTTTAAGTCATCAAAGTCTATTTTCAAGTGATATT
Source organism: Tapirus indicus (assembly GCA_031878705.1). Taxonomy (NCBI): domain Eukaryota; kingdom Metazoa; phylum Chordata; class Mammalia; order Perissodactyla; family Tapiridae; genus Tapirus; species Tapirus indicus. Next base: position 46,420,938 of record CM062925.1, read on the forward strand.
ATACTACTTGACAGATAGTATAAGAATTTCCCAGCCTTTGTGTTATTGTTTTAACATATTTTACCACCACATCTGCTATAAATTCCATAGAACATCGTAATCATTTTTTGTTTAAACAGCCAATTACTTCTGAAAGAGATTTAAATATTAAGAAAAATACATATATTTACCTTTTTGATGCTCTGTATTCCTTTGTATAGATTCATATTTGTACCTGATATTACTTTTCTTCTGCCTGAAGGACTGCCTTTAACATTTCTTGCAGTGCAGGTCTGCTGGTAATGAATTCTTTTGACTTTTATATGTTTGAAAAAGGCTTTATTTTGCCTTTGTTTTTGAAAGACATTTTCCTGGATATAGAATTCTAGGTGGAGAATTTTTTTTTAAATTTCAGTACTGTAAACATGCTTTTCCATTGTCTTTTCACTTGCACTGTCTCCGACAAGAAATTTGTTGTCATCTTTATCTTTTTTCCTCTATACAAAACATGTTTGTTTTCTCTTGCTGCTTTTAAGATTTTCTTTGTGTACCTAGTTTGGAGAAATTTGATTATCACGTCCCTTGATATAATTTTCTTCATGGTTCTTTTGTTTGAAGTCCATCAAATTTGAAAAATTTCTGACCATTATTTTTTCAAATGTATTTTTTCTGTCATCCACTCCTTTGATAACTTTAATTGCATGTATGCAGTTCACTGGAAGTTGTCACAAAACTCACCGATGCTATCCTATATTTTTTAGCCTTCTTTTTCTCTACATTTCACTTTAAATAATTTCTATTGCTATGTCTTCAGGTTCGCTAGTCTTTTCATCTACAATGTCTAAGCTGCCATTAATCTCCTCCAGAATGTTTTTCACCTCAGAGATTAGAGTTTTCATCTCTAGAAATTCAGTTTGGATTCCACATCTCTATTTAACATTTTGAATCTTTCCTCTAGCTTTATGGACACATAGAATGCCCCTGAAATAACTGTTTTAATCTTTTAGTCTGCTAATTCTAACATCTGTATAGGTTCTGGGTGGATTTTGATTGATTGATATTTCTCATTATGATCACAGTCTCCTGCTTATTTGTAGGAAAGTTTTGATCTATAATATTTGATTAGATGCTATACATTGTGAGTTTCACCTTATTGAGTGCTTACTATTTTTTTATTCTTATAAATATCATTGAACTTTGTTCTTAGATTTTGGTCCTTCTGGATGTTTCTTTTAAGATATATTTGCCAGGACCAGAGCAGCAGTTAGTTTATGGCTAATTATTCTCTACTACTAAGGCAGGACCTTTCTGAGTACTCTAACCATTGCCCCACAAGTTATGGGGTTCTTCATTCTAGTTTGAGGGAAAGGCAGTATTTCTGGGCTGTGTGTACTCTGAGTATTGTTCCTTCTAATTCTTTTGAAGGAAGAATCTTCTTCCTTTTAACCCTTCTCCAGCCTCAGGCAGATTCCTCACATACATGTACTGATCAGTATTCTGCTGAAAATTTGAGAGACCCTCTGCAGATCTCCAGAGTTCTCTATATACAGCTCTTTACTCTCTAGTATTCTGCCCTGAGAATTCCAGCCATCTTGGTCTCCCCAGAATCTCAACTCTATCTCCTCCACTTAAGGAGCCTGCCAGGCTATGCCTGGCTTCTCTCTGCCTGTAGCACTGCCCAGAAAAACTCTCTCGAGCAGCAAGCTGATGAAATCTAACAAAGCTCTTCTCTCAAGAGTCACTATCTTTTGTTACTTGATGTCCAATATCTTGAAAACCACTGTTTTGTGTATTTTATTCTTTTTTCAGTTTGTTTTGGGCAGGAGGGTTAAGCTGGTTCCTGTTAGTCCACTTAGCTAGGAATAGAAGACTCAATTTTGTTTTAAGTATTATTAGTGTGAATAAATATTTTAGATCATATACATAAAGAAATTCAGGGTATATGAGTTCAGAGATACAATCTGAAATTTATATACCAAAAAGATTTCCCTAGGCTGGATAACAAAAGAATACAAAAATAGCCAGTATTCCTTTCATTCAATTGGCATGATGTACCCTGTTATCATTCTCATATTGAACAATTGACACAATATAGTTCTAAAGAGTGCAAATATATTACTTTTTGTAATGCTATGTTTCACTTAAAAGAAAGTTATGGTTAAGTGCATGAGTTCTGAGATTATACCACTTGTGTTCAAATCCTACTTTATTTATTATCTGGGTGAATTTGAGCAAATTTCTCTCTTTGTGCTTCAGTTTTCTCATCTTTAACGTGACATTTAAAAAAATGAAATCTTTGGTTTAATTACTCTAAAGCACTTATCATAGTAAATGTTCAATAAATGTTATTTTCCCCCAATATTAATTTTCCACTTCAAAGTAATACTAATAATCTAATTTATGTGTACATAAATCATAATCCAAGTGAAAATATTATACAAATGTAATACATCCATTGCTATTATGTAGCTGATGTGCAATAAGTTCTCCTGAATGATGTCTCTGCCTTCAGCCTCTCCATCTTCCATTCCTTTTTGTTTGCCACTCCAGATTAACTTGTGTAGAGAACTACTTTCAAGTACAGAAGTCCTTCATATTTCCTTCCCCAGTACCTACCGAATAGAGGGCAGCCTCTTGAGTCTGGCATTCCAGACTTTGTACATTAAGGTCCAAATATTCTTCCAACCTCATCTTCTACTACTCCCTTTCACTAACTGGGTCTTACAGCCACACTGATAAATAAGCCTCCGTGAACATTCAAAGACCTTTACTGTGTCTGCACTTTTTTTTCATTCTATTTCTTCTACTTGGAACCCCTATGTTTATGTAGTCACATATATGGTGTGTCTTCCATATACTGCACTGTGTGGAGTAGAGGGAATACAAAGGCAATTTAAGATAAAAATCTCTGCTCTTCACAGGCTCACAGCCAAGTGACTAAGTAGTCACAATACAATGATGAAGGGAGCTATTCTAGAGGAATGGCATACATTGGAAAGCTTGCCTAATTTTTGCCTGAAAAGTAAAGTGGGGTGGGGGAGGAGGGTCAAGAAAAGTTTCACAGAGGAACTGATCTCTGAACTGTTTGAAGACCTCTCTGATCTACAGATTTAGCAATATTCAAGTCTATTGATTACAAGTGCCTTTGGTGAAAAAACTCCATACATATTAGTTACACCATGACATGCTTAGAACAAGACCTTTGCATAGGGAAGGGGGAGACTAAGACTAAAGAGACCAGTTAAATAGTAAGTAACTACTGATAGGGCACTGGTATTTACAGTAGGAACATGTCAAAATAAGGTAAGAAGAGTCTAAAAATTCAACCACATAACATGCAAAAGAGTGATAATGATATACAGTATTTTTCAGTTGATCTGTATTATCACAAAAGTTAAAATGATGAAACTTACATTGTTCACAATTGATGCACTTTGATCTGAGACAGTCTCAATGATGCTGGAACAATTTCCTTCACCCATAAAGACAAGTTTGTCTAAGAAAGCATATCATATCTTGGCTTTATTTTTCAAAATTATAGCTTATCATTTATTGTGAACTTATTCTGTGCCAGACACTCGCTAGGCACTTTTCCTCTCATTAATGCTCATACTAGGATTGTGAGCCTCTCTTAAAATACGCTATTTATTCTGAGTTCTTCCACTCTCAATCAAAACAGCATTAAACTTTATTTGTATGACTTAAATAGTTGACAAAATCCTTTTATTCCCCATTCAAAATTCCATTTTTGAACATTCCATTTTGAATAGCCAGGCACCACATCTATCTTTTTGATAACTGGGGAGTCCAGTTAAGAAAGATTTGAATCAATGATTATCATTTATTGGGTGCCAGGTATTATACTATATCATTTAAGTCTCACAAAAATAATTCAAGGTTGACAGAGTTGACACAGTTGACACATATTATATATGCAGAAACAAGGATCAGAGAGGGCAATCCCATTTCCAAGGTCACACAGGTCTTAATATTAAGTTTTGATTCTGACTATACCCTGTCTTCCAAAAACACAATAAATATCACTTAGGGGATGCCTACCAGGTGCCAGGCGCTCTGCCTATTATGTGTCAGGAGCTTAACATATTATTGCTTTTAATCTTCCCCAAAACTCTATGAGGTAATTGCAGATCCACAATCTTTTATCTGAAACCCTTGGAAACAGGTGTTATTTAGGAATTTATAATGTTTGGGATTTTTGAAATATATGGTGTACATTACATAAATCCCCTCCCCCCTCACATGCACATTTTATTATTTATTACTTTTTGGCTAAATCCTGTATAATAGCATTTCATTATATTTAAATTTTCTGTCTGTGTGTGGCAGTTTCACCCAGTTTCCATACCAGTTAACCTCTAATGTCTTCAGACCTGATGTTGAAATAGGAAAACAGGAAACTATTTATGGAGTTACACAAATATAAAATATTTGAATATTTTCATTTATCCCCTACCTCCAGGTAGATAAACCAAAAACAAACAAAGAAATACATGAATGAGGGCATTCAGAACTGGAATAAATGAAAATACTCACGGCTTTAATTCAAAGGAGTTTCATAAATAAAGCATCAGGATCTAACAGGCTGCCAACACATTCAATCTTATTGCACAGATCTAAACAGCAGAGGCTGAAATTGAAGATTGAGAAGTGGAGGTCCTGGCCTCTTGCAAATCAGATGAATTAATGAGTTAACTTTCTCCCCAACATAGACTCTTCCTTTATACAACCAAGCGTCTCTGCTCCTAGTTTTAGCATGACATCTCCCTTTTTTTTATCATTCTTCCTTCTATTCTTTCCATCCTTTCCTTCCACTTCACACTGCCTGCTTTTTTTCTCCTATTTTCTTCTCCTTGTGTTCCTAATGGCATTCAAGATAAGGATGTCATCTGAGCTAGCGCCAAAAAGTTCCCACAGATCTTTTGGTATTTCTCTGATGCCCATTTAAGGCTAAGTTTAGCTTAGAGAGTGCAAGGTTATAAAATGTTCTTAATGGCCTCACAAGTGCAGAAATGTGTATGTGTCCGCGTGTGGGCACATGTGAGTTTGACATCTGCAGCTGGTAACATTCTCTCTGTTTCCTGTAATTTCATTCTCACTAAGTCTTCAGAGTGCATGAAAAAGGGAGATTTTATTTCTATAAAACAAATATCTGAGAGCTCAGTGACTGTGGTAATTGGTTTTTAATTATGGAGTTTAAATAATGTTATTTAGCATAAGAAATATACATCATATAATATCAATACAGGAATTAGTCCAATACTGTTTCCCATTATAATGAGTTATGTTTTTTCAGTCAGATTAACTGCAGGAAGACTTTTGTAATTCTCCCTTAATCAGGAAGCATTTCTGAGCTCTTACATAAATTTGTTCCTACTTTTAGTATAGTATTTACTGTGTCATATTACATTTTAATGTTAAAGTAGATGACTAGTTCTGTTCTTTCACTAGATAATTTGCTTCTCATTAACAGGGAGTACATATTGTTTGTCTTTGTAACTTGAACTCCAAGTACTTAGCCTCATACTTAATAAGCACTCGATAGGTATGTGACAAATAAACATATATTTATAAATAAATCTATTTTAGCTACCCTCCTGTATATTCTAACTCGTGTTTAAAAACGTAAAAAGAAATAAAATGCCAAAAGCACTAGGAAAAAAACTATAGATATTTATAAGATTTGGGAATAGGAAAAGACTTTCTAAACACAATACCAAAGGAATAAATCATAAAAAGCCTTTTTAGAGGAAAATGAACAGAATATATCAAAAGCTATAAATTTTCACATACTCAACGACCTAGCAGTTACACTTCTGGGATATATCCTAAGAATAAAATCAAGGACATAGATTTATCTACACAGACTTTTATCACAACATTGCTAAAATACAAACAAACAACAAAAGGAAAAGAAAACCTGGAAATGGCCCTAAATGTCAACTAATAGGAAATATAATTATGGCCGGCAGCTATATCACAGTAATTGAATTTAAAGTCTTGAATCAGATTGCTCGATATCCTCCTCCTGTCCTCTTACCCCCAAAATAAGTTTGACCTGAGCAAAGTTTCTTCATCTGTGAGACTGAGAAAATAACTTTACAAACATCATATGATTGTACAGAATGTAGATGCCTAGCCCTCATTACTACAAGATGCAGGGCAACTATTACAATCTATAATATAATATAATTTATTTCATAACAAAAGAAGCAGGCTATAAGTACATTTCATGTTGTAGAACATGAAGTCTTCTTACAGTAGATTTCAATAAGAATGGAAAGATCCCAGGCTTCAGAAGCACTATATGTACAGCAGAAAAAAAGACTCAAAGTATATCCTCCAAAATGTTAAAAGTAATTAATTCTGACCAGAGAGAAATTATGAATAATTGATTTTGTTTTATCTTGTCTTATTTTCTAAATTCTTTTATAATTATAATTACTAAATTACTTCACAATTATATGATTAAAATTTATTATTTCTAAATAACTATTTCTATTACTATTTCTAAATTGCTCTATAATTTACTATTTCTAAATTACTTTATAAAGTAAACGTGTTATTTTTAGATAAGAACATTACAATGGAAGGATTTTTTTTCTAAAAAATATTGCTTACACATTTCCTAGAATCATCACATCCACTGTGTACAGAATTCTGCATAACACCAGCCCATTCTCTCACCATACTCCTCTGTATTCCTGGTCACACTATTAATTTGCTATGTTACTTGGATGTTCATAGGTGAACAAACCCATACTTTATAATAAATTCCAAGACTATGGAATTAACATTGATTAGTAAGTTTATCAACTTACTTATTAGTAAGTTTATCAACTATTTTTGAACAAACTTGGGTCTGGTCTACATAATTCCCAGAATTCGGGAAAACCCTAATCTGCCCATCTCCACTCTTATTCTTGGAGAATCTGGATAAGGTCTGAGTAGGTTTAATAGCTGTCACAGTTAGTTTACTTACTGAAATGTGGGTGGATAAACAAAAATGCATAGACTAATTCAAGAGCTTATAATCAGCCTCCAAGTTGCCATCACGCAAATCTGAGTGGTAAACCGTGGTTGACTCCTTTTAGAGAAGTCGCCGTCGTCATGTTCCCACTGAATTAGGCAATAAGAGATGTGCTGTACATCTGTGAAATGCTCAGCTTAAGCAGGAGCATAATAATGCAGAGTTTGAACAACCAGGACTCTGACACTGAAACAGTGTCTCCTGATGGGGTGAGTGAGTAAGTGGGGGCCTCGTGACTGGAAGTACTCAAGCAGAGGCTGAATGACTCCTTCTCGGCATGCTTTTAGACATGGACTTCATACATTAACTGGATGATTTTATGAAAGTTATCCTGAAGGGAAACCCATCTATTTTTCGTTTTACATAAAATCTTAAAGTTTAGATCCTACAAACTTTAACATTGACAACTTGATCTCACTTTTTTCCAACGCAGATTCAAATTAACAAAAGGAATTATTCTGAAAAATGTCAATAAATTTCTAATCCTCCTTTTTAAGATATCATTTACTGAAAGATGTACATTTTAAAGGAACTGTCACTAAGCATAAGGGTATTTGAAATTCTACCAAATTTACACACTTTTTTAAGGAAGTCATGTTTACACGATAAAAACAATTCACAGTAGTAATTTAGGCATAATTTAAAAGGATATAGTATATATTTCTAACAGATGGCCTTACATAAGCTTCAAGGAAAATTCAATTACAAAATAAGGTTTCAACAATTATTTAAGTCAAAGAAGTTGAAATAGGGACTTTGGGCAGGCCGCATTTATGATCAAGTAATCATTCTATTTTATCCAGAAATCCCTTAGGTAAACTCATTTTTTGCCTACCCATCCCCTCCAAGTTTCTACTGATAAATAATAAGGTACATTTTAAGTGTTAGGGGAAAAAAAACACCAAGTCTTGATATATAATGCTGATTCCATTTCCATGTATTCTCGGGTGTATATTAAATGCAATATTTATCTTTTTACAAATGCCATCGGTTTGGAGAGAGAAGCAAAAAGAACTGAGTACCTTCATGTGCCCTGGACACAGCTGAGCCGCCTGCATTTTACAATCAGCATGTGGCCACCAGAACTCCTTTTTCAATGCTAAGTATACAAGTTCATTGTACATATCAGCAAGAGTGAGAAGAGCACTCCAAAGACGCTCAGCTTACCCAGCACCAAGACTCAAGTTAAATACCATAATCATGCCAGCCATTAGTTACCACCCAGTCTCTGTCTCCAGTCCGGAAACCAGTCTGCCAGAAGGCCAGATAGCTGGAAAAGCAGCCATGTTTTATCATACAACTGATCCCAAGAGACCAATTTAAAAGAAAATTATACATGTTCTACATTAAGGAGGAAAAATAACCCTAATTTTATCAAAGTTTTTTTTTCTTAAGAGAACAAAGCACATAGATTTTGAAATTTAGTAGTGAATAAGACAGTATGAACTTTAAATGTTAACAGGGCACATGAGCCTATTCACTAACCTCAACATGAATAAGTTACTCCTTTTGTATCGATGTAGACCACATTTCTTGAAAAAAATTATGAAGTCCACATTTAGGGGGATTAGCTACTATACATTAAAAATTTTAATTGAAAATATCTTTTAAAAGTGTTAAAGTTCATAGTTGCAATCTAAAAGTGGAAATTACTAACTCCTTCTTTAGAAGAAATGAAGTTTACAACTTTCATCTGAAGGGTAGTAATTAAAAAGATTTTTAAGACACAAACCCACGTTTTAAAAAATATCCTTCAGGTCAATTCGTTAACTAATTAATTTTGTAACTTCTGAAAACATGCTACTGTACATGTAAAATATATGTAAGCCTTTATTAGATTCCCATAAATTTAGCAAGGACTAACAAATCTAATGAATGAATAACTGTTGAAGAATAATGATGTAATGCCTGGAAGCCTCTGCGTTGAAACTACCCAATTCCTTTGCCAATTAGGAACTGAACTTGAAATCTGCTTCAGGATGAAACAGCTGCAAAGTTCACGTGACTTCCAGAAAAATGAACATCATCTCCACCAGTTATAATTATGTTTGAAATTTTAAATTGAACTATTTTCCATTCTATGATGTTTAAATAAACTTAACATCATCTAGGAAATTTGTGTTATTCCATTCTCAACAACTTATCTCTTTATGCCAACATTTCATAATTAATTTTTCTCCCCAAAATAAAAGCATGTGGTAAAGACATTTAAATTTATCCTAAGCGTAACTATAAACTCTGTCATTTGTGGAATGTACTTCAGTCCCAAGAAATCTCAATTACCTTAGGAATAATATAAATATTGTGATGTATATAAACACACAAGTGTATGTTAAAAGGCTGCATACATCTTACTTTTCAAACTTCACCATATAATTCTAATTTCTCAGTTTCTTCTCAAGATTTAACCTGAAGACCAAGATGAGGTTTTTGTCAGTGTAATGAGTATAATTTTTAAAATATAAGGTTTCTTTGCAGTTCAAAGCCTCTATACATATTTAAACCATCACCATTACTTATCTGTAATATTTCAATGACATAGCTTCATTTACTCTAACATTTCACAACAAAGAAAGTGCTATTCAACTTCGGATGCTATGACAAGTCCTGTGATAATAAATTGAGGATGTATGTAATTATGAATGATTATGTAATATCCCTTTTAGTTTAAGCTTATTTTACTCTTATCATTCAGTCTAAATAGTTATTTATCACATTTTATAGAGTTTAACCTCTTTGATATACCATCGGCACCCGTTTGCTATCCGGATATTATTAATAGTTTGCTTAATGCATCAACACTGGAGATTTCAGTAGTCTCCATGTCATGAGTTTAACTGCTATTCCAATTATCGTAAATTGTGTCTTATTGGCTTGACTGACCGTTCACATAGATAAAGTGAACAATGCTAGATGCCTAGCCAGCATCCATTCTGCCATCCCTTTTCTCCCGCCCAACAGAACTTCTACTGGGTTGACACCGAACTCTCCATTCCATATGACTTTGAGGAAGCTTACATCACCTCCTTTTCCAAGGACAGGTCCTGCTAAGTCTACATCAAACTATTAATACCAACCCCCTTGCCATGAACTGGTTCAAAAACTCAAGCTTAAGCCAATCAGTGTATGGAATATCTCTGAAGGCTATTATTGGCCCATGGTTAGAAGAGAGTTTTTCTCTCTCTAGACGTGAACAAGAAAGCATGTTGCCTTAGTTACTGCTGGCAGTCTTCTTATAACCACAAAGAACTCCAGGGTAAGGCAAAACTGACACACAAAGGAGGGCAGGGCCAAGAGAAGTAGAGTAATAGAGTGAAAGCCTTATCACATCCTACCTGAAGTCCACTAGCTCTGTACTTCGTTTTGCTATGCAATGTAATATATTTCCTTATTGGTTAGGACAATCTATTTCAGATTTTTATTGGTTTTGCAGCCAAGGACATTCTGATTTTTCTTTTTTTTAACAGAGCCAGCACTCCCAACAGTGACTCCCAATTTGAATTAAGCACATTATTAGAATTTGCCATCAGTCATTCATTCAAAATTATCCTAAAGCCATAAGCCTCAGAGTTGGCCTCCTGAACTGAGGTCACTCTGGTGGACAAAACTGAGACTCTTCAGCAGCTATTAGCTATATCTCAAAACCTTATTATTCAAGTTATATAATCAAAAAAGAATGAAAATACTATTTCATTAGAAGAATTTTCATTGAGTAACAAAAAATTATACATTTTTACAACAAAATAGGCTTCTCCAAAGGGAGGTTCTCATTTCTCTTTTCTCTTCTTACCTCTTTCACATTGTGGACCAGTGAATCCATAAACACAAGCACAGCGGTTGGGTCCAATACAACGTCCACCATTCTGACATCCATTTTCGCAGACAGCTACACACAAACACAACAAGAAGCTCATTATATAGAAAATCTCCAAGTACAATTTAGTAGTGTGGAGATGAAGCCAATAATGGACCTTACCTCTAAAACACAAGTTACAGTTCACACAGTGCATTTATGTAAATATATTTAAGTGTATATTGAAAAAGCTACACAATTCATGTAAATCACATTGTTAAGCAAGCATTCGGCAAATTTTTTTTTTAAATCAGAATCACAAGGATTGGCTGGCTCTAATGTTCATACAGTCAGAATGTAACTATTCAATCCTCTATTTTGGTTCTATTGACCCTATAAATTATCTTCATAGGTAAGGAGGTGATTAAAATATGGGGAAATGTAGAAAAAAGGATGCAGACTCTAGGTAGCAGAGAAAGGGAGAAAAAAGGCAAGGAAAAATGTGATATGGAAAAATAAGAGGCTACGGCAATAAAGGGAAGGAGCAAAAATCAGAGAAGGAAAAGAAGCCAAAAAACAAAAAAAGGTGGAGTAATATGGAAAGGGAAAAACTAACATGAAAAATGGGGGAAAATACCATCAATTCAGCAATAAAATACCAAGAGAAATAACTAATGTGTAGAGTACGTGCAGGTTATAGAAGAAAGGGAAAAACCTCCCTGTGTCAATACAGTAAGTTCATTTATATAAAATTAACCCACAGTCCAGAGTTTTCAAGGTAATGATGATAAACACATGCAGCACACACTCTCTTTCACTCCTTTATACTTGTGACAGGGAGACCAGGATTTGGGGTTCAGTCGGCCCAGAGGGAGCCAGTGAGTCAGACCTGAACCTGAGCAGCTCCCTTCTCCCTACTGCACCTCCCCACAGTGGAACTCAACTCAGTCACCAGGACCCGCAACAAGAAAGTCTCCTAAAAGATCACTCTTCAGATTACTTGAAAAATAAGTATTCCTGCGAGCCATAATGATGACAGCGGAATTCAAGAATCATGTCTTCTTCAAGAGAAAACACAGATACTAAGAGCTTGTCTCCCAACCCACCCACCCTGTTGAACGGAAACACTTGGTCCTCACAGATGAAGAAGAGGATTATACTCTACGACCTGGGCCTAAAAAACAGAGCTTAAGACATTAAAGGGAGGTGAGCGGGCAAAGCACATTTATGTGCACTTCAAGTAAGGTACATACCAAAACTGGGAAGCTCAATAAATGAACTACCTCAAGACGCAATAGTGTTGTTATTTCCTTACCAGGAATATTGAACTGGATTACCCATCACTATCCAGAATGCACAGAGTGGTTCTTTTCTGCTGACAGTAGCAACACCAAAACATACTTTGAAACAAAGATATCTTCATCTTAAAGCATCACTGTGCCAATGGCCTTAAAATTCTTTGTCTGCTTCAGACTCTGCTCAGAGGAAGGGCTTCTCTTAGGGTTTTTTAAAACAAAGCTTCCAAATCCCAGGTAGGAGAACAGACCTGATAAGTCCTGAGCTTCTCTTGGTAACAGCTCATCTAGTACAGATGAAACTTAGTCCAACCTATCTAGGTTAGACCAACAATGCCTCTCTTCTCACTAATTTTTTTTTGCTTTGAAAAACATAGTTCTTGTTCATTAAAAAAATTATGTTAACATGCCACAGTGATTTTATTGCTGTTTTCAATGAAATAATTTTTTTAATGTCTCAATTTTAATTTTTAATATGGTAAACATCAGCAGACTTAGGCATTTGAACAAAAGATCTTCAGGATGCTCAATAATTTTTAAAAATGGAAAGAGGTTCTGTGAACAAAAAGGATGAGACCCACTGATACAACCACTTGCTTATACTCCTAGCTCTCCCGTGAGAGTGAGCTCTTCCAGGACCGAGACCACAGTGTGTTTGCCTTTGTGTCCCCATCATCTGCTGTAGCGTTTGATATACAGAAGATACTAAAAAAAAAAATCCTGCAACATGTCAAAATCTCGAGCATTTTTTCCAGTTTTTTGGGAGGAAGAATGACGGGGTGAATAGATAAGGCATTCTGCTGTCCCCAGCCTGTCCCAATCACACCATCTTACTGATTCTCAGCTTCCCTGCCTGGAAAGTAGAGCTAATAGTCCCTACCCCATAGGGGTTTGAGAATTAAATAAAATGGCGTACAAAACAAAGTGCACAGCGGCTGCACATTAAAGGTCTACAAACCTGAATTCCCCTTCTCTTTTGTTCTACAGAGTATTTGTATAAAGAACAAGATTTGCTCCACAACATCCATAGTTAACACTGAAGAACAACAGCAGAAAAAGAGAAGCAGGCAATACAGATAAAAATGGAACAAAAAAAATAATAAAAGAGGTAATTTTCCTTCTTTTGAGTGAGTTATGATGAAAGTTATCTTAAAATAATATTTTTGGTAACAAAACATAACAGAAACAGAAATTTACATTTCAACTGGAGTTGGAAAGAAACTCGAGTATGCCTCAATTTCCACCATGGAAAGAATTCTGACGACCCAGGAAGACAAAAATGCTTACACCTGGTCTGGGACAAAGCAAAAGGCAGAGGAGAAAAAGACATACTATAGGTGGAAATATGAGCTGGTTTCTTAACTGCCTACCACTATCTGGGGAGAAGGGAAAAGAGTACCCTGTTTCACATTGGTCAGCCTGTGAAACAATATCGATCGGTACTTAGAAGCCTGAATATTTTTATTCATAAATATTTACTGAGCACCTACTTTGTGCTAGGGAATATGACAAGTATGTGTTTTTATCAGACAGACGCCTGTACCACTCAATGTAAGTACAGATACCACTTGGACATAAGTCAAATCTAAAATTATGGTTGTTACTTCTACACAAACATATCAGGAAAAAATAGCATGCTAAACCAGGTTAAAATGTTCAAAAGAGGAAAGAAACAAAAGGCTATTGTTTTGACAGATGGCGATATAAATCGTTACTACTGGCTCTACCTTTTTCCTTTGTTTTCCAGGAGACCACACTCTCCGAGTTTTCCTCCTATCTCATTGTCTACTCTTTCTCACTCTTCTCTGCTGGCTTCTCTTCCTCTTCTCCATCTCAAAAATGTTATACTGAATCAGGGCTCTGGCTTCAACCCACTTCTCTTCTCTATCTACACCAACTTCCTAGTGATCTTAATCTAGGCCTATGATTAAAATACTCTCTGTATAAAAATTCAATCTATAAAAATTCATATCTCTATCTCTTACCTCTCTCCTAAGATCTGAGTTCACAGATCTTTCCACTTAAACGTCTAACAGACTTCTCCAACCATCAAATCCCAAACAGAACTCTTGATATCCCATATTCTCAGCTCCACCCGAGCCCTAGTCCACCCCACTACCTGCTCAGTCTTTCCATATCAGGAAATGACATCACCATTCAGCCTGGAGCTCCATCAATATCCTCTAGTTTTCACTATGGATCTTTGCTTTCTCTTTTTTTTCACCCACCATACCCAGTCCATCAGCAAACACTTCCTTCCATAGAGTCAACCTCTAAATACAAGCTTAATCCCAGCACTTACCAGTTCTCAATTACTACATCATCATCCACCAGCACCACTGTGATAGCCTCCTAACTGGCCTTTTCATTTTCTCTCTTGCCCCTTCTACAATCCGGTTTCAATACAGCAGCCAGAGTGACGTTTTTTAAATGTTAATCAGATCATATCACTCCACTGCTCAAAATGCCCCAGTGGCTTCCCCTAATATTTAGGGTATAGTCTCAATCCTTTCCATGGTCTAGAAGGCCCTACACCTCCATCTCTGACCTCACCTCCTACCATTATCTCCTTTCCTCCAGCCACATGGGTCTTCTTATTGTTTCTAAAAATAATAATGTCTGTTCCCACCACGGGTCCTTTGAATTTGCCTTTCCCCCTGTCTAGAACACTTTTCCCATAGACCTGTAAGTACAGACTCAAGTCTGTGTTCAGTCACCTTCTCAGAGATCCCCACTGTAAAACAGCAGAGAGCTGCTTATCCTGACCCAGACTCTCTCCCTCTTTCTCCGCTTTATTCTAGAACTTCTCATTATCGAAACCTGTACTAGGTATTTACCTTTTCACCTGCTTGTTAATTGTCTTCCCCACGAGAATATAAGCTCTGTGAGGCCGGGGCATCATCTGGTTTGCTCACTGAAGTACTCCCAGCACCTTGCACAGTGTGGGGCACACAGTAGTTACTCAATAAACATTGCTGAATGAAACTAAAGAGTGCTTTCTAAAGAATGCTTTTTATATTTCTGGGAAAGCAGCTAAACAGTTTAAATGTTTTTATAATCCTCATTTTAGCAAACATATTTCCAGGACTTTTCTGGATTCACAAGCTGAAAATGGTTACATCTGCTTCTTTACTCTCAATACTAAAACATTCTCTCTGTAAGATATCTTAGAAAGTCTCTTCCTTTCTTGAGCTGGTATGTACGAATTATCTTACCTTCACCTTTTATTTGCTGACTAATGAATTTTGTTAGTTACATATTCCGCTTGTACCATCAGCTCTATTACCCCTGAGAAAAATGTTAGACAAGGATGGTTTCATCCCATGAGCTCTCTAGAGAACACATTTTCAGGTTTTTGCCACTCTTCTAACCCAGTGCTTTTCACTTTCCCCTAATTGGAAAGTGTAACTAATACAGTTTGGCACAGGGACAGAAGAACACAAAAGCACCTCCTCCAGGAAGGGAAACTACTTTCCATCCCCTTGCTTCCCATTTCTGTGTGAAGAACAGGGAAGAGACAAACCTACAAGGGCTCTATCTGAAGAACCTTCAGGAAATATATACATACACACATACCCCCTAGACAGGTGTAGCAGCTGAGCTCAAGCTGAAAGTTTCAGGAGAGATTTCAGCAAATACTCGGAAAGGGGAGTTAAGGCAAGGCTCTTCCCCCGGTAATTCTAAAGTAATTATGATTTTTCCCCCTCCAAAGCAAAAAGTTGAGTTTCAAAAAGGATACCTGTGTCTCTTCTCCGGCTACTGAACTCTGTCAGACAGAGATACGATCAGATCTCCTACCGCTTTTGTCGGTGTAAAAAAAAAGGTATAAATCTACCTGATTATAAATATTGTGTTCACAACAGACTTTTTCTTTCTTTATGATAATAAACTGGGGTCCACTGTTTAAAACTTGGAAAAACCTGAATGTATGAAGAAAACATAGGAAAAAAAATTATCCATGAAAAAAGAAACTTTGCTACAATTTCTGTTCCACTGTTGTCCAGCTCTTTCCTGCTTTTGCCTGGACAACCCTAGCCTAAAAAAATATTACACAGGCATCTCCTATTTTTGCAAGAAAACTGGCCTCAATGCACTGTATTCTCTTAAATATTTTAACACTCCATTTCCCAAACTTCAGTCAATATCAGATTACCTTAATAGCTTTTGCCATACTTGAGAACCACCTATATAAGGGGTCTGCAAATTATGGCCCACAGGCCAGGTCTGGCCCACTGTCTATTTTTGTACTGCCCATGAACTAAGAGGGGTTTTAACGTTTTTATGTGGTTGAAAAATCAAAAGAAGAATAATATTTTTGTGACATGGTGGAAATTATATGAAATTCAAATTTCAGCATCCATAGATAAAGTTTTGCTGACAGCCCAGCTCTTTCATTCACGTATTGTCTGTGGTCGCTTTTGTACTACAATGGCAGTGTTGAGTAGCTGTGATAGAGACCACAAAGTCTAAAACATTTACTATCTAGCCTTTACAGAAAAAGTTGGCCGACTCTTGCCCTTAATAGAGTATGTTTCCTTAAATTGATTATTTATCTAAAAAATGTTTAAAAGAAAACTTTATAGCACTTAGAAAGCTACAATTACCCTAACTAGAAGGCAATTGGTGAGAATGTAAAATGGTGCAGCCACTATGGAAAACAGCATGGCAGCTCCTCAAAAAATTAAAAATAGAATTACCATAAGATCCAGCAAATCCACTTCTGAATATATATCCCAAAGAATTGAGAGCAGAGACTCAAATGGATGTTTGTACACCTATGTTCACACCAGCATTATTCATTATAGCCAAAAGGTGGAAACACCTCAAGTGTCCATCAGTGGACAAATGGATGAACAAAATATGGGATATGCTTAAAGTGGAATGTTATTCAGCCTTAAAAAGGAAGGAAATTCTGACACATGCTACAACATGGATTAACCATAAACAAAATTAAGCTAAGTAAAATAAGTCAGTCACAAAAGTACAAATACTGTATGATTACACTTTTATGAAGTATCTAGAGTAGTCAAATTCATAGAGACAGAAAGTAGAGTGGTGGCTACCAAAAGCTGGAGTGAGGGAGAAGTGGGAAGTTAGTGTTTAATGGTTATAAAGTTTCAGTTCTGCAACATGAACAAAGTTCTGTAGATGGTTGCACAACAATGTGAATGTACTTAACGCCACTGAACTGTACATTTAAAAATTGTTAACTGTAACAAAAATAAAATAAGGTTAATCTAAAACAAGCTAAATATTCTTGCACACCTAAGAGTTGGTCTTTCTATGAGAAAAAGGTTGATGAGCAATTCCTAGGGAGGCCTTGGAGATAAACAGTAAAACTAGACTCTGCATCTGATGAAATACAAATGAAGTGAAAAGGGACTTTCCAACTATTTATGAGTTAATTTTCTTTAATGTCATCCACACTTAAAAACATGGAGATTCCCATAAGAGTCCCACAATTTGGGAAACACTAACCTAAAGTATTCCCTAGTAATGTGCCATAATCCAGGAGCTACAATCTTCACATTCTTGCCAAAAGGTTATTTCTTAATTAGTAAAGGACGTTCTCCAGTGAGTAAAGATAAGAGTTTTGGTGGATTAAAGCTCTCTCTTTCACAATGACATCTGATTTTCAAAAAGTCATTTCATAGCCCTGCACTGTGGTATTAAATAATTAAATATACTGGAGCAAAGGAAAATTTGAAAGATTGGCATATGTGTGTGTATATACAGAGAGAGAGAGAGATTATAGCAAACTTCACTATTTTTTCAGGAAGGTATACAAGTTTTATGGAGCTAGATAAAAGAAAAACAAGTAAAATATTTACTTATGATATGTGTCAAATTTGATAAAGCACTAGTGGTATTCAACAACATCAATACTCCAAAACACAAAAATTCTAAAAGAGTTAGAAAAAATCTTATAGGATAAAATTAATTCAGTTGTAAGGTATAGCTTACTACACAAAATTTTTTTTTTAAAGGATCATTGGCTTTACACAACCTTAAATTGTGACTTAGTATGAAATACCCACTAAGTCACATTATTTCTAATAAATCAAGTCTATTCCAACATTCCTTACGTTGTCCACAGTAAGTTCCAATATATCCCTTTTGGCACTGGCAATGGTCATCTGCACAGGTCCCACCATTCATGCATCTGACGTTGCACTGCTGAACTGCAAAAGACAACAAAAGATATAAAAATATCAATCACCAAAATTATAGTTTCTGTGAGAGTTATAAACTATACTAAATATCCAATTTAGTGACAAATATATTCTACAGAAGTAAATGTTATGACCCAAGCATATCTTTATTTATTTGTTGTTAAGTGCACACAGGAGCATATCTGTTACAACAGAAGTTATTCAGTATGCATTTAAAATATATTACACTTTCAGTGTTAAAGAAAATAAATATAAGGCGTAGTAGCGCAGTTTCTAAGATGCAAGAAACACACATGTATCCATTCAGAATGCAGGGGCTGAGTGTCTGCCATATGAGTTCAGTGCCCTGCTGTCAGGACGGACTTTCATCCACTCTCATGGAGCTTAGATTCCCTTAGGAAGACAGACAAAACACAAGTAAACAAATACCACAAGGTCATTATAGACTCTGATAAGTTCTCTGAAGGAAACTGTGTTGTGAAGGAGAAGAGCCTGGAGCCAAGGAGGAACAGATACACAGGAGCCAGACAAGCCCACTCAGATGTGACATTTAAGCTGAGTTCTGAAGGACGAGAATGAGCCAGGCATGAGAAATGCCAGGGAGGAACCTCACAGGAAGAGGAGCCGGCAAATCAAAAGACCTTAGGATGGTAAAGGGTTTCCTCTATCTGAAGAACTGAAAGATTCACATGATTATAAAGAGGCAGAGTGGGAAGAGAAGATCTTAGAGAAGCAGGTAGAAGCCAGCCAGATAATGCAAGGCCTCCTTGGACAGGTTTGCAATATATCCCAAATGCAACAGGGAGTCATTTTTAATAAGAGAATGAAGTGATGTGATTTATATTTTCAAAAGATTACTCTAGCTGCTCTGCAGAGAATGGATTTGAAGAGGGTAAGAGCAGAGGCTTGGGAACTCATCAGGAGGTTACTCCAATAGTCCAGGTGTGAGCTCAGGGTAGCTAAACGACATGGTATCAGTGGTGATGGAAAGGGGAAGATGGATTTGAGATATATTTCCCAGTAGAAGCTACACATCTTGTGAAAACAGTTGACATGAGAGAAAGAGAAGCAGTTGCTTAAACATTGGGCGAACGGCAGTACTATTTGCTGAGGCAAGAGAAACTGTGAAAGAAGTAGATCATGCTCAGCAACGAATCAAGAGTTTCATGCTACCAAGTTTCAGATGCTTACTATGCATTCAAGTGGAGATGCTGAATAAGAAAGGGAACATGCAAATGTAAAGCTCAGTGGAGCAATCTACTCTGGAGATTATTATTACGAGTTAGCAACATATGAGTAGTAGCTGATCACATATATATGTAGATGAGTTCACCCAGGGAGGACAGAACTCTTGGGAATACCAAACTTTGAATGGAAGGCTAATGAAGAAGATACAGAAAGGAGCTGAAAAAATAATAATCAACAAAAGAAGCATCCTGGGCCATTGACATACAAGTAAAGGGAAAGAGAGCATTTCAAGAAGATACTGATTAATGGTGCTAAATGCTTTAGAGAGGTGGAAGAGGATGAGGATTGGAACAAATTGGAAAGGACAGAAAAGCTTCTGATGGAAAGGGAGTGAATGTTACTCAAGGCCAGTGAATTCATGGATTCCCTACTAAATTATATACCATAAACTGAGGGTGGGCCAGTGAATGTTCAGCTGCCCAAGGAGAGGAATTAAGAAGTTGACTGGGTTTTTTGCTGAGGGCGTATATGAGAAAACTAAGAGAACAGGATAATGAAGACGTGGGCAAGGGTATCTTCCAGGCAATCAGACAAGGGAGATTCAGGAAAGCGGTGGAGGAAATGTGCTAATCAGGGTGGTGAAGAAAGTCACAATACATTTTGAATAATAGTTTTTTGTGTGTGAGGAAGACCAGCCCTGAGCTAACATCCATTGCCAATCCTCCTCTTTTTGCTGAGGAAGACTGGCCCTGGGTAACATCGATGCCCATATTCCTCTACTTTATATGGGACGCCGCCACGGCATAGCTGACAAGCAGTGCGTCCGCGGGTGCCCCGGATCCGAACCCGCGAACCCCGGGCTGCCAAGTGTGAACTAAACCGCTGCGCCACTGGGCTGGCCCCTTGAATAATAGTTTTTAAAATGCTGGGAAAGTGACAGATTATTTTCAAAGAAAGTGCAACTAGCGTTTTAATCAGAAGTTTCATCAAAAGACAATGACATTTGTTGTACGAATCTTGAATCTTACATTCCTGAGTCAGAAGAATTCACTATTACTTCTTCTTAGGGAATATTTGTAGAGAGAAATGTTAAAAATATAACAACTTCACACTATTTGAGGCCGACTTAAAAATAAGGTCACATATAAGAAACATACTTGATTTTGATCCACAGGTTGGTGATATTTGGCCACTGGAACAAGTACACATGTTAGGACGGGAACAAAATCCATCTCCACAACTATTTCTACAAATTGCTGTAGAAAGCACAATAGGGAAGCAAATGAATAATCAGGTAATAAACCACAGTTTACAAAACAAGAAAGCTATGATTAAAAACAATAAACCTAAAAAACTAAGATATAAAATATGTGATATATGTTTAACTTCAGATATGCAACAAAATTGCCCATTGTAGACGTGAGAATAAGTCTCACAAGCATCCTTATGATAATGTGCAAACAAAGTTATTTCAAGTTCTATAGTCCTAATTCTTCAACTCTCCTATCAGTACAAGTCATCTTTTCCATTCAAGGCAGCAAGTGTAATGTGGAATTCACCACGAGAAGACAGTCTTGGTTCCAGGAAGCTGGGAGGGTTGCGGAAACCCAGAGGTCCTGCATACCCTCAGAAAACACAGCCCACTCTGTAAGGGACCTTCACAGGAGACAGAGAATGTGAAATTGGCTGAGCTGTAGACTCCAGGCCCTAACGACTTGGCCAAACCCCAGGGGTTCTATGCACATTCCTTCCCGGCTGGTATCTGACCTGCCCCATCATCAATCTCTGTTCCCCTTAATAATTCCTCTCTCCTTCCTCCAGCCTTTCTTCTCCCATATTATCTCCACATCCTAGCCCATTCCTGCTGCTCGGAAAAGCTGCTGCGACATTTTGATGGAGGGAGAGTCAAAACCTCCTGCAGCTGTGACCTCCAAGGTATGAGGGTCATCACAGCAAAGAATGCTGGGCCTACTGACACAGCACATACCACGGAGCCTCAAAATCGTTAGCAGAATGCCTTCAAATGGGAAGTTTCTTCCATATTTAGAGTCAGTTCACTAAGGAGCTGAGAGATTTATCACTACACTCACAACTGAATTCTCTCTTTGTGCACAAAGGCTATGTGCTTTAATGCTCCATGACTGGATGCACGAAGACAAGAAGAGGAGAGTCTGGGAATGCCATGAAACTAGCTGCAAACATTTATGCGAATGTGCACGTGTATCTTTTGCTAGGGAGGGGTGCCGCAACTTTCAAAGAGATCTGAGACCCCTAATAATGTAAAGGGCACATTCTATAGAAGCAAACTAATTCGATAATGGTTCTTCTTCTCCAAATTGCCTTTCAACATCCATGTAATATGGCCAGCATCTCCATTAGTACTCCCTATAAATGAAAATGTCATAGATCACAGTGTGAAGGTAGAAAACTAATTTTAGGCAAGAACGTGGTTCCTGCCATGGAGTTGATTATTAACTCTTAAAATGTGCTAGAGTTTCTGATCACCAGTAACTTTCCAATGATAAATGTTCACTAAAATATTGTTTTGTTTCCAAGCCCCCTCATTCTCAGCAGATAGACATTTAGTCTAGGCTCAGATAATATACAAAGTACCCCCACCCAGGTCCTAAAACCAAAGAAGGTCTCACGGGCTGGAGATTGGTCATCCTCAGACAGATCCCTGTTATGGCCTCAGGTATGCACTCTACATCCATAGACAGTAAGAAGCAAGTGTGCTTAGGTCCTTTCTCCTCACACTCATCTCAGACTACAGTATGCCTCACCTAAATATCTGTCCCTCTCACAGCCCCGAAAACCATGAGGCCCAGAAACACTTGAGGGAGAGGAAGAAAGGACCTGGGTGTTGGGATTTCAGTGATGCTGCAAGAAGATGCACGGCACAGTAATGAGTACTACATGGCAGGCAAGAGGTCTGAATTTTCGTTCTGCCGATGACCCACTGCAAGCTCAGAAAAAAACCCACAGCTTCTCTAGGTTTAGCTTTCTCATTGGTCAAATAAAACAAAGGGATTATACTGGCATCTTCTGACGTCTCTTTAGGTCTCAAATGCTATGATTCCTGGCCAGCCCCTTCCCACTGTTATTCCAGTGATCAAAATGCCCTTCATAGCACAATTTCACAATAAATAAATTAATAAGCAAACTTTTCCATTGCTTCATGTTCTAACAGATTAAAAAAACAAATGGAAAGTGAGAAAGTCAATCCCATCCTTTTGGAAACAAATATTTGGAAGTTTGGAAGTACTTCAGTGATTTCTGTAGGCCACAATTAAGGACAATAACAGCAAAATGCAGAGACTCAAACAAAATGCATTAGGTTTCCAGTAGTTTGAGAAATACATTTTCTTTTAATATCTTCTTCTCTTCATGAAGCCTGCTCAAGGCCAAACATTAAAATTCTAGAAGTTGATCATTTTAATATCTTTCTATAGAGAAAGAATGCTGATGTATAAATGTATGAGGAAATTAATCTTTGGTCCTCGTTTTCTATTTGTATTTTACTTATTCTCTTTTTGTAAGTTGCCTCAGAGCTTTTCTTTGGCTAAATGGTGGAAATTGAATAAATATAAGAAACAATTGATTATCACCAGAAAATCTTAGAATCAAAATTCTTGATTTTGACTTTATAGTGGTTTCAATTTGGTTATTACATCAACATACTATCATTTTAAATGTCAAAATAATTGGACTACTGAATTTAATGTGGAATATTAAAAGTTAAAATTTAGGTGAGACCCATACAAGAGAATATAAATGCATTATATTCTCCCTCTATTTTGTGCACTATTTTATACTCTTGGGTATTTGAATTACTTTAAAGTGCTAATAAATATTTTTGTAGATATCACTTGACACAAATGTAGTTAAATGTTTCTTGGAGATATAAAGATCATTTCAAAGTCTATGCTTTTTATAGATTTATGATACATGTACATTCCCATGTATTTCATAAGCACCCGATATTTCAAGTAGTACAAATGCAGGCTACAACACTCACTGTTACTCTGAGATTTCCAAAGCTGATCTTCTAAACAAATAAAGGGTACAATGTTACTCAAAGACCAAAAGTATTTAAAGCTGACACTCAGAGGGCCATATATATATTTCTACTGCAAATATTCTGGAAGGCTCTGTTCTCTGGAATTCCCATTCCACACTGATCCAATAAAACCTGACTTTACAGATTTTCAACACGTACCATAAACGGATCCCTTCTCCTCGGCTGCTCTCCAACTCAATAATGGCAGTCACATTCACTACATTTAGTGAGTCAGACTTTCCACCGTGCCTAAGTCACTCCCGGCTAGTATGGCAGGTGTGTGGTGAGTGACGTTAGCTGTTTCAGGATTCTAAGAACCATCTAAGTTTAAAGCAGGCATGGCAATGCCCTACTGGCCTGAAAGAGTAAATGCACCCTCCGTAAATGCCTCACATGTATGACTTCTGTGATGGAGAAAAAATGCAATCTCCCTTCTTTTTTTTTTTAATTAAAACAAAGGCTTATAATCAGAGGGCTTATTTTAATAAACTCTTAAATCACCTTAAAGAACACAGTTGTTGTTTCCTATTTTTGCCTCATTACTGGAGATTGTGGGATTTTTAGGGTAGAAAAAATAATAAGAAAGTAGTCTTCACAATACTTGAGAGTTCATTCCTTTTTAAAAACTGCACTGAAACAACATTAGGGGTCTATCTCAAGCCCACAAAACCAATAAATATAGAGTTAGAGATGCCACTACATCCTTATTATCCCTTGGCTAGTGTGGCTTGCCCTTTTTCTCTGTTCACAGTTACATAAGTATCTTTTCCCTGGAGAACATCGAGGTCAATCTAAAGTCAAGATTGGCTCTAAATGAATGTGCTGTCTATGACACCTGGCTCTCCTCCCGAAAAGACAAATGTGGCTGTGCTATATAAACACACAGGAGACGGCCAGTCACACTTCAACTCACAAATTCACAGGCATGAGAAATAAGACATCCCCTAGTCCACCACTGTGAGGCTGATAACTAATGACTTCTCCAGTTAGAACTTGGAGAGCTGGGTATACACTTTGGAAACTAAATAAAATAATCAAGGCTTTTAAGGTCAGATATGCAGAAGTTCTAAGACTCACACTTTGGAAATCTACTGTACACCATGAGATGTGGGGTCTGGAAATTTTAAATTTAAATGTCTTTCAATAAAAAAAAAAGCAAAGCCATTCGGAAGAGTTCTCTCCTTTAAAAATTTTGTTAACCTGGGTCAACTCTAAATCCAAGAGAGTGCTCTTTTCATATCTATGTTATGTGGCTTTTGAGATGAAACCAGAGATAATAAAGTGGTTTTGTATAGAGGCCTAAGAAAGCTTGATATTCAAGGCCTAAACCTCATGCAGAGTCAAAAGCCAGAAAATTTACATAATCACATTGTGGTCTTATCTGGACTCTTTTAGGAAAAAGTGGTTTTGAGTTATCTAGGGAATTGCCATACTCCCCCTTCAGTTTGTATTAATAGACATAGAAAGATAAAACTTCCAAGTATCTTTGAAACGTTTATCATTATTGCCCTTCAACAGAGTCTAGAAGTGAAGTCTAAACTGATGCAAACCGGCTGCCTCTTCCCCACCATTCAAACAGGACCGAGTCGGAATTATCACTGCTATGTGGTCACTGGATTCTAAATGCAACTGTATGTCCAAAGGACTGAATGCAAGAGGTCTGCCCTGAGATGGGGCCGAGTGTGCTGCCCCAAAACACTCACGGACAATGCACTGGTTTCCTCCAGGGAGCGTCTTCCATCCTGGGCAGCAGTAGGAGTGGAACCTGGATCCGCACACGTTGGGCCTGCGGTGAACAAGCGAGGTCACACACACGTAGGGAGGGGTCCGGTGACACATGAACGGTTTTTAAGCAAAGCCCTGACTGAGTAGACTTCGGGACAACAAACACCAATACTACACTTCAAATTCGTGGGTCTTGGGGCGCAGACGTGGAAGTAAGTGGGCTAGATGCTGGAATGGGGGAGGGTCCGAAACGTCTGAACATTGCCCTTCATCTGCCCTCCGTTGCTGCCTTTATAAAGGGCGAAAAGAAACACGGAAACATATAATTTGCTACTATTCTAGCCTCCAGAGGCAGATAACAAAGGGCATACTCCGTTTCAAAAATCCTTGCCCTCGTCCCCAAATCCATCCCTCCTGGATCAACCTTCTTTGGCCCCGACGTGTCAAGGAAGGCGCGTCGAAAGGTGGAGCGCTCGGGTTGACGATGAGAGTGAACTGTAAGCCCCGCACAAGTCCTCAAACAAAAGACTCGGGAGCGGCGCCCCCGACGGTGGGGAGCAGGCAGGCTCCACCAGCCCTGGCGCGGGGTGGACTCCAGCCAGCCTTCCGCCGGACATTCGGAACCTGTTCCCGCACCGCGGGTTCTGCATGCGCTCTGCGATCAGCAACCGGGGGCCTCCGACCCAGCCGCCGCCCAACCCCCCGAGGGAGGGCTTTTTGCCGGCTGAGCTGCGGAGGAAAAGGGGGAGGCACTCCTGGGAGTCTTCAGGGTCTCTTGGCGAAGGGGGCCGCAGCTCTGGCCGCCAGAACTAAGTTCAGGGAGGGGTGAGATGGAAAGCTGCCAAGCCAGGTTTCCCCGTGCCGCCTGCCCACCTACCCTCGGAGCACGTCCTGCTGTCCTCGCCTGCGGACGCGGGTGGTCGCCGCGGCACCTTCCTCTCGGTACTCGGGCACCGCGAACCCGCCTTCAGAGCCCGCCACCGCGGGCCGGACCTGTTGCGGCGGCGGCTGGGCCCGGGGCGGCTTGGGCGGCGGAGGCTGGGGCTGGCCGGCCGTGCCCTGCGCCCAGAGCGCCACGCAGCCCAGCCACACGAAGTAGGGCTGGAGACACAGCCGCCGCCGTCTCCCCATCGCAGGCGCCGAGAGCGCGCGGACCGTGGTCCGCGGTGAGGGAGCGCTCAAAGACAAAATCTGCGCGGCCCGAAAAAAGTCAGGACGAGCCCTTCGTCGGCTCCTAAGACTCCCTTGGGCTCCCTGATCTAGCGGGAGCCCCGGCCCCCTGGCTGCCGGCGGGGCGCAGGCTCTAGCGCAGCAGGCGGCGAGGCGCGGCGGCGGTGCGGCCGGCAGCCCCGCGCGGTCCACGTTGCATCCCCCGGGCCACGGCCCCGAGCGACTCCAGGACCGCCAGCGGGCGGGGGCGGGAAATTACAAAAGTAACCCGAGCAGCCGCGGGGTAAAGTTACAAAGAAAGCGGACCTCAAAAGAAAAAAAGGGCCTGCACGCAGCGGCTCGGCGAATTCCCGTGCGCTCCGGGCACAGATCTTGGAAAGCTGCAAAAGTCACCAGAAAGAAGCCGGCAAGCAGACAAAAGTCGCCCCCCAAAGAAGAGGAGGGTCTCCTCCCGGCTCGCCCGGAGTCCCGCGGGGCAGCGACGCGCCGGCGGCGGCTGAGGAGCCGGCGGAGGTGCGCGGGGCCGGGGCGAGCCGCCGGTGAGAGGGAGGGCGGGAGGCTGGACGCCGGGGAAGATGCGGCGGGCGAGGGCGCGGCGCGGGGGTTTTGAGGCCCGGCGGGGCGCGGGGCGGGCCGGCGGGCGGCGGCTGTCAGTGGGGGCTGGAGCGCAGCGGTCCACACGTGGGGCGCAGCCCCGACCGAGAGGCCGGCGCAGAGTGGGCGGGGTCAGAGTAAGGGGGCGACCGAGTGGGGAGGAACAAGGGGAGCTAGGGCCTGGGGGAGGGGAAGAGGAAGGAAGGGGGTAGGGTGAAGGGAGGGAAGAAGACTGAGATTGGGGAGAAGGGGGGCGAACCAGGAGAGGAAGGCCAGGGCTGGAAGAGGGGCTTGGAAAGAGGGATTGCTGAGCCCGGGTGCGAGAGGAAATGAGCGGGGGATGGGGGCGAGGTTAGGGCGAGGAGAGAAGTGGGAAAGGGGAGGGAGGGCCTGGGGGCCGGGAGGAGGGGGCCGGGGGGCCGGCTGGAGGGGGCGAGGCGCTAGTCGGCTTTGCTTCCCGTCCCCCTCAATTGGCCGCTAGCTCTGTTTTGACTGCCTGTACAAAGCAAGCAGACGACGGGGGAGGGGGCGGTTAGGGACCGGATTTGGGAAAGGAGGCAGCAGCCCCTTCCCCTCCCCCTGCGCCCTCGCTGGGCCGCGGACCAGGGACCAGGGTCTCTAAACGCGCTTGGCGTGGCTAGATCCTCAGCTGAACTTCCCCGCCGGGCAGAGGCCACAAGGTTGAAGATGAGAATGCGTCCTCCCGCACGGACCCGGACCCAGGCCGGGGGTGGGGGGATTCGCAGCCAAGCAGGAATAGAGGCTCGCGCGGGAGTTGGCTGCAACCTCAATCTGAGGAGGCCGGGCCCTCCCTATCGCCCTCCTACCCCCACCTTCCCACCCGGAGCGGCGTCAGTCTGCGGCACCCGAAGAGGGGCTGGGCGTTCCCTGATTGAAATGCGCCCTCGGCCTCCAAGAGGGAGCTCACCGGCCGCAGGGTGCCACGGCTGCATACAGGCGCCGCGGTCCCGGAGAGTCCGCGCATGGGGTGTGCTCCCGGGTGAGCCCTGGCAGGGTCTCTGCCCGGGTTTGCAGCCAGAGCCCCTGAAATGTCGGGGGGAAGGGGCGGTGTGCACAGGGCGGGTGGATGGGTCTTGGGGCATATCCTTGGTTCCTGGCTTGGATGCCTGATTAAATGATTAAACCCTAGCAATTGGTCCATCCAGGCTGGCGACTTGCCCTCTGAACCCTTAGACCTGCCTCTGCCGTCATCCACCTTTGGAGTCTTCCTTCGTGGCCCTGCTTTCATGAGGTCTCTGAATCCTAGTCGTTTCTCAGTCCATGACATTTCCTAATTAAAAATCAAACACCCTTGAAAACTAGGACTGACCATCGAAGCACAATTTAGAAAACAGTACAAGAGAGTGATGTCTGGATTATTCAGGCCTAGAGAACGTTACTTTAAAGATAAATATACATAATTTTTTTTCCTGGCCCGAATTGCCCAGATGTGCTATTTGGCAGCCAAAATTCTCTGAGAATTGGCATTACTCCCTTCTTTATTTTCCCAGTGTAGTCAGACAAAGAGTCTTAAGGTAGTAGCCCTTCTTACAATATTCTCATTGGGCATAAGAAAAAATAGGAGTCACATAATTTCATGTGGAACACCAATTTGTTCAAATCCAAAGAAATTAAAGACAGCAATGGAGGTATTTGTTATGCATTGTGCTTCAAACTAAACAAAAAATTTAACTAAAAGAGCTAAGTAACTATCTCCTGAGTTAAAGCTATGTTTTAATCATACTCTTTAAAACATTTAACCCATTAAATGGATTTTCATTTAATACTTCAGTGGCTTCATGGTTCATTCCTATCACATCAAATGCAAATGTTCTCAAATTGCATATGACTTTATCCTTTGACTCAGCAATTCCACTTTTAGAAATCTATTTAAAAGATATACAGGCAAAACAATGAAATGATGAGTGTGTTAGTCTGTTCATTGCAGCACTGCTTGTAATAGCAAAAGATTAGGAACACAGATTTCCCATCAATAAGGAACTGGTTGAATATAGTTTAATCCATTCAATGGAATATTATACAGCTGTAAAAAATGAATGAGGATCTCTGTATACTTCCATGGACCGATCTCTAGAATATACAATTCAATGAAAGAAAAAAAGGTGCAGATGGAATAGGCAAATCCACTGAGACAGAAAGAAGAATAAAGGTTACTAAGGGCTGGTGGTGGGAAGGGAATGAGGAATTATTGTTTGATGGGTACAGAGTTTTTGTTTAGGATGATGAAAAATTTCTGGAAATTAATTCTGATAATGGTTGCACAACACTGTGAATGTATTTGATGTCATCGAATTGTATACTTAAATATGGTTAAAATGGTAATTTTTATGGTATGTATATTTTACCACAATAAAAAAATTTTAATGCAACATGCAGGATATTGTATATTGTATGTTAACTTTTTTGGGGGGGTGTGCATTTTTAAAAAATAGAAGCATAAACTAAGAATGATAGAAATGGTTATCTTAGGGAAGAGAGAGGATATGGAGGAAGAGACAATGATGGAAGCTAAACCTTTCAAAATATGCTTTGTTTTATAGTTCTAACTTTGGAACCATGTATGTTTTATATAATTAAAAACAAAATTAAATTTAAAAAGAGCAATGCCTAAAAATTGAAAACTAAAATAAATGAACCTGTTTATTGCATTGGTGGCATAACCAGAGAAAATAATTATTCAAAGTGATACTTAAACACAATATTTGGACCATACATCTTTAGTAGGATATAACCTAAGGATGAAATGAATCACAAAGAAGTTTGAAATTGCATTCAATGGTGGTAATGTTAGAGAGAGAGAAAGAAGGAGATAGATATTAGGAATCATGATTTCATCATAAGAGAAGAGAGATTAAATATAAAATAAAAGTTTTGTAAGCTTAAATTGAATTAAAAAGCCAAAATGAATTCCGAACTTATCTTCATCCTTCAAAAAAAAAAAAATGCATTTGCTGGTTCTACACATTGAAAAGACCTGAAAGTAGTGACAACCCAACAATAACTAACACCCATTGTGCCCATATTGTGGTCCCTAAGTACCATTTCTCAGTAAAAGGAATGAGAGCTCCTTGAGTAAACATCTGATTTCAGGTCTGGAGCAGGAAATATGTGAGATGAGTCTGGACTATCTTGTCATACTTGAAAGCAAGGAAATTAATCAGATTAGGGTCATGTCAAAAGAAAACTGGAGCTAACTTGAAAAAGATCTCACTGACCAAACATGGGAAAACTTGAGCATCAAAAAGAAAAATGACTGCAAATGATTGAAATATATGAAATGTGTAAATATTCCAGAGTTCCAAATGATACTCCAAACAAAAATCAATTGGTCATTTTTGGAGGTTGTGAGCGCACACCTTATTATTCTAGAAACATTGATAGATAAAATAATCAAACACTTATCCTGCCTTTGTTGCAAAGACCCAGAGAAAGTATTTCTTAAAAAAAAAAAATCACAGTTGTAAACACAGGAATGATAGAATTAGAATGATCATGAGTTGCAAAGTAATGGAATAATGGACCCAGGCAACAGTTATCAATGACTGCTAAAACCATTAAGTCAGGGATTCTCAACTGAAGGCCACTTTCTTTTTGGGGGACGTTTGGTAATATCTGCAGACATTTTTTTATTGTCACAACAAGTTGGTATGTGTGGGGCGAGAGGGTTGAGTGTACCAGAGACGCTGCTAAATATCTTGCAATGCACAGGACAGTCCCCCATAACAAGGTATTATCTGGTCCAAAATTTCAATTTATTTGAGAAACCCTGCATTAGGTGAACAGTCAATGAGGAAGTTTTTAGTGAATGATTCAAACTATTACCACCGGAACCAACTGATTAATTAACTTGGGAAAAGCAGGACAACCAGATATTATGTGTCTACTTAAGTGGTGCAATCAGAAGCACACAAAATTGTCTATGAAATATCTTTCCCAAAAAAATTGAACCTGAATGTAACCATATGTTTACATTTAACTACCAGTTTCTAGGAACTATGGAAGGTAGTGAAACATATTAAATGATACCTCAAGAATACAGTCAACCATATCTAGAACATGGGAAATACCACAGGACCAATTTTCTTCAAATAAATGACATGGATAGAGAAAAAGGAGGGAAACTATTTTGGTCCAACAGCCAAATACAATGTTTATACCTTATCTGAGATTTTGATTTGAACACAAGTGTAAAATGACATTTTTGAGGCAATGGAGGGGATTGAAAGCTGATTATAAAGTTTTATTTTCAATTCTAGAGGGTATGAAAATGGTATCATGGTTATTTTTTTTAATTTTTTTTTTTTCATGAGAAAGATTAGCCCTGAGCTAACATCTGTTGCCAATCCTTCTCTTTTTCCTGAGGAAGATTGGCCCTGGGCTAACATCCATGCCCATCTGCCTCTACTTTATATGTGGGACACTTGCCACAGCATGGCTTCATAAGCGGTGCATAAGTCCACCACTGGGATCCGAACCCACAAATCTCGGGCCACCAAAGTGGAGTGCACGAGTCCAACCAGTACACTACTGGGCCAGCCACTTGGTTTTTTTTTAAGCTTCAGTGCATGGTTGTGTCTCCTACTTGTTAGTTTAGTTCTCTATGTGAGCCGCTGCCACAGTATAACAACTGACAGACAGGTGGTGTGGTTCCATGACTGGGAAATGAACAGACACCATGGCAGTGAGAGCACCAAATCTTAACCACTAGACCACCAGGGCTGGCTCATCATGGTTATATTTTTCAATAATATTTTCTTGTACTTACTAAAGTCTTTGTGGATGAAATGATATGATGCCTGGGATTTGATTTAAAATACTGAAGGAAAAACAAAGGCAGGATTCTGAAAAGATGGAGTAGATGCACTTTTTTCTGTTCCTCTTCCTAAGAATACTTAGCTAAACATCTTGGACATTGTATATAGAAAAAGCATAAGAAGACTCTTAAGTGGTGAAGGGAAGATGGCAAACTGGCTAGGGACCCTAGGACCTGAGGAACAACATGGAAGTGAGTTCCTTGAGTTTTCTTTTTGCTTCATGTATCATGGACTGGGTGCTGGAGAAGCTGGCAACCTGGAAATGCTAACTGGCACAGAGCAAAAAAGTCTAAGGCCTGCACTCTATAGGCAAAGGACAGGAAAAGGGCAGCCTAGGAAGACAGAAAACTTGTAATAACTGCTCTACAACCAGCTAAACATCACAGAAAAAAACTGTGGTCACCTCCCACCAGCAAAGGCCAAGTAGTGAGTCTAAACTTTCATCCTTGCCAGGCTGTAACAAGGTGTCCCTCCCCTTCCTCCAGGGTAGTGCCAGAGAAGGCCAAGTAATAAACCACTCCCACCCACCATGGTGCCAGGGGAGAATCTGGACTTCCACTCCCACCTACCAGTAATGAAGTGCCCCTGTCTGCTGGGATGATATCAGAGGAGTCCTAGTAG
This sequence comes from Tapirus indicus, assembly GCA_031878705.1. Classification (NCBI taxonomy): domain Eukaryota; kingdom Metazoa; phylum Chordata; class Mammalia; order Perissodactyla; family Tapiridae; genus Tapirus; species Tapirus indicus. Next base: position 46,453,419 of record CM062925.1, read on the forward strand.
AGAGTTAGTTTTTATCATTGCTCATCCCCAGGGTGTCATGGTAAGCTGTGGGAAACCACATGGGGAATAGTAAAGAAGCACTCCTCTCCCTCCCAGCCAGGGTGGTGTAGCAGAGGATTAGTGGGGACCTGGTACTCCCCCCCTGCCCAGCAATAACAAGGTGTTCCTCACCCCCCAAATGTGGCAACAGAGGCAGAACTTGAACTTCTACTGCCATCTAGCAGTAACAAGGCAACATACCCCACCCTCAGGCAGTAACAGAGGAGGCTAGTAAAACAGATTATTTAAATATGATCCAAAGTCTCATAACATAGCACCCAAAATGTCCAAGATTCAATTGAAAATTACTCATCATACCAAAAACCATGAAAATGTCAACTTAAACGAGAAAAGAAAATAAATACTAACACTAAGATGACAGAAGTGTTAGAACTGTCTGACAATGATTTTAAAGCAGCCGTGATAAAAATGCTTCAATGAGCATCTGTGAACATGCTTGAAACAAATTAAAAAAAATAAAAAACCTCAGCAAGGAAAGAGAAGACATAAAGAAGAACGAAATGGAAATTTTAGAAGTGAAAAATACAATTATCAAAGTTAAAAAGCTTAATGGAGGGGCCAGCCTGGTGATGTAGTAGTTAAAGTCAGCATGCTCTGTTTCAGCAGCCCGAGTTCACGGGTTCGGATCCCAGGCACAGACCTACACCACTCACCACCCATGCTGTGGCAGTCACCCACATACAAAATAGAGGAAAGATTGGCACAAATGTTAGCTCAGGGCCGGTCTTCCTCAGGCAAAAAGAGGAGGGATGGCAGCAGATGTTAGCTCAGGGCCAATCTCCCTCCCCCTCACCTCAAAAAAAAGGCTTAATGGATGGATTTAGCAAAATGGAGAGGACAGAGGAAAGAATCAATGAACTTGAGGGTAGAATTATAGAAATTACCCAAACTGAACAACAAAGAGAAAAGAAATTGAAAAAGCAAACAACCAACCAAAGTTTCAGGGACCTGAGAGACTATAACCAAAAGAAATCCAACATTGGTCATCAGAATCTCAGAAGAAGAGGAGAAAGAGGGTAGAGCTGCTGAAAAACTACTTGAAGAAATAATGGTTGAAAATTTGCCAAACTTAGCAGAAGATATAAACATACAGATTCAAGAAGCTGAGTGAACCTCAAACAGTATCAACCCAAAGGAATGCACATCAAGATTCATCATAGTCAAATTTATGAATATTAAAGACAAAGAAAACAGCAAGAGAAATGACACCTTACTGGTGGGGGAAGATAATTCAAATGACAGCAGATTTCTCATCAGAAACCAGGGTGGCCAGAAGGAAGTGACTGAAAGCAAAGAATTGTCAATGCAGAATTCTATCCCCAGTGAAAATATCCTTCAGGAATGAAGGGGAAATCAAAATATTCTCAGATGAAGGAAAGAGGATTTCTCTCCAGCAGATCTACCCTAAAATAATGGCTGAAGAAAGTTTTCTAAATAAAGAGGAAATGATAACAGAAGAGAACTTGGAACATCAGGAAACAAGGAAGAAAGAACAATGAAAAGAGTGAAAATATGGAAAACTGGGTAAATACAATAGACTTTACTTCTATTGATTTTCTAAATTATGCTTGATGTTTAAAGCAAAAATTATAATATTATCTTATGTGCTCCTCAATGTATGTAGAGGAAATATTTACCACAATTATAAATAGAGAAGAGTAAAGGCCCATAAAGGGTGGTAAGGTTTCTACAGTGGTAAAATGTTGATACTAGTAGACTGTGATAAGTTAAAGGGGTAGCACAGGGAGACTTTGTGGTGAGGGAATAGTTGTCTAACTGTTTAGTGGTATTTGCCCAAATCTGCACACGTGATAAAATGGCAAAGAATTATGGACACATTCTACCAATGTCAATATCCGAAGTTTTATATTGTACTATACATACATAAGAAGTAACCTTTAAGGGGAACTGGTGACAAGTTAACAGGACCTCTCTGTACTTTCTTTTTTTTTTAACTGAGGTAACATTGGTTTATAACATTATATAAATTTCAGGTGTATATCATTATATTTCGATTTCTGTGTAGACTACATCATATTCACTACCCTAAGACTAATTATAATCCATCATTATACACATGCACCCTATTACTCCTTCCCCCCTCACTCCCCCCTCTCCTCTGGCAACCAGTAATCTAACCTCTGTATATATGTGTTTGTTGTTGTTATTTTTATCTTCCACTTATGAGTGAAATCATAGGTATTTGACTTTCTACATCTGACTTCTTTCGCTTAGCATAATTCCCTCAAGGTCCATCCATGTTGTCACAAATGGCAAGATTTCATCCTTTTTATGGCTGAGTAGTATTCCATTGTGTATATATACCACCTCTTCTTTATCCATTCACCCACTGATGGGCACTTAGGTTGTTTCCAAATCTTGGCTATTGTGATTAAGTTGTAATGCACAGAGGGGTGCAAATATCTTTTCACATCCGTGTTTTCGTGTTCCTTGGATAAATACCCAGAAGTTAAATACCTGGACCATATGGTAGTTCTATACTTAATTTTTTGAGGAATCTCCATACCGTATTCCATAGTGAATGCACCAGTTTACATTCCCACCAGCAGTGTATGAGGGTTCTCTTTTCTCCACATTCCTCTCCAATACTTGTTGATTCTTGTCTTGTTAATTATAGCCATTCTGACAGGCTTGAGGTGATAGCTCTTTGTAGTTTTGATTTGCATTTCCCTAATAATTAGTGATGTTGAACATCTTTTCATGTGCCTGTTGGCCATCTGTATATCTTCTTTGGAAAAATGTCTACTCAGATCCTTTGCCTATTTTTTAATTGTGTTGTTTTTTATTGTTGTTGAGTTGTATGAGTTCTTTATATATTTTGGATATTAATTGCTTATCAGATATATGATTTGCAAACATCTTTTCCCAGTTGTTAGGTTGTCTTTTTGTTTTGTTGATGGTTTCCTTTGCTGTGCAGAATCTTTTTAGTTTGATGTAGTCCCATTTGTTTATTTTTTTCTTTTGTATCCCTAGTCTAGTGAGACATGGTATTCAAAAAGATACTGCTAAGACTGATGTCAAGGAGTGTACTGCCTATGTTTTCTTCTAGAAGTTTTATGGTTTCAGGCCTTACATTCAAGTCTTCAATCCATTTTGAGTTAATTTTTGTGTATGGTGTGAAATAATGGTCTACTTTCATTCTCTTGCATGTGGCTGTCCAGTTTTCACAACACCATTCATTGAACAGACTTTCTTTTCTCCATTGTATGTTCTTTGCTCCCTTGTTGAAAATTAGCTCTCCATAGATGTGTGGATTTACTTCTGGGCTCTTGATTCTGTTCCATTGATCTGTCTATATGTTTTTGTGCCAGTACCATGCTGGTTTGATTACTATAGCTTTGTAGTATATTTTGAAGTCAGGGAGTGTGATACCTCCAGCTTTGTTCTTTTTTCTCAGGATTTCTTTGGCTATTTGGGGTCTTTTGTTGTTCCATATAAATTTTAGGATTCTTTGTTCTATTTCTGTGAAAAATGTCATTCAGACTTTGATTGGGATTGTGTTGAATATGTTGATTGCTTTAGGAAGTGTGGACATTTTAACTATGTTAATTCTTCCAATCCACCAATGTGAAATATCTTTCCATTTCTTTGTGTCTTCTTCAATTTCTTTCAACAGTGTTTTATAGTTTTCAGTGTACAGGTCATTCACCTCTTTGGTTAAATTTATTCCCAGGTATTTTATTCTTTTGGTTGTGATTGTAAATGGGATTATATTCTTAATTTCTCTCTTTGCTATTTTGTTGTTAGTGTATAGCAATGCAGATGAGTTTTGTACATTGATTTTGTACCTTGAAACTTTACTGTATTCATTTATTATTTCGAGTAATTTTTTGGTGGATTCTTTAGGGTTTTCTGTATATTAAATCATGTCATCTACAAATAGTGACAGTTTTATTTCTTCCTTTCTAATTTGGATCCCTTTTATTTCTTTTTCTTGCCTGCTTGCTTGGGTAGGACTTCCAATACTATGTTAAATAAGAGTGGCAAAAGTGGACATGCTTGTGGTGTTTCTGTTCTCAAAGGGATAGCTTTCAGTTTTTCACCATTGAGTATGATGTTGGCTGTGGGTTTGTCATATATGGCCTTATTATGTTGAGGTACTTTCCTTGTATACCCATTTTATTCACAGTTTTTATCATAAATGGGTGCTGTGTCTTGTCGAATGCTTTCTCTGCATCTGTTGAGATTGATCATGTGATTTTTATTCTTGTTTTGTTATGTGATGTATTGTGTTGATTGATTTGCAGATGTTGAACCATCCCTGCCTCCCTGGAATAAATTCCATTTCATCATGATATATTACCTTTTTAATGTATGGTTGTATTCGATTTGTATTTTGTTGAGGATTTTTGTATCAATGCTTATCAGTGATATTAGCTCATAATTTTCTTTTTTTGTGTTGTCCTTGTCTGGTTTTGGTAGCAGAGTAATGTTGGCCTTGTAGAATGAGTTAGGAAGCTTCCCCTCCTCTTAATTTCTTGGAAGAGTTTGAGAATGGGTATTAAATCTTCTTTGAATGTTTGATAGAATTCACCAGAGATGCCATTTGGTCCTGGACTTCTGTTTTGGGGGAGGTTTTTGGTTAATGTTTTGATATCCTTACTAGTGATTGGTCTATTCGGATTCTCTATTTCTTCTTGATTCAGTTTTGGCAGGTTGTATGATTTTAAGAATTTATCCATTTCTTCTAGATTACCAAATTTGTTGGCTAATAACTTTTTGTTGTATTCTCTTATAATCCTTTGTATTTCTGTGGTGTCTGTTTTAATTTCTCCTCTTTCATTTATGATTTTATTTATTTGAACCTTCTCTCTTTTTTCTTGGTGAGTCTAGCTAAAGGTTTGTCAATTTTGTTTATCTTTTCAAAGAACCAGCTCTTAGTTTCATTGATTTTTTCCAATCGTTTTTTTAGTCTCTATTTCATTTATTTCTGCTATTTATTATTACTTTCTTTCTCCTGATTTGGGGCTTTGTTTGTTCTTTTTCTAGTTCCTTTAGGTGTATTATTAGATTGTTTATTTGAGATTTTTCTTGTTTTTTTGAGGTAGGCCTGTATTGCTAAACTTACCTCTTAGTACTGCTTTTGCGGTATCCCATAAATAAATGTCATATTTTCATTTTCATTTGTCTCCAAGTATCTTTTAAATTTCTCCTTTGATTACTTCACTGACCCAATAGTTGTTCAGTAGCATTTTGTTTAATCTCCACACATTTGTGGCTTTTCCAGTTTTCTTCTTGTAGTTGATTTCTAGTTTTATACCACTGTGGTCAGAAAAGATGCTTGGTATTGTTTCAATCTTCTTAAATTTATTGAGACTTGTTTTGTGGTCTAATATGTGATCTATCATAGAGAATGTTCCATGTGCATTTGAAAAGAATGTGTGTTCTTCAGTTTTTGGATGGAATGTTCTGTATATATCTACTAAGTCCATTTGGTTTAATGTGATATTTAAGGCCAATATTGCCTTATTGATCTTCTTTTTGGATGATCTATCCATTAATGCAAATGGAGTGTTAATTTCCCCTACTATTATTGTGTTACTGTCTATTTCTTCTTTTATGTCTGTTAATAACTTATATATTTATGTATTTAGGTGCTCCTATGTCAGGTGCATAGATATTTACAAGTGTTATATCCTCTTGTTGGATTGTTCCCTTTATCATTATGTAGTGTCCTTCTTTGTCTTTTGTTACAGTTTTTGTTTTAAAGTCTATCTTGTCTGATATAAGTATTGCTACCCCAGCTTTCTTTTCATTGCCATTTGCATGGAATATCTTTTTCTGTCCCTTGACTTTCAGTTTGTGAGTGTATTTATATCTGAAATATGTCTCTTGTATGCAGCAGATAAATGGGTCTTGCTTTTTTATCCATTCAGTCACCTTATGTCTTTTGATTGGAGCATTTAGTCCATTAACATTTAAAGTAGCTATTGATAAGTATGTACTTATTATCATTTTGGTAATTTTTTTCTAGGTGTTTTAGTAGTTCTTTTCTGTACCTTTCTTCCTGTCTTACTCTCTTCCCTTGTGGTTTGATGGCTTTCTTTAGTATTACCTTTGGGTTCCCTTCTCTTTATTTTTTGTATATTTATTATAGCTTTCTACTTTGTGGTTACCACAAGGTTCATATGTAATAACCTATGTAAACAGCAATCTATATTAAGTTGATGGTCTCTTAAGTTTGACCTCTTACTAAAAGTCCTATACTTTTACTCCCTTCCTCTGACATTTTATGTTTTTGATGTCATATTTAACTTTGTTTCTGTGTGTGTATCCCTTAACCTCTTATCATGGGGATAGATATTTTTAGTACTTTTGTCTTTTGACCTTCATACTAGTTTTATAGGTGGTTGAGCCGGTACCTTTACTGTATATTTGCCTTTACCAGTGATTTTTTTCTTTTATAGTTTTCTTATTCCCATTTGTGGCCTTTTCTGTTCCACTTAAATAAATCCCTTTAACCTTTCTTGTAAGGCAGGTTTATTGGTGATAAACTCTTGTAGTTTATCATAAATCCTTACGGGCTTTCCTTTGTACGTAACTTGCTGCCTTTCTCTCACAGCTTTTAGGATTCTCTCTTTATCTTTAATTCTTGACATTTTAATTATAATGTGTCTTGGTGTGGGCCTCTTTGGGTTCATCTTATTCGGTGCTCTCTGTGCTTTGTCTACCTGGATGTCTGTTTCCTTCGTTAGGTTAGGGAAGCTTTCAGCTATTATTTCTTCAATTAGGTTCTCTGCCCCTTTGTCTGTCTCTTCTCCTTCTGGAACACCTATAATACGGATTTTAGTATGCTTGATATTGGCCCAAAAGTCCCTTAGACTGTCCTTGTTCTTATTAATTCTTTTTTCTGTTCAGCTTGGGTGATTTCCTCTACTCTTTCATCCAGATCACTGATCCGTTCTTTTGTGTCATCTACTCTGCTGTTGGTTTCCTCTAGTGAATTTTTCATTTCCAGTATTGTATTCTTCAGTTCTGATTGGTTCTTTTTTATATTTTCCAATTCTTTGTTGAAGTTCTCACTGTATTTATCTATTCTTTTTCCAAGATCAGTGAGCATCCTTATGACTGTTAGTTTGTATTCTTTATCAGGTAGATTGTTTATTTTTGTTTTACTTAGCTCTTTTTCTGAGTATTTGTCCTGTTCCCTTATTTGGAACATATTCCTTTGTCTCTTCATTTTGCCTACTTCTCTGTACTCATATTTATGTATTAGGTAGATCATCTACATCTCCCAATCTTGGAGATGTGGCCTTATGTAAGAGATTCCTTATGGAACCCAGCAATGTGCTTCCCTCTTATCACCAGCTGCAAATATTCCAGAGGTGTCCCCTGTGTGGGACACATTCTCTTGTGGCAGGGTTGCTCTTGCTGTGGGCATGTGAGTAGGTTAGGCTGGCCCCCAGGGCTGGCTGGTTGTAAGGCTCAGCCATGTGTGGCTGCAGTGCTCACCTTAGTCACTTTATTGGGCAGGGCAAGCCCCTGCATGGCTGGCTGCAAGGTCTAATAGCACACACCTGCTTCTGTTTTGCTATTAAGTGAGCCAGGCATCCACTGTGGCTGGTTGCTAAGCTCAGGAGCTCGCACTTGCTGCAGGCCTCTGATGAGGCTCCCTATGTGTGGAGCTGTTGTCAGCTATCTCTCTAGTGCAGGTGGATGGGGCCAGCCCTAGGTGTGGCAGCACACAGTCCTCTCAGGCATTGGAAGATGGCACACATCCCCTGTGTGGCTGTTTGAGATAGCTAGCAGCGCAAGTGCAGCTGACGTGCCCCACCACCCAAGGGGCCCACACACCCCACCAATGAAGGCCCACCCCATGTGCAAGCCCCACTGAGGCAGGCCCACTGGCCCTGCTGCAGAAGTCCCACACACCCTGCCTATGTGGGGCCCTCAAGTTCCCAGCAGGCTTGCTGTTGTGTGGGGCCAGTCTCTAGGGTGGGCTGCCTAACTTGGCTGTGCTGGATTAAACCAGTGCTCTGGTGGGCAGGACAAACCCCTGAGCTAACAGGCCAGAGGAAGAATCCAATGATGTCTGCCAGTGTCCGTGTCAGCATGATTGCACTAGGTCATAACAATGGCTGCTGCCAGTGTCTCAGTCCCTGGAGAGGTGGGCCCAGCCACCTCCTGCCTCTCTGAGATGTGCTCAGAGCTTAGCAAGTGAGTTTCTTTTAACAAAGGACTATGCACCTTTCTTTCTGGTGTTTTTGTGTTGATTTCCAGAATGGGTGAATCTGTGCCTGGGCCCTTTAAGAGCAGGCTTTTCTTTCTCTGAAGTTTGATAGTTTTTCTGGGGCTATTCCCCATTGGTTTTAAAAGCCATTCAAGCCAGGTACTATGGGAACTCATCTCAGTTGTGCTGAATTCAAAGGCTGGGCTGCTTATTGTGGCATAGATCTCCCACTCAGACACCCCTGCTCTTCTGGGAAAAGCTTCATACCTTAAGATCACTCCTGGCCATGAAGCACCACAGCTAAATTCTGATTTTTTCCTCAGGAGAGGTATATTTCTTCCTCTTCCACCCTTGTCAGTGTTCTCCCTTGTTGTGCAGGTTCTTTTTATCCAGTTTCCAGTTCTCTCTCAGAGGTAATTGTTTCACAGGTAGTTGTAGATTTGTTGTGTCCATGGGAGAAGGTGAGTTCAGAGTCCTCCTATGCCACCATCTTCCCAGAAGTTCTCCTGTACTTTCTTTGCAACTTTCTGTGAATAGGCAATTGTTTAAAAATTTATAATATTAATGGGGAAAACAAGGGGTTTTGTTTTTTATTATTTGACTCATTCTTTACCTATGTCCTATCAATATCAAGTTGAGACATTTTATTCCATGGGACTAAAAAAAATAAGGAAGGAAGTTAATAAATTTAATGAAATGGTAAAATGTTTATAGCTGTTAAAGCTGTGTCTACAACCCTCTATCAATAATTGACAGATCCAGCAGGCAGAAAACCAGCAAGGACATAGTTGAACTGAACAGCACCACCAATCAACTGAATCTAGTTGACATTTTTAGAATATTTCATCCAACAACAGCAGAATTCACATTCTTGCCAAGCTCACACAAAATATCCACCAAGCTAGACCACATTCTTGGCCATAAAACAGACCTTAGCAAAATTCAAGAGAATAGAAATCATACAGAGTGTGCTCTTGGAGCAAAATGAAATTAAACTGGAAACCAATAGCAGAAAGATGGCTGGAAAATCCCAAAATCTTTGGATGTTAAACAACGTACTTCTAAATAACACACATGTTGAAAAAGAAATCTCAAGAGAAATTAAAGAATCTTTTGAGCTAAATGAAAATAAAATACAACTTGTCAAAATTTGTAGGATGCAGTGAAAGCAGTGTTTAGAGGGAAATTCATATCATTGAATGCATACATCAGAAAAAGAGGAAGGTCTAACACTGATGAACTAAGCTTCCATGTTAGGGAACTAGGAAAAGAAGAGCAAATTAAATCTGAAGTAAAAAGAAGAAAAGAAATAATAAAAATTACAGCAGAAATCAATGAAATTGAAAGTAGGAAAACAACAGAGAAAATCAACAAGACCAAAAGTTGGTTCTTTGAAAAGATCAATAAGATTGATAAACCTCTAGCCAGGCTACTGAAGAAAAAAAGAGAAAAGACACAAATTACTAGTATCAAAAATGAAAGGCAGCCATCATTACTTATCCCATGGACATTAAAAAGATAATAAAGGAATAGTATGAACAACTCTATGCTTCAAATTTGAAAACTTAAATGAAATGGACTAATGCCTTGAAAGACACCAACTACCAGAACTCACACAAGGAGAAATAGATAATCTGAATAGATTCATATTTGTCAAAGAAGTTGAATTAATAATTAATAATTTTCCAAAAGAGAAATTATCTGGCCCAGATGGTTTCTACAAAGTCACTGGAATTTTACCAAACATTTAAGGAACAAATGATACCAATTTTCTACAATCTCTTTCAGAAAATAAAAGTAGAAGGAACACTTTCTAACTCATTCTATGAGGCCAGCATTCCCCTAGTATCAAAACCAGACAAAGAAATTACTAGAAAGAAAATTATAGACCAACATCTCTCATGAGCATAGATGCAAAAACTCTCAACAAAATAGTAGCAAACTGAATCCATTGAATTATAAAAAGAATTATACATGGCAACCCATGGAGATTCAGTCCAAATATGCAAGACTGCATCCATTTCAACATTTAAAAATTCAACATTTAATTCAACATTTAAAAATCAATGTTTTCCATCACATCAACAGGCTAAAGAGGGAAAATCATTAGATGCAGAAAAAGCATTTGACAAGACTCAATACCCATTCGTTATAAAAATTCTCGGCAAACTAGGAATAGAGGGCAACTTTCTCAACTTGATAAAGAATAAATACAAAAACCCTAGCACTAATGTCATACTTAATGGTGAGAAACCGAATGGTCTCCCCTTAAGATTGGGACCAAGGAAGGATGTCCCCTCTCACCACTCCTATTCAACATTGAATAAGAGAAGAGAAAAGAAGAAAAGTTATACAAATTGGGAAGGAAGAAATAAAACTATCTTTGTTCACAGATGACATAATTGTCTATCTAGATAATTCCAAAGAATCAACAAAAAACTCCTGGAACTAATAAGCGATTATAGTAAGTTTGCAGGATTCAAGGTCAGTATAGAAAAGATAATTGCTTTCCCATATATATGAACAATTGGCAAAAAAACAAAACAAAGACCCTTAGGTATAAATCTAACAAAACGTGTACAAGATCTATATGAGGAAAACTACAGAACTCCGAGGAAAGAAATAAAAGATCTAAAGAAGCAGAGAGATATTCCCTATTCATGGATAAAAAGACAATATTGTTAAGATGTCAATTCATTTGGACTTAATCTATAGATTCAACCCAATGCCAATTAAAATCCCAGCAAGTTATTTTGTAGTTAAGAACAAACTGATTCTAAAGATTATATGAAGAAGCCAAAGACCCAAAATAGCCTACACAGAACTGAAGAGCAGTCAGAGGATTGACACTGCCCAACTTCAAGACTTACTATAAAAGCTACAGTAATCAAGACAGTGTGGTCTTGGATACGTGGATGTTTATTATATTCCTATCTCTAATTTTGTCCATGTTTGAAGGCTTTCATAATGAAAAGGTTTTTTTTTTTAAATGCTCCAGATGGTTCCTGAGAGCCTTCCTCTACTGTCTTTTTCTCCATGTTGTCTTCTTTCCCCTAACAACGCAGTTTATTCACGCTCTAGGTTTCATCAATTTTACTGATATTCTGTTTCCCAAATCATAATTTCTGCTTTAATCATTATTATCTTACTCTTTATGTTTTCCTTGAAAAATACGTGGTTTGATTTTAATTTAATATTGCAGTGTATCCATGGATTATGGTCTGTTCTTTGTGTATTATTTGGAAATTATCTGTGTTCTTTATATGACACTGGTTTTTGTAAGTTTTCCATGGAGGCTTGAAAAGAAGATATATACTCTTTCATGTGATAAAGTTTGAGACATATGTGTTAGCTGAGGTATAATTATTATGTTATTAAAATTCTCTGTACGTTTATTTTGTTATGTAGTCGATCTGTCGTGAGCCTACAGAGGCAAATTAGAATCTACTGCTAATACTGTGTTTCTGTCCATTCTTCTTGTTTTTTTGCAGTCAGTGTTTTCATCTCTTATTAGAAATGCAGACATTCGTGGTAAATTGTATACCTCACACTTATGAAATGGACTTCTATCTTGTTTAACGTTTGCTTTGGATTTAGTCTTTGTGATATCCATGTTTTGACTTCAGATTTCTTTTTGTTACTAATTGCCTATTATGTCTTATTTTTTTCCATACAATCTGAGTCTTTTAGCTCTGGCTGCTTCTTGTGTGTTCAACATATTGTTAATTGTTTTTTATCAAATCTGATCATCTTTGTGTCAGTATATGCCATTTACATTTGTCAAAACAAATATATTTGGTTTTCATTTTTTCATCCAGTTTTAAGTTTTATTTTAAATTCTTCCTTTGGCTTTTGCCTTCTTGTGTGTGGATTTTCTTGCTGTTACTGGGGTTAAGTATATGCAGTGTGTGCTTTTCTTCTCATAATTTGGAAAACTTACACCCTCTTTTTAGATGTTGCTGTTGAAACATTTGTAAGTTTACATATTTTATCTAACTACTACTTCTTGATATAGCAGCTTTAGACAGTATTTATTGATGTCCCCTATGAAAGACTAGATAATCAGCACATTACACTTTCTCCTACCTCTTTTCTCATTCTCACTTTCTGATTTTGTCACTTGTAGTGCTATTTTTAGTTCTGGTGATTTCCTTTATAGCATATAAATAATATACTTAGACTACCACTTGGTGATTTATTCTCCATGATACAGTTATTGATTTATCACTAAGAAAGGTAAGAAAATGAATACATTAAGTTTCTTTCCCCAATTTTGGTTTGTTTTATTATTATTTTCACAACTTATAATTTATCAATACATTTCCTTTCTCTAATTATGTATCCCACAATAATTTCATCATTGTTATATATTTAAATTAACCCATATTTGCAATGATTTCTCCTATCATTTCTTACTTGGGCAGAATATTTTGACATTGTCATTTTTTTTTCACGAAAGATTCACTATTGTATATTTCATGATTTGTTTGTTTTTAAAGCTGTCTGCCTATTGTTTCACAATGTCTATCGATTGAGTATATATTTGGATAATTACTCAGCTCAATATGAGGCATAATATTTTGGAGTCACATATTCCTTTCATGAGCTCTTAGTAGATTATTGCAACATTTTCTGATGGCATTGAATGTGGTTGTGGATCAGTACATGGCCAGCTTGATCAGCCCCTCCTGGCTCCACTGCACATTCAACCTGATTTTTCTCCCTCAAAAATGATTCCATTACTTTTGAAGTTTTATGAACTTACCTAAGACGTGTTTCAGTATATATCATCATTTATGATTTTTTTCCTGGAATGTGACATAATATATTTCTACAGATTCAGTTCTTACTAATTTCTGGGAAATTTTCTTCTGTTCTGTCTTTGAATATCTTTTCCATTCTGCATGTTGGGTTGCTTATTTCACTGACACAAATTATTTTTGCTTTGGTCTATCATCTGCTATCCACTTACATTAATCTCCTCTTTTTCCGCCATATTCGTTGTCGTTATCTCCAACTTTCTTTCTTTCTTTGTTAGTGATTTGGTCATCAGTCAAGACTATAGTTCCTAAATTTAGTCTTTTTTTCTGTTTAGTTTAGTTTTGCTTCTCAATTTCTTTCTTAGATCTACAATTTTCCTTTTCATTCAACTCTGTTATCATCTCTTCTTTAAGATTCTCTGCTTTTGTTACGTTCATATTTTCATTATGTTCTTCCACAACACAAAACCTTCCTAGGGAAATTTATTCTGTTTCTTCAGTTATACTTTTTAATAGATAAGATTTGTCATTTGTGGCATATGTCACTAGCTTCCTCTTCAATATCCATTCTTCCCTATTTTCTTATTTCCACACTACTCATTTTATTCAGGGCTGTAATGTACCTAGCTAAAAGGCAACGTTTCCAATACTCATAGCTAGTGGTGGCTAATGCCTTTCTTTTTACTTTCCTACCTGCATAGGGACATTTAATTTCAATCTTCCCTTATTTTTCCTTGTGCAGGTGCAACTTTTGTGTGTTGGTTCACCTTTCTCTATACCTGAGGATCTTAGCATAATTAAAAAAACTTTTCATTCACATTTCTTGCATACTGTGTGTGTGCGTGTTGGGAGGGTTTGGACTAGGAATTTTGTTTTACTGCAAGGAGCCAAATGGATTCAAGCAAACCTCTTCTCTCTTCCTCTATCTCTCTCTCTATTTTGGGCTGCACATTTTGAATTATATGGCATGAAGCTCTATCCTTTCCTTTGATTGATTCTGAGGTATTTTGGCTGGTTTGGTCCTATTTGTTATTCTATCATTAGGGTTGGGGAAAAGAAGAGTTTCAGATGTTTTTATTCTACCATCTTAACTTGGAAGTCTGTACAAGTACTTTAAATAAATTTTAATCAAAGTAATATAAACAAATGGTCGCAAATCAAATCATGCAAAAATATTGTGATAAGAAACAACTGAGCTCAGCCTCACTGTGGCTTAACCCAAACCTTACTCCCCAGAGGTATTTTTTTCTTTTTCTTTGCAAATGGAGAAAAATTTACATACTGTGAAATGCATACATCTTAAGTGTCAAGTTTGATGAGTTGTGACAATTGCACATATCCCTATAACCCCCTCTATTAAAATATAGAACATTTTTATCACCCAGGAAAGATCCCTTATGCAACTTCCCAGTTAATCCCCACCCCACTCCTCCATCCCAGAGGCAATCGCTGTATGGTTTTCTTTCACCATAGATCAGTTTGCCTACTGTAGAACTTCATATAAACGGAAGCATTCAGTAGGTACTCTTTTACATCTGGCTTCTTTCACTCAGCATAAAAATTTTGAAGTTTTTCATGTTTAGCACGTTTCAGTGGTTTGTTCTTTTTTATTGCTGAAGAGTATTCCATTGTCTGTTTATATTGTGATTTCTTTATCCATCTGCTGATGATGGACGTTGAAGTTGTTTCCAGTTTGGAACTATTATGAAGGAAACTGCTATGGACATTATTGTACACATTTTTCTATGTACATATGTTTTCATTTCTCTTGATAAATAAATACAAGTGGAATTTCTGGGTCTTATGTACTTTTGACTTTGTACTTTTAACTTTATGAGAAACTGCTAGAACAATTTCCAAACTGGTTAAACCATTTTACACTACCTCCAGAAATATATGAAAGTTTTAATTGCTTCACATCCTCAACAACATTTGGTGGTGTTAGTCTTTTCATCTTTGCCGTTTTAATGATTTTGTGGTGTATACCATTGTGATTTTAATTTGCGTTTCCTAGATGACTAATGATTAATCTTAAGCACTTTCTCATGTGCTTATTAACCATTTTTATATCTTCTTTCATGAAATGCCTGTTCACGATTTTGCTGATTTTTTTTTCCTTTGGTGAGGAAGATTAGCCCTGAGCTAACTGTTGCCAATCCTCCTCTTTTTGCTGAGGAAGACTGGCCCTGGGCTAACATCCATGCCCATCTTCCTCTACTTTTGCATGTGGGATGCTGCCACAGCAGGGCTTGATAAGCGGTGCATAGATATGCACCTGGGATCTGAACCCACGGACCCCAGGCCACCGAAGCGGAGCGCGTGAACTTCACCACTACACTACCGGGTGGGCTCTTGATTTTTTATTGGGCTGTTTTTCTTCTTACCATGGATTTGTAGGAGTTGTTTATATATTCTGGATACAATATCAGATATAGGTATTGCAAATATTTTCTCCCAGCCTGAGGGTCACATATGTATTCTTAATGGTGTCTTTTGATGAGCAGAAGACTTGAATTTTGATGAAGTATAAGTCTATCTTTTCTTTTTTAGTTTATGGATAATGATTACTAGCTAAGAAATCATTACCTAACCCAAGCTAGTGAAGATATTTTCCTGTTTTCTTCATGAAGCTTTTTGCTTTTATAATTTGGTCTATTATGCATTCCAAGTTAATTTTGTGTAGGGTGTAAGGAATAAGTCTAGGTTCATTTTTGTTTTTATGTAGATACTCAGTTCTAACACTGTTTGTTAAAAACACTTTCCTTTCCCCATTGAATGGCTTTGACAGCTTTGTCAAAAATCAATACCATGTTGTCTGGATTACTGTAGCCATAAAGGAAGTCTTGAAAGCAATTAGAGTTCTCTAACTTTGTTCACTTTCAAAATTGTTTTGGCTCCTCTAGATCTGTTGTATTTCATTTAAATTTGAAAATCAGTTTGTCAAATTCTATGGAAAGTTCTGTTTGGATTTTGATTGGGATTGCAGTGAATTTGTCAATGAAGTTTAGGAGAATGGAATTTCATCAATATTGAGTCTTTACTGAGTCTAACAATCCATGGGCATGGAACATCTATTTATTTAGGTCTTCATTAATTTCTCTTAGTAGTGTAGTTTTCCATGTAGAGGTTTTGAACATATTTTGTTAAACTTACCTTATGTATTTAATCATTTTTGATGCTATTGAAAATGATATTGTTAATTTTATTTTCCAATTATATGTTGCTTAATGTGATGGTCAGTTTTATGTGTCAGTTTGGTGAGGCTGTAGTACCCAGTTATTCAATCAAAGACTAATCCAGGTGTTGCTGTGAAGGTATTTTGTAGACTTAATTAACATGTATAATCAATTACTTTAAGTAAAGATTATTCTTGATAATCTGGGTGGGCCTCATCCAGTCACTTAAAAGGCCTGAAGAGCAGAACTGAGGTTTCCCTGAGGAAGAAGAAATACTACCTATGGACTGCATCTTCAGCTTTTTGCCCAAGTTTCCGGCCTACCCTTCCTGACAACTCTCCTTATGGATTTCGACTTAACCAGCTAGCCCCTACAATTGCATAAGCCAATTCCTTGCAATAAATCTATGTATATCCTACTGGTTCTGTTTCTCCAATGGAACCCTGACTCTGAGATACTTACTGTATATCAATAAAGATGATTTTTGAATATCAATGCACACATTTATCATTTCTTCTTTCCTTAGGTGTTGTTGCTTTTCTCACCCTAAAAGGACACAAGCCTTTTTGGTAAAGGGAGTACTTTCTGGCCATCTTTAAGGGAACATAGTGTGAGGTGGGCAGGACACACTTGATAAATACACTTTAGCATTTCCATATCTCAAAGTCTGAATTCTTTCCTCTGTATTATACCAAGGAATTTCTGGCATCACAATTTTGCTTAGCAAGGACCACCATTGGGAGTCTATAACTTTGTTACTAGCACAGCAAGCAAATAGAACCACACCCATCCCCTCAAAATCAAAGACTGAATTCAATTTCTGTAGAATATGTATCTTTATCAAGACATGACTAGGTGGTGAATTCAGTTGACTTGTATATCAGCAGTCTTCATGGTCAGATATCAAGTTTGATCATTGGCTTTGATAGTTCTTTGGCTTTAAGAGATAAGAGATTATCTTAGCAAAATTATAGACATTCCTTTGGTTTCACTTTTGCGTTTGACTGAGGGATTTGATCTAGGTATTCCTTCCTTTAATACATCTGAGGCCTTCGGAAGTAGCCACACCATTTAGTAATCTTTGAATTCCTCATGCCCTTCATACTGTTCATTTGCAGTGGCAATGAATTTCACCAAAGTCTTGCTCTCAAATGATAGTCAATAACAGACGATATGATGATTAGCTATTTGCCTTCAGCTCCACCTGGGCCAAATTTCCTGCTGATTCCTGATGATCTATTACCTGGAACCTGATATAATTATAGAATAAGCATGGATTCTTAGTTGCAAGCTGAAGAAACTAACTGACTGTCCTAAGCAAGAAGGGAATTTACTAGAAGGAGCTTGATAGCTCACAAACTTGATAAAAATGAGGCTCAAGATACAAGTAGACTCAAGCAGGAAGTATAACCACAATATTTTATCAGGAATAGGCCTTCTGTCACACTAGATATTATTGCAGCTATCCTTAATGATTTATATCTGCCCTTTCATCTTTATATCATTTACTTCTGATTCAGAGTTCTGGATATGAAGTGTCCAGTGGCTGAGAATGGGCACTAGGCCACATGGCCTTTAGGAGAGGACTTACCCATTTGTCTTTCGTAGCTGGAGGAGTAGAACTTCATCCCACAAATACTGCACACAATAAGGAATACTTCCTAAAAAAGAAGCAGCTTGGATCATGTACAGCCAAAAGAAAACAATCACACACAAATTTAAAAAACAAGTTTCTATGAAGTCCTGAAATTCGGAAAATGTATTATTCTGAGCTGTAATTTGTTTGGTAATTTTTCTGGGCAAGACATCCAGTTTGTTTGTGGCTCCCTACTCCATTTTTTTTTTTTTTTTTTATTGCTCCATTGTTTTCTATCTGTCAGTGTGCTGACGAAGATTAGTACCAGTTGGATTCTGATGCCTTTGCAAGTGAATTGGATTTTTTTCCTTCCTTTCTATAAAATGTGACAATCTTTATTGTTACTTGAGGTTCAGAAATTTCATGGGGGGGTGTCTTTTTTCATCCATCATGCTGAGTATTTCATGGACCCTTTTGATCTTAAGAATGATGGTATTCTTCAGCTCTTGCAGTATCCATCTCACCCTATCTTTTCTGTTCCACTTTTCTGAAACACCTAGTAGTCAAATATTGTACCTTCTGCAGGTTCTCTATTTAAATTTAATGAGACCTCTCCTCCATGGGTAAGCCTCTCTTCCTGTTCTTTTCACTATTGTGAGTTTATTCCTTTTTGCATCTTTTTTTCAGTCAACTCAAGGGAGGGATGAGAGCAAATTCTTATTCTTGGTCTTCCTATAAAGAAGTTGTATATGCATTAACGATTATCCCTTTCCTGGTTCAGTATTTATTGAAAATATTTTCCCAGTCTATCTTTTCCTTTTTAATTATGTTTTCTTTTTAATTTACAAAAGTTTTTATTTATTTATTTACTTTTTTGGTGAGGAAGATTGTCCCTGAGCTAACATGTATGCCAATCTTCCTCTATTTTGTATATGGGTCACCACCTCAGCATGGACAACGAGTGGTGTAGGTCCGTAGCCGGGATCTGAACCCGCAAACCTGGGCAGCCAAAGTGGAGTGTGCCAAACTTAACCACTACACCATGGGGCTGGCCCCTACAGAAGTTTTTTAATCCGTCATTTAAAAAATTCTGTCTGCCACAGATTTCTTCAAAACTTAAAAAGCACTTCCCTAAATAAAAATTTGATATTTGTTTTGATTTTCTTGCATTTTATAATATTTGGTGAGCTGAATGCCCAGCACAAATTATTAAATACACCACCTTTTCTTAATGGTTTGTGGTGCTATGTAAAATATATTCTTATATGTATTAGGGTCTAATTCCTTTTTATGTATTCTGTTCAATTAT
Organism: Tapirus indicus; assembly: GCA_031878705.1. Lineage (NCBI taxonomy): Eukaryota > Metazoa > Chordata > Mammalia > Perissodactyla > Tapiridae > Tapirus > Tapirus indicus. The sequence goes on from CM062925.1 coordinate 46,472,491, forward strand.
TCTGTCTACTTTTATGACAATACTACATTGTTTTAATTCCTTTAGCTTTACCAGAAACCTAGGGAGCTCTCACTGACACCACTTCCTTTGCAAACTTCTTTAGTGGAAACTTTTTTTTCTTTCACATCTCGTGAAATTTAGGGGAAAGTAGGAATCTTAGGGTAAGTCAGTGCCCACCTTGCTCTTCACTGATGCTATCAAAAGGTCTCTCCTTCAGTCTTCAAAGGCCCCAGCTCCTCTGATGCTCAGACCATTTGACCATATCTTTCGCTGCTCCTCCTCATTGTTACTTTCCGATTCCTCGTCATTCCTTGTCATTTATTGAAGTCCTAGATTAGTCACTTCCTATCCTGTTCTATTGCTGTCATAATTCTCATGAAACAACATCCATATCAATAACATATTCAACACTCTGGCCTCCCGGGGTCTGGACTTCTTTATTTCTACTCATCATTACGTCCTGCCTCAGCTACTCACTCCCGTGATCACACACTAAACCTTATTACCAGTAATTACACCTTCTTTGAAATAATTTTTTCAAACTTCCTATTATTCCCTGATCATAACTTGCTATCCCAGCTCCCTTACTGTAATACCCACTGCACCAATTCTTCAACATCAATGAAACTACTGATCCATTAGCCACCCTTTACACTTAAAAATTTTTATTTTGTTGAGGTCATATTACCCTTTACACTTTTCTCTCTCTAGCTCTCTCTTCTGTTTCACTTCCTTCCTTAGCCAGCTTACATTCCATGCAAATACCCTCAACTCTTTTGCTTCTTTATTCCACTCACTTAACAAAAACTTAATCTTGATTAAACCCTGCATCTTGCGTATGCTCCCAAAGAATGGAACATTGCTCTGAAATAGTGCAGCCCACCAGAACTTTCTGCAGTGATGAAAATGTTCTATACCTGTAGAAGTTCACTTTCCTGCTTTCAACACAAGTATTTAACACTTTCTCCCACTCTCTGAAACCTTCTGCACCTCTCCACATTTCTCCCTCTATCAGCTGATGATCTCATTTATGCCTCATTGAGATGATAAAAGAAATAAGACAGGAACCCCTTCATTTTCTCACTAACAAATCTATTCATCTAACTGCATCTGAACTTCTTTGCCTCACTTCTTGCTATATTGGAAGAAGTGTCCATTCTCCACTGAGAGGCCAACTCCTCCACTTTATGCTTTGGAACTCATCTCCTCCAGTTTTGTGAAAAACTTCACTCTTCCAGCTCTTCTGTCTCCTCAGCATCAGTACTCCAGCATTCTTAAGTTATCCCTCTCCTTAAAAAACCAATTCTCCTTTGTCTCTGTGTCTCATTCAAGATACTGTGATATTTCTTTTCTCTTCTTCACTGTTGTGCCTACTCCTCCACCCCTACTTATTTATTTATGTATTTAGAGCTGATAACCAATGTATTAAAATAGTTGACTTATGCATCTGCAATGCTGACCTCAATGTGTACCCCTCACTCAATACTGATGGAAGTAATCCGCTTAATCTCTGAAGGACTGTTCAGGTCAATGAGTCACTTGAGGATTCTGATCTGGAAAAGAATTCCAACTCTTAGAATCTTCACCACAAGGAATCTTTCTTGTAGTGATTCTTAGAGTCTTGGTAGGCATTCCAACCAGTCCCTTAACTTTGAGGTTCTTTTCCTTTGCATTTCTGAACAAGTCTAAATAAGAGGCACACACCTTCTCCAGGATTTTACCTTGCCACTGGTTAGGGTAATTTTCATTTGGTTCTACGAGTGTCTTTCTGGTATCCTTAGAAGTGTTAGCTGCAGTGCTGCTTCCTGACGTACTTGTTCCACAGCGAGAGGTAAGTCAGGAGAAGCAGGTGGGACTGGAGCTCTGCTGAAGCTGCACCTACATCAGGTGCACCCTATTTATTCTTAAACCCAGGCCAACTGAGGTTTCTCTGACCACTATACAAAAACTACTCATTTCTAGTGTTGCCAAATGAGTGCTAAATTGCCAGATCCAGCAGATGTGATTCTGTGTTCATTTTCCTCATACTCATTTAATCATTTCATTTTACTCAACACCAACCTTTGAAATAATTGATCATGCCCTCTTTCTTCAAAAATGCTCCCGACTTTGCTCCTATAACGCTGCATTCTCCCTTTCCTCCTGCCTCACCAGTTACTAATTTCAGTCCCATATTTGTCCTATATCAGGCCTTAAACAGACCTGGCAACTGACTTTCTCTGATTAAATTCCCTCCATAGGTGATACTTTCATATGCTAAGAATATGTTTAATATTCCAGTACTAGTTCTAATTTTCCTTAATCTCTTTTTCCAAATTGTTTTTGTTACCTTGGAATGAATTAGGTGGTGACTAATAGAAATTTCAACCCAAAGCAGCTTAAAAAATAAGAGAGTGCAGAAGTAGGGCTGCGTGTTGGTCATGGTTCTTAGCTGTAGACAACAGAATTCACCATGCTTGTTTTATCAAGAAGATGCTTATTAAAGGATATGAGAAAGCATGCACAATCATTGGAAGGACTGGAGGAACAGAGGCTGAGCCTCCAGGGAAAAACTCCCAGATTCATTCTTGAGAGCTGACTTTTGCTACTGTCCCTGCCACTGTCACCCTCAGAACCATGGCTTCCTCTGCCATGTTCTGCTGCTCTAACCACTGTGGGCCCAGAACATACTACCTCTGCTGCCACCCACGGAAGAGATGCCTCCACCCTGCCCATTTCCTCATGCAGTGCTATTCCTCTTCAGTCCTCCTACGAGTATGTTTGGTTGCACAAGTGAAGTCATGTTTCTTTATGCTTGAAGCAAAGGAAATTGAGAAAGGTGGTTTGTTTTTATATTGGCAAGACAAGATTCACAAGGTAGGAACCTGTTAAAATCTAGAGGAGTTCAAAATAACAAACATCTACCAAAGAGGGGCTTAAAGGCATTGTTGACAAAGGTTTTCATTTATTTAGTATTAATTTTGATTTTGCCCTCCTTTTTGAAAGTCACCTTGGTGTCAGGCACCGTTCTAGGGGATGGCCTCTGTCCAACAGGGAGTTAAGAGAGAATGTCCCAAGTAACTTTTAAGCAAAAGCAAGGGATTTTTTTCTCTGAAGCTTCTAGTAAAATATGCATCCTCTGAACTAGATCATAGGACCTTTCTTGAAACAATCTCTCTGGCAAGCAAGTGGGAGTAGCTGATAGGTTTAACCCAATTGTGGCCCACCACTGGCCTGGGTGAAGTGAGCTTTGCTTCCAGCACATAGGCCATGTGTGGAAGGAGTGAAAACAAGAAAAAAATAAGGAGGAAATAAATGCTGAGTGACCTCAAAGAGTAAACATCTTTTGCACTCTATCTACTTATCATTCTAGATGAACTTGAGAACAGCATTGACTTCTATAGAAATTGCATTAATCCAGTACATAATTTTGGAAGAATTAGTATCTTTATAAAATTTATTCTCCCCATTCAGGAATGAGGGATATGTCTCCACTTAAGTTGTGATTTGTTATTGCTCATAAAAGTTTTATAATATCTTTTACATATATTTCCTAGCAAGATTTTTGCCAGGTAGCTTTTATTTGGTTGTTATTCTGAAAACAACTTCTAAAAATATTTTCTTTTTTGATATGTATGGATATTATCAATTCATGTTTATTAAATAAAATAATTCTTAATTATTTATAAATAATTTTATAAATCTTATTTATAAAAAATTCTGGCATTGTGAAACAAATTTTACATTTAGCTTTTGTTAATGTTGCCAAAAAAGTTACTCTGTGCTTTTATTTCTAAAAAGTAAATATTTAAATTTTTCTCTCAAATATTATTAAAAAGGTACTAATCTCTAGAACAATATATAGCAGGTATAATAGTTTTGCTATTTATTTAATTGTACCAATGCAAAATTAAAAGTTTAATAAAATTACTTCTATTATTTCACCATTAAATAAAATTTTTTAGTTGGCTGATAATCTTTATGTTAAAATGTATTTGTATTTTTGAGTACTTTAAAAATAAGCTGTGATCATTGAATTAGAAGCATAATCTTTTAAATTTTATCTATTTGATAAATATTATATGAACAGACTTCCCAATCTGGAAGAATCCTTCCAAGCAGAATTTAAATCACTACATTAAATCTAAATTTAGTCATTAGTTATTACTCTCTAAATATTTACCTGTTGGATATTTATTTTTAAAACTTTTAAAGGGAACATATGAGACTTCTATTTGAGACTCTTTCTTTATCTGGTAGAAACAAGGATAAGATTTTTTGGAATACATTAATCTTCTACAATATTGGCATGTATCACACCTTTAACTTTTGTATTACTAAAATATTCATTTTTAAAATACATACTTTCCACTTTCTGAGTTACCTAATTTACTTAAAAAACCAAACCTTTAACTTACAAAAAACTTTAAAATAGTACACTAAATATTATGTTATTTTTATTTTTTTATGCCTTTTCCAAACCAGTTTTTGGCTATTATTCTTGCACGATATGCTGAAAATTGATTTAATTTTTTCTGAAACAGTGTAAATATAGTCAATAAAAACTCTATTATCTACTTAAAAAGAACAGATGAATAACTGAGCTTTTGCTTTTTTTCCCCATCTGCCAAAGGAATTTCTCAGTCAATTCAATAAAGAATATTTCCTTAGGAAAAAGTAAAGTAGATGCAAGTGATATTAAGTTGCTGAAAGACATCTTTATTGTTTTTTAATTTTAAATTTATTACAGATTTGTTTGAATTTCTTTTATACACTCCCATTTTCTTTTACTTCTGTTCCCTTTCCCTTCATCCCTCTGGAATAGTGAAAGTTTCTTACGAAAGTAGAGTCCTGCCGTTTCAAATTTCCCATCTTTAAACTATATTAGGCAATTTATGGAGTCAATTTTTGAAGCCAATTGCAATAGTACATTTAAGATTCTTGGATGTGGAAGTCCTTTATAAATAAGATTTTCCTGTTCAAATATAGAATGGCTCTCTGCTCATATGAAGAGAAATTTAAGCTACTATGTTAAGGATGTTCATTCTTAAGGCTCTTATTTCTCAAAAGTCTACTTTAAATCCCTTTCTGAATATTTAAAGCAAGTAAAATTCTTTTCCTATGATTTCCTTATATATAAAATTCTTGTATTTGTGTCAATACCCTTTTAGTGATTTTATCACTAAGTTGGTGTGTTTAAAGTTTTACTGAAGAATTTTTAAACTTTAATTCTCTTAGTATTTCGAAAGAACAACATAGACCTGGCTACTGTTAGTGTTTGCTATATTTATTTTTTTCATTTAAAAAAGTGGTCTTGAAACATTTTGACCTTCTCTCATGTAATGATTCCTTATGATGACCTTGGAATTGATGTAAAAACAGACCATTATTGATTTCCTGGAGTTACAACCTTAGTTCTCTACTTTTTCTCTCTCCAGCCTAAATTTTGCTTTTCAGAGTTTCTAGTTTCTTAACTCTCCATTTTTATGACCTTGTTTCAAACTCACTTTCCCTGCAAACTAGATATTCTACTTAGCCTTCTCAGCAACCCTCATGCCATAGTAAATTCCTCTTTATAAATACATTTTTATATAGAACAGATTGAACAAGTCATCTTCCTCACTCCCAGCTCAAATACAATATACTTTCCCTTTACAGCTTCTAAAATAAAATCCAAACTTCTTAGAGTGTATTCCAAGATACCAACTGCTTCATCTCACATTTGGTAATTCCCTTGGCCTGGATTTTCTACTCCTGTGAAACAAACGAGATTTCTCTCTAGTCCTACATACTATTGTCCAGTCATAGTCATTGTTATCATTAATTGCTAACATGAATCTTTAGAGTCAAACTATCATCTCCAAACTTCTGCATGTGTCACTTTACCTAGAAGATAACTTTTCTTTTTTCTCTAACAAAATGCATTTAAATGCATTTATCCACTCTACACTATCTTTACTGACTGATTCTTCTAGTACATATTTTTTAACCCTAAAGACTTAGATGTAAAACTCTTCTATTGAACTGTAATTAGTTTGCACTTGCTTATAGGTTGCTTTTTGCATATTTGTTTATATAATCTTTTTTTTTTGGTGAAGAAGATTGGCCCTGTGCTAACATCTGTTGTCAATCTTCCTTCTTTTGCTGAGGAAGATTGGTTCTAAGCTAACATCTGTGCCAATCTTCTTCTATTTTGTATATGGACGCTGCCACAGCATGGCTTGATGAGCAGTGTGTTGGTCTGTGCCCAGGATTTGAAGCTGTGAACCCCTGGCTGCCTGCCAAAGTGGAACACACGAACTTAACCACTGCTCCACTGGGCCATCCCCTATAATCATATTTTTTTAATTGATGAAAGAGAGTTCACCTGTTATTTTGGACCAATGGCTTGCTATTAAAAATAAAGAACAATCCAATATTCTTTCTCAAGGCTTCTGATATCATGCACTGTATTCTGTGGCTGTTTCCTAAGTTATATTAGTGTTTTCAGTGACTTATGTAGACAAATATAAAAGTTGCTCTAATAAATTGGAACTCTAATTTTCAAAAAAGTGAAAAATTGAAGTAAACAAGCCCTTAGAAGTCAAAAATATTAACAGTATGAGTGATTTCACAGTGGAGCCACATAAAAAAGACCTACAGTTTAGGAATGAATGTCTGATAGCATGATTAATGAAGCAAGTGTAATCTGTCTTAAATATATTTACACTTTTGTGAAATGTAAGCTTGGATCATGTAGAGTCCATAAATTAAATAGCAAAAGAAGATTCCAAGATGAAATCATTTTATTACATAGGAACGCTTAATTTGTCAACTTCGAAATCCCAGAATGCTGTCTTTTTCTTTTTCGGAATCCATTTGCTTGTTTTGGTGTTTAGCCCAATGACAGATATCTCAGGAGATCATATTTTACAAGTGAATGCAAACATATGAAACAACTTGATGGTTTGGAGTTTATATTTAAACAAGTTTGTATTATCCTGGTTTAATTATGTTACCCATAATGTAGACAAGTCATATTTTTATTAAAGAAAAAAAAAGCAGACCTCAGAAGCATAGAAACTGGAACTAGAGGGTCACATGAATCTATAGAATCAGCTCTGCTAATTCCATACAGATGTGCTAGTGCATTCCTGTAAATTTTCAGACTGAAAAGGAAATGTTAGTCACACCCTTCCCCTTTACAGCCTGGGTTAAAATATTTCACATATTGTACATATGTTTTACTAACAGAAAAAATAAAAAGACAAAAATTAAGAAGTGGTCACTTTGGGCTTAATATTTTATTATAAATATAAAAGAACAAGTGTATTTAAAACCTACACACAATTCTTTTACAGATATCAATCCCCACATTTCAAAGTATAAAAATGTAATTTGTATTTTTAACCAGTGATTGATGGAAACAGTTTATTGAGAAAATTCATATCCATTTCTAACATGCCAAAAATATAGTTGTCATGTGGATACGTCTCCCTTTGGAGAATTGATATGATTGTACTTCCTAGTATTGACAAGGGTATAGACCTCTCCAGAAGGAATTACACAGTGGCTGAGATAGCACTCACTGCATTATCTGGAATCCTTGACTGGCATTTCTGTATTCTTCAGACCAATACATTCAAAATGGTTTATTAGCTAATAGGCCCATCTACAGAGGGATCAATGGACCAGTGGCTCCTGGTCAGTTATTGAAGAAATCTCTGGTACTGTCACTAAATCGTTAGTACTGGTACTGTGTTGGGGTTGAAGGCAGATTTAGAAATCATGTAGTCCAGAAGAGACAAATATATAGCATGGGTGCTGACCCCTCTCCTCTCACAACCTTCTTTCCCAGGGAGCCTGAACTCGACTGTTAAATCTTTCTCAATACAGTACTATGGGTAGCCATTACTCGTCAAGCAGAAATGGCACACGTGATGAAGACTATTTATTTTCCTTAGCCCAGTGCTTTCATTTTTTTGAAGCGTAAACTGAGGCTCAGAAAGGCAAAGAGACTGGTCAGAAATCACTTGGCTAGGAAGAGGCAAGAATAGAATCTGAGTCTTTGAATTTAGTCCTGAAGACTTACATTCCAACAGCCCTCTGAGGAAAGATACACAGTTTTCCTAATACTCATTCATTAGTCAACTAACATCTAAAGGCAACTGAGACCAGGCAGCCTCTGTTAAAATACCCTGCTGTGGGGAAAACCATCAGGCTAGCTTTGGAACCATGAACAGAATCTCCTGCTACGAGCAACTAGAATAGTTCTCAAGGAGTGCAGTGCCAGGGAGGCCAGATGACTCTGAGTTAGGGTGAAACCATTTCAGAGACATGTAAATGACAAGTCTTGGAAGAGGAGAAATGAAGAGGAGTTTATAGGGTCCTGTTTTAGGACCTGCATAATGGTCTGTTCTTGGACCATGTCTAAAGATAATGTGGCAAGAGCTGAGAGAGAGACTTCAATCTGTTGTTTAGTTTGTGAGAGTTTGTCAACAGGAAGCAGAGATTTGCTCTGCATGTACGTTTAGATTTCAGAGACATTGTCAGCAAGCCTTGTATCATGCCAGGCAACACAGTTTCAAAAATTCAGATCAGCTAGAGCAAGTTAGTGTGGGGGCGACTGTGGGCTACATATCGCTTATAAACCCCAGACACACCTTGCCAGCCAACAGAATTCCTAGTAGCTGCCTGGCTGATGCAGGGAAGCTGGAGTCCCTTGGGGTATGACTCAGCATCCTGCATCTGAAACTCCTGAGGAGCTAGACGCTGGCCAAGACTTGGGACTGGTTGGCTCCTCACAGTCCATGGCTCCCACCAGAGACCACATCCCTGACTTGATACTATTGAGCCCTTGATATTCACAAAGAAGATACATCTAGAAGAACCCCATATGGATAAGAGGTATTCACAGTCAAACTGAAGCCTTCTCTGGATTTCAGGAGTTTGAAACATTCTATCATTTGTCTAGGTTACGGCAAGAAGTAAGAGTGAGGGTGTAATACATTTTATGACAGAGTGCACTAGTCTTCCACATTTACGGGAGTCAGAAATTTGGAGGAAGGTGTTTCCCTTGATGCTGCTTATAGATGTGAGTTGGAAACATTGGAGAGGTGCTAAAGCTTCAGGTGGAAGAAGTGGGACAGGGAACCTGACTCAAAACTCTGCTCTCCTCCTCCTCCTTGAATCTGGATGCTACTAAATGTGTCTGCATTGCAGGTGTAATTTCCCCAGTTTTATATTTCTAAATGCTTTGGTGAACCCAGGCAGGCAGGGCCAGTGGAATAAAGGGAGACTCAGAAATAGTCCCATATTCCATCCCGTGAGAAAATTGGGAGGTTTGGTGGGTGAGTGGACCATGAGTGAAGTGACCCTAAGTGCTACAAGAAAATATTGCAGTCTTCTTAACCAACAGGAAACTGTAGTAAAATACATTGAATCTTCTCAGAACAGGTTTGGAGGGCGAGACAATGGTTGTACTTTAAGCTAATAATCAGATTTTATTTTGCTGAAACTTCTAGATGAGCTTTTACTTTTTTTTTTTTTTTCCACATTAGGATTAGCACGTGGAGCACTGTCTGGAAGAAAATATGTAGGGGAGGAATGAGAGAGGCTGAGAGAGATACAGAGATGTGACAAGTAACTCAGACAATAGAGCTTTGGGGGAAATGGGGATATTGTATCGGTCAGTGGTTCTGGCAGGAAACAGATGGCACATTCAAATTAGAGTAATTTAAAGAGAGTTTAATAAAAGGACTATTAATTAAGATGTATGCAGGGTGTAGGAAAACCATAAGGGATAGTGCAGCATTAGTTAGAAAAAAGAAAAAAGAGGCCATCATTATCACTCCTAGATCTGAAGGAAGGACCAATTATCAGAACCTGGAAGCAGCAAGCCTGTGATAAAAGGGCTGCCTAACAAGGGGTGAAGCCTTCGGTGGTGGGTTGTGGGATAAAGCCAACACAGATCCCCCCTGCAGGGTGGGGATGGGGGGAACTTAATCTCCTACTCTGCTCTTTTTGCTGGAACTTACCACTGACCACAGTGCAAGGAAGCACAATGATGTAGTCAACACAGGTCAGCCTTCCAGGGCACAGAACAGGGGGGAGAAACATGGATGCAGGATCTGAAGGGTAAACCGGAGACATTCAGCACTGATCTTTGAAGAGCATGTTTAGAAAATTTTGCTTTATGATGTCAGATTTAAACCACCACTCCATCTCCCCGTGAAAATGTCAGTAAAAATCAACCTTACTTGTCAGTGCTTCCTGGAAACTGTGTGCGTGTGTGTATGTCTGATGAAGGGCATTATGAATTTAACTTTAAGACAGGTGCCGCAGGAGGTTTAGCCAACAAAATTCAGTTGAATTGGGTTACCCATATTTGAAAGATATTTCTTTCAAGAAATAAGAGAGAATTGTTCTCCCTTTTGAATTGTTATTAAATAAACTCAATATAGAAAAAATTCTGGAACCCTCTTCCTATCACTGGTAAAATTAAGACAAAGAATTAAGTTGGGATTCATGAGCTGTGGGAGTCCTTGGGCTTGTGACTGGAGTGCTTTCACAGATGGCTCCCAGCACCTAGAATAGTGCATTGCACAGAGTAGGACTCAATTTTTGGACTGAAATATACAAATGTATGAATCAATAAATAGATTGACAGATCCTTGAGTCAAACCAGTGCCTGTTTCTGACAAGACAAGCCAGGAGTAACATGCCCCTCTCCAGAAGCAGAACACCTCCTTTCTTTTGATTGTTTCTTCTTGTGTTTCCTATTCCACCATATGGAGAGAGGGGCGTTGAACAGGCATGGAGGCCTATGGTGCTCAGGCACCATAACTCTAGCCAGAAACAGACAGGAGACAGGTAGCCCTTCTGGTACTGCATAAGTCCGAGGAAATATGTCTCATTGCTAGGAAGGCTGCCTGGCTTTCCCTTCCTAGCTGCACAAGGAACTTAGCCATCTACCACCCTCTTGCAGAAAAACAGCACCCTTGGAAACTCACTATCTGCGTTTAAAGGAGGCGGACATTTCACTGTACACAGGAGTGGACAACCAAGGAGGAGGCTTCATGAAGACTTTCTCTTGGAGTCTGATTGTACTGCCCATGTCATTATACTACACTTTGAAAATTCTGTAACATAGAGACTGTATCTGAGTATGTTGACAGTTTATCTTTATTTAGAACTATTTCCAATGATGGTACATTTTCTTAACAACCCACTTGCTTGTCTGTGAAACACAGCGTGTCTTTGAATATACTTTGGCAACAGCTTTTCCACTACTCCTGTGTTTCTTCCTGCCATTACTTTTTCATCATCAATACAGATGTCTCTATATTTTTGCCAATTTATTGGATGGTGTGTTAAAAACTGATCTAAACACTTAAGAATTCATTCTCCTGTTGTACATGTGTCAAATGCTTTATGAAGCAATAAATCAACCTAGGCAAACATGTTGTACAATTTACAAACATCCTTACTCTTTTCCCCATGAATCATAAAGATTTCATATATCTTTATCTAAGGACTAATTTTTCAAGTATGTTCAGACTGCACTGTTCCTGAGACTGACTTACCAGATAACATTACTATTTGTATTTTTGTGGTAGCCGTTTTAGGTACTTACTGCTTTACTAACTGTTAGTGTTCAATAAGCTCGTGTCAAGAGGTATCTATAGTCTTTCATGTGCAATATTGTAACTTATTTTTAGAGAACTTTTAAATGCATTATTAATATTAGGGCAATGGATAAGTCAAAATTTCATGTGTATAAATATTTTTCGGTTTCATTAAGCTGTTCCACTTACATCAAAAGAAATTGAGACCCTCATTATTATGTTTTATTTTATTTCAGAATGATGTAACTTGGGAGAGACAATAAAATATTGTGTTTCCATAAAGATGCTCAAATGTAAACATTTTAACATTTTTAATGCCAGGAGGCAATCCTTAAAAGATATGTGTGTTTAATGTGGTAGGGGTTCTATTTTTTTCCCTGTAAAAGCTGTCTTTAAATTGGTAGTTACATTTTAGAATCAAGAAAATGTGTTATTTTATACGTTTTTATTGCATAAAACATATCGAGTACCTGGGAATTCTAATTTTTGAGTGATTGTGTAAAACTTTGCAGTACGGTTCTTCCCGCTGTTTCCTCCTATCAGTGTAATCAGCCACTTTTGAGGTTCAGTAGGTCCAGTATGTGACTATTTGTTATTCTGTTGTAAGACTGACACCCACCCATCTGGTTCTCGTTTTGCAGATGCCACACTTGAGTCTTGGGAGAGTTTCTTTCTGATATTTCACTTGATTTAGTCTCTTCTTCTATGAGCAGGTGTGACTTTTAAAAAGCCACAGTCTCTGATATCTATAAACTCATAATTTGGGAAAGAAGCTGTGAGAAGTGGGAAGTCATTGATAGCACAATATTGGTGCTGATCAAAGCATGTGGGAGGGCACAAAGTAGATTCCTAACCTTGTCTAGCTCCTCTTTTACATGTCTTTCCAGGTTGTTCATTGTCCTTCCCAGCAAGTTCATAGGGAAATCTTAGTGTGCCTGGGGTTCCCTCACCTCCCATTTTCTCATTTTGAGAGTCAAGGAGAAGCTGGAGAGGACAGGAGGCTGGCATTAAGGAAAGATACTCAGGAGATGAGGGGCCCTATTTAGTCTGTTCCCCAAGCTGTTGGTTTCCTCTAGGAAAGTCCTTAGAGCACAAGGAGGCAGCTGAGATTGGGTGGTTTTGATCACTTGTTCATCTCAAGGGAAACGAAGTATATTTCTTGAGAGATCATAGTTTCTGGAGGGTAACAATCCATTTTCATGCCTTCACATGTACACTAATTTTATTCAGATCTCATCAGACCTGTGAAGTATCTGCTGGAACCCACTTGTGGGGGCTCTCTTCTCTAAAACGCTATGCTGTATTTTCATCTTCACCAATTTTTCTCACCCACCTAGTCTAAAAAATGCAACAACTCTATCAGGACCTCCTGAGTGAAGGACTCAAGGCCTCAGATTTACACCATCATTTGCACAACTCCATTGTACCCACGGAAAATATAAAATAGTCCTAATCTGACTGAGTCACAATTGAGTTCACCTCAAAGTAGTTGACTTGGTAGGCATTTCAGCTCTGACATATAAAGAGCTTAGAAGCTGGCACCCCCATCCTCAAAGTAGAAAAATGCTGAATGAATTGAAAACCAATGACTTTCCTTAGACTCATTAGAAAATTGAGGTCACAGGGCAAACTAACACTGAAATCTGGAGAGACAAGGTGAGTACAGAAACTCAAAGTTGCAATCAGCTTACTTGAGCAGAAGCCACTGGAGCCATAACTGGTAGGCATATTTAAGTGATAATTCATCTTGATCTACAATTGACATTTATAGAATACATCACCCAACAACAGTACAATACACATTATTCTTAAACTTACATGGAACATTTTGATGAATTGGTGGAGGCTGAGTATGAACTAGCTTGAGAGATATAAACTCACGAGGGCCCAGTCTTAGGGGATGTCCTCATACTTTTGTGGTTTTTACCTCCAGGAACCCCACCATGTTCTCAAGGTAAAGATCCAAGAAAAATCCTCTCACGTTTCCAGCAGGAGGAGAAGAGCAGCCATTTTGAAATATGCCCAGAGTGTTCTCTGTAGCAAAGGCTACTGTCCATGGGAAAGAACTTCATCAGACCCTTATCTAACCTGAGGAAGGGCAATTAGCCAACCTAGCTCCCTCTGGTCTTCCTGTATTACGTCAGGGGTGGAAAAAAAAGTTAAGAAACACTTCTGAAGATCACAGCCCAAGGATATGGGCCCATTAATCATAAGATTGTAGAACACTTCCACTTCCCACATCTTATCATCACATTAACAGAGCTCCAGAGCATCAAAACATGTGAGGCAAAAACTGATAGAACTGCAAGGAGATACAGACAAATCCACAGTATAATTGCAGATTTCAACACCTCCTTTTTTTCCAACAACTAGAAAATCAGTAAGGATGTAGTTCAACTGAATAGTACCGTCAATTGACTGGATCTAATTGACATTTATAGAACATGTCACCTATCAACAACACAATACACACTTTTCTAAAACTTACATGGTGTATTTCACCCAGATAGACCATATTCTGGGCCATAAGACATATCTTAACAAATTTAAAAGGATATAAATCATTCAAAGTTTGTTCTCAGACCACAATAGAATTATACTAGAAATTAATAACAAAAAGTTAGCCAGAAAATCCCAAAATGTTTGGAGATTAGACAATACATTTCTAAATAACACCTGAGTTGAAGAAGTCTCAAGAAAATTTAGAAAAGATTTTGAACTAAATAAAAAAGAAAATTCAACTTTTCAAAATTTGTGGGATATAGTAAAAGCAGTCCATAGAGAGAAATTTATAGCATTGAATGCATACACTAGAAAAGAAGGAAGATGTAAAATCAATAATAAATGCTTTTGCCTTAGGAAAGTAGAGAAAGAAGACCAATTTAAACATAAAGTAAACAGAAGATAATAATAATTAGAGCAGAAATCAATAAAATTAGAAACAGGAAATCAATAGACAAAAATCAATGAAACCAAAAGCTACTTCTTTGAAAAGATCAATGAAATTGATAAACTTCTATGTAAGTTAACCAGGAAAAAAAAGAAAGAAGATACAAGTTAATAATATCATAAATGCCTAGGGATCATCCCTTCTGAGCCCATGGACAAGCAAAGAACAATAAAAGTATATTATGAATAATTCTATGCCACAGATTTGATAACTTAGATGAAATGGACCAATTTCTTAAAAGATGCTAACTACCAGAACTCACACAAGGAGAAATAGATAATCTGAATAGGCATAGATCTATTAAAGGAATTGAATCAGTAATTAATAACCTTCCAAAACAGAAAGAACCAGGTCCAGATGGGTTCACTGGTGAATTGTAACAAATACGTGATGAATAAATAATACCAATTCTCTACAATCTCCTCCAGAAAATAGTAGCAGAGGGAACACTTCCAAACTCATTTTATGAGGCCAACATTACCCTAATACCAAAACCAAACAAAGAAATCACAAGAAAGGAAAGTTACAGATGGATATCTCTCATAAACTTAGATGCAAAAATGCTCAACAAAATATTAGCAAGTTGAATCAAACTATGTATAAAAAGAATTGCACACTATGACCAAGTGAGATTTATTCCAGATGTGTAAGTCTAGTTCAACATTTAAAAATCAATTAATGTGGGGCTGGCCCTGTGGCCAAGTGGTTAAAGTTCTGCTTGCTCTGCTTCGGTGGCCTGGGTTCGTAGGTTCAGATCCCAGGTGCAGACCTACACCGCTTGTCACCCATGCTGTGGAGGCGTCCCACATACAAAGTAGAGGAAGACTGGCTCAGATGTTAGCTCAAGGCTAATCTTCCTCAAGAAGAAAAAAAAAAAGAGGAAGATTGGTAACAGATGTTAGTTCAGGGCAAATCTTCCTCAGCAAAAAAAAAAAAATCAACTAATATAATCCATCATATCAACAGGCTAAAGAAGAAATATCATATGATTATACCAATTGATCAAAAATATGCATTTGACAAAATCCAACACCCATTCATCATAAAAACTCTCAGAAAACTAGGAGTGGAGGAGGACTTTCTTAACTTGATAAAAAAGAAACACTTACAGGGGGACCAGCCCAATAGTGTAGTGGTTAAGTTTACATGCTTTGTTTTGGTAGCCTGGGGTTCGCAGGTCAGATCTCAGGAGCAGACCTACACATCGCTCACCAAGCCATGCTGTGGCGGCATCCCACATACAAAATAGAGGAAGATGGGCACAGTTGTTAGCTCAGAGACAATCTTCCTCAAACAAATATGAGAAAGATTGGCAACAGATGTTAGCCTGGGGCCAATCTTCCTCACCAAAAATAAAAGCACCTACAAAAAATGTACAGCTAATATCATGATTAAATGGTGAGAAACTTGATGCTTTCCCCCTGTGAGTGGGAAAAAAAGCAGCATGTCCCCTTTCACTACTCCTATTCAACACTGTATTGAAATAAGACAAGAAAAGGAAATAAGGCATACATATTGGGAAGGAAGAAATAAAACTTTCTTTCTTCATAAATGACATAATTGTCTATCTAGAAAATTCCAAAGAATAGGCAAAACACATCCTAAAACTAATAAGCAATTATAGCAAGGTTGCAGGACACAAAGTCAATAAAGAAAAGTCAATCACTCTCCTATATACTAACAATGAACAATTGGAATTTGAAATGAAATCCACAATACCATTTCATTAGTACAAAAAAAAAAAGAAAGAAGGAAGGAAGGAGAGAGAGAGAGAAAGAAAGTTTTAAAGTATAGATCTAACAAAATATGTACAGAACCTATAAGTACAAATCTACAAAACACTGATGGAAGAAATCAAAGAAGAGCTAAATAAATGGAGAGATATTGTGTGTTCAAGGATTAGAAGACTCAATATTGTTAACATGTCCATTTTTCCCAACTTGATCTATAGAGTCAATTGTGTAATGTTCAAAATACCTGCAAGCTATTTTGTTGATATCGACAAACTGATTGTAAGGTTTATATAGAAAGGCAAAAGATTCAGAATAGCAAACACAATTCTAAAGATGACTAAAGCTTGGGGACTCACACTATGCAACTTCAAGACTTACTAGAAAACTACAGTAATCAAGACAATATAGTATTGGAGAAAGAATTGACACATATATAAATGGAATAGAATAGACAGCCCAGAGATAGACTCACAGAAATGTACTGAACTGATCTTTGACAAAGGAGCAAAGACAATTCAATGGAGAAAATATTTCAACAAGTGGTGTGGAACAATTGGACATCCATATGCAAAAAAAAAAAAAAAAGAATCTAGACACAGAATTTATATTCCACAAACATGAACTCATAAAATGGATCATAGACCTAAATGTAAGCTGCAAAACTAGAAGATAGTATAGGAGAAAGTCTAGGTGACTTTGTTTGGTGATGAATTTTTAGAAACAAAAGCACAATCCAAGAAATAATAATTAAGTTGAACTTCATTAAAATGAAAAAATTCTGGTCTGTGAAAGACTGATTAAAAGAAACACTGTCAAGAGATTGGAAAGGAAAGCTATATACTGAAAGAAAATATTTCCAAAATGAATATTTGGTTAACAACTTGTATCCAAAATATACAAAGAACTCTTAAAACTTAATAATTATACATGTATTCACCTTTTATTCAAAGGGAGGTGACTGAAGATTAAATGATGTGTTCCTCTCAATCAATTCTCGGTATAATTTATATATTCTGGTTACATATGATTAAAGGATAAACATACCTATTCTATAACATATGGGAAAAAGTACAAAATAAAATAAAAACTCCAATTTCCATGAGGGGAGAGTGAGGAAAAAATATGCAGTGTTCCCTGGTCCATAGTTCATGTCATATTAGTGGGCAAGATTGGTTCAACCAATCATCTTTGTCCTCAAATAATCTTCTGGACCTGAACTCTTATTAATATAAAGTGGTATGACAGGGGCCACCTGGTGGCGCAGCGGTTTAGTCCACGCTTGGCAGCCCAGGTTTCGCGAGTTCGGATCCCGGGCGCCCACCAACGCACTGCCTGTCAGCCACACCGTGGCGGCGTCCCATATAAAGTGGAGGAAGAGGGGCACGGATGTTAGCACAGGGCCAGTCTTCCTCAGCAAAAAGGGGAGGATTGGCAACGGATGTTAGCTCAGGGCTGGTCTTCCCCACAAAAAAAAAAAAAAAAAAAAAGTGGTATGACAAATTGGTGCAGCTTCCAAGGGGAAATCTTACATAAGGTCACACCACTTTATGTTGATAGGAGTTCTCCCTTTGAAGATAGTCTGTTGGGACTGTTCATCAATGTGGCTCACCTTTGAAATATATGTGCCAAGAAATTCTAGCAATATATTGTTTCAGGCCACATCTGATTTCTTCACTTTAGCCATTTTGACTTTCGAAGAAATAATCTACTTCTAAGTTATTAAAATAATATCTAACATATAGACATTCTTAGAAATAAATTTAATAAGGAATATAACTTCTGTTAAGATAATGATTTATTTCGTTTATTAGAATACATAGAGTAAATCATAGAAGCCATATTCTTAGAGAGCACTGCTTTACTATAGAGATATACTTTCTATAGATACAAGAGAAGAAGAATGATTCTGTGCACAATTCCTTCCTTCTTTTCTTTTAGATTTTGTTGAATATCCTTTTAAAGAACTAAAAATACTGAGGAACAACAAAAGACCCCAAATAGCCAAAGGAGAAAAAGAACAAAGTTGGAGGTATCACACTCTCTGACTTCAAATATACTACAAAGCTATAATAATCAAAACAGTGTGGTACTGGCACAAAAATATACACCCAGGCCAATGGAACAGAATCAAGAGTGCCAGAAATAAACCCACACATCTGTGGACAGCTAATTTTCAACAAGGGAGCCAAGAACATACAGTGGAGAAGGGAAAGTCTCTTCAATAAATGGTCTTGGGAAAACTGGACAGCCACATGCAAAAGAATGAAAGTAGACCATTATCTTACACCATACACAAAAAATGAACTCAAAATGGATTAAAGACTTGAATGTAAGATGTGAAACCATGAAATTTCTAGAAGAAAAAAAAACGTAGGCAGTATGCTCTTTAACATTGGTCTTAGCAGCATATTTTCAAGTACCATGTCTGACCAGGCAAGGGAAACAATAGAAAAAATAAACAAATGGGACTACATCAAACTAAAAAGCTTCTGCACAGCAAAGGAAACCATCAACAAAATGAAAAGACAACTTAACAATTGGGAGAAGATATTTGCAAACCACATATCTGACAAGGGGTTAATATCCAAAATATATAAAGAACTCCCATATCTCAACAACAAAAATACTAACAACCCAATTAAAAAATGGGCAGAAGATCTGAACTGACATTTCTCCAAAGAAGATATACAGATGGTCAAGAGGCACATGAAAAGATGTTCAACATCACTAATTATCAGGGAAATGCAAATCAAAACTACAATGAGATATCATCTCCTGCCCATCACAATAGCTATAATTAACAAGACAGGAAATAATAAGTGTTGGAGAGGATGTGGAGAGAAGGGAACTCTCATACACTACTGGTAGAAATGTAAACTGGTGCAGCCACTATGGAAAACAGTATGGAGATTCCTCAAAAAATTAAGACTAGAACTACCATACAATCCAGCTATTCCACTGCTGGGTATTCATCCAAAGAACATGAAAACACAAATGTGTAAACATACATGAACCCCATGTTCATTGCAGCATTGTTCACAATAGCCAAGACTTAAAAGCAACCTAGTTGCTTATCAAGGGATGAATGGATAAAGAAGAAGTGGTATATATACACAATGGAATACTACTCAGCCATAAAAAGGATGAAATCTGGCCATTTGTGCCAACATGGATGGACATTGAGGGTATTATGCTAAGCGAAATAGGTCAGAGGGAGAAAGTCAAATACTGTATGATCTCACTCATAAGTAGAAGATAAAAACAACAACAAATAAGCACATAGAGACAGAGATTGGATTGGTGGATACCAGAGGGGAAGGGGGAAGGGAGGAGGGTAAAAGGGATGATTAGGCACATGTTTGTGGTGATGGATTGTAATTAGTCTTTGGGTGGTGAACATGATGTAATCTACACAGAAATCGAAATATGATGTACACCCAAAATGTATATAATGTTATAAAACAATGTTACCACAATAAAAATTAAATAAATAAAACACACACTATCGATCACAAGCAGGACCGAGTCACTTTCACAGGCAATCTATTTTGGGAAGAAGTGTGTAAACATAAACACATTGTCAAATTCGCCAATGAGAAAAGAAAAAAAGAAATAAAAATACTGAAACATTGAAACCCTTTTTTTCACTTTGCAATCTTATTCTCTTGCTTGTTCCTCCATGGGTAATTTTTATTATAAGTTGATCTGTGGCCTTCCTATTCAAGTTTTTAACTTTTACTTCGTATGCACACATGCATGCATACGTATGATACTACTATTTTGTGTTGTGTGTGTGTGTGAGGAAGACCAGCCCTGAGCTAACATCCATTGCCAATCCTCCTCTTTTTGCTGAGGAAGACTGGCCCTGGGCTAACATCCATGCCCATCTTCCTCCAGTTTATATGGGACGCTGTCACGGCATGGCTGACACGCAGTGCGTTGGTGGGTGCCCTGGATCTGAACCTGCAAACCCCCGGCTGCCAAAGCACGAACTAAACCGCTGCGCCACTGGGCCGGCCCGCTATGTTGTATTTTTGAACTTTATATAAATAATATGCTGCACATATTATTCATCTATTTGTTTTATTTTTAAACATTATGTTTCTAAGATTTATCCATATGGATACATGCAAATTTATCAAATACACTTTAACTGCAGTGGTTAATTCCAGTGTTTGATTACATAATTCTTTATTCTCTTTGGTGGTAGAATTTTCCATGGATTGAAATTTTTCGTTATTAGAACTGTTAAAAGATAAATCAAGATACCAGATATTGTAGAGAAGGAAAAATAATTTTCCATTTATCCTTTATAGTGGGCGCTTGACTAAGACTCTTCTTTCTCCAAGACACGTATGGATAAGCTGATCTAGGTTAAAAGTTCTCCTCTGTGGCCACTGTAATTCAAGATTATCTTTGGTAAGGTTAACCTACTTGTTCAGCTTTAAAACAAAATGTTATTCACAGGAGGCCTCACACTGGCCCCAGTTCAACTTAAGTCAGACCCGGTCTGTTCCTGGACCCAATCTAGTTTCTAAGTTAGACCCAGTCTGACTCTGGCCAGTTTCCGGACCCAGTCCAAAGAGAGAACTATGCTCAAATATTAAGTCTGAAAGCTCATAAAGCAGAAGCTACGGAGCCTGGATCCAAGAGGGACTTGCCCATCACCTCCAGGGGCAGCAAGAAAGCAATGAGGTAAAAGGACTCAACAGGTACCTATGTCTGGTTGCTTGCTGCTCCTGGGGGCCGTTGGAGGTCTCCTTCACTTCCCTTTTCAGACGCCAGAACTGTTAAAAGATAAACTGAGATAGATTAAACATTTTTAATATTTGAGCAAAAGTCAATTTGAATTGGGCAGCAACCCATCTAGCAGATAGAAAGGAGTGCAGAAATGTACAAAATGAACGACATAGGCAGAAGGAAGCAGGAACAGGGAAGTTATATGAGGCAAAAAAGCAGGTTGATTATTCCAAAGTTACTTTCCTTTCAGGAATTGCAGGAGTCTATCAGGTAGCTTACCTAACTAGTGCTGATCAGGCGATCCTGATTGGTTTCAGATTCCATTTCTGGAACAGCTGAAACTATAATTAAGTCTTGGTTTGGTGAGAAGGGGCTTAGCACAAGTGACTCCATACTATGTGCCAGACATTATTCTAAGAGTTATACAAATGTTCAACACATTTTTATCCTCACAACAATCCCCAAGAGATGGATGTTATTATTACTTCCATTTTTGAGATAAGGAAACCCTGGCACGGGGAGGTTAAGTAATTGTCCATGGTCACATAACTGAAAGCAACAGAGCCAGGATTTGAGACCAAAAGTCTTGATCCAGAACACATACACTTAACTGCCTTGGAAAAATCTCTGTGCACAGGTGCAAGGTTTTCTAGGTTATGTACACACAGAAATGAAATTGTTGGATTATAAGGTGTGAGAATTGTACTATTTTTAGAGTCATTGTCCCAGCTTATATTCTCACCAGCACTACGTGACTGTTTCAGGCTGTAGTCTCTCTCCTCATGCAGAGATCTTATAGTCGCAATATGATACGTGATCTAAACTGGTCTCTGCACTTGCTGACCACCTGAAGCCTAGGAGGTATGTGCCTTCAGCTCCACTTACCACGCTGTTTTGTTTTGTTTTGTTTTTGCTGTATTATCTTTCTTGAAGATGGCTATCTAAAATTTTTTTCTTTTCTTTTTAATTTTTACATGTTTGAGAAGTGAACATTCCCAAACATGAACTCCGGCACCACTTGGACCTTCCCTTCTATTCATCTTCCACTATAACCACCAAATATTTCTTAAAACTCTTCTCCTTTTGTTCTGTTCACCAAGGATTCAACGCATATTTATTGATCATCTTTCTAATGAACAAGACACTGCTAGAAACAGGGCATATAAAAACAAATAAGGCAGAATTCCTCTCTCTGAAGAACTTACAAAGGAATTAGCCATATAAACAACTAATTATACTGAAATGTGATAAGTACTGGAATGGAAGTATAATCATATGCTACAAGAATATGCTTGACGAAGTATTTATTTTTGCTTTAGGTGGGGCTTAGAGATGGTGACATGTATGCTGGGAATTGAAAAATGAGTAGGATTTTCTTAAACTTTGAGGAGAAAGTGAAGGTATTAGTGAAAGGGAGCAACACAAACAATTGCTTGAAGGCCTCAAGTTCATAGCATATTCAAGAGTCAGCAAATAGGGCAGTTCAGATGGTGGATGATGGGACATGGAAAAGGAAATTATATCATCTGAAGCTGAGAAGGTCAAATGCTGAGAGGGAGAAAGGGTCATAGCTCGCTACCGCCTCCCCAGTTCAGCTTTTATTGGTTTTGTGTATAGTCTAACTTTACATATCACTTTTTTCCTTAAAGATTTTTTTTTTACCATAACAGCTCTTGAAAACTTATACCACTTTTTAGACAATGACTCCTTTTTTTCCAGTATAATGACTTTTTCCCCCAAACCCCACTAAATAAACATACTATACAAAGTTATATTTCAACATTACTGTTTCAAGCAAAGGCACACTCACAAATTTATTTCATACAATAGTTCCTAGTCAAAGAATATTACATGGAACAAATTTGAAATGCATGCTATATTTGGATGAACCCAAATGTTTTGCTTTGTCTATGGATGCCAAGCAAGAGGAACAAAGAGGCATCCTTTTCTATTACTCTTCATTCTTGTGCATGTATACTATTTCCTGATGTTTGAAGCACATATTTTTCTACCCAAAGATTCCAGTCTTTTCCATTTATCTCAAAGCCTTTCATATCAGGTAGTTATTTTAGGGTTAAAGTCTTAAGGGAAAGAGAATTGTCAAGCCCGTATGATTCTGATATTGAATGCCTGCCCAGTATTCAAACACCTGACTTTCAGCCACCTTTCAAAGAATGTCACTTCACCCCTCCTCTTCCAGCTGTCATTATTTATTGTATTCCTCCTTCAGGAATACAATAAAATTTCATTACATTGCTTTATATGTACAAACAGTATTTATTCACCTTCAAATTGATTATTTTTAATAAACATGTTTTATTCAGTTGATATATTTGTCTGAGAAAAATGTTTTCACTTAGTGGAATTATTTTTAGGAATAAGTTAAAGTGATTACAGAAGGAATAGATACACTTGGATTCCACACAAGACCTCATTTGTGAGAGCACAAGTAATAAAAAAAAAATTTCAATCTATTTCTCTAGATTGACAAGGTTATGCTTGTATCTGATTCCAAGAAAAGAATTCAATTCTAACTGCTTAAGCAAAAACAGACAATTTATTGGAGAAAAAACTATTGTATTGTTTATACAATACAAAGGATGCTCCAAACAACCAGTCTGGGAGGATAAGAGTGAGGGCTGGGGATCTCAGGAGTCAGAAATCCAGGACCATCTTTTTACTTGTGCTGCCATTCTTGTCTGCCAGGTTCTTGTCTAACTCTGCGTCAGATTCAAATTCCAAGGAGAGAGATCTAACTGGCATGGACTGGGTTATTCCTACATTTCAGTGACTACTTTGAATGGGAGACAGTTTCCCAGAGTAGATTTTTTATTAACTATGAAAATGAAGATGGTGTTTGATATAGGAAAAACAACAGATGCCCACAAGATTCTATCAATAGTCTACCAGCACACACACACACACACACACACACACACACACACACACACACACACACATTTTCCTCCCTATATGAAAATTTTAAAACACCCTCAGTTGACCTAATGAATTTCTCTCAGACGGAAAATGCTCTCAGCACTGTAGACTAGACTAAGCAAATGATAACCATTTAGTGCTTTCAGTTTCAAGTCTGAAATCTCTGGATTATATATCATCCTTGTTTCTGCAGCCTGTCATAAAGCCTTACCAGCTATTTGTCTTCCCTTCACAACCCTTTATATGTGTTGTTGTCATTGTTGTTTTTCTAAGCACCTCGTAAACAGTAGTGGCTTTCTAGTGAACATTCACATGGGACATAAATATTATTAGCCTTGGTCTATTCTGAGAGCTCCATTTGGTCAAACCATTAGCCAGTGCCTGTGTATCAGTATAGAGGTTCTTCCCAGGGTATCCTTCTTTAAAGAAGTAGCAGATAAGGAGAGGTGCAATTCAAAAGACTGCTCATTGGAAGGCTTGTCTTTCTCCACTGTTTTTTGGGGCCACAAATAAGTAGGACTGTAATTCAATAGCAGTCTATACTTGCTGTTGGAGAAAAGCTTGGAGAACCATCTGAAACTGATACAATTTTTCATCCTCAATCGTCCAGTCAAAAGGAATTGCCAATGAATCTATTGATAGGGGTTTAGAAAAAAGTGCGTCTTGTAAGTGTTTGACGTGACATAAATCTCTCTAATTCTCCCGTGTGGCAGACTACTGGCTATTCACCAAAATCATTACTCTTTTATTCTTCCTGAAATTATTTCTAGACTATATTTAGAAGCTTCCTTCGTTGTTAGATGTGATCATGTGACTGTGTTCTATCTAATGCAATGTAAGTAGAAAGGATGGATACCATTTTCAGGCCAAGACATTTAAAAAGTGTTGTGCTTCTGTAGCAGTCTTTTATCTTCCCTGCTACCATGTAATGCAGAGGATGACAATGCTCTAGGGAATGGCAGAGATTTAAAAGGCAAAGATCCTGGATCTCTGACCCACTGAGTGGATGAATGCTGCCATCCAGGAACACCTATACTGAGCTGTCCCATGAGCAAGAAATCCACTTCTGTTGGGTTAAATACCTGAAGCTTTGTATGTATTGTGGAAGTTAGTATTAGGCCCTGGGTTGAGGAACCCTAATGTCTTGCATTTGGCCTTTCCTGCCATAATGGGCTTTACATCATGGATAGGTGAGCTAGTATAGGCATTCTGCCAGTGGCAAAGATGTCTATCCAAGTATACACCAGTCAGCTAGGAAAATAATCATTGGATGAGTTTGTTGTTCCATTGATCTTGGGCAACTACTCCATTTTGGCACTTGATCCCACAAGCCTCACTCTATCAGACCACAGTGATTTTATGGGTTTCTGGAACTAAGGTTAGCTACAACTCAGTATCCAATACTACCTAAAAGGTTTTAGTAATTCTCTTCTTTGTTTTTCACAGTGCACAGTACCTTATGTTTCTTTGGGGAAGGCTGGGAGGAAGGACTAGAAAAGCTACATATGGTGTTACATTAAATCTTTCTTTACCATGAACGACTTTGACTTTATTCAAGGGCCTCTACGTATGGGAAATTCGTTCAGAGGCCATGACTGTAGTGTGGATAGCTCAAGTTGGTCTCTAGAATATATTTGGTTATACAGATTTAGTAGAACCTTACCCCCTATTACTTATATTTCTGTGGTTCCATGATTAATAAACTTCACCTAGAGGTTTTTCTGTGTCTGGCATTCTTAGAACTTGCATGATTATGCTGTGTTGTTTGATATGAAAACCAGGGATGACATATTGCTAGTACACACTGGTATTTTGTAGTGGCCAGTATCCATTTTGATTCTTTGTGCTTGTGCTCTACTTGTCATTATTTGAATTTATCCCCTGATAATAAAGATGCATACTGTACTTCTGCCACCATCCGGACTAGGCAATCCAGAGTTCTTGCCTTTCTTACTGATATTGGCAAAACCGATTATGAGGGTTGAGGGCTAGATGGGATTATAAGTTTGTCATAGAGAATATATAGTCCAGAAAAATAGTTACATTTCTCACTCACATGGTTTTGAAATATGAGAAATTCATATCTACTACAATAATTTAAAATTTATTAAGTATTTTAAACCAGATTATTCAATTAAATGCTACTAATGAAACTTTCTACTCTTTAGACTCCCGGAATGAAATATAAGATTGGCCACCATGGAAAAGCCACACTTTGCTGATATTACTTGCACATGTTTGTGCAACTTTTAAAAGTTCAATAATTCAAATCTTATCTTCTCCAAATATTTGAGTAAAAACTAATATTCCAGGAAACCATGAACCCAATACTCTGCCACTTACCTCAATGTACACATATACCCTACTATGAGATGCAAAGGGAAAAGTTATAGACACAATTG
Organism: Tapirus indicus; assembly: GCA_031878705.1. Lineage (NCBI taxonomy): Eukaryota > Metazoa > Chordata > Mammalia > Perissodactyla > Tapiridae > Tapirus > Tapirus indicus. The sequence continues at coordinate 46,498,838 of CM062925.1, forward strand.
GAGGTTCAGTAAAAAGGTTTTAAGGTTGTTCCTAGTGCCTCTATTTTTTTCACTTAAGTAAGAGCTTTGCCATGTGTTGGGAGTCAAATAGTGGGGAAAGAATGATGAGCTTGAGGATGGTAGTACATGGTTGAAAATTTACTATTAGCTTTGGGGAATTGGAAATGGAATGAATGGGTAAAATGCATACCAAGTAGCAATAACCCTCCCTTCTCACACAGCTAAGAAATAATGATCTTCACTGGAATTGAAGCCAAACTACCATAAGGTCTGTGCTCCTTCTGCTTTACCATATCACCTGCCATGGGTACCTTTTGCAGCTCTTTACATCACACCACAGCTATTTAGTCAATAAAATGATGTTTACTCCAGGCATTAAGATGGATCTACATTGGTAGGGTTTGAATAAATATTCTTTTTCATTGATATTCCAGCGCTGAGTAATCAGGGAAAATGGTGAGGTGGTATCTGCTGCCCAGTGGTTGCAGTAAAATGTAGCAGAAACCTTCCTTAGATCTCAGAGTGAATAGTGTGTGGCAATACAACATGAAAAATCATAGATCCTATATTTTCTCTAGTGCTGCACAAGAGTAGAAGAAATGGCTTCACTTCACTTCATAACTTCAACAGATGCTCAAAGGAAAGATAAAAGGATTCATTTCCCCAGTATTGAAAATTTTCTATGGTTAAAACAGCAGGTTTTCAATGTTGTAGACCAAACACTATGAAGACTTTGTATCTTATCATTGGTATGAGAATTTCGTCACTCTGTGTGGAAATTTGAAACTGTCATACAGTATTACTTCACACAAGATTAACAACCCTCAGTCTTTTGTTGAGACAATACCTGAAATGGAGAATCAACTATTTTTTCCAGTTAAGCTGGACAGAACAATGAAATCTGAATGATTATCATTGTCTTTTCTTTTAAAAAGGGTTTGTTCAAAGGGCCAGATATGGCAATAGTCTTTGAAAAGTCTCTTTAGGTTCAACTCTAGGCAGCTCAGATCTTTTATAAAAACTCCAGCACTCACTGAGTCCCCTAAGAGTGATCAGCCTAAGGTGTAAAATGTATAATATGAAACCTCTGTGTGAATTGTTAACTTCCCCCAGATGGGGCAAACCACAGTGTCTTTTAATGCACTAATGGTAGCAAAATGCATAAACATCAGATGTAACTGCACTTTCACATTTGATACCAATCTGGAATTATAATAAAGGAATTATAATGTCGGGCACTAGGGAAATCACAGCACATCCTCACATCCTGCTTACTACTGCGTGACAATTTCATAAAGTCTTCTTTCAATCAAACCCCTCTTCCCAGGTTTGAATAATAGGATCATAACAAAGAGATAAGGCAGAAATTAGAATTTAGGACTCCCCAATATTAACAAGTAATGGATTTCCCATTTCCCATTAAACACTTTAACCGTTGCTCATTGGCTCATAGGGAATATTACTTTCCTTCTAGTCTCAAACGAAATATAAATAATAAAAACACTTTAGGAAACTTCTTTTCGGGATCTGCTCTTAACTCATGTTAACACTCATGGAAAGTTATGCAACTGCTGGACAAATGCAACTTTGAAACACCTCTTTTTTCTAAAGCAAAGTTCCAACTATGCAATTTGACCATTAAAAAAAGCCTTCACAAATTGTGATTCAAATTCTTTCATTCACAATTTCCTAACTTTCATCAATATTTTATATTAAAATGGAAAAATTAACACCATATGCTTTTCCTAAGAACACATCTTTCTTAATCGTTAAAAATTTTACAAAATTAAAATGTACGACTTAGAGGAGGCATATGGATACATAATATTCCAGACACTAAAAGTTTTCACTTATTTGCCCATAGTTTACAAAATGTAGAGGAGAGAAAATTGTTGTTTCAAAAATATACATAGGTATAGAATTTCTGTTGCTATAGTGTTTCTATAACAATTCTAAAAGGGAACTCCAAACACTTCTTATCTCATCCCCTTAATAAATGAAATGAATTCAGGATTCCAACAGTCTTATTGCATCTTATAACTTCCACCGCATATACTTTAAGAATGAATTCACTCAGCACCATTAATATCTTTTCCCTTCCACATCTTTTAAGCTAAAGCATACTGAAGAATTGATAACTCTAAAAAATATTTTCCAAAATTAGATACATTGATGAATATATTTGATTTTAAAAAATGTTATCAGGGTTGACAGTGAAAGCAGCTATTTTGTAAAATCAAATTCGGTGACATATTTACAAATGTTTCATGGTCTTCAGTTGCACAAGAATTTTCCTACTCAGACCTCAGAGAAAACACACAGCAGCCACCACAACTTTTCATTTCTACCTGAATTGCCGAGGAATTCTCAGAGAAGACAGGTTTGGAGGTCTTTGCATTTTCAATTCAGCTGTAAATTTCTCTTTTGAAATAATATATAATTTCAGGCCTTAATTTTAAACAAAAAATATCGCATTAGAATGAAAATTTGAAATATATGGTCAGCCAGAGGCTGACAAATGTGAATTTCAGGTTTCCAGAAAACAAAGAATTTTCCTGCAAAAAAATTAGACTGAATGCTTGTGTATAAAGCTTACTACACATACCCCTGGGTGTGGCAGGATGTCATAACTGTCACTGGGCCAAGCAAGCTCCCTTGTTTTCAAAAGTGGTAGATTATTATTTCTTTAGTCAAATGACACAGTGCAATTTCAAAATGTAACAGTTCTATCTTCTATATTCAAGAATATTTTTTCCTCATCAGTCACCTTGGCTACTTCTGGCTTATGTAAAAAAAAGTTAAGGCATTGCTTTAGTACAGACATAAAACTTGAAGGCCGTGGGACCAGGAATGAGAGTCTAAAAAAGAAAAACAAAACTGAAGAATGTCTTACTGCCTACAGAGTGTGTCTACTTATGGAGGGGAAAATAATAATAGAGAAGCACCCATGTTTATAAATCATTCACTCATTCGGTGCCTATTTCTTGCTTACTGGGTACTAGATAGCCTGACATTGAAGAACACACACTGGACTGCCTTGGGGACACTGACAAACAGGCAATCATAACTTGGTAAGAGCCTTTGAAGAGCTGTGTACACGGTGCTAAGGTTGGAGCAATCATAGAGGCTTCTGGCAGATGCAGTATCTGAGCTGTGCCCTTAGAAGAAGCAGCAGATTTAGCTAGGGGAATAAGTGTATGGAGAGAAAGACATTCAAAGCAGAGTCTCTTCCCCTCCCCCAGGCAAAGCCCCAGACAGAAGGAAACACGATCCATTTGGGGAAATGTAGGTGGAACTGCAGGGCGTGAAGTGTCAAAAGTACACTTGATAGGCAGTAGAGGACTAAATTGTATATGGCCTTGCAGGTGTGCTAAGGTGTTTGACTTCCCCCTGAGACAGTGGGTAACCATTGAGTAAATTTAAACAGAAGAATGAGTTTTTTTGAGAAAAGTCATTTTGTTGCCCTGTGGAGTCAACAGGTATACTGTTGAGGGGTGGGGCAGAGGGATCCAGCTTCCAAAGGGCTTGAGGGGCTACTTGAGGGTTTGCAATCCATGTGTAATATGATGAGGGTCTGCCCAAGGGAATGGTGAGAAGTGGACAGCTTTGAGAGGATTGGTGAGGAGGGGAGAGGTAGGAATCCAAGCCAATTCCAAATATTTGCTCTGGGGGACCTGGCTGATTGGACTGCCTCTTACAGAGAGAGGGAGTGGGGGAGAAGGCTGGGGCTCACCGGGGACGTCTGAAATAGAGAGTGCATTTGGGTACCATGCTGTCTTACTGCACCTACAGATGAATTTGGCTGAGTCTGGCTGAGAGGGGATAGCTGGCCAGGAACAAAGCTTTATTTCCGGTGCTAGATTTAGATTAACAGAGGAAACTTGAATTATTGGCCTTTATGGAAGCCGCTGACTCCAGAGGAGAAATTCTCCCTTCAGCAATGCTGGGCACTAGTCCATTTGGAACAAAAAAAGCTGGAAGAGGAAAAGACAAAAACTTCATTTGGAGATTGTAAAAGGAGAGAGAATATTTTAAAATTGACTAAATAAAGAGGAGTTAATACAAGTATTACACTCTGTAGCAAAATTCCTTTTTATGCATAGTTATTAAATTGTAAAGAAAAGATATTTATGTGGAAAGTTTATACAGTTCTTGAGTTTGTGCCTTGACTCACAAAAGTGTACTTTGTGGATTTTTGTTCTCTAATGTCTTGCTACATGTAATGCTCAATTCTGTGCTGTTTTCAAAAGTTAATCAATAGTTTAATTAGTTGCACCTAATTTGGGGATTCCATTTGTGGCAGTGCCCCTGCACTTAATTACTTATTATCTGTTGGATGACTCTATTTCTTTAGGGGCATCTAAGGCAGGGAAGTTCTTTTGGGATCCATGGATGCCAGAAATTATATACAAATCTTGTGCATAGGTAATTGACACCTTTGTCAAACAGAGAGTACACTAGAGTTGGAGCTTGGGCAGACACGGGGTCAGGCTTCTCCAGGTCTCGGTCATAAATCCTGCAATGTTTCCCCCTCTCCCTTTTCTCTCACTTATGTTAGCCTGGGGCAGAGATTTTGGCTCAATATTATCTGACTTTCTGACGTATTTGGTTCCTGGCTGCAGGCAGAAAGGGCCTCTTTTAACAAAGCCATATATTCTTCCCTAACTGCTTTTAGATGGGCTAGCCCCAACAAAGCGGCTGTCTTTCTTCTAAAGTAGTGAAACAGTTTTGTCTTACTTGGCTCTTGGTTGCAAGCAATGGAAAACAATTTTGTCTAAATTAAGGAGAAGGAATTTACTGGAAGGCTATAAGGTAGGGATCAAGGGGAGGCCAGGAAGTGGGAGCACAGGCAGTCTCACCTCTGAAATGCTCTGGTTAGGGCACTGCCACTGGCCCTACCTCCACTGTTGACAGTGTCCCGATAGTAAAGCTGCTGTCACCGCCCATTCCTGCCACTGAACACTGCACCATAAACTTCGTGTCCGCATCACTCACTGAGGTACGAAAGTTGGGAAAAAGAGCTTGATGGCTGAGACTGGGCACAAGTCCCTATCATTGCTGCCGGGAGAGGGAGAGGGCATACTTGGCTTCCTTTGGTCTTTGTATCAGGAGGTGGGTCATGCCCCTCTCCAAGGCTCACACAATGAGGATTTCTCCCAAGAGGAAGGGGTTTGTGTAGCTGACAAATGATATATTCACTACAATTTACCTGTTGGCTACCTCTCTTTGTTCTTGTGCACATACATTTAAAAATGCTTTCACCCAACATAATGTAATTATTCCATATGCAACTTAAAATGTGCTCCTTCCCTCCCCAACTCAAGAAAACCCAAAGTGAGTCAGGCTCCAAGTTCAGAATCTCTGGGTGATGTCCATTTTCTTTAGCTTTGCACAATGCTATTTCAGAATTCTGCCACTGATGGCATGCCTTGCATCATTAATTACTACCAACAAACCTTCCCAAGAAAAGGGAGCTTAATTAAAATGTGTAAATATAGCCATGACTCAACAAGGAAGAAAAAAATAGCTAGAGGCATTAGTCTTTGTTTCTGCAACTGGCCATGAGGCAGTAGCTGGTATTTATGACTTTCTTCCTCCACCAAGCATTTCTGTTTGTTTTGCCCTCTGCTAGCACCTCAGCTGGCTGAGATTCTTTACCCAGTGGGGTCACTCAAACCTTCTTTCTTGAGGAATCCAAGCTTTTGGTGGTTCTGCCTGAATAGATTGCCAGAGTCTTTGATTAACTTTTAGCACTGGACTTGGTAATGTGAGAAGGTGTTCTGTTTATTCTCTTTCCTGCTCCCATTGTATAACAGCAATCCTGTTTTTCCTTCAGAATTAGAATCAATCAAACTAGGCTAAAACACTCTCCTTGTTTTTGGCTTGTCTTCACAGTGGCATAAAGAGTAGGATGTGGCCCAGTGGAAGTCTCAGCTCCATTAAATGCTGAAAGCATTCCTCTCTTTTCTATAATCTCCATATTAGCAGAGCCTGGAGATGATGGGATGGAAAGCAAAATTTTCAAGGTGGAATTAGTGATTAGGTAATTGTGAATAGCGCCATCTTTCCAGCTCTGGGTTCCTGGACTAATACAATTTGACCTTGGGAAAAACAGAATCACTTCCTTCTTGCCGGTTTGGAGCAGTTACTGCATCTACAGAACTGCACCATGAATTTTCAAGATATTTTTCCCACAAAATGAGTTATATCAATTTCACTAGCCTCTCACCTCTTTTTGGCTCTAAATGACGGGCACATGATAAAATTGATGTATCCACTGGTCAGGTTTAATGTGAAGTAAATGCCTTGGTAGGAAGCAGTGTTGTGTGAGATGCCAAGACCTGGCTTACCGTGAGGTGGACAAAATGCCCATTAGCCTTCATTCTAGTGGGTGGTACTAGAATCCTAGGTTCTCATGAATTCGTGTAGGCTCTCAGATAGTATCTTATATTTCTCTAAATATTTGGATATTTTTCTTTCCCTATAACACAGTCAACTTGGTAAATGTCCAAAGTCACACAGCTAGTAAATGGTGGAGGCAGAATTTGAATCCAGGTAGTCTGACTTCTGAATGCAAGCTCTTGTCTTCATATAATGCACCTCTTCTCTGAATTTGTTACTTGTGATTTTATTATCTTTCAAGATCACTAGGATCTTCTTTGTTAAAGGAGCCTTGGTACTGTGAAATGACCTTCTAGGAACTGGGTGAGAGGCCAAGAATTTAATTTCTTTTTTGGTGGGTTTTTTTTTACCAGACCCAAAAGTTTTTCAATTATATGTCAGGTAAGACTTTAGTGGGTTGTCCTTCTATTTCAACCGCAGAGAACCCATGATCGATTAACCATTGCCAAACATATCTAGGTTGGAACACTCTGATTGCTATAGTAACTATGCTTCCTTTCCCTCTGAGGATTAAGTGCCACATTATGGACACCTTACTGAAACCAGGGAAGCCGATTCATTGGGCATTTCTCCCACTAGCTTCCCCAAGAGAACACTCATGAAAATACCTTTCTAAGATGCTGGTGCTATTCTCACTAATGTATATCACAAACCTTAGTGAAAGAAGTAAGTTCTGGGTCCTCCCAGGGAATGCAGAGATTGGATTAGACAGTTCACACATGGTAAATCCACTATGGTCTTCCCATTTTCTGAAGTCTTTGCATTCTTTCCTTTTTGATATACTGAGGAATGTCTGGAATCTCAATGGATAGGGTATGGAAAAATAAATCTTCACTAAACCTATAGTTTCACTAGACAGAAAAAACCCTTTTAATTTAACTATAATGTTTATGAAAGCAAATTCATGTAAATACTTTTAAAAGCAAGGTAAGACAATAAGGCTTATAACAACAGACAGCAGCCCCCCTCACCCACCCCTACCCACCATTTCTGCTTTCAGGGATGAGGATTCTCAACTATTAGCTCTTCCTTCTGCTATATTTCTAAATAATCTGCTTATTTAAATAATTTGGCTCTTTTTTGATTTTCCAACTATAGATATTAGCTATTGATTTCCAACTATGGAAGATAAGAATTTAGTTTTCTTATACCACCACTTACCATCTGTGCCCACAATTTCCATCTCCTTTCACTTCTAATATAGTTATAGCATAATTTTTTGTTAAATTAGTATTGAGTATCTACATTCCTTTGACTACATTAGTATTGTCATCAGCTGGGCTTGTAGTATAGTGATATTCTACTTCTTGTAAAGCTGTTTGCTTTTCTTGGAGTTAATAATGAATTCTTTTTACATTTTTGCTTGTTTTATCTATACTTGTTACCAATAACCACCAAATTCTTTAGGTCTATGAACTCCTAACAGTAAATCATGACTCAAGCACAACAGATAATCTATCAATCTCATTTTTTTTTCTGACCAACATCCCTTTTGAGCATTCTGTTCTGCAACATTTGTTATCTAGACCAGCTGTGCAACTGTCATCCTGGGGCTTCTCGTCACTTTAAAACTGGAATTCTTACCTTGCTCCTCTATCGAATCTCTCTTTCCTGGATGCCATATCTTTATATTTCTTAGTTTACGCCTCTGTATTATTGGAGTACACCCTACAGAGAAAAGAATATGTAATAGGCAAATTTTCTGAATTCCTTAATCTGAAAATGCCTTTATCTTTTCCTTACTTTATCTTCTAGTTTCTATCTAACGCCATTATATTGTCTTAACTTTTTTGTACCTTAGCTCTTGAAGTCTATGGGATTTTCTTTTTATATCAGCAATGTCTGGGATTTGTTATGAAAAGTTTTCATCATACAGAAACATTGAAAGAATTTTACAGTAAATACCTATATACTCTCTCCTAGATTCTACCATTGACATTTTACTGTACTTGTTTTGTCACATATCTGTCCATCTACTCATCCTTCTATTCATCCATCAAACCATCTTGCTTTCTTGATGAATATAAGTTGCAGAAATTAGTAAACTTCTCTCCAGATATTTCAGCATGCATCATCAGTTAGAGTTCAGTATTTGTTTACAGTTCTTGATTTTGGATAAAATTTTCATGTGATGAAATGCACAAATAGTAAGCCTACCACTAGGTGAGTTTTCTGCAATGCAAACTGCTATCAAAATATGAAACATCATCACCATAGAAAATTCTGTCATGTCTCTTCCCAGTCAATGCCTCTCCCTAGCCCCTTGAGGCAACCATTGTTCTAATTTTTTCTCATCACAGATTAGTTTTACCTGCTCTAGTACTTAATAGAAATGGAATCATATAGTATTTATTCTTCGAGTCTGATTTTTTTTTTGATCTGTGTAATGTTTTTGAGATTCATCCATGGTGTTCCTCATTTCTTTTTATCACTGAGTAATTGTGTTAATTTGGATCCTCTGAGAGGCTGACGGAAAGACAGGATTAGATGTGTAAAAGATTTGTTGAGGGAAATACTTGTGAAGGAAGGGAATCAGAGTTGGTAGGGAGAGCCTTCAGACTATCATGTGGGTCTGACACCTGTGATGGAGGGGAGGATGGAAGGAGGACAGGGTAGGAAAGAGCCTCAGACTGCAGAGCAGCTTTCAGAAAGTTTCAGGCAGGCTGATGGTGAGTCCTCAAGCCAGAGGTGCCTGTTAAAGGAGTCCCAAGTTATCCAGTATTACACCCACCACGTCCAGTCATCTGCTGGAAGCAGCCATAAGAATCATAAGGGTGGATCCAGAGGGGCAGCAGCAGGGGCTGTCCATGAGTTATGTTCCCTGCAGCAGGAGATCTGAGTGCTATCTATTTATGACCACCAAAGTAATATTCTATTGTAGGCATATAACACAATTTGTTTATTCATTCTTCTAGTGATAGAAACCTAGACTGTTTCCAGTTTTTGGTTATTAGGCATAAAGTTTCTATCAATATTCTTTTACAATTGTTTTTGTAGGCATATGTTTTTATTTCTCTATTTCAAATACCTAAAGGTGGAGTTGTTAGATTACAGGCTTAGGTATATGTTTTTTTTATAAGAAATTGCCAGAGTTTTTCCCCAAGTGGTTGCATAATTTTTCACTTACACCAGTAATGTATGAGAATTATAGTTGCTCCATTTATTGGTTAATATTTAGTGCTTTTAACTTTAGCCGTTCTGGTGGATGTGTAGTTGTATCTCATTGTTATTTTAATTTGCATTTCCCAGTTGTCTAATGAATACTTTTTCATGTGCTTTTTGATCATTCATGTATTTCCTTTCTGAAGACCATTCAATTTTTGTTTTACTCAATAGAATTGTCCATGGACCATACTATCCAACATACATCCTTCTAATTCTCCTTCAAAATGTATATCACAAAATTAAGTGTAAGCAGGGAAGTTTTGGCCCATTAAATTTGATATTTTTTTCTTTTGCTTGAGGAAGATTAGACCTGAGCTAACATCTATGCCAATCTTCCTTTATTTTGTGTGTGGGATGCCTGCACAGCATGGAGTAGGTCCGCACACGGGACCCGAACCCACGAACTCAGGCCACCAAAGCAGAGCATGCAGAACTTTAATCACTCAGCCACAGGGCCAGCACCTAAATTTGAATTTTTAATAATGTGAACTATAAACTTTTCTCTAAGAAATGATGTAATTTTAATTTTTCAGAATTAGCCAGTTTTCTTTTTTTAGTTGAGAAATGCATCAAACACCTGTATGGATCTCAGTTTCCATCTGTTCAATACAGCAGATATGAATTAGATGGTTGCCAGCTAGAGAATACTGCTCATTTGGAGGGCCTTTCTGGAGTGGTTTGTCTGCAGAGCTCTGAGATGAGATCCTGGTGGGGTCTCTGGCCCCAGGCATAAGATATACTCTTACTTACTATAAAAAGAAGCTATATGGTCTATCCTATTGAGAAAAAAAACATGAGACTCCTCATTTTCCCTTTACTTAAACATTAACAATAGGCAACATGGGGCCCAAAACATGGGTTTTAAGTCACAGAGATCTTGATTTGAACCCTAATCACAATTTACTTACTTGTGACCTTAGGAAAATTACTTAAGTACCTTGAGCATCATTTCTTTTTTTTAAAAGGTAGCTATTGCTATGAAATAAAACATACTAAAACATAATGGCTTAACACAATAACAATTTATTATTTCTCATAAATCTGTGGTATGACTGGGAGGCTCTTCTACATAATATAGGGTTAACTGGGGCACTGGGATGGTTAGAAGGTCCAGAATGGTCTCATTCACATGAATAGCAACTGGTACTAGCTCCTGGCTGGTAGCTTAGCTGGGGTCTCAGTTATCCTCCACCTGGGCCTCCCTGCATGTCTTCTTGGGCATCCCAAGAATTGGGTTCCAAGAAGGAGCATTCTAAGAGGACAAGATCTAATGTGCAAGTGCTCATAAGCCTCTGTTTATTTTATGGATGCTAGTGTCCATTGGCCAAGACTAGTCACACGACAAGCCCAGAGTCACGCAGGAGACTATGGGGAAGTCTGCTTCATTGAGGGCCATTGAAGTCTACCACAACTTTCCTTAAAAATTTCTTGCTCTCATTCTCTGCTTATGTAGCTGTTTCTTTTTTTCTTGGTGTCTCTGTTTGTGATTCCTTCTACAATGTTAATTTCATAGTCTTCTAAAAGTTTCCTTTCTTATTTTTGGTCATGATCAAATGTTTGAATAAAAGTTAAAAAAAAAGGTAAGGAAATTCAAATACATTTTTAAACAAACATAATTCAAAAGCAAAAAAATGATGTGAATATAAGAGATAAGGAGGAGGTTTTAATTTTTTTCCTTTTTACTTATATTAACATCTTAAATTATCTCAAGATTGAAAATACATATATCTTTGAGAAAACACAACATCTTGGTTTTTCTTTTTAGTGTTTTTATTTTTTACCTTCAAAACATTCAAGATGCTTGGAAGGAGTTTTTTATTTGGGAGTGGTGGTGATTTACTCCTCTCTTTATTTAATTAATTTCTCCTAAGTTTGAAAGTATGGAGTGGTGCCAATCAAAGTTTTTTCTGAAAACTTTTTACTCTAATAAATAAAGTCATAATTGTTCACACTATGCAATGGTAAAAGACTTTAACAATAGTGAGTATCACTGTTTAAGCACTGTCTATTTTGGGGTAGTGATGGTAAGTGATGGAGATAGTGGATACTGAGTACATCTACTTTAGTAATAGGGGGTGAATGATTCATATTTGAAATTTATAGCACATATATTTTATATTTAACTTACTGGGTAATCCTAACCTCTTCCCCCTACCTCCAAAAAGAAAACTACTGTTGATTCAAATATAAGTTACTAGAGCCTTTAACAAACTAAATCGATAGTATTGAACTTTAATTAACAATTCATTATATTTAAAAACCAAGGGTACAGGCAATTGATTACTTTAACCAACTCAAGTCAATATCAAGGATGCACTGCTTACAAGCCATCCTTCTTAAGAATGTGTGAAAGGCGCCGGCCTGGTGGTGTAGTGGTTGTTTGCATGCTCAGCTGCGGGGGTCTGGGGTTCATGGGTTCGGATCCCGTGCGTGGACCAACGCACCATTTGTCAAGCCATGCTGTGACGGTGTCCCATATGAAGTAGAGGAAGATGGGCACAGATGTTAGCCCAGGGCCAATCTTCCCCAGCAAAAAAAGAGGAGAATTGGCAATGGATGTTAGCTCAGGGCTAATCTTCCTCACATACACAAAGAAAGAGTGTTTGGGAATTCTAATTTGTGCCTCACTGCTAAGCTATGTATGGAAGACAGCTGATACAACACTTTTCTTAGGAATGCAACACAATTCTTAAGAACGTTATTTTTCTATTCTTCTAGGAAAACCATTAAAATGTGGAAAATTCCAGCACTTACTATTATGATTTTTACTCCCTAACTTCTGGAAAAATTATTTGTGCCCTCAAATCTATTAAAAATATCGTAACTTCTAGGGTGGTCTGTTTTCCTTTTCTGTAAAAATACATACACACGCTCAGAACTGTCTAAGCTTCAGCATCAGGAGGGATAATCTACTTTGGGAAATTGGTTATAAAACCCTAAATATGTTGTGGTTGAATAGCTGTGAGATAAATTTTAATCTCACTAGTCAAACCGTGACTTGTCATTGATGTCACTGGAAGTGATATAAAGTGTACCAGGTTCACCACAATAAAATGTTCATTGTTTCTGAATGCCACTGATTTTTTGAATTATGAAAAAGAAGTTTTCCTCTAAGACAGTGACTGAGGTGAGACAGGACAAACCGAAGTGGTTTTGAGGCATTGTTTTGTGTGAATAGGGACCCGATGGATGTGACTTTCATTTTACCATTTCTCAGTGAGTGGGTGGTCTTTTCCTCCTCTTTTTTCCCATGAACTGAACAGTATTTTTAGGTTTTTGTCCTAAAGTTTTTTTCTTTTTTTACTTAAGAACCTGTGCAATCACTGTTCACTAAAATCGCCTACCGTATACACTACAGAGATATATTTGTCTGATTTCAAACTACAAAGTCTTCCTGGCATTCTTAAATGAGGGAAAAGTTAAACTTTTGACTTAGTTAACAAAAACCCCAAAGTGAACATTTTTAAATGAAAAAAATCAACACTTGAAAAAATTCACAAATATACGTTCATTGTGGAAAACTTGAAAAATATCTTTAAAAGAAAGAAAAAAGTAATTTAAAAGCTCAGAAGCCCATGATACACACTACCAATATTTGGGGCTATATCCATTAGGACTATTTTTAAGTAAATGTATACAAGGGGTAAGATAATTTATTGAAATAATGATTTGTCTTTTGTTCTTTTGCTGTAGGTAATTTTCCCTTCCATTCTCCAAGATAGTGGCCAAGTCTTTTTTCCTCACCGCAGGAAGTTAATCATGGCTCTTACGTGGCAGGGCCAGAAGTGAAAGTTGCCAGACAAAGAAAAAACAACAGCCACTGAGAGCTTTTGTTAAAGGTAGATTCAGGAGAGGAGGACCTTGGGAACTGGGAGAAGCTGGGGAGGAGAAAAGGTTTGAGGGCTTCTCCCAGGAGGGGATAAGGGGACAGGGGTATGAGAGCTGCTGCACCCTGCTGTCTCCCAGGACCCCAGGGACTGTCAGGGCTTCTAAAGGACGGGGTGGGTGATGTCTCTCTGAGGTGAGGTACTGAGTACTGCAATGCTCCATCCTGGCACTGACCTCGGGGTTCAAGTTTGGCATCTAACCAGCAAAGCCTCTGATTTCAAGGCACCAGGCAGGATCAGACAGTGAACACAACCCCAGTGACCAGTTTGGACTGGAGCCCAAGGAGAACTAGAGAGCAAGGGGAGTTTCCCAAAAGTCCTGGCCTACCTGTGCCTCTGGGATTCTTGCATAAACCTAAAGAGGAAGGGGGCCCCACAAACTTGACTGAAATAAAACCTCCCACCATTAAAGTAGGTGGGCATTTGGAGGAAATACTATGTTTTGGAGATGCAAGGTAATGTGACATTTTAGAGTAAAATTCTGAGCCACTGCGTATGAGTCCACCTGGGATTGCACCCAGGATGATTCACAACTTGTGGAACTGCAAACATTCCATCTGGTGCCCCAATACTGCCTGGGATGGAATTTTCTTCCATCTGAGGACTCAGGATGCAATTTAAGTTCACTTAAAGAAGATAAAGAACTGTGCTGTTTCTTGAAACCTAGCACAGTGGTTCAGAGTGTGAACTCTAAATTGCTGCATAGGTTCAAGTCAAGTCTCTGCCAATTACTACTATCAATGTGACCTTGGATAAGTGACCCGCCCTTTCTGTTACTTGGTTGTTTTAAGTATAAGATGAGATCAATAATAGTACCCATGTCACAGGGTTGTTGTGAGGAATAAACAAGTTAGAACAGTTCGAACAATGTCAGGCACATAGTGAGTGCTCAGTAAACCTTAACTGCTGGTGTTGACTCTTGTGGTTGGTGGACTAGTTCCCACTACTTGTGGGTTCACAGCCAGGATTGCTGAGCATGTTCCGCAGCACACTTCTGCTCCAAAGACTCATTATAACCCCCAAAGGAGGTTTATTTGAAGGAGTATTTTTGCCCTTGTTGGGGAACTGCTAGGCTGAGATGAAGCACACTCTCAGCAGGCATTGTGGCTTCTGGGTCCATCAGGAGACAGTGTAAGAATGAGTTAGAAAGGATTGTATGGAATACTTAAGAACCCCTCAGGGCCTACAGGGTGGTCAGCAGAAGGTAGAGGAAAGGAGGGAGAGCAAAGTCAGCCTTTTTCTTCTTTGTTGATAAGGTGACTTTCTCTGGGATTCTTAGATTACAGAATTGTAGAAGGTGAACTCTAAGAGCTCCATTTGCACTTTGAGTTTCCACAAAAACAAAAGCTGTTCTTGGAGAATGAGGGGTGCCCAGTGGCTGCTATTGTTCTGAGTCCTGGGGGTAAAACACAGCAGACGTGCGCTGGGGGCTTGGGCTAACATACTTGGCCAGGAAATGAGGGAGACTGTTCTGCCTGTGAGGATGATGATAGGTTATTGAAAACAGAGGGTGGTTTCCAATGAAGAGCCATCTTATCGCCCCCAGCACACCCCACATACCCATTTGAAATTTGCCACATACCCATGGGCATTTGGCTGAGATGCAAGAGTTGTTTCCTGGGAGGAGAAATGGTGACTGACGGAAAAATTTAGGCAGAGTGGCAGCGGGATTCCTTCTGCTGTTCCACTCAGGTTTTTGGTTCCACCATACATTTTTGGTATACAAGCGTTAACAAGCTAAGGAATTCCTCTTTTATTTCTACTTGCTCAAGGGTTTTGTTTTTGAGTGGGATTGTATTCTATCAAATGCTATTTCTCTATTTGCTGGGATAATCATATGATTTGTCTCCTTTAGTCTATTATAGTGGTGAACTATAGTGATAGATTTTATAATATTAAATCAGGCCTGCATTATAATGATGAAACGTACTTGGTCATGGTACATTGCATGGTGTACATTGTTGGAATCAATTTACTAATATTTTATTAGGGTTTCTTATGTCTATGTTCCTAAGATTGGTCTATAATTATTTTTTCTTGGCTGCCCTTGTCAGATTTGGTATTTGAGGTTATACTCATCTTATAAAATGATTTTAGGATCTTTCAAGTGTTTTAATTCTCTGAAGCAGTAATTGTAAGAGAACGATAAGCTTTTTCTTGAATATAAATTAGAATGTGCCTGTCTATCTGGTCCTGGTAACAATTCCTTTTGTTTTTGTTGAAAGAGTTTTAACTCTTGATCTTTAAAGGCCAATTTAGGCTTTTAAAAATTTTTGAGTCAATTTTCTTGTGTTATGATTTTTGGGGAAAATTGATCATTTCATTCAAGTTTTATAATTTATTGGTTTAAAGTGGTTCGTAGTATTCTCTTGTGGTTTATTTTATTAATGTCTCTTTTACTTGCCTCTATCCTTCTCTGCATCATTTTAGGAATTTCATCCTATTTTCCTTGATCAATCTTGTGAGAGGTTTATTTATTTTATGAATTATTATAAAAGGATTTCTTTCAGATTGTTGTTTTCTACTGTTTCTTTTAAGAATTTTCATTAATTTTTTTTATACCTCTTAAACATACTTTAAAATTTTCTTTTAGTAAGAGCCCTTAGGTACCAGACTTTCTCAGTGTTGATTTGCCTGAAAAAATCTTTAATTCACTTTCATTCTGAAGAGATATTGGCTGGTTTTATAATTTTAGGTTGGTACTTATTTTCTCTCTGTATCAGCTGTTCATCTAACAGTAGTTCATTTGGAAATGATATGTTTTCTTTTTCCTTTTTATTTCTGGTGGTTCTTAAGAGTTTCTCTTTTACTTTGGTGTTTGAAGTTTCATTATGGTAAATTTAGATATTGATTTTTTAAAATTTATCCTGCTTGGCATTTATTAGGTATTTTGAATCAGCGGGTTGATGTCTTTCATCAGTTCTGGAATATTCTCAAATATTGTTATCTTCAAATAATTATTTCTGGCCCCTTTTCTTTTCCATATGGAACTATGTCTTGATATATGTTAGACGTCTTACTCTATTCTTCAGATCTCTTATTTTCCCTTTACCTCCTTGTGATACATGCTGGATAACTCAGATCTATCTTCCAGTTAACTAATTATCTTTTGAGATACATGTAAACTATTAAACCCATACATTTGTAATTTTTACCATTAGCTGTTTCATTTCTAGAAGTTTTATTTGATTCTTAAAAATTTGCTTAGTTCTTTCTTATAGTTTCTTGATAGCTGTGTATATTTTCATTAATATCTTTTATTTCTTTAAGAAGTGTGATGAGTATAATGTTTTCAGAATCTCTGTCCTGACAGTTTTAGTTTCTGAAACTCTTGTATTTCTGTCCCTTCTCTTTCTTTCTTTTCTTTTTCTTTCTTTCTTCTCTCTCTCTTTCTTCTTCTCTCTCTTTCCTTCCTTCCTTTGCTTATTCTTCCTCAGGAGCTTAAGTTTTTGTGTGACTAGTTATTTTTGCCTGTGATTTGCTCATTTTTATTGTCAGTTTATTTCTGGAAATTTTTTGAGGCCCAGGATCCAGGTGATTGATCCTGATAGGATTGTGTTTGCTTCAGCTAAGCATGTGGGAACATTACACTTCTTGGATCACTCTGAATTACATTTATGAATTGGGTAATTTTGGTCTGCCTAGGTAGCGTAGGTTCAGGCGGAAGAAGGCTGCTTTCTAGTCCCTAATTTTCAACAATAATTTCCCCCCTTTTCTCAGTGTCTAAGTAAAGGAGAGTTTATTTCTACTCACCCTTAAGCAGCTCACAACTTGTGAGTCCAAGTTTTCTGATCAGAGGAACTCTTCTCCTCTTAGATTCCCACTTTGACTAGGCTTTGAAGCTTCTCTCTTATTCCTGCCTATCATAAGGCCATGAAAACCTAGGTTTGGGCAGCATCTGGGAATTGTTTACTTTTCTGCCAGCTCATCTGTACTTTTATGAAGATTTAAAAATCTTTTTTTTTTACCTCACATTTTCAGTTGATTTCAGTGAAAGGGTGATCCAGGTACCTAGCCTACTATATTAGGAGAAACTGAACAGGGTCATGTATTTATTTTAATGTGTATAAGAAATCACGTAACTAGCACATCAAATCTGTGATTTTACTGATATTTTATATGGTGTAATATTTGTTAAAATAAGGAGTGGATTTAAAATTGATCCAAAATGGTATGCAGTTCAGGCATAAATCATGAAGATGGTAAGCCACATGACTACTATATTGACAAATGTCAAGAGTAGGTTTGCACTGATGGCGAGAGTAGATTCAGAGACCACCAGGGTATGTTAGACAAAGTTAATATAGTCAAAGGATGGAGAATGAAGTCAGAGCAGCCACAATTAAGAACAGAAAGACCAGCAACATTTCTCAGGTCAGGTAGAAATGCAAGCTTTTAGACCTCAAAATTCAGGAGGTCACACAGTTTCATGTGATAACATGAGTCATTGAAGGTCACATCAGAGCTTCTGGAAGCTCAGCTGTCCCTTCCAGGTCCACTTTAATACAGACTACTGGAGCCATTTATAGGTAGGCTAGTTTGGCTGTGTGCTGGATACCCCATCATCATGAGGTACCAGGTGCAGCTCATCAGTTTCAGTGTTATACAATACACAATATGACCACAGAGCACATTTTAGTATGGAACACTCAATCCATGAACACAGACCCCATTTATCACCTTCTCCCCATCCCAGACTGGCCAAATCTGGTTCAAGGATATTTCTGAACTGACTGTTGTGGCATGAGAACAAAGATTAGTTGCTTAGACTTCTCTGGCCTTATATGAATAACTGAAGTTTTGGAAACACAGGTCTGGTAGAAATAAAGTTTGTCAGGAATTATGGTTATCAGGCAGGGTCTCAAAGGGAAAAGATATCACACTCAAATTAGCATAACTTGACGAAATTTTACTTATAAAAGGGACTAATTACAAAGGAGTGTGTGGTGGTGGTGGGCAAACGGAAAATTGGAGCTAGCAGAAGCAAGTTTTCACTACCCCTAAAGCTGAATGGACAATGGGAAGAAGATATTACCAGAACCTAGAAGGAAAGACTGTCTCATAAAGCTGCCACTTAGAGTGGAAAAGTGACCTTCTGTCAAGGGACACAGGCTGTCCGAGGCAAATTAACAGCATGGGAATTAGGAAAACAAATACTCTGTCCTCAGTTTCCTCCTACTCTCAGTTTCCTGCTGGTCAAACCAAACTGGAAGCCAGAGGACTTGGGAGTGCATGGATGTAATCCGTGCAAGTCAGCTTCCCTAGATAGTGAGCAAGGGGCAGATGGGTGGAAAGTCGATTTGGAGGAGGAATTAAGTGAAAGATTTCTGGCATATCAGATGAACTGACCTATAATCCAAGATTCGTCAATAACTGCATCAATTTGTAAATCAACTGAACTCTCTAATACTTCACATGTGTAATCATCGGTAAAATTTCTACACTCTTATTTCAACAAGAATTTACTCAGTGTGCCAGTCATAACTGATTTTCTTCACATTTGTAGTTCAGTCTTTCTAATTTCACCTACTTTATTCTCTTTGGATGTTATTCTGATTATAGGTCTTTCAAAACTTTTTCAAAATATTCTAGTTTTCCAGGATCTCTGCCACGGGTCTATTTTTTCCTCCTCAAAATTTTTGAACTGGCTTGGATAAAATCCATGTAGACAGAGTATTTATTGATATTGGGTCATGCTAACTCATTTATCACTTCTGTCTTACTGACTCTGAACTTAGTGCAGTGGAGTATGTAGCCAGTTCAGAAGAATGTTCACTAGGGTTTTACCCTTTTCAGGAATCCTCTCGGTAATGATTGTAACTTTTATTGGTAATGGTAACTTTTATTGATGTATATAATACACTTAGGTGTGTAGATGAATAATATATAACTTTGATGTACTTTGGAAATTTTATTTAGTAATAGGATTCTTGAAACTTAGAACATTTGAATATCAGACTATGTTGGATTTCTGATGAGGAAATAATAGTTTAAATGAAGTGGCACCAATATGCCATGTTGTGGAGAGGATCACATAAAGAGGGAGGTTCAAGGGAGTTAGCATTTTTTGATTACTTATCATAGCCAGTTGAGGTGTTGGGTACTTTACACATGGCATTTAATTGAGCCACATAAACATTACAAGTCAGATCATCTGTACTGACAGAAACATATTTTAAGCTTCCAGAAAAATATTATAGGATAGCATTTTTAAGGTCTTCACAACAAAAGTAAAGTAAATATTTGAGGTAGGAGTCTCTCCACCCAATGGAAGCCTAGGAGTCCAGTTAATATTCAATAGAAAGGTCTATCTGTCATGGGACACTTGAAGACGGTGAGTCCCCTAGATGACTAGTGGTCTCCCAATTATTCTCCCTGTTATCCCAGATGGTTCTTCCAGTCCCTCTCTACACTATTGCCTGTGTTCTTCCGAAAAATCCAGTCTAACCACATTGTTATTTTACTTAAAACTTTAATTTCAATAATCGTAATAGCACTTAAGCTAAAATCCAAATCCTCAGCATGCCCCTGTGAGGCCCTGAATGACTGGACTTTCTATTTCTCTAGTTTCATTTCACATCATCTCCCCTACTTACACTACCATTGCCTGGATCATTCTTACCAATGTCTATTCCTGAAAAGTTCCTGTCCTTCTTTCAAGTTTCAGATTAAATGTCACTTCTTCAAAGAAGCCACCACTTGCCCTTCTACCTCAGTAAGGTCCCCTGGTACTCTCTCTGATAGCATCCTTCACTTTTCCTCCAGATTCCTTGCTGCTCTTTGTAAGTATACATTTGTTGCTGTGATTGTTTTCCTAATGTCTGCCTTTCCCATCAGATTGTATGTTCCATGAGGTCTGTTTTGTTCACTGTGGTATCTCTATATGTGGCACAAGGCCTAGCACTAACTAGGATGCACTCAATAACCTGTGCCAAATGAATGAATGAATGACTAAAGCACAGTCTCTGTCCTCAAGGCATTTCATGTTAGAGGCGGCAAGGTAAAGAAATACTATCACTGCGGTGTGGTGAGTGCCGGGAAAGAGTGCACGTGATAGCACACACAGAGAAGATCAAGAGGGTCCACATTCAAGCCATTAGTCCCTTGGAGAAAAGAATGAAATCCTTCTCTTTAGTAAATACCATATTGAGTATGTGATAACTCAACTAGGAATAGGGGACTGAATGGTGGAGGCACTCAAAGGTGATGAGGACACAGGCACAACCTTCCAAGTGTTTGCATCAATTTACATTATCGAGGACTAACTATAAAGGTAAACAAAATAAAATGCAAAACATAATTAGGACCAAAGGAGAAGTATACACTAAGATGTGTGAACAGTAAGAGGTGGGCCAGATCACACTGAGAGGGATTCTTGGTGGAAGAGTCCTTTGAAGTTGACCTTGAAGCATCAGCAGGACCTAGGTAGGTAAGGTTGGGCAATGGAATACAAAGGGAAAGTTGTATTCCAGGCAGAAGAAATTAGGTAACAAAAGGTACACAATTAGGACAGTGTGGGGATGGTTTGAGGGAATGAGTTGTCTCGATTGGCTGGGAGTATTGGTTAGGGTTTTTGGTAGGCAGAATTCTAAAAATCACATACCTCCCACCCAGTCAAGATTCCATTTCCTAGTCCTTGGAAACTGTGACTATAATAAAATATCACAATTAAGAATATGTTACTTTACATAGAAAAAGGGACTTTGCTAATGTAATTGAAGTTACTAATCAGCTGTTCTTAAAATTGAGAGATTATCCAGGTGGACTCAGTGTTAGTATATGAGCTCTTAAAAGCAGAGATTTTTCTCAGGCTTTTGGCAGAAAAGAAAGGCAGGAGAAGTCAGAGAGATTCAAAGCAGAAGAAGGATTCAATGAACCATTGCTGTCTTTGAAGAAAGAGAGGTTGCCAGCCAAGAAATGTGGGTAGCATCTAGAAACTGAGAACAATCTCTGGTCAACAGTCAGTGAGGAAACAGACCTCACTCCTACAACCGCATGAAACTGAATTCTGCCAACAACCTAAATGCGCCTGCAAGTGGATTTTCCCCCAGAGCCTGCAGGTAAGAGACAGGCTGGCTGACACCTTGACATTGATCTCCTGGGCCCCCGGAGCAGGGTCCCCATCTGAGCTCTCCTGGATTTCTGTCCACAGAACTGCGAGACAATAAATAGGTATTGTTTTAATCTGCTAAATTTGTGGTTATGAATCAACAGAAAACGAATACAGGGGTATCCTCTGGACAATTTTAAATACCAGATTGAGATGTCCATGTTAATTGTTGAGCAGTGAGGGAAAATGCCATCAGGGACCTGCAGCTTTATGTCTCCAACTCTGGCCAAAGTATGAATTAGTACAGTCGACCATCTGAGTTTCTTCCCCCTCCTGTCTTGCTTAGTAGTGGCCATGGACAAAAACGGTAGTCAAGGCAGAGAAGGAAATCTCTTTGGCTCTCTCATAAACTAATTCTGTAGGTTTTCTTTTCCCTCTTTGAGATGAAGTTACTTCATCTCTGAAGGTCTGTTGAAGCTTAAGCCTGAGTCTCACATTTCTCTTGTGGAAGAATGTCCAAGAGCAATGAAAGGAAATAAAAAATCAGGGCCTTGAAGGCATTGCATGACTCATTTTACTCCAGGTTTTAGGGAATACTGTCCTCCCCTCCCAGAAAAGTGTAAATCCCGAACCCCTAGCATGACTTTGGAAGGAGAATCAGGATCGGTTGCCTTTCAGACCTTTCCCTCCCAGTGGTCTTCAGTTAAAGCTGCTACCACCAAGCTGGATTTCCAGGAGTTTATTCTTCTCTACTCCTCTGCTCAAATATGGACAAAACCTCTTTCTCTGGCTTCCAATAGCACAGTTTAGACAGGCTGGAGCTTCAAAATGACCAGAGGAAAAATAAAAAATACACAGAGGATATAAGCAATATAGACATTTTGGCGTGCAAAGCACACGATTCTGAGTTGATCACTACAGAGTGCTCCACTTTGCATCCTGTCTGGAGCCCAGTGCAAGCACCCATAGTTCTCGGGAAACTTCCTCACATCCTGGCCCAGATCCCCAAGGTTGCCACAATCCTGATGCCTTTCACTTGGACGTGGTCCTGTAAACAATATAAACATTGCATGGTAAACATATTAATCTTAATAAACAAAGACTTCACTGTTTTCTGATTATAGAAATTATATTTGTTTATTGTGTAACACTTGAAAATAGTTTAAATTATAAGGAAGAAAATGAAAAATCCTGTAATCTCACCATCTATTTACTTTATACATGGACATATTTTTAAGAACATGGGATGTTACTGTTCAGTAATTAGCTCTCTTCTCTTTATTACAGATTTGATAGCTTGAGCTTTCTTCCATGATCAAGACCAGGAGAGGTGGGTACCTTCTGCCTCCCTTGGGATCTCAATTCTTACATCATAAAGTCGAGAGTCCAAGCCATCACTTCAACCACCTTTTAAGCCACCTGTCTCTTCCCACAGAGGTGTGGCTTTGTCGTTATGGGCCTTAAAGCAGAGGACACAAGCATGTTTAATTTAGCCAGCATAATGTTGAAGACAGTTGAATTTAACTACTTCTAGGTAGAAGTATGTACTGCCAGATTAACATGTTTATTTCACCTACCTAGCTCCTGTGGGCACTTCAGATTGTGACCATCACCTTAAGGAGACAATTGTAATCTAAAATAACTAAATAATCAGTCTTATTATAACATGAATTATATAAATATCTAATAGGAGCTTATTTCCTTCATATAAACCCTTTATCCCTTTACACATTAGGAAGGAAATAAAAATAATGGTCCATTATTGAAGGATTATGCCCAAAATACAGTAGAGATATAGTTCAAATTTGAAGGCTGTGGAGGGGTCCTCTTACCCCTATGCCTTTAGAATTCTCTATGCACTGCCAAGAGAAAAATTAAAGTTTTCATGTCCCACAGGTCTATGTTAAAATACTAATGATTGTGGATGGAGTAACACACCAAGGCACTGATGTGCGCTAACAAATACTGCAGATTAATTGATTATGTCAGTAAATGTCATCTAGGATAGCGAGGAGGCCTGGAGGAAATGGAACCCAAGAAGAAAGGACAAAGAGAAGGAAAGGTCCAGACTGTAGTGCACCGTCTAAGGTTACATCCAAGCTGAGCCTCCCAGTGAGGAATTTAAAGAGGGGAAATTAATGAAAGGGAAGCCATCAAGAATGCTGAAAATAAATCTCACCTACTACACTGTTTTGCTTGAACTCAGTTCTGCTTCCCAGACCTCTCCAATTTGTTCTTCAGCCTTTCTGGTCAAACGAATCATTATTCCACCAGTGATGATAACTGTTCCAAAGACAAACTCTCAGACACCACCTATCAAACCATCTGGTTCTGAAATATGCCAGAATATTCTTGGCCTGGGCTAGGATGAATAAATGAGAATTAAATGCTGCTAACTGGAAAATGACTTTTTAAATGAAGCCAAGGAGGCATCAGTTTTTTTTTTCAGGAGGTCATTCAAAGAAGACAGAAAGACAAGCAGATTATCTTTCTCCTAAAGGAACTCAGTACGGGCATTCCATAAAGAAAGTCTATTAAAGCTATTTGATCTATAATGTCCTTATTCGTTAAAAATATTAGAAATATACAACTGAGATATTTTCTTTCATAGTTTTAAGATTTTCTGGACTATAGTTTAAAACATTATGATCCCTTAGGACATTTAAAGAATTTTTGGTGAAACATCTTAAATTAATCACTTTAAATATTTCCTTGAAATTAGATTTGGTTATTTCGTTTCCAAATTGTAAATTAAGAAGAATGTTTTTAGAGCTTGAATTTATGTAATTCTAGCTTGGTTTTCCTTGGGATAAACCTCCATGAAGTATATTATCCAGATTTTAAATTATTATTCTATTCTTTTCATATCACATTTGTTTTTCATACAGTCTTATAGAGTCTTAAATAAACATAGATTATGTTTCTGTAATCTCTAATTATCTTTGTGTAATAAAAACCTTTTTATTTGTCATTAGTTTAAATCATCAAACAAGTCAATCAACCAACCACATTTCTTTAATTGAAAATCAGTAATAACAATAAAATTTGCTTTAAAAGTCATATTACTCAGGACTTATCTCCCTAAAAGTTCATATTTTCTGAGCATTTCTTTTAATTCCTATAGAAATAATATCTATATTCTATAACTATCTGTGTAGTACTATAGAAGGCAAGTTTCAATAAACGTTATAGCAATGAAATAGCTTGTTTGTTAATAGCAATAATTTAGAATACATTATAGTACATTACATGAAAAAATTCAGCTTAAGTCTTTGTGTTAAAAAGGGCAATACAATTTGGAAGGGTGAAAATCTTCCTCTTACCTCCTCATGTTTACTTCTAAATATTATTCAAGGACACAGGATAAGTTTATCGTTATGTGTTGGCAACATTATATGCAGTGGAGGACTTCTGTGGAAGAGACTGCTATGTGCTCATTCAAACTTGTTCTTCCTCTAGGCCACACAACTAGACCACATATCTCAGTGTTCTTTGCAGTTTGATGTCACCAGGCAACTCAATTCTGTCTAATGCAACATGGATAGAATTGATGTATGCCCCTTTCATGTCTGGTCCATTAAAAACTCTTGCACCATTTCCCATGCTTATTCTCTGCATCAGTTTCCTGGGTTTATGCAGAAAATCCAGCAAGGGATTCCCAGGCCTTAAGGAATGACTGAGCCACATGATGGGAATAGGCTTCGTTCCTGAATGACGCTGACCAGGAACTCAGAATTAGACTTTTTATGAGTGAGAGATGAACTTATATTGTGTACATCACTGAGATTTGAGGATTTGTTACAAGTTAATTCATTTATCCTAGCTAATACAACTGAGAACCAGGGTTAAAATCTCTGATATGAAGTTCTGAGATCTTGAATTTTATTTTCTCAGTAAACTTACATCAAAGTTAAAGAAACCAGGTTTCTACACAACTATGAGCAATTCAGTCTTCTATTTCCAAATGAGATTCTGAAAGCTGGTAAACTTAGGTAAAAAAAATCTTGTCTCTTAACAATCAGTGAAAATTTAAAAATGTAGAAAGCATATACTAGACCTAAATCAATATCAAGAATTATTTAAGAAAAGGAGAAACTCAGCAAAATAAGTTAAATAGATAGTGGTCAAAAAGCAATCTTATTGAACAGTAAGTTGTGTGCAGAGGAATATTAGCCTAAATCCACCCTCTGCTTGTGGTTCCCAGGAGATGAAACAGCACACTGAATAGAATGTCATTTGATTCTCAGAGGCAACCAGGGCAAAGCAAGAAAGGTGAATGTTGTCTTGGTTCCTTAAAGATATCCGGATGTTTTCCCCCCTAGAATGTAAGTTCCAGGTTTGGTTTCTTTAAAGAGAGACAAGAACTTAAAGAGAGTTGTGAAGGAATCTGAATGCAGAATCTTTTTGCATTTTTGCTCCAATCTTGTACAATTTTATCACGTACACTTAAATTGACAGTATTTTTATAGTGACTTTTCTTTATTGAAAAATTATTCAACTATTTTCAGAGAAACAATGATTTTATTGCATGCATTTTTCATGGGTTTGCATAGTGTAACAAAAATTCATTTTCACAGTCATAGATATAATGGGTTTTCTAGCAGAATGATGGATTCTTGATAACCACCCATGTGGTAGTAACCAAACTGTGTGGCCGTGGCAGAGACTGGCTTCATAGCAGTGAGTGTTCAGCATGCCATGGGCATTATTCACGTTGTTTTACGGAGGGAATGCTGGACGTTAATGAATCCAGAGAGTTGGCTAAGAGGAGCCAGGTTACGAGAATGCAGACTCACATTTTGATGGTGTTCACTCCACCTGCAGGGTCTCAGCTCCCTGAAACTATTCCCTGTAATGCTCAGAGCATGCCTGAGAGGCTGTCACACCTACTCTCCTGTGACGACCATAGACCACATGGGTCCTGTTTGATTCCCCTTTTCCTGACGATTTCTACCTGATTCTACCAAGCCAGACACCATTAAGTCAGTGAGCACTGGTGTGGCTTCTGTCAAGTTCTGCCACTCCTCGCTGTATTGTGGGTCCTCCTGAAGATGGTTGTTACCTGTTGGGCACTATTCCTTTTATATGCTGAGGATTTCGGGGGTGTCAAAACTGTGCTCTCTAGCAAAGTGAATGTGTGAGATGCTTGCATTCAATATTTTATAGAAATTTAACTGAAATAACTCCTTCAGGCTTTAATTGTATAGTACTCTTACTCCCCACATCTCACCCCTTGGCAAACCCATCTCTATACAAAGGATTAGGATGTTAACTCGGATAAGGTCGGGTAGAAAGGTAGATACCAGGCACTTTTACAGAAGTCCACGCGTTCTAAAGACTAAAGTGGGTCAGGATTACCTGCAAGAATCTAGTTTCTCTTTAGGATTATTTATTTTTCAGGAATGTCCTCAGTTTTTCATGCAAATGTACTTAGACAGATTCAGGTTTGCCTTCTCCCAGAAAGGAGCACCTCTTAAGCTCCTGATGAGGCTCGAGAACCTAAAAATAGGCTTAATTATAACATGACTATTTCCTGAGTAAAGCCTAGGCTAAAGAGAGTGTTCAGTTATCTCTTCCTGCATAAAGAACTACTCCAAAATTTAGTGGCTTAAAACAACAGTGTTTTTACTGTATTATGATTTTGTGTGTCACAAATTCAGGCAGGGCTCAGCTGGGCAATTCCTTGGCTCTACATGGTGTTGACTGGGTTCACTTGGTGTTATTCAGCTGATGACTAGGTTGGACTGGAGGATCCAATGTGCCTTCACTCACAGGCCTTGGGCCTTGGTAGGGGAACTCTCATCTGTTCCCCTATCCATTCCCATGTAGTCTCAGGGCCTATCTATTTGTTCTCTACAGAATGTAGTTGGACTTCTTACCTGGAAGTGGCAGTCTTCACGTGATGGTTAATTTCACGGGTCAACTTGGCTAGGTTATGGTGCCAGATGTTTGGTCAAACACTAGTCTAGATGTTGCTACGAAGGTATTTTTTAGATGTAATTAACATTGAAATCAATAGACTTTAAGTAAAGCAGATTACCCTCCATAATGTGGGTGGGCTTTATCCAATCAGTCAAAGGCCTTAAGAGAAAAAGGCTGAGGTCCCCTGAGGAAGAAGGAGTCTTGCCTCCAGATTGCCTTTGGACTTTAAACTGCAGCATCAACTCATCTTTGAGTCTCCAGCCTGCCGGCTTGTCCTGAAGGATTTGGAATTGCCAGACCCCACAATTGCATGAGCCGATTCCCTAAAATAAATTTCTCTCTCTCTCTCTGTCCCTCTACCTATCTCCTACTGTTTCTATTTCTCTGGAGAACCCTGGCACACTCCAAAAAGAGCATTCCAAGAGACAGGAAGTGGAAGCTATCACTTTCTTAAAGGCCTAGGCCTGGAAGATGGAATATCATTTCTGTCATCAGATTCTATTGGACAAGTAGTCACAATGTGCATGCAGATTCTAGGGGAGGGGGTACAGATCCCACCTTTCAAAGAATGTGTGGCCATCTTTACCACAAATAACAATAACACTTGTAAAATGCATTGTCCCATTCTATTCTTACCCAGTGAAAGGTGTATTATTATCCCTGTTTTACAGATGAGAAAACTGATGGTCAGAAAGATTAAGTGGGAAAGACAGTATTTGAAGTGAAATAGTAAAACTCCAGGATCCTTGCTCTTAGTCACCCTGATGTGCCGCCTCTAGTGGTGCTCTGGCGAACAGGCTCTCCGAAAAACAAAAAGACCCTAATTTACAGCATTTGCCAAATTATGTTGTGTAAATTATCCCATTATGGCCAATTTCAAGTTACCAACATATTGTTACTAACTCAGAGTTGGGAAGGGATGTGCACAATTAGCTCTAGTGAGCCAGTGTGAGCCATCTTCAGAACAGCACTGCCTGGTTCCCCAAAACAGAGAAATAATGTTGCCGGTCTTAAAGGAGTGAGAGAGAAAGGCTGGGGGAGGAAGAAAGGAAAGGAGGAAGAGAGAAAGGGAAAGGAATGGAAGGAAGGTAGAAAAGCAAGAAAGCAAAAGAAAGGAGAGGAAAGAAAAAGAAAGGAAAGGAAGAAAAAAAGGTCTTTCTAATGGAAATCCTAACTATGCTCTATGCTCAAAAGGGGAAGAGCCAAGATCCTGGGGTACCATGCGTGG
The DNA here is from genome assembly GCA_031878705.1 of Tapirus indicus. Taxonomy (NCBI): domain Eukaryota; kingdom Metazoa; phylum Chordata; class Mammalia; order Perissodactyla; family Tapiridae; genus Tapirus; species Tapirus indicus. The sequence goes on from CM062925.1 coordinate 46,527,492, forward strand.
AGCCTATTTAATTTATGGAAGTCTTGTTAGTAAGATAATATGTCTCCTGATGGTTTAAGATAGTTGGATCAGGGTTTTCTGGTGATTGCAGGCCAAAACATACAACCCGCCTCTTCAATGAAGAATGAGAAAACTGGGGTACACAGATATTACCTTTTTTGACTGCTGCACACAGCCAGTGGCAGAGTTAGGACTAGGGCCTCATTTTACTGACATAATCCTTGGTGGCCCATAAAGAAAGAAATCCCTTCTTCCTTACTCCCCTTCACCTGACAAATGTGGAGAAGGCATTTTGGGGAGTTGGAAGCTTACACAGCAGGTCTTGGCAAAGACTTGCTCCTGAGCGTGACACTTAAACTTATCCCACTCTGTTACTTAATAAAAGTGTGTACACAATATCAGGTTTCAATATATATAAATGAATATTTCAGAGATAATTACCTTAGAATTATGAGGTAAGTATTTTCACCATTACATACATTTTTTGAAATCTCATTGTATAATTTCCACAAAATATTTCAAAGCACGTGGTGAAAAATATTAAATACTTGTCAGCATGTAAAATTTATATTCATACCTATATATCATATTGTGTACATATGATATACATCTTAGGTGTGCAGTGTTTAGTTGCAAGAAATTTTTATGTGATCCTTCCAGCCAATAAAAATCTCTAGTGTCCACTGAACATATTGATTGCTGACTTAGAGCTCCTACATGAATGAGATCATTTAATCCTCATAAGAGCCCTATGAAGTAAGTATTATTATGGTTCTAATTCTAGAGATGAGGAAACTGAAGCCTGAAAGCTAAAACGACCTGCCCAAGATCACACAGACAGTATGGGCGAGAGCAGGTATTATTATCCATGATTAGTCCTGTGCCCCAGCTTTGGAGCATCTTGCTTGGTGGAGCCTGGAGTGAATCAGGTGGGGATGGAGGGTGGTGGGTGATGGGGTCTCTTGCCAGTGGGGCTGGAGTCAACCCTTTTTTTTAGATTGGTTCTGAGCTAACATATGTTACCAATCTTCCTCTTTTTAATTTTTTTTCTCCCTCAAGCCCCAGCACATAGTTATATATCCTAGATGTAGGTCTTTCTAGTTCTTCTATGTGGGACACTGCCTCAGCATGGCTTGATGAGCAGTGAATAGGTCCACGCCCAGGATCTGAACCAGCAGACCTTGGGCCGCTGAAGCGGAATGCATGAACTTAACTGCTATGCCACTGGGTCAGACCTGGAGTCAACCGTTTTAAGGGGCCTAGGGGCCAGGCCAGCAGGCAGCAGGGACTCAAATCTTGGTGAGAGCTGGTGAAAGCCTCACTCCATCCTTCTCACACAGCCACAGCCACCTTTGGGCATTTCCAGCCAGAGGATAGAGCTTCTTTTGGGTCTAAAAGGAAATATATAAAAACATAAATATATAGCCAACATCTGAACCAGCTCTTCAACAATGACCATTCGAGAGAGTGGTGGTCTGGACATACTACCTTCAGTACACTGTCCAGGCTAGTCACACTGGCTGTGCCACACATATGAACCAACATAAATGTAATAATGGCATAGGCCACCAAAGGGCCTGAAACACTAATAAGTCTGACAGTCTTGCTAATTTGTACTGCAATTACAGACCACCATGGACAGATTGATTACCTGAACACACTGGTCATTTTGGATATAAATCCTAGGAATTCCTAAGATTTCATCCTGGCCACGTGCAAGGAGCAATGGGGCCCAGATGGAAATTGTTCAAAGGGTCATCTTTGTGTCTTCTACTTGCAAGTATTATTAAAGACTTGAGTGTGTTTTTGCAAAGTTCTCCTAGACCTGGTTTTGACATCAGAATATGCAAAATATCCAGTAGCCACATAAAAGTCAGGCCTTTTAATTTATAAACATTTAATGACACAGGTGACAGCTAAGTCAATTTTTTAGAATTGTATACATTTCTTGAACTATTTACACCATCATTACTTAGCTTTTTACTATTTAATCTTAATGTGTGGAATTACTGGGAGTTGATACTGCCAACGAAACAGTTGGTAACTTAAACTATTAATATGACATTTCAAAGTGAAGTGCCAGTACAAATGTAAATACTTCAAAGAGAAAGCAGAGAATTAGATACAGTACTCTTAGATCTTTCATCCACATCTGTAAAATAAAAGGGTCAGTATGTGTAGGGTTCGCAGAAGATCTGGGGAGGATTTCTTTAGAGGGATCTGTTGGAAAGAGGGTGCTACCTCTTAACATGCAGCTTGGGAAAAGGGTTTTTAAGGAGAGAACACCAGGGGAATTTCTTAGGAAAGAACACTGGGTGCTGTGAATAACCATCTCTTATCTGAAGTTTCGGGATGAGGCTGCACTACCATTTAGTCTCATGTAGAGAAGAGGTTTTAATGACACCATTCCAAGAGTGAGGCCTCGCTCTCACCTGTGAAATCTCTAGGATGAGTGATGTCAGGCACATGCTGGCAATTAGCAAGAGGAGAGTAGCCTCATTCAGGGTCTGCACTTTCAGATTGTATTGGATCTGGGGAACGTATGTATGTTACCCATGAATCAGGTGTGGAGAAGACAGTCAACATGAAGCTCCTGTCTAAGAAGGCAACCTAGTCTGAGGGATGAACAGACTTTAGCAGAGGGAAGCTGACAACACTGTCATATTTCTATGAGCTGAGGAAGGACAACAGGAGGGGTAAGAGATGCCTTATTTTTAAAATAAAGTCAGACTTTTAACTACTACGTGGTTCTGGATATTTTAATATCTGTGTTGAAACAGTTACTTCCGGGGACAGAAAACATCTCCACCAAATAAAATTAAGAGACAGTGGAAGACAAAATAGTGTTTTAATATTACATCCTGAGAATGAGTTGTGTTTGTCCATACAACTCTATACAATGCAGCATTAAATGCCAGTTTTTCAATAATCAAATACATTAAACTGTTCAGGAGAATGATATATACTTTGAAGTCTATCACAGGCACAGACTTACAGTATCCATTTATATTTTCAAAATTTGTCATGTTAGTTTCTCAAAAGTTCAAATATTGAACTCATTAAATGTTATATAAAGAAGAATCATATAAATGACTAGTTGAAATAAACTAAATGAATAAAATAAAACTGAATTAAATATGTCAACCACTAACATCTAGGATAACTAGTTTATTTTCCATTTCTAATCCAACTTTCTTTCATATCTTCATAAAACTCACCCTCTTCACCTCTAGTAGCATCCGACTTTTTCTTGTGTTTGTGTCTCATTTTTAGTATGATTTTATCTGCTGAGCATATATCATGTCTGATATTTCAATTAGACATTGAGACAGAACCTAGCTACTATAAATATCTCAAAATGATAACCTCTTTTGCATTAGTGTCTTGGACTAATCTGTCATTGTGTAGACATTATATTTAAGTACAGTCATAGCAACATTTAGACAATGTTTTATTTCTATGAAACATCTGCATCTTCTCATTCACAGTTACTTGCTGGCCCTTTATTTATTTATTATTTTTTAATTTCCCAGAGGATATCCATGGCAGTTGCTTCTATATTTTTCTAGTCATAAATCCCAATACTTCAACAACCTCATATTTGAGCACATTAATTGCATCTTTGTTAATAGATTTCTTATTACAGTATGTTTCTGATGTTTTTCAGATGATATTTGACTTAATTCAGGAAATCAGGAAGCAAATTGCTGCTGTTCTTCTTGCTGATATAATTTGCTATGGCTTTAAACTGACTTGGAAGTAACATTTTCCTTCTTATTACTAGGGGAAGAACCTAATGTGCACTGTTTTCTGTAGATAGATTAGAATCTTGGGATTTGCACAGAGAAAGTAAAGTCCACAGGTCTAGAAAAGAAAGGTAACATAAAAGGCTGATGTGGAAGTGATCATCAGAGTATGTGTCTTCATGAACTAAAAGAGAGTCCCCAGGGGAAGGAAGGGACTCAAAAGCACAGGGAAAGCAGAGAAAGGAAACCAGAGCTCATTCGAGGGAAGGGAAGGTTTAAAGCTTTTGAGAAAAGGAGATGACAGAAAAAGAGGGATGGGGAAATTCTTAACGATTCAGATATACAGATTATATGTTATGAAATCTGTTTAAGAAAAACTTATGAAAATATTCCATGAATAATCATGATTCTGGGATTATATTCACTGTCATCAATTTTCATGTTATAAATAGATTTATCATTATGAAAGGAAATAGAGCATTTATGGAGCAGAATAGGAGACTGTAGGTTATTTGTAGTTACCCAGGCAGGACAGGCAAGCAGAATTTGCAACTGGAGGGACATTATTGACAGTTAATTTCAAGGGGCACAATGGTATAGTGGAAAGAGTTCGGAGTTAGGTCCTTGTAGCTGCTGTACTGTAAATGATCCAAAACACAACCTGAATAAATTACTCAACCTTTCTGGGCCACAGCTGCCTCAGATGGAAAATGAGAGATTTTGTCTAAATAACCTCTAAGGTCCTTTTTTGTATTTTCAATTCAAGAAAAATGCTTCTCGAAGTTTTATAAGAAAAGATTGCAGATCTTTATCAAAGATCGTGCCATGCATTTATAAGATGTTGTGTTAGAACCCTAAAAATATAAGGAACTTATTTAAAGAACATGTGCATAATGGTAATGCAATGTAAATTTATTCAGACCATGTAAATTATTTGTCTTACTGTTTATATCAGGTAGGACTGTTAGTCAAACTTGCAACTCTGATGTAATTTATTACTTGTAGTCATGAAAATGGACTATCTTACAGTGCTCCCATCTTGTGCAACGTGATGGGATCCAAGCTTAGCATGAATTCATCTATGGAAAAGTTTTTGTTGTGTCCAAAAGGTGATAGCTTAATTATTCATTATTGACTTTGAATTCTTTAGTGTGTGTATGTGTTTACAGAGGATAAAAAATTAATTTCTATTACACACCTATTAGAATGACTAAAATCGAAAACATTAACAACATCGAATGCTGATGAGAATATAGAGCAATGGGAACTCTCATTCATTGCTAGTGGGAATGCAAAATGGTACATAACCACTTTGGAAGACTGTTTGGCAGTTTCCTACAAAATGAAATATGCTCTTACCATATGATCCTGCAATCACACTCTTTGGTATTTACCCAAATGAGTTGAAAACTTATGTCTATACAAATACTTGCTTGTGGATATTTATAGCAACTTTATTCATAATTGCCCCAAATTGGAAGCAACCAAGATATCCTTCAGTAGGTGATCTGATATATAAACTGGGGTATATCCCCACAAAGGAATATTATTCAGTGCTTGGCTTGCTATCAAGCCAACAGGACATGGAGGAACCTTAAATACATATTACCAAGTAAAAGAAGCTAATCTGAAAATCAATATAGTGTATGATTGCAAAGAGGGGACATTCTGGAAAAGGCAAAATTATGGAGACAGTTAAAATTTCACTGGTTGCCAGGGATTAGGGGAGCAGGATGGATGACTAGGTAAAGCACAGAGGATTTGGGGGCAGTGAAACTATTCCATAATAGTGGATACATGTCACTATACATTGTGAAAACCCATGGCACTACAACACCAAGAGTGAACCCTAATTTAAATTAAGGACTTTGATTGATAATGGCATCAATGTTGGTTTACTGATTGTAATGAATGTTCCATTCTGGGGAGGAGATGTTGATGGTGGGGGAGGCCATACATGTGTGTGGGAAGGAAGCATATGAGAATTCTGTGTAGTTTCCTCTCAACTTTCCTGTGAACCTAAAACTGCTCTTAAAAATAACATCAATTTAAAAGAGTAATTTCTCCATTTTAGTAAATGGAAATTCCAACTTCATTCTTGTTAAAAAACCCCACAAAAACAAACTAAAAAACCCAACTCCAAAGTCACCATTTACTTATCTATTCTGTTCATATACTATATCCTGTCAATGAGCAAATCCCATTGGCTCTATATTTAAAATTTATTCAAAATCCACCTACTTCTCACCACCTCCATGGTTACTACCATAGTTCAACCCACCATAATCTGTTGCGTAGATTATTAAAATCACCTCCTAAAAGGTATTCCTGTTCTACTTTTGGCCCTCCTTTTCCAAAAGCCATCAAAATGTTCCTTTTAAAATAGATTACACTGAACAAAAAATTCAATAGATGCAGAGAAAACATTTGACAAAAGCCAACCATTATTCATGAGAAAAACTCTTGAATAAGGAATAGAAGAGGGCTTCCTTAACTTGATAAAAGACATTTACAAAAAGCATTACGGCTAATATCCTGCTTAATGTTAAAAGACTAAATTCTTTCTCTCTGAGACTGGGAATAAGACTAGGATGTCCACTCTCTCCACTTCTTTTCAACATTATATTGGAGATTCTAGATACTGCAATGAGCAAGAAAAATAACTTAATTCATTCAGATTGAAAAGAAAGAAATAAAACTCTCTATATTCATAAATGACATGATCCTATACATAGAAAATCCTAAGGAATTCACTAAAAAACTGCTAGAACTAATAAATGGATTCAGTAAGTTTGCAGAATACAAGATCAATACACAAAAATCAACTGTACTTCCATATACTGACAATGAACAATCCTAAAATCAAATTAAGAAAACAATTCCATTCATAGTAAGATCAAAACTAATCACATATTTCAGGTCAGAAACTTCCAGTGGTTTCTCTTTGTACTTGGAGTAAAATTCCAAAGTGCTCATCATGCCTTATAAAGCTCAGCAATGATCTTACTCCCAGCTACTTCTTTGACCTCGTCTCTTTCCATCGTTCCTCTCATTCACTTTGCTTCAGAGTGCATGGTCTGCTTCACTTCTTTCTGCTATGACATATTTGCTCAAATGTCAACATATTAGAAAGAGTCTCTCTCTTCACCAACATAAAATAGTACTGCTACCTCCACCCTCATTGCTCTTTATCCCCTTACATTGCTATACACACACACACACACACACACACATATGTATATACACACACAAACACACAGACTTTTTGTTTATTATCCTACAATGTTTCATTTTGAAAATTTTCAAGCTTATAGAAAAGCTGCAAGAATAGTCAACCAACACCTTATACTGTTCACCTGGTTTTACCTACTTCAGTGTATAGTTCCCAAGAGCAAGATCATTCTTTTAAATAATCATAGTAAAATTATTTCACTGAAGAGAAATTGTATTGATCCCATTCTATTATCTAATTTTCAGCCCATATTTAAATTTATCAATTGTTCTAGTAATATTATTTATAGTTGTTTTTTTTTCAATCCAGGATCCTAGCAAGAATCACAAACGACATTTTCTTATATCCCTTTAGTTGTCTTTAATCTAGAATAGTTCCACAGTTTCTTTTTGTCTTTCATGTTATTAACAATTTTGAAAAATATCCTTTAATTTAAATATATTTAATCATTTTCTCGTGATTAGAGTCCAGTTCAGCATTTTTGGCAGGAATATCACAGGTAATGCATCTGTCTCATGTCAAGAGGATGTAATGCTGCCTTGCTTTACCTTTCCCTCATTATCTTGCTTATCTTGTTTCTCCCCAGTAGAACAGCAGCTCTGTGAAAGCTGGAACTGTGTCTCCTTTGTTCAGTCTTTCATGGCTAGAGCTCATAGGTTGTTGGTAAATATTTGTTGAATGGGTGAATGAGTCCATAGCCACCAGATTTGTCTCCAACAGTGTAGAACAGTTGACCGCCACAGCTTGCCATCAGTCCGTGCCAGGCAGAAGGCCCACTGACCCTATACCTCACAATCTGAGATGGCTGCAAGGTCCCAGAATGGGGGACTGCCTTAGAATTTGGGATATCCATTTAGACAAACATTGTTGACCATGTGTCCTAACACATGTATATCTATTTATTTATACATTACACCCACGTGCTACTGTTCTAATCTATTAGATGCATTCTAAATGTACACGTAAAAGTTGGTTTTTCTTAAATGAGTTAAAAAATAAATATAGATAGAAGTTGTATTGTTTTCTTTCCAGACCCCAATGGCTTGTTTTCCCCATTCCTGGTGGGTGCACAAACTTCCCTTTTGGAGATCACTGTTTTTACCTATCCTTGAGCAGAGCTGTTTTAGTGTGTTCGATGTCTGCAGCAGTCTCCTCGCTGGTCAGAGTTTTAGGCGGGGTCCCAGAATTCTTAGCTGACTTCCGAACAGACAATCACAGGTTGCCTTGTCCTGTCAAATCTCAACCTTATCTTTTGAGGCCTTCCTAAGAGACTCCAAAAGTTGCTCAAGGTTGATAACATTTAAGATAAAGATGCTGTAAATTCCAATTTTTGCCTTCTAGATGTTCAGTTAGGAAAATTTTTTAATTCTTCGAAAATGGTAAATTCTCAGAGGATAGCCCTTCCAGACCAGGCTTTAAATGATGCAGCTCAGCAAGTTACTAGGAGTTTGAATCATCTTGCATGCCTTTGAAAATCAGTCCCATAATTATCTGAAGGGCTCCTGTAATTAAATCCATGTTTCAGGATGCTTAATCCAAACTGAAACATTCCAGAAGTGTACTTACCGAAAATAATATATTGTGACCGTTTAAATTCCTGGTGCTTTAAATCAGCTACACTATAGTGGGTCCTCCAGTATCAGGGTCTTTGTTCCCAATTCAAAGTCTCATTTAAGAAGGATAGCTTCCCTAGGTGTAATATCAATTCATGTCATTGTTTCTTTTCAAAAAATGTTTGCATGGCCTGTTCATATGTATTCTCCTTTTCTTATGAAATTACATGAAACATGTTTGTCATCAAGGCTTTAGTAATTCATATTTTCAATATGTTTTACAGTTATTCTTCACCACGGTTCTGTGATTTAGGGCACCATAGCTTAATGAATAATCTAATCACCTTTGAAAGTACGAAGACCAAGTCTTCCAGAAAGGTCTTTCCTTGTGAAACAGATTTTCTGGGAAAGTGGGATTTTGCTTCATCTCCTGAATCATGTGTCTGTCAGTATTCTCAATGTTATTTATGGTGGTTGGGTGTTTAGTGAATGCACCATGACATTTGTTTAAATTAAGCAGATAGTTTCTTAATATTTTTCTACATAATATTTTTAGAATTTAAAAAAGGCAGTTTAACATTGTGAGATTTCAGAAGGCATCAATGTTATCCTTTTTAATTCAAACAAGTGTACAACCCCTAAGGGGAAGGAAGGTTCAGTCAGTATTATAAATTATGTTTGGCAAATGTTATTGGAGAACATTTAAGATATTTTAGCAATAATTCCTGCTTAATCTTTTTTGGGGGGACATGTTGTCATTTTCCCTGTGAGTCTGTGAGTGATTAAAAGTCTTTTGGCCCATCTCATTAGACAGAAATTGTTGACCCTATAAACAAGACATTTTAAAAGACAGATGCCCAGAGATTCATAAGCAAAAAATAAAAAAGAAGCCATGAATTTAAAAGCACAAACACACACATACACTTCTCATGTGTAACCAGCAGCTGTAGTTGTTGGCATCTGCTCTGGGTGTACAGCATTAAAATTTACAGTTTTCTAAGCATCTCAGGTACCATTTTATACCATTCACTTGTATCCAGCTTTCCATTATTGTTGGCAGGACATCGTTTGGAATGTCTGCTCTACTCAGCGGATGATCTGGTGCCAGCCTCTCATGGAGAAAGAGACAAAAAAGAACCTGTAATTTAAATAAAAAACAGTGGTATAATAAAACTGGCAAGGAGGCAAATGTCCTTAAAATCTTCATATCCTGAATAAAATGCAATTTCAGAAGGGCAGAGCTTTCCCAAAACATTTAAAAGCTCTTGCTTTGTGATAAGGATCCTCAGAGAAAGATGCCTTCCCTTAGCCTCAGTCAGAAGTTACTTGGATTACTAAGTAAGTAAAACATCTCAGAGACATCTAAGCATGTACTTTTTAAATTAAAAACTGACTTTCATCAAAATAAACTAAGACAGAAATGGCTTGGATATATTTTCCATAGAAGCACCTGCTTTGGGTGCAACAACACACAGAAGGATTTTGGCACAATAAATTGTCTAACCTATTCAAGGGATGATATTTTGGATACTGTTCATGGCACCTTTTAAAGGCAATTTTTAGTGTTCTGTCTAGACTTATGTTCCGAGGTCAGCACACAGCCTTAGGATACTGCTCGTTGGTTGAAATCAGAGAAGAAATGAGGAAATTCAAATTAAAGCCTCACCCTCTTTAGTGAAGCTGTGCCTCAGACTACAGGGCTTTTTGGGAGAGCACCATTGAAAGAGGCCAAATGTCAACATGAGCCAAAACGAATTGCCTTTGTGACCAGGATTACCCTTGTAGCCTTATAATACAGTTTAAAATCTAGGAAAAAAAATATATTATATGCTAAGAACATTACCTTTAATGATTGAAACATAGGAGGGTGACTCATGTCATTGGATAAAATTATATCACAAGTGTCCTATCTTGTTTATGAAATGTATATGTATATATATTTTTTTCTGGCAATGTTAAACATCTTTTCAGTCTAGCCACTTTTTGATTCACTAATGCTGGGAACAAGTTTGTAAAATCCATATCACTTTATGGGATACTTGAAACACTAACTATAATTAATTGTCCCCCAATGCATGGTATCCTGTCACTTGGTGACCTTGAGTAACTCCCCAGAAGGTCGTCCCCACCCAGAGCATTGTGTGTCCAACACAGCAATATTCCCTCTATTGAACTCTGCAATTATAAAGTGGGAGCTTGAGATATACTTTCTTTGATATTCTGAATCCAAGTCTAACAGATGAGAAAATGAAATGAAAAATCTAAATGAAAAATATTCATGCCTTTAAGAACCATTCCACTGAAGCTGTTTCCCTGATATTTAAAACAAACACAGGGAAGCTGGCCCCATGGCCTAGTGGTTAAGTTCAGCATGCTCTGCTTCAGTGGGCTGGGTTCAGTTCCTGGTCACACTACACCGTTTGTAGGTGGCCATGCTGTGGCAGCAGCTCACATACAAAATAGAGGAAGATTGGCACAGATGTTAGGGCAAACTTTCGTCAAGCCAAAAAAAAAAAAGCAGAAGATTGGCAACAGATATTAGCTCAGGGCAAATCTTCCTCACCAACAACAACAAAAAACAAACACCAATTATCTATACTATGTACACTGGTCATGTACTTTACTTTTTATCTGGTTTAATTCTGCTCCAGTCCCATTTTACATAGAGTATACTTAGGCTATGAGTTGTTAAGTAACTTTGCCAAGAGCATCCAGCTACTGAGTGCTGGGTTAAGACCTGAATCCAAATCTAACTGACTCTAAAACTCATGGTTTTGAATAATGGTGATATGCTTTTTATTTTTCCTTTGACATTACCATCAAGGTCCAAAACATTTATATTCCTCTAAATCAGGTGCTTTTTTAACTCAAAAAGGGTATGCAAAATTATATGTGCATATAGGTATATGCATTTCTTCTAGGACCCTGGAGCATAATTTACACCAGGTTCTCAAACTGATCTGTGACTTAAAAATGGTTAAGAACCCAGACAGAGCAGCATTTTCGCAACTAGCAAAGAGTGCCTCTACCATTCCAAAGAAAGAGACACATCACTAAGGCCTTTTTAAGAATATGCAATGTTTATGCAAATTACACATTGACATGTGTATAAAAAAATGCATGGTTTGTTAGTACCTCTATTTTTACCAATAACATTTTATAAATTGTTGCAATTATGGTGTTCTTCAAATTTTAGATTTAGGTTATGTCATGTTAGAAGCCAGAAAGAAACTGTTGTGTTCCAAATTAGAAGTGATGGAAAATATGTAATTCAAGTGCAGAATGTTACTTGGGAAACATATTTTCTTCATGTCGTATACATTAGCATAAGGAGAAAACATGACATTCTTGTGCGGAGAGGCACGGCGCTGCGCAAAAAGGAAACTGATGAAACCAACGGAAAATAATCAGTGAATCATGAGTGCTTCTGTGATAAGTCAGATGTGTCAAAAGTAGTTAGTATTTCTTTTACAAAGAAAATTAGGGGGAAAATAAAGTTAAATAGTGCCTTAAGATATGTGGAAATGATCCTAATTGAAGTTTATTAAGACTAATAGAATGCTGTTTTTATGAATTATGTCAATTAATACTGGCATTATATTACATTTTTTGTTCCAATCAACTTATAACTACAAGACATATTCCCTTCTCACTGAGATCATGATTCCCTCTCTCCTCTGTACCTTCAAATTCTCTTTTTGTCTCAGTACATGAACACGGTCTAATCTTTCCTATCATACACTTCTCCTCTTAATAAGTCTTCAAGATATTGACCTCTTTTTCCTTCCTTTCATATCCATTATGAGTCTAGCTCATTGCGATGCTCTTGCTAGGTTATTGATAACCTCCTCAATGCTACCTTCTATTGTCAGTTTTCAGACCTTGTCTTAAATAGTGGCTCAGAAGCATTTGACACTATTAAAATTCTCCTTAAAATTCTCTTTTCATTTTGTTTCTGTAGCACTACTTTTCCATCGCGCTTCTTCAAGTTTGATCTTGGCACCATTTGATTTCTGTCATGGGCCCCTTTTCTTTTGCCAACATTCACCAAAAGAGTCAATGTGCTGCACTGTAAAACAAATCTCAATAAATTTAGAAAGATTGAACTTATAAAGAGAATGTTCTCTGACCAAAACAGAATTCAGTTAGACATCAATAACAAAAAAAATTTTGGAAAATCCTCAAATATTTGGAAAATAAACAATGCAACTTTAGATAAGCCATTGAGGAAAGAAGAAATCACAAGGGAAATTAAAAATATTTTGAACTGCATGAAAATAAAAATACAACATAACAAAATTTATGGATTACTGTTGAAAGAGTAGTTAGAAAAAATGTAGCTTTAAATGATTATCTTAGCAAAGAAGAAAGATCTAAAATCAGTGATCTAAACTTCTACCTTAAAAAGCACAAAAATAGGAGAAACTTACATCCAAAATGAATAAAAGGAAAGAAATGAGATAATCAATGAGTAGAAGTAGAAACAAAGAAAAATAGAGAAAATAAATGACACCAAAAGCTGGTTCTTGGATAAAATCAATAAAATTGATAAGCTATTAGCTCAACTGAAGAAAAAAGAGAGAGAAGACACAAATTACCAATATCAGACGTGATAAAGGAGACGTCAGTATGTATATTATAGTAATAATAATAATACAACATCATAAGGAACTTTATACTAGAAATTTGACAACTTAGATGGAAAAATGGAAAAAAAAATTCTTAAAAGATGCCAATTACAGCGGTCGGCCCAGTGGTGTAGTGGTTAAGTCTGCACACTCTGCTTCAGCGGCCTGGGGTTCATGGGTTCAGATCCTGGGCGTGGACCTATGCACCACTTATCAAGCCATGCTGTAGCAAGTGATCCACATATAAAGTAGAGGAAGATGGGCACAGACATTAGCCCAGGACCAATCTTCTTCAGCAAAAGGAGGAGGATTGGCAAAAGATGTTAGCTCAGGGCTAATTTTCCTCACACACACACACAACAAAGATGCCAATTACAAAAACTAATAGAAGAAATAGGAAATCTAAACATCTTGATATTTATCTAAATATTTGAATTTATAACTCAAAACTTTCCAGCACACACACACACACACACACACAAACTCTGGGCAAGATGGCTTCATTGGTCAATTCTGCCAACATATAAAAAGAAATTGTACCAACCCTAGTAACACTGTTTGAGGAAATAGAGGAGTTGTGGACACTTTCTAACTCATTTTATGGGTTCATCATTACTCTGTGTCCAAAACCAGATATTAAAAGAACAGAAATCTTTAGACAAATATCTCCCCTGAACTTAGATATATATATTCTTAATAAAAGCAAAGTATACTTGCTAACATATAAAAAGGACAATACATCATGATCATATGTAGTGTATTCCAGAAATCCAAGGTTTTTTTAGCTTTTGAAAAACAGTCAGTATAATTCATCCCATTAAGAGCATTAAGGAAAAAGTCATATGACCATATCAATAAATGCTACATGGAAACATATTTGATAAAATTCAATACCCATTGATGTTAAAAACTCTCAGCAAACTGAGAATAGAAAGGAACTTTCTCTAACTATGTGAGGAGATGATATGTTAATTACCTTGACTGTAGTAATCATTTTACCATACATCTATATCAAATCATATATATATATCAAATCATAATGTTGTATGCCTTAAATATATACAATTTTCTTAAAATATACATATATAAACCTTTAAATCTATACCAAGCTAATAGGTAGAAAATGTATTGCATTTTAATTTTTAAAATTTGTGATGGTGAACACAGTTTTCTTATATTTATTGACCAATTGCATTTATTTTTGTGAAATGTCTCATTGTATACTTTGTCTTTTTTTCTATTAAGTTATTCATCTTTGTCTTCTTGATTTATGAAAGCTCTTTATATATTAAAAACTTTAGACCTTTTTTGTCAAAAAAAACAGATAAACCTGAAAAAAGGCATCTAGGAAAAACTTAAAGCTAACATCCTACTTACTAGAAAGAGGCTGAACATTTTCCCATAAGATCAGGAAATGGCAAGTAGATTTGTTCTCAAGACTTCTACTCAAAAAGATTCTAGCCAATGTAATAAAGCAGGACAAAGAAGTAAAAGGCATTCAGATTGGAAAGGAAGATTATATAGATAACCCAAAGGAATCTACAAAAGAACCTGCTACAACTATTCAGTGCATTTAGCAGAATTGCAGAATACAAGATCAAATTGCATATTAGCAATGAACTAATGGAAAATGAAATTTTAAAATCTCACTTAAAAAGCATTTAAAATATAACATATTTAGGGAAAAACATAACAGCATATATGCAAACTTGTACTTTGGGAAATATACCAAAAAATACTCTTAGAGAAATTAAAGAATGCCTAAATAAATGTAGCAATATACTGAGCCAGCCCCGAGGGCCTAGTAGTTAAAGTTCAGCATGCTCCACTTCGGCGGTCCAGGATTGGTTCCCAGGCATGGAACCACACCACTCGTCAGTCAGTAGCCACTGACTCGTCAGTGGCAGCAGCTCATGTAGAAGAACTAGAAGGATCTAGAACTAGAATATACAACTATGTACTGGGGCTTTAGGGAGGGGAAAAAAACAACAGATCACTTTATCTATTTAATTGCATTAAAGGAAAAACACCACCCTTCCCCAAACAATGGAGGGATGGCTTGGTTAATAAACAGTTTAAAAAAAATGTAGCAATATACAATGTTCATGCATTAGAAAGCTCAATATTGTTAAAATGTCAGTTTTCTTTAAATTGATCTATATTTTATGCAGATCTGATTAAAATTCCAGTAGGAATTTTTTGGGTAGAAATTGACAATCTGATTCTAACATTTATGTGGAAATGTAAAAGAACTAGAATAGCCAAAACAATTTTGAAAATGAAGGACAAAATTGGAGGACTTCTACTAACTCATTTCAAGACTTATTATAAAACTGTAGTTATCAAGAAAGAGTGGTATTGGTGTTAGGATAGTTATATAGATCAACAGAACAGAAGAGTAATTCCAGAAAGAGATCTGCCCATATATGGTTATTTTATTTTTGTTAAAGATTCCAATGTAATTCAAAGGGGGGAAACAATATCCTTTCAACTAATGGTGCTGGAACTGAATATCCATTTTGGAAAAATAATTAACTGTAAGCCTTACTTCACCATACTCAAAAATAACTCAAAATGTAACTATAATTAAAAGTGTATAGTGCTTTTAAACACATCTGCAAAGTTAACCTCCCTTTAAAATGCTGAGTCTTCTGAATATAGGCCAGCTTTGAATATGACCAGCCTTAGCAACTCTCTCTGAGAAAATATAGGTGACTGCATGAGGCTAGGTCAAAAGATGAGTGATGTCTTCTTTCTGGCTCTTTCACTCAAGGTGTTGTTTGAATCCAGCCACCATATTGTGAGAAAGCCCAGGCCACATGTAGTTGTTCTGGCCAATAACCTCAGCTATGATCCAGATGATAGACGATATCAACCACCAGATACGTGAGTGAATGAAGCCTCAGAAGATTTCAGCCCTAGCCTTCCAGCTGCCCCAACTGACATTGAATGGAGTAGACATAAGCCATCCTCACCAGGCTTAGCTCTAATTGCAGATTCATGAACTAAATGAATGTTGTTTTAAGCCACTAAATTGTGGTATGCTTTGCTATGCAGCAATAGATAACTAGAACAATGTAAAAGCTAAGCTATAAAACTTTTAAAAAGAAAACATAGGAAAAATATTTATGGCTAGGGTTAGGAAAAGACTTCTGAAAGGGACACTAAAACATAAACCATAAAAGAGAGCCATATGTAGAGGGCCTTCCATGAACCTTCAATCTACATGACATATGCAATTTCACATATTATAATGATATTCCTGGGTGTATGTAAATGAAAATTTGGCCAAAATATAATATAGCAAAATGTACCGATATAATCAACTTTTTTAAACTCAGCTTTCTCAAATATAGATAAAGCATTCTCTCTATTGTCTACAGGGAATTGTTAAGCATGAACGAAAAAAAGTATTTTGTTTTCTCCAGAGAACATCTACATATTAATAAAAATTTTTATATGCTTTTTCAATAAATAGCCTGGAATAGGGTTTCTATCCCTGATGACAACCTAATCTCTGGAGTATATCCCTCTACTGTAAATCTCACTTAAAAGACTAATTTACATAGTTCATGGACCAGTATTTCTATAGAGAATTGTGACAACCTCTTATAAAAGCTGGGCAAAAAAATTCAAATCAATTCCAAATGTTTTATGCTTCACTTAGTGTGTATCTTGAATTTTTTATTCATTACTGAGAAGAATGAGCTGTGTATACACAAAGAGTAATATCTTAAGTGTCTAAATTTTAAAATATATGTGCACTGTGACTGCTGACAGGCTAGTCTAATGACATTTTGAATTATGTTTTTATTATACACTATTATTAAGAATTGCTTAAGTTTACTTTCCATTTTTATGCAGTTAGGCATTTCATGTTGTCTGTTGTTAATACATATAAATAACGCTGTTGACTTTTCCAGGGATAGAGATGAATCTTTTCTGTCAAGATGAAAACTGCAAATGACTATTTACATGAAAGCAGAAATAAAGGGAAAGTTGAAAATTTTACTTGGTTCTAGAAATTTTGGAGAAAAGAAGCATCTATGTTCAGTTAAGAAGTCTTTTAAGTAGGATAATTTGTTGGATGAATCCCTACAAAACCAGAATCTTCAAAAAGAGATTCAGATTAGAAGATGCATACTGTTTCTAGGTTGATGGCACACAAAAACCTCACATTCCATGTATCTGAAATATCTTTTTCCAAATCAGTTCTTGTTTTGGTATTGTAGATCCACAATATACAGTGGTACATACACCATAAATCTAGAATTTATGCTCTTTCCTTTCACTCACCTGCCAAATTTAATTGATTACCATCTTGTTAACTTTACCTCTGAAATCAGT
Organism: Tapirus indicus; assembly: GCA_031878705.1. Lineage (NCBI taxonomy): Eukaryota > Metazoa > Chordata > Mammalia > Perissodactyla > Tapiridae > Tapirus > Tapirus indicus. Next base: position 46,544,998 of record CM062925.1, read on the forward strand.
CTTGAATTCATCTCTTCTTCTTCATCAACTCTCCCTTTTTCTTCTGAATTATAATAAAACCTTTCTGAATAAACTTCCTAACACTAAATCTCCAAGGCCAGGCTGCTAATATAAATAACAGGAAATGTGAAGGCTGTGGCAAACAAGAGTTTAAGCCCTATCTAAACACAGCAGTTGCTAATCAACCTCATTGTTACCATGAAGGACTATGGGCCCAATTTTGCAAATTCACTATTTTTCCAAGAAACTCCTCTACACACACATGCACACACACACACACACACACACACACACACACACACACACACACTAAAAGAAAGCTCATGAGTTCTAACTTGGCAACTGTGCTCCGCCAGAGGCACTGTTTATCCTCTATAGTGTCCTGTGCCTCAAAATGTTGACCTTTATACACTATATCCATGAGATCCCTTGGGTTTGGCTAATGGGAGATACAAACAGGCAATTAGAGTGAGGGGAAGAAAGTGAGATCAAAGTATTTATTCCCCTGCAACCTCCCTGCATATATTGGCTGTGTCCCTATACTAAAGCCCACAGCTCCTGTTGGGTATCTCTCACCACACATTTCTCTGGGTTCCAGTGACAACTTCCTCTGGCTGTTCTGAAGGCCTTCGCCAGTCTGGGTAGCTGGCAGTCAGGACAGAGTGTGCAGCCAGTACGTCACGCTCAAAAGTGCCCTATACTTGGAGTTTAATGCTCTGTAGTTGCCCTCTTGAAATTCTCAATAATTTTATCTTAGAATTTGTGGTTTATAAGTGAAGTCTGATGGGACAATGGAGCAAGTGGTAGGGGCTCAGAGTCTCAATTCAAGCATGGTCCTGCCTCCCACCACTTGCCCGAATACCCTGGACAGGTTCTCACCTGCCTATTCTCCCACTTCCAGGACCCTGACTACACTTGGCATCCTTCTCCCTATCCCCACCTAGTGACTCATGCTGCAGTCCACTATAAGGTACTCTGGGCCCCATAAAGCCTCCCTTTCCCATCTACTTCAGCAACCACTTCTGCACTCTGCCCTCCATGGGGGCCTGGGTGTGGACACGAAAGAGGGCTGGGGTGTGGGGGAACATGGTAGAGGCTGTCCCCACCCCAGGCTGGCAGCACTGTAGGGTGTTCGGTGGGTGACTCATCAGGGGTGAACCACTCACCATGCCTGATCCATGTTCTGAGTGTGTCCCAGCACAGAAGTTGTATTCCCTTGGGTGTTGCTCATCTATGATGGGTTGGGGAAGTGGAACCGTGGGAAGGGGAGTTGACTTTCCCAACCCTGGTGGGGCATAGCACATTGGTCTGGTGGCTGGCAGAAGGGGAAACTTAGCAGCAGGTGGGGCACGTGTGCCAAGCTGTAGGGCAGGCTCTTGGTTGACTGTGAGGGTCTGCATTCACCCAGTAAGTAGTCCTCTTCCTGAAGGAGTATGATACTAAATAGCAAATAAAAAGCACAAGGATAGTTCAAGAGAGAAATTATGGAAGAAAGGGAAAAGTTTGATATTTTAGTAACTTTAATGGTAACTTTTTCCTGCTGTTTGAACAAGGGGCCCCTATATTTTCATTTTGCAATGGGCTCCACAAATTATGTGGATCCTGTTGAGCGTCCAGGATTCTGTTAGTCACATGGGGCGCCAGAGATGTGGTCTTGAGCCACGCAAAGTGGGAAGTTTGAATTGATACTCTTGTGTAAGTCAGGACCATTAGAAGGCCATACTCTCTGTGAAAAGGAAGACTAGGGGAAAAAAAATCTGTCGCAGCAAAAGGAGACAATATGGGAAATCTTTTGTCTCAGCCTGGGCTCTGGGTAGAAAACAATAAAATTTTCCTTGAGATATTTTTAAAAGATAGGCATGCTCTCATGCAGATTTTGGGCTTGAAATAATTTCACTTTGTAGTTAAGGGAAACCTCAAATCAAGAAATTTACTCAATGATTCCAGAGTGGTAAGGCAGTGTCTAAGGGCACCTGACAGAAGAAAACAAAAATTCTTAACTCAGACCTAGCAGGACTTCCACAGAGAAAACCCAGACATTCAAACATAAGTTCACAATCCAAAATTATAAGACAATAAAGAAGAGTAAGTAAAAATAGAACAGAGTAAAACAAAACAAAACAACAGAACATAGGAGAATAAGTTCCGTAAGAACTTCAAACATTGAAATTACTTCATATACAATGTAAAATAGCTACATTCAAATTGTTTAAATATACGAAAAATACATAAAAATCTGAGCAAGGATAACATATTACAAAAGATAAACAAACATATATTTGCAAAATAACTAAATAGAACTTCCAAAATTAAAAATATACCACAAAATTAAAAAATAAAAATATAACTCTTGGGGAGGTAAAATTAGCAGAGGAGACATAGCTGGAGAGATTTGTTACGTTGGAATATAGAGCTTAAGATATTAACTAGAAAGCTACACTGAAGGAGAAAAGATGGGAAATATGAGAATGTAATTAAGCAATATGCAGAAGAGAATGAGAAGTTTTACTGTTAGTCTACTTGGAGTTCCAGAAAACAGAATAGAGAGAATAGAGGGAGAGACAATTTCAAAGAGATAATAGCTGAGAATTTTCCAGAACTGGTGAAATAAAGAAGCACAAGATTCACAATGAATCCCAGTAAAATACAAAAAGGAACATACATCAGGATACAATGTATTAAAATCGAAGTAAAATAGAGAAAAATGAAAGATCTTAAAGGCACTCAAAGAGAAAAACAGATTCTGCAGATAATCTGTTTAGAGTCATAGCAGAATTATCAATAGAGAGTGGAGAACAACTGTCAAGCTAGGACTTCATATTATTTTAAATTTTCATTAAAGAAGAGTGTTGAAATAAAGCCATTATCAGACAAACAAAATAAATGACTTATTACATATAGACATTTACTAAAGGAACTCCTAAAGGATGCACTTAGAGGAAAGGAAAATAATCCCAGACTGAACGTCCAAAATCCAAAAATTACAGTGAACATAAAAATTTAAAATATGTGGACAAAAACTTAGAAAAAGTGACTATATAAAACAACAATGGTAATATCTATTTGGGACTTATTTGAAAAATAAGATAGAAATAAGATGATGGGCAAAAATAACTTACAAGGTAGGAGTGAGATGTTTGGGACTGAAGTGTTTTACAATCCTAGTATTGCATTGATTTCATTAGAAAAACTATATGTCATTAGAAATAAAAATGCTCACTTAATACTTAAAAAATTAAATTCATATGAAAAGCTATGAATTCTAAAAAGGTCACTCAATAGCATAGTGTGGGGATTAATTTTATGTGTCAAATTCTCTAGGCTATGCTGCCCAGTTGTTTGGTCACATACCAGTCTAGATGTTGCCGTGAAGATATTTTTTTGTATGTGAATAACATTTAAATCAGTAGACTCTGGATAAAGTAGATTACCCTCCATAATGTGGGTGCACCTCTTCCAATCATTTGAAGGCCTTAAGAGCAAAGACTGAAGTTATCTGAAGAAAAAGCAGTTATCAAGACTGCAACATAGAAAACCTGCCTGAGTTTCCGGCCTGCTTCCCTGTAAAATTTGGACTCAAGACTATAACATCAACTCTTAAATTTCCACCCTGCTGTTCTGCCCTACAGATTGCGAACTTATAGCACCCACAATCACGTGAGTCAATTTTTTAAAATAAACCTCTCAATCTCTCTCTCATCAGAATGGGACATTTTAATACACTTATCTCTCAGTATTTCAAGTATCAAGCAAGCCAAAATTAGTATGGTTATAGACAATTTGAGTAACATAATTAACAATAGGACCTGCACCTAACATTTAGGGTATATACAGTCTACTTAAGTACACATGGAATATTTACAGAGATTGACTGTAGGTTAGGTTCATAAGGCAGATTGTATGGTATTAAGGAATTGGCATCATAAAGACCACTTTTTGACCACAGCACAATTTTAGAAATCTGTACAAATACCTAAAATACATTTGATTAACTCAAAACATGGTTTTTAATAACTCATGAGTTAAGGAATCAAAAATAGAAAATATTTGGAACTAAGTGATAATAGAAATACTATTTATCAAAATGAATGGGATATTGTGAAGGTACTTGTAATTTATAAACTTCGTGTATATAACAAAGAAGAACTGAAAAAATAATGAACTATGTGCTTAAACTTAAAAAGTTAGAAGTACAACAGAATAAATGAAAAGAATATGGAAAAAATAATGAATAAAGCAGGAAATGATATAGAAAACAAAAACTGCTTTAGATTTATATGGAATTAACATATTTGTAGGTCAAAAATAGTTGAATACTAGCAATTATGGTTTAACTTAAATACAGTAGAGATAATTATCAAAGCCTAAAGTCGATTCTTTGGAAATATGAGTAAAATGGAAAGAGCATGGCCATAGGTGGGAATGAAGCAAAGCTGGAAAAATCTCTTGTTGTCACTTCCTATTTGTGTGACATAGAACAGCTTAAGTGTTTTGACCGCCAATTTTCTTAATAGACAGTGTGAACAATAATAATCTTCTAAATAGTATGTAAGAATTTAATGAGACACGTACAATGCTTATAATATATGACATAATTTGCTATGTATATTTAGTTCCATTTTTCTTAAATTACAAGATAGTATTCATTCATTCATCAATCTACTCTTTCAAAAAGCAGGAACACCTGCTAGGTTTTACTTCTTGTACTAATTTAAAAAACAATATTTGAACCCAGTTTCTATAGACAAACCTCAAAGAACATAAAATGTGAATACAGATGATGTGCCCAATGCAGATCACGTTATAATTAATATCATTATGTTCAACCAAATTATGTTTCTAAGAAGCTGTAGTTCCCAACCTAGCAATGATACCCCCCTTGTAGCATTTTACCACTGATTAAGAAGAAATAAAGAGGAGAACACATAGCGGAAAAAAAAGACCCTCAAATATGGACTTAAATCAGGAGTTACATTCTAATTCTGTGCCAGTTGGATAGGCTTCCTCCTGTCTTCACTACGTAGCTCTCCATATGTCTCCAATTTTAAACAAAGCCACTCCCAACAGGAGCTCTACCTCCAAGAAGCCTGAGAAACGGCTGAGTGTCAGAGACTTCGGGGTACTTAAAATACATTTGCTCTGACAGGATCTTGAACACCTGCAGTTATTTCAAAGGAATTTTGATCCAACAATAATGCACATAATTTATCATCTGGAGATGCCAAAAATTCTTTGAAAAACTGTGCTGTAGTTAGCAAAAGGAAAAAAAAATGATGATGGGTGGCGGTATTTTCACATAGGATGTTTTTACAGGAATTGTTCAGTTCTTACATTTTTTCTTTCTAGTCTCTGTTTCCTCTTAGTTGAAACAGTGACTGTTGATTTATTTTTGAAGTTTATCGTATGTTTACAATTAACACATACAAAGGACTATTCTTTTATTTCAAGGGATTTGATTTTGGATTTTCAGTTTTGTTTTGATCTCAAGAGAGAGAATATCTGGGAGTCTCACCTTAATAACATTGATAATTTTAGAAATTCCATGCTTTTCCTGCTAACAAAAATCACACTGAGATTTGAAAATGTTTAGTGAATAAGTGAAGAAACATGTTTAATCAGAATGAATAAGGACTTGGATTCTTCACAATCACAGCCATAAAATAAACATCTTTCATCCAAATTGAGGGCACTGAGCGAGCTGGAGCAGAAAGGATACTGTGTTGTGATTCCCTTTGTGAAAACAATCAGAAGTGCTCAGGGAAAAAAAATCTGTGGGAAGAGAGGGGCAGTCTGGACACTGGATTATAGAGACTCACCTGTGATTAAGAGAAATCAGGGAACTATTAGATCCATTCAGCACTCGGAATGGGTAAGAGAATTAATGCTTTCATAAGCAGATGAATGCAAAGTGGAGTTGATCAGAATAAATGTATAAAAAGGCTCCAGGTCATCATTATGGAAAAGTTAATTAGAAAATGTGCTTGTAAAAGTTAATTTCTTCTAAACTTATTTAATGAACATCTTTGTATTAAATAGGAATACTAATATTAAATAGAAGGCAGTTAGTGCTATATCTAAATAAACACATTTTCAAAACAAAAAAAAAGTATTGATTCGATTCAGAGATGTTTACCCGCTCCTTTTGTAGCAGCTTATGACTGAGATAAGTCTCATTTCTCTGCTGGGCGGGTCCTCAGTGGAAACCACTAGGCACAACATTGTAGCTTTCAGGGTAAAGGCTGAGTTTCTTGGAGAAAGAGGAAAATATCTACATTTTCCTGTTCTTGGGTTCTTCTTGTTTAATAGAAATGATGCTTCATAAGAGCAGAATTACAAAAAATCAGTGTTCTTTCAATCAGGTTAAACACCTGAGTAGTATTTCTGATTCTGCATGCTGAAAAACCTGATCTTTCATTGATATGAGTGAATTAATCAGGATTCAGAAAGGGTGGTTAAAGGATGTAGTGTATGCAAAAACAAAGTGCCCACTTTCAGATTGGATCAATTTGCCATAGAAATTATTGCCAACATCATTTTCATTTAGCTCTTCCAAACCTCAGGATTTGGCTTTCCTGCTTGGAAAAAAATATCATTGCACGACCATCCTCCTGGGAGACTTTGTTCTGCACCTCATAACCAAGTTACACCCATAGACATGAGTGAACCAGCACGGATGGCCTAAATGGATCTCTTTTCCAAATAGGTAAAGGGAATTAGACAGTGGAACATTGAAGCAGCATATTTAAACAAGCGTTTCTTCTTCATCCTTTTTTTTTTTTAAATCCAGATTGATTGACTTACCAGAGCACAGAACTGAAGAATGTTGTGGTTTTACTTGGGAGGTGGGTTCAAAAGCTTTTTGCTGCTAAATAGTCTGGATAATTTTTATTTTATTTTATGATGGAAAAACAGACTTATCCTGAGTAACCCTTTTAGCAAAAACCCAGTCCAGCTTTTCAAGTGGATACTATTGAATCAAGTGCTCTAGTTAATCTTCAGTTTTCTGGCTTCAGGAAAAAAAAATACCATGTCCATTCTGAAATGGAACAAAGTTTAAACACAGCTTTCTCTTCTGCTCCTGGGTGGTTTGACAGAATTCTAAACTAAAGACTTGCGCACTCACAGCATGACCAAGATTACCTCCCCTCTCTCCTGCTGTTTCTTTATGGTGGCCCTTGATTGCAAACCTGCTATTACAGCCTTCTGGAATCCTTAACCCTTTCAAAGTAGTTTTTATTTCTCTCTCTTTCTTAGTTTGCTCCATATTTCAGCAATGGGTCTCAGAACTCGTGATTTTTGTAGACCTGTCATATAACCATAATGTTCATAAGCTTCCATGGTGCAACAGTGGAGTTTACTAAATTTTAATTGCTAAATTGTATTCTTATTGTTATTCGGGCCTGCCTTAGAGTTTATGAAGAAGATTGTTAGTTCAGAGCATGGGATTTGGGGCCAGATAAAACTATTTGGGTGTAAATCTGAGCATCTCTTACTAGCTTTCATGACTTTTGGAATATTTTGACCTCTCTGATTAGTCTCCTCATCTGAAAAAGAGTTGAGAATGAAAGCTGCATCAGAGAGCTGTGAAGATTAAATGAGTCAATGTACACAAAACACCTAGAAATGTGCTTGTCACATATGTGCTCAGTGAGTGTTAGCTTCTAATGACTAAAGGTAGAATGTAACTCTTACAATGTGGGAAAGAATAAACTTTTCAAAATTTAAATGAGTCTCAGAATCCTGTAAATGATTGAGTTAAACTATCTAGCCACATTGGTATATTCTATTAAAGACTACGGTACAAGGTATTTAAATTTCGTTATATGTATGGTGGGAATAGAAAAAATTTTTAACTTTATATAGATCTAAGAAGTGGGTCAAACAGAGCTATCATAAAGAATCAGCCATATGAAAGTATTTTTTAAGAATTATAAACAGATATTGAATGAGAGTGTTCAGTCTTAGGAACGTGAAATCCAATGATACTATGGAATATGCAGGGAAATGGCTTCCTGCTGCCCCATAGTGGCAGCTGATGTCAGTGCAGTCTCCTCCCTGCAGGAGGCCAGTGGGACTCCGTGAGAATACAATAAGAGAGTGCTACAAAGGTAAACACAACCTACTCTAGTCTTATCGGTAAAGACCCCTGGGGAAAGCAGATGATAGGAGAAGAAACAGAAGTGTCAGAAAGAACTATTCTGGGAAGTAAGTTGCCTGGGAAGATGCCATTAATCCAAATGGCATGAACAGAATGACTGTAAATTGCTTGTGAGTCTGCATGCACGACTGTGCAGATTGGCCCTGGCAAATCTGCTCCTTTGTTCTAGTATCTATCATCTGTCTAGCTATCTAGCTGGCTAGCTAGCTAGCTATTTAAGTAATACTACTCTTGTGGTAGTACTCAATGTAAGTGTACTTGGAAAGCTGGTAATTTGGTAACACTTAAAGCCATTATATTTGAAAAAAAATTATCCTTTATTTAGAGGGAAGGCTGAGTTACAGAGCAAATGCATGGCACTGAAAACCACAGCTACCTTAACCTCTTCTCTGCCTTCCTGAGCAATTCAGCTCTGCCTCCAAATTTGCATTTCCTACTCAGCAAGCAAAAGTTATATGATTAACTAGACCACCTATTCTTAGAAGGCAATTTGTGATCAATTATTGTTCCTAAGGAATGCTTTTTTTCCATACCAAGCAGCTTATGGAAGTATTCACTCCTTGTATGCAGGTCTGTCTCTAATAGGAGTCCTGGTAGGTAGATTTTTCTTCATCTCATTGTAATTTCAATCAGGTATTAGCAACTGTTAGATATTGGTGTCTCAGATATTGCCTGGCTCTGCTCTTTTCAGGCTTTTAATGTGAATTTCACCATCTCAATTGTTCCCACATCCAACACGTTGTCAGATTTGGTCCTTTTTGACCCTGCAAGTATCACTCCTTTCCCCCATGCTTTTCTCTCCATTCTCCTGATGCTGCCAAGCTTAAGCCCCTATTACGTCTAAATTTTGCCACAGCCTTAAAACTCACTTCCCTCTCTCCACCCCCCTCCCCCCCCCCCCCCCACCGCATCAAGAAACAGTGTGGTAGAGTAGAGACAGTAAATGCTTTAGAGTCAGAAAAACCTTGGTTTGAATTCCAACTTCACCACTTACTTTGCTGTGTAATCTTTGGCAATTGATCCTAAAATTCTTCATCTTAAAATGACAAAATAATAATCTCTTCAAAGAGTTATTCTTACATAAGAACCCAACATACTGTTGAGCACAGTGTTGATACTTACCAAAACGCCAGTTTCCATTTTCCCTTCTCCTCTCTGTGGAGAATTTAGGAGCAGAGCTGTGGAAACTGTTGCCTTGGTCACAGGTAATAAAGGACTGCATTTTCAGTTGTAGGGAATTTAAAGCAACAATGTAAATGACTAAAAGATCATTTGCTTGTTACATCAGGCACGTATAACTCTAAACATGTCAGTGATAAAATGTTTCTCCTCTAAAAAATCCTTCGCTGGTATAAATTCTAAAGAATTGCTGCTGTTGCTATTGAATTTCAACAGTAACTTCAAATTAGCACATTTGTATTATTTATCTTTTAATAAACATTGTATGGTACATAGACATTAATCCAAAGAACTTTCCATCATGCAGTCGGCCGCTGACACGTGCAGACTAAACTATGTGCCTTTGTTCCTTGAGTACTTTCATAACAGGTTGGAGGTGCTCAAGCATGTTTCAGGTACAATTTGGATCTTCCAACCCTGTGGTATTGCATATTCTTACATGTAAACAGTAGATCTGAAATAAACAATGATAGCCCAAGGTCTGTAAAGATGAAAAAGCAGAATCTGAATTAGTTCCATTCTGTCAGTCTATTTGGAGTTTTTATTTGTGCTTAAATTTTCTAAAATTACTGTGAAATAAGATTTTTATGAATCTCTGCCAAACTTATCCTTTTGTTTAAGGCTGTAATTGCCCATAAAATATGGGTTGCTTCATGTGAAAGAAAAATTTCAGTCTTAAAATTAATAAAACATCTTCTTCAATCAACTCTGAATCTAGAGAGATTGACAAATCTGGCTATATTTGCTATTGACCAGGAATATGCAAAAATCTCAATTTTGATAAAGTTGCAAAAATTAAGGCTCTTAACAGAAACTTTAATGTTAATATCCATTACCGTGGCAGAACAGTATGTATATATAAGATTTTTCCAAAAATACATTTAAAGACATTAAAAAGTTTATCCATGTATATGTATATGTATGTATATACATTTGCTCAATAATATTGATTTTAATTTTTTTAGTGGCATAATTATATCACAAATGTATAGAAAAAATTCTTAATTGCTGCTTTTCTTTCCTTTCCGTTATCATTATTTATTTCATTTCATGGCTATTACTGAAAATAATTTTCTCATAAAGAGGAGGTGTTATTAAAAAGTGATCCATGTTGCATGTCAAATGTGGCATTGACTCATCTTAACTTCAGGCTTCTTTCTTCAATTCTTTTTATACTTTAAGGCAGTTATATTTCTTGAAGCACAGATCTGATCATGCCATTTACTTGTCAAATATTTTCTAGGGCTTATTCTTTCGTGTAGAATAAAATCACTTTAAACTCCATTGGTGTCTGACATCATGGCCTGCCACCTCCTTGAGAACATTCTCTCCACATCTTCTTTTCCTGTATTCCCTGCTCCAGCCACTTGCAAGTCCTCACATAGATCCTCTCAGGTCCTGCCTCCCCACCTGTGCTTATTGTCACCTCCAGCTGGGATGCCCCAGTCCCTCCTCTCTCTTCATTTGTAATTCCACACTGGACTAGAGTCAGCTCTATGCTATCTTTTCATAAAGTCTTTCCTGATGCTCTCAGGAAAAAAAAAATCATGCTCTTTTACTCAAATCTTCTTAGCTCTTTGGGCTATGAGGACTTCCCTCTTCTGAATTCTTGTATCTCTCGTGGTATTTGTACATTTCTATTTTTATAATAATTTGTTTATATTTCTTTTTTCTCTCCTTGGAGTAAAAGCCCCCAGAAGGCAAACATCATTTACTTGTCTAATTCAGAGGACCATCAAGGCTGCTTGGGTTAAGCATGCTGCCTCTTCTGCCTCCAGTTTCTCTTGCTGTGCATCCTGAGATCTTCTAGTTGGGGCTCTTGCCTTAGCCTGGGATCTGAGAAAGCCCTGAAGTTGAACATACAGTTGTGTGTTTACATGTGTAACTGATACATCCAATGAGCTGAACTCAAAGGCGTTTAATGAGCCACCGTCCTTTCAAGCACGTTCAGTGGGCTAGTTTGTCTCGCTCTTGGATAAAATTTTGACAACTTTCATAGATTTTTCTGGTCCCTTCCAATCATAGCTATAATCTTATTGCAGAAATTAAAAAGTCCTGACAATGCTAAATTTTATCTGAGTCCTTTGCTACTGGAAAACAGTGATGGTTAAGAAATCCCCCACACTCTTATGTGTTCTGGGAAACAGCTTATTGCAAATTACCACCCCTCCCCATATGACTTAGATAAGACAAATGGATGCCCCCTTGTTTACCTATGACAAGGCCAGACACTGACTCTGCAAATTCTCATTCTTTGCCTCATAAATGATTAGCTGAACTGCTTGTCCCCACTGATCAATGGGAACAAAATTCTTTGTTAACCAAACTTTGGTTGAGTTTCTCTCTTTCCTCCAGGCTACTGAATTTTGACCCATCCCAGCCTGAGCCACATGCAACGTCTCCTAAGAGTAGACTGACTTCAAAGTAAAACATTCTCTGATCTGCTCTCCAATCACACCACCCTTTCATCCCATTTTCTAGCACCTGGTTGTCTTGAGCCTTGTTTTCTCCTCCCTATAGCAGAGAAACTCTTTGCCTAAACTTTGAGATGCTTGCAGATCTCATGGTCAGAGTGTTCTCCCTACTGCAGTAGTTCCCCTGCCCCTATTGCAATAGTCCTTCCTCACCTTGCAATAATCCTTTCAAATAAAGTCTTTCCTTACAAAATCCAGATTTGTTTTTTATTTGACATTCTAGTCCATTGTAACAGCCAAAACTATAAACTCTCCTCTAATTTAGAGCTTCCTTCTGCCCCAGCTTAGTGTTGCTTTAGATCTGGAAGTCCCGTGGCTTCTTTTCTCCTTACTTTGTCAGCTCTTCACCACTTACTAGCTAGGGTTCTGGCCCCTTCACAGCTGGTGGGGGGACTCGGGATTTGTGGAAAGGACTTCAGCTGATATTGTTGAGATTTGGTATTGATGATCTCTGGGCTTTTTCTTCTTGGTACATTTTTTGTGGGTTTCTCGGAAAGTTCCACCACTGGGAATATGCAGTGCCATCTTCAGTCCTTCAGCTGGTCACCTCAGCCTCCAGGCCTCAGAAGTCCTCCGTTCTGCTGGGTCATTTGCTTACCTACTTCCTTCCCCCGAGATAATACTTTTGGGTGGAGTCCCTTTCAGAAGGACCCCAAGCCAGTTTCCTCCTGTGATGCCATTTCTTTGGAGAAACACCACGCACTCCCAGTGCACCCTGGTCTTTCTCTCTCTGCCTCAGTTGCTCAGTGTCTCTGTATTTCTTGGTCATGAGATACAGCCCAGTTTGCTATGTCTTCCAAGTACCCTGAGTGGATCCCTTGTAGCCCTCTCACTCGGCTCTACCCCTCCTTCTGCTCTCCTCTTCCCCACAGGAAACATTGAGGGAAATACCTCAGTCCCACACAATTCTCCCACCATGTGATAACGTCCTCCTCCTCCCTCAAAACTCTTATATAACGTCAAGCTACATCATGAGCAAAAGATTTCAAAATCCTACATAAGTGGTATAGGACCTTAATTTGGAATATGAGGGTCTGTGACACCTACCTTTGGGCCTTTGCCAAAACTATGCAGAAAAACACCCTCTTACAGATATTTAAGTGTATTTTTTCTTCTGCAGCAGTTTGGTCAAAGTGACCATCAAATTCTCAAAATGGTCTCCAACCCAAAGAATGGTAAGACTGACAGGCCATACCAGATGGCCTGCAACACACTTTCACTTTTCTCATGTTGTCCACTCAGCCTCGACAGCTCTTATCCCTTTCTCAATTTAATTCATTTCTATTTATCATTCCAGATTGAGTAGTGATGCTCTCTGTTTTCTGAAGCCACTCCTTTCCCTGCTCCCTTATGCAGAACAAATTCCTGCCTTCCATATGCTTCACCATCAGCTTTACCTAGACCTCTGTATAGCACATCACTTTTAATCTTTTAATTCAGCACATTCTGACTGACTGAGTGCCCTAGATGGGGCAGGACCTGTGTCAAGCTGTGAGGACACAGTAGGGGGCAAGGTAGATGTGGTCTCTGGCCTCATGGAGTGTTGTTTCTCCTGCTACATCAGGAGCTCAGGGAGGGAGGGTTTTCTGTTCATTAATCTTTTATCCTCGATATGTACCTTATGGGAGGTGCTCAATATATCTATTAAATGTGTGAATTAGTGAACAGATACACAAAACATTTAACGTGTTGAATTTTGGACCCTGAATATGACAAGCTTGTTAAAACTGATCAGGTGAAAAGATAACTTGTCTCAGAAGAAAGAGAATAGGCTCATAAGGCCTGAAAGAAGCTGGTGAAACTAACTTTACATCGAAGACTCAGAGTCTGCTGGCCTAGTAGCTTCTGTGGTCTTGGTGTGGCTGCTGGCCTCTGGGGCTGTTCCAGAGAGGTAGGAGAAAGGCCTACCCATAGATTTTTGTCACATTCTTTAGCATCTAAAACTATAGGGCACTGTTGATAAATCGTTGTAATGCTACATTTACTCAATAAATTCTTGGTGAGTATCTACAACATGGGAAAATGTGCATTTGGCAATGGTGATGGTCAAAGCATAATAAACCAATTCTTTGCTAGAGGAGTTTACAACTTAACGAGGAAAAGAGAGGCAAAACACTAACTGTGTGATATAAAGCAAAGTATATGTCATAAGGAAAGTGTAAATGGTGGTATGGGAGGCTCTAGAGGTGGAAAATAATCACTTGGATTGTGATTCTGAAGAAAAGAAAATATTCCCAGAGATGATGCTATTGGAGTTGAAACTTGAAAACTAGATAAATTGTGAAAAGCTGAGTTCTTCAGGTGGAGAAGAGCAGGAACAAAAGCAGGAAGATGGGAAAGCAGAGTTTATGTTAATTGATCTGTGAATATTTACATGTGTACATTTCTCAACACTAAATATTTTCCCTGGAGTTTGTCATTGGTTCCTAAGCACTTACTTTAGTCCCTGAAGAACAAAGTGGTGTCTTCAGAGCTCATGATACCCCTGATGACCCTATAAAGCAGTCAATTTGGGATGTGTATAAAACCTTTGGGAGCCCAGGGGCTCATCCTTTTCTTTGGTGTCTGCTTTTAGTGGGAAGCATAGCATGTGTGGACAAATTTCTTATTTAAAACCAACAAACTATTTGCAGCAGTTTTCCTGGTGTAGCTAAAGTCTTATCGTGTTTTAAAATTGTCATTGACTTTACATATAGATTCACTAAGACCAGAATCTAGGTCAGTATGTTCTTGGGATCACATTTAAACCCGGTGACCACCGTCTGCCCTGCCTGGGAAGGGTCACAGCTTTATCAGTCACATACTTGACTCAGAATCAAAATAGTTTCCCTCTTAGCTTAGCTTTTTTCTCCCACATTTATCTGCATTCTCTTGTGTAGATTTCTTCGTGTTTTTGTCAACCACCTCTCCCTAGATTTTTTTTTTTTTCCCTTTGGCATATTTCCACTTTGTAGGCTGTCTGCATAAAGCCAGGAAAATGGATGCTTGCCTGGTTTATTTCTCTTAGTCTTTAAATCTGCATGGATTGCTGTTCAACTGATAAGTCTAATTCACATTACTTATTAACCCTACTGTGGTGTGGCAGTCATTGAGATAATTAATTTCCATTGTTTATTTCATTAATCCTCATCATAATCCTTAAAACAGATAATAGTAACCCACAGATGAGGAAACTGAGGCTCAAAGAGATTACATAAATCCCTTAGCAATGGTCAAGGCAGGGCATTCAAACATACTCTGCCTGCCTTTGAAGGCTCTTCTTTCATTACATGGTCCTTGAGCTTTGAGTTGTGTGGTTAAAGTTGGGTGTGTTAAAACAATTTGCCATAAATTTAAAAAAATTGGTAAATACTTATGAGGAATGTAAACTTAAATAACCATTTGTATTAAATAAATAGTCTTTTTATTTAGACTACTGCCATAAATGTTAATATTATAGATCATCTCCCGTTTTTAGATGTTTCATCTGTCAGTATGCTCAAATAACAGAACTGATGAAATACAGCTCAGAAATTGCTTAGACTCAGGCTGAGCTTGGAGACTTTCCCAGCCCCACTCTCTCCTCTACAGATCAGGAAACTGAGGACGGGGAAGACTGAATCATTGGCTGAGGTTACATAGATGGTGGCAAAACATGGCTAGAAGATGAGTTCCTGATCTCTACTACAGGAATTTTTGTTACTAAAGCATATAGAAATTCTTATTGTAACAATATTAAGTCTTCCAATCTGTGAACATAGGATGTCTTTCCATTTATTAGTGTGTTCTTTAATTTCCTTCACCAATGTATTATAGCTTTCAGTGACAAGTCTTTCACTTCCTTGGTTAAATTTATTCTTAAGTATTTTATTCTTTTTGATGCTTAATTTTCTTTTCAGATAGTACATTGTTAGTGTGTAGAAATACAACTGATTTTTGTATGTTGATTTTGTGTCCTGTAAGTTTACTGAATTCATTTATTTGTTCTAACAGTTTTTTGTTGAGTCTTTAGTTTGCTATGTATTAGATAATGTCATCTGCAAACAGATCATTTTACTTCTTTATTTCTGATTTGGATGTATTTTATTTCTTTTTCTTGCCTAATTGCTCTGTCTAGGATTTCCAGCACTATGTTAAATAGAAGTGGCAAGAGTGGGCATCCCTGTCTTGTTACCAATCTTAGAGGAAAAACTTTCAGCCTTTCACTGTTGCGTATGATGTTAGCTGTGGGCTTGTCATACAGGCCTTTATTATGTTGAGGTACATTCCTTCTATGCCTAGTTTGTTGAATGTTTTTACATGAAAGGATATTAAATTTTGTCAAATGCTGTTTCCACACGTTTTGAGATGATCACGTGATTTTAATACTTCATTCTGTTAATGTGGTATATTATATTTATTGTTTTGTATATGTTGAACTATCGTTGCATCTCAGGGAAAAGTCCCACTTGATCATTGTGTATGCTCCTTTTAATGTGCTGTTAACCTCTGTTTGATAATGTTTTGTTGAGAGTATTTGTATCTATATTCATCATGGATATTGGCCTGTAGTTTTCTTGTATTGTCTTTGTCTGGCTTTGGTATCAGGGTAATGCTGGCCTCACAACATGAGTTTGCAAGGATGTACACTGTTGGTAGAAATGTAAAATAGGGCAACCACTGTGAAAAACAGTAAGGAGGTAGTGCTAAAACAAATAACTACCATATGATCCAGAAATCTCACTCTTGGATATATATCTAAATTAATTGAAATCAAGACACATGGATGGAACTGGAAGATATTATGCTAAGTAATAAGTAAGTCACAGAAGGACAAATTCTACATGATTCCACTTACATGAGTTATTTAAAATAGTCAACCTTACAGAAGCAGAAAATAGATGGTGATTGCCAGGAGATAGGGGAGGAGGAAATGGGGAGTTGTACAATGGGTATAAAGTTACAGTTATACAAGAGGAACAAGTTCTAGAGATCTGCTGTAGAACATAGTCTATAGTTAGCAATATGTTGTTGTGCACTTAAAATTTTGTTAAGGGGCTGGCCTGGTGGAGTAGTGGTTAAGTTCACATTCTCTGCTTTGGTGGCCCGGTGTTTGCAAGTGTAATGTAAGTCCCTGATGCAGATGGACACACCGCTCATCAAGCCATGCTGTGGTGGCGACCCACATACAAAATAGAGGAAGATGG
The DNA here is from genome assembly GCA_031878705.1 of Tapirus indicus. Classification (NCBI taxonomy): domain Eukaryota; kingdom Metazoa; phylum Chordata; class Mammalia; order Perissodactyla; family Tapiridae; genus Tapirus; species Tapirus indicus. The sequence continues at coordinate 46,561,974 of CM062925.1, forward strand.
GCACAGATATTAGCTCAGGGCCAATCTTCCTCACCAAAAAAAAAATAAAAAAGAAATGAAAGAATATAAAAAAAAATTTTTGTTAAGATGGTAGATCTCATACTAAAAAAAAAAATTCTTATTTAGACAAAACTCAGTTTAATGCAATTCAGTCGTGAATTATTCCAGAATTAGCTATAAAATACATATAAACCTAAAGTACTTGATTTTCTCCTTGATAGTCTTATTTACATGTTGTATTTCCTCTTCTATCTGTCTAGTCTAGACCATCTCTTTCATTTGTTCTTATGTATGGAATTCTCATTCTATTCTCACATTTTCTCCTTGGCATCCATACTGTTCAACTGTTTCTTTAAATACCAATCTCAATATAATTATAATTTATTTATTTTTGTAACTTCAATAAAATGTATGTAAGTTGTTCTCTATTCTTTCTTTGATGTGGTTTACCTTTGTGGTATCTTATCAGTATTAGTGATCCTTTTGAAATTATCCCTAACATTTGATTTTTTTACCTATTCTTTTGAGTCTGTCTATGTTACTTTCTAGGCATTTAATAGTAGCTGTCATTTTGTCATTGTTATGTAACCTATCAACATCCAGCTTTCATTTTCATAAAGTAAGCATTGTTGATATTTCATCTTTCCTAAACATTAGCAGCATAGGGGCTGTGGCTAAAAAGTGAGCTGTGAGTTCCACATCTGCCTCCATTAATCATTAGTTGGGTCATTGTGGGCAAGTTACTTTATCTCTTCTTCATTTTCCTCAGCTGTAAAATATGGATAATAATGATCCCACTTTGTATATTTGTTAAGATTAAATGAGATAACACATGTAAAGCCATCATTAAAAAAACACATTCCCACCTTAAAAATCTATCCCAAGACATTCATTTTGACCATACTCAAGGAATAAGAAACAGGGATTCTCCCTCTTTCTATATATATATTTTCACAAACATCTTTAGAACAGTGATAAGAACTATATTTAGAATCCTATAATCCTATCACCACTTTATCAAATAATTTTGATTATTATTATTTTTTTTTGTCTGTGAGGAAGATTGGCCCTGAGCTAACATCTGTGGCAATCTTCCTCTATTTTCTATGTGGGTCGCTGCCACAGCATGGCTTGATGAGTGGTGTAGGTCCATGCCAGGGATCTGAACCCATGAACTCAGTCACTATGCCTCTGGGCCAGCCCCACAAATAATATATTTTTTTCAGTTTTACCTAATAGTAATCACAGGATGGCTACACTTTTGAATCCTTCTTGTACATGCACCAATTATCATAAACATTTCCCTTTGTGTTAACTTCCATAAGTATAATATTAGTGCTATATAATGCTCCCAGAAGTTGGTAATTTGCAATTTATCTTCATCCTTCCCCTTGTTGGACATTTGTGTGGTACAGCAGCAAGTGCCTGGATTTTGAAATTAACATAATTGATTTGAATACTGGTTGAGCAATATTGGGTAGGCTATTTAACATCTCTGAGCCTTAACTTTCATATCTATAAAATGAAAATAATTATTTATATCTCCCAGGATTGTTTTATTTTAAAAAAATGTACAGGGGCCAGCCTAGTGGCATAGCAGTTGAGTTAGTGTGTTCTGCTTTGGCGGCCCAGGGTTCACCAGTTTGGAACCTGGGAGCAGACCTACTCACCACTCATCAAGCCACGGGGAGGCACCATCCCATGTAGAAGAACTACAACTATGATACACATCTATGTACTGGGGTTTTGGGGAGAAAAAAAAAGAGGAAGATTGGCAACAGATGTTAGCTCAGGGCCAATCTTCCTAAAAAAAAAATGTACAGGCAAGACTATGATGCAAAGTAGTTACCAAAATGCATATCTTCTTTCCCACTCCAAAACAGTTTCCATCCATCCCAATCCAATTTTTGCTCAGGTATTTTTCTTAGATAGAAGATATGTCTGATAGTATTTTAAGAAAGTAATTGGACTAGATATGTTATATTTTACTAAGAAACCAGGCTATCAAGTCTGAACTGAGCCCCGTTAGAAAAACCTTTCTTTGAAATGTTGTTCATGTGTTCAAAATTGACCTGGGATGTTTGAATTAATCCACAGTATTGGATTGCTGTCAGAGCAAAAAACAACAAACAAAAACTGATTTCTTATTCATATCATTTTGCATATCTATTTGATATAACAATTATCTATTTCATTATGTTATCCTCAAATATAAAGGATAGTGGCTGATTTAGAAGTTTGTTACTCTGCCTATATATCTCTTATTCTATGTTCCAATAGATTAAGGCAACATTCCAATAGATAAAGTGAACTTGATCATCCTTTTTTTATCCTAAAGAAACTATATCAGAATTTTTACAATAAGTTCACAATTGGAATAGGTGATAATTATTCAAATCTGTTTCCTTACTTGCCAAGGATGTCTTGAGATATCATTAATTTTCTATGTCATTTCTCAGAGGCTTTTCCAATTTCAAGCATATCTGTTAAAAAAAAGATTTACAATAAACTAAATTCCTGGAATTGCAAATGAAATCACCAAAATATGAGAAGTGAATTTTGGATCCATGCCGAATGCTACTCAACCCTATCTTTTTTTTTTTTCTTTTTTTCCATCAATATCTGACCTATAATACAAATGGCATTGAACATATGGTACATTTTATTGCTGAGGAGACTTTAGTATGAAATGTTTTCATCTAAGAATATGTATAAGGATTGACTTAGGAAAGGTAATTGTAGGCTAATAAACACACAGAAATTCTAGGAGGTGTAATACATGGACAGTAAAAGTCCATTTTAATTGGGAATGCGATGATCATTGTATTTATTATTAGATATGAATTATGTTAAAATTGTGCCTGAAAATGTTTGTTAAGCTTCCAAACTGGCATCATTCAGAGTAACCATTGTGAGGGGGAGATGGTGCAAGGACCGAAGCTCAGCCTCTGAAACGTTCTCAGAGCTGAACTCGCAGTGACTTTCATCTCCAGGGTCTGTCTTGCAACCTTTTAGAACTGAGTGCTGAATTACTGACAGAAATGTAAGATTCATGTTTCTGAAGATAAAAATAGGCTTATATTTTCAAACTCATATTTCAGATACAAAAAGGTCAGAACTCAGCTGATACTTCGGCCAGATCTACTACCTTTCTTGAATTGTTGGCATTTTTTTTTTAGGAGTCCAGGTGGTTTTCAGTTACACGTCCAAGGAAGAGACAGCATTCAAGTGTGTGACCTCAGGGATAACTAGGAGCCTTTCTCGCCCTCCCAGTTTACCCAAATTTCCCTCGTCGGCTCTCTGGTACTTGAAATTCCTTGAATAAAGAACCTAGATTTAAATTCCACACTTGAAGATAAGAGAAGTGGGGATTAAACACAAATACTCCCTTTGAAAGAGAACACACTGACTTAAAGTCACACTAAAATACCCGGTTATATCAGATCCTTGACTCAAAGCAGGTTTTGTTGTCCAGGTAAGAGAAGAATTGAACTTCATAGGAGGAAATATGTGTTAGCAGAGTTTGATAATGAAAATTGTTTCCACTTTTTCACCTTCCTCAAGCAAATTCACTTTAGCCACATTCAAGCGTAGGTCTCTTTCTTTCAGTTGGTAGATACAATACTTCTCTCTTTTTTCAGAACAGTTTGTTCTGAAATATTGGATGCTCTAAGTGCATCTCAGTCTCCTAGCTTGGGAAAAAATTACAGAATAGAACACTGAGAATGTGTGTTTGACATTATTAAGCCTTTGTTGACAATCTGTAAAGTTTTATAAAGAAACCTATAGATGTCTGCAGACAAGATCTTTTTTGAAATTCACAAGAAAGCAGATTTTGCAAACTTCTTACTGATCTTGAGAAAGATTCCAGAACAGATTATTAAAAGATTGGCTGTATGACCTCAAAAAATATTATCACTGATTTTATGAAAAAAAACATGACCAGTTTTGGATTCATTCCCTTTTTGGACTGTGGGTCAGGGCATGGTATGGTCATAGTGCTCCCGAATCTCAGTAAAGCATTTGATAGACTCTCAAGGTACTAGATGGAGAAATTTGAGCTGGAAAATTGTACATTTATGTGGATTCGTAACTTGGGGAACCATGTGCATAGATCACTGATTAAAATTAACTTATGTTGTCCTTGGCCCTTTTCTGTTCAATATTTTTAATTATGACCTTGATAAAGTTGTAGATGATGTAAAATCATAGCAGGGTGATCTAACTTATGAGATGATGAAATCAATGTTCAGAATTGATTGGCTGGCATTCTATACTGTCAAGCTTATAGTTAATGGGAGTAATTTAGGACCCCAATCTCGCTGGACAAATTTAAGATGAATTACATATGGCTTAAGAGCAACATGTGTGAGAAAGATTTATGGGTAGAAGTTCCCTATGCATAGCAAGCACGATAACAGACCTGTTCTACTCTGCACTGGTCAAACCATGCAATATGGTGTGTTCAAGACATGATGTCACATTTTAATTGGAACACAGATAAACTATAATGTGTCCAAGGAGAGAGACTGAAGTAGTGAAGAAATGTTGTTGTTTATATTATGAAAATTTTCTGTATAGAAAATTTTGATATTGCTATCTTTTAAATTCTCTGTCATGTGGGACCTGTCATTGTTGAAGACCCATGCAAATTTTCTAGAATTTTAGTCAATGCTAAGGACAGTGATGATTTCTATCGGGACAGTATCATTCTCTCTCTTTATCATGGACTATGGGAAGTCCAGGAACATAGGTCTGATGAATTAGAGAAAACATTCTTTGCTTTCCCAAAAATAAGGACAGAAGAAATGAGAGTGTATGCGTAGATCCATTGTATATCAAAAAGCAGTAGAGAACTCCAAATTTTGTTTCAGGTCGAATTGTTAAGAACTAATAAAAGTTCTTAACTTTTAAGAATCATAGGAGTCAGTGACTTCTGCCTTTTTCCCCCCACAGTAATGGTAATTTCCAGTTTATCTTTTTTTCTGTATTGTTCCATCATTAATCTAAGGCTGTCTGCATATACTCAGACAGCCTTCAGATATATGTTAATGAAATTGCTAATTGACTTCTTTTAAATTTATACCAAGTAATAATGACTTAAATATTATTCAAAGGACAAATGGATTCATTTTTCATACAAAGATCGTAGCATAGAAAACCTGGAAAGTTTGAAGTGACCCATTTCTGGAGCTGCAAAACCAAATCCTGTTTAAAAAACCAAAGTCCAAAACATTTTGGCTTGGATATTTCTTTAACCTCTGTCAACTTAAAGAAACTTTATTTGAAAATATAATTTGGAAGCGCATACTGGCCACTTCACAGCACAAAAAGGAATGGAATGGTGAAAAATATCAGCTACTGTAGAACTGTCAATACTATAAGGTAAAGTATTAGCAACCAGAAAGGGTAAAGTTACATGTCCTTTTGTTGCTGGCACCACTAACAGAAAAAAAAGAAACTGGCAAAATAAAAGAATAAGGTCTTCGCAATTTTGTGGCTTGGGTTACTAAGCACTTACAATAAATAAAGCTTAAAACACAAGCACATTGTTTAAAACAACTATGTATTAAAAACCAAAAAGAACCTCAGGAGTAAATCACTTTTTATCCAGAGACTGAACTAAATTTTTTTGTACGAACAAAGTACTCTGAATGATTTGATCCTTCAAATCATTCAAAACAATCATATTTGTTTTAGCCATAACTCTTAAAGTATTCAATTGGATGGTTGATAAGATAAAACCACAGATTGAGTGGGAGCCACTTTAAAGTGTACAAATGATGTTTATGTGTTCTTTGATATTTAAGTGGCCATTCAGGGTCAGAAATTAAATGATTGATCTAGACATTAAATTCTTCTGATAGCTACTAAATCTCCCAAAAAGAAAATGCTTTGCAATTCATCAGGAGGTAATTAATCTATGATTATAATATAGATAAAAGACAACCCACCAATTGGGAGAAATATTTGCAAATCATATATCCAACAAGGAATTAATTTCCAAAATATATAAAGAACTCATACAATTCAACAAAAACAACCCAATCAAAAAGTGGGCAGAGGACATGAAAAGATGTTTTTCCAAAGAAGATATACAGATGGCCAACAGGCAAACGAAAAGATGTTCAACATCACTAATTATTAGGGAAACACAGATCAAAACTGTAATGAGATATCATCTTACACCTGTCAGAATGGCTATAATTACCAAGACAAAAAATAATAAATGTTAGAGAAGATGTGGAGAAAAGGGAACCCTCATACACTGCTGGTGGGAACGCAAACTGGTGCAGCTACTATGGAAAACAGTATGGAGATTTCTCAAAAAATTAAAAATAGAAATAACATATGATCCAGCTATCCCACTACTAGGTATTTATCCAAAGAACATGAAATCAACAATTCAAAGAGATTTATGCACCCCTATGTTCATTGCAGCATTATTCACAATAGCCAAGACGTGGATGCAACCAAAGTGCCCATCAACTGATAAGTGGATAAAGAAGATGTGGTGTGTGTATATATATATATATATAAAATGGAATACTACTCAGCTATAAAAAAAGACAAAATCTTCCCATTTGCAACAACATGGATGGACCTTGAGAGTATTACGTTAAGTGAAATAAGCCAGACAGAGAAAGACAAACACCATACTATTTCACTCATATGTGGAGGATAAACAAACACATGGATAAAGAGAACAGATTAGTGGTTGCCAGAGAGAAGGGGGTAGGTGGATGGGTGAAAGGGGTAAAGGGGCACATATGTATGGTGATGAATAAAAATTAGACTATTGGTGGTGAGCATGATGCAGTCTATATAGAAACTGATATATAATAATGTACACCTGAAATTACACAATATTATAAACCAATATGACCTCAATAAAACAATTGAAAAAATATATAAATAGAGAAATAAATTACTAAAAAAGTTTTCTCTGAATCTACATGTCTGCAATTAAAAACTTACAAATTTTTAACATGTTTTTGCAGTCACAATCCTAGAAATCATCCATTAGATTTAGCCTGTGTGTGGATATGGTGCTATAGTAATTTTGAAAAGATCTAGATTATCAGTATTATACCATTATTGAAAACTTTTAATAAAACTTTTACTTGTTACCTAAAAATAATAATAATATAGAGAAATTGCTAACCTTCAGTGGGATCAAAAATGATATGAAAGTTGGTGATTTAAGAGAAATTCTAGTTGTTTTTACTACTTAGCTGGGTAGGATCCCCAAAGCAAATGGAAATAAATGTCACCAGAGCTTGCAACTTTATTTTTATGAATCTGACTGCTTTGACTATTAGCAATTGCAAGGTTTGGTCAATCAGAGAAAGAAGAATTAGTGGAAAACACCAGTGAAAATCTGTCTGTGTGAGAGAGAACAAAATAAGAGCATCCTAGAAACCAGTGAAGATAATGTTTCAAACAAGGGCAAGCTTCTAACTCTGTTGTCATCATTAGGAGGCACTGGAAATAACACATGGAGATCAGCTGTGGTGACTACTTATCTCAAGAAACTTCATTCTTACTAAGTGCAAATATTGTAGGGAATAGATTAAAAAATTTCCCCAAAGAGAAACTACTAGACTTATTCTTGGGTTTTCAAGAAAGAGAGGATTACAGACAACACTCTGAACAATGATGAAAATATCACTATTAATTAAAACAATTTTACTTTCCCAGATGTTTCAGGGAATTCCAATTTCTTAGAAACTATGATAAGTTTAGTAAAGGGCCTATAGAAGTAATTAAATTTAGTGGAAGACAGATGAGAAATTTGCTTCACATTAAAAGTTAGTTGGTAAGATGCTCAGAAAACTCATACAATAATTCTCAAATGTACTATTGCAAAAATAAGTTTGAAGTGGAATTATTAATCAACAGGTATCTTGGATCTTAAGATAAAATTATATTGTGAACATGCAGATAATTTTCAATAAATCTCCATTTTTAACATTTAAAAAAATTGTGAGGCATACATACAGGAAAATATAGAAAATATAAATGTACAATATAACAAATATTTATGAAAGCTGCTATAAAATTCCTCCCAAGTCATGAAATAGAACGCAGTTAGTACCCAAGAAGTCCCCTGTGTGCTCCATCTAATCACAATCTCTTTTCAACTTTTGTTATAAATATCGTTTTATTTTCCTTTATAGATTTACCTTCTCTGTATGCATGTCTAAACAATATAATTTAGTTTTGCATCTTCTTGATATTTATGTAAATGGAATCATAATGCATACATTCCTTGTTTCTTGTTTCATTTGCTGAATCTTATGTTTGTGAAATTTATCCATGTTTTGGGAAGTACCTGTTGTAAGAATTATTATTTCTGCACAGTATTCCATTGTATGAATATACCACAGTGTATTTTTTCCATTCAACTATTATTGGACAGTTTGTTTTCTAATTTTTTGGCTATTATGGTCAATTCCTTCATGGTCACCCTGTATGTGTATCTTTGATCATGTGCATAAGTTACTCTAGAGAACACACCTAGAGTGAAATTGCTGAGTAATAGGATATGCATACTTTCACCTCTATTAGATGACTCCAGATTTTATCCCAAGTTTCTATTGCACGCCATCCTTGCCAGCATTTGATTTTGCCAGGCATTTTAATATATGCATATTGAAGAAATAATGGTATCTCATTGTAGTCTTAATTTGTATTTCCCCACAAATAAGTTTGGATGATTTTCGTGTATTTTTTGGCTATTCGAATTTCCTCTTTTTGATATGTCTGTTCAAGTGTTTCATCTAGTTGGGGAGGCATTTTTTCTTTTCCATTTTGATTTATAGGAGTTCTTTATATATTTGTGATAATAGTCCTTGGTCAGTTTTAAGTACTGTAGAACAAATAAACAAAACAGAACAAAAAAAATCAATAGCTTGTATTGTTTTCTCTGTCTTTATCGTGTCCATTGATGAACAAAATTCTTAATTTTAATGAGGTCATATTTGTCAATTTTTTTCTTGGAAAATGATGCTTTTTTTTCTTACTTGAGAATCTTTCCCTACCTTATATCACTAATGTATTTTCCTATGTTATCTTCTTAATGATCCTTCTTTTCTAGTCTCTGAAAATGTTTGTGTAAGAATTGAATTTGTTCCTTAAAGTTTCCATAAAATTTGCTGAGAAAGCCATTTGAGCTTGAAGTCATCTTTGTGGGAAAATTGTAAACCACCGACTCACTTTGTTTAATGATTATAAGACTGTTTAGGCTTTCTATTTCTCCTTGAATTTATTTTTTCAAGTTATATTTTTCTAGGAATTTTCCCATTTCATCTACATTTTCAAATTTATTGCTAAGGTTCATAATATTCTTCATCTTTTCGCCTGTAGCACTTACCAAAATGTATTTTTTTAATCTTGTTATTGAATATTTGTTAATTTTCCTTTCATTGGTCATTATAATAATCTCACAATACTTTGTCAATTGTTCTTTTCAAAAAACAAACTTTTACTTTTATTTTTCTCTCTATATTTGTCTTCTTTTTCATTAACTTTGGGCTTCTCTTTATTATTTCCTTCTTTTACTTTCTTTGTGTTTATATCACTGATATTTTTCATACTTGAGCTGTATGTGTAGCTTTATGCTTAGCTCATTAATTTTAACTATTGTTAATTTTTTGATATTAACATCTTAGGCCACATAATACTTCCTAAGAAGCTTTAGATACATCACAAAAGCTTTGATATATTGTATTTTCATTATTATTTGATTAAAACATTTATAACACATTTTATAATTGTTTTCCTTAATCTATGTGTTATTGAGATGTTTCTTATTTTCAAACAACATTATATTTTTTCAAACATTATATCCCAATATACTGCTTGACAATATACATTTCAGTTTTGTAAACACATAGATAAATAATCACTTTGACACTTAAGATTATTGAACTGGAGAAAAGTTAAGATGGCATATTAGAGAAATTAACTTACTTCACTTGGGCTTCTGATATATGTTACGAATGTCAAAACATCAACCCATGTGAAACCCAGGACTGCACATCTCCGATCACATCTCCATTGGCTCCATGCATCTGCTTTTTAAACTTTATTTTCCTTCCATCTCTGATCCCTAAAATCTGTCACCTGAGCCCCATGAATATCAATGTGGGTCATCAAAGAGTTTTTTTACATGTTGAAATCTTTTTTTATGAAGATTCCCTTTACCTTCATGTTATTGCCGAAACCTCACTCTTAACCTCAGCAGAGACGGTTCTTTCTTCCACACTCCTTTACAACTGCACCTGGAAGTGGTACAAGTGCCTTTTTGCATCCTCATTGATGTTTCATGATCGTTCTTCTCATCCTGCTTCTTAAAATCACTTTGATTCTCATGTCATTAAAATATATCAGACATTTTCTCTCTTTTTGTTGTTTTCCTCTATAGTTCCCTTGGTCACTCTTTCACAGTTTTCAAAAATTTTTAGTTCTTGACTCTGCCACTTTCTCCAAAGCCACTCATCATATTTTTCGGTGAATTAAATATCCTTATAGATGATCTTTCCAAAATTCTGCACTATTAGTTTCCTCATCTCTCTTCTCCATTGATCCTGTCATCTACTATACCTTGACTTTTAGTGCCATGGTCATACCCTTGATCTTGTTATTAGTAATAACAGCCATCCTTCCATAATATCATTTAAAGCACCTCATTCACCCATAACTACCTCCTCCTTTCTCCTGTATTTCCTCTAGTATCCTGAAGCAAAGATTATGTTTCACCCATATCCCTTTGGCTAACTGTGTTCGCTTGCAGTCATGGCTGCCAGCATGCTGACAACATCCCATCTCAATCACTTGTGCCTTTCTTCTCTCTGTCTCTCTCCTTTCCTGAGGGCTTTCTCAGAGAAAAAGAACTTGTGTCATGTAAACTTCCTCCACTATATACAGACACACCCCAGAAGTTGAAGGGAATGGTACATGACATCCCCATGGGGAACCCTCAGCCAATGGGGATAGAGAGTCAGTGAATAATGTCCAGTCTCCCTGTCTCTTGTAGGACAATTCTGAGACATATCCTATGTGGTTTGCAGATTGTCCCCCGTGAGACTGAACCCTGATAGCCCAGCTTTACTGGATTTACTTGCTTCTTGTCTTACTTCTCCACTTCATTTCCTCACTTGTGCTTCCTGGGATTGCCTCGCAAATACACTGCCTGCACTCAATTCCTTGTCTTAAGGTCTTTATTGGGGGGAACCCAATCTAAGATATATAACAACATCAACAATTCTTCAACCCCATCTGGGACCTACGTCCCATTGATCCTGCTGTCTCTCCTCTCTCCTTCTCTGCATCCTCTCATGTTCTGATTTCTCTTCCTACTCACTTTAGATTCCATGGTACATGGTTATATTCTCTCCATTGCACATGACCTCAATTCCATTGTCCTTCCCAGTCTTTGTCTTTTGGCCTGACCACACCTTGACCTTTGTTAAGTCTTACTCTTAGCCTACTATTTATCCCTTTCTCAGATTTATTATAACAAATCTGGAAGAATATATAATCTACTTATTTATCTGTTTGTTGCCCCCTACTAGAATCTAAACACCGTGAAATCAGAAAATTTTGCCCTTTTTCTTAATTTCTGTGTCCATAGTGCCTAGAAAGGTGGCTGGTACGTAGTAGGGCCTCAATAGATATCTGTTGAATAGTTGAATTAGGCTGGAATCAGTTTTTGGCAGCGTGGGGCTTAGAGTTATCCTGAGGTGGTTCCTGACGAGGACAGCATCTTTCCATACATTTCCTTTTCTCCACTCTAACCTTTTTCTATTCACATCTTCTTATCCCAGGAGATAGCATGACTCTGAAAAATCTATGCATAAAAAGGATTTCTTTGTACAAAATCTGGTATTTTTGGAATTATTTTCAAATCTTTGGCATCTGCCAAAGGTGATTTTTTCCCCCTTTTAGGATGGATCAAAACATACATCTAGTTTAGAATAGTTCAGTACATCTTTTCCAGTTGCATAAACAAGGAATAGCACGGACTTATACTGTTCTTTTCATATAAAATAGTAGCAATAATTTATTGAACACTTACTATGTAATAGGCACTACCATAAATGCTTTATATATGTTGATTCATTTCACATATAAAAGCACAATCCTATGAGAAAGATGTTATTTCAATTTTTATATGAGGAAGAAGACTTGCAGAGAGATTGAATAACTTTCTCAAGTCTCATAAGTAGTGAGTAAGGGAGCTGGTATTCAGTATTCCAAACAGTGAAACTGGGTTTTTCTGATTTCAAGCTCTAGACTCTTAATTACTGATCTGTACTACTATTCTCTTTTACTTCACATAAACATAAAATAAGACAGATGATATGTTGGTGGACATTTACCATGTGCTGGGCATTATTTTATGCATTATATGAGAAAGCCCCTGAACGGCAATATGTGGTTATAAGAACATTGGATTGCAAACTGAGACCAGATCTGTCTCTGTCATCCCTGGAACTGTAGACAAGACATTAAGTTCTCTGGTCTTAATTATTTTCATCCATCCATCCATCTGTTAAACACCTCTTAAATGCCTGGAACAGTGACAGATCGTAGGAAAATGATAATGAAGGAGAAAATTTTCAGCCTATTGAGGTGATTATAGTCTAGTGGGAGAGACAGTTGTAAGTGGCCAATTACTACATAGTGTAAAAGGTGCTGTGATGGAGGAAAGTATGAGATGCTTTGGAAACACAAGGAGGGACATGAATTGGGGAGGATGTTTCCCCTGTAAAATGAGGTCTTTCCACTAAATAAACTCAGAGGCCCCTACCAGTAACCCATGATAATCTGTATAATTAAGGGAGGAGTCTCAGAGAGGGCAGTTACACCCCTTTGCCTCTGATTAGTATTTGCAGAAATTTGAGGACTCTTTATGACATTATCACTTTATACTTTTAACATCTTCTTTTTACCCAAGGCTGGGCCATCCCGTTCACCCTGTCTTTGGGCAATCTACCCACATGGAGAGCCCCTGCATCATTATCACCTTGTGTTCCAGTAAAAAACGCCAATGTCTGGGTTCCTCCCCAGACCTGCTGATTCTGGCTCTCAAGAGTTGCAGCCTGTAACCATGACTCTTTAACTAGCTTCCTAGGTGATATCCCAGACCCTACACTGTGCTGAGAAACTACCTCATAGTAGGAACTCTCATAAAAGAAAGCTCTTTGGATTATCAGAAATTAAACCTTATCAGCTTCAAGAGTAGTGTTGTTTGGTGTGCCATCATTTTCATTTAAGACTGAGCATCTTAAATAGTATCTTTGTTGTTAAAGTGGTTCCATTTTAAACCAGCTTCTCTGTCAAAAGGAGAGCTGCTAATTAGTTTAATACTTCCACTGACAAAAGTTCTTTGACCTGAAGCTGGGACCTAAGTTTTTACAACACTAATCTCAGAAAGTATTATCCACACAGAGAAATACGTTAGGCTTCTCTTGAGAAAAGTCAGAATGTAGTTACTTTGCATCATGTACTTCTTCCATTTTGGGGGGCAATTTTAGAGGAGCAAAGGTCATGTATGCAGCTTTTGTCAGCAAACTCCAAGAGCCTCTCCTTAAGTGTTCATAAAATATTAGAAGATCTGGGACTATTGATGACAGCCCTTCAGTTATCCCAGGATTCATCCTAATTCAAATTTAGGAAATTGGTGCTTTGCAAGATTAAGCCATCAGGATTCATTATGATCTCGATGACACCAGCAAATAATGATTACACTTTGCATAATGTGAGTTAATTATGGTCAATGCCTTTTCTGTAGATGGTCGTATGATCTTCATAAGAATCCTGAGAAATAAATGTATTAGACTTATTTGAGAAATGAGGGAAAGGCACAGAAAAGTTAAATGATTTGTTTAAAGCAAGACAGTTAATAACAGAGCCAAAAATATCACTTTGGTCCCTTGGTATCATTCTATCTCATCCGGCTGTCTCCTTGAATAAATCATACAACCTCAAGAATAACTTCTTGCACAGTGAAGGTTTGTTGCATGATTAAAAGAAATGAGGTACTAAAAATTTGTCTTGATGTGTCAGATTAAAGATGGCCACCAATTCTTTACTATTTCTCCCATGAGGAGGCACAGTGTATTCCTCCAGTACCTTTGTTTCTGGTCTGGCCTTCATGACTTTCTTAACCAATAGATGAAGTGGAATCCCCATTCCAAGGCAAGGCTGCAGCTTCCACCTCACCTCTGGAACATGCAGTCTCAGAGCCTTTAGCCACCATATAAGAGATCAGACTACTCTTAAGAGACCATGTGGAGAGACCTTGAGACTGATTAAAGAGGGGAAAATGTTCAGCTGAACCCAGCCTTCCAGCCATCCCCACCAAAATGGCCTCTTACATTCTCCAGATCTACCTTGCTATTAATTGATGCCAAACGGAGCAGAAGAATCAACAATCGCGTCCTGCTTGGATTTCTATCCTACAAAACCATGAAATATAATAAAATGGTTGTTGTTATAGCCACTAAGTTTTGGGGTAGTTTGTTACACAGCAATAGATAACCAGAACACTGCTGAAAACACTAAAAGAAAAAACACTAAAGGAAGTGCTATTGAACTCAGTATTAAACCGCCAGTAAAATCGCCAGCTGCAGTGTTCATCTAAATAGCCATTGTTTCTATTCCCAAATGAACTCTACTCTTTAGGCTTAAGAGTCACAATGAACTCTGGGCTCTTTTAAACTACTAGTCAGTTAACCAGGTGTCTGGGGAGAAGAGTAAACTTCATACCCTTTAATCCTCTCCTCTTGATCTAGTTGTTGGTTATCATCCCATGACTGTCCTTCAGACCTCATACCATCTGTATCATGTTCTCATCTTAGTCATTGACAGTCTTCAGGGAAACTCTCCCCACCTTCTCTGTGACTTCAACACCTGCTTCTAAATCTTCCTTTCTATCCCTTCCATTGTTGTTATCATCAACGACTTCAATATCCAGATTCTTGACCCTTCTGACATTCTGCCCTCATGGTTATCTAACCTCCTTAATTCTATTTAATTTATCTTCACTTGTCTTTACCCCTTCCCTGGTATATTTGTCTTTGACCTAGTCATTCTCGGGAAGTATTAAATCTCATCTCCAATTTCTCTCTCTGACCACAATCTCCTTTCATGCACTCCTAAAATATAGGAATTCTCCAAAGTTTGCCCTTAGTTTTTCTCTTCTCTTTACATTATTTCTCTTCTAGTGTCTTCCTCATTGCCTTGAAGTTGATGACCCAGGTCAAGATTTCTCATATCAAGTTAAAAATTGCATGTTCCTGTAGTCAAACCCTATATATTCAACATAACATGAATTTTACTTTTCTTTCCTGTTCCTAACATCCCTGTTTCTGTATATTTCACAACCAGTTTTCTAAAGTCTGGACTCTAATCCCTAGGCCATCTAAACTCTTTCCTTCCTGGATCTGACCTCTTCAGCCTCATCTGATTTCCCTTTCCTTATTTTTTCGCTGTTCCAGCCGTACTGTACTTCCCTCAGTTTCCTAAATAAATCTCAGTCTCTCCCAACTCTGGTCCCTCCCGTATGCAACTCCTTTTCTTTCCTAGAATGTTCTTCCCTCTTTCTTCTCCTAGCTACCTCCTGTTCACCTTCTGTATCTGTGACTGTCACTGTTACTTGTCTCCCTCACAGCCCTTTCCCTCTTCCCCTTTGCTGACAGAACCCTCCTCCCAGTTTCATTCAGATACTGATCATAGGTAGACTTCATGAGCCCTTCTCCATGTGCAATGTTGAATGTTTATTAATAACAAGCCCATAGTAGTAATTTTTCGCCTCTGGTTGGTTTGGGTGTTAGCACATGAATGATGTGTGTCAGTCAGGGTATATTCAGGAGACAGAAACCATATCAGTTATTTTAACAGAAAGATTTGATATTCTGATTACTAGATATTGGAGAACCAGAAAAGCTAAAATGGAATAATCAGGTATCATTTAGGAAATAACTGCAGGAAGAAGCAAAGAGAAAAAGTTGGAATTATTAAACTTAGAAGTACAGAGATGGGGGGGTCCATGGAGCTGGGCCCCAGATAGCTGCAGAACAGACTCTGCCCAGCTGGCGGTAGTGTTTCTGAAAGAGTGTAATAAGGTTAGTTCTGGTAATGTGGCCAGTCAACAAACTGAAATTATTTTGCTCCTCCTCCAGGAACAAACTCTTGCTGCCAGACTGAAGAAACATTGTTGGGCGTACCCTCACAAGAACAGAAAGTAAGCAGGAAGGAAAAAATTCCTTCTGTCTCCCCCAGCTTCACAGTCTCTCTCTAGCACCCTCTATTGGCAGAGCATAACAGGTAGCAAGAACCCCTTGTTCCCAAGCAAGTGCCACCCATATTCATTTTTCTTTCAAGCATTTTTTTATGCCATTCCTTTGGATTGCCCCATATACAGACTCCTCTCATAACTTCATAATCCTCTCCATCCTACATGGTCCAGCTCACAACCTACTATGTCCATTATACTTGCCAATTTAATGTGACTTTCTCCTTCACTGATTTGCATGCCTCTTTTATGATGTTTATTTTCTGCCGCCTGTTATAGTGAGTTATGTACATGCCTTGACTCAGACATTAAAAGCATGGATTTGGAATCAGACAGAACAGGGTTTAAATCCTAGGTCCATTACTTAGTAGCTCTGTGTCCTTGGATAAGTTATTGAAACTCTCTAAGTCTCAAATTCCACATGTATTAATTCAGAAACACAAGGTTCTTGCACAATCTCTGCTCAATAAAATTCCTTTACTGAATACAGTTAAAAAGATCTCTGTGTGTTTTAGTGATCTCTCAGACAGTATTACAATATATCTGAATGTTAATTGTTTTACATAATATCCTTACGTATTAGTAAACAAGGTGTAGGCATGTCACTGGAAAGACTGCTCTGTAAATTTGGTAAATTAAAATGGAAATAAATAGAGTGCATTCTCTTCTTTCTTGAAGAGTTAGTACCACTAGATTCCTTTTGATTCTTTTGCAGAATGACAGACTGAAACAAATGGCTCATTTCAAAGCATGATAGACTTTCGGGTTCTAGCCATTGAGAGTTTCTACCCAACAATTTTGGATGCATTTTCACCAGTAGAAGTCAAAGTCCTATCGTCTATAGCTTTATAAATTATAAATAACTCATAAAAAGATTTAACATAGCTTAAAAGAGAACATAACTTATTGTTACATTTTGTTTATGACACATATGCTTAGAAGACTGTTAGGAGAAAATATAGAATTCTGATAATGTTGAATTTGGGGGATCCAAAGAAATCCCAGGGATTTGTTGGCTAATCTTTTGTCCTTTCAGAAATTTGCTATTAATCATTAGAAATAGAATTTTCTTAACTTTTCTGCAGCTGTTTCAGATTGGAATTGGTGCTGTCCCGCCAAAGTCTGGCTCTGTAAGAGCCTACTGCATTTAACAACAATGACAGGGAGGGGAGGAAAATATCACCAACCTGGACGTGGGCCAGACTGAATGGGAATTAAGTTCCTGCTGTTTTATTCTTATTGTGGACAGAAAATGGTCCAGGTAAAATAATGAAAGTTTTGCATAGTCTAAAGGGAATTTAATTTGCCTAAAAGCCTAAGCTTTTTCTAAAATATGGTGAGGTGGGATAAGGGGTTAAGGTAAAAGAGAGTTTTGGGGATAAACTGGAAAGAGAAGCATGTCAAATATTGAAATCTAAATTTTATATGCATAGTTTAATGGGTTTTTGAAAGCAAAGCTTAAGTTTCCCTGCTATGCTTTAGAGTTTTTCAAGAGTGAATTGCATCTTTCCTAAAAGCAGGTTTAACCTCTAGTAATAAGGATACAATCTAATCTCCTGCAAGGACTATATTAGGAAAATAAAGGTCGTATTATTCCACATGGTTTGAAAGTGAATGGAAATTCTACCCCCAGCTCCATCAAGATTGGCTTAACCACCAACGTAAATTACTCTTATTTGGTTATTGATGTCATATGCTAATGCTTTTTGAAGCAAGAACAGACAACCAGTTCAACTTTGTAGTGAAGCAGACATGGGCCTCTGTGCTGTTTCAAGCTTGGTGATCTTGGGCAAGTTTCTTCATTCCTCAGCCTCAATGTCCTCCTCTGTAAGAAGTAATAATGCATAGGTTGCAGAGTTGTGAGAGGCCTGTAAAGTGCCTAATACAGTTCCTATAGGACAGAGGACACATTCAATAAGTGATAGCTAGTATTGTTGTTATATTTTTGTAGTGTTCAGTCTGAATTATAGGTCCCAAAGAGGCTTTAATTAAAAGGTAATAACATATTTCTACTATACCTATAATGGGAGAAGCTTACTGCATACCTCTGTATAGAATAGAATTAACTATATAAGATTTTCACCTGCTTCCACTCTGAATTCATTCATAATTCTGAGTTACCTTCACTGAATTTATTTCTATTTACTGGTCTCTGTCAAGTCAGCAGTGGGGAAAGCAAGGCTGACTCTTCCTTAGGCCTCACATTTTCTTAATACTGTTATGGAGAAAACACCAAAAAATGGCCAGTACCAGCTTGGCAGTCTTAGGAGGAGGCAAAACTATTAGACAAAAAGGTTTTCTGAATGTGATCTTTATTTTGAAACTGTGCTGGAAATTATAGAGCTTGCCTTTTCTATTCCGTTAGCCCCCTGAAGTTAATTGAAGCTAAATTACATAGTGCAAACTTAGACGAGGAGACTCCTAGGAAATGTTTCCCGCTCTCTATAATGTATTATTCTACATGCCAACTTTGAAAATTGCAGAACTGAATAATTAAAGTTCAGCTGGGTCATAAGTAAGGTAACAAGATATAATTAATTCTCTACAATTTAAAACAAGCTATCTTTCCTTTGCGTTCTTGTTCCAGGTCCAATGAGGAATAGCTAAGAACAGACGGGGTGTGGCGGCAGTGTGGGGAATCCCAATTTTTGTAAATAAAATGAATCTTGTATTCTATTCTGATTCATGTATATGCCCAAAGAAATGAAGGCCAGGAGGCCACTTCATTGTATGATTGAAGAAATAAAGCCTACTAACAGTCTCTCCAAAGCATTCTAATATTGTTTCCTTGTACACTTGTTGATTTTTACTTGATTGTAATTATTCATTCTTACCAGAAAGAAATTTTTATCATATCAAAGTAATTTTTCTCACCCTTTTTTCACCTCCCTCTCTCTAATCTCATGGTTGACTGAAAAAAATGAATAAATAAATTCTTAAGAGGCCAAACTCAGGGCCTTTTGGTGATACAGAGGGAATCCAGATGTTCACCCTGCCCCCACATCCTATAAAGGATTTCATGGAATTTGTGCTGGTCATAATATGTCTCCTAAAAGGAATAAAACTCTTTTACATTTACAGATTATATTAAATTAAGTTTCTACCTTTTGTTTCGAATAACAGATGAAAAACACATCTTTCAGTGATGGCTTGTTCCCACTCTTGACTAGATTCTGTATGTTCTCATAGGTGCACTATCTCAACATGATGTCATTTAAAAATTTCTTTTCAAGTCT
Organism: Tapirus indicus; assembly: GCA_031878705.1. Lineage (NCBI taxonomy): Eukaryota > Metazoa > Chordata > Mammalia > Perissodactyla > Tapiridae > Tapirus > Tapirus indicus. Next base: position 46,581,516 of record CM062925.1, read on the forward strand.
ATACTTTTGTGCCTCTAGCTAGTTGTATGGACACATTGCTCTGTTCTGCTGCCCTTTTAGGGGAAGGTAGATGTCAGGATGGGCACCAGCATAGGACAATAGATGGTAGGATGCAGTTCCATTTGATGTGACTTAATTTAACTCTGTGAAACTTATTTTTTTCTTGACAAATTTCAGACATTTATGTTTCAGAATTGTAATGGACTACTTTCTCCTAGCATTTTTCTAACTTTAAAAGATGTATTTTAAAATTTTATTTGTGAAATATGCTTGTGGTAATGAATAAGAGTATTCATAAAACCCACACGCATTTAATAATTTTCCAGCACCATGAACTGTTCCCTCATATGACCCTACCCACACTGGGACATAACTGAATGAACAAGTGGATCTTGCATTATATTTTTAAAGTTAAAACAACACACAGGAAGTTTTAAAAATGAAATTCTTTATTGCCGTCTCCAAAGTAAAGCACGCAGACTCTAACCTATAGAAATTCAAGCCCAATAAATAAAAAAAGAACATGAGTAAGCTCTAAGGAGTCCCAGAAAATACAGAGGGTGGGATAGAGAGATAATCCCCAAAGCAGGACACCCCTACATTGGAAGAGGAATTTGAACAGGAAAGTCAATGAAGTATATTAGTTTAGTAACTGATTTAAGGAGACAAGCCATTCTGAACCCCTGTTTTATGGACGAGTGAAATTCTGAAATTTGAGATAGGTCTTCATGAATTCCAGGGCAGCAACTACTAGCAAATAAAATCACAGCTGGGACCTTACTTTAAAAAAGTCTGGATTTTTTTAGTGGGTTAAAAGTGGTAGCGATTCTTAAGATAAAAATCTTCTAGAAATGTAAGGTTGGTTTAAATTTTACGTTTGCCTAACTGACTATGGAAACTTAATCTATGGTATTCTATTTGCTGAGAAAAAAAGAATAAAAAAAATTAAAAGAATGTATAAACTATCCAAGGTAAAACAAAATCTCTGTCCAAGTTTTTCTGAAAATATAGGTTTTGTTTGAAGGATAAAAGCTTTCAATTATTACACTCTGGCTCTGCCAAGAGAGCAAACACAAGCAGACAGCTGAATTTATGAGACTGTCAGTGTCATTTTACCTAAAACAGAACTTCCCTCCCATATCTATTCTCACCCTCTGAGATATGGGATTAAGATGCTATTCTCACTTTCTGGGATAAGGGATTAATAGTTCTGCACTGTTATTTCTCATTCTTTATAGCTCTATTACAATGCTCCATTGAGAATATAATTTTACATGTAAAACTACAGGAGAAATTGAATCAAAGAATTAATGAGCAAAAAGATGTAAGAAAAGAAAACTCTGTGAGCCACAGAATATATTTATAAAATCTTCGTGTCATTTACTTAAATACTTTATATGATTAGGAATAATACAAAGAGGAGACTTGGTAGAAAGTAATTTTGTACCAGACATGTCAATCACATGGAATGTGCCCACAGCCCTTGCTGAGAGTACAGCCATGACCAGCTACATTCTGAACCCTGAGACCCTTCCCAGAGGACCACAACGGATCGGACCAAGGATGGAAACCTGACCCAAGGGCTGCCAATCCATAGATGGAGCAGAAGCCCACTACTTTGTCAAGCATGAAAAGCCCTGTCCAACTAGAGACAGTAGTGATTATCTAGACCTATCAGATGCTCTTTCTCTCAGGAATTTGACCTAAGAATATGAAAAGAATCAACTAGACAGCAACAAGAATGAAAGTAAATTGATACAAAGGGAAACAGACATACTCAGAATAGCTTCGAAATGATCACGCTGCTGACGAAACCAAAGCTGCCTGGGGTCCAGGACACCATCAGATCCAGTACCAACGAGACCAGACTTAGATTCCTGTCAAAATTCTCTCTCTCACACATATCTTTATAATAAACATACATTACAAAAGCTAGCCTAAGCAAGTTGTGAATTCCTGTAGTCAAAATAGCCTAAATTGGGGCCGGCCTAGTCGTGTAGTGGTTAAGTTTGCACACTCCGCTTCGGTGGCCCAGGGTTCGCTGGTTTGGATTCTGGGCATGGACCTATGCACTAGGCTTATCAAGCCATGCTGTGGCAGGCATCCCACATACAAAGTGGAGGAAGATGGGCACAGATGTTAGCCCAGGGCCAATCTTCCTCAGCAAAAAGAGGAGGATTGGCAACAGATATTAAGCTCAGAGCTAATCTTTTCTCTCTCTCACACACACACACACACACACACACACACACACACACACACACACACACACACACACTAGCCTAAATCATGCAGAGAGGGGATGACAACAATAAACTGACCTTTACAGCGTAGTGGTTGTGTAGAGTGCTGCTATGTACTGGGGATGGCAGGGGGAGCTTACTATAATGTGCTCTGATTCGAGGGGTGGAAAATAAAACAATAAACAGTATGAAGTACACCAAGTGCCAAATACTTGGTATTCTCCAAAAACCTTATTGGAAAGGAGCATGTTAGTACTGGTGTACTAGTTAAGAATGCAGGCTTTGGATGCCCATGTGTCTGAATACAAATCCCAGCTGACTATGCCATTTGGTGGCTAAGTAAATTTGGGCAAGTTACTTAACCCAGTGGTTCTCAAAGGGTGGTCTCCAGACCAGTGGCCTCTCTTGGAACTTATTAGGAATGCAAATTCTCAGGCCCTCCACTACACCCACCAAGTCATAAACTCTGGGAGTGGGGACAACAATTTTTATCTTAACACGCCCTCCAAGGGACACTGGCGCACACTGAAGTCTGAGAACTATGAGTTAATCTGTCTCAGGATCTTGGTGATGCATTATCAAAACTAAACGTTATGTAATAACGGGGTCCAGAAATGGCAGCTAATTTATTATTATTGAAGTGCAGAGGAGGAGGTTGTACTCGAGCTGAGTTTAGAGGGTGGGTAGGATTAAGTAAATATGGAGGAGGATGAGGCCATTCTAGGAGGTGGAAATGTATACAATATTTTCAACGGTCAGTGACTAAAGATTTCACTAGATTGGAGTCAGGTAGATTCTGGGCAATGTTTGCAAGTAGACAGATCTGGGTTCAAATTCGAGCCCACCAACTACATCCTCTGTGATCTTGGATGATTTCCTTAACTGGAATAAATTTATTTAAAATTGGGATAATAATTCTAAAGTTTATTGGGAAGATTAAATGAGATAATATATGTAATGTTCATATGAGAATGCTTGGTATTTACTAAATATTAGCTATTGTTATTATCTTTATTAATACTATCTGTTCTTTGCTAAATTCTTTCTCTTCTGTTTTCTGTTTGTTTTGTTTTTAAATGGTTAATTCCTCCTCATCCTTCAGGACTTTGCTTAAATGTCTTCTCAATGAAACTTCCATGATTAAATAAGGCAAATAGTAACCTCCCTTGCCATTCTCTATCTGGGATCCTGCTTGTTTTCTTCTTTCTTTCTTTTTTTAAAGTATTCTCCTTAATTAGCAAGCAAGGACTTTTGATTGTAGTATTCCCTCTTAGAACAGTGCCAATATGGTAGAACTAATATATATTTGTTTAATAGATGAATGAATTATTATCATTGATACAAATGTCCATGGGAATTATACTTACCTATGGGATCTTTGAGCAAATATTCAACTTGCATCAAGCCACATTCTCTAAAACTATCTTAATTGTTCCTCTGGCCAAAGGCAGATGATGAAAAGGACCATCTGGAAGAAGAAAATTTTTTTCTGTTTGTGATGATTTGGTGACAGTGATCAAAACAAAGTCATCCAGATACATATTTACCAAAGATCACAACTTGCATGCTTAATTTTTACACATTTCTTTGCCTCTCCTTTCCTGTTTGGTAAATTCCTCAAATATACATTCATAAGTTTTTCTGGAAAGATGTTTCTTTTTTTAGCAAGAAGCATGTTTTTTCTTTTTTTATTAGGGTAATATTGGTTTATAATGTTATATAAATTTCAAGTGTACATCATTATATTTCAATTTCTGTGTAGACTGCATCATACTCACCACCCAAAGACTAATCACCATCCGTCACTATACACATGTGCCCTTTTACCCCTTTTGCCCTCCCCCCACCCTCCTCCCCACTTCCTCTCTGGTAACCACCAATCTGTTCTCTATATCTATGTGTTTGTTTCTTGTTATTGTTGTTTTTAATCTTCCCAAATGAGTGAAATCATACGGTACTTGACTTTCTTTGTCTGGCTTATTTCTCTTAGCATAATACCCTCAAGGTTCATCCATGTTGTCACAAATGGCAAGATTTCATCTTTTTTTATGGCTGAGTAGTATTCCATCGTATATATATATATATATATATATATATATATATATATATATATATATATATACCACATCTTCCTAATCCATTCATCTGTTGATGGGCACTTAGATTATTTCCAAGGCTTGGCTATTGTAAATAATACTGCAATGAACATAGAGGTTCATGTATCTTTTTGAATTAGTGTTTTCATGTTCTTTGGCTAAACACCCAGAAGTGGAATAGCTGGATCATATAGTAGTTCTATTTTAATTTTTTTGAGAAATCCCCATACTATTTTCCATAGTGGCTGCACCAGTTTGCATTCCCACCAGCAGTGTATGAGAATTCCCTTTTCTCCACATCCTCTCCAACACTTGCTATTTTTTGTCTTTTTAATAATAGCCGATCTGACAGGCTTGAGGTGATATCTCATTGCAAGCTGCCATATTTTAAGTTATGTTAATTCCTACTGAAATTTCTGAAAGTGAGAAATCAACAAACCTCCAGCAAAGGCCTTTTTAAAAAGCACATACTTAAGGGAGATATTTGTGTCCTACTATGTCTGAGAATATTTCTCCTATTCTTATTGGAGAAATTCCCTTCCTCACAAAATTTTGCAAGATTATTTTAATAAATTCAGAACTCTAGTACATTCATACATGTCACACATTCATGGTTAATATAAAAGAACATGTTTAATTTCTTAAAAGATTAGCATATAGAAGAATATACAGTCATTACATTATTCTAAAGAACAGAATCGAAGCATACATTTTTTCAAAGGTTAAGTGAAGTATGAGAAAAATATATGGGGGAGATCTTTTTCTTTCTTAGTGAATTGTTTGTAGAAACCTAAATTTCTCCAGTGCATAAGCAAAGGTGCTGCTGCTTATGATTCACATTATCTTCCACAGGTAGGATATATGTGAGGGGGACATGTGCAGTGACATAGTTCAAGACTCACGTTTGAGGCATGTCAGTCAATTCTCAGAAGCTTGAGGCAGCACAGAAGAGGTAGGAGTGGGACCTGCTAATGAAAACTCCTCTGGGAGGACAGACACTAGGGGAACTGGGGGTGTTGCTGGGGTACCTTCTGGAACTTGCCCTGTGCTCTGAGAAAAGTGTGTGGCCAACTCTAAGCAAAGACTCTACTTGCAAGTAAGGTCACATTTATAAGTACTGGGAGTTAGGACTCAGACATGTGTTTTTGAGGGTCACTGTTGAACCCATTACACCCAGATTCCCCTAATTTTAACATCTTGTACAACCATAGTATAATTATCAACTGAAAAGTTAACATTGGTACAATACTATAAACTACAGATTTATCTGGATACAACCAGTTTTTCCATTATGCAGGAAAGTGTTAAGCCATCAGGCCAGAGTTGCTCAAATCTTGCACATTCCAAAGAAAGGCCTATCCTCAGGACTGGCCCTTGACTTGACTAGAAGGTAACCTCTGATATTCTGTTGACATGTCTTTTTACTGGTGATGTCAATCTTGATTACCTGAATAAGGGGGTATTTGCTAGATTTCTCACTGTAAAGTTATTATTTTTCCCTTTCTAATTAAAAAATATTGTTTGTGGGGGTGGGGGTGGAGATACTTTGAGACTATGCTAAATCATCTAATTTCAAATATTGGCAATGAATGCACATTTTTAAGAAATACAATGTAAGCCCCCCAGAAAGTTATCTCAGGGTTACTTCAGTTCAGGGTCCACCTCTAGACAAAAGCAAGAATGGGTGGGAACTGGGCTACCAGGTGGGGTAAGACTATGGAACTTTCAAGTAGGCTTGAGGTGGGGGAAAAGGAGATTTAGGAAACAAACTGATGCACAGCAGTCAGGGCTGTGTCACCCAAACACTGTCTAGGAAAGAATCTGAGGCTATCCGCTGTCAGATTTGTCTGGGGCAAAGGTAGGGTGGCCTTCAGCTAATGTGGCTGTATTTGCCGTCTTGGTGAGATTTGGCCTAGGAACAGCTGTGACACAGGAGCAAGTCAGTGGCTCTGCTATCAACATTGCTCCATGTTTTAAATCAGCTGTGCACTCATTGAACTTCAAACTATCCTCTGGGCTGTCATTCCTCTTCAGTGTTATGAGCCTTTGATACCATGAATCATATAACAAACTGTTCCCAGCATACTCTAACGTGGCTAGGCACGTCATGACTTCTAGGAATGGCTAGTAGGAGGGCAAAAGGAGGAGAGCAGAATAATTTTAGATCTTAACATAATTGTAGAGGAAGATTGTAAAGACACATGACCAACATAGGTTTTGATTTTCTGTTTCTTTTATTTGTGATGGGCTGCCTTCCCTATTATTAAGAATAATGAAGGGTAATCCTCAAATAAATACCTTTTCTGTTAGTATAATATAATAGGTTTTTGGTGACTTTAGATCATAAAGAAAAAATAGATTTTGGTAAAGCATTCAAGATTCAAATGATGGGTTCCACCATGACCATTTCAGATTTATTTCTTTGCGATTATTCTTGAAAACTTAGGAAATCTATCCAATAATCAGTCAATCACAAATCAAGATCCCTCTTTTTATTTTCAGGCATGAATCTTGCTTTTCAAAGCTTACTGGTTTTTAACTAGCAGAGATCTCAGCTTTTTCAACAGGGAAATCCACATGTCATAGATAAAAGAAAAGAAGAGGAAAATTAGAACATTTTTTCACCCATGTTATTCCTTTCAGGTGGCCTGATAAAGAAGTTCAGTGATAGAAATTGGAAAGATTTTTGTCTGGGTTTTTGATAGGACCCACAATTTAAATTCACTCCGTGGATCACAGATATGATATTTATAGTTTTGTTATTTCTTTCATTAGGAACATGATTACAAAATGCATGCTCTTAATCTCATTTTAATTTCTTCAATGATAGCTTGGCAAACAAAGACAATTGTGTCATTTTGGATGCGGTTCAGCTATCCGATGAATGCTCAATCAAAATTTGTTTGATCTAAGCCCTCTTGTTGGCTCAGCTGATAAGTTAACTCCAAGTGATTGCCGTGAAGGGAAGCATCACAAGCCCTATCCTATTGTTGGAAGGCATGTTCTTGGCAAGAAAAGAAGCCCACATCTGTGAAGTCTATAAGCGTGTCCTCTTGTTTTTTTTCTAAGATCATTGTTTTCTATTTTATTATACCTAACTACACATCCAGTTGGAATTCAATCCCTGTGGCCTCAAATACTTGCATTTGAATTGACGGATGATTAAACATGGGTTTGAAACTGTCGTCTGAGTTCCTTTTTGGCACTAATGTTCTGTCAGTCAGCTTAAGTTCCCAAAACCAGTTCCTGCTCCAGTCCATGTTTGTGTCAATACAAACTCTTGATCAAGAAGAGAACTTTTTATTTTCCATACGGTGGCCACATGTCTCCCCCACCCTCTAGCCACTCCATGTTTGGGTGAGTTGTTTGCATATAAAAAAATGACTTTCCATTGAAAATTTTGCATTGAAAAATTTTGCATTGAAATTTTGTAGCAAGAAATTTTTTTACAACCTCTGGAAAGTCACTTAATGAGATTGTTTTCATTTGTAAAATAAAAGGAGTAGAATAGAAGCAGATAATTTCTAAGAAGCTTTCAAATTCTGAAATTTTTTAAATTGAGAGCTTTTAAATATACCGTGTGATTCAAGAATTTATCCCACCTGTATTATCTTTGTTCTAGATAATGTTGTCTTTTAGTGTTATGCATTCAATGTAAACGATTTTTTTCAAGTAATGATCTCATTGCAGCTACAGTTACCTAAACTTGCCCTAAGCAAATCATGTGTTACTTATCTTCACAGATATGCCTTTTTTTCTTTTCATCTTATTATAAACTATGTTATCCAAAAGTATACATTGTACTTAGAATGCTTTTGGAATTCAGGGAATGTTTAGTAATAATTTTTTAAATAGGAGTACCTCGTGTCACAACATATCTGTTTTCCTTTCAAATCCGTATCCAGCCATATTTTTCAGTTTCTTAAATATTCTGCACATTTCCTTTCACTTCTAAGTCTCCAAAATAACCTGAAATGCAGCAGAATCACCACAAAGCAGGATCAAAAAAGAAGTAAAAGCGTTTTGGATTGCTTTTTGCAACAAACTAACTATATCTTTACAAAAAGGTGCTTGATAAAATATTGATATTATATATTAAAATAATTTCAGGAAAGAAAGTAAAAAAAAATGGAGACACCCTGGATGTTTGAGAGTCCTTAGATAGAGTTATATCGACTAAGTTCAAATATCAGTGGTAGGAAATCCCTGGGGCCCGACTCACACAGATTTCTCCCTTTGAAAGTGGACATCTGGTGACTCCAGCTTTTGACTTGAAACAGTCGTCGGGGAAGTTTCAACCACAATTCCACAGGATTCCTTCACAGGCTCTTTATGGTCTTGCTTCTTTCCTTGCTGGCACTAAGCAGGTGACATATATTCCACACTGATAATCGAATCGGTGTCATCTGGCTTGGGGCCTCGCTTCTCTTGCCATTTCTGGTGCCCTTTTAGCCTCTCCTCGCATTTTACGTTTGCCACATTGAACCATCTCAAATAGCTCCAATAAAGAAAACATTTTGCCTTTCTCTTCCTTTTAATGCTTTCACTTCCCCTATGCAACATTTTTTCTCTTTTATTTTCAAGTTACGTATCAGGATTTCCCAGAGGGCATCTGGTCAACCATTCTAGTCTCACTAATATTTGCTGGATTCACTATGTGCATATAGTTTCAAATAACTTCTAGGGTACTTGTATGTACGTATTTACTTAATATGAAGGCTTTTAAATCAGTGATATGGACTAATCATTTAAGGTCGTTCAAAACGCAAATGTCATAAAACTCACCACACGGATCACACTTTGGTTTAATTATTTTTTAGTGGCTTTTTTTCCTAGTAGTACTACAAGCACCATGAGGTCAGAATGCTGTTTTGGTTTGGCTTGGTTTACTTTTGTATCCCCCAGTGTCTAGCAAAGTGCCTAGCACATAAGAGCTCACTGAATTCTTGTTGCTACTGAATGTTGATGATGCTGATATTCACATAACTTTAAACAATGATGATATTTATTGAGACTTCTATGCATAATACAAATAAGAATGCTGGTGGATTATTAAAGAAAATCTTTAATACATGACTGAGATGGAAGAAAATTAAGGGAATTTCTAAGGAAGTTTCTCCTCAAAGGATATGCCCATCTTTTAAAGTCCAGAATCTGAATTATAATGGGCCACATGTGAGAGATGGACATAAGACGAGGCCTGGGGTCAAAGCAAGACTGGAGGTTATTTAAGAGATTTCCACATAAAACCAAGTACTCTGAAAGGCAACATCTTCACTGATTGATGTAACTCTCTCACAGTAAAGGAAAAAAACCCAAAAAACAAAAAACCAGGCCCATGGAACTAGAGAGTACTGATATACTCCTTAGCTCTGCATAGAACAGAATAAGGAAAACAGCTCCACTGAGAAATTGTAATCCCAGTTCTGCACTCACTCAGGTTGGGAGTCAGAATTCGTGCTGCTTGTGTGACCCTTGAGGGGAAAAAACCCAAAAAACCCAAAACCTAGAACTTGAAAATGTTATTTAACGTGATTCTAGATTGACAGTACTCCCAGATGTCAGCCAGAAGCAAATGCTGACCCTCTCTGGAGATAATAAATTTTAAACCCAGGCTTCAAAGAATTCTCCCAGATTATGGTTCAACAGAACATTATCTCACCATTAAAAAAGCCACTAGTTCACAAGAAAAATTATTACAAGTAAGAGTCATGGAAACAACAAAGGTCAGAATCAGATTGGCAAGAATTGAGAATTAGAGATGAAAACTACAGTATATAAAGTATGTTCACTATGTTTAAAGAAATTAAAAGTACAATTAAGAAACAAAAGAATATAAAAGTTAGGTAGTCGTATTTAAAAATGAATCAGGTGAAATTTTTAAAAATGAAAATGAAATAATTCAAATTAGAAATTCATTGGAATGGCTAAACAGCAGATTTGACATAGCTAAAGATAAATAATCAACTGGAAGACCTATGTGAAGAAAGTATCCAGCCTATGGTACAGAAAGAGAAAATAAAGAAATTGTATGACAGAACTGTAAAGAGACAAACAAAGCAAGAAAATTCAACATACTTCTAATCAAAGTTCTTGAAGGAACGATTAGAAAGAATGAGTTAGAAACAACTTTCTTTAAAAATAGCTGAAAAAAATTTTCAGAATTGATGAAAGATACCAACCCACAGATTCAGAAAACCCAACAAGTGTTAAATAAAAATGATTAAAGAAAGAAAAATATATATCTAGTCTCATCAAAATGCAGAACACCAAAGACAGAGATTTTTTTCTCTAGAAAATATTTTTATTTTTTCTGCTTTTATTATTTTTATTTTGTTAATATGTCTTTATCGCAAGTCTTATTAAACACAACAAAGAGTTTTTTAAACAGATAGAAAGAAAAGAGAGAAAGTCATCATTCAGTAATACCTAAGAGCAAGAATTCTGGAGCCAGAGAGACTCTGCTCAAATACTGGCTCAGACCCTCACTAACTGGGTGACATTAGACAAAAGAGTGAACTCTCTGTGCTTTAAATAATTAATTTGTAAAATAAGAATGACAATTATAGTACCTAACTCATACTCATAGAGTTGTTATGAGGATTAAATAAGCTAATACTTGTGAAGTGCTGAGAACAGAATCTAGCATGTGGCAAATGCTAGATGAATATTGTTTAAGTAATAAATAAAATTTAAAAATACAACAGAATAACAATTAGACAGCTGACTTCTCAACAGCAGCAATGGAATATAACAGAATAATATATTTAAAGTTGTGAAAGAAAATAACTATCCATCTAGAATTGTGCACCTAGAAATGTGTCAAAGATATTTTTAACAAAACAAAGAATAAACAAACTCTGACAGTCCAATGGACTCTGTGCTAAATTCCTTCTAAAGGATGTACTTAGGAGGAATAAAAGATCCCAGAAGAAAGGTCTGAGATGCAGAAGCCAATGCTGAGCAGAGAAAATGGTATACAAGAGGGTAAATCTAAACAAATGTTGACTGTTTAAGAATAGGACAATAATTTCTTAATCAATTTGGAAGAAAATACTGGATAACAACGGCATATAGTTACGAATGAGGTGACAGGAGTTAAAGCATTCTGAGATCCCTTTTCTCTTTGAGAGGAGGGTAAAACATTGTCTAACTTTACAATATGCAAAGGAAAATATGCAAGATAAAATTTCTTGGGGAACCTAGAGAAACTCTAAGAATAGAACTGGAGTGTATAATAGGAAGAGACAAGAGAGTGCCTGACTGCTTGGAGTGAAATCAACCCTCTGCAAGACCTGCAGTAAGACCACCCCTCTACAGGCCATCACTGCAGGGGGCAGGACGCTGCCTGCACTTTCAAGTAAGACCACACTTGGTAGGACTCTGGGTCTCCATCAGCAGGAGTCACTGGCAAGAACTGACACCCTCCTGACCCTCAACACTTGCAGCTTCTGTAGCAATCACAGCCTCTCTGCCTTGGGATCATTGGGCTAAACGGCATTTAGCCTTTCATCTCTGTTCATGTCAGTCACCACAAAAAGCAAGAATTCGAAGGTCATCCCTTATCCACTGGATTCTAATTCCCATATGAGTTTGTATATTGCCTTTTCTGATTGCTTCCCATTTTCTGAAGCCTTCCACCTCTTCTATGAACATTCTCCTCACATTCTTGCTTTAATTAAAACCTGGCTATTCCTTGGTGATCTTGCTTCTCTTTCGGTCCTTGGAGAGGCCCCAGGAGGAAGGAAATGAGTTAGTGAATAGTTAACTAGCCTCTGCCTTAGTCTCTTCTTCGGGCACCAACTATCTGTTTTGTTCTTCCTCCCACGCACTCATCCCCCTTGGAAGGAGACAACCCAAATCCCATTCATTTACTGCATCTGTTACAAAGGTCAAGATCTCTACATGCTGCATGGCATAGCACTGTTCATCAGGTCTAAACATGGCTCCTGAGACCTATAAACGAAAGACAGATTTATGGCCTCTATCCTTCCAATACATCCCCTAACACACACACACACACACATACACACACACACACACACACACACACACACACCCACCCATGCACAATGGTGGGGCAGGGACAAGATAATTACAATCCAAATTTCCACTTTGAAAAGGGAAATTCATAGTGATGATGGAAGTCTGAGGGGTAGGCATCGTCAGAGCCTTTTACCCTGGGTGAATTGAGTTCCTTGATTAGACCTACTTCTGCTCTCTGGCAGGAACACCTTTGTGACCTCTAATTACACTTTCTGGGAGGTTTGTCCTTGCCTATTATCTTCCATGGCCACAAATGAAGTAGATTTAGGAGAGTATGACTTCTGGGGCTGTAAAGCTTTTGTAGCCCACTCCATTCTGGCACAGATTTGGAACTCCAAGGATTGTTTTGTGGTCCAAACATTCAAAGCCTTTTTCAGTTGAGGTTTGTTGCTTCTTTGTCAATACAATACAATTCATTCCCTTGAAAACTTAGTAGGCTTTGGACTGACTTGCTTCCATTAGTTTTATGTGTCAGTAAACATATCCACATCCTTCCTTGGATGAAATACTCAAGCCTGCAGTCTTTGCTCCCTCGCCTCCAGGCCTCTCTCTCAGCAGAATGGCACCAACCGTGAAGCCATTAGTTTTCACGGGGGAAGGCCACACCCTTAATGTGATCATTGCCACAGGGCTGAGTCTTAATGGGGCTTTGTTGTTCAAGGGATTTTTGTTCTTATTTCCTGTGTTTGGAGTTGGTAGCAGTGAACTTTGCAAGCATTTTGAGGCCTCAAATCTCTCTTCTCTTTTATTACTGCTTCTAAACAGCCAATTCTTTCCTGAGCTTATTTCTTTCTTCTGAAATATTGCTACACGCATCTGGTAAAAATCAACACACACTTCTAACATTTTTCTGACATTCTCACCTAGAGTCAAAGGTTCAAAGATAGCTGATTGGCTCTCCAAATAATAGATGTCAGTTATTAAGGTGCTTTGTCAATGCATAGTGTGGGGGATCAGAATGGCCACCTCAAGATGTGTCTATCTCAACCTTGCTCTGAAGGAGGATTTGACCTTCCCCCTCCCAACTGTCTAGAGGAATTTGGGATGGGCCCAGGGACAGGCCTTCACCTTGGATGACACCAGTAGATAGACTAGGAGGGTCTTTGCTACACCCATTCTTATCAAAGTTCTGTTTACCATACATTTACATTTGTAAGGAAAATCTCCATTTGTAAAGGTATCTCCTTCTCTGTACTGTCAAGAGGGGTGGATGACCTCATCTCTAGAAACTTGTCAATCTGGAAGGTGAGGCCTTAAATCTGCATAATAACTTTACTGTGACTTTCTTGTAATCCCTCATGGCTGACACTCCCAACTCTCCCCAAAATCCTCGTCTGTCTATATAAGAGGAGAATCTCCACCATTTTGTCGAGAGACACCCCCTGGTCTCTCCCATGTATACATGTTATAAAGCTTTGTTTGATTTTCTCCTCCTATTCGGCCTCATGTCAATTTAATTTGTAGCCCAGCCAGAAAGGACCCAGAGTGGGTAGAGAATGCTCTTTCTCTCCATCAACAGCAAAGGCCTCTATCTTTCTAGTGACCAACATATATCATTGTCACTTGGCCATTAAGCTGATATCATATGTTCCTACTGTGATCTGGACCCATTGCTGCTCTGATATCATCTTTCACTATTCTGCCCCCAGCTCATCATACTTCAGCCACACTGACCACCTTGCACTTTTCAATACTCCATGCACACCCCCCTAGTTTAGAGCCTCCGCCTTTGCTATTATCTCTCTGGGTTTGGAATGCTCTTCTCCCAGATATTCAGATGCTAGGTCCCTCTTGCAGGTCTTTACTCAAAAGTCAACTATTTCTGTGAGGCCTTCCATAGCCACTCTCCTATGAATCCATTAAATCATTATTTTGTTGCTCATTTTTATCCACAGGTTTGGCCAGTGTTGATGCTGAACCTCTCAATCTCAAGTCTGTGTGCTTGATGCACAGCAAGCCAAACACTAAGACATCGGTGCTTGGAAATGGAGAAAGGCCTCATTCGAGTTGACCAAGACGAGAAGTTGGGAGCATGGGTTTGCTCAAATCCGCCTTCACAAGAGCAGCAAGCAGGGGGGTTTTATAGAGCTAAGGGGCTTGGCAGGAGGAGCTTCATAAAACAAAGAGGTGACTCCTGACAAGCCCCTGGGAAATCTGCAACAGCTGCTGGGGGCTGGCCATCCGGTGATCGCTACCTCCCGGAATACATTCTCTTTCTTCTACAAAACAAACTCACAAATCCTTATCCCTCAATTAAACAAGAAAACAGCAAATTGATAAGATTCATCTTGTCTGTATTAGTGAAAAGGTCAAAAGGCAATCATGTTCTTATTGAATATCTACAGTAACCCTCAGGTACCGGCTTCAGCGTGACACCTTCAGACTGGCTCCTGTGTACTTTTGATATGACCCCACTGATTTTGGAAAGCTTCTTTGATTCTGGCACAAAAATGTGTCCCAGGCTCACATAATGCCTTCTTTACCTCAGTTTTGAAATTAATACTTCTCCAAAGAGCTTGGTCTTTTATAGGATGAAAATAGAGATTAAAATCTGGGTGCCAGGGGTACTCGTTGCTACTGAATTGACATTGCTTTTAGGCTATCAGTAGACAATTTCAATTTTAAGAAATTGTTTCATAATTAAAGTTTTTTGAGTAATAATGCATTTTCATGATTCAAAAGTTAAAATTGTATAGAAACACATACACAGTGTTTTGCTTCCATTCCTGCTCCCTCCATCTTATTCCCCTGCCCTTTGAGGTAATAAATTGATTAGTTTCTTTATGTCATACTTATCCCTTTCCATTTTACTCTGTAACCCTATCCCTATAGGTAAACTATTTTATTAGTTTCTTGTTTATCCTTCCATTGTTTCATTTTGCAAATGCACGTATGTACACATTTTCCCTCTTTCTTACACAAAATGTGACATAAGTTAGACTTCTCTATACTTGTGTATATTTGCTTAAGAATATGTGCAGGCAATCTCTTCACATCAGTGCATAGAGATCTTCCTTTTTAAAAACTGCACACTGTTGCATCGAGTGGTCATATCCTAGTTCATTCAAGTAATTATTTATTGCTGGATAATTGGCATTTTTTCCAATCTTACTCTTACTAACAATGTTGCAATGAATACCCTTGTGCATATGTGATTTCATACTTGTGTGGGTGTATCAGTAGGATAAATTCTTGGAAATGGGGTTTCTGGGTCAAAGATATACCTGAAATTTTGTTGGAGATGGCCAAATTGTCCTGCATAGGAGTACTACCATTTTGTTTCCCACTAGCAATATGAAATTGGGAACTTTTGCAAGTTGATAAATAAGAAATGGTACCTTGGCGTATAGTTTACATTTCTCTTAATATGAGTGAGATTGAGCATCATTTGATGTGTTTAAGGGGCATTTTTTTCCCCTGTGAACTCTCTGTTCATATCATTTCCTTATAGTTCTGTCAGGATTTTTGGTCTCATCTCAGTTTCTAGTGGCCCTTCTTCACATGTTAGGAAAATTTACCTTTGTCTATGATAGTTGTTGCAAGTTTTTTCTCATTTTGTTATTTGTCTTACAATTTTCTTCTGGTATTTCTTCCCACACTCTTGACGTGTAGAAGTTTTTAATTTTATGTGTTCTTCTTTGTTAGCATTCTCTCTCATGGCTTTTAGATTTTACATCATATTTAGGAAAGCTTTCCCTAGTCAAAGGCAATCAGGAAATTCGCTCATCTTTTCATAGCATATTTTATGTGGTTTTCTTCTAAAATTTTATATCTTTATTCTTTTTTGAAGTTTTTCCTGGAGTATATAGTGAACTTTCCATCCAACTTTATGTTTCTCCAAGTGGCCATCCAGTTGTTCCAATACCAGTTATTAAAAGTGCATCAGCAGCCTATTGGTATGAAAAGCTTGATGTATTATCTTCTTATTTCTACCATGTATTTGAGTCTATTTCTAGAATTTCTGTTCTGTTCCATTGATCTACCTGGTTATTCATACTCAATACAACACGATTTTAATTGTTGATATTTCATAGTAAGTCTGAGTATCTAGTTGGGCCAGTCCCCTCTTGTTGTTCTTTTTCAGAGTTTTCCTGGATACTATCGTTTATTTTTCCATATAAACTTTAGAATAAAATTTTCAAGTTCCAGAAGAAAAAAATTCTTGCAGCAGTTTTCCTGGGGTCCTGAGTCTCTTTTTATTACATGAACTCAGATGGTCAGTCTGAGTGTTCGCATCTCAGTTCTTGAAGTTCCTAACTGCTCAAAAACAGAGGCTTTTCTGATCCAAATCCAAAAATAATCATCATATAAAACTGCTCTTTACTTAAGGCACTGCATATTTCTGGTACCTATGATTCCAGGTTTTTCAATTTATAGATTTAAAAGCTTTCTGGAAGCTCTGCCTGCGGTGGTCACTTGTAGGCGAGGAGTTCACTTTGCAAGGTCACTTTGTCAGCGTTTTTTCCCAACACGCTGTGCAGTTCCAAGTTTGAAGCTTTTTAAAATAAAACTATTTTCTCCTAAAATGATTAAAAGTGCTCTAGGGGAGAACCACTGGTTTGGAGGTCTGTATACAGTTGTGCAATTTCTGGCTCAAATAATTTCTAGTTTGCCCGGAATTTTAACAATAGTCCCGAGGTTTTGCACATTGAACAGACTTTGAGCTCTTCAGCCGAGTCCTCCATGACTGATTTGAGTATTCCTGGGAGATCTACACCTGTGAATAAAGGTGGAAGAATACATTGTTTCTCTACAAAAGACTCCATCCTGAAATTTAAATTGCTTTGTCTTAGAGAAGTTACTCGAAAACTTATAAAATATTTTATTAGCGTGCAGAAATAATGCCATTCAAAAAGAAAAAAAAAAAAGTCCAGTGATACCTGAGGTAAAACTTTCATGATAACTATACTTCACCCACACTGCACATATAAAATTTTTGTGATTACTAGCTACACTATTAAAAAGAGTACCTTAATAGACATTATGTGCAATGTGGGTGAACTTGAGTTTATTATAACAATTCTAATTTATACATTTCCTGACATCTGTGGTATTATATGCAGCTACAATGAATGTTGGTTTCCTTTTGGTATTTTTTAAAGGAAAGAAAAAATGGAGCAATTTAGACAAGTGACCAATGTCTAATTATGTTTGTATGTAAGAGGTGTATGGAATTTTCAATACTTATTTATGTGTGTGATCAGATTTCACACCATTATTATTAATTTGCCTATTCAGCACCACCTTTGTTGAGAGCTTCCTCTGTGTCAGGCAATGTAGCAGGCACCTGGAATACAAAGATGAAAATAATATAATTCCCAGTTTTGATGAACTGAAAACCAAAGTGTTGGGGGGACTCAGGCATATAAGAAATAATTGCAAGACAAAGTGATAAGAACTTTTCAAGCACTCTCATTTAATAGCTATAATAACCCAATGACTTAAATCCTGTTATAACCTCCATGATATAGATGAGGACTATGATGAACTTGGGAAAAGTCAGATATAATGTGGAGGTGTGTTCATAGCATTAGGAGAGCACAGAGTAGTGGGGAGCTTGAGGAAGTGGGGTGTGGTGGTCAGATGAGTCTTTGTGAGAAGAAATTCTGGTAAGCAATCTGACGGGCTCTATGCAAGGTAATGTGGTAGAGAGAAGGCAATTAGTGAATAAATGTGTAGAGTACAAGCTAAACATCACCTGTTGATGGACTTGAAATGGTTGAGTCAAGAGTAAGATATTTCTTTCTTTGTTTCTTGCTTAGATAATTGGTAGGATGAAGTGATTAATGGAGATTGTAACTAGAAGGTAAAATGGGTATGGGGAGAAGACAGTTTGCTTATTTAAATTGTACTTTTAGATTTTTCTAATGTATGAACTATAATTCTATATGTATTTTGCTTTTCATTGTGTATTTTCTTTGTTTATAAGAAGAGTCAATTATAATCTTTTAAAATTCTTTTATTTCTTTCAACCTAACTGTAAAAAAATCCTTCAAGAATATCTGGAATCAGGGTAAGGATATGGCAGTTGCAGCAGTCAGGGTTGGAGAGCCCTTTAAAGAGGCTCCTCTGCCTCTGTGGCATGAACAGTGTAAGGACACACCTTCTTCTTATTTCACTTTTCCTGATCCACAGTCATTATTTTGCCCTCCCTCCCAAACCTTATCTAGCAGCCGGAGTGCTAGAATCCTACCTCCTTCCTCGTTATTGTTGGTGTTCGTGCAGAGGCCTCCTCCTCCATGCAGCAGCTTGGGTGGGCAGGCGGTGGTGTGGCGGGGTGAGTAACCATCACTGATGGAAATCTTAGCTCTGACAGTGCTCTGCAGCAGCTGCTACATCCCGGTCTAGGAGGGAGATGATGCAGTGACTCTCAACTGATTTGGAGGTTAAAGCAGTTAAGCTTAATACCGATTTGCTGAAACCTTGGGGCATCAATTTCAGATTTAACTACCGCTGGAGCTGCCTTGATGTCACCGTGACTAAATAGTTTTGAATAGAAACACCAGAATGATTCCATGGTACAGAGTGAACATAGATCTTAGTGGTCAGTCAATGAAGGTTCGGTACTCAAGACCCGCATTGCCTGATACTTCTTGGGGTTCTCCCTCATTTCTTCTTCTTCCTGGGTGCACAGCTAGACTATATTCCCAGTTTTCCTTCTATAGGGTATAGCCATGTAACAGGTTCTCGCCTATGGAAATGAAGGAAGAAATGTGTGTCATTTAAGAAGCGGGTATACTTCCTCTAGGCTGTCTTTGTCTATTGACTGCTAGCATATGAATGACCATGAGGCCCCAGGAGATAGTAGGTGCTCAAAATGGAGGGAGATTTTGTTCCTGAATCATGTGTGAAGAGTCACTTGCCCAAAAGGAATATCAATCTTGGTCTTACATGAGAAGGGCACTTATCTTAGCTGATGGACCCAGAAAATTTATCTAGAGGAACTGATTATTAAATTAAAATCTTAGGTTGGAAAAGAGTTAGACTGAGTGGTCTAAGTGAATTTTCAATCAAGTTTGTGTTTATTCCAAATCAAAAGTTTCATGAAGGGTTGTTTTTAACTCACTTTAAGAAGGAATGTGCTTTGAAATCAATCAAGTTGACCAAAAAATACCCTTAGTGAAATTTTTGTATATGTCAGTATTAAGCAATGGGTAGTCATTGAATGCAAAGGGGGTATTTTAAAAATGTTTATATTAGTGATATTCACCTGACAGTCATAAGTCTGTTCTGTTCTATTCAATGTTTTTTTACTAAATATCCGGTGCTGTATTAGATCTTGGGGCTATAAATTGTGAATAGACATACTCTCTCCCCTTATGGAACCTATAATCTATTGAAAAAGAGAGAAATTATGAAAATAATCACACAAATGGAAATATAAGGACAAACTGTGATATGTGTCAAAGAGGAAAACAGGGAGGTAGGAGGTACTACAAGGGTTTCTGATCTAGTTTGGGAGGTAGTTAGGAAATGCTTCCTTGAAGGGAAGTGATATTTGAATTGAGATCTGACAAATGAACAAGAGTTCCAGGTACCTTCGCAGTAGGCATCTTTGCCACAAGCATTTATGCCAGAAAAGATAAAATAACTCCTTGGCAGTATGGTTTGACAGTTTAGTGATAAAACTTATTGGAAGTGTGAAATAAGAGAGGGTAAAGCCAGATTGCATACTGTACTATAGCATACTGTACTAAAATAGCATATCAGTTTGTAAATCCTTCTGTGAACACAGTCATCCCTCTCACTCATCAAAACCAAAAGTTTACCAAGCTATGGCAAATGTAAAAGAGGCAGCTAGTCATTCACAACAGTCTTAGAGAACGTTAATTATCGATTCTTTAGCTAATTTAGATACAACAGCTTGTTCTCTAATGCCATCTTTACCAAATTTATCATGCAATATTAGAAGTTGGAGGCAAAAGAAGAATCAAGCTCCCCCATCCCCTCCAAAAAACAAATGGTTATGTGATTCCTGATGAGTATAAGTTTCTTGAAAATGGTGAAAATTTCTTTGCTATTTGATAGTGGAGAACATGATGTAGGTAGAACTTGGTATTTGGCACAGAAGCTGGCTTAGATGATCTGGTGAAACATAAAGATTGGGCACATGATGAAATACTTATATGTAGTCCAGATATGTAGTAGATGTTTCATTATATCCTTTTGAATGTCCTTCTTTTATTTTATTTTTTGTTATTTTCTCTTTTATGGCCAAATTGCTTTCTGGACAACTAGCTATGTTTGTGGCAAAGATGTCTCTGGCAAAGATGCTTGCGGTGAAAACACAGGACACGTGAGCCAGAGTTAATGCGATGAGAAGAGGCAGAGGTGAAAAGTGTTCCGCAGACTGTTGGGGAGGTCTGAGCAGGGAGGGAGAGACAGTCACTGGGCCAGAGTGGTTACAGCAGTGTCACGAAGGAGGGGTGAGGAGCAGGGAACAAGGCCAGAACTGGACATGGGAGGCCATGTGAGGAATTTTGCTCTATTTTAAGATTAGTAGGATATCACTGACAACAGGATAACATTTTTGTTGTTCCGTTTTGAAAAGTACATTCTGGTTAAAGTGTGGACAAGAATTGCAAGGAGTTAGTGTAGAGGAGGCTGCAGCCCTTCAGAAAAGCAAGAATGGTGGTGAAGCCCTGGGTAGCCTGTGGAGATGGAGGAAAATAGACGGATTAAGAAGATATTTTTAAAGACTGAATTGAAAAAGCAACCAGTAGTGGCACGGAAATAATATTTTAGAGAGTTCATTTTAAAAATTCTGATTTATTGCCTAAAATCTGTGGAATAACACTGATAGAACTGAAAATGTCTTCCATGATCTTGGCATTCCATCCAATCAATTTGTTCACTTTCTTTTCAATGTTCATACATTATTTCTGCGTATGTGTATCTTAGATAATTTCTAGGCTTTTTACTTGCCTATCTTCAATAAAAAATGATTTTTCCAAGTAACATAAAACTACAGTTCTTTAAAATTAATTGAAAACTTTACAGTAGTTTTCTTAGTATAAAGGAGATATAGTTTAAAACTCGGAAAGGGGATTCTGGATTTAGTGTGGAAGGATCTTGGCATAATGTATTCCAGATGAAAACACAGCAAGACTGAAAGCCCATGTCCCTGAGGACTCTGACTTTTCAGTTCCCCTTCTATCCCCCTAACCTCATCTCTCCACTGTGCAAATTGGAGAATTCCTCGAAATTTCCAGAATTTCTAATGCTTTTCCTGTATTTCCTCAGAATTCCCAAGTGAGAAAGTACCTACTCTCACTGCCTTCTTTTTTCCCGTACCAAAACTATACATACTCATCTTTTGAACAACCATCTTTTAAAAATTTACCTGCCCAAACCCTAGGTTCATATCCTATGCCTCACATTGTTATTTCCCTTCCCTTCCCTTCAACTCGTGAATTGTTTCTTTTGATTATTTGTATTGAATCAATTTCATTTAGTCTTTCTAATTTTGGAAGATTATCTGTTTACTATATTTTGGGGCCTAAGAACTAAATCATGCATGATAAATTTTTAAAGGGAAATGTCTCTTAACAGACAGTAGAACAGCTATGAGGTTGAAATGATGTGGATTCAGCTACAAACAGTATCAGAAAAATAAACGTGAGTCACTAAGTTTCAGCAGGGATCTCTAGAGGTAGACACACAATCAAAAAATAATAGTATTAAAGTCAGAACATGAATTATGCCGATATTCTTCTAAACAGTTTTTGGCTTTTATGGCTTCATCAGATCAAAATTCTACTGCACAGAAAGCAGAATAGGTGTGTATCTGCTTTACTTTTAGGAAAATGAAAATTTAACATTACTTTTCCATTTCCTTGACAGCAGAAAATTGAATGTAGGTAGATAGTATGTACATATGTGGGTGATGATTAAAATCTCATCACTGCACAACTGCTTCAGGCCCAACCCACTTCTAATCAATATAAAATTGGAAGACTGCACTTAACAATGGCAGTTGATCTTAGAAGAGCAGAATGAAATAGAAGGGAAAGTATTAAGTGGTTAAACGTAGTACCCCTGCAGCCCTCCTTCCCCAGAAGGGTGAGGTGCAGGTTAGGTTTGGGAAAGCAGGGTGAGCAATTGTCCTTGGTATGACTCATCGGGAAGATGTGTTCTTGGCTAAAGCTGTGGCACTGAAGGAGAAGGGCAAACTATAATACACTGCAGCTGTCATCTCACTTGACTCTAATCAGATCATAAGCAACCTAACACAGGCTCTTTGTTAGGTGAAGAAAAACATTTCCATGGGCATTATTTTGAATTGTATTCCAAAAATTCCATTGTGAATTAGCTGTTTGTTATTCAGAAAGCATTTTACCACAAACCATGTTACAATTTAATGTATATAATTATAGTTCTACTTTTTTTTAAGGGTTTCAGCTTCAAACAACCACCCAGTGTAACATTCTTTTCCTGGCAAGGCATTCTAATCTGGAAGAAAAGGAGTATCTACTTGTTTACAAGCAAAGGGAGAAATGACTGGTGTAGAGATTGTTCTAGAGGTCATCCAGGGGTTCATTTCCTCTTTCTGTCCAATTCGTAAAGGCATTAATCCTGGAGCTGATACTTGGAGGCCAATAGAGGATTCAACTGGCCCAGTAAGGAGGTGAGGGTCTAGGGTAGGGTAGACAACCCCAGACACGAGTAATTTGTTAATTTGCAGTAAAGAAAATAATTTTCTAGGTTTTTTTTTAATAAAAGAAGATAATTGTTTCCATGTGTACATACAAGTAAATAAACTCCTGTTTAAGTAACTTTCAACCCAGATGCTGTAAAACGAGGAATATTGTAGGGGTAAGAGTCAGCTTGCACAGTGGACTCTCTTCCTACCACCGTTTGTTTGCAGAGGAGAGAATGCAGGATGCAGGGATGTGGAGCACTAATTCTCTCTGAGATTTAGGAAGAGTAGGACCTGTTACTGAATGAGCAACAGTGGGCAGTAGATATACTTAACATTAATAATTTTACACACACATCTTGGTTAGATAAACCTTGAAAAACTCTATATACCCAAGCCTTGTTAAGCTGGCCTTCTGCCCCATGGGCCATGCCTTCACCGTGGTAAGAATGTTGATGGGTTTCTATACAGATGAGATAACATTTGGGATAGACTTTGTTCTAAAGCTGTCCTCCAGATGTCCCATTTCTAAACCTGCACTAACTTGTTTTCAGGGTTTAAAATATATTAAAACGATTATAATTTTATATGCTTATATTTTGAAGAAAAGTGTTTATAAAATTTTAGTTCTATTTCAACCTGAAAAATGTAAAACATTTCACAGTACAAAAACAAAGATGCTATAACTGTGTCAGGAAGAATAGTTTTTAACATACATCAACACTGATGTGTATATTTCTGATAATTCTCTAAAACTAATAAAGGAATCTTTTGAAGATGATAATACTCCTTTATCCATAAGCAATACACTATAGTGTATAGATTTAATGAATTCATCATCTTTTATTAAATAATTAGTATTCATATTTTGTGCGTGTGTGTGTGTGTGTGAGGAAGACCAGCCCTGAACTAACATCTGTTGCCAATCCTCCTCTTTCTTTGCTGAGGAAGACTGGCCCTGGGCTAACATCATGCCCATCTTCCTCTACTTTTTATGGGACGCCGCCACAGCATGGCTGACAAACAGTGCATTGGCCAGCACCTGGGATCTGAACCCACGAACCCCGGCCTGCCAAAGTGCGAACTTAACCGCTATGCTACTGGGCCAGCCTCCATATTCATATTTTCTTCCCTTCTAAAATGGACATTCTTTTAGAACATATTCCATGTCTAATTTACTTTTACAGCTCCTACAACTTTAAATATAGTAAATTATCAAATAATATTAGTTGAAGAAATAAATTTATTCTTACACAGATACCTGCTTCCTTTTATGTGTTTGCTTTATAGCTAACAGAGACATTCTGGGAACTTTAAAACATCCTAGAGAATATGACAAACTAAAAAATCCTTAAGAAATTTTCATTAACATTTTTCTCCTTAAAATTTTGACTCAGGTGGACTTCATAGAATTTTCTACTTTCTCTTCCAATCAAGAATTTATATTCACTCCAAGTTCTTTCCCATTTGACAAATAGATTTAATTTGATAAATAATTGTAAGCTTTTACAAAGCAGCCTTTAACTTTATATATTACAAAAACATATTAAAATCCATCCACATTTGGGTTGGCAATGTATCTTCTTGATTTCTATCCTAAAGAAAACATGACCAGTCAAAAGTGTGATTTACTTTCATAATTTTGCCCCAAATCCAGCTGTTCTTCATTAGTATATGTATTTGCCAGATCCTAGGGTAAATTTCCAGATAGTAATAATTAAAAAAAATTCGTCCTTTCTTCTTTGGGCTTTTTTAAAAAACCGATTTCCAGACATTATTGAAAAGCTATTTCCCTATGCAAATATGAATTTTTGAAAAGGTTGGAGGATTTATTTTGCCATGAAATCTATACCAATAATGTAGGTGTTATCCTTATTTCAGACGTCATGTTATAATGAACAGAGCTGGACGTATAAATGTGTAGTATAAGACCTAATTACAAAATGACATGTCAGGGACAGGAGTTTTATAGAGCTTTGTCCAGTCACCTTCTGGACAAAAACAGGTGAATTTTCTCTTTATCTTAAAACTTTGCTCCCTGTGAAAAGGCAAATGCCATTCTCCTATGAGGGTAGGGCTTGAAATTCTCAGCCATTTCTATTTTGGTGTAATGATGAAAAACAAATTTCCATACAACTATTGAAAGAAGAGACCACAAAGACTGAATGACTGAAAAAGGTAAGGTGTAGCGTGAAAAGCTAAAAAGGACTCAGTGAGAGAATCCAGTGGCCAAGGATAAATGTCAAAGACTGTCTTTTGCTTATAGTTATCAAGATTTAACCACCATGCTTATTCTAGTGACCCCATTCTACAATAAGTTAACAAGTTAAGGAGTAACCTTTTCTAGGAGTAACATAGAAGATGCTTGTTATTTAAAATCCCTGATTTCAGTGAATAGAAACCAAGAAGAACAAATGAAAGTCATGGTTGAGTAACTATGCAGAAGTTGGGAGCAGAGTCCTGGTGTATATTAATTGTGTTGTATGTAATGGTTCTGAAGAACAACTGCAGAGGAATGGAGAGGGCTACGAGGAATATAATTCTGTTGGGATGAAGCTCAGGTATTGCAGGAACAAATGCCAATATTTTTTCCATACAGGGATTAATTACATGGTCAACAGCTGGAATTTACAAGGAGGCATATTAAATAAAATAGCAGGCAAGCTTGAACTGCGTTCCCACAAAAGCCATAAAATGGGAATACCAAGAGAACTGGCAAATGTAATCTTTCACCTATTTTTTTAGGCACAGCTGTCCATATACAGGTTGGGGAGATGGAAATTTGTGAGTAGCAAACTGCATGCCACATTGGAAGGATTTAATATGAACAATTTTAAGCAGCCATTTAAAAAAAACCTGTGCCTTAGAATGGGAATGGTTCAAATTCTCTTGAATTTGTGTGGGGACAATATATATATATATTTCCACTATTGTCACTTCCCTTCCTAAAGGGAATTCTTCCATTTATTCATTGGCTACATGAGTTCCTCTCATACATGCTGCCTCCAAAATCATTGGAGAGCCAATCAGTTTTTCTGGAACTTGGCAAGTTTCTGAAAATGCAGTATGGAATCTGCAATGATGGCGGTCAAAGCACAGTATGATTTACAATAACTTTAGCTACATAACCTGATTTAGCACAATTCAGAAATCATTGAGGGGTTACCCACTGCACTTAGAATTAAATCCGAACTCTTCACTATTGCCTACAAATCCTTGTGTGCTACGCCCCTGTCTCTTTTTCCAACCTCATTTCCTAACTCCCTCTCTTCTCTCACTATAGGGAGACACACTGGCTTCCTGCCAGTTCTTCAAAAGGCTCCTTCCAGCCTTCTGGAATGTGGTCGCCTCTCAGTGGAATGCTGTTCCCCCTGCCTTTGGTATGTCTGTCTCTTTTTCATCATTTGGGTCTCAACTTACTTCCCTCCTTAGAGAGGTCGTCTCTGATCACTCTTTCCAAATTAGGTCTCCTGATTTTATCAGAGTTCCATCTTGGTTACCTTCATAGAATATATCACAAATTATAATTATTTGTTTACTTCTTGAATATCTCCTACTCTGGACGGCAACCATAGTGAAGGTTGAAAGTAGGCACGTCCTCAGTGCCTAATACAGCATCCAAACATTCCATACTGCTTTTTAAAATTGGGTCATAAAATCTCTGTTGTGAGATATGATAAGCCTTAAAAAATTCAATACATTAGAAAATATCACAGTGCATTGCAGAGGCTGAGATAAGTACTTTTTAATGAAAATATTGTTTCCAAAGGCAGAGTGTGTACGAGTGTGCACTGGATCATGATATAAAATGTAGTCCTCAGGGAGAAAAAGTAAAAGCCACAGGAAAAAAATGTTCAATAAATATTTGTTGAATTAGTTACTTTTTTTTTCAAATGGAAATGCCTGTCTACAAGTCTTCCCATTTTAAGGCTGTTCAGAGTAGGAAGATGCTGATGTGTCTTTTCAAAGGTGCTAGAAAGTCTCTTTTCCTCAAGAAAAGAAAACTTGAGCTGGTTGCCATCTGAAATTGCTTAAAGCTTCATTCCTTTGTCTTACTGTGTTGTTTCCATTTTCAACGTAGAAGTTGCTGTGGCATGTAACACTTAAAGACCTATTGATTATATATATGTCAATATTCTTAAGATTCTTTCCCAAAAGGAGGTTTTGACGGAAGGAAAGACTGAGGGGGGAGCATGAGGCCTCCAGGGAAAACAGTAACATTTGGAATGGGGATATATTGTTGGGAGGGTTGAAAATGTAGAAAGTACACTTGAATTAGCCCACCCCAAATATTTGTCTGATTCAAAATTTGCAAAAGCAGGGTCCTAATGATTCATGTGGTCAGCCAGAGAAGTGTAGTGGTGGAAAGGAAACCAAAGTGTGTGTTTTAGTACTATGAACTGATCAGCATCGGTCCCTCTCAGCTGTGTGTGGGTCAGTTACTCCCTTCTCGTTCCCATGTAGAAAATGCATCCCACATATTATACTGATATTAAAACATATTTGAAAAATTCAGTTGCGCATCCACTTTTGAAATAAAGGAGAATGGAGAATAATTTGCTTCTATTCAGCTGTGTAACTCACTTCAGAGACTTAAGAATTCTTTCTACCCAACGTGGTTAAATTTAAAATATTTCCAAAATTCCTCACAGAACAGGAAAATACAAAGTAACAAACAAATAACTGAAATGAAAGCATTGTTGCCAAATTGGGAGTTCAATGTAATTCTGTTTTCCTTTGGGGTTCGGCTTGCTGGGGGGAAAGTCTTTATTCACATTCCACCCAAGCAACCATCATCCACACCCACTTTCTTTTTAAAGGAAAACATTTACTTTTGTGACTTGGTCATAATGAAATACAAAGGAGCTCTTTGTGTGTGAAAATGAAACTGGGTGTGAGCCTTTTAAGGAAAAATTAAAGAAGGATGTGTATGTGGGGGGTGGAATTCCCAAGTCTCGCTCAGCTGTTCCTGCCTAACTCCCACTTAGAAACCAGGCTGCCCTGCTCGGCAAGGCCCAGATGTTGCGTATCAGGGAGCAAAACAGCACCTCCAATGGCCGGCAGATGAGATGTTCGAACAGCGCCAGGCTAATACTCTTCACAGCGCTAAGCTATGGCGCCTTGCACACAGCGAATCTCAGACGGGCAGCATCTAACAGATGCTTTCCACGAGACTGACTTGCCTCTTCCTGGAATTTTTGTATCCTATTTAGATTTCTAAGCGGGATGAGAGCTCGCAGTTAAGAGTAAAGCAGATGGGGATAACCTAGTTGAGGTGACTCGCTGTGTGACCTGGGGGAATCCGGGTGGGGTTGGTGCATTTGTGAATGCAGTTCCTTAGAGGACAAAGCAAACACTGCAAAAATATAAGAGGAAACGGCACCTTCGGGGCAATTTCTGGAGTTGGCCAGGAGCTTCCAGGGAGCTTGGTTCCTAGCAATTCCCCTTTCTCCAGTTCCTCTAACACTCTTCCAATCTTCTGCTTTCCCTCTGTCACCCTCAGTGACTCCCAGCCCACTGGATCTTTCTCCTCGGCCTATAGACCCTTGTGGTCTAGCCTATCCTGAAATCAACCTTCGTTTCCCCCGCTGTCCTCTCACTTGCACTTAGTACCCTTCCTTCCACTGGCAAATTGCTTAAACAAGTGTTTGTCGTCTCCATTTGTTCAAAGGCCACGAGAGTCCCACCATGGTACCCAGGCCACGCTGAGGAAATTCCCCAAATAACACTCTATGCTTAAAATTCAGTGGTCTTTTCCCAGCCTCATTCTGCTTGTCCTCTCTGAAGCATTTGACACTACCTCACTCTGCTTTTTTAAAATCAGTTCTGTCTTATCCTCTTTTAGTTTTTCTTTTTTTTTAAAATACTGTGATGAGTTTATCTCCTCTCTCTTTAGCTCCTGTTTATCTGTATCATTTATTATCATCTTTTTTTCTAACATGCATTCTACAATCTCTCCGTGTTATCTCCTGTGACTGCCAGATTAATCTTTGATTAAGCTACACTTCTTACTTCCCCCTTGCCTTCTGTTCTTCTGTCTTGGACTTCCATTCTTATTATATCAGCCATAGTAATTCTTTGAAAACATTTAATCATATGATGTCACCCTTCCACTTAAAACCCTCCAATGGCTTCCTATCTCAGGCAGTCAAAGCTAAATTGCTTACAATTCTTACAGGATCCTGTGTGATCTGGCCCCAGCTATATCCCTCAGCTGAGCCCCTGACTCTGTCCCTTGTTCACTCTCAGGGCGCTCACTCCTTCAAGGCCTGCCTCAGGGGACATGCACATGCTGCTTCCTCCCCCTACAATGCTATGTAGGTGGTTTGCTACCCTGGGCACAAATTTAAAACAGATCCCTATCACTCCCTATCTTCCTTTTCTGCTTTATTTTCTCCAAAGGATTTATAATTATCTAACATATTATTTATTTTTCTGATTTATTTTTATTCTCCTCCAACCAGAATATAAGCTATGTGAAGACAGAGATTTTTGAATGCTTTGTTAATGGTAGTATCCCCGATGCCTATTACAGTACCTGGCATGTAGGAGATGCCCAAGAAGTGTTTGTTGAATGAATGAATATTCAAGTATCTTGAATGTTGAAAATCAATGACTATGTAAGTGCGGGTCTATTTCCTCTCTGTTGCTCTCTGTTCTGCATCACTGATCTGTGTCTCTCCTCATGCCAACACCACACTGTCTCTGTATAGGTAAATCTGTATAGGAAGTCTTGAAATCAGATACTGTAAGTCCTTCAATTTTGTCCTTCTTTTTATTTATTTAAAAAATTTTTTTGTGTGAGGAAGACCAGCCCTGAGCTAACATCCATTGCCAATCCTCCTCTTTTTGCTGAGGAAGACTGGCCCTGGGCTAACATCCGTGCCCATCTTCCTCTACTTTATATGGGATGCCGCCACGGCATGGCTGACAAGCAGTGCATCAAGGGTGCCGGGATCCGAACCCGCGAACCCCGGGCTGCCAAGTGCGAACTTAACCGCTGTGCCACCGGCTGACTCCCTGTCCTTCTTTTTGAAGATTGTTTTGGCTTTTCTGGTACCTTGGCCTTTTCATATAAATTTTATAATTGGCTTATTAATTCCTTTAAAAAGCCATCTACGATTTTGATTGAGATTGCATTGATATAGACTTGTACATCTATAGCTATATAAATTCTATTGTACACCCTCTGAAATGGCTAAAGTTCAGAAGACTGACAATACTAAGTGTTGATAAAGATATGTGGGTACTGGAGCTCTTACACCTTGCTTGAGGAATGCAAAATTGTACAGGTACTTTTGAAACCAGTAGAACAGCGTGTTATGAAGTTATATATATGCTTAGCATATGGCCCAGCAATCACACTCTTAGGTGTTTACCCAAAAGAAATGAAAACATATTTCACACACAGGCTTGAAAGTGTTTATGAGAACATTATTCATAATAGCCCGAAATTTGGAAACAATCCAAATGTCTATCAAAAGACAAATAGATAAGCAAATTAAGTAACACTACACATTGATAAAACAAGTGAAAAATGAGTGATAAAAAGGAGCAAAATCTTAATGTACTTAACATCATGGATGAATCTCAAAAATTGTATGCTAAGTGAAAGGAGCTAGACATAAGAGACCACATATTGTATGACTTGATTTATATGAAATGTCCACAAAAGACAAATCTATAGAGACAAAAAGTGGATTAGTGGCTGCTTAGGGCAGAGAGTGGGAATGAGATAAACAGGAAATGGCATGAAGGATCTTACTGGGGTGATGAAATTATTCTATAAGTGATTTATGGTGATGGTTGCACGACTCAGTAAATTTACTAAAAATCATTGAATTGTACACCTGAAATGGGTAAATTTTGTGATATGTAAAATATGCCACAATAAAACTGTAAAAAAACATTATGCTAAATTAACAATAACAAACAATATAACTACATACTACATGATTCCATTTATATGAAATTCTAGAAAAAGCTGAACTATAGCTACAGGAGGCATATCAGTGGATGCCTGGGTTTAGGAGTCAGGAAATAAGGTTGACTGCAAAGGGGTAAAAGGAAACTTTTTAGGGTGGGGATGTATTTTATATCTTGATTTGAGCAATGGTTACATACCTGTATACGATTACCAAAATTCAATAAACTGTGCACTCATCAGAGAATTTTATTGAATCTAAATTATATCTCAATGAAACTGAAAAATAGCCCAAATAAGACCTGTATGTAGTTAATTCTGCAATTTTTTTTCAGTTATTCTTAGCTAATGCTTTTTACTACATTTAAAAGTTTCAAGTTCTAAAGCCCTTAGTGTGTGCTTAAGATATATTTGATTTATGTGACTAATTGTTCAGATAAGATGACAGAGTAAGGGAATTTTCTGGAGATTCTCTATCATTTTTTAAAATTAAAAACAAGAAAAGATACAAACGTTTTTAAAGCAAATGGCAAGATTAAAAAATATTCCAAAATTTAGTACATGTTTCTACATATCTCCCCTTCCCAAAGGGATGGAAAAAATATTACACAAGAGCAATAAAATCTGATTCAAACTCCAAAGCAACCCAACTGTCCATCAGCAGGAAACTGGAAAGACAAATTATGATATACATACACACATACAAAAATATAATATACATACATATAATATACATACTCATATGATTGGGTACTACTCAGGGACAAAGAGGAATGAACTACCGATAAATAAATACAACACCAGTTACTCTCAAAAACATTTTGAGTGAAAGAAGCCAAACACAAAAGTGTACCTACAATATGATTCTGTTTATACCAAGTTCAAGAACATACAGAAAGGAATCTGTGGGGATAGAAATCAGAATAATGGTTGCTTCTGGGAAGGAAGGAATTGACTGGCAAGGTGGGCACAAAGGAACTTTCTAGAGGCATGGCAGTCTTCTATATCTCAGTTGGGTGTTGTTTACATGAATGTATACATACGTCAAAACTGTGAGTTTTACCATGTATATTTATACCCCAATTTAGAAAAACATTGACTCTCCTGAGACTAGCTCTCTAATGTGTAGCAAATTATAGGGAAACATAAGAAAGTGTGAGGAAAACTATATATACATTGAATTGTATCAATCTATTGAGAAAGTTGTAGAGTATAAAGAAAGATTCAGAAATAATGTAACCAGTCTCTAAAATAGACAGTATATGTTAGGTTTTTAGGTAAGAATTTTTGGCCATATGGAGAGGGACTATAAAATACAGCTATAAAATAGGACTGAAGAGATGAACTTCTGCTAATGAAATATCAGTATTGGCGTTAGAAACAGAATGTCAGAGAAGTTAAGACAGATGAGAAGTAATATATTAAAGACAGAACAATTTTTAGATTAAACAATGCAAAATAGAATCAATATTCAATAATATAGTTAAAATGTTCTTAGATATTTAAAAATCAATAATAATGGGACTTGAAAGCACTTACCTTGTTCCAAATAAAATAAGCATTAACCAACTCCAAAATACTGTTCAAATTTAGGAAAAGGAGAGTCCCTCAAATGTGCAAAGGGAGAGTGAAAAAAAGATTAATTTCAAAGGGGATGAAACATGTACAATGATATGGAAAAAATTACATCTTCTTAAGCAGCTGTTGTGACAATTCTTTTTGAGAAAGACTTGCCTTTTCCAGAAACCGTTTGATAGGAGTGGGGTTCTAAGAGTGACAAATCATCAGGGTTCAAGAGGCTATGAGTTTTGGGGAGGAATTGACTCTTCTCAGAGAAGACATCTAGGACTAATGAAGAAGAAGCAACATTAAAACTTCCCACTGACTTTGCAACAGAAATGATGTGAGCCAGGACACAACAAAATGACATTCGTAAAGTATTGGAAGAAAATAACTTCCAGCTCTTATTCATATATCTAGCAAATATATCTTTCAAAAATGAAGATGAACAAAGATATCCTCAGAAAAAAATAAGAGAATTTGTTTCTAGAAGACCTAAATTACAGGGAGTTCTTCAGGCAGAAGGAAAATAATCACAGAGAGAAATTAAAAAATGCTAAAAGGAATAAAGAACAATCAAAAGAATAAATAGGTGAAGCAAGAGAAATGAATATTGATTGCTTATTGACCATACAAAACAATAACAGTAATAGTAATGTTTTGTGGGGTTTAAAATATCTAGAATGAAAATGCTGTCACAATAAGGTAATGGGGAAAATGGAGTTAAGTGTTTTTAAGTTTCTAGTAATACCCAGAAAATTATAAAGTAAAAAAAATTTATTTTAGCCTGTATTCTAAATAATAAACTTCTATAAACAATAAGAAAGAAACAGAAGAAAAGCAACCCAATAGACAGTTGGGCACAATGACTTTATCTGGGACTTCACAAAAGAGGATATCCAAATTGCTAATAAATGTGAAAAGATGATCAACTTTCTTAGTCATCAGAGAAATGCAAATCAGCTCAGCAGAGTAAATAAAATAAAAAGGCAAAAATTTAAAGAGTTGGTAAGATTTGGCAACTGGAATTCTCATATATTGCAGGAGGAATTATAAATTTGTATAACTGTGTGAATAATAGTTTGGTAGTATCTACTAGAGCTGAATGCATACTTACTTGATGACCTAGTAATTCCATTCTGAAGTATGTAGCCAATTTCGTAAGATTGTTGTAAGGTATGAGGGTCAGCTAGATTATTTGCAGAGTCAAGTGCAAAGTAAAAATGAAGGACACCTTCTTCAAGGAGAGATTAATAAAACACATTAATATTGTCAACTGAAATCTAGAGGCTTTCATACAAATCTCTCAGCAAGGCAAAAATAATTAAGGATAGCTCAGGAACTGGATTATTAATATGATAGATCTCTTCCTCTTTTTCAGACATATGCGTGCACGCACGCAAGTACACAAACACACACATACATCTTCTAAAGCAATACCCATGAAATATTTATAAATGTTATCATATATTAAACTTTAAAAGATTACCAATGTATTCTAATATAGTAGAAGTTGTACAGAATACATTCAAATATATTCTCTTCCCTTAAAGGAATAGAACCTGAAATAAATAATAAAATACCCAAAGTCTCACCACTTATAAATGTAAAAATTCTGCCTTAAACCATTTTGAGTTTTATTAAATCCAGAACCGAATTTCACAATATCTTTAAAATAACTAAAAGAAGACATACTATCTTTAAAATAATGAAAAACAAAAAATATAGAGCTCAAAGGAAAATTCATAGAGTTAAAAAATTAAATTAGTGGTGAAGAAAAGATTTGTAAACACATTAATGAAGCATTAAATTTCTGAAATTTGACAAAAATATGAAGTAGTCAAAATTAGTAATTGACAAAGATAAAATAGAAATTAATACATATAACAGAAGTCAATTTAACCAAGAAGAAAAGGAAGAAAGTGCAAATATAAAATTAGAAGCAAAATTGGGGAAAGAATAGAGAAATAGAAAATTCCTTATTTAACTCTATGGAAATAAATTTGAAAACCCGGAAGAAATTGTTGATTTTTCCAAGAAACCAAGACCAACCATTATAAAAGGTAGAAATATTTAGTGATAAAAATTACCTAAGAGAAAATGGAGAATGTTTTTAGAGAGCAATCCTTTCCCCCAAAGCATCAGAACAAACTGTTTAATAGGTGAATGCACTCTGGAATGGACAACTCCAACCTTATTTAACTATCTTAGAACTCAAAATGATCTGAATTATTTTTATGAAGAGTGTCAGCATAGCAATGTTACTAAAATCTGACCAAACGGTTAAAAAAAGGAAAATTAAGACTCAGTTTTTTTATGAATGTTTGTGCAAATATCTTAAATAAAATATTGGTAAATATTATCCAGCAACAATCTATTGCCAACAAATAGTATAAAGTTAATATTATTTATTATAATCATGGTAAAGAACAAAATCATTTTTTTCATTCTCCTGGATGATAAGTAAAAAAAAAAAAAAAACTAATAAAATCCAATATCCATTCCTGATAAAACTCTTTTTTAATGGGAAGAGAGGCCTACTTTCTTTGCAATATCTAATGGTATTTTTTTTTTTTCGGTGAGGAATATTAGCCCTGAGCTAACTGTTGCCAATCTTCCTCTTTTTGCTGAGGACAACTGGCACTGCTAACATCTGTGCCCATCTCCCTCTACTTTTATATGTGGGATGCCTGCCACAGCATGGCTTGATAAGCAGTGCATAGGTCCATGCCTGGGATCTGAACCTGTGAACCCTGGGCCGCCAAAGTGGAGCATGAAAAATTAACCACTATGCCACCAGGCCAGTCCCTCATGGTATTTTTTTATTTAGAAAATTTTTATATTTGTGTAATCTGATCCATCTTAGAAAGGCATTTCTCACTTCAATATTGAAAATTCCTTAAACCAGAAACACTACTTATTAGATCTGTCTTGCAAAGAAATTTTCATATTTATAAAAGGATACACTATGTATATAAGGATACTTATTGAGGCCTTTTTTGCTCACAGATTAAAAAATAGAAAGAACTAAATGTTCATCAATGAGGAAATAATTCATAAAACTATGGTTTATCTATACTTTGGAATAATAATGTCATTTAAAAGTATGAAGTACAGATTTCCAAGACATGTTGTCACATATTATTTATTTAATTAAAAATACATTTTAAAAGCTACTAAAATATCCTAAGGGACTTTTATGGCCCCTGAGTCCAAGGGAAAAAGACAAATATTGGTGTCCTATAAGTAAAAATTCAACTTTAGTTCTAAAACAGTTAACTAAAATCTTAAAAGTTCTCATCACAAGAAAAAAAATTTGTAATAGTGTATGTTGACGGGTGTAAACTAGATGTAGTGTGGTGATCATTTTACAATATACACAAATATTGAATCATTATGTTGTACACCTGAAACTAATATAATGTTATATATCATTATATCTCAATTAAAACACTAGCTAAATCAAAGGGGGTTTTTAAAGGCATAAACTGTTCCATTAAGAAATACATTTTAATTCAACACATTTAAGAAGTAATACAAAATTCTGATTTTTTTTACAGTAATTATTTAGGAAAAGAAGGTAAAAAGTGACCAAGAGGGCATTAAAAGTGGGAAGTGATGGATGAACAGATAATAGTAAATACAATGACTGAAAAAAATGGAGTAACACAGAATGAGGAAAAAAGAGGCACATACACAGAGAAAATAACAGCAAGAGTTATTTCAAACTTGAGAAAATCACAAGAACCAAAACGACCCTCATTTGAGGGAGTAACACAGAAACAGAAAAACACAAGACAGTCAAGGGATATTCCCACATTGTGAGCATTTTAGAATTTTATGCTGAAAACTGAAAGCTGTGTTTCATATACAAAACCCTATACCTGTGGGTGAATGTCAACTTTTAATAGGGCAAGTTAATTTGTGGTGCCAGCTAAGACAATGACCTCTTCTGATAATGCCTGATTTATGGACTGAGCCTGTCTATGTTTAGAGAAAATTCTAGAAAATGCTGAGGAATGTGGGGAGGAATCTGCAAGCACTGTTAGAGCCTGTGTTTATGAACTGACTAGATGACATTTATTGTCCTTCACTGAGGCAAGCTTCTCTTATATTTATTGACTGTCTAATTTAAATGAATGCAGGATTAATTATTTCAGTTGCTGAAGTAGTAAGTGTTCACATATTTGTCCCAGTGTGATGTCTGTCTGTGTGTGAACTGAGCACTGTAACATGTAGATCCCATGGGAAATTTGGGTGTTATATTTTCAGCTAGACCTGCTTCAGTGATCTCACCAAATAAACGCTGAAGTTTTACAAAGGCAGATGTGGCTCTGTGACGGTCTCTCTTTAGTTACTGTATCAGGGCAATGATGGCAGCTTCGCCCGGTTGTGATTGTGCTGGTTTCCAAATCATCACAAAACACTGGGGCAGTGACTCTTTTAGTGTTGGCCTATAGGGCAATAGTATTTCTAGACTGCAATAATACTGAGATTATTGCTAGGTCAATTCTTACAAACTTGGAGAAGAAGGATTTTGTGGAAAAGGACGTAGCAGAAGAAATGAAGGGAAAGTAAATCTCACCTAAGATTCAGTGAACACTTACTGTGGACCATGAAATTCTTAAGGGGTTTCAAAAGTAAGAGATAATTGCAACTACCGTATTTTCTTACAAATAAGGTAGCTGTGCCACAGAGAGGTTCAAGACTTGCCTAGGGACACAGAGCTAGTGAGATGCAAAGCAGGAGTTAGAACCTAGTCCGTCCGTGTTTAACCATGATGCTGTACTGTCTCTCAG
Source organism: Tapirus indicus (assembly GCA_031878705.1). NCBI lineage: Eukaryota > Metazoa > Chordata > Mammalia > Perissodactyla > Tapiridae > Tapirus > Tapirus indicus. Next base: position 46,618,823 of record CM062925.1, read on the forward strand.
ATGGGAACAGTCTTTATAATGAGACCAGACTGGAAGAATAATTAAAAGTCTGTAGAGAAGGCAGTGGGCCAGAGAGTCATTCACGCTTCACACTCATAACCATTCTCTGAAAGAAACTTCTGCAGATGTTCTGGCTTGCATATAGTCAATTTATTACCAGGCAGATTTAACTTATAAATAGTATAAGCAAATCAGTTTTATATTTTCCTCTTGTTGCTCTATACGAGGACATTGCATTGAGAACTCTTGTTCGGTGTTCAGAATGTCTTCCAGACATGTAACTGCACATAGCTGTCCATAGTATATCTCGAGAAGATGCTCAGGAAAAGGGGAGAAAATAAAAACCAAAGGTCTACAAAACTCTTAATTTCATATGAGTATAAAAAACTAAAGGCAAAGTTATATATCTTGTGATCTTTCAAAAACATAATAATTTTATAAATATATGTGTGTGTGCACATATAGATTTATATGTTAAGAGTATTAGATATTTCCTAAAGCCGTAAGTCCCTAAAATTTATTATTATTGATGAAAATCTTGTTTAAACAATGATATAAAGTAAATAATCATTTTGGGCATTTAAGTAAAAGACCAAAAATGTATAAGGAAAGATTTATAAAGAAAAATAAGATAAATACGAGGTATTAGCTCCCAATACTTGCGACGGGAGCCAGGAAAGCCAACTTTTAATCAAGAATTATCTTTTACATAGGAAGCTGGTTAGTTTGGTTAATGTCACTGATGTCAGTAAGGCAAACAATGAGGGAAAGAAATGCTCACTGAGTGGGGAGCAAGATGGTCAGCAGAACTTGAGTGGGTGGCCCAAGAAAAGTGAGTTTACAGAGGAAAGACTTGGCGGGAAGGTGGACAAGATGACCCAGGAAGTCTTTTATGGCTTCAGGAACTCTGCTTGTAGATTTCCCTTTGCCTCCATCATCATTTGTCTCCTCTTCGGGCTGTGTTATTCCAGGCTTCCCACAGAGTGAGGCCCGTCGAGTTCACTTTGAACGTAGATTATCCCCGTGCCAGACAATTTTCCCAATTCCAGTGTAGAACAGTTTACGAAGTGTAAAACAAAAGGAAGTGCATTCAACTCATTTTCTTCTGCATTTCTAAAGCCTAAAAAAACGCCAGGGCACTCTTTTGGGCGCAGTAAACAACACCCCGAACCACAAGTTGATTATGGATTTCATGACTTCTGGGTGCATCATGAACTTAAGGAATTAGAGGGGTTGCTTACATTCTGGAAAATGGCAATTGGAAACCAGTCTAGTTCAATATGAAACAAAAATTATTTTGTGCGAGAACACAGCATTCTCTGTAGCGAGTTTTGTTCCTGGCAGAGGAGTGTATCATGTAGCTGGCTTGCTCCTCAAGCCCATCTGGAGGGAGTGGTAAACCGAAATGTATGTGCTGGAGTCTGCGTCTCCAATGTTGCGTGTTTTCTTTTCAAACATCCTATTTCTTTAAGGGGAACAAATGTTTTCTCCACAAAGGCTGCCTCTGCCTCCCTCCTGGCTGCTCGGGTTTCTGCCTGCCGTTTGGTTACTGTGCGGCCGCTGATTTCTCAGGGTCCCAGAGGAGGACTCGCGCTAGCTGTTAGGACTGAACAAACAATCCTGGCCGAAACCAGAACAGCATCTCAGTGCGCTGCTTTCGCCGTCACAGTCTTCAGCTCCGTTTCAGTTTTCCCTGCCAGATGAGATATAATATCAAACCTTGAGATGCTGCCAAACTCAGCAGTAACCCAGACTCCCAATAATCGCTGCCTCTAGGTGCCAGGCCTTGTACCAGGTAGTTTCCTCAAACCACACTGCATTTAATCCTCGCAACAATACCACGAGGTAAGCGTCACCTTTGCAGTTTTTATGTTCAAGAAAATGAAGGTTTGGAGACCCAGAGAGGTTGAGGAAATTGCCCATGGTCGCAGGTCACAAGTGGCCATGTCCTAACGTTTCAGTGACGTATCACTCTTAGCTTTCACTTTTTCTTGTCCTTAAAAAAAACGAAAATTCGGATTCCTTCTTGATCTAGATCCTGCCTATTTTTCGTTCTGAGTGAACTAATGTTTATGGCGCCTCTACTACCTGACAGGTTTTGTGCCAGGCACTGAGAGGGGAGGTGGACAGAATAGACATTTCCTAACTGAATAGAGCTCACCTTTCCAGCCCCATCTGTTAACACTCTCCACATGCAACAAATGTTCCAGCCACACCATCCAGCTTGAAGTTGCTAACTACCCCACTGCTCTCTTGCCTCTGTTTCTCTGCTGTTGCCCCTGATGAAATGCCCTCCCCTATGCTCCTCTGCTTTGCTAGCTCTTACTCCTCCTTGTAGAGCCCAGGCACATAGCACTTCTCCACGCAGTGATCCGTGTTCATATCCGTGAACTCCTGGAGTAGAGTCAGGCCCTTTTCCTCTGTATCAGGGCTCCACGAAAAGTGCCCTGCAGGTCAAATACCACCCTGCCCATCCATTTGTGTATTGTCTATGGCTGCTTTCATGCTACAGTGGCAGAGGTGAGTAATTACAAAAGAGTTGGCAAACTTTTTCTGGAAAGGGCCAGATAGTAAATATCTTAGGCTTTGTGAGCCAGATGGTCTTCGTCATGAAAATGCTGGGGAGGGAAGGAAAGTCCAGTCTCTGTCCGTGAATGTTATAAAGGCCACTAAACCTGGCTTAGTGGATCACATTGCTTAGCAGTTATTTTAGAAATCAGAGGTTAGAGTTATGAACGGCTGGGGATATAAGAGGTAGGTTGTATTCGGGAAGCAAGAAGGTCAGGATGAGAGACCAGACAATATTTTTATTTGTCACTGTCTTCAAGTGGCTCTCCTGTAGTCTGTGAAATCTCTCTCTCTCACACATACATACAAAACTTTAAAGAAACTTGGAACTCAAAATACTGAACACTTATAGTTCTTTAATTTAACTATCCTCCTATGAACTGTTTAATGAGCATCTACTACTTCTAGGTTCCATAGTGGGAAATGAGTACGTAGCAAAGAATAAGATCAGTTCTTGTCCTCAAGAGATCCTGTAATAGTGTGAATTTCATACATTTGTTAGAGCTGTAGAAAGAAACACTTTTAAAATTAGTTTTATATCTATCTCATTCACGCCAAAAATGCTCCCTTCTTTTAGTAATTTTGTAGTCAACAGTCACCTGTTTTATCTGTTCTGTGGGCAATTTTGTAGATTTTGATCAGGTTCTCTCTCACCTTCTGCTTTTTTTGATTTACCCATCCTAAATGTTTTAGTCTTCCTGGAGTGATTGCCCTCTCTCTCCTATGTTTAATTGTATAGACGACCTGTCCGCATGATGCGCACGTGTTCTCAGAGTATTCCCACAGTGGTTTCAGATCCCTTTTCTGGGTTGTGGTTGATAGAGAGTACATCTTGTTTGACTCTTTGGTCATAAAGGTCCCTAAGACTCTCTTTAGTTTTAACTCATTAATCTGGCTGCTGGCTATTTCTAAAATGTAGGTGGAGTTCATAATTACAGAGATTATGCTAAGGAAGTCCTCTTCTCAGGAATCTGTGAAAATTAAATGAAATGAGTTTTGGTACTTGCCCTTGAAGACAACTGTCACCCAAAGAAGCATCTGTTTATTTCAACCTTTTGCTTCCTGTCCATAAATCAGTATGCTCTTCATGAAAAGCATCTCTACTGTGGTTTCAGCCCTACCCCATTCTCTATGTTGAACATCCACGAGGGAGCTTTCTCTAGAAATATTTGACAATTGGTGCTGTAAGAGCACCTACCACTTGGGACAGACACTGGCCTTGGATGGCTGGGATGGCCTAGATGTCTCTGACATGCACACTGGCTAAATGTAGCCTAGCATCCCAAAAAGAAATAAAGGGACATGATTCCATACGAGTTTCTTTGTAGAATCTTTGATTTTTCAACTCATTGACAAATCAGAAATACTTAGTTCTGTCTCCAGTTTTATAAAGGGAAAAATTTTAATCTCTTCCCCCATACCTTAACCCATTTCACTGCCAAAAAAATAATCAAATCTTAAAATGTATCTTTTATACTCTGTCTGCTTCTTTTTCATTATCTTCCTTGCCCATCAAAATGCTCAGATTTGGAAATCTCTTTAGACTCTTTAACCACATTCAAAACACTATCAAGCATTTATTTTCACATCCCTTCCAACTCACTTTAAAGCATTATGAAAGTAATCTCTTTAATGAGAAGTAGAAAAGCCCTCCAAATGAACTAGTAATGAAGACTGCTATATTTTTCTCCCTACCACTTACATGCTGGTAGTTGTTACAAACTCTAATATCTGATGGCCAAAGCCTCCTACTCCAGGAAGCTTCCCATGATTTCTCCTGTCTCCTCATGTCTTGACTTAGCATCTCTCCCACAGACACACTGTATGGTTGTTGTATTTGAATCTGTTTTTAAAAAATTATTTAAATATATTTTAGATGTCTTTGTTGTATTCATTTATTCAACAAATATTTGTTGAGCACCTAACAATATGCCAGATCCTAGACCGTGTTCTAGGTGATCAGGATATAGTATTGAACAAGATATCAGATTTCTTGTCCTCATGGAGTTCATATCTCAGTGTATTGCTTTATATTCTAATAGTGTTGACTATGCAAGGGTAGGGGCTCCTTCTCTCCATATTTAACTTCCTATGTTTTACTTTATGACACATAATACATTAGTGCCCAATAAATCCTAATTATAGGTTGTCTCCCACTATGGTTTTTGCCACCCACAGCTGTTCCACATTCTTCTGATATCAGCACCCCAAATTTCTCTTGGGAAATGCACAGAGAGGCCTCATGGTATAGTGGTTAGGTATTAGCCTCTAGAATCAGACCGCTTGTACTGAAATCCTGGTGTGGTCATTTACCAGCTCTGTGACCTCGTGCAAGGTATTTCACTTCTCAGTAACTCAGTTTCCTCCTAAGTAAAGTGGTGGCAATAACAGAACCAACCAGCCTCATAGGGCTGCTGAGCATTAAATCAGCCAATATCTGTAAAGTGCTTGAGCTGGCGGCTGACCATAGTGAAACTATTTGCTATTATTATTATTATTAAATAGTTTCTCTCCTTTGGGAGCCATATTCTGAGGATTGTCAATCAATATCCCCTCCCCACCTTTCTAAGGGCTGGACACATACTTTAAATCTTGTAGCTTTTCCATCCCTAGGGCAGTGCCCTAATGAGTCTGTCTGTTAGTGCCTGCTGCTTAGGTCTCCAGAGCTGCCCTGGTTGCTGACCTTTCCAAGCCTCCATCTTCGGTTCCCCGTGGATTTCAAGAGCTACTTCATACCCTTGCAATAAAATCTCTGTTTTCTGAAGTTACCCAGCATCTGTATCAGTTGCTTGCAACCAAAGAACCTGGAAGCTGATGTGACACAATAGTTCCTTGTGGTCCTTGTCTGTGCGGTAGATTGCAGTTCTCCTCACAGGGTGCGTGATTGTTTTGCCTCATCTTCTTAAATATAGGGAGTGGATTATATAGCCAACAGTTGTAGTTGATCCACTCCTGTGCTCACCCTGGTATTGCTAATTCCTTTTACTCTTTCAAATGTTTGAATCTTTGACTCTTTACCCTATCAAAAAAGACATCTGTGCAGTCTAACACTGAAAAGTTTTAATTTGTAGCAAGATTTTGAACAGAACTGTAATGTTCAAACATGGTCACTATTTGAGTCCATGTTTCCGACTGTCCATTGGGAAGGGTGTAGTCAGGCAGACCTGAGGCCCCGCTGCCACCACCTACATGTGAGTGTGGCTGGATGTTACATCTGTCATAGGCTGACCTGGTAACTTCACCTGACGTGATGGCGAGGCTGGTGCTCTCTTCCTTCCTCACTGGCCTCTCAGAGAGAACATTTTCCCAAAGTTAAGATTATTCTTAGGTTAATGATCTGTAGAACTCCAAGAGCCTTTTTGTGAGGGACAATTTCAGGTTCATGATCAAATTCTTTCCATTTGGGCAAGAGTCCCCAGAATGGGTGATAATGATATCACTGAATCTCTCAGGAGAGTATTAAGGGGGAAATTGGAGACTGGCTCTGTGTTGGTTTCCTACTGCTGCTGTAACAAATTACCAGAAACTAAGTGGCTTAAAGACAACACAAATTTATGATCATATAGTTCTGAAGGTCATAAGTTCTAAAATCAAGGTGTCGGCAGAATGTTTTCTCTGGAAGTTGTAGGGGAGAATCTGTTTCCTTGCTTTTTCCAGCTACTAGAGTTGGGTTGCATTACTTGGTTCGTGGTCCCTTCTTCCACCTTCAAGGCCAGCAAGGTAGCATCTCCAAATCTCTCTCTCTCTCTCTCTGACCTCTGCTTCTCTCATCACACTTCCTTCTCTGACTCTAACTCCCCTGCCTCCCTCTTTGCTTTATAAGCAATTTTGTGATTACTTGATATGAGATGGGGACATCTCAAGATCCTTACCTTAATCATATCTGCAAAGTCCCTTTTGCCATGTAAGGTAACATATTCACAGGGCTGGAGATCAGGGCATGGACATCTTTGTGGGGGCCATGATTCTGCCTTCCACAGGCTCCATTCCAGTAGGAAGCCAGATAAGGAAGCATGCAGCTTAGGATAGAAAGGAATTACTGAAGAAAAGGGAACCCAAAATGATTCAGCATGCAGCAACCCTATCCTCCACAAATTCCTGGATGGCTACATGGACGAGTCTCAAACAATCTAAATGCCCTTCAGTAATTAAATAGCCACACGCACACATACATACACACACACACACACACACATGCACACGCACACACAAAATAGAAGTCTATGCAGTCATTTATCAGGTGGCTGTAGATCTTGATTTACTGGCATGCAGACAGTGAAACATGCAGATTACCCATCACCCTGTTCTGCATGCTCCCATACAAGTAAAATTGTTATTATGAATCATGTGAGCATTTATGCAGAGAGAGAGATGTCTGGAGAATGTTTATCAATATGTTAAACCTTGTTTTATCCTAAGTGGTATGATTTTGGGTTATTTTTACAGTTCTGTTTCATATCTTTTTTGGTTGTTTTAATATCTTTCTTCCGTAAACAATATAACTTTGTTAAAAAGCAGAAAGATTATGAAGCAAGAAAGTAGAAACACCTTTGGAATCTCTGAAAGGTGTATAAGAGTTGGAGGTCCTGGCATTGGGTAAAGAAGGGTCAGAGGAGAGAGAAGGCGTCGGGTGTGGCGAGGGTGAAGGAGCTGCAGGTGGGCACCGGGGAAGCAGAGTCAGCCTTCAGTGAGGGGCGGCGGGGCTAGATTTGGCAGCTGCAGCTGGAAATCATGCCAAGAAGAGGTGGATTAAAGCTTGAGTGGAGGGAGCTGAGACTGGACAGGAGTCAAGCCAGATATTAAATGGGAAAGAACGAAGAGATGTGAGTTAGAGACAATGCAACGGGGGTCAGGGTGGTAGACAGAACTTTGTGCTCCTGATGTGATGTTACCCCAGATCCTCAGAAATGAGGGCAGAAAGGCATTTAGCATTCTCTTTTTGCGTTTCTGCCCCTCTGTGGGTTGGTGGACAAATCACTGGGAATTTGGAGGGCAGATGGGAGGGGAGAGGACAGCCAAGTGGGTGTGTAAACTCCAGATAAAATAATATGTGTGGGATTATGAACCAAATAAAACTTTTCTGAAACTTGGGGGCCAGTTGTCAGGGACACGCATGATCTGGAGCCCACAGACGTGTCCACATCCGCCAGTCTACGGAGGGGCAAGTGGATTGGTGGTTTAGTGGACTCTGGTTTCTGCATTTCAGCTCAATGGCTGTTTGTTGCATATATCATGAGTTACTGATAAAGTAGAAAAACCGTAATTTGGTACAAAATTCATCTGTTTTTCCATCTTCAGGGAGTATGGAACTATAAGGAAAAGCCAGAAATGAGATTCTGAATAAAGATAATTCTAGGCAAGGCAACGCTATTTTTCATATGTTCTACCCATCACAAATCACACAGAGAATAGGAGAAACAGCAGCTAATCTTGGTGTTCTAACTCAGATTGCCATTAGTTCTACATTCTTATGACTTTAGTCCTACCTAGTGGTGTGTTAGACACACACAGACAAGTTTCTGTGGTTATGTGATGCTACTTGGTGCGTGATGACATCGTGAGCACCTCTTCTGAGAGGTCTGCTAATTAGACTGCACTTCATACCTCGCTATTCATGAACATGGATTCAGTAGTTTCTGTGATGCCGTAGCGTAGACTTTGTGCCTCTGCACATCCATCAAGGTTGGCACAGCGTTGGCTGTGGCTTGACTGCCGTAGACTCTCCACAAGCCATGGCAAACTCTTTCTCCCATTCCTTTCTCTTCTTCCCATTCCCTTCCACCTCAGATACCCCTACTATCACATTTGGTCTGAGTAGATGTGAGGTAGGAGGGATACCCGAATCCCAATTGGCATCGTGTTTTTCTTCTTCCTTGTATTTATCTAAGTTGTGACAATGCATTTATTTGTGTGGTTACTTTATTAATATATAGCTCCCACACTAGATTATCGGTTTCACAAGGCAAGTAAATATATCTGTGCTTGATCACCACTGTATACCTGGTACCTAGCACGATGCCAGGCACATCGTAGAAATTCAGTAAATACTTGTTGAATAAATGAAAGGTATGTAAAGGCAAAAGGCCAGTTATGTCTTTATTGTACAGATCTTTGTCGACTTGTAATGGGGTTACATGCTGATAAACCCAGCATAGTTGAAAATATCATAAGTGGAAAATGCATTTAACACTCCTAATCTACCAAACGTCACAGCGTAGCCTAGCCTACCTTAAACGTGTTCAGAACACTTACAGTAGCCTACAGTTGGGCAAAATCACCTAACACAAAGGCTATTTTATAATAAAGTGTTGAATATCTCCTGTAATTTATTGAATACTGTGTACAGAAAGTGAAAAACAGAATGGTTGTGTGGGTACAAAATGGTTGTGAGCGTATCAGTTGTTCACCCTTGTGATCACGGGGCACACTGGGAGGTATAGCTCACTGCCACTGCCCAGCATCATGAGAGAATATTGTACCACCCAGAAAAAGATCAAAATTCAAAGTCCACTTTCTGCTGAATGTGTATCGCTTTCGCACCATCGTAAAGTTGAAAAATTGTAAGTCGAACCATCGTAAGTCAGGAACTGTCTGTACTGTGGCATGGACAAGACTTTTCACTCCCAAGTTTCTTCCTTACCTGCCAGAGAAGGATTGGTCTTTGGGGAGATTATAGCTTCATGACTACATAAGAAATCCTTTCATTTTAGAGATAAGGAATTTCAGGTCAGAGCAGTTTAATTGCTTATTCGAGTATCTAAGGCATTCACTGCTGAGCCCATTTCATCAAGAATACCGATTGAATCAGTCAGGGATAGACTTGACAAAAGAATCACATCAGTTTGCTTTCAGGCCAGGACTCCATTCATTAGATCCTGATGTTTCTGGCACAACATTAACCAAGAATCACATCGCAAGACTTTTTTTCTGATTGCATAGGCTAAGAAATTAATCTTAACAGTTTGAACAGATAATGAGTACATGAACCCCAGTTGGAGAAGTTTATTAGGAAAGAGTTGGCAGCGGAACAAATAACCTCCTCCTTAATCCCTGAAACCAGGCGACCATCAAACTATACGTCCCCGGTGATTAAGCTATTTGGGCTGCAACATATAAGCCTTCCCCTCGGCCTTATGCTCCCGCTCTCCAGAGTGATTCATGTCTGTAAAGATGCTGCTGCTTCGAGGAAAATGTGAGCCTTTCTGATGACAGTTGTTGCAACAAGACAAAATCATTTTTAGAATTATTGTTATTATCTCGTGTGAGAGATGCTGACAGTCCCTCTCCATCTTGCCCTTGTAATCCGTTTAGATTTCACAAACTTTGCAAGGGCAGCCTTGAGGCCATGGCTGAGATAAAGTACTTTCAGGAATGTTTCTTTTCTGCAGCTAGAATCGTGATTCATATTTCAAGGGATTTGTAAAAACAGATCCTGTCCACAAATGATAGAAAATCCTAGAGTTGCAGCAGGGTAAAGGGGACTTCAGAAGTCATCAAATTCCTTCTGCTTCCATGTAAATTGCATGCAAAGAAGAGGTTTTATGAAAATAGATAGATAGATAAATAAATAAATAATAAAGATAGAGGTTCCCTGGGAAAAACAACTCTGTAACTTTCCTAATAACCTTTTAATTTGTCCCAGAGTCTTCTGGTACATGATATGTGAGTAAACATGAGCTATTATAATTTTATTTTTGTCATTCCCTGAGGACTTCTCTGCTAGGGCAAGTGGCTAAGGCCTGAGCAAGAATCTGTTGCCATCAGTTAGCATTACTCCTACTATCCCATCTGTTAGCAGTGTTTTTTTGATTGGAGGATGGATGTCATTTTTCACATTTTTTTTTTCAGCTAGAGATCCACAGAATTTAATAATAGAGGAAAGATCCAGAAATTATATAAATAAATAAATATAACCAAGTCTTGGTTATTTGATGGCTAAAGTCCTAGTATTTGTATAATCACATCCGTAGTTTCTCTACCATTGCTCAGTGGCTCACCATTTGATTGCTTTTAGACATTCTAACAGGGGATGGAGAATGGAAGAGAAACAGGGCAGTTTTTTTCTATTTTACTCATTTAATCTTGATCATCTTTCTGTGGAATGCCTGTTATGGGCAGGGAAGTCATTATGCTCTTAAGAGATGATGAGAGAAAAAAATATGTGAATAAAAAATATCCAAGACCTTATAATATTATAACATTAATAGCAGCTAAGAGTAAGATAGTCATACTAAGCTAGTGTAGATAGTCATAGTCGTTTCTGGCTGGGATGGATTGTTATGGAAAATAGAATTGGAACTGGGCATTAGAAGCATATGACATAACTACAAAATAAAATGAAAAGGAGGAAAAAAGTCCCGAAAAATGTTTGGTGGCGATGATGGTAGAGATGATGGTGGTGGGAAGGGTGAAACTGTGGTGGTGGTGGTGGTGGTGGTGATGGTAGCGATAGTGCTGATATGGGGGGAGTGGTGGCAATGGTAATGTAGAGGGTGTTGGTGGTAGCAGTAGTGATGGCGGAGGTGGTAATCACAGTGGTAGTGGTGGTGGTGTTGGGGTGGTGAGGGTGGAGGTGGTGATAGTGGTGATGATGGTAGTGGTGCAGTGGTAGTAGTGGTGATAGTGGTGGTGCTGGTGGTGGTGATGGGGAGGGTGTCTGTGGCCTTGTAGTGATGATGGTGGAGACAGTTGTAGTGAGGATGCTGCAGGGAGTGATAATGGTGGCAATCATCATGAGGGCGGTAAGGATGGTGCTGAAAGGAATCTTCCTGTTCAGTGACACTTCCAATTATCTACGGAGATTTTCCACCAAATGACAAAGAAAAGAGAGCCGAAATGGGAGCAAGTAAGGAAGGTGGAAAGAGACCACTGCCATCCCTAAGGGAAATTCACTGCTGTTTGTGCTGTCCCAGTACCTAATCTCACAGCACACAGGCCCTCTTTGAGACAAATCTTCTGGTGTTATGAGTCAGACACATCATCTTTCTTCAGTAAATGATCTAAAATGCTAGTTTGTATTTCCAAGTACTAGTAAATGGTTTCAACAGATGGATATACCTTAACAGTGGGTAAAATAAACCTTAACACAAAGGTGTTCTTTCCAGTTGTGTATAATGTCAATTGTTTTGTGATTGCTAGGAAAAGGGAGCTTTCGAAGTGCAATTAACTTCATTGCCAATATATTTGTCAAGTTCTTACAAAAAAGACATTACCTAAGTTCTTTGTCAGTTCAGAGAGAACAGTATTTAATCCAAAGTGTGCAGACTGATGCCAAGGAAAATGTTCCCAGTGGAGACTGGAGCTGCGTTGGCTCTGCATCGTTATTGAACTCAAATATGGAACACTATGTATTTCATTCTAGGAGGGAACAAAAAGCATGTTCCTTGCACAGTGAAACTTGGTCTCTTTCTGCCTCAGTCTCTTTCTCATTTTATCAAGAGTTGAACATCTCTTTATTCCTAATCTCCAATAGTGTAATGCAGGTCTCGAAGGAGAAAAAAAGCCCCACATGACAATATTTTCTAGCAACTGTCATTTGAATGACTGTAATAAAGGGATAAAAGTTTATTTGCCATCTTGTCTTTTCTCTGTAGACCCATGGCTGTGTGCACGAGGTGTTGCTGATGTATTTCCAACAGCAACATCTGGCTCTCGGGCCGCCTCCTCTGCTAACTGTGCTGCCCCACTGAGGGCTATGGCTCTAGAACTGCTCAGAAAATGCTGTATGGGTTGGCTAGCATATGTGGAGGCCATAGGATTTTTCGGCTCATCCTCTTGGGTTCTATTTATCTGTCAGTCACATTTCATTCTGAGGAATTTACTGTACTTGTCTGTGAATAAGGAAACTCCTCAGTTAAGATTGGGATTTATATGGCCCAAATGGGAGTATTCCCAGTGCTGTATTTGGGATAGTGGAGGAGCTATGCTATTGGTTAAACTGTCCTTAAAATGTCGATTTTCCCTAAGATGGACTCAGAGTGTTACACAGCTAATAGAAGTCAAGGTGAAGGCTTTTTTTCCCCCCAGGGGCTTATGGGATGGGGGGACGTATGGAATGATCACTAATAGAAATGAAAGATTTAGGGATTTATGTCAAAGTTCTCGAGGGAGAAAGTTCCTGGTGGAGAAACAAAGTAGGACTGAAATCCAGTGGAAAGGAGCCAGACGATATGAAGGGAAGGGAGAGGGAGAGGAAGTGGAGTTGTGAGGCCAGATATGGGAACTGAGGTTTGAAAAGGGAGAAAAATTATTGAATATGAGGCTGTGATGAGTCAAGAGAAAATGCAGTGTCAATGGTAACATAAACTGGTGAGCTCTGAGAAGATAAGCAGAGAAAATGAAATTCTGGTTTAAAACCAACTGTTAAAACATAAGGAAGAGATGTCTGGAAAATTGAAAAAGGTATTTTAATAGGAAAAAGATATATGGGAAATGAAGAGAGATAGATTCATTAAGCTGAGAAAGAGACAAAGAAAGGAAGATTAATAAATTCATTTAAATTGGATATTAAACTATGGTAAAACACAACATTTTCTCCAGAAGGTAAAATCACATTTTGATCTTGAGAAGACAGTCTATACAAATAATGTAAGAGTGTGCATTTATTCACTTAGGTGAGTGATTTTCTCTCTGGTTCAGTTGTAAATGAGAATATCCACATGGAAATAAAATGCTTTCTTGGAATCATATGGAAAATGAATGACACTACTGAAGCTACAGTATGGTTTACTTCATGTACAGATTTATGATATTAATATTCATTATTATATTAGTAGCCAACACCTATACAGAGTTTGCTATATGCCAGGTACTGTTCTAAGCAATTGTGATACATTAATTCATTTGATCCTCACCCACAAACCTATGAGGTAGGAACTGTTCTATTACCGCCATTTATGGATGGGGAAACTGAGGCATAGAGAGGTTGAGTAACTTGTCCAAGCCACAAAGATGGTAAGTGACAGAGTTGAGATTTAAACTCATGCAGTTCAGCTCCAGAGTCATAACACTCTGGGAGCTGATGGGGAAGACCAAGTTTTCATGTGGAGATCCCTGACCCATGTACACATAAAATGAGACTAATATATTCATTTTCATACAAATCTAATAATGGGAGGAAACTTTCCAGGTTGCAGTCATTAGGCTACAGCTGTTGCTATCTTCCCTGCTCCTAGTGCAAGTTATTTAATCAACATGAAAAGCAGATATAACTTCAACAGTACTACATAAGAGCCACGGATTTTGATGTGGTAAACGAAGGAAATATGGCTTTGTTAAAGCTTGTATAATATCTTGAAATGAATGGTTCTGCCATCAACTCCCTCAGTAAAGGCAATCAATGCTTCATATGTTAATTGATTAAGTGATTATGGAAACCCTCAAACAAATGACTAAGTCCACTTTGCTGATTACTCATTTCCAAATTGGTTGAAATATCTATATCAGAGGGAGATGTAGGTTTGTTGACATAATTTGTAAAATCCTTTAAAACTTTTAGACACAGGCCTGGTAGAAGTGCAAAGTATTATTCTCATTTACAATCCAGCCAGATTTAACAAAAGGCCTGAGCATCATAAACCTGCAGACAGAAGGAGTTCCAGGAGGAAAATAGAGGGCTGCTCGTAAGCCAGCTGTGCGGAGGGCTGGACTCCAGCTTCCCATCACGGGTGTGCAGCCCAAAGAATGTTGGCTGCCTCTGGGGCCAGCTGGCTCACACAGGGACTGTGCTCCTGGAAATCCTGAGATGTCTGCGCAGGACTCCAGCAAATAGAATTTTGGTTAACAGAGGAGAAATCTCATCAGCCAGATTTGAGTCAAGCTGTTTTTCAAAAGCTTGCTAACTTTAACACGTGACCGAAGGGGCTTTCAAATGAAGCTTATAATACCTGCCTTTTAGGGTTATTGTAAGGTTGCAGTTAAATAATTGATATAAAAGTTTTAGCACAAAGCTTGGCCCAAGCAAAGAACTCAGTAATTGGCTTGTTATCGTGGTGGTTTTGAAGTTCCCTTTCCGAGATCCCACGCCCTTAGTGCCGCCTTCACCTTCCGATCCATCTCTTCTTCATGGTTCATGATTGTGTATGACACTCAGGGACAGATTCCTTCCCAGGGAGTTGGTGGAACATTACAGCATAATGGCAGGGACATGTAGCCCTCTGCACATGCACAGCTTACAGCAGCAATAGCAGTTTCTTACCACAATTCCTATGAAGCTAGAGCCAGAGTTCGCCTCCAATTCTAGAAGGGCAGTGGGGCAAACGGCTTCCCCAGAAATGCCCTCTACCTCCCATGGCAGCCACCTTGGGCGGCCAGAAGAAACTTCTCTCCCTTCCAAGAACTTTATGAGTGATGTTTAGTCTCATGACCAGAGCCTTCACCAATGCCAAAGTAGGCTGGTGTGACTGGTCGCCAGCACTCCTGCTGGTTACTGACTGAAGGAAGCATCACCTGACATTCCTCAGATTTTGCTGGAACTCACTCAGGCCAACCTGGGGCAGAGGACAAACCAAAAGGAGTTAACGAGGTTCAAAACTCAGCAGAACTTGTCTGCCTGCTACTGTTAGATCCAGTGATTCCTCATTGTCCCCAAATTCTCCTTACCCCAATGACCTAAAGAGACAGCAATGTTTTTCTCTTTTTCTTTCCCACTAAAATTTGACCAGCGTTTAGCTAGTTCTTCTGTAAAGAGGGTGACAAAGAGCTTCTGGCAAACTCAGGGTACCTTGTATAATTTAAATAACAACAATCTCCCATATAACATGAGGTAAAATTTGGAGGCAAAACATGAAGTAAAGTTGATTCTTTGGCCAGAGTTATTGGTCAAGAACCAGTCCAGACTCTGCCTTATAAAAACGATTTAAACTCCACCTAATACGCCGTCAGTCAGTAATCCTGTCCTGGCAGTTTTTTTAATGGCCTAAGTGTGGGCACTGTTTATTCCCTGTTCAAAATATTGGTTGCAGAGCTTAGAATAAAGTACGTATTATTGTTTTGTTGATAACGTGCCATATTCTAGAATTACCCACCCAAAGACCTAGTGTTGATAAAAAGGACTTAGGCTTACTGCTTTAAGTAAAGATCAGTACCAAACTGAGGTAACAAAGAACAGCTCTGCATTTTCAGCGTTTCCAAAATGAAGTATCTGTCTATAACCCTATCTGGATGGAGACCAGCAGGTTCTGGGAAGAATATTAACCTGAATTTGTTGCAGTCTTGTTTCCCAAACTGCTTTATAAACACTTCCCCATATGTGCTGCCAAAGCTTTGCATTTAATGAATCATCCAAATCTTTTTGCCATATATCCTGTGTAGCTATTGATGATAGAATACGTGTTCCTGATATCGGAGGAGAAATGAGAGAAACTCCTGTGTTGCCACCAAAATTGCCTCATAAGATAATCCTATTAGAATGTTCATTTTGATTTTTGAAAATACTGACTGTTAAATTTTGGAGAGTTATTTTAGACCAAAATGCCTTGTAATTTCCTAGGGACCATTTTATTTACTTGATACTTTGTCTTTATTCTGATTAAGCACAAAGGAAGTACAAATTATTGCTTAATAAACACTTAATTCTTGTTTCATGATTCTTTTGCATTCTTAGTTGCCTTTACTGTATTTTATAAGGAATTTAGCCATAAAGAACAGAGGTTAAGAGCACAGGTTTTGGAGTCAAACATGTTGGATTTCATGTCCAAGTTCTGCCTCTGAATAGTTATATGAACAGGGCAAATTACTTAATATCTCTCAATTTCAGTTTCCCCATCTGCACAATGGGAAGCAACAATACTCTCCACTTCCTATGTCTACCATAAAAATAAAACAACACAATGAGTATTAAGTTTTTAGCCTAATTAGTCACTATTGGATCACCACTGCTAAAAAGGGTGACAGGACAAAAACACCTCCATCTGAAAGCTTTAACAACTATGTGTGGAGCAACAAACAGAAGCATTTCTTTGCAACAGAGGGAAGGTTATGGACATTGCTGATGGCTGCCAGAATTTGCCTTAAAGAGTCAGCACCCTTCCCTCTTTCCTTTTAGGTGATCAGTGCCCATGTGTACTTTGGGCTGTCCCCATTTCAAAACTATATCAGATTCTCTACTTAAAGAGGCAACCACTGGCTATGGCAAGTCATGGATCTTTCCCCCTGCCTAGTGTTCAGGTGCTAATAGTGAAGAAGGCTTCCCATCAAAGGGATCTGATAGTGAGTTTGAGTTTCTGTAGCAACCCTGCCAGATCCTGGGCTACATGGCCCCCATTCCACTCTCAGCCCTTCAGACTACAATTCTATGATTTTTTTTTTCACTTCAAATCTCTCTTTGATTTCCTCAAGCCATTATTCTGCACTTCTGACACCCTTGAGAATACCCTCGGGATCCTTAACTCAAACTACCAACCCTACTCCTAAGTTCAGTTTCCTCAATCATACCCTAGAAGCTGCTATTGCAAATAATGCTACCCTCTCCAAAGCTTAGTTTTAAGCATCCTGTTCTTCAACAAGCATCTCCTATATTTCCATAACTCATGTACACTAGTTAACAACGGATCCGTCTTCACCTTCATCGGGACTTCCAATCCACTGACCTTAACAATTTTTCACTGTCTACAACCTCCATTATGTCATCATTTTCACCACCCTCTCCCTCGATATATTTATGCATGCCACCCTCTCCCTCAAAATATTTATGCATCTCTTCTAAATACCAGAGAAGTTGTTCTCCACCATTCTATCTCAGATAGCCTTCTTAGCCACTTTGTATTCCCTTACCTTCCAAAATTTTTTCTCAATAGCACTTACACCTAATTTTATATATTTATTTTTAAAGATTTAATACCTTTCTTGTCCCACTGGAAAGTAGTCCATGAAAGCAGTGCTGTGTATTGTTCACTGCTATTCTTCCAGTATATGCTTGGCATAAACTAGGTGTTCAAAAAATATTTGACGAGTACCTGGACGAAGGCGTGAAATTCCTGCGGCCAAGGCTGACGTGAGCATGACCCTCACAATTTCAAATTTTAATTTCTGGTGATACACATATGATTTCTAACCTACAGAAATAACTGTTAAGAATGTAATTTGCTCAACTCCTTTGCACTGTCCTTTCATTTATGAAATGGAAAAATATCACCATCCGCTTGTATTTACTGCACAGGTATGGAAGGATGTATGAGAAAGTATTTGTGACAGCTTGAGAAAGGTAGATTCTAAATTTTCAAACTTTTGTTTTCTATTGTGGTAAAATACAAACATGTAAAATTTACCACCTTAACCTGTCTAACTATACAGGTCAGTGGCATTAAATACATTACTATTGTGCTATCATCACCACCATCCATCTCTAGAACTCTTTTCTTCTTGAAAACTGAACTCTATACCCATTAAACAGTAACTCCCCACTCCCCTCTTCCCTTAGGCCCTAGAAACCACCATTCTACTTTCTGTCTCTATGATTTTTGACTACTCGAAGTACCTCACATAAGTGGAAGCGCACAGTATTTATCTTTTTGTGACTGGCTTATTTCACGTAGCATAATGTCCTCAAGGTTCATCCATGTTGTAGCGTGTGTCAGAATTTCCTTTGTTTTTAAGGCTGAATAATGTTCCATCATATGTATAAATTACATTTTGCTTATCCATTCATTTGTTGATGGACACTTGGATTGCTTTCATGTTTTGGCATGAATAATGTGAATAATGCTGCTATGAACAAATATCTCTTCAAGACCTTGCTTTCAATTCTTTTGGGTATGTACCAGAAGTGGAATTGCTGGATCATATGGTAATTCTGTGTTTAATGTTTTGAGGAACTGCCGTACTGTTGTCCAGTCCATGAACATGGGATGTGTTTCTATTTATTTATGTCATCTTTAATTTCTTTCAGCAATGTTTCGTAGTTTTCATTGTATAAGACTTTCACTCCTTAGTTAATTCCTAAGTGTCTTATTCTTTTTGATGCTATTGTAAGTAGAATTGATTTCCTAATTTCCTTTTCAGATTGTTCGATGTTAGTCTATAGAAATGCAACTGATTTTTGTGTGTTGACTTTGCATCCTGCTACTTTGCTGAATTCATTTATTGTTCCAACATTTTTTCTGAGGAACCTTTAGGATTTTCTACATATAAGATCATATCATCTGTGGACAGATAATTTTACGTCTTCCTTTCAAATTTGGATGCCTTTTATTTCTTTTTCTTGTATAATTACTTTGGCTAGAACTTCCGGTACTGTGTTGAAAAGAAGTGGCAAAAACAGGCATCCTTGCCTTGTTCCTGATCTTGAAGAAAAGCTTTCAGTCTTTCACCACTGAGTATGATATTCACTGTGGGTTTTTCATGTATGGGTTTTTTTATTATGTTGAGGTAGTTTCCCTCTATTCCTAGTTTGTTGGGTGTTTTTATTATGAAAGGTTGTCGAATGTTGCCAAATATTTTTCCTACATCATTTGAGATGATCATGTGGCTTTCTTCCTTCAATCTGTTAATGTGGTGTATTACATTGATCAAATTTTGCATGTTGAATCATTCTTGCATTCTAGGTATACATCCCACTGGTCATGGTGAATGACCCTTTTATATGCTGCCAGATTTGGTTTGCTAGTATTTTGTTGAGAATTTTTGCATCAATGTTCATTAGGGATATCAGTTTGTACTTTCCTTTTATTGTAGCATCTTTGTCTGGCTTTGGTATCAGAGAAATGCTAGCCTCCAAGAATGAGTTAGGAAGTCTTCCTCCCTCTTTATACTTTTGGAAAAATTTGAGAAGGATTGGTGTTCGTTTTTTAGATGTTTGTAGAATTCACCAGTGTGGCCATCAGATCCAGGGCTTTTCTTTATTGGGAGATTTTTTTTTTTTATTACTGATTCAATCTCCTTGTTAGTTATAGATTTATTTATATTTTCTAATTCTGTGTGATGTAGTCTTGGTAGGTTTTGTGTTTCTAGGAATTTGTCCACTTAATTTGTTACCCAATTTTTTGGTGTACAATTGTTTATAGCACTCTCTTATAATCCTTTTTATTTCCATAGAATTGGTAATAATGTCCCCACTTTCATTTTTAATTTTAATATATATAGGTTTTTTTTTAAGATTGGCCCTGCGCTAACATCTGTTGCCAATCTTCCTCTTTTTTCTCCCCAAATCCCCAGTACATTGTTGTGTATCATAGTAGACTTGTAGCTTTTCTATATGAGACACTGCCTCAGCATGGCTTGATGAGCAGTAAGTAGGTCTGCGCCCAGGATCCGAACTGATGAACCCTGGGCCGCCAAAGCGGAAGGCATGAATTTAACGGCTCTGCCACGGGGTCAGTCCCTAATTGTAATATTTTGAATCTTCTTTTTTTTTTGTAGTCCATCTAACTAAAGATTTGTCGATTTTGTTGATGTTTTCAGAGAACCAACTTTTTGGTTTCATTGATTTTCTCTGTTGTTTTTCTATTCTCTATTTTATTTATCTCTGCTCTAATCTTTATTTCCTTCCTTCTGCTAGCTTTGGTTTAGTTTTTCTTCTTTTTCTAGTTCCTTAAGTTGTAAAGTTAGATTGTTGAGTTGAGATCTTTTTTTTTTTTAATGTAAGCATTTATAGCTATAAATTTCCCCTACCACCACTTTCACTGCTTTCTATAAGTTTTGGTATGTTGTGTTTTCATTTTCATTCCACTATAAGAATTTTCTAATTTCTTCTTTGATCTATTGGTTATTTAAAAGTGTATTGTTTAATTTCCACAATTTTGTGAATTTTCCAGTTTAATTTTGTTATTGACTTCTAAACTCACCCTGTTGTGGTCAGAGAAGATTCTTTGTAGGATGTGTATCTTTTTAAATCTATTGAGACTTTATTTGTGGCCTAACATATGGTTTATCCTGGAAAATGTCCCAGGTGCCCTTGAGAAGAATGTGTGTTCTGTTGTTGTTGGATAGAGTATTCTGTATGTGTCTGCTAGATCTAGTTAGTTTATTGCATCATTCAAGTCCTCTTTTTCCTCACTTACCTTCTGTCTGGTTCTATCTACTATTGAGAGTGGGGTATTAAAGTCTCCAACTATTGCTGTAGAACTATCTATTTCTCCCTCCAATTCTGTCAGTTTTTCTTCATATACTTTGATGATCTCTTATAGTAAATGTTTACATTTGCTCTATCTTCTTGTTATATTGAAACTTTAAAAATACATAATGAAACTTTTAAATATATATAATGTCCTTCTATGTTCCTTGTAAGCCTTTTTGATTTGAAGTTTATTTTGTCTGAGAGTTTAACAACCCTCATTCTCTTTTGGTTATTATTTGTATGCAATGTTTTCCCATCCTTTCACTTTCAACCTATTTGCATCTTTGGATCTAAGATGAGTCTCTTGTAGATGGCATATAGTTGGATCATGTTTTCTTTTTTATCCATTCTGCCAGTCTCTGTCTTTTGATTGGAGAGTTTACTCCATTTACATTTAAAGTAATTGCTGATAAGGAAGAACTTAATTCTGTCATTGCTATTGTTTTCCATTTGTCTTATAGCTTTTTTGTTCCTCATTTCCTGCATTAGTATCTTCTTTTGTGTTTAGTTGAATTTTTGTAATGAAACATTTAAATTCCTTTCTCATTTTCTTTTGTGTGTATTCTATAGCTATTTTCTTTGTGGTTACTATGGGGATTACATTTAACATACTAAAGTTATAAGACTCTAATTTGAATTTATACAAGCTTAACTTCAGAGTCCAGAGTGCTCACCATTACACAATGGAACCCAAGATTAACTTCAATAATGTACAAAAACTCTGCTCGTTTATAGCTCCACTTCACCCCTTTCAGTAGATGTCATAAAGTTGCATCTTTATACATGGTGTGCCTCAAATTCTTTTTATACTAAAACTAACTTACATGCATACAGAGTTATTCAGATGTATCCTTTACCCCCCTCCCCTTGCACCTATCTGGATTTTTAAAAAATTGTATAACATATTATGGTCAAACAATTATGTTATGATTGCTTTTTTTTTTTTTTTTGGTGAGGAAGATTGACCATGAGCTAACATCTGTTGCCAATCTTCCTCTATTTACGCTTCCACAGCATGGCTTGATGAGCAGTGCGTAGGTCTGCTCCCAGGACCTGAACCTGCCAACACTGGGCCGCCGAAGTGGAATGCATGAACTTAACCACTATGCCACCAGGCCAGCCCTGTTATGATTGCTTTTTCCACTTAATAATACATAAGGTAAATTTTAACATCAATTTATATATATATATATATATATATATATATATATATATATGCCTTATTCTACTTAACAACTTCATACTGTAGTATTTCATAGAATGAATATATCATAATTTATTTACCTATTTATTCTCCTACTGCTGACTTTTACTTTCTAGAGAATCATAGACAAAATTTTCATTTGAGATTCTTGACTGTCCTATTTGCTTTTCTGCTCTTCCTCTGAGACCAGTCAGTATAGGAGCAAAGAAGCAGCAATAAAGAAGGAAAGCCCCTAGCTTTTCCCTTGGCAGACCCTGCTGACACAAAGTTAACTGTGGCATGGTTCATTTCTTAAGGAATTTACATTCTCTTAAGGACTGAGACATATAAGCAAATAATTATAATGAAAAGTGATAAGTACTGTGATGAAATTTTGCCCAAAAGGCTGTTAGTTCTCAGTGGAGGAAGAGATTTTTTTTTCTTTGGTAGACTTGAGGAACTTTCAGATAGAAGACATTTGGGTTATACATGATGGATAAATGGAGTAGAGTGGGGTAAATGGAAAAGGCATTGGAATGTATGGTAGGATATGAGGAAAGGGGAGCTAATTTTCTGATAGCCGCAATTTGAGCCCCAAAATATTGAGCACAATGTTTTAAGGAGTTATCGAGCCCATTCTGTTGGGCCACTGAGGGCAGTTAGATGAGAGGTCAAGAAAGAGAGAGGAGAGTAGGGAGTAAATAGGATTGGGTGAGTGACAGAGAGAGATAGAGGCATAAACTAGAGAAAAGATAACCTGTGTGCTTAGGGCCACAAACTGGAAATGGGTCTTAGAGTCAGGATCCTTGCCCAGGGGATGAGGACAGTAGGCCAAGATGCAGGACAGGGGTCCCGTAGGAGAGTTCAGCATCAGAGTGGTCAGCACTCAAGTGCCTGCCCTGTCTTCGTGTGAATGAGATCCTTGTGGATCATCAAGCTCACCAATTTACCACTCCTCTGTCACCTTTTTATCTGGGAGTGGACATCCACTCAGCACCTGGAGTCTTTGCTCTGCCATAGTCCAGCTTTCCCAGAACATCATTTTCAAAAGGGTGTTCCTCAGCACAACGAGAAAGCTGATGGAGTCCTGGGCGTCTACTGAGATGATGGGAGGGAGATCTATTTCTGCATGAACTGACTATGTAGATGTACCCAGGGCGGGACAGTGGGCACAGATAGAACTGTTACAGGCATCGAGCATCTCTTTTAATTTACATACATTCTCCTGATGCCCTAAAACCAAACTCGTGCTGTGGAAATTAGTACTCTCATTTTATACGGGAGGATGCTAAGACTCAGTAAGGTTAAGCTCCTTGTCCAAAGTCAAGTTTTTTCCTGTGACCATGTTATACCTTACCAAAAGATTTTACTCTTATAGAGGACACTCTGTTTTATTCATGTTGTATGTCTGATTGTATCTATTACAGATGTTTCTAGGTAGTAGGAAAATCTAATGTGTGGGTATGATTGTGGTGTTAAAGCCAGTCAAATTGAGTTCAAAGCCAGATTCTGCTAATTTCTATCAGTGAGACCCGGGAAAATTACTTTTCTTTTATGATCCCCAATTTTCTCATCTGTCTGGAAGAGACCCTAATACTTTCTGCACAGTTGTGAGGAACAAATGTGATAATACATGAAAAGCAGTTAGCCTACTATCTGCTACATGGCAGTATATAATTGTAATTATTACTATGAGTTTCTTGCTAAATATTTTAAAAATGAAAATATCACATGCCCATGAAGAAATGATTCTTTGTACTAGAGTTATTTTCAGTTTCATCAACATATTAATGTCTGACATAAGGATCTGGGAAGTAGAGTTGTTTAGGTATGTAAAAATGGCATTTGGCCATCTGCAAGAAAGAACTCCATCTCTTTCCAGCTTTGCAAGTGAGTTCTGTTCACAAGCCATTAAGAGGTAACTTGTGGTTTATATCTTAGGTGTCATCAGGGATGAATATAGGGGATTCAAGGACCTTTCCAGCTGCTGATGGCTGGCTGGAGAGACAGAAACCAGGAAATCTTTCATTTTGATGAACATACTAAAAGAACATTCTTTATATTGTATGCCCAAGTCTTTTCATGAAATTGCCTTTTGAAAATGTCAAAATCATAACAAATGGTTTAATAATGTATAAAGTATAGTAATATGAAAAAAACCCAAAACAAAACAATAACAAAGTCCCCCAATTTCCCCAAAGATCAGCCTTAGACAAATGTCTTTCACAGCACTTCCTTTTCTCACTCCCACCTTCCG
The DNA here is from genome assembly GCA_031878705.1 of Tapirus indicus. NCBI lineage: Eukaryota > Metazoa > Chordata > Mammalia > Perissodactyla > Tapiridae > Tapirus > Tapirus indicus. The sequence goes on from CM062925.1 coordinate 46,642,883, forward strand.
TTCCAGAGCAGCTAATATATATTTTTTTCTTTTATTCCTATGACCACCCATAGGAGAAAGATAATCATGAAATACCTTTCTCTGCAGATGGCTGAATAGCAAAGAGTAATAGCAGTCCCATTAGCATCTTATTTCTGCTTCCATCCGGAAGGGATTGTCTTAGCAACCACTCTGTTTACAATGAAACAAAAGGTCAATTGTAAAAAAATCTAAGTAGAGAAAAAATGTATCAATCACTATCTCTTTCTTAAAGAGTCCTCTCCATTGAAAAAGGATTCTGCCTTCGTGGAATATTTAAGCCTACTCTGTGAATACTTTAGTTTCTACTTCTTCCCAGCAGTGGTATTTGTTAGTAATTACATTTCCAACTCCTTTTTTGCTAGGTAGTACAAAGAATACAAGTCACAGAGATAGTACTTTGGTTGGAAAGAAGTAAAAAGGCAGTTATAGAACTGCCATAGTAGTATAATTACTTCTGAGTTAGAGTGACCAACTCTTCCTGGTTTGTCCAGGGTGTCCCCGGATTTAGCACTCTAAGTCCAATGCCCAGGAAACCTTTTAGTCTCTGACAAACCAGTATGATTGGTCACCCTAGCTGAGGTGGTTTCTACACCTACATAGGAATAGGATATTCATGAAGATTTAAATTACAACAACAACAATCATTTAAATCTGACTGCTTACTAAAAACCAACTGTTTAAGCGCCTTATATGGATATCTCCATGAGAGCACTTTGAGGGAAGTAGAATTAATTTTACCTCCATTGCTCATAAAAGAAGCTTGAAGTTTAGACAGGTTAAGTATTTTGCCCCAAATTACACAGGTAGTAATTGCTAAACGTAGGATTTGAACCCAGGCAGACTGATTACGTAATTCAGCAATCACACCATGCTGCTTCTCTGTTATAATGTTTCCTTTTGAGAAAAGTAGTCACGGGAAACTCAGATCTGTAGGCACCATAAAGTGTTACTTTTAACCCTGCCTTTCTGATAAAAGCTGATTCAACTAGGGATGAGAGCCTGAGCCAGAGGCCAGTGGTCTAGAAGTAGGTTTAGTATGAGAATTCCCTGCTAATGATTTCCTGTTTCCTTGCTTCCCTGTGTATCCTTTGCATCTAAGATAAACCGAGTGTATCATTCTTCCTTGCTCTATACAAGAGCTCATTTATAGGATCAGAGTAGAATCAGCATGATTCACTCTAATAGTATCCACAGCTCCCATCATTGCCTCCCTAACAAGCCCAAATGAGCATTCCACACTAACTGTGGTTTTGATTATTCTATTTGTGCTTAGTCCCACTGACCCACATAGTGCTCCAGCAGTATCCACATCATATGGTTCATTATGTAATTGAATTTAGTGTTCATGATATTTGGAGCCAGGAAAACAACATTCCATGTGGCTAGCCAAATGAAGCTATTCTTCTAGTATGAAATGGGGAAGCTGAAGAGTCTGAAGACAGGACTTTTTAATTTTGATTAAGAGAGATTATTTTCTTCTTGGGGACAGGGCCTTGGGCCAGGAATCATTTTTGTGAAACCTTTGAAAGCATAAAGACACTGGGATGAAGAATTTAGCAGTGTTCCCAATGTGTCCCTGCATACAACTGTTCAGAGAGTGTGGTTGGCTCCAGGAGAGAAAAAATATAATCCCTAAGCTCCAGGGAGGTGCATTAGCCATGTGCAATGTCACACAGGCTGGCACTTCTAGTTCTGTGCTCTTTACTCCAAGGCACGTCAGGACCATTAGGGAGAGACTCGGTAGTGGTAACATCAGGGGAAATGATAGGGCATATTTTTAGTTTGGATTGGTGGGTCTCTAAGGGAACTAGGCAAGCAGTTTACATAAATGCTAAATAATAAGACCTTTTCTGTAAATAGAACATCAGTGTAATGGTATTTAGTTTGTTCAAGCAGTCGTGCTAGGCACTATGTTGAAATTACATTAAAGCAAGATGTGCTCCCTCCACTTTGCTAAGAGTCATAAATCTAAAGTAAGAGTCCCTACAGTGAAGACAAATTAATACACTGCAGTAGAATTGGATACAAGTGGGTTCTTTTGAAGAGCACGATGAACAAAATATACAATTGAAAAATATTTTGAATTCCAAAAAAAGTGGACAAAACAATTTTTAAGTTCTAAATCAAATTGACAATTAAATTGCTACTGGGTGATATCCATGAAAGGAAAGTCAGCATGGATGATGGTAAGTAAGGTGACTGAACATTGTGTGCAGTGTTACAGAAAGAGTCATAATACAAAAGGAGTGAATACATTGGGGAAACCACTTTTTATAAGAGTAGTAAATTGCACTTTGGTGGACAGAGAAAAACATAAAATAAATCCCCTTGTTAAACTCCTTTAAACTAGTAAACAGGATGTGTGGTGCATGGTACTGTGAAAGCAGGCAAGTGTCCAGTGAAAACAGAAGAGAGGAAATACTGCCCATGTGAAATACAAGGATTTGGCTTATTGGAAGTAATGTGTTATTCATATTTGAACCTAACCTGTAATTGTCAGTACTGGACATTTTCTATCATTATACTGGTGACATTTGAAACAAAGTGAGTGGTATGCTTAGAAAACTTGGACGGAATTAAAAAGAAACCACAACAATACACCCGAGAGGTCATTTCTAATATGGAAGAAAGTTGTGTGACAATGTGGATGCAAACCAATTTAGTAACACACCAGCCACAAAACTTTTTATACTTTAATCACTTGTTCTTCCTCAAAAGCATGTTTATTAAGAAGGTCTACTTTTCAAAAGCATCCTCAGCGGCTGACCTGGTGGTGTAGTTGTTAAGTCCACATGCTCCACTTTGGCGGCCCAGGGTTCGTGGTTTTGGATCCCAGGTGTGGACCTATATACACCACCTGTCAAGCCATGCTGTGGCAGCATCCTGCATACAAAATAGAGGAAGATTGGCATAGATGTTAGCTCAGGGACAATCTTCCTCACCAAAACAAACAAACAAAGAATCATCAGTTCCAATGAATAAATGGGAAAATCTCTAGATATAATAAATGTTTAAAAATAACCACTTTCTCCTAAATATTTAGATAATTGAGGAAATATATATAAGGTTATAAATATAACCTTTAAAATTATTTATAGAATAGTTTCAACCTTCTATTTCATTTCGAGTGTCTTGACCAAAACTTAAATAAATCCTTTCAGCATTTTTGGTTTTCTAATTCAAGAAACAAGGCACACTTCATTTTAAACTCATGGAATCTTCACTGTTAAGAAGATATTTGGTGAGAAATTTTCTCAGGGGAGCTGCAGTTCTAGTTTGCAAAACATCTCAATAAGCAGCAAGGATACATGACAGTTTAGCAAACAATTTTGTCCATTAATTTGATTGTGGACAAACTTTTGGATCAGAAACCTCTTCACAATAAAACTGCCTCGATTAATTTAAAGGAAATACTTGGTGATACTTCCCTTGGTCAAACAGATGTTGTTTTAAAAAGAAATCAGCATCTTCATTTACGTGCATTGATTTGTTCCTCTTCATATTTCTGACCGTGTTAGAAGCATGATTGAGAGCACAAGGTGGAAGGAAAAAGGTCAGAGCCACCAGAGCTCAGATTCTGGTTCTCTCAGTTATCAGCTAGATTTTTGATAATTTTCTTAACTCCTGAGCCTTGTTTCTTCATATGTAAAATGGAGCTAATGCTACTGAACTTTCACACTTGTGGTGGTGGTTGTGTTAGTTGATAAGCTGGTCAGTGAAGGAGTGTTGTGAGATCTGGCAATCCTGACCTCTAGTTGTGACTAAGGGACAACTGTGCATCTCATTATTTGGGAGTGTTCATTACATCCCCATAAGCCTGTTCCACTTCAATGTGAGCTTCTTCCCAGCTTATCTAGCTTTTTTGCTCTCATTGTGCTACCTTTGACTGACCCAGGGTGCAGGCTGTGGGTAAGGCCACAGAAGATTTCAAGGAGCCAGATCCAGGTCTGCAGACCAGCCATGTTCCCATTCTCAGTCAAGTCCTAAGCATCATTCCCATATACTCTACAATCAAAGGGAACATTGTTATTCCAGACTAGTACTCATATGCTAAAAAGTGTTTGGTGGGGGGATTCCCAGGAGGGTGTCAGCAATACCTTGCAATCTTTGCTAAGACAATGTACCAACTCATTAATTTATTCATCAAGAAATATATATTGGGCTCTTATTTTATTCTTGCCATGCTGACTGCTAGAGATTCAGAAAGAATAAAACAGATATGGCCACTACCCTCACAGAACTTATAGTCTAGTGGAGAGAAGAGATACTAAAAAGACAAAGAATCATACAAGTATACCTACAAGAAAAAATAAATGTCTATACAAAGCTTGAATAAACTAGATAGACCCAAAGTTAGAAATAAATTACCTGACATATTAAAGTTGGAAAAATTTTGAATTTTCTGAGGCAGATTGGAAAACAGCAGTTTAGGGACCCAAGAGAGAAAAGGAGACAGAGTGAGAGAGATATCCAACAACATGGTGAGATGCTGGGAAATACTGAGGAGGAAAATTCGCCAGTCAGAAATTCTAGAGCGCATTATACAGAATAATGGAAAAGGATCTTACTATTGAAACATGAAGCTTACTTTTCCAAATCAGAGGCCAATTATAGTAACAATCTTCAGACACGTCCTAATGTTGATTATCTTAGTATAACCAATTTTGGTTAAATATTTGAACTTTTTTCTGCCTTAATGCATAGGACATTTGTCTCCAAAATTAGTAATCAGTCAGTTACTACTGTGCTACACTTGATTCAATTACATTTGAAAAGGCATGTCTCTCCAAATTCGCACTCTCATGGATCCAATTTGGACCTGATTATACAGGAGAATGGCACCTTCTCTTTGGGTGCTTAAACTTTGCTTATGTTGGGCACCAGTCTCAGTGACTTTCAGAAGTGTATGCCTCTCTGTGCTGTTAATCAGAGGATGCTTTTGTTTGCCTCTGAGAGAGCCTGTCTTTCCTTACTTACCATCAAATGCTTGTCCCTTTCCAACGATTTTTTGGTCTGTATCAAAATTCTTATTTAAGGTCTTATTAATGGGGAAGTGAGATTTTCTGTCATCAGGGTGGCATTTTCTTTATGTACATACGTATACTATGTATTTACAGGGAGAGGAAAATTAATATTAGGCACTTCCGAAATTTATGAACATTTGAAATCTTCCCTCCTCCAACTCCCTATTTCCTTCTTCACTAATTCTTACATATGTGATATTAGGACAAAATTCAAAGAATATAAACTTTACAACTCCTACAAATTTCACAAAATCTATGAAATCACATTATTCATTGTGAAAGAAAATATTATTGAGATCCCTCAAGCCCCGCAATGTCAATTTTGATATTACATAGGCAGTACTTCACATTCAGCCATCTCAAACATATATGAGACTTGGAGGAGAAGATATCTAACAATTTACACATAATGTTAAAAGTCAGGAGGCTGGCCCTGTGGCCTAGTGGTTAAGTTCGTGTGCTCCGCTTTGCTGACCTGGGATTTGCCAGTTCGGATCCCGGGCGTGGACCAACGTACCGCTTGTCAAGCCATGCTGAGGTGGTGTCCCACAAAGAGCAACTAGAAGGATGCACAACTATGACGTACAACTATCTTCTGGGGCTTTGGGGAGAATAAAAGCAAAAAAAGGAGGAAGATTGGCAACAGATGTTAGCTCAGGGCCAATCATCCTCAAAAAAAAAAGTCAGGAACTAAATTCTATTTATGGATATTAAAGGAAGGGTCACCCTACAAGACTAAATGACTTGCAGTCCCAAATGACTGTATGGTCACACATGTAATATGTGCTATGGATGAATAATATGGGATGTTTTGAAGCTACACAACAGTAGAACCTGATCTATAATGCAGCATCAAGAGAAGTTTCTCTGAAGAAGTGAATTGTAAACAGGGACTCTGAAATTGCCATTAGAATTAAGAATTAAGCCAGGTGAAGGAGTGGAGTGGAGGTAGTGGGGTGAGAAGAAATGTTTCAGCTAAAGGGATAGGGTGGGAAAAAAGACTCAGAGGTTGAAAAGAGAACCGTCTATAATTGGGGAACCGAAATAGGGCAGTTTGGAGTCAAAGGCTGAAGTGGTTGCACAGAGGCCAGATTTTTGAGTCTGGAAGATTATGCTAAGGGGCTTTGCCCTTATCCTAAAAGAAACCAGATGACATTGAAGAGTTTTAAACACATGACTGACGAATGTATTGCAGAGAGGAAACAATTTAGGTGAGAAAAATCATGGTGATTAGTTAGAAGGCAGTTTTTATAGTTGAAGTCAGCATCTCTAGTTAAGCTGAAGGATTTCAGGTATGGTAGAAGCTTTTAAGACATGATTTGAAAGTAGAATCATTAGATTTTGGTGACTGTGAAAAGGAGTGTCAAGGGCAGCATTCAGCTTTCTAGTAAGAACAATTGGATCATCAAAAGTAAAAGGGAAAACTGAAATTTCAGTTACATTAACATATTGTTAAATTTTTTGTTGTCCCATAGTTATGTGGACAAGATTTTTAATGATCTATTCGACTTTACATAAACTTACAAAAATCTCACTGATTCAAACTACAATATCTTTACTGACCCCTGGTGTTAGTTAGATTCTTTAGTTGCAAATAACAGAAACCACTCAAAGTAATTCAAATCAGGGAGGTTTGTTATAAGGGTTTACAGAGAAAATAGATTTCTCAGCCATGGTGGTCAGGCCTTGCAGTAGCCCAGGTAAACCTGCTCATGCTCGGAGGAGGAAGACTGGCGTCCAGAAAAAATTTCAGCAAGTGGAAGATCATTCAGGGGCCTAGTGCTGCTTTTTCAGTAAGTAATAATAATAATTATTATTAATTATTATATTTATATAATATATTATATTTATATTTATTATTTATATTTATATTATTATTATTATTATGGCCCTCTTTTAGCAGTTAGCAAGAATCTGCTCCTCTTTCTATCTCTACTTCTTTCTGTATATCTTTTTTTTCAGTTTCCTACCTAACTCTTGAGTTCCTGTCCTCACTGACTTTCTCTGAGTTCCCAATTCTAGTTCCTGAGAGAGTCACTGTGGCAGCTGTTGAGTGAAGTTCTAATGCTAGGATACCTCATAACTTGCTTGTCCATCTATGGATGAGTTTCCTCTCCGTCATATACCCTCCCGGCCCAGTGATTCCTACCAGAGGGTCCACGTACACGGTCAGAACACTACTACATTTAAATAAGGGATTTTATGAAATGCTTCTTTTGCCAGGGACTGGGGAGGTGACAGTTTCTCTCAAAAGAAATCTATTGGGCAGACACTGTGAAAATAAAAAATTCTGCTCCACCATCTTTTAATTTTATGTATTTTCTCTTAAATTTTGTTCTAAGTTTTTTTTTTTTTCCCCTCTGAGCAATGAATAAGTAGACCCAAGCTGACCAGGAAGAACCCATCACTTGACATCACTGAAATAGAAGAGAATAGTTGATTTAAGATTAGGCTGAGATGAGGTTGCAAACAAATGGTGCCAAGAATCCTTCCAAGATGGGTGACACAGAAGTGCCACTATGAAGACTTCTAAGAGATCAGATTCACTGGGGATTCCTTTTGTACCTGTAGTCACCTGAATTTATCATCACATTTCAGGAAAATTTTAAAAAATGGAATAGCAGTTATTTCCTGCCTCTCTCTTTTGCTTTGAAAAGCACAAGGTGTCCTGGTGAACTCAACATACTCCAGTGACAACGACAAAACTTCTTTCTAACAGCTAATAATTTCAATAAAGTGACCTGTGTGAAAGGCTGCAGTTATTACAAATGGGTTCAAAAGCACACATTTCAAAAATGTTTTCCTCGCTCTTTTCCCTCATCCTTTTCTCTTCCTTTGTGCTTTCAAAGTCCATGTTTTTAGACATCCTGAGCTCTTTGCATGTAAACCTGCGTGGGTGGACGTGATGAGAAGCAGTTGAATAAACTTCCCTTAGAGCTGCTAAAGCTCTTGTAGAGGCTAAGGGAGGGCAGGAGCTGAACAAATGGTCCAGAGTTAACCGGAGATTCCTGAGTGCTGATTTTAATTCATTGGGTTCCCTTTCCCCAAAATACAAAAGGAAATATTTTCTTAAAAAAAATAGCCTGATTAAGCTGTGTTGAGGAATTATGACCTTCTGTATGTCATAACCTATGTGTGTAATCATTAAACTGTAGATTTACCCTTTTGCTTATTTATAGTAAATAAAATTGGGAGCATTTAAGACACTTTGGGGTACCTAAATTTATAGTATTTAGAATCTCATCACTTAGCTATATGGCTTTGTATCTGCTTTTGAGTCAGTGCATTTATGTGTGTTTGGGGAGCCTTTTCATGTCCTAGGAAATGGTGAATTCACTTTCTCATTTCCAAGTATAAATTCCCCAAACAAATAGTTAGATAGACATACAAAATGAGAAAGGAGTGGATAGACAAGACTCAGGCTATAAATGCAACTCAGCAAACTGATTTTATCTTATAAACTCAAGGTGTGGAAGAAATTAAGCCTGATCTAAAAGAAATGGTAGAAGTTGAAGACTATTTATTTGGTGTATTTCTTTTCACTATGAAAATTTGTTTCTATAGCTCCTTGTACATAGAAGGCTCCAAAGCATGCTAATTCTTTTCCCTTTTACTGCTTTCTCTACATTATCTATATTTTATGCTGGAACATATTTCCCAAACTTTTTTTTTCATCACTACCATAAAAATTGGTTTCAGTAGCTTAAGATATGCTGGTATCCACCCACTTTGAAGACCATGCTAAAAATAAATACACACCATACTAGTTTTATTCTATAGTATGAAGAAAGCAAGAAGAGAAGATAAATTTCTGAAATCAGGAAATAGAGTGCAAAAATATATTTACTTGGATTTTTGCTGGTGCATGAAATAATTCGTATAGTTATGTATTTATTTTTTTGAAATTCAAGAATTCTTAAAGAGAAAAGTGATGCAGAAAACTAACCTCAGCATGGGTATTGGAGTTAGTGGGGAGGCAGTATACATGAGGCTATATTCCATGGGAATTAGTATTATTTTTTTAGATGATTAGATTCAGAGCTTTTCTTTTTCCATGTATTATTTTTTGGGGTTATTACCTAAACATTATAATGTTCCTTTGATAAAAGCGAAGAAAAATATTACATGTTTCTTTATGGAAAGTTGAAAATGAGTTTCCTTCTTTCTGTTGAGAGAGCACAAAATTTGCTATATTATATAAAAATTGGTCCTATGCCTTTCATTGAACTTTATTATATACTACATTTTAAAGTATCAATTCTCAATATTTAAATTGCCTTCAGCAGAAAAACCTAGGGAGATTCTGGTGGCTCAAATAATGACATTTAGAACTCCAGGTGGAATGGCTTCATGGATTAAACATCTGCTTCATATTGTGAAAATATTTGATTTAGATTCTGACGTTATTAGAATTAGATTGTTGGTGTATTTTTAAAATTCCATTACGGATTAATTCTTCCTAATTTGAAGATAAAGAGATCTAAACAGTCTTATTTCAACTGCAAAATTATGAAAATTAGTGAGTGGACAATTTATCATTTATGTGTAGGATTAGATTCTCTCTCTCTTTCTCTGTCTGTGCGTCCCCTTGCAGCTAGGTATTTATCTAGAAAACATATAACACGTACAAGTATATAGATATTCTCCTCATTTATTATTTCTGTTTTGAGGTCACTCAGTGACATTCATTAAGTGATATGAAATCATGAAGGATAAAATCAGCATCTCTACCACAATATCGTCCACCAGGTTTTGTAGCCCTAGCACATCACCTTATATAAAAAATAGATAATAGATAATTGAACTTAATGCTTTAGTGTCTAGGCTGAAACAAAACAATACTTAGAAGAAGACCACATTCAGGTGTAGGTAAAAGGCTTGTCATGATTGCCATAATTGGTTTTTACGAACAATATGTCTTTTGGTTTGTCCAGCATCTCACTCCCTTATATCTGGTAAGAGCAATTCTTAATTGCATGTAGACATGGTAGAGCTGTCTATTATGTTCCCCTCCCTACAAACCTGCTCCTTGTCCCAGTCTGTATGCTAGCTGAGAGCTCCTTAAAGGGGGATGAGTTATTACCATTGTCAAGCAAGGGATGCCGAGTAGGAGGAGTTTGGGAGAGGACAGGGGATTGAGTTGTCGTTCTTCTCCAACTCCTCCCAACTCTGTTTATCTTCTGCTCTAGTTCCTAAGTCCCTGCCTTTGTCATACTAGCTTTAACTTGGGACTAATAATTTAACTTTTGGACAAGACTCCTTGGTTCTGCAAGAAAGAGACTATCTTCTGTTCAAGCTGGCCTGTCTAAAATCAGAGCAGTTTGAGCATATAGCATTGCTAACATAGGCCTTTCTGTTGGCAGCAATTAATCTGGGATGGCTGAGTCAGGTCAGCATGTACTCTATATACTCCTCCCACCCAAATAAATGGGCAGGCACAGGACCCAGGCACAGTACACAGGACATACTGAAAATGCTATCCCTATGTCCAAGGTGATTAGTTTCAAGAGGAGAATGTGGCTCAAAGCAGACATTAAGAATCCTCACAAAGATTTGCTACATGGATGCTAGAGACCAAAGGATGCTTCTTTTTCTGTGGCGTTGAAAGTTATAAGAATGACAAAAGCATTGGGGCCGCCCTGTGGCGCAGCGGTTTAGTTCGCGCTTGGCAGCCAGGGGTTCGCGAGTTCGGATCCCGGGCGCCCGCCGACACACTGCCTGTCAGCCATGCTGTGGCGGCGTCCCATATAAAGTAGAGGAAGATGGGCACGGATGTTAGCCCAGGGCCAGTCTTCCTCAGCAAAAAGGGGAGGATTGGCAACAGATGTTAGCTCAGGGCTGGTCTTCCCCACAAAAAAAAAAAAAAAGAATGACAAAAGCAGGAGATGTATGTGGCCATCTTTTTTTTAAATTTTATTTTGTGATTATTCTGGCTGAGCAGGAAATTGAGATAGTTATGGCCTGATTAGGGAGAGCCTTGCACACCAAAGTAACAGCTTGGTCTTAATTCTAGTATTGATGGAGAACCACTTAATGGCTTTAAATAGGGGAGATATATGTCCAGATTAGCATTTGATATATATCACACTATCAAAAATGTCTATATCAACGAAGAGTGGTTTTAATAATGCCACAGAATGTGAAAGTTGACAAACACAAAATAGTATAGAGAAAAGAACAGCTTATGACACACTTATAAGAAATAAATTTTGAGATACATTTTGAACCAACAATATATACCTCCACAAAAAAGTTTATGCCAGCTCTACTAATTAGTGATAGAGTAATTGTGGATAAGTTATCTGTCCTGTATGCCTATATGTCAGGTATTCTCAATGTCAGCACTCTTAACATTTTTTAAGACAGTTTTTTTAGAGTGTAGCCATCATTTCAATTCATGAAAAGTTCTCTCTGTCAGGGGAAATAACCTGCAAATGGAAATTGGTTTGAGATGTTGGGTACCTGGACCTGCTGTGCTTGAAGTTAGTACACCTCTGAATTTTTAGTTACGTTAGCAAAAGAAATTCCTATTTCTATGGAAATATAGTTTGAAGTGTCTGTCATTTGTAACAGAAAAATTTCTGTTTCCCACATGTAACAAAAATCACCTTAAACCATGTTCGCAGATCATATGTGTATGTTGATTTTACTCACTGATTGAGCAGTGATTGGAATGATCTGTGTAAACACGGTTGATTTATACACTCAGTTTAATGCTTTTAGCTTTGTAGATAACTTAAGTGACTCAATTGCCAGGCAAGTCAAACCATTGTTTGGAGATCAAACCAAATAGAGTTTCTTAAAAAATGGTCAGCTGTTTTTTATTATTGTGTCTTGGATAGAGATGCTATTAATCTCTGTGGTTTACTACGTACAGAAAGATATTGTCCTTAAAAATGCAATCCCAAGATTCTTTGGGCAGTAACACAGATAGTACCCAGAGCAGTATATTCTAGTGTTACTTGGTAGACCGGCCAATGGGAGAGGCTTTTGAAGGTTTAGAGATGAGTAAGAAGAAAAAAATAAACCGCTTATTCATGGAGGTGGGTTTAATTGTTCTACTAATGACATCTGCCATTTTTGTTGTGTTATTCTTCCCATTTCCTTTAGCTTTCATCTTTTTCTTTGAGCAGTTGTTAATAACCACTGCATACTTTTACAGGAAAAGTAACTTTGAAGGTTGGCTGACAATGATTCAGTTGTTTTAAGTATAACTTTCCCATGAAGGGAAAGGCCAAAAAATTTTAACCCAGAAACTGGTGTTTCTCTTTCTTTCCTCTGAGCATATTCAGAACCCACTCCATTTCTAATGCACCATTGGGGCAGAATGCATAATGACTAATGGCCTGGCAGATTCCCAAGTGACATGTGAACAGTGCGCTTTGGCCACAGCCACTTAGCCTGGAGCAGACACCAAGGTTTATTGTCTTTGCAGTTTCCTGGCCTCCACCAGTAAGAGGAGTCATGGCTCTCACCAGACTTTTTTAGCTAGACTGTTCACAAATTGCAAATTTATAGGCATTTCATAGCAAGAGGCCTTATTGTGTGTAAGTCAGTGGCCAGAGAAGACTCACTCATAAAGCAATTAGGAGAGAGTCACATTATTTTATGGTTATGTTACACTGTGAAACAGAGTCCATGTGTCCTTCTGTTTGTCATTATATCCTTACATATAAACAGGCACAGGAACAGGGAAAGGTATTTATAAACTTTGCTGTGTGTCCTGAAGTTACTGGCTTATAAGAAGAGAATGCTGGGGTAGCAGAGGGCTGGTGTCTAAAGAATAATCTCATGGTGGAGCCTGCCTTACTCAAGTCTCTTCTTTGAGCTTTTGAAATCACTTAACAAGAACTATTCCTAGGTGCAGGTGGAAATAATTATTGTTCTGATCCATTTTCATTTTATTGTTTTTAGCCACCACTGCCATGGAGAGGACTTGTTGTCCAGCTCAGTTTCTGGGCTAGACATTGGGGATAAATCTCCTCTTGGGTATATGGAAGGTCTGCCCACTCCCTCCAGCTCTAGTCTTCCAGGATCCAAGCTTCCCCGTCTTCATTAGCAGCAGACCTAGGTTTAGGGTTCTCAAAATTGTCTAGGTGCAACAGAGACTGGAGACTAAGACAGTTCACATTCAAGGTTCACTTTTCAATACACAGCATGCTTTATAATAAAATTTATAAGTCTAGTAGAGAGTCACTTAGAATTCTAGCATTCTTGTGATTTGTCCCCCATAACCATTTAGGAGTTGTTGTTTAGGGTTTTGAAAGACTTATTTGTAAAATGCACCACTTTCATCTGAAATCGATCCAAATAATTGCTACTTTGTTATAGCATCAGTAAAACCCAGCTGAAGATAACGGTAGGTAGAAAGAAGAGAAAAACACTGCATATTCATTTTCTGCCAGTGGGAAATTTTACATCAATAATTCCACAAGAGGCTCTAGAATCTTACCTTACGTTCCCTAATAACCTCACATGAAAGCCTGGAAAATATGTCTATGATTCTCTTTGAATCAACCTCTAAAATGATGATTACCAGAGCATGTCTAAAACCCAAATTCTGTGCTTGATAGCACAGAGATCAACTTTTCCAGTGTTTCTGAATTGCTAAGGGGACTGCTTCATTTCTTGCAGCAACAAAATATTCCTAGGCTTGTTTTTCCTAAACAAGGAGTTGATAGAAGTTTGGTTTGTCTACATGTTGATATTCATCTTTGGTCTCCTGTTTTTATTTTGTGTGCATTAATTTAAAAAAATCTTTTTGTTTTTTGAAGATTCCTAAAGAATCCCTGACTTTTAAACTACCACAAAGATGAGAGGGTAAACTTAGAAATGCAGCCAGTTTGGGTGTACGGCAGCCATAATAAAGTCCCCAAATGGAAATAGAAGGTTTTTTTTCCCCCCTCAGCCAAGGACAACCATTCCTAACCTAAGTTCCGTCCCTTCATTCCATGGGGACCACTAGGTTCTGTGAAGCTCATTACAGACTTCGATTCATGACTAATATGAAAAGTAACATTAGTCCTTTGGTTCCCTGAATCACAGAATTTATCTAGGATCATCTTCCCTTATCCTCAGAACTTAATGTGAGTCATAACCCCATTAAGTAGAGGTGAACAATGTAATATAACCCTAACAAAAATAAGACGTTTCTTCCAGTTGTGAAATAAATAAGTCATGGGGATGTAATGTACATCATGGTGACTATAGTAAATAATACTGTATTGTGTATTTGAAAGTTGCTAAGAGAGTAAATCTTAAAAGTCCTCATCACAAGAAAAACAAAATTGTAATTTTATGTGGGCACAGATGTGAACTCGACTTATTGTGGTGATCACTTTGCAATATATACAAATATCGAATCATTATGTTGTCTACCTGAAACTAAGATAATGTTATATGTCAATTATACCTCAATAAAAAGAATAAAAATAAGACATTTATAACATGCAGCCCTTTAAAAGATGCCTGAATAATGTATAAATGTTATATTAGAAAATAAGAAATATAATAAAATGAATAAACTAAGTATCAAACTTAAAGAGCTGAAAAAAGAATAAAAGTGCACAATAAAAGGAATGAATTAATAAAATTAAATGTAGAAATTAATCAACTAGATCATAAAAAAAATAAATTAGTGAACAAAACCAGCGTGTTTTTCTGTAAAGTCCAATGAAATAGACCTCTGGGAAAAATAAGAATGCCCACTATCAACATTGCAATCTAATATGGCATGGGAGGTCCTCAATGATGCAATGAGTCAATAAAAATACAGGTTACATGTCATAAAACAGTGTGTGTGTGTATCAGATATGTGTGTGTTTCAGATATATGTGTATATATCTATATCTGTCCATCTTAGAGTGGAAGGAACACAAAATTGATAATTATTTGCAAGTAAACAACTAAAAAACTACCAGAATTAGTAAGACAATTCAGAAGGATGATTGAATAAAAGACCAACATAAAAATTAGTAACTTTCCTGTGCATCAATGATAACCAATTAGAAAATTTTATGCTGAAAGAACACCCCATTCACAAAATCATAAATGCCTTAGACATAGATATAACAGGAACTAATAGAACTGTATGAATAAAATTATAAACTTCTGCTAAAGGATCCCCCCATAAATACCTAAACAAATAGAAGAGGCATATCATGATTTAAATGAGAAGACTCAAATCATGAAGATGCTAATTTTTGAAAAAATAATATTCAAATTCAAAGTAACTCAAAATCACAACAATATTTTTCGTATACAATGACAAGGTCATTCTTAAGTTTATGTGGAAAAAAGATGCATGAAATAACCAAGAAGATTCTGAAGATGAACAGTTACCCCAGATATCAAAGCATGTTATAAATCTGTGCTTTATGTAGTTTGATATTAGGATAAGCAAGCACAGATGGAAAAATGGAAAACAATGGACTCCAGAGAGATATGTCTTTGGATTAGGTAGTTCAATTTATGACCAAGAAGTTTTCTAAAATCAGTAAGGAAAGAATAGATACTTTAATATGCTGAGAAAATTGACTTTCCTTTGGAAAAAGTTAATTCCAACCAATAGTTCACAGCATACGCAAAGATAAACTTGAAGAACTATATGTAAACGATGACTAAACAAAACTACAATGTTATCATAGGAAAATTTAATAAACGTTAGCCACAAAATGTACCAAAAATATATTAATATCTTCTCAGCTTCATTGACAATCCAGGAAATGTTCACATAATAGAGATATTTTTTATTCTATCAGAATGTTGTTGGTGAGATACTTTGAATCTTTCTTATATTCTGTTGGTTGCCTTTTGAAACTGATCAGTATTTCTCAAAATTAAGTGTGCACATATTTTTATATCAAACAATTCCACTTTGGGGAATATAGCTTAAAGAAATAATTACTCATTTGTGTAGAAGTGTAAAAGTAATTTTAATGGTAAAAATAAGGAAACACTGTAATTGTCCAACAATAAAGAAGCAGTTAAGTAAATTATGGTAGCTCCATATGGTGGAATAATATGTAGTTTAAAAAAGAGAGCTGTCGACATATAGGCATTGGCATGAAAATATCCCCAAACTTAAAATGCAAAAGGAGGTTTCAGAATACTACATTTAGTGTGATGTTATTTATGGAATGTAAAAGACATTTGTTTATTTGAAAGTATATATGCAAATGAATAGAAAGAGGACAAAGAGGCAGAAGAATGCATGGCAAACGTTAACATGCTACCTCTGGGGAAGAGAATGGAATTGAAGGTGAGAAAATTGAGAATGTCATATTTTTCTCTGAATATTTCTATATTCTTTGAATCATATGTAGCAAGTATTATTCATGTATTACTTGTGTAATTTTAAAAATGCTGCAAATAAATGGAGAAATCCAAAGAAAGGAGGATAAAGTCTGAGAGTATGAAAAATACTTCAATCACAAAGAGAAATAGATAACAAACTCTGTGGTTAGAAAATAAAAATCATACAAAGAGGGTGGAAAAGTTGCTTTATTAGACAAAGATAAAAGTACCAGTTTGAAGGTCAGTGTGATTGTTGGGAGTTGAGGAAAGTACTCATAAGTTATAATCTGATGAAATGAACAATATATTGGAAGGCAGGCTACAGAATGATGGTATGCAGAAATAGCTGGAGAAGAAGATGATTTAAACGGACAGTGCTTAATGCACATACCATTGAACTGAACAGTCCTTAAAATCGTTTCTAAAAAGTGAGTCATGATGAGAATTGTGGGGGATGGGGAAATGAAAAAAAGGGAAAATATTATATTTTGATGAAGTCCAATTTTAAAATTATTCCCCTTGTGGAGTGTGCTGCTTTTTTTTTTTTTTTTTTTTTTTGGTGAGGAAGATTGTCCCTGAGCTAACATCTGTGCCAGTCTTCCTCTATTTTGTATGTGAGATGCTGCCACAGCATGGTTTGATGAGCGGTGTGCAGGTCTGCACCTGGGCCGCCAAAGCAGAGCATGCAAACCCAACCACTACACCACCAGGCTGGCCCATGGATTGTGATTTTGATATCAAATCTAAGAACATTTTGCCTAGCCTAAGATCTTGAGGACTTTCTCTTGTTTTTTCTAGAGGTTTTATAGTTTAGCATCTTACATTTAAGTTCAAGTCCATGATCCAGTTTGAGGTAATTTTTGTATAAGGTGTGAGACTTAGATCAAGGTTCATTGTTTTTCCGTTGATGCTCAATTGCTCCAGCACCATTAGTTGAAAAGGCTATATTTCTTCTTTTGAATTGTTTTTGCACCTTTGTCAGAAATCACTTGGGCATACTTATGTGGATCTATTTTGTTGTTCTCTATTCTGTTCCATTGATTTATATGTTTGTCTCTCTGCCAACTACCAGTCTTGATTACCTCAGCTATTAGTCTTGGAACCAGGTAGACTGATTCTACCACTTTATTCTTCTTATTTAAAAATTGTTTTAGCTCTTCTAAGTCCCTTTGCCTTTTCATAAAAAAATTTAAGATAACTTTATCTACATCTACAAAAATCTTGCTGGGATTTTTGCATTGAATCTGTATTTCAATTTGGGGAGAATTGACATCTTTATTATGTTGAATTTCTATTCCCTAAGCACAGCATGTCCCTCCATTTATTTAGATCTTTTAATTTAATTTGTGAGCATTTGGTAGTTTTCAGCATATCAGTCCTGTACATGTTTTGTTGGATTTATACATATGTGTGCCCTTCCTTTTTCCTTTATTTCCCCCTTTCTTTCTTGCTCTCTCTCCCTCTCTCTCAATTATAAATGGCATTGTATTTTTAATTTTCATGCCCACCCGCTTATTGCTAGATACAATTGATTTTTGTCTGTTTATCTTATACCCTGTGACCTTCTTGAACTCACTTACTAGTTCTAGGAGTGTTTTGGAGATACACTGGGATTTTCCCTATAGACAATCATGTCATAATTTTGATTTGGGATTTTTTACTATTTTCTAATGTATCTATTTATTGCTATAAATTTCCATTCAGTCCTGCTTTTGCCATGTTCCACAAATTTTGATATGTTGTGTTTTCATTTGCATTCAGTTTAATGTATTTTTACATTTCTTTTGAGACATCCTATTTGACCTGCAGATTATTTAGAAGTTTGTTGTTTAGTTCTGAAGCATTTGTAGGTCTTCCTTTTATCTTTCTATTATTCATTTTTAATTTGATTCCACTGTGGTTGGAGAACACAATCTGTATAATTTCAGCTCTTTTAAATTTTTTGAGGTTTGTTTTGTGGTTCAGGACATAGTCTTCTTGATATATGTTCTGTGGGCACTTGCAAAGAATGAGTATTCTGCTGTTGTTGAGTGAAGTGGTCTATAAAATTGATTAGATCCTGTTGGATGAGGATATTATTGAGTATCTTATATATCCTTGCTGATTTTCTGCCTACTTCTTCTATCAATGTTGAGATAATAGTGTTGAAACCTCCAACTACAACTGTTGATTTGTCTATGTGTCTTTTCAGTTCTATCACTTTTGCTTCATATATTTTTAGCTCTGTTATTCGGTACATACAGCTCTGTGGCTTATCTTTTTTCATTTAGTTTGCTATCTTCCTGGTTGTTGGCATGATGAGTGATTTTTGATTGAAACCTGAATAGTTCAGATATTTTGCTATGAGACTCTGAATCTTATTTAAACCTTCTGTTTTAGCTGGCTTTTTCTGGCATGGCTTCAGCAGAGGAAATGGGGGAGCACTGCCTCATTACTGCCAGGTGGGAGTAGAAGTCCAGGCTCCCATTTGCCTCAGTTGACACCTGAGGTGGTAGACTCCTCATTACTACTGGGCAGGAATGGGAGTTACAGCTCCTCACTAGGCTTCCACTGATACCTTCCCAGCTGGGAGGGGTAGTTGTGTCTCGTGAGGTCACTCCTACTACTGCCTGCTTGGCTGCTACTGACACCACAGGGTGGTGGAGTGGCCTCCTTGTGGCCTGGTGGGCATAAAAATCCCAGCTTCCTACTCAGCCTTCTCTGAAACCACCTGGCACCAGTGGGGAGGGAGGGTGGGGCTGGGACACCTTGTTACAGTTTGGTGAAGGTGGAATTCTAAGCTCTCCACTCAGCCTTTGTCATGTGGATAAGGATGGAATCACATTTTTTTTTTCCTGTGGTGTTTGGCTGTTGTACAGCAGTTATTTAAAAGCCTTCTATCTTGCTAAGCTACCTATTTCCTGGTGCATTGTCTAGAGAGAACAAGCTTTCCTTGGGGCTTTTTTCGTTTGTACCCATTGGTATTTCCAGATTGCCATCTTCTTCAGCCCCAGTCTGGGATATTTGAGGCTATGGTGTTGTGCTTTGGGTCCTGAGGTCCCTAGCTGGTCTGCCTTCCTATTTCTGTCTTTCAGATTCTTATTAGCATGTTTTATATATAATGTCCCGGATTTTTAGTTGTACTTAGTAGGAGGAATAGGGGAAAAGTAGAGTTTTTGAAGGAGGTTGGCTTCTGTAAAAGACATCCTCATGGAGAAAGGGCCAGTTATGACCTGGCACATGGTAAACCTTTCCATGAGCTTCTTGCCACAATTACTCCACCCATGTCTGACTTAAAACAACCTGCTTAATCCCAAGCATCTTCTAGGAAGACACCATCCATCATGCCAGACCCCTTGGTGGCTTTGTGCTTTGGCCAAATACACTAAGAACAAATGTCTGGAGTTAGACCACCCAAGATATTTTCACTTGTGTGGTTAACCGTCTTTGAATTCAGGTTTCTTGGGGTGAAAAGGTTATTCACATCCTGAATGCATTAATACTTCCAATTTTTTATGTTCTTACCACCACATTGATGTTACAGACGTTGGGTCCTCACTATTCACAGTGGGAAATTTCTACTCCAACAGTAGTATTTTAACTTTAACTAAATTGATCCAAGTCATCTATTTTCACCATGTTCTTATTATTTCTACTGAATTTTGTTTATTGGGGAGTAAATATAAAAATGTTCTGGGTATCTGGTAGCCAGTCAGTTGGCTGCCATGCATATCAAAGTATAGGAAAGGAATTGACCAGAGCTATGGGTGCGCCAAGGTGGAAATATTCTCTCTATAACTTACATTGACTTAGAGCGTCTTTATTTAGCTCCATTCCTACTTGGTTCCAGATGGACTGTAGTTCTCTGTGAACCGAGAGACAGGCATTGTATAATTTATAGCCTGTTTTGGCTTGCATTGATAAAGAAAATGTTATCTTCCTTCTTAAGAAAATACAGGCTGCGTAGCATGATGCAATTGTTTACGGAGGCCATAAACTTCCTTTCAGTCCTTACCTTGCAGTATCTGCTTTTCTAACTGTGTGTGGAAACTGATGTGCTTCTATTCAAAATATCCTAAAGGGCAGTGTAGAAATGATATTGGAAAACAAAGCATCATGCTTATTTGAAAGTAAAACAACAAATTTATCTTTTTGAAATTGTTAGGTTTCAGAAAAAAGGGAAAATACGGTCTTGTTTTTGCTTTACGTGGGATATTTTAGTTCTTATTCAGTTCTTTCAAAAATGTGTCCTTAGTATTTTTATTAACTAACAAGTGACCATAATTTAAAGAGTCAAATATTATTATACAACTTGTAATGATAGAAGTTTTCCACCTCAGGTCTTACTTCCAGAGGCTATTACTTCCAACACTTTTAATTTGGATTTTTAGAATTAAGAGAATTTTGAAACTCTTCTCAAAACAGTTAAGCAGTATAGGTAATCAGTGGGTTCTAGTTCCTTCACCCCACCCCGTGCTTGATATCCCTCCTTGAGTCCGAATCATTTTTGTCCTGGGACGTCCTTTCCAATCAACCTGGCAAGTCTGTCCCTTCATCTACATCTCTCATCTCCTGAATTCCTTTTTTCTTGGTTTATAAACTTTATTTTGGTGGTTCACATGCTCCAGAAGCTTCTTGAGCAAGAGTTCATAAGAGATACAGTTGTTGTTTAAATACTTTAGTTTGCTTGAGTAGCATATCTTATTTTAGGTTGGAAATAATTTTCTCTCAGAATTTCCAAGGCATCTTTCTGTTGTCAGCACCTAACATAGTGCCCGGTGCAGAGTAGGCACTTAATAAATCATTGTTGAATGAATTATTTTCTAGCTTACACTGTTGCTATTTTGAAAAGTCCAACACCATATGCCATTCTAATGACTACACCTTCATATGTTACCTTTTTTTTCTGTTTGGAAACTTTTAGGATCTCCTCTTTATTTCCAGAGATCTGACACTTCACAGTGATGTGCATTAGTATAGATTTGAAAAAATTATTCTGCTGGCATTCAGAGAGCCTTTTTATATAGAGATCTAGGGGATTTTTTTATTATGGAAAATTATTATATTTTATTTTTTTCATAATTTCCATTTCTCCATTTTTTCAGTTTCTTTTCCTATAATTTAAATAGTAGAATATTGAATTTCTTGAACAGATTGTCAAATTTTTTATTCTCTTTCTCGAAATTTTTATCACTTGGACTTTTAGTTCTTCTCTCTAGGTAATATCTTCCACTTTACCTTCCAATCCTCTATTATATTTTAAAAATACCTTTAAACTACCAAGAACTCTTTCTTGTTTTAGATGTCAACTAGGTGGTTGATCACAAGTATGTGATGTCCTGGAAGTCAACATCAAAAAGAGTTACATAGCCAAAGGGTAGATTAGCTGTGACAAATGCCACTCACAGGTCAAGTGAGATGAGAGTTGAGAATTGACTACTGGACTTGCACATGCTTTTTTCTGTCTGGAATGTTCTTCTCATCTTAATCCCTTCTCCACCATTGCCTAGTTAACTCCTAATCTAATTCAGGTCTCTGCCAGTGCTATATATTAACTGTATACATAGCCCCAAGGAAATTTTTTCTAGACCTTTTGGGAAACCAGAATTTGGAAATCATACAGTGATCCCACACTCTCCTCATGAGAGCCTTTCTAGGTGCACTGGCTTGCTGTTTTCAGCTGTTAGTTGCCCAAGACGGGCCTGGCGCTCATTTTTATTTCAACTAGTAATTGAAAAGAAACAACATCATATCAGTTTATTTTCTAGTTGTAACAATGTTCCATGTGGTTGTCCTCAAATATTACAAGGAAATAGTATTACTTCAGACAGGTGTTCTTTCCTACATGTAACAAACTTGTACTAAATCTTTGTCAGAAAATGTTTCCATTACCAGTGTGTGAAGCATCGCCGGGTGTGCACAAATAATAGAACACAAACACTCAGGCCATTCCTAATGCCGGACAGATTCAACAGTAGGGAGAACACTGGGAAAGGTCTTTCCTCTTTCCTTTCCTCTTCTTCTTAGTGTACAAACTTTCATGCCCATAAGGTGATCACCTATCCTGGAGATCCTTTCACTATAAATGGATTATTTTGAATAGGGGCTATGTTAGTTTCCTAGGGCTGTGGTAACAAAGTACCTCAAATAGGGTGGCTTAAGATAGAAATTTATTGTCTCATAGTTCTGAAGGGCCAGAAATCTGAAATCAAGATGTCAGTAGGGTCATTCTCCTTCTGGCAATGGAATTTCACGTGCATTTGGAGCTCTTCAGGAATAAAATCCTAACCAGTGCTACAGAAATCCTATTCTTTGTGGCTGAAACTACTGTTTCTTATTTTGTGATTATTTTTAGAAACATCACTCTCATTGATTGTGATGATCACAAAATTATCTAGTAACAGGGTTTGTGTTTGTGTTGGCATCAATACGGGCAAAAAGCAGTGATGTCTGGAAGACCATGAAAACATAAACTCCTGTGAGATCACAGGAGTGGATATAGGATTGAGGGGTGGGAAATGAGGAATTCAAATCAATTGGGTTTATATGTTTAAGTAGCAGAAAGACCCTAAGCAATGAGTGAGTTATAAATACAACAATATTATAAATACAATACAGCAAGTTTGAACACATCAGGATAAAAAAAAGAGAGATAGGCATCCTTAATCCCAACACCAATGTGGATTAGATATTGTAAAGCATCTAATAATGTAGGATTTTTGCAATTGTAACTGGTGGTGGATTCAGTGATAATTCAGTCTTAAATTATATTTTGCCCTTCTAAATTTCAATAACACAATTTGGTAATTCATTCAATGACATTTTATTACTTTTTTTCCCCACTTTTTTTGTGAGAATGCTTAAGATCTACTCTCTTAGCAAATTTCAATTATACAATGTAGTATTATTATCCATAGTCACCATTCTATACATTAGATCCTCAGACCTTATTCATCTTATAACTGAAAGTTTGTACCGTTTTATCAACTTCTTCCATTTCCTCCACTCCCTAGTCCCTGGCAATCACCATTCTACTCTGTGTTTCCATGAGATTGACTTTTTTTTTTATTCCACATATAAGTGATACCATGTAGTATTTGTCTTCCTCTTTTTGGCTTAGTTCCCTCCAGTTTCATCTATGTTATTACAAATAGCAAGATTTTTTTTAAAGGTTGAATAATATTCCGTTGTGTGTGTGTGTATATGTGTGTGTGTATATATATATATATACACACACACATACATACACACTACATTTTCTTTATCCATTCATCCTTTGACGGACACTTAGGTTACCATACCTTAGCTATCATGAATAATGCTGCAATGAACATTGAGTACAATATCACTTTGAGATAATGGTTTTGTTTCCTTTGGATATATACCCAGAAGTGGGATTGCCACGTCATATGGTTGTTCAGTTTTTAATTTCTTGAGGAACCTCCATACCTTTTTCCATAGTGGCCACTTTACATTCCCACGAACACTGCACAAGGGTTCCCTTTCTCCACATCCTTGTCAGCATTTATCTCCTGTCTTTTTGACAATAGCCGTCCTGACAGATGTGAGATGATATCTCATTGTGGTTTTGATTTGCATTTCCCTGATGATTAGTGATGTTGAGCACCTTTTCATGTGCCTGTTGGCCATTTGTATGGCTTCTTTGGAAAAATGTGTATTCAGGCCCTGTGCCCATTTTTAAATTGGGTTACAGTGAAGCAGTTAACCTTTTCAACTTATCGCTCTGCTTCAGAAGTTGGGAGACCTAAATTCACTTTGAATTTTTCTTGCTCTAAGATCAGGGACTGAAGAGTCACGTAAATACTCAAAGAATCAACCTCACATTCTGCAAGATGGGGTATTAATTATAATTAATAAATTCTCACTTCTCAAATATGCTATGAGAATTAAATTAAATTTATCTGGAATCACCAAAGGAAAACAATATAAATTTGCAGCAAAGAGGATTTTATAGCTGTAGGGTTGCTTTTCTCTTTTATTATAGAGTTAAGTCCCAAATTCAAACTCTTAGAACTCAGGAAATTTCTAATTAAATTTCACAAAGCAATAATGTTTTTGAGAATTTTTTTCAGAGATAAGGAAAAGAGCCTCTTAAGCTTCCTGGTCTTAGGGCAGAGGTGAGCCCAAAAGAAAGACATTTTAGAAGAGACATAAAATTCTTTCTTTGGTGGATATTCACAGACTGTATCTTCATCTCTTGTTTCCTATACACTTTGAAAGAAAGGAAAAGAAACTTATTTTGTTCCATTTTAGTGGTGGTGATAGTTCTTATTGATATATTACCCAGTAATAAGAATAAATGGAAAGTTAAGATTCTGACTATGACCACCCACACTCTTCCTCTTTACATTTCCTTTTATGGAGCCAAACATTTCAACATGTCCAATAACTATGGTGCTGGAGTTGGGGCTTATTTAGAAATAATTTTGAAAGGATCATATCTAAACATAAGAGATGCACAAAGTAATTTCCCTTTATATATTCATTTTCTACCATTCTTCAATTTTTTCCTTCCTGGAATCTATAGATTCAACTAAAAATATAGGCTCACAAACTGCATAAAAAGAGTTGTTAAAATTCAGAAAACCAGAATAGCAGCCAAAGGTGGGCACAAGCCACAGACCTTGGACAAGTCACAGGCTCAGCACTTCCTATTCTGATCTAGAGGGAAAAAATAGATTATCCATAAAGCTGTTTTATAAATCTTAGAATTTTTGACTCTTTGAATTCTAGAGGGGTAACACACACCTTAAATGTGGAAAGTTTTTCTTTCATTCTGCTTCTCTAGGGCCCCTGTGATGTCCCTTTTTTTCTCATTCAAAACTGAAGTTTCAAGTAGTTCAAGAATAGAGATATTGAAGGAGTTATGAGCAATATCCTCTATCAATCGATAGTGTCTGCACATGATGCTGGTAATCTGATTTCTCATTGAACATTAAAAGCTTTTAGATCTTGATTTAAATTAACTGCTTGAAAAAATTGTTTTTTAAGATTTGTTCAGACTTCATAAAAACAGCTTGATGGAGCTAATAAAAATGACTTGCTAAGGAGATGATAAATGCAGGTACTGATAATACATTTAGGAGAGTCAATCAACAATGACACTAAACGAGAAATCTCTCATCTCTCTCCCCTTTCTCAAGGAGGAATATAACACCCCTCCTTTCCTCTGCATCTCTCCATTTGGCTGTAGCTTCCTGTCTTCCCATCACTGCCAGTTATACTCAAAATTTTCCAGGTGAGACATTACTTGCCCAGTGCTTAGAAAGAAGAGAAGCAGCAAATTAGAAATTTCTTTCCAGTTGCAGCATTTAATAAATTTCATTAATAGCTAAACGGCTTTGCTGTTCTTAGTGGGGTAAAGCACCCACTTAGTGCATCTGTTTTTATTCTTCTCAATGTACTTGGCCATGGACTCCATAAATGGTTCTCCATTTTGGTGGTGGATGTGTGACATGCAGCCTGCCCAGGACAGAATTCTTCCCCCATCATCACCCCCAGCACTGCTTTATGGAAGTCCCACACTTCCAGATTGGTTTTCTCTGTCCACTTGGTGTTGTCTCTGGTTACTGCCGGGGAGGATAGCATGGGAACTTGTCTGATTAAGCTCACCTAACCCAAGGGGGATCAAATGATTCTCTTCCATAAAAAGAAATTTATTGATAAAAATGTATTAAAATATGCCACCTCATACCAATTATGATGGCTACTATCAAAAAAAAAAAAAAAAAACAAAACCCAGAAAATAATAGGTGTTGACAAGGATGTGGCAAAATTAGAACTCTTGTCCACTGTTGGTGGGAATGTAAAATGGTGTAGCTGCTATCGCAAACAGGATGGCAGTTTTTCAAAAAATTGAACATAGAGTTACCATATGACTCAACAATTCTGCTTCTGGGTATATACCCCAAAGAATTGAAAGCAGGGTCTCCAACAGGTATTTATACACCCACATTCATAGCAGCATTATTTGCAATAGCCAAAAGGTGAAAGCAACTGAAGTGTCGATCAACAGATGAATAGATAAACAAAATGTACTATATACACACAATAGAATATTATTCAACATTAAAAAGAAAGGAAATTCTGACACACGTTACAATGTGGAAGAACCTTGAGAACGTCATGGTAAATGAGGTAAACCAGTCACAAAAAGACAAATACTGTATGAGATACCCAGAGTAGTTAAATTCAAAGATAGTAGTTAATTCCAGATAGGGGACCAGCAAATGGTGGGAGTAGAGGTGAGATGCAAGGTCCAGCGAGGCCCAGTGGACCAGCTATAGAAGCAGCAACGTTCCCAACATAAGGCATTTAAAACTGCAATCCACATGCCCTAATTCTTCTACTATTTAGACTTGTTGGTGTCATTGAGTCGATTCTGACTCCTAGTGACCCTGTGTACAGCACAGCGTTGTCCAGTCTTTTGGGGCCATCCTCTCACCTTCTGGTGCTGTATCAGATAATGCTCCACTGCTATTCATAGGGTTTTCATGGCCAAATTTTTGGAAGTCAGTGGACTGGTCCTTCTTCTTACTATGTCTTAGTCTGGAAGCTCCGCTGACCTCTGTCCACCATGAGTGACCCAGTGGCACAGCTTCCAGCATCACAGCAACACACAGCTGCCACAGTATGACAACTAACAGACAGACAGGTGGTGTGGTTCCCTGACCATGAAAGGAACCCAGACCATGGCGGTGAGACTGCCAAATCTTAACCATTAGACCACTAGGTCTAGCACTACTTAGACTAGTGGTTCTGAAACTTCAATGTGCATCAGAATCACCTGGAGGGCTTATTAAAATACAAATTGCTGGGTTCCACCCAGAGGTTCTTATTCAGTTGATCTGGGCCGGGGATAGATAGTTTGCATTTCTAAAAAGATCTCACATCATGCTAATGCTGCTTATCCAATAACTTTGAGAGTTATTGACAGAGAAGATAAAAGATTTAAAATATCCTCATGAGGAAGTAGAATGTTGCCCCAAGGGCTTGGTGCTAACCTGTACTTAATTCATTTTCCTGAGGTCATATTGTTAGGATGGGGATAAAAGGGAAGAGAGAGAAAGCTACCTGTAAATGGTCTAGTTGTGGACAGGTCTGATGAGACTTAATATGGCCTTGCTTATAAAAGTGATTCAACCCCCACAGGTACATAATAAATATTTGATGAAACAATGTCATTGAATTAAGTCCTTTCTCATAGCCCCTTGATCATGTAATAAAAAAAAATTTAATGCATAAACACATCTCATAGAGGCAGAAAGGCAGCCCCCTCTTTTACTCCATAACTGAATTCAAACTCTTAATGAAGGCAAATCTTTAAAAGCAAGAAAACCTTCATTTCTTTTCTTTTCTTTTTTTTTTTGCTGAGGAAGATTGGCCCTGAGCTAATATCAGTTGCCAATCTTCCTCTTTTCACTTGAGGAAGATTTGCCCTGAGCTCACATCTGTGCCAATCTTCCTCTATTTTGTCTGTGGTTACTGCCACAGCATGGCCACCAACAAGCGGTGTAGGTCCACATCTGGGAACCAAACCCTGGCTACTGAAGCAGAGCACACCAAACTTAGCCACTAGGCCACAGGGCCCGCCCCTCATTTCACTTTTCAGGATAACAATGTCTCTTCCAATTTCTAAGCAATCCCTTGCTACTATTTACTTGATCAATTTAGGGTGCACCTTCAGTCAAATCCATGTTGAAATTCCTCAATTGGGACCATTCCCCCCCTTCTTTTTCTAGAGGAGAGCATTGGGCACAGGTGGTGAATTAAGTAAGGGGAGGAGGCCTCCTTCAGATCTTGTTACTGCTCTGTTCAAAATTCTCCAATAATTTCCCGTCTCATTCAGATAAAATCCAGATTCCTTGCAGGGTCTGTAGAGCCAGCCCCACATGACCTCACACCTGGTCACCTCGTCGACATGGTGTCCACCTCCCATTTCCCCTCTCCCTCTGCTCTGTGTGTGTTCCTCTGTTGCTTTCCCTCCTGGGAATCCTTTTGCCCTCCTGTACCGTGTGGCTCCCTCCTGCCCCAGGTTCAGGTCTTTGTCTCTCTTAGGGAAATCTCCCCTGACAGTCCTAATATACACAGCAGCACTCCACTCCTCACACACATTCCCGTGTTCGTTCCATGCTTTCTTTTTCTTCACAGCATTTTGAACATAGCACTTGCATATTTATCTATTTGTTTACTGTCTGCCAAGAGAAACAGACAACTGTTTTCACTAAAATGTAAGCTTCATGAGGGTAGGTACTTTAGCTGTTTTTCTTTCTCCTGGCTGTGGCCCAGTGCCTAGGACACTGCCTGGCCCATAGTAGATAATCAGTAACTTAATCGCTGGATAAGTGAATGCATAACTGTACTGTCCCAGTCTTCAAGATCCTTTGCTGAGGTTGCTCATCCAATTGGCTGTTGGCGTCTGTACTGATGCTTCTGTTGCTAAATTGTGGGGTCTTTGGCATGGACCTCAGCTTCCAAGCCTGAGCAATCTGTTCTGACACCAGACTTTTGGGGTCTGTCAATTTCTTTGAACTTTGTTGTTCAACTACTCCTAACCTCTTTGAGAACTCATGGGAACGTCCTTCTGAAACTCCTCCTGGTTGTGAATGGAACTTGAGACTAGTGTCTCAGGCCTTCTCTCTGCCTAAACACAAGCCACAATGGCACTTACGTTCTACTCTGGCTGCCCCAGGATGGTACAAGGCAATCATGGCAACTGATTCCTCTGAGAGTTCCAGTGGGAAAATGAGTATATGTCTCTCTGCTCTGTGGTTCCTAAAACTATGTGGTGGGTCCCTGGTACTTCATTTTCTTCCTGATGCCCCCATGTATAACCTGTGTTCCTCATTATCAGGCTTCAGATAGTAACCACAAACTAGATTATTCCTCCTGTTTCTTGGAAAAGAAAGAATGAATTATTTTTGTTGTTGTTTTGTTTTATTTCAAAAGATTGGAAAAAGCACCTTTAGACATGATTATATAAGCTCTTTGTCAAGGGCCCAGTACAAGAGTTCACCGTATCAAACACTTCAGGACTGCCTGCTTCACGATGCATTCGTTCACTGGAGTATTTACGTTTGCAGAGTAGCATCATAAAGTAAGGCTTATATCCAAATAATTTGCTATGATAATTTGATTTTCAATGCTGACTTACTACTGATCAATTTATTTATGAAGTGAGGCTTCAGAATTTAATTCAAATTATTGGCATTAAATTGTGCTTTTTATATAAAGTATCTTACCCTTCAAGAATTAATTTGGGCATTTATTTTCTATGTTGTAACAAAATATGTAATTCTTTGGCATAATCCCCACGTTGAACTGATTTCAATGATTATTGCCAGACTGTTTATACCACGATTTCACCCATTTTTATCTTTTAATTGGGTTTCCTTCATCTCCTAATGTTAAGAGATTTTATTTTTAAAGGGTATGTGTTTGGCATATTTTCTGGGGTCTTGTATATCTGAGAATGTCTTTATGCCACCTTCACACCAGAAAGACCACTTGGTTGGGTATAAAATTGTTGAGTAGTAAATTGTTCCCTTCAAAACTGTAGACACTGCTGCCTTTAGTTCAAACAGATGATTTTTCCTTCCTCTTGATTGGTAATATTTTTTCCACAGTCCTTATTTTAATTTTCTCTACTTCTCATAAGAGATATGATCTAGCTATACCCCCTCAAAAGTCAGAGTGTGCCCATTCTCTATTGTCCTGGGAGATTGTTGAATCCCATTCTTGGTTGTACAGTTAGAAGGTAATTTCTAGTAGATATTTACATGGTGAAACTTCTCCTATCCCCCTGTTCTGATATCTGATACTGTGAACTCATGGAATATCTGAAAACCTACCATCAGACACTACTGCTAAGAACAATGGTCCCTTCCCTGGCCCGCAGAACTTCACACAACTCGCAGGATAGTGTGTGTTCCTGCCACTTCCCTTCCTCACCACTCCCTGTACAGGTCCTTGCCTGCCCTCCCTCTCACCAATGGCTGTCTGATTGTGTGGAGAAAGGTGGTTAATGTGGAGTAGGAGAAGCTGCGGGTGAAAGGTGGGAGAGTCTGTCCAGATCTCAGCGTTCCGGCTTACTCAGAAAACCCAGTTTTCATCTTGCTATAGACCCTGATTCTCTGAGTCTGCGAGCAGTTGCAGAGAGGGAGTTATCTTGAAGTTTTAAGTGTGTTCCTAATTTTTTTCAAGTATTTCTATTGTGTGCAGCATTACCTGGGTGGGTAAACAGACAAAACAAACTTCTTCTGCCCTTCAGCCCTACAACTTCCATTGCTAAAATTTAAACAAGTCTGACTGGAATCTGACTAATGGTTATTGTCATTTACCTGCAGATTATTCTTAGGAAGACAGAAAAAATAGCTAATTCCAATGACGGTATAATGAAACAGCAAAGTGCTCACTTATTTTTAGCAAAAGAAACTTTTTCTGTTGTATACTTGAAACTTTCAGTGGAATTTGAGTTAACCTCTTTATCCAAGCAACTGGTTTTACAGTTGATGCTTTTCAAGGTCCCATTCAGCTCCAAGGACCAGTGCCATTAGCCATAGCTCTAGCCCTTTGGAGCAATCAGCAGGATTGAATTTCAGTTACAGGGTAGCTCTGCTTCAGCTAAGGGCTGCATGGGGATCTGCCCTGACCTTAGCAGCCTCAGGGGTTCAGGTCTGCCGAGAGGCAGATGGCTTCTTGACTGGTGATCATCTCATCCTGAGACCGAAAGAGTTGAGGGCAGCAGCACTCCAGTTGGTGTGTGTGCCTCCCGCGCAGGAAGCCATGGCTCCCTTATTCCCTGGGGCAGAGTGAGTGCTTCTCACATCATATTTCACTGAGTCACAGTTTTCTGAGAATGCCCTAACAGTTTCAAAATGACATTTTTATGTAGCTTAATGTTCCTAATTTGCTACAACTTACATTACATCTCTACTTGCCTAAACCCGGGACCAGATGGAATACATTCTGGTCAGGCATCCAGACAGTTACTATTTAGGGGATAATGTAGCCTTTTTAAATTTTTCACAAGAGAGTAAGAGTCTGATTTTAGTACTCTCTACTCACAGGATAAAATTTATGTCAAGATAAATTTTAGCCCCCAGTATTACCTTTCAGTTGGAAACATTTTATCTTGGGATAAATTGGGATCCATTTGGTTTTCTTATATTTTCTGGTATCAGATAGCTAACATTTAAAATGAGATAGAAATATATGTCAAAGAATATAAATGATTTCCTTGATCTACTGCAAAAAAATTATTTAATTGCTGTTTCAGCACAGAAATACAGTTAATGGAAATTTTATTTATGAGATGTAAGAATGATTATATGTTGGGACTTGAAAGAATTGTACAATTAAGTACTTCAAAATATTTCTGCTTAGTCAATTACAGTAACCAATACAATTTAAAATGAGTAATTTTTGGAAAAAAATTGTAATGGATTTCTGATAGACCAGCTACTCTTTCTAAAGTCGAGCTTGACATCCTGTTTGTTGGATCCAGTAGCCTCTTCCTAGTCGTCACTCTACTTGATCTCATAGATCAATTGACACTCCCATTTCTATTCTCCTTCACAATTTCTGTCCACTTTGTTTCTGTAATGCCATTGCTAGTTCTTCTTCTATCTCTGTGAATATTCCTGCTAGCTTCTGGTATTAATTTCTTTCTCTATGTTTACTCCATAACTGTAGGTATGCTTTAAGATTCTGCCATATTTTTTCTTCTTCTGTCTCTTATACTCCTTTTTCAAAAACTTCCTAGTTAGTTGAGTATTTTTATCATGAAAAGGTGTTGGATTTGGTCAAATTTTTTCCCATGACTATTTAAGATGATCCTAAGGTCTTTGTCTTTTATTTTATTGATATGGTGCATTACCTTAATTGATTTTCAGATGTTAAACCAACTTTGCATTCTTGAGATAAATTCTATTTATTTGCAGTATATAATCCTTTTAAAATGGTGCCAGATTTGGTTTGCTAGTATTTTGTTGAGGATTTTTGCAGCAATAATCACAAAAGATACAGATCCGTAGTTTTTTCCTTTTCTTGTGATGTCTCTGTCTGATTCTGTATCTGGGTAACACCAACCTCATAAACTGAAAAGTTCTTCCACCTGATAAAGAACATCTATAAAAAAACCAATATTAACATCATACTTGATGGTGAAAGACTGAATGTTTTCCCCCTAAGATCAAGAAAAAGGCAAGAATGGCCACTTTTGCCACTGAAGATTCTAGCCTGGATCAATAAGGCACGAAAAATAAATAAAGAGCTTCCAGATTGGAAAAGAAGAAGTAAAACTCTCTGTATTTGCACACTAAAAAATATTATTTACAGAAAATCCTAAGGAATCCAGTAAAAAATTATGAAAACTAATAAATGAGTTAACAAGGTTGCAAGATACAAGATCGATATACAAAAATCAGTTTCATTCCTATATACCAGCAATAAAAATCCAAAAATAAAATTAAAGAAACAATTCCATTTACAATGGCATCAAAAAGAATAAAATACTTAGAAATATATTTAACCAAAGAAGTGCATGATTTGTTAACTGAATGCTACAAAACATTGCTGGAAGAAATTAAAGACTTGAACGAATGGAAAGACATCTTAATGTTAGTGAATCAGAAGACAGTATTGCTACATGGCAAGACCCCCAAAATGATCTAGAGATTTAACACAATCCCTCTCAAAATTCCAGCTGAATTCTTTGTAGAAATTAACAAGGTGATCCTAAAATGCATATGGAAATACAAGGGACCAAAAATAGCTAAAACAATCCTGAAAAAGAACAAAGTTGGAGACTTCACATTTCCTGATTTCAAAACTTACTACAAACTGTGGTAATAAAGACAATGTGGTACTGGCATAAGGATAGACACATATATCAATGTAATTGAATTTGGAGTCTAGAAATATACCCTTACATTTATTGTCAATTGATTTTTGACAAGGATGCCAAGACAATTCAATTGATAAAGAATTGTCTTTCCAACAAGTGGTACTGGAGCAACTGGGTATCCACATGCAAAAGAAGGAAATTGGACTCCTTCCTTATACCATTATACAAGAATTAACTCAAAGTGGATCATAACTAAAGCCATAAACTCTTAGAAGAAAACATATAAGATCTTTGTAATCTTGGGTTAGGCAAAGCCTTCTTAGACACAAAAGCACACGTAATAAAAGAAAAAATAAGTAAATTTGATTTCCTCATTATTAAAAATTTTGTGCTTCAAAGGGTATCATCAAGTAAATGTAAAGAAAAAATGCAAAAAAAAATTCACAAAATAGGAGAAAATATTTGCAAAGCATTTGTCGAATAAAGGATTTATATCGAAATTATGTAAACAACTGAACTCAATGATAAAAAGACAAACAATCCAGTTGAAAAATGGCAATGGATTTGAATAGACATTTTGCAGAATAAAAAAGATAGATAATAAGAAGTGTTGGTATGTGGAAAAATTATAACCCTCATGCACTGCTAGTGGGAATGGAAAATAATACATCTGCTTTGGAAAATAGTTTGACTATACCTCAAAATATCAAACATGTAGGTACCATATGACCCAGCAATTTCATTTCTGGGATATACCCAACATATATATGTCCACTCAAAAACTGTGCATGAATGTTCACAGCATCACTATTCATAACAGGCCAAAATTGTGAACAACCCAAACATCCATCAATTGATAAATGGATAAATAAATGGAATATTATATGGCAATAAAAAAGAATAAAATACTAATAAATGCTATGAAATGGATGAACCTTGAAAATATGCTAAATGAAAGAAGCTGGTCATAAAAAGCCACTTTGTGACCATTTATATGAATGTGATTCCATTTATATGAAATGTTCAGAACAGGAAAACCCATTGAAGAATAAAGTAGATTAATGGTTATGTGGGGCTGATGTGTAGGGTTGGGAGGAATTAGGGAGCGACTGTTAAGGAGTACAGGGTTTCTTTTTGGGGTGATGAAAATGTTTTAAAATTGATTGTGTGTTGGTTGCACAACTCAGAGAATATATTCTAAATGGATGAGTTGAATGGTTATGGAATGGTTATGAATTATGTCTCAACAGCTATAAAATGTTTTAATCTTTGCAATCAAACTCAAAAATAGTTATATCATTGGCATTTTAATTGTCTTTTTGTTTATGGCAATTTTTGGCCTTGTATAAAATTAATGTGTGTAGTCAATTATCGATCTTTACTTTCTCATTTCCTTAATTTGTGTCTTGCTTACAAAAGCCTTTTCCAAGATTAAAAAAAAAAAATCACTCCATATATCCTTCTATTATTTTTGAAATTTCATTCTTTATTTTTAAAACTTTGACCCATTTGGAATTTATTTGAAATTCAGGTTGAAGTAATAATCTATTATTTCTATTTCCATATTATTGGACAGTTATCCCTACATGATTTACTGAATTATCTTTTATCCACCAATTTGAATATAGAGTACATTAAATTTGCTAATTTACTTAGATCTATTTCTGTACTTTTAAATCCCTTCTATTGTGCTGCTTGTCCAATCATTCTTTTGTGTAGAAGCAATCTTTTACTGCAGATTTATATTTATCCTCATACCTGGGCAGCAAGTCACCTTTCTTTTGTTTTTCAAATTTTTTTATTTTGAGGCTATGTTTACATGTTTACTTTACTACACAATTGTCAGAATAAACTTGTCTAAAAGGGAAAAATAAAAGAAACCATATAAACATCCATATAAGGAACCATATAAACTTATGCCTTTTTTTTTTTTTTTTTTTTTGCTGAGGAAGATTCACCCTGAGCTAACATCTGGGCCAATCTTCCTCTATTTTGTATGTGGGCCACTGCCAAAGCATGGCCACGAACTAGTGGCATAGGTCCGAGCCTGGGCACTGAACTGGAGTGGAGCACGCCGAAGCAGAGCATGCTGAATTTAACCACTAGGCCACTGGGGCTGACCCAACATATGCTTTTTAAAAAGTTGAAATTACATGATAGTTTTAGATTAAGAGAAAATTAATATCTTTACAGTACTGTGTTTTCCTAATTAAAACAGAATATAACTTTCCATGTACTCAAGTCTTTTTAAAAATATTTCTCAGTAAAGTTTTCTATTTCCATAAATGTTCTGTACAGTATATCTAGGTACCATAGCTTTGTTGTTGGATCTTTTCATCCATTTTATTTTCTATTAAGTAGAATCACATGCAATTGACTTGTTTTGTAAGTTAAAAAACAGAGGAATTTTGGCAATTTCTTATGGTTCAAACTAACAACTGAAGGTTTTTATTATGAAGGAAAATACTTTTTGCTTATTAATTTGTGATCATCTAACATTCAATTCTTACTGTTTTAAATGTATTTTCCCTTGATCATTTTGTGCTTTTGGTCTAAAACCAGATCATCTCCCTTATTTTTATGCTGTATCATTCTTTCTTATTTTCAGTGCTTCATATCTTCCCCATGTTATTTGGCTTGGTTAGCAATTCTAGAACATTTAAAAAGTATGGTGGTGATCGTTGGTATCATTCATCCAACAGGTATTTATTGAGCATCCACTATGTTCTGGGTCCTGAGAGTCATCACTGATGACAGACAAAATTCTCTATGTGGAATGTAGAATGTAAATTCTAGCTTTCTTCCATTTTTCTTGATTTTAACACGAATGATTCCAGTGATATATAAAATAGTATGCTGCTTTTTTGAGTAAGATATAAATATTGGCTATGTAAAGAACATTTTCATCTTTTCCTATTTTATTAAGAGCATTTCATCAGAATGAATGGTTTTGTCATCTACAAGAATGAACATATACTTTTTCTCATTTGACCTATTAATTTTGTGAATTTAATTAATAATTTCCAATCATTTTATTCCTGAGATGAGCACCAACTAGGCAAAGTGAGTGATTCTTTAATTATTCTGGTAGATTTTATTGACCAATACATGGGATTTTTTTGTTGATATTGCTGAGGAGGCTACTTGATAGTGTTTTATTTTCTGTGTTACTGCTTATCAATTTCTGTCGTATTGGCCTTGTAAGGAGGAAATTTGTCTCTCTATTCTCTAAAATTGTTTAAATAGCATTAGAAATTATTTGTTCCTTGCAACTAAGAAAATTTACCTTTGAAACTAGACTTGGAATATACTTTCTTTTCTTGATTTTTCCTTAATAATGTTTTCTATTTCCTGTATAATAATTCATAGGTTTCAATTTTTTATATTTTGGATGAGTTCAGTTTTAGAAATGTATATTTTCTGAGAAATTCACCTGTTCATTCAGGTCTTTGAATTTATTAGCATAGATGTGAGCAAAGTAGTTTATGTAATTATTCTAGAAGCCCCATATTTGTAGTTATTTTTCTTAAGAACAAGCACGTTGTAAATGACTCAAGTGTAAGGTCTTTTGCATATGGCCAAATCTCCTGGGTGGTGGGGGCAGGTAGAAGGGAGAGGAAAGTGAGAGGGAATTTAAGAAGGGACCTTGTCCCATGTGGAGTGTTCACTGGAGTGAAGATGAAAGAGTAATAAAGGTTAACATCTACTGAATACTTACTATCTTACAGGGGCTTCACAGTAAATCCTCACAGTAGCTCTCACCCCCACCCCAGGTTGGTATGGCTGTTTAATCCTTTTCAAAGATGAGGAAATTGAGGCACTGAAAGGTTCAATAACTTGCCCAAGGTTGTATGATTACTAAAAGGCTGAGCTGGGATTTGAAACAAAGCAGCAGAGCCTGCTTTCTTCATCAGAGTGCTACAAACAAAGGAAGTGAAGCATGATGAAGAGTGAAGAAGGAGAATGTAGACAGTGCTAGAAAGTGGAGTCCATAATAACTAGGAGAAATATAGGCTCTTAGACATTTGCAGAAACCTTGGAAAATGAACGCCTAAATATCAAGAGATAATGGGTTCAAGCTGAACTTACTTAGGTCTTCAGTGGTACGGTAATCCCCACTGATATCAGGGTGAGAAACTAAATATACAAGCAGATAATGGTCAGAACATGTATAAAAGTAGAATTTTGACCCACAACCTGCAGCAATCAGCTCGAGAAACCAACCCATTATCTAGCTGTAGACAACCAGCATGCTATCTACAAGTCAGACTTGTAGGAAGTCAAATTGCTATCTCTAATTACTGGTACAGGAAGCCAAACAATAATCCCTGTAATGATCAACCCAAAATGTCCAGGGCTTGATTAATAACTGACAGCTTCCCTGGTTTCGTCCTAACTTCCAACTTAGGCTCAACCAGAGAAAACCAAATATGCACCCCTAACCAATCACATATGATGCCCACTTCTGGTGAGCCCGCCTACAGCCCACATGCTGACAGCCAACAGCCTCCAATCAGGGCACACTGAGCCTTCCCTTCTTTCCATTGTAAAGCTTTCCCACTCCTCTGCCTACCTTTGAGTCTCTACCAAATGCAAGTGATGGTGGCTGACTCCCTTGCTTACCAAGCTCTGAATAAATAGCCTTTACTTGTTCTCATTTGGTTGGTCTTCATTTAGTTCCACAAGTGTTACTGTTCTGTGTGTATGTGTCTGTGTTTTTATTGCGTTGTGAGCTTGAAGACTAGGCTCCTGATTTCCTCTTAGTTCTATCTCCCTGAGAATAACCTAGTGTGTTTTACATTAGTAGGGAACCAGAATATTTGTTGAATAGAATCTTTTATGAGAATTCGATTAGCTTGTTTCCTTGTACTATATAAAAATGCCTCTGTCGATAGTAGTTATTTAGAGTTTAATAAATGATGATGAAGACATTGCCCTTGTTCTACAGTAGTTTAGATAATAATAATGATGATGATAATAATAGATTAGTAATAATGGTCCTAATCATATGTCAGACATTCTTTGAGTTGTTTCAAATATATTAACTCTCAACACAGCCTATGAAGTGGGCATTATTATGATTCCTGTTTTGCATACGAGAGAACTAAGGGCAAAAAGCTTAATTAAATTGCCCAAGCCACAGAAACTGGAAAGTAGTGGAGCCAAGATTTAAACTGAAGGAATCTAAGCCTAAAGTCTGTGCTCTTCATTGCTAAACTATAATGTCTCTCAATTTTAAAGACAGATTTAATATTGTCTACTTTGTTCCAGAATCTAGGCATGAGTCCTGGGGGGCACAAAAGTGAATAAAATAGGGTCCTTGCTTTCGCAGAATGTAGGCATTTTTAAAAATTGCATCTTTGGGGAGGGGAGGTGAGGGCAGTGAGGGATTCATTGAGGAGGGGACGTGGGATGGGTGCTGGAAAATGGATTTTGTGTTGGGGGGTTATTTCCCTCAGGGACCCAACAAAGGCGTGACGTGACTGGAGATGAAGTTTATGGAGGGAGTGGAAAGGTGGAGAAGTCCTTGGAGAAGGAGACAGAGGCTAAATCCTAGAGTTCCCTTTGGGCTATATGCAAAAGCTTGGATTTTATCCAACTTTTGTAAAAAGGAGACATTGAAGAAT
Source organism: Tapirus indicus (assembly GCA_031878705.1). Classification (NCBI taxonomy): domain Eukaryota; kingdom Metazoa; phylum Chordata; class Mammalia; order Perissodactyla; family Tapiridae; genus Tapirus; species Tapirus indicus. The sequence goes on from CM062925.1 coordinate 46,681,696, forward strand.
TTTAACTGTGGTAGGGGACTGTGAGTTGGCACTATCAATTTAAGTACACTTATACACCCTTCATTTTGGATTCAGCCCTCTTTCCTTTAAAGAACAAAAGAACCAACAAATAAGAGTTTTTGAGAGGACACAGGGGAAGGTCTGGGTTTGGGGATAGGTGGGGGTGGGGAGGCTAACATACAGAATCTCATTTAATCCCACAACAACCCCGGAGGGAGGTGGCACTAGATAAGAAGCCAAGCCAAATGGTTAGGAAGGGGTGAAATGGAATAGAAACTGGGGTCTGCCAGACTCGCATGGCATCACAGAGAGTTGCTTCTGGTCCTCATTCTGATTTTGGATGAATCGCTTTAACTGCTTCCAATCCTTGTTACCTTAAATGTAAAATAAGGCAATATTACCCTTCAATCTTTAGGATTCTGTAATTCTAATCATAGAAGCAATTCAAATTTGGTGAAATGCTTAACCTTCTCAAATGCAGACAATATTAACAATTTCTGCATATAGTGGGCTGAAGTCCTGTCATTCCTAAAAGTGACCCCAGGGAGTGGATTATTGCTTTCCAAATACAATAAAGAGGTCATGAAACAAAAGTGTTTGAAATTCTACCAATATAAACAGAGTACTTCTTCTCAATTAATGCATTAAAACAATGCTATAAAAGGTTGAAAATTCCTTGCAGCCCCAACCACCAAATCTGCCCCTGAGTTCCAAGGAGTCTACATTTCCCAGGTCAGAGTCTAGATTTCAAAGATGCTCTGAATGAAGAGGAAAACATTCTCTCTGCTGTGGCCTGGTCCCAAGAATGTCAACACTGGTGGCCTGTGAGCTTCTGCTTCTGCTGCGGTCATCTCTAAACAATGGCGTCTTAGGCTGAGCTGGCATTAGGTACGAAAGTTCTTAGTAGCAAAAAAGAATCGCATACAGGACCTCCGAATATGCGTTTCTACACCACGAAAAGGCCAGCATCGTGGGAGACATTAGATGAAACACAGATTTCTAAATCTGCTCTTTAAAAAGTATATATTTTCCAGTATCAAGTTTATGTATTATGAAATTAGTTATGTTTATTAAAGGAAATCTAGAAAATACCAAAAAGTAAGAGTTAAAAAATTATTTCTGGTACCACACTAGTTTCATTATCACTGGTGTATTTTTCCCAGTCTTTAGGATAATGAATATGTTTCTGTTTGCTTTTTTACATAGCTCTAACAATATGATATAAATGATTTATATCCTGTTACAATTTACTTTTAATTTAAATTTAATGAACAATGTCATGCCTTATTGACATTACTTGATTAATTTAATCTCCTCAAGAATAAATCCATGAGACTGTCCACAAGGAAACATAGTTACAAAATAACCAATATTGTCCAGCATATTCTAAACAAAAAGTACAAGAGTTCTTAAAATGAAATATCACCAGGTAAATATTATGCTTCTATATGCCAAAGGAATGTAGATATTCAATTGTAGTATAAAAAATGGCAAATCATTCTAGTGTGGTAATTATCAGAATAGGAAATGGAATACAGAGAATGTTAAAAGTTTGATCAAAATAAAAACAGAATGTAGATAGAAATTTTTGCAAGTAAGAGAGTCAAAGAAAGGTAAATACTTATCCATAGAGGAAATTAGGAGGTGACTTGTCTCTCTCCCTAAAATTCCCGACCTTGAGAGGGAAAAAAATAGCTAAGTGATGAAGATGAAGGTGAAATAAGAGTAAGAAAGGTAGTGACTAACTTATAAGAATATATTATGTATTATAAGTAATTTCTTTTCCAAAATGTAGAAAGCTTTACAGAATAAATATTGAATGTTGTCTACTTTTTCCAATAAAATAACAGACTTTTCCCAAAAAAGTCAAACAAATAGTTCAGGAACAAAGCAATCCAGAAGAGGATAAACGTCTTGGAATGTGTCAACACAACATCAAGTGACTATTTAGAATGCATTTTGGCCCAATTCAATGAGATGATTACATAGAATTTAAAAAAAAGTAATCAAATAAAATAATAATTAATAGTAACATAATTATTTTGCAATTGCTAAGCTAGGTACTCATTAATTGAATTATGAATATTCATGGGACATTTTATTTGGGGAGTGGAGGTGTGGATGGTGTGGATGAGTTAATCAAAGCTAATTAGTATACTGAGGAAGACTATAGGCTACTTCCTGGTTGCATGATCTTGGGCAAGTTACTTAATCTCTCTGTGCCTCATTTTCCCCATCTGTAAAATGGGGTTAATAGTACCTACCTCATATGACTCTTATGACAATTAAATGAGATGTGGTACTTAAAGGGCATGACACAGTGCTGGCATAGAGACGCAGAAGGAACCAGTCATTGTACAAGATGAAATCACTGTGAGAATCAGATTTAAAATTCATGTCTTCTTCCCTCCTGCTTGATGTTACTTAGGAAGTAATATGAGTATTTATTATGAAAGACATTATCATAGACAAAGTCAGCAACCCCTGACTGATGCAGTTTGTGCCCTCCTCTGACGGAGGACCAAAGGCAGAGAAAAAAGAACACTAATCTTCACTTTTTTTTCCCTGAATACACATGCTATTGAAAACAGAAGATTGAACCAGAAGTTTAACAACAAAAGAAGAAGTAAGAATAATCTGGTAGGGAAAAATATTCACCCAATGACATTTGAACTTGGGGTAATTATCGCTTCTGTGCTATTTAAAGGTCCACTAATTTTAGTTATGAATATAATCTCATCCTAGGTTTAATGGTGGTCAAACAAGGACTTCCTAATCTCTAAACCAAAAACTAAATAAAAATGTAGAGGTGCAAATGTATCGTGTGGCTATGTGTTCATCCTTCGTACGACTTGTTAATGGGTTTCTTAGAGTCTGGTGGAATAAAGTCAAGGTACTGGGTTTGATCCCATGTGGGCCAGTTAACTGCTTTAATACATGTTTACCTAAGTCCAACTTGGCTTGTCAGCTTGCAAATGCACAGTTTTGGAAGGAATAATGGTTAAATTAAGGGGGTAAGTAATAGTTAAGACAGTAGGGGAAGGGATTTAGCCTTAATGATGGTAGGTTACTTCAATATTACCAGATTCATGCATAAAAGATAGTACAAAGTGATGTGTTCATCTAGAAACATAAATGCTTTATAAGGCATACTGAAAAGGTCAAAAATAGAAAAAGTTTAATTGCAGTTTGCTATATGATTATACTTACCCCCTCCAAAAAAAGTATAAGATAAATATTCCAATAATCTTAAAAACCCATTCTAACTTCCTCTTTCTTCCAGTTGTTTTCGTTAGATTTACTTCTCCAGATAAGACCTCATATAGGGCCTGCTTCATATTTCTGTAATCTTTTCAGGAGGTCAGGACCCCAGACTCCTGCTATGGCCTTCATTATTCATAAGATAAGATCAGATTATCTTCTCACCTGGAGGGCAGTGACAAAACTTTGGTGTGACTTAGAATCTCTTCTAATCTTTCCATCTGCCTGGACTAAAGATTCCTGTTAAGGCTTGATTTCTTTGATCTTTTATTAGAAGGCCCCAGTGTGATAAGTCAGTCTGTAACATCTTAGCACCTTACTTTTTCTTTGGTCTTTCATTGAACTGAATTCCCTACATTTTGGAGTTGAGAAGAAGAAGGTCGATTCCTTAAGAGTAAAGAGCTGCAGGGTCTCTGAAATGTAATTTAATGTGATCTTCCATTCTAAAGGACAAAATAATATATCCATCTCTGTTATGAGTTGTGTGTAGAACATACTCCTGTCATCTTCCCTTGCTTGCTGAGTGCACGCTGGAATGAATTGCTGTGATGTGAAATTTATGAAGCCCCCTCCTTCTTTCAGTTTCTTCCAGCCTATTTAAGTTTACTATCCAAGCATCAGACCTTTCCTGATGGATATGGAACTGGTACTCGTAGTCACTCCCAGAGGAGTCTGTCTTTGATGTTTTATTAAGTGTATGATTTACTATTTCTTCCTTTGATTTACTAATGAGAGTAAGAAATAAGAACCTTAGGTTGGTAACAAAATCCAAATGGTCCCTTTTAAGGAATTCCTTTAAATGCGCTAGTTTTCAGAATAGTGAGACCTCCAACGAAGAGTCTTTTCCCATCATCAAATATATGTCCAAATTTGAAGATGGCTCTATAATCTAACAATACCATTTGAAGAAGGTTTAAGCACTCAGCTGGCAGGAGAAGTGGTTATCCTCTGTGTGTGTGTGTGTGTGTGTATGTAAATTAGCAAATTCTTTCCCCTGTTATAAAAAGGAACAATGATATCACTGCATCTAGCTTCTTGCAAGCCAGAAAAGAGCTAGAAGTTGATTAGCGTTTTAGGCTTTTCTTCCTTCCTCTGTGGTCCTAATAATCATCGTTTCTTAACACTGGAAAAGAGAATGCCAGATGTTTATCACTCCATGGTGCTTTGAAGGACACTACAAGGAATGCTGACATTTTGGAACTTGGGGCCTTGTTATGCTTAAAGTTTAACTGGTAGAACATCAACATTCTTTGCTTTCTCTTTGCAAAATATTTGCTGTAAAGTGTAAATAATGAAAGAGGAGTATTTCTTCACATTGCTATGCTAAAACATCTGGCATCTGGGGTTGTGTTTATACCCTTCTGCACTGCAGGCTCATCCTTCAAAGCAATCTGGATTTTTCTTTCACCTCCTTGAATGTCCAAAAAGTAACTTTTATGTTTTCCTTAGGAAGATGATTTTGTTCAAGCATATGGAGCATCTTAAATACTAGGGCCAAAAAACAAGTCACTAAAGGAAACTTCTCCAATTTATCTTTACAACACACCTGCTTGTATCCCAAGGGCTCTGTGTCACTCAGGGCTCTACCTTGATTCTCAAAATATAAGATCCAAAAATAACATAGTGCTTTTTGGAACATTATCTCGCTTTAAAATGTATTTCTAGGGGCCGCCCGGTGGCGCAGCGGTTTAGTCCGCGCTTGGCAGCCAGGGGTTCGCGAGTTCGGATCCCGGGCGCCCGCCGATGCACTGCCTGTCAGCCATGCCGTGGCGGCGTCCCATATAAAGTAGAGGAAGATGGGCACGAGGTTAGCCCAGGGCCAGTCTTCCTCAGCAAAAAGGGGAGGATTGGCAACAGATCTTAGCTCAGGGCTGGTCTTCCCCACAAAAAAAAAAAAAAAAAATGTATTTCCACCTTGCCTTGTTCCAAACAATATGATTACAAAGAATCATTCAATATGATAAAGCAAATAAATAAGAACTGAGAGAGGAAATTGGGTAGAAAATTTAATGGAAATTGAACAGAAAATAAGGATAGGAAAACAAGAAGTAAGCTTAATACACAAAATGCATGCTGTATACTCACTAGAGGTGAGCCACAAATTTGGCTCTGAATTTCCTAGCAAACAAGCTAAGAAGAGAAACAGGATTAATCATGAGTTTCAATATTGAGAAAGGAAAACAACCAGCTGCTCAGGAGAAATTATCTCTCTTTCTGGTACAGAGAATTATGAGAATTTTTTTCTCTGTGTCTTCATAAAGAGAAGATGTTAATGGTGAGAACAATATCTCTAGTAGCATTCTTATTATGAATGTAACAATGGCCTTCACAAGGCTGTTGCAATAATGTTCATTGAAGTGAGTCCATGAAGTTCCTCCAGAGCAAAGTTCCATAAAAGTAATCCTAAAATGTCATCTGAGAACACAGATCACTTGTGGTGTCACAGAATTCAAAGTTACATTTTAGTTTAGTGACTGCTTAGACTTAAGAAAAATTCTCCATAAATATCCATTCATGCTGTTTAACAAAAAAATATTTGTTAAGCATTGGTTATGTGCCAATCATTTTTCCTGGTGCTGAAGATATAGCAAAATAGACAAATTCTCTGTTTTTGTGGAGCTTAAATCCTAGTGAGAATAGGAGAAACAGAATTTAAAAAGTAAACTAATAAAGAAAATAATTTTTGAGAATGACAGTGATAATGTTGAGAAAAATTAAATAAGGTAATGGTATAAGCAGGGATTACTTTTTAGAGGTAGGTCAGGAGACACCTCTCTCAGGCAGTGACAATTGAGCTGAGTTATGAATAATAAGACAGAACCAGTCAAAATTCTGCAAAATCCCAACAATCCCAGCAGAGTGAACAGTAATGCAAATTTCTAGGAGTAGATGTGAACTTGATGTGTTAGAAGGGCTGTGGGACCGAAATATCCTGAACAAGGAGGGAAGAGCGGGTATAACTTGAACCAATACGGTTTTATATGGCTCCTCTGTGCAAATTAGAAAAAGGCTCATCTGCTTTAAAACACTTGAATTCCATTATTTAGTCATTGTTGCAATACCATATAATTATGGTAATTGTTTGGTATTGCTGTACTACGTCAGAAGAAGAAGACCTTTGACACATGTTGGAAAACTGTCATAATAAATACAGACATCTATGATGTCATGTGATTCATACTGACTGGTATTATAAAAATACTCCGATACTATTTTGGGAAAGATCATGGTCAGTAGAGGACCACAGTTCAGATCAATCAATAGACCTTCATATTGTGGAATTAGACTCACTAATTTCAGTGACGCTAAGTATTCTAATATGAATCTTCACAGATCCTGGTTGCCTGCCAGATGCAAGCTGGTCAGTGTTACAGGTGCAAGGATCCTTTCAGGTGCTAAGGAGCCCCTTGAGGCACTGTATTAGAGAGAAATGGTTACTAAATTATCACTCAAGCTGCAAATTATCTCCACAAAAATCTTTAAATGTGAGCAATTTACTCCCCTGTCCTTGGCAAAATTGGAAAATTACCGTGAGAAATGAAAATATACTTCTAACTAGAAAGGTCATCTAAAGCTTTGAAAATCTCTAGTCTAGTTAAGCATTAGTTTGCTGAGATGCAGAAAATATAGAGTACAATGATAGTGCTGGAGATGAAATATGTAACAGAAGAAGAATGAAATCCATAATTCACAACTCTGGAGGTGTTAAGTGAGTGAACGTTAAAGACAACATCCTTCGATATTCTATTAATTGCTATAAAGGATGTTTATAAATGGCAGAGTTTACTAGAAAAATAATAAATGCTCTTTTAAATGAAAGTGATATCATGCTCTAAGATTTGTCAACATCTTGAAAACAGCTGCCTCAACAGTTTTTTATCATATTTTCTTAATTAGCACCATTGTGACATCAGTCTATGACTGCCAATAAATTATCATTAAAAAGAGGAAATCTGTCTAATACTAGAAGATCCCAGAAGGGAAGTTAGTAAATCCGGAAACCAAAGCAAACATATTCTTTTGTAATGTTTTTGCACTATTATATTTCATTATTCTAAACAGTATATAGGAAGTTAATTATAGGTAAAATAAAAAATGTTCTTAAAAAATAGCAAATATGCTACTACTTCTACAGACTACTTATAATTTGCTGTGAACTCCGAATTGCTGTTCAGCTTGAGTAAACATTACATCCATTTCCTTGGTATTATATTTTATTTCCTTTAGTTCAATTTGAAAGGAGGACCAGAACCATATTTCCAAGGTGTTCCCAGCCTTTTATAGATGATTGCAAACTGATAGTCTGGGACTATTCATATTTAAGCTTTCTTAAATTTCTTAAGTTTATGTTTAAGTTCTCTCTCCCTTTAAGAATGGGTGCACGGACACAAATCCATTCTCCCTTCTCATCCCCTCCCTTCCTATGTGAATATCATCAGCTTGTGTGAAAGACTGATAGAATTGGGTGCGAGGAAATAAAATATCAATTTCAAAAACCTTCTTTAACAGCCAAATTGTGTCATTAGTTGGGAAAAAGATTAGTTGCTCTACAAGCAAAGAGTAATAGAAGTCCATTTATATTAGTCAGAATTTTCCACACTAAAATAATCCTATCATCTATCTCGGTTTGAAGATTCATCTTACCCCTGCAACAGCTAACGAAAAAGTCCTCGCTCTGCCAGTGTTTGGCACAACGTATTTCTAGGATGTGCAAACACTGATACTCTGTCTATACGGCAGAAAGTTAAGCAGACAGTTGGCAGTTGTTCAGCTTCTTCCACCAGTGGAGACAAACAGCTGCCCTGAATTATTCTATCAGTCTTCACAAACAAATGCTCATTTCACTTAATAGCTGTGTAGACTTCACTACACAGTGAGGCATTAGAATTAACACAAAACAGCATAATTTGCTACAAATTATGCTAAAGAGCATAATTACATTCTCTATGTTTTTCTGGAAAAACACCGAGCAAGTTTTCAAGATCTGTGGTATGCAGGGCCTTTGTTACCTCTAAAACAAAGCTGGGGGACTTCTCTAGAAGAATGCTTTAGAGATGAAAGGACCTCCCAGTAATAGTTAATATGTCAGTAGGTTCTTCCTCTGCGCTGGGCAACATGCTGAGCTCCTTGTGTGCATTATTTCATTCTTTCATCACAAAATCCCTTTGGACTATTTATTGTCATTGCCATTTCACAGTATCAAGGTCTAGAAATGCGCAATAACTTGCCCAAGTGTAGACAGCTAGTAGGTAGGTGGAGTAGTTGATTTTGAATCTTGTTGCCTGCCTCCTTAATATCTTTGATAGCAGCGTGGGCAGTTTAGCTCAGGATTATCCAGGATGTAAGTTTTGATGGGCTGAGAGATACAGTATCACGGAATACAAAGTAAAGGCAATAGTGATTTTCTGAAACTAATGAGGCTGGTCTTGGAGACAATTATGTCAATCAAAGCCTGTATCCTGCTGATAATCTAGAAAAGAAAATCAAAACTGTTTCTCAAGAAATATGGTTTTCTAACTTTTATCAAATTGATTCACTTCCATTTTACTTCTACACAATCCCTTTTCCTCTCTGAAATCCTAAAATGCTGTGAGAAGAGGGGAACAGAAAATATTAACGTGGAACTTTGCATAGAATATAATAACATTTTAAGATGAAAAAATCAATTTATTTATTAATGCATTTGCAATGAATCATGAAAAGAACTGAAGAGATATTTGACTATTAGATCAAATAAACGTCCTGATTGAAAGCATCCTCCTTACCCCTTTGGCATTCTTTTTATTTTTCACGTTAGAATCCAAATCTGGATATGGACAGTATAAATGTTTTAATTAAAACAGCACTACCCCTCTGTGCCTCATTCCCTCTTTTTGAGTGTGTAGGAGGAACAGAAGGTAGCAGCAATAAACTTGGGTATAAGTCTTGTACTGGACCATGTGCTTAAAGAGTATCTATTAAGTGAATTAATGAAAGAATGTTTAAAGTGAGTAGATTATATCAGAGTCATTTTCTAAAAAGCAATTAATTATGTTTAAGGATGGAATGAGATCATTTCTAAAGTTATGAGGAAAAGAACTTCACAGGTTATATTATTATTTATTGTGCAGTCATGCATCACTTAATGACAAGGATACATCCTGAGAAATGCATTGTTAGGCGATTTTGTTCATTGTGTGAACATCATAGAGTGTACTTACACAAACCTAGATGGTATAGCCTACTACACACCTAGACTATATGGTATTAATCTTATGGGACCACTGTCATATATGTGGTCCGTCACTGACCAAAATGTCATTATGTGATGCATGACTGTAAATAAATAACAGAAAGGCCATCTTTCTGGTGAAAAAATGAGTTTACAGGTAAGATGTTTATATCACCCAAAGTAGCTTAACTGATTACTTCTACCCAGCTGTCCCCCAGGCAGGGTGATTGGCTGGATGGGTCATGATCATTCAGTTCAGAAGCTACACTTCCCATAGCCTGAGAAACCCATGATACGTAGGGCAAGTAAGGGAGATCCAGAGGATCTTTGTTTTAGATCCCACATGAATGATGTCAATATTGAAATTCAAAGTGCCTTTTCTAACTAGGATGGTCTAAAGAACTATTCATTTTGCAGAAAAAAGGGGTCTGCCATTATTCATTTTCTTTTCTTTCATTGGCCTTACTAGACTATAAGAGCTTGAAGGAATCAATGTGGTGTATATTTGTTGGTTGTCTCTCCTCAAACTTTCCCCTCCTCCCTTTCCTAACTTCATTTTGAATTTCCTAGTCATGTGGTTTGCCAGGGATTTACCATACCCCAAGTTCTATTGAGTCCTGACTTGACCAATCTTGATAGTTCACATCCCTGACTGTAATTGGCTCAGGGGTAGGCATATAATACAAGCCAGGAAAGTGAGGGCCAGGAGATGCAATTCTGGGATTTGGGACTGGGAAGTAGACATTCTCATTTTCCACTCAAAGCAAACAAGGAAGTATTTAACATCAGAAGCCTTGGGAAAATGCCTTATGCCACAGGAAGACGTAGCCTGAGAATGGAGCCACCGCTGAGAAATCAGAGCTGGTAAACCGGGAGAGAGAAACAAGGTTTTTGGTGATGCCAATGAATCAACAGATCAAACCTGAAACCTATAGACTTTCATTAAGATAGTCCAGAGAATTCCCCTTATTTATTTATTATTTTAAATTTATTAAAAAAATTCTTTTTCTGGTGAGGAAGATTGTCCCTGAGCTAACATCTGTGGCAGTCTTCCTCTATTTTGTATGTGGGATGCTGCCACAGCATGGCTTGATGTAGGTCCACACCCAGGATCCGAACCCATGAACCCTGGGCCACCAAGGCAAAGCACGCAAACTTAACCACCATGCCACGGGTCAGTCCAGAGACTTCCCTGTATTTTTAAAAACAATTTGACATGGCTTGAGTGTTGATTGCAACAGAAAGAATGGCAAGTGATATAGGCATGCATACTTTTTATTAGGCAGTGCCATACACATAGTAGGTTAAAAAGTGGAAAGTTCCTGAAGCAAGCTCTCTCAAACTTTAATACTGGGTTTTTAGAAAATGATGCTTCTCTTGTGTTTTATCATTCTATTTCAGGATATCTTGGCCATTATTTTACATCAGGTCAACCAGAGAACTGCAAACACTTAAAAATTTTTTCAACAGATTTACATTTAACCTGTGTTATTTATTTCCTCAGAAATCTGTAAAGTGGAAAGTGCATTCCTTTCCTAAATGTTTCATTTGTAATCTGTGAGATTTCCTTTATCAGGCTATCATTTGTGTTTGCCTAATAAATGAAAACAAATTGCTTTTTAAACATGCCTTAAACTACTAGCATTCATTTTGATGAAGATCTTCAACTGCCCTTATAGTCATATCTCAAAATATTTTTAAAAACAGTTATAATGCTTGTTTAGGTATATTAATGCTAACTATCCCCATGCTGATTTTTAAGTCCTGCTAGGGAGGCCTGGATACCTTGCTGAAGCTGTGTCACATGCTGGGCAGACATGAGATAGGGCTCCGTGTTGTGCCACATGATAGTGAGTTCATGTGGCACTCAGACCCAAATGTGTCCCCAGCTTCTCAACAGTCTTTGGGTTGACTGCCTATTAATGAATCAATTAATTCATGCTATTATTTATGACTCCAGAGATAAGTCACACCCCCATTAAAGCTAGTATTTTTAAACTTTAGCCCTCCAAAATAAAACTTTGATCTCTGTTAGATAATTCTTTTTACTTTGAGTTGGCAAAAGGACTGAAGGGATGCTAATATTTATTGAATGGTGCCTCAGTGTCAGATGCTTTCCCATACGTTATCTCATTTCAGTCTTACAAAAACCCTAGGAATGATGTATCACCTCCTTTTATAGACGAGCTTAAGTAATATGTCATAGCCGATAAGGATAAGAATAACGCTGGAATAATTGTAAGAAGAAAAAGATAGGAATTGGACTCCTTTGCCATTGAGCAGCCCCAGCACATCTTTCAGCTTACCACCCTGCCTCTCTGGGCAATGTGTTTCTCAGGGTTTCTTAAGGCTGACTCTAACTGCTTTTTCAGCTATAATTTAGATTATTGGTCAAAGTGGAAGCTAAAGACAGTATATGTCAGATAGTATCTCCTTAAACCACAAATAATTTGCCATGCGTCCAGTGCCGTAAAAAAAAAAAAAAAGAATTCATTAATATACAAATCTTTAAAACTATGAGAGGTATTGGGGATTGCAAACAATTTCTTTCATTATTCAGATGAGGCAGCTGAACATCTAGACTCATAGTCACAGAAACTGTAATGCAGAACCACTCAGATTGGAACTAAGTTCCCTGGCTTGATATTTCATACCTTTATACAACTCCAAAAACAAAGTAGTGATAAAGTGAATTAGGGAAGGAGAAAAGGACTTACCGGGAGAAGCCAGAATAGCGAAATCCAAGTAAAAATTAAGTTACCCAAGTGACAATTCAATGTTTGTGGGTTAAGGAGAAACACAAATTTTATTAGCAAGGAGAAAAATTAGATTTAGCACAGTGAACATTTGTTACTCATATTCATTATTAAGAACTGCAATAAGATATAGATACATTAACTTTTTTTTGAGGAGAAAGTAAAAGAAAGAAAAACAAATAATAAAATAACGTAACACTCCAGTGGCAAAGCAGAGATGTGGTGATAGTAGTAAACAAAAGAAAAAAATAGATTTCAAAATGTGATAAAAGATTAAGCCAAAAAAAATCCAAGAGCAAATTTTAATTGCTTCTATATTTTATGATATTGTCTTAAACATTTCGTTAGCAGATATCAATCAGTACTTTCATTTTTCGAGGGGTAGGCAAAAGAACTTCCCTGGAAATTATTCTGCACGTGAATATAACCTTCAGTTTTGTCAATAGGACCCTGGTGTATGGCCACCCATGTTGTGCATTGTGTAACTCCAGCGGGCACCAATCATCTGGACTATGATGGGAATGACTTGCCCTTGCGTTGTTCACTGTGCAACCTACTCAGTTGTACATTGCATTGAGGTGTAATTTGGAGATACATTGTAGATTTCTTACGAAAATGTAAAACAAGATGGCCATGGGAAAGAGATTTTCTTAAAGGACCAAACAAGACACACATATGTCCCTAAGCTGGTTACCTGCTATGTTGACACACGCAGACTTCCAGATCCAGGCAAATGGAGAGAAAGATTTATTTTGAGAGTGTTTGTGTTACTTTAAACAAAGGGCACAAAATGCTTTCTTAAAAGGTCATCTTTTAAATATCTTATTGTCACACTGTGAAACTCCACTCACTGGTGACCAGCACAGTTACTACACCTAAATAAATAGAGGGAAAGGGTAGTCCCGTAAAACACTTAAGAAAGAAATGGAGGAACTTGCAGTTTCTAACCTCAGCTCTGACCCTAACATGGTGTGTGGTCCTGAGAAAGCCATTTAACCTCTTGATGTCTCAGATTCCCTTTAGAGTCTCGAATTTCTCCAGGGGGTGAAGTGAGGATAGAGTTTTGGAATTATCTTTCTTAAAACCCAGGAATGCTACAAGAATGAATGAATATTTCCTAAATGCAGAATAAAATTAAGTCTTCAGTAGGAAAATATTATGGCTAAGAGTTCTGTGTCTGTGTGGGGTGGATAAAGGAGTTTGAGTGATTTTAGATTTTGTTGTCAAATTACTTTTATTTTTTTCTTTCCCAGAGGACAACTTAATAAGTTTGTGGGTTAAAGAACACAATTTTTATTGATAAGAAGAAAAAATAGATTCAATACAGTTTTCAGCACATTAACATATGCTACTCCCATATTCATTATTAAGAACTGCAATATGATACAGGGACATTGCTCTCTTGTGCATTATATGGAAATGTACCAACAAATGGGATGTGTTTCTTCATGGGAATAAGTCAGTTTATATAAGACGAATAAAGCATGTTTCTAGTATCTAAAGAGCTTGAAAGAATTTTCAGCAATTCCAGGCCCAATTGTTAAAAACAATTTTGCATCTCTAATAATTATATATAAAATATAGACATACTAATATATTACCAACACCCTGGAAACCTTAATCTTTGGAGTTCTGTGCTGTGGGTCCTTGGAATAGGATCAAAATATAGCTCACATTAAAAATAGTTACTATTTATTGAGCACTTAGTAAATACTTGCTCATTTAATATTTAAACTAACTTATTTAAATAGTTGACAAGTGGAATAGGGAGAGGATGATGCGGGAAGTCTAGCTGAGAGGCTGTTTTGAAAGCCCAGATCAGAGACTGATGGTAAGGACTGTTGTCTTCGCAGTTTTAGAAATGAGGAGACTGAGGCTCCGATAGGTTAAGTCACCTGACAAATGTAAATGGAGAGCTAGGACTGGCTCTATGGTAGCATTATGGACTATATAAGAGGTGGTGCGTCATGGCTCTACCATAAGAGCAAAGACACGTCTTCAGTCTCAGCAATTAGAGTATGAGAGTTAGGGTTTCGGGAAATATGTTATACAAATGTAATTTGGAACTTGTTCTTTGAGCTAATCACTAGGCAATCCAAGTTAGGGCACATCCATGACACTTGAGCTTTACTTTAACTCTGGTAGTGCTGGGGAAGGAGAAATGGAAATCCCAGTCCCAGCTACAATGGCTAGAAGTCCAGGTCTCATGAGTATCTATCCTACTACTATCCTACTTTATGCCGTTTGTCTGACTATAGGGCTTCAACTCAAACTAAACATTTATTGAAGGCCTTCCCTGTGGTAGGTACCAGGGATACAAATGTGACTGATAAACAGCTCAGGTCTTCAAGGATTTTCCAAACCAGCAAGGTACCTGACATATATACAAAGGCTCATAGTACCGGGTGAAAAGTTCATATAGGCTACATGAACAAAATGTCATGGGAGCCCAGAGAGGTCTGTTAATTGTGTGGGGAGTTAGCAGACAAGTGAGTGTTGGTGAATGGGGTTGACAAGAAGAAGGGAATGATCCAGCATGGGTATACACATGAATGAACTCTATGTGGTTGATTCTGGATGTGGTTAGTGCTCAGGTATAACCATAAATCCGGAAACAAAGGAGAGAATCATGAGATGAAATTAGGTATGGGCTAGATTATGAATGTCATAAGACATCATAACTCTATACTGTAGATAATGGAGAGTCATTAAAAGTTTTGTTTTTAAAGAAGGATTAAGTAACATGATCGGATATCAATTTTAGAAAGACAGGTTTTAAGAGCTGGATGGGAGAGAATGAGAACAAGGTATTCAATTAGGATGTATTTGTGATATAGCAGATAAGAAAATTTATAGACCATCAATTTGTTCTTTGTATCTATGGGGCTTTGTGTTTTGTTTTGTTGCCAGAGGGGAGGGCAATGGGGGAAAGGATGAGATAGGTGAAGGGGATCAAGAGGTACAATTTCCAGTCATAAAATAAAAGTAATGCAGCTATAATGTACAGCATAGGGAATATAGCCAACAATATTGTAATAACTTTGTATGATGAGAGATGGTTACTAGTCTTATCAGGGTGATTATTTCATAATGTATATAAATGTTGAATCACACCCGAAACTAATACAATAGTGTATGTCAACTATATACTTCAATAGTGTTTAAAAAAATAAAAATAGATTTAAAACGACAAAAAAAACAAAGAAAATTTGTAGGAAAAAAAGCAAGGGAATATATTGAAGATAGAATTTACAGAATTTTTTGAACCATTATATGTGCAGCAAGAAGGGCTGAGAACAAGGGAAGTCAAAGTTGAATTGTTTTCTTACTTGTGCAGGTGGGTGGGTACTTATGATAAGTGAGAAAGAGAGCACAGATAGAGAAGTCCATTTGAAGTGGAGGACACAATGTGTATGATACTGGACATACTGATTTCGAGGAGCCTCTAAAATATATAAACAAAAGTGAGATGTTTAGTAGGCAATAGTCAACCTGAGTGAGGAGTTCAGGAGCAGGAATGATTGGGCCTTTGATATAGAATTGGGAGGAGTCATTCATACACAGATAACAGATGGCATGGAAACAGATGAATTCTCTCAATAGTTTTTAGAAATTCAAATTCTCAGGCCCTACCCCAGACTTACTGAATCAGAAACTTTTGGGTGGAATACACAAATCTATGTTCCAAGTGCTTCTGATGCACTGTAAGGTTTGAGAGTCACTGACTTACTATACTGGAAGAAAAAGTGGAACCATCAAGTGAACAGTCAGAGAAATAAGAGGGAGTCCAAGAGATGTGATGTTGCAGGAGTTTTCATGGAGAGAATTTCAGGCATCAGTGTCAGATACTACAGAAATGTCAGGTATGGAGAGAGCTGATTGGAAGTCACTGCATCTACACTTTAGAAGCTTTGTGAGAGAAAGTTATACTAAAAAATCAAGAGTAGATTATAGCTAGTGAAGGCATCAATCAACTCAAAAGCAAGATAACAGAATGGGGTGTAGGCTACTTAAGAAGTTTGTGAAAGAAGTAAGATGTTGATGTGTTGATGACACTTTACGGATGTAAGGCACCAAAGAAAGTTTTGGAGTTTTTTTTAAGTGAAAAATTCAGGTATGATTTTATGTTAAGGACAAGTAAGATACTACTTGATGGAGCAAGGTTCTGAAAGAATATTTGGATGGAATGGGATGGGATGAGGATCACAGTCTAAAAGGCTAGAAAGGTGGTGGAGCCAGCCCTCCTCACGAGAAAAGAGGTAAGACTTAGTAGACATAAGGTTAAGTTTGCAGTGGGAAAGGAGAGAACTTGAGGGAGCTCATGCCAGCAAACCTTTGTTCTCAGGGAAGCAATAGGCAAGGCTGTTTTCTTTGAGTGAGAGCTGGCAAGAGTAGGAGAATTTGAGAGCTGTCATGGTTTGAAAATGATCTGTGGGAAAGGGAAGACTGGAGGAAGCCCAATGACCTGTCAACCAGAAATGGCCTCAGTTTCCTCTTCTTGCTCAGTTTTTAGGTTTTTGCACATTTTCCCAAGTTGCAATATGTCAAAGCATTCTTAATGCCCCATCTTGTGGCCTGGCAGAAGGAAAGATCTTTCTTTTCCTTGAGAGACTCACCCAACTTTGGCATATGTATGACATCAAATTCAGGTCAGCAGAATGGATAACAGAGGTACTATTTACTCAGTTCAGTTCACTCCAGACAATCCATTTAAGAAGATACTGAAGAGCATTGTTTGTGGGCTTAAAAAGATCTAGCCAAAGGGGTAAATTAATTAATGTTCAGGATCCAAATATCCAGGAGTGATGGTAATAATGCACGAGTGTTAGAATCTGCATTTATTCTGTAGATCAATTTTCTAATGTTTGCATGGGCCTGAAATGAATTAGGTAAATGCATTTTCCAGATCTTCCCATTATTCTAAAGCATATAATGGCATTTCAATTTATAGAGTCTAGACCTGTTATCTCACACTGCTATTAAGCCATCAAATTCACAGAATTTCCCAGGCCACAGATTTCCCTTTTGGCCATTTTCAGTCATCAGTTCTGTCCCACCAAAGTGCACATAACTCATAGGTTTGAGACATTAGAGGAAAGTGAAGTTAATGTTGTTGGATGACAATGCAAATATGAAAAAGAATCCTATTCTATTTATTCATTCCTTATAAGTAATCCAGGCTACCATTTGTAGATGCTCCAAATAGCTGAGGTCTTTGACCAGGAATAGTTTAAGTTTTGAAAACTTGCTCTTTCAGCCTTATTACAGACATAGAACTCTGGAGGACCAAATAATTCACTTAGAAAAGGAAACTGCTCAGAAGGGATAAGCTACAGAATACACATTTTACTTCCAGTCATTAACAAATGTCCCCCAGCTTTAAAGCTCATGAATAGAACCTGGGAAGTAGAAAATATCAGGTGACCAGATATGCCTGCAGTTCACTTCTTAAAGTCTCATCAAGAAATAAGAAAGTCTGGGGCCAGCCCAGGGGCATAGCAGTTAAGTTTGAGCGCTCTGCTTCGGCGGCCTGGGGTTTGCAGTTTCAGATCCCAGGCACGGACCAACGCACTGCTCGTCAAGCCATGCTGTGGTGGCACGCCATATAATAGTAGAAGAAGATGGGCATGGATGTTAGCCCAGGGCCAATCTTCTTCAGCAAAAAGAGGAGGATTGGCAACAGATGTTAGCTCAGGGCTAATCTTCCTCACCAAAAAAAAGAAAGTAATAAGAAAGTCACGAGCATGAATAAAAAAGTGGAAGGACTTGGGAAGGGGCTAGGAGCATAACAGTGAAGTAGATAGCATATGTGTTTTGACTTCACATCTTGGAATTTTGGAGTTTGCAAGAATGAATCATTGTTCCTGGTGACAGTCCTTTTTAGCAGGGAATCTAGAATGACTACTCAGTAACTGTCTGCACATGAGCTTCTACCAAGAATGAAACAAGTCCAAGTTTCTTTGTTTAAGTTACTATTTTCATTTTTATCTAATGAATGCTTTTCCCCCTTAATTCTAAACAATTTTTTATTTCAATTATTAAATTCATTCTAGGTTAGAAAACATTTTTGCATAGAACTAGGGGGTGGTGAAAATCTCTTCTCTTTGGAGACTTACTATCTTCAAATTGTAAAATCACTCAAACTATCTAACTATACCAATAGTATAAAAATCTCCAGTGCCAGTGTTTACTTTATTCTGTGCACTCTCCTTCTAAATCCAATATCTATGCTTGCATAAGAATGTTTCCATCTAAAATATCTTTATAACAATTTCTTTGGAATGGAAAGAGAGCTATAAAGTTCAATTCAAGTAATAACATATTTGAAATGGAAGATGCCATCTAGTCTATCCTTTTATTAAAAAAAATACACAATGCATAATATCATTTTTCTTATATCAAATTCAAACTATACAAAAATAGAAAGTTAATAGTGAAAGTTTTCCTTCACCTTTCCTCAAACCTACTTCCTGTCCAGAGGTAATCACTGCATTGGCTAATGTGTTTCTCTCTAGAACTTTCTTTATGCATTAGTTTTCTTTGGTTTGATAGTAGTACAGTGACTCATAGGTTGTTCTCTCTGTACCCAGAGTGTACAGAAAGTATAAGGAAATGGAGTATTTGGATGAGCCAATGAAAAATTTGAAAAACAGATTTTCTGAAGCCCAATAATTTGAAGCCTTAACATTTTATTATGTAGCCTCATCAGTGTCAGTTTGATGCTGCAAACATTTTATACATTTGGCATCACTTATGTCTAGATGCCATATAAATGAACAAACATGTCCAATGTGCTCGTAGAGTTTACATTCTGTGTGAAGACTTTTCAAAACTCTGAGTTAAACAGTCATTGAAATAGTGATAATTTTCTAAGGCTTCTTTAATGTTTTGTCAGGGAATTGACCATTCCAATTTTCCAGGCGACAGCAGAATTAAAATTTGTGAAACACTGCCCTCTAATGGATAAATGAGTATTTGATATATTTTACAAAAGGAAAAAGAGTACTTGAAAGACACAAAATATAAATTCCTTTTCTCACACTAGTTATCTAACACAAAGTAATATACATTAGTAGATGCTGACAACAAGGCAGAGTGGGATTTTTTTGGAGCTTATACGATAATCTAAATTTTTGATTCAAGATCCTGCAGAGTGAGTTTGTACACAGCAAAAACGCCTCTTGAATGTGAATCTTGTAGGTGACTTCATGGGAACCATATTGTAAAAGTTAGTGAAAATACCAGACAGCCTATATAATTATAGACAGCCCTGCATAGATGATGTCATTTCAAACACTGCCGACTATTTCTCAGACTTGAGAGTAAAAATGGCAAATAACCCAGTAACTGACTGGCATAAAACAAATATTTCTGTTAGAGAAATAATTCAATACAACAGATTTTCTGCACTTTAAATACGTTTCATGGTCATCCTAATGGAGTCTTCTTCATGTTTATGCAATTCAATGTTATTATCTCCTTTCTCTCCGTCATTCTGAGGACTATTACATTATTTGTTGTTGAGCCCACCATACGTAGCATATCACACACACACTACCAGTAGAAGGAAGAAAAGGAAGTATATATAAATAAGGGTGAAGAAGGCAGGTGGCAGAGTGAGACAAATGTTTGGACGTTAACATTTCACTCTCTATGTATTACCCAGCCCCCCAAATGACTTTTAGTTAAAGAGGCTCTCTGCTCCCACCCCACTTATCCTTAACTTAAAAATGAAACCATTTGTTCCTTAGTAGATTAAGTGAGAAAAGCTCAATTGACTCTAGGACCCTCTGTTTGAGAAGTCAATCTCTCCTCTTTGGTTCTTTGTCCTGACAAGTAGGACAGTGATATTTGCCCTCTCCTTGCTCCTCAGATAAGCTGGTTAAAGAAATCTTCTCCTTGCTTTGACCACTAAACTGTGATCACGAGCTCCTTGAGGGCAGGACTGAGCATCCATCCTTCTATCCCTATATTACAGCGATGCTTAGTGTTTGATTCAGACCATTTACATTTTAGTGAGTCAACTAAAATCTGCCTTAGTATCTGTATTGGTTTGCAAGGGCTGCCATAACAAAGTACAAAAAGCTAGCTTAAACAACGGAAATGTATCGTCTCACATTCTGGAGGCTAGAAGTCCAAAACCAAGATGTGAGAGAAGGACCAGGTCCAGATCTCTCTCCTTGACTCGTAGGTAGCCATCTTCTCCCTGTGTCGCTTCACATCGTCTTCCCTCTGTACATGCCTGTTTCTGTGTCCAAATTTCCCCTTTCCATAAAGACACCGGTCACATTGGATTAGGGGCCCACCCTACTCCAGTGTGACCTCATCGTAACCAATTACACCAGAAATGACCCTATTTCCAAATAAGGTCACATTCTAAGGTACTGAAGATTAGGACAGTTCAACCCATAACAGTATTCCTTTAAAGACAAACTAATTATCAGCAAGAAACCTAGGCTCTGAATAGGATCTGGTCTGAAATGCAATGCTATATATATTTGGTAAGGGCTAAACTCCAGAAAGAAAGAAACTTAGGTCTATAAATATACGTTTCATGTGTGTTCTCCCTCCCCATCTTGTCTCCCTTTCTCTTTCTTTCATTCTTGTCATTATCCCTTTCTCTCTACTCTATTACCTTTTAATAGACTACTCCTAGCAACACAAAGAATGCACACATGCAGGCTAGAACGTAACTCTGGTTTTCCTAACTTTTTTTTTTTTTTGGTCTGGCTCAATTAAATTTATTTTTTCTGCTCTATTGTGGACCACATACAAAGGTCTTTTAATAATACCAAACGGTAGCTTGGTAGAGGCACATATACCCATTTTTCAAAACTATACCAAATTAATAAGGATTATGTGTAAAAGCTCTCATCTCTCCACCCCCGTCAAACCCTGAGTTCATAGTCTCTAGAAGCTGAAGCAAAAGAAAAGAATGCAACGTTTCTCTTGCTTTGGATCACATCTACCTCTTTGTTCAGGATGTAGACTTTGACCCTGAGCCATCTATTATGTGTTTTTGTTCCTGACCTTGGTTATACATTTCAGATGTGAAATTGCTCACAGATGGCTCAGGGATGGTCTTTCGTTACTTACCTTGGAAAAAATTATTTTGTGTCTGTGCACGAATGTCTAATAGTGAAACAATATATGTACACTAGGAGAGAGAGATGGATTAGTGCCCTGTAAATCTATTGAGGATATTCTGATAGTAAGCCTAATCCAAAATATTTGATCAGTGATGCCATAATATTTTGATTTTTGGCAGCCTGTTCCATGCAACATCCAAATCAAGATTATGAACATTTTCAAACTTCTTATAAGATAGAATTTAGTGGATCAAAAATCGGCTTTGAAGTATCTCAATAGAGAGGTGCATGAGTTCCTATTGATCAGAATATCAACTTAACATATAGAAACCATTCAATCAAATGCTCAAGGTAAAATTATTAAGTGGTTTAAACCTTTACTTTGGTATGTGTGTGTATATCCAAATTAGGAAACATTTTCCCTTTCCCTTCAGGTGTTCAGCGATCTTCCCTTCTCTGTTCGTCTACCTTGTAGAAAGATCTGAAACTCATTTGTATATGTTCAAGTGTCTGTGATAAAAGTTTAAAGTGTTACACCAAGGAGAATTGTAATTATTATTAATATTATTATTAGCAGTAGTAGGTGTTGAATCTTTAACATAAGGCAACCTAAAGTCTACAGTCAGATTTCAGGCATCTGTAATATATTTGAGTGAACAATTTTAAAAGAGAACAGTAAAAATAATCTGTCTGCATCCTTGAAGACCTCCTGTGAAAGTAAAAGCCACCTCTATCACCTACGGTAGGCTTTTCAACTGAACGTTTGTAAACTATTAGATTTCCATAAAATTAATTTAGTGGGATGCAACCAGAATTTTTTTTAATGAAATAGAACAGAGTTGAAAGGAATAGAATAGAAAGTCCAGTCTTGTGTATATGTACATATCATCAAAACAAAAGCATAGTTAAAAATATTTAGTCTTTATTAAATACTGAGTCTCTGTATAAAGTGTATATTTTACTGGGTGTCATGGTGGAAGCATTTAAAAGGCATTGGCATAGGTGCAGTTTAGAGAATACTGCAGTGAACATCCCTGAGAACTGCCTTAGGACTCCATGAATGACTGTCAAATTTGTGTGTTTGGAAGGTCAAATCTACTGTCAATCTGAAAAGAAAATCTTCCACATTTTAGTATCATCATTCACCAAACATTTACTGGGTGCTCACTGGGTCCAGTCAGTAGTCAATACAAGAGAAACAAGTCGAATATGACAGGATCTTGGCCCTTGAGAAATTCACATTCTTCTGGGAAGACAGACCAAAGAAACAGCTACAATGCATTGTGAAAGTGAGATTGATGGTCACAGGGGACTCTGGGAGGCAGAAGAAGAGCTGCTAACCCAGACCAGGAAGGCTTCCCGGAGGTGGTGATCCCAGACCTTAGTCTTTGTGGACAAATAGAGTTAACAACCAGCTCTATCAGTCAGGGTTCAGTTGGAGGAAAGGAACCCACTCTGTGTAGTTCAAGAGGGAGGATTTAATAGATAGAAGTAGCTGCAAAGGTACTGGAAGAGTTGATAGAGCAAATAGCAAAATGTGAAGCAATTCAGAGATTAACACCGCAGGGAATCACTCCAGCTCCTAGGGCTGAAGAGATAAAGAGAAGTAGTTGTACCTGGCAGGGGCAGAGCAGCTGGCACTACTAGGTGGGAATAGAGCCATGGAGGAGTCTGCTTACCTAGAGCTGGGACCATCAAGGACGTGCAGCACTGCCAGGGAAGCTGCTTGTAGCAGAGAGAGGTGGAAAAATACCCTGATTTTTATCTTTCTCCTGCATGCCAGTTTCCCATCCCTGCCTCCCACTGGCCAGGCAAGGGAGTCTAAGAATATGTTTTCCAGGGATCAGCTCCCTGTGATACCAAACAGGGCAGGGAAAAGACAGGAAATGAATGGGAGACCCAATAAGCAAATAACAAGCAGAAGAACATGCAGGGATGTTGAGTGGCAAGAGAAACAGACAAGTCTGGAGAAGCTGTAAGTTGCTCAGTACAGACTGTAGGTGGACATTGGACACTGATGGAAGAGGTTAGACAGGTTAGCAGTTCTAGGTCATAAAAGGCCCCATGGTCATCCTGATAAGTTTGCATTTTTCTGTCAAGGTGATAGGAGCCATTGAAGATTCTGGTGTGATCGTATGCCTGTGTGTATACATGCAAAAGTTTTTGTTAAAATCAAAGTAAAACAGGTACACAGTTTAAAAGAAAAAAAAAAGGACAACAGTAAAGAGCTTATGCTGAAAAGCAACATTCTACACATCATCCTTTCTCTTCCCGCTTCTGCTTTGCAAAGGAATTGCTTTTCGCTACTTCTGTTTCAGTTCTTCTGGTAATTTCATTGGCAAGTTTAAATCTGATGCTTATTCCATTATGCTATTTTCTTGATTTTAAAACTATACACAGTATATTTTGACCACTCCTCCACTATAGAAGATAAGGATTTAATTCACTTAAGCTAAGCCCCATTTCTCTCTTCTTCTCCCAATTTTTCATAAGTACATTTACTGTTTTTAGCTACTGTAGTTTTGTTTGTTTGTTTTACCTTTTGGAGCTTTAAATGATCACTCTTTTTGTTGCAGTAACATTTAACCATATCTCTTGATACCCCCTCCCATCTTGTGAAGTAAAAATCTGAATGTTCCTATATTCCTTTTTGCTGCCCATCCCCTGCTTCCGTCTCCCAACTTTTGCCAGGTTTAAATTCACTTATTAGTTTGGCAAGTAATTATATATTCATAAGCTGACTTCTGAAAAATGGAATCTTCATGTATACTATAAAATGGTAAAATCAGTCAAGTCTTTCTGACACTACAGTCCACTTTCTTTGCCCCTATTCTGCATTCCATAATGGAGTGAATTATTCCTAGATGCAGTATTATGTTGGAAACACAAGTGATGTGATTACAAACCATATCCTTGATAAAATAATGTCTCTATCATTATTTTCTAGAATTAGGTGGTCAAATAGGCAAAATTATTTTAACTAGCACTGAAATAATAGAAATTATTTTCCTAAAGAGTCAACTGAAGGGAAAAGTTAGTTTAATTCTAAGTTCACCTCTAAATGATAAAATAATAACTTAAATCTGATCTGTCTTTGGAAAAATAAACAGAATCCTTCACAAAAGAGCAAGGAGAACCATCAGTGTGGTTATACCTGTCTGTATGCAATTGATGAGGCCTTAAAAACTTGCATGCTAATCGCATGCTGATAAACAGAATCGTATTTCAGGATCATTAGGAGACCTCACTATTCTAAATAATTCCATGATGAATCATTTATAAAGCACAGAATTCTTTTATGGTGCAAATAATCATCTTCAGTTTATTTTTCAGTCAATCCAAATTTTCACATATTGAGTTTGCTTAACTCACGACACAGCTGTGTTTATGGAGAAAACTGAACTCTTGTTAGATGAGTAACATTATCATCATTCATTTTCTCCAGACTATAAAGGATGGGTAAAGATGACAGTTATGATCCTTAAGGCTTGCCAAAAGCTTACCAGAGTGATCTTTTATAAACATGCTATGGATATTTTCCCTAGGATACACACGCTTTCATTTCCTTCAAAAAACTTTCCATGAAGGCTGAGCCAGGAAGAAAAGATAGATAAGACTGGACTGTCCACCTCTCTCTGCCCCCTGTCCTCCTTGCTTCCTTCATAAAGCCTCACCTATGAGCTTAAGAGAGAGGCTCTTCATTACTTCTAAGAGTCACCCAAATTAGAAGTGGCCACTTTCCACAGCCACTTCAGTAAGTAGTCCCAGGAAGGCTTTTGGTTGTTTCTCAGAGTCATCTGTCTTAAAATAGTGTGACTCCTGATGGCACAGGGTAAAAATATTTAGCTTAATAAACACAGATTTATCTGGTCTACTGAAGGTGGACCATAATGTTGGGCAACTTGCTATTTCTGACGATGGCATAGAGAAAAATTCCTCTAGGAAAAAAATCCCAGTAATGCCATTTCTGTGAATTGAGTCATTAATCCAATAAAAAAGATGTTATTATTTTTTGTAACAGAATAAAAATTAAAGAATCAAAGTAGCCAACAGAAGGGGAAGGCAAAATTATGTACCTCATGAGATATTAGGCAGCCATTATAAAAATAATTATGATGATCATGGAGCAACATGGAAAACGGTTATAGTGGGCAAGTGTACACTGATTAAGTTAATGTAAGGAGATAAACATCTATAGACAACTGCTAGAAAAGAACACACACAATAATTGTTAGAGAAGAATAATTATAAGTAACATTTCTATAATTTCCAAGTATTTTAATGCTTTATATGATCTTTGTGATAAAAGAGAAGAAATACTTTAAGTTCTTATCATCTGTTTAAAAAAACGGAGTGGGGGGAATAAGGAGGAAAGGAATTACTTCTGAATTCTGAGAAGTAAAGCTGTCTTAAATGAATTACTTCAGCTTTTGGACATTTCAACCCTTGTTTATGATGCAAATATATTTGAGTAAGTAAAGAGTTTTCCCATTGATGAATTCTTGCTAAACAACTTATAGAAAGCTTAGGGAGAAAACTGGAAAGAAGAGCTTAGGAAGTGAGGATGATGAATCAGATGAATGAATGATCCTAGAATGGCAGGAAGGAGAAAGGGAGAATGAGTGAGAAAAAACAAAGACAGAAATTCCTATTTATGACGTACCTACTATTTGCTAGGTCCTTTTAACATACGTATGAAACACTTAGTACCAGATACAAAGGAGAAGCCCAATGCATAACTATTTTATTAATTGTATTATTTCTGCTTTTATTACCACTGTTTGAGGTAGGTATTTGTAAACTGTATAATCTTTTCTACAAATTCAGGGTATGGGTGCATTCACATTTCTACTTTTCTTACATGCCTTATTATTAAGAAGATCTCTATCTCCCCAGAGATCTTTCCTTCTCTTGAATTGTCCTTTACCACAGGGGCAAGGGCGGGGTGATCAGACCGGCTGTCCCTGAATGATATGATTTCAGTGTAGAGCAGTGGGTTTTTTTCTGGGACTGAATGAAAATTATGGATGCATGCCTCTCTCTCTTTCCATACATATTCGCATATGGGAAAAATAGTGCATATCATTTCAGGAGGGGTGCCTTGGCCCCCAAGCTAAGAATAGCTGATTTAGGGACAGTGACAGCAATTGTACAACTGGTACCAGTGGGCAGTGTGCTCCAATGACATAGATGACGACTGCACTCACAATGTAAAACTTCCATTTTCTCCTAACTCTCTCCCCTCCAAGGATGGACCCTGAGAAGGTCTGAAAAGAGAGAGAACACACTGAGGGAGGAGAAATCCTTGGTAAAGAGAGAGGGCCAGTCCCAGCTGAGCTAGAGGGGAAGATTTGATCTTAGATCAAGTGCAGAGTTTTGATAACTTTGTTTGGGACTATATACTCTGATCTCTAAATTGAAGCTTGTTTGGGACTTAAAGTGACCAAAGGATTTTTTTTAAATGGCGTCTGTTCAGAGAGATATTATCCAGGAAAATATTACCTCACTAAAGAAATTTTAAAGGAACAATGAAAGACAATAATAAATTTTCATTTTGATATACTTGTACTGTGAATATACACTATGAATATATACATATATGAATACATATAGTATATGTATAGCAAATCTATATATTTGCATATATATATTAGAACATATAAGCATATATGTATGTATATTGTATACATAATTGAACATACTGAGTGCCAGAATTATGCTAGTTTCTTAATATACATTATTTTATTTACTCCCAGTAATCCAATGAGATAGGCGCTGTATTGTTTCTAATTTACAAATTAGCAAACTGAATCACAGAGAAGTGAAGCTACTTCCCCTAGGTCACACGGCTCATAAGTCATATTTTAAACATAAGCAGTCTGAATTCAGAATTGGTTTTCTTAACCTCTAGAATCTTTCTAACTTGAATTAATCTTCATTCTTGAGAAGTCTGCCTCCCTTTTGGAAAGTTGATCAGTACTACTGCTTACTCCACTAAGGCATAATCCACATAGAAGGCAGAGTCAACAGAAGGGGAATGCTCACAGAATTGCCCCCCAGGCATTTTTGTATGAGACCATTATTCTAGTTAGGCTCTTGGGCCACATTGTGTCTTCAGAAAAACACATTAGATCCAAAAAGAATAATAGACTTTGGACCATTGTCTATTTATAGGACAAGCAATGTGAGCACTTTATGGCTGCCCAGAACATTGGCAGAAATTTAGCTAAGCAGATAATGCTATACCAAGACATAAATAGCCAGTTTGAATGTTTGCCTTACCTAGATAGAAATATCTTAATGATGGAAATTATGCTCCTTGAATGCCATGAGTATGAACATTCTGAAAAATTTAGACCATGCTGAGACATTTGAGTTTCTTAGTCAACTTTGAAGTAAATGATTTCATATACTTTAGATTGTGTGCTAGCTTATAATTACAAAAACCAAGCACTTCTCTTTAGAATATCAGAATAATTATCTCGTATTTTTCTCAGGCTTCAGCCAAAATTCCTCAACACTAGGCAAAGGTGCATATGATGTCTTGTTGTTTTTTTCCTGTACATATTCCTGGTTGGGCTGTGATCTCCATAAAAGTAAGGACCCAGTTGATCTTGTTCCTGTCTGTATCCTGAGTGTTTAGGAGAGTACCTAGCATAGGGTAGGACTCAGTAAATCTGTGGTGGTTAATCTTAAGTGTCAACTTGGCTAGGCTATAATGCCCAGAAGTTTGGCCAAACACCAGTCTAGATGTTGCTGCAAAGATTGTTTTTAGATGTAATTAACATTTAAATCAGTAGGCTGAGTAAAGCAGACTACCCTCCATAGTGTAGGTGGGCCTCATCCAATCAGTTGGATCTCGTAAGAAAAAAGGCTGAGAAAGAAGGAATTCTACCTCCAGATTGTCTTCAGAATCAAGATTATAGCAACAACTCTTCCCTGGGTCTCTAGCCTGCTGGTCTGCTCTGCAAATTTTGGACTTGCCAGCCTCCACAATTACATGAGCCAATTCCTTAAAATAAATAGATTCCTCCCTCTCTCTCTCTCTTACACACTCACACATACACACACACACTATTGATTCTGTTTCTCTGAAGAACCCTGCGTAATACATGTGCCTTTTATACTGATTTATTTCCAGACCACAACAAAATATTTAAGGGTCTACCTAATGTCATGCAAAAGAATGTTTCCGGCTTTTCAGTAGATATAGATGTAGCATTTCCAGTTCAGCTGGGGATATTCTCATGGAATCAGAATCCAGGCTCTCTGCTCACCATGTTGCCTGTTTTCTTACCCAAGACTTTGTAAACACTAGCTTTCTGGGTTGTGAAAGGAGGGGTTAAATGAGCATTTTTGCCTCTTATGAGGTTCTTCTAGCAGCCAAATCACCAACTTGGGGTTCCAGATTAGAGATCCAATCTGTTCATATGAATGATACTTTGGCTGCATTGCAGTGTCTCAAGCCAATCTTTCAATCATTTTATTCTCTAA
Source organism: Tapirus indicus (assembly GCA_031878705.1). Taxonomy (NCBI): domain Eukaryota; kingdom Metazoa; phylum Chordata; class Mammalia; order Perissodactyla; family Tapiridae; genus Tapirus; species Tapirus indicus. Next base: position 46,710,507 of record CM062925.1, read on the forward strand.
TCCAGTTTGTACGGCTGTACCTGGCTAATTCACCTTCTAATTTCCATATCAGCAGCCAATTATGTGGATTGTTCCACTACAGCCAAAAGATTTAAGTCAATTTATAGCATTAAAGGTAACTGAAGCCAAATCAAATCATGATCAAGGCTTATTGGTTAAATTTCAACATTTGAAGAGTTGTTAAAAAAAAGCACAGAGCTCCTTTGACAGATAGAAACAAGGAAATGACTAAAAACAGAGCAGAGAGTGTGTTGATGATGTTTTGTTTTTTTTTTTAAAAAAAGCCAAATTGTCTAAGAAATGTTTCTAAATTGAATGCTTTAAATAGAAAACAATCCATCAACCCAATGGAGGGATTGCAAGTGTTGCCAACTCCTTGTCATTTTCACCAACTAAGAGCCAGCAGATTAAATTAAGAAGAACATATAAATATTGTGGCTTCATGGATATTAAAAATAAACTTGAGAGCAATGACCATAAAATGTGATTTTGAACTCAGATTGGATGGGACACTAGGCAGATAACAGAGATGCTGTGTGTTGCAGAGCATGCATTTGGGTATGGGTTTGTTGGGATGGAATGGTGGTGGCTGAACTGTAGGGACAATGAGATGAGGAGGATTTAGAGAGTGGGGGATGAGAGTTTACAGTATTGTCAACAAGAGGTTGGCAAAGTTATTAAAATGACTGAGACATTGTACATCTCCATATATTGGGAATCTGGCTATACCGTGCATTTTAACAAATTTATTAGAACTTTGTATTTCTAATTTCTAATACAAATCTCTAATTGCTCCATGCTACAACATATTCCCCCAAACAGTTAATATGGAACTTCCCTTCCAAATTCACCCACGATGACCAGTTATAAAGGTGTCCCTACAAACAACAAGCTGGTTACAAACGAGCTGGTCCCTTACTGGACAATTACTGTGTCTATATTCTGGTTAATATTTTACGTGACATCTCTTTCAGATTCTCTATTGTAGCAAGAGGATGCTCTTCTATCACTGACAAATCACGAACAGGCCTCCTTCTTCCAAAACAGGTTCATTGCATGCACAAAATTTTTTTTCTTTGTTTTGGGAGTTTACCCTCTAGACTATCCCAGGATTAGTCAAGCTATGATGCTCAGTGTGGGACCCCGCAGAGATGTTGCCAGGGCTCCTGCAAAGGGGAAAGAGGATGCGTAAGCTTGGCTCTTGAGTCTCCACCTCCCGTTTCACACCAAAGAGTGTGGCTTTAAGCCTGTTACACTTTGGCAATGAATTTAAGAGTTTGTTAGAAAAAGGCTTCTTTTGCTTTCAAGAAAAAAATTTTTTTTGAAAACTGATGCTCTAGGTTATTCTCTTTCTCAGGTTCTGACCTGCACTCTTGAAGTGGGGAATAGTGTAAAGTTCTGCATACAAATGCAAGATCAATTTTGTTTTCAGGGCTGAAACATAGCAAACCTACAGTAATATTTGTGCAGTACTTGTGCATAAATGACATTGAATCGAACATGACAAATAAGAATATTCTCTATTAAATTTGTGTCTTCAGAGCTAGATGAAAGTACGTTCATTTCTGCTTCATTGTTCATCTGTCAAGTGTTTAGAAAATTGCAGATTTGTTTAGAAGCTGATTTATGGAGTGTCTGACTTGTGTTAGTTTGAAGAATCAGTATTCTTATACAAGTCTTTTCTCTACATGCTCTCCAATGTCCTTATTATAACAAATGAAGGTCTTGTAACAGTGAAAGAAAAAAGCTCACATGGCATTTGGTGTGGAATATGACCCTTTTACTTTTTTTCCAATCTCTTGAAGGTGATAAACTTTATACCTACAGTAGACAGAATAATGGCCCCCCAAAGATGTCCACAACTTAATCCCTGGAACCTGTGAATATGTTGCCTTACTTCACAAAGAGACTATGTGGATGTGATTAAATTGAGAATCCTGAGATGAGGAGACTCCTGGATTATCTGGATGGGCCCAATGTAGTTACAAGGGTCTTTATAAGAGGAAAGCAGCAAGGTCAGAGTGACAGGGACATTTGTAGATAATACATTGCTGATTTTGAAAATCCAGGAAGGGGCCATGATCCAAGGAATGCAGACAGCCTCAGAAACTGGGAAAGACGAGAAAATAGGTCCTTCCTTTGAGCCTCCAGAAAGGAATGGAGCCCTGTTGACACCTTCACTTTTAGCCCAGTGAGACTTATTTGGGATTTCTGATCTCCAGAATTGTAAGATGATAAATTAGAGTTGTTTTAAACCATTACATTTCTGCTAATTTTTTACAGCATTAACGGAAACTAATACAATGCCCACAGAATTGCAAAAATTGGACAGGTGGATAGCATCAAGTATTGGCAAAAATGTGAAGAGATGGGATGCTCATATGCTACTTGTGAAATTAAATTCTGGTGTCGTCATTCTGGAAAGCCATTTGGAAGTGCTTAGTAAAATGAAGTATGTGTTTATTCTATGACCCAGAGATCCCACCGCTACATATATATCCCAGAGAAGTATTCTCATATTGTTCTGTAAAGATAGTCATGTTCAAGGATGTTTGTGTAGCATAGTTGGTGCTGGTGGGAGGTTGAAGGAAATCTAAGTGTTTATCTCTAAGATAAGGGATATGTAAACCGCCGAAATATTGTGCATCAGTTAGAAATCTTGAGCCAAATATATATAACTATATGGTTAAATCTTCCAAATAAAATGTTAAATGAAAAAGGCAAGAAACAGAAGATTTATTTTTCAGTACTATTTATATAACATGGAAAACAACAATAATTTATTTATTAGGTTGTTGATTTATATTAGTATAGCCTCATGGCTATTTATTTTACTCTGTGTGTTACAATCCAATACTATTATTTATCTTCTTTCTCAAATTGTTCCATTTTTGGTCATTGAGAGTTCTTTTAGGTTGTCTCCTGTATCACACTTATTGTTAACTGACTTAAATTGCTTATATCTTTACTGTAATCTTTTTGAAATATTTACTTGAAATTTGGTCATATTACAAAAGAAGAAGGAGAAGGAAGAGGAGGAGTAGGAGGAGGATGAGGCAGCAAACAAGCAAACAAAACATTTTGTCTTAGCATGTTTTTGGAGAAGTAACGATGTCATGAATTAATTACTAATTGAAATCAAATGCTTAATCATAATATTATATCCCCTTCCTCTTCTATTAAGTTTGGTTTTAATATCTTGAGGACTCATCACATTCAAGGCTCATCTATGGGGCTGGATGCAATAACAGACAGTCCCATGGAAGACAGAAGGGGATACCAGGTAACTCTCAGGATTTGCTCATAAGCACAAATGAGCCAACCCCTGGGGATTCCCAGAAGTAACTCTGTGTGTGTGTGTGTGTGTGTGTGCGCATATGTGTGATTGCTGTACATGTACATGTAATCACATAATTATGGCTGAGGTGAGGGGTAAAAGTAGTGAAAGTTGTACAGTCAGGGATGAAGCAACTTTAAGCAAAGATATTTTTATTTCCAAATATTAGCAGTGTCTTCCATCGCTACTATGTGGACTCCAAACATAATGAAAGAGCCATACTAGAAGATACCAAACTTAGGGTCTGGAAACACTCTTTTCTCACCCCCACTTCCCTTGGTTGCCTTGGCTTCTTGATCCACAGTTGACCACTCCCTCCCCCCTGAGCACTCTTTTCCCTTGGTTTCCAGGACATCACATACTTCATGTCTTGCTGCTGCCTTTTTGGTCATTCATCCTCAGTTTCTTTTGTTGATTCCCTCCTGTTGGCCCAACCTCTAAACAGTGAAGCGTTCCAGGATTCAGTCCTTGCACATTGTCTCTTCATTGTCTACACGCCCTTCGTTGGTGATTTTGCCCATCTCAGGACTTGAAATTTCACCTATACACTGACAATTCCCAAATTTATGTCCCGAGCCTGGACCACTTCCCTAAGCTCTACACTTGGATATCAACTTGCCTACATATTATCTTCTTTTGGATATCTAAGAGCCATATGAAAATTAGCAAGTCCAAAGTCCAAAACTAAACTGCTGTCTTCCCCCACCATACTGCCCCTCACCCCACCAGGTCATTGTTAGGAAATGGCAATGCCAGTTGCTCAAGTCAACATCTTTTGCGTTAGCCTTGACTCCTCTCTTTTTCCACACCCCGGAAGCAACCCACTGGCAAGTCTTTTGAAGTTACACATTCAAAATATATCCTGAATCTTTTTATTTCTCAACACCTCAATCTCACTGCCTCACCTGAATTATTGTAATAGCCTCCTAACTTGTCTCTCTGCTTCTACATTTGCAACTGAGCCCTGGAGTATGTCTCCAACAGAGTCACATTTTAAACTTATGTCAGATCATATCACTCCTCTGCTCAAAACACCCCATTGGTTCCCAGAGTAAGTGCACATCCTTACAACATTGTGTACCCCCCCACTGCCCTTCACATCTTTGATCTCATTTCTCCTACTCTCCAGACACACTGACCTTGCTTCTTTCTTGAACCCACTAGGTATATTCATCTCTCAAGGCATTGCATTTGCCAGTTCCTCTGCCTGGATGCCATTTCCCAAGATGGGCATGACTCTGTCCCCACGTTCAGGTTTTTGTTCATGTGCCACCTACTCAGCGATGTCTTCCACCACAACAAATTTGCAGCCACTTTCCCCACCAGAAATTCACTCTCTCCTTTCTCTTCTTTATTTTTTCCATAACATTTATAAACATCTAGCATACTAGATATTTTACCTTTTGTTTATTTCATCTTTTCTAACTAGAAAGCACCATCCATGAAGTCAGGGATGTTTACTATTATTTCTCTTGAACCCAGAAGAGTGTCTGGTACATTATAAGTGTTCAGTACATCGTTGATGATTGAATGAATTGAATGAAAGACAAGTGAATTTCTTTGGCGCTTCACCAATCACAAACGGGGCTGATAGTAATACCTCTTTGTTCAAAGCGGCTCAATGTCTGTCAAGGCTGAATTCATGTTAAAATGCCACTTTTTGTGTGTGTGTGTGAGGAAGACGCCCTGGGCGAACATCCGTGCCCACCTTCCTCTACTTTATATGGGACGCCGCCACAGCATGGCTGACGAGCAGTGCGTCTGTCCGCTCCTGGGATCCGGACCTGCGAAAACCCTGGCTGCCGAAACGGAGTGTGTGAACCCGACTGCTACACCACCGGGCAGGCCCTTAAAATGCCACTGTTTAGAAGGGATTTTCCTCTCCCTGCATTGGGACTAGCCTATAGTCAAGGAAGGAAGCCCAGGCTTAATGGCCATTGCAGCAACAGGTTGATGTCCAGAAAAGAGAAGAGGGTGGCAGGAAGAGGAAGTGGGCAAGCACCCTTGCCTGCTCTTCCCACTCTCTACGCAGACAATACGCTCTAGAGGCTAATGTAACAGTCCACAAGCTATTTCCAGTGGGGCTTTATGTCAGCTCAGTAGCCAAGGATAGTCTGAATAAAAGGAATAAGGTGGGTTATTCAGTTTCTAATTGCTATTTGCACAACTTTTTCCTAATTGCATTTTCCATAGACAATTTGTGCCAAAATGAACATTCCACTAATGATGCTGGCAAGACAGTTTGTCAAACACTGACACCTAGTGAATGTTACTATACAGACCTTGTTCTGGGCTCTGTTTCAGGTCCAAGAAATTCCACAGACATTCAATTTAGGAGGCAATCAAATCTCATTCACCTACTTTTAGTATTAGACTTGGCAGAGTTTGACTCCAAAGTGGCGCTCCCGCTCATTACTGGGCCCCTGCGCATGAGTGAGTGTATGCCCTTGGAATGCTGGCAAAAAATTTAATCTAAGAAAAACAATCAGGACAGAAGAAATCCTGCAAAATTACCCAGAGAACCTCTCAAGTCAAATATAAAGATTTCATTTTCGTCAACTGCCATGGTGTGTGATCAGCAGTGCGTACCGCTCCTTCATGATGGGGTGAGAAGAGCTCAGCCTTCAGCTTGCAGGGGTCCTGGGTGGAGTTGCTTTGCTCCCTCTGAGATAAGAGTGTCTTAAAATCTGAGAACTGACATGTCAGAGGTACTCTACGCCAACTGGTGTGATATAATGGAGGATTTTTAGACCCATGGAGAGACAGGGACTTTTGTGAGGTGTGATGGAATCTGAATGGAACTTGGAATGACACATAATAGGGAACAAATGAGAGCTCCACCAGAGAGTGACACTACACTTATTTACTAAACTTCTCTGCAATTTAGTTTACGATGCTATTAAAAAGAGAGCTTGCCAAGGCCCATGGTTTTAAGGAATAGTTAGTGAGATGTGCAGGAAATAGTCTCATACATTGCAGGGTCCTGCACCTTTCTTTCTGTTCCCTTGGCATCTCACAGCAGAGGCCTGGGCCAAGTTTAAAACCAGGTTTGTCTTTGAGTTCAGTGTTTCGTTTATCTCTCTCCCTCTGCCTTGGTTGCAAGTGTGCTCTGAGATGGAAAAAGCATGGCGCAGAAAGAATGTGCAACCATCTCCCCCTCCCCTTCTCATAGCTTGTGACTGGAGCTCATAAAATCCGCTCTGACACTGCCCAGAGAGTGGAGAACGAGCTCAGGGTCCCAGCCTATAGCCCTGCTTGCTTGTATGGAGTGTGCTCTCACACCCGCCCCTCTGAAGACTAGAAGCATCAACATTCAGATTAAAAGATAGGCTCTAAACCAGATTACTTAGGTTCAGAAACCTGCTCCACCTCTTATTAGCTGTGGAGCCTCAGATAAGTTATTTAAGCTCTCTCTGCCTTGGTTACTCCATCTGTAAAATGGGTATAAAACAATTCTTACCCCATAGGGTTGCTGTGAGAATTCAATTAGTGTGCATATATTTTAGCTAATATTACTATCACGTAAGGAAAATCAGTGTGGGGGTAATGTGTAGAATGTTCCCTAGAGAAGACATGCGTGATGGAATATCAGCACTAGACTTGTTTGTTTGTTCATGTGGTTTTGTTCTGGTTTGGCAGAGTTTAGATTATGTTACTGTCCAGTTCTTTTTAAAGTCTAGCTGTTTGAAGTCTCATCTTATTCCTGGATGGATAGCAGCGCCTTCTATGCACTTCTGAAAGAGACTGACATTTGGCTCATGCTCTTCCTTCCCTCCCTCTCCACTCTCCTCCTCTCCACTCCTCCTTTTCCCTTCTCTCTTTCCTCTTTCTCCTCCTCACTCTGTCTGTCTGTCTCTCTCTACCCATCCCACCCCCCGCCTTCATTCTCTAATGGAAAGCTGGATTTTTCCTTTGTGGCACTCTATTCGTCTTCATTCCCCTCCTTTTTGTCTTGGCTGCCTCTACTTTGCCCTGAAATCTCTCAGCATCTACAGAAAACAGCATGCACATGAGCACATGCATGTGTGTGTGTGCGCCCGCACGCACACACCCGTGTTCTGTTGTTTTTTTATTGACATCAAATTAGAAATGCTTGCCAAAGCAGGCCCTGCTTTCTTCACTTGAGATTGGTCTCAGGTGGCAAGAAAATCCACAGTGGCTCCCTGGGCTCCTCAAAGTTACCCTAACAGCTACCACAAGATTCAAAATTTGATCTTTGTTCAAATAAGGTGAAATCTGGAGTGCCTAGACAGACAAAAGCAAGCTCAGTGCTTTGGTCCCTTAAGTCTTCGCCAAAATGACAGTCCTGTTCTTCTTTTGTTACTGATTCATAGCTCACAATGGACAGTTTTCTTAGCATGTTACACACATCATTATACAAAAACACCGGTGGCATTTTCAGTCCTAGAAGCCAAATCCTCATTGTGTTAGTTGGCTGCTGGGGCTGCTCTGGATGCCTTTGGACTGTTTCCTAACTCTGAACCCTGGCCGTGTCCCTTATCATCTTTTGTTGTTATTAGGAAGTATTTCAGCCATAAAAATACTTAGAAAGGCGATACCATGTACCCAACACCTGTCAAAAAATATGACAAATAGAGCTTCCGCTTGCCTTAATATCAATTTAAAAAGCTACACCGACTGTTGTTTATTTCTTGTGTGCCTGGTTAATTTTTTTTACATTTAACCTTAAGTGCTGCTATGTTTTAAGCCTGGTTCTTGAATGGATATGTATTGAATTAAGCTTAATTACACTTATTGGGTTTTATTTCTACTATCACATTTTGTGTTTTCCATCTGTCTTGCTGTTTCTATACTTATTACTTTTTCCTTTTTAAATTTTGTTTGGATCCATCAAGATTCCCTTATTCTTTTACTATCCTATGTTGGTTTACAAGCTATATATTCTATTTCTCTTTTTTATGGTTATTCTTAAAATTTTACTTACTTGCAGATAATTAGAAAATTCAAAAGTTAATTATAACCTTTACTGTTTGTAAACAACTTCAGATATTTTGACTTTGAAGATTATCTCCATTAAGTTAGTTCCTGAACGAATTATCTATTATTTTTCTTAGAATTTATACAGTATTGCTTCTGTAAATATAACCGCAAATTTGCCAATTCCCTCGCTAATCAATTATTTCTTTTGCCTCAGCTCTTCCTTTCTGTGAGAAATTAGAATTTCTAAGTTACAGTCTTTTGGTGAAAAATTTCCTCAATATTATTCTTTTGAATATGTCATAGTTTTATCGTTATTCTTGAAAGATAGTAATTTTAGGGCTATAAAAATCTTAGTTGACAGCCATTTTACCTCAGCACTTTGAGGCTATTATTTTTCTTCTGCTTTCAAGCTTTCTTTTTTCTGCCTTTTCTATCTGGCTGCTATTAAGATCATTACAGCTATAAAATACTCTGCTTTAATTATATTGTGTTTAGGTGGAAATTTGGTCTTGCTGGTGATTTAGTGTATTTCATCATTCTGAGGACCCGTGTCTTCCATTATTATGGAAAATTCTCAGCCATTATCTTTCAATATTGCCTTTCATTCATTATCTCTGTTTCTTCCTAAAACTCTAATAAGAGGCATATTGGCCTTTCTCATTCTTTCCTCCACATCTCTTAATTTCTTTTTTTGTGTTTCCCACTTCCTATTTTATGTATACTGTGTTATAGGCAATCACTTTGGAACTATAAATCAGTTCATTAATTCTGTGCTTAGTTACGTGTGATATTATATATTAACAACTCCATTGATTGTTGTTTTTAATTTCAGTTACTTTATTTTTTCATTTTGTAGAAATTTCATTTAACTTTTGTTCAAATCAACCTGATATATTTTGAATGTATCATATCCCTTTATTTTTGTTTCATTTATATTTCTCTAAACAGTATAACATTTTAATGTTATTATTTACTGATGCTTCCATAGTCTGCTTTAGAGTGTAAATATGCTGTTTGTTATGTTTGATGACTTGGTTGTGATAGCTTATGTTCTCTCGCGTCTTACTGTTTTGGACTATATGCTTATGTTGGAAAGAAGCTGGGGAGCTTTTTTTTTATTTTATTTTTTGTGTGTGTGTGAGGAAGACCAGCCCTGAGCTAACATCCATTGCCAATCCTCCTCTCTTTTGCTGAGGAAGACTGGCCCTGGGCTAACATCCGTGCCCATCTTCCTCTACTTTATATGGGACGCCGCCACGGCATGGCTGACAGCAGTGCGTCGGCAGGCGCCCGGGATCCGAACCCGCGAACCCCGGGCTGCCAAGAGTGAACTAAACCGCTGCGCCACTGGACCGGGCCCCCGGGGAACTTTGTTAAGGAAACTGTATGGGAACTGGATTGAGAGTGTGAGCCTCCAGAGTTATTCTATGCTTTCTTCTGCTGTGAGCATTACTGATGGATGACTTGACCACTTTCATGCTAATATACTAGCTTCTGTATTCCCAGATCACATAGGGGTATGCATTTGATTCAGAATATCCTTGAGGACACAACTCTGGTTTCAAATTCTCAGAGATCATTTTACTCATATATTTGTACTTTCTGCCTCAGTCTAAAATGGACAAGCTTTCTCTGCTCATCTCCATAAACTGGTGGATGATTTTTTCCCCCCCTAGACCTTTCTTCCTTCAAGGGTGTGGCTCTTTGATGACTGCTTTATCCAGGCACTTTAGTCAGTTTCTCACCTTGCACAGTCTCAACATTTGTCTTCTGTGCCCTGGTGAGAGTTAAAAACCTAAGCCTTTTCCATAGTATACCACCTTTACTTTCACCTTCTTTGTATTTCTTCCTGAGTGCTCAGATATGGATTTAAAAGTGTGTTCATTACATATTCCCATTAGGATGACATTATCAAAAAACCCAGAAAATAACAAGTGTTGGTGAGGATGTGGAGAAGTTGAAGCCCCTGCGCATGCTGGTGGAATATAAACTGGTGCAGCCACTACGGAAAACAGTAGGGCAGTTCTTTAACAAATTAAACATAGAATTAACGTATGATTCAGCAATTCCACTGCTGGGAATATATCCCAAATAATTGAAAGCAGGGACTTGAACAGATATTTGTACACCAATGTTCATAGCAACATTATCCACGATAGCCAAAAGGTGAAAGCAACTCAAGTGTCCATTCAAGCATGAGTGGATAAATACAATGTGTTGTGTATATACAATCTAATATCATTCAGACTTTAAAAAGGAAGGAAATTCTAACATATGCTACAACATGGATGAACTTTGAAGACATTGTGCTAAGTAAAATAAGCCAGTCAAAAAAGGACAAATATTGAATGATTCCACTTGTATGAGGTACCTAGAGTAGTCAAATTATAGAGACAGAAAACAGAATAGTGATTGCCAGGGGCTGGGGGGAGGAAAGAATGAGGAGTTGCTGTTTAATGGGTATGGAGTTTCAGTTTTGGAAGATGTAGAAGTTCCAGAGATGCATGGTGGTGATGATTTCCAAACAATGTGAATGTAATTAATACAACTAAACTGTACACTCTAAAATGGATAAAATAGTAAATTTTATGCTATATATGTATGTTACCACAAAAAACCCAAGTATATTTGTCACAGTTTATCCAGCATTTCTAGGTTTTTTTACTATCAGAAAGTTCCAGGCTGTTTGAACTGCAATTTTTCCCAAACAGGCATTCCCTAAGAACGTTACCCTTGGAACTTTAGGCTTTTATTCTACTTCAGTGTATTGCTGAGACAAATAAGTAAGAGAGCAGAGAAAATAAAACCTGAGGCTTCATTATTGGATAGAGAATTCTTATTTTCTTTGCTCTTAATTGATTTCTAGGTTGGCTGTATTGCATGACTATAAAAGGATTAGAGGGACCTCAAGGCTCCAAAGATGAGAAACAAAATAGAACCTGACCTCACAAGAAATGAAACTGGTATCAGTGCAGCCAATGATCCCTCACACATAGCTTCTCTTCTTCTCTCTGGCTTTTCTATTCTCTCTAATAATTATCCTATTATCTTCACTTCCTCATAGTATCCATTTGCTTCAGCTTGTTGTAACTCATTTGAATTGACCAGATCCTCTTTACCTCATAAAAATTCTTGATAGGGTATTTTGGCATCTGCATTTCTGAATAACTGCTACAAGTTCTTGGCTTCCCAATTCCAAATTTCTGAAAGGAGTGTGATTTGATGATGATTTTGAGTACAATTATCTGGGCTAGATAGTTCATTCACTAACAATGAATGCACAAGGAAGTTTCACTTCTGGCATGGCAATGGGAGGAGCTCCATGGCCCCACTCTTCAGAAAAACTAGTGAAAATTATTTTTGAAAACTCCAACCATTTAAAGTTTCTGGAAATGGTCTCAAGGGTATACAGCAAATGAAGAAACATTTATTCAACAAAACCTGCCACAGCTTGGTAAGAATGGCAAAATTGTGTGGCATTTGAACCACAATCAGCTCCCTCCATTTTTCCTATCCCAGCTCAGCATGATGGAAACTGCACTCCAGATGGGTGCAGCCAAGAACACAGGGTTATCTCTTCCCCCAGCTCCCAGTCAAAGGCTGTGGTCCCAGGAGGGTCAGGACATCAGTGTTACTTATCCTGCGCCTGAATACATGTTGCAGAGGCTAAGTTCTGGGCAAGATAACCAACAGCTGGGGGTCTCTTCTTCCACCTAATCTCCTCTCATGGGACAGAAGCTCTACCTTGGATACAGTGAATACTGGATTCCTATCACCCTTGCCTCACTCATAAGGCAGATGTTCCACATCACAAGTGGTAAGTTGAGACCTGAGCCTACTGTCCTCAATCCCTCCCTCCTTGCCAAATGCCCCAGATCCTAAAGCAGGGGTGTCACTCAGAGAAAAGTGTGCCACTTTCTCCACCTGAGCTTCAGAGGGGAACAGAGATTTTGTCCAGTGATAAAGGCAGGTCATAAAACCAAGCAATCAAAGCACCTTCTAAAGGAACTGACTTCAGTTTCAACAGAGTATAGGGGTGTTCAAGCCTAATGGCACTGTCAAAAATAATGGAAGTTAAGGTGAAAAGCAATTAAGAGGAGACTTATAGATTCATTAGAGATATAAGATAAACCATTGACCAGCTAGTTACCAGAGAAAAACAGTGAAATGGACAAGTAAAAAGAGCTCTCCTATGGGCCATCCCAGTGGCATAGTGGTTAAGTTTGTGCACTCTGCTTCAGCGGCCTGGGGTTCGCAGTTTCAGATCCTGGGCATGGACCTACACACCACTTATCAAGCCGTGCTGTGGCAGGCATCTCACATAAAAAGTAGAGGAAGATGGGCATGGATGTTAGCCTAGGGCCAATCTCCCTCAGCAAAAAGAGGAGAATCGGCAACAGATGCTAGCTCAGGGCTAATCTTCCTCACATACAAAAAAGAGCCCTCCTAGGGTCAGAACAGATCTGAAACACCGACCTCAAAAACTATCCCTAACAAAAGATCTTGAATTTAATTGGATCAGTCTTTGGAGGAATCTATGCCCCAGAGCATTGTTGAAAACAATGGAGTGGTCAGCTGGCAATTAGTTGGGTTTAACAGCTAGTATGGTCAGGGAAAGAGATGGTCAAAGAGAGCCCAACCGGGACCATTATCATTCCAGGATGACTGTGCATGCTTAAAGCTGCTCTCTCTAGGAGCAACATTAGACATTTCACACTGTGGGGAGAAAATAGACTTCACTTAAACTAATTAAGCCAATCACTAAACAAATAAACGAGCAAAAAAACAAAGGAAACTCTGGTGTGAAGAGCTGGAGAGCCAGCACCTAGACTTGCTATAATGTATTACCTAAAATGTCCAGTTTCCAACAAAAAAAATCACAGCACATACAAAGAAAGGAAAACCTATATGTGGGGGAAAAAGCAGACAACAGAAACTACCTTTGAAAGCAAGCAGCTGTCAGATTTAATAGGTGAAAACTTTAAAGAAGCAATTATAAATATGTTCAAAGAACCAAAGGAAACTATGCTTAAAGAAATGAAGGAAGATATTTTGGCAATGTTTCATCAAATAGAGGATATCAAGAAAGAAATTGAAATTATGAAAAAGAACTGAATGGAAATCCTAGTTTTTACTGAAAAGTAAAATAAGTGAAATGAAAAATTCACTAGAGGGGTTCAAGAGTAGATCTGAACTGGCAGAATAAAGAATTAGCGAACTTGGATATAAATCCTTAGACATTGTGCAACTTGAAGAACAGAGAGAAAAAGAAATGAAGAAAAATGGCCAGAAGCTCAGAGAAATGTAAAGTGCTCCACTAAGTGCACCGACATATGCAAAATGGGAGTACCAGAAGGAGAGGACAGAAAAGAACAGAATTTGATGAGGAATTTAATGAAATGCCTCAAATTTGATGAAAAACATTAATCTACACATCTGAGAAGCTCAATGAACTGGTCTAAGAGTGGGGGTCACGTGAATACAAAACAAGGCCACTGCTCTCCAGTAGCTGTTAGAAGGGAGTACAGCAAACGCAAAACATAATCAATAACTTCAGTAGACTCACTGAGTAATCAACTCAATTTTTGTTAGATAATAAAATGTATTTAGTTGATATCAGCAGGAACTTTCCATTAATGAGAATCCTGAGGTTATGCAAGACCCTAGAGTACCTTCATAATCAAAGAAAGTTTAAAAATCGTGATGGTTTAATGATTAAGTATATTGTATTTTGTTTTAATTCCATCTTACCATTATAAATATCAACTTAATTGGGTTAAATATTTGGTGAATGTAGAATATTAACTCATGTCATATAATATAGTACTTAGTGTACAGGACAGTTTCTAAACTAACACTCTACCTCTCTGCAATAGTGTGCCTTATGCTTAGACAATTAAGGTTTAAGGGGTCTTGAAAACTCTCTTTCCCCAATTTTGTTTCTCACAAGACTTATTACTTCTGGTTAAGCCCCTCCTCCAGAAGCAAATGGAAGAAAGGTACTATTTAAAGCTGGATTAACCTATTACCTGAAGTTGAATGAGCTAATTTTGTACTTTCCTAAAGCAAGGTAGAGAGACTAGAAGGATGCAAGATACCTGAGAGTCACTAAGATTGGAAGAGGACACAGCTTGGGTAGTGCCTGGGGGGTATGAGACTCAACTTTGACTACTTATTTATACACTGCTTATGTAGAGGATTTTGAAAAGCAAATTATTTTCCTTTTTGGTGAAATAATTCAAATTTGCTAAACTCATTTGTCTCTGCTTTAGTCCTCAAATCTTTTTGAAGGACTACAGTTTGAGGCAATGATGGAAAAGAAAAAATGATGTACTCTAGTGAGCCATACACATTGAAGCTTTCTTATAATTATAGAACATATACTGATTCTGAGGCTTTTTAGTTGAGAGGAAAACAATAGTAGAGACGAGTGTTTACAGGAAAGATTAAGTGTTTAAATTCTAATGAGCTAAGTCATCCACATTCTCTTGTGGATTATAAAATTGAGAAGGAATGGATGCCAGATTATGGAGACCTGTACTTTTTATAAACAAATCTGCAAATCAAGTGGCTTCAAGAATGGTCTAGTGTGAGGCAGGCCCAGGAGATTCCATTTACCCTGTTGACTTAATACAGTGCTGTGGCATCAGCAGCTTCACTCCTTTGAGTTAATCTCAGCGACCTTGGCCTCTGAGGTGCAAAAGTGTGGTCAAAAAGAAATGCATATTATTTTTCAGTAATTCAAAAACCCTGTTGGAAAATATATTTTTTAGCATAATAAAACTATACTGTGTTAGTTGAAATATCAGTTTAATTTTGTTTGTTCTAAGTTTTCTTTTGGCTGAAAGAACACAGAGGAGGGACACCCATCACAGGTGTGGTGGTGGAAGGGGTCAGGAAGGCTAATTACTGAGCTCATCCTTGAAGGAAAAATAGGAGACAAGACAAGCTAGGGTAGGTTGTGAAGAAGAGTCCAAACAAAAGAAATAATGTATAAAGCCCAGGGGTAAAAGTGAACGTGATATATGCTGGGACCTGCCAGTATGTCAGCTTGGTTGAAGGATAGGGTTTGAGGAGGTGGTAGAAAGATCTATTAAGAGATGTGGCTGGAGAAGTCAGGAAGAGGTCCTCCCAAAATCTAGCAAGAGTTGACAGTGGCCTCAAGTCGAGCCAATGGCAATGATTAGAAGTGGAGGAATTTTAGAAATACTAACATGTGGTAAGGACAACAGAATGTGGTATCTTTCATGGATAGAGAAGAAAAGATTGGACTCAAGCATTTATGTGCTGGTATCTGATGTAAGCAAAAGGGAGCTGCAATTAACATTTCCTGAGGTGGCACTATAAATGGAGGTGGCACTACAAATTTTATTTCATCTTTACAAAGCATACGTTTTGTGAATTCTTTTCCCTTTCCTGGTCTTTTATGTGCAGAATGGAACACTTATCTCTAAATTTTCATTGAAGACGTTGATGAGAGAACATCAGAAACACTCACGTGTCCTACTAGAAAGGCAACCATCCCAGTTGATCAGGAAGTGTGCACAGCTGAGCCATTGCCCAAGCAATTCAGGACAAAACAATTCTCTATGCCTGAACTATTTAGATCATCAAAGATAAAACAGTGGATATCTTTATCCTTAATTTAATCCTTTAATTATCCTTACCAGAGGATAATTTCCTCAAATCTTCCCTTTGTCTGATGTATGTAGTTACAGTGAAGCTTAAACGATATTACTGGGGAAAAATGGATGTTGGAAATGAATCTCATTTAACTTTGAATAAATAGAAGTTGTTTTTCGTAGTGACTATAGTTAGAACAAGTTTTAGATCTTCAGTCATGTCTAGGAACATCTAAGAACACTGACTAGGATCCAGAATTTTTTTTTTTTTTTTACATATGCTTGATGGTAAGTTAATCTGATCTTCTTAAGAACTGCCTTGGCTGTTAGAGTGTGAGTTAAAATGTCTGATGTTTGAGAGGAAACAGATCATCTTGGGAAATCACTTCGGATGACAAGGGAACTATAACTTCAGCATTCAAACCACATCAATCATGAGGGTGGAGGACTCGTACCAAGCACCATATGAAAATAGTTGGGTAGTTTCCAAAGGCGGGGAGAAAAATCTATAGCAAGCACTGTAATGTTTAGTTTTAGGGGTGTGGTTCTTTCTTTTAAAACATTTGAGTAGCTTTAAAAAGATACATTTCCTTATACGTTTTACTGGCTGATTTTTTTTTTAATACTAGCTGAAAACAGCACCACTGGGAAAAGATCTGAGTTGTTTTTGGTTGCTAGAGGACACCTACACTGTTTGAATAAGAGACATATAATATTTCTTGCTCCCCAAATTATCTGCCAGTCTATTTTAAATAAATGAAAGTCCACTATTGGAGATTTTTTTTCTCAGGAGGGATAATAATTCATAATCTTTACTAATCATCTGATAATATCCTTCACATGCAATAGCAGGGGAAGAAGGTGAAGGAAGCTCAAGACAGGAGAAGTGGAGAGGTGAAACTGGATATCTAGAGTACTGCAGGGTATCCTGCAATGCCAGGAGAAAACAGTGACAGTAGGAGCAATTGTAGTTGAAAAGGAGGGTGGAAGAGCACATTAAAAAAAAAAAAAAATGTTGGCAGACTTCACAGTTTTCATGGAGCTGGGTCTGGAGTCAACAGGTAATAAAAGAAGAGGAGAGAGTTGAGTGACTTGCCTGGATGTGTGATCGTTACTGATTTTCCAGTACATACATACACTTCCAATACATATATACATTTCCAAATACAGGCATGTACATACATATACATATATTTCTTTACAATTGTCAGTGATAAAAGAGTGTGCATAGATCAGCAAGTACTGATATAACTACCTTTTTGTATGCAGCAAGCCCATGTATTTGCCTGATAAAAGTTTTATTATTATGGGTCCTTGAGCACATGATTGAGCAGTCCTATCTTAATTTGTTCTGATAGCTTAAAATAATCATGTCTGCTTTGTGGAAATATCCCTGGGGTAAGAAAGGAGGGCAACATCAGTGAAGGTAATGCAAAAAGGAAGTCATAGGGGCACCAGAACATCAAATTATGGTCCACTTGATACAAAACTATGTAATACATTCATTTAATTAATATCTATTGTGCTGGATGTTGTATTTGGGCAAAACATATGTAACAAAAACAAGCATGGCCTTGACCTTGCAGAGTTTAAAATGTTGATAATGATCAAGTAACCTTATAAGTAAGTGGCATTTAATTGCAAGCCAAATAAGTGCTATGAGGAAAAGGGAACATGATTCATAGGAGAATATAACAAAGATACCCAACCTAGATATGTGGAGTTGTACAGGGGGAATATAGTCAGGGAAAGCTTCCTTGAAAAAGAAAGGGCTGCACTAAGATCTGGTGGATGTGTAGTAATAGTTCTCTAGGTGAGTAGGGAGACAAGAAGGTATGTATGAGAAGAGAGAGTGAGAGAGAGAGCGAGCCAGGAAGTAGGAATAAAATGGCAGAAGGAAACAAGATGCAGAAGCTGTATAAAGAGAGGAGAAAGAGAGTGGTTGAAAATGAAGGAGTAGGCAGGGACAAACCACAAAGAGCTTTAGGCCAAGTTCAGAATATTTTCTTTGTCTTAAGAGGAATGAGAAACTGATAAAATATTTTAAGCAGACTTGTTTTAGCAAAAATTATGTTGGCTGAAGTGTGTAGAATGGATTGGAGAGGAACAAATGTGGCAGAGGGGAGACCAGTTAAGAATCTATTGCAGGAAACCAAACAAAGATGATAGTAGCCTGGATTAGGACAGTTGTGATGGGGATGGAGAAATGTGGATAAATTTGGTAGCTATTTAGGTAGTAAATGGAACAGTACTTGGTGATAGATTTTTATTAAGACTTAAGGAAAGTAATGTGTCAATAATGCTTATGTAATATGGTAGATGAGATGACATTCTTGGGAAGAGAATCTGGTGTAAAAAGGAATATAATCTGATTTTAGATATGTTTAGTTTTCGGGCCCTTGGAATAGCAAAGAGAATGTTAAGTGGCAGGAAGATATCTGGATTTGGAGTTTAATGATTATGTTTGGGATGGCTAGAGTTACATAACACCTCTTGCTCTGTAAGAAGAAAATGGTATGCTGAAGTTAGGAGCTCCTCTGAGCCAGATCAAGTTTCCCTTCTGATCATGCAGAGATTTCAATTAATGCATCTATTGAATTCTATTTTGCAAATCCCCTACTTTAGCATATACAAGCCTATAATTTATTATATAGCACATATAATAAGCATCATAAGTGACATCTCTTGTGACTAAAAAAGAAAAAAAAAGCCTCCATTGACAGATTCATAGAAAAAATGGCCAATTACTTTGACCATTGGTTCAACAAACTATTCATTGGGCATCTACTATGGATAAGATTCTCTGCTAGGTGCTTAAAACACAGCAATAAGCAGGACAGAAAAAAAACCCTACCCTCACAGAACTTATGATTTAATGAGCTAAATTTTTTTGTATACAAAACAATACATACATTAAGCAAAATGAATAAATTTAATATATAGTATGTTATATAATGATAACTATTGAAAAGAAAACATCTAACAGCGAATGGAGTTAGGAAATATATGCATATTGGAAATGCTTAAATTTTGAGCAGGGTAGCCAGAAAAGACCTCACTGAGAAGCTGATGTTTGAGAAAAGATCATAAAGAATTGAGGGAGTGAACTGTGTGGATACCTGAGGGAAAAGCATTCCATACATATAGACAATAAATATCAAAATGGCAGACATAAATTATACCTTATTAGTAAGTACATTAAATGCAAATGGAACAAATTCTTCAGTTAAATGGCAGATATTGAAAGAATGGATATAAAAACATGATCCAACTATATGCTATCCAGAAAAGACAGCATTATTCAAATAGCCAAAACATGGAAACAACCCAAATTTCCATCAACTGATGACTGAATAAAGGAAATGTGACATATCCATACCGTGATATATTAGTCAGCCATAAATTGCAACGAAGTACTGATACATGCTATAGCATGGGTGAAGTTTGAAAACATTATGCTAACTGAAACAAGCCAGACACAAAAGGCTGCATATTGTATGATTGTATCATAAGAAATATCTAGAACAGGCAAATCCATAGAGAGAGAATGTAGATGAGGGGATGGCGGAAGCTGAGTGGAAGAGTAATGGGGAGTAACTGCTTATGATATGGGGTTTCTTTTTGGGGTGATGAAAATGTTCTGGAATTAGATAGTAGTAATGGTTGCAAAACCTTGTGAATATACAAAAACCCCTGAATCACACACCTTAAAATAGTGAATTTTATGGTATGCAAATTATGTCTCAAAATAAATAATTACCATAGTTCAAAAGAACAAATGACATAACAGATTGGGAAAAGAACAAAATAGAAGTTCTAGAATTGAAAAGAACAGTGATTAAAATCAAAACTAATGGATGGTGAAAACAGCAAATTAGAGACAGCTAAAAAGAGAATTTGCAAACTGGAAGATCATTCAGAAGAAAATATCCAGCATGAACAACAGGGAGAAAAATGATGAAAAATGAGAAGATAGAATAAAAATAAAGGATACAATAAAAGGTTTAACACAAGTTTAATTGAAGTCTCAGAAAGAGAGGAGAGAGAGAGACAAGAGTGGAAGCAATATTTGAAGAGATTATTCCTGAAGATTTTCCATAACTAAAACAGATTCATGAACTCCAAAAAAACTCCAAGCAAGGTAACAAAAAGCACACCCAGACATAAAATATAACTGCTTAAAAATCAAAGATACAGGGGCCGGCCTGGTGGCGCAGCAGTTTAGTCCGTGCTTGGCAGCCCGGGGTTCGCTGGTTCGGATCCCAGGCGCCCGCCGACGCACTGGCTGTCAGCCATGCCGTGGCGGCGTCCCATATAAAGTAGAGGGAGATGGGCACAGATGTTAGCCCAGGGCCGGTCTTCCTCAGCAAAAAGAGGAGGATTAGCAACGGATGTTAGCTCAGGGCTGGTCTTCCTCACCAAAAAAAAAAAAAAAAAACCAAAGATACAAAGAAAAATATCAAAAGCAGCTAGGGAAAAGCAGCAGATTACCATCAAAGCAGCAACTATTTGACTGATTGTTGACTTCTTGAGAAACAAGAGAAGCCAGAAAACAAGGGAAACATGTCTTCAGAGAGCTCAAAGAAAATGATGGCCAAACTAGAATTATAGACTCATGTAAATTTTATTTCAAGAAAGAAGGAAAATAAGGCATTTTCAAATAAAGAAGTTACCATAAGAATGATATTTTTTAAATGCTAAAGCATATTCTTCAGGAAGAAAGAGCATACTCTCAGATGGAAAGTGGGGCTAATATGAGAAAATGAGTAGTGATAGGAAAAATTGGTGAAATGGAAGATAGATTTGAAGAAATTACTCAGAATGCAAAATGGTGAGACAGATGAAAAATATAAAAGAGTGGTTAAGTGACATAAAGGATAAAATCAAAATGTCTAATATGTCTTTAATTGGAGTCCCCAAAGAAGAGAATTGAAAAGGTGAAGAAGAGGTATTATTTGAAGGGATAGTTTGAAGATATAATTCTCAGAACTGGTGGAAAAAGAAGATCCAGCAGCACATCATAGGGAACCTGCAAAGTAAATATCTTAAAACAGACAGAATAAAAAGACGCTGCAAATAAGACTGACTGAAAATTTTCAACAATATTAATGAAGCTATAAGATAGTGAATTATATATCTTGAGGAATGTAAAAAATATGTATAACTATTGACTTAAAATTGTATTCCCACATACATTTTTGTTCTAGAATGAAAGTGAAATACAGCCATTTTTCAGACAACCCCAAACTTACAGTTTATTACCAACAGACCTTAACTAAAGAAATTTCTAAAGAGAGGTGACTCTCTGAGGTCTGGGATGAAACGTTGTACAAGGAAATTGGTAAATTTGCAGGCAAATTTAACAGTGATTCTTTGAAACGATAATAGCAATGCCTAATTTGTGTGGTTAAAAGAAACCACAAAAAAGAACCAAAATAACAATATGTCAGTCTGAAGGGTGTTGGTGTTTGCAATTTAATATGTCAAAGAATTTCCTGATTGTTTAGGAATAAGAGAGAGATATTAATATTGTTTGATTTTAAGTAAGGTATGGATGTTAAAGTCAATAAAAAAATAGAACTAGGACGTATAACTTCCAAAGCAGTAGAGAAATAAAACTGAACAAAAAACAGTCTGACTAAAAAATTATAATGCACATCAAGTTTTAATGCACATGAAGCTATAGATAAAGCCAGTAATATCTCCCTCTTTTATACATGAAATTTGATCTCCATTTTCATCCTTCTTACTACATGGAGATGCACAACAATTTTATGTATAATTTGCTCTATTTGCTTTTGGAATTCTGTGATATCAATTTTGTGTGTGTGTGTGTGAGGAAGACTAGCCCTGAGCTAACATCCATTGCCAATCCTCCTCTTTTTTTGGTGAGGAAGACTGGCCCTGGGCTAATATCTGTGCTGGTCTTCCTCTACTTTATATGGGACGCCGCCACAGCATGGCTTGACAAGCTATGCGTCTGTCCATGCCGGGGATCCGCACCTGCGAACACTGGGCCACCGAAGCGGAGCATACAAACTTAACCACTACGCCACCAGTCTGGCCCCTGTGATGTCAATTTTTAAGTATACAAAAAAACTCTTGATAAACAAATCAAGCAATTTGCCACTTTTTGTATTACTAGAAATTCTTTCTTAACTAAACAAATTCTCATATCTTTCTTCAGCAAGTCATTATTAAAAGCATTTGATTAAACATGGTTATATTTGTGGATTCTGAATGTTGCTACCTATTCAGCTTCCTTATATTAATAATATATGTGGCCTTATCATTCTCATCTATGTGTCAACTATTATATGTGGTTTTTTCCCTTGCTTTTCATTGTCTGGAGAATTCATGTGTTCTCCTTTATGGAGAGAAATATTGGGGGTTAAAAAATTGAGAAGAAATGGTCATATTTTTGCCAAAGAGGCATTAGAATTACAATATGAAAGACTAGACTTTGCAGCAAAATTAGGATATGAATAAGACAGCAGGAAAAAGTATCCACTTGTGAGAAAAAACCTAGAAGGCCGTCTTTGAATACTAGTAGTGAGGAGCTTGGATGAGAAAGTTTAATTAAGGTACATATAAAAAGAGTATAAATAGGGCCAGCCTGGTGGCGCAACAGTTTAGTTCACAGGTTCAGACCGGGCACCTGCTGACGCACTGCTTATCAGCCATGCTGTGGTGGTGTCCCATATAAAGTGAGGAAGATGGGCATGGATGTTAGCCCAGGGCCAGTCTTCCTCAGCAAAAAGAGGAGGATTGGCAATGGATGTTAGCTCAGGGCTGATCTTCCTCACAAAAAAACAAAAACAGTATAAACATTTAATGCATTAAAACAATAAAATTAATTAAGATTACATGTGTAAATAGAGATAGATAAATGAAAAATATTTACAGAAAAATAACAATTACTCAAACAAACTTGACAGAGCACTGTTCAGCCTGATCCACTGTACCATAGTAGGGAGGAGATGGAAAAGAAGAAAGCAGAGATCAACAAGAGAATACGGTGTTTAAAAACATGATGATTTAGAAGAAGAAAACTAGGCATGCAGTTATCCACAATGCAAAGCAAATGTGATGTGCTCCAGGTAAAGCTCTTTAGGAAGAGAAAGGAGGATGAGATAATCGCAGATTACAGAATATGGAAGGAGATGGTATTTAAACTGGATGTTGAAAGATGGGGAAAATTGCCATAGGCTTCTTTGGAAAAGAAGAGTTGAAGATATCAGAAAATGTCTAAGACATTAGAGAGGGTAAAAAAAACATACTCAGAGGGGCCGGCCCAGTGATGTAGTGGTTAAGTTCGTGCACTCCGCTTTGGCGGCCTAGGGTTCCCAGATTTGGGTCCAGGCGCAGCCGTACACACAGCTTATCAAGCCATGCTGTGGCAGTGTCCCACATACAAAATAGAGGAAGATTGGCACAGATGTTAGCTCAGGGCCAGTCTTCCTCACCAAAAAAAAAAAAGAAAAAACCATATTCAGAGAAGAGAAAGTAGTGGAAATAGAAAATGAAGGAGAATGTCAGACTGGGAAAGAGTATAAAGAAATTGACTTTCTCTGAACTGTGAAAAGAGAAAAGTAATCTGATAATGATGGCATGAGGCTGTAATGTAAGCAAAGTAAAAAAATGGCTAGAAACAATAATTCAGATTAGAAATAAGTAAAGCGACCACATAATTTATCCTCCAAACTAGAACACTTTCAAGAGCAAATGTGGGCACTAAAATCACTAAAATGTTATTACTTTTAGAAATATTTTTAGGCCAGCAAATTAGTTTTATTTCTTTGATGGACCTACAGAATTGTTCATTTTAAAATTAATTTTCAAAAATAGAATATATCAATATATATTAAAGTAAAAATTTTGATTAGCTGAAAATTTAAAATAACAGAAGCAATTATTTTCACATACTTTATATTATTATATTCACATACTTGAATCAGCTTCATAGCTTTTTCTGCTTTTAACACCTTGTCAATATTTTCTAGAGAATATATTTTCAATGCAATGTTATTATTTTTAATTTTTCATAAAATTGTCTGCAATCTTCTTGAAAGTTGCCATTTATGGTGCTGAATTTGAAAAGGACTTGTCTGTAGACAATAATAGTTTTACTTGATAAAGTGCTCTCCCTGCACGTATAGACATGCGTCATAAGCTCAGAGCAAGTTCTGCTAAATAGAACACTTTCTCAATTTAAAATTTTTTGTCATTAAATTTTGTGAAACTTTTAGCTTAACATTTCAGGGCTTTTTGGTCTCCTAGTTCAGGAAACTGTCTTTGATGAATATTACTCCAAGACAAAATTTATCAAAAAATTCTCTCTATGTATGATTCTTTTCAATGTTTTGCCAAGCTTAAAGATGGGAAAACTATACGCCTTCTCAGTTTTATTCTATTCCAGTATGGAATTTAAATTTATTTTAAAAAGGAGCTCTCTCAAAGATTCTTCCTGCAAATTGAGACATTTCAAATTTCAATTGCAGAACATCAAACTTAAATCTTGTACATCCTTTGAGTTCACATTATCTAATTTGTTGTTCCTGTTTAGCTTTTAAAAGGATGATTTTCATTGTCTTCCATTTTTCAAGCAATGCTTTCTAGTTGATGCAATATGCAAATGATTCAAAGATTTTTAATGCTCAATTTGTGGAACGTTTTGATTAATAGTTTCCCACTAATTTTAAAGAAAATTCTTCTAAACTTTAAAGGACTAACTTACAGGAATCTTCAATGCCATTGTAAAACACTTAGGTTGATTTACAAAGCAGTTTTTCAAAGACTCAAATATATCTAATCTTCAGTTAATATTCAATTAGTGAAGTAAGTGCCTGCAGCATTGCTGAAGTGATTTTTTTAAATATTAAAAATCAGCTTCATGGCAAAAAAAGCTAGACCAGTTACTCTATGTATGTGCATTAATATTTGTAAATCATAACTTTTTACAATTAACATGTTTTACTTCAATTAGTAGGGTCTTGATGCTTGTTTGAACTCCGTTATGAATTATGTGTTCACCACTACCAATTCCAAGTGAATTATTCTCTCATTTTCTTTTCAAGACTATTATTTTTATCATACAACTTTGTTTATTCTAAATTTGTCTTCATATTTTTGCCACAAAAAATAATTTTATCTTCAGTGATGAACTTTTTAACAAATTTTAAAATAGGATCCACAATGTCAGCTGTTTTAATTTTGAAAAAAGAACTAAACACTTCTCTTTGATTTCAATAACTGGATGAAAAATATTTGAATGATTATTGATATGAATTTAGCTGAATTTCTATTTGAAGTACCTGATGACATTGATGAACAAACAGCATTAATTGTTTACCAAGTGGTTTTTTGCTAGTAGTGGATGCATTAACAGCTATTGCTTCACTTCCAAATGTGCACAAGAAATTTGGAATTGAAAATGAGCACATTTAATTTAGAAAAACAGTCTTCACGTAAATGAAAGTCATGTTTCACAGGTTAATATATAAGCACATTTTCTGCTGTTGCACATACAAAATTGTTTTATTTTTTACTTTTTTTCAATTTATTTAAACTACAAAGACAAAAAACAGCTCACTAATTTCTCCCAACCCCCACCCCTGCCCCTGCATCTATGAGCTTGGTTTCTTTTATTTATTTATTTTTAGATTTCACATATGAGAGAGATCATACAGAATTTGTCTTTCTCTGTCTGACATTTCACTTAGCATAATGCCCTCAAGGTCCATCCATGTTGTTACAAATGGCAAGATTTCATTTTTTTTTGATGGCTGAATAATATTCCATTGTGTATATATACCACAATTTCTTTTTCTATTCATCCATCGATGGACACTTAGATTGTTTTCATATCTTGGCTATTGCAAAAATACTGCAATGAATATGGGCATGCATATATATCTTTTCAAGTTCGTATTTTTGTTTTCTTCGGATAAATACCCAGAAGTGGAAATGCTGGATCATATGGTAGTTCTATTTTTAATTTTTTGAGGAACCATCATGCTGTTTTCCATAGTGGCTGCACCAATTTACACTCCCACCAGTAGTGCACAAGGGTTCTCTTTTCTCCACATCCTTGTTAACACTAGTTATTTCTAGTTTTTTTATTTTTTGATAATAGCCATTCTGACAGATGTGAAGTGATATCTCATTGTGGTTTTGATTTGTATTTTCCTGATGATTAATGATGTTGAGCATCTTTCCTTGTACTTGTTGGCCATCTGTATATCTTCTTTGAAAAAATGTCTATTCAGATCTTCTGCCCATTTGTAAATTAGATCCTTTGTTTTCCTGATTTTGAGTTGTATGAGTTCTTTATATATTTTGGATATTAGTCCCTTATCAGATATATGACATGCAAATATTTTCTCCCATTCTGTGTGTTGTGTTTCCATTTTGTTGATGATTTCCTTTACTGTGCAGAAGCTTTTTAGTTTAACGTAGCCCCACTTGTTAATTTTTGCTTCTATTGCTTTTGCTTTTGGTGTCAGATGCAAAAAATCATCACCATGACCTATGTCGAGGAGCTTACTGCCAATGTTTTCTTTTAGGTGTTCTATGGTTTCAGGTCTTATGTTCAAATCTTTAATATTTTTGTGTTGATTTTTGTGTATGGTGTGAGATAGTGGTCTGGTTTCATTCTTTTTCATGTGGCTGTCCAGTTCTCCTAACACCATTTATTGAAGAGACTCTCCTTTCTCCATTTTATATTCTTGGCCCTTTGTCATAAATTAATTGACCATATATGTGTGGGTTTATTTCTGGGCTCTCTTTCTGTTTCATTTATACCTGTGTCTGTTTCTATGCCAATACCATATTGCTTTGATTACTATAGCTTTGTAATATAGTTTGAAATCAGGGAGCATGATGCCTCCAGCTTTGCTCTTCTTTCTAAAGATTGCTTTGGCCATTCAGGGTCTTCTATGGTTCCAAGAAAGTTTTAGGATTGTTGGTTCTATTTCTGTGAAAAATGCCATTGGAATTTTGATAAGGATTGCATTGAATCTCTATATTGCTTTGAGTAGTAGGGATATTTTAACAATATTAATTCTTCCAATCCATGATAATGGAGTATCTTTCCGTCTATTTGTGTCTTCTTCAATTTCTTTCATTAATGTCTTCTTGTTTTCAGTTTATAGGTCTTTCACCTCCTTGGTTAAATTTATTCCTTGGTATTTTATTCTTTTTGATGCAATTCTAAATGGGATTGTTTTCTTAATTTCTCTTTCTGATAGTTCATTATTAGTGTATAGAAATGCAACAGATTTTTGCATATTGATTTTGTATCCTGAAACTTTACTGAAATCATTTATTAGTTCTAATATTTTTTGTGGTGGAGTTTTTAGGGTTTTCAATATATAATATTGTGTCATGTACAAATTGTGATAGTTTTACTTCTTCCTTTTCAATTTGAATGTGTTTTATTTCTTTTTCTTGTCCAATTGCTGTGGCTAGGACTTTCAATACTATGCTGAATAAAAGTGGTGAGAGTGGGCATCCTTGCCTTGTTCCAGATCTTAGAGGAAAAGCATTCAACTTTTTGCCATTGAGTGAACATAATCATCAACATTACTATGTTGAGGTACTTTCCTTTCATCCTCACTTTGTTGAGAGTTTTTATCATAAGTGGATGTTGAATTTTGTCAAATGCTTTTTCTGCTTCTATTGAGTTGATCATATGATTTTTATCCTTCATTTTGTTAATGTGGTATATCACATTGACTGATTTGCAGCTGTTGAACCATCCTTGGATTCCTGGAATAAATCCCACTTGACCGTGGTGTAAGATCCTTTTAATGCATTGTTGAATTCGATTTGCTAATATTTGTTGAGGTTTTTTGCACCTATGTTCATTAGGGATATTGGCCCATAATTTTTTTTCCTTGTGGCATCCTTATCTGGTTTTGATATCAAGGTAATGCTGAACTTATAAAATGAGTGTGGAAGAGTTCCCTTCTCTTCTACTTTTTGAAAGAGTTTGAGAAAGATTGGTATTCATTCTTCTTTGAATGTTTGGTTAATTAATTCTTCTTTTGAATGTTTTCTTCAGGCACATTCTTCTTAAAACAATTAACTTTTGAGGGAGAAGCTGCCACTTCTTTAGCATATTTATGACTTCTGGTTTTCATGCATTAGTGATACAGTACAGGTATCATAGTGGATGAGAAATGATGAATAATTTGTGCAAATTACTTTTTATCATCTACTTTCTTGAGAAATGAAAATTCAGTATTTGATTTTCCTTAAATATGAACTTTAATTTTTAGCTCATTGCTTCTGAACGTTTGTTGCAAAATTTTAAAATTTGAGAAACAACAAATAAGTATTATAGATTTACATGATACAATAATCACAATACCACTACATCAAGAATACAGACTACTCTCTAATCACTCTATAAAAGGACAGCTCCAGTTCTATTTTCTACACATTAATCATGTACACTTAACCAATAAATTTCCGTGTTTTCCCCTGAGGCCTCTCACCCCCATCTATCATGAACAGAATATTTATGAAGGACTGGTGGCCTGGCAGATTTGTCTATCTCATAAACCAAGGCAGGACCAAGGCACCACTGGCTGGTTTGCCAATTGGCCAGCTAGAGCAGCACTGTAGAATGTTCCTCCCTCCACCACTACCTGAGACCTGAAGGAGATGGCTGTCTCTTGCAGCTTATGTCCCAAGAACATAACTTTATCAGTAAGCATCCTGCAGGCTGACCTTGAGAGGGAAATTTTGGGTTTTTTCAGTCTGAGGGTTTCAGAAAAAGGGAAAGAATTGTGTTGGTTGTTTTTCAGTTGAAATTAGGTTTCAGGTCAAAACTATTCATTTCACATATTCTCACACTCTTTTGGATGAGAACATGACAAAAACTATCAAACTAATCTAGGCTTATCTTAACACAATTATTAACGATACTTTATGAAAAATTAAAAATCCAGAACAAATGTACATCCTGATAGGATGTCCGATCAATTGGCAGAAACTGGGACTGTCTTGGGCAAACCAGCATGTAGAATGTTCTGGTTATTGATTGCTATGTATGAAACTACGCCAAAAAGTAGTAGCTTAAAACAACCTTTTTATTATATCTCATGATGTTGTGAGTCAGTAATTCAGGCAGAGTTGAACTGGGTGATTTCTCTGTTCTAAATGGCATCACCTGGGGTCACTTGGTGGTAAACAGCTGGCAGTTGGTCCTGTTTGGGAGAGTCCAAGATGGATTCATTCACATACCTGTTGCCTTGGCAGGGACAGCTGGAAGAATGAGCTGTCACTCCTTCTCCCTTTCCATTGTAATCTCAGAGCGTCTCCATGTGTTCTGCCCGTCAGGGTAGTCAGACTTCTTACATGGTGGAAAGGGCTCCTAGAAACCAAGGTAAAAGTTGTCAGTCTTCCTGAGGCTAGACTTGGAACTAGCACAGTGTCATTTCTGCAATGCTTCATTGGTCACAGCAGTTGAAGTCTAGCCTGGATTCAAAGGGAAGGGACATTGGGTCCAGTTTCAATGGAAGAAATGTTAAAGAACTTGTGGTCAGATGGGAACTAGATTTTTGGTTGTGAACACAATGTAGTCTACATAGAAGTTGAAGTATAATGATGTATAGCTGAAAAAATATACTTCTGGGCGGCCAACCTGGTGGCATAGTGATTAAGTTCCCGGGCTCCGCTTTGGTGGCCCAGGGTTTGCAGGTTTGGATCCCAGGCACAGACCTATGCACTGCTTAGCAAGCCATGCTGTGGAAGCATCCCATATAATGTAGAGGGTGATGGGCACGGATGTTAGCCCAGGGCCAATCTTCCTTAGCAAAAAGAGGAGGATTGGCAGTAGATGTTAGCTCAGGGCTAATCTTCCTCATACGCACACACACAAAATATGTCTGGAGTATTGGAAATGTCCTATGTCTTGAGAGGAATGTGAGTTTCACAGGTGTGGTATTTATCAAAGTAGTTTTTTTTTAATCTAGAAAATAAACATCACTTGAATGAAAATGAAATAAAATTACACCTAAGGAAAGAAAAAAGAACTAGTGGCCATCTTTAATAAGCCACATAATGGTCACAATGGGCTCAGGATAACATTGGAATGTATGTACACAGCCATTCACTTGCTGCTAAACCAGATAGTATCAACTGTTCATCCTTGCTCACAGCTGGCAACACTAATTTGTACAGTGAGTTTCATCACAATATTAATCTCCTGCCTATCAATCAAGAGGGCAAACAACCATTAGCATCATCTATGCATAAGACACTAATTGTTATGGAGCAAAAATATGAACCAAAACTCCAACCCTTAAAGAGCCAAGACTCTGTTGAAAAAGTACTCATACTCAAACAAGAACCAAAAAGAAAGGGACGTGTTTCCACAGGGAAGTTGAAGAGTATGTGCAGGCTTGCTTATGACTACAGGAAAACTGTTTATTAAAATAATTAATATTAATACATAAGTATCAAGCCCATAACATTTTATTTCCTTTATTGTTAATATAGCAGGGCATTCAGCTGTGGTAATATGATTTAATAGTTGACCACAAAATGTTAGAACTAGTTAATGTTTTTATTTAAAAACATTTCATTTATCCTTAAAATTAAAGCCTTTTATAACTTTGGAGAGAAGAAAATGTGATTTGTAAAATGTGGCATTAATACAGTTAGGGTTACAGATCTGAAAGAACAAATGTACTGTCTTTTTTTTTTGGTGAGGAAGATTGGCCCTGAGCTAACATCTGTGCCAGTCTTCCTCTACTTTGTGTATGGGATGCTGCCACAGCATGGCTTGATGAGCAGTGTGTAGGTCTGCATCTGGGATCCAAACCTGCAAACCCCAGGCCACCAGAGCAGAGCATGCAAACTTAACCACTATGCCACCAGGGCAGCCCCACAAATGTACTATCTTAAGAGATAGAACCATTTGTGTGCCAGGCACATGAAGTCCTAGAGACTTCTTAACAAGTCAAACACAGACACACACACAAACATAGAGCAAATTGTAGGTGTGTCCATTGTGACTTTGACTTATGATTATCCCAGATGAAAACATGACAGCCTCAAAAACAAGTGGTGGGAAAAGCCAATGTTATCTGCACTGAGAAACAATTAGTCCAACTCTATGTAGTTAATAGCTCCCAAGAAAGAGATGCACCCTCTGCAAATAAGCATTAGCTTTAAATCTGTAAAGAATTATGAGATTTTTGTCCTAAGAAATGCAGCAAAAATTGGAAAACAGTGTAGAATGGGACTAAAAGGAAAAAGAAGAGAAACCCAACTAAATGAATTATACCTCAGGAGAGTTAAGATTGAAAGCTGGGATCTCATATGTCAGGAAAAGATGAACTAGCAATTCATTCTGGAATTTCTAATAATCACACCACCAGAAATTCCCTCCTGCTAAATTCTCAGAGGTCATCCAGCTGATTAACCTGAACAATGCTCAGTGAATGTGTTATAATGTGGTTCTCACTCCACACTTTTATTATATTTATCCTTTACTTGACTCAAAGCAGATGTGGCAGAGACATCACTTGACAGTTAGAGATTGCAAAAATAGCTCCTTGTTGTTTTTTTTTTAACTTTTGAGTGTTGAACTATTCCTATCCAGTGCTACAAAGTTTATCTCACTACTCTACTTGGAATGCAGAGAAAGAGAGAGATTTGGGATTTGTATAAAAAATCCATCACATTTATTTGATATACTTGGTATTTCTGGTTAGTAGTTATTGTTACCATTATTACTAGATGTTAAAGGTTTTTTTTTTTTTTTGCTTTATTTAAAAATTTTTTGTTATAAATTTTCTTTTTAGGAAAAACATCAGTAAAAAGAAAACAATAAAAGTTATCTACAATCTAGAGATAATGCTGTATACATTTTGTGACTTTTGTCCAGTACTTAAAAAATCTGCAGGGGCTGGCCTGGTGGTGTAGCGGTTAAGTTCGCTTCGGCAGACTGGGGTTTGCCTGTTTGGATCCTGGGCACGGACCGACACACCGCTTGTCAAGCCATGCTGAGGTGGTGTCCCACATAGAGCAACTAGAAGGATGCACAGCTATGACATACAACTATCTACTGGGGCTTTGGAGAGAAAAAAGCAAAAAAAAAAAAAACAATCTGCATATGTGTGTATAGGATCATATTGTGTATTGTGTATAACTGTATGTACTATACCTAAATGGATAGGAAGGGGTTAGAATTCAGCATTAAACACACTCAACATCAGACCCTTTGGGGTTCAGGGGAACGTGTAGATCAGACAGGTCTGAGTGAAGATGGGGCAGGCACTGAAAGGAGTCTTAGGTTGGATTACCTGGAAAAGCACTCAGAATAGAATTTTATGTGGATGAGGTTCATTAGGGGTGCTAGGGTTGTACTCCTCTCCTTTCACCTGTAAGGAAGTGGGAAAAGCAGGGTTGGGCAGACTGAAGTTGCAGCAGAGGTTGCAGTGCTCCAACAGAGAGTTTAGAACTTGGATGATCCTCCTGCACTGTCCCACGAGGGAGCCAGGCTTCAAGAAGTAATAATCTGTCTTTTATTTTGGAGGGGATGTCTGGGCATGCCCCATACCATGGGACTGCTAAAATCTTAACCAATGTGATGTGTCCCTGAAATTTTGTAGGGTTTATTTCCCACCTTATAGAATGTGTCTAGAGTCCTCCAATATACATGCTACTTCTTGAAATTGATTTTTTAAGATTAACATGTAGGACATTACCTGTCTTAAAAAAAAGACTCCTGGAAGGAGTCAATCAGCACTTCTGCTTCCTTCTCATGGGCTAGAACTTAGTCAGATAGCCATATTGAGAAGGCTGGGAAATGCACTTTTCATTCTGGGCCATCACATGTGCAGGTGAAAATCAAGGTTTCTGTTACTGACAATGGACAAGATGGAGGGTAGATATAGGAGGACTACTTGCTGCCTCTGCCATAGCATTGAATTCATTTAAACACGGAGCCGAGCTTAAACAAATATGGGAGTTACTACTATAAACCAAATGTAAGTGCCATACATTTTGACAATATAAAATTACTATCTAGTAGGGGAGGTGAGATAGGTCTGTGAGACCCATGAAGCAGCAGTGCATTGTAAGATAAACGTGATGGATCTGCGATCAGACATGAGCAGGGCCCCACCACACTGTGGATGAAGAGCCTCAGAGGGAAGCGAAGGACAAGCCTGTGACTTGGTGTTACAATAGGGGGATGTCTCGAATACTTTTGCTCTTAGGGCAAATGAATTCACAATGACATACCATTGGTGATGTCCCATGTTCTTTAACTCTCCAGGAGAAAAGGAGTTACTCTTTATGACACGTTAATTCCCCTCCTCAGGCAGTCTCCGCCTGCACCACCCCCCTTGCAAGGAATCCTATTACTCCAAACACACTGCTCATAAATACCCAGGCAACTGGTCTGTTCGAGTCACTTACAGCTAACAAGGACAAAAGTCATGGACCTGGGCAGGAATGAAAATTACTCTTGGATATATTATTTAACATATGCAGAAAGCAATTCATCAAAGATTGAAAGAAATGATCTGAGTAAATGTAGAAAGAGGTTGATTTGGGGATTACAGAATAATAAAATCAATCTTAAAATCATGTATTTGTGTATTGAGACAAAATCTTGGAGAAGGAATTTTACAATGCAATTAATTGTTTTTTTTTAGGCAAGCTGATAAAGTCTCAGTTTTTATAAATTTCATTTTTTCAGTTGTTTTATTCAATGTTAATTTAATTCAAAGATATTTCATGTCAAAGATCAGTTATAAGCATGCTTTTCTCTCCCAGGACACATATTTAAACAACTGAGGGAATGATTAGTAGCATAAACATAGTCATTAATGTAGTCATTTAATAACACTTTTCTGTTGTGCCACAAGATGGCAGCACATGCAAGAGTGCCAATTTACAGTAATATTTGTATTAGTGTATAGTTAGTGTATCCTTTGGTTTTGGGATCTGTAATGGATGATTCAAAGGCTTACTTCCACCTTCTAGAATGTAACCAGTTTACATTATGGCTTATTTTATTGTTGTTTGTGTTCTTAAGTTCAAGAGCAATGTATGTTTTTCACCCCATAATACCAGAATTAAATTTATTCTTTTATAAATTAGGCTACCTGGTGAAAATCTATTTACTTTTAAGCCAGTGGCAGAAAACATATCCTCACTCACAAATTTTATTTGACCTCTTTTCTTATTTGCTGACTTACGGGGGAAATCACCTCAAATTGCTCTTCCCTCTGAAAAATTCTTCCTCCAGATTCGACATGGCTTTTTCCCATTTCCATAGGTCTGTTCAGTTCAGTTCAGTGAGGCTTCCCATGACTATCTTGTAAAAAATAATGACACAATAATGCCCCTTCTACCCTTGGTATTCTTTTCCTCCCTTATCCTGATTTATTGTTAAAATCTACAACTTTATCGTCAACCAATCTACTGTACATTTGCTTGTTTATCTGTTTATGTTCTTCCCTAATAAAATATAAGCTCCACAACAGACAGGATCTTGTCAGTTTTGTTCACTCTTGTATCCCCAGCCCTGAGAATAGTTCCTGCATGTGTTGGGTGTTTAATAAACATGTGCTGAATGTATTACCATGGAGGGTGGAACAAATAATTATAGCAAGATGGTAGATGTATTTAAACAGGACAAGTGTTGTAAATGAAAGAGTCCTAATCTAAGACCAGAGAGATAGAAGTTCTCATTCCCGTTCTGTTCCTGTTCATACTGACATAGGTATGAAACTTCAAACCATGTTGATGACTCCCAAATTCATATCTCCAGGCAGGACTTCCTCCCTCCACTCCAGATCTCAGTGTCCACTCAATATGTCTATTTGAAGATCTCACAGGCATCTCAAACCTAAAATGCCTGAAACTGAACTTCTGGCAATTCTTTCTTTCTGATGATTCAGGTCAAAAACCTTTGGTTTGTCTTTGCTTCCTTCTCTCTCTCACATCCTAACCTCTAATTCATCAGCATACACTGTCAGCTCCATCGTCTTAATATATCTAAACTCTGGCCATTTACTCCATCATCACTACTGTCAGCTGGGTCCGGGGTAATCTCCTTCCCAGAGGAGATTATAACAAGAGCTTTCTAACTGGTCTCCCAGTTCCACCCTTATCCCATCAGCATATTTTTAACTCAACACCTCAGATGACCTTGTCAGAATATAAATATGGTCATATCACTTATTTGTTCCCAACACCAGTGGCCTCCCGTCTCACTCAGAAAAAGTTAATTCAATTTGGAGCTAAATTTAGTGAATAAGGTGGGTATTATTTGGAGTCCAAAATGAGCTATGGTGATAATGTAAGATTTATTTTGACACACACACACAAATGCCTTATTTGGAAGTATAAAATCTATCATTAAATTTTTAAAAAGTTGGGGGCAGTCTTTCAGGCACATCTTGAAACAATCTAATTTTTTTCCAAACGCAGTGAGATGATAGCAGGTACTATTAGATATTCTGCAATATCAAGGGAAGACATACTAAAAACAGTACAGACGTGGAAAAGCAGTCTTGTTGAAGTCTTTATTGAGGTACTGAAGACGTGTCTTGACCACATATCCAAGTTCCTTCTTGCTGGCATACACTGCCTGATGTTGTCACAGATGAGAAATAAGTTGCTATTATATATTGTATTTTTTGGACTTATGTAACCAAGAGCCCTAACATTACTTTTAATTTTGCTAGATGGGTGTACTCAAACTCTCTCTCTCAACACTCATTCATTCAACAGATAAAAAGGGTCTGATACCAGCAAAACATTTTGCTAGCTGGAAAGCAGTTAGGTCCCATACACAGCAGTAATTATTATTTAAATGCCTAATTATAGAAACTCATTAAATTTTTAAATAATAATTAATAAGATATGGAAGTATATAATTAGATGCTGAAATAAGCAGATGAGAAAATAGGTGCTATAAGAATTCAGATACATGAGTCCTAAAGATATTGAAATATTTTAAAAGAAATTGGTCTCAAGCTACATAGTTGACAGTTTGAGAAGGGGCAAGTGGCATGAAAAGTACAAGGTAAGGCTTAAAGTTGGAAATGGGCAGTTTGGGGCAAAGAGCAGTATTAAGAAGTCATGGGAGATATTTGAATAGTAGCAGGGAGAGGTGTAGATTAGAGAGCATGACGTAGCCAGGAAGGGAGATTTGAGCACTGTCTGACAAAATATGGAGGATGGCTGAGCATTTTTGAGGAAAAGAATGACCTGGAATTGGTGCCTAAAAAATATTAATATGGGGCCAGCCCTAGTGGCCTAGTGGTTAAATTCAGCATGCTCTACTTCAGCAGCCCGGGTTTGGTTCCCAGGCATGGACCTACACCACTCATCTGTCACTGGCCATGCTGTGGCGGTGGCTCACATACAAAAAGAGGAGGATTGGCAGCAGATGTTAGCTCAGGGCGAATATTCCTCAGCAATATATATATACATATATATATATATATGTATACATATATATATATATATATATATGGCTGCAGAATTCAAAGTGGATTGGAGAAGAAAGAAATTATATATAAAAGAATTCCAAATAAGAGACTGAGACTGTTGCTGAAATTATCAAATGCCTTTGTCTGACTCTGTCAACCAAACCTTTACAACTGTGACTATGCATGTTTAGGCTTTGTCTCATCATTAGTCAAAGCATACATAGATGTTTTCTAGACCTACGTGAGATGTCTCTAGCAGGGGTAGCTTTTTAAAAAGTATGGATTCTGACCATCCTCTGACTCCTGGGCCTATACCATAGGTGATTCTGTCTACTACTTACCTTGACTATTATAAAGGTAAATTTAAAAAAAGAGTCATCTCTGTTCATTAACTTAATTTATTAAAAAGAGCTCATGGTGATTCACATCATGTGAAATTAATATACTCAATTGTAAGAAGAATATTTTCTAAAATCCTTAGACTTACCATTGCCTTCTTGGTATAAAATGTAGTCATCAAGCCCTATTATTTGCATAACTTGAGATTCATGATCCAATTAAAAATATACTGTTTGGTAAGAAATAAAAAAGGAAAGGATGTGAGGTACAACAATGCTGATTAGAAAAACTGTCAGACAACCATTAAAATCAGTGATTTTTTAGATTCTCAGAATTATTCCCATGTCCTTTGAAAAATATCATGGTCACAATTATAACTGGACATGATCAGAAGTGATATTCTTGTAGGTGTCCTTTGTTAAAGGAAAGTTGGATTTCCAAATAATAAAGTGATCCAGAGATGATATCTGGATCAAATCCTTTTGTTGTCAGAGCTGCTTTCAAACACTTGAAAGATGGTGGTGTCTTCACAATTTCCTAAGAATTCCAGTTAATAAAATTTTAAAAGTATGTAATATCTCTTTCAGTATTGCTTTTCTAATATAGCAAAGATTTTTTTTTTAGCCCTTTTTTGTAGTCTTTACCAAATCAAAAACTGGAAAAATGAGGCTAACTTATCTAGCAGATTAGACAGGTCTGGACCCTGCCTGCCAATGTGACGTGCAGGAGTAATGGGCAATCTCTCTCAGAAGACAGTTGGAATTGAATTATTAGACATTCTTTAGAAAATAGGAGATTAATTATGATGTTAAAACATCCTGGGTTCCATGTCTGCCTTTTAAACCTCCTGACTTATCCAGTTCAGTTTTGGAATCAATCAGACTCAAGGACGACCATATTGGTTTGCATGACAAGTAAGATAACTTTATAAACACATTATTGTACATGAGGAAAGACCAACAATCATGGCCATGCTTCCACGAATTGATGGATATGAGAATATGGGGAACAGGAAAAGACTGAAATTACTGGTATTAATAATTTATATTGACAACTCTGAAGTACTTCATTTCTTTGGATAATTTACCTGTTTGAGAAAGCTCTTTTTCCAAAGTGAACAGAAATGTTCCCCATGATCAGACTTATATAGTAGCTGAAATACACCACTACTCATATTTTGCAACTTCAGGGTTAATGAAAATATCTACAGTTCCTTTTCCAACCACTTGCTGGTCTAAACTTAGACCTTTCTTTATGTGAGGTTTTATGTTTTGGTAAAAAGCAAACACTAACTGCTGTGTAATACCCCATGAGGTGCTTCCCAGGGACAACCAGTCCTCTCTGTGCTCGTGTGAGGGTGCAGTGGGTATCCTTGTGCTTGTCTCTTCATAAATCTCAGATAATTTGGGGAGGCTGTGGCCTTTATATACCCTATCAATCGTAACAGCCTGCAGTTGCTGAGAATTTCTTCAGTCATGGGGCAGGCAATAGTTTTCCCTAGGCAATGTGGTGAAAGGTAAGAACAGAACATATAGCTTTCCTCCAAATTATCCTTTCATTTTAGCCTCCAGCCACTGCTGCCTCCATAACACCACTGCCTCACTCACTCCTCATACCAACTCATGACAGTCGTCATCCTCCCCAGGTGGACTCTTGCTTCTGTAGTTTCTTAGTCTCCGTTCAGAGGAAGGGAGTCAGGAGCCATTTAACAAAAGCCAAGCATATTTTTTGGAAGTGGTATCCCTTTCCTACCATGATTCAACTCAGGAGGAGTCATAAAGTCCTTCCCCATCCAGCTCTTGAGATGGATAAGAACCACTATCACCATTCCTATCTGCCTTTTGGAGCCTAAGATCAACAGATGATAATTATAATTGTTGCTGGATGTTTAACATGGTTTAAAATTCATTTTTAAGCTATCAACTGGATGGAATACTTCTTTAACTTTCATGCAATTGGAATTTCATAGTTTATTGCTTTTACAACCAGGTAAACTAAAAAAAACCAAAATACAATCAAAACATTTAGTATTATGTGTGTCTGTATTCATGGTGTTGTGTTGAATTTTGTATAGAATTAGCAAAGTAAGGGCTCAATGACTATCATTGAGCCAATGCGCTGAAGCTTTAAGAAAAACATGCTTGTACTTTTGCAAAATTTATTATGAGTAGTAAATACAGAAAGTTGATACTGAATAATTTCTATGAAATTGCAAATATAAAGAAGAAACAGTAGTTCTAATTCCTCCGTTGGAGGAATTCTAATTCTTAGCTAGACTACTACTTTCTCTCTTTAGAGGTCTTTGAATTTGCTTCCCTCTGGTAAATTTATGTTCAAGTTTAAAAATTAACCAAATTTTGAAACCAAAGTTGCATCATATCTCTTAGTCTCACTCTATGTACATTGGCCTCTGTGGAAAAATGCAGTGTGCCAGTGACCTCAGAGACTTCCGTGGTTGAAATACATTCTCTTTTCTATCTAATTAAATATATAGTGCACAGAAAATAAGTTCCTTTTTGTCAGAAAGTTGGAAGCTTTTCTTTCAAACAAGTTATTTTATTTGTATACACTCACAGTCTATACATTGAAATTTTAAAATTTGTTAATTTCCAGAAAGCAAAAATAAGTATGATCTCAACCAAATTTTCCTTTAGCCTAGTGTTACTCAAATGTCCTCATTTCTCTCCTTGAGAAAAATATAAAGGGAGAGACAGCTCGCCTTTTATTTAAACTCTAAAAACAAAAACAGAACCTCACATTTCCAATAAAGTTGTCATCCAGATATCTAAGATTTAAATTGAAGGGGGAAAACAAGATATCAATATCAGCAAGAGTCAGGAAGACACCCAGTAGCTTCTAGATAATGAAAAGCAAAGATTAAGAGGCAAATCTAATCAACTAATGGAGAAGATTGTGCCTACGGACGGAGAAGGATATAAATAGGTTAGCTTTCATTGAAGAAGCACCCTAAAATATTTGAATTCCAGTTTGAAAACTATATCTTAAAACACATGAATGAGTTGGTTATTCCCAGTGATTTTAAACACGTCTTAGTCAAACTATCAAGAGTTTGTACCAATTCGCTAAAAGAATAGTATTCATTATGGTGTGGTTATAGTGCAAATAGTGCCTGATTGCAACTTAACACAAAGGGAAAGATATGGAAGTGCAAAAGAACCTAATTACACGATGATCACAACCAAGAGACAACCACGTGACTGGGATCTCAGATTCCTGGCATATAGAGAGATTACAGTTTAATCTTAGGCATCAGCTTATGTTGAATACAATTTTCAGAAGGAGCATGACATCATTTTTTCTATAAGTTATTCTGAGCATTTCTTCAGTGACTGAGCCTCATCTCTGTACTTTTGCAGAAAATGCATTACCTGGATGTATCCCGCACTCAGTTCCTGAGTACAGAAACTCATCTTGAGCCATCAAGAGCAGGGCCCCCAAGTTCTAACACTGAACCCCCTTTCACAATACATTGTGTAGGAGTTTGCTTTTAGTAGCCTTTTCATTTCTATCATAGCCTGGGAAGGGCTTGTTTGGAATCACTTGGGATTTAAAAGGACAACCTCTTCTGAGAGACAAAAGGAAAGAGAAATTATGTTTGCCCTTTTATTCATTCATGACATAGGCACCTACATATGGACAGTTTGGAAATGCATTTCTCTCATTATTCTTAAAGGAATCATTGTCAGTATTTATTGGCAGTAAATATCCCTTGTTTAAATTGCCCTAAAATGTAGGATTACAAGTAATCCTAAATTTATTAATAAGATTGCCATAGACAGAAAACCAGTTGGTTCACACATTACACAGCCTCAGTGCAACCCCACATAATCTATTAGGGATAGGATCCTTGTAGTGGAAGCATCTCTTTTATAAAATGGGTCATATCTGTAGCTTTAACAAGGTATCTGGCGTGGAGCTAGAAAGCCTTCTGAAAGCAAGGGAAAGGATAACAGAAAATCTTAAGGTTCTCTTACCATATGATTCTATCATTCATGATAATATCCTCTAGGAAAAACTGATGAACATAGGCTACTGTCATAGTTATTTGGGCTGGTATAACAAAAATACCATAGACTGAGTGGTTTAAACAGCAAACATTTATTTCTTACAGTTCTGGATGCTGAAAGTCCAAGATGAGGGTGCCAGTATGGTTGGGTTCTTGGTAAAGGCCCTCTTCCTCATTTACAGATGGCCATCCTCTCGTTGTATCCTCCCATGGCAGGGAGAGAGAGGAAACAAGCTCTCTCTCATGTCTCTTTTTATAAGGGCATTAATCTCATTAATGAGGCCTCTACTCTCATGACCTAATTACCTCCCAAAGGCCCCTATCCTAATACTGTCACATTGGGGTTTAGAATTGCAACATACGAATTTTGGGGAGATACAATCGTTCAGTCCATAACAGGCACTCAGGAATATTTGCCAAACATCGCAGAATATTTCAAGTTGTTTAGATTTCTTTAGTAGAAGTTATGTAATGAATATATTGATTATGAATATATATGTATACACATTTATAATGCATATAATATATGTAACCATGTACATATACACATATGTATGTGCATATAACATGTGTGTAAATATATGTACACAATCCTGTGTGTACATACATATACACACATATATTTGTGTGTCTGTGTAGTTTGGGAAGTGTATCAATTTCCTAGGGCTGACATAACACTACCACAAACCTGGTGGCTTAAAACCATAGAAATGTATTCCCTCACATTTCTGGTGGCCAGAGTCCAAAATCAAGGTGTTGGCAGAAATTCACTCCCCATAAAAACTCTAGGGGAGAGTTTGTTTCATGCCTTTTCCAGCTTCTGGGTAATGGTCACATCACTCCAGTGTCTGCCGCCATATTCACATTGCCTTCTCCTCTGTATGTCTGTCTTCTCTTCTGTGTGTCTCAAATAAAGATACTTATCACTGGATTTTGGGTCCACCCAAATAATCCAAGATGATCTCCTCATTTCAAGATCCTTAATTTAATTACATTTCAAAGACCCTTTTTCCAAATAAGGTAACATTCACAGGTTCCAGGGACTAGGGCATA
Source organism: Tapirus indicus (assembly GCA_031878705.1). Lineage (NCBI taxonomy): Eukaryota > Metazoa > Chordata > Mammalia > Perissodactyla > Tapiridae > Tapirus > Tapirus indicus. Next base: position 46,752,294 of record CM062925.1, read on the forward strand.
GACATATCTTTTGGGGACCACTGTTCAACCCACTACAGAAAAGAAGATATTTCACTTTTAATTTTGCTTTGTTTTTGCCTGTCTGGCATTAATCTTTTTACTGTATTTTTTAGCTTCATGTTATGTCATCATTGCCACAGTAATACTATGGTATTATTTCTTTCATTTCAGGCAATCAACAGTGGTGTACTGGAAAGAAAGCCATTTTATACCCAGTTTGGCCTTGATATACCATCTATGATCATCTCCAAATTGTTCATTCTTTTTTATATCAATTGTCAAGAGGGTGAAAGGACTGTCTAACTCAACGAAGTAAAAACACCATGGGGTAAAATCATGGTTATTTTGGCAAACACTGAAGGAAGTCTGAATCAAACTTGTAGACCTCTGGAGGCAGGGGTCAGGCAGCCCGTCTATACAAAAGCATGCTAACATTTATCTCAGAAGACAGTGGTGTGATGTCCCACAGCCCCAGTGGTGTTTGTGTAGCTGAAGACAAATATATTTCCCTCTGTGGATCTATAAACCTCAAATATTTTAATTGGATTAAACAGTTCAAGAAATTTCTTCCAAGTCTCAGGCCTGATTCCATTTCCCAGTGCCAGGCCTACTTGGTGATCTTTCTTTTCTTCTGAAAAGTTATAACATTTTTACATGGGATATAATCAAAAGTGTTTAAAAAAAGAGTGGAAAGGAACACTAGTGATGTCAAAAATTAGAAGCACAGTTTGTGTTGAAGACTTTATAAAAACTGTAAAATATGCTTCCATTTTAATCATTGGGTTATAATAGACATGCACAGTATTGTGCTAACTTTCTTTACTGGCTTCCAGGGTCTTCAATGATTCTTTTCCAGAAAATGGGAATCTTTCTCTCTCAGAATGAATTTTTAGTTAGCCTTTGTGTGACTATGGTAAACAGAATACTTATTTGTTACTTTCTTGTGGAAAACTCTGTCCCTTGGTGATAATAGGGGACAATTTGAGGATTATTTCAGAACACTGTGACTTTGTATGCCTCAAAGTTACTCTCAGACTTTGAAGTGAGGATCTTAGAGGTGAGGTCAAATGGCCTCAAGATAAGATGTGCCATTCTTCAGCTCCTTGGCCCTGTGTGGGTAACTGACAAAATTTACTCTTTCACGATTAGCAAGGAGTCATGTCTGAAGCTGTATGGGTGATAATAGTGATTTTCAATGCATCCATTTTGTAAACACTTTTATTTAGAAGAATTGTGCAAATGTCTAGTTGATTGGTAAACATGCGAATGTGGTACAATTCTAATTTTATGGCCTGACATTTTAACAAAATGCCAGTTGTATAGCAGTGTGACTACAGTGTCCAGAGTTTCACATGTGCGTGGCATGAGCTGGAAGGAGCACTTCACTCTCAGAGCCTCAGAAAATTTCCATTTGTCTTTCTTTCTCTATGTTGATTTTCTAACTTGAGCTTTCCTTTTAACAAAGTGTTAAGAAATGTTCATATTTGGCTTGTCCTTCTCTTGCTTTTTTCTTTTCCCCTATTTGTGATGGTTGTTTTCCCATAATTAATTAGATTTTGATTCATGGTATAAATGAAAATGTTTATGAATTTTTTTAAACAAAAATGTCAATTTTTAAATTTTCACGTACAAAAATTATTGTGGGAAACGGCACTAAATGGATGATGCAAAATAATGATTTTTGTATATTTTCTATTACATAAAATTAGAAATTATTTGAGGTATGTAGAAATGGGCACCAGTCAGAAAGAAAGGCAATTAGACAACTAAAAGAAAAATCCATATCCCACTTAAATCAGAAAACACTAAATGTCATTCATAGGATGAATTTGAAATATATTTGCTCACGGAAAAGCCTCGTATTTTTTTATTCAAAAATTATAAATGCCTCACCAGTAATTAAATATAAATAGAAGCTTTCTCCCAAATCTTGGGCTAAATTTCTAATCACCACACAGCAAAACCAAGGCTATTTTATGGAGTAAATTGAAAGGTGATCCTGACAGAGTGATAGTCAGAAGGGCTTGAGGATATAATTAATAATATATCTGATTGTTTTCATGATAACTTTTTATTCCATATTACTGAATTCCCTAGGCTTTCTTGATGTTAAATTTTTTTCTGTTGTTCATATTAATTTTGCATCTAAATGCATAAGAAGCCGATCATAAGAAAGATGTCTTCTGAAACATCATAGATTAACTGAAAGCTTCTCCGTCACTCATATGGCATTTTCCCTTTATAAAGTGTTGATTTTCTGTTTTGGAGTATACTGGGAATTTGCTTATATGGCTCATATTTATTTATATACTAGTTGGCTCCTTGTTTGTTTAGAATCTCCCTGAAGGCAGGAGTAATGGTAATGATTATATTTGCATAGCTCATTGTTTGCATATTCTTTGTTATTCAAACATGTTTGCATGATGCAGTAAAATTATCTCTATTACTTAGCACTATACTTAGGTCAAAGTAGATATTCAAATAATTCTATTTGCTTGAAAACCTACACTCTTATTGACACACTGGAAATCATCTCCATGTTATGTATTAATATTAACACCATGAATGATTATTCTTTTGTTTCTGTAAATGGTATCTAAAAAAAGAAGGTTCCATTATGCACTTTCATTGAATATCTACTCAAGGCAAACTATGTTCTTGGTGCCGCACGGAATGCATAGAGGACTGAGACAGTGTCTGGCTTCAAGGATCTGACCATCAGATTGTAAGGATAAGGCAAGAGTACAATGTAGAACAGATAACAAAAACTGCAATTAGAAGCACACACAATGTGCTGTGGACTTTAAAGTGAGGAGAGATTATTTTTAGATTAGAAGTTAAAGAAGAGATTTCATGGAATAGGTGACGTATTAGTTAGACACCGTGACAGGAACTGTTAGTTGTCTACTTCAATATCCATGGTCCCCCTTCCTTCTTAGTCCAGAATCTTGAATTTTAGCTGAACATGTTGATGCATGGAAAGAAAGACTACATTTTCCATCCTCTCTTAAAGTTAGGTACAGTCATGTGAATAGCATTGGCCAATGAGATGTGAGCAAAAGTGTGACATGTGATTTCTGTGACTATTGCTTAAAGGTAGCTAACTTGCGGGAAAGAGTCTCTTTTTACCATTCTGGTTTTCGTCTGTCTTCTGGCCCACAACTCATGTATAATGGCTGGAGTTCCACAGACCATCTTGGGTCATGAAGTGACTTGAAGATGAAAACCTTGTGCTAGGCTGGTAGAACAGAAAGAGAGGAGTTGGGGTTCCTGATGAAAACATAGGATGGACTTCTTACCTCCAGATTTATGTTATATGAGAATAAAATAAACTTCCAATTTATGTAAGCCCTATTATTCAGGTGTATTCTGGTCTGTACAGCTGAAACAGATCCTAATACCGTAGGCCCTAGAGAGTTTCACTGAAGGGAGGCAGAAAGGAAAGTTACTCTAGGAAAACAAATAGCAGTCTCCTGAGGGATTTTCTAATTTTACCTTTATTCTAAATTTGATAATTTCTGTAAAGCCTCTGGTAATCTTCCTTGTCGTCCTCTTTCCTTCCAACAGTACTTCAACATCCAGAGAGGCAGTCGAGCTCAGTGATTCGGGGTGTGGACTCTTGAGTCAGACCACATGGTTAGGATCCCAGCTAGGCCTCTCATGAGCTGTGTGACTTTGAGCAATTATTTAGCCTTTCTCAGTTTCTTCATGTGAAAAATGTAAACAGTGATAAAACCGAGTTCATAGGGTTTTTGTGAAAATTAATTAGTAAAGCATGTAGCAGTAAATGTTAGAGAGAAATGTAGCTGTCATCTTCCAGAATGACTTGTTGTGTGTCAGTTGTGTATTGGGCTCTATATTCAACCTGGGAACACAGAGTTAAATAAATCATATTCCTTACTTTCTAGAAGTTTACAGCCTAGTGCTCTGTGAGAGAAAATGTGTTTGCATTCTTGGTGATGATTCTCTTTGTAGTTCCCTGTTCTGTGAATCACACCACACCACACAAGTCTGAGTTACAGAACAATGTTTAATCAGCAGATAAATTGTGCAAATCTATGCTCCAGTGCCAAGAAGAGATGCCCTGGCATGGTGCACAGGAAGATCAACGTGGTAATATCATGAGATTTTTCCCCCACAAAGAGGAAAAACAGACTGGCTCTCACTATTTTCAAGTTAATGATAGCTCAGTTTTAGGGAGACCTGAAAACTAGCCATGGCAGAGTGTGACAACATTAAAAATGTCTAATATTACTGCAATTTGTACAAATGACAAATTAAACTTTATAAGATTTTTAAAAAGAATTTTTGCACTATGAAAAAGATGACAAAGCATTTTCTACATGGCTTCTACTGCCTGTTCATGTTTGTAATGAGAGAGACTTCCTCTATTGTCCACATGACTTTTCACCAGCCTCCACTTCTACTTAGAACTATTGGAGGAAGTTACCAAATCATTAGAAAATTGTGTCAGTTCTTTAGAAATTAAACATGTTTCCCATAGAAATAATATACATGTTGCCTACCTAACTCATGATGTGCCTAAATATAGCAGTAATCACACCATGGACTCCATTGTTGTACTCTAAGCTCTCTCAGGGGAAATTCATAATGGATTCTAGCTTGGGAGGACAGGAACCATGTCCCACTGCTGTAACCCTTTCTGACACTCTTTCCTTAGCCACTGAGAATGATTATTGGGACCTGGACAAAGAGCTCCAGCCATCTGGGGCTTGGGTAAAGGACAATAGGAAGAGAGCAAGGAGTCCTCAGTTCTTGGTTCTGCATCAGCTCCTAATTACATTTCTTATAGGGCCCTGAGAGTGGCTCACGTATTTCCAGTTCTACTATCCTGACCTGTCCCTCAGCCCACAGTTTGCTTTCTCTCCCAGGCCACTGCCATGAAAAACTTAAGTTATTCTCTAGTTTCCAAGTCTCTGAGGCAAAGTGTACAGAACTTGGGAGCGGTGGTTTTTAAAACATTTTTGACTACGACTCACAGTAATAAAAGCATTTGACATCATAATTAAATAAATATATACCTACATATATATAACTGAAATGAAAGTTTTGTTTGTTTTTGTGAGGAAGATTAGCCCTTAGCTAACATCCACTGCCAATCCCACTCTTTTTTGCTGAGGAAGATTGGCCCTGAACTAACATCTGTGCCCATCTTCCTCTGCTTTGTGTGGGACGCCTGCCACAGCATGGCTTGATAAGCTGTGTTTAAGTCCACGCCTGGGATTCGGGCCTGTGAACCCCTGGGTGGCTGCAAGGGAGCACGCGAACTCAACCACTACACCACCAGTGCGGCCCCATGAAATGAAAGTTTTGTGGAACAAAACTCATCATACTGTGTGATATGCACGTTGATAATTTCTATTCCATTCTAGTCTATTAAAACAATGTTAGTCACAAGTCTGATTTACAGGTTACATCCCACAGTTTGAAGAACTCTTATTTGGAGGTTTAAAAAAATTTTTTAATAATGAAAAATTCTTTAAAAAGCTTAAAACTCACAAATAAGGGAAAATTCACAAAATTTCAAGTCGTTGAAAAAATGTCCCTCTACTAGACATTTAGTTTACTTTGGCTGTTTAGGTGTTGAAGCTCCTTCCTAAGTTTAGGAAATTCTCTACCTTGTGATACTTGGAAAGACAGGGCCCTTCTGCTACAAAATCTTGGCTGTCTGAACATCCTCTCTCTCCAGCCTCTAGAAGTGAGGATGGGTACTATCTTCTAGAACTTTGGTCCAGAGCAAGAATTTATCTGGCAGCATAAATTACTATTGACCGCAGTGACTGTGGTGCAACAGTGTACACTGTCTAGTGCCAAATGGACTTGGGTGCCAGATGCTGCACCCACTATCCAGCTGGAAGAAGAGTAGTGTCTGCATCCATATGGTGTTTGGTGGTGTGGCTTTAGCTGGAATCATTGTGTCCAGATTCCTTTGATTCTTGCTTTGCTCGTGTCAGGTTTTCCAGCCTTTCTGGCAATTCCCTTCCTGTTTAAATCTGCATAGTGTAAACTGGTTTCTCTTGTTCGCAATCAGTTGCAATCAGTTTCCCTAAGGTTTAGTGAAACATTAGGGATTTTAGCTCTCTTTATGCTAAAGATGACTATCTTGGAAATTCCTTGCAAAATATGCGTTGGAAGTCCAATGAAGAGAAGGATGGGGAACTCTGAGAGATGAAAGTTTGATTGGGAGAATAAGAACGTTACTTGCTGGTAAGACAGCAAGTAGAGGAAGAACCTGTCTTGGAGGGTTTTTTAACTGACATATACTTGACATACAAGATTATATTAGTTTCAGGTGCACTACATAGTGATTCAACATTTATATACATTACAAAATGGTCACCATGGCAAGTCTAGTAACCATCTGTCACCATAAAAAGTTATTACAATACTATTGACTATATTTCCTATGCTGTACCTTACATCCCCGTGACTTATCTATTTTATAACTAGAAGTTTGTACCTCTTAATCCCCTTCACCTATTTTGCCCATCCTCCCACCCCATTCCACTCTGGCAACCACCAGTTTGTTCTTTGTATCTATGAGTTTTCTTCAGTTTAGTTTTGTTTGTTTATTTGTTTTGCTTTTTAGATTCCACATAGAAGTGAAATCATATGGTATTTCTCTTTCTCTGTCTGACTTATTTCACTTAGCATAACAACCTGCAGATCCATCCATATTGTTGCAAATGGCAAGATTTCATTCTTTTCTATGGCTGAATAATATTCTATTGTATATATATATCACATCTTCTTTATTTATCTATGGATAGACAGGTTTCTTCCACATCCTCGCTATTGTACATACTGCTGCAATAAACATAGGTGTGCACATATCTTTTCAAATTAGTGTTTTTGTTTTCTTCTAATAACCCAGAAGTAGAATTGCTGGATCATACAGTAGTTCTATTTTAATTTTTTGAGGAACCTCCATACTGTTTTCCATAGCGGCTGCACCAATTTACATTCCCACCAACAGTGTACGAGGGTTCCCTTTTCTCCACATCCACATAAGTATCTCTTGTCTTTTTGATAATAGCCATTCTGACAGGTGTGAGGTATCTCATTGTGGTTTTGATTTGCATTTCCCTGATGATTAGTGATGTTGTGCATCTCTTCATGTGTCTGTTGGCCATCTTATGTCTTCTTTGGAAAAATGTCTATTCAGGTTCTCTACCTACTTTTATATCAGATTGTTTTTTTGATTGAATTTATGAGTTCTTTATATATTTTGGATGTTAACCCCTTATTGGATATATAATTTGCAAATATCTTCTCCCTTTCAGTAGGTTGCCTTTTTGTTTTGTTGATGGTTTCTTTCACTGTGCAAAAGATTTTTCGTTTGATGTAGTCTCATTCATTTATTTTTGCTTTTGTTGCCTTTGACTAAGGAGACAGATCCATAAAAATATTGCTGAGACTGATATCAAAGAGCTGACTGACTATGTTTCCTTTTAGGAGTTTTATGGTTTCAGGTCTTACATTTAAGTCTTTAATACATTTTGAGTTTATTTTTGTATATGCTGTAAGAAAGTGATCTAGTTTTATTCTTTTCCATGTAGCTGTCCAGCTTTCCCAAAGCCATTTATTGAAGAGGCTGTCCTTTCCCTACTGTATATTCCTGCCTCCGTTGTCATAGATTAATTGACCATATAAGCATGGGTTTGTTTCTGGGCTCTCTATTCAGTTCCATTGATCTATGTGTCCGTTTTTCTGCCAGTACCATCTAGTTTGATTACTATAGCTTTGTAGTATAGTTTGAAATCAGAGAGTGTGATACCTCTAGCTTTGTTCTTCTTTCTCAAAATTGCTTTGACTATTCAGGGTCTTTTGTGTTTCCATACCAGTTTTAGGATTATTTGTTCTAGTTCTATAAAACATGCCATTAGTATTTTGATAGAGATTGCATTGAATTTGTAGATTGCTTTGAGTAGTATGGACATTTTAGCAATATTAATTTCTTCCAGTCCATGAGCATGGAATATCTTTGCATTAATTTGTGTCATCTTCAATTTCTCTCATCAATGTCAGAGTACAGGTCTTTCACCTCCTTGCTTAAATTTATTTCTAGGTATTTTATTCTTCTTGATGTGATTGTAAATTGTTTTCCTAATTTCTCTTTCTTATAGCTTGTTATTAGTGTATAGAAACACAACAGATTTCTGCATATTGATTTTGTATCCTGCGACTTTACTGAATTCATTTATTAGTTCTGATATTTCTTTGGTGGAGTTTTTAGGGTTTTCTATATATAGTATCATGTCGTCTGAAGATAGTGACAGTTTTACTTCTTCCTTTCCAATTTGAATGCCTTTTCTTTCTTTCTTTTTTTTTTTTTTTGTCTGACTGCTGTGGCTGGGACTTCCAATACTATGTTGAATAGAAGTGGTGAGAATGGGCATCCTTGTCTTGTTCCTGATCTTAGAGGAAATGCTTCAGCTTTTCACTGTTGAGTATGATGTTAGCTGTGGGTTTGTCATATATGGCCTTTATTATGTTGAGGTATGTTCCCTCTGTAGCCACTTTGTTGAGAGTTTTTATCATGAATGGATCTTGAATTTTGTTGAATGCTTTTTCTGCATCTATCGAGATGATCGTATGATTTTTATCCTTCATTTTGTTAATGTGATGTATCACATTGATTGATTTGTGGATATTGAAACATCTTTGCATCCCTGGGATAAATCCCACTTGATGGGTGTATGATCCTTTAAAGTATTGTCAAATTTAGTTTGGTAATATTTTATTAAGGATCTTTGCAATTATGTTTATCAAGAATATTGGCCTGCAATTTTCTTTTTTTGCAGTGACTTTGTCTGGTTTTGGTATCAGGGTAATGCTGGCCTCGTAGAATGAGTTTGGATGCATTCTTTCCTCTTCAACTTTTTGGAATAGTTTAAGAAGAATAGGTATAAACTCTTCTTTAAATGTTTGGTAGAATTAAACTGTGAAGCCATCTGGTCCTACACTTTTGTTTGTTGGGAGTTTTTTGATTACTGACTCAATTTTTTTTATTAGTAATTGGTCTGTTCAGATTTTCTATTTCTTTCTGATTCAGCCTTGGAAGATTGTATGTTTCTAGAAATTTATCCATTTCTTCTAGGTTGTCCAATTTATTGGTGTATAATTTTTCATAGTAATCTCTTATGATCATTTGCATTTTTGTGATGTTGGTTATACCATCTCCTCTTTGATTTCTGATTTTATTTAGTTAGGCCTTCTTTCTTTTTTTCTTGATGAGTCTGACTAAAGATTTATCAATTTTGTGTATTTTTTCAAAGAACCAGCTCTTAGTTTCATTGATCTTTTCTATTGTTTTTTTAGTTTCTATCCCATTTATTTCCATTTTGATCTTTATTATTTCCTTTCATCTACTAACTTTGGGCTTTGTTGGTTCTTCTTTTTCTAGTTTCTTTAGGTGTAAGTTTAGATTGTTTATTTGAGATTTTTCTTGTTTTCTGAGGTAAGCCTGTATTGCTATAAACTTCCCTCTTAGAAGTACTTTTCCTGCATCCTGTAGATTTTGGAACATTGTGTTTCCATTTTCATTTGTCTCAAAGTATTTTTTGATTTTCTCTTTGATTTATTTGTTGACTCATTGGTTGTTTAGTAGCACGTTGTTTAGCTTCCACGTATGTGTGTTTTTTCTAGTTTTCTCCTTGTAATTGATTTCTAGTTTTACACCATTGTGATTGGAAAAGATGCTTGATATGATTTCAATCTTAAGTTTATTGAGACTTGTTTTGTGGCCTAACATTTGACCTATCCTGGAGAATCTTTCATATGCACTTGGAAATAATGTGTATTCTGCTGTTTGGGGGTAAAATATTCTGTATATATCTATGAAGTCCATCTGGTCTAATGTGTCACTCCAGGCTAATGTTTCCTTGTTGATTTTCCATCTGGATGATCTATCCCTTGATGCAGGTGGGTTGTTAAAGTCTCCTACTATTATTGTATTGCTGTCAGTTTCTCTCTTTATGTCTGTTAATATTTGCTTTATGTATTTAGGTGCTCCTGTGTTGGGTACATAGATATTTACAAGTGTTACATCCTCTTGTTGAATTGTTCCCTTTATCATTATGCAGTGCCCTTCTTTGTCTCTTGTTACAATTTTTGTTTGAAAATTTACTTTGTCTGATATAAATATTGCTATCCCGGCTTTCTTTTCATTTCCATTTGCATGGAGTATCTTTTTCCATCACTTCACTTTCAGTTTGTGAGTGTCTTTAGGTCTGAAGTGTGTCTCTGGTATGCAGCATATATATGGGTCTTGTATTTTTAGCCATTCAGCCACCCTATGTCTTTTGATTGGAGCATTAGTCCATTGACATTTAAAGTAGCTATTGATATGTATGCACTTATTGTCATTTTGTTAACTTTTTTTCTGGGTGTTTTAGTAATTCTTTTCTGTTCCTCTCTTCTTCTCTTGCTCACTTCCCTTGTGATTTGATGACTTTCTATAGTGTTATGTTTATATTTCTTTCTCTTTATTTTTTGTGTATCTATTATAGGTTTTTGGTTTGTGGTTACTATGAGCTTCATGTATAACAACCTATGTATATAGCACTCTATATTAAGTTGATGGTCACTTAAGTTTAAGCACATTCTAAAAGCACTACATTTTTACTAACTCCCCATCCCCATGTTTTATGCTGTTGATGTCATCTTTCACACCTGTTTTTGTGTATTCTTTAACTAATTATTGTAGATATAGATGATTTTACTACTTTTGTCTTTGAAACATCAAACTAGCTATATAGATGGTTGACCACTACCTTTACTATATGTTTGCCATCACCAGTGATATTTTTTGTTCGATAATTTTCTTATTTCTAGTTATGGCCTTTTCTTTTCCATTTAAAGAAGTTCCTTTGACATTTCTTATAAGTCTGGTTTAGTGGTGATGAGCTCCTTTAGCTTTTGCTTGTCTGGGACACTCTTTATCTCTCCTTCAGTTCTGAATAACCTTGCTAGCTACAGTATTCTTGGTTGTAAGTTTTTTCCATTAAGCACTTTCAATATATTGTGCCACTCCCTTCTGGCTTGTTAAGTTTCTGCTGAAAAATTAGCTAATAGTCCTATGGGTGTTCCCTTGTACATAACTAGTTGTTTTTCTCTTACTGCTTTTAAAATTCTCTTTATCTTCAACTTGTGACATTTTAATTATAATGTGTTTGGTGTGAGTCTCTTTAGGTTCATCTTAGTTGGGACTTTCTGTCCTTCCAGGACTTGGATGTCTGTTTCCTTCATCAGGTTGGGGTAGTTTTCAGCCATTATTTCTTCAAATAAGTCTTCTGTCACTTTCTCTTTCTCTTCTCCTTTTGGGACCTCTATAATGTGAATATTAGTACACTTGATGTTGCTCCAGAGATCCCTTAAGCTAACTTCATTAACAAAATTTTTTGTCTTTTTGCTGTTTTGATTTGGTGATTTCCACTACCCTGTCTTCCACATCACTGATCCATTCTTCTGCATCATCCAATCTGCTGATTCCCTCTGGTGTATTTTTCATCTCACTAATTGTATTCTTTGACTCTGATTGGTTCTTTTTTGTATTTTCTATCTCTTTGTTGAAGTTCTGATTGTCTTCATCCATTCTCCTGAGTTTGGTGAGCATCTTTATGACCATTACTTTGAACTCTTTATCTGGTAGATTGCTTATCTCCATTTGTTTTTTCTGAGGTTTTTTCTTCTTCTTTCATTTGGAACATATTCCTTTGTCTCCTCATTTTGCTTAACTCTCTGTGTTTGTTTCTATGTACTAGGTAGATAAACTATGTCTCTTGGTCTTGAAGGGGTGGCTTTATGTAGAAGGTGTCCTGTGGGTCCTGGTAGTGCAATCACCCCTGGTCACCAGAACCAGGTATGTCCCCTGTGGAGGCTGTGTGCACTTTCCTGTTGTGCCTGAGCCATGATTGCAGCAGAAGTGCTGGTATGCAGGGTTGGCCCCTTGGGGCAGGAGCCACTTTGTAGGAGTGTTGGCCAGGGTGAGTCTACAGGGGAACACCAGGGCAAGTTGAGTGGTTCTAGCAAGGTAGACAGAGAGTGTGAGAAATGCCACCCACAAAGGCCGGGCCAGCTGGGTAGAAGGAGGGTTTTAAAAAGGGCACCCACCCGTGCTTCCATCCCCAGAGAAAGTTCCAACAGATATCTACTCCTCCAGCACATGCCCTAAAATTAGTCAGAGCATCTCCTTCATGTATAACCCAGATACTTTTCAAACTGCTACCTCTGTGCTGGGATTCAAAGCAAGTAGTTTGGATGTGCGCCCTTTAAGAGCAGAGTTTCAGTTTCCAATAGCCCTCTGGCTATCCTAGACATAAGCCAAACTGGTTTTCAAAGCCAGACATTATGAGGGCTTGTCTTCCTTGTACAGGTCCCCCAGGCCAAGGAGACTGATGTGGGGCTCAGGTTTCTCACTCATCTGGGAGGACCTCTGTGGTTGTGATATCCTTTCTGCTTGTGAGTCACTGTTCTGGGAGTGTGGGTCCTGACTAGACTGTGTCTCCGCCCCTCCTACTCATCTCAATGTGACTTTTTCTTTACATCCTTAGTTGTGGAAAATCTGTCCTGCTAGTCTTCAGGTCATTCTCAGTGATAGTTGTTCTATATGTAGTTGTAGTTTTGGTGTGGCCATGGGAGGAGGTGAGCTAAGGATCTTCCTACTCTGCCATCTTGATCCAATCTGCCCTGGAGTTTTTTTCACTTTCTTTTCTCAACTAGCTTCCTCATTATTTCTCTTCTTACCATCAAAAACTCAGGGGTACCAAAAGACCAAGATTCTGTGGGGAGAAAAGTGGAGCAGTCATAGGCAATGAAAGGGAAGGGAGCCCTAATTGCAGCTCTGAGGAATAAAAGCAGGCCATTATGGTCACTCCCTGAAATAGCCTCACATGCAAGAGGCCATTCCTGTGTATATATAAATAGAGAGCTATATGTGAAACTAAAATACATCTACTACTCAGGAGCAGTTATCTGACAATAAATATCATTGCTATTATCATTATTATTATCTTTTTGGTCACCAGACTGTGAGATCCAGTTTAACTCTTTCCAGTCAAGGGCTAGATAGCCAGTATAAATTCTCCTGATTGATTCATCCAGATGGTACCTCAATTTCTGTACAGTTTCTAGTCAGTAGGATTGGAATAAGAGTACCCAAGAACAAAGATACAGGTTTGTTAGGGTAAACACTCATTAAATTCCATTGTTGCTTTCCTCTTTGAAACATTATGTTTTGATATTTCAACCATCTTCACTGAATAAGAGATTTCAGACTAAATATTTTATATATAAATCCAGTGCAGATATGTTGAAAATTTTAATTCACACCCAAAATGTCACCAACCTACCTAATCTGCACTGGATTAATGCATGTGCATAAATGCGATGACTCCTTATGCCTACTTCTATGCCAAGTGAACACAAATGTGTTCTTGTAGCAAATAAACACTTGTGAAATATCTAATGACACAAACATGAAATAAGTGAACAAAAAAGCAAAAAAGGAAGATGTAACAAGTAATTTCATTTAAACTTTGACAAATTTATCTTAGTCAGTGGGCATGTAGATATAATTACTATAAATACTGTTTCAATATAAAAATATCAATTTTAATATTTAAAAAATTTTGGAAAGATGATATTTATTGGCATTGATTTCATGGATTCCTAATTAAAAAATAGAGTCTTAGAGATATGTATTTTCTTAGAAATTTTTCTTTCCTTAGAACTTTTCTTTTTTTTCACCTACATTGTGATAATGAGATATAGATGTAGGGCACAGATATTGTTCATAGGACTTCTTATGCAATAGAGACTTTGAACATTATGACTAAATGATTAAAAGATATCACCTGTGGTTTCAGACTTGAACATGATTAAGGCTGGGCTGCCTACACTTGCTGCAGTTCTGAGATGTGAAGGAACAGGATCTTTGGGTGTGTCACCTAGTTTATCCAATAAAGTATTAATGTGTAGGAAAGGATAATTCTTGCTCATGAGCCAAATGCTAAAGTTAGCTTCTAGAAGCTGACAGATAAGCTTATCTTCACAAATATTCATATAATCAACGAGAAGGAAACTACTTAAAAATTTTAAGGTTAGAACAAATTATTCAATCTTTAATCCAACTGATAAAAAAATAAGGATTATCACAGTTAAAACAATGTGAAGATTTTAAAATCTTTTCATTTTGTCATAAATGTCTGAGTGCTACTTTATTTAGGAATGTTAAGCTCAGAATCTTAGCATGTTTAGAGTCAAGAAAAATGAAAATGAAGTAAATTCTATTTTCAATAGAGTCATACTCTATGGTATGAGGAGATTGAGAAAAGCTCATTTCAAGTATTACTTCCTTTAGAAAGATTTCTCTGACTCTCCCAAGCAACTCAAGAATTCTTTCCTTTTGCCCCTCAATACATTTTGTTCATTCCTCCATTATGTAAACCATCATACTGGTTGCCCCAGGCCCACTTCCCTTTCCTGAGAGAGGGACTGTGATATTTCATATTATATCCCCCAAATCAATCAATATCTGCTACAGAATAGGTACTAAGTACATATTCATTATATAAATAAATGGCCTATTTAACATGTTTCTATGGAAATAAAAGCCAGTAGGTTGACCATCAATATAAATAAAATAAGATTTACCATCACTCAATAACAATCCTGTGGCTCTGCTTTGGTGAGGACAGTGCAGGCGGCAGTTGGATTGAGCGTTAGTATGAGGAGTGCTGCTACGTGGTCCAGCTTGTCCAGTCCTAACCATACATGAATGAAATCTGACATACTGCTCAGCAGCAAAGCAATGTGTCTCTCCTCTGATAAGCTGCTTGGTCCAGCAAGACATGGTTAACCTGGTTGCTCCTGTGTCCTCATCCTGATAGGTGTAGACTTCTTTCTCACACAGGATAAAAGATTTGCTTGGAAATTCTCCACCTGCTGAGCAAATGATCTGGCAGTATTGAGTGTCCCTCATTAATTCTTTTAGAATTTATCCTCTCTTGCAAATGTACCTTCTCCAAGAGGAGCAGATCTTCCCCCAATATATGGGGAAATGGATCTGAATGACGCATGCAATATTGCTGCTCCAGGTAAAGTGCTGGTGCTCACAAAATTACCATTAGGATGGATAAAATAATAATGTTTAATTAAATTCCTTTATAATGATAACATATTTATAAATATATGTATTAAGAACAATCATATTTAGATGAGAAATTAAATAATACATAATAAAAATTTAATGACATAGTAATTCATGTTGTTTATTAATATATTTGGAACTATTTAGGAAAGAAAAAGAAAAAAGATAGCATAATGACAAACCTAAGCCTTTCATTGATTCAAGACAGTCATATGTAATAAATATCTTTAAATAATATGAAAAAGCTAATGGGCTTTTAAGTTCATTAATATTATTTCTTTTTTTAAGCCATAGTTTTAGTTGGGTCTTTTTTTAGGGTATAACTGACACACAACATTATATTAGTTTCAGGTGTATAACATAATGATTTGATATTTGTATGTAGTGCAAAATAATCACCACAATACATCTAGTTAACATCCGTCACCATACATAGTTGAAGAGGGTTATTTTTTGTGATGAGACCTTTAAAGATTTACTCTCTTAGCAACTTTCAAATATGCAATACAATATTGTTAGCTATAGTTGCCATGCTGTACATTACATTCCCATGACTTATTTATTTTATAACCAGAAGTTTGCACCTTTTGACTTCCTTCACTCATTTTGCCCACCCCCGCCTCTGACAACCACTAATCTGTTCTCTGAGATCTGTATCTATGAGCTTGTTTTTTGTTTTTTTGAGCTTTTTTTAGATTACACACATAAGTGAGATCATACAGCATTTGTCTTTCTCTGTCTGACTTATTTCACTTAGCATGATTCCCTCAAGGTCCATTCATGTTGTCACAAATGGCAAGATTTCATTCTTTTTTATAGCTGAATAATATTCCATTGTGTATAGATACACCTACATCTTCTATTTCCATTCATCCAATGATGGACATTTAGGTTGTTTCCATATCTTGGCTACTGTAAATAATGCTGCAAAGAACATAGAGGTGCATATATATTTTTGAATTAGTGTTTTTGTTTTCTTCTAATAAATACCCACAAGTGGAATTGCTGAATCATATGGTTGTTCTATTGTTAAATTTTTGAGGAACCTCCATACTGTTTTCCATAGTGGCTACACCAATTTACATTCTCCACCAACAGTGTACAAGGGTTCCCTTTTCTCCACATTCTCGCCAGCATTTATCTCTTGTCTTTTTTATAATAGCCATTCTAACAGGTATGAGGTAGTATCTCAGTGTGGTTTTGATTTGCATTTCCGTGATGATTAGTGATATTGAGCATCTTTTCATATACCTGCTGGCCATCCGTAAATCTTCTCTGGGAAAACATCTGTTCAGATACTCAGCCCATATTTTAATCGTATTGTTTGTTTCTTTCCTATTGCATTGTGTGAGTTCTTTATGTGCTTTGGATATTAATCCCTTATTGGATATATGATTTGCAAATATTTTCTCCCTTTCAGTAGGTTGCCTTTTCATTTTGTTGATGGTTTCCTTTGCTGTACAGAAGCTTTTTAGTTTGATACAGTCCCACTTTATTTTTGCTTATGTTGCCTTTGCTTTTGGTGTCATATAATAATATTTCTGATTTTTCACTGAACACTTTACATTTTACAAAGTATGTTCTTACACATTAACTCCTTAAAACTCTACAATATCCTCCTGTGAAAGTTTTATTCTTAGTTATCATAAAAGGACAGAGAGATTCAGTGAGGTTAGATTTCTACTTTATATATTTAACTATCTCTCCATTGAATAATAGAGCCAGCGTATATGATACAGTATCATGTTAATATTCTTAAAAACCTAAAAAAAAATTAAAGAGCAAAATTTTCATAAAATATTTCAAAAAAGTGATAAGAGAAATAAAATTTACCATATATGCTAAATAATTATATTTCAAAAGTGAGCAGAACAAGTATAGATTGCTGTGAAAATAATCTTGTTATACAACACTCAATAATAAGATTTTCATTGTGTAATTCCTTTGAATAGCTTTTTAATAGATTTCCTATTCATTCAAAGCTGAATTCCTGGTTACAATATTCTATTTATTCTGGAAGAAAAGATGACTGACAATCTTTTGGAATTACACTATAAGTACTAATCTTCCTGTAGATCAAAAATATTTCAGTTAATCATTTTTTATTTCAAGACTTTGCTGGAGAACACAGAGTGGTGGGTATTTCTTGAAAGCAAATAAAATTTTTTTAAGAGGTAAAAATAAGAATATATTTAATTTTTAGCGATAAGGAAAGACTTCTGTTTCTGGTTAAGACAGACTAATGGGGTTGGATTAAATCTTATATCTGAAACAACTTAAAAACTGGAAAAAATATATGAAAAATGGTTTTTGAGACATTGGATATCTGGCAATGAATAACAGTGACCCCTGAGAGATGGGGATAAAATGAGGTGAGCCCTATGGTTGTCCCAGCTTACTGACCAGAAAGAATTCCAGGACACAGCAAGGGGAGAGAGAACTAGATGGAATCTGGAAGTCTCTGACTTGAGGAGATGGAGCTCAGAATCCTGGGAGACTGACATTGTCAGATCCTGCAAGGCATAGTATCAGTGAAGAGAAAACTACCCAGAGAAAACTTGAAATTTGTAGAGAGTACTACTTAAGTCTTCAGATCAGTGAAAGCATGTGAGTAAAGTACTCAAAGCTGGGGAAAGAGACAACCAAGGGATAAGAGGGAACAATACTCAAAGCTCACACAGGGCCAGCAATACTTCCTATTCCAACCATCTAGAGTAGAAAACCTCATTATTAATAGAGTATTGGGTAGAGTAGTCAGAAAGGTTTTTACCTCAGTGGTGGGGCAAAATAAGCACTACACTTATCATCACTCTAGTTCTAACAAAGCTTTAAAACAAGTTTCAAAGGGATCAAACTTAACAGCATCCCAGAAAAATAGGTCAAAACTTAAAGGAATACAAAAATATCTAGCACTAAGTTAAATTCACAATGTCTAGCATCCAATCAAAAATTACCAGATATGTAAAGAAGAAGGAAAATATGACCCATTTTGAGGAAAGAATCCACTGAAATTGATACAGAAATTACATATGTGACGGTATTAATAGGACAGTTAAACAAAAAATATAATTGTATTCCCTATGTTCAAGAAACTAAAAGATGGATTGAGCTTGTTAAATATAAGCATGGAATTTATAAATATTATTAATGTTTATATTAATATCAGACAAACTACTTTTAAGAAGAAAGAATATTTTCAAGGTCATTTAATAATGATAAAAGTATCAATTCATCAAGAGGGCAAAACAATCCTCAAAGTTTATGCTTCTAATAATAGAGATTTAAAATACAGAAGCAAAAACTGATAGAATTACAAGGATAAATAGATAAGTGCACAAATATAGTTAATGATTTCAATGATCTTCTTCAATAAATTATAGAACAATTAGTCAGAAAATCAGTAATGCCTTAGAAGATTTGAACAACACTGTCAATCAACTTAACCTAACTGACATTTATAGAACACTCCACCTACCAATAGCAGAGGACACATTATTTTCAAGTGCCCTTGGAACATTTATAGGCCACATTCTGAGCCATAAAACAAATCTCAATAAATTTAAAATAATTTAAATCATACAAAGTGTGTTCTCTGACCACAATGGAATTAAATTTGAAATCAATAAGAGAAAGGCATCCAGAAAATCTGCAAATATTTAGAAACTAAACAATTTTAACCCATAAATCAAAGAAGAAATCAAAAGGGATCAGAAAGTATTTTGAACAGAATGTAATTAAAAACACAACATTTCAGAATTTGTGAGATACACTAAAGCAGTACTAAGTAGAAAAATCAAGCTCCTTAGTTCCAACTTAAGAAATTACAAAAAGAAGAGCCAGTTAGGGGCTGGGCCTGTGGCCTAGTGGTTAAGTTCAGCATGCTCCACTTCAGTGGCCCAGGCCTGGTTCCCGGGTGTGAACCTAC
Source organism: Tapirus indicus (assembly GCA_031878705.1). Classification (NCBI taxonomy): domain Eukaryota; kingdom Metazoa; phylum Chordata; class Mammalia; order Perissodactyla; family Tapiridae; genus Tapirus; species Tapirus indicus. Next base: position 46,771,391 of record CM062925.1, read on the forward strand.
ATCACTCGTTGGCAGCCATGCTGTAGCAGTGACCCACATACAAAAAAAAATAGAGAAAGATTGGCACAGGTGTTAGCTCAGGGCGAATCTTGCTCAGCAAAAAAAGACCAAATTAAACCCAAAATAATCAGAATAAAGGAAATAATAAACATCAGAGAGGAATTCAATGAAATAGAAAACAGAAAAAAAGAATCAATAAACTAAACATTGGTTCTTTGAAGAGATCAATCAAATTGATAAACCTCTAGACAGACTTATCAGGAAAAAAGAGAAGACATGAATTACTAATATTAACAGTGGGAGAAGTGACATCAATACGGATTCTACAAATATTAAAAGGGATATAGGTGTATTATTTTCCTATCGCCGCTGTAACAAATTGCCACAAACTTAGTGGCTTGAAACAACACAAATTTATTCTCTTACATGTCTGGAGGTCAAAAGTCTGAAATAGGTTTCACTGTGCTAAAATTAAAATGTCTGTAGGACTGCATTCCTTCTGGAGGCTTAAGAGGAGAATCTGTTCCCTTAAATTTTCCAGGTTCTAGAGGTCACTGAATTTCTGAGTGCCTTCCTGCATCATTAAAGTTAACGGCATACCATATTCAAATCTTTATCTGATCCTGACTCATGCATCCCTCCGTCACTTATAAGGACCAGTGTGATTACACTGGATTTACCTGGATAATCCAGGATAATCTCCTCCATCTCAAGATCCTTAACTTAATCACATCTGCAAAAGAAAACTGAAAGCTTATGTCCAGGCAAATATTTGTACAATAATGTTCATAGCAGCTTTATTTGTAATGGCTAAAAACTGGCAAACAACTCAAATGTTCATTAACAGGTGAATGGATAAACAAACTGTGGCATACCCATTCAATGTGATACCACTTATCAATATAAAGAAATAAATCATTTCTACATGCAGCAACATAGGTTAATCTAAAAAGTAATTATGCTATGTGAAATAAGCCAGACTAAACAAAAAAAAATGCATATTATATGATTCATTTACATGGAATACTAGAAAAGCAAACCAATCTATAATGATAGAAAGCACTGTCAGCATTGGCTTGGGGACAGGGCTGGGGCAGGTATGGTGGGAAGTGGCAGGAAGAAGGGATTTCAAAGTGAGGACACTTTGTGGGTTGATGGATACATTCATTATCATGATTGTGGTGATGATTTCATAGGCATATCCATATGTCAAGGTTTATTAAATTGTACACTTTAAATATGTGCAGTTTTTATATTAATATATTATACCTCAATAAAGTTGTTTCAAAAGCAAGACATTCACGAGAAACTCACCCAGTAACCTAAAAAACAGTTAAATTTAACTAATATTTCTTATCATTAAATGTCAGTGAAAGAATATATGTACATGTATACACATATATTTATTAAGCTAATTCTGAGTTATTTACCTTGTCATGAAGTTAAAATAAACAAAAAGAACCCATATATGAATGCCTCAGTAGTAGATGCTTCTGTATATGTGTGTTGATGAAGTTCTATTTTTAGTACAGTGAATAAGCATGCATTTTTTTTTTGCAAAGCCTTCTGCAATCCAAGTCTGCACAGAAATCAAACAGCTTATGAGAGCACATCAGAAAACAATCAACTAACTTTGCTAAAAGCAGAAGAAGCACTGCTGGAGCAAGTGGAATAGGAAATATGTGGGTTAGCCTTAGGCTGGAACTTTAAATAAATCATAATTCCTAGCAATAAAATATAAAGAAGTGATTTATATATTCTAATCCTTTTATTCTATCTTCTAAAACCTGTTGAACCTGTCTCATAACCCTCAAATGCATTTTCAATTAATTAAGAGGCTTTAAGAAAAAAAATCCTCATTAAGATTTGCCAATCCCTTCCTCATTCTAGCTCCATAATGAATCTCCAATAATCTGTAGATATATTCCACCCTTCTCCTAATCCAATGTGAGGAAATATACTAAGCATCGTGCCTGGGAAGAAAAATGGACTATTTGGAAAGTTTCCATTTTGCTAAATGAAGTCATAGGCTCCATCTACACCTTCTCCTGTTCCGCCATCTACACTTGACCCTATGCTGACCCTCCTGTTTTATAGTTAGAGAGAGATAAGTTGACCCTTAAACTCTCCATTTGCCACTCAATGTCCGCCTGCTCCTGCAGTTGAGTCTGCCCCTTCCCTGCCTCTGGTCTCAACACTGCGGGATTAATAGTCTTATACACATACCAGTATTTGTCTGTCGGCCTCTGGAAGGTACAAGGGCAGGCCTGAGGCATTGGTAGCAATAGAGGAAAATGCTTAAAAAAAAAAAAAAACTAAACTAAAACATTAAAGAAATTCTCAGTAATTCAGCAAATTATCTTTTAGTGAATTAAATTTTAGTGAATTTGTCACTCATTAAATTGGTCTTTGGCACATTGGTGATTTAAGGATCAATCAAGTATGAGAGTCAGTGGGGGATAGCCAGCTGCAGAAGTTGAAAGACCAACCTGTCAACCCGCCAATGTTAGAGCCTGCAGCACTTCTAGTGGAAAAGCCCAAGAACGGGTCCCAGCAGTGATATTTCACTCGCATGTGAGCTGAGGGTCCTTCAAGTGTCAGGCAACATTACTCATCAGTCTGCCAGGAAGTGCTCTCTGCTAAAGGAAGGCAGGCTGGGAGCCTTGGTGTTCTGCGGATTAAACAGAACCAAGGAACTACAGTATGCTTGAGGTGGGCATGTATCCCTTCCATTTTACCTGATACTACAACTGACCATTGTAGTTATGTGAGTACAAGATTATCATGTCATATATTCAAATTCTCTACTCTTAATAATGAGGCTGGTAAAAGAGAGATGCAACCAGGTAGAATCCTATGGGCTAGTGATTGGAGAGAATGGTGGAGGCCAGGGTTCAAGTCTCGGGAGAAGGGCAAAGAAGCTTCAGGCAGAAGCTTTCCTGGGGTATTAGCTTGATCCCTGAGCATTAGCCAAGGAAACTCTTTTTTATTTAATGGAAGTTCCAAGTAGAATTATTATGGAGAGGTGAGAGCTATAGCTCACACCTACCAAGGCTCCCTAATATGCATGGACCTAAAGAATGTAGGCCTTGTTGGCTATGGTTTTCTGTCTCCAATTTGTCTGTTTTGAGCCCTTTTATTTGTGCTATCAACTTCTCTAAATCCTGGCCTGCTATTGGAATAGCCACAATCACAGTGAGAGAGATAAAAGCTGGTATAATGAAGAATATATACCGATTAAATGCCTGGAGAGAATTAGAGGATGTCAATTTTTTCCCAAAGAAATGACTGATACACTAGGTGATACAGCACTGGAGATACCCCTCAGCTTACAGTTTTCTCTGCATTTGTTATTGGCACGGGAGTGGGTACTAAATAGAACTATAGAAGTACCCAGAATTTTTGAAAAGTGTCCACCAAGAGAAGAATATGAATTAGAATTGTTTAGTCTTATATCATGTGATCTTGGAAGCCAGAGGACATAAAGACCTGGGTCTGGAGATCTGAGAATGATTCATATCAGGGGGCTGAATTAGGCAACCTTGACTAATGAGTGTGAAGACCAATGTGCAGGTCCACTGAGACCAGACTCCACGGTGCTTGGTGGTCAAGAGCAGGTATAGAAAACTCTTTGGTCCATCTGGTCTAGATGAATATATTCTATAAAGTGTGGGTCATTATATCAGATGGGCATCACCAGATGACTCTGAAGCCCAAATTCTATATGCTTTATATTGCAGGTATCCACCTGTATTATGCCAGAGCACAAGTAGAGTGCCAAACATAAGCTTCCCTGGGGAGAGACAACTTAATTGATTAACATTCCCTTTACAGCCTTGTCAAAGATGGTCCTGAGTTGCACAAAGCACTCCTGTGCCTAACTTTGACCAATTATGTGTCCAAAAGACAGCAGCTAGGTCTAACTGTGCTTCTACCCTCCCCAAGGTAAATCCTTTAGCCCAAGGTTCTATCTGCATGTTATTGCTGGAAGTCGGTCCCTCGTATTATGGTCTTTAAAGAAGAGTGTCAGTCACCATGTTTGTTCTGGTTCTCAGTTTGTTGGAACAAGGCTGCAGAGTCTGGCATTGGCTGTCTTTGTTGGAAACCCCTAGTTTTGATGGAGAAGTAGGTTTTCTCCATCTGTTTTGGGGTGTCTTTCATTGGCAAAAGAATGCATTATCAAATTTGTAGTTCTTTTTATGAAATTTCCACATTGAGAAAGGTCCATATTAGGCCTTTTGGAATCATTCTCAAAAGACAGTTTTAGAGAGTTGACAAGTTTTTCCTGTGGGCATGCACCAGAAATTCCTTGTCTGTAAAAACCTTTAGGTTTTCATTTGATGTTATATTATGCAGCTCATGGATATTGTTAATTAAATGAGCCAAAATTTGTGTGTACCTCCTGGAGCAAATGAGAACACACATTCTTTTAACAATTTGGAGAACAATATCTCTTTGAAGTGTGTGGTCTGGATTTTGAGGCCATGTAGCTGCCATATTTCTCAGCTCTGAAAAGACCTGTTAATTTAGTTTAGCTTGTATTTTTAATATGTTTTTCTAATTTACTATTAATACAGACTGGAAATTTAGTATTGCAAAATCATAAAACAGATGTGGATTTTGAATTATATAGTTTCATGTAAAATAAAAGAAAAATGTACATTCCATAGCCATGAAACACTTCAATAATGGTGTTAGAACACAGAACCAAAACCTTTTCAATATCTAACATAAATTAAATTGTACTTGTTTGTGGGAACATTATGTATAGTCCAATTATATATTTCCAATTTAGTGAAAGTAGTCTTATTACAGACTTCTTTTCCACTTCATATATTGAAAGTGGGCATGCCAATGATACAACTGATATGGAGGGGAAATTGACAATATCCAGAAAAATCACAGATATGTTTACTCTTTGACTCAGCAATCCCATTTCTAGGAGACTATCCTGAAGTTACACTGGCAAAGGTATATACCATGTGCACAGACTCATTAGTTGTAACACTATTTGTAATGGCAAAAGATTAAAAACAAGCCCATCAGTAGAGAGCAAGTTAAGTTACAATATCATCACACATGGAGTATATACACAACCACAAAGAAAATGAGGAGGGTCTCTGCATAATGATGGATTGTGATCACCAGGATACATTAGCTGAAAAAAACTAGGTGCATATCAGTGTACACAGCAACCCATGTTTCATCATCAATAGTGATGTGCTATGGAATTCACAACCACTAGCCATTATGTTTATCTTGATGCAATACAAAATAAATCACATAGCATCACCTGTGAAGTGTTCCTGCAAAAAATGTTTAAACTGAGTCTCATTAAGTCTTTAGGTCTAATGACCAGTTTACATGAAATACAGGAACAAAGGAACATGTTACAGGAGACACGAGGAAGCAGTCAGACCAATGCAGAGGGTGGGACACTCTACAACACCTGGCCTGTTGTCTTTAACAAGGAAATGTCTTGGGAGAAGATAAAGAGGTTGTGATAAGGATGATTCTAGTTTAAAAGAAAACTTAGACTTTAGAGCTTGAATTGATTCTGGTTTTAGACCAACCAACTCCAAAATACATTGTGGAAGGAATTAAATATGGACTAAGTATTAGATGGCTATGAAGAATTAGGGTTAATTTTATTGGATGTGATCATGGTATGGTGATTAGGTAGAGAGGGGTCCATTTTCAGAGATGCCCCCAGAGGTATTTAGAGTAGAAATGCTGTGTTGTCTGTAATTAAAATACTTCAGAGGAAAATAGTTAGAGCAAATTGTGCAGAATGTTAAAAATCATGAAATCTAGTGATGAGTATATGGTGGGGGGTGTCATTTTATTATTTCTATCTTTATGTATGTTTGAAACTTTTCATTTAATAAAAAGCTAAAAAATAAAGCTGAAACAAAGAAACACCAATTGATGTGACTTCCCTGGTCCTTCCTTTCCCCCTCTTGATGCCTGGGAGCCGACATGCCCTGGAGCAGCTGCCTTGACTCCTCCATAAGTAGAAGCCACAGATTGAAGTTGGCAGAGTCGTGCCAGCCTTGGGCCATCAGCCTACCAGCACTGGACCTTGCCTAACCAGAGAGAAATAATTATTATAATTAAGCTAGTGGAAAAAATTTAATTTTAAGTGTTGTAAATTTGCAGGTTGTGTCAAGAAACGAGATATACATTCTGAACCTCTGAACTCCCACTCTGCCCTCCCACACCTTCGAGACTAAATCTTAGACCTAATGGGACATGCAGAAGTAGGGGTCTGTGGAAGAACTCACTGCAATATTCGGGACCTTGTTAATTCCTAATAAAAGTTGCCAAAGAGTTTCTTTGATTTGTCTCACTAATGATCAGATGACCTGCCTCCATGTAGGTGGCTTATAAAATAGAAGTGAAGCTGCCCCAAGGACTCAGAGTCAGTGATAAAATTTTATATAAATATCTTTTCCAAATAGTACATTTCACCTACACTGATGAAGGGGAAGTTATCATGAACCAAAGTATCTCGATATAAGAAAGATATTTAAAAAAACCATGAATAGAATATATGTGTAAAATGTCTTCTTGGCAGGATCCTGATTGGCGTTAATTTATGAGCGTAGTTTGTAGTCTGTGGCAAAAATGATAGTTAAACATTTAATTTGTTTGGGAGTTTTTCCCAAGGATATTATTATAGGATCACTTATTTGGTGCTATAAAAATTTTATATTTCAAGACGTGTTTGATGTGTCTAAGACATGTAGTAATGTTAATACCTTCCAACCCTCTAACAGCTCCTCATTTTTAATGCTGAGTTTGCTCCCTGAGTCCTTGTGAGGAATAATATTCTGGACAATGATTGTTCATTAATATAAACAAACAGATTGTAGGAAGAGTATGCTTCCCATCAAAAACCAAGCTATGATCAGAGACTAAAGCGGTAATTAAAACCTGAGCAGGACCCTGATACTGGACAGAATTGTAAAGTGGATGTCTTACATTCAGCATTCTCACCCTCATTTTTGGAGTCATCCATCTCCCTCACATATCCATTCCACCCTTATCCCCTTCCCCAAGTGCCAGCTGCTGTCTAGGTACTCAGAGCGTCTTGGCACATTTCAAATACCAGTCATGGTGTTTTGGTACCAACATAGCATCATTTGGATTCCTTTCTGAATCTCTACCTTTTCATCCACATCTCCCATAATCCAAAATGTGATTGCTGTAGAATTTCATCAGAAGACTTATGGACACAAGTAATTTGTCTGCACAAAGTCAGGATTGTTGCCTCAGTGGTAAAATTCTATGGGGATAAGATGAGACAGGGTCCATCATATGATGCTCCTTGTTCAGTCTTACTTTGATCTACTCACTAAACAATTCATCTTCAGCAGAACTGAGGGTGCAGAGGCAATTGGGAGTGGGTTAGAGAGGAAAGTCAAATCAGAAATGGGGAAGGGGTAGAGGAGAGCATATTTAGATTGAAAAATAAAGCAAGATTTTTCTTTTTGAATTGATTTGCATTTATTCACAATATTTATTTTCAAATAGTATTAAAGAAAAACATAAAATTTCTATATTTCCTAAAGGGGAACCTGAGAAATAGTGCATTGGCCCTGATCAAAAGTAATGTTAACAAATGTCTAGACTATTTGTACACGTTTATTTCTCTTTATTTTAGTTAAATGATAAATTTACTCACTTGCAACTAGCTCTGATTGTCTTTTCCTCATTTTACAGTGACTAAAAATTATAATTAATAATTATATCTATTTTACCTAGCTGTCTTTGGCAGTATTTGAAAGTGAATACAAAATTTCTGGAAAAAATAGAAACAGACACATGGCTGATATATGAATGCACACAATACTATCTCAAGATTTTCATTGATTCCTTCTTTCGTGGTGAGATTTCAGGCATGAAATTGGTTTTGGCCAACATAAATTTTGGCAACATACACTTGTAGTTCTCCTAATAAATCAAACTATCTCATATTTATGGTGCCAAATATATTCTCGACTCACTTATGTCAGTAGTTGCTAAAACTATGGTTCCATGCCTTGAGGTGGCATTAGCAGGTCCATGATAAGAAGAAGTGCAACACAATTAGTTTTTCATGAAGTTAGTTTTATTTATTTTGACTGTTCTTTATTATGATGGCATTCCCTTCCTTCTTTTTAGTGTTGAAATAAATCCTTCCCTTTATGAAACAATGGAGTCAGTAGATGGTAATTGTTTTAATGTGTGCTTAGTGTTCTAATTTAACAAAATAAAAAGATGGAAATCTTGTGTCTTTACTCATTTTTTTCCACTAGAAGAGGACAGATTTTTACTTGTATTGGAAATCCAAAAGTCTGCGACCAACTGCTCCATATATTATCTGCTTCAAATGTTTTCTGGGAGGCGACTGAAATCAGACTAGAGGCAGGAGAGAAAAGAATAGAATCACAAAGATGGTTTTCCAGTTGTAAACTGGCATTTCCAGTTGTCAACTACTTGACAATAATACTTTTTTAAAAAAAGATGTTTCTGAATTGAAAAGACCAGAGCTTCTGAGTAAATTTAGAAAGCATTTTCTCCATTTATCCAAAGGAGTTTTAAGAGCCTGTCTTACTTTTGGGCTCTTCACTGTGACTTCAAAGTAATAATTTTCAGATTAATAAACCAGAGTCTGTCTTCAGAATTATCAGTTTTTTTCTTTATTAGGAAATCTGAGCTTAGCCAGAAACCAGCTATAGAACATAAGACAGAAAAAGGAGGAAAAGCCTGACAATGTGAGGCAATGCTTCATCATTTCAGTATGTGCAATTTACCATTTACACACACTTCTTAAAAGCAGAGAGCTGGGATGATGCTGTCTGCAAGAAAAAAAATGTGTAATTAAATGCCCCTCATTTTATTATCTTCAGTAAAATTTCATCATTGTATAACATTTTACTGTTATTCTTTGCCTTCACCTGTTTTGTCTCCACTTCCCCCCGCCCCCCCCCCCCCCCCCCCCCCGCCTTTAGAATCCTTAGTTTGAAGTCCTGATAATTCTTTAAAAGATCTAACTGAAAAAACTTCTTGTTATTTTTAAGGACAGAGAATAGTCAGCATTTTATACTTTAAAAAAAATATGCTTGTGGGTATGGACTTAAGCTTCCACATCAATCAATATTTTTGGAAAATTTTGTAAGAAACACTGCCTAGGCACTCTAAGGATAGAATTCCAATTAAATGTCAATACCAACCTATTAATATAAGTTTTCAAAAATAGTTTATGTAAAACAACATATCAATTTTGTGATGTTTTGTGAACAGAGTTCAAATGTCCCTTGATCTGTCCAATTCATAAATATCATTTTTGGTTCTCTCTCCCTCTGTCCTCCCTCCCTTCCTGTCTCTCTCTCTCTCTCTTTTTCTTTAATTCTTCCCTTCACCTCTCCAGCCTCTAGTTTAGTTCCCTTTAATTGGTTATTGATTTAATGAATGCATATTCCCCGCCCCCCCCCCAATTCCAGCAGCCTGGTTCCCTGGACCCCATGCCGTGTCTTCCAGGATCCCTGGCTTTCTTTGCATGGGACTGTCCTGTTCCCCACCAGAAGCCCCCGTCGCGGCACACTTGCGCGCAGAGGGAGGAGCCCGCGAGGGGCCCCGAGCTGTTTGGTGGCCGCGTGGGGAGCTGGGCTTGGCTCGGAGCCTGGAGGCGGGAGGTGGGCGGAGGACACCTCCGCTGCGGTTCGGAGGAGAGATACAGCAGCCCCAAGGACACTCGGTAGAGGAGCTGCTTCCAGAGGGCGCAGTAGTCACCTGGGAGCAGTTCGCGGGACCGGTTCGTCTGAGGGGAGCTCCTGGGAGCTCAGCTGGGGCGCAGGACGGAGGGGGGTGGGGCTGAGGGGCCCGGATACTAGGGGCCCTGGGGACATATCAGGCTGAGGCTTGGCCCCGAGCCCCAGCGCGTTTTCTGGCAGATCAAGACGGGAAGCCTCTCCATTTCTCAGCATTCGTTGCCCCAGCTTCTCCCGGCTCGATTCAGCCGCCAAATCGCAGCCGCCGGAAAGACCACTCCGAGGAGAGCATACACCCCTGGACCTACTTCTCCAGAGGGTGGTGGGGTTTGCTCAGGGTCACAGAGGAGCGGGGGACTGACCCATCCCTCTAGGAAAGGGCTGGAAAGTGCCAGAGAACCCGGCAGGGTGCGAGCCGCCGTCGGGGCTCCGGAGGCGAGGGCACTGCGCTGGGCTCGTAGATTCCGGGGCTCTTGCGGGTGCCTGCGTTGATTTCGAGCGCTCTCTACTCATCCGCCGGGTGTTCCAAGTCTTATCTCGGCGTCCGCCTCTGTGCAGACTTCTGCTTCTGTTTCTTAAGATCCCCCTCCCCATCCCCCAACCGGAAAGACTGGCACTAACTGCAGGTGCCAACCCCGAGTGGTGAGGCCCGGCGGTCTCCGTGGAGAGCTGCGCCTAGAAGAGAAGACGACTGATAGGGCTGGGATCCGAGCTGCCTTCTGGTCCTGGGGTCCCCATGCTCTTGCCATGGCTAACGGGACTTGGGACTGGAATGGTCTTCCTGCATTTCGTACAGAAACTCCTGTTTCCTTACTTCTGGGACGACTTTTGGTACTTGCTGAAGGTGGTACGCTATGGAATTCGGCTGGAGATGTGCAAACTGAAAGGGGAGCTGGTCACTGTCCTGGATAAATTCCTAAGCCATGCCAGGAAGCGGCCCCAGAAACCTTTCATCATCTATGAGGGAGACATCTACACCTATCAGGATGTGGATAAAAGGAGTAGCAGAGTGGCCCATGTCTTCCTGAACCATTCCACGCTGAAAAGGGGGGACACCGTGGCCCTGCTGATGAGCAATGAGCCCGACTTCGTCCACGTGTGGTTCGGCCTGGTCAAATTGGGCTGCGTGGTGGCCTTCCTCAACTCTAACATTCGCTCCAACTCCCTCTTGCATTGCATCCGTAGCTGTGAGCCCAGAGCCCTCGTGGTGGGCGCAGGTAGAGTATGGGGTGTGGTCTGCTTGTGCAGAATGGCAACGCTGCCCGTCCTGCCGCCCTCCTTTTTTGTTAGAACAGTTCACAACTAATACTCTGGGTGTGCGATGAAGAGTGCATGTTACGGGTACAAAATAATTTTATAATTCTATGACTGGCAGTTTAATCACCCCTCTTCTACTTCGTCTACTTAATCTGTTGTAGATTAGTAAATATCAAGCTAGCTTCAGACAATTTTTCTGAAACCTCTGCTCCTTACTATTTTGAGAGTGGGGGAATTGTACTGTTATTGATACCTTCAGTGAGTGCAAGAACACAGAAATAGAACCTGTAAGTTCTAAATTTTGTCAGATCTGACAAAATTGTTCGATGAGTTGGAAAGTTATCTTAATTTCATTGTGGAAAACCTACCTGCCTCTAACATTAACACTATCAAGGTTGACTACATTTGCAGAGCAAATATGTTTAATGTGAGGTGCATGAATTCCTATCTTCATGTCTGCTCTTATTTTGCACTGCCTGCGACAAGCTAGGATTTGTCTAGCAAGGTTGGGCTCCCATCCCCCAACCAGTCAGCAGGCTCTTGGTGGACTTCAGCCCTCTTTCTTTCTTCCTCCACCCCCATCTGTGCATCGTTTTCTTTCTTTCAGTAAGTTCTAGCCTTCTTCCCCCTCCCTGTGGAGTTGGGCTTTGGATACAAACTTTTGTGTAGGCTTTTGACACTGAACTACAAAGAGAAGTCTTTGGTTGAGTGCCTAATTAACAAAGAACCTAGGAAGATGGGTTGCATAACAAAGTGGAATTGAAGTATGAAAAGTGATACTTATTTGGTATAACCTAAATGGTTTATGCCTGTTCTTCTTGCATGGGGATAGGAAGGTGGAGGATGAGAAGGACCCATGGAAAGGACCTTAGTGAAAATATTGAAGTATTTTAGATTAGTAGATACATACTGACACCACATATAGAGTTTTTAGATTCACAGAGCGGTATGGAAAAATGATCTACATTTATACACCTGTGATCTCTAAAGTATAGAACTTTCCAGGTAACCTTGATCATATAATAATTGCACATTACATGAAAGTGAGTAGGCAAAATTCAGTAAAAAGGTTAGTTATTCAAGGCTTTAACTTTTGCTTGTTTCTGTTGTCCTTCCAGCTCAACTTCTGACCCGATAAAGTAGCAAAATGTTTACTCTCAAGCACTGATTTTATCTTATTTAAGAAAGTCTCTCTTGTGTATTTTTTTGTTCATTTTTTTCATTCAAAAGTCATATCCTCCAAAATTGAAATTCAACCTCTCACCTTGGAAAGAGGTTAACTAGTGTGATGAAATTTCTCTGAACTGTAGCAGTAAGTAGGATAAATGAGTCACACAGAATTTTGATAGCATGAGGAAACAAGGTTTACCACTGTGCACGGGTAAGTGATAATGTGAATGCAGCAGAAAAAGCATCTCAGTTCATTTCTGGATATATTCTCACATTTTATTCCACTTCCATATTATTGCTCAATCTAATTTAGTTTGCAGTTTCTGGACCAAGTCTAAGCCTGAAACTGTGGTAAAAATTGATAAAGTCATAACGTCTCTTTCGAAGAGCAAACTAAGAAGGCCACAGTTCCCTGAAAAGATTTCTGTGGCCATGATGTTGTTGGCAATCTGAGAAACATCCCACAGCTGGTCTCCTGAGGGATTCCTCTTTAAGTGCATAGGGCTGGTTACCTCTCAAAATAGAGCATTCACACTTTGCTGTTGACTGAGTTTTTGCCTCATTAGGACCAATTAATTTTCCGGTTTTACTTGTGCCAGCTTTTGCTTTGCTTGCCAATAGCTAATTGAATTGTTTCCTTGTTTTTGGTTTTAACACCAACAGTCAGTTTTTGTATATAAAAGCCACTTTGGGATGCTGGAGTTTTAAGCCAAAACCATTCATTTGATTTGCTCAGTAAGTAGGTAGCTGGAGAAATCCACTTTAAATCTCACTAGTAGTTCTTTTTAGCACACCTCCAAAACATATAAATTACATCTATTTTTCAAAGATAGGACCTTTCTATTTCAATTAATTCCTGGATTTGGGGTTTTTTTTTTTTTTTTTGGTAAGACATGGCTTAGATCACAGTCACTTTTCTGTATTTGAAGCTCTTACCCTGAAATACTGTATTCTTCGCATCTTGAGCCTAATCAGTGAATAAGATATACATATAGTTTTAGAACTTTAAATTTCAGAGGTCTTAGATTCTCGTAGGATGTTTCTGATGGAGATGACTATTAAATCATTATATCCCCAGGGAGAGTGTATCGAAGTGGCAAGACCACTGAAGTGGTTTAGACAGAGATAAGCCGGACAGCCCTGGATTTCATTTATAGTCTGCCACTTCTTAATTGTCTGACTGAAGATAAGATCATCAGCTGCCTTGGGTCTCACTTTACTTACTTGTAAAATGGTGATAATACCACCTACTTCACAGCATAATTCTAAGGATTAAATGCCGTAGCTTCTGTAAAGTGGCTAGCCAAATTCTTGGTATGTACTAATTAGATCCTTGGTGAATTGAAATAATTGCTATTATTATTATAGAGTCATCTGAGGCTTTTAATAAGGGATGTCATTTGGATTTTGCTGCTGCAACCTCATTTGGTGTTAGCTATAAGAAAGACTAGTAAGTCATTTATTTGGAATAGAATCTTGAGCGCTTTACTTTGATATGTTTTAGCAAAATTTTATTTTTCAGAAGTTATATAGAACCAGTTTCAAACACATTTTACAGGCAAGCCAGACAATGTCCATGGTCACAGATGAAAGTTCAGTTATGGCAGGTATCTGATAATTCTGTGTCCAGGAACAAGTCAAAGGAAAAGAAATCAACTAAGTCACCAGGCAAATGTTATTCTAGTTGTTATTGTCGTTAACAATAATATCAACAGTTGCCGTTTACTCAAGGCTGACTATGTAAAAGGTACTCCCACTGATTCTCAAAGGCAGGTACTGAGCTATATGTTGGAAACTGAGAGGGAACGACGTTCACCTAGGGTGTCTAGGATGTCACAACATAGTAGGTTGCAGAGCAAAGACTCAAAACCTGGTCTCTAATATAAGACTCTGTGTACTATATAGCCCAATTGTTTCTGGGGCTCTCAATCCCCTTTTGATATAACTACGAAAAAATATGCATTCCAGTTATACAAAAATAGTAAAATAAAAGTTTCCATTATTAAGACATCAGGTTTTTCATACACAAATAACTAGAAAAAAATTAAAATGTTTATAAAACTATGATTCTTTTCTCTCATAGTCTGAAGACTCAAAAATACTTGCAAAGAAGTTTTATATCCGTGTAGTTTGGTTTAGAAGATATGTCAAGCAGCGTCTCAAATTTCCCTGGAAGATTTCAGCACTTATTGAAAATTAAATAGTCTTAGATTAAACCTAGTCCTTTCCCCTCAATATTTCAACTCTGGTATTTCTAATAGTGCCTGCTGCCAAGATGATCATCTACCTATAAATGATTTTCTCTTAGAACAAACAGAAAAATGTTGGGATGCTTGTGTATCATTTAAAAAGTCTATGTAATTATATCCTTTGATATAGTTACCCATAATAATAATAATGTTAATAATAAATAATAATAATCCCTCCCATTTTTAAAGTACTTTATAAATGACAAAGTGTTTTTACACATATTATTTTATGTGACTCTCACCACAGCCATGGCCTTTTTTAAAGATGAGGAAAGCATGGTTTAGAGTGGGCAAGTAATCTCCTCAAGCTCGTACATCTAGGATAGGCAGTGTGGGAACTGGAGCCTGGATCTTCTGATGCTAAATCATACAAGCCTGTTGGGGGCACCTTTGTCTTTGTCCTCCTTTCTCCTACTGTTCATTCCCTCTTCTCCATCTTTTCCCTTCCTCTCCCCTCCCCCTCTTCCATTAAATCCTCCTGGCTCAAGTGTGCTATGGCTATTCACAGTGACCCAATGGAATGGTAAAGTTCTGTTTGCCAATTCACGAATGGATATTTGTGTGCCTTTGAGAATAGGCCAAGAACTCAGATGTGAGCTCTTTGAGCTGAGGAAGTTTGTTTTGTTCACTGCTAAATGCTCAGAACTTGGCACAAAGGAGACGCTCAATAAATATTTATTGCCTGGATGAATGAATAAATGAATGAATGACCTAATGAAAACCTATGAGGTACATATGGGCATTCAGTAACTTTTTATTTACTTGCGTATTTTTGCTAATAAACTGACCCTCTGCTGTCCATTTGGTAACTGACTTTGACAGTAGATCTATCAATGGAATTTCTTTGTTGTGTCATTTTACATCACATCAATGTTGCAAAGTATTAGAATCATGACTCTCCAAAGTATAAAGTGTTTTAGACACACTAAGCATCCACGAGGTTTCAATTTACCTGCATTTTTTGCACTCTCTCCTTTCTCAATATACTACATATTAAATAATTAAATTATAAATGGACAACCAAAAAATATATATTAATATTATCCTGAACTCCTTTACTTTAGATTCAATAGTATTTTGTGTCTTAACATGTTTGAAAGGGTTTTGTGTTTCTGTTCACAAGAAGTGAAAATCCTATGTCGGCTCTATAAACTACCGTAATGCATGCAGCCTGGCCCTGTTAGTTTTCATGAACTGTTGCATTCAGACTGTGCAGGGCAAATGTTCCAGTTAACAATTGAGCCATTGTAATTCCCCAAATGACTTTCAACCGTAAAGGCCTCTGCTTTTTAAAGACCAAGAGGAAGAGTTAGAGGAAAAATAAAGACCCTTTAAGTTTTATAGAAAGTAATATGTATTCAGATAAGACATGGCTCATGAGAACTTTTATTACTTTATCTATGTACTATGATATTCTCACAAATATCTATTTTCATTTTAAGGGCATTTCTATATTTTTACCTGTAGTTAGTAGGATGAATGGCTGTTTTGCATTTTTTTTTTACCATTTTAAACTTTTAGGTCAAGAATTACCTCTATTCCAAAAGAAAATACCTGATTTTGATATTAAGTGGTTTCATGGTTCACTAGCTGGAAAAGGCAGTGTTCTAAGCACTGATGCATACATGTTTTGTTCTTTGCTGATCATGGGGACCCTGACCCTGGAGTTCTGATTTACAATATCTGCTGAAAATATGTTTACTGTAAAGGAATGATGCTTGAATACAGGCAGGAGCAAAAACAATTGAAAGGGAGGTTGTGCCTCCTCAGAGACGTAGCAAGGCTGAATGGGAGAAACACATCATAGAGTCAGGCAAACATGGGCTTGAATCCTAACTCTGCCATTAACTGACTGCTAACACATAGCAGGTGATCAATGAATACCATTGGGTCTTGTGAGAATTAAGGGTACAGCACAGTGCCTGGGCCATAGTATATATTCAATAATTTGTTGCCATAATTATTTTAAATTACATGGTGGCAGAGACATATACACAAAGTAAGAACTCAGTCTTTGCCCGAACCTCTTTGTTTGGGATTTGCTGTGGCCAGAGGGCTCTATAGAGGGAGGTCCAGGCAGTGCAGTCATATCTACTTCCCAACCCTCGGTGGTCAGGGCTGGAATGCTGTCAGACACAAGTTAGGAGCTAGATGGTTAGCTGCTCTCTGGCCAAGAAGAGGAGGATTCTTCCATTTATAACCAAGAAGACATGTGGAAAATAGCCCTGATGGGGTCTGAATCTTGCAGAAATACCATTTTGGATTTGCCTTTTTAAAAAAATATAATTTACTTACTGATTAGTCTAACTGTGCGTAGGGAGCTTTTCTGTGCATTTACTTTTCTAATTTTCACCACTTGGTCACGGAAAAAAAGTAAGCCAGATACATCATGCCATTGTGGTCCCATTGAATAATAATTATTCATTGACAATAGGGGATGTGTTGGAAATAACGTCAAATGAAGTGTTCTACTTTTTATTTTCTTGCACAATTTTACCTATAATAAATACACTGTCTCTTCCCCAAATGATGTGGGGGCAGCTGAGAGTGAAAACACAGAAACTCACTTACAAACTTGTGTGTATATTTTCAGGGCAGTTAATAAAATCGTTTCAGGGAAGAATGTTATCACAATTGAAAGGCTTGTACTCCTGTGCACTTCCTAGGGTTGTTATGATTATTAATACACTAATATTTGTAAAAGTAGCTGCCACTATTCATGATGCAATGAGTTTTTGGCCTGATATGACGTATTAGTATCTACATCATGATATGAATTGCCTTAGGATATTGCTTACTTAAGCATCAGTTTTCTTAGAAACCATAGCCTGCCTATGCATTCTATGAAAATCCTGTTGAGCTGCTCTAGGTAGAATGGTAGTTATAAGCATGTGGTGAGATCTATAATTTCACTTTGGATTCTGTGTGAATATTGCTTTGCAGTATGGAAAGCTCAAGTTAACCATTTGTAGTTGAATTTCATATTAGTTTTATCAATGCAAAACATTTTAAAGTTTAAATGTTTGCCAACGTATTAAGAGCTACAAGCAGTACCTTTGAAAGTATTAGCTTGTTTTATGTCGAATAATAATTTAAAGAGTTTTTAATGCATTATGAATACATAATTCACACTAATGGCATATTAGAGGGCTATATTAAATTTTTACTCTTTGTATAGTCTCAGAAATGTGCATAAGAGATATAAAATGATGTAGAACCAAGAAATCAATTTGCACAAAAAGTGCTAAAGGATCATAAGCAGAGATCATAAATTACCTGTTTTTAGGCTTGCAACCGTACATAACGCAGTACCTTGCATGTGTGAGAAACAGTATTCTTGGAAGAAACTATTGCTTTGAAAAGAGAGATTGAGCCTTCTCCTGTAATGTAGACTTTGTTAAAGGTGACAGAATATTCAGCTGTCTCGTTTTCTTGTGGTAGCTTACTGTCATGACCTGCGTCTACGGTGGATCCCATAGGCAGAGCTCAATTCTAAAACGAGATATCTATCCAGCACTTACGGTGTGTGTGCCAGGCGCAGTCAGCCGAAGGATGGAGTAGGACACACATCATTGCTTTGAGGCGCTTATGGTTCTACAGGTTTCAATGGTAGAACACTTTACTAAAGAGTAAATCTTCATGAAATACAACCAAGTTTCCATGAAGTATTTAAACAAATGCTATTTTGTGTCGGGACTTACTATTCAGAATTTACTTTCAAAATGACACTAAAACTTTTCATTTTGTTAAGAAAGATTGACAGCAATAAATAAATAATGATTCTTTATCCCCTTCAAGACTTTTCAAATTTTTATTTCAATTTTCACTGTCCTCACACACATTTCCTACTGCTATTGAAGAAATAATTTGGTTAGATAAAATTCTATTTGAGAATTCTAAATATCTCAGCTTAAGTCAATTTAATTTTAATGTATAAAGGAAATTAAATTGTATCTCCTCTGATTCCTAGGCCTCTACTCATTTTCTTTTTCTTGTAAAAGTCATCACTCTTTGTCAATACTCAGTGTTTTTTAGACTCTACAATTCCGACAAAGATTTGGGGCCACAATGGATCATATTGTAACTTTCTTTGCTGAGACATACATACTAAGAACATCTTCAAGTTTGTGCTGTTAGTTTACAATTCCAGATGAGAGATTTGAAATTAAGGTCAGTTCAGAGACTTGTACTTATATATTCAAAATGCCAGAGAGAGTCCTTAAAACAAAATCAAGTACTAAAAATAAAAAAAATAGAAAGTCTAGATCATTTGCTTGTTCTACTTTTTCTTTTATTTATGACTTGTCCTTACCTCAGCATTCTTTGTAATTTTTCACTTCTCCTTCTTACCAAAGCAATCTGCATACAGCAGCATGCTGTGTATGCTTGGTGGAACTAGATATTTTCTCTGGACTTTTACAGTTTATTTGGATTTTCTATAAAATTGAAAATTAATTCAAAACATTTCAAGTCCCAATCTGCCTCCTCAACCCCGACTTATCAACTCTTCCTCATTGGCCATGTTTCCTTAGTTTTCTTGCAGGTTTTATTTGTGAACCACCTAGTCCCATTTGACATATTACTCTAGCTGCTTCTGTGTAATCAATGTGGGTTGTAGATTTTGAGGAAGTAAATCATGAGTTTTTCTCAAATGTATTGTATTATAGTAGAACTAAACAGTGGCTGACGGGTGGCTTTTTGAGATAACCAAATACTGATTTACATTTCCAGGAAAATGTTTAATGCAGTGCCCTGAATTTAGTTTCAAAACAGAATGTATCTTGTGATTATTTTTAAAGTTTTGTTAAAAAATTAGAAAAAAAATATAATTGTTTAGATGGAAATGTCTATGTTTACATGTACTTGAGCATTCTGACCAAGGTATATTTTACATTTAATAACATTGTTTTTTATCATTTTTTGTAAGGTAATGTACAGATTTTAGTTAATTAGATTTGGGTTCGAGTATCAATTCTACTGTCCACCAACTTGTGACTTTGTTGTATCCATTTCCTAGGGCTGCTGTAATAAAGTACCACAAACTGGGTAGCTTAAAACAACAGAAATTTATTCCCTCACAGTTCTGGGGGCTAGAAGTCCAACATAAGTGTCTACAGGACCATACTCCCTCTGAAGGATCTAAGAAAGAATCTTTCCTTGCCTCTTCCTAGCTTCTGGTGGTTGCTGGTAATCTTTGGCATTTCTTGCATTAACTCTAAAAGGCCAGTGGGGTATTAATGCTTAATATCCCCAAGGATGTTAATGTAGATTTTAAGATAAATAATATAGCACTCAGAAATCCCTTCTTTCTTAGAAAAGTATGACATATTATAGGAATATGAAAATAAAACTGGGGCACCCATGTGGAATATAAAAGTTGAACTTCACTGTTAGAGATCCATGTTAAAGTAAAAGAATGTTAAATTTTAAAAGAATGTAAAGAATCTAAGTAACTATTTATCTCTGTACTCTGGGAGAAAAAAAAAGATGTCTCACTTGCTTATACAAAAGACTCTTCAGGAGTGAGGATGCTCTGCTTCTGTGGTATCCCAGAGTGCCAGATACCTTAACACTTAATATTTCCTCCTCAAAGATCCACGCCCACCTTTTATCTCCCTTTTTCTCTACCACTACTCAAATGACATTTTCTCCCACATTCATGACCAAATTAAGAAGGTCTCTTCCTGGATTAACTCTACTTAGTCTCACCTCCTCAGTTGCTCTTTTGCTATCTGTACAGTAGATGCTTCCTGAGAGGAGTATCTTTTTTCCTTTCTGAAGACTGAATTTCAACCCAGACCTTTGATCTTGTGAGGACCCCTAAGTTCTTCAGGCCTGAAGACACCAGTGTTTCAGGCTTTTCTACTCCTCTGCCTTTTTTTTGTTTGACATTGCCTCTGTGACTGGGAACTAGGCAAGGAAAGGATTACTGAGAATCTGATCAATAACTAATATGGGCTGTCAAATGTTTTCCAGACAAGGAAAAACTAAATGTTCTGTTTTTCAGAAGTTTTGATGTCCCTGTTTTTGCAGATGTTGCCATCTTACAGTGCAACTTACACAGTTGCAGCAAGACTCCTGCAAAATGCGTCAGCTCCAAGTGTCCAAAAGTTACCAAGGACTTGTCATGTAATGGCATGTTACATTGAACTCTTTATGTAATGGTACCTCGAACTCCTTATGTATTGGCCTGCTTACCTGCTGCACATGTGTCCTGACTGAGCGCAGTTGTTACATGGTTGTAACATATCCTCTGCACTCTTATGTATAAAGTCTCCTCCGGCACTGAGCTGGGGGAGACACTGCTTTGGGAGCTATCTCCAGTGTTCTCCATTGCTTGTGCAAGCAATAAATCTTTTCTTCACCCACTTCAGCCTTGGTGTGCTTTTCGGCTCCACACTCACCAAGAGAGGAACCCATTGAGTTTGGTTACAGTTCTAGCTGGGCCTTGGATCCCAGTGTTGCTGACCGAGGTTCTACTCTCATCAGCCAGCTCTTACCTGCCATTGTCGCACCCTGCTCTGCACTGTGGATCTTATTGCCCTTTCCAGAAGGCATTCTTTTTCTCCTTTTGCTTTCAAAAACTTTTACCTTTAATTATTTCTGATCCAGAGAAAAGGACATCTCTAAATCTCCTCCCTTAACTTTTGGCTCTGGAATGGTCTCTAAGCCATAATGATCTTGTGATTCCAGAGTGGTCAGGGGATTCTCCTGAATGATACATTATGGTAGAATTATAATGTCACTGTCCTGACAGTGAGAGACGGATGGCTTTTTCGAATAATGAGCTACTGAGTTGTATTTCAAGGAAAATGTTTAGTGCAGTATCCTGAATTTCGATTTAAAACAGAGTATAAAAATGGAGTTTTACTTAAAAATTGGAAAAAAACATAATCTGGAAAATGGAGTCTCCAAAATTCAATTTGAATTTGTCTATTTGCAGTGATTAAATCAGGTGATAACCAGATTTCCCTTTCAGTTGGTCCTGTTAAAACAGACTCATAAAATGGCTGTGATATTACCTATCCAACATGAAAAGGAAATCAGCATTGTATTTATATTTTATCCCTGTTCTAACACACAAAAGAGAACACAGGTGAATGGTTTGAGATTTACGTTTTGTTTACCTATTCCTAATCCTTTGTTTTTTTAGATTTGCTTGGAAGTATAGAAGAAATCCTTCCGAGCCTCCCAGAAGGTATCAGTGTTTGGGGGATGAAAGATTCTGTTCCACAAGGTGTAATTTCACTCAAAGAAAAACTGAGCACAGCATCTGACACACCGGTGCCACGCAGCCACCATGTTGCCTCCAGCCTCAAGTCTCCTTGTCTTTATATTTTTACCTCTGGAACGACAGGTATAATCCATTTCTTCTTAAGACTTAAAAAGACTGCAACATATTTGCAAAGCAACAGTTTGGGGCAAGTTTCTGCCACGCATAGTCATCAAACATCTGAGAAAGCATGCATCCTAGAAGACCTTAGGTTCTTGGACCTTAGAACTCTCAAACTTGGCTGAAAAAGTTAATTGCTTTAAGTTGGCAAGTCACATGTGCACTAGGGCACTGGAATGTGTGAAGATTTTGACCCAGCCCAGTTCCTCAGAGTGTGAAATTTGGCCAGCTTCTTTGACAAGATCTTTTCTCTATTCATTAGATTCCTGACATATAAAATGAAGAGATTAGTTTAAATAGTTTCTAATTATCCTGCTGGATTAAAATAGTCTACTACTATTCTACTTTAAAACAGTTCTCTGTGTTTTTGGGTGAAATGTTAAATCCTAAACACAATCCAACTATAGCTGCAATTTAAGCGTCTGTAGCTGGTTCTCCCGATTTTCCTTAGGGTGATTGGAATGTGTGACAAACAGAGTCTTGAAGGCATTTCATGTTTGGGAGAAGATTCAAAAGAGAATCAAGTAACTAAACTTCTCTTTTCTTAGGTAAACAACAGCACACACACACAAAGAATAATGAAACTGCCTGAGAATTCAAAAGAAATGTTTAAACTTAATTGATTCTTAGGAAAAGTTGAATGGTGTTTATGGTAGGCTAAATAAGCTTTGGTAATTAGTTTGAAGATGACTGGGAGTTTGAATTAGACTTATTAAAAATATTCTATTATTAATTTCTTGTGCACAGGTAGTATTGTAAGCAAAACTACCACTGTGTAAGTAAACCTTTCTCACTTTTTTTCTTTTTTATTACTTGGAGCCTAACAGTGATGTCTTTTAGACTGGAGAGCAGACTATACTTTTGACTATGTTTAGAACAGTGGTGATAAATGAACTGGAATATGCTAATATGTATCAGGTTGTCAGCATAAATTCAGTTTGACATTGGACTTTGGAAGAGACTGTAAAGTTTTGGAAATGGTATTCTTTGAAACTTTAACAGAAGGTACTTAACCACGTTGTCTTTCTGGTTGTTTTCCTGTGCGAAATAGAAGGTGACACTGGCATTCAAAACAATCTTCACCACTCCCCCCTCCCCTCCACCCCTCTCCCCTCCCCGGAGAGAACAAGCTAGAGCAGACTATTAACAGCTTTTGTTCTTCAAGATTAAACCGGTGTTTTATACATTTGTACATCAGGCTGAAAGCAAAAGCACTACAAATTTTTTTCATTTGATATTTATTTGTATTAAAGTTATACAGCACAGAGATGAAAAATTCTAATCGTTTTAGAAATTTTAGAGAAAAGTACCCCACTTACCCTCCTATTTCTCCTTTCCCAAACCAGTGACATTCAGTATTTTTAGATCTTTCTTTTTATAATCACCTCCATATCTCTAAATAGAATGAGTATCTTACTAGATACTTAAAAGATACTTACTAAAAAGTACCTGCTGATTTCCCATGATGGAAGATGAGGATTTTGTCTTCTTTCATCACTCTCTCCACTCATTTCTTTCTCTCTGCTGCAGACACCTTTTCTCCCCAGCATCACCCTAATATTGTTTCATTATAAATTTTGCCTTGATTGGTGTCAGCATCGTAACTTAGTAAACACTATTGCTAGCTGAGCTCTATAGTATAACTAAATTATATTTATTTCCTTTCATGTAAAGGAACCTGGCATTAATCATTGTTTTTGTTTACTTGCTTAGTTTTTTATGCGCCTATAACTGGTTCATACTCATCCCTTTGTCGAAAAGGTAACTCACCTTTGACACTGACAAAATAGTCTGTATTTTGTCAAGCCCATGTTCTTGGCCACCTCTTTTCCAGAATCTTTGTCCCTGTTATTTCAGTCTTGACCAGTTGCTCTCCTGTCCTGGGTTCATTCTTCACCATTGTCCTGGAAATTCCCTTTGACTTTTTCTTTGTTCTGGTCCCCTAATTCCTAGATACTAAATTAGCTTCCTTGGTTTATTTTTTATTTTATCACTGCACTGCTTTCAGTAGCTGTCTGATAAAAGAGTATTTAGGAGGTAAGTTTTTACATATCTGAAAATGTCTTTTTGCTACCCTTACACTTGTTTGTATAGAATTTTCTGGGTTAGAAATGATTTTTATGCAGGGGTTTGAAGACATTGCTCTATTATCTCCTGACTTCCATTATCCATATTGAGAACTCTTTTTCTTTCTGATTTCTTATCCTTTACACAAAAACTGGTGTTTTCTTTCTTTCTTGGGATTTTTCAGAACCTTTTATGAGTCCCCAGTAGTCTATGACATCATGATGACTTGTATTGGGACTGGTCTTATTTATCTATTTTGCTGGTAAATTTGTAGGCCTTGTCGGTCTAGAAACATATTTTGCAATTTTAGGTACCTGAAAATTTTAAAAAAGATTGTTTTCTACATCCTCTTCTTTATTTCTGTTCTTTCTGCCCATTCTCTTCTTCTGTTACATTTGTTTATTTGTTCATTCTTTTATCTTAGGAGCTCCAACTTTTTGAAGATTGGCCCTCCTGGACTGAGTTATTAATTTTCTAATCTTTTCTATACCATTTCCTTCTTTTATCTTTTGATTAACTTTTTGAGAGATTTATCTTCTAACCCTTTTATTCTCTGAGTATTCCTCTTTTTGTAGCATGTTATTTTTGTATTATTGATACTTCATTGTCATATCTCTTGGAATATTAATGATAATTTTTTGAAAATTTCTCCTCTCTACCTTGTCTCTATTTTTTCCAACATCCTTTTCTCTTTTGGTTTATATTGGTCTCTTATTTTTTTATCCTAGAGAATTTTCTCAAATGTCTGGTGACCTTTGGCTGTCAGTTCATATTTAAAATGCAGACATGAAAACACACAAAAACCAAACCAAATCCTGACTAGAAGCTCTGTGTGCCTGAGTGGGACTTGTGGACTGGTTGGTTTCATTGTCCAGGACATTGTGTTTGGGGATTCATGACTCTCAGTGTCTTTTAGTTTTTATCTGTGGGCTATTCAGATTCCTCAGACAAGAATCTTGAAGGGTAAAACTAGTTAAGTGTTAAAAGGGAGCTGGAGGAGTATGCAGACTTTCTCTTATTCCCCCTATTTATTCAACCTCTCTTCTTCATGTTTCCAGAGGCTTGTCTTTTCTAAAAAATAAATCTCAGATCTGCCACCAGTGTGGAAGAAGCAATCTGGGGCTGTAATTTTGTTTTATTTTATTTTTTGAAATGTAAAGCAAATACCAAAAGCATTTATTGACATTCTTCCAAAATTGGTTTGTGAATGATCTTGTATAGGGAAAATTATACAAATATCATCTCCTTTTAGCTTAAAGTCCTGAGCAGTATGGGGTCTTGTAGAGAGGAGAGCAGAGCAACATACAGAATTGGGCATATGGTAGATGTCATGCTTTATGAATATAAAGCTATCGAAGAGTGTAACAAAATCACAGTGAGCTTCATTAAAGACTTAATTGATATTTTTTTATAAAAAAATCTCTCTCTTTCTTTCTCACTAATATAAACTGATGCTTTGCAACTCAAAACCGAGAGCTGACTTAAGCGATTATTATGGTAATAAATATGAGAATTTATATTAGTATGTCACCTAATATAAAAATCACTTGATTCTCACACACAAAAATATCTTATGATGTTGATAATGAAGGTGTTGGTGCAAGTTAGGAAGTGATACATAGAAGTGAGGCTTTGAAGAGTTAAATGATGGAAGTAGAGTCTGCCCAGAGGCCCTTTCAGCAGGTTATAAAGGAGCCCTTTGGATGATATTGAACATTTCCTAGCCATTTTTACTACTGCCAAGTCCTGTTTGCCCATGATCACCAAAATATTATATTCCTGGACCCAGGAACAAATTTAGAGTGTCTCTGAGTAAGAAAAAGATTGAGGTCAGTTTTTATACCATTCATGCTTCTTTGACCTGGGAGATTATGTGATATCTTGATGAACAAGGGGTGAGAGTTATATAGATTCCCTTATCTATGAGTTGGATGTAATTGCTTCTTAAACAGAACTTCCATAATGCCCCATGTTTATAGTTCCGTATTTATCATCACTCTATGAGATACCTGGTAATCAAATTTCTGAGCCTTTCAGGGGTTCTATGGGAGAAAGTCAGCTTTCTTCAAGGCTTCACCTTAGATTTCAGCTTCTTAGGTCTGCTGTGTCAGTCACCACAGTTGTCCATCTGCTTTTCTAAAATTTTGTTGCTGTCATCTCCAATCCCATTCTTTTTGTCTTGAGGGTCTATGTATGTGTTCAGTCTACTTCTAGTTCTGTTATTGCTCATTGGACTTGGTTAGGTAGCCTCAAGAATCTCTAGGAAAGGCTGTTTAAGCCTGGACAGAGCAGCCATGCATTCAACCACTCCTATAAGTGGTGGGAGAAGGAAAACAAGATAACTGTCTGCAGCATTGTGCCTGGGAGCCAGCTGCTATCACCATCTAAATCTTTATTTCCTATTGTCTCTCCTTCTCCTTAACCTTATGGATTTTTCCTTTTTTTCCAAAATTATCCTAGAATTCCCCAAGTTATTTATCCCTGCCTCTGAATTGGTTGTCTCTTGACATCATCTCTTCCTCCTAATCCCTAATTCATTGGACATAGCCTCATTCCCACCTTTATGTCTGGACTTCATCCCAATGGTCTACTCAAATCTGGGGACATTTGAAGAGTTCCAATGACAGGGATTCATAGAATGTTAGAAGAGCAAAGGACTTTAGAGATCATCTAAAGGATCATTTCTCAAAATGTGTTCCACAGCATATCCCTTCATGTCTTCAAAGAAATGAAATAAACATTGAAAAGGGGCTTTATGACCATGTAAGTTTGAGAAATACCATTAATAAAAATACCAAGGTTTCTGTACTACTGGGCTTCTCAAGGGCTTTAATGTGTTGATGTGCTTTCTAAGTCTTTTAAGAAGGGACTCTAAAACTCTAGTTTTAACAAATTTCATTTATTCTCCTGGTTCTTCTCTCCTTCTTTGAAACTTTAAACTCCATCAACTTTTGATTACTTTCATTTGTTGGACAAGCTTATATCTGTTGTCTCCTTTATCAAAAAATCTGAGTACCTTGGATGGTTTATAATAAATTAATGCAACCATTATTCACTTAAAGCTAACCAAATTAGGAAGGAAAACATGGCTAATTAGTTTACTAAAGTGCTTTGAAGGAGTAACATATGCATTCAGGTGGAAAATACCTAGATAAAAGCATCCTTCTTTTTTTGACACACCTCCAACTGAAGAGTTATTATATTTAAAGCTGGGCTGCCATGAGATCTGCAGCAGTGTGGGACGTAGGGAGTATGATGACTGAAGAACCATGGGTGAAAACTTCTTGGAAGCAGAAAACATAACTATTTGGTCCTCTGAATGAATAAGAGAAAGGCATTGCATTATCTAGAATCAAGGCTGGAGCCAGTCTCACTCAAAATGTTTATCCATGGCTGTGACTGGAAAATTTGGAGAGATTCTCTATGCATGTGGATGACAATCATCTCTTTCAGTCCATGAGATGCCAAGCTATCATGAAGAGCTGCAGAGACTTCTTTTGAAAAAATTAATAAATGAATTTTAGTTAGGATAATAGGCAAGATAATGCCAACTTTGCATATGAGATCAAGTCTCTTCCTGTTAGTGGAAATGGAGCACGAAGCCTTTCAGAAAAATGTCAAAGCAGGTGTAGCCACAAGGTGGACTTGAGGCTCACCCTGGTAAGAGTGTCTGGAAGTCACTGTAGACTGTGGTTCCTAGCTCCATGTGCTGCTGTAACCAGAAACCCCATGAAAACTTTGGCTTTCATCAGTAAATATGTTAAACCAAAGATTGATGTCCTATTCTGAGTAAGGTGGTGCCCCAGTTGACTGTGTAATGTATAAGTAGTTCTGGTTACTAGAGAACACAGAATGTATTATGAAACCAGAGAAGGCCTACAAGAGCAAAATTGGGGTTTAGTTTGTTTGGGTAGTTAGAGCTGGTTATCTGAGTGAGATATATGTTGGGAGATAGAAAGAGCAGCAAATGTGGGTCAAAAGTCAGTTGGAAGAAAGAGCATTGTATCAAGGAGGTTGAGCCAAGACAGGTAAATGGTCAGTGGAAAGGAGATCAGGAAGAAATACCAGCCGCAGGGCATTACATGGGGCCAGGGCAGACCCAGAGAAGCATGTAGTAGGCAGTAGGGAATTTTGGCTATAAAAATTGTAACACCAGACATGGGAATATATTTTAATGTTGGCCTGTAGTCTTAGACAAGCAGACTATAGCAGGGAAGTACTTCAGTCTGAGAAACACATTGTCAAGTTTAGGATGCAATTTCTAGAACTGGGAAACAAAGTCAAATCAGGTGCAGCAATAAGTTTGTAGAGCCACTGAAGTTAGTAACCCCCCTTTGACCAATGGCTAAGCAAGACTGTGTCAGTATGTGTGGTAGAGTAAAGGACAACACTTAGGGCTCTTCTGTCTGTTACTCTTCACTCCTGATCCTGCCATTTGCTTGCTTCCTGTGGCTTGTCTGCCACTGGTCTCTGCTCGCCTCTGGGACAACTACTGATACTCCCTGTCACCACTGCATTTTATGAAGCAAAGGAACTTTACTGATGAGGTAGATTTGGGATGGGCCCCTCTACATGAAGATATTCTAAAGATATTAGGACTCTTTGAACTGACAGACAGCCTATGATTATAATATGGTTTAATCTAACAAATTAATTCAAGAGATGATACTTATCATTGTGAAAACAAGTTGTGTTCCATGGTAAGGAATTATAAGTTGAAACATAAAATTGCTGATGTTCAACCATAGCTATGGCAATTTCATATTATATTATGTATTAACTGGATGAATTTATTATGCTGACATTATAATACAGAAGATTTAACAACATGGAAAATATTTAGGCTAAAAATGCCAAGTATTAAAAGCAGTATGCAAAACTTTTTATACATTAACTACAACTGCAAATTTTTATCAGAAACCCATTGTACATCAAAGAAGACTGGAAGGCAAAAGAAAACTATTTACATTTGGATCATGAATGTATTTCAACATCATGTATCATGGAATCTGATATTCTATAATGGTCTTTTTCTGGAACATATTAAACATGACAAAATTAATGGCTCATGGTTGAGACAGACTCTTATTTGGCATTGGAATCATTCACTAGAAAATTTCTACTTTAATTTAGATTTATATTGTTATTTGCCTCATTTTGGGTGTACACTTTCAGAGTTTTGGCATTTTTGACATTCTTATAGCAAATATGGCTCTTTGAAGCTTACAGTATCTCAAACTCTTCTGGGTTGATCTAAGATTCTAGAAATTAATTACAGCAGTAGCACACACTTGCATGGCCCCTTTTATAAAGCATCTAGAATTCTTTGATGTATTTTGTCTCAGTTGCTGTTGTAGTTGATACCAGCATAGACTTGCTTTCTATTACATATATATATTTTTTCTTCCAGGTCTACCAAAAGCAGCTGTGATCACTCAGCAGCAGGCTTTAAGGGGTTCTGCTGGATTGTGGGCTTTTGGTTGTACTGCTGATGACATCATTTATATAACCCTTCCTCTGTATCATAGTTCAGGATCTCTCCTGGGAATTGCTGGATGTATTGAGTTAGGTAAGTTTTAACTTTCTGTTTGATGTTTTCAAAATGCCTAATAATTAGAACTTGTATTCATTAAAGTTTGAAACTCTATCAGAATTCAGGGTGATTGTGTGCATATTATATAATTATAACATAATATTTATTAAAAGGACATAATTTCATGACATACTCAGAGTATTCTTAGGGTGGAAAGAGCAGTGCCCTAGGAATTTCGCCATGTGGTTGGAGCTGGCTATTGACTGGGCTTCCCCCTCCATGTGGTCACTCATCCTTTAATGGTCTACCCATGCCTCCTTAAATGGTGGTTGGATCCTTCCAAGAGGGTGAATGTGGAAGCTGCGTAGCTCTTAAGGCTTAGCCTCAGAAGTCATATGGATCATTTCACCTGCATTTTGTTGATCAAAGCAAGTCACAAGCTAGTCTAGATTCAAGATTTGAGAGGTGGGGAAATAGACTCCACCTCCTGAAGGGAGGAATGACAAATTCACATTGCAAAGGTACGTGCATAGAAGGAATTATTGAGGCTATCTGTGCAGTGTACCCCAGACACCCACTAAGTCAATTGGTAGAGCTTGTGCCTCAGTAGATTCCTTTCATAAATAGGCTGAAATTATGTCTGTTACTGGCTAGCCCTGAAATAATATATAAATAGAAATCATTTGCTACTATTTTTGTGTCTAAAATACTATAAAGTAATTTTAAAGAATAGCATATTTAGAATATGATCAATGTCCGCAATAAACAAAGATGAGGGTCAAGACATTAGCATTTTCCTTGGAACATATTCATGACTTACATTGTTAAAATTAGGTTCTGCAGTCATCAATGAACTTTTTTGTTGGTGCTGTCTTACCAACTCTACCTTACTCTCAACCTCAAGATACACTGAGTCTGCTTTAAGGTTTTAAAAATAAATAATATGTATATATATTCAAGGTCAAAAGTAAGTGAATATTCTTGGTCTCTGAAGAATGACTTTTATCTACAGTCATGCTCTGATACTTGTAACTTTCCTATTTATTTTGACTGCTTCTTTCATCCCATGTGTTGCAAAAGGTATAGAATTACAACATGAATACTTTTAAAGATTTATTAGACTGTATGATTAATGTTTTCAAATGATCTTGATATAAATGACCTCTGATGGATTATAAAAGCCTTGAAAGTGAGCAAAAGTGTAACATCATTTGTGTTTTATGTTAATTTTCCCCTTGAATTGTTCCCCTGGTGCCTATTTTTGCCTTTTCTCATAGGCGCTACTTGTGTGTTAAAGAAGAAATTCTCAGCAAGCCAATTTTGGAATGACTGCAAAAAGCATAATGTGACTGTATTTCAGTATATTGGAGAACTTTGTCGCTACCTTTGCAAACAACCTAAGGTAAGAGTAATCATTACCAGAGAGACAACTAATTTCAGAATGAAAAAGTATTGAGAAAAAAAGTAATTTTTGCTTCTTTATACTGCAGCGTCTTCCAGAACATAGTTTAGCTGACTTACAAAGATGTATGCAATAACCTAAGATAAAATGAATATAAAACAAGTCAGAAAAAATAAAAGAAGAGCTATCGGGAATGTACTAATGTGTTTTATATTGTGGCAAGATAGGACAGACCCGCAATCCAATCCACTTGACATTTAGACTGATTAAAATTTCTGTAAACATAGCATGCATCCGATTATGACATTAGACATGTGCTTTGTTTACAGAAAGCAATTATTTCAAGGTTGAATTAGATAATTTTTAAAAATGCTGTTCTTTAAAAAAAACAAAAACTAATGACACTCAATACTAATGACAAGTATTATGCTTGTTTTTCTATTTTTTCTTTTGATTAAGTGATTATATTAGAATATCTTCTTGTTTGGCTTGGCTTTGATTTGCTCTTGTCTCCCCACCTAAAGCAATCATTTCCACACTTTTGATAAATTGCCCCCTTCTGAAAATAGACAAGCAGAGAGAGTTGCAACAGCCTGAAGTTTGTCTTTATTAGTTTGTTTGCTTTTTTGCCCTCAGAAGTTATTTTCCTTTTCCCGGTCTCATTTATATTTCAAGATGCTTATTTTTCAAATGTCTGAGTTTCTAACATTCTTGAGGCTACAAAGAAGTGACTCTCTTTCTGTAATCAAATAAACACAAGCCCCTTGAAGAGTGGTGACAGAGAATGCCTCCCTATTATGTGGGGTAGGGCAGCAGAACCTGATGGCCTGCCCTTAACCTTTGAGAAACACCTTTTCTACGCTAGGGCATCATCACTCACTTATCACTTATCTGCCATCATCACACCAACTTAAGGCATGGCTGGTGGTCTGGTATATCTTCTCTGGCTGGCTAAAATATGGACATGTAATCCTTCCTTTACCCACAGCACAGTTGAGACTAGGCTGGAGGCATTTAAATAAGACTATATTAAAGATATGGGATTACACAAGGGAGATAAACACAGAAAAGAATGTGAAACTGGATAATCATATTTACAAAATGCTTTTATTCATTTTAAGCTTGGAGTTTATCATGGAGAGACCTCTTGTCTAGCTCCTGACCCACCTCCCCGTGGCAGAAACCATCCTTACTCTTTTTTTGGTCAGGAGTGCTTCAAATAGCTATAGATTCCCTAGATCCATGGCTAAGATGGGGAGTCCCAGAAAAATGTTTTAGATTTTTTGACCTTTATTCTCTTCAGGGAGACTTTGTCACTGTCAGGATTGTGGTCTTACCTGAAGAATCCCAATAGAGCAATTATAATGCCACAACTTGACATATTTTCTCTGCTAGTTTTATTGTATTCTTTGGTAATGTGATATCTGCACTAGGTTAATTTAAGGAATTATGCCTTCCAATAAGATAAAAGCCACCTTCAGGAAAGGACATAGTAGGCATGACATTCTTCATGGTCTTTCTAAACCATGCCCCCAACCATTCCTATTTCCTCTCATCCTTTAATAGCAATGTTAGCTTTTCAAGGCCATTTGCTCAGTATTTATTGAATGGTTGAGTACATGCATTTATTTTTTTTCTAAAGTTTTACCATCTTAAATAATGCTGCAATCAGTATCTTCACACAATAAAGCCAGTATAGGGTCTCAGAAGTGAAAGTGGTCAAAGGACATGGATATTTTGGTGATTTTTATGGCATATTTCCAGATTACTGTTTAGAGTGGTTGGCGTGATTTAGAATCTCATTGACAATGTGGGAGTATGCCTATTGCACGGTTTCTTATCAGTCCTGGGTGGTATTAAAAATAGTGGTCTTTCAGTTGTGCTTCATGGAGAGCTAGACGCTCCTTCAAGCTTCCTCAAAACTCCCTGAAGGATGGAGAACAGGGAAACTAGGCCGGTTTTCATGGCCCACCCTTTCAAATATGGTGGATGAAACCCAATTTGCTTGGGCTTCTTAATAATATTGTGTTAGAACGTCTTGTTTTTTTTTAAAAAAGTGGGGGAAAGATTATTTAATTTTATGCATAATTTTATAGACCAGAAGCAAATGTATTTTAAATTTCTTTGTTAAGAGTACTGGCAAGGTGGGGTAGTTTTCTAGCTGTATTCCCCTTTTAAAATGTGTCTTCTGAGTCTTTTACTCATTTTCTCTTTGGCACATATGTTTTATCTTATCCATTTGAGCTATCATTTCATGTAATAAAGGTTTTAATAGTTTGTCATATTTGCTGCAAATCTTTTTTCAAGATGTTTTCCTTTGAATTTTCTTTTGGTGAAGTGAAATATCTTTTTCCCCTCTCTGAATTTGTAATGCACTACTTTTGGAAAAATACTACAGCTGCAGAGAATTTGAGAGCACTGAGAATTGAAAGCAGAGTTCCTGATTGCTTTTAGTTAATTAAATATTTTAGTACTTAACCAAAGTTCTTTGAAGAAAAGATAATGTTTGTGAAATAATCTCTAAGCACTTACCTGAAGGCAAATTGAGGAGGAGAGGGAAATAAATATAGTTTTGCCCAAAGGAAAACTTAATAATTTTTTTGAGCAGAGATGCATTGTATTACCTAATTCCCTTTGTTGGTTTCACACAGAATGAGTACAAGCAGTTCTTGGCATCAAAAATTAAGAAAAGGAGGAAGGCATTCTGTTATGACATCTTATCCCTTCAAGGAGATCTTGCTGTTTTTGCTGTTCAATATTCATTCCTTTCAGTGAACTTCTCCTGAAGAGAAGGGGCAGTGTCTGCTGTGCAGCCAGCACAGCAGTGGATTCAGGTAGAGCCAGAGAATGAACAAGGGACATGGTCCGCACCCTCCAAGAATTAAAATTGAATGTCTCATAAGCAGTGGTTTGAAGCCCCATAGAAATTTGTTTAAAATAAATCCTTAGGTAAAAGAAAGCAAAACCACATATTCTCTAAATATGTCCAGATTTGGTGCAGATGTACCTGCAGGCAAAACGCTCAGTTTGTGTTGAGTGTTTATATGTGGTTGCATAAAAACAGGCTACGGTTGGCTTTCCCTGGCTGGAAGCATTTATCTACCCCCCACCCAACCCTGTCTGTTTTCTCTTTTTCAAAACTCCAATTACAAAAGTTCCTTTGGCATAAACATTGGATGTGCCTCTGACTGCTGGCAGCAGCACTATCCTTAAAAAAAGCTGAGATACTTGCTCCTCTTAGTCACGGAGGGATGGGGTAATTAATCTCTTCCCCTGAGACAAGGAAAGCAGCTCTTCCCCACTTTCCAATCTCCCAAGTTTTCTACATTACTGAAGCACCATCATGCAATTTCTGATTGGATCTAGTTCTACATTCTCTTCATATTAATGCTGCATTTAATATTGATAGGTGAGGAATGTGGTGGGACTCTAGACATCAGTGATCCTCTGGGACACTCCTGCTGCGGAGTTTATCTTATTTAAATAACTCTGCCTAAGGCAGTTGATAGTCAGCCATACCAAGGGATATATCCAGGTATAGGGTCTTATATGTCACTCCTTCATTCATTCAAGTGATGTTGTAGATTTGGGTATACAGGGGCGTACGAGACAAACAGGACTCCCTTTCTCATGGAACTTACACTCTAGTTTGGGGAGAGAGAAAATAAGCCAGCAAACACATGAAGAAAAGTAATTATAGACAATGACAAGTATTATGAAGAAACAAAACAGGTTGAGGTGATGGAGAATGATGGGTGGTGGGAGTGGGGCATTGCTAATCAGACGGAGTGGTCAGGGAAGACTTCAGTGAAATGGTGACCTATGAGCTGAGGAACTGATAAGACAAGTGGGATCCAGCCATGGAAAAGCTGAGGGATTGCAGCTGCAACAGAATAAACTGAAAATGAAGCCTGAATGTTTGAGGAGAAGGAGAGTATGGCCGGGCCATCCATGGGCCGGATCTTGTAGGGCTCAGTAGCATGGAGGAGAAATTTGGGTTTTATTCCCATCGAAGCATTCGAAGAAAGATGAAGACAAACTGGAAAAAACTATACCAATTTGGGATCTATTTTAAAGCAAAGATAACAAGACTTGTTACTTTAGGGATAGGGAGTAAGGAAAGGATAGATCAGGGATGAGGCCCAGGTTTTTGGTTTAAACATCTAGGTAAATTGTGAACCATTTGTAGAGATAAGGAAAACTGAGATTTGAAGAATGAAAGTTAAACTTCTTTTGGACTTGTTAAGTTTGGTATGTTAATTAGGCATCCAGGTGAAGAAGTCAAATAGGCAGCTGGATGTAGGAATTTGGAGCCCAAAGAGTACAGAGGACGGGGCCTAACTAACAAAGCAAAGACCTGTATTGTGATGCATCTGTATGATGCCTAGTTTTCAAGTTAATATTGTAGTTTATCATTTAGGCCATATAGTTTGTCTATAGCTCTCAATGTGGAACACCTCCATTTTGACATTCTCAAGGCATAACCTATACTTTTTAAAATATGTATTTTAGTATATATATTTTCTGTAAATTATATCTCTTTTCTTTATTCTGTTTTCTTAAAAGCTAATAAATTCATTGGGAGCCAGAAACTATTCTTATGATTCTGGATACTTTTGTTAAAGTGTATTAAAACTTTGACCAAATGGATTTACTCGACTCCCTTTATGAAAGGAGAGACACATTAAAGCCCCTGGATAAATATTTATTAAATATTGTTCATTAAAATCTATACAGGTGGTACTAAATTTTTCACTAGTAATGTTTAGACAATCTAGCAATGAACTCCTAAGTGTTTGCTGGGGGTTTTTTTGAGGGGAACAAAATGAAAATGTTGAATGACAGGAATCAAATGATGGCTCTATGAGAGTTTTTGAAGACTTCAATTTGAAAGAACACTGTTTTCTCCAAAGAGAGCCATCATTTCTTTCAGGATTTAAGAGTTTCCCTTGTCGTATTTAGACAAGATGTGAGGATGAGGAAGGTGCAACAGTGCCAGAGAATAAACTTCCAATAGGGGAGACTAAATGATGCTGACTTGACCTACAACTCTTGAACTTGTTTGTTTTACCAGTTATGTTTTGAATGGGTCTGAAGACAGTTACAGGCTAAATGCATTGCCGTTACCTTGTCCCTGGTGCAGTGCATTGCTATTTATTCTTTTTTCCTATTGAAAATGGATATATTAAAAACATTTGTTCTTTTATCATGTTTTCATTTTCTTAGTTTCTATATAACTTCAAGTGTTTTATCATCATGTTTTCCGCATTCCACGTCTTGTAAAAGATGTAGTTTATCAAAGCATTAAGCTTTGGAAACTTTCCTCATCATGCTTAGTAACCTCTAAAGAATGACATTTTAAAATTAATGTGAACTTCAATTGTTATTAAGATATTCTGATTTAGTTTCATTACCATTTTCTTCTCCGCAACACTCAAAACAATTGATTTCATCTCCAAGATCTAGTTGTTTGAAGATATTTACACATTTTTTATTCTTTTCCCCAAACATTTGAAGCGTATTATTATATGGTTGAAAAAGTCACCTCTTTTTAAAAACCCAGTATTCCTTAAATAAATCAAAAATATGTTTAATATTCTCATACTAGATATGAAAGCATTTAGAAAAGTTGGCAAGGTATCAGAGCCTCCTTTTCTGCTTAGAGACTACAAATATAGAAACATGAGGGGCTAAGATAAGAAATAGCTATTAGCAGCCTAAATGCTAGTAGAATTAAAAGGGAATTAATGAATATTTTGGAATGTTTTAGAACTGTGTGTATATTAAAGGCTTTTAATAAGTGCTAATTTTAATACTTAATGATTCGTATTTCATGGGTACTGGTACATATAAAATATACACGTCTTTTTCTGTCTCTCTGTTTATACCATTCATGCTGTCATTTCCATTAAGAATACACATGTCCCTTATTGATTAAATTTCCTAACAAATTTAGCTTTGTGTAGAAAGTCATCAGATAGTGCATTAGCTGTGGAATCAAAAGACATAGGCTCAGTTTCAAGCTCTTCTTGTATGGCTTTTTGCTGGTCACTTCTCTTTGAGCCGTAGTTCTTGTCTT
This sequence comes from Tapirus indicus, assembly GCA_031878705.1. Taxonomy (NCBI): domain Eukaryota; kingdom Metazoa; phylum Chordata; class Mammalia; order Perissodactyla; family Tapiridae; genus Tapirus; species Tapirus indicus. The sequence continues at coordinate 46,808,296 of CM062925.1, forward strand.
TATAAAAACTGGGTAACAATACCTACTTCTCCTAATTTGGCCCTTGATTCTCACAATCCAGTTATGAGATATATGTGAAAAAATGTAAACTGGGAATCCCAATACAAATGGAAGGGTTTTATTTTTCAACAGAATGTAGTAATGTTTTCTACCAATGTCATTATAAATTTAGTGTAATTTTTGTGAGTGTTGAAAAATAATTGGTCTTTGACTAATAAAAATCATACATTGATTGTAAAAGTTCATTTAAATAGATCATAATTTTAAAATAGAATTTTAATCATATTAAAATATTAACAATTTTCTATTATACTTGTCACAAATAAAAACACTAGTAATAAAAATACAAAATTAGAAACCCTGAAAATATTATGCCTGTTTCCTCTTGGGTAACATACTGTTGTTACTGTAAATGTGGCATGTTAGTAAGGCCCTACATTCCAAATTGATTTACCATTTGAAAATTTACATCCAAGATTATTTATTTGCTATTTTTTTCACATTGCCTATTCCTGTTAATAGTCTGTTCCTGATGTCCTTGCTATGGACACATAAAGTCAGTGCCAGAAATGGTCAATCTTTGCCCTGCAGTGAGGGCTTACCATCAAATACAAGAATTTTCAGCAAATGATTAACAACTAGAATTTTCCAATAGATCATTTTATTCCTGATGGAAAAAAATAACAGTGAATTTAGATTAAAAAGATCAAGAATCTAATTCCAGCTTTTCCATTAATTCACCATGTGACATCAGGCAAGTCATTTAATTTCTTTGCCTCTTGGAGTCGGGAGCTTGAAAATTCAAACCTTATCTTCCATGCCTTACAAGCTCTGTGATCTTGGGCAAATTATCTCAGTTCTGAGCAGCCTTCACCCCAGTTTTTCATAATAGAGTGTATATTTCATTACATTCAAATGAGTGTAATAACAGTTATAGCCAGAGTTGATAAAAGGATTAAATCAGTTAAGTGTAGAAATTCAAATGGAAACAGACTGACCACAATGGTGGAGGCTCTCTGGAAAAGGAGACTTAGCCTTCTTCCAAGGGGCCTCACAAGATGGTTTTTGTTATCATAGCAAATATGCCAAAAATGAAGATCTAATCTCCAGCCTGACAGGTTCAGAACCCCATTTATCAGTACAGGTCTTTAGATTAGACTCACAGAATCCAGGCTCAAGAATGCCAGTTTACAGCTTTAAATTGTCTCCATTGCTAGATCTTCCTCAATATTCCTGACCTCTAAATATTAGTGTGCTCAGGACTCACAATCAAATCTTTTCTCTCTACTCTCATTCCCTGGACATGTTCCTGGCTGCAAATACCATCTACAACTTAATTCTCAAATTTACATTTCCAGCCCTATCTTCTCCCTTGATTTCAAGTTTTCTACATTTAGATTCCTACCTGACATCTCCACTTAGAAATTTAATTGACATCTTATCTCCAAAATGGCCAAAGCCTAACTTTTTAACCACTTCCTTCATCAACATATCTTCCTTGCCCCCCATGTTGACCATCTTAGTTAGTGACAACTCCATTCTTCCAGGTACTCAGTCACAAAACCTCTGGAATCGCTCTTGAAGCTTCTCTTTCTCTCACACCCGTCTAATCCATGAGCAAATTCTGCAGATTCTACCTTCAAGTATATCCAGAATCAAACTGCATCTTACCACCTACCTGCTGCTCTCATCTAAGTCAGCATTACTTCCCCCCTGAAATTTTAGCAATGGCCTCTTCTTAACTCCACTTTTGCCCACCTAAATTCTGTTCTTGCGTAGCAGTTGGATGATTCTGTTAAAATGTGAGTCAGATTATGTTACTTCAGTACTGAAATCCCTCTGATGGTTTACTTGGAAGAAAATCCAAATTTCCTTAGCATAGGCTACACAGCTCTATGTGATCTGCTTCCCCTGCTGGGATCTCTCCTCACCTCCCCCCCGCCCCCCTTTTTTATTCCACTCCAGCCTCACCACCTCCTTGCTTGTCCTTCAGTGCACCAGGACTCTTGGTTTCCTCTCCTTGAATGTTCCCCCAGATATTTGCATGACTCACTCCCTAACCCACTCAAATCCCCTCCTTAGAGAGGGCTTCTCTGGTCACACCCCTACTGAAGTCTGGTATGGTCACCTTACCAACTCAGATGAACTCCACACCCCAAATTTGGTTCCCATGTCGAGACTGATGATGACACATGCACCAAGAGAATATGAACAGGTTTATTACTCACATAATAAACTTTAGACTTTCAGGGGAGAAAAAACAGACTTTTTTAGGGGAGAGCAGGGCAGGGTCCTAAGCATGTCCAAAAATGGCTTGAGAGAACAGATGAAAGAGACCAATTCAGCTTTTATTGTGATGGGGGTGGCACTGGGGTAAGGGGTCTTGTGCTCACGGGGCTGCTTGTGTGCTTTGAACTTCCTGTTGGTGCCAAAGGAAGGAGCACTGTGGTTTCTCACCAGCTTGCCCAAATGTGGGGCAGAAGAGGAAAGGGGAGTGGTGGGGCATTAAAACTGTCAGCACTGAAACATCAAGAATGGAGTCAGAGTCTTTATTACAATGTCTGTCTCTTAGTCTTCTTTCATTGCTTTATTTTTCTTCATAAAATTTATTACCCCATTAGGTATTTTATATATTTTTTTCTTTATTCTCTCTTAATCTCCCCCCCCACACTATTATATAAGTTCCAGGAAAGCAGGGAGTTTATCTTTTTTATTGATAGTTATATCCTCAGTACTCAGAATGGTGCCATATAGTAGGTGCTCAATAAAAATTTGCTGAATTATTTTTAAAAAATAAAGTAACAAATATAATGTGCCAAGTTGCTGGGATACTTACATGCTCCTGACCAGCACAATCTTTCTCTAATCCCAGACCTGCAAGGAAGCTCAGTTATAGTCAGAAAGTCGGAATTCCTGGGCAGGACAGAGTCCAGTGAGGGAGTTTGGCTAAATCAAATATTTGCATCATTGCATGGAGGGAGTCAGGACATGGCTGCATCCAGCTCACAGCAGAAATTATCTTGCTAATGGGCCCATGCACTTTTCAGAACACCGTATTAATGAATCGTGGTAGTCATGGCTCAGATGAACCCCTTTTCTGGGCTTCCAGGGAAGATCAACCTCCCTTTATGTCTATACAGCTTTTTTTTAGGTGAGTTAACACAGTCATTCAGGTTAGAGGCCAGTCTTGCAGACTCTTGGAGCTGGTCTTTCTCTACAAGGCAACTTTGAAATGTCTCTGGTCTGACGCATTGCTTTCCTTCCCCTCAGTTCTCCCAAGTGCTGCCAGGATGAAAGCACCTATTGAGAATACGTGGTCTGTAAATGGCAATCCCTATTACTGTGACATCTAGAAAATGAGTTTGAAATACGCCCACAATGTGGTTGCTTTCTGCTGTAACACTTGAGATCACAGAGGTCTTTTCAAGCTATTATTTATGACTTAAAATGGTTTGTTGAAGTGACGGCTGTCATCTCTGAAACTATGGCCTGCCCAGAATCAGACTGGAGAGGCGACATGACAAAGGCTTTAAGGGGCAGCTGGAGCCTGTGCTGTCTTAGCCTTGCAGGCCTCTCCTTTTAAATACTCTCCGGTCCTTTCTGAAAAGAGCCCCCCTCCCCCCCAGCCATTCCTTTCCTGCTTCAGTATAAGAAAGTCTGCTGTTTGATGCAGGTGTTTCTGCCCCAGGATTCTCTGACATTCTGTTTGCATTTAGTGTTACTTTGTACTGGTTCTGTAATACCGACTTGGCTTGCTGCATATATTTTTTCAGTGTGTAATATTGGCGTGTCTGTGAAGCAAACAGACTGTTGGAATGTATAGTTATTATTACATGGAGTGACACATGTGCATGTGTAATTATCAGTGGGTTTTAGGAAACGAGGTCTTCTGTTTAATTGAATCAAGATGGAAGAATCATAATCCCTAACATGTGTGGTTACATATTTTAGGCGATGCTTTAGGAATTAGACCATACTTCTGTTTTGTGCATAAAGCAGCTAGTTATCCAGGGCTTAAGGCAGAAATGATTTGCCCTTTTGTTTTCACTGTGAATTTATGGTTTTTTTTTTATTTTTTCTGTCTCTCCATCGATCAACAGTCTTTGTTTCCTGAGAAATCAAGGTTGGTAAAAAAATTACCTGTGTTTACACAGAATCTCCAGAGTTTCACATTCCATATGTCTATAAAGAGGCTATACAGCCTGGGTGTACTACGGATTCTCTGAGTAGGATTAAGCACATGTTCTGGAAGAAAGACTTTGTTTCTAGGAGGGCATTGTTAGAGGCCTGCGTATTTCAGAAAATGAATAAATAAATCTGTGACCTGGTAGGAAGTAACCGTAGTTCAGTCACTGCTTTGCATATAGCAGCTCAACAAACACTGCTGGAAAACAGCTCCTGAAGAACGTTTTGAAGAAACAAGAGCCTTGGTTCAAATTAATGTGACTCCTTTGCTGGTATCATCACGTCAGTTTGATGCGTGGTACTGAAAGCCAGAGGCAGACTGGTCTCCTGGAATCCAAGACCTTGGGACCTCTATAAAAGTGCTGACCCATTCAGAAAATTCTCTTTTAAATTTCGAATGGGCTTTTAAATGGCTGATGAAGTGAGTACTTCCTGTGTATTGTAAAATGGCTTTCTCTGTGTGTGTGTGTGTGTAAACATTTAAGCACTAACTATTGAATTAGAAACTTGTGTTTTGATTGTTTCCTATGACTGAAATCATGGAGAGAGGCTTGGATAAATAGAGCAAGGGATTTTGAGGTGTCTTTGAACTGGTTTTCTCCCTCTTCTTGGCTTCTTTTCTTCCCTCCTTTCCTCCAATTCCAGCTGTCCTTCATCCCTCCCTTCTTCCCTTCTCTCTCTTCCTTCACCCTGCCTTCCCTCCCTTTCTTTCTTCTTTCCACAAATATGTTGTGAACGTCTCTTATGCACCAGGCACTGTCCTAGGCCATGGGGTGCAGCAGAGGCAGAACAGGCAACAGTCCGTGTCCACATAGCACTTACATTTTAATGGATTCAAATTCTGTCTATTTGGTATGTGACATTGGACCTGAACTTCATTATCCCAATGTGAAAAATGAGGATAATGCTTCTTATTTTATAGGGTTATCATGGTGATTAAAATGAGATAATACCATAACCTGGATATTCACTCCCTTTGCTTCTCCTGATTTGGCTGCAAATGTGTCTCTTGTTCCTGTCTCGTACTCTCTGGGTTTCTGTATTTGCCCCCTGTCTCAGTCTCTCTCTACCTTGGTTTCTGTTTGTGTGTCTATTTGCATGTATCGTTTTTTATGTGTCTCTGCGTGCAACTGTGTCCCTGTATTTGTGTCTCTGTGTGTGCACCCCCTCTCTTTTTTTTTTTTTTTTTGTGGGGAAGACCAGCCCTGAGCTAACATCTGTTCCAGTCCTCCCCTTTTTTTGCTGAGGAAGACTGGCCCTGAGCTAACATCCGTGCCCGTCTTTCCTCTACTTTATATGGGACGCCGCCACGGCACGGCTGACAAGCAGTGCGTCGGCGGGCGCCCGGGATCCGAACTCGCGAACCCCGGGCTGCCAAGCGCAGACTAAACCGCTGCGCCACCGGGCGGCCCCCCCTCCTCTTTTTTGAGTATGCCTCTCTGTGTCTAGTTTATCTCCTTTTTTTTGCCTTTCTTTCTGTGTGTGTGTGTGTGTGTGTGAGAGAGAGAGAGAGAGAGACAGACAGACAGACAGACAGACAGAGAGAGGGAAAGAGAGGGAGAGAGAGAATCTCTCTGTGTGCATGTGTCTCTGTATCTTGCTCTCCGTGTGTGGGTCTCCATCTCTGTGTGAATGTGTCTTACTTCGCATCCCTGTATTATGAGTGTGTGTGTGTTTCCCTGCAGCTCTCCGAGTTTCTCTGTGTTTCTCTCACAGTGTGGAGCCTCTCTCTGTCTCTGCATATGTCACTCTATGTTTCAGTGTATCTGTGTTTTACTCTCTGTCCCTTTCTCTGTTTTGTTCATATCCGCCCCCCTTCCCTGGCTCTCACTCTAACTTGCTCTCTCTCTCTCCATTTCCCTGTCTCTCTCTCTTCTCTTGCTCTCTGTGTCTCTCTTGCTTTCTTTCACTTTCACTCTCTTGTCTTTCCTGCTTTCTGTCTGTCTCTCATGTACTCTCTCTGACTCTCTGTCTGTCTCTCTCTGTCTCGCAGTCTCTGCCACTCTTTCTCTTGTGTATGTATATATGTAGGTGTTACATATTCATTCATTCATTCATGCATGCATTCACTTAATTGTACTTGTATTTATGTATGCTCTTCTCTTCCCTTTCCAACATAGCTCAGATATCCAGTGATATTTAAGTGGTAACCTCATGTCTCAGGAAGAATTAAAAGGAGTAGGAATTTTTTCTAAAGAAGCCTTGAGGGGACTTATGGACAGAAAAGGGGAATTTTAAAATTATAGATGGACATTAGGAAGATTTGGTTGTATTTTAGATGATGTACTGCTAGTTTCAAAGCAATTTCAAAATGGACCCATATATAAAACCAAATATAATTAGCAAGCCCAGACCCTCCTCTCAATTTCCATATCTTCCAGGGTCACTTTTTTTTTCTTCGCTGAGGAAGATTAGCCCTGAGTGAACATCTCTGCCAATCTTTCTCTATTATGTATGTGGGTCCCTGCCGAGCATGGCTGACAGGTGGTATAGGTCTGTGCCTAGGATCAGAACCCGTGAACCCAGGCCGCCGAAGCGGAGCGTGCAGAACTTTAACCATTCGGCCACGGGGCCAGCCCCCGTGGTCACTTTTTAAGGCTCCCTTTGCCAATCCTGATGATTTTTTCTTCCTCACAGTTATCATTCTGCTGACCCTCCTTTTCCATTTCCCTGAACACAGCCTGGGTTCTTTCCTCACCATCTTTTATCTGGACCACTTTAGCTGCTATCCTTGACCCCTGCCCACCTCCCAGTCCCTCATGCCTGTTGGTGCCAGGTTAATGTTATTACATCAGGCTCTGCCCTCCCTTGGCTTCCAGTCATCTTCCAGGGTCACCAAGAGAGCTACACAACATCACTAACTGGATAGCTTTTTAAAAAGGCTTATCAGACCAATATTTTGCTCACCTACGAATATGCTCAATGTGCATAAGAAGCTATTCACCCACTTTACAAATAAAACCAACTCCCAGTTATTTCCATTGAGATAAAGCCCTTCCTAAGAGAGAAACATAAAATGAACATATGTGGGAATCTGGATGAGGAAGCTTAATGAACCAATATTTGTAGCACCCATGTATTGTCCAGTTAACCAGATGGTGCTTGACTTGTATTAACATTAAGAAATTGTTGCTTTTTTGACTTTATAATTTAGGATGGGGTCAGCAAGCTTTTTCTATAAAGCACCAGATTACTAAATATTTTAGGCTTTGTGGTTCATACTGTCTTTATCACAACTACTTAATTCTGCCTCTGTTTACAAAAGCAGCAATAGACGATTCATATAAACGGGTGTGACTGTGTACTAATAAAACTTTATTTACAAAAACAGGAGGTAGGCTGAATTTGGCCCCTGCAAGCTGTAGTTTGCTAACCCTTGATTTAGACTTCATGATAACATTTTATTGTATATATCTTTTAGATAAAATTTCCATTCCTGTGCGAACTAGCTTTTTTAAAACTTCTGTTTATTTACTATTTTCTCTCTCTCTCCATATATGTATATATATGTGAGTGTGTGTGTGTCTGGCAAAAATAACTATATCTTTTGGGCTTGCTACAGGGCTTCATAATTTTTACATTGTTATTATAAATAAAGGAATCACTTTATTTTCATTTATCTATATTTCCATGCTCATGATTTGAATCAGGAAAAAAAAATCTGAATGATGGCATTGACAACTTTGATAATTATCTCAATAAACTGTAAAATAACTATTTATATCACTTGTTTCAATTATGTCTTTATGTTTTACTCTTTCAGGAGTGCTTATGTTTAGATTCTCAGTTGTCTTTTAAAGGAAAATTTACAGAATTATTTAAAAGTATTTTGTGTTCATATGCTTACTGAATCAGCTTAAAATTCTAGACTTTTATTGAGGACTTTCTATTTGCAAGTCTTTGGATAAGTACAGTTGAATAAAATTAAAATTAAATTTTCATGAAGTCTGAATTTGCCATAAATGAGACAAAACATTATATGAAATTTAGAAAGTTACACCTTTCTTACAAAGTTAATTCTAGATGAATATAATAGTTAAATGTAAAGAAGAAAATAGTCTGTCGATTTTTTTTTGCAGTGAATGTGTAGGGAGATTTTTCATCACAAATTAAGTAGAAATATTAACAAGAGAAGAGAATAATATATTTAATTATAAAAATAAATACAGGGAGTAAAAATCTTAAAAATAAAAATTAAATTAAAAGGAAACAAATACTATTAAAACCAAGTGTTAATCTTATTAATATATTATTATATGACAAGCATTCAACTTGCCTAAAATCAAAGAAAAACAAATTAAATCCAAAAAAAGAATAAGCCATATTTTCTTATCAAATTGACAATGTTTTAAATTAAATGAAAATCTTTAGTTTTAGTGCATTGAGGAGGTAGGTGTAAATAAGATGTCCTTTTTATACAACAATTTGGCAACAAAGTCATAAAAATATTTACAACTATTGACTTCTTCCAGGAATCTATCCTGGTGAGATGCAAAGTTTATAGATAAGATATTCACTCAGTATCATTTGAATGGGTAAATCTTTAAAAACAATGTGGCTATCCAAAAATAGGTGACAGTAAATAAATTGTAGTATAATTATATGATACTTATATAAACATGAAAAATCATATTTTTGAAGGATAAGAGCTAATAGCTTAGAACAATGTTCAGAATATAATATATTAATAAAGTAGAATACATAGTTCTATATACAGTGTGATTATAACTTTTCATGTATATATATGGATATATAAAAATAATAATGGTGTCACAGAATTACAGATTACTTTTATTTCTTTTTTTATTTTTCTATACTTTCTAAATTTTCTCTGATGTGCATGCATTTCAACATCAGAAGAAATATACATTCTCTTTTTCCCCACAACACTAAATAATGAATCAGTTGGTCTTTCCTCATACTCCTCAAAGCGTGATCTTCCGGGTTTTCTTTTAAAGGAGAAGAAAACAGAATAAAGATATCTTGAGAGTCAAATAATGAATTTCATATTTCTAAACAAAAGCCTTGTCCTAGTTTTGATAATTTGATTTTCTATATCAATGGAATCATTTTGGATGAATATTTATTCTTATTTAGTAAGCTTGTATAACTATAGCCCACAGAGGTTAAAGTCTGTGGAATTTAGTTTATAAACCACCTTCTTATTGTTTTATGGAATGTGCCAACACATTTTGTAAATAATGATACTTGCTAAAACTCATCTCTGACCTGAAAAGCATCCAAGAGTTATGCCATAGAAAAGAGTGTTCTCTGCTCAAGCACAATAAATCCTAAGATCGGCAGTGCTGCTGCTTTATATAGGAAAATGGCAGTGGAATTTCCAAGAGCTAGTTCCATGCCAGGTAGGCAATATTTGACATGCCCATAGGAGGTGAGAACCAGGACAGAACTGTTCAGGGTTATATTTAGTGGTAGAGAAGAATCCTGTTTTGGAAGGAGCTGCTGTTATCTGAGTGAGATTTTTTTGTTGTCTCTGCAAAATATTTGCCTTAAATCCCATTGATGTGGGCCTAAGGAAATCAGCAAGGCAGAGTGTTATTTCTGATGTATCCACAGTCTTAGCTGCCTCTTATGTTTTTAATTTAATTTTTATTTTATCAAATTAGTACTTTTACGGTTTTAAAAAATAAAATGGAACTCTCAAGATAAACAGTGCCCCTCTGTTATCAATACTTAATCTCTAGAGGTAAACATTTTAAATTATTTTAAGATATGTTTGATTGACATTTACTTCCATATTTCTCAGTTGAATATGTATGTTATTATTTGATTTTTCAGTTTTAACCATCACCTACCTGACTTCCTACTCATATATTCATGCACGTTTTTTTTCTCCCTTTATGGCAATAATATTTTTATGATAGTTTTTAAATATGCTATCAGTTTTTAAAATTATTATAAAGAAATTATAACATATAAATTGTATTCATAGCTAAGACACGTAACATATGTAAAATATAATTACAATTTGGTTTTTTTCAACTTTTTATTCCTAATAATAATTGCCTTTTTTAACTAGCTTTCTAAATACCTGTCACTAATTCATCTCAAACTCTCCATCATTTCTGAATCTTGTCAATGTGATTTAACAAACACTTCAAGTATTTCTAATCAATTTTATTTATTTTTTTTCTTGGAGACATTTGCCCTGGATGTCCTCAAGAATCAGTCATTGTCCTACCAAATGTGAACAATATTCTGATTTCTCTCAATGTAGATTAGTTTTGTTCTGAGATCAGAGCAGAAGAATTTAGTGATCTCACCATTTAGTATTCAGACTTTCTTTTAACTCTACTGTTTTCAGTAGATTTCCTCACCCCAAAGTGGCATCTGTCTGGGTGGACTTCTCCAGAGAGTAAGTCTCCAGTACTTGGCCAATGTGTAGCAAAGGCAGACTCCCAGACACATTGCCTACATTAGGGTGTCTATGGGTGCAACTGCTTCTTAAATTTCCTATCAAAGCCTTCTGCCTTCTTCATTCTTTTTGATGCTTCCTTGACACTCTCAGGAGCATTTGTTGTGTTCCCACCTGCAGGCTTAGATTTCAGCCTTAGTCACTGTGCCTAGTTACATCCCTCTGATCTATTCACTTTTCAGTTTCCAAAATTACCTTTCACTCACATTCTCTTTGTCCTTGAGAGTTAAGGATTAAAATCTTTCCTTTAAGAAAGTACCTCAATATAATAAAGGCTATATATGATAAACCCACAGCCAACATCATACTTAATGGTGAAAAACTGAAAGCCATCCCTCTGAGAACAGGAACAAGACAAGGGTGCCCACTCTTGCCACTCCTATTCAACATAGTACTGGAGGTTTTGGCGAGAGCAATTAGGCAAGAAAAAGAAATAAAAAGAATCCAAATTGGAAAGGAAGAAGTGAAACTCTTGCTGTTTGCAGATGACATGATCCTATACATAGAAAACCCTAAAGAATCCATCAGAAAACTATTAGAAAGAATCAACAACTACATCAAAGTTGCAGGGTACAAAATCAACTTACAAAAAATCTGTTGCATTTCTATACACTAACAATGAACTAGCAAAACTAGAAATCAGGAGTACAATCCCATTTACAATCACAACAAAAAGAATAAAGTATCTAGTAATAAACTTAACCAAAGAGCTAAAAGACCTATACACTGAAAACTATAAGACATTATTCAAAGAAATCGAAGAAGACATAAAGAAATGGAAAAATATCCCATGCTCATGGGTCAGAAGAATCAACACAGTTAAAATGTCCATACTACCTAAAGCAATCTACAGATTCAATGCAATTCCAATTAGAATCCCAATGACATTCTTCACAGAAATTGAACAAAGAATCCTAAAATGTATATGGAACAAAAAAGACCCAGAATAGCCAAAGCAATCCTGAGAAAAAAGAACAAAGCTGAAGGCATCACCATCCCTGACTTCAAAATATACTACAAAGCTATTGTAATCAAAACAGCATGGTACTGGCACAAAAACAGACACACAGATCAATGGAACAGAATTGAAAGCCCAGAAATAAAACCATATATCTATGGACAGCTAATCTTTGACAAAGGAGCCAAGAACATACAATGGAGAAAGAGAAGTCTCTTCAATAAATGGTGTTGGGAAAACTGGACAGACACATACAAAAGAAGACCATTATCTTGCATCAAACACAAAAATTAACTCAAAATGGATTAAAGACTTGAATGTAAGACCTGAACTTATAAAACTCCTGGAAGAAAATATAGGCAGTACGCTATTTGACATTGATCTTAGCAGCATCTTTTCAAATACCATCTCTGACCAGGCAAGGGAAACAAAAGAAAAAGTTAACAAATGGGACTACATCAGACTAAAAAGCTTCTGCAAAGCAAAGGAAACTATGAACAAAACAAAAAGACAACCCACCAACTAGGAGAAAATATTTGCAAATCACTTATCCAAGAAGGGATTGATCTCCAATATATATAAAGAAAAAATACAACTCAACAACAAAAAAATCAAACAATGCAATCAAAAAAATGGGCAGAGGATATGAACAGGCATTTTTCCAAAGAAGATATACACATAGCCAATAGACACATGAAATGATGTTCAACATCACTAATTATTAGGGAAATGCAAGTCAAAACAACAATGAGGTATCACCTTACACCAGTCAGAATGGCTGTAATTACCAAGACATGAAACAACAAATGTTGGAGAGGATGTGGAGAAAAGGGAACCCTCATACATTGCTGGTGGGAATGCAAACTGGTGCAGCCAGTTTGGAAAATAGTATGGAGAATTCTCAAAAAATTAAAAATATAAATCCCATATGACCCAGCTATCCCACTACTGGGCATTTCTCTAGAGAACTTGAAATCAATGATCCAAAGAGATTTGTGCACTCCTATATTCGTTGCAGCATTATTCACAATAGCCAAGAAGTGGAAGCAACCCAAGTGCTCATAAACTGATGTCTGGATAAAGAAGATGTCGTATAAATATATATGTATATATACAGTGGAATACTACTCAGCCATAAAAAAAGACAAAATTGTCCATTAGCAACAACATGGATGGACCTTGAGGGTATGATGTTAAGTGAAATAAGCCAGACAGAGAAAGACAAATACTGCATGATTTTACTCATATGTGGACTATAACAAATACACGGATCAAGAGAACAGATTAGTGGTTACCAGAGGGGAAGGGGGATGGGGGGTGGGTGAAAGGGGTAAAGGGACACATATGTACGGTAACAGACAATAATTAGACTACTTGGGGTGACCACGATGAAGTCTACTCAGAAATTGATAACCAATTATGTACACCCAAAATTACACAATATTATAAACCATTATGATCTCAATAAAGTTACTGGAAAAACAAATAAACAAAAAAACCCAAAACCAAACAAACAAAAACACAAACAAAAAAATCCGTCCTTTAAGATTGAGAAGGAACTGAGATAAAGAATGTGATCAATCGATCATTTTTAACTGTAAGGGTCATTCATTTCTGTATTTTATTATTGTTGTTGATCTATTATTAGTTCTTGTTATTTTGTAGTATTTTTGGTGAAGATGGAGGTAGTTCAGAGGAAATCATGGATTCCCCATAACTACAATGATAATATATTCTCACTCTGTTTTTATTGAGGTATAATTGACATATAATTTTATATTAGTTTCAGGTGTATAACGTAATGCTTTGATATTTGTGCATATTTCAAAACGATTACCAAAATAAGTCTAGTTGACATCTGATACCATACGTGGTTGCAAATTTTTTTTCTTGTGATGAGAACTTTTAAGATTTACTCTCTTAGCCACTTTCAAATATGCAATACAAAATTAACTGTAGTCACCATGATGTACATTACATCCTCATGACATTTATTTATAACTGAAAATTTGTACCTTTTGATTTCCTTCACCCATTCCACCCACCACCCACTCCTTGCCTCTGGCAACCACCAGTCTGTATCTATGAGCTTAGGGTTTGGGTTCTTTTTTTAAAATTCCATATATAAGTGAAATCATATAGCATTTATCTTTCTATGTCTGACTTATTTCACTTAGCATAATGCCCTTAAGGTCCATCCATGTTGTTGCAAATGGCAAGGTTTCATTCTTTTTTATGGCTGAATAATAACCTTTGTGTGTGTGTGTGTATATATATATATATATAATATATTATATATATACATACACCACATTTTCTTCATCCATTCATCCATCGATGGGCATTTAGGTTGTTTCCATGTCTTGGCTATTGTAAATAATGCTGCAGTGAACATGGGGGTACATATATGTTTTTGAATTAGTGTTTTCATTTTTTTTGGATAAATACCTAGAAGTGGAATTGCTGAATAATAAGGTAGTTCTATTTTTAATTTTTTGAAGTCCCTCTCTACTGTTTTCCATAGTGGATGCACCAATTTACATTCCCACCGACAATGCACAAGGGTTCTCTTTTCTCCACATCCTTGCCAACATTTGTTATTTCTTGTCTTTTGATAATAGCCATTCTAATGGTACAAGGCTCTAATTTTTCATCCGTGTATAATTCATATTAATTAAGATAGTGCTTATTGAATATAGAATAAAATATAGTTCTGTTTTTCCTTTAATTCTAAAATATGAACTAGAAGTAAAAATATGAGAATATTGCACATTCAAAAATAATAGTTACAAATAGTTGTCATAATATTTTCAAGCCAAATGTTACAGTGATTAGATGACCTCAATTTACTGTTTACTATATGCTAGGACCTGAGCTTAACTGTAATAGTGCCGTGTACAAAAGAGACAGGTGTTATCGATTTTTGCAGATGGACAAACCGAGACTCAGAATGGTATTCAAACTCTTCTTCAAAGTTATATACTTAGTAAATAATAGAACTGAGAGTACAAACTCAAGCATATTTTATAATTTTTTAAAGTAATGCTGTTTTCCTGAAATATGTTTTCTTCCTTACCTGATCGCTACCAAAATAAGGATTCGGTAATCTGGAATTTAGGAAGAGCTTTTCCCAGTTGTGGGGAAATAAAAGCTATATTACTCTGGGCTAGTGTTTGTTTCATTAGCTATTGGACATGGTTCTGCAACAGACTTACATGATTTTTTTTTTTACTTCCTTTCCATTATTGAAAATTACCCCTGGATATTTGCCATTTAAGTAGTAGTAATGAAAGAAATAATTGGGAACCAGAATTAATAAATTACAAATAAAATTTTTCTTCTAATAGAGAGAAGGAGAAAAGGATCATCAGGTGCGTTTGGCAGTTGGAAATGGCATACGGAGTGATGTATGGAGAGAATTTCTAGACAGATTTGGAAATATTAAGATGTGTGAGTTTTATGGAGCTACTGAAGGAAACATTTGTTTCATGAATCACACTGGGAAAATTGGAGCAGTTGGGAGAACAAATTTCTTTTACAAAGTAAGTACTATATTTTCTTTACAAAAGAAGTATATTGAGGTCTGCTAACCTCTCTTCTAGACTTTATGCTTGTAAATTATCATAAATATTATCAACTTTTTCTTTTTTTAAGTTGAGAACTTCTCTAAATAAAGTAGTGGCCCCTAGGTGAACTGTGGTGCTATAGGTTATGAAAACCTTTACGATCTCCCATGTTTTTCCTCTATAATATGGAGATAATGATACCTAATTCTTTTGTTCAGTTTTCAAATTTTATGATGTAATGTATAAACAGCAAGCATAGGTCCTGATATGTATATTTTTGTGTGTGTGTGTGAGGAAGACCAGCCCTGAGCTAACATCCGTTGCCAATCCTCCTCTTTTTGCTGAGGAAGACTGGCCCTGGGCTAACACCCGTGCCCATCTTCCTCTACTTTATATGGGACGCCGCCACGGCGTGGCTTGACAAGTGGTGTGTCTGTCCGCACCTGGGATCTGAACCTGCGAAACCCCGGGCTGCTGAAGCAAAGCACATGAACTTAACTGCTAGGCCACTGGGCCAGCCCCAACCTTTCATTTTTATATCACTCAAAAATTATATACAGCAGTCTCACCTTATCTATGGGGATATGTTCCAAGACCCCCAATAGATGCCTGAAACTGTGGATAGTACTGAACCCTATATATACTATGTTTTTTATACAAACATACCTATGATAAAATTTAATTTATATATTAGGCACACTAAGAGATTAATAACAATAATCACATAGAACAATTATAACAATATACTGTAATGAAAGTTACGTAGATCTTAGCAACCCCAGCATATGATTTTTTTTCTTTCCTTATTAATTCAAGAACTTTCACCTTTTCACTTAAAGGAAGCACTTTACAGCTTCTCTTTGGCATTTTCAATTTGCTAGCATCACTACTCCTCTGCTTTGGGGCTATTATTAAGTAAAATAAGGGTTACTTGAACACAAGCACTGCAGTAGCGCAAGAGTCAGTCTGATTGAGTCAGGTACTAAGTGGCTAACAGTGTGCAATGTAAAATTTGGAAATTGTTTATTTCTGGAATTTTGCACTTAATACCTTCAGACTGTGGTTGACTGCAGGCAACTGAAACTGGGAAGTGAAACTCCAGATAAGCGGGGACTACTGTATAGATTTCTAATGTGTAGTTTCTTTAAAAATTATATCAAGATACCACTAAAATCTTAAAAGCAGCCAAAAAATCACCTTCCTAAGAATAAGACCTACAGCTGATTTTTCAATAGCAACCATGGAAGACAAAAGATAGTGGACAGATATTTTCAACTGGCTTGGAAAATAACTGACAAAATATAATTTATACTCAACAATAATATTTTTTAAAGAATAAAAGTAAAAATAAAGAAATCAGTCGCAAAATTTATATAACCTCCAGGGGACATAAATCCGGAATCATAGTAGGGTATTTTATTATAGCTCTTTCAGTATTTGATAGAAGAAGCAAAAAAAATCTTCAGATATTTGAATAATATGATAAACAAGCTACATCAACTAATGGACATATATATGACACTGCATTTAAAAACTGCAGAATAATCATTCTTTTCAATCACTTATGAAACATTCACAAAGATTACTGGGCTACTTATGGAATTCCAACAAATTTCAAAAGATTGAATATATATGGATTATGTTCTCTGACAACAGTTTAATTAAGGTAGAAATAAAATTTTAAAATGACAGCTATATCATCTCCTATATATTTGGAAATAAAACATCTTTAAATTTCTATGAGTCAACAAAAACATAAAAATAGAAAATAGTTTGAGTTAAATCATAATGAAAATGTTACATTTCAAAACTTGTGAGTTCAATAAGAACAGCTGAAAATTACTGAGCTAAATGTCCATTTCTATAAGTTAAATAAAGAAAAAACTAAAATAAAATCAGAAAATAAAAGGAAGGAAATAATAAAGAGCATAAATTAAAGAAACAGAAAAGAAACATTAGTGAGGAATGTCAAAAGAGATAAAATATAATTTTTTAAAAGTAAAGAAATAGACTCAAAGCTGGTGTAAATTGCCCTAATGTTTGGAACCTCAAGAAGGTGCAAACTATTTTTATAATCCATTCTTTGGGATTTTGAAGGTCTTATTGACATCTCAGAAATACGTCTGCACTCTGACCAAAAGTAACTTTGGGAAAATAAATTCTGATATTACTGGGTTTTACATTCCTTACAGTTCATTTTCTCAATTCATTGCAATAGTTCTGTTAAAAATCTGGTACTCATATCAAAGTGATATGAGTACCATCCTTAGTGAAGCTGAGTCATTCCAAAGTAATCATCCAACGGGAGTACAATGAAGAAGATTTGTATTTTATTTTACTCGCTTGACTTTATTACAATTTTCTAATGTCTTAAATTCCCTGTCAGACTGTAATAATGTCCATAATGTGGTAAGGCATGATTGTCTCCATTTTATTTGGAAAACTTCTGATTTTCAACTCCTTTTAGTTAGTTTTCATTTCAGTTAGTAAATTAAAAAAAAAAACCAGCCAATATCATATGAATTCTAGTCTCTTTTATCATTCTCTTCACATATTGTTTTGTTACATAGCAGGTAATCAGAAAAATTTGGACCAATAACTGTTTCATAATTACGTGGGGAGATTTGAGAAGTGTGTCTCTCAAAAATGTAAACCTAATGGAGACTTACACTTACCATCTCAGAGAGGAATCAGCCTCTAAATGGAGACAGGATGTTAACAGTGAGGGAAAAAGATGAGGCAGCGTCACAGAGTTCCTGTGACCCAAATGTCCTTCTTCTGTGCTATACTTACTATTTAAACACATGAAACTGAAGGGATATCTGTCCCATATGTGCCCCCTAGGCAAACAGTATAAAAAGTGTGGTGACAACACATATAAGAGAGAAACCCAAGTAAGTTATGGACTGCTTTCTCCTTTTCTACACCCAGGGATAACAACTGGGAAAGAACAAACATGAAATCTCTAGAGGAAATAAAATTTGAAAAAAGGGAGAAAATGAATCTAAATTAAAAAACAGCTAAAAAAAATATGGATGCACATTAAAATAATAAGTCCTCCAAAATGGCCAGGAAATGTTTAGAAAAACAATTTCCCATAGGTTCAAAAATTGTAATAATATTTCTCTTTAAAAATAAGAGGTCAAGGGCCAGCCCGGTGGCACAGCGGTTTAGTTCGCACTTTGGCAGCCCCTGGTTCGCGGGTTTGGATCCCGGGCGCTCACTGACACACTGCTTGTCAGCCATGCCGTGGCGGTATCCCATATAAAGTAGAGGAAGACGGGCACGGATGTTAGCCCAGGGCCAGTCTTCCTCAGCAAAAGAGAGGAGGATTGGCAATGGATGTTAGCTCAGGGCTGGTCTTCCTCACACACACAAAAATAAAATAAGAGCTCAAAGAAGAGGAAAGTGCAAGGAAAAAAATCAACAAAAGGAGTTGGAAAGTAGGCATGCTCAGCTCCAAGGAAAAAAAGGAAAAAATTAAAATATTATAGAGATGAACGCCACATTAAAAGACTTAAAAATAAACAGGAATGTAAACATTATTAGGGAGCAAGATGGATGGGATTAAGAAGTCACACAAAGAATAAGAAGAATAAGCAAATAATAATATAAAATAAATTAAAAAGATAGATTTTGAAAACATAGACAATGATTGCACATATGCTTAATTGGTGTTACTGCAGAAAAAAATCAAATCAAAGAGAAAAAATTATTTCAAACCTAATAGAAGAAAACTTCCTTAAAATAAAGACTTGAGTCTTTAGCAAAAGAGCACATTGTGTTCCAGAAATTAAAAAATGATACAGAATGATCATCAGAAAAGTGCATCCTGGTGAAATTACTGAACATGAATTAAAGAACCATGAAGAGATGCTGAGGCAGAAAAAGCAAAGGATGTAGAAAGTGTGGGGTGAAGATGAGAAACATCTCAGGTACCTCTCAAAACAAAAATGAAACATTCAACGCCAGACAGAAAATAATGTTTTCACCTAAGAATTTTAGTTCTAAATTGTTCTTCAAGTATAAAGGCAATAAAGACGTGTTCTCAAAATTTTAAGTCAGAGAATATAATACCCATGTATTTACGAATGCAATACTTCTTTATAAAATTCACTAAATAAAAATTTCTGGCCAACCTGAAGATAAAGCAGAACTTAGAAATGAAGGAATCACCTTCAGTTAAAAGGTTTGATTGAATCCATTTAAATATAGAAGATTGAACAGCTCTGAATTCTGTTTGTAGATGGAATTAAGGTATAAATCCTGACAATATAAAAATAATTATAACACTAACAAAAATGGGAATTGGGTGGGAGGAAAGGAGGAAGTATAAGTGCTAGCTCTTTGATCTTTCATAGTGATAAATCCATAGATACAATGTAAAGATAAAATATGAGATTTAATCAAAAGCCTCATTTTCTTCACATTTTCATAAACTTTTTTTGCTGAGGAAGATTCGCCCTGAGCTACCATCTGCTGCCAATCTTCCTCTTTTTGTATGTGAGCCACCGCCACAGCATGGCCACTGATGAGTGGTGTAGGTCTGTGCCCGGGAACTGAACCCGGGCCGCCAAAGTAGAGCATGCCAAACTTAACCACTAGGCCACTGGGGCTGGCCTGTATAAACTTTTTTAATGTCTTAAAGTAGGCGTCTTTTAGGGACCAGGAAATTTAGCCAACTGCAAATTTAGGTAACACTCCACACAAGACCACCTTCACTCCTGACATCAGTTGCAGTTTGGGAGTCCCTAAGACCACCTTTAGGTTTGATAATTCGCTAGGACTCACAAAACTCACTGAAAGCTGTTATACTCTTAGTTACAGTTCATTACATCTAAGGATACAGGTTAGAATCAGCCAGAGGAAGAAGGTTTAGGGCAGAATCCAGGAGGGTACCTAATGCAAGGCTTCTAGTGTCCTCTCCTGTGGAGTCAGGATGGTGGCGTTACTCTCCCAGAATTGACATGTGACAATACACATAGACTATTGCCACTTAGGGAAGCTCACCAGCCTTGACGTCCAGAGTCTTTTTGGGGGGCTCAATCATTTAAATCTAGTTGGCTGCCTCTGTGGCTGACCTCTGTCTCCAGCCCCCCAGGAGGTCAAACTGGGTGACCCAAAGCCCCCCTGTACATCACATTATTGGTGTGGCTCAGAGACCCCACTCTAAATCATATTGTTACTATCTGCTTGCCCAAGGCCCTGAGGCAAAAAAAATACACTCTTATCTGTCAGGACATTGCAAGGGCTTAGAGATTATCTCCCAGAAGCTGAAAGTGAAAGCTAAACCTCTGGTTAAATTTGAGGTTAAGGTTAAATTCTTTACCCCACAGGGCTGATATCTCTTATGATAAAGAAATACTTTATAATAAAGTATTCATTAGAACTAAATGGAAACTAAATGGAAAGAAAATGGAACTAAAGTATTTTAATTCCATTTTCTTTTGTTAAATTCAAGAAAATTTAAATTGCACTTATTAAAATGGTGTAGTTTCATTTTTCATAAATTATTTTATTAATCAATTTCCTAACTTTCTATCAATTTAAACACATATTTGTGATGATGTTCATCAAATGCATTCCTGTATATATATTTACTCAGAGTTTTCAATATGCCTGGCCCTCTGAACATAGTGAAGAAAATGGACATAAATGCCTGCCCAGATGCAGGTTATATTCTACTGGAGAAGGCAGAAAACAAATGAGATAAATAAGTAAAATACAGTCTACATGACATACTCAATAAGTACCAAGGAGGAAAATTAAACAGGAAAAGGAGATTGTGTGTGTGTGTGTGTGTGTGTGTGTGTGTGTGTGTGTTGGTAGGGGTTTTCACAATTTTAGATGGGGTGGCCAGGGAAAGCCACACTGAGAAAGTGACATGTAGGGAAAGACTTGAAGGAAATAAGGCAATGACTTCATGAGGCTATCTGGTGTTCAAAGTGGCATGAATAGCCAGTGCAAAGGCCCTGAGTGGTTACCTGCCTGGCATGTTTGAGGAACAGCAATGGACCACAGTAGTGGTAGTGAAGTGAGCAAAGGCTTTGAGCAGAAGCTTGAGTGCATCTCTTTTAGCCTTAATGGGATCATTTTGGCTGTGTTGAGAATATATTACACCAAGTTAACAACAGTTTACTTTTGGTTCAGATTTGGGGAAATTTAAAATTTTCTTCTTATTTTTCTGCTTTGCTTTATTTTTTTAAACTATTTTCTTTTTTTTGGCGAGGAAGATTAGCCCTAAGCTAACATCTGTTGCCAAACTTCCTCATTTTGCTGAGGAAGATTGGCTGTGAGCTAACATCTGTGCCCATCTTCCTCTATTTTATATGTGGGTCGCCTGCCACAGCATGGCTTGATGAGTGGTGCATAGGTCTGTGCCCGGACCCGAACCCGCAAACCCTGGGCTGCCGAAGTGGAGCACGCAAACTTAACCACTATGCCACTGGCTCAGCCCCTAAATGGATTTTTTAAACTCAATTAACTCTTCAAACCATTCAGAACTATGTTGTTGCATAACAATGCATTCTAAGAATAAGTATTCATAATAGCCCAACTATATATAATATTACATATATTACTATATATATATTTACAATAGATTTATGATTTATGTGTGTGTGTTTATATGTTTTTAGAGTCCTCTGTTTAAGAAAACAGAGAAGTGGCCCTTTACCTATGGTGCCAGATAAATAAGCCTCTACTTTGTAGGTCAAGGCAATGTAGTATAATGTTGAGGGGAAAACCCTAAACTGGAGTCACTGTACCAAGGGCTCTAGTCCAGCTCTGCCACTACTTGACTTTTTATCTTTGACAAGTCACTTTCCTCTGGATTCAAAGTCTCCTCAAGTATTTATAGAAGAAATGATTTTTGTGTTCCCTTTCCAACTTCTAAATTTACAAATCTGAGTGTGCAAAGGCATAGAGGTCCGTGTGTGGGAACTCCAAGGGCCAGTGTGTACAGCCAGGTAGGTGTGTACTGCACAGTTCTGGGGGATGCATCTGCCTACACTGTATGAATAGGACCTCCTGCAGCTGTGCTCTGGACATATATTCATGTACCTATACCTGTACCTGTCCATGTACATTTAGGAGATATTAAAGTGTGGCATCTATTTTTTTGTATTATTATAACAGCCATTTTTGTAATCTTGTGGAACCTTATGAAGGCAGGAAAAAAACCCAGAAATCCCTCTAGCTTAGACTTAATGCTCTGATCCAGAACACTTCTAGAAGATGCTGTGATATATTTGAATTTCCTTTTTGTTATAAAATTACCCAATTTCTGACTGTCAAGTCCCTGTGTCTGCTAACAGGCACACTGAACAGTGATGGGGTGTGGAATGAACACCCATGCATGGGTTGCCAAATTAATCTAAAAGAAATAACATGAAAGCTGTTATACTAATATTACCAGTTGTGGGGAAAATTTTTCAAATTATAAAGCATGTCAAAACACAAGAGAAAAGAAGAGGTAATGAACGGGGTTCTGTTCTGGTTTGGCCAAAATGATAAATGCAGTTCTGGAACTTCTGGAATCTTTCTTTTGACCAGTCATTAGGCAGGTGGCCAGTATCCTGTTATCCCAATTGCAGACAAAGGCCAACAAGGTGCAAGCTTGCATTTTAATAAAGAATCGTTATGTCTAGAATAACAATATATTTTGCTTTGCTGCCTCTTTCATTGGCTGTCATCTTAAAATAGGATTATACTAGTTTCTACCTCATAGGGTGTTTTGATGATTAAATTAAATACTGCTCTTGAGCTCTTAGCAGTGTCTGGCATACAGTAAGTGCTCAATCAATCTTAGCTGCTCTCATTTATATTTTAATTTAAATAATGAATTATGATTCTAGTTACATGCTGATTTTACTGGGATTAAAAACCAGAGGTATTTGTGTTTAGTCTTTGATAAATAAATAATACTATTACATTAATCTTATTCATCTTTTCCCATTTATTTGTCCTACATTTGTTCATATCTCTCCTCCTCCTTCTCCTCTTTCTATTTGGCCTTCCTTATTATTTTTTCTTACTTCATTTTATTACCTCTACTTTAGTTTACTATTTCCTAGTTTACCTGAATGAAATTGCTTGTTTAGTTATCAGGAAAACCTCAATTTTCTTATAGATAAAATGAGGGGGTTGGATTGAACCAATCTGCAATTCTCTCTCAGAGTCAGATTTTACTGGATCTGTGACTCTGCATGACATGGTAATATGGACATTACAGGAGCAGGGGAGCTGGAAATATTCAGGCACAAGGAGGAATGTCCAATTACCTTGAGGCAGTGAGGATGTTCCAGCAAATCTGCCTTCTCACACCATGGCAGTGCACAGAAGTCCTGAGTGTTACTTCAGGGACTTTAAGGTGAAAGGCCTGGGGAAAAGGTCAATAAATGTCAAATAATAAGTACTTTTTAGGCATCTGGTCCCTTTCCAAAAGATTGGAAGTTCAAAATAGACAACAAAATCCTTGCATTCACATAATTTATATTTTGCTTCTGTTAAAACTTTCCATTTCAAGGGATGTTTTGAATAATTGCAAAAAGGAGAAGGCAAGAAAGTGGTCATCTTAACCTATCGTTAGTAGAGTATGTAATTAAGTGCAGGGATTGCTTGCTATCACTCATTCGAGATTAAAATTAGTAATGTTTTGCTAAGGTAATGTGCATCATAAAAGAAATGAAAGTAAATGCCAGTACATGAGTGCTGTTTATTAATACCTTCAATTTTGATTTTCAAGTATTTAATTTTTCATTAGTGAAGATTACTTGTTTTAATAAATCCACATTCTAATTCTTTATTTCAGTTGACTGAGCATAAAATCTACTACCAGTAGATGTCACTGCACAAATAAATAACAAATCTTGGTTTTGTTTGTTTGATTTTGTTTTTGCAGCTTTTTTTCACTTTTGACTTGATAAAGTATGATTTTCAGAAAGATGAACCCATTAGAAATGAACAGGGCTGGTGTAGTCATGTAAAAAAAGGTAAGAGTCTTGTATCTGAAGATGTCTCCTTAAGCAAAGTTTCTGAATTTCTATTTAATTGCTACTGAATTTAGAAAAGAAAGAATGGTTATTTCTAATATGTAATGTGACTTATTTGGAATTCCAGTGCAGGTAAGATGGTTTAATTATTAGATGTTAGGGGCCCCTAGAGGGTCGCTCAGATGGTACATTATTAAAATTTAAAAGTGGTTACTATTAGGCTCATATTTTTCTTAATCTACCACTTCTAGCTCGTAACAATGGTGTATGTCTAATGCCCTATATCACGAAAATATAACATAAAAACGAATGACTTAATTTATCATTCTAGGTATGGTAGAAAGTCGGGCAGACTTGGATTTAAATCAGGGCTCTCACATTTAGAAACTCTACAACTTTGGGCAGCTCACTCAACGTGAGTCTCGTTTTCTTCATATGTAGAATAGAAGTGATGAATATATATTTCGTGAGGTTATTATTGACAGTTAAATGAGATACAAAGCTGTGTGGAGGGCCTGGCACATGCCTTGTTACCTCCCTCCCCATCTTTTCCCCCTCTCATTCCCCCTCCTCCAGCAAGGCAGACTTTCTTATAATTTTTGGTTAGAAATTTTAATGAAAGCAAGTGCCCCAGTTAACTTGCTGCTACATATAACTAATCTAGAAAATTAAATGTAGAGATGTGCACTTGGAATTGTTTAGAGATCCAGTCTGAATAAATCAGGCCAAAATTAATTTTTACAGCCTCAGAATATGTTTAAACTACATTCCAGAGATTATTTTCTTTAAATCTTTACTTCAAATGTGGAGATAAAGGTTGCAAACCTGTTTGTTTTTTTCCTGGTAGCTGAAATATTGGAAGAAATATAAGCCTTATCTATTAAAAAACAAATTTCCCAGTCCTCTGAATTTCAAGTCTAGGGGCATTTATCAAATATCTTTCCCTAATTCAACTCTGTAGACAGTGTCTAAGATAAAAGCCATTTCTAAAGAGATTGCAAAGAACTTTATTTAAACACACTTTTCTAGTGTGTTTTATTTATTGCAATTACAATAATATCTGACACTGGAACTTGAATGCCAGAGCTGCTTATGCAACCTCAGGGTTTCTTAAAAAGCAGATTGGAACAGTATGGTACTGGCATGAAAACAGACACATAGATCAATGGAATAGAATAGAGAGCCCAGAAATAAACCCATGCATATGTGGTCAATTAATTTACAATGAAGGAGGTAAGAATATACAATGGGGGAAAGGACAGTCTCTTCAATAAATGGTGTTGGGAAAACTGGACAGCTACATGCAAAAGAATGAAACTGGACACTGTCTTATACCATATACAAAAATAAATTCAAAATGGATTAAAGACTTGAATGTAAGACCTGAAACCATAAAACTCCTAGAAGAAAACATAGGGACTCAGTTCTCTGACATCAGTCTTAGCAATATTTTTTTGGACCAGTTTCTTCAGGCAATGGCAACAAAAGCAAAAATAAACAAGTGGGATTACATCAATCTAGAAAGCTTTTGCGCAGGAAAGGAAACCATCAACAAAACAAAAAGGCAACCTACTGAATGGGAGGAGATATTTGTAAATCATACATCTGATAAGGGGTTAATATCCAAAATATATAAAGAACTTACACAACTTAATATCAGAAAAACAAACAATCTGATTGAAAAATGGGCAGAGAATTTGAATATTTTTCCAAAGAAGACATACAGATGGCCAACAGGCACGTGAAAAGATGCTCAACATCACTAATCATCAGGGAAACGCAAATCAAAACCACAATGAGATACCACTTCACACCTGTTAGAATGGCTATTATCAAAAAGGCAAAACATAAGTGTTGGCGAGGATGTGGAGAGAAGGGAACCCTTGTACATTTTGTTGGTAGGAATGTAAATTGGTGCAGCCACTATGGAAAACAGTATGGAGGTTTCTCAAAAAGTTAAAAATAGAACTACCATATGATCCAGCACTTCCATTTCGATATTTATCTGAAGAAACAAAAACACTAATTCGAAGAGATATATGCACCCCCATATTCATTGCAGCGTTATTTACAATAGCCAAGATATAGAAACAACCTAAACGTCCATTGATAGATGAAAGGATAAAGATGTGGTATGTGTATACACACACACACACACACACACACACACACACTGGAATATTACTCAGCCATAAAAAAGAATGAAATCTTGCCATTTGCAACAACATGGATGGACCTAGGGGTATTAAGCTAAGTGAAATAAGTCAGACAGAGAAAGACAAATACCATATGATTTCATTTATATGTGGAATCTAAAAAACAAAACAGAAACAGACTCATAGATATAGGAAACTGGTGGTGACCAGAGTGGGGAGGAGTTGGGGGGTCAGGCAAAATAGGTGAAGAGGATTAAGAGATACACACTTGCAGTTATAAAATTAATGTCATGGGAATGTAATGTCCAGCATAGGAAATATAGTCAATAGTACTGTAATAACTTTGTATGGTAACAGATGGTAACTTGAATTATTGTAGTCATCATTTCATAATGTATATCAATATCGAATCACTATGCAGTACACCTGAAACTAATAGGATCTTGTATGTCAATTATACTTCAATTTTAAAAAAGCAGATTGTCCCCAATATCTACTTTACTATTTTGCAATTCTCATTTTGGGTTATTCAATTTTTTTTTTCCATTAAAGCATTTTGTCTTGCATAAATCATGCCTAGAAGGGAAAGATAAGAATACACTATGACCTTTTAAGCATTTGCAATAATTTATTTGTCAGGGAAGAAATTCTCACGTCTCCTAAAGAAGAAAAACAAAGAACATAAATTTTTTTTTTTTGGTGAGGAATAGTGGCCCTGAGCTAACATCTGTTGCCAATCCTCTCCTTTTTGCTCGAGGAAGATTGTCCCTGAGGTAACAGCTGTGCCAATCTTCCTCTTTTTTTTTTGTATGTGGGACGCCGCCACAGCATGGCTTGATGAGCAGTGCATAGATCTGCGTCCAGGATCCAAACCTGCGAACGCTGGGCCGCTGAAGTGGAGCGTGTGAACTTAACCATTAATCCACCAGGCCAGCCCCAAGAACATAGATTTTAAGGGAAATATAAGACACTTGGAAAATTCTGAAATATAGGGACCGCAGACCAGTGGACTATGTGATGGAGAAGAGGTTCTGGAGTTGGATGGACCTGGTTAATTTGGCAAATTAACAACATTTGGCAGCTGTGTGACAGTGGGCAAATTACTTTTTCTTCCTCCATTTCTTCACCTGTAAAATGAAGATAATATGATGGCCTGTCTTGTGGTTTGTGATGAGGACCAGATGGGGCTAAAGCACTCAGAATAGTGACTGGTACCTAGAAAGTGCTCAATGAGTGTAACAATGGCAATGATTGTGATGATGATATTGATGGTGCTGGTGGTGACAGTGACAATGAGGGGCCTCTGCTGTAGCAGAGCAGGCTTGTTTTGGCCTGTGGCATGTGTGCCCTTGGAAGCCAGAATGTCCATAAGGAGCGGGAGCAATGGGAGTTGAATATAGAGTGTTAAAATGACATAAATTGCTTTAGTTTGCTGGAATTCAACCCCATCTAACTCATCATGCAGATGTTGCTTCTCTTCATCGGGAAGAGAAGGGGGGGGGGCAAGTCAACAATGACCTTGAAATCTTCTGGGGCGGTGATTGCTGCCCCTTTGTCTTCCACCATTCTCTTAGAAGTAGTTTTTTACCTTGCAGATTGCTGGGCAAAATCTTGATTAATTTGAATAAATCTGATTGAAAATTTATTTCAGATAAAGTGTCTAAATATAAGTGAAACCAATACATTTCATGTCTCATCTCTTGCCTGTTAAGGATTTCTAGACTAACATCCCAGAAGAATGAAATCTTTTCTTAAACTTCTAATAACATATTAACTGGATCAGAGATAGTATTGTACAGAAACCTGTTGCCAAATCATAGAGACTTGAATTTGAGTTCTAAGTCCATTCCCTTCTATCTATTGGACTTTCGTAACTTACTTCACCCTTCTGGGCCCTGGTTCCTCCCCTGTGAAATAGGGATTATAATTTTCAGTTTCAAAGGATTTCTGTGAAGAATAAACAAGATGACAGTTGCAAAGGGCTTGTGGGCTTGCTATATAGTAAATGCCCAATAAACATTGCTACTATAATAATCTTGTTAAAATTATTATTATGGTTATTACTTATATAGTTGTCATTATTATCACTGTTAAAATCTATGTAATCCAAAAAAAGGAGCCATTGGTCTGTCTGCCCAGGATGTAAAATAAAGTTCACATAACTTTCTTTACATTCAATTTCCTTTTTGTTAGTTTTTCCAAAGCAATTTGTGTTTGTGGCAGTCAATAAAAGGATGTGCTAGATGTAGGTACTCAGAGTAAATGATGTCGAATATAAAAAAAATATATGTTCAGAGGAAAGTAAGGTAAGCAACACTGCTTGTGTTGGTCAGATATAATTTAGGTACCTGCATGGTGTGTGTAATAATAGTTAATGAGATCACTGAAAAATGCCTTTCTCTCACAGGAGAACCCGGACTTCTCATTTCTCTAGTGAATGCAAAGAATCCCTTCTTTGGTTATGCTGGGAATAAGAAGCACACAGAAAAGAAATTGCTTTGTGATGTTTTTAAGAAGGGAGACATTTACTTTAACACAGGAGATTTAATAATCCAAGATCAGGAGAATTTCCTTTATTTTTGGGACCGTATTGGAGACACTTTCAGGTATGAAATATCAGTTGTGCTGCTTGTTCTGTGATTGTGAACCATATTCCAAGCAAGGCTCTGCGGGAACATTCCAGACCATGTGCTCTTGACCTCCAGGGCAAACAGAGTCTTTTTATCTCAATAATGTCTCCCCATTTAAAAATTCATTGGCCATCTGTTTCTAGATTGAAACATAAGTTCAGTTTTGATGTCCATTTTTATAATTATTTTACTGAATCAGTTTGGTCCAAATCAGGGAGCTCCTTTTTTTAGAATAGAAAACAGGTATGCAGATGTGAAGTCTAAATAGTAGGGTTAAAACAGAAAACCAGTTTCATCAAATATCGTCTAATTCTTTACCTGATGATAAAAACAATGAAACAGCAAAATTTTCCTTTCTTATATGTTCTTTTTTAATTCCTCAAGATTATTTTAGGCTTATGAAATTATTTTGCTTTACTGGTCAATGACTATAGAACAGTGAAGGACAGACAGTGGACATTAAAAATGACTGAATGAATAAGTGAATTATACTTCCTATTTCCTCACCTTCTTATACCATGTTATGAGCTCACTTTATGTAAAATTATTTTAATTAAAATAAAATATTCATTCATACGCATTAAAAGAGCCAAAGGGGTTAACCCCTAGAAATTAAAGGGGGCCAGTACACTGAAAGACAATTACTATAGCTTTCCTTTCAGTTTTTTCCCTGTCTGTCGTTAGAGCTGGGCATGTTTTGTACTTAACTGTTATTATATTACAAAATAAAGAGGGATTTATCATTATTTTACTTTTTATAACATATTATAAAAATTTTACATTTTGCAGTAAGCAGTTTATACCAACGAGACATAGATGAAGTAATTTTAACTGAAAAACAGATACTGATTTTGTTGACTTTGTTGACTTATTTTTGGTTACTAGCCGCTCGCACAGAGGCCAATGCGAGGCACTAAAACTGGAGCTGGTACCTAGTTCTTCAGCTATAGGAGCACTCACTGGAACTTGTCTTCTGTTTAGATGGAAAGGGGAAAATGTTGCAACCACAGAGGTTGCTGATGCTATTGGAATGTTGGATTTCATACAGGAAGCAAACGTCTATGGTGTGGCTGTGCCAGGTATGAATATATTTCAGGTTTTGGAAGGATTCTCAGCATAGTATTGCCACTTTTCTTTAGTTTTCAATGATCTTACTAATTCAGCATCTTATTTTTACATGTTAAAATAAATATCTGAGTCTTGTCTTGGCACGTAAGGCCCTAAACCAAGCTAACAAACTTCATGGTCACCAGAGGGAAAAGGCGCCCACTGAATTTTAACGTATGTGTATAGTTTTAATCATAGCTTGAAAACTCTGCTCAGGGACTCACTGCTTCAAAATAGTTGCAGCTTTTCAAAAGTCTATTATTTTTCTCTTTATGACTGGAGTTTAGACATGCCACTAAACAGCAACGTGTTCTAGTTTAAATGTTTAATAACACTTGTAGTTAAGTTGAATTTTTTTCAAAAATTATTTAAAAATCTATTTGGCCTCATTTATCTTTATCAGTATACATATGAGGATTGTCTCATGATGGTGAAAACAGTAAAGAAAAGTGACCAACTTGAAATCGCGGACAGCTGTTCCCCTTCACTGTCTTTCTTTTTTTTTTTTTTTTTTTTTACAAATGACAATATTTTCCAGCTAATGTGTGGAGGTGCAGGGGACACTGCGGGTAGAAGTGCTTGGATAGGGGAGCAGAGGAAGGGGATGTTTACTTTAATAGACAGCATCTGGGTGCTGGAGGAATGCTACTAGAGATTCTGATCCCCTAGAAAAATCTATAGGTGGCATGATAAGCAGTAAGGGATCTGTGGAATTAGTTACGGAAATACCAGCCTCTAGTGCCTTAACTTAAAAATATGCCCTTTATTTTTTGCATTAATACTTAACATGGACATTTCTCTGGAATATATTTGCCTTTAAATAAATGTTTCCTCTTCATATTTTTATATTAATGGTGGTAGGATGCAAATTATGGATCATTTATGGTGTTTTCCACTCTATTTCATTTTTATAGTGTGGACAATTAGGGGTAGATTCTGCCCTTCCCTGTTCCTAAATTATTTCTAGGAAGTAAATCATACGCTCAGGGAAGACCCACTCATTTATGCTACTGTTGCATTGTTATTGCTGCAATAGATTTAATGTCTCTATTTGCAACAATTAGTATGTAATTAACAGGATTATTTTAAAAATGTACCTAGTACTTGTAAAATTGACTCTATTTCCAACTTTTTTTTCAGATTATGAAGGAAAAGCAGGAATGGCTTCTATTATTTTAAAACCAAATAAGTCTTTAGACTTGGAAAAAATTTATGAACAAGTTGTAACATATCTACCAGCTTATGCCTGCCCACGATTTTTAAGAATTCAGGTAATTTTGCTTACCCATCACATTTTAGACCAGGATCCAGGAGATAGTTTAATTACAAAATAATATTTTATCCTTTAGATAATATGTGCATTTTATTTATATTAGAAAATTTCAAGAACAATGAAAAGTATTGGGATGCTAATTTATGCCATATTTGAAGCCTAATTATATAGAAGGGAGCATGATGAAATGCTAGGATGTCTTTGTCCTAATTATAGAATTGCAATCTTCCTCTTCAGTCAAGACCTTAGGGCAAAATTGGTGGTCCCAGTGATGGTGGCAAGCCCAAACCACATCTTATGCATGCCTCGTGAAGACATTTGGTGCTATGTACCTAAAATTAGGTCCTACCAACCTGATATCAAGGTGTCTGCAGGATGTGTGCAGAACCTAAAGGCAACTTGCTTTAAGCAATTCTGCTTTTAATATTTATTCTCATTCTGTCCAACCTTTATATTTTTGAAGAATTCTGAATTCATTTGTTTTGAGAGGTGGGCTCTCTCTTTAGGTTACTGGAATAAAGTATAGTAAAAAGAAAACAAATTTACTCAGTTGCTGTGTAACTTTACTTGTTCATTTATTCAGTCATTCATTTATTTAATATTGTGCCTCAAATATAATTTCTCAAAGCTGGTACTCATCATCTCTCAGCATCCAATCACATAGAAGTTTTCTAGATACTTTTGTCATATTGCAGTTAGATCCCTAATGGAGCAATAGATGGAGACATTTTATTTTTATTTTTATTATTTTTTTTGGTGAGGAAGACCAGCCCTGAGCTAACATCCGTTGCTAATCCTCCTCTTTTTGCTGAGGAAGACTGGCCCTGGGCTAACATCCGTGCCCATCTTCCTCTACTTTATGTGGGACGCTGCCACAGCGTGGCTGACATGCAGTGCGTCGGCGGGCGCCCGGGATCCGAACCAGGGAACCCCGGGCTGCCAAGCGCGGACGAAACCGCTACGCCACCGGGCGGCCCCAAGACATTTTATTTTTAAAGCATTTGCTGAGCAATCCTCATGGCCAAGTCACTGCTTGGGCAATGAGACATATTATCTGAACTGTCATAAATACATATTTCATTTACATAATATTTTTTTATTTTTACGAGCTTTTACATACATTGTCTCCGATTATTTTCAAAACAATCCTCTGAAATACTAAAGGTCAGTAAATGTGAAGCCGAAGTAACACATTTTCAATTGAAATTTTTATTGAGATCATGGTAGATGCACATGCAGTTGTAAGAAATAGTGCAGAGAGATCCTCTGTACCCTTTACTCGGTTTCCTTCAATGGTCACATTTTTCAAAACTATTACAACCAGGATATTGACATTGATACAATCCACCCACCTTTTTAAAATTTCCTCTCTTTCACTTGTGCTCATTTGTGTGTGTGTGTATTAAGTTCTATACACTTTTACCACCTGTGTAGCTTCATGTGTCAATGACCACAGTCAAGATATGAACACTTGCAACACCACAAGGATCCCTTATGTTGCGCTTTTATAACCACACCTCGCTCTGCCCCTCCCCATTCCACCCCAGAAATCATGTATTTTAATAGAGTAGAAAGTTGATGGATCAAATAATATTTTAAACATTTTTCCCCTAAGGCAACTTAAAATTCACTTTCATTAAGCAGAAGAAATATTTTGGCATAAGACTACTTGAAGACTAAATCAGTCTTGTACAAATTTAGAAAATATTTTAGCATCATTAAAAACCTAAAAGAACTTGGACCATGACTGATTTGCTTATTACAGTATTTGCTGTAGTTAGCACAATGCATGACACTTAATTGGCAGTCAAAATGTTTATTTAATAAATGATTTATAATAAATGATCTGATATAAGCAATGCAAAAGTATAAGTTACTTCTGACAAAATGAATAAAACAACAATCTCATCAAAAATCTGTTTAGCACAAATTTGAAAAAGATTCTTTTTGCCTAAAAATTTATAAAAAATTTTAAATTGTGATATTACTCAGTATAGCTGGGATGAAATTAAATTGGTCTTTTCATTCTGCTGTGGATACACAAATTATTATAACCTCTCTAGAAAATGGTTTGGTAAATATGTGATCAGACTCTTAGAATTTGCATATATTTTGACTTAGTAATTTCATTTCCAGAAATTTATCCTTAGGAAATAATCAAAGATGCACAAATGTTATGTATAAAGATGTTCTTCAAAGTATATATATAGTAGTAATAATTTTTGATATTCTCTATAAGTTCAAGAATAGGAGTAAAGTTAATTAAAATATTATAATTAGATGAGATTTTATGAAACCATTAAAAAGTGCTGTTTTGATGAAAATTACCTAACCTGGGAAAATATACCTGGTATAATATTTTTTTTAAAGACAGAACATCAAATTTCATAAATACAGTGAGCTTCTAATTTTCTAAAAAAGAGAAAAAGAATATGTGTTTCTCCACAGTCACATCTCATTTTATGATGACAGTGTTGAGTGGGGAGGGGAAAGAAGGGATGAGATCAGGGAAGGAGGTTCAAAGAGAAGTTGACTCTTCAATTAGTCCAGAAGGATGAATAAAAATGGTCGAGTTACTCATCGAACCTTATATGGACCTCTACATGTCATCTGATTTAAAACAAGGTTGCTTCTCCTTGCCTGAAACTGCCACAAAGATATATATTCTTATCTCCTTTAAATCTCTTAAAGCAGAGAATCTTAAACTTTCTAGATTCATGGCATCTTTCGTGTCTCAGTAATTATTTCATAGCCAGCCCTGGTGGTCTAGTGGTTAACATTCCGTGCTTTCACTGCCATAGCCTGGGTTTGTTTTGCAGTCAGGGAACCACACCACCCTACCATCAGTTGTCATACTGTGATGCCTGCATGTTGTTGTGATGCTGAAAGCTATGCCACCAGTATTTCAAATACCAGCAGGGTCACCCATGGTGGACAGGTTTCAGAAGAGCTTTCCAACTAAGACAGACTAGGAAGAAGGACTGGCCACCCACTTCTGAAAAAATTGGCCATGAAAACCCTATGAATAGTGGTGGAGCATTGTCTAATACAGTGCCGGAAGGTGAGAGGATGGCGCGTGAAGACCAGGCAGGGTTCCACTCTGCTGTACATAGGGTCACCAACAGCCAGAATTGACTCCACAGCACTACCAACAACAAACTTATTTCATGGCATTCTTGGGCCAAAACAAATATCTAAACATTCCTTCATTCAGTAGTTAGGTCAAAACAAACTAATAAATATTTAGGTCTAACAAATTAGTTGCCATTTGAAAAAATAATGTGTATAAATTGAAAGGAAAAATACTTGTATTTCATTTTTAAATAATCACAAGTACTAAGGAGATGTAAGTTGGGCATCGCAAACTCTTCAAAATTTGGAATTAGATTGGCCTGAACAAGGACAGCCTAATTCCATGTTCCACATTGATTTTTGGCTGTACTTGCTTTTTATCACAGCAACCAATGAAAACCCTGTTTCGCAAAGATGTGACATCATTGAAAAGAATGTATCACAAACTAATATTGAAACTGTGAGCTACCTTGAGTTAGTAGTTTGCCAGCGTCACTGGGTTTACCTTGAAAATTTTAAATATCCCATGGGACTCTGGAAATTCACTGAGGTACCACAAAGCACCTCACTGCATGGTTTGGAAACCCAAGTTTTGGATCATTCTTTTCTCCCTCTGGTTCTTATAGTTTTCTGCCTTATGGAATAGATTGCTGTCTTTTACAGCTTTTATCTTCTTGGTGTCTAACAGCATTCTCTGTACACAATATTGTATTGACATTGAATTGAAGCAATAAGCCTATGTGTTTTAGACATATTTGTAATCAGTTGTAATCAGTTATTGACTATATTCATAGTTATTGTATGTTGAATAAAGTTCACAGGTAAATCAAGCTAAAGATTTAAATGTTCTAGGGGGTATTTTTTATTTCTAATGTTAAATTATTAGTAGTAAATATAGAAATGGTCACTGTATATAAAAATGTTATAATTAAATATTACAGTCTATATTGTTAAATGTTTTATTTATATATTATAGATAATATAAATGATTCCACTAATCCTGGTAATTGCTTTACAGGAAAAGATGGAAATAACAGGGACATTCAAACCACGGAAGTTTCAGTTGGCAGAAGATGGCTTTAGTCCACTGAAAATTTCAGATCCACTTTACTTCATGGACAGCTTGAAAAAATCTTATGTTCCAATGACCAAAGAACTTTATGATCAAATAATATTAGGGGAGATCAAAGTTTAAGATATTTTATATATGAGATTTTCATATGCTTTCTTAGGAGAGGTGAGAGTATGTGATTCTCTAATATGAAATGGGGAAAGGAAACTGACATTAATTATGTGCTACATTTCCTTAATATGCAACAGCTTTTTTTTAAGAAGTTTAATTTGCTTTAATTGATAACAAACTTTACTTGATTATTCTTTTTACCTATTTGGGGATTCAGTGCATAACTATTTGCCTTAATCTTAAAGATTTTAAATAATAAATAAGTGGTTAACAGTTTAGACACTTATTTAAAGTTTCTAGTTTTAAATAAATCATTAAATTTACTCAAATAATTGATTTTTATGTACCCTGTCCTATAATTCAATAACACCATGTTCATTAATATGTGTTTTGAGATTTTTGTTCTGATGTTTTTAATTGTAAACTTCTAGTCAAAGGAAGCTGACTGACAAAATGTATGCACTCATATCTCCCCTTATCTTAAACTCACATTAAGATGATAGAAGAAATATAAAAATATGAAACAGCAAAGCAAGAAAACTGGTAAGCTGAAAGCATTTAGGAATTTTTGGAAGATATATAAATGGGATTAAATTGATGATAAAATCCAACAGAGCTGTAGAAACCATTAATAATATAGGAAAAGAACAGACTAGAATAGAACCCAGGTATTAACAGCAAGATCAGAGGCAGAGAGGGCTTTGAGTATGAGCAGGTTTGTGAGTAGTTAACTGGGAAATGTATCACAAGGATAGTGTGATAAGCACAATTGTACTTATCGCAATCTGGAAGCGCCAGGCTCCAGTGTTTGCTTTAACCTAGAACCACACGAATGACTCTCTTAACAAAGTGAGCTGTCCTCCACAGGACACGCTGTGGGGCTGGACTAAGAAGCGGTGTAGGGCCCAGCAGGAAGCTCCTTTGCCCATAAACCTAGCTCTCTGTACACCCAGGAAGAAAACTGGCTTTGCCTCATGTTTCTTCCCTATGTGAAAAAGCTTATTTTGGTTGGAAGAGAAGCTGTAGATAGTTCCTTTTTGTCATTGTTAGGAAAACATATGTTATAAAGATAAAACATTTTTTATAAATGTAAAGGTTAATCATAAGTAGCATAGAAATAAAAGGTCAAAGTTTAGAATGAACAAATAAACAAGAAAATATAATCAATGATAAACGGAAAAAATTAAATAAGTCTGAGCATATCCATTCTCCCACTATATAAATGAGAATGGATTTTCTTTGATAAAAAAGTATCAGATGAATGGACATTTAATTTTTATATTGATGATTTGGCTGTTCTTCATCTTTCCCATTAAAAAATTGCTTTGCCTTTATGCATATATTTTAAATTTATAGGTCCCCTTTAAGTGCTATAAATCTGAATGAACACTTTTCTACTAATTCATAGCTCTTAAAATCTTTGGAATTAGATCATGATGGTGAACTAAGCATACATATCTCACCCACTTCTCCCACCCTTCCTGTCAAATCCATTATAATAAAAGACAAAATATTATGAAGAGAATAAGCCACTAAAAGATGTAGGGGAAAAAAAACCAAGAGAGTGTGTTTTCAGTAGATGAAACGTGAGAAATTACTAGAAAATAGAAAACAGATGGAATCAGATTATCAAAGAAACGATAAAGGAAGGGGGAAGACAAAACCTCACACATATGCAGCTGAAAACTGCAACAAAAACAAAAGAAACTCCGACTACACTGAAAACACACATAAAGACCAAGATGGGGCTTCTGCGTAATCATCGGGGTGATCAATTACAGAAAATGGAGATCATGAGGTGACTTGCCTTTCCCTTGCTTATAGAAAACTTCCATCAGCAGACAAAATAATTCATGACATGAAAGAAATACAAAAGACCACACGAAATTGAAAGTTTCTTTAAGACAAAGACACTAAGGATTAAAGTTTTTAAAGAGCTAGAAACTAGGAGAAAATATCTAGAAACTAGGGACAAATAGTTGCTCATATGTATAGTATATGAAGAATACTTACAAATAAAAAAGTACAAAGGCAAAATAGCTTTTAATGGGAAAAATATGAGAACAGGTAATTTAACAATACGAAAATTATTCAGTCATTTAATGCACCAATTCATTCAATCATTTAAGGCACCCCCACCCCCATATATGTGTGTGTAAGAAAAAAAGAAATGCAGGTACTAGGGATATGCTGATAAGCAAAATCAGGTCCACAGGCTGGAGGAGGAAGCCATTAAAAAACTACAGAACGAAATGTGGAGTTGCAACTGTCACAAGTGCTACAAAAAGATATTCAACCTTATTGTTAAAGAAAATGAAAATTTAAACAATAATGAAATCAGGTTTTGCCCATCAAGCAATAATTACAAACAGGTTTGGCCAGCCAGGGTGCAGGGAGATTTTTAACTCCCTAGTGCTACTATCGAGACTATAACTCAGTACAGATATTTTGGAAAACAAACTTGGCAATAGACATAAAAATTTTTCACTATACAACAAGC
Organism: Tapirus indicus; assembly: GCA_031878705.1. Taxonomy (NCBI): domain Eukaryota; kingdom Metazoa; phylum Chordata; class Mammalia; order Perissodactyla; family Tapiridae; genus Tapirus; species Tapirus indicus. Next base: position 46,846,355 of record CM062925.1, read on the forward strand.
TCAGCAAACTTCAGCTGGAAAAATAGAATATCACACCTAGGCACATTAGGATCAAACTGCTGGAAACTAAAGACAAAGAGGAATTCTTGATAGCAGTTAAGAAAAAAAAAAACATATTACATTAAAAAAAAAAAAAACCAGTACTTTGAATTATGGCTAACTTCTCACCAAAACTATGAAAGCCAAAAGAAAATGGAACAATATATTTCAAAAGATAAATAAACAACTGTCGAGCCAGAATTCTACATGCAGCAAAAGTATCCTTCAAGGAAGAGGGTGAAATAAAGGCAGTTTTAGATGAAATATATCTAAAAGAATTCATAGCCAGGAATCTTGTATCTGAAGAAATGCTAAAGTAGTTTCTGTAGACCAAAGAAAAATGATAGTAGGTGGAAACTCCAATCTTCAGGGAGGAATGAAGAGTACTGGAAATGGTAAATATGTGGGCAAATATAAAAGATTATTTTATTTCTCTTAATTTAAAAAATGCATATAACTGTTTAAAGCAAAATTTGTAACATTGTTTTGTGGGTTTAATGTAGATGTAATACAAATAACAATCATAGCATAGAGAATGGGAAATTCAATGGAAAAATTACAGATACCTATGAAGCACTGGGGAAAAATCTTAAATTCATTATTAGGAAATTGCAACTTAAAATAAGAATGAGATATTTTTTGCTAATCAGATTTGAATAATTAAAGAGACTGGATCTGTCTAGAGCTGGCAACATATTAGAAATAGACCTCTTATAGGCATTGGTGGTGGACTATAAATGGGTGAACTTTCTAGAGGACAGTACCAATAAGAATAAAAATGAATATAACTTTTCTGTGTGTGTGTGTGTGTGAGGAAGATTAGCCCTTAGCTAACATCTGTTGCCAATCCTCTTCTTTTTGCTGGGGAAGACTGGCCCTGGGCTAACATCCATGTCCATCTTCCTCTACTTTATATGGGATGCGCCACAGCATGGCTTGACAAGTGTTCCATAGGTACGTGCCCAGGATCTGAATCTGCGAACCTCAGGCCACTGAAGCGGAGCACACAAACTTAACCACTATGCCCCTGGGCCGGCCCCAAAATGAATATAACTTTGACCCAGTGATTCTATTTCTAGAAATAAAAACAATTATTATTGATAGTGAGCCAGGATTTATATCAAAAGTGTATTCAGCTCAGGGCAGCATTATTATTACTTGTGTGTGTGTGTGAGGAAGATTAGCCCTGAGCTAACACCTGTGCCCATCTTCCTCCACTTTATGTGGGATGCCTGTCAGGGCAGCATTATTAATTGAAGAATTGAAGACAACCTAAAATAGATAAAAGTTAAATAAACATTGGTAGAATCCATATTTGATTATGCTCTTCTATGATTATGAAGAGTGACTGACAAGTCAGTATGTACTGACATGGAGTAATATCCATGCTACATCACTATGAAAAAGGTTAGAAAGGGTATTTATCATTTATTTGTTAAGAATATATTTGAAAAATATAAACATTTGCAAGGACAGTTTCAAATAGTCATAACTAGTTAAATAATTCATTAGAAAGTATAGAGTTGGATGGGGAACGGGTGGGTTTTTACTTTTTATTCTATATCCCTTTTGTCATTTGAATTGAGAAATTGCTGTACACTGCTTATGTATGCTTTTAAGGCAATTTAAAAGTTAAGTACATTGTCTTCTATAAGGAAAGCATAAAAGAGAAGGCAGAGAATTGAATTAAGTATCATTACAGTAGGGAATTTAAGATACTGAATCATTTCTCAGTAGAAATAAATTATAGGTTGTCATTCTCTCTCTCAATATATTTCACTTCCCTGTAGATTCCACCACTTCTTGACGTACTGAAGATGAATTATTTTAAGACCATTCAAGAGAAGAGTAAAAAAATCTGATATTTTCTATAAACTTTGTACATAAATGTTAACTTCTTGAAGAACACTCTGGCTGTTAATTCTGCCTAAATTTCAGTAGATTTATAAGTAAGTTTTTTAATGTGTGCAACAAAAACAAAGTTTGAACCACCTTTATCATGATCTTTATTTGAGGTTCCTGTTACATCTCTGGCTTTCTTACTGGTAAAGGGATTTATTACCGGGACTGTGGTTTTCAGACCAGGAAGCTCTGGGCAATGTCTTCACCAAATTAAAAGTCAAAGTTAAAATGCAGTACTAAAAATGTCTGCGTAGTTTGCTTTGTTAACTTCTTGCTGTGCTTTCGTTGTCTTTTCCTTATTCAGAATTTTGGTTTCTTGATTTAATCTAACTAACATTTAATCTATGTAAACTATTTGAGTCAATTCTTGTGGAGATAGGAGCATTGCTGTACGATTACCATCTATGTCCTCTGTCACATTTCAACAGTGAGGTGAAAGGGTTGAGAATATGAATGGGTTTCTCAGTTAATATACCTGACCTTGTGAATAGTGATGGCTCCTCCTCCCCATCAAATTATCACAGGAAGCCTTTGTTACCTTAGTCCCCAGCCTCCAACAAGACACAAGGTTCTCAAGGCCAGAGTGCATAACAATCATTTGCACAGCTTTTAGTATACAGACTCTCAGGTGCTGCCCAGCTCCACTGAATCAGAAACTCTGGATGTAGGCCCTGGGAACTTGCATCTTTAACAACTCCCCCAGGATTCTGAACTTAGCTATGTATTATATCCTGTTTCTTTATTCTCATTCTCTAACTGTCCTTGCTGCCCAGACTTTCCTCTGGGCTCTCTTGGAATCCAGCTCTGTGCATAAACCCTCAATGTCTCATCAAACCCATCCTTCCAACTATTTGCCTTACTGGAAACTTGGCTGTCTTTGGAGGGTACCAGTTTCCTTTTGGTCCACTAAAGTGGAAGCCGTAAGCTCTCAGACATCCCAAATATTGTGGTCAAGACGTAGTGTTCCTTGTACCTCATGGTCCCTTCTAAACTATATTATGCTTCCTAGTCCTGTGAGGGCCCTGCCATCTTGCATTAACATCTTTGTATCTTGGTACCTCTACCTCACCCTCTGAAGACTTCATCAAAGGGCTCACAGCATTTTTCTCTCTCCAATTCATGTCATCAGTCAATACCAATCTCCACTCCACCAATTGGCTTCTCAGTTTTTCTCCACTATATCATACTTTTCCAATCTTCCATTCCTCACCCACCCCACCACATTCAGCTGATGGCTCCCCTCATACTTAACTGAGAATATACAAGTCAATAGATAGGAGCACTGTCATTTTCATAGAATTCAAACAATGTAAGTGTATATGCCAATAATCTTCACTTTTCTTGTATGGAATGAGTATTCCTTTAACTATCAAGAGCCATTCTCATCATATATGTTCTGGAACTCATCTTCTCTCCCCTTCTTAAGAAATGTTCCTGATTATCCCCTCTCTCTTCTGCATTTAATCTCTCCTCTCTAGAATCTTTTCCTCAGCATATAAATATGGTCTGTTATTTTCCATATTTAAAAATACTTGCCTTTTCCAGAACTAAACAAGGTAATTTTAAAGTTTGTGTAGAAAAATAAATAGGCAAAAATATCTAACAATACTTTGAAAAACTAAGAGCCATGAGGGATAACGAGTCATAATACATATTAAAACATACTATAAACCCTCAGCAATTAAAGCAGTATGTTACTGATTCATGAATACATAGGCCAATGGAAAATGAAGAACAGTTCAAAACAAAGAGAAGAATTTAGTGTACAATAAGAGTGACATCAATAGGACAAAGATAAAATTTTAAATAAATGGTCTTGAGACAAGATTACCATCTGAAAAGATAAATTCATACCACACACTGCATATGAGAATAACTTCTAGATACATAAAATATTTAAATGTAAAAAAAACCCCATAATATCACTGAAAAAATATGGACCAATTCCTTTATAATATTGGAGAGGCAAAGACCTTTCCAACTATAAATATCTGACTACATAAAAGGCAGATAAAAAGGAAGGAAGAAAAAGAGAGGAGGCAAAGAAAGAGATGGGAGAGAGGGAGGGGGAGAGAGAGAGGAAGGACGGGGAGAGAGAGAGGAAGGATGGGGAGAGAGGGAAGAAAGGAGAAAGAGAGAAGAGGAGAAGAAGAGGAAGAAGTGGAAAAAGAGGAGGAAGAGAAAAAGAAGGAGGAGGAGAAGGGGGAGAGGGAAGGGGAGGAGGGGAATGAGGGGAGGTGGAAGAGGAGGAGAAGGAGAAGAAGAGAAAGAAAAGAAACAAAAAGAGAAGAGAAGGAAAAAGAAATTTCTTCTTGGGGAAAAACACCACAAAATCAAACGTCAAATGAAAAATTGGAGGAAATATCTGCAATTCACATCACAGATATGGGATACTTTCTTAAATAAAGATCTGTTAGAAAAGATAAGTAACAGTAGAAAAATAGACAAAAGTAATGAACACAAACAGTTCAAAGAAAATAATTCCTTAAGTGTGAAAAAATGTCCAACCTTACTCATAATAAGAGAAACACATACTGAATGTACCCATAGCTTCTATTTTTCACCTATCAGATTGGCAAAATTCAAAAGTTTCGCAACAGTTGGCAAGGGAATAGAGAAATAAGCCCTCTTATACTGAGGGGCCCTCTTATTGCTGAGGGGAATGTAAAATTACATAACCCCATAGAAGTCAGTTTAGCAATATCTATCAACTTTATAAAAACATGTATCTTTGGCCCAGCAATCTCATTTCTGGGAATTTATTCAACAGATGCACCTGGACATACACAGGAGAAATATTTACAGGGTCATTGATTTGGGCATTGTCTGTAGTAGCACAATATTGGAAACAATCCAAGAGTGCATTAATAGTGGGTTGCTTAAACAAACTATGATATATGTATCCAAAACTACTATAAAAAATGAGGCAGCTCTCTGTACTAGTTGGGAAAGAGCTCCCAAATACATTATTAGATGGAAAACTTCAGGTACAACATAGTATTTTATATGTTTGAAATGGTCACAGAAATAATATGTATTCATCTTTACTATATCTTCATAAGGAAACACTGAAAGTTTTCACAAGAAATGAATAAAAGTCGTTATCTATCAAGGGTGGGAAACAAAGTCAGGATGGAATCAAGATTTATCAGTATATCTTTTCATCTTGTTTTTTTAATGTATTGTTTTATTTAAAATAAAATATATTTAAATTCTCTCTTGACACCACATACCCCTCAAGCTCTTTATTTCTCTGTCCCTGTTTAATGCTAAATTTCATAAAAGAATTATCTCCACATATGGTCTCCACAAACCTACCATTCACTCTTGAACCTGTTTGAATCTGTCTTGCTGCCTCCCCATCAGTCAAAAACTACTCTTGCTGGGGTCTTTCAAGACATCCACTTTGCCAAACCCATGTAACACTCTTTTTTCCTAGCCTTATCTTTCTAGATCAATCAGAATCAATCTACACTACCGACTATTCTCTTGATAGGTCTATGACACCACTGTGCTCATTACCTCTTACTTCTCTCATCACTCCTGTGTTTCCACTTCCACCTGAGCTCTGACTGTTGGTTCTCCTCACACTGTGGTCCTAGGCTCTCTGGGCTTGGTCATGGGTCATCTTTCATCCTGCTACTAGAAGGTTTCCTCAAACTCCTTAACTATAAATATCATATTTATGTGGCAATCCCAAAATTTTATCTCTAACTCAGACTACCCACTGTGCTCTAGACTCACTTATTCACAACTTTACATATATCCTTGGACATCTCAAAATTAACCTGGAGAAAAGAGAATTAATTCCCACTACCCTCACACCCAAATACTTATTCTTCTCCAGTTGCCTCCATTTAAATAAATAAAATCACTGTTTACTCAGTTGTTTAAATAGAAACCTAGGAGGTACCACACTACCCTTTAACTCCTTATCTAGCCTATAACTAAATCTAGTTAATTATACTTAGATACACTTAAGTATATCTTGAATCTGTATACTTATCTTTTGTCACCACTCTAGTTTCATCTCTTGCCTCCACCACAATAATAGTGTATCAGTCAGAATTCTCAAAAAAACCAGAATCAGTAAGATATGAATATATCTTATGCATGTGGGTGTATGTTTATATATATCTATATCTTATCTCTCTCTCTCTCTATCTATCTATCCATCTAGCTACCTATCTATGGAGAAGTTAAAGTAACTGGCTCATATGATTGTAAGTGCTGGCATGTCAGAAATCTGTAGGGCAGGCTGGCAGGCTGGAAAGTCAGCAGGGTTTCTGTGTTACAGTCTTAAGATGGAATTCCTTCTCCAGGAAACTTGTTTTTTCTCTTAAGGCCTTCACCTGAATGGATGAGGCCCATTCATCCATTGGGTAATGGAGAGTAATCTCTTTGCTTAATGTCAACTGATTGTAAATTTCTAGGGACTAGAAGTATATCGAAGAAAACAAAGCAGAGAAAGGGGTTGAACAGAGGCCAGTGGGGTGACTGGTATTCTATTTTAGAAGGAGTGAATAAGGAAACACCTCTCTGAAGTGTTATTTGATCTGACACCTGAATGAACTAAAGGGAGTAAGTTCTGAATTTGTTCCTTTCTTCAATAAATAGTTTTGGATAGCCTACTATATTTCAACTACTATTTTTGGTGCTTACAAAATACCATGAATAAAACAGAGAAAAATATCCCTCCTTTGGTGAAACTTACTTTCTGGCATTTTGGGAAATAGGTTTCAAGGTAGTAGAAATAGCACACATTTAGAAAAGTTCCGGAGAAAGAAATAAGTATGATGGTTCACGGATCAGCAAGGAAGCCTATGTAGATGGAAGACTAAGTGAGAGGACATGAGGAGTGGTGGGGAAGGGAACAGAGAGAGCTCCATCAACTGGACCTTGTAGGCCATGGTAAAATTTTTACACAGAGAGGATGCCTGGAACTACATTCTCAGAATCCACTTCTGGATTAGAGTCAGCCAATGACAGGCAGATTTGAAGGCAGAAGAGAAGGAGAAGCCATTTTTCTCTGGAGACAATTGTAGGCTGGTGACAACTGTACGCTGGCAAGATGTTGAACTCTTAAAAATCAAGCAGTCTCTTAAAATTGGAGGTGGTGACCCTCCCTGAGATTACCATGATTCACATTAGGTTCTGTGTGGGCTCCTGCTGATCATCTGCTTCTAGCAGTGACCTTCCTGTCCTTTAATGCCCAAACTCTTCCAGTGATTCCCTAAGCCTATATTTCTCTCAGTTAAAACCCTTTCTACTTGGAATTCCTAGAGAGGTTCTATTTTCCTGACAAAACCTTGATTCATAGGACTGTGAACTGTTTGCCCATAGTCCACAAAGAAAGAGTAAATAGGAACATATGAAAAACGAGGGTAGGTTTATTGGTGGGAAGATTCAAAAGGTTCTCTTATTATCGTATCTATTTTTCTCAGGAAAAAAATAATAGAGGTCATTGGTTGAGAGTGAGGGAAAGGAGTGTATAGTAGAGGTTTAAAACAAGAAGTGATGAATAAATTGATTTGAGAAATATATTTAGCTAGGGATTCAAGAGACTTCTTAAGGAAAGTGGTCTAATGTTTGGAGACAAGTTAGCATCATTATGTGATTTTCTCCAACTGTGTTAGGTCAGATTTCCTAAGGCAGAGCCCAAGACAGGCATTCAAAGTGTATATGATTTATTGGTGGAGGACTCTAACAAGAAAGGGAGTTCAGGAAGCAGGATAGAGCAGGGAAAGAGGTGCGGCAAGAATGTGGTCTCCGAGACTGGGTTCAGCTTGTTCCCATGGTGACCTCTGGTGCGTGAATTTACCGCAGAGGGCTGGCTTTTGTGCTCTAAGTCTGTCAGTCATTATCTGGGGGTGCCCTGAGGAGATTGCATAACTTCCCAAACAAGATGGGCAAAATGATTCTCCAGAAAAAGGGGTATTATTTGTCAATAAAAAGAATGAAGTACTGATATATGTTCAACACGGATAAACCTTGAAAACACATTAAGTGAAAGAAGCCAGGCATAAAAGACCACATGTTGCAAGATTCTATTCATATGAAATGTCTGGAATAGGCAAATCTATAAAAATAGAAAATAGAAAAGTGGTTGCCAAAGGTTGGGGCGGGGAGTGACTGAATGGGATTTCCTTTTTGGGGTAATGAAAATGTTCTAAAATTAGATAGTGGTAATAATTTGTACAACTCTAAAAATACTAAAAATAACTGAATTGTACATTTTTATTTCTTTTATTTATTTTTTATTATTTTTTATTGATGTCTTAATAGTTTATAACGTTGTGGGGTTTTAGTTGTACATTATTATTTGTCCGTTACCATGTGGATGGTGACACTTGTGCCCACCCCCCACCCCCCTTCCCCTTGGTAACTACCAATCAATCAGTTCTCTCTGTCCGTTTGTTCATTTAATTTCCACATATAAGTGAATTCATGCAGTGTCTGTCCTTTTCTCTCTGGCTTATTTCACTTAACATAATACCCTCTAGGTCCATCCATGTTGTTGCAAATGGGACAATTCTGTCTTTTGTTATGGCTGAGTAGTATTCATTGTATATATATACCACATCTTCTTTAATCATCAGTCGAGGGACACTTGGGTTGCTTCCACTTCTTGGCTATAGTGAATAATGCTGCAATGAACATAGGGGTGCATACGCCTCTTGTGATGGTTGATTTCATGTCCATTGGGTAGATGCCCAAGAGTGGGATTGCTGGCTCATGAGGTATTTCTATTTTTAATTTTTTGAGGGATCTCCATACTGTTTTCCATAGAGGCTGCACCAGTTGGCATTCCCACCAGCAGTGAATGAGGGTTCCCGTTTCTCCACAACCTCTCCAGCATTTGTTGTTTTTTGTCTTGGTGATTATAGCCATTCTAATGGGTGTCAGGTGATAGCTTAGTGTAGTTTTGATTTGCATTTCCCTGATGATTAGTGATGTTGAACATCTTTTCATGTGTCTATTGGCCATCTGTATCTTTTCCTTAGAAAAATGTCTGTTCATATCCTCTGCCCATTTTTTGACCGGGTTGTTTGTTTTTTTGTTGCTCAGTTGTATGAGTTCTTTGTATATTACTGAGATTAATCCCTTGTCAGATAAATGATTTGCAAATATTTTCTCCCAGCTGGTGGGTTGTCTATTCGTTTTGATCCTGGTTTCATTTGCCTTGTAGAAGCTCTGTAGTCTGATGAGGTCCCACTTGTTTATTTTTTCTTTTGTTTCCCTTGTCCGAGTAGACATGGAATCTGAAAGTATCCCTTTATGACCAACGTCAATTAGTGTACTGCCTATATTTTCTTCCAGGAGTTTTATAGTTTCAGGTCTCACTTTCAGGTCCTTAATCCATTTTGAATTGATTTTTGTATATGGCAATAGGAGATGGTCTACTTTCATTATTTTGCATGTGGCTGTCCAATTTTCCCAGCACCATTTATTCAAGAGACTTCTCTCTCTCCATTGTATGTTCTTTGCTCCTTTGTCGAAGATAAGCTGCCCATAGGTGTGTGGTTTTATTTCTGGGCTTTCAATTCTGTTCCATTGATCTGTGTGTCTATTTTTGTACCAGTACCATGCTGTTTTGATTACTACAGCTCTATAGTATATTTTGAAATCAGGGATTGTGGTGCCTCCAGTTTTGTTCTTTGTTTTCAGGATTGCTTTAGCTATTCGGGGTCTTTTGTTGCCCCATACAAATTTCAGTAGTTTTTGTTCTATTTCCATGAAGAACGGCATTGGGATTCTGATTGGGATTGCATTGAATCTGTAGATTGCTTTAGGTAGAATGGACATTTTAACTATATTTATTATTCCAATCCATGTGCATGGAATATTTTTCCATTTCTTTATGTCTTCCTTGATTTCTTTCAATAGTGTCTTATAGTTTTCATTGTATAGGTCTTTCACCTCCTTGGTTAAATTTATTCCCAGATATTTTCTTCTTTTGTTGCAATTGTAAATGGGATTGTCTTTTTGAGTTCTCTTTCTGTTAGTACATCATTAGTTTATAGAAATGCAACTGATTTTTGTAAGTTGATTTTATACCCTGCCACTTTACTGTAGTTGTTGATTATTTCTAGTAGTTTTCCAATGGAATTTTTTGGGTTTTCTATGTATAAGATCATGTCGTCTGCAAATAGTGAGAGTTTCAGTTCTTCATTGCCTATTTCGAGTCCTTTTACTCCTTTTTATTGCCTAATTGCCCTGGCCAGAACTTCCAGTACTATGTTGAATAAGAGCAGTGAGAGTGGGCACCCTTGTTTTGTTCCTGTCCTCAAAAGAATGCTTTCAGTTTTTCCCCATTGAGTAGGATGTTAGCTGTAGGTTTGTCATATATGGCCCTTATTATGTTGAGGTACTTTCCTTCTATACCCATTTTGTTGAGAGTTTTTGTCATAAACGGATGTTGGATCTTCTCAAATGCCTTCTCTGCATCGATTGAGATGATCATGTAGTTTTTATTCTTCATTTTGTTAATGTGGCATATTACCTTGATTGATTTGCAGATGTTGAACCATCCCTGTGTCCCTGGTATAAATCCCACTTGATCATGGTGTATGACCTTTTTGATGTATTGCTGTATTCGGTTTGCCAATATTTTGTTGAGGATTTTTGCATCTATGTTCATCAGTGATATTGGCCTGTAGTTTTCCTTCTTTGTATTGTTTTTGTCTGGCTTTGGTATCAGGATGATGTTGGCCTCATAGAATGTGTTAGGAAGTATTCCATCTTCCTCTATTTTTTGGAATAGTTTGAGAAGGATAGGTGCTAAATCTTCTTTGAATGTTTGGTAAAATTCTCCAGGGAAGCCATCTGGTCCTGGGCTTTTATTTTTGGGGAGTTTTTTGATTACTGTTTCAATCTCTTTACGTGTGATTGGTCTATTCAGATTCTCTATTTCTTCTTGATCCAGTTTTGGGAGGTTGTATGCATCCAAGAAATTGTCCATTTCCTTTAGGTTGTCCATTCGTTGGCATAAAGTTTTTCATAGTATTCCCTAATAATCCCTTGTATTTCTGTGGTATCTGTTGTAATTTCTCCTCTTTCATTTCTAATTTTATTTATTTGAGTCTTCTCCCTTTTTTTCTTAGTAAGTCTGGCTAAGGGTTTGTCAATTTTATTTATGTTCTCAAAGAACCAGCTCTTTGTTTCACTGATCCTTTCTACTGTTTTTTTGGTTTCAATTTCATTTCTTTCTGCTCTGATTTTTATTATTTCCCTCCTTCTGCTGATTTGGGGCTTTGTCTGTTCTTCTTTTTCTAATTCTGTTAGGTGCAGTTTAAGGTTATTTATTTGGGATGTTTCTTGTTTGTTAAGGTGGGCTTGTCTTGCTATGAATTTCCCTCTCAGAACCACTTTTGCCGCATCCCATATGAGTTGGTATGGTGTATTTTCTTTTTCATTTGTCCCGAGATAGCTTTTGATTTCTCCTTTAATTTCATCAATGACCCATTGGTTGTTCAGTAGCATGTTGTTTAGTCTCCACATCTTTATCTCTTTCCCAGTTTTTTCCTAGCAGTTGATTTCTAGTTTCACAGCATTATGATCAGAAAAGATGCTTGTAATGATTTCCATCTTCTTATATTTATAGAGGTTTGCCTTGTTTCCTAATATATGGTCTATCCTTGAGAATGTTCCATGCGCACTTGAGAAGAATGTGTACTCTGCTGTTTTTGGGTGGAGTGCTCTGTATATATCTATTAAGTCCATCGTGTTTAGTTTTTCATTTAAGTCCATTATTTCTTTATTGACTTTTTGTCTGGATGATCTATCCATTGATGTAAGGGGGTGGGGGTGTTAAGATCCCCTACTATTATTGCATTATTGTTAATATCTCCTTTTAGGTTTTTTAGCAGTTGTTTTATGTACTTTGGTGCTCCTGTGTTGGGTGCATAGATATTTATAATTGTTATGTCTTCTTGGTGAAGTGTCCCTTTTATCATTATATATTGCCCTTCTTTGTCTCTCATTACCTTTTTTATCTTGAAGTCTACTTTGTCTGATATAAGTATGGCAACTCCTGCTTTCTTTTGTTTGCCATTAGCTTGGAGTATTGTTTTCCATCCTTTTATTTTGAGTCTGTGTTTGTCTTTAGAGCTGAGATGTGTTCCCTGGAGGCAGCAAATTGTTGGATCTTGGTTTTTAATCCATCCCACCACTCTGTGTCTTTTGATTGGAGAATTCAGTCTGTTTATATTTAGAGTGATTATTGATATATGAGGGTTTAATGTTGCTATTTTATTGTTCATTTTCTGGTTCTTTTGCATTTCCTTCGTTTCTTGTTGCATGTGTTTTGGACTGCAAATTCATTTTGGTATTTCTGCATGCTGATTCTCTTAGTTTTCTCTCTATTTGTCATGTGTGGTTCTTTTCTGGTTATTTGTGTAGTGGTTACCGTGAGGTTTATATAAGCGATCTCCTGGATAAGATAGTACATTTTCAGATGCCTCCTGTTTCCTTAGGCTGAGTCGATTCAATCCCTTTCTCTTCCCCTCCTTATTTGTTGTTGTCACTACTTATTCCATCTTGTGTCATGAGTGTGTGTTTACAGTGATGAGCTTGAATTAATTTTTGATGTTATCCAACTGTAGTTTGTTCTGGTTTAGTCTCTTTGCTTTTCTCCTTGCTGAAATCTTTGTACCCCCTTTCTCATTTGTTTTTTTTCAGGCCTAAGGGCCTTCTTGAGCATTTCTTGTAGTGGGGGTCTTGTGGTGACAAACTCTCTTAGCTTTTGTTTATCAGGGAGAGTTATTATTTCTCCATCATATTCGAAGAATATTTTTGCTGGATAAAGTATTCTTGGCTGAAGGTTTTTGTCTTTCATGATTTTGAATATATCATTCCAGTCTCTCCTAGCCTGTAGAGTTTCTGTTGAGAAATCGGCTGAGAGACTGATGTGGTTTCCTTTGTATGTTATTTTGTTTTTTTGTTTAGCTGCCTTTAATATTGTTTCCTTGTCACTGAGTCTTGTCAACTTAGCTATTATGTGGCGTGACGATTGCTTATTCCTGTTTATATATTTAGGTGATCTATTGATTTCATTCACTGTTATTTCCATCTCATTCCCTAGGTTTGGGAAGTTCTCAGCTATTATTTCTTTGAACAAACTCTCTGCTCCTTTTTCTCTTTCTTCTCCTTCTGGAATACCTATTATCCTTGCATTGCTTTTCCTCATTGAGCCTGCTATTTCTCGAAGAATTTCTTCATTTCTTTTTAGTCTTAGCTCTCTCTCCTCCTCTATCTGGAGCATTTCTGCATGGCTATCCTCGATAATGCTAATTCTTTCCTCCATATTGTCAGTTCTGCTCTTTAAAGACTCCATTTTTTCCATTATCTCATTCATTTTGTTTTTCATCTCCAATAATTCTGATTGGTTTTTCTTTATGGTTTCAATCTCTTTTGTGACAAAATCCCTGAATTCATTGACTTGTTTCTGTGTGTTCTCTTCTATTTCATTGAGTTTGTTTATGATAGCTATTTTGAATTCTCTGTCATTCAGGTTATAGATATCTGTGCCTTCAGGGTTGGTTTCTGGGTGTTTGTCATTTTCCTTTTGGTCTGTAGACATACTAAACCATTGCATAGATCCCACGGCTTTACCTTTTCTTTTCATCTTGAAGTTGGTCCTGCAGTTTCCACCTGCTGCCACTGGGTGGAGATTGCGAGCAGTGTGCTCTAAGCCTGCTACAGTCCCTGGAGGGATTACGCTGAAGTGCAGGGCATGTGGGGGGAGGGGTTCTCTCTTTCTCCTGCTCGACCCAGGGGTTTCCTTTGTGGCTCTCTTGGGGCGTTTGCCACACCCTCGAAACAGTCCATCATCGCTTCCCAGTGGGGATCTCTCGACAGTCTGTGAGAGCACCTGGAGGGTGATAGTTTTTCCCGCAGAGGGCTGCCGCTCTCCCCTCTGTCTGCAAGCCACACTGTCTGTCTTTGCCGATAGATTGGGGAGGGGTAGTAAAGCTCCTTACCTCTCCTCATGTCCTTTGAGGCTTCCTGTGCCTCCATCTTCCAATGTATGGCAGCAGGGGTTTCTTGGAAGTCCTTTGTAGTGTTTGATTGACCTCTGTTGGTATGTGAATGATGTTTTTGTTGTGTCTTAGAGGGCAGAGATTCAAAGAGGGAATCTCACTCTGCCATGATGGTGACATCACTCCTCCTGAATTGTACATTTTTAAAGTGTGTATTTTATGATGTGTGAATTATATCTCAAAAAAGCTGTTAATTTTAAAAAAAGTGGAGTGTGACATGAGTCCCATGCTATCTATTCATGCAGCTTACTTGTGCCCTCTGGATCTGCTCAAGGCTGATGCAAGATATACCATTGCAGATTTACAATGGATTGCTGCTGGGCTCGTCCAACCTTATGACTCTGATAATACCCAACTTATGATGGACAGTTCTAGCTTCATGGTCACTTGTCCTATAGACAGACACATCATCCTCACTGGGCCCAATTTTAGGCCAGGAGCTGTTTTTTAACTTAGGGAATAATTCTCTGTTGCAAATTCCCTAGCCTTGTTCAAGAACTCTAGTTGTCTGTACTTTAAGTTTCCTGTTGGGGCTTGGCAAAGTCTCCATATGGTGTCTTCTTCTATCAAAGATATATTTGGTAGCATAAGATATGCTGGATACAGTGCAAGTGTCAGGACTGCTTGTACTACATCCTACTTATGCTACAACACTCTTTTTTGCTCTAGACTCAACACAAAACCAGAAGCCTTTGTGTCACCTAACAAATGGGTCAAAGCAACATTCACAAGTGTAGAATATATTGCTTCTAAAACCCTAGGAGACGTACCATGTGTTCTGTTATTTTCTCAGTGGTAGGAGGCACAAGAGGCAATAACTTGTCCTGTACTTTGGAAAGGATGAATCAACTGGACATTCCTTAGGACTGGACTACTGTATCTCTAAAAACTTCACTGATATGTCAGGCTCTTGAATCTTTGTAGGATTTACCTTCTCCTTCTAAGTGCACGTATCTTACCAAGATTTCCAACATATTTGCCATTTTTTTGATTATCCTGTTGGATTAACCTAAATTTCCAGTGGGCTACTATCATCTGCCATGATACATCTGGTTTATGAAGGGGCCAAACTGGTAAATTGATTGGGGATATGATGGAAACCACCACATCTGCACTTTTTAAATCTTTGAGGGCGGAACAAATCTCTGCCATTCCTCATGGGATGCAATACTATTCTTTATTTTGTCATCCTATCTTAGCCTGAGGGAGCAGAATTTAGGGTTTTTTATTTGTATTTTCCTGCTATTGTTGATCTTACTCTATAGGTGAAGAAACCACTATGTGGGTTCTGCTACTTGCTCAATATATCCATTCCTATTGCACATTCTAGAACTAGGGAAATGACCACAGGACATGTCTGTGAACCCAGTGGAACTACTGTGAAATGAACCTGGGCCAAAAGTCTCTTTAATTGCTGATTTCTATTCACTCCTAGTCTAATGGGTGGGGCATGATTTACTCTAGGTCCCCAGTACTTTAAAATGAACCTTGTATTCAACAGTCTGAGAAAGGTTTGGGTACTTCCTTTCCCTAGTGTATGATTACCTGAGAAAATGGCCATAGGTCCCCTAGGGGAATGGGAAATTACTCAGGTATATAATTGCCCAAGTATTTCAGGGTCCTTCCTCATGGGAACCCAGCCTTTCTCCAGTCCAAAAGGGGTTATAGTGCAATTCTTCAGGGGAGAAAGCAGCAAGAGGAAGAAATGCCAATTGGCCTCCCAAAATGCTCCTTGAGCAGTGCGAAGGTGGGGCATGGGGGTCATGAGGGAGAGGAGGAGAATATGAGAAACGGAATTCCTACCAAGATTCAATTTTGCCAGGACAAAAACATCGGGGAAAAGGAGGATTTCTGATTTTAATTTCTAAAAACTGAAGTCCTTAGGAAAACGTAGAAAAGAAAGGTTTAACAAGAATGGGTCTTCCATCTAGAGTAAACATTTTCTGGTCTTAGAGAAGCAGAGATATAAGAGAAGCAATGAGAGTATTTTAGAAATAGAATGGTTCCCATGATTCCAGTTTTAGCAGGACATTAGTGAGATAGCCATTGGGCTTCCAGAGGCCTGGTGGCTGAGAATAAGGGGCATCTCAGTGGCTAACTGCATGCATCTTTGACTGGGAACCAAATAAATCAATGAGTGTTTCAGAGACAATTGCATGGCAGGTAACCCAATGCCCCACTCCTCTCCAAGTGTCCTTAGCACACTCTCAAGAACTTAGATCCAATGTCGAGGGAAATTATAAGCAGAAGAGAAGCCAAAGGTGCCTGAAATTAAGTGCTGCTATCTTGCATTTCAAAATGGAAATTAAATTAATCCTGGCTTGAACTGAAATTTAAATTCCCTAACTTTTAATTCATGACATATAATAAAAATTGCAAAAAAGGATCTCTACAGATAGTTACTCAAAGGATTGTCCAACAATTGTGCTTCTTGGGGTCTTCTAGTATGATTCACAAGGCAGATCTCTTAGAATTGACAGATATTTTTCCTCTTTCTGTTTGTGAATTAGGGCTGGAATAGGAAGAGCAGCCAAGAGATTACTTTGACTTCAGCATGCATGAAGAATGGGAACAAGGGACCTATTCGACTGGTAATGGGTGGATCAAAGATAGACTTATGCTGACACTGAGCTGTAGATTTGGGAATGGAAATAGGTAACTCATTTGCTATCTTTTTCACTGTGGCTCTTCTTTGCAATATTTCTTAAAAGAACTATTATCCATAAGTGGACATCTGAGTCAAAAAATGCCATTTTCTACAGACATATGTTTTATAAATTGTCAGTGACACAATGGAAAATTAAAGTAAATTCTCCATATATTAAGAGCTTCAGTGTTAAGACTGGATGTTATATTCTCATGCAAACAAGCTAAAAATATTGAAGATGATACATGAAATCTTATGCCAAAAGGGCAATAACATAATGAACAAATTTCCATCAGACTGAGTTTAGAAAACAAAAAGACAATTCTTTTTTGATGTTGCCAAGAAAACTAATAAGGGAGAAATATGAACTAATTGGTTTATATCAAAGATAATGATCAAACTTATTCCTGTAAATCCTGCATTAGTCAAATATTTTGGTGATTGATAAAACAGCCAAACCACTAAACTTAATAAGGAAGTCTATGAATGGTCAGTTGTTTTTGATCTGCATCAAAATATCTGATTTTGCTATTTAACTACCTTCATACCCTATTTAAATCCAAAAAGGAGAACATTATGTGAAGCTATTGTGAGCTAATTTTATGCTATATGAAAATATGAAAAGACATTTAGATCAAATGGAATTTTGTAGTAAAATGAATTAATTTTTCTCCAGGAAATGGGGAAAGTTCTGCATATGAGAAAAGCAAAGCAATAATACAGATTTCTTATATGCTTTTCTTAGACTTTAGTCATTGACATTGGACTAAAAAAAGACTCTGGGCAATAACCCATAGATAACCTCAGTCTTCTCATGAGAAAAAACATCAGACAAATCCCAATTGAGAACATTCTACAAAATACCTGACTAGCACTCCTCAAAACCATCAAAGTCAGTAAAAACAAGGAGGCTTAATTAAATAACAAATAAAATGGCTAAAGTTGCACAGATCCTTCTCATAAAAAATGGACATTAATGTATAAGGTTGTGTGAAAGATCACATGAGTGGAGCCATCTTAAAATAAAGCCAGAGTAGCCATTCAAAGGAATTGCCTTGCACGTCTTGTTTTATCTTCCAAACTGGACCAAACCACCAACATTTGAAGAAGTCAGTGAGGACAACAATATCCTGTATGAAGGAATTGATGGAACTGGACTTTGCTGATGACCAGATCACTAACCAATCAATGAAGTACAAGTCTAGCCTTTTGTCTGATGATTGAACCTCAAGCCAATCTATGAAGTACAAACCTAGCCTTACCTTATCTAGTACCAATGAACTCATCTTTAATACAACTCACCTTGTCATCCCTTTTTCCCATAAAAACCCTAAGCCCCTCTCCTGTAATCAGTGCACTATTTGGGTGTCTAACTGAATCTGTGCTCCCTGAACTGCAATTCTTTGATCCCAAATAAATGCTTTGCCTCTTAAACTGGTTTCTGTTTTTGTGGGTTGACATTTGTTTCCATAATTGGAATTTTAAATTTCTTCTGCTTACATATTGGGAAATTATTATTTTTGCATAGAAATGATTAATATATTCTATAAACTCTATAGAATAGAGAATAGCAATCCTTCTTGATTATTAATCTGTGGTGACTCTTTACTTCTTTAAAAATTTTCTGGCCAAACAATAGTATCTGTCTACTGGCCCATATTGCAGATGCATAAGTTTAACATGTGGCAAAATATTCTCTTAATAAATGATTTCTGGAAATTAAATTCACTGCCACTTTGACTTTGCTCTGTCTGGTGTCTAGCCTTTGTGAATTCCTATTTATACTCATAGGTAAAGTGAAACTGGAGTCAGGATTACTGTGCTATGTTCTATCACAGCTTTGCCACTTAACTAGCTGGGTAACCTGTGGCACGTCACCTCTCAAAGCCTTATTTTCCTCATCTGTAAAATAGAAGTTATAAATCTACCTTACAAAAATGTTTTGAAGATGAAATGAACAAGAAATGTGAAGGTCCTGAGCACACTCAATTAAAAAAAAGTTTGTTGCATCTATCTACAGAATATACAAAATTATGTGTGGCCTTCATTTTGCAAAAACAGAGATGCTCATTTCCTAACTTCAGGATTATACCATGCAATACCATTTCTACTGAATGAATGAATGGACACATTAATTTAGAAAAATTGATATTTAAATTTAAAACCATTACTAATTCAAATCAAAGTGAACTTATAGCAGTGGAAATGATGAAAGATAAATTCATTTTTCCATGGAAACATGATCTTAGTAGACAGTTACATTCCTGAAGAGATGCATTCCCAAACTTTATTAATCTAAACATGATGAAAATTATCATAATTAACAAATGATATTCCTTCATATTATTCATCACAAAGCTATCTAAAGTACATAGCAACCAATCAGCAAGTTAATACAGGAATGTATTATAATACTGTATGCTATACAGTACATTTATTTACTTTTAACAGACCCCAGAGAGGGAATGTGCTTGGTTCAGTAGGCTTGAACAAGGGGCATGAGAAGGAAAGGGTTGGACATAAGAAGTTTAGAAAGACTACCTGAAGCTCCATGATGATGGAATAGGTCACTGGAATGTAACTGACAAGATGCAATGATGGCAGTCTCTAACAGAAACAAAAATGTCCACAAATGAAAGCTAATATGTTTAATTTCCTACACCTATTTGAAATGGTGATGATTGCAGTGGCAGTGATGATGATGATTTTCTTCTTCCATTTATAAGAAACAGTAAGGTTTGTGCAATTGACCTCAGTTCATGGGACAGAACTGGCTGGTCTTGGAATTTCCTTACCAGTGACTTGTTAAGAATGGAAATGAGCCTCCTATTCCGGTTAATGAGACACAAGGGCAAGACTTCTGGGGGTTTCTGGGAAAATCCTCCCTTAGTTTTAATGGAGAACAACAGAAAGCAGGACTCTCCAGCCAGATGTGAATGAGGAAGCAGGTTGCCCTAATTGTTGATGGTAGCTGTGTTACAATTATGAGGGGGTCAAACTAAGGTAAAAGCTGACACACAGAAGGAGCACTGAGCACTGCAGAGAAATGGAGCAAATCTCTAACTGGACCACTCCGGGAATCTGTTCTTCATCTGGACTTTTAGTTATGGGAGGCAATAAAGTCTCTAGTTTGAGTACGCGTCCTGCTGCCTGTCATTGGAAGTATCCTGATGTGCTTACCATGTACTAGGAAAGACATCAGAGACTTCCAGGAGAGCAGCTTAATCAGGTTCATGTGTAAGTCAAGCACAAAGCCTGAAAGTATCAGCAGTACTAAGCCATAACCAGAAGGGGGAAAGGAGAATAAAATTAGAAGTGGCCATTATTGTGAAGAAATCATTTATAAGAACAAGTTTTGCCACACATTACCTTATGTAAATAGTACTTCAAAAGATGGATTAAACAAACTTTCAAATGCCAAAATAGATTACGTGGGTAAGGATATCTCTATATTGCTTTGCTGCTCTCTGGGTATCAGTAGCTGGCTGCCTAGTTCCGGAGTGCCCAGTATCTGCTGGGGTCAGCCTGTGGCCCAGGCAAGCATGCCCAGGTTGTCAGTTTCAGATTGCTCTTCTTACAGAATCAGAGCATTTCATTCTCCATAGGACTAAGCAGATTATTTACTTATGCCAGGAGACCATAATGCCTTCATGAGCTGGTGCCTGGATTCTTTTCCTGTTACTGTGTAGAATAAAATTTATATTGTTTTGAAAAATACAATTGTCTAGCCAAAACACAAGTATTACTTTCGCAACAATACAAAAATATAAATTTGAGAAAAAGAATTTCCTCTCATAATATTTGGCAGCATCTAAGGTTTAGGATTAAAAGTCTTCAATAAGAAGGGGAGAGGATTATGAGGATGAGTTCTCTGTATTTTTTTTTCACTTTTCCTGAGACAAAATTTTGCAACAACCATGTGACCGGAAGAGAATAGGCCATAAAGATGTGAGTGAATTCTTTTCTGCCCCAGCACATTTCATTCCTCAAAGCATTAAAAAAAAAATCTAAAATTTAACTTATATCAAGAAAAATTACAGTAAATAAAATTATACATCCATTAAAAAACTAGTTAATTAACTGGCACTTTTCTCTCTCTCACCTGAGTAGATAAGTTTCCATTCTAGCCTGGATTTAACACTCTAATCTTATTCCCTCTCAAGTAGAGCCATTTCACTTCACAATTCACCTAATTTCAAGAATTCCATGTAATTTAAGAGCTTTCCCTCTAAATATTCACTCTCATATTTGTCCTTTTCCTTATCTATATGAGTTTGAGACTAAGACTCTGCTCTTTTATCCACCTCCTAGTTATCCCAGGAACCACTCTTTCAGCCCTCTCCCTTACCTCCTCTCCACTCTCTTAACCAGCTAAGGCAAGAGGCATCCATTACCTCAAAGTTGGCCTGTTGGGGCTGGCCCAGTGGCATAGTGGTTAAGTTTGCACACTCTGCTTTGGCAGCCCAGGGTTTGTGGGTTTGGATCCTGGGCACGGACCTATACACTACTCATCCAGCCATGCTGTGGTGGTGTCCCACATATGAAAAATAGAGGAAGATGGGCACAGATGTTAGCTCAGGGAGAATCTTCCTCAAGCAAAAGGAGGAAGATTGGCAACAGATATTAGCTCGGGGCCAATATTCCTCACCAAAAAAAATAAATAAATAAAAGTTAGCCTGTTAATTATAGTGGAACAAAGAAGTCAGTACTTCACTTCTGAGCTTCAGAAGTTTAAGCTTCAAAATCAGTCAGAGTCACTGTTTCCTGTCTCTGGAGATAATATTCAAGATTGCCAGACTGGAAGGGGGGCAGACACAAAAGGATTAGATATTGGTGTGGTTCCCAGATAAGGGGCTCTGTGTCCTGGCTGATGTCTGAGGCCCAATACCAGGAAAGAGAACATTAGAAACCCTAATTAGAGCAGCAGTAGGGGGGATGGGGTCTGAACCCCAGTTCAAGTAAAGCCCTAGGTGGCAGCAAGACCTCAGGGGCCTCTTTACCCAACATGGTGTGGTATGGGTAGGAAATGTCTGTTGAAGGTCTAGACAAAAAGGATCTGAGATAACCTGAGAGAATTCTTCTTGTGCCAGCCAAGTATTTTTCCAAGCACGTTAGAGGGGCATTGGGGTAATGAAAGAATTGAAACAAAAAACTTCCTAGTTGGATAGGAGGAAGACTCAGCTGCCACTGGTCTGATCTGCATACCAGATGGGCTAATGGGATGATGTACAACTCCGCAGATGCTATTATGAAGCGACCAAAGTGACCACGGACTGGTTTCATTTCCTTTACACCTGAGTTTGTGGCCTCATACATTCACCGGTTACAGCCTATGTTTTTCCATCTTCTCCCAAGCTTACTTTGCTGAAGAAAAGGAACTAATTACTTCTTTGTCATAAAACTTTTAACACAAATAGCATCTGCCTACTTATGTATCATTCTGGATTTTAGGAATATGTATATGTCTGAAATATAGTAACCAAACAGGGATTTGAGTCTGTTTGTGGAAAAGGTTGAGAAAATTTAGGGTACATAATTATTTGCTTAAAAATTATTTTTAATAATACCTCCTTCACTAGTTTTATTCAGTTTAAAATTGCAATATATTAAAACTAGTGAAAAAGAATAATAGAATATAAATTCTATACATGATTATAGTTCATAGTGAGAGATGTTTGGGAGGAATATAAGCAAAATTAAAAGAAATGATTTTCACATGCTGCTGATGGTCATGTTTCAACATTCTGAAAAGCAGATGGTTCAAAATCTTAATATACATGCTCCATGATACTAAACGATTTTAAGTGCATTTTTGGCTAATAAATCTGCATAATCAGACACAATAATTCAGAAAAACTGGTGTACAAAGATTTTACTGAGTTGAAAGGTTAAGCCTTTTCCTATAACTATAATGGGATTCTTTATCCAAGCTATATGAACCTAAAATTTAAAAAAAATGAAGACAAAGTAACAGTACAGAAAGGAGAGTATCTCCATTGTCCAGCACAGTACCTAGTACACAGAAGCTTTAAAAACAATCTTTTTTGAATGAATGAATGTTTTCTCCTTTTCTAAATATTATATTACTATTATTGCAGCTTAAAACTGCATTATCTTAAAAACTCATATTGCACATGGAGTTAAGTAAAAAGCCGTAAGGTTTTATTTTTGATAATTTGTGAAATTATGTCTTTCTCATTGCACGTTCATGGTGTTTTTTTACACTTAAGTGCAAGAACTTTTGATGGATTACTTCATGTACTTTTGAGGTAAGCTAATTTGTTCTTTTTCTATCTTTTTTCCATTGGTCTCAAAATACAGGCTCATTTGACCATGTTTCCATAGTATGCAGGTTTTACATTAGAGGATTGGAAGCATCATTATTAACTTGTAGGTATAAATATCTAACTTTAGAAGTTGTTTATAATTCATGGATTAGCTATTTAAGTCCTAACAAGTGTTAGAAGTAAGTTTAAAATGCTTAACTGACATTCACAGTTATTAATTTTATTTGACTGATGTTGAACATAATGATAATCAACCAAGAGCTAGTGTGTGTTAGAGATGACAATAAAATGGATACTGTGGTAGACAGACTAATGTCCCCCATCCACCCTCCACCACACCCTAAGATGTCTATGTCCTAATTCCCAGAACTTGTGAGTACATTACCTTAAATACAAAGGGGACTTTGCAGGTATGATTAAGTTAAATACATTGTGCTGGGAAGATTATCCTAGCTCATCCAGCTGGCCCAATGTCCACCTCACAGGAACACTTATAAAGGGAAAGAAGACAGCAGAAGAGTCAGAATGAAAGCTAGAGATAGGAAGATGAAAGCAGAGAGATTTGAAGGGTTAGGCTGTTGGCTTTGAGGATGGAGGCAGGTGCCATAGACCAAGAAAGCAAGTGGCCTCTAGAAGCTGGAAAAGGCAAGAAGACAGACTCTCTCCTAGAGCCTCCAGAAGGAATACAGCTCTTCTGACACTCTGATTTTAGGACTTCTGACCTCCAGAGCAGTAAGATAGTAAGTTTGTGTTGTTTCAAGCCATGAAGTTGGTGGTAATTTGTCATAACAGCTAAAACTAATATAGATGCCAAGTTCTAGGACAAAAGAAGATTGAGGTAAAGCAGAGACTATGTCAGGTCAATAGGCGTCTAGCCATCCTGGTTCTGAAACCCTCCTGGAAGCAGCCCTTCATATCATAGGATGGCAAGACTGCGCATTCATCAGGAGGGGATCAACTGAAGTACTTAGAGCAGGAGGTTCTGAATTTGGAGAACACACATCCCTTAGGAGACCTCTAATTGTTCCCCCAACAAACTGTACACATTTACCTGGGAAAAGTGTCCATAGCTTTCCTCAGTTTCTCAAAAGAAGTCCAGGACCTGTAAATTTTAAGAACCACTAAATTAGAACAATGGTTTACTGTTTGTTTAGTTTTGTTAAGTAATCTGTAAAATTGCCAATAATCATTAATATTGCAATTATATGAGGATATGAAAGAAGCTGATGTTTCAATGACTGCAGATGAGTCTTTTCTGGCCTGCTCAGGTGTCCAAGTTGAGAGTACTTAACAAAGGGGGATGCTCTTATTTATGCTTTTTGTCTGGAGCCTATAGGCATCGTGTTGGTAACCAGTAGACTTTTGGATTTGTGATCAGGCACCTTGGTGGCCTTTTAACTTAATATATTCTTGCTTAATTCCCACAGGAGCCACTTGAGGGTTATAGTCTCCTGAGGCACGTGACTAATCAGGGGTGATTTGGGATTTCAGTGCAGGTCTGAATTTTCACTGAATCTAGGAAGCAGTGTGGTGGGAGAATGAATTGGGGTTTCTCAAGTACTACACCAGGAAGAGTGTATTTTGGACAGCTACCTACAGCTAGGCAGTGGTTCTCAGGTGTGGTGCTGTACCAGCAACATCATCATCACCTGGGAACTTGTTGGAAATACAATTCTCTGGCTCCCCTGCAGAACTACTGAATCAAACTCTGGGGGCAGGGCCCAGCAATCTGTTTTCACAAGGCCTCCAGGTATTTCTAATGCCAAAGTTTGAGAATCATTGAGCTACAGTATAAAATCCCTTATCTGCCTAAAGAGCATTTTGCATTGATTCTGTATTCAAGAAACAAATTTGAATTATGTTAGTTTTCCAGGACGGGGAGGGAGATAGGGAAAAGGAGGAAGGCAAAGAAAATTAACAGGAAAAGGAGACAACTTTTCTTCCTTTAAAAAAAAAATACTGCAAATAACCATTTATTTCTGGGGCACTGGCTCTTAACCTAGGAACCACTAGGAGACTAGGAGAAAGCTTTCAGGAGTATATGAGCCTCTTAGGCATTTTCCCTGTGATTAGACTTTTCTCACAGGCCAATAGTTCAGCCTTAGCTAATTTCCTGTAGTCTGAACAGCTAAGCCTATAATATCAAGCATATCAAGTTTAAATTGGATTAAAGCAAAATGCATTGGCTGGGAGTGGCTTAGGGCAAACACCAATGGACACAGTAATCTGATTTTAAAATTTCTTAGTTATCCTAACTTGACATATTTGCTCACTTCCAGCATGACCTTTCTTAGTTTTAATGCTCAAGCAGGTGTGCCTAAATCTAGGATCACCATATGATGAATGCTAAACAGGAAGGGATTCCGTAACAACACATGTAAACCAGGCAAACAAGGATGTGTGATCCCTATCTAAATCCTGCAGGCAAATAGAAATAGAAGATTACCAGGTGCAATGAATGTTTCAAAACCCTTTTCTCAAGCTACTATATCATTTTTTTAGGCATGGCCCCCTCTTAGACTTTTGCCATCTCAAATATTCCCCCTATCCTGACCACTGGCGTTTTCGTTGGTTGATAAGCTGGATGTCCTTGAAGTCTAGGGGCAGCCTTACTGATGAAAATATAGCTTTTGTGGAACATCAGCAACTCCCATTCCATAATCGTCATTCAAGCTCAGTCTTGCATGCAAGATTCTTTTATTAAAACCTTCTTGTTGGATTTGTTCACAATATACTTTATCTTATTTAGAGTCTTCATTATGTGGATGACTATTACAAATTGTCATATTTCTCATAATTACAACATTTGTATTAAAAATCAACTTCAACTGAGTTTTCACAGTGCAGCTTAATCAATGTGTCTTGCATAGTTTAGGGTCTGATCATGCATCATCCACACAGCTAACCTTCTATAAACATATTCATATCTGTACCTTCATTAAGCAACTTTTGCCTACCCTCCTTTGTTTTATGGCTAAACACTTCCCATTACTTTCCATCAAGACTCCTCTTTCTCACTTGGTATTTTCTCCAGGTAGAATTATGCACTTTGTCTCCTATATTTATCCTACCAGTCTCCTGGGTCTTTCTCAGTCGCTAAGTTTACTCCTTCTGGAAAAAAAAATAGGGGAAAATGCTCCCTCATCCTTGCATCCCTTTATATCTACCATCCTAGCTCCCTATAGCCAAGATTCTTGAAAGTCTACTATGCCCTTACTATTTCCACTTCCTTACTTCCTTTGTATCTTAACTCACTGAAATCTTTTTTTTGGTACCATAATGCTGTCAAAATTGCTCTCTAGTGATTGCTCCTCAATGATCAACATATTGTTAAATCCAATGGCTTTTCAGTATTTTCTGTTTAGATTTGCAGGCTTTATTTGACATCTTTGAGTATTTCTTTCTTCTTGAAACTCTTGAATCTCTTGAATTCTAGGGTATTACCTTCTCTGAGTTCTTCTCTATTTCATCTCAAAGTCCTTTGCCCCTCTTTTTCAACTTATTTCTTAAATATTGATGCATCTCAGGATGTCAACCTACTACATTTCTGATCACAGTAAACTGCACCATTATCCATCCACCCAATTAGTCATGTCAGAAACATTTGTCTGATTACAGTCAGAAATTGCTCCTTTGCTTCTCACATGATCTTAAAATATACCCCTGAAATATCTCCCTGCATTGACCACTCTTCCCCCACAACCTTCTCTACCTTGCTAATTCATACCCATTATTCAACAGTAATCAGAGATTTTTTCTTTACCAGGAAATCTTTCCTACTCCATAAGCAGTTTCTGAAGAGAACTGCATTAAGCAAAGCTTGAAGTACTAAAATAAAGTAACTGAGTCCACCTCTTGCCAACTGACTGCACATTTCTCATTCACACTAAGAAAAGCAACTGAAAACCTTTGAGTTATTTAAGACTAACTCCCATTTAAGTTCTGGTAGCTGTCTCATAGAGCTTGTTAACTGGCCATACCATCTGGCCTTGTTTTCATTATCAAGAATAACCAAGCATAACAGCCATGAAACTGAAATGGGAGAAATATTCACAAGAGCCCCCAATTCAACATTATTTCCATACTAGGAGAACTGCCAGCTATTTCTGAATAGCTCGAGAGAGCCATAGTAGATCCTAATAAAATTGAGAAGAGTGGAATTTGTCTCTTGCACGTATCTACTTTTATTTCTGTCCTTTCTTTCAGTTTCATGGTGTTCCTGTCTCTCTTGGGTCTTCCAGCTTATAAATATTTGGAGTCCACTTGCCCCATATCCCTAATATTATATCTGCTTCTATGTTTTTCCTTAGAGTTAGCTAAGCTAAAGGAAGTTGATGTTAAACATGCTTTTATAAAACTTATGCCCATTTGAATAATGATGGAATGGGTACTGGGGCAATGTATACAATGAATCTCTTAAACCCTTGACTTATAAATATTAAATATAATGTTAATGATTGAATTCAGAGATTCTCTGCCTTTAATGTGATTTTTATGCTGTTTTGTTAAAACTCTAATTTTTAATAAGTTTAAGAAATGAAGAAACCATTTTAACTAGATTATAAAGAGGTGAAGTGATAGCCTTTATGCATGTAAAAAAATAATAAGAGGGGAATTACCTTTACTGATAGTGGCAAACTAGGGAATTAAGACTGCTTTTCCCACTGAGAACAACTAGAAAACCTGCAGAAAAGAGGTTGCAAAAAATTTACTTGAAGTGATCAGGACCCTAACAAGGTAGTAAAGAATTGGATGAGAAGACAGAAATGCAGAGAATTGAATTTGGACAGAAATACAGAGAAATGCAGCATCCCTCTGGCATTGCTTTGGCCCAGGTGTCTTTGGTCAACCCAGAAGTGGTAGCAGGGAAGCTGAGTAGCACTATTGAAAGAATTTTGGGGATATAGGACAATAGTTGCACTCCAGAGCCCACCAATGGTGGGGAGCCTTATAAACCCACAATACTTTTAGATGAGGGCTCAAAAGATTGCATTCTAGGAGTTAAGTTAAACTGGGAATGAATCCACTCTTGCAAATACCACAGAATAGCTTTAAGGCAGCTGAGAGGTTCTGAAAAATCTCAATCCTAGCACTTAGTACATTTATATTTAATGTAACTGGTATTTGAATTTATAACTAGTATCAATAGTATTTCAGTTGAAACCTGTAATCTTGCTACTTGGTTTCTATATATTCTGCCTCTTTGTTGTTCCTTTTGCTACTTTTGTGACTTCTTTAACCACCTTCCCATTCATCTGCCTCTAACTTAAATTTTATCTTGATTGGAGTTTGAGTTTCTTGAATTTATGAATTGAAGTCTTTCATCAGTTTTGGGAAATTCTTAGCTTCAAATATTCCTTCTTTCCCCTTCTCTCTCTCTCTTTTTTCCTTCTGTGACTTTAGTTAAATGTATTCAGATGTTCTAGAAAAATACAACTGATTTAAACTGATACAAAAGGAAATGGTATATCTGAATATTCTTCTATTATTAAGTAAATTCAATCTGTAATTAAAGATTTATTACACAGTTAATAATTAAGATATTATCATAGTGTCACAAAGAAAGAAAAATAGAACAAGGAAGAGACTAGGCAACCCAGAAACATACCTGTGCGCATACGGACATTTGACTTATGACGAAGGTAGCACCAGAGAGTGGTGGGAAAATGACATTGATTTCAAAATACAATGTTGTGAAAACTGGATGTCCATATGCAAAATTAATGAAACATATTTCAACATCATGCCACAAACAAAAATCAATTACAAAGTGATTGCAAATCTAAATGTGAAAGTGAAAACAAAGTTTTTAGAAGATGAGAGAATATGAACTCAGGGTATGAAAAATTTTAAACAGAACCAAAACACTAGCTATGAAGAAGACTAATATCTCTAATTCAGTTTAAATTAAGACCTTATGTTTCTCTAAATTCATCATGAAGCAGATGAAAATTCAAGCCACAGAGCATGAGAAAACATTTGTTGTGCATGTGTACACACAGAGCACTCACTTTTTATTGAAAAGAATATATAACAGTAAGTGTCTAGAGTAGCAAAAATCTATATTAAAATAACTTCTTATTTTTGTATTTCACCCTCCATGTGCATTAATATATTTACATTTTACTCATGGTATACATGCAATTTTGGATTATTTTATTTAAACATGAATATGTTTCAATTTTCTACATTCACTATTTTTAAAGTCTTCACAGATATAAATAATGTATTATTTATGCATAACAAAAGCTGGAGCTAATGTATATTAATGTTTTGAAGAGAAGGAACTTTTACTGGTGCAAAAGTACAGCATAAATGAATAACACATGGAAAATATTTAATAAATTAGTTTTTACCATTTTATATGTTTTATGGTTTCCATTATAAAAACTGAATAGATTAAAACAAATCAAGAGTAAGAAAAACTTTCAGATTTAAAACTTTGTGATAACCTTTAGTGACATTAAAAATTCTGAGTTAGGGGCCAGCCTGGTGGTGGCGTAGTGGTTAAGTTTGTGCACTATGCTTCTGCTGCCCGGGATTTGCAGGTTCGGATCCCAGATGCGGACCGATGTACCACTTGTCAGCCATGCTGTGGTGGCGTCCCATATAAAGTAGAGGAAGATGTAGGCACAGATGTAAGCCCAGGGCCAATCTTCCTAGCAAAAAAGAGGAGGAGTGGCAACCAATGTTAGCTCAGGGCTAATCTTCCTCACACACACACACAAAATTTCTAAGTTAAAACCTTAATGCTTAAATTAAATTTACCCCACCTACTTAGAAAGTAGAAGAGTAAGTCCATAATCATAAAATAACATAAACATTAAAAAATATATGAACATAAATGATGAAAAATATTTTTTAACTACAAGATTAAAATTTCATTTATTAATTTAAAATTCCAAGAAGAACATGAACATAAATCCAATGCCATTCAAGCTGTAATTTCATTCTTGTTTGAAATTCATCATGGAATACTATCATAATTAATCTCAATAAAAATATTTAAGCCTAATGTTATTAGGTACAATGTAAGATTATGGTCAGGGGAACTAGATTATATTCCATATTCTGTCACTTACAAGTTTTGTGACCTTGGATACACTTAACTTCTCTGTATCTAAGTGTCCTTTATTATACTATAATGACACATGTGACAAAGGTTACACTTTTTATTTATATTACATTTTATATATTTGTATACGTGATTTGTGTATGTGTACATGTACAGAAATAGGTAAATATATAAATGGTAAGACATTCCTCTACCTAAAGTTATTTTTTCAAATTTTACTCTTTGCCATCCACATAAACTCTATCTCAACAATAATATTCTAAACAGCAAAAAAAAAAAAAAGTTTCCAGCACAAAAGGAATAGTTTTATTTTAATAATACATAGTTACTGATAACCACCTAGTTATCAGACACTGTTAGGTGCTGCTTTCTGAAGGCAAGAACATATGAACAATTATATTTTTTCTATTTTTAATAACTTAATTACAATCTAGATGAGTGCCAATATTGACACACACATGAATCACCAGATGATGTGGTTAAAATGCAGACTCTGATTCTATAAGTTTCAGGACCAAGATTCTGCACTTGTAACATTCCCAGATGACATCCATGCTGCTAGGGCACAGATCATGCTTTGACAGCAAGGGTGAGCCTCATTTACTGACTTCTGTTTAAAAGTTCCCCAGGCTTTTTTCTTTTCAATTGCTTATTCCCTTTGGTGTTTGGCATTCTGTACTTATTCCCAAGTTGATTCACTATTTCCTAGTGTTATTCCTCTTGAAGTATAATCTACATATTAGAAGATACCCTGATGCTCTCTCATTTATAACTGATTTTTTTCAGCCAATGCCATCAATTATTGAAAACAGTTGTGATATGAAAGTTTTCCATCCTTATAAAAAACACCCCTTTCTTTTTATAGATCCCTCTTCTGTAAGGGAAACACTCAGTTGGGACCAAACAAACTAGATGCCAGAAGCACAGATATTAGTCTTCAGTCCAAATGAGCTCAGGGGCTGCAGACCACACAGGCGAGAAGAAAGTGAGGTGGAAATAGAAGAGAAATGCATTTGCTAAAGGAGTCCTGGAGTTTAAATTTAGTCAGCCCACAAGGGAATGTAATATTGCAGATCTAGAAACTGGCAGACATGCCTGGGATAAAAGTAAACTGTCATATCCTGGTGCCTATCTATCTTTATCTAAGTTACATAGAGTTTTAACTTCATCACACTAATTTAGCAAAGTCCTGAGTAGTAGAAGCTCCTTGTGTCTTTATTTTCCAGGTATCACCCTAGGCCTAGTTTAGGATGAATGAAATGCCAGACAGCCTCCAGATCCTGCTCATGGGTAAGACTCAGAGAAAAATCACTGAACTAGCAGTTTTCAGCAGTTCTTAACTTCCTGAACTGGCCTCCTACTGCTTCCAGCCTTATCATGGTTACCTGTTCCTGTTACACTAATGTATAGTGTGTGTGTATATGGGCATGGAAAGCTGGTAACTTGTGTTTTTTGTTGATAGGCCTCCATTTAAAGAGTAGCCACTATCCAAACTGGAGGTAGAAACTGATGAGCATAATGCAGAGGTCCAAGATATTGAGCTTAATGCCATGACTGAGTGGGATTTGGGGGTTGTCTTCCTTGGAGTAGGGGGAGATGTATTGTTTTTGGGATAGAGAGTGAACCAATTGAACCAACATTTAGTAACCAGAATAGTAGTCTCTGGTAGTCATTATGCTGTTTAGCAAATATCTCCACTTCACTTCTTTCCAGGCATATCAAAGAAGGTACATCAGTTCCCATGGAAGTTATAGGTGGCCATGGGACTTGCTGTGGACAACCAAGTATGATCAGAAATGATGTATATCAGTTTGGGGAAGAAGCTCTGAGGATCACAGAAGCTTCTACCTTCTGAGTAACTACATTGGGCAGAGCCCTTTCTGACCCATGCTGAATATATAATGTAAGCAAGAAAAAAATTTTATTGGGTTAAGCCATTATTATTAGTGATTATTTGTTACTGCAGCATGAGCTAGCATCCCTATTCTGACTGTTGTAGACTTTAATTTTCTCAATCTGTCCTCCTAGTCTTTTCCGACTCTCTTTTTCTCTCATCTCTCCCCTAACTCCCTCAAGCTCCAATGCTTGTTTCAGTCTGTATCTCATAACTTGTGAGTCTTTTCCAGAGTCTCTCAATAGTCAACACATAAGTAGCCGCCAATGTCTACTTTTAAGCTCAACCCTGGTAGATGCCATACTGAAATAGAATTCATACTGACAATGTAAATTATCTCTATATCATCTGGAAATGACTCACATTAGCTAATGACTGGCCTTCCAAGTACTGGCCATATGTTTTTGTTGTAACTATTATTAACTGATGGACTGCAGCCATTATCTAAATTAGCAGATGTTTAAGCCTGGATGAGCAGTATGAAAATCCTTGACAGTTGGCAGCATGTTTAAATCCTGTTGTCTTCAGCTGCAGGAAAGGTGAACTGCAAGAAGTTCAGTGGTTTGTCTTTCTTTGATCTGTGTGGAATATACATTTGTTCGCAGAAATCCCTTTAGTGAACCACATGTATTAATCACAATAAAAACAACTTGAAAATAATTATAATCTCCCACCAGAGTTATCAAATATTAATTGATTTTTAAGTTTACTTGTTGAGCAATATATCAGGCCACAAAACAGGCAATGACATTTGGGATGCTTATATTTTAAAAATGAATTTAGTTTTGAGAATATGGATATAGAACCCTGCAAATCAATAGGTAAAAGATAAATACAAATGGCAAAGAACTAAAATAAACAGTTATGATAAGATGAAATCTAAATGTCTAGCAAAAAAAATGAAAAATGTTTAACCTTATAATTAATCAGTAAAAGGAAAATTAAAACCACAGAGAGATATCATTAAATACCATAAGAGACCAACAGACACATGAAAAGATGTTCAACATCACTAATCATCAGGGAAATGCAAATCAAAACTACTCTAAGATATCACCTTACACGCGTTAGAATGGCTATAATCAACAAGACAAAAAACAGCAAATGTTGGGGAGGTTGTGGAGAAACGGGAACCCTCATTCACTGCTGGTGGGAATGCCAACTGGTGCAGCCTCTATGGAAAACAGTATGGAGAGTCCTTAAAAAATTAAAAATAGAAATACCTTATGATCCAGCAATCCCACTCTTGGGCATCTACCCAATGGACATGAAATCAACCATCACAAGAGGCTTATGCACTCCTATGTTCATTGCAGCATTATTCACTATAGCCAAGAAGTGGAAGCAACCCAAGTGTCCCTCGACTGATGATTGGATAAAGAAGATGTGGCATATATATACAATGGAATACTACTCAGCCATAAAAACAAACAGAAATGTCCCATTTGCAACAACATGGATGGACCTAGAGGGTATTATGTTAAGTGAAATTACCCAGAAAGAGAAGGACAAACACCACATGATTTCACTCATATGTAGAATATAAACAAACACACGGACAGAGAGAACTGGTTGGTGGTTACTGGGGGCGGGGGTTGTGCACAAGGGGTGAAGGGATGAACCCATATGGTGATGGACAAATGATAACGTACAACTAAAACCTCACAATGTTATAAACTATTAAGACATCAATAAAAATGAAAATAAGAAAATAGGCATTCACAAAATAAAATACCATAAGACTGGCAAAAAAAGAGAAAAAGTCTGGAAGAGTTGGCAAAAAGATATGGAAAATTGAACCTTATACATTCCTAGTGGAATATAAACTTGAAAAGAGACCAATTTGGCAATATTTAATAGACCTCAGTATGATCTAACCTATGACCCCTACATTTCACTTCTGATAATATACTCTAGGGAATCTACCACATACCTTCACAAGGAGCATATGAAAGAATGTTAATTACATTTTTTTGGGATAGCAAAAATATAGAAACCTCTAAATATCCACCTATACTGAATGAATGAGTGGATTATATTATATTCACTCAATGAAACACTATGGAACTATTAAAATAAATGATCTAGATCTATAGAATAAATGTGGATATATGTTGGACACATAATATTGCATGAAAAAATAAATCAAAGATGGATACCATTCATGTAATTTAAACAGTTCTAAATAATCGTGTATTTTAAACATATTTGCATAGCCAGAGTAAAACACTTGTTCAGGAAGAATATACATCAACTCAAGAAAAGGTTTTATCTGGGATGGAGGGAGTAGGAGGGATATAAAAAGGATTTCAACTATAACTGTAACATTTTATTACTAAAAAGAAGTTTTAAGAAACAGGGCAATAAAATAAGGGAAAAACAGTAAAACAGTCACTAAAAATTCAAACATATATAAAGTCAAAACAAAGTGAAAAATCATAGATAATATTGGTTAAAATTTTATTATATTTTACATTTTTCTATAGCTAAGAATATTTTAACCTAATTAAATTCATGCTGTTTACAAATGTCTCCTGTTTTTAAATTTTTATATATTATATAGATTTTCCCATGTATTGTATAGACTTTGCATCACTTTTAAATAACTGTAGTCTATTCTATTGAACACCTGTGCCATGATTAACTTAGTGGTACATTTAGATTATTTTGGTTCAACAGGAATAACTGTGATAGATCTGTTCGTATATAAAACTTTAAAATAGCAATAATAATAATAGCAATCATTTATTAAATGATTACTGTGTAACAAGTACTTTAGTAAGTGCTTTAAATACAGTATCCCATTTAATCTTCACCAAATCCCCTTAAGAGATGATTATCCCAACTACAAAATGAGACAACTTGTAACTTGGCTAAGAGCCCCAGCTTGAGGGCCAGAGCCAGCATTTAAACCTGAATCTACCTATCTGTCCTTGACACTTGTGCTATCTTAATACTGGGTCTACATTCCCACTACATGATGTTTTTGGTATTAAATTCAGGCTTATTTCTTTTGAAAGATTGATGTGGCAGGGACTGTGAGTTAGTTTCTCTTGTTTCTGAGCACACAGCTAGACTAGGTTCCCAGTCTCTCTCATAGTTTGGTGTAGGATGAGTTTTCACTGGTGGAATGAGAGGGGAGGTGATGTGTCACTTCTGAACTAAAGCTCTAAGTGAATATATCTTCCCCATGCTCTCTCCTCTCCTGTTTGCCAGATGCAGATATGATGACATAGGGGAAGGCAATGCTTTAGAAGGAAGAAGCCTCATCTCTAAATCACTATGTTGAGGAAAGTCAGCCAATCAGGGCTGTCACATGAATGGGAAATAAACTTCTATTGAGTTTAAGCCAATTTACATGTTTGCACTATGAGTTACAGCACCTTAACCTACACTGACTTACACAAAAGAATTCATAGATCAAAGATTGTGAATATTTTCAAGTTTCCTGTTACATGATGTCAAGTTGCTTTTTTAAAAGATTATATTAATTTAAATGCTCACCAGAAATGTATGAGGGACTGTCTTATTCCATTTACCAACATATCATATTTTTAAAAATATTTTTATTTTTGACGTGATATTATTCTTTGAATACGTCTTTGCAGTGTTTTGTAGAATAGCAATATCTGTGGTGTCCCGGCACTGGTGGGACACCTTAAGGCTATAAACTGAGGTGCATGTAAGCTATTGTGCTAGTTTGGTCAAGGGAGAATGAAATTCATATGGAAGGAAGATGTGACCTTCAGGCCAAGTGACATGACCCTAAGAGTGTCGTGATATGAAGAACTATGAAAATTCATTTGGTGAAACTCTGAGCTTAGGGGGAGAGAAATGAAGAATGAATTGGTTAAAAGGGTGCTATAAAGAATGTAGATCCCGGGTAGAAGAGACCCCAGAACATGCATACAGAAATGGGCTGCTTGGTTAAAACAGCCTGACCTGAGCAAGAAGCAGAGATGGACAGGTTAAAGATTTCAGGGGGCAAAGCCATTAGGGCTCTGTATCCCAAAGGTTACAGGATGGTCTGCTAGGAGTTTGACAAGTGTGACGCTGTAGGATGTTCAGTCTAAAAAACCCTTTCCTGGGTTCTAGGGATTGCAGAAGCAGCTTTAACTAGGCTGGGGTATTGGGGGTCAGGAGTCTAGCTAGCTGTTCTAGAAGGGTCTGTCTTAAAAATTAAAAATGATAAGAAGTATCGAGCTTGTTTACTGCTTATTGCCAACTCAAACATGGTGTTCCTTTGACGGATTGGTTAAAAGTCCATTCGTTCAGCAAATACCTCAACTGTATACAGTTTATACAGCACACTTTTTTCACACACCTCTAAAAGCCCTGCACTTAAAGTGATTGTGTGTGTATAAGATAATAAAGTACACCATAGAACACAGAGTCCTGCCAAAGATGAGAAAGAAGGGAAATTCCATAACCTAGGAGTACTGCCTTTAGAGGAGAAACCTCTTTTCATTTGACTCCTATCTTGGCATACTCAGTCTGAGGAATTCTTCTATAGGAATTACTTTTTCATTTACTTACAGTGGCAGCTAGTTTTTTTTTTTTTTTTTTTTTTTTTTGTGAGGAAGACCAGCCCTGAGCTAACATCCGTCCAATCCTCCTCTTTTTGCTGAGGAAGACCGGCCCTGGGCTAACATCCGTGCCCATCCTCCTCTACTTTATATGGGACGCCGCCACGGCATGGCTGACAGGCAGTGCGTCGGCGGGAGCCCAGGATCCGAACCTGCGAACCCCGGGCTGCCAAGCGCGGACTAAACCGCTGCGCCACCGGGCAGGCCCGGCAGCTAGTTTTTAAGGTTACAAACTTCCTGGGTCCAAATCCAGACACTGCCATTTAATGGCTATTTGATATGGGATAAGTTGTATAACCTCTCACTGTCTCGATTTCCTCATCAGTAAGTGGGCATAATCAAAATACTTATCTCAATGCCTGTGCAATTAAGTGAGTTATACGTGCAAAATCCTGTAGTAGGCTGAATTACGGCTCTCAAAGATATCTGGTCCTAGTCCCTGGAATCTGTCAATGTTACCTTATATGGTGGAAAAGGGTCTTTACAGATGTGATTAAGTTAAGGATATTGAGATGGGGAAATTATCCATCTGGACCCTAAATGCAATTATATGTCTCTATATAAAAAGGAGGCAGAGGGAGATCTGACCCCAGACAGACATAGAAGAAGGTGATATGAAGATGGAAGCAGAGACTGGAGTGAAATGACCACAACCAAGGAATGCCAACAGCCACCAGAAGCTGGAAGAAGCAAGGAACAGATTCTCCTCTAGACTCTCCAGAGGGAGCACAGCCCTGCTGACATCTTAATTTCAGCCTGATGATACTAATCTTGGACTTCTGGCCTCTAGAATGTGAGAGGATAAACTTTTGTTGTTTTGAGTCACCTAGCTTGTGGTAATTTGTTACAGCAGCCACAGGAAACTAATAGAAATACTTAGACCCAAGCTCGTAGCATGCTAAACACTATAAACGTGTTTGCTATTAGTATGCCAAGAAAATGGCCAGAAGTTCACACTCTGAAGTACTGAGAACTGGACAGCTCAGAGACCATTAACTGTGTGTTTTCAAGGAATTTGTGTCTCTTTGAGTACAGAAGGGGGTTCCAGGTAGAAGCTTATTTGGATGAGGGAATTGAAAAGAACATGATATTTAGCAGTCCCCCTTCCACTAGCAGACCTTTTATTCAGGTGCAACAAGGGAGAGGGACCAGTGCATCCTCAGAGGGAGGCAGTGGCTACACTCCAAAGACTTTACCTTTTGCTTAATTAAGAAGATGTCCTATTTATAGTCCAGGCAGCAAAATCATCTGGAAGGGTATGTGATGTATTTGTCAAAGGCTTGAAAACAGTAGCCCTGAACAGTATCTGGAGCTAAAATTTACTTCCCAAAGAATGATAACAAACCCATGCAAGAGAAGGTGATCTACTATAGTGAATAAGAGCCTCTGGAGTCCGATAACCTGACACCCTACTAAGTCCCAAATCTGTGGTTACGAGTTACATGACCCCAAGTAGCCATTTCATCACTCTGGGCCTCAGTTTTCTTTGTAAAGTGGGGGGGTGAATGGGTGGTGGGGGGAAGGGACAGGAAGATCCAACATTGGATGAGGCAATACAACACTGCCTCATTGGATTATTGTATGAATCAAATTAAATAACACACGTATGATGCTTAGTCTTGCACCTGGTGAGTAGTAAATATTCAATGAAGAGTGTCCAAAGAATGTGAGGACAAAGCACTGATTCATTCAGAAACATGGAGGATTAAGTAGATAATTGATGTAAATAAGGCTAAGAAAAAGTAAAAAATT
The DNA here is from genome assembly GCA_031878705.1 of Tapirus indicus. NCBI lineage: Eukaryota > Metazoa > Chordata > Mammalia > Perissodactyla > Tapiridae > Tapirus > Tapirus indicus. The sequence continues at coordinate 46,884,578 of CM062925.1, forward strand.
TGTGCACAAAAAGTCCCATTGGGTTTTGTGTTTGTTTTTAGCTCTAAATATTGTTTTCTTTGTTCTCTAGAGCATCAAAGTCCAGTGCACAATGTTTGGGGGTAGTAAATTAGGATTGGAGAGGTTGTTCCTGAAAAGAAAAGTAACAGGAGATAGTCCGATTTTTTAATAAACTGAAAATGGGGAAAAATCCTGCCTATGAAAGTAGATTTTAGCATCAAAGAAGTATTATAGAAATCTTATTTTTGCCAAGTTTTAGCTCCAGAAAGGAGACTATGAGAAATCACTTAACTTCTTCCTAGCTAGATTTTAAATTTTAATGCAAGTGACAGAATTGACAATATGAAATGGCCACAGAGGCCACAAAGAAAAGCCAGAAAGGTGTTACCTGAGTGAAGAAAGCACAAGCCCTTGCCGTTTGCTTCAGTCACAATGCTCACATGTTGAAAAACATCCCAAGATTGCGAGTAGGGTAAAGGAGCAGAAACTGGGGCGATTGCCATCTGCTGCCTTCACTAAGCAAAGCCAAAGATGGAAGGCTGTATTAGCCCAACCTTGTGAGAGCTGATAGCCCTTATTCTTTCTTGTCCACCCAGAAGCCATTCCCTCCTTCTTCCTTAGTGTCAAAGTACCTACTTTTAAGTCTAGGGGTGGGCATGTGACTCACTTCTGGCCAATGACATGCCAGAAGTTTGCTCAGAGGTTTCTGGAAAAGATTTTTTTTCTTCAATAATGGCAAGGGAGGCAGAGAATTTCTCTCCCTTGTGCTGCCCCTGCTTGCAACCACTGAATACAGTTGTGTGATGCTTGGAACTGCAGCAGCTATCATGGGACCATGAGAGGAAGGTTGAGAGAATCAGAGAGATGCCAACCTTAAACTATGACATTGTTGAGAGGCTGACCCCACTGCAGCCACCACCCTCCTCTGGACTTCTAGTTACATGCAAAATGCAGACTATTTGTCAGGTATTCTGTTTCTTGCAAGTAAAAGTATTTGCCATTGTTACAATATATGCACTTAAATTCAGATTGTCAATAATTTGGGTTCGGGACCGTGGAGCACACTAAGATGTAACTATATTACATCTTTGGGGAGAGGGTGAGAAATGACTTCAAATTATTCAACCAGAGAATAAAAAGAATAAGGAGAAAGATAAATTCATTAAATTTAGATACTCATTGATTTGTTCACTTGTTTATTGAGTTTGTATTATTTGACAGGCACTCTGCTACTGGGAATACTTTGATGAAACAGGCAGACTGTCCCTGCTTTCATGTAGTGTGTACACTTCATAAACAAACTTATGGAAAAGATGAATACTGAATGGCAAGTACTAAGAAAAAAATAAAGACAATAATATAAGAGTGAGGGGGTTCAACTGAGGGAATCTACCGTAGATAGACCTGAAAGCTGAGAAAGAGCCCAGCATGGGAAAATCTTGGAAAATAACCTTACAAGCAGAGTAAGGGCAAAGCTTTGAAGCAGAGAATTCAATGTGGCTGGAGCAGTGTGAGTTAAGGATAGAAAGGAGAAGAGAGCACAGAGGTAGAGCACAAGTCAGACTTTGTGAGGTCTAGCAGAGCAAGGTACGGAAATGGGTCTCATTTCATTTTAAACATAGTTGGAAGCTAACAAGGGGTTTTAAGGAGAGAAGTACGTTCTTATTTATGTTTTTAACAGTTCACTCTATCAGGTGTGTGGAGCATAGACCGGGGGCAAGAATCAAATCAGGAAAACCACTTGGCAGTAATCCAGGTGAGAGCTGGTGTGCTTCAACTAGGATGGTTGCAACTTGAGAATAACTGGTTGGTAGGAGCAACGGACTTTGCTGATTAAATGAATGTTGTGATGCTGGAGGGGGATAAGTCAAGAATGATTCACAGGTTTCTAGCTTGATCACTGGTGGGTGATCCCACTTTCTAAGATAATGCCACTTTCTAAGACGGGAGAGTTTGAAGAAAAATGTATATAGGATGAAAATTAAGAGTTCTGCTTTGACGATGTTATGTTTGAGAAGTTCTGGAGACATCAGGTGGAGAGGTCAAGTGGGCAGTTTGACATAGGGTCTGAAGTTCAGGGAGGAGTCAGCACTGGAAATATAAATTTGGTTGTTATATAGGTGGCATGTAAATTATGGGACTAGATCATATCATTTAGGGAAACTGTGCAGAGAGAAGAAAAGAGGACTCAGGACTGAGGCCTGGTGTGTGCTGACATTTAAAAGTCAGACAATGGAAGAACAACAAGTTTGAAGAAAAAAAAAAAAAAAGGCTGGTGAAAGCCAGAAGGAAAATCAGGGGAATATAGAGTAATGGCAGCTACAACCTAAAAATATTTCAGAAAGCAGAGAATGATGAGATGTGTTGAATATGTTTGAAAAGTCTAGTAAGTCCAGAGCACAGACTTGGTCCTTATCCATAGGCATGGCCACGAGATTTGGCAATAAGATCATTGGTGACCTTGACAAGAGCAGTTTTAGTGGACGGAGGAAGGCAGAAGCCATAGTGCAGTGAGTCAGGGAGTAAATGGAAAGAGAAGTGGAGTCACCTTTTCCAAGAAGTTTTTCTATGGAGAGCAGAGAAATGGGTTTATATTTATAAAAGAGGAGGAGGAAAAGAGTTAATGCATTATCTCCTTACTTAAAAAAAATCATGTCTGATGAGAAAGATCCAGTAAAGAGGGAGAAATTGTTGAAGTAGAACAGTAACGGGGATACTTACAGAACAGAAGTCGCTGAGGGATGGAGGATCCAGAGCCTAAGTGGAGACTTTGGTAGGAGCAAGGATGCTTCCTTCAACTTTTCAGGAGGGAAGATGTGAAGGCTAAATGCAGTGCTGACCTGAAAAGCTCAACTCTTTTGTCAAAGAATGGCAAATCACAAAACCGCATTTGCCAAGGGTGATATGCCCCCCTGCAGCAGAGCAGTGATGATAAGCAACGATGTGATTAAGGACTCCAGACCAGCCATACTTGAACTTGGGGAAATTAAAGCCATGAAAATTGTGGTTAGTGAGATGTTGCTCAACTCTCTTAGGTTGTATGATTTCAAGACCTTAAGATAAATTTTGGAGACAATGGGAGTTCTGGGTTTGGGAAAGAGTTTATAATTTTGCTTTTTCCTTTCCACTCCAGGAGCCCCTTTATTGAAAAATGAACCAGACTCAGCATTGGACAGGAACTTCCTGATGAGATACACGGAAATGCTGAAATACAAAATATAATAAATTATAAACACTTTTCTGTCTTCAAAAGATGGTCATGGCAAGGTGAATGTATTAAAATAGAAATGTGGCTCTGAAAGTATGTTCTGTGAAAAGAAAATAAGACAGGAATACCAGACCAGGCCAAAATTATGACTGCCTTTAATATAGTAATATATAGCTAAATTATACCAACAAATAAGGATAATAGACATTTAGGGATAGTGTACAAAAGGTATACATAATTAGACAACTCCCAATCATTATATTATTCCAAAGTTTTAATCTGCCTGTATGTTTACCTAAATTCTCTGCCTTCCATTCTCAATAGAACAAGTGTCCCCGATCCTACAAGAAGCCCAACCCTCCTTGTGTTCCAGATTCCATCCTTTTTAAGAACTGTACTCTTTCAATTATGCTCTCTCATCATACCATAAATCTCTCCCTTTCTTCTGGTTAATTCTCACTAGTGTAGAATGATAATCGAACACTTCTAGCATTTCCTATCTTTGTGTGTGTGTGTGTGTGTGAGGAAGACCAGCCCTGAGCTAACATCTGTTGCCAATCCTCCTCTCTTTTGCTGAGGAAGACTGGCCCTGGGCTAACATCCGTGCCCATCTTCCTCTACTTTATATGGGATGCCGCCACAGCATGGCTGACAAGCAGTGCGTCCGCTGGTGCCGGAGACATGAACCCGCGAACCCCGGGCTGCCAAAATGCGAACTAAACCGCTGCGCCACTGGGCTGGCCCTAGCATTTCCTATCTTTAAAGAAATTCTTCTAAAGCCCTGTCCCTCTTAACCTAAAGAACTGATGGACTTATTTCTCACTAGCAATTTTCTCTTTGAACTCATTAAAATAAGGCTCTTATCCCCTACATTTCACTGAAACTGCCTTTGTCAAAGTCACCATGAGTCTTTATGTCACCATATTCTCTGTGCTCATTCTCATCACACTTGATCTCTCTGTAGTATTTGACATAGCTGGCCATTCTGTCTTTCTATTAGGTTAAACTATATGAAATTTCTGGTTTTGTAGGTCTAAAGTGATTTAGGCAATTTCATTTGGCTCAATATAACAGTGATATTTTTTGTCGTCGTCAACTTCCACGATTCCAGTGGTCAGGGTTTTTCCCATCTCAATATCTATCCCTTATCAATCTCATTCCTACCTTTCCTCCTTTGCTCAGCCTTAACTCTTTGTTATAGGTCTATTTTCTACTCCAGCTATGGTCTTCCTCTAGGATATCTCATCTATTCCCAATGTTTAAACACCTTCTTCGTGCTGATGTCCTATACGTACATCATGAGCTTCTGCTCCTATGAGGTCCAGATATATATATGCAACTACCTACCCACCATCTACTTTTGATGCCTAATAAGCATCTCAAACTTAACATGGCCAAAATAGAATTCTTGGTTTTAACCCCTGACATGCTCTTCTCTTAGTCTTCTTCATCTCAGTAATGGCATCATGGCATTGCCAGATACTCAACACAAAGACTAGAAGTCATGCTGGATTTCTGTCTTTTTCTAATCTCCCACATCTAATCTACAGAAAGTTCTCTTACTTTACCCTCTAAAATAAAAAGCACATTCATCCACTCATTTCCATTTACAGTACTAACAGCCCAGAGCAGGGTTCCTCAACCTTGGCACTACTGACATTTTAGGTGAATCATTTTTCATTGTGAGGGGCTATCCTGTGCATTGTTGGATGTTTAGCACCATCCCTGGCCTCTGCCTATTGGCGCCAGTATCATCCCAGTTCCCAATTATGACAACCAAAAATGTCTCCAGACATTGCCAAATGTACCCTGGGGCAAAATCACCCCTGTCTGAGAACCACTGCTCTGGAGCAATCTGCCACCACCTCTTACCCAGATGACTGTAACAGCCAACCAACCAGGTCTCCCCACTCCTACTTTTGACCTCTATAGGCAATTCTCCACATACTAGTAAGATGAGTTTTTTTTAAATCATAACTCAGTTCATGTCATTTCCCTAATTAAAACATTTCACTCAGAATAAAACCAAATTCTTTATGTGGTTATAGCCATTGCTCACATCTCTGACCTCATCTCACACAATTCACCATGTCCAACCACACTATTCCTCAAGTTTAGTAGGCTCGTTACACTCCAAGAGCCTTTGTACTTGTTCTTTCCTCTGTCTGGAATACTTTTTTTACCACTCAGATCACAGCTTAAATGTTTCCTCCTAGGAAAGTAGATCACAATTTATTTAAAATATCCTGCATCCTACTCCCAGCTAAGCTCATGACATTTTCTTCTTAGCCTGTTCATTAACTAACTTCACTAACTTTTCACTAGTCTTTTACATGTTTATTGTTTATCTACCCCCAGTAGACTGTAAGCTCGATAAGAGGAAGGAGCTCTGATTCCTTAGTGATATTATTTGTTGACTGAATGAATAGATGAAAAATTCAAGCAATTCAATTTTTTATCAATGTGAATTTGGATAACATAATGGGTGACAGTCACAGCTGGATGTGCCAGTAATCAACTGTAAGATTTTTGGTGATGTGATAATAAAATAATAATAATAAATCCTAGCAATAATTTTCTACTAGATGTCTCTATTAGATGATATCTAAGATCTTTTTTGGTTCTAAACTTTATCCGGCAGCTCTTCAAATCATTTGACTGTACCACATTGCATCTATGTATAAAGTCACATCTTGACACTCTTCCACTCCTTTGCAGAAAATTGTCAGAATTCCCCAGGGAGAAGGGTGTAAAAGCTGTTATGAAACTTGACTTTCTTTGCTTTCCTTATCACAAAGTTTCCAGAAAACACAAAGGGAGTCAGATAATCTTGTTTGGAGCTTGCTGAGGAAATCCAGTAATCCTCAAAGAACAGCTATCCCAGGATTAACTTACAAGGTAGACAAGGCAATCACCTAAAAAATACTGCCTTTGACTGAATATACCTTTGATTTTTCAGTATGGTAAGCTTGAAGGTATGTGCAGCGTGACAACTCTTCACCAAGTCTTTGTAGAGAGCCTACTGTGTGCCAGGCAGTGTTCTATGGGCTGTGACAGCAGAGAACAACAGAAACAGATCTCTGCTCTCACAGTATATACAAATGGTGATAACCATTAAGAAAGAGAAGAAAAATGAAGCAGGAAATTGGTAAAAAGTGTGATGACAATAAGTGACCTATTTTATATAAGATAGTAAGGGTGGACCTCTTTGATTTGAGGTTCATGTATGAACACAGACCTAAATTAAATGAAGGAGCAAAAACTCATATAGACTCACATAAAACTCAGATAGTGTGGCTATCTGGGAGAAAAGTAGTTTTCAGGCAGAAAGAATAGCAACTACAAAGGATCAGGAATGAAAAGGGGTCAGTGGGGCTTGAATAGAAAGGGCGAGGGGCAGAAATCAGGATCAGAGAAATAATGTAAGACATTGGATTGTACTTTTTATTTTAAATTATTTAAGGTAAAAATTTACATGCAGTAAAATGCACAAATGAAATACAGAATATTTATATCACCCCAGAAAATTCTGTGACCGCTTCCAATCATTCAAATCCTCCCATAAGCAACCACTGTTCTGACTTCTATCATCGGAGATTAGTTTTCTCTGTTTTTGAATTTTATTTGAATGAAATCACACAACATGCACTCTTCTGTGTCTGGCTTCATGTTTTGTTTTGTTTTTTTCAGATTCATCCATGTTGTTGTGTGTATCAGATATTCATTCTTTTTTATTACTGTGTAGTATTCCATTGTGTGAATATAACACCATCTGTTTGGTGATATATTGATATATATCAATCAAATCTCATTGATATTTGGGTTATTTCCAGCTTTTGAATATTGTGAATGGAGCTGCCATGAATACTCATGTATAAAAGCCTTTTTGTGGACATATGTTTTATAGTCTTTTGCATAAATATTTACGATTGAGATTTTGTGGTTAAAGGACAGTGCATGTTAAACTATGTAAAAAGCTGCCATATCAATTTTTCCAAAATGGTTGTGCCATTTTACACATCGATTGCAATGTATAAAAGTTCTAGTTCCATATTGTTATTGTCTTACTAATTTTAGCTATTTTAGTGGGTGTGAAGTAGTGTTTTTTTATTGATTTAATTTGTATTTTCCTGACAACTAGTGATGTTAAATATTTTCTCATGTACTTGTTGGACATCTGTTTATCTTTTTTCATGAAGTGTCTGTTCAAGTCTTTTCTCCCATTTTAATCGAGTTGTCTTGTCATTATTGATTAGTAGGAGTCCTTTATATATTCTGGATGTCTCCTGGTGGTACAGTGTCTCTCCTATAGTGGGTCCTCTGGGGTGAGCATTGCCATGCAATATGAAAATTGTCACACTTGATGCTCATTCCCATATGAAGATTTTTATGTCTCTATCCCAGATCTCCTTGTTCCTGCTCTGCCAATCTTTCTTCTTCTAGGTTTCTGACTAGCCTGCCAAGCCATTTGCCACTGCCCATGATTCTGTGTATTTTCTAAGCTCTACTCTGGCAACTTCTCTTTCCATGCAAAGTAGATGACCAGGTCATTGCCCAAAGCTTTGCCCACTCGGATGGTTTTCCCCTCATTTCTGTCTTCCAAGGCTTGCACCAACCTATTAAGCTAATCCATCTGTGAACCAAACTCAAACTTTTAATCATCCATCAACTGGTGATAATGGATCCTCCATATGACCTGAGGGAGAGGCATTGGTGGAACAATAGTAGATGACTTGGGTGTCTAGGCTAGCTGCTTATGTAGGTCATTTGTTCTGTTCAGTCTTGCTTGTTCTTGATCCCATATGTACCACTTCCAACTTTCTGTGGATTTCTTCTGGGCCTTCTTAACCTTAAGACTTGGTGGATCTGACAAAAATCAGCTCAAGGTGGGCTGTTCCATCTGCATGGTCACCTTGAAGTCCTATCAGAACAATATAAATTTCTGCTGCAGATGTTATGGTCTTGTTCTAAAACTGACAGTGCCTGCATTTTGATTCTTGCTTTAGGATCAGCCATAAATCTAATGGCATCTTTTTGTACCACTAATATTTCCAATACTACAGGGTCTGTCAGGTTGTATGGCCCGAGAGGCAGGGCTGCTTATACTGCTACCTGGATCTACTGCAAAACCATTTCTACTTCTCTGGGACCCAGTCAAAGCTGGCAGCATTTCATATCACACAGAATGAGTCATGGCATGATTCTCAGCTGTGGAATATGCTGTCTTTATGATCCAAAGAGTTCTCCTAGGCACTGTGCTTCCTTCTTCATGGTGGGAAGTGCCAAATGCAAGAAGCAATAACTTGTTCTGTACCTTGAAGGGGATGTCCTGGAATGCCCTAAGACACTGGACCCTAAAATTTTATTAATGTGGTGGGTCCTTGAAACTAATTAGAGGCTCTCTCTCCCCTCTGGAGCTCTTGTGTCTTACCAATGGCTTCCACAAATAGTCACTTTTTGCTCAACTTGTCCAATTAGCATGATGTTATCAATATAGTAGATGAGTGTGATGTTCTGCAGGATGCCCAGCCAGTTTATGTCTCTTCAGAGTACATTATGACAGAGAGAAAGACAGTTAATGTGGCTTTGGAGTGAGGATGTAAATGTATGGCCCATGTAGGAACTGCCCTAGTACTACTGTTTGGTCCATCTCTCACAAGCTTTAGCAGGGTGTTAAATTCTGTATGCTGGTAGAGTATTTCTTAGTTGACAAACTTATGCTCCACATCCTTGATCATGCACCCTTATAATCCAGTGCATGCATAACATCTCAACTCCCTGGCAAGTGCTGATTATATTCTGCAATTCCTTTGGGATATAGTCCCTTTGTTCCTTATCAGACCCAGTACATCTATGGCCTGGTTTTCTGTTACTTAAGCCTATATGGACCTGGGTACCAGGAGGGAGGGTGGGAAGAAAATCCTGGAGGAGTTCATGTCTTGCTGAGGAAAAGCCTCTGCAATGTTTTCAAAAAATGGGGGAATGCTAGTCATTAAGGAATCTGACGACTCATGATTTTCGGCGTCATCAACCCCATCCTATGGTCATGGTTCCATTTCCCAACGAGGACCCTAACCTATGCATTGTTTCAGAGTTTAACCTTCTTTGGAGCTCTGCTACTCTTAATATTAAGGCCTAGTCCTGGTCCTCAGCATTCTCTGTCTTCTCACTGCAGGAATGGAGAGCCTCTTTCAACATTAACAAAAAGGCCTGCTGGCTTTCACACTTAGCTTTTAATTGCCAATTACTTTTTCATTATCTTTTTCTAGAGCATCAGTCAATTTTTGCAATAGTCACCTAATTCCTTTATCTTTATAACTAGTATTTCCCCCATATTTCTCAAACAATTGATAGAACTAAGACATTCCTTTCCACTAGTATATGATACCAGTGCACCAGTGGTGAAAGTTTTCACAGTCGCCAGGGGCTACCTGTGCTCTACTTCCTGGAAGTGGTGAGGTATTCATTACTAGCCTGACAGTGGATGATACAGCTCCCATCCACACTGACTTTCTTGGATCATTCCTGGCACCAAATGTTACAGGTTGGTTTCCCTGGAAGCGGACTCTGAGGTAAATATTAGCATGCTGAAGACTGAATAAGAAGTGCTATTTTGAGCAATTATTTCTTCAAATATTCTTTCTGCCCCACTCTGTCTTATCTTTCCTTCTTGGACTCCAATTACACATATGTTAGACTACTTGATACTGTCCTACAAGTCACTAAGGCTCTCCTCACACTTTTTAATCTCTTTCTGTTCTTCACACTGGATAATTTCTAATAATCTGTTTACAATTTCACTAATCATTTCTTCTGTAAACTATAATCTAATGTTTAGACTATCCAGTATATTTTTCATTTCATTCCAGATATTGCAGTTTTCAGTTTGAAAACTGACATTTATTTTTGGTCATTTTCATTTCTCTGCTGATATTCCCTATCTGTTCATTCTTATGACCATCCTTTACATTCTTAAATATACTGACAATAACTGCTTTAAAGTTCTCTTCTCTTAATTCCAACATCTGGATTTTCTTGAGTTCTGTTTCTATGAAACAGAAAATTTTCAACAGGAGTGATATACTCTGAAATTATGGTTTTAAAATACTACTCTGATTGCCATGTGGTAAATGGACTTTAGGAGTACAAAAAGCAAAGAATATAACAGTTCATGAGGATAGTGTTATAGTCAGATGAGGGATAATTGGGTTTGGTCTTGGGTGGTAGCACTAGTGTAGATGACAGGGTTTGGATTCCGACCATCAGGTCTTGTTGACAGATAGGAGGCAAGAGAAAGAGGAATAAAGGATAAACTCATTGTGATTGTAGTTAGTGACTAACATGGAGTTGTCATTTGCTTGCATGTTAACATGGGAGGGAAAACGCTTAGGAGGGCACAAAACCATGTTAAATGTGAGATATCTATTAGGTATCCAAGTGAAGATGTCAAATGGGCACTTGTATATCAGTCTGGCATTCAGGAGTGAGGTCTTGCATGACATAAATTTGGAAGTCAAAGGTCTGTGGATAGTATATAAAGCCACAGGTTTTAAGAGCTGTGAGGACTGAGGTCTTAAGAGGTGTGAGGACTGGGCCCTGGTGTGCTCAAATGTTCAGAGATCTGGGGAATGAGAACATGGGAAAAGAGCCTGAGGATGAAGTAGAAGGAGAAATAAAAGAGAGGGGTATTCAAGAGATGAAAAATATGGTTCAAAATGGAGGGAGTGATCAGCTTGTCAAATGTTGCGAAGTAGGGAGAGTAAGTAATGACTTCGTTGTATTAATCCACTGAGATTTTGGGGTTTGTTTCTGCAGTGCATTAACATATTAACCAATACTGTATAAACTAACTTCTTGAATTGCTTGCAATTTAAATTGTGAAAGTAAGTGCTTAAATTTAACTGACTAGTAAATCTCCTGAGAGTCCTATATGAGAGCATTTTGGGTATTTTATCATATATAATAACGATTTTGTCAGTTAGGATAGTTATTTTCTACTTGTCATTAGAATATCTGTTTACAGGTTCTTATTCATTCTTCTCATTCATCTAATAATTAGATTCCTGAGAAGAGTAAATTATCAGTGAAATGTGCACTCACGGCCCTTTTCTAGTATAGTGATGCACTGCTTGACACACAGTTGGTATTCAATAAATGTGAACGTGCTCATCAATATCTATTTTATTAATGCTATCTGATGTGCTATTACCACACAGGCTGAACTATTAAATTAAGTGGCCAAAGGCCGATCTCAGGGAGCAGAGTGGATGTGGAAACTGTTTTCTTAACTGAAATTCGGAAACCCATTAAAAAAAATCTGAGAGTAGAATGAAGTAAATTAACTCAGGGCCACCAGAGAAGATTGTGCAGATGCAAAGGTGCATGTTGAGGGAGCCTGAAGTCCAGACCTATCTCCAACCCGCGTTGTCCCAGAAGCCCTTAGCAGGTGGAAGGAACACTTCTGTAATTAGTCCACTCAGAATAGGTACCTGTTTGTAATCACCCTAGAGGAAGTACTTTTTCTTATTAGCACAGATTTGCACATCTGTATACAGAAGACCTTGCAGTGGAGTGATATCTGCAGATATCATTTTGGGTCTTATGGGTTCAGACAACAGAGTTTTAAATGGAATCTCTCAAAGTTTGATAAGAAGCCAGAAAACCGACTATTTTCAGTAGCTTGGGTACAAGTGAGCAATAAAGGCCAAAGGACGGTCTTAGCATTACTTGAAAGCACTGGTTCTCAACTGGGGGCATATTTACCCCCGGGGGGATACTTGGCAGTGTCAAGAAACCTTTTTGATTGTCAAGACTAGGGAGGAGCAAGGTGCTAGAGGGTACAGGCTAGGGATGCTGCTAAATATCCTACAAATATACAAGATAGCCCCCCTATGAAAAAGTAGTATCTATTCCAAATGTCAACAATGCTAGTTGAGAAACCCTGCCTTAAAAGTTACTACTTTCTGGGGCAGCCCGGTGGTGGCATACTAGTCCAATTCGCACACTTCACTTCTGTGGCCCAGGGTTCCCAGGTTCAGATCAGGGGGGTGGACCTAAGCGTGGCTTATCAAGCAATGCTGTGGCAGGCATCCCACATATAAAGTAGAGAAAGATGGGCATGGATGTTGGCCCAGGGCCAATCTTCCTCAGCAAAAAAAAAAAGAAGAAAAAGAAGAAAAGAAAAAGTTACTACTTTCTAAGAAGAGGAAACCCCTAATATCTAAAATCTAATTTTATGTTTAGACTCATGAGCCTATCTTCCCAGGACCCGATATTAGGGAAACTTTGTTCATAGTGTACATATGCTTTTCTAATTACAGTTAATTATAGTGCCTTATAGTGTTCACAAGGCAGATTATTTTATTTGAAGGTGATCACTTTTACTTGCTTAAAAACAGAAATCCGCAGTTTGAATATAAAGTCCTGATTTTTACTCTTAAACCTCTTTATATTTTGCAATTCCCAGTCTAAGTTTTCCCAGAAATTGGGTTGAGATAAAGGGACGTCAAAATCTCAATTCCATTACCAGACATATTGTGTTCCACGGGACTGAAAAAACATGAAATGTTGAATCTTGGATGGCCCTCCCAAAGAAGCACTAAATTCTGCTGCTATTCTTAAGAGTATCTATCAGCCTGTCCTATTGGTTTTAGATTACTGCTGCCATCCTCGAGAAGGACGGCATGTCTCTGCACAAGGCCAACAGGTAACGCGTCCCAGCAGATTCAGCCCGGGAGCCCTGTGTCCCCAAGCACAACCTTCAAGTCTCCGAGAACACCGCTCGTTCGTTAAGTCCTCGAGAACACAAACCTCCTCTGTGGACTGGAGCACCCAGGCAGCCGACGCAGGTCAAGGGGAGGCGAGGAGACCAACGTCCCCGCCGACCGTCGGAGCCGCGGCGGGAGGGGCGGCGCGCCGCGAGGCGCCGGGAAGCGCGGCCGCGCAGCCGCTGGGAAGGTTGGAGGGGGCGGTCCGGGCGGCGGGCGCAGGCGCTCGGTCGCGCGCGCACCCCGGCCCCACCGCCCAGCCCTCCGCGGCGGTCCGCCCTCTGCCGGGGCGGGGAGGAGGGCGCGCAAGTCGCGGCCGCCAGGGCCCGCCCCCTCGCCTTCCCGAGCGGGTGGGCGGACGGGCGGCGCGGGGAGGCGGGGCTGCGGCGGCCGGCCGTGTCTGCGCCTCCGCGGCATCGGAGCTCGCAGACGCTGGGGGGAACATGGCGGCGGCGGAGCCGGCTGTCCCGGCGCTCCCCAGCAGCGGCGGCGTGGGCGCGGGGGCGCCGTCGGGCACGGTCCCCGTGCTCTTCTGCTTCTCCGTCTTCGCGCGGCCCTCGTCCGTGCCGCACGGCGCGGGCTACGAGCTGCTCATTCAGAAGTTCCTCAGCCTGTACGGCGACCAGATCGACATGCACCGCAAATTCGTGGTGCAGCTCTTCGCGGAGGAGTGGGGCCAGTACGTGGACCTGCCCAAGGGCTTCGCGGTGAGCGAGCGCTGCAAGGTGCGCCTCGTGCCGCTGCAGATCCAGGTGGGTCCCGCGGGAGGGCCGCGCGCCCCGCCGCTGCTCCCGGTCCCTGTGCGTCCCTGTCCCCGCCGCGCTCCTCAGGTGCCCCGCGCCGCCCGGGCGCCGGGCCCTGCGCGCCTCGTCGGCTCAGAAGGGCTGCGCCGCTGTCGCAAGTCTCGGGGACGGCGCAACGAACGTGCCTGTCCAAAGGTGACGGTCACCAGCTGTCCTCGGCCGAGGCGGGGGCGTGGGCCTCGGGACTGGTTTCGGCGCGCGCGAACGCCCCCACGTGTGTGGTCCCCAGCTGCCCGCATCCGCTTTGTGTGCTAGGAGCAAATATTAGCCTCCTGCGTAACCAAAGGGCTGTGCAGTAGTAGCTGTGTTTTTACTTGAAGGTGGTGCAGAATAGGGGAAAAGAGATTGTGGGGAGTAGCGGCCCTAGGGTTTGTTCCCCGGAGTTGTGTTTACCACTTGCGGAAACACAAACTTCAGGAGTCAGACCCTTTCCCCTTTCTCTTCCCCGGCTCTCAGTTGTTTGAGCTTAAACCTCCTCTAATCTTACGTGAAATAACCGTTTGCTTAGCCTCTTGTAACTGTCATCTGAATCTGTTGATTACATATGCGTCGCTTACATTGAAAAAGTCATTTGATTTCCAGGATCGCAGTACCTTCTTAAATACCCAGCTTTAGCTAGATCATGATTTCCTGGTCTCGCTGGCTGAGAAAGTTGTTTCTCCTGGGGATTATTTTATAGCTCTTTAATATTTTTTAAAAAGCTGTGCTCTAATACTACGTGGGTCACTCTTTTTACTTTTTGCGCTTAGAGAATTCACTGGAGGATTTATGTATACGGCATATTTTACATACTACACCGTCAACATTTTTTCTTTAGTTGAAAAACTGATAAGCCATTTCGGAAGACCAAACTGAAATGTGGGATTCGGGGTTAGAAGGCATTTTAATATTCAAGTGTCGTTTTCTGAGGATTATTCTCTAGTTTTTTTTTTCAGCTGTAGTCTGCTGCGGAATTGGTCTTGTTTCCTAACATCCCAGCACCCATGCCAGAAGCTTCCAAAGCAGGCACTTTAACCTGGATAAAGTTCCTGTGTTCAGAGGACAAAGGCTGTGAGATTCCACTGTCGGCCCCTGGAGAGCCTAGAGGGAGGCAGCTGGTCTGTGATATCCCAGAATTTGCGCTGCTCTCCGTGTGGAGAATTTGGAGAATTGTGGTTCGTAGATGTTTACTACTCCCCATTTTTATACCTTCGAGAGTTTTCATGGCTGACACCTCCCTGCAGCCTTCTTTATCAGTCTGTTTAGATTATTGCTGCCAAAATACCCCAGAAGGTGGATGCACCTTTGACAAATCCATTAATAAAGGCAAGAATCCAAATACTAACTGAGGAGGCCTGGAGCTGTTCTGAGGATGCAGACTTCTTCGTGATGCATTTCCTGTGGTGGTTGGGAGGGTGGGCTATTACCTAAGGCGGTGTTATGCCAAACAGGGCCCCCCCACGTTGATGAGGTTTTTTTTTTTCTCCCAAGATAGGATTTTTTATTTTGAAAAATTTAAGGCCTGGATCTGACAGCTCTTTTTAATTAAACATTCTGGAAATTAATAATGTATATGTGAAAACCTGAAATGTCTTGTACGTTCTCAAAAGGCATATAATTCAGGTCACTTGTGGCTTTGGAAATATTTTGCTTAGTAGAAGAGATGATATATAGTTAATTTTTGTGGTGATGTTTAAAATAATAATTATAATAATAGCACTACTCTGTTCCATCCTTTAAAAAATGTTAATTTTTGTCTCACTAAATCATCCAAGAATTATTAGGCATCTGTTATATAACACTCCATATATTTTAAAATATTTTTCTTTTATATTATCTCATTTTAGTAATCATAATATTTTTACTTTTTTAGCCGGTGCCTTCCCCAGCTTAAAACTAGGTAACGTGAAGGGATGCATACCTCCCCCCCATATATATCCATATACCTATTCTGATACCTATTTGTATCTATATGAGAAGCTCTCTCTATATACACGCACACACATATATATGTGTGTATATACTTACAGGAGAGGGAAGGTATTTCTTTTCATGACCATGTCACTATATTTTTTTGGAGCCCAGCTGTATAATCCTAGAGACGCAGACATTTTATGGCTAGACAAGACCAGCGTTCATTTCACAAACATTTGCGTGTCAGCTGTAAGTGCCTGGCACAGTGCATGCAAACATGGATAGGACTTAATTCTTGTTCCTTACCTAAGAATCTTAACACTTTCATTTTGCAGAAGAGCAGAATATATAGGAAATTGCCCAAGGTTCCATGGTAATGGTGGAGCTATCAAAGCATATGAAGTTTCTCCCTTATAGCTGACGATAGCATTTATGTTTTCTTTTCATGCTTAATGAAAATATCAAGCAGAATGGAAAACAAGCCACAAACTTGAGCTTGTAATATCATTTGCTTAAATGCTGCTCATTGTTCTTTGTAATAGATGCCTGTAACTTAGGAAGACTCAAGGTGCTCCCTCAGTGAGGCCATGCTGCTGGGGATGGTAGACCCCGTCTCCCAGAGGCAGGGACAAAGAGCATAAGTTTGGCCACATGTAGTCCACTGCTTAAATGATGTGACTTGTTATTTCTCCAAACTTAGGCCTTAGAGCCTCTGGGGCCCTGGCTCACATCCTATATATTCTAGAATGCATTCTTAATTTACATAGGGGTCTGAGTTGGCTTTCATGCTTATTCTGACTGTTATTGCTAGTGATCTGTAAAACACAGTGGTTGCTTGTGCCACGCTGTCTGTGTCTGTGGTTGGTTAGCGATTCTATGGGGACTGATCTTTAAGAGCCCCTATTGCCAGTATTAGGCTGTGGTAACTTCTTAGTGTCTTCTTTTCTGAAAATACTCTGTCAAAATGACTCTGAGTGTCTGTTAACAGCTCGGGTAACTGAAGACAGGTCATGTTTCAAGCATGGTTTATGTGTCTTCAGCTTTGTCAGAATGTTTGAAGTCTAAGAATATTGAGATGCAGGGGAAGAAATGTAAATGAGAGGATTATACACTGGAAATTTAGGTCATTTTTATAACTTACAAGTTTTGATTTTTCAAAAGGTATTTCCAAGTTTTAACTAATGGAAACATTTAACCCTGGAAACTCACCTAAATTTGATATCATACCACTGCCAGTGTACTTTTCAGCTTGTCACCGGGGAAGGCAGAGCCCAAATAGAAGAGAGGAAGAAATGGACATTGTGAGAAGGACACCAGTGAGAGGATTTTCCTTCTGTACGTAGAAGGGAAAGCTCTGGCAGCTTTGGGCTTCCCTGGGAAGGTTATTTTGACCTTTTCCCGAGATGGTTAATTGTGAAGGGATTCGGCTCCAGCTTTCAATGTTCTTGGAAGTTTATTACTACTCTTATTATTTTAAGCAGGGGCAAGGACATTTTATAGCTAGAAGAGACCCAGAACTCATGGTGAAAGGGAGAGAAGGCAGGGTTTGGAAAGAAGAGGAAAAGAGAATTGTTCCCCTTTGGGCTTGCTAGTTTGAAGGTGGTGATTTTAGATTACGGAACCTTTACCATGGTAGTATGTAGGAGGAGCTGGTGGATGAGCTAGTGCTCAGAAAATCTAAGTGTAGAAGCAGGAAGGACATGTCTTTGGGAGGCGGATAGTGTCAGGAGCACTGAGAGGAAGCAGCTAGATCCTGAGGGTATGGTGTTGTCTCCACCCCATTGGTTTGATGGAGTTGGGGGTGTGTCACTTTTTAAAAATATAACATTCCAGATTACTGCCCAAAGTATTATATATTTTGCCCCTTATGGATACATTAGAGGCTACCTGTAAATAAACTGCATTTGAGAGTGGGAGCCATCATTTGTGTTTGGAAATTGTTTTGTTTCATTTATTTAGTCAATGGGAATCCAGTGTAGATTCAAATGTCACTGTGTTCCTGGGAGCTGGCCAGCTTCACCTTCATCTCAACCTGAGATATAACCTTAAGAAATCCCTCAGTCCTCAGCTCTGAGGTGGGTGGAGACAGCTGTCATTCCTTGGGGAGTTAGAAAGCCCATACTTTAACTGATAAGCTAGAGTTGTAATATTAATGCCAGTGACATTAGTGTTCTCAATAGGTGAATATATTGTGGAAATAAGAGGGAAATAAATATTCTTTTGCAGCCTAAATTAAAAAGCCCAAAACCTGTTTTGCCAGGAACAGATCATGTAATAATGGTAAGTCTTTTGGTGACATCTGGAAATCCACTTTATGAATCATTTTCTTTATTCTGCAGACTCTGTTCACATAGCAAGTTAGGCAATATTAGTATTTCTATATATTTTTTTATTGGTTTAAGAGATCTTAGTGACAAATGGTATTTTAGCTTTATTACAGGAAAAGTTTTTTAACACATGCTGTACTTTAGAATGCAGTGTATGTTTCCTATACGAAGGCTATCACAATACAGTTATTGATTGATTACATGAAGCTCATTTAATCCTTGAAATATGCCTATCAGGGAGATACTATTTTTCTTGCTTTGTTACAGGTTAAGAAACTGCTGTTTGGAGATGTTAATGGTTTGGCTGATTTCATGTAACTGAAATTAGTGAAATTGAGATTGGGACTCAGATTCTAATGCCCATGGGCTATGCTGTGTAGGGAACCTTGTAACCCAGGGGAGCCACATCACAGATCTCTATTTTAAATGAGTCAGTATGGGAGCAAGGTCCTACTCTACTTGTGGTAATCAGTAATCAGATTTCCCTGGAAACACTTCTCAGTGAGATAATGACAACCTACATCCCCTTCTGGACTCTCTCCTGAGCAGATCATGCCTATTTTGAGACTATCATAGACCCCCAAAATTTTGAAAACATCACATTTACGATTTGAAACTTTAATCGTTCCTATAAAGATATACAGTTTACTCACCGTAGTAGTTCACTAGAGGGCTGCTGTAACAAAGTACCACAAACTGAGTGGCTTATACAACAGAAGTTTATTTTCTCACAGTTCTGGAGGCTATAGATCAGAGCTGGTTCCTTATGAAGGCTGTGAGGGACAATCTGTTCCATGCCTCTCTCCTGGCATTTGGTGGTTTGCTGGCAATCTTTGGATTTCTTGGCTGATAGACACATCACCCTGATCTCTGCCTTCATGCTCACAAGGTCTTCTCTGTGTCCAGATTTCCCCTTTTTATGAGGATGCCAGTCATGTTGGATTAGACCCCCACCCTACTCCAGTGTGGCCTCATCTTAACTCACTATGTTTTCGATGAGACTACTTCTAAATAAGGCCGCTTTCTGAGGTACTGGGCGTTAGGAATTCAATATATGAATTTAGGGGGACACGATTTAACATAAACACTCACCATGCATTACTTTTATGGTGAGAACAGAACTGTTGCGCAATGCATCACTAAGCAAGGCCAGCCACCCTATGTGTGCCTGTCCTGAGTAACTGGGATGAGCAACGGAGGGGTACATTCCTTGCAGGTTTAGCAGCCCTTGTTAGAAATGGTCAGAGCACATTTGGTGGGGAAGGAGGGTAAATACTGTCATGATAATGGTAATAATGAGACTTGGGGTGAAACATCTTTTGAATATGAAATCTAAGGTCAAATCCCAGCTCTGACAATTCTTAAGAAAGTGGACAAAAAACTTGTACTTGAAATTGATCTCTTAAGCTCTTGCTTGAGGAGGAAGCTATTGGCTGTGATCAACTTTTTGTATTTCAATATGTATACTAAAATATGTATTATTTATGTGTATGTGTAGGGATGTATTAGATATGCAGATATATAAAAGTGTGCATATATACACACATACGTTTTTTATATGTGATTTCCTCATGCCTGTTGCGTATGCATTGATCTGTGGTTGCTACATTTTTACTTGTGATTGCATTTGGTTAAGTCTGCTTTTATTTATTTATTTATTTATTTTGGTGAGGAAGATTGGCCCTGGACTAACATCCGTGCCCGTCTTCCTCTACTTTATATGTAGGACAGCTGCCACTATGGCTTGATAGGCAGTGCATAAGTCCGCACCCAGGATCCGAACCTGGGAACCCCAGGCTGCCGAAGCAGAGCGCACAAGCTTAACCACAATGTCACCGGGCTGGCCCCTGGTTAAGTCCACTTTTAATTTGCTGTCTTGCAGTTGCAACATTTAAATGTTTGACTTTGAGCATCATTTTTAGTGTTGGTTTAAGAGAAATTCATGAGTCAAAGTAAGAAGTCCCTGAATTATAGAGTTAGTGTGTAATATAACAACAGCTTATTGGAATTCATGTGGATTTGGGGTAGGTGGGTGGGGTTGGTTGGACATGGTTCGAATTTTTTAGGGTTGGTTTTATTTTTGTAGCCTCAAGGCTTCCTTTCTGGCTGGTAAGGTGGGGAGGTTATTCATAAAGTAGGATCTTTTCCCCCAGTTACCATAGCATAGGGAGACCATTTTTTTAAAATAAATCTTTTATTTTAGAATAGTGTTAGATTTACAGCAAAGTTGCAAAGATAGCACAGAGAGTTCCTGTATACCTGTACCTAGTATCCCTTCTTGTTAACGTCTTACATTCCTGTGGCATATTTGTCACAACTAAGGAACCAACATTGGTATATCACTGTTAGCTCCACACTGTATTCAGATTTCGCTAGTTTTTCCCGAATATCTTTTTTCTGTTCCAGGATCCAATCCAGGATACTAATTACGTTTAGTTGTCATGTCTTCTTAGGCTCTTCTGGGCTGTGATAGTTTCTCAGACTTTCATTGTTTTTGATGACCTTTACAGTTTTGAGGAGTACTGGTCAGATACTTCAGTAGACAGTCCCTCAGTTTTGGTTCATCTCATGTTTTTCTCATGCTTAGACTGGGGTTGTGGGATTTTTGAGAGAAAGATGATGAAGGTCATTCTCATCACATTACATCAGGGCTCCATACTATCAACATGATATCATTGATTCTCTTCATCTTGATCACCTGGCTGAGGCAGTGTTTGCCAGGTTTCTCCACTGTATAGTTACCCTCCTCACTCTGTACTCTACTGAGGAAGCAAATCATTTAGTGCAGGCCACATTCAAGGGCATGTTGGGAGTAAAACTCCTTGAGAGGAGAATATCTAGACATTTTTGATTCACCAAATTATAACCGGTCATCTCTTCATAAATTATAACAAGACATATCTCTTTGGTTTCTTTCTTTGTTTACTGAAGGTTTATAGATGATGAATTCCTGTACTAGAAATGTTTTTGCAGGGTAGTGAAGATTTCAGGGCTGCATTTTCTGACCTCAGTCTGCATCTAATATGACATAAATCTGATGTGGTCCCCTGCCTAGAACAGGACACCTCACAGCTGAAATGAGGTACAGGGAAGCACCAGGGAACAGGAACTCCAGGAGACCACAAGTCGGCATATTTAGCATTTCTGGGTAGGTAAGGTTTTATTCCTTTAAGTATCCCAATTTGGAATATTTTGACCATTTTATATTGCAGTCCTGAAATATTATGTAATTTAACATTTTCTTAATGGGTGGGCTGAAATGACATTGTCTCAGTTTTTAAGTTATACACAGCTTGTTACTCCTTCACTAGAGGTCTAGACTGTGGAACTAGTTGAGTTTTCATCTACTTTTATTGTATTTGAAACTTTTCTGTCAGCTCTCATTTCTTGCTGCTATCAGTTTGCTTGCCTCCAGCAGTTTCCTTTCTGACTTGCTGTTTATAACCTTCTGTGAATTTAGAATCCAGACAACTAAACGTGTTAGGAATGTATACAGAGGTAGTTACTACAGTCTGAGATAAGATCTGAGAGCTGGAGATGTAAGCAAGTATAAGCTGTGGCATGTTAGCGTGTGGCCATCCAACACACTTACTCAACTGTCCAGGAGTTTTATTTTGCCTGCTTGCTGGTTTTCTCCTGTTGTAGAATGCGAGCTTGGCTGAGCTGCCTTACTGTCATTTGAAACAGGCCAGTTGCAGGTAAACTGCTTTTCGTAGTGTGCTCTAAACACGTTGTGGATGCCTAGAGACCCAGAGTCAAATTGATAAAGAGAAAATATACAGATTCTGAGTCTTTTAAGCCAAGATTTAATGTTTACTGAGAATTTAAAATGCATAGTCATAAATAGTGTTTGGTTTTTAAAATAGTACCCTAAGTACTTACATGCATGTTATACTCACTGCTTTTGAAAGTGACCAGAATGGAGGCATAATACTTGCATTAAAAATTTAAGTTAGGAAACAGCCAAAGATAGGATATATAATTTAAGATGCCTGAATATTTATTTTAATCATACTTTATTGGCAGAGTAGGAAAACCCCATACGTAATGCTGGAATTAGAGATGGCACTTCTATTCTGACATGAACTTGGTGTTGGATTGCACATGGTTAATCACTGCACATCTGTAGAGATAACACCAGAGGGAGAGTAAAGTGCCAGAGTCCCTCAGACCAGGAATAAATAAATAAAGTACAAACTGATTAGAACACTCATACTATTAAGGGTAAAAGATTCCTTTTAATGATTCACATAATTCCTCTAGTAATTGTTTCATGAAAGTATGCTATGTGCAGAGGTACTAAGGCAGTCTAGGCCCAGGCTGGTGGCGAAGCCACCATCATGTAATCAGGACACAGGTTCCTCTAGAAAATTATTACTAATTATTATCCGCGGGTGATTTTAGAGAGAGTAAAATGGGATGATTGGAGGGATAAGGGGTGGCTGGTAAGAGTAGTGGTATGGGTTCATTCAGGACCAGACTGCCTCCTTTACAGAGCTTTCTGTAGTTTGAGAAGGTAGAGAAAAGCCCCATGGACATTTGAGAATCTACTGAGATTATATTCTTATATTCAACAGTCATTTTCACTTTTTGATAGATCCATATTGGGCCCAAGTTGTTAGAGTAGACCAACTACAGCAATTAATGTAAAGCTTGGTAATCTAATACACAATTTTCATCCTTACTGATTGACTTTCCTGTGTGTGATAGATATGTTTAAGAATGTAGATGTCAAATTCATGTCTGTCTTGTTGACAGTGGTGATGTTTGGCATCGTTTCATTGCATTTTTGAACTCTAAGAAGTTATTCTTGAAAGCAATGCCATCATCAAATTTAAGTTTTTTACTATTGAAACTTTTTTTTCTGATTTTAAAGTAATACATATTTTTAAATAACATTCGAGGAATGTTTTTAAATAGCATTTGGAAAATATAAGAAAGGTATAAATTAAAAAATTACCAAATCCCTAACTATATAGCTGCTTGTTAATATTTTCATATATTTGCTTCTACTTTTTACTTATATATTTACATTATTGAAATACTATTGAACTATGCTTTATTTTTAAAATTAACATTAGATTATGAGCATTTCTTCTTAGATGGTACAGATTCTTTGAAAACATATATACATATTTTAATTAGCCTAAAAAATGTTTTGTCATGTGTATGTGTTAAAATTTGTGAAATCATTTCTGTATTGTTGGTCTTTGGTTTATTTCTAATTTTCACTATTAAAAGCAACTCAGTAAACATCTTTGTGAATAATTTTTTTGTTCTGTAATTCAGATCATTTCTTTTGGATGATGGTTGTAGAAATTGACTTATTGAGTCCAACAGTAGGAACATTTTTCTTCCTGTATTGACCTCCACTGAAAATAAATGTCCTTGTATAACAAGTGCTAAATCATTTTTTTTTCTTTTTTTTTCTCAGCTCACTACCCTGGGAAATCTTACACCTTCAAGCACTGTGTTTTTCTGCTGTGATATGCAGGAAAGGTTCAGACCAGCCATCAAGTATTTTGGGGATATTATTAGTGTTGGACAGAGATTGGTATGCTTGTTTATTTTTTCCAATTTGCTGAAGCATGATATACCTTCATATATACACACATATGTATATTGCTAATTATCTTTGTGTTTGTTTGTTTCAGTTACAAGGGGCCCGCATTTTAGGAATTCCAGTTATTGTAACAGAACAGTACCCTAAAGGTCTTGGAAGCACTGTTCAAGAAATTGATTTAACAGGTGTAAAACTGGTACTTCCAAAGACTAAGTTTTCAATGGTATTACCAGAAGTAGAAGCAGCCTTAGCAGAGATTCCTGGAGTCAGGAGTGTTGTGTTATTTGGAGTAGAAGTAAGTACTTGTTGTTATGTTTTAGATACAGCATTATTTGTAGAAAACTTTGATATTTTCAGAATGCAATTTTGTATGTAGAATGCCATGATGAAAAATAGCCCCCATTTATTAGGTGTTGACTATTTGTATGGCACTGATCTAATCACTTTATTATTTCATTAAACCCTCACAGCAACCTATGAGCTAAGTACTGTTGGTCTTCCCATATTATAGATGAGGAAACTAAAATACAGAGATGCCATATAACTTGCCCAAGGTCATACAGCAAGTTAAGGGATGGAGCTGGATTTGAATCTGGGTTGATTGATTCTTGGGCCTTTATTTTAAACACTACGTTTGGAACACATTTTCACTAAAGGCATTATTTTTATTTATGTGTTGTAAGATTTCACCTTGGTCTTATTTTTGTGCTAGAAAAACCTTGGAAGTCACGAGTTCATTGTCCTTCACTCTTGCATCATGTGCCTACTCTTTTAAAATAAAAAAATACTCATGGATTCCTAATACTGATTTAAATTGCTTTTTATTTGATTTGGTTTTTTGAATGTGTACAAACATAAGTATTTATTCATAGCTTAAACTAGTGAACAAAAATTTAAATATTATGAAAACTGTAAAGACAATGAAATGCAAATAGTAATATGAATTTAATATACCTGTGATGCTTTCATAGTAGGTTTTATACTAGTAATTTTAATAGTAAAGAGATGCCTCAGGTTTAGATGTACATTAAATATTTCTGTATTTTGACTTCAATAATGACAATATAGAGGAAGCCTATTTGTATAAACATGTCATACCAAATGCTGTCGCTGACTTTTGCACTTTTTTTGGTCGTTCATCATTATTAGACCACATGCCTAATCAAAATCGTCTCTGAGCAGTCCTCCAGAGCTGATTCTGATGAGGTGTGGGTTGATAATTCTCCAGAGCTCTCTTGTCATGTGAAGATAAGATTGGCATTGTGGCATTATTGAAATCTGCTTTTATTGGTTGTATAAGACAGTGATTGTTGGAGCATGTTTTTAACTCTTATTTCTCTGCTAATGAGTTACAGGTTAGTACATACAAACATGGAATCTATGTAATATATTCGCTGGTGATTGTATACTAGGTATTTTTTGCCTGTGTCACAAGTTATTTTTAACTTGGCCTACCTTTACTTCTAATGACTCTGTTTTCCCACTACTTTCTCAACCTGCAGTGCTGCAGACTCATTCTTCGTGTTTCGGCACTTGGTGTGAATTCAGAAATAAACCCAACTAAGAGTGGCATCAAAACTGAGTGGTAGTAGTCGGCCGTATGAAGGTTATCCAGATGACATAGATGAAAATCTTTAAAAAGATTCTCACAGAGCTCTAAGAATATGTTCAAGGTTCCTAGTATGAGGAACATTGATGTAATCCAATTCCTGACTTTACAAAGAGGAAACCAAAGCCAGAGATGCTGTCGATGCTCAAGATCGCCTAGCTAGAGGCAAAACTAGATGTAGGACAAGGTTGTTAGACCTGTAGTGCTCATTCTGCTTTATCATGTTGCACATTTGTGAAATAGTTTTAGTTTGCTGTGTTATCACATACAATTTTTAACTTTTCTACTAGACTCACGTGTGCATCCAACAGACAGCTCTGGAGCTCGTTGGCCGAGGTATTGAGGTTCACATTGTCGCCGATGCCACCTCCTCGAGAAGCATGATGGACAGGATGTTTGCTCTTGAGGTAATTGTCCTGCTTTGAAATAAATCATTTATCAAATTTTCCAAATAAATTTGAAGAGTATTGAATATTTAACAGCAATGAAAAATTTACCTCCTAAATTTGAACTTAATCTAACAGTATCAGACTCATTGATTTCCAGAGTCTTGACTGTGCACTGACTGACCTTTGAGGTCTCATCACCATATCCTATTTTTTATCTTCTGTCTCCTTAGATATAGATTTCTAGTGGTGCCAAAAGCTCCATTACATCTTTTGTCATTTTTGCTGTAGTTTTATATGTGAACTAAGAGATATTCCAGGAAGCTTAATCTGAACTATTGAGAGATTTGCAAATTAAAAACAGTTCACCAGGGTTTAACTCAACCAAGATCTATCCAAAGACTGGGGCATAGTGGGCCTATGCCTGGTTCAACCTTGTATTAGGCTTCCTTAGACTTGAATTTCTGGAAATGGGAGGTGTGTCTGCACTGGAGTGGCAAGATGTACCGTAGAGTTGGGGAGCCAATGATTCATTCTCAGTGTTGCATAACGTCAGTCTTACCTGAGCATTTCCTATTCCAAGACTGTTGAAAAGCAAACTACCAAATAATCCTTTGAAACATTCATTCCATATTGTGGATCTCTCTGTTTCATGTTTAATTCTTTAATAATTTTAGAGTAATACACATGTGGTTGACTTTCAGAGTTCTTGATTATTTTTATTGAGAATGGGAAATATAGATTTTTTTTGAGACCCTCCAGTGTTCCATGCACAAACTGGCCCATGAACTACTTTTTCCATAGGATTGCTAAATCATCTCTTTAACCTAGTCTTCCCTAGGGTGGTGAGGCAGGGCAAAGGAGAAAGAGTAGTCTGAGGAAAGAAAGGAGATTCAGTGGGGAGGTCTGACGCAGAAGCTGCGTGGGGTGGGGGGCTCGCTGGCAGCAGCAGTAGTTTTAAGTAATGGCCCTGGTTGGCCATCTCTTCTGTGTTATTCCAGAAGCAGTGAGTCCTGTATTGGGATTACAGGTGAAAGTAGTTTTATTTCTTTTGTTCAGCTATTTTTAAGTCCTTTTGGACTATTTTAAACATGTCTTTATTATAGCATTTATTACAGAAAATTTTGATTGTTGGAAATTCTGTCTTCTCACAAGACTCAGAATAAAAATGTAGTCAGCTATTTAGCATCTGAACCTCATTCTATGAGAAATAGTCTGTAATCTCAGTGATTAGGAGTCCAAACAGGGTGGAGATAATATGGGCTTGAACACAGGTTCTGGCATTTTGTAAATTTGTGTCCTTGGGCAAGTATCTAATATCTGTGCCTTGGATTTCTCATTGGTGAAATGGAAATAATAATAGCCACTACATGGGAGGATTTTTGTCATGATTAAATGAGAAAATGTATTGATAGCACTTAGTACAGTGCCTGACACAGTAAACACTCAAATGTTAGCTGCCATTTTTATTGTTATTATTTGTTGTTGTCTTCATGAGGTTAGTCTTATCAGAAATATATAAGCATAGTGCCTTCAAGACCAGAAGGGAATAGTCCTGAGAAGTTCTGAAAGAGGAAAGGAAAGAATATTGCCTCAGGTTAAAGTGTTGAGGGTGAAGGGGAAAAAAGAATCAGGTCAGGTGGTAATGGGGGAAATGTGCCACATTTCAGATTTTTCCTTTTGGTCTTAATTTGATATGGAGGTGATTTAGTTTGTCCCTAAATTATTGGGAGAAATGTTAAGTTTTCTCTTTTATTCCATAACTGAAAGTTAAATAGCAATCTGGCCAGCTCCCCTTCTCTATTCCTTTAGAACACAACTACCTAAGATAATTCCTGAGACTATCCGTATTGCCTGTTAAGATCATTATACTAATAAGATTTATAGTTACCATTATGGAAACTTCTGTCCCAGGGTCTGTGGTGTATGCTTTATTCAACACTTTTTTTTGAGCACCTACTGTCTGTCAGGCATTGTTTCTTTCAACTAATAATTGTATAGTAAATGCAGAATAAAACCCCCTCTTGAACTTGATGTCCTTGTTATTCTAGGGAGTTGATGGTATTACTTGGAAATTTAATGGGTTTAGTCTTTTTTTTTTTCCCCTGCCCTCTTTGACACTGTCTTGGCTTTGTGCTCATGCATTTTTAGGTTTGTGGGTCAGAGCAACCTTTCCTTTCCTTTGGCCTAGTTGGACTGGGTTTGCAAGTGTAAGGGAAGAACTTCAGAAGCCTATTAAGCCATCTACCCATGTGCATTAAACAGCTGGGGTTTTAATTGCCCCTTTTTGAGCCATGATGACCGGACTCTCAGCATCACTGAGAATTGTTGGCCTAGAGTGGACCCTGCTCGGGTCAGCAGAGCACCAGGGAAAGCTGGATATTTTAGATGGGCTTCTTCCTGGGTTAGATTTCTTCCTTGACCTGGGCAGTTTTCTGTCTTGCCTGCCTCACTAAGGAACTAGAAAGATTAGTGAGAACTGACCTTAGTTGGCACATTGGAGTATATAAAGCACTTTCACAGACATTGAAAGTGTGTGATTCAGATTCAGACTGAATCATTGCAAGTCGAATAATGCAACAATGAGCGGTAAGGAAGGCAGTCAGGGCAGCCAGCTGGTGAGGGCGGGGGCTGGGTCTGAATGACTGGCCGTTCACACAGCTGAGCTGCCACTAGTCTTATATTTATCCCCTGACCTTCTGTCGGAAGCAAGCACACAGTACTTTGGAATCTCTAAGGGTTTTGATATGATAGCCAGGGGTTGACTGAAAAGCAAGGAGGAGGAAATAGTTTCCAGAAGTCTTTAAAACACTCTGAGATAACTCACCCTCTGATATTTGTCCCAACATAAGAGTGCTAGCAGCCTTGCTTTTTTCCTCCTCTTTCCTACATAACTCTCTGCTGAGTTTTCATTTCTGGAGCGTTCTGGTCAGCTGCTCTGCACCCTTTTCTGTACTGGTCGTTGAGGTCCAAGCTTGCTTTCTGATAAGTAAACTTTGGCTTATACTCCCTTCTATGTCCTTGGGGACAAAAAGGAAGAGTCCGCCAGTGGGAAGGTTGGGCCTGTGGATCTACAGCCATCTGAGGGAGGAGTCACTTTCACTCCACAAGGATGTTCTGGCTTATTCAAGTGATTCCTTCTTTGTGACGAGGACTGATCTGAGTCTTTTCCTGTTTTACCTAGGAGTTGTTTCTACTCACCTTATCTTCCATGGTTCTTGCAGTGGATGTTTCTTGGGATAACAGTTGACCTGTTTTTTCCCTAGGGTTTCTGATAACAAATACATCTAGAGAATCTCTACCCTAGAATTCTCTTCTTGTTCCCCTCCTCCCTTTGTCTCCAGTTTCTTTTCTTTGCCTTCCTCCCTCCCTCTTCCTCCCTCCCTCCCCCCACGTCCCCCTCCTTGAGATTTCTGTCCTTAGGTCTTTATTATGATTCCACTGGAGCAATTTGGCAAGGGCATTTTTGACCTGTCAGTGAAACTTCACACAACCTTACATTTTATACTCTTGTTTAGTGATTCTAAAAAGTTTATGATGGTGGCAGTGGTGGTGGTTCTATTATCATCCAGGGGAACGTTCTTAAACCTCACATGGGGCTCTTTTCTTCTACCATCAATCATTTCTAGACAGAGGAATTCTTACTTATGGAGAGGATTCACATGCTCTATGTCAGATGATTGGAGACAAAAAAGAAATTAAGAATCATCATTTTAATTCCTACAGTAGTTTTAATGCTATTAAAAACTTTGGTTATATGAAATTGGATAATATATTAGCAGTGAATAGAAGTATTCTGGACAGCTGCATTATATTCATAGCATAGCTAATGGAGTTTTTGAAGTATACCCCCCTATTTTTTTCTTTAATAAATAGCTACTGAATGCCAAACATAAGTATTCATACACATCATGACCTAATACATTATCTCAGTTAAACTGTAGAGTGGGAAATATGAATGAAGGCACCTTTTTTCTCTCAATAGTAGAAATAGAAATAAAAGAGTTTAATACATTTAGGAGTAAGTCAAAAGCAGCCCCTAGCTGAGACAGTGAAAGATGAAGTGTAAATCTGCAGATGGTGTTTAGGGAGCAGCAGCAATTCCAAGTGTCCAGATGTTCAGTGATGGGGATACAGTGTGTACCGTTCCTTTCTCTCTTGTTTCTCACGTTTTACAGTCGTTAGACTTCATTTCCCTCCTATCCTTGACATATGTAAACCATAATACTGGCTACCTGTTTTCTTTTACTCATTTCTAGTCCATGTTACTAACATTGAAAATAATCATAATGGGTTTGTGGTGTGGCCAGTTTGGAATCTGTCCCCATCGCTGAATTGGGTGGTAGGGCTAAGGACCATGGTTTTAATAGAAGACACTAATGACTGTGTCCCGGCATATTTTTTACTGTTTCAGAATAGTGTTCATTCTCATGCTTACCTCTTATTTGTGTTTATCTTTTCTTAAAAAGCGTCTTGCTCGAACTGGGATTATAGTGACCACGAGTGAGGCTGTTCTGCTACAGCTGGTGGCTGATAAAGACCATCCAAAATTCAAGGAAATACAGAATCTAATTAAGGCAAGTGCTCCAGAGTCGGGTCTGCTTTCCAAAGTATAGGACATCTGAAGGACTGGAGTGCTGCTCACCATCACATGACGGGACTGTAAGCCGGGACAAGCTCTTGTCTCTACTAGAATTAAAATGTTAGGTCAAAAATTGGCTCCTTTTTTGCGCCTCTTAGTAAAACTTAGTTAGACCATTTGGGTACCAGCATTTAGTTACAAATGTCAAAGGCTTCAGGTGCTGCTTACCTTCTTTTTTTGTTAACGTGCTTTTATTTATTAAAAAAATATATAACAGAGGTGCCTGTTTTGTCTATACTGTATACGCTGATCATAACTTTCAAAAGTGCACATGTGAAGTTTTCTTAAATTGTGCACTTTAAAGAAAAAAATGTACTGATAATGGTTTGACTTTTATATTATTGTAAGATGTGTGTTATAATGTTAATGTGGATTCAGTGCTTTTACTTTACAGGTTGATTGAAATAGGATTATTATATGAGAATGTAAAACAGAACTCTGGATCATGTTACCCCTATTCTCACAATACAGTCAACTTAGTGAGTAAGTTCCATTGACCTAACCAGATGAAATTATGTGGAATAATTATATATCTTTCTTGATTATGCTAGTTTTCTTATTCTGGTCACCATCACTAATTCTTGTTAATGTTCTGGTTTTTTTAGCTGAATCTTTTACCTAGAAAGATTCATTGGGTCATTGCTTGTTTTAATTTTGTAAACAGATGGGATGATTTGTAATGCCATGTAATTGGTGGAGGGCTGTTGTAAAATCTTTGAAGTATGACTTTAGCTGAATATCTTTCCAGTCATCTTGAATACATCTTCTCATGTGCACAAGATTTAGCAAAAAGATAAGGCTGGATAATACGTAGTTTTACAACGTCCATATTCTTGTTGGACATTTTCTGCACCTGCCCTCCAAATATTATAGTTAATGCAAAAGGCATCAGTACTGATTTGGTAGTATTAATTTTGTAGTCATTGCTACCCTTCAATAAATTTATTTTCATTAAACACTTATTAGAGGGTTTTAAAACTTTTTTTTAACATGTGAAATATGGACCATTGCTGTCTTTTATATTAAAGTAGTTAAAGAAAATGTGTTATGTGAATGAAATTATTTTGTCCTCCACAACATGGCTGTGAATACTAATCCATGGATTTTAATAGTTATTTAGAGGTATAAAATTTTGACATTTATAATCTTTCAACTCATGGGAATTTTCAAAGAAGGAAGATCCTTTACAGGTGGGGGCAAATGGATTTTACTAAAGGGCCTTCTTCATTATTTAAGAGCAGTCGAAATGTTTGTTTCTTTTGTCAGTAGTAACAAACAGCAACCTAGCATTCTTCTTGTGGGTGCATTTAAATCTTTTTTTCCGACAAACTTGTGTGTCAAAAAAGTAGCAGCAGGGGCCGGCCCAGTGGTGTAGCAGTTAAGGTCACACGCTCCGCTTTGGCGGCCCAGGGTTTGCAGGTTCGGATCCTGGGCACGGACCGTTGCACCACTCATCAAGCCAGGCTGTGGCGGCTTCCCATATAAAGTAGAGGAAGATGGGCACGGATGTTAGCCCAGGGCCAGTCTTCCTCAGCAAAAAGAGGAAGGTTGGCAATGGATGTTAGCTCAGGGCTAATCTTCTCCCCCCCTCCCCCGCAAAAAAAAAAGCAGCAGCAAAGATTCTTCCACATTTTAAAGTAGTTTTTAATAAATTTAACCTAGTGCTTCTCAAATTTTAACATGAATGCAGGTCACCTGGGGATCTTGTTAAAATGCCTACTCTGATTCAGTAGGTCTGGGGTAGGGCCTGACATTTTGCATTTCCCAAAAAAGGCCAGTTTCCACCAGTGCAGAAGGGACTGCACTTTGAGTAGCAAGGATTTTAACTAACAACACCTGTTTCCCTCCACTGCCCCCAGGCCCTTCATTTCTCATGGAGTACCACCGCAGTGAAGCCTTTTCACAGCCAAAACCAATTCTGTGACCCTGAATTAGTTTCCTGTGGCTACCACAGCAAATTACCTCAAACTTAGTGACTTAAAACAACACAAATTTATTATCTTACAGTTTTGTAAAATAGAAGTCTGAAATGGGTCTCACTGGGCTAAAATCCATCTTTCCCACTAGATTGTAAGCCCCTTGGAAGCAGGACCTGTGCATTTTCTGTCTTCATTCTGGAAACATATTTTGGAGAGAACCTAAGTTCTAAACATTGTGGTATGTGCTGGGGATAAAAAGATACCCCTAGGAAACTTCTGGCTCTGGTACAAAAATCAGATATATCAATTGAATTATGTCAGTACAACACTTAAGTTCAGAGTAATTGTGAATTCTGCCTTTTCTCTTCCTTTTGGCAGATCATGCGAAGCAATGTGACAAGGCCTTATTATTATAGGAAAACTGAATTGATTTTAATACATGAGGCTTTGAATTTGGAAGTGTTTATAATTTTGTAGGATAACAAAATTCTTTTAACTGATATAAGAACTGGAGAATATGAGCAAGAGAATAGTCCAGTGTATTGAATTGCAGGGGGTTAGGAGCAGGATCAAGATGCTTCATTTATTGAAATGCTAAAACATCTGCAGAAATTTAACCTGAAATTTAAGGTAATAAGAGTGATAACTTATTCCAACCAGGAAACCAAATACC
The DNA here is from genome assembly GCA_031878705.1 of Tapirus indicus. Lineage (NCBI taxonomy): Eukaryota > Metazoa > Chordata > Mammalia > Perissodactyla > Tapiridae > Tapirus > Tapirus indicus. The sequence goes on from CM062925.1 coordinate 46,917,368, forward strand.
CTGTTAAATCCATTCAAATACCACATTTCTCTAATTAGGTGGAATATTTCCCCTTTTTAAAAGTTGATATTTGGGTAAATATGACTTTAGAGCTGGGTGGAACTTTAAAGATCATGATCTCAAAGGTCCATTGCAGCTCTAAAATTCTAAAATGGTTTTATTTTACAAATGCAGCTTGTGAGGCAAAGAGACATGCCTTTTCCAAAGTTGCACAGGTGGTTCAAGGCACAGCAGGATGAGAACCAGGTTACTTAACACATTGTCTTGTACTTCCTTACATGAGTGGTTAATGCTAAAAATTATCTGAAGGAAAGGAGGAAGAACAACAAAAAGGATACATTTTACAATTTATGAAACAGTACAACCATTACACATCACCAAAGCTACCATTACGTACTCCTAGTGCTGATAGCTTTCCCTGGGCCACAATCTTCAATCTAGTCTTATTTCTTTCCAGATGGTTTTCTCAAAAGCACATTTCCTAACTAATTTGGGAGAATGACTGATAATATGAAAATTACCATTTTCATGTCAAATAACTACAAAACAATATTCCCATATCATTGATGCTTCTTTAATCTTCCATGGAGCATTATTGTCACTGTTTAACCCTTGATTAGAAAGATTTTAAAAATCACTAGGGTACCATAATGAGATATATCAATTACTTAGATACAATTGAAATGGATTTTTTTAGGTAATTGCAATTGGCATTTATTTTTTTTAATATTTGCTTTTCCTTGCTGAGGAAGATTCACCCTGAGCTAACATCCATTGGCAGTCATCCTCATTTTTTTTTTTGAGGAAGATTTGCCCTGAGCTAACATCCATGCCATCTTCCTCCATTTTGCATGTGGGTCACCACCACAGCATGGCTGCCAATGAGGGGTGTAGATCCATGCCTGGGAAGTGAACTCAGGCCGCCAAAGCGGAGCACGCCAAACCTAACCACTAGGCAACGAGGCCAGCCCCCAGTTGGCTTTTAGAAGTGTCATTTCCTTGTTGCTTTTCTTTATCTTTTAAGCCTGAACAGCAGACCATTTAATCAACAAAGTCTGTTTTTAGAATAGATTCAAACCCAAAATGGTGGTCAAGTAAAATGACCTACTAATTCCTATTGGAGAGATTTTAATCCTGATTTTCTTGCTGTAGGAAACACAATTCTGAAACGGCCCCCAAGGTTCTCGCTGTAGTGTACACACACCTTCTCCTAGTTAAGCAATCAAACACTAATCTCAGTGCAGAGTTTTGCTCAGGTAATTAAGGTCTCAAATCAGTTCACCTTAAGATAGGGAGATGACTTTGTGGTCCTGATCGAATCAGATGAGATCTTAAGGGACTGGATTCTTCCTGGTAAAAGAGATTCAGAGTGTGAGAGGGCTTCCACAGGAGGAAGGGTTCTCCCCTGCTGCCTTTGAAGATGGAGGGAACTACAAGGGTAAGAATGCAGTGGCCAGCAAGGAAACAGGGGCCTAAGTTGTACAACCACAAGGAACTGAATTCAGCAAACAATCTGAGGGAAAGCAGATTCTCCCCTAGAGCCCCTGGGTAAGAAAGCCATCTGGCTGATGCCTTGATTTCCTCCCTCTGAGACCCCTGAGCAGAGAATGCAGCCATGCTGTGGCCAGACTTCTGACCTGCGGAACGCTGAAGTAATAAATTTCTCGTTTGAAGCTACGAAGTGTGTGATAATTTGTTACCCAGCAGTAGAAAACTAATATACTTGCTTTTTTGATTGTGTTTTTTAAATTTGCAGTCATGTTTACATGAAGAAAAGGAGGAAGGAAATAAGTAGGACTCCATCAAGAGAATAAAAATCTAAGTCTTGTGTTTTACATTCCAATTAGCTATTAATTTGTTTCCAGAAAAGTGGGGCAGGGAAGAAAAATGTCCTGTAGTCCATTGTGTTAATAATATAGCATTTTTCATTGTAAGGTTAGCTTTTTGTAGTTTTCATTGTAGAAGATAGTCAACTTAGAGTACACCTGTCAAATATGAGGCTTCATTTCCTGATATAATTGTTAGTTGCACCGTATATTTTACTGCTCAACTCTAAGTCACTTGGCTTTCAGATTTGTTCATTGTTCTCACAGCTGCTTCCTTGTTAAATTGTTCCTCCCACTTCAGACAGTAAATGCAAGAAATGAAAGGTGATGTGTCTCAGACCCTATAGTTAATACGCAAGTACTCATTGTTAACATATATTGAATACGTGCAGCTTTGAATTGGGCTTTTGGAGGATACATATTGTGTTTTCAAAATAGTCTGTTTGGCAGCCCCAACTGAAAATGTGGAATGCTTTGTAAATAAAATGTTGGCAACGTGGAGATTTTTCCAAGAAATTAAGACCCTAGAGAGAAAATATGAGACACGAAGAACGCAGGTGTAAATTGTTAGCTGCTACACAAATGTTACCATCTTTTTGATTGTATTGTTTATATGCCAGTAAGTACTTTATTCTTCTGGAGAATTTGTCACAAGTTAAATGCTCTGTGTCCTATGATGTCAATATTGGGTTTCTGCAATTTATTCCTGCAGGTGGGCAGCATGGTTTAGATGTAACATTGTGTCTGTGTCTATCACATACATTTTCAAATTTGAAAAATGGTTGGAGTTGTTGGTGAGGGGAGTTGGCAGGAAAGAAGAGAAGGATGGGGGATCCTTTTCATTACTGGAGAAAGAGCCACTGGTTATGAGATGCATTGTATAATTGAAAGCATTGAAATGGCAGACCTGCCTTCGTTCTTAATAGCTTTGACACCTGGGGCTTATTTTTCTTCCACACGATGAAATGATTGGACTGAACTGCATCATGTGTAAGGCTCATTGCAGTTCTAAATTCTATGCTTCAATTTTTAAAATGAATTAAATTTAACATTTGTTTGAATGCCCATCATATTAGGAAATATGCCAGGTACCTAATTGCTTATATCTATTCACTCAGTTCTCATAACAACCCTATAATGTAACTGAAGAACTGAATGAATAAGTAACTTGCTCAAGGTCATCCACCTGATTGGAAGTGGAGAGGCTGAGATTTTAACTAAATTTTAACCCGGAGTTTAGAAACTGTGCTGTAACCATTATACTGTCCTCTCTCGCCGTCTTGCGAGCCAGACACCACGCTAGGGAAACTGAACAAGTCATAATGATGCATGAAGTGTGAGTGGCAAATGAGAGTTCTTTAATCACAAGTTTTTCCTTTATTTATATAGATAACCTCTTTACTCAGATTTGCCATAAATAGCTTGATTTTTTGAAGACTTAACGTTTTATTTTCAATAATTAGTTTCTTCTAAAGAGCTCATTGAGAAACATTCAAGTTCCACTAGATGCCAACAATCTTGCTTTCTTTAAACTTCCTTTAAACCTTCATTAAATTGCTTTAGATTTGCATTCAAAAATGCAATTTTCTTTGTCAGAAATTTTGTCAACTCATCCAGCCTCTGTATTCAGATCTTTCAGAGAAAAGTAGAAGCTTATTTTACTATGGTGAATATTCATTGACTTTGACAAATCACTTTCTGCATATTTTAATTACAAAATAACTATACTTATCTAAAACTAAAAATCTCTCTTTTAAATACCTGAATATGTTAGTTAACTTTAAGTTCAGTGAAATATAAAGTCTTCAATGACATGAATGGTTAGGACCAAAGTTAGCCTAAGAGCTTATTAGAATTAAGAGTAATGGAAAACACATGTATTATAGCCCTTGTTTTCTTTGCATATTGACCAATCTAATATGTTCTGAGTAATTCTAATCAGTTGCTACAATAACCTGTAAACATGGATTTTCAAGCTAACATTGGTGTCAGCTTGGGATTTGGTTTTACTCTTCTTACAAGCTAATAATTTAGCCTGTTTCATGGATGCTGGCAGAAGACGTGTAAGTCCTGGATCAGAGACAAAGGACTTTGTTATTGACAGCAGTGCAAGCAGTGTGAGCAGTAGCATATTTGCATTGATTCTCTTTGCCCCCAAGTCCCAGAGGGGTGATGCAATATGTGCCAGATGGATGCCATGCACTCGATGGATTTACACTGAACTTTTGTGACAGCTAGATCTTAAGTTAGCATGAGGGAAGCCATCTCAGGGAAAGGAAGCAATATTGTAACTATGATCCTGACTCACTAGTCTCTAAGAATACATTCTAGCCTGCACATAGCCTAGATGATTAAGCACCTCGCGCTTTTGCAAAATACGTGATCTGCTAGTTCTATGGCTCTTGCTTACATATATCTCCCAGCTGGGATAAGACGATAACTTTGTTCTCTGAGTCCCCCAGAAACATGATGACCTCCAGAAAGAAAAACTGCATTGGGACCCATCACGGATGACGAAAGAGATAATGTGGCTCCTTGAAGTTGGTCACACTAGATGATCAACATCCCTAAACCCCCTCCTTCTCTGCCCATTTCCCCTATATAACTACCTCAAGATTCTGTATGATTTTAAGATGGTTCTTTAGGACACTAGTCCACCATCTTCCGATTATGCTAGCTAATTGTATAAATTTTCCTTTCTCAACCACCAGCTGGTTTGCAATTGATTGGTACCGGATTGCGGCAAGGAGAATGAGCCCCTTTTTGCTCACTTTTATAGCAAGCAGTAAGGAAGCCTGCTCTTTGTCCAAAAGGAGCCGATACCTCATCTCAAGGTTACCAGCCTGGGTGGAAGTGTTCAGGGCCTTGAAGACATGGCACACCCAGCAAGATCTGGAGGAATGCAAGAAACCCAAAGAGGACTGCATCTCCCAATGGATAGGTGCAGTGTACTGTAGTGGAAAGGGCCGAGTCCGGCAGCCTTGTGGTTCTTGTCCTAGCTCTCTATAGCAGCCTTCAACAAGCCTTTCTGAGGGATCTCTAGGTTCTTTCATACAGGAAATAGAGTTGGATGAGATCACAAATATCTACTCCTTTGTCTAGATACTGGGTGTTATACTTTTCTGAAAACCTTCATTTAAAATAAGACTTATAGGTTGTCTAAGGCTAAAAGTTGAGCCTCAGAGAATTTTCACATAACCAAGCAACACAAACACAATATGGCTGGTTACCCTCAGTATTAAATGGATTCTTAGAAGAGAAAATGAATCATTGTAATTGTTCAATCAAGGATGCCCTTTATCATCTTAAGAGAACTATATCTTAGAAAATGCAAACACAATTACAAATGCATGACTAAGAAATATTACCTCATTTTCTTTATCTTTGATAACCACAAAAAAATCCAATGATTGCTTAAAGCATAAAGCTATTGTGAAAGGGGAAAATATTAACATCTTTACGGAATGTCTGGACTAGCTTAGAGATATTTTAGATTGATTGCATTGTTTGAGATAAATATTTCAAGAACAAACGAGTGAAAGCTCATTGCTTAGTCTTTTGAAACACATTTTATAGATTTTTATTTAGATACTGGAATAAATCCTGAGAATACACACATTTTGTTAAGCAGTACTATGTTTAGATCAGCTTGGTTGGTCAAAACTTCTCAAAATAGGTTTAGCATCTCCTCTTTACCCCTTGAAAATGTCTACTCTACTGAAAAACCTAATAAAGATATAAGTGAAAGATACTTGGGAATGGAAAGCATTAAATGATATCAGTCCACCCTAACTTGCAAAATAACAAACAGCAGTTCTGGAAAAATCAATCATGCTATCGTTAAAGTTTGGAGTGTAGACAAACTCTATTTTGGCTAATTGGAATGTGGAAAGATGTAAGTATAGGTGCACAGGGATTTATTAGTATCATCCAACAAAAGCTATTCTGTCACTGACAGACTGGCGGCATAGGTTTTGAAGTGCTTTAACACATAAGAAATGTAATGCAGCAAACTTGAGCTACCAAGAGTTCTCTGGAATGAGTATATATGGGTTTGTTCTTTCAGTCCTGCCTTATTGACTATGTACCTTGTGAAAGCCTCCCCACTGTCTAGGGAAGAGAGCTATTGTTTCTGAAGGAGCTCAGTCTAGTGAGAGACAGAACAAAGTCCACATGGGGTGGTTAGTACAAAGATGAGGTCCTGGACAAAATTAGGGAATGCGGGAGGACAAGTTTTCCCCAGATGGGTTAGGGCTTTTGAAGTCCAGAGCCTTTTCATTTTAATTCTTTCTGGTAGGATTTGTTTGTTTGGCTGTTGGTTGGTTGGTTTGGTTTAATATACAAAACATTTCCTGGACTTTTCTTTTTAGGATAGGTAATTTTACTTCAAGCTTATAGTCTCTTGAAAGAGCTTACAGTATTGTTGTCTGAAAAGAGTTGCACAACCTGCCCCGGGCATCTCCAACACAGGTGAGGGAGCAGAGGTACAAAATGGATAATAACAGCTTGACATTGAGTACTTACCATGAGCCAGGCACTTTGATGGGTGCTCTATGTCTAAGTCTTGTAACGTTGTCAGGTTGATCCTATTATCCTCACACTCAGAGGTTAAGTACCTGGAGCTGGGAGTTGGAATGCGTGAACTATTTTATGGGCTCCCTCGCTAACTATGTGGCCTTGAATATTCCTAAATATCAGCTGTGCAGAAGAACAGCTCATTAATACATATACCTGCACAATGTCTAAAAGTTCTATTGAGAGGCCAATTATTCATTTTATGTCCAGTCGCTCTTGATTAAAGATAGCTTTGCTGGGGAGTTGCTAGTCAGTGTGCAGTAGGCATTGCATAACCCAGAACTCTCCAACTTGATTGCCCATGGGGTGAGTTAGGTAATACAAATAAATGAAATGGGACAGGTAGGCTTGGCACACGGGAGAGTGCACATACCTTCTAAAGGAGAACGCCCTACTTAGTTCTACCTGGTTGCTACCACAGAAGAATGCAGACCCAGTGGCAGCAGAGCTTCTAAATCTTCTAGAGAAGATGCAAAGCCTGACTTTAGGTGTTGCACTGGTGCTTTTCTAATTCCTCCCCATTTGTGGTGTACTAGTTGGTCTTCCCTATCTCTGTATAAGCTCTCCAAAGCAGTGGTCTGAAATTTTGTTACCAATTAGAATCACCTGGAGAGCTTTTAAAACTGTTACCGAGAGCATGCCCACACCAATGAAACCAGCATCTCCATGGTGGGACCAGGGTATTAGGTTTTTTATCTCTGTAGATGATTCCAATGTGCAGCTCAGTCTGAGAACCAGTGCTCTAAAACCTTGCTACTCAATGTACCCTTCAAATCATCACCATCATGCCTGTGGCAAATGCAGAATCTCAAGGCCCACCCCAGTACTACTGAGACAAAAATCTATAGAAATTCCCAGGTGATTCCTATGTAGGTTAAAGTTTGAGAAGCATTGTCTAAAAATTATCAAGTGACATGTTGAACCTCACTTTTAAGCCTTAGGACAGTGGTTCTTAACCATAGCTACCCATCAAAATCACCAGGGAGTGTAAAAAATATACCCATATCTAGGCCTGTCTCCAGAGATGCTGATTTAATCTGTGGTGAGTCCCAGGCATCAGTACTTTAAAAAACCTCTCCCAAAGTGAGTCTAATATGCCACTAGGGTTGAAAACAACTAACTGCCTTAGTTCAGTTTTCTTCATTTTGTAGTCCTATGAACTTGCCTTTACTCAACAAATCTTTCTATTTTAGTCATCTGATAATTACTTCATATTGAAAAATGCCCTGGAAGAATGTTGCCTGCTACCAAAACTGTTAGCTCTTATGTCTGGGTCTGAATGTTTTCTGATTACTTACACTAATTAATTCTTCAGTGCCACGCTTGAAGATGGACTTAGGAGTTAGTCTGCCCTAGTTTGTAAACAGGCAGCACTTCACTCTGGTTTTCAATCTGTCTACACAGCAAAATCATCTGGGGACCTTTTTAAAAAATAAGGTTGCCTACAGCCCGCCCTGATGGCCTAGTGGTTCAAGTTCGGCGCGTTCCGGTTCTGCGGCTCGGGTTCGGTTACTGAGCGTGGAACCACACAACTCGTCTGTCAGTAGCCACACTATGGTGGCGGCTCACATAGAAGAACTAGAAGGACTTACAACTAGAATACACCACTATGTACTGAGGCTTTGGGGAGGAAAAAGAAAAAAAAGGAAGATTAGCAACAGATGTTAGCTCAGGGCAAATCTTTCCCAGCAAAAATAAGGATGCCTAGATGATTCCATATTTACTGTGCTTTCACAGAGCTTAAAGAGAATAACTGATGGGGTGAAAGGCAGAATCAGTGCTCTGGTCCCCCAAACACAGGCCCATAATAAGCTATAGGTATGACTGAATCAACCAAGTGTCTTACCTGAGGGGACTTGGAGATTGCCTGGAATAAATCAAACTGTCATTTGTGACAATTTGAAACTGTGAACTCCAGTTTCTTCAGCTGTTAAAAAAAAAAAAAGTAACATCTCTTGTGTTACTTATGAGAAAGCTTCATATAATGTGTATAAAGCACTTAGCACAGGGTCAACTTTTGATACTTCTCAAAGCCTAATCCAACAGGGCAGGTCTTCTCCTGACAGAAGACATTCATCTTGAGGGTGTATGTCATGGACCTTGTCTCCCCTTTCTTTAATGTCTACACAAATTAAAGCAGTTTTTTTTCATGAACTAGTTGCATGCCTTCCAATCATATAAAATAGGAAAACAACTACCTTTTCCTTTGCAGATGGCATGGCTTACCATATAGAACCACAAGTATCCTCAATAAGCCAGATGATCCTCATTAATGTGAAAATTTAATTCTTTTTTTTCTCCCCCAAACTAAGCAATTCAATTGAGCAGTTCAGTTTATTCAGCTTTGTGGGGCATGCCGGAAAGCTAATTCATGTGGATGAGCCTGCAATCAAATCACTTTAAGATTCATACTATGGTTCTTAGTCACAGTGCTTCTTGGTCACAGTGGACAACAGGTTGCACCTGTTACTCGAGTTTAACAGGCTAATTTATTTGTGTTGTGTTATAGTGGCTTCCAATCTTCCTATCATAGCAGAAGTAAAAAAGAAAACCTACATCTCTAGGGCACTTTTGGGTGAACACATGAAGCTTGTCCAGGAGAGGCAACATTCTCAAATGCTCTGGCTACTCAGAGGGCTGGAAAGATCCATATCTCAGTACAAGATACTTGTATTCCAGTCACAGAACACCTGCACTTGAAGCTCTATGGCGCCCCCTTGGGGTACTCTATGGGAATAAGTCTCTCAACTCGGCTTCATCCGGAGTAGCTCAGCTCCTGTTTTATCATCTATCTTCCCCATAAGTCTTCATTTACAGAAAAGTAAAGCAAGTCCCTGTCTTTGTGAAGCTTACATTCTGGTGGTATCTCAGATTTCATTTTATAAAAATGGATCAGGAACTTAGAAACCATTTGAAGAAAATGAAAATACTGGATCTCCTCTCACTGAGGTATTTCCAACAGTCCTTTTGGAATCCTTTAATAGCAGGTTCCTCTGTATTTTTTTCCCTGTGTTTTTGTTCCTTTATTGTGTGAAAAGGCATATATCTTTTGTGTTAATTGTAATAAACCTAGGTGGTAAAATACACTGAGAGATTGTGAATGCTTAATTAGAAATCTAAGAAGTTATCTCATTGAATTTCCTTTACGGATGAGATAGTGAGAATGCAGACTTACCTTCTCAGCCCGAGTCTGTCCAGTGGGCTTCAGTGTTTTCCTCACCAGGCCCCATCAAGGCCTTTCGGATTGCCTCACAGCTTTGAGGGGTGTTTATTTGGTAACCAGAGCTTTAAGGCCTGGCAATCTCGAATATAGACAAGCTGAACCAAGATATGAAAAATGAGAACTCATTACTATGGTCTATAAAAATGTGAGTTTATAAATCAGAAGTTATTTTTAAATTGGCATGCCTACTGTTTTCAACTAATAAACATACACTATTTGATACAAATTCCTGAGAGGATTTTCAACTACTAATTTGTGTTCTTCCAAGTGCATAAATTTGGACATTTGTTTTGAGTGCCTTCTCTGCACTGTGAATGCAGTGAAACCTGAATGCAGTGTAACCTGAAGTTACAGTAAACGAGCAACTGCAATAAAACTCCATCGCTCTGCTGAGAGTTCTGCCAATCAAACCTAATTGTGGGTATTTGGTGGCGCTTACCAATCTGATGGTTTACTTTATCATAAATACTAGTCAGACATTTGACTAAAATCAAATTAGATAGGGCTAATTTATTTTTCCTGGCTGTGTTCTATCTGCAACCATCATTATCTCTGCAGATTCATTCTTTCAACATTGATTTTTAAAGTTTTTTATTGAGATCTAATTGACATATAACATTATATTAGTTTCAGGTGTACAACATGATGATTTGACATTTGTATACATTGTGAAATAATCATCAAATAAGTCTAGTTTACATCGATTTTTGTGTTTTCTACATGTTGGATGAATTCTGAGGATACAAAGATATAATAAGGGATGGTCTTACCTCAAGGTGCTTATCTACTCTCGAGGGAAATTCTAATCCATCTAAGAACTCAAAAGTGAAACTTATTCATGATTCCTGCTAATAATCAATGATGCCACATATAATAGAAACAGTATTTCACTCAAAAACTAGTGAAACTAAATTATTTTTTTAGCTTTAGGCATTCAGAAATATGATTTATTTTTTCTTAAATGGAGTTAGAGACTGCATCAGCATAGGGAGTGCTAGGATACAAATTTAATCAAATAAAGACTTTTGGCAAAGACATAATATGACAAAGCATTTTTTCCTCCAGTGAATTCTAGTGTAGTTCTATGATCTCAGATAATTAAAGAAACAGAAACCCTCTTTATACAAAATTTAGGAGTAATATTCTGAGAGAATTCTATAAATTTTATAACAAATTAGTTTGTATGTGTTATTTTAGCTAAATGTTAAAACCAAAGCAAATTTTCACCATCCTGAATTAGACCTACTTTCTAGGCCATCTTAAAAACAAGAAGGCGCTGTTTCCTTTTGTCCTTTAAAAAATAAATTAACTAAATTCAGTTGCATTCTCATGATAGCTGATTTTACTATCAGTTCTAAGATGAGGACAGACAAGGGTGAGCTGGTAAGTTCAGGGAAACATAAGCTTATATTTATAGCCTCTAAATATAGTGTCTGTATTCTCTCAAGACAACACACTCACAAGTTAATTGATGAAGTAGACTAGGCTTAGATTTAAAGTTTATCCACAGTGGTACAAGGACAGAAGTAGGAGACTGAGAATATTGTTCAACAAGGTGAATTTGAAAAGACGACCCCTAAGACCAGAGGATGAATGGTCATTTTCTAAGCCTACCTTATTCAGTCTTCAGGAAGAAAGAATGATAATAAAATGTTAGATATTCAAGGACCACATTGTAAAGAAAGTATTCTAAATATTCATGCCTATAACTTATGTTTCTTTCATCAAATGTATTAACTCACTACATGATCAACTATTTTTTCACACATTTCTCATAATTTTGAAGTTATGGCAGAACTTTATTTATTCATTTATCCTTAATTTATTTAATGCTGCAAGTCAGGTCACATTTCCCAAAATAAAGATAGCTTCACCAAATTGAACTCTAATTTAAACTAATGATCCCCTGTACATAATGAGCACATATGGGCCTTTCATTACGTTCAGCTTATCTCAGAGTTGAAAAAAGTCATATAAGAAAATACTAAGAAATATGACCACAAAATAATTAACATCTACTGATGGACAAAACCCTGTAATATTAAAAGGCAAGCATCAACAGGGGAAAATTCTGCAACATTTAATTAAAAAGAACTTATATTCTTATGTAAAGACTTTTTACCAATTTAAAATATGGCAGCTTTTTTTTTCATTAGAATTTTGGATAAATAAGAAATTATCAGGAATTTACCAAAAAAGAATGCAAATGACCACAGTATGAAAAAAAGTTTTAGTTATTAATCATCAAAAAGTGCAAGTTAAAATCGGAGGCTGCCACTGTTCACAATGCTTGCAAAAGCAAACACAAAGGCCATCTGATACAGTTTTGTGTATAAATTGGTACAAACTTTCCAGAGGACAGATGATAAATTAAAAAAAGATACACTCATGTCTTTAAATTCTGTAGAAGAATGTCTCTTAAGGAATGAAACATTAAGAATACTTATATAAATAGATGTTTATCATTTTAGGGAAGAGACATCAATGGATATAAATGGTTGAGAAGAATCTTGTCAAAGAATTAATTAGTTATCGCTAATTTTTCAAGCACATTAAACTAATACTTCTTGAATAGCCAGTTTGACTAGTGCCAGGAACTAGTCAAAGTGCTGTATACACTGTGATGCCTGAAGCAAAACTCTCTGCCGGTAAACCTTACATTCTAGTTGAGGCTGATATTTAGTATCTTTTGTTTTATTCTATAGGCTTTGCAGTATTTTCCAAATTTCTCCAGTGAATGTAATTTCTTATATTTTCAGAAATACAGGTTACTTAATTTACTCTGGTTAAAAGATGACCATTTGTTCTTTTTAAATACATCAAACTGAAATATTGTGACTAAACAAACGATTCTCTGCTGTGTTCCTTAAGTGTTTTGATATGTGACATACTGAATTGGGCCACAAAGGCCTGAGCTGTATACAAAAATGTATAACTGCATATTAGCTTTTTTTTTCTTTTTTTGGTGAGGAAGGTTAGCTCTGAGCTAACATCTGTTGCTAATCCTCCTGTTTTTGCTGAGGGAGATTGTCCCTGAGCTGACATCTGTGCCTGTCCTCCTCTATTTTGTATGTGGGACACCTGCCACAGCACAGCTTGATAAGCAGTGCGTAGGTCCCTGCTCAGGATCCGAACCTGCAAAGCCCGGGCCACTGAAGTTGAGCATGTGAACTTAACCACCACACCACTGGACTGGTCCCTACATATTCACTTTTTTATTTACAACCATCATCATATCAAGTTAATATTAGATTTTCTAAACATTTTTCCAAATTTCTTCTGACAATGAAGCATTTTGAGAATTTTGAGAATGAGAAAACATGTGAAGAGGCTGTGGAGACATTTCCCTCATCACTGATGCCCCTGGCTCATAACAAAATCCTGAAAGCTGCCTGACATTTTTACCATTTAACCCCTTATAGTGGGGAGGAAGAAATGGGGTTATTCATGAGTGGGTGCTGTGTTGTTGCATAATTACCTGTTAAAGCTGGATGGTGGTTCCTAGTCTGTGCATCAGAATGACCTGGAGCTTAATATAGAGCAGATTTTCGGGCCCCTATCCAAGAAATTGTGCTTTGTAGGTCCGGGATTGGACCAAGTCTCTTATTTTTTATCAAGTTGTCTTACGTGGTTCTGATGGCAGTGGCCACATATTAGAAAATACTGCGAATAAGTGCCCTGGGGCTTGAAGCAGAGATGCCAGTAAGCTTTAGGACGTTAAAGTATTTGTCTCTATGCTAAGCCCCAAAGGAACATTTCCCTTTGGCCTAGCTCTCAGACCGATATTCCATTTCTGTAGTGGCTTTCTTAATCCTCAGCACAATGAGCATTTCTTGTAGGTCTACTTGAGGAGTTCTCCTTTCCTGAATTTAATAGATTCAGATGAAATAGAAATGGCTAGGTCACCTCCAGCATGAATAGGTGTTTTCTCTGTAGATTTTCTTCCTTAGTCTTTGTGTCTCAAACTTGAGCCATCCATGCTCAAGGGCAAAAATCTCAGACTTAATAGATTTCCAGATACTTCTGTTTTGACAAATACTAACCTGAGGAACTGATACATTATTCTCTGAAAATGTCTTTCAGTTGGAAGTATTTTGCTTTTCAATTAGCAAAACAAATTTTCCTCACATTTGGCATCAAAATGAATACATGAAAATTTAAAATAAGTTTAGGGATTCCTAAATATGTATGTAAATCCTGTGGGTCCTTAGTTGCCAGTTTGAGGTACATTTCTAAATCTACTTAAAAGGTGATACTTCAAGCATGATCAAGACCTAAAATTAGATAAAATTGTGAAGTAGACTTAGGTGGTTCCTCATCTCTGCTTCTGGATTCTGCTGTATCTGGGAAAGTGTCCATTTCTACCTTCCACTGGCACCAGGGCTACCAGCTCTCTCTGCTATGTGCTCTCGGACCTGCCTTTCTTAGCTGCCAACAGTAACTTGCAAATAGAAGTAGATATTTTACTTCTTCCTGAGATTTTTGCATTTTGTGGGTGGGAGGTTTTGGGCTATTCAGGAGGGATGTTGAATATTAGCAAGAGTTCAGAAAACATTTGTAGGGGACTGGGGTTTCCCCTGAACTCAAAATCCCTGAGACTATTCTTTCCCCCTGGGAAACCACCCTGACCTTTATATTCCTTCTTCAGTGTTTTGATAATATGGTAGTCATAAAAATACCATCCTATCATAGACACTAAAATTTGTCTCTGGCGGCCAACCCCGTGGCCCAGTGGTTAAAGTTCTGCACGCTCCACTTCAGCAGGCTGGGTTTGTGGGGTCTGATCCTGGGCACAGACCTACTCCACTCATTGGCCATGCTGTGGAGGCATCCCACATACAAAATAGAGGAGGACTGGCACAGATGTTAGCTCAGGGTGAATCTTCCTCAGCAAAAAAAATAAATAAATAAAATAAAATGTGTCTCTGAAAACATGTTTGTTACTTTTGTATGTGTTACTTTGTGTGTGTGTGTGTGTGTGAGGAAGATTAGCCCTGAGCTAACATCTGTCACCAATCCTCCTCTTTTTGCTGAGGAAGACTGGCCCTGGGCTAACATCCGTGCCCATCTTCCTCTATTCATATGGGACGCCGCCACAGCATGGCTTGACAAGCGGTGCATGTGTCCGCGCCTGGGATCCGAACCTGCGAACCCCGGGCCATGGGCCACCACCGAAGCTGAGCGCAGGAACTTAACTGCTACACCATGGGGCTGGCCCCCATGTTTGTTACTTTTATTTTACTTTTAGTTTCCTAAAGCAAACTAAACACATGAATATGACTTTATATATGTTCATATGACTAGATAATATGTGTATATATGAACATATTCCCATATTTCCTGTAAATTGCTATAAAAATGGAGATTATTTTCAAGTAATGGTTTTTACATGGACTGACTTTAAATTGTGCAAGCGTTGTGTTTGTTGTCTTGTATCTTGGAGACATAGGACACTGGAGAAACACATATTGTGTTGATAAATTGTTCTAGGATAAAAAAGCAAGAAAACAGCTGCACTAGCTAATGAAACACCAGAGATTTGTTTTGCAAACTCATTAGATATTTATACACTTAAATGTACTTTGTGATTATTTCTCAAAGAGCTTTGTTTTTGTTTCATTTTGAAAGTTTCTATAGATTAGAGAGCAATGGAAGAGATAAGCCACTTTTAACAAGTTTTAAATATATATGTTTTTAATTCAGAGCTTAGCATGTTGCTTGGCACGTAGTAGGCCCTCAATAGGTACTTGACTGATTTAGGAAGTGTTAGATATCTACAAACTCTCTAAGACGGCTGAGTAGAATGTGCACTGAATTAAGTTCTGCTCCTGGTGGGCTGTGTGAGACCCAGACAGTCATTTCACTCAGACTCACACTTATCAAATCATAAATTAACCCAGCTTGCAATTAGTTATAAATCTCATAGTTGATAGGGAAATCACATATTGTGTAGTATAGTCCCCTCTTTTACAGATGAGGAATCTGAGGCCCAGATGGGTCCGAAGATTTTCCTTAAGTAATTAGGAGCAAAACTGTCACTAATTCTCATCCTAAATGTATGCTTTCACCATAGCCCTTACATTTCTATAGAGTGTAACATGATTCTAACAGTTCTGAGCTCACATTTTATCCCCTCATCAACTCTGAATGGATGAGGAATTCAATAATATCCCCATTTGACAGATGTGAAAACTGAGGTTTAGAGAAGTTAAGTGCCTTATTCAAGGACGTATGTTTTGTAGGAGTAAAGCATTTTCCCTTTTGCTCTTTATGGTATTGCTTCTTGTGTGTATGTATGCAATGTTCCTGGGTCTCTGCCTGAACTAGCGTTAAGGTTGCCTTCACTGGGAATGTTTGAATTTCCAGTTTAATCTTTTGAAAATAGTCAACTTCCATGTGGTTCTGCAACTTGAGGAGTTATTTAATTAAACCCAATCAGATTAAAAAATAGATAAAAACAAAACATACATGTATTCCTAGTAGTTAAAATTAATATGCTTTGCCATTCTGAAAACTTTTTAACCTGACATTTTAAAGTTTTTGAGTATAATCTCAAACTATCAGTGTTTTTTGTTGTTGTTGTGGACAAAAAGCTAATTAGTTGACATGATTTTTAAAACTTGAAATAGATTGCTTGAAAGAATGAAAAGGAAAAAAGTTGCCAAATTATAGGTGAAATTTGATAGGCTAAAGTCTTCAAAGGAAATCACTTCTTAAGTGAGGCTAATTCTCACCTTCGTGTAATATTTTCTCTCTTCCTCCAAAAGATGTGCTGTTGGACCACAAGTCTTAGTGGAAAGAAAGTCCAGAAGTGGCTAGATGAGTCAGCAAAGGAGAAAGATATAGCAATTTCCCTTCCAAAATATGAAGATACCCAGCCACCATAAGGCAGAACATTCTTCCGTAAAAGTGCTTAAGAATTTGTTTTACATGAATGGTAGAGCTTAAGCTAATTATATTGTGATACCTAGACACGTACCAAAGAAGATCATGTTTCACCCTTCGTTATGAAAATATATTCCATGGCATTTAGACTTAGGGAGAGTATTGAGTCAATACTCGTATTTTACTGTTAAGGAAACAAAGGTTTAGGGAGATGAGATGCCTTGTCCAAGCTTTCACATACAGGTGCCAGGCCAAAGCCAAAACCCTGCTTTCCTGGCTCCCTTCCTGGATCTCCATGTTGCTAAAATAAACTGTATTCATGGACAAGGTAATCAGTAGACAGTAAACAAACGTCTATAATAATTTTTCATGGAACATGTGCATGATGGACAAAGCTGCATTTTTCCTAAAGATCATGAATATGCAATCAACCAGGTCACGGATGCCATTTACAGTTGTCAAAATGAGAGGTGCTCTGACAGAAACCTGGGAAATAGAGATGGAATTTTCAGTCTAGACTGCTAACAAGACAGCCTTAGGAACAGCAAGAATGTGCTGGAAGAGGTCTTTGGGAGGACGTGACTGCCAGTTGACTGAGAATGGGACCCGCCCAACTGGAGGCTCCTCCTCCTCTTCCCTGACCTTGGAATGTGCTCCACCCACCGTCCCCATAGCCAGAGCTACGTCAAGGACATAACCTTGAGGGAATAACGTGTTGAGACCATCTGAATGGTACACGTGACTGAACCCTGTTAAGACTCCTACATAAACTTTAAGATTTTGGCACGCAGGTGTGGAGAACTACTCATTCTGCAGCCATCCGAGACAAGCCTTGTAAGTAAGTTCCCTTGCTTATTAGAACTGCCACCTACCAATCTGGAGTGGTCTGCCTCTTTCTTTGGGCTCTCCATGCCCTCTGTGTACGAGGTTCAATTTATGAACCATTAGTATGATACAGGTTTTAGGGTGAATTTAGCAAAATGCTTCAAAAGGATTTTTCCAGATTTATAAACCAAATGGCAGAAATTTGAGGTACAGGCTTACAACACACAGAATAGTTTCTGTGGTCCATTTGCCCAAGAAAGCAGAGCCACCTTTAAACCAGAGGCAAAAAGGAGCTTCTATTCTTTTAAAGATCCTTGGAGAAGAGTTATCTTTAATAATTAGCTCCAATATTGGACCACAGGCATATTAAGATTTTTTTAAACCCTAAATATCACATGGTAAGGTTTAAGCCTATTTGATCTATGAAATCAGGGTACATCAGACTCATTTATTCTTTTAATCTTATGCTTTAGTTCCATTCCTAAGTCTCCTTTCATATCTTTTTTTTCTATTTTCTGAAAAAATTATTTTTTAAGACTTTATTTTTTACAGCAGTTTTTGGTTTACAACAGAATTGAAAGGGAGGTATGGAGATTTCCCATATACCCCTGCCCACACACATGCATAGCCTCCCTTCATTGTCAACATCACTCACCAGAATGGTACCTTTAAAAATTTTTTTTTTTTTTACCAAGGATAAGCCTATATTGACACATCATAAATGCCCAAAGTCCAGAGTTTGCCTTAGGGTTCCCTCTTGGTGGTGTGCATTCTATAAGTTGGGACAAATGCTAAATTACATATATCCATCATTATAATATCATACAGTACTTTCAGCCCTAAAAATCCACTGTGCTCTGCCTCTTCGTCCCTCCTTCCCCCAAGTGCATTCCCCAACCCTTGGGAATCACTGATCTTTTTATCGTCTCTGTAGTTTTGCCTTTTCCAGAAAGTCACATAGTTGGAATCATACAGTATGTATCCTTTTTAGATTAGCTTCTTTTACTTAGTAATATGTGTTCAAGCTTCCTCCATGTCTTTTCAGGGCTTGATAGCTCTTTTTCCTTTTTTTTTTTCTTTAGCACTGCATAACATTCCATTGTCTGGAGTACTACAGTTTGTTTATCCATTCACCTGCTGAAGGACACCTTGGTTGCTTCCAAGTTTTGGCCGTTATGACTAAAGCTGCTATAAACATCTATGTGCAGGTTTTTGTGTAGGCATAAGTTTTCAATTCCTTTGGATAAATACAAAGGTATTTGTTTGCTGGATCATGTAATAAGAGTATGTTTATTTTTTGTAAGAAACCGCCAAACTGTCTTCCAAAGTGGCTGTGCCATTTTGCATTCCCACCAGCAATGAATGAGAGTTCCTTTGCTCTACATCCTCACCGGCATTTGGTGTTGTCAGTGTCTGGATGTTGGCCATTCTATTAGGTGTGTAATATCGCTAAGTCAAATATAGATTAGTGTTTATTTTCCAAGTTAATTATATATACATATAATTTTTGGCTCTTGGTTGAAGCCATTTCATGTTCTCATAGCTCTTTATTTGCAGTCTCTGGTAGCTCTCCGCTTGCCACTTACTTTTTCCTGCCTTCACTCATTCATTCCATATATGTTTATTGAGCACATGCTATCTCATAAGCCACATGTTTTATGCTGGAGATAAGCAGTAAAGCAGATAATCCTTAGCCTCAGTTTAAAATTCAAATGAATTTTAAAACACAAGTTGCTTTTTATTATAGACATTTATACTATTTTATTTTTCAAACAGCATGCCTGCCCCATTCTTTCCCACCCCCATTCCTAAATGCCAACCTCTAAAAAACCAAAACTTTTTAGGTAACATATGTCCAGAAAAGTATACACTTCATACCTGACCATCTCAATGAATTCTCACAGACACCAAACTCAGGTAACCAGCAAATCAAGAAATACAACATCACCAGTTCTTTAGAAGCCCCCCTTGTGCTTTTTTTTGCCAGTTCTCCCTCCCCTCAAAAGTAAATTCTGTTCTGACTTCTAATACCATAGATTAGTTTTGCCTGTTTTTGAACTTGATAAAAATTTTTTGTCCGCTCTAACGTTAGTGGAAATTGTGTGTTTTCAGCTTTGGGATGTGATGAATAGTGCTGCTATGAGCAGTCTTGTCGATGTCTTTGGTGACCATATGCACACACTTCTGTTAGGTGTGTTAGTAGGATTGGGACTACTAGATCCTTGGTTGTACATTTATAGAGCTCTAGTAGAAACTGCCAGACAGATTTCCAAAGCAATCACACCACTTTACATTCCTATCAGCAAAATGAGGAAGGACCAGTTTCTATTGGTGCAGTTTCTATTTTTACTTCAGGTCATTAATTCCTCTAAACATTATGTATCTATATCTATATATCTCTCTATATCTGTCTACATCTATAGTATATATGTGTCTCAAAAATAACTGGTGACACACTTGTATATACACTTCACTGCATCCACCTTGTCTCTCCTCATCTTCCTCCCAAAATTAGGATTAAATTATCTCTTCTGTTGGTTGTATGTGTAACTTAGAATTCCTTTATGTCTTCCTTCTGTCAGCTTTAAGCAATTTCCCTTGCCTCTTACTATATTACGTGTACATACTAGTGACTCTATTTCTCTCTCAACTTCTATCTATAACATCAAATTTTTAAAATAAACTTTTATTTTGAATTTTAGATTTATAGAAACATTGCAACAATAGTACAGTTTTTCTCTTCTATAACTCTGTATATAATTCTGTAACAATATAGAAGTACTGTTATCTTCTACATAACCATGGTACATCTGTCAAAAATAAGAAACCAACATTGGTACATTACTATTAACTAAACGCTAGACTTTATTTGTATTTCCTTGGTTCTCGTGCTACTGTCCCTTCTCTGTCCCTGGTTCCAATCCGTGACACTACAGTTCACTTACTTAGCATGTTTCCTTATTCTCCTCTGGTCTATATAAGTTTATCAGTCTTTCCTTATTTTCAATGACCATGACAGTTTTGAGAACTGGTTGAGTATTTTGGAGAATGTACCGTGATTTTTCTCATGATTGTACTGGAATTATGAGATTTGGGGGAGAAGACCACAGAAGTGAAATGTCCACATCACATCATATTGGGCATACATGACATCCCTGGTGGTGATAACCTTCATCATTGGTTAAGGTGGTGTTTGCCAGGTTTCTCTACTGTCGAGTTACTATTTTTCTCCTCTTCATACTCTGTTCTTTGGAACCCAGTCAAAGTCCAGCCTGCACTCACTTTTAAATAGTGTGGTAAGTAGACTTTTAAAATGACCCCTAAGGTTCCCACCCCCTGGTAATTATACTGTGTGTAATCTCTTCTCTTGAGTGAGGGCAGGGCTTGTGAATATCATGGGGCAGTGACAAAGGTGATGGGATAGTCACTCCTGTGACTATGTTATGCTGTGTAAGACCAGAGGAAGATTCTCCTGGTGGATTTGAAGAAGTGAGCCCCATATTGTGAGGGGGCTACACTGCTAAGTCCCGAGAGTGGCCTCTAGGAGCTGAGAGATTTTCGTTAATTTGTTACACAGCAATAGAAAATGAATTCCAAAAATTATACGAAATTCATACAAATACTTAAGACAGACACATTCTTTTTGCCGTGAACACTGTCTCTTTGCCTTATCTATAGCTTGATTCTAAATGTAGGAAAGCAATAAGTAACTTACATTATTGTCATGTATATACCCTACTGCAAAATTTAAATATGTGCTAGGATCTCCTTTCTTAGGTTCTAAGCATACAAGTCAAATATTTTTCTTTCTCCTACTCTAGTGCTCAAAAAGCAGGGCATACTTTAATTTGCTTTAGATTTAGTTTTTGGCAAATGTTTTTTAAAACCCTTTATTTTTCTTATAAAAAGAAGAAATAATCCAACTTTCTTCAAACATTTAATTATTTCTATTTATTGAATAGAGTCATTGCATTCTTTATTTCAAGGCAGACTTCTTAAAGTCCATCGATTCCTATTCTAATTCGAACTGTTTGATTTCTAGGCTTGATGAACAGATGTCAATTTTGGGGTGCAATGTTTTCTAGGATCTCTCTGGGATGCTTATTAGCATTTTTAAAAAGTCCCTTTTCATCCTTGAATTATTTGTTTATCAAGATCAATTCTGTTTATCTTATCCTTTCTTTGTTCCTGGTAATCTTCATATAGTCAGTAATCAGTGATTGGTTGCTCAAATTGAAGAACTGAAAACGTGTTGATTACTGGGGGGCCGGCCCGATGGTGCAGCAGTTAAGTTTGCACGCTCCACTTTGGCAGCTCGGGCTTCACAGGTTCGGATCCCAGGCGTGGACAGACACACTGCCTGTCAGCCATGCTGTGGTGGCGTCCCATATAAAGTAGAGGAAGATGGGCGTGGATGTTAGCTCAGGGCTGGTCTTCCTTTCACACACACAAAAGTATTGCTTATACCAGGCATTTGGTATGGGTTTCTGATGTTGCATTTGTACATGTGCTTTCCTCATAGGATTCTCCCCTCAATGAGAAAGCTGACGAATCTATCTCTGTCTCTCTCTGGCCTTTCTTTCTGTCTCTCTGTCTTTCTCTCTCTGGTCTGTCTCTCTCTCTCTCTCTCTGGCCTCTGTCTCTCTCTGTCTCGCTCTCTGCCCTCTCTTTCTTGCTCTCTGGGCTCTTTCGCTCATGCTCTCTTTTTCTCTCTGTCTCTCTGGCCCCCCTGTCTCTCTCTCTCTTTTTTTTTAAGTGAGACTTGTTGACTGACAAGTTTTGCTGTCAGAGGCAGAGAACTGCCTTGTAAATTAGGAGTTCCCCAGATGCCAGAATGAGAACTTCTTCTGGGATATCCACACCCACACAACTGCTATAGCCTCTCTAGGCAGCTCTTGACAGATTTTTGTGTGTGTGTGAGGAAGATTAGCCCTGAGCTAACATCTGTTGCAAATCCTCCTCTTTTTGCTGAGGAAGATTGGCC
This sequence comes from Tapirus indicus, assembly GCA_031878705.1. Classification (NCBI taxonomy): domain Eukaryota; kingdom Metazoa; phylum Chordata; class Mammalia; order Perissodactyla; family Tapiridae; genus Tapirus; species Tapirus indicus. The sequence continues at coordinate 46,939,686 of CM062925.1, forward strand.
CTGGGCTAACATCCATGCCCATCTTCCTCTACTTTATATGTGGGACTCTGCCACAGCATGGCTTGAGAAGCGATGTGTAGGTCTGTGCCCAGGATCTGAACCTGTGAACCCCAGGCTGCTGAAACAGAGCGTGCAAACTTAACCACTACACCACTAGGCTGGCCCCTTTACAGAATTTTTAGAAGAGGTTAAATATGTCTCATGATGGGAAGAGGAAGGTCAGCACTGTGTGTGTGTGTGCGTGTGTTTGCGTAGGTGTATTTGCTGGTGTATTGGCTCTACAGAGATACATTAAATGAGAACTCCTGTTTTGTTTTACTCCTTTCATTCCCATGATCTGTGCCTACATACATGGAGCTTGGGCCATTCTGGGGTTCTAGTGGAGAGTTTGGCTTTCATCTCCTTTTTGGTTCCCTCATGGTCTGTCTTTTTCATTAGCAGATTTCCATTTACTTTCAGACTTCCAGAAAATTGTTAGTCTTTAATTCCCCCAGGACCACCTACAATTCTCTTCACTCTTATAAGTTCATTCATTTTTGTGTTCCTTTGCTGTTTCAGGAAAGAGAAGGAGAGGCAGGCATATGTGCACATTTTTGAACTAGTGCCGAGGAGCCCCCTTTTAAATGGTAACTTCCCGCCACCAGTCTCTGGCTAGCCTGTTCGCATCATGCCTCCATAGCTCTTTTTCTGTTTACTCACCTATTGCCAATGTCCTCATATGCATGGGCTTCTTAATGGTAGCAGTTGCAGGGTGAGATTCTTGTGTTTCAAACCTGGCTCTGGAACTATCTGATGCATCGTTTTAGGAGAGTTGCTTAAAATTTGTGCCTCAGCCAGGACACAATCAAGATTGTTACTATTGTCTACTTAATAGAGTAATCTGAGAATGACTTCATGCATTTTCACTGCCATAGAATTTCTAAAACTGTCCTTTGGTTTTAAAATAACCTTCTCTGTCATAAAAAACGTAAGCAGACACAGAAAAATGCCAGCAGGCAGAGGTAAACTGAGTGCATTCCAATGTTCCATCAACACATCTTGAAAATTCTTCATCATTCTCATTGGTGAGTGATTCCTGACCAACATCCAGAATGCTAGGTTTAGGGGCCAGCAAAGAAGAAAAACAGCAGTATAACTTTCTAAATCCTGCCCCTTGGTATAACTTATCCTCAGTGTTGATTTCATTATGATTTCTTTTTTATAATTCTCTGACTAAATGAGAACTTGATGAATCATTGCATAATTAAATAACCGTGGAACAGCAGGATGCATACTCTGGGCTCTCTCAAACAGGCGAGATGTGTTTTCATTTCATTTGGTTGATAGAGGAAAGGTGACTCTAAGGGGAAATTTTTTTCTTACATGAATAGGGAGAAATAAAGGACTTGCATCACAAACATTAACATTTTTATTAACTTTTTAAACTTTTACAGACAATTAACCAGAGAAGAGGTACAACCTTTAAATGTTCCTTTATGTGTTTCCAGGATTTGGATTAACTGAATAAATCATTTCCATTGAGGTCTGGGCTCTGTCTCTGGCAGAGATGCCAAAGGACTATTGTGGGAGGGCTTGGTTATATTCCTTGCTATTAGTCTCAGAAAATTAGTTGAAGATCCAAAATACACTGATTCCCTTAATATCCCATGAGTATATCAACATATATATGTATATTTAAAACTTTTGTAGTTTTTCAACAGTTACTCCTGTAGGTAAAAAAACTATAATCCTATTACTACTTATAAAATAGTTCTTAAGCATTGTATAAGGCAAAGACTGGGTGCTCTGTAATTGTCAGTTCTTGTCCCCTTTCATTCTACATGTGTCTCCTTCATGGCTTTCATGACCACTGTCCTGTGTTGGGTTCAGGTGTGAGGAACTATGAAAATGAGCCCCCTATCCTGGGTTATGACTGATGGGCTCTATAGTTGGGGTCCCTTCCCTCTAAATATATTGCTATACACACTAACTTGCCCTTACCTGGAATTTTCTGTCTGTTCCTATAGACTTTAGAATATTCCCTTCATCAATTTGATGTTTCAACGTCCAGAGATGTTGACTATGGCCATCTGTAAACTTTAAATAAGACCATATCTGACACTGATCCTGAAGAGGCACTGCTCTTTATGCTACTTCTCCTGGAGATGTGCTTGCCTGTTTATTTTATTCTTGATTTCTGTTTCTGTTGGTTTGTTGTTAGTGTATAGAAATGCAACTGATTTTTGCAAGTTGATTTTATGTCCTGCAACTTTACTGTATTTGTTAGTTATTACTAATAGTTTTTTTGTGGATTCTTTCGGGTTGTCTATGTATAGAACCATGTCATCTTCAAATAGTGACAGTTTTACTTTTTCTTTTCCAGTTTGGATCCCTTTTATTTCTTTTTCTTGCCTAATTGCTTTGGCTAGGACTTCCAAAACTATGTTGGATAAGAGTAGCAAGAGTGGGTATCCTTGTCTTGTTCTTGATCTTGGAGAGATAGCCTTCAGTTTTTCACTGTTGAGTATGATGTTGGCTGTGAGTTTCTCATAGGTGGCCTTTATTATGTTGAGGTACTTTCCTTCCATACCCATTTTATTGAGAGTTTTTATCATAAATTGGTGTTGAATCTTCTCGAATGCTTTCTCTGCATCTATTGAGATGATCATGTGATTTTTATTCTTCATTTTGTTAATGTGGTGTATCACATTGATTGATTTGCAGATATGGAACCATCCCTGCATCCCTGGAATAAATCCCATTTGATCATGGTGTGTGATCCTTTTAACCTATTGTTGTATTCAATTTGCTAATATTTTGTTAAGGATTTTTGCATCCATGTTTATCAGCAATATTGACCTGTAATTTTCCTTTTTTGTCCTGTCCTTGTCTGGTTTTGGTATCAGGGTAATGTTGGCCTTGTAAAATAAGTTAGTAAGCATCCCATCCTCTTCAATTTTTTGGAAGAGTTTGAGAAGGATAGGTATTAAATCTTCTTGGAATGTTTGGTAGAATTCACCATAGAAGCCATCTGGTCCTGGGCTTTTGTTTTTTTGGAGATTTTTGATTACTGTTTCAATCTATTTCCTTGTGGTTGGTCTGTTCAGATTCTCTATTTCTTCTTGATTCAGTTTTGGGAGGTTTTATGAATCTAAGAATTTATCCATTTCTTCTAGGTTATCCAATTAGTTGGCATATAGCTTTTCATAGTATTCTCATATAATCCTTCATATTTCTATGGAATATGAAGTAATTTCTCCTCTTTCATGTCTGACTTTATTTATTTGAGTCTTCTCTTTTGTCCCTAGTGAGTCCAGCTAAGGGTTTGTCAATTTTGCTTATCTTTTCAAAGAACCAACTCTTAATTTCATTGACCCTTTCTATTGTCTTTTTAGTTTCTATTTCATTTATTTTTTATTCTAATTTTTATCATTTCCTTTTTTCTACTGACTTTAGGCTTTGTTCTTCTTCTCCCAGTTTTTTAGGTAAAGTGTTAGTTTATTTGAGATTTTGTTGTTTCTTAAGGTAGGCCTGTCTTACTATATACTTACTTCTCAGTACCAGTTTTGCTGCACCATATAAGTTTTGGTATGTTGTGTTTTCATTTTCATTTGTCTCTAGTTTTTTTTTTAAATTCTCCATTGAACCAATAGTTGTTGAGTAGCATGCTGTTTAGTCTCAACATATTTGTGACTTTTCTAGCTTTTTTCTTGTAGCTGATTTCTAGTTTTATAACATTGTGGTGAGAAAAGATTCTTGATATGATTTCAGTCTTCTTAAACTTATTGAGGCTTATTTTGTTTCCCAATATGTGGTCTATCTTTGAGAATGTTCCATATGCACTTGCAAAGAATGTGTGTTCTGGGGCTTCTAGATGGAATGTTCTATATATATCTATTAAGTCCATCTGGTCTAGTGTTTCATTTAAGGCCACTGTATCCTTGTTGACCTGTCTGGATGATCTATCCATTGATGTAGGTGGGGTGTTAAAGTCCACTACTATTATTGTGTTGCTATCAATTTCTCCCTTTAGTTCTGTTAATAATTGCTTTATATACTTTGGTGCTCCTATGTTAGGTGCATATATATTAATAAAAGTTGTGTCTTCTTGGTGGAATGTCCCTTTTATCATTATATAATATTCATCTCTGTCTCTTGTTATCTTTTTTGCATGAAGTCATTTTGTCTCGTAAGTATTGCTACACTTGCTTTCTTTTGCTTGACATTTGCTTGGAGTATCATCTTTCATCCTTTGACTCTGAGCCAATCTTTGTCTTTAGAGCTGAGATGGGTCTCCTGGAGGCAGCATATTGTGAAGTCTTGTTTTTTAATCCATCCAGCCATTCCATGTCTTTTTATTGGAGAATTCAATCCATTTACATTTAGAGTGATTATTGATATATGAGGGCTTAATACTGCCATTTTATCTTTTGTTTTCTGGTTGTTTTATATTTCCATTATTTCTTCTTCCTTGTATTACTGTCTGCCATTTCGGTTTGGTGGTTTTCTGTGATATTTTTCTCAGTTTCCTCTTTATGTTTTGTGACTCTGCCCTGAATTTTTGTTTTGTTTTTACCTTGTGGTTTGTATAAAAGACTTCATGTATAGTCCTTTTTCTGATGATAGTATCTTATCTCCATTAACCTCTGCAGATTCTTTCTTTTTCTTCTTCCCTTTCTTTGATTTTGTTGTCATCACAAATTATCCTTTTTTGTATTGTGAATTTGTTACCAAATTGAAGTGGTTATAATTATTTTTGATGCTTGCTTTCCCTTTAGCCTTTATGTTATAATTTTTTTACTAATTCTGATACAGAGTTGCAGTTTTCTGATTCTGTCTATTTATCGTCTTGCTCAAAGCTTTGTGTATCTTTGCCTTTTTGTTTCAGGTAGGAGAGCTCCTTTCAACATTTCTTATAAGGCAGATCCAGTGGCAATGAAGTTCCTCAGCTTTTATTTGTCTGAGAAAGCCTTTATTTCTCCTTCATATCTGAATGATAACTTTACTGGGTAAAGTATCCTTGGCTGATAGTTTTTGTCTTTCAATATTTTGAATATATCATTCCCCTCTCTCCTAACCTGTAGAGTTTCTGCTGAGAAATCCACTGATAGCCTAATCGGTGTTCCTTTGTAAATTATTTTTTTCTGTCTATCCACCCTTGATAGTCTTTCTTTGTCATTAACTTTTGACAGTTTTAATATAATGTGCCTTGGAGAAGGTCTTTTTGCAATGAGATAATTAGGAGTCCTATTAGATTCATGTACTTGTATATACAGTTCCTTCCCCAGGTCTGGGACATTCTCAGCTATTATTTCTTTAAATAAGCTCTTTGTTCCTTTCTCCCTCTCTTCTCCTTCTGGGATTCCCATTATCCTTATTTTCCTTTTCCTAACTGAGTCAGATATTTCTTGTGGTATTTCTTCTTCTTCTTTTTATTTTGGTGAGGAAGATTGGCCCTGTGCTAACATCTGTGCCAATCTTCCTCTATTTTGTATGTGGGATGCCACCACAGCTTGGCTTTCTGACCGGTGTGTAGGTCTGCACCCAAATCTGAACTCCCAAACTCTGGGTTGCCGAAGCGGAGAGAATGAACTTAACCACTATACCACTGGGCAAGCCCCTCTTCATTTTTAAAAAATCTTCATTCTTTCTCCTCTTCCACCTGGATAATTTCTAGATTTTTATCTTCAAGCTCTCTAATTCTCTCTTCCATACGGTCTGCTCTATTTCCAATGCTTTCTACTTTATTTTTCATCTGACTAATTGTGTTTTTTGTCTCCAGAATATCTGAGTTTTTTTTTTTTTTTTAGAGTTTCAATCCCTTTGGTGAAGTAGTTCTGTTCATTAAATTTATTCTTGAACTTATTGAACTGTCTTCCTGAGTTTTCTTGTGACTTGTTGAGTTTCTTCATGACAGCTATTTTGAGTTCTCTGTCAGTTAGACTGTAATCTTTTGTGACTTCAAGTTAGGTTTGTGGAGAGTTGTTATTTTCTTTCTGTGCCATCATGTTACATGTAGTTCATGGTGCTTGATGAGTTGTTCCTCTGCCGGCACATTTGTGATAGTAAACACCTTTCTTATTTGCATAAGGTTGCGGTTACTCTAATTCTGAGCTGCTTCTGGTAGTTTCTGAGAACCTGCACTTTCCACTCTTCACTGCCTCTGCCAGAGACATTGTCAGTGCCCTCCTTGTGTTGCTTGTGACTCTGAGGTTGCTGGTACCTTGCTGCTTATGATGTCACTGTAGTTGTGGGTGTTGTCATCAGGATCACCAGGCTGAGAGCACCTCTGCTGTTTCTGGGATTGCCTAGGTCTCATCTCCCCCCTCTCCTCTCCATGGGCTTGGGTGCTGCTGCCACAGGCACCACTTGCACTGCTGCTCCTGGGTTATCTGGGGGTGCTGGCAGCATCACTGCCAGGGGCACTGGGTTTGTGAATGTTGCTGCCACTGCCAGTGGCCCAGGGTCTTTTATACAGTCCCTACTGCTGGTAGGGCCAGTGTCAGGGATGCCTCTGCTGGGCACTGGGTCGCAGGTAGTACTGTGGCTCCTGAATCCTCAGGTGCCACCTGCCACTGCTTGGGGAGTGGTGGTAGGGGCTGATCTGTGATTGCCATTGCTGCCCCTGCAGCCTCTCGTCTCTGGCTGCAACGTGCCTTCTGAAATCTCACATCAGGGCACCACTGCCACTGCCAGGGATTATCCACATTTTGGATTGCTGCTGCTGGGGGAGGGGATTGCTTCTCTAGTTCCACTACCTCTCAGAGGTCCAGTCCACCTACTTTCAGATGTAGAGATGTATGGATCTCTCAGGCATTCTGCTATGTTTTGCAGGGAGTCCTTTGTTGGTCAATGTATGTCCTACTGGTTGTAACAGTAGTGGGGAGAGAGAAAGGGAACAACTCACTCCACCATGATGCTGATGTCACCTCTTTTTAATTTAAAAGAAACTTTTATCTTTGTGCCAGTTATTCATAACAAAAATGTCTTCCCGTTCTCCACTTTGAGTTTATAGGAGCCAACACGGGTAGAAACTTGTTACTAATTTCTGGAAACAGATTACCACCACTGCTTCCTCACATTGCCTCCCTCCCCTCCAAAAGATTCTGTTTCACTAATTTATAAAATCACCTGTTTTCCTGGTAGGTTACATTTACCAAAACCATTTAGATTGTTCTTCATTTATTAATGAAAAGACAGGGCCAGAAATTGGCAAGGTGAGGATGGAAATTGAAAATCAATCTCCTACCAAAATTATTTTAAAAGGAAAGGGTTTTCCTTTAAAAACTTAGTTCTCATTACCCCTTAAAAGCCAGGAACTTTGGATAGTCTTTTAAACATTCTCCTGTTGTTGGGTAAAGTAGGAAGACCTGTTCCAACTTATCAAGAGAATATGTGCCCTTACGTAAGCAGTTCATTCCAGTGCCTGAAATTTGTTTATGTAGTGTCAAAGCATATATAATTTAATTTCTAATAGCTATATCTTAAAGTGCCCTTCAGTTAAGTAACTGTGCTTGAACATAAAACTTGTTCGTGTACCTCTTGTAGTCTGTCCTTAGCTGAAAGTCTTCAAATTGGAATGCGTTATGAGCACATATTTGACAAGAGTACCTTTAGAATATTACCAGTGATCAATATGCTCTTAGAAAGGCCTACACAATCTATGTTCTTAGGCCAGGAGAATATTACATATTTCCTGTAGTCTTTTAACATGTAAGTGCTGTATGTTGTTTGGTGTCTTATGATACGTAGGTAAAGTGCTGAAATTTTTTGCAATAAAATGATTAGCATTTTGTCTATTCTGCAGAAAACAAGCATCAGCCTTTTGAAAAGCAATATGAGAACATTTGATGATTGGGGGACTCCTTAGGTCAGGGTCATATAACTAACCATTTTTATTCAATGAACACTTATTACTGTCTTCTGTGTGCAAAGCACTTGTTGACTGTAGGAGTTACAGAGATAAATTAAATACTATCCTTGAGCTCAAGCTGATTACAGGTTAGTAGATAAAATAAGAATAACTAACTATGAGCTAAAACAGAAGGACTCTATAGAGGTACAAATTTCCATGGAAACAATGAGAGAGATGTTATTAATTCCACTTGTAGTGCTGCCCAAAGCTACAAGGAGCCTGCATTTGAACTAAATTTGTGCCCCTCTCTTAGCAGCCATCTCTAGCTTGGGGAGGTGGAAAAGAAGAGTACCACACTCTCTTGTCTCCTTCCACCCAACCAACTTCTCATCTTGTTTCCATCCAAAGTTGCCTGTCATTTACAACTAGTCATAAAGAACTAATTTTGTACATCTGGAACTCCTTGCTAAACTGGACATGATGTAGAGGATAATATAGGTCTTAAACTTTTTGTACTTTGGGGGCAAGACAATGAATGCCTTGGCCAGTCAGCCAAGAGGAAGTCACTTTTTAAAAAATGAATTCTTGAAATAAATATAAGGATATTTAAAATTCATGAGTTTGGCAAAAGCACTTAGATTTTTAACTTGAGATGACAAATTAATGTCACGTCCATCTACTGTGAAGTTAAAAGTGACAGAAGAGTGCTGAACCTGGATGTTTTCCCCTGACCAAGATCTCAAGAATGATGTCATTTTGTTCATCAGTCTGAAAGGCGCACCCTATGTTTGCTAGCTACACAAACTCTGCCCTGTTACCCTTCAGTGTCTTCTACTTCCCTGATCACCTATTCACCCTTATTCCTGTCCTGTTTCATGATCAGTTAGAGGTGTAAAAGAAGGCAAAACTAGAACCAAATAAGCATAAAGACATAGGTGAGCTGGGGTTGGAGTATGGGTGCAGCAAAAGGGGAGGAGGCCGCATTTTCAGCCATTTATTTGTGGAGATGACAGGCTTCTAGGTTTTTAATATTCTGTGTCTTATCTAATACAGGCATGTGCCACATAACATTTCAGTCAACAACAGACAGCATACAAAATGGTTGTTCCATAAGATTATAATGGAGCTGAAAAATTCCTATCACCTAGTGATGTTGTAGCCAGCATAACGTTGTACTGCAATACATCACTCACATGTTTGTCGTAATGCCGGTATAACAAACCTACTGAGTTGCCAGTCATATAAAAGTATAGCACAAACAATTATGTACAGTACGTAATACTTGATAATAAAGGACTATACAATACAGGCATAATGTGGAGATAATGCAGGTTCGGTTCCAGACCACGGCAATAAAATGATGTCACAATGAAGTGAGTCACACTCATTTTTGGTTTCCTAGTGCATATAAAAGTGATGTTTACACTATACCATAGTCTATTAAGTGTGCAATAGTGTTATGTCTAAAAAAAGGTACAGACATAAACTAAATACTTTGTGGCTAGGAAATGCTAACCATCCTCTGAGCGTTCAGTGAGTCTTAATCTTACTGCTGGTGGAGGTTCTTGCCTCAGTGTTGATGGCTGTTGACTGATCACGGTGGTGGTTGCTGAAGGTTGGGGTGGCTGTGGCAATTTCTTAAAATAAGACGAGAATGAAATGTGCTGCATCAATTGACTCGTCCTTTCATGAATGATTTCTCTGTAGCATGTGATGGTGTTTGTTAGCATTTTATCCACAGTGGAACTTCTTTCAAAATTCGAGTCACTGCTTTATCAACTAAGTTCGTGTAATATTCTAAATCCTTTGTTGTCATTTCAACAGTCTTCACAGCATCTTCACCAGGAGTATTTTCCATCTCAAGAAACCACTTTCTTTGCTCATCCATAAGAAGCAACTCCTTAGTTGTTAAAATTTTATCATGAGATTGCAGCAATTCAGTTACATCTTCAGGCTCCACATCTAATTCTAGTTCTCTTGCTGTTTCCACCACATCTGCAGTTACTTCCTCCACTGAAGTCTTGAACCCCTCAAAGTCATCCATGAGGATTGGAATAAACTTCTTCCAAACTCCTGTTAATGTTGATATTTTGACCTCTTCCCACGAATCATGAAGGTTCTCAATGGCATCTAGAATGGTGAATCCTTTCCAGAAGGTTTTCAATTGGCTTTGCCCAGATCCATCAGAGGAACCACTATCTATGGCAGCTGTAGCCTTACAAAAATGTGTTTCTTAAATAGTAAGACTTGAAAGTTGAAATTACTCCTTGATCCATGGGCTGCACAATGGATGTTGTGTTAGCAGGCATGAAAACAACATTGATCTCATTGTACATCTCCATCAGAGCTCTTGGGTGACCAGGTGTGTTGTCAGTGAGCAGTAATATTTTGAAAGGAATCTTTTTTTCTGAGCAGTAGGTCTCAATTGTGGGCTTAAAATAATCAGTAAACCATGTTGTAAACAGATGTGCCGTCATGCAGGCTTCGCTGTTCCATTTATAGAGCACAGGCAGAGTAGATTTAGCATCATTCTTGGGGCCCTAGGATTTTCAGATGGTAAATGAGCACTGGATTCACCTTAAAGTCACCAGCTGAATTAGCCCCTAACAAGAGAGTCAGCCTGTCCTTTGAAGCCAGGCATTGACTTCTCTCTAGCTATGAAAGTCCTAGATGGCATCTTCTTCCAAGATGAGGCTGTTTGTCTACACTGAAAATCTGTTGTTTAGTGTGGCCACCTTAATTATCTTAGCTGGATCTTCTGGATAACTTGCTGCAGCTTCTGCATCAGCACTTGCTGCCTCACCTTGCACTTTTACTTTGTGGAGATGGCATCTTTTCTTAAACCCCATGAACCAACCTCTGCTAGCTTCAAACTTTTCTTCTGCAGCTTCCTCACCTCTTTCAGCCTTTATAGAATTGAAGGGAGTTAGGGCCTTGCTCTGGATTAGGCTTTGGCTTAAGGGAATGTTGTGGCTGGTTTGATCTTCTATCCAGACACTAAAACTCTCTATATCAGCAATAAGGCTGTTTTGCTTTCTTATCACTCATGTGTTCACTGGAGCAGCACTTTTAATTTCCTTCAAGAACTTTTCCTTTGCATTCACAACTTGGCTAACTGTTTTGGGCCTATCTTGGCTTTTGACTTGCTTTCCTCACTAAACCTAATCATTTCTAGCTTTTGATTTAAAGTGAGAGATGTGCGACTCTTCCTTTCACTTGAACACTTAGAGGCCATTATAGGGTTAGTAATTGGCCTAATTTCAATATTGTGCCTCAGGGAATAGGGCCGAGGAGAGGGAGAGTGGTGGGAAATGGCTGGTAGGTGGAGCAGTAAGAACACACACAACATTTATCGATTAAGGTTGCCATCTTATCTGGGCATGGTTTGCGGCACCCCAAAACAATTACAATTGTAGCATCAAAGATCACTGATCAGATCACCATAGCAAATAAAATATTGAAAAGTTTGAAATATTGCAAGAATTACCAAAATGTGACACAGACAAGAAGTGAGCAAATGCTGTTGGAAAAATGGTGCCAATAGACTTGCTTGACACAGGGTTGCCACAAACCTTCAATTCTAAAAAACTCAATAAAGCATAGTGCAATAAAATGAGGTATTCCTGTACTTTTTGTCATTATTTTAAAGTGTACTCTTTCTACTTCAAAAAATTTTGGCTATGCAGGGGCCGCCCGGTGGTGCAGCGGTTTAGTACGCGCTTGGCAGCCCGGGGTTCGCGAGTTCGGATCCCGGGCGCCCGCCGACGCACTGCCTGTCAGCCATGCCGTGGCGGCGTCCCATATAAAGTAGAGGAAGATGGGCACGGATGTTAGCCCAGGGCCAGTCTTCCTCAGCAAAAAGGGGAGGATTGGCAACGGATGTTAGCGCAGGGCTGGTCTTCCCCACAAAAAAAAAAAAAAAAAAAAAAAATTTTGGCTATGCAAGAGTATGCCATGTTGCACTGGCAGCAGCCTCATACATCTTGTATTTGCTGTGTCTCTTGATTGCATCATTTCCTCTTGTTCTTGATTTAATCTCATGTTTTGTTTATCATGGCCCCTAAACGTACAAAACCCACGGCTAATGTTGCCGGTAAGAGGCCACACCGAGTGACTGACCTGGAAACTAAGTTAAAAGTGACTAAGCTACGAAGGTGTAAAATCAGTGATGGTTATTGCTCGCTGATCAGCCATGTCCCATTCCACCATAGCTGTGATCTTGAAGAACAAGAACAAGTGATGGAAGCTGGTAAAGGATCTGCTTCAGTGAAGGCAAGGAGATTAACAAAAATTTGGGAAGGGCCTAGATCAGACATGGAGAAACTTCTCACGACCTGGATTGAAGACCAGACACAGAAGCATATCCCTCTCAGCACCATGACAATCATGGCCGAAGCAAAAAGTTTTCTTTGTGATATTGAAAGAAAGGGGCAGGTGTCAACTACAATGTTGAATTTGTTGCTAGCTCTCAGTGGTTTAAATGATTCAAGAAATCATTTATTACATAGTGTGAAAGTGAGTGGTGAGTCTGTGAATGCTAATGTGAAGGCAGCTGAAGGATTTTTGGAAACTCTAGATAACTGATTGTGGAGAAAAATTACTTGCCAGAGCAAATATTCAATATGGGTGAAAACTCCCTATTCTGGAAATGGATGCCTGAAAGGGCTTTCATCCATAAGGTCAAGTTAATTCCAGGTTTCAAAGCTTTTAAGTACAGGATAACAGTCTTGCTTGTGGGCAACGTTGCAGGCTGTAAATTGAAACCCTTTGTGATCTGGCACAGTGAGAACGCCAGGGCCTTCAAGCATATCAGTAAGCACACACACCAGTGTACTACAGGAGCAATAGAAGTCATGGATGATTCAGCTCCTCTTCCAAGACACCTTCCGGAATTGCTTTGCCAGAGAAATGAAGCATTGTTTGGAGAAAAACATACTTTTCAAGATTTTGCTTATTGTTGGTAATGCTCCTGGATGTCTTCCTTTTGCTGGTGGCCTTCATCCCAATATCAAAGCAGTGTTTCTCCCTCCAAGCACCACCTCTTTGATCCAACCAATGGATCAAGGAGTTATAGCAGTTTTTAAGGCCTACTCCCTGAGGAGGACCTTTGCCCAGGCTATTGCTGCAACTGAGGAAGACACTGATGCAATTCTGGAAGGACAATAACATCAATGACAGCATCAAGAACCTTGCTTGGGCTGCAGGGTGATGTCACCAAGGAGTGTATGAATGGCATCTGGAAGAAAACACTCAAGAGGTTCGTCCATCACTTCAAAGGTTTTGCCAAGAACGTGGAGGTTGAAAAAATCAACAAGGCTGTGGCCGAGATGGCAAACAACTTTAACCTGGGTGTGGATGAGGATGACATTGGGGAGCTTCTGGAGGTGGTTCCTGAGGAATTGACCAGTAAGGTGGTGTTGGAACTGGAACAGGAACATGTAGCTGAAGAAGAGGCAAGAGAAAAGGAAACCACAGGAGAAGAAATAGAACCTCCAAGAAAATTCACAGTGAGGAGTTTAGCAGAAGCTTTCGCACACCCTACAAGCTCCTTAAAAAGTTTGAAAACATGGACTCCAACACTGAAATGTTTTCGTTAATAGAGAGGAATGTTCATGGTACATTATCTGCTTACAAGCAAATCTATGATAAAAAAAGAAATGAACAAAGCAAGCCACCATGAACATAGTTCCGAAAAGATGACACCTCCTCAGGAAGAGCCTCAGGCAGGCCCTTCACGAGGTATCCCAGAGGAAGGCATTGTTATCAGAGGAGATGACAGCTCCATGGGTGTTATTGGCCCTGAAGACCTTCCAGTAAGACAAGATGTGGAGATGGAAGACTGTCATATTGACGATCCTGACTCTGTGTAGGCCTAGACTAATGTGTGTGTTTGTGTCTTAGTTTCTAACAAAAAAGCTTAAAAAAAATTAAAAATAGAAAAAGATTTATAGAATAAAGATATAAAGAAAATATTTTTGTACAGCTGTACAATGTGTTTGTGTTTTAAAGTGTTATTACAAGAGTCAAAAAGTTAAAAAAATTAAAGTTCATAAAGTAAAAATGTTACAGTAAGCTAAGGTTAATTTACTGAAGAAAGATTTTAAAAATAAATTTAGTATAGCCTAAGTGTATAAAGGCTACAGTGTATAAAGTCTCCAGTGGTGCACAGTAACGTCCTAGATCTTCACATTCACTCGCCACTGACTCACCCAGAGCAACTTCCGGTCCTGCAAGCTCCATTCATGGTAAGTGCCCTACACAGGTGTACCATTTTTTATCTTTTATACTGTATTTCTACTGTACCTTTTCTATATTTAGATACACAAATACTTATCATTGTGTGACAATTGCTTACAGTATTCAGTACTGTAACATGCTATACAGGTTATTAGCCTAGGAGCAATAGGCTTTCCATATAGCCTAGGTGTGTAGTAGGCTGTACCATCTAGGTTTGTGTAAGTATACTCTGATGTTCACACAGTGCTGATATTGCCTGACAACACATTTCTCAGAATGTATTCCTATTGTTAAGTGATGCATTACTGTATAAGTTCTTGAGAAAAATGTTTGGACGTTTAATCTTGGAAGATTTTTTTGGCTACTTTATAAAGGAGTGTCTAAGCAGATATGACAGTACATAGAAAGTACTACTAGAGAATGTAGTTGTAATAATAAATTGTATTGGTTATTCTTACTTTTTTTGCCATTTTAGGATTTTCTATAATGTGCATCATTGGAAAACTTACCAGTAGGTGGTAGCACTGTTTAACAAATATACCCCCAAGCACAAAACAAGCAATTGTCAATGAATTATTGGCTGCAAGTGCAGCAACATTCAAATATGTCAGAATATTGGATTGTGATTCAGAAAACCTGACTCCTGGTCCCAGTTGTATTACTTATTGACCTCATCACTTTGCAAAAATAATTTAATCTCGTAGTGTTTAAATAACATTGTAAGTAAAATTGGGATAATAATAACTGTCCTGGCTTGTATTGTTTTAAGGGTAGAAACAGAAAAAAGATGAAATCATTATGGGAAGAGTAGAATGCTGTATAAATTTCTCCTTTTTTGTTGTTTTTTTCTTTATTTCTTGTTATCCAGGCATTTATTTCAATGTGTCCTCTTAAAAGGATGATACGTATAAATGTAAAATGATTTCCCATTGCTCATATGTTCAACTACTTTTTGACAAAGTTTTAACTCTATTTCATTTCTATGTAGTGTAAGATGCCAAAGTCCTGTATTTGTTGGGTCAGAGGAATGGTAGCTCTAGTCTCTGGATGCTTTTTAGTGCACAACCATTGCTTGCCTAACCTTTGCACATTTATGAACTAAAGAGGAAAAGCCCAAGGGAACCCAAATAACTTCAAGGTATTTTCTAAAGAAAATAGCAACTATTTGCACTGTCATATTTAAAGTTGTAGAGCATAGTGAGCCAGGAGTTTATGCTTACTGCATATTTACTGTGTGCAGAGAAGTGTGCTAACCACTGAAAGGATTTAAAGGTGTAGAACCCAGAGGCTTCTGAAAAATGAGGAACTTTCATTCTTTGTTTTTTTCTTTTGGCAGATACTTATTAAGTTCAATAAACCAGGCACTTTACTAGGTGCTGGAGATCCAGGCACTACAAGGCATACATAATCCTCAAAGTTGCAATTTTTGCAGGTAAGTTGCAGGCCACGTATAAACAAGAGCAACCAGATGTAGCACCTAAGGCCAGAGACAAGAGCCATGAAAAGGAATGCATAGCTGGATGGTTATTTAGATTAAAGCCAACCTGGACAAGATTGAAGGACAGAAGAGAGTCTAGTGGATGAAAGGACACCTCCAAAGGCAGATATTTGATGTGGAGGCCATAGAGTATGATAGTAGAGTATAGGCTTTGAAGTCAGAATGATCTAGAATAAAGTAATAACTCCACCACTTACAAACTAAGTGACCTTTGGCAGGGTACTGATCCCTGGTTTCCTCATCTGTAAAATGGAGATGATAGTAGTATCTATTTTATAAGGTTATTGTGAGAACCATATGTGAAAATTAGTGCACAGTAAACTCTTAACCAGGAAAGCAAAGATTTTCTTGAAGTGTATAAAATATACAGAAGAGCAGTGGATATAAGTTACTAAATGCTGGACGCTGAAGTCTGGATTTTTTATAGCAGACAACGGGAAGTATAGGTTCTTCTACAGAAAGAGTTGTCAGTGAAAAGGTATTTAAAAGGTGTTATAGCAGTGTGTACAGGGTATTTTAGAACAGAAGGAATAGAGGCAAGTGAAGGAAGGTCATCTCAAGAGTATGGATATGAGGTAATATGAGCTTACATTTGGGTAAGGCATTTGGAAAGACTTGGTGATGAATTGGATATGAGATCAAGGGGGAGAAAGGATTAAAAAGTTATTCCAATAACAAGAGCCTAGGGAGCTAGGGGGATGGTTGCTTCTTTGGCAAAAATAAGAAGTAGTTTTTTAATATGTGTGAGTAAAGCAAATATATTTATTGTTATGGGAAAGAACCAGTAAGAAGACACAAAGCACCAAGCAGGGTCCAAGATCAAGGCTGGACACTTCAGTTGGGAATAATCTGCTGACTTTCAAAGTGTTCATTGAAACCAGCTGCTATAGGGTGGTTGAAGGTAGTAGAAAAAAAAGAAAAATCACATACATATATTCCAAGAAAGGCTTTCCTTGGAACTGATAGAACATTTGAGAAAGTGATAAACTTACAAGCTTCACAGCAAGCCAAACTCTGTTTACATGAACTTGGAAGAGCGATTTCCCCTTCCTGTGTAGAGTTTTTCCCCAAGTCCTTAAACTCCCATCTTCCTTTTAACAATGTCATGAGTTGAGCTGAGTTATAATTCCTGATACCGACACGACACATTATAACTAATTTAGTATCTGGCCAAGGCATGTATGGTAATGTCAAATAGCAGGTACCTCATTTTCTATTAAATTATTGTGTTCTTCAGAAAAACTTAGTTTCTCTGAGTTTTCCATGTAAAGAGAATGGAATGTCTCTCTGGAACAAGTTGACCACCCATAAAACATACAAAAAGATGGAACAATAAACTCTCTTTCAGACACTCTGGGAAGACTTCCCTGAGATCCTATCCCTACAACTGTGTCAGACGACTATCTTCAATATTGGAAAAATATGCCACACTTATTCCTATCAGCATGCTTACAACACTGTGTTGGTATTATCTTTTTAACTGGGGCTGTGAACCTGACTAAATGCTAAGGGTCTTAAAAACAATAAAAAGGCTGTTTTGAAGAATAGCACTGTTAGGATCTAACTTATATAAAGTCACCAATTTTGCCAATGTATGCATTCTAGTAACCACTATGGTAGTGATTCATGGTGTGTAGAACATTTCCATGACTCTAAAAATTCCCTAGTGTCGTTTTATAGTCAATCCCTTCTTCCCACTCTGGCTGCTGGCAATCATTATTCTGCTTTCTATCACTGTAGTTACAACTTTTCTAGAATTAAAATGAAATGTTGCAGTATATACTCTTTTGTGTTTGATTTCTTTCACTTAGCATCATGCTTTTAAGATTCATCTATGTTGTTGCATGTATCAGTAATTTGTTCCTTTCTTTTCTTTACTAACTAAACTCCATACTTCATTTGAAATGCATTAGTTCTTCCCTAATGCCTTTTTCCAGGATCCAATCCAGAACATCACATTACATTTAGTTGTTATGTCTCTTTAGACTCCTTTGGGCTATAACTGTTCCTCAAACTTTTGTTGCTTTTGATGACCTTGACATTTTTGAGGAGTACTGGTCAGGTATTTTAGACAATGTCTCAGTTTGATTTGTCTGATGGTTTTCTCATGGTTAGACTAGGGTTAAGTGTTTTCCAGAATATAAGCACAGAGGTGAAGTGGTTCTCAATCTATCATATCAAAGGGACATTGCTGTCAACATGACTTGTCATTGATGATGTTAATTTTGATCACCTGGCTAAGGTAATGTTTTTCAGTTTTCTGTTCTGAAAAGTCTCTTTTCTCCCTTTCTATACTGTACTCTAGAAGCAAGTCACTAAGTGTAGCCCACACTTAAGCATGGGAACTCATACTCCACCTCATTAAGGGGAGAGTTTCTATATACATGGCTTGGAATCTCCTGTACAGGAGATTTGTCTCTTATCCCCTATTTATTTATATAATCATTTATTATATCAGTATGGACTCATGTATTTATTCTATACTTTGGGTTATCATCCAATACTATGTTATGTATTTGCTCAAACTGTTCTGGCTTTGGCAGTTGAGGAGTTCTTTTACTTGATAATACATTCAATCTTTCACCATTAATTATGATGTTAGCTGTAGATGTTTTGTAGATGTGCTTTATCATTTTGTGAAAGTTTGTTTCTTTTTCTTATTTGCTGAGGTTTTCAAAATTTGGAGTAGATGTTGGATTTTGGCAAATACGTTTTGTGCATCAGTTGAGATGATCACATGGTTTTTCTCTTTAGTTAGCAAATACTGTGAATTACATTCTTTTTTTTTTTTTTGAATGTTAAATTGGCCGGATATTCCTGGAAAAACTCCACTTAGTCCTGATTCTTAACGTCTTTTATATAGTTCAATTTGTTGAAAATTTTAGAACTTTTGCATCTATGTTCATGAGAAATATTGGCCTGTCATTTTCTTACAGTGTCTTTGTCTGATGTTGGTATCAGAGCCTCATAGAATAAGTTAGAAAGTATTCTTTCCTCTTCCTTTTTTTGGAAAGATTTTTGTGTAGAATTGGTATTAATTCTTCCCTAAATGTTTAGTAGAATTTGTCCTTGAAGCAACCTGGTTGGGAACTTTTAATGTAGGAAGGTTTTTAATTACAAATTAAATTTCTTTAATATATAAGGCTATTCAGGTTATCTGTTTTAACTTCAATGAGATTTGTATATATATTTCAATGAATTTGTCCATTTCGTCTAAGTTTTTGAGTTTATTTCCATAATGTCTTTCATAATATTTTATTATCCTTTTAATATCTGTACAATCTGTATTGATGCCATATCTCATTTCTGTTATTGGTAAATGTCTTCCCTTTTTTCTTGCTCAGTCTGGCCAAATATTTATCAATTTTATTGACCTTTTCAAAGAATAAGCTTTTGGTTTAGTTAATTTTTCTCTGCTACTTTATTGATATTTTTCCCCCCTCTGATATTCTTTTCTTTAATCTTCCTAATTTGGGTTTAATTGGCTCTTCTCTGTCTAGTCTTTACCTAGAAGCTTAAGTCATTGATTTCATACCTTCTTTTCTCGTATAGGCATTTACTGCTATAAAGTCTCCTTTAAGTATAGCTTTAGCAGCCTGTCACAAATTTTGTTATATTGTCTTTTCATTTTCATTCAGAGAAAAATACTCTAATTTCCCTTTTGATTTCTTATCTGAACTATAGTTTATTTAGATGTGTTATATACCATATAGCTTACATACCATAAAATTTTCCCACTTTAAGCTTAAAATCCAGTGGTTTCTTTGGTAAGTTTACATAGATATGCAACCATCATCACAATCTAGTTTGACAACATTTCCATCACCTAAAAAGATTCTTGATGTCCTTTTGCAGTAAATCCTGGTTCTCACTCTCAGCTCCTATCAATCATTAATTTACATTCTTTCTCTATAGAGTAGCCTTTTCTACATATTTCATATCAATGGAAACATAATGGGTTATTTAGAGGTATGTTGTTTAATTTCTAATATTTATGAATTCCCTGAATTTCCTTCTGTTGTTCTTTTGTAATCATATGCTTTTTTTTTTTTTTTTGTGGGGAAGACCAGCCCTGAGCTAACATCTGTTGCCAATCCTCCCCTTTTTGCTGAGGAAGACTGGCCCTGAGCTAACATCCGTGCCCATCTTCCTCCACTTTATATGGGACGCCGCCACGGAATGGCTGACAGGCAGTGCGTCAGCGGGCGCCCGGGATCCGAACTCGCGAACCCCGGGCTGCCAAGCGCGAACTTAACTGCTGCGCCACCGGGCGGCCCCTGTAATCATATGCTTTGTATGATTTTAATCCTGTTAAATTTATTGAGGCATGTTTTATGGCCTAGTATATAGTTTATTCTGGAGAATGTTCCATCTGCCTTTGAAAAGAACATGTGTTCTATGTGGTGGCTGGAGTGGTCTCTAGATGTCAGTTAGGTCAGGTTGATTGATAGTGTTGTTCAAGTCTTATATATCCCTGCTGATTTTTTGTCTAGTTGCTCTTTCCATTATTGAGAGTATAATACTGAAATCTCTAATTATTATTGTAGAAATCTTTTTTCCCTCAATTCTGTCAAATTTTTTTTTGTGTATTTTGGGGCTATGATGTTAGGTACATATGTTTATATATTTTGTATTTTCCTGTTGAATTGACTACTTTATCATTTTTTAGTCTGAAAGTGGTTTTTTGTTTTTTCCATACTTGTAGAGCCATTCCAGCTCTCTTATCGTTACTGTTTGCCTGGTATAGCCTTCCCCATTCTTTTACTTTTACTCTTTGAGTCATTGAAACTAAAGTTTGTCTCTCATAGATAGAGTACAGTTGTATTATATATGTGTGTGTGTGTGCATATGTATGTATGAATATATATGTATATATGATCTCAGTTTTACCAATTTGTGCCTTTTGATTAGAGTGTTTAATCCATTCACATTTACTGTAATTATTGGCATAGTTGGATTTATGTCAACCATTTTACTATTTACTGTTCCTCCTTTACAACCTTATTCTGCTTTAAATAGATCTTGGTCAGAGTATCACTTTTTTTTGGACTTAGTTTCTCAGTGGTTCCTTGGGAATTATAATATACATCTTAATTTAAAATTTGCTTCAGATTAATGCTAACTTAATTCCAATAAAATATTTTAACTTGGCTCCAATGTAGCTCCCTCCCCTCTCTTAACCTTTGTGCTATTATTGTCAAATATATTATATCCTTAAATATTACATGATAGAAGTTATAAAGTAGTTTTATAGTTGTCTTAGGTACTTTTCTTTTACATTTGTCAAGAGAAAAGAGAAAAATATATTCTTGCTCTCTCTTATGTTTATCTAAATAATTACTTTTACTGATACTCTTTATTTCTTCATGTGGATTTAACTTACTGTATGATGTCATTTCCTTTTTGCCTGAAGGATTTTGTTTAGTCTTCCTTGTAAGGGAGGTTTGCTAGGAATGAATTCTCTCAGTCTATAATTATTTGGAAATGTTTTTATTTCTCCTTTATTTGTGAAGAATAGTTTGAATAAAGAATTCTTGATTGCCTTATTTTTTATATTATCTAGGCCTTAGTATTGCTAGGAGAATCTGGCCTGGTTCTCACAAGTAGTCTACCATATTCTTCTATTGAGCATAACAATTTCATAGAACACCAGCATCAGTAAGTCACTCTGTCACCATAATGGATCTAGACAAACAAAACTACTGTGTAGGTGTGTATGAACATAGATAAAAAAGAGAAGATTGCCCAAACCACAAAAATGCTCAGATATTAATATAGTTAATTATATGATTAATATAGTTAAAATGAATAACTCCTTCTGCTTTACTAACTATAGGTTAGCCTTATTTCATTCTTCTCATTTCATAGATAAGAATTTTCAAGATATAATTATAAAATTTCCCCTACTTCATGACATCATTTAATCCTTAGCCAAGCCCTACTTTCTTGAGTCCTTTTCCAAATCACGTGACACCAACCCAAATCCCATGACAGCCTCTCACAGAGACATTGCATGTTTCCTCGTGGTATGTGGTCTTCTCCATTGCAATGAGTTATAAATCCAACTTTGTTCAACTATAGATGAGTTCCTAGTCTTTTGGGCTTAAGGGCATTGAGACCTGAATTAAAGGATGAAAGTTAGGATGGGCAAAGACATACCAGTTAAATGCAACTAAAACTAAATTGTGGATCATAATATTAATATCAGAAAAGTTTTAATTTAAGGCAAAGCATTAAATTAGGTTAACACAGGTAAATAGCAAAGGATGAAATATATAATAAAGATCTAATTTGAAGATCTATAAGTACTCAAAAGTGGCATAAAAGTGGAAAAAAACTCCTGAAATAGTCTTGCTCTAGATCAGTGGTCAGCAAACTTTTTCTGTCAAAGACCAAATAGTAAATATTCTCAACTTTGCAGACCAGATCTCCGTTGCAACTACTCAACTTTGCCATTGCAGGGTGAAAACAGCCATAGACAATACACAAACAAAGGGACATGACTGTGTTTCAAGAAAACTTCGTTTATAGACACTTAAATCGGAATTCTTATATAATGTCCACGTGGCACAAAATATTTTGATTTTTTTTTAATAACTGAAAGACATAAAAACCATTTTTAGCTCATAGGATGTACAAAAATAGGCGATGGATCAGAGGTGGCCTGTGTACCTTGCTTGCTGCACCTCCTCCACATAATTGTATGGCGCACCGCCTCATATCTTTAATGTCACCTGCTCAGTAAGAACCCTGATGATCTTTTAATAACAGCATCCGCCCCCATCCCCTTCTCTACTTTTTATTCCCCTGTTGGACTTATAATAATTGAATGATCTGTTTTAGTCATTTGTTTATTGTTTGGCTAGAATGTACACTCTTTGAAAGTTAGAATTTTTGGGTTTATTTACTACTTCATACCGATGCCTACAAGTGTGTCTGATGTGTTGTATGCACTTGGTGAATATCTATGCAATGAATAAATCAGAACCCCTGGGAAGAATCACATGGCAGCTGATGACAATAGACACCCGGGTAAAGGGCTAGTCATTTTCAGTGTCTCCAGGTGGAGAACACACGTGGGAGATGCCTTTACCTCACAGTCATGAGAACACTCAGGAAACATCTTGGGGAAGCCAAGGGCAAGGGCATAAGAGCTAAAAGATTGAACTTTGACTCAATGGTATGTGATATCAGAAGAGATTGTTCAAATTAGGAAATTCAGCCTAAAAATCCAGTTTGGATTAAATTTGTTTTTCCCTAGTACCTAGTTGGTGAAAGTTTATAGGGAGTATTATATCAGTTATAGATAAAAACTGCAATTTTATTGCCTCTGAGTTGTTGTACCAGTAATTTCTTGGTACTGCTTTTAATAAAACAACAACGACAAAAAACTAAAAGAAGGGTAGAAAGAATATGCTAGTGCTTGCCTTGCAGGAGAACTGGGTGTTTAACTGATAGGAGAAATTTTCATTTGGATTGTTTGAATAGCATTTAAGGGGAGGCTCTAATACTCCTACATGCGAGTCTTAGAATGCTAATCTGATTTGAAGATGGGGAGGCATAAGGCTGCTTTTGTATCTGTGTTTGCATGGCAAACACACTTTTATCACTTAAAGGGTTGGCTTAGGAGGTGTGATGGACATCATGGGGGACTAAAGTCACTTCAAACCATCTTTTAGGGTTCAATATAATGATTTGCATGTTTTCTTTCATTTTCAAAAGATTAAAAAAACTTTTTAAAGTGTACATAAAAAGAGAAAGTAGATCAAAGTATACAAATCAGAATGTCAGAAATCCAGGAAAAATGTTTTCCAATTATCTTTGTCCTTTTTTTGTAAAATAAGCAAGTGTTTTTCCCATTTCCTTATAAGCCTGATAAATAGGCAAAGTTGTTATGAAGTTTTCCTGCAGATCTACTGTTAGGCAGTGTAAGACATTCCAAGTATATACACTCCTGGTTTATGGAATAGCCTCTGCCTGTAAATGGGAGGACAGAATTCTGAGGCCAGAGTTTCCCACTTTGTCTTTCAGAGGATCTACCGCTTGTTTCCTGATTCAGAACAAACAGAATTGGGTTGGCAAATCACGTGCATCCAGAGAGAAGTCTGTTAATATAAAGGCAGGGAACACTGGCTGCAGTAGGATGAGGAGGAGCAGTGGAGAACGTGGCAAGCTGAGGTGTAGCACCACCATAGAGGAGCACAGCAGCCATTCAGTAACGGTTAAATGGCCATTTAACTACTAAAGAGCATTCAAAACACGGGCTTGGTCTTGCCAATCTTCCAATTTATTAAGAGAAGATAGACGTCTAGATTTGTATGAGCTCTATCCAATTTTTAAATGTCAATCAGTAATTCAAGATATTTTTACATGCTACGTAGGTCTAATAAAATACCATGTTGCACTTAATCTTGCTTCCATCTTGAAGGGACCTCTGAACGAGATGATTAAGTTATTTTCTTTCAGATGATTGTAAAGCTACAGTGCAGGACGAAGTCTATCGCCTCTGGGAGTATCTTTCCCATTCTGCTCATACACTGTCATTGCTAAGGAAGAACAGGAAAAAAGTGGGGTGGGATGAGTCATTTGTGTTCCTGGAGTCTTGAGTTGAGATTCTGAATATCTGGATAAATAGATACAGGCATAGGCATAGGCATAGATATAGATATAGATGATATAGATATAGATGATATAGATATAGATGATATAGATATAGATATAGATATAGATATAGATGATATAGATATAGATATAGATATAGATATAGATATAGATATATAGATATAGATATAGATATAGATATAGTTATATTCACTTCTTGCTCTTGTGACCCTCTTCCTTGGCAATGACAGTCTATTAGCGGGATGGGAAAAATAACTTCAGATACTGTAAACTTTATATCACAGTATACCTCTGCAGCTATGTGAAAGAAAAAAACTGATATTCAAAAAAAGTTAAAAGTGATAGATAACCGTAACTAAAATAGTGCCATTGAAACCATGCTTCCAGAACAATATAGGCTAAATAGACAATTGAAAACTTGCAAGGGGAATGAATCTCATTCACAGCATGGTTTCTATGAGAATAAATTCCAAGTGCTAAACTATTTATAGTCCAAGGAATACTTAAAATATAGCCCTTTCACAGACTGGAGGATGCCTGTGGTCGCTTCTCCCAGAGAATAAGATTTGGCTACAAGAAAGATTTTCACCATTTTTGAAGCTTAGTGTAGTTATTAAGCCAAGTTACTTAAAAAGGAAAGAAAGAAAATATGAGCTGTGGGTGGCATATAGAATCTACCTGGGCACCTTACAAACACAGGACCGTATTGAATTTGAAAAAACTCTGACATTTATATTTCCTTTTCTCCTGACTTCTGATAAGAAATTTCCCTGTTCTTTTAGGGGCTATTTGATCAGGCTCAGCGAGAATGACCCCACATAGACCTAACAGGGACCTGTGGGCAGCCGACTAAATTTCACAGGCAATTCATCCACGCCTTCCTTCTTCTGATGCATAATTTTCCTCCCGAACTGCCACTTTCTGGAGGCTGAGAAAAGTTTTCAGTACGTGTCTATATCCCTAGAAATGTGTCAATCTTGGATAACACATTTCCCTAACCCTAACTTGGATATAGTAGCTCTGTTTACTATATATGTGAATGTGAAGATAAATTTCCATTTACTTTATGGGTGTTTCTCATTTGTCAGTAAGTCAAGACCATACCTTAAATTTTTAACATTTTAAAAGCTTTTTCATATGTTTCTTCCTAATATTCAAGTGCCAAGTAAGCAATCATCTTTTAGCAAAAAATAATTAAGTGCTTATATTTTGCTATTTTCTGTGTAAAAATAATCAAAATGTGTGCCGTTCTTGCTTTATTGCAGCCTGTGAGTTCAGACAACACACTAAAGGGCTATTCGTTTCAGAAGACAGAAGTGTCCACTCATCTCCAGGCTTGAACTGTCGTTACGGTTTTTGACTTGCTTTGAAATGCTGTTCTAGATTATTGTAGATTTTCAGGCTTCACCCTTCCACAGTCCTGGTGTAAAGTGGAGGTAGACCTTTTTTTTTTTCCCTTGGTGAGGCAGATTAGCCCTGAGCTAACATCCATTGCCAATCCTCCTCTTTTTGATGAGGAAGATTGGCCCTGAGCTAACATCCGTGCCCATCCTCTTCTATTTTATATGTGGGATGCCTTCCACAGTATGGCTTGACAAGCAGTGTGTAGGTCAGTGCCCGGGATCTGAACCCTGGGCCTCCAAAGTGGAGCATGTGAACTTAACCACTATGCCACTATGCTACTGAGGTAGATCATCTTAATACCAACCAGCTTAATCACATTCCCCTGTGCATGCTAGCTCTTTCAGCAAGCAAATAAAGTCCAGTTTCAGATTTTCAAGCATTATCCAGTCCCTATGTTTATATAAGAAATCATGCTCTTGAAAGAAAGATAACTTTTTAAACAAATTCAGTTTCTTTTCCCTTTATATCTAATCCAAAGCTGCCTCTCCTATAAGACCATATTTTCCAGTCCCTTATTAGGAAACTTAAAAAATTTCTTTTTTCAAGAAAGATTTTGCTCAGTAGCTGTTTGGATGTTGTGTTCATCAGCTCCACACATCTCTCTATTGCCTGTCTAACCTTCACCTATCTGCCCAGCTCATCTCCTCATATAAAACTGTGTCTCCGTCTTCCCAAGAACACACCTCAGAAAGATGATGTATCTCAAATGCATGCTAAACAACTCCCCCTTGAATATTCAAATTAGAAACCTTATTCATGGAGGGTTATAGAAAGAATTATTCTGAGTAAAACTCTGCCTTAGTGTGCCTTAAGAACTCTCCTAAGAAGTGCAGTCAGCGTTTTGTTTCTCCTCCTCTTTTTTTAAAAGCAATCTCACAAAGAAAATGCTTACTTTAAAATTTGTCTGAAAATACAAGCAGAAAATGAACCTGAATGAAGGATGTGGTGGGGAGAATCATGGCCCCCTAAAGACATCCATGTCCTAATCCCTGGAACCTGTAAATGTGTCACCTCATGTGGCAAAATGGATTTTGCCCATGTGATTAAATTAAGGACCTTGAAATGAGGAGATGATTCTGGATTATCCGGGTGAACCCGGTGTAATCACAAGTGTCCTCTTAAGTGAAAGGGAGGTAGGAGATTCGCTGTCAGAGTCAGAGATTTGAAGATGCCTCTGGCTTTGAACATGGAAGAAGGGCCACAAGCTAAGGAATGCAGGTGGCCTCTAGAAACTGGACAAGGGAAGCAGATTCTCCCCTAGACCCTCCAGAAAGGAAGGAGGCCTTGCTGACACCTTGACTTTTAGCTCAGTGAGACCTGTGTCAGACTTTTGACCTCCGGAAATGTAAAGTAATTTGTGTTCTTTTAAGCCACTTAGTTTATGGCAAATTGTTTACAGCAACAAGAGAAAACTAATACAAAGGGGTGTGGAGACTTTAGAATTCTTTAGCAAAGAGTGTGATTGTAACGTGACTATTTTAATTTTTCAAATAGCACAGAAGCTGTTTGCCACATTACATTATGTAGGTCCTGCATGTATGTGTATTATATATAATGGCAAACATACATATGAGAGTAGATTATATATATATATATATATATATGCCAGAAATTATAATTTTCTGAAAATATTTTAAAGTTGAAAAAAATGCTACTTTAAGATATGTCGAGATGATAATTACCCATCTTGGTTTCAGAATCCGTTTGGACCAGTAAAATAGAACACAAAGCATACTTACTGACGTCGTAACTTAGAGCTCCTAACCTGTCTCTGCAGGTCCACACCAAGCATCCCATTCAGCTCCACAGTAAGCCAGCTATTACAGTCACCAACCACTATACAGACACTTGGAGTTTGGGTAAGATTCCAAATAATTCATATTTCTTCATAGTCTGAAAATTACTTCTAAAACTTTTACTCCCTGTAGATAAAATAGTTAACATAAAAATTCAGAACCTCTGTAAGGTAAAAGTTTTCCTGAGTTTCTTTTTTATCAAGGAGTTGTGACAATTGACTTAATATTTAATTAGGATTTATATAATTTGTTTTAAAAATGTCTGTTTTTAGTGAACCCAAGACACTCATTTACGCTCCTAATCTCTTTTGTTGTGTTATTCTTAGCTTTTTGTCCAAGCCGTTTATTAATTAAATATTATTGAACATCCATTTTGGGTAATACTGGGTAATAATAACTTTGTAAGTGTTTAACTGTCAAATAATCGATGAACTGGTCAAACAACTTTGTTTATAATACCATTATCTTACTTATAGCATAATAATAATGATAATGATAAGGCTAAATGGTTCAATTATATTCTTAGGTTCTTAAGAAACCTAAGAATGTTCAAATGGTTCTTAGGTTCAGACATAACCTAACAATTATTGTTTTTGTAAAGATAGTACAGGCTGTCTATAAAATTTAAATAAAATGAAAGAGTACAAAGAAGAGAGCAAAATATGTTATTTCAAATATTGATCTATTGCATATATTCAGATAGAAAGATAAATAGGAAAATGTAACAATGGAATGATACTGCACATGATATTTTAATAAGACTTTAGATTCTGTTTCACCTAAATGTAATAGATGATAACTAAACATGGAATTAAAGCAAATGCTGAGGTTTGGTAACTGTTTCTTTACCACAAAAGCTATTAATTTTTTAAAAAGTGTTTTAAGGTCTTGAAAAATTATTAGAAGGACATTTAGGTTGGAGTTAATAGTTTTCCAAGTCCAATATCAAAACTTGACATTATTAATGTATTCCTTAATGATAAGAAAAGGTGTTCTTATACCTCTATTTCCTCACTTGCCTGTGGCAGACAGACCCTAAGATGGCTCCCACTTCTCCCCACCTCCTGGTACTCTTGCCCATGTGCAAGCCCCTCCTTTTGAGTGTGGATGTGACCTTTGATCTACATCTAACCAACAGAACACAGCAAAAGTGATACGATGTTATCTCCATGATTATGTTACATAAGACTTTAATGTCCTTGTTGCTAGGACTCAGTTCCTTGCAGACTGTTGGACCAAGAGCCTCAGTTTCTTGCTGGCTATTGGCCAGAGCTACCCTCAGTTTCTTCCTCATGGGCCTTTTTATAGGACAGCCCACAAAATAGCTTCTTGATTCATCAAAGCCAGCAAGGGAGAGAGTTTTAGTAAGATGAACAAATTATTTCACTTGTGGGTGTTTTTATTTCTAAGAAATGAATGAAACTGACTTCTAAGTCTCATTCTATCCTTAAAATTCACCCTATTGCTTACCCTCTAGGTTGGAGATTAGAGATGAGAATGGAACCTGGGTAGTGGGGGTCTCAGAGGTTGGTTACACATTACATACTACTTGGCAGGCAAGCTACTTAAAACCAGGAATCATATTACTTTCATACTTGCTCATCTCTTAAAAAGCCATCAATCACTTGAGTCAATCCCCTGGCTGCCTGATAGTTTACTTGTATTTTGAAGAATCTGCATTAAAATTTTCTGAGTTCATTTTTAATTCCAGTGGTCATAGTTGTTTAATTTCAAACAGTGAAAGATTTATCTGCTTAAAACTGGAACTGAATTTGTGTAGTTAACATTTGCAACTTTTGCCTGACCTACATCCTTTTTCCCGGTGTAGGTTTACTTTCTGTAATTACATTTGATTTTGGTTAAGCTGTCAATCATGTGGCCCCACGTCCCCTGCTTGGGGAGGGTGGGAGCATGAGCCAGTGTGATGAAGCCACAACAGAGACCAGACTGAGAAGTATTCATGTACTCGGGGAAGACCAGAGTCATTTTGGGAATTTCTGTGAATATTGGGGAAAATATTAGCTGGTTTGAGTCAAGTTTCTGTCACTTGCAACTGAAACTGTGACAAATATAATTTGTTTTGCATTTGGAAATCTAGATAATAAACACCTGTGCTTTTGGCTTCTCCATTAAATTAGATGTATTTGATTTGGTTCCCTGATAATTCTACCCTAACAGTTATATTTTGGTTCCTGAAATGAGGATGTGTGAGTGGATCTTTTATCCAGTGTTCCAGATTGCATGATAAATCCAGCGCTCTCTGTCTTCAATGACACATGGAAATTTATTTAATGTAGTTGAACACCTTTATAATTTTTAAGGCATAAATGATCCTCACATTCAAAGGCTATTTGTTCTTAATAGTCTAAACCATGTTTATTTTTTGTAATGATTAAAGTAATAATGCATGTATATTTAACTTGTGCAAAACCATGAAATTTTAAGTAGAAAGTGAATGTTTCCAGTATTCAGGATGGACTTTATGAGATGAAGTGGTCAGAAATATCTGTCAAATATAATACCACAGAAATAAAACAGTGATTTTACGTTTGCCCCGAATATTTTGATATAGTTGTATCAAAATAACTCTCTCCAATTTCCTTGCTTTGTAAATATTGGCTGTAAAACTCTAAAACCTATGCTTTTAAGCATTGTGTCACTTCACTTCATAAGTGCTTAGGGAATATTTGTTCTTTATTATCAGAAAATGGATATTAAAGGAAGGCTTGCTTAGTAAATTTATAAATTTCAATCTTCGTGTTGCTGTTTTACCTTCAGACACTACCCATCCTTTAACCTAGCCTCTTTATTCACTCATTTTCCTTCCTCTATTCATTCACTTACTAAACTCATATTTATTGAGGACCTACTGTATGCTACACATTAGAAATATAGCAGTTAATAAAGTCGATATGAGCTTCACCTTAAGCAATGATAGTCTCTTTAGGGAAACAGACACAAGCATATATAAAATTCCTGCCCAACAAGTCTGTGGAGACTCAATGAGCTATATAAGTATATGAAATGTGGGAGAATGGACAGGGAAGATATCCATGAGGATGTAACACTTGGGCTGAAAAGTGAAGAAGGCATGAGAGGAATTGAGGGGAAGAGACAGGAGGAGTGTTTGAGGTGGAAGGAAGAGCATGTTCAAAGACACAGGGAAGGGAGTACACGTGTCACTTACTAGGGACTCAGAGAAAACAAGGGTGGCAGGAATGGAAGGTGGGGGGCTTCATGGTGCCCGATGATCCTGGGGAGAGACTGTGAAAAGCCTTTTACTCCACGTTGAGAAGTGTTTTGGTTTATCTGGAAGCAAAGGGAAATCATTGAAGTTTCTAGGGTGATGTGTTCTACTTTGCGTATTGAAAAGAAGACACTTTCCGTGGTGTGGGGAAAACTAGCAGAAACAAAAAAACCCTCAAAAACACAACTGGCCTTGTCTCCAGAACTACAGCCAGTAAACTTTTGCACTAGTTTAGGAAAAAAGATGATGATACCTTGGACTGGGGGTTGAGGGGGTGGTGATGGTAGACATGGTAGAGATGGACTAGATGAGAAGTACATAGATCTGAGAAAGATTTATGAGGTAAAATCCATCATACTTGGTGGTGGGCTAGATGTGAATGAAGGGTAGGAGGAAGAAGCTTCAAGAATGATTATTAGTATTTTAGCTTTGTGCAACTGAATGGATACTGCTATCTTTAACTTAAGGAAAGAAACATTCTCCTCTAACGTTTCAAAATTTTAGGATCACTTTTAAGTGAACTGTCTCCCTTTCTTTAACCTGATCAAAACCTCCATGTCCTCCTAGAGTTCCAGTAGTTACTATAACTTGGGTGGAATCACCCAGACCAAATTAATATAAGCTACCATGGGAATGACTGATTGACCAGCACCACCTGCTAGGGTAATATGCATTTTTTAAAAGGAGACTTGTTAGCTGATATCTCAGACAGTGCCACAGAAGGAAATAAAGCATTTTGGATATTATAGGGCAGAAATCTGGGGGCATAGGTTATTCCTAGTGTTTCTCATTTCCTGTCATTCAGGTTCATCATGAAAACATGATAGATGTCCCTAGATGTCACAAGAATAAGTGTTTTGAGATTGTATACTCTTTGTCTCAATAGACTCCTAATTCAGTATTCTACATTATTCACCCATAGTAGGAGTTTTAAAATACCAACTATTCATCATTCCAAATAACTGACATATTATTGAGTATAAGCAAGGTGTAAATAGAAAAACATACTATTAAATCTCATATCACTGTTACTTGTTCATTAATATGAATTTGAGAATTCCTTTTCCTTTTTTCCCCACTAAACTTAAGAAAGACCAAGCTTAACTCTGTTTGATTTATTTTTTGAAATGTTTAAACCCAAGATGGACGTGGATCATTGAAACTCTGAGCATCGTGATCCATTTATTTTAAAGTTGATGTTTCTTGTAATCAAGTAATTCCTGCTCGTGTTAGAAAAGAGAAAAAAGTAATTTGTGGTTGTAGAATATAGGAGCTTAATACTCTGCTAGAGGAGGTGTAGACAGGGCAGGCAGCCATTTCGACAGAAACCTGGGACGAGTTTGCTGACTTTGTCAGCAAATCTATTCCATTCCGGGCATGTATCCCAAAGACACTCTCTCCTGGGCTCCTAAGGGAACCTGTGTGAGGATGTTTGCTGCAGTGCTGCCTGCAGGAGGCGGGTGCTGGAGGCCAGTTGGGGGCATGGAGAGCTGAAATGGGTGTATGTAAATGATGCACTCTAAAGCATAATGCTCAAGGGAAAAAGAAACAACAGAATAAAACATGTAACCCAATACCATTTATTAAAGTATGTGCACACAAAAAACAACACCGTTTTCAGAAGAGTGCACAGAAATCAAAAGATACCCCATAAACACATTAAAACAGTTGTCTGTGAAGGAGGACAGGGGCACGGCAGTAGGGAATAAGGATAAAAGGGAGTTAGTAGCTACATAAACAAGAGGGGGCGTGGAACAGACCAGCAGTGCTAGTGTCCAGTGCACCGAGGCATCGGGTTCATTCCTCCTCTCGTGAGGTCCTTGCTTCATGGAAGATATAAACGCTTGTATTAGAAACTACGTAAAGGTGCAAAGAAGGAAATAGGATTTCCCTGCTATACTACTGTTTACGAATTCCTGTTTAGATGTTGCTTTCCAATATATTACAATGCATATTTCTTATTTATTTTAATGGATTTTTAAGAAAATAATAAATTTACGATTTTATCTTTTTTTTCACATGAGTACAGAGTAACAGGTAATGAAGTATAGTATAGAGTTTTCTAATTTTGGCATTTAATAGCTTTGTTATCTTGGGCAAGTTGAATCACCCTCCTTGTCACAGTTTCTTTATCTGTAAAAGTGGGATGATTTCCTCCTCCCAAGGTGGAAATCTGAAGGTTAAATGAGATCATGCCTGTAATGTGCCTAAGATGCTGCTGGCACAGAGACTGAGCCATTATTGCTTCCATAAGCATTTCCTCATACTAGTCTTAAAAAATAGATGCATTTTAATGTTTCCATTACACTAAACACCCAACTCTCTTCTTGGACATTTAGATTGCTTTGAAAATTCTATTACTCTAAATAATAATTTTAAGCACACCTGTGTGCTTAAAATTTTATCGTATCTAATTTCCTTAGGAGATTTGTAATTATTGACAAAATGTTATTGATGTGTTTAAGGCTTTTGATAACATAATGCTCTGTATTCTCTAATAACATACTAATATATATCCTCAACCCAAGTTTTTCTAAAACATAAATTTATTATTTTTCTTTTTCAACTTTTCTCTGTCATTGCCTTTGTCCTTTCTTTCTGAAAGATTTGACTCATATAAAATACTATTTTTATATTCTCACCTTTTTTCCTCTACTGTGCATCCTTGAGTTCCAGATGCTCTTATTTGTTTGGGAATATAATTCCATATGCTTGATAAGAGTTATATTCTGTCTTTTACTGGAAAAAAAAAAAGCATGTAATTGGGAATATTTTTCCTAAATCACTTTTAACCTTAAGTTATGAAAATCACATTTTTATTTCTTTTAGCCTTTTTGGGAAAACCTTGAATGCTGTATATTATATCTAAATTTTACACAATGTAGAGATAGATTAATTTGCTTTGTTCTAATAAATATTATTTTAGCATTTTGATTAAGTATACTTTAAAATTTTTATGTAGAATTGGCCATTCATTCATAGATTTCATATGTAGTATTTAGGATAGCAAAGTAGTGCTTAAGATAACTTCTTAGTCTATTCGAAGACATCATCTATAATACTTATAATTTAACCTCAATGCCAAGACAACCAGGAAAATTTGCTTAGGTATCTTTCTTGCATCTCTAGGTAAAATAGACAAGATCAGGGTGTACACTCATCATGGGGTAAATTTATGCACAGTAATTAGTTGGCCATCACTTATTGATCCTAGAGTGTGGGAAGCAAATTATGTGGGCTACAATAGGAGAATGGGAGATAATAAAAGGCATATCCCTCGCCTTGCCTTCTGAAAACTTGTAATCCTGTTGGGGGAGATAAGACAACATACTGGAAAAGAGAAATAAGGTTATAAGGTAGCACATGTGATGTCTGAGGAATGGAAGAGAGAGTGCTGTAGGACGTCCATTGAGAAAAGCTACAAACCGGAGGGGTCAGAGAAAGTGTGATGCCAAAGCTGAGGTTTGAGGACCAAGTAGGATTTAGATGAATGAAGAGAAATCGGGAGGGTGTGTGCAGTGGATAAGAGTGGGGGTGGGAGTGTTGGAGGTAGAAAGGAGGGTCGTGGTAGGTCATAGTGTTCGAGGAATCCTAGTGGTGTGATTGAACTGGACAGCAGGAGGCAAAGCCCGCACTGAGGCCTCATGGTGAAATGGGGCTAGGTTATAAGGCTGAAATCCCTCCTTACAACACAGAGCTCTCTACCTCACCTGTGAGGGAGCACTCTCCAAACAGTCCAAACTTGCAAGTTTGTCAGGGAATCAGTTTTTCCACTAGATGGTTTACAAATGAAAACCAACGACGTTTCTCTACTTGGTATTAGATGTGGGTTTTGACTTGTTCAGGAATAATTTCTTTTCTTCAAGATACTATCTATTCCAAGTAATGTTTCAGGGAGCAAGTGAGGGAGGGCAGGCGGGAATGAAAGGGAGTGAAGAACCAAGGGTGGCAGGAAAAGCCCTAATAAACAAGGCTGAGAGCAAGTGGGCTGTGGGTTCACTAGAGGCGTGTGTTCCATGAAAAGTCCTCACAGAAAATGAGATTAAAACCAGTGAGATTATGCAGATAGAAATCAAACTGGGACTTAGAATTTCCAAGAGATTGACAACCTAATGACAGTGGAAAGAACAAGAGCCCCGTCCCTACAAAAAAGCCCACTAGGAGCCAACTTCAGCCAGGAAAATCAAAGGGACAGGGTGCTGCTTCAGCATTTTTATTCATTCTTAACAAAATGAGAATCTTATCAGTAAATTTCAAGGCATGATTGATGAAAACGGGATAAGCATTTAACATAAATTACTCGAGTTCTGTTGTAGCAAAGCAGTATGTGTGGTCAGCTTCTGTGCTTGATTGTTGCAGGGCTGGAACTTTTGCATTGCTTGCCTTATGTCTTCTGTTAAATTACAGAGCTTTGGCTGGAAATGGAGAAGGCTGATGCCTCGGTAGTGGAGTCTTTAATCTGAGTTTACATAGTTTGCTTGTGGCAGTCCTAAAGAGGACAGTTAGGTTCTAGAGCTTTCATTAAGTATGCTTTAGAGATTTTATATCGAATTGGCCATTTATTTATAGTTTTCAGGTATAGTATTTAGGATAGTAAAGTAATGTTTAAGATAACTACTTAGTCTGTTGGAAGACATCATCTATGATATTTGTAATTATAGATGTTAGCTTTAGAAAAGAACTGTTTTTGGTTCACCTTTAGGAAGATGACCATTCATTCACATAGATTCAAAATATCATAAGAAAAAAATAAGAACTCTGAACATTTTTAATCTAGGCTTTCATTCAATGAATTCAGATTTATTCAGCAATGCCTACATTCTGTTGGCTGCTGTTGGTTTAACTATTTGTAATGTGAGTTTGAACAAGGTAATGTATGATATCCCTCATTATCTATATTAGATATTGGCAATCTTTTTTCTGTAAAAAGCCAAAGAATAAATATTTTAGGTTTTCCAGATGGACTAGATGGTCTCTGTCACAACTACTCAACTCTGGTATTGTAGCCCAAGAACAGCCATAGACAATGAGTAAATGAATGGGTGTGACTGTGTCCAATAAAACTTTACAAAAACAGGTAGTGGGCCAGATTTGCCCAGCAGACTGTATTATGCTGACCCTTGATCTGTTTTTTAAAAGAATCTTAAATAGAGACATAAGTGAAAGAAACAATTGGGTAGTTCAGAGTTTCAGGCCATAGTTCCCATTATACTTTTCTATTACTGGTGCTAAATTAGTATGATTTTTAAAAATGTGTATGAATTATAGTATTTAGAAAAAACTCCATTGCAATTAATATGTGCAAAAAGATAAAACTTTTTCCATTTTAATATTGCATATTTATCGGCCAGAAAAAAATGTGATTTTTCTAGAGTATGTATGATATATATAAGCTTTTACAGTTTCCGCAAATCCTAACAATATCTTAATTTTCTTATTTTACTTTGTTAAAATTGTAGGACAAGACTTCACTAGAAATTGGACATATTTTCCTGTAATGTCAGTGGAAATTGTTGGCAGGGGGTGGGCGAACCTGGAAAAAAGACAGCAGGAAAAGAAGGGAAGGAATCATTAACATTGCTTAATGCCTTTGCTGTTTTTGAGAATTGTAGGTAAAACTGTAGACAGAGTGAGTGGATTGTGTGAAAGTGGTAAAAGATGGGTATAGAAAGTGAGGGGATGTTATGGTTTTCTTTATGACAGGAAAGAAAGGAAGAAGGGTGGGAACATTTTTTCAGTGCATCTATGTCTTAGGCATTGTGCTAGAGGGTTTTTTTGTTTTGTTTTTTGGAAACTTAAAAGCAACTCTGCAAGGCGGATATTTTTATCTCCATATTTGCAGCTGAGAAAACTGAAACCCAGAAGTGAACGTCACAGTTAGTAAATAGCTGAGCCAGTATTGAAACATGACCCATATAATTACAAAGCCCAGACTCCTTCCACTGTACTACATCATACATATTTGATCCACTAAAGCAATGGAATGTCTGAGGGAGACATCGGCATCTTTGAGAAGTTTGGTGATGGCTTCCTCTGCAGTCTGGATTGCCTTTAGGAGATGGATGGCTTTCCTAGCATGAAGGGAATGATGTTTTTCAGGAATTGCAGAGGCCAGGTAGTGGCCCTTAACTATCTGAGGCAAGGTGGACATAATTACTTCAAGTGCTTTGACTCACAGATATCTGCAGATGGCTAATAGAGTCTGGCAAACAAATGGTGAGATAAATGACTAATTTGGATGTGACTTGGCTTGTCTGACAAAAAAAAATATCAAAACTTGGCTAGCAGAAGGCTGATGTCAGCCACTGCAATTGGAAAAATCAGTTCTTCACCCAGTTTCCAGATCAAAGCCAGTTCACTGACCCAGAACCCACTGATTGAAGATCCTTCTGGAAGGAACTTGCAAAGCCACAACAATATATGTGATAAACATTCCTCTGATTCATTCTCAAAGGAATGTACAGCTATTTACCAAGTTAACCATGCACTGGAGTAGGTGGAATCTTAGACCATTTGAGGATTCTTGTATTTGATTTCTGAGCTGATGCTGCTACCAGGAGATCGGAAATACCACCATGGTTCTCCAATTAGACAGGAAGCTATGGAGATATTAAATGGAGTTTTGGCACAAGTTAATCTTACAGTGGTTCAAGTGTGAGTACCTGTGTATAGGGAAATAGGGATACACACACTGACTCAGTAACTGACAGAAGCCTCACATTTTTTCACTGACCTATGAAGTAATACCTAATAAGGGCCAAGTAGAAAGGGCCAAATGGAAAACTTTCCATCCTTTCAAAAAAATAAGTCCGAAGCATAATCACATTTTACCAGGAATTTCAAGAGATTATCCCAATCTTCAAAGACTTAAAGGATATAGGAGTAGTGGTTCCCAATACACCCCTTTTAATTCACCTATTTGCCCTGGCGGGGGGAGGAATCTGGTAGATGATGGTAAATGTCTATTAACTGATCCAAGTACTAGTCCCAATCCCAGCTGCTATACCGGACCTGATATTTTTACTGAAACAGATTAACAAGGCCTCTAGCATTTGGAATGTGCTATTCATCTGTTGAATGCATTCTTCTCAATTGCAGGAGGATCAACATCAACTCTCATTTACATGGGGAAGCAAGAAACATTTATACTCTTGCTTTGGGCTATATTCATTCTCTCTGATTTATGTCATGACAAAGTTTGCAGGGACTTCTGTCATTTTGATATTCTACAGAACATCACGCTGGTAAACCATATTGATGGCATTGTGCTAATTGGACCAGGTAGCAGGAGGTGGCTAGTATTCAAGAAGTGTTCTAGAAGTACTAGAAAGACACGTGGGTTCAAGAGGGTGGATAAACCCTGTGAAGATTCAGGGGCCAGACATATCGGTGAAGTCTGTAGTTTGGCAGATCATCCCTACTACTTACCACTAATAACAAGACAGGATATACTGCATTTGACAATAATGCTCAGTCCTACTTATTGAGTGACTTGGAAGATTGTCAAGTTACATTGGGGCCCAGAGTAAGGAGAAAGGTCTACAACAGGTTTTCTACCTTAGAATATCTGATGTTTCTAGAGGTTTCCTTGATAGAAAATGGGGCTTGTGGTATCTATGGCAATTCCCAGTAGAGGGATTTCCCACAGATTTTTAGAATTCTAGAGCAAGGTCTTTCCTTCTGCAGCCAAGAACTGCTCACCATTTCAAAAACAGCTCCTGGTATATTATTAGGCCTTGGGAAAGACTGAGTGCCTGACCGTGAAACACTAAATGACTATGCAGCTGAAACTTCTTATCATGATCTGAGTTTTATTAAATCCAATATTAATAATTACTTTGGGATATACTAGAATTATAGTTTAGAATTAGAATCTGGCATATACTAGAATTATCCCAGACAAATTGGGATATGAGATCACCCTACTTCTGGGTGATATCCTATGATCAACCAAAAGAGAGGGAAACAATTGTGTCTAGTTCTTAGATCATAAATTGAAAACCGTATTGGTGCTAACCGTAAGTGACTTCTGACACCACTCAGGCCATTGGAGAAAGGAAATTCCCCTAGGAGACAAAACTGTGACCTGTATGCTTGATATGGATATACATTTCACTGTATTCCTGTATACTTGCATGAATGAAAAAGTAGAATGAGGTATGGATATATGTGGACACCTGGGAGGTGACTAATGTCTTGGCTCATTGGTCAGGAGCCTTGAAGGTATAAAATTGAAAGACCAGAGTCAAGGACATCTGGGAAATTGGATTGTGGATGGTCTCATGAAAGTGGTTACAAGACAAGGATTTTTGTGCTTCATGTTAATGCCCAACAAAAAGCCTCCACTGCAGAGAAGTCATCAATAAGTGGATAGATAGAATGACTTGTTCTGTGAGATTAGCCAGTCTTGCACTTGGCCACTCCAGTGCTGGTGCAATGTTCTACCCATGACTTGAGTGCCTGTGATGGCTAATAGCAGGGACTCCCTCTTACCAAAGTTGAACTGGCAACTGACATTGTAGCAGTACAAAGACCAATACTGATCTCTCAATATAACACTATCCTTCAAGGATGTAACCCAGCCATTTAGTGGCAAATTGATTATGTTTGATCTTCCATCCTTGAAGGGGCTGCAATTCATCTTTATAAAGGTATGTATTTTTGTTGTCTCCCCACAGAGCTCCTAAAATCTCAAATTTTCCAGGATTTAGAGTACCCAATCTATTGTGATAGGTATTCTATACAACATAATCTCAGACAAAGAAATATTTTATATCAGGAGATGTGATAATTGGCCCGTGACCATGGAATCTACTTGTCTTTTTGTATATCTCATGACCCAGACGTAGAATGGTGGAATGGACTGTTACAGACTCAGATAAGAAACTAGCTTGAGAACAAGGTTCTGAGCATTTGGGTTGCTGTCCTACAGGCTGTGGTACATGCCCTGAACCAATTGCCAATATGTAGTGGTGTTTTCCCATTAACTTGAATACATTGCTTTGGGGACAAAAGGGGTAAAAGCAAGATTGACTCCTCTCACCATCACCTGGGGGTGACCCACTTGGAGAATTGCCATTCCTGTGCCTGCAGTCACAGATGTTTCTGGATTCCCAGAAGAATGCTTCTATTGGAGGACACAGTGAGGGTTCTACTGAACTGGCAACTGGACAGTTTCAACTCTTTATGCCAATGTACCATCAGGCCAAGAAAGGGGTTAGCATATTGGCAAGGATGACTGACTCTGGTTGCCATGAGGAGCCATAGTTGATGCTTTACAATGAGTGAAGAGAAGCATGTGTCTGAAAGCCAGGAGATTCACTGGGGCATCTCTTGGTGCATCTTGTGCCCAGATTGTTTTGTTGGGAAGCAATTACATCATCCATGGCCCAACAAGGACACAGCCCTATCATTTTCTTACATTAGTATATTTACTTATATTCAATGTTTATTTTTTGTCTTCTCCTTTTAGAATGTGAACTCCACAATGCCAGGGATATTTATTTTGTTCATTTATGTATTCTAAGTGGCTGGAATATAGTATGGATTCAATAAATATTTTTGGAATATATGAACAAATAATAATGTAACTAAGAAAAATTGAGAGGGAAAAAAGAGTAGAAAAATTGGCAGGTAGCATAAGTGAACAAAATTCCTCATTTTTTATGTAAGATAATTAATACATCATCTCAAATTTTACAAGTCAAGACATACACTGTAAGGATATTATTTAAAGTTTAATAGTAAGCACTGGAATGAATAAAATAGACACTCTTATCAGTGATTGCCCCCAGGGAGTATAAATGGGGTGGGAAAGAATACTTTTGTTTACTTTAATTTTTATTTTTATCAAATAATAAGTGTACAGAGTTAATAAATTAAACCATCCTATGAACTTTATAAGGGCAATCACTTTCAACTCCTAGTTTATTTTGTTGGTATTTAACTCAATTTTGCTAAGTGATAGGCTTACACTGCTATTTTAAAATATTGCCTAAGACTTCCCTTTGG
Organism: Tapirus indicus; assembly: GCA_031878705.1. Lineage (NCBI taxonomy): Eukaryota > Metazoa > Chordata > Mammalia > Perissodactyla > Tapiridae > Tapirus > Tapirus indicus. The sequence continues at coordinate 46,980,335 of CM062925.1, forward strand.
AGTAGTTAAAGGTTTAGCTCTTTACCACTCACTTATATTCCTCTCAGTGTAACTATATCACAATTTATAGTTAAATCAGTAGTCAGTGTTTGCATGTTTATGGAAATATTGCTCCATGCTGACTCAAGGAATGTGCTGTACCTCTGTTTCCCAACTTTTATAACTTTTTGCTTTATATTGTTAATGAATGCTTTCTATATGTTTAGTGAATTTTTTTCCAAATACGCACACAGCTTAGTCATACACCTTATAGTATCTGACACTCACACACTCCTTATGGTGTCTGACCTTACACGAAAGTTCAAAACCTCCATCAGTTGTTACCTCTCTCCGCTAAGGACCATCTTGCACAGTCCTACATCTTTTGGCTCCAAACTAGCCCTTTTGCTTTAGCTCTTCCCTTGGGATCCCCCTGCCCTGATCTTCTCTATCCTGTTCTCCTAGTTGTGGTACACACACCAAACCAATTTCCAATAACTTAAATATATAACCTTGAAAACCAAGGAAGAGAAGCTGGATTAAATTCTTTGTAGATCTATGCCTTCTTTTTTCTTGGTTTACTCCCTCACTTGATTTAAAAACATTTTTGGTAAATACCTAAGCAAGAGAGCATGGGAAATAATATTATTGAATCCTTGCTTGATTGAAAAATATTTTCATTCTGTCATTTCTCATGAGTGATAATTTGGATGTATGTAGAATTATGGGCTTTGGACTGTGTATTACCTTCTAGTACTCAGTGGTTTTTTGGGAAGCCAAAAGTCTTTCTGATCCCCATTCCTCTTTAAAGATGTTCCTCTCCTCCCCATAGCCCCTCTGCAATTTAGAGATCTTTGTCGTTCATATAGTAAAACTATATAATTTTTTCTTTCATTCATTATGCTAGGCATCTGGTGATCAGTTGTAATTTTGGGACCCTTAGTTCTGATAAAATTGCCTGCATATTTCCCTTATAACTTGAGAGGAAGTCATTTACTTTCCATTTTGTATGTTTTGTGGTTTTGCTATCTTCATGTATTACTTCTATAATTCAGGCACAAACCCAGAGATTCTGGTGGTATGGAAGAAGCTAATCTATGGTAGGAGAGCATAAAGCCCAGGTGCAAAAGAAGCAGAGATTAGAAATGGGCAGAGAGGCCTGACTATCTGGACCTCCCATGCTCCATTTATCCCGTTGCTTCCTGGAGCTGTTTTTCCTTACATTTTATGGAGACTCCACATTTTGACTGAGCTAGTGAACCTGTGTTTCTGTCACAACTCTAAATTAAGTCCTGAATATTAGATAGTGTTTTACTGAAATATGGAGAGGCAGTCACTGATTTGGGCTATTTGTTTTCCAGAGATAATGGGATTTGATTAAAATTCCCTTGACTTTTCAATTTCTAGCCATGACTGGGAAGCTCTTCCTCATCCAATAAGTGACAAACATCTAAGAAGAGTTGATTGGTTTAAAGAATCTTGCTTGGTATCAATTTCATGAATCTGAGGATTTTAAATCTTAGAAGAGTGTATCAAGGAAACTGAAATCAGCATTCTTAGTGTCTCTAAAGATAAAATTACATAAGTTATTTGGAGATAATTTACTTGTATCCCTGGCCAAAGGCTGAAGGCTAGATTCAATCAATATTTTTCTAAATATTTTCCAGGGAAAGAAGTGGAAGGTCTCAATGGTATATGGTCCATGTACATACTTGAAAGAAAATATTGTCCTGATAATAAACACATGAAGTTTTTATAATTCTATAAACTTTGATAGTTTATAGCAGTCAATATGTCTTTAGTATGTATATAATGTAAAAATATAACATCAAAATTATATACATTATGGAATGGTTACTTATATTAAAAGAATTGTTTGGTTTACCAAAATATATGCCAGAAAAAAATTTTTAACATTAAGGGTCCTTTAGAAGATTGAGTTTACTAAAATTTTTCAATTTTTTAGCAACATTTTCTGTGTAAAGGACATAAAACTCCATAGAGTACTATTGCCAGAGTTAAATTTTTGTAATCGTGCTGAATGTATTTTTAATAATTTCTTTTTTGTTGTTGTTGTGAGGAAGACCAGCCCTGAGCTAACATCCGTTGCCAGTCCTCCTCTTTTTTTGCTGAGGAAGACTGGCCCTGGGCTAACATCCGTGCCCATCTTCCTCTACTTTATGTGGGATACCATCACAGCATGGCTTGGCAAGTGGTGTGTAAGTCGGTGCCTGGGATCCAAACCTGCGAACCCTGGGTGGCTGAAGCAGACCATGCGAAATTAACCGCTACGCCACTGGGCTGGCCCTTTAATAATTTCTTTTTTAAAAAATTATAAAAACAGAAAATTTAGAACAAATAAACAAATTTCAGATATTTCCAGGTTTATGTCACCATTAGCAGAGATGTCCTTTAAAGATTATCCACCACCCAAACGTAAGCAAGTTTCCTTGTTTTATAATGGACGCATGGAATGGACTTGGGCAGATCATGTGTTTTATAGGAGAGGATCGGCCTGTTACAAAAATAGGAGTGGGGAGAAGAAGAAAAATTATTTTTATCAACATTTTAAATCTTTTTCAATATGTCCACTATTGAATCCAAAATAAACATTTCAACTTTCATTTTTCATCTTTAGACCTCAGTGGCACAACATTGATCATTTATGTCAGTTTTTCTGCAAAATCATTAAGCAAGGATTTAGTTTGGGAATGTGCTGTGCTAACGCAGTTAGTAGGGGTAATGAATGGAGTGAAACATACCCACACTGTATACTTTCCATCTGTGGAGCTTTTGTGAAAAGAAGGGTGACTGGTTATTGGGGCCAAGTGGACACAAGATGCTTTAGTCATTGTGTGAATAGGGAAAATCCTTAAATCAGAATATTGGATTCTACTAAAATGTAGTTGGCATTTTTTAGGAGAATAAAATATGCTATTTTTGGAACACTGAACTCTGGCCAACTTGGTAAGAACATAAATCCTACTTCCCTTTCACTAGAGTTTTGTACATTTTGATGTGGTATTAGGTTCATCCAGTTTTAAAATTTAGAATAGATTCTTCCTGGGGAGTAGAACTTTTTTCGCCATGAATCGATCAGCTTTATCTTTAGTAGTGCTTTTTTCCTTGATGTCTATTTTGTCTGCTATTAATACTATGACTATCTTTTATTGACAATTTGCATGGATAAAACTCACTCCGTCATTTTACTTTCACCCTTATGTTGTGATGTGTCTACTTATATTAAAGGGGATTTTTGAAAAATTGAGTCTGACACTCTTAGACTTATTTTGTACTCTTTGTCCTGCATGTTGTAGGTTTCTCTTTCTTTCTTGACTTTCGTGATGATTACATGTTTTTTCTCAATTTTTTTTAATACTGCTTATATGGAACTTATCAATTCTGCTTGTCTAATATAAGTGATTATTCTTCTGTCTTAAACTATATTAAAAATCTAAACTCAATTCTTAAAATTATATTGTCATGGTTTATTTAGATTTTTATACATTTTTTCTGAAGTATAATTTGTATACAGATATTTACATTGAAATATTTTCTTCTAGCCTAAGTCTTGTCATTTCATTTTCTATGGTGACTTTCAAAGAGCAAAATTTTGTCTTTCACGGCCTATCCTTTCTGTTTCCCATTTAAAAAAACTTTGCCTACCTCAAGCTTGTGAAGACTTTGTCCTACGTTTTCCTTTAGGAGTTTTATAGTTTAGGCTTTTATGTTAAATCTATGACACATTTAAAGTTCATTTTCACTTATGGTGTGGGGTAAGTGTCAAGTTTTACTGTTTTTCTACATATAAATATCTGGTTGTTCCAGGACAATTTGCTGGAAATATTTTCCTTTACACACTGAATTATCTTGAAAACATAATAGAAAATCAATTGACCATATACATGTGGATGAATTTCTGAACTTGCTATTTCATTCAGTTGATCTGTACAACTATCCTGATGCTGTCTTGATTACTTTAGCATTATTGTAAGTTTTTGAATTAGATAATGTAATTCCACAACTTTATTCTTCCTTAAAAAATTTATGTAGGCTCTTTTAGATCCCTTGCGTTTCCATATAAATTTAAGAACCAGTGTTTTATATGAATAAGTATGCTGGAATTTGTGGATTTTGTTAAATTTACACATCAAATTGAAGAGAAATGACATCTTAATAATAGTAAATTTCCAAACTGTAAAGATGATATATCCTTCCAATTACTTAGATCATCTTTAATATCTCTACGATATTTGTAGTTTAAATTATACGGTTCTTGCATAATATTTTTTAAGTTTAACCCCATATGTGTCATATGTTTTGATATTATGATAAATGGTATTTTAGAATTTACATTAATTTAGGCTTTATATTTAGGTCCATTTTGTATATAGTGTGAGGTATGATTCAGCTCCTTTTTCTTTTTTTTTTTTTTCCATGGGTCAGCTTCTGGGCTCTCCAGTCTGTTCTTTTGATCTGTGTGTTTGTCCTTCACCAACACTACACTGTCATGATTACATACCTTTATATTAAGACTTAAAATAGAATAGTGTGAATCCTTCAACAGTTTTCCAGGATTGTTTTGGATTTTCTAGTTCCTTTGACTTTTCACATAGATTTTAGAATACGCCATGTTAATGTTTAAAAAAAAATTCTTGCTGGGATTTAGATTGGGATGTGTTGAATCCACAGATTAATTTAGAGCGAATTGACATCTTAAAATAGTGAGTTTTCTAATTCATAAACATGGTATAGCTCTCCATTTATTTAGGCCTTTAATTTCTTTCGTCCTATGTGTGTTTTTAATTTATTCCTAAGTATTTCATGTGTTTTGGTATAATTGGAATGGTACTGTTTCCTTTTTTAAAATTTCAGTTTTAAATACTTCATGACTATGTAGTAAAGAGTATATGGTAATACATTTACTTATTTATTCATTTATTTAGATATATTGGTCTTGTATTTTGAAACCTCACTAAACTCAATTCTAATAGCATTTCTATACATCCCTTGAGGTTTCCTATATAGACAATCCTAATCAGTGAAAAGAAATGGTTTTATCTCTTATTTCACAAACTATGTGCTTCTTATTTCTTTTTCTTGTTTCATTGCATTGGCTAAGACACTGAACACACATAATGAGAAAGGATATTCTTGCCTCATTCATGATATTAGGGAGAAAGTGTTCAATCTTTCACCATTAAATATCATACTAACTGTGGGGATTTTGCAGATGTTTGTTAGGTTAAGCAAGTTTCCTTTTGTTCTTAATTTGCTGAGTTTTTATAATGAATGGATAGTGAATTTTAGCAATGCTTTTTCTGCATCTGTTGAGATGAACATGTGGCTTTTCTTTAGTCTACTGATATGATGAAGTCTGTTGGCTGAATTTTGCCTGTTAAACTAGACTTCTAGTCCCAGAATAAATCCCACTTGATCATGAGGCATTATCTTTTTTATATTTTGCTGGATTAAATTTTGTAATATTGTGTTAAGGATTTTTTGCATTTATGTTCATGAAGGATGTTGAATTGTATTCTTATATCTTTTACTGGTTTTGTTTTCATAAAATGATTTTTACAGTATTTCTAATTTCCTGAAGAACTTGTATAAAATTGGTATTATTCTTTAATGGTTTTGGTGTAATTCATCAGTGAAACAATCTAGGTTTTGAGTTTTCTTTGCTGGAAATGTTTTAACTACAAATTTAGTTCCTTTCGTTGATAAAAGATTATTCAAATGATCTATTTCTTCTTGAATGAGCTTTGGTAAGTTGTGTCTGTCAAGGGATTTATATATTTTATTAAGTTGTTGAATTTATGGGCTAAAATTGGTAATAATACTGTCTTTTTATCCTTTTAATGTCTTTAGGAACCACAAAAATATTCCTCCTTTTATTACTGATATTGGTATTTTTGTATCTTCTCTGTTTCATGTGGCTTTTTTTTTTTTTTGATCAGTCCGTCAAGAAGTTTAACAATTTTATTGATTCCTACAAAGATTCAGTTTCTGGCTTCATTGATTTTTCTTTTTTTTTGTTTACAATCTCATTGATTTTTATTTTCTGCTTGCTTAGAGGTTAATTTGCTCTTTTTTTTTTTTTAGGTTCTTAAGGTCAAAACAATTTATTTGAGACATTTTTTTCTTTTTCAAATAGAAGCATTTAATGCTATAAGTTTTAAACACTGTTTTAGCAGCATCTCACAAATATTGATACTTTGTTTTTTCATTTTCTGTTAATTGAAATGTCTTCTGATTTAGCTTGTGACTTCCTTTTTGACCTTGGACTTAATTAATAGTTTGTTAATGGTCTCTAATGTAATTGCATTATCACAGAACATAAATTTTTTAATTTAAATTCTTTGAAATATCTTATAGCTTCTTTTTATGGAAGCAGTTTTCCCTGTATTTCTTGCATTCCTGCGCAGTTCAAGCCTCTGAGCAAAGGGCAGTTTTGAACAACAAACGTGCTTGAAAACTAGAGATAGTGTCTCCCTAAAGATAGAGAACCCTGGAGATGTCCTATGATTAATATGGTTTTCGCCTTATCCTCCCTAGAGATATGTGTACTTGAAAATAATGTGTATTCTGTTGTTTGGTGGACTGTTTTACAAATGTTACTTGGTCAAATTGGCTGGTAGTATTTTGCAAGCCTTATATATCTTTAGTGACTTGCTCTTGTTTTGTCAATTACTTAGAGAGAAATATTGAAATCCCTAACTCTAGTTGTGAATTTGTCTATTTCTATTTTCAATTCCATAAGTTTTTGTTTCATGTATTTTGAAACTCTATTATTAGATGTATACATTTTTAGGATTGCTATGACTTTTTGCCGAATGAATCCTTTTATCACTTCGTAATGTACCTCTTTATCCCTGCTAATATTCATTGTTCTGAAATCTATTTTCTTTGATATAAATATTGCCAGTCCAGGTTTGATTAGTCTTTGCACAATATATTTTCCATTGTCTTTTACTATATTTCTGTATACTTGATGGGTGTTTATTATAGAAAGCATACATGTATTTGAGTTGTTTTAAAATCCAATCTGACAATCTGTCTTGTAATTGATGTATTTGGACCGTTTACATCTAATGGAATTATTTATGTGGTTAAAAGCTAGTCTTGCTAAATAATTTATACTTGTTTCATTCTTTCTTCTTTGTTTTCTCTGCTTGCGCTTTATTAATTGAACTTGTTTTTTGCTTCCATTTTCCCTCCACTATTGGCTTATTATTTACACCTCTTTTCTCATTTTTTTAAAGTGAGCTCCCTAGGGTTTACGATATGCATCTTTAAATAACCAGTCTACCTTCAAATAAAATTACTATATTTCCCCTGTAGTGTAAGAACTTTGCAACAGTATGTTTCAAATTCCTCCCTCCCATCTTTTGTGTTATCTTGATGCTGCGTATTACTCTTCGACATGTATCAACCCACAGTACATTGCTATTATTTTTGCTTTAGATAATCAATTACCTTTTAAAGCAATTAAACATAAGAAGAAAAGTATTTTATATTAATTTTAACTATTTCCAGAAATCAAATTTCTGTCTGCTATCATGTTCATTTTTCTTAAACTTTTAAAAATTTCCTATGGTGCAGTTCTATTGGTAATGGATTCTCTTTTTTTCTGAAAAGTCTATTTCCCCTCCAGTTTTTGAAAAGAGATTTTCACTGTATATGATTGCTGAGTTAAGGGTTTTTGGTCTGCCTAGTTTCTGATGAGAAGTCTGCTATGGTTCTTATCTTTGTTCCTCTATATGTACTTTTTCTTTTTCCTTTAACTGCTTGCAAGATTTTCTTTTTATGTTTGGATTTCAGCAGATTGAATGTGATTTTTAAAATATTTTATGCTCTGAGCTTTACAGATCTATGGTTGATGGCTTTTTAAAATAAAATTCTCAGCCTTTTCAAATGTTTCTTCTGTTCTGGGTCTTCAACTACATGTATATTAGACCATTTGATACTTTTCCACAGTTCTTAGATGCTCTGGTTCTGTATTTTCCTCCCACTCATTTTTCTCTTGGTATTTCAGTTTGGGTAATTTGTATTGATTTATCAAGTTCACTCATTTTTCCTCAGGTGTGTCCAATCCACTGATGGGCCTGGTGAAGTCATTCTTTCTCTCTTTTATCATGTGTTTTATATTTTTCCATTTGACTCTTTTTTACTATTTTCTATTTCTCTGGTAAAATTTCCTACCTGTTCATTTATGTTGTCCATCTTTTCCTTTGGAAACTTTCATATATTAATAATATTACTTTCCACTTTGAATATTTGCGCCATATCTAGTCTGGTTCTGTTGATTGCTGTACCTTTTTACAGTGCTCTTGAGTGTTTACTTATTTTTGTTATAATGCTTATTTTCCTTAGAATTTTATTTTTGAATAATCTTTGTAACTTAGAAGGAAAGGTCTTCTCCAGAGAAAATTTTTATTTGCTCTTTCCAGTGCCCAGGACGGTAATGGTTCGGAATCATTCTGAAAGAAATTCTTGCCTGAGTTTTCTCTCAATGATAATCATTTCAGTTTGGACTTTGAAACAGATTTCGGTTACAAATTATTAACTATTGTAATTGTAACTACTACAAATTATTAACAGTGATATTTCCCTGTTTCAACTTTTTACCCAGGTTTAAATAATCAATTTTCTTTGCAATCCCTGAGGCGGTAATAGAATTTCTGGATAACTCCTATAGGATGATATAGTCTTTGGTACTCAAATTCACTGGGGAAGGACATACTATTATACTCTCTTTCAAAGGGGAATACTTTCAGGGTGACTGCAGTCAGCAGTTCTCTAGAGTCTTACTTTTTTTTCAGTCCTGAGAATTTCTTACTCTCAAGCTAACTCCTTGATGCATTGACAAAGATATTTTCTGTATTATATCAAGGAATATTTACTGCTTTTGGTGGAAGGGTTGATTCAGGCAACTAGCACATTATATTGTCAGAAGTGGAAATCATCCTAGTTCTTAAATTTTATGGTGATAATTTTTTAGTTTGAATTCACTATTCATGTTAGAGTTTTGTAAGGTTAAGCCTAGAGGCTGATTTTTGTCTTGTTGGGAAATCCGCTTGCCATTTTAGGAATGTCTATAGGTAAATAAAATTACCTTTGGTTATGAAGCAACATTCTAAACTAGTGTCAAGCAGCTTTATTAAAGCAGTTAGTAAGCAGCATATATTATTTAAAGTTTTGATGAAAAAAATTAAACATACACAAAAGTGGAAATAATAGTATAATGAACCCCCATATACCTATCACCCAAATTCAACAGCTATCAATTTTTTGCCACTTTTCTTTGTTCAGTTTTTGCTTTTTACTCTTTACTGAAGTCATTTAAAGCTAATCCCAGCTATCACATCATTTTTTGCGATATATTTATGTATGCCTCTCTAACAGATATGTGTATTTTCTTACATAACCACAATTTTATTTCATCTAATATTACTTTAACACTTTCATATAATCTAGTACTCAAGCCTTGGTTAAATTTCCCCCGTTTTCTCAATTTTTTTTTCCAGCTGGCTTATTTGAATTAAGACCTAAACAAGGTCCACATATTACATTTGATTATTTTTCTTAAGCATCCTTTATTCTAGAGTAGTCCCCCTGTCTACTTCCTCTCTTTTTTCCTGCTGTTGATTAGTTGCACATTGAATTGTCCCACATTTAGTGATGCTCCAGTTAATGAAGTGACAGCTTGAACTCTCTGTTGTGTATTTTCCATCAGTCTCCTTTCTGTTTCATCGAGGATGATCTTTACCTAAATAAATTAGGTTTTAAGGATTATAAAATGGAGACTTTCTAATTTTATTATTCCTCCCATATTTATTACGTTCATTTCGTTATTTCCAATGATGTTGGATTAGCCTTTAGTTTTGGGGGATTAGCATCACAAACGCAAGAGTTTTTAATATATTCAGGATACACTCAATTATATTCATTATTTGTTTGATGCTGAAATTTTTCTATCCCTGCTTAACAAGAGCATCCTCATGTTTACTTCTGTGTCATTTTAAAATAACTGATTAGTCTTTGATACCTTCTTTGCTTTCTAAAATTTTCTATTTTTTGTTTTATCCACCTGATTTATCCACATCTACTTACTCTTCACTATGGAAAATGAAGATATTAGTAAGCTCACATTCTCCCCAGGGGGAGAGGAAATAGTACCTTTCATTGGGGATATTCTACCCCACAGAATCCTGATGACTTCAACCCAACCCCCAAGAACTGCTCTGCTTTGTGTTTTACTTATATTTGGTTTGGGTGGTAGTTTATTATAATAGGGCCAGTTCTGGAAATTTAGGAAGCCCCCAACATTGGCAGTTCTCTTTAGAATAAGGGATGCTTAGTGCCTGTGTTTTCACCTGGGGCAATAGAGGTCCCGTTTAACCTCCTGTCATATTTTTTGCAAAACTTCGAGGCCTGTTGGCTGAGATTTTAGTCCCTGTATGACAGATAAGGTAACACTTAGTCATATTCCCTTTTATGAAGGTGGATTAATTCCAAACACCTTTTCCACATTGGCATGAGGCCCAGTTTCCTGTAAGTTTGCAGGTGGTATGTCCAATATTGCAATGAGCAGTTCTATGTTAGCGCCAATTACCTTTCTGACTTTGAATTTCTTCTTTATTTCTGGCACTTAGATACTTTCTTAGTTTCAAGCTTGATGTGGCATTATATTTCACTTTTGGTGAGGTATCATCTATAATCTCCACGTGTCTTTGTTTGTAAGGAGTTCCGTTCAGTCTGCCATAATGACAGGAATTTCTGAACATAGTAGCAAGAGATGAAAATCCAGACATTTAAAAGCCTCCCAAGTATTTTCTGGTAGAGAAAGGTGAAAAAGTTGATAAAGTTTTTTTTCCTCTCTGCTAAATGTTTCAAAAACAAACTCTTTCAGCAGAAAAATCAAATATAAATTATTTTAGTAAACATAAAGTACAGCACTTCCAGTTGAAGACAGCAAAGTTAAGGTGTTTCTAGTTCATTTCTAGTTCCATTTCTAACACCAATTAAAATGACATATATTGAGGATTGTACATATTTTGAAGTATCTTGGACTTGAAAGACCTACTCAAGCAATCTTTACTTGAAACACACAAATCTGGGAGCATGAGTGGGCCATGGAATTGTTCAATAGTGGGAAGTGCCATGTTTTGCATGTAATTTTATACCATGAGAACACAGAATACATCTCCTTTATTGTTCCTTAGTATATTTACTGAATTGACCACATATAATCCTATATAAGAAATTTCAATCAATTTCATGAAATGAAAAGTATCTCGTTCTCTGAACATAATGCATTAAAATTAGAACTGAAAAATAAATGTAGAAAACAAAGTAAATCCAAGAAAAACATTCAGAAAGAATTAGTAAAGATGAAGATGGATATTAGTAAAAGAGAAAACAAAAAAAAAATAGAATTAAAAACTAAAAGAATGATTCTTAAAAAAAGCTCAATAAATTAGAGGCAAAAAACCACAATTTCCTAAAACTATTAGTTAAACAATTAAGAGTAAAATCCAGAGACACAAAAAACAAACTAGATTGAAAGAATTATCTAAAAGCATACTTTGGGGGCCAGCCCCATGGCATAGTGGCTAAGTTCAGCACACTCTGTTTCAGTGGCCCGGGTTCATGGGTTTGTATCCTGGCTGTGGACCTACACCACTCATCAGCCACGCTGTTGTGGTGACCCACATATAAAATAGAGGAAGATTGGCACAGATGCTAGCTCAGGGCAAATCTTCCTCAGCAAAAAAAAAAAAAAAAAAGCATATTTTGTTCAAATAATGCAAATAAATTTGAAAACTTGAATGAATATTTTTCCAATAAAATATCAAAATTAACAACCAAAAGATGGGGAATTTTAGTGAAGCAATTACCTGGAAGAGCTTGAAAATGTTATCCACATATTATCCCGGCAAAAGTTGCAGGCCGGGGCCGCCCGGTGGCGCAGCGGTTTAGTCCGCGCTTGGCAGCCCGGGGTTCGCACATTCGGATCCCGGGCGCCCGCCGACACACTGCCTGTCAGCCATGCCTGGCGGCGTCCCATATCAAGTGGAGGAAGATGGGCACGGATGTTAGCCCAGGGCCAGTCTTCCTCAGCAAAAAAAGGGGAGGATTGGAACAGATGTTAGCTCAGGGCTGGTCTTCCCCACAAAAAAAAAAAAAAAATGTTGCAGGCCCATCAAATTCGCCAGTGAGTTCTGATAATCCTTCGGAACTATTCACTACAGAAAAAAAAAACTCTATTTTTATGACGCGAAGATAATATTGACATCAAAACTTGACAAAGATAGCACCAAAATGAATCACATAAACATCGCAAAAATCCCTGCCAATAAATACTACTTATGGACATAAGTGCAAAAAATCCAAAATGAAATGTTAACAAATACAGCCACACATTAAAAAATGAACATCATAACCAAGTTGGGAAATTTTCCTGTAATGTAAGGATAGTTCAATATTCCAGTTCCTTATGTTAATTCTGCTAGTAATATGATTCTAATAGATCATTCTAATATAATACAAATAGGTCAAAGAAAAGATCATACCAAAAAAAACAGCACTAAAATATTTAACTTCTATTTCCTCAAAAAAAAAATCTATAAATTAGGTAGATATGAATACTTCCTTAATTTGGTAGAAATTGCATCTCTGAGCAAATTCCAGTATCTTGCTCAAGGCTGAACTACTTGAAGCATTTCCATCAAGGTGCCTTTTATTTTTAATATTATGTAATACTATTGTGGACATACTAGTAAATAATAATCAACAAATTTTGCAAAGAGTTTTAACAACTGAAAAGTTAAAAAAATACCATTTTTATAGAAAATGTGATTGTATTCTTGGAAAACTTAAAATAATAAACTGAACAAATATTAGCACTAAGAAGAATTTGGAGTAATCAGCCTGGTTGCAAAATCAAGAGCTTTCTATATGTTAAATATAACTAGTTAGAAAATATGTTAGATAAAATTCCCTATTCACCACAGTAATAAAATAGTAAAATACTGAGAGATAAGTTTAACAATATAAGTTAACAGGACTTATGTAATTGAAAACGTAGAATGAGATTTGAATAAATAGAATGATTTCATTGTTCTTAATAAATTGGTATTCTAGAGATTGCAACTGTCTAAATTATGTAAGTTCAATATTGTGACAATAAACAGAGGAAAGTGATTTTTTGTAACTTGAACTGATTAGAAAACTCAAGAGAAATAAGCACTGAAGTAAAATGCAGAAAACGAGAAAAAGGAGTATCAAAAGTCCATTAGCCTTGCAAGATTTATATTTCATGAAGTTTCACTATATAAGACAATTTTGTTGTACTTTATGAGAATATAGATGGATCAGCATATAAAAAAGAGGAAGTTAGGGCCGGCCCGGTGGCGCAGCGGTTTAGTCCGCGCTTGGCAGCCCGGGGTTCGCTGGTTCGGATCCCGGGCGCCCGCCGACGCACTGCCTGTCAGCCATGCCGTGGTGGCGTCCCATGTAAAGTGGAGGAAGATGGGCACGATGTTAACCCAGGGCCAGTCATCCTCAGCAAAAAGGGGAGGATTAGCAACGGATGTTAGCTCAGGGCTGGTCTTCCTCACCAAAAAAAAAAAAAAGAGGAAGTTAAACTAGAAAATAAACCAACACAGATGTGGAAACTTAGTATATGATGACGATGCTGGGAAACCTGGGTAGTTATTTGGGAAAAAAGAAAGCTGGAATTTTACCTCAGACATTCTACTGAACACACAACACACACATCCTCTCTCCTATTAGATCACAAATTTAAAAGTTAAAAACCAAAACTATTCCTTAGATAATATGAGCAATTTTTTTCTATCATATTGGTGTGGGGAAGCTGCAGACACAAAATTCATACTCCATAAAGAAGAATAAAAATGACACATTTGACCACATGAAAATGTAAATATTCTTAATGATAAAAATAGTAGTCAAAATAAAAGTGACAAGCTGAGAAAGATATTTACAACCCCTAATGCAAAGGATAGTTTCCTTATGAAGGATTTTGTTAATTGTAATTCACATCTTCCCCACATTTCAACATCTCTAGGATGTGGATGTGGGGAAGCTTCCTGAAATGGCATCACTATAGGAAACAACGGGCTGTGAGAGGGGAGGGGAGAGGGAGTACAACACACACTTGTCTAGCAGCATTCCTGCCGCTAGAGTCAAGAGCGGGCTAGCTCTACTTAATTGCAATATCAGTTTAAGAGCCCAGACCTGGTGGCTTTTACTTCTTTGCGGAACATTTTTTAAGAAATGCTTTGATACCAGTGCTCTTGATTGCACAGAAGACACTATGAGGGGGAAAATTGTGGACATAGAGGGCTCCGTGTTGCAAAGGGATTCTGAAGAGTCAGACACTGAATTGGAGAAATTTGCTTTGCCTTATTTCCTGTCTATATATGTGCAAGAGTGAAACATAACAAAAATATCTGTCTACTTAAGTGTAAAAGGATGATTTTAACGTGTTCAAAATAAACTATAGGTAAAAAGAAAGCACTGTATCTCAATGGGCAGGGGTATTTTTTCCTTCTTGTTACAGCTAATGGCCTCTTAGATTTGATGAAATACGGATTGTAATGGGCTTTGACAAATCAACGAAAGGTAAACGATCCAAATTCACATTTAAAGAAATACAAATGGCACTCAAAAATATGAATAGATATTAGTATTATTCATCACTTTGAAAATAAAAGTTAAAACAAAAAATGAAATGCCATTTCACCTATCAGATTCACGAAAGACCAAATACAGTGTGGATGAGGGTACATGTAAACAGACATCCTCATACAGTATTGGTGGTGGTTTAAACTCTTTCCAAAGGACAAATTGGTGTCCTTAAAGGACAATTTGATGATGTCTATCAAAATTAGGAACACAGATTTTGACTAGCAATTTAATATTTGCAAATTTATCCTATAGATGTATTTGTACACATGTGCAGATACAACCCTAGAAAGAAGGTCCCTACGTTCTTTTAAATTGTAAAGAACAAAACCAATTTTAGTGTTAATGGCTGGTTGAGTAAATGATGAGATATCAATCAATGTCATATTATCTAGTCCCTTAAAAGTGAGCAGATGTTTACACGCTAACAAAGAAATATCTCCAAAATACTTTCAGCAAAAAGAGACCAGGTTCAGGGGCCAGCCCAGTGGTGTAGCGGTTGGGTTCGCGTGCCCCACTCCGGTAGTCTGGAGTTCATGGGTTCAGATCCCAGGTGCGGACCTGCTCACCACATCAAGCCATGCTGTGGCAGCGTCCCACATATAAAATAGAGGAAGATGAGCATGGATGTTAGGCCAGGGCCAATCTTCCTCAGCAAAAAGAGGAGGATAGGCAAAAGATATTAGCTCAGGGCTAATCTTCCTTACCGGAAAAAAGAAAAAAAAACAAGAGAGACCAGGTTCAGAATGGTACCTATGTATCTATAAAGTATGCCTTCATTTATGGAGAAAACAAACAAACCAAATATATACATATACACACAAACACACACAATTTTTGAAGTATATTTTTGAGGTCACAATGTTATTTTTCAATCAAAACTAGTTCAAAAAAAGAATAGACAAAGGTCATTCATGTGACATTTTGCTCTTTTAGGTAAGTAGCCTCAGGCAGCTTTTGGTATGTATACAATACTCATATCTATATGATTGGGATGACGTCTAACTATTTATCTTGAATCCGTTTAACGTCTTTTGTTTTCTTGGTGCGTACATCAGGGGAAAAGCAGGCCTGTTCCACCCTCACGCCCTTGCAATTTCTCTGTCTAGTTCAGCCAAAGGTGACTGCTATGCTCAGTGCTCTTACAGTTTTATAGGTATTTCAGGGATCTTTCTGTTGAAAGATGCAGTTCTGGTTTTTTGATTTTGTTTTGGTTTTCTCTCTGCATGAGCTACTCTTTTTGATTATTTATTGGAACTATGTCATGGGGTTCCACCCATGAAGATAGATTTTTCTATTTTTTGTCCTACCTATGCTCCCAAACATGCTGCTGTTAGAGATTACAGGAGAAAGCAATGTTGTCACTGTGGCTGGAATGTGTCCTTTCTTTCTGGTGATTGTTAGGACAAGCACTATTATTTTTGCGCTTGCCTGGCTTGAATGATTTATGGTGAACTATTTAATTTTTGGAGCACTTGACATTTTTGACCTCTCATCCATCAACCCTTTAGAATTACTTTGCTTGGGAGATTGAAATACTGCCTCATTGCTCTGCGGATATTTTCAGTTTTCCTTGTCACAGGAAATACTGCCCTGGGTTTACCCACAAGAGTTACCTGAGAGGTAGGCAGATGGCTTTCAGAGGCAGGCACAACCAGGACACTGCCAAGAACGTCTGTGAAGAACAATATCCCTGTTTAAGTGCTTTGCTGGCATTAAATTCTTACAAAATAACTTTTCTTTTTCTTATACATTTCACTTTTTGTCATGATGGTAAAACTAACCAAAAAACTTAGGATTATCTTATCTTCCTTAGAGAAAAATAAAGTTGTGTTTAAAAGAAAAACTCAAATAAGTAAAATATTTTGCTATTGTCCTGCATATGTCATTAATGTAGGTGGCTTTGTAGGACAATAAAAGAAGTTGTCCTGCTTTTATTTCATTGTTTAGCTAAAAGCATTTCAAAATTTCTACTTACAATGGAAAAAACATTTCTGTTCTAACACTCTAGATTACTCCTTCCTTCACAGCATTGATGGTGAATGCAAGAGAGTTAAACCTTAGCAACCTTTGTTAGATCCTAAGAGTGAAATTGGTAAATGAATCATATTATCAATACTTAAGGATAATAAGAAATCCTGGTTATCCAGTGTGTAATTAATGAGACAATGCCTTTCGTGTCTACATTTGTTTTATTTAACTATAAACGTAAGGGCTAATTAGACTGTCTGTGATCTGACATCTGGACACGTATTTATTGTTTTTCTTCCTAATACTGTCAGGATTGTATCTCTGGCCTTGAGGCTTAACTCAGAAAGAGGATATGACATACTGTAAGAGTTCATCATCACGAGTAGATGCTGGAGTGAAAACAGCTGTTCTCTTTATACTAACTGAGCTAGAGCTCTGGCTTTGTTATTGGGCTGTTCTGAGATATGCTCCCCGGTGTCCAGAAATAGGTGCCGAATTAATCATCTTGTCGTAAGCAAAACTCTTGGGATGACGTTCAAAGAACAAAATTCAAAGTTTATGATACCCAAGAGTTTTCTAAAACAAGAAAATGGAACTGATACCCAGCCATCAAGAAAAGATGATTTTTTTCTGTTATGTAATTTATCATCGTTCCTTATGTAAGACATGTGAAGGTATTAACATTGTGTTCTCTTCACCTCCTATGTCCTTCTTAATGGCAGAAAAGCTCTTCCATACTAGGACCCTTAAGACGAATCACTATTCTAAAGTTTGAGCCAGCAGAACTCTAGAAGTTAGTCCTGTCCCCAATCTTACTCTTTGGAGGATATACTCAAATTGCCCTAAGAATCTTGAGGACATACATTTATTCATTCAACATATATCTGTTGTGTCCCTACTATGTTCCAGGCACTCTTTTTTGCGTTGAAATTCAGCGATAAATGAGACTAAGACTCTGCTTTCAGGAAGCTTATATTCTAGAATTAGTCTTCCATATGCTCAGGAACTAAGACCCTTTTCTTAGTGGAGGTTTCTCAGATAAATGATAATGTATCATTTAAAGCTAACTTCTTGAAAATGTACGCACACATTCCTTCTGTACTTTACTCCATGATCTCTTAACATTTGCTTTTAGAAAGAAAATCTCCCTAAGTCCAAATAATTTTTATTTATTCTATTCTTAAGTGGAGAATTGCTGGTTCATGACCTCTATAAAAATGAGTCAAACTGGAGATCTTATTAAAACATACACTGTGATTCAGTGCATCTGGGGTGGGGCCCAAGATTATTCTGCATTTCCAGCAGGCCTCCGGTAATGTTGATGCTGCTAGTCCATGGAGCACTCTGAGTAGCAAGGCTATATACAACAGTTTGGATTAAATGTACTTCAGTTCCCCCAGGACTCATTTACACAGTTCTTGAGACTTTATTCTTGACTTCATTCTTCACAGTAAAAATTGTCAATCATGACTCTCCAAGACAGGTAGTGGTTATTTGTGATGTTCCCACCACACAGCAGAGACTATAAACTTTTAAAATTTTTTTTTGTGAGGAAGACTAGCCCTGAGCTAACATCTGTTGCCAATCCTCCTCTTTTTTGCTGAGGAAGCTTGGCCCTGGGCTAACACCCATGTGCATCTTCCTCTACTTTATAGGGGATGCCGCCACAGCATGGCTTGACAAGCGGTGTGTCTGTCCGTGCCCAGGATCTGAACCTGCGAAACCCTGGGCTGCTGAAGCGGAGAGTGCAAACTTAACCGCTACGCCACCAGGCCAGCCCCAGAGACTATAAAAATCTTTATGGTAGATTATGGTCATTCAATGTGTCATTCTACACATTTATGGTACAGCAACTAGCAGATTATATAATATAGTGGTTTAAGCGTTTGGGATTCAGAATCCAAAAATCCTATTAACCATGTAACATTAAGCAAGTTACTTAATCTCTCTAAATCTGTTTCTTTATCTATAAAGTGAGGATGATTAATATTACTTGCCACATAGGGTTACTATGAAGATTAAATGAGATGATGCATATAAAGAGCTCACATAATTTTTGGTGCATACTGTGTCATCAGTAAATGCTAGCTTTCCTATTGTTACAACATGCAAGGGCTGTAGAGGATAAAAAATAAGGAAGACTTTTATCCCACTCTCAGAGAAGACACAATTGGGCATGGAGATAAGACGTATATGTTAATAACTAGTTCAACATGGAAAGATTGGTAAAGAACGAAAAATGCAACTGGAGTCAGAAGAGGAAGTGATTAGTTTCACTTTGGGAACATGACAGCTGACCCTTATTGAGAACTCCCTATGCATCAGTCAGTTAGCATTCTAGTGCTTTACATATATTCATTTATTTAATCCTCACTGTAACCTGTGGTGGATTAAACCTTCAATCTCCACTTAACAGAGGAGGAAACTGCAGTAGAGGAAGGGTAATTTGCCCATAACTAGGAAGTAGTTGATCTAGTTGTCAAATTCAGTCTGCTGCAGGATCTACCTATTAACCACTTTTCTCCTGTGATCTAAAAAGACACGAAGCTGAAGGTAATTTTTGAGCTGGGTCTTAGCAACCAGGCAGTCCCAAGATTAGGATGGGAAAAGGAAATGATTGAGAAAGGGATTACAGATACTGAAAATGGTGTGGGCAAAGGCAGAGACTGGAAAATGAGAGCAAGCAGGGAAAATGGGAGTATCTGGATTTATTGGGCACATATTAATAGTAGAATTGGATGAATGGGCCAAATAACTTGTATTCTCTGAGACTTTATTAGTATGACATTCATCTCCAAGGAATAGAGACTGTTTTAGGACTTCTTGATTCCCACCGATGGTGTTCTTTAGGAAAGACAACCTAGGCGGAAAAGACCACAAAAGCCTAGCACTTGACACATATTTGGGAGAAGCGTGTTCCTGAAGGATGTGAAAGACCTGCATTTTTTCTGTATTAGATTTGGGTGAAAGGTTTGTTGTTTTTCCTTCCAGTTCTTAAGAATGGTTTATTCATCCATATATACTTTCATCATCTAATGCTGCTGTAAGAGGAATAAATAATATTTGCAGAACTTCAGCAGGTATTTTCTTAGTTTTACCATTGGGATTATTTTGTTCCCTCACTCAGCAACTAGAGGTTTGCTTGGACAGGCTCTGTCCAATCTGTCTGGTTTATTATCTTGGAACTTCAGAGACTACATACAAGAAGCATAGCTGGCCAATTGTTTCCCTGTTTTCCCCACTCCTAAAACCTCCCTCGTCCCTCTCTCATCCTCCCTTTGTTGTTTCCTTCCTTTCACTCAAGGGCATACTGACAAGATTCAAGAGACTTGGATATGTTTCCCTCTCCACCATTCAATATTTGAACAATATTGGAAAAACAGTTTATACTCTCTGGGTCAATCGCAACGGAGGGATAATGACTTTAAACCATATCAAGATATTTGAGGGTAACATATGAGAAGTACTTTACATTTCTCAGAAGAACATTTTTTGTGGTCTTAGATGTTATTTTATTACCAATACTCATGATCATTTTTTTTCTTTATGGATGTTGTTATGTCCTAGGAAAAACAGCAGGTAAACACCCTAGGTTATTCTAGTTTTATGTAAGACAGTCAAGCCTCTGAGAATTTATCACTGAAACATTTAATCTTAGAATACTTGAGTCTGGAGAAGGGTTACGTCTCACCTGTGCTGTTTTTGCAATCGTGTTTAGTGATATCTGTAGCTTTCTGTTTGCCAGAGGTAAGAGGCATATCTCGGAACTCAACTAAGCAGAACAATGAATTGTTTCATCCACCGTTCCTTCCCCCGCCCCCCATTTTGGCCATTTTTTACTTCAGAAGAAAATAGCAAACGTTCAGAGATATAAGCTAAAATATCAGCTGTATTCCCGGATGGCATTGTGGTAGGCCGAATAATAGCCCCCAAATATGTCTACATCCTAATCTTCAGAATCTGTAACTATGTTACTTTTTATAGTAAGAGACTTAACAGATGTTAGTTAAGGATCTTGAGCTGAGTTGATAATCCTGGATTATCCAGGTGATTGCAAGGTATTCACAAGGGTCTTTATAAGAGGGAAGCAGGAGAGTTAGAGTAAGAGAAGATGTGGTGACGGAAGTAAAGGTTGGAGTGATGTGGGACCATCAACCAAAGAATGTGGGCAGCCTCTACAAGCTGGAAAAGGCAAGGAAAAAGATTCTCCCCTTAGAGCTTCTAGAAGCAATGCCCCTGTTGACGCCTTGATTTTAGACTCATTTTGGACTTCTGACTTGCAGAATTATAAGATGATAAGTTTGTTTTGTTTTAAGACACTGAGTTGGTGGTAATTTGTTAACTCAGCAATAGGAAACTAATACAACTGTTACTGGATACATTCTGGGTTCAGTGCATACTCAAACGGAATTGCTGGGTTTCTACACCTATGTTATTATCCAGAGATTATTGTTTAGGATAATGGTGAATGTAAAGAATGTTGAAAGTTTTTATTATATTTGATCCACTAAAATTGTCAGGAATATGTAATTAAATGTTGTATTAATATTTCAAAAGAAACCATCAGTGAAATAGAAAATTGTAGTAAACGGAACATTCTCTCAGAACTCAATATATAATTGAATTTATACTGATGAAGTGGTATCTGTTTTCTTCATGTTTTAATTATAAGATTCTTATCGTGTGGTCAAAATTGTTTTCTTATATCAGCCCCTATGGTAGCCAGTGTGTGTCGGAGGTTAAAAATATCAGCATTTAAGAAAATATAAGAATGATAGTCATTGAGGTTGTGAAGGAAATGCTCAAGCTCTATGGCCATATTGCGCTTTAAATTTTTTCCATCATGGCTGCCTGTTTCACTCATAGATACATTTCATGCATTCTGGACTTTGACATCAACGAAGTAACACAATGAACACCTTGAAGAGTTTTAAAGTACTCAATCAAACTGGCCATGTTAATGCTGCTAAGCCATTAATTTAAGGGCTTCAGAGCTTCTATCTGAATTTTCCATATAGGTGAACTAGGGTGAATTATACCAGTTACTTTTAATTCAGTTGCAATTTGGGCACACATGTATGCATATTAAGACAGGCTTATAAAGAGTGCCCGCACATTGACTGAACACAATAACTGTCAGAATAACTTGTATACTCAGGTATCATACAAGTATTTAAATATTGTGCATTATTAACTTAATAATTTGGGAAGAAGAACAGGTGGGCAAATTTCTGTCTCTAAGTATGTTATCCCATAGGGGTAGTGAACTGGTAAATTAACTAAATAATTTTTTTCATACTTTATACTTACAATGTAGTGATATTTGATCCTTTGAGATGGCTGGAATGAGTTTAAAGAAGCTTAGCTGGGTTTTTATTTTAAGGGCATACTTTGAGTTATTAATGAGATAACTGGCTTCCTAACTCCTCATTCAAGGGTCTTGATACTAAGCTGTTTTCTAATAAGATATGGTCCATTAATAGCATAGCTGTGGGTCTTGGTTTGACCAAATCAGGCCTGTTAACACCTATTGTCCAACCATAATTATTAATAGTTCCTTCTTTCAGTCTCCTTAATTTGGATGAAAAATTATCTAGTTACCCTACTCATAAGCAGTTCAGACAACTCTAAGCTAGAATTTGATTCTGTAATTCAATACTTTTAAAAATTTAATTCCTTTGTGTAGAAAATATATCTTTGGAGCCAGCCCTGATGGCCTAGTGGTTAAAGTTTGGCACACTCCACTTCAGTGGCCCCGGTTCAGTTCCCAAGGGCAGAACCACACCACTCGTCTGTCAGTAGCCATGCTGTGGTGGTGGCTCACATGGAAGAACTAGAAGACTTTACAACTATACACAACTATCTGCTGGGTCTTTCGGTGGGAGAGAAAAAAGGAAGATTGGCACAGATGTTAGTGGAGGGCAAATCTTCCCCTGCAAAAAAAGTTAAAAAAAAAGAGAATCTCTCCTTAAAAAAAAAAAGAAAAAATATATCTTTGCTTATGTAGAACTTTCATAAGAGAATAACCTGTAGGAGATCATCTATTTCTTTTTTTGACTAGTCTCATGAATTTATTTTCCAGATGAACTTCATTTTTAATTTAAGACTCCGTATACACCACAAAACTGTGCTCCCAACCCAAGATTGGCACTTATACTTGTATTGCATTGTATTTTTATCTTAATGCGAAAAGAATCGACATCCTTATAATCTTCTCATTTGGGAACCTTCATTTGCTTACATAAGTCTTGCTTTCTTGTCCTTTGATAAAACTGTATAAATTTTTTTTAATTGGATTTAGTTCCTTTCTTGTTGATTTTATTTCTAGGAACTTTATACTTTTTGTTGTTACTGTGAATAACATTTCCCCCCCATTACGTTTTCTAAGTAGTTATTGCTAATATAAAGGAAAGTTATTGATTTTGTTGTTGCTGTTGAGTGCATAGTTTGTCTCTGACCATCTTTTGGAATTCTTGTTAGTTACAATGATTTCCCCATTGAGTTCCTCAGATTTTTCTAGGTTTGTAGTCAAATCATCTGCAAATTATGGTGATTTTGTTTCTTTTTTTTCTAATTGTTATAGCTGCTTTTTCTTCATTGTAGTGATTAGAACCTCCAAATAATCTTTAATGCTGGTGGTGGATTTGGGATATTCCTATCATTTGGTGAATCCTTTGAATTTGAGAATTCAAGACATTCTTCAACTCAGGAAAATTCCTTTTATTTCTTTCATTGTTATTTCTCCTAATCTTTACTTTATTTCTGGAACTCCTGTCTATGTCTCCTGGCCTTCCATCTACCGTCTCTGTCTTCCTTGTTTTCCATTTCTTTACTTTCTTCTTATCTTTTAGGTTTGGTTCCCTGGAATCCAAGCTTGAGACAAGGACTCTTGTCTTGAATAAGTGCTTGAATAGGCACTTATTGAGGAGGTATTTTCAAGAGAAATCTGTAAGAGAGTGAGGTAAGCTGAATAAGACAGGGGAAGAAGCTAGGCAGAGATAGGCATTCAGCTGAAGTCTGGCCTTGTCCTAATACCATGGGGAACTCTGATGTATGAATAGTACCACAGAGTCACTCTGAGGTAAGAGGGCCAGCTTATGTACCCCCTTGTCAGGCAGTTCTTCTCTGAGAGCCTTGCCTGAGGGGGTGATCACTCAGGCCAAAGTCAAATCACAGGAGAAGGGTGCAGCTGTGAATTGTCAGCAGCCAACACTTAAAGCAGCTGGAGAATGGGTACATTGGCCCAACACATTCCAGGTGAGTCACCAAAAGCGTCTACTAAATAGTTGATGTTTAAGAATAATTTCTCTAAAAAGTTAGGACAATAAAAACAACAAAATTTCCACCTTCCAAGCAATATTACTAATAAGTTTTTGAATAAAGTTTCTGTATTTTTTTTTTGAAAATACATGTCTTCAAAATCTTCTATTCTTTGCAGAATTTCCTTTGGTTTCTTCTGGTGTTAACATTCCTCTCTCTCACATTTATGTTCTCTAGTTGCTCTGCTTCACTTTCATCAGGAGAATATTTTCCTTGTCTTAAAGATAAATTTTTAGTAATTTTGTTGTAATTGTGAAGCACGATAGTGGGAGCTTTATTTTTTCATCCTGAGCGTTGGTTAAAGCTTGTGTCATAGTGGAAACCCACTGATCTTAAAATGGTCTTACTGATTTTCCTCATAAGCTTCTGTCCAATGTCCAAAAGAGCTAGTCATTTTCAATCAAAGAATTTCTAGGGACCAAATTTCTTAATGACATCCCTTTAGACTTCTAATATCAGGAGAACAATTGTTTGAGAACTCTCCTGTGCTTATTATAAAATTACTACTTATTATAAAACTATTACTCAATTAAGCTTCTTTGCTGATATTAAAAATATAAAACGAAACAGAAAATAACAAAAATGTTGTATCTTTGGTTTGAAACTATGTGTACACAGAGAAAATGTAATGTTTTGCTTAGGATGGTAGTACTGGCTGAAGGATGATTTCATCCAAATACTCAAATTTCAGTTAAGTCTTCCATCTCACAGTTTTGACTGGGGTCCAGCACTAACTTTCCAAAAATGAAAAAGGGTCTCATCTTTTCCATGTTTATAGAGATGGAGACACTTTAGTACTGAGCAACCTGGGGAAGAAAGGCTTTGTGTAGTAGAGGATGAAATGAGTTTCAAAGCTTTCCTCCACTGTTGTGACTAATGACAGGTGACTATGTTGTTCAGTGGAGTGATTAAACTATTTTCAAAAGTCTATCAATATGTTTGGATTACAAAATGTCATTGGAATTAGATAAATGTCTTCCTGTAGCACAGTTCTTTTGGGTGAAGATCTATTTCTATGATCTGTACATACCTGTCTCTTAGAAAGAATTTGACTACACTAGTGAGATCTTCAGATAATATTCAGTAGGTCATTTGCTTTATGTGAGAGTAATTGATATCTGATGTAATTTTAAACATAAGTTATTGAATATGATATATGAATATATACATATAATTATGTGAATAATATATGTCAATGTGAATTAAAGGATTAGATTACCTTCAGCAGTGAAGTTTTGAAGTTTCAAAGCCCTGTAGATAAAATAAAGGAGCTCAACTTTAAATGTAAGGACATTGGAAATCTGGATAAGCCACAAACTTGTTTTTCCTGCTGTGGTAACACTGTTCTAATTAGGTTAGATGTTTGGAGAGAAGAAAGGAGAAATAGTCTCATAAAAATTAACGAATTTATTGATCTCACGATATTGATTTATTAAGACTTAGTAAGAGCTATATTAGTTTCCTATCACTACTGGAACAAATTACCACAAAGTTTGTGGCTTAAAACAACACAATTTATCTTAAACTTCTTTAGGTCGGAAGTCCAACATGAGTCTCACTGGACTAAAACCACGGTGTAGGTGCTCCTTTTGGAGGCTCTGGGGAAGGATCCATTTTCTTGTCTTTTCCAAGGCTGCCTACATTCCTTGGATTATGGCCTCTTCCTCCTCTTCAAATCTAGCAATCTCTCTGACCCTTACTCCATTTTCACATCTCCAACCATAGCCAAGAAAGGTCCTCAGCTTTTAAGGACTCGTGTGATTAGACTGAGCCCACACACATAATTCAGGATAATCTCCCTATTTCAAATTCCTTAACTTTAATCACATCTGCAAAATCCATATCTGCTGTGTAAGATAACATATACACTGATTCCAAGAATTAGGGTGTAGATGTCTTTGGCAGAGGATGCATTATTCTGCCCACCACAGAGAAGATAATTTCTAGGTGAAGAGAGAAGAGTCTCTAACACAGAAGTGTCTATTTCTCGTAATAGTCTACCTTCATGGCGTATATCTAACAATCACATCACTAGAGTGGCTCACATAAAGTTCATGATCAACTGAAATTGCAAGATAGTTTTCTATTATTATTCAGGGCTAACTCCTGAATACACAATATATATTTCAATAATTTCTTTTTCTTGAAACTCCATTTTCAGTCAATTGAATACATTTAAAATTATGATTCATTATTTAGTATAGCTGATATTCAAGGAGGCTTCAAGGTTAGCACGCACAACCAAAGGAAGTTTAACTTCTCAATCTTGAAACAAAAACTGACTTGTGGTTCTTAGAAATGAATTTTAATGACAGACAATTTAGTTTTATTCAAGGAAGTCTTCTAGGCCCTTAAAAAATCAAGGCATTCTAATAGCTTACACTAAATGTAAATAAAATCATGCTGCTTCCAGTGTTTACCAAATCCAGCTGGTTATAGGCATTTGCAGATCTACTGCCTATTTTTTCAGCTCTACAAATAGTTCTTTGATTTCCTTATTTGCACCTTCTGATTTGCAACTTCTGATTT
Organism: Tapirus indicus; assembly: GCA_031878705.1. Taxonomy (NCBI): domain Eukaryota; kingdom Metazoa; phylum Chordata; class Mammalia; order Perissodactyla; family Tapiridae; genus Tapirus; species Tapirus indicus. The sequence goes on from CM062925.1 coordinate 47,006,849, forward strand.
TTCTGCAAAGTCTGGAGAAATCGGTTCTTGCAGACTTCGAACCATTCATTATTATCAGGCTGTTGCTGTGAGGAGATTAGGAGCTCATTGCTCTTGCAGCACCACAGACTGTGTGCTGGACTTTCCTCCAGGCAGGGGGAAGCAGATGGAGGTCAGAGAAACCAGGCAGGCAAACTGATTTTCTTAGAAGCAGAGTTAGTTAGATTTCATCAATGGCAACCAGCTTTGTTAATGTAAACAGTAAAATTTAGCTTTCACTGACCTTTTTAAGTTTAATGAAAAACAGTTACCTAGAGAAAAATCAGCAGTGAGGCCAGATGGAGAATAGGACTAGACATTAATATGAACCACTGTATGAGTGAAAACCTGGAATTAAAAATGGAAGACAACAAACTGACTCACTCCATAACACCTTTAGGCAGTTTTCTAAGATAACGAACCAGAAGAGAAAAGAAAACATACAGCAAATGTGTATATGTAAGTTATGGATGGTGCTCTAGTAGAGAAAAGAAGGGTAAAGCTGCTGAAAGGCCTTACTTTTGTTTAAAGATCTTTGTGCATTTTTTCTCGCTGCGGTGTTAATCTTGTGTGCAGCCAGACTGAGTAGAGTGAACACCACCATACAAGCAACCCAAATCCCCTAGAGGCATTTAAATGTTATCTGCTCAGCATATTTTTCTTTAATAAACTCTCTATCCATCCCCATTTAGGGAGGAATGTAATCACATGTCCCCATCTCGTAGGGTGATCCATGGTTCCAGTTTGCCCCCTAGAAACAAGGGTCCCTGGGACACTGGACTTTCAGTTTTAAAACTGGGATAGTCCTGGGCAAACCATTCTGGTTTCAGTGGGTTCCTGAGACGCAGGACATTCAGGGCTAAAACCAGGAAAATTCTAAGCCAATTGAGACAAGTTGTTTACCCTACCAAATCTCTGGTCTTGGAGAACAATCTAGGACTTTTGCTGAAACTACGGGGAAAGCGCTGCCCTTTGTTTTCTCCAAGGATCAGTAAATTTCTTGATACCTGGAAAATACCACGTTTTGAGAATGAGCTAACACAGGGAAAAACATTACTAAGAGGGCAGGTTCAGACGGAGATCTCTACTCTCTTTCAGCTGTTTGATACTGGTTGTACCCCTAGATGTAAACGTCCTAAGTTCTGGATATATTCCCTGAGTCTTCAATTTCTGTTAGGCAATAAATTCCTTTTTTTTTCACTTAAACAGGTTTGATTCTCCATCACAGGTCATTTACATTTTACATTTTCTCAGATAGTGCCAAATTACATATTAAAGAGGATAGACCTTTTTTTTTAACCACCAGTTATATAAGTACTTTAACCAATATTTGAGGTTGTCAGGCTTTAGTTTTGGCCAGTGGTGTTAAATGGTAATTGATTGTTGGTATAGTTTGAATCTTTTTGGATAACAGTGATGTTAAACATTTTTGCAATTGTTTACTTTTCAAAGAGCCTAGACTAAGACTAGTGTTCTAAATCCTTTGACCATTTTGGTATTGCTTGTTTGTCTTTTCCTAATTGATTAGCTGGGTTTTATTTTATTATATTTCTAGATTTTTATATATTTCTGTCTTTTAACATTGATTATGCTATCTTTAGGCACATATAAGTTTTTTATATTGGTGTAATGAAATTTATTGATCTCTTTTTATAGTTTTTTTTCGTGTGTTATTTGAAAAAACCTACCCGATCCCTAGTCATAGATATTTATTATATTTTCTTCTAAAATTTGTCTTGTTTCTCACATGTAGGTCTTTATTACATGTGAATTTTGTTTGTGAGCTGGACATCAAAATTTGTCCATATGGAAAATAAACACCATTTATTCCTTCTGCAAATGGTATAAAATAACATTGTTTCTTTAACTAAGTTCACCATTTATGCTTGGGTCTATTTTTGAGGCCTCTAGTCTATTCCACAGGACAGTTAGTCTGTGCCTGCATCGATACAACATTGTTTAAGAAAATTAATGTATCCCCACTTATTTAAATCTTTTATTTCTTCCAAAAATGTTTTGTAGTTTTCATTGTAAAAGTCTTATCCTTCTTGTATTAGATTTATTACTAAGTATTTTATTCTTTTACGATGCTATTATTTTTTATTTTTATTTTTTTTGCGAGGAAGACCAGCCCTGAGCTAACATCCACTGCCGATCCTCCTCTTTTTGCTGAGGAAGACTGGCCCTGGGCTAACATCCGTGCCCATCTTCCTCCACTTTATATGGGACACCGCCACAGCATGGCTCTCAAGCAGTGCGTCGGCAAGCGCCCGGGATCCGAACCTGCGAACCCCGGGCTGCTAAGCGCGAACTTAACTGCTGCGCCACCGGGCGGTCCCTACGATGCTATTATGATTGGCATGCATCCATAGTCAAATTTCTTGGACTTAATCCATAAGTAGAACTCCCATCTCCATTATCCTGTTCACCCACTGCATAAGAAACTCACAAATAACATAAATCAAATGTGTCTCTCTCTGAAGACAGTGAGAGGAAAAGACTCCGAATTTTAGTCTTTTATCTTTTCATGTTTTATCTTCCTTTCTGGATTCTCTTCCAGTTAATCTTCCTGCTTAAATTTTGGTGGTTTTCACAGTTTTCTCTTTGGTCCAATTCCAATCCTGCCCTGTTTACCTTCTCAGGGCAGTCAGCACTATGCCTGGAGCTTCTGTTATGACAGTGACTCCCAAATGTAACTCCAGCTCTGACTTCCCTTTTAAATCCCAACCCATATTCCCCATCTCCTATTGGAAATCTTCATCTCAATATGCATCAATCCTCTCAACCACAACACATCCAAAGCTGAACTCATTATCTTCTCCTCCTCAAAATGCTTGTTTAGGTGTCTTGATTGATTAATACAGTCACTCACTTTGCAGAATGCTTTTTAATGAGCTGACCTTAGTGATTTGCAAACATTCTATTTTAATTCTTACCTTAATGATTCAGGAGAATTAAATACTCCTGTGACGACAGTAGTGTGAAAGACAAAAAGGAGAGTTTTAAAATCAAGGCCTATTTATTGGGAATTTTGAAAATATAATTGTTTGGGGATCCCTGCCCCCAAATGACAATAGGATCCCTGCACGCAAAGGGTGATAAACACCGCCATCTCTTTTTCCATAACCTTTTCAGACTTCCCTTTCCTATCCCTGGAAAATGTCTTGGATGTAAGACTAACTAGTACTACAGCAGCCCCCGTCTGTGATCAGGGTTTAGATGTTAAAATGTGATCTACCAAACCCTTGTCATCACACACACATTGGCTTCTCATTTATTGCTTCTCATTAAAGTGTTTCATTAGATTTTTGAAGGGGGTCAGGTTTTGTCTCTCATTAACAAATTTCCTCCAAAGACCCAGCTAGCGAAGTGAACTACTAATTATCAACTGCTGTATCTTAGAAAATATTAATAAATCAGAACATAGTCCTATCTGGGTCATGTTGACCAGGAAAATATTATTGTTTGTTCATCCACATTTGTGGACAGAATATTTCCACTATCTAAACTTTAAATATTACTATTGCCCTTGCTTTCATTTTCTAAAGGAGAAAAATAAAAATTCACTATATCTCCTTCTCTTTTTCTAGGTCCTAATTCCCAAACTTAGATAATCACCAAAAGAATTTTTTTAAATGATCACAAATTAGCCCTTATTCCTTAAACTAGAATCTTTGTTGTCATACTTGGCTTCCCTTTTCTGTCCTCTCCACATCCCACTGTTTATAAAACCTGTTGATTCTGCAACACAAAGACTCTTACATCTGGTTGGTATGATATACTCCATAACTTTGCATATTAGTTCTTTCAGAAGATTCATGTCCTGATTCTTCTTTCTGTGTCCTACATCGGTGCCTCACTGTTCCCCAGACAGGACTTGTTCTTTGATTACTGACTGTATCCCCTTGTTACTCATCTTGAAAAGCCACCTTCACACTCTTTTTTACCTTCAAAAACTCACCCAAGGCCCAGCTTAAGTGGGGCAGGGAAAAGGGAAAGGCATACCATTGAACGCCATATGATAATTTCTCACTGTAAGTTTCAAAAGGGAGGGAATCATGTCTGTATCATCTTTGATACAATCTTTGATGTTATCTTTGATGATTCTATATCATCTTTCACATACAAAAGAGTAAATGACCAACAGGGAACGAGTGGAATTTGAAATTAAAAACACAATACCATTTACATTAGCACGTCCAAACATTAAATACTTAGGGATACATCTAACAAAGTTTGTACGCAATCTATATGAGGAAAACTACAAAACTCTGCTAAACAAAATCAAAAAACTAAATAAGTGGAGAAATATTCCATGTTCATGGATAGGAAGACTCAATATTGTAAAGATGTCAGTTCTTCTCAACTCGATCTATAGATTCAATGGAATCTTAATCAAAATCTCAGGAAGTTATTTATTTTGTGGATGTCAACCAAATGATTCTAAAGTTTATATGGAGAGGCAAAGACTCAGAATAGCCAACACAGTGTTGAAGGAGAAGAAAAAAGTTGGAGGACTGACACTACCCAACTTCAAGACATATTATACAGCTAAAGTAATCAAGATAGTGTGGTATTGGTGAAAGAATAGACAAATAGAACAATGGAACAGAATAGAGAGCCCAGAAATAGACCCGCATAAATATAGTCAGCTGATCTTTGACGGAGGGGCAAAACCAATACAATGGAGCAAAGACAGTCTTTCAACAAATGGTGCTGGAACAAGTGGACATGTACATGCAAAAAAAAAAGAATTTAGACACAGACCTTACACTCTTTGCAAAAATTAACTCAAAATGGATCACAGACCTAAATGTAAATATGAAACTCCTAGAAGATACTGTAATAAAGAACCTAGATGACCTTGGGTATGGAGATAAATTTTTAGATAAAATACAAAGGCATAATCCATGAAAGAAATAATTGATAAGCTGGACTTTTTAAAATTAAAGATTTTTGCTCTGCGGAAGACTATGTCGAGAATGAGAAGACAAGCCAAAGACTAGGAGAAATATTTGCAAAGGATACATCTGATAAAGGACTGATATCCAAAATATCCAAAAAGAACTCTTAAAACTCAATAAAAAAATGAACAACCTGATTAAAAAATGGGCCAAAGACCTTAACAGACACACAGAGAAGATATACAGGTGGCAAATAAGCATATGAAAAGATGTTCAACATCATGTATCATTAGGGGGAATTGTAAATTTAAAAAACGATGACATATCCCTACACATCTATTAGAATGCCCCAAATCGGGAAGACTGACAACATCAGATGCTGGTGAGGGCTTGGAGCAACAGAACTCTTTTTTATTGTGGGTGGGAATGCAAAATGGTACGGTCAATTTGGAAGATGTTTGGCAGTTTCCTACAAAACTAAACATGCTCTTTATTCATAATTGCTCAAACTTGGAAGCATCCAAGTTGTCTTTCAGTAGGTAAATGGATAAATAAACTGTGGTACATCCAGATAATGGACTATCACTCATGCTAAAAAGAAATGAGTTATCGAGCCATAAAAAAGACATGGAGGAAAGTTAAATGCATATTATTAAATAAAAGAAGCCAATCTGAAAAGGCCACATACTGTGTAATTCCAGGTATATGACATTCTGGAAGAGGAAAAATGATAGACAGTAAAAAGATCAGTGTTTGCCAGAGGTTGGGGGGCAGGGGGTTGAATAAGCAGAGCACAGAGGTTTTTTTATGGCAGTGAAGCTATTCTGTACAATACTACACATGTGGATACATGTCATTATACATTTGTCAAAACCCACAGAATGTACAATACTAAGAATGAACCCTCATGCAAACTACAGACTGTAGGTAATAATGATGTGTCAAAGTGGGTTCATTGATTAACAAATATACCACTGTGGTGCAGGATATCAATAGTGGGGAAGGTTGTGCATGTGTGGTGACAAGGGGTATATGACAACTCTCTGTACTCCCCACTCAATTTCTGTGAACCTAAATCTGCCCTAGAAAAATGTATATTAAATAAAAAATATTAAGTATTAGCATAGGGATTAGGAAAGGAAACTAGACCTTAAAGTATCACTGAATTGGTGATGAATTTACAATTTTTAATTTAATTAATAATTAATTTTTTACCACTAATCTCTCTTGACCTGGACTTAAAGGTAGCCTGAAGTCAGGAACTGCACACTGGTGTGGACAAAAAAAGCTCCAGGAGAATTCTTCTATTTCTGGTCTGAGGAGACTCCTATGTGTCAGAGAGTGTATGTTAAATCCTCTATTTTTGCTTTGTTTTATTTCATTCTCTCCCACACCAGGCCTACCTCATGCTATGGTGGTGATGATAGGAGTGGCAATTAAAACTCAGAGGGAGGAGAACCCTTCTCTCTGACCAGAGCAATATGGTCCCAAGAGCATGGGAGAGAATCTCCATTGGTTTTTTTCTTTATGTTCTCATGTTGCTTGGCTCCAGAGGCAGATGCAGTCAAGGGAAACATGTAACAGAGAGTGGAAACTCTAGTCCTGGTTCTCTAGTCCTAAGATCAGGAAGGGAGTCCCTTGAAACTTAATGTCAAGGAGAAAGCAGAAAGAAGGGAGCTTCAGAAAGTGATTCCATAAAGTTGTGTATGTACTTCTAGGCTCACTCCCAAGCTACACGTGCATAGATTTGACCTAAAATAACATTACCAAAGGCTTTGAGAGTTGAACTACTTGGGTAGATCACTGTGCAGGTCCTACAATGGCCACTATGTGGTACACTTGCAGGACTGATCCTGAGTAGCCCTGTGAGGGCTTTGGTAAATGAATTGATAGCAGAAGCCCAAACCAAGAGGACAAATAGGAACTTATGGTCTGAACCCAATCAGGTCAATTGCTTGTTAAAATAACAACAACGAACCAACATTCTTCATAAAATTTAAATAAGACTAATAGTCTCATAACATAACATTAAAATGCCCAGGATACAATCAAAATTACTAAACATATTAAAGACTGGAAAAATAGCAACGATTCATAAGGGAAAAGAAAATCAACAGATTCCAAATCAGAGATACCATAGATGAAGGAATTATCATATAATGACTTTAAACAACAAACTACTATACCCATGCTCTATGAAGTAAGGCTGACCATTATGGAAATGAACTGAAGTATAGGAAGTCAGAGCAGAGAAATAAAAGCTATAATAAAGAACAAAATGGAAATTTCATTATTGAAAAATTACAATAACTAAATTTAAAAATCTCCTGGATGAGCACAATAGTAGAATGGAAATGATACAAGAAAGTCAGTAAACTTGAAGATAGGTCAATAGGAACAACAAACTGTATGTTATGCCTTAATAAACTTTAAAACACACAGAAAAGGAAGAGTATACACATTATTCTGAAAACAACATAAATAATAAGAAGTCAATAGCAAAACAGAAACCAAATGCCAAAGCACCCTACACATTGATGCATCACATAATGACGTTTCTGTCAGTGATGGATCACACATATGACAGTGGTCCCATAAGATTAGTGCCATATAGCCTAGGTGTGTAGTAGGCTATACCATCTAGGTTTATGTAAGTGTGTTCTATGATGTTTGTGCAGTGAAGAAATTGCCTAATGATGCATTTCTCAGAATGTATCCCCTTGTTAAGTGACTCACGACTCTGTATAATATTTCTTTATAAAATTTCTTCGTTTAAAAAAGTAAGTGCTGAAATCAAAGAATATCAAGAAAATAATGAGGCATGGATAGGCTACATATAAAACTTACCAATATAGCTGAGTCTATGTTCACAATAAAATTTATTGCTTTGATTCCTTATATCTCTGAAAATGAATGAAGTAATTTAAATGCAGTTAGAACTCAACATGCAATTGCACAAAGAATCACAAAATGCACTGTATCATTTGAAGTAAAGAAATATTCAAAGATAGCAATTAACAAAAGATAATTGAAAATGGAATTAGTAAAAGTAGAATTTTTTTGGAAAACAATAACCTGTAAATTGGATAATGCATTATGTAGCCTAATTTTTAAATGGAGTCATAATTTCATAACATTAGAAAGGAAAAATGAAAAGTAAAACACAGATATAAATGAAAAGAAACATTACAGAATAATATATAAAACAATGCAAATAAATTTGAATTTTTAAATTTGATTTGGGAAAGATGTTGAATCTATATTGATTAACACAGATGGAATAAAATTTAAAGACTTTCCTAAGTCCCATTTCTAAATCAAATCCATGTGGGAATTTTTGTTTATTGGTATTGTTGTCTTAATCTGGAGTGTGGAATTATGGAGATAAACTATAATGAACAGAGAAGTCATGAAAACATCACCTCTTCTCTGCTCCATAACCCCATTCAAATCAATAAATAAATAGCACCAGACTTGGCATATCCAACAATTTTGAAGATGATTTATTTCAGGCACAAAAAATCCAGTGTCATCTAATGTGTTTGTTTATAAAGAGAGAAGTAAACCTCCTGGTGATGACTTTTGTTTTTTATGTTCATTCCAATATAAATAGCAAAATTTGAACAAAAGAGCACTAAAAAAATCTATAAACTCACTGCGCTTATAAATTTGAATAAGAAACAAAATCTTAAATAATGTGCTAATAATAAGCATACATTATCAATTTAAAAAGTAATATACCATGACCAAATGGAGTTCATTTTAGGAATTCCAGATGTTACAATATAAAGGAAATTAATTAATTTTATGAAAAGTGAAGGGTAAAAAAATTATATGGTCACCTCAATGACAGCTAAAGAGGAATATGATTAATCATTTCCCAATTTAATATAAAACTTACTAAAATAGAAATAGATACTTATATCCTTGATTTTTGTAACTATATACCAAAACTGAAAGCCAAAATTATATACAGTAAATATTGAAAAACAAGAATAATTTCCATTATAATCAGGAATAAGACAAAGATGCCCCCTAACACCATCATCATTTAAATTTATGCTGAAAGTACAACCTGTCATTAGGAAAAAGGCAAAAAGTGCATAAAATTGGAAAGGAACAGGTGTTATCATTATTAGCAGATGATTGCAAAGTTGATCAATTTGATAGAATAACAGGAACACTGTTAGTAATATAGAAACAGTAAGAAAATTCAGTAAAATGTCTTATTACAAAATTGATATTCAAACCTCAACATATTTCTTTTGTACATAGTTTTTTAAAATAAAGCAGATGAGAAGATACTATTTACAAGTTAACATAAACATGTAAATGCAAATACACCTGTCACAAAATGTGTAGAATCTATATGAATAAAATTATAAAACCCTGGTAAGAGCTATAAAAATAGTCTTGAATTAATAGAAAGACATCCCCTGATCTTAGATGGAAACACTCAATATTTTGTATATGTCAATTCTCCCAAACTTAATCTATAAATTTAATGTGATACTAATACAAATATCTGCAGGAATTTTTGGAAGTAGTCAAGCTGATTCTAAAGTCAAACACGCACAAATAGGCAAAAAAAATTCTGTAAAATAATATTAATGCTGTGAGTGAGTAGTTTTATCATGTATAAGATTTATTGTAGAGCTACAGTGATTAAAAAGATTTAGCCCTGGCTCATTAAGAAACAAGCAAATCAATGGAACTCAGTGGAGAATAAATAAGTAAAAGTAAATGTATGTGGAAATTTAGTATAAGATAATAGAATTTCTAAGCACTAGTGAAAAAATAGTTATATAATTAATGTTGTGACAACTGGCTAACTATTTGGGAAAGAATAAAGCTGGATTCCTACTTCTTAAATCAAAATACATTCCAGATTAACTAAAATATGATAAAATTGGGGGGATTAACTAGCAAATATTTATTCCTTTCTGGCTCTCAGGCTTTTCCCAAAACTGAGGGGACAGCTATTGTTCCACACTGAAATGAACACGTTCTAAATTTGTATTTATTTTCCTTGCCCATCTTGCTTCTACAGCAGCATCATCCATGGACATACAGCACTGTTTCTGAGCAATTAACTCAATTTAAATGTATCGTATAGCAATGGGCTGAAGTTCATAGAGCTTACTGATTTTCTTTTGTACCCCAACACCAGAATACAGCTACCACTATAGTCATTTGGACACTTGGAATGGCCAGTTGAAGACAGTTTTGTACATTTAATAATAGCAGGCAACATAGTGGCGGACTGAGGGCTCTCAAGGGGATATATTAAATATATGCTCTGTGCTGTTGACCCTCACATGGCCACAATACACAGCTCAAGGAAATGAAATTGAAGGTGAGGATGTATGAGTGGCACCACTCACAACTGTATCTCTTGATCCACTTGCAAAATTTGTCCTGTGACTGGGCTTTGCTGGTTTAGAGGTCTTACTACCCAAAGAAAAGAATACTTTTGCCAGGAGACCTCAAGATGTTTCCATTGAGTGAGAAACTGACATTTCCACTTGCCCTTTTCAGGCTCTTATGACACTGGGAGAATAGATAAAAGGGGACATATATTATTGACTGAGGTGATTAACCCTGACAATTGAAGGGAAATTGTGCTCTAGTTGCAAGGGAAGGTGTAGATGAAACCAGGGACTAACCCGTGGTCTCTAGGTCCAGTGTAAAGGTTAATGGAGACAACAGCACATTCAAGTGCTCAGCCTCTCAGGTTGGATATCCAGTACAACATGTATAACCCCAATCAGCTGAGGTCCTGGCTGAAGCAAAAGATCATATAATAAGTGATAGAGGAGGGAAATCATAAATACCCAAAAAGGGCTGCATACCAGTTGAAGGTACCTGCATTTTCTTCCTTGCTATATAATATTTATATTTGTTTTCTTCTTATGGGGTAGTATGGTGGTGGTGGTGACATTTATCACTTTCTCTATATGTTAAAGAATATTCATATGGAAACATGATGGAACAATAGGAGGAATGCGTGCCTCCCAGAGATCCTGAACTTGGACCTGGAGGTTGGGGACTGATAATATTTTGAGTGTATGCCTTTCAGAGAGTGGTTACGAGCTTTTTTTATTGTACGAGGGCGACTTGAATTAGGCAGGATTGAGTTTATTTTGCTTAGAAGCACCAAGAAGCATACTTATTTTGGACAGCCAAAGGTGAGGGACTGTGGTGGACATCCATCCTTTTTTGGGGTGCCAATCATATAAATGTCCATCCTGTGTTTGGGCAGTCCCTCACTTCATGAGTCAGAGATGACTGACTGAGAGAAGCTGAAAACACCAAACACTCTCCTTGGCAGTTTCTTTTCCATCTACGGCCCGTGACTTAAGCTCCAAAAATAGACTTTCAGTCAATTCCTCGTGACAAAGAGGCAAGTCAACCAACAGGTTTTCATTATGGTCAACTACACAGTAGTGGTTGTGGCAGTGATTTCCATTTTTCAACAATAGCAGTGGCACAGCAGCTGTAGTGGTGATACCCAGTGACAGTGACACAGCGGTGTTAAGGTGTGGAGCCGGGGCTTCAAGGAGGCAGCACTGATGTTATAGTGGTCTAGTACCGTGGCCTGATTTGAGACATTGAGCACTTCGTTCTAGGTCCTCCAGCTTTCCTGGAGATTGGGAGTTACCTAATATCCTTTTAGTAAATATTTTTTCTGTTCAGTGTAGCTAGAGTTTAACTTCTACTGCTTTACAACTAAGTATTCAGCTTTATGTAATTTTTTCTACTTGCATTTCTTCCTTTCCTCTTGTCCCATTTAAATATTTAGTCAGCCTTCCTGCTCGTTGCCTAAGGAAAGGGATAAAGCTGGGTTAGCAGAAATTCTGGATTTGTTTTTGAAAAGTTTAAGCTTAGGAATGGGCTTGATAAAATGTCTGGGACAGAATCAGGGGTTAGTGGAGGTCATCTCAAACTAGAGAGAAATTCTTGAGGACTGAGAGAAGGAGGGCAAGGAAAGAGACATGGGAGAGATGCCTGTGCAGACTTCCTTGCACGCTCTTAGCTAGGCAGCAAGACCGCAGGGAGGAAATGCCTGGGGAGTGCATCTAGGTACATGAGGTCATGGGTAGTTTTAAAACAAAAGATTCCTGTGTCCTCAGCAGGGCATTTTTTTAAGCTGTGAGCTCTGAAGTGCTGTGTTGATGAGAGGCCAACCTTGTTGGGACAAATGAATCAATGATGATATGGGCTGTTTTCTCAAATCTTGGCATTCTGTGAGAGCCCCTAAAACCTTTCAGAATCCGAGGGAGACTAAAGAGAAACAGAAAGACTGAGATTAGGTTTCCCACCAACTAAATGGGATAGGGATCCAAATTAAAAATTATATTGAGTCGAGAAAAAGTAAAATTATAATTTCTACACTCCTGAGCTTGTGAACTGAAATTTACATTCACTATGAAATTTTAAAATGCAAGAGTATTAAAGCTCCAGAATAAAATGAGATTTTTTAAAAATAATCTTGGATTAATGAAGCCATTCTAAAGACACAAAATCTAGAAAATGCAGCAATTGAAAGATGATTGCTACATTTGAAGACATAAAATATTTGAATTTCTACCTGGTAAATGATGTGTCATATAAAGGACAATTTTTTAAATGTATAGCGTGTTTTTATGAAGTATTCAGAAAAAGACCCCTATGTAATAGAAAGATAAGCTAAGGCATAAAGCAGCAGCTTGCAGCCAAAGAAATTCAATTTTTTTAAACTTGTGAATGTATATTCAGTATTGATGAAATTATTAAAGTGGAGAGTAAAACATTAAGAAATAGTTTTCTCTTGTTCAAGTAATATTGACAACAGTAATATAGAAGTAATAATAATAAATAAAACAACAATAATAAGTGTTTACTGAGCATTTACTATGTACCAGACACTAGTCTAAGTACTTTACATGAATCAATTTACTTACTCCTCACAAAACCCTGAGGGATAGTTATTTATTATTCCCCTCTGGAGTTTAACATTCATGGATATGGGTGTATTTGTCTGTTTTGTTCACTGTTGGTTCCTTAACAGTGTCTCGCTCACAATATGTACTCTGCGTTTATTGATTGAATAATTTGTTTTATAAGTGAGGAAACTGAGGCACAGAGAAGTTAAGTGTCTTGCCATAAGACACATAGCTGATAAGTGGCTGAGTTAATTTTTCACCCCAGCAGTCAGTCACCAGAGTTTGAACTCAAAATCACTGGACTAAACTACTTCACACAGAAAAACGTTTGGCAAAATACAACATCTGGAAGATATGAGTGGAAAGACATTATCAAAACTGTTAGGACTAATTTGCAGGGCAATTTGGCAATATATATCAAAGTGAAACATACACCCTTTAGCGCAACAATTCTGCTACAGATACGCTCATGTACACAAAGATGTGCTTAGAACTATGTTTACTGATGCATGAACTGTGATGACAAAAGACTTGAAAGAAACTAAATGTTCATCAATAGGGCTGGATAAATTAGGATACAGCTCTGCAATGCAGGACTAAAGAACAATGTCATTCTCTATGTGCCAATTTGGAAAGATTGCCATTAAAGAAAAAATGCAAGATCCAAAACAATTGATACTTTCTGCTGCTCTTAGCCTATATTAACCAATATATTTCTATTTCTACATCTTCATACATCTCTTATACACACATAACACATAACCCCATATATGGTTACACTTATGTATGCTTACAGATTTTCTTATAGATGGACTTAGAGTCTATTTATGGAAAGAGGCCTATGTTTGATTGTATGTACTTCTGTAGTCTTTGAACTTTACCATGTGCAAGCATTACTTTTAAATAAAAAAGCTAAAGCATAAAATAAATATTTGTATATATCCAAATACATTTATGTAAATCTATGAAAATTTTCTCCATGGAAGAGTGAGAATAGTGGGAGGGCAGTGGAATTAGAGGCAGGGATGCAGAGAAGCGAAGCTTTCTCTTTATTGATGTTTAGTTTTTTTATAATGAGAATATGTAATTTAAGTTACTTTTTAGAATAAACTCCTGGCTCCTCCTTTTAATCCGGAGATGCAACCAGCATGTGTAGTAAACCCTAAAACCCTAAAAATTAAAATTTTGAAGTAGGTTAAGACTAGAAAATTCGAATTGCTTTTAAGGATATAGATCTGTTTTGCAAATTTTGAAGATATTTATTCTACTAGCTATTCATAAAATCTGGATGATATTAAACAATTTGTGAAAACTATGACTATTGTGTACTCAAATTTTAAGTTGTGTTGGTGATGTTTACTTAAGATATTATGGTTTATTAGATTGGGACCTAGTATTACTGTACTGTTGTAAATGGTATAAGACCTAAGATAATATTTTGGAAAAGTTTAAAGTTAAAAAATAATGCAGCAGGGGCCGGCCAGGTGGCACAGTGGTTAAGTTTGAGCACTCCGCTTCTGGCAGCTGGGGTTCACAGGTTTGAATCCCTGGCACAGACATGCACCGCTTGTCAAGCCATGCTGTGGCGGTGTCCCATATAAAGTAGAGGAAGATGGGCACGGATGTTAGCTCACGGCTAATCTTCCTCACAAAAAATAAAATAAAAATGCAGCAACAATATCTGTTTCCTTGCAGGATTTTCTTTTTAATTGTGATTTTCCATAAATTCAAAGAAAAAAGGTAAATGCATGTTTAAGTTTCACCTGTTTCTCCCACCCTATGGAACTTTATTTCTTAAGCAGTAGTTAAGAAAAAAAGCAAAGATAAAATTTTTTAAAAATACTCAAATGATATCAACTCCTTCCTGTCCTTCACCTTTACAGGACAGGATCAAAGTAAATTATTTAATTTTTTTTGACAGATTGAAAGGTAAAATGCAGATAAGTAAGAAACCAAAACAAAAAACAAAACTTCATGTATTTGGGAAACATTTCAAAGATGCCTCCAGCTAACATTTATCAATCACTTAAGCATGCATTCACCCATCAGGCCACCAGTGAAGAGGCTGAAAACCTGATAAAACTCATTCAAGCAGACACACAGAGGATAGCAGGGCATATACTCTCACTCCCATACACTTAAACTCAAATTTGAGAGAAAATAAAAAGATAGCAGATGTAAAGGGTAAAAATGGAATAATGGGATAGTCTAATAATTTTTTTATAATATAGAAGAGAAAGTATGCAGTAAAGGGTGATTGTCATGATTAGAACTGTCAAGGAAGACTCACCTCTTTGTGGAATATTTAGGTAGAGATAGAACTTATGATTCAACTCAACTAACATTTAAGGTATTCTACAGTAAAAAAAATGTTCTATTCCCAAGTACTGAAGATATGAATGTGAGAAAGACTGTCTCTCATTTCTCAAAATAATTTGAATCTTAGAATGATAGAATGCTATAATTGGAAGGTCCTTTAGAGACTGAAATAGTTGATTTTACAGATAGGGTGAAAGAGTCTGGCCATTAAGGGGATGAAAATATTCTGAGCAAACATAGAGAAGCTGGAGAGATCAAATGGTTGAATGTGATAAGGGGGCCGGCTTTACAGATGAGCTGTGCTGGGTCAGTTTGGAAGTGAGATTGGGTAGTCACAGGAGAACCTGGAATGCTAGACTAGTTCTTTAAAACTTGATCCAAAAGACAATAGTGACTCATTATTGTTCTTGAGCAAAACAGAATTAGGAAAGGGGTATTTTGAGGGGGATAAATTAATGTGGCTAGAAAGACTAAGCTAAAGAAGTCAATTAGGATTGTTTTACAAGATATAAAAAAGAGAATGATAAAAGGCTAGAACAATATGATGGCTCTAAATCTGGACAGAAAAGTCAAAGCTGAGGTACAGTTTAGAGAAGGAATTGGGATAATCTCCAGTCAGAGATGTGCTGGCTATTATATACGTAATTTGTTTACTTTTATGGAAAATATCTTCATACTGCCCATCTTGGCAGCTTACAAGAAAATGAATGAGGGAAGGAGATATCCCAAAAGATGTGAAGAAAAAGTATAAGAGAGAGATTGAGAGGCAAAGAGAGAGATGGAGAGATGCACAGAGAAATAACGATAAGAAGACAGAGGCGGAGAGAAAGAAAGGTGGGTGGAGAGGAGAATAGATTTTCTTACCCTTCCTTTTCCCCCTTTTTCAAATGCCAAGGACCTCTGTATCGCTCCTACTTCTTTTTGGAACTCCATTTGTATCTGGTACATAAAGATCATATGTACCATTCTAGCAAATACTGGTGCAGTGTGGGATGGAATGAAGTTTCTGCAGTAGCCATCACATTCTGGTTTTCCTAGTCTCCGGAGATGGAGTTTCAGCTATTGTCCACTCTCGGTGGATGTTCTTGTCTTACTAACATCTATGACCAGGGGGCACATTTCAGGTTTTTCCCTTCAAGCTTAGAAAATGTTGTCTTCTGATGGTAGATGTAAGGATGTGAGCCACATGGTGCCCCTGCATCTGTCAAGGGCTGAGGCAGGGACGAGACCGGTTTAATCTGAATATACCAGTTCCTGGTGTTGCTAAACGGGCTTTAAAGATTCCAGAGGGGTTTCGAATAGATCTGTGGCTTCAGTTGACATAATCCCCTGTATGGTAGCACTTAGGGGTTTTATAAATCTGCTATATCCCACCGAAGAACCTGCAGCATAAACGTTAAATACTTTGCTCCAAAGACTGAAAAACTATATACACAGTGAGGTGTGGAGTTAGAACTATAATTCTGCCAATCTGATTTGAGTCAAGAGTGCCTTAAGTAGCACATGAATGAGTAGGATTATATATTTGGCAAAGAAGTGGCAATGAAATGAAGCAAAATTACCATCTTGGCATAATCATGTAAATTCTTTTCTTTAGAGGTCTTGTAAGAATTTGTTTTCAAATTAGAAGTAAAAAAGAAAATTGCCTAAGTACAAAGGTAGCATTTTTCTTGTTTAATGTCATATGCTTGATTTTTATTGGGAGTCAGTGTAAGTCATTTAAAAATTGTTTTGTTTGCTAGTCAGTGTTCATTATGAATGTCTATAAACTAGATTTCTTTTGGAGTTTCATTCCCTTTTGAGAAATATTTTCTTATTAGGATTTGCTTTTATTTTTATATGACGCTGTCATGGGATATAAAACTAAATACCATATTCTCTTTGGTAAAAATATTTTTTAAGCATTTATGATATGCCATGAAGGCACTGTGCTAAATGCTAAATATATATGTGTATTTGTGTGTGTGTAAATATATATACAGACTATATATAACTATATATAGCACCTCATTTAACTATCATTATAATCCAACAAGTAGGTGCTACATGCTATTATTTTATTTATTTTACAGATGAGAAAAATGAGGGACAGAGGTGTTATGAACCCAGGTCACAAAGATATTAAGTCACAGAACTAGTCTGACTCCAGAGGCAATGAGGTTAATTATGATGTTTACATAAAATGTACAATTTTCTTTGCTTTATATATTGTAATACTGATTTTCTAGATAAAAACGTTCTCTTCTCTCTCTCAGTCTCTTTTTTAGTAAATAGTGGGTATTGTGATTTCTGGGACAAAAGAAAAGTTTGTCCTGCTAAAAGTTTCTATTAACTGAATAATATCTGAAATTTCACATGTGAGAGCTTGGTTTCTTTTATCTAGGATTTCTTTAAAGTACCAATAACATTGGGGAACACTTTAAATTGTTTCCGCTCATTTCTTAATACAGATGAGTTTAGGGAACTTTTATGACAGCTCCTCTTTACAGGAAAGGAGGGAAAGGGTGTGAGAACACTGGATGCTTGCTGTATCTCGTTGAGCAGGAGGAGAAGGCGAACGGGAATACTTTGGCTTACATCCGGCCCTAACTTTCTGTCTCTGGCTCTCTTACAAACTCATTCCAACATTTTACAATTATACCTCAAATTTGCTAAGGTTGGCTCATTAGTTTGGCTTCTCCAAAACTTTCCAAATGCTCCATAAGACCATTATAATCAAGAATTCCAAGAGTTATCAAAAAATGTTTAAAAATTACTATGTGTTAAGATAGCTTGCTTTTAAACTAGGTTTTAGTGGTTGAGTTTTAAAAAATTACTAAAACTGAAAAGTAATATTTAAATAGAAATTGAATGCAGTAAAAAATTAAACAAAACATCACCAACAATCTTAACAACCCAAATAATCTTCAAATATCAGAAAAACTGAAACAAAAATGAAAAAATAAACAGGAAAGCAAAATAAATCAAATATATCAATTATCAGAAAGCATTTTAATGGATGAAATATCTTCATCAAAGGCAGAGACCTTTAGGTTTTGTTTTAAAAAGTTCATCTGTGTGTAGCTTCTAAGTGAAATATCTAAAACAAAAATGAGCATAAGTAGTTCTACCCTTATAAACCAAGAAATGACAAACACAAAAGAGCAGAAGTGAAAATTTTAATGCAAAAGGCATTCAACAAGACAACAAAGCAAAGTTACCAAAGATAAGTGTCATGAATACTTTTGCACCTAAAATAGTTTTGAAATTCATAAAGCAATTAAAACTAGAGAAATCAACAATCATTGTGGGAAGCATGAACATACTTCTTTTAGAAAAGACAAGATCAAGTAGACAACAAAATAACTTAGGATCCAGAGGTTTTTGAAAAACACAGTTGATAAGTTTAACACAGAAACAAAACCTAGAATTGAAAAACATGCTGGTCATCCAAAGATACCATCTGCCAAATTTAGAAAAGAGGCTTGAAGAAAATATTTGCAGCGAAGTAAAGGGTTAAGAGCCGTGGCATTTAAAGATCTAGAAATCAACCACAAATCAGGGAAATGTAAAACAAAATTAAACAACACTGAGATAAAACTATTATCTGACTAAAATGATTTAAAATGTTTATAATACCTAGTGTTAAGTGTGGAGAACCAGATACTTATAGATACTGAAGTAGGAACATAAATTTGTAGAGTATCTTAGCAAACATTTTGATAGGATTCATATTTTTTAAATTCTGCCCCACAAATGTGGTCACATTTGTCAAAAGATGTTCAAAGATGTTTATTGCAACTTTATACAAAATGCAAAAATAAAGAAATATGTAAATTGGTAGGGGAATTACTAAAAAGAAATGGTTCCACCATACTAACATGATAAAGAATGAGCTAGATCTTTACAAATTGACACAGAAAATGTTCAATATTAATAAGTGAAAAGAGCAAGATTCAGAGAAAGATACAAAATTAATACTTAACTTATAAATTAGCATATATGTAAATATGCTCACACATATACAAAGATATAAGCATATAGATCCACACAAAGAAAAAGGCCCACAGGGATACATTCACATTTTACATTGTTTTCCCATCGACAAGGAAGTGGGAATGTAAGAGAATGGGTAACGACTTTTACTGGTATTAATTTAGAACTTCTATAGCACATTAATTTTACAAGTATATATGAATTCTGTAAATAATAATTTAAAAAAGAACTAAACTGGGTTTTGTGAACACTGAGCATTCAAAAAGTCAGTCAGAAGTCCCTTTTTTTATTTTGACCTTTTAAACCTTTTCTATTGTTAAAGGAACTTTTATAAATAGAGAGATTCTACAAGCATATGGAAAAAAAGGAATATCTGGTTCATCATTTTGAACTAACATTGTATCATATATCTTAACCATTTTGTTATCTATTTTCCAGGAGATTGGACTGGTCCTTATCACAGCAAATGAACAAGAGCCGTAATTTCTCTAGTAGCCTTCTTAAACTTTCTGTGTTCTAATACCAAGTAGCTTCATACAATTGATAATCAAACAGCAGCAAAAACTCTTGAAATTCTTTCTCACACTGAGTGTCTTTTGGACTGTCCCTTTCCATACTTGACTGTGAGGCTATGTTTTCTGAGTCTCTCCTTGTTAAATATACACATGTAACACACTTGTAGAGATTCATTATAATCTACAAGTGAAATTTGGAACTTGATCTAGTTGCATGATTTACATATACTATTTTTTACATATATTTTTACATTATTTTTTCATGTTCAATTGGAAAATGCATTTTATGTATATATATTATACATACATATATATAAATATATAGGGCAACATACAATTAAAGATTGTTTTTTAAAGGATTTTCATCTGTCCGTTCATTCAAAACAATGTACTGAAGACTTCCACTTCTAAATATGATGGAATATATATTCTGTTTGCATTTTATAAAATTAGAGATCTGCCTGGCAGCAAGAGGTGCCTATATCCCCAAAAGATGCTAACCACGGAGAGAACTTTACTCCTAGATAATTTTGTTGACTATATTTGCTCAAGGCAAAAGGTTGAGAATAGAACCCTGGCTGAGAGGCAGAGGAGACAGAACAGCTTCAGGCAATCCTCTGATGCTGGAGAGATGACATTTAAAAGTTTATATCTGCCAAACAAACCCCCCAAGACTTGAGGGCCCAAGATCCTGGACAGAAGTGTAGAACAGAAAAGTGTGCCCTTAAACCTTGACTGTCCCCTTAGGGAACTGGCCAAATTCTTAAACTATACAGGACAAGAGGCTTACATGTTAAGCAGAAAGCCTCTGAAAAAGCAGAGTGGGGGTGTTTCGTATTTTCACCCAGTGCCGAGGAGGGGAAGAAACAGAGTTTAGGATCAGCCAAGGAAGACAGGTCCTATTAGATACCCCATGCTCTTAGTTGGGAGTCCCGAAGAGCAGCATTCCTAGAAGCCAGCAGACAGCAATTTACAATAGTAAAATCCAGCCCAAATCAGTCCAGTCTTTGATTGGATTAAGGTGATCTGCCCTTCTAGGATAGGATAATACCTCTCTGAAAGGAATATTATCCAGAGTCTCTAAATTTTTTATACATAGGGTCTGTTATTTAATAAATTCCCTGTAATACCCTAAAAGAAGACCAAGAGAAGAAGAAGAAAAGCAGGAGAAAACAGTCAGATGAGCCAATTTAAGGCTACAACAACTGTGATAGGATGAGGAGGCTCCTATCAGACCAATCCCCCACCCACTCCTCAGAGAATAACTATTAACTGTGGACAGAAGAACTCCAAACTACCTGAATAGAATCAAGAAAGACTAAAAGCAGGCAGATTCTGAAAGAGTGTGACCTGGGGAAGAAAACAAACAGCAATGAGTTTCCCTAATTCACAGTTTCCAGCGTGAAGGCAGACCCCAGACATACCATGTGGCATGACTAAAACTTCAATAGAAAACTCACAGTATTTCCGGCTAGAAGAACTAGAAAGCAGAGTTCAGGGCCGCCAAAGACACTGGGAAGAAATAAGGAGAGAAAGCTAAAGAATGGAAGGTCAAAATTCTGTGTACAAATTTTGCAAAATCTCTTGCTGATACCCGAAACAAAAGTGCACCGGGGGGACTGGAAACAGCCTAGCTAAGCACACAAGAACTGAACTGGAACTTGAGTTCCTGCCCAAGACAGAATTGCTGCTTATATCCAACCAAGTTAATTGCCTGCTAAAACAAAAATAACACTCTTTGGGGGAATGTAACAGTGCCCAAAGTCTTCAAAATATAATATACATAAAATCCAGGACAGAATGCAAAATTACCCAAAATACATAGAAATATAATAATGTAACACATTCTCAAGGAAAAAGGAAATCAGCAGAGACAGAACTTAATGTGACTCAGATCGATGTGTATAAATCCATTGTTTCTATACACAAGTGACAAATACAATATAGAATTTTTAAAAATCATATTTAACAACAAGCCTAACAGAGGATCTGCATGGTCTCTGCTGAAACTACCAAAATATTACTGAGAGAAAGTTAAAAAGACTTAAATATAAAGAGATTTATATCCTGTTCATGTATTAGAAGATTCACTCTTGTAAAGATGTCAATTGTTTCCAACTTGACTAGAGATTCAGTGAAATCCAATCAAAATAGCAGTAGCCATTTATTATAATTCAAAGCTGATTCTAGAATTGATATCAAATGTAAACAACAAAACATAATTTGGCAATTGGAGAAGAAGAGAGAGGAAGAGGAAAAGAAGAAACAACCACCACCACAATGAAGCTAGAGGCCTTAAAGTCAAGAATTATTATAAGGATATAATAATTAAAACAGCCAGCTATTCTCATAAGAAAAGAGAAATAGACCAATGGAATCACATGGAGAGTCCAGAAACAAAACACAGTCACTTAACTTGTGACAAATTTTATATTACAGTGCAGTGGGGAAAGGGTAGTGTTTCAATAAATAGTACTGGATCAATTGTATATTCATATTAAAAACAAACAAAAAAAATCCTACCTCACCACTCCCCCTGCCTCCCATTTCACAATATACACAAAAATTATCACCAGATGTTATGTAGATCTAAATGTGAAAGATACAACACTAACCCTTCTGGACAAAAATAAAGATTATCTCTTTGACAATGGGGGTAAGGAGAGATTAAACAGTATACAAAAGCACAAATTCTAAAGGAAAATAGAAACTTCATATATTGAACTACATTAAAATTATGACTGTGCATCAAATTACATAATTAAGAGGGTGAAATGGCAAACCACGCAGTAGGAAAAGATATTTGCAGCACATATTACAACAAAGGACTTTTATTTAAAATAAATAAAGAACTCTCCAAATCAATGAGAAAACAAAAATAAGCCAATAGGAAAATGGACAAGTCTAGAGCAAGTACTTCCTCTTACTAGACTAAGTTGTCCCCAACCTTCCAATATTGTTCCTTCTAGTCCTCAGACAATCCAGCCATTCCACTGCTTGTAGACAATCCACAGCTCAGGATTCTGTAGATATTCTTACCTCAAGTTCCTTCTCTCTTTACATGTAAACTGAGTGACAAGAGGCACCTAAGTCCTACCCACTGGAAAATACCCTATCATCCATACACATATACACATACTCGTTGAGTGGGGCTGTAATGTAGATGCAATCCATGTTTGACCAGCACCAACATATAGAGTTGACCCATCTTTGAATTAGCCCTGTGTTTTCTTTTGTTCAACTAGTCATTAGGAACCTCCTAACGCCATCCGCCATGAGATCATTGGTAGAAGACTGAGAGTGGTTAGTACAGCAGAGGTAGATGACACTGGGAAGGCAGGTCTGAGATACCTTTCTGTAATTTACTTGTGTCCTTAGGACATTCTAAGGCCTAATCCCAAATATACCATTCCTTTTTACAATGGATTGCTGCTGTGCTCACTGAAGATGGTAAACTTTGTAGATTTGATAGCTCACAGCTCACAATTGGTGGCTATGGTACATAGGCATTTAGTATCTCAGGGTCAGATGCTCAGTTTCTACCAGGAACAGGTGGCATGCTGGGAACATTTTCTGAAGGCATAGTTCTAGGTCCCGGTCTGTGCAAATGTCCTGTTGTGGCATGCCAGAGACTCCATATTACATTTTCATCTATCCCAGATATGTCTAGCACCATGGGATCTGCAGGGTCATGTGGGCCAAGCAGCCTCCCATTTGTACTGCATAGCCTTCTGTTGCTCTGCAGCCCACTTTACATTTGCAGTAAAGATAGATTGGAGTAGTATTCTCAAGGAGTCTATACTGCCTCCAAAACCTGAAGCAGACTGCCAGGCTCTGTGCCTCTTTCTTAGTGATAGGTGGTATGAGGTGCTCTTAACCTTGAAGGGGATGTCACAACATAAACAAGATCTTGAAGTTATTGAGCATGCAGCTGTCTCTGTTTCACTCAGAATGCTGTATTGTTGATCAGAGGTGACTGTTTCAGAGGCCTCCACTTGGAATATCCTACTACAATAGCTCTTACTCTACAGGACGAGGGGCCAATATGAGGGTTCTGCCAGCTCCTAAGTATATCCATTCTGATTAGGCATTTAGGAAATGACCAACAGATGGAGTTTTGGATCCAACAGCCTCACTATGAGATGGATCTGGGCCAAGACATTGTTACCTGGCCTCCATATGTCCTTAAATAGTAGGGGGACTTTAACAGCATTTGGGGCCCTTTAGTATCAATGGTAGATCAGATCCAGTATACAAAAGTCTTGGAAAGATCTAGACACTTTTTCCAGTGTTCACTTTCTTGGTAAATGGCTGTGGATCCCCTTTTACAACTATGCGCACTTTCTTTAGTATTACAGAGTCTATCCCTGTTAGTCTTCTCCTTCCTTCGTGGACACTGGCTGAGAACTTGCTGAGGTCCAATTCCCAGGCATTCTCTCAGTTCCTGCTGAAACCTACCTGCCAGGTCCTGCAGATTCTTATGTGAGTAATCCCTTTATCTTTTGGTAGGGTCAGTACTTTCCCGGTTGGGCTCTGCTGAGGTTTTGATCCTAGTTATTGCTATATAAGCCAGGAGGAGAGAAGGGGTAAATTTTGAGGAAGGCAGGTATTTTTTTGCAAACCTCTGCTTCAACTGAGGCTTATGCATGCATTCTAGATTTTGTGTGTGTGTATTTGTGTTGGAGGGGGGTGCTGCTATCCCCAGCTTATTTTCATTTGTTAGTCCATCTGTTCCGCTTAGTTAAATTTCTTGAAAGATAATATCTGATTGACCCATCCCCGCTTATAGAACTCTCTAGGTCGCGTGTCATCAGGAAGGCATAAACTTAACACGTGGATCGAATAGTTCAGCAGAGAATGTGCGTGAAAGCTCAAGTCTAAAGAAGTGGGTTTGCCTTGGCTAGCACCCTGAAACATGTCTATGACAACAATGAAGACTGAGACCGTTTCACAGTGCAGACAGACATAGAAGATTCTTTTATTTTGACTATTGTACTGAGGTAAAAGGTATAAAGTAGGGGATGTTTGGTATTTCTGTTCTTTTTCCAAGATATAGGCATTCGGGAACTGTGTAGGTTCTGGGTTTGTTTTGAGTTCTAAATCATGCCTGCTATTTCTGTTATGTGTATTAACACTAACAAAATGAAAAGGCAGTGAAAAAGACTTTGAAGTAACTTCCAACTAGGTTTTATAATGCTTGAATGATCATAAAACAAACCTGATTTTTAGAAATGTTTAAAGTAGTAATTATAAAATAGAGATCAATTATTTTTTCCTAATTCCTAAATCTTTTTGTATTGACCCATTATTTTGGGTGGTGACCCACTTTTAGCAGTTTCTCAGTACATCTGGCACCAGGGGGTAACTTTTAAATTGGTAAAGAGTCTGTGAATAAGAAGCTGGGTTTTATAAATTCTTGAGCTGTGCTCTGCCTCTGAGGGTCTGGGATGAAATAATGGATGGGTCCTGTAGTCAAGGAGAGAAGTGCTTTCTAAGTAAATAACAGGAAACCTCTTGGTACACATAGAAGCCATATGGAATAGAAATACCAGAAATCAAATTTACAGATGAATTTTAGCTTGTTGATATAGTTCTACTGACTTTTTCCCTTCTTGCTATTTTTAAGGTAGCCAGAATATAAGGAATCCAAAAGGAGTTCAAAACTAAAATCTAATTTTTCATTGACTGTTAAACTATAATCAGATAGTCAATGTTGACTGGTTGTTTGTTTTCAAACCTCATGGCAAATGACAGCCCTGATAGCTTCTCAGTAGTTAACTATTACAGCTCATTCTGGATAAAAAAATAAATGCATTTAGGGCCAGCCCGGGTGCTCCAGTGGTTAAGTTTGGTGTGCTCTGCTTCGGCAGCCTGGGTTTGGTTCCCAGGTGCAGACCTACACTGCCAGTTGGTGGTCATGCTGTGGCAGTGGCCCACATACAAAATAGAGGAAGATTTGCAACAGATGTTAGCTCAGGGCAAATATTCCTCAAGCAAAAAGAGGAGGATTGGCAACAGATGTTAGCTCATGGATAATCTCATCAGCAAAAAAATAAATTAAACAAATGCATTTAAAATCAGATTTCTTTGGTTTAGTTTTTATTTTTTTCTTTAATAAATTATATATTATATATATACTATCATTTCATAAAGTATGAAAATAAAAAATATAACTATAAAATAAAAAATAAAACTATAAAAATAGTTTTAACAATAAAACTTTACATATGTATAGTTTGAAACTATATCCAATATATAGATTATAGGTATATATCTATCTCCTAGGGGAAGAAAATCTCAACTTTGGAAGTAGGAGAGAATAAAAATTCAAATTCTGGGCTAAAAGGAAAGCACACTGCTAGCCTTCTGCTTAGAAAGATTTGTGTGGGAGAACACCCAGGCCAGATATTTGATATGCTCAGGACAAGGGAAAGTTGTAATTGTAAAATTCTCAGCATTTGTGATATACCTGAAGAGAGTCCCTCAGAGGTGGATCAGTCTATGGTTTAAAGGAATAGAAATGAGTAGGTTTGTATCTATTATCTTCTATGCCAGAGGTTGTCCAACATTTTGGTCTCAGGACCTCTTTATGCTCTTAAGAATTGATAAACACTCCAAAGAGCTTACTTGAGAAGACTTTAGAAGACACAAGGATCCACAAGCATGTATTCCATTAGCTGTCAGAGTGGTGATGGCAATAGATGCTTTCTAGCCTCTGGAAAATTCCACTGTGCAATTAGAATGAGAGTCGAAAAGGCAAGTAATATCTCAGTTACGATTTTAAAATAGTTTTGACCTTCCAGACCTCCAGGGGTCCCCAAACCACACTTTGAAAACCAATGCTCGACACGTTGTCTGGAAAAAGAAGTTTGAGCAAAGAGAAACTGACCTTACAGACTTTAACAATGTGATTTATCATCTTCAGTGGGAAAATCTGATGTTTCATTTATGGGGAAACATGTTACATTCACATTATGAGAATTATGTGTGTATGTCTGTGTGTGAGTATAGTAAAAAAATAAAAACAAAACCCACACAGCCTGTTTGGGGAAGACCAAGAAAGCGTATCTTACCTCACAGAGGTGGGGGGTCTTAAGCAGGCCAGACTTTGGGTCTCCTGAGAACGGGGTGCCACATCCTAGCTAGTCTCCTGCTGACGCACCCTGAGGTGTTATTATTTTATATTCAGGAATTCACTTTGGGAGAGCGGATGAACTACAGGGCTTGAGGAGGGGCCAGATTCCCAGACGAGAATTTCCTCTGAACGTGGGGAACTGGAACATCCTCAGTGGGGGTGGAGATTTGCACAGAGATTAAAAACAGAATTCACCTCTGACAGGGTGAATGGTAGACCCTAGGATGTAAAGGTAAAAGCTAGAAAAGGGGAGTTTCCTATAAGGAGTTCCTTTGTGAAAGGCTAACTTTTAATTTTTTTCTTGGACTCCCCAAAGAGTCAGATTTAGCATACAGTTTTAAGGGTATCTCCTCTCTCCCACATACATCTTTGTTATAATTCTTTCTAGATATTGTCAACCTTTCAGTAAAGTGAAGCTTTCAGTACGTGGAGAATGCAGGTCAGGTGTTGTGAGAGACATGGCAGCATGCTGAGGTCGGCATGGCAGAAACGGCACCGAGTCAAGGAGAGCCAGCATCGGCGTTCCCTGTGAACTCTGTGGGGGAAGTGTGTGGGATCGTCAGCCAGAGAGTGGGGGTGGGTGGAGAGCTGTCATGGGGATCACTGAAGAATGCATGTGAGACAAATCCTCCTCCTTTTTCAAATGCACCAGAGGAGGATGACCACTGACCGCAGGAAAGGGGAGCAGGGAGGAGAGCACTCTGGTGCTTAAAATTTCTTTCCCTGTCATTCTCCTTAAAAAGTGACTTCCTTAGACATATCTTGGCAGTTGCAAATCACAGTCTTTTTTTTTTCTTTTTTTTTTGCCTTTAATGCAAGTCTGTGACCCACAATCTTTTAATTAACAATATGAAAATCCTGCATGCTGGTTTTGAGGGGATTTCTCTTGCGTCTAATTTTGAATTGATTGTCCCTTTTCACCTGTCTGTTGAAATGCTTTCATCTCCCTATTTTAGATTTATTTAAATGGAGATAAATTTGTCCAGTAGCTATGCTAATAAGAGAAATAGCAGGGCTACTGGTCAAACTATTTTAAAATCTTCTCTAACCTGTGAGCAATTTCTCTTTATTCTGTCCTAGGAATTGTCCTATATCTCTGGTTAAAGGCAATGTGATAGAAATCAAATCTTACAGTAAAAACTCATATCTCCTTTTTAATATAAGGATATATATCCTAACATTTCATTATTTTATATTGTATAAAGATTTCGCTTTAATTTATAAAATATGTATAACATACATTACCTATTAAATATATTTATGTGTCCTTATACATAAAAGGGAGTGTCTGATAAGTAGCACTGTTGTCAAGAAATATTATATACCACATTCAGTGTAGCCATTCAGGTCTTCAGTCTCTCCAAAAATGTAATTACAAATCCAGCTGGCATTTGGAGAAGGTACTACAGCACATCTGTCTAATGCATTTTGTTGCATCTGTTAATCTTTTGTACAGAGTGTTTTAAAATTTGCTAAAAATAAAGCATTCTTTACATGTAACTAAAGTGTAATTCATTTATTTTGATATTTCAGGGAGCATAAAATTTAACAATCCTCCCGTATAGAGAGGTGCAGTCTCAGATGACTGTTAGAACTCTTTTCTTCACAGTCTCTCACTCTGTTGGTGCAGTCTTTCACTTCTACTACAATATGGCATATGAATAAGTGAGTGTATTGCTTTTTTTCCCCTTCTTTCTAGTGTTGCATATCAGGAGTTAATCATCAAACAATGGACCCTTAACATTGCAAAATACTTTAATGAGTCAAAACCACTCAAAACTTCAAATCCTTTTTGAATTGAGGTATAGTATAAATGAAAAATGCTCAAGGATACATAGGTGGCAGCATCATGAAACATAATGAAACCATTATTATAGGATAGTATCATATTCATCCCCCATTATTAACATTCTTAATCAATTCACAGTGCTTAGTGGTGACATTCAGTACTTCCCTGGTTTTCACCGTACTACGTACAAAGCTTTTGCTGTGAGATTTTAATTAAGCGATTAGAAAACCAAGCTAAAAGTTGCTACACTTTCCCCTAGAAGGGGAAATGTCATTATTAATAAAGTCATAGATATGTCAAAGATGAAAAACTGTTACCCTTCATGGAATCCTCTGAAGCAGTTTAAATAACTTTTCCTCCTGTAAAGGCTAAAATATCACAGAATGTTTAAAGTTCCTTCGCTGTTCTTTGAGAGAGAAGTTAAGTGCAAAGCAGAAGGGAAACAGAAACATTAGCAGAGCAACTAGAAATCATATTAATACCAAAGTGTTGATAGTTTACCAAGATGATATTCTTGCAATTTGGAACAAATCCTGCATTTGTTGTTCTTTTCTCTTTACGAAGATGTGGGAGTTATTTGCTCGTGAAAAAATATTTCCCCATAATCTTCAATCCTGTTATACTGTGTCATATTTACTTTGGAGAGGGTACAGGTAGGTAATCTTTCTCCTTTCTCATATTCTTTCAACAAGCATTGCATGCAGTCTTACTAGTTGCTAAGCACTGTGTACGTCCTCTTTCCTAGGCTCTCCTTTAGTACACTGATTGCATTAATGGTCTCAATTTTTCACCTTTCCCTGAGGCCATTCTTTGCCCTGTGAATTCCTAACTTCTCTCAATAAAAAGGAGCAATCTAGTTCCCTGTCCCTTGAATCTGGGTTTTCCGTTCGCTTGCTTTGGCAAATAATATGCACTGGAAATGACAGTGTATCAGTTCCAAGCCTAGCCTCAAGACGTATTGCATGTTTTCCTCTGACTTATGCACTCTGCCACTGCCATGAGAACATGCCTCGAGTAGCTGCCTGGAGAACGAAATAGCAAAACAGGTCATCTCAGTTACTCCAAAAGGGTCCAACCTAGATTAGCCAACAAGACACTGATCTCTATATATGTGAGTGAGTCTATTTTTCTGTGGATTTCTGACGTTATTTTGTTTTGTTATATAAATGTCACCTATGTGTATCAAGTTTTTGGAATTTTATATTTACTTTTTAGTCTATTACTGAGTCAGTTTTTATCAATGTCCAATATACATTTTAAATGGCAGTGTATTCTCTATTGGATGCAGAGCTATCCATTTATCGGATAAATCTTAACTATCTTATTGAAATCTTCTTTATCCTTGTTTAATTTGGGTTTATTTGACCTGTTGATTTCTTAGAGATTTACATTTTCTTTTTTTTGAGGAAGATTGACCCTGCACTAACATCTGTTGCCAATCTTCCTCTTTTTCTATCCCCCTCCAAGCCCCAGTACATAGTTGCATATCTTAGTTGTAGGTCCTTCTAGTTCCTCTATGTGGGACACCGCCTCAGCATGGCTTGATGAGGGGTGAGTAGGTCCACACCCAGGATCCGAACTGGCAAACCCTGGGCCACTGAAGCGGAATGCGTGAACTTAACCACTATGCCACCAGGCCGGGCCCCTATATTTTCTTGATATGATTTATATAACATTTTATCAATATGATTTCTCAATTTCTTCTAGTAGACCCTATCAGTTCTAGCTTTATATATTTCAAATCTTTGATGTTAAGTGTGTAAAATTTCATGACATGATTTTCTTGATAGATTAAATAATCGCTTTCTGATGACAATTTTCATGGTTTTCGTCTTATAGTCTGTTTTTATCGTATTAATATTGTTTCACGTTTTTTTAGTTAAGCCTAGGCTAGAGATTTATCTTACTAATCATTTCAACCAATCTATTGTTTCATAAAAAATATTGGAGATTTAAAATAAAAGATTAGAAAAAAATATATTTTATCTCATTTTACAAAGGAAATTGTTGGTACTTTTTAAAAAGATTAGTGCAAATAGACAAACTTTCTCTGAGACTTGACAAAGAAATAAGAGGAAATATAAAACACAAAATGAAAAGAAACAGCTACAAAGATAGAAGTTATAAATTATAAAGGAATACAGGAATAATTGAAATCCTAGGTGAAACAATTTTGGGGGGAAAATATGAAATGCCAAAATTGGCACAAGAAGAAGAAAACTCAAATAAGACCAATGGTTCTTGAAAACTTTGGATTGGTAATGGAAAGCTTTTCCAAGACAGCACGAAGCAAACATATTACAGTTAAGTTTAGCAACTGTTAAATTTACCGATAACACTTTAAAAAGTTTTTCTGGATACAGGATATCTTGATATTGTGGCAATACTAGTCTATATTTGAAACATAAACTCAATGACAAGAAATAAAATCATAATACATTTCATAAATGACCACAGTAATAATTCTACACAAAATACAGTTGTATTTTCAGTAACTAATATATCATGAACAAGTAATGTAAAGATATTACAAAATCATAAGTTGTATCAGTGTAACTCACCACACAAACAGGGTAGTTAGTTAGCACTTTTGAAAGCTGTCTATTTATGTATAATCTGTCATTTACATGAGTTTGGAATCCAGGAGGCTTATTAAAGCATCTATTTACTATTTCACTTGAACAGAGGTTGCAGTCATCAATTTTTCTAATGTTGAACAATCCCTACCTTTCTTGAAAAAAATATTAATTTGGCCTTTGTGATTTTTTAATGCCTTGTAGAATTTAGTGTGGTAATGTTTTATATGAGATTTTTCTATTTGTGTTCTTTAATAAGATTTGCTTATAATTTTACACTCGCTTATTACTTTGTCCAGTTTGGGTGTCAGAGGATATGCTAGCCTCATTCATTCTCTATTTTTTAATTTTATGTTCTGGAGAAGAACTTATATATTTTGGGATTATTTATTCCTTGAATGGATATAGGAACTCACCTCTAAAATTATTTGGGCTCGTGTTTTCTTTTGGGAGGAAGAGGAAATAGTGTATATTTTCAACTAATTTCCTTAATAGTTATGGGATATTCTTTTTTGCTGTATCTTTTTGAGCCAGTTTTAATAAATTGTATCATCCTAAAGTAGAATTTAAGTTTTCAAATTTATTGGTATTCATTTAAATTTTTATCTATGTTTACTATTCCACTAA
The DNA here is from genome assembly GCA_031878705.1 of Tapirus indicus. Classification (NCBI taxonomy): domain Eukaryota; kingdom Metazoa; phylum Chordata; class Mammalia; order Perissodactyla; family Tapiridae; genus Tapirus; species Tapirus indicus. The sequence goes on from CM062925.1 coordinate 47,038,632, forward strand.
TTTAAAAAAAATATTCATGTATCTTCAGTATTTTTTTATTCCTAATACTTTTTTGCCTTCTCTTCTTATTTATCTCTTAATAATGCCAGAGATTTCTCTTATATTAGTCTTTTCTAGGATGATTATGTTATATATTATACTAATAGCTATATAAGAGTTTATTTTGTTAATATTTGCCTGTTATTTCTTTTTCTATTGTTGCTCATTCACCCTTTCTGTTATTTTTATGATTTAGTTTTTTCTATTGTGAGCAGAATATAGATAGATACAAAGATTGTTAGACTGGGGGAAAATGTCTAGTTGTAGACAGCCATGCTAGCACATATTGACTGAATGTCAACCTTATTATTCTAAATAACATTTCTTATATAGGATTCATTATGTAAAAATTTTACGTCTCTTTGTATTTCATTTTCTGAATAAAAATACAGAATTTCCATGAGATGTGACTTTTTAAATAGAAAATCATTAATAGAATAGTATTTATAGCAGAACTCAAGCTAGTTAACATTTGAGGTGCTGGAAAAAATTAGCAAAAATTAATGTTAATTTTTCCCTCTCTTCTGGATATTTTAGATTAGTATTCAAACATGTTACAGAACTTACTGGCTTGTAAAAACCTCTCTACTTAACCACCGCCCCCCCAAACCCCCGCCGCCTGCATCTACTCCATCTCTCTGCTCTGCTTTATAGTAAAACTCCCTGGATAAGTTACCAAAACAGTTGCTTTCATTTTCTCTCGGATCCTCTTCATATCCACCATCCCAACAAAATTGCTCTTTCCAAGATCACTGTCGTTAATTTTCCATCTTCATCTTACTGACTTATCAAGAGTTTAACATAACTGATCATTTTATTTTCCTTAAAGCACTTTTTCACTAAGCTTCTAGGACACTTTACTGATTTTATTCCTATCAGCTGCTACTTCTTAGTCTCATTTGTTGATTCTTCTTCTTGAGTTGCAAGCATTAGAGGAGCCTAAAATTTACCTCTTGGAATTCTTTACTTCTGTATATACACTCCCCTGATGAGCTTATCCATTTTATAAGCTTGAGTTCCCAAATTTATACCTCTATTCCAAAACTTTCTTCTGATCTAGTGAACACCTCTACTTGGGTGTCAAGCATCTTAAACTTAATATGTTCAAAAGTGAACTCCTTATCTCCCTCCCTCACTACCACCTTTGACAAACAAGCTCCACCAGTAGTTTTTCCTAGAAAGATTAATGGTAACATGATCCTTCCAGTTAGTCCAATTAAGAAGCTTTGGAGACATTGTTGGCAGAGAAAACTAACTATCCTTTATTTTCAATTATTTCATTTAGTTATAGACTCTTCTCCACCCACATTTTGACTAGCCATATATATTTCCAGCTAAAGACTACATTTCAGATATTTTGTAGCTATATGTAGTCCTATAGCTAGGTTTTCTCCAATGAGATATGAATGAAAATGAAGCATGTGATTTCCGCTTCATCATTGTAAATCTGTTGCTGTTTGATCTCCATATTTTCTTTCTCAATTTCCATAAATTGAAAACTGGTGTTAGTTCTTGTGAACTACCTAATAGATTAGAGATATTTAGGATAGCAGGGCCCGTGTCCAGGCTGTTCCCTGAGTGACCTTATTGAACAGTGCCCATCAGCTTTATTTGTACCACTCTATTTTTTGTGTCATGGTGACAAAAGTTTATCCTCCAGCTAATAAATCATACTTGACTCATCTCTTTCCAAGCTTTTTTGGCTTTGCCTATGAAATATATCTAGAATAGCCATTCTAAATCAGGATCAATTCCCGCCCCCCAGGGCATTTGGAAATGTTTGAAATATTTTTGGTTGACATAAATGAGATGAGGGTTTGCTACTGGCATCTAATTAGTAAAGATAAGGGAGGCTGCAAAATATCCTGTAATGCACAGGACAATCCTCACAAAATAAAATAATGTAGCTCAAAATATCAATAGTACCAAGGTTTGAGAAACCCTACTCTAGAATTGGACCACTTCTCATCACCTCCTTGACTACTTCCTGCTGCCATCTTTTCTCACCTAAATTATTGCTGTGTTGCTACCGAGATTCTCTATTTCCACTCTTGCCTCCTTCTAATCTATTCTTCACACAGTAGCCAGAGTGGTTTTCTAAAAAATATCATCTCACTTATCTACTCAAAATCTTCCAGTGATCTCTCATCTCATTCAAAGTAAAAGCCAAAGTCCTTATAGGCTACTCTGAGACTCTACATCATTTGAGCCTCATTCTCTCTCCTATTTTTTACTCCATTCCAGTCACACTGGCTTCCTTGTTCTTCCTCAAACAAGCCAGACACATTCTTGCATCAGGATTTCACCCCTGCTATTCTCCCCATCTAGAACACTCTTCATACAGAAATCTGCATGACTGACTTACCTCCATTAAATCAACAAAAACTTTCTTGATCCTACTTCCTTCCCATAACATTTCTTATCTGCTGTAACTTGCTTTCTTTCTTCTTTCATCTAGCACTTATCATCATCTAGCACACTGTATAATTTACTTTTTATTGTTTGTTTTCTATTCCCCACCACTAAAATGTAATCTGCATGAGGACAATGAGTTTTGTTATTTTTGCTCATTGATATATTCCCAGCGTATAGAATAATACCAGGTACATAGTAGGGACTCAGTGAAGAAATATTAGTTGAATGAATGAATGAGCAAAATTATCTTGGCCCTTAGTGTCATACATTAGTGTGGCATTTGTTCAAGAGTGTTTACCTGATCTACCCTTGTCCCTAGTTGTAGGTAATTTGCATCTTGTTGCTTAGACTTTACTTCTAACTTATAAGATTTGGTTTTGTTTCAGTAACAGTTTTTTCAAAGATGTTTTGGATGTTAAGTGTTTCAGGATGGACTTTCCTTCTGACTTTATTATGGGCTCAGATTGGTTTTATGACGTGGCTCTTCAGTTCCCTGAGGCAGTTAGATCTAAGGTTTTCCTTGCAGAACTTGCCATAATGTTCCTTTTCCTCTAGGACCACCCAGGTCTTGCTGTTGTGTTTTTATGCTTTCATACCATGGCCACCATGAACATCATCAGTTTTATGCATTTACTGCTTAAGCAAGACAAGTGAATAGACAAGTGAAGTTACTTAAGAAGATTTTCTCCTAAACATTGAAACTTTTATCCTTCCTCCTCCCATTTGTCTTCCCGTTTAGGACCCGCTGGTTTTGTGTGAATGCCCCAGTTTTGTGTGAAAAGAAAAAAGGAGGACATGACAGGATGTATCATCTCACAGTGTTTGAACAATGGTGCTTGGGTGTTGTACACAGTTATTTCACCTACAAATGATTTTAAAGGCACAACTAGCAACAATTGGACACAATTGATGTAAGTTTCTATTTTTTTCCTAAACTATCTGCACTAATAAATTGATGAAAATCAATTTACCTAAACGGCCCCATGACAATCTAAAATTGCCTTATAAATTGTCTTAAAAATACTAAATGTAGAAAGATTCTATTCAACTGCTCTGAACCCCACCCAGGAATAATTACTTTAAAGTGAAGTCCTCTGTATTCCTAGCATACCAGGCCCCTTATCTTTTTTCCCTGTAAGATAACACAAGTGTATCTTTTGTAGATATGCCTTCAAGAAAGTTATCAGGAGAAAAAATAAAAATAGAAACATTAGGTGTTTTTTCAGGCTCAGGGCATAATATCAACGAGATCCATTTAAATTTCTTCAAATTTCAGGCTGTAGTGAAACAAAATTTTACATTTAGTGCACATACTTCATGCTAGATTTAATTTAGAAAGGTAAATTAGAATCTATATGCATAATTTGAGAAACATTTGGCTTAAATTACGAAGGGGCAACATAATGTAGTAGCTTTTATTCTGGAGTATATGCATTTGGATTTTATGAAGTAATTTTATAGTTTTGATGTAACAAGAAAGTAAAGACTTTTTTTAGATGACATGATTAAAAGGACTCTGTGATCTGTTATTCATCAGTGCATGACTGCTGGCTTTTTGTTTTTGACATTATAAGAAACATGATACTCTTCTATTGTTTAATGAAAAGAGCCATTCTTTTTGAGTTATTTTGCTTTGAGGTGAAATTCAAAATCCATGAGGCCTTAAATGGATATGAGATAGAAATTCATATCAAAATGTATGTTTTCATAATTATAATGAATATAGAAAATCATATTTCTTTTGGTCTCTATATTTCTTGTCTGTTTGAGGAGCAAGGTTAACTAGGAACAGGGGTAAAAACCTAGTTTGGCAAGAGGAATGAATTATTTCCTAGAGAGGTGGTGTAACTTTTTTCATGTGATCACACTCTACAAGTTCACAAGAAATGCATTCATTGAATAAAAATATGTTATTGTAGTTTTTCATTTTGACCCCCAAAATCTTTGTTACCGTTTTTAAAATTTTTAGTCAATAATTATTGCAATGTGTTCTAAATTCTCTTAACAATTGGATGCATTATTAACAATAGAGCAAGTCTCTCAATTTTGCAACACCTATTTCACCTTTCCAAATCATATCATCCACCGAAACTAATAATTTGTCTTGTAATAGACCACTACTTTCTAAAGATTAGGACAAAATCGTGGTTGCTATTTTTTCTTTGAATTTTCTGTAGTAGATTCTTTTTTGTAAGTGTGGGTTGCTTTTAGTAATTAATGGAAAAGACAATCCCTGCTCTTCTACTGAAATGTTCAATGACCTAAGGGAAGGCCCATTATCTCATCCATAATTTTTGAAAGTAGGATTTAATCAGTTATTGTCAACTGACAAGGAAAAGGAGAGTTGGGACAACAAAAAGATTTTCAGAAACACTACTTCATCCCAAAGTGAGCAACCCTCAAAATCTAGGTAGGGTTGTGGAAGTATGAATCTTCGTGCCATTTGTTGTTAAAATAAGAAGATAATATTTTTAAAACAAAGTAATGGACTTTTTTTTTGAGTGTTATCTTTCTCTTAGTCAGAGGCATCCATTGCTTTAAGATAATTTGTGTTTTTGTTGCAAAATTTAATGCAAACATAAAGAGACCACGTTCAAGTTTTAATTTCCTAAATGACCTTTGAATCATATTTACATTAAAAAAAACACCTTGAATAGTATAAGTATAACATTTTACAATAAGTCAAAGTGTAGGGCAAACAAAGAATCTTTCATATATGATGTTCACCTTAAAGAACAATAAAAGAGAGGTGCTAAGAAAATTAGAGAGACAGATGATAAACATCACAGAGAAATCCTGGAGAAGTTGAGTAAGACTCTAAGAACATTCAACAGGTGCTACACTTCGCTTTCATGTTCAACATGGCATGGAAGCAGAAGAGCAAGGGCAGATAGCAGTGTCTATAAGCACAGGCTTGAGATAGAGCCCTGATGCCCACAGCCTACAAATAGTGTGCCAGGCGCAGGCATTTCCATGTGTTTGCTGTGGAGACATGGCAGTGCTAAGAAAATCAATGGAGCAATTGAAGTTTGTATCCAGTATAAGGAGAATATCTTGAGATACAAATTTTATGGACTACAAACTTCATCATGGGTGCTGGTGTGACAGTCCAAAAGACCGGGTGGATGAGTCACATATTGGTAGATCTCACTCATGATACCAGGAATTGTATGTATCATATAGCGCTGGGATTCACCAAAGGCTCAGTGCAGAACACTGGAGATTGACAAGAAAGCACAGCATAGCAGTACCAGAGTTCCCTCCCCAACTATCTTGCCACACATAAGCTTCCCAATATTCAACCTTGGATGGAAGGAGAGGAAAGTGTGCCCTTTGAGAAGAGGGAGAATAAAAGGCAAAGTAGTGCATCTCTAAGAGTAGATACTTAATTAGAAATAAAATAGGCAGTAAAATACCATCTTTATGGGAGCTCTCCTAATGTCCCCATAGATTATTCCTTGTTAACTCTATATTAAAGGATGACCTATTCTGTTTGTATAACTAACTCATTTACAAGTGACTACACTCACGTTCTTCGCTGTCAACAAACTACTGAGATGAGTGTTAGAAACATGGAGTTTCCTGGTTGCAATGAAGGCTGACCTAGAAGCATTTTGGAGAGCAGCCTGGCCTGTTAAGGGAGGGTGTGAGTAACAGCCACAAACCCTCATATGGACAGCCTTTTGGCCCCTTCTACTCAAGTAGTTCTCTGCAGAGGCTGTTTCTAAACTTATTTGAATCAAACTCTTTCCATTACTTGGGGAGACAAAATTTAGTAACACAAACCATTAAAGCACTTGTTTTGCCATCTGGTAATCAATATTTCAATATTATATCTAATTTGTTTATTCAATGTAGTAAATTCTTAATAAAAATACATTTAGTATGGTTTTCAAACTCTATCTTCCTAACATGAAATAACCAAAATAATATATTTTTTAAAAACTCTCCATGTAAATAGTCACATAGTTAACATAGTCACACAAGTAGCTCATGCTAACATGTTTGCACACACCATATATACCCATCAATAATTAGATAAAACCATCCCAGGTAACTCATACAAACATTTATTTCACACATAATTAGTTAACATAGTCACACATGTAATTCACATAAACATATATATGTATTTGTGCACTCACAGACATGAATAACTGTGGATTACCTGGACATTACTACTGAATAATTGTAGAATTGGCAATTCTTTTTTTTTCAAAACAAGCAAAATGAGTGAAATATTTCTTAATTATGCTTTATGTGTATATAACCTAGCTAAATAAAAGATTCTGTCTTCACTTTGAAATGCCCTGTGCCTTAGAAGTCCTCCAGAAGCTGACCCAAGGCAGGGATGAAGGTGTGTGAAGTTTATTTGGGAGGCGTACTGGTAGGAGATTGGAGACATGAAACAGAAAAGAAGGAATCATTTAAAGATTTGTCATTAAACAGGTTACCCCTTGGGCAACTGAGGCTCAATCCCTCTAGGAATGCTGAGAGAGTGTGTGCAACCCTCCTCTTCACAACCAAGGGTGGAGGATGCTGGGGTAGTTGTCTGACTCCCATCAGTCATTGATTGAAGGCTGTTCCTGGAGTGAGGAAAGAAAGCATTAATTCCTCAATACTTCTGACTTGCCTCTTGCACGGGCTGAGTGAGTAGACTTTGATGACCAGAGATTATCTTCAGGCAAGAATTACTAGTCAAAAATATTAAAAAGTCCTAGCCCGTCCATATGGCAGGAAGTAGTGTTCTAAATTAACCTGATAAAGATTGTGAAGAAGAAGATGCCAGGCAGAAAGAACAGCATGAACTGAGGACACTAGAGGGAAAGTGTTGGGTGCTGTAAAATAACAAAGAGAATCAGCATGGTAGACTCTGGCAAGCTACTGAGAGCTTATTATAAAATGAGGATGGAAACATTATTGGAGACAGATTATGTAAGACTTTGCTGACCATGTTTAAGATTTGGATCATATCCTGTGTGCAACAGAGAACTATAAAAGAGTCTCCAGCAGGGAAGGTCATTCAATTTTAAGAAGATCACCCTTGCTGTGTTTAGATAATGGGTTGGAGGGAGGCAGAGTATCGACAAGAGGAAAGATGGCAAAGGAGACTCCTGCGCAGTCTAGCAGGTAGGTGACAGTGACTTGAATTACAGTGGAGATTAGGAAAAGTGGATGATTTCTAAAAACATTTTGGAAGTAAAATTAAAAATTTTTATGATGGTGATGGTAAAGAGAGAGCACAATTTTCTGACTGTGCTAATGGATCAATGGGGATGCTATTTATTTAGATGGAGAACTCTGAAAAGAGAAAAGGTTTGGGGGTAAGAATCTAGAGATCAGATTTGGAAAATTTAAATCTGAAATGTCTCTGAGGCACATAAGAGAAAATGTGAAATAAGTAGTGTGAGGGACATGAATGCTCTAGGTTGAGAATGTAATTCTAAAAGTTAGGGAGCATTTTTCTGTAAATCATTAGGGATGTCAGAAACCACTCTTCATGCTCTGATACAGAGAATTCAGCAAGAGAAAAGGAATAAAAATATTTTAAAGAGAAAACCAAAAGTAAAAAGAAAACTTCATATTTGTATTTAAGTTCCGTATTTAGTAGGTAGAAAGCTCACTGTGTTGGAATATTTTCCCAAAACTCGGTGCCTTAAAATTTGTCTTGGCTCTGTAGCAACAATAATTATCATACACTCTTCACAAGCTTTGATTTAACACGCAGTTTATCCTAGGGAAATCATGTGTTGCTTCACAGTACATAGAAAGCAGTAAAAGATGATTTTGAAGTGTTCTGTAATTGAGTAGAATCTTGTTCAGGAATTCTCCTGTTGTAATGTAGACAAGTATCCCCTCAACTCTACACACATCCTTTCAACCTGGGCCTTTCAGGTGCTAGGCTGATTTAGGGAATCCCTGGGGCTATCGGAGTGGGTGGGAGAAATTATAGTCTAAGACAATAATCACTTGGATACGGGAAATGATGCTGAGCAAATCCTATGAGGGTTCATACCTAAACCCATAAACCAGAAAAATAGCCTCAGGTCAGAAACCTAGCGAGTCAGGAACAAGTATGGATGTAGAGCATAAAAACTGGACCAGGATAGCAGTTTAGACATAACACATGAATAGAGCTGACTTGTTAGAAACTGGCTTGCACAGATTGGTCTTTTGTCAGATTGAGGAAGGCCTGATGCCAGGAGCAATAGCTGACCTACTGGACACCAGAGTTGATGTTTTGGGCTCCATTGCATTGTGACCTCTTGTTAATACTGTTTTACAATCTTCTCATCTATCTAAGCCCCATGAGGTTCAATCTCTAAGTGGTGTCACATTCAGAGGAAATGTATCCAACTCTAGAAGCTTTGAAAATACAGACCTATATTTTGGGCTTCTCCTAAAGGGGTTGCTAGAGTGGTTTTATATTGCATGTCACATGGAAAGCTTCTTTAAAAACCCCATGTGGATATCTCTCTCTTTCCCACACAGCAGCTGCTCAAACCCTTTTCTCCATTTCTCCCCTTAGTCTGATCTCTGTTCACTCTCATGTGGTTAGGCCCCTTACCGGCATGCTCTACAAAGGAGATTCCAGAAATGCACCTAATACACAAAAACGTGTATTGATCGTGGCGAGAAAAAGACAAGGAGAACTCATACAGTGAGGTAATTTTTGATCTCAGTATTCTAAAATTATTTTTACACAAATTTACGTATTACAAATATTTACATTATTTTAACCAACATTTATGATGGCTCTCCCCCCCAAATGTAATACTGGTATGAAAATCAGAAAACCTGAGTTCCCGTCTTAATTCTTTGCATTCAGTGAGTCATTCTATATTTTTGAGACTTTGTTTCCTAATTCAGCAACTTAGGAATACTTGCCCAAGTTGAATAAATGTTTTTCCAAAACACTTTGTGAAAATGTAATATCTTAATGGTTTTTAAAAAGCAATATTATATAGACTTATGTGAGTCAATGTTAGGAGAGTATATTTAGTTTATGTATAGTATTCAGTATAAAATCTGGCACAGAACTGGCCTGTAATAAATATTTTTGAAATGAATGGAGACACTGAAACAAAAAATAACAAGCTGATCACTTTATGCCCTTATAAAAATACCATTAACTCAATTCCAGTTAATACTAATTGAATGTTTTGTTTTATTTTTAGGGTAAGGCATCACACTTGAAGCTCAAATATCAAGCTGAATAATATATACAAACATATATGTGTATGTACATATATATGTACATATATATTATTCTTGGATAAGCAAAAGAGGCAAAATAAAACCACAAATAAGTGATTTAATTGCTTTTAAAAGTTTCATTGTTTTGAGATTTTTTAAGAAAAGTCACTCAATACTCTTTTTGTTTCTCTTCTTACCTCTGTCTCTTAGGACAGCAGCTGACAGTTAATGACAAAGACCCTAGTCACACTCAGAACATCTATATTCCAGGAGTCCCTCTGTAAATTTGGGCTGTGAGTGATATTCTGTCTGCCTTCGTTATATTTCCTTTTCTGTTGGCTTGATTGCACAGTACCCCCAAGTGGCCCATTTAACATAGAATTCAAACATAAGCGTTTACTTATGATGCTTTAGTGAACAACGATGAAGCTGAACTCAGATTAAAAAGAGATTCTAAAGCAGAAAAAACTTCAAAGAACACTCTATAAACAAGATTGCAGCCCAGTAACTGTGTCAGACATGGGGAATGACTTTTTTGGTTAAACTGGAAAGTAGAAGACATCACAAGTCAGTATTTTTTTTTTAATCTCAATGGTCTGTGGGTTTTGGCTCCTGTGTATCTGTTAAGTGGTAATTCTAATCTTCGAAAGCCCATTTTCTCCCCCCTCTAAGGAAGCTTCCTGTGATCTGAAGCCAAGGAGGGCTGGAAAGAACTCTGGGTTGTTATCACATTTATCGTATAGCACATAGAGCTGCAGGACGGATTATAGACTGATTTAAGTCTTACCGGGATGGAAAGCGGTTGGAAGGGTGGGGCTGAGGGAAGAATCAAGACAGAAAAAAGAGACAGATATTTCAGTGAGGCTGTTTTCTGCTTAGGAAACAAAAAGGCCTCATATGAAATAATCACAAAATACCTATGCTCAAGTAAATTAAGTAACATCCGGTTCAACGATTTTTGGTTTTATCAATATCATACAACCCTTACTCTAATCCTAATGAAATATGAGCCAAGTCTCAGAAAACTGTTTTCTGCATCAGCCTGTGAGCAGATTTAAAGGAGACAGTTACAGGAGACCTGAGCAGAAACAGAACTGAGGGACTGAAAACTTAAGCAGCCATCCACTTAAAGATGTCAGATGTGTATGTAGATACACAGTCAGCTAGGTACACAGCTAGAGTTTTATATCAAAGGCAAGCCTTTGATGTCTTCTGATTCACCCAGTGAATTATAATGCCAACTAAAATGGTGGTTAGGCACTTGCTAAAACAAAACACTGATTCACATAATTCTGATTAGAGGTTTATTCAAAAACTCACTCTTGTGTTAATGTTGGTTTGAAAAATGCAAAATCAAAACCAAAAGGGAAATGGGTACAAGCAGCAATGCAGCTGGTGGCATACCATTGGAATAATATTTATTTTCTAAGCATAAACTTTGGTGTTTGTAAATTTTTGAATTATAGATTGAAAATAAACTATTTTTCTTAGAGTGATTTGTTTACTCCCGAACACTTGAATTTTTAAAGAGTTTTCAAATGAGGGTCAGGTTCAATAACAATCTGATTTCCATAATTGCATGGAATTGTATGGGAGCCCAAAGCTATGTGGCTTATGCTAGCTTCCACAGCATAGAAGATATCTAATAACATGTGTTAGTAAGAATGCTTTTAAGTTTCAGAGAACAGAAATCAGATTCCACTATCAGAAACAATGAAGAACTTTTTAATTTTGTCTTTTGTAAATAAAATATCCAGAGAGAGAGCTGGTTTCATATGGGGCTAATTAGGTGGCACCACCTTGCTATCTAAGACCTGGTTTCTTTCCATCTCTTGCTCTAACTTCCACAATTCAGCTTTATATTCTGGCTGACTACTTCTGGGGATCCAGGATGGCTTTCAGCAACTCCCTGTGCTATTTGATTGTACACATTAACAAAAAGTCAATAATAGCTTTACTCACATTCACGGCAAATCTTTGGTATTTTTTCCACTTGAATTGCCTTAGGTCACTTGCTCAGCCTTCATCTAATCACTGTAATAAGAGATTTGCTGATTGGCTTAAAGTAGGTTATGAGCTGACGTGGAGTCAACCTCTCCAGAAACTGAGTCTCCAAAGAGGAATTAGACATTGTTGAGAAGGAAGAAGTGAAGGAGGAAAAGAATGCTGGGAAAGTGACAAAAAAGTACCTGCTACAAGAGCCTTAACTTTGGCAACGATTATTGACATTTAGGACTTCTATTTTTAAACAATGCCGTGATTAAATTCTGAAACGGAAAAGATACTTTATCAATTAGAAGATGGAGGAACTCTGTATTAGGCCCTATACAAATTACATAAATGGTTAATTTATAAGAAGCTGAATACTATAGATGATAATAAAATGATGGTATTTTGAAGGTGACATTTTTAGTGATGACTTTTAGTTCTGCATATTTGTATAAATGGAACTAAATATATGAAGGTAAAAAGTAAAACTTAAAGCCTATTGATAAAGAAGCCACAGATTACATTTACTGTGAGATTATCTGGATTTAGTTTGCTTTAATTGTGATAAAGTTCAAGCAGAAACAATATGCTTATTTTTACAGAATGCATTAAACTTATTTTCTGTTTCCGAGTTCATTTGACATTAAGTTCCATCAATTACACTTCTGAATACTTACTCAGAGATCATTAGCCAATGTTCATATTATCATTTGAAGAGATTTCATACTCAGCTTAAGTCACCGTTCCCATTAGCTACAAAACTACTCATAAATTACCTAACTGTCTGGTTCAGGATTTTCTTTCTCATCATAGTAAAGGACTTTCTTATCCAAGTTTTATATCTTAACGATAGATTATTATAAAAAACTGTAAGCAAAATTATTGAATTTTACACCCAGCAGAATGTAAGAACCATCAACTCTCATGGTTCTTATATAATTAAAGGAAAACAAAACCTCCCCATAGCCATTCATAGCTATATATATTTTTACTAGTTTAACTTTGGTTTTTAAGGGTCTGTGTAGATTAGTTCCAGACAATTCAAACAGAAATATATGGGCTCTGTTGACAATCATATACCAAGAATAATTTGGGAATACTAAATAATAACATGATATATTTGTAGCCACTAAGTGCTAGACTCTTCATAAAGTAGTTATTACTATTGTCACCATTTTACATATGAGGATATGAAGCCCATAAAAGTAAGGTAACATTTCTCAAGATAGTAAGTGGTAGAGAAGGACTTAAGGTCAGAGTGTGACTTCAGGGATAGAATCCTTTCTTTCTTTCTTTTTACTCGACTTTTATTGTGAAAAATATCATACATACAGAAAATTGAACACATTGTATAATAAATGCCTGCTTACTCACCACCTGTCAACATTTTACAATATTTTCTTTATCTATATATCTATGCATTTGAAAATTTTCCAAGCATTTGAAATTATGGACATGACATTTCATCCCTATATACTTCAGCATGCATTTCCTAAGAATAGCATCCCCTTCATGTCCACAATACCATTACCCACCTGAGAAAATTAATAATTCCCTAATATTATCTTATATCCAGTCCATACTCAAATTTCCACCCTTTTCCTCTAGGTAGATTTTATATCTGGCTTGTTTGAATCAGGATCCCATTACAGTTAATGCCCTGTGTGTGGCTGTTACAGGAAACTGCACTCTAAACCACTACACAAAACATTCTTAAGGTCTCTCAGATTGTTAGGAGAATTCACAGAACTGCATTTCTAGCATATCTCTACAAGTACAGGGCTCTGCTGGAATAAAAGACATTTGGATATTAATCACAATTCAACCAGTTACTACTGGATTCATGACCTTGAGCTGGTTGTTTGAGCTCTCACAGCCATATTTTTTTCATTTCATCTAGTAGTTGTGAGGATTAGAGGAGATAATGTAGGCTCTGCTTAGCATAATGGTTCAGTATGTGTGGGTACAGATTAGAGGGGCATTACCTTGAGTAAAAACTGTACAAGTACATGGGAGGAAATTTTTAGAGTAAGCATTTGGTAATCTTCATCATCATAGATTAGCCATGAAGATGGTACTATTGAACAATCACAGCAAATACAGGAAAAAATTAGGAGGAAAACACTCCTTTAAAGTGTGTCCCATATACCATCATGAAGGGTAGAAAATTGTTTCCAGGGCTGCCACGCTGGGCTCATGTTTTGAATATACATGAATTCTAATTAAAAACATTTCATCACGAGTAAAGTTTCACTACCTGATGGGTCCAGAACATAGCCGACTCCCTGAATTAGACTGAGCAAAATATCTTGACTGCCATTTCATTAAACTATAACATTTTTCCTCTGTCCAAGTGGCAATAGGAAGACGAATTCTTTTGACCTGTAGAAAAATACCATAGTAAATGAATCACAAAAGCATGAGAAAGAGAAGCCTATCAGACTGATGAGTTAGGTAGTCACACGGAAAATAAGGTTTAATCTTTTTCTCTTGTATTGTGGAATGTTTGCAACAGTGGTGTTCACTTCACCTCTTTAACCCGTGGTACCACGTTGCACAATAAATTATGAGCAATAAATATGTGAGAATCACAGGGATATTCTGCATACATTTAAAACATGTATATTGATGGTTTAATTTGCCAGTGAAAATAAAATTATTTGGCTAGGGAATAAATTGTTCCTTATTAAAAATCCATGGTAGAAGCAGAGTTTTAGGAAACCATAAAATAAACTCAACTTATTCTATAACCCAATTGTAACCGATATTTCAGTATGGCCACAGATTCAAAAGTTCATTCCTACACTGATATAAACAAAATAGATTAATTTTAAAGCCAAATGTGTAGTTTGTGCATATAGTCTTAAAATAGCGAATTTATCTGGCTTCACATGAATGTTGTTCAAGTACTGTGGTTGCTCATTTTTTGGAACCCCCACCGTGTCATCAAACAGTTACATCTGGGCTTGTCATGGACTCTATCAAGCTGTTTCCCCAGACTCTTGGCCAGGACTCCAGAGTTCTTATTCTCCTACTAGCTGTTCCTGCCAAGTCAGTGGAGGATTTCACAATCAAGGCCATGCAAGACACCTTGGGGGGAAAAAAATAAACGCAACTAGCACGGTGATGGAGGAGAGATGCTACAAATTACAGAGGGGGTTGAATGGATATGGTTGTAGTACTGGCTCACTTATAACTTAGTCTTGAGAGGCTGTCTTCCAGGACTTTGTTATTACCAAAACTGTTTTTATTTATTTCTTCTTGAAAAGGCTCTACAATCCTAACAAGTGGTATAGTGGGTGTTTTGAGTTGTTTTTCTTTTGTTTTTGTTTTTTTATCAGTTAGGGGAATGCTGGTCAAAATATTTAGTCAGGTTGCATTAGTTTTATAGCTGTTATTTTCTAGTTTAACTTAAAATTAGCCCACTTAATTCTGGCATAACTCTGAGAGAGAAAATAAATTATACAATTGGAAATGAACTCCTGCCCAACAAAATATAAAGAGTAGCACAAAAATCTGAAGATGACTTTATTTTTTAAAACTTCAAAGATTTTAAGGGAGGAATAATAATCATAAAAACAATAAGAAATTATAAACAGGGAAAATGAAACAATAACAAATCATTAGAAATCCTCAAAATGAATACATATACATGTACATATGTAAAGCTTTTGGAATTAAAAGTTAATACATGGGAGAAACTCTATACAGGTCACAAAGATTTGTGCATTTGAAGATAGTGCTGAAGAATTCACAAGAAACACAGTAGAAAGATTCCTAGGTAGTACAGTAGAAGGACCTTAAGAGATGAAAAGTATAAAAGAACAATTTCACAAACAGGAAAGCTAGATTGAGAGACTCTAAACATTCATGTAATAGTGGTTCTAGAAGTAGAAAATATGCAGAAAGGCAGAAAAGATATTTTTAGGCATTGAAATAATTAGAAGATAATCTCCACGTGACTTTGAGGTAGGGAAGAATTTCTAATAGAGTCAAAATCAGAAACCAATAATAAGACAACCCCAAAAATGACTTTTTAAAATGTTTTTGCTACTTTTGATATTTTCAGTTGACACTGTTCCCTTTTAATTAACATAGGTCTTTGAAAATTTATTGACCTTGTTTTATTTTTCTCTTTTCTTTAAGACTTATCAGCATTGTTTTGTTTTGCTGAGGAAGACCAGCCCTGAGCTAACATGCATTCCCAATCCTCCTCCTTTTGCTGAGGAAGACGGGCCCTGGGCTAACATCCGTGCCCATCTTCCTCTACTTTATATGGGACGCCGCCTCGGCATGGCTGACAAGCAGTGCATCGGCCTGCACCCAGGATCCGAACCGCTGAACCCTGGGCTGCCAAAGCGCTCCCTAAACTGCTGCACCACCTGGCTGGCCCCAGCATTGTATTTTAACGTGGGATTTTGAGAGCTTTAGTAGAACTTTTACCACTTTGGTTTTTACTTCGTAGGTTATGTGGTTGACATGCATTTTCATCTTTGTTTAGTTAAATATATTTTATAATTTCCTTAGTGATTTTTGACCCATGGATTATTTAGAAGTACATTCTTTAATTTCCCTTTTAAAATTTTTCACTAGTTTTTTGTTTATCTTTGTTACTGATTTCCAGTTTAATTCCATTTGGGCCAGAAATCATACTTTGTATGATTTAAGTCATCTTATTTGTTGAAAGTTGTTTATGGACTGTAAGAAGGTTTTACTTTGTGAACTTTTTGTGTGCATTTGAAATGATTATATATTCTACTGTTGTCAAGTGTGATATTTTATGTGTCACTCAGGAAAAGCCAGTATATTGTTCAGACCTCCTATAGTCTTACTTATCTTTGCTCTTCTTATGCTGTCTATTACTGAGAATTTTGTACAGAAAGCCAAGCTATAATTGTGGATTCATCATTTTTATTTTTCAGTTCTGTCAGTATTTTGAAGCCCTGTTATTAGGTGCATACCCTTTAAAGATCTTTATTTCTTCTTGCCCATATGTTATTATGAAATAGCCTTTTCTATTCCTGGCTATATTCCTGTCCTAAACTCTATTTTATGTTAATGTAGCTGTTCCAGCTTTCATTTTAGAGTCTGTATGGTATATATTTTAATATGCACATGAGATTGTGATGTGGCTTATTAGAAAGTATGCATATTTGTAAAACCAAATTGAGTGAGACCAATAATAAACTTTGTGTCAGTCATGCTTTACACAATACAGGGGGTGAGTTTCTATAAGAAAATAAGAATGTAGAAAGATATCATAGTAATTAGCAACGTGCTAACAATTGTTGAAACTGGGTGATGGGTTTATGGGAGTTTATTATGTTATTCTTCCTACGTGTTTTATTGTCGGTAGTGCCGCGGAGTGGAGTCCGATGCCTAGCGACCCTGTGTACAGCAGAGTGGAACCCTGCCCTGACTTTTTGAGCCATCCTGTTACCTTCCAGCGCTATCTCAGATAATGCTTGGCTGCTATTCAGAGGATTTTCATGACCAGTTTTTTTGGAAGTGAGTGGCCAGGTCCTTCTTGTTTGAGTCTGGAAGCTCCACTGAAACCTGTCCACCGTGGGTGACCCTGACGGTATTTGAAATCCTGGTGGCATAGCTTCCAGCATCACAGCAACACACAGCCGCCACAGTATGACAAGCTACAGGTGGGTGGTGTGGTTCCCTGACCGGAAATGAACCTGGGTGGAGACAGTGAGAGCGCTGAATCTTAATCACTAGACCACCAGGGTAGGCCTCTGACATTCTTACGGAATAAATCCGAAGTACTTTACGCTTCCCCAAATTATCAAATACTATAGCACTTCAAAGCAATACTGAATTCTAGTAAGGACCAATGAAACTTTCTTGAACTGCAGATATTAAAACTAGGCAAAGCTCCCATAAAAGCTGTGAAGGCTGGTGGTGGATTGCTTCTCAAAGACCAGAAACTCATTTCTCCATTTCAGTCCAGAGGACTTCTCCAAAGCTCATCTGGTTAACTATAAAGTCAGTTCAGAATTTTTTTTCCCTTTATTTGCAACAGGGTACTTGTAGAAATTCAGCTACTGAATTAGTCAAAGTTCCCTTTTCTTAACATAAACAAAGAAATATTCCATATCAAAAATAGTTAAACCATTCTATTAGTCTACAGCTTTTTTTTTTTTTGGCTTTGACTGATAGTATATCAAAATCAGAGGCATGATTGCAGGATTAGCATGATGATTTCCTCTCAAGAGTGGTCAAGAGTTTGCTTACAGATTAGCACTGAAGACAGGACATGCCTGCCCCACCATCACTCCTTTCTGGTACATTAATAAGTACTTCTACTTCTTATTGCTTCTCAATAGACCGGGCCTGTCAGCTGCAGAGGATTTATTTTTGACATCATTTAGTTTCAAGTTGTTTGGCTTGCCCTTCAGTATTATTTTTTCATAGAGTCTAGAATGGAGTATGTATTAATTACTTAATGTTATTCTAATCCTACTTTTTTGATTACTTGAAATTAAATGTGAAATGATCCTTTCCTTGTACAGAGACATTAAATCCTATAATTGCTAAGAATATACTTTTATAACTAAGAAACTATGAGTGTGGAAAATGGATTCTTCCTACATGAGGTTAAAACTTACCAGAAGAAAATTAGTTAATTAAAGCAGCATAATTGTATCTAGAAATTTAGTACTAACTTTAACCTAATTGTAGATTAATCCTGTTTATTTTTTGCAAAACAAAGTAAGTTCCTCTCTCAATATAAAACAGTGTACCTGTATGGAGCAACTATTTTTCCATCATAACTTCTCTAGATCTTAATTTCTTTCTTTACTTCTCTCTCTGTCACAAACACTCCATATATATATTTTTAAAGCTTTGAAAAAATATCCACCATAGACTTTACATTATCTCTTCCTATCTAAACTTTTTAATTTATTTATTCATTAAATGTATTGTTAGTATAAAAAGCTATAGTAAATTTTTTTCAAAATTTCTAAAGCATATCAGGATAATCTGAAGTGCTAAGATAATCTAAAATTATAGGTATATTAATATTCTACAGCATTAGAATAAAATATTATTAATTTCCTAAATGTGTTATGGGTGAGATTTTATCCCTTATATTATATTTGTAAGGCATTTTATTTCCTGTTGTATCTGCAACTAATGATGTAAGTCATTCCGAGATTTTGTTAAAACTAGATGAATTTGTTGTTCCAAAACTAGTATTAAGATATCTGGCTTAGGTTAAATCTTGTTTTATGCCATAATGGCTCTGATATTACTTATATATCTTCTTATTTTGCTAGCTATTAGATACAGTATATGTTAAGTGACTGTACAAATGTAGAAAAAAATGAAGAATTATTTTTTCAGTTGTCCTACATCGACTAAAATTTATAGCCATAAGAAACATATGATCACGGAGATAAAATAGTTCAAAGCATCATATGATAAAAGAATGAGTCCAATAAGGAGGGCTGGAGGAGAAGAGAAAAAACAGAAAACAGGGATAAATTCCAGTTTAAGATATTTCAGAAAATTTAGAGAAAGATACTCTAGCAAATCAGAAAAATAAATTATTTTCAAGGGGAGGAAGATGAATAGAACATTTTCAAAACACAAAAACAGGAATAAAATTTAGACTTGATTTACATTCTTAAAATGGATTCATGTAAAATCTTTCAAAACTTTGTTGATTTTTGTCCTCTGGATCCAACTATGTCAAAGTCACCCTGACCTGTGAGAGTTGCATTATTTTTTGTGTATCAGATTTTAGGACAGTATTATACTTATTTTTCAGCATTTCTTCCTCCTCATTATCTGTGAATATCTTTCTCCTTTTCCTCTTTTTATTGGCTCTCCATTTACATCCTTGTAGTTTCTTCTGCAAAATATACACACAAACGCAAACACTCTAGTTCATTCATTGACTGTACAAAAAATGTATGTGTATTCCATTCATTCAGGTTTTTATACTTTTACTATATAGGAACATGTCCATAGACACCACCTAGTATTGTTTTGTATATTAAAATTTTTATTTGTTTTATAAATTTAAAAATCACACTTTATATTTACTTTGCAATCAATTTTTTCACTCCATGTTTTCTTTTTTAGATTTATCTGTGTCAACATGTAAATTCATTTCATTTATTTTAACCATATGTAAGTATTAACAGTCAAATGTTGGCAAATTTATATTGTTCAATCTAATATATTGTATGGATATATCACATGTATGTATGAGTAAGAGAGTTTTTTAGGTTATGTGCTAGATGTAGAACTGCTAGGTCAGAGGTTACATGCATTTTCAATATGTTTAGATGAGCCACATTTTTCTTGAGGTGGATATACTAATTAGCCTCGCATGACAGTCAAGCCTTCCTATTTTCTTAGATCAAGCTTTTTCATTTTTGCCAAACTTATGGGAAAGAAATGATCTTTTCTTTTTAATTTAGAGATCCAAAATTTCTACTTACGTTGAGCATCTTTACAAAATTTTTGGCCGTTTGGGTTTCTTATTTCAATTTACTTTTCATCACCATTAAGTACAGTGTGTTTTTTATTTCAATATTAAATTCTACTCTGAAATGTGCTCTATTTTTTTCCTGCTAGACAAAGTTTATTAAAATATCATGAGATATAATCATTTTACTTGTTTGCATATTCTTTTTTTTTAAATTCCTCACTAGAGTGCATGTTTTACTAGGGTAGACCTTATCAGTCTTATTATGAATTGTATCCTCATATCTATCTTGGTAACTATAACATAGAATGTGCTCAATAAATATTAGTTGGATCAATAGACACCTATAGTCTTATTTTTCTAACAGCGATTTATGGAACAACCAAACTTCTAGGCATTCAGTACGCAGAATGCATATAACACAGTTCCTGTCTGTCCAGTGGCTCACAAAGACCCCAAGAAACATAATGATTTTCAATATACTCATTGCAATGTCCTTTTGCTCAAATTTTCTTTTAGCAATAGTTGTCTCAGATTTGGATTGACTGTCATAGTCATAAAATACATGTCTTCACGCAGCACAGTTTACTTAGCTCTAGGAAAGACTATAGAACCGGAACAACAAGGCAGCAAACACAGCTGAGATGAGATCTCATGACTCCCAGGAATAGCGTCTGAAGCCTTTCCATACTTGGAGTATGTGTGCTCAGAGATACAAGGCTAAGTAGAGATGGACAATCGCTTGTTTAGGAAAGCCATCAGCTCTGGGATTGCTTCAGCTTTTGTATAATGCTAGTCACATGCCATCCTCAAGTGACCATGACTGCTGCCTGGTCTCCAACTGCAGCTGAATCTTATCAATACTGATTATTCACTACCTGAAAAACAACGTCAAGAATGAGGCACAGGTGCCTAGTTTGGGACATTATCCTCAATCAGATTCTGCTTTATCCTGGTAAGTGTAGGTATACCCATTAATTCCATGGGTTAGTGTTACAAGGAAGATTCAGCCAAAGGTTAAATGCTAGGTGTACCTGAAGGTAGAAGAAAGGCTACAGAATCACCTGTTATCCCTTACTTCCAGTTTCTCCCTAACTCTTGTCAATATGTTTGTTACTTTTTCCTCCATCTTTTTCTTATAATTCTTAATACAGCAACATCTACAATATTTGCTGCATAAAAATAAACATACTAAAACATCAACAACTATCAGGACCTCTATCACCCAATGAACAGTTGAGGAAAAAATCCACATTAACGATGATTATACTCCTTCAGAAATTTCTGATATTTCTCTACCAGTTGGACTATACTTTTACCCCATTTAGCCATACTTATTTCTAGCTTTTTAAAGGTTTGGACAGAGGCATTTACCTGCATGTGCAACTTTTTCAAAGCTAGATTTCTTCCTTGATTCAGTGTCATGATTCAATATACCAGCCCCCAAACCCCAATTTCCTCTCGGTATATCAGGGCCAGTATTGAGTGAAACATCAATAAGTGTTGGCTTCTGTGTATGTATGGCATGAGTGCAACGCAAGTGTATTGTGGAGGATTTCTAGCTTCCAATCCAGCACGGAAGGAACTTGGAAGTTGCCACTCCATCCAAACAAGTAAAAGACTGAACAAACTGGAAAATCAACAACTCTTCTTAGATCTGTTAGAGAATTGAGGTCACAGGGCAAACCGCTGCCCTGATAATTGGAGAGACAGACAGGAAGATATGGAGAATCACAACTTACCAGAGAAGAAATCCATGAGCAGAAACCTCTCTGGAAACCAGTACCAGGGTAGGAAAGCCTGAAGCGTAAGTGATGAATTGCTGGAGGCTCAGAGTGGACAACTCAGAGTTAAAACTCCAGGAGAACTCCCACACTTTTGTGAGTTTTACCTTCTAAAGCACTATGGGTTCTCACATTGAATACAGAGAAAAATCCCCTGGAGCTTCTGGCAGGGGAAGGGCAAAAGTAACCATTTTGGAATATGCCAGAGTATTCTGTTCTCAACAAGCCCTGCCCTCAGGCAAAATTATTTTACTAAGGCCTAACCTATTAGGATTTTATCATAACCTAACCAACCTGAGGGAAGGGAAATACCCAACTCCAGCTCCTCGACTGAGAAGCACTTGTGAAATTCACAGCCCAGGACATAGGCTCACTAAAAGACTTAGACCTAATCATAGGACTATAGAGTACTTCCCTTACCTCCACACCTTACCACCACATCACTGAAGGTCTACTTACTGGAGTTTCTTGCATCCAGTGTATCATGCCTGGCTTTTAACAAAAAATTACAAGGCAGATTAATAGGCAAAAAACACAGATTAAAGAGACAGGGCAAACGTCAGAACAAGACCCAGATATGGCAGGGATGTTGGAATTATCAGACTGTGAATTTAGAACAGCTATGATTAATATATTAATGACTCTAATGGAAAAGTAGAAAAAAATGCAAGAACAGATTGGAATGTAAGCAGAGAAATGGACATTCTAAGAAAAAATCAAGTATATTGTATACCCCAAAAGTATTAAGTGCACCGAGAGACTATTGGTAAAGCATATTCTACTTCTAGTTGCCGTTCAGTTTGAGTATCATGAGGCTTCCAAAATTGCCTTCTTGCATGTCCTGGGGCAAGTCACCAATGATATGTGACTGCTATATCAGAGCTATAGTTACCGTTTTGCATACCTAATTCCTTGAAGTCCTGTTCGTGTAGCATCCCATATACATTCATATCCAGTAAAGTGTTTTTTTTTTAAGTATGCAGAGCAGGTGGTAATGACATGCTGCCCTTCATACTTCAGGTGTACACTCCAGGCAACATCCTGATTTACAGCAACACTACACGTCGGCTACCAGCTGCCAGGAACAATATGTCCAATTCAGTACAAGGGTAGGAAAACTGAAACACAAAACATACAATCCAAATGTTAACTCCAAACTACCATTACTCAGTCAGGTCTTCCACTAGGATCATCATCATCACCAAGGGATGCTAGTTGATATCTTTCCTCCAAACCATCCAAAGAGACTTCTTAGGTAAATCTAACAGCTTCATTCAACTACCCTTCTCAGCAGAAAACAAATCCAGGGATTTCTTCCAGCAGTACCCATGAACTGGCACTACATCTGAAAGAAACAACTAAGAAAATTACTCTTCTGATCTGAGAAGTTCTCTTTAAGACATCATCACCAATTTAAATGATCACTTCTCTTCTGCCAGAATTTCCTGTTGTTGTTTTTTTTAAAATTTTATTCATTACCTGTCTTAATCCAGGCTCAGCCACCCTGCGTGGAATCTCTGATTCAGGCACCCAACCACCCACAGGACAGATGTAGCTTCCTTAGAGCTTGCTTTTTGCCCATACACATATTTTAGGGGTGCAATGGAGTAATTTCAATAACTAGACAATGGGACCAAATTGATAAACATTCCATTCCAAAAATTTTATGGTGTTCTTAGCTATTGCTTCCTTTGTAGGATAAGTGAAGCCCAAAAGAGAATACATGTCCATTTCAGTCCAAGCCATTTGAAGCCACTTGTAGCTACCAGTAAGGATCCTAAGTAGCCTGCCCACCAGCTCTGGTCAGCTATTGTTTCTGGGAAATCTTACACATCCTTATTTCCTGTTGGTATTCTTTATAATCTTTTACCACATTAGCAGCTTTGTAATGTGTTAAAGAAATATGTAGTTATTCTACACCACGTTTTGTAGTTTGAGTACGTCCTGGCCCATTTGTTTGAGATATATGTGTAGCTACATCTAAGATTCAAACAAAGGCATCAGCTTTTGTATCCCAGTCCCTGTCTGAGCCAGTAGTTGAGTTTTCTGTTGAGTAGCTACATGGACTCACTTTAATTGTTTAATTCTTTCTTGGAATTCCTACAGTATTTCCATAACTATATTCCCCACACAGATATATTCAATCAACTAGGGCACATTTGCCTGACCACGTGGCAAGGCAATTGGCCATTGCCCATGAGTCCATAAAAATAAAAAATTTTTCTTAAGAGCCCAGTTGTTTTTGAACTGCCAGATATACTGCCCTCGATTCTGCCCGTTGCATAGCCTTACACTTGCCCTCATCAACTAAGGATTTTATCAAATGCAAGGAAAATGTTAGCAGATTTCCAAACTACATTGTATCCCTGAATTTAGGAACTTCCATTACACACCTGGATATTTGCTAGACTTTAGCAGGACAGAAATCTTAGGGTTTAGGAGTTGACAATTCTGTCTTTAATCCCTACAGGAGGGCTGCAACCTGTTAATGGATACAATGATCTCCCTAACCAACCCTCCCCTCTCCTCCCACCCCTACACACCAGAGCCCCCACCAGGAGCATGTTCCTGTATATATTTTTTCCATTTTATGAATAAACTCTGCTGAATGGCTCTAGCCTTGTGGGAATGTCTTTCTGACATTATCCATAACATAATAGATATTTCAGTTCTCAGAATAAATTGTTGTCCCTCAGTAGTGGGAGATCTCTCCACCAAAGCCGAGAAACGGGCCATCAGTTATCCTCAAAGTGATAATCTAGTTGCAGTGTCAGGTACTTTATGAGTCTTTTATTCCAGTGGTCAGTGCTGGGGAACAGTGTTAGACTTTTTCCAGGGACATTGGTCTCCATGGGTTCACAAAGCAGATACTGGCTTATCTTCACAAATTTCTGTGATAGAAACTTAAGATTGTTTACACCAGTAATGGAAGAAGATATTGAATGTAGGTAGTGAGGGGAGCCATATTTTTAAACTATCTTTGAAATGGGTGGAGAAATATTAGGGAAATTTATAACATAGTATGAAAACACTGATTTTGTGGGTACATTTGCAAGATACTTTAATGCAATTTAGTCATTCACACACACCTTTCTACACATATTTGAACTTCCATAAAACAACAAATATTTGCTTCCAATCAGTATGAAGCAACTAACAACCATCCTTCATACAAAGATGCTCTTAGCATCTACTCAAACAGGAGAGACACAAAAATCTCAATAGTCATGTGTCCATCTCTAGATAGCTGTCCTGATATGTATCACCAGGCAGCATTAATTCCTCCTCAATTTAGTCACAGTCTCACCTGAATGCTCTCTAATGCAAACACCTAATTATAACGTTAATCACCACCACTTTACTATATAAAATAGTAAGAGGAAAGGAAGAAGTAGTTATTACATATTTTATATATGTGTATGTATAATATTCAGTGTGTGCATTTGTGTGTTGGCATTTTAGCCCAGAGACTTTTAATGAGGAAAAATCCATAGCTTCTTTTCCCTTTCTACTTTTCCTTTTATTTGAGGCAAAAAAGAATTTCACAAGTCCTGGCCATCTTCATGTGAATGTCAAATCCACCAGAAGTTTAAAATGACCTACATGTTCTTTCCTCTCCTGCTAAGGAAGAGATAGGGACTTTGTTTCCTAGAAATGATGTAGTTTATCCTTTCAAAAATACTTTTTCCATTCCTACATCATTTGGATGTTATAATGACCTTATCATTAAATGATAATGATTATTCTGAGTGTCACCAGCAACAGACCTAGACTTCTTAAAGGCATGGAAAAAAATAGTCTTGAAAGCATGAATTGTGTACAATTGACTGTCTTATGAAAAAGAATGATGGATTATAAAATTGGATTTTGGGGTTTTTTTGTTTGTTTCTCTTAACTATGTTTCAAAGATTCTCTTTTAAAAAGGACTTGGTGATGTTGCTGATAGCTGCAGCAGGCTGGGAAGGAGACTATTTCAAAATATTTGTGTTCTGACCACAGATTTTGGAGGAACGCCACAATTTCCTTTTAAAACTCTAAGAATGCCTGTATGGGAATAAAAGGGAATATGGTCATCTGGGAAAAATCAGTGTTGGCTTAGTCCAGGAGAGGGATGACTGAAAGTAGGTCACTTGACTAATAGCTTGAGGGGCAACCTGTATTATTTTCTCCTCTTTTAGAGTAAGAAGGAATGAGGAATCACAACTGAAAATGTGCTTAATAAAAAAAAAAATGAAATTTACTTCTCTAGCTCTTAAAGTCATCTCATCTTTATCATGTGAGAAAATACAAACACTAATACTGTTGCCATCCTTTTCCCATTTTGATCTAAGGGTATAGTATATAAATGAAGGAGATGGAAGCAATATTAATTTGTTAAATCAATTGGACCCCTATAATCTCCTAGGTACTACATATAAGAAATTGTTCATGGACTTCTTTAGATGGATTATATTGAACTGTTAATAGATCAAGACTGATTGGATTTTTTTAAATTCCAAAATCTAATATGAAAACATACAAATCTCAAGAATAATTTTTATGCTAACATTATTTTAATATTTTATTTTTATTTGTAATTCTGTGTGGTAAGAATGTATAATCTGTGAAGGGGCTGATTGGTTCTTTAAAAGGAAAACATTTATTTGATTAAAACCATCTTTCTACTCAGTGTACTCGTAGGGAAATAGTTTGCCAACAAAATTCTAGAAAACACAGTTGGGAATCAGTGCACATTTTACATTCCAGTTAAAGTAGCTAAAAAAGTCCGTACAATTACCAGCTTGTGAGTCTTTCTCAAGGAACAGAATGACACTTAGGACTAGATATTTCTCAACTCTGAGAGGCTGCTACATATTTAAGAACAAAATAGTTCTCTCAAGTCAGGCCACTGATTTGTTAAAAGCAATCTCTTTTTCCTCTTTCTTTTTTTCTTAAGCCTCAACCTTAGCCCACCTCGGAGAGAGTATAAGTCACATGTTAGCAAAAAGTTGGAGAACCTCTGGCAAGATGATTCCTAGGTACTCAAACCGGTCAACTTATTTCAAAACATCCACAGCTGCTGTTTTAGTTATAATTGAGGGCTTTGATTTCTGAAATCTGGATGGAGAATAAAGCATTGTTTTGATTTTAATTTTATTTCACTACAGCTCATCCATGCCTTATTTTATGGTTAATATCTCTTAATTTAATGAAAATCAAGTAGTGACCAGGCAAAAAATGTAATACAAAGTTAATGTTCACATTTATTATTATTTCTTATACTGTACCATTAATGAATAAAAAGATTGATTTTAAGTCATTCATTTTGTTATTGTTTTACATGGAAAATGTAACCTTCAAATATGAGCAAAAGCTATACTTTCTAATACTTTTGTAAAGAGGTGATTGTGGAGAAAAGTTTAGATGTATTTAAATTTTTTTTAAAAATCAGACAAGATTTCAGGTTTTGTGGTAACTGAGTCACAGGAAGATTTTTAGGACTTGGTGATGTTGCTGATAGCTGCAGCAGGCTGGGGAGAAGATTATTTCCAAATATTTGTGTTCTGACCACAGATTTTAGATGTTAAGTGTTTTGCTTCTATACCCAGTCTGTTGAGGAGTTTCTCATGAAAGGACGTTATATTTTGTCAAATGCTTTTTCTGCATCTACTGAGGTGGTCATGTGGGTTTCATCTTTCATTCTAACTATGTGGTGTATCACACTTATTGATTTGAAAATGTTGAATCGTCCTTGCATCCCAGGGATAAATCCCACTTGGTCATGGTGCATAATCCTTTTAAAGTGTTCTTGAATTTGATTTGCTAATATTTTTAAGAATTTTTGCATCTATATTCATCAGGGATACTTGTCTATAATTTTCCTTTCTTGTAGTAACCTTATTAGGCTCTGGTATCAAGATAATGCTAACCTCATATAATGAGTTTGGAAGTGTTCCCTCATCTTCAATTTTTTGGAAGAGTTTGAGAAGCATTGGCATTAATTCTTTAAATGTTTGGTAGAATTTTCCAGTGAAACCGTCTGGTCCCAGTGTTTTCTGTGTTGGGGGTTTTTGGTTACTGATTCAGTCTTTTTACTCATTATTGGTCTGTTCAGATTTTCTGTTTCTTCCTGATTCAACATTGGCCGGTTGTGTGTTTCTAGGAGTTTATCCATTTCTTTTAGGTTATCTAATTTGTTGGCATATAATTGTTCATAGTAGTCTCTTATGATCCTATTTATTTCTGCAGTATTAGTTGTGATATCTCCTCTTTCATTTCTAATTTTATCTATTTGAGTCTTCTCTGTTTTTTCTTAGTCTAGCTAAAGGTTTGTCAATTTTGTTTATCTTTTTGAAAAACCAGCTTAGTTTTGTTGATCCCTTCTACTGTTTTTTTTCTGGTCTCTATTTCATTTATTTCCACTCTGATCTTTACTATTTCCTTCCTTCTGCCAAATTTGTGCTTAATTTGTTCTTCTTTTTCTAGTTCTTTGAGGTGTAAAGTTAGGTTGTTTGAGATCTTTCTAATTTCTAAATATATGCATTTATTGCTATGAACTTTCTTCTCAGGAAATTTATAACAATAAACTCTTTACCACGTTTCATAGGTTTTGGTATGTTGTGTTTCCATTTCAATTTGTTTTGAAATGTTTTTTAAAATTTCCCTTTTGATTTCTTGTTTGACCCATTGGTTGTTCAAAAGTGTGTTATTTCACATATTTGTAGATTTTCCAGCTTTCCTCTTGTTGTTGATTTCTATTTTCATACCACTGTGGTCAGAAAAGATAGTTGGTATGATTTCAATCTTCTTAAATTTGCTGAGATTTGTTTTGTATCCTGTCATATGATCTATCCTGGAAAGTGTTTCATGTGCACTTGAGAAGAATGTGCATTCTGCTGCCGCTGGATGGAATGTTCTATATATGTCTGTTAAGTCCATTTGGTCTAGAGTGTGGTTCAATTCCAAAGTTTCCCTGTTGATTTTCTGCCTCAAAGATCAGGAACAAGACAAGGATACCCACTCTCTCCACTTTTATTCAATATAGTACTGGAAGTCCTAACTAGAGCAATTAGGCAAGGCATCCAAATCAGAATAGAAGAAGTAAAATTGTCATTATTTGCAGATAATATGATTTTGATTTGTTTGTGCAATGAAGTAAATAAGGACTCAGTTTTTCACAGCTCTCTGATCTGCCAATCTCTGTATGTCAGTGATGTTTCCCCTCTTGGTCACAAGATAGACACCACATCTTTAAGAATCGCATCCTTGCATAATAGCATCTCAAGTAGGAAGGAAAGGATTTAGGAGTATTCTCTTGGCTTCACTCTGGCCTTCTATCTTTCCCAGAAGCCCTTCTCCAGGAGACTTCCCCTTATATTTCACTGGCAAAGCATGAGTTTAAGTTCCACCCCTAGGGCCAATGATGCCACCCTAGGGCTAGGCACATTGGTGTCCAAACAAAAGCAGGGTGCTGTTGGCTAGAAAGAAGAGAGAATGGCTTCTGGGTAGACAAAGAGAGTATTTGACAATTTTGACAATTAATAAATGTAATTTTATTCAGATCAACAAGAATATATTAAATCTCCTCTGTTCCAGTGGCTAGGATATTAAAATGAGGAGCTCACAGTATTTTGGTGCATTTAGAAAAATAAACAATTGGAGTTTACTGTGATGTATCTATTGAAAAAATGATAATGGAGCGGTGAATGGGAGTGAGGGGAAAAGGACGCACTGATGAGGGGAGGGGAAAGAAACTACCATTTCCTGAACTTCTACTCTATGCCAATTTCATAAATGCATGTTGAATAAATTTGTTGAGTGAAAAAATAATTATAACACAGAGACGCCACCTGGACAGCTGGGATAATTAATAAATCCAGGTTTAGAACTCATGACTCTAAACTCAAGCCCAGTATATCTTTAATCAGGAATTCATATGTTTAAAAAAATTGCATTGTGAAATCTTTAGTTGCCTAACCATATACCTATCCTCCCTTTAAAAAAAGTATGGATCTTCTACTTTACATGTAAACATTTTTGATAGAATTAATCTTTTGGATCAGATCAAATTGGAGCTCATCGAATTGGATTTTGAGCACATCCAATAAATCCACCAACCAAATATAACACTATTGCTTTTACTTTCCCATTGGGATAATTAAAGGAGGCTGTGCTTTTTCAGAGAGGGAACTTCATTCATATAGAGGAGGAAAGAAACATAGTCATAAAATAAAATGATCTTGAAGTTTTCTGCAGTTTATCACAAAAATATCCTGTTAAAGTACTACTTTTTACAAAAAGAAAAAAATGTTATGTTAATTGGAGGAGCTGTTTTGTAATGCCAATTACACCAACACACTGTGTTTATTCTTAGTGTATAATATTCACCAGACTTTCTAAGTCCCACAGAAAAGTTCTGAAGCAGGAGAAAAGGTCCAATCCTAATTAGAAGCGGGTTGATCAGAGGCATTTATTTAAGGGGGATTAACTATCCACTCAGAAACAAAGGGCCAAATTCTTATTCCTTCTTAGCTTCAAAAGAAGCTCCAAGCAAATAAGACAAGTGGAGTGGAGAGAAAGGAAATGGAATCTGGCTCCATTTCTCGTTTTTCTGAAGGTGCAGAAAGGATATGTGACTGCCTGAGGCAAGGTAATTAGAATGGCTGAGTTGCAAACATGAAGCAGTAACATTGGATATTACACTTTCAGCTTATCTAAAAAGTTTAAAATGTTGCTTTGGGGCAAAACCTTCAAAACAGCAAACACTTTTATTGCTTTTTCCACTCATTGATTTAATATATATGTTCATTGTCTTGTTTTGGAATTCTCAGAATATATTTGATGTAACAGTATAATATGATATTTTGCTGCTGTGTTAATAGAAGTGTACCAACTTGGAAGATGGTACCTACGAATCATTTTATGTTTGACATTTTAGAGTAGGTGTTTTAAACTATTATAAAATTTATTGCTTTTGTTAAAGTAACATATTTGAAATATGTGTTCATTTGCAAAATTAAAAGATTTTTTATAATAGGAAAGCTACATCATAATTAATCAAAAACAATAAATAGTTTTTGGAGGGATTGATTTCAAGCTTTTTGTTGTATTCATTTACAAGAACATCCTTTTCGCTGAAGAAATAATAACTATGGTTACTTTTGAATCAAAATATAGATAATGATTTTTAAAGCTGCTGTGATTATTTATATTTCTATTACACAAGGCAAAATCAATACAGTTCTGAACAAATTAACAGTCAACTCAATTTAAGACTAAGGGAAATTGTTCTGTTTTTTGCTATGTTTTCAAAAGATCTCAGATCTTCCTTTGAAGAGAGATAATATGTAAATTTTAGACTTCTGACAGATGATAGAGAATGTATTTAAAATTAGTTTTTCACTTGAGAAGAATTTTTCCCCTTGAAGAAATTCTTATATTGCATGTCATGAATAATTGTTATTGTAAACACCTGCACTATTTTCAGGCTACTGTGTGAATGCAGAATAGTAAATTTACTTTCATAATAATATTGGCTTGAGATTAAACCGTTACTAAACTTGCTTGTGGCTGAAAAGAAATAAAGAAGCATCACTTCAAAATTATAAAAGAAAATTATATACTGAAAAAAATAGAATACCATTTTTCCTTTTAATATAACAGATGGTTTTCATTCTTTTAAAAAATACATGGAACTAATAACTGACTTTTGTGGGAAAAAAATGTTAACACTACAAGTGGGCATTACGTAAATATTACAAATCCTTTATCCTAGTCTCAGACTTCTCATCAGGGATGTGTTTTCTTCTAAGTCCCTCCAGATCTGCCAGTAGAATCACGCTGTACATGATGTTTAGGAACTCTATTCTCATCTGACGTATCTTGTAAATCTTTTCATTGCTAAAGCATTTATTTTAACGACTACTAGGTATAAAATGACGTGATAATATGATTTAGCCAATTAGTTCTGTTTCCAGGCTGCTTCCTTCACAGAAGTGCTGCAAATAACCTCTATGAATTGTTACGCTATTTGTATGGAAAATTCTTAGAAATGAAGTTCCTTGGGGGCTGAAACAACAACAACAAGCCCCTTTGCTTATAGTATTTGTAGCAAAGATTCTTTTCCAGTTTGTCCTTTGTCTTTTCCTGTTTCTGGTGGATTTTTCTAAATGTGTCAGTAATAAAACTTTAATTTTATGTGATAAAATGCACCTGTATGTATAGCTTCTAGATTTCTATCATACTTGTGAAGGGTATAGTTTGCTTTTAAATTAAAAAGACGTTATCTTTTTTGTTTTTTTTTAAAGAATTTAAATACAGAGGGTCCCTGACTTGCGACAGTTTGACAGGATGGTTTGACTTACAATTTTTTGACTCCACTGGTGTGGAAATGATACACATTCAGTAGAAACTGTACTTCAAATTTTGACTTTTGATCTTTTCCTGGGCTAGGGCTATGCAGTGTGATATTCTCTTGTCATACTGGGCAGCGACAGCAGCCACAGCTCCCAGTCAGCCACATGATCACAAGGATAAACACCTAATACACTTAGAACTCTTCTGTTTTTACTTTCATTACAGTATTCAATAAATTACAGGAAATATTCAACCCTTTACTATAAAATAGGCTTTTTTGTGTGTTGATTGTGTTGGATTATTTTGCTCAACTGTAGGATAATGTAAGTGTCCTGCACACATTAAAAAGGTAAGCTAGGCTAAGCTATGATGTTGGGTAGGTTAAGTGTATTAAATGCATTTTCGACTTCACGATATTTTCAACTGACCAATGGATTTATCGGGATGTAACCCCATCATAAGTGGAGAAAGATTTGTAGTTCATTATTTTTGTAAATGAATATTTAGAAAGGTAATAGTTTAGAAACCTGAAAAATTAGCATTGACAAGATCTCAGTTAGCTGAGCTTTGAGCACAGGCGTGCTTGAATTCAGCTTTCCTTAATTAGCTTAGTAATATTCTTAGGAAAGGAATGTCATAGATTAAAATTCCTTTTAAGATCTCTAGTGAGGCTATTATTGTTTAATTTGCCTTCAACATTGACTGAATAATGCCCTATGTGAGAAATCAGTGACTACATTCCTAAATATATGAAATCTATCAGAAGTTTAATTACCAAACAGTTTGTCTTTCTCTTTTCCTTTTCATGAGATAAAACAGCCACTTTAATAACAAATTTATATTCAGTGCTTACAAAGTGCCAGGTACTGTGGTAGACAATGAGACGAACTATACTCCGCAAAACAGGCAGAATACCTGCCTTCCTGGGGTTTACAGGTATTGATTCTTATCCATGGATCTGTAAGTTTTTCAGTTTACTTAAAAATATCTTTCTTTGACAGTTCCCCTTTGGGAAAATCTGCATTTTCAAATGGAAAACTGAATTATCACTTCAAAATGATATCTAATTAATAATAAAAACAAACTTTTAATCATTTATCGGTATGTGCAAATGCCGTACTTTGCATATCACATTTGATATTGCCCACAACCTTATGTGATGGGAACTGGACTCCTTTTTTGTAGATGTTACATGAAGGCTAAATATTTCACCCAAGGATACAAAACTAAGCCAAGATGAGAGGTAAATTCAGTCCAAGCCAATATAATTAAATCCTGCATGTTGTCAACAATAGCCCACATTCTTTATTTTGGAATGTGTGATTTTAATAGTGACTTTTAAAAATTTGTTTGGGATTAATTTACATCTCCCGTTTTGTTTAGCTGGGCATTCTTGAGCAAAATACTTAATTTTTCTAGGTTGATGTTCTATAAACTAGGAATAAAAATTCCAACTTTACAGGCTTGTTGGCAAAATTATACCATTTTAGGACTTAACTGGTCTCACATATGATGTACAACCCAGAAACTAGACAAAGTTTTGCATATTTTAAGTCTTTGTGATAGTAGGAAAAATGTAAGGCATCAATTATGTTTATAAATATATGTGTGTATTTCTGGGAATGGTTGTATATTTTATTCATTATTTCTATAATGCATTTATTTATTATGTTGTAGTAAAGGTTGTATAAAAGTTTGTCATGTAGTTTCATAACCCACTAATTTTCAATGGATTGTTGATTATTGGAAATTTTTACCAGTTTTTGATGATGTTCTCTGTGTTGGATGGCTATAATAGTAGTTTACTTTCCTTTGGGAAAATGGGAGGAAAAAATACTCTTCCCATTTGAAGTAAACATTTTTATTTTTATTCCAGTAACATATAATTTTAAAGCTTTAATATTTCTAAATATGTACTGGTCAATGCTTCACTTATTTTTTGGTCAGTTTTTTTAGTTCCCTGAAATTTATTTTTTTCTCTGAGAA
Organism: Tapirus indicus; assembly: GCA_031878705.1. Taxonomy (NCBI): domain Eukaryota; kingdom Metazoa; phylum Chordata; class Mammalia; order Perissodactyla; family Tapiridae; genus Tapirus; species Tapirus indicus. The sequence continues at coordinate 47,072,826 of CM062925.1, forward strand.
GAGAATAACAGTTGCCAGATAGCCGGCCATAAACCTTAAGTAAAATATCTATTTAAATGCTTGCAACACAATTCCTTATATTTATATGCTCAATAAATGGAAGTAACCATTCTCCTTGAGAAAAGCAAGTCATATATGCTAAATACAAAACTGGAAAAATGATGCAGCAAAAAAGAAATTATCAACATTAACTGTTTATTCTGGACAGAGAGTCAGTGGACTAGGTTTCAATATTAAAATTTTGTGGCTTTGTAAAGTAAAATTTCCTAAGAAACTGCTTCTCAAACTTTTTCCTCTGACGTACTGTTTACAAAAGAGAAAAGTTGCTGAAAATTCCTGACAATTAGAAGAATACATTAAAATTATCAAGTTTTGATTTAAAAATTCATGCCAATTATATATTTAACTTCATAATAAAAAAGGGATGCAATAAAAGATGCTAATTGACCCATAGGCTTTGGAGCAGAACAGATAAGAATTTAAATCTAGGATATATTATATGTTCATGACCTTACACAAATTATTTAATTTCTCTGAGCCATCAAGTAAAATTGACATTAGAAAGCTATATCATGTTTCTTTTGGCATATTGCTAAGAGACAATGACAATATTTTCATAAAAATTTTAATATCTTGATCTTAAGATTTTATATTTTTCTTCAGATGCATCGGAAATGAGAAGATTCAGTATAGAGATGAATGATTCCACAAATGTCACATTTAAAAATCTTTATTGATTTTGTAGATTATTTTAGTCTGCCACCTATAGAATTGATCTCATTGCTGTAACAGATTGAGTAGACAAGAATTTAAAAAGCAGACATTTATTTCCCTCTCATGTAAGACTACAAGAGTCGGTCCAGGGCTGTAGGGAGGCTTCATAGTTATTAGAAACCCAGAATCTTTCCACTATATTGCTCTACCATGTACAACAAGAATCTTCCATCTAGTAGTCAATGAAAGTTGCCCAAGTTCTTGCTATTATGTTTCATTCTAGGTAGTGAAATGGGAGAAGTAGAGGGAGGGCATGACCCTTTCCTTTAAAGGCATACCCTCTAAGTTACACACTTGGCTTTGGGTCACTTGTCATTGGCCACTCCAATCTGCAACGGAGGGTGGAAATTATAGTCTTTAATTTAGTAGCTATGTGCTCAGATAAAAAGTGAGGGTCTTATAATTAATGGAAGAAGGGGAGAATAGGTAATATAGGAACTTTATGGTCTCTGTTATAGTCCCATTTATGTTCTTGCCAGATAAGAAGAATCCAGAAAGAAGGGGTCACTATTAGTCTAGCGTACATTCCGCCTTGATTTATACTGCCTGTTCCAACCAGTTCCCTGAATCTCTCAGGGATACATGACCAGATGGGCACTGCTCCCCCGACACATGGCTCATCTCTATACTGACATTTCAAAAAAGCACAAATCTAAGTCTTAACAAATTGGAATATACTTTAAAGAGCTAATTGAGGAAGGAATTTCAGTAAAACCAAACAAAACAATGAAAGCATTTAGAGGGTTGAAAATGAAGTGGATCAAGTTACAAGCAAAGAAAAGTTTGTATAAATATTCCTTAATTGGCCTTGATGTTAAATAAAGATATAAATCCTAGTTCAGAGTACATGGTGTTCAAGTCTACTAGAAACATCATTCCATCTGAGAAACTGTGAATCTAGTTAAATCTTATACAAATACATCATATTTCTGTCCTTATATCTCTCGGATCTCTGGCCACATCTTCACTCTGTTGTTGAAAATTACATCTTATGAAGCCTGTCCCTATCTCCGGGTCCCCAAAGAATCTTTTTCTATGCATTAGTTTAATCTTTACCTTTGTTAACTGAATTTCTTTTTTTTTCTTTGAGATCTTCAGGTCTTTGTTTTCTGGAAATCTTACCCTCAACCCTAACTTATGATTCTCAGTCATATTACACTCAGAAATCATCAGTTATCTAGTTCTGAGGCCTAGTTCTCCCATTAGTGAAATGATGTTCTTCAGCTTTCTTTCACAGCAGCATAACTAGTTAGTTCTCCCTGACCAATATTATCATTTCTTAGAGATGACTGCTATGGTCTGAATGTTTGTGTCCCCCCAAAATTCATATGTTGAAATCCTAACTCCTATAAGATGACAGTATTAGGAAGTGGTGCCTTTACGAGGTGCTTGGGTCATGAGGGCAGAACTCTTATGAGTGGGATTAGTCCCTTATAAAACAGGCTCCAGAGATCCCTTGCCCCTTCTACCATGTGAAGACACAGCAAGAAAGTGCCAACTATAAACCAAGAAGAGAAGGCCCTCACCAGAACACAACCATGCTGGCACCTTGATCTTGGACTTCCCAGCCTCCAGAACTGTGAGCAATAAATTTCTGTTGTTTATAAGCTACACAGTCAGTGGTATTTTGCTATAGCAGCCAGAATGGACTAAGACACTGCCCAGTCTGGATTAGGTCTACCAGGGGACCAGAGACTGACTCCCACCCCTTCCTATTTCAAAGCCTATGGCAGTTTTTTACATCACTTATTTTTACTTCTGAGATTCTTCTAACTCTAAAGTTATTTGAAAGGATTTAACCTCAGATTATCAGACTTGCTCACCTACCCATCATTTAAATATTGTCTTAAGAAAAGGAGAAAGTTTTCTAAGATTGTACAACAGTCAATAATTCATTTATTTCCTACTACTAGATTATAAATAAAATATGGTTTCTTTAATTTCTGTAATTAGTCTTCATAAGTTTCTTGGAAATTGGGAGTCAGAGAATTTACATGGCCAGTTGAGACTGTTTCAGACTCTTTCTGTTTGTGGAGTCTCAGGCTAACTCAGTATCTTTAGGGTAAATTTTCATTATTTTTGTAATTATTTTTTTCTCCATAAAATGGTGTTTCAGTGTGTGGATGTTGTGATTTGTGCTGTCCTCTGGATCATCGTTGGTCTCTGTGGTAGTTTCCTCTCTACTATGTCACTGGACACCCGAATGACACCTTCTGTTGTGTGATGCTGGTAAACTCAAGACTGGTTTTCTTGCTTTTGTTGGGTTCCACTGGTCCTTCATGCACACCCGGATTCCCTTGGTTTTTTCTTTTACAACAGACCCCCCTGAGTCTAACCCATACTTTCCAGGCTACTGAAGTAGGATGCCCTCATCCCTTACCCTGGCAGCCCTATGGTAGAACCACTGGCCCAGTCCTCAGCTGTCTTCCATCCCCCTGCTGAAAACACATGAGAACTTTTGAGAAATTTGTAGGTGACCAGCCCCTTCCCTCAGCCACTTGTACCCCGCTATCTGGTAGCACATGTTGTACACAGACTTCTTTAAACAGATTTAAAATTTTTCCCATTCTGTACTTAGGCAAATCAAAAATAAGACTCATTGCTCTGGGATTCTCTTAAGTTTATTTGTTTTTTCCTCACCTTTAACCACTTCCATGGCAGATTTTCAGTCTAGAGTAGTAAAAATCCATCTGACCATTTGTTCCTCACATTTCTCTCTCTGGATAGCTCTGAATAGCTCTCCTCTATTGTCCTTGGAAATATCTCCATCTACTCCCTTTTTAGGTGAGATTTCTCTACTTAATATAATGAGTTTTCTTTGCCTGTAACATGAGTTAAACAAAATATTTTCAAATTATATTCATTATATTTTCTGCCAATATAGATATTTCATAATTCATAGAAAATTTAAAAATATATAAATGTAAGAAATGAAAAATATTTTGAAATTTCCCCAAGAGATAATTACAATTATTGCACACACTTCTCAGCCTTTCTCTATGAATAAATGGTCAGTGGGCTGTATTATACCAATGTAATTTTATGCAGATAAGGTTGTATTACCCATACATCTTTGCAATGATTTCTTTTATCCCACAACCAGTCGTGGAGATCTTGTTTATTGGTGAATATAGATAGACATCCCTTTTCAAAGGTGTGCTATATTCCAGTGCATAAAAGGGCCATAATTCATTTTGTTAATCCTCTATTGGTGTTATGCATTAGTAAAAAATATTTTTTAAGTTGTGTATCCATTTTTAACTTATTTCCTTTTTTCTTTTAACTTAACTATATTATAATTGAATTGTCATTATGAAACTATTCAACTCTTTAAAAAATATTATATTACAATAAAGAAGATAAAAATAAAATGTTAGAGCTAAAAAATAACTAAAAGCCATCGAACCATTCAAATCTTCATAGCCTGGAGTTTACCCTCAGACTTGACTCCTAGGATTGTGTAAATAAATAGAACATAATCATGAAATTAAATTCTGAATGACTCTTATCCATTCTTTCTTATCCAGGACTTTGAAAATTTCAAAGAACTTTCACTCTTTAAAATGTAGAGAGGATTTCCAATAACATTTTCTGAAATAGAGGCATCTATGTCCTAATCTTCCTTCTGAAATAAAGGAAAATCAACAAGTGGAACTGTGTAGAATATATAGTAGTTAAAAGCAGGGGCTCTGGAGCCAGACTGCCTGAGTTTGAATCCTTTACTAGCTGTGTGATCTTAGGCAGATTCCTTGATCTCTCTGTGTCTCATTTTTCTAATTTGTACAATGAGATCATGTCTTTATCTCATAGGGGTTTTGTAAAAGTTCAGATTGCCCTGGCACTATGTAAGCATTTAATATATGTTATAATAATTCAATAATTATTATTTCTGATGAACCTGGAAAGTAGCCCCAACCAAGAGCCACACTGTTTGAAGAAGAGATATAAATAAAGTGAAAAATGGGGTTGGTGGTAATATAAATTCAACAGCGCGTGCAGATCATTAACATCATGTGAAACCCTTCAAAATATGTTCCATACTCTGAGGGTCCAATCCAACGACACTTTGCTTCAAATGGTGCTTGAGGCAAGCCTCCTTACTCCCATTTGACATAAAGGTGTGGAAGGTAAGACAAGGATGACTGAGACAAGGTTGACAATGTGTTAGAGGGTCTGAGAAGAGCACAGGGCAGGCATCTCTACAGCTTCTGATTTTGATCAGAGGAAGAGAAATTACTGCTGAATCACCACACCAAACACTGCCATCTTGCCTGGGCCCATGGTTTTCCTGCTAGCCTGGGTGAGACTCAAGACTGCACACAGATGTTGGGTAAATGTCTGGTAGGAAAATGATAGGAAACTACCAGTGCAGACTGGAGCTGTCTGCTGACCCAGCTCATTCCCCAGCCTGACCTATTCCTCACACCATCTTTTAACAAAGAGCTGGCCAAGAAAAAAATGCCTCCTTTACAAAGATGAGTAATAACCAGAATGAAATCTGTGCAAAGGTAAGAAATGAAAAACACAACACTAGACTCCTTCAAGTCCAAAGATTTTGAATGCATGAAGAGGAAAACTCACTTCTTACTGCTTAAATGTCTTATTTATTAAACAAATGAAGTCATTGAGCAATTAATATTTCTTCAAACATCAAATCAACCTTCGTCTAAGTACTTATTCCTTGCATGAGTATTAAGTCAATGTCTTTTTTTATATGTGAAAAGCGAATCAGTGATGTATTTTGAAAATAAGAGATATGAGTAAACAAGGTAAAGTAACATCTGAAAGGAGGTTCAAATATACATTTGAGAGAATGGGAGTCACAGCATTAGTTCAGAAGAACAAAGGGAGTATGACAATGAAAGGGGGTAATGAAAACATTAAGTACATTCTTTTGTTACTTATTTTTAACATTTAAAGTACATGGCTATAGTTCTTTTAATTATGAAAGGGCTGGTTTCTCTCATCATTTGCCCTCTGTGAATGAAAAACATCCACACATTTTTGGCCCTTTGATTCATTAGACTATACTTACAAGAGATGACTGAAGAAAATGGATGTGGTGAAAAGAAAAAAATAGATATTCAAAATATATTTCAAATAAAATAAAAAGATCAAAAAAGTAAAAAAAAAAAAAATCACATTAAATCTGAAGAAAAGAATAGAACCAACTAACAAACAAAACAAAATCTATTCAAATATGATACAAGAAAACTACCTTAAAGGAATATTGGAATATGCAGAGTAAGTAATGTTGTATGTCCCATGAAAATCAATTAAAAAAATAACTTGGAGACAAACTCAAGTCAGTTATGGGAAAAATAATTGGGCTGAAACCAAACTTTTCCACCTCCAATATTCAAATGTGTTCATTTTACTGTTCTCTCCAGTTTTGAGAATGGTTGAAAATTTTTACAATAATGGGTCAAAAATATATGGATATTTTAGAGCAAATTCTACCCTTAGTGTGAGAACTTATTATTTCAACATTTGTATGAGCCAAATTCTCATTCATTATAGACAAGAGTCTTACATTTTTAGAATATACAAGAACCCAGGAATATAGTATCCAATAACCCCTATTGAAAACCTGCATAAAGATGAACTCTGGCCCACCTAAAGTTAGAGAAACACAGTATGAGTATTGGAAATGAACACTGACTCCATTTAAATGTAAAACTAAAGCTAAAGAATAATGAATATTTGCAGAAGAAAAATTTTAAAGCTTTATAATTATTGACAAGGTACAAAATAAAAATCAGAATGTGAACAGAAGGTTGTATTCTGATTTCCTCAACATTCCAGTGGAGTAGATACTGGTTTATATTAAGTTATACAAATAAGCTACAGAAGAACCAAAGAATAGAAATAAAACACACCGAGAGCCAGCCCTGATGGCCTAGTAGTTAAAGTTTGGCGTACTCCACTTCGGTGGCCCAGTTTGGTTCCCGGGTGCAGAACCACACCACTTGTCTGTCAGTAGCCATGCTGTGGCAGCAGCTCACATAGAAGAACTAGAAAGACTTACAACTAGAATATACAACCACGTACTGGGGCTTTGGGGAGAAAAAGAAAAGAGGCCAATTGGCAACAGATGTTAGCTCAGAGTCAATCTTTCCCAGAAAAAAAAAAAATGAGAAAAAAAGAAATAAAACACATTAAAAACCAAACAAGGACAACATAAGCCATCTACCAAAAAGAATATTTTTAGCATTAAAATTAGCATTTATTCAAATATGATGCAAAACTAATAAGCATATCTATCATATTAATAAATATAAACAGAATAAATTCACCCTTTAAAGGGGAAATAGAAAATTATTAGATTGAAAGCTTTGATCACAAAGCAACCCTACTAGCTGCTATATACAAGAAGTTTATCCACACCAAATGATTAAGGATGGTAGAAAGTAAAATGGGCAAATCTAAACACACAAATGTAAACTAAATAAAAGCAAAAGTTAATAAAAATATCAAATATTTAATCCATAGAAAAATATTAAAATGTAAGGACACTTTATAATGAAAAAAATATCATCCACAGTGTATTAGGGTTATGAATGTCTGTGTACAAAATGACAAAGGATAATTTGACATAAAGACAAAGCTATGAGGAGTAGGAGAAACATAAGAGTAGAGGAGATTTTAATTCTCCTTTATCAGCACACAGCAGATTAAGGAAATAAAAAGGAAGTAAGGGTCAAGAAGATTTAATTAACAAATAGAAAATTTAAAACATTGTATAGTGCTTATTATATGCCATACTTTTGTTTGCATTTTACATATATAAATGCATTTTTAAACATTATTCTTTTCAAGCACCCACAAAACATTTACAAATAACAAAATAGGAGCATCCCAAACCACATTTATTGATCATTGGATAACAAAAGTAGATCAAAACAAAGTTCTATGTTCAAATTTTTTTTTTTAATTTTACTCTTATTCAAGTTTCATCCCAAGAAGAATTCAAACCAATATTGTGGATTATGTATAAAATATGTTGGAAAATTCTATGGTATAGAATTTATGGGATGCACTGATGAAAGCAATACATAGAGAATCATTTATAATCACAAATACTTGTATTTCTAACACTAAATATAGATAAAACACTCAACTCAAAATGTTATAAAAATATACCTAACAAAAACAAACATAAAAATTTATAAAACTTATAACTGAAAAGAATTAGAAAAGAAATAGAACTCATTTATTTAAAGTGTAAAGAGATAGTCTACCAGATAACGTATTTCGAAAGAAGTAGACAGCATATATACATAAAAGAAGAAATGAGAACGTAAAAAGTATTTCAAAGGATTTCACATGGATTAGAAGCTAACACTTTTACTCAATGCAGTAAATAAATTTGAAAACTTTAGTGAAATGGATGATTTTTCTATTAATATCTAAGTTACCTAAACGGACCTAGAAGTGATAGAAGGTCTAAACAGATTAGATCCATTATAGGTATGGAGAAAGTTATCAACATGATCTCTTTTAAAAGGATCATGTACAAACATTTCCATAGATGAGTTAGAGCAAACTCTCAGGAAGAAATCTTCTGTTCCAGAAAGGAGAGAGAGCGAGCTAGAAAGGCTCTTTTGATTTTCCCAAATTAACCTACTAAGGTAATATAATGATAACAAAAATTCTCATAATTTATATTTACAGAGCCAGCATAACATACTAAAATCTGACAAAATATACAAAGAAGTAAAAGAAAACCCCAGACCAGCCTCATTTATGAATATCAATGAAAAATCTCTACACTGTATCAAAAATATAGAAGCCAATGGCACATTAAAAAATACCCTGAGATCAATTATGTGTCAAGCAGAAATATAAAGAGGTCTCAGTATCAGGAAATCTAATAAAATTAATAATAATTAAATTGTGAAAAATATTTCAACTTTTTAAATGTGGAAAAAGTTTTGTGAAAATCAATGCTACTCCTGATAAAACATTTCATAAAACATAATAGGTGAATATTTCATAGCATTTTAATCTATAAATATGTAATGGTTTAGGAATTTCAAAATCTAATGTAAATATATGTGACATATACATATTTGTATATACATGGTATCTATCACTTTCTATATTTCAACATGGAATAAGCAGAAATTCTGATTCCCCTTTCCAGTAGAGTCAAAAACAGGAAAAGAATGCCCATCACCACTATTTTATTTATACATTATCATCTTGGGCATGCAGTTAGCATTTATTGTAACCATACAATTGTCCTAATCAATACTTTTGGGGAAAATCAGATATAAAAAATGGAAAGGAGGAGGGTTAGGTGTAACTATTTGTTGAAGCTATCAATTCTTTCTTGGAAACCTTAAAATACCATTTGAGGAAATACCGGACCTGAAGATAGACCACAGAGTGCTCAAGGAATCTCAGCCTCTAATGCTACACTCACCTCTCCCCCATGTGCAGACTTGCCAGGGCCTGCTGCTGTTGCAGCACAGAAGGGTACTCAGTGTCTCAAGCATGTCATGGGTTCAGGGTGTTTAGTCTGGAAGAATCAGTTTCTGTGATGGTTGATTTTTAGCCTGGTTAGTCTAAGCAGCTATTGTGTTCCCAGACTACGGCCACCTAGACTGTGTCCTTTTATTTCTCTTGCACCCTTCATGTCTTCCCAGGATGAAAGTGTACAAAAGGGGGACACATACCACACATACCATTTTTATCCACAAAGGATACACATAGTAGTACCCACTTGCTCCCTCCTTAGGAGAGACAACCCAAAGTCAAAGTCTGGTCTGTCTACTTACTCTGTCCAGCTCCAAGTCCACCATTTCTGGGTATGGTCACATATGGTTCCCCAGGGTCCAGAGATATATAAACTAATAGACAAGTCATCTGCCCTTCCTCTCTCCATTACACATGTGCACACACGCATATTAAAGAACACTGGGGTAGGAACAGTTTAACAGCAATTAAAGGCCCATTCAGAAAAGGAAAGAATAAGAAACATACAACACTCACTGGTCCATATCAAATAAGCCCTCCTGGGCAGGAATTGCAAAGACCTCCCATCCTGGTAGAAAATAAGTTCCTCATTTAGACCCTGGTTCTGCACCCTTGCGTGAACGTTCTTGTCCTCTTGAGCCCTTGTTTTTGTTCTTTTAGAGAATTTTCCTTGAATCTGAAGTGGCCATTGGAGACTACACCTTCTTTGGGGCTTCTTGTCTTTTGAGTTGATCTCTGTGCATGTTCAGAAACTCAGAGTTTGTGTTAAGGATCAAGCAATCACAGGCATTGCAGGTCAAGCTTGTAATTTTTTCAGCAATACTATTCCTTCAAATCAAAAACAAAAACTTGTAAGTTCCTATCTATTTATTCCCAGTCAGTTTCATATGAAATCAATCACGGCTAACATTTCACCCAGTCATAACTATTTTAACAGCTTCATTGAGATATAATTCACATACCACACACCTCACCTATTTAAAGTGTACAATTTAATGGTTTTTAGCAGATTCATAAAGTTATGCAACTATCACGACAAGCAATTTTAGAACATTTTAATCACCCAAAAAGAAATCCCATATCCATTAAAAGTCACTTCCTACTCTCATCAACTCCCCTCCCCACTACACATCAGCAACCTTAGGCAACCACTGATCTAGTTTCTGTCTCTATAGATTTGCCTATTGTGGCATTTCATATCAATGAAATCGTTCATTTTGTGATCCTTTCATGCAGGCACTCAATAGCAAAAAATCAGATATAAAAAAAAGGAAAGGAGGAGGAATAGCTCCATTTGTCAATGAGCTCCAGGGCCTAAAGCCTTCCTCCCCACGGTGCCATTGTTCCCTCCTCCAGCTCATGAAGGCAGCAACCAAAGGACAGAGCTTCCATCTAAAGATAAATACCGATTTTATTAGTCTCATATCCATTATCTAGGACATGACATCACATAAAATGGAAAGCCTCTTTCCCCTAAAAGATCAAAAGCTATTTGTGATTTTCCCTAGTCAATTACCCATGTGGAAGATTTCTTGGTCTCATGGGACTGTTTTCTTTCACTTAGAATAATGTTTTCAACATTCATCCATGTCATGCTATTTAGTAGTACCTTATTTCTTTTTATTGCTTAATAATATTCCATTGTATGGGCATACCACATTTTATTTATTCATTTGTCACTTGATGGACATTTGGGTTGTTTCTACTTTTTGACTGCTATGAATAATGCTGCTATACATTTGAGTACAAGATTTTGTGGATATGTTTTTATTTCCTTTGGGTATATACCTACGATATGGATCATATGGTAACTCTATGGTTAACATTTTGAAGAAATGTCAAACTGTTTTCCAAAGCATCTGCACCATTTTACTTTCCAACCAGCAATGCATGAAGGTTCCAATTTCTTCCCATCCTTGCCAACACTTGACATTACCTGTCTTTTTGATCATCGCCATCCTAGTGAGTATGAAATAGTAGTTCATTGTGGTTACTCATTATTTTAAGCCTTAAACTATTTGCTTTGTGGTCTCTCTTAAGAGTTGGACCCATTCCCCTCACCCTCAACTGAATGGTGCCTACCCCGAGGCCTCCTGAATCTATAGATCTGAATGATAGGGAAAAATGTTAACCCGAGTTTCCTGCTGAGCTAGTTCCTAATGTCTGAAAGAGAAAAATAATGGAGACACTTGAGAAAGCCTCTGAGTAACACTTTTATTTCCTGTTGTTTGGAGGTATTGAAGCAGTTGACTTTTTCCCAAATTACTGGAGTCTCACTCAATTTAGATTTAGGGCCACGTAGCCTTAGTAGAGTCATTATAGCTTTCTATCTCACCACAGCCTTAAAATATTATATCCCATCATCTTCAGTAATTTTATAGGAGAAAAATGGTGCTTATTAATTGCAAACTGGCTAATTCTTTCCTATATTGTAGCATCTTGCTAAATGCAGTAAGGAACAATCAAATCTATTTGTATTTTGACTTTTTAAAAATGCTTACTCTATAGGTACAACCTCAGTCTGCACATAAGCTGCCTTCAGTTACCATGGGCAGAGTTTTGTCAAATATTTGCCATAGTATAATATGGGTCATCAGTTTTCCAAGATGTGCCATCTATTTTCTTGCTGCCCATCAAACAACTAACAAATCAATATCGCACGTTTTGTTGTGGCAGTATCCCATTTTCAGGGGCTAATTTCTAAATAAAGCTAAGCTTATACAATGAAGCAACTAAAAAATAGAGTAGATCAAATAAAATAGAAGTTTGTATTTCTCTCACTTAATAGTCCAAAGGTTGGCAGGTGGTCTGTGGTGAGTAGATGACTCTAAGGCAAACAGATATTCAGGGAAAATTACTCCTTCCATATTACTATTCTACCAGTCCTCAAGATGTCCTCCTCATCTGAGTCATAGAAGCTGGTTGTTAGCACCAAGACCATATTCCAGTCTGTAGGAGGTAGGAAAAATGCCATAAAAGACAGTACTTGTAGCTCTATTTCCACCATTTAATGTTCCCATCATATTCTATCTTTTGAATTTTACCTATCAACATGTATTCACATGTTAACACATAAAGCAGAGAAGAGCTGCTGATGAAAGCTATTTTGAAAGCATTTAGATACTTTCATGACCTACTGTAATTACTATGTAAGTCTTAGCAAAAAATAAATGTATGAAAACCTTTTGAGAAGATTATATAAAATTTTCTTCTTTGATCTTTTCAGGTGATAAATTACATTAAATGTCTTTATATACCTTGAAAAAACACTACTTGGACATGATGTACTTATCTCTCTGGGGTAAATCATGCCTCAAGTAAGGTGACAAACTATAGGGTTTTTTTCTTGATACTGTGTATTCCTTTTTGTGGAAAATAAGTTTTGGAGCTTTTTTATCTTCAGAGTTTTACAACAGATAATCCACATATTAGATGAGAGTAGAATTATTGGGGAATATGAGATCCTGTTTAGAAACCTGTGAAAAATAAGACAAAACCTCATTAAAGCTCTGGGGCACGACAGTCCATGTATACTTGTTGACTCTCCCAAGTAAAGGTGAACAAGAATTGACTACCTAACTGTAAACTGATCCTAAAGAAAGCAGAACCTCGATCTGTAACTATAAAATACGTTTCACGGGGAGTTGAAGAAAAAAATAAAGGGCCGCTGTAAGGGATGAGTCTCATGTCTATTACTCCTTCAAGAAAGGTCTTATTCCTTCTTTTGCTTCTGGTTTCAAATGGTATTATGCAAGCTTGGGGAAATGTGCGGGTGAGTCGATATGAACTTGGTGGGTTTAGCTTCAATAATCCTGCCAATACAGGTAGAATTTTTGGCCCATAAAGAGTCTGGTATCTTGTAGAGATTTTAAGGCTATGTCTGATTTAAGTGCAAAGTAAGTCTGTGTTCAAATTAAGTGTGATAGGATTAGGAGCAGGGAGACCTCCTAAATTTAAAGGAGTAGACTGAGGATCTCTTAATTTGGCAATTCCACTCTTTACTTCCACTGAGTACCCTCAGAATTTTGGAACAGGAGTAACATTCTACTTCTCTTTATATCTCCTCCCAACATTTTTGGAGACAGTTTTTGACTCTGGTGAAGTGCCTTATACAGAGTAAAAAAACACAGTAAATATTGTAAATTTAATGAAACCTAGATCTCATAGAATAGTTAAGTTTCTGTTGAAGTTACTATCCTACAATAAAAAAAATCATGTGATTCTCTAGTTTAAAATTATTTTGACCTCTTGCATTGCTTCCAGCATAATTTTCAAACCACATACCTTGGGTTACATGGTCATTGACAAGCACCCAACTACTTCCTTAGGATCTACCCCCCAGGTCTTCTAAACTATTATCACAATGCTAATCTAATCATTCACCCAGCAAGCTCTAGTGTGTTGATTATTTATCGTATTCATAAGGCAAGTTTGGAAGGAAATTTTCCAAATTCTCTTGGCAGCTATTCTCATTAATAGCTCCTGTAGTTAAGAATTTTGTACATATTTATATTATATTTTAAATGTATCTTGTTACATTAAGTCTATTTTACTGCCTTCACTAAAGATTAAAATATAAAGTCAAAATCTACATTTGTATGGTGTACTTGAAGATATGCAATTAGATGCTCTTAGAACTTTTCTTCTTAAAACTAAATAAATATTTCAATCTTATATCATTTATCTGCCTTTTTCAGCCCTTTGAATCATTATGGTAGTTTTCTCTATACTCTTTCCAAGTTCCCCTTACACAGAAAATGGTGAAGGGTTGTATAAATATAGTATTCGTCAAGCATTCATTACAAGACTTAGTCTAACAAAGTGATGATGCAGTCTACCCTCCTGTTTATGCATGAATATGTATTATGTTTGCATTTTAACAGTGGCAGTCCATGACTGATTCATGGCCACTGATGAGTCATTTTCTTGATTAATTATGTTAGGCCTGTTTGTGATCTGAACAACAAACTATGTGGTGGATAGTTGGATTCAATAGTTTAAGACAAGTACAGATGTTAAGAGTTTGTATTTAGCCTATTAACAGAGGTAACCAAATAATAAGTCATCCGTGCTGTCTTTTTAGAGCAATCTGGCAACAAGAATTGCCTTATAAAAGTTGGACCTTCATCTCCACTGAAAAGTGTTGCTGTTTTTCCTCACCTACATTCACATTGGAAAATGAATGACAACAGTTGTCTTTTATAATCAGTTTAATTAAATTCCAATCAGGTTTTCTATCAAATTAAATTTTGACTATAGGAGCCGGCCTGGTAGCACAGTGGTTAAGTTTGCATGCTCCACTGCAGCGGCCCGGGGTTTCATAGGTTTGGATCCCAGGCACGGGATTCAGATCCCTGACTTTGTCTCGAGTTTCTTTTTCCGAGAAAGAAAGGTGTGGGTTTTTTACTACCCCTTGTAAGAATCGTGGAGTTGAAAGATAATCTATATTGAAGAACCACCTAGATGGTGTTATCAAGTTATTGAATCATTCTAGAGTGAACTGTTTTCCTTATCAATGGCATGAGAATAAGAATACCTGTCCATCTCACAGAAGTGTGTGTTTTAAAAATAATATACATAAGGTGTTTTTCTTTGTTTTTAGTTTAAAATCTTATGTAAATGTAAAATGGCGTTGTGATTTCACTTCCTCTTCGGTAAGTACCCTCTGTTGGCTGTTCTTTTCTAGAAACCGGTTGTGTAGATCTGCCTTAGGGTCTGGAAGACTGATAGACTGAGAAGGAGGTGACCACTGTTAGCGGTTACGTAGCCAGGCTCACTCTGAGCAGCTTGGGCTTCTTCAGATATTAAGAACCTACATAGTATTATCAGCTTAAAATAAAACAATTCTGAGACCTCATCCTTATGTATACTAGATTAAATTTTAAAATCTTTGTTATTATAATGCTCATGTAATTTAAAATTAATCTCAATACTTGAGTGGGTAGAGTTTTATGTGAAGCGCTGACCATCAAGTGTCTATTTAGGGATGATGGCCCTTAAAGAATATGAGTACTTACTCTTCCCAACCCTTGATTACTTGGTATAAAATCATATTTTTCCTCCTGTGGCCTCTATGCCTACTCAGTATCTATTCTCTACTTTTTGATCATTTTCTGAATCTTTATATTGTTAGGAACAACAACGTGCCCATCAAAAAAAATATATTTTCTGGCCTCCCTTGCTTATGAGAGTGGATAATGATATGTGAGCAGAATCTACTGAGGGAGCTTTGAGAAAAATTCTTTAAGAGCTCTGGAACTGGCAGGGGATCTTTTGCTTTTCTCTTTTCCTTTATCTTCCCGTCTGGAATACAATAATGATTATGGGAGCCCAATAACCATCTTGTGAGCATGTGATGAATTTGAGGATGGAAGCTGCACATCAAGGATGGTGGAGCAAAAAGATACTAGGAACAGGGTCCTGATAACTCAATGGAGCCACCATCCTAGCTCACGTTATGTGAGAGAAAAAGACATTCTGAAATCAAGTGTAAGCCACTGTTAAATTTCAAGTCTCTGCTACAGGCAGCTCAATACAATTCCTAGCATTCATTACCCTTCATAAAATAGATGTATGTATTTTTTCTCTTTCTTTTCCCATAATCAGAAAACAAAACAAACAACAATAACAAAAAAAGCATACTGCTATATGTATGTATCTGCTGGTACACATGGAAGCAAATGGATCCATGATAGAAATATGAATAAGTTGGACAATCTATGTATTTTCACTATGATTCTTATGCAAGCATTCACAGGTCTTGATTAAAACAGTTGCTATAAAATGATTTTCTTCGAAATTGAAATGGATTCACTTTAAATGCAAAGAAGAAAATGAATCTTTAAAAAAAAATCCCCCTCTGGAGATTGATGCTGGGAATCGTCAGAACAATGGGCAAAGTACAACTGAGAGGCCTCCAGTGATTGCTAGGTCCCAGTGTTCCAGAAGATTAGCACTGTCGTAAGCTTAATTATGATAGATGGTGATTAGGCATTATCTCTGGCTGTTTTCTCTGGCTTTCTTTTTCTGACGGGTCTGTCTTAATTAAATCCAAATTGGAATGAAACAATAAGAAAATCTGCCATTTTGACCTACTTTTTAGAAAAGAAGCCAGCCAAAATCACAAATCAGCACATATTTATTCAACTTTAACAAGGAAAACAATGCCATTGGAAATTAATCAAGCTTCTAAAAAAACACCTCTTATGCCTTTTAAATTTTTAAGTAGAAGCCATTGTTCTCTTTCAGGGACTAAGACAGCTTTAGACGTGGAAGTATGCAAAATCGTGAACCTTTGGGAGGAAATAGTGGTAAGGGGGTGGGTGACAGAGGCATGCCAACACACATATGCATATAAAAATGTGTATGTTAAAAATGTTTGGAAGAAAAGGTACCATAATGGTCAAAATATAGAGTGGTTATTTGCAGTTGTCAAAATATGAGCTTATATCGTTTTTCTTATTTGTATTTTCTTGTACTTTCCAATATAATGAACATGAATCTCTTTTATAATAAGAAAATAGAATTATTGAAGAATCATACTGAATAAAAATGG
Organism: Tapirus indicus; assembly: GCA_031878705.1. Lineage (NCBI taxonomy): Eukaryota > Metazoa > Chordata > Mammalia > Perissodactyla > Tapiridae > Tapirus > Tapirus indicus. The sequence continues at coordinate 47,089,636 of CM062925.1, forward strand.
GATTGTCTGCCACTTTGGGATTTATAGTTCTCATGCTGTAATATGACTGCATCCTCATTTTTATTCTTGGTGAAAAAAACAGAGTACCTAGTCATCATCCTATATCACAGTCCTTCATATACATTGTGGTGCTTTTAAAACTATATCCACAAATGCTTTAATGCTCCTTTCTTCAAGAGGTACTGCTTAATTTCTCTACCTGTGAGTATGTGCTAGACTTGGTGACTAATTTCTAACAAATAGAATATGCCAGAAATGATATGTCACTTCCATATTCGGGTTAAAAAGATAGTCTCTCTCTTTCTCTCTCTTATCAGTCACCACAGGGGAAACAATCCACCATGCTGTTAGCGGCCCTATGGAGAGACCCATGTGACAAGGAACTAAGGTCCTCGGTGCAACAGCCCACGAGGAACTGAGGTCTGGAAACAATGAGGGGATAAGTTTGGAAGTGGATCCTCTAGCCTCATACAAGTCTTGAGATGACTACAGCTCTGGCCAACATCTTGACAGCAACCTGATGAGAGACCCTGAGCCAAAACCATTCAGCTAAGCTGTACCCTGATTCATGACCCTCAGATATTGTGAGATCAGTATTTACCATCTTGAACTTCTAAATCTTGGGTAATTTCTTACACAACAATAGATAACTAATACATACATACATGCAGATTATCCAAAAGCATTCTTGGAATTCTCAGGTAAAATGAAATTTCCCCAAACTCTACCACTTCCACAAACTGAAAATATTATCCAAATTATGAGTAAATACCAGAAAGCTAAGTCAAGCAAAGCAGCTATAAAATGAAGGAAGGAGTGCAACATCGATTCCACACTGGCCATCAGAAATAGACAGCACCCAGAAATCAGCCACAACACTTACTCCTGGTGTTCTGTCCTCCTCATATCAACAGGTAGAAATAGAGGGAGAAAGTGAGTAGACATAATTCTGAGAAAAACTCTCTAACTCCCACCAGTTGGATATAAACCATAGGAGTGATCCCAGACTAGGAGGAGTGAGAAACAGTGAATGGGTTTCAAGAGAATTTTTAAAGGCCTATGGCTTGGACTCATAATATTTGAATTTACATTGTCTATCATGTTTTCTGCTTTTTATTTGTTTTGTTTAATTATGTTTTTCTCTCATGTTCTGCCTTTTAAATTATTTTTTCATTTTCCTCTCCTAGTTTGAAAATTATAAGATATATTTCTGTTCTTTACTTGGCTTGGTTACATTAACATTTTACTTTAGTTTCTACAGTTAAAAATATCTCTACTCTCTTCCAGACTTTAACGATTCTTGAATTGAAGATCCACATGAAATCCTCGAGAACCTTGTGAAATGCAGATTCTGATTCAGGAGGTCTAGGGTGGACCTGAGAATGAACATTCTCACAACTCCCAGGTGGATGCAATGTCCCTGCTCCATGAAACACACTTTAAGTAGCAAGTCCTTAGACCCACATAATTCCTTCATTCCTCTTTATAGTGTACATTCCCAAACTATTGTTACTATGTTTTAAGTCTGTTTGATTTTTCTCTTTTAAACCATTATAGATATTACTCATTATTTTATGTCAAGGCTTATTTATAGTTTTCCATTATATCTGTTCTTTACTCCTTGCATCTCATAACTGTCCTTTGGGGTCATTTTTTTTCTTACTTGATATGATGATCTACTAGTAACAAACTTCTCAACTTAAGTATGTCAGAAAATACCTTTATTTTGCCTTTATTCTTCAACTTTGGTATGCATCTAAAAAAATAAGAGTATTTTTCTACATAGCCAAAATATTATCTCATTTAAAATAATTTCTTAACATGCTGTATTATCATTTCTTATTCAGACTTTCCCAATTGTCCCCAAATGTCCAAAACAAGACAACCCAATACCATGGATTTAATTTGCTTCTTATGTTTTTTTAAGTAAGGACTACTGTACAGTTAAGTTTTTCCCTGAGCAAGCAAAAAGTAATCTCTGGTTTATGACTTTGGTGCCATACGAATGTCCAGTTTCCCATCAACCATTCATCTTATGGTTTCAATAACAACTGATAATTGTTGCCAGAATCTACACTGTAATCGAGATTTACAAAAATTGATCATTCCTCCTAATCCTTTTACAGAATCCTCTGGCTTTTGCTTATTAAATGGGGCTATTTAGTACCCTAAACTACAGTTGCTATTTAAATGAAAAATAAATTCTTAATTATTCCTCTTTAATTACCAAATTTCAAAAGAAAGAGTTGATTAGTAGTTTCTTCGAAAAGAGACTTCATATTTCTTTTTTGAGTATCATTATGGGCCTAAGCATTTTCATAGATGATTGTGTTTCAATCATTTACAATCATTATTCTTTATTGAAGCCGAAATTGTCACAAATTTGACTAGAGGGAGTCTAAGTTTGGACCTGTCACAACCCAAAATGAATTTAATCCCATGTTCATCCTCAAGCAACAGACTAAACACAAACCAGTAATACCTAGTACTAAAGTGAAGTTCTTACGGGAAGATAACAGATCTGAAATAAGCTTCAAGGGAGTTTAAAGATATATCTAAAATGTGGAATGACAAGAAAAGTATAAGGTTCTGAATAGTATTATTCATGCCTTCTGATTTCTATTAAGAGGATTTTTGTTCATTCGTTCATTCATTCATTTACTGAACATCCATTAAGTTCTTGCTATATTCCAGAGACTCAGCAACTTGTTGAAAATACAGTTGAGCTCAAAACATTTATACTCTGTCCCCCTGGAGATTATGCTGCAGTGGTGAAGGATCCTTAGTCAAAATACTTAATTAATACATTTAAAATGATCACTCTGATAGGTGCAGTGAAGGAAAGAATAACAGTTCTGGGAACCAACTGACCTGGTCTGAGACTGCAGCAAAAGTTTCCTTGAGAATGTGGTACTCCATCTGAGAATGGAAGGATGAGCAGGACGTGAGTAGATGAAGTTGGAGAAGAAGTGAGGTAATGTTTAAAGCAAAACCAAAATGACTAATTCTAGGTAATGGAAGATGAGAATATTTCAAATAAACAAAGTTCAATGGTCAATGTCATTGAGAAATCAAGTGGAATGATACTGGAACCTTATGAAAGCTATTTGAAGCTGGATAAAGCCATTTATTTGTATATAAATTAAAATCTCTGAAAGTACATCCAATAACTCTTAGTAGAGGTTTACAGTGGAGAATTATGCTGGAAATTGGAGAAGAGCAAAAGGGAATTGGTTATTTTTAATTTTAAAACTTTCCAAAGTGTTGGAATTATTTTCATGCACCAATATTATTTTTCAAATTCAAAAAAATGAATTTGCATACAACTCTTAGGATTAAATTCTCAAATCTATTTTTGTTACTTTTTAAAAAAACTTTGTACTAGATAAAGCATGTGCATCATCTTAACATTTTTATAATGTCATAATAGTGCCCACATATGCAGAAAAACATTGATGATCACTGTGCAGGCAGACTAAGGTAACCCAAATCAGTATGAATATATATGTATATTTTGTGTGTGTGTGTGAGGAAGACCAGCCCTGGGCTAACATCCGTGCCAGTCTTCCTCCACTTTATATGGGACACCGCCACAGCATGGCTGACAAGCAGTGCGTTGGAGGCGCCCGGGATCCGAACCTGGAGCGGGGGGGGGGGGGGGGGGCGGGGGGGGGGGGCGGGGAGGGGCAACCCCACCCCCACCCCCATCCCCGCCCCCGCCGGAAGCGGAGCCCGGGAACTTAACCGGTACGCCAGGGGGCGGCCCCTATGAATAAATTTTTTATAAAGAGTCCTCTACGTCTGGAATAGGTACTCTGAACTCCTGAGTCCTGGAGTTTTGTTTTTGTCATGGGAATTTTTCTTCCTAAAAGGCATTATGGCAGGTATCAGAATGTTACACTTTTATTACATCTAGTCTTTATTTTGTTGTGTGGACGTGTCCCGTAATTCATCTAAGAAGCTCAGATTCTCTATCTGCAATCTTTTAGAAGGAGAACTACTCAATTCTGGATCTTCAAATGAAAGTTTTAAGCATTAAGGAATGTAGTGTTTTCTCCTAAATGTGTTTGCTTCGTTAGCTTTCGGAAGAAACTGCCCTAAATGAAGAAACGGCAGAGAGACTTGAAAACCTCCATACTTCTTCAGACAGACTTTCTTTGCATAGAATCGTCCATCAATTTCAACAGTAACAGAAAGTAATGGAAACGTGATCTGAATGGGTAGCTGAAAATTGAGTAGTAACTTAAAACTCCATTGAAGTTCTTCATCAGATGTAGGGCATAGCTTGTTCCTTGTATTATAAATATTTAAATGTTGTGGATATTTTTACCACAATTAAAACGTTTCTCCCCAAAGGAATGGTAGTGATATAATGTGAGTCATATGTTAAAAGCACTTAACCTTCAACAGGCAGATGATTTGTGGCATGAATAAGTGATTTAAAATAAGACCTAGTATATTCACAAATATGCAAATTTTTATTTAGGATTGTATGGGAACCTAGTCCATCTGAAAGTTTATTCTTATTAGAAGTATTTTTCAGGAAATAAAATGACTTTAAAGCTGGAAGTCTCTGGCACAGAGAGCGGAATTTTTTTAGGTGCTCCCAACTGCATGCTGTCCATCCTCAACGTTTAATAAATTTTGATTTGATATTCTTAATTTTGTACATGTACCATTGACTCCTAGTTTATATACCTGTATTTATAGCTTTTTATAATTATTGAAACAAAAGCTCTGTGCCTGCCCACCTTCTAAAAAGAGAGAAAATAGCTTAAAAATTAAGTCTAGAAATATTTTTTTAATTGAAAAGCAACAGATTAAGAATCAACCTATGGTCCCAAGAAAAAGAAAAAAGTAAAATCCTATTAAAATTTTAAGTTATTTCTCCTATAAATCTTTGAAAATTATTTAATCTTTTGGCCTTTTTTAGTGATTGATATATTGATATCTAGTAACTATGGAATTATTATTCCAAGAAATATTTTGTGATTTTGTAAGAAAAAAAGCTGTTTCTCAGTGGCTTTGGAAGAGCTTCGCTACTCTCAAAAAAAGAATGAAAGAGAAAGAAGAAAAAGAAGAGAAGAGGAGAGAGAAAGAAGTAAAAGAACTGGTGCCGCATAGTGTCTTCAAGATGATACAAGGTTATCGCAATGTTTTTAGACAAAAATTACTTACAGGCTAATCCGTGAAATAAGAGGAAGACCAAAAATAGCAAAAATCCTGGGTACTACACTCTGAAACAGTTTTCAAACTGCTTTTTAAACACAGAAACAATTTAAAATCCATTATTTTAGCACTTTCCTGGTCCTCTTTGAGAATAATTACATGGCTATCTTTTTCCAATTTGGCATATTTAAAATATATATCTTTAAAATTCTGATTAATCTTAAACGCAAGAATAAAATAAAATTCTAATTAACAATGTATATTTAAAATATCTGGAAGAAAAATATATCAACATTTCAGTCAATGATCATTTAAACTATATAGGTGTGTGTATATGTTTATACAAATATATGCATATCTGTGTGCAGTGTATAAATACTACATTTGTATATAAGTGTGTGTACTGTTCTAAATTTATAATACATGGAAGAAAAAATAAGATTTATATTCATGTCTTTTTATGTAGTAAACTGTAGTGAATTCTTCAATTGTTTAGAATTCTTTCTTCTTAAAGGCTAAAGAATCATGGCCTTCCCTTGTCCACATTAAAAAAAAAGTAAAGTGATAAAAATCAACTTAAATCTCTATCTCTAAATAAATATTGATGTTTTGTTAAAGTTGACATCTATTCAAGATAAATTAATTCTAGAGAGCTGAAAGGGCAAAAAGAAGAGCAAAGATTTTTGTGTGTGTTAAGAAACCTCTTCCCTAATTTATTTTTCTGTTTTTTTGAATTGACTCCTTGAAGTACTTAGCAGATAATGCATCCCATATGTAAAGCCACCATGATTATCATCAGTAGCTCCAACCTACTGGCAGGACCCAGGATCAAACAAGTGTCTCAATTTTTTATATAGTCACCTTACATATCCAGGACATTCCAGAGTGTTCTTTGAGTCAACTCACTTTTTAATCAGCGTTTTAAGATTTTCCAAGCATTGTCCTGGCTCAAGACTTTATCATAAGTCTTTTTATCTTTATTATCATTACTTTTTTACATATCCTTACCTCCCGTATCACTCCTGGGATCTGAAGTGTTCCCTCCCCTGGTGCCAAAGTTATGGATATCCCTTCACCACCACAAAATCTGGGTGTCCCATTTTAGCTGCTATAACTTCACCTTTTACCCACAATCCCCTACCCATGCTCAGACCTTTTGTCAAGAAGGGACTGGTTCAAGAGGGGAAAGGGCATTTTAATAAAACACACGGATACCCATTGTATCCCACTTTAACATGTGTAGCTTCTTGGTGAGCAGTGTACTCAGCCAAGTGGTCATTATCCTTAGGATCTAGGATCGTGTCAGTCCAACAAGAGAATCCAGAATTAGCTTTGAATCCCTTAGATCCCCTTTGGGCCAGGCTAAGGGAAAGAAAGGAGCATCATGTCCAGAAATGGTCCTGGCAGAATCCTGAATTTTCCAAATTAGTATATAACCCTCTACTCCTTTTGGCCTGATCAGTACCCAGGAAGCGGCCCTTTCTGGGGGCAGCCACAATCAGTGACCAAACTGTTTTATGAAGGTATGAGGAGCAGTAGGAGGTGAGGGAGGCAGAGTCCAAAATTTTTTTGAGTTGATTTTTAAAGCGGCTGTTCCAACACTCAAGAATACCAGAAGCCTGTGGGTGGTAGCAAGAATGGGAAATCCATTGAATAACTTGACTGTCAGTCCATTGTTGAGCAGCCTTTGCAATAAAACGTGCATCATTTACAGACTGCAAATGACCAAGAAAGCCAAAAATATGACACAGATTAGTTTTAAAGGCCACAGTAATGTGTCTGGAGCTGGCTGATTAGACTGGAACAGCAACACTAATTTAAAATGGTGTCAACACTAGTGGGACACCACAGAAAATCTCAAACCCACCAGAGTTCTAAAGATTCAGCTGGTTTCTGCCCACAGTGGTTATGAATTTACCTCTTTTCTCACTCAGTGTACTCGTGCATCTCTGTAACTGTTGTCTCCTGATTCTTATCAGCATCAATCACAAGAGAAGACAATGTTAATTTATTTATCTTTTCTTCATGTTATTATGACACTTGACATAATTTGATGTCTTAAACCAAAGAACAAATTTCTAACATTGGAATTTTAAGTAAGGCAGAAAATCCACATATTTGAGCTACTGTGGTACTGTTACATCATAAGTCTGCAAGCATTTCTCCATGAGGCCAATCACAATGCAGGATGTTGCTGTCCTTGCTGCTTTATCCGAGGAGTGCAAGCAATAGGATCAGTCTTTGTCATAATGATAGTAGATATACCAAGCGTTTGTAAGATACTTCACATTTTACAAAGCAACATTCACATTATGATTTCATCTGTTTTCTCAAACACCCTTGAGGAAGGTAATGTCTCTTTATAAATAAGAATATGAGACTTATCCATTATTATGCAGTCTTGGAGCAGCAGAACTAACACAGAAACTGGGGTCTTTGATACTGAAAATCTGGTGCTTGTCCAGAGCTGTCATTAAAGCTTTCCTCTGAGAAAGAAAGTATGACTAAGGTCTTTTGTTTTGCATGTATAGAGATCTTGCTATGTAACTTGTAAATGTTCACAAAAAGCTTGGGGATTTTTGATACTTAATTACAAGATTGGGTCAACTAATACAATGCGGTGGACTCTCAAGTTCTCATTAGATACTTTTGATGTTGGAGATTATTGTGTGCATCAGTGGATGCAGAAGGCTCATTTGGCCCAGCCTGTCATTCCCTCCACCCTCTTCCCCCAATTACCTGGATGATGTATTGGTAGAGTGGGCTCTGCTACTGAAGAATTCTTTCATCTGAGAGTGAAGATGAAAACAAACCAGTATGTTCTCCCTACATTGTTCACTAGGTCTTTGTTTTATCTTCCAAAGGTTTGATGTTTGATAATGAATAAATTAGGATAAAATATGAATGCACCCTCTGTAAGGACTCAGCAGGAAACATGGGCTGTTGAGCCAGATCTCAATCAGCAAATGAAAAGGGTTCATTTTGGCATCAAGACCAGGCCTGTGAAGTCTGCCTATTTAGAAGAAAATTCAAGATGAAAAAGGAAGTATGTGTGTATGGTGTTTATGTGTGTGCAAGAGAGATGATAAGTAGGCTTAGAAAAGCTTCAATTTTATGGAAACAGCACAAATTTTATATAAAATAGTTTAATTTCCTTATCATGTAATTTATTCTTTAAAAATATTTACTGAGTAATTTATTATTTCCCTATTCTTAATTAAATTGGCATAAATATTTTATTAATGCACATCTCTTACCTCTTGGTGGCTGAAGTTCTTTTGAAGCTTATGCACATGTGTATAATGTCTATATTGCTGGCATAAATTGTTGCTCACCCTCACGGAGACAACTGGAACCATTTGTAAAGAAAATTGTATGGAAACTTGCTTTATGTGAAATTACGTGAACAGTGTCACAGACTTGCTGTTAATACTTCTTTTCAAATTTAGATCTGCTTCTCTCTTCCTGGTCTCCTACACATGAATTACTTCTCTTAAAGGTTGCTACATATTGTTATTCTCAGGACAGTGCCATGAATGACTCAATCATATTAATTTAAAGCCAGGAGCTGAGGCTAATAGCATGCATACTTAAGATGGCAAGTGATCCCATGCTATTGCCGTTCTCCCATCTGCCCCACCGTGAGAGCTGTCACAGGAAGTTAGCAACTCCCTGCTCTTCTGTCACTCAGCTTGTAAATACAGGCTGGCTTTTGCCTGTAGCCCTCCTTCTGTCTAGGGCATGCCTAAAAGTAAAGCATGAAAGCTCTGGCATAGGCTTCAGTTCTAAACTATGCAAGAGGGATGAAGCACTTGAAAAAAAATTATCAAGTAAGCAAAATATTTTTCTGGCATCCCCCTTTGCACACTTTCCCCCTCTTTACTGTGTCTTTCTTTCCACCCCATTTCAGACCCTAGGACAGCTATGAAATGAGCCTTGAGAAAAGGTTGTGATACAGGTGGGGAGGGACCCATCCTTTTTCTACATGCATCAGCTGTTACTTTCTGGCTCATTTAAATGTTAACTCCCCTTCTAAACTATATAGTCCAAAACTTAATTTCTGAATGAAAAAAATGTGAAAGTTAGCATGTTGAAGAGATATTTTGGGTTGCAAAGGCACTTCCCCAAATAACGTATCACAGGTAGACTCTCATGCTACATTTATATATAACATGCCTTGAAAACAGTTACTAGAAAGCACTTCAAGATTCTGTACTCTGAGGTTACTATTATGGTCTTGTTTCTGTGATGAAGCACACAATAATAATTCTTGTCTTTGCTTATTTTGCATGATATAAGATCAACTGATTTTTAAGTAGAGTCAACATGGAATATATGGAAAAATATATGTAGCAGATCCATCACCTCATTAATATGAACATTGCAGTTACAGCATTTTTTTCTTTCAATCTGTAATCAGATATATGTTTTTTCATATCAAGAAATAGGAAGATGTAGATAAGGCAGCTAACTCCTGAAATAGTGCAATTAAAGAACATTACAGAAAGGAATTAAGGTTTTTCTATTCCTTCGAGAGAGGTTTTAGACTTAAGAATGTTTTAATAATGAGGATTTTTTGAAGGGACAGCAAGAGTAACACAAGATATACGGCAATGTATTATACATACAGTAAAATTAAAATACATTAAATTAAAAGTAATTTCCTTTTGTACTTTAACTGTAATTGACATTCAATATATTTACTTAAATTTTTTCTTGACCTTTTTTTCTTCTCACTTCCTTTTTTCTTTAAGACTATCAAAGCTGAGATTTTTATCTACTAATTAGTAGCACAAACTTATGTTAGAGTTGCCTGAGGCAAGCATGCATCTGTAGTTAAGTACTGCCTTGCTACCGTATAATTAACTGACTTTCAACATGTGAGGGGGGAGGGAGGGTGAGAGAGAGAAGGAAGAGAAAAGCGGAAGGTCGTTAGAGGAAAAATATCCACGGTGCAAAAATGTGTTATATTAATAAATAATAAGTTGCAGTTCTTGATAATATCACTAGGTGGCATGTGACTGACTTGAACAAAAATAAAGCTAGAGAAGAGCCAGGAAAGTTATAATTTTAAGAAACAGCTATATTTGGAAGTTATCTGTACTTATTTATTTTCTTATCTGTTTGTACAGTTCACAACTCAGACATCTCAAATTTGTATTGAGAATCAAATGATATAATACATGTAATACAGTTAGCACTGAATATGTGTAAGTTTATTTTTGTGTGATTAGTTGGAGTAAAAAGTGGGTTTTTTTGCTGTTTATGTTGCTATTCAAATAGATAACCTTCTTAATGAGGAGGTCAAGAATTTCTATAACTAGTAATATGTTTCCAAATGGTTTATAGAATTGTTTAAAACATAAAAATATAAAGTGACAGAAAATAAGTATAAGCATTTTGTTGAAATGTTTCAAATTTTTCCTAAAATTTAGGTAAATGTTGTTTTGGGAAAAATTACTACCATCTGAATTCCACAAAGGATTCTTAAATAGGATGAATGAGACTCCCCACCATATACCGAATTCAAGTTTCTAAAATTTACAAAAATATGTGTCACCCACATGCTTTTGTGACCTATAGCATATTTCCTCATATTTATTTAAAAATTGATGAATTACCAAACTTCACTCCCCCCTTTCTTCTTCTTTGAAAAATATTTCTCAATATCACAATAGAGACCCTGCAAATAAAAATGGCTTTCATAAATGGTTTATATATGGTAGATTAGACAAGAGAACCATGGGAAATTACAGCAGAACTTTAGAGTGTTGTTGATATTGGTATACCCTGAGAGGACAATACAGCTAGTGAATAAATGTGTATACCATTCATTTTCACTTTTCAAGTTCTGAAAATAATGACAGAGAATTAGCTTGAAAGCAGATCCAAAAATGTTCATGTAAATTTTCTCCTGTAATGGGTGATTTAGACAGACAAGTTGAACATGCATTTGAGAGGACTCCTCTAATGCACAAGTAGTTGCAAAAAGAAGCAACCTCCCATTCTTAGAAAAAAAAGAGAGAAACTTTATTGAGTATCTATTTTATGATAAACACTGTTAAATACATTATTCAAATCCTAACAATAACCCATTAAAAGAAGTAACATTATCACATATATGAGGAAAATGAAATACATATAAGTAAAGAACTTGCCCCAAGTCACTCATTTCGTGAGTGAAAAAACTTGGATCAAAGTTAATGTACATTCACAGCAGGTCACCTCTGATGAACAGACTTCTAATTAACAGACTTTCTGAGTGGTCAATTAGAAATACAACCAATTTCCATAAAAATTCATTCACTGTTTGTTGATCACAGTTTCACAAATGAAGAAATTTTATTTGTTCCTATATGTGATAATGCCTTGCACTGGCACTGGGGGTGTGTTTTATAATACAAATTTAAAATAGATCAAAGATCAGATATTCAACATGGGGAGATCACAAATGATATTTGAGTAATATGAGAATAATTTATAATATTATTGGAGGCACTTTTGCATCAAGTAAACTAGATAATTTAGACCAAAACTCACATAAATATAGCTAGAAAACCTGGGGAAAAAATCATGTGTTCTGAAAATACTGGAGAGTGGAAAAGAGAGTTAAAATTTATCAGAGCAGAATTTGGGAAAAGATAAGAGCCCCACTGATATAATCCTGGGATTTGGGTTACTTTCCTCTCTAAGTATTTGCCACTCAAGACAGGAGAGCTAAGACACTCAGAGGTGAAGCAGACACTTCAACAGTCTGGTGTAGACGGGGAGATGAGGATTAGAGTCCAAGAACCTCCTAAAAAGGAGGAATTAGAGGACCTCTCACATTTGGTTGGGACTGTAAAGGGCCCCACCCTTGGGTGAGAGGTATCTCCATGGAGAAAGGCCCTTCCAGAGACTGGAGCTCAGCTTCAACTAATCTCAATGCCTCAAACTGGATTGAGGCAGTTCTACATTTCTAGTGCCCCCGCGCAGCTAGTAAAAGCAAAATAAAAATACTTTGGAACAAGATGACATGTTTGGAACAAGACAGCATGTTTGGGTTCAAATTATGTCTCCAAATAATTTTTCAAACAGATATCCAAATTATCCAAACAAACTTAACTGAACAAATGAGAAGACAAGACAGCATGACTGAAAACCAGCAGCAACAACAAAACACAGCGCTATTGCCTGAATTTCTGTTCCTCCCGAAATTCATATGTTGAAACCTAATCCCTCTGAGATGGGATTAGGTCACGAGGGTGGAGCCTTCATGAAAGGGGTTAGTTCTTTTATAAGAGGCCCCACAGAGCTCCCTAGTCCCTTCCTCCTTGTGAAGCTACAAGGAGAAGTCTGCAGTCTGGAAGAGGACACTTGCCCAACCATATTGGCACTCTGATCTTGGACTCCCAGCCTCCAGAACCGTGAGAAATAAATTTCTGTTGTTTATAAGCTACCCAGTCTGTAGTATTTTGTATAGCAGCCCGAACAGACTAAGACACAGAAACAGACCTACAGGAACCTCAAATATCAGAAACAAATTTTGAAATAATTGTACTATGTGTAAAATGATAATAGCCAGAATTGAAATTTTCAGGAGAAAATTACAAACTATAAAAAATAAACAAACAGAAATTCTAGAAGTGAAAAAATAACTGTAATGAGAAACTCAATGGATGCTTTAAGAACAAATTAAAAGCAGCTAAGAAAGAATTTGTTTAGTGGAAGAGCTAAGGGAAGATATCTTGAATAATGCACAAAAAGACAAAGATAAGGAGGGAAGAAAAACAGAGACACGGAAGGTAGAATAAGAAAGCTTAACAAAAGTGTAGTTGGAATCCTAAGGGACAGCAGAAGAAAAATGGAGCAGAAACGATTTGAAGAGATAATGGATAAAATCTTTGTAAAACTGGTGAAAGACATAACACCATTTTTCAGAAAGACTATGAATAATAAGCAAAGTAGATATGAAACAAAATCGACACCTAACACATCAGTAACTTCTGAAAACAAGAGAAAAAGAGAAATTTTAGAAGCAATCAGAAGGTTAAGAAAATTTTAAACTCTAATGTGTGACAGTTAAATTAAAACCTAAATTCTCTACAGCAACAATGGAAAACAAGAGACAGCTGAATGATATTTTCAAAGTGCTGGAAGAAAATAACTGCCAGCCAGAATTCCATACACAGCAAAACTCCCTTAGAAAATTAAAGTGAAAAAAATGCCATTTTCAGGCAAACAAATGCTGAAAGAATTATCACTAGTAGAGCTTACTATTGGGAAGAAAAACACCTCTTTAGAAGGAATATACAGGGTCTCAGATGGAATATCAGAGATACTAGATGGTTGCAAGAGAAATGCATCATTAAGCAATTTCATCCTTGTGTGAACATCATAAAGTGTACTTACACAAAACTATATGGTGTAATGTACTACATCCCTAGGCTGTATGGTACTAATCTTATGGGACCATTGTCATATATGCCATCTGTCGTTGACCAAAACGTCATTATGTGGCACATGACTGTATGTAACAATATAATATAGTTATAATATATTGTATAATATTTATTTGCATATTTATTTAAAACAGCTTAAAAAAAGCACTTAAGTAAAAGGTGAGTATTAAGTGTTCTAAGGAACTATCTGACAGAGAGAATCCATGTATAGAAACTGTTAAGAATTTGTGAATCATTTTCTCCCCTCCCCACCTCTTCTTTCCCTTAATATTCTCAACAACATTCCAAAGCCATTTGATGGAGATAAGCTCATCTCTGCCATGGCCCAGAGCACGTATCAGAGTTACAAGAAAAGAGGACTTACTAAGATATGTACTTTGGTTTGAAATTCTACAGTGAATTATTCCAAAAATGTACAGGAGCTGATGGTGAACATTTAAAATACCCAGTTTTCTCAGACTATGTACTCAATTTCTCCTGGTCACCAGAATCACAATTATAACAAACTTAGAGGCCATCAAGGCAAAGCCTTTACAGGATTTGGCATAAACATGATAACACACAGACTGAAATGTGCCCAGATTTTATGAAAAAGATCTGTAAGTCATGGTAACAAGGATCTTGGGTTTAGTAGGTTTACACACAAAGAAGTAGACAGCAAACGTCAGGTATGAAAATCATGCTAGTCCTCATGCCCAAGGATATAAATGGGCACAGTAATCAATTTTTTAAGTACACACTGAAGAATGCCTCTCGACTAAGAAATATCAACTTCAAAAGAACTCATTTTAGAAACACATGCCAGAGATCACTAGTAGAAATGCTTTTTATGACAGCTTACTCTGTGTCTTTCACCGAAGCAGCCAGCCACATGAGGCTTTATGAGGGATGTCTATTTTGTGGCACTAGCCTGAAAATCTTAATTTCAAAGATCTTTATGACATTATGACTCATCTTCATGGATGACATGGAGATGAGGATAAATCCTCAATGTTTTCTTCTTTGCTGATGAGTGTATTTAATAGATATTTAAAATGAAGTTAGGTTTGGTTATGTTTTTTATTTTTAAAATATTATCCTGTTATTAAAAGTGTTGAAGGAATAAAATTCATTACAATTTCTTCAGCATATTGACAGATATTGATTATAAAGAAAGAAATTTGAAATTATACAATCACAGAATGCTGCTCGGCAAAGGGAACATGTTTGGGCTGCAATATAACCTGAACTCTGCTTCCAGTCTGTGCCCTGCATGGAGCCCACAGGGCTTTTCTCTAATCCACACAATGTCACCATACAGATTGCTCTTGGCTCTGAATTGTCCCTCAAGTGTGTGTTTGCATTGACCCAGCTTGCACTACTGTAGTCCCCTCTTATCAGTGTCCACGATTTCACTTAACCCTTGTTCAACCATGGTCCAAAACTATTACATGGAAAATTCCAGAAATAAACAATTCATAAGTTTTAAATTGCGCACTGTTCTGAGTAGCATGATGAAATCTTGTGCCGACCTGCTCCGACCTGCCCGGGAAGTGAATCATTCCTTTGTTCAGTGTATCCACGTTATATGTGCTACCCAGCCATTAGTCACTTAGTAGCCGTCTTGGTTATCAGATCGACAGTTGAGGTATCACAGTACTTGTGTTCAAGTAACTTATTTTACTTAACAATGGCCCCAAAGCGAAAGAATACTGATACTGGCAATTCGGATATGCCAAAGAGAAGCTGTAAAGTGCTTCCTTTAAGTGAAAAGAACATGGTACATATAGGGTTCAGTATTATCTGCAGTTTCAAGCACCACTGGGGGGCTTAGAATGTATTCCTCGCAGATAAGGGGGGACAAAGATAAGGGTGATCCACTGAGATGTAAGGATTTCTCTTCAAGTTACACCCAAGGACTGTCCAGCCCACCTCCTTCTGATGTGTATCTCCACAAGGAGACATTGTGCAGGCCCACTAGTTCTAACTTTCTGCCCACTTGGGAGACACAGCAATTTTTATATGCCCCCAAGTTCCACTCTAGGTATGTGGGAAACCGAAAATGTTTTCTCTGGGACTCTGGAAATCTTTTGCCTGAGCACACCTTGCCTTTCCAAATTTGTCTCTGTTTTAGCTGAAGCCCCAAAAGGTCAAAAAACAAAACAATATTTAACAACTACATGCATACTTCAAAACCAAGTGCTCAACTCCTTATTTAAGGGTTGCAGAAGGAACATGCAGAGAGAACTGAGTTTGAAGAAGCTTAGGAAGAGAATGTCTTAGCAGAGGTGTGTTGGAATGCCATGGAATTTCCCCTCCCTGACCCCATCAGAGAGGGGAGCACACACTTCCCCTTAACTCAAACCCAGTAATAGAGGCTTCAAAGAGACCATTCAGAGAATACTCCTCTGAAATCTGGAGGGTTTGGACATCTTTTTAAATTCTGACCCAGTGCACCCACCCACCCACCATCGTGATATGACCCCCCACGTATCACTATTGAAATACAGATGGCCCCAAAAGGAGAAGAAAATAACATGATAGTTGACCTTGCCAATAATAATTAGAGTAGCATGTAATAAATACTCTAGTAAAGGCACAAAACTTTAAGAGTTAAAGGGATAGGAATTATTAGCCCTGCCTACAAGAGTCTATGAAAACTGATGAGAAGAATGAAGGTGTGGGAGGGATGATAAAAGGTAAATTGGAGTTATCCAGCAAACCAGAGAAAATCTGGGCAGAAGCAATAGGTGTGCTGTTTCTGATGAAAGGGAGACCCAGCATGCTTGCACAATGGCAGGAGGTTGAATGTTGCTGTGGTCTGGGGAGCTGGGACGCCAAAGGACATGATCAAAGATGGGCTGGAGAAGCAGAAAGGGGAGAATTTGATGGCTTGTTAAGTCATCCAAATATCCCAGAATATTCCAAATTGAGAATGAGTGGGTTTTTTTCCCTGTATGATTTAAAGGTGAAATGATCACTAAATCTGATGAGAATGTTTGACAAGTAACAATAAAATGTACCTGGTAAATTAAGCAATATGTGACTCTTACAACAAACTGTTGTTAGACAAGTAAATGCAAATCCTGTTCTGCACTTAAAATGACACCTGAGAGAACCATTAAGTTCTGTTGTTTAGTTTTTTCTCGATACCATAAATTTCCATAGAAAGGACTAGTGGGTCTGCTCTAGACATGGGCTTGAGTAATATCTTCTATATTTTTACTCGAAGGTATTTTCACCTAATATCTCTGGGAAAATGTATTGGAGAAATACAGAAATGTTTGGTTTCTTCTTGAGTTGATTTGTCCTTATAGTATTAAAATGCCATAAATTGTAGTTTTTTTCCCCCTAATAATTTAATTCACTGGATGCTGGGTCACAGCTTTCAGGTGTGAGATTTTTAAAATTTGTGATATGTTTAGAGGCTTTACTGCTTCACAGGAGAGGAAATTGAAGATGGAATATGTGATCTTTCCTGCTGTATTTCCTTAAAATTGTAGAAAAATAATTGAATTTTCCTGAATTTACCAGAAAATGCCTTAAATTCTTTCAAGAGATCCAAATCCATGGTCACTTAACTTTGTTTGAATCGTCTTTGCCTCTAATTTTAAGTGTTAGAGTTGATTTTCTTGGAATTTGCCCTTGAGGCTTCTCTAAAATAACCACTTCCACAAACATTCTCTTCAAATTGTCACATCTAAAGAAGATCTTTAGCCATTTCATTTATAATCAGATGCCTGCCCTCTCAGTGTGAGCTTAAGCAAGAGCATAGGGCACACCAGGAAATCTTCAGCTGAACTGAATACTGATGAAGTGATAACTTCAAAGAAGGTGTCCTTCGTTCACCACCGCAGGTTGGCAGGTGCAAGACAGAGAACTCAAGTGGTATGTCCTCAATGATTCATGTCTTTTGTGACCGTGGAATAGACTTACAGAGTGATTTCTCAGTTATGTCATCTATCTCCTGGTACCATTACTAATATGAGAATTAATAAGAGATGTTTAAGAAATGGTGGCATCTTATCTCAGAACACAACTTGTTTATATAACCCTGCCGACATTTTGAAATTTTGAGATTTCAAGGCTTGTCATTTTGTCTTTCAAGCATCTTTTTACCAAGCTACATACAATGTCTTTCACTAATACATAGTCTGAGTGATGGATATATTGTCACCTGCCTTTGGGAAGACTCCTGAGTCAGAGAAAACGGGAGGACTGGTTTCCCAAGATCTTTCCCTCTCACCCTTCCTGCCCTCTCCTAGTTCTCCTGATGAATGCAATTCCCAGTCTTCTCACTGTGTGTCCAAGTCAGCAGGTAAATAAATCCTTGGCCCTTGATTCATAAGCTTTTCTGTCACTCCTCTAAAACATAAAAATACATCAAAACAATTAATTATAGTCATAATTTAGTAATTTAAGATTCATATAACCCACAGTCAGTGACATAAACAACATCAGAGCAATGGAAGTACATTATTTGGAACAAAATAATCCCTGGCACAAAAGCAATAACTCAAAGCATATATTCTCCTGAAAGTAGATCAGAAGACAAGCTACAAGCAGAAGAGAGATGTATTTTATTAAAATGTTTAAATATATTCTTGCTGTGATTTTGTTAGAGTTAGAAATACATATTTAATACAAACATATATAATATACAGTTTGAGTATACATTAAATTCATTGATAAAATTTTAGTGACAGCCAAGGCTGCTTTCAAACACTGCATATTAACATTATATTTTCAAATTTATAAGAAAGCCCTCTCATTCACTTTCATGAAAGCAAATTTGGTTGACAATTTTTCAAGGTGATATTAATAGTTAATGGAGGTTATAACTTCTCATTTCAACTCATATTCCTATAAGCTAAGGTGAAATACAGACTAAAGAGTTATTCCTAGAAAGCCAACCCTGTAAATCAGGCACAATGAATATTACTTAATATTTAGCCTAAACAAGAACATATCATACACAAAGTGTGATGGGCTCAAAAATTAGTTCCCATTCAAGTCTATGAAGTCTTATTTTGCTGATTCACTCCAGTATTATGACTCTATGAAATATTTACTTAATATTTGGTCTCCTTAATAGTCAGATAAATCAAGTGAAATATTCTCACTACAATACTAACCAGAAAAGTTCTCACAAAGACTCAAATGTCATAAACCCTTATTTCCTTGGCTTACTTCCCTTCAGGTAAAGGTTTGGATTTAATTAGCATATTATTAAATGCCTACTATATACCAGGCATTGGTTTACACACTTTCACACATGTAATCTCACTTAATTTTAAATGGGGAAAAAAAACCCCTCTCAGTGGCATCAATAAGAGGAGAGTTTGTTAAGATTTTTGAAACCCCTAAAGCCCTGGTTTGGGCTACACAAAATCTGAGTAAATATATTTTCATGGGTTGTGTTCTCAGAAAGTTTTTGGCCTGATTATTTGAATAGGTATAGTTGCCATGCTTCCTGAAACAAAGTGAATTTGTTTCACATCTGTTCTGTGTCCACAGTACTTTACATTATCTTGATATAATGGACATTTGTTTTGCTTACTCTCAGCCCGTAGCCCTGAAGTCTGCTTAGTATTGCTTTGCGTTTATCCTAGATGCTTCTGCAATTTCTCCAGGAACAGTAAAAAAGGTATGTGCATTATTAACAGTACTGCTTCTACTTTGATCTTTATCGCTCCACTTCTGCTGAGCCTTACACACTTTCACATTCTCACAACTGGAATTTGTAGACATCGCCTCAACTGTGTGCATTGAGTAAGCTTCTGTAGCTCTTACATTAAGGATTTTAGAGAGAAGCTGGGGAAGAACTAACAAATTTCTACTGTTGAGAAACCTGTCATACTAATATTTCTCCATAACAGTGTTGTTGGAACATGTCATAACAAAACTTTAACTACTAGACCCCTCCTCTTCAGTGTCTCTAGGACGTATTGTTACCACCCATTGCTCCTGATTCATTGCTCTCTCCTTCTCTACAAATCATTCCTCTAGAAAAATGAACTCTAACAACACACATCTTAGAAAAACAAAAGTCCCCTTGACCCACTTCCCCTTCCATTAGAGTTCCATTTATTCCTCTCCCCTGTGTAACCAGACTTTATGGACAGTGCATTAACATGTCCTGCCTCTATTTCCTCACTACACTTTCAAGCTTCAGTTCATTCCAATTCTGTCTCCAGCACAAAAACAAAACAGCTCTTATCAGTGACCTCCACTTTTCCAAATCTCCATTAGACTTTTTTACTTAATGTTATTCAGATTCTCAGCAGCACTTGACATAGTTACACTGTCAATTCTTCTCAAAGTATTCTTCTCCACTAGCTTCCATGAGCCTTTCTATCTCTGCGGCTGTTCTTTCTATGCTTTTCCTTGTTTATCTGTACTATAATTTTGGAGATTGCAAGGTGCCAGATCCTAGACTTCCTCTTTTCTCTCTACATTCTCCCTTTGGTTATTTTATCCATTCTTCTGGCTTTAAAAATCAGCTATATAGTTAAGGCCACTCTCTCATCCAAAAGAGAAATATTATTTCTTGCTTAGCAGAAAGATAGAATTGGAAAGTACTATTTACGACCTTTCTACTCCATCTCATTTTGCCAAAAAAATCAGTAGAGAAATATTATTCTAGTTTGTCTTACTATTAAATATTTGAAAGTTTTCACTTAAATATCTCCTATTATTAATTCCCTCTCCTTCTTCTGTGTTGTCTTCATTCTCACTATTTCTCTCATTGTTCATCGAGTCACTGTGAATACAACAGAGTACACTATGAACACTACACTCAGCACAGCTCTGTGTTTGGTGGTGTATAATTATTTAAGACTTTGTATGACATGATATCTATAATCCAGAACTTACCTATTGGAGTCATAAGAAACACACACATAAAATATTTAAACATCAGGACATACAATACTCTTTATGCTTGTAAATGTACATGTAACAATTGGTATGCCATTTAGAGAAAGAAAAGATAAATATCAGCTGAAGTAATCTAAGAAACTAAGTAATCTAAGAAACTAGATCTAGAAGACCCTTTCCAAGGGTCCAAGATTTATTTCCAATCCCAAGACTGTTGTTTTAATAATTCAAAGGAACTTTTGAATGTCCTGCCATCTTTTTCCCAACAATTTTAATTAAGAAAATTTTCCTAGAGTAATAGTCAAAGGTAGGCATATAATTTAATCTATAAGAATGTTTCAGAATGTTTTTTATAATAAAACATTAGCTGTATATATCTACTATTGAATAATCAAGTACATAAATTTTGATAAATTGTTATGATAGAATACTAAACAGCATGTGGAAGAACAGTATATATACCAATTATGTAAAATAAGACTATTTGTAAAAATAAAAGAAGGAAATATAAACTATGTAGAATAAGATATTAATAGCAGTAATCTCTGGATAATTGATTTTTTGGTAATATCTGATTGTGTGCTTCTCTCTATTAAAATTTTTTGCAATAATCATATATTGTATTGGTGATCAAAAAATCTAGGTACGTAATAAATACTTGTCTAGTATCTCCAAGAAGATTTCCTTTACTAAAGGAAGTAGCAGTAGTGATTCCTCGCATCCAGACACGGCTGTTAACGGTCACTCCATTCACCCTAGTCTGTTTTGCTTGCACATAAACTAAAACCTTGACTTATTGGTGTAGCGTATGTCCCAAATATTTGTAATTATGTATCTTATTAATGTCTAGAAAGTAGAATTTAAGCCTGATATTTTTGCTTTATTTCACATCCATAGGCAAACATGTGATTAGTAGTGATTTTTAATTTTATTTTTTGTTTCACTTTCTTTTAGGGTATTTTTATTGTGACATATATAGTAAAGATAAAATTGAGTATGAATGGGGGGCTGGCCCAGTGGTGTAGCAGTTAAGTTTGCACACTCCACTTCTGGCAGCTCAGGGTTTGTAGGTTTGGATCCCAGGCACAGACCAATGCACCGCTTGTCAAGCCGTGCTGTGGTGGCGTCCCATATAAAGTAGAGGAAGATGGGCACGGATGTTGGCCCAGGGCCAATCTTCCTCAGCAAAAAGAGGAGGATTGGCAACAGATGTTACCTCAGGGCTAATCTTCCTCACACACACACACACACACACAAATTGAGTATGAATGAATCACTTCAGTTTAAAAGATAATAAAATTAAAATATATGTATAATAGTCCCTCCTTATCCATGGGGGATATGTTCCCAGACCCCCAGTGGATGCCTGAAACCATGGATACTACCAAACCCTATATATACTATGTTTTTTCCTATACTTACGTATCTATGGTAAAGTTTATTTTATAAATTAGGTACAGTAAGAAATTAACAATAATAAAATAGAACAATTATAACAATATACTATAATAAAAGTTATGTGAATCTGACCTCTCTCTCAGAGTATCTTATTGTACTCTACTCAAGCTTCTTCTTGTGATGATGCAAGATGCTACAATACCTATGTAATGAGATGAAGTGAGGTGGATGACATAGGCATTGTGACCTAGCATTAGGCTATTATTGACCTTGTGACGATAAGTCAGAGGGAGGGATCATCGAGCCGTGATGATGTCCGTGGTTGGATGTCAAGAGCAGATGATGTCTGTGGTTGACCATGGGTAACAGAAACTGCAGAAAGCAAAACCACGGATAAGGAGGGAATACCGTATTCATTATTCACATTAGAAATATTTACTTTGAAGTTCACCAGGTGGCTTTCCTGAGAGCCCCAATGAACAACCACCAATATGTATGTTCATCCTCACTGGAATTGCCAAAAAAAATGTGAATATATCAATCATACTCCCATTGGCAGTAGGCTGAAAACTTCTAGTTGTTTCATAACCTTACATGCCTAGTATTGATAGTTTTTGGGGTTTTTTTGCTGAGGAAGATTCGCCCTGAACTAACATCTGTTGCCAATATTCCTCTTTTTGTTTGAGGAACATTCACTCTGAGCTAACGTATGTGCCTATCTTCCTCTATTTTGTATTTGGGTTGCTGCCACAACATGGCTGCCGATGAATGATGTAGGTCCGTGCCAGGTACTGAACCCAGGCTACCTAAGTGGAGCTCACCAAACTTAACCCTAGGCCACGGGGCCAGTCCTGATAGATTTTAACTTAATTTTAATTATTATTAAATTGCTGAATATAAAATTAAATTTTATTATGGATTTAAAGTTCTTTTCTCTGAAATTCACTGGATTGAGCTTTTTTACATAGGCTTATGACTTATTTGCATTTGTTCTTCTGTGAAATACCCATTGATGTTTTTTAACCACTTTTCTATTTGATAATTGTTTTTATTGATCTTCAGATGTTGTTTATATATTCTGAATAAGAACCCTGGGTTAGTTATAGGCATCATTCTGGCAGTGTGTGGCCTATATTTTTAGTCTATAACAAACCCACTTCTGGGTGTTTATCCAAAAGAAGTGAAATCAACATCTCAAAGAAATATTAGCACTCCTATGTTCATTACAGCACTGTTCACAATAGCCAAGATGTGGAAACAACCTAAACGTCCATCAACAGATGAATGGATAAAGAAAATGTGGTATATACACACAATGGAATACTATTCAGCCTTTAAAGAGAGGGAAATTCTGTAATATACAACAACATATACGAACCTTGAGGACATTGTGCTAAGTGAAATAAGTCAGTCACAGAAAGAAAAATACTGCATGATTCCATGTATATGAGGTGTCTAAAATAGTCACATCCATAGAATCAAAGAATGGAATGGTGGTTACCAGGGGCTGGGGAAGGCAACAAGGGGGTTTATTGATTAAATTGCTAAAGTTTCAGTCAAGCAAGATAAATAAGCCCTAGTGATCTGTTTTACACCATAGTATCTACAGTCAACAATAATGTATTCTATATTTAAAAACTTGTTAAGAGGGTGGGTCTCATGTTAAGTGTTCCTATCACAATAAAATAAAATAAAAAATAAGTGATGACTTTTATAATAATGATTGTAAGCATACAAATATTACATTATTAGCATTCCTGATATTTCATTTACATTTGACTTTTTTTTTTTTTTTTTTTTTTGGTGAGGAAGACCAGCCCTGAGCTAACATCCGTTGCTAATCCTCCTCTTTTTGCTGAGGAAGACTGGCTCTGGGCTAACATCGTGCCCATCTTCCTCTACTTTTTTATATGGGACGCCGCCACGGCATGGCTGACAGGCAGTGCGTCCGCGGGCGCCCGGGATCCGAACCCGCGAACCCCGGGCTGCCAAGCGCGGACGAAACCGCTGCGCCACCGAGCCGGCCCCTACATTTGACTTTTTAATGAAACATCCATTGGATCTTAGCTTCAATGATGAGGATGATGGTGATAGTAATAATAATAATAAGCATTTGAGCATGAACTATATGTCAAACTCAGCGGTAGTCTCCTTTGATATATTTTCCCATTAATAACAGCCTATGATACTGCTGCTAATATTATCCAAAGAAAAAACAGAGGTTTAGGTTTATGAAGTAATTCTCTCAAGGGTATGAAGGTAATAAGTAGTATAGCTGGGATTCAAACCCAGGTCTGCGTGATTCCAAAGTCCTTCGATGCTATTAGTCTCCATGCTATCCTAAACAGATTGGTTCAGATTTGGAGGCTACCCAGGAAAAAGCCTCCTCCTTTCCATGACTAGTTCCTTGCTTTCTTTTGGCAGTCTCCAAACTCACTTTTTTCTTCCACACAACTTCATTAAAAAAATTATGTTGGGGGGCTGGCCCAGTGGCATAGTGGCTAAGTTCACAGGCTCCACTTCAGTGGCCCGGGGTTCAGAAGTTCGGATCCCGGGAGCGGACAGACGCACCGTTCATCAAGCCATGCTGTGGTGGCATCCCATATAAAGTAGAGGAAGATGGGCAAGGATGTTAGCCCAGGGCCAGTCTTCCTCGGCAAAAAAGAGGAGGATTGGCAATGGATGTTAGCTCAGGGCTAGTCTTCCTCACACACACACACACACACAAATTATGTTGGTAGTGGTCAAAAAATGGCACAAACCATCAGCATCAATGAGAGTAGAATTCAAGTCTTTGTAACAAATGAAAATCAAGCCAAACTAAGCAACTTTGCACTTTTAAATTTACAATAGTTTGATTTTATAAGCAGGTGAAATGTGATGTGGTGGAAACATTTCCTCTGAAAAATCATTATTTCTCATCCTTTTTACTTAAAGGGTTGGATAGTTAGTTTGCCATTTAATATTCTTATGGGAAAAAGTGAAATATCTTGGAGTAACAAGGGAAGATTCATTGGGACTTAGCTGGAGATTAATTCTAATCTTCTAATGCTGACATTTTGATCCTCTGAGACCTATAAAATGATTTAGCTGTGTAAGTTGTAGAAAGATTCAGTTGTTCTGAGGAATTGCATTGGTTTTTGTTGGTAACTTCTAATTCATTTTCAGAACAAAGGAATGATAGAATTTTACAGCTGGAGATGGCCCATTGGAATAATCTAGTTCTATTCTCTTGTTTTAACAATGGAAAATTATAGAAATACACTTCAAAGCAGTTAAATTACTAGCTCAAGCTTTCATATCCAGTTAGACTAGTTTAGACCACAAGCCAAGATAGTTCTCTTTTCACTAAAATTCAGGGTTATGAATTTAAACATGAATATTGGCTTGTTTGTATAACGGATAAATAGTGCTTCTTTGTGTAAACCATTTGTTATTCCTAGAAAATAATCCTAAAACAACTAGCTCAAGGTTTCACAGCCAGCTAGACTATATCCAACCATGATAATTAGAGATTTCTACAGATAGACTGCTACAATTAAACCACTACAATTATGGGCCAGGAATTTTATCATGAATTTCAATCTGTTTGCATTCATACATTATGTAGTACTTACGTATAGAAATCATTTGTGTCATGGGCTTGTTTGTTTTATTGTTATGGAAATTAGTTAGTCCTAAGAAACAATTCTAAAAATGATAAAATCGACGTATGTGTGTACATTTGAAAGCGAAAAATGGAAAATAAAACAGTGCTCCAAGTTATCTAATGAGAGAATCAGAACTTACTTGACTGTAAAAATGCATGAAAAATAACAGAAAAGTCTGGCCATCTGCATATGCATGGTCAGGAAGAAGACTCGTGGACTCAAATTGGGCTATGTGACGTGCCATAGAGATATGTAGGCCAACATATTTCCTGAAAACTGGTCTTGCAAAAGGTTGCCCTATTTACAGTATTTCTCTGCATACTAAGGTATTGCTCTGGCACATTCAATGTGGACAAAGAGCCTGTTGTTAATACAAAAAGTCCCCCTCCCCTTTTCATGTTATTTGATACCTCAAGGCCACAAGTGATCTAAAGATGTCTGGGTGCTGAAGCAAAGAAATGGAATGAGGTTGTTAGGACGTTTGTATTCAGACTCTTGGGTGGGAAAGTTAGTAAGCTCTGTTTGTTTTTTTGCAGCTTTATATAGATGAGGATCTGTGGTGTGTTCATTTTTCCTTGGCCCGGTTCCCATATCCTAATCCAGATCTCGCTGTTAGGTTTAGGTATGCATTTCCTTGACTCCTGAGACCTGTGCTTGGGTGGGAGCACATTTGTGGATCTTAGATACAGAGTCTTTATTTTTGTTGTGTGTAAATTGGAGCTGTGGAGCATCACATTAATCCTGGAGTTGCTTGGACTAAAATAAGAAAGGGCCAACACTTAAATGTACTCACGTGGCACAAAAGAAGAACACACGGAGTAATGGCCTACAAAGACGGTCACCAAAAATTTCTCCTATCCCTGTTCATGCATGCCACTCCTTCCATCAAACAGTGAGGTGTGTGTCCCACCCCTTGAACTTATGCTAGCCTTGTAATTTACTTTGATCAATAGAATATGGCAGAAAGGATGTTTTCAGATCTCAAGACACCTTGCAGGTTCCCCTCTTGCTATCTTGGAAACCAGCTGCCATTTAAAGAAGTCTGACTGTCCCTGGAGGATGAGAGACTCCAAAGGGAGAGGAAGAGGCCCAGATTGCCCCTAGCCATTTCAGCCACCTCAGGTGAGGCAACAGACACTCAGATCATCTAGGACTTTCCAGGAGACTCCATGTAGAGCAGAGTACTGCCCAGTTGAACCCAGCCAACGCTCAGAATCATGAGAAATGATGAACTGTGGTCGTTTTAAGCTAATTTGGGGAGTAGTTTGTTATGCAGCAACTGATAACCAAAACAGATTCCTACTACAGTTGGCACAGCAGATAATCTATGTAACTTCAGCCCACTACCCTCAGTGAATGTTTTGGGTTTTTTTGTGACTCTCTACCGCGTTTGATACCTCTAATTATGCCTTTTCCAAACTTTCATTTCTGAGACACCGCTCTCTCCCGATTCTCTTCTAATCTTATTTCCTTTTCATCTCCATTATCAAACCTTTTTATCATCTCACCATTAAATATGGATGGTTCCAAAGTTTGAATCTGGTCTCCCTTCCCTTTTTGTGGTATTTATTCTCTTTCATGCCTCCTTCCGTGACTCATGTCTTCCTCAACCATCTATTTCCTAAGTCTCCAAAATTTCTGACTCAAACCAGATTCCTTTTCTGTCGTTTAGACTCTCATTTTCAGCTATGTGCTGGAAAACTCTGTTTAAATATCTAAGTATTTCAAACGTGGTCCTAAACTAAACTTCTAAGTCCTTACTCAAAAATTATGTACGTGTGTGGTTTTTTAAATTACTTAATCTACTTATTTCCTTTGCTCTCTAGTTATTCTGCTGAGCCACACGTCTGAGATGATCTTCCTATTACCTCTTTCACAGCGAATCTGCCATTATGTTTCTGCAACTCTAACTGGAACGTGTCTCTCAGATCTGTCTCTTCCTTTTTTCTGATTTAACCTCAGTCTTTCAATATTTATTACCTGAACTACATTAATTCTCTCCTAAATTATTTCCTTGTCTTTATTCCTTACTTCAGGTAAACAAATTTTTCCAAAATGCACGTAAATCATGTAACTTCCTGCCTTAACCCATTAAATGGCTCCCTTAACTAGAGCAGAACTTTCTATCTGGTGTAGTGGTCACACTCACACTTGTCCACAGTGGTGAGTCTGTAAATGTTTAACAACCTACTCTCCCTGAGGGAAAAAAAGCGTGTTTGTGTGTATGACATAACACACATAGGTATATGTGTGTGTGCATGCATATGTAAGTACATAAGTCTAGTATACTTTATTGATTTAAAGAATGCACAGCATACAATTTACAGGGAATTTAAAAGACATGAAATACTCTTTCTTCTAAACTCAATATAGCCGATTGAGTCTAGTAGACTGCTTGTGTTGATTTTTGCTGAACTGTTGTATCTCGAGCCAAGCTACAGTTGCAGTTGATAAACAGCTATAGTTCTGATAGGAATGTTAATGATATTTTCATTTACATTAATGATTAAGATGAACATAAACAATGATGACATTTGCTGGAACTTCACTCATTAGTCAACGACATAAGCAATTTCTTTGCTGAATCAAATAACAGGGGCTTTTTTTGTGGTTTTTGTTTTTGTGAGGAAGGTTAGTCTGAGCTAACATCCATTGCCAATCCTCCTCTTTTTGCTGAGAAAGATTGGCCCTGGGCTAACATCCGTGCCCATCTTCCTCTACTTTATATGGGATGCCGCCACAGCATGGCTGACAAGCAGTGCGTCGGTCCACACCCAGGATCTGAACCCACGAACCCCTGGCTGCCAGAAGTGGAGCGTGCAAACTTGACCACTATGCCACTGGGTCGGCCCTAGATAACAGTTTTTTTAATACTGGAAGTATCCTTCCTCCTTTTCTGTGTGTGCTATTCTCATGGAACAGCTATGACTACAACATACTTTAAGTGTAATCTGCATTATTAACATTTTCTCCATCATTTTCTTAAGCCCAGATGATCAACAAAACAATAAATAAAAACTTGATTTGTAGTGCTTGCTGATTTTTCCTGGCATAAATACTTCCACCATGGCCACAACATGATGTCACTGTATGAGGAGTCGGAAAGAGATGCACGGTAGAGCACAATTATTTAGTATCTCTACGATTCAGACGCAATAGACATAAATAACCTCAAAAGCATACATGAGAGTAAGACGTAATAAAATAATTGGGACGTTACAAAGTTTGAATATTTATCATCTTTGTTTTTAATATAATTTATTTGATTGTAGGTTTATATAATGTGATGTTTAATAATGGCTGTGTTTAATCAACCAGCTTGCAAAAGTCTCCAAATTTGAACAATTGGCTCTCTTTAACCAGTGTTAGTTGGTTCCAGCACTCAACTTGGTGTGCCTAAAATCTTGATCTGCTTGCTCTAGAGGAAGCTTGTGGGACGTGGGCCTCATCCTTACATGGACAACTCCTGCTGCTAATTTTTCACTTCCTGAATGAAGTTTTGGTGAAACTCTCCCTTGCCCATGCAAACAGAGATGACTTCTTCTTTCTTTATGCCCCACTCTTACTGCTTACCTCTCTCTACCTCCTGCAACATCTATCACATATACTGTGACTATTTATCATTTTCCTACTACACTAACAGTGTTAAGAGTTTGTAGCAAAGAACTGTGACCTGTAACAGGTGTTCGATTCATTGTCTAGGAATAAATGTATGAAAAGTGAGTGGGCTATTAGGGCTGATGGAGAACAGGAGATTGAAAATTGCCACCAGAATGCAAGGCTGTCTACTGCCCTGGACCAACCAACTTTCATTGACATCATCTAGCAGGAAAAAACCAAAGTGACTCCCTTTCATCAGGGTTAGTGAGATGGCACTGAAGAATAACAGAGAGCAGCCTGTCAGCACTCTCCTTAGTAAAGGATCAGCAAGCTCCTTAGAAGACCAAAAGTGCTTCAGAAGATTCTCCTCCAGAGAATGTGGCAAGATACATACTACATTATAAACTTTTTTGAAAAAGTAACAAAGGTAGTCAGATAACAAAATCCTTAGCCTTACAGGGGCCTTGCATGCTTGGGTTAGGATCTCCTTAACACGTGCAGCACCTAAGGTTCAATTAGCAATATTGTTACCACTTCCAAAAGCAAGTAAAACAACTACAGGAAACAAGAGCAGAGCACTGTGACACTCCAGAGGTTACATGCTTAGTACTATGAGTTTAAAAGCAAAGCAGCAAGGCTGAATCCTGTCTACATTGCCCTCTTCTGGTTTACTGTGTAGCTTATGTTTGAACATGTTCTGTGATGGGGAACTCGCTACCTCTCTCACTTCTTATACTGTATTTGGCAAAACATGAAAACCAGTAAGTCTGATAACAGAGGTCTGAAACTAAGCCAGTCTCTTATCATCATGTCCGCACTATTTTCAAACCCACTCTGCTGGGCTGAACAAAGGTTGGCAAAAGATGATAGCACCATCAAGGTCCTGTATGTCCGTGGGGAGTCCTTGCCAACAGGGCAGAAGAGTCTCCATAAAGACTAATTTAAAAATCTGAATGCTGCCCACACTGAAGCCACATGATCACAGAAGGACCAGTTTTGCATGATCACTGTTTGTTTATGTGGTGTAAATCTTTGAGGTTGCCACAGATCAGTAATAATAAAAATAAATACATTTGTTGAACATTCACTTTATTCAGTGCTGATTATCACTAATCTTGTAACACTATGAACCTAATTGCTTGCAGTAAATGAAGAAATTTACCAACAGGTTGAATATTTTCATATTGTATCAAGAACTTGAAGAAAGTTTTATCTACATTTATACATAAAATCCAGAGGCTCAGGTGAATTTACTCACCCAAGATCACAAAGGTTGGAAGTAGCAGAGCTAAATTTGAATGCAGGCCTGTCTAACTCCAAAGTTACATTCTTTGCCCTACACCATTAGATACAGATGTGCTTCATGCTTTATTAGACAATAAAGTTCTGCTAGTTCACGCTGTTCATAATATTAGTCGTAAATTGGTAACACCATCTTTAAGTACAGAGATTAGCGATAAGAATATAACCCATTGCACCGCAGGCTGAAATATAAACATCTGAAGTATTTGGATGTCAATATTCATGTATGCAAATATTCAGACGTTCAGTGAAATGCAGAAAATATGGAGTTCCTCACTTCTTGCTATGCATACTCTTTACTGGTATAATGTTATTTGTTTCTTTCATTCAGCAAACACTATTGACCAAGGACCAGAAAATGTGCTAAGCACTGCTGATACCCCAAGACAGGCAGAATTTCTGCCACTCAAAGAACTAACATTTTAGTTGGAGAAAGCAGATCATAAACATATAAATAAAAAGTAAACACATAAGTAACTATGATCATTACATACTGTGAAACTTGTTATGAAGGAAATACAGAGTGTGATGTGGCAGAGAATAATTTGAAGGCAACTATTAAAAGCCAAATAATCTGTTACTGCTATTTTCTTCAATAGCAGTAGCATCAATAGACAGCATATCTGAGGCGTTCTAGGAAGGAAAAAAAAAAAAATCATTGGTAGATGTTTGCGTCAACTTCCCTACACAATATGAGTGATTTGAAAAAGAATTTTTCCATTCAGAATTACACATTGATTGATGTTGCAGGTGCTATGAAAAAAGAGAAAGAATTTAACTGATAACCTTTACTTAAAACTTTAGTGTCTGTTAGCAACTTTTTGTTCTTTATAGGTAGTTGATAAATGATTCTTTGTTTCTATTTTGGAAAACTAAACTCCTCTGTCTGCCATGGAGACAGGATTGCAGCTACAGACGTTTGGATCTGTGGACTCCCAGGACTCATTAGGAAAAGTGGCACGATAGAGTTGAAAGAGCCAAGTGCCCTGGCTAGTCTTGAATTCCCCCGTCGCTATGATGTGTCCTCGTACACGTCATAACCATTTTTACAATCTCTAAAATGAGAGTCTTGACTAATTCACCAAATGATTACTGAAATTCATTCCAGCTCTAACAATCTCTGAATCTGTGTTCAGATTCAAATAAACTATAAATATGTAAAATATCTATCGAGACAGAGAGAGAATTTGTCAAAGTAAAGCGGGGGACAGAACTGTCTGTTTGTTTGGGATATTTTAATACTCTATACTCTGGATATTGATTCAGAAATTTTAAAGTCATTTAAACTGTAAAGTTACTTGATATGGATACCAACTGACTAACAATTTTCTAGTCCAGTGTCTTCATTTTGAAGAGGTAACTGCAGCCCAGAGACATAAAGGATTCAGCCATTGTCCCAGTGGCAATGGCCAAACTTACACCAGGCCTCCAGACCTAACCCAGTCCTTGGGCTGCTCCCACAGTTGTCTCTCAGATTAACTCTGTATGATGTCCCTTCACTTACTAATTTTTAAATCTGAATCAGCCGTGTTGTGTTTCTGACCTCATTTCTTTATTCTTTATTTTTCCTTATTAATTAATATTTTTAACATTTTGAAGATATAATTCAACCAATAACATGATAACGTTGTTTCTTATTCCAGACCTTCAGACCATATCTCCAGGTCAGTGCCCATGAACAAAGGGTAGGGGAAATCTTGTAATTTAATCTACCTGCTTTATTCTTTCTTGTTCCTTTTGAACTCTGCTCTTTTCTTAATGATAAAACCAAACCATTGCACTAACACTGAAACACTGACAGTTCTACTGTCTACACAGAATTTCAGATTTTACATATGACATCTAAATCTAGCCACGTGCAGAAAGGAGTCAAGTTTCACAGAGCTTTCTTTGAGAAAATGTTCTTTATACCATTCCCAACAAATAGAGAAGCAAAGTAGGAGTTATAATCACGAACACTCTTTTAAAATTCTCTGAATAATCTGGTTACTCAAAAGAAATGAAGGGGCCGCCCGGTGGCGCAGCGGTTTAGTCCGCGCTTGGCAGCCCGGGGTTCGCGAGTTCGGATACCGGGCGCCCGCCGACGCACTGCCCGTCAGCCACGCCGTGGCGGCGTCCCATATAAAGTGGAGGAAGATGGGCACGATGTTAGCCCAGGGCCGGTCTTCCTCAGCAAAAAGGGGAGGATTGGCGACGGATGTTAGCTCAGGGCTCGTCTTCCCCACAAAAAAAAAAAAAAAAAAAAAAGAAAACATCTGTCCAAACAAAAACTTGTGCACTAATATTCATAGCAGCATTATTCATAATAGTCAAATAGTGGACACAACCCAGATGTCCATCAAAGGATGAGTGGACAAACAAATGTGGTATATCCAGACAATGAAATCCCCATTATTTGGGAATAAAAATGAATGAGGTACTGATATATTCTACCATATGGATGAGTCTTGACATTATGCTAAGTGAAAAAACCAGTCACAAGACACTACATATTGTCTGATTCATTTATATGGGAAGTCAAGAACATGCAAATCTGTAGAGACGAAAAGTAGATTAGTGGTTACTGGGGGCTGGGAGGGGGAATGGAAGTGACTGCTATTGGGTATAGGGTTGCTTTTAGTGATGATGAAAATTTTCTAAAATTAGATTGTGGTAATATTTGCATAATTCTGGAAATATACTAAAACCACTAAATTTTATACTTTAAATGGGTGAATTTTATGATATATGAGTTATATCTCAGTAAAGTTATTTAAATCATCTGTCTACACTGGCATCTTTTTACTGGACGCCAAGAAGTTGGGCTTACCTTTCCTGTGCACCAACTTAATCTCTAGAAACTGTGAGAAACTAAAAGTACTCTTATAGATATGAATAGATATGAACTTGAAGGAATCTTTGGATTTAGAGTATAATAGTCAAAAGCTTGTGTTCTGGAGCCAGATTGCTTAGGTTTCAATCCTGGCTTTGTTAGTTACAAGATGTGTGATTTTGGATGATATGTATTTATTTTCTTCAATCCTCAGATTCCTAATTTATGGAAAGGGATAATAGGTAAATAGCTCATAGGTAAATTAATTGCTATTTTGTGCCATTTTAGCTAACATGATATAGTTCAAATAGCTGAATAATTGATAGTCATATGATAAAGTTGGAATCCCTCATTTTACAAATTTAGTACTGTTGGCATTATGCTTTAAAGAAGTTATGTAAAGTTGCACAAAATCACATAGTAAAATAAAACGAGCTATTTTGTAGCTTAGCATTCTCATCTATAAGATATCACATGCCTTTTCTTTCTTTTTAAGAAATAAAATTTGGATTTCAATTTTTTCTTAAAGAACTACTTTGTTTTATTGTTGGAGTAAAATGTGTTTCACTTAGAAATAATTTGATCAGTTTAGTCTTTATAGGTTTGTTTCTTGTGAAAGGAACAACTGGATAAAAGGCAAAGAATCCACATTGTGTTCATATGATGATTATTTCAACTGATGGATACTAAAAATAAATTTTGTGTGTAATTTAGTTTATCTTCTACAGATTACCCCCAAAGAAATGTTCATGAACTTTGAAGACACATGATAGGTGACCTTCAGTTTTAAGGAAATTTATTAAGTTAACCATTTCCATCTAGTAATCTCTAATGGGAATAGTACTAAAGAATTGTAACATAGTTAAAACGCTAGATTTTCCAAATATAATATGATTTAGAAATATAATATGCATAAATATAAAAAATCAGTAGTTAAATGAAATACTTTCTACTAGGTTTTTGTTTCATGCTTTTGTTTTCCAGTTAAGGTTTAAATTGATTCGGGAAAGTAGTCACAAAATTGTGTTTACTTAATTTGCTGACCTGAGAGACAGAGAGCAAGAAAGTAAGAAACAAAGAGGTGGGAGAGAGAAGGAAAATGACAAAACAATGGTAATTACACTCTTATTAGCTGTTTTGAAAAGGGTAACATTATTTGATCTTGATATAACTCCATCCTTTTATTATAAAGCAGATATACAACAATGGTCTCTGGACTGGAATGCAAAGTTTTATAGCTTAAAAGCTATTTATCTAACTAGTCTTTGAAATTCTGAAGTCATTTAGAAATGTAAACTGAAAGGCTTTTTAAACAGCATTTTTTCTATATGGAAATAAAAGGGATGAGAGCAAACTACAAACTTTGACATTTGACTGCATTTATAATCCTGACACATTTGGTAAACATTTTGATAATGTTGAGTTCAAGTTTAAACAAATGACAATGATATGTCCAAAATGTGAGTTTCTTAACTTAAACTTTACATCTGATTAGTTACATCCCTAACTTTTACATCATGTTCCAAAAAGAAAATAATTAACCCAAGAATCAATAGTTCCAATTAGCAGAGTTCTAAAATTTGCAACTTAAATATAGAACAAGTAAAAGATATTTAAAGTAAATCAATAGGTGAGATGTATATTTTATTTGTTCGTCTTCCTTTGTCATGCTCAAGAAATTTTGAAGAATAGCTCTTTTTTTTTCTAATGATACCGCAACTAAAGCAAACAATTCCCATTTCTTATTTCCATTCCACCTGTATTATTAAAATATATTCTGAGGGAATGTGATATTAGAGCTGTTGAAGATAAAAGAATTTCAAAAAACCTGGTCACTGCTGTTTAAGAGCCCTATTCAGTGGAAGAAAAACATACATAACAAATAATGGATTTAAGCTATCTATAACAAATGCCATAACAAAGGTACCTGGAGAGTACTACGAAAATATCCGGGAAAGAGAAGTAATTATTACTTTAGGGAATCTTGTCAGCCTCCTTCTAGAAGATAGCAGTTAGGCCAGCACTTAACAGAAGGGCAAGTGTGGCTGGATAAGTAACTATGGGGGATTAAGAAAGAGTCTAGAGGAAAGTTGCAACGAGAAGTAATATTTTAAAGCAGGGCATATTCTAAGAAAAAAAAGTAAATTGGTATGGGGCTCTTTAGTCTTCTGTATTTCAGTTTTTCCTCTCCTTTTGGGTATCTTAATTCAGCAAACTGTGCAGCAATCACAGAGTGTTTTGCACACCACTATCTGTGGCTCATGCTTCACAGAAAGAGATTATCTAGGGGTTGTATGAATCTGAAGCTCTTGGCAGTTTGCCCATTTGTCAGGATGACTGTAAGAACCTGTGCTTTTATGCTCCGTTGCTCTGTCACTCCTTGATGCTTCAAACTTCTCTGGTGCCAGAGTTTGGGCATTGGATTGTTTGCCTCTGAACAACAGCTTGAAGACATGGCTCACACAGTGTATGACAGAGCAAATGTTCTCACAACTCATGTGGTCTTACAGAACCTGTTCTGCAAGCTTCCATGTCTCAGCTTTATGAATAAACGCATTTGAAAAACATAAATCAATTCTATAACATTTATTTTTCAAATCTGCCAAGAGGAATGGAATCTTTCTCCGTTCTAGGGAAGAAACAGAGCAAAGATATTCATCACACAATTTAAATGAAAGATGACTGGTAGGTTAATTAATTTCCTTTCACTAAGAACTGGGACTTTGTCGCTAGAATATTCTATTTGGAGCATGATTTACACAAATCACTGAACCATTGATTTGACCGTGACAGTTATTTTAAAATAACTTTTCATTTTTTACGTTGTTGATATTCAACGTTGTTAGGAAAAAAGGTAAACTATACAATTCATCACTTGCACTGTGACGATTGTATAAAAAGAAGTACACATCAAAGGTACACATGCAATGTTTAAAAAAGTACACTCCACAAATTCTCTTTTACCCTGTGCAAATTTTAAAAGCATACCTTTCAGTCAAATCCACCTACAAGCATCACTTTTAAATATTAATAGATGTATAGATTATGTTAAATCTGGGATAAATGCATACATTTACCATGTGTTACATACATCTCTGGATCAGTGAGTGCTTCCTCTGAGCTCTATAAGAAAACACTTAGGGGGCCGGCCTGGTGGTGTAGCGGTTTAGTTCGCGCACTCCCGCTTCGGCGGCTGGGGCTTCTCAGGATCGGATCCCGGCCACAGACAGACGCACCACTTGTCAAGCCGTGCTGTGGCGGAGTCCCATATAAAGTAGAGGAAGATGGGCGTGGATGTTAGCCCAGCGCCACGCTTCCTCAGCAAAAAGAGGACTGGCAATGGAGTTTAGCTCAGGGCTAGTCTTCCTCACACACACAAAAATAAATGAAAACACTTAGAATTCATTGGCTCATTGTGATTAATTTTCATATTTTTTGCCATGTCAGGAGGACCTTTATGAGTGGTAGGCACTCAGTAAATGTTGATAGTCTGCTAGCAGTACTATTAACACAAGAAGCCTTACAATAACAGATGAACTTTCAAGAAGTCATTACAAGCCTATTTCATTGTCTTACACACGAGCACCAAGTTTCCTAACAAAATTATCATTGCATTATCTTGGATGATAAGTGTTGCATACTCAGTTTCTTTCTGTTCTGAAAACAATCCAGATATAATCCCTTCATGAAATTTCCCAACATTGACTAGTAAAATTTGTTCCATATTCCAACGTACAATTCAATATTGGTCGTGTGATTTTTTATTTTTAAATCTTGGACATTTTCAAATATAAACTACAGCTTCAACAATTATCCTCCAAAAGTCTATCAAGTTTTATCTCTAGCCCCACCAACTTCATGACTCCTATCCCAGTCAGTTTTGATAGAAATCACCATTTGCCCAGGACATTCCTGGTTTTAGCACCAAAAGTTCCAAGTCTCAAGACACCTCTCAATCCTGGGCAAACTGGTACAGCTGGTCACCATAGATATTCTATCACTTTTGTAAATGTTTAAAAGACTATGTCTCTTAAAGATAAAGAATCTTTAAAAAAATAATATCATTAGCATACCTAAAAATTCTTACTATCATCAAATATCCCATCAGTGTTCACCGTGTCTAATTGTAATACATTTTTTAACAATTTGTTTTCAGATTAGGATCTAACTAAAGTGCATAAATTGTGCCTGGTTGATATGCCTCTTAAATTTTTTTAGTTTTATTATTTGGTTTTTAACCTACAGAGTCGCTCTCCTTCTCCACCTCCTTTCTCCTTCTCTCCTTCCCTCCCTCCCTTCTAGTTTTTGTTATTGAAGAAACAACATGTTTATCCTATACAGTTTCTCATAGTCTGTATTTTGCTGATTGCATTCTTATGGTGCAATGTAATATGTTCCACTGACCCTTATTCATCTTGTACATTTCTAATTAGATGCAGAGTCTTGGCCCTTTTCAAGTTACAGTTTGGTGGGGGGAAGACAGAACTACACCAAGTGATATGTATCATCATCCATGTATACATCCCTGTCTGCCTGAAGATATCAGCCATTGGTTAATATTGCCTAGACTCATGTATGATCTTATGATATTTGATCTAGAGAAATGACTAGAAAAATATTTCAAGAGTACCAAAAAATTACAGAGGTTCTGCATAATTACTGTTCCTTGCATCTAGTATTCCTCGTTTCTACATGGCACCAAAGGTAGAAATTGTCAAATTTTTGTTCCCAACCAATTCTAACTCAAGTATATTAATCCTTTTTCTTAAGAGTATTATCACTTTAAAAGGGAATTCTTAAGACCGGAAACCCTGCACATATATGAAGTTATACTACTGTACAAGTAGAAAAAAAGGTATTTCAGATCATGGCCTTGCGTTTGTGCTGCCACTAACAACACCTCATAAACCGTCATTCAGGGGACTTTCCTAGCTATTTACTTTATTTATACTTTATTTATAATGATGTTAATCATTTCAGTGTATTGTATATATCGCAAATATTTTTCCCAGTGTCTATTTTTT
The DNA here is from genome assembly GCA_031878705.1 of Tapirus indicus. Taxonomy (NCBI): domain Eukaryota; kingdom Metazoa; phylum Chordata; class Mammalia; order Perissodactyla; family Tapiridae; genus Tapirus; species Tapirus indicus. The sequence goes on from CM062925.1 coordinate 47,127,890, forward strand.
TATTTCTTTAAGATGATTTTGGCCTTTAGAAGTTTTTAATTTTGATATTGTTATCTATAATATTCTTTGGTTCCCTTTCTTCCTTAATAATGCCTAGGAGTTGGTAATTGTTTAGAGACTGAGGTTTTCTAAATCATGTTTAGTTTCTATAAACAACTTTAATAAATTTAAAAAATGTAGTAGTGTGTGGAGTAGTACATGGCCAATAATTTCAGTTCTTCTATCCTGAAGAAATGTTACAGTATGAGATTCATTAACTTAATGAGGTTACATTAATCACCTGGAGAAAACAGCCAGCACTAAAGACAAGAGTCTAAAGGAGGAAATAACACGGTGACGGCAAATAGGTTTAATTGCAAGCACTGGCTTAGATCTGTTGGTAGTGAGACCTGATATATGATGCCCTGAATGTTTGAACTTATCTGAATTTAGGGATAAACAAAACTCTGATTAATTAATAATATCAACAATAGGATTGGAAGTAGGGAGTGATGGTACACTTGCCATTTATTTGCTGATCTTTTCCAAAACCAATTCTTTACCAAGCTCTGTCTTAATCGTTAGTCACTTTCCTAAGATTACCACCATATGCTAGATGCTTGGAAGAATGCAAGAAAGTATGGTGTTAAATTTATTCATCTTGATGTATAAATTAACCTTGAAAAAAATAGAAAGTCTATATGCCAAATAGTATTGCTTGATGTCTTGTAAAAATTTATATGGGAATTATTTGGTACGTTGAAGTAATACTCTATAGCCAACAAAAAGTTGACACAATTCTTACTGAGAAAATATTCAGGTCATTATATGGGTACATCTTGAAAAAATTAAGTCCATTCATTGTAGTGAATGCACAAAACTAGCCAACAGGAATCTTAATCACTGAGCTATATCTCACGTGAATGTCGAAAAAGCTCCCAAACTAGGTATCGTGGAAATTACCAGAGTCAGAATAGACAGACCTCATAAAATTTGGGGACCTGCCAAAGTAACCCTACCAGCTGTCTCCTCAGAATTAGAAGCCCACCAATCTCCATTCTGTTAATATTTATCAGTTACTTTTTTCTGTCTCTTTACCCTGTATATCTTCATCTTAGTTTTATGCTCCCCTACCAAGCCAATAACTCACTCTTTTCTGTGAAGATCTTTTTGGCTTGTGCTTACACATGGATTCTGTTTACTCCTGTCCACTGCTACACATTAGTCTCCTTTTCCTCTCTTTCACTTTCTATTCCCACTACCAAGAAAATGACCTCTGACTATTTATTTACAGTTCACATTACCAAGAGAAAGGAAGTTTCTAATTCTTGTGCAGCTTTTTCAAGGCTATTGATTGACTGCTCTTGAGTTACAGGCCAAGTATAATGTAATCATGTTTAACCAGAGGGATGGCACCCTTACAACATGTCAACTTACACAAAAGGAAATTCTGAGGCTCGGTGTAATGTACATTTACTTTTCAGAATATTGAATTCTATTATGAAATGTGAATAGGTCCATAGTTTGCAAAACACATTTAAATATAAATAAGTAACTAGTAAGCAAAGAGTTTGTTAGACACAGGCAGAATTCATAGGATGTGCTCAATAAAAATAAATACTTATTAGCATATTAATCTTAAACATAGAGAAGAGTGGACAATGTTCCATTGTATGATTATATCATATTTTCTTTATGCATTCATCTGTCAATGGACATTTGAGTCGTTTCCATACCTAGGCTATTGTGAATAATGCTGCAATGAATATGAGAGTACAGATCTTTTTGGGGATCTTGATTTCAATTCCTTTGGATAAATAGCCAGAAGTTGGAATTGCTAGATCATATGGTAGTTCTATTTTTAATTTTTGAGGAACCTCCATACTGTTTTCCATAGTGGCTGCACCATTTTACATTCCCAGCAACAGTGCACAAGAGCTCCAATTTCTCCATATCCTTGCCAACACTTGTTATCCATTTGCAACAACATGGATGAACCTGAAGGGCATTATACTAAGTGAAATAAGTCAGTCACAGAAGGACGAATACTGTATGATTCCACCTATATGAGGTGTCTAAAATAGTCAAACTCATAGAAGCAGAGAACAGAATGGTAGTTGCCAGGGTCTGAGGGGAGGGGGGAATGGGGAGTTGTTCAATGGGCATAAAAGTTCAGTTACGCAGGATGAATAAGTTCTAGAGATCTGTTGTACCACATAATGCCTCTAGTTAACAATACTGTATTGTACAAAAAATGAGTTAAGAGGTTAGATTTCATGTTAAGTGTTCTTATAACAAGAACAAAAGAAATACAAAGAAACTTTTAGAGGTGATGGATATGTCTATTACCTTGATTGTGGTGACGGCTTCACGGACGTATGCCTATGTCCAAACTTGTCAAATTGTACACATTCAATACGTGCAGTTTTGTATATCAGTTATACCTCAAGAAAGAAAAAGAAAGAAAAGGAATGAACAAATCAAAAGATACCTAATATTCATGAGGCCCCTGGGTACAAAATATTTGCAGTATACTAAATATTGAGAATGCACTAAATATACATGAAATATATGAAGCACTCAGTATTCATAATGACTTAATTTGGTCGTGCATTGGTGACGCTCAACCTGGCCCCATATCTCCTCTGCCCAAGAAATCCAAATAAAACCCAAGTCTGTTCAGGAGGCTAATTGACAAGCTACAGCTCTAACCAGGCATACTTGTCCCTGTTGACTCTCTAATAAAAAGAAGTTTGTGTCATTGGACCAGGACACCTTCCGTCTATGGACCCTCTTGCTCAAACCTAAACTCTAGTACCAGTAACCACAATGTCAGCGAGGAAAGTGGAGGCAGAAGAGAGAAAGGCAGGACATATGAACACGGCATAGCCCAGGACTCAGGTAGTGTGGTCCTTTCATCCCACTTGTACATTGTCCTCAGTGTGTTAACTTGCTCTATCTCCTTCCCCTTGCTTCTCATTGTTTATTCTAAATATGTTTTGAGCATTTTAATTTCATCTGTGAGCCTTTCTGTCCTGTGACCCTGGGATAACTTTCTTGGTACTGTACTTGGAGGCTATCATTGCATCAAGGTAATTTCCCACACGACATTTGACTTGCCCGGGACTCATAAATAAAACATTTTGCTTTAGGTTTGTTGCTTAATATTAATTAAATGGAGTATAATAGTCCAAAGAAATAAAATAACAGTCTACTTGAAATCAGAAGGAGAGACTTTGAAAGAAAGGAATTTAATGCTTACCTCATCATGTTCTTTTCAGTATGAACCAGGAAAAAACCCTGTACAGATGGTTGTATTTAAGTTGTCTGTTCCATTACTAAGAATGATACAACTTCTAATCAGGATCTTTTCCTATTATTTATTTAATTCAAATCCATCAGTATTTGATTTATCCAAAATATTTTACCTCAACTATATTATTACTTTAGTCACATTTGCTTGGTAAACCCAATTGTTTTCACCATGGCCATGGTCCATAGAATTGTCTTTCCCAGGGTCCCATTGGTAGTTTAAAAAGAACATGGCTGAGAAGCGTATCTCCTGACTCACAGTCTTGCTTTTCTTATTATAGCCTGCAATTGTCCTTAGAGTTGGAACTAATACTTTAATAACTGCCTATGGTTTCTATATATTCTGCATTCGTTTTCTATTGATGCCATCACAAATTATCACCAAGTTAGTGGCTTAAAACAACACACATTTATTATTTCAGAATTCTATAGATTTAGAACTCCTACACAGGTCTCACTGGGCCAAAATCAAGGTGTCAGCGGGGTTGTGTTCCTTACTGGAGAAGGGATGGGCTCTCCAGCAGGTCCAAGCTTGGGCCATATGATCCAGTAGACATTTGTGGTGCTGGAGATACCAACAGTGGGAAAAGAAGCTGTCTAGAGTTTATGGCAAGCCCCATTGGAAGAATCTCAATGAACACCTGTGGGGTCCTGGAGCATAGTCATGCCATTTGCAATGGGAACTATATGTCTTTTGAGAAACAACGACTGGTATGTTAGTGGGCTTTGGTAAAGATGGAGCACCTGACTTTGTTGTTGTTAGTTCCATCAAGTGGGTTCTGACTCTTGGTGACCCTGTGTGCAGCTGAGCAGAACCCTGCCTGGTCTTTTTGCGCCATCCTCTCACCTTCCAGCACTATATCAGACAATGCCCTACTGCTATTCACAGGATTTTCATGGTCAACTCTTTTGGAAGTGGGTGGACAGATCCTTCTTCTTAGTCTGTCTTAATCTGGAAGCTCCACTGAAACCTGTCCACCATGGATGACTCTGCTGATATTTGAAATACTGGTGGCATAACTTTCAGCATTGCAGCAACACTCAGCCACCACAGTATGATAATCGACAGATGGATAGTGTGGTTCTCTGACTGGGAAACAAACCCAGACTGTGGCGGGGAGAGTGCCAAATCTTAGTCACTAGAGCACCTGACTAGGGGACATTATCTGAGGGTGTGGCTGGAACTACCTATGATGAGCTGGATCCTGTCAGACCCACTAACTCATTAGTTGGGCAGACCCATTAATAATTCACCATAACTTGAAAAGGATACATTTAGGATCAAGTGTAAGCAGTACCAGGGGGCACAAACAAGCTGCATAAGCAGCGGCCCTAATCCCCATGGCACCCACCACTGTTGTGCCAGCATCTCTCCCTCAGATCATGCCCAAAGTTGTTTGGGGACTGACTTAGTATATAGGCGCAAAATGGATGGTGGCTGAATTACCACCAGACTCAGGGGTGGCCTGAGACAGTGGAGACAATAGAGGGAGAAAAGCCTCCTAAGTAGAAGAGCTTCAGATTATAAATCTGGTCATCTACACTGTGTTAAAAGAAAAGAGACCTAAAGTTAGAATATATAAGGATTAACTGGCAGTGATCACTGGTTTGGATGGTTGACAGAAGCCTGAAAGGAAAAGATTGGAAAGAAGGAGTACAAGGAGCTATGAAGTAGAAGCAAATGAATGGACATATGAGAATGGATGTGAGTTGTGAATATTGTTGTATGTTAATGTCCACAAAAGAACATCCCTCACAAAAGAGGCAAGATTTAAAAATGACCCAGCCAGGAACATCAGCTTGCCTCTCTCATTGGCCACTTTAGTCTGCTACAATGGGCACATGAATAAAGTGGCCTTGATGGCAGTGGTGGAGGCTGTCTATGTGTCTAATAGCATTTGCTCCTACTAGCTGATCCACCTAAAGCCAATGTCAAAGGTCCAAACAGCCAACAATAAAGACCCCCCATTTTGCCACCATTCTTTGAAGAGACCAAGTGGTCAGTTGGTACCGTGTTGACTACATTTGACCCCTTTCATTCTGGGAAAGCCAGCAATTTGTTTTCACAAGAACAGATAAATATTCTGAGTTTGGGTTTGCCTTTCCTACATAAAGGGTCTCAGCACTACTATTTGAAGTTTTATGGAGTGGTGGATCCACTGGAATGGGATCTCACATTATTTTGCATCAGACCAAATGACCAACTTTACAACAAAGAAGGTATTTGCTTACCTGGGGCTTACACCATCAGATGCCATATAATCTTTTAGAAGATTCAACTAAAATGTTTCAGTGAGTTGCTAAAGGCCAAGTGTAGGCTAGCAGCAGAGTGTGTAGCTCCAGGGGGCTACAACTTTTCCTCTCTGAACCTCAGCAGATGTTCAAAGGAAAGACTGAGCGGACTCCTGAGAACATTTCCTGGTAATGTCAACTGGGAGGGAGGAACAATAGCTGATATTGGAAATCCCAACCAGACTCATCTCCCAAATCTTTATTACAGAGCACAAGCTTAATTTTCAGGGGAAAGAGCAAGAACAGTTGTCAACTTACTACACCGGAAACCCATTTCAACTCGAAGAGAATAGGAGAATAAAAAGCTCTACCTAGGGGCAGGGTGGGAATATTTGCTAGGTCCCACACTACAGATAGGGACAGGGTCAATTGTGAAGGCCATGCTCCACAAGTTCATAGACACTGCTAATTCGGAGGCTTAATCAGAATGTCAGAGAATGCCCCTCCTCCTCTGCTTCCCGCCACTAAGGTAACAAATACTGAATGAAAATAACAGTGGAATACACCTGGGAGAACTGCAAGAGACATTGAGAAGTACACCCTGGTAAACTAGCTCACACCTAAACGCGAAGTATCACTAAAGGAATATGAAACCTCTGGGGTACTGAGGGTAACCATAGCAACACCAAACTTCAATGGTGACTAGACTTGACTAGATTAACACAAACCCCCACACTGAAGGTGTAGAAGAAGGAAATGTATGCTCATCTCCAAGCAAAAGATAAATTTACCTCAGAATCTACTCTGTTATACAACATGTCTGGCTTCCAACAAAAATTACAAGGCATTTGAAAAGTCAGGAATAAACACAGTCTGAAGATACAAAGTAATTATCAGAACTAGCCTCAGATATGACCCAGATGCTGGAACTGACCAGGAATTTAAAATAACTATGGGTAATATGTTAAAGGCTCTGATAGAAAAGTTCGACAACATGTAAGAACAGATGGGAAATTTTAGTATGGAGCTGGAAACTACAGGAAAGAATCAAATTAAATGGAATGCTAGAAATCAAAAACATAGTCATAGAGATGATAAAGTTTTCTGTGTACTTCATTTCTCAGATCTCTGAAAATGAAATTCAGTTGTTATTTAGTTCCTTATTTTAAACTACCAATACCAGAACTCAGACGGATTTGACCTATCAAGTGTTTTAAACTTACCTGTATTTCTTTTGAATTGCTTGGGTAATAAAATGAATAAAAACAAACAAATCCAATAGAAAGTTAATTTACTAACTCAACTGTGTTTAAGTATGTGTGTGTGTGTGTGTGTAAATCCATCTTTAAACTGATTTCATCAAATTTAATCAAAATAGCTGAATTAATTTCTGCATAATGCCACTAATTTTCAATGGATGGGTTTCGGTGTGAAGATGGGAAAGGGCTTTGTGTCTGAAACTAAAAAATGATACGTATTCTAGAAATTTCTGCATATCAGACAAGTATGCAGCTTTTCATGCAGCAAAAGTTTTCTACTTCAGCTTAGACTAAACTTCTCAGGTAATTCCATTAAATTGAATTGTTCTGTGGGAACACAACACTCTGTGTGATATAAAACAGCCCCCAACAATTTACTAAATTACTTTTTCATTAAGCTGTATTTTTTAAAGTATGAATGATCAGTTTAAGCATTTCTCCTCAGCATAATACACATAAGACAAGATTAAGAAAATCTTGAATGACAAGCCAGTTAGTGTTCTGTTGAACAGTGCTGTTAAAAAAATAATAATCGTACAAATTCTACCCACAAGTACTGCTCTTAATAGTACTATTTATTATTTGTTGAGTACCGACAGTGAGCAGACACAGCCCCTGCCCTGGGGCTTATAACAGAACCTAGACAGCCAAGGAAATCTGAATAAACTATGCCAGTTAGTGTGAGGCTTTGGGGCTTATACCCATCTACAAATTTCTCTTCATTTCTCCCCCCCCCTTTATTCTAGTAAAACACTGTATATAAAGTAAATACATTACTGTAATTTTTTTTCAGGTTTCTCACTGGTAGTTTACATTAAACAATGTTAGTTTATAATACATAAAGTCCTTTAATATTGGTTAAGTAGAGATCACTGAAAGTTCATGACAGCTTTTCACAGAGAACTTGAGATTAAATCCATAAATATTTGTAAAATAACAAAAATATTTTAAGTACTAAAATTGTCTTTTCTCATTTTCAGAGAAGGGAGGGCTATTTTAGTTGGATAACAAAAAGAAGGAAATAAAACCTGTTAACTACACACTATTGATTCACAGCTATTTGATGTCATTTTTTTTTACCTAACAGTTTTTCTATAGTGTGTCTGAGCCTTTACAAGTGGATTTTGTTCTATAGCAAGGTTTCCTTAAGAAATTTTGAAAAAAAGCTTTAGAAGTAATCTCAAATATATATATGAGTAAATCTTTTATTTAAGTATGTAAATATAGTATAGAATTACACATCGAACATTTGGAAATCATGAGTTTAATGTGTTATGAATTAACTGTTTAGAGCAATAGAAATACTTGTTGCCTTCATAGAAGAGAACATCACCATTTTTCACAAAGCATTTTGAAACAAAAATCAAGATCTAATACATATATGTATGTTTCTGAGATGGAAAACCAGTTTATAATCAATCTTGAATTTTTATAAGAGTTTATTTATCCTGAGATAACATTTGAAAAGCTTTCCAGAAACAGGAAGACATAGGTTTCTGGTTCTAATTTAAATAGTCATATGATATGTGACCCTAATGTAGTAAGAGGTATTCCGGCCAGGGTAGTTTCTTCTATGGATCAAGTGTATTTTTGTTAAATTGTAAAAATTTAAAACAAATGTCTCCCAAGCTGAAAAAAAACCTCAAGGGCATCATCAGTCATAGGTTTAAAACACATGCCCAAATAATTAACAGCTAAATCATAGTAGAAAAAAATAAGAGCTTTTCCTGAACAATTTGTGGTATTATTTAAAGTCTTCTCTTAGAAGGTAATTTTTCTAGAATGACTGCTTTTCTGTTTGCACTTTCACCCAATAAACATTAATGAGTCAATTATGTAAAAGTAAACATAAAGCAAAACAGAGAAGCATTGAGCACTTTGAATTGTGATTTTTTTACTTTAAAAATTCTTTGTATATTTTTTTAAAGTTAAAGAGCATTAAATGATACAATAGAAAACATTATGAAAAGTTTCTCTCTCTGTAGCTCTCTGTTACACCTAACATACATTTACATTCCTCTGATGTATGTCAACAGTTTGTTGTATACTCTGCCATTCCTTTCTGCATATTCATACAAATATATGCACCCACTGTATCTCAGGGGAAATACTATGCACAGTACATTATGACTTACTTTAAAAAAATTTTATAATATAGTGTATGCCTTTTTCCATATCAGTTGAAAAAGGTCAAAGCTTTTTCAAAATAATTGAGAATATTCCATAGTAAGGGGTGCTGTAAATTATTCAATCATTTGCATAATGATGGACAATAAAACTTTCCTCCAGTTTAGTGTCACTACAAACAGTGGTGCCATAAACATCCTGTACGATATCCTTAGGTGCCTGGGCTTCTCTATCTCCAAGATAGATTTCTTCAAGGGGGATTGCTAGATCAACAGAATGTGTCATTTAAAATTTTGCTAAAGACGGCCAGTTTCATTTCCAAAGAGGACTTAGCACAAACTCTCAAAAGCAAAGTAAGACTGTTCCCACCTCTCACACTTCACCTACACCGACTCTTATCACTCTTTTTATTTGGGGGGAGGGGTTAAAAAATCAAAACAGGATCTTTTTGTAATAATCTGCATTTCTTTCCCCAGTGGTGAAGTTGAGCAACTTTTCATATGATCGTTTCCCATTTGCATTTCTTCTTCTCTCAATAACTTATTCTCTCCTTTACCATTTTTCCTTCTGACTGCTAGTCTTCTTTTAAAATTAATTTATTGGAGCTCTTTTTCATTTTAGAGATATTAACTATTTGTCCTATGTGTTTTTTTGTTATTTTTAATATTATGTTTTATAATATACACATTAAAAAAATGAAATCAGTGTCTTTTTCTTTATGACTTTTAGCCTTTCTATATTGTTTCAAAAGCCTTTCCCAACCAAAGATTATCCAAATATTCCCCTATAACATAATGGGATGTTTTTGCCACTGGCATATTGGAGAATCAGCAGTAGTAGAGGCTGGATAAACTTTAGTGAGGGGAGTAGATCCTGTGAGTTTATGAATAGCTTCCATGCATGCCACCAATGCTTTTCAGTTATATCTTCACTGATCAACAACGAGTATGTGGAGAAAGAGGCTGGCTGATGTCGTCAGAGAGAGCTGTTTTGTATAATCCAGGAATGAGCCCCTCTCTCACAGAGGGGGGTTTTGAGGAGCATTCACATGGGACACAAATGTCTTCCACTCTGGGAAGTTCTTGAACTTCCACTTCAAGAAGTTCATACACATAATTCTTTCTTTCTCACCAATCCTTTAATCAGATTCCTTCCTAGTTTCTTACAACCTTGGCAAACCATTAACCACCGTTCATTAATCAGTATAGAAACTTATTTCATGCCATGCCTCTTTCCAGCCGGGTGGACAAAAAAGATGTACTGCTTGAAATTCAGCCCACTGTCCTTCAGGACAGCTCCAGAGTGAGGCTGTAACAGTCCACTTGTGGTTGGTGCCAGCAAATCGCACAGAGAAATCTATGAACCAGGGCTAAATTTATTTCTCTTTGGATGTCAACTTGTCTTAGAGAACTTCCCATGAAAAAAATATATAAGGTTTGTGGGAGGGACTTCAATGAGATAAGCGTCCGCATGCTCGTACTTTGAGAGAATGGTTTCTGAAAAATGGGGCCTTCAGGACCTGCTAGACATAGTCCTGTATATGCAAGTTCTTTTCAAGGTGATAGTGTTTCTGGACAAGTTTAGCTAGATTCCTTTCTCCTTCCTTCCCTCCCTTCTTTCCTTTCTTTTTCCTTTCCTCCATCTATCAGCAAATATTTACTAAACAACTGTTATGTACGAGGTGTCATTGCAGAATCTGGGGAATAGTGGTGAGCAAAACAGGCCAGTCCCTTCCTTCATGGTGTTCGTACTCTAGTAGAACAGGACAGCACTTTATTCATGATGGCCAGCTCAGTTTGCCTGGCTGTCAGCTACTCCATAGTCAGGTATTCAGTCTCAGTCACAACCTAATAGAAAGCCAAGAGCTTTTTTAAAGAAGGGAATAGTTATTTCCAGAAGAGGGCATGGCAATGCTCCAGGATTTTTAGGGAGGGCCTCCATTTTGACTTTCTAACTATGTCTTGCCGCCGCTCCATACAGAGATGAGATAATACACACATGCTTGATGCCTCTCTTAATTTCCTGAGTCTGTAGGGTAGAGAGGCAGAGCTATTTGCACCCCAATGAGACCAACTGGAGAAATTTTGGTTGCACTTAGCCATACTCAAAGCGCGTCATCCTTTGGATCAACTAGTGAGTAGGTTGGAAAGGCTAACTCAAGTGAGGTATACGTTTTCTCCAAAATCCAAAGAACCCATAAATGTTTTTCTTACTCAAAGTAAAAAATATTTCTTTACTTTGAAAGGGAGATCCTGACATGCCCCAAATAACTGGACTCTCAGAAACTTCACTGAGATGGTAGGCCCTTAATTTCCCACTCTTTAGTATGCATGCTTTCCATCAAGACTGGCTACATCATACTCTTTGTTCTATCAGCATCATTATTAATTTAATTGGCAAGCATTATGTCCCTTGGGGGAATAGAAACTTTAATGTCCCTGTGGACTAAATTATGGAAAGCATTAGAGCATAGACATAATCCAGGAGGAATTTGTACTTTGATCTCTTTCAGGTAAAAACAAGGTTTCCATTGCTTTACATTCATAGGGATAAAGGAAAAAAATCAATAGCTGCCAGAGGCTATGTTTATTTGCCCACGTAAAAAGACCACATCTAGAATAGCAGCCAAAATCAATTAGATACACAACAATCACTTATTATTCTCCAGGGCCTATCTGTCATCTGCACAGGTGAGTTAAATAGGAATATGAAAAAAAGTCATCCCTTTGCATCTTCTAAGTCTTTGATAGAGGCACTAATCTCTGTCGTTTCACAGTAATTCAGGATTACTTTGACTTATAATTTTGGTTTGGAGGGGGAGTTCTAGTGGTTTCCATTTGGTGTCTTATTGCACTAGGCCTTACTCTATGTGTCTGGAAACCCATGTGGGAGATCTGCCAATTCTCAATATTTCTGTTCCTAGTACATATTCAGCAAGTGGAGAAAAAGCACAGCATTGTGACAGAGATTGCTAGATTTTCTCTGAAGTTCACTTCCTCTTTTCCCTCAATAAAATGTTAGGCTATGTTTCCTATCCTCCCTTGAATATAGAGACGATCCTGTAATCAGATTTTTCCAAAAGAATGTAAATTGGCATGATGTATACCACTTCTAAGGTTTTTTTGAAATATCTCTGCCTCTTTATGTGCCTTCCCCTTCCATAGGCTGGTTGCAGACAACAAGGTTATGGGACATGAAAGAGCCTAAGGAGGGAGCCTGGGTCCTAAAGTATAAGGAACACCTGCGTGGACTCTTAACATAAGTGAGAAATATAGTTCTGTTGTTTCAGCCATTATATATTTGGGAGTATATTTGTCACCATAGTCTTAAAATACAGTGTGGATTCAGGATTTCACCGGGGCTATCATAAGCAGACTCAGATCAAAATTCATTTAGGACTTTCATAAGCCCCTACTCTAACATGGAAATTGCAATGGATGTTGGGTCCTCACATATTAATTTTTTCTCAGAGCTAGCGTTCAACAATAACATTAAAAAGATCTGGGCATATTCTATTCCTCAAAGCAACATAATCTTAGCAAATAGTTACAGGTTCTTTTCTGCAGGCAAGAAGGAAGATTGACGTATAGCTGATGTTACCACCAGGTCTTCCCAGGAGTGTCCAGGCAAGGGACTGAGGGCTATGTACTGAGCCAGGTTCAGGAATTTGGTAAGAAGATCATGATCTCCTACTGTAATGGGTCTTCAGACACAGAGGATGTTTTTATTTGTTTGCTCGCTCTATTTTGTTTCTTTTGCTTTTTAAACACAGATCAAACAGGATTTAGTAAGCAACCTATCCTTTTCACTCCTAATAATCCTAATAATCCTCCTAATAATCCATATTAGCAACCACCAAAATCTCTATCGGTCATGCTATTTAGATTACGTTGCCAGTAACCAGAGCCTTGCCCCTAAGGTTAAGTGCCGCTATGTCACCCAGGGTTCTAGTTGCCCCATTAGAGTCAGGGAGACCATTTCAACTGCATCCCACAACAGCATTTGCAGCTTCTAAGAACCTTCTAGGGAGATATATATTTCACTTGATCAATTTAAAGAGAAACTTTGTCATGTGTGTGTCATGGACTGACAGATTCCCACTGATGAATACTAACAATGTTTATTGCCTCCACCCCCAACTATGTACAACTCCCTAGATTTTTCTGAGGTCCTTTTAACTGCAACCTGCTCCCTGACAACAATTTGTTAAAGTCATGGTTTTGGCTTGTAGCAACAGCATTGGATTGTGCTTGGCCTTAGCAGAAAAGAATTTAATACAAGTATGTCATTGTGTAGCTTAAAGAATTGGTGGGAAGGCTAGAAAACCAAGCTCTGAAAGCAGGCAGAAACCCCAGGAAGCCGGGCAGCTGTCATTATAGCCAAGGCCCAACCACTGGAAGAGCTGGTTAGGATGCTTGTGCAGCTGGCTGTGGACACTGAACAAACTACTGGCACTATCACCACCACAGCTACTGGCCACTGCTTGTGAAAGGAATTCTAAATTGCTCCTCTTTCCTTTGTGCTCCTTGTTACAGAACTGCCTAGGTCATGAGTCTGCACTCTAGTGGGTAAGAATGAGAACTGGACTCGAGCTACTTCAGTGGGAATCAATGCCCTCCCGTTCCAGCATGATTCTCAACTGGGGGATTCCCATGACATATGAAGGGAGGTCAAATGATGGACAGCTAAGACCTCAACAAAGCAAATGTCTCTAACACCCCGCTAATACGAAATTCCACTTTTATTTCACGCTAGTGGTTACCTTCCCATCACTAGTCAAAAAATAGAGTATTTTGCAAACTTTTTTTGCCAGTAGAGTCCTTTTTGTCTCAGAATAGTTCTGAAAACTTTTCTTAGTACACCTCTCTCTCTCTCACACACACACATAGTTCTATAGTAATCACAGAATTGTAGACATTAACAGCATATCTTAATTTCATCTGAGTCCTTCTCCCACTTCTGGCAGGATCACATATAGATGATACTATTTTTTATTTCATTTGTTCAATTATTCAGTAAACATTTCTTGAGTGTTTAGCAGGCTACGGCACTTCCTCTAAGATGCAGCACTGCATGTGGTGTTGGAATTAAGCATACTGCTAACTGGAAGAAAGGATACTAAATTATATAACACAGGATGCTTAAGGTTTTGTGTTAGATACAGTGGTTTTAGTCTTCAGATAATGAGTGATGACCATTGACACTTAGGATGCTGCTCAAAGGAATGCAATGGAAAAGTCCAAGCAGGAAGCTCTTGGTCCTGGATCAGTATTTTTTCATCTTGGGATTAGAGTCCCAACAGGTATGTGTGAAAAGTAAATTTTCAGTGGCAAGGAAACTTCCTATATAAGTGATATATGAAAAGGCCTAAAGTATGGTTTTTTGTTGTTCATGAAGCTAAAGAACTTTATTATAACATACTTTCCTGTTTTGAGGATTGAGTATTCTCATTTTTAGATTTTAATCTTGGCCTCTTTTACCATTGAGAAAACTTAAAATACCTATTTAGGTAAAACAAATTCCTGTACTGAGTTTTATACGTGATCCAAACAAACTCGAGGCAGCTCACGGCCTGTGTAGCACTCAGAAATAAAACGCAAGTCCCATATCTCCCCTCCCCCAAAAGAATAGCAATAAAATGTTTACATGCTTTAAAGTGCTAAAAAGTTTTATAACATATAACAAAACTTTGTGATAATCTTCTCATTTATCAATCTTTCCAAAGCCCATTCATCACAGAATAGAAATTGCCACTGCAACATTTTGTCTCACTTTCTCCAAAAGTTCAACGAAATTCTCAAAACTCAGTTTTCACAGGACTTTTTCTTTTGCATTACCTCTTCTTTCATTCCCAGATATGTTATTTCTTCTAATAAAATAGTTCTTGCTATTTATATATCAAACATGGGTTTGAAAGACCAGCTTTTATCCTCTTAACCAACGTGTGCTGAGCAGGGGGAATTTAGCATGTCTCTTAGAAGGCAAGAGAGAGGGAAGGCTATGTGTATTTATATATTTTAATTTTACCTGTCACGTAGTATTATGCTGACATTTGTCAATATGTTTTTGTTTTGTAATAGTCTGGAAGGCATAAAACTAACAGCGATTATTCCTAGGGAGTAGAACTGTGTGATAATTGGAGGGGTTTGGGCAAAGGCAGATATTGAACAGACAATTACAAATAAATACTAGATCAAGGAAGACTATGAGTAGAAAATCAGATACTACTATGACATAGAGTGCTGAGACCTAACCTGGTACTTATGATGCTTGGGGAAGGGAAGAGGAGAGGTATGTGTAAACGGTAGAAGTTATCTAAGCTAATGCATGGGATGCGAGGGGACATATATAAGGCAGAGGGAACAGCATACGTAGTCCTGAGGCTGGAGAAATCACAGTATGTTTTAACAATTTAGAGAGGACCAAAAGAGAGGATTGAATGTGATGGCACTGAAGATAGGAAAGGACTCAGATTACACAGGGCCTTTAGGTTATGTTAAGGTGATTGAATTTTTGTTCTATGAACACTAGAAGCCACTGAAGAATTTTAATCGGAGGATATTATTTTCATTTGAAATGACGACTCTATCTACAGAGTCAAGATTGGATTGTGGTGGAGTCAAAGCGAACACAAGAGATGGATGAGTTGGGTGTCAAAACGTTTCCAATGAGAGACGATTGCATCAGGTTAGGGCTAGAAGTGCTACAGAGAGTAAATGAATTTAGGAGCTATTTAAAAGAAAAAAAATGCCATTACTTAATAACTGATTAGATGTTGGTGATAAAAAAAGAAAAATGAGCCAAAGATGACTTCCTGTGCTCATGGTTTGAGCATCTGGGTAAATGGATGGTGGTAGTTCTTACTTACCTGGGGAATTCTGGAGGAGGATCCCTATTTCCTATACACATATTCACTGATGTCTAAAATTGAAGCATTGGGAATGTCACAAATTCATCTCAAGTCTTTCCTTAAATAAAATGGATTTATTGAGATATAATTTACATACGATAAATTTTACCAATGGTAAGTGTACAATTTGAATGAATTTGAAAAATACACTTATGTAACCAGTACTGTAATCATAATATAGAACATTTCCATCATCCTAGAGAGTTCCCTCATACCTCTTTGCCTTCTGTACCCCCAGGCCAGCACTGGCTCCTGGCGCTGATCTGCTTTCTATCACTTTAGTTTTGCCTTTTCTAGACTTGCACATAAATGGAAGCATTATTCACTTAGAATAGTACTTTTGTGCTTCATCCACATTGTTGCATGTATCAGTAGTTTGGTTCCTTTTATTGCAAGCGAAATTCCACTATGAGGATACAGTAAAATTTGTTTATCTATTCACCAATTGATGGACATATGGGTTGTTTCCAGTTTTGGGCTATTATAAAAAAAGCTGGTATGAAAATTCCAGTAGTCTTTTGTAGATACACTTATCCATTTCTCCTGGTAAATATCTAGGAATTTGGTTGCTAGGTTGTATGATAAATGTATCTTTAAGAAACATAAGAAGCTGTCAAACTTTTTTCCAAAGTGGCTGCACCATTTTGCATTCACATTAGTAATGCATGAGAGTTCCAGTGTTCCACATCCTAGCAAACATTTGGTAGTGTAGATATTTTAAATTTTTCCCATTTTAATGGGTGTGTAGCATTATTTATATGTGGTTTTAATTTGCATTTAATGTTTACTTCTCTAGTTACTAATGATGTTAAATATCCACATACAAAACATGAACCTTTACCATATCTCACTTCATCTACCAAAACTAGGTCAAAATGGATCATAGGCCTAAATATAAGAGGAAAACCTTTAAAACTTCTAGGAGAATATGTAGGGGAAAAGCATTTGATCTTAAATTATGCAAAAATGTCTTAGACAGGAAACGAAAAGGACAAACCATAAAGGACACATTAATAAATTAGACTTCATCAAAATTAGAAATGTTTGCTCTTCAAAAGACACTGTTTAGTAAATAAAAAGGCAAACCAAAGACTAGGAGAAAATGTTTACCCAATATATATCTGCTAAAGGATTCTCTCTCTTTCTCTTCTGGTTTGCATACGTTGTGATGAGAAATCTGCTATCATTCTTATTTTTGTTTCTCTACATAATGTGTTTTTTTCCCTCTGCTGACTTTTGAAATTTTCTATTTCTCTTTTGTTTTTAGCAATTTGATTAAGATATATGTTGGCATAGTTTGCATTAGGTATGCTCTGCTTGCACATATGCATTTGCAGTTTTCATCAAATTTGGACAATTTTCAGTCTTATTTCTTCAAATAGTTTCTATTTCTCCGTCCATTTCTTCTCTCCTTCTAGGACTCCAATTACTCATATGTTGGATCATTTGTTGTTATCCCACAGCTCACCAAAGTTCAAGTCATTTCTTCCTGGTTTTTTTTTTTTTCTCTCTGTGCTTCACTTGGGATAGTTTCTATTGATGTCTTCAAGTTCACTAATCTTTTTTTCAGAAGTGTCAAATCTGATTTCAATCCCACCCAGTGTGTTTTTCATTTGAAATATTGTATTTTTCATCTCTAGAATTTCCAATTGGTCTTTTTTGTGTCTCTCCTCATCAGGTTCATGTTTTCCTCTATCTTCTTGTGAAGTAAGGGCATACCTACTATAGCCGTTTTAATGGTTTTGTTGGCTCATTCTATTACTTCTGTCATGTTAGGATCTATTTTTACCAATTGTCTTTTTCCTCCTTGCTGTGGGTAATGTTTTTATGCTTTTTGCATGCCTGAAAATTCTTTTGGATGCTACAGAATGAGAATTTTACATCCTTGTTGTTCATTATTATTATCATTCCTTTAAATACAATGGACATTGTTCTAGTAGGCAATTAAGTTATTGGGAATCAGATGGATCATTTTGAGACTTACTTTTAAGCTTTGTTGGAATGGGCTCAAATCAATTTTAATTAGAGGGCTAATTTAGCCCTATTACTAAGCAGATAATTTTCTAAGAGCACTATCAAATGCCTCTTGCATTATGAGATCCTTCCACTCTAGCTGGTGGGAACACACAGCACTTGAAGTATTACTTGGGCTAATACTTTCTGCCTTTCCCCCCCAGACTCTGGGTAGTTTCTTCACATGCATGCACCAATCAGAACACAGAGAATTACTTCAAAGTTCACTCAGCAAACATCTAGAGTTCTTTCTCTATGTGGTAGTTTTAAGAATATGTCCACAAATTCTTTGATATTCCTCCCGTCAAATGGTGGAATTTTTTTCTCTTCTCTTTGAGTATCAGTTGGACTTAGTGAACCAGGTCTAACAAATAGATTATGGCAGAAGTGATGGGATATCACTTACGTGGTTATCAAAATTTGTGGTGCACTCTCTTGCTCCCTCTTGGATAGCTACTCCAAGGGAAGCCAGAACCTTCAGGCCCAGTCAAGTCATCAGTGATTGTAGGCCTGTAGCTCTGGTCAACAGCTTAGCTGCAACCTTATGAGAAATCTTGAGCCAGAACTACTCAGATAAGCCCTTCCTGGATTCTTAACACTAAGAGACTGTGTGAGATAATAAATGTTTATTGTTTTAAGATGCTAAGTTTGGGGATAATTTGTTATGTAGCAATAAATAACTAATGCATATTTTGGTACCTTGAAGTAAGTGTTGCTGTAACAATATAAATTGTGAGAGAGCCTAATGTACCCTGGAGACGCTTTACTTTAGGTTTTATTTTGAAATAATTTTGCACTCAAATAATTTGTAAATATAATGCAGATATTTCCTATTCATCCTTCATCCAGTTTTCACCAATGATAAGTCTTATATAACCACAGTACATTATCAAAACCAGGAAATTGACATAGGTACAATATTATTAAGTAAACTACAGACTTTACTTGGATTTCACCAGTTGTGTGTGTGTGTGTGTGTGTGTGTGTGTGTGTGTAGTTCTATGAAATACTTATCATGTATAGATTTGTGTAACCACAAGCATGATTAAGATACAGAACTGTTTCATTATCACAATGAACTCCCTTTTGCCACTTATTTATAGATACACACTCCTCAAAACCTATTCCCTGGCAGCCATTATAGTTCTCCATCACTATAATTTTGTCATTTCAAGAATAACATGTAAATGGAATCATACAGCATGTAACCTTTTGAGATCGACTTTTTCATTCAGCATAATACCTTTGAGATCCAGTTGATAGTTAATGTATGAAAGTTCCAGATGACTCCACATCCTTGTCAGCACTTGGGATTGTCAGTATTTTGTATTTAAGCCTTTCTAATAGGTATGTAATGGTATTAATTATGGCTTTAATATGCATTTCTCTATCAATTAATGATGTTTAATATTTTTTAATGTACTTATTGGTTCTGTGTCTAGTTACTTTTCAAGTCTTTTGCCCACTTTCTAGTTGCATTGTTTGTTTTCTTAGTACTGAGTTCAAAGATTTTTTTTTTTATATTCTGAACATAAGTCCTGTGTCAGATACACGGTTTTCAAATATCTTCTCCCAGGCTGTGGCCCATTTTTACATTCAGTCAACAGGGTCTTATTCAGAGAAAAAGCTTTTAATTTTGAAGTCCAGTCTATCATTTAATTTTTTTATGGATTTATTTTTTTAAATTATTATTATCTTAAGGATTCTGCTTTTGGTGTCATGTCTAAGAACACTTTGTTTAACCTTAAGTCATGAATACCAAAGATTTTGTTCTATATTTTCTCCTAGAAGTTCTATGTTTTATAGTTTTACATTTAGATCTATGATCCATTTTGAGTTAATTTTTGTATAAGAGATGGGATTCAAGTTGAGGTTTTTTTTTTTTTCTTCTGTGATGTCCAGTTGTTCCAACCCCATTTATTGAAAAGACTATATCCTTTCTCCATTGAATTGCTTTTGCACCTTTGTCAAAAATCAGTTGATTGTACTTGTGTGAAAATATTTCTGGACTCTCTATTCCATTGATCTATTGAATACCACAATCTCTTGGTTACTGTAGCTATAGAGAAAACCTTAATATTAGGTGGTATTGAGTCCTCAGACATTATTCTCCTCTGTCAATTATTTTCTACTAGTTAGTTCCTTTATGTTTCCATATATATTTAAAAATGAGTTTGTCTATATCTACAAAATAATCCTGCTGGGATATTGATAGGAATTGCTATAACCAAAAAGATAATTTGGATAAAACTGTCATCTTTAATATGTTTAGTCTTCCAATCCATGAACCTAGTATGTCTTTCCTAGTATGTCTCTTTAATTTTTATTAATGTTTTGTGGTCTTCAGCATACAGATTCTATGCATGTTTGATAACTTTCACACCTAAATATTTCATTGTTTTGAAGCTAATATAAATGGTATTGAATTTTAGCTTTAGTTTCCAACTGTTCATTGCTAGTATTTACAAATATGGCTGATTTTTGGTGTTGACCTTGTACCCTGTGACCTTGCTTATTACTCTAGGATTTTTTTTTGTATTTATTTTGAGAATTTTCTACATAGACAATCATGTCATTAGCAAACAGGGCCAGTTTATTTATCCTTTTCTGATTTGTATGACTTTTATTTCTTTTTCTTGTTTTATTGCACCAGTTAGGATTTCCAATGCTATGCTGAATAGGAGTGGTTAGAGTGGACATCCATGCCTTAAACTCCATTTTAGAGGGACAGCATTCAGTCTTTCACTCTTAGCTGTGGTTTTTTAAAGTAGCTTTCTTTATCCAGTTGAAGAATTTCCCTTCTACTCCTATTCCAGTTTGCTGAGAGTTTTAATCATGAATGGATGCTGAATTTTTTTAAATGCTTTTTCTGCACCAGTTGGTATAGTTATGTCGCTTTCCTCTTTAGCCTGCTGTTATGGTGGATTACATTGATTTTGGAATATTGAATCAGCCTCGCATTCCTTAAATAAATCTCACTGGTCATATTACACTATTTTTTTTATATGTTGCTGGATTTTATTTGCTAATATTTTGTTGATTTTGCGTCTAGATTCATGAGATATACTGGTCTGTATTTTCCCTTTTTGTACTGGCTTTGCCTGGTTTTGGTAGGAGGGTAATGCCAGACTCATAAAATTAGTTGTGAAGCGTGGTTTTCTATTTTCTGGAAAAGATTATACAGAATTAGTGTTACTTTAAAAACAAATGTTCAGTAGATTTAACCATTGAAACAATCTGTAACTAGAGATTTCTTTTTTGAAAGTTTTTTAACTGCAAACTTAATGTCTTTAATACCTTAAAAAGGCTTTTAGTTGAAGCTATGTGATCTTTGGTGAGGGTATAGGTGAGGGCTTGTAGGAGAGTGAGTAAAATATTATTAGAAACTAAAGGAAAGGGAATCCTTGTTATATAGTGGCATTAAATTTAACAACACTGTTGTCTGCGGTAGAAAATGGGTGTAGTGAACTGCGTTATCAAGCTAAGGAGGTTTCCAAAAAAATTTTGGAAGGTACCACCTGGTTTCCTCCTGCTTAAAGAAACTGTGAAAGGACAGCGATGAACTAAAGGAAGACTGTTGACAAAAGGCAGCCAGAACTTGATGGCTTTGAAATTTTCAGCCTCTTTTTCTAGAAAATAATGCTAAAATTAAGAACAAATTCCATCAGAGCAAAGATGAAATCTAGGGCACTTTCAGGAAAGTATGGTCTAATGATGAAGCCGAAGGTGTGACTGTAAAACCCTGTGTTAAGAACTCATAAAGATCAAACGTGGCTATTCAGAGTCTCTTTCAATCAGAGTGAAGGCCTTCTAAAGTGCTGAAGTGTGTGTCTCCCAGATTCTTTCAATCAAAGAATAAGAGCACTGTCTCTCAGCAGTCTCGTCAGAAACTCAAGGTAAGGAAGGGTTTATCTTAAAGAGATTTGAGCGTGTGGCTTTGTCTAATGGACTGAACACCATAAAAATTCACAGTAGACTCACAAAGTTTGAAAAACAGAATTACATAAGCAGAAATATTTCTTGATGGAAAGGGCAGAGACTATGTAAGATGATATGGAGTCATTGGATGCATAAACTCTACTGTCGGGAAGCAAACTGAGAAAACTACTCAGTTGCAAATGCATATTGCTTTCATGAAAATGGAAGGATGACTCAGAGGGTAGAAACAAGTTCTGAGAGAGCAGAGCCCAGAGCCATGGAGAATTATTGAGAGACACAATCAAGGAACTTTAAGTATTTTCCCGGTTGGATTTCAGAATTGCTGTGGACCAGTGACTCCTTTGTGCCTCCTCCTTTCCTCAGTTTCAGACAGAAATATCTATAGCAGTTATCCTTTTTCTGTCCCACCACAATATGTTTGGTGTATAGGAGGCAAATAAATTGTTCCTTTAGTTCAACAAGTCTGTAGAGGGAGAAGGACTAAATTCGAGGAAGTCTACTTAATGAACTACACTGAGGACATTCATGCACAACTAGACATGATTTAGATGGTGAGATTCTGGACTTTGAGCTGATGCTTTAATAGGATGAACCGTTTGAGGGTCTTAGGAGGGAATGAACATATCATGCACATGGAGGGAATGCAAATAATCTATGGCCAGAGGGCATAAATCCCCTCTGATGGTTTTAAAAATATGTCCATAAATTCTCTGATATTTCTCCCTTTGAATGTGAGCTGGACTTAGTGATTTCCTTCTTATGAATAGAATATGGTAGAAGTGATGGTATGTCATTTTCAAGAGTAGGTTATAAAAAGACTATAGCATCCAGTTTGTATGCACTCTCTCTCTTGGATCATTCGTTCTGAGGGAACACATGTAATGAGCAGCCCTATGGAGGGGTCCATGTGGAAAGTTTCCTGTCAATAGCCACGTGACTTTGAAAACAGAACCTCTATCTCCACTGAAGTCTTCAGAATCTATAGCCCTGGCTAAGAGTTTGACTGCAATCTTGTGCGATACCCTGAGCTAGAAATATCTAGCTTAGCTATTACTAGATTCCTGATTGTCAGAAAACATGTGAGATAATAAATGTTTGTTGTTTTAAACTGCTAAGTTTGTTACCTGCAATAGATAACTACCATACTAGGCAGCTCCGTCCTCCTTGGTACTCTGCCCTATAAATTCTAGTCATCTTGCTGTGTCTTCTCAAATCAGCTTGTCTTCAGGACTCTGGATTTCTCCTCCCTGTGCTGAAGCCTGGAAACTGCCTCCAGGGAGTAAGCTGGGGAAATTGTAGTGATCACCTATTTGCTTCCCTTCTCTCATAGTCAGTCCTAGGCTGCCTGCTGTCCAATGCTTGAAAATCTTTGTTTTTACATTTTGTCTGTTTTTCTAATTGCTTAATGTGAGAGTTAAATCTGGTTCCTGTTACTCTATCATGGCCAGAACTAGCTTAAGTTTTGATGTTGATTTAGATGTGAGTGCTACTGGGAGTTGGTATCCTCATGTAACTCAATGAAAGGGTTCTTTGTATTTTCTTAAGATTTTCGGGTTTTTTGGAGGGGAAAGGATTTAAGATTAGCTTTAGGTTTTGAGAGGTTTAGGGCCAATGAGTGAAGAGAATGAGGAAGGGCTGAAGGCATCAAAGCCAACCTTCTATGTAGAGAAGCATGGGTTATAAAATGCAACATGTGAGCACCTTGTGTATAAGAACAGTTGGTTCCACTTACTCTGATGCTTTGTCACTTACCTCCACTCTACAAAAGCAGTGCTTGGTTGATGCTAGCTACCATCTGGTGACATATGTAGTGACCTGTCTTAACCAACATATTTTTCCCAGCTGCTCTTTTCTTCCCGCTAAGGTTGGCAATGCACACACATATCACAGCCCTGCCTTTTCTCCTCTATTTTATCACACACAATATACTCAACTCCAAATCAGGCTAGTTCTTTCTTTCACATATATACCTACTCAAACCCACTTTAACTGATGCTCTTATTTGCACATCTAAGTCTCTTCTAGTTAGAGCACAAAAACTTCACACAAGTCATTTCTCTCTTAGGCTTGTTCTCTCAGTAAACTAGATAAATCATGCTGATAGTAGCTGATCACCAACAGAGTTAGCTTTGTAATTCTGGATCAAGGAATTGGAATAAAATAACATACGGAAATCAATTTCCATCATCTTCTAAAGCATCTTAGAGAATTTCCACACCTATTTGGTATAAGTCATTGAATTAGGCAGGGGGATACAAAAAGATATATAAAAGAAATCATTCCTATCTTTCCAAAAAATTGATAGTCTAGTACAAGAAATATGTACATGTTTCATTACAACCCAAATGATTTATAAAAGCCTTTAAAAATATACAAATAAATTATAAGAGTATTTCAAATGGGAGAAAGAGTAGAGCTAGCTGAGAATCAGGCAAACCTTTCTGTAACAAGCAACATTAACCTCTACCATGAAGGATTGGTAGGGATTATGTATTAGTAGCAGGGGAAAAAAAGGCAGAGATGGGAATTTACATAGGCAAAGTGTGCTTTTTGAGTATATTTAATTATAGCTCATCTAGTTTTAAGGAATCACAAACGTATTCCAATAAATACATACAATTTAATATGCATATCTTTTCCAGTTTTACATTTTTGTTGTTAAAATTATGAGGAACATTTCATTTAAGACTCACATCCTAGTGAAAGTGTTTCATTGTAACTAACCTTCTGTCTTAATAAATTGGTGTATTTCTTAAAAATAAACTGCCTCTGATTTCTTGCTTGGTTTTAGGCTGTATAATTGAGTTCCATAAAAAGGAGTGTGTAGGTTCCTAAGTAACCCAGATATTTCTTGAATGTGTGGAAATCCACACCCACCCTAGTTACTCCAGTTTTAGAGATTTTACAAGACAAGGTTTAGAGACAGAACACTCTTGACAAACACACCTAGAATATCTTCATGTTTGTTTTTAAACTCTGGACAACTCAAAGAAGGTATTCTAGGACCCAGCTTATTCAAACAATGGCTTTCCTTTGAAATAAGATCGGCTGCCTCCCTTAAAGGCATAGTAGTCACCTTTGACACGAGGAACAGAAGGTAAAACAACAAAGGATGTGGGGAACCAACCTCAGTGCTGGAATTTTTTTTAAACAGATTTGCATTAACTCTCATTTCTAGGTGTCTGGCCTAGTCCAGAGGATGCAAATGGCAGGTTACATCAATCACCCTTAAGTCTGATATGAAAGGTTTGATGTGGCCAAGGAAGAGGTGTGGAAAGGGGAGTAGGTACCAAGAAGAGCTGCAACAAAGGAAGCAAAGAATATTTAAGGTTGAATTTCCCCCAAAAAGAAATAGCAAAAATATATATATTTTAATGTACAACAAAAGTAAAAAAGGCAAAATAATCTCACCTGGTCTGAGATCTTTAGAATACAATATGTAATGTTGGTCCCCTTAATCTCATCCTCATTAGGAGTGTGTGTGATGTATATGTGTGGTGTGTGTGTGTGAGAGAGAGAGAGAGACAGAGAGATAAATTGATAGCACTGATGAATGGGAAGCCGGAAAGATAAGGTGGGATAAGGGGCTCTGAAAAGTCAGGGTGTCTACTGTCCTGGGAACCTTTGAAGCACACTCCATGACGAATTACATTATCTCCAGGCTTAGAAAATTCCTAGAGACAAAGATGGGAAGAAAAATCAAAGGTCTTTGGTAAATGGGGCCCCGCAGCTTTGTGCTTAAGTCTGCAGTTTTGCTTTGTGTGATGTGCGGATGGGGGAAAACCAAAGGAGGAGCCTGAGTAGGGGTATGGGAAGGGAAGGGGAAAGCACTTCTACCTGCACACACCTCAGCTGGGAGTGGGGGTGGGGGTACTGCGTAAGGATGCAAATCCAGTCTCCCAGAGTGGCCAATCAGGAGTCTGGTGAGGGAATTTGGGTCCCCACCGCACCCCAACCGGGCGTGTGAGCACGTGTGAGGTGTTCTAGGATCTTTGTCCCGCAAAGTCACAATTGGCGGGCACCCCTTGGTCTCTTCTTCTTGTCGGATCTGCTTGAATCTTTTCTCTTCCACACCCTACCTCGTGAGTCCTGTCTTCTCATCCCTCCACAATTTCCCTACCGCGTCGCTGCGGGTAAGAGCCTGCAGCCCTCCGGTCCCGAGGAGTGTGCGGAGCTTGGCGCACCAGGTTGCTGGGACTGGGGCACCAGCCCCTGGCACTTCCGTGCGGGTGCAGGCGGTGAGCCTCGGCCGGACACCACGGCGCTCCTGCCCGCGCGGGGCAGTCCTCCGCCTGTCCCGAGGCAGTACTGCCCGCCTTGTGCCTGCCAGCTCTCGGCCGACTGCGGGTCTGTCCTGTGGGGCTCCGGAAACTCCTGCAACGTCCAGAACAGAGAAAATAGACTCATCACCTAATTCGCCAGGGAGCCGGAGCGCTGCGGGGCCGCGGCGCTGCCTGTCCCCGCTCCTCCCCCCACCCCACCCCCGCCCGTGCTCAGGCAGCCTCTCGGAGTCACACAGCACCCCCCCCGCCCCCCCACCCCCCGGCAGACAAAGGGCCTGGGCAAACTCGCCGCCCGGCCTCCTTGCGCTCCGGGGAGGCGGCGGCGCCCGCGGTGGATCGCGCAAGGAGGCGCGCGCGGGGCAAGGAGCCGCGGCCGCGCGAGCGCGGTATGGGGAAGAGCCGCGAGATGCGCCTGACTCACATCTGCTGCTGCTGCCTCCTTTACCAGCTGGGGGTCTTGTCGAATGGGATCGTTTCAGGTAAGTTCTTCCGTGACTTTCGGCTTGCTTTCCAACTTCCCCAGCGGAGACCGAGGACGCACGGGTAGGCAGGGCTGGTGCAGCCCGTGCGCGGTGAGCAGGGCTCAGTGGGTAGCAATAAAAACGAGTGTGCGGGTGCGGATGAGGGGGTCACGCTCGCGAGCGAAGCGCACGTCTCCTGGTCTCATTTTAACCGTCGTGAAATGATTAGTTTTTCTCTAATAAGAAGAGTAATATTTGCAAAGTTACGTTTACAGCACCTGGAGGAAAACTGGGAAGTACATAAATTGATAGCAATACTTTGCTCTGGCATAGACTTAAAAGCATTTAATTGCGCTGGAGTCTTTGCAGCGGTTTTCCTTTTAACAGCTAAGTGCTGTCATCAAACTTTGCTGCCCACTCCCTCTCCCCTCCCCCGCCATATAATCGTACTTTTATTTTGAAAATGCTGGGGTCTGTAATCTGATCGCAAGGCTTCAGGGGTTGCAAGAGTTTCAGGGGCTAGACGGGTGGTCTCCAACGCATTAACGCGAGAGCCTTGTGTCTATACGGAGTGTGAGCCTGGGAATGCTTGTGCTACTGGAACCGCGGCACTTTAAGCCCCGCACTTCTCTGTCTGCCCCGCCCGCAGGGCTGCAGTTCGCCCCCGACCGCGAGGAGTGGGAAGTCGTGTTTCCTGCACTCTGGCGCCGGGAGCCAGTGGACGCGGCCGGTGGCAGTGGGGGCAGCGCGGACCCGGGCTGGGTGCGCGGCGTTGTGGGCGGCGGAGGCGCCCGGGCGCAGGCGGCCGGCAGCTCACGCGAGGTGCGCTCCGTGGCCCCGGCGCCGCTGGAGGAGCCCACGGAAGGCCAGTCCGAGCCCCGGCCCCGGCCCCCGCCGCCGCCACCGCCGGGGGGCGAGGAGGACGAGGAGCTCGAATCGCAGGAGCTGCCGCGGGGATCCAGCGGGGCGGCCGCCCTGTCCCCGGGCGCCCCGGCCTCGTGGCAGCCGCCGCCACCCCCACAGCCGCCCCCGTCTCCGCCCCCGGCCCAGCCAGCCGAGCCGGACGGCGACGAGGTGCTGCTGCGGATCCCGGCCTTCTCCCGGGACCTGTACCTGCTGCTCCGGAGAGACGGCCGCTTCCTGGCGCCGCGCTTCGCGGTGGAACAGCGGCCCAGTGCGGGCCCCGGCCCCACGCGGGCAGCCGCCGCCCCGCGCCCACCCGCGCCGCCCGACACCGCCTGCTTCTACACCGGGGCGGTGCTGCGGCACCCCGGCTCGCTGGCCTCTTTCAGCACCTGTGGAGGTGGCCTGGTAAGCGCCCTTCCCTCCCCAGCTCTCCGCTTCCCCTGCCACTCCTCCCTCTTCCGCCCGTAGACCAGGCTGAGTTGCATGCACCTCATCCCCTTCCAAAGTGCTCCCCCTGAACTTCTCCCTAGTCTGCACCACCCAGGAGTCTACACCGTTTACCTCCCATGGGACATCTCCAGGGCAGTCAGTGAATCTGGAGGCTAATTAGATGGATTAATAGCCTTCTCCTTCTAGATGGTTCTAAGTTTCTTCCGAATACTATACGAAACTGTCTCCTTGTAACTCTTCCGACTTCTTTTACTTCTTTCTGTTTTCCAAAATAAGCCCACCACGTGGTGTCTTTTAGGAGATTGGAAGACAACCAATCTGCTCACTGCTGAATCTCCTCCGTGTTTGCCCCCCACCCCCAGTTCCTCATCTATTTTCTCATAGTTTTTTTCATGTCCTACTTGAAAGCTGTCAGAACAGTTCTCTAGGGAATTACATTCTGACAGCTGTCTGGAATTTAAACACGTCCACAACTGGACACCTGTTCACTGTTGGGTGAGAGACAGAAGTTGAGAAGGAGTAAACTGAAAGATTTCTGGGAGCTATTGACTAATGGAGGACATTAGAATCCAATCAGTATTCAAAGGGTTATGGTTCTCTGATTTAACATTTTCTTTTCCAACGCTTACATTTTATTTGGCAATAGTTCCTTTTCTTCTCTCCACTCCATGGAGGAAAGTAGTAAGGGCGGGAGCCTTGCTAAGAGGCCTGCTGGAACTGGAAAGTAAAAGCCATTTGCTCTGTCGGAACAGTAGAGATCATCATTTTTTTCCCCCTCTGTCTTGACCCAAGGTTTGGGATAATTGTTACCTCCTGTAAGTTGGCCTTCACTTTGTGGTAAAGTGTACATAACAAAATTTACCATTTTAATCATTTTTAGATGTATAGTTCAGTGCCGTTAGGTACATTTACATTGTTGTGCAGCCGTCATCGCCGTGGCCCTTACACTTGATTTAAGGCAAAACTCACAAGATGTTGAGAACACCCATGTGATTTGTGGCTTCACTTTGCTGTTCCTAGTGAGCTGTTGGTGAAATCCACAAGGACTAGTCTGAAAGCAACCTGCTCATTTGGAGAAAAGTCCAATAGTAATGAATAGCAGAAAATATCAGCACAGTCAAAGCCATCCAAAGCCACGAAATGGAAAAAGATGATTAAAAATCCAAACAAAATGAAACTGGGAATTTTTACCTGTGCCCTCCTAAGGTCCCATAGTCAAATGATGTAAATTACTGGACAGGGCTATATTTTACCAGATGCCCATAATGATGAATAATCAAATATGGACATTTTTAGCCATGAGTGAAAAAAACTGGCACGGAAAAATTACATGCAAAGCTTTTAAAAATGTTTTTTGTGGAACTGATGTTTGAACACTTCACTGGGGGAAACATTTTGTGGGGATTTCATTGTCCACTAGTTTTTGGCCCAGGATTAAATAATCACATATAGAAAGTTTCTGGTGTGGTAGAAGCAATAGGGGATAAAGCATTTCACTGTGTTGAAATGTGGGCTTTTGGTCAATTTTTCCAAATGAGCTATGCCTTCTCTCCATACTTAAGGAAGCAAAGTTAGAATTATGAGTAAGTTTTTCATAGACTGAATAGGAGTTTGACATATCTCCCTGTTTATCATGTTGGACTTATACTCACTTTTCCTATTAGCCACATATGTATATGTTCTGAACTGGGAAGTCTTTGTTATTGAGGAAAACTGACGTTGCCAGCAATACAGTATAGCAGTCAGACTTTGAATAAAAAGTTAGGCAGATAGCCAAGAAGGGTGGGTTTGTTACTCCATGCCAGTCCTTTTCCCTTATGGGGGTGGATTAGGAAAGAGAGAGCATAATTTATCTGAGCTGTGACATTGGTTTGTTTCCTGATGTTTGACAAGTCCCTTACCTCTCTGGGCTTCAGTTTTCATAAGTAAAATGAGAGAATTGGATGATTTAATTAAAAATTAGATGATAGAATTAAAATTCTATTTGATTTTAAATGTATTCTAGGTCCTGCATTAGAGGCTCACAGATTAGGAAAAGGACATCACATACAAGTAGTTATGATACGGATAGTCATGAAACAGTGACATATCATCATGATAGATCAAATGTTATGCCCGAGGTAAAATCTCGCTTGACGAGATGGAGAAGTCTTCCCAAAGCAGACAGAGTTTAACTGGATTTTGAAGCATGGGGAGGCTTTCTCCAGGCAGAAAGGGGCTGAAAAGTGTTTTAGATAGAGGGAAGAGACTCAGTGGAGATGTGAAAGTACAGAGACTATCAAGGAAATGAAAAAAAAATCTCCTGTGACTAGGCCAGAAGATGCAATAAGGGGGAAATGACCCCCAAATGTCTGGTGAGATCAGACCTTGAAAGCCTTATCTGCTGGAGTGTGTGCTGCTTCTGTCTCACTGTTGATTATCACAGGACTACATTCTTGCTCCTCTATGTCTCCAGAATTCTGGAATCCTGTAATTCTAATGTGAGGGATCATGATATCTTTATATGAGGGTGAATTGTTTATAAATTTAACTGCCTTTAGGTTGCAACAGTTTTTTCTTCTCAGTTAATAGAAGCCTTCTGGTTGTTAGTTGCACAGAAAAGAGTAGATAACTAAGTATACCTTCCCTTCCCCTGTCTCAGTAGCTAGTTTTGCCTATGGGTGCCTGAACTCCTCAACACCTTTGGATTATTACGTATTTGAAAGGATCTAAAAGTCTCTATCAAAGGAAATCTTTATCAAAGGAAAACATTAGCTATCCAGTGTTACAAGGTGGTGAACATTTATAAGATCGGCCAATTCATTCTTCAGATATCAATCTGACTTGTGCTGTGAAGAGGAAAGTGCTAGAATGGAGATTTTGGGTACAGGGATACAGGGTGAGGTGCTGCCTCTTCAAAGTACTTAATCTTTCTGGATCTCATTTTCCCTATTTGTAAAATGGACAAATTGTACTTATATATCTAGCAATTGATGTATGAAGTGTTCTTACTATTTATTTCCCCTTATTTGTCTCTAATATTGAATAATAATCTTATTTAAGCCATATATTAGATTGGACAGGCACATAAATATCATAATGCTAAGCAATTAAACATTATTGAACAACTCCTTTGAGCAAGGCATTGTGAGATACAGAGAATACATAAAGGACACGAAGAAGACTTGGTTTTAAGGAGCTCCCAACCTGGCTTGCCAGTCACAAATGTAAACAGGGGAATACAGTAGGTTGAGATATGTACAAACATAGGTGTGCTCCAAGTGCTCTGATGGCACTGTCTTGTTCATCTCCTTTCATTTCCATGACATTGTAAGATATCTAGTTTTTAGAAGGCACTCAGTAAAAATCACTGAATAAAATACAACACATACGGTACTTTATTATGTTTTAAATAGCAATCTCTAAAAAATTAAAATACACAAAAAGCAACAAATTAAATTCCACGAAAGAGTGCAACAATTATGTTTGCTCAAAATTAACACAATACATTTTTTTTTAAAAAAGCATACCGAAGCACTGGGTCAAGGTAAACTAGGTCAGTGTGTACCTTACTTTGGTTCTCTTTAGATGGAGAATTGAAATGGCTATCAGTAATTTTTAGATTATTTTTCCAGGATGATAAAGAGTGACTACTAGAACTATCTACTTAAGTTTAGAGTTTTATACAGTAGTCGTTTTGATTAGCTTTTGATACAGCCCTGTGTAAATTCAATTTTTTTTTTTTTTGCAATTTATTCCATTACTTGAATCAAAGTATTCAATGCCATGGCAAGTTTTGAATACCTAAATATATGGGAGCATCCATTTTGGACAAGACACTTTATCAAGTACCAGTAAGAAAGCAGGAGGGGAGGGTGTCAGGGCAGGGATGGGGGAGGAGTAGTGCATAACTGAGAAAACTGGGGTAGAAGTGGAGTCAACATCCAAATGAACAAAGTAAGACTGCAGACTAACCTCACACATCTACCTCCTTCATTCAAGCCAAATCTTAGGAATGACAGAAAAGATATCCTAAACAAATTTAAAGCAATATTTTGAAAGAATGCTATCAGTACATCAGACATTTTGAATATCTCCTGAAAGATTGAAAACAATTTGGATTGGATTGATGGAAAACATAAAGACATTAGAAAACATCTGTGAATGGTGGGAGCTCTGCGAGAGGGGCTGCTGCACACGCAGGGAAAGGGAATGCAGTGAGCAGAAGGGGGCCCTAGAACGACAGTGTCATTGGCTCTTTCTGATGTCCAATTGTGCCAAGTAGTGGAGGCCAAATGTGTGTCCTTAGGCAAGAGCAGAGAGAGTAGAGGCAGAGCTTTCCTCGGCATGTTGGTGACACCAGAGGATACAGAGTCTCCGCTTTCAACAGATGAGGTACTGGCTCCTTGCACCCAGTAGAAGGTCCCTGCTGTCTCTCCACATAACTGGAGGACAGCTGCGTAACTGAGCTGGTCACAACAGGTAGGTGAGCAGGGAAACCAAAAAGAGATGAGCTGACACCCAAGAATGTCACGCTTTTAAGAAAACGAACCATATAAAAGAGAGTCATCAAACTCTAGTTAATTAATACATGAAGCAACAACATTAATAGAATAAATAGAATACTTTAACAGAAGAATAAGAGCAGATATATAGTCAAGGAAAAAATAAAGTGAAAAAAACAGGAACAGCTGCTATCCAGAAAAAATGATTAGATACAATGAAACTAAAATTATATGACCATTGGAATGAAAAACTCCATAGATAAACTGATTAGTAAATTTGTGATCTAGAAGATCAAACCCAGAAATTATCCCAGAACTTAATATAAAGGATAAATGGATGCAAAATATGAAAATTGTGAGCCATGAATCATAGATCTAAATGGTCCAAATTTCTCTAATAGGAATTTATTTTTATAAATCAGTTAAAGTGTAGACTTTTTAAAATGCATGCAAATTTACCCTAAACATTTAATTCTAATTTAAATACCAAAATATACATTCATCAGCCACGCTTTGAATGTGTGGCCGGATACTACTCCTTTGGGTGTAGATCAGATAACTGGTGTTCCAGGTGAGCCTTACTCAGCATGCACCAAACCAATTTCCAATATAGGTTTCTGTATTTGGAAGAAAATTTAAAGAGAAATGCAAGGCAATTTATGTGTGGAATCCTGGACTTTTAAAATTTTCAAATCTCTTAGAGTTGTTTCATCCCAAATAAAATTAGAGCGATTTTTTTTTTTAGCAACTTACCTTTCTCAGGTTTTTCCAAAGTTTTCATGGAAACAAGACATCTTTGCATTCATATTTTGCTCGCTTTAACATTTAGTGTATGGTTAAATTGTGTCGTTACAAAACGTGACTACATGTGTTCAACAAATACAGCTGACTCTTGGTAAACACAGGCTGACTGGTGGAAATAGTTGTGTGCAGCAAGACAAGGGAGGAATCTACTAGCTGTGAGTGTTCAGCGTGCTGCATCCTTCAGCGATCATATTTTCTGGATGGTGTGAAGAGAGTTATTTAATTCAATGATTTGAGTTGAATTGGTTGATATAACCAGTGTTGGTTAGGTAGAGGTTGAGAGCTTTTTTTTGTATCAGAATCAAATTTGTCAAAAATAAAGGAAGACACACAACTTCAGATTGAAGGACTCACCCGAGACTCAGAGTGCTATAGTAAAGAGAGACCCAAACCCAGATTCATTAGATACATTAGAAAATCAAAGATAAAGAGAAAATTCTACAAGTTCAATAAAGAAGAGATTATCTGGGGGCCGGCCCGGTGGCGCAGCGGTTTAGTCCGCGCTTGGCAGCCGCGGGTTCGGATCCCGGGTGCCCGCCGACGCACTGCCTGTCAGCCATGCCGTGGCGGCGTCCCATATAAAGTGGAGGAAGATGGGCACGGATGTTAGCCCAGGGCCAGTCTTCCTCAGCAAAAAGAGGAGGATTAGCAACGGATGTTAGCTCAGGGCTGGTCTTCCTCACCAAAAAAAAAAAAAAAAAAAAAAAAAGAAGAGATTATCTGCAGTGGAATGAGAGTCAGATTGATATTCAAGATCGAATCAGTAATGCTGGATACTAGAGGATCATGAGTTGGTAGCTTCAGAGTTCTGAGGAGATGTCACTTTGAATCCTGGACTCAGCCAAATAAATTACCATTCAAACCTAAAGGCAAAATAAAATCATTTTCAAAATTATAAGGACTCGAACTTTGCCACACAGAACCTCCCAAATGATATGCAGTGAAAAGTCTTCCTCCAACACTCCTTTCCCATTTATTACTTAGTGTTCCTTCCTAGAGGTAGCCAGGGTTATTAGTTTCTAGTGTATGAACTACATGTAGTTGATGAATAAACAAATAAATATGAATATATAAATTTGCAGAATTTTAAGCCTACATTGTTTACCCCCCCCCCCCCACACACACACTCGTGAGATTATCACATATGAATGCATAAAGAGATTCTCCTTTCTTCTTTGATAGTTCCATTTTATCTGATTGCAAGTATGTGCCATAATCTACTTAATCAGTTTGGTGTTGACGTATATTTGATTTATTCCAATATTTTCCTATCATGAGCAGTGCTGAATATATAGGACTCTGTAGATATGCCATTTTGCGTTTATAACATTTGTCTGTGGCAAAGGGCATTTGTGTTGATAATTTGGGGAGATATTACCTGATTGCACCCCATAGAGGTGATGCCAGTGTCCACTCATGCCAGCAGAGTATGCAAGTGTGTCTTTCCCTGTGTTGTTACCGATATGGGTTTTTTAAAAATTTTGGTCTTTGTGAAATCTAATAGATAAAAAATATTATCTCAATTTAGTTTTAATTTACCTTTTTTGTATTATTGGTGAGGGTAAACATCTTTTCATATTTCTATTCTCATTTCTTTTCCTGTAAACTTTCTGTTCATATCTTCTACTCATTTTTCTATTAGGTTTTTGATCTTTTTTATTTCTAATTCCAGAGCTGTTTTTATATTAGTATTTTAAAAGATAAATGTTAATAACAAAATATACATGCTGAGTATAGAAAGTGTAGAAAATATATAAAATAAGTCATCTGTAGTCTTGCTATCCGTAGATAATCACTGTTAACTTTTTAGTGGCTGTGCTGAAAAGGAAATAAAAATATCAAATAAACACATTCACAATTTTTTTTCAAATTTATTGGTAAGCTAGGAAAAGCAACTTTTCTCAAACATCATTTCTGATTCATAAGATTGGCACAAATTATGCAGATTGGTAATATCCGGTGGGCATTCTTGGGGAACACTTAATCTTATACGTTGTAGGAGAGTAAATTGGTAAAGGCTTTTGTTTGGTATGTATTAAAGTTTTAAATGTGCTTACCCTTCTTTTCAGCAATTCTGCTTGTAGGTATCAGTTTTGGAGGAATATTCATATTTGTACAAAAGATTTATGTGTAAGTGTATTCATTGCAGCATTGTCTTCGTGGGAAGACTACGCGAAATAGTCATCAGTAATGGGCTAGTTACGTCTGTATAGTGTGGTGAATGCCCAGGGAACAAAAAGGAAAAAGAAATAGTTCCTTGCTTCAAGGAATTTACAGTCTTGAAGGAACTGTTTCTTTGCCTCAACTTCTTGTCCTCCTTGTGTTCGTCCCCGTTCTTTGGTTTAGTTAGTGCTTCATGTCTCCTTATTGACTTTAAGTCCACATCTCTTTAAGGCAACCAGTTTAAAATTTAGAATGGCATGGATGGTCATGGTCTCATGGTCATGGTGATAGAGACACGTGGGAGAAGTTTCTGTATTTAGAGTGGGGCAATATGCAGATACTCCAATCTAATTTAAAGAACTGATATAGTGAATTCTTGTAAGAAGAATCATCACGCTGATGGAATAAGTGACACTGTACATTAAACTTTAGTAAACTCTTGAATCATGTGTTGATCTATGTCTTAGTGTCCTGAGAGAATTCAGGCATGGACTAGGTTTGTGAGAAGAAATTTTGTTTATTTAATTATATTTATTTTTTATTAATAATATATACTTATTTGAAGTTTATTAGCTGAATCATAAATATAGTATACTTTTTTAAATCAGGAAATTCTTTCTAGGAGTCTTAAAATATTTTTTATGCAACACTAAAACATTGGACATTTTTATTGAGCTCATGTACAATTGAATGTTTCCGCTTAATTGCGATTACATTTTTACCCCAGATGATTTTATGGCTCTGTGTTTGCAAAATAAAGAATAATCAGAGGAGTTCCAGAGTGCTGATAGATGGGAAGTGTATTAAGTTAGGGAAGTAATCTTGACATATTTTAAGGCAATGGGAGAGCTAGTGGTCCCTTTTGGATTATGATTTGGGGGGTTTCTTGAAAGGAAGTTTTAAGATTCCCTTAGCCAAGTGAGGACCACAATTTGATGCAGAGTGCATTTAGGGTGCAGCCATAGTGAGCACATCATCTTGTCTCCATCTCATCTTTATTCTAATGCCAAGCCCTAGACTGAGAGAAGTGAGAAAATGGGAACTCAGCCATTTCAATGCTACCCAGAAATTTGTGCAGAATTATTGCATGGTGGTGTTGGGAAGGCCCTTGGGGATTAGATAGTGTAGTACTTGCCTTTTCCAGCAAGAGAAACTTGATTTCATTTTATAATTAATGTGCTTATATCTGCAATAAATTCTTAACTGTTTAGGCTTTAACTCAAATGATCAGGGAGTGGAGCTGATGAGCCCAGGCCAATTTTGGCATGTTAAACAGCTTCTGCTTTCTTGTTGCTTTCCATTTAAAAAAATAAGATCTAAGTACATATTTTTGTCTTCACAAGCACATAATGTTATTTTGCCCCAGATTTTTTTAGTCCTCTTACCTCTGCCTGGCTTCACCTAAAATATATGACCATTTTCTGCAGTGAACCCATGTCATTGGGTCTTTGCTCATGCTTCTTGATGCCCTGTTTTGTAAAGTCTGGTGTGCAGGTAGCTGTATCAAAATCGTGGCAGTGGGGGTGAGGTAGAGGGATTTGAGGATTCTCCATTAAAAATCAGAACCCAGATTGAGCCTCAAACCTCTGAAATGTATTTTAAAAGAATCCAAGGTAATTCTGATGCAAGCTAAAATTTGAGGGCATCCTCTCCAGTGGCTCTGAAAACTCCAGAGCTCAGATCTTTAATGACTGGATTTGCATCCACCAAACTTTATACGCTCGGCATCTTGAACAGATTTTAATGTTCTTTTTTAGCTCCAGTTATAGTAAACTTGGATACCTCCTCTCCTTAATTTAACATCCTCCCAGGATCCCATTCAGATGCCATTGGGCTAGAAAGGATTTTAAGGCATTTCAAATTATTATTCAATGGGCTATAAATGTGAACTAGTTGGGAGATTATATAATGGGACCTTAATGCCATTCTGAATGTTTTCCTGCTGTTTAGGTGAAAAAGTATACAAAAGTTGAAACTTACTTCCCATTCTAGAATTTGGAAGTAAATAGAGCTAAATTATTTCAAATTGTCATCAACAGTTTCATGGGTAATATAATAGGAGACTTATTCCAGCTGTTGCACAATAGTTACTGTAATAATATAAAATTTATCAGGAATAAAGGAAGAAACATAACTTCCGACTGAAAGGGGCCTACCAATACCACCAAGTTTAGATGTGGATTAAGGGAGACCAAGGCACATTGTAGAGGAATATTAGGAAATCAGTGAGAAAATGGTGAACTCTTTGTGAGAGATTATCTACACTCCATTCCAATGGCAGTGCAGTGTGGTTAGGTTAAGAGGACCTTGGAGAAGCATAAGAATTAAATGTAAGCTATCCCAAATGGCAGAAATAAAATAACCAGTGTTATCTACTCATTCACTTTGTAAGAATTTAGATGTCAAGAGTACTGCAAAATTGATTAGCATCAACAATCAAAAAACGTTAACATGCTAAGAGGAGTGGCCAGGCAGATAATTATATCAACTAATCTGATTAGTGCAAATGGTCTATCTCCATTATACTTAGGATTTATATGTATATAATAGCAACTAAAATGTGATAGGTACATTTCCATTATAAAAGTATTATATTACCAGCAAATATTCGTGGGCTTAGTTCGTAGATAGGCAGTTCAATTATTGACAGAGGAACTTATGTATAATTAGCATAGGGTCTTTGTGTTGTTATCTGACTCTGGTAATATGCTTGCAGATAAAGTAAATAGATCTTCAGAATTTCATTACAACACAATGGAAAGTCTCTGTAATTTATTATGAAAATAACAATTATGTATAAATATAATTAACAAGGTATAATGGTCTAGTAGTTCATTGTGGAAATATCTGCCTTTTTATAAATTTAATTATTTAGTGCCCTGTTTTGTCTACCAACATGAATAATTCTTGTGTCTCTGTAGATCTCTAATTAGGATTTTGTCAGTTCAGAATAGGTGGTTCTAATTAGTAATGTTTTAAGAAGTGTTGAATTGGTATCTTAAGATGAAAGTTCCTATGTAGAAATTTTTCTAAGCAGAACCTAATTATTTCTCGTTAGTAAGATAGATTCATGAATATGTCAAGCTGATTTTTCTAAATCATTATTTAAAATGTAACAAATTGAAAAGGATATTGTGAATTTTTTTTTTTAGTATCTTTTTTCTGGTATGACTTACATGCCATAAAATTCATCCAAAGGTACAATTCAATGATTTTTAGAACATTTACAGAATTATGCAACCATCACCACAATCCAGTTTTAGAACATTTCCATCATCCAAAGGGGTCCCTGATACCCATTTGCAATCACTCTGTTCCTACCCCCCGTCCCAGGCAACCGTTAATCTACTTTCTGTTTCTATAGATTTGCCTTTACATTTCATGTAAATGAAATCATATAAAATTTGGTCTTTTGGGTCTGGTGTCTTAAACTTAGCATAATGTTTTTGAGATTCATCCATGTGATAGCATGCATCAGTAGTTTGTTCTTTTTTCTTGGTGAATAATAAACCATTGTTTAGATAGATCACGTTTTGTTTATCTGTTCGTCAGCTGATGGGGATTTGGATTGTTTTGACTTTTCAGCTATTGTATGAACGTTTGTGTACAAATCATTACGTAGATATATATTTTCATTCCCCTTGGGTAGATACTTAGGAGTGGAATTGCTAGGCCACATGGTAAATTTATGTTTAATATTTTAAGAAACTGCCAAATTCTATTCCAAAGGACTGCACCAGTTGACATTCCCACGAGCGACGTATTATTTCTCCACATCCTCAACAACATTTGTTATTGTCTCTTTTTGGTTGTAACTATTCTTGTGGCTGTGCAGTGGTATGTCATTGTAGTTTTAATTTGCATTTCTCTAAGGACTATGTCGAACATCTTTTCATGTGCCATTTCATAGCCATTCATGTATCGTCTTTGGTGAAATGTCTGTTCAAACCTTTTGCCTATTTTAAATTAGGTTTTTTTGTCTTTCTACTGTTTCGTTTTAAGTTCTTTGTGTGCTCTGGATGTAAATTCTTTGTCAGACATATGATTTGCTAATGTTTTCTGCCAGTCTGTGAGTTTCTGTTAATTTTCTTAATGGTGTCTTTTAAAGCCAATTTTTGTAAATTTTGAACAAATTAAGTTCATCACTTTTTTTTTCTTTTATGGAACGTGCTTTTGGTGTTGTATCTAAGAATGCTGTGTCTAACTCAAAGTCACATAGACTTTGTTTTCTTCCGTAGTCCTATAGACTGTGTTTTCTTCCATAATTTCAGTTTTCACATTAAAGTTTATGATTCATTTTGAATTAGTTTTTCTGTATGATGTAAGAAAAGGGTCTAAATAAATCTCTTTGCGTGTATATATCCGATTATCTCTCAGTGCCATTTGCTGAAAAGACCATATTTTCCTCATGAAATACCATAGAACTTTTGTCAAAAGTCAATCATAAGTGTTCACTTTTGAACTATCAATACTCTTCTTTTTATCTGTATGTTTATCCTAATGTCAGTACCATACTGTCTTGATTTATACAGCTTTATAATATGTTTTGAATTCAGGAAATGTGAGTCTTTAACTTTGATTTCCTTTTTCAAAACTGTTCTAGCTATTCTGTACCCTTTGCATTTTTATATAAATTTTAGGATCAGATTGTCAATATCTGCAGAGTCTGCTGGGACTTTGATAGAGATTGTGTTTAAATATCAATTTTGGGAGAGTTATCATCTTAAACAATATAAAATGTTTTTTTTTTTTGCCATCTGGAAATGATTATTACTAGAGCAGTCATTTAGGGATATTTTTGAATGCTCTGTTGATTAATAAGGAACAAAATTAGCTACTGATAGCGCATATTATAGTGGACCAGATTTAAAATTCGTAAAGGATTTGTGAGAACAGGTCATCAAAGCCACTCATTTGGAGGTATACAGTGGGTTACAAAATAGTAAGTTACACAATTAGTATCTCTTCAAGATTAAGACGTGAATCCAGGTATCAGACTCCAGTACTGTTTCATATATCCCACTACCGTGAAAAAGACCAAAGTTGTTATGTCGCGGTTCAAATCAAGTAAACAAATAATTACATACAAACTAACAAAATCCAAATCAACCTTTCGATTTGATTTAAAGTAAATTTAATTACAAACATTCAGAGTTATTTTCTAAATTTGTATCCAAATTATTGTGTGTTTGTTTAAACAGCCAAGAATTCCAGTGTAGTACCTTTTATTAAAAACCAAATCAATATGCTTTCTTTGGTAATGTGAGTTCAGAGAGATGTCTTCCGGCTATAGGAATCACGATTCAGAAAACATTAGGGAAGTAAAGGCCATTAGTAGTTAATCTTTTGTTGTTAGTGCCATTGAGTCGATTCCAACTCTTTAGTGACCCTCTGTACCGCAGAGTGGAACCCTGCCCGGTCTTTTTGCGCCATCCTCTCATCTTCCAGCGCTGTATCAGACAATGCTCCGCTGTTATGCATAAGGTTTTCATGGCTGGTTTTTTTGGAAGTGAGTGGCCAGGTCCTTCTTCCTAGTCTGTCTTAGTCCAGAAGCTCCGCTGCATGGTGACCCTGCATTTGATATACCCATGGCACAGCTTTCAGCATGACAGCAATTGCTCAGCCTTCACAGTATGACAACCAACAGACAGGTAATGTGGTTCCCTGACTGGAAAACAAACCCAGGCCGCTGTGGAGCACTGAATCTTAACCACTAGACCATCAGAATTGGCCAGATAGTTAATCTTTAAGACATTAATTTAATAATGATATAAAGAAGCCTAGTAAAGGATAGAAATACTGTATTTAGTTAATTTCGATAGATGATTTTCCACATTTTAGAAGTTCTTACAC
Organism: Tapirus indicus; assembly: GCA_031878705.1. Lineage (NCBI taxonomy): Eukaryota > Metazoa > Chordata > Mammalia > Perissodactyla > Tapiridae > Tapirus > Tapirus indicus. The sequence goes on from CM062925.1 coordinate 47,169,065, forward strand.
AGGAGTGTGTCATACCCTGATAGCATCTTAGAATTGATAAATTTGACATGAGGGCACTTGTGGACTTGATGTCATTTTAGTAAGTGAATGTTTATGAAGGCCTAGTTGGAACTGTTGTCCTGGAAAAACTTGGCTCAGGAAATGAAAGGGAATGATGTCTGAGTAGTTGTATTTAAATCTTTGGTTTTAAATAATAATGTATGGAAGTATACACAGGAAGGCTTTATAGTTTTTTTCTTTAAATGTGCTTAAATTTTTCTTCTGCTTAAATTGACTACAGGTCAGGATTAAACTACATTTTCATCCCTGTAAATCTTATATTAAATCTGAGCTTTAAGGAATGAAATGATGGCCCCAAAATTCTATTAGGAGAGATGCTTTAGAGTTGGCAGAGGAAATTGGACAAGACATACATATGTATACCATTTGAAAGTTAGGTCCAAATCTTAGCTGGTAAAATAGTAAATTATACAAATATATTTGATAACTAATTTAATTCCCATGATTGTTTATTTTGCATTTTCAGTTTCTATAGTTCCTTCTCCTTATCAGGATCCAAGAGTTTATGTAATCTGTGTGAACTGACATGACCTTCCTATGAGGGAGGTAGAGTCATGAAGGCGGTCAGTGGGTGGAAGGATAAAAGAGGAGAATTAAATCCACTGATGCATATTTAGAGTGTGTTTTAAGCTTAAGATTATGGAAACCCTTTATTTCTATTTGAAATGCTTTTGGAGTAACATACTAAAACGTCCTTGGGGATAGCCTAACACTGCACATTAATATGGTTAAAAGGTCTCCAAAGCATTTGCCTAAAGTTAGCTCAGTTGTAGTATTTTAGTTAAGTGTTCTAATAACTTGGCTGCTCTTGCCTTTGGCTGTGGAGTCTCCACAAGTGCACAGTGTCCAATTTTTGGGTGCTTGGTCACATGGTCTTACGTGTTCTGAACTATTAATAACTCACCATAGGCTTGTAAGAGAATACATCAGACTCTATAAAGGAACTGCATAATCAACTGTCTACTTAATCCTTCTCTCGTTTCTTTCCATTACCTATTCCTCTAGAAGATACACATTCAGTCCTGTATTCTATGCTTATATCCCTTCCTATTCCCGAAATTCTGAAATGGATTTCAATAAATTAGTCGTGGAGAGTTAAAAAATAATACAATATAAGTGAAAGAGAAAACAGCGGAGGCCCACCATAATATAAATGGTTGTAATCATGATAATAACATAGGTTTTACAAATACTTTACAGTTTACAAATTGCATTTACAAAATCTTCTGGTTGTAGTATGTCTACACATTTTTAGAAAAGAAGCAACCTGGTCAAACAAATGCTTATATATGAATCTAATTTTTATAAACTGAATTATATTTTAAGGGTCCTATAGGATGTAGCTGTGTAAGGGAAACCTATTGTGATTTTTTTGTAAATAAAATAACAACCCCTAATTTAGTGTCACTTTCTTAGAACAAATCTCCATGGAAATGCCTGATGCTTTACCTTTTAATAATTTGGGATACTCATTGTATGTTTTGAAAGTTTTCATAAACTTTACATATAAAAAATAAGAACAGCTTTCTATACCATGGCTGTAGTAGATAGTAAATGACAAGAAACATACCTGCAAGAAATAGAAAGGTACTCTAGTCTTCCACTAATCATACCCATAAGGGCAGGAAGCAAGTGATACCTCCACCTTTTTCTTTATTAAATCAGTAAAGAAAAATCAGTGAATGGACATGCACTGTTTCTATCTGCATCAGTTTAAAAAAACAAAGGCTTGAAGCCCAGAATATAATAGCTACTGTTTATTAAGCACTACTATATGTCATACTCATACTGCCATAAGATATGGCTGATTTTCATAGAAACCCACTAAGATACATACTTTCACTCAGTTTTATAGATAAGGATGCTGAAGCTCATGGAGATTAACTGAATCACCCAAATCAGGCCACTAGTAAGGCTTGGAGGTGAAATTCAAAGCTGCATGTGTGTGTGCGTGTATATATGAAATAAAAATATTTAGTTGCTTCACTTTCACTTATCAGAGATATATAACATTCACATCATTTTAATTCTTTGATCCAAGGTATGGGATAGAAATTGACATAGAGTAGATATAGGCATAGAATTTGGCATAGTAGAAGTTACTGATTTTTAATGTAATATATCTTCTCTTTCTGCATCCAGTTCATGTCTTGTATTAGTATGCTTATAGTTTTAAAGCAAGAAATTAGAACACAGTAGAGGGATTTTCTTTAAAATATGCCTGACAAAGTCCAATACCACTTCTAGAAGCAAAGAATTTATTAATTTCACCTGCCAGTTTCATTGTTGGAGAATTCTGTTATTGGAAAACCCTGGCATCTTGGAATTAATTTTGATTTTGGTCTTTGGAATATACAGAATGCTTTATCTCTTTTGGGATAGAGATCATTGACAATGGCAACAACTACAAACAACAGTGATAATTTGTGAATCAATTAAGATTGGGGCACTGTTCCTGTGGGGGTTTTTTTTTGGTGAGGAAGACCAGCCCTGAGCTAACATCCATTGCCAATCCTCCTCTTTTTGCTGAGGAAGACTGGCCCTGGGCTAACATCTGTGCCCATCTTCCTCTACTTTATGTGGGACACCACCATGGCATGGCTGACAAGCAGTGCGTTGGTGCGTGCCCGCGATCTGAAGCCACGAACCTGGGGCTGCCAAAGCACGAACTAAACCACTCTGCCACCACGCCGGCCCCTTCCTTGTGGTTTTTAATAGTTACATGATTATTTTTTACAGTGACTCTGTGAAGAAGGTGTTATTACATCCATGTTGTTGATTAGGAAGTTGAGTAATTTGCCTAAAGTTGCCAAGGAAGCAAGCTGGGAATCAAATCCAGATCTGCCTGATTTCAGAACTAATACTTGTCATAGAAGTGGTTTGAAGACTGGGTTCTGCAGAACTATACAGTTCTGAAGTATTGTCTCAGGAATTGCCATGTTTCAGGTTTTGGGGTAAAGTGAAGTGAAGGGAAGTGTTAGGGGTAGAAAGTAAACTCCAGTCTCTTCAGCCTAATTTTGATGTGATCAGCTCCATTGTTTTCTGTTTAATATATTATCACTTTCATATAATGTTTGGTTTGAAAACGTGTCCAAGTGGAATAAAAAAGTTTAAAAACTATTGGAACTTACACTTCCAGCCATGATGAAATAGGAACTAGAAAATCAGACAAAATATATAAATCAGTGGTTTTTCAGGCATTGGATGAAAGGTAGCACATGGCTGTAATCCCCGAGAGAAGAAATAAGTGAGTAATCTGTGCTTATGTCCCAGTTTACAGCTTGAGAGCGGCTCTAGGCTGCAGCACTGAAGGGAAGAAGGAGCCTGGCGTTCTTGTCGAAATGAAGAGGCAGGGTTTGGATTTGAGAGAGGCCAAGGAAGATAAAATTTGCAGAAGAAATACTAAAGAAGAGGAAGCAGTGCATAAAGAGAGCCCTCATGATCTGTAGAGGTTTCCTCTGGAGTATTTAGCTGAATACTGATCTAATTACATTTGTAGAACATTCCACCCAACCACCCCAGAATACACATTATTTTTCCAGTGCACAGAGCATATATTCCAATATAATGCCTTATTCTAGGCCATAAAATATGTTTCACTAATCTTAAGGGGAATGAAATAATACAAAGTGAGTTTTCTCCAACCAAGTTAAATTAGAAATCAATAAGAGAAAGATATTTGGGAAATCCTCAAATATTTGGAAATGAAATAATATACTTCTAGATAACATATAGGTCAAGGAATAAGTCACAAAGGAAATTAGAAAATATTGGGAACTGAATGAAAATGAAATACATCATATCATAATTTGTGGAATGCAACTAAAGTGGTGCATAGGGGAATATGTATAGCATTAAATACGTATAAAAGAAGAAAAAAGATCTCAAATCAATGACCTGAGCTTATAAAGAAAGTAGAAAAAGAAGAGCAAATAAAACCCAAATTAAGCAGAAGGAAGAAATAAAAATGAGTTAATATCAATGAAAAACAGAAAAGAACAATAACAGGAAAAAAATTACTCAAATCAAAAGTTGGTGCATTGAAAAAATAAAATTAATTGATAAACTTCAGATTCATCAAGGAAAAAAAGATAGAAAACACAAATGCCCAATTTAAATAATTAAAGTGAAGACATCATTACAGATACAACAGACATGAAATGGATAACAAGGGAATATAATGAGCAACTTTGTGACAATAAATTCAGCAACTTAGATGAAATAAACAAATAATGTGAAAACCACAAAACACCAGAGCTCATGAAGAAAAATTGGTAAATCTGAATAGCATTATTTCTAATGAAAAATTAATTTGTAGTTAAAAATCTTTCCACAAAGATAACCCCAGCCAAAGATGGCTTACCTCATGAATTCTGTCAAACATTTAAGGATGAAATAATACCAACTCTACATAAACTCTTCTAGAAAATAATAGAGGAGTGAAACTCCACATAATTCGTTTTATGGGGCAGTTTTATCCTGATTCCAAACTAGACAAAAACATTACAAGAAAACTACAGACCAATATCCCTTATGAATATAGTTGTCAAAATCCTTAACAAAAATTTTGTATGAATCAAATTTAGCAACATATAAAAGGCATTTCTCCCAGTAATCTAAAGTTGCTTTGACATTTAAAAATCTGTAGAATTCACCATGTTATCAGAATAAAAAGGAAAAAAACATGGTCATCTTAGTAGATACAGAAAAATAATTTGACAAAATTAAACAGTCATTCATGATAAAAGCTGTCAGAAAACTAAAGTAGAAGGAAACTTCCTTAACTTTATAAAGGGCATCTATGAAAACCATACAGCGAACACCCTACTTAATCGCAGAATACTGAATACTTTCCCCTAAGCCATGGAACAAAGCAAGGATGTTACTATTCATATTCTTCATCGTAATTGAGGTCTAGTGCAATAAGGCAAGAAAACTAAATAAAAGGCATTCAGATTGTAAAGGAAGAAGCAAAATTGTCTTTATTCCTAGATAACATGATGGTTTATGTAGACCATCCTAACGAGTCGACAAAAAGCAACTAAAATTGATAAGTGAGTTTAGCAGGATTGCAGGACACAAGGTCCATGTACAAATATTGATTATATTTCTTTATAATACCAATGAATGATTAGAAATTAAGAATTTAAAAATAGCATTATTTTATGTATATATAAATATACGGTATATATATTATTATATACCATATTATACCATCAAAAATATGAAATACTTAAACATAAACTTGTCAAGATATGTGCTATACCTGAATACCGAGAATTATAAAACATTGCTGACAAGTTAGAGAATACCTAAACAAGTGAACTATACCAAGTTTATTAATCAAAAAACTCAATTTTGTTAAGATGCCAATTATTCCCAAATTGATTTATAGATTTCACAAACTCATAATTTAAAAAAATCAGACTTTTTAGGTAGAAGTTGACAAGCTGATTTTAATATTTATGGAATTGCAGAGGACTTGGAAAAGCCAAAACAATTTTGAAAAGAGCAAAGTTGGCAGTCATACACTATCTTACTGAAGCAATACTGTAAAGCTTCAGTAAAGAAGATGATCTGGTATTAATACAAAGTCAGACATATAGAACATAACAGAGAGTCCGGAAATACATCTACTTGTGTATGGCTAATTGATTTTTAATTAAGTTACCGACATATTCAATGGGGGAAATTCTACTCTCTGACAAATGGTACTAGAAAAATTAAATATCCTTATGGAAACAATCTTGACACCTGCCTCACACCAGCCACAAATATTAATTTGAACAGATCATAAACCATTAGGAGAAAAATTAGGAAATAATCTTTACTACTTTGGCATAGGAACAAAAAACATTTTAGGTAGGACACAAAGCTATAACCATAAAAGAAAAAAATTGATAATTTGGACATCTTCAGTATTAAAACCTTCTTTTCAAATGACACTGACATGAAAATGAAAAGAAAATATCTAGAGTGGGGGAAAATATTTGCAAAAGATATATCTGATAAAGCTCTTGTTTCCAGAATATATAAAGAACTCTTCATTATAAGAAGTCGGACACAGTTAAAAATGGGCAAAATATCTGAGCAGACAGTTCACTAAAGAAAATATTCAGAAGGAGAATAAACTCATGAGAAAGATGCTTAATATTATTACTTATTAAAGAAGTGCAAATTAAACCACAATGAAATACCACTATACACCCAACAGAATGACTAAAATTAAAATGACTGACAATTTTCAAAGCTGGCCAGTATATGGAGCTACTAAAACTCTCATAAACTGGTGGAATGAGGCAAAATGGTAGAATCACTTTGGAAATCAATTTGTCATATTCCTATAAAGTTTAACATACTAACCATTTCAACTAGCAATTTCACTCCTAGGTGTTCGCCCGAGAAATAAAAACAAACGTCCACATAAGGGCACTCAAATGTTCACAGTGGCTTTATTCACAAGAGTCCCAAACTGGAAAACAAATTGTGGTGTATTCATGCAGTATTCATGAATACTGCTCGGCAAAAAAAGTACTAATTCATTCTACAAAATGGATAAAGGATGGAAGCTAAATACAAACCCCTACATTTGTCTAATTCTAATTCCATTTGTATGAAATTCTAGAAAAGACAAACAAAAACAAAACCCAGAAAAACCCAAAACCAAAAGCAACAGACCGTACTTCCTCATCTTGCAGTCTTTCACCTGTGACAACCTGATCACCTCTGATTACTCCTCCTGTGCTCCCAGAGTAAACATCACAAATGTCTTTAACAATTCCCTACCCTTCTGAGGGTGGTGGTCCAGGTGTAGTCTGATAGAAGTCATAGTGAAACCATTACCTTTCTTAACCTGGACCATGCATCTCAGGTGATGCAGTCTGAGATTGTCTTAGCTTGTTTAGCTTACATTTCATATTACCTTCTTTTACAATTCTTTTTAAGATTCAAGAAAATAATGATTATTTATTGTAAAGTATTAAAACAATGCATAAGTAAATGTATAAAGTGAGAATCCCCAATCCCCAAACCCTCTAGAGGGTACTTCAGATATCAATTTGATGTGTTTTCATCAAGATCTTTCCTAAGGACTTATAGACGCTGTATATAAATATGATGCAGGTGTTATTGAGGGCCTTCTGCCCCTCAGATCTTCAGGAAATTCCTTGAAGCCCCACATTCCTTAGCTCAGGAGGATCTAAGGCCCTAACTCAAGATTTCTATTAGAGCTTGGGATAAAGACGAAGAGTGGGCACCCTTTCTGAGCTCCCTCCCTCGCTGCTGCATCTGCACCTACTGCCTTTGTTTGCTTCATGACAACCTGCATAGAAGATTTCAGCTGCTTCACTGTTTTCCTCCAAAATATATTCACACCAATCATTTCAGGAATTCTAGGAAATTCAGATAAGACTTAGGGAATTGTGGAACAGAGATACATTCAAGGGCCTTCTAGTACCTCACTGTCTCTCAAGCTTTCTCCCCTATCCATCTTCACTTTCCCTCCCTCTTTTCTTCCAGGATTGTTTCCAGATGTTCTGAATTCTTCATCCTCTGTTACAGACTGTTTAGCTTCCCCTTTCTTTCATCCAGGAAGCTTTCTATATAGAATCCATCAAGGTACATAGCAAAAACAAAGGCCCTTTAATCAACCAGACTCCCTTTTTAGGAGTCAACTTGAATTATCCCCTTGTCTTTTTTGTTTTGTTCTCTGTTCCATATATGTGGAAGAGAAGATGTTTCATGTGGATTATTTTGGCCCTATTTTTCTTCAGATTAAGGGAACTACAAGAAAATAGGTTTCTTAATTCCCAAAGAACACAGTGATCTGAAAAGTTGTTCCAACATATCATACATATATTTTCAAATTTTGGTTAAGTGCTTTAAACACTTGTTTACATCGCATCAGAACTTGTAAGAACCAAGAACTGTTATAATTCTTGTGTTATCAATGATGCCCCATGACATCACTGTAACTGTCATTACTGTCTCCACCATCCTCCCAGTTGTTACCAACCTCTTATCTACATTTCTGGAGATTACACCATTGTCATATGTTGTGTGCCATGGTGAATTTTTATTTTTGTATTGAGATTTTCTAAATGAATGTTTATAAAAACATTATCCTTTTAGGAAAATTTCATTCTTATGATTTTTTGGAGTGTGTAGATAGGTAGATAGATAAATAACATTTCTGATTTTTTCATACATTTAATTTTCCATTTATAATATAAATGGGATTACATATTACACGTCTTCTCTAACTTTTTGTACTTGTTAATTGACTGTTAGGAGATCTTTATTCATTTTAGATATTGATATTTTATTGGCTAGATACATTACAAATATCTTCTCCAAGTCTGTAGCCTGGAGATCATTTCGTGCCATTTGTATAAATTTACCTTTTTAAACAGCTATATTATATTCCATAATATGAGAGCACAATAATTGATTTAGACTGCTAATATAACTTCTTGGTTAAGAGCAAGAAGCTCCGCTATCTATTATCTTTGTTACTTAGGATAAGATATTTAGTCTCCCTGACACTCTGTTCATATTTAAAGCAAGGAAAAATATTTCCTACTTTGTATGGTTGTAGTTGAGATTAGAGAAAGAATGCAAGTAAATTACTCCAGTTTAGGATTTCTCAACCTCATCACTAATGGATAGGGGCAGATAGGGTATAATTTGTTATACCAATAGGGTAGATTTGGGTATAATTTGTTGTGGGGGGCTGTTTTGTGCATTGTAGGATATTTAACAGCATCTTGGCCCCTACCCAGTAGATGCCCACTTGTGACAGGCAAAACTGTGTCCAGACCTTGCCAAATTCTACACACCCCCTCCCTGGAATGAAAGGCATGGTCAGTCACACCCAGTTGAGAACCTCTGCTCTAGAGAAGAGCCTGGCACCTGGTATCAAGTCTGATCCATGAAGCTGGACATATGCACAGTGAACTTCTCTGGAATGCTCTTTACATGGATTTCATTATGGGTGGCTCTTTCTGCATTTGTGCCTGGTATTGGCCATTAAGAAAGATTTCCATATTGCTAGGCTTTTAGGTTGGTGCCATTTTTACACTAACACAAATTATAATAATTTCACAATATACAATCAGTTACATAGAACTTTGCACACAAATGTGAGTATATCTGCCAGGGATATTTCTGGAAAAGGTATCTTTGAGGGGGAGGAAAACAGGGCTCGCAGTATTGAAATTTTGATATTTTCTACCAAAGCACTTTCCAAAAATGCTAGACCAATTTACACTCTCACCAACTGTACCTGAGTACCCTTTTCCATAGTGAATATTAACATTCTTTTTATATTCAAACATATTTTATGAATTTTTAATGTTTCTTTCCATAATTTGCCTTTCTTCTTGGATTGCATGCGTATAATCTTTGCCCATTTTTCCATTAATCTTTTAGTCATTAGAAGTTACTCCTAGATCTCCAATTAAAAAACTATGCAAATAGACAGAAAATCACAGAGATTAATATAGCTAACACCCAGATTTTATGAAGGTTAACATTTTACTTTTTTGCTTATGGTCTTTATTTTTAAATTTTTCACATAATGTTGAAGCCGTTATGGTAGTCTTCCACCAACCAATTTCTTTTCTGAATCCCCAGATGTAACCACTATTCTCAAATTTGTATACATATTTTCCATCCATATTTTAATAATTTTATTAAATATGTGTACATCTATAAAAATATGTATAGCATTGTTTTGTATTTTTAAAATTTGCATAAGTGGAATCAGACTGCACAAATCCTTCTAGAACTTGCCTTTTTAAAATTCATTTTGTATTTTTGAGATTTATCCAAGTTGACACTGGCAGTTCTAGTCCATCCTTTAAACTGCAAGGTTTGTTTGAACGCAATGCAGTTTATTTATTCATTCCCCTACTGGTGGATGTTCATTTTCCCACCCTTTTTTTACTTTTTGGAATTGCAGCAATATAATAATCATGTTTTTGTAAGTCTCATGTACATATGTGCAGGAGCTTCTCTTGAGTATATACCTATCAGTAATATTCTGGCTTGCGGGATACACATCTCCATATTTATTATATAATATCAAGTTGTTCTTCATGGTGATTATAATACTACTTCCTCTTGCCAGCTGTGTATTTTCCCACATCCATACCAACAAACTCCTGGTATTGTCAGACTATTATTTTTTCTTCTAGTCCTACTCACAACTCAGTAATTGGTAGAATAAATAGAATTTGTGTGTGTGTGTGTGTGTGTGTGTGAGGAAGACTAGCCCTGAGCTCACAGCCATTGCCAATCCTCCTCTCTTTTTGCTGAGGAAGGTTGGCCCTGGGCTAACATTTGTGCCCATCTTCCTCTACTTTATATGGGACGCCACCACAGCGTGGCTTGACAAGTGGTGCATTGGTCTGTGCCTGGCATCCAAACCTGCAAACCCTGGGCCGCTGAAGTGGAGCACGTGAACTTAACCACTATGCCACTGGGCCAGTCCCAAATAGAAAATTTTTTTAAAAATGGAAAGACCTAACAGTACCATAAACCCACTTGACCTAATTGACACTTCCAGAAAATTAGGTGTTTAATACACGTAGAATAGTCATCAAGATCGATCATATGCAGGGCTGTTAAACTAGTCTCAACAAATTTAAAATTGAAAACATACTCATGTGTTCTCTGGCAACAGTGGCTTTAATGGAAATTGACAACAAAAATATCTAATAGTCAGCATAAATTTGTAAATGAAAAGGTACCCTACTAAATAACACATGGGTCAAAGAAGAAATCACAAGAGAACTTAAAAAGTATTTTGAAATGAATGAAAATGAGAATACAATGTATCAAAAATGGGATGCAAGTAAGCAACACATGGGAAAATTTATAGCATAAAATTCTTATGCTAGGAAAGAAGATAGCTCAATCTTAAATTAGGAAAAGAAGAGCAAATTAAACCCCAAATATACAGAAGAAAGGAAATAATATATACAAGAACAGAAATAATGAAGTTAAAAAAACCTGAAAAAGTAGAGAAGAATACAATTTCTCGAAAGAACAATAAAATTGATGTATCTCTAGCTAGATTGATCAAAGAAAAAGAGAAAACACAAATCATCAATATTAGGAATAAAAGGGAGATATCACTACAGTTTCTTTGAAATTAAAATGATAATAAGGAAATATTATGAACTACTTTATGTCAAGAAAATTTACAATATTAGATGAAAGGGACAAATCCTTGAAAGATACATATTAACAAACTGACTTAAGAAAACAATATAGAACATCTGTGGAGCCCTAAATATAGTATAATTGAATTTATAGTTAAAATTTCTCCCACAAAGACAATTCCAGGACCAGATGGCTTCATTGGTGAATTTTGTCAAACATCTAAGGATGAAATGTTACAAATTCTTTCAAGTAATTTGAAAGGAGAGAATGCTTCCCACACTTTTTTCCCAAAGGAGAAGCCAGCATTTTCCTGATACCAAAAACAGATAAAGATGCTACAAGGAAAAAAAAACTATAGTCTAATTCCACATAATAGAGATAAATAGAGATACTTAACAAATGTTAGCAAGTCAAATCCAGCAGTAGATTAAAAGGATAATACATCATGACCAAAAAGATTTTTATCCCGAGAATACAAGGATGGCTTAACTTTAAAAATATCAGTGTCATTTACTTCCTGAAACAAATGAAAGAGAAAAACTATATGACAATGCCAATAAATGCAGAAAAATAATTTGACAAAATTCAACATTCACATAAGATAAAAACACTCGGCAAACTAGGAATAGACTGTACCTACTGAAACCTGTTAATGCATGTCTACGATAAAACCCATGGTAAACATCATTCTTAATTGTGGAAGGCTGAATATTTCCCCCCTATCTTCAGGAATAAGACAAAGATTTCCATTCTGACCACTTCTATTCAACATTGCACTGGAGATCCTAGCCAATACAATAAGCAAAAATAAATTAATTAAAAAATTAAAGACATGTAGATAGAACGAGAAGAAGTAAAATTGTCTTTATTTGCAGACAACATAATCATATACATAGAAAATCCTAAGGAATCTATAAAATAGCTACTAAAACTAACAAATGAGTTTAGAAAGGTCACAAGATGCAATGCCAATAAATGAACCTGTGTGTCTGAGAGACAGAGGGAGGGACGGGGGAGGAGGGAGAGAAGGGAAGAGAGACATATAGAAAGAGAGAGAGGGCACTTATCAGTTCTTTCTTTTCTCCTTTTCCTCTAGCATCCTCCTACTCACCCCTATCAGGTGCACATACTATTTAGCTTACTACATGTGCAACTTGAAGGAGATACACTTTTCAATATTATTGTTACTAATCAGAGTAAAGTTTGAGGTAACTAAAACAGAATAACTTCTTTCTTACATAACTTTCTTACACAACTGTATAACCTAGTCATTTATTTTAATTCCTAAGGAGTTTCAAGATTATTTTCTTCTCTTCAAAGGGATAGTTGAGCACTGTTGAGATGCAGAGAAAAATTTAAGTCAGGGTTTAAAAAGCAAGATCGTAATTTTTCAACTTATGATGCTATTTATTGTATAAATAACAGTGCATTTCAACAATAAAATTAAACTCTTACCATTTCAAAGTATTATCAATAAATAAAGTTGTTTCAAAACCCACTCTGTAGTAACTCAATAAAAGTATTTCTATTAATTTTATGGCCTTTGAGGTCTGTTTTTAAATTTAATGAAAGTGTATTTTTAATAAATATATATCGTTTATAATAACATAGGGCAGATCTGGCTTATCATCTTGCGTAGTATCTTGATCTACTTGTAAATGGTCATATTTCTATTCATGGATAATAGTATATATATAATATATAATATAATTAGCATATATATACTAATTAACTGGATTTTAAACTTTGTGTCTTTCTTCTTTTTATATGTATAGAATAATAAATACATTTATCCTTTTTCTTTGCACTTGTACTGAATTTCAAATAACATAACATTTTCTAGATGAACTTTTCTCAGTTTGTAATAATTAACCTCAGTTTGTTGAAATAATTAATTTCAGTTTGTCTGTAGGAGTGGTCTGTGTCCTTAATAATTAAGAGTCTAATTTAGTAAAACATATGTCTTCAACTCTTTAAAGCAATTTACTCTGGCATATCTGAATTAGTGAGAATTGTCATTCATATGTATTCTTTTGGGTAGTTGTTGACTTAAACCTGAAAGGATTCATACCTATATATGGATTTGAAGTCTACATGTTGGATAAGTTGAATAAATAATAAGTCACAGATAAACTGTAAGACCAAAAGAAAGCATGAGGCAATTCTTGTAACTCCATATTGTGTGGGTGGTATGATTTTTAGGCCTCTGGTTTTGCTTATTTTCTGTAAGAGACCCTACTAATAGTCATAGCAAAGGAAATATACCAGGCTTTTATGTTGAATTGAAATCTTAATTATCTAGAGATGAAGTCGTTAGTATTCTGTAGGGTGGAACACAGGAATAGTTTACTTTCTATAGAGATTTATAGTTGTATAAAGTGCTTTCACATATATCATTTCATTTAATGGACAGGAAGCTGTTACTTGTAAGGGTTGCTTTAATTTCACTCTTAACATTGCCTTTGTCCTGGCTCCCAAGGCTGAAAGTGAACCAAAGTTGGCATAAGTGCCCTTAAACTAGTGAGTGGTGTTTAAGAAAATTAATCCAAAGTATAGAATATATTTTAAAATATTACAAAGCCCCAGTGTCTGTGAAGATCAGGCTTTTAATGTTACAATGGAGCCTATTTAGCTTTATTTCCTAGTTTTGGTTTACTATCCAAGCCAGTAGATAATAATTCTGACATCACTATTGTTAAAGGCCAGTATTTACTGACTGCCCATTATGAAAAGTAAAGTGTGATTTATGTACTTCATTAAAACAATTTGTAGCTCTTCTCATCTTAAAGCTTATTATCAGAAGAAAAGGAAACGTAATGTGGCGGAAGTGGGAGGAAACAGTGCCTGTTGAAGGAAAAGGTTACTTTGAAATTCTGTTTTCTGTACTGTTCCCTGTGTACATCTCCCTCTGATGTGTGTTAGTCTGTAAGATTCTTTGGTAACTAAGGTGCTCCCATCTCAGAAGCATGTGGTGGGATGCTCAGTGAAGTCATTATGAAGAACCGTATGTCGTTCAAAATCTACTGGTCCAAGGCAGCTTCAATTTTCAAACGAATTGCAGGGTACTGCACCTTTCTTTTTTGTGTGTGTGAGGAAGATGAGACCTGAGCTAACGTCTGTTGCCGATCCTCCTGTTTTTGCTGAGGAAGACTGGCCCTGGGCTAACATCTGTGCCCATCTTCCTCTACTTGATATGGGACGCCGCCACAGCATGGCTTGATAAGCGGTGAGCAGGTCCTTGCCCGAGATCTGGGCCTGTGAACCCTGGGCCGCCAAAGTGAAGCGCAGGAACTTAACCACTACGCCACCAGGCCGGCCCCCAACCTTTCCTTTTTCAATTCAGTGATCTCAGATCTTCCATGTTATCTTTTATGAGAATCTGATCAGGACCATTGGCTCTTAGTTTTCTGGGTGGATGAACAATTCAATTATAATTTCCCGAGAATACTTGTTTTTATATTTTCTAGGAAGCATATTTTGAGTTATGCAAATACTTTGGAAGTGTCTGCCTTTTGTAATTAGGGCTTTGGCACTATTCTTTAGAATAGTACATAGTGTTTGTTTTGCACATTATGATTGATGAGAACAGATTACACCATTTATTTCTCAGTAGTCGTGATCAATAGGTCTTAGTATTCCCACACTGACAATGAGAAAAATAAGGACCAATGAGGTTATATTACTTGCCTGATCTCACACAGGTCCCCTGTGATGGAGCAGGTATTGAGTTTGACCTTCCAGTGCCACATCCTTTGCCTTTTCCTTTATGCTTAAGGTTTCTTCTTGATAGGTTGAATTGTATGAAATAGGCAATATATGACTATTTGATCTACAATAAAAAGCAATTTCATATGCCACAACCTAAAAAAACCCCAAATGCAAAAAACCTCCATTTAGCGAAAGCTCATTTTACACGCAGCTAAAACAATAATTTTTTTTAAAAGTTCAATACCTAGTTTGAGGAAAAAAAACTTAGTCACTAATGTTTGAAAATGAAATGCCAGGGCAAACAAGCTTACTTTCAGAGTACTCTTGGCTGCTTTAAATTAAGAGTCAAGTGGACTCAGGAGCCAAAATGTGTGAATTTGAATCCAGGCTGTACTGTTACTACCCTACAGCTGTGTGACCTTAGACAATTTACTTAACCACTCAGTGCCTCTGTGTCTTCACCTTTTAAGATTCAGTAAGTTACTCAGAATGTGTCTGGCATTATTGTAAGGGCTATACATGGGTTTGTTAAATAAAATGGAAATGAAAAATCGAGATAGAAAATGTTTTGGTTAATGCATTAAATAATTTTCCAGACCTTTCAAAATGCTACCTATTAGATATTTTGAAATTAATTAAATGAATGCAGAATATTAAATTAGGTTAACATAAGTAATTGTGTACCCTGTGCAGTTTGTACATTAATTTGTTTAAATAGGTCTGGGAGAAAACATATAAAACTAATTATTCCTTGCATTCCAGGAAATGTCTGTTGGTTGATTGAGCAGTTAAATGAAATTTTCTCACTAACATTCTTTCCCCAAAATTCCTTTCAAATTTTTAGTGCTAAAATGCCATCCAGGAACTGATCTCCAAAAGGACTCTGACAGTTCCCCGTTCAAGTACAGACTTCTCATGGCCAAGTGATCAAAGTAACTATAAAATGCACACCCACAGAGATGATGGGTCAATTTGCTTGTTTTCTTATAGCCTTCAATTTCCTCTACGGCCTTCCAAAATTTCAGAGGAATGCGTAGGAAACAGAAATAAGAAGAGAATGTGTGTGTTTGTAGCCTGCTAGGACCTGTGCTAAGGACTTTCCATGGTCAGAATAAATTCATAATATTGTATAAAAGGCAAATGAAACATTCAGTTTCACGTGTTGACTACCAAATCAAATAAAAAATTAGTTAATTAATTTCAAGCTTGTGAAAGAGCATAAATACTGGCCAAATGGAATTGAAGTCTAAGTAGGTAATGACACAAGAGAACTCCTAACTCTTCAAATAAATCCATGTCTTCTGGTGCAGATATGCAATTTCATCCCAGGTTACTAAGAGAATTTGCAGAGTAGATACTGAACCACTATTACTTGTCTTTTTAAAAGTCTGTATTTTATAACCAAATTATTCTTTTAGATTAATCCACATAGATATCATTTAGGTTGTTTTCTTAATTTGTTAATTATGAGAACTCATTTGCACTGCCGGTCTTGTACTTGCCCTTTCCATTATGTACGTGTGTGAGTATTTCTTTTTGGTGAAACTGCTGAGGTGTTGAGTATGCACATTTTCATTTAAGAGATAGTGCAAAATTACTCTTCAAAGTGTTCGTACCAATTATTCTACCACCAACACTGTTTCAGGGTACCTGTTACTCCACTAACCTCTCAACCCTTGATATTCTCTAGTTTTAAATTTCATTTCCATGTTGATGATTGTAAAATAGCATTCTATTATTGTTTCCATTTTAATTTCCTTGATTATTGGTCAGGTTGATCATTTTTTCTTGTCATCAGCTGCTGGGATTTCCTCTAGTATTATGAATTTCCTGTCATGTAATTTGGGAATTCTCCTACTGGATTACCTTTCTATCTCAGACTTATCTTTAAATAAATTCTTTGTTACGTGTGTTGCAAATATTTTCTTCCAGTCTGCCAAATTTATGTTTTGTCATTAAGTGTTTCTACTTTTTAATGTGACCAAATGTGATAATACTGTCCAATATGACTGCTGTATTGGTGCTTAAGAAGACCTTTCCTTTTCCAAAGTTGTAATCAAATCTCTCTACTATTCTCCTCTTTTAATAGTTTCGTATTGTTGAGTTTCAATAAAAAGCAAGTCGCAGAACGATGCGTAGATTTTGTTGCTATTTATCTTAAAAAGAACTCACAATAGTGTGCATTTTCTTGTGGGTGCCTATATGTGTATGTATACAGAGGTAAAAAAGATCTAGAAGGAATCCGATCAAATTGACAATATTGAATATTTTTGGAGATAGTAAAGGGGTCTGAGATTGAGGATGTCATCAAAGATATCTTTAAACATTGATAATTTTGAAAACCATTTTGATGGAGAGTGCTTGTATATTGCTTGTGTCATTAAAGGTCAGTGTATGTATGTACATATATATTTAATATATTTATATTTATTATGAAAACAGTGCAACTACATAAGAAATTTTTTTAAAGGAGAGAAGTTCATATTTTCACTACTTATAACCTCTGTTATAATTTTGATATACTGCTTTTTATTACCAGTCTGGTTCCTTATGATAGTATTGAGTTGTTTTAAAAGTTCAAATTAAAGACTACCTGCAACTTTTATTATTTTTAAAGAAACTTATCACATGCATTTTACAGTATTGCCACATAGACTTCAGTAAAGTCAAATTTAAAGAGAATATAACGTGTTTTCCCTGAGTATATCATAATTTAGCTTATTATTTCCATAATGGTGCACTTCAAGATGGCTTCCATTTTTTTACATTTTTGGAAAGTGAATATTATCCTATATGGTTGCTGCTTTGTGGTGCTTCTTTAAGAAAATCTTCCCTACTTCAAAGTCATAATCATATCTCTTCCATATATTTTTCTTTAATACTTTTTATGTTGTTGAATTTAATAAAACAAAGCAAGATCTTATTTTGAATGTATCCCAAGAATAAATTACCAGAACTGCAATTACTGAGTCTGAAGGTGTAGGTAACATGGCTGTACAAAAATTTCCCAGAGGGCACTAAATTATGAAGTTAGTGGTGTCACCAGTGAAGTTTGAGGGTACCAGGTTGACTTTGTTTTACCCAAGTATGAATTATAATTTTATATGCTTTTTAAATTGCTGTTTGAAACAGTGAAATTGTGCCTGATTGTTGGAATTTACATTCTTTTGATTACTAGCCAGGAATGGCCATGGTTCCATACCTATTTCTCTGCTTGTTTTCTTCCTTTGTGACTTGTACTTAACATTTATTCATTTGACTGTTAGAGTCTTAGTGATTGTCATGTACAGAATTGATGTTATGTAATTGTATGCATTCAAATGTTTTCTCAATCCATGTTGCATTTTTAGTTGAACTTCAGTTAAAGTTCTCCTCAGCATTTTGAATAACTTTTTTTCTTCTTTTAAGTAAGAGGCTTTGTAGTTATCTTTTTAAAGTAACACTTTAATCATTTGGGATGAGAATATTTAGGTAGATTTCTAACTATTTAAATGAAGGTATCTTAAGAACACTAATATCAACCAGGAAAGAGGTTTCTGGGAAGCATCATGATTCTGTCTTTGACTCTGCCTGTTCAATACTTTTTTAAAAATTTTAAGCACTTGTTTATTTTCAAATTTTATATGGTAGGGTCTGATAACTGAAGATCATACTTGGACCAAAGTTGATTTCAGGAGTGAAAGGTAGAGCAAAAAACATAGGTGAATGGCAGCTTTCTGGTGAAGGCTCCTGGCTCCAACTACTGGAGGTTCCAGTGTCTTCCATGGTGAATAGGATTGTCTTTGGAAGAAAGTACCAATCAAGCTACACTAAGTTCAGTGTATACTTTCTTTGAGAGCTTTGATAATTCAGCTGTTATTTGAAGATCTTTTAATGATGAAAATCAGTTAGCATTATGGATATGCCAGACAGACTCTGTGTTAGACTTGGGTGTTAAGTGGTGAAGCATGTCATGGTGAAGAAAATCTGTTGAGAACTGGAACGTGGCAGCTTCAGGGGTTGGAAGCAGAGCATGGAAGAAACATAGCTGCTGCCTGAGAAGGTGCAGGAGGCAAACTACTGTTCAATGATTTTAATCAATCTCTTAGATAAGAACATTAATATGGTTGTAATTCAGTTTGCAAATGCTAAGAATCTATAAGTAGTTGCTAATTTGTTGGATGATTGAGTCGATATCCAAAAATATTTTCAATATCTTGGCTGCATATAACAATATAAAACTTATAAGAATAAAGGAGAAGTTCTACAATTAGTTTAAATAAAAATTTAGGTGGAATAGAATGGCTTAACTCTTATACTTTATTATAACCAAGATAGAAGATGGAAGTGAAAATTACCCATGTATTATCTGTTTCACAAGAATCACACCCCAGTTACTTTTCTGTTTGTTCATGGTGGATTGCTCTCATGCATTTGATTTTTCCTAATATTTTATTTTCCTTTCAAACGACAGAGATTCCATATATGAATGTTAAAGTTGCAAAATCCATATGTATGTGTGATGTATTTTGAGTTCAGACATTTTCCCCATCTTCCATTCAAATTTATATTGAACTGAATGGTAGTTGTATCTAATTTTTATTTGAGTTGTAAACAAATAAGTCTATTTTTCAGAATGGTTAATTGCAAAGGATACATACAGGTTGTGGAGCTGACAGAGAGAAGTATTCACTTGGAGCTACTGATTTTCAGTTGTCTTACGCCACCATCAGCAGCATTGGGAATAGCTGATCACACCCTCCCTCCTTCTTGATACATGTTTTTATAACTTGCCATCCAGGTCCCCACAACTCTCTGACTGCTCCCTCTCAGGCTGCTTCATTGATTCTTCCTCTTCTCTGTACCTTCTGTACACTCATGTGCCCTAGTGCTCAGTCTCGGGCCTTCTTTTCTATCTACACTTATTTGGTGATTTTATCCAGTCTCATGGCTTAAATGCCAACTATATGCCAATGACTCCAAAATAGGTAACTCTAGTTCAGACTGCTCTATTAAGCCCCAAGTTTGTATGTCCGGCTACCTACTTAACATTTCAGCATGAGGTCTGATAGATATATCAAACTTAACATATTCCAGACTGAACTGATCATCTCCCCTCTCCAATCCACCTACCCTGCTCCCCCCACATTATTCTCCATCTTATTGATGGCCAACTATATAATTCCGTTTGACAAGGGCCAAAAATTATATTGTGGTCCTGAATTCCTCTCCTTCTTTCAAACTGCACATTCAAGGATCGTTAAGTTCTGTTTGCATTACCTTCAGAATTTATCCTGAATCTGACCAATTCTATTGGCATCAGTACCACTCTGGCCTGAGCCACCGATAATCTCTCATCTGAATTGTTGCAGTAGCCTTTCCCCTCTATAGTGTATCCTCAATACAGCCACCAGAGTGAATCCTTTTTAATAGGTTCAAGCATATTTGTTGCAATACTTGTAATAGCAAGACATATGTAGTGAAAATTTAAAATGTGAGTGCAAAAGATATGCACATCTTCAGTGTGGTAGTTACCTCTGAGCAATAAGAGAAGAGAATTGGTTTTGAAGGTGTGCAGGTCCACTTCAATTGAATCAATAAATTGTTATATTTTTTAAATGATCTACAGCAAATAAATGTTAACATTTATTAAATACTAAGAGTGGATCACTGGATACTCTATTATCCTACATATTCCTGAAAGTTTAAAGCATTTCATGATAAAGAATGATAAAAAATAATAAATGAAAACACTTTCCATCTTGTCCTATACCAGTCTGTACCCAGTTCTTTATGTCTTCCTTTTCCTACAGTCTCTTATTTCAACTCATCCTAAGTGCTAAAGACATTTTTCATTCAGCATTCATTTCCATACTTTAAAATCAAATAAAATCAACCTAAGAATGACATTTATGAGCTAGAGAACATCCGTGTAAAATGAAAAGGATGAAGAAGGATAGAAAACCCATTTCACATCAGGAATGGTTATAGTAACTGGGCATGTGGAGAGAGGCCATGAAAGTATTTGTCATATATTTGAAATGTGAAAAGGTGCTTAGGATGCAGACTCAGGACTCATGGTTTAGTGTCGTGGTGAAGAAGCCTTCTGGACCTTTTACAGAAGTCTTTCTGAGAGTTACCACTGTCCAGTAGAGGCCTGGATTGCGTCAGAGTGGTGATTGCTCTACTAGTGATTGAAATGCATAAACAGAATATTAAATGTTTATCAGGGATGTTGATGAACGGGAGGAATTTTTCTTCTCTGAGGGGAATTTGGAACAAACTGACCCCTAATTTCTTGTTTAGAGATGCTCTTATTTATAAATGTCTTTCATAAAATCTGATGCATGGACGTTATATTTCTGATGTGGTCTGCTATGTGCAGAGTGCATTGGGTTCCCCAGTTTGTACCAGATTATTTCAGCTCTTGAGGTGTATGACCGCCCAAGGCAACCTCTAATAAACCAGCCTATTATTACATTAGCTTTTTGAACCTCTGTACTCACTGATGGGACATATGTAAAAGAGAGAGTAAAGAAAGGCTGGGAGGAAAAAAGGTCAAGTGTGTTCTTTCAGGTCTCCTTAGTCATACATTTGTATTCGGAGATCTTGAAGTTAAGAAACAGGCCGTGTGAGAAATAACTTTGTTGGTACAAGATTTATTGCTCCCTTTGGGAGGAAAAACACCAATATAATTTCTTGGATATTACTTAATGCCATTCAAAATGGGGGTAATGGGAAATATTTGATTGATCCCAGAATCCTAAGTGGAAAAAAACCCCACATTTTGCTAATGTGGGTATAGATGGGAAAGAGGACTTAAAATCAACAATAAGTAAACTCAGTTATTATAAAAGATACTTAAGATTGTCTCTTTTAAAATGACTGTTTTGTACACTGCTGTATTTCCTGCATCTAGCACATTAGGGGACACATAGCATGCACTCAGTAAATATTGTTGAATAAATTAATGATTATGTTTATTTGACCTTTCATTGAATCTGGAAAATAAGTTGCAGCACATTTTCCATGTCTCTGAGTACCAGTGTTATGGTCTTTGAGTAGTTTGCTCCACTAATCTTGTTTCCATGGTAAAATGAATTTGCATCTACTCTCTAGGGGTATGTAGGAGGTTGGCAACATCTCTGTTAATTGTGAGGTCACCAGTAAGACCTGGCAGTGATGAGTACTTCCCCAAATCACAGCTGTGCAGCTTTCTCAGTGGTCTCATTCAGTTCCACTTAAAGCACATAACTGGGCTGGAATTGCATGAGATAAGTGCTGCAAGTGCTCATCACCATGGTGAATGGCTCTGCAAAGTCACTGAGTGACTAACCCTTTAACAACTAGGTGCACGACTGCGTACGCACCAGCTCATTCAGTGCTTGGGTGGGTGGCAAGTTGGAAGCCACTTTTTAAAAAAATAGTAATAACATAGGTCAGGCAAAGTTAGTTAATAAATTTAAATTTTCCTCATGACTCAACAAAAAAGAACATGTAAATTTCTCTCATTTGCAACAAAAAGAATTCAGTTGTTATGACTTTTGACGACCTGATGGATACAGGCAGGGGAGTGTTCTTTCGCTCAGTTTTTGCTGTTGAATTTAATAGCAGCATGAGCACATGTGTTTGATCATCTTGCATAGGAGTACTAAATTTTTGACTTGAACAATATGGATTAGACGGGGCAATAGTTCCTTTAGTGTGAACTGAATGAGAACTTGTCCCTGTCTTTTCTTTAAAGCCACTTCTAGAAAGAGTTAATTCTGATTTTAATAAATTAACTATACAAGCTCCTACTTTTCCTTTAACCTCACTGGCCCTTCCTCCTCAGTCTCCTTTGCTGATTCCTTCTCTACTTCTCAATGTTAGGTCCTTGGGGTTTGGTCTTAGGCCGTCTTCTGTTCTCTCTCTGCACTCTCTTTCTGGATAACATCACTCATCTCCATGGATTGAAAAATTATCTGTATGTCGGCAGCTCCCAGATGTATGTCTCTAGCGTAAAACCCTACACTAAGTTCTGTACCCCAACTGTCTACTTGATTTCTCCACTTGGATGTTTCAGATATATCAAACCTAATAAGGTCCCATCAGAAACTTCAATTCTCTGCCCATAAAATCTGTCTCATCCTCAGTATTTGACATTTATATCTTAATTATAGACATCTATCTCTCCTTCTTGAGTTCTTAAGCCAGAAACTCTGAAGTCATCCTTAATTCTCTGTGTTATTGTCCTTCCATGTTCTAACATGGAAATTGGGTGGTTGCCCTCTGATTTGTATGAGAATCCAAAATTAATCTCAAATGTATTTACTTTCCTCCACATCCTTAGTTCATCCACAGTGATCTTGCACTTGAACTATTATAACTGGCTTCAAACTGGTCCCCCTGATTCTACTCTTGTCACCCTATTTTCTGTTTTCCAAAAAAGAACAAGAATGACTTTCTTCAAAATTTATATCAGATTATGCCATTCACTGTCAGTTGCTTCCAATTACACTTCAAATAAAATATATATGTCGTTTCCTGGTCTTCAGAGGTCTACATGAATCATGCCCTGCCAACCCCTCCCTCTGTTCTGTTTTTGCTGCTAGGATTGTCTATGACTCCTACCACTGGCTCACTCTCCACATCAATTCTTTAACTGTGTCCTGGGTCATCTATAGGTCTTCCTCACTGACAGACTTTACACTAATGCCACTGTTATTAATTGTTTTAATTACTGCAGTAGCGTCCCAACAAGTCTTGGGTCTCTCCATTTCAACCTTTCTTTTAAATTAAAGTGTAATCTAAGTCATACATGTACATCATTTGAAAAGTCAATACTTATTACAAAAAATTATAATGGAAAAAGTAAACTTGCCTGCCCCCTCCTCTCCATTCTTGATTTCTGCCCTCTAGGAGCAATTGCATTTCTTTTAATACTTGCCTTTCCTAGAGTATGGCTAAGTAATATAGTTATATTATTTATTATTTGTTTTTCATTTTTAAAATATGTTTTACTGTGTCATAAACATATGAACACAAACATATGTTGTTATAAATAATAAGTAAAAAGTATATACTTTTGTAAACACAAAGTCAATATATTGAGTTCCTCCCATATATCTCCCAGGGTCATAGCCTTGGTGTATGGCATCCTCCACCTAATACACTTCTCCTCCCTCACTTGTATTCTTTTTCATATGGCTGGCTCCTTCTTTAGGTCTTACTTCAAATGCTGTCTCCTTAGAAAGGTCCTATTGGGCCACCTCTCCAACATTTCAATCTCCACTCTATTTCTCTCAGATCCTTGTTTGTTTCTTTCATGATACTTTTCATAATTTATAATTTCTTAAGTATATTTGTCTGATACCTGATTTTTTCCTGTCTTTCCCTCTACTATATAAGGTCCATGAAAACAGGGATTAAATCTGTTTTCATCTTCGAATCCTCAGTGCCTTGCGTACTGCCATATGGTAGGTATTCAGTGGGCTCATTTGTAATGAACAGTAAATAATCATCAGGAAGATACAATGGAACATAATAGCTTTTGTCTAGACTGGTTGATAAACTTAGAAGTAGGTTTAAAACTGAGTTTGCTCCCTGTTTCTCAACTCGCTTTTTGCATATTTAAAGAATCCATAGACATCCAAATGGGTTAATTTAAAAAGTCTTTATAAGCAACAAGAGATTACAGTAAAGTGAATGGATACAAGAAAGTATATGAAAATCAATAGCTTTTCTCGATATGAGCAAAAATTAGACTATAAAATGAGAAATGAGATAACCATCATGTTAACAAAAAGATCAATCATTTTGGATGACTAAATGTTAAGATGAAGCATTCATTTACCACTTTACCAGTTTTTACCACTTCTTTTTCACTTCTTCAGCATAGAACAGCTTCTGTTTATTATCATACTTGTGATGTTGTTTATCTATAATAGAATTAAAAAGGAACATTTTTGAAATTGTTTTTAAATCCATATCACTGTCAAGTGTTGGGGAAAAGTTAAAAGAGGGCAGTGGTTTTCAAGAAAATGGGAGAGAAGTCATATTTTTTCATTTGTAGGAATGAAATCTGGTCCTGTATGATTATTATGTAGATAAAATAAGACTGCGTTGAAAGTACATAACACAGAAGGCCATCAAGAAGCATCGCAGAGTAAAATCTGTAGCCAGTGTCCAAGAAAAGATAGATGGTCTAAAAGCCAAAGGAGGATTTCATCAGGGTTTATTACTGAATATGATTAAGTAAGTGACAATGCTATGGAATGCCCCTGGGCATTTCCCATGTATCGCTCTGTTCCAGCCACGCTAACCTTGCTTTCCTTTAAACATGCTAAGCTTGTTCTCATCTCAGGGTCTTTGTTTCTCCCTCTGCCTAGAATATTCTCCCCTTACATCTTGGCCTGGCCATCTCTCACACTCTAGGTCTCTGCTCAGATGTCACCTCACCCAAAAGGCCTTCCCCATATCACTCTCTAACCCTTTCATAGTACTTGGCACCTAAGTTCATATTATGTATATAGAACTTTTCATTGAGTAAACAGGACTCAAGGGATATCGTAATAAAACAAGCATTTTTTTTTCTGGTCTTCTTTCTGGTGTTGTTCCTTCTTAGGTTGTGAGAAGTCCCCTGGCAAATTTAGTCACAAGTAGTCTCTGTTTGGTAATTAAAATATTTGTCCTGTAATCATCAAACCATCCAAATTCACGTGAAGTTAATTTCTCTACCACATTCAGGCTTTCTTAGAGCTAATCACATGCAGTGAAGAGGGGGGAACGGAATCAGAGTCCTCATTATTTCCCTACCTGGAGCCTTCATTCCTCCTGCTCAGTGCACTGGGCGTCCTCTGGCTCCTCTAGGACTGAAGCTGTAAGGGAGGCGAGGAGGAGAGTGCTTAGGGGACTGATGGTGTCGTGGGATGGCATTGCTGAGCTGTATGTTTGGCAGGTGCTTAAAATGGACACTCTCTCTCATGGGCCACACTTGTAGGTTCTTGGGAGGCTCCTCTCTTCAGAGATGCCCAGTCCCTGGGGTCTCACACTTATCCTTTAAAGAGGGTTAATTCATCTTCTCTCCCAATGGTCGGTTTCAGCTCCTGCCTTTGCCCTTAGGTATCTGGTGGGATACTTCCAGGCTGTAGTTTAACCTTGTAAAAGATTGTGAAGTAGAACACAGACATAAATAGGGGTATAAACCATCAGGGCAAAGCTTACTAACAAATGATTATGGAGTAATTGTAAATGTAACTTTGACCTAGTTGAATAAATAGCATGTTGTCTCCCCTCTTGGAGTGTAAGTTGCTGATGGGTCTTGCCACCCTGTTCACTGCTGCACCCTGAGCTCTGGCTCTACAATGTTGATACTCATAAGCCTTTTATTGAATAGAGGGTCGAATGAATGAATAGCTATAAAATTATGATATATTTAGAGAATAAACTATTATTCAGCAATTAAAAACCAGGCTTATAAAGATTTTTTAATACTATTAAGAAAGAAAATAGTTATTAAGCTATTTTTTATGAGAAAATAGAATATAAAAATTCAATATATGTATGCATGTGTATGGGCACATGCACACGCACAAGCACATCACAGACATGTACTTATGTGTATGTATGCTAGTAGACTAAAAAGAAATATATAAATACATATATAATTATTCTATATAGTGGGATTTGGGATGATTATTTCCCTTTTTTAACTAAATTTTTAAATATCCTATTTAAAAGCTCTGGTTTTATAATCAGAAAACATTTTAAGAAAGAAAATATGAGAGAGAATTAAAAGAGAGGAAGAAGGAAAGAAAAACTAAAACCTTGAAGTATTCTCCCAAGTCTGCCGTGGGGGAGTTGTTGGGCACCCACTATTGAAGGAGGCCTGGAGGTGAAGCCCTCAGCCCACTCAGAGCCACTGCGCCTTTGGCAGCCGATCAGTCTGATCACATAAAACAGTCAGCTCAAGATAAAGTTCAGAGCCTAATGCAGTATTTTTGTCTTCTGCTTCGTGAGGGATGGGGCCTGGCCTTGCTATTGATATCAAATTTTGGACATCTACCATCTGTGAGGTGTTGTGCTTGACGTCAAATCCTCAGTGCAAAATTTTTTAAAGATGAGAGTTGTTTGGAATAACAGTCATATGGCAGGCCTAGCCTCTTTCAGATAGCATCGCAAAGGCAGCGTGCGTTTGAAGCCAGGCAGTCTTTGGTTTGAATCCTGTCTCCACCACATACTGATTTGTAACCTAAGGGCACAGTAAATCTTTTTGAAACTCACGTTTTTCAACTATAAAACTGGTGAAATTAGCATATGTGTCCGAAGCTTGCTGTTCCGTGAAATGAAGTAATGTATGTACAGCGTCTGGCATTCAGGCGTACTATTTTCTTATATTATTGTTTTCTCATAAATATTTTAATGTAAGTTTGGAGCGGGCAGGGTAAAGGACTATATAATTTTTTTAGCCTGGGTAACTAGAAAAAAATTAGAGTCATGAACAGAGATACAAACTTAGAGAGGAGGTGCTGGTTTGGGGAGAATGATGATAGAACTGAAGTGAGATAATGAGAGGTGAGAGACAAGGGGAGTCGATGGTCAATGGAAGCAGTGGGATGTGAGGGGCATTTGGGAATCATCTCTGTAAAGGGGGCTATAAAACTGATGGGAGTGATAAATGCAGAGAGCAGTTGCTGACCCCAGAGCAGCCTTGGAGTAAGGAACATGACCTGCTTAAGGAAACAGAAACAGTGCTAGAGAAGAAGAGAACTAGAGCAATGTAGTTGCTCCTCATGGAGGAGAAAAGTGGAGAAAACACCTTAGGGAGGAGAATAAAAGAAAGGAAATTGTGGGTGGCCTCGGAGCAATTTCTGGTGCTCAGTGTGGGAAAGCAGAATGCAGGTGGGAATGTTAAGTAGAATGTAGGTAGCAAGCAAATTTAGAGTGATGTACTAAAACCAAAAATCAATTTGGAAGTTGGGAGGCTTAGATTCTAGCCCTGACATTCACATGAACTCTGTGTGTGATTTTAGGCAAGTCATGCAACATTTCTAAGCCTTGGTCTTCTTGATTTTAAAACCCCAGTGATGGCTGGATGATTTCTTAGTTTCCTTCTACCATTGTAGTCTCATGATTCCTTTTGAAGCCCTTTGGCAGGGAAAGAAAATGGAATGATGTTAACAATGTGGTCACATGAAAGCTTTTCCTAAAGATAGGGCTTGGGCACACAAGGAGAGCAACACTGGAAATACCAGAGGGAAGAAATAAGATTGTAATTTTCCCCCAGATGGAGTCACAGGTGGAGTGAACAGATGCTCTTCAGAGCAGTGAATGGATATATTTTCTTTTATCTCTAAAAGGAAGAATACATTGAGTTGAAAGCAACATTCCTTGAGTGCCCACTTTGTACCAGGCCTTGTGTATGGAAGGTGTGAAGATGAGCACTATGCCCAAAGCCTTCCCTCCGATAGCTCATGGTCTAAGCAGAGACACAAAAATAATAACCACAGGGGATTTATTAGTGTAATAATGGAAAAGGTACACTGTAGAAGTGGAGAGGGGACGCAGTGGTTACTTTGGAGAGAGGACAGGGTTGGCTTCATTTTGAAGAAATAACTCTTCATACCGACGGTGACTTTCTGGAAAGAGAAAAAAGCATGTGCAATGTACCAAGATGTGATCATACAACTAAAAGTTATTCTGAAATACGTTAAAATATAAAGTTTGTTCATGCAATTAAAATCTGTTTGTTATGGTTATACATGAAGTTTAAGTAGTAAAAATAAAGCTGGTGGAAAGGTAGGCAAGAATTTATCATGGCCTGATACCTTATATATCCTTCATTAAGGATAAAGGGGAAACATTGAAAGGGTTGAGTCGGGAAGAGTATTTTAGTATAAGACAGTAGGATAGATATGATGTCAGAAGTGTATTTTCATACAGATTTTGTGTACAGATAGAATACACAAATGCATAAAAAATAACTTCCATTTACAGTAATATTGAAAATGACAATTTTTAAAATAAAGCATAAAACAAACTTATAGTACTATGATTTATGTCAAGCCCTATATTATGCTTACATTTTAAACTGTGTAGTGCTTTACTTACTTAATGAGATATACACTATAACATTGCCATACAAGAAAGAACAAAAAAAAGCCAAACTTATATAGAAGTTTAGATCATATAGAGCATCAGGTATTTGTCTAAAATGTTTTTACGAGCGTATACCAATGCCAGGTCCTTTCAGCAACTTCTATGACTGCTGTTTAGAAATAAAACACTTGTGCTACTTCCAGTATCTCATTAATTCTCTAATATATCTTATAGTCGGACAATAGGCTAATCCTTCTCAGAACTTCAGGACATTGACTTTCCTTTTCCTATCAAGAACTTTGTCATTTGATATTTTCGGTTATATGGGTTCATCTTATTTTTTGGCTACAATTTCCCATTTCTCTACTCAAGCCAGGCATCTTCTTGAACTGTTTCCTAGACTCCACAGCCTCTTTGCCCATGTTCATAATGCCTCCTCTCACAGGGAGCAACCTTTCCCCAGTCTTATCCAAATCCTGCTACCCCTCAAGGCTCTTCTCATATCCTGAAATTATAATGATCCACCACCCTGCTCATGTCCTTTAACACTTATGGTATTTAGTTCTTGTGATACGCCATATATTTTTAAATGTAGGATACTTTCAAAAACTCATGATGTGCACTTTGAGCCTCAGATAAATACCTTCAGCCAGTCCACTGAAAGTTTACCTAGAAAACCAAGGTTCTGGAAAATAAAGAAAATTTCCAGAAAGGAGCATGGAAGAATGAAGAGAAAACTTGAGATAACTATAGTAGTGCTTCAATTCTCTGAGAGAATAGGAAGTGAGGCAGTGGAAGGAAGTAGTTAACCCAGCAGGAGTGGGAACAAGCGCGGAGAGTGCCATGTTGCTTTCTAATTTTTTAGTTATACTTACATTAGAGCTTTAGAATCTACTTGTCTGTTTAATAGACCATAATTAATTTGAATTTGAACAAATGAAACATTTATATTTGGTGAATTGAAGCAACAATATATAAAAATCCATACACATTGGCCAAATCAAATTTTATGTTGTGATCAGAAGTTGTGGCAGTGTCAGTACACCCACATCGAGATCGATGTTAATGGTTGTTTTGAAAAGCACAGAGGCATCTAAATAGGGAAAAAGTAAAATATCAGAACCAGTAAGAAAAGAAATGGCTGGTAACTTATTTTCACTTATATAAGCGATGGTAAATTTGCAAAATACTGAAATTCTTGCTAAAATGTCAAATCAAAGAATAACATTCAATGACAAAAGAACAGATGCCACCATATGAGAAAATGCACATGATGACAGAAATCAGGTAGGAAACAACTGTGAAGTAATTTCATTTCCAAATATTTGTATGAAATGTCTCAAAATAGTTAAAAATAATTTTGAAAAATCTAAAAAGGGCAACCACAGAGAAAAACTCTTATGTAGTTTGCATTTATTCTAAATAATGTATTCTACCATATTAATTCACACAATCTTTTCTTTCTTTCTAAAATTGAAAGGACAATATTTGCACTAAAGTGAATGCTGCTTGATTGTGGATTGTCGAACATGGGCCCTTGTGCAGAGAGGTTAATGTGGATTTGTATTCTTCCGTGGCTTGTAAAATCACACTGTGGATAAAACAGTCTATTTTATTAGTGGGAAGAGTGAGCCCTGTGTGGGGACACAGAAAACATCGAGATTTTTCTGCAATTCTGCTTTAATACAAGTCCTTATCTTGAAAGATACCAAGCTAAGCTAGAGGACTTCCTGTGCTGTAGGATAGTATTCCGGTATCAGATAGAAGACTCTTCCCTGAAGAGAGAACACGGAACTCTTGGTGCTAAATATGCCCCAGAATGAACTCAGTCTGGCACACTGTGGTCAGACGGTAAATATGTATTGAATGGATGAGTCACTGTTTATAATAATTCCAACGTTTTTTTCCATTTTAAAAGTGGTCTTCTCATTTTTAAAAATGTCTATAGATAAAATCCTAACACAATAGATAATTCTATGTTATGAAGACGTTTCCAAATTCTAACTAAAAAACCCCACCTATTTCAGACAATATTTACTGTGCCAATATGGGGTTATAAAGGTGAACAAACTTTGATTCTTTGGACCGTCTGAGCTCTTCAGTCCATACTCAAATGTTTGAGTGCTTATATTTATTGTGGTTATTCTTATTAATAAATAGAAATCGTGGCAAACATTTATTGAGTGGTTACCCAGTGTCAGATCCTATGATCCTATGGTCAGAGCACGTGCTTTAAACAATGAATCTTCCAGACAACTCAATGAAGCTGTTGTATAGATAAAGGCGCTGTGACTTTCTCATGGTTACATGGCTAGTAGTAGTTATGAACCCAAATTATCTTAAATTCAGAATCTGTTCTTGGAGTCATTAAATTTTATATGGTAGTATGCAATTAAATTTTATAGGGTTTATTGTTATAAACCTAACCATGCTTATAACCTGCTGAAAGAATGTGTTAGATTGCAAATTTATGATTTAAGGAAACGGAGCACGTTTACTTGCGATGTTCTAACTGAGCATCATAGCAATTATTATTTTAATCATCAGCACACTGTCTGTTTTATTAGTGACCTTGAATACTACTGAACCTCAGAATCACACTAATATACGAGTAACTTTTTCTATATTTTCACAATCTGGATTGGTGATGTATGATGGGACACCACCTATCCTCAATCCATGTGTAGAGGTACTACATCTTCAGTGATTATTATTTAAATTTAAAAATATTTTGTATTCTCTCTTTTCCTATCAAATTAGGCACAGGGAAAATTTTTTGGATTTTGGGGGTTTTGCATCATTCCCACCTGCAAATGATGTGTGCATGCATGTGTGTGTGGAACAGAGAGAGAGAAGGAGAGGGAGACGCTGGGAGAGAGAGAGGAGAAGGAAGGGAGAGAGAGAGGAGAAGGGGACAGAAAGAGATGGTGGAACTGCTATTCTAGTTCTTGAGAATTTTATTAGTGATACAAAAATTCAATAAAATGAAATTGATGAGGATTTTTAGATTTATTCTCAAGGTATCTTGTAATGTCAATTCTGCACAGCACAAAATGAGGTAGTAGCATGTTGGGAATCACCTGGTCTTTCTGTATAGCAGATGCAATACTCTTTAATAATTAAACAAAACAAAAAGCCTCTTCTATACTTCTAAGGAACACATAGATTTTTTTAGCATGGATTTATGTTTTCTTAATATCTGGTGTGGAAGAATTACTATATCTGAAGAAGTAGTTATACTATTACTATGCTAGTTATATGTGGATCAAATTAAAGTGGACTATACATAATTTTCATATAGTTAATACAAAACAGAATTAAGAACTTTGCTATTTGCAGATTGGGTATGAATATTGCCAGTTCTAGAGGATTATTTCTTCAAAAATATTTACTAAAGGGGCTGGCCTCATGGCCTAGTGGTGAAGTTCAGTATGCTCTGCTTTGGTGGCCTGGGTTTGGTTCCTGTGTGCAGATCTACACCATTCTTCAGCGGCCATGCTGTGGCGGCAACCCACATACAAAATAGAGGAAGATTGGCCCAGATGTTAGCTCAGGGCAAATCTTCCTCAGGAAAAAAAAAAATTTACTAACGAGTTAACAGAATAGTCAAGTATGTTATATATATATATTACAGTAGAGTAAGATAATAAAAATTGAAAAGATCAAGTCATATGTTCTTCCACGTGCAATATTTTCCTGGTTATAATGCAAATTTATGTTCTAAAAAAGGAAGGAAAGAAATGACTAGGCTTAGCTTCAATATAATAAAAGGATACCTACTTGTTAAAAGTTCTTTTTATTGATCATAATCATATTTTACACTTTTGAGCCCATTGTCCAAAATTGGCCAACTTTAAAAACATGGCATTGTATGAAATGAAAGTTATTTATGTAAGTGACGCTTCATGTTTTCTGTAATTTATTATTCAAAGGTTTTCAAATTGCTTAGTAAACGGCTTTAAGAATGTTTTATGTAATAATTTCAATGCTATGTCTCCTACATTTGCTTTGATATGTTACATAATTTACTTTATTAAGTAACAGTCGTCAAAAATTGAACTATGTGTGCAATTAAAAACTATATTGCTCTTCTGTACATGCTGTACATGTAAGTGACCCCATGGGTCTCCCAAAGTGAGCCTTTAACATTCCAGAATTTTTACTGTGCATCTGTTGCTGGCATCCAGCCTCCCACCCACAAGGCTAAGACTAACTAAATGAAGTTTATGCTAGTGCAATAAAGTACGTAAAGATGAAGTAATAAAATGGGAAGACAGTTACCTTATTAGTGGGGTTGCTAAAATAGCTTTCCTAGAAGAATGTACGCATATATGTGAAAGAAAATAGAGTGTGTGTGAGTAGGAGAACCTAGGAAGTAATTTATTCAAGTGGTATTTCTTACATATCTTTTGATGTTATATATTCCAGATGGGATTTATACAGCTCAATGAGGACTTCATATTTATTGAACCACTCAATGATACAATGGCCATAACGGGTCACCCACACCGTGTATATAGGCAGAAGAGGTCCATGGAGGAAAAAGCCACAGAGAAGTCAGCTCCTCACAGTCATTACTGTGGTATCATTTCAGGTAATGTCTTCTTCTGAAAGGGTTTAACTAAATGTGCAATGTAAGATGAATCCTTTAAAAATTCCTTCCTTCTTTCCTTCCATCCATCTATCCATCCATCTACTAGCTTTACCTTTTTTAATGTGGAATCTCTTTTGGTTAATGACAATTGCATGTATCTATTTTAGACTTATCTTTTCGTTTTCTATGAAGTACGACATTTTAATATCAAAAAATAGAAACTCAAAAGGACTTCAGAGACTGATATATAACGTGCCCTATATGTCTCTTGAACTGTGAAGTGTTCCTCATGGGATACTGTTCACTTCACTGGAATAGAAATGACACTGAGAGAATGCCAGATCTCCTGAAACTGAATACTCTGAACTCATGGCCTTATTTTAGTCACCTCTATGAGAACATCATAGATGGCTCTTTACTTTGACCAGAAGCATCTTCATCATTTTTCTTCTTTTTTTTATATCTGACTCAAGTAAAAATCATCTTGGAGGTTAAAATTAGCAGAGGAATAAGAAGAAGAGTAAAGATTTATTTCTTTGAATTTTATTCTCAGTGTCAGAATACCTTGAATCTGGAAGTTTCAGAGGCTCATAAACATTCTCAACCATCAAATCCTAGTCTCTGTTTGTCTGCCAGTTCTTCACAGAAATAAAATGGGGGTGACTGTTTTGTGCACTTCCTTATTTTCCTTGGCAGAGATCTGTGGAATTAGCAAGAATGGTAAGGAAAATGAATGATTTCTGTTACGTAAGTAGGACCTGAAAGTCATAGCCAGAAAATCATTAGAAGTTTCCCTAGGAAAAATTTTTAGACATATAATTCAGACATCTCAGTGAATATTCACTGATATGGGAAATATTTCTAGTTAGAATCTGAGGAAATAAGAATTTATTGAAGAATTTTTTGTACAAAGATTTTAAAATTTGACTTCCGGATTTAAAATTAGGTGTTAGTGTAGTTAGTGCCAAGATAGCAATTCTAAAATTGGTTATGCTATTTGAGGCTGGTTTAGGTATATGAGTTGTGACAATAAGTGGCATTTGCAGAGGCCATAGGATGTTCTTATCATCAATTGTCTAGGGTGTTCAGATTCAAAAAGAATTACAATTTGTTTCTGTTTAGAAATATTTATCTCAAATTAATGATTTGTGATTTCTATTTTTTTTTGTGAAAACTCATGGGAATCATCTTCAAAATTGGTTAAGTGAATCTGTCTCTATGGCACGATGTACACGATCAGGTCACTTTAAATAAGACACATTCCTCTTCTCTATTGTAAGAACTGTCGACACAAAGGAGATAAAACAGCTGAACAAAAGTCATAGCATTATGAACAAGCAAAAGGCTTTTGTATTGTGAAATGATAACAGCAACAACAACTTGGATTTAGTCCATGTAAGGAGATTGCCTTGTATGAGTTATACTGAAAATCTGCACTATGCAACTTTTGAATCAGAGTAAGTTCCAGCTGTTCTAATTACTCATGTATACGGATGACACAAAGCAGGCTTTGTGTGCCATTATGCACGGAGGAAAGGTTTCTAGAAAATGCTTAATTTTAATAGGTTTATAAAGCATAAATACATGGTTCATATTTGGCAAACATTGTTCATAAAGTTTCTAATTTATGGGTTTTTTTAGGCATGACTGTTATATATTAATTGACCCATGTGAATCAGGCACTCGCATGCAGGGAGTGGTAAGCTATCATCAGTTGGATGATTTACTAAGCTTACCTATTTTCAGATGCTTTTTAAGGGTCTAGAATTTTAAAAATCATTATAAAATTAGCAATCCACAAAATAAAATATTCATTTACTTATACTGGTATGTCTAATTATAGCTCTTCTTACTTTAGGTTGATGCATTAACATATTAAACACATGATTCAGATTTGGGTAATGTTCCAGTATTTGTCTTTGCACAATGGAATCATAAAGTTTACTTGTATTCAACCTGGTCTTTGCACTGTTCCCCTTCATCATTTTAGTGCCTTAGGTATATTATGTTTATATGTATTGATTACATGAATATTTTTTCTTAACAGGGACTTTTATACTTTACAATTACTTTGCTGTGTTCTCTTATTAAAAGATAATATAGAGATGGGGAAGGCATATGAGGTTGAGAGTCAGAGGCCCTGGTTCAAGGCATAGCTTCAGTCTCACTGCAGCTAGGTATTCTTCTTCAGTTCCCTTAAACTTTTGAACCTTAGTTTCTTGATTTACAACATAAGCATGACCAGTCATCGCACAGGGGTGTAGAGCTAAATGTCAGAGCTCTTATTCTCAAGAGGCAACCAATGTATTATTTTAGACAAACTGGTAAATAAGTAATTATATTGTAGTATAATAAGAACTGTGACAGACTCAGTACACAAGATTTCAAGCTTCTGAGTCGGGGGGCTGAGCCTCAAAGATCAAGTCAAACTTATCCAGACTACAGCAAGAAACAAGAATAGAATGTGCGGGTTAAGATAATGGACTTTGGGGCCAGACTACCTGTGTTCACATCCTTATGCTAGCACTTCCTAGCTATGTGACTCTGGAAAACTTACTTTATCTCTCAAAAGCTCCGTTACAATATACAAAATGGCGATAGTGATACCCAAACCTCAGGGCTGTTGTCAGAATTCAATGAGATTATGTGTGAAAATGAAAAACATATGTGAAATTTTTAGTGCATATTGTTAGACGGGTAAAGAGCATTTCAGGCAGAAGGAACAATACATGCAAAAGTATAAAGGCAGGAAAAAGCATTAACTAGGGGAGCTGGAGACAAATGTCTGCAATATGGACATGAGATGCAAACCTATAAAGGTAGTCACGGACTAGATAATGAAGGGACTTGTGTGCTGTGGTAAAGACTTTGTCTGCCTTTATCTGCCTTCCAGATAAAGTCTTTACCACAGCACACAAGTGTGGTCTTTGAAGATTTGAAGCAGGCAAGTGACATTATCAATATATATTCCTTAACATTTTAGGGTAAACTTATGAATATGTCTAGGACTCATTATGAATAAGAAAGAGATTTATAGAATTGAAGAAGACTGGTTCATTTGAGCAGGACATAGAGATCATCGCTATTCTTAGCTAACTTAACCAGACCACTACTGAAATCGTGTCCATACGCCATCCATAACTGTTGTGAAGATTATTGTCAGCGTGTGGAGGGTGTTATGGAGAACACACATTGAGCATTGGTGAATACGCGTTTTAAAATTTCATCTCTAACTGGAAGTGTGCGGTGTCAACTATGTTGTTTTTATACTTGTGTATGAGAAGAAAATGGTCTCAAGATTTGGGAAATGAGGAATGAGCTCAGCATAGTTGATGTAGAAAATGAAGACATCAAAGGAAGCTACTTAATAAAAAGATTACCTCAATATGCTTGGTTTTCACACATAGTGGCTAACTTGTATGATGGAGTCTACCATGAAGTTGAGATTCTTAAGAAACCTAGAATGTTCAGGTAGCTTATTTAAATATAACATGCAAATAAGAATGTAGCACACTGACATTTTGGGCCAACACAACTGTCACTAGCTGGGGCAATAAAGGAAATAAACTTTTCTCTCTCTTACATGATCTATCTACCACTCTTGGTACAGTTCAAAAGCCCCTTTTTTATATCTATCCCCTTGGTTTCCTTTTACCTCTCCTTTTATTTTTCTTACATCTCTGTCTCCTCCGTAGCACATCTTCTTTCACACATACACCCCCTAATTGTAGGCATTTCCCAGGGCTTCCTCCGTTTCTTTCCACTTCCCACTCCACATGTTTTCCTGGGGTGATATAATCCAAATCCATGGGTTCAACTTCGCTTACACATTGATTAGTTCCAAGCCTCTCTCCGGACTGCCAGGTGTTTAGTAACTTCTACTCAGAAGTCTCTCAGGCGCCTCAGACTTAGTAAATCTAAAGCTGAACCCATCATCTTTCCTTGCAAACCTCTCTGCTATCCCCCATTATCTACCTAGTCATTTGAAAATAAAAATTTTAAACAACCCTCTCCACACATAAACCAAAGCAAACAATAGCAACAAGAAAGAGTAATTCTAATCACCTCCCTTTTCTTCCCCTAAGTCTTTTAAACTCATGATGATGTGTATTTTCTAATATTTTGCCTGTCATCTCGTCCTTTCTAATCCTACCACTGCATGATTTTCACATGCAAGGTCAATGACGTATCCACCTAGGAGTGCTGCCAGATATATATAAATTTTTTTCCCAGATTGATTTATTAGGTGTTGACCCTGCCAAGATGAGTCTTTTCATATACTTATAGAAATGTCCCCTCCTGAATATTATAAGTTTATATAACAATATACTAACATATAGCTATACGTAGGATTAAGATTACAATTA
The DNA here is from genome assembly GCA_031878705.1 of Tapirus indicus. Lineage (NCBI taxonomy): Eukaryota > Metazoa > Chordata > Mammalia > Perissodactyla > Tapiridae > Tapirus > Tapirus indicus. Next base: position 47,207,018 of record CM062925.1, read on the forward strand.
GAAAAACTACAAAACTCGTTCCTAACTCTCGTAGATCTCAAGATTCTAATAAAACCAATTTCTTATGTTGTCCTTCGTAAGGTCTTTGATGTTAACTGCTGGTACTAAATAAAGTTTACCTTTAACTATCGTGATTCTGTTGCAGATGGGTACTCTTGTTTTTGTCCTTTTGCATTGTCTTGTTTTGTGATATAATGTGTATTTTCATTATATAAGGAGTCTTTTCATTCATTTTCATAACACTTTGGTTAACTTAGTTAACTGACTCTACTTAATATTTGGGTAAAACTTTGTTCACTAAATGGTTTTTTAATCTGTGCCACTGCTAGAAAAAAATGAAAAACCGTAAATTATGGAGATATCTAGGAGACTAGTGAAGTTTCCAGCAATAGAACTGAATAGTGTGATTCAGTTCGTGTTAGATCTCAGAGCTAACTCAGTTGGGCTTAGAAGTCAATGATAGAAGAGAAGCAGTATTTCAAGATTTCAAGAGATAGATTAATCCTGGCACCGTAAAAAGATGTCAGCAGGCAAGAAAGGTGGAATAGGTAGTTATTGAACGAGAATAGAATTGAATTGGAAAGCCAAAGCCAAAGCACCTGGAACAAGACTCAAGAAAAGGAATTTATCAGAATCCAAGACGATGGACTAGAACTATGAGAATACATGTCTCCAAATTCATAACAAAGTTAGAGACATCCAGGGAAACATGGCTATTTGAACACACATGTTTATCTCCATGGGACTCCACTAAACACACATGTTTACTTCCAGGGACTCCACTAAAATTATAGTAAAGAAATATAAAAGATGTCAGCCCACAGTACAAGTTTGGGAAAGGAGATGATAGCAGTTTAGTGACATCAAGAGAATTCCGGTAAATGGCAAGGAGAGGAACAGGTGATAGCTGATTTAACAATGGATTGTGGAGATGGTTGCACAACTGTAGAAATTTATTAAAACTAATTGAATAGTACACTGAAATGGCTACAAGTTATGGCATGTGAATTATACCCTCACAAAGCTGTTAAAATCATAAATTCATGATTGAAGCACCACATGCATACAGGAAGTTGCACAAATGATGTGTCCCACTGCTGAATTTTTCCAAAATGAGCATCGCCATGTGGCTACCACTCAGATCAGAATATTGAAAATGTCAGCACCACAGATGTCTGTCTCCCTTTTGCCCACTCCTAGGCACTAATTTCTCTTACCCCAAGATGTTCACCATCCTGACTTCTAACATCATGTCTTCCCAGTTTTTGATGTTTCCATAAATAGAATCATACACTACCTACTCTTCTGTAATTGGCTTCTTTTGCTCAGCATTATGTTTGTGAGGTTCATTCACATTTTTGCACGTTGCAGTAGTTGGTTCATTTTCATTGCTGTATAGCATTCCATCATATGAACAAGCCAAAATTCCATTATCCATTATACTATTGATGATATTTGAACTATGACTAATTTGTACACATGATTTGAATGCATTTCTGATGAGTATATATTTTAGATTGTTGATCATTGGGTATACAAATGTTCGTCTTTAGTGGGTACTGCCAACCCGTTTTTCAAAGTGTTTATCCTAATTTAGACTCCCAGCAGGTATGTGTATGAGACTTCCAGGTGTCCCCACACTCTTATCGACGCTTGATATAATCATCTCTTTATTTTAGCCATCCTAGAGATTTTAATTAATTTAACTTACTGTAATTTGCATTTCTCTGAAGACTATGAGATTGAGCCACCTTCTCATATGCTAATTAGCCATTTGGATATCCTTTTTGTGAGAAATGGCTGTTGAAGTCCTTTGCCAAATTTTCATTTGGACTCTGTCACTGATTTAGAGTAGCTTTTTATTTCTTTATTATGGAAAAGTTTTGTTAACATCTTCTCTGACTTGGTGACATGCTTTTCATTTTAATAGTGGCATGTTTTAATAAGCAGAAATTTTCCTTTTTATGTAGTTAAACTTATAAATATGTTATTTGTGGTTACTGCTTTTATTTGGCGCTGTTTGAGGAATCTTTATTACCCTACGGTCATAACTTCTGATGGAAGGCAGAAACAAATCCTTTGTAACCCATGCATAGTGTTTTAGTAATAGGGGCAACTGCATGAAATTAGGATGTATGGGGCAGTCACTTCAGGCACTTCTTGCAAGTAAAACTTTATTTTGTCACTGGTTTGAAAAAGAAATTCATGGTATCTTTTATGTATTGAGTTATTTTATTTATATGAATCTTTGTGCTAGAAAGTTTGCTAATGTGATTTTATTATAAGCCATCAACAACTCTAGAAAGTAGGTGTCATTATTATTCATTTTACAGGTGAGGAAACTAAGGCTGACTGGGTGATGTTAGTTTTCCAAGTGGCAGAACTAATAAGTGGTAGAAGTTCAGTCTGTCTGTTTCCAAAGTCATACTCCAAAGTCAAATGCCCTTTTAGATTCCATGTGTGCAGAGAACTTATTTGGTTTTGCTCACCATTGTATCATCCACACATTAGTATTCAATAAGCATTTCTTTAAATTATTGAAGAAACAAAATTTTTATTTACTTTGCCAAGATAGAGGCAATTTGAAAATTAATTTCTCTGTTGCAGATAAAGGAAGACCTAGATCTAAAAAAATAACACAAAGTGGAAGAGGGAAAAGATATTCATACAAATTACCTCAAGAATACAACATAGAGACTGTAGTGGTTGCAGACCCAGCAATGGTTTCCTATCATGGAGCAGATGCAGCCAGGAGATTCATTCTAACCATCTTAAATATGGTAGGCAAACTTTAAAGTGCGCTTGGAATTTTTTCAAGAAAACTCTAACGAAGAACTGTGTGAGTATAATGAAGTTCTTTAAAAATTAACTCATTCCTATTCCTTTCTTTTATTGACATCAGTGAAAAAAATATTTTAGGTATACCAAATTGATCCATCTCAAAAGAGATATCAAAATAATAATTCACATCTTCTAGTAAAAAACCACCCTTATTGTTAATTTTGATGTGGCAAAACTCTTTATTTTTTTCTCTCTTTTTTATGCCCTTCTTTGCATTATCTTTTATAAAAAGGCCATTTGTTGAAATTAGCAGAAATGTTGTATTATTTGTTAATATGCACCGACCCACCAAAAGTACTATAGATTATGAGGTAGAACAAAAATGGAGGTAGTAATCCACTGAGCTCTTATAAGGTGTATACAGTTGGATGCCAGATATAATACTAGTTGACAAGTAAGACCTAAGAGCTACTAGCTAAATTTGTAACCAGCTGAATCACATATAGCTAACTTCAGTTGACAATTTCTGGACTGCAGAAATCTAGTTTGTACCTAGAATTTTAAGGATGCTTACTACCAAGTGAATCCTTTGACTTAATTGCATACCCTGTTGGGTAAACTTCTTTCAAGGCAGAATTAGAAAGTTGTAGTGAAGAGTAGTTCTTAGGGGAGAAGAAACATAGATAAAAGCCAAAGGCAAATGTCCATTTATAATTCCAGTTACTGTATAAGGCAGGGTAAGAACCACTGATTCAAGGATAAATATAATATGTTTTGTAAAATTCCCATTTTTACTATTTTTTGCTGTCATTTAGCTTGTTTTTCCAGTGAACAGATTTTCCCACACCAGTCATTTCTGCCTATGTTCAGCTACCTCCTGAACACTCCACCAGCATTCTATGTAGGGTAGACTAACATAGCCTACCAACTTCAGTCTCTTCAAAGTAGTCTCTCTCTGAAAGCATGGCTTTGGTGTGCCAGTTTTATTTTTTCTATTACAAATTAAATAAATACTAAATTTTACAAAAAAAATCAAGGTACCACATAAAAAACTCACCTTGCTTTCCAGCATTGCTACACACACCGCCTTTTGGGAAAACCTGTTACAATGGTGATCTGAAACCATTAAGCAACAATGGCCTGCAAGCTTGTCTTCATGGGCATTGTTGAAGGAGCTTTGAAAACCCTGTTCCTATTTGGCACCAAGCCTGGGGAGAGAAAAAAGACTAAGGAATGAATTAGGAGGTGGCATAAAGCAGGCTGAGTTTTCAGAACTGTTTCTCAGAAGAAAGGAGGACACTGGCACTTTGTGGTCTTGAGAAAAATTCTAGGGTTTAATTGCTAAAATTCTTCTCTTCAGTATCGTGAAAAGTCCAACCTTTCCTCTGCACCCATTGAAATGCCTAGACTATCAAGGTTGCAGTAAGTATGTCAGAATGCTAGGTCTAAATTTCTTGGTATCTAGAATGAATTAGTTAAGTTATTATTGCTTATTAAGCTAATTTTAAAATAATTTAGGTTTAAAAATATGTATATAAGATTTCTCAACTAAATTGAGACTTCTCCCATGTCTGGGCTTTAAGAAAAATTAAGATGTTTTTTCAGTTTTATTTTAGGATCTTTATTTTTATTTGTTTTTAGGTTTTTAACCTTTTCCAACACAAGAGTCTTGGTGTGCAGGTCAATCTTCGTGTGATAAAGCTTATTCTGCTCCATGAAACTCCAGTAAGAAAGTCTTGAGTTTTTGTTCAATTAAGTGGGTGAGAAGTTGTGTTCAGGTACTTTTAAGTAAGGGAATGTTAGGGATGTACTTATTTTATTGACTTAAAATCTAGAAATATCTACTGAGTCACTTAAAGTATACATAATACTGGCCTTTAGTTTTGGTTAATACCTTAATTTTATTCCAAAAATGGAATGTTCTTAGTTTCCAAGGATCCTGACAACAAACTTTAACTTTCCAAAATGTAATTTTAAAAAGTCATTTTTAATGACAGTTTTATTTTCTTATTTAAACATGTACTTTTAAAACTTTTTCTTATCTGTAATTCATTTCAAACGGAGAATATTTGGTGGCATCATTTTAGCATGCTGCTTAACTGGCACTTTGGAAAACCTTTGTTCTTAATCTGTAGAAATAAAGAGTTATCTAAGTCTAAAAGTTCCACATTTTTAATATTCCATGGCACCTCTCTCCTTTTTCAGAATAGCATTAAACAGATTTTGTAATTATTGTACCTTCACAAAGTTTTAAGATTTTTAGCTCAGGCTAAAATAAGCCTGAATGTCTTCCAGGTTGTAATTAATGTCACAGTCAACAGTCTGCTGTAGTAACTCAAGAAGTCCCCTCAGTTTTTAGTTTTATGTGTATCTGAGAATAATTTGCCTTGAAGTGAAATCTCTTCTTTTGCAGGCAGATCTGTACATTGGGCACCATGGAGAGAAAATGCTAGAGAGCTTTTGTAAGTGGCAACATGAAGAATTTGGCAAAAAGAATGACATACATTTAGAGATGACAACAAGCTGGGGAGAGGACATGACTTCAGTGGATGCAGCTATACTTATAACAAGGTGAATTTTCCAAAGCCAATTAAATGGCATTCCTAATTCAATGGCCAGCTGTTAATCCTATTAATCCCTTCATAGAGTGCTTTTATTCCAGATTTTGTCTTCCAAAAAGCTTTTAGCATAATGATATTAGTCATCTTCCTTAATTCGTAATACTGATTTCTGAACAGCCACATATTGGATGGCATGTTGACAAAGCATTTGGCTACTTAAGGTTTGAAAAAATTTTACCCTTAATTTTTGGTGAGAAGACATAGCCATTGATGATGATAAGTGAAATCTATGGTGGCTTTTGGTGGAACTTTGAAATTATGAACCTACGCTGTATGTTTTTCAGTCATCATCATATAAAGTAACCCAGTATGTTAAATTCTGCAATTGGCAAACTTTCTGATTCCACCTGGGAAAAAAGTTTCAATTAAGTCTCTAGCTAATTAATTTTGGGCTGCGTTGTGAATGTCTACTACTCACAAACATTTTTAATGCAGCATTAAGTATAAATATAAGGAGGTGAAATAATGAGCAACAATATACTCTATATGAGCACTCTGTATTAGTAATTATTCATAAATTTATCTTGCACAGAGCTAGTAGAAATGAATGATAATTCATTGTTCACTTGCAATTTAATTTTAGTGTCAATAGTGTTGACATTTCACATCACAGAATGCACAGTAACATTAAACATAATTTTCTGTAAGGAGTCTATTGAATGCACGATAGCTTCTTGTTGCTGAATTATATAAAAACTATTCTAGTTATAAATAACTCATAAAGATGAAAAAATCTTTATGCAAGAAAACAATTGGCCTTCCACTATCAGGTGTACCTGATACTGGACTTCTGCAATAAACAACCATAAAACTGGAAAATATTTATGAGGCAACTGCTTTCAGTCATTGGAGAATGAGCAGTGCAAAACTACAATCTCTGAAAGAAGGAAACTTCATGAAGTGAGCCCCACAGTCAAGCCAGCTTTTTGCTTGGGGACAATTCTTGACTGGTACAGCAAGCTGGCATCTAGGTAAAGCATAGTGGTGCTGCTGAGGGCACCAGACACGAGGGTTCTATGCAGGGAGAGGTGTCAAGAAGTCTGTGCAGGTCAGCTGTGAGAACTTTGCAAGGTCTGAATATATACAGATAGGTACGGCCCAAGATTTATCAGAGTGCTGCTGCTATGGAGTTTAGATTTTAAAAAGATGCTAGGAATTGAGCAGATTCAGACCACAAGAGTGGAGCAGCCTTGTTAATATCTTGTCATTACTCCTGACATTTAGCTGAGAAAATGGAAAGGCTGTTCCTTCGTAGTAGGGACTATGATCCAGAGAAATACCTAGGCTTGACCTGCTCTAACAAAGCCTGAAACCAAGTCCTAGTAAGATCTTTAGGGGACATAGAGTTTGGAGGTTGAGTCCCACCAATTTACAAAGGCTTGGGAATCATTTTAAGCTTTTGATAGATGCTGCCTACAAAGAATAAACTCAAACCTGCCTAAGTTCAGAGTGACCAGCCAGTAATTGAACTGCCTCCTAAAATAAGAGTCATCACTCTTCAGAGAAAGATAACAGAATCCTGAATCTCTATAATATATCATCCACAATGTCTGGAACATAATAAAAATTAGCCAAGCAAAGAACTATGAAAATGTGACCTATGGTCAAGGAAAGTAGTTAATAGAAACTGACCCTGAGATAGCTTAAATATTGGACTTACCAATGTAGTTGTCATTGGAATTTCAGAAGAAGAGAATGAGAATGGGTAAGAAAAATTATTTGAAGATGAAATGGCAAAAATTTTCCCCAAATTTGATAAAAAACAACTTATAGGCCTAGGCATATCATAGGAAAATTGGAGAAAACCAAAGATAGAGAAAAAAATTTTTGAGTTGACCAGTCAAGGCAAGGATGTCCACTTGACTTCTTTTCAATATTGTAATGAAGATCATAGACAGTACAGTAAGGTGGGAAAAAGGAAAGGAGAGGTATAAATATTGGGAAGAAAAAATAAAAAGTGTCTTTCTTCACAGATGATATGATTTGGTACAAAGAATTTTTTAAGAAATCTAGTGGAAAATTGCTAAAATTTGTAACTGGATTTTTTCAAAGCCAGAGAATATAAAATCAGTTTATAAAAACAATTGTAATTATATATAGTGGAAATGAACAGTTGGAAAAATTTTACGGTATCTCCCAAAACCCTAAAATACTTAAGAATAATTTAACAAAATATGGGCAAGACCTCTAAAGTGATATCTGCAAAGCACTACTGAGAGAAATTAAAGATCTAAATAAGGATTCATTCATTGAAAGACTATTATCAAGATGTCCATTTTCCCCAGATTGACTTATAGAGTCACTATAATCTCAGTGAAAATCTCTAAAGTCTTTTTTGTAGAAATTGATAAGCTGATTCCAATATTTGTTTGGAAAAGGAAAGGACCTAGAAGAGTCAAAACAATTTTGTAAAGAAGAACAAATTGGGTGGACTTACACTATCTGATTTCAAAACTTGTTATAAAGATTTAGTAATCAAAACACTGTGGTTTTGGCAGAAAGTTAGCCATAGAGATTAATGAAACAGCATAAAGTCTGGAAATATAGCCACACATATATGATATATATGATCGATTGATTTTCAATAAAACTACCAATATAATTCAATGATGAGAAGATAGTCTGTCAAATAGTTCTAGAACATCTGGATACCCATATGAAAAAAATGAATCTCAACCTGCTTAACACCATGTGTGATGTTAATTCATAATGGATCATAGAAAGCTATGTGACAGCTACAACTATAAAACTTTTAGTAAAAAACAGAGAAAATCTTCATGACCATGGGGGAGGGCAGTGATTTCTTAGATAGGCTATAAAAAAAACTAATCAAAAATTATGAAAACAATCATTTGAATTTTTTCAAAATTAAAACCATCTCATGTCCAGGGGCCAGCCCGGTGGTGTAATGGTTAAGTTCTCACACTCCCTTTCAGTGGCCCGGGGTTCGCAAGTTCAGATCCCGGGTGCTGGCCGATGCACTGCTTATCAAGTCATGCTGTGGCAGCGTCCCATATAAAGTAGAGGAAGATGGGCGCGGATGTTACCCCAGGGACGGTCTTCCTCAGCAGAAAGAGGAGGATTGGCAACAGATATTAGCTCAGGGCTAGTCTTCCTCACAAAAACCAAAAAAAAACCATCTCATGTGCAAAAGACATTGATATGAAAGTGAAAAGACGTTGGAGAAATAGTTACAATACATATATCCCCCAGAATTGGAAAAAATAGTTACAATACATGTATCTAACAAAGAATGTTCATCTAGAATGTATATATATGTGTGTGTTTATACACCTATATAATATATAAAACTTTAAAACTCATTAAGAAAGATGATCAAATAGATATGACCTGTATTCATCCAATACTAGCTGGATCTTGAGTTGACTAATTGACCTCTTTTAGTCTCATTATAATAAAAAAAATGAGGATAATAGTTCAGGGTGAAGAATGTAAGACATCTAACATACAATGAACATTTAATAATTTTCTCCAACATAAATAATTGTATAAGATCCTGTGCAAACTTTTATTCATGTGGAAGACGTACTATCAGAAATATCTTTTGTTGTACCATTATATTATAAATGGTTTTTTTTTTGTGGGGAAGACCAGCCCTGAGCTAACATCTGTTGCCAATCCTCCCCTTTTTGCTGAGGAAGACTGGCCCTGGGCTAAGATCCGTGCCCATCTTCCTCCACTTTATATGGGACGCCACCAGGGCATGGCTGACAGGCAGTGCGTCGGCGGGCGCCCGGGATCCGAACTCGCAAACCCCGGGCTGCCAAGCGCGGACTAAACCGCTGCGCCACCAGGTGGGCCCTAAATGTTTTTATATTGATAGTTTTATCAGGCCATGGTTAAAATTCACTTTCCTTATTTATAAAGTTATTTTTCCATCCCACATATCTTAGACACATTTAGGAATCATTTGTTTTTGCTGAAGATATTCTCTAGTGATTGAGAACATTTTATGGGGTTAAAGTTTAATATATTAAATATTACTAGTACTACTTTTATGAACAGGTTAAGGTTTAAATTTAAATGAGAAAATAATACGTAAAATTCCTGACATGTAGGAATTGTGAAACAAATATTAGTCCCTTTTTCTTCTTTTAGCTCTCTGTATCCAGTGAAAATTTATTATATAATTTACACTTTCCATTTCTGTAGAGTGAGTGTGGGATTTTCACTATAAGTTCATTGAAGAGTTCAATAAAATACTGAAACTCGCAATGTTTTGTTTGTTTGAAAGAATGTAAGTCTACCTGTATACCAAAGCTATTGGATTTTTACTAAATAATTCATATTGGACTAACTTGCCTCCCAAATTCTCTTGATCTATAAGGTCTGATATTTGCTACATAATGAAAAAAGAAAGAAAGAAACATTTAACTTTTTCAAGTAGTTAAATAAATGAATATTTAGAAAAGAAAATATAAGCCAGCAGATTATTTCCTTTTATTTCAGGTTCATGTAGCTATTATCTGGTTTCATTTTCTCAGCATTAAGTAGGTTGATAAGTAGAAAAATGATGAGAAAATTAAGTGGGTGGCAATGAATAAGACCCAGAAAAAGAAACAGCAAAAGTGAATGCAGAAAACTGTATTAGGAAGTATTTTCAATCCAAAGGAAGGTTGAAGCATGAATGGAAATTAACAAAGTACATAAGAATCCAAGACGTCTGATACAATAGACAGTGTATTGGACATTGGGGACGAACAAGCATATGTTTTAATCCCAGCTAGCCCAGTTATGAGCTGTGTGAACTTGGCAAATTGTTTAACCTCATTGATTCTTTTTATTCATTTGTTTGCCAAGTGAACAGATATTGGCTGTGTGAAGAACTCTAAGTGCTCTTGACAAGCAGTGCATTTGTCATAGGTTTATTGTGTTGTTTAGTTACAGATGAAGTCCCTTGTTTCACATCATGTATATCAAATAGTACAAAGGAAGGAAGTATAAGCAAATAGGTTTCTGCAGTCTGAACTACGCATGAAGACTTTCTGACTTAGTTTGTATTTCTGTTCCTTTAGTTTTATGTCCATTTAGGGAGTAAAGAACAACATGTAGACTTTATACGACTGGCTACTGGAAGTCACAGCCACCAATGAATGGTGACTTCCAGGGATCTTTTTTTTTTCTAAAGAAAGTAATTATCTGACACTTTATTTGATTATTTGGAGGAATCCTGCATATTATCAGCTTTTCTATAGACAGTTTACATATAGCATATTTATGGCAAGAGAAAAGAGCCACAGGAAATGATTTTATGTAAAAAGAGTAAGAGTAGCATTTTCTTCTGCATAGTTTTCAACAAATTTTCTGTACTGCATTACAAAGTCTTTTTTTCTATGAATTTGAGTGTGCTTTATGTGCAGAGCAGTGGAAATTATTCTATTTCTTAAACTATATCTAACTTTAGACTGACAAAAATTTGGCATTATCGTGTTCATATCTTTGTATAAGATAATCCTGGGCTAAATATTTTTGGAAGGAAAAAATAAATTAAACTTTTTAAGAAATATAAAGATGTTAGTCTTTTCTAAAGGATTATAAGCAAATATAGGTCTAAGTCCATTTGAAGTTATTTAACAAGTAACTAAGATTTAATGTTTTTATCTCATGTTTTCCTCAATTCTCTGCTAAATTTTCACATTATATTTATTGATATTATGTTGTTAAGATTGTTAAAATATATTTTGAAAACATGTGTCTTTTCTATGGTAGAGGTCCACTTGATGACATTTCAGAGTGACAGGGTAGATTTGGAAAGATCATGTGATTAAATGTACAGGCCATTTTAAATCATTTTATTTTTGGGGTCCTCTAAGAAATCAGCTTAACTAAAATTTATCTTGCTTATGACTTTAAGCATTTTTTTTGTTTGAATAAGATTAACAAATCTTAAAGTTTACTTGACTCTACCAAATTATTTTTTATTAATTGCCTTAGTAAAAATAATAGAGTAGCAAATACTGCTATTAATGAAGATAACTAGGATTTCTAGGGAACATATAGATATTTTTGTATTTTTAATCTGAATGTTATGCCGTGTTTTGTAATAATTTTGCATGCCATGATACTTAAATATATTTTATTTTGTTATAGTACTAAATATTATATTTCTGAAAAAGAATTTGTAGTGCTGTATATTGTCTACATTTTTATTTATGATTGCGTAAATTATTGTATGTGCTTAATTTGAACTTCTAACCTGTATTGACCACCACTCTGATATAGAGAAATTAGATTTCCAGAATACATTTAACCATAAATGGTTTTATATATTTATTTCTTGATTGATGAAATCTGTTTTACTTCTCTTTATAGTAGGTTTTAGAAATATTGCTTCTGAGATGACAGAGAATGATAATCATAATTTGATTATTAATTCATATTTTTCTCTTCTTATTAAAATGCAATACATTTATTATAGAAATTTGATAAATCAAGAATAAAGATAAAATATTAGCCTATAATCCCACTACCTAGGAATAATTACAGTTAACATTTTTAAGTGTAATTCTCCAGTTTTATTTCCTATATATTTGTATAACTAAATACACATAATTATAATATTGGGATCATACTCTACATGCAAATTTTGTCTCGCCCCAGCAATATTGTGACATTAATTTCATTCCTTATTTCCTGTGCCATTTTTCTCTTCAAAACTCTGAAAAAAGATTAAGAATCTCCTGCATCCAATATTCTTTTCTTAGGTTTTAAACCTTTAAAAGCCATGTTCTTAACTAACCACTCTTCATCATCACCCTCCTGTTGCTAGCTTTCCTTTGCAATATAGCACAGATATTCTCTTTAAAAGAAAAAAGAGTAGTGTTATATATTTCCTATCTGCAAAAAGCATAAAGAATAATATAATTAACAACTGCCTGTTCACCCCTCCATGTAGAAAACAGAATATTATCCATGGAGTTGAAGTTCCCATTTAATATACTGTTTTATAATACATATTTTCCCTTAAAAAATCGATCCCAAACATTCCCTTGTCCTTAATTAGTTCTTTAGGAAACACAATAGCACAATTCTATTTTTCCCCTCCAAGTAATGCATGAACATGTTCTCCTGGAAAAAGTTGCCCAAAAGTAACCAGTGTTGAGTTGGTATGTATCTAGAACGTTGTTTCATATTATACATTGTTTTCTCAGTGTTTTTTTTTTTTCACTTTACAATATGTCTCACAAGCATTTTCATGTCATTCATTGTGGAAGGCAGAATAATGTGCCCCCAAAATGTTCACATCCTATACCCAGAACCTGTGAATATGTTTCCTTACATGGCAAAAGAGACTTTGCAGATGTGATTAAATTAAAGATGTTGAGGTGAGGAGATTATCATGGATTATCTGAGTGGATCCATTGTAAATCACAAGAATCCTAAAAGATGGAAAAGAAAGCAGAAGGTCGGAGTCGGAGAGAGACTGAAAGATGCTGTGCTGCTGACTTTGAAGATGGAGGAAGTAGCCTCAAGCCAAAGAATAAAGGCAGCCTCTAGAAGCTGGAAAAGGCAAGGAAACAGATTCTACCTTACAGCCTCTTGAAGGAATGCAGTCCTGATGTCACCTTGATTTTAGCCCAGTAAGACTATATACTTGGCTTCAGACCTCTAGAGCTATGAGATAATACTTTTCTGTTGTTTTAAACCACTAAGTTTGTGGTAATTTGTTACAGCAGCAGTAGGAAACTGATATACTCATATGGATCTACATCGTTTGGAGGGAGGAGCAGACATACTATTTTATTGCATATAGGTATCCTAATTTATGTAACTACTCTATATTTGTGTGACTTTCTAATTTTTCATGTTTAGAGAAAAATGTATAAATAGCTTTATCTATTATGATTATAAACATGTGCTAGTACTTATTTAGGGTGATTAAAAAGTGCTTTCTCTGTCAAAGGGTATACATATATAAAATATTGACAGATACCAACAAATAATTCTCCCTGTACCCACCTCTGGGGCTAAGGTTTATGTGGAGGATCACTGTTTCTCCATGTCACTGCTTCCAGTGCCATAACAGTGAAAATCAGCCCACTAAAGGTGATGTTTTATTTCTAAGTGACCTAGCACCATTTGATCAGGAAAGTATAAATGAATGGTTTGAGTAATTAAGGAAGAAGAATCCCTTTTTGGTTAGTGTAAACATAAAGGTGATCAGATCTTTAGCTTTGTAAGGAAATTGTGAAAAGTAAAATAAAAATTTTCATCTCCGTGGATTCCATGTTCTTATCCATATTTGACAAGTTAAACTCATAACCAGCCCAGTTTCTAGTGAATGCTCAACTTAGATAATTATTCAATGTTATATGTTACGTGAGCACATAAGTAAGAAGAAATTGTAGCTCAGCTATTAATTTTGGTTTCAACCATTCTAAAATGAAGACTGTTGGTATAAATCTGAACCTATCAACAGTAATACATTTGTTAAATCGTTCTGTGGGATACAATGAAGTAAATAGTTTAAAGCTGACATAGTGCTGTGGGCTCATAGTAACAAAAACACGAAACATGTTCTCCCAACTGTCAATTCTATGATTTCTTAGTGTAATTTTCACATTTCTCTTTGAAATGAAGGCATAAGTTTATGTCCCTTGAAATACTCTTTAATTTAAAATTTAATTTTATTAATGATCGTTTTACCTTTCATATTTATTTAAATGCTTTTGGTTTATATACAATATTTCTGAAAGTTTCAAACTAATGCCAATGGCAAGTAAGACAGAAACTTTAATAAAATGTAGAAATGGCAGAAATATATTAATTTAATACAAATCATGGAATAATTTTTGAATGAATCATTTATAGGTATATCCCAGGGCACTATAAAACTCTACAATGAGACTTATTCTCAGATGCATCTTCATTCTTGGAAATTAAAGGCCACATTTCATTTTTTTCAATATAAATCAGAACTTAAGCAGAATTTATTGGCTTTCCCAGTTGCCAAAGTTTAACAGTATCATTTCCATAAACTCACATAATGAAACTCTGTGATGCAGACTTTAGGTGCACTGAGCCAACATGAGCCAGAAGTAAGAGGGTTTGAATTCAGACGATCACAGGTCTAGACAGCAAACAAATCTTTATCGCTCATCCCCCCCAATCTTTGAATATTATGAAATTAAGAATACATTTTGGTCCTCTGGAAAGAAGTTGACAGTTGAAGAATTGAAGATTAAGAATTACAGTCTGATCTGAGGTTTTTAAATGCTGCTGACAGTTTATTCTTCAGTTCTACTGAGAGGTACTTCTAGTGCTTTTGGCTAAAAGACCTTGTGTTTTTTGAAATAATGTGTTTTATTCATTTGTTTGCTAAGTGAACAGAAATTGGCTGTGTGAAGGACTCCAAGTGCCCTTGACAATAAGCAGTGCATTTGTCATAGTTTTATCGTGTTGTCTAGTTACAGATGAAGTCCCTTGTTTCACATTATTTAAATCAAATAGTCATGTTGCAGCCTCACGCATTATATGATGTATTGTATGTTTAGAAAAAGCACATAAAATCCCTTTCCCCCTACATCTGAATATACTTTACACTCAGTGATTCTTGGCCCTAAGGCGAAGATTTGATTTTATGTGGTTCTTTAATTTTCTGCATTACCATATTGTTCAATATCATCTGTTTTGGGTGTTTCTCTCTCCATTTGTTTGCTGGCAAAGGCAATTGCAAAATAGAAATATCCATTATTTAGTACAATTCCCCAGACTTCTACCTCACTGATCCTGAGGCCCTTATCACATCACAGAGGTGATTGTGTGTCATCCTTTCCTTTGCCATCAGGGTAGAAGCTTTGTTATTTATCTTTGTATCCTTTCCCTTGTCCAGTGCTTGGCAAATAAGAGGCATGTAATGAATCCCGCCACATCCAATTTCATAGGTTGTGCATACACAACAGTAGAGGGAGCCATTTACATTGTTGTGTATGTAAATGTGCCCCTAGAATTATGCAGTACACGACCTCTACAACCAGGCATGGTGTCCCTGTGATAAATTTGATTTTTATATCTTCTGATGCAGAGAAATGCTAAATATATCTGGTCATTTACTTACAACAAAAATGTCAGCAAACCTTTTCCATTCCTCCTCATCTGTAATTATATTCCAACTTTGAATAGGTCACACCACCAGGGGGAATCTATTTTCCTATATCATTTGGTGTTGGTTTTGAGCCACAGAGAACGACTTTGCCCAAGATGAGCACCAGAAGAGGTGTCTTTTTGGATGTTTTTTTTTGATGGGTAGAGAATATTCTGTGTAATACTCAGAATTAAAGGAAGAATTGAAGAACCAGGCAACAAGAAAGACAGTGAAGAAGATAACTCTAGAAATCTCAGCCACTGGGTTTGGATGATCCAGGGCCATTCACATCCTCTTACTATATTATCCACTTTAGATCCTCTGAAAAAGTGGGATTGAGTCTGGGGGAGCAAATTCTTGACTAAAAACTGGTGACCAGAAGATATGATGTATTCAAAGGTGGTTTCCCAGTGGAGAGGTGATGGGGGTTGGTAATGGTTAGGGTTTACCTCAGTGGCTGTCAAGGAATCACTCAGCTTTTTAAATTTTTAAATTCACCTTTGATTACAATCCTGGGAACAAGTGTTCCTATGAAGAGCAGTCTTGTTTTGCTTGGATTTGTAAGGTTTTCAGTTTTGTGTCTTGAATATTGAAAGAGATCTGGCCACTAGTTTAACATAAGAGAAGTTTAAGGGTAGAGTAGCTCAAGTGCTTACCTTTTATGAGATAAAAGTCTGTCTTCCCTCCTTTGTCTAGAGTTGTTTTTCTGATTTTGGCATGTATTTTCAGAAAGACCAATTTTTACATCATAAAACATAAATAATATTAAAACCCCCAATGTTAATGAACAGTCTGATTATTTACTTCATTAAAATCTCTTTTTCTTTGCTATTTACTTTTTGTGTGTGTGTGAGCAAGGCTAGCCCTGAGCTAACATCCGTCGCCAATCCTCCTCTCTTTTGCTGAGGAAGACTGGCCCTGGGGTAACATCTGTGCCCATCTTCCTCTACTTCCTATGGGAGGCCACCACAGCATGGCTTGACAAGCGGTATGTCACTTGGCGCCCGAGATCCGAGCCTACAAATCCTGGGCCATAAAAGCAGAGCATGCAAGCTTAACCACTATGCCACCAGGCTGGCCCTGAGCTATTTACTTTTTAATGGTTAGCAAAAATAAATCTACTTTGCAACGTTTGTTCAGTTGGAACAGTAGACTTTGAAGGTATATGCAAGCAATATTGATAGGATTATATCTTCTCTATATAAAAGAAAACATTTTGTGAAGAGTGAAGATCAATGTATCAAGTGATAGCCAACTTTCGATTATCCAGGATGGCTTAACTAGTTTATAGATTTATCAGAATAAAAAATAAGAGCATATTTGAGAAAAACATTAAAATTTTTATAAATTAGTGAAAACTTGCTGTACTGTTCCTATTGTTTGGAAATATGCAGTAATCAGCAGACAGCACATCCTAACACTACGTTGTGTCTACTGTATTAGGGGGATGACCCACTCCCTTGCCAGTCATGTGCAATAGGCCTTTTCTAGAGCAAAGATATCTCTGACATGCGTTATACAGGCAGAGGCAGGAGAAAGCATGGCCACTAAAATAAACCAAAGCCAAATATTTAAGGGTGGAGTTAAGTGAGGAAAGGAAGGGAAAAGGAATAATGTGCAAGGGAGTCTGAGTTCCTGCCTTTCTTGAGTCCTTGTGAAATATTGTGGAAGTGTTCTCAGCTGAGACCAACAGGAATAATAAATCTTCAATGATTTTTTTATGAAGCAATTCATGTGATAAACTATCGTACTTGTATTATTTTTGTTGTTTACAGATGCAGAATGGTAAATGTATTCCTAAATATTGGATGTGATTTAAATGAATCACGTTTATATTAAGTCCATTGCATGCCTTATGTTGAAAATATATTATTTAAGATTACATTTTATCTTCTTTATCCAGACTCTACCCTTCTCCCCATTACTCTAGTAATCAAGGGTTGATTCTATATCTGTGTCATAGAAATCATCTCTGTCAGAAGTTTACCAGGAGGAATAGTAAAATATTATAATAATTAATTGTTGATATTAAAATTCTTCGTTCCCTAGTTCATTCATACCCATGGCTTTCTACTTGTATTTTTTTATGTCTCCAGCCTTATAGAAGAAAAATGACAATATTGTAGCAATCACTAATTTTTACAATAATTTATAACTAACATAATTCCTATTTGTAGAAAGATATCTTTAAAAAAATATTAAATATCAATTGAGGTCAATGTGAACATCTTATTGAGGCAGTTATGCAGTCTTGTAAAGAGTTTGGGAAAAGTACCTGTATGATATAAAATGCAATAATAGAATAAGGCCTATATGGCTTGTTTCTATGTATATTAAGATCTAATGTTAACAATAAGCAAATAATGTTTCACTATGCTTAATTACTATACGGTAGTTCACCGAATGTGTTGAATTTTTTAAATTATGTGGTAATCTGGCTGACTAGATAATCAGAAAATGTTCCCATTATAGACATCTAGGAATTGTAGAAAAAATATAATAAACATCCTTTTACATGCACAGATAAGCCAAAAACAAAGAGGGCTCTGGCAAAAAATGTAGTAAGCTTCTGAGGTAATGTAGTAGCTGCCATGGGAGGAGTTTGTTGGACTTAAAAATTTGGGTTTTGGAGTTTTAACTCCCACATGGAGAACAGACTTTGAGGCTGTACAAAGAGGGAAAGTGGAACTGAAATGATTACATGCAGCGAGAATCCTTAGGTGCCTTCACCCTTAATGAAAGTATGATCTGGTAAAAGCTCTGCAAACATGCACAGGTTGTCAATAGAAAGCATTCTGTCTCAGCCATGACCCCAGGTTAGGAAAAAATGGCTCCTCTGGGTATTTGTTACCACAAATATGGTTCCAACATTAAAACACATAGTGAAAGCATATGCAAAACTGCTTTAAAGGGGCCCTCTTTCAATTTACACCACACAAGGCAACCATAAATAAAGTACAACTGAATGAATTCACAATAGAATTCCAAAACACAAAATGGCAACATCTTTCATTGTAAAAGCCAAGAGTCACAATAAAGAATAATTAAAAAACCTGGCAGACATTATAAAAAAGTGTGTTCATGTGATTTAAAACACAGAAAAAATTTAGAATATGAGAATAATATGTTTTGGAAAAAAAGAACAGTTGATTTGAAAAATGAGGAAA
Source organism: Tapirus indicus (assembly GCA_031878705.1). Taxonomy (NCBI): domain Eukaryota; kingdom Metazoa; phylum Chordata; class Mammalia; order Perissodactyla; family Tapiridae; genus Tapirus; species Tapirus indicus. The sequence continues at coordinate 47,225,692 of CM062925.1, forward strand.
ATAAAACATCTTTAAAAGAAATATGGTACTTAGACTTAAAATCTCAATTCCTGAGTTGAAGAGCAGATTAGATGCAGCTGAAGAGAGCACTAGTGGATTGGATGATAGATCTGAGGGATTCTCCCAAAAGGCTTCATAGAGTGGTTAAGAGATGGAAATAGAAAAGGGTACTTGAGAGTTCCAGACATCAGAATGATGAGAACTAACAGGCACCTAAAGAAGTTCTAGAGTAGAGTAGAGAGAATGTGAGAGATAATGGTAAAAATTTTTATGTATTAATGGATCATCAAATTGAAAAACATACGAAGTATCAAAGAAGATAAATAAAAACAAAATCAGTGCCTAGACATATCTTTATGGGACTGCAGAACTATAAAGACAAAAAGAAGTCTTAAAACTGACCAGAAACCATGTTATATGTCAATTATATCTCAATAAAAAAATTAACCAGAAACCAAACACATGAAAGAAGAGCAAGGTGCTTGTAGACTTCTAATCTATGTTTATGAATGCTAGAATACAGTGAAATAATATCTTCAATGTTATTTGAATATATCTTCAATATCTTGAATAATATCTTCAATATCACCCTTTAATTAGGGTGAATAAATCCAACCTAAAATTCTACACTCTGTTCCATTATAAATAAATACAAATGAATAAGAATATGTTGCCTTATGAATAAATGCAAACTAAGGAGATACTGAAGAGTGTACTTGAAGAAAAAGAATAATGAGCTCTCTAGAAAGTAAATACAAGATACTACTAAGAAAGGAAGTTGCTAAATAGATAGGCAAATCTAAATAAGCACTGATGGTTTAGAAAAAACTTAGATTTTAAAAATTGAGATGGAATTATAATGTCACATAAAAATTACATGAAAGATTGAAGGAAGAGATTGGATTGAAAGCATTTGATGTCTTTACCTTTTTCAGGAGGAGACCAAAGATAATTTTTAACTTCAGATGTTTTAAGTGAATGTGACACCCAGAATAATGTCCATGTTCTAACCCACAGAACCTGTGACTATGTTATCTTCTATGGTAACAGGGACTTCGCAGAGGTGATTATGTTAAGGATTTTGAGATTAGGAGATTATCCTGAATTATCTGGGGGACCTAGTAAAAGATGTACAAAAATTTCTGTTTTCTTACAGTTTCCCTCCAAAGCTCATAACTTGTTAGGGAATGCTCTTCAAGATACAGTAGTCAAATAAAGAGCAAATTATAGAATATTATTCTTGGTTAGATCCTACCTATGTAAAAATACTATTTTCCTCATGCCCTTATTAAAATGATTATTATCAGTCTTTTAAAAACTTGTCAATCTTATGATATAAAGTGTTATGTTGTTTTAAATTGTATTTTTTACGTTTAAAGCTTAAAGCTGGAAATTATTTTTGTGTTATATGAAGTAGAGATCTTATATTTTTTCAACAGAAAGCTATGTTCCAACAGAGGATATATATTTTTTTGTAATAAAAAAAATGAAATTCTCCAAAATTCAAAACAAGATGGAATTTTATTTTTGAAATATTGTCTTATGAAATAGGACAACATGTCTCAGGATTATATCAGGTGAAAATGTATCATAAAAATTTAATTAATCTCACTTTTTCTTAGAATTAAAAACTAATCTTATTCTCAGTTTTGTTAAATTCTTGAAGATAACAGGTGTGGTTCAGTTATTCATGTAACTATTAAAAATGAGTCACATAACCTCTATTGTTTGTGGAAAAGTTTATCTTCACTTCAGTTTTCTATTTTTCTTTCTAGGAAAGATTTCTGTGTACACAAAGATGAACCATGTGATACTGTTGGTAAGTGTACGTAAAAATTTTTACACTTGAGTTCTGGGGACCTTGAACACATAATTTGTTTAAATATAGGGAATTATTTGAGAGTGCTGGTTTTAATGGAATATTTTTAGAATGTCAGAGATATGTATTTTGTATGTATATGTTTAATCATTTGTCATTGCTTCAGTTATTAAGAAACAGCATCAAGACATGTATACACTATATATTGGAGAAAATTTTAAACAATGCTTTAAGAATATCGTGTGTTCTTTTTTGTTATTTTTTCAGAGATGTACACATGGGTTCAATAAAATTCTCTTATTAGTAGTAAACCAAAAGAAACTGTATTCATGACAATATGATTGACCTTTTTCAGGCCGACGAATTTGTTTTTGAGTTATGTATGCTTGAAGCTCTTTGCAGACTGTGTCAAAAAAAGTCCATCTATTTTGCCCAACTCATGAGGATTTTCTGTACATAAAGTACTAAATTTTCTATATTTTGGCCTGCATATCTAAAATGCCTAAAACATAACCATATAGCAAATGGAATCCATGAAACTGCAGTTTTTAATTTTGAAAGAATGGCCACATATATGCTAATATAAGTGCATCTATATAAATCTACCTATCCAAATATATATATATGTATTTATATAAATATGTATGTAACTATATATAGATATAAACTGTATATAAATATATAACTATATATAAATATACATAGTTTTAAGTCATGTAGCTGTATATAATATATTATTGGTAATGTATATTTAAGAGTCATAATATGGTTTTGATCTATCATGTAGGGTTCATTTCTATAGGGTAATAAGTATTTTAACTTAACCATCTTTGTGGTTCATTTATTCTTCGTAAGAGGAACAATTGAAAAAGGGATAAAAACAGGATAAAGGATTATGGGTATTTAAAAAAATAATTCTAACTTAAGTTCTCATCAACCTCCTCAGATTATTACAACCTTAGATAATAAGTGGCAAACAGTTATAATAGTATAAAGCAGATGATAATGGAATCAAAGGACTGTTTGGTTCAGAAGCTGAATTGATTCAGGGATGATCTTCCTAATGTTAACTCACTTACCTGCTTCTTGCAGTTTTCTTCCCCTTTTCCTGCCTGAAATCTCCAGAAATTACATCTTGATATATAGTTTTAATCAACCTAACCGTGGAAGCTTTTCATTACCAATAAAGCTTGTCTCAAAATAATTACGTTTTCCTCCACTTCAACAACTATGTTGCCCCTAAAGCCTTCTTTAATACTTCTTGCCTCATTTGAGCACCTGAGCAAATGGGCAACTTGGGCAGTCTCTTCCGTGATTATGCACGCTAACCGCCTCTTTGTGTCATGGACACATGGACTGAGGAAGCGAGTACTAACGTGTGGAGCAGCAATTTCTGTTTTGATTACGACTATGTTTCACATCTTGCTAAATCTGCTAATTGAAAAAGCGTATATATTCGCGATATATATTATCTATAAAACATATTCTGGCTTAAAGCACATTTGAATAATGAAGTACGTTGGTGTCTTTGGACTATCAGAGTAAGTCCGCTTCAGCAGGAAAGTGATGTAATCACTCCTCAGCTCTATTTGTCCGATCCATTAAGAGTTTGATAAAAATGAGTTTTAAATATAGCCAGGATGTGGCAAGTCCAATGCCTTTCCTGGGATCTCCCTGTATTTCTGAGTGCTTAGATTCTCAGGGACATCTCTAACATCACTAAATCCCAGTTAGCCCCTCAGTGTCTTGTGGCAGTTCTTTTTCCCAGCCCAAATATGAGATGAGGCTCTTTTTCCTATTTAGTCTTGAGCAGATTAAAGGTCTGAAAAGCTTTTTCAAGAGAGATAAAATGAAAGCCTTTAACAAGTCAGAGTCAGAGTAGTCTCTTCATCCCAATTCCAACCCCCCAACAAAAAACCTTTTTGTCGCACTAACCATGCCTGTGCCTAGAGACATATACGTTGATAAGATTTGTAAAGACATTTGTGAGAAATAGGCATTGCAGTTGCCATTCTCTAATCCATGCATCTACCTACCACTGCGCAGCCGCGGTGCCGTGTAGGAACCTCTAGGGACAGGTCAGGATTTTGCCTATCAAGGGGGTCATTTCAGCACCTCAGGCCTTACCAGTCAGCACACGGCACTGCCCTGATTGGGACCTGTCACCTGTCACCTATATTTGTCTCATCAAGCTGAAGAAAGGAACATTTTCCTGGTTGAATTTTGTTCATATATGTCCCCACTGGATGTAAATAAGGAAGGATGCAACCCTGATGGTTGTAATCACAAAGGGAACCAGCTTTTGGATGAATCTGACCTCAGACTTTCTAAAATCTCCTATTGTAATACTATTGATTATATTTTTGTCAGATGCTTTTCTTATGTCGATGTAAACCTTCTTTGCTCTTTTATCTATTACTGATGTGAAGTCAGCCCATTTCACTTTGGATACTATAACAAATATATTGAAAGAGAGGAAGGAGAAAGGAAAGAAGTGGATTTATTAGTTTGAATAATATGGGCCTGAATGATAACTTTAACATGACAATTTTCCCTACTCTCCTGGGTATAGTGAGAGGAGAAGGACAGCAGTTAAAATCTTTGAATTTATGTTATTAACTTGAATTACAAATGCAGAGGAATGCCTATATTTTAAAAGCAATGGTAAGACTTATGCTGTGCATTATAATTTAAGCAACACTTTCGTGGACATTATCTCATTTAATTCCCTCAAATCTGAACTCTCTAGTTTTATTATCATTATTTTATGGATAAAGAAAACTTTGAAATAGAATAGAGCCTGGATTTTGAATTCAGACATCTATTTAAATCAGAGCTCTGATATATATTTCCTACATGAATGTGGATATGGGCACATTATTTAATCCCTCAAAAGCTTGGATTCCTCACTTTAAAAATAAGGGTTACATTATCGACCTCACAGAATATTGTGGAACCGTGACAGTTGCAAAGACAGCTAGTTTTTTTTTTTTTTTTTGTGGGGACGACCAGCCCTGAGCTAACATCTGTTGCCAATCCTCCCCTTTTTGCTGAGGAAGACTGGCCCTGGGCTAACATTGTGCCCATCCTCCTCTACTTTATATGGGATGCCAGCACGGCATGGCTGACAGGCAGTGCATCGGCGGGCGCCCGGGATCCGAACTCGCGAACCCCGGGCTGCCAAGCGCGGACTAAACCGCTGCGCCACTGGGCGGCCCCAAGACAGCTAGTTTTTAATTGGCACTCAGGATGCGGTAGTTTCCATTACATCCTCTTACTCCCTGCGTAGAGGCTACATGTTTGCCCAGCGTCACTCTTAGTAAATGGTGGGGCTGTCCTCTGCCTCAAATCTTCTTACTGTTATGAGAATCAGCTTTCCTTTAAAACATGATGCATTCACCTGATAGAGGACAAAACAACCAGGAAACTGCAGGTGAGGAAAATATCTTTGAATAAAGTCATAGAATAAAATCATGTAAATTAAAAAATATAAAGAAATGGCAAAAATAAACTTGGAAATAACTTTATTTACCAGCATTTTTAACTTTGCAACAATAGGATATTTTGCTTATTTGCTAGTGCAAAAGATCTGTAAATTTTAAATAAGCTGGGCTCTATCAATGTTATGGGATATTATAAATAAATACTTCAGTTGGTAAGTTGTACTTATTTATTAAGCATATATTTGAAAAGCTATTTAGAGGGTAAAAGGTAAAAGTTGTGTTACTACTCCCTCAATCACACTTTTTCCTGTTGTTTTAGTTAGGTAGGATGGTTTGGTAGGTTTTTAGGTAGATATATAAGTACTGGAGGAAAAAAAATGTTATTAAAAGTTTTAATAAACAAAATATCAATTCTAAAATATATGTGTTTATTTTTTAACATCCTTGAAATTGAGATTTCTTTTGCAATCAATGGCTTATTAGAATTGTGTCATAGTTTAATTCAAAGTTTTTTGAATCTTAGGTTGGATGAACTGTAATGGTATCCTTAAATTTCAGGAGAAACGAAGTATAATACTGGATGCAAGTGGCAGCTATTTATGTACCGGTATTGCTAATGAAGTTGCCTTACTTTCTGTGGCAGGCAGAATAATGGTCCCCAAACAGGTCCATGTCCTAATCCCTGGAACCTGGGAATATGTCAGGTTATATAGCAAAGGGAAATTAAGGTTGCAGATGGAATTAAGGCTGCCAATCAACTGCCCTTAAAATAGGAGGATTATCCTGGGCTCTGCTGGTATGCCCAATGTAGTCACAAGGTCCTTAAAAGTGGAAAGGGGAAGCAGAAGAGTTCAGAGTCAGAGCGAGATGTGATTACTGAAGAAAGGCACAGGGAGATGTGATATGAGAAGGATTTGACTCGTCATTACTGGTTTTGAAGATGGAAGAAGGGGACCCCAAGTAAAGAAATATGAGTGGTTTCTAAAACCCGGAAAAGGCAAGGAACCTGATTCTCCCCTAGAGCCTCCAGAGGGGAACACAGACAGCCCTGTGACATCTTGATTTTACCCAATGCAGTCTGGGTCAAACTTCTAACATAGAGAATTGTAAGATAATAAATTCATGTGTTTTAAGCCACTAAATTTGTGGTGATTTGTTACAGCAGCCATAGAAAAACAATACACATTCTAATAAATAATGACCCTCTCCCATCACTTATAAAGGGTAAAGAAACATGGTGCTCTTAAATCTTTGCACTCTGGTGTCAACAATTCTGGCGCTATAGTTAGTTAAGAACTGGTGAAGAGTTTGATTTTAGATAAAAAAATGGAAATTAGCACCATGTTATATAAATATATATATAAAGAGCAACAAACTGGGGCTTACTAACAAACGTGATAAATTATAGTTGACCGTTTCTAGGTAAGAGACTAGACCAAAAAAATAGTCTATATCATCCGTTAACCATGAAAGAAATCAAATCAATTAACATATTTCCAGGAAAATACCAAGCCCTGATGATTTCACAGATGATTTCTACTAAAATACCAAAGAACAGATCATTCCACTATTGTACAAAGTATTTTAGAGAATATAAAAGGGTGAATTAAAACCATATAAATTTTTTACCAAATGCTAAAGAGGACAGTATAAGAAAGAAAAATAATAAGCTATTCTCACTCAGCAAAGAAATGAAAGAATTCTAAACCACATATTGGCAGATATTATCTCACAATGTATTTTTTAAATAACTAAGTAAGATTATTTTATTCAAGATTTATTCCAGACATGCAAGGATAGTTTAACATTAGAAAATCTTAAAATGTAAGTATGTAATCCAGTTAAAGATAAAAACCGTATGATCATCACAATGGATAAAGAAAATATCTTTCATAAAATTGAAAACATATTCATGATAAAAACTCTTGGCAAAATAGGGCAAAGTAGGAACTTTATTAACCCAGTTAAAGGTATTTACAAAAAAACACATGAATAACTTTTTTAAAAGCGTTAAAAGGATTTCTTCTAAAATCAGAAACAAGTAGAGGATTCTACTATTGCTACTTCTATTCAGCAATGTACTGGAAATTTTAGTGCTTACAGCGAAATGGATAAGATTGTCTACATTAAAAAAACATAGAGAATATGGAATTAAATTATTAGAATTAATAGGAGAGTTAGGTGGTTAGATAGCAAATCAATATTCAATAACCAAATGCATTTTATATATCAGCAATAGGCAGTGAGACATTTAATTCAAAAATTATATTTAATATATGGAAAAACATAGTTCTTTGAAATATCTAATAACAAATACATAAGACATATGGAGAAAATTATAGAGCTACCTTGCAATTCAATAAAGACAAAACTGAATGAAAAGATAAATCATACTCATGGTCTGAAAGACTACAGAGGATACAAATGTCCATTTCCCTCAAATTGATCTATTGATACAACATATTTCTGTAAAAATTCTAACAGGAGTTTTGGAGGAAAATTGACATGCTGATTCTGAATGTTACATGGAGGAGCATAGGCTTAAGAATTGGCAAGACACTAGTGAAGAAATATAGGAGGAATGTATTCTTTCAGATATCAATATATAGTATATAATAGGACAATGCAGTTGCATATTTTTTGGAAATTGATATATAAGACAAAATGCTGGGAGAAGGGGAACATGATGTTAAGACAGTTGATTATTGACATGGATAAAAGTGAAAGTGAATCACATGGTTTAATTTTTTGTAAATTTAGAAAAGAAAATGAGGAAAATTATTTTATATTTTTGAGGTAGAGACAGATTTCTCAAAAAGACAGAAAAATGCAATTCATAAAGGAAATTCTTGACGAATTCAACTATATTAATATTTAAAATTTCTTTGTATCAAAAGATATCATAATGACAGTGGGGAAAAAAAACCCAAGCTTCTATCAGGGAGAAGATACCATATTTCATGGATTTTCTGATGCCTTCATTGTCATTGATTTTAAGACATACCTTTTTTTTTTTTTTATGTACCACCAAAGAGAAAAAAAAAAACAATGTGGTAAATTCTAATTGTAGGACATTACCGATTTTAAGATATACCACAATGTGAAATAATGTGAATCTTGGAATTAATCATGTATAGTATTTGCAACACATATAACCAACAAAGTATTAGAACTCAGAGTATAAAAACAACTTCTATAAATCAGCGAGTAAGAAACAAACAAGCAAGTAGACATGTGAAATAGGGCAAAAGATTCTAACAGCCATTTTTAGAAGAGACTATATCAGGAGTGAATTAAAAAAAAAAAAAAAGGAAAGATGTCAGCCTCATTAGTAGTAAGGGAAATGCACATTTTGTTTTTTCAGCACATTGTAGATGTAGTTAACCTGCCTTCTGGCATCCATTGTTGCTCTTGAGAATTCAACTGTCAGTCCGAACTCCTTTTAATGTAATATATCTGGCTTTAAGATCTTTTTAAATTCCTTGTTCTGTGCATTCATTGTGATAAATGTCCTCCTTTCCTCCCCCGCTTCCTTCCGTCCTTCTTGCCTACCTGCCTACCATTATCCATCCATCCATCCATCCAAAATGTCTAATTCTTGATTTCTTTTTATCCTACTTTGTATTTGTCATGCTTCCTGAATCTGAAGATTCATGTCTTTTATTTATTCTGGAGAATTCTCTTAACAATTTCTCTTCAAATACAGTGTTTACCCCCATTCTTCCTATCATTCTTTCTGAAAAGCCTAATAAATTATATTATAGTTTCTTATTCTGGTTTCCATATTTCTTATTCTTTTTTTGTGTGCATGTGAGGAAGATTGGCCCTGTGCTAACATCTATGGCCAATCTTCCTCTTTTTCTTTTTTCTCCCCAAAGCCCCAGTACATAGTTGTATATCGTAATTGTAGAGTTGTAGCTCTTCTATGTGGGATGCCATCTCAGCATGACTTGATGAGCAGTGAGTAGGTCCACACCCAGGATCCGAACTGGCAAGCCCCAGGCCAACGAAGCGGAACGCGCAACCTTAACTGCTACGCCACTGGGCTGTCCCCTGATTTCCATCTCTCTGATTCTTTCTTCATACCCATCTCTGTCTTTCTATGCTGTGCTCCAGATAACTTTTTCAGCTAGATTTCTCAGTTTACACTAATTTTCTGTTTTCTTAGTATGCTATTTAATCTGTTTAACTTATTTATCGAGGATTTTTAAATTTCAGTAACTCTTTTGTTTCTAGACATTCTATTTGATTTTTTCCTGAATCTGCTAGGGCATTTTGATAATATATTGAGCTTTTCTCATGTTTTCAATCTCTTCTTTAAGGTTTGAATCATTCGAAGTGTACTTTTTGAACAGTCACTAATAATTCTATTATTCTAGTTCTTGTGGTTCTAGTCTTCTTTGTTGATTTTGCTGAATCCTGTTCATGGTGCCTTGTCACTTGTAGGTTATATAATTTTGTATTTGAGTGCTTCTTTATTTTTTTTCTTAATTTATGAGAATCCTGTGTGACCTGGAAAAGAGGGTGCTTCTCTCAAGATATAATTTTTATTCACAAATACCTTAGGGGTATTTAAGTTAATTTCTTGGGTTAGTATTCCTTGGACCATGCACGTAATGTAAATTAGGTATGCCAGCTGTATGAATAGTCTCAGGGGAGTCTTTGTGGGGTTTTTTTGTTTGTATTTGTTTTTTATTTTTTTTAAACAGAGTGCGGGTTAAAGTAGTCAAGTTTTTATGCCATTAGCTTTTGCCAGGAAGAAGTTTGTTTTTCTAACCTACCCCAACTACACTTGGCCATATAATCCACTTTCTCAATATTTGCATGTGCTGTAGCCCTGATTTGGAGAATTGGTGTTATAGTTACGTGACTTCCACAAGTTTCTTAAAAAATAATTTTAGAAGCTGTTCTGTAGATGCTTAAATTGGCTATATGCTATAAGCTAGTGATTCTCAAACTTTTTGGTCTTAGCATCCTTTTGTGCCCTTGAGAATTATTGAAGATCCCAAAGGGCTTTTTTATCTAGGTTGTATTTATCAATTGTCACCATATTAGAAATTGAAACTGAGAAATTCTAAACACATTTTAATTCATTTAAAATGAACAATAGTAAACTCACCAAATGTTAGCATAAAGAACATGATTTTTATAAAAATTTACTACATTATTCAAATAAAAAATAGTGAGAAGATATGACTTTGTTTTATATTTTTGCAAAAATCTCTTTACGTCTGGTTTGTAGAAGACAGCTGGATCTTATATCTGCTTCTCCATTTAAGGTGTTGGTGTTTGTTATTTTGGTTGAAGTGTATGAGGAAAATCTGGGCTCACAAGATATGTAGTTGGAAAATGGATGAGTATTTTCAGATTATTGTGGATATTCTTTGAAAGTACACTAAAACATAAGTGGTGGTGTCTTAATGGTTAACCGACTATGGCAATGTGGAATCTGAAATCATGTCAATAAACTTTTATACTCTGTTACATTAGTATCTGTTGATATGCCTTACACTTTAAGTGGATGTTTTAACTGTGCATGGCTTTTTGGCATTGATCAATGGTCAAATGGAAAATATTGGTTCACTAAGTTAGGCAGATCTTCTAAATGTTGACATATTTCACCATGCTATAAATATATAAAAAATCATATTTGTCAGTATCACCATCAATCTCATCAGAAAATTCTTTAAGTGCTGGGAAGCTGCCAAGCTCATGGTGGTAGATAAAAAATTTCCAATATTCTAATTTCATTTGAAAGCTCAAATTTTCTTATTGGCAAAAAAATGTATCATCAGTTGGTTTACTTGGAGTGACAGGTTAACTTTGTTCATTTTTGGGTAAATGTCAGCCAAATTGCCAAGTCTGAATAACCAATGTTTGTCTGTTAGACATTCTTTCAAGTAAAAATGGTGTTCAGTGAGTAGCACAGTTCGTTCAGCTCATAACTCAAACAATCTCATGGTTCTTTTCCTAGAGACAACGTCATATTTTTGTCTGCCACGGAAATGCTTTATCCATACTTCCTTTTTGTTACACAACATATTAAAAAATGTGTATACTCAAGAGTTCAGATTTAATAAAGTTAATGCATTTTACTGCTTCATCTAGGACCTTTTAAAGTGAAATTGGCATTTTTCCTCCTGGGAGTGAGTGGCAGTGAAAAATAAAATGACTGACAGTGAAGTTTGGTGACTTAACTTGTGCTAGGCAATTTTAGCCACCATTGCTTTTGTACCATTAGTGTAAATGTTGACAGTTTTGACCTTGTAGACCTCTTGAAAAGATATTAGGGGCCCACTAAAGAGGTAATCAGTGTTGATTGTCAGTGATCACTCGTGTGTGTGTGTGTGTGTGTGTGTGTTTCATGAAACCTTTTAAGGACTTTAAATTGTAGAAAAAATTTGGAGCTGGCAAAGGTACATGTTGATCAATATTAGTTTCCAGCTATGAATATTTTTCTAATACTCGTTGTGATGAGAAAGGCTGTGCATACTTTACCACCAGATTTCCAATTGTAGATGCTTTGACCCTCCCTGCATTCTACTGCTAAGACTTAGATGCTTCAATATTACTAATAAACTTTCTTCTCGTCTTTCAGCAGTTTGGAATGATAGTTTATTCTTCTGTATACTTCTGAATAATTCTGATTTTATGTACTTGCAAATTGTCAAACAGGCAGACAGACCACCCAGGAAGCAACTGCCAAAAAGAAACATTTTCAGAGACTAAAACGTACTTAAATAACCCTTTTATGTTGACACTGTACATGTGAGAATCTCCAGACACTTCCCTTTCCAAACACCAATACATTCTCCAAACCACATTGCAGCAGAAGTAATCATTTTTATTGGGTGAGAAGAAGAGGTCAAACCAATTTTTTAAAGTAGCTTAATTTTCATTAGACAGCAGTTGTGGCATTTTCTCTTCCATTGTGGCACCTAACACACAGACAATTTCAGAGGCTGAAAATAGTTAAAGAAATTACTGAGATCATCTTTCTACTCTGATATCCTTTGGGTTACAACTATATTAATTCTACCAAAAAACCGTATTTAGTTTAATATTCAGTATTTTGAAGTTTGTAATCCTTTGGACTAGGCAAAGAATGAAGTTAACATTTTTCCTATGTAAATCTTACTTTCTAAGTGAATTAGAACTATGCAATAATAAATGGGTGTTACTTTTTAAGCCACTACATTTGTGATAATTTGTTATGCAGCAATAAAAAACCAACACATTCAGACTAAAGGATGCATATTATTATGCATTGATTGAGGGTTTATACCCTGGAAGAAAACGAGTCCACCTTGGATAAAAGTACACTTCATGGCCCTCTGTGAAAGCAGAGCAAGAAAGAAGAAAATGTTTGTTAAGGAATAAAAGTTAGGGGAGAAATTCAAAGAGATTTCCATTTGTCATATCTGATGGCACAGTATAACAGTGAAAGGAATTTAAGAGGATTTTGCAAGGATTTACTATAATCCCACAATCTTTATAATTTCTCCACATTTAATATTTCTTTTTCCCTGTCTCATCAGTGATGAACAAAAGTACACTAAAGCAAAAAGGGTCTGACACTTGCCCTGTGTAGCAGAAAGAAAAGGAGTGGGGAAAACTGGGTCTTGAAAGAGGTAAATTGGTTGGCACCAGCTTGGAATATAGGAAAATGCACCAATCTTTGGGCCTCCAGCAAAGAAAATAAGAAAACCCAAGGGAATCAGACTGGGCTGGGGCATGACTTTAACTTTGCAATAAAAAGGCCTGATAAGGCCTTCTGTTGATAAGGTGATCATATAATCTGTAATTGATACTAAGACACTTGGAAGAGTTAAAAGGGGCATAATTAATAATCATGCTTGGACAAAAGCATAACATGAGAAGCCCTGGGCAAACTAGCTGTTTATGGTCACTCTATTATTAATGAGCATGTTTGAGACGTACTTTTACGTATTAATCAGATTTGTAAATTATATATTTAAAAGTACTTATTAAGTTATAACAATTATTTCTGTAATTTAGATATTTAATTACATAATCCCCAAATAATAATAATTAAACTTACTGGGAATCTACATATGAACATTTGTTGCATACATTGGAAGCTAGTTTCATACCATGTCTCTCAACCTTGCTTTTCTTCAATCTAGATGGCCACAGAGCATTGGCTATTGGTACATTATAATGGTCTGAGTCTCAGATATATCAGATGTAAAAAGGGTGATAACCATCATCCTGTTCTAAATTCTGATATCTGAAGGGCCTGGGAACATACTTTGAAGATAATATGAACTATTCTTTATTTGTCCTTCTTCCTCAGTTTTTATTGGTTCTTTCATTTCAGATGATTGTTTCACTTCTCCATCTCTCTATTTCTCTGTTTTTTTTCATTTGTTCAATTTTCTCCAGTATTTTGGAGCACCTACTCTGTGCTTGAGAACTTATTATGTGCTAGGTGCTAGTGACAGAGTGGTGACCAAAATGAACCTACTTACACATTCTTTGAAATCTTTTCTTTTTGCTATCCTTTTGCTGTTCTTGCCTAGCTGACTAAAAAGATTTCCCATTTGTCTTTCTTTTACTCTGAGCCAACTTTCTCTCCACAGTTATGCTATCATGGGTTCCAAACATAAATGCACTGATACACATCTCTTAAGTATTGAGAAGCCTTAGTATTTTTTTTAATTGATGTCATGACACTTTATAACATTGTGAGATTTCAATTGTACATTATTGTCAGTCACCATATTAAATGCACCCCTTCACTGCTTGTGCCCACCCCCAACCCCCTTCCCTCTGGTAACCACCGAACTGTTCTCTGTATTCCATGTGTTAGTTTATCTTCCACCTGTGAGTGAAATCCTGTGGTGTTTGTCTTTCTCTGTCTGGCTTATTTCACTTAACATAGTACCCTCCAGATCCATCCATGTTGTTGCAAATGGGATGACTGTGTTTTTTATGGCAAAGTAGTATTCCATTGTATATATATACCACATCTTCTTTATCCAATCATCTGTTGATGGACACTTGGGTTGCTTCCACTTCTTGGCTATAGTGAATAATGCTGCAATGAATATAGGGGTACATAAGCCTCTTTGGATTGTTGATTTCAAGTTCTTTGGATAAATACCCAGAAATGGCATCGCTGGATCATAAGGTATTTCTATTTTTAATTTTTTGAGGACTCTCCATACTGTTTTCCATAGAGGCTTCACCAGTTTGCATTCCCACCAGCAGTGAATGAGGGTTCCCTTTCTCCACCACCTCTCCACATCTGTAATTTTTTGTCTTGGTGATTATAGCCATTCTACTGGGTGTAAGGTGATATCTAAGTGTAGTTTTGATTTGCATTTCCCTGATGATTAGTGATGTTGAACATCTTTTCATGTGCCTATTGGCGATCTGTATATCTTCCTTGCAAAAATGTTTGTTCATATCCTCTGCCCATTTTTTGACTGGGTTGTTTGTTTTTTTGTTCTGTTGTGTGAGTTCTTTATATATTATGGAGATTAACCCCTTGACGGATATATGATTTGCAAATATTTTCTCCCAGTTGGTGGGTTGTCTTTTCATTTTGATCCTGGTTTCCTTTGCCTTGCAGAAGCTCTTTAGTCTGATGAAGTCCCACTTGTTTAGTTTTCATTTGTTTCCCTTGACTGAGTAGACATAGAATTTGAAAAGATCCCTCTAAGACCAATATCAAAGATTGTACTGCCTATATTTTCTTCCAGGAGTTTTATAGTTTCAGGTCTTACCTTCAAGTCTTTGATGGATTTTGAGTTAAATTTTGTGTATGGTGAAAGATAATGGTCTACTTTCAATCTTAGTATTTTTTAAAAAAATCTGGATATTGGGCCCGGCCTTGTGGCCGAGTGGTTAAAGTTCAGTGTGCTCCACTTCCGTGGCCTGGCTTCACGGGTTCGGATCCTGGGCGTGGACCTCTTCCACTCACCAGTCATGGAGGTGCCCCACGTACGAAATAGAGGAAGATTGGCACAGATGTTAGCTCAGGGCTAATCTTCCTCAAGCAAAAAAAGAGAAGGATTGGCAATGGATGTTAGCTCAGGGTGAATCTTCCTCAGCAAAAAACCCACAAAAACTGGATATTATCTATCATCAAATTTTAATAATCTTGGTATGATCAGAAGACTGTGCCTTGATCTCAGTAAAAATTTTTCTATATCATTTATTTCTTTTTTCCAGCAAGAGTATTGAAGAAAATTGGCAGTTTATAAGTCATTTTTTCTTCTTGTTTAATTATTAGTATATAACAATATTAATGTAACCTATATTATTTTAATGTATGTATTTAGTAAGTCAGTTCTATTATAGTGTATAGAATATTATCAATTATTACATGGCAAAAAATGTGGAAACTGTATAAGCCCATACAGAAGAACGTGCTTTTTCAGAGACTGCAATGATTTGGGTCTTTAATATCTAAATAATCTAGCGATGCAGTAAAGTTGTCATTTCATATTTGTCGTCTTCCCAATTCTGGTCCTTAAGTAGTTGGAAAATGGTAATGACTCTAGAGCATATTGAGATTATTGAGATGCTTCATTTGCATTGTAGAAATATTAAAATTGTATAGATAATTTTCTTTAAATTACAAGATGCTAGTTCTTACTGTTTTTTTTTTGCAGAGAAGAAACTATCTTTGTCTAGTTTAAGGTAAGCTGGGGTAAACATACTCCACTATTCTCTCTTGAATGCATCTATAAAACATGGGAGAATGGAACAGCTATTTGAGGATTTTAAAAAGTAAATAGTAGCATGCAGATTGGGGAGAAGATGAGAATTTGAAGTACTACCAAACCAGCAGTGAGTTTATTATTTTTCTCTCTCCCTCCTGGACTCAACACAGCCCAAACTTGGACGTGGTCATTAGGACATATATAGAGAGAGCTCTAGGGAATCCTTCTAGTTTGAACCAAGGACCAGGAAGGTCCCTAATGTTCAGAGAAAGTAGGGGAAATTCCCCCTTTAAAAACATTGTCTGCATTCTCTCTTGCCCCATCTGCCAAGCAGTTCTATGATAGTGGCAGTGGGGACAGCAACAGTGGCAGCAATAGGATTCATAAAAAAATCTGAGATGAGCCTTCCTCTCTGATCTGAGGAGCTTTTATTCCAAGAGGATGGGGTGAGTCCCCTTGCCTTTAGGCTCTTTTCTCCTATTGCTTAGACCTAGAAGCAGATGCAGTCATGACAAGTGCACAGCAGCGTAGGATAACTAAAGCCTAAACTTTCTGGAAGGAGGACTGAAATGAGAACCACAGAGACATGGAAGGTACAGGGAGATAATGGAGAAAGAGCTGCTGGGGAAAGTAACCCCATAAAGTTGTTTATCAACTCCTTTACTCACCTCTAAGTTTTGCATGTGTGAATATAACCCTAAGATTTCTTTGAGAAATGAGCTACTAAGCTACTGAGCCACCTATGTTCCAGACTGGTCACTAGATGGCAAACACATAGGATAGATTTGAATAGCAATGAAAAGTCTTTGAAAATTGACAATGAAAATTTGACAATGAAACCAAAGCCCACAGAAGCCTTGGAAATTCGGAACTTACATCCTGAACCCAGCTAAGTGATTTTATGTTAAAAAAATTTTTTAAAGTATCAGCATTCTTCATAGGATGTAAATAAGACTGAGAGTCTCATAACATAAATTCAGAATGTCCAGGATACAGTCCAAAATTATACCACCTGTATAAAATTCCTATTAAAAAGAGGCAAATCTCAATTTGCATGGGAAAAGACACTCAACAGATGCCCACCCTGAGATGACACAGATTTTGGAATTATCTGACAAGGACTAAAATATCTATTATAAAGTTGTTCCAACAACTAAGGGCAAACATTCTTGAAATGAATGGAAGGATAGAAAGTCTCAGAAAATAAATAGAATATATACAGAAAAATCAAATGGAAGTATTAGAAATAAGAAAAAAAGAACCAAAATTAAAATCTCTCTCGATGTACTAAATAGTAGAAAGGAGATGACGTAGAAAAGAGTCAGTGAACTTAATGATAGATCAGAAGAAATTATCTATTCTGAACACCAGAGTAAAAAGAAGATTGGGTAAAAAAATATGAAGAGTCTCAGGGATATGTAGGAGATATCATAAGTAGTCATCCTAAGTCCCAAAAGGAGAAAGAAGGAAAGAAGAAATATGACTGAAGACTTCTCAAATTTGGCAAAAGATTTAAACCATCAGATTCAAGAGGCCAAGTAAACTCTAAACAAGAAATACCCAAAGAAGTGCACAGCCAAAGATATCATAATCAAACACTGGAAGCTAAAGGCAAAGAAAAAGTGACACACAAAAAAACCCCATTATTTTTAGGGGAATGGTGATTCCCATGACAGCAGATTTCTCACGACAAACCATGAAAGCCAGAAGGGTGGCACACCATTTTTTAAATACTAAGAGAAAGGATTGTCAGTGTAGTTGAAGGTGAAATAGGGCATTCTCAGATGCATAAAAGTTAAGAGAATTCATGATAAAAAGAGCTACTTTAATAGAATTGCCAAAGTAAGAAATTCTGACAGAAGGGAAATTATACTTAATGGAAACCTGGACCATCAGGAATGAAGAAAGAGCAAAAGAAATGGCAAATATGTGGATAAATAAAATAGACTTTTTCTCATCTTTGGTGTTTTAAATGTTAGATAGTTGGAAGCAAAAATTATAATGTTGCCTGATGGGATTTATGATGTATGTAGATGTAATACATAAGAGAACTACACATACATGGAGGAGGGTAAAGGGACCTACATGGTATTAAACTTTCCACATTTCACTTGAAGTGGCAAAATATTGATTCTAAGTAGGCTTTGAAAGTTGAATAGGTGTAATGTAAAACCTATAGTAAACAACCACTAGACAAGGATACAAAAAGATGTAGTTAAAAACATAAATAAATTAGAATGGGATATTAAAAATTTGAGATCTTCCCCCTCTTTAAAGGTTTTTATTCAAGGGAGCAAAAAGAAGTCAGGAAAGGGAAACAGGGAAAGGAAAACAGAGGATACAAACAGCATCAACAACAAAAAACAAACAACAAAATGGTAGACCTAAATCCCAACACACTAATAATTACATTAAATATAAATAGTCGAAGCACACCATTAAAAGAAAGAGATCCCCAGAATGGATTGAAAACAAAAACAAAAACAAAGACAACTCTTTTCTGTCAGCAAGAAACTCACTTCAAATATGATAGGTAGGTTAAAAGTAAAGATATGAAACATATGTGCCATGAAAAATTGATAACAACTAAAAACACTCAAATGGCTATATTAATATCAGACAATGTAGATTTCACAATAAAATTACCGAGAACGAAGAGGGACATTATATAATAATAAAAGGGTGAATTCCCTAAGATATAATGATCGTAAATGTTTCTGCCCCTAAAAATAGAGCTTTAAAATTCGTTAAATAAAAACTGACAGAACTAAAAAAAAAAATAGACGCACAATTATATTTGAAGATGTTAACACTCCTCTCTTAGTAATTGTTAGAACCAGTTAACAGAAAATCAGCAAGCATATAAAAGAATTGAACAACAATATTAACTAACGCTTACACACTTCTCTACCCAAAGTAGCAAAATACACAGGCTTTTCAAGCAACGTGGAAAATTTCCCGAGATAACATTTTCTAGCTTATAAAACAAAGTTTTACATATTTAAAAGAAATGAAATCATACAACGTATGTTCTTGAACATAATGGAATTAGACTAGAAATCAATTATAGAAAGATAAAATATTCTCCAAATATTTGGAAAATAACATATTTCTAAATAATTTGTGGATCAAAGAGGAAATTTCAAGGAAAATTAGAAAACAATTTGAACTGAGAAAAAAAGAAAAAACATAAATTAGGGAATGCAGATAAGACAATACTTAGAGAGAAATTTATAGGATTAAATAGTTTATTAAAAAGAGGAAAGGTCTCGGGGCCGCCCGGTGGCGCAGCGGTTTAGTCCGCGCTTGGCAGCCCGGGGTTCACGGGTTTGGATCCCGGGCGCCCGCCGACGCACTGCCTGTCAGCCATGCCGTGGCGGTGTCCCATATAAAGTGGAGGAAGATGGGCACGATGTTAGCCCAGGGCCAGTCTTCCTCAGCAAAAAGGGGAGGATTGGCGACGGATGTTAGCTCAGGGCTGGTCTTCCCCACAAAAAAAAAAAAAAAAAAAAGAGGAAAGGTCTCAAATCAATAATCTAAGTTTCCACCTAAATAAGCTGAAAAGGATGAGCAAGCAAAACAAAACAAACATGCTCATATCAAATAGAAGGAAAGAAATAATAAAGATAAAAGCATAAATCAATGAAATGAAAAGAGAAAAACAGTAGTGAAAAATCAATGGAAGCAAATCTGGTTTTTTGAAAAGGTCAATAAAATTTTAAACCTCAATTAAGTTTGATAAAGAAAAATAGAAATAGGAACAGTTTACTAATATCAGCAATGAAAGGAGAGAGATCACTACAAACTACTCAGACATTAAAAGAATCATTAGGGAATAATACAAACAGCTCTATGCACATAAATTTGAGAACTTAAATGAAATAGACCAATTCATGGAGAACCACAAGCAAACAAAACATACCCAAGATAAAATAGATAGTCTGAATAATCCTATACATATTAAAGAAATTGGATTCCAGTTTAAAACCATCCAAAAATGAAATCTGCAGGCCCAGGAAGTTTCGTTGGTGAATTTTTTCAAAGAAGAAATAATATCAATTCTACATTATCTCTTTAAGAAAATAGAATGGTGAGGAGGTTTCCTGACTCCTTTTATGAAGCCAGCATTACCCTGATAGTAAAACCAAACCAAGAAGTATAAGGGAAAAAAAAATCCAACAACTACCTACCAATATTTGTCATGACCATAGACACAAATATTAGCAAATTGAGCCCAGCAATGTGTAAGAATAACAGAACAGAACTAAGTGGGGCTTATCTCAATATCTGAAAATCAATCTGTGTAATCAAACATATTAAAAGTCTGAGAAAGAGACAAGTGATCATATCAACTGACACAGAAAAAGCATGTGACAAAATTCATCCTCCTTTCACGATAAAAACTCCTAGAAATTTAGGAATAGAAGGGAACTGCCTTAATCTGACATAGGGTATTTAAAAAAAAAAGGAGAGTTAACATCACATTTAATGGTGAAAGAAGGAATGCTTTCCCACTCAGACTGGAACAAGGCAAGTTTGTTACTCCATCCTTCCTATAGAAGTCCTAGAAGTGGAACAGGTAAGAAAAATAAATGAAAGTCATAAATAACTTGAAGTAAGAAAAAAACTGTCCCTCTTTGCAGAAAACATGATTGTTTACACAGAAAATGACAATGAATATATGAAAAAACTCCTAAAACTGTGAGTTTAGCAGGGTCACAGAATACAAAGTCAACAAACAGAAATCCAATGTATTGTTATGTACTAAAATTGAACAGTTGTTCAATTCTAGAATTGTTGAACCAGAATTGAACATTTTGGAAGCCGAAATTTTAAATATACACATGTATGTGTGTGTGTGTGTATATATATATATATATATATACATATATACACACATATAGGTACATATATAATAATATAAAATCTAATTTTAATATATGTGTGTATATATAATTTACCATAATTCTGAAATGAAATATCTAGTTATGAATTTCACCAATTATGTGCAGATTCTGTGTCCTAAAAACTACGACATGCTGATGAGAGCAAGAAAATAAGATCTAAATCAATGGAGAGACATACTGTGTTCGTAGATTGGAAGACAGCGTACCATAGATGCAGTTCTCAAATTGATCTATAGATTTAACAGAATTCCAATAAAAATTCAAGCACTTTTTTGTAGATATAAACAAGATGATCCTAAAATTTATATGAAAAGGCAAATAACTGGATAGCCAAAATAATTTTGAAAAGAAAAATAGTTTTGGAGGAATCATACTACCCGATTTTAAGACTTACTACCAAGCTTCAGTGATCAAGACTGTAATATTGGTTAAGGAATAGGTATGTAGGTCACTGGATCAAAATAGAGTTTCCAGAAATAGATCCACACAAATATGGCCATTTGATTTTCTACAAAGGTGCACACTCTATTCAATGAAAGAATAATCTTTCAATAATGGTCTTGAAAAAATTGGTCATCAGTATGCAAAATAATGAACTTTATGCAAAAGTTAAGACAAGATGGATTATTGATCTAAATGTGAAATGTAAAACTATAAAAACTTAGAAGAAAACATAAGAGAAAATCTTTGTGACCTTGAATTAGGTTTTTAGATATGACACAAAAAGCGTGATCCATGAAAGGAAAAATTGATAAACTGGATTTCATCTATATTAAAACAATAACAAAAATACTTTTGCTCTGTTAAGGGATTAAAATACAAATTATGGACCAGGAGAAAATATTTATAAATCACATATCTAGATACAAGGACTTATATACAGAATCTATAAAGAACTCTCAAAGCTCAACACTAAGAAAAACAATTTAAAAATGTGCAAAAGACTTGAAGTGACCATTCACAAAAAGGTTGTATAGATGGCAAGTAAACACATGAAAAGATGTTCAACGTCATTTGTCATTAAGGATATGCAAATTAAAACCACAGTGAGATATCACTATATTCCATTTACATAAATAAAATAAAAAATGCTGACAATACCAAGTTCTGATGAGAATATAGATCAACTTTAACTCATACGTTGCTGCTAGAAATGCAAAATTTTACAGCCACTTGGGAAAACAGTTTAGCAATTTCTTATAAAGGTAAACATACACTTGTCATATGACCCAGTGATCCAATTCCTAAGTATTTACTTCAGAAAAATAAACTTATATTTACCCAAAACCTATTCATGAATGTTTATACCTACTTTATTCATAATTGCCCGAAACTGGAAACATTCCAAATGCTCTTCAGTAGGTGAATGGATAAACAATCTGTGGTATATCTATATAATGAAATGCTATACAGAAATGAAGAGGAATGAACTATTCATCCATCTATCAGTTTGGAGGAATCTCAAAGCATTATGCTGAGTAAAAGAAGCCAGTTTCAAAAGGTTGCATACCACGTGATTACATTTTAAGACATTCTCTAAAAGGCAAACATGATGGTCAGATCAGTGATCACCATTGGTTAGGGGTGGAGGAGGATGTAACTATAAAGGGATAGCACAAGGCAGTTCTGGGGAGTGATGAACCTGTTCTGGCTCCTGATGGTGGTGGTGGTTACTTGATTACACAAATCAATACAAGTGTTAAAATTCATAGAACTGTACAATAAGAAGTATATGTTACTGTATATGAATTTAAAAATTAAAATTAAAACAAAAAATAAAAAATTATGTGATCATTAGATTTGCTTTTAGCATTACAATGGGGGATTCCACAAAACTTTCTGCAGGTTGTGGCCTGCCCAAGGATATCTGATCTACAGGGCCTAAGGCGGGGAGGGACTGAAATCCAACCCAGACGTCACCTGCCAAGCTCTTTTTCTAATCCTTCCATTCACCTGGGAAATCTTTTTAATAAATGGTCTCCCCAGTGTTGTGCCTCTTTTTAATTCACACTAATACACTCTTTTCTCTGAGGCCCTGCTAAGGACTGATAATTTTTGCAGATTTTAGTGTATGTTCAAATGTACCGTTTTAGAATTTCCGAATGGAAGGCTATTTCTTTGTTGTCTCTTTTTCCCTTTATCCCTGTTTAAATTCTACCCATTCTTCAGAACCCTGATTAATTTCCACTTTTGGTCTTCCTGGATTATCTCTCACTCTACCATGCATGAACTTGGCAGACTTTAGTATACCTTTCTTATAACTTGCATTCCATTCACTCCCTCTCCTTCTAATCTCTTTATGGTCAAGGATCTTGCTCAATGCTTGCCTGTGTCCTCACCACATAGCACAGTGATTGAGCATCCCAGATGCTCAATCTATGTATTTCTGAATAGAAATGAATTCCTGCTAAGAAAAGAGCATCTTTCCTATGGTTTACAATAAAAGCAAGGCTGGACTTATCTTGTTTAATTCTTGGCTGCTGGCATATATCTTATTAGGAACTGGCCAGAACATAAATCAGACACTTTATATTTCTATTTTGGCAAGACGTGCTGCAGGAATAAGACTCAGATACATAATTCTTAAGGAATTATTATGAAAAGTAGTTCTCTTCTCAAGATATTTAGCTTCTCAAGATCCTTTACTGTTAAAGATTGATTTTAATTATAGAATTTTGTTTATATAAGAAAATGTTTTAATGGTGTTGTAAAACACCATATGAATATTGAAATATACTAGTATATCCTTGGGAAAAAAAAACTATCTTAATTTAGAAAGCTCCCTGAGGCCTTCCTTGTAGTTTTTAGAGTTGTTATTATAAGCGTCTGGAAGTGCAGCTTTGTGTTCACCACATACTTACACAATGTTGTCAGTGAACAATAATACTTGTTAAGCATCTACTATGTGCCATGGTTTTTTAAATACATCACCTCATTTAACCCTTCAAAAGTTCTCTTTTATAAGGGATTGATACCTAATTTTACAGATAAAAAATTAAATTTAATATTTAATGGTTACCATGTTTCAGATAGACCAACATTTGCTTGAAATATATCTAAATTAATTAGCATTCCTAAAACAAATAATTATTAATTTCCTAATTTTACTGTTGGGAAATCTGAGGCTCAGAAAAAGGAACTGACTTTCCTATGGTCAGAAAGCTGAAAATCGAGGCTGGAACTCAAATTCTAGAACATTTGACACAAGAGCATCGATTCTTAAAACTTTATTGTTTGCATTTTGTCTTTTTTATACTTAATACAGAAAACAAGTCATGAAAAATTTATTATCGAATTCCAATCAGGATTTTAGAAAGTATCAAATCATCTTGGAGAAAAATTTTAACTGGTTTATTTACTGTTACTTACCTCAGTATACAAACTTAAAAAACTAAGATCTTAAAAATGGAGCTAGAGTTGGAATCACTTGTCCTTAAGCAAACATATATTTTGTTTAACAAATTATGTCGAATTTAACATTTTAAATATTAGTAGTTGAGATTTAAGAACATCAGATATTGTAATTGTATTGTAATTATATTCTTTAGATTTCTCCATTTTTTAGAATTATTTCTTTCTTTTATTCAAATAAAAACACTGATCATACAAAGTAGAAAGCAAATTATGAAAAGTAAGAAAATGATTAAAAATGGGCATGTTGAAAAAAGAATGTTGTGTTGGACTGTCTTGAAGTTTGAGTTAGTTTGTAGTTATGAATACATACTGTCAGTGTTTTTACTAGTATACTAAAAAAGCAATTTATACAGCTTTTTAGTAGCACGATATTTTTAGTTTTAATTGTCTCTGTTTAATGCCTTCAGGATATGATTACGTTATAACATTATAAAAATGCGTTAGCCAAAATTCCTGATTTATATGCAATCAGAACACTTTTAAATTTTTCCAGCTGTATCCTTAAACTTACTTCATGAAAATCTCTAGCTGTGATTCATCTTACCTATTTTTTAAAGTCATGACAGCTTTTTAATCTCCAAGGCAGATGAAATCATT
Source organism: Tapirus indicus (assembly GCA_031878705.1). NCBI lineage: Eukaryota > Metazoa > Chordata > Mammalia > Perissodactyla > Tapiridae > Tapirus > Tapirus indicus. The sequence continues at coordinate 47,250,566 of CM062925.1, forward strand.
AAACCTAATTCCTTTTTTGTTTCTTTTTTTTTCCTTGTGAGCAAAGTCATATAGAAGCCTCAGAACTCTGATTTATCTTTTTTTAAATTAACATAGCAATGAGAATACCAACTTTCAGCCATGTTTGTGGTAGACGGCACAGTCAAGTTCTTATTACCAATTTATAAGAGTCTACCACATATGGCTTTTTCAGCATGCCACAAGAATTATATTTTCAGAGTTGCACTGAAATCCCAATTAAGAATTTCAGATGCTATATATTATTAATGATGTATTAATGATATATCAAAACCACAATAATGTACATCAGAATCTGACTTAATTTAAACTCTCTAAGGATTTGAGAGTTTAACTTCTCAAACTATCCAATAACCTGCCCCTACATTTTCTATAGAGAGATGTGAAGCAGAATAAATCTAGAATACAATAGCAAAAGCACAAAACTAGCCTGCAGACATAAATTTTCTTAATTATTCTTCCTTCCTTACAAAAGCAATCCTTTTCATTATGTTAATGGGGGGAGGAGGTGGGTGGGCTTAATGTTGTGGTTTATTATAAAGGTTAAAGGAAGTGTAAAAACACCAAAAGCAGCAACAAAACCTACTTTAGAAACTGTCCTTTACTATGACCTGATGTCCTCCCCATCTCTCAGAAGAGCAGAATTTAGGATTGGCCACCTCTACTTACCATAAATACCACTTTCTCTGGACTACCTTTCTTTCACTATTTTTCCTAAACATTTACTTGAACCATCTTTCACCTTCTTCCTGCACCACATTAATTTTTCATTTAAAAGCTTGTCAAAGATTTAGAAATGGTGTATATATATATATATATATATATATATATATATGCTATCTAGTCCGGTAGTTCACTGATCTTAAATACCTCATCACACTTTAGGCTAATAAAATGAGTAATTATTCAGTTTTATTTTCCTTTGTAAACCCATTAAAAATAGCACACACACACTTTTTTGACACGTGTATTCCCATCTGTAGTTAATTTTGTCTCAATACACGTTACAAGGTCAAAAATTATACTAAATTAGGCAAAGAAAATGTTGCATCTAGCTTTCTACAGTGTATTAAATCTTTCCCTTACAAGTCCCTGCCTCACTTGATTCCAAGAAAATGAAAATTTAAACTTGTCGATTAATGTTATTTTTCTTCTAGTTCAAGTGACTTTATTCATATACTTTGGTTTTGTTTTTGCTTTGGTTTAACTAATGCTCATTTTTTCCAAATAGGCCCCCTAACCTCTCATTTGATCCTTTTCAAGTAGCTGGAGTGATGGGCAATAGATCAGCAAACAGTTCTTGCATTACCCTCTGAGACCTTTGGTCTTTGCAGTGAATTCCTTAGTCTACATGGCAACAGAGCACACTGCTGGACTTGGCTGCCGGGAATGCAGTCGTTGGGTTTAAGGCCCTGTGAACCTTCCTATTCAACTCTCTTCACTACACTCTTTATCTTCCCACCGACCCCAGTGCCCACCCTTCCAGCTCATACTGTTGCTGAACTTCAGCTATATTATCCATACATCCTCTGTGTTAAACTACCCACCTCTCTGGCATCCTTGGCAGCGAGGGTCAAAGTAGGCTCAGATATGATATCTCAGTCCTTCTCTCCATGTCGTCTCTCTGTATTTTCATTAATTCTCTACCTGAGCCATCCTATATTGGCCTGGAGATTCCCAAACCACTCCAGAGTTCCAAAAGAACACCACTAATCCTTATCTCCTCCCACCTGCCATCAGAGAGAAGCCTTTAGATGACTAGGAAGACGTCACTTACATGGAAATACAAAAGAGAAATGCACGTTAATACATCTCAAAATTTATTATCACTGTAATATACAAAGCACAGTTCTACACATTGGGAATGAACAAATTGATTTCTCAGTATTTTCCTGCCCTTATGGTGCTTACAGTCTGATGGAGAGATGGTCAATATCCATAATAAATAAATTGGTATATTAAAAGATAAAACTGACATAGAAAAAAATAGTAGATCTAAGTAAGAGATAATCCGGGAGTTCCAGGGTGTGGAGAAGAGTATTTGTAATGTTAAATTTGATGATCAAGAAATGCCTCACTGAAAAAAATATTTAAAAAAGGTTTGAAGAAGATCTGGGAGAGATATTTAGGGAGAGAATTGTCCAGAGTAAAAAGCCAATGAAGAGATCTTGAGGTGGAAACATGCTTGTCTCATCTGAGAAATGATAAAAAAAAAAAGGCAATGTAGCTGGAGCAGAATGAATAAAGGAGATTATTATAGGAAATTTTAGATTGTGTTTTTTCTTTTGACAGCTTTGGTAAGCTGTACAATTTATTGACATACTTTTTTTTTTTTTAATATTACCTTGATGCCTTTAGGAATTGTAGAGATATTTCCTTATTCATTTTTGATGCTGGTAATTTGTATTTGTCTCCTTTTTATTCTTGATCAGTTCACTAGGGAATTATCAGTTTTTGCCAATCTTCTTTTACATTTGCTTTATAGTTCATTGATTTTCCTCTTTATTATTTCCTTCCTTCTGTTTTCTTAAGCTTTGATGCTCTCTTCCTTTCCCCGCTCCTGGAAGAAATTTTAACCATTGATTTTCAGTCTTTTTAATTTTTTCTAATATATGCTATGGATTTCCCTAAGCACTGTCAGTACAGCCCACACATTTTTGACGTGTTCTTTTTTTTTTGTTTCGGTGAGAACGATTAGCTCTGAGCTAACATCCATTGCCAATCCTCTTTTTGCTGAGGAAGACTGGCCCTGGGCTAACATCCGTGCCCATCTTCCTCTACTTTATATGGGATGCTGCCACAGCGTGGCTTTACAAGCGGTGAGTCGGTCCGTGCTCAGGATCCAAATGTGCGAACCCTGGGCCACCGAAGCCACCAAAGTGGAATGTGCGAACTTAACTGCTACACCACCAGGTCTGGCCCGATGTGCTCTATTTTTACTATGACTATATTTATAATATTTTATAATTTCCTATTTTCTAATTTCACATGTGGACTATTTATAAGTGTATCATCTCGTGTCCAGGCAGTTTCAGTTTTTCTAGTTATCTTTTTAGTTCTTGATTTCTAAATTATTTCCACTGTGGCCAGCGAACATACTTTGGATTATTTCCACTTTTGAAGTTTGTCGAGGTTTTTTCATTGCTTAGTATATGGTCAATTTTTATAAATGTACCATGTACACTTAAAAAGAATGTGAAGTTTGTTGTTGGGTGCAATGTTTTATTATGTCAATTAAGACAGACTTGCTGATTTTTTGATCTGTTATGTCCTTAGTGAATTCTTTTATGGTGGTTCTATCAGCTATTAAAAGAGGCATGTAAAAGTCTCACAGTTTAATTGTGGATTTGTCTGTTTCTCCTCTTAATTCTGTTTGTTTTAGCTTTTTTTGTTTTATATTTTGAGGCTTAGTTATTGAGTAAGTACAGACAGAATTGTGATGTCTTGTTGGAGTGACTCTTTTATCATCAAAAAAAAATCCCCCTTTATCTCTCCTGATGCTTGTGGCTTAAATTCAATGTCTAATTTTCTATATTTGTAATAATTATATTGTTATCCCTGCTCTGTTTTGGTTAATGTTTGTATATAATATCTTTTTCTATTCTTTTACTTTTAACCTATCTTTGTCCTTGTATTTAAAGTGTATCTTTTGTAAACAGAATAGGGTTGGGGTTTATTTATTTATTTTTATCCAGTCTTAAAATCTTAGTTTGGATTTAGCATAGTCAGTGTTTTGTATTTAATGAAATTTTTGATATGAAATGCTATCTTTTTATTTGTTTTCTATTTGATTTTATTTTATGTTTCTTTTTATCCTCCTTTCTTCCTTTTTAAATAGGTAAATCCAATATTTGTATGCCATTTTCTATCTATGTAATTGTTAGTTATATATTAATTTACTATTGTTTTGCAACCACTCTATCTATTATGACATGTATCCTTTTACCACTCTCCTGATATTTCTAGAACTTTTGAACACTTGAACTCCATTTATCTCCCTCTCTACATATTGTTGCATGTACATTAGTTCTTTATATTTTGGAAGACATTGAAATTAGTGTTTTGTGTATTCAATATTTATTTATAGTTACCCATATATTTACTCTTTCTGGTGTTTTTTGTTTCCTCTGCATTTCCATGTTTCAGTCTAGGATTTTTCCTTCTGTTTGAAGAAATTTCTTTAACATTTCTTTACACCAATATTTTGATATAAAGTGTCTTGAAGAAGGGATTTCTTTCTGTAATTTACAAAAAAGATACATTTGGGTTGTGATGGCTCAGTAAATGTGGATTTCAAGCTCTGTATCTTTATGTTAAAAATGTCTTTATTTCATCATCATTTTTTCTCTCATTTTTATATTGGTGGCTCCCCTCTCACAGTGCACCATTTCTTCACTTGGTTTGTAATTTTTATTTGTGAACTCATCTTTAGTGGAACTTTTTTCTCTGTGGGCATTTTATGCTTGCTGAGATGATGAAATGTCTCATCATAGTGATGCAGTCATGTGCTGCATAACAACGTTTTGGTCAACAACAGATCACATATGCAACAGTGGTCCCATAAGATTAGTACCATATAGCATGGGTGTTTAGTAGGCTATACCATCTAGGTTTGTGTAAGTACACTCTATGATGTTCATACAACCACAGAATTGCCTAGCGATGCATTTCTCAGAGTGTATCCCCATCACTAAGCAACACATGACCGTGTTTCATTTATTTTTATTGAACTGATAAGGATTTCCCTGACCCTTGTACGATCCCCAAATTGTTTGATCAGTTTGTACATTATATTCATTGCTTAGTATTCCTGTGGCTTCATACCTATGCATGATAGTGGCTTGGGGTTTTGATTTGTTAATAGAGTCTTTTCTAGCATACCCAGAATTTTTGTGTGTGTGTGTGAGGAAGGTTAGCCTTGAGTTAACATCTGTCGCCAATCCTCCTCTTTTTGCTGAGGAAGATTGGCCCTGGGCCAACATCAGTGCCCATCTTCCTCTAGTTTGCATATGGGCATGTATCAAGCCACAGCATGGCTTGATAAGCGGTGTGTAGGTCCGCTCAGGGTCCAAACGTGCAAACCCCCAGCCACGTAATTGGACATACCCAACCACTATGCCACCGGCTGCCCCCAACCCCCAATTTATTTTGAGCCAGAGTTCCTTGCTGCTTTCCTGCATATGGACTTTTAAAGTTATTTTCAAGTATGTTTGAAGATAGTTATCAGTAGCAATTCCAGGCTTTCTGATTTGTGTATGGATCTCATTTCCTTACTAATACCTGTCCCTGCAGACATTTTGAAACCACACCCATTATTTAATAAGACTTCTATCTTATCTGATACCTAGGCTCTGACAACATTAACTCATGATCTTAGCACTCCAGATTTGAAATTTTTTAAGCTTTATTCTTTGCACTTGGGAATTCTTTTTTTCAAGCTTAGCTATACATTCAAAAATTTGTATATTACATATTATTTGGCATCTCTATGTGTTTTTCACAAAAGGAGTTCCGTCTACCATGATTCGGGAACACATAAACAAAATTTTAATGTCTATACAATTCTGCCTTATTTGACAACAGAGATTCACTATACTTTTTATTAAATTAATATCCTTTTTTTATTAGAGTCACTTTTTTCATAGAAGCTCTACTGTTAAGAATGTTACAGATTACTTAAACATTTAAGAGACTCTGGAAGCCTGTTTTTAAAATACATTGATAACTTTACTGATATTTAACTCATAACTTACATAATTGTACTTTTATATTCCTAGGTCATCATCTTGTCTTTTAATGGAATAGAGGCAGATAATTAGGAAACTAGTAAGGCAAGTTATCATTTTAAAATATGTTCAAAGCCCAATTTGAATGTAATCATGTAAATAGGTTTCATATTGTCTGGGCACCATCACTAAATCATTCGCAATTTTTTTTTTCTAATTCATGGATGAAATGCATTTTGATTCTTCAAAATTACATTTTTATTTAAGTACCTGCATTGAGTCAAATTTTATATTAGTTTCTGTTTCAGGGAATTTCATCCATGCGATTCCTTTAACACTCCCCTTATTGAGGATATGCTAAATACAGTGTTGCTGCAGAGATATATACATGGCTTACACCTTTAAAGAACCTAAGCTACCCCTCCCTGAGTAACATCACCTCTCATGAGCATCTCTTTACCCTTTTCCCTGCTCAGTCCTTCGTTCAGGAATTCCCCCCTCAACTTCCACTGCCCCTCCCTGGCTATCCTCTGCCCACTCAGTGATACCACCAAGTTATTTCCCTATCTAAAAGACTTTCCTGCTTTGATTTTTCCCTATCTGATGTCTCTCTTTGATTCTCCCATAATATCCTATGTACATCTTTATGTCTTAATGATCACATTTAAAAATGAATATTTGTGTGGCTCGTGCTCCTGAAGGCACTCTCAGCATGTATTCGTCTTTGTACCTTTGGTACTTGTCTCGTATTGCATTACTTAGGTCTCAAGTAATAGAAGGACTCATAGATAAATAACTGACTTCATAGGGTGCAATCACAGGATAGATGACTTACCAAGGACTGCTGGATTTTGTGCCAGGAGAGCCAGGATTTTGAACTCCGGTAGTCCAGCTAATGGTTAAAAGGAACAGTTCTGGAGCTGGCTGACTTATTTTTGTTAGGATACATCCATCTGATCACATAAAAACTGATATTCCAATTACTGTAACACGCGTCCTATAGAGTTTTAGGGATCTCTGATCATCTTGATAGGGTAAATTGTATCGTGTCCTAGGACAGTGTGTTTTGTTTTCAGATGAGAGAGCCTGTTGACTCCTGGTGCATGACTTGATTCATGTTTAGGTGAGAAATTAGAGATTGTTTTGGTTTCCTTTGTATTTCCAGAATTTTTTATATTAAAAGAGTGCTTTAAAAAGGGTCTGAATTACATCTATCTTTAAATAACAGCTGTGTTAAATCCTTTCCCCTTCTAACCTCTACCCCTTATTGTAATAAGAAACATGTGGATTCGCGAAAGAAACTGAAAAGCATGGGCTTTTAAACAGAATAATGCAAGTCATTTACATTAGTCATGGTTACAATTATTCTCCATAACTTCCAAGTCAAAGAAAATCTCCTTGGTGTGCCAAATGTAAGAACAATGAAATTCAAATTTATCAGAGTCTTAGTTGAAGATTCTGACTTTACACTTAAGTTAAAGAAGAACAGGAGTAGGGGGTCATTTTGGGTTGTTAAGTTACACCCTAGTCTATAAGAGAATCTGTTAATTACTGTTCAAATTTCATAGGCATGATTATCATATTTATGTTTTTAACTTTCTCATTGTAAAATTATTAAAAACATTTACATGAATTTGGAAAATGGGAAAAGAGGAATAAAAATTAACCATAATCTCTCCACATAATATACTTGCTATTAGCAAATTAGCATGTTTATGTAGTCTTTTTGTTGGCCTATGAAAATGTGGTGGTATGGATTTTTTAATGTTTAGCTGTATTATACCTCTATGTCAACATATACTCATCATTTTTGAATTATATTTTATTTTATATAAATTTATATTTTATAGTGTAAAATATGTTATATATTATAAATTATAATGTTTATCACCATGTTTTTTTACATGACCACACAATAGTCATTGATTTCCCATAAGCTGGTGAGGAATCTAGGGCCCCCAAAGAGGTCACTGTTCATTCTTTCTCTTCCCTTATACCACAGGGCTGGTGTTAGGAAGATACTAAAGTTATATACCTGTTGCATCCTCTTGCTCCCCACCACTGCTTCTAAATCAAAATCTCTCTTCTCTACATATAAAAATTCTTCATCTGAAGCTGAAGCTCTCCAGCTTTACCATCTTCTCCCTCACTGTCACTGTGATTGATTGATCTCCTTGATTCTTGTTCATATATCCTATGGATGTTGGCCACAATTCCCACCTTCCTGAGTTCATTGTGATCGTGTGCAATTTCATGTTCATATAATCAGCCCACCCAACACTACTTAATAATTCTTTGACCTCAGTCTGGATGACCTCTACCTCTACCCTTCACTACTCTCATGGCAATAGCTAATCATGTCATGGAATTTCACCTCTGAAGTCTTAAACTCTAAATCTCACCTTCTTATCACAATCTCTAATACTTGTTCGGAAAGTATCTGTTCTTTTTCTTCTTTGATGACTCCATTCTCCTGACCACTGTATTCTGTTCTTCAAATTATGAGGCTCCCTTTGACCTTACTTCTTTACTTATCCAGCGTAGAGCCCTACAAGTTCTATCCCTTCTTTCAGTCTCAATTTTACTGCCAACTCTTATACCCTTTGATTCTTCCTTTACACTTGACCTACAAAACTTCAATTTAATCCAAATCTTACTCTTCTCTGTTTCAGCCATTAGGTTGGCTATCACTCAACTGGGGATATTAGTGCCACCCCAGGCTTATGCTCTCCATCCTCAGCTGAACCATATGTTTTCTGACCCATTTACAATAAATATTCCCCTAGTACTTAATCACCTCTCTTTCTCATTTCTCTCAATTACTATTCCAAGATTTTGTTTCTTTTCCAAAAAGTACTATCCAACTTCTGTCTATCTTTGATCCATGGATCAGATAACGTTGCCTACTTTTTCACTTATATATACAAGAATATCAGAAAGTAATTTCCTTAACTTTACAAGCTGTATCTATGAAAGTCCTACAGCCATTGTATTCCATTGTGAAACTGTAAACATTCTTATTAAAGTCAGCAGAGAAAACAAGGTGCCCAATGCCACACATATATTTCAACAATATGTTGGAAATCCTAGCTAATATAGTAAGATTACAGAAAAATGTAGAGAAAATAAATAAATAGAGAAGAGAAAGAGTAATACAGAAGAGACAAGAATTGGAAACAAGTGACAATACTATTTTTATTTGGAAACCATATATTTGAAGGGGTGCAGGAGAAGAAATGTAAAGCTTATTAAAGTGACTAAACTTGATATGTACTGGTCTATGTAGCAAAGGGATATATGACGTGATGACAACCCACATTAGCTGAGTTTTAATCTGCATATGTTGATTATTTTAGTTGTGGCAAAATATATGGGCATCCTAAGGAAAATTTTGTACCAAACAATGGTCATTGGCTTGCCTAATTATAGTTGAGCTTAATTTAGTATTTTTGCAAGACATTTAATCTCAAATTATATATTTTTTAAGTTGTCAAATGCTCAAGAGAATTTTAATACCCTGTTGAGAGGAGATATTTTTTCTTTCACTTTCCTTCTCTCCCTTCCTCCTTCTTTTTTTCTTTCTTTCCTTCCTTCTTCCCTTCAGTTATGACACAAATTCAATTACCCCAAATCTTTGTTTTTCATTTTTTGTTGCATTAATAAATACATGACTTAGCTCTCGTAAAATTCTCATTATGTTTAAGAATTTTTAAAAGCTTTTATTTCATTTGTTGTTTAATGGAGGTAGATATAGAATATGTTTTTCTCCTCCTCCTCTTCTTTTTCTTGCCCAACCCCTCTCTATTTACCAGTACTTTCATCTTTCCTTCCTACTTTATCTTGATTTAACCCGGAAGTAATTTCAGTTGCCTTAATAAGCCAAATGAAGTAGTGGGGTTTATCATTTGCCTATTCTTCCTTTCATCCATCCATCCACACATCCATTCATAAAGGTGTCATTTCATCTATTTGTAGATTTGAAATTTCTATAAAATCTATTTTAATTTTTAAATATATAGAGAAAAATAACATCCACATGTATATTTCATCTCTTGGCTGTTTCTTCCTGTAGTTATATTTTAAAAATAACTTGTTTATACCATGTTTTGCTTAAAGAATATACCTTGATTTTCCTAATAAGCCAGTGAATACCAGGCCTTGACATTCTGCATGAGGTTTGAAGGAGTAGTTGAGGAGTTCAGATATACTTTCAACTAATCTCCATTTTCAACCCTCCAGCAGTGTCTCTCCTCAAACCTTGTGTGCCTCAGCCTCGAGCCTCTCGGGTTACACTCATAAAATCCTTCTCTCCTGGCGATTGGGCTGTGGCTCCACTAATCAGTTCATATTCCGCCATGAATCTTCTATCTTTCCAAAACATGGGCAAGATGATTTATTCTTTTATTTAAATTTAATTATTCCTTACCATTATTTTTTAAGTCTCTGAGGAGAGAAAAAACAGTCACAAGCAGTCAATTAACCATCTTTAATTAGGGGCAACTCAGCACTAAATTGTAATCAAAATGTTAGCTGGTAGATGGACTCAAAGTTGGGTTCACATCTCCATCCTATCATAGTTAGTAGTCATGTGATCTTTGGCAAGTCATTTCACCTGTCCAGGCCTTAATTTTTTCATAAAATGAGCTTAAATGAACTTTATAAGGACATGAGAATTAGACAACATACAATTAATTCAATAAATACTAGATATTTTAATAACGTTTATTTGAAAATGCATTAAAACTTAATGTTTGGAAGATTACAATTCCTTGTGTTAAATATTTACTCAAGTATATATCTTAATTACTAAAATAGTACATAAATCTATCACTAAAGAGTATCTATGATTTCAGATATCATCTTTACTGATATGAAACCAAAAGGTCAAATATCTTGCTGAAATTCTTAAGTAATATTTCAGTATCACACACTCTACAGTCAGACCATCTTATTAGCTGAGAAACTTTCAAAGGAAACATTTTCAACTTTCTAAACATCACAGGTAGTTTTTATGTCATATTAGCTAAAACGGTATTTCACAAAATAAAATTTCACAATTGTGTTAACTCAAAATATAAATGTACATTTAAGAATGTCCTCTGTGTAGTTTATTTTATTTTAGGATGTTTTTGGAAACTAGGTTCTGTACAAGAATTGAAAAATATTTAACATAATCATTGCTTTTTAATTTACATTTTCTAAGTTGTAACTATTCTTTTATCTTACATGACAATGAAAAGTGGTATTTATAAAATGTGTTCTTATAATATGCCTTTTGAAAATTGGATAATTGATAAAATAATTTCATTTAAAATATGAAATTGAAAGGAATATTAACAGCTTAGTGAATGACTTAGACATATGCATTTTCCCCCAAAATTCCATTTATAAGGGCTAGATATCACAGTTTAATGTTGACATATTTGAATGGAAAAACTATTATCTTTCATATCTTCTGCTAATACCTAGTGTAAACATGTGCATGTTAATTCTGATGTATGGTAATTAATGTCTGTGTTTTCTAGGTATAGCTTACTTGAGTGGAATGTGTAGTGAAAAGAGAAAATGTATTATTGCTGAAGACAATGGCCTGAATCTTGCATTTACAATTGCTCATGAAATGGGTCACAAGTAAGTAAAAATTCTGGCTATGCTAGTATATTAGCATATAACTTTGTTATTTGAGTTATTCAGTTGCATACATATCTTTTGAGTTTTTTCTTGGGGCTCAAGTTTTTGAAAAATTAGGGAAACAGAAGAGGTAGAGATCATCTAAATTTAATGAGTGTCTTCTGAATGTTGTAACCATTCCTGATACTTTGAATAAAATCTTATTACATTACTAAATCCTCATCAGGACAATCACTATACAGCACATGGTTCATTTCACTACGCATTTCCAAATGATGTAAACATTGCAATAATCATGACACTACAAAGCTGTATATTATTCAAACATCCAAGGAAAATGCTTTTTACAAGTAAAAATACTTCCAGTCTGTAATAGTAACTATGTTTGTTATTACCTGATACAGAGTGAAGGAATTAATCTGCATGGTTTAGGAATAATGTATTTGAAAGAGAATCACAGTGGACACACAATTAATATGTAAAGAGCATTAACTATGCCTCAGGTACAATTCTAAACACTTTACATAGATTAGTTCACTTAAAACTCACAAAAAGCAAGGATCTCACTTTGCAGATAATATTAATAGGAATAATAATTAGTAATAGCAACACTTATGCAGCGCTTACTTTGTGCCAGGCACCTTTGTACATGCTTTACATATCCCCACAGCATTTTTGTGAGGTGGTGCTAGCAGAGTACCCATCTTACAGGGAGAAAACTGAAGTATAGAGAAGTTAATATACCCTCCCAAAGTTATGAAGATGTAAATGTTGGAGGAAGGATTTGAACTCAAGTCATCTAACTCAGGTCATCCTATTCTGAATTTCTGCATTAAGTTATCTGCTATCTTTGGGCCTTAGATCCCTCATCGGTAAAATGGGGATAATACCTGTGTTACAATGTTGGTTTGGATTCAAATTACCTAAGAACTATGCACATATTTACAGAAAGTGTATTATAGTAGAAACAGCATGGCTAAGGGAATCAGACTTAATTTTGACTGTAGGCTTCCCTTTGTGCTAGTAGTATCAGCAGTACAAATGAAAAGTATTTTAATTGGACTCAGATTTAGTGAGGTCCTACTCAGGGAGGTGATCTCTATGGAGGCCTCTTTGGTCAAAGACATATTTAGTTTGGCCGACAGTGTTTTAAAAAATTGAATCAGTTGCCAACATTAAAAAATATAAATTTGACATAAAAATTCAAATTTCCAGACCTGGCAACATTAGACCACAGTCCTGTATGGCAGCCATTCCTTGGAGCTGAGTAGCGTCTGTACCTTTTAGACTGGGCCCATCTTTCCCAGCTCATCACAGGCTGCAGTGCTGTAGTGTCATGCACCCAGCTCACTTCTTTTCGTTGTATGCCTGGACTCTGTAGACAACTGAGTAACATTGAATTGGCAGTGGAATTTGATTGGTATAAGAAAGCTTAGAAAAAAATTTTTATAGGACATAACAGTTTTTGATTAAAAAACCCTTTTAATTAAAGAAAACTGAAGTATAAGAAAATTATTGTCATAATTATACAGCTCAATGAATTATCAAAAATTGAATATATCCATGTGCCCATAATCCAGTCTAAGAAATAGGACATTATCAGCAGTGAATGATTTTTGATGTCACCATTTTTAAATGTGTAGAGATACTTTCATTTTCTCCCATGCAGGCTTCCAGTCTTCAGTCAAGTGCTCTAGACTACAGGAGTTTGTTATTCAAAAAAGAAATTTAAAAAGCTAAATATATTTAAAAGATAAATCCTTTAGGGAAAGTATGCAATGTGATAACCTCATTCAATATTGCACCAGGAATGGTGGGATTTAGATTCTTAATTCCAATACAATTTTCATAATTTACAGATATTTCAGTTTAATCAAACTAGGAACAACCATGTGCATCATTTGAATGAAAAATGCAGAGAATAATGTTTAGAGGCAAGAAAAGTTATTATTAAAATTTTTTTAAACAATAAGTGCAAATTAATTATAAATACAATTCTTAAAAATGCAAGTTTCTAAATAATTATAATTTTACTCTTTAACTATATGTAACAGCTTAACATCCAAGCAATCTGAGTACATTTTATGAAACAGACATTAAATAATTTTGTCAAGTACCCTGAATAGTAGAGGGTTCACTTGAAAATGTAATTTTACTTTTTAAAAACAGATATATAAAATTAATTTCTTCAATCTCTGTTGTAATCTAAAATGTAAGAAAAACACTAATTAAAGGAACCAACCACAATACAAGTTACTTTATAACCATGCAAAGGCGTGGTCAAGAACCCACAACTACTTAAACAAAAAACTAAATGATATAATTTAAGGAAAGACCACTTCAGCTTTATGTAGTAGAAACATTGGTTTATGACCAGGAACTCAGGTTGGAATGGCTAAAATGGTAGTAAAATATTATTTTATTTGACTTTTATAGAGCTGTACCCAAAATCAATAGAGATGTGCCAAAGGTATGTGTAATGCTTGATGGATTAAGACCAGGACATGAGATATATGTTGAACTACTTAGTTGCTAAAAGTTCTCCTCACCAGGAAGCAATATTTGTCTCAAAAGTAGAGGTTAGTGTTATCTTGATTCTAGAGGGTGGGAGAACTAGCAGTGAGAATAATGGTGTCTTTATAAAGTACAAGCAAAACAAACAAGCAGGAGGGAGTTCATCTAAATAAATTACATCATCATCATCCAGTGTAAAATATAAAGCATCATGAAAGAAAAATGTAGGAAGAGGAAATAAAAAACAATGTTCATATACACATAGCCTCTTAAATAGGGAAAGTTTTCATTGATGTTAGATAATTATATCCGTGGATCCTATGTGTGCTTGCAGCACACACACACACAAATCAGCAGAGCTCTTTTACTTAGAGGTACATTTAAGAGTCAGCTACTTAAGTGAAACTATTATATTATTTTTTCTTTCTTTTTTTTGTTTATTATAACTTCTTCCAATATATTTCTTACTATAGGCAGAAAATGGATCATATAATTTGGCAACCCACAATTCTAGAATGGCAGAATGATTCCATTTAAACGTGTCAATTCAAGAATACCTTTATAATCATGCATGAAATGATTTAAACTGATTTGGGTTGAGTGTATTTATGTTTTGATGCCTTGAATTTGATTTCTAGAAAATCCCAGAGCAGCTCCACATATAGTTGGAAAAGTCTATATGGACCACCAAGTAATAAAAAATGACTCTTGGGGGTGAGAATTTAAGTAATTGAAGAGAAAATAAAATCCTTCTTTTACTATTGCAAAGGAATCTTAAAGAATGTCAGCAAAAATGTATTGAGTTTTCCCTTTGGGAAATTACCAATTTTAAAAATCTTATATATAATTATATATATAAGGGTAAGTTAGAATTCATAGCAAGAAAGAGGAAATAAATGATTTATATCCACATTTTATGATTTCTTTTCAAAATTATTTTACTTTCTAAACAGTCGGTCAGGGGAATGATTATTTTTATTGTAACCAAAAATTTTGGCAATGAAATGTTTTTATTGGTATAAAATGTTTTTATGCTCATGAAATACAAATGGAATCTTCATTAATTTACTGTGATGAAGGCTAAAACGTTACCTTAGGAAGTTGTTAATGAATTTGACAGGGTTTGTTGAGTGCTTATGTGCAGTCATATGTCACTTAACGATGGGGATACATTCTGAGAAATACATTATTAGGCGATTTTGTTGTGCGAACATCATAGAGTGTACTGAAGGGGAACAAAAGCTGCAACCCCAAAATGTGTCTCTTTCACGTGAGGATTACTTTAGGCTGATTAGTTTTAAGAACCAAAAGACTAAGAAAGTTTTTCTTGTTACTTCCCCCTTAACTGCCTAAAAAAATTCAGATTAAAATACCTGTCTCAGAAAGCAAGCTGCATCACCTTAGCATAACATGAACTAAGTGGTAGACAGGGAGGAACCTAGAAAAACCTGTTTGTTGGAGTCCCCTCTATGTTCTTGTTTCTATGTGGCCAAAGAAACACTGTTTTCCAAATGTTTGCTCCTTTTCACCTACCTGTGAAATGCCTTCCTTCACTTTCAAGTCCCTGACTCTTCCCACCCCCAACATTTTCTTTTATCTTTAGCTGAGGATGGTATTTATGGTGAGGGCTTCGACCATTTTGGCAAGTTACTCAGTTTTCCTGGGTTTTCCCCATGTATACATGTTATTAAACTTTTGTTTGTTTTTCTCCTGTTAATCTGTCTTCATGTCAATTTAATTTTTAGACCAGCCAGAAGAACCTAGAAGGGTATTGGAAAATTTCTTCCTTCCCTACAGTACTTACACAAGCCTAGATGGTATAGCCCATTACACACCTAGGCTATACGGTACTAATCTTATGGGACCACTGTCATATATGCAATCCATCATTGACTGAAACATCGTTACGTGGTGCATTACTGCATACACATATTCACTCTATTTTATATGATCTTTATGAACAACAATTTGTTAAAGTTAGAGATTTCACGCCATAATTTATTATTAATATATTAATTGTGTTTAGATTACTGTGTTTGGGGAAACCCAAGACCGCCCTCCAGTTGAATGATTTGCTAGAAGGACACACAAAATCCAGCAAAGTTGTTTTACTCATAATGATAGTTTATTACAATGAAAGGTTATAGATTAAAATCAGCAAAGGAAAAAGGCACATAGGGCAGGGTCCAGGAGACACTTAACACAAGCTCCCAGTTGTCCTATTCCAGTGGAGTTGTGCAGACATTACTTAATTCTCTCAACAATAGTGTTGAGAAGCTAACCTGAGCATTGGTATCCAGAGTTTTTAATGGAGTTTGGTCATTTAGGCATGACTACTCGCAAGGCAGACCTTCAGTATCTGTCCTCTCCAGAGGTCAAACTGGCCCAAGTCCCCCACCATAAATCACATTGTTAGTATAAACTATTTGGCATGTCCCAAGTCCCCCAGGTAAACAAAGATACTCTTATTAGGCAGGATATTCCAAGGGCTTGCCTCTCAGGAGCCAGGCAAGGAGCAGACCTTTCTCGGGAATGTCCAAACTTGTAGAGTTTACTCTTTACTGCACAATTACACAATATTTTTAGTCTTAAAAATCATATTTATATTAGGTTGCTAAAGGCTGTCCAATAAAAATAGTAGTGTCTTCTTTTATTAGTAGGCATTGTGCTAAATACTGTGTATTCATATCTAATCTGATGTCACAAAAATCTTGAGCTAATTATTGTTATTATCGTCTTTTTACAAATGACAAAACTGAAGCTAATAGGGATTAATTTTTCAGGAGTTCTTTTGATATTATGGGTGATATTCTTTTTTGATCAAATATATTGTTAAGATTTTTCTAGTTCTCTTAGTGAATTTAACCTTGTTTTTTAATGTTTTTGACCTGCAGATTTTTTTTGTAGTCAAATCCCATATTTTCTTTTTTTATTTCTTCTATAGCTTTTTGCAATTAGAACTGCTTCCTCATTCTAAAATTAGGGAGACACATTTTTGTCTAATATTTTATATTTTCTTCTTCTCTCTCTCCCTTTCTACTCTCTTCTCTCTAGCCATTTAACACTAGAAGGCAATCTAGAATTTACTTTAGTGTATGTAATAAAGGTCTCTCCATTAAATTTGATTTTCTCATTAATTGCTGAATAAATGATCTTACTATTCAAAATGTGATCTGAGATAAGGAGCTACACCAGAATATAGCACATTGCTTGCTTCATTGAAAAAGTCTTGAAATGAAAAAAAACAAGTCAGTTGAGCTAAACTATGTGCTTAGTAGTGTAGCTATTTACATTCCAGCACCAGCTGCTAATCTAGATAGAAATCTGTAGAAAAGAGTTCACCTAATGGCAGCCAGAGCACAGACCACACTCTGAGTAGTCCTGCCACATAACACTTATTCATTCTAAGTCATTGTTGCATAGGAAGCGACGTTTGAGTTGCTAGGGAGCAATCTTTATTTTTAGCTTGAAAGGTGGTCTGTACTTGAATTGTATATCTCTGTCCTCATATGTTTGTGAAGTACTTTTAGACATAAATTCTGTAATGCAATCCATTGCAAATAATAAAAGTTGTTCTTTTGTGCAAATATTTAGTGGTATTTTAGATTGTTTTGTTATTTAAATAGATATATACACACTATATATGGTTTATATTTTTGTTATATATATTATAATATATGATATAATTATATATGATATAATACATTTACTATATTATATATAACAAAAATATAAATATATATACTATATATATATACACCATATATGCATATCATATCCTTTTTTCTTTAGGACACAAATAATTCAGTCCTTTTTGTGAATTCCAACTAGAAGTAAAATAACTCTTTTTAATATCTGGTAAGCTTTTACTAAAATTTAGTCCCAAATCTTAGATACTGTAAAATATATAAATTACCAGGGAAATAAATTTAAAGATAATTGTTAATAATATAATCCTGTGAGTATTTTTCTGATCTTGCTAAATCTGGAGATTTATTGGACAGCCAAACTTTGGACTGGCCTAGCACACTGAGACTCAAGACTTCTGTTCCCACCTGAAGAAGGAAGGAAGAAGGAAAGAAAGAAGGAAGCTAAAATATTAGCTTTATTTTAGAGATGATGATTGCCAAAGCTCACACAGCTAATAAGTGCCTGAGTGGATGTTTAAAGTCAAATCTGTCCAAATCCAAAGCCCAAGTTATTAATTACTGTGCTATGCCAGAAATGCTGAAGGGTACTTCTAACTAACTGAAATTTATTCAACTTACTTCCGGACTGGCTCTGTATTGTCTGTCCCCACCTTCTCTCTTCAGCTATACTTCATACTATGCTCCCTCTGATTCTCAGCACTGCAGCCACATTACAGTTCTTACAGTTTTTCTAATGTACCATGGTTCTTCACACCATAGGACATTGCACATGCCACTCCCTCTGCCTAGAATACTTTTACTTCCCATCTTTGAGTAATTATCTCTTACTGATTATAATTCATATATCATATCAATAATCGTTTCCTACAGGATGTGTTCCGTGTAGGTCAATCTCTATATTAAACACTTAACGGCACCATCTCTTTATAAATGTACATTCATTCATCTATTAGATATATGCTTCACAGGGAGTAAGCTCCAAGAGGTAATGAACCATTCCTATCTTTGGTCATCATGAGATTACTAATGCATTTGATAGTGCTCAGTACATTTTAGGCATTAAATAACTATATATTAAATAAACAAATGCTTTAATATAGTAATTATCTTAGTAAAATATTCTTATGCATAAAATTTCAATGAAAATTTATTAGAGAAAAGAAAGTGTATGCACATTCAAATTGTTTAAAATGTTTTTAGATATTGTATGAAACTTTTAATAAGTTATCAGGTAAAGTTTTATAAAAATAATATCACATGTTTTGAAATATACCCAAGGCCACCTGGAATGAGACTTTATTCCAGTATGCACATGCAGAAATGACTCCCCACACCCTAGAAGTGCTCCCCCATGAGGTCTTCCTATCACAGTAAATGGAAGCTCCGTTCTTCCAGTTGCTCCACCAAAAGCCATGGAATTATCCTTGAGCCCTCTTTGTTTCTCGCTCTCCACTTTTAAACCGTAAGCTGTTGACTCTATCTTCATAATGTATTTAGAATCTGATTATTTCTCCCTAATTGTCCTGCTACCACTCTGGACCAAGCCACAATCACCTCTCAGCTGGATTATTAAAGTAGTCTCCTAAATGTTTTTCCTTTTTCAACATTTGCCTCCCACAACCTGTTTTCAACTCAGAGCCAGGGAGATTCTTTTAAAACAAAGCAAATTGCTCAACTTATTTGCTCAAGACCTTCCAATAGCTTTCTAGCTGACTGGTAAAATCCTCAGCCTTTACAATGGCCACAAGGCACTACCTGTTCTAGCCTCCTTTCCTTCAAGCCTATCATTTCCCTTCTTACTATTAGGGCTCCAGATGCATCATCCCCCTTTCCTGGAGCAAATACTTACTTCAAAGCCTTCACCTTTGCTTTTCCTTCTGCCTGGGAGTTCTTTTCCAGAACAGCCACATGGCTGTCTCCATTCTTCTTCGTTAAGTCTCTGCTCAAGTATCACCTTCTCGGTGAGGCCTTTCTGGTCTTAAAAATGCAAATATAGGGGCTGGCCCAGTGGCGTAGTGGTTAAGTTCGTGTGCTCTGCTTCAGTGGCCTAGGGTTTGCAGGTTCGGATCCCAGGTGCGACCTACCCACCCCTTATCAAGCCATGCTGTGGCAGGCGTCCCACACATGAAGCAGAGGAAGATGGGCACGGATGTTAGCCCAGGGCCTATCTTCCTCAGCAAAAAGAGGACGATTGGCAATAGATGTTAGCTCAGGGCTAATCTCCCTCACCAAAAAAAAGAAAGAAAAAAAGAAAGAAAAAATTGCAAACATAACCACAGCTCCAGCTTATCCCCCTCTGCCTGCTTTAATTTTCCCCATAAAACTTCAAATTCCAACTATCTATTTATCTATCTATGTGTATAGAATGAATTCTTGACTCCTTAGTTCACGTTTGCATTCCCAGCATCTAGAACATTTGTACTGTGTACTTGTCATGTAGTATGTACTCAAAAATGCATTTATTGAATGAAGATAAATTTGTTATTTCTTAAAGTGTGTATAACCTCCTATGCTCTATAGAAGAGCTGAATATACAAATGCACTAATTGTCTAGCAGAAATGAATCAAATATTCTGCTTGAAGTACTTAATTTTACAGCTAAGTAATAAGTTAGCATTTATTTTTACGTTAAAAATCCACATAGGATTCACATTAGGATTTTTGGATTGAATGGAAGTTAAGAAGACATTGAAATTTCCCGTCCCCACTTCAAACGCTCGAAAAATCCTAAAAGAGAATAATATATTTTTTTATAAATAGCCAAGCTAAAGAGCCAAAAGGAGAAATTTTCACATACTAGAGGATAGAAAGAATCTATCAATATAAAAGAGTTGGAATTTTTCACTCGCAGAGGGCTAAGTTTTGATATTGGATGGAGGAACTGCGGATTTAATGCACTCATTAAAGGGAATGGAAGGGAGTCAAAGCTGCGTAGCCCCCTGCATGGCAATGTGTATCTCTTGCGAACTGGAAGCAAATGGATTCCTTGAGGATGTGGAATTAAAAAAAAATCCATCAGGATCAACCAGATTCTAATGCCATACTTTGAGAGCATAAGGCAAACATTAGCAAAACAGAGAAATAGATATAACCAGGATCATATTGGGAGGTTTTAACATAGCTATCTGCAACTGATAGGTCAAGTGAGCAGAAACATCTATATGGGGGAGATTTGAACAACTGAAAGGATTGATCTATTGGGCAAATATAAAACCTGCAGCCCATAAATGAGGAATACCCACTCTTTTAAAACACACCGGATATTTACAGAGAATGACCACATACTGTTTTATTCTACAAATCTAAAAAAGCTTCAAAAAATTAATACACAGATGAATTTTTATGATCATAATACAATTAAGTTAAACAACCAATAAAAAAAGAAAACCAAGAAATACATACATTGAGAAATTTATAGTCATACTTTTGAAAAACCCATAGATCAAAGAAGAAATCATTAGGGAAACCAAAATATTCTCAGATTTAAACAATAACAAATATACTATTTAGCACGTTTGTAGCATGCAGATAAAGCAGCCCATAAAGGGAAATGAGTAGCTTTAAATTATATGTAAAAATTAAATGATGAAATTAATGACCTAAGTTTTTAAACTAAGAAGTTAGGAAACTAACAACAAAGTATCAGAAATTAGAAGGAAGAAATAATAAAGAGTAGGAACTAATATAATAGAGAAATGCAATAAAAATGAAAAACAAAACCAAAATTAGATCCATGAAAATGCAAATAAAGTTGACAAATATAAGATTGATCAAGAAAAAAGGGTCACAGTTCAACAATGTTAGAAATGAGAAAAGGAGGCCTAACACAGATAGCAAAATTAAAAAGATACCAAGAAAATACACTGAATACTTTTGTGACAAAAAATTAAAAACAGATGAAGTGGGAAAATTCTAAAAAAATATAATAGAAGAATGTAAAGCTCTGTAATCATTTAAAGAAATTGAATCAGCACTTTAGAATCTCCCCAAAGAAAACACCAGTTCAGACATAGAAATAGGTTCAAGGAATTAATAATGTTAATATTAATCTAATTTTTCTAGAAAATGAAGAAACACTCTCCAACTTATTATTTGAGGCTAGAATTAATGTAATATAAAAATCAAAAAGGACAATTATGAGGAGGAAAATTACAGTCCTTTCTTATCCGAGAATGATGCAAAAATGACAAAGAAACATTTTTTAAAAAGCAGTGTATAAACAAAGGTAATACAAGGGAATAAAGTTGGCTTTACGTCAGGATAGCCGAGGTAATTTATTATTTAAAAATCTTAATCTCCACATTAACAAACTTAAAAACTATACTATCTCAGTAGAACCAGAAAAAAAAAATCCAATAAAATAAAATTTACACCTGTATATTTACCAAAACCAGTGGGAACAATCATTCTTAACGGTGAAATACTAGAAACTTCCTTTTCAAAATTAAGAAAACAACTGGGATCTCACTATACCTGCTTCTATGTATGTACTGGGAGTATAAGCAAGTGCAGCATGGCAGAAAAATAAATAAAAGATGTAGGAATGAGAATGGAAGAAACAAAGCTATTTCAATTTGCAAATGATATGATTGCCTACATAAAAACATGATGTAATGTAAAAGTAAAGTATGAAATTGAGTTTAGTAAGATTATTAGATATAAAATAAATATACAAAAATCAACTGTCCAAACAAAAATGCAAAATATCATTAAGAAAATGATACTATTTACTGTAGCAATAGAAAATACAAAGTACTTAGGAATACATTCAACAAAAGATAGGAAAGCATTTACCTTTATTAAAATTCATTAAATTAAACCTTTATCAATGAAAATATACCATGTTTGTGGATAGGTGCACTATCTTACAGATATCTATTCTGCTGTAAATGATTTAGAGGTTTATGGAAATTCCAATAAATATACCGTCACAGCATTTTTCATGGAAGTTGGCAAAATATTTCCAAAATTATATATAGGTGCAAATTGCCAAAAATAGACAAAACATTCTTGGAGAAGGAAGAGATGAAGGTGGAAGCAAATATGGAGGAGAATGGGGAGGAAAATAATGAGCCGTAAACAGGCTCATGTCCACATGAAAACCTGACGTCTGACCAAGGTGTCATTGCAGATCAGTAGAGAAAGTTGACTATTCAGAAAAATGTGATGGTGCAATTAGTTTTCCACATATATAAAGATGAAATTGAACACCTTCTTCAGGTCATTTCTAAAAAATCATTTCCGGATAAAATAAAGACTGATATATCACACATAAGACTTGAAAGAGAAAATATATGAGACTGTCTTTAGGACTTCAGGATTAAAATGATCTCTAAAACAGCACGCTTTTTCCCCACCTTCTTTTTGAAGTCGGAGGGATAAGATCTAATAGAGAAGTCTGACATGGATCTTAAAATTGGTCTTCTTCAAATTTCTTGTTTGCATGATGATTTCTCTTAATACTTACAACTAGGTAACACACATACAGATATACACACATACATAGAATGTATAAACATATATATTACATGTGTTTATTTTCTTGAAAATATTTCATAATTTTAAAATGAAAATAAAACTAGAAAAGAGTGGCAAAATGAGAATTATTTATAAAATTGGAAAATTCAAGATAATCTACTAAAAAACCTATTAGAACAATAAGAGAATTTTTATTGGCCTGTTACAAAAATATATTAGAATTTTTGCTTTCCAATACATAAACAACAGCCACTTGGAAATTATAAAGAAAAAAATCCATTTGTATTGAAGATAGCAAAAAATAAAATTAAAATTAAAAAGATAAAATACCTAGGAGTATACTTACAAAGGAATGTACAAGACTTATAAAAAGAAGAATTTCTAACCACACAGAGTCATAAAAGTGGTTTAAATAAATGGAAAGACATTTCCTGGTTTGGGATAGGAACAGTCAATATTATAAAATGACAATTATCTACATATAAATTTAATGTGATCTGCCCAAAATACCAACAGAGTTTTCTTTTTTTTTATTAGACATACTGATTATAGAGTCCATATGGAAAAAATCAACATAAGAAATTTCTAGTTAAGAAAGAAAAAATGGTGCAGAGGAGGAAGGTGAACTCTATCAGATATTAATACATTTCATAGTAGATAAAGCAGTTTGTGCTGGTGCTTGAATAAGCAGACAAGTCAATGGAAGAGACAGTAAAAAGAAATCCATTTATAAGCAGGAAATGATGTGGAAATATAGCAAATAATAAAAGCTGCACCTACAATCAGTGGAAGGAAATGAATCATTCAATAACAGACCTAACAAGAATCTGATTCTCTACCTTAGACATTACATCAGAACATACCAAAATGATTCTGTACATTGAGATTTTCTGTTTTGTTAGCTTCTTTCCCTTTTTCAGTCTTTTCATAGGGAATGCCTATGATTCTAGATATAAAATCTAGAAATTTTTAAGGAAAAGTCAATTTTTACAAGTTGAAATTAAATATCAACACAAGGAAAAAATAACACTTGGAAGGTAAATCACAATCAGTGAAAGTATTTGCAACGTATATGACAAAGTAATATTTTCCTTAATATAAGAAGAGCCCTTGCAAATCAATGAACAGAATGATCAAAGCCCTGTTAGAAAAATCGCAAAGGATATAACCACATAGCTCACAGAGGTGTATCCGTGGCTTATATGAAAAAACCTTAGTGTCATTCATAGAATGCCAATTCAGACCACAAAGCAATTCTCCTTTCACCTATCAGATTACATAAATCTATAGAGATGAACCCGTATTTACTCCCACTGTAAGAACCATATGCTTCCATTGGTTAGAAAACTCTTTCTGCCCTATTCCCTTATTTTCTCTTACTCTTCTTTCAGATCATTTCTTCAGAGAAGTACTCCATGGGTAGGTTAAATCTCTTAATATATGCTCTTATAGGTTCTATGTAGTTTTCATTCCTAAGTTTTTTCACAGTTGCAGATTTACATAATTTGTATGATTATTTGATGTCTATATCTCTAATTATATTGTGCTTCCTGAGGAAAGTGTCTGTGTCTTGTCTTGTTATGTTTTCTGTTGTTGTTATTTAACATTGTATCTCTAACACTTCTCATATGTGCGCCATAAATAGATGTTAAATGATGTTTTGATAGTGTCAGTGAATGAAAAGTGTTGGAATGTGTGGAAACAGATATTCTTATAGATTTTTGAGAGGAGTGTAAAGTGGTGCACTATTTTTGGAGGGCATGTGGCACTACTTATCCAAATTTAAATAGAGGACTGCTTGTGAATATGGTTTCAGCTCATTTTGCCAGCTTTGAGTATAGCACATTGCAAATTATAATTTAATTTGCGTCTGTGTTTGTTTGCTTACTAGAATGGTTGAACATCTCACCTTTTGCTGGCTTGCTAAATTTAGCCCCATTACTTAAAAAATATGTAGCCAATAAAAACAATCATAAGGACTTGAATATGGTCGCTGTTTTACATTAACAAAACAGTATTTATTTTTTGACCATTTGGTATCTGATGGCTCAACACTTTCTTTTCCTAATTATAAAAAGTGCCCTTTTAAGATATGTTATATTCCTGGAATAATACTATGGACATAATGTTGTGGACAAAATTGTTTGTCTTGAACTCAGTATATGATATACTTTTGTAATTTGACTTTAGCACATTTATCATAATTTATACTTGTAACAGATGTTCTCAAGAAAACAAAAAAGCTCTAGCAGAATTCTATGTTTTTACAAGTTAAAAGAAACTGCGTTAAACAACAATTTTTTCACTGATTAAGAATCTCATGTGGTAATTAGATTGTCTACTTCATAGAGATGTTGAGTCGATAAAATTACCTAAATTAGGGGAAATGAGTTATAAATCATGTCATTATAAAAGCATAAAACATTTTTTGATATGGTCGAAAATGCTTATGTTTCTGGGTTTTGTTTCACTTTTTGAACCAGGGGGAAAAGACTAATATATATGACTAAACTTTGGCATGGAGGCATGGCTTTTCCACCAAGTTGGCAATTCAGGAGTTTCTTCAGAACTGAGAAGCTAATGAGGCAATAAATATGCAAAGTTAGCTCCTTGCAAGCCATAAATATTTAGGGCACCTGCTAAAGTTTTAAGTATTGCCAGAGTACCAACAACGCAGATGCCTCATTACTAATAAGCCTTTGAAATCAATGACATTTGCTTACATACTCTGCTGGAATTTGTGTCTGGATTCTACCAAGGGTAGGGCCAGGTTATAAATTCGCTTCTTCAGACATCTGCATTTCTGTTATTGGCATCAATATTGCTATCGGTTCTTTAGTTGAAACATCTGAAACATGTTTAACTCTTTCTCCCCTTAGTTCCTCCTGTAATTAGTCGCCACATTCTATTCATTCTTCATCTGAAATAGCTATCCCATCTGTCCATTCCATCTTCTGTTATTCCCCAGGCTTGGACTATTGCAATACCTTCCTCACTGGTCTCCCTGCCTTAGCATTTTATCTTTGTAATCTATCTCACATGTTAGTCAGATTCAACTTCCTGGGTCATGGTACTGATCTTCAATCGAGAAATC
The DNA here is from genome assembly GCA_031878705.1 of Tapirus indicus. Lineage (NCBI taxonomy): Eukaryota > Metazoa > Chordata > Mammalia > Perissodactyla > Tapiridae > Tapirus > Tapirus indicus. Next base: position 47,276,677 of record CM062925.1, read on the forward strand.
TTTATTGCCCCTTAGCACCTAATGAATGAACTCCAAATTCCTTAGCCTTAGATTCATAACTTTTATAGAGTAGTCCCAATCTACCTTTCTAACTTTATAATCCGCTTCTCTATGTCATGAATGCAATCTATAATTTTCAAACTTCATGTCTTTATTAATGCTTTTTCATTGTCCCAACTCCCAACCTTGCTGATTTATATCTCTTCCAATTTTACTTATCCATTAATTCTATCTTTTTGTGAAATTAGACCTGAAAGTCTGGCTGGAAATATATTTCCTTTTTCAGCTTCCTTGCACTGTTTATTATAAATATCACTTGCCTCCTAATTTCTAGTATATACTGATTTATACTAATATTTACACACACACACACGAACACACACACATACACACCCTACTGGACAGAAATCTCTATGAAAATAGGACTACCAACTAATACATTTTTTTCTACCACAGCACAAAGTTGAGTGCATTGTACATTATAGGCACTCAAACATTTGTTGTATCAATGAATAAGCATTTGTTGTATGAATACTCATCTGTTGGACAATCATCTTGACATCCAGAGTAGAAGACAGTTGAGTTCCAGAAGTAGAGAAGAGGAATCAGTTTGGGTCAAGGAATGCACTTGCCTTGACTGAGTAAAAGAAAATACAGTTTCATGACTACACAAATATAAATATGGCAAAATATTTTTCCTTTTTGGTATATTATGACATTTTGAATTCCTATATAAAATAAACTATGTGGAAATACAATAGTTAAATTATATATCAGTTATGATGAGTCTACTTTGAAGTCTGGTCACAGGCCTGTCCAACTATTTCATGCAAGTCCTGAAGTCATGGACTTGGAAGGACCAAATCCAGCAGTTTTAGCAATAGGACCATTTAATCTAAAATTCTGCTAATTCAGTAAGAAGCTAACATATACCCCAGGAGACATCCGGTCAACATAAATTTGGCTCATCTCGCTCAGCTTGCCTGTGGAGTCCTTTTTAGAAGGGAATAACATTTTTGCCTTTTATTTGCATTGATGTGCATCAGTATATCTACTGTAAGGAAGAGAGGATATATTCTAAAGGGAGAGTAGACAAACAGTATGAAGTACATAAGAAATGAAGGTAAAGGCAATACATTATCATCTAGAACTGTTAGGATGGGAAATGCATGAACTAGTAACTGATTGCTATAATAGACAAAAAAACTAATATACTCTTACCTCTAGAAGTCTATTGCCGCTTAAAATGTTCAATATTAATTATTCTGTAATTGTTCATTGATACAACAGTTATTCATTGATACAACATTTTCCTTGACCCACTAAAATTGGTAATGGCTATGTATAAATTTATTGTTCCCACATTGTACTCTTTAGAATTCTCTATAGCAAAAGTCTCAAGTGTCTTCCTCTAGCACACATGCCATGGTTAAGGTTAGAAACTACTCAGTGGGCAGGTGAGTGAGAAAGTGTTTTAGAGAATTACAGAGTTGGACTTGAATTCTTGTCACGCCAGCTACTCGCTGAATGAACTTTGGGCAAGTCAATCTGTCTGTACTAATTTTCTTCAGCTCTAAAATTTGAATGTTTTCTTTTCAATGTTCATTGTTAGATAGGCGATGCTTTAATTGCATGGCACAGTGCTTGACTCATAATACAGAGTGAATTAATAGTAAAAATAATTAGCAGTATTATAATTTTTTAAATGAATGTTTTAATATAAAAAGGAGATTTTCAGCCTCCAATGGCTATACATCTCTCTCTTCATTCAATGAGTTATTTCCTATCCTTCAGAGTTCTTACTGAATTGGCAGGAATTGTGCTTATTATGGAGACTCTTATAAGACCACTAATAAAGTATTTGTATTTGATACTTTATTTAGACACTGGTACCAGTTAAAGTAATAAGTAGCTTGTCCAAGTTAACAATCATAATGGGACTTCAGCCAGTATAGATGTGGCAGCACTCCCACACCAGATTCTCTCCAAATGTGGGTTTGGATGTCATAGTGAGTAGGTGGAAGAGGGGAAAAAAATCACCCAGATATGAATGGCCTTACAAGAACTGGCTTTCTGTTTGCATTTCTCTAATGTATCTTGGCAAATGTATGGTGTAGAGTAAGGCAAGCAATATTCCTTGAGCAGATCATGTATGGACTTTTCAGACTTATGGTTTCTCCAAGTCAGTAAGAGACTACATTAGTTTCAACTTTCCATCAAATTTACAAATATTTAGTTGCTTCTATGATTCTATGTCAGTTGATAAATCTGTAGACGTTTATTTAATAAGGTATTGAACTAAATATTTCAAGGAATTAAAAAGAAAATATGACAATTCTTGTTCTCTGAACACTTAAATTTTAGGTAGTGATAGTTTATATATACTAGTTAAATTCACCAGAAATGGAAGGTAATTCTAATATATCTTATGTGCCATATCTTTGAAGGGCATAGAGTTTAAGGATCATGAGAAATATACGCTAGAATTTATTGAAGAGTCCTTTATAGAAGAAGAAGATCTTAAAATCTGAGTTGCATTTGTAAATACAGATAAGTTGGGAAAAGCATTCTGATAGGAAGGAATTGTGTCAAAATGTAGGCTGGAATTAACTGTTCTAATAGATTAGATTGAAGTCAGTTTACAGATCGTTTGAAAAACAGGATAAAACGTTTGGATTTTATCCTGTAGATCATTGGTTCTCAAAAGTTTGAATGAGTAAGAATCATCTAGAAAGTGTGTTAAAATAAAGTTTCTTAGACATTATCTCTAAATATTCTCTTTCAGTTGTTGGGGTAGGGCCCAGGAATCTGCATTTTAACTAACCCAACGTCATCATGCCCTATGATTCTGATGCACATGGTTCATCATTCACATTTTCAGCATCACTGCTTGCCGAGGAAAATTAAAAGATTTGGCCTAGGAAATTAGTTTTTTTGCATTAGACTATTCATAAGAAACTAATTAGAGCATGCCTTAATAAGACAAAGAGTTAAAGGGCACGAGGTCAGTTGGGCAGACATTCCAATAATCCAGAAGTGAAGAGAAGCAGCACTTGTCTTGGTTGATAGCAATAGAGGTGGAAAGGGAGGGATGGGTGGAGAGCTTTAAGGAATATAGAACTACCAGGATCCAGGCATCTATTAGCTAGGTGAGGGAAAGGGATAGTGTTCCAACCCCAGTAGATAATAAACTCCCTGAGGGTAGGAACTGGATCCTATTCCTTTTTATGACCCCATCTCAGTATAGTACCCAGCACATAGTGGGCTCTCGACAAGTGTCTGTTGAATTGCTAGATAAACCTGTTATGTAATGCACAGCAAAGTCAAAACAAATCTCTCTTTTTGTACTTCTACTTTATTTTTAAGCTTTAGTTTTTTACCTTGTTGCTGACTTGCTTTACATTGCCTTTTGACTTGCCAGTAGAAGTACTCATTTAATTGTTTTGTGCAAATTGAAATAATTTAAAATGTAAAATAAGTAATGAAAATATTGTGTGTTTCTTAATGTGGGGCTTTTTTCCCCAGGAGCACACAGCAATGAAGTTACATCAAATCAGATATAGCCACTGAATTGAATGAAATTGTATCATTTTGTGGAAATATAATCCACTTCCCGGTAGACATTGTGATAATTTTTTTCTTTTTTAAAGTTAATTTTTCTATATAATATATGGCTTTTAGTTGGAAATAATATATCATGATAAAATGTTTAATGTATTCAGCACAAAAAAGTCTACTCTTTTAAAGTATTACTGTTTACAAATCTGTTCCTTTCCAAATTATCCAAAAAATGTGAGTGAGTTCATAAATGTTCTCGTCTCTAACTCTTTAAACATCAAAAGGGACCATCTTCAAAATCCAAATGCTTCTCCAGCTTTCCGCAGGATATCACAAAACTTCCTGGCAGAGACTTTTAAACAAGTTGAGAAGTTTTATAAGATAAAAATATTTTTTCAGTTGACTTGACAACCATGTACAATGTTAGTGGAGAGTTTATTTGCCCAAGGCTCTTTGTCAAAATGAATTTAAACTGAGATTATTAAAATGTAGCTCAGTTGCACAGTGTGAGGAGAGGTGTTGCTAATGTCTTACTTCGAGAATATTTTCCGTACAATGCATGTGACTTGTATATGGGACTGTATATGCAGAGGTGCATTTATGCTAAAAGAGAGGAGATATTTGACATTATTCAGAAAACAGAAAGTCATCAGCATGAATGGAGAATTTTGCTCAGAAAGAGAAGCACTATAGTGTGGTGGTTTAGAGGTCTGTCTGCTCCACCATCAGACAGCCTGGGGCTGAGTCACAGCTCCATCATTAACCCCAGCGCCTTGCTCATATGTAAAATACAAATCATGATAATAGAAACATTATGGGGCTATTGTGAGGATTAAATGATATCATCATTGCAAATGATTAATGTAGTGACTGGAGCAGATAAAGGTTCACAATTAATTGTTTTATTTCAGATCTCTGCAATCAGGACTAAGCAATGTCTCCTGATAGTTCCAGATGTGTGGTAAAAAAAAAGTTCTGTCTCAATTTAATGATAATCATTTCTGTTACAAGTTAAATAGCTTTAGAAAAATTTAACTAATGGTAAACAATGCTTGAATCACCAGATCTCTCCATGGCTATAGCTAATTTCTTACATGAGAATCAGATCCCAAAAGGAAAATGATCATCTGGATGAGAAGTTGTAATCTTCCCAATTTGGAAAATCACATTACGTGACTTTGGGAAAATGTCCAAATTGCTAAATCTTGGAAGCAGTCCCTCTCCTTTTCTCAAATGGGCACATTATTTAAGAAGTTTTATTATTTCTGAAAAAGACCAGTTGCCTTTCAAAAATAATAGCATTTGTATATGATTTGAAAGGCTGCACCACCACAGATGGGAGAGTTGAGCATGTTCCACATGGCAAGTGGCTGTTGTTATAACAGGGTCGCCCAGCAAAGTGTGCTGCAGCCAGAATCCTTGGTAGAGATGAGACAGTGATGCCGGCAGGCGCTGCATCAGAACCGTACAGTTTGAAATGCATTAAGGCATCTTTATCAATCTGTGATGCTGTGCCATATTTACAGTTTCTTATTTTAATTTAACATCCAAAGAAAGTAAATTCTTGCTATTATAATTTAGTTGGTTTTCCCTGAGTCCACAACTTTCACCAAAGTCAGCAAATACAGCAGATTACCTTTAATGATGTTTATCTCTGTGCTTTTGACAAATTAAAATAAGATAAAATTTCTCTGATTTACTGCCCCAGTAAAAAGGATAGTTATGGATCCCTACTATATTCCAGGCACTGTGCCAGGCATTTTACATCATCCTCATGTAATCTTAACAACTAGTCGGGAAAGTATATTTAATAAATGAGGAAACTGCAGCACGTTTATTTATTATTATGTAACTTGCCTCTGGTCACATGAATAAAGGGGAGATACAAAATTCAAATCTCTAACTCCAGTCTTTCACTCTACCCCCAGTAACTGAACTGGCCCATACCCACTTCATGATATCTCTTATTTCCTTTTTATCTTCAAAGTCTGAAAAACATTTACCGTCCTACTCTCTTTGTCAATCATTCGATTAATATATGTTGATACAGACCCTATTTAAAGACATTAATTAGACCAGGAAAGATAAATATGATTCACCATCTAGCTAAATTTTTCTAACACTAAAAGTGAAAAATGATAGTCAATAATGTATTCTTAGTTTTATTTAGACCATAATTTTCATAATCTTCAAAGTTAGCAAACATGGTGAACTCTTAATTCATTACTCTTATTCATACATTAATTTATTCCATCTGTATCATTTTCTTCTTTCAAAAACATATAAATGTAACAATTTTGATTCAAAATTTTAATTCATTTTTATGATAATGTAGTTCAATAGTCGTGAAAATTTTTATTTTGGTGTAAGAAATTGTAGGTAGTCTAGCTGTGATTTCCCTTAGCAACTTCTGTAATAGTTCTTTTATTAGGTTTTTAAAATACAGTATAGATATTCTTCTTATTCAGAATTTTTTATTATGAAAGACTATTTTATTATCCAGATCATTACACATGAGAAAAGGGAACACTTGACCATCTTGCCATCATCTCAAACTAAGAATGTACAAAACTAAGCATTCCTCTTTCTGCTTCTTCAGTATTAACTGTCACTCACCAACACTTATTTTAATGGCCTCATTATGAGAATTCATAGGTGATTATATGAAATTTTTACTGAAATAGAAGTGATTCTACATAATGACATGGTTTAGCATTTAAGCGTGGTTTATAGACTATGATTCCAATATGCTAGGATTTTAGAGAGATGAGTAAATCCCTATGCTCAAGAAAGTGCAGAGATAACCAAAAGTAAAAATGTATAATATAATGTACAAAACATTATAACAATGTTGTTCACAGAATCCTATGGTGGGAAAAAGAGATAGTACACATAGGTGAGGTGGGAGGTAAAAGAAGAAAACTTTCTGAAAGTAATCTACATTAATCTTAAAGATTAAATAGCATTTATCCAGGTAAAGACATTGAAGAAAAGGCACTTTGGGTAAGGCAAAGGAGGGAATGGAATTCATAAACATCAGATGTGTAATGGTTAGTCACATGATTCTAGAGCCAGCCACCTCAGTTCAAAAATCACCACTTTCCACTTTCTCACTGTATAACCTTGGGAAAGTTACTTCTCATCAGTAAAATGGGTGTTATAGTGGTTCCTACCTCATAGAATTGTTTAACTCAACCTTATAAACCCCTTTGTATAGTGTAGAAATGACACATAGAAAATGCTAAATAACTATTAATTGCAAGAGAATAAGAAACAGCATAGTGTTTGGAAAACAAGTCATTTGGTATTGCTGAAAAGAAAATGCAATAAATGACTTGGAAGAAGATGAAGAGGCTATGTACCATGTTAAAGAGCTGGAAATTGCCATATAGGTAATGGGAAAGCAGAGGCAGTCCAATTGTGTTTTAAACAGATCTCACTGGGGCAGATTAGGAGGAGAAGAAAGGAGAATGTTGGTTGAGATTAGAGACACAGAACCCGTAATGCCATAATAATTGTCGACTAAATATAGTCTTTTGTTAATATAACCTTTGTTAATAGTAACAAAAGGAATTGAAAGGAGGCAACGGTTGAGAGAAATATTTAGAAGGTAGAATTGGCAGGGCTTGCTCCTAACACTTAGTAAATAAAATAGCCTGGGTGATAATTTGGGAGAAGAAAGAATAAATGATGACCTGAAGATTCTTGATTTGGCAGACTGGGTGGCTAGAGAAGACACAGAAAAGAGAGCAAGAGAGAAAAAAAATACAGGAGTAAATTGAGGTTTGAAAGAAAAAATAAAGTTTTTAGATGTATTGAATTTAATGTTTTTCTAGTATATCCATTTGGAGATGTCAGATTTTTAGAATAGAGTTCCAACTTAAAACAACAGATTCGAGATTCACTAGAAAAGATAAAGATGGCCAAGAAAGTGAAGGTTTCCCAGTGACAGTTTGTGTTATATAATGAGTGGAAGAAGATGGCCTAATGAAGAAGATTGGGAAAATAATAGTTTAATGTGGTTTCAGATTTGATAAAAGGTATGAATAAAAGATCTCCAGGCAAGAGCAAGAATCTAGTGTGGTTGATTAAAAACTTACTATTTCTATGTGTGTCATACATACTACTATATGAAAAATGTATCTATATGTTATATTGATATAGTGACCAAACTTTTCATTTCCTAGGTTGATTGGGGAAATGTTCTAAATAAAATATTTATGTTCTAAATAATATATTAAAAAATAGGCCCTAAATAAAATATTTGCCTTTAATCTGGGTAACAAAATTTAAGAAGTAAATCAATCTGAAAGCTAATTTTATTTTGACCTTTAAAACTAATTTCTCTCCCATTATTTTAAGTATTTAACTGTTATTTAATTGCAGTTTTGAAAAGTTAAAAAGTAATGTTTGTTTAATGTTATTATTTTATTTTAATTATATTCTGAATCAGCATGGGCATTAATCATGACAACGACCACCCATCATGTGCCGATGGTCTTCATATCATGTCTGGTGAATGGATTAAAGGACAAAATCTTGGTGATGTTTCATGGTCCCGATGTAGCAAGGAAGATTTGGAAAGATTTCTAAGGTACTGAGGACACTTACTGTTGTTGCATTGTGAATGTTTATTGTGTGCCTGTTTTCTCTACCAACCAGGAAAGGTTGCACGGCAGAATGGAAAGGGCACCAGATTAGGAATCAAGACACTTGGTTCCAGTCCTGGCTCTTCCATTGACTCATCCACATTTTTTAACCCATCTGCTTCTTAGTTTCCACATTTTTCAAATAAAAGGATGGGCAAGATGATTTGTAAGATTGAAAAATTTTATAATGATAAAAAATCTGTTGCAGTATTTAATTGTCTCTTCAAAATTTCCCAGTGGAAATATTCTCATTGCTCCTCACTCAGCACATCTGTGGCTATCACAAAGAACCTCTTTAACAAAATCTCCACCTTTCCATTGTAATACTTCTAAACTCTGAATTGTTTTTCATTAATACATAGTTTTCACCATTATAATAGTCCTTGATTCTCTTCTTTTCCACCTTCAACAGTAGTAACACTTAGCTTCTGTCTGGTTGGAAAATGTGTTATTATTGTTCTAATTTTCATTTTAAAGCACTTGTTCTTTACTTATTCCTTTGGTAATAGAAGGAACAGCTGAAACAGTAGGTGATATGCAAAGCAGCGAGTGAGAGAGAGAGAGATGCTTAAGGTATCCAAAAGTCTAAGTAAGAAATATAGGAATAGCTAGCTAACTAAATTCACTACACAGATAAATTTTATTCATTTCTCCATACCATTTAAATTGGCAAGCCTAGTTTTTCTATTAAATAGGTATTAAAATCTACTAAAATATAAGGTTTATTACATTATCATAACTCTGCTCTGAAATATGTGCAATCCATTCTGCATGCTCTTCGTCATGAAAGTGTAGAACAGCAATCAGAGCATGTAATCTTTTGAATACACCACCTCACTGCAACCGCAGCCCTGCAGTAGGTCCTAATGAGTTCCTAAGGAACATGCATGATTCTGTATAGTTGCCTTCGCATGAATCAGAACTCTGATCAAGTTAAATGTCGCTTCATAAATGGAAGTTGTATTACAATGTCAAGTACAAAAATATTTGTACTGTTACTCTTCACTTAATAATGCTTTCCATAGGCTCTTTACATCCTGAATATAGTTGATTTCTTGCACACGTTACTTTTGGGCAAGTCGCTCTCTGAGTCTGAGCTTCTTCATCTTGTAAATATGTAAAATAATAACCACCTCAGAGTGTTATGTAGATTAGCTGAGTTAATCCATATGAAAGGCCTTTATAAACCAAAAAATTCTCTTAACTTGAACATTATTATTAGGATTATCTTAAATAATTGTAAATAAATTCTCGTACATGGAATAATTCCTATGAGCATTCAGTAGAAGAGTTTATAAATAAAAGAACATATTTTAATATTATAAAAATATTTCCTGTTGCTGTGCTAACTAATCATAACAACTTTTTACATTAAATTCAAAATTTTACACATATCTGCATATTGCCAGGTCAAAGGCCAGTAACTGCTTGCTACAGACAAATCCCCAAAGTGTCAATTCCGTGCTGGTTCCCTCCAAGTTGCCAGGGATGACATACACTGCTGATGAGCAATGTCAGATTCTCTTTGGGCCATTGGCTTCCTTTTGTCAAGAGATGCAGGTAAGGATTGTGTCCAGGTGGGAGTTTTTAAGTGTATGTTCATATTCATTGTTTAGAAGTATTGATTGGAGGAGGGGAAGATAACTTTACTTAAGTTTGTGGCTCAAGAGCACCCCAATCTTGGAAAGAAAGATTTCTAAGAAAAGGTTTCTGTATTTTTCCTCTGGCACTTTGGAAGTGATAGAAATAGGTGTGGGCATTTAATCAAAGTCAGGAAGGAATGACCTAAGAATTCCTACTTCAAAAATGGCACTGAAGTCAGGGAAGTATTTGCATTATGCCAGTTCAGCGCTTCTATTTTAAAACCCTTCCTTTCTTATATGGTAGGTCACTGGGTGAAAATGTAATAAAAATGATGTATGAACATGTAATTGTGGAGGAAGAGTTCTATCTTTTAGCTCTGAAAATAAAATGTTAAAAATATGTTCTACAGGAACAAAAATTAGAGAGTACATTTCTAAATAGTTAAACTAGAGGAAACGGGTAAATGTATGATGGTAAACTAGGTAGTGTCTGCCTGTTAGTATTCAAATGGTCACTAATTACTCAGAGAGGCCAGTTGTACCAGTCTGGAAAGTCTGAAGGCCTTCTTATCCATGTAAGAATTTTATCTCTATTTACCCTTCCGTCTTTCTTTTCTTCTCTCTTCCTGCTGCCTGTCCCCTATCTGCCCATCTCTTCCAATACACACCTTCACACACACTTTGTATTTCAGGAATAAACTGATAGTCCTGCATAGGGCGAACTGGTGGCTGTTATTTCACTCTACCTAAGTGTCTGTGATTGCCTCAAAGGAGTTCGGCTTTGTTGAAGATAATGCTGTTTTGAATTATTGTCATCATAACTAAAATCCATTGTAATGAAAAGAGTATATGGCATCATGACATATTTTATGCTCTCTCTGCTTTGTAGTTCTTATCAAAGGTGTTGTTCACTTGTTTGCTTATCATTTTCTTCTCCATTTCCTGCACTAGTGTGTAAGCTCCATGAGGACAGAGTGTTTCTCCAGCATCCAGCCCAGGGGCTGGCATGTGGTTGGCACTCAGCGAATAAAAGACTTAAGATTAAAATTACCGGTTGTCTGAAGGAGTTGGAGCTGCATTAAATGTGATGTGTGAAAAGATGTGTAGACTGTACTGCTCGCCTGGCAGTAGTAGAACTCAAAACCAACTGGTGTAGGTGTGTGATTGTGACCTGATTCCCGGGGTTCACATGTGGCAGAGCCGTGGACCCTGGGAACTTAGCGTCACGTGTAATAATTATGACAGTAGTCAGCTTGGCTCTATACGATCTGTCCCTGATACTTCTGTGATTCATCTACCAATCTTCTTGTTCACTCTACTTTCACCTCCAGGCCTTTAGACAATCAAAAATTGGGTCACAATCTTCTTTCTTAAATCTTCATGGTAAAATGAATGTTTTGAGGTACACGGAGTTCATTTTGTGGGTAGACACTTTTACACGCTGAAATTAGCTTAGTTTTGGAAAACGAAGTAGGCTGTCTGTGGTTACCATTGTAGTATTATTGTGTAGGAGATAGTTTCAGTTCATACAGTATAGAGAATTGATAGAGCTGATAATAGAAAATTTTCATGTTTTATAAAGTACTCCAACTGTTAGAAAAACTTAGCAAATGATCAACTGCAAACATGATTTTGGTAAATTTTAGATTGCTTTTCACAAACATTACCTTTGGAAATCATTTTTAATGTATATATTGCAGTTAATTAAATTTTACTAGGACCACTTTACAATATTTTGAACTCTAAAATATGTCATAAAGTATATAAATCATTTATATTTATGATCTAATTTGATTCTTATAACAATTATATGCCATAGTTATTATTCAGTCCTATTTTACAGGTCAACCATTTGAGGCCTGTAGAAGTTAAATAGAACAATCAAGTTCCTACACCTATTAAGAGGGAGTGTTAGATGCAAATCCAAAGAACAGAGTACATTGTAACCACTATGCTCTACTATCTCTTAAGGAACTGACACTTCTTTACATGCTGTCTTCTGTGTGGACAAAACCTTAGGTCAGATCCTGTGTTTAAACCAAATTCATTTTATCTGCTACAGCACCTACACCATCAGGACTAAGAAATATCTGAATTGATTTATTGTATTTCTCTCGGCTATTTGCTCTCTTTATATGGTTATTTCTCACTAACCTACTTGCACAGATTTTTTTTCCATCTCTGAAAGTATAAGTGTTTATTGGGGATTTTTAAATCTTTGCTTCTCAATATCCTAGGATGTTGCCCTGTTTTAAACTAGGCATTTTGCTATTAAAATGAAGTTTTAGGTTTTAGGTATCCAGGCATGTTCTCCTTTTTTCTCCTCTCAAATTTTATATGTGTGATTTTTTTAATTTATAAAATTCGTTTTTTCTGTAGTTCTATCTGTGTGTAATCTTTATCAAGTACAATTTAAACAATAATACCAGAAAGGACTGGGCTGCTGTGGGCAGCCAAGGAGGAGCAACACCTCTGAGTTGGGGTTTGGTTGGGGAGCATGGCTGGAGAGGCCTGAAGCCTGGGCTCTAACAGTGGTTCTGCCTCTTGTTAGTTGTAACCTTAGTCAGAGCTCTTTTTCCTTCTAAGCCATACTCTATAGAACAAGAAGTGGGACAACATTATCTTTCAGAGTCTCTTAGAGCTAGGAGGCTGGACTTCTGTGATTCCAAAATGTAGTATTCTGATACTGCTCTTGAAAATCATCATTCCAATCCCAAATTAGTACAGCATGCAAAGTGTAGGAACTAGATAGATAGATCAATAGATAGATAGATAGATAGATAGATAGATAGATAGATAGAAGCATTGAAGGGATTATTTACAAATTCAGTCACTGACTTGACAAATAGTTACTGAGTTCCAACTACTTTCCAGGCACTGTTCCTGCTAATAATACAGCAGGAAACAAAAACCCAACCTTCATGGAGCTCACATTATAGTTGGATGAAACAGACAGTAAGCAAATAACTGTATCATATGTCAGTTGGTGGTAAGTGTTTTGGAGAAATATAAATTCAGGTAAGAAGGATAGGGAATACAACCAGGGATGAGAGGGTGGGAATGATGCTATTTTATTTAGGGTAATCTGGGAAGGCTTCCGAGAGAAGGTGACATTTGTTTAGAGATCTGAAGGAAGTGAGAAAGCAAGCCATGCATTTATCTTAGGAGGAATATAGCAACAGGAAACAGAAAGCAAAATGCCCTAGAATGCAGTTTTGGTTGTGTTTTAAGTTTAAGATGCCCATTAGACATCCATGTGGAGATGTAAGTAGGTCTCAGATAGATGTAAATCTAGAAGTCATCGACAAGTAGGTCATGTTGAAGACATGATATTAAATAATAGCATTAGGAAATGAGTTAGATACAAGAGACAAAGAACTTGGTCACTACAATGTTTAGAGGTCAGGAAGATGAGGAGAAAGCAACAATTAAAATTCTGAAGAAGTCTATTGGTGGGAATAGAACCAATAGAAAGTAAGACTCTGGAGGCTAAGTGAAGACAGTTTTCAAAGTGGAGAAGATCAGCTGTTCCAAAAGCTGAAGACAAGGGGAGTAAAATGAAGTCTGGGAATATGCAATTGATATGTTTTTCCCAGAGAGTTTGGTACACTATTACTTGAAGCTGTCTGGAAATTCCTGAACACATAATAAGTGTCAGGAGGTATAACTTAAAAATATAAGGGGAAATCGTTTATTATAAGTGTAGAAGATTGAATAGTTCTGCTTGTTAAACCACACACATACACCTTCAAGTGGATACATGTGGAGTCACTGCATCTACCAATCTGTCATCTAGATTTTATACAAAACAATCTCCTAGAAGGCAAGCTTCATAGCATCAGAGGAGTTGTCAGTCTTTTTTATCACTGTACATCTAGCACCTAAGAGTGCTCAGTAAATGTTTGTTAAATGAATAAGTGAATCATTTGAATGATGGAGTAATGATTCTAAATTTTTACTCATATAAATAATTGATTCTTAGATATATAATATGATAAGATAACGTGAAGATAACCTTCTAAAATATTAATTTAGTGACTACATAAAATCCAACCTATAAGAGCAGATAGCTTATGTTTCATGGTTTATGCATGAGTTAATCAGGCATCCTTATGACCATCTCATTTCTAATCAATTATAAATAAGTATCAAGCTGCATAGAGTGAAGATTCATAGCAACTTTTCAACATGTGTGTTTCTGGTAGAATCTTAAAGACAACCACACTTGGTCCATAGTATTTGAATTAGACCCTGCTCTTCCTTACTTGTAAAGAGAGTTATACACAAGCACTAGAGACTCCAACATTATATACATGCTCATCTAATTAATGATATAAATTTACCCTTAGGATAGCAACTTACATCTGCAAAATATTTCAAGGCATAGCTGTAGAGATGCTTGTGAAACATCTTGACCCCCAGCAACAATAGCTCACTCTTCTACAATAATTTGCTAACTTCTTGGAGGACCTTGTTGCTGCGTCCTAAGCAACTGGTGCCTCTAAGCCATCTGGCATCTTGTGGCTGAGCCAGCTCCATCTGCATCAAGTCATTGTAATAGCTGCTTGCAATTACTTAGCCCAGCTAAGAGTACGGAGGTATGAAGGTTTCCCTAGAAACAGTAAGAAGTGGCCGCACAAGCGTTATGTTTTTTGAGTAAGAAGGAAGTATGCTAAAAAATTGAAGTCCTCAAGGAAACTTAGGTTCTGCCTTTAGTTTTGGAGTAGGCACATTATGAATTGCCTATGTATTGTATGGAAAACTTTCTAGTGTAATTGAATCATATGGTGACTTAAAAAACTTTTAAGTTCCAGTTTTCCATTTCTGTTATGTCGACTTGATACATCAATATATGTAGGACTTTTAAAACCTCTCATCAGATCCAGTGAACAGGCTTGCATTGGAATGAGGTACCTTTTTCCAATGCCAGGTACTTCTGAAGAATTCTAGAAGACTGAGTCTCTGTGATTTGCCATTGTGAAATTCCAGAGGCAACAGGAATTTGGACTTAAAAAGGCTTAAAATGAAATAGCCCTTGACGGCTAGTAGTTGTTTGGGCAACTAAGAAAGCATCATTGATAAATCATGTCAAGATTGGTGAAGTTGTAGGTTTTTAAAACCCTTTCTTCCTATAAGATCAATAAAGTTATTGTGGGTTAAAATCACCAGGAACTGATTCTGCCTGTTTTGCCATCTAATCAAAGTTTCATCTTGTCTTTAAAGCTTTAGTGCTACACAGTCTGTGAGTACATGAATTTGATGGCACTCTATTTGACTGTATAATCTAGCTCTTTAATTTCTTTTCTTAGAATTAATTTTTTTCCATGACTTCTTATTGACGTGGGCTTTTATTTTTAAAGCTCCTATCTTGGTAAATGATCTATTTACATTTTTGCCCATTTTTTAGTTTTCTGGTTTTCTTGCTGATTTGCAGGAGTTCTTTCTATATTCTGGTTGAGAATTCCTTATTACTTGTAAACAGTGTGTCATTTTTGTGTTAACTTTCTATACAGCGTCCTTTGTCTTTTAATTTTGAGGTGGTCAAATCCATCAAATTTTCCCATTAAGATTGTAGTGTTTTTGTTTTTTTTCATCTTATACGAATTCTTCCCTACTCTGAAATTAAATTCTTACATGGTACGTTCATTTTCTTTCAGCTTAAATATTTCTTTAGCACCAGAGACATTTTGGACTTATTTTTTAATTTATTAATGAAGGAAAATTTTTAAAGATAACTTTTAATTATTTATACCTACTTTTATTGTACTGAAATTAAGTGAAATAGTCTATGATGCCAATTCTTTAAAATTTATTAAAGTTTCCTATTTAACATACTATGTGATAAATTTCAGTAATTGTTCTCTGTGTACTTGAAAGAATGTGTGTTCTTTAAAGTTCATTATCTACCACTAGATCTTGGATGAACATATAAATTTTATTATTCACAATATCTATTTGTTTGCTTGTTTGGGTTTGATTGATTTATCAGTAACTGATAGGCGTGTGTCAAAATTTCCAGCTCTAACTATTTATTTATTTTTTTCTCCCTGTAATTCTGTCTGTTGTTACCTTATATAATGTTGAACTATATTGCTAGGTGCATACACATTTATGGTTTTTCATCTGCTTGATCTGTTTTTTCCTTTTCCACTTTTTTTTATGACTTGTGCTTTAAAGTCTATTCCGTCTGGCATTAAAACCACTCTCCTGGCTAATATTTTCCATACCTTCATCTTCAACCTTTCCAGATATAAATATGGATATGGATATAAATAGATAGATATATCTCCTAGAGAAAAGCAATCGCTGGATTTTGTATTTTTCTGTTTAAACCAATGTAGTAGTTTTTTGTATTTTCATCAGCTAGTTTAACATTTTTACATTTATTTAAATTAGTGGTTTTTTTAGGATTTTTATTCTGTCAATCTGTCAGCCTACTTTGTGTTTGTGTTTCATATTTGTGCTCTATTTTTTCCTCTTTTTCTCCTTTCCTATTTTCCATTGGAGAAATTGAATTTTCCTCTGCATTCAAAAGTCATACATTCTTTATATGTTTTTATGTGTATGGGTAACTGGTTCTTTTTTCTTGCTTGAACAGTATTCCACTGGTAGATAAACCATTTTGTTTATTATTTTACCTCTTAGTAGACATCTGGGATGTTAGCTATCATGAATAAGGCTACTCTGAACATTTGTGAATGATTATTTGTGTAGACATATGTTTTTGTCCTGCATAATTAATACAGTAACATATTATATATTAATACATTATTTTCTTACAAACTGTTGCCTAGGGACTGGCTTCCTGTTTTTGTAGATACAGTTTTGCTGGAACATAGTCACGCTCATTTGTTCACATGTTCTCTTTGGCTGCCTTCAAGCTGTAATGACAGTGTTAGATAGTTGCAACAGAGACTATATGGCCCACAAGCTTAAGTTATATACTATTTGGCATTTTAAAGAAAAAGTTTACTGACCCCTGTTGCAGATACTCTGGATTCTCTTATATTCCTCCAAAGAGTGTTTTGTTTTTTGTTTTCACAGACAATTAAGTTTGTTAGATTCAAACTGGAAACTTTGTCTTACCTACTGTAGACAGCAGCTCATATCTTGGAGCAGTTCACTCTTCCCTTATTTGGGCTATTTGCAGTGTGTTCCATGTATGTATGGGTCAGGTGTTAGCTAAAGACTTAGGCTTCTCTATCTCTCTTCCTTTTGGGATTGTCCTTTCAGTTTTTGGCAGCATTGACAACCCCGGTTTCTGTCTTCAGGAGTCTAAAATGATGGCCTGTTTTTCACTGTTGATTTAGCCACTCACTGTCATGCCATGACCACAGGCCACTATTAGGTCAAAGTTGCAAAGATGGTGAACTCAACTTGTGCCAATCCCTTTGGCTCCCCTGAAAAATTTATCTGCTTTTGTTCACTATCCAGAACCACCAGGAAGTTGTTTTTTGTATTCTATCCACAGTTGGTGGTTGTCTACTGGAGGATTGATCTTGGAACTTACTCCACCATTCCTGAAGGGGGATTTTCTTATCTTATATCTCTCTTTCATACTAGGAAATTCTGGATCATTTTTCTTTCAAGTATTTCAAATAGTTCCTTTCCACTTTTCATTCTTTTCTTTTCTTTAGGGCTTCATTAACTAGGTATTGACTGTTCTTCTTTCTCTAAATTTCTTCTTATTTCTTGACTTTCTTTAACACTTTCTGATATGTTCTGTTGAGGAGTCCTTTGCAGCTTGCTGCTTCATTTATTAGCTGTGCATAGACTACATTTTCCTCCCCATGTCTGTTTCTCAACTTCTGCTACTAGCAATCTTGAAGTATGTGGAGGGGGAGTTGAGAGAGAAGACATGAAACTTATTTAACTGTCAATGTCCAAATCTTCTCTTTTAAGGGGTAAAATTTTTGAGAATATAAATGAGCTAAATTTTTGGTATTTCTTCCCACTAAAAACAAGGTTTTTAATAATGGCTATAATCCAATTATTGTTGCTTTATGTAGTCAACATTTATTTATATTTATCCTCATTTTTATCAGTCTCTTTGCTCACCATTGCTTGTCAATGCTTTTTTATGAGATCATATTCCTTCTTGAAGTACATCATTTAGAAGTTTTTGGGGCAGATCTGTTGGTGGTAAATACTCAGTTTTGTTTCCTTGACAGAGTCTTTATTTAACCTTTAGTCTTGAATAAAATTTTAGCTCAGTTGAGGAATTTAGATTGACAGTTATTTTTTTCCTCTTGCCACTTTGAATACATCACGTATTCACTTCCTTGTGTTGGTGCCAAGATGTCATCTCTATCATTTCCCTAATCTTAAAAGAAAACTTTCTACATTTCACTGTTTTTGTGATGTTTGCTAATGTTTTCATAGATGTCCACTAATTGTGAAGACATTTCCTTCAATAGCTAGTTTGCTAAGTTTATTTTTTAGTGAATGGATATTGAATCACATCCAGGCTTTGTATCCATAGACATAAAACTCATAGATTTTAAAGTTATTGATGTGCTTGATTACATTAATCAAATCTCTAGTATTATACTAACCTTGTATTCCAAGGAAAAACCCAATTTGGTCATGGTACATTGCATTTTTTTATGCATTGCTGGATTCAGTCTCTTAAAACTTGTTTAGCATATTTAAATCTGAGTTAATAAATGAGGTAGATCACTATTTTCACTTTCTTTTAAAATCTGTATCTGGTTTGGGTATTGTAAAGTGTGTTTAGAAGTGTTCCCTCTGTTTTCCTATACTCTAGAGAGTTTATGTAAATTGAGAATCTAAGTTTCTTGAAAGATTGTTAATTTTTGGACCAGATGTGTTCTTTGTGGGAAGATTTTTAACAATCAGTTTTAACTATTCCATGGGTGCAGAATGGTTCAGCTTTTCTATTTCTTCTTGGGTCCATTTGAGTAAGCTTTTAAAAATATTTTTTCATTTCATATACATTGTCAAGTTTATTGGCATAAAGTTGTTCATACTGTCTTCCTATTTCTGTTTAAACTTTACGTTATCTGTAGTTGTGCCTTCATTTTTTATTTCTAATAGTGTCTATTTTTGCCTTCTTTTTTTCATGATATGATAAATTTTTGATTTTATTAGTATTTACACAGAAATAGATTTCAGCTTTTTATTATTTCTTTTGAGTTTTTGTTTTCTATTTTTTAAATACCTCTCTCTCTCTTCCTGTCTTCCATCCTTAACAATACTAAGGTATTCTGTGATGAAAAAGAATGTTTTTGAAAATATTACTCCATACTGAATTACATTTGCAATCAAATGTTAAGTTATTGAAATTGTATTTTGGAAGATAATATATGGAGGAACAAGGAGTTACATGTCCAACATTTAATTGTTGCTTCCATGTATATGTACTTAAGATCTTTATTTTAAAATAAATTTCAGAACATCTTAATGGAACTCTTTGCTATGAAGACAGACATGGATACAGGTTATCTTTGAAGATAAATTTTATGATATTTATACATGGACAATTATCTTCCACTTAAAATGTATAGTATTTTCGGGGGCCGCCCGGTGGCGCAGGGGTTTAGTGCGCGCTTGGCAGCCCAGGGTTCGCGAGTTCGGATCCCGGGTGCCCGCCGACGCACTGCCTGTCAGCCATGCCGTGGTGGCGTCCCATATAAAGTGGAGGAAGACTGGCACGGATGTTAGCTCAGGGCCAGTCTTCCTCAGCAAAAAGGGGAGGATTGGCAACAGATGTTAGCTCAGGGCTGGTCTTCCCCACAAAAAAAAAAAAAAAAAAAAAAATGTATAGTATTTTCACATAAACATTTTAGAAGCCCACTTGAAATAAACATCCAAATTCATGTTACATGCTTTTAGCGGTCTTTTCTTATAGAAGAATAAAAAAGAAATATAGTATTATTTTTATTAGTTTGCTAGGAAATTCTGAGTTGTGCATTTCTGTCCTAGATTCCTATGCAAAGCATTTTAAGTTTTAAAGTTCTTTTCTTAATTGACATATTAAGTAGTTTAGGCAATTAAGTTGAAAAAAATATTTGACTCTGGCCTGTGTAACACATAGAGAGTGTTTGGTTCTAACAAAATACCCAACCCTGGCCCTCATTATCTTAAGAACGGGCTTGATATTATATAGCTCTAATAGCACACATTTGAGCTATTCCACCTCTCAAGGTGAAAAGAGTCCATACCATTTCTTTAATATTTCCTTGCTTTACTTTTGATGGTTGTTGAAATCCTGAATCTGAGTTATTTTTAAGAATGAGGCTGTAATTTACTTACCGTAAGATCCCTAGACCTGCAGAACATAAAGGGTAAAGAGATCTCCTGTATGAGAGATTTATTCTACATGACTGTGCTTATCTTGAAAAGCTGCCAAGTTTGCTTTTATGTTCTCAGTGCCTCAAGTGGAAATCAATTAGAGTACCTGCTGTTTTGAATAGCAGATAATACTGGGAGGTCAGAATTTAGACCACCAACAGTGTTCAACAAGCAAGTATTATTCTAAAACTACAGTATAGAGGATTTGCTTTCTAGTTCAGTATGCATTGGTTAACTAATGAACTTGACTAAAATAATTCATAACACAGCTAAGCTTTATTGAATATAAGAAAGCAAAATTCTTCCTTGGTGGAAAATTTAACATTTGGCTCCATGATTATAAAACATTCTTAATAGAAAGCTCTTGGGGGAAAAAATTTTTAGAACTGAAATTCTCAGGTTAGAGATCCATTTATTCAAGTATAAATGTGTCCACAAAAGTACATAATAAACAACCTCTCTATCTATTTTCAAGAGTATAAAATATTGCAGAGAAGCAATTTTATTTAGGCATTCTTTAAAATAAGTTCCTGTATGGATTTTTGGTAGATGATATGTGCAAACAAAAGCATATAGCTAAATTGTATCCTAAATATAAGAAGATTATTTGTATAAAATATTCTGAAGTGGAAAAACTGTCACAGCAGATAAAATACATAATGTAAGTAAAATATATCACACTCGTGCCATAGATTATTGAATTTTTAAGGGCTTGCAAACATTTCAGGAATCTAAGTTTTCAAATAAATAGAGAATAGGAAAATAGTATTTTGAGAGTTGTGACAAATTCGTATTAGAGTTGTAACAGCCCTATTTGAAACCTTAGTTTAAATATATCTTTCCCAAAGTATTTAATAGATTTGGGTCATAAGTTAATTTTAACTTGGCAGTGATTTTTAGTCTCTTTTGAACACAATCACCAGAGTGAACCTCGTAAAATGGCCTTTTTATATTTTCAATGTGCTGGTCAACTGCTAAGCGGCTTCTTTTTTCCATACAAATATGGAGTCCCTTGTACATCCTGGCATTCAAGATCTTGTAGTTCTATCTCAAAATCTTGTTTGCTCCTCCCTCCCATCGGATGCCTCCTCCCATTGCACTGGTCTGCTCGCCTTTTTATGACTGTGTCTTTCACATTTCCTCTCTTCTGTCTTTACTGACCTGTTCTCTTCCACCCTCTTCTCCAAGTATCTGGATAGATAGTAACATAATCATCTTCACTATAGATTAATCACTTTTAAATATCCCTTACGGATTTCATATTTCTATGCAACTTATTAATAGTATGCTTGTGTCTAAAAAAACTTCAACCATCTTACAGAAATAGAAAGTCCTTAAGAATGTATCAGCTGTGCCTCTTTATATCTATGTCTCTGGGCTGGGCGCAACTATAACTGTGACTTCGTTTCTGAAGTGACTTCGTCTTCCCTCTTGGATTTTGCTAGAGTTCTGTTTTTTCATCATTGCTATGTCTCTGCTGCTTTATCGTGGTATTTTTTTTATCTCTTCTTTTCCCTAGGAAAAGTTCATTGTATCCTAGAGATCTAAAACTCATTTATACTGAGGTAAAAATGACTGATAACAATTTACTGAAACATACCCACTGAAAGTCTGTATTGTGTCAAGGGCCAAGGCTATGTGATGAAATAATGAAGTACCAACCATGGCATTTAAGCATCAAGCTAAGCATAAGTGAGGACAGGCTTTAGGACACAAGGCACTAAATTCATACCACAAACACAATCACTTAACTCTTCCAGCCCGGTTCATATAATTGTATAAGTAATGATTTTTAGCATAATTTTTCTGTTGTAGCTACTTACTCTTTCATAATCACATATGTTTTATTTAAAGAAATTTTAAAAGATTTAATTTTGTTAAACAGATTTTCTATATGTATCAATTTTTCCATCACAATAAATGAGCTATATACTGTTTCAATTATAAGTTTAATGTAAAAAGTACCTAAAGCATATTTTTCTTCAAATAATTTCCTTTGGTCTGTCAAAATAGCTTTCTGAAAAATTATTGACTTAACCTCAAAAACATGATACCTTCCCCTTACTGATTATTGTACCCTTGTTTTCAGCATGTTATTTGCACAGGGTTGTGGTGCAAGGTAGAAGGTGAGAAAGAATGCAAAACCAAACTGGATCCACCAATGGATGGAACTGACTGTGACGCTGGTAAGGTAAGTCATTTGTGTTGCCCAAAGTTAATGAGAATATTAAATGAAACTTAAGCAACTTGCATTTTCTCCTGCCAGTGTAACTGACAGGGCATCTTCTTCTGCAGTTGCATATGTATCCATCCTAACACTAGTGGAACCCTTTCAGTATATATAAAAATTTCAACATTTCATCTATTTTTAATTTTAACTTTTATATTTTTTCAAATCCATGGTTGTTTTGTTAATATTGATGTGGTTATTTTTTATTGTTATTGATTATGAGAATATTGAGAGTCAGATATATGTAGTACTTTAACAAAAAATGAATTCTTTTTTTTTTTTTTACTATTTAAAGCATAGTAAAACTTATGTAAACATAAGTAAAATAATCACAAATAGTAGCATAAATAGAAGAACTTCTTAGAGCTGATGATTCCTTTCAGGTATAAAATATTGTTTCAGGAGAGCCACTGAGTATAATTTTTCCTTGTCATTTCAAGCATCATAAATAAAATATTCTAAATGACATTTTGGGGATTAGTAAAATATTTGGCTGTCTAAGTTGTTTAATCTAATGGGTTTCATAAGGCTATAGGAATTTATTAGTATACATTTCCATATCTAAATAATTGCTGTTGAAAGATTAATCTTCTTTTGAAGAATATGAAGTAGGTGGATTCCATATAGACTTATAATTGTGCTTAATTTAATCAAATCCATGGTTGATTAACATGTTATCATGAACTGATAACAGTTCATGGGGCCAGACCAGTGGTGTAGCAGTTAAGTTTGCATGCTCCGCTTCAGTGGGCTGGGGTTTGCAGGTTTGGATCCCGGGCGTGGACTGATGCACTGCTTGTCAAGCCATGCTGTGGCAGCGTCCCATATAAAGTAGAAGAAGATGGGCACGGATGTTAGGCCAGGGCCAATCTTCCTCAGCAAAAAGAGGAAGATTGGCGATGGATGTTAGCTCAGGGCTAATCTTCCTCACACACACACACACAAAAGAGATAACAGTTCAATAGTTTATGTAATTTTCTCATTTTTATTCTTTGAGGCGAAATTGAAATGATTATCCATTTACTCACTAGATGTAAGATCAGAAACCTTGCCTCTGAAGAACATGAATTTTTATTATGTTTGAAAAGAAACAACAGCATAAAGACTATTTGGGGTGAATTAGTGAAAAAATTGTTATAGAGTGCTAATTTAAAAACACAACAATTTGAAAAATGAACAGAATGGAAATCTAGCAGTTACACTTCTAGAATGTTGTCCTAAGTAAATACTTACACATGTGCACAAAGATAGATGCATGTATGTGTACATACACACACACACACACACACAAATGCGTGTGTAAGGATGCAATTTACAATGGTAAGAAGTGAGAAAAAACAAAAATATTCATCAGGAGAGGAATGGTTACAGTGTAGCTGTTAAAAGAGTGAGGTATACATATCTGTATATGTACTAACATGAAAAGATCTACAAAACATGGTGGTTAGTACATAGGCATGTCAGAAAAATTGATACTTTATGATATCATTTGAGATTCAAGGAAAAAACAGTTTGTATACAGATGTGATACACACACACAGTATATATTTTTAAACTCATAGAAAATGGTTTGAAAATATAAACTCCAAACTGTAATTAGTAGTTAACTCGTGGGAGGGAAGTGGAATTGATGAATGGGAGTAAAGCAATGGGAGGTGAGGGCGAATATAACTTTCTCCAGACGTTTCTGAATTGTTTGACATAAGCACATAGTCATTTATTACTTCTATGATTTCTTTAATTAAAAAAAACAAAAAATGTACAAATTGTCTAAGTCCAAAATATAAATAAAAAGCCTAGAAATGTTTTATCATTAGAGACAATCAATAAGAAAATGTTTCCTTCAAAAGGAACTTCTGTGAAATATCAGTCAGTTGTTTATAGATTGTGCCAAACATTTTTCTATGAGCTTACATGGAGAGTCAAAATTTGGGTCTGTGTTATTTTGTTAAATTATACACAAAAGTACAATAATGTGTGTATAATGGGCAAGCTTCACAGTATTACACTGAATAATTTATTGCTCGAATCATAAAACTGCTCCAGAAATAATTTTCATCATCCTTGAAACACAAAAGCAGTGATAAACAGAGATAACCAAATACTCAGCCATATTTCTTCAAACATCACACAACCCATTCATCTTACTTAGTTCTTTTTTAGCAATCTAAAATCTCTTCATTTTTATCATGTGGTGTCCTAAATATTTCTCTACTATTATTTTTTGTTCTGATATTTATGAGAATAATTTGCATTCTTGAGGTCTCTAAAATAAACTTATTCTTTCAGCAATCAAAACTGTAATTACTCATCCAAGGTAAATGTTTTATTTCCCTATAATTGTGGTAATGATATTCCTTTAGAGATTCTGTCATGCTTTGTGTATTGAAATAACTAATGAACTTCTCAGTTCCTCAGGCCATGTGGGCTTCTTCAAATATCCATCTGTTCCAGCTGTTGTAGGAGCCGTCATGAAAATAGCTTCCAACACTGTGCTATAGTGCTAAAATATTTGAATGCTTGCAACTTCGCACTAAATACTGCTAGCTTGGTACATTACAAATCAGGAAACAAAGCTGGGACTTTTGTAATGTGTTACTCTCTAGTGATGTTACTCTAGCTGTGTAACTAGTTCATCTAAGAGTATATGATTAACTGAGAAGGTTGTGACTCAAAATGATTCTGAAGTTTGGAATTGATCTACTATTTATAGACAGCATTTTCCAAATTAAAAGCAGGTTATTTTCTTGTTTCTCCTTTTCTCTTTATAAAACTATCATCTGGGGCTGGCCCTGTGGCGTAGTGGTTAAGTTCGCACGCTCCACTTCAGCGGCCTGGGGTTGGCGAGTTCAGATCCCAGGTGCTGGACCTACACCACTCTCCAGCCATGCTGTGGCAGCATCCCATATACAAAATAGAGGAAGATGGCACAGATGTTAGCTCAGGGCTAATCTTCCTCAAACAAACAAACAAAAAAAAACGAAAAAAGAAGAAGATTGGCAATGGATGTTAGCTCAGGGCATATCTTCCTCACCGAAAAAAAGTAAAAACGTCTTTATTTCAGGCTGAAGCTTATAAGGTTATCATTTAAACAATCTACCATTATCAAATTTTCTTAAATTGTGAAATAAAAAGTATGTTACCATGAAAAAAAAATGTCATCAGTGTTTACATTTACATTTAACAGAGGTTAAAGAGTTGATCAGTGATTTAGTAAAAATCAAGAAATGTATGATTTTTACTTACAATATTTTCTAGGAATTGGGGGAGGGGGAAGAAAACTTAAATACCAATGTACTAGAATTTTTAGACTGTTTTGAAGGAAACTACGTCCTATATGTTAGTTATTTACTTTCCTAAATTGAGATTCTTGAAGTTACCATCATCATTCATTATTTAAAAGTGAACACTATAATATCCTTTAATCACAAATTTCCATATGTAGAGAGTTTATTGCCTTCTTTCCTCTTCTCTCATCCAACGATGGATGTACACGAAGATTTGATTGGAGAATAATGTTTCCTTTGACATTTCCATGGACCTCTTCCAATCGGGTGTTTTAATGAACTTCCTAGGCATAGCCACATAGAAATTTGAGAGAATAGAAATATAGTCAAATTTTTTTTAGGTCATGTACTGTCCCAGAAATAGTCTATATTATATATTCCCTAAGCATTTTCATAAATCAGACTGATGTGACAAATTTTGAGCTTTTTAAACATGTAATAGCTTTTTTGAGACTAAAAAATACAAATGAAACAAAATATGCTGCTAGAAAATTTACAAGAAGCATTATTAGGCTTATTTTATATACAAACAGTAGAATATACTGTATAATAATTTAAATAGAACATTTAACACTTTTCTCAATGTTGAAACACAGCACTACTTAGAAGACATAAAAGCAGATTCTCTATAGTTTCATTCAGAGATCTGTTTATCTGCCAGGTGATGAATTTTAAGTATACTGTGCTTTTTCTAAATTTCCCTGATTTGTGTATGCAAATTGGCTTGCATATCTGTTTCCTTATTTCTTCAGCTGCCAGATGTGGTCTAGTTTAAATGATGTGCAAGTCTAGGTCCCAGTCTTTCCCAGATATTTTTAGTCTGCTATGAACTCTAGCCCAGCCTTTCAATGCCAGCTTGCTGCTAAATGGGCAAGGAACTCTGATATGCACTCTGGGAAAAATAAACACCCTTCAAGTAGGCCAAAACAGTTTGACCAATTGAAGTTTGACAGCTTTCACATTGGATTTTTTTTTTTTCCATGAATGGCGTGACATTGTTAAATCCTTAAAACCAGTAAATTAAGAGTTTTCACAGGGTCTGTTTTTTTCCCCTTTTGCAGTTTTCAGACTGAATCTTCCTACAAAATCCCAATTTATTTAATGATAATCTCAGTACATCAATATACTCTGAGTTGTTGAGGTTTATTTTTTTTCAAGCCTAGATTTAAAACTTTTTGAATCTAAAAGAGGTTGAATTTAAAATTTGACATCATTGGAAAAAACCTGCAGGAACTTATTATCTTATTGCATATAAAAGCATTAATGAGCTCAAACAAAACTATGTGGCATAGTTTTCTAAATTCTGTCTTCTAAAATCAACATTTAAAAACATTCTCAAAATAAATTTTAAAGAAATATAGATCAATAAAGATCAGAATAAACAGAATTCTGCCCAGATTTTTGGAAACTTAACATTAATATTATGATACATACAATTTATTATTATTATAGTTAACCTTTCTTAAATCCTTTGTATGGGCTATGCATTGTGCTTAGTGCTTCATTTAAACCCTGCAAAAAGTCTATTAGATAAATACGATTATCATTTACATTTTGAAATAGGAAAACCAAGAATCAGTGTTTCTGTAATTTCCTCAAAATCCCTTATAAATCACATTGCCATTAAGTGCAGAAAATTGTTTAGGGCTGGAAGTATCAGCTTGCTCAGCCTCACCATTATACAATCATTAATCTCAATTTTCATAATCTTTACTTATTCTCAGCATGATTTTGTTCAATTAAGTTTTACCTTTAACATGTTTGCTATGACCATCATTTATCTGATTTTTCAGGATAAGGAGAAATTATAATTATCTGTCCACCAAATCTTGGCAACCATTCCTTAGTGGCCTCAGAAACAGCTCCTTTTGCTGCTTTTGTTTAAAGTTAATGAAAAAATAAATATGAAAAAGAGAATGAGCACACTCTTTTCTCTTCTTTCATGGTTATCTTTTTCAGTTAATAGATACCAAATTAGCTACAGAATAACTGGAATGAAATGACAGAATTTCAGTCTAATTGCCCAACTCTTTCCAATAAACAGCTTTCAAAAGAAAACTGACTATAACATGAACGCATGAATATGATAGGAATTCATTCAGAAAAAAGAAAATAGGCATAAAAGAAAGTGCTAAAAATTTAATCATGCTTTTTTTTAATTACCAGGAAAGAGAGTACCCTGAATCACTGAAATCTCAAATCAAAATTACTGTTTGCTAAAATGTCTGCTTCACTGTCGTTATAGAAATTTATGTTTTATTTTCCATCCATATGTGACTCTATCCTTTTTTGGTTTGTGCCTTTTAAGTTATGTTTCTTAGAATGTGTTAGTTTTTCTTTCCTAGCTGTACAACCCCAAATTCCCTCTTCATCCTATCTGTGTCACAAGTACTGAATTCTCAGGGCTGTAGTACAAATTTCTGTGTGCTGTCTTCCTGACAAGACTATATGATCTGACATGAGAACTGGGAGAACTGGGCCATTATGTTACTATGACAATAAGCAAGTGCCAATTTATTTTTGGTCTTTTTCAATTCCACACGTTTGGGGTTCTAGTAGACCTGATTTAATCGCAATTCCAGTGACTCTGTAGGCCAGTGAATGATTTTCCGTTGTGCCCTGATTTGTTCACCTAAGACATAACTTTTGGAATAGTGGTGTAAGGCTGGAGAATGTACCAGCAGGACCTCAGCACCTGGACATGTGGCCGGAGAGTGGAGCGTGTGGAGTCCCTGTAGCCGAACCTGCAGTTCTGGGATCAGCAGTCGAGAGCGCAAATGTCCTGGGTAAACGCAAAGTTCCTGGATTGGGGGAGGGCATGTTTTTCTTCACTTTTGAAATGCAAAGGTTTTGTTGATAAGCCGTGTTGGAAAGCAAAAGAACCCCACAAATCCTACTCAACTTTGGAAAACAGAAAAGTCCCTCAAATTATTTATTTTATATAAAACTTCCTTTTAACAAGAAAATAAGACCAACCCTTCTAAGAACAAATACTTAAATGCTACACAAGGTGGTTTCTTGAGTAAATCAAATAAAATATTGTGTTTAAGCAGGGAGATGTATTAGAAAATGCAAATCAACATTTAAATCTCTCCTGAGAGAAGAACAGGAAGATGGTAGGACTTCGGAAAGGGAGGAAATGAGAACAAAAGTAACATCAATAAAGCTAAGGATGACCAAAAATGAAAACACGCTGTGCACAAGTACAGATAGGGATCAATACAAGATCAGCTTGTTCAACCCCACCATTCCTAGAGTGATCCTAGGAGAGTGTGTGAGGAAGTCATTGCAGCTTTATGCTTTAACTCGGTATGGGCTCAGTGGCCCAATTCCTTCACAAGCAATTTTAAAGAATTTATATGAAATGTTAGAAGCATTTCCTATTCTAAGGACCAAACTCCTTCATGGGAATTGCAGGCTTTTTATTTTGCCCCCTTTACTCTTCTGTATCATTTTCATGGCAAGCTGGCTTTTATTTCTCATCTATTTTGAAAGTTAAATTGATCAAGGATTGGAAAAAATATAGTTTTAAAAAAAATAAACATATGGGTTTCCTACTTTTACCAATCATTTATTGTGTCCACATTTTCAAAAGTTAATTTAATATTAAAGATTATACTTTATTAATATAATGGTTTTTACTTTTTTAAAAAAATGAGTAGTTAATATTAAAAAAAGAGATAAAATTGATTATTTGTACTATCTTTTCTAGGCTAGGTTCTGAAGGAAGGGATTGTAATGGTCCCAGAAAACAATACAGAATATGTGAGAATCCACCTTGTCCTGCAGGTTTGCCTGGATTCAGAGACTGGCAATGTCAGGCCTATAGTGTTAGAACTTCGTACCCAAAACATGTACTTCAGTGGCAAGCTGTCCTGGATGAAGGTATGAACACCAGATAACCACCATCTTAATTAAGCAGACTTCTAGGTTTGCAAAGTGTTTTACAATACTAGTAAATGTTATTTTACAGATTATGTTCTAGGTATTTCAGAGCTCTGTTTTTTCTACCTATAACAACCACAGGCACTGACTAAAAAATATAGACATATTACTGCACACCTATTAGATCAACTAAAATAAAAAAGAGTGACAATACCAAATGCTGGTGAGGATGAGGAGAAACGATCTCTCATATATTGCTGGTGGGAATTTAAAATGGTGCAGCCACTTTGAAAATTAGCTTGGCAGTTTCTTAAATAATTAAACATATACCTATCATATAATTTAGAAAACACAGTCCTGGGCATTTATCCCAGAAATGAAAACATGCAATAAAAAAATTCTGTTCACAAATGTTCATGGCAGCTTTATTTTCAATAGCCAAAAACTGGAAACAACCAAAAAGGTTCTGAGTAGCTGAATAGTTAAACAAACTGTGGTACATCCATACCATGGGATATTATGCAGCAGTAAAAGGAAGAAACAATGACTTGGTGGATTTTAGAGCATTACGCTGAGTGAAAAAGGCCAGTCTCAAAAGGGCACACACATACTGTATGATTCCATTTAGATAACATTGTTGAAATCGCAATGCTATAGAGGTGGAAAACAGATAGATTAGTGGTTGGCAGAAGTTAGGGATGGTGGCAGGGAGAGGAATGGGTGTTACCATGAAGAGGTAGCATGAGGTAGAACTTTGTGTTGATGGAATAGTTCAATATATTGATTGTGGTGGTGGTTGTAAAATTTACACATGTGATAAAATGGCATAGAAGTATACACATGCATGTGCCAATGTCAGTTTCCTGGGTTTGCTATTGTACTATAGTTACCAAGGTGTAACCATTGGGGGAAACTGGGTGAAAAGTATACAGGACCTCTCTACTATTTTTGCAACTTCCTGTAAATCTTTAATTACTTCAGAATAAGAATTTTAAGAAAATTATACGCTGCCTTATTACTTAAGAATGATAGCTCTTGCTCATGGTCAGTGGGCTGTGGTTTTGAGTTGTAGTTGCCAAAGGTGATGGTGAATTCTCTGATTTAATTGACCATCATGCCCTTAATCTCTCCTTTCTTTCTTTCTCCCATTAGTAATTTGGACTGTGCTTTCCATCATTTCAATCACACTCCTGTTAATAGTCTAAATTCCATTGTTTATCAGTTTCAGTGCACCCATCTGACAAAACACATCTCTCAGTGTAAGCATCTGAGTATACATGCACTAATGGAAACAGCCAAACAATAGGGCAAATTATTCCACTACATAATGGGGGGAAAAAGCAGCCTTCAGATGATTACCTCCTCATCTTCTTGCTATCAAACACATAAGCCTAACTATATCTGCAGACATTGCATCTGCTTTCTACTATATAGCAAATTGTAATTCTTCCTTTTCAAAGCCAGTCACTCCATCTGTGCCCTGAATGTTGTCCCCATCTTCCCTTTTCAACTAGTTTATTGATTGCCACTACTTTCTCTTCTATATTTAGTCTCTTCTCTATGATTTTGCACATTCAATTTTGAAACATATTTAAGACTCCTCCACTAAAAACTACAAACCTTTCTTCAGACTCATAGCCATCTCCAGCTGGTGTGCTTACACTCTTCGGCCCTCACAGGCACTCTTCTCAAAAGAGCCATATGTTTCTTTACTTTGAATCTGGATTCTACCAACATGAATCTCACTAATGTCATCAAAGACTTTCATGGAAACTAAACCTAATGAATGGTTTCCAGTTCTCTTCATACATGACCTTTCAAATACATTCAAATGGTTGGCCACCTCTTGGTTCTTGAAACACTCATGTGCCTTGATTTCCACGACATCCTGGATTTCCTCCTCTATCTCTGGTTTGTTCTCCTCCTGCCTATCCCAGATGCTGTTGTGTTTTCACGCTACATTTTCTTCTTAGATGATCTCATCTATTCCTATGACTTCCAAATATGCAAATAACTCATGAATTTGTCTTCAGCCAGATTTTTCCTTTGAGCTTCTAACATGTATGTATAACTTCCTACTTGATATTTCTACTTGGATATCTTCAAGTTTAAGACTAAACTCATGATTGTAACCCTTCCAATCCATGTCAGTTCTGATCCTCTTTAGTGTCTCCTATCTCAGTGAAGGTTATACCAGCTTTTCAGTTGCACAAGCCAGAGATGTATGTCATTCTTAACAATTCCCTCTTCCTCCCCTACATATCCAATCCATCACCATGTCTTATCTCTTTTACTTCCTGAATATCTTTCCACTCTCACTATTCTAACCTCCAGTTTTCATATTCTCTTGCCTGGGCTACTGTAATGGCTCAAAAGTAATCCTTCTGCTTCCACTCTTCTCCCTCAATTCACTCTTAATAGAGCATCCTAGAGATCTTTATATAAAATGCAAATCTGGTCATATTGATTTCTCACTTAAAGCATTTCAGAGGCTTCCCATAACTCTTCAGATGAAGACCGAATTGCATAACATGACATGCGCAAGGCCCTCCTTAGTATGTTTCCTTCGGTTATCTCCTGCCTTATCTAAAACCTTGCTCCCTTTCACTCTGCACACCAGATATTAGTCTTGTTTCACTGCCTCAAACGTCATGCTCTCTTCCCCCACGCGGCCTCCAAATATACTGTTTCCTTAGTTGAGAGGAAATAATAGCACAATCATCTAGTCACACAATCTTCTTAGTAAATGGTAATTCTATCTTTCCAGATGCTTAGACCAAAAACCTTGGAGTTGTCATTTTTCTTTTCTTTCTGTTTTACTATACATTGAAAATAGCACTAAGGTCACATTAGCCCTATCTTTAAAATATCTATCTAACTGGTCTTTATGCCTGTGCCCTTGCACCTCCTTCAATCTCAACAGCCAGAGTGATGCATTTAAAATGTCAGGCATATCATTTATTCTTCCATTCAGTACTCTCCAATATCTTCCCAACTCACTAAGAGTAAAAGTGCAAAGTTCTTCTAATGGCCTATAAGGACTCTGCTACCTGGCTTCCTGTTACTCTCTGACTTCACCTCTGTTGTTCCCTATCACACCCTTCCATCCACCCCGGCTCCCTTGCTCTTCCTAGAATAAATCAAGTACCTTCCTGTCTTAGTGTCTTGGAAATTGTTGTTTTCCCTGCTGAAACACTTTCCTCAGATATCAGTATGATTCATTCTCTCACCTCCTTCAGGTCTTTTTTTAAACACTATGTCAATGCTTTTCCTTTCCTGGCTTTATTTTTCACAGAACTTATTGTCATCTGCCATAATACTTTTACATTTTATTTGTT
Source organism: Tapirus indicus (assembly GCA_031878705.1). Lineage (NCBI taxonomy): Eukaryota > Metazoa > Chordata > Mammalia > Perissodactyla > Tapiridae > Tapirus > Tapirus indicus. The sequence continues at coordinate 47,309,521 of CM062925.1, forward strand.
TATCATAAGCCTGCCCCAAATAATAGTTGTAAGAGCAGGGTTTATTGTAATATTTTATGCATTGCTATGTCTTTAGCATCATAAACAGTACCTGAACACAGTAGGCACTTAATAAATATTAGGTGAATGAATGATGTGTCTTATGGGAATTTTCCAGTGATCTGTCCGGTCCCCTCTTCTCTTCTCACTAAACATTCTCCTTGGGATAATCTTACTTATTTGGTGGGTTTTATTTATCATCTATATTCTAAAGGAACACGAATATTTATCTCCAACTCAGATCTCTCTCTCCTGATCTCCTTAGCTGCTTACCCATCTGATGGAGATGCATTGACATCTCCAGTCAACATCCCATTCATCTCTCACTCAACATGCTCCTGGTTGAACACACCCCCTTCGCTTTTCCTTTCTCTCTCACTCCCACCAACTGCTTCTCTTACTGGGCTCTCACGGAGAATGGCATGATCAACCTCATTACCAAGCTAAGCCAGATCCTTCTTCCTCAATCTCCATCCACCTGTAATCAATCAGCAAACCCTATTGTCCAAAACGTTTTATACCTACTGCCAGCATCTTTGTTCATGATTGCACCATCTCTAACCTGGATTCCTCAAACAACTTCCTCACTGTCTCCCTGACTGCAGTCTCACCCTCCTCCAGACGCTACTCCTCATTTCAGCCAGGCTGGTCTTTTTAAAGGCCAGCTCTGTCAGTCACTGTGCCAAGTAGTACCCTTCCATAAGTCCTGTTGCTCTTAGGACCAATCTCAAACTTTATGACCTGGTTTATAAGGCCATTTTTGTGGCCTTCCCCTCCTTTAACTTCTCTTGCCTCATCTCCACTATTCGCTTTTGTAGTCTCCAGTGGAACCAGGCCAAATTCCATTCCATCCCGCATATACATCAGGCTCTCTTACTTCTGAGCCAATAAACATGCTGATTTCTTGCCATAATACCTTTTGTTTCTTATGCTTTGATCTCTCTCTTCCATTTATTTAACCTTGAAAACTTCTACTGATTTTTTGGACTCAGTTTATGTCAAGTCCTTTAGGAGAAAAGAATCCCCTTGATCCTCCAAATTGGGTATGTACACCTTCTAAGTACCCCATTAGCACCCTGTTGTAGCAGATTTTAATGTGTCTATATTCCCCCTATTATCTGTGCCTAGTGTACAGTCTGGCGATTTTTAAGCTTCCAATGAATATTTGTTGTATAAATTTGAATACATAAAAATATCTTTTTATTGCAAAAGTACAATCAATATGACTGTTCGTATCATGAAAATCATCATCTGATCATTTGAGGGTTAATCCTATCTCTACCTCTAACTACTTGTGAGATTTGATAATATTAAATTCATTTGAAACTTGTTTACTCATAGGTGAAATAAGAGATAGGAAACAAGTTCCGTCCAGATTAAAAAAAAGTCAGAATTGGATGGGAGTCAATTTAAAATATTAAAGCTGTTGGAAATCACAATTAAAGAAGCTCCTAGCTCTTATGAAGTGATGTTTATCAGCAAAATGATCCATAATAGCTATTTACATAATCAGCAGGTTAGCAGTCTTGATAATTTTGCAACACGTCAATCAAACATGTCAGTCTGTATGATGACTAAAATACACAACAATAATTAGTCTTCATGTATTATAGCACTATGGAAGAAATTAAAGTATACAATTGTTTTAAAAATCCTGTCTTCATAACATATGCCACCTTGAAATGCAAGTGGCTATTTCTGTTATTCTTATGTAATACATGAATCTATGGCTAGAATAATTAAATGGAGAGTAACGATGCAGTAGTGAACATTTATTTTTAGAGAAAAAAAGATACATGGCTTTAACATGCAGGTATTTTGCATACTCTGTGCTGAAATTTGGCTGAAATCCATGTTTAATGCGTATCTTGGAAAGGGTTGGTCTCTTAAATCAAGACAGAGCCTGCCTGCCAAGTACTGGCATGTTACATGGATCATTGTAATGTCACAATCTCGAGGGTATGCTCCAGGAAGGAAGATTGGTATCAAATGGTTATGTCATTTGTAAAGCTAAAGCAAGCGCAGAGAATAGACAATATGTTGTAAAGGGTGAAATGCAAAGATTTTTATCTGAGTTCTTGCTTGGAATGTGAATGGAATTTTCTAGACAAACTCCTTTCAACGTTATTCATATATCTGGTTTGCTCCTCTCTTCAATGAATACTCCAGAAAAAGAATTATATATATACCACTTTAAAGTGTTGCAATTATAGCAGCTGTTTTTAAGTCCAAAGATATGACATAGTAAGCAGTCATTGAATAAACATAACCTACTTTGAGGTGTGAGAGCACACTGAAATACTTTATTGCGGCTTATAATGGCATCTTAAAGGGAAATTTCAAAACCATGCACATTAAAGGCCATGTTCCAACTCCCCAAAATTGTTCAGAGCAGTATTCAGAAGCCACATGTGAAAACTGCTTGAAATGTTCAATTCTGAAGGCTCATTTAACTGTCTGTCTTCTCTTTGCAAAGTGATACCCTGTTCCCTGCCTCTGGCTGTTATTTGGTATTTATAGAATCCCATCAGCATACGTGGAACTTTACTGAAGACATAAGCGAAGATCAGTGTCAGAGGCTGTAAACTATTTTCCATTCTATTTATATGAGCTTAATAAACAGTAAAGGGCCTGACTGGTGTCAAGCCAATAGAGTAGTAATGTAGCATGGAAATTGCTCTGAAGTTTCAGATTTGGCTAATTCTACTACTGGTGTTACCAAATACTACAGCTCCTCCGAAGGATGCTTAGAAATAGAAACAGCACTTTAAAAATATTTTGCCACTCTGACTGAGCCTAACAGGCAAGTGTTTTAACTCTAACCCGCCTTATTTCTTAATGAAGCACTGAAGAAGACTGCCAGCCATTCAAGGATTCTTCATCTAGAACAGTAGTTCTCAACCCAGATATTATATATACTGATAGGCTTTCTGAGTAAGCAATAAAGGGAGTTGAGACCTAGCTAGCCCTTCAGCAATTGTGCATACCTGTGGATGTTCTCATGGGATTGTATTGCATTTCTAAACATCCTCATAATGGAAAATCTTATGTGAATTGCTCATCTTGGAAGTGCTTCTTTTTTCCTTTAGTAATTTTTCAATTAGAAAAATGCCAAATGCATAGGCTAGAAAATTAACATGTTGGAATTTAGAAGTGAAACATCAAGGAGGGCTTCATGAATAAAGTAAATCTAAAATAGGCAGAATTCTGATATGAGCTTGAGATAAAAGGGAGTTCATTCCAAAAGATATGAGCAAAAAATGGGGATGTGCAAAATATTTTTCAGGAAAAATGATTGGTTTGTGTGTGGTACAGGTTTAGTACCAGAAATTAATAAGTGATGCATTTAAAAAATAATTTGAAGACATATTTCTTAAGAAAGAGATTAATATTCATTGAATACCTTTTCCCCCCATGGCATTAGCTTATTTACTACTCATAATAACCCTCTAGTATTATCTACTCTATGAACATAAAGTTATATTTTTTATTCAACAACTGTTGCAAAAAATAAAGCTTGAAGTAAAAATATTTATGGAGTAACTTTGCTCATTTATTTTTATCCACTCTGTGTGTAGAAAAACCCTGTGCCTTGTTTTGCTCTCCTGTTGGAAAAGAACAGCCTATTCTTCTGTCAGAAAAAGTGATGGATGGAACTTCTTGTGGATATCAGGGATTAGATATCTGTGCAAATGGCAGGTGTCAGGTAAGACATTCCAAAAGGGAGAATGTATATGCTGAGGGTGGATTGTGGGACCATCGAGCAGCTGCACAGTATGGTGGAAAGCTCTGCATGAAGATTCAAAAGATGTGGATGTAGTCCTGACTCAACTGTGATCTTGAGCAAGTCTCATCTACTTTGAAACTTTGTTTCTTCAACTGTATAATGAAGGGTCTGGACTAGATAAGCTGTAATATCAATTAATAGCTGAAAGATTTTGAGATTTTTATTCTGTAATGTACATATTACAAGTCTAAAATTGCAACACTTTGGGCATTTTACTTCAAAACATTCCAGACCAAAAATTCAAGCCCTCCAGTTCTCCACACCTTGTGTCCAAGACTGAGCCATGTGGCAAAAACCTATAAAATCAGTCCTATTACTCAGTTAATATTGAAGTATTTTCAACATACTTGAATCAACTGATTTCTCAGTGTACATTCAATTTTCTTATAATAATTTAACATTTCATTTGCCTGTCTCTTCCTTTTTAAAAAATAATCTCCATGTACTACATGAATTTATGTGCTCTTTTTTTATTTGTCTTTAGAAAAGTAGAAATTCTATTAAAGTGAGTATGAACGGCATAGTGGAAGATCAAAGGCTAGAACTTAGAAGTTGCTCGTTTTAGCTCTGTCACTATCTCAAGTTGGCTTCCCCTGGAAGATTAATAAGCAGAAAGTGTTTTCATGATAATAATAATATTAATAAATGCCAAGTGTTTTCATGATTAAAATCTAAGTGGGGAGAGGAAAGAGGCAGGACTGGGCACAGGGAGAAAAGGGCTGTGGTACAGCCACCATAAGATGTCGGCTGACTCTGTGGGGAGCATTGAAACTGGGATAGCTCTTCAGAGTTGTCCCTATTTGGGGTGAGAAAACCAGGCCTTTTCTCCCAGCATCCCTGGCGTTTGCATGCAAGTTGCCCCAGGAAGAGGATGAGTACTTGGGAAAGGCAGTTTTCTTCAGGTGAGGCAATTTTTGAAAAGGCATCAGCTGATAAATGTCTCAGGCATGGCAGGGGAATAAATCCTTTAGTTATGAAAGAGGTTATCTGAGTGGAGCAGCACTGGATCCTTGACAGCCACTAGGAAATTGTGTTCTTGGGAAAATCATTTAAAATACGTATGTACCCATTAACTAATCTGTAAAATGAAGTTATTAGACAAATGGTTATTGACTTTTTTGTGCAATACACTCCTTTGAGAATTTGATGAAGAGCTTGCTTTTTTCTGGGAAAGCTGCACAACTGACCACACACACACACACACACCCAAAATGTGAAAAGAGTTACAAGCTATGGGTGGATCAATCTGTGGACCAACAGAGGTCCGTAGACTTCTGGGTAAAAACCTGGAAATAGCATGAAACCTAAATGCTTTACCAGCTCTAAGATTCTATATTTTGCCAGCATGCTGTAAAGTTTAAAGCACAGAACCATGTAATACCACTGGCATAAAAAACAGTCTAATTACATATTAATTTCCTTTATTCTTTAACAGAATATGACAGAAACCTGAAATGTAATTTTTCACTTGTGTGTAAAAAATCATTGCAGGTATTTACCTATACATATTTTGTTTTCAGATCTGTAGGTTGTGGAATTAAAGCTTTTAACCTTATTTCATCATTATATAAATCTGTCAGATTAGTCTATGTCTTAAATGAATTTATTTTTCAAAAAAAACCCTATTTTCCTAACTATATTCCAAGTACAATGGCCTCAATTGCTATGGTTTTCACTTAACAGAATTATATAAGCCAGATCTTTTACAGAGTCCCTAGCTAGACATTAAAATTATAGTGACAACAACAAAAAATTCTGCATAATGCTATGTGAATCTGATGATGATAATTAAGTTAAATTTCCATGAAATGGATTGTGACTTCTGACAGCATTGGAATACTTCATGATTCTGGCTTTTTAACTAAAATACTTCATTCAGTCTTTCAATATAATTAAAAACATGCTTCTTTTTTTCTTTCTGACAACCTATATATTGGGTTTGGCTAGAGTGTTTTGTCACAAAATATATAGCACCAAAGCTGAATGTAGAATTCTAAACTTGGTGAGTGGACTAAGGAGGGCAATTGAAAATAGGCAGCTTTTCCATCATGGAAAAGGATAGAGAAGGCTCTACTCTGCATTATGTTATCTGCCCATCTCCAGCATACCAGTGGTACTTCAGGTACCTGCCGCCAGTTAAACGGCATTGCCTTCTCAAAATTGTTCCTCTTCAACTTTTGGAGTTATGTGAGCATATTTTGATAAGTGTGGATACTTGAGGCTACCAATTACAAAACACAAAATCTTTAATTCTTATTCTAAAAATACATGATTATTGAGCCATGGCATTATGTCTATCCCTGACTTTTATTTTAGGTTTACAGACTTGTGATATTCCAGTTACAAGGGTTAGAAAAAACTAAGAAACTACTAGGAACTAATTTATTCAGTCATTTAACTACTATTTATTGTATTTGCCAAGAAACAAGCTGAATGCTAGGGATAGAGCAATAAAGGTGCTTTTATCATTTCACAACCATTCTAAACTCTACTCTAAATTTTTTCCTCATTTGTACATGAAGGAGAGATTTTTTTCCCCCTCACTCCCAGGTCTTTTCATGACTCCTGCTTAGTGAACTCTTTGCATAACTTTGTTGTATTTTGAGAATTTCCCATCGTGGCCACCTCTTTCATCCAAAGACATTCTCTTTATTTCTCGAATAAGCTTTGATTTGCTAATCAGAGTTCTCCACTAATGCATTGCTTTGGCTACCTCTTCATACTGATCTACTCCTCTTGACAAAAGGAAAGGATGCTAAATTATGCAGGTTTAATGTGATTTTTGCTTTCTCAGGATATTCATCTCGCAGCTCCATTTTATAATTGGCTTGCTTCCCCCACCCCAATACCACCAATACCAACCACAGAAAAAGACACTGGTTTTGTTTCTGTTTCACTTAATATTATAAAAATCCCTCTAAACTAATTGTAATTTTTGTAAATAAATGTATCATCAATTTGTCTTGCAACTCCTTAATTAGGGGTAATTGTGTAATCCTACCATTTATTTCTGACAGTATAGACATACTAAATTCTACCCTTTGAGTATGCACAGCTTTGCAAAATATGATCATATTTTTAGAACATCAATGGCAGACCAGCATTATTCACTAGAAAAGAGTCAGTGACTTAATCTCAGAAGATTTATATTAACATAATTCTTCCGGGAGCATATGAAAATCAATCCCCCATTGTTCATATTTTCTTAGAGCAGCCATGGGTTCTGAGCACTTCTTACTCACATTCATGTGCTGCATGCCAAAGAAGATGGGGATAGAATTTTATTTGTGAACTGTAGTGAAAATAAACATTTATGTTTGGTTTTCACAAAGCTAATGTTTAATATTCAGCATTTGCTTTGCAACCGCTTTAGAAGTGAAGCCATCCATATAATGAAGTATATATATTCTATGTTGAATAGAATGAGTTAGATTAATTGTGTTATAGTTAATAGAAATGTGATTTCCTTTGGGATTTATATAAATTGCATTTGTCTCAATAATATTTTTCCAAATTGCTTTAGGATATCATTTAATTCTTAGTATGAGAAAAATACTCTCATCACTATCCTGCTATTTGGTCACTTTATAGATGATATTATTTGACATGAGCTTGCTGTATTAGTTTGCACCAGAGAATGTGACGTTTTGCTAGTTGGTCAATTAAATATGTCTAGTTTGTAGAAACTAGGTTTGTCCTAAATTAGTGGTTAAAAAAAAGAAAAAGGAAAAAACTCACTTTACAATGTACTGTCATTCTCTTGTTACAGAAAGTTGGCTGTGATGGTTTATTAGGGTCTCTTGCAAGGGAAGATCATTGTGGTGTATGTAATGGCAATGGAAAATCATGCAAAATCATTAAAGGAGATTTTAATCATACAAGAGGAGCAGGTAATTTTTTTTTTCAGATTTAATGATTTGAACAGTCTTTGGGGACAGAGATTGCATTGAACTTGACTTAGAAATCACAGTTCTGATTCTGTTGAATACTTTTGTAATGGGTATTGAATGATTTTTCATGATGACATACATGTGATATGAGCCAGAAATTCTAACAGACCCATTTCCCAATAATGAAAATATGAAGTCATCTGTTGTGCATTTAATAAATTGGAGCAGCAAGGGAATAATCTAATTTGCATTGGCTAATATCATGAAGTTTCTACAGACCTTATTCTCTAATGCTAAGTATGATGTCTAACAGAGAATAATGATTTGTAACAGCCTGAAGCAACTATAGAAAGTATTAGTCTTTAGGTTTTCAGCTTTCCATTTTCTTTATTTTTCTTAATGTTTTTACTAAACTTGAAGGGATAAATTTTTGGAAACAGAGTGTCTACAGCAGTGTAGCATAGTGGAAACAATAACAGTGGGAGTCAGAAGATGTGGGATGATGTTCCAGATATATTAATAATGGGAAGTAATCCTCTCTTTTTTTTTTTTACTCATCTATAAATACTAATACTCAGGGGGTATGAGGATGAAATGACTATGAACGATCTGTGTAGTGTGAATTTTAAAGTGATCCACAACAAAGCGTGATATTACCTATAATGAAATATAATGATCCACAAATATGCTTTATATACAGAAAATGCTTTACATTCAGGTCCTCAAGCTTACCGGGAGGAAGCAAACATTTCTGGGTTTACATTAGTGTCCTACCCAGACATCTATCTATGGAACTAGCTTAGTATTGATGATTATATTTTCATCATCATCAGTATGCTTATATTGCATACATCAACTTTCTCCTATTTTAAATTCCTTTCTTGTTCAAATATCAAGAAACCTGAGAGTAAAATATATATCATACAGAGAACAAGCCATTTATGTTTGAATAATCAAGAAAACCGAGTTCATTCTAGATAAAAGAATCCTTCAGAAAAGAAAATTAGACACAGCCCTCTAAAGTTGAATATAACCTTTTGCTAGGCCCCAGCAGAATTAAAGATAAGTGAGCTTGAAGATCTTGAAGCCTAAAAATAACTAAGGCCCATGGTAAATTGCAGATCAAAATCTCAATCTCCAAAGCTGTGAAAAAGGTGACAGATCCTACAAGTCAAAATCTGCCAGAACTCATTTAGAAAAGTCATACTTCGCTGTAACAGGCTCCCAGACTTTCAGCTAAGAAGTGCAATTATAATAAGCTTTTCAGCATGATTGTGATGGGAGAAGTTTTTATAGTGCAGAAGTTCAAATAAAGTCTGAAAGATCAAAGAGATTTAAAGATACCAGAATTTTGAAGAATATTCTTGCAGAGTTATTTAATATGCATGGAAACAGTTCATTGAAGAATACTGATGCACATTCAACACGGATGTCTTTATTTAGTCATAGTAACACTTTCTTTTTCCACCAAGCATAGAAAATAGAAATACCAGTTAAATCAGTGATGCTCTTCATTCTTACTGCAGTTATGTGGATACATTTTCCCCCAGATTTCTACTTCAAACCTCCTTTGTTTTTATTGCACTTTAATTTCTACTTTTGTTCATTTGTTTGTTTACTATAAATAAATTATAGTAATGGCATGTGTTATTTGGAAAATGTCTGAGATGCCCAAGACATTGAGGATATCAGAAACTAATAATGTTACTTTCTTCCTTACAACTCAATGCTAGTTTCACATTGCTCACAGAGAATTCTTAACTTGGACCATAAGGTCCTTCATGGTGTTGTCCCTACCTGTTTCCTGGCATCATTGCATACCAACGTTCCTTTCCTTCTCTAAGCTGCAGCCACCAGATTCCTTACAGATGCTCAAACTGACCATGCTCCCTCCAGCACCTTGCATTCAAAAATATGGTTTTGTTAGCTGCTTCTCATATTTGCCTGGTTAATTCCTAGATATCACTTAGATGTCAGTTCATATGTCACTTCTTCAGTGAAGTGTTCCCTGACCTCCTAACACTAATGACTAGTTTAGTGATGCTTACCATATTTGTCTCCATACCATGTAGCTCTGACTTTAAGATCCATGAGGAAAAATATCGTGGCTATTTTTGTTCAACCCCATGTTTCCAATGACAAGCATAGTGCGTGATCCATTAACATTGTCAATTTAATTAATAATGAAACATTACATTGTGAAGAACTTTAAAAAACAAAAATCTATATGCGTCCTTAATTATATCGTGGGCTTCATCTACTTGTGACTTTAGGATGTTGTATTCATTTCTCTTGAGATAGTTTTATCCTTATAGTTTATGGACTTCCTAGGATTTCTTGAAGGAATTGCAGCCTTATTTGGTCCAGTTGGCCATGTACACTGTGTATATTGTATGAGTAACACATGTGCAGACGCGTGTGGGTATTTTCAATCCCTGTGCTCTATGCAGAGTTTGCTAAAGCATTTTGTTGGAGCTAGAAAATAAACTTAACAGGAGGTTTTGTTTTGTTTTCATAGTATATTTGTCATGTCTTTCATTGTAACTTGCCTAGCCAGGGGATAATTTTTTAAAGAAATTTTAAAAAATAAATTGTGTATTTGGCTAGTTATTGAATTTAGTTATCAATATACCCTTAGAAGAAAATAGGCATAAAATGTGTTAGCATTAGTATAAGAGATCACAATACTGATCCTGTATAAGGAACACATGTTCTTAGACTTTTTATTCATATGTTTGCCACAGCAGTAGGAGAGTCATAGTGTCGTATATTCTGTTTTGTGAAATCATAGCAGTGGGTCATAGCTGGAAGTACTGGAAAAAGATAGATCTGAGTTCAAAGCTTGGATCAGCTAATTACTGAATTTTGCAGAAGGTTTTTTTCCCCTTCTACTTTTATTTTCTCATCTTTTAAATGGGAAATGTATTGTCTATCTTAGATGTTATCCTTATAGTTAAATGTAATAATTTATGTATATTACCTATGATAGTGACTAGCACGTAGCAGTTGTTCAAACTGTGGCATTTGTCATTATTACCGCCATGAAGATAATGATTGCTATTGGCATTTTAGGATGGCTTCTTAAGAATGGGATCTCTGGTTTAAAATAGGATGTTCCTGTGTACAAAGGAAACTGTCCAACATGAGGATCAAATTTACAACGTTCACATCACAGGCTTTATTCCAACTTCTAAGCGTGGCAATAGCCACTCTTATATTTACTTCTTTAAAAATGTACATTCTCAATTGTGCTAAATGGCTTATTTACCAAAAAATATCTAGGCCCCCCAGTCATTGGCTCTCTCTCGTCAAATATCTTTGCTTAATATTTTCCTCCCTCTCTTTCTTCTTTAAACTCAGTCTAACTCACCTGTCCTCCAAGATATTCCAATTCAATAATAGGGAATTGCCCTCGATATAACTAAAACTTAGATGTAACTATTGTCCTAATGTGCAACATGCCTCTGAGTTTACTGCTCAATTCAAACAGGAATTTACAGGTACTGCCACTACTTTTCTCTCTCTACTCTTCTTATCTAACATCCTGAAATTTAACATCTTCTCCAAATACTTTACTAAATTCATTTGCTCAGAGATTAACAGTTATGTCTTGAAACTACTTTGCTGGACACCCTGCATTTTGCTGTCAGATAAAGCCTCTCCAAACCACTATCTAATTACCAAGTTCCTTGCTACAGAATGTTCAGTAGCTTCAAATTGATAAATTCAGTATCCTGGGCATGCGTTTAAACTTTTTTTTAATAGAGCCATCTTCTTACATCTTCTCATTCTATCAGAATTATTTTATTTATGCTACTAGAAATACTACTTACCCCATTACTTTTCTTTATATATGGTGAACTCATCCTTTTTCTATGTATATCCAAATCCTATCCATTCTTCAAAGACAGTTCATCTATTTTACTTCTTTGTGAAACTTTCCTTGACTACATGAAGTATTCTCCTCTGAATCGCAGTGATTCCGGCTGATGCCAGTGTTTCTCAAGCATGAGTGATGTATATAACCATTTAAAAGGAAAAAAAAAAAAGCCACTTCTGTGAGTTAAAAATATCAGCAAACCTTTTGAATGATGATGTGATCAGAGAAGGAAGACAGTTTAAACAACATTTGTTTATATTCTTCAGCGGGGAGTTAATCATATCGTTTTGCATATGATCTTTAACATAATTGTTGAAGTTTTATTTAACTCATATTTATATAAGGTATTTGTACCCAGTCTTTCCAATTCGATTATAAGCTCATTGAGTGCCCGGACCTTTTTCCCTTACTTCTATGTACAAACAAACTAAGCATTTGTTTCTATTTTCATCGTTGCCTGTTTTGTTCATGCAACAAAATGATAGTGCTTGTATGGTTTGGTGTTACTAAAAATGGTTAAATTGAATAAGCAATGTTCACTAATGGAAATTATAATTCAAAAAACACATGCTTCTAATTTCAACCACTTGCAGGAGCGGTGTACGCTACCTTTTGGTATACACCAGAAATTGTAAATGATTTCAGGAATTTGAATGATTAATCAACAGGAGACAACTCTGGGATTAGCTATTGTGCCTTTTTAATAGTATCTTTAAAATTAGACATTTATCCGATATATGGAGCTACTCAGAAATACTAAGGAGAATATTAAATATGATTTTAATATAATTTTAAAACATAACTATTCAGCCAAAGGAGGCGTCTGCTCTATCACTATTTTGCACTAAATGAAGTCTTGATTTTGACTTTTACTTTTTCTGCACACTCTCTCTTCTGTTCTACTTTATCTTACCTTATATCTAAGAGTTACATTCCTAACCTTCACCTCACTTCAACAGTTACATTCCTAACCTCTGCTGAAAAACCTTTCCTAAGAAACACCTAATTGTGTCTTCCTTCTAGCTGTCTCACACCTGGGGTGACACTAGATTGCTTGGTGTGGCCTTACACCTACTTGGTCTCCAGTCCCAGTCTCAAAACCCTTTGTTAATCTCCTCGGGGAGTGCTTGGTCTCTCTTGTCCTATAGCCAACTACTCCAGGGACCTGATTCCCGCCAGCTGTATTCTCTCCAGCTGTTTCCTTCTTCCCCACACTTTCTAACTTAAAGGTGTTCTATGAGCAGAATCTGAGGTTATTTGCTCTGTTCCAAGTTTCACTCTGTTTCTAACCTGGCTATTCTATTGTGCATTTTTTCTCTCCTCACAATTCGTAAGATATCATTGAGCTTTTTTACATAAAAATACAATGGTCTATTTGCCCTTGATAAACTCAACATCTTTCCAAGAAACTTCTCCATTTGGAATTATGACAGCTTTTATACATAAAATTTTTTCTTTACATAGGTATTGAAATAGAGCAAAAACCAAAACCAAAAGAAAAAAAAAGAGCAAGTCCATTGAGAAAAGAGATCTTATAAGAACTCAGATTTATCTTGTGTTTTGTTGACTCTTACAGGTTATGTAGAAGTGCTGGTGATACCTGCTGGAGCAAGAAGAATCAAAGTTGTGGAGGAAAAGCCGGCACATAGCTATTTAGGTAACCTGTGTTACAGACACAGAGCCGATCCAAGTACGAGCCCAGCTCCCTGCCCTGAGGGTTCTGTGATGACAAGGATGTCAATCTGTTTCTAGTTACATGTTTGAATTTCCCAGGAAGCACCTCTTGTCATAGCAAGTAGGAAATTTCTTTCCTTCTCTCTCAGGGACTTCCCAGGAGCAAAAGCAATCTAGTTGTCTATATGTTTTTGGGGAGTTATAAATTGCTTCCACATGTTAGTCCATGTTAAAAAAAAACACTCATTGGAGGATTTGAGTATGTTTTATTCCATATATGTGCATATATAAAATATATTTTATAAATATATTTATTTCATATGTATACATGCATACATATACACATATTCATATTATTACATGTGCAAATATATACATATGTGTGTGTGTATATATAATGATTACTTTAGAATTAGGAAATCCTGTAGGATTCTTAAAAAAAATTTCTACATATTAAAAGCACTTGTTCTTTTAATGGAAAACGATGCTCTCTCTTACCTCACTTCAGGTACACTCACCTATGAAGAGAGTATTTTAAGTTTTTAAGTATTGCTTGTGGAAAGAATTGTATGAGCAATATTAATTAAGCCAATTAATGATTTTCAAATGTATGAAAGAAAATACTAAGTTGTCAAAATACATATTGCTTAATATTCAAATTTTAAACTAAGTCATGTGAAATGTTATAGTCAAGGCATCCACAGATGGAGGGATCTAATGTGATTAGATCTGGCAAAAGACTAAATATTCTCCCAGAATTTAAACATTGTATTCCTTTTATCTTTAAAGAAAACCTTCATTTCTTTTTTTTTAACAAAAATAATGTCCTCATTATTCCTTCTCAAATAAGAAATAAAGTCCCAATAGGGAAACACTTTGTACATGGAAAATAACCCAATATTACATGATTGTTTCTACTCTGCATTACTGAAAATAGTCTACATTCAGATTGAATTATTTTTCTCATTAGTGTTTTCTTTCTAGGAGTAGGAAAATTTGAGGAGAGGGAACAGTAAAATAAATTCTTTGTCATGTGACACACATTTATTATTACTAACATATAAATTTTATCTATTTTTATCTACTATGCTTTTTAAGTGCATTTTTATGCAAGTAAATCATCCCAGATATCCAAATTCAGACTAAAGCTCTAATACCCAGTTATTGGAGACCCTGTGCAAAATCTAAACAATTTCAATGCATTCATTCAATAGCAGACAATTGATTATTACAGTTGGGAATATGTTTTCTTTGTTCCAAGCTAGAAAGGAATATAGATGTCTCAAAGGGAGTTTTCTCAAATTCTGCAAAAGTCTACATTGTACTGATTATTAGTAACCTAACAAATGTAGCTAAATAAACCAGCCAGTTTTACAAATGGGACATCTCCATGCTCTCTCTAATTCGTTACTTTCCAGGCTCTTCAACCAACCCAGTCTTGTTTCCATCTCCCCTCTACAGTAACTACCTTTGTCAAGGTCAGCAAATGCCCTCCTTATTGACAAATCCAGTGGTCACATGTTGTTTGACCTATAAACAGTGTTCAAAACTGTTGACCTCCCCTCAGTTCACTGAATACTTTCTTCTTTTGGCTTCTAAGACCTGAGGCCCCCTACCTCATTGGAAGCCCCTTACTGGTCTGTTTTGTTGAATTCTCAACCTCTACATGGTTTCCAAATGTTCCCATACTGTGGGGCTTACACCTGGGCCCTACTCTCTTCCCTGCTTTACTACCTCCCTGGGGAATCGCATCTAGCTCCACTGCCTTCCGTGTTTACTTGATATAAATTATCAAATGTCTCATATGTGCCTCAGAAATGATGTCTAAATCAAAAACTTTTTTCCATCCCATACTGAAACCTCTTCCTCCTTTAGTTTTCTCTACTACAGTAAATGTCACTATACTCATGTCCTATGACTGCTGTAACAATTACCATAAGCTTGGTGGTTTAAAACAACAGAAATGTATTGTCTCATAGTTCTGGAGGCCATAACCAGTTTCACTGGACCAAAATGCAAAGTGTCTGCAAAGCTGTGCTCTCTCTGGAGACTGTAGGGGAACATCCATTCCTTGCCTCTTCCAGCTTCTGGTGGCTACCAGCATTCCATTGCTTGTGACCACATCACTCCAATATCTGCCTCCCTAGTGTCATTGACTTCTCCTCTTTTTCTGTGTTCAAATCTCCCTCTTCCTACCTTGTGTAAGGGTACATGTGATTGCATTTCAGGCCCACTTGGATAATCCAGGATAATCTCCCCATTTCAAGATCCTTAACTTAATCATATCTGCAAAATCATTTATTTTTTGCTACATAAGGTAGCACTCATAAGTTCCAGGGATTTGAACATGGATATCATTTTTTACCTTAATAACCCTTTTTTTGAATTGTGATAAAACACATAATATGAAATTTACCATGTTAACTATGTTAAATGTACAGTTCAGCGGCACTGAGTACATTTACTTTGTTGTGCAACCACTGCCACCATCCATCTCCAGTACTCCTTTTTTTTTTTTGCTGAGTAAGACTCGCTCTGAGCTAACATCTCCAGAACTCTTTTTATCTTACAAAACTAAAACTCTGTACCCGTTAAACTGTAACTTCCCATTCCCTGCTCCTCCCATCCCCTGGTAACCACCATTATGTTTTGTATCTCCATGAATTTGACTACTCTGCAGACCTCATATATGTGGAATCATAACAGTAACTGTCCTTTACTGACTGACGTATCTCACTTAGACTAATGTCTTCAAAATTTATCCTGCTGTAGATTGTGTCAGAATTTCCTTCCTTTTTAAGGCTGAATAATACTCCATTGTGTGTATATACCACATTTTGCTTATGCTTTCATTTATCCATGGATACTTGGGTTGCTTCCACATTTTAAATATTGTGAATAATGCTGCTGTGATCATGCATGTACAAATATCTCTTCAAGACCATGCTTTTCATTCTTTTGAGTATATATCCAGAAGTAGAATTGCTGGATCATATGGTAATTCTATTTTTAATTTTTTGAGGAGCTGCCACACAGTTTTCCACAGTTGCCACACCATTTTCCATTCCCACTAACAGTGTGTGCAAGGGTTCCAGTTTCTCTATATCCTCATCAACACTTGTTGTTTTTTGTTTATTTTGATAGCAGCCATACTAATGGGTGTGACATGATATCTTATTGTGGTTTTGATTTGCATTTCCTTAATGATTGGTGACATTGAGCATCTTTTCATGTGCTTGAGGTCCATTTGTATATCTTCTTTGGGGAAATGTCTATTCAAGTCCCTTTTTTATTGTGGTAACATTGGTTTAGAACATTATATAATTTTGAAGTGTACATTATTATATTTTGATTTCTGTATAGATTATATCATGTTCACCACCCAAAGACTAATTACAATCCATCACCACATAGATGTGCCTAATTATCCCTTTCACCCTCCTACCTCCTCCCTTCTCCTCTGGTAACCACCAATCCAGTCTCTGTCTCTATGTGATTGTTTGTAGTTGTTTTTATCTTCTACTTACGAGTGAGATCATATGGTATTTGACTTTCTCCCTTTGACTTATTTCACTTAGCATAATACCCTCAAGGTCAATCCATGTTGTCACAAATATCTGGATTTCATCATTTCTTATGACTGAATAGTATTCCAGTGTGTATATATACCACATCTTCTTTATCCATTAGTCCCCTGATGGGCACCTAGGTTGCTTCCAAGTCTTGGCTATTGTGAACAGTGCTGCAATGAACATGGGGTGCGTGTATCTTTACATATTGGTATTTTCATTGTCTTTGGATAAATACCAAGCAGTGGAATAGCTGGGTCGTATGGTGGTTCTATTCTTAATTTTTTGAGGAATCTCCATACAGTTTTGCATAGTGGCTGTGCCAGTCTGCACTCCCACCAGCAGTGTATGAGAGTTCCCTTCTCTCCACATCCTCTCCAACACTTGTTGTTTCCTGTCTTGTTAATTATAGCCATTCTGACAGGTGTGAGGTGATATCTCATTGTAGTTTCGATTTTCATTTCCCTGATAGTTAATGATGTTGAACATCTTTTCATGTACCTGTGTACCATCTGTATATCTTTTTTGGAGAAATGTCTGTTCAGGTCTTTTACCTGTTTTTTAATTAGGTTGTTAGTTCTTTTGTTGTTGAGATGTATGAGTTCTTTATATATTTTGGATATTAACCCTGTATAGGATATATGGTTTGCAAATATCTTCTCCCAATTGTTAGGTTGTCTTTTCATTTTGTTGATGGTTTCCTTTGCTGTGCAGAAGATTTTTAGTTTGATGTAGTCCCATTTGTTTATTTTTTCTATTGTTTCCCTTGCCCAGTCAGGCACGGTACTTGAAAATATGTTGCTAAGACCAATGTCGAAGAGCATACTGCCTATGTTTTCTTCTAGAAGTTTCATGGTTTCAGGTCTTACAGTCAAGTCTTTAATCCATTTTGAGTTCATTTTTGTGTATGGTGTAAGATAATGGTCTACTTTCATTTTTTTGCGTGTGGCTGTTCAGTTTTCTCAACACCATTTATTAAAGAGACTTTCCTTTCTCCATTGTATGTTCTTGGCTCCCTTGTTGAAAATTAGCTGAATTAGATTGGTTTTTTTGTTGATGAGTTTAGGAGTTCTCTATATATTCTGGATATTAATCCTTTATCAGATATATGCTTTACAAATATTTTCTCCCATTCTGTGGGGTTTTACTCTGTTAATAGTGTCTTTTGATGCACAAAAGTTCTTACTTTTCATGAAGCTTAATTTGTCTATTTTTCTTTTGTTTCCTGTGCCTTTGGTGCCATGTCCAAGAAATCATTGCCAAATTTAATGTCTTGAAGATTTTGTCTTGTTTTTTTCTAAGAGTTTTATAGTTTGGGGTCTTACATTTAGATCTTTGATCCATTTTGAGTTAATTTTTGTATATGTTGTTAGTTAAGGGTCCAACTTCATTTTTCTGCAAGTGGATACTCAGTTTTCCCACCACCACTGGTTAAAAGACTGTCCTTTCTCCATTGAATGATCTTGGCATCCTTCTCGAAAATAATTTGGCCACCTATGTGAAGGTTTATTTCTGGGATCTCTGTTCTGTTCCATTGGTTTCTGTGTCTGTTTTTATGCCAATAGCACACTGTTTTGATTACTGTAGCTTTCTAGTAAGTTTTGAAATCAGGAAGTGTGAGTCTCCAGCTTTGTTTCTCTTTTTGAAGATTGTTTTGGCTAGTCAGGGACACTTGAGATTCTGTATTAATTTTAGGATAGATTTTTTTATTTCTGCAAAAAAGGCCATTGGGGTTTTGAGAGGAATTGCGTTCAATTTGTGGGTTACTTTCGATAATATTGACAACTTAACAATATTAAGTCTTCTAGTCCGTGAACCTGAGATGTGTTTCCATTTATTTACATTTTCTTTAATTTCTTCCAGCAATGTCTCGTAGTTTTCACTGTATAAGTCTTTCACCTCCTTGGTTAAGTTAATTCCCAAGTATTTTATTCTTTTTGATGCTATTGTAAATAGAATTGTTTTCTTAATTTCCTTTTCAGGTTGTTTATTGTTAGTGTGTGGAAATGCAACTGCTTTTAGTATGTTGAATTGTATCCTGCTACTTTGCTGAATTCATTTATTAGGTATAACTTTTTTTCTGTAGAATCTTTAGAGTTTTCTACATAGAAGATCGTTATCATCTGTGAACAGAAGTAATTTTACTTCTTCCTTTCTGATTTGGTGCCTTTTGTGCTCCTGAGTTCGGTTTGCTCATACGTTGTTGAGGATTTTTGCATCAATGTTTTATAAGGGAAATTAGTCTGTAGTTTTCTTTTTTTGTAGTGCCTTTGTCTAGCTTTGGTATCAGGAAAGTACTGGCCTCCTAGAATGATTTAGGGAGTCTTCCCTCCACTTCAGTTCTTTGGAAAATTTGAGGATGGTGTTAGTTCTTCTTTAAATATTTGGTAGAATTTACCAGTGAAGCCCTAGGTTCAGGACTTTTATTTGTTGGGATATTTTTGATTACTGATTCAGTCTCTTTACTAGTTATAGGTACATTTAGGATTTCTATTTCTTTGTGATTCAGTCTAGGTAGATTTTGTGTTTCTAGGAATTTGTTCGTTTCATTTAGGTTATCCAATTTGTTAGTATACCATTGTTCATAGTAGTTTTTTTCTTTTCTTTTCTTTTCTCTTTTTTTGGTGAGGAAGATTGGCCCTGAGCTAACATCTGTACCAGTCTTCCTCTATATTGTATGTGGGACGCCTCCCCAACATGGCTTGATGAGCAGTTTGGTCCGTGCCCAGGATCCAAACCTGTGAACCCTGGGCTGCCAAAGCGGAGCGTGTGAACTTAACCAGTGGGCCAGCCCCCATAGTACTTTCTTAAAACTCTTTTTATTTCTGTATGATTGGTTGTAATGTCCCCACTTTTATTTCTGATTTTCAGTTGTCTCTTTTTCTTTCTAAGTCAATATAGCCAAGGTTTGTCAATTTCATTGCTTTTTTTTTTTTTTTTTTTTCAAAGAACCAACTTCTGGTTTTGTTGACTTTCTCTATTATTTTTCTATCCTCTATTTCACTTATCTAGGCTCTAATCTTTATTTCCATCCTTCTGGTAGCTTTGGGTTTAGTCTGTTCTTTTTCTGTTTCCTTAAGTTGTAAAGTTAGGTTGTTAATTTGAGGTCTTTCTTCTTTTTTAGTGTGTTTATAGCTATAAATTTCCTCACAGCACTGCTTTCACTGAGTCCTGTAAGTTTCAGTATATTGTGTTTTCATTTCCATTTGTCTCAAGATATTTTCTAATTTTCCTTGTGATTTCTTCTTTGATCCATTGGTTATTTGAGTGTGTTGTTTCATGTCCACAAATTTGTGAATTTTCCAGTTTTCCTTCTATTATTGTTTTCTAACTTCATCCCACTGTGGTCAGAAAAGATACTTTGTATGATAACTGTCTTTGAGCACATAAATATCTTTTGGGGGGCCATTATTTTTCCTACCACAGTCACCAATTTCTATCCAGTCGTTTATACCAAAACTAGGAGTTGTCCTTGATAACTCTCTTTACCACTCTAATACAATACATCGGCGAGTCCTGTCAGTTATTCACACCTATCACTTTCTCTCCATATCCACTGTAACTCCTAACCAAGCCACTCCCTATTACACTGTCCTGGTTTATTTCCTTTATAGCACTTATCACTGTCTGAATTTTCTTATCTGTTTATGTGAATGCTTTTATATTGTCTGTCTCTATTGTTAATCCTTGAAGGCAGGGATCATTTTGCTCAGAGCTATACATACCATAACTAAAACAGAGTCTGAGGAAATAAAGACTTTCTGAGTGAATTTTAATTAAGAAATGATCGTTCACATTTGTATAGTGATTAGTATGGGCCAGTGCATTAAATATATTTGTTAAATAAATCCTCACAACAACTCTATGAAGTAGGCACCACTAATTTCTCAATTTTTAAAATCAGAGAATAGAGGAACAAACAGTTTAAGTTTCTGTCCCAGGGTCACAAATCTAAAAAGGTATGATCCTGGATTTAAACCGAAGCAGTGTGTCCATAGTAGCTGATTCCTACTGTATCTTTTTGACTTGTTCTTTTTTAATCATTGTCTTCCATGCAACACTTGTGGTTTTAAAGTACATGTCATAGATATGAATAAATTTCTCTTGAACTGCCCCAAATTTTCTTTTTCCCCTTTTCTTAATTGCCATGATCAGTTATCATATAGAGTTAACTCAGGGGAATACAAATCATGAAATGATTGTTTTCTTCTCCAATCACTACCTTCATCTCAGCCAGATCCCATCTTCTTTCCCTGATGCAGATGTCTAAACATAAATCTCCAATGACCTTTTTGTTATTAAATGACCATTCAGTTTAAGATTGGAATCACATCTCTGTGTTAAGCATCTGGCTTTATTATTGTCAGTTTTCCTTGTGCTTATTGTTAGGCCTAAGTTACCAGGGTCTTTTACTTGTATAAGGAAATAGCATCAGTGCTCCTAAAAATCTTGAATACTACTCTGGAGATTAGATCAGTATTGAAAATACTAAGATGTTACCATGTTTATTCAAGAACTCATTAATATCCTTATTTGCTTAACTGAGGAAAAAACAATTATCCTGATGAATTAGTGAAGGATGCAAGAATGAAGACAAAGAGACCAGTTGCATAATCCAGTCAAGAGAATAGGAATGAGAAAAATCCAGTGGCTTCTAGAGACATTGAAGAAGTTGAACTGATAAAACTTGTTGAAAAATGGATGTGAGTATTGACAGAAGATGAAGATTCAAGGATGGCCTCTAGGTTTCTGGCTTAAACAACTGGGCAAAGAATGGCATTTACTGAGATAGGGCACATGGATAAGGGGCAAATTTGGAAAAAAAAGAAATGATACAGTATTAAAATCCTAGATTTCAAGCGTATGATGTGTGTTCTCTGCCTAAAGAATGGCAGAGAATACAGATCGTAAATCACATTTCCTAAAGGCCCCTCCGGGCATTGGAAAGAAGTCAGTGAAAATCTTCATCTGAAATAGCTTTAGCAAAAAGAAAGGAAAATAAATCATTTCCTGGCAAACTGATCATTCTTTAACAAATTAACTTGTCTACATCAAACTATATATTATCTCACAGGAGACATTAAATTCCCTCCCAATACAATTATTCTTTTTCATTACTCTCTGAGTTGTAATCCCGTATGCAATTATTATCTGCTTTTCTGAAGATCGTGGGTTTATTATTTTGTTAATAGTTTATCAAAAACTCTAAAATGGCGAGTAGCTGAGATAGACCATATGTTACACCTTTACATAATCATTATAGCTTGTAAGTTTTTAAAATCTAAAAACGGTCATATGGGTCAACTTAACTTGCCTGCAGTTTTGCATGCAACCCACTGTGGAAAAACTTCTCACTAAAAACAATTTAAAATGTTAAGCAAAATACAAAAAGAGAGAAAAAGAACACCTTTTAAATTTACCTCTTAACTGGAAAGTGATTAAAGGACCCTCACATGCCAAAAACAAAGTGAGAACAGGAAGCAAGGGTATTAGGGTGACTGAAGCCCCACTTGTGCTTAATCCTGGTGACGAGTTTAGACTGTGAGAGCCAAGGAATCCTGTGGACAGAAAACAAAGCCTAGGACCTTTACAAAATGGAGACTCTAATAGGAGACCCCTGCATAAAGCAGGACCCCAAAGGACTACAGGCTCAGTGTGAAGGAGAGATAAAAATTCATTTGCACCATAAAAGGAGAAAGAAAGGAAATGTGTCTATGTTGACTTCGGTACTACGTGGAGGTAGGAAATCAACTTTCCTGAGAATTTGTAACCCAAAGTGAATGCTCACTTGAATTTGCAGCACCAATTTACCCTAACTGTGAAGCCCAAAACCCTCAAGATATTTATTTAATGAGGTTACCAAGGTGGTTGGCATGTGCAAATTGCAAATCCTTTTTGAAGTAAACAGCCTTCACCAAGCCTCAAAGGAATTCTGTCAAGTTCAACTGTAATTTTATAAAGAAGTTCAGAAAACACGTAAGGAAATAGACACTAGGAGCAAAACAGTGAAAATAAGGGAGAACAACATCAGACATATGCAATGTATCATATACAGAAAGTGTAAAAATGTTATGGTTAATATGTTTAGATATATAAAAGAAGGATTTGAAAATAAGAATAAAAACTGACCAAACACATTTTAAAGAACCAAATGAAATTTAAAAAAATCAATCAATCAACTGGAAATAAGATAGGAGAAAAATAACAGAAATATACAGCAAGCAGGAAAAAAGAAAGATGATGTAAATAAATGAAAATATACCAGCAATCTTAATAAACATTTAAAAACTAAAATCTCTAGTTAAAAGACAAGAATTATCAGGCTGGATTTTAAAAATAAATCAGGTATATGGTAATCATAAGAGGCATATATAAAACAAGATTCACAAAAATTGAAAATAGAAGAGTGGAAAATTAAACCGGAAAAATACAAACCAAAAGAATACTAATAAGCCATGGTAATGTATGTCAAAACTCACCTTAAAGAAAAATGAATTGCTTGAAATAAAATAACAAAATAATTATAAAAGAATTCAGTTTACAAGAAAGATATAATTTTAAAATTATATGAGCCCAGGAATATAGCTTCAAAGTTTTAAAGCAAAAATTGACAAAGAAAATTTGACAAATTCATCGTCATAGTGAAACTAAACACACAAATATGGAGTGAACTGACCTCCAGCCAAAGTGTTGAGGTACTACAGAGAGAAAAGGTGCTCTTTAAACAAATAATGCTGGAGTAACTGGATATTTATATGAGGAGAGAAATTGAACCTTGGCCTCTACCTCACATCATACACAAAAATTAGATCAAAATGGATTGGAGAGCTAAACAAAAATGCTAAAACTCTAAAACTTCTAGCAAAAAACATGAGAAACATATTCATGACATTGTGGTAAAGCAAGGATTTCTTTCCAGTGGACAGCAAAAATACCAACCCCTCCACCCAAAAATGAATATATTGGATTTCATCTAAAGTAAAACTATTGCTCTTTAAAAGACACCATTAAGAAAATAAAAAGGCAAGTCATAGTGTCAGAAAATATTTGCAATAAACTTATCTTGAAAAGAATATATAAAAATGTAATTTTTCTGAATGTTTAATTGATACAAACAAATATTCTTAACCAATGGGTTAGTTATAAAGGAAGCAATAAAATGCAGATATTTATATTTATTATTTACCTTCAGAAAAATAACATTTTTTTAGCACATTTGAAGAACACTGTGCCCCTCTTGTTCGTTTTTATAGTAAATTTTGAGAAAGACTGGTAAAATTTTTCCTTAAATGTTTGAACATTGCTATTTTCTTTGTGAGAAGTTTTTTAAATTCCTACCTAATTTCTTTAATATATGTGTGTAACATACACACATATGTATATAGGACTATTCAGATGTTCTTTTTCTTCTTGTGTCAGATTTGGTAGTTGGTGTCTTCAAAGAATTAATCTGTTTCACTTACCTTATCAAATTTATTGTCTCAAAGTTGTTTATAATATTTCCTTGTTACACTACAATATCTGTAAGCACTATAGCAATATTCCTTCTCTCATTTCTGCTATTGCTAATTTATGTCTTTCTTTTTTCTTAATAAAACTAGAGTTTTATCAGTTTTTGATCTTTTAAAATAACCAACTTTTGATATCACTGATTGCCTCTATTGTTAATCTACTTTCTATTTAATTGACTTCTGCTTTTTATTATTTTCATCCTACTTACTTTAGATTTAAACTGCTCTTTCTATACCATTTTAAGATGGAAACTTAGATAATTGATTTTAGTCTTTTCTTCTTTCCTAATATGACAATTTATCCAGTTAGGCAGTGCTTTAGCTGCATTCTACAATTTTTATATTTTGTATATTTAGTTCAAAATATTTTTAAATTACCATTGTGATTTCTACTTTGACCTATGGCTTATTTATAAATGTATTGTTTAATTTTCAAGTATTTGTAAATTTTTAATAGACATTTTGTTATTGATTTCTAGTTTAAATCTGTGAGCAAGAGATTATACTGAGTGTGATATCAGTTTAGACTTATTTCCTGGCAGCCTGTGTTGGTTAATGTTACACTTATACTTGAAAAATATTTATGTTCTTCAATTGCTGGCTCTTCTCTAAATATCAGTTCGCTCCATTTGGTTCAAGACTTCTACAGTCTTATTGATTTTCTTCTTGTTTTATTAATTAAGGAAAGAGAAGTACTGAAATCTCCAACTAAAACTGCAGATTTTTCTATATCTCCTTTCAATCATGTCAGTTTTTGCTTCATGGATTTTGATGCTCCATTACACATGTAGGATTGTATGGTCTCCTTAATAAATTTTAAATGTCATTTAAAATTTTCCATTTAAAGTAATTTAAATTTAAATAATATTTTAAAAAATTCTCTTTTTATCTCTGGGAATATTCCTTGCCCTGAAGTCCATGCTATCTGATATTAATATAGCCAATACATCTTTTTTATGATTAGTGTTGCATGCTTAATTTTTTGTATCCTTTTAGGTTTAATCTGCTAATGTTTTATTTTTAAAATACATTGTCGTAAATTGAATAGAATGGAGTCATTTTTTTCCTCTGGTCTACAATCTCTCTCTTATAATCAATATCCTTAATGCATTTAAATATCATATAATTATGGACATATTGGATTTTTTTCTATGTGTTCCATTCCGCTGTATTCCTTTTTTCCTATTTCTCTGGCTTCTGTTGGAGTATTTTTTTTAATATTCCATTTAATCTCCTTTATTTGCTTATTAGCTATAGATAGCTCTTTTATGTTTTTTTTTTATTTTATTTATTTTTTTTTTTGTGGGGAAGACCAGCCCTGAGCTAACATCTGTTGCCAATCCTCCCCTTTTTGCTGAGGAAGACTGGCCCTGGGCTAACGTCCATGCCCATCTTCCTCCACTTTATATGGGACGCAGCCACCGCATGGCTGACAGGCAGTGCGTCGGCGGGCGCCCGGGATCCCAACCCGCGAACCCCGGGCTGCCAAGCGCGGACTAAACCGCTGCGCCACCGGGCGGCCCCAGCTCTTTTATATTTTTAATGGTTGTTCTAGTATTTACAATAGGCATTTTTAACTTATTACAGTCTCCCTTCAAATTATATTATACCACTTTATATGTGATGTAAGTTCCTTAAAACAGTGTATTTCCCTTTACCTGCTTCCCCTCCTTTGTGCTATTCTGCATTTTATTTCTACATCTCATGTAATCAATTTATTTCTACGTATACTTTAAGCACCAAAATACATTGTAATCATTTTTACTTTAAACAGTCAATTATATTATAAATAATTTATTAATGAAAAGTTATTTATATATTTTTATACATTTGCCAGTACCAACATTCTTCATGCCTTCACATAGACACCTCTTTCCATCTGGAACCATGTTCTTTCAGCTTGAAGAATATCCTTTAACATTTCTTGTAGACCAAGTCTGCTGACAGCAAAATTTCTCAAATTTTGTTTGTCTGACAATATATTTATTTTGCTTTCATAGCTGAAGGATATTTTCACTGGATGTAGAATTCTATGTTTTGTTTTGTTTTGCTTTATTTTGTATGTTTTATTTTGTTCTTTCACTTTAAAGGTAGTATTTCATTGTCTTCTGGCTTGCATTAGTTCTGATGGTATATCCAGGGAATTCTTAAATGTTTTTCCCTTGTATATAGTGTGCCTTTTTCCTCTCTGGCCACTTTTAAGGTTCTCCCTATCATTGGGTCCCAGCAGTTTGATTATGATGTTCTTTGATATGGCTTTCTTTGTGGTTATCCTGCTTGGGCTCCATTATACTTTTTAGATCTGTAGGTTTGTGGTTTTCATCGAATTTGGAAAAAATTTGAGCATTCTCTCTTCAAATAATTTTTATGCCAACTCCCCCCCCCCCCACAACCCCTTTACTGGGCTTCCAGTTACACCTATGTTTGTCTACCAGGTATTTCCCTGAGTCAGTGATACTCTTTTTCTTCAGCCTTTTTCTCCCTCTGCATTCCAGTTAGTTTCTAGTCTATTAGCTTGTCTTCAAGTTCACTGACTTCTTTTGCAATGCCTAATCTGCTCTTAAACCCATAGAGTGATTTATTATTTTGGATATTATATTTTTCAATTCTGAGAAATTTGATTTGCTTATTTTTTATAGTTTTTATTACTCTCTTTAATACTACAGATTTTTCTTTAAATTCTTGTGCATACTGGACATACTTACAGTAGCTGTTTTAAAGTCTTGGTATACTAGTTCCATTATCTCTATTATTTCTGAGTGTCACTTTATTGACTGATTTTTCCCCTGATTATGGGTCACATTTTCTGACTTCTTCATATGTCTAGTAATTTTTGGTTTGATGGTGGACACTATTAATGTGCCAGTGCTAAATGGCTGGATTTTGTTGTTCTTTATTATTGAGTGCTGAGTTTCCTTTTTCTGGACAGCTAATTTACTTGCAGATCAGCTTGACTTCTTAAAGCTTTTGTAAAGCTTTGTCAAGGTGGGTCTAGAGTAGCCTTTATTTTAGAACTAGTCTAGCCTTATTTCTAATAGGCAGCCTTTCTAGGTTCTCCACTGAAGCCTATGAATATTCAATACGATCTCTCTACTCTGATTGCATAGAACTCATATGTCTTCCAACCCTACATGAGCTCCAGGAATTGTACAGTTTACTGGTCCTAGGCAGTTACTCTCTTCCCAGCCTTGAGGAATCTCACCCTACTTCTTTGCAGCTTAGTATTTAGCCATATGCTCAAAGGCACATCTTTGCAGATTTTTGGAGTTTGTCTTTGTGTAGCTCCCTCTTCTCCAATACTCCATGAAACAGATTCCAGCTGCCTTAGCCAATATGAACTCCATTCTCTCTGTCTTCATCTCCCTGAAGCCCTCATCATCTGTGCTCTGCTTGAGTTCTCCCTCCCTGTGGTGGGGTCTGGTAAATATATTCAGGCAGAAAGTCAAGCAATTTTAGAGCATTTGTTCTCCTTCTCTTAGGGATCACAGTTCTCTGTTGTCAGTTGTCTAATGTCTGAGAACAGACAATGTTTCATACATTGTCTAGTTTTCTAGTTGTTACAGTGGGAGAGAGAGTGCAGTTCCAGTTATTCAGGTATGGCCAGCGAAAGGTTTTCTAAAAACACATTTTTAAAGCTAATGAATCAAAAACAAAAACAAAAACCAAGAAACATAACACACCTGAAGTACTGATTCTTCATGTGAGGTGAGCTTATAAATTATGTGGGTTTTCAGGTACATGTATGTAACGTTTTCTGGGGAATACTGAATTCCACAAATACCAATTGAGTCTAAACATAGTACCATAATCTCTCCCAGAAGTTTTTCTTTAAGGCATTTTATTAGTGATTTTTAGGAAATATTCCTTTATAATTGTGCCCTAAATATATGTTGAAATACACCAAAAAAATGGAATCATACTGGCTACAGTACAAATACAAGCCAAAAAAGATTTCTCAAAATATTTAACAGGCTTTGGAGAAATCCAAGGAAATACTTTACCTTTTAAGCAAAATCATTATTTTTTCTAATCAATTTAGCATTGTCTGAAGTATATCCTTTGTGGATGGTAATAGCTATTTGCAAAGTGTTGAGAGTTTATTGTCAACATATTTCCCCTTCAAGTTTAAAATTCAATGTAAAAATTAATACTCATATTTGTCATAAATCTGAAAATATATATGCTTAATATTTTATCTAAAACATTTTATATGCAGTACATGATAAAGATTTTTTTGGTAGAAACTAAGATTGATAAGGTAAAATTTTAATGATTTTATTAATACATTGCTTGTAACAATGGGAATATAAGCACTAGAAAATCTCTCAGTAGACCAGAAGAACCTTAACAGATAATAATTTATTAATTAATTTAAATAAAAAATGAAAATGACTAATAAGCAAATAAAAATATCTTTAACCTCAATAGCAATAAAACAAGAGGTTTTTTGTGTGTGTGTGAGGAACACCAGCCCTGAGCTAACATCTGTCGCCAATCCTCCTCTTTTTGCTGAGGAAGACTGGCCCTGGGCTAACATCGTGCCCATCTTCCTCTACTTTATATGGGACGCCACCACGGCATGGCTGACGAACAGTGCGTCGGCGGGCGCCCGGGATCCGAACCTGAGAACCCCGGGCTGCCAAGCGCAAACTAAACCGCTGCGCCACCAGGCGGCCCCCTAAACAAGAGATTTTTAAAAACTCTAAATGTTTAGAATTTAACTCCTGATATTTCTCTTCAACCATTTCTTTTATTGGTCTTTCCCATCTCATTATTTGCCATCATAACTCATGTATTTTTTCATCCTAGAAACCTGGTATCATACCTGACACTTTCTTTCACAACAACCAAGTCATCATCATATTTTATCAATTTCTCTCCTAAATTCCCCTTGATATTTTTCTCCCCTACCTTAATCTAAGCTGCCATTACTTTCAGTTGGGCTCCTATGTTAATGTTTTATCCTGACTTCTCTATCTGAATTTGCCCTACGTTAGTCCATTTTCTACACAATATTGTTCAAAAACTTTTATAGCTTTGTATTTTTTCTTAGAAAAAAACTCTCAAAGTATTAACAGGGCCTATAATGTCTGGCTGTTCCTTACGTCTCCAGCCTCATCTCTTCATGATCTACTCCAGTGCATTTGGCGTCCTGTACACTTGCCTCCTGATTCTCACCAAGCTGCACTGAGCTTTAAGACCTTTCCGTTTATAGTTCCCTCACTCTTGAATGCTCTTTTTCTGCTTCTGTTTTCCCCTGGCTAATATTCTCAGTAAATGACTCCCTTCAAGCGAGCCTTTCCTAACTCTTCCTATACAAGTTTCAGCATAATTATAATTAGTTAGTTACTTATATAACTTGTTTAATGTCTGGTTCGCCAGTTAGATTATAAATGCCACGAAGCCAGAGAACATATTTATACTGTTTGTTTTAGGAGTCCCAGAAGCTTGAGTGTTTCCTGATTTACAGTTGATACTAGATAAGTAATTATTCAGTCATGATTAAATATTATATAAGAGAAAGATGTTTCCAAGGAGGTGTTCAGAAATGGGCACTCTCAGTCACTGACAGAAGCATAAATTGATGCAGCCTTTATGAAAATCGATTTGAAATTGTTTTTCAAAATCTGTAAATGTTTATTTTCTTTGGCTCTGTAATTCCAAATCTGGGACTCTATCCAAGGGAAATATTTAGATAGACAAGTAATTAGTGTACAGTATATTTATCTGAGCATTATTTACAATACAAAAAAACTTGAAAATCCTCAAACATTCAATAAATAGAAATTAGTGTAAATAATATTTAGCAAGATTTATTGAGTTAAGTCATCAAAATATTTTCACAGAATCATGACATGAAAGTCTTCAGTGAATCTTCATGAAAATGTCTTTTTGAAAGAGAATTCAATTGTACGGGAGACTCAAAGTTTAAATTAAAAAAATAAAATCATTTGGAGAAAATAAAAAGGAATCCTTAATTTAATTGGTAATCATGACATCTCACTTCCATGTTATGAGTCTTCATTAAATAGTAGCAGAGATCAGGTCAAAAAAGAAAGAGGAAAAAAATGTAGGAAAAAAAATGTCAATCTATATAATCCCATACAAATGGTAGCTATTTGTGGGTGAGAATTAACATTTATCTTTTCTTCTTGTGCACAGCAAATCATAAACGAGGAATGTTAAAAGGGTCCTGAGTTGTTTCTAAAACCTACACATTATCTTTGAATGGTTTTGTAATGAATTTAACCCTGTCATTTTGATCTGTTGGTTAACATACTATTTTATTAAAGGTTATTACCTTTCTTTAGTCACACTTCCTGGGTGTCATAAGAAATACTGGGCATGTATAAGACGTAGTGTCAGCCCTCACATTGCTCATAGGATCGTTGCATAGACAAACAGACATATGTAGCCTTAAAATAATAGTATGTTAAAGAATAAATGATTAAGAACATAAAAATAAGTGATTAAGGATGAAAATAAGAGTGACAGACATCAAGTATTTAAAGGAGGTTGGTGGAGGCGAAGATAAATGTGGGTGTGTAGATGTGGACAGCTTCAGGAGAGAAGAAGAGCTTGTGGCATTTGCTATGATTGTGGACTTTCCCAAAGAGGAGATGCCCTCTGTTTTGTATCAGGGAGTGTTGACCTATTAGTTTAGAAATAAATGAAATGCTTCTAAGGAAATCATGTGAAGTGGATCTTGATTAATGATACTGACCTGTTAATTCTCATAATATTTGAACCTCTTTATAGCTCTTCGAGACACTGGAAAACAGTCTATTAATAGTGATTGGAAGATTGAACACTCTGGAACATTCAACTTAGCGGGGACTACTGTCCATTATGTAAGACGAGGCCTCTGGGAGAAGATCTCCGCCAAAGGTCCCACTACATCACCTTTACACCTCCTGGTATGAGGGAACGAATCGATAGCATTGCATAATCAACTTCCTATGGCAAAGGACATTCCCACCATGCCTTCTCTAGTCTTTTTTCCAAATTTGAATTGTCAGGTAGACATTTAAAATCATTTAAGAGGTGGGTTTTTAGGTTTTTTTTTTTAAATGTGTTTTAAATCGTGATGTCTAAAAACAGAAATTATTACAAGAGGAACAAGATGTTTTAGGGAATTCACAGACTCAAAGTAGAAGTGAATTACCTGGCGATAAGGAACCTCTTTTACCTGAAAGCACACATTTACTAACAAGAGTGGATGTCTATAAAGAGAGTGCTATAATATGGCAAATCATAGCATTCCATACATCTATGAAATGAGCATTGCCTGAATTTGAAAAGATTTGGTAAATATGTCTAACAGTGCTTCTGATTACCCTGTTGTGTTTTCTTACTAGAAAGAATTATGAAAGTCTGAATGTTTGGGATAATAAGTCTCTTTACCATGTAGTAAAAGACTAGGTATGACACAGGACAGAGTTTGGAGTGATAGAAGCAGAACAATGGGGCTCTACACCCAAGGTGGTGGCAGGTTCACATGCCTTTTTTGAACTTGATCACTGCAGTCAGTGCTACTGGCTCAGGGGCCAGGGGACTGACTGCACAGCTGGTGTGTTTTCCATGCTAGCAGCAAAGTCTAAAATTCAGACACTTCAACACCTCCTTAGTCCACACATAAAAACAGCTCTGAAACATGATCAACTGACTATTTATTTAGAGTGTGGTGTGCACATTATTTAATATCTCTACACAATTTAAATTGAATTTGTCTTCAGTTGGAGACATCTTTGTTGCTAGTCTAGGAGACAGAGGTTCAAATCACATATCGGCCTGTTGGCTCTTCCTACTTTAATGTGCCTGAAAATCACCTGAGGTTCCTGTTCAAATGCACATTCTGATTCATTTGGTCTGGGGAGGAACCTGAGATCTGCATTTCTAACCAGCTCCCCGGTGATGCTGGTCCATGGACCACATTTCTAATAATAATGTTTTATAGAACTGCAATCGATAGGCTTTACCAATAGTAATAAAGGGAGCAAGATGAGTTGCATGGGGCCTTCTGTTCCAAATCTTATTAATAATAATAATAATATACATCATTCATTGAGCACTAAGAGTCAGACACTCTCCAAAAGTGCTTTACCTTCATTACAGCATTTAATTCTCACAATCACCCTGTGTAATGTCTATCATGATTACTCCATTTTACAAATTAAAAAAACTTAAGTATGAAAAAGGTTAAATAATGTGCACAGTGTCTCCCAATAAGTTATTTAGTTATGAATAAACCAGGTGTTAATCAGTCTTCCATGCTGCCTCTCCTGATGTAAAGCTCAGATCTAAGTTCTTTACACCAGATAGCCTTAATTCATGAGTATATGTATGCTTTGAATAATTATTTTATTCATCTCCCCAGTTTCTTTGGATCCTATTATTTAATTTGAATTGGAAACTCCACTCTGTGCCCTGTGCCATCTGGCGAGAGGAAAAAAAAAGACTAAATAAACATTGTATGACTAATATCTGGCTCTTGCATGATTGGGTCACTTATAATAACAATATTACCAACAACAAACATCTTTTTAATGACTGGGTTGCAGAAAATGCCATCAGGTTGCCTGCCTTATATGACTGTAACCTACATTTTTTATGGAACAAGACTGAGGCTCTTTTGCTGAGCATCTAATTCAAAAATCTTAAAACAGGGTATGTGAGACCTCAGGGTTGAGCAGAGGGAGTTTCCTTGATGCAGAATTCTTAATCTGACTGGTAATTACCAAGGTTTTTCCTGGAAGCATGAAACATAATTAAAGTCAGTGAACTATGTCTAAAAGAAGGCATCTGTGTGACCTGGATTTAGTCAGTAATCCAAGGGAAACTGCACGTTTAAGATATTTTTCTTTAATGACTATTACAGATTGAAAGCCGGTTCTGAATTTTGAAAGGCAATACCTTCTGCTGCCATGCTTCAGTATGTGCCCTCAGCTGTAACACGGTCACACTTTCCTTCTAGCAAAGAATACTGCCAAATTCAAATGGTTTAAGAAAGAGCTAATGATTTTGTAGCCAATGTCTTTATTTTAAATGGCATTAGATATTCAAGGACAATCTAAAATTCTGTCAATGAAAAGGTAGTTTTTTAGGAAAAATAGACACATTTTCATTTAATTAAATAAGTTGGCAAAAAGCTATTATTTGTATGTTCATTTCATCTGCTTAAAAACTATGTAATAGTCTGGTTATGTGCATAAACAGGTAAGTTACTCTCTCTCTCTCTTTCTTTTAACCCATTTAGCTGAAAGTCACTCATAACCGGCAACATCAAATGAGATATACCTAGAATTAGTACCTACTGTATTATGTATATGTGAATTTAAAAACTATTATTTTTATTATTGATATAGTTGATTTGTAATGCCATAATGCTAGCTCCCCCATCCACATATTAAAATATATCTTAGTATTTCTGTTGATATATTGAGTAGAATCTTGATAAAAAGTAGAGAAAATTAACCTTCGGCTCATTTAAATTTTTTCTCCATGGAGTGTTAACTCTAAATTACCTATCATTACAACTACCTGGATACAGGTTAAATATCAAACAAAGTTCTCTAATAATTTAACATTTAGATATATATTTTTTTTATGCATCACATTGTATTATATAGATCGCTTTCATAAATCCTCAGTTTCATAGAATTGATATATTCCATGGGGTTGTTTGACGTATTTTGTGCAAATGGATTTATAAGGAAACATATTCTCATTCATTCTTTCACTTAAAATGAGCATATTTCAGGTATTTTTCTTTCATTTAAAATATGTATGATTGCTCATGATGATGCAATTCTAAGCTTGGCACTGGGTATCAGGGGAGAACAAAACAGACATGATCCCTGCTTATGGTTCAGTCCATTGTAGCACAAAGTTCATTCTCGTATATCCTGTATGGTTTATTGCACTGTTTACATATGTGTACATAACTGTACTATTACAAAATTAATATTTATTAAAAGTTCATTTTAATGTAAATTTCTTTTCAGAGGAAGTGATCATTACGACAAATGGAAAATTAGTAA
Organism: Tapirus indicus; assembly: GCA_031878705.1. Lineage (NCBI taxonomy): Eukaryota > Metazoa > Chordata > Mammalia > Perissodactyla > Tapiridae > Tapirus > Tapirus indicus. The sequence goes on from CM062925.1 coordinate 47,343,911, forward strand.
CCTTACCAAAATTAAAAGTTAACTGTAAGCATACATGAAATAAGATTCTTTTCCTCCAGTTGGCTTAGAAGTTCTCTACCCTTGTATAGTGAAATGATTCCCAAAGTCTTCTATCCTCTTCCTCGTTGACACAGGGACTCACTATCCATCTTTCAGTTTTATATGAGTGGAAGGGCTACATTTGGTATTAGATTGTGGGTTGTGTGTTGATGTTAGATAGGACTTATGTCCCTGTCCACCCTACTAACGTCATCTCATACGTGTACCTTGCTTTGGGAAACTGTCTAGTCCATCAATCTGAGAGAAAATGATCTGGTATCTCTGACCTCATTCAAGTGGGCTTTTTTTCTTGATATCTTTAGCTCAAAGGTAAGTGTGTAACTCCAGTCTTTTCAGAAGTATGACAGTTTCAACATCTAAGCAGTAATGTCGCAATTCTACCACTTATTAAAGGAGCAAGCGCACCATGTAGTAAGCATTTTAAGGTATCAGTATCCTTAGTTTTATGCTTCACATTGAATGTGCTCAACTTTGACCCATCTGCCTTGATCACTTTTATATTATAGGTGCTGCTGTTTCAAGACCAGAATTATGGTCTTCACTATGAATACACTATCCCATCAGACCCTCTTCCAGAGAATCAGAGTTCTAAAGCACCTGAACCCCTTTTCATGTGGACACACACAGGCTGGGAAGATTGCGATGCAACATGTGGAGGAGGTGAAGGATTTTGCAATATTTGTCTTTCCAAAACAGCAGTTATTTTCTGATTAACCATTGACAATTAAGACAGATCCACATCCCCTTATCTGAAATTCCAAACTCCATAAAGGATTGGAAACTGAAAGGCAAGTGAGAAAGTATTACAAGGAGAGAATGATCAACTGTATCAAAAGCTGCTAATAAGTCAAAAGTAATGTGGACTGAGAATTGACTGTTATATTTAAATATATTACATTATATTTATTATATTGTAAAATGTATTTATTATATTGGAAACATAGAGGTCAATGATGACCCTGTCAAAATTAATTGTAATAAAGTATTTGGCTCAAAATACTAAGTGGAAGAATTCAAGAGAAAATGGCGTGTCATGAATTAGAGAAAGGATTCAAGGTAACTTAAGAAATATTGCTGAAAGAAGGAAACAGAGAATGTGGCAGTAGCTGAAGGGGAATATAAGTCAAAGAGTTTGTTGTTGTTTGTTTGTTTGTTTTTGAGGGAGATTGGCCCTGCACTAACATATGTTGCCAATCTTCCTCGTTTTTCCTTTTTTTTCCCCAAGCCCTAGTATATAGCTGTGTATCATAGTTGTAGAGTTGTAGCTCTTCTGTATGGGACGCCGCCTCAGCATGGCTTGATGAGCAGTGAGTGGGTCCGTGCCCAGGATCCGAACAGGTGAACCCCAGGCCGCCGAAGTGGAACATGCAAACTTAACCGCTATGCCACCGGGCTGGCCCCTGTTGTTGTTTTTAATAGGGTTAATTATCCATGATTAATTGACAGTGTGCATTTTCTAGAATAGAATGGAAAACTAGTGATGCAAAGGATAGAGCAAAAAATTGGTGGAGTGATATCCTTGAGTAGGCAAGATGGGATGGATTGGAGTAGTTGGCTTCAGGTAGAAATATAGACAGCCCAACACTAGTAACAGGAGAACAGGTGAACAGAAGCAGGTGTCGGGAACTTATGGTGGTATCCTTCTAGTTGTGTCTTTTATTAATAAAGACCATCTTGCTGAGAGCGAAGGTAGAAAAAGGCAATATTAGAATTTTGAAAAGAGGCCACTTAAGAGAATGAGAGAGTGAATGAAATGGGTACATTTCTTTTGATCATGTGGTAGTACTGATGGTACACTTGAAGTTAAGGGTCATGCATTTAGTTTGACACCAACTAACATAATAGTATGTTACCCTTTAGTTATATACAGCATGCAGATGCACTTGTGGAGTGAGTTTAGGAATTGCCAGGTGAGTATAATAAAATAAAAGGAGAATGTGGTTGACCTGAGGTTGTTTGTAAGAAGCTGAAAATGGTTCATCATGGAATTTAGTTGTATAAGGAGGAAAGTAAAGATATGAGCTGCTTGAAAGACGGTGAAAAGTTGGTAGGATTGATGATTGTAGGGCCTGATGGAGTTAAAGAACTTTTAGACTCAAGGTATTAAAGGGAGAGGACCGGAAATGCAGGACATGGTGACAGAAAATAAAGCTGAGATTATGGGGGGGGGGGGGCGGGTCGCAGTTATTGGTAATAACAAGACCAGGGGAGTTTGTGGCTTAAGTCAAGTGAAAGGCAGGATCTCTGGAAAGAGAAGAGGGTCAAGAAGTGAGAGGCCTTGATGTTAGAAGAATCATTCAAATGGGTATTATAACTACAAAAATTGTGCCAAAAGCAGTGTTAGAAAATATAACATTAATCCAAGAGCTAAAATCTTAAAGAGAGGGAGTGGCCCAAGGGTTGGTGTTTAACTACAAGCGATAAGGGGGATGCATTGCATAGTCTGATCCAAAGCTGAAGGTTTAGGAAGAAGGAAGAGAGAATGGTCTGGTAGTGGCCTGAGGAGCATGGACACCCACACTGCCTCTAAATCCAAAGGTGCGGGGGCATAAGCAGAAAAATGGCTACCACACTGGAGGCTGCAGGGAAAGCAAGAAACGGTGTCCTCAGGAGAGAGCAAGAAGGTGCCAGCAACCTCCAGAGGTGCAGAGGCCGGGGAGGAGCAGCTTTTGTTCAAGTGATCAGAGCTCTAGGGTTCTCACCTGACTCCTGGAGCACCTGGCCCTCGGGTTCACCAGAGCAAATGTGACGTTGGGGGGCAGAGGTAGAGGAAGATTATATAGATCACACTTTGCTCCTGAGGATATAGAGTAATTACAACAAAAGGATTTCAAATACCTATCTCAATTTTAAAAATTTTATCAGTTGTCTTTGCCGCAGTGAAATTTTCATTGGCCAAGCTTCTCCTGGGGCCCCATTATTGCCATGTGGCTTAGGATCCTCTACCCTCCTGTCTCTGTCTGATGGTCCCATATACATCTGAATTCCTGTTCCTCTGCTCCACCCTTTCTTCACTGATGCCAGGGCCCATTTCACTTAAGAGGTTCTGCTTCATATCCTCTATCCAAATAAAAACAACAAAAACACAAACAGAAACAAATACATTTGAAATGAAAATCTACACAGCTAGAATTTTCTTTTTATATACCTCAGAGTGACCAGCCACCATCACATGGTGGGCTATGGGGAAGTGGGGTGATGAAAAGGTTGATGGTCCCTGTTATAGCACTGAAAGGCAGTCATTAAAATCTGTTTACATTTGAAACTCTAGGCAGGAAAATGTTCACCCCGTGAATTTTATTATCCTCGACGTTTTTCCTTCTCTAATTGCGGTCTAATAAAAGCTGCGTCGGAAGTAAACATACAGAACTTTTCAGTCTTCAGTTTGAACAAGCAAATTTTCAGGGTTAAAAGTTTTTCCCAAAATCACATTAATTGCAACCTAGAATGTGTTTTGCCAATTACCAAACCTTAAGGAATTAGAGGTTCATTATAAATTATTTTAGTTTCAGAGTCAGAAGGACTTTTAGGTATTCTTAAAAAGCAGAACTTCTTAATTACTAACATGAGAAAATGGAAGTGCACAGAGATTAAGTGACTTCCCAAGGTCACATGCCCACGCAGGAAAAGCCAGGGTTAGAATCCAGGATTCCTGAGTTCAAGTCTTTCCTCCTCATCATATACTTCCTTCAAGAACAGCTCAGGAGGCTTGATGTCGTTTCTTTCCACAAAATAGAGCATTATGTCTCTATGTCTCGAATCTCTATGTCCCTTAGAGATTGTGTAAGCTTTCTTTGGATTCAAAGAGATGTTATTTTAATCTTGTTAAATAAGAATTTAGATTTGTCCTTATTTTTATTTCAAGTGGTTTATTTTGTAAAATAGTCCTTCTAATTATGCACAACCGCTATATGATTTGCTCTTGAATAGTCCTCTCTCAAATCTGTTCATTGTGTTTAGTCAACAGTTTTCAATTATCTCTGACTATGTTAATAGGGCGCATATTCATTTCAATGCCAAAATATTTCTGGGCTTTTGGATATTATTTTCCTTTGCAGTTCATAAATAAAGTGGATGGACAGGATTTCAAGAATCGCATCATTTCTGACTTCGTATTTTTCATTTTATAGCCAGAAAGAGCTTTGTAATCTTTCAGCATATTCATGAATTAAATGAGAGTAAGTTCAAAGCACAGAACATTGGAAACAGATTCATGCAAAATTTATCTTCAAGAGCAAAGAGAAATAATAGGACTATTCTACTTCACAGGAATATATTAAGCAAGAGCAAATAAAGTATTGCAGAACAGTATAAAATTTCAATGTTTCACATAAGTTATTTTTTGAATTCTATTGTAAGGCATTAGATTGCCAGCAATAAATGGGAAAAAATTATTTAAAAAGATACCTTGTGTCATGTAGCTAAATTTTTATTACAATAATGTTTTACATCAGTAGCTCAAACGAAGTTTTAAAATGATAACCCAAATTAAAGTTAATTCATTACGCATTTCTGTTAACTTATTAATACCAGTTATTACAAGACATGAAAAGCATAAGATAAAAAAACTCCTTATTTAAGAAGGAATGTAATTTTAAAATATCTAACGGATGCTGGCGATCTTAAGTAAATGTTTCCAACAGTTTAACATATGTTAACACTTTTCATCACTGCCTTTTCAAATTCTAATGATAGTCTAGAAAGATTTGAATTGATATATCACTTTGTATTATAGCATTGGCCATTGAAATTAGTCCTTTTATTTTCAAACAGCTTAAAATGTATTTGTGAGATAAATGTTTACTTTGCATTTGTGTTCTAAGACATCTGAAAAATCTTTGAAGGAATGTTTTAAATTTATTTTGGCACCTCAGAAGTGTGGGTCAGTGGATAAAGTTCTTTTTGACATAAAAGACCTGTTTTAAATGATCTTGGTCTTCAGAGGCATTAGAGATATATCATTCCAGAATATCTGAGGGTTGTATGTGAAATCAACATTCCACATACTGCATATAATAACTGCATTGCTCTAGGATTTATTTTGATCTAGTGAGTAAATTAATTATGTAAAATCTAGAATGAGGACTGCAAAATTCAGTAACCTTTTTTGAAATAAAGGATGAATTAAACGTGGTTTTAGGAAATCTAAATAGATACAATTTGGAGGGGAAAAAAAATAAGCCAACATTCCACATTATTCACATAAGTCCAAATCCTGCTAGGTTACAACTGTCATGCTGTTAGCCTCTAGACAGGGCTGTCCTTGTCCACGACCATATTCTAAGGAGGCATCCGACCCTTTGGGTCCAAGTTGAGGAAACATCTCAGTATACAAATGTCTATCTTTTTAAGGGTGCAGTTTGTTTCTGTTTTTCCAGTTTAAAGGCACTTTGCATGTACCAAAATAAGTGTTATTAGCCAAAGAAAACACTAAAATATATTTTTGTCTGTGTTATTTTAATAATATTTAGTACAATTGTGTATTCTACTCTCTTTACTTAAATTAATTGGAACATTTTTATATTAATGTAAACTCTTTATAAACTTGAATTTTGATACCTAAATGATACGCCTGTGGATTTGCCGTAGATAACTATTCCAGTTAGTCATTTGCAGATGATTTTTCACCATTTTAGGAAACACGGTGTTGAGATGAACCTCTTAGTAGAGAAAGCACTTTGGGCTTGAATTACATTCTTATATTTCACTCATCTATTCCTTTACCAATACTGACTGTGCACTACTATTACTGGGTGGTCCAAAGATGAGTGCTTCACTGTCCATCTAGTAGGGGTCAGATGATAGTAAAATCACTCTACGGAGTGATATGGGGAGATGTAGAAAGCCTTCCAGGGATATGTGTAGGTGAAAAGGCACTGAAGTTAGTGAGAATGTTTATTACTAGGATGCAAAATATGGGATCAAGGAGAGGGAACTGATTTGCCCAGGAAAGTAGAAAGAAGATGGTTCATGAAGATCCTTGAGTATTATGCTAGCACTCAAGTTAAATTTAGCTTGAACGTTATGGGATCCCATTAAAATATTTGTGTGCATGGAAATGACAAGATCAGTTTGGATTATATATTGGATGTTATGAACAATACGAAATAAAAATTTTTTCATTAAAATAAAAAACGAAATAGTCATTTTAATATTAAGCCGAAACCTTGAGGGAAAAATATTTTAAAGAAATGTAAAAAGAATAGATAAGAAGTAAATGGCATGACATGATTTTTGGAAGTTGTTCAAGTTAAAAGATGTATGCTTAGAAAATAACCAGCATTTTATGTATCTCTAAGAAGTGCTCAGAGAAAAGTCCTTCATCATCAGTAAAGTATATTTACTTTTGGTTTGCTTCCTTGCTGACCATTATCAGTTCAATAGAAAACGAATAATTTAAAAGAAAACTATAAAGACAAATGAATGTATATAGTCTCTGTCTTATAGAGTTCCACAATTTTATTAAAAAGTTTGTAATGTCCAATAATATATAGAAAATTTCAAAACACTGAACCCACTCCCAAGAATGTGTTTCCACATTTATGATGCAAGTTCTAGAAATGTGATCTACTTAAATAGAATATAACTTTATTAAATATATCCATTTCATGGGTTAAATACAGAGCATAGAAAAAAATATTGGCTTATCTCTGAGATTGGAAAAGAAGGCGCACTGTATAATATCTAGTCTTTGTTAAATGTCTTCAGAGAACAAAGAAGAGTCAGTACATAAAAATTACCTTTCATTTTCAGATTGTGCCCAAATTTGGTAATGAGATGAATGCATAATGGTTATTTTATTTTATTCATAATTGTGTTTAAAACATTGAAACAGATTTCCCCAATACTGATTTAATGGGAATGACCCAGAGGTGAAGTTAATTGCCATAAAACAAGTAATACACTGTCAACAGCTTGCAGCTACTCATGGTTCAGGCAGAAGGCCAGTCACTTCATCACTTTCTGTTCGTCCCTAGGTTCCACGGTATTGGATGCATTGTAAATAGTGCTATTAGATGCTAGAATGGAAATTTCCTGTGTTGGCTAGGACATAAAAATATATAAAAGAAAAAATTAAACAATAACATTACCATATGGCTTTAAGATCTTGGTTGTATTTTCATAGGCATAATGTGTCTGTAGCTGAGCAATAGATTTTTTTCCCCCGATTCTATTGTTTTTGTTCAATGAAATACAAAAAAACTAGGGCTAAGTTTATCCTATCTGCCAAAAGACTTATGATGTGAGCTTCCTTGCTGCAGTGTAGATGGAAGTGTCCCAATTCATACTCACACGCCTTCATATTTTCTTAGAGCACCACTAAGGTGCTCCCTGAAATGATGGCAATACCTATATCCCTTTTGATATAGCAATACTTATCCTTAAAAGATTTGTTTCAATAGCTCAATATGTTAGCTGTGAGCTAACATAACTAAAGTTAGATATTTTCTGAGGAAAGGAAAAAATGCAGTATAATTAGCCCTGAATTGTTTGTTCCACGACTACATATATGTTCAGCAAAAGCTTTCTGGATAATGTCTGTCATCTTTTTGTGTTGTAGTTGGCAAAAAGCCATTATTTAAATTAGTTTAGGCAACTACATCTATTCTATAAAAGAGTGTCTTATGACTATGAAGGCTTTAAGTTAGATTTTAAAACTAACATTTATATTTCATAAAAGTAACGTTTATTTTAATCCTACTTTTAGATAGACATCATCGTAATGTAGAAATAACATGCTAGCATTATACAAAATTTGCATAATACCTATTTAATGCCTATATTAATACCTATTTAATATATGCATCAAGTTATAAAGCAGCACCTGAAGCATAGGAAACTAGGAGGAAGTTGGCCAAAACTCTGTTCCAAATTCTTACATTTAGGTAACTCCTACCTTGTGAGGCCAGTTTTCTCTGTAAAAAAAAAATGAACATAATAAGTCATTTCTGCTTCTCTGGCAGTTTTTTTGAAAATTGAAGTTGGTGAGTTTTGAACACTACTCTGATTAAGCCTAAGGCCACACCCCACCCTTCGTGACCTACCAAAGAATGGGCTGGACAGCCTGTAAGCATTTACCCAGGGCATGAAAGGTTGCCTTTTCTCTACAAGTTAACATCAGTTTGCCTGACTGCATGAGCTGCACAGGTCAGGCTAGAGGACCTCTGAGGCATAGCTGTTGCATTCAGTTAGGCAGCTGGTACATTGCATAAAGTCCTTGTCCTGGGGGCTGCAGTTCAGCCCATGGTACATTTGCCAAACCATGCAACCTCTTGTAGGGCAACTTCTGTGTGGTGAAAGGAGCTCTGTTTTCTAATTCATGTGCCTAGAGGACATGACTTTTTTCCTAATCTGTATGCCCTGAGGGCCACTTTTTACTACTCTGTGGTTGGATGTCCATCTCAAGACCCTCCCCGTTGTTGGCCCACTGGCGCACACTTTATGGAGTGCCATAGGGTTCTGGTTGGAGGCACACCTTCTCCCACTCAAAGGAAAGGCCTTTTGCTGCCTGGCACTCTGTTGTCTGTATTCAGCTCCCATAGAATAAATTGCATTGCACCGGAACCCTGGGATTCTCCAGAAAGGCAATCATTTGGCCAACATTGTGCTGCCTATGCTAGAAAATAGAACTGAAAATCTAAATGGTTTCGATAACATGATATGCAATAACCACAGGTATAACTGTTAGTTAATCCACATATATATATATAGAAGTAATCGTGATTTTTGTATAATACAAATTGTCATGGGTCTAGGCTCAGTGTTGTTGAGAGGGAAATCAAGGAAAGATTCTGAACCTATACCTGTTCTTTTGCCTACTACTTGGCTACCCTGTTTTCTCTCCCCATCCCCCATTCAAGTCAAAGTAAAAGATACTTAAAAATTACTCAAAGTAGCTCTCTTTTTCTTTCTACATCCCTTCTTTTCTCCTTTCTTGATGCCAGCCTCCCCTCTCTGTTAACTAAATGACAGAGTGACCTCTCTGCCTCCAGCCCAGGCTGTACTATTTGGCATGAACACTCTGAGCTCCCTAATTATCATTGCGTGACAGTCATAGGACCCTAACTAATGGGCCTTTCAATAGAGACCCAGAAGACTTGTGATTTTTTTTCTTAATCCTTCATGACCCATTTGGCTTTAAAATTGCTGGTTGATTTAATTACTTTATAATGTCAAACAATGAGTTAAAGTAGGTTATTAAATCTCATATAGATATTTAGACTTTTGTGGGGAAACAGAATTAGCACATACTTAGTAGGCTTTGTAAGTGTAAGATGAAATAATAACAGTGTTGTCAAGTTAGTGTACTTAGAGGGCTCTACTCAAATGAACACAGCATACAAATGGTCATTTTTACCTCCTGTAATCAGACTTCATCATACCAGAGAAAGTAGAAAAGCCATTTTTCTGAAATCTGGTGAAACATGGTAAGAGTCTCATGGCTTTTCTTAGAGAACATGAAAATTATTAGGGAGTGAGGATTTCTAGAATTCTTGGGGTCTTTATCAGAGGCAATAAGAATAGAGGTCTGAGTTACACTCAAAATAAGCTTGCTTCCCATTACTTACCACAGAGCACTGATGATGTACAGCCAAATGATAAAATGTGGACGCATGTTTATGTGCTTTCGGGAAGGCATATAGATTTTATGCAAATACAGCTTTTTACCACTTAATGATAAAAGATGGCATGGATTGGTAATTAATATCTTGTCAACTTATGCTGCCACAATCCCTTTGTAATTTAAAGTTTGACATTTAATTTCTAAGGAGGAAAAAAATTGTCATTCATTTTCCTTAAGCCTAGAGATACTTTTTGTTGTGTAAATTGTAAATATCATCTTTATTGATCTAACCTAAAATTTGTTTAAAATATCTATGAAATTACAAGCCTATGCACACTTCCTAAATCCGTTATATAAAGGCCTATAATAACATTTCTTTATATGTTTATTTGCTCTTTTCAGGAGAAAGGAAGACAACAGTGTCTTGCACAAAAATCATGAACAAAAATATCAGCATTGTGGACAGCAAGAAATGCAAATACTTAACCAAGCCAGAGCCACAGATTCGCAAATGCAATGAGCAACCATGCCAAACGAGGTAACCCTATCCCACTAATTGTTAAGATTTGGTTTGTCCGTTAAATTGCTTGTTTTTAAAACATACTCAAAATATTAACAAAGTCACATTTTCTTAAAAACAATGCAGAGGAATATGTACCAAAATGTATGGTTTTAAATTAGCAAGGTCTAAGCAGGATAGATAATCAGCTTGATGGAAAGAGTATTGGAGCAGCAAGGTTAGGATTTACCTGGACTATAACCGTGTGCTCCACAGTGTGAAAACAACCACTAACTGCGCTGGAGGGAGGAATCATGAAATTATTTGATAACCTATTGGCCACTTCTTCAAACATTGGTGATTGGAGTGAATTTAGCTATTTGTTCCTGCATTTCTGAAATGGTGTGTCACAACTTGCCAAGGGTGATCCAAACCAAAACAGGACTGGCCAGGACCCAGTCCCCTACACCACAACAGGGGCAGTGTGATCTCCAGGCTAGATTCTCACATCCTCTCCCAGAGTTCTCAATGCAAACTGCCCGATTCCTGATCTCTGATCACCAGATTCCTGACCTGGGTCCTAGTTACTGGACAATCAGTTGGTTTGGTCCGCTGTGACTTCCCCAATGAGTATTAGGCAGCAAAGCAGGCAAGAACTCGTAAGTAGGGGACAAGACAGCAAAGCCAAGCAGCTGAAAGTGGTGTAGAAAGAAGGCCATGCCTTAGTAAATAGCAGAAACGAGTGAATAGAACCTGAGTATAATTTTGAAGTGAGCTAGCAGCAAGGGTCCCATCCTAGGGCTCCTGGAAATCCACATGCTTTCATATAAAATGTTGGGCTTGAGTGGGACTGAGCCCCAGGGTCAAAAGTCCTAAAACCTTTTAGGGATAGAATGATAAAAAGAGTGTGAGGCTGGATTGATTACTCTGGAATTTGGGGGAAGGGACATTTATTCTATCCTGCCACTCAGGGATTTGTTGAGACTCAGTAAATTAGAGAATAGCCGTGAGTTCTTGGGGAGCCAAAAAGAGAATTGAACTCCTCTCTCAATAGCTTCTGCAGGGGAGTCACGGTGAGTTTACACATCCTACAACTCAGATATGCAAAGAATTTGTAGCTCTCTAGCAGTCTATAACTAATATAATCTTCTTCATGACCCTCCACCACATGAATAAGTATGGCGTTGGGGGGGGTGAGGTTAGAGGAGGGGGAGGAACAAAGTTGCCAATTAACTATATTTAGGCTTTTCTATCTTAAATAATCTCTTTGGGAATTAGTGTCATCCAGGCTAATGCTCAGTTCTGGTTTCCCTGTTCCCCTGGCCTTCCCCCTTTCTGATGTAGCACTGCATCCTGAGTTCCCTCTATTTCTGGCTTATTGCAAAATTCAATTATTAAGCCTTCCAGATCTGGCCCATGCTATGTTAATGAGACCTTAAAAGAATTTGAAAATCCTTTCTTCCTCTACAAAGCTGAAATTTCAATTGCTTTTCTATAGATTTAATGTATTTAAGGTATCAAAAGTGGATTATCAACTTTTCCTTTGCATTCCTGCTCTCACGATCCTTTCCCCTAACCCCCCAATCAGGCAAAAATATGTTTCTAAAGAATAGGACAGAAGAATGATATGTAAAAGAATGTGCAGGGGCCAGCCCAGTGGCGTAGTGGTTAACTTCGCACACTCCGCTTCAGTGGCCTGGGGTTAGCAGGTTTGGATCTTCGGGCACAGACCCACACGCCGTTCATTAGACCATGCTGTGGTGGCATCCCACATACAAAAAATAGAGGAAGATTGGCATAGATGTTAGCTCTGTGACAATCTTCCTCAAGCAAAAAGAGGAAGACTGGCAACAGATGTTAGCTCGGGGACATTCTTCCTCACCCAAAAAAATAGAATGTGCAAAAGATAAAAGCACGTGAATATACTTTCAATAATGTTATACCCATTGCACTTGCCTGGCTGTATGCTTTTCAGACTAACTCCATAAGTAAATGAACTAATTAAGCTTTTTTATGAGTCAGTGTAGCAATCAACAGGAAGAGTAACTTCGGGAATTACTATTACTTACAGTCAGGTCCTTGGGTCCTTTCCATTCAGATATAGAAGCTGGGCAGATATAGAAGCAGAGTTTTGGCCTTTGCCCTGTCAACTAAAGAAGCTAGATCCTTTTTGTTATTACTATTCCTAAGAATTATCTTTCTCTTTATCTCTTTTAATAGATACTAAAATGCTAATTTATCTTGTGTTAATTTATTTAAATATTTCAAAAAAATATTTGTTTTACATACCATATAACTTTTCCATTTGGATGAAAGAGCAGTGGCTTTTTCTGATATATCAGGAATCTTGAATGAACTGGATTTGAGGACTAGAGCATATTTCTCACTTCCTAATTTGGTCTGTGAAGGATCAGAATGTACAACACACACAATTTATTGTTCATTCACTGACCTCAGCTATCTTGGGGAAAAATGCCTCCATAATGACTTGGTAAAATGAATAATTTTAAAAGGTCAGTACATTTCTGAGTGAGAAATTTTTGCAACTGGAGCCTGGAAGTCTTTTTGTAAGAGACTATTATCTCTCTTCCCTTGGAAAAGGAGGCAGTATATTTTGAACCACCAAGAAGCGATGTCAATGAGGTAAACCAAAATATTGGAAAGTAAGAAATGGACACGGGCAATTATCAGGGGTCATCACAAGGAAACTTTCCAAGACTTACTGGCATAGCACAACCTTCATTTCTCCTGCCTCTTCTTTTCCCCTACCCTAGTAAGAAACATTGTAATTTCCATTCACATTTATTGAAAACGTAACCAAATAGCCTGATGGAACCCTATGAGCCAAATATGAAATATATTGATGCACTAGTAAATAGCTTTGTAAGAAGGAATATTAAAGATAAGGAAATGGGATAATTTCAAATTAGATGAATTCTAAAATACAAAATGTTTTCTCTCATTAGAATACATTTTACATTTTAGGTCTTATTTTTGAGCAGTTTTCACAAGGAATGGAAAAAGTAACTTTTATCATTACACTAAGGATTGTTAAAATTTATTTTATTTAAAAAATATGAGATTCCATGAAATTGCAAAGATTTCTCTTTTCAGTAGTGTCTTCTGGGTTCCACAGTTGAGGTGCAAGGTACACAGATGGGTTTAAATTGTGCTTATAGCCTGGGGATCTTCATGCAGAAAGATGAAGCAGAAACTAAAATAAATTTGGAAGATAAATATTCACTTTAGGAAAAAGCCACTAGGGGACTCCAAAGCAAAATGGTAGGTCCACATCATACTTGATAGACCAGCAGACAAGAACTTTGTTAGAGGCAATACTGGAGTGCAAATGTTATTGTGAATTTTTTTTTTTTCCTTTTCAGAAATAGAAGCATAGAATCACTTAGAATTAAACCATTGTACAGATGAGAAAACTAGGTTGCGTGAGGATGTGACTTCTCAAAATTTGGATAATTGCCAAGAACATTTGAGCTTAAGTAAATTTGCAAGAATTGAGGCTATTTCTGTAAACTATAGAGAGAAACTAATTCCATTTCAAGACATGTTTAATGAAAAGCTATTGTGTGAAAAGTGTTATGGGTGCAAAGAAGAATAAGGCATTGATATCTGCCTTTGAAGAGATTATATACTAAGGAAAAGGAGGTCAAAGTCTGTAGGCAGCCTGTGAGGCCCTCTACCTCCCTAGGGAATATAGAAGCATATGGTTTATTTTCTAAACAAGTGAGACATGAAGCTAGAGCAATACATGAGTAAGTCTAAATCATTTATAAATATGTTGTAATATATATAGTGTGCACTGTACACTGAGTGCCTATTGTAGGTCAGACAGTACAATAATAAACACTTTTACAAATGAGAAAATGGAAACATAACAGCTGTTAAGTATTGTTACAAGAATGTGCACAGCTAGTAAGGAACCCAGAATTAAGCTCAGGTCTTCTGACTGCCCTGCACTGTGCTGAAATAGGATTGTGCAGATAGTTTCGTGGGGAATTTAAATCCCCCTATGAGGTTGTCCAAATAATGGGAAATGCAGAGAGGGTTTTATTGACAGGAGTCACACAAATACCAAATCTCATGAATCACTTTTCTGGCATAGGCCTTGGTTCCTTCCTGAAATAAATTTGGGAGGTGTTTAAATTAGTGGTCCTTAGGGTAGATCCCAATTCATTAGAAATGGAAGTGACATAGATACATATCACTGCCCTGATAATTGTTTGGGAAAAGAATCTCTATCTAGGTATTAAAATACATAGTATGTATTGGCCAAATCACTGAATCAATGATATCCAAGAATAATGTTGGAGTCCTGTGGACCTCTAGAATGAGGTCACTTTACGTTTCGCCCTGTGAGCCTCTCACTCCAGTGTCTGTGATCACATTGCAACTAGACAGTGGCCAGCCTAAAGAAGTGTGTGTAGCTCTATCTGAAGAGTATGTCCCAGACTCAGAAATCTTGTTGCAAGTGATGGTCAGAATGCATTAATGTTTACTTCCCCCAGGGAAGAGGGGATTCTCAATGACAGGCTTCTATTACCTTGCTAATACCTGTACATGTCTCATTGTGGGGTAGTCTCCAGCCACAGTTCAATTTCAGTCTGCAACTTTGCGACCTTTGGTCAGTTACTAAACCTCTCCTTGCCTTGGTTTCCCTTTTTGTAAATGGCCATGATAGTTGTAGTACCTAACACATGGGGTTATTGTGAAGATTTAAAACACAAAGAATAGGAATAACTTATGTATGTTAGCAATTTTATACTTATTAGGTATCCTGATATGGCAAATGATTAGCAGTAACAGGCAAGGCATGCAGTATGATATGGACAGAATCTAATATGTACTTTGAGATTCTAGGAAGAGAAAGGCCCTGAGATAAGAAATATGGAGAATTCAAAGCAATAGAAAGCATGGGTGTCTTAGGGAAAACTATATTAGTCAAAAAAAGATATAAAGTTACTGTGTAACATTATGTTAACTCTAGATGTGTCAAAATATATAGTAGGTAGATATCTTTTAACTGTTTCAGTGACTCTTGCTTTACTTTTAGATGGATGATGACAGAATGGACCCCATGTTCACGAACTTGTGGAAAAGGGATGCAGAGCAGACAAGTGGCCTGTACCCGACAATTGAGCAATGGAACTCTGATTAGAGCCCGAGAGAGGGACTGCACTGGGCCCAAGCCTGCCTCTGTCCAGCGCTGTGAGGGCCAGGACTGCATGACCGTGTGGGAGGCAGGAGTGTGGTCTGAGGTGCAGGACACACTGCATTTCTTTTCCATTTCCCTTTTTTTTTTTTTCTGACTCTTAGCTTGTATAAGGTCATGTTGAATCAGGTTCAGAATCTCTACGCACAGCCATTTCAGTACCATCTATTGATTTTTTCTGATAATGAAAAGAATATGCTCATTATGGATAATTTTGCAAATAGAAAAAGAAAGATATTTACTCTTCATTCTGTAAATACTGTAACATAATCAAGAGTATATTTTATAAACATTTTAGAACCCATGAGCATACTCTTTAGTGGACACATATTAAAATACACATTTCACTTGTATATCTCTGAACATTTAAGAGAAAGGAGAAGAAAGGACCTTAAAATTTAAGTCATTTCCTGTTTTTACTTCATATTTATTATATTGTTTATATTTAATCACCAATGCAAGAAAGTTAACAGTTTCACCATTTTATAATATAGCTCAGAGAAATTAGTTTACCCAAAGTCCTACCTAAGTGGTAGAGCTGGGTTTTGAACCCAGCGCTGTCCAACTTAATTCATTCCACCCCTGTTATCTTGTAGTGTGTAGCGTACAGGTGTGTCCCACACAAAGCTTGTATGCTTTATTTTCTGTTATCATGATACATATCTTTGCATAATAATAAACACCAGTCATTACTTACATTTACCAGCTGCTCTGAAGCATTTTAGGTGGGTATGTGGGTGCAAGCACACACACGCAAACACACACTTACATACTCATATACACATGTACCAATTAACCCAAGTCCCCAAAAAGTGCATTAGCGAAGAGCATGACTATGTTGTCTTTTCTGAGCTATACCTTGCTGTTTACTAGATTCTCCTTCAATGGTGATGTATACTTTTGAGAATGAATGCAATATCCAATTTTACATCAGAATGAATCAGTTCAGTCTGGAGAGAAGATTCAGATGGTCATCAGAAAAACAAAAATACCCCAGGTCCAGCCTAACCATAACAGTTTTGCAAACTCTTCAGGAGGAAATAGGTCAGAAATATTCTGCTATATAGATTTTTGGCACCAGGTGGGAGAAATAATATGTCTTAATGCAATATGCCAATTAAAAAATGTCTCTCTTGTTTTGATTTATTTTAAAAAATGAGTTTATGGATCAAGGTTAGTTTCAATTGCAAAAATAAAAATATGAGGGGCCGGCCCGGTGGCATAGTGGTTGGGTCCCTGCGCACCACTTCGGCAGCCTGGGGTTTGTGGGTTTGGATCCCAGAGCGGACCTACACACTGCTCATCAAGCCAGGCTGTGGCAGCGTCCCACGTACAAAGTAGAGGAAGATGGGCACAGATATTAGCTCAGGGTCAATCTTCCTTACCAAAAAATAAAAATATGAATACTAAAATGCCAAATCATGTAGTCAACTTTAAAACTCAACATATTCAAACACAAGCCATAAATTATAAGACAATTACTCATTTGTGCAAAATTTATTATATTTATAATATCATTAGTTCCATGCTCAAATTTTTAGGAACATATCTGTTGCAATCTGCATGGTTACATCCTGTTCTACATCATTGCTCAATGTGTACCTGCAACTCTTTCTTTGTACACAAATATAAATTGGATTTTCAAGTTTTGTCATCTCTCTCATCCCTTTCTCCCTTTCCCCTCTCCTGCCCAAAGCTGTTTTAGTCCCTGTGTCCAGATAGTCAGTGATTACGTACCTTTGTAAAACTGGGAAGCTTTACACGTATTCCACAATAGGGAGCATAAATGTAAATGAGAGGGTAAGTTGCACCTGGAAAAGATTGGTAGAATATACATATGTGCTTCCTATCTGTTATGTCACCATCATCAATCAAATGTCAATTATTTATGAAATGAACTAAACTATTTTTGAACTGGATTATATTTTCAATCCTTACAACAACCATTTAGAATGATAATTTTTAGGCATATATAATTATGTAAGGAAATTGTTTTATTTTTGCTAAGATTTTCTCTGTTATAGCTTTAAGAAAATTTTGTGAGAAAAGTTCTTTAAGAAAGTGTAATTTTTCACCAATTACATTGGTGAGTTAATTTTTACATATAATTATGTAAAGAAATTCGTGTCAATCAAGTTGAGTATTTTACATTTTGATCATTGTGTATTATTTGTCTTTCATAAACAATCCCTCTGTTGTATTACTCTCTGTAATAATGGTCCTGGGTTCCTGAAACCCATTCACCTCCAGCGCTGTGCCCTGAGCCCCATCTGGCCTCTGATACGGGGGCATAGCCTGGGGTTCCCCTTATCCTTATCCTTTATTTTTTATTAGTCTATATCTCCTAATCACCGACTTTGTCCAAACTCTCTTATGTTCTCTTCCAGTGCTCCGTCAAGTGTGGCAAAGGTGTACGTCATCGGACCGTGAGGTGTACTAACCCCAGAAAGAAATGTGTCCTCTCCACCAGACCCAGGGAGGCTGAGGACTGTGAGGATTACTCGAAATGCTATGTGTGGCGAATGGGTGACTGGTCTAAGGTGAGAATCATTCTGTACGTTCTCAGTTTTAATATTCCATAATGTTAGGATGGCCCTGAGTCCTATAACTATACAGTATGAAGTTTAGGAGGGATAGAGGGTAGAGGTAAAGATCGTGGAGGTGGAGTATTATATACCTAGATTCAAATTGTGCCTGTCTGTCCATGATCGTGATCTCTATAAAACTGTTTTAATGATTAAGATAAAATATATAAAGCACTTAACACTATTTTTGATACACAGGGAGCTCTCAAAAACTACTATTATTGTTGTTTTGTTGCTATTTTCTGTTGATATAGTTCTTTGTCAGGATATTTTTGCATAAAACATCTAATAAATAGAATACTTTCAGATAAGTACATTCAAAATATAATTAAGGAAGGTACCTACAGAACCAAACAAAGGGAATTCCCATCTTAACATGTAAAAGGCATTCTTTTTCCCACCAATATTTGGGGTTGTGTGTAGAAGAAATGGAAAGAAACAGAATTCTTGAAGTCCTTTGGTCAAATGAGGTGAACGTAATTCATTTGACAGGTGAACAGTAAGTTTAATTTCATGATAATAGTAATACTTAAAATTTATAAGGAAAATAGAGCCTCATATGTCGATGAGCTGTAGAAAATACCTCACATATTTATCGACAAAATATTAATAAATCCAATGTGTTAAGATAAAATTCTGATCATATCTGGATGAAAACAGCTCTCAAATAGTAGTTTTCATAAATGTAAGTATTAATCAAATGATCCCCTGTGCCCTGCCACATTCAGTGTGATATTTTATACCTTTTTATAACGCAATCATAAAGTCCTAGGGATTAGAAGAGACATAATAAATCCTGTCTCCTTCCCTTTTACCTTGTAAATGAAAAAAAAAGGGGTTGCTGCTGGGACATGGTGGGGAGTGTGGTGGCTATTTATAAATAACCCTAAAGGACATTCTGGAAGAAAATCCTCATTGTTTAACGCGCTGTGGTTAGCCAGCTTGCCCAGTGTTGCCCCAAAGGAAATCCATGACATTTGAAATCTATTTTCTTGTAATTATTCATGCCTTTCCTCTCTAAAAAATGTTTGCATATTAACATCACATCTGAGTTCTCTCAGTGAACTCTTGTTTCCACGACTTGGAACATTTAAAGTTATATTGGGACTCTTTAAAGGATGCATATCTAAACAATGTAAATCAACCCTTGACTACAGAATTAGGAAATATGCAGCCCAATCCATGCAGCTTTTAACTAATGAACCATATAAGGAAACTTCACACTTCAGAGTAAACAACTTTTAGACGACAGAATTCCGAATTAACCATAAATAATTTATTTTATGTTCAAGGTTTATGTTTCCCTAATTCTAAGAGAAAGAAATAGAGTAGGATGATAGGGAAATACAATGGCTTGAAAGTCAAGAGACTTGAGGGACAGTTTGGATTCCCTCATTGTGCAGCTG
This sequence comes from Tapirus indicus, assembly GCA_031878705.1. Lineage (NCBI taxonomy): Eukaryota > Metazoa > Chordata > Mammalia > Perissodactyla > Tapiridae > Tapirus > Tapirus indicus. Next base: position 47,363,253 of record CM062925.1, read on the forward strand.
GACAAATCGGTTAAGCCATTGAATACTTTTGTGTCTTTGTTTCCATATGAGTGAAATAAGGAAAATAGACAACACCGTTGTTTTCAAGCTATATGTATATTAACTCTTCATTCAGCTCTGAAGGTATAAAAATAGGATGAAGAAATGAAAGTACTAGTTGGCGGGATGTGGGGAAGATCACCTATTGCTCCCTTTCAATTGTTAGGAACTCCACATTGGTTTATTTTGGCTAGTGAAATTCTAGATGGTTTCCTTAAATGAAACAATTCTGCTCTAAGAAAAAGTTTAAAAACCACTAAAGAAAATCAGCAAATTTTTCCAACTTTATTGATTAATAGAAATGTTTTGTGATAAACGTTGTTAACCCCCAGTTAACTACAAAAAAATAAAAACTGTAATTGCAAAAAACAGAAGATCCAAGTTTTATTGTAATTCATGACACAGAACTGTAAGCTCCTACATTGCTGCATATGGAAATATGGCTAGCAAACCCTATTTGCATGACAAATACTATTACTATTGATTATTAAATATGCCTATTATGTGGCCTTTGGCTAAATCTTAAGCAAAATCAAAATTAACCGGGGAGATTACAGAAAACATTTATTTTGGTTTTTCAAGCTAAGCCTGAAAATATATTTTTCAATGTTACCACAATTACATGCATGTAATTTTTAAATATAGTTGGATTGAGTTACTTTAAATTGATTTTGTTGTGTTACCATATTGCTACCAGCTAGAACATAGCCTTTGTGAGTAAGGAAAGAAATGGATAGCTCTGATAAATAATCATCTTTATTCCATGACTTTTTACCTTTGTTGTTGGGCTTTTTCTTTGTTTGCTTATTTAGAAGATCCAGTATGTTGTGGGCTTTTTTTTCTCTTTATATGAATATGTGTCTGTTCTTTTCCTTAAAGCTGTTTTCTCCTTCTTCATTTATGACTGAGGTCTCAGCATAACAGATTCAAACAGCATGCACAAATTAAAGCTAGTGGCTCCATGTGAACTTTATTGATTTCACCCTTCCTTTTTTTGCTCCTAAGATATCACTTTCATGTTAAAATGAAGACCATTCCAAAATAATTACAGAGAAAAGGAATAATGCTGTGATTATTAAGTTTCAGTGATTAAAGTATTCATGGGCAGGGGAAACACATAGATCTCTTATTCTATCAGCTGTGTCCCTGGAACAGAAATAGCAACAAGATGTGTGCAGTTGTGGGTGGATTTCTGTGCTCCTCTGAGGTTAATTAATCTGTCAGTTTCACTCAAATTCTACTAATATTTTTAAACTATTGAGAAACCTAAGTGGACTTAATATTTAGCCTCGGATTGGCTTTAATCAGGAATATTCGGTGGACAATCCATAAAGTCTAGCTCTGAAACCCTGCTCCTCCTTTGATAATATGGATGAATCATTAGAGAATCAGTTAAAAGAAAAATATATTCTCAGGTTCTCCCCTATCTAAAAGTCACTAACCACTATTGGGCCAAAGTAAAATATTGGCTAGATGAAGGCTTGCTAAGAATATGGCTTATGCTTCTAACTGTGTTCACTGCATTTGTTATCAGCCTATGTGATTTCTAGCATTTATGTTTTGGTGGTTTTATGTAAACCGTGGAAAAATTGCTCTCAGCTTGAAAGGGAAAAATATAGATCCAAGTATACTCAAAGAGAACCATCTCCTGTCATAAAATTGTTACCTCTGATTTCTAAGTAGATGTAATTAATCCTTTTTTGAACATTGCTCATGTATATTTCATTGAGACTAGAAAGTTGGCAAAAGTAGGACACAAACAATGAGGTTGCTTTGCTCTGGCTTGGGTTAACCATTGACACAATTATATGCCACATTCTGCCTATGTCTCTGATACAGAATGGCCTTGGGGTCTTTCCTGGGAGAACAGAACACAACCTATATGTTTCCTGGTAATATAAATCTGTATTTGCTCATTTAAGCTGTCCTAAGTATAGAACACTGACTTGAAAAATAACATAGGCCCTTATGTTTAATGAAATTCCATATTTTTTGTCTGATTTTGACCTTTCTGCATTTATTTGAACTTCTACAACTTCCTGTTTTCATTATTGGTGGCCAGTAGAGGAGCAAATAAAAAAGTATTATTTTGTCTACCTGTTGCACAGAATTTGGTCCTTCAGGAAGCTTTTATGGAGTTAACTTTTCTGTGCAGTATTAACAAGTGGTTTATACTTATTTAAGTGAATTTTAAGGACAAACAAAACACCTTGGAATTGCACATCATTATTCTTGGTTTATTTTTAGATTTAATTCATACTCTACAATTTGAACTTATTTTAGTTCTTTAAAATTCCGGGAAATGAATAGTTTTGGCCACATATCAAATTATGACATGCTTAATAGATTTTTTGACAAGAGATTATGAGTCTTTTGTGATGATATAATTCAAAATAATGCTGGAAGCGCAATAAATCATTTTGGATGATTTAATTATACAGATAGTATGGTATATCTTTTTTTAGAAGTGGTAAATATAAAGCTTGCAGTAAAAGTCCAGGCCCAGGATCTGAACCTGCGAACCCAGGCTGCCGAAGCGGAGCGCATGAACTTAACCACTACACCACCAGGTTAGGCCCTGCATTGCTAACATTTTTATTTTTAAGATCTTCTGAGATTCTTATCTATTGCCCCCAGATAGATTAAAAAATTGAATTTCCAAAATGTTTGAATTACTCAAAGTAGTCAAATGCATTTGTCTGGAGCAATTAAAAATTACTCTTGACGTTCTTTTTAGGGGACAGAGCATGGAGCATAGCAAAGCTCATTTTGGAGACATTGAATGTGACTAGGTGGGGGTTCACATAAAAAATACAATGAAATTTGATAAGAATGTTATAAAATTAAAGTCAGTAGTTTTAGCATTGAATGTTTTTTACTTAAAAACAGTGAAGTATATGTTCATCCAGTACCAGAAGATATCCAGAGATAGACACAATCAGATCACCAGGACAACCAGAGAAAGACATGTTTAAAATGCAAGAAAAATATGCAAATAATCAGCCAGTTAGAAAGGTATCATGTGAGTCTTTGGATGCAAAATGTAATGAAAAGGAAAATCGTTTCAGCAAACAGGTCCCTGGATCTGCTTCAGGTTGACTGGGGTGGCATACCAGCATCCTCACAGCCAGGGTCCACCACCAGCATCGATCTTGTAGGCAGAGGAGCAGTTCCTTAGGCTTCAATCCCCATATCTGTGAAATGTGCCGAAACAACTATAGGTCTCTCCTAATTTCAAAATGCTTTAACTATGCAAGTAAAAGTATTCCAGTGTCAATGATGTCTATACTCCAAGGAAAAGTATTTTGAGCTACTTAAAATGAAGGATCTACCTTAGGAGACAAGACACAAATAGCAGAATAGATTAGAAAAATGTAAATTATAATCTTATATACTATATACAGAGTATGTATGAATCCATACAGTTTAATAAATAAAACTAACAAACATGTTTAGAAATAGACACACACACACACACACACACACACACACACACACAACTTCAGGACTCAGAAAGGCAACATGAGAGAAGTGGGTTGAGGGATACTATGGGGCAACCAGAAATCTCCATAAACAGGGAGCAGATTCTACTCAGTGCTGCCCAATTGCTTTCATGTATCTGTTTCCCCATACTACTTCTAAGATTGGATGTTATCAAACTTTTGTTTACCTATTTGATAGGTGAAAAAATTATCTCTTTTTGAAATGCACACATTCTTTGACTCAACAACTCCATTGCCAAAGATTTTCTATTCATTCTCACATAATTTGCTAACTGTATTTATAAAGATGCTTATTGCATCAACAAAAGAGTTACAAAAATTTGGAACAACAAAAATTTGGAAACAACTCATACATTCATTAACTAGTTATATAAATCATTAGTTTTATAAATCAGTAGTTTGAATATAGTTATATTTGAACTAGTTATATTCAAACAATGGAATACTGTAGTTTTTAAAAATATATTTGTAGATAAAGACATACTGATGAGAAAATTTCTCCAAGACCTACTATTAAGTAAATAAATATTATGCAGAAGAGTGAAACAGTGTGAACTAAAGTTTTTACATATATTCTTTTTATACATATTAAAAATTTTCTGCACAGATATATAAAGAACAGTTTATTGGAATTACATTAGAGGAGAGGGCCTTCTTGCTTATAATTCTAACATATCTGTATATTTCTTTTAATTTTATAAACTGGTTAACAGTTTCTGCTTGAAATTAAAAGAAAGCTCATACTTTCTTAATACTTACATTTTTTTCAGGGTGCATTATCAAAACTGATTGATATCGTGGATATAGGGAAATGCTGAGAGAATTTAGAATTTCTGGGGAGGTGAGAGGATTTGGGATTATAGGAGGTAAGACAGCTCCATGTATGGAGTCAGACAGCTTGGGGTTTGAATTCTGAATCTTCTGTTCAGATAAGTTAATGAATCCAGATGAAATAATTTGTGGCGAGTTCTTAGCATAGTCAGATACATAGTAACTAAATAAATGCTATTCATATTGTAGCATCAGTAGAGATGGGGAGAAATGGTTGGCTTTGAAGAAATTGTTATGAGGTTAAAATGAACAGAACTGGGGTTGATTATCTGTGGGGGAGGTGAGAAAGAGGGAGTTGTTAACTTAGTTGTTAACTTAAAGCCAACCTAGGTTAGCTTTCTGGTCTGAACAACTAGTGTGGATGGCAGTTCTGTGATATGAGATAGGAAACCGTAGGCAGAATCGAGTTGGAGGGGAAAGATTATGAATTCTATTTTGGACTATGTTTCATGTGCCGATAAAAGGGTTAAATACTGGTATTTAGTAGGTAGAGAAGAAGAATGGGATGAAAATAGAAATTTTGGAATCATCAACATTTAGATGGTGTTTAAATTTTTAAAGTATAAGTTTGCCTGTAGAGGGAGTGTAGCTAGAGAGGAAAAGATGCAGCCTTGAGAAACTCCCACCTTTAAAGGCCGGTGAGAGAAGCAACTGCTAGCAAAGGAGACTGAGAAAGGGGTATTCAAAGGAGCAGGAGGGAAATCATGGGAAAGAAGAGAAGAAAGTATTTTTAAGAATGTTCAATGGGATGGGAACTGAGTTAGAGGGAGTTGAGTGTCTTTATTCTCAACTCGAACTTCAGCTGCCCTAGGACTGTGCCAATGGCGTTTCAATGGTTCCTCAAATATTGTATATTTAAAACAAAATTCCTCATTTTATTTCCTCAAACTATATCCCATTCCCAGTTTCCTTTTTCTTGAAAAATGTCACTATTATCTTCCCAACTACCCAGGCTACAAGCTATCCTTAGCACTTCTTCTTCTATACCTAAGTAGGGTTTTGCCTCAGTTACTCTTTACTCCCAATACAATACCGCAGTCCTTATTTTTTCACCAGGACTGGAGTAACAATTTCTAATGTGCTTCCTTACCCCTATTTCTCCGTCTCCTGTTTCATATCCATCCATGCACAGGGATGACTTCATCACTCTATCCTATAGTCCAAATAGTTCTAGAGAATTGCCATTGGCTGTACTGTCAACTACCAGATACTCACTCTGGCATTCAAAGCTTTTGATATTCTGGTCCTAACCTACCTATTGAGAATCGTCTCATCATTCTCATTAACTCAGTATCTCCACTAAGCTCAGGCCTGAGCAGTATGTACTCCTACAAACTCCATGTCTTTCTTTATACAAGTCTCTTTGCCTAGAATGTGTTTCTTCCAGCTACCTAAGTCCTTCAAGGACCAGCTCAAGAGCCTAATTTTTCAAAGGGCTTCCCCAATAAATGACAGAATTTGTTTGTACTTATTAACTACATTACTTTTTCTCAGTTAATTATTTATTGCCTTATACTATTGCTGTTTCATTGAAAATGCCTTAATCTTTACTCTTCCCACAATTCTCTCTGAGTGACCAGAACATTGCACCACATGCAGTGATGTTTATTGAATGAATAACTGCTAAACTTTTTCATCAAGTGAGCAAAAAAATGTATGATACATCTGAGCATTATATTTCTTTTCTTCTGATCCATTTCACTTTTCTGACTCTGTTCTACAACAACTACAATGTTTCATGTAGTTTAATACAAAAGAATAAGTAACTAGCTTATTTTTCTCCAGGAAAATTAAACCAATATAATTTTATGTAAGCATCTGACTCCCTTGACCTTTTTTTGTATGGTAAGTCAAACTGCTTAAAAATGCGTTTGTTTAAAAAAGTAAATCCACTCTTATTTGAATAATATACTATTAAAGCAGAAAAGGTGCTTAACATCGAGGGTCTAGGAAGCTGGCAGACTTCTTTTGCATTCTCCTGCATCCATGTGGTTGGAATACCTGCCATCAGGTTAGAAACCTGGAAGGAAAGCAGTGGATAGAAGAAAAGCACACATAAGAATTTTCTCTGTGAACTGGCAAATACTTAGGTCATGTCAGGTTGGAATAAGTTGAAGGTAGCTATATAATGCTCTCTGTGCTGTTTTAAATCAAAACAACACAAAAAACACACACTTCTCTAACATGGCCACAGAAGGATCTGATCCATTTTTGACATAGAATTGTTGAAATAGACCTGGAAAGTATTTTATTTGAAAAGGAAATTCAATCACTGTCACTCCAGGCAGCTCTCTGTGGGGGAAGATGTTTCACTGGAATGATAGTGATAAAATAGAAATGTCTGGATAGTCTGTTTTCCCCTCTGCAACACCCTGTGATTCATAGGCTGGGCACTGGCAGAATTGCAAATGTACCCAAGACTTTGTGTTTATTAATTGCTTCTTAATAAAAACATCTTTTTTTTCTTCCATCATTGTGGTGATCAATATGTACTTTGATATAAAAAATGATTTGGGGGTTATTTTGATGGTCTTTCCATAATATACTCGGTTCTCTGCTAATCATTCATAAGCAACTGCTTGATTTTGCCACACATATTTCCTTGATTTGCTCTAACTGTATGCAAACATTTTCATTAAAGAGACAAAAATAGTTTGAACTGTAGAACCAAACAATGAACTAATTAAACACATATGCCAAAAAATCCTCAAATGTCTGACCTCTAGGAATAGATTCAATTCCAAATAGCCATGTGTTAAATAAGGCAGATGAACTACTTTAAAAAGCCGCTGAAACACTGACCAAAATAAATAGCAAATCTTAAAAAACAAACCTAACTTTTGTTCCTTAGTATGCTTGTTTCACACTCACTTTATTAAAAAGTTGAAAGATGGAACTGCCAAACATATACATAAATGAATAGGAATGCTGTGCTAATAATTTCCAGTAGAAGTCATCGTTTAGTTTCCTTATGAGATCCACTCTCCACTGTGACTGCTACTTCACTCTTGTTAAACCACTTTGGAATAATCCATTTATTCCTAGAGACAAATTATCCAAGTCAATGTTGTTAACCTTGTTATAGATTGGCACTTATCATTACAGATTATATCAGGTTCTGTAAGATTGTCTATTATATTGGTAAAAAAAAAAAATTTGAACTCTTTTTGCCAGTGACAATTTTCGCTTAATTTAGGAATTCCTATTTCTTACAAAGGCCAGCTGGAAATGAGTAAAGCATTACAGAGCCTTCCTTAGCTGTTGGCCTGGAGAATACACATTCTCTCCAAAATATATATCTTTGGCACAGTCTAGAAGGAAGGAATCTCGGGTAATCTCTGTGCTGGCCAAGTGTGAGAATTATTATTTTTAACCCCTAAATACACTGAAAAAAATTTTTTTAAGGAATTCAAAAGCAGACCAGTGTTAGTTTAGTTATGTTTGTTATCCAACAAAACTCTAAATAAAGACCTTATAATAGTATTTTTACCATTGAGTTTTCTGCCTCTTTGGGGTAATGTTTAAGGGGACATTTTACAGGACTTACAGCTTGAAGAGTTTTACGGTTTAACATTAGAGTTTAACATGCGCAGATTAATTGTTCCATAAACTCACTGGCAAACTAGTTGATTATTTAACCTAAGTCTACAAATTTACTTATACCATAATGTCCCAAGTGGTTCCCAAATTTAAGTTATTTAAATATTCAGAGTAACAAATAACTAAAAACAATGTCTATGTGACTATTCTGAAGTCCTGAAAGGAAAGGTGGAAATTAACATTTAACCAATCATTTTAAAGTTTGGCATTTTACCGTAGAATCTCAATACCTAAGACTAGATGTGGAAGTCCTTTTTAGCTCCATGTTCAAAATCACATATGCGGAATAGATCTGCTTGATCTCAGAACTCCATAGAGCACAGACGTACTACAAGAATCAGATCCGTGGAAAGAATGCGTGTCTCCTCTCTAAATAGGAGAGTAGTTAATAGGTATTTATGGATATCCCATTTATAAAGGGTTCTTTTAAGTGAAACTAAGTTGTCCAAAAGTACATAGGTTACTTCTTGGACAGAAGACAACAATATCTTTTGGTGAATTTGACAGAAACATGATACTGGGCAGATTATACCATGAGCCATTATGGAAATTCTTACATGATTCATGAATTTTTAATGACAGAAAGATAATTTTTACTTTGCAAAAGTAGATTCAAGTGGTGCTATGGACAAACCTTGAAGAGCCTCCTAAAATCATGGTGACTATTCTCTTCCTTTATTTTGACATTTTATAAATCTGTAGATGGCTATTGGTGCCTGCGTAGCCCTTTTTCTTTGAATTAAACATGTTTTACTCTTGCCAATATATTACCGAGCATGTTTGCTATCATTCACTAGTATTTAGTGAATTGATATCACTAAGCATAGTGGTATTCATAGCAACTTTGTGGAACAATACATGTAGATTATTTTTAAAAAGTGCAGATTCTTGATAAACATATTCAAATATATCATAAAAAGAATACTTCTATATAAAATAATGAATATTTAGCAACAGAGTACACTCATATCTTATTTCATCCATCAAAAATTTACTCATACCATTGTGCTGATTAAAACCTAATTGTCCTCACTGCATCAGATTATCCTTGAAAACTTGAATAATTTCATCAGGCCACAGTTATTTATCAGCACACACTCACTGCCATGGAACATACTGAAATTATAACATCAGTAAAATGTCTTAAGATAAACAGCCTTTCCTTGAACACCTTCTATAAGGCGTTTACATATTTTTCAAAGTATTAAGCCAAGATCTTAGCAACACTGTTTATTAATGCGATAAATAATACTATGTCAGGAGTGAAATTAATGTGGTCAGTTTCTCCCTGCCATTTACTTTTCGGGCAGTGCCTCACCACTCATCCATCTTTTGTGGTGGAAGAAAGGATTCCACACCTTGGCTTATCCATGGGATGGACTTCATAGCCATTCAAAGTTCATTTCATCCCTTTGTTTCTATGATTATACCACAGTTAACAATTTGTTAAGAATTTTATGAGTGTTTTTTCCCTATATTTTTTTTTCTGTTTCCCCTCATTTGTTTGCATTTAGGCCAATCCATAAATTTGCTAAATCGTTCTGGCATCTTAACCTGCCTTTACCAGTACTGGCAAACTCTGCCTACTTCAGGGCTATCATCTAACTTTGTAAATAAAACTTCCCAAGAGTTCATGTCTATATCTATCACCAGATCATCCTTGGCCATTTTTAGAAAAATATAAACATCTGAGTTAAGTAAATGTCTACTGTATACTTTAATCAACTTGGACATTGTTTATACTTCCCCAGATATTTTCCTTTCAGTTAGTTTATTTAAATGAAATTTCCTACGTAAAATAAAGTCAGTTAGCTCTTATTACCTGGTGTAAGAATGACAGAAAGAAAATAAAGTTTTAGATAATAGAAATGGTTATAAGGTTCTATAATAAGTATCTCATTTTAAAAGAGGGTAAAGCCTTCTTCTTGTTGATTTACTGACATTTGTATTCATGGTTCTCATTTACTAAACTATTTCTCTAATCATTTCAATAGTCCAAACTGTTTGAATTATTGAGAAAGTTTCCCTTCTCATATTTAGTGTTTGATATGCAAGCTACAGTGTAGGTGTAATTTAATACGGTCTTAGAAATTGCCACTAATATACCAGGGCAAGAAGGATTTATTTCACTTTAAGAGAATCTATGGCAATATTATCTAAAGATATTACTCGTGTGTACCCAAGTGCAAAGAAAGTCGTTATTTTCTCAGGTAGATCAAAATGATGAATATCACTAAGTCAATAAAACACATTTCATTTTCAGAGACTTTGGGGCTCATTTTTTGGTGAGGAAGAGGGCATACCACCATCAGTTTTCCTTTTGCCTTGTTATCTCTGTCAGAAAAACTGTTTAACTCCAAAATCATGTGAGCAATTTTCTAAGCTGTTTAAGTTTGTTCTAAACATTACTGTTTCCTTTCTACTCTAGTAAACCTGGGACATTGAGATTGTGTTTCCTGTTCAGAATTAAAGGCTTCTAGTTCATGGAATTGATTCATGGGGTGCTTTGTTTTTAAAGGTCCTTCAGGGCAATATTAAACTGTTTGGGGAACAGAATATTTATCAGACAATACAAGTCTCTCTTTTTAAAATACTTTAGTCAGGAAATTTTCCTTGTAAAAGAAATATCAATGACAAGTTATATGGTACATGCTGTGTTTCTTTACCAGTTGCTGGCAAATTGTCATTGACATTTTAGCGTTTGGCCTTTAGTGGAAGTCTTTAGTGCTGCCTTGTTTCAAATATATTTTAAATTTACTTGGTACATGTGTGAAGAGCAAGATTTAACATGTATTAGAAAAATGACTGAGACAAGGAAGGAAGGAAGGAAGGAGGGAGGGAGGGAGGGATGGAAAGAAGGAAGGAAGGAAGGAGAGAGAAAGCCATTGAAACTGATCCAAGATCTGTAGAAACACAGTGGAAAGAACATCACATTTGAAATCAAAAGACTTGCATTTGAGGTTTGTCTCTCCTTCTTATGGAGCAAGTCTTTGTCACCTTCCCCATGAGTCCTTCCCTGATCATTGTATTTGAATTGCAAAACCCTCCGCCCCAAACTTTCCCAGTCCTCCTTCCCAGCTCTAGTTTTCTCCTTAGCCCCTGTCAATATCTAATATACAATGTATTACTTTCTTGCCCCCCCCCCATTAGAATGGAAACTCCCTGAGGACATGTGTTTTGTGTATTGTGTACACTATCACATCCCAGTATCCAGAACAGTGTTTGGCACATTGTAGACTTTTGGTGAATGTTTGTTGAATGAATGAATGAAATAATCTCTATAAGCCTCACTCTTTCCATTTGTAAAGTTATTAGAGTTATAAGGAAGATTAACCAAGACATTCTGTGTAAAAGCATATTAGATAATGCCTGGAAAATAATAAGTATTTCATGTGTCCATTCATTTGTGTTTATGATCTAATACATAGATCTGTCAATAAGTTGTCTATAGATAGGGTGACCGTATGTCCCACATTACGCAGGACTGTCCCAGTGTATGCCTGTTATCTAGAAATAATTATTATCAGCAACTTCTTTTACAAGTGCCCTGATTTGGATGATAAATTATATGATCACCCTATCCAAAGATAAATCATGCATGTGAATTGTCCTTTGGGCAAAAGAGTTTATCTCATACCACATAACCTGAGTTATAGCAAAACAAAACAAAAAAGAAACTCTTCTAATTCATTAATGTTTAGGTTAATTGTAAGATATGAAGATTAGAGGTTAATTTGGCAGGATAGGAGAAAAGAAAAGATTGCTGACTGTTAACATAAAGAGGATATTAGCAATCTTCTAGTATCTAGTAATGCTTAGGTGGCCTGTCTCTGAATTCAGTACATGTGGGTTCAAACTCCAGTTCCAACACTTCTTATCTGTAAACCTCTGGGCAATTTGAGCCTCTATTTTCTCATCTGTGTAAAAGGGATAGTAATAGTACTCATGGGTTTCACGTAAGATCTTAAAGTGAATATAGCCTCTAACACTGTATCTGGCATATAATAAATACTAAATAAGCGCTAACTACTGTTAGTGTTGTATGGTATAAAGCTTTCAGAAGTAGTATTATTGGTTTCCTTTGATCCTAAAGCAGCAAAGCATAGTTCTACAATGCAACTGATTATCTAAAATATTAAACAATTGGCTAAAACTAGATGAAATTGTCCAGCTTCCATAGTGTGTAGTAATCTGTTTCTAACTCAACCTATTTTATATCATTTCTTTAATAAATTTTATTAAATAAAGTACCAGCTCTGTAGTATTAATAGTTTCTGCTGTTTTTATTTTCTATACAGGATCCTGAATGTAATGGGTGATCAGTAAATATTTGAAAAAGCCATAAATGATTATTCTGAGACAGATAGGCAAATCATAATTTTGAGACTTTAACAGAACTTCTGTCTTACCATTGTTGGGTGGCACAGTGAACAATTAGATAATGAAATTCAAGCCTTTACTGTTATGTAGCTTCACCACTTAAAAATTGCCAGATTACAGTAACTTTTAATAATAAGTTATTTGGAATTTTTACTTTCATGGTAATTTACACCTTAATGTGTAGCTGTGATCTACAGCAGTACCTTGCTTAACAAAAAGGAAAAATAAGTCCCAGGTAAATTAGCTGCTAGAGATAATATTAGAGCCCAGCTCTCTTCGTTTCAAGGCCAGAATGATTTTGGCTTTTTCCTTTAATGTCTATCTGTCTTTAATCATAGTGATGTGATTTAAGAGAGTATCCAATTATTTAGTAGTGTCTTCTATAGTAAAGGAAGAACTAGTTTAGAAGATATCTTGGGATTTCACTTATTCCATATCAAATATCTGTTGGTTTTTCACACATTTGTAATAAAGTTTTTACCAAAATATATTTTATAAAAAAATAATTACTAGTAAGAGCTTGACATTTTTATTATTAAAATATTCTAATGAAAATTAGATTCTAGGGCTATTAGATTAATTTTATAATAAAGCTTATTCTATTAGTTTCAAAGGCAGAAATGATACTGTTTTAAGTTAAATTACAGAACTTCCATTATTTCCTGGATACTATTTTCATTTTCTGGTTATTCCCAAATAGTTACAAAACTTAATTTGCATAAGCAATGCAACTAACAGCTTTTTCTCTTAAGTTTTTCAAATGTTTATGAAAGGCACTCTTCAGCCATTATCTGCTAAAATTATGTATTCTGTTATCATGTGTCTATAGTTACTTTATGTCATTTTTTATAATCTTGAAAAAATGATGTGTTACTTTGGTTTGCTCATATCCTTTGGAGTTGAAGTAAGATTAATTGAAAGTATCAGGAATAGTCTGTGACTGATTACTGGGTTCCTTGACATATGATGGAGAACCTTCACTATTGCATTGGAATGAGTTTATCTATTATGCACCTTCTGTTATTCTTTTGGTTTCTCAAATATGGTGATTACTGTCAAGATCTACAGAAATTTTAGGAGTAGACACTAGAATGGTATTTTTTCCATATTAACTTAACTCCTTAAAAGTCTTTAGTTTAACTATTTTGAATTTTCCTGAAAATATTTTTCTAAGAAGCATGATGTCTTTATTTATATAATTATATCCATTCTATAGAACCATATTAAGATGCTTTTAAGGGAGAAAGACCATGTCAAACAGTTACTCCTCTTATAATAGTTTTAAGTTATAATAAAGTTTAAACTGAACTGGAAACATCCAGAGCCTGTAGAAGTTAACGAGAAAAAAATCAGATTTAAAGGGATGTAACATCCCAGTTCTTTAATCTGCTATTTGCAGAAAACTAAGAATTCATCAGATACCAAGAGGATGTTATGCAGAAATACAGAATAAAATTTAGAAGGATCAGTTCTCTGTAAAGTAAATTCATGTTAATGGCATGCACATAAAATTCCATTATTCTTAGTAAGCTATTTTCATACCTGACATCTAGATTTTATTACTGAAGGTGACATGAAAATTAGCCTAATTTCAAGAGATTACCATCTACCTGAAGAGACAAATGATGCATTAAAGAGACAAAAGATGCATTAAAATATATTGATCAAAGATAAGAAACAATACAAATCGGCTTATGTTAAATACAGGACATGTACTGTTGACTAGTAGTTTCCAAACTGATACTATGCAACAGAGTCACCTAGATATTTTTTTAAATGCATATTCCCAGACCTCATCTGAGTTTATTGACTTAGAAATTCTAGGTCTTAAAATCTATAATTAAAAAAAAATTTTCTCCAAGTGATTCTAAGGGATAGCCTCAGATATATAGATACATAGTTTTAAACCATAAATGTTGCATAAATATGCATAAGTAGTTGGGATAATTGTGGAATGCTTCATGGAGGTAGTGGATTTGAGACTGTGATTTGAAAAGAGGCAAGGCATTTGGAAAAGACTAATATTGTGAGCACAATTGTAGATGTGAGAACAGAATTGTACGGGTATGATTAGTCTATAATAGAGCAAATAATTCCTAAAGCAGAGAGTTGGAAATTAAGGTTGAGGAGGTGGATAAATGCCAGCCTGGAGATTCTGGGATGCTGAGCTTTATCTTATAGGCAATGGGGAACTCAATAACCAAAGATTTTTGTCCAAGGAGATTATATAGGTAAAGCAATTTTGAAAGAATACATATTCAGTGTTAATATGTGGGACGGATTGGAAGGTTGGGGACTAAAGACAAAGCAAACAGTGACTAGGCTTGAGGTGACGAGGGTTTGTGCAGAATGCTTCTTGTGCAAAAACATAGGAAGAAGAGCTGGGACCCATGGTGATAGTAAAGGAAGAATTGACAGCAGAGTGTGATCATAACAATGAATGACCTGGTAAAATACAAAGGGGAAAAAAAAACATTACAAACCTCATGCCTGTCTATCTAAAAAGTGACAATCAGAAAGTATTTACCAATTTTCAATTAGAATACACCAAGATCATCTCTTTAAATAGTTCTAATTCTTTAGAACTATTTAGCCAAATATGGTTAAATCTTTACTGTATAGAAAATATGACTAGTAAATAAATCATGATTTTCAGAAACACAAGCACATTCCCTCTCTCACATGTAATTTTGATACCATAAAATGATTGTATTATCTCAGTCAAATAAGCATCAACTTATTTGTGTAACAAATTAAATCCAGTAATATATAGGGACCCGACAGACTTCTCCAATAAAAGACCATTGTACATCGTATATGTTCTTCTTTGCAAAGTATCTTACAAATGAAGACAAACTACATTTAGCTGAAATGCAAGGAATCCATTAAAAGGGTATTTCATTAGAAAAATCCAGATTATCAAATATTTTTGTTAGCACAATATTGGATGTCATGTACTCTGCCAAGAAATAGTCGTTATTTCAGTTACACATCAGGTTGATAAGCCATGTTGATATTGTTGATAAACATTTTAAGGCCAGAGCAAATGGAGTAGCGGAGTAGATCGACTATGAAAAGAATCTAACTCCACGATTGGGCATATGCTAACTCTTGAGCATCAGTGACTAAATTAAAGAATCATGAATCAATTATTTGTTGCAAACTAGATATTAGAACTTTAAAAACTGTCTGCCCAAGTGCAATATTGGTATCATTCACTCTCATTCCCTCCAAGTCATAGTCTCCAACTTTCTTTATCCTTCTTTACTTGCCTATATCCTTTGCTGCCCAAAGCTCTTCTTTAGGTCAACCAGAGGTTCTGAACAGCATTGTGCCCAAGTTATGAGCATCAACGTTTCTGACCCATGTTTTGCACCAACTCTGGATGTTGTGGCTCATGTTCAATTTTAAGAAATATAGGGAGAAGGTGGCTCACGGCCTAGAGAAGGGAAACAGCAAAAAAGACTTGTAACAAACCTTATATCTCTCCTAGTGCTCAATTACCTGTGGCAAAGGAATGCAGTCCCGTGTTATCCAGTGCATGCACAAGATCACAGGAAGACACGGAAATGAATGTTTTTCTTCAGAAAAACCTGCAGCATACAGGCCATGCCACCTTCAGCCCTGCAATGAGAAGATTAATGTAAATACCATAACATCACCCAGGCTGGGTAAGCAGACCAAAAAGGAGATGTTTTTTGAGAAACATAGAAGTGCTCATGGCTTCTCCTATTTTGCATATCACTTTAAATCTTAGTTATAAATCTATACTAATTAGTTTGGTTCTGACTAAACTGGATACATTTAACTATAGTTTAGTCCAAATGGTCAGGTGGGTAAAAAATCCTAAAGAGTAAACTACTTTGATTCCTGAAACTGTCTACTCAGAGCCCAACCCTGGAAATATGAATGCCACACCACCCAAGGTCGTCTTATAAAGGGTTGAAGAATGTAACCACATTTTGGGTTCTAACCAGTCCCAAGGCAGAGCTTGATAGTAATTCCATAGACATTAAGGTAATATCTGTGGAAAGGTGAGGTTGTGGTATACCTTAGATCTCTCCATTGTTAATAACTTTCCTTGTGATCCTGAGTATAAATTATCCTTTGGAGAGATATAGAGTTAAAAATGGCTTTGAAGAAGAAGGGGGGGCTGGCCCACTGGCGTTGAGGTTAAGTTCACGTGCTCTGCTTTAGCGGCCCAGGGTCCGCAAGTTCAGATCCTGCACACAGACTGACACACTGCTTGTCAAGCCATGCTGTGGCGGCATCCCATGTAAAGTAGAGGAAGATGGGCACGGATGTTAGCCCAGGGCCAATCTTCCTCAGCAAAAATAGGAGGATTGGCAACAGACGTTAGCTCAGGGCTAATCTTCCTCACACACACAAAAAAAGAAGAATGGGTGCATGGATCTACACCACCGAACAAGAGGTACCATTTTTGTCATGTTTAAGGATATAATATTAAATACAAATGAGTACTAGTAACATTGATTTACATAGTTTTTTTATGTTATAAAATGCTTTAATATATATTCTCAATTCCTGTTATTCAGTCTAACCCATCATCAAGAAGTAGAATTTGTATTTTATGTAAATATAGCCTGCACTTGCATAACAAATATTTATGAATGAATTAGCCTTTATTTCTGTGGCAGTTAGTGGCTTTTAACAGCACTGCTACCTGGCTGTCATTGGATTAATTTATGTTTAACACCTTCCGTTTTAATCTGTGTGTATAAACTCCAGGGAACAATTTAATCATACAGAATAATATTGCCAAAATGCAAGGAGCTAAATTGTCATAGATATTTTTCCAGGCATAAGATTCAATCAAATGGAAAAGTTTGGTTCTTCATGGAAATAGAAAAATTCTCTTTTTTCAAGCCAAATAATTAACATTTCTAAGAAATAATCAGTTCAAGTAGAATTAAGACTAGTTAAGACAAAAAGTTAAGCAATCCTGGAGCAGATGCACTAAATCCATGTATTCAAAACCAACATAATTCTTTTCTCTAGCAATTACTTGGAGTCCTTCTTGAAATATCATGTGGCAAAAAGTAATGGATTAAAGAAGAATTTAATTAAAATTGCATTTTCTCTGTTTATCATTCCTTGAAGGTATATCTCCAAACACAGAAGCACAGTGGTTGGAAAATCTGAGGGTTTAAAAAGTAAAATAATGAATCCTATTAGAATCGTGGCAAACGAAAGAATTGTAGCAGGACTGACTTTTATTATACAGGCCAGAACACACTATTCCTTCAGAAAAAATGAGGCCAAATCTACATGACCAAATGTTCTATACCAAGTTCTCATTTCAAACACTTTATTACTATAAATTTCAATCACTTTTGATAATTAGCTTTGATTTTAAAGATGCCTGAAATAACAATCCCCAGACATCCCACCTAGACTTGTCTGCTCTCTAGGAAATGAGGAGTGTGAAATAAGTGTGAGCATATTTTTGTTTTGCTATTTCTTTGCAATTTCATCCATGGCAATACTTATTAATTTGCATTTCCATAAAGGTGGACATATTGAACACATTCATTTTTCTTTTTAATCTTCTCAACTAAAAATCCAAAAGGAGCTTAAATGAAAGGCATAAAATTGAACCTTAAAAGCCATTTGAAGTTTAACTCATTGAATTTGGGAAATCTATTTTTAATAAGTCTAAAAAAGCCCATAAGTAAAATCATTATTCATTCACTTTGCTCCTTTATTATAATATGTGTGTGTGTATGTGTGTGTGTGTTTATCTCTGTCTTTTAAGTTCCAGAAGGTAATATAAATGAGGCAAAGTGAGGGTACAAATCCCCCCACTTAAATGATTGCTCTTGGTTTCTACTCACGACACCTAGGATATCTACATGTACTGAGTTCCCTGTGTTCTGCTCCACAGCTGCTCTGACTTTCAAGTGCCTGGGAGATCAGTGGCCTGTGTACTGCCGAGTGATACGTGAGAAGAACCTCTGTCAGGACATGCGGTGGTATCAACGCTGCTGTGAGACGTGCAGGGACTTCTATGCCCAAAAGCTGCAGCAGAAGAGTTGACCTCTAGCACACTGGCTGGCTCACAGCTCTTTGCAATTACATTATTTATAAACACACACACTAGCATGTTTTTCAGACCAAATATTATCAGATTACATATAATTTAATCAAATTAATTTATTTTTTTGCCTGCCAAACATCCGGTATGGTGTTTGTTTTGGTTATACAAACATTTTGATTTATACTCTATGGCTTCATAAATAATTTTATATGAATAAGTTGGATCCAGTTTCCGGAATAAAAGTAAAAAGGGGGAAAGAAACCCAAGATCATTAGGCTTTAAAAAAACATTTTTTTTTAAGTTAGGGCTGTCTCTAAGGTGCTACTCTCTCCCCACCAATACCATTGAGTTATCCAGAATGTATACTAATTTAGCGTAACAGTTTGGTTATATATGGAGAGAAATCATTTTTGTTCTTCGGTGTCCTGATGCAGAATTAGCCCATTTTCTGTAATCTGCAGGAGATGTGTAAACATAACAAACCTCATAGTGTTGAACAGGTTTTTAGAGAATGTATTATGAATTTGGTTCAGATTTAGAGCTATCCATAGGAAAAATTCTACTGTAATTATAACCTTATTTTAATAATGGAAAGGAAAAGTCAAAATATAGACTTTGATCATGTTCATGAACATGTACTTGAACACAAGTATTGTAACAATGAAACACTGTAATGATTTACACTGAATCACCATTGCACTGTTGATATAGTGTAGAGAAACCGTTATAGAAATGGTAACATCCTACAAAAATGTGTATTATTTTAACATGTTGTCATTAGAGTTTAGCTTTTTAAAATATTTTGAACAAAGAAAACATTGATCCACCCATGTCCTTGTATCATTTTAGCAGATTTATAAGAGTATAGTACTTAGCCTCACAAATCATAATGAGAAAATTTACTAAATATTTTTCAGTCTTTTCCCTAGAACAAGGAAAAACAAAAAGCTTATAATACTGTGGTAGTTTCATTGTGTTTTTTCCTTTTAAAAATTAAAATGTTTTACAATTCTGTGAAACGTTAAAAAACCAGCTTAAATGTTTTCTTGTGAGAAAATATTGTACATGATTCACATGATTTCTTAGATTTTTCAATAAAATACGTGAAACTTCCTGTTGGGAGGCACTTCTTCATAGGTCTGTCACATTGGCACATGTCTTGGCACTGTCTGCTTTTGTTCTGGAGTATATTCTAAGGGCTATTTGTATAGTGAACAGCCTTGGAAGATAAAGATAGTGTCTCTGAAGCAAAGGACAGACACGCGTCTCATTATGAAAGTTTCAGGTTCCCTAAAATCGGAGTCCTCTCCTGTAATACAACCCTCTGCATGTGCAGGTATCAGCTGGCTCTCTTCACGTCACCCTGTGGGAATTGGGGCTCACGGGCTGCAAGAACATACTGATTCTCTGGCTACTGCTATTGCTGTGAGTTATGAAGTCCTTTGTCTCTAACACAGGAGTGTTATGTCTTCTGCCAGGAAAGTGTAGCAGGCTAACTTGATAGATTGCAAGTAGAGTAAAAACCACAAAATCTTCACTCTTCTTGACACTTTCTTCATTAATATTTTTCACCTTCATTTTAATATGGGGGCATTTTGTTTCTAGATTGTCTCTTAGTTTGTATATCCTTTAATTTAATTGCTGAGATATAAAGTTAACCAATATCAATACATCTTATGTAAGATAGTAGTGAAATGAGAGAGGGAAGAATTACATAGGAAGAGCAGACAGTCTCAATCCATCCCTTGATTCCTGAATCCATGAATCTAGGTGGAAATATCACCATATGTTGGCTGATAAATCAGACCATGTACAACATCTTAGAGGACCTCCAAAATGTTTTCACCCAGCTCGTGTCAGAACTGAATATTAAAAGAAAAAAAGACATTGCATCATTCTGTTAGGCCATCTACTTCAGGGTGATGGGGAACATTTTAATACCAGAGATTTACATGAGCGTGAGCCCAGTGCCACATTTTATGTGCTGTTTTTTGAGTTCCCTGAACAGACGCAATATTGTATGGAACACCATAACAGTGAGTGAGGCATTTGGTAAGTTCACAGATGGTGTTTTGGCAGAAATTTCGCAGTCTGGGAAGGCAAATGCATATTCGGGGTAAGTGGCTATTTTTATGAGAACAAACCCCTGCCTGTTTTGTGATAGAAGTGAGCTAATATAATCACACTGCAGTCAAGGTTGTGGGCTGTTCTCCCATAGAATGATGCCATATTGGGAAATAGCGTCTCCTCTGCTGTTGTTAGGTTGAGCACTCAGCAGTGACTGTAGCTAGATTGGCCTTGGTGAGTGGAAGTTCATGTTGCTGAACCCATGCATAATCTCCATTCCTGCCACCTTTGTCTCTTTGTTCCCGGGCCCACTGGGCAAGGACAAAGGTGGCTGATAAAAGAGACTGGCCAGCATACTCAGAATTTGTCATCTCATCCACCTGATGAGTGAGACCTCTCTCCTGAGGGTGCTCTTTGGTGAGCAGTCAAATGGAATGTAAGTATATAGGTTACTCAAGGAGGTCTGTCCACATGCCTTTTCCTCGGAACTCTCTTTTCACCAAGTTTCAAATCATCCTTCTTCCAAGTCCTTGCCAATCCAGCCAAAGTACTCTGATGGCAGTATGATTACATTAGCTCACTTCTGTCACAAAACAGGCAGATATTTGTTCTCACAGAAATGGCCACTTACCCTAATATGGATTTGTCTTCCCAGCCTGCAAAGTTTCCGCCAAAACACCATCCATGAACTGACCAAATGCCTTGTTCACTGATAGTGTTCCACGTGATATTTTTTCTCTGCAGGGAACTCATGATGGCAAATAAAATGTGGCACTGGGCTCACGCTCATGTAAATTAAAATGTTCCCCATCATCCTGAAGCAGATGGCCTAATAGAATGATGCAATGTCTTTTTTTTCCAATATTCAGTCCTGGCACCAGCTGGGTGAAAACGTTTTGGAGGTCCTCTAAGATGTTATCTACGGTGTGATTCATCAACCAATATATGGTGATATTTCTACCTAGATTCATGGATTCAGGAATCAAGGGATGGAACTGAGACTGTCTCCTCTTCCTATGCAATTTTTCCCTCTCATCTGATTAAGTTTGTGATATTTCCACGTAATTCTCCAATACTGTCTTCCGCACAGAACAATAGGAAAAAAAAAATGGAAATTTACTGTTCCTGCATCCTCAAATCCTTCGTAGTAGGTGTAATTCAGAAATCCCTCCAGGAATGCAGTATTGATTTAGTTTCCAATTTTAGCATGTAGAGGCAGTTCTAGGGGCTTCCATTACCATTACTACCATATGAGCCCTCATTCTACAGATCATGGAACCAATAAGGGGATCAGGGGTACTGCCAGTTTCTGAGTATTTCTATTCCAAGTGTGCCTTCCAGAATTAGTAAAATAACTATGAGGTGAGTTCAGGAACTCTTGGGTCCACTACGAGACAGATTTAAGCCAAAACTGATTAAATTATATGATTTCCATAAGCTCTTGCTCTGACTGGGGGACTACAGTGGCAATTTAGGGTTACCAGGAATTAGTATTGGTTTAGAGCCAGTAATCCAGTAATCATCAAAAGTCTGATTATTTCCCTTTCCCCAGTAAATGGTTCCCATCAGGGAGGACTGGAAGGTAGATTTATGGTATGAATTTTGGACAGTGTAGCAGGATTCTTCCTCAAAGAGATCTAGCCTCCCCTTCATTCAAAGAGTTCTGGGTCTGTGAACTCACTCTCTCATATGGAAATTGATTGAGGGAATGCAATTCCCTGGTGTGGTGATTCAAATCAGACTTCTTTTCACTGAGTCTAGAGATTTAATGCTTATACAAATTAAGTGAGACTTTAGTAGAATGCCCATCTATTTCAGTCCTATGGACTCCATGATCAGTTAGCCAATACTAAAAATCTTCGAAGGTCAAACCATTCCCGTTATCCCTTTGACTCTGTTGTGTTTTATGGTAACCATTCCCAGCTGGCAGTGAAATGCAGCCTTTGGGTTCCTGCTATTATGGATTTCCATCATCCTTGTTACATTCAAGAAGTCCAGTTCTATGGCAGCATTTCTCAATGTCATTACTGGTTTTCAGAGAATGGCCACTATGAGCTTCTTTAAAGATTCCAATACTGCCTTCACCAATGTATTTTTCAAAGCCTTAGTAAAGGGAATGCCCTCTGAACCTTCTTAGGGGACATATTTAATGGGTGGGTGAGCACATCTATCATATTAAAACCAATCTCCTTAGAAGTTTGTATATATTACATTATAGCAAGGAGGTTTGGGCATTTCAATTTAATTCAGAGTGAACCACCATTGGGTATAGTTTTCAGCCAGATTGTTAAGAGTTCCTCCCAGCCACATGAACTAGCACTTTGAGTCCAGAATCTCTACATAGTGAACCCTTAGCAAAAACATTTAGGCTAATACAACATATTCTTTCCACCCTAATATAATCACTGTTAAGAAACATCCCCATATGTATCCCTTGGATTTCAGTTAATATAGATTGGTAAAATCTTGCAATTCCTTTGGCATGTATGGTAACACCTCAGAAGTCACACTTTTTACCTGGTCTCCTTGGATCTTCCAGGACTGAAATCTGGGTATGGATGCAGAAGACATAATAGATGGTGAGACATCAGCAGTGCACTTTAAAAGATTTTATTTAAGTCAGTTATGGAAGCTTTCTAGTTCCCAACTTAGACCCTGAGCTGTGAATTTAAAACCCCAGGCTTATCATTCTCTTTCTCTAAGTTCTCCAGCTCATTTAGAAGCAATGAATCAACTCCACAGTCATTATTCTTTTCTTTTTTTTTTTTTGTTTGCACAAAAACAAAAAAGTTTTAATGCAGTAGGTGACTGGTAACCCAGAGCCTTGCTTTCTATAGGCACTTCACTCTGGGTACCTATAGATGAGAATTTAAATAACTGTTTTGCCACTGTAGGCCATGGATGACCAGGGTCCCACTTACTACTGGAAATACAGTCATTAATGCCTATAAGTCTAGTCAGATCAGATAACTAATTCCAGATTTCATTTTTTAAATTCTGTTTTTGGAAACACTTCTGGTACCAATAAGTGAGGGTTCAATCAGAAGAGCAGTGTTGGAGTGTTATGGAATAATGGATTTGAATTCACACAACTGCAGGAGGAGCTGGAAAAGTGAAGGACCATAAGAGGAGTTGGGGGATCAGAGGAGTCACCAACCAATCTGAGCAGCCAGGCACAGCCAGGTAAGTATGACTATGAAGGGGTAATTTGTATAGATGTCTATGGAATGCTGTTGCCATTGTGTAGCTTCCTCCTTTGTAGGTCCACAGCCAGATATCTGGTAGCGGATATGAGTTACCTGATGGTCAGCAGGACCAGCAGTTGGAAACAAGAAATGGGCATGGAGGTCAAGAGAGCAAAGGCAATCTAGAACCTGCCAAGCTCCTATGCCTGCCTGTCTCTGCATCTGATTGCAAAAAAGACTTTCAGATTAATGAACGCTGCTTCCATTTTGTGTTCCAAATCTCATGCAAGTTCCTCTTTTGACCAATCTTAACCCAGAATCACATGAAGAAGGGGATTGGGAAATGCAGTTTGCTTTTTAACTATAGATGGCTAATATGACTTTAATTTTCTTTTTTTTTTCCATTTGCTTTATATCAGAGACAACTGAAATGAAAATTCATGTTCTTATGCACTCTAAAAATAACAGTGAACCTTTCTTAAGAACTTAATATATGCTAAGCATTCTGTTAACCACTATACCTATTAAACCTCCCAGCAACCTTGTAAGCTATTATTAGTATCTTCACATGATAGCTGAGGAAACTGAAGCTCAAAGAGATACAGTAACTTGCCCAAGAACACAATGTACCTGGATGTAATAGAGCCACTCTGACTCCAAATTCTGTGCACTCAATTACCCTGATTGCCTCTTTTGTTTACCTAATTTGAAAATGTTTTACAATAGATGCACGGGATTTATAAGCTAATCACAGCCTCTTTGTAATCAAAACTCTCCAACTAATTTTCAAACTTTCTCAGATAATTTGAAGAACCCCAACTGTTCATCTTGACATTGTACAGGCTTTTCAGCTGGAAATACTTTCAGGCATTTCAGCTGGTTATTGGTAGAATCTAGAAAAAGAAAGAAAGAGGGGAGGGGAGAGAGATTGAGGGAAGGAAGGAAGGAAATAGGAGAGAGGATTAGAAGAAGAAAATAAAGTTAGTTAATATATAGATAGTTTTACCTACTGAACCATATTTAATTCTGTTTTTACAATTCTCATGGTTCAAAAAACTATAATTCTAGGTCCAAATCCAAGGGGAAATGATACTTTTATAAAAATATACTATAAAGAAAGAGTGCAAATGATTACCTGCATGGTAAGGGTTAAGAAACCCAGATATCCACATTTCCAGAAGATTATCCCTGCAATATAACTCTTTATTTATATTTATTTATACCATTTGTCACTCTAGAATGAAAGTATTAATGACAGAAAAGAAATAGAAACCCTAAGCCAGAATTTGTCCAATTACTATGGTAAATTTCTTGAAGAGTTAAAAGGAAAACAATGAAATGAGTGTTAGGTGATCAAATAAATTTGGAAAATGCCTGCGACTGCATTAACAAAATAAACTTCTCAGAGTCTTCAGTGTGAGTTTGTGCATTATAAACTACCAAAAAAGAATACAGAGTATTTTATAAATATTTTTGGCAATGGAATCCTTTTTTCACTGAGCATGGTTGATTGGAAAACAGAGCACTAGGCCATTTTTTTAAATCAAATTTAATTGGATTATCAATTTCCAGCCAGAGTAGAGCTCTTCTTAGGGCTCTGGAAGAGGCAAGAGTCATCATTATTTGTTGAGCAAAGGGCTTCATGAGGATTTTCAGACATGACTCATGTAGGGAAGGAAACATCCAATAGGGCTGCTCTTTTATAATGTATCATCTAGTGTAGGGGCTCAAAAGTATGAATTACAGTACCAAACAAAAGATAGTAAGATGAGGGTATAAACAAATCACTCTAAGATTTCAAAGAAGGGAAAAAATCATTTCCCATACTAGGGAAAATATGTAAAGGTTTTGTGAAAGGTATCAGCGATGGCCCGTGAAAGAGATTAGGAGGTGGTCAACAGCCAGGATTGGGAAGAATTTTTTCCAGGCAGAAGGACTGACATAAGCAAAGGCTCAGTTTTGATGGTGGGTTGGGGAGGATGGCCAGTAGCAGGAGAGGGAGGAGAAAGCTTGATTTTGGGATTGTCAGTCATGTAGGTTACCTACAGGGATAGTAATGAGAAATAAGAAGTGATGGTTTGGGGGGTGAGAGTAAACAAAGGATGGTAGGAGAAGATGGAAAGTCTGAGATTAAACTTGTAAACAGAAAGGGACAGTATACAACCTTCTGGGCATCTAGAGCATGGCGAAGGGATCTAAAGGAAGGACGCCTAAGGAAATCTGAAGACTCATTTCATCTACCTCATACTTTGGCTAAGGAAAAGGCCTAATCAAATATATTTGGATCTCGGTTCTGTGTCTCTACTTGCCAATATAGAGAGCCAAAGAGAAGTAAGGTTCTTCTTGAAGATGTGTGTTATTCCCCAAAGAATCTTTTAGGAAAAGCAAACAGCCTGAGAAATATTTGTTCATTAGATGTATTCTGGCAGCAACTAGAAAAATCCAGAAAGTACCAAGCACATGCACATACACATAATACACTTGATTCTTGAAACATTTGTGTTTAACTGTTTTGTTGTTAACTGTCATTATGAAGTACCTCTTTCTTTCTCTGGTAAACATATTGATAAAACCACCCAAATATATTTCAAATATTGTAAGACAGTGATAGAGTTTGGGTCCAAAAAATTCTATAGAAAACGTTGATTGTTTAATCCAGTTTTACAACTATAAGCAAGATAGATGATTTTTTTTAACACCCTCATGCTTACTGCTGTAAAGAAGGTAAGTACTCTTTAGTGTCTTGCTTGATTCGAGAACATCCTGGCTGCTGATTCTTGTAAACTATACGGCACTCTTCTGAAATCTGATGCTGATACATTCCACATGTAACCCCTATTATCTTGAAAGAGAAACCTTTCTGCTGAATCAGATGGGTTAGAGGTGCAAACATAACAAACAACCTATGTCTTTTAAAAACTGCTGATGTGTCTATCCTTTGTCTTCTCACAAGTGGGAAGGTTTCCACTTTCTCTAGATGGAAGTCCATATTCTTCCAGTGAGAAGTATGGGTTGCCTAAGGCAGAGTGTCTTGTAATGAGAGAGCTTATCTCCATTAAAGTCATCATCACTTCCTGGCTTAATACACTGTCCATAGCCTCACTCCCACCTTGGCTCTTTGAACAGCAGATGGGTTCACTTAGGACAGCACGTCATCCAAACCCAGCAGCCATGTTCCCCTTTGGTTCCAACTGTACTGTGTGAACACCAAAACACAGTGTAGGAGTTAATACAGCTAGGAACAGAGTCAAAGGAACCTCAGATAGTAAATGGGTCAAGGCAGTAGGTTGGGGCATTAAATTACTGTAGCAAACTATAAAGTGAATTCTTGCATTTCCCTACTCAGACTGAAGCTGACAACCTAAATGTGGTTAGGTTTCACATGAGCCTGAGACTGGGAGTCAAAACGAGAAGAAACAAGATCCTGTGTATCACATGTGAGGCTGCGTAGGCAGGGCCAAGTCAGCTGTGTTAGCTCAGCAGTGTTCAGAGAGAGAAATTAAGTAATGTCTCTCTACAGGTGACTATTTCATGCGCTCCAAATTATGGACTCTGACGCTGAAATTCTGGCAGCCATTATCCAAAGAACAGTTCCTCTTAAACTGTTATTTTTGACTCTGTATGGAGAGACATTAAGTGCTATGCATATCTGATTTCAGCATCCTATTAAATTTAATGAGTGTAGCCCCATCTGTCCCATTCAAGCACCCTATATGCTTATGTGTGTTTGTGTGTAGGTGCATGTGTTGTGGGAAAGGTAAGGCAGGGTGCTTCATTGTTCCCATGTGTTGGTGGGTCATTTCAGGGTGGCTCCTGAGTACTGCTGAGAGACCTGGTTTCAGATGCCGATCGGAGCATCCTCAGGCTCATTAATAATGGACAGGTCTGACAGGAGCAGCCTCACTTGTCTTTGTTTTCCACCATAGATGAAGGGAGAATGGATCTCTCTGTTTTGCCAAATAACAACCATCCTGACAAATTCCTGCAGCTCGATGTAAAGTCTTTAATGAGGAACTCAGCCCTTCTCCAGGCCAGTCTGGCGAGGTTTCCAGGTGGGAATTATCCTGCCGCACAGCACTGGCAAAACCTTGTCTACTCACAGGTAAGATCTAGGAGCACATAAATGTGGGGGCAGGGGCTCATTTCTTTCTTGCTGTCTGCCAGTTCATCATTTGTGCAATAAGAAGGCTATAGGGAACAGAGTACAAGGTAGCTGCTCACTCTTGCCATATAGAAAAGGTCTTTCTTCCTTAACATAAGGAGACTTTCTCTGATCGCTTTATAAAATATGTGAATTCTCCTGCCCTTTCATTTCCCTCCGAGCACTAGCTTCTCAGTCTGTCTTCATTTTAAATTTTGCCTAGCCCTCATTTTACTCCTTTCCTTCAAAATTTTTCAAACCAATTATTATATTTGCAAATAGGGCTCTTGGGGGTGGGGGGCGGGGGGGGAACCTACCTCTATTTTTTGGTGTAGTCTAAGCCTAAAGCATCAGAAGCTTACATCGTGGGCTCATAGGCAGCCTCTGAGACAACTGGAGACCTTGCTTCTGCCTCATTTAGACTGGCTCCCTTTCACTTCATGCAGAGAAGACTCAGACAGCAGAACGTGGAAGCCTAATGATTGAAGGAAAGAAAATAGACAGAACTCTCCACCTTGGAAAGGTGCTGGCTATTATTTTAGATACTCTTATTTTCCATAGGTGTCCATGTGGACAAGATGTAACAATCAGACCTTCAAACCCAAGGCTGACTTTATTTCTTGCTTTCTTCTTTTGCATCCTCCTCCTTCTTGCTGACCAAAAGAGAAGAACAAAACTGTGATGAGTTCCATGTGCTGGAATAAACATAAAGACCCCGACTGTTGCACAGCTCATGAAACAGGAATAATCTTTGTTTTAAGATGTGAGGGCTAATGGGGTTAAGGGTTAGTCAATTTAAAAACAGGAAGAAGCATTTCATTTCAGAGCAGATGTGACTGACCTACAAACCTCTGCAAGTCATTAAATCCTTTGGAGTGGTTCGAATTCCCTGAACAGAAATTTGTTTTCTTTTAAGAAACAGTTGCTATTCATGAGGCCTGATGTAAAGTGACTCCTTTGTGGTGTGTTTGTGAGCTCCCCAGGACCTTTATCATGAGATCATTCAAAATCAAGTACACTTGAATGATTATGTAAGTGTTTCCCCCACCTATAAGCGTTTTAATTTATTTCCATTGTAAGGCAGCTATTATGACAAATGACTTTTTAAAAATTTTGCATCCTTCCCTTTTGTAATACTCAAAACTTTTGCCCGTCAATACACACCTTTTGGTTGTTTTGTATTTTGTTTAGTTTAAGTTAACTGCAATGAAATTTCTCCTTTTTCTTCTTTATTGTTTATCTCATGGAATAAAATGATTCAAAAATCAATTCAGAAAACCTTGGCCCTCCTATGCTATGAAGTTTAGTCTAAGAAAACATATCCAATAAATTCCTTTGAGGTTGGAACACATCGATCTAACATCTTTTGTTTGGTACTGGAGTTGACCTATTTCCTCCATGTGGAACTTCACAGTTTAAAGCTCTGTTGAATGTTGTTCCTAAACCTGAATGCAATGCAAAATTTTGAAGGACATCTTTTTCAACACGCCTTGATGGGTTGAAATGGTTATTCAAGGAAAAATCAAGAAGGTAAAAGTCTGCTTCATATGTCTTTGAATATGTTATTGGTAATTGTAAACTGCAAATAAACTTGATTTAGTTATCCTTTTACCCTAAAAAGAAAGGTTAAAGGTTAAATAACTGCATAAAGTCCAATTTACTATTGAAATAAGGCATGGAGGGGGAAGTAAATCAATTATAAATTTTGATAGTTGGGTAGGTGCAGTACAAATTATGAGTAACAACAATTATATTCACCACTTTAGAATGCAATACGTCAATAAATAATTCTTCTCTTCTTGGCTAGACTTACAATCCAGGAGTGATATATTCATTGGATAAAAAATAAATTTAAGGAAATGGACATACGAAACTTTTAAGTAGCTGTAATGATACCAGGAAGAAGGCACTGAATATACCAGATGTATTGAAGTGTTAGGGATTCATAAGGTGGCAGCTGTTAAATAGTTCTTAATTTAAAACCCTCAGTCTGATGGGGAGACATGAAGCCAATGGGAAGAACATTGAATAAAGAGATTAGAAACTTGGTTTCTTGTCTCAAACCCACAATGAGCCAGTTTGAGAGACATTATGGCCGTTATTTGTTCCATGCCTCAGTATTTCCACTTGCAAAATCAGGATAATTACATATTTCCTTAAAAGTGAGAGCAAATAAAATAATATGAGGTAAAAACAATTGAGAGGGTTTCCTATAAGAGTACAAGAAATTTATATTATTATTATTATCATTTGCCAATATTCCAAAATGTGTTGAAATTACTCTTCCATTAGAATTTGGAAAACAGCAGATAATACCACTTGCATTTTTTGGTTTGTTCTGTGGATGGAGGGAGGGGGGTGTGTGTGTGTGTGTGGATGGTGGTGTTGGGGAATGTAGTCAATACATCTGTCAAGCTATGTAGCTAACTCAGCAGTAGATTTTATGCTTAGATGAAATCCACACAAACTTCAGAGTTGTGTCAGCTTATCCTTTGGTCTCACACCAGCCAGGGGCATGGTGTTTGGGATTCAGACTGCCTCATGGAATGTCAAAGGACTTAACCTGCAAACATTGTCTTCAAAATTGGTGATAACAGTTAAAGATCCCTTCGATCCCAAATATGAAGTTGAATTCTTAAATACGTGTATCATATTTCTAGCCATGATTTGTCTTTTAAGCTTTTCTTAAAATCACATTCCACTTTCAAAGGAAATTCACTAAGTCATTTTTACATGAGCTAAAGCAATACCATGCATATACAAAAGTAAGCACTGATGTTCTCGGCATGCCAGGAGCCCCGGACACTGTCAGTTTCCTTCTGTGCAGATACACAGGTCACCTGTGTTTGCAGGGAGAGAGTACAAGCAGATATTTCTTGATTTTACTATATTTATACTCTTTCTTAAATTATTTCACTAGAGAAAGAAAGAATTTTCACAATAAATTTCATCTCAGTGCAATGAACAAACTTTCCAAAATCTAATGTTTCTGGTTAAAATAATTTGGAGCATGTATCTGATGAAGGCATTTGGAATTGTATTCCAAATTTTTCTTCCAATCTCTTTATAAAACGAGGTAATGAAAGGAAAAAGCTGATTTTTTTTTTTAGTTTAAATGGTAAAATATGTGTTTTCAGATATTGTGGTAGGCCCTTTTTTTTTTTTTTTTTTTTGGTTAGCTATTAGACTTCAGAATCTTTTCAGACTAATCTCTTTGTTACCTTTTCCTGGCTTCCATCACATCTGTTTCAGAACCCAGGAGCATTCCATACTAAATCCGTGAACTAGAGTGAAAGGCGAAGGGTAAGAGGTTGCTCTTCCCTTGATTTCTACATAATGTCATTTCCTGAGTTTATTTCCTAATCACCTTTCCTCGCTTTTTTTTTTTCAGTCTTAAAGCTATCTTTTCCCCTTAAATTCTAATGTCTCTTTTTTTCAATCTCAGGGTTTGGGGGTTTTTTGTATACTATAACTGTATTTCTTTGCAATCTGTGTCTGAACACAATGTCATGCCTTCTCTAAGAATGTCTCTATTCTCAATCATCCATTTACTATTTGAAAAGAACGGCCCTGCATATACCATAGTCTCTCATTTTTAAGCTTATATTTGGGAGATGTTTGTTATAGGACTTTTTGAGGTGCTTAAATGATTATCTGGGAAGTAGATTGAGGAGCATTACTGAGTTGCTCAAGGTTTTACTTGAGCATGATTTATCAAGTTATGCTAAATTTATGCAGTTCACAAAATCTCTCAAAAATTTAGCCTTAGATGATATGCTGCCAGCACAACACCCAAATTGTACCACCATACTTGCTCTCAAACGAGACCCAATGCCTCTGGCCCTAAAGCCTGTACTAAAGACACCATATGTGTTACAATATCACATGTGGGACTCTAGAGCTCTGGTTACATGGAGTGGAAGGCAGGAGATAAGATTCAGACCATGAAGGCTCAGTGAGTGTTACCTGAAATTTTAAATTTTATGCTGAAAATTTTGAGGGCTTGGTGAAAAATTTTAAGCAAGAGGATCACATGATCAAATCTGTGTTTTATAAATATAACCATTCTAGCAATTTGGAAAACAGAATTACTGTGGTCAATGGGGAGCTGGTTGTTAGGAAAAGTTTGTCTGTGTGTCCACGTGTGAAATATACACAAAATGCCTTGTTTGCATTATGATTATGATGGGAATCACATTGTATGTGTAGATCAACTTGGGGAAGATGGAAATCTTTATGATCTGATTCTCCCAATCCATGAACATGATATATATTTCCATTGATTCAGCTCTTCATATGGCCTTCCATTAAGTCTGATAACAGTCCACATAGAAGTTTTGCATACAGTCATTAGGTTTATATATAAATAGTTATGGTACTTATTGCTTTTAAGAATAGAACCTTTTAAATCATGTTTTATAATAAAGTATTACTCCTATATGCTATTGATTATTATATATTGATTTTGAATTCAGAAATTATCTTAAAATCTACTTTATTTTGATTGTAAATAACTCTGTAGGTAATCATGTCATCTGCTGTTTTGGTTCATTGTTTACAACCCCTATTCCTTTTATTTATTTATGTTTTTCTAGTCTTAATATATTGCTTAGGGCTTCCAATGCAATAATATATGAATATTTGTGATTACTGTCATCCTTGTATTAATTCTGAAGCTAAAACAAATGCTTCTAATACTTCAACCATTACGTAAACTGTGCTCTGGAAGTTTTGGACAGATTCTTAGTTTAAGAAAAATTCCCTACTATTTCTAGTTTGCTAAGAAAGTTAGCTTTAAGTATGTTTGAGTATTTTGAAAACCTTTTTGAGAATCTATTGCAAAATTCTGTGTTGTGTTTCATGTTAATGTGGGGAATTACCTTAATCTTCTAACATTAAACCATCCTCTTGGTAAAACAACCTTTTCTGGTATGAATCTGTCTTATCCTGGTATGTATAATTTATACATATTGTAGGATTCTGTTTAGCAATGCTTTATTAATGACTCTTGCATTTATGCTTATAAGGGAAATTGGCCTATAATTAAATTACCTTTTCTTTTACTTACTTCCCTTGCCCGGAGTTTATACCAACTTCATAAAATGAGTTGGGGAATATTCCTATTTTCTGGAAGAGTTGGAGATAGAAATAATCTGTGTAAGAATGTCTGAATGTTAATTACACCACTCCCTTGGCCTAGTATTTTTATATTTGTGTGTGGCTGGAGTAGATTTTTAAACTATTGGTTCAGTTGGTCAAATTGTCACAAGTTCACTAACATTTTCTATTTTTCTCTGTTAATTGGGTTTGATAAATTATATTATGTGGGAAATTGCCCAACTGCATGTAAATTCTTAAAGTTGCTCAGATTATTTTCCTATTACATTTCTTAATCTCTTCTATGTCTCTTCTCACGTTCCCTTTACATTTCTAACATTGTGGGTTTGTATCTTTATGTTTTTCTCCTAAGAAGTATCGCCAGAGATGTTTTCAATCTGTTTAGTTTCTCAAAGATATGGCTTTCAATATTATTGATTCCCTCCATTGTGTATCTGGGGTTTTTTCCTTTGTAATATTAATTGATCTCTGCTTCTGTTTCATTCTGACTGTTTTCTTAGATTTACTCTGTGGCTTTGTTTTAAGGCTTTGAATTGGGTGTATTACCTATTGATTTATTCATTCTGCTTTTATAATATAAGCATATATGCCTATAATATTCCCTCCCAAACCATTTTAGCTCTAGCCAACAATTTTGAAATGTAGCCTTTCTTATTTTCATTCTGTCCTCAATTTTTTAACGTCCATTATTATTTCTTTCATATTTAAATTGAAAATTTCTACAAAATGTGGTATTTTAAAGTATCTCTTTGATATTGATATCAAATTTCTAACTATATTGTCTGTAGTCAAAGAGCCTGAGCCTTATAATACTGAATCTTAGAAATTTGTAAATATTCAATGTATATTTTTAAAAATGAGTATTTTCAATTGTTTAATAAAGATGTCAGTAAATGTCACTTGATCAAATTTTTTACTTGTTTTGTTTTATTGTTCAAATCCTCTTTATCATTAATAATTGTTTTTGTCTGCTTGGTAAAAAATTATATGTATAAATTTCTCCTTGTAATTATCTTGTTTTGCTTTATGTATTTTGAGACTTTTATTAGATGCATACAAGTTTAGAATTTTTATATTTTACTGATGATGCCTACCTTTATTCATTTTCTAGGAACACTCTTTAACACAGTCTTTGACCTAAAAGTTTATTTTGTCTGCTATCTATATACTTTCTTAGTGGTTGGTCAGGCTAAGTCATGTTGTGGAAACAAATATGCCCAAATTCTTAATGATTTAACACAATAAAATGTATCGCTCATTCACACAAAATCTTATGTGGGTGGTATATATATCCTAGGGGGCTTGCTTCCAAGTGAAATCCAGACTGTTCCTTCCTGAGGCTCTGCTATATAAGAATCTCTGTTAGGCCTTGTAGATAGGAAAAGGAGAGAGTAAGCCAATGACCTTTCTAAGGATTTTAGGGGTCAAGCCTGAGTCCTATTAGTCATATGTCCCAATCCAGCTGTTGTATGCCCATGAAGAAGAAATGGGTTTGCTGAGCATCTAGCCAGGCTCTGGCACAGTCTATCATTCTGTTAAATATGTATATAAATACATATCTCATCTTTCCACACATTTCATTCACCCTTTCACTAGAGGTACTAATCCCAAAGTGAACCAGTCACTACATTTAGCAGATGTCCCCCTCCATACTATCCTATAAACTTTGTTGGGCTAGGAACAGGATTACTACAGTAATTCTCCCCTTCTGAATGGGAAAAATGAAAGACACAACAGTCACTACTCCAAAGTAATTCAGAGATCCCACTGGGAGTAGTTTATGTGGGCCTCCTTCCTTGAAGATGGGGAAGATTGATTAGACCATGATTCTGCTTTATAGAAGACCCCCTAATGCACTGTTCTCTATACTCCCTGGTTCCACCTTCTAGGAAGAATCCCCTTGTGCCACATCAAAAGTGGGCCCTCCTTCAAGGCTGTATAGGCTTCAAACTTTACTCCTATTTGGGGATATTTGGAGATGTAGGATTATTGTTTTATTTTGTTTTTAAATTTCAAACAATCAAAAGCTTTTAGGTATAGGCTTGTGATTTCTTTGGCAATACATTTCTTACAAAACTTAGTGTAAGCTATTTATTAACATAATCGTATCTATTTACTTGCAGTCAGTTCTATATGTCAATAAATACACTTAAAAGTTGTTTGAAGGCATAGCTCTTCAATAGACTTTAATGTTTTGCTTTTCTGTCTCCATTTCTCTATCCTTTGGCTCAATGACAATCACCTGGAAGCTGTCGGAATAATAGTTATGAAACCACATTCTTAACACAATCTTTACCTTGAGTCACTTCATTCAGCTCAGAAGTTTTAATTGGCTTTTTTTGGTCAATTTTTTTTTTAGTAGTTCTATGTCTTAGTGTTTGGGATCTATAAACAGTCAGATTTTCAACAATAGGAGGCATCAAATTTCTCTACTCTCTTTCATTTCTTCTTGCAAACATCCAGTTCTTGTTCTAATCTCATCTCTTATATTATACCAATCTTCTGATTTGTGTACATATATACAAGCATTATATGTACATTAAAGCTCTAATTATTTGCAAGTATCTCTCCTAGAGCTACAGATGATTAGATTCCACAGATGACACTTATACCAAATGTTTTTTACTGTATGATATGAATAACCATCAATGCAGCTTCTGATATCCCTTTCATCCCTTTCCACTTCTTGATTGCTAAGCCAATGCTACCCATTTGTGGAATTTCAAAATATCACTTTCTGTATTAGGGAGGATAGGCTTGGCTACACTGTGATGACAAATACTCCACAAAAATATCAGTAACTAAAATGAAAAAAAATTTCTTGCTCATGAAAAGTCTGAGAAAGGGCAGATGGGTATGGGGGGCAGATCTTTTCCAAGCAGTAACCCAGGGCTTCAAGTTCTTTCATCTTGTAGCTCTGCCATCTCAGAACCCTTGCTTACAGTGACACAAAAATAGAAAACGAGGAAAAGTGAGCCAAAAATCTTGTGGGAGATTTCAGGGGCCAGGCTTGGAAATGATCTCTGTTACTTTTGTCCACACATCATCAACTAGAAAAGAGCTGGCTCTGATTTAACTTCAGGACAGACTGGGAAAGGCAGTCATCCTATGTGCTCAGGAAAGGAAAACACAATTTGTGAGCATTTAACCAGTCACAACAACACGCAGCTCTCATTTTTTGTATGTGCCTGCTAAATCTTTTTACATTCTTTTACTCTCATTCTTTCTGAGTCTGTATCTTTTAGGTATTTCTCTTGTAAATATTATATAATTAAATTTAATTTTTAAAACTGATCTGACAGTCTTTGTCATTTAAACAGAGGGTTTAGTCTATTTACATTTAACGTGATTATTTCTAAAATTTTTCTTTCTATTTCCTCCCTACATTCTTTGTTTCTTGTCTTACAGATTGATCAACTTTCCTTTATCTTTTTTCTACGGCTCTACTGATTTAGAAGCAATACAATTATTCTCTACTTTTTAGTAATATCTCTATCCTTTCACTGAAATGATTTCTTAAAATGTCCTAATCAAATATATCTGTGTTAAACTTTTTACTGTCCAGTGTTTTAGTTGTCTCTTATTTTAAAACTCACAAACCAGTTATTATTATTTCTATTTTACCATAATATCAATGCTTGCTTAGATTTATACATATATTTATCAATTTTATTTTTTCCTTTTTTTTTTTGTTTTTTTGCTCAGCATTCCTTCTTGCATCCTAATCTTTCCTTGTAGTATCAATTTTCTTCTTCCTGAAGTATATTTTATAGAGATTCCTTCTTCATTGGCCTATTAATTGTGTACTCTCAGTTTTTGTTTGCCTGAATATATCTTCTATTTCACTTTTTTTATTGAATGATAGTTTACTTACACATAAATGGTATAAACAATGATTGAAGTGTAAAAAGGATAAATGGACAAGGTAATGATTAATACAGAAAAGTCTAGGTAAGCTTTGATGTGTTACTTTTTTAAATAAATATTTTAAAATATAAATTATTTTAGAGTCCGTATGACTAAAATAATGGAATTACTGTTGAGTTTTCTTTTGGTTAATGTAGTCTATCTGGAATGTGGAGTAAAGAGTTGGAATCAAATACATGCTTTTTTTTCTTTCTTAAGCTATTTGAAAAAATTATCAAAATACAAATGAACCTCAACCATAATTATTATTTTTTATCCTTCCATCAAAATTTTAATAATGTTATTCTATTAATTTTTCCTTCACATGTTCTTCAGACATGAAATTGTCATGCAACACAATAGTAAATGGCACCATGTTGTAGGATAAACCTCAAACTTTCAAGAATCTGGTTTAGAATTCAGAGCTTGAATGTTCTTTTTGGAATATAGCTTTGATTCTTTTTACTATCTTTTGTATATTAGTTTTTCAAGGTCTTTATACTTTGTAATAGAGTGTATTATTTTTCTTGACCCCTGAAACTACATTTTCATCATTTACAGAGCTTTCTTATTTAAGAAGCTCAAGGAATAGTCTAACAGGCAAGAAAACTGACAAAGCCAATTTGTCAATGTCAGAGGAATTATCCCTCTTCAAAGATGATCAAAGATGTCTAGCTTGAAAAAAAAACTTGAGTCAGAATTATGCTAAGCTGGAACAATCTAAATTTCATATCAAATTGTTTTTCCTCAATTCAGAAACATTTTTTATGAGGTCATCCATCTTAAAGACAAATGCTAAGTCAAGATGATTTATTATTTCATTGCAAACTTCAGTATTATAGAATATAAATTGATTTTGAGCAGACCAACAACCTAATAAAATCAGAGAAGATCTCCAAGTTGATCTCTAAGTATGTAAAAAATGTATGGATTAAGAAAATTAGGGAAACCTAAGGCCAACAAGAATGCAAATGGTTTTATGTAGATGATTTTTTCTTTTTGGCCTACCAGCCATTTCAGAAGGAAATGATATGCAATATTAGTTTACAACTTAGTTTATAGAAACACATATTTAATGTGACCTATATACCCCAATAGATGCTGAGGGAATCAGTGCATTGATGATCATAAATATGACTCAGAGGATTATTAATTGCTATTGAAAATTCTCTGTTTAGGAAGGCTAAAATACACATTTATTGAAAAATTGCTATAAATTAAGGAAATGTGTCACCAGTTTTTAAGGGTTAAACCTAAGTTTTCTGAAAATAAACTTATGTGGAATTTCTCTCCCATGATGCCCCATGATAAATGAGGCATAACTCTGTAAGCTTTTTGTTTCTTCTCAATTTTATTTGGCCAATGAAAAAATTTCAATTTAAAATTTTTCTACCTTCACAAAAGTTATGTGGTCTTAAAAAAAAAAAGCAAAGTAAAAATCTGAAGGTCAAACCAGACACAGAAAAGCACACATTGTAAGTTTCCATTTGTATAAAATACAAAATGAGTACAAACTGACCGACACTGTTAAATTTGGGATCCTGGTCATCCATGGGCAAGGGGAGGGATAATAACTGGAAGGGAGCTTGAGGTGTGTTGGTAATGTGCTGGGTAATGTCTTGGGTTTATTTGGTTTGTGAAAATTAATTGAGCTATACATTTATGCTATGTGCACTTTTCTATATGTGTATTGTGCTTCAGTAAAAAGGTTTTTAAAAATCTGAAAGTAAATATTAAAGCCATCTAATAGCCAGCTGGTCTACAGACACACATAGGAGAACAATGCTAAGTTAGTCCAGTTCTCCAAGCTGTCTGAAATAGGGGTCCCAAGAGCGCTTTCACGAAAGCCAAGGCGTATCTATAAAATGCCTTTTAATCTTGACTTTGCTGGATTAATACAGCAATGTTAAGTATCATTTTTATCAGTTATGGAATGCACACATAGAAAAGAAGTAAAATGTCATTAAATCACAATGCAAGTGAGTGGGAAAAAATGGCTTTATTCAGAATTCTACTATTTGAATTAAAGTACAGTGTTCTTTCTCTGTAGGTACAAAATAGCACTTAAATGATTTCTAAAGCTGAATAAGATCACATGCAAAGAAAGTACTCAATTAAATGATAGGATTCTGGGTCAAACCAGATCCTATAAGCCTTTCCTCATTCATTGTCCTAATCTGTTAGGTTTCTAGGCAGAATCAGCAAATTTTCAGGTGCAGTTATTTCACATTGCATTCTCTGCCATCAGTGGCCCATTGGTAAGAGAAGTCTTGTTACTATGCCTCCTAACAGAGAGAAAAGAAGAATATTACTGCTCAGCGAATGAGGGGATCCAGTACGGAGGGTGTTGTCACCTCAGATAGACCTCCACCATCCTTGTCATCAGTTATGAAGAATAACCCACTATATGGTGACATAAGTTTGGAGGAAGCTATGGAAGAGAGAAAAAAGAATCCCTCATGGACCATTGAGGAATATGACAAGCGTTCCCTGCACACAAACCTTTCTGGGCATCTGAAGGTACTCCAGGCTAAGAATCAACTCCTTCAACTGATGAGGGAGATGGGTTAAATAATCCCCAAAGAAATGGGTATTGAGGTGACAGGCACTCTTCACTAGGCACAAAATTTCCAGATTTCGGGTCATTTTTGGCCTCTGGCTTCCTTTTCTCTCTCCTAATCAGTGTTTGTTTTTATTTATTTGTTTTGAGTTTTACAATTCCAGCAATCACTAACATCTGTATAGTGTAGAGAGGAAGAAACACTGTGGCACAGAAGAAAGGTTTACCTGGAGGGTTAAAGGTTTTTGAAAATTAATTTGCTAGATTATGTATGTTTTCCCCTAGTTTTGTGACCGTTGATGTTCATAAATACTTAAGAATTCCTTATTGTACATTTATTCAAAAATATTTATTAAATGCTCTGCCTTGGGCACTGTGCAAGGCAGTTCTCATCAGAGATCATTGTTTTCAAGCCCACTCAATGATTTAAGATTGCAGATTTATACTTTGGACATTTTCCTGTGTCTCCGTAACAAAACAAAACAAAAACATTTCAACACAGGAAAAGAATGCAATGAACTCATTCACCCAGCTTAAACCCAACTTAAGTTTCTCTTTCTTTTTTTTCCCCCTGGTGTTACCCATAGAAGATCTAGAAATACCTGAAAAGCAGAGAGAGTGGCCCTCTGTTGTCTGTGTGAACTGGATTCCTGCCCAGCCTTGGCTTGCCTCTGCCTGCCCTAGTGCCAGGAAGGCCTGACATTTTCCAAGGACCCTTCATTTAACAACCTACATCTTTTCTAAGCCCCATACCTTAAGCACCTGAAGACTTTTTCTTTTGAAGGGGGCAGCATATATCCCCTTAAAATCTTATACTTTTTAAAATTTCGTATGTGCACTCCTTGAAATATCTTGTTGTCTAGAGTCTTTGAAGTTTCTTAATCTCCTAGTAAATTAATGTATCTCCTCCTTAATGTAGGCTCTTTTCCAGAGAAGTTTCCATAACAGAGGCTCCCCATAGCAACAATAATCTTGTGTTTTTTATCGGTAGTCTGAAGATCAGGACCTCTAAGTCAACTTCTACAATTAGGAAAAAATGTATTGATTTATTTCACAAACATTTCTTGCCTGTATACCAGAGCTTCTTCTCTCCTCTTTCTTGTTTACATGAATGACAAGGGGACTATAAAGATGAATATGATTGTTCCTGCCCTCAAAAAAATCATCTAACTGAGCAAAGTAACAAACAGTAACTTAAAACAAGATAGAGGAAGTGACAAGAAAGAGGAAGAGGATAATGAATAATAATAGTAGAAAGTGCTCTGCAGATTCAGAAGAGGACAAAATCACATTGGATTATAAAAACACTTCATAAAAAGTTAATTTATGCTGGGCTTGAAGGATGTGTAGAATTCCAAAAGCTATAGATGGTGCGCATGAGTGGGAGGGTCTTCTGTCAGGAGTAACAAGAGAGAAGGCACAAATACAAGAAAGTGAGAGGGTTTGTCAGAATAATAAGTAGTCTAGTTTTGCTGGCGCTAAAAAGTTTAAGTAATAGAATAATAGAAAAATAAGGCAAACTAAAAGAAAATGTTCAAATGTAAGGCTAAGGAAATTGAACATTATTTGCAATGAGTAGTAATTTTTGTTGTTGGATAATTCCATGAGTTATGTTTAGGAAGATTGAACATGAATATGATGGATGCATTTTCATTGCTTTACTGAAATCAAGGTCTGCCCCCTCCCAACCATCCTCTACATGCACACTCACTCACCTCAGATCAATGGCCCCTCGGGTCAGAGGCTCGTTTACAGACCTCATGATGCTATTCTTCAGCACTAACTTTTTTTGAGGAATGCTTCTGTAAGTCGTGACATTTGTTTTCATTAAAATTTCTTTCTAAACCTCATTAATTCAACTTCCTTCCTCACCATCCCTATCCATATCTCATACTTAACAGACAGAACCCCTAACTTGTTTTCTGAAATCTTTTCACCACTTACAGGCTGTGAAATTTCCAAGTACCTTTGGCCACTCCCATTTTTCTAAATTACTAAGAGTGTATAAATGAGAAAGAAGAAAAGAAGCCCCATATTTAGTTACCAAGGCAAGCTCTAAGCAGAATGGAAGAGAAGATAGTCTCCATTATGGAAGTTCTTACTGAAGAACGGAGGCATTCAACTTGCAGGCAAAGTGCAGGCCTCTAGTTAGGACACAAACAAAATAAAAGATAAGAGTAAAGTAGACAAGGATTTTTAAACCATCTATCCTGTACAGGTCATCCAAATTTTATTTTAATATTTTAGCTTTTCTAAGACTAGGAAGTTGTACCTAGTGGCAATATGATGGTAGAATTGTATTGCCATCACCAGAATCCACCCAGCTTCCTACATACATGCACATTCTTCTCCTAGCAGTGCACAGGTAAGTCTGAAGTTAGTTCATTGACCCCTGAGGCTGGTCATGGAAACTGGCTGACTTTAAGTCCATTGAGACAAGAGAGGCAGAGAGAGGGTGGGCAGCCCAGCTGCAAGCCATTGTGGTGATCCAGTTGAGAAATAATGATGCCTAAAGTGGATTTGTGAAAAACAGAGATTCAGCATTCACCATAAATTTGTTATATGCCTACTAGATGTCAGGCATAGACACTGAATCTTCAGCACTGAAACATTGCAGGAGATAATAGACGACGTGTTTTTTAAAATGTAGGGACAGTAGAGTTTGCAGGTGATTTATTGGACATAGGAATTGAGGTTGAGTTGAAGACAATTGCGCAGGGCTGAAAGGAAGATGAGGCTGGTGAAAGAAACAGAAATGAGGAATAGGAGCTGATGTGGGGAAGAAGATATTGGGTCCTTCCTTCAGGAGGTCAAACAGTGCCAAAGTTTCTGCATGCCAACACACTGTTGCCCTCTACAAGGAAGTGCAGCAGGTTGAGACTCATGCCAGGGACTCTTGACTCTTAGTCTTACTCCTCCTTCCATGGAAGTCCGCTTCCAGACTTACTGAAAAACTCATCCAACATGTTTATCCCTACCACGCTGACAAAATCAAACCTCTGAGGCTCATCTAAAGCAAGGAATTTTAATTTTATTTCAACTCACTAACCTGATTAACAGACACTGTTTATGAGATGTAGGGGACACGAACTTGGCTAAAACATGACAGAAACACTCTGACCCTCCAATGTGAGCAATTTAATCAATAAATCATGTAGGCCTGCTAATGAATTCTCATGCAGACCTGCAGATTGGAGCTGCAGGGATTCCTGGTCGGCCAGGAGGCTGTGCTGCATGTTTGTGCTACTCAGGGAAGCCTGGCCTCTCTTATTTGAGCCATGACGTTTAACAATGTGACAGTGTGAATATGGACCTTCAGTGCCTCTGACAGTGTCTTGTTCTGCAACCTCAATTAGTCTGTAACACTGATTGATCACTGATTGATCCTAGTCTCCATGTAATTTTCTTTTAGGAAAATCCTAATGATCTACGGTTTTGGTTGGGAGACATGTACACGCCCGGTTTTGATACCTTATTGAAAAAAGAAGAGGAACAAGAGAAGCATTCAAAATACTGTCGTATAGGTCTGATTTTGCTCCTTGTTGCCTGCATCTTGGTTTCCATAGTGACTATTAGCACTTTTTTCATCTAAAGAAACTGCCAGACACTTGAAATTTCTTAAAAATCTTTCTAAGTAAACATTTGCAAAAAAAACATGTTCCTGAAGTGTGAATGTATTGTTGATTGTACAGTTAAATGTAATCGTCTTGTAGAAATGAAATGTTGTTTGAGATATGCTGGCTTTCTCTACTTTCTTCTATGAAACATTTGGAAGGATTCCAGCCCACGTTTTGTCCTTTGGGAAGAAGGAATTCTGGAGATCAAAACCACAGAAAAATCACTATATACAAAATTAAACACTTTGATAGAGAACAAAACAGCACCAATTGTCAGCAGCTTTGTATTAATGCTCAAACTGTATTCACCTTGTTCTTAAACACTGTTACCTCCTTGCCACCCCGCCCTCCTGTCGTCACTAGGAAAGTTGAGCAGATCATTTTTGGGCTGACTGCCGGGTATACAGGATAAAAGCTTCTGGTTGTGCTGCCTATTGGGTTGGATTCATGCTGTTTTATCTTCCTTTATTCCTATTTAAGCCAGAATAAAGGGAGGGGGAGGACTTTATTCAAACATTTTCTTATTTTCCCAGTAATCCTTTATAATGCCTCAGTTTCATGTTGCAATTTCAGTAGACCTAAACTTGGACAGGCCATAGTTATATAATTAATTACATTTAGATCCAATTATGCTTACTAACTGATCCAAATTGGCGAGTGTGAGCCCTGGTGTGACTGGTATATATCACCAGTCATGGCCTAGGAGGAAAGCCCTAGAAAAGCAGAGGGAATAATGCTAAGAGAACAGGGTTTGAATCCTAAATGTGCCTTTTGCTAACTGTTGGACCCTGGGCAAGTTAATCTTTCTAAGAAAGGAAAATATCACCTCCCCAACAGGGCTTCCCTAAGGACTCAATAAAGAGACATAGAGCAGAACATGCTTGCCTTAAGAGCCAAGTCGTTGAGTAAGTCGTTGCTTAGTTAATGGCAGTTGTTACCACTAATCTGTGCTGGCTGTTGGTACCCCGAGGTCATCTTACATTGCCTGCGGATACCTGGGGACATGGTTCTGGCCACAGATGGAAAATCAAGTCACCATCCTTCCCTTTCTCCCAGAACGCTCTTCCTTAAGTTTCTCATCCCCATTCCTTTCTCTTCTTTCAGGACTCCCCCACCCCCAGACTATTTTGTGCATAAAATAAAAAAGGGACTTTCTCCTCTTCCAATTAGTCAGCTTATGCCCTTTGGAGTTGCCATATCATTTTGTTGCATTCCTCTTAAAGATACTTGAAATAAAATACCCTAAAGTGCAGCTTTACTGTACAATAAAATCATTGTGCACAAAAATTGTCTTAAACATATTTGTAGTCCTTGACTTCTTAGTCCTCCTCTATAATAGATTCTAGTTCAATTTAGAGCTGAAAGAAGGAGAAATGAAGGTCCTCTGGACTGCCTGAGGGCAGGCCCACTTTCACCGTGGCCCCTGGTAAACGACCACTTACTATTCCTCTGTTTTCAAAGCTTGACTGTGTAATGTTTGCCTCTAAAGGATTCCAAACATATTCAGGTCTCTGCTACACATGGGAAGCATTTGTGCTGCAGCAGGTTACCTCTGGCTGTCCAGGGCCATGTACAGGTAAGGCTCTGTAAAGGCACTAAAGCAGGGATAACCACAGGAGAAGTGGGAGGCTGCTCACCTGACCCCCTCATTATCCTTCTCTTCTGCCCATACACCTAGTATTCCTCTGCTCTCTCTAGCCCTCCTGTACGCTCATCTATGACCCTATCAGTCATTTATATTTCAGCATGAATGAGTTGATTACTTTGCTATTGCTCCCAAACCATTCTTCATCTTTAGCCTTCAATGTAAGTGTTGGATTGAAATATATAATTATCCCTCATTGGATTAATGTTATGCATCTACACGAGAGGGAAAGTCATAAGTAGACAGACTACATCCCTGTGTGCACTCAAAATCATACCGTGAAAGCAATTCCAATTTCTCCTTCAGTATGAGTTTTGA
Source organism: Tapirus indicus (assembly GCA_031878705.1). Lineage (NCBI taxonomy): Eukaryota > Metazoa > Chordata > Mammalia > Perissodactyla > Tapiridae > Tapirus > Tapirus indicus. The sequence continues at coordinate 47,408,221 of CM062925.1, forward strand.
AAACGCCTCAAGCAGAAAAAGCATAATAAGGTCATGGAAAATACAGAGGTGATGGCCCTACACAGGCTTAAGTTCAAATATCGGCTTTTTAAAGAAGTTCCGATCCATATTCAAGGAACTAATGTTTTTAAAGCATTTAAACACAATTCTTGGCACATAATCAGTAGTCAATAAAAAAACATTATCTTCAAAGAAGTGACTAGTTTAGTCTTTCTAAATTTTAGACTTTCTGAATTGAGGTAAGAAAGTCTGGGCTCCACAAATTCATAAGTAATAACAGTTTCAAACAGTACTCTTTCCCAGGGTCTTTAGAAGGTGTACCCCCACAAAGTTTGTTCTGTTTTGTTTTGGTATAAGAGGTTAGTTGTATGGGAAGCCTAAAAGCCAACAGTATGGTAATTTTCCAGAGAAAAAAATTCCAACTGTGCAGACTTTTTTAAAGTGCAGCTCTCAGATTTAAAAGAAGAATTAAATAGTTTTTCACATAACCCATTAATGGCTGTTTCAATTCTATTCATGTTGCTGTCACCTAGTGGAGAGTTCAGTGGGTAGAAAACAGAAAGAGGGTCCTTGTTTGCTCCATTTATCCAGAGTACACTCCTGCCATCTGGTGGTAACATTTACTGTGTCGCCCTTAGCCGGTGAAAAAGTGTTTTACCAAAGGGACAATTTGCAGATGAGGCCTAGGTATGCCTCTGTGATTAGAATCGGAGGGATAGGGTGGCCAAGGGCTCCTGCCTCCTGTCTTGCAACCACTAATTTTGATACCCTCTCATCTTGCAAGACAAGAGAAATGACTGGCCTAGAGTCATACTGACACCTGAAGGCAGATTCATATAATTGAAGAGGTAATTTTATCATATGAGAAATAATTTTTAAAATTGTAATTAGACAGGGCCATTAAATATCATCCCCTCTGGGTTTCTACTTACACACCCGCAGAGTCTACTAGACTGTGCTTTTTAGAAGAAAGATAACTTTTTTGGTTCTTTCCAAATAATCACTTAGTCCAGGCTCTTACCCAACTTGAGGTGAGAATTTTCAACCAAAGTGAGCAACTTCAGAAACTGAACACAGCTTTCTGCCAGAGCAGTTGTTCTGCTCTCATTTTATGGACACTATGACTCATGTACCTGATCAAATTTCCCTCTGTGCAGACTGCTGGAAAAATTCAGGACCAAATTGGGGCCCTCTCTTCTTAAGAAGTGTATAGGACTTCCTCATGTGCTTTTCCTATCCTCATTCATGGCTCCCCTCATAATCTGTCCTTTGCCTCATCTTCCTCCCACCCTTAAATATATATGGTATCTCACAAAGCTCTATTTTTTTCTCAATGCCTTAGACCTATTGAAAAGATACAGATTATATAGAGAATTGTGTGTTTATTATATATGCATCCATATATATTAAAAATACAAATACAAAAGCTCTCTTTCAAAAAACATTGAAATTAAAAATATCTTTTAAATAAGGAAATTAGTTTTTTTAGTGTGACTAGATTTCTTTGGCCAGACGAAATCAGATTCAAGATTCAGAGTTTTACTCAAACAATACTTATTGTTTTCAAATTCTTGACAAAGAAAGTAAGAATTCTTCTTATGCTAATTAAACTTGTTAGTTTTTCTCAGTTATGAACTAAGTATTAAAATCCCTCACATTTGTATTAGCTCAAGGTTGGTGAAACACTGTTTAGAACATTACCTGAATTATAATGCAATGGCTAGGCTAGATTCAAAACTTTGTCAGTATAAATGAAATAGCAGTTAACTAAGCTTCTTTCTAAAAGTATACTGTTTGAAAGGCTAAAACATTTGGAATCAAGACTTAATAGTTAAGGGAATAATTTCACTGTTCCTACTGCCATTGTTTTCTTTTTTTAATATAATGGTCACAAACCTCTTTCATGAATTCTAAACATAGTAAAAAAAAAGTTTTATTTCGCTTATCATCAACACATAAATGCACAATTTTTAAAGCTATTTTTTCCAGTTATTCAAAAAGATTCCCAGTGGAGCCAGTGGACAGCAGTCTCTCCTGCAACCCCATTCTTGCTGCCCACACAACTGAACCTTTCTGTCTGGCCTTCGTATGAGGTGTCTTGGGCTGATATAAATACAACAGACATAATCATACTTTCTACATTTCATAATTCTAAAGCCCTTTCACCTCCACAGTCTCATTTCATCTCAACTACAATCTTGTGAGGTAAGTGTAAAACCTGCATTTTACAAGAGAAGAGATTGAGGCTAGGGCCATCAAAAGGCTTGTCAGAATAAAAACTGGAGTGGGAGCCTAGAGCTTCTAAACCTATTTTGAATGTTCTTTCCACTCTAGTTTCTGTTTTCTCATGACTGTAATGAGAGCTTGGTATAGTCCAGCTGTTGACAAAAACAGGAGAAATTTCTCTCTTCTCTCCTCTACCCCACAGCCATGTTCTTTTCCAGCCCCAGTCTCCAAGAGTGAAGACAGAAATGCCTGAGTTAAATAAGTGCAAACACAGTTGTGCCCAGAATGCCAGTCAACCCATTTTCCATAAGGTTGAGCCCTTTTGTCAATTTAGGTTCTCATGGCTTCTTTGTAAGATAAAAAATAAACCCTAGACCCATGATTAAGAATACTCATTAATTGTTCTTTCTAAGTAAGTAACGTTGAAAAAATGTCTTTCTCCTATCCTAGTGTTCCAGGGTACAGGATCTGATTTCTCCAACCTTGCCTTGGATCATCCCTAAATTAGATGTCAGCCCCCCAAAGCCCAGCTCCTCTAGAGTCTGGACAGGAGACGATACCAAACCCACTCCGAGGAGAACATAACCTCCTGCAGACCTTCAGGTCCGTAACAGCATCAGAGGCGTCACTTAGATGAATCCCTCAAATGCCCACTCTCCAGTCCTCCCAGGTAAGGCACCAAGACACAGTTTGGCCCAGCATTTGCTCATGCCCTTTTCCCATCTTTATACCTTAAAAAAATGCACTTTTAAATTTTACACTGACCAAACACTCTCTGAGTTAGTTGTTAACCATGAAAAATAAAGCAGAAAGGAAAGGATCACTTGAATGTCCCTGTATCCTGAAGTTAACCTCTCACCACCAGATGGCAGATGTGCACCAGGATGCAAAACTACTGCCAGCAAAATCTGAGCATGGTAGTTCTTTGATGTCAAAACACAGAAATCCTGACAAATGAGTGGGGAGAAACTACAAAGAATAGGAGCGATTAACTGTGCTGATTAAGCCCGAGAGTGGGGAGCAGTGGGCCTGCCGAGACTGTCGAGTGTGCATCAGCACAGGAAAGTGACAGTAATTGGGGTCCCACACTGAGAAGACTTCAGACCAAGGCAGCTCAAGCTGTGCACATGGAACTCATTAACCGAGTCTTCTGTGGTATCTTTACTCAAATTGTGGTTCATGCTTGTTAAAAAATGCAGAATCCTAGGACAGCTAAATCAGAATTTTCATGTTTAACAAGCTCCCTGGGTGATTCTTTCCTTCTTAAGTTTGAGAAAAGATCTTAAAGAGTGTGAGCTCCTTAGCAAACTTTCAAAGCTAGGGTTCGGGAATGGGGAGGCCCGTAATGATCCTGGTTTGTATCGTGAATTTTAAAACACTCACTCCAGGCTCCCATGAATGTATGGTCTACTTGGTAGCGTTTCTCTCTGGAACAAAAAGGCAGACGCAAAGGTGTAAGTCCTCTCTGCCCTGGCTCTTTCCCTTGCCTTTTCATTCTCCTGAGGAATATGAAATTCATGAGCAATTAACTCTTAAGATATTTTAAAACTGATCTTTTTTCAATAGGTACTTTACATTTAAAACATGAATCTTAGAAATACGTTTTGTAATTGAAGAAATACTGAGAAAACCTTGGCCATCACACATAATGCAATAATAATTTCTTGGGCATCAGCAAGATTTTTGTGTGAGTCAGAGGTTAGCACTCAAGCCACATACTGTCTACAAAGTTGGTTTCTGGGATACAGAGTCAATCCATCTGACCCCAGATTTGTGTGAAAGTTTTAAATTCTACAGTCACCAACTTGAGTGAGAAGAAAAAGAATTCCTGATCTGCCTCCAGAAAAATAGTATTGGGGTAAATTCAGTTCGGTCAGCAATTTATCAGGATTACTAATTCAGTCTCAAACAATTTCAAATTTTAACTCTGAGTTTCCTACCCACTTCTCTGAAGGGGGTGCACGTCTAGGAAGGAGAAATCCATTCAGATAATAGTCCACACAAGCATGGCAGGGGGGGTGGGCTTCCTTATCCTTGCATTGTTCTGTGCCACCAGTGCTATGGGGTGCTGGCTCCTGCAGGTGACACAGTGGTCACCTGTACAGTGTTCTGAAGTTGCCAGTCATTGGCTCTCTTCTAAAGGTTCACATACATCTCTGTAATGTGCATCTCCTCAATCTATGACTTTCTTTTGGCCAGGTGGCCTCTGGGGACAGTCATCAGCTCACTCTCCAAGCTAATTTCCACAGCTCACCCTGGAGCCATGGGAAGAATATGGACCCCTTCAATGCCACCACAGGGAATGTCAGGTAGGACTGGGCCCTTCTCTTGTCCAAATATACCATTTAATCATCTCGACTCTTTTCCCCAGAGCTCAGTGTATGGGATGCGTCTCTGAGGTTTCTCCTTTTAAACTACATCCAAGAAATGGCAAATTTGTTTCCACATCACTCAGAAACCCCACATTTTTCAAGGAACCCACTTTCCTTATACTCCTTATATTTCCTTTGCTTTATTCACCTACCCCTGGGAGGAAGTGAGAATCTCCATTCCTCTCTCCATCCAAAATGACATTTCTTAGTCAGCAGTGTCCTCCTAGAGCTTGAATTTTTCATATCATTCCAAGGCAGGGAGGAAATCACTTTGATCTCTTATATCCCTTTTGCATCTGTCCTGTTTGGTGATAAGAGCAGCATCTTGACCACACAAAAAAATTCCTTTCCCAAGATTCCTTTTCCACCCATTCATGTTTTTCCCCTTTCTCATTCTGGAACAACCAGTCATTTTACTTTAGAACAAAATTACTCTCTTTTTTTCCTTAACAACAACAAAACATGTCCTTCATACCTTTCCCTATCCAAAAATACATTCTATTTTTTTTACCTATTTTTCATACACACTTGTTTCCTTTTAGCCTTATTAATTTTAGTAGTTTTAATTACATATATTGATTAGAATTCTTAACCCTTAGAAACATTAATTTCTAGTGAAAACTAAGAAGTAAGCAATTGTGGAGTCTGTTGCACCAGCATTCTGTGGGTTGACAAGTTTATGAATACATTTCATAATTTCTAGAAGTATATTTTTCTTCATAGTAAATTTTTCAGTACAGCACAAGACATGTTTACTAATAGACCCAAATATCTTCAGTTCCTTTGAAATAAGAAGCCAAGAGTAGATAAACCTATGTTCAGTAATTAATGTTTCAGTATTTTATCTTATTTGGAAATTGTCTAGATATTCAGTGAATATCCCTCATTTAACTTAACTTAGTATATGTTTAAGGTTTCAAGTTACCAAAAAGATTTTGGAAACCATTTTTAAGTAGACATACCACAAAACGTAATTATTGTTGAAAAGTTCATTTATAAACTTTCATCTTACTTACATCTACCTGTTCTTAAGAATTATATTTAGCTTATTCAAGAAAATGTCACGAGACATTAAACAGCTCACCATCATCATAAGTTATTTTTCTTGCTGACAAAGTTTGTAAGAGATAACATGAGCTTATGACTAATACACCCAGGTAGAATAAAAGTTGTATGTCTGCACTGTATTTAATGCTGATAACTCTAAAGATATGCCTATTTTAATTAAACCAGCAAAATTGAAGTAGCTTTAATTTACCAAAGATTATCCTAGATCATGTGAACTTGAAAAACATTTGGGTTAGTTTCTATGTTTCTGAGAGTATACATAATTTATGTAAGCACTTATTTTTCATTAAGCCAATTAAATAGAGCTCTTTATAAATTAATTTTGGCAATATCATCCAGAGGTAGAAAAATATCACACATCTATAACATACATGTATAGACATACATAAACATGCAGACAGACACAAACAGAAATCTTATAGCTTTCATTTTAAAATTTTAACCATGAGGCAGGTACAATATGCAAAACTCACTAGTTTATAAAAGAACAGTTGTATCAAAATTGTGTTTCTGGCAGATGGAATAAGGTAAGTTTACCTGCTCAGATGGCTAAAGCTTTTTACTAATATTTGTGGAAAAGACTTCTAAGATTTTTCATTCACCTAATTTCCAAATAGCTTTTTTTTCTCCTTCTGATAAAAACAGGCTTCCTAAAGTTTGCATTTCAAGAGATGGCTCTGAGGGGCCGGCCCAGCGGCGTAGCAGTTAAGTTCATGTGCTTTGCTTCGGCGGCCCGGGGTTTGCAGGTTCGGATCCTGCGCACAGATTGACGCACCCCTTATCAAACCACACTGTGGCGGTGTTCCATACAAAGTAGAGGAAGATGGGCACAGATGTTAGCCCGGGGCCAGTCTTCCTCAGCAAAAAGAGGAAGATTAGCAATGGATGTTAGCTCAGGGCTAATCTTCCTCACCAAAAAGAGATGGCTCTGAGTTCCTATAGAGTGTAGGAACATCTTTTGTATATCTTGAGATATACATCTCAAAGATACAGAGAAAGGATGTAAGTTTCTCCAAGAAGGGATTTTGTTTCCTAAATCCAGATATTTTACAATATCTACAAGCCTTTTGAGATGAATAGGGGAGGTTTTGAGACTGGTAAAAAGGAAAGGCGGGCTTTGAATTGTTTCTAGAGCTGCACTTCTGTTCTTGTAAAGACTCAGTTTGTACAAGTACAGTTATTTTTAATTCCTCTAAGAATTAGGTTGCAGCCTGAATGATTTCAAGAAACTGACCCACCCATTCAACTACATTATCTTCAATTTGCTTCTTTATATCAGGGAGAAGTTCTTCCACTAAGATGGAAATCAAAGATTCCTATGTTCTAGATTTAGAACGGTGTGTCTTTAGATTGTTTTAGTAAATCTTTCCTCAAATGGCTTCAGAATATTTTTCTTTCCCTCTAGGTACATAGTTTCATTTTAACATAGGGGAGAAGGCCTAAAAGAAAATTCCTATCAGGCTCTGAATATCAGCTTACAATTTGGCCAACTTCTGACTACAAAGCTACTTTAAAAAAAACCTTTTGAATATCTTACCAGGTTTCATCTGGGACAAACAGTAAATATTCCTGGCAGTACTGAACAACCCAAGAGGTGTCCCCAAAGAGGGTGCAAAAGATACTACCCTCCCAAGATCCAGAGCCATTCCCAAAGATAACTGAAAGAAAGACTTAGGCAATTCCCCTGAGAGCTGGCAACAGTCGGTAGAAACCTAGCCACAAATGGGGCACAACTCACATTTATGCCTGGCTACATTTTGGGTCCCCCAAACTGATGGTTGAGCTGCCTGCATACACAAGAACCTGCGTGCCCCAGGCATCCAGAAAGCCAAGCAAAGTTCTCAGGACACAAAATGAGACAAATAAGAAGGCAATAGCTGTCCCTGGGAGAGAAAGGATCAATAACCAATGAGTACTTGAAAGCAAATTCATGAGTCACAATTCAAGATCTAATTCTTACAAATGTTTTTTCCTGACAATCTGAACTTGGAAATGAAGGGATTACGTGAAATTTTACCTTCCTCTCTAGAACAGGCACCACAGATAGAAATCTGGGAGAGGTGACTTTGGTAAGAATTCTTACCCTTTGCCGGTTTCTGCCATTTTTCTCAGGATCCTGTCTGCAGGCTCTGGATGACTGGGATGTCCCAGCATGTCTCATCTTGGTCACCAGAAACTGCAGAGGAGGAAAAATAATTTTCCCTCTGTCCTTTATGATGAGCGCTTGGTTGAAACCCCTTTTTCTCCAGGGCACTTTATAAATGGGTAAGCTTATGTAGGTTAAAAGTTCTCCACTGTGGCCACTATAATTTAAGATTGTCTTTGGTAAGGTTAACCTACTTGTTCAGCCTTAAAAAAAAATTTTATTCACTTGAGGCTTCAGACTGGACCTAGTCCAGGTTAAGGTGGACCCAGTCTGTCCCTGGACCCAGTCCGGTTTCTAAGTTGGATCCAGTCTGGTTTCTAAGTTGGACTGGGTCCAACTCTGGCCGGTTTCCTGACCCAGTTCAAAAAAGAAATGCTCAAATAAAGTCTGAAAGCTCGTAATGCAAAAGCTGCAGAGTAGGGATCTGAGAAGGATTTACCCGTGACCTCCAGAGGCAGCAAGGAAGCAGCGAGCTCAAGAGGTTCAACAGGTACCTGTGTCTGGTTGCTGGTTGCTCCTGGGGGTATCTGGGGGCTCCTCAGGCTCCCTCTTCTGATGCCAGAACTGTTCAAGATAAACCGAGCCATATTAAAAATTTTAAGAGTTTATTTGAGCAAAAATCTATTCAAATTGGGCAGAGCCAAACCGGAAGTGACTAGGAACACTCTGCAGACAGGAGCCAGGGGGAAAGACTTATACAGAGAAAGTGCAGAAACAAAGAGAGGAAATTATTGATTGGCTATAGCTTAAAGTCTAGTTGGCTATTTGTGATTGGTTGTCCTTAGCGTTTTGATTTCATAACCTTGAGGCATTTCCAGGCTGAGATTTTGGTTTGCTTACGTAGGCCACCATGGCATTAGAGCCACCTCAATCTAATGGCCTCCTTGTTCAGTTAATTGAAGAATACATAGAATGTAAGTATTATAGAACAACAATTGAACACAAGTAAACCACAATGACAGTGCAAAAGAAGAAGGAATCATACCTGGTTGAGGAGAATCAGAGGTTTCATGGAAGAAGTGGTCTTTGAAATAGGTCTGAAAGAACTGGTAAAATTTTAGCAGGCAGAGATAAATGGAAGGAGTTTCCAGGCCCATAAAAGTGAGTCAGACCAAACTATTTGTACTATATGCCATGGAGTTTGGCAGCTGCTGAGGCTGTCGAGCCGGTGAATGCTGATTTTCTTTTGACATTTGCTTGGCTTAAGAAAATAACTGAAAATGGATCTATGCTATAAAAAATTAACAACTAAAGCAAAAGTAAAGTTCTGGCTTTGATTTATTTACAGGGTGATCTTTGGCAATTTCCCAAGCTCTCAACCTCATGTGACCAGCCAGTTCTGTCAAGCTTATCTCTTTTCCCCAAAATCAAAGATACTGGGTTAGGAGTCAGGAGCCTAGAATTCAGCCTCAGTCAGTTATCAGTGGTGTGACCTTGGGCAAGTCACCTGCTCAGCCTGAACTTCTTCATCCATTGAAAAATAATGAATCATTTCATGCCTTCCTCACAACATTGGAATGATCAAATGAGTGGATATATAACAGAATTCTTTGTAAGCAGTAAAGTGCTCTGCCAAAGAAGGATGGCTTTATTCTGTCATTCTCTGTTGCCCAGCCTGTCTCAGCAGCATAATGATGGCATGTGTGAAAGCATATAAAGGTATGGTGGCATGAAACTGTATTTCATTACTCACCATTTTTGGTTGTTAACATGTGCAAGGATTGCTGGTAAGGACATACATTCCTGGCCTATCTGGAATCCAAAGTGACATTGTGCCTTTATGTTCCTCTGCTGTTGCAAGGCGGTGTCATTTTCTATTTCCTGAGAAAGGCTTTAACTAGGATAAAATGATTCACAGCCAAATAGGATATTGACATTTATGGAATCAATCTATTCCCGGGAATAAGTGTAGCATAAGTACTATGACTTAAGCAAGGCTTTGAGTATTTAGCTAGCTATGATGGAAAAAGTCATTTTGTGCCCCAGGCAAAAGAGAATTATTATGAGAGGAATGTGACATTAAAAAAAAAAAATTAGAGCAGTTTCCACAGAAGAAAAAACTGAACTACAAATACAGTGTAGCCCATAGTTGGTCTAAGCAGTAAGATACCACTCATGATAGTTATCTAGAAATTTAACAGGTCAAAAGTTCAAGTTACAAGAGAACTGTTCTGGGGAACTGAGCTAACTCATGGCATCTTAAACCTATGTTTTCCTATTTCTGACAGCCTCTCTCAGGGTTTCCACATCCTAATTAGACCAGCTGAAATGAAATTAACTGAGGGTAGTATCTAGTTCTGGCCCTAAGAAAAACCCATAAATAAAGCTTTTTTTTTGATAATTACTTCCCTCACTCTCAAACCCACTGTGAAATTCCTTTCATTGCCCTTGCTAATTTTTAGACTTCTACTTCCTTTCTTTTCTCTTCTTCTTCCCTCCCAGCTTATGTATCCATTTCATATCATGTGTGGTCACTTACACACAGGGTAGCGCCTCTGCCATGCTACATATTCCATTTCCATCTCAAATCTACTCCAGATATGGCTGGATTCTTCACTATTGTGCAGCTCACACATTATTGCTTATCTGCTGGCTAATCTTGTTGGAAAAGGGCAACAATCAAACTCTACCTTCCCCTGATCCTCATTCGGTTTCTCTAAGTCCTGAGCCAGGTGTATGTCAAATTCTATGATGAATGACAATAGCAATAGCTTTTCTTGCAGGATACCCATACTGTCAAGGTCAGAGGTAGCAAGAACTGATGTGTATTTCCGTCCATTCTCTTATGTCCCAGCTCTCCTTTGTGGGTCACGGTTTGTCTTTGCTCTTCTCTACTTTACATCCATCTTTCCTTCCTGACTGCCCGCCCTGTGGACTTCAGCTCAAGTATCAGATGCAAAGATAGTAGTCTTACAGACACTGACTAACAAGCCCCCGTAATTGTATAAAGTCAAATCCTTGTAGCAAATCCTTTAATTTATCTATATCTGTATCTACATATCTCTATCTTTATATATGTACATCTACATCTATATTTACATCTACATCATATATATATCTACATCTCTAATGGTTCTGCTTCTCTGATTGAAGGCTGACTGGTACAGAATTTGGTACCAAGAGTGGTTTCAGAGGAACAGAATCTTTAGGATGAGTTCTCTGAAATGGTTTTGAGTTTTTTGGACTGGGTCCTCTGATCTGATTAGACTTATAGGCATTAATGACTTCATTTCCAGGGGACAGTGGTCGTCCATGGCACACAGCTGCACAACAGTTACTCAAATTATCACCTATAGATAACTGTAATCAAGTAGCTATAGAAGCCAAGGCTCTGGGTGGCCTAGTAAGTGCTGCCATAAGGCACTTGAATAAAAAGAAGGAGTATAACGAATGGAGTTGGTTGGCTGTTGTGCTGCAAAAATGGGGGAAAGAAAAGAATGAGCACAGGGCTTTAAATTCCAAGCTTAAGGCCTACATAAGGCACCTGAAGGCTTCAATAACTGTCCTAAAGTTATCTCTTACCTCTAGCAGCCATAGGGAAGATATTTCTGAAAATCACACCCAATGTCTGATCTTGTGGGTGGCTGAATTACAAATGCTAATTGAATTCTCAATTCTATTGAATCTCTATTGTTAAAGTTAGAGCAGTGACATAGTTGGAGTAGAACCTGAAAAATTGGGAAAGGGTTATAGAGGCAGATTCGAACGAAGCTCAGGACTTTGAAGCCCCCAATTCTGCCAAGCCTCTTTGCCTGTAGAAGCAGCCTTTTAACCTCTGCCTAAGGAGGTTAGTCTCCCCTTGTCTGCAGAACCTGCAGTGGCTTCCCCCGAGGTAGTTATCTTGCAAGGGACTACTGGTATTCCTTAGGGCCTACTCACCCCTGCTCTTTGCTTCCAGACCTATGACCAAACTCAAGACCCAGTAGGCCCCAGAGGGTGAAACACAAAGAATGACCTCTGAGGAGATTTGATGTACCCGAAAGACTGACTTTTCCAGACAGCTGGGAAACATATCAAGGAATGGATATTTTAAGAGTGTAGGATCAAGGTAGAAGCAATATAAAGTTGTATTAGGATGAATTTATTAATAAGACTGGCTAATCAGAGATTCTGTATTCAAAACTGAAGGGCTAGAAATGGCTTTAACAGTTTTCTTGGTTAGTTGTCCATAATGCAGACCCAAAGGTGGTCTACAGTAAATTAAGTTGAAACACCAGATTTTCGGTATACCATAGAGTAAGTTGTCCAAAGGTTAGGGAGACTGAACTATTTCAAGTGAATTTAGTGATTGTTTAACATATGAATTCTCTGCTCATTATATGAAAACTGTTATTTACAGCTATGAGTTTGAGCTTATTAATTATATTGTTCAACTTTGATATTGGTGATGGTTCATCTTCTTTACCTATCTGCCTCTGAGAAGCATATGCTAGAACTTTCTGACCACAATGGTTTGTCTCTTTCTCCTGATTCTGTCAGTTTGCTTTTTTACGAAAATAATTCTCTAATGATAAAAAATATATACACTTCTTTCTTTAGTTTGTAACTTGGCCTTTTCCTTGGAGCTCTCCCCAAATAAAATTCTCTTCACAAAAGAGCATTAATAAGTAATGGTGATTTTATTAAAGTTAACACAGGTCACATGGAAAGGGACTATATTTCACAGTGTATAGCATTCATTTCAAAAATTTCCATTATATTTGCCTCCTTCTAAGTTTCCCTTTTTGGCCTCACATCTATCAGGTGTTCCTTCCCTTTTCCTCTCTCTGGCTCTATAATTCTTGCCTCCATCCTGTGTTATCCCAGCCAACTCCACTTACCACCACTAACACCACCACTGGTTTCTCTCTTGGTTTATTATGTACAGCAATTCAGCTCTATCCCAGATTCTTGCTCCAAACCATGTGATTTAACCCACTGCTTCATATAAATTCAATTATCCAAGGCCATTTGGATGAGGAAAGACATGTTGATTATGCTCAGAAAATGAAATATTCTCCAGCACCTAAGCCCATCTTGCTTAGGAGGCAATTGGGCTTACACATTTAATAGTGTAATATATTTCAATTCAAAATAAGACCTTTTTTTACTCAAAGGAGAGACAAAATTGCATTTTTTCCTGGTTATCTAAAAAGTCATAAGTAACAACCTGAATTAATGGACTGGATTTATGTTTTTATTCCAAGTTTAATCAATTTCAGTGATGTTTTAGAATCTCTTTTGGGCAGCCACTCTGAAAACTGCCAGCCTGATCCATCATTTAATCCAGTTCTGATACAAGATCATGACAAGAGAAAATGCTAAACTTTTTGAAAATAATGAATTTTAATGTTCTTTTTATCTCAATGAATGATTTGTCTGTTGACAATGCTTTCTCTCCACACACATCTACACAAAGAAAACTGTCTCATTTTAACTTAAGTTATATAATTTTTTAGATGATAGGACATTTGTCTGAGGTCACGATTAGTAATTACAATTGTCTAAAGCCACCTAACTCATGAGGGCAAAAATATGTAACTTTAATATATTATTCACCTTTACTTATATTTCAAATCTACACATCTCTTTTGATATCAGAAAATATAGACTTACTCAATCCTAGGTCACTTCAGGCATAGAGTCAGTTCTGGAATTTCTCCCAATTTTTTTTTTCTCTCTGTGGCATCACCTAAGTTCTAGGAGCTCATATGGGGTGAATTATCTTGTCTGTGATCATCGGCTCTCTCAACTCTGGTATCTGCTGAGATTCCCTCACTTAGGCTGGTCTGTATGTCCGGTATCTTCTATTTTGCTGGCTTTTCCATATACAATGCCAGTCCAGTCATTGGTACATGCACCCTCCATCCTCCACATCCTAGCTGAGTGATGTAGTCAGGTCTACCATCCCTCTCTCACATAATCCTGTACCTTCTTGATGGGAATGGAAAGTTGGAACTATTCCAAGCCATTCTGAATCTTTAAAAATTTCAGTGGAACCATCTAAGGCCTATTCTTTTCTTTTCTTTCTTTTTTTTTTTTTTGGTGAGGAAGATTGGCCCTGGGCTAACATCTGTCGCCAATCTTCCTCTTTTTGCTTGAGGAAGATTGTCACTGAGCTAACATCTGTGCCAATCTTCCTCCACTTCGTATGTGGGACGCCACCACAGCATGGCTTGACTAGCAGTGTGTAGGTCTGCACCCAGGATCTGAACCCATGAACCCTGGGCTGCCGAAGCAGAGCACACGAACTTAACCACTATGCCACCGGGCCGGTCCCCTGAGGCGTATTCTAACTAAAAACTCTATGCAGCCAATTCTATTCCACTTCTCCAATAACTGCGAGATAAGGGAACTGCTCCATGGCTGCCACTGCTTCTCAAATGAGAAGCAGGTCATTGCACCCTCTACACTTGAATCCCTAAGCATAGCTGTTCTTATGGGCACACCCCCACACCCCATGAAGAACTGGTCCTGAGTGAGGCAGAGTGCAAGCTCACAGGAGCATCCAGATCTCTAAGAAGCCCTTTCTCTTTACCTATTAGAGTTTATTAGAGCACTTTAAAAGTCTAGAGTGTAGCAGTTACTAAACGTAGACTCTTGTTCTGTTGTGCTTCCCACCACAAACCCCCAGAGCTTAGTTCCCATCTAAATTACAGGAGACAGACTGGGGCAAAAAAGAATGTTCAAAACCAAAAAGCACATTAATTTATATCACTGCAAATAAAAACTGGTTTTGTAGTCATGGTTCTTCTACTAATCCACCATAGGGCATGGTGCGAATCATTTCACCTGAGTATTAGTTTCCTCCTTTATAAAGTAAAAGGGTTCAACCAGCTGATTTTTAGAGTCCTCACCAGCACTAACATTCTGTGAGTACATGTTTGCAGACCACAAACACTTTTGAAGTCCAGAGTTGACAATCTGCATCTATAATCATGCCCACACAGCTTGAAGAGGATGACATCATATAATTCATATTCAAGTGTTTTGAAAAGTTAAATGTTCCATATAAGTAGACCTTGGTTTACAGCAATTTGGTGTACAGCAATTTGGTGTACAGCAATTTGATGTCCAGCAATTTTCTTTTACAGCCTTCAGCCAATTAAATCTATGTTATCAATGTACTACACTCATGGCCAGCAGAGAGCACAAAAAGGAACCTTAATTTGCCATTCTCCTTCTTAATGTACTCCAGATACTAGACTCAGCATCATCTAACCTCTCACTTTCCTGTAGGCCTCTACCCTTCCCTCTCCACAGGGCCAGACAAGTAAACCAGGGGGAAAAGGAGGCTTTAGACCAATGATGACTAGCCTTGACTAAGTGTAAGGATAATGGTTTTTTCCATTGTTGTGGTTTTCATGGTTTAAACACTTTTAAGCCATTTCAAATGAGGTGATCCCAAAAGATATTTTGAGTAGTAGCAGTGTTACTTCTCTCTCTCTCTCTCTCTATATATAAAATCTCCCAAATATCTGCTTTGAAAGGTTCTACTCTGCCATTACTCATGTTGATGACTTAGTAAGAGAGAGCTTGGGTTTGCAGCTGGACAGACTAGAACTAAATCCATGCTTGAGTCTTATTGCCTTTGTAGTCTTAGACAAGTTGCTTAGTTCCTTTGAGACTCAATTGTTCCTTTTTTTAAATGTTAATAAAAAAGACTTACCTAATAGAGGGGTTATGAGGATTAGGGTTCATGTTAATAGAAGATCAAGCTAACTTTTGGAAGTCTCAGCCATCTGAAATTGAGAAATAGCAAAAAGTACATGTATCAAAGCATCTTGTAAGACAGAAAATAGATTAGTGCCTTTTAATTAAGAAACTAGGAATCTGGAAATTTCTAGATTTCTGATTTAGCTCTCTTAAATTACCTTTTGCATCAATTGTTCCTGAGTGCTTTTAAGTGCTCTTATTATGATATTTCTCTCTCTTTTGTTGAGTATGTATCGGTAGAAACTGTTGGTTTTTCAAAACGATTATCTAGCATTTAGAAAATCTTTATATCCAAGAAGGGTGCATTTTTTTTTTAAACCGTATCTCCTAGTGAACATGTTAAAAATAATTTAACATTGAGCTCTTTGGTCTTTCAGTGTGGTTTCAGAAATTATCTTATGAGGACAGTCTCCTGAGATGGAAAGTTAACACTACCTTGTTATAAACTCTTTGAGATAGAGGAATTGATTTTGATTTCCAGACTCTAGGCCTAGTCATCTACTGGAAAGAAGATAAGGATATGAGAAAAATATTGTTGGGAATAGAAAAAGGAAAGTTTTTAGGTGACTAAATTGGCTAAATTGAAAATGTAGAATTTTAGCCTATTTTGAAATACTGTATATTCTTCATACAAACGTAGGTGTATGAAGCATGGAATTAATATAATAGTTTGCCTAGGTTGAAATTTCTATCATCAATACACTGTTAATGATGAGAAATCCTATGTTAAAAAAATAAGAGAAATAGATTAGGCATTTTATATTCAGTCTTTAGTGCTGACTTGAGGCCCAGCTGACACAATATCTATCCTTTCCCTTTACCTGAGTAGGATGTAACCTTCCAGAATCTGCCCCTCCCCACGTTACCATGGAAAAGCAATGCACAGCAACAAATCTCCCTCACTGTTTGCAACCTTAGCAATGGATACGATTGGCCCAGAATTTACCTTATATGGAATTTGATGGTGGGTTTTACCTTTTTAGTTTAAGAATAGACGATGAACATGACAAAGTGTATTACTAAAAGATTTCTTTTAGATGAATGAAATATATTCTGTGTTCATTAGCTGCAAGTATGCCTGGCCTTTGCTTGGTGCTCAGGGGAGGCCAGAAGAGAACACTGGCTCTGTCATCTTAGAACTTACAGCCTAGATTGGAAAACAAAAGTAACACATAGACACATGCACACACACACTAGCTAACAATCCATGACTCCAACAGTGTGCTAAGTATTGTGGGAGTTCACAGAGATGAAGGGAAGAGAGGACCATCTCAGTTTATATTCAGAGAAAGACAATAGCAAAAAAAGACTGAGCTTTCTTTTTCTTTTGTTAGCTTATCAGCCAAAGAGTAAACATGCTTCTTTTTCCCTCACTTCAGAATATTTCATGTAATTTCACACTCTTTTCTGAAAAAGATTCACAAAATACATTAAAATCTACATTTTAATATTTCATAAATTATAATGATATGAATAAAATCTAAAACAGTGAAATATATTTTCCATTAATCTTTTGTTATTGACAAATAACACTTTTTAAATTATCGAGATAAATATGCCTTTCAGACAAAGACATCCTTTTCTGATGTATTTCTTTTGTTAGTTAATATATGTTATGTCCAGACTAGGGCTTCTGAAATATATTTGGTAATATAAGTGTTTAATGAATCAAATAATACTTTATTAGGCACAATACACAAGACTGTAATAAAGAAAACATTTTGTTCTAATTGTCTTTACCATCTCTGGCCAGGAGGACAATATTTCTGAGCTCTTCATATTGCTAAATTTTCATTTTTAATATAATATTATTTGTACATGGCAAAAGATAGAACTCAAAGAATAACAAACCCCAGACAGGAAACAAAAATTAATGAGTTAGGGGATAGAAAAATCAGAAAACCTAATTAATAAATTAAGAGACTGTGTTTTGGAAAAGATTAGCAAAATAGCTCAAAATAACAAACAAAATAGGTAACTTGATCAGGGAGAAAAGGAAAAAGCACAAATATACAAAATAAGAAGTGACAGGAAATAACCTTTGAAACAGAAGTATTTTTAAAATCATAAGATATTATTTTGCAGACTCGTATGCAAATAAACTTGAAAACCTAGGCCAAATGGATAATTTGCTAAGGAAATATAGATTCTAAATATTAATCTTATTATAATTAAAAAGCTTATATAGACCATTTTTCATAGAGGAATTAGTGAACTTTATTAAGGAGCTACTCAACATAAAGCACCAGGCCTAGATGGTTTCACAGGTGAATTCTACCAAATTTTCACTATCACATATGAGAGAGGCTTAGTGTTCAGGTCTCTCCTGTCCTTTATTAAGTGCCATTAATATAAACTAGCATTATTTGGGACATGTATTTCTTAGAGAAACTCAGGAAATGTCACATGTTCCATTTGCTACATCATGGGAAATTAATTTTTCTGAGATGCTACATTTTACTTGCTTAAAATTCACTATTTGCTAACGTTTTCCTTTCTTTTTCCTGAGAGAGAGAGGAAAAATCATTAATTTTATAAGTGTGAAGTGATTTGGGGTCTAAATAAGGGAATCTGACCAAGAGTTTCACTCTCAGAAATAACACCAAGACATCTAGGCTCTGTGTTACTTCCTATTCCTATGGATAACATGATATTAACACACTGTGAAGGGCTGTGGTACACTGTCGTGATGAATTTCAGTCCCAACTAGATCATAGCATTTGTCAGAAGAGTAAATGAATCTGAGTCTGGATGGTGAGGGTGTACAGCAGTACTGCTAGGTTAAATAAAATACTTATGCTGTTTATAAATATAGACAAATATATTCAGCTGACATAGTTCCCTACCATGTGCCAGGAGCTGCATTAATTAGCCTCAGTAAGAAAACCACATCCGAAACACAAACAGCAATTCAAGTCATCACCTGATTAGGTGTACAACAACCCTTTGCCATTCTCTAAGACTTTTCCATGTTTTTAACTCCCTATCTGTGGAATTTAATGAGGATGTGATCAGAAGGTAGATACAAATCTTGCAATTCCTGCAGTAAAATGATTTTGCTTTGAATTAGCTAGCCTGGAAGAAAAGAAGATACCAAAGGACTTATTTCATGGTGAAAAGATTCTTCCAATTACTCAAGATATATATTCCAAATATACACTAAGGGACTTGGGGAAATAACCACAGATAATATTGAAGAACCTTTTAAGTCTACCAGGAAGCAAACTTAGCTCAACATACTTTTATACCAATCAATGCCCTTCTTAACTATTGGACTGAACTGGAATCCTGGACTTCCAGAAATTAATGTCATCTATCAGGGAATATCCAACAGTCCTTCATTATTCAAGGGTTCTTTAGGAAAGAGTAGAATGAATGTACACACGTCTGTTATCACAGTGTCTCTCTGTTAAGAGTTTAACTAAGCTACTCTATGATATTGTTGCCTCGGCAGCCATTTTGTTTGGCCAAGCAGCCTGCAATGACCTTAAACCTAGCCCCCTCATGCAAGAGCATACCCTAGATAGCAGGCCAGAGTCATAAGCAAATGTAAGTTCCTGATATGATTTTTCCAACAGCCCGTGTGGTCAAGTTCCTCTGCCTCCCAGCACCTTCCTCTTGTGCCGCTTAGATAAGACTCCACAGTGGAGCTTAACAAAACCCTCCTCTTTTAGCTTGAATTGATCAATCTGGCCTTAGCCTGGGAACCCCAAAGCACTCCACCCACAGACTCTAATAAAGGCATGTGCCCCAGGTACTGCTTCTCTCTGTCTACACTCTGCCTTGACTTCCCCTGAAGTCAAGGTGTGCTGGGTACTTCCTCCAGGAGCTGCGAGTAATAAACTATTCCAATGACTCCTGTGGTCTGTTGTTGAACCACAGCACCTCACCATCCGGCACCCTCTGCTTCACTTAAGAAGTGTTGACAAATTCCTAACACTCTCCTTAATGGTACCTGATCTCTTCTTTATTCAGAGTGCTCTGAGTCTTGAGCTGCCTCAGGCACGAGACCTAGTTAGAGGTTGGGACTTTCTACTGTTGTGACTCAAATCAGGCCTCTGTTCACCACACTTAGAATCTGGAGTTTTTACAATTCAAGTAAAGCCTAACTGACTTTCCGATTATTTCATTTTGGCAGACCTCTATAATTATTTAACCATTCTAAAGAATTCTGAGTGTCAAATCACTCCCTGAAATGTTCATTCTTCCTACTCTTCTGCCCCATTTGCCACTATCTAGCTCTGCCTACCAGGCCCCTCCCATTTTTGCTAAAACCATAGAATCCAATTTTGTCCATTTTAATTCCTGCCTTTTCACTGGAATTCCTGGCCTAGAATGAACAGCCAGCAAGTTGTTTTTCAAGATGCAAGTGCTTCTTTCATCAATCTATTCTTCATTACACGTGTGAAGGAGAAGTTTGCTGGCCCTGGAAGGAGGCAGGGTTTTTTGAAAGCAAGGGATATTCAGTCCAGCATTTTTGCCTCCCAAACTCCTTCGAGTCTATCTTCCAAATTATACCAAGATTTTTCTGGTCTTTTTTGCCATTCAAGGTTTGTGTTCAGTCTGTTGTATTAAAGAACCTAGAAAATGTTAGATTTAAATGGAGCTACCATGTTGATACAGAAACTCTAAGTTCACTCATATAAAAAATTTAGCCTGATCCCAAATTTTATTTCACCATCCTTGTTTAAGCATTCAAAATATCCATTTCTCCAGACACTTTAAATTAATGAATTCATGCAATAATTTTTACTTTGATTTTTCATTTTATCACCTAAGCAAAGTCAAGATTTTTTAAATCCTGCTTACTTAGAAGAAATAAGGCACTAGTGGAAGTTTTAGCTTTCTCTTTCAGGTTGGCATGTCTTATTTAGCCAAGAGAGGAGCGATGAAAATTATTTCAGATGGATCCATTAGTCCAGGGTTCTCAAAATCCTCTCAGATTTCATTGTTTTAGTTATCAAATTCTTACTCTAATTTGACCAAGGCTCTAACTTTCACTTAAAGGAGTTGGCAAGGTTATCAATTCAAAGGTGCTGTAATTCAGCAACTGAAAAAAATCAGTCCTCAGTTTGATTTTCAGTGATCTCTGACAACTGCTACAATCGATAAGGTATTTTTTTTGCACCTCACGGGAAGGCTAATAATTTCATTCTGTGTCTTGAGTGAGCATTTCACAGTGTGAGCTGGTTTTCTCTAGCTTGAAGTTATCCAATACCATCAGGATCAAATATTCTACCCCACAGTCTGGCATTCCTTGTCCCCTTTAATTTAGCCTTTTGGACTTGCACCCTGTCCCAGAGTGTCATCCTCAGTGGGCACATGGCTCCAGGTAAGTAGACTTGACTTGATCAAGTGATTAGTCCTGTTGCCATGTAGACCAAGAGCAGCTTATCTTCTCATCCAACAGTCTTACCACACTTACTTCATCTAATCCCCAAACCAAATCCAGATAACTCACATTTTCCTGAGGATCTGTTGCCTAGAACCCAGTTTTTGTATCTAATCTTGTTAGATTTCTCTGGTTGTTTTAACCGAAACCAATTATGCTTAATTTAAGGGGAAAAAAAGAATTTATTAGAAGAAAAATGCATAGCTTACAAAATCAAAGGAAAAGTTGAAAAACTAAATCTTAAAGCAGACAAAAATCAGAATAGTTTCAGGTATTTTAATAGCAGGGATTCGCAAATTTATCATAGGGCATTATAATCAGACAACCCCCTACAATTTCCTTCCACCTCTGCATGTTTCTGTGTAATAACTGAATTCTGAGGATAGAGAGTTTGATTGGCAAGCGTGGGTCATGGACCCACTTCTGTGTTGGTGAGGAATAGACTGGGTCCCACAATTCCTCCAAAATTACACAGATTAGTAAAGGAGTAATTTCCACTCCACTTCCCAAAGAAAGGATGCTGGGAAGACTATACATATAAATACATACACACATACATATGTACAGACATAAAAGACTGTCCATTACACATGGAAAATGATTGAGAATTCTTATTAATTTGCATGATAATTCTGGGAAAGAAATTAGATTACTCAAATGAAAGTTAGTACTCTTAGTTCAACCTCATACCTCAACTGCCACAGTCACAACTTTGTGTAAATTGTTTCCAGTGCACAGATTCTAGACACTCTTGTTTCTGAAAATGAGCCTTCACTTACCCTAGCTGAGCTCGAGGGATTTGTAGAGAGAAACATTAGGCAAATGGTGGAGGAGGCTGGTCAAGATTTCATAGTTGTCCTACCATTCAACACATCACTTCAAACTCCACCAAAGACGCCAGTCCTACTGAATTTCTAATTAGGTGATTTCTTAACTGTGTGTATCCAGATATAACCAACAAATTACAAGATAACAGTTATAGATTTTAGCTAATGCTTTGCTGCCACCACCAACTCCTCATGTGTTTTTTTAACACAAGAATTAGATTTTTCTGCCAAGGTAACTTTTGGGGGGGGGGTGCTTTTTTCCTATAAGGAAAACAGGTGGCATTGGCCACTGAAACACCGTTATGCTATTCAATTTTGAAAATATTTTTCTCATGTAGGGCCACAGCTTTCCCCTTTGACACATTGTTGCAAATTAGAAAAATGCCCCCCTTCTGGGATGGAATTAGAAAAGCCACTCTGAACAACAACCGCCACTCAGGCATCCAACTTGGCAATAAGAGGAGGAACAGAACTTCAGCGACCCCTCACCTCATGGCCCGGATCTGTGTTCAATGCATAATTTGAGTTGCCATTTATGGTGGCTCTGCTCTTGGGGTAATTCAGACAAACTGGAATAACTGGAAACCTTTCCTTTGGAGCCATCTGGTTGGAAATGTCAGGAAAAAAGACCACAGAAAATCCTGAATTGGAGTCATTCAGTATTTCTACATCCATTAGATTACTGAAGAAAATAGCCATCTTACTGGTTGAAAGATTTTTTCCATTGTGGTATCGAACTCTTCAGATGCTTCTATTTTCTTAGTATTTAATGTGATACATCATGTTCAAGATGCTGGGCCCTTGCTGAATGCAGTCAAAATTGAATATTAGGATGCTTATCCCTTTTTCAGAAAAGTAGCTTCCTGGATTGCCCTCATCCTTCCTGTACTTTATCCTTATTGCTTGCTCTTGACCCTTCTTGCCACTGTCCACAATGTGCCTTAGCTCCTTAGCTCAAATCAGAGCAGGCTCTCGTGTCTTGGTAACTATCTTGGCTGTGGCATTGTCCCTCCAGCTCAGCAGTGCCTTCGTGGACACCATTAAGTAATGATCTTTCCATCTCAGCTTTCTCCTCAGGACCCTCTCGGAGGAAAACTTTACCCCCCGTCTGGTTTGGCTAGACTGACGGTTTCTTTCTGGCTTATTTTCCTTCCTTACCCAATTTGGGCCGAGGCTCACTCATTTCAACCCCACTTTTACCAGCATTATATTTATTTTGATCCTCTGTCATAACTACCTACCTGAGATCTTTAATGTGGGTCAACCCAGCCATTCTCACGTTGGCTTCTTGTAATACTTTACACCATTGGTTCTCAAATGTCGGTGAGGTAAACATCAATTTTATAATAATACATGTCATTTACCTTTTTAATTCTCAGTTACTCTTGGTAACGTATAGCAGAGGTTTCTGAATATAGAAACCAATATGGGAATCCACCTGTCTTATGTTTGGCCATATTATAGACAGTTGCGAAAATTTTAAACAATGCTACTTTTCTCACTAAGCTTTTTGCTCTCCACATATAGTTATTTTTCATAGCAATGTTATATAAGTTAACGTGTAATGGGTTTATTATCATTATTTTTAAATGAATGGAATGAATAACTTTTAAAGTTTTCAAAGGCTATGTGGCAACAATTTATAGATATAATGTGCAAAAACAAAAGCTCTGTGGGGGCTCAATAGTTGTTAAGACTGAAACCAACAGGTTTGAAAATCACTGTTCTAAAACATGAAATCGCTTGTGAACATTTTGGGAGGGTGATGTGCCAGGGTGCTTCTACATCCAGATATCATGCCCCGTCACAGTTGGAAAGTGAGTGTGGAGCTCAGGACACAGATGTGTGATGAAGACATGTTGGGGCTTTGAGGGTCTTTGGTATGTAAATGATAATTTAAGTGGTAGGTGTGGTTGAAATGTCACAGGGAATGTACAGGTTGAATGTCACAGGGAGTGAAAGAATTAGGACCAACTCCCAAGAAAGAGCAACTTGAAAAGACAGACATAAAAAGAAGAGTTTGCAAAGAAGACCAAAGTGAAATGTCCAAAGACAGAGCAAAAAAGTGAGGAGAGTGAAGTAGCACAGAAATCAAGGGGCAAGTGTTTCAATAAGAACAGAGTGGTCAGCAGTGTTCAATTCTGCTAGGGGATCAAGTAAGAGTGGTCTTTGGTGACCGTGGTGAGACGTTGCAGTGACCTTGTGGATAAGAGGTTGGCAGAATTCACATGTAAACGGTTTTAGATAAAGTAGAAGATGAAAAGTTTGAGATGGCAATACTCACAAGAAACTTAGCTGAAAGGGAAGAAGAGAGATGATATGAAAACTGAGGAGGGGGGACAGAGGATGGGTGACGATTTTGTAACAGGAATATTAATATCTAGCTCAGAAAGTGGCTTAACAGTCCATTTGTGTAATTGTCTCCGTGTGTCTGTCTTTCTCATCTAATTACAAGTACCTTGAGTTAAGTGGTCTTAACACCCTTCTGTATGTTCTCAGCATCTGCTACTTATCTGACAAATCACAGAAAGGTCATACATATTTGTTTAAATTAATTATTTACCTCTTTTACTGTTCTTTTAATATAAAGCAGGCTTAGAGTTCCTAATAAACAATGGAAATAAAGAGCTAGCTATCAAACCATTTGACAGAAGCCTTAAAATGCTTATGTTAATAAGGCCATCGCAGCTAATTGATATCATATAGGCAAGAGAATAACATATAAAAAGTTCTAAAGAATACAAATAACTTTTAGCCCTCAGAAAAATGTGCATTCCTTGTTCCTCCCTGAAGAGAGGATGTGTATTAACCACGTCTATTTCAAGCCAGTGGCAGCAGGGAAGGCAGAGGAGAGTCACCAAATGTGGGAGCTCTGAGAAAGGAATTGATTTTTGACTGATGTAAAGATGTACTCAACTCATCTGTCTATGTATATCCAGTAAGTGGAACTTTAAATCCTAAATATACATTGTAGTTATTAACAGTGATCTTTTAAAGGTCTATGAAGTATTGGTGAAGTGAAATCATTACAGAAAATCATATATTCAGAAGAAAAATAAAATGAGCCTAATTAAAAGGGATGGCGATTAAAATTTATTATGTCCAGTTCATAATTCAATTATTTTCATGAGATTACTCTAACATCTGTGTATAAAAAATTCCACTACAAACACCAGACACACAACAGCCTCTATAGGCTCAAAAATAAAATGAAATTATGCACAACTGAGAAATCAGCAGCATGCTAATGACCACTTGTTTTATTCATTTGTGAGAGGGGTAATTGGAGACATGAATATTCTCTACCATAATTTTTCATTAAAGAAACATTTTTCTTCTAAACTAGCAGCTTGTTTTAAACAGAGCAGAGCCAATGACAGGCTCTCAAAATGTATGAGTAGATAGTATCTAGCTCTAATTACTGATGGAAAACACTCAGGACTAGTAAACTCTTAAATCTTTCAGTATGTGGGTAGAAAATAGACTAGGGATTAAACCTCAACCCTTTTAAAGGACATCTGTCACATTCTTCATTCCCTATCATCTTTGTATAGCCTTTCTGCTTTGGGGGAAATATCTGCATTATGATCATTCCTTCTTCAGTGTGGAAATCATAAGTAAACTCTCGGCCTCTTTCACAGACAGAATGAAGGCATGTGACCAGAGCACCAGTCAGACACACCTGCTGGGCCTTTGATTCAGAAATGAGCAATGGGAGCACAGGATGCAGGAGGTGGGAGCAGGGACAGCATTAGCTTCCCAGTGGTTACAGGGCTGGGTTCCTGCTGCCGAAGTGCAATCAGTGCTGGCAGCCGTACCAGTCACGTTGAATTTCTGGTATTTGGCACCCAACAGAGGCAGTGGGCACAGTTTCCTCCATAGTCCAGTTCTGTGTCATGTTTTGGAGTATTATTGCTAGAAGCTTAGTTCTGAGTCTATTTTTTTCCCCGAAATATCCCAGTGAATCTATTAACTATCTGATATTCTTGAATACATCGCTTTTCTGATTAAACTACCCAGAACAGATTCTATTGTTTACAACTAAGTGTTCTGACTGATACATCATTGTAGCTCATAAATTGGGGGAAAAAACAAGTTCTAAATGCTTTGAGCTATTTGAATCTTTAATGGAAGAACTTATGTGAATTCAATATATTGGACATTTCTACTCTAAAAGGGTAATGAAACTGAGCAGCAAAGTACAAGGAGAAGCACACAGGCTGGAGAGCTTCAGGTCTGCATCTTGACACCACTATTACCAGCTACAGATAAGTACCTTAACCTCTTTGATTCTCAATTGCATCACTTAGGATAGATGATAATAATACCTAATGATTGTTAGGATTAAATGGGATAACGTTCATAAAGTATTAGTGCAATGCTTCATGCCTCAAACTGACTAACAAAGAGCTTTTATTCAGCTATTGCTAATGCCTCATAATGTTGGTGAATTTTCAGTTACAGAGAATCTAATCCACTCAAGCTACTTTAAGCAGAAGGGGATTTATTTTAGAGGATTAAGTCACTTCCAGAATGTTTGGGAGGACTGAAGAAATGGAATCTAGGGTGGGCTTGTAGATAAGCCCCAAAAGCCACCCCCAGAGTACACTAACAAGGAAGCTGCT
Source organism: Tapirus indicus (assembly GCA_031878705.1). NCBI lineage: Eukaryota > Metazoa > Chordata > Mammalia > Perissodactyla > Tapiridae > Tapirus > Tapirus indicus. The sequence goes on from CM062925.1 coordinate 47,434,572, forward strand.
ACCCCGGTCCTGGCAAGTAAAGTGTAGACTCAGGAAGCTTTTTGATAACTAGGAAGCTTTTACTAAAGCTGCTGGCTCTTCTACCTGTGCTGTGCTCCGAGAGCTACCTGCTGAATCAGGAAATTATTATTTCAATTTCCATCAAACTACAAATAGGCTTAGTTTGGCCTATTTTGAACTTTATATAAACAGAACCATAAATTATACACTCAGCCATTGACCATCACGTTTGTGAGATCCATGCATTCTGTTCTGTGCAGCAGTAGTAAATATTTTTCATTGCTGTATAGCAGGGAGAGGTAGGTAGAATAATAGCCCCCAAAGATGTCAACATCCTAATCGCTAAAGCTTGTGAATATGTTACAATACATGAAAAGGAGTATTGATTTGCATATGAAATTAAGGTTGCTAATCAGCTGACCTTAATATAGGGAGATTATCCTGTATAATCCAGGTGGGCTCAAGGTAATCACGACACTCCTTGAAACTGAAAGAGGCAGAACCATAGGTCAGAGAGAGCGATAGGAGAAGGACTTGGCTGGCTTTGCTAGCTTTGAAGATGGAGTAAGTGGTCCAGGAGACAAGAAATAAAATTAAGTATGAAATGTGATAATGAAAAATGGGTGTCTTCTAGAAGCTGGAAAAGACAAGTAAACAGATTTTCCTTTAGAGTCTCCAGAAAGGAATACTCGATTTTAATCCAGTGTGTCCCGTGTTGGGCTTCTGACCTACAAAACTATAAGGTAATAAATTTGTGTTGTTTTAAGTCACTAAATTGGTGGTAGTTTGTAATAATTAGTGGTGATTTGTAGTTTTGTAGAAAATTAATACGCAGGGTTTCTGAACTATTAACATTTTGGACCAGATAATTCTTTGCCATAGGGGCCACCTGTGTAATGTAGGATGTTTAGCAGCATCCCTGGATTCTACCCACTAAATGCCATTAGCACTCCCACCAGTTGTGATAACCAAAAATGTCTTCCAGACATTGCCAAATGTCCCTGGGGGTGAAAGTCACTCCCAGTTGAGAACCAGTACTGCACAGTATTCTATTTTATAAATATGCCACAATTTATGTAGCCAATCTATTATTTGAAGATATTTGGATTATTTCCAAAATTATTACTAATAATGCTTCTATGAGTATCTGTGTATGTGCTTTGGTTAATATATGTGCAGCTTATTGTTATATACTGAAAAGTGGAATCTCTTGGTCACAGAGTATGCCTTTTGCACCAATTTGCAATTCTATAGGAAATGTATGAAAGTTCCTGTTGCATCTCATTCTTGCTAACATTTCATACTGTCTGCCTTTTTCATTTTAGACATTCTAGTTGAGTGTGTACAGCATCTTCTTATGATTTAAATTTGCATTTCCATGATTTCTAATAAAGTCACACATCTGTTAAATATGTGTATTCCCATCATGACAGTCTTATTTGTGAAAAATTTGATCAAGTCTTCAGCCCAATATTTTTTTGCATAGTCTTTTTTCTTTTTTAACTTGCAGGGGTTATTTTTATACTCAGATACGTTTTCTTGGTTGACTGCATGATTGATCCTAATTATCTCAGTGCAGTAAAGTTGTTATTTAGTGTGGTTGAGATTAAGAGTGGAATCCAGGTGAAACTCTGTAGTGCCTCTTAGGTGGGCATTTACCTAATTTTTGTATCCTCAACACTGTGAGACTCCCTAAAATTCTATTCTCCTTTGCAATGGCTTTCCAATGTGGTTTCTTAGTTTCTATCTCTGTGCAAATACCTTGAGGAGCAACATCTCCAAGTGTAAGGCTCTCATCTCCATGCCTCCCTGCTCTTCAGGATCTTGGTCATTGTCCCAAATTAGTTTTTGTCTCTGTAGATGCCAAAAGCTCTGCTGGCATTTCTACTTCTTATCTGGAGTTCTCCACCTACTTTCCCTGCCCCTCTCCCACCCAAACCCCACAACAAGAATTGTCAAATCCCTTGAGGAGAAAAGCAGAATTCAGCTCACCTATCCATGCTTCCCTTCACTTTATCATCTTGTTTCTCGTATTCTGGTTGCCTCGGAACTCGTCAATATCTTCAAACAGGTGAATCTGTAGTTTGGAGCAATCTTGTAATTGGCTTTCTAAGTATTCTCAACAGGAGAAATGGTCTGCTGAATTCCATCATAGCTGGAAGCAGAAGTGCCACAGTGGAATTTTTAAGTTTTAAGGCCTGAGATCTCACACTCATATCGATCCCAAATTCCCTCCCCCTTGTTCAATATAATTGTTCTACACTGTAATTTAACATCCCGCAATATTAAACTCTGTTTCTGATTTTCAACTGTACCAGCCTTTGTAGTGAGCGATAAGAGATTCTTTCAGGAAAATGGTAGAAGCTCTCTCCACCTCTGACTGTGCCTTGTACTGAGAACATAAAACTATGAGGTTATTTTCTTTCTTCTCTAGTACAGTGAGAAGCAGTGGGCCACCCACTACACCCAGTGTTTGTATTCTTTACTCTCACTCAAATGGTTCATTGCAATAGCTACTAGGTCTAACTGAGATTTAGCGTGGTTCACATCATATGACCACAAATTAAAATTATTTTGCCCTAGTCTACCATGGACCAGTTTCTTGTAATTTCATGTTCATGCAATCCTTTCCAAGTAAGATAGCCTGTCTCAGATTCCCATTTCCTGTAGAGTTCTGTGACCTATACACATCCCTGTTACTGAGAAGTACATTGTTTCAGAAACAGTATCTGATTTAATCTAAAAGGGAAATCTTTACCATTCTTCCAGAATGGTTAGGAGAACTGAAGAAGTTGATTGTAGGCTAAATTTCTAGGGAAAACGTATCAAAGCATTATATAAGATTTGGACCATTGAAGAATCAGAAGTTGCCACTGCTTCCACGTCTCTAGAACCATGCCACGTCCCAGATCATTCAAACAAGTCTCAAGTCTGGCCTTTCTCTCTCTTACTCAGTTTTGAACCCAAGTCTCATATGAGTACATCTGACTAGCAAAATCAAGATCATTTCTAATACCCTCATTGCGAGAGATGAGGGAAAATCCAGCATGCAGTTTCCAGCCTTTGCAGTACAGGAAAGCATTTGAGAAGGGAGCTGGAACTAATGACAAACCAACCTGCAGTGTCCACCATTCTCCTCATGGCCTATTTCTCAATGTATCAATTATTTTTATTTTTTGACATTATTTGACCAGAACGTCTTGCTTATAGGCCCCTTACACTATGTGATCAATACTGAAGTTACTTTAACCTTTCAACCTGCTTCTCTCTCTGTTCTCTGTCTCAGTGAAGAACAGCATAGGTCCAAACTAGAGGCCTGTTAGGTAGCCTAGATGCTTCCATTTTCATTCCATAACACCATCCTAGTCTGTCTCCTTAATATTATCCATTTTATCTTCTCCATTCTCTCTGCTACTTAATTCATTTGGACTTTTTCATTTCTTTCTTAGATTATATTAATAGCCTTTTAGTTGTTCTTCTTCCCACTAGTCTCACTTTCCACATGCTCATCTCCAAACAGAACATACCCTTCCTACTGCTGAGAACAGTCTTTCTCACTTGGCCCTGCGCATCCCTGATATGCACTCTTCCCAACTCCTAGTAATTGACCAAGTTCATTTTGTATTTTTCCACTTCGTTTGCTCTCGTTCATGTTATTCCCTTTGCCTAAAAGCTCCTTTGCCTGTTCATTCTTTAAAGTCCTACCCATCCTTTAAAACTCTGTTCAGGTGTCACTCATTCCAGGAAGCCTTTCCAAACTTCCTTCTGCTTTAGATGTGCATAATGCTATTATAGCATCAAACATAGTGTGCCATCATCAAGGCTTCACTCATCTGTTTCTTTCCACTAGACTCTCAGATCCTTGAGGGCAGGTATCATATCTTATTAAACTTTGCTTACCTAAAGTATAATGTTAATAGCTAGAGTTGAGTAATCAGGCATTTTTGTGAAAAAAAATAGTGATTAGATTAGAAATTTTAGCAATATTTTGCAAAGCTCATAAAATAGATTATATTTTGGACCTAACTGCAGGCTAGAACTTGATCATCTGTTTTCCACACTTACTATGTTCTCGATAAACGTTGACAGTGATGAAAAAACTTTACTAACTTGGATCAGGAAACTTTTTCTTAAAAAATTCTCTGTGCAAGTTAGGGTCCAAATATTTTCTAGGAAATTAATGAACACCAGTTCTCGTAAAATTAGAATTTCAGCGTGGATTAATAGGGCATAACTATCAACTAAAGAAACTGCTAAAATGTACACATTGTGAGGAAAGAAACCCCCATAAATTTAACAAGCTATATTGGGATTAAATCCTCACATAGGCCACTTTTTCTAAAGTGTTAGAGTTTTGGGTGTTTTTTTTTTTAAATCAGTTCTAACATTGAAAGTTGAACTAAGAAGAAAGTTTACCTTTACTGAATATATTCTTAAATGAAACCACATTCTTTAAAATTTTTCCAGAAATAGTACGCCTCACTGATAAGGCTCACATACTCTGAAAATAATACTGTCCTTTGTATACAAAGACCACATGACTGCCCAGGGATCAGTAGACCATATATTTTTCCTAAAGAGATAATAAACATCCAATTGTGAATCTAAGTTGCACCACACATAGTCCTGAAGTTTCAGAAAACAGCATGCATTTTCAAAATGTCCAACCAAAATTAGAGATTTATCTCTGACATAGAGGTAGAGCAAAACTAGGCTCTAACCAAGTTGTTTATCAAACCATTCAAAGGAACATGGATAAGATTTTAATTGTATTCATTGAAAATGACAATATGGCAAATAAACTTGGGGTGCTGGGTTAAACACATCTGAACAGGCTTGTTTTTGTCTTGTATTGTGTTTGGTTTTTATAACAGGACTTCTCAAAGTCTTAATATGATAATAAGAATTTTGTTTGATTCTGCAAGAAAGTGTTGACTATGCAGTGTCCCCAAATTTACTTGACCACAGAATTGCCCCCACTCTCCAAATATGCACACTTTTTTCTACTTTTCAGATGACTAGTTTACAGTTTTCAGAGAAACAATTCTGAGAGCTCAGTTAGGAAAATGTTATCCTAACAAAAAAGAACTGAGTTGCCAGGAAATCTTGACAACAGCTGTATAAAGCAAATTCAAAACACTAAATTGGACCTTGTGAATCAGGAAAAAATTCTACAAAAAATTATTTGTTTACTTTTTAATCAGTAATAAGAATAATCTCCTTCTATTGAATCCCTTCTCTGCAAGGTAAACAGTAGCTGGTTTGCAAGAGTTTTTTTTTTTATCTTTGGCAGAATCATACCTAAATTCTCATTTAATGTTGTCAGAAATGAAGTTCTCCCCTTAGAACTCATTTCTACATTCAGTAATGGCTCTAACAGGAATATCTCTCTTGAATCTAAACCAGTCAGGAGCTGTACTCCTGGCACAGCAGCCTCTGGGAGATGTGCTAAGTTCACTTTCAGTCTCAGATTGTATTATTGAATCTATAAATGAACCAATATACAATTAGATGCCAATTAGGTACCAATATCTGCTTATTATACTTCTATATATTTCATTTTTCATTGAGATATCACTCACATACCATAAAATACATCATTTTAAAGTGTACAATTCAGAAGTTTTTAATATATTTACAACATTGTGCAATCATCACCAGATTCCAGAACATTTCCATCACCACTCCCCAAAATACCTTGTACCTGTTAGCAGTCACTCCCAATCCTCCCCGTTTGCTCACAATCACTAATCTACTTTATGTATTTTCCTATTCTGTGTATTTCATATGAATTAAATCATATAATATGTGACCTTTTGTGTTTGGCTTCTTCCACTTAGCATAATATTTTCAAGGTTCATCCATACTGTAACATGAATCAGTACTTTATTCTTTTTTATTGTTGAATAATATTCCATTATATGAACATATTACATTTTGTTTATCAATCCATTAAGGAGCATTTAGATTATTTCCACTTTTTTTGGCTATTGTAAGTAATGACTGCTATGTACAAGTTCTTGTATGAACATGTGTTTAGTGTACAAGTTTTTCTGTGAACGTATGTTTTCAGTCCTCTTGGATATGTACCTAAGAATGGAATTGCTGGGTCATACAACTCTATGTTTAACTTTTTGAGGAACTGCCAAAATATTTTCCACAGAGGCAGCACTATTTTTCATTCCCATCAGAAGTATATGAAGGTTCCAATTTCTCCATATCCTTGCCAACATTTATTTTCCTGAAGATACAACGAACTCATAACTCAACAATAAAAAGGCAAATAACCCAATGAAAAATGGGCAAATGATTTAAATAAACAGTTCTCCAAATAAGATTACAAATGGCTAACAAGCAAATGAGAAGATACTCAACATCATTGATCATTAAGGAAATGCAAATCAAAACCACAATATATCACATCTAGTTCTTTTGAACTTGAGTAGAACAATACCCTGTAATTTTTTGATAATTTTTCTTGAAGAGATCCATAGTTATCTTCAGCGCAACTAACTTCACCAAGTATTAAAACCCTGGTGATCTTTGTCTTTCTGTAAGCCTTTAATTAACTGTTATTTTTAGTCATAGGCATTGATACTCAGTTTGCCCATTTCACTATTAACTCTGTTCCTTTCTCTCTTTATTCAAGTTTCTACTTCATGCACATTATCAGAGATAGAGTCTATATTGTTCCCTAGATGTTTCCTGAATCTGTGATAACCTTTTGCCACCCAGAAGGGATTAACTTTCCATTTTCAAAAGAAGACTTCATCTCTCAAACAGTATTTGACTACGTGTTCTTTATGGACTATTGCCAGCACCTCTTTCCTATCATTGTCTGGTCTTCTACCATTTTATAGTTTAATCTTTGATCCAAGAAGCCTTCATTCTTAAATGGGTCATACTTCTTTTTAAAAACTATTCAAGAGCCTCAATTTTAAAACGCAGTTAAATATAACTTAATACAGCATTGAATAGAAATACAAAAGTGATACTTCAGAGTGCATCAGACAAGATATTAACATTTTTGTAGCTAAAAATCTATGAAAATTATAGATCATCTTTTGCAATAATGTATGTTTTTGAGAAGTACTTCTAGTATATACACAACACTCAGACACAGACATACACATGTTTCTAATGAAATACTGGGAGAAAAACCCTTAGAATACGAGGTAGTGACCTACTTAGTTTTTTCTGTATGTTCTGTCTTTGAGACTATAAAATATTGCAGGCAAAGTTTTGGTTTAAAAGACAATGGGAAGTACTTATAAGAATAATTTCATGTGCATGTTAAATCCTTTTCTTCATGACAAGGCATAATAAGATCATTTTTACATATAAACCTTGCTCATTTTTGCATGCCAGTAAGAAAAATACTATATCATATAATTGCTTTAAAAGAGGTCATTAAAAGTGAGAAATATATCTTTGCACGACATTTTCAATTTTATAAAACTGCTTTATTTTCCAGTTTAGAAGAATATGCTGAAGCATATGCATAGATGTTTGAGAATAAATTATGATAGACTGTATTGGCAATACTGATTTTAGAAACATATGTCTCTCAGTGGAATTTTGATGAGTGTCTTCAATGTATATTTATGCATATTAACAACATTTGAATTCCTCTTTGACTATAGTACTGCCTCTCAAATATTGAGCTTTAAAGCGGATATAAGAGGTTTCATCGAAAGTGATGTTTTTCATTTTATCTCTGGATAAAATACTCTTATTCCTCCTCCTAGCTGGCTATGTATATGCTGAAGAGAATAATGTAAACTGTAGCTCCATATTTACATATACTAATAATTCTAGTAAGGTTGAAATGTATTTTCTCTTCCTCACTTCTACCTTATTTTCTTCGACAGTCATCTGCATTGCATAATCTATTTTGTTTCAGGGGCAGAAATCTTTTCATTTTTCCCCTGAGAATCATTTCAGACGGTAGAACCCAAGCTTTTTTAGAAAGCAAGGTGTCACATATGAGGTAGTCTTTTGCTTGTAATTCATTCTTGACCCGCCACACAATCAATACTAGTGAGAAATCGTCAAGACCAGTATCCATGACTTGAACATTCAAAGGACTTTTAAAGCAAAATTGATTTATTTCATTAGTATGAAGCTACAGTTTCCTCTTCTATATTCTATCTCAACATGTGGTCCTCTATTAGGTATGCTGCCTTTTGATGATTTACATTTAAAAGGGCATGCAAAGTATTTTTATAGATATTTTTCATCTCCCCTCACTGCTAACAGATTTGAAAAATGAAATGTGTTTCCTCTATTACTGATTTTTATCACTTTCCCCGTGGCAAATGTGGGTTCTTATCTCTTAACTCTTAATGCACATGTCAGCATGTTCCTGTTTCATTTGCTTTCTCATTCAGCAGAGAGCTAAAAACTGGTGGTAAAATGTGCAGTAGGATTTCATAAAGCACCAGTTCCTCCTCAGCGTAATCCACATGTGTGACACCAGTTCTCCATGTTCACATCTAGACTGACCATTACCTGGATTTCTAGGGCTACAGTAGAACTCCTGTCCTTCGATCTTTCTGAAGGGCCTCTGCAGTGCAGGAAAAGAAGTTGTAAGAGAATGTGCCCAATGGCCATGGACCATTATGGGAACTATCTTCAAAACTCTTCCCCAAATCTCCTCCACCATTTTTTTTCAATCTCTTTAATTGGATTTTTCCAACTTTCTGAAAATAGGAACTGAACCACTAACTCTACAACACAGTATCAATAGAGACATCTGCTGAATCCAAATATCATGGCTTCTTGGGACCAGTGCTTTTTCCATGACTTCTCAACCCAGATTTTAAAAGCAGGCATTTTCCAAGGGAAATTTTAAGAAATTTAGGTTAAAAAAATTGAAATCAATGTCAGAAAAAGTCAAAAGCATCAAAATGAACAGATGAGAGAACACAGATTTATGTCCTAATTCAATTGTAATTGAGAACATTTCTTGAACTCATTACATATAAGGCAGTGTCTTAAGTGCTTGACATGAATAACTTCATTCAGTCCTTACAACAAGCTAATGAGGTAGATTATTTATCATCCCCATTTTACAGATTAGAAAACTGATAATGAGTAACATGTCCAGGATCATATACTAATAAGAAGTGGTGCTGTGATTAAGATTAAAATCTCTCTAAATTGACACAGCTTCAAGACAGAAGACACTGGGATCCTTAGTTTAGCCTTGTCTGGAGAAACTAGACTTTAAGCCATTATTTTCATGTGTTGGGTGATTAATCTTCTCCAGAGGGAATAATCTGAACTATGAACTTTAGTTTGCACATCATTACTAAATTTTAGATGATAATATCTACCATCTTCATCACAAAACCTTTGTCATAACAACTGAATGAGATAATGAAAAATGTAAAAGAACATAAAAGTGTAAGTATTCTTAAACTGATAAATATATACCTCCAACTGATATATATATATATATATATATATATATATATATATATTTCATTCTCATAAGAAATCTTTTTGGTTGATATAAAATGTAGGTACATTTAGGTAGGCAAAAATCATAAAGTGAATGTACAGTAAATGAGAGAGAAGGGCATTTCTTCCCACTAGGATTGAGCAATATTTATGGGGAAAACCAATCTCTGTAAAAACACAATCAATAAAAATCTTGTATATATAATCTGGGATATATTACGGCTGTAGAAATTGAGGATTGTCTGAAAATAGTAACACAAGCAATAGCCACTCTTGAACAGAATATCTTGGGACAAGAACAGGTGGTAGAAACATAAGAGGTCCAGGCCAACTTGATTGATTAAAGAAGAGGAACCCCTTCCAGAATTGAATGAAGAGGATTCTTGAGGCACTAGCTTAGAGTTTTAACTAAATTCTGCAAAGAAGAAAGTTATACTGGAAATCCATTATATATGATTAGTATGATTTAAGCATTTGTTACATTCATTGTATAAAAATTGGATATAGTTATCTTCCCTAAAGTCATGAGTTAAAGAAACGCTCCAGGTATTCTGCTATAGATAAATGTCTGGATTTTATCACAATTGCAATAAAAATAAATAAGATAAAGCTTTCTGGGGCTAGTCCTAGACCTCTTGGGCCTAAATGACTTGAGATGACACCACTGAGGCGGTCTGTGCCAGAAGTATTCCCTTTGTGATGTGCATGAATGGGCAATGAAGACTGTTTCTATGAGTGGTATTTCTGTGCCCTGCAGGATGATGCCTTCATGCTGCTGGGACTTGAAGTAGGTGAGGCAGACAATCTGACCCACCCATAGTAGCTACATATGAACCTGAACACCTGTTTGTTGAACTCCTTTTCCTTCTTTTGACAGAAAGTACTCTGGGAGTGGCTTGTTCTGAAATCTATTCCTGTGTGTCAGGTTAACACAGAAAGAACAGGCAAACAGGTTGGGTTTAATGTCTTTTGACATACAGAAGACAAAACACTATAGAAGAACAAAGACAATATGACCTGCTGGACTGAAAGGGAGGATCAGGAAGTCTGAGTCCCAATGGCACATGGATCACTGATTATATGACCTTGGTACAACGCTGTTTTGAGGCCCTTCCAATTCTAGAGGCATCCTGTGCAGGACTGTCACTCCAAGGAAGAACTTCATCTGCACTATTGCCATCAATGAGAGCAAGGTGCAGAAGAATTGCAGTGGACTGTTCAAAGTCAAGGATGCTGGCAGAAAGCCTGGTAGGGAAAAGAGCATGAGAAAGCTATCTATGGCTCCTAATCATGTTCACCTAAGGAAGAAAAAAAATGTTGAGACGTTTCAAGTTTGGTCAAAATCACAGAACAATTGAAAAATACTGAAGATGCCAAAATCTCCCCAAAATCTTCTACATCAGCTCAAGTTCCAAGTAGCAAATACAAGAACCCTCGAGAGGAAATCCAGAGGGCCAGCAGTTTGTAGTGACTGATGGACGACAATCCAACACTCTCTGAAGGTTTTCCCCAAGACAAAGCACCAGTTCCCAAAAAATCCCATAGGTCCAGTGTTGAGTTAAATTTGGGGCCAAGGAGAGAGAAATTATTAACAATGTTAAAATGTCAGAAAACTAACGTGAACACGGTGTAATAGAGATTGATAGGCTGAATTTTTCTTCCACCTTTATAATTTTTCACACAATATCAGAGGCTTTTAAGTTTTTTTACCATGTATGTGTGCTACCAAAAACAAAAAAAGTAAGTTAATAAATAAATATATAAAAATAGGAAACAGCTGAATTGGGTAAGCTGTCTCTAACAGAATACTACCATAAAAACCCTCTTTCTTCTCTGTGTATGCTAAAGAAGGGGACGGTACAAAATTCTTTGCTAAATAAAGAAAGCAGACTACAGTGAGGGTCACTTCTAGCCCATAAGTATCCTTTGTGCTAACAACAAAAAAAGATGACCCCTCTGGGTAGTTACAGCTTTGTGGATATTTATCTTGGAGAGCAGACTATGTCTTTGAGCAAATTAGAAAACTGCAGTTGGATGCAGTCCCATGATGAGTCCATATTGGCAAGGGGGCTACAAACTGAATTTTAGCTCCCACTTGCCCCCTTGGTAAGTTACTATTGTGTAGTAAACTTTCTGTGACATCAATGTCTCATTTTTATAAACGAAAAGTGCATGTATGAAAATTGGAAAGATATAATAACCTGTCGATAGTGTACCTGAATTATGAAATTGTGATATTTTTATGCATTTTTTATTTTCTGTAATTTATAAATTATCCACAAGAAACCGGTATTACTACTGAAATAAGAAAAATAAACAGCAAAAACTATTAATTTTTAAATCCCTTTCATTGGGGTCTCTTCTCATACTATCATTTTTGCCATTTGTTTTCACTTTCTATTACTATCTATTGTGCCCATTGTTATATATTAAGTGAATTCTGGTTACTGACATTGTCTGATTACTGGCATTAGATATTCCTTCCAATACTTGGATGTGGAAGAAAGAAGACTGAATCTTGGGTCTAACACTTTCTAATTTGGTAAACGTGGTCATTTAACTATTTTGAATCTCAATTTCCTCATCTGTAAAACATAATATTTACATTGTAGGATTACTAAAAAGAATACAATTAATGTTTATAATATGGCTATGCATAAGAGGTTTTAATTAATGGTAATTACTCATCATTATTTTCCAATTTCTTCAAAACTTACTTTCATTGTATCCTGAGTGAGAATGTGAAAATCTCCTATGGTTCCCTATGGCATTAACCGGTCACTCATCGCAGGTGAAACTGCACTTTAACTCCTACAATATGTTTGCTCAAAGCAAATGATTTCATTTCTCCTAAGTATATACAACTGAATTTGTTGAGGGTTGGAATGAGAATTAGCTAAATTATTGAGAGCAGGAAAGAAGTGTTTGCCTAAAATGTTCATAGGCACAAACTGGTATTAAGAGCAGGGGTAGTTTTCCTGGATGGTGATGCCACGTGAAGTGGTGGAGCAGGAAGTGGACGAGAGGGCAGAGGGAAGGTAGAGGAGAGCTGGTTGAGACAGCCTGTGCTGCCTGTGCAGAACGTAAGTGAGAATAAGGAGTTGACCACTGGTCTCTGGATTGTTAGCTGACTTAGAAAACAGCTTGGAAATAACCTTGTAGGAAGAGTCAAAGGTCTGATTTCTAGAGCCAATTAAACAATTTCGGACTTTGCAATCTTTAGCAAGTCTCAAACTTTCAGATTGCCTATGTTGTTATCTCTAAAATTTGAAAAAAAAATTTTAGTTTACTGAGGATCAAGAGATATGTATACAAAATTGCATTTTAAATACACTCTTCATATGTGAGTTGTTATTACTCAGACTTAGACTGACAGTCTTCCTCTCCTTTTGACTGAGGCTTCCCAGGTGCTGTGCTAGAAGACCAACAGGAGCCCAACCAAGACTGAAGTTGTGGTACATTTGCCAGGGATGTTCATTCATGCATTTATTAAGTACCTACTGCGTGCCATAAATTATCCTAGGCACCAGGGATACAGTGGGAAATAAAGCAGAGAGAATACTATTCCTCATGGCTACAAACTATGCTGGGGTAAGATCTAAGAAGGAAATTGTAGGCTGCTGTGAGATGATGCACAGGATCTGGTCAGGTCATTCTCAAGGAAGGGACATTTGACATGAGAGCTAAATGACAAAGAGGGGTAAACCAGACAGAGAGGGACAAAGAGGGAGCTAACAAATCTTCTAACAGGGAAGAATGTACAAATGACCCTAAAATCAAAGGGAACTTGTGTATTGGAGGAAATGAAAGAAGCTCAGTGAATCTAAAACAAGGAAGGAAACAGATGAACTAAGGTTGAGACGTAGTCAAGGTCCAGTCCACACAGCCATTGCTAAGGAGTTTGGTCTTGTGGCAGAATGCAGTAACCATATATTCAGTTTAACAAGAGTGGTGGCAGTGGAGTATGAGAGAAGTGAACACATAGAAAAGATATTTCGGGGGTCAAATCAATAGGATTTGCCATGAGTTAGATGTGGATAGGTGATAGAGTAGGGACATAATAGGTGTTTTCTAAGTTTCTGGTTTGTGTATTTTGGTGGATAGTGGTCTCATTCACTGTGGGAAAGATCATGAATTCTGTTTGAGCATGATGAGTCCAAAGTGATTTTGAGATATCTAAGGGAATGTGCCAAGTAGGTTAATGGAAGTTCAGGCCTAACATTCAGAAGAGGTCTGGGCTGAAGTATAATTTTATCCTCATCAAAGGATATGGGAGTTTGATGCCATGGGCATGTAGATGGGAGTACATAGGATGAAGAATACAATTAGAAGGGAGGCACACTTGCACCAAGTCTAAGACAAACCTGACCGCTATGGTGAGATTTATGGACCTTGCTTAATCTGCTACATAATTAAAATTATCTCTGCAGAATAAATGCCCATAGATTGCATAGTTGCATGCTCAACCAGTCCTCAACTCAATTTTCAGAAGCAAATGGGGTCAATTTTACTTCTTTTATAGCTTGGAGATACTCATGCTATAATCATGACATGTTTTATGTTCCTTCTATTTTGTTGTTGTTTGCTACCACTTTAGATTATTGAAAAGAAATACAGCCTATTTTAAAGACCAGACCGCTTACTAAAATCATACCTTAGTTCCAGAGATGTCATTTAGCAATGCAAGATTCTTTGATGTAAAAACTTATAAAATAGTATACCAATTAGGAAACCCTCTAAAATGCTTTTGCAAGGTTAAAAATGGAATCTCAGAACAGATTACAAACTTTCTAACCATTTAGCATTGGAAACCATTCCAATAAATTGGTTCTAAAAATGACTAATCTTCATTCAGGTTTTCCTCTGTGCATCTCACTGCCATCCTTTCAACTGCCATAAAACAAAGTCATTAAAGGGGTGACCATAAGAGCCTGATACAGAACTGACGATCTCTACCTGCTTGGGTCCATGAACAACCACACCCTTTCCTAGTCCTAGCCCAGCCAGGACTGTTAAGAAATAAATGTCTATTAAACTGAGCCATTCTGAGTTTGGGCCAACTTGTTACTGAAACCTAATCCTACTTTAATTAATCATGAATGAGAGTGTTCATTTGCCTACCTTTTTGGTGTAAATTATATAATTGTGGTGAACCATCAAGAGAGATGAACAGTCAAGGTCAATTCAGCCTTGTTCCAAAGGAAAGATTATCAAAGAAACCTGAGGAGCTGAGCAGTCATTTAGACTAACCAATGAGAAAGTTGCAGTGAATTAATAGGCTAAGGGAAGGTGTATTTGTTTTGGTATTAAAGATGTAGCTTTGGAACATTTTGCCAAGAAACATTTCATGGAGATTCTGGTAATCCAAATAATAGGGCAGCATTCATGATGCTGTCATCTATCTATCTGTCTGTCTATCTATCTATCCATCTATCTACATATCTACATTTCTGCTTTTTATCAATTTATTAATTGATGATACATGTAAAAAGTTAGGCTCTGTTCCACCAGCTTCAGCTAGATAAGGTTTTTGTATTACCCTAATGACAAGTGCATAAACTTCAAGTGATCAAGTGAAAACCAATTCCTGAATCTAGAAATGCTGACACTGATAGGTACTAGGTAGTAGCTATTTGTTAGGAAATGTAAGTATTTGCAAATTTTATCAACTTATCAAATTTGAACAATTTTAAGTACTGAAATTCCAAAAGTATGCATAATAAGTGAAATCCACTGGAGAAAAATTAAGAGATCTGAGAAGGGAGAATGAATTTATATGAGATGAAAATGCAATTCTACAACCATGATAACAGAGAATATTAAAGAGAAAGAAAAGTGCAAATAAAAACAGTGAAATATTATCAGGTGTGAATAACTAACAAGCATTAATTAAGTTGCAGGAGCAGAACATAGTAAACAATATGAAGTTCAAAAAAAAGGTCCTAGACATTATAATGCAAAATATAAGGGAGAAGAGTTAAATCCTTTTAAGAATAATATAATTTTATTAGTAACTATTAAGTTGTCCTGGTTATATGTGTGTTTTGATAAGCATATTGTGATCCAAGTTACTTGGAGACCAACATTAAAAGAATACTTTAGCAATGGAGCAAGAGACAAGTTATTTGTGAATGATACCAGCCCAAAAGAAAAAAAAGGACAATCATATTTTTAAAGTTTTACTTTGACAACAATATGACATGTACTTTTAGAACTGAAATAAAGAGTGAAAATGGGGAAAAGGCATGATAGCAGGAGTTTAGAAAAGTAGGGGGTAAAAAAAGAGAAAAAGGAAACATCATTATTTATACTAGCCAATAAAATTTTCTGACATGTACATCCTTTAAAAATCCACCTTTAGGAAAGAATGATGTTAAATGGATATTGGTTTTCTTGCCAATAAACAAACCAAACAAACAAGCAAACATGGAGCCAAAAAAATCTTTAGTCATCAATACATGTTCTTTCACCAGATAATTGTTTAACAATACCTTTGGATTTTGAAAAGGAAGTATAGGTTACAAAATTAATTTAGACTTTGCCTTAATGAGAAATAGGGATTTCAATGTTCCAAAGGCAAGAATTATTATAACTCTAATAGTAGCTAACATTTATTAAGGGATTTGTGTCAGGGACTCTGCTAAGGAATTTATGTGCTTTAGCAGGTAGTACTATAATTAATCCAATTTTTACAGGTGAAAAGTCTGAGGATAGACATTTTAACCCAATAACTCAAGGTTGCTCAGAAATGGAGACTGTTTTCAAACTGAGCAGTCCAAAGCCAGAGCCCACAAGCTTCCCCTCTGTGCTGAATTTTGTGATACTGGGAAGGGAGAGACTGAAGACTCAGGTTAGAGCTTCACAGCACTGAACTGCTTATACCTCTGTAGGAAAATGTGTGATTCCAATTATATTATATTTTATTTTTGATTTGAAATGCATATAATAGCAAATTCAAAAGGTACTAATTATAATGCTAATACAGTAGTGTTTATAACTGGACAGATAGGCTTTATTAACTATGTAAGTTAGCTGTGGTTTGTCTCCAAAGAACGTGGCAGCATTGTAAAAATAAGGGAGAAAGTCTCGTACCTGAGCCCGCCTCGGACAAGCCTGTTTTCACACAGCACCCAGCTGGAATCCAGTCTCACATATCATTATATCTAATAATAATAAAAGTAACAGCAGCAATGACGAAAATAGCAAACCCAAGGGAGAATTTTATTGAAATTTGTGTAAGGAGACAGAGGAGGGAGCTAGCACCTCATAGTTCAGTGAAGCTCCCACCAATCACTTAACCATTTCTACTGTTTCTTTAACTTTTCTAAGAGCACTGCCAAAGTTCTTACCAGCGTTCAGTGTCTCTCTCTGCTTTGCCTTCTCTTTCAGCTCTTTTCCAGGCCCCTGTCACCTGAATTTCTTCTTCTTCTCTGAACTCTGCATCATCCCCTCAGTGTTTCTCTTTCCCTTTCTTCTATAGCACAGAGTATCCCTCTCTGGGATCTGCAGTTTTGCATGTTTGTCTATCATCTTGCTCAGCGAAAAGAATCTCAGGATCCACTTATTTAAGAAGATTCAGGGTAGTGGGGAGGGAAGGTCACTACTCATAATTTAGCATATTTTCCTAGTCACACGTGTAAAAGTGTTAAGATAAGCAGAGAAGAGGTTTACATCCAGAGCGCATATCTCTAACCTGCCCTGAGACTTTGCTAGTAAGTTCAGTATGGAGGACTTAGATCTCTACTTTTCTCCCACATAGTTGGAAACATTACAATACAAAGGCACCACCACTTATACATGGAGAAACAGAGAGTACTTTCAGGTTCAGATGCTGACATTCTCTCTGCTCATGGAGAACTCAGTTATTGATCCAGGCTGAGAAGGGGCAGTCATCCTTATAAACAGAAAATGGAAAGAGAAGGGTAGGATGGCCACGTTCATCTAGGTGCTCAGGAGAGACTTTTCATCATTATTTTCTATATCCAGAGAGATGTGCCAAAAATGAGGACTATCTTCCAGGAGGGCGTCCCTGTCACTTTACTGTTGTAGTTAAATTTCTTAAAACATCTCCAAAGAGTTCTACTATTTTATCACACACACTCACACATGTGCATTATCAGTGAGGGCATTTATATCATTACATGTGTCCTGTTCAGCACTGTCCACAGGAATTAAGGCAAGCCTGTAAGTGTAGGTTAAGGTCACCCCTGAGGAGGCAGAGGAAGACTGTGCCTCTGTGGGATTTTACACCTCCAACAGCAGGAGTCAGTGGAGGTCTCCACACTAGCATGTGGCTAAGGAGAACCCCAAACATCCCTCCCAGTGCTCAGTCTCTTTCCATGATCTGTCTTAGGAACATTGGGCCTAATCTCATCACGTTCTCATTTTGGGGGTGTAAGCCTCCATTCTGTCATCTCTCATCCCCCACACTCTAACCTCCAGATGGCTCTGTATTTTGCCTTTTCTGACTGCGTATTTTATGCCTCTACAGTTTTTGGAAACCCTTTCATGTACTTTTTATAATTCAAAGTTTTAATCACAAAATCCCCTGTATCCTCATCCATTTCTCTGATCATTTCCTTCATTTTTTTGCTTGCTCTAAAAATATCTGGAGCTTAGTTGAAAACATACTTTCCCTACTGCCCTCCATGTAATGGCTGTTTTTTCTCCCACTGGTCTCATTCCACTGGCCTGTAGAAGGTAATCAGTGTCCTGCTTGGTCCTCATTGCTGGTTTCAGATCATTCTTCCTCTATCCCTAAAAATGCCCAGTTTTGCATCTCCTATTTTCAAGATATAGTACTCCCTCACCCTTTTTATAGCCATCATCCATCACTGCTGTGACATTGCCCTTTATTCCCTGGTGATTTATTTCATTGCCAGTGTAAATCTTTTCTACTTCTTGATAATATGCTTATCCATGTAAATGGTCCATCCAATACTCTGCCCTCTTAATACTTGGTATATTCTCCACTATCTTACCTTAACCACTTATACCCTCAGTCATACCCTTGACTTTGTCACTATAAATAACTGCAATCCCTCCATAATCTCAATTTCAAAGGTGCTACTCTCTGACCTCATATCTCTCCAGCTCACTCCTGTAAACCCACTGCATCGACCCTGCAATATTACCAGGACTTTCAAATCATTCATCCTATTGCCAACTCATCTTTCCTTTCCTAGCTTAAATTCCACTGTCAATCATACCCACTTCCCAGTAAATATTCTCAACTCCCTCCTCTGTCTTCCTTCAACTCTCTCACTTGGTTAATTTCAACTCTGTGCAGCCAAAAGCGACTAAAGGAAAAATACACAATCATGCTAACTTGTCTCACTTTAAAAACATGATCACTAATGTCAAATGGGCTCTTGTAGTTGCCTGGCAATTGCACTATATTCCTTATCTCCATTTACTTAACCACTCTGCCAAATGATTAATTCATAGTCTCTCCTCAATCAGAAAAGAAACTTCATCGAGCTCCCACCATATCTACCTACTGACCTGCATCTTTGCCCAGATGCTCTATTTAATCTCCTATTACTGCATATGGAAAATCCTTTCTGTTCTTCTCTTTGGCATCTTTCATATCTGTATATAACTATACTATTATTTCTTCCAGCTTAGTAGCAAATCCAATTAGAATTATGCTTCTCACTTTACAGAAAAACTTCTTTGAAGGGTTGTCTTATACACTGTTTCTGATTTTATTCCTCTTACTCACTTGAACATACTCTAAACAGATTTTGGCTTCCACCTTTCCATTAGAAATATTCTTAGAAAAGCCACTAAGAAATTTCACATTGCTAAATGCAAGCTCAGTCCTCACCTTATTTGACCTGTCCACAGGTGTTGGATTAGAATTAGAAGTATTGTTATGCATTCATACTTTTTAAAACTATATAAACAGAGGTAGACACAGAAATAGCCATATATGTATGCATGTGTGTATATGCGCATGTGTTTGTGTACCTGTATACATGCATATATTTCCTAGCTTTGTCTGCTGAAAGAACCCAGAAGAAATAACACCCTTGAAGCAATTAGTATACTAAGAATACAGATTTTAGTTTCTAAATACCATCCTCCATTAAAAGAAACCAAGGGTAGGGCCGGCCCGGTGGCATAGCAGTTGTTTGCACGTTCTGCTTTGGTGGCCCAGGGTTTGCCAGTTCAGATCCTGGGTGCGGACCTATTCACCACTCATCAAGCCATGCTGAGGGGGAGGCCCATATAGAAGTGCTATAACTCTACAACTATGATACACAGCTATGTACTGGGGCTTTGGGGAGAAAAAGAAAAGAGGAAGATTGGCAGTAGATGTTAGCGCAGGGCCAATCTTCCTCAAAAAAAAGAAAAAAAGGAAACCAAGGCTCCTTGAATAAATGGCTGAGTCCAAGGCTAGGACAGGGAAACTAGAAGAGGAGCATGGAGCATCTCTTTTTGTGCCAGAAAGAAAGGAAAAGCTTAAAGAATGATGTTGAATTATCAAAGGACAAAAGAGCCAACTTGAAGAGACACTTTAGACAAATTATTGACAATTAGAGCATCAAAATAAATATAAAAATTCCAGCTTACAAAACGCTGAATAAAATAGGAACTAGTTTTGCAGAGAAACATATAAACGTGTATATAAGGCGTATATGTGATAATTTTACTGATATAAATAAATATATGAATAAATAAGTGGAGGAGAAAGCAAATCTTTGTCTTACTATAAAATATCAACTCAGAGAGAGAGAAAGAGATTGAAAACAGCCACTATTTGGCATCCAACTACCATAGTGGTTACTGATTCCAGAAGGAATTGTCAGTGGATGCTAAGGCTAACGGGTGGAGGTTTGATGAAGAGTAGGATATCTGTATAATCTGTGAATATCTCCCCATTAATTTAATATAAATAACCAAATAAAATGGAAAAATATTGACTTTATTTTTTGGTGAAAATGGTGGAGAAATCTGACAGGCAGAAACTGAATTGACAGGTGAGCAAGGTTAAAAATCACCAGCAGTGGGAGCAGGTTGCCTCGTGTGTCTCCTGAGTGGGGGACGTGCACGGTGTTATTTCTGTAGCATTCCTGACAAAAATGCATGGCCTGAGACAGCACATGGGGAGACATCCAGGTTGAGGAGATCCCACATAAGGGAAGGTCTGTACTCTAAAACTGTCAAGGAATGAAAGACAGGGGAAGGCTGAGGAACTGTTTCAGAAAGAAGGAGACTGATAGGACAGGACAACTAAATGCAGCCTGTGTTCCTGGATGGGATCCCACTGGGGCAGGTGACAAATTTGAATAGGGTCTGTGAATTAGACAATTAAACAGTAGTGTCTTATCAATATTCATTTCCTAATTAAAGGGGTTCTATGGCGATTCTGTAGCTTCTGAGACATACAGTCTGGATTATTGGATTATTTAGGGGTGATAGGGCATCAAGTCAAGAAATGTATATATATACACAACAATATTTTATATATACATTATAACATAATATATATACATAGAGAGAAAGAGACAGAGAGAAGGTGATGGAGCAAATGTGAAAAATGTTAACATGGGAGGGATGCAGGAGTTTTAACACTATTTTTGCAACTCTTCTGTAGGGTTGACATCATTAGAAAACAGTCCTTACTTCCTCACTATGATTTATGAGGCTCAGCATAATCTAGCTCCTTATTACTGCTCTGACCTCGTGTGTTGTATACTCTTTGCTCTTTTAATCCACTCTCCACCCTTGTTCCTCTGATCTGTGCCCTAGGAAGCTGACCTGTGACCACATTAACAGGTCCCCTCACCCCTGGCTTCCAACTGGGTTTGGAAAATGGGGAGCACTGTCAAGAGATAGAAGAGTAGGAGAAAAAAGAGATGGGGGCATTTATTCCCCTACCCCTCTCCTTGCCAGGTCCCATATTGGCAGGAGCTGTGTTTCTTTTTTTTTTTGTTTTCGATTTTTTTTATTGCAGTAACATTGGTTTATAACATTGTATAAATTTCAGGTGTACATCATTACATCTTGACTTCTATGAGATTATATCATGTTCACCACCCAAAGACTAACTACAATCCATCACCACACACATGTACCTAATCACCCCTTTTGCCCTCCTCCCTCCCCCCTTCCCCTCTGGTAACTCAATTCAATCTCTGTCTCCCTATGTGTTTGCTTGTTGTTGTTATCTTCTATTTATGAGAGACATCATATGGTATTTGATTTCTCCCTCTGACTTATTTCATTTAGCATAATACCCTCAAGTTTCATCTGTGTTGTCACAAATGGCCAGATTTCATCCTTTTTATGGCTGAGTAGTATTCCGTTGTATATATATATACCACATCTCCTTTATCCATTCTTTCCTTCTTGGTCACCTACATTGCTTCCAAGTCTTGGCTATTGTGAATAATGCTGCAATGAACATAGGGGTGCATATATCACTATGCATTCATGTTTTCATGTTCTTTGGATAAATACCCAGCAGTGGAATAGCTGGATTGTATGGTAGTTCTAGTCTTAATTTTTTGAGGAATCTCCATACTGTTTTCCATAGTGGCTGCACCAGTTTGCCCTCCCACCAGCAGTGTATGAGAGTTCCCTTCTCTCTACTTCCTCTCCAACACTTGTTATTTCTCGTCTTGTTAATTATAGCCATTCTGACAGGCATGAGGTGATATCTCATTGTAGTTTTGCTTTGCATTTCCCTAATAACTAGTGATGTTGAACATCTTTTGATGTGCCTGTTGGCCATCTGTATATCTTCTTTGAAAAAATGTCTGTTCAGATTTTTTGCCCAGTCTTTAATTGGGTTGTTAGTTGTTTTGTTGTTGAGATATATGAGTTCTCTATATATTTTGGATATTAACCCCTTATCAGATATATGTTTGCAAATATCTTCTCCCAATTATTAGGTTGTCTTTTCATTTTGTTAATGGTTTCCTTTGCCATGCAGAAGCTTTTTAGTTTGATGTAGTCCCATTTGTTTATTTTTTCTATTGTTTCCCTTACCTAGTCAGACATGGTACTTGAAAATATGCTGCTAAGACTGATGTTGAAGAGCATACTGCCTATGTTTTCTTCTAGAAGTTTTATGGTTTCAGGTCTTAAATTCAAGCCTTTATTTTTTTATTTTTTATTTGTGTGAGAAAGACCAGCCCTGAGCTTACATCCATTGCCAATCCTCCTCTTTTTGCTGAGGAAGACTGGCCCTGGGCTAACATCTGTGCCCATCTTTCTCTACTTTATATGGGACTCCGTCCCAGCATGGCTGACAAGCAGTGCATTGGCGGGCGCCCGGGATCCGAACCCGCAAACCCCAGACTGCGAAAGCGCAAACTAAACCGCTGTGTCACCAGGCCAGCACCCTTAAATTCAAGCCTTTAATCCATTTTGAGTTAATTTTTGTGTGTGGTGTAAGATACTAGTCTACTTTCCTTTTTTGCATGTGGCTGTCCAGTTTTCCCAACACCATTTTTTTTTAATTTTTATTTTTGTGAGGAAGACTAGCCCTGAGCTAACATCTGTTGCCAATCCTCCTCTTTTTTTCTGAGGAAGACTGGCCCTGGGCTAACATCCATGCCCATCTTCCTCTACTTTATATGGGATGCTGCCACAGCTTGGCTTGACAAGAGGTGCGTCTGCGCCTGGGATCCGAACCTGCAAAATCCCAGGCTGCCGAAGTGGAGTGCATGAACCCAACTGCTATGCCACCAGGCTGGCTCCCCCAACACCATTTATGGAAGAGACTTTCCTTTCTCCATTGTATGTTCTTGGCTCTCTTGTCAAAAATTAGTTGTCCATAGATGTGTGGTTTTATTTCTGGGCTCTCAATTCTGTTCCATTGATCTGTTTGTCTGTTTTTGTGCCAGTACCATGCTGTTTTGATTACTTTAGCTTTGTAGCATATTTTGAAATAGGTGGTGTGATACCTCCAGCTTTGTTCTTTTTTCTCAGGATTACTTTTGCTATTTGGGGTCTTTTGTCGTTCCTTATAAATTTTAGGATTCTTTGTTCTATTTCTGTGAAAAATGTCATTGGAACTTTGATAGGGATTGAATTGAATCTGCAGATTGCTTTAGGAAGTGTGGACATTTTAACTATGTTAATTGTTCCAATCCAAGAGCATGGATTATTTTTCCATTTCTTTCTATCTTCAATTTCTTTCAACAATGTTTTATAGTTTTCAGTGTACAGGTCTTTCACCTCTTTGGTTAAATTTGTTCCTAGGTGTTTCATTCTTTTTGTGGCAATTGTAAATGAGATTGTATTCTTAATTGCTCTTTCTGCTATTTTGTTGTTAGTGTATAGAAATGCAACTGATTTTTGTACATTGATTTTGTATCCTGCAACTTTGTCGTATCATTTATTACTTCTAAAATTTTTTGGTGGATTCTTTAGGATTTTCTACATATAAAATCATGTCATCTGCAAGTAGTGACAGTTTCACTTCTTCCTTTCTAATTTGGATCCCTTTTATTTCATTTTCTTGCCTGACTGCTGTGGCTAGGACTTCCAATACCATGTTAAATAAGAGTGGTGAAAGTAGGCATCCTTGTCTGGTTCCGGTTCTTAGAGGGATACCTTTCAGTTTTTCTCCACTGAGAATGATATTACCTGTGTGTTTGTCATATATGGCCTTTATTCTATTGAGGTACTTTCCTTCTATACCTATTTTATTCAGAGTTTTTATCATAAATGGATGCTGTATCTTGTCAAATACTTTCTCTGCAACTATTGAGATAATCATGCGATTTTTATTCTTCATTTTGTTAATGTGGTGTATCACATTGATTGATCTGTGGATGTTGAGCCATCTCTGCATCCCTGGAATAAATCCCCCTTGATCATGGTGTGTGGTCTTTTTAATGTATTGTTGTATTCGATTTGCTAGTATTTTATTGAGGATTTTTGCATCAATGTTCATCAGTGATATTGGCCTGTAATTTTTGTGTGTGTGTGTTGTACTTGTCTAGTTTTGGTATCAGGGTAGTGTATGCTTCATTGAAGCATTCAATTTTTTGGAGGAGTTTGAGAAGCATAGGTATTAAGTCTTCTTTGAATGTTTGGTAGAATTCACCCATAAAACCATCTGGTCCTGGACTTTTATTTTGTGAGAGGTTTTTGATTACTCTTCCGATCTCCTTACTGGTGACTCGTCTATTCAAATTCTCTATTTCTTCTTGATTCAATTTTGGAAGGTTGTATGATTCTAAGAATTTATCCATTTCTTCTAGATTATCCAATTCTTTGGCGTATAGCTTTTTGTAGTATTCTCTTAGAATCTTTGGTATTTCTGAGGTGTCTGCTGTAATTTCTCCTCTTTCATTTCTGATTTTATTTGAGCCTTCTCTCTTTTTTTCTTAGTGAGTCTAGCTAGAGGTTTGTCAATTTTGTTTATCTTTTCAAAGAACCAGCTCTTAGTTTCATTTATTTTTTTCAATTGTTTTTTAGTCTCTATTTCATTTATTTCTGCTCTTTATTTCCTTCCTTCTACTGATTTGGGGTTTTGTTTGTCTTTCTTTTTCCAGTTCCTTTAGGGGTACTGTTAGATTGCTAATTTGAGATTTTTCTTGTTTGTTGAGGTAGGCCTGTATCACTATAAACCTCTCTCTTAGAACTGCTTTTGCTGCATCCCATGAATTTTGGCATGTCGTATTTTCATTTTCATTTGTCTCCAGGTATTTTTTGATTTCTCCGTTGACCCAGTCATTGTTCAGTAGTGTGTTGTTTAATCTCCACATATTTGTGGCTTTTCTGATTTTCTTCCTGTAGTTGATTTCTAGTTTCATACCATGGAGTCAGAAAAGATGCTTGGTATTATTTCAGTCTTAAATTTATTGAGACTTATTTTGTGGCCTAATAAGTGACCTACCCTGGACAATGTTCCATGTGCATTTGAAAAGAATGTGTATTCTGTGGTTTTTGGTTGGAATGCTCTGTATATATCTACTAAGTCCATCTGGTCTATTGTGTCATTTGAGGCTAATATTTACTTGTTGATCTTCTGTTTGGATGATCTATCCATTGGTGTAAGTGGAGTGTTAAAGTCCCCTACTGTTATTGCCTTGCTGTCTATTTCTCCTTTTATGTCTGTCAGTAATTGCTTTATATATTTAGGTGCTCCTATGTTGGGTGCATAAACATTTATAAGTGTTATATCCTCTTGTTGGATTGTTCCCTTTATCATTATGTAGTATCCTTCTTTGTCTCTTGTTACAGTTTTAGTTTTAAAGTTCTATTGTCTGATATAAATATTGCTACCCCATCTTTCTTTTCATTGCTACTTGCATGTCCTTATATCTATGCATTAGGTAGATCAGCTACATCTCCTGATCTTAGAGAGGTGGCTTTATGTAAGAGATGCCTTATGAGGCCCAGCAGTGTGCTTCCCTCTCATCACCAGTTCCAAATGTTCCAGAAGTGTCCCATGTATGGGCTACATGAGTCCTTCTATTATGGCAGGGTTACTCTTGCTGTAGGTGCCTGGGGAGGCTAGGCTGTCCCCCTGGCCAACTGGTTGTAATACTCAACTGTATGTAGCTGCTATGGTTCCTTCAGTCACTTTATCAGGCATGGGGAGCCCCAGCACAGCTGGCTGCAAGATCTAAGCACATTCCTGTTACAGTTTTTCTGTTAAGTGAGTAGGCCCCCAGCATGGCTTGTTGCTAGGCTCAGGGGCTTATAATTGCTGTATGCCTCTGGCCTGCAAGGCTGTTGTCAGCTGTCTCAGGAGTGTAGCCCAGTGGGGCCAGCCCCAGGCATGGGAGCACCCAATTATTTCAGGCTTTGGAAGGTGGAGCCAATCCCCTATGTGGCTGTTTTCAAAGCACAAGTCTGCTGCAGCTGACAAGCCCCACCGCCCTCGGGTCCACACACCCTGTCAACATAGTCCTGCTCATGTGCACACCCCAACCTAGTGAAGCGGATCCAGCTGCCCCACTGCCAAGGCCCCACATACTCCACAATGCAGCCCTGCCCCTCACATATGCCCTTCCCCACAGAGGCAGACCCACTTGCCTGGCTGCAGAGGTTACAAGCATTCCACTTATGCGGGCCCACAAGTTGCCTGAGGGTTTGCTGTTGGGTGGGGCCAGTCCCTAGGGCAGGCTGCCTGCCCTGGCTGAGCTGGATTAATCCGTGATTTAGTGGGTAGGGCAGACCCCTGTGCTAATAGGCCAGGGGAAGGACTACAATAGCGTCTGCCAGCATTTGTGTCAGCACACCTGTGCTTGGTCATGATGATGGCTGCCACCAATGTCTCAGTCTGGGGAGGTTTCAGCTCTCACTGAGATGTGCCCAGAGCCTATCAAGTGAGTCTCTTTTCACCAAAGGACTGTGCACCTTTCTTTCTGGTGATTTTAGGTTCCTTTCCGAAATGGGTGAATTTGTGCATGGGCCCTTTAAGAGCAGGCTTCTTTCCCCCTTTTGTCCAATAGCTTTTCTGGGGGTATTCCTCATTGTTGTTAAAAGCTAGCAAAGCCAGATATCATGACACTTGTCTCGGTTGTGCTGAGTCCACAGCTCCTTGTTGTGGTAATCTTCCCCGCTCAGATCCCCCACTCCTCCAGGGAAGGCTTTGTATCTTAAGATTGCTCCCAGCCAGCCATGAAGTGCTGCAGCTCAAAGGTAGCTTTTGTCCTCTCCAGAAGGAATTTCTGCCTCTTCCACCTCAGTCAGCACTGTCCTTTGTTGTGGGGTTCTTTTTATCCAGTTTTCAGTTCTCTCTCATGGGTAATTGTTCCAAGAGTAGTTGTAAATTTGCTGTGTCTGTGGGAGGTGGTGAGTTCAGAGTCCACCTACACCATCTTGACACCAGATCTCAGAGCTATGTTTCTGTACCCAGGCCCTCAGCCCCTATTGGGACCCTTTCCTCCACCTCTCCTACATCTACAGTGACAACTCCCCCTGTGTTTGGTAACCCCTCCCTCCCATTCCATTTTGAGCCTAGACCTCCCTGGGGCTTTCACCATCTCTTGTTCGCTTCTCTTAACTCTGTCCCCTTCATCAAATTCTCAGTTATCCTGTGGAAGTGTCCACTTATCCTTCCAGGATCTGAAATGGACACACCTCACCTTCTGCATTCTCCGGCCTTATGCATTTTGTTCTGTCCACACTGGCCTCTGTGCTGAGACTTGCACCTGCCCCGCACACTTTTGTTCTGTTTTGTCTCCCTGAAACATTCTTTCCCTAGATATCCATGTGGTTTGCTTCCTCATTTTCTTCTTATCATTAATCAAAAGTGATCTTCCCAGTGAGACCCAAAATTTCAAACTGACATTTCCTCCCGGCTTTCTCCATAGCACTTATCACTCTCTAACATAGTATATATTTTACTTATTTGCCTTTTTGATATCCATTTCTGCTTCAGAATATAAAGCACAGAACGGTAGGAACTTCTGTCTTTTTTCTGTCTTAGCATCCTCAGTGCTAAGAACAGGCCTGGTACATAGTTAGAACGCATTAACTATTTATTGTTGAATAAATTGCATCTAAGTGCCCAACACACTGGTGATCGATTAATTTTTCAACTAATGACTGCTTGCCTTACTGACTGAAGGAATGAATAAACTTCAATGCATGGAATCAGCGAATTTAAGAGCTGAGTGGAACTCAAGAGTTGAGAGACGATTTGCTTCAACCTTCTAATTTCACAGATAAGGAGACTGAGGCCCAGGTTTCAGTGACTTGGATGGAGTGAGACCCAGTGACTCTCATACCACAAGTCAGAAGCAAGGTCGAGATGAATATCTAGCTCTCTGACCTCTGAGTGCAGTGCCCTGACACATTTGTACATTCATTTTAGAAAAAAAAAAAAAAAAGAAATCTATTTCACATTCTTCTAACCTTTATTTTATATACAGATATTGACTGGAATATTCAAACAAACCACCCTGAATCTTAGATTAGTGTCACGGTCATTTTTCGGGCTTAAGCATAGGTAGCCTCTGGCATTAGGCCGGTTTATTGTCAAAGCCCCTGCAACTTGTCTCGCGGCTGCTCGCTATTACTTCTCGCTGTATGAGCCACGGCTGATCTTTTTAATTCCACTAAAGCTGCTGAAGCTAATAAAAGGAAAGGTCTTTTTGCCTCTCTAGCACTCCTGTTGATGCAGAAATGTTTTTTCTATGTTCTCTTGCACTAAATCCTCTTGTTTCCTAATTATCCAGAGGATGGAAAACCAAAAGAAAAGAGCATTTGTGCCCAGCCCCTACTGGAACAGGGGAAAATAGTTTCCAGACTATTTCTATTTTTAAAAGAGATTTAATAAGTAGAAAAATCTCTTTAACTTCAATCTTCTACATTGTTTGCCATTTAAAAGTGACTCAGAAACAATCTTCATTTTTGGAATAAGCAAAAGAGAAATTCTGGGCTATTGTTGTTGATGTCGGTGGTGGTAATGGACCATTTGTTGGTTTTAATCATTGTTTACTTTATAGAAGAACGGACTAATTTTTTAAAACCAAACATAACTAACAGTTTTGGCCTGAGAGAGGCATAATAATAAGTCAGTTTTGGGTCTTGTTATCCCATTTAGCGATAAGGAAACTGAAGTAAAAATAGCTTGTCTGAGGTCACATAGCTATAAAGTGGCAGAATTTGGGTTTCAATTCAGATCAGTCTGATACCAATATCTAAGCACTTTTGACTGTGTTATGGCCGTAAAAGAGAATTTTCATTCCCCTGAAGAGTCATACCAATAGTTCCTAAACTACTATTCTTAAAGAACTTTTATATATTTTTAAACGTTTAAATTGGATTCTAGAAGCACAGATTCTCAAGACTGAAAGTCTCTGGGGTCATCTAATCCAACCTCCTTCTGGCACCTTCAATCTCTTTCACGATATCTGGGCAACTGCGCATCTGGTCTCTTACTGATCTCAACTTAAGTGATAGGGAACTTACCCATAACATCCAAAGCAGTTTTCAGTGTAACTCGAATTATTAGAATAATCATTTATTTTGATATAAGTTCTGTATCTCTAAGACTTTTGAGTTGTAGTCTTTAGAACAAAGATGTGTAATTCATCAAAGGTATGTTCTAATTCTCACATCTATCAACTTTCTTCTGA
Organism: Tapirus indicus; assembly: GCA_031878705.1. Classification (NCBI taxonomy): domain Eukaryota; kingdom Metazoa; phylum Chordata; class Mammalia; order Perissodactyla; family Tapiridae; genus Tapirus; species Tapirus indicus. Next base: position 47,464,097 of record CM062925.1, read on the forward strand.
AGTGTAGAATCAGAACAGAACATAACACAATACCATAAAACCTCACTCTAACATATTTGGGAAAGGGGATGGTCCAAAAGTTCAAATGCAAGTCAGTGATACTACCAGGTTAAAGAAATAACCCCTGGGGCTGCCCGGTGGCGTAGTGGTTTAGTTTGCGCTTGGCAGCCCGGAGTTCGCAGGTTCGGATCCCCGGCACCCGCCGACGCACTGCTTGTCAGCCACGCTGTGGTGGCGACCCATATAAAGTAGAGGAAGATGGGCACGGATGTTAGCCCAGGGCCAGTCTTCCTCAGCAAAAAGAGGAGGATTGGCAACGGATGTTAGCTCAGGGCTGGTCCTCCTCACACACACAGAAATAACCCTGATGAGCCTGGAGTCCAAAGGTCTGTCTTGTGATCCAAATCTACCCTGGTCCCTGCTGTGCTTTGGTGCCACCTGGTGGTGGACGCTATGTGACATATACTGTGTGATGTGGGCGCTGGGTATTCAGTTGGTTAGTCTAGTAAAAAGATAGACTTACGCAAACAATGACACAAATCAATATATTATAAAATACTGCGATAATTTCTAAAAAGAATAGGAACAGTGATAAAGAGAGAATAGAACAAAACTACATGAGAGTGGAAGTGAGGGAAAGCCTCTTTGAGGAAGGAATGTTTAAAACTTAAATTATAGGAGTCAGTCTTACATGCAGTTAAAGAAAAAGGAAACGGCAGGTGCAAAGATCCTCAGGAATATAGAAATAGTGTATTAAAAAAAAACTGCAAGAGGGGGCTGCCTGGTGGTGTAGCGGTTAAGTTTGCGTGCTCCGCTTTGGCAACCCCGTGTTCACAGGTTCGGATCCCGGGCGCGGAAGGATGCACTGCTTGTCAGCCGTGCTGTGGCAGTGTACCACATATAAAAAAGTAGAGGAAGATGGGCATGGATGTTAGACCAGGGCCATTCTTCCTCAGCAAAAAGAGGAAGATTGGCAACGGACGTTAGCTCAAGGCTAATCTTCCTCACACACAAAAAAACAAAACTGCAAGAAACTCAATGAGGCTGACAAGTTATCAGTAGGAGGAAAATGGGACTGGAGAAGTGGCCAGAAGCCTGAAGTTGAAGGTCTTGAGGAGATCTGAGTTTCTCAGACTGCAGTGGGAAGCCATTAAGGTCGGGACTGATATTAGAGTGAGAACAAGAGTAAAGCAAGGAGACCAGTTAGAAGATGATTGAAATGGTTCAGGTGAGCGGGGCTGGTGACTTGAACCAGAGTGGTAACAATCAGACACGATGGCTGATTTGTTGGGAATTTGCTCTCTCTTAATTTCATTGTATCTTCTCTTTTTACGCTTATGTGGCTTATGAACATGCCCTGCATTTTCGAATGAAGAAAATGAGGTAATTAGAAGCACCATTGGTTGAATGAAAACCAAAGGTTTTTTGTTTTGTTTTATTTGTTTGTTTCCTTAGATGGACAGTTTGTCAGAGAGAGCTCCTCATATTATTTGTGCCACCTTAGAAAATAGGAGGAAACGCTGCAAGGCTCCTACAGCAAATTGACCATCAGACCTTTAAGCAGATGTTAAAGAAGAGAATGGAAATAGGGGCTAGGAAAGAAATGTTCCTTCCTTCTCTATTCCATCAGGCTGTTTATTTAGCTTCCTCTCAGATGTGAGTAAGAAAAGTGTACACAGAGGGAGTATAATTTAATGGGTAAGAACACAGGCTCTGATAGGAGGCGACCTGATCTGCCTCCCAGCTCTACAACTTACTTGAGCAAGTTACATAACCTTTTTGTGCCTCAGTGGTACATCTGTAAAATGAGGATAAAAATAGAACCCACTTCATCGAGTTGTTGGGACAATGAAATGAGTAATATAAGGAAGGTGTTTAGAAGAGTGTCTGGCATATAGGCAGTGTTAAAAAATATTAGCTTTTAAGTCTGTGACAGATCAGTATGTAGTTGTTTATTAAATACTTTGAAAATAAAATTGTCACCAATAAGAGGGTTATATACTTAGACTGAGAATAAAAGTACAGCATTTCAACTTTTTCGTCTACCTGGAGATGAGTCACATACTGGAAATACTTTCTCACCAACTTGAACACCCCAAAAATCCAAGATCAGCAAAAGGATAAAATGAAAGAGAGGGAAAATGAAAGGAACATTAAGGGTTTCCACTTATATCCACTTTTCTATTAAGAATGTGAAGGGAGAGGCTCTTGGTGGATATTTTCTATTTCTTCAAAGATGGAAATCTGTTGGAAGAACCTCTACGCTTAGTATTTGACGCGTCTAATCAGTGTCTTGTAAACAAGGAAAATAATAAGACAGTACTCTCAAGACAAGTCATGGACTTTGCCATGACTAACCTTAAATATAATAAAGACTTAAACTCTTCACTGCATTTTCTTTTAAAGGATTTTAAGAGATGCTAAAAAATAGTTTTGTCTGGATAACTGAGTTGGATTGTAAACAACAGTCTGCAAGAGTAATATTTCCCAAGATGGCACTCTGATTTTTTTAAACCAGCAGACTGCTTTGGCAATAGCCAAAACATTCAAGAATAACTGTTAACGACATAGCCAGATGTGTCTTAGAGAATGAGCTGTCTGGCCAAACCACCAAACCCTACAGAAATGGAGAATGAGCTCAGCAGGTAGAAAAAATTCCATCATGCATGATGTATGCTAGGAATATTATTGTGACTCAATGGCACAGTCTTTATTTCCCATTGGGTTTAAAACTCTTTCTTAAAGAAGCTAGTTTCTCCCAGTGCTTCTGCAAGATGACAAATATACCTTCCTAAGTCATATCCTAGTATCCCGACAGTATTCATGCGTGTTCCAGTAGGGCTTGATTCATTCGCAGGAGACACTGTACTCACTGGGTGACTCTAGCTTATTATTACAGAAGAGCAGCATGCATTAGTCATTCAAATGTATTGTTATCTAATGAGCCATTATACTATGGTTTGTTTATTAAAAATTGATTTTTTTAAACAAATTATTATTTGAAGATATCTCTTTAATGAAAAACTAGTTTATTCTTATATTAGCAGGGAACACTTCTCCCTCACTTCTTCCCACCTCCTCATGCTTACATTCCAGGGCTCTTTACCAGAGGAGGCCTCTCTCTGCCCCTGTCTCATTCCTCCTCAGAAGAGAAAGAGGATTTATCTAACTGGAAAGTTTGGGAGCTCTTTCAGGTCAATTTCCCTGTTTCTCTCTGTCTCAGTCTCTCTCTGTCCCAGCTGGATGCTGGCAGGAAGATGCATTCTCGGCCGGCCGTACCTTGTTCCACAAGAGCTTTCTTGCCTGTAGGTGTTTTGCAATCTCATCTGCTTTCTGTCATGCAGTAACCTTATCAGATTAGGTTGTCTCAGGGGACTGGGGAAGAGAAGTGAGAGGAATCTGGCAGTTTATTTTCTAGAGGGGAATAAATTCAGTTCAGAGCCACATAAGGAAGCCCACTTGAGCAGTTGATGCTAATAAGTACCTAATTGCTAGTAGGGTGGGATGGAGCTGGTGATATCCTCAGGGATGAAAGAATGAGACTCTGGGGGCAATGCACTGGCATATAAAGTATCTCCAGCATTTAAGCAAGATGGGGCAATGGTAATTATAAGGGCTCTGAAGCTGCTCAGTAACTGCTCCATGCCATTTATGCACCAAGAGAAGAAAATGAGTGTCAGATGAGTTAACTCTCAACTCAGGTCAACATATGAAAGACAGAAGGGTTCCATGGTAGCATTTGAAGACATCTTCATCTCCTGACGTCAGAGGGCAGACTGTTTCTTAAAATAGTCTCAGGACCTGATTTTCCTACTAGCAGATTTACAAAGATTGCTGGATTAACAGCCCTCTAAATTCTTCTATGTTGCCAGAGCCCTGATAAAGAAAAAGTGAGATCCTGAGATATGGGATGTGAAAATGTAGATGGCTGTCCTTGAGACATAGACTTCCAGATTTACCCTGAACCTTCTAAGCCAGCAGAAGTGTCTCCCTCCCATTGCTATAAGATAGCACCCTCTCCTTGCTTGGAGACCACTTAAATGCCTCATGTGAGGTATACGCCTTGAGAGATGATTCTGGCCCTCCTCAAAATCTGTCCTAATTTCCCTTATTGCTTCTAAACCACTAACTAGATTCAGTCTCAACATGGCCTGACCAGGGAACTATTAGCCCTGCTTTGGGAGGAAATGGATTATTCATCAAAAACACTCCAGGACCTGGCTAATGTGTATTGGCAGGGACCAAAAGAACATGCTGAATACTGGATGAGGATATCCTATGATTCAGGGTTTAATGTCCTAGCAATTATAACTGCATTTATTCCTAATAGGCTGCTAATATAGCTCCTTGAAGTTGGGAAAAAATGAAAGCTGGAAAAGTTGGAACTCATGGATGAGTATTGAGGAACAGCTCAGAAAACTAGTCATGTCAGCATCCATTTATTATATAACTCCCATTCACTATAGCCATAGAAATCTGTTAATGAAGGAGAACCAGCATTGTTGAGAAGCTCAGTGATGGCTGTCTTCTTTAGGTAGGGCTGAGAGTATGATATACTCTTATGGACCCGGGTTCCCTGGAGAGGACAGGATTCCAGACTAGCAAAGGCCGTGTTGCAGCACTTAATTATCAGTCAATGTTGACACAATTACTGTAATGGGCAGCACTGTCAGAGGCAACCAGGGAGTGCTGACCCATAGGGATCAATCAGTGGTGATGGCTTATAGAACATGATGATCCTTGGGTTAAGATAGATGGGCACCCAACGAGAGTATGGCTTAATATCTATAATCAAAAATGATCAAGACCGCAGGAACAGAAGGCTTATGTCAGCCATAGCCAAGTCATGATCCCTTGCCAGTTTCCAGACCTGAACCTATTCTCAGACCTAGAACCCAAAGATTTAGGAAAAAACTGGGTCCCTTTAAGGAAAGATTCTGAAGTGCCTGTGCAATATTTATAGGATGATTCTCTGTCTTTCTTCTTAGAGACCTATGACCATTTCCCCAAGTAATGTGCATTCACTGGGGAAAGGAGAATGTTCAAATCTTTCAGGAGTAGTTTGATATAGTGTCTGAGATGACTCTAATACATGGAACAAAAGTATCACCATGGCTCCCCTGTAAGAGTTCAGAGGCTGGTGATAAATAGTGTCTTGGCTCAAATTTTGTCTCACAGTGAGACCAACATGTCATTCTCCTGGTCTCTGAGTGCATAACTGGTGGATACACTTGGTAGTTGGCAGTACCCTCACACTGGTTCCCTGGCCTGTGGAATAAGAGCCAGAAGGGGAGGAAAGGCCAAGTAGAAGCTCTTGAACTTGCTAACTCTGTCCAAGCAAATAAATCAGAAGCAATATGTCATCCTATGTAGAATTGCAGGAATTAGTGCTACTCTCAAAAATGTAAAAGGATACAAGTTCCCATTATATCCCCACTTAACCTACCAGTCTGGTCCCTGCAAAAGTGAGATGAATTATGGCAGATGATGTGAACTCATTTATTGGATAACATGGAGGGCTGTCAGTTTTGAATAGGGCTCTTCAGTAGGTTCAGGCTGCATTACAAGCACTGCCGTTACTTGGGCCATATGCCACGGCAGATCCTGTGGTGCTAGAGATTTCTGGATAAAGATGCCATTTCTTTTTCTGCAAGCCCCAAGAGAAGAGTCACAGCACAGACACTCTACACTTCTGGAGCAAGATGATACCATCTGCAACAGAGAACTATTCATCATTTGAAAAGTAGCTCCTATCATGCTACTGGATCCTGACAGAAATTTGGCATCTGACTTTGGAGCATCAAGTGACTATGTGATGGAGATGACCATCCATGTCTGGATTTTGTCAGGTCCACCAAGTAATAAGACAGAGGGAAAAGCATCAGATGGGAATGACATATTCAAGTTTGGACCAAAGGGGGCCTGGAGGGGACAAGAAAGTTAAAAATGATCCAGATTTCCTCTCCGAGACACCTTTCCCTATTGCACTAATGCCAATCCCACAGCTCACAGTTATGGCCTTGTTTGGGGGGTGGGGGGCAGTCCCTATGACCAGCTGACAGAATGTGATGGGTTCAGGTTGTCGTGTTGATAAAATTCAAAAGTGTATTGCTGCTACACTACAATCCCACTCAAGCTTTATAGGCTGACCAAAAACTAAATAGCCCATAAGATGTAATTTCACTGTATGCATTTAATTGATTTCCCTGCTCAACCTGGTTAATTATGTTTTACCTCTTTCCAGGACTCAATTTAATGTATGGCTTGAGTATATGGCTAAAACACCTTTCATGAATGTACTTTGAGTGATATATTTTGCTGATTCCTTTCATATCAAAAGTGTATTTCTCTTTCCTTATATTAAGTAATAGTTTGTTACATATGTCAGAGATGGAGAGATAAAAAGAAACAAGAGAAAAGAGGAAGGAGTGAAAAATTATTTACATTCTGTTAATAATCAGAGAGAGGGAAGCCAATGATACTGCAAGGAGCTTACAATTAAAGCGAAAACATTTGGCTAAAACTTTGGACCACATGTATTATCAATTGATCTTCTTTGACAAAGAAGCCAATGTAATTCAATGGAAAATAATCTTTTCAACAAATAGGGCAAGAACAATTGGATAGCCATTTGCAAAAAAAAAAAAAAAGAAGAGGAAGAAAAAGAAAAATTAGGGAATCTACCCTTTCCCTACCCTATATACAGAAATTAATTTAACATGGATCCAAGACCTAAATGTAAGTTAACACCATAAAACTTCCCAGAAGAAAATATAGGAGAAAATCTTAGTGACTTTGGACTTGGAAAGTATTTTTAAATAGGATATAAAAGTATGAACTACAAAAGAAGAAATTAACAATTGGACTTCATCAAAAATTAAACTTTTGGGGCTGGGCCAGGGGCATAGCAGTTAAGTTCGTGCACTCTACTTCAGTGGCCAGGGGTTTGCAGGTTCAGATCCTGGTGTGGACTGACGCACCACTTATCAAGCCATTGCTGTGGCAGCGTCCCATATAAAGTAGAGGAAGATGGGCACGGATGTTAGCGCAGGGCCAATCCTCCTCAGCAAAAAGAGGAGGATGGGCAACAGATGTTAGCTCAGGGCTAATCTTCCTCACAGACACACACAAAAATATTAAACTTTTGCTCTTCAAATGGCATGATATAAAAATGATAAGGCAAACCAAAGACTAAGGGAAAATTATATTTAGACTATATATAGACTCTTACTCTAGAATATATAAAACTCTTACTACTCTATAATAAGAAAACAACCAGTAGAACATGGGCAAAAAATTTGAACATACACCTCACCAAAAAAGATATATCAGATAGTAAAGATGCTCACAAAAAGATGTTCCACATCATTAGTGATTTTAGAAATGCAAATTAAAACCACCTTCAGATACCATTACATAGCTAAAATTAAAAAGACTGGCTATACCTACTGTTAACAAGGATATAGATGAACTGAAATTGTCATATACCGCTGGTAGGAATGTTAAATGGTACCACTTTTTTGGAAAACAGGTTGACAACTTCTTAAAAGTTAAATATATACCTATCATATGACCCAGGCATTCCACTTCTAAGCATTTACTCAAGGGAAATTAAAACACACTCCCAAACAAAGACTTGTACACAAATGTCCAAAACAGATTTATTTGTAATAGCCAAAACCTGGAAACAACATAAATGTTTATCAACAGGTGAATGAAAAAAAGCAAATAGTGGTAAATTCATACAATGGAATACTACTCTGCAAGAAAAATGAATGAACTATTGATACATGCAACAATATAGATGAATCCCAAAATAACCATGATGAGTTAAAGAAGCCAGACAAAAGAGTACACAGTAAATGATTCCACTTATAGAAAATTCTAGAAAATGCAAACAATCTATGTAACAGAAAGCAGATCAGTGGTTGACTGAAAATGGGATGTGGGAAGAAAGGATATTTTACAAAGGGGCACAAGGAAACTGTTGGGGGTTTATCATGATTGAGGTGATGGTTTCATGGGTATATACTTATGTTGTAATGTATCAAATTGTACACTAAATATATGCAGTTTATTTTATTAGCTATACCTCAATAAAGCTGTAGAAAATCAAATTATACCTCAATAAAGCTGTTCAGGATGCCCTAAATGACAGGAACTCTACCCTATATTAAGGATATTATAATGAGAAAACAAATACATGCAAATGAAGTACTTAGTAATTCAAAGACATGTCAAGACTTGGTTTACCTGCCTGTCTACCAACTTTGCATTCACGGATGTCCTAGGGAGGAATTTGGATTTGTGATGCAGACTAAGAATCAGGACAGAGGAAAAGAATCTGAATTCCTAAAGGGTCAACATGAGCCTATATGTCTGCATATCTAGAAAGCTTCCAATAACTCCTACCTTTTTCTTCTCCCATGGACTCTGGTCAAACTAGAGTAAGTACAAATCTCATGGTTAATGTATCCACATTGTTTGTCTATTCCGCTCCTGACAAAACAACGAGAAAGAAACCATGGCCCAGCAGAAGGGAACCTTATTTCTCCCCTATGCTCTATGTCAATCAATTTAGGTTCCAAGACGAAAGGCTGCCTAGAGTAGTCTCACAGACCTGGAAGTCTGGGTCCATCATAAGTTGGGAGCAAAAGCCTGATCATTCTGTTCAGTGTGCATCTCTGCTGAACTTCGGTACTGCTTCTCTAGTAAGACACACACATAAGAAAGGTCTCTGTGAGACTTACTATGTCTTCACCATGATTCATGCTGTGCAAGATTGACTTTGACTCAACGGTCCTTTCCTGCTCTTTACCAAATAGGTAAAACTTAATGATATAGAAAGCTTGGTGAAATTTTGCTCCAGCATTCCCAAACTGAAGGAAGAAGATGGTAATGAAGTCATTTCCTGTATAAAAAACAAAGCAAAATATAAAAGTGAAGCTAATCAGCCTGGAAAGCATTACTAAAAGGAAGGGCAAGAGGAGGAGATAAATCGTCCTTTGTTGCCATAGGGAGGAAATAAGGCAAGTAAGACTGGGGAGTTCGTGTTTGGTGATATTCTAATTACAGCTGCCCACTGTGGTACATAGTAAATTTAATTTTTATTACCCAAATTTAGCCTTCTGTTGTTACTCTGATAAGCACTCCCCTAAGAACTAGCTTGTGGTACTCAACTGGATTGACTTTTGGACTGGGTGTCCTGAGGCATCTTAAGAACTTCATCCCCACATATAGGGAGTGCAGAGGAATACGTGGATGGATGAGGTATTGACAGCAATGCAATGGCAGCTTTGGGGAAAATAACATTTTGCTTAATTCTATTTTTTAAAAAAATATATTTGTCATAATATATTTCCTCTTTTTTCTTTTCTTCACTTTTGCTGGATAGATCAGTTATTTTTTTCCCTCCTTTACTGTCTTCTCCTAGTAACTTGAAAGTACTATTATAGATTTCTAATTTTCTAATGATTAACTTCCTATTTTTAAATAGACTAATATTTCATTCTATATTTCCTAATTGATGTAACAAACAAATAATATCACCCCAAATAATGTATTCAGCAAGCATCAAAGAGAATTCTGATTTGGAACCCAATCTTCACTGATTGTACGGGTATGGGAGTCGGCATTGTGGCCATAGGTCAGGTGACTATTTCTGGGTGAAAAACATCCATTCCTAGGTGGATGGGGGTGGGGTTGGAGAAAGGCCCAGGGTACATACAAGAGTCAGTGGCTCAGATGCCATATTCTTCTGCCACCTTTCATTACCTGCATTTTCATGCAGTCCCTTCTACTCTCTAATTTTGTGGTGATTTTTAGGTTCTACTAAAAAAACTGATCTTTGGACTTTGGGGGGTTTTTTTCAGGTCATCTATATCACCGTTTTGGAATTTCAGAGATTTCAGATATTCTAGATTTTGAGATCAATTTGTTCCTGTCTGCTTTACTACTTTCAGGGATTCCCATTTTCCTGGTCTTGCTGTGTCAACCCTCCCTGTTTTCCTAGCGCACCTATGAATTAGACTTGATATTTAATCTGTCATTTCAGCTACATTTTATGAGGAAGGCAAAGTTATCACTTACATGGCTATTGTGATCTTTATAATAAAATCCAAAGGAAATAACCGATTGAGTAAATGAGAAAGCAGTAGATAATTGAGGTTTATTTATATATTTTTTTGAGAAATGTGATAGATACATAAATTTACCAAAAGTTTCTGGAGTTAGTGTCATAGATCAAATTTGAAAATCATGTAACTCACAGTCATGACTTTGCTAATGCAAATACAGCACAAACATTTAGGAGATTTTATTATAAAATAGGGGCCGGCCCGGTGGCACAGCGGTTTAGTCCGCGCTTGGCAGCCCGGGGTTCGCTGGTTCGGATCCCGGGCTCCCGCCGATGCACTGCCTGTCAGCCATGCTGTGGCGGCGTCCCACATAAAGTAGAGGAAGATGGGCACGGATGTTAGCCCAGGGCCAGTCTTCCTCAGCAAAAAGAGGAGGATTGGCAACGGATGTTAGCTCAGGGCTGGTCTTCCTCACCAAAAAAAAAAAAAAATAGTTGTTGCCATAAGAGTCATTGAAGGGAAAGATGTTAATCCTTATGACTTCTTGTATTTATTCTTTTTATTCTCCCGGGCACTTGCTTTTCCTTTTCTTTGGAGTACAAACATGCAACTTCTGTCCACCATGAAACTGCCTTCTGTCAGTACCTTTTTTGTTTTCTACTTTGGCATGATTCACTTAGTCTTCACTTTCTACTTTGCATTGCTGTGTGGGGAACATAGAGCGTGGTGCATATGTGTTTATCCAGCATTTCACCACCCACTGCTCCTTCTCATTAATTGAAAGAGAAAATAGAAGCTATTTTCTTAGGAACCAGAGTTGATGTGGCACACCAAGTTAATGAAGTGGAGGAAATATGAAGATTCAGGAGATGAAGGAAGATGCACCTCATGGATTACAGAAATAACTACTCTGAGTTGAACAATTTCCCAATACTCTTTGATGCAAATTCTTAAAACATCTAGGGCTGTGTGTGAAACCACAAAGCAATTAGAAGTCCAGAAAAATTAATAGAAATAGATTCATTTTGCCACAGAATGAAGAGAGTCAGGGGTTTGGAAAGAGTTGGAAAAAAGAAAAGATTGTTATGAATATTAAAGAGAATTAAGAAATAATAAAGGAAGAGAAAAATTAATGTCTTAAGAGGCAATTAAAGTGTGAGATAGAAGGTAAATATTTCAATGCAATAAAATTGTATAACTAGGAGACATTAGCCAATATATAACCACCTATGCGTATAAACCTAGACAAAGCTATCTTGCTGAGATAACAGTTAATTTTTTTAGCAACTAGTGCAACAATTCAAGTGTAGGGAAACAGCTTCATTGAGTAAGATATATTTTTTCTTTTTTTTTTTTTTTGTGAGGAAGACCAGCCCTGAGCTAACATCGTTGCTAATCCTCCTCTTTTTGCTGAGGAAGACTGGCACTAGGCTAACATCCGTGCCCATCTTCCTCTACTTTATATGGGACGCCGCCACAGCATGGCTGACAAGCAGTGAGTCGGCAGGCGCCCGGGATCCGAACCCACGAACCCCGGGCTGCCAAGGGTGAACTAAACTGCTGCGCCACCGGGCAAACCCCAAGTAAGATATTTTGATAAGCTTATTAAGGGGGACAAAAGCATCTCAGGTTAGTTCCCAGGTTCCTAGGTGGAATAGGAAGCAACTCTGCAAAATAAAATGGGGGGGAGGGAAGCAGAGGGTTGCTCAGTGTGGCACTAAGGGTCCAGAAAATGGTTAGCATCCCCAGAGAAAGACTTTCACAAGACCAGGCATATCTAATGAGAATTTACCGAATTATATGTTAGTGATTTTGATTTAAATCCTTTCCTCCATCTCACTTATAAAATTTTCAGCAAATTCTTACTTGCTCACTAATGCTTTTTGTAAATGGATTGTTTCCATGGGATATTTAAAGCTTCATGTAAAGCAATACAATCTATAAAGAAAATCAAAATGCCTTGGAAAGCCAAAAGCTTGCAACCTCAGCCAACTTGACTGTTGAAATTTAGAAAAACCCTAAAAATATTTCTTTCATTTAGGAAATGATGGAAACTACCTACTTCTGTCTATTACATTACTTTTATTCATTCAACCATGAGTTATTGACTTTCTACCCTTCATGAAGCACTGGTAGGCACAATTGGATAATTAAGTTTACTTAAAATGGGATAGTGAGTAGAAATAAGTTCTTATATAATCAAATACTAAAATAACTTAATGGACATTAAGTACAATGAGTACTCAGAAGTATAGATTGCTCTAAAGAAAAAAATGAGAAAGAATTCAAAAATGAAATTAAATGCGAACTGGGTCTTAAAAGATACGTGAAATTTTGTTGAGCAGAGAATAGTCTCCATGATGGATGAGAGGGAGCTGGACGCATCTAAGTGACGACGTGGTGATATAGGGAAGGCACAGCATGCTTGAGGGAGAGTGGAGATGTAGGTCCAGTGACAAGTGAGAATGTGCCTGGTTGGTAGCAAAATAAACTGAAAATCAGACAGAGTCTGACGCTGCAGTCACATGTCTGATCCTGCAGTCACGGAATTACCCAGGCTCTTAGGATTCTTATGTGAAAGTATGGGGGTTGGTTGAGAAGCAGTGGCCCCCTGAGAATTGGAATGTTGAGGTTAGGCTGGAGTGCAATGAATCTGAGAACGTTGCACCCACAGATCTTCCAGGGCTCCTTTGGCCAGCAGAGGCCCCACGCTTCTCCCCTCTGATGAGCTGACTCTGCGTTGTTTAAAGACCTAGTAATGACTTCCTCTGAAGCAGGAGAATGGGAATGGATTTTAAAAGTGCTGGGTTACAGAAGAAGGAATATGGCATTAACTGGGCCATTCCACACACATTCCCTAGATTTTTCTATATAAGTTAGCAAAATCTTGCATTTCTTTTTGAGTGTAAGCTATTTCCCCCTGGGTCAGACTTTGTGCTTGTTCCCTGGTGTGTTAGTTTCCTATGGCTGCTGTAACAAATTACCACAGACTTAGTGCTTAAACTACACAAATTTATTCTCTTAGAGTTCTGGATATCAGAAGTCCTAAAACGGTCAGCAAGGCTGTATTCCTTCTGGAGGCTCTAGGGGAGAATTGTCTCCTTGCCTTTTCTTGTTTCTAGAGGCCTCCTGCTTTCCTTGGCTCATAGCCCCATCCTCCACCTTTAAAGCCAGCAGTGTAGCATCTTGCAATCTCTCTGAATCTGACTTTCTGCCTCCCTCTTATGAGAATCCTTGTAATTACATTGAGCTCATCAAGCTAATCCAGGATAATCTCCCCATCTGAAGATCCTTAATTTAATCATATCTGCAAAGTCCCTTTACCATGTAAGGTAACAGTCCCAGGGATTAGAATTGTTAAAGTAATTAAACAAAGAGGATGTAGGGGAGGAAAAATAATTTTCCCTCCACCTTTCTATGTTCTTAGCTGCAGCCCTCCTTTAATAAAAGATGAATTAACATGAGAAAAACAAACAGAAGTTTAATAACGTGTATACCTCCCGTATATCTGAGAGAAACCCAAAAACTAAGTAACTCCCCCAAATTGCCAAGCCACACCTTAAATCACATGTCCAGCCAAAGGCAAAAGAAGATGTTATAGGGGGAAGCCAGTTATAGGAAGTTACCAGGAAAAGCACAGTAAACAAGGGTAAGGTGGTTACACAGATTTAAGTCATTGCCTTCTCCATTGACAAGAGTTTCTGGATATTTAAAGTCATCTTTCTCTTCCTGGTAGAGAGAGAGAGAGACATGCCCTTACAAATGGAGATTTCCTTTACAGATGTAAATGTCTCTTACAAAAGGGTGGCTTCTACTTGGTTTTCAGAGCTTTTCTTATCTGCTGTTTCTTAAAAATAATCAGCCTAAAATAATCCTTATGGCAAAGAGACATACTTTGGGGTGGCTAATTGTGCTCTCCTTCAAGGCCACTAGACTGAGGTGGCTCTAATGCCTTGGTAGACTACATAAGCAGACCAAAACCTAAGCCAGAGTCAATTCCTGTAAATGCTCTCATATCCCAAAAAACAAAATTTAAGAACATCCAGTCATAAACAGCCAACTAGGCTTTTCCAAATAAGGCAAGCACTTAAACTATAGCCAATCAAATAATTTTCTTGCTTTGCTTCTGAGGCTGCTCTATGAAAGCCCTTCCCAGTTCCTGTCCTCAGAGCGCTCCTAAACACTTTCAGTTTGACACTTCCCAATTTGAACTGATGTTTGCTGAAATAAACTCTTGAGAATTTTGATGTGCTTCAGTTTATCTTTTAACAGGATGTGGGCATCTTTGGGATCATTATTCAGCCTATCATAGCTGGAGCATGTGGGGATTTGATGTTAGTTGTGGGTCTAAAGGCAACAAAAATTGTAAAGAGTGGGGCATGAAAAGAATTGGTATCCCATTGTAAAGTACCTCCTTCAGAGTAGCTGGGGCAACAATAGTGATGTAGTGACAGCAGCAATAGTTTCCAGAATTATGAATGGCAGCAATGGTTTCCTGGAATCTGGATTATTGTGTCAGCACGTGACTTTTAATTTCAAGTTCAGTGATAGCCTCTCCTCCTCTAGCTCATCCAATGGGTTTGTAAAAACCTAATTCCCCATAGTAAATCCTTTGCTGCTTGAAATATCTAGAAGGATTTCTATTTCCTGCACTGAACTCTGATTGATATCACCTCAAATCTAATACACATATATCACCTATAGCAGCAAAGAGCAATATTATGACAGGTCTCAAGCTTGGAATCTCAGCTCAAACACTTAATGGCTGTGTGATCTTGGGTAAGTTTTGTTTTCTATGCCTCAGTTTTCTCACCTGTACATGGGAATTATAATATTACCTACCTACCACCCAGGGTTTTCTTTCTTACTTTCCTTGTTATTTTAGTAAATGAATTACTATATGTAATGTCTTTAGAAAGTGTCTGGAACATATTATTACACAGAACATCACACTCAAAAAATATAGCAAGTATTTTATTTTAAAATATTTAATTTTAATAGATATTTATTTAAAATATTTAATATTTAGGAGCAGTGTCAAGATGGCAGCATAGGTGGACTCTGAACTCACCTCCTTCCATGGACACAACAAATTTACAACTACTCTTGGAAGAATTACCCATGAAAGAGAACTGAAAACTGGATAAAAGAACTCCCACAACAAGGGACGGTGCTGACTGACGTGGAAGAGGCAGAAATTCCTTTCTGGAGAGAAAAAAGCCACCTTTAAGCAACAGCACTTCTTGGCCAGCCCTTAAGGTAGGGAGCCTTCCCTGGAGGAGTGGGGGATCTGAGCTGAGGAGTGTTACCACAGTAAGCAGCTTTTGAACTCAGCACAACTGAGACAAGTGTCATAATATCTGGCTTTGCTGGCTATTAACAACAATGGGGAATACCCCCAGAAAAGCTATCGCACATAAGGAAAAAGAAGCCTGCTCTTAAAGGACCCATGCACAAATTCACCCATTTTGGAAAGCAACCTAAAATCACCAGAATAAAAGGTGCACAGTCCTTTGGTGAAAAGAGACTCACCAGATAGGCTGTGGACACATTTCGGTGAGAGGTGAGATGTCCCCAGAGACTGAGACATTGGTGGCAGCCATTATTGTGACCTAGTACAGGCGTGCTGACACAGACGCTGGCAGGTGCCATTGGAATTCTTCCCCTGGCCTGTTAGTGCAGGGGTCTGCCCCACCCACTAGAGCACCAATTTAATCCAGCTCAGCCAGGGCAGGCAGCCCACCCTAGGGACTGGCCTCATCCAACACCAAGCCCTCAGGCAACTGGTGGGACTGCACAGGCTAGGTGCCTGGAACCTTTGCAACTGGGTGAGTGGGTCTGCCTCTGTGGGACAGGGCATGTGCGAGGAGTGAGCATGCATTGGTTGAGTGTGTGGGGACTCTACAGTGGAGTGCTTCAATGGATCAGGGTGTATGCATAGGGCAGGACTGTGCTGATGGGGTGTGTGGCCCTGTGGGTGAAGGGGCTTGTCAGCTGCAGGAGACTTGTGCGTCTCAAACAGCCACATAGGGGATTGGCCCCACCTTCCAAAGGCTGAAACAATTGAGTGCTCCATTGCCTGGGGCCAGCCATACTCAGCTTCAATCCTGAGAGAGCTGACAACAGTCTTGCAGGCCAGAGGCCTACAGCAATTGTAAGCCCCTGAGCTGAGCAACCAGTCATGATGGGGGCCTACTCACTTAACAGAAAAACTGTAAAAGGAATGTGCTATTAGACCTGGCAGCCAGCTGTGCTGGGGCTCCCCACACCTGATAAAGTGACTGTAGTGTCCACAGCAGCCACATACAGCTGAGCATTACAACCAGCTGGCCAGGGGGACAGCCTAGCCTTCCTGGGCACCTGCAGCAAGAGAAACCCTGCCACAACACAAGGACACATGTAGCCCACACAGAGGACACTCCTAGAACATTTGGAACTGGTGATGAGAGGGAAGCACACTGCTGGGCCTCATAAATCATCACTTACATAAGGCCACGTCTCCAAGATTGGGAGATGTAGCTGACCTACCTAATCTGTAGATATAAGCACAGAGAAAGAGGCAAAATGAGGAGACAAAGGAATACGTTCCAAATAAGGGTTAGGACAAATCCTCAGAAAAAGAACTAAACAAATCAGAGTTAAACAATCTACCTGACAAAGAGTACAAACTAATAGTCATGAGGATGCTCACTGATCTTGGGAGAAGAATGGATGAACTCAGTGAGAACTTCAACAAAGAATCTGAAAACCTACAGCCAAGAATACTTTACCCTCAAGGTTATCATTCAGAATGGAAGGAGAGATAAAGAGTTTCCCAGAAAAGCAAAAACTAAAGGAGCTTATCACCAAGAAACCAGCCTTACAAGAAATGCTAAGGGATTTTAAGTGGAAAAAAGAAGACCACAAATAGGAATAAGAAAATTATCAAAAACAAAAAAGACAATAAAATCACTGGTAAAGGCAAATATACAGTAAACGTAGCAGATCAGCCAACTATGAAGCTAATATGAATGTCAAAAGACAAAAGTACTAAAATTATCTATTTCCATCATAAGAGGGTAATGGATACAAACGTACAAAAAAAAGAGGTTAGATATGATATCAAAAACATAAAATGTGGAAGGAGGGGAGGAAAAGAGTAAAGCTTTTAGCAAGAAGTCAAGCTAAAGAGACCACCAACTTAATATAGATTGTTATATATGTAGGTTATTATATATGAACCTTATAGTAATTACAAACCGGAAACCTACAACAAATACACAAAAAATTAAGACAAAGGAACTGATACATAATACTAAATAAAGCCATCAAACTACAAGGGAAGAGAGCAAGAGAAGACAGGAAAAGAGAACTACTAAAACACCCAGAAAAAAAGTAACAAAATGGCAATAAGTACATTCTTATCAATAGCTACTTTAAATGTCAATGGACTAAATGCTCTAATCAAAAGGCATAGGGTGGCTGATTGGATAAAAAAACAAGACCCATTTATATGCTGCATACAAGAGACATACTTCAGACCTAAAGACACTCACAAACTGAAAGTGAAGGGATGGAAAAAGATACTCCATGCAAATGGCAATGAAAAGAAACCTGGGGTAGCAATCAAACTAGTGCAGCCACTATGGAAAGCAGTATGGAGATTCCTGAAATAGAACTCTATTTCTCTGCTGGGTATTTAACCCCAAAACATGAAAACACACATGCATAAAGATATATGCACCCCTATGTTCATTGCAGCATTATTCACAATAGCCAAGACTTGGAAGCAACCAAGGTGACTATCAAAGGACAAACGGATAAAGAAGAGGTGGTATATATACACAATGGAATAGTACTCAGCCATAAAAAGGATGAAATCTGGCCATTTGTGACAACATGGATGGACCTTGAGGGTATTATGCTAAGCGAAATAAGTCATAGAGAAAGAAAGCCAAATACCATATGATCTCACTGATAAATAGAAGGTAGAAACAACAACAAACAAACACATAGATACAGAAGATTGGATTGGTGGTTATCAGAAGGGAAGGGGGGAGGGAGGAGGGTGAAAGGGGTGATTAGGCACGTGTGTATGGTGATGGATTGTAATTAATCTCTGAGTGGTGAACATGATGTAATGTACACAGAAATCGAAATATAATGACATACACCTGAAATTTATATAATGTTAGAAACCAATGTTACCTCAATAAAAAAAAAAATACAAAAAAATAAAATAAAATATTTAATATTTAAAATATTTAATTTTACATAGAATAGTCACAAAAATTTATCATTTGTATCCACCCAGTATTTTAAAGGAGAGACTATTTAACATAAGAATTTATCTAGTTAACTAAAAATGCAAAAAAGAACACTATGGTATCACAAGAGTAGCAACTGCAGGAAGCAGCTCTCATCCCTAGATTTGGGAAAACAAAGTGAAGAGATGGAAATTAGTCAAAATTAAAAGTTGAAGGAGGGGCACCACAGGGCTGAAACCCAGATTTCTGGGGAAGGCACTATTTGGCCAACGCAAGGGTCTCTGAAGGCATTGTAATGAGGCTGATTCAGAAAATGTTGGAAAAAATACAAAATGGATTCAAACACTGCTACAGAAAGGTACCCAGCTTCCTTTCTTGGAAATATTTTATAAAAGCCTTGATAAGATGATGCTCATAGAAGCAGGAAGCGAACACAAGGCAAACAAGATGGAACGAGCTTCTCTTCCCTCCTACAACCTTGAGCCTCTCTAGTTCTGGATATCAGCTGAGATAACAGGGAGGCAGCCCAAAGCAGCAGTGTGGTTTTGTAGAGTTTCAGCCCTAATATCTCAAAGTGTGTATGGAAGGACGGGTTTGAAGCTGAGAGAAAAGCTTAACAACTAGCAAATCTACCTTTGACTACTCAGCATCCATATAAAACCTTAGATAAAAATTTGAAATTTCATATTTCTACCCAACATACTGCAGCTATTCTTCATACAAATGGAGATGATCTTCTCTTTCCCCAAAATAAGAGACAGCAAAGTTCCAGTAGCCATTGCATCCATCTCTGAAAGATAGTCACCCTCTCCCTTTCTCTGCTGTGTTGATTATTCTTCAAATTCAGTCATGGTTCCAACTGACTTTTGTATTACTTAAAGATAACTCTTACACAAAATTTTTATAAAATACTAAAGAGAAGAAAGAGATAGTGTGTGGGGAGCATCCCTCAAACGGGAAAGGCAAGTTACTTCATCTTATACCACTTACTACAAGAGTCACAATGTTTGTATACTTTTTCGATTTTGCAGGCAACATATACTACATTCGAGTGTCTTCCTTGGATTTGCTTACCCAGTAAAATTACATTTTTGGACCTAATTATTACACATGTTGAATTTAATATTTACAAAATGGGTTATAATTCAGTAATTTTGTCTAATATTTTTAGAGTATAAAGAGATAGTTACATTTCCAAAATCTTCAGATTGCAATAGCATCTCTCATATATTCTCCAAGTATATTTGCTCTCCTCCCTTTCTGTTTTCATATGGTTAAATTTGTATTACAATCGACATTATTTTCCATACATTTTCATAAACCTTCATGTCTCACATATTTAACTTGATGTTGTCATTGATCACAACAATGCATGTGTGATCTTTCACTACTTCTAAATAAAGGAAATGTTGGCTTATTCTAATCGAAATGTAAATACTAGATTTTTGAAATACATTAGTGTATCCTTTTAAAAATCCCTTTTATGCAACTCTTCTCCCGTCATTCTTCTACAAGCATTGTTTTCCTTCAAGATAGATTTTGATTGTTACAGGAAGGATGCCAAGAGGAAGATAGAGTCAACATTTAGCATTTGATGTCCAGAATGGTATTTTTTGAGTCAATAGCACAAAAATAGGCTTGAAAAAATCAGGCTTTGTTGAGAAGATTTCATGAACATATCTGGGGCCAAGGTTTGTTGATCAGATCATAGAATGTTATCATAAGCTGAGAGTAGAACAAAATCAGAATAAGGTAAGGGCATACAGAGAGGAGAGAAAAAGCCTGCTCTGATTGACCTTGGATTGTGGGAAGGAGAAGGCCACAGACATCATGGAAGTAGATGTCCATGTCCTGCATCCTGTGTCCTGACTTCCCCTTTTCCAGGCTAGTGCCCCAGGAATCATGGGGGATGTATATTAGACATGTTCTGAAGAAAGTGGAAAACAGAATAGTTTTCTCCTTGTTCTCTGTTTGGAGCCCTGGTAGACCACACACAGGCTGACCCCTCTCCCCTATGAGGACGAATAACAGGATTGGTGGAGAGGTGAGTAAAAAGATCTAAGGTAGCTTTACTGGCTCCGCATGGCAAAGGCTGATACAAGGACCACAGAAGACTGGGGAAAGCCAAGCCCCATGCCTTAGGGACTGCAGAGTTTCCCCTATGCCCTGATTTCAGTTTAAAGAGGAAAGTGAGAGGGAGAAAAAGCCCTGTAGGAAGTTTAACTTTGGATTATGAGGATATTAATGCAGTAGAGATTTTTTTTTAATTGAAAGACACTGTTTAAAACAAAAGATAATGAACTATTGTTAAAATTCCCCTCCAATCGCAATGCCTGTTTCTCCTCGTGGATAATTTAGAAAAACTACAGATAATAAAGGATCCTTGCATTCTTTGGACATCTGTGTAGTGTCTGCATGAATTTAATACCACAATAATTATCTATTGATTTAAAAGAGCTTGGTGATAGTAGCTGTGTGCACATAATTATACATAATCTAAGTCACAGGCATTTTGGAGACATAGAACTCCAGAACAGAAATGTAGGCATTATACTGTTTAAATATTTCTTTAAGTTATTTGGTAATGTTGGTATTACACAGTAAGAAATGATTACAATAATATTCAAATAGGTTCACTCATTTATATTATGTAAAATTGTACAATTTGCAGTCTTTTATGATATTTTGCTATGCTTCCATTTAAGAGCATTCTTATATTTATTTTATAGTAAAAGTAATAAAAATTATCTGAAGAGTTATAAAAGTACAATATTTAAAGAATAGACAGATACATTTATAAGTTATCAGCAATTTAAAAAAGTCTGTTATAGTCAGAAAGTTTGATGATTTGTTCTATTTTTTTACATTGTATTATTTTTCATCTAGTTTGCATTCTTGCATTTCAATTCAAGCCTATGAACTGTCTGGCTCTATTTAAAAGGAAACAACAAAATATTAGCACAGGTTATCAGTTTAATATAATAATTGTTGCCATACATTTTCCTATTTTAAAATAGAATAATCTGAGTTTTGTTATCATTTTACTTGCCTCATACACTAATTAAAAGCCTCAGACTAGAACCATATTCCATTAAATATCTGTTACAACATGTCTGTAGAAATATCTGCTCTATGCATATAAAATTCTCAGGAAACTGGAAACTTAATGATCAAGTTTTATATAATTCTGTTAACACCACTCTTAGAAAAAAAATTACGGAAAATTTATGACTAAGGTACTGAAATAGGTAACAAAAATTCTGCCAATTTAGAATATCTACTGGTTGGTGCTATCCATAGAGTTTTTGTTTTAGTGCCAGAATCAAAAATTCCATTTAAAAAATAAAATAAATAGAATGTCCGGGCCACTGGTTGGCAACTTTTGATTCATGGATTTTATGCTGCTGGTGTCATCAAATACAAGAATTTATGTCTTCACTTTTTTTTATGTTTCTATTTTTTACCAAGAATTTCTTCACCTTTCTCTGAGTTCCATTTAATTTCTATGTACTACATTTTCTCTACCTTTGCTTTGCTTCAGTATTGTTTTTCAGTTTCTTACTGTTACTTCTTTTAATGCATCTATTCTTTTTTTTTTTTTTATTTTATTTTATTTTTTTATTTTTTTGGTGAGGAAGACCAGCCCTGAGCTAACATCTGTTGCCAATCCTCCTCTTTTTGCTGAGGAAGACTGGCCCTGGGCTAACATCCGTGCCCATCTTCCTCTACTTTATATGGGATGCTGCCACGGCATGGCTGACAAGCAGTGCCTCCGCAGGCGCCCGGGATCCGAACCCGCGAACCCCGGGCTGCCAAGCGCGGACTCAACCGCTGCGCCACTGGGCAGCCCCTTAATGCATCTATTCTTAACCAGGTAATATTTTTCAGCGTGCACACTATTTCAATGTGATAATAATAGCTTGAATTTATGAGCACTTATCATGGGCCAGACATTGTGCTGTAATACATACACAATCTCAATTAATACTCTCCATTTAAGGAGGTTGGTATTACTATTATGCCTTTATTACAGAGGAGGAAGCTGAGGCACAAAGAATTGAAGTCCAAGATCACAAAACTCGCCAGTGAAAGAGCTAGGGTTTGATTCCATGTGGTCTGACTTAAAAGCACATTTAATATTTTAGTGAAAATTCTATCAGTTGTGAGTGACAGAAATTTATCACAAACTAGCTTATGAAACATGGCATAAAATGCCTTGCATAACTGAAAAATCTAGGAGTGGGCTTCCAAACATCGCTGGACTCAGATACTTAAATAACAACATAGTCTACCTCTTGCCATCCTTGTGGCTTCATTCTCTTCATTCTCAGACTGCCTCTGCAAGACTAGAACAATGGCTGCCAGCAGCTGTAGGCTCACAAGGTCCTTGCAGCCAGAGATCATGGAGACATGAGAACATCTTTCCTGCTATCTCTGGAAATAATTCCAGGGAGGGTTATGATTAGCCTTGTTTGGGCCATGTGCCTAAAGCTGAATTGCGGTCAGGATTTTAAGACAACTATGGACAATAGTCAGCCGTATCTAAACCATAAAGACTGAACAGGATTATTGTAGAAGAGTGGTTAGGTGATTCCCCAAAAGAAGGATATTAGGCAGGCAAAAAAAATCCATTAAATGTCCATTAATGCATATTGGCATTAGACCTTGTGAATTACTCAACTTATACAAAAACACAAAAACAATACATAAAACTTTACAAAAGTACTGTGAGGTAGATTTTATCTTTTTTTCACATAACAGAAACAAAGACCAACACAACTTGCCCAAATTCACATTATGTGTAAGTCATCAGATCTTTTAAAGATAAATTATGTATCCAACTGCACTGCTACTAGAGGAATAATGCACAAAATTCACATTCCCAGACCTAAAAGTGATGGCATCAAATCTAACTATCAATTTTTTTTAAAAGATTAAACATATTTAAATGGATGAAATTAGGCATAGTCTGATTTAGTATTTCAGTGTTTGGTGAAAATCTTTCACATATATCTAATGTCCTGTGCATCCTAACTCTTACTTGCAATTTCCTGAGGGTATAAAATCGAAGAGTGGAAAATTTCTATTGGATGAATGTCAGTTTTATTCACATTCTTTAGATGAATAAATGTGATTGCTAGGAACCATGATTAATGAAATAAGTTAAGAAGTTACAAGAACTTGAAGCAAGTCCTTTATTAACATTCTATGTAAAATAGAAGTGTCATTGGGGAAAGGAACTTATTTTTTAATGTTTTAAAGGTCATTATTGCCTAGGGGAGGGGTGAATATGTCTGGTATGAATCTTAATCTACATACTCAATATACATGTGATGTCACATTTCTTTATTTTTTTAAGTCATCTTAAGTCCATCTCCAAGCCTCCATTTGGAATGAACGGTAAGAAATGAAATCTAACACATTGCTGGGATATGCCCCCCACCCATGGCTGTCTAAAATCTTAGGGTTGTGTGCAGCATTAAGTATCTGGATACCCCTAAAGTTATGGATCTGCAGTGGTTTCTGCTGATACATCCATCATTCTTCTAAGGATGGTCCCTTCAGGTCTAGTGGCTCTCTGCTTCTCTTCTCATGGGTACCCTAGGTCCTTGTAGAGGCTGAAACTACTGTGTCCTAGGGTCCAGGCTCCCTGGAGGCTGCTACCTAGGGGAACTCAAGAGAACCCACAAATCTTGGACCCTTTCACAGGTTGTAGAAATGTCATCTCTTTCACTATTTGGTCTCAAAGTCCTTACTCTCTTCTCCTCTCTCTCCTCATCTTCTAGGACAGCCAAAATGATCTCATCCATGAGCTAATACTTTTACAAAATATAGGAATGGCTGTTGTCCTCCCAAAGATGATTCTACTTCCAGCTCTGCAAAAAGTCCAGGAGCAAGAACACACAAATGGCCTGGCTACCAGCTTGAAATAGGAGGAAGAGTGAGAAACACAGAAGATAAACAAAAATCATTATCTTAAAAATATTGTTCTAATATATAACTAGGGTATACAGCTTGAGTCATACACAGTTTCATCAGTGTTACCTCTGAAATAATATGTGACAAGAAAATCTCGTCACTTCTAGCCATCTTGAAGTACAGCTAATCAAACACATCTCAGTGCCACTGAGGTGGAGATAATGCCCAGAATGGATGCCAGCAGGATCCCTAAACAGCAGCTAGAGGAAGGAATGAAGAGATATGATTAGCAGAATAAATATGTAAAAACTGGAGAACAGATTAAAGAGGTCAGGCGTAAATACCTATAGCTAGAAAATGAAAGTCAGGCCAATTTGCCTAGTATCCTGAAACCGAGGGGTATACAGAATGTGGGGATTGGGAGAGTCTTTAAGTCTTTCTAACTCAGAAGTCATCAGCCTATGTTCTGTGGGTCCATGGAGGGGCTTGAAGGTTTCTGGAAATATTTGATTGGAATTCCATTATAAAATGCTGTTTTTAGCTATTTTTAACACTATAATGAAAAACAGCAGGTAAACCAAAAGTATTATATTTTTACGAACAGCATACGAAATGGGTATGTTACTTAAAACTTGATTTGAGATCCTTTCACATAAGATGTGACTCCATGAGGCCCATTCTGGAGTAATAAGTGTTAAAACTTAAGTGAGGTCACACCCCTCCTCGCTCAGCATCTATGGCGGCTTCCCATCCCACTCTCGGTGAAAGCCTTCCACTAGCCGACAGGTGCTACAGAACAACCCCTTTACCTTACTAACCTCATCTCCTACCGCATTACCCTCACTCACACCCCTTCAGCCAGCCTAGCCTCCTTGCTGCTCCTAGAACATACAACGCATGCTCCTATCCGCCTGCAATGCTCTTTCTGCAAGCATCCCTGTATTTTGCTTCCTCACCTCCTTCAAGTACTGGCTCAAATGCCATCTTCTGAATGAGACCCTTTCTGACCACTGTATTTTAAAATTGCCTCCCTGTCTCTAAGTCCTTAAGCCCCTACCCTGACTTATGTTTTCATAGATTTCTCATCGCCTTACATACTTTACAATTTAACGCTGTGTTTCATTTTGTCTGCCACCCCCAACAAGTGTGTAAGATCCCTGAGACAAGGGCAAGGGAACTTGGTCTGCTTTATTTAATGATGAAACCCCAGCACCCAGAACAGCACCATGTAGAAGGTACTTAGTAAATGTTTGTTGAATAAATGAATAGGAGGCTAGATGATCAGTGGAATAAAAGATCAAGTGCCACCTCAGAAAGACCAGAGCAAGTGATCAAATTTTTCTTTATAGATTAGTGTGTGTCTGTGTTTGTGTGTATTTTAACACTGAAAGTGTTAAAAATAGACAGCTTTATTTCTTATTCCAAATTGTCATTGGAGCTTCTTGTTTACACACACACACATACACACACAAATCTATAGAGAAAAATTTGATCACTTGTTTAAATATATATATTTAAGAATCATAATCAAATATAGGAAATACTTATTAGTCACCTTCTGTGTTCCAAACCTCATGCTGGGAGTGTTCATCTTGATCCTCACTTGATCCACACGACAACCTACAAAACTATTAAGGTTTTTCAGTAGACGTTAAACCCTAAAAGCAAGGGGTATTTTAAATTCTCCACCCACCCTCTAGTCACTGCAAGGGTTTGATAGGTTATCATAAAGGCAGAATGTCCACATATTTGAATATACTCTTTTTCTTAGTCTAGTTCAGCAGTCCTCAAACTTAAGTGGCATAAAATACATCACACAGGGTTTTCTATCCAAGACCATGTATAAACTACTTTACGGGCTAGTAAGGGATTTTCAAGAGTAATTTTTATTTACCCCAATTTTCAGCTTATTTTCTAATCAAATCTCTTAAAAAATGTAACTTCAATTTATATAACTTTAACCTCATTGTGATTTTTAAGTTACCCTGTTTCTGCTTGAACTTCAGAAGAAAGCTTCAACTGTCGTATTCATGCATATATTTGAACATTTTGTTAAGGAACCCTGGAACAAGAAGGTAGTTGTTCTTCACCACTCTCTTTAAAATTCAGGCTTACGTATGTCCACTCACATAAAACTGCAGCAGCAAACTCATGTGCTCCGTGTCTGCTCCTCACAGCACAGATGTCAGTGGTACAAGGACAAGGAAACACCAAAAGTGTTAAAATATACAGACAGCTTTATCTCTTATTCCAAATTATTTGTGCTTCTTGTCTGATTGCTATATTTTGATTATGAGAGTTTTTTTTTTTTACGTTGTAAGTAAAATCAAAATTTTCTACTTCTCTTTTAAGAATTTGGATCAGTTTAATTTCAGAGTGTCCTGAGATTGCAAGGTGAGCTTTAAAAAATTGCTACTATTTATAACCACTTATCTGCTTGAAACAGGATTTTATTTTTGAAATCATCCAACAAAAAATCCACAGGAATAAATTGTAGGCTGAATCTTCTCTACGAAGGTAACTGTCATCTACAGTCCCCAATGTCAAAATTGTTGTTCCTTCCTTTAGTCTATCATGTTCATCAAAGCAGCCTCATTGTTCCTGATAGAATTTCTTAGGGAGCAATTATGAAAAATTTAAAATTCATTTAAATAAATATACATTTGTTTGTTTTAAGCAAAGAGGTTAGGAATAAGATTTTTTCTCTCTGTTTTTCAAACTTCTGCTACTGAAAATCACTGCCTAGGGGTCGGTGAACTTTTTCTGAAAGGGCCAAATACTAAATATTTTAGGCTTAGCAAGCCAAGAGGCAAAATTGAGGATATTATGTGGGTACTTATATAACCTTTAAAATATAACAATTTTAAAATGTAAAAATCATTCTTAATTTGGAGGCCACGAGAAAATGGTGGTGGGCTGGATTTGGTCTAAGGGCTGAGTTTGCTAACCTCAGCTCTAGCCGAATACCCTCCTTTTTCTAGGTGAAGAAATGCTTAGCAGAATTGAATTTCCTGTGGAAGCTTCACAGATATTGTGGCAGCCCTGAGAGAAAAGCACGAATGCCATGGCAGTTCTCTTGATGTCTGACATTGCTGGATTGTTAATGAAAACTTAAGAAGAAAACAGGCCCAGATACAAACATCAAAAGAACCCAAACCTTGGGCCAAGCCAAAACCACAGAGAAAACGACTCCATAAACACTCACTGTATAAAAGAACCATGTTTAGCAGGTTTTTTCCTTTCCCATATTCAGCCCCACTAAACCCTTTTTGAATGCAAAGGAATATTTCCTATAATTCATAGGTAATTTCATATATAATAAACCAGAAATTCCAGATGGCAAGGAACTATATACATATAAAAATCCAACTTCCCACCTTACTTTCACAGACTGTTTCTGAATTTTAGAAGTTCAATAAATGTGACTTAATGAATAAAAAAGTAAAAATAGAAAAATATAGCATCTTTTTCTTCTCACAGCCACAGTTTTATGTCTTGACATGTAGATTAGAGTATTAGTGATGTGATTAGTGATGTGAATAGCAGAAAATGAGATTGCTTCTGGTAGGAACAACCTTCTGTTTTTGGATTATTTCAATTAGTTTTACCTAGCAAGGTCCTCTAAGGAACTGAGTATAGACATCTTTACTGCTCAACCATCTTCTAAAATCTCTGGATCATCCAAAATTAAGGATAAAAAAAGAACCATTTATGCTGTCTTTACTACGCAGATTGTACCACTAGATAATAGTAACATTTCTCTTCATAAAAGTATTCCAGTTAATAAAAGAAGAAATGATGGTAGATTTAGAATTATTACCATTTGCAACTTCTAATGAATTAATAAATCTAGGAATTCATTATCAATAGCAGTTTAGGTCAGATATGAGATAAACAGTATGTGCCTCCTACTGAAAGAACATAGTATCATCTATTAAGTACTTTTGTTCAAAAAGAAAAATTGAACTTGTATCTCATAATTCTCTAGATCCAAATGCCAATTTACCAAATCACAGGACATATAGAAGACAGGGACCATGTTAAATGATTCTACAGGAATGGAATCCACAAAATCTAGATTGTGGGGAACCCCACAGGGAAAATAATCCTGTTTTTTTAACCAAATATAGTACAAGGAAAATAAGAGACAGAGGCATAATTTATTAGAGAAGCTAGAAAAACATATAAAACAATACTGATTATAAAGAAATATGAAAGCGTAAAAATGAAATTGGTGTGACTATTGACAATGTGAACGATTATTTGATATTTGATAATATTAAGGAATGTCGAATTTTCATAAGGTGATGGCATTTTTGAAGTCCTTATCTTTTAGAACTATATATTAAAATATTTATGGATACATGATGTTTGTGATTTGCTTTAAAATAATCCAGCAGGAGCTAAGTAGGTCAGAATATAGATAAAACAAGATTAGTTATGAATTCAGAAATATTGAAGCTGGATGATGGGTACGGGAGGTTCTAATCCATGTACTTTGTGTATGTTTGAAATTTTCCATAGTAAAATGTTTTTAAAAAAATAGCCAAAAGGAATTCCCAAAACCAAGACATGGTAAATAGCCTTCGTGGCCCCCTGCCGAGAATTCTGGTAGTTCAACAGGGCATGGCAACAGGAAAACATCAGCAACTCCAATAGCCCCATAAGAAGATTGTTTATATAAGACACATTTGTCAATGAAAAGAAATCTAACTTAGCAAGACACATGTTTTGAAAATATCACTTGGTGTATTAAGGGTTACTTTCTCATATGGTTTGTGTCTATAGTAGTACAGAAAGTCCACGAGTCTGGCTTTGGGAGTGAATATCACTTTCAGCTTGTGGGTTAGAGCAGAGGGTGCCAGAGTCCTGCCCACATCTCGCCCTTCCTACTTCAGTGCTTGACAATGGTCTATCTTCTGACTATCAGCCTCTTTAATTCTTTGCTGAAGGGCTTTTTCTGACTGTGCAAGGGGCAGGCTGGAAGCACTGTGGAATCAGTGTCGCTTGGGAACAGCTTTTAATCAATGATTGACAGAAGTTGGTGTGTAAATATACCCAACTTCTTTGCTATTCTGATGGGATAGGTCTGAGGCCCATGGTCTACACTGACTACAAGAGTTTCCCAAGCCGAATTAAACTCCAACTATCTACAGTGGTAACTGACTTTAGAATTCACCCTTTGTTTCCTTCCTTCTCTTACCTTCTCCTTTTTATTTCTCCACTCTCCTACCAGTATTCCCAGGATCACTTTCCAAATAAATTACTTGCTCTCAAATTCTTGTCTGAGTCTGCT
Organism: Tapirus indicus; assembly: GCA_031878705.1. NCBI lineage: Eukaryota > Metazoa > Chordata > Mammalia > Perissodactyla > Tapiridae > Tapirus > Tapirus indicus. The sequence goes on from CM062925.1 coordinate 47,493,634, forward strand.
TCTTGGGGAACCCAAACCAAGACACAGAGAAATGTACATACATTCAATTTGCAAATAGCAAGGGAATGAGGGTGGTTCTATCATTTTGGGCAGGAGAACATAGAATTTTAGCTAGCTATCCATGTTTTCTGAGACTGGTATATGCCAGTAGAATGGTATAATAGTTTAATTTTTATGTTAATTTGTTTAATTTAATGTAAGTCCTTAGGACTTTGAATTATTCTGATTATTAAGATTAGAAGATTAGAATAGTGGGTTACAAACTGTAGCATGTTTAAGAATCACTCAGGTGTCTTGTTATAAATGTGGATTCCTGGGCCCCACCCTCAGGGATTCTGATTCAGAAGAACTCCAGATTTACCATTAATAGTTATGTACATTCAAACATTTCAAATACTTCTGTAGGAGTCCTGAGGATCCCACTTTTAGAAACACTGACCTAGGTGCCAAAGTTTTAACTACTTGTAAGGTATCATGGCCAATTGGGATCTATATGACTATAAGGTTTGAGCTGACTCTGATGGCTGTATTATGTCCTGGAGCCCCAATTCTGTGCTGCTAATACTAAAACCTAAATTTAATTTTAATCTGATTCAGATGGCTCTGTTGCTATTCCTGTCTGCTTTCTGTAAAGGTAGACATGGGAAGTGCAGTCTGGAAAAAAAAATGTGGTGTAGAAAGGAGGGTGTGGTAAGCAGAACTCTAGCAAAAGTCTTAAGAATGTGGTGCTCCACCCCTCGCTTATTCCTTGGGTGTGCCTCAGCCATGCCTCTTTTTGAATCTCTTTGTGCCCAGTTGGGAGGTGGAAGCAGAGAGCACTGCTGAGAAATCACTTAGCTATGAGGCTAACATTTGCTCTTATTCCTCTCTTGAGGCTCTTCTTGTAGCCCTCTTTCTGCCCAATGAAGATTCAGAGCTAAGGCCACAGGGGCCCAATGAGAGAAAGTATCATCACCCACCCACCTCCCCCCACACACACTCATATTTTGCATCTTGAACAATATTCTTATACCAATTCCCAAAAGATGACCACTTATTTCATTTATGACAGCCAATTTTCTTTTTTCAATTAGTTCACACAATGTTATTTGGATTTTACATTCTGTCTATTCCTAGAGCTCCAAATGACTTCAGAAGGCAAATAATTGCACTTTCTACTTTATTGGTATGGCAATGTTATCTTCTTTCCTCACTAAATTGTATGACTTTTCAACTCCAGAATTAACTTATTGAGACATTCTTTCTTTGGCACAATAATACAAAATGGTTGGAGCCTTAGAATAATGTATTGCCCTGCAGTTTGTTTTTGTAGAAATGAAAAGTTTACTCCCAGATTTGTTAAAGATACTAATTTCTTACCAGATACAAATAGAATCAGAAATGTCTGAATGATTTAAATTCTCTTTGTCTCAGACAATTCATTCCAGCCATTCCTTTCCAATAGTAGCACATCCAAAAGTAAAGCTACTGGATTCCTATAATGCAGTAGGTGTGAATCTGAAAGCACAGAGGCAGTAAGATACTTATAAACATGTCAAAGCTCCAAAAAGGTAAATTCAAGGACAGTCACTCTCATGCCATCCCAAACTATTAGAGTCACTGTTCCAGCAGGAACAAGGCATTCTAACTCTTGATTATTCCTCCTAAAAAAATTGTGCTATTTCCAGAAGAAAAAGATAAATGAAGGAATTTCCTTAGACCAGTATTCTCAAATATTTTATTCTTGGGAGCTCTTTATAGTCTTAAAAATTAATGAGAATCCCAAATATTTATTATATGAGAAATTAAAAATTAGAAAAAAATTAATTTATTAACTCATATAGAATTAACAAACCTGTTATATATTAACATGAATAAATAAAATATTTTAAGAATATACCTATAGTTTGTAAAAAAAAAAAAAATCGTGAAGAGTGGCAGAAAAAAAGCTCCGCCTTCCTAATGCTAATACCTTAACTGAAATCCATAAAACCTGACTTTCAAGACTATTGAAAGACTTGTGTCATTACTGGCTCACTATGGGCTTAAATAAACATACAAAAATCAATAAATAAAAAAATAAACAAAAAATAAAATGAATTATAAACTGTGCCTGCCTCACTCACTCAAAATGCAAGGACAATGGGTTGAGAGATGTGATATCTAACCTCTCTTGCATCTTAGTAAAATATCCTGACATTTAATAAAAATAGGCATTACAGAAAAGGAAAGACCCCCTAATGTCTCCTCTTATGCTTATTCAATAATGATAGTGTGGCTATAAAGAATATATGCATATATATGTACATGTATGCATACATATCACATATGTATGTATCAGTATGCAAAATATCTGTATATTGATACTTTAAAAAGCAGCACAATAAATCCTGTAAACATTCTAAAATCCAATTGTTTCTTTGTTATTCAAAAAGTGAGCTTTAAGGGGCTGGCCCTGTGGCCTAGTGGTTAAGTTTGGCGTGCTCTGCTTTGACGGCCCGGATTCAGTTCCTGGGTGCAGACATACATCACTTGTCGGCAGCCATGCTGTGGTGTCAACCCACATACAAAACAGAGGAAGACTGGCACAGATGTTAGCTCAGGGAAAATCTTCTTCAGCAAAAAAAAAAAAAAAAAAGTGAGCTTTAACAGTAGTCAGAACTGGATATATTGGGTAAAATAAAGTATATTAAGATTAATTTCACTGATTTTTACTTTTTAAAATGTGACTACTAGAAAAATTTAAATTACATATGTAGATCATATTTTATTTCTTTTCAACAGCAGTGACAGGAAAAGAGACCAAGTAATTAACAGGGGTTGAAAATTAAAGAAACAGGAAGGAAGGTGGCATGTACATTTTAACTTTTTTAAGATAAAAAATATTGAATTGGAGCTTATTAATATTTTAGGAGACAAGTGAAAAGAGAAAATTAAAATAACAAACCTTTTTAGAATAAATTCAGATTGGTGATTAGGAGTTCTCTGAAGATTTTGCAGCTCACGGCCTAATCATAGACTATTACTACTTAAAAAAAATCCTCACATCATAAATAGTGCTTCTTTATTTGTAAAAGTTTGATTGGCTGTTTCACTTATGTCTAAGAGATGATCACTGGAGCCCAGGGGGATGGAAGAAGTGGAAGCTTTAATTCTGATAATGGTCACCTCTTGACCCTTTCATAAGTGACAGCAGGACTCGCGTTCTCTTTTCAAAGTGCAATGATGGTTTAGACAAGTAGACCAGCTCATAGTCAGATAAATCTATAGGAAATAAAAATTGAGTGTGTGTTGATCTTAAACAAATACAATATTTTCTTTAAACTTTTTATTATAGAGAATTTCAAATCTACTCAAAGGTAATCACCCAGCCTCAATAGTCATCAATACCTAGTCAGTCAGGCCCTACCCACATTGCCATCCACTTGGCACCATTCTCAATCTCATATTATTTGAATTCAAGATATCTTAGTTCATCTATAAATATTTTAGTATATATTTCTGAAAAATCACTTTTCTTTGAAACATAGCCACAATACTGTTATCATAGCTGAAAAAGGAATTAATAATTCCTTAGTAGCATCAAATATCCAGTCAGTGCAAAAAAAAATTTAACTACAACATTTTCATGTTGATTAACTAAAGTGAGATTAGTCTTAGGCTCTAAAACTTACATAATCTTACAATGTGCTCTAAATAATTACCTTTTCATAGTTCAGTATATGAATTTCTACCATCCCCTCATGTGCTGATTTCTGAGGAAATAAAGATATAATTAAATGGTTATCTTCTTATGCCTCTATGATTACAATCTTCCTTGGCAATGTCAAAAATATTTTATAACACAATCTATCCCTTAGGAACAAACTGAATTACATTATGATTATTAACCACTAGATGCCACAGTTGCTTCATGCAAATGAAATCAACTCAGCCTTGATCTGTCAAGAAAAAATGATATTCTAAATATCACAATAAAATACTAAAAGCGTCAAGACTAGCCTAAACTTCCTTACACCTTGTAACAGAAGCATATGCTGAACCATATATTTAAGTAGTTACCTTTCATTTTCATAACTGATCAAACTATGATATCCCCCCCTGTTAAACTCATTTGTACCTTTTTCTGTGATTTTCAAGTGATTGCTAATTCTTTCCAATCAATTCAAACACTCAGTGTAGTACCTTCAGAGCAGTCTGCTTAATGGTTCTCTCTAATTGTGTCAGACTTGTTTTCCAGGTGGTTGACATTAATGTCATTCTAAAGCCAGGGACACAACCTCTATGAGAGCTCTGCTTCAGTGTGAATCCAGATGATTCCTTATGTTCTAATAGCTTCAACTCAGAGATGATTCATGTGCTACAACAGTCAAATATGGATATGCTGGAAATTGTTAAAGGACTTAGGACAGGGAATCAGTTTTGCACTTTTTTTCTGGAAACTATTATAATTTTAAGAAGTTTTTGTTGTTACTGTTTTACTGAGGGGCTTCATAGAGATTTTATCAGGTGGTTCACAAGTATACCTATTGAAACATTCTTGTTTAGATAAGAACAGCAATCCTATCAGACATTTTTGGCCATTGATATTAGAATTACCTACATTTCTATATTCTCTCTTCCAATATAGTATATACATCTGGCTATATTTTCATATGCATTTATTATCTTTACTTTTCTTCACTGATAAAGAGTTTTCATACAAATTTGTCCCTTAACACCCCTCTTATCCAAATAAAATTTTTTCTTAAGTTCTTTCCAAAACATATTATTTTACTCTTTGTTTTAATAAAAATCTTAGTCCTTGGTAGAGATTTCCCAGAAAATTATCTACCCTAAAACTCATGTATCTTCAAAATTAAAGTGAGTACAAGAAAATTACTTCACTGACTTTGGGAAATATCAAATAAATAGCTAGAGGAATCTCAAGAAATATGAAATTGAACTCATATAAAAAACTTTCTCAACGCTTCTACTTATTACAAATGAGGTGGAGGTGCAGACACTCGGTGGGAAGAAGAAAAAGATGTCTTTTTATTCTATTCCAAAGTGATGGGGTTACTTCATTAATATTTTAAATGCTTTCCCTGATTCTACCCTTGTCCCCCTCGAGTTTTTCTTCCAGTAGGAGCTAGAGTGGTCCTTGTAAAACATAAAGAAAAAGCATACCACAACTCTATTCAACACCTTCATTGTTGCTCAGAATTAAAGGCAAAGTCTTTGCAAACATCTTCAAGATTCAAAATATACACTGTCCGCTATGGTAGATACTAGTTACATGTGTCTGTTGAACATTTGAAATGTGGCTGGTCTGAATTGAGATATGCCATTAAGTGTAAAATACAGAATGGATTTGAAAAACTTAATACCAATAAAAGGAATGTAAATTTTCTCAGTAATAATTTTATACTGATTATCTATTGGAATGATAATATTTTAGATATATTGATTTGAATAAAATGTATTAAAATGAATTTCACCTGTTTTTTTTTTAATGCGGCTACAAGGAAGAATTTAAATGACATGTCTTGCATTTATGGCTCACGTTATAATTCTGTTGGACAGCACTGGCCTAAATAATCAGCAAGTCACCAGCTCCCTCCCATTTCCAACCCACATTGGTCTCTTTGCTGTTCCTTAATGTACCATGTCTATCTCAAGCCTTTGTGTTGGCTATTCCCTCTTCCAGGAAAGTCTTCCCTCAGATATTCTCATGATTAGTTTCCTCACTTTCTTCTGTTCTCTACTAAAATTACCAGAAAGAACTTCTCTGATCAATTAAAAATGGCCTCACCCAACACATGTACACACCCATTATCTTTCTCTATTTTTTCAAAACACTTATGACTCAGCACATTCATGTACTCACATATATATATGTGTATATATATATATATATGTGTGTGTGTGTGCATATATATATGTGTGTATGTGTGTATATATATATATATATATATATATATATATATATGTAATCCCTCCTTAGTAGAATATAATCCCCATGAAGTCAAGGGCTTCGTCTGTTTGGTTTACTGCTGTTTCTCTAGAATAGTGCCTGGCTTATGGTAGATACTAAATAAATATTTGTCAAGTAAATGAAAAGATGAAATATCATAAAAAATAAGTAAGATGATATCTAAGAGATTTTATCATGAAGGAAAGGTTTGGAAAATGAGAAGAGCTGACACTTCCTGAGTGCATACAATGAACTAGACACTGTGCTAAGCACTTACATATAATATCTTAATAAATCCTCACAGAAATGCATTTACAGATGAGAAATCTAAAGCTCTAATTTAAATAACTTTCCCAAGGTCACTTAGCCAGTATGGAACATCATTTCAACTTTTCATTTTATTTCAATGTCTCCAAGTGCCTTCCCTGACTCCCAGACTAAATTAGAGCTCTTGTAAATACTTTCTCAGAGCACTCTACATTTTTTCCTTCATGTCATTTGTCACCACTGTAATTCATTTTGTAGTGTGGTATTTAATGTCTGTCTTCTCCACTGCACTATAAACTTCATGATAGGTGGCAGTGAATATCTTGTCAACATTTCCACGTCCAGAGCCTTCCACCTTCTCTAATGGTTAATCTCTAATACATATTTGTTACATAAATGCGTGAATTAAGTTGCTTTCTCCCAAAATATTATAACAGTTGGTGAGTGGGTTATTTGTGCTCAGTGAGAATTAATGATTTTATAGATCAACTACATGAATGGCACTCACTGGAATGAAGCCTGGCTGGATATTGCTGGAGAGAGTATGCTGGTGTGTAGGTGGACTATTCAATCTTCATAATTGACCATAGGTAATGGGACCATAGGATAAAGATTTCCTTTGAAAATGTCCTGTCCAACATGGCAGCCTCTAGCCACACTGGGCTATTTAAATCAAAATTAATTAAAATTAAAGTAAATTGAAAATTCATTTCCTCAATCACACCAGCCACATTTCAAGTGCTCAGTAACCATACGTGGCTGGTGGCTGCCCCATTGACAGCACAGATAAAGAAAATTTCCATTATAGGGAAAGTTCTATTCTTGAAAGTTTAAAATGTCCTTGGGAAGATATATTTTTAAATCAAGAGGGGCCTGTTTGTTTGATTAGTTTTGTATTCTAACTAGAATTAAACTTTGAGAAAGAGTCCAATAAGCTGTATCCCCAAGTGTTTCTGGGCAAGACCTAGACATGGAAAAGGAGCTTCATTGTCCAGCAGATGAAACATTCAGTCAGACGTGCTCATGCACAGCAAGTGACTGGCGTGGAAAGAACCACTCCTCCAAGGGGTCTGGGCAGGCCTGCTGTTCCAGGGACGCTGCCAGCACTTTGCTTGATGGAGCCCTATGCCTAATGCCATTCAATACCATCCCTTTGCGTTTGATGTACAAAACAGAAGACTGAAATCTGAAGAAGAGGAAAGGGTTTGGGATGCCAAATGCACCTCAGACTATAGTTAGATTCACAACTTCTAGAGAGAAAGTTTTTAAATGTCCCTTTCTTCAAAATGTCACACATCTTCAGGTAATTTCTTCTAATGTAACTTTCAGCGATGTTGGCGAATACAATTTAACTTTTTTTGAGATTCTCTTGCTGGAGATTTTTCCTCGCTAATTGGAGAAGTAAAACATTTCCTGTCATTGCCTTAGGAAATAAAATGATTTATAGACAATACAAATTGTATTCTCTGATTAAGTTAATTTATTTGGGGGAGTAAGAATTTTCTTAGTTTGACTCTTCCGGGTATCGGCCCTATGATTTGTTCACGTATCTCCATCATTTGCCAGTTCTACCAAGACTGAAAATAGTTCACGGTTCTTACTTCTAGACAAGAAACCAGTAGGAGAGCTGAGGAGGGGACCACCAGGCAGCCCCACATTTCCTAACTCAACAGGTGGGGAACATGGAATTTTTATGTTCTTTGGGGTTGAGCCCCCACTCACCATGATCTGCCCCAGCCTTTCAGAGTAGGTATATCCGATCCCTCTGAGATTTTCTTAGGAGAGACGCCGAGCGACAACGATGCTTCAGTGTATGACTGGGGAAAGGTGGTGAAGGCTGCAGGTAGGGACTGGGGAGTCAGTAAGGCTGGGAGGAGAGGTGCTAGGATGGGACGGATGGTTTCCTGAGCAGTGAGCGGGACAAGGAGTGGAGAGAGCAGACGGGGCTAGCAGCCGTGAGAGAAATGCGAAAAGGACCGAAAGGCCAAGAGTGCAGCCCGGGCGGCCCAGAATGGGGACGGGTCACGGGGGGACGTAACGGGCGGTGGGCCGGGGGAGGCGAGCGGGCAGGGAGATGCGGGCGCTCGCCGGAGGCCCGGGGGTCCGAGCTCCGCCGATGAGGTCAGTGGAGCCGACGCGCCGGGAGGAGGGCAGGGGAGCCCCCGGACGCGCGTGTTGCGAGGCTGGCGGAGGGGCGGGACGGGACGGGAAATGGGACGGAGAGCAAGGGCCGGGGGAGGAGGGACGAGGGGGCGTCGGCGCTGGAAGGCGGAGGCGGCCCGAGAGGGATCGTTTCCTTCCGGAGAGGAGGCCGGCTCCGGACCGCGGCGCGGGCGGGGGGCGTCCAAGGGCGGGTGACGGGGAAATACCGAGGCCCGCGCTTACCCCGGGCTGGCAGCCGCGGAGCTCGTGGCTCCTCCTCCGGCCCTGTCCGAGCCGGGCGGCGCGGGGAGCGGGAGGCGGGGAGCGAGGGCGGGGGCTCGGGAAGGAGGGAGGAGGGAGGAGGGAGGGACCAGGCGCGCCAGTGACAGGGTGGCAGCCTAGGAGCGGACGCGTTACCGCCGCCGCCGCTCCACCTCCTCCTCCTCCTGCAGCTTCTCTCGCTGCCGCCGCCGCCACCGCCGCCGCCGGGAGAAGTTTCACTCCCGACCCTCACTGAGAGCCCAGACCCAGAGCGGGCTAGGCGCCCCGAAAGCTCCGACCCGGAGCCGGCGTCGGCGCCTCGGCGGGAGGCAGCGGCCGGGGCTGGGGGCGCTGAGGCGGAGGAGGGGCGGGTGTGAGCCGGGAGACCCGCGCGCAGCGCCGCAGCCGCTCAGCTAGCGTCCGCGCCGGGGACAGCCGCGATGGCCGTGCGCTCCCGCCGCCCGTGGATGAGCGTGGCATTGGGGCTGGTGCTGGGCTTCACCGCCGCGTCCTGGCTCATCGCCCCCAGAGTGGCGGAGCTGAGCGAGAGGAAGAGACGCGGCTCCAGCCTCTGCTCCTACTACGGCCGCTCGGCCGCTGGCCCCGGCGCCGGCGCACAGCAGCCGCTCCCCCAGCCTCAGCCCCGGCCGGAGCAGTCGCCGCCCCCTGCGCGCCAGGAGCTCCAGGGGCCGCAGCTGCCTGAGGCAGCGCCTGGGGAAACCAGTTTTCGGAGCAGCCCCTGGCAGCAGCCACGTCCGCTGCAGCAGCGGCGGCGAGGACGCGAGCCCGAGGGCGCGACGGGGCTCCCCGGCGCCCCCGTGGCCGAGGGGGAACCCGAGGAGGAGGACGGGGGCGCGGCTGGGCAGCGGAGAGGCGGCCGGCCGGGGAGTAGCCACAACGGCAGCGGGGACGGGGGCGCCGCTGCCCCGAGCTCTCGAGCCCGGGATTTCCTGTACGTGGGGGTGATGACCGCGCAGAAGTACCTGGGCAGCCGCGCGCTGGCGGCGCAGCGGACCTGGGCGCGCTTCATCCCTGGCCGCGTGGAGTTCTTTTCCAGCCAGCAGTCCCCCAACGCCGGGCTCGGCCAGCCTCCGCCACCCCTGCCTGTCATCGCGCTGCCGGGAGTGGACGACTCCTACCCTCCCCAGAAAAAGTCCTTCATGATGATCAAGTACATGCACGACCACTACCTGGACAAGTATGAGTGGTTCATGCGCGCCGACGACGATGTCTACATCAAAGGTGACCTCCCAGCGCCGGCTGTCCCGCCTGCCTGCCTCCCCAACTCCTTTCTCTGCAACCAGCCCGTCTCTGCCCAGCCCCTTTCTGCTTCTCTGCCAGCACGTGCTCCGGGCTCCGGCAGCCCCCAGCCCGCGGTCCCCACCCCTCACATCCGCCCACCATTCCTAGTCTGCTCCTCCTCCTCTCCTGCGGTCTGGACCCTCCTCACACCTGCCTGGCTTTATTCGCCTTCCTCACTCTTGCCGTCCTTGTTTCCGCCCAGTGCTTGCCCCTACTCTTTACCGGGTGGGAGAGATGAGGAAAAGGTCCTTACGATTAAACCAAAGGCTGTTCCCACCCTGCCCAGCTCTGAAAGCCCCCGGGTGGCGGTAGTTTCCCAAATCAGTCCAGAGGGGCGTGTCCTCGGTGAAGGAAGGGAAGACGGAGGATGCAGGCGAGAGCCAGTCTGGAGATCGGTATTCCCGCTTTATTCTCCTACCCTTTTGTTTTAACTGGATCTAGCGCAGTTTTGGAACTGGTGAGGTTGAGGAATCATCTTTGCTGTCCCGAACCCTTCCCTGTGCGCTTCCTTCTCTTTCACACGACCCGCCATACAGTGGGGGTCCTTGAGCACTCCCATCGCTCCTGCGCGCAGCTCCGTCCAGCCACTAAGGTGCGGCACCAAGCTGTCCCGTCCCCCGCCCCTCACCTCCGCCTCACCTCAGTAAAACCCTGAGGGGATGGGTGTGTAGACTGGAGTTGGTGGTGGGGAAGGAGGGGACAGCGTCCAGGAATTACCCAGACCCTAGGAGCTCCAAGCTATACTAGCACACATAGTATGGATCCTTTCCAGTCCATCTTGGTGGCTGCGGCGATAAGCAGAGGCTGAAAGTCTTTCCCCAAACCACGCTCAGCGCAGCAAGAGAAAACTTTCATGTCAGTTTTAAAAGAGGCGCGGTCCTTCACCCTTAGTGTGCGTGGCTCTGGCCAGAATGTCTAAACTCAGCAGAGAAGTTCCTTAGAGCAGGAGTAAATCTTTCCAGTCCAGCCCATTTCGGAGATTGAGAGGGACACAAGGGAGGTAGGAAGATTGTATTGAACGAGGTCTGCCTGTGCTTCTCATATTTCCTAGTTTCTTGGTCAAAGGGGGGCAGCCCTTCCTTAGTTTATCCCTCTCGACTTGTAGCCTCATTGGTTTCTCCTGATCAAGGCAGTATCTTTCACGTGGCTCAAGGAAAAACAAACAGATAAGAAAATAAAACCCAAAATATCTATCCCAGTTTGGGACAAGGAGTGTAAAATTAATAACTAAAGATTTCTTGGTTTTGGGTTAGGAGGAATGAAATCCCCTTAGAGCTGGTTGGCATAGGAAATTTTGATAATTAGATACAAAAATAAATAGTTCAATAATTCAATACAAAAGTAAAGAAGATTTCATTTCTGATGAATGCACTATCTTATAGATAGATGTAAGATATAAGATAGATATCTCTAAGTGATAGATCCACTGTCTTATAGTATTCTTGTCTTCTGTGTCTCTTTAAAATCACGAAGGTTTCCTGGCAGCAGTTTGACACTATGCAGAGAATTTTCCAAAATGCATTAACAGCGTCTACTTTTGTCACTTCTCTTAATGCTTTGCTAGATTGTCATTCAGAGCACTGAAATGCCATATTCTTTCCATTTCTATTAAGAATGAAATGCATTTTGTATTAAGAACCCAATAGTAAGCTAAAACTCATTGAGATCCAAGGGGGCGTGGCACGGTATCAAGATAATGACGCCCTGCTCATCAAAAATGATAGTCAAGATGCTGACTGGAAATATAAAGGTGACTCCTTACTCCAGTGTATCACTTTGTAGAATACCAAATGGTTTTGAACTGTTTTTAGCTACAGAATTTTATTTTTAAATTATTTTTCCTGATGAACTTACAGACTATAAGTAAGACAATTATATTATTTAATTTTTAACAAATGCTTATTTTTTTCTAAAAGGGTGCTTTCCAGAGTTCCAAAGTTAAATTTCAAGATGAATTTGATTCTGTCTGTCTGTCTGTCTGTCTGTCTCTCTCTCTCTCTCTATATATATATTATAAAACTTTTGGGTTGTATATGACTGAACTTTAGTTAAGGACAAAACACTAAACTGAATCAATTATCAGGAAAAAATAATTATTGGTTATCAACAGTCTGCCAAATCAATGCTCAATATCAATATTTATTATTATATTTCTGGGAATTTTATCATTACTTCAAACTTGCTAAGAAACTGGTCTTTATTCTCCTTATCATTTCACCTTTTACAAAAAAATTGCTGATTATTAAATTTATTAAGATTTTTCAGTGACCTTTACTAGAAATTTGATGAAGTTTTATTATGATTTAATTAATAACTATAAATTAGTATTTTTTAAAATAATAGAATATTCAGAGAGGTTTTTCATGTTTTCAATTGAATAAGACTTACGGGAGATTTATGTACATATTGGGAGTTCTGTCCCTTGCTTTGTATTACCTACTTTGTACATTACAAATGACCATGAATTAGGAAAAGGGGTGATTGTTGCCTTTCTCTTTGTAGGTGATAAGTTAGAAGAGTTTCTTAGATCACTGAATAGCAGCAAGCCTCTCTACCTGGGCCAGACTGGCCTGGGGAATATTGAAGAACTCGGAAAGCTGGGGCTGGAGCCTGGGGAGAACTTCTGTATGGGAGGACCTGGCATGATCTTCAGTCGAGAGGTTCTCAGAAGGATGGTGCCCCATATAGGTGAATGCCTCAGAGAAATGTACACGACTCACGAGGACGTGGAAGTAGGAAGGTGTGTTCGACGTTTTGGTGGGACTCAGTGTGTCTGGTCTTATGAGGTAAGACGAGCTGTGATGAAAATGTTCACATATTACAGGTGGATGCCATTTTACAGTTTGAGGCAGTGATTCTATTTATTCTCTCTGTATCTTTGTATTTGCTTGAAAATGATAGAAGCAGCCGATAATGGACACAAGGGTGATTATGGGAGATACAATTCTTATTAGATCTAGGGCCTGTCTGAGGCTTTCTTATTAGCCTGACCTTTAACTTTAAGCAGCAGCCTATTTATATGGTCACATCTCTGGAAGATACTATATCCATTTTATTGGTGTTTGTATACATGCATATTCATTTCCTGCCTCTAATAAGAGGCCTAATTTTATTCTCTTGGGTTGTAGCTTTTAGCATTTGGTACCTGGTTCTTGGTGGTAGTGGTGGTGTTTGGTCAGGTATCGAATCACATCTTTATTTTTAGTTAAAATCTGAATTTCCTGGAAAATTTTCATGTGGAAATTTAACGTGTTTTTTTAAAGCATAGGAAAAGTTAACCCATAATGTGTCACTTTTGATAGATTTATTCACAAAATTTTAAAAGGAATGGATTATCTGGAAAAACAGAAGGTGTTCTGAAGATGTCAAGTAACTGCTTAATATTATGACTGGTTTCCTAAAATTTGTTTATGTCTGCCCTTATTCCATTGTCTGAACAGCAACCATTATTTAAATAATCTGAGTTATGAACTGTTATTTTATGGCGATGATTAGTTTTATGATATACTCTGGGATTTTTTCCTTCAGAAATTCGTTTTGAAGTGAAATACAGTTTTGTTTAAAATAATTTGCTGAAAGACAGTCAGTGAAAACTGACTTACAATTGAACAGTAGCGTATTGCAGTTTTCAGTATAGTTTGATTTTCAAGTGGTTGGAGTTTAATGTATTTTAGCTACCCATTGCACACATATGTAAATTATAACTAATTTACTTATCTTTTCAAATTTTCCATGTCTCTTTGTATAGAAGAAACATTTCATGAAAATATGTTCACTGTGAAATGATTATACCTCAAGATTAGAGCCCCATTCATTTTCCTTTTAGAGGTGTAATCCCACTTTAGTTAATTTTGGTTTCTTTTTTTATACTTTATGGTATTTACGCTTTGGGGAATATTTCTTATATTTATTACAGGATGTAAAATTATTGATAACTAATTTGGAATATGTACTATGCAAATTTAAATTATTACATACTTCATTCCTTTGATAATAAAAATAGTAATTTTTCTTTTATAAAACTGTCATATGACTACCCTTTAGAATAAAAATTTATGCAAGAACATTATAATTTATAAATAGGTAATTTAGAATAAACTCAGTGAAAAAGATTTGTCTTTCTCCATTTAACATAAAAATTACTGGAAGGCAAACAGTAAATACTCAATATAGAAAACACATTCAGTCGATTTTGTTTACATGAAGACATTATTTTTGCAGACATATACTCTGTAAGGATGAGTAAAAAATCATCCATATTTATATAAAAATCATTCCATTTAAAGATGGAAAAGTATTATGTTTTGTTTGATACCTTATTGCCTTAACATTGCATATAAAGTTTTAACAAACCCTTTCTTTAAATATTCCTCCCTTCAGGTTTTCATTGATTCTGCTGTGAAGGTACAGTCCTCACATAGCAGTCTACCCATACATGTTCCGAGAGAGTAAAATATGCTCAGGGGACCTACATTTTCAAGAATGGGTTTAATATTTTGTTTATAATATAGGCATTTATTGGGGTTAAAGTGAAGAGGAGTTATCATGGATGTGCACCATCTGTTAGAATAAGTAGAATCTTAGATCTTTTCATTAACTGTTATAAAAGAAGAGACAAAAAAAAGGGACTGCAAGTCTTACCGGAAAGAAGTTCATGATCATCATATTTCCATTAACTTTTCCCAATGCGTTTGCATTTCAGACTGACACTTGTCCATCACTGACTTTAGAATCTGTGTGAGAAAAATCATTTCTACTTTTTTTTCGCTAGCAATAGGAAATTTTATTTTTTAAAGGAATACTGTTTCAGAATGTTGACTCTATATTTTGCTAAGCAATTATATAGAATTTACTTTGTTTTGGAATTTCAGCCTTTAAAGGAGCTATTTGAACAATATTTTCAAGGAGACATTGATTTAATCCTAGTACAAAAAGTCATATTTAAAGGAATGATGGAAAATGTTATCAAGGAATATATTAAATAGAATCTGTTAATAAATTTAGTAAAGGTAAATATACAATTAAATTCTATCTAAGCATTTTAATATTAGGGTGTGTTCTATGTTTCATGAGACACTTAAGTAGATCAATTGGGGCACAGCCAAACTAGGGCTTTCCAGTTTGGATTTTAGGTTAGTTGAAATGATATCCATCTAAGCTACTATTCACATTATATGGAAAAATTAATCTATTCCACTCTGGGTTGGCATCCACAGTAAAGGTGAAATTTCACATCTGGTCATAGAACAAGCTATGAAGTCGATCAGTAATTTTGTTTCCATATTTCTTTTAAAAGAACCGTCTGCAACAGAATTCTCATAAATTATGAATTTCCTTTATTTGTGTGTTTCATGCGTTTCAGGATTTTGTTGGCTTTTTTTCCTACTAAAAGTTCTTGCAGAGTTAAGAGCACTGTTACAGAAATATGTTCACAAGTATTGCGTTTGATTAGGTGAAACATTCATGGTGGAATGTTGTCTTTCAAAAATGATGAGCAAGCTTGCAGCTATTGTAGGAAGAGAACTGGACAAAAATATTAAAATATATAGATTGTGTAGCTTTTCTTGAATGTAAATTATATTTTTGATAAAACTTGGCAATCTTCTAGTATTCTTTACTGCTCAGGTGAAGTCTACTTTCTCTGTGTTGTATATACAATTAAGTATAATACTGAGAGAGAGAGAGAGAGAGAGAGAGAGAGAGAAAGAATAAACTTGAACTTGGGTTTGAGTCTCCACTCTACCACTTATAAATTTCACTGCATTTGTAAGCTACTTCTCTGAGCCTCGTTTAATTCAGCTGAAAGTGGAGATTATAACAATGTCTACCTCATAGATTTTGGAGATGATAAAGTGAAATGGTGAAATGATCCATGTAAAGCCCTTGATACAGTGTCTGGCACATAGTAAATTGTCAATAGATGTTAGCTATTATTGTCATAATGCTGAATTGATTATGTACTATATTATATATAATATGGATTTAACTTTGTTCATTTAATAATTATTAGTAATGAGTGATTCATCTATATCAGAAGAGTCACACTAAAAATAAACTAAATTCTTTTCAGTTAAGGAATCCAAGTTTGTTTTTTGGCAAAGAACAAGAAACCAATATGTTTCAGTATTTTAGAAGTATGAAGAATCCAATATTAGTAAAAGTTGTAAAAACATGGAAGACTGTTTAAAAGAGGCATTACAAATATTTGCTTCAGTCTTTGAACATCATATTAAATAACTGATCTTAAGGAGACCATATGGAAAATATTAACAAGTGATTATTGAATTATACATATTTAAGGAATCCCAAACAGGTCAGACTCTATCTACATTTAAAAATTACTGTGTAGATGTCTAGATTAGTTGCCAGAACAATAGCCCCGTTTTTCTGAGTTTCTCTGGAATTTTCAGTAGGAAAGGAAGTCAGTAGTATCCCATTCTGCAGTCAACTCACAGGGCCACCCAGAAACTTGTCTTTCGGGGCAGCTGGCGTCTCCACCCAATGTTCCTTGGGTTTTTCAGGAAATGATGTATAGTTTTGGTTCTTTCTCACGATAAGATCCTGGTGATCTGGGAAAATATGTCTTGCCTGTTGGCCTCATGGTCTGTTTCCTTCTTTGTCAGCTCCACCCACTTTTTTTTCCCTTCTGTCTTTAATGATAAATAAAATAAATTACAAATGCATTTTGATATGCACTACTTTTCATCAGGTTCTCAGTAAATTAACATGCTCATGACAGGCCGAAGCTGATATTCCAAGAGATCACAGGATGTGCACCCAGATCACAACTTAGGGCCCAGGCAGGGCTTGACCGCTTCCGAATAAAGAGGGCTTTGGCTGCTGGTGAGCCTCAGGTAGACTGGTTCTCTGTGTGCCCGACACTGTTGGAGAGTCAGAACTGAGACTCTCCCTTCCCCACCTGGAGGTAGAAACATCTAGTTTTGAAGGACATATGGCAGATGGTAATAATCAACAGACTTCATGGGTTGCTGTTGTATCATTTATACCCAAATTGCACACGTAAAGATTACTAACTTAAGCTTGTTCGTGAAAAATTATTCAATTCGAGTCACTCTCTGTGTTAGAATTTATTGGCATCTACTGTTGGCTAAGTTCACATTTTCGGTTGAGATCTATCTTGGCTACTGTTTTTCTAGTTTTCTGAGCTGCAATCTGGCAGCTTGGGAGGCTGCACATGGCTCTTAAACACTGTTTGGCACATGGAGGGTTTTAAGGTTTTTTGCTTTTGTTTTTCAATGCCTTTAGCAGAGGCAGGCAGTCTTCAGGCCCCTTCATGTCCTATTGTACACCAGGCTCTCTTTGCACATTTATTTTAACTGCCTGGCCCAGGTAGACATGAGAGCCTTCATATTTTGAACCAGATAATCCATGTGGTACAAATTTCATTAAAATGTTATCTAGAAAATGAACTAATTTTCCAATGAAAAAGAGATGTATATTTTTGATACTTTAATTTACAGAAGAATTAATTTTTTTCAAACTTGGCTGTTAGAATTATATATCATAATACAGTATAGTTACACGTTAGTTGTTATAGGCGTGTTTTTAGTAAATAGCTAGAAAGTCCTCACTGTTAAAAAAAATTGTTTATTTTTAGCCTGCATCTTAGCAGAATTGGAAGTTCTGTTTTTTGGTTTTTGTTTTAGTAAGATCACTTACATTCAAGCATTAAAATAATTTTTAATTTCAATGATCCTTCTTCTCCCTGTGAGGGAGTTTTACATTTCATCTAAGAGTCATTTTCAGAATAGTTTCTATTTGTCTTTTTAATGTTTACAGTTGAATGGAGCCAAAGAATATATATCTTTATTTCATTCAATTAAATGTTGTTTCAAATAACACATAGCTCTATGTTGATAAAAATATTTCTCTATGGGTTTAAAAACCCATTTCTTATGACTAAACAGTTTTTTATTAGATTCCCTAAAGAATTAATTTCATGCCAGAATGTCTTATGTCTAATCTTGGCTCCCTAAAGGCTATAAACACCCTAGAAAATTCCATTATTTCACAAAAGGATATGCCCTGAAAGTGTTTCCCTGGGCTTGTAATACCAGAGAGCTACACCATAAAAAATTTAACTACATATAAGTTCTTCATAACATACCCATTAAGGCTAAAATATCTGTGCCATGCTGATAGGGGCTGTTGCACACCCTTCTTAGCTTCTTCCTGTTTGTTATGGACTGCCCTTTTCTGTAATGCTAATGTTACTGTATCATGAACATGGTTTCTGCCCCCAAAATATATTAATATCTATGGAATAGTATAAGTCTGGGATTTTGATCTAAAATTCAGTCTCAAAAATCTTTTCTTGTTTCTGATTCAGTCACAATTTAGTTTTTAACTTAACTAGAAGCAGTAAGCTTCGCACACCTACTCTTCTCACCCCCATTCCACTTGTCAGATGAAATCATCATGCGTTGATTTTATGAAATTCCTTTTTCTGTGACACTGTTTTCTTCATTGTACAAAATAAAATTGCATTCTGAGTTGAAGGCAAAACATAGTATGGTTTTTTCATAATTTGTAGTCTTAGCTAGTTCATTTTCATTGTTAACTGAGGCCTTATTGCCCGAATCTTGACAACGTATATTTTCCAAGAAGATGATTTCCAACAGTTAGGAAAAATGTTAAGTTTGGAAGATGCCTCCACACAATTTGAAGTAAGCTCCATGATAACATAAATGCTCATATTAGTGTAAAAACTTTGAATACTTTCTTTTTAATGGATCGTAAGTATTCTAATTTCCTGAAGAAATTCCAAGTCTGTTTTCTACTTCTGCTTTCTTTGTCTTGGTCTCCAAAAAGCTATGTATTGAGAAACATTTATTTCAATCTATTTTCTACCTAGTGAATTAGTGCTCAACATATGAAGAAATGTATTCTGTCGTATAACTATACTGCATTTTACTTTGATTATAACATGTTACTTCTTCTACACAAAGGTGTACTTTTAATAAGGTATTTGAGCTCAATGTAAACTTCATTAAAATAAAAAACAATCAGTGTCTGGAGTCATATGAGTCATTAGTTGATATTATTGAAGAATAGAAAAACCTAAGTAAACTGAAAAATTGAGGAGTGGCAGTTCCTCAGAATTCTAATGTTCTCTTCATTTACTGTCCTATTAAACAACACTCTAGTTAACACTTAACCATGTATAAATCAGTTTGAGTCATGGCATACATTTAATGTTATCCTGTCTTTCAAAGGTGTTGGACATTTATAGTACAAAAAGTATGCTACATGTTTCTAAATTAACTGAATCAAAATATTAGTTTTTAAAAAATATTCAGCAGGCACTGTTTTGGAACTAAGTAATGAATGAAATGGATTTCTTAATTTTTTTGAGATTTTAAAATCTTTACTCACCATTTATAATTTTGAAAGCTGTGTCCCTCATTCTTCCCAGTCAGTGGTATCTGAACTTTTCATTATCCCTTTCAGTTTCATTCATTTTTATTGTAGAGCTATTTGTTTATTTAGAGAGTACTGGTGCCTCAAAAAGACATGGTTTAAAGAAGTATACATATTAATGAAAGTAAAGTACAATTAAATTAAAATGTGAAGAAATAAGGGAAAACGAAAATGTATAGAAAAATAAGGGGAAAAAAAGCCACTGTAAAAATACATGTTGGGCTCCTGTTTTCCTGACATTAAAGAGAACCCTAACTTATTATGATACTGAGACCTGAGAGAATTCTTCCCCATTGAACAGACAGGGCCTCTAAGGGATCACTTTCTCAGCACCACTTCTGTGATACGTAGAATAGCATGGTTCGTGTGGATGTTTCTTATAAATCCCCTCAATATAAACTAGGAGTGTAACACAGAAGGAAGTTCTGCAGGAGTTCTGCTTGGAGCCAAGGAAGTAATGGTCAAGTGCACCATTGTTTGGTACCTTGCTTGATTTTATTTTAAAATTTAGAATACTCATTAGAGAGCCCTCCGTGGATATTACTCTCACTCAAATGTTTTATATTAGTTTGGCCAACAGGAAGTTTGAGTTATGCATATACTCTTGTGAGAACCCAGAGTGCAGCTCCTGTGTCATTGGATAAGAGTAGATCCATGGTTGTGCTTTGCTAATCAAGAGGAGAGTAGGGACACCAGCTACAAATGGAGGAATCAAACCAGATCAAAGACCAGAGGGCCACCCCACCTGAGGAGCACAGAATCAGGTCGAAGAGAAGTCCTAACAACTTGGCCTAGAGTTAGTGATGTGGTTACCTAGCTATTGAGCTGAATATTAGAAATGTCTGTTTTCATAAATTTAATAATTATGTTTATCATATAATTATTATATAAATAATATGAATATTTATAGATTTATTACATTTATTATATAAATATAAATTTAAGGGTGAAATTTGCATGCACAAAATAAAATATTGAAAGATAACATTTTAATGAAAAACAATACATTTTAATAATCTAATGTTCTATTATACAGAAACCAATTTTATGTGAAATAAGGATATTTAATAGACATGATGAGTATCTTAAAATATGAAAAAATATAGTGTTAAATTGAAAATATTCTGACTTAGAATTCAGTCATCTCACGTCTTATGTAGGCAGCTGAATTCATTTGCTCAAATGTATTTCTTGAGCACTTTCTATCAGCAGTGAACTCACATAGACCTTCCTTGTCCTCAGGGAGCTCACAGGGGAGAGGAGTCGGGTTTCTCACCAATCTCTTGCTTTCACGTCTGATATGGAGTTAGGTTTCCTGTCTCTGTCATCCTTCTCATTTATTCTTTTTTGTCCTAAGTCATGAAATCTCCAGTTGGGTCCAAGAGTAGTATCTGTCTCTGAACTAGGATCAAATGCTTCTTATTTCAGTTTTAAGTGAGCATCTTTCTCTCATGTTTGTATTACTGTCTCCTGAAGAAGAGAAAAATAAAGACATGTTTAGTAATTTTATTGCATATTAATATATTGTGTGCCTGTTGAATAGCACAGATCACTAGGATTTTGTTTTTTAATTAAGTCTAGAGCTAGATTCCCTGGCTTCATAATCCCAGCTCTGCCATTCACTAGCTATATGGCCTTAGACAAGGTATTTAACCTCTTTGTGCCTTAGTTTTCTCATCTATAGAATGGCTATAACAGTACTTACTTCACAGAACTGTTGTGAAAATTGAGTCAATGTATATAGCAGCACTCAGAATAATATCTGGCAGTGTTAAGCATTCTGCAACTGTTAGCAATTTCTATGGAAGCAGAATGGCATAATATAGTGCCAACTTTACAGAGGCATTGTGAGGAATAAAAAGGTCAGTGTATCAGAAGCCCTTAGAATAATGCTTGACACATAATAATTCCTTTATAACTGTTAACTTTTATTAATATTTTCCAGTTTATATTCTTTTTTCCCCTCATGGGAAAGAAATAACATTGATCGAAAAGGGTTTATTGCCATTGCTTTTTTAAAGATGGGCTTTGCTGTAGTCATGAAGGTGCTGATTCTGTGGTTCTCTACCCTGACTGCACAATGGAATCCCCTAGGGGACTTAGAAAAAATTCTGATGCTGGAACCCGTCCCTGACCCATTTTATCAGAATCTCTTACTGGTGAGGCCTGTAGGCACGTTTAAAACTTCCCAGGTGATTCTAATGTGACTCTAGGGTTTAGACCACTGTATAAATTTTTTTATTAATTTTCTCTTTTCAAATACTCAATCCATTCTTTAACTATTCCTTAAAAATTACTTTTTGTTCTGTTTTCCTTTTGGGAAAATAATAAGCAAGTAACCAGCACTTCTGCATTTTCTTCTATGTCTGTTACTCATCTGTCCCAAAGAGCTAGTCACTAGATCTAAAGACAATGAATATAAAGCCATTGCTCACAACTGTATGTTTTCTCATGGTCTGATTTTCATGGTTCATATATTAGTGTTTTTTTTTTAGAAAATTTCACGATAGGTTTTAAAATATTCTTAGAGAAAAATATATTATTTATCCATGCAAGGGTTAAAGTTTTACAGCTGTTTTTATTTATTACATTTGAGTAATATATAGTAATAGAGTTCTTAAAATATAGGTGGAATGTTTTCATTGACTTGATTGCATTAACGCTGGCTAACTGAATTGGAGCCCAAAAGGAAAAATGGTATCAGAGCGATCTGTTTGATTGATTGCAGAAACCACAACTTATTTAAAAATTTAAATGAGTAACTTTGATTTCAAGCAGTCATTCTCAACAGATAGATATTTCCATGCTCACTGCTCTAATGGAGGAAAGTATAGGATACACAGGAGTGTAAGTGAAGAAATCCCTGAGGAGCACAGGAAAATGCAGTGCTTCCTCCAAACTAGAAGTAATGCTCAGGGACGTTGTCAGGTGTGTGGGGATACATGGGAAGGCACAGGTGGAAGAATAGCATGATAGCAAATCGTGTGTTTGGTTCAAGCACGTGATGGCAGGAGAAATGAGGCTCAAAAGCTGTTGACAGAACTTGATTATGAAAGACCTTTTATGTCATCCTCAAAGGTTTCGAGTATACTTTGTAGATCAGTGATTCTTAGAATTACTCGGGGTGATGTAATTGGTTTAGATCTTTTTATGATGGAGCCCATGAATAGTGTGTTAAAAATCTCTCTGGGTGATTCTAACAAGCAGTCAGTGAAAAATCAGTTCCATGGATAAAGGAAAGCTTTGAAGAGTTGTTCGTAGTTGAGTACCATGGTCAGTTTACCACTTAGTGGCTGTAGCGTGGAAGGATGGATTGGAGGCTCTTGTGCCTAGGGATAGTGACACAAGATAATTAGGAGGCTGTTGCCCCAGACTAAGTGAGAGTTGAGTCTTGATGTAAGAGTCAAAGTAGAAGTGGAGGTGAGAAGATGGAATTGAGAGCTAGTGAGGAGTGAGAATTGATGGAAGTGGGTGATTGATTAGATGTAGAGGGAGGAATGGAGAAAGTTTAAGGTGACTCCTAGGTTTTAGACTTGGTTGATAGTGATATTCCTAGAAATAGGGAATAAAGGAACAAGAGTAGGTTTGGGTGATTGGTGTGTTTGAGGCATGGGCAGAGGAGAAATGAGTTCTATCTTGGATACATTGACTTTCGTTCTTTATTCATTTATCCACCAAATACTTACTGAGCATCTGATACTCCAGGTATTTTTCTAGGTGCTGGAGTTATAGCAGTCAAAAAAAAAAAAAAAGGACAAAAGTCTCTGCCTTATTTTCCAGAGGGGAAAGACAATAAATAAGCAGGGGAAGGGCTAAAGAATGCATGATTGTGGGTGTGCAGTTTTAAATGGGGTGGTTTGGTCGGCCTCCCTGAGAAGATAATGTCTGAGCCATGCAGATATCTGAGGGAGAAGCTTTCCAGCCGAAAAATAGTAGATGGACAAGTTCCCATGGAAAAGTACTTGGCAGGTCAAGAACTAGCCAGAAGGTAAGAGACTAGAGTTGAGTAAGGGGCTGAGAGAGTAGTAAAGTGTGAGCTCAGAAAGGAAAAGAGGTGAGAGATGGAGGCAGGTATCATGTACAGCTTTGCAGCTGTTTGTAAATACTTTTTAGTAGAAGAGTGAGGCCCACTTGCTTGAACACCTTTCCAGATGGGGTGGGCAGGCGTGTTGCTCTGTTGTGAGTATTATCAGACTACATAAATGCATTTTTTTTAAGCAAGCTTCACTCATGGGTGAAACTGTTATTGTTTAAAATTGAAAAAGAGAAATCATACCACAGTCATAGGATAAAAAAGTTTAGTTTGTCTAAAATTTAATTTATTAAGATTAGTATTATTTTAAAATTATTTAAATTGTATTTAGTGATTTAAACCAGTAATATTATAAAATGGTTCAAAAACTAAAAGCATAAAATATGTACAGTGAAAAATCTTCTTCCAAATTCTGTCCTCCATCTTCCTGAAGAGACCCTCCCCCTACCAACTAGCCACTCTTTTTTCCAGAGTTTCTCTTCGGGTCAGACAGCTATGTATATACAGTATTGCCCCCTCTCCAATTTTTGTTTGTCACTAGAGGAAGCATATTATACACATTGTTCTGAATGCTGCTTTTTTTCAATAAAGAATATTTCTTGGAGTTATTCTTATATCAGTACCTCATTCTCATTAAATCTCTTTTTTGTGAAATAAAAAAAATCCTCATTCTTTTTTATTTTAATGTTGCCTAGTCTTTCAGAACAATTGAATTATTATTTTAAGAGAAGTTGCATGCACTTATGTGAGCGCAAAAGGAAAATGGACTGTACAAGAGCCTCAAATCAATGTGCAGATTTCCACCCTTTCTAGGCTGCTAAAATTTTTTTTTAAAAGAGTAACAAACTCCCTAAATGATTAGCTTTTTAAAATATGTCTCATTCATTTATTCTACAAACATTTGTTGAGTACCTCTTGGGTCTCAGATACTTTGATGGGTGCTGGGACAGGCAAGTTCTCTAAAGTCTTTGTGGAATTTATAATCTCATGAAAGGAGATAGACAGTAAGCAAGTAAACCAACAGATGATCGCAAACTTTGATTATAAATGAACAGGATGATGTTAGAAAGAGTAAATGTAGAGGCCACTCTAGATAAATTTACTAGGAAAGACTCCCGGGAAGAGGTGACCTTTGAGCCCAGAGACAAAGCATTAGAATGAACCTGGGAAGAGTTGAATATCTAGCTTCAGGAAATAGCCAGTACAAAGGCCCTGAGGTGTCTGTGCAACTGACTGGAGGCCAAGGTGGTTGAAGTATAAACATCCAGGGAGAAAGTGATATGAGAAGGAGGTTCCAGACAGGTAAGAGTCAGATGGCAGAAGAGAAGCTTAGCAAGAGAATGAGAAGGCTGGAAAGATTTTAAAGAGCTGAGTGGTATGACTTACTTATAACTTTATGGGGTTTTTTTTTCATGTTCTAGAAAGTGATGTGTATTTGAACATGTAAAATTATGATCTGATTTTTTTTAAATGCATATAGCGTGATCTGAAAGGTATCTTGGTGTGAATTGTAATATGAAAAACACTTTATATTTCTTGAATATTATTTATACTACATATGTAGATATGTACTATAAATAAATATATATTGCATTTAATGTAGATATTTAGTATAAATAAATATATATTGCATTTAGTATATTATTTTGCATATTAATTATATATACATATTAATTATGTATATTGTTTAATATAAATATATGTATATATACATAAAACATTTATTAATGTATGAGCTTGTGAGGACAGATTTAATAGGGAGTCACAGAAGTGCTTTATTACCAAATGGTTAGTAAGTAGATAATGGGAATAAAACAATGTCAAGTTATAAATTTGGGTTTCCGTTGATTATAAGTGATTTACCAGATCTTGTATGCAATATTTTATGTCGTTGTATCGTTTCCTGCAATAGGATTACAAAACAAATTTTGTCATTAAAGCATATATAGCATGCAACTTTATTACACAATATTATTTGGCAGTGGACCAAAGTTCTTTTTATTTCCCTTGAAAATTTAGTTGGAAATTTTAGATGGGCAATTTATTGCATATTTACGTGACATTATTTGTTACACCTGGAGGTTATTCTTATAATATAGAATCATTTTATGAAGTTTCTATCTGAAATGGCTTTAGTATTCTAAATCTCTTAAGATATATGTCTTCCTTTGTGAAAATGGAGTTTTGGATTTATGAACATATAGTTCTGTTTTGTGTCTTAGTTAATTGAATTGTAGGTGCTTCTGCTACAAATAGATTTAGAGCAGGATAACTTTAGATTAATTGCATAGCATATAAATTTATCATCCTTGATTTCCTACCCATATAATTGCTTATATTAAGATTCATGTCTTTCCCCTATGGTTGTTTAAAATTCTGTGTTTCTCATATTTAACCTTTATCTTGTCTTGGTTTCCCTTTTTTTATTAAATAACCTTAAAGATTTATGAAGTTGTGGTCAATCAAATTATAGCAAGAATGTCTTCTGACTTTGGAAAGTCTGTGGAAAGACCCACCATAATCAAATAACTTTGTTAATCAGTATTTTGCTCTTCTGACAATATATTTTATAGTAGTGTTTGTGAATGTTTGTTTTCATTGGTTATAAGCAAGTAACTGATGATTACTCTTGCTATTATACACATTTGTTACACATTGTTACCATAATATTTATACATTCAGTCCATTAAATTCTGCATATGAATTGTCTTAACACTTAATCAATTGTAAAAATAATTTCAAATCCATTCAAATTGATTTGTTTTTCATTTGAAGATCATTTACTAGTATACCATAAATTAATTTTTTGAAACCTAAGCAATGTAATGAATGGTAATGTATTAATTGAAATACATAATTATGATTAAAAAATAGTTATGACACTTCTATAATAAAATTACTCGAGACAAACTCTACAAATGTACACATTTTCCTGAGGTCCTATAAGGTCCAAATTAAAAAAATGTTAATTTTCTGTCCTTTTTTCTTAACTAAGTACTATTTTTCTTAATCTTAATTAATTTTTTTGTCCTTTATTCTCCTAATATTTCTTTGTTTTCTAGTGCTCATAGTGTTCAAATGTTATTATCAGGTTTTATTCTGCCTCAATCCATATTTAAAATGATTCCTTAGCTGGCAAATATAGCCACATTGACCTAATATTCTTGACACATTATGAATTTTGATTACATTTTTCTTATAAAACTAAATTGCCAGATTACATGAGATAATATAACATCTTATTTTAAATTTTGACACTTTTAACAAAGGGACGCATGAAGTAGCTATTGTGTTCAGAGATGCAAAGACCAGCCTACCAAACACCCTCAAATTCTCCAAAGCTTGTAAAACTTAAATCTCATTTGAATTAGACCAAAGTTCCATTTCATCAAATACATCATTTGAAGAATTGCTTGAAACTGTTGATTACAAGTGAAATTGATTTTACCAAATTTGACAGACAGTTGTAAAATGAGTCTGGAAATAATGGGAGGAAGATCTGTTCCATTGTTTTCCAGGTGTTATTGTATAGCAATGATCAGTGATGTATTTAAGTACATAAGTAATGATTCTGACAATTCCTGATTTATTAAAACATTTCTGCTTTTATTTTTTAAAGAACCCCTGCTTTCATCACATGCCTTGTCCAAAGGAAGATTTGTGATTGAAACACTACGTGAAAAAATATTTTAGGGATTTGAGTGTTGAATTCCTCTTTTGGTTTTCTATTTTTCCATATTAATGTTAAATTCCAGTGTATATGCATGAGTTTATGGGACATCCAGTTTTCCAGCCAGCCTCCACAATTCCTAGTAAGTTGAATCAAGAAAGATGTTAGTGGTATATGAGTCGTATGGCCAATTTATATACATTTATTACTCACAAATTTTGGAATATTAGAAAATTGTGAAAAAACTTGTTTGTTAGCATATTTGCCATGTTTTTTTTCCTGTAGAATGGAAGTAATGTGGCTTGGCCAAATTAATCTCAATCTGGATCTAACAGATTTTCTTTCATTTTAAAAATTGGTGGGTAATGCTGACATCATTTTGTAGAGGTGTTTTGATCAGATTTGTTTCTCTTGAATGCTATACTTACTATTGAAATAAATTTAGATGAGTCTCTGCATCATTTTAACAGTTAAAGTATATAGCCCATGGAGAAAATAGAAGCCAGAATAAGGACTTACTGTAGTGTGAAAAGCAATGTAGACAACCAGATCCAATACTGATCTGTAGCTTGGTGTGGTCCTATTAATTTCTACTCTGTCTCATTAAGAATAAAGGCTATGCTAGGAAATGTCTTCAGATGTCTAGTATTTCATTATGCTTAGCTTGAACAATAATCTAAGCTTTTTAACCTAGTATATAATGTAATAATAATAAGCATCAAATTGATTTATATTTATATATAGCTATAAAAATAAACTATTGATCATTAGTTATGTACCAAGCACTGTACTGGGCTCTAGGAGGATTAAATGAGTCAAAGTTTCCTTTGCCTCATGCTACAAGTGGGCAACAGTCTCAGAGCAGTTTAGTAACTTGCCCAAGGTCACACAGCTAGAGAGCTGTTAGTGTTTTGCTTTGAACTCTGGTTTATTTGATTCCAAAAACCATATTCTTCTCGAAATGTTACATTGACATTCTGTCTAAGGATTCAAAGAATGACATTTCATTTTTATTTTAAAACTATGATGTCAGGTTGGAATAGACAAGTTCAAGTATATTCAGTAGGAGGAAATTGGAAAGAAAAGAGGTAGGCTACAAAGGTCAGACAGTAAAAACCCAGAATGGAGAGCTCCTGCCATCAATTTTAGCATTCTCTCTTCTCATGGCTACCTGTTGGAGATAAAGTCTCTTCATCTTCCTGGAAGAGATCTGTGAAGAGTTAATGAAAGGGACTAAACTTGTTACAGTCCTTCCAGTCTATAACATGTATGTTTATAGGAAAAATATCTAACAATAAAGTTTTCATTCTCAATAGAAAAGGAAATTATATATTTTACCTTACCTCAGGGCAAGAATAAAAATGTAGGCTATCAGTTTTATCTAAATTGTTTTTCTTTTAGCTGTACTATTTGGCAATAAAGTGCACATGAGTATTTGTATCACACTTGAAATTCACTTATTGGGATATATTCTGAGAACTCATCGTTTTATCCTGAAAATATTCCTATTGTGGTAATTGGTTTATGTTAGAATGAAGAGTTCTCATTTACTGTTCAGAAATACGTACACATAGAAGAAATTTCTCAGGAGTAGTTAAATATATTTTTTAAAAAAGAGCTAAAACTTTGTGGAAACGCTTATTGTTTCAGAGATTTTTAATATGAGTATTACATAATTATTCATTTCTAGGAGTGACTTTTACAAGGACTTATATTGTTAATCAATTCTTTGGAAAATCCCTATGGATAAGTGGGGTTATTACCATCTTTATAAGAATTATCATAGTCAGTTGGCTCGTGTTGAGTGTTAAGCATACAGCCGTATGCTCAGCTATAGATAAATATGAAAATAAAGATGGTGCTTCAGATAACAGCTTTAGAAAGGTACAGCTATTTCTGGAGTTTCAACAAAATATAAAGTCATACAGAAGAAATATCAGAGCATTAGACCATATCCGAATGAGTGTATTCGAAGCATTTATTAAGATTTCATGCATTCTTCTAAGCACGTAATCTCTTCCCCTGAAGAGTTTAGAGTGTAGGAACAAAGATAGCTAAATGAAAATATTAGCAGGGAAGTGAGCATGGAATTGAAGAGTTGCACGTGGACAAGCACTACAGATGTTTAAAAGGAGCCATCAGTGGGGGCTATGAAGTTTTGGCAGGAAGGCTTCATGGGGAAGTTGATCTTAACCTTGAAGAATAGGTAGGTCAGTTCTCCAAGCGTAGAGAAAGGATGAGCCAATATGGGCTGTGCCTGATGCCCTGAGGGGATGGTGGTCAGGCTGGCCCCCTCTAAGTCAAAGCTTGGAAGAGGGAGTCAAAGCACCAAAAGAGGGACCAGAGATTCTACCCACATAGGGCTGACTGTCGGTGACTACCTAAGAGCCAAACTGTTGGCAGAAAGCAATGCAAAGACTACAGAAAAAAGATCACAGATGAACCCTGAAAAATGTGAATGAGAATCCTCTTTTACAATTGGGGACTGAGGATCTCTTCTAGCCTTGCAGTTAAAGTAAGGCCTTGAAATTCTGGGAACCCTTTGTCCACTAGGTTAACTTAATCTCCTCTTTGAAAACAGCTGTATTCATATTCTTGTCTGATGTGCCTCAGTCTTTCCAATTCAGCTCTTTTTGTGTGTGTGTGAGGAAGATTGGCCCTGAGCTAACATCTGTTGCCAGTCTTCCCGTTTTTGCTTGAGGGAGATTGTTGCTGAGCTAACATCTGTGCCAATCTTCCTCTATTTTGTATGTGGGACACTGCCACAGCATGGCTTGATGAGTGGTGTGTAGGTCTATGCCCGGGATCTGAACCTGCAAACTCCAGGCTGCTGAAGCGGAGCACATGAACTTAACCACTACACCACTGGGCTGGCCCCACAATCCAGCTCACTTTAATTTGCATCTATCTCAGCCTCCTTGATCTTATTACATCCTGCCTATAGCAACATTTGTTGGCTTGTACACCATGCTAACTGAAAAAAAAATTTTTTCATTTTGAATAATCTGCTGAAAATAGCTCCTGTTTAATACAGCTTTGTAAATAATTTAAAACATGTATATTTGTGAAAAATATATCTAGCCTAAAAATGTTGCTATATTCTTATTTATTAATGCTGTTCTACAACCATTTGTGCCTATGGCCAAACTGACTTCTTTGTCTTGCTTTGTGGGTCTCAACTGATTGGCAGGGCTGATTTCTTCCAGCATAACTATAAATGAAAGACTTTTAAAAGAAGACACTCATTAATTGCTGTCCCAAATTTTAATTAAGGATATCATTAAATGCTTAATAAATTATACCAGGGCTTTTAATATTTGTATTTTTTAAGATTATTTTTTACTAACCTTTCTATGAGGAAACAAATTTTTACCAGCTTAATGCTATAGATATTTGGGTGGATGTTATAAAGCCATTTTATAAGTCACTGTGTCAGATAAGAATGTATTTGGCTAAAGAAAACAGAAAACTTGACCACAGTCGCTTTTGTTGGTCAATTTTCCAGATGTGTAGTAGACCATGACTAAGTAGATACTAAATGATATCATCATGGTCCCATGCTTTTACTGTGTTTTTGCTCTGCCTTTGCTTAGTGTTGGCTTCTGTCCTTATGCTTACAGATTTCAGGCACTTATAAGTATCTAATCCTAGTTCCAGATAGGAAGGGGAAAGACTTTTTACGGCATGAGTTTAGTCCTTTTTTCAGGGTTGGAAATCCTCCCCAGGGACTACTGCCTACATATCCTTGCTTGGAATTGGGTCATATAGCCATCTGTGGCTGTAAGAGAGCTGGGTAAATTGAGTACTTCTAGCTTCCTTAGCAGAAGAAAGCAAAGGAGGAGTTTGGGTGTTAATAAAGCTAACCTACTGTATTAGTGTTCTCTAGAGAAACAGAACCAATAAGATGTATGTCTGTCTATCTGCCTATCTAGCTATCTAGCTGTCTATAAAGAGAGAGAGAGATTTTAAGGAATTGGTTCATACGATTTGGAGGCTGGCAAGTCTAAAATCTGCAGGGAAGGCTGGCAGGCTGGAAATTTTGGCAGGAGTTGATGTTGCAGCTCAAATCTGAAAGCAGTCTGGAGGTAGAATGCCTTTCTGTTTGACTCTTTCTTTTCTCTTAAAGCCTTCAACTGATTGGATGAGGCCCACCCACACCATGAAGGGTAATTTGGTTTACTCAAAGTTTACTGATTTAAATATTAATCATATCTTGAAAATACCTTCATAGCAACATCTAGACTATTGTTTGACCAAAGAGCTGGGAGTCGTAGCTTAGCCAAGTTGACACATAAAATTAACCATCACACCTACACCATTTACTAAGGTTTGATAATAACCATTGGTTTAGAACTTTTGCTATTCTAGTCCAGCATCAGCTTCAATAGGTTGACATCCTTCTGATTCATGTTGTAGTTTGTGTGTATCAAATGCAATAGTTTTTCTATGAATTCCAGAAAATTCTCATGTTCATTCTGAAATAGAGTTAAAATACGAATATCCATTTAAACAAAGGAGAGGCTTTTTTAAAAAAGATACATTGAGATTCCTTAGGCTCTTATTTAGTCCTAAGGTGGTAAATGACTTATAGCATTTTAATCAATAAGATTATTTTTGCCTAAATGAATCACAGAATGTTAGAAGGGATAATGGAATGTTGACTGGTTTGGAAATGAGGAGATCTAGGTTTTTATATTCTCTCTGACATCAGCTAGTTCATTACCTTGCCTTTCTGAACTACCTATAAAACAGGACTAATAGATCCCCTACCTTTCCTACTGGATTGTCACAGTTACATGAGATCATGGATCTAAAAAAATGCTTTATGAACATAGAGTGATAAAAATATGTAAAGAGACACTAGAATATAAAGATAAATGTCTCATAATAATCTCCTCTGTGATTGGAGGATGGCATGGCTGATGAGCTCTCAAATGAAGGTTGGAGCTGAATGCAGACTCAGAAATGATCTGGTCCAAACTCCGATAGGGTAAGGTTTAGTCTAGAGGGTCTCAGGGGAACACCCATCCCATGAGAGTGTGGCTCTGTGGAAAACAATAGGAGGGCCATTTCCTGGCAGAATGAGGAATGTTTTGATTACATCAGGCTGTCAGGTTTGGTCAGCATGACAGCTGTTTCAATCCATGCTTGTTTGACCCTTTCCTTTGGAAATACACACAATTATTTAACCAATATTGGGAAAAATATAATTTAAGAAATATTTCATTTTTAGAACAAACTTCTAGAGCTAAATATTAGTTTTTAAAAATACCAAATAAAGAAGGGAGTAACAGAAGAGTTTACCTGATGTAGTTATTAAGAGCAGCCTTTAAATAGTGTCAAGTGATGTTACTTAAGTTAATTTTACTTGTATGTAGAATAATTAGGCACAACTAAAAGTCATTGACAATTTTTAATTCAGTGAGCCATCATTTCAAGCACATCAAAATCAGCTAAACTTCTAAAAATAGTTGATAATAAATATACGTACAATGGAATTTACATAACCTTAACTACATTTAACATTAATCTCTCACTTCTTTCATATAATCCTAAATATCATTGGGAGAATGATTTTGAATATGTTTATATATATCAACTTCTTACTTGTAAAATTTAAAAGCTGTACCTAGCAATTTAATTCCTTTAAAAAATATTGATTTTGAAACTCTTAAACACTAGCTGTTAACACTTTTTCTTGTTGTTCATGTGAAATAGACACTTAAAATTTTGAAGTTGCTTTCGAGTTTTCAGTGTTGGTTATTCGGTGTAGTCTATCCTTTGTCCTAGCAGTTTCACTTCCAGTCATTTATTCCAAGGAAAGTAGAGATAATTTTAGATTTGTGTGTAATATTGAATATGTGAGACAACCTAAATGATAGAAGGAAATAGTTAATCTCCTGTGTGTCTATATGACAGAATTACAGACACCCATTAAAAATGATTTCCCATGTTTGTTATATGAAATAGAAGAAAACTTGTGACATAATGCTATGTGAAAAGAATGGGGTGAAAGTGGAATATAAATAATTACCTCAATTCAATATATAAATTATATATTGCAGTATAATTAGGACTTTGGGGACAGTACATTGCACTCTGTTATTCTTTTTTTTTTTTTTTTGGTGAGGAAGATTAGCCCTGAGCTAATATCTGTTGCCAATCCTCCTCTTTTTGCTGAGGAAGATTGGCCCTGGGCTAACAACCGTGCCCATCTTCCTCTACTTTATATGTGGGACACATAACACAGCATGGCTTGATAAGCAGTGCATATGTCCACGCGCAGGATCTGAACCTGGGAACCCTGGGCCGCTGAAGCGGAGTGTGCAAACTTAACCACTATGCCACTGGGCCAGCCCTGCACTCTGTTATTCTTGATAAGAATATGTTAATATGTAAAATTCTGTGGGTACTCTGTTTAGAAATTTAGAGTGCTTTTTTATGTGGGGAAAAAACCAAACAGGTGGGTTTATTGCCAGATGATGGGCATATAGCCAATATGGAAGAATTTATTTGAATTTGATGCAGTAGGCCCTATCGTATGTTCTTAGATAGTGAAGTTCCATGATTACGACAGTCTTTTAGGTAGATGACTGAAGTACAGTGTGTGGAAAATTCTGGAGGAGCAAATGGATTTGAAAAGGTAGAAGGAAGCTTTTGTTTGTCGTTGAAGATAGTTGTTCATTGCTACTCGAGTAAAAAGGCTCAGTCTTGGTTCTTGGAGAACATAAAACTAAACTTAGATATCTGATTTTGTTTCCAAAAAATAATATTGACATCTTTTCATTTCCAATAGAGGTCTGATATGAGTAAGAACTGAGAAAGGAGAAGAGAAGTGATGGGAAAACAAGTTGCCCTAAGAAGCTTAGCTTTGACAACAGGAAGGAGCTTCACTGGAATGGTTAGTCTTCTCGGGAATATAATCGTACAAACTTAAGAGCACTTAGTTTAAAGGTGGCATTTAGAAATACAGAAAGAAATTCTTACCCATAATAAGAATTAGACCCTCAAATGAATCATACTAAGAGCTGGGCTATAAAAGGAAGACAAAGTACTAAAAAGAGCTATTTTAATTACTGTGCTAAGTACATTTCTAGTAAAGATAACAAGTTTCCTCGGTTGCAACATGTTTTCTCTTGTGCAGTTACCTCTTTTTTTTAATTGTGATAGAATTTTAATTTAAGTATTCAAATTCATATATCTGTGGTAAACTTTCTGAAATGTTTTATTTTGAGCAGTCCCTTTAATGTTTAAATAATCTCTCTTTCCGATCACAAACATGAAAGAGAGGTTGTCTTATTATGTATCATTTTTCCTCATAGTAGTCAATATAGTCTTATATGAAATTTGAAATAAGAAATTTTTGGTTCATTTTTGGCAGACTGTATCTTTATTCTGTGTCCCTAAATTAAACTTACCTCAGAACGCTGATTTTCTTGTGCCAAGTAAGAAAGGACAGACATTATTCTTGAGGCCACTCTGTCATTCATCCAATTAAAAGATTGGTTCTTGACAGTCTATCATTTGGACAAAATATTCACTTGGCACCATTTGCATTTTCAGAGTTCATTCATTCACAACAAGGATAACAAATAGCTGCATGAGGGGAATTCTTCATAAACATAATTGCTTGAATAAAAAGGAAGAATGGATGGAAAAGAAAACCTAAATTTGTTGTGCTTAGAAATGAGATAGCATACTCTTTTAATTTATCTACTTTTTACTAAATTCCAAGTCAATCACATGGAAATATTCCCTTTTTAAATAAGTGTTATAACACAACATTTGCAGCTGGCAAACTCTAAACTGAAGTTGCAACATTCAGGTGTTGACTTATATAACTCATAGATCACTGGCCACTATTCAGACAGTATTCATCTGCAAAGTAGATGCAGAAAAGTGTCTTGTTTAATGCTTTTTAAAGCCAGATTGCTGCAAAGCAGTTTCTGACTAGACGGATCTGGAAACAGGGTTGGGGACAACTTATTTGTTGATTCAGAAGACAATTTTTGACAAAAAATAACTTGAAGGTTAAAAAAATCAGAATTTCAAAGCTTCAGCAAAATGCCAATTAAAAGATAATTATATTCGTGTTGTTTTAAACCATTAATTAAATAATACATATGTCCTTATGTAAAATTTTGGGAAAACTTGATCAACTTTATAAAATTCTTTAGAAGATAAATAGAAATAAAACTTCTAAATGAAACCCACATTTGGAGAAAATTAAGTTGCCTCTAATTGGCTTTTGATTTTACATATCCTACAAAATAGAGGTCAAACACTTTTGCATGGCATATCAGTCAGGATTCTTGGTTGAAAGCAAAAGTACCACCTCTGGCTGATTTCTACAGAAGGGGATTTATTAAAGGATCTTGGGCGATTCACAGAATTCTGACAGCCTGAGAACCAGGTTGAGGCTAGGTTGCCAGGGACAGGGCCCAGAATTATGCTCCAGCCCCTATCTGGTGTGATGTCAGGTGCCACCACAGCTGAGCGTACACCAGACCTTGGTCACCAGACACTGCCCCTGGAGCCACAGGAAATGAGATGTAGCTGCCTTAGCAGCCACCACCCTTCCAGGGAAGCAACCTGTGCTATTTATGCTTCTCTTTGTCACTAACTTCCTGGATCAGGTGGGGCCAGTGGGGAAATGCCAGGTCAGATTTTTACACCCTAGCTCTGAGGAAGGCTGTGAACATGACTGTGTTCCAGTTTTTGCTTCTTTGACAGACATAAGATGAGGGATTCCTCAGACATAAGAATGGGGTATAGATGATGAGAGTCCAGAAAAAAATTAAAATGTATATGGTATGCAAGGTCTTAAACTACCAGCTTCATAGCTTACTCTGTTTCACCTTCCTGTTGCCCCATATACCCTGCATTCTAGCCATAGACTCCTCCTCATCCCTTCAGCATCCCTTATACTGTTCTGACACTGTGGTTGTGCTCGCATTGTTCCCTAAGGTTGGAATTCTCTCCTCTACTGTTTATGTAGACTGTCCTTCAGGGGCTACCTCAATATCCATGTCTTCCACAAAGTCTTCCTTTTTTCCTTAGGAAGAAATATCTTCCTTCACTTGGAGTTCTCTCTCTTGCTCTCCCTCTTACTCGCTTTTTGGTTTCTGTCTCATCCCCACTTGAATGTAAGCTCTTCAGGATGAGGTGCCATTCTTCAATCGTTTTGTGGAGCTTCAAGCCATACTGATCTTTACTCTGTATTCACTCGTGCATCCTCTTGTCAAAAGGATTTTTAATATGACTCTTTAAGACTCTCATTTTGTAATATTTGAATGGGAATTTATATTTATACTTATTTCCTCCCAAACACTGTTTTTCATATAGCTTCAGGTATTATGTTTTCGTATAATTTGAAAAATAAAACAAACTTAGAATTTAAATACTTTGAACTTTGCTCTCCAAATAATAATGTATAATGTTAAAACAAGTTCCTTTGGATTAAAAACCAAGCCTGCCTACCTGCTTATCTAAATGTACGTTCAGTTATATTGGTAAGCTATCATAAAAAGAATTTTTCAGATTAAAAATGAAAGAAAAAACACACACCTAGAATATTGGTAAATGAAGACTTGGAATATGGAAAGTCTTATTCTGAATGATGCTTTGAATTTATACCATGTAGTGAACTTTATTTCAGTGAGTCCAGATTTATATTTGGGACATGAATAACCTTCACTGGTGTTGAAAATGATGGGCTGAAAATCAAAGTGCTCATAGCTTTCTCATGCAGAGCCTGTAATGTCAGTTAGCATGGGAAATCTTTTTGTAAGTACTGCCTTGAGATGAAATGATAACTTAAAGCCTGAGAATATGAAGACAAAAAGATCAAACATGTCTTAAATTCTGATTATTCTATTTCATATAATAGTGGCAGATATTATTCCCATTCATTAGGGACCATTTTCTTTTATCTGAGTTATAGAACTATTAAAGAGCGTATGATCTTGATATATTATCTCAGATTCTAAGTAGTTTATGCTAATCAAATTATAATATCATTGAAAGAGTTCTTTAAAGGCTTGACATTAAATAGAAATATTCTAAATTCCTTTTTCCAGTTTGGACTACCTTAGTTCTTGAGGACATGGGAATATATTCATATTACCTACATGGATCATACATTGTCTGTGCACAAAATATAAGAGATTTAAACCTATTTTCTAGATCTAAAGGAATGTGGAGGTAGAATCTTGCTTGCTTTTTTTAAAAGCAAAATGAATCTTTGTTTACTGTAGATGTGAGGTGAATTTATGATCATTGAATTATTTAAGATGTGATGAATCTTCTTTTGACTCTTGCTAACTAAACCCATCCTTAGCATTTATAGTGATAACTTATATGTGATTCAGAAATTAAAGTTTTTCAGAAGAGGTAATTGTCAAGAATATGTCATTAGACTTTTGTAAAAATTTTATTTTTAGGAATATATTTAGACATTATGTTAATCTTTTACAAAATATACTGAGAACAAATCCACATATTAGTAATTCTGTGCAGATCCTTAAAGATGTAAGAATATGCTTTTTGGGGGGGAAATTACATAAAATTGACCTTGTCTCTTTTTATAAACTCTACTTTAAAAATTTCACTATTATAAAAAAATGCTGCAGTGCATATCCTTCTGTGTATATGTATATATGTATACTATATGTATATAGTATATATAGATGTACAGATGTATGTGAGAGTATATTTGTGTAGATGACATATATACATATATTATATATATTTCATTTACCTAAATGATAATTATAGATATGTGTCTATATATGTCTATAATTGTATATTTTGCACACACATACACATAGCTTTAGTAGTAGACAGATTTATGCCAGTGCCTCAATTATATGACATTTTTTATATGACATTTCTTGGCATAAGTGAAACTTTTCTAAACTTCTGAATACATCACTTTTGATACAGCACGGCCCATTTAAATTCTCATAATCTGAATGCTAATTCATAAAAACCGTGTAATGTGAAAATTAGCAGAGTTTAACACTCACTGAAACTTTAAGAACACTGTTAATTTGTTTTAAATGAGCCCATTATTCTCTTATAAATCTTAGTCTCTAAAATTTCTATTATATATTTGTAAAATTGCATTTGTCAACTTTCTATAACTTTCCTAAAATTAAATAAATTTACCCCATATTCTTGAATATAGATTTTATTCAGATATAATAATGAAATCAAATTATTATTATTTAAAAATTTTATTTCCAAAGGAGATGGTCCCGATTAGCTAGAATAAGAGGTTTTCACATTTGTTGAACCAGGTACCATGCATCACAAGACCTCTATTATCTTGTTTAGTTTTAACAATAACCTTGAGAGTATATATTTTTATCTCTGTTTTACAGATGAAGAAAATTGATGCTTAAAGGGGGTTAAATAATCTTCCTAAAATCTATCTGACTTCAAAGCCTGTGTTCTTTGCACTCTACCTCATCAGATCAGGGAGAGAGTGCACACTTTAGTTTGAATTTTTAAAAGTATCTTTGTTTGATGATGGATTTGGGAGGTAGAACTTGTGTTTAATGTTTTCTTCACTTATGGCATATTGCAAATTGAGTCGGTAATACTTGACAAGATTAGCTTAATTTGATCCTTATATTTACTTTGGCTCCAATGGAAAGTCTCCGTTGGGGAGTTTTCTTGGACCTCAAGGAATCAACAGTCGCATTCTTATGGGTCTGAAAGTTCTCCACAGAAGTTATTCTGTGTTTTTATTTTGATGATAATTAAAAAATATATAATAACACATAAACAGATTCTGGATCATTTGGATGATGCCATTATAATTGAGTCTTACTGCACAGTATCAGTATATTTATATCCACTTTTACCCTTTCATTGGAGCCAAATAGGACTCTTTTCATTATCGTGAGTGAAATGTAGCAGAAGAGAGTCAGACTGAATATGGACGTAATATATTAGCACCAAATGAAGATTAAAATATCATCAATGCACACTATAAGAAAGGTTTTGCAGTAATTCAAACACAGAAAACTGTTGGAGAAATTGCTTCATTAAATGGTGATCATGTATGCGTGCTGAACTCAAAAGAACCTGTGCTATTGTCAGTAGTACCCTATACAAACTGCAAAATAACAATTGTCTCATTAAAATATTGCTAA
Source organism: Tapirus indicus (assembly GCA_031878705.1). Taxonomy (NCBI): domain Eukaryota; kingdom Metazoa; phylum Chordata; class Mammalia; order Perissodactyla; family Tapiridae; genus Tapirus; species Tapirus indicus. Next base: position 47,532,846 of record CM062925.1, read on the forward strand.
ATTAATGTTAATTCAAATGTTAATGTTTGTGTTTTATTTGTAAATGAGATATATAGAAATAGAACTATATTATTATGCAGGATATAAGTCTACAGATTTTATATTTAGTGATTTGTCTGTACATATTTAGGTAATAGAGTAATCAACAATTTAAATCAACAATTATGATCCTTCAGAATTTTTTTTTCCTTTAAAAGTGTTCTGTGCATAAAATTTGATAAAGAATGGATTAGGATACTCCAAATGCCTTGAAGACATGGACCAGGTCTAATTCAGAGCTCTAGAGAATAGATATTTTCAATAAATTTGTGAAGAATTAAATTGTATAATACCACATATATGTAGCTATTAAGGAGACATATGGTGCAGAAAAAACACTATAATAAAGAGCATATAAGGTTTTGGGGGTTAACTATTAAACATTGCCACAAAATTTGGAGGGCAATAACTGGAAATGCCCAATCATCATGAAATTAGATGAAGTCTAGGCAAGTTGCACCAAGTTGCACAGAACTGGAGAACACACATGTATAAGAGTTGTAGTGAAGTTGCTTTCTATGACTATCTTTCCACTCTTCAGTGCTACATCTCTTTTCTAATGCCGGCTCTTCAAGGATTCTTATCAAACTTAGAGTTTCCACTTGGAAAGTGATAGTCACAGAACTATTATTTTCCCCTGGGCTTCAACACCAAGTCTACAATATCCCTCTCCTGTGGTGCCTGGAAAAGGGCCAGCTGAAATTAATCGGAAGAAGAGTCAGCACCTCTAACCTAGAGGTCTCCTTTCTTGGACTAAGATAAGTGATCCATCTGAATACCCATGGTAGTTTGCTGGTGGAGGTGAGGAGGAAGAAGACTGGTCGTGCTAGACTGGTAGTGTAAAATAACAAGAAAGAGCTCCGTTTCAATGGATTTAAACAGAATTACAAGCTGTGTGTGAAGATGGCCTTATAACCCGCCTGTGAGGAAGGGCCTTCAGGTCACTCATTTGGGACATTGAAATGGATTTAGTATTTTGAACTGCTAGCTAGAGCATACATTTGTAACTATTTGATATAATTTTTTAGATTAATATACTTTTGAAAATGTTACATTAAAACAAATTTATTCTGCTTACAGATGAAAGTTCTAAATTCTGTAGTTTTTCTTCATTGTTTTAATTGCAAAAGTAATGCATTATTCTTATAAAGTAACAATACACACAGATAAGGAGAACAAAGTAAAAATCTCCTTTCACTATATCCTTCACAATGTGTGTAACAATGGCTTTTTGATGTAAAAAATGAATGGCACAGCAAGGATTATTTTGTCATTTTTGTAGCAAATGCTGATGTCAAATGATAATTTTAGTACACTAATATTCCAATGTAGGACATCTATCATTTTCTTTTTATGTCTTTGAATTTATTTACCCAAATTAACTGGCTTTGAAATTAAAATAAAGTGAGCCCACAGGTTGGACCTGTTGTGAAAACGGATGTCTGTTTAGATACCGAATACTCCAATATCCGAAGTCCGTGAAGCCTTCTGTGAGCCACTGCCCTGGGTTTTGTAGGTGAGACGGCCATTCAGAGGCTCTGTGGGACAGGAGGATTGTGGAACATGGCACATGCGCCTGCTGGGAGAAAGCAAGAAACAAAAATCGCTAGTCTGCTCTTTTCAAATTGGCCTGGGCACCCCAAGAAAAGCCACAGGATAAATATAGTACAGCTTCCTGAAGTATCAGCTTTGCTTGAAGTTTTGAGGGCAAAACGTTATAATGAAATAAATCAGGCTATGTTAAGGAATAAAATTAAGTGCCTAATTTATAGGAATTTTTAAGTTTTAACGTAAAGCAAAAGAAATTCTTCTTGAGCATTGAGCTTATACCATCAATCCCTGAGGGTATGTATATCATCTCCTCTGACCTAAAGGGTACTTCTGTTTGGAAAAATTGGGGAAATTGTGCTATATGTTACAGATGTAGAGAAAGGAGAGAAGAGACTCATGGGTTTTCCATTTTGGACAATATGGGAGAAGAGATAGGTAGATAAAAATTGAGGATTCCTCACTCATTTTTTTCATTCCCCACAGTATTTAGCATAATACCTTGCAGATGGTAGGGTATGTAAAATGCTTGTGGGTTTTTTTTGATTCAGTTTCTCTTCTTATTAAGGGAAAATGATGCTAGTATTGAGTGCCAGCTCTCAAACTTTGCCAGTAAGTTTTCTTTCAAACTCTTCTACTGGCTGGTCCTTTTTTTTTTTTTTTTTTAAATCCTGTAGATATAAGAAAAGGCTCTGACTCAGAAAAAAACAAAGACTTTGAGAGAAGTGAAACTATAAAAATATTATTTGAGCCACAAAACTTATTTTTAACAGTCTTCCCACGCTTAGCAGTATCTCGAATACCATCAGAGAAGCACATCTTGGCTCGAAGTGCAATGCGGGTGCTGGGCTGAATGTTTCACCTTTATGATTTCCCTATTTTGTGCACCAGCTGTTTCTTTTGTCTTTATGTGGGCTGATGTTAAGTAGCATGGTTGAAGTACTTTTTGTTTTAAAAAAATAGACATTTATAGAAATTTTTATTTTCCATTTCATAGCTACTTCCTAAGGAATAATTTTGAGGACAAGTTGGAGATATGGTGAGTAAGCGTATTTCCAGAAAACGTTTCTCCAGATGAGGAAATTATTATCCAAAATTAGGTCAAGGTAAAATATAAGATCATAGGATTAAAAGTAAAAAGTATATGTTTTAAACCTAATAATCCAAACACAATTTTGTGAACTTTTTGTTTGGGTTGAAATTGTGTCTGTCTTTATAGATAATTTTACATTAATCTATACTTTCTGCATTTTAATTTAAAAAGGTACATTTAAGGGGCCGGCCCTGTGGCATAGTGGTTGAGTCTGGCACACTCTGCTTCCGCAGGCCAGGTTTGTGGGTTCGGATCTCAGGCATGGACCTATACCACTCGTCAAGCCATGCTATGATGGCATCCCACATACAAAATAGAGGAAGATGGGCACAGATATTAGCTCAGGGCTAATCTTCCTCAAGCAAAGAAAAAAAGAGGAAGATTGGCAACAGATGTTAGCTCAGAGTGAACCTTCTTCATCAAAAAAAAGGTACATTTAAGCAAAATATATGAAATTTTCTATTTGATATTAAATATGGGTTGCATTAAATACTGAAGCATCTTAGTGTAAGTTCCTTTTTATTGTTTAATAATTGGTGTCAATATGAGTAATTATATTTAGGCAATGCATCTCTATAAAATAAATCTGATCAGGTAGGAAAGGTAGTATGAGAATAAGTATAATATGTTCAGTTTTTTGTCATGCCTTTTCCACATTTTGAGAGTTATTATTGGTCAGGTTTTTGTCAAATCTCCTATAAATTTAAATGTGCAATGTTAGTGCAAGAAATAATACATGAGGTTTTTATTGTGACTAACATTTTTGAGAAACAATTAGAAGAGTATAAATAGAAAGCAGTGGAATCTATACGGCTTAAGTAATACTCAGATGTGTTAGAGTACTGTGGAAACTTTGAGAATAATTTTTAGAATATACCTCCATTCAAGCATGGTTAAACTAGTATACACACACACACACACACACACACACACACACACAGGTATTTTAAGAATATTTTTTTATCTCATCAATTTTCTTTTACCAAATCTAGTAATTTTGTATAATCTTCAGCAGATGATAACAGCTAAACAATGTCATTCTTCTCTCTGAACTACTACGAAACCTTTCTTACAGTGTGCAATGATGATATTTTAATCTTCATTTTGGTGCTGCTGTATTATGTCCATATGAAATCTGACTGTCTTCTGCTACCCTTAGCTCATAATAATGAAAACAGTCTTATTTGGCTCCAGTGAGAGAGTCAATGTAGATATAAATAAACTGACACTGCATGGCAAGACTCAGTTATAATTGAGTGGGTGTCAATGTGTCTGGGGGTTGTAGGTTCACATTTGTTTCAATTTAAATGCTTATACCCTTCAGATTTGGGATTTGTTTCCCCTATTATTTCTTTGATACATTCCTCTGCTCCATTTTTTTTCACTCTTTTCTTCCTGAAATTAATGCTCCTTAGTCAGATCCTTTACCTACTGTATTGATTCTCTCTGTGTTTTATCTTTCTTTCATTTTTTTCTCCTTCTCAGATTTACCTCCTGGGTGATATGTTCAAACTTATGTTCCAGACCTTCTATTGATTTTTAAATTGACAATCTTGTAACTTTCTAAATGTTTTTAATGTTCTCAGGTTGCTTCCTTTCAGAGCATCCAGTTATCTTTATGGATATGATATCTTTCTTGAATATTTGAGTGTTGTTATTGTTTTTCTTCTGTAGCTTGAATTAGCACTTTTTTCTGTTCTTTCTTGCTCATGTTTTTGATTTTCCTTGGAAATCTGGTGATTTTTGGTTGTCTGCCCATATTTTAGTGAAAGCTTTGCTTGATTATTCTAATTAGGCAGTGTGGATTTCTTCTGATGTTGTGTAACTAGGCCTGTTTCCTGCTGGGCCTTTCTCTGGAGTAGTGTCTGACTGGGAACTATATGTATGTACATGGGAGATGAGCTGACTGAAGAGTATTGCTTAGGGTAAGTGGGCAGAAAGCTGTTGTCAAGTGGATGACCCCCTAGCTTACATTAAAAGGCTGTCCTCCAGGTTACTTAAAAATTTTTGTAACTTATATACTTTGTTGAGTTATTTTTGTTATCCATTAAATTTCACTTTACTGCTGGTTCTACATTCAGGGAAATCCTACTTATTAACTAGTTAAAATCAATTATTTTCAGACTGTCAAGCAGAACTGAACGTAAACAGACAAATCAAAAAAAGGCACTGTGATTCCAAAGTGTCTGTCACTAAACCTTAGAGAAAAATCATGAACTTTATTTCTTATCTTTCATATAGGACTTCATTGATTTTTAGATTTCTCTCTTTTTCTAACAAGGTTGCTTTCTTGCTTCTTTACCCGTAGAAAAAGAGAAAAATAAAAAAGAGAGAAAGAAAAGTGGTGTAGTTAGAAGTAGGTGGTTGGTTGGAGATCAAAAGTTAATAGAAGATGGAATCATACAATGTGACTAATAAGTCATATAAGCTCTAAGTTAAACTGTGTTCAGTGCCTTCTTTCTAAGAAAATAGAGAAGTAATTTCTTTTAGAGAAAGATTATTTTTGAATGCCCAAAGGCATTTATAAAGATTAATCTGTGAAAGAATAAAATAGAGGACTTGATATTTCTCTAGTGGGCTAAATAAATGAGTAGTAACCCTAGTTTGTTAGCCGAGTATAGCACAGCCCTATTCATCGCTCAGGGGTCGGCTTGAAGCTTGCCTCTCTTCATGAAGTCTTGCTGGATAAACCCCAGCTGAATGTGCTCTCTGTACTCCATTTACATACTCTCATTTTTATTTCTGTCTCTTGTGATACTTACTATATTTTGCTTCATATACTGTTTTGTGTGCTAATATTATAGTTAATGTTAGATGTTAATCTTGTGAACAAGATTTTAATTTTTAATTTTCTTTGTATATTTTTTAGATACTTTTGCCTAGTAGACATGTAAATAATATTGGTTAAATGATTGGAACAATGCCGTTCTTATCACATTTTTCCATAATAATTTGTTACTTGCTTCTAAGAAAAAACATTGCTCATATATCCAGAACATTGCTGCCTTTTGATGCTTTCCTTTCATATTTCCTAAACTTTTCTTTAGGATCATAGTTTGTATTTTGGGTTATGGTTTGCATCTTGATATTTGGATGTTATGAATAAAAAATTTGAACACAAGTACCCTCTTCTCTATTTTTTCACATTCATATTTATTATAACTCAGTAGAGCAAAGAAACTCCTAATTTGCATGTAAAAGAATGTGAGATATGTTGATTTCAATATTGTTAAATAGGGAAAAATAACAATAAACATATATTTATGGTGTGGAATAGTTGAGCTCATTGTTATTCAGTTTGAATATGCAGCAAAAGAGGCAAGATTATAAATATAAGTGGTTTCTATAGATAGCATTTTTAGACTGATTTGCATTAAGATTTCTGTGTCACCAGCATGGGAAAGATGCTGAGAGCTATAATAAATTTGGAAGTTTTCTTGCATCACAGTTTTACTTTGCATGAATTTTTTTTTATAGTTTAAGGTACTGTCTTTCCTGTTATTGTAATTGATGTATCTTTTTTTTTTTTAACTTCTTAACAGCACTTTAAAACTTCTTTTATATCTTATTTGATTATTTCATTGCCACAGAGTTGAGTCATGTTGAGTGTTTAAGCATTTCTGATGCTGGTTATATGGTTCAGGTATAAACGTTAGAAAATCCCTAATCCTGAGAACTCTGAATAGACTAAGTTGGTTTTATGACAACAGAGGACCATTTGATGAAGTTAAAATGGCTTTTCTGGGACCCTGTCAAAGCAGTTTTCCCACCCCACAAACAGCAATATACCTGACTTCTTTCTGTTCCCAAAGCACTCAGCACTTTCCAACACAGCCCCTATGCTGCCTTTGTTGGCTGTACAAGCCTCTTTCTCTACTTGACTTTGTCCACAGAAGGATGAATAGATTTTGGCACATAGCAGATACTCCCTAAAATGGGTTGAATGAATGAAGTTTGATTTCCTGAATATTGGAGGATCTTTGAAGGTTTTTGACCAAAAATAACATGGTAAAAAATGTGTCTCTAAAATATTTATTTCCAGATACTCTTTAAAATGGCCATTGATGTTGGAATTTTATTACTTGGTACATTTTTTAATAAACGAAAATGTTTCAAGGACTGATTTTTTTTTTTTTATTGAATGGCTCAAGTAAATTTATCCTTTTTATTATTTGGAAAAGATGACTGTAGTGAGATGAGCACAGATTTGCACATTTTACTTGAATACACGAGGAAATGGAAATTATAAAAAAGTTCACTTAACTATAACTCTGGTTTTAGTTAGATTTGTTTGTTTTAGTGTTTTAAAATTCTCAATGTAGTGACCTCTGATAATTTGGTAAATGTGAAAATTTTCATCAGCATTGTTTTAGTAAATCAATTGTTTTATACACTAATTTTTTTAAATAATGAATTTGTTACGTTGTTTTAGAAGAAAACTAGTTTTTACTTTTCCTGAAATCTATTTAGCAGATTTTTATGAAACATTTTATATGTATCCTACTGCCAGTGTTAGCATAAATAGGGAAGAGTGTTGTAAAGGACTGCCCTTGTAATAATTTTACTTTGTGTTTACTGTTCTGAGTTATCAATTTATAATTTATTTTTCAAGCTACTCTGAATACTCTGTCCACCAGTGGATATGCTCAAACCAGTAGAAAATTTCCGCAGCATGTTCTGAGTTGAAATTCTTCCCAGAGTGACTTGAATTGGAATGTTTGGTTGATTGCGGCGTCTGACTTGTTTTTCACCATAAATGGTACAGACGTGAGTTTTCAGAAAATGGGCCATGGAAATTACAGCTAATGCATGGAATACACCAAAAGGGGTAATTGCTTCCTTCCTTCCTTCTTTAAATTTAGTACTTCTGACATTGCTAAAGTTGCTCAAAATGCTTATTTTCCTAGTTGTAACATATAAAGTCAGTAAAAGCAGGGAGGTGTGTAATAGTGATAAAAGGGTTTGAAATGAGGGATAATAACAAATGAGTTCACACTGGCCTATTATCTTTTACAATACTTTCGTGTGAAACCATAGCAATATAGAGAAAATTATTCCTCAAAATTGTCTGAACTTCCCAACTTGAACCCTTTCATTTGAGAACAAAATTTTAGATCACTTACTCACCCCTTTTAAGGAAAAATGGTCAATTGTGATCAACTCTTCTAATATCTGAGCATACTGTAAACAATATACACTTAGCCATGGGATTTTTCTCTGACACCCGAAAGCCCTAAACCACTCATGCTTTACTTATCCCTCTATGTTCCTAATTTTGAATACTACCTCAGATAGTCCCTTCTCTGATCACAGTTTTTTTTCTTTCAGCATCATCATTCAACTATTCCCTACTTTCCCTCCATTACCCTTTGCTTTCCTTCCTTTCTTACCTAGCATACTGTTCTACAATTTCATTAACACTTTTCTCTACATCATGACTCCCTTTAAGCCCACACTTTGTTGTAAAAGCACAATCTGATGTCAGTTTGTATAACTGTTCTTAATTTCTCTGGTCCACATACTTTTTTTTTAACTTTCAATAACTATTTCAAACCTTCTTTACTCACACTTCTTATTTCCTGTGTCATTCTCTACAGATGACCCTGTTTCTTCCATCCAAAAGAAAATAAAAATCATCAGATGAAAACTCAGCTTTCCTCAGCCCAAACCAGGAAGCTACCCATATCCTCAACCATCCTTTCAACTTTTTCCTCAGTTACATAAGAGGGGTCCTGCCCACACTATACCAGTCCCTTCATCTGGACTTTGTTTCCTGTATCCCCAACTCTCTCAGAAAATTTCCATTATCAATTACTCTCTTCTCTTTCCTATGCCAACTGTTTCATCTCAAAGGAATCACTCCAATCAAGACTCAGACTCAACACCTCCATGATAGAATGCGTGATCTTCAGCGTCATCCCCTGCCTTTGATCCTCTAATCTCAGTGAATAGCGCCACTCCAAGCCAATTGCATGTGGAAACATGAGTCATTTATGTGATCTCTTCTTCTCTCATTCCCTGAATTCAATCTATCCCCAAGTCTTGTTGATCTTGCTTCCTAAGTTTTCCAGAATATTTACTTCTTTCCATAACCCCTCTAAACACCCTCATCCAGGCTAGCATCATCTGTTACCAGAGAAATTACAAAAGCCTCCTAATTCATCAAGACTGTTCTCCAATTAGAAGCTGTGTTTATCTTTTCTGATTATAAATATGACCTGTCACTCCTTTGCTTAAAACTCTTTAGTCACTTCCCATAACAAACAAAATAAAAACCAAACTCCTTTTCTTAGCCTATGAGGTCCTGCATGGACTGACCCCTGCCTGCATTTGCAGCCCTGCCTCACTCTCCCTGCTCCTTGTTCTTTAACCACACCAGCATTCCTTCTGTGGTCAAGCAAAGGAATCCTGCTTCCTCCTCTTTGATGGTGACATCAAATCTCTGGACTCTGGCTCCTTTGCATATATTAACTCAGTGGCAGAATTCTGGCTTCAAGGATTGCATTCAAATGAAAACTGCAGCAGAAAAAGGGGAGTTAATTATATGAATTATCTAAATTATTTAGCAGGGTAAATTGACTCTAGGAGAGTTTAGAACACATGGGTTGTGAAGTAGGTTGCAGCCGTCTTGGGTGTTGGTAGCCATTCTGGAGCAACCAGTTTCAGGTGGGGTTTGTGTTATATGTTCTGCTGTCAGAGTTCTGCTAACCTCAGGGTGATTTCTAGGAAACTCAAGGTAGCTACCAGGGTTCCAGCTTCAATGGTGAGGCCGGGATGACCAGAAATGACCGTTACTTATAATCAGTTCAGCAAAACTATGGTGCGATGGAGAGAAGAGACCTCTGTGCTGAGCCAAGGGCTAGAATCCTATTGATTATTAAAGAAAAACATGACCTTGTTTTATATCTCAGGCTAGGGAAGTGGATTATAGCTGTTACAAATACCTTGCATCTCTGTAGCGTTTTAGTGTTTATGAAACTGTTTTCCTCTACTACCTAGGTTGATAGCTCACTTCATTCTTAAGGTAGGCGCAACGATCATTTTTCAAATTCTTTTCATATAGATGAAGAAGCTAAAGAAAAGTTACAACTTCATCATAACATTTGAGTTTCTAAGCCAGAATGAACAGCTCCATCTAATTCCTGTGCTGCTCCTTATGGGGTTGGTATAAAATTCAACACTATTCTGGTCACAGTGTGTACTATTAACATATTAGTGAAGTGTGATGTAGTGGGAAAATAACTAGCAGATGACATTGAGGAGTCAATGTTCAGCTGGTTTTTACAATGCAGCCCTCTATTCAGCAGTTAAATCAACCTATTTTTAGTTGTGTTTGGGATGAAGCCCAGAGCAGTACTGAACAGAGTCTACAACTTTCTGCTTGGTGTTACTTGCCATTAGTCATCATTTGAATGTCTCTGATGTTATCTGACTCAGAAAATACACATTTTCATTTTCTTCTACAGTATTGGTTCAGCTCATCTTGTGTCCTATATAGTGTCAGGGTTTTGGGGGTTTTTGCCTTTAAGAGTTTGAAGAAACCCTAAGAAATGATTCTGTGTGTGTGTGTGTGTGTGTGTGTGTGTGTGTGTGTGCCCTGTAATTCACTTGGGATGAAAAATTTCTGAGGCGTGGTCATGCTTAGTTTCTCTGTCTTCACTTCTCAGAATGTATGGCCAGTCAGGAATAGAGAGGTGTTTAACCTCCCCATTAAGCCCACCTCCATGGGCAACAGGGAAATCTGTGCTGGATGGGAATGAAGTAATAGTTCAGCTTCTTCCTCAGGAGCCAGGCTTTCTATGTGGACTGGAAGCTGCTTCCAGAGAAGAGAATTTGATGTGCCTTCTGGCCATGTGATCCCAGAGTGACTTAGTGCAGGCCTGATTCGACTCTGAATGTGCATATTTGTATAGGAGAGGAGAGGTGCCCTTGGATAAAGTGGAATTCTAATCCTGCCGCTGTAGCCTCTCCTGTCCCATCAATCAGGCTCTTGCCTAGCTTCGGAAAGAGAAGGTAGGAGAAAGTGCGAGTGGTCCAGGAAAGAGAAGAGAGTAATTATAACTTTCCTTGAAGCTAGGGGCTAGCATAGCCCAAGTGTGCATCCATCTGTAGCTTGGAGGATTCCGATAGCTCCCGATCCATCCCTGCCAGTATTATGTGCCTCTTTTCTGTTTGGGATTCCCACCTGGAAACAGTGCATGGTCTCCAATCTCCTTATTTTAACAACCACTATTTAACAGTCTAGGATTGAGTTATTTGGTATGATTTTTTCCCCTGTGTAAAGCAAATAGTATGTACAGAATCTTAATCACTTCAGAAGTAATCTTAATGACTGACATAGATAGGTTATTAGTAATTCTGGTCTATTTAAAATTCAAATTAATATGAAGAGTCTTTATTCCTCCCTGAACAAACTCTTGAGCTATGAAGCTGCTCACAGTGTAAACATTTCTTTTCTTTTTTAGGTTTTAGAGCCATAACTAAAAACACAAAAGATCCTCGATCTTTCTTTGTTCCCCTCCATGTTTTCTGTCATTCAAACATGAATATCTTTTTTGAAATATGTTTAGTCTGCTACCCAAAAATGTAGATTGAATTCACAGCCTTTCATTTCTACAAATTTAAACTTTTAATTTTTTTAAGTTGAAAAACATTTTTACATGTCTCACGAGAATGCTGTGTTGGTGTCTACCTTACTATCAGTCTAAACACAATGAGCTGTGATGGGGCCTGTCGTCAGCATCAGGGGCTGTAGATATGCCTCATACTTTGCCATCAGGGTACTAGCCTTTGAGTATTTTCCTGGCTGCAGTTTGTAAGATAGATGTCAATGCTGTGGCTGTACAGTGGCAAGAGGTGTGTGTATGGTGGGGAGATGGAGGATGGATGGTAGGTACTAGATACTGTCAGGCTGCCAGGCCACACACATACCAGGAGTCATCTCTGCTGATATCTGTTTCTGTTGCAACGGTGTCTTTTTGGTTAAAAGTAAGAGCTCTTATGGAAGATTTAAGTGGCTGGGATTGTGACTATTCCTTTGGCAATTCATACAACTCGTAAATGACAGGAAGTTTTTTTCATTTGCTTTGTTCACTGCTGTATCTCTAGCACCTATATCCACCTTTGTCTGGTACAGAGTAGACACTCAATAAATAACTTTTGAATGAGTGAATGAACTGGTCTTCAAGGGGCAAGTCAAATACTAATACTCTGGAACTAATCCCTGAGGTCATTGTCTTCTAAAATTTAATTTCAGTGCAACATTTTCATAATTATATTAAGAGCATTAATAAAAGCTGTGTATATTAAACTTATTTGTTCAAAATTTTCAGTGCCTATTATATGCCAAGAAGAGTTTTAGGTACTAGGGATTCCAAGATGAAGAAAACCAAATCCCAGCCCTCTTGGAATTTACATTTTAGTTCAGAAAGACAGGCAACAAACCAACAAATAAATTATGCTATGTCAAGTGCTGGCAACTGCTATAAAGAAAAATCAAGAAAAGCCCTGTCTAATATGTAGCAGAGACCTGAATGAAGTGCAGTAGTGATCCTTGTGAATATTTAAAGAAAGAATGTTCTAGGCAGAGAAAGTACAAAGGCTTTGTGGTGGCAACGTGCTCAGTGTACTCACAGGCTTAGCAGGAAGGCCAGTGGGGCAAAAGAGGAGTGAGGAAGGCTAAGGTGGTATGAGGTCAGTGAAATGCTGGGGTGGGAACAGACCACTGCAGGCTTGGAATCCATTGTAAGAATGTTGCTCTTCCTTTCAGTAAGCTGGGAAGCCAGTGGAGGCTTTCTGAATGACTTGGTACTGGAATCATCAAGAAAAGAAAGTAGGATATTCTCCATCACCTCTGTGGGTGATTGGCTCATGGAGCCACCCCATCCCTATATCCATGGTGTCTGCAGTATTATTATAGGTACCCAGGGCAAAATACTTATAACCAGAGCTGGCCCAAGAGAGATCTATAGATAAGACAGATGACACTGCCCCATGCCTCCAACCCCCAGCACACATTTATTTAAAAACTTTTTTCCTTTTAATTTTTGTTATTCCAAATTTCAACATTAGTTTGAATTCTCTGGTTATGTGTGTTAGCAAAGACTTGGATTTAAGAGGAGTTTGCATTTCAAGAATAAGAGGCAAGACATTGAACAGTCATGTGGGTGCACATTATTTCATGGAAAAAGCTCTGAATTGGGTGTCAGAAATCTGGTTTTTCAGGTCAACTTCTGATAAACCCTGCCATTTGACCTTGGCCAAATGATGTTACCTCTTTAGATTCATCATCTTAAAATAAACAGAATTTGGCTAGGTGTATTCCAAGGACTTTGCTAGTCAGTATCTTAGTCAGCTCAGGCTGCTGTAAGAAAATACCTTAGACTGGGTGGCTTAAACAATAGAAATTTGTTTCTCACAATTCTTGAAGCTAGAAGTCCATGATCAAGGTGCAGGCCACTTTGGTTCCTAGTGACAGTTCCTGGCTTGCAGACAGCTGCCTTGTATGTATGTTCCTGCAAGGGCACTAATCCCATCATGAGGGCTCCACCCTCCTGAACTGATTACCTCCCAAAGCCATTACACTGAAGGTTCAACATATGGATTTTGGGGGATATAGACATTCAGTCCTTAACAACCAGATTTAAAATCTGTGACGCCATCACATGTTCTTTCATTTTATTAAAGAATTTCCAGGGGCCGCCCGGTGGCGTAGCGGTTTCGTCCGTGCTTGGCAGCCCGGGGGTCGCCGGTTCGGATCCCAGGCGCCCGCCGACGCACTGCCTGTCAGCCATGCTGTAGCGGTGTCCCATATAAAGTGGAGGAAGATGGGCACGGATGTTAGCCCAGGGCCAGTCTTCCTCAGCAAAAAGAGGAGAATTAGCAACGGATGTTAGCTCAGGGCTGGTCTTCCTCGCAAAAAAATAAAATAAAAAAAAAAGAATTTCCAAGTTACATTTATCTATAGTACAATTTGTTTGACATGCAGCTCACCAGAAGTTTGCTTTAAGTGTCTGTACTGACGGTTAACTATTATATGCACTTGCTTGGTGGACTCCTTGATTTTAGTTACCAATGCTATTTTGGTGCTGCTGTGGGCCCTGAGATGGTTTCATTTAAACACAGTATATATTAATACAATGCTCTGAGAGTAGTTGAAAAAAGTTTTCATTTTACCTTGTTTCATTGAAACAAGATAATTGACAGATTTCAAAAAGAAACCCGGAATAGTAGGGAGGTTACTAATTCTAACACAAAATTGATAAAGGGTAATTGTCTTTACACATTTGCCAAATGTTTTCTTCTTCAGTAATTATTCTTTGCAGCTGTAAGAAAGAAAGTATAGAGATGTTTCTTTTTGGGTCACCAAAGACTTTGTTTAATATTAGAAAATACTATTCATCAACTATTTGTCTCATAAAATTTGCTGGTAGAAAAACATTTCAGTTAGTGAGATCAGAGTCTTAAATTCTTGTTTTAAAAGCTATTAGATGAGGAATAGTTGACTGAGTGACTCTTCCCATATTCCATGCATTCTGGACTCTGTCCATCAGAAACATATTTTCATGGGGGGAGATCTGCACATTCTTGTAAAGGTGTAAATGGTCATCCTAACATTTCTGACAACGTGCCTTATTCCAGATATTATTCTGTAATTGTATTGTAGACTGTTAAAGAAAATTCTCTCTTAAATATTAGAAATACCAAATGGTTGGAGAATAATAGCTGCTGAAACTTCGAGGAGTGTTTGTGTGGTGGAAGCTAAAGTGTGGAATATTTTTCTTCTATTTAATCTGTTCATTCAAATAAATTTATCTTTGGAAACTATCCACTGCCTTGTGTATGTCAGGATGTTGTGTGTGGTGAATGACAATCATCGATGTCTCATTTTTTAGTGCACAGATCAATAGGTAGGTAGGTCGTTTGCAAAAACTTACTGCACTGCACAAATTTGAATCCTGGGTCTCCAACCGGCTTGCCCCATGACCCTTATCTCTCTTGAATTTCTGTGTGATCATCTGAAAATGGGGCAATCATACGACCATGTTATAGGGCTATTATGAGCATTAAATTGGATAATGAGATAATAAAATAATACAATTTTAATAAATATTTTTATTTTGGGCTTAGTACGTTTTAGAGGAACGCAAAATGAAAGATTCCCAAGATATGCCCATCAAATCAGTTTGGAGTTTATAGAGCCTCTGCAAATTCAGCAGAGATTCTTTACTAATTGGGGGCTTTTTCAGTTCCATAAAAATTTCTAGTTTTGTCCAGTGGCTACTTGAGGGAGAGACTCTAACCTACTACTGAGGATCAGTTTTTTTGAAATGTGTTTAGCTCTGGCCTTGAAAAGGGAAAGAAAAAAGGCAATAAGAAATAACAATAAGAAGGGAGCCAATGCCTGACTTTATTTTCTGTTGGTGACCACGTTGCCTGTATTACACTGGGCATACTGTAAGTAATTTTATACTTACAGTCAAAGGACTCCTTGTGTAGGGTCTCAACGTGTCTAGTGTTACTTGTGTTGAAAGCAATTTAAGAAGGTAATAAATGAATGATTCTGACCATCTTCTATTTATATAACCAATTTAGAGTGACAGGGTTGTAATGGAAAAAACACTCATCTTATAATCAAAGGTCCTTATGTTTAAAATCAGACTTCACTCCTCCACTGCCCTCAGTGTTCTCATTTGCAAAATAAAAATATACTATACTTCTCTCACAGATTTTTCTGGTTTAATGTGCTTCACACATAATAAGTATCCCCTATGTGATAATTAAATATGAAACTTAATCCAATTATTTGAAACAGGCTTGATTCAAACATTGGTGTGGGGAAACATCAAAAATCTAACTTAATGGGGCCGGCCTGGTGGCAAAATCATTAAGTTCTCACACTTCACTTCGGCGGCCTGGGATTCGCAGGGTCAGACCCTGGTTGCGGACCTACACACCGCTTATCAAACCATGCTGTGGCAGGTGTCCCACATATAAAATAGAGGAAAACAGGCATGGATGTTAGCCCAGGGCCAATCCTCCTTAGCAAAAAGAGAAGGATTGGCAGCAGATGTTAGCTCAGGGCTAATCTTCCTCACCAAAAAAAAAAAAAGAAAAAGAAAAAAATTTAACTTAAATTTATCTGAGGGTGTGGTCATTTGGGTGCCCCATGTATATCTCTATGTGTGTAACAAAATGGTTCTTCTGTGTATATGGGGATAGGAAATAAAGCTACTGGATTCACTTATTTCAATTATCTTTATTTTTCAGAATTGAAAATCAATTTTCCTCTGTTAAAATTGCTCAAAATTTAAATGTTTAACAGCATAGAGTCTTTCAAATATGGCATCACAATAATTTAAAAAATGCAATTTATAATAATTCTCAAAATTGGGGATTAGATTTTAGGTATTGAAAAGTTAATAAAAGATAAATGAATGAGCCATAAAATCAGTATTTTTTGTATAGATATTTAATCTGAATTTTTCCCCTTTAGAATTCCCCTCACTTTTCTTTCTCCATTGTAGGTGTGGTATTCTTATCATTAAAAAAGGGAGGGAGGAAAATGGAAATATTATCTCTCTTTTCAGATAATTTTATTTACCTAAATGAGATTGACTTTATAAAATCAAATTTATGCAAAAAGCTGCATGACTCAGGTGCCAGTGGCTTGGGGAAGGCAAAGAAGTGTCCCTAGCTCCTAAAGGTCTTTTCACATAATCAATAGGATAATGTGTGGATACGGAAAGAGCTAGAAAATGGTTCCTGAGCAACATTGTAATCAAGTGTTTAGAAATCTGGCTCAGGCAGGATTAATGAGCACAGAGCAAATCCCAAGTAGAATTTCAAATGAAAACTTGGCCTCTGGTGCATATTGGTAGGAAGGAAGGAAAAGAACATTTTAAGGCACAAAGAGTGCAGTTCAAAAAAGTATGAGTTTAACAAGGATGAAAGTAAGGTCAATTATACAGGATAGTATGTTAAACTTTCCAGGCCATATTTGTATAGGGTGAGAAAAAGAGTTTGAAGGAAGATGGAATCAGTTCATGGAGGGCCTTTTACACTAGTCTAAAGAGTTAACATTTGATCCAAGAAGAATCAAGTAATGTGAATGAAGACGATTTTCAAATTATCATACTTGATGAAAAGTATTTATATGACATACAAATTATAGATGTGCACCTATATCTGTATCTTGTTTACTTTTTAAATATCTTTTGAAGAGAATAAAACAAATTTATTTTTCTGAAAATTAAAAAGTAACTTCTAACTGTTCTATTTCTGGCTAAATATGGCATTTATTTAAAGGTCTAATATTTACCAGTCCCTGCTACTATTTGGTTCCATAAAAACCTTCCTAATTATCTGAGAAAGCCAAATGTGAGCTGGGGTTTCTTGGCAGAAGGATATTGACTTTCATTAAGACTGAATTGCAGTACAGACCTTTAAGCCTTTATCTGCATCTCATTAACTGGCATGTGATTTGGGAGAGTGGCTATTAATTATACAGAAGACGGTAAATGAATAGAAAGGATCATTCAAAGGCAAACCATGCTTAAACCTGACTGTGTCCTCAAGCATTATACACTTCATCTGACAGGCATTAATTTGCCTAAGTGTTTGGAATGAGCCATAGTAAGGGTTTTTAAAGGACACATCTAGAAGCAACATTAATGTCTAGTTTTTTTCATTTAATTTAATTTACTGCTAAGTCATTTTTCTTCAGTTTGCATGACTGCTTGGTTGAAGTGGCAAGAAAGGAGCATATATGATATATTAGGAATAAATCCTGAGAAGCTACAGATCAGTTTTTTTTTTTTTTGGTGAGGAAGATTGGCTCTGAGCTAACATCTGTTGCCAATCTTCCTCTTTTTTTTTTTTTTTAATTTTTTTTTTTTTGTGGGGAAGACCAGCCCTGAGCTAACATCCATTGCCAATCCTCCCCTTTTTGCTGAGGAAGACTGGCCCTGGGCTAACATCCATGCCCATCTTCCTCTACCTTATATGGGATGCCGCCACAGCATGGCTGACAGCAGTGCGTCGGCGGGCGCCTGGGATCCGAACCGGCGAATCCCGGGCTGCCAAGTGCGAACTAAACCGCTGAGCCACCGGGCCGGCCCCTCTTACAACTTTTCAAAACTGAGAAAATTAAGCTTCATGTCTTCCTCATCTGAGTGCATTCTCCACCAGGACCAAATTTAGAAAAAAAAATGGTAATAGTTTTGAGATATGTGACCAGGCTGGTTTAAATTTTGTAGTTTCTTTGTGGTTTTGATGTGGCTTCTTTGAATACAATATGATATATTTGAATAAAAGAATATATGTACATAGAAGCAATCATATAGAATTGTATCTCTATATTAATTGTAACTCTTACCTTCTGGTTATTTTGAATTAAATTGAGGAAACGAGGGTTGTTCATTAACAGGAAGTGAGGATATGGAAAGATGAAGGGAAATAGTGAGTTTTTTCAGATTATGGTAGGTACTCTCTTTGGGTGTTAAACAATACAAAAAGTAATAAGACGTTCTGGAGTGAAATGTCAATTTTTATTATTTTTTATTTTTATTGTTTTTTTATTTTAAAAATTTATGTACGCTGTTTAACCCAGCAATCCTACTCCTCAACAATTATTTTCAGGAGAAAACTAAACAAATTTGGGGGGAAACTGTGGATGAAGATATTTCTTGAAGCATTGTTTATAATAGTGGAAAAACTGGAAGCAACCTAAATACCTGTTACTGGAGTGGAGTTAAAAAGTCATAGTATATTGGTAAAATATAACATGGTGCAAGCACTAAAAAGTGTAATGTCTATCATCTACATTGATTATCTTAGAAAGATCTTCCTGATATATTATAAGAAAAAAGCAGGTTGTGAAACACAGTCTGTTTAGAATTATTTTATTTATAAAAATATATGTATTTGTATATACAAATCATCCTGAAGTATAGCCCATAAGGTTGACGGGGTTTGCCTTTGAGCCCTGAGTATTTTGTCTTTTTTTATGCTTTTATGAATTTTCTACAGTGATGATATATTATCTTAGTTTATCTACATATATAAAAATAGTTTTAATCTATCTGGAAGAATCAAAAGCACTGAGCATGTTTGATAATTTTTTAAGCTTGAAATTATGGTTAGTTTCCCAACTATGACTGTATTTGTTTATTTAGCTATCTAAGAGGTAGAGAAATGTCCATTAGTATTATATTATTATTAGAAAAATTGCTACTAATTTAGTAGTAAGCAATATAAATCAGAAATTAATCTATTGTGGAAAATATTATATTAAAAAGTTAAAATCAGAGCCAGCCCTAATGGCCTAGTGGTTAAAGTTTGGTGTGCTCTGCTTCAGCAGCCCGGGTTTGGTTCCTGGGCATGGAACCACACCACTCATCTGTCAGTAGCCATGCTGTGGCAGTGGCTCACATAGAAGAGCTAGAAAGACTTGCAACTAGAATATACAACTGTGTATGGGGGCTTGGGGGGGTGGGGGAAAGAGAGAGGAAGATTGGCAACAGATTCCCAGAGCAACCCTTTCCCAGAAAAAAAATTGAAAATCAATAAGTGAGGTTTAAAAGTTGACTTAAGGTTTAGATCTTTCTTACATTCATTGGATGATATCATATGGTATTTTAAGTTCTCAATTCATAACAAATGGTTCAATTAGTGTGAAGTTCTGCCTTGCCTTTTAATAGGATTTGAGTGCCATGAATATGTTTAATTTTACCAGTGTGTTTTTTATCTTTTAGTAATCCATTTCCATAATTTAGTTTCTTTTATAAATCCTCTTTTAGGTTCTTTATAATGCACTATTCATTTAATTCATTTATGTGATAGGAATTCAGTCTTCAATGATTCTTCTTCTTCATGTATTTCTATATTTAACCATATTTTTCTGATGTAAAAACAACCCCTCATTGAACTCTGCACTAAAGCAGTTGGCTTGGTTTTCTTTATAATCACAAGTATTTTTAAGCATAGGGCAAGTAAGGAATGTATTTCTGTCATCCATTTATTACTTGTAGATGTGAACACATTCATTTAATCATCTTTTCCCCTTTGCAGAGTAGAATAATGTCTTAAAAGAAGTTATATAATTTGATCAAAATTTGTATCTTAGATTATTAGCCCAATGTATGGTTTTCTTTTGGACAATTCAGAGCTATGTAAAAAATAATTTAAAAAGGTAAAGAATAGTTACTATATTTAATACAGTATCTTTCATTCACCCTTCCCAATGTATTTTAGTAGTCTCATCAAATTCAAATGTAAATGAAACATTCCATTCCTAGGCTTTAGAAAATTTATATTAATTTAATTAAAGCAAAGTGTCAGAAGCAGCACTCAGCAAGTTACGTAAACACTAATAGAATTAAACTTGATTAAAAGTGTGTATGCTTCTAGCTTCTGATTTAAATATGAAGTTTATTTCACCTCTTTATATTTTCTTATCTGATAGAAGTGAAGATGATAGCTACTTAACAGAGTACTTTTAAGAATTAAATGGCCCAATGTAGTTAAAGGGATTAACACAGTACCTGGCATACAATAAATGCTCAATAAATTGTAGCTTTTATTGATGGTTAATGTTCATTATAATTTTCTGATTGGAATTTGAATTTTATTTTTTATCATTAAACTAACCAATTTTTAACTTTCCATACTATAGTGAAGCATAATTCATTTTTTTAAATAAAAATTGAATTTTTAAGATGTGCTTTGAAAAAGACTGTATTATATACCTACTGAGTTAAAAAATGTAATAAAATAGACATCTTTTGTATATTTTAAGTTGTGCCTTTGCATCATCTTTCTTCTCTTCATTTATCAGCCCTATGACTGTTTCCAGAATGGAAAGATGAAATCTTTAGGCTTTCAGTGTCTTGTTCAAGTCTTTTTGGTGCTGTGGTAAATTGTAATTCTTTTAAATTCATACTCATGGAGACAGTGTGATTAAATAAACTTTATTTGTTACTTCGTCTTCTTTGGCCTCCTAGAGCCATATTTGTCAATATATATGTAAGCAATGCAATACATTGCTTATTATGAAATAAAATAATGCTCTATTTTTAGAAGCACATCATCATTTTTTTTACTGTATGCACCTAGGTTAAGCTTAAATATTCTTTGATCTCTGAGGAAGGTGAAGTCTTTTCATCCTTCTCTAATGTAGACTATGAATATTCAGTTCAACACATATTTATTGAGCACCAACTATATAGCAAATGTTAGGGTGGATGCTAATGATAAAACCATGAAAATTGCCTTTGGGATGCTCAAAAATACAAACTCATTTCAATGTAGTTTATTAAGTGTTAAGACCAATTCATGCATAAAATGCGAGGGGAATAGAGTGTCAGAAAAGACCTAATCCAGCTTCCAGGAAATGAATTCAGCCCAACAACTCTTCAGAAGGTAGAATGTTAATTATATTCAGAATTATCCTTCTGAATTTTCACCAAACCCTCAGTCATCAGTAAAGATTCACTTATGATCATGATAATTTCCTGAATATTAAGCAAAACATCCTAATGCATTTTAGTAACAACATTTAAGTGTAGTAAACAAAGAGGGTTGTCTGATTGATGATTAACTAGAAATGCATCAGAAACCTTATTTCTTAAGTATTATTACTAATCAAGGATTCATACTTTATTTGATTGAGACTATCTTTTAATTCTTAATATACTAGTAATTTTTTTAAATACCAGCATGATTAGTTTGCTGCCATTTTCTGTATTTCAAAAGTTTTCTTATTAATGAGTTCTCTTTATTAAAAACAAATTGAACAGGGGCCGGCCCAGTGGTGTAGTGGTTAAGTTCGCGTGCTCCGCTTTGGTGGCCTGGGGTTTGCGAGTTCGGATCCCAGGTGCAGACCTATATGCCACTCATCAAGCCATGCTGTGGCAGCATCCCACATACAAAATAAAGGAAGATTGGCACAGATGTTAGCTCAGGGACAATCTTCCTCAAGGAAAATGGAAAAGGATTGGCAACAGATGTTAGCTCAGGGCCAATCTTCCTCAGAAAACAAAACAAAACAAAAACAAATTGAACAAAGCTGGAAAACAGATATCGTAAAAAACTAGCAATATTCTCAATTATTTTATAATTATTCAAATTGATAAAAATTTGCTTTTATTAAAGGTACAGTTTTTGCAAACTTTAATAGTTACATTAGACCTTGATATTTAACAAAATAAAAAATAGTAAAATAAAGCATACATAAAACAAAGATTTCACCACTACCCTAGAATCCAGCTTGTGATGAAAGGAATTATGTTCATCAGTCTGTTTTATAAAATTCTCTGGGCCATGTGCAGGGGATTCAACATTATGTTATCAGTAGAGCTATTTGAAAAATAGAGGGATCTCATAATACAAAACTAATATCAAACACTCATCCCAGTTAATGATGTACAGGGAATGCAAAATGTTGTCCTTCTCATATGAAGTAAGTACAAAATGTTTTTAGTGGAAGACTTTTTTTTACTTTGGATCTTAGGACAGATTCTGTGTAATTAATGACAGGATATGTTTCTTAATTCATGATAACAGCTCTTTTACAGTATTTTGGGGGTAATCTCTTAATTAAAATATCTGGGTTTCTAGCATAGATATACATCACTCATGTCTAAAGGAATGACTTCTCAAGGGAAATAATTATTTCATTCATAGATATTAGAGATTTGGTGCTGTTCTGTGACTTGTTTTTTAGTTCCTCTCAAAAGAAGACTGCCATGTTAACATTTTTTTTCTGTCTTGGTCATATGTGTAACATGGCATAATTTTGTTATGTATTATTTGACTGTAAATTATAATAGCTGGCCAGTAAGAAAAATAAACATAAATATCTTGGGGGAAATGATCTTATATTTGGACCATTTCTTTTAGTTGTTAGATATGTTGAAACAGTTGCTAACTCTTGTAGCTGCAGTTGTGGCTCTAAGTTATTTCTTTTGATTCAACGTCAGCTGAAGATGTCATGACTGCCTGTTTCAGATCATTCTCAAAATCTTCCTTTTATACTCACATTGTGCCATGAAATTTATAATTAGCAGTTAAACTTTAGGTAGCTGAAATAATCTGCATATATTTTTTTTAGTGAACCAAGGAATACAATAAAGTAAATTTATAGAACACTTATAACATAAAATAACATTTGCTTCAAAATGACATTTGGACTCAAGGCTAAAAACCAGTTACTGTCCTTGTCCAGGGAAATGTACTCTCCTGATAATGGCATATTGTTCCCTGAACTTGGATGAGTAATAGCACCAGAGCCATTTTACATGTGAGTCCAGATATCTTGGATTCTTTTCATCCTGTGAATCACTCAGGAGGTGAGTACATAGGATGAAAACATTATTGATAAAAGGCATACCTTGATCATTCATCTAAAAGGTTATCATTAGTTTCCCTTCCCTTCCTCCCAAGATGCCTTTTCAGAAGCAGACCTATTTATGAACACTGTTGAAGAATCAGGCATGGTAAGGTAGTAAGGACAGCCATGAGACCCTATTCACTTCTATAGCATCTTCTAGAAATATTCTTTTCTGTGATTGGTGATAGTCAGTGTTGGCTCCACCATTTCAGAGCACATGAATTCATGTATATTTTAGAAAGCAGAAGGACTGCAGTGGGCTCTGCGTTTTCTGTATTGCCGTGTCTTGTGCTTTGTCTACTGTGTTCTCAGAATGTGTATATAACCTCACCATATAGGTAATGGTCTGGTCACTGACTCTACTTTCGTGGTGCTGGGCAAAAATTATGTCATCTTTCCGTTTGCTCCCCCAAGGTATAACTTTCATATGAAAAAGTCCTTTTCTTTCAAGAAGAAAAAGACTAAATATTAGCATTTTGAGAAAATTTATAAAAATTCCTAAGGAAAAATCTAGCATATGGGGCATATAAAGCCAGAATGAAAAGTAATATCTATTGGAAGAAATCTTCGTACAACTTGACAGCACAAATAAGAAAATCTTTTTGCTTCCCTTTGTGTATTGATTTCGAAAGAAAAAAAATACACATTTATAATATTTTTTCGTTTTTCTTTAGAATCCAGAGCAGGGCTTTTTATTTACAGCTAGTTTAGGGTATAATTATGACAAACTTTAAGGATGACTAAGCAGAAATTTTTATCAATATTGTTCACTCCTATATCCCTCTCACCTAGAACAGAGCCTAGCTCATAGTAGGTGCTCAATAAATATTACTGAATGAATGAATACATTATGTATACTCTATTAGAAATGCTACTTGTATGAATCAGTTAACTTTTACTAGATCATCAAGCTAAT
This sequence comes from Tapirus indicus, assembly GCA_031878705.1. Lineage (NCBI taxonomy): Eukaryota > Metazoa > Chordata > Mammalia > Perissodactyla > Tapiridae > Tapirus > Tapirus indicus. The sequence goes on from CM062925.1 coordinate 47,556,831, forward strand.
CAAGTCAAAGATGTAGCCGTTTGGAGCTACCGACTTCTCAAGAGCGCTCTGATCTTTTGCAATGATTATATTATTTTAACCACTATTCAACCACTTTCAAGAAGATGTTGAAGTATATAAATCCATGCTATAAAATTTAAAGCAGGAGAAGACTTTAAAACTGTGCTTCTCTACCAACATCACCAGAGGGGCTCATTAGCTCTCCTGGAAGGGCAGCTTGGAACATTTCTCCATGCTGCTTCACATCTGGCACACTTCACACCGCTGCATTCCAGTGAGGGATGCCTCCAGAATGAAAGGAGGTACACATTAAGAGATTTTGAAATCCAATAAAATCTACTTGAAATAATTGGTCATCTTGATGCTTTCTAACAGTTTGGCCCTAAAGCTTCACATTTTAGCAAAAATCAAAAACATATATCATTGAAGGAAGAAAGCATCAAGATGACTGATTATTTCAAGCATATTTTATTGGATTTCAGAACACATAACATGACTAGGAAGGATACTACCATATGTTTTATATATAAATAATTACTGTTAATGATATATACATTACTATTGAGTATTGACAGAACCATTAACATTTTAAAACTAGCAAATTATTCATTAAATAAAGTGCATCAGGTTACTTGAATGAAAATACTGTAACAACCAGGTTTGCTGGTTTGCAGAAACTAACTCTTTTCTCTCTCACATCTCTCACACAAGAAGAGATTTTAAATAGCATTATTTTCTTAGTTCCTTTCTGTTGAATTAGCTTGACAGGCAGTGGTTAAGAACACAGGCTTGGAACCAGAGTGCCTTTGTCCCAGCTCTGCCACTTACTAACGTTGTGACATTGGGTAAATTAGTTACCCTCTTGGTGCCTCAGTTTATCATCCGTAAAATGGGAATCATTATAGTGCCAACCTCATATGATTGTTTTTGTGATTTAATGATTTAATATAGGTAAAGTGCCTACAGCAGGATTCAGCAAATTTTTCTGCAGAAGGACAGACAGTAAATATTTTAGGCTTTCCCAGCCATGTTGTCTCTGAGCAATTATTCAGCCCCTCCATTGTGGTGTGCAAGCAGCATAGATAATCCATAAATGAATGAATGTGGTTAAGTTCCAGTAAAAATATATTGAGCAAAACAGGCAGTCAAGAGTGATAGTTTGCTGACTCCTAGTCTAAAATATTGTTTAATATATAATCAGGTTTCACAATGATTAGATATTTTATTCTGCCTTTTGAAGTTTTTTATCAATTAACATATCATGGGCACATAGAATTCTCCAATGTATAAAAAACCACAGCTCATTTGAAAATCTAATTTTTTAACGAAAAATAAAAAATGATTATAATGTGAAAGAATGTCTGAAAATTTCTGGTGGGAAATCCTCAAATTAATCGAGGGATATGATTAGAAAATATTTTTAGAAGAATATAAATTGAATTCGCTTAGGGGCACTCAGCGATTTGGTTCAAGTCAAGAAGCTGAGAACCAGCAGGGATAAGGGCTGAGGTGGTATGAGTGAGCGCGCATGCCCGTTTGTTTTGTGTGTGTGTGTGTGTGTGTGTGTGTGTGTGTGTCCCCTGCTTTCTGGGTCTGTGGGCTTTCCACCAGCCAATCTCAAGTGTGATGGGATTCAGAAAGTATGTTTACCTCTTGCCCAAACAAATTGAATATGAAGCAGTGTGCATATTTAAAGATGGCTAGGTAATATATTACCTCAAACTTTTGATTTTATAGCCTTTAACTTCACTGTCTGGTTGTAACTGACTTTAATGCTATAAATATTATCCCAGTCCCATTTATGTCAAGGTTGGATTAATCCAAACTCCATTTGTTTATGTAGTAGTGGTTTTTACTCATTCATTCATTTCTAGACTTGTATATATTCATTTGTATATTCATTAATTCATTTAGTAATAATTTGTTGAGCATCTTCTCTAGGTTAGGATTTGAGGACAAGAAAATGAATAAAACATAGTCCCAGTGGTCAAGAAGTCTACAGTAGAATAGGGTCAATAAGGAAGCCGTAAGGTGATTACATCTTGGTTGGCAAGGGTACTGTAGAAAGATACCCAGAGGGCTGTGAATGTACAGAAGAAGGGCACATAATCTAGCCTTCCCAAAGAGATGACACCTAAACTAAGATCTAGTGGAGGGGTTATTGTTAGCAGGTTTAAGGATGCAGGGAAGGGCATTTCAAACAGATGGAGCACCAACACGTGAGATCATGGGGGAACACCAAGTAGATCATTGGGAGTGAGTAACATGAGAAGGGGCTGGAGAGGTTGCAGGTTTTTGTCTGTATAATTACAGGGAGGGTGACTAAAGTATTTAAGTTGAGGAACAGCATGATTGTATTTGTCCTTCAGGAAGAATGTATAGTGGTAGATGGGGAGTTAATTGGAGGAAGATGAGTCTGGAGGTTGAAACAAATTAAGAGAGTTTTGTAGTGGTAATCCATTTGAGGGATGATGCCAGCTTGGACTTCTGAAGGAAAATTTAGGAGGTAGAGTTAAAGGATTTGAGGATAGATTCAGGTGGGAAGTGAGAGCGTAGATGAAATCAGGATGACTTATAGATTTCTGGCTCTCTCTTTTATACTAATTTATGTCTGGCATCTCAAATGTGGAATTTCATCATACATTAATTACCCTTTGTTTTCTTTTTACAAAGTAATAATAGTGCTGATGTATTCAAGATTTTATTCCTTGGATAGTATAACAGTAATAAAGGTAAACAATAGATTATGGCATTGAGATCTGAACAACAAGCTTCTGAGTTTTTCCATCAAGTCTTAACCAGTTTATACCTTCATCAAATCTATTCTATTGCAATTGTTATAATCATGAAATTCAGATTCTAACAGTAATGTAACTGGGAAGCAGCCATGGGTAATATATTCAAAACAGCATGGGCAATCTATCACTGGATGAAGGCGTAGGAGGAAGAGAAAGAAGAGATGGAAGAGGAGGAAGGGGAAGAAGAAGAAGAGGAGGATTCTTGCAGATAACTGTTAGCCCGTAGATTAAAAAATGAATACAAGGAGGGGCCGGCCCAGTGGTGCAGCGGTTTAGTTCACGCTTGGCAGCCCGGGGTTCGTGGGTTCAGATCCCGGGCGCCTGCCACGCACTGCCTGTCAGCCATGCCGTGGCGGCGTCCCGTATAAAGTAGAGGAAGATGGGCACAGATGTTAGCCCAAGGCTGGTCTTCCTCACACACACAAAAAAAATAATAATGAATGCAGGGAATAATGTTGTCCCAGAGATTTTAGGGGAAAAGTAGTTACTTCCTGCAACTCTCTAGGTAGCTGCGCTGTAGTGAGCGCCCTTTCTCTGTTTAGAGGGAATGGATAGACGCATCCTATAGTACAAAATACTCTTTGTTACTCCATTTAATCTATCCAAGAAGCACTGGAAATAGACAATCAAGGATGAAGAAAGAACTTTTTAATTAATTAAAGTTGTTTTGTAGCTTTCTTTTGAAGTTTTCTTTTCTGGGCACTCCTTCAGCAGTTCAAACCAGCCACATGACCGTGTAAACCAGCTGCGAGCCTTCTCTTCCAAGATCTTACACACTTTGACTAAGGAACATGTTTTCTTTACCTTTCAGTCACAACAACAATGAAAGTAAATTGAAATCTAACTAGAGTTCAATAGTACATTATCATGGCATCCCAACTAAGTGATTTCCTTGATTAAGCCAATATAGTTTTCAAAAGGAATAAGACTATCTCCCACATTTGTATTTATTTTTTAAATAACATTTGGTTGTATACAAACTTTTTAGTTAGAAACCAGAAATCACTGAGTAGTTGCTATTTTTATAGAATTTTTTTTTCGAGGAAGATTGGCCCTGATATGGCCTTGGCAACATCTGTTGCCAATCTTTCTCCTTTTTTGTCCCCAAAGCCCCAGTAGATAGTTGTATGTCATAGTTGTACATCCTTCTAGTTGCTCTATGTGGGACGCCGCCTCAGCATGGCTCGATGAGCAGTGAGTAGGTCCTCGCCCAGGATCCGAACCAGGGAACCCCAAGCCGCTGAAGCGGAACACGCAAACTTAACTGCTACACCACCAGGCTGGCCCCAGTAGTTGCCATTTTTAAAAACAAAAAGGTGCTGAAGTAAACTACAAATACAACATAAGATACAGAATGGAAAGAATTGGCATTCTTTAGTACTTAAAAGATTTTGTCTTAAGTTCTTGAACACATTTCATAGTCTTCAGATTTTCCAATGTGGTAGATTTTTCTCTCACCCTGATAAAGCAGGAAAGCAATCCTGAGGCCTATTATTGGCAGGATTGTAAGCAGAGGAGATGGACTGTGACAGTAGTCCTGTCCCATCAATAGATCCTGTGTTTTATGGCTAGAGAGACTGCTTGTAGTTGCTGTCACCTTCTGTGGCTTTGGCTTTTAAATCTCTGATCTGCCTAAAGGTTTTGCTCAAAAGAACCAAACCATTTCTACATGCTGGTCTATTTGAGGCAATTTCCTGGTAAATACCCAGTCATGCCATGTTATGTCAAATTGTACTCTAAAGCAGTTGTTCTAGGTTTAAATTCTCACACATATTCATTATTATTATTATTATTATTATTTTGTAATAGTATAATAAAGTTTTGTTCAGTGTTTTGAGTGTTTTGAGTTTAGTGTTTTTCAATAATAAACTTTTGTTCAGTATTTTGGCAATCAAAACACTGTTCTAAATGGTTTACAAATACCATCACTTAATTTTCATCCCATCCCTAAGAAATGAGTACTGTTATATGCCGTTTCAGATGAGAAAATTGAGCTCAGAAAGTTTAAGTGACTTGCTCAAGTTTATATGGCAAATTCATACATATCGGAATCAGGATTCTAGTTCTAATCATTCATTCTACTCCAGCACGTTTTATCTGTTATACCTTATCTTTTAAGAATGATCTGGTTCCAGAGCATCTGTGTGCATTTAAAAAAAGTAGTGCATATTCATAGAGGTAGCGTTTATTCCTTTTAGGCAATGAATGTGCACTAAGAGATTTCTACCTGCATTCAATAGCCCCTTCTCAGGGCCACAGTTCACAGGTTGGAAAACGCTGGATTCATTCTTTGGGCTTCTTTTTTTTTTTCTTTTTCTCTCATTATCTTTCTTTCTCCTCTTTCCTCCCCCCTCCCTCCCTCCTTCATTCGCTTCCTCCATCTCTTCTTCCTCTGTCTCTTCTTCCTCCTCTTCCTCCTCCTCCTCCTCCTTCTTCTAGAGCATAGAGCTTAGAACCAAATAGACCTCATTTCAAAGCCTGGTTCTGTCTTTTGCTAACCACCTTATTTTGAGAAAGTTACTGAACTTCCCTGAGACTCACTTTCCCCATCTTAAAAAAGGGATAATAATACCCTTGTCAGAGTAATTTCCATTTAAATGATTTTGTGTCTGAGAATAGAACCAGCAGCTGTTGTTATTATGATTAAATTTTGTTATCATTATCCTTATTATTACTTTAGGTCACATTGGAGCCTCATGTTCGATGCTGATGTCATTGGCACACTCGGCCAGTGCAGCCCAATTTCTTTGTCATCTCTTTAGAGCTGATGGAGTATTTTGCTTATAAGATCTTTTGAGAAACTCTGTTATTTCATGCACCATCTGTGAATGTCCTAACAAACTGCACAAGAGGCCAAGTGGGACATGTGGCATTTTTGCCTCTCAGAACCCTGCAGTTGTTTGGATGTGTGGATGTCTTCCTACAACATTTTAAAAATGTTGCCAGCAATATTTTCTGTCTTCCAAACAATATACAAGATTTCTTGGTTTGGTTTCTTAGTTCATTGTTAGGAAGAACTTGTTTTAAAAATGCACAGCCAAGTTCTGTCTTGATGAATATCATAAATAAGTTTCATGCAGTCAAGTTTTTGAGGAAGAGGCCTTCTAAACCAGACTGGATATTTAAAAGAATTTCTTATTATCTTAATGACAAGCACATAGCAATTCTAAGGTCTGCCATCCCCAATACACACACACTCACACATACATACACATACTCTTACATCGTTGGCTTTATTTTCTTGTCTTTATAGCATTGATTATATCTGTAGCAACCTTATAAACTGTAGCATACTAGTTTATGATGTGTCTTTCCCACCATACTCACAAACCAATAAAAGTAAAAATATTATCTCACTTGTTTTTAATATCCCTAATGCAAGGCATAATTCCTGAATTTATATGAGTTTTTTGAACTAACAAATGAAACCATATAAAGTGCCAATATCTGGCTCACAACTATGCCTTCTGTAAATGTTTGTTTCTTCCTCCTTTTGAATCATCTTTGCATGAACTTCTGTTGATTGAAGTCTACCAATGGACACATTTCTCAGATGACTCAAAGCAGATGTAAAAACTTCAACTCTTTTGTTTCATTCTTGAGAATGACTTTTTTGAACAAGTCAAAGAAAACCAGACCAGTTCACTGTCTGCACTTACTTTTTCAAAATTAATATATGACAATATATGCCCTATATATGACCAATATATGACATCCACATCATCTTCTCTCAGACAATGAAGTTCTAGTGGCAATCCTATTCATTGTTTAATCCGACTTTCCCAAGCCATTTTTTTTAATTGAAAAAGCCATCTATGCATATTTTTAAAAAATCAAACAAAAGTAACTGTACAATGACATTAAAGTCTCTGTCATGTCAGACTCCTTGGCTTCCTGCCCAGAAGTAATCAATTATTTAATTTGCGGTAATTGTTCAGAAACATTTACTCTTATGCTAACATCTATGTGTATGTATATACTTAAATGAATATTACATTCACTCTTGGAACCTCTTGGTTATTTTTCCCCACTTAAAAGTATGTATCTTGAATGTCTTTATTAGTACATGAGGATCTGATTTTTTTTAAAACAACTGCACAGTATTTCACTGTGTGGTTATAATTCCATTTATTGCATCAGTAGTCTATTAATGAACATTAAGATAGTTTTCAGCCTTTTGATATTTAAAAGCAATGCAAAAATAAATGTTACTATAAATATTTTTATATACACATTTAAATATATCTGTGGAATGAATTCTTGAAGTAAAATGTTGGGTCAAAGGATTTGTACTTTCTAAATGATAATAGATCTTACCAAATTTTTCTCCAAGTTGGTTGCCACAATTTATACTCCTACCAAGAGCCTATGGAAGCACCTTTCCTCCGGTTACTTGCCAATATTGTTTATGATCAATCTTTTTGAATTTTGTTAATCTGATTTGTGAGAAATGGCAGGTCCTTTTTAAGCTGTTTTAACTTGCATTTTTAATTATGTAAAAGACTCAAGATCTTTTCATATATTTGAAATCCATTTATATTTCTTTTTTGTTGCCCATTTTTCTTTTGTGTTTTTAGCTTTTCTTACTGATTTGTAGGAACACTTCATTCAGTGCAGAAATTGGTTCTTTCTCTGCCATATGTGGCAAAATTATTTTTTCAGTTTGTTGTTTGGCGTTTTTGTTTTTTTTTTAACTTTACCATATTTTTCATGCAGAATTTAAAAAAATGTGTAGCTAGGATTCTTTTCTAAGGCTTCTGCCTTGATGGCCCATTCTAAATGGTCTCTTAGGACACCTGTTAATAGCACTTAGCAAAATGTAATTCCATCTTTTGTGCAATTATTTAGCTAATTTCTTTCTTACTCACTGGACTGTAAACTCCATAAGGTCAGGCACTGTCTTTCTGTAACTCCTTGTGATATGCCCAACATGTGACATGACACCTGCCTGTTTTAAAGAGCCTCTTAGGACATGTTTGTTGAGTGAATAAAGGAAGGAAGTAATAAGTGATATGACATAATTCATTCACCTTAAATATGTGAGTATTTATGTTCAGAGTGTGCATTTATCACAGGCTCAAGTCCCAGTGGCATATAAATATATCTTAAAAAAGAAAAAATGATCCTCAATTTAGTTTACGTCAGTACAAATCATTGAAGACTATATTTGAAATCATTTCATATTTGCTCTAAGAACAGCTGATTTTTATAAGGCTGTAACTTGTTTGGTTGTCATTTCTCTCTTACAAGCATCACTTTGTTCATTCAGAAAGTGAAAATCTCTTGCTTGCCAAGAAACTTGTGATGAATTTCAGCATTATGTCTCAGAAACAGCTAACTTTGAACAGTGGTAAAAAAAAATATTTCTCATAAAGATGATCACTGTATTTAAAGAACTCATGACTTTTTAAAAGAGTAGACACTTAGTTTTCAAAGATAATGATTAAGAATGATATGTATTTTACCTTCTCTTGCTTTTTATGAGAGATAAGGGCATGCTAAGAATATTTTTCCATCTCTTAGTTTAAAAGCATCTTAGGATTTTGGTGTAAAATTTTGAAAAGCTGCAGTATAAAAATAACACTTTTGATAATATGTACAAATAACAAGGTAGATAGAATGAGGGTGCATAATTTTTATTTGGCTCTCAGTAATGGAAGAGTTAATGACTAGAATTATTTACTATTTTAAATTTCAAGTAAACCCAAATTTATACTTTATTAAAAAAATCTACATCATGTCTGTAAGTTTAAAAGATCTTTCTAATACTGGTTTATATTCAGATATATTATGTCTACTACTTTTAATTATGTATTCTTTTTCTCTCTCTCTCCATCTAGGTACCTAGAAGTTGACATTTATTTTACAGACTGTAGTAAAAGCCCGGTACATTTCCTAAGTTTTTTTTTTAATGTGTGTGCTCAGAAATTTAGGCAAAGGGCTCTCCACCTCTCAGCACTCAGGTCCTTGGAGGTTGAATTTATTCTCACAGGAAAGAAGAGATTATCTGAGAAACAGTCATGATTTGAAAAGTTTTAGAATTAAGGTCTCTCTGGAATTCCTTTTTTTTAAATTCTCCTTTTTTTAAAGATATTTGAATAAGTAGTCCACTGAAGAAGTTACCAGATGGTGGAGGTGTTGTCAATAACATATCAGACGTCACAGTTTTGTGTCCGTAGGAGAGATTGGTACCAGAATCCAGTGAAGGGCCCGGGATGTAATCAAGATACACAGGACCTCACTGAGAGTGTCTTCCCACTCCCTTTATTCCACGAGAATAATACTACCTGAGGATTCTGGGAGAATTTATGTATTGTTGCTTCTAGGTAGGGGGTGGTCTTCTAGGTTGGGAGAATACAAATGTCTATATCCCTGCCATTGACACTCAAGAGATTTAACCCACAAACATAATCCCATGTAAATCAAAAAAGGCAAAAAATGTAGTTAAGATAGTTAATTCAAATTCTGCCTGGTTTCCTTTAGGTTATTGATATGTAAGCCAATGCTTATATTTACATTTGTATTACGCTTTATGCCCTTGTTTTATTATTTTTAACCCATGACTTTAGCAGTAGAAAATGACATTCTGTTGCCTATATATGAAGGTGGTACAGGTGGCTTCCCTCTGTTTCTATCTGTTGTCTCTGTGAGAACCATCCAGGTCTCTGCCTTTTATAGCCCACGATTTAGGACAAATTCTACAAACCCTGCACTGTTAAGGAATAGGCTTTACTGGAAAAACCTACGTAGCTCAGGATCAACAAGAGAAGAGAAGGTGTGGGTACCTCTCTTCCTCATCATTTCACAGAGAAACGTGTCATGGCTGAGGTGCTTCTGGGCACATGCTGTCAGAGGGGGATACATAGGCTGATGGGTGCCAAAAAAACCTGGATTTAGGATGCCAGCTGTTTAAAAGTCTGGAAATGCCAGCTGCCCAGCGCTTGCAGACCTTAGAACACCTAAGATTCCCTCTGTGGGTGAGTGGGAGTCATGGGAAGCTGAACATGGGTGCCCTCTCCTGCCTGGAGACAGGGGAGCCTTCATCCCGGCTAGCTCATTGTCTGCAACCAGAATACTCCCAGAGTCACATTCAGACAGTCCTGATCCTCATACTACAATGAAGGAGCCACTGAGAGCAGATTAGAATCTAAGGAGACATAAATCAGTTTTAATGATTGGAACCTGAGACACGTATTGTGTTCTTTTCTTTTCTTTTTTTGGTAGGGGCTTATTATTTGAATTCACATAGCCACATTTCCAGCCTAATTGTTGGGCTCCCAAATGGCTTTATAAATGCATTCGTCTCTTTGTTTTTGAATAACTGTTTCTGTTGGCCTTGTTTTTTAAATTCCTGTGTCCAGTCCCAGTTTCCCTATGTCGCTTTGCACAGGAATGTTATCAGGACTTCTCAGGTAACTTTCTACTCAAACTGATTTGTTCTAAGCTGTCCTTCAACAACTGACAGTCAGCTCTGCATGTGGTCAGAAACTTTGTCCTGTTTTTCAATGTTGCTGATAGGATTGTTGCCAGTTAAATTGTTGGGAATCTGGACAGGATATGATGACAGTTCAGGTTCTTGTTTTCAAAACTGTAATGTGGTCAGGAGCATTATTATTCAGGTAATGAGTTTTGCATGCGGTACAATGCCATGTTATAATGAACTTTGCTGGTGTGTAAAAAGGATATTTAATGTCTTTGTTTCCTTTGGAAGGACAGGAGGCTTCAAAGGAGCGATATTTTGTAGTTCCTTGTGGAGTTTATTGTAGTCAGAGTGCTCTTTCAGACTTGTGTCTGATAGATGATCAACCTAAATGGTGAACTGCTTTGAAAAAAAAGAATTATCCGAAGCCTTATTGCTGGGGCTTCGTGGTAGCTCAAGGTCAGCTTAGGGAAGGGCTGTATTGGGGGTGTGAGTGGCCTTGTGCTCCAGGGCACAGTGGTAACTGGGGGAGGATGCCTTTTGCATTCTGTCCTTAGCTTGTGCTCATGTGCTAAGGAGGCAAGGCAGAGAAGGGTAAACCAGCCAGGATAAAACAATATTTAATTTAAAAAATAAGAAAGCAGAACAGAAAAACCATCCCAGAGAATAAAAGAAAAAGGATTGTAAAGTTCTTCCCTAGGCAGTTTGAGACCTCGAGGTCCAATTTTATCTGAACTTTGTATAATGAGGAAAATTAAATGTACCATTGCAAAGCTGACTTATGCACCTTAAACATCTCAAAAGTTAATTCTGATGTACATGAAATTTTTTGAAAAATCACCATTTGAGATGTCATGAATGAATTTTTATCATATCTTTTATTTACTTATTAAGGGTGATTTATTTTTTACTTGTTGGAAAACAGATACTAAAGCATTACTATTTTTGATAACGTATTATAAAATCCCATATTTACCTCATGCTTAAATTGAAAAAGAATTGATACAAGAGTTTTACCAGGAATCAATATAAATTTTAATGCTCATTGTTGAAAAGTGACCATTTCAGAGTAATGCTGACAACTACTACAATCATTTTAGTGCTGAAATTTGAGGTTCAAAAATATTGTTTCCTTTAATGAAATTGATATATGGGAAATTCAGTAAGTCATTAAGCTAACTAGAATATTTTATGAACATCTTCTTCTTGGTCCACATTGCATGGAGAAATTTCTCATGTAAATGAAAGCTGTTCGCTTTCTTTTTTTTTTTTTCAATTTTGTTTAGGTATAATTGACAAACAAATTTGAAGTGTACATGGTGATGATTTGATATACATAAACATTGTGAAAGGATTCTCTCCATTTACTTAATTAACACATTTATCACCTCACATATTTTTCTTTGTGTGTGTGTGAGAACATTTAAGGTCTACTCTCTTGGCAAATTTCAATGACACAATACAGTGTTATCAACTGTAGTCACCGTGTTATACATAGATCCTCAGACCTTCATCTTATACCTGAAAGTTTATACCCTTTTACCTACTTTTCCCATCCCCCAGCCTCTGGTAACCACTTTTCTACTGTCCACTTCTGTACGTTTGACTTTTTTTAGATTCCGCAGGTAAGGGATACTATGCACTCTTTGTCTTTCTCTGTCTGGTTTATCTCACTTAGCATAGTTCTCTCAAGTTTCATCCATCTTGTGGCAAACATCAGGATGTCTTTCTTTCTGAATAATATTCAGAAAGATTCATCGTGGAATAATATTCCATTGTGTATATATATACTATGTCTTTATCCGTTGACAGACATATAGGTTGTTTCCATATCTTGGCCATTGTGAATAATGCTGCAGTGAACCTGAGAATGCACATATCTCTTCAATATCCTGTTTTCATTTCCTTTTGATGTATACCCAGAAGTGGGACTGCTCAATCATATAGTAGTTCCATTTTTAATCTTTTGAGGAACCTCCTTATTGTTTTCCACACCAGCTGTACAGTTTACATTTTCACCAACAGCGTGCGTTCCCTTTTTTCTGCATCCTTGCCAGGGTTATCTGTTGTCTTTTTGATAACAGCCATTCTAGCAAGTGTGAGGCAATATCTCATTGTGGTTTTGATTTGCATTTCCCTGATGATTTGTGATGTTGAGCACATTTTCATGTACCTATTGGCCATCTGTATGACTTCTTTGGAAAAATGTCTGTTCAGATCCTCTGCCAATTTTTTAATCGGATTGTTTGTTTTTTTTGTTATTGAGTTGTGTGAGTTCTTTATATATTTTGGGTATTAACTCCTTATGAGATATATGATTTGCAAATATTTTCTGCCATTCTGTAGGTAGCCTTTTCATTTTGTTGATGGATTCCTTTACTGTGCAGAAGCTTTTTGATGTAGTCCCACTTGTTTATTTTTGTTGCCTTTGCATTTGGTGTCAAATCTAAAAAATCATCACCAAGACCAATGTCAAGGAGCTTACTCTCTATGTTTTCCTCTAGGAGTTTTATGGTTTCAGGTCTTACCTTCAAATCTTTAATCCATTTTGAGTTGATTTCTATGTATGGTGTAAGATAGGGGTCCAGTTTCTTCTTTTGCATGTGGCTGTCCAGTTTTCCCAGCACTATTTTTTTTGAAATTTTAGAATTGTCCTAAATATTTCATATAACATGGATACTTATGTATTTAATAAATAAAATCATAATGATTGGAACCTGAGACATAAATAAAATCATAATGATTTTATTTATTAAATTTATGGTTTGATAGGATAGCTGTTTTTTGGTTTGGTTTTCTTTTTTCCTTTGAGAACTTTATTTGAGATCTCTACCTGGAATATGTTCTGAAACGTGGGAAGCCATTGATAAATTGAATATTCTCTGGATTTATGTGATCTTTAAACTTGTTTTACTTTATTCACATTTTAACTCTTGAAATTCTAAGATGTATGAAAAAAATTGTTTCTCGTTTGTTTTTGGGTCTCCATATAGTGGCCATGGAGCTCACTTTTCTTAAATTAAACTATGTTATTTTCTTAACTGAACCACACAACATGAGGTTAACTTTGGAGTGGCAAATAATGAATAATGCAATATCTTTCATTAAATAAGCTTGTATTTTGCAGTGTTTAAGATTTTTATGTATTTGAATGTCAGTAATATAGTTCTATTCACTTTGAAAGTTTTAAATCTTCTAGAGTAGAAATGCAAATTGGAACTTGATCTTTATTAAAGATTACTTAAAGTAAATAAATCCATAGAAGCTACAGCTACCCAGCTATATGCTTGTTTGTCCTTCTATTTTTATTTGTTAATAATATCTGTTTGAACAAGGAAAGAGATAAGACGAGTAAAAATATGAGATTTGGTTAGAGTAAGAATGAGAAGACCTAAAATAGACTAGTTTTAAAAATTGATATTTGGGAATTGAGGTGGCTCTGAGTTATTTATTTGCGTATCTCTAAAAGGGGGGATCATTTTTAAAGTGAACATTTGAAAATGATTTGGATATGGTTTGCGAGATTGGGAAATAAATTTGCAAGACTAGAAGATAATGAGGTAGGGCTTGAATAGACTTGTCACTTTAAAATTATATTTATTCATGTTTTAGTTTATTTTCCTTATCACCTAATATCCTCATATAATCTCAATCTTATTTAGGATGTAAAAAATTTTTATGACACATAAATAGCCTAGAACCATTATATCAAGTTAAATGATGGACTAAGTGAATGTTATTTGAACATTATCTAAAGATGATGGTTTGTGTGCATGTTTAACAATATGTAATTTGAGAATTCTATTTCAACAGCACATATTTAAACTCAATATATTAAACTTTTTAAAGATATTATAGAGTCCAGTTTTGTAAAAATCACCATTATTTAAGCAAGAAATCAGCTGAAATTTTTTAAAGTTGCCCCTTAAAAAAACTATATTATTATAATGTCTAATAAAAATAAAAGTTAATTTTTAAAAAGTCACTAATATACATTGCTGTACATGACAACTCAATACTGAATTTCAATTTCAGTTCACATTAACATTCTGAAGATATTATGGAACTTTAAAAACGTGATATTTTGGAATCACTTGTTTCTTTTTAATTGCTTTTAAAATCTATAGGTATTTCCAGTAAGATTTCAAATTAAAGTACTCAGAAAAAATCATTACAATCCTTATGTTTTATGTTTAGATCTGCAATAGCCAATAATGAATAACTTCTGTCCTAAGCATTCTAATACTTTCAATTGCAAATTTGAAATATGTCAACGAAAGAGGGAGGTAATGCACATATAATCCCCAAATGATTTATGCCTGGCTATAGAATACATTCATTTATGCCCTTTTTCTTTTTAGTTTATCTTCATTGTGTTATCAACAACAAATATTTATTGCCTCTCTAGTCTGTTTAGAGTACTGCTAAAGATAATGGGAATTCCAGAGGCAGAAAACATGGAACTTAGTCTACTGGGCAAATCGTACATGAAAAGATAAACAACAATGGCAGCACATGCTAATGCGTGTGCCGAAAGTAAATAAGCATTGCAGGAAGCAAGTGGGTATTTGGATCATTGGAGTCTAAGCGTAGTCAGTGAACGCCATGTTCTTGGATTGTGCTTGAATACGGCCCTCAGGACTGAGCTCAAACAAGCAGAAAACAAGGAGGAACATTTTCCAAGCAGTGGAAATTTGGGTTAAGATGTGAATTTAGGAATGTGCCTGGAATGTGTGTCTGAAAAAGGTCAGATCATGTAGTGTGACACTAGGTGATTGGGATAAAGAATGTCAGCCTGAAGAGTTTGTTCTATGTAGCTCCTGCAGGTCTTTTGAGCCGAGGGTGACATGTGCTAAAGAAGCAGTTGTATCAGATGGATCAGAGAGTGGTGAGCATTATGTGGATCTGGGTTTGGGTAATGTGTTTGAAAATGTTTTATAAAATAACAGTTTATGCTACAGATTTTGATTGCTGGAGCTCATAATATTTAAAATATTAATAAAATTTTGGATTTTCTAAATACTGCGTTGAATTACCCAAAAGGCAGATGAAGCACGGGTGTCTCACAGCAAAATATCCTCAAAAATAATCTTATGAAAGAATTGATATTTTTAAGAATGTCATTGAAGTATTCATTAATGGAAAAAATCAGAACTTTATAATTTTTAAATTTTAATATTGTCATTTTCAATTGCATATAGAAAGGGGGTATATTTTTGGTATTGTGACCTCTGAAGAATTTATCTAATTCTGTGTAAATATAATCAGTAATGAGAGAGCCTCTAGCCTACAGTGCTGGATGACCAAGAATATCATCTGATTCTGAAGAAACTGTAGATCAGTGGCTCTCAAATGTTAATGTCATGCTAATCACCTGGAAATCTTGTTAAAAATGCAGATTCTGATTCATCAGGTCTAGAGTAGAGTCAGAGAGACGTCATTTCTAATAAGCTCCCAGGTGATACCAACGATGTCTGTCTTTACTTTGTATGATGTATGACCACACTTTGAGAAATACAATGAAATTTTCAACAAGTTGGTCTCTGAATGTGTAGTACATGGACAACAACTTACACCATGTTGTTATGTGTTGATTTGCATTTAAAATACTGTTCTAAGATTCTATCCAACAAACTTTAAATACTGTGAAGCATTCAGCATTCTCTTATTTTATTCTTGATGTTGTTTTAATTGTCTCTTCAGTTACTAATCTGCTGTGAAGGACAAAAAGTTGTAAAGATGTTATCATCACCCTCAGTTAATTTCCATTTAAAAGGAGATATAAATATGCACAATTAGGATAGAAGGCCATGCATAGATTCTATGATAGTGTCTGGAGTGAGCAGATAAAGCAGTGTGGTTTTACAGCTGATGTTTTTGTTAGTCCACCATTTGAGAACATTGTTATTAACAATAATAATAATCTTCAAGGAAAGGAAGGGCCCTAGCATGCCTGAAATATAGAGATCACATTGAGGATTAATTAGACATGAGGCTAAAATGTCATATTAGACCTAGACTTCTTGCTTGGAGTTTTTTCAGCAGGCAGTGGGCACCATACATTAAAGGCTTTTGAGATAATAGAGGAGATTGGTAAGGAGGTACTGGTAGAGGGAGGATAATGAAGAGATACTTAAGAATCTCAATATGGGGCATAGTGTAGGTGATGTTGGTGAGAGTGTACATAGTCGGGTCTTTTAGGAGACTCCCATAACTGTCCAGCCATGATAGGGACCAGGATGAAGGCAAAGCCGTGGTGTATGAAAGACACTGCTAAAAGCCAGATTTATGTATGTATTATCCTTTTACTAGTATCTTTGTGGTGCTTTGAGGAGAAGAATAGTGTTGGCAGTTTCTTGTTTGTTTGTGCATTTTATATTGTTGCTATGCAGATGTGGAGGTTTGAGTGTGTAAGGTCTGTGTTTAGGGTGCCACCTGCCTCCTGATATTCTGGAGCTTGGTGGCTGTACCACATTTAGATTCCTGCTGCTTGTTTTTCCCCACTCTGAGCTTGAGATCTCCTAACAAGCTAGTCTCTCAGTTACTCCAGGCTTGCTTGAGTCATTAGTGCTCCTGCTGCCTCTGGAGTAGGTCTTTTACTGTTTGCAGGCACTGGGGAGGGCGTGGGGGGGGCGGCTAGGAGGGAAACTTTCTAATCCTGATGGCACTGGAAAGCAATGAAAGAGAGAAAGTTACTTGGCTGAACTGATCTCCTGAGAAGTCCTTATTATGTTATTTTCTCCAGTAAGAAAGTTTGACAGGCTTTTAAAAAGTCTCTTTTCCAGGAAATCTCACTCCATATTCCTTTCTCTTGAACAGTGTTTACATTTACTTATTTATTGTTTCCTTCAGGCGAGTTGAATGCTAACACTCTAAAGTAAATTTTTAAAAATATTCTATGAACCATCTTTTTTGTAGAATATAAAGCTTACTACAACATAGCTTTGAAACACATTTAAATAAAACATAATAAAAGTATTAAGCTGTGATATTAAGTGGATTTAACACAGGAACTCCAGAAAGTGACAAAAACAGCTTTGTTTCCACTTGCTTTTATGGTATCACTAGGAAATGAGAAAACCAACCGTAACCCTCTTCAAACCTCTTTGAACAAGGAAGCTTACTCTTGGGAGAATGGAGTTGAAGGACATGTGATCCTTTTGTGGTAACTGCTGTGTTTCCTGTTAAGTGGTCTGGGGGTCACAGCTGGGTGCCTGCCGCCTGGTAATCTTATGTGGGATTTGCCACTGAAGAGAATCCAAGTAGACTGCAGAGGTATGCCTTTAGGTCCTTTTATTTCTTAATAGACAATTTTTTTTCTAGATCAACTATTTTGTTTTTCTCTTTAAAGAGAAAATATGACTCATTTATTTTAAAAATTATATTGTTTGTGGAAATATAGTAAGTCCTTATTTGCCAAATAAATCGCTATGCCTCTTGCCTAGATAGACATCTCCTGATGTTTTAACAAGTATCCAGAAATGATATTGTTTACATTCAAAGCATCCATATATCTCCAACTATTTAACATAACTTGATGAGTGACTATGAAATGGTCCTAGTAATTAAGTCAATAAATACTTTTGTAGTACGTACTCTGCTTCTGGTTCAACCTGTGCTTTGCGTATTCTGCTGTAGCTTTGTGCCTCTGAATGAAGGTTTTCTTGTTATGAAAGATTTTGTGATGATTATATTAGGTCAAACAGATTTCTTGGAGTTTTGTTGTTTATAAAATGATTTGATGTCTTAACTACTGGCCAGCCTTGTTGATCTTTAATGGCTCTATCGCAGTATATCTTGTAAAAAATATTTTTTCTAAAATATGTTCTATTCCCATTTAAATAACTATGTTTATATCTGTTTATTTGAAGAACAATTGCTCTTAAATTTACCATCACCATGGCAATATTATTAGACCTTAACATATGTTCTAGAACAACTCATTTTGCCCTTCTCTTTCTTTTCCCTTTTTTTGGATGTGTTCTTTATCTTTGTGAATGACAACATCAACTACCCCATTACTCAGCCCTGAAACCTGGGCATCCTTTGCCTTCCAATACTCATTCATCCCCCCACAATTATTACTGGTTGATCTTATCTTCTTAATGTCTCTTAATTCCATCACCTTCTCTCTACTCTTGTCTCCTCACTTGGCTCCCTTCCTCCTGAGTTCAAACCTTTATCCCTTCTCACCTAAATTATTGTAATTTCCACCTAATTCATCTATGTCCAATTTATCTATTAATTTCTACCTAATTAGTCTAGACATAGATTAGTCTTGTCCTTATACAGGCTTACCCCACAGAATAACGACCTGATTCATGTTTTCCTGGTAGAACTCCTTTTGGTTTTTATAACTAAAACTTCATATAATGTATTCACTTGATCTTTGTGTTGGAAAATTTTATAAATTTTTTTTGTGTGTGTGGGGAAGACCAGCCCTGAGCTAACATCTGTTGCCAATCCTCCCCTTTTTGCTGAGGAAGACTGGCCCTGGGCTAACATCCGTGC
This sequence comes from Tapirus indicus, assembly GCA_031878705.1. Lineage (NCBI taxonomy): Eukaryota > Metazoa > Chordata > Mammalia > Perissodactyla > Tapiridae > Tapirus > Tapirus indicus. Next base: position 47,575,560 of record CM062925.1, read on the forward strand.
CCATCTTCCTCTATTTTATATGGGACGCCACCACGGCATGGCTGACAGGCAGTGCGTCGGCGGGCGCCCGGGATCTGAACTCACAAACCCAGGACTGCCAAGCGCGGACTAAACCGCTGCGCCACCGGGCGGCCCCCATATAAATTTTTAATTTAGCAAAGATGTATCAGGTTGAGTGCCAACTAAAGGTTTGTGCATCTTTGATATCACCGGTCCTATGAGAAGCCTGTTATTCTTCCTAATACTCTGTGGTTTAGCAATCATATTGTTCCATCTGGAAAGGATAATTTGTAGATATTTTAGATATGCTTTAAAAAATGTTAGGGATTTATGTTGACTTATTATGCATTATATTCTTTCCACTTAAAATAATGGGAAGTAAGCTCCAATTAGCATTTTGCTGAAGAACAGCAGAACATCTTATTTTCCTGGGTTATTGCTGTTAAGAATGAGATGTATGTACTTTCTCCTCATTGTTGTCTTAGGGATCTTACTAAAACACAAATTTGACTCTCCTACTTCCCAGATTAACATTTTTTCTGGCTCCCTCACATCCTTTTTTTTTTAAGGAAGATAGTCCCTGTGCTAACATCTGTTGCTAATCTTTCTCTTTTTCTTTTCTTTTTTTTTTCTCCTCAAAGCCCCAATACAAACTATGTGTATCATAGTTGTAGAGTTGTAGCTCTTCTACGTGGGATGCTGCCTCAGCATGGCTTGATGAGCAGTAAGTAGGTCCACGCCCAGGATCCAAACCGGCAAATCCCGGCCACCGGAGCGGAATGCACAAGCTTAACTGCTACACCACTGGGCTGGCCCCCCTCACATCCTTTTTGTGTGTGTGTGTGAGGAAGACCAGCCCTGAGCTAACATCCATTGCCAATCCTCCTCTTTTTTGCTGAGGAAGACTGGCCCTGGGCTGACATCCGTCCCCATCTCCCTCTCCTTTCTATGGGACGCCACCACAGCATGGCTGACAAGCGGTGCATCAGCTGGCGCCCGGGATCAGGGCCAGTGAGCCCAGGGCTGCCAAAGCGTGAACTAAACTGCTGCGCCACTGGGCCGGCCCCCTGCCACACACACACACATCGTTTTGATTAAAGTTGAAACTCTACCTTGCTTGGAGAAATCCTTCTATTCCTCCCTATGACTTTGCACACTGTCCTTCTGGCAGTCTTTCTCCACCCAGGACCACATGTATCTGAATCACTTAAAATGCATATTAAAAATATCAGTTCCCAGACTGTTTCCCAGATATACAGAATCAGAGATTCTGGGAGTGAGGCCTAGGAATCTGTACCTCTCCCCCAAGCTCATCGGTATGAAATCTGCTGGCCTTCACCTGAGCAATAACAAGTTTTGGCTAGAGGAGTGCTTGTGTCATTCCCCTGGGAAGCCTGGTGCCTCTTCCCAGTTCCCTACTCAAAGTCTATCAGAATGCTTCAAGTCGGTGCTCATATTTGTCCTGTGCAGACATTTATCTAACTCTTCTCCATACCATAGTATTTTCAGATCTTCACATGTTTTTTTCTTCTCAACTCTATTAGACTCTCAAGAGAAGGAGACATGTTACGTTCAGTGTTGTGTCCCCAGAATTTGGTGTGCAGCACATGTCTATGTATAAGTGCCTGACAAGCAGATGAATCAAAGTCTTGATGTGCCAACGTGGTAAGCCTTGGAGGCAGGACCTCGGTTTATTTGTTGTTACATTGCCAATATTTATGTAGCATCTGCTTTCATATTTTCTTTATTACATGCTTAACATGATGGGTTTAGTCACAAGAATCTTGTCCTGATTCACAACTCGAGTAAGCACATATTAGCATTATCTACATAATCTTAGCTATGAGGTCATGGCTAAGTGCTATAACTAAGAAATTCTCGGTTTCTATGTGTACGCTTGTGGCTATAATGCTGCCCTTACTATCACCACCAACAATGTGCCACAAATAGTAGTAATACTCAACTAGCAATATTGGAATTTTTACATTACTATCATTTACAGTCATAATTGAATTCCCATTCTAACTTTATCAATGCAACTTGATTTTTTCTTCATATCCTGCTAAATATGGGGAGAGAATAAATGAAAAAAATTGCTTTTCTTTTCAGTTTCCATGGTAATGGAGCCGTCTGTGTGTTTAACCTGGAAAGAATGCTAGCACAACCTGTTTTCTCTCTCTCTCACGCACACTCACACAAATATATGCATCATACACATAAGCACACACACATACTCACATACATAAGAAACATACACCACAAAAGATTATTCTATCAGATCTTGTCAAAACTAGAATAAATTTTAATACTTCTTTCTGCTTCACTTAATTTGTCTCTCAATACTGTTTCTTTTATCAGAAAAGGTTAAACCCTATCTAAATTCATGTGTATGATGAATATTTAGAAAATGAGAAAGGAACAAATGTGTCACATTTTCAAAATGTACTATAATTCTCAGGGTTATGAAGACTTTTACTTCTCTAATCACTGGGGTTTCAATAAAATTAGAAAGTAGATAGTTTTCATTCCTATTGTTTATTCATTATCTTGCCAATATACATTTTATGTAATTGTGTGCCATCTATTGGAAGAATCCATGTAATTAGTCAGATAATGGCGTACGGAGGTAATAAACTACACTATTCTTCAATGGTATGAATGAATTAGGTCATTAGTTGGGAAAGTAAATTTCTTCTCTCCTCTGAAAGGCTGAATTTGCTTTTGGAAATGTACCCCCCCCATGGAAGCTGGATGAATTTACAATTTGATTTATAATATTAATGTAAAAAGTAATTTAATTCTATACCTATGAGATTAGTGAACATCTACTTCCATCAATACCAGCTTGTTATTGTCAATAATTTGGATTTACCATTGCTGTTGTTAACTTTCATTTTCATATGTTTGTGAGTCACACTATTCTACAGTATATTTACATTCTTGGCATATATTAGCATTATCTACACAATCTTAATAACTGGTCATGACTATGAATTTTGCTAAGTAACTCTTTTGGTGTTTATGTGTACAGTTGTGTTTGAATTGCTGCGATTACTACCACCACTGTTAGTAATATAGTAAGTTACATATATCCTTGCATTTGATCCTAGCAAAAGTGAAAATATAGAAAAGTCTTTGAGAACAGTACCAATTGTACTATTTCTTGTCTCTGTCAATGACATCTTGCCTTATTTTTGTCACTCTGTTCAGTCAAGTATAATTTATAATCTATTTTTAAAAGTGCATTTTCAACAGAGAGTGAAGTGATAAACTTAATGAATAATATTCTCTGTGTAGAATTTAATCATTTGACATTCAGGACATAGTTCTTTGTTCAAAAAGGCCTTCCATGAAATCACGTTATTTAAATGTTGCCTCCTTAACTTGTATGTTACTTTAGGATATATATCAAAATGAACAGTAAATATATTATGTAGAATGAAAGCACAGAATAGTGTTTTCTCTTCTTGTTTTTGTGTTTTCAGTTTTGCAAAAGGTTTCTATGAAACTTCCAAGAAATGTGAAATTTAATTCACTGAAAATTTAAGATATAAAATATGCCCTATAGTTGTTGTATTTGGGAAAAGGATCATTTTAGAGTCGTATAATGATGGACTCATAAACTTAAGATAACATAAACTTGACTTGATGTGAACTTGTACACTTGAGATACTGGGAACCATAAACAATGACTAGAATGTCCCTGGTCCCTAGAGAAGACCTCTCAAAATTCTTGAAAATTCCATAATACCTTCTAGAATGTTCCAGGTTAGAGTGATTTCCATGGTACACTCTTAGATAGTGAGACCCTCAACTTTCCCTTTAGAAAATGGGAAAACCTCTACATATGAATTGCTCCATCTTTCTTTTTTAAATTTTGTTTTCCCCACCCTTTGCAGAAAAAAAGAGGTTGTAGGTGTTAATGAACTATAGGCTAGTGAACCCAACTGTAAGGAATTTAGTAAATATTAAGGTTTTTTTACCGAACCAGGTTCGTTTTGCCTGCTGCACAGGAGACCAATCACTGAGACGACCAGTTTGCAGCAGAAAAAAGGGTTCATTCACAAGGCAGCCAAGTGAGGAGTTGGGAGAACAAGTCTCAAATCCCCCTCCTTAAAAGTGGGGATTAGGGATATATATGGGGTAAAGGGGCAAGGTGGTCTGAAGGGTGCAGATAGATGGTTGGAGGTAAGGAAAAGCGAAGTAATTAATGATCTGTGCAGGTGTAGTCAAGCTTCATGGCTCTTCATAGGATGCATGTTCACAAAATGGGGGCATTAGCATGGTCTGAGGGTAGAGTTTTCAGCCCACTGATGTCAAAGGTCACCTATCGGTCATTCTCACAGGCCCAGTTGATGAGTCAGTGGTCTCAACTGGCCTGAACTGAACAGTCAACTCTCAGTTCCTGAAAAACAACTTAAGCATCATAACCTAGTGACCCAAGGTTCATCAGAGATGTTATCTGTAAGGAACCCAGTGAGAGTCTGATAATATATTACTTACCTACATGACTTTTAAGAATAATCATTAATGGCTGTCTAGCCACCGGTTTCAGGGTTTTTGGTATACATTTCTTCTAGAGAAATTATACCAGGTAGAAGGGACCATAATCTAGCCTTTGATTCTGATTATGCTACAATTTAACTTCTCCAGAGGTCTGTTTCCCAATTTGTCTCACAATAGCTATCGTGAAGTGAATTATAATACAATAGCAATAATAAATGCAATAATAATAATACATATAATGGGAAATAAATTTTGGAAATGAATAAAGAGAGTTTATGAGAATTTCATCACTAAATTTAAAAGCAGTGTGTTTGGGGCTGCCAGGTGGCACAGCGGTTTAGTTCACGCTTGGCAGCCCGGGGTTCGCGAGTTCGGATCCCGGCTGCCCGCCGATGCACCACTTGTCAGCCATGCTGTGGCGGCGTCCCATATAAAATAGAGGAAGGTGGGCACGGATGTTAGCCCAGGGCCAGTCTTCCTCAACAAAAAGAGGAGGATTGGCAACAGATGTTCGCTCAGGGCTGGTCTTCCTCACACACAAAAAAGAAAAAACAAAACTAATGTGTTTAATGTATGAAGGGAAGATCCCAGCCAAGGTTGAGTGAGAGCCAATCAGTGTGCTGTATGCCTTCAGATTTACAAGATTTACACATTTTCTCTAAAACGTATATATGCAGTGAATAAAGGACATTGAGGTCTAAAACCATCGTCACAGGGTATTAAAGAGTCCTGAGAACAGTGTTGTAGAAGTTAACACCCAGGCCTTAATGTAACACCCTCCACTTTTTTTCTGTTTTTGGTCTCCTGTTAATAAAGTGTGCAGAGGGAAAATGAGTCAAGCAATTTAACCTAACATAGGAGGAAACACTTGTTCTCTAAATACTCTGCATTAAAGTACACATTATTTAAACATAACGCAACAAAACGATTTTTTTCTTTTTTTTTTTACAAAATAGCTCTTTAAAGGAAAATGCAAGTCTTATGAAGGCATGAACTACTGTGTTGACTCATAGTATCACATTTTCCTAATACCAGGTATTGTAAGTACCTCTCAAAGTTTTTGAACAGTTTATTCCACATAAAATATACAACCAATATAGGTGATTCTTCTGAGTCCTACTTTACCTCCTGTTTACTAATCCAGTGCTGTCCCCATCCTTTCCTGTAATAGATGCCAAAAGACACTAAAAACTGCTCTTGCTCCGTGTAAGCTCTCTCCTTGCCCGTCTCATAATTGTATAATCGTGTAACTCCACCCCCAGGGGGATCAAAATTCTTTCCACATTAGGAATAAAATATCTTCAAGGTTTTTTCCCCAGCTTTCCCAGTAGAGATAGAATCCAATTTAAATGAGTTTTATAAGATTTCAAAATGACAATAGTTCATCTAAATCTTTTAAATATGAAAGCCCATTGCAGTGATCTCTATTTTATTGCACCTTTACTTGGTTAATATAATTTGAATGATTTGAATTTTCAAGCAGTTAGTTTAAGGAGGGTTTATTTGTAGGAAAGAAAATAGTAACCCTGAAGCAGGCTTCCTGCATTGTGCAGTGGTCTCACAGAAGCATCTAGTCTCTGTTTTAACCTCACTGAACGACACAATATGACAGTCTTAATCAAATTACGTTTTACAAAATGTACTTTTGCTGATTTCATATTGACAATATGGAGAGTTAGTTTTCTTCTACATGCCTAGAGAAGTGGAGAGGGATTAGAAGTTCTTTGTCACTATGGATAGCATGAAAAGAAAATTAGACAAAACATTGAGGCAGTGTCCATAAAGAATCTGCGTCTTGAGTTTGGCATTTTGACGGGTCCCTAACGTTGCTTTGTAAATTACTATGAATAAAATTAAGTGAGTAATAGGGCAATTCAAAGGTAAGTGATATTACTGAGGACAGAAGTAGCCCTGCAACCCCAGCTCCAGTCCTTTCTGCAAAGGGATCTGTGTGAGACCTTGGTAGGAATTACCTGGGCAGGTTTAATGATGTTGACAAATATTAAAAAGTTTTTACAGAGTTAAGACACCTTTTCACATTTACCGTTTCACTTAATCCTTTGAAAAACACCATGAAATAGGCCGGACAGCTATTATTTTAATTCCAATTTTACAAATAAGTTATTTGAGTTTCATAGTTGCACAGGATCAAAACTGAGAATGGCCACACTGGGATTGAATGCGGTTTATAATTCTACATTCATTAATTGATTCAGCAAATGTTTGATGAGTGATTAATTTATGGCTTGGAGCAGGTTATATAGTAGAAAATAAAACAGAGAGCTGTTCCCTTGAGAAGAATTTTGATAAATACACATTTTCTCCACCATGTAATACTCATTTCCAGTGTCATATGAGGTACTTTTATGGATTAGTGCCCTGAGCATCTTCCTGGTTGGCAGGCCCCTTGATTTGGCTTTGCATGAGAGAAAATAACAGAAGCGTCCTAATTTGGATTTGATGGAAGGATCAGTGAGATCCTCTCTGAGGAAGTAACCTTTAGGTTGAGAACTGAAGTTAGCCGTGTGAAAAATGCAGCAAAGGGTGTTCCAGGGGAAAGGAGCAACACGCAAAAGGCATAGTACTGGGAGCCTGCCTAAGAAAGGTGGCCAGTGTGGCCAGAGTGAAGAAAGCAAGGAAGGGGCGGACACACACAAGCTGAAGAGCCAACAGGAGCCAGATCATGTGGCCCTTGTTGGGTCACCAAAAACATTTGTTATTTAACAAAAGAAGCTGAGCAATTATTTAAAGAAGAAAAGTGATATCTGATTTATGATCCTTTTGGCCATTATGTTGACAATCTACTGAGGGGCCAAGAAGGAAACAGGGAGGGATCAGTTTCACTAATATCCACAACCCCTTGCAGGCATCCAGGTGAGAGATGGTGGGGGCTCCGAGGACCAGGATAGTGAAGAAGAGAAGTGGGCGAATGTGAAGGAAATCTTCTCATAGGGCCACATTGTCTCAAACCCTCAAGGAGGGTACTGTTCATCTTTTGTTGGTAATATCTCTGATCTCTGCAGCCCAGCCTTCCTTTCCTTGAAATTTCTGCATTACCTTGGATTCCTTAGCAGTTTCCTATGGCATCCATAGATAGGAATTACTGTTTATCGATAGTATCTCCTCTTAATTACCAATCCAACATTTTGAAAACATCACATTTTATTTGGAAAAGTATTAAAATGTAAATAATGAAAAATTAAGTTATAAACTGCTTTCAGTATAATTAAATACCATAGTCAAAGAAGATAATCATTCTTTAAATTGACTGCCTGCTGAAAACACTGGTAAGCAGGATTTCCTTCAATAGAATTCATTGCTTCACATCAGCAAAAAATGTTATTATGGACTGTCAGGTGGGATCTATAAATAGCAGTGATGTATTTTAGTGATATTGATGTAAATGGATTTATACCTTGTAATTTCTGAGCCTAATTTGCCAATTTGCATTCTTACATGGAAATCATATTTAATAACCATAGTCCCAACCCAATTCTCTGAAAATGGGATTTTGCTGCCCTTAAAATTGTATGTAATCTTTTTTGTCATTTTATATTAGGTTGGCTTTTAAAAATTGAGTTATTATAAACAAATTATAATAAAAAATTGCCCTCCTTCAGAAAGTTTGGCAGATTAGTCTATTTAAATTTGAATTAAATACCAGCATGTGGTGAGCTAAAATGCTTATCACATTTTATTCTCTTAGCACATTTTTTTAAATACTGGCTATTTCACTTTTTTTGTAATTTGTGAGAAAAAATATTATTTTTCTCAAGGGCCGTGTGTGTGTGCGTATGTGTGCGTGCGTGTGCACATATGTGTGTAAATTTAATTTAAAATAATGGACAGTGGGGTGCTTCGTGCTCTCTTTTCCTGCATTTATGGCCCTGATCACTGTGGGGTCACCACCCCATGTGACTTACCTTTGTAGCCCCATAAGGAATTCTGACTACATGCCCCAAGGCACCATGGTAAATTCAACTTTTCGGGTTCTCTAGCACCTTGGTACTTCCTGAGACACGGGGAAGGAGTTTTATATTGGCATTAAGAAACTCTGCTTTGCATTGAACTTAGCAAATTTTATAATATGTATTTGATGAATCTACAGCAGGTAAGGGATGTAGTCTTACATTTAGTATCTAGAAAAGTCCAAACCCTAGACAACTTTGTGAAAGGAGAATATAATGAATTAGTGGGAGGAATAGCCACGACTTTGCTGGTTATTAGCAGATCATTAAAATGAGTGTGATCCTGGGAGAGCTCCTGAGCATTTATTTTATCTGTAAAAAAAAGTCATAATAGGATTACTATGAGGATTAAATTAAACAAGGCATGCAGCAAAAAAACCAGATGCATAGTAATTTTCAATAATAATAATAATTATTATTGTTATTTGGTCAAGCATTCAACGTGTTACCTGGTACATAATAGCTCCTTAATTATTTTAGTTGAAGTGAAACCCAACTTAAATTGCTATGGTGATAATGAGAATTTTTGTCTCACATCACTGAAAAGTCCAGGGGTGGTGCTAGTTCCAGGTTCACCTGGAGAGGGTGCTGGGGAAAATTTCAAGCTTTCTCACGCTCTCTCTCTCTTTCTCACATGCTCTCTGCCATTCTATCTCTTTCAATTGCTTTCTGTTTTTGTCTCTACTTATTGTCTCTGCCTCTCTGTTTCTGTCTCTATTTCTCTGTCTTTTGTTGGTCTCTAAAACTCTGTATCTTTTCTCTCGTTGTCACTTTCCTCCTGCCTCTATCTCTCTGCCTCTCTTTTCTCTACCTCTTTGCATCTCTCTCTTTTTTCTCTATTCTCTAGCCCCCCATCTCCCGCCTCTACCCCGGCCCTGTGTCTCTTCTCTTTCCCTCCTTCTCTCTATCCCTTTGTTTTTGTCACTTCATCTATCCTGTTTCCCTCAGTCTTACTTTCCTTTGGGTTGGTTATAATTCTCAGCAGACTGTGATATCAGGAAGGCCGCTGACAGTTTATATGGAAATCAGGGCTGGTGATCCCATGGAAAAGAGAATACTACTTCCATATCTCCAGCAAAAACCAATTTGCCCCAATTCCCCCAGGAGTGAGTAAAGTACTATGTTTGCCCAGGTCTGGAGCCAGGAGCTTGTTTCACCCAAATCTCTTGGGACTCAAGGTGGATTGTGTGTGACAATAATAAACACTATTTAGTAAGTAACAGGGCCTGTGCTACACATTTTTTATAATCTTATTACATCCTCATAACATCTTTGAGTATTTAGAACTATACTACCCCTCCTCAACAAATGCGGAAATTGAGGTTTAGAAAAATTACAATGAAGTATCTTACCCAGGGTTTATCAAATAAGCAACTGAGCCAACATTAGAAAATAGACCGGCTGGTCCAAGCCCTGTGCTCTTAATTCCATGCATGCCACATGCCACATGCCACATGTCACAAGGGATTTAAATTCTCTGGGTCTCCATTTCTTCAACTGTAAAATGAAGTATTTCATTTAGATGTGTATACTATTTAGTATAATAATTCTGCAGTTGATCTGTGGTATATTATAAATATGTTTAAGCATCCTTTGCTCCTCCCTAATTGCTCTCGGTTCTCATTTGTTTTTTTATAACAATGCATTGGATTTTATTTAAGCCATTATTTCAGATCTACCAGAGCTCCCAGTAACATAGCCTCTTCTTGCCATTAGAGAGAAAGTTAGCATTGGTTGCCGCTGTGCACACAGAGAAAGTGTTGGCTCCCCTAACCAGACCCCAGCCCCACTCCTATCTTGCCTTTAGAAATGGGGGGTTGAAGTCTGAAGACTTCTCATTCTCAACAACATGCCAAATCACGTCTTTGTGGTACAGTTGAAAAACATAAGAAGTAGTGGAGTAGCCCTTTTTCCTTTGGATATTTTAAATGAAAGTTGCTACAGGCACAAATATTTGCATCTGTCCTGTACTTAATTTTTTTTTCTAAATCTGTTTTCTGATTTTTGTTTCTTGTTATTTTTCTATTTCCTTTTGGGAGAACCTCTAATTTATTCTCCAGGTTGATCTATATTTTTTATTGTTTTGTATACTTTAACAATAATTTGAATTTTCTCTCTTAAAATATCTTTATTGTTGCTGATATTTTGTTCTAATGAATTGAAAGGAGAAGTTTCAAATGTCATAGTTTTCCAGTTACGTGACTTTTAGTCAATTTTGTGCAGTGCAAGTTTAGAAGAGTATTTTTTTGACTTTATTTTTTTAGAGTAGTTTAATGTTCTTAGCAAAATTAAGGAGAAGGTACAGAGATTTCCCATATACCTCCTGCCCCGACACACACTCAACTTTCCCTGTGATCAACATCCCCCACCAGAGTGGTACATTGGTTACAATTGATGAACCTATTTTGACACATCATAATCACCCAAAGTCCATGGTTTACATTAGGATTCACTCTTGGTGGTGTACATTCAATGAGTTTGGACAAATGTATATGACATATGTCTACTGTTATAGTATCATACAGAGTATTTTCACTGCCCTGAAAATCGTCTGTGCTCCACCTTCATTATTTGTTGCTTCCCACCCTTCCCAACCCCTGGCAACTACTGATCTTTTTACTGTCTCCATAGTTTTTAGAAGCAGATTTTTGTTTGTTTGTTTTATTGATACTGTTTTTTATTTCTTCCAGCAATGGATGCAGCGTGATTTAAACTTCCTTTATCAGGAAGTTAAGTAAAGTTATTTTTATTGTTAAAACTCCATTTCAGGATTAATTCTCCCAAAGGAGTCTGTGTCACAACTCTGATGTAATTGCTGGTGCTTATGTCATTGTTCAAAAATAGAAACATTTTAATATTACTCTTTGTTGATTATTATTTTGTTTTCTGAAAATAATCTGTTAATTCAATAGTAGTTTTTAAATATTGTTTTTACAAAGTGTGATATTAGTAGTAATCTGACATTTTTTAATTCCAAAATCCACATTTGAAGTGCTGTTAAGCTCTTATCTGAGACATGATCCCACAGCGCCCTCTGGGTGGGCTTTTCACTGAGTCAGAGTAGTCTTGCACAGATACTGGGGACTCAGTGTTGGCCCCTCCAGCTGCTTTATTAGAGTGCTTATGAGCCCAATTTCTTTGGCTTCTGAACTGTCCTTTGAAGGTTTGAAGATGGTCTGAAGAATGGTAGTTAAGAGTCCTTAGGATGTTAGTTTCTGGTAAAACATTTTGCTACAAGAAAAATGAAAGGAGATTTTTGCCTAATTGCATGGTACTACAGAAGCAAAATGAGGAATAGTTTTTATTTTCTTAATTTTAATAGCTAGAGTATAGCATTCTGGGAGAATGAAACCTCAAGTCTTTATCTTTCTTTGAAAAAATGAATATTACTTATTGACGATAAAAGGCAGATAGTGTAATATAAAGAAGACCTGGACTCTGCTGCTCCTTTTGTGTGTCCAACAGAGTCTTAACTTCCACACCTTTACTGACACATGAGGGGGCTGAAGGTCTGTTCAAGGACTGACGTTATTAGACTCTAGTTGTTTTTATTCATCCAAGATATACTTATTTGCTTGCTGCTGTCACATCCTTTGGTGAATTTTATGCAAATTTGAATTATGTAAATTTGAAATAGTGTAATATACAATATTTTTGTCTCACTATGTGCACAAAATTTTTAATAGAGTGACACCCCAGATTAACTTTTTACTTGCTAAGGAATTACAAAATTTCAAAGATAGGTGGTTAATTTATTTGTATACTTTGTTTATGATATTCCATGTGGCAATATTGCTTTGGCTAGTAAACCAGTAAAACTGTCATTGGCAATCAGGATTCATGTGAATTAACAAGTTTTGAATTGGTTGAGGTCTGCAGGGGTGCATATCTTGCATAAAATGTGAATACCATGTACATTGTTGTACAAAATATTCTTAATACAATGCATGGTTTAAAAAAGGTAACTTATTCATTCAACAATGTACCTGAATTGTATAAGATGCTGGGAACACAAAAGTGAATCAAACAGATACAATATCTTCCCTCATGAAGCATGCAAGATAGTGTCACTAAGTGGCATTTGGGTAAATATCTAACAATCTACTCTTTTCAGTTTTAAAAATAAACTCTCTCTATTGAAATAAACTTGTTTTAACAGAAATATGACCAAGCCAAACATTTTGATATTTCACAGAGGCAGGCTAGAAACTCTTAGGAGGAAAAAATGATCTTCGACTCAGATGTGACTTGGTAAGTCAGAGAGTATAGACATTCAATGGAAACATTAAGCAAATTGCAAGTAAAAGCAAACTTGTATTTCAGTCATGGTTGACCCCTCTTCCTCTACTACTTATTGTCCATAAACCGAACTATATAATTACATATGGATGAGTTTGGAATGTATCTGTTGCATCTCTCTGTAGTATCTTCTATTCCCTGTGGTTATGGTCTCTTATGAGAGCCATTTGCAAATCATTTTTTCCCACATATTAGAAATGTGTGACAACTTTAAGTAATAAGAGAGTATTTCCCTCCTAAAATAGTTATTGTTTGGAAGATAGTATTCATAGCACCTAGATTATATGTATTCTATTTCTCATAATGTAATAATATTTTGTTAGAGTGTTAGAGAGTTAAATTAGAAGCTTTGGCTGAGACGTATTATCAAGGCAGATCTTGCCTAGACTTCCTTCAGAGAGAACCCTGCTGTGACTCAACACCCCCTATTTCTGGAATGAGAAGAGTGCAGGATGCCATCTCCTACCCCAAGCCTAGTGACAGAGTCTTCAAGGAGAACTCTGCTGTGCATTCTGATCCCCCACCTTCCAAGGAGTGCTGTCCTCTTCACCTCAGGATAAGAGAGAGGGGATTTAAGGAGGCTACTCTGAGGGCATAAAATGAGTCCCCTGAAGTTTAGAGACATAATGGATTACTGTCTAAAACATGCCTGAGGAATCAAAGTTGAATGCAAATGAAAGCGAGAGATGGGTGCTTTGGGATAACCTGCTCTCCCAACGTTTGTTGGAACTTCCCAAGATGAATCTCAAATAAGTCCTGTCACAGGTTGGATTCTCCAGGAAGCAGACACTGAGATAGAGTTAATTTTATTGCAAAAAGGTTTATTGCAGAGTTAACACCTGTGAAAGGAAAAGGAGAGAGGCAGGATTGATTGGTCTGGGGAAGCCATCAGTCAGCCATGCAGACCTGACCAAGTCTCTGACAGCCCAGTAGGGAACTCTGAACAGGGTGCACTTTAGAAGAGTCTCATGTTGGGTGGAAATGGCCAGGGCCTTGTACCAGAGTCTTGCTCAATCATGGGCTGGGGCCACCCTGAGAAGACTGTACCCTTGGCTTAAAAGCAGAGGCAGACCCAGAAGAAGCTGACAGCTTCCAGCTGACAGCTAACCACACTCCTCACAGATGGGCATCCAGTGCTTTGTTGGAGGGGAATCTGGGTGGGGCATCTCCATTTGTAACAAATCCCCTAGCGTTTCTGTTTATACTCATAAAAATAAATGTCCTTCATGTACTTTTAGTCATAAAATAGTCTCATTTAAGTAATTAAAATTTTCCAGTCTAGTGTAATAATTCAAAGTTCTGAATTTTCTTCATAGTATTTATTCTCCCTCCAACCCCAGCACATATTTGACTACTCTCCTTCCTCCCTTTGCTCTTTAGTTCTTCTTTCTCCCACTTGCCAGAGGTAGTTTCTCACCCTTTAGTTTAGACCCAGAGAGAAGAGGCATTAGTGGAGAAGAGATACTATTGGGGTCTCCTTGACCCACAGATATGCAATTACTGATTCTCTCTCATGAAACTTTATCTTATGATAAATGGAACTTTACTGAATGATGAAAATACTAGATGCTTTTGGTGTGTTTTCGTTAATCATAATAACTACACTGATTTGGCAGACACTCACCCAGCACTTTATTTACAAACCCTATCAAATTTTAATCCTTATGTATGAGAAACAAACCCCACTGGTAAATGGAGGGGCTGGAATTTGTGTGTCTGAGGATCCCAGAGTTCTTGTTCCTAGGCTGCCCAAAGGTAGGGTAGATTTTTTTAATGATTTCTACATTCTTTACTTTATATTTTCTTTTTTATTTTTACCCCAATAAAACTCTTGAGCTTGATTATATTTATTAATTACTGGTCTTACTATTAGTACAAATCAAATGAGTAAGTACAAATTAGCTCAGAACAAATTCAAGAAGTTTAACTTGCAATTCCCTGCATGTTTGAAAGGTAGTATTAAATATAAAAATGTATTTTTCTATTTAGGAAGATACATTTTAGCAAATTGCAAAAAGAGTGAATTTGTTAAGGAAGAAGAAGCTGCTGGGGAGAACAGCAACTAAATTTTGCCTTTGGCTGTTGCTCAAGTATGTCTATACAGTAAGGTCTCCCAGATGCTTCTTTGCAAATTGTTTTGGTATTTATCATTTGAAATAGAACATACGGTCAGTTGAAGCTAGTTCTACTTTTTCTTATGTTAGAATAATAAGTCAAGATTTGTTTGTTTTGCTATTGTTTACAAAGAACATAAATGAAATGGAAGCAAATTTTACTTTCTTTTACAATGAATATTCTGATAGGTTTTCACTTTTAATCTTAGATGATTCTCCTATAGGAGACTCTTACCATTATTAACTTCCTAAGTTATTCAGAATTCGTCTCTTCCATATTTATAATAGGTGCAATTTTACATTTTTTAAAAGAATGGTTCATTTCCCCAAATAGAAATCTGACCACTGACAATTTTAGCTACATTTTATTATGAACACTTGTCACCAGTCTCATCACTGACATTTAATTGGTTTCTTTTCAAAACCAAGAGAGGATCCATTCAACAGGTATTGATGATACTGGCACAATTCTAGGGGCTGTGGATAAAACCGTGAGCAAAACAGACAAAGCCCTCCACTTCACAGAGCTCATGTTCTAGAAAGGTGAGATAAACAATTTAAACAAGAAAAATATTTAGCAAACCTGATGATAATAAGTGCTATGGTGAAAAACAAAAAGTAAAATGTCAGGACAGAGAATACTGATGAAGTGGGAGGGGACAGTGTGTTGTAATTTTTTCTGAGGAAGATTGACCCTATACTAACATCTGTTGCCAATCTTCCTCTTTTTTCCTTTTTCTCCCCAAAGCCCCAGTACATAGTTGTGTATCACAGTCGTAGAGTTGTAGCTCTTCTGTGTGGGACACCTCCTCAGCATAGCTTGATGAGTGGTGAGTAGGTCCACGCCCAGGATCCAAACTGGCACACCCGAGGCCACTGAAACAGAATGCACAAACTTAACCACTATGCCACCAGGCAGACCCCCAGTGTGTTGTAATTTTAAGTCGAGAAGTAGTCATTGAGAAAAGAGTATTTGAATAAAGACTCAATGGAGGCCAGGAAAGAATCAGACAAATATCTAGAGGATGAACATCCCAGGCAGGGAGAACAGCAAGTGCAAAGGTCTTGAGACAAGAACTTGCTTGGCTTATTAAGAAAGAGCAGAGAGGTCAATATGGCTAGTGTGGAGTAGACAGAGGAGTGAGCAGAGATGAGAATAAAGAAGTAATAGGGACATAGTAGATAAGGTCTTGTAAGTCATTTTAGGAACTAGGACTTTTATGCTGAGTAATGTGGGAGTGCATAGAAGTATTTTGATCATAGGAGTGACAATGGTCACTTCCATTTCAGCATTTATTGAAAATATACTGTATCAAAGCACAGGAAGAAGCAGAGAGATGAGGTAGGAGGCTGTGGTAGTAATCCAAGTGAGAGATAATGGGGACCTGGACCAGCCACAATAGTGGAGGAGATGGGGAGAAGAGGCAGTTTTCTGGATGTGTTTTGAGGGTAGAGCCAGTGGGATTTCCTGATGGATTGACAGTGGAAATGAAACAGAGAGGAATCCAGCCTGCCTTTAAGATTTTAGGTATGAGCAATCAAAAAATGGAGTTACCACTATATGTGAATATCTACAATCCAATCATAATCATGTGTGCATTTGGAGTTTACTAGTCATAGTACAAAGTATTGCTAGACAAGAGAGAGAAAAACAAACTAAATTGGCTATAGTTAAGGTAGAGCAACATGAGGCTTATAGATCACCTCAGGCTGTGAAGAGAAATGAGTGATATGGCACATATGCTGCAAGAGAGAGAAAGCAGAAAATAAGCCAAGGTCAGCAGCAAGGGTAAAAGTTACTGTGTGAAGGGGGTAATCAGTTCTGCTCATGAGAATTCTGTTAGATCAGATCTTTGGTCACTTTAAAAATGACTGCTTCTCACTAAATTCCTTTCTTTTCAAATTCAAATGATGTCTTAAAATCTGTGCAGCTAATTGCTATGACATTGAAATTAAGAACAAGGTATGTGGTTGATCAGAATACTGGCATCCCCAGGGTAATTCTAGAGCACTTCCCAAGTTTGGTCATTCATTTAGCTGTTCACTGACTACTGCTTAGCAAGTAGTTCATGAGCATCACTGTGTCGGGCATGATCATCCTGGATTAAAAAGTTGGCAGATGCTAAAAATGTTACAAGTCACTTTGCTTGATCTTGGCCAGGGAAGACAGTAGCTTGGTTCCAGATGCACTGGCTGTCTTAACAAAATGGAGGAGGATGGATTTAGCATCTCAGTGTTGTCTCATACTCTAATATAACATAACAGTAATTTGTGCACACTTCTCTTACACTGTCTCCAGGACATTATGGAGAATTACATAATGCCCATGAAGTGTGCACTCTTTAGGGAATATACTGAGCATAAACAGTAGCAACAGCCTTCCCATACCCTCTATTAATTGTATCTTCTCATTTTGTCTATTTGAGATGACAAAATTTAAAATTTGTGTGTATTCTTAAATTCTCTAGATATTATTTTCCTAATATATCTCTTCCATTTCTCTGATTATATTATATCATATCATAACTTATCCAGAGCAGCACATTTAAAAAGTGTCTAAAGTGCACAAAGATTGCTTTTGAAACAGGTAATAATTACTATGACTTTGGGTTGGTATGCTATAGATGCTCTCCTTTTTTTGTGTGTGTTAACTGTGATGGGGAGAAAGAGCATTCTCTACCCACTCTGGGTCCTTTCTGGCTGGACTACAAATTAAATTGACATGAGGCCGAATAGCAGGAGAAAATCAAACAAAGCTTTATAAAACATGTATACATGGGAGAAACCAAGGAGTGTCACTTGACAAAATGGTGGAGAGTCTCCTCTTATATAGACAAACGGTTTTGGGGGGAGTTGGGAGTGTCAGCCATGAGGGATTACAAGAAAACCATAGTAAAGTTATTAGGCGGATTTAAGGCCTCACCTTCCACATTGAGAAGTTTCTAGAAATGAGGTCATCCACCCCTCTTCCCAGTACAGAGGAGGAGATACCTTTATAAATGGAGATTTCCCTTACAAATGTAAATGTATGGTACACAGAACTTTGGTAGGAATGGGTGTAGCAAAGACCCTCCCAGTCTATCGATACCCAGAGTCATCCAAGGTAAAGGCCCATCCCAAATCCCTTTAGAGAGTTGAGGGGGTGAAGATCAAAGCCTCCTTCGGAGCAAGGTAGAGAGAGACACATCTTGAGGTGGCCAATTCTGATCCCCCACGACTGTTTTGGTATATTTTTTCCAGTTTTATTGAGATATAATTGACATATAACATGTGTAAGTTTAAGGTCTACAACATAATGACTTGATATATGTGTATCATATATCTGTATATATTGCAAAATGATTACCACAATAAGTTTATATAACATCCATCACCTCACATAGTTACAGATTTTTTTCTTGTGATGAGAATTTTTAAGATCTACTTTCTTAGCCACTTTCAAATATACAATACAATGTTGTTAACTATGCTCACTATGCTGTACATTACATCCTCGGAACTTGTTCATTTTATAACTGGAAGTTTGTACCTTTTCACCCATATCCCCCACCCGCCACTCTCTCCCTCTGGCAACCACCAGTCTGCTGTTTCTATGAGTTTGTGATTTTTAGACTCCACATGCAAATGATATGATACAGCATTTGTCTTTCTCTGTCTGACTTATTTCTCTTAGCATAATGCCCTCAAGGTTCATTCATGTTGTCACTAATGGCAGAATTTCCTTGATTTGTACAGATGAATAATATTCCATTTTACATATACCACATTTTCTTTATCCGTTCATTGGGATGAACACTTAGGTTGTTTCCATTTCTTGTCTATTATAAATAATGATGAATGTGGGAGTACAGATGCCTCTTTGAGATGATAGGGATTTAGTTTCCTTCAGATATATATCCTGAAATGGAATTGCTGGATCATATGGTAGTTCTAGTTGTAGTTTTTCTTTTAACCAATTTTTTTTGTTTGTTTTTTTTGAGGAAAATGGGCGCTGCACTAACATCTGTTGCCAATCTTCCTCTTTTTTTTTTTCTTTTTTCTCTCCAAAGCCCCAGTACATAGTTGTGTATCATAGTTGTAGAGTTGTAGCTCTTCTATGTGGGATGCTGCCTCAGCATGGCTGGACCAATGGTGAGTAGGTCCGTGTCCAGGATCCGAACCGGCAAACCCCGGGCCACCAAAGCAAAACGCACAAAACTTTTTATTTTTTTGTAACTGCTATGCCACCGGGCCGGCACCTCTCATTGTAATTTTTTGAGGAACCTCAATACTCCCTTCCATAGCGGCTTCACCAATTTACATTTCCTCCAACAGTGGACAAGGGTTCCCTTTTCTCTACATCCTTGCCAGCACTTACCTCTTGTCTTTTCATAATAGCCATTCTAACAGTTGTGAGATAACATCTCATTGTGGTTTTGATCTGCATTTCCCTGATGATTAGTGATGTTGAGCACCATTTCATGTTGGCCATTCGAATATTTTCTTTGAAAAAATGTCTATTCAGGTCCTTTGCCCAATTTTTCAATTGGGTTGTTTACTTTTGGCTGTTGAGTTGTATGAGTTCCTTATATATTTTGGATATTAACCCCTTAGATATGTGGTTTGCAAATATTTTCTCCCATTCTGTAGATTGCGTTTTCATTTTGTTGATGGTTTCTTTTGTTGTGCAGAAGCTTTTTAGTTTGATATAGTTCCACTTGTATATTTCTATACATTAACATTGAATTATCTGAAAAATAAAGAAAACAATCTTATTTACAATAGCATCAAAAACAATAAAATACCTAGGAATAAATCTAACCAAGGAAGTGAAAGATCTGTACACAAAACTACAAGACATTAATGAAAGAAATTGAAGAATGGAAAAAAAAAAGAAAGATATTCATGTTCATGGATTGGAAGAATTAATATTGTTAAAATGTCCCTACTACCCAAGGTCATCTATAGATTCAGTGCAATCCTTATCAAGATCCCAGTGGCATTTTTTTTACAAAAAAAAGAAAAAAACAATCCTAAAATTTGTTATAACCACAAAAGACCCCAAATAGCCAAAGCAATCCTAAGAAAGAAGAACAAAGCTGGAGGCATCACTCTTCCTAATTTCAAACTATATTATAAAGCTATCCTAATCAAAACAGTATGGTGCTGACATAAAAATAGACACACAGACCAATGGAACAGAATGAAGAACTCAGAAATAAACCCATACATATACAGTCAACTAATATTTGACAAGGGAGCCAAGAGCACTCAATGGAGAAAAGACAGTCTTTTCAATAAATGGTGCTGGGAAAATTGTATATTCACATGTAAAAGAATGAAACTAGACCCATATCTTGTACCACTCACAAATATTTATTCAAAATGGACTGAAATGTAAGACCTGAGACCATAAAACTCCTAGAAGAAAACACGTAAAGCACAAGCAACAAAAGCAAAAGTAAAGAGTTGCTCTTCTTGTTAAAGTCGATTTTTCATTGCTTAAAAGTCATATTCCTTGTTAAACTACCAAAAATTGCAGAAAAAGTTGAAAACTGTGAGCAGGCTGTTGAGAAGAACTCAGACTTTGGAGTCCTACACTCTTCCCACCTTCACCCTCTTCTTGCCAAGGAAGGTGCAGAAAGCTGAGTATTGTGCACACAGGGCAGAGACTGCTAGATTTGGTGAAATCAAAAAGAAAGGGACAAATTGGAAACATTATTTATAAAGCATACATCAGCAAAAGGCTCAATTTCTTAAAAAAAAAAAAAACTTTTAAATCAAGAAGAAAGGCAGTAGAGGTGGAGGAGGGTAGGCAAAGGCAGTTTGCTTGTTCTTTGGCCTAGCAGCTCCACTTCTGTGATATAAACCTGAATAGTGGCTACCTTTCAAGAATGAGATGGAGAAGGGACTTTTCCTTTTCACTTCATAATCTCCTATTTTGTTTAAATTCTTTATTGAGAATATGATTTACTCTCTTTGATTATTTAAAGTTTTTTAAATGAAGGAAAAAAGACCATATTCCCCCAAAGTGCCCAGCACAGTGCTGGGTTCATATTAGGCAGCAGATAGTATCCCAGAGCTTGATTCCCGGGAGAGAGAACCTGCCTTTTGGGACTTTAGTAGTTAAGTTTTTAATCCTACCTTCACTTAAAAGCAGTCATGTATAGAGAAAAGAATGCAGATTGTTTTTTAATCGAGGGGTCATTAGTATTGCTAGTGAGATATTTATTTTTAGAATCACTTATCCTCTTGACCCTTAATTTGTGGTACTATTTGACTGTTAAAAAATGGCTGTGAGAGGATGATAAGTGAGATAAATATTATTAACCTGAACTTGATCTTTCCTTAGCTCCTGTGATATGCAGTGCTACTGAACAAAAAGATACCTGTTTTAGTAGGTTAATTTCTGCCGAAGAGAGAGCTGCTGGAATTTACATTTGCTTTGTATTTAAGTATCTGTAGGAAATGACTTTAGATACTCTGCCTAGGAAAAGGGCAGAGTATTAATATTGTGTAATCATCCTTTCCTTTCTGTCCCCAGAACATTTGTCCCTGAAAAGGATTCGGTGATAGTGAAAAAGGCATCTCTTTATGTTTATCTCCTTGGAAAGTTATAAGGCAGTATTGCTCTATTACTGTCTAATAATAATACTGCTGATTGTTATTAAACTTGAAAATATACTTCTTAACTTATAGGGTGACTATGCTATTCTTGGTCATAATTACAACTTTTAAAAAAAAGCTCGATAAGCTTTCTCTTGTATACAATCATGAACTTATATTTAACCAACAGGAGCAAGTAATGTAGAGATTTTGCATGCATAGATTCATACCCTGCATGCAGAGATTGGGAAAGACTGAAGTGCATCAAAGTCGTAGTGATGCTGTGAGCTAGCTGATATTTTTGTAGGGACTCTCTACCCTCTCCTCCATAGTTCATTGTTTGACCATTTCCGTCTTTTATTCCTTTGCCAAATGAATTCATTTCCCTCTACATCTGCAATAGAAGACAATGAATGCGCTGCAAGCTGGATAGGGAATGTTTATCTGCACTGCACTATGCAATATGGGCATCATTCTTGTGGTTAAGAGTGAAGCTTGGTTTTTGGTAGAATTATAACAGAAATTATTAGGAAAGAAGAAGCAAGCATCGTCACTATGCTTTTCTTTACTTCCCAGTCTTTTCTCCTTTTCCACCTATTATACTTAAATTTACTTGAAATTATCAGAAGAAAAAAGAAACAGAAGCACCAGTAAAAGAAATACCAAGATTCCGAGGAATGTTTCTACAACATAATGGTTCCTAAAAAACTGTTAGAAATAGAAGGAAAAATTTGAAAAATTCAGAGATTAGAGTTATTCTCTTTCAAAGCTCTTTTTTCTCTTGCTGAGGAAGATTCACACTGAGCTAACATCTGTTGCCAATCTTCCTATTTTTTTTGCTTGAGGAAGATTAGCCCTGAGCTAACATCGGTGCCAAATCTTCCTCTATTTTGTATGTGGGTCACTGCCACAGCATGGCTGACGAGTGGTGTAAGTCCGTGCCCAAGATCTGAACCTGCGAACACATGCTGCTGAAGTGGAGCGTGCCAAACTTAACTGCTATGCCATGGGGTTGGCCCCTCAAAACACTTTTCTGATTTTGATTTACCTCTAACTAAATCTAATTAAAGATTCACCAAGAACAAGATAGCAATTATGTGGCAGATTCCATTTCCAGGATATTACAGTTATTTAGAGTATCTACTAGGATAGAATTCCAGCAACAGGACAGTTCATAGAATAAAAATAGATGATAGATTGATATATTAGTATGTACATGTGTGTGGGGGGGTGACAGGTTTGTAATTTTTTCATAATATTCTTTTTGTTTGTTTGTTTTATTGGTGTCTTAATAGTTTATAACACTGTGGGGTTTTAGTTGTACATTTTTGTTTGTCTGTCACCTTGTGGATGTAACCCTTCACCCCTTGTGCCCCCCCACCCCCCTTCCCCTTGGTAACAACCAATCAGTTCTCTCTGTCCATGTGTTCACTTATATTCCATATATGAGTGAGTTCATGCAGTGTCTGTCCTTCTCTCTCTGGCTTATTTCACTTAACATAATACCCTCTAGGTCCTTCCATGTTGTTGCAAATGGGACAATTGTGTCTTTTCTTATGGCTGAGTAGTATTCCACTGTATGTATATACCACATCTTCTTTAACCAATCGTCAGTCGAGGGACACTTGGGTTGCTTCCACTTCTTGGCTGTAGTGAATAATGCTGCAATGAACATAGGGGTGCATACGCCTCTTGTGATGGTTGATTTCACGTCCATTGGGTAGATGCCCAAGAGTGGGATTGGTGGATCATACGGTATTTCTATTTTTAATTTTTTGAGGACTCTCCATACTGTTTTCCATAGAGGCTGCACCAGTTTGCATTCCCACCAGCAGTGAATGAGGGTCCCCATTTCTCCACAACCTCTCCAGCATTTGTTGTTATTTGTCTTTGTGATTATAGCCATTCTAACCAGTGTAAGGTGATATCTCAGTGTAGTTTTGATTTGCATTTCCCTGATGATTAGTGATGTTGAACATCTTTCCATGTGTCTATTGGCCATCTGTATCTCTTCCTTGGAAAAATGTCTGTTCATATCCTCTGCCCATTTTTTGATTGGGTTGTTTGTTTTTTTGTTGCTCAGTTGTTTGAGATCTTTATATATTACTGAGATTAATCCCTTGTCAGACAAACGATTTGCAAATATTTTCTCCCAGCTGGTGGGTTGTTTATTCATTTTGATCCCGGTTTCATTTGCCTTGTAGAAGCTCTTTAGTCTGATGAGGTCCCACTTGTTCATTTTTTCTTTTGTTTCCCTTGTCTGGGTAGACATGGAATCTGAAAGGATCCCTTTATGTCCAATCTCAATTAGTGTACTGCCTATATTTTCTTCCAGGAGTTTTATAGTTTCAGGTCTCACTTTCAGGTCTTTGATCCATTTTGAATTGATTTTTGTATATGGCGATAGGAGATGGTCTACTTTCATTCTTTTGCATGTTGCTGTCCAATTTTCCCAGCACCATTTATTGAAGAGACTTCCCTCTCTCCATTGTATGTTCTTTGCTCCTTTGTCGAAGATTAGCTATCCATAGGTGTGTGGTTTTATTTCTGGGCTTTCAATTCTCTTCCATTGATCTCTGTGTCTATTCTTGTACCAGTACCATGCTGTTTTGATTACTGTAGCTTTATAGTATATTTTAAAATCAGGGATTGTGATGCCTCCAGCTTTGTTCTTTTTTTTCAGAATTGCTTTAGCTATTTGGGCTCTTTTGTTGCCCCATACGAATTTCAGTAGTTTTTGTTCTATTACCGTGAAGAATGACATAGGGATTCTGATTGGGATTGCATTGAATCTGTAGATTGCTTTAGGTAGAATGGACATTTTAACTATATTTATTCTTCCAATCCATGTGCATGGAATATTTTTCCATTTCTTTATGTCCTCCTCGATTTCTTTCAATAGTGCCTTATAGTTTTCATTGTATAGGTCTTTTACCTCCTTGGTTAAATTTATTCCCAGATATTTTATTCTCTTTGTTGCAATTGTAAATGGGATTGTCTTTTTGAGTTCTCTTTCTGTTGTTTCATGGTTAGTGTATAGAAATGCAATTGATTTTTGTAAGTTGATTTTATACCCTGCCACTTTACTGTAGTTGTTGATCGTTTCTAGTAGTTTTCCAATGGAATTTTTTGGGTTTTCTATGTATAAGATCATGTCGTCTGCAAATAGTGAGAGTTTCACTTCTTCATTGCCTATTTGGAGTCCTTTTATTCCTTTTTCTTGCCTAATTGCTCTGGCCAGAACTTCCAGTACTATGTTGAATAAGAGCGGTGAGAGTGGGCACCCTTGTCTTGTTCCTGTCCTCAAAGGAATGGCTTTCAGTTTTTCCCCGTTGAGTAGGATGTTTGCTGTAGGTTTGTCATATATGGCTGTTATTACGTTGAGGTACTTTCCTTCTATACCCATTTTGTTGAGAGTTTTTATCATAAATGGATGCTGGATCTTGTCGAATGCCTTCTCTGCATCGATTGAGATGATCATGTGGTTTTTATTCTTCATTTTGTTAATGTGGTGTATCACATTGATTGATTTGTGGATGTTGAACCATCCCTGTGTCCCTGGTATAAATCCCACTTGATCGTGGTATATGATCTTTTTGATGTATTGCTGTATTTGGTTTGCCAATATTTTGTCGAGGATTTTTGCATCTATGTTCATCAGTGATATTGGCCTGTAGTTTTCCTTCTTTGTATTGTCCTTGTCTGGCTTTGGTATCAGGATGATGTCGGCCTCATAGAATGTGTTGGGAAGTATTCCATCTTCCTCTATTTTTTGGAATAGTTTGAGAAGGATAGGTGCTAAATCTTCTTTGAACGTTTGATAAAATTCTCCAGGGAAGCCATCTGGTCCTGGGCTTTTATTTTTTGGGAGGTTTTTGATTACTGTTTCAATCTCTTTACTTGTGATTGGTCTGTTCAGATTCTCTATTTCTTCTTGATTCAGTTTTGGGAGGTTGTACGCGTCCAAGAATTTGTCCATTTCCTTTAGGTTGTCCAATTTGTTGGCGTAAAGTTTTTCATAGTATTCCCTAATAATCCCTTGTATTTCTGTGGTGTCTGTTGTAATTTCTCCTCTTTCATTTCTAATTTTATTTATTTGAGTCTTCTCCCTTTTTTTCTTAGTGAGTCTGGCTAAGGGTTTGTCAATTTTATTTATCTTCTCAAAGAACCAGCTCTTTGTTTCATTGATCCTTTCTACTGTTTTTTTGGTTTCAATTTAATTTATTTCTGCTCTGATTTTTATTATTTCCCTCCTGCTGCTGATTCGGGGCTTTGTCTGTTCTTCTTTTTCTAATTCTGTTAGGTGCAATTTAAGGTTATTTATTTGGGATTTTTCTTGTTTGTTAAGGTGAGCTTGTATTGCTATGAATTTCCCTCTCAGGACTGCTTTTGCTGCATCCCATATGAGTTGGTATGGTGTATTTTCCTTTTCACTTGTCTCCAGATAGCTTTTGATTTCTCCTTTAATTTCATCAATGACCCATTGGTTGTTCAGTAGCATGTTGTTTAGTCTCCACATCTTTGTCCCTTTCCTAGTTTTTTCCTTGCAGTTGATTTCTAGTTTCACAGCATTATGATCAGAAAAGATGCTTGTAATGATTTCAGTCTTCTTAAATTTATAGAGGTTTGCCTTGTTTCCTAATATATGGTCTATCCTTGAGAATGTTCCATGTGCACTTGAGAAGAATGTGTACTCTGCTTTTTTTGGGTGGAGTGCTCTGTATATATCTATTAAGTCCATTGCGTCTAGTTTTTCGTTTAAGTCCATTATTTCCTTATTGCCTTTTTGTCTGGATGATCTATCTATTGATGTAAGGGGGGTGTTAAGATCCCCTACTATTATTGTGTTATTGTTAATATCTCCTTTAAGGTTTTTTAGCAGTTGTTTTATGTACTTTGGTGCTCCTGTGTTGGGTGCATAGATATTTATAAGTGTTATGTCTTCTTGGTGAAGTGTCCCTTTTATCATTATATATTGCCCTTCTTTGTCTCTCATTACCTTTTTTATCTTGAAGTCTACTTTGTCTGATATAAGTATGGCTACTCCTGCTTTCTTTTGTTTGCCATTAGCTTGGAGTATTGTTTTCCATCCTTTAATTTTGAGTCTGTGTTTGTCTTTAGAGCTGAGATGTGTTTCCTGGAGGCAGCAGATTGTTGGATCTTGGTTTTTAATCCATCCTGCCACTCTGTGTCTTTTGATTGGAGAATTCAATCCATTTACATTTAGAGTGATTATTGATATATGAGGGTTTAATGTTGCTATTTTATTGTTCATCTTCTGGTTCTTTTGCATTTCCTTCGTTTCTTGTCCCTTGTGTTTCGGACTGCAAATTCAATTTCGTATTTCTGCACGCTCATTCTCTTGGTTTTCTCTTTATTTGTCATGTGTGGTTCTCTTCTGGTTATTTGTTTAGTGGTTACCGTGAGGTTTATATAAGCGATCTCCTGGATAAGAAAGTACATTTTCGGATGCCTCCTTTTTCCTGAGGCTGGGTTGATTCAATCCCTTACCTCTTCCCCTCCTTATTTGTTATCTATTTATTCCAGATTGTGTCATGAATGTGTGTTTCCAGTGATGAGCTTGAATTAATTTTTGATGTTATCCAACTGTAGTTTGCTCTGGTTTAGTCTCCTTGCTTTTCTCCTTGCTGAAATCTTTGTATCCCCTTTCTCATTTGTTTTTTTTTCAGGCCTAAGGGCCTTCTTGAGCATTTCTTGTAGTGGGGGTCTTGTGGTGATGAACTCTCTTTGCTTTTGTTTATCAGGGAGAGTTATTATTTCTCCATCGTATTTGAAGGATATTTTTGCTGGATAAAGTATTCTCGGCTGAAGGTTTTTGTCTTTCATGATTTTGACTATATCATTCCAGTCTCTCCTAGCCTGTAGAGTTTCTGTCAAGAAATCAGGTGAGAGCCTGATGGGGTTTCCTTTGTATGTTATTTTGTTTTTTTGTTTAGCTGCCTTCAATATTATTTCCTTGTCACGGGTATTTTTCAAGTTTGCTACTATGTGGCGAGATGATTTTTAATCCTCTTTATATATTTAGGAGATCTATTGATTTCATTCACTGTTATTTCCCTCTCGTTCCCTAGGTTGGGGAAGTTCTCAGCTATTATTTCTTTGAACAAACTCTCTGCTCCTTTTTCTCTTTCTTCTTCTTCTGGAATACCTATTATCCTTATGTTGCTTTTCCTCATTGAGTCTGATATTTCTCGAAGAATTTCTTCATTTCTTTTTAGTCTTAGCTCTCTCTCCTCCTCTATCTGGAGCATTTCTGCGTGGCTATCCTCAATAGTGCTAATTCATTCCTTCATATTGTCAGTTCTGCTCTTTAAAGACTCCATTTTTTCCACTATCTCGTTGATTTTGTTTTTCATCTCCAATAATTCTGATTGGTTTTTCTTTATGGTTTCAATCTCTTTTGTGACAAAATCCCTGAATTTGTTGATTTGTTTCTGTGTGTTCTCTTGTATTTCTTTGAGTTTGTTTATGATAGCTATTTTGAATTCTCTCTCATTCAGGTTATCAAATTCTGTGCCTTCAAGGTTGGTTTCTGGGTGTTTGTCATTTTCCTTTTGGTCTGTAGCCGTGACAAATTGTCGCAAGGATCCGACGGGGACGGCTTTATTTTTTCCTCTCATGATAAAGTTGGTCCTGCAGTTTCCCCCTGCTGCCACTGGATGGAGATCACGAGCCATTTGCTCTGAGGCAGCTGCAGCCCCTGGAGGGATTATGCTGAAATGCCGGGTGTGTGGGGGAAGGGGTCCTCTCTTTCTCCTGCTTGACCCGGGGGTTTCCTTTCTGGCTCTCTTAGGGTGTTTGCTACACCCCCTAAACAGTCCGTCGTCGCTTCCCAGTGGGGATCTCGCGACAGTCTGTGAGAGCACCTGGATGGCGATAGTTTTCCCCGCTGTGGGCTGCCCCTCCCCTCTCTGTCTGCAAACCGCACTGTCTTTGCTGATCGATTGGAGAGGGGAAGTACCACTTCTTACCTCTCCTCCTGTCCTTTTGGGCTTCCTGTGCCTCCACTGTGCCTCCACTGTCCCATGTATCGCAGCAGGGGTTTCTTAGAAGTCCTTCGTAGTGTTTGATTGAGCTCTGTTGGAATGTGAATGATGTTTTCATTGTGTCGCAGGGGGCAGAGATTCAAAGAGGGAATCTCACTCTGCCATGATGCATTTCTACGTTCCCTAGGTACCCGGCATCCTTCCTACGATTCCGCACAGGTCACAGCACGACTCATAACATTCTTGAAGTTATTTTGTCAAATGCTAAAGAATTTTATAAGATTGAAATACTGGAATTTTGTTGCAGTCACTCTCTGGGATTGGGAATTTTTCCCCTTGGTATAAACATTTTTTTTTTTCCTAAACAACAGTTTAGGAAAAGGGATTTGCTCTGTAAGAACTTTTCTGGTGCCCAAATCTCTTTGTGATATTTGGTTGTCCAGGGTTCCCTTTTGAAAGATTCTAGATATTGGTCTAAGATGTTCAAATTCTTTTAATTTTGGTAGTTTTAAGGAGGTTGGCTAAGGTGAAATTAATCCATTTCTTCCATGTGGAAAGTGAAGAGTGTGACTGTTAACATTCTGAACTTTAGTCCAAGAGTTTTGTGCTCTGTTGGCCACATCCCTGATTGTTAAGCATCTAGATACTTGGAAGCCCTGGCGCATGAGATCTAATCGAGGCCTTTGAGTGCCTTTTCATTAAATTTGAGATAAAGCTGCTTTGAAAATAAATTGAATTTTCAACCTCTAATCAGTGACCATTTTCATGGAAACATTGAGTAATTGTCTTGCATTTAGAGTATACCCTATGAAATCAAGTTGCAGGGAAAGCTCTCTTTGTCCAACTGTCAGCATAAGATTGTCATCAGACTTCTGGAGTACAAATTTCCATATTGTGTGATGAGATATTCATTCTAAAATTTGCTCTGCCAAATTGTTCAGACATGTAATAATATGCATTTGAGACTGTGAAAAGATTTGAACTGTCACAACTGCTTTTCTTTGCCCATATTTAATTTTGAGGAGATGGGAGAGTCTCAGACCAGCAGGGAATTTACTCAATCATCTATAATAAAGCCTCTATGGCTCTTGTGTTTTCAGTGTCATATCACGGAAAGCTATAAATCATAACATGCAACTCTGATGATGGAAATTAGAAAGGCAAACAATTTGAAACTTCGTGGGCATTCAAAATGAGCAAATGGTTAGGTTTCAGAGAAACTGATTCTTATATCAAACACCTAAATGAACAGTTTTCAACCTATGTTGACAGTATTTCTTGAGGAAAGAGAAGTGGTTCTTTCAAGGCTCTTCCTAAACTCCTTCAGTGTGTAGTCCATACAGATCATTTTGGGAGGTCACCTATATGAGTCGATACATTAAGTGGTCTACTTATTTTCAGAAGAGAAAATGTATGGTAAGCTCAAGTAGAAAAATCATTTAGCTATTTCTTTAATAAAAGCAAATTAGTATTGATGAACAGGTACGGTGACTAAGGAAGATCTTAGCTGTCACAGCTATTGGGATGCTGCTCAGATCCTCACCTAAACTGTCAGTGAGCCCATCAGGAAGCTGCTCTGAGGGCTGACTGCTAACAACTCAAAGTGTCTCCTTCTCTGGACAATTGTCCTTGGCACAACAGGAGTTATCTTACCTTATCCACCAGGAGGTTATGCTTCCCTTCTCCACCCAATGACTGACTGATAAGAGGACATAGAAGGTGGCCCATTGGCTTCAAAGTGGAATACACTGTGCTGTGCAACTGACAACCATTGCTCCCCAATCAGACTGCAGCTGGACTCCAGCTGAGACTACATCAAGCTTAGCTCCTTCTGCTCTATCTGTTTCCCTCACTCCCTTCTCCCAAAGAGTGCCCTCTCAATAAGACATGTGCATGTGAACCTGCCTCTCTGCAACCCAACCCAAGACATGTCTTCAACTCTACTGTTACAGTACTAGTATCAAATGTAAGAGGGACCAGAAGTGACTAGAAAGCCATCTGTTACTTATCTCTAGTCATCACATTAACTGACAGAATGACAAAAGTAATGAGTGTTTTCTCAAAAAATATATCCTAATTCTGTAAAGATGAAGCTCAATGAAAGAGAAAGATGCAGAGAATGATTTTAAAATACTCAAGTATGGGTCATTAAATTTTCCTTTTTTCATAATTTTTTTCATTTTGCTTTTCAGAAGTCATAAAGCTATATTTAATATAGGTATAGATAAACAGCTCAGTGATAGAGATTAAATGCACAGTCATTGCAGCCTAAATTTTAAGAATTGTAAAAGTATTTCTTACATCTTTTGGGGATGCCTGTGTCTTTATAAACTATAAATTGGGAAGAGGGCAGAAAGAGTAACAGTGGTAGAAGTGATAAAAGCTTTCAGAGAAATTTTAAGGAAGCTTGGAATTAAGATTCAAGAATCTCTTTTGTTACCAGATATCATTACTACCTTCTAGATTTTAATTTGCGTATAAATTTATTGTAGCATAACATCTCACTAATAGGCATTTCCCCCCAGACAGTAATTATTCAGGCAAATCTTTAATTAGATCAAGGCAAAATAAATATTCATACACTCTAATTTTGAATTATTTGTACCTCCCATTACAATTTTAAAATGATAAATTCTCATTATAATATCAATTCTTTTTGTCTACTGGTTTTAGGAAGCCAAGCTCATCATTTTGTTTGATCAACACCCTGATACATGAGACAGGGTTTCGATATTTATTTGTTTCTGGTTGAGATATAAAGCGTTTATGTTCTAAGTTTGATAAAGTTTGTTTTTAATTTTTTAAATGATTGTGCTTTAGAGATAAAATCAATCACTTTCTTACCATGTAGGGAAATATATAATGATTACAGTTAGTAGGACAGAGTTATTATGGGGCACAGTGGTGCATTGCTGTCTTTAATTTTCCTCACTCTTCAATATAGCAAATAAACGTTACTTCATTATTTTGTATCTTGTGCGGAATACCCTAGAGGGGTTTCTGCTTGTTATAATGGCGCATATTATCTAACCATCGTTAGTAGAAACACAAAAATGTGTTCAGAAAAGGAATGTGATTTTCTGGTTCCTCAGCAGGCTCATGATGGTGACTTAACAGAATTCTTTCTCAGGAACTGACGTAGCCAACTTTGATTATAGAGAGTTAAGTAACTGACCTGAGGAAGTTATTCTAAAACCTGAAACTTATGTAGAACTATTGCTGACCCAGTGAGCAAGATGAGACATTAACTCTTGATATAAATTTTATATTAACAAGCAGTCCTCTTGCCTTGAAGACTGCCTCCACTAACTAGGTCAGAAACACAAAAATCTTCCACATTAGAGATTACTTTTTGTTTTTTTCTTTTTTAGTTTGTTTTGTTTGCCATGCTTAACTGGGGCTTTATTTATTTTTAAATGTTCAGATTATGTTAAATGTTTAAATAGGAAAAAGTCACCTATTTGGCTATCCAATCATTTATTATGCCACATGGATGATTCATCAGATCTTTTCCTGAAGATAGATTTTAATAAAGAGATAAGGGATCGAAAGGAGGCTTTTGCATGGATTTAAATGTCTGGAGAGGGGAGAACCTAGGAATTGGAGGTAGGTAGCAAGTTACTTGAGATATTTACCCTATTTCACAATTTTGCTTCATAGGTCTGTTTGCATTGTCTGTTTCGGCAGAGAGGAATAATGCATACATCATCTAAATCAACTGTTAGGACATTAGCCATTTATAATCCTAAATGAAGGGCATTGACAGCACAATTATCCTTTGCAGTACTACTGCACAGAGTTTTGCATTCTAATCTGGAAGTAAGTCACATATAATGCTGGTTATTCATTTATTGTATTTGATGTCACATAGCAGAATTAGTTTAAGAAATCACTGGAAAACCACCTGAAGTATGCACAAGTTTTCTGATGTTTATGGTTGTGCTAAAGGTCATGGAAAATGAGCAGTCTTGAAAACTTCTTTAAAGAAAAATATTGGCTTCTGAATTTAATTACAATTTAGTTCTAGATTCAAGATCAGTGTATTTTTATGTTGAAAAATACCGTTTCATCATGCAAAGCCTCTATTGTCAGCTTTGTGGTTCTATAACAAATGAGTCTACTTTAAATGAGAACTTTGAACAGGAATTTGGTGATCTCACACATTTCTTCATTTGTTTTGTTCATTAAGCAAATAGTTATTGACTGCTCACTCAATGCTCTGCACTGTGTTAAGTGCTGGGGACACTGAAGTGAACCGGAAAGCAGATCCCTGTCCTTGTGAAACTTAAGGCTTATTGGAGGAGTCAAATAAACAGGAAAACAAACAAGAAGAGTATAAATCATGAAAAATCAGCGAAGGGAGCTAATGAGGTGATATGATAGAAAGTAGTGGGAGAAGGCTACTTTAAGTAAGTTGGTTAGTAAGGAACCTGGCAGGCCAGGGGTGATAGTTGGTGTATTTGAGCAAGACCACGGTCACTGGTGCACGTGGAGCAACACAGAGTGTTGGAGTATGAGGCCAGAAAGATGGGCAGGGCCCACATCTCACAAGGCTTCGTAGACAAATGTGAGGGTTTTATTGTAAGAAGAGAAGGTCATTCATAGTTTTTAAGCAGGGAAGCAATATATATCTAATTACTGTTTTTAAGAGATCTCTCTGGATTTCTCTGGAATATTAGAATAGGGGAACAAGGGTGGAAGGTGGGAGATGCAGATGAGGTGGTAACAGTGGAAATAAATAAAAATTGATAGCTTACTGATAAATTTTGGGGAGAGAACCAGTAGGACTTGCTGAATTATAAAGAGAGGGGAAAGAGAGTAATCAAGGATATCTTCATTTTTTTCATTTGAGTGAACTTGGTGAATGGCAGTTCATATATTGAGGTGGGAGAGACTAGAGTGGAGAGAGAGTATCAAATTGGGAATCAAGACTTAGATTTGGCCATGCTGGGCTTAAAATTTGTGTTAGACATCAATATGGAGATGTCAGGTACACAACTGAATTGAGTCTATAGCTCAGAGAATAGATCAGAGTTGGAAATACATATGCTGAAATATATAAATCTTCTGCGTATATAGATGGCAATTAATTAAAGGGCCAGGATCAGATAAGTTTACTTAAGAAGACAGTGTAGGCTGAGAAAAATCTGTAATGTCCAGAACTGATTATTAAGGAACTTCATAGTTTGGAGGTCAAGTAGAGGAGAAAGAACAGTGAAATAAGACCAAGGAGTCACTAGAAGTAGGATAAAAACCAGCAGAGTGTAGTGTCATGGAGGCCAAAAGAATAGAATGTTTCAAGAAGGGGAGAGGAGGTCAGCTATGTCAGCTGTGGTTGAAAAATGAAGCTAGAGACATTGTCATTGAATTGAGCAACATGGGGTTTTGTTAGGTGACCTTGATGAGAAGTTTCAGAATCATGGTAGACAGACATCAGTTTGGAGTGTACTGAAGCATGATTGGTAGGAGCAAAAGAGGACAGAAAGAAAGTTAAGTCAAATCTTTTAAGGGCTTTTGCTTTGAATCAGGGAGAGGAAAAAATGTTGCTGGAAAGAATATGAGGTCAAAGGAGATACATATCTTTTAAAGATCCAAAACTCTTAGCCATATTTTTACATGCTGATTAGAATGACCTAATAGAAAGGAGAAATTCATGACACAAGCAAAAGATATCGTGCAAGAGCAAAATCCCAGAGGAGACAAGGGAAGGTGGGATACAGAGCACAAGTGGAGAAATTGGCCTTTGGTAAAGGAAGGAACTCCTCCTCCATTGGGACAGGAGGGAAGGCAGAGAGGATGGGTACAGATGCAGGCAGATTTATAGATTCAATGATAGGAAGATGGGGAATCCTCATCTCATAGCTTCTA
The DNA here is from genome assembly GCA_031878705.1 of Tapirus indicus. NCBI lineage: Eukaryota > Metazoa > Chordata > Mammalia > Perissodactyla > Tapiridae > Tapirus > Tapirus indicus. The sequence continues at coordinate 47,609,907 of CM062925.1, forward strand.
TCTTCTCAATAAAGTAAAAAGTGTAATTATTAGCTAAGAATGAGTAGGGGAAGGAATTGGGACAGTTTAGGGGAGAAGAAAATGTGTTAAGTAATCATTTTGGAGAATAGGAAATTGAGTTTATTAGGAAACATAAAAGAATTTCCTGGCAATTTTGAGTGCCATGTGATGATTATTGTTGAGAAACTAATGTGGAACCAGTCAGCCCATTGTGTGATTTCTTCCAATAATATTAGATGCTCAAATACAGATGCAGAAAATTGTGTTGAAACTGGGTCAGGGTTTTTCTGGAGTGGCTAAGATGTTGGAAATATTTGTAAGACAGTGACTATAGTGATGGACCATAGAATTAAAGCCATGTAAGAAAATAAGTGAAGCTAAGAGGATGGGGATGGGCAGTGAAAAAGTAAAAGCATCAGAGAAAGTCATTATGAGGTAGTTGAATTTATGAATTATGTATTTGAGTAGATGGAAAGGGTAAGAGAATGTAGTCAGAGTAAGATACCCATATGCAAGATGAAGGAGGTAGAATATTTCCAGGTGAAAACTAGGACTAGGATATTATTATAGAAGTGGGAGGCTGAGTAAAGGAATAGGAAAGGGTTATTAGAGGCGATGAAATCAAAGAATTAAGACGTCAGAGTATTGGAGGGTCATTCACAGGATATTAATGTCACCCAGAAGGGTGACCGAGAAGATACTAATGTTGTCAATGAATGACCCAAGTTTGATTAAAAAAACACTAGTGAGAAGGTTTGGTGGATGGCATATTTGGGTGGCATAAGGAAATAAAGTTTTCAGTGGGACTAAGTGAATTACAAATGGCAAAACAGGTCAAGAACACTCATTTCTGGTTCTAGGCACCAAGGCACATATAGTGTAAAAGAAAATAAAAAAGCTTTCACTAGGGAGGACTGGTTAAAGAAAACAATGTACTCAGGGTACATTCAAATTTGGACTATGACAAGATGAAGGAAGTATTCAAAGAAGAGACTGAGAGTAGAAGAAAGTTTAGTGTCATAGGCATGGGGTTTTAGAGGACACATTAATGTGTTTAGAAAGGAGTAGAGAAGTGGAGAATTAGACAATGTGCAAAGAACAAACTGGGGGTGAAAATCTGAGTGGTAGTGAGTGATATGATCTGGGAGGTTTGCTTTCTGCTGGTGGCCAGGGATGTGGGCAAGATGAAATTAGTCCTGAGAGCATCAGAGCAGAAGCAAGACTAATCAGTTCTATCTGTGTGTGTGAAAATTTATCTGATGTAGAGGATTTGGTGTTCTGCGTGGGAGTGTGTGGTGATGCCATGGCCGTGAAACCACTGTTACCAACTAAGGATGCGGAAGCGTTGTGCATTCCTCCTTTAGTTTGCCTCAGTCTGAGTCCTGCTAAATCTGGTGAGTCTGAGATAGAAAATATGTCACTCATGTCAGCAAATGTGAACACCCTGTGCATCTCAAAGTGGGTAAATGTTCCCAATCCTGCCAAGGTGTGCTTCAAACCTGATTGATATGGAAAATTCCCTGTGCTCACTGTCAAGGTAAGGAGCGAAAGGAATGAACTTCCATTGTGATCTAACTGTGCTGGGCTCTCGACAACCTCGTCTCATTTATTGTGATTTTCAGTCCACTTTTCTGTCCATTTTGTAAGCAATAGTCTCAACTCAACGAAGGCTAAAAAGGCTAGAAAGTGGGAAACAACCGTTGTAACTCATGTCATTATACTAACGTCTTTAAAACTACCTTGTTAAAGGGGAAAAAATACTGGCCCAGGGAGGTCACTTTGTTATTATCACATTACATTTAAGTAGAAATGACACTACATTTGGAACTCAGATTTCTTGCATCCTAATCTTTTTGAAGGTTAGGAAACAATGTAGCATACAAATGAAGGTGAACTACATTATCCATGACAAAAATTAAATTGGTTAATAATTAAATCCCATGTGCACTATGCTATTCTTTTAGTATAAGCTAAAGTAAATGGTTAAACTTTGAGGAGATGCTGAGAAGGATGTTATCATGAAAAAAAAAAAAAAAAAACCCTGTCTAGTAATTAAGATGCTTTAAAACCTGACATTTTCACCATGACTTAAACTAGTAGGCTATAGATTTGATCTTGTGGTTTCCTAAATATCTATTATCCCAAATATCCCAAATACAACTAATTTGAGGGAAGCTGTATCTGAAGATACAGTGTTAAATATGTCATATTTCCTGACTGAAATGAAGTTACCATCTAGTAAAAGATACAATCAACTGGCAATTACAACACCCTAACCATCCTATGTTGGAAGAACTGGGAGCATAAACCTGGGGGCAGGGTGTCAGGACAGACCTTTCAAATGAATGGAGATCTAAGCATCAATAAATAATTTTCACAGAGACCTCAGCATGAAATCAGAATTTCAGTTTTTTAATTTAGTATTAAAATGTCTGTCTAGAAAATCAGACTTTTGTGACCTCTTAATTGATAGCAAATTAATTGTAAATAAGTTCAATGTATTCAGTTGTTATGTGCTTGGAAGAGATTAGATTTTAATTAATTATTAAATTAATAAATTATAAAATTAATTAATTAAAAATTTTAAACATGGTATTGTTTTTCCTATCCTATTTCAGTGGATACATGTATTTTTATATCTTCTGTAAATATAGGAAAAATAAAGAAGTCAAATTTAAAAGTATACTTAGAAGTTGCAAGATCTGGTTCTGCAAAAACCTTAGAATAATAAAAATAGAAGAGAAAATATTTTCAGTTTTGTCTTTGACCAATGTAAACTGTGTTCATATTCAAGAATACATAGAAATTGCCTTAACTCACCTCACCTTTTATCTATTTCTCCCTTAAGATTTAACTACTTTTAGGAATAGTAATGACTCATTCATCCAACAATATTTATTTTTCAACTACTGTGTTTAACGTACCATATGAGCTCTGAGTGTGAGTTCAAGATAAACCAGACAGGAGCTTCCAGCCACAAGGATCTTACAAATACACCATGACCAATTACACACAAGTGAAATACTACATTACAGGGAAAAAGTGTTTTCCTAAATGTGTGAGATAGTAATTCATTGGCCACCCAGAGATCATCATCATCCCTTGTTCATCATCCAGGTTTTTTCCTGGACCAGATCCCACCTTTATATAATAGGAAAATTTCTGTTGGGTACAATTCACTAGCTGAGATAAAGTTCAAAGAAGACATACGTCTTGCATAATATATTCTAAAAAGCCTCAATAGAAACATTCTGAACTCTTACTAATGCCAAAGCAACAATAATATCTAATTCCATTTGAACTATAAAAACCAGGAAATAAAGACCAATACTTTATATTTTCATCACTTTTCCCTTTTGTCATTATCTAATCAAATCACATAGAATCCTACCATGACATTATATATATATGTTTTAACTATTTTTGTAAATTCAACTTTTAATATAACATTTCAGTTTTTGTAATCACTGAGCAGAGTATATTGTTAGGTATTTTTCTTTTGTTTTAACTTGCAAATCTTAGAGGTGTCCACATTTTTCTTTCTTTTTTAAGTGAAAATAAATTATAACCTTATCTCCTTTGCAAATGTGTGGCTTGGAAAAAAACAGGAAGCAAAGAGAAAAATAGGAGGAAAAAGAAAAAAGTATGAGTTTTTTTTTTAATATAAAGTGAAATGTGTAGCTACTCCCTGGAATATGTTCCTACCCCTCGATGAATATTTCTATGTACTTTGTAATTTCTTGTCCTTATTTTATCTTATAGTTTATGGTGTTCAATGTTTGTCTCTGAAAAATGACCAGTCTGTGTATAATTATTTCAGCTGATGCAATTCTTCTTGTGTACCCTCGATTATATGGAGCACAGCTTGAGGTAGAGGCAGAATTGGGTGGACGGAGCCATGTCTCTGCAGGTCTCCAATGGACTCCTGTCTTCAATTAGGGAACACACCACATCCAGATCTAGGCAAATTACTCTGGCACATTTCTCCATTTTTTTCTCTTTCTTTTCTATTTTTCTTCTTCTTCTTTGCTCTTGTTATTTATCTTTTCTCCGAGTTCTTCTTTTTCCCCAATCCTCTTCCAATGTGTGAGTAAGATGATGAGGATGGATACTAAGATTTGGACTGTGAGTGAAACCCACTTTTCACCCAGTTTTTCCCAAAAGTTGTAGGAAAAGAGATGGGATAGTGGTTTCAGAATTGACAACGTTTGTAATTTGGCCCTAAGTCGTGAGATGTATTAATATATCTCCCAACTTTCACTTTAGAACTTGATGTAGAGTTTCTAAATAAAAAGTAAAGTATGATGTTTATTTGGCCAGAGTTGAGAATTTTGGTTTTCCTGGTTGGGAGGAAATTATCACTCCAAGAAGATATTTTTAAAAATTCTTTCATTGACAGAGACTGGAGCTTCTCTTTATGTCAGCTGGGATCATGCTTGCGTAGTACAAGGCTTCTCTTATGAAAGAAAATAATTCGTTAAAGCTGTGTCCCCTTATGTTTTGCCTACAGATAGCTGGCACATGCCATGAAAAGGAACAAGAAATCATTCTCAGATGTTCCCTTACATGTTGTCCAAAGCCAAAGGCCACCATGTAGCAGCTCCTCAAACTTAGGAAATCTAACTAGATTTCTGGGAAAAAACTTTCAACTTGTTTTATTTGACATTGAATAAATATTTTTTAATTGAAACAGGAACTGCCAAGTACTCTAGTAATAGGATAAGCTTGCTTAACTGATAAAGTGTGAGGATAAACTCCTCCACTAGGATGTGCTTTGTAAATGTCATGATAAAATGCTGTTTGATACACTCATTAATTAGTGCATAATTGGGTGGTTCTTTTCCATGGCCAACAATCAATCAATGGTAAAACATTTCCTACATATCTTTCCACTTCCTTAATTGAGATTTTCAGTAACCATACCTCTTCCTTAGCAGTTCAGATGGGAGGAGATAAAGTTCTGTCCATAAAGTCAGCACAAAGGGAGAATAAGCTGGTCCTCATTTTGCTTTCTTGGTTGGATAGCAAAATTTCTCTAAGGTTTAGATTTATTTGAATGCCTTGCCAAGGGAGTTCAAAGTAGAGCCTTTTATTTTAAGACTGTTTCTTGAACCCTTTAAAGGCATCTAGGAGCACCTTTTGTAGGTCTGTTGTGTAAGCTGTGTCTCCTTAATATTGGAACACTAAGAACCAAGTATTACTCCTAAGCCACCTGGTGTTGTATAATTTTGTTTAGCTGCTCCACAGAGGTGAATGCACGTGCAACTCTAGCAGGATTGTGTTTAAGTGCTTCTCTTTTGGCTAGTACATTCCCTTCTAGTGTTATACAAGTGCTCCCGTTGTATGCCAATTATCTTCCATCTCTTGTTAAACATTTTGTGAGAATAATTCAAATTAGCTTCCATTTGATATGTTTTCCTGTTTAAAAATAATTTAAATTTCATTTGTTGTATCTTCAAACAATATGTTATAGTTACAAGAGGGCATTTTTATTTTTTTTTATTTATTTATTTTTTTTTAATTTTTTTTTTTTTTTTTTTTGTGGGGAAGACAAGCCCTGAGCTAACATCTGTTGCCAATCCTCCCCTTTTTGCTGAGGAAGACTGGCCCTGAGCTAACATCGTGCCCATTTTCCTCCACTTTATATGGGACGCCGCCACAGCATGGCTGACAGGCAGTGCGTCGGTGGGCGCACAGGATCCGAACTCGCGAACCCCGGGCTGCCAAGCGCGGACTAAACCGCTGCACCACCGGGCGGCCCCAAGAGGGCATTTTTAAATGACACCATCTGCCATCTAGAGGAAAGCATAATGCTATGTCTACACAATTTATTGTTATGTTGTGAAATCCTGATTTAACCAACTGCTTTTTTGAGACACCAACAATTTCTAAAGAAATAATACTTTTATTACACAAAGCTAGTTGTATATGCAATCTTACCCTTTATAGAAGATTTAATAAGCACTAACATTTAGGAGCAAAAAAAAAAAAAAGGGTTTTAAAACTAAAACCCTGATAAAATGAAAGGAACATAGGCACTGGAATCACACATAGTTGGATTCACATTCTAGGTAAGAACTTGTCTCCACTATTAGGGAAATGGGAATTTGTACTTGGCCTGTGTAAATAGACTCATTTCTAATATAGACACTCATCTATAGATACAGATGAGCAAGCAAGACTCATCAAGGTTTGAAGAAAACCAACTGGTAGTATTGTTATCAAATTCAGCTGACAAATGAAATCACCACGATTTATTTATCTTTTTTCACTGTAGCATTTTTGCATTAGCAACATATGCCCATCAATAATTTAATGGCTGCATTAATTGGCATACATCTATCTTTGGGCCATTAATGCAGCTATTACAAAGAAATGGTATATTTGTATATATTATCATAGAAAGATAAACATAGTATATTAAATAGATTTTAGAATACTATAAAGTATGATCTTATTTTTGTTAACAAAATAAAAATGTATTCATATTTACAAGTAAATCCTCAGTAAAGGATCTGGAACAATGTATATCAAATTCAACAGTGATCACCTCTGTGGAGAGGAGTGGATGGGGATGGGGATGAATGTGGAGTGCTGCATGAAGGGAGGCTTCATATTATATTTTGTGCAATTTTGTATTATTTGGATTTGTTTTTAGGGTAATGCTATATTCGTATGTTGCTTTCGTAAGTAAAATATAAGGAATATAATTGAAAGTCACCAAAAACAGTAAGTTTGATTATTAAATCACTATAAAACTTTTTAAAAAGAAGCTAAAGTTCTTTAGAGACTATACATCTATCTACAGGGTCCTGCTAAATTTTGATTCTTTCTAGCCTGCTTCATTTTCCTAATCCCAGGAAGACATGTTTTTGAGAAGACAAGGAACATAGTTTACTGAACTCACTGATTAGGAGCCCACTGCGCGCCCACAGTGCTCACCGTGTAATCAAGTTATTGCATACTAGGAAAGACAACTGATGCCACATGGATGTAGTATATAATAGGTCCCAAAAGAATGATCTAGAAAATTATCATAGGATGTCATAAATTCCTGGGGGATGGGACAGAGACATTTTCTGTGAGGAGGGCATGCTTGACTACCTGGAGAGATAAGCCAGAATCAGGCATTTGAAAAAAGGGACAAACTTAGGGCAAAGATAGAGATAACTTTTAAGGTATTTTCAGAGGACAGAGATCAAGACAGATGAAATGCAAAATTGATGAAGCATTTTGGAGAAGCTAAGAGGAGAAAAGCAAGTTGTGGTAAACCATGAATAGGCTTGTTACCCAGGTGTAGAATTAGAGTTGCCAGAGGAAGTGAACAAGTGACATGAAAATAGATGCAGTACACTGAAGTGACAGAGCAAGTTTGGGGGTAGAATTGGGAATGGCAACTATTTGCGTTAAGATTTGAAAACAAAAGTGGAATGTACTAAAAGGATTAGGACAGAGCAAACTAAGAATTATACTTTGCCCCTCTCTGCTTTTCTGGGTGTATCTGTGTCATTCCTTTTTCTCTGCAGATGAGCTTTCACGGACTCTCAGTCCACACTGCTGTAGACCATCACTTCCACAGCTCCCACTCTGCATGGTGTAGCCCCATAGACAGTGGTACTGGACTCCCTCTCCCCCAAATCTCTCATTACAGAGAGAAATGAATCTGATTAGCCAAGCTTGGCTCTAGAACCCATCCAATAATCTACCAGTGAGGAGTCCTGAGCAGCTGCATATATCAGGACTCCTGTGGGTTCAACCCAATGTGTGGAGGCAGTTCCCAGAGAAAGTGGGGGGTTGAGTTGTGAACCTCCTCCATGTATTAGCTATATGACTATAAACTATATAATAGCCATTGTGGAGATTTTCCTTTTGGAACTATCATCAATAAAAATATTGCTAAGAAATATTTTGTGACAAAGCATTGGTCCCATGCCATGGTCACACCAGTTCATCATCAATAATAACAATTTTTATTTTACAGACTCCTCTGCTCTGCAAGAAAGTAAGCAGGGATTTTAGTCAAAGGGAAAACAGAGACTTCTGTCTAATCAAAAAGTGCTGAAACCAATCTTGGGAAAACTTTTTTTCTAATCTTCTAATGGAGGCTCCGTCTTTAGTCGTGGCTTTCTGCATCTTAATACTACCTCGATGTTGTAATCAGCTAATATATACAGGCTTTGATTGCTCCTTTATGCCCTTATTTTACAAATGGAAAAGCTGAAGCACTTAAGTTTTCTCAAAGCTATGTAAGACTGAGAAAAAGGGACTCATGTCAATAAACTCGTAACTTTAAATATGAGAAAAGGCTCCAATACTAGAAAGAATGCCTGGAGGAGACAAGAAGCTATAAACCATGCTAAGTAAACAATATGAAAAATTGATAATTATGAAAGACAGTGAACATGGGGTGAATTTGACAACAAACCCACGATTAACTGCCTAGCTAGTTGTATGATGATAAATATTATATGTTCAGAGGAAGGCAATACCCTAAAGATTGGACGTGCTCAATAATTTATGTATTCCTGTATAGAGACATTCTCACTAAATTGAGCAATTAAGACAGAGTTTTTTGTGAAAAGAAAAATAGCTACTATTTATAGACTCAGTCTCACAAAGGAGAATAGAATCACTAGAAGACTAAGTAAATAAAACTAAAACTAGGATGCAATCAGTTTTAAGTAACAGGTGGATAGTATGGACAGTGAGGGCAGAGCCAAAGTCAGGACCAAAATGGGTCACAGCAACTCAAAGTTATAAGGAAGTAAGAACTATAATTAAGGAGATGCTGTATAGAGTGAAAGGTAAGAATTAATGAATTGGAGGTGGGAAGCCCAAATAGGCAGATCTATAGAAGGAGTCCACAGAGCAGAACTGAATCTGTTAATAATGCCAATCATTCATCATGTTTATGATTCTCAGATCCATAGATACTGCCCTGGTTCCAGAACTATCTTCCAGTTCCTTATTGTGAGACTAGGCTTATGACATCTCTTGATTGTGAACTTCCGTGTGACTCCATCACCTTTATCACCTCACGTGTTTCTTTACAATGACTCCTGTACTAGCCTGAGTGAGTCTCTGTTCTTTATAACTAGAAGAGCCTCAGAATAGGTATAGTCAATGTCTTAGTCACGTTGGCCTGCCATAGCAAAATACCATAGACTGGGCAGCTTAAACAACAGAGTTATTTTTCTCACGGTTCTGGAGGCTAGAAGTCTGAGATCAGGATGCCAACATGGCCAGTTCTGGTGAGAGCTCTTCCTAGCTTGCAGACAGTTGCCTTCTCACTCTGTCCTCACATGGTGGAGAGAGAGAGTAAGCTATCTACTGTCTCTTCTTATAAGAGCACTAATCCCATCATAAGGACCCTACCCTCATGACCTCATCTAAACCTAATTACCTCCCTAAGACCCATCTCTAAATACTACCACAGTGGGGATTAGGACTTCAACATATAAGTTTGTGGGGGAAATAATTCAGTCTATAGTGGCCAAAAAAGAGAAAAGTTAAAGAAGGCATTGCATTTGGAGCCAGGGTGATTGGAAGAATATTAATATTAATGATGGAAATAGAGTAATTAAAATGAGTCTGTTTAGATTAGGTGAGTTCAGTTCTAGATATAAGTTTTAGTTATGTTAACTTTGAGGTGATCAAAAGCACTGAAATATGAATGCTTAATGAATATGAAAAGTTTATTATGATGTTTCAAGATGTGTCTATTTTACTCATTTTACCCAGCATTCTTTGGGACTTCTAAATCTGAGAACCTAAAACTTTCCTTTGTTTTGGGACATTTTGTTCTATTATTGCTTTACATGTTCTCCTGCTTTATTTTCTTATTCTCTCTTTCTGGAAAGCTATCTTCAAATATTGGAATCAGTCCTCCACATCCTTTGGCTTTTCTTTCGTTCTTTCTATGTCTTTGTGTTTTTAACTGCTTCTGTGAGAATTCCTTGGCTCATTCTTCTAGTTTGTTCTTCAGCTGTACGAGTTGTGTCTATTGAGATTTAAATATCAATGATCACTTTTGTGATTTCTCTGAAAACGAATTGATTCTTTGTTATGGATGTTATAGCCTCTTATTTCTCTGATGATATTAATTTACTTAATCTAAATTCTTGAGCAGTTCTGTTAACTTTGTTTCCCTATATATTAATATTTATTACCCATTTTTCATGACATTGGCTTTTCTCAAATGTCTATGTGCTCACTTTTGTAACTGAGACTCCTTGTTAGCTCAAGAAAAAGTCTAGTGAATTAGTTGAGTATGAGGTCCAGAGCCCCATGGCTGGGATATGATTAATGACTTCACATTTCTATGCCTCGGTTTCCTCACCTATAAAATGAAGGCAATTTTAGCTCCTACCTCGCAGGGAGATTTAAATAATCAATATATGCAAAATTTTGGAAGGCAATCTACCACACAACCCATCTCTACCACTCCATATGTATTAGCTTTTAATGTTATGGGAATAATGAAGTGTTTAGTATTAATAAATACTAGCTGCTAATATTATGTGACTACTGAAGCGTTTTATAGCAGCCAGACTCCAGTGATTGTGTGAGAGGTTAGACTGTGCCGCTGGGGGGAGTATACTAGTTGTTTGTCCTCTAGGTATGGGGCCTTTCTGATCCTACTGAATGTGATCAGCCACCTGGGGGCATTTCCTACTCCAAGGGGATGGGTGGGGTCTGGAGATGTGAGTGGGAGAGCATGATATCTCTTTCTCACTCCATGTGTGTGTGGTGAGGTAGAGGACTATGCAGCTACTCCAATCTGGTATCACTGCTCTTCACCCTTTTGGAATGTGTCTACCCGTGGGTCTGTACATTCTGTCATTTGTAGGGATTTATGACAAGAAAGCGAAGTGCAGCCTATGCTCTAGCCCCCATCTTGAGCAGATCCTCAATGATTGAATGTGGGTTGCATAGTACTATTTGGAAAAAAATCATGTGTTTTGACATGTCTAATTTTCTCTCAGTAGGTCTTAGTATTTGCCCCTTGTCAAAATGGTCATTTTTAGCTGTGGATATGGCAATCTACAAAAGTATTATAAAGATAAGATCTTTGTTTCCATTCTATAGTTTATGATATGTGGCTATAATGTCTAAATATTTCTGTTAATACCACAGAGTATAGATTTTCACTTGTGAGCTGAGGTTTTCATTAATAGATTTAGAAGCAAGAGTTGGAAACAACTGGAAAACATCTTAAGTCCCTGGCTTTTTTGTACAGATGAAACAAAAGAGACATGAGAGTTTCTTCAGCTGTTACTTAGATGAGCTGTCTTAGTTATTTTCATGGAATCAAATAGTGTCTTTAAGGGCAGAAAATGAAAATAAGAATATGAGAAGACACAAGAACCTTAGGAGTATCTGTATGTTCCCTCCTTATCCCAGAGGATTCTTTGGATGGGAAATCAGTAGCTCAGTAGCAGCAGCAGCAGCAGCCAGCAGCACTGTGGTGGGAGTGGACTCAATTTTCCAAGCGGGGTGCCAATGAGGCCTGGGCATTTTGAAGAGATGATGTATTCAGTGTCTGAGCTCATGCAAGGCAATGGCAGAGGCACTTTTGTTCCTCCCCTGCAGAGCTGTCATTTGTGGCAACTGGTTACCAACACCAAGAAAAGACATGATAAAAATGATGCCGATAGAAAGATTTGGAAAGGTGATGAGAATTGATGCTGATTCTCTTTCCCTTTTGAGCTCATAAGTATTAGTCTTGCCTAGAATTTGGTGCTTATTAAGATTCTCCTTGGTAGAAGAGGGGAATGCCTGTAATGCCCTACCTAAGGACTGAGGTTTTTGTGACATGCCTTGAAAACCTCACATTGTAATTTCTTTCCTCTGTACATCCTAACTTCTCTGGGTTGGATGCAATTCATTCATTGACCCAGAAAGTATCTGATGACATCGATTTGGCACTTAAACAAACTCTCTGACTCAGCTGGTTAAAGAAAGTTCTGGTTCATCAGAAACAAAAGTTCAGGGAAAAAAAGCCAACTAAAAAACTCGACCAATTCATTTGACAGCTCAGCGTTCAGTTCAATTTAAAATGTGCTGCCCTTTTGTTAAAAAGATAGCATTTCAGTTATTGCTGTTCCCATCTTTAGGCTTTTTCTTTCTTTCTTTTGCTTAAAGAGCTTCGATAGAGTTGGGTTATAACTCTATGTAAGAAAAAGGGAAATTTCAAAATTTCCTTTGAAAGAAAGAAAAGGAATTTCAAAAGGAACCAAAGGTGAATCTTCACTGATCTCAGTAGAAAAGCAAAGAATAAATGAAAGCTTGGCTTTCATAATTGATCTATTTGTTTTACAACCAGTTTCCACTTCAAAAAAAGAAACCAAGTATACACCCCTATCACATTCTTCTAAAGTGATTATTGGCCTTTATAGCAAGTAGTGTGTAGAGTAGAATAGCTTAGTGAATTGGATCATGGGTAAAATCCTGACTCAGCCCCTTACTAGCTGTGTGGTCTTGGGCAAAATTCTTAACCACTCTGTGACTCACTATCCTCAGATATAAACTAGCAATAATAATAGTATCTGCTTCATAGGATTGTTAAGAGGACCACATGAGTAAACACACAGAATGCACATAGAACAGTGCCTACTACATGAAAGCAATATATATAATATGTTTGCTATTAATATTTCCTTTAAAGGAAACCATCTGAAATTATGGGGAAGCTTAAGTTCTTGGACTAGATAAAATGAAACTATTTCTGAAGCTGTTTGTAAAAATATTTTACGGTTATGACATCATATGTGGTAAATTGCTACTAAACAACTTTCCCAATTACTATTAGGAAGCTTGGTAATTAAACAATTATTGTTTTTACCAGTGCCATTGTTTTCTGAAATTAAAATATTTTTCTTTCCTTCGGATGGCTCAATGTAAAAAATACAGAAAACATGGTGTGCTGCTTTTGGAAGGAAAATGTGTCAATAATCCCATAATACTAATATTTGTCATAATAGCATAGCTCAATATCGTTATTGTTTGTAGCATTTTTATTCATTTTCAGAGCTGATAGCAAAAAGTCACATTAAACTTTTGCATTTGTTGAATGACCAATGGCTTTTAATGTGAATATAAAAAGACTAATGGAGGAATCATTTTTAATTCTTGGCTTGCTTTCTACTTGTATCTTCTTCAGTGTTAACTCTTGGTTGATGAAGACATTGATACCACGATGTTTATCCAACCCCTCAAATTCAACATACTCCTTACTTACATCCTCATCATTTATGCTTACTTCCCTCTTTACCAACTTCCCCCTTACTCTGCCTACATCAGCACAAATACACACACAGCACCTCTGCTCACCTTCCTTGTCAGAGGTACCTTTGTTTTCCTAATCACCCAATCCTGAAGATTTAGTTACATTTGATTCATAATTTCTCTTCCTTACAGTCATTCAGCAGGCAACTAAATCTTCCTTTAAAATAGCTCTTGTTTATATTCCTTCTATTCCACCACTGTGGAATGACTCTTATTTAATCCCTTCTTTTCTACCACCTGTCATGACTCAAGATAAAATCCTCCATTTCTTCTTTCCATATTATCACTATATTTAACAATCTGCATTTGTTGATCAAATTACTTCTTATTGTCAAATCTAGATGCAAGATGATCCTTGCTTTAAAAATGTTGCATTGGTTAGTTATCTTTAGGTGTGGGTAGATGAAACATGGACATGGAATGATAAAAATCATATTGTGTCATAAAATAATATGTTTAGATTAATTGGCTAAAAGTAATTGTCTGAGAGGAAATACTAATTTTCTATTTATAGCTACTGCATTATTTTTCTATGGCTGTCATAATATATTACCATAAACTGGGTGCCTTGAAACAACAGAAACTCGTTGTCTCAGTTCTGGAGGCCAGACTTCCAAAATCAAGGTGTCTGGGGCTCTAGGAGAGAACATGTCCTTTGTCTTTTCTAGCTTCTCATTATTGCTGGCTTCTTTGGCTTGTGACCATATCTCTCTGCTTTATCTTCATATGGACTTCTTCTCTCTGTCTCTTATAACGACATTTGTCTTTGGATTTAGGGCCTGTGAGGGTTAATTTTATGTATCAACCTGACTAGGCTATAATGCTCGGTTGTTTGATCAAATGATAGTCTAGATGTTTCTGTGCAGGTATTTTGTAGATATGATTAATATTTACAATCAGTTGACTTGAAGAAGATTATCCTCAATAATGTGGATGGCCCTTATGCAATTAGTTGAAGGCCTCAAGAACAAAAGCTGAAGTTTCCTGGAGAAGAGGGAATTCTGCCTCAAAACAGTAATATAAAAAACCTGCTTGAATTTCCAGGCTGCTGGCCTGCCCTACAACTTTAGACTCAAGACTGCATGAACTCTTACTTGAATTTCTAGCCTGCCATATAGATTTTGTACTTGCCAGCTCTGACAACTGCATGAGCCAACTCCTTATAATCACTCTCTGTCTCTCTTTATACAAACACACACACACACACAATGCACACACATGCATATATATATATATATATATATATATATCTCCTACTGGTTCTGTATCACTGGAAAACCCTAATACAGGACCTGACCAGATAATCCAGGATGATCTCATCTCCAAATGCTTGCCTTACTTCATCTACAAAGACCCTTTATCCAAATAAGGTAACATTCACAAGTTTCAGGAACTTGATGTGAATATCTTTAGGGACCATTTTTCTGCCTACCACAACTAGTCTATAAATTAGGAATTCCTGATTCTATCTTAGGGGTACCATGGAATGTTAGGAAGTTTTTCAAGAGGTGAAACAATTCTAAAACAGTTATCAACACAAAATTAATTTTGTTCCTATCAGAGAATGAATATGTATGCCAGGTGGAACTTGTAAGAGAGAAGAATGTCTTAAAGTGGATTAAAAAATAGTATAATAGGGGCCGGCCCAGTGGTCTAGCAGTTAAGTTCACGCGCTCCACTTGGGGGGCCTGGGGTTCGCGGGTTCAGATCCTGGGAGCAGATAGACACACCGCTTGTCAAACCATGCTGTGGCGGTGTCCCATATAAAGTAGAGGAAGATGGGTACGGATGTTAGCCCAGGGCCAGTCTTCCTCAGCAAAAAAGAGGAGGATTGGCAACAGATGTTAGCTCAGGGCTAGTCTTTGTCACACACAAAAAAATAGTATAATGAATTGCAACTTTAAAATTCATTCATAGAGCTATTTTTGTTAATTAAATATAGAGTCTGAGTCACACTTTAAAAAAAGGAAAGTAAGGAAGTGAAAGTATTTTACAAGGAAATCCATCTTTTTACAAACCAGAAACCCAATTTCTAAATATTAGGCCTAGAGGTTAGCACATATTTTATTTGTTTTATTAATTTGCATATTTGCCAGAGTTTGTGAAGAGTTTTTTCCAGTGGATATAAGTTATTCAAGCTCTTATATATCAGACTGAAATAAATAATGATCATATTTTTAAGGTATGTATTAACTTGTCTCTGCCTGTCCAATTTTTTTAAAGCATGTTAAGAAAATACAGATTTTTTTTCAGATAGGAGTCAGTGCCCAAATGAAAAACAGATTTTGATTTAAAAATAATTTTGCATTCAGTGGATAATAAATAGCTCCTGGATTTTGTTGAGTGTGGGTTCTTTAACATTCTTTTCTTTCTTGCATTTCAAAATCTCCTTTAAGATTCAACAGAACTTGGTCTTCTTTATTAAATGACTACATCTGTTTTTTTTATTTTTTAATTTATTTCTCACCTTTTTGAAACAGCATAAATTTTAAAGATTTTCTTATTATATTCAAATAACCTGAGCAATAATTTTGTCAATATATGTCTACTGGCCTGAATTTCTTCAGATATCTTGTTTAGAGGTGGAGAGAAGAGCTGAAAGTGAAGAAAAAACAAAAAGACTCTTAGCATAATTAATAAGCTCAGTGACTTTTAAAATAGCCTTTGGAGCTCAACTTTTATTTGTACTTATGCACTGATCGTCAAAAGGTTCATAAACTTGGATGTGTTTCATTAGTACAATTTCTACTGTAATAAAGTGTGCTTCATCTGATCTATTATTGTTAGGACATCTCAGACATACATCTGTGTAGTAGTTTTGTATCTCTTTTCTCCCTAAATTTCTATCTTTATTCTTTGAGAACCTGTCATTGTTATTGTTATTATTATATATGTGAAGAGGGTGTCCAGTCTTTTTGTGAAATTAGTATTTTCATTTCCTGGATAATTAGGGAAGTGAGGACTGACTAGGAGGGTTCCTAACAGTAAAGTCTTTGAAGATGACTGTAGGAGAAATCACTCTGATGAAGTTTGCCTCTCAATTCAGACTCTACAGAAAGGGGAATTACAGGAGGTTTGGAATATTAACATGCAGATGTGCTAAGGAGGACTTAGAAAACAATTGACTTGGCATTTGGGCTGAGGACAATTTTACATTTAAAATATTTCCATCACTAGCCCGTAAGCTGATAGATATTCCTATCTAATTCTATTATTAGCAGTCATTCTTATGTACACATACTCTGTCAGGAACGTGCCAGGAGTTTTACACATATTCTGTCCTGTCCCCACAGCAGGCCTGTCATTTAGGTATAAAGTCCATTTTACATGGAGGAATCGAGGCTGACAGAGGTTAAGGAATTTGCACACAGTTATTCAGTGGCAAAGCCAGCACTGGAGGTGAGGTCTATGTATTGCTTCAATTCTTCATTGGCCATCTGTTTTGTATTTGGAATAAAGGAGATAGTTTTGAAATGGTCTTTACTTGCTCTGGGCATGTTTCAGAAGCAAACCTACTTCTGTGACACATGTTAAGAATTTAGAAAACAGTTCAAATAATTTTACTTAATTTGGGAAACAGATGAAAGTCTTGTCTGCTATTCATCAACCACATTTTACGTAATGAATATGTGACGTTTAAATCAGCATGTGCCTGAATCCTCATCTAGAATCAAATCTGAGAGAGTTCCCAAGGGCAAGGGCTGCTCCCAGAATTCTTCCAAATAATTTGCAGGGTCTAGAAAGTTAAGTCCAAACAAAGTCATTTACCGTGAGAAAAGAGAAAAGCTGGATCAGTTACCAGATCATCGTGCTGCATATGATACACTATTTTCCCTTCTTCTGATTCTGCTTTTGTGTTGAGTTTAATGAAATATCTTTCTGAGTAGCTGCCTAGAGGGAATATTTTTATTTTGAACAGTCAGGGATCTATGTATATTTTCTACTTTGCATACCTCAGTTTGCAAGAGCAGGGTTTTTTCCTTCTTTCCTTTACTCTGTGTGCAGTGATTTCCTGCATACGAGGTCAATAGAACTTGCTTTCTGTAACTCATTCATCTGGAAGATGTCCATTATTTCGCTACTACTGAGTCAACAAATGCAAATGCCTCAGAACAACTGAATTTATTTAAAAATCTTTTGGTTTCTTGTGATGGTTGTTTGGGTTTGCCTTTAAAATATGCCTTAGTGTTCATTATTTTGAAAGAGTAAATTCACTTTGAAGGAACAGGAACATTGTTGCTGGCTAATAACAATGTAGACATTTAGAACTGATTTGTAAAGTCCTCTCTTAACAATGTTTGAATATTCATTGACAAATTAGTAGTGGCTCTCAGCCTCTGTCTAATGCTAATAAAAAACAAACACAGGGGCCAGCCCCAGTGGCGCGTAGTGGTTAGGTTCTCGTGCTCTGCTTCAGTGGCCCAGGGTTTGCAGGTTTAGATCCTGGGCACAGACCTACACACCACTTATCAAGACCTGCTGTGGCAGGTGTCCCACATATAACCTAGAGGAAGATGGGCATGGATGTTAGCCCAGGGCTAATCTTCCTCAGTAAAAAGAGGAGAATTGGCAACAGATGTTAGCTCAGGGCTAATCTTCCTCACACACACCAAAAAAACAAACACAAAAAGCAAGCCATGTAAGTCAGTGGTCTTTCATCTCTTCCTTTCTGTAGAAAACTCTGATTTGGGGGATTTCAAGGCACTTCATGTGAAATGAGGTTGCTTGTTTGTGGTTGTGTGGAGTTCACTAAGGTCTATTCTTTGTGTGACTCTTTCCTATTTCCTAGGGAGCTTCTTGTTCTTGGGTGCATCTGAGAAACTGATGGAGATCAGACTACCAGAGACTGTCCTGAGAACCTTACTGATTCTCATAAGTCAAGAAAAGTTGGTTAAGTGTAAGATATCTAAGGTATCATTACTGTTTCACCACAGTATAAAGGATCAGAGAAAGATATATTTCTAGTCTGACATTTGATCCAATGTGTTAATATGTTCCTAAGTTTAGTGTCTAACATCATTGTTTAATCACAACTATTCATCCACTCTTCCAGTTTGGTGAGATTCCAGCTTACTAAACTGAAATGTCTGGTTCACACGGATTACCCTCCCTTGTCACATTGGTTCAGGGCCCACAGTTTTCCTAATTTTAAACAATTTTATTGTTCATGCTGCTTTATGTTGTATTAAGATCTCCCCAATGTGCTTTCAGTTGTATTGCATTAATTCATTCCCAAACACATACTGGCTTCTACCATGGAAAATAAACCAAAAATTGGACATACCATGTTTTGAGACTGCACCAACACAAAAAGTCGTGAATCTTTGCCCTCATTTCTCCATACTTCCTCAAACCAGCCTTTTCTACCACTTCTGTCACAGGTTTCTGCTAATCATTACTTCTTTTTAAATATTCCTATTCATACTTTTCTTTCATATATAATATTCTAGAGGATACATAGGTGATTATTGAATTCCTGACCAAAATCTTCTATTCCTATTGATTTCACACACGGCTATGTTGGGTGTTATTCTAGAACATTCTGGATATATCTTTTGTTACCCCCAAAATGGTAAGCATGATGGGGCCATAGAAAGCACTTGGTCAACCTCTTTCCTGTTGAATAATAAGAGAACTAAGGAGCATAAAAGTTAAGTGACTTGTCCAAAGGTCCACAACTAATTAGTAACAGAGATGAAATTTGAACTTAGGACCCCTTACTATAAATCTAGTATTATTTCTATATTGCTCCACTTTCAAAACAAAATGGAACCTGGGTGTTTGGTACAGTAGGGCTTAGTACCCCAAAAAGAACGTGAGGAAAAACCAAAGCATAGCTTTCTTCACAATGCTGTGAATTTCACCCAATCCTCAGGTAGGTAAAGCTTTACTTAGTCCACTTCTTTGTTTTTATAATTTGTATTTAACTTCATAAGTACTTTGATATTTTTAGGTGATTTTCATTATAGAATCTAACTTTTTCATGAAGAAAATAGTCATCTTCTGTGAGTGTGCTGGCTCACCTTCAGGCCAGGACAAGGCCTAAAATGCAGGCCAGAAAGTGAGCATAGGAGCAGCCCTTACAGTTATGACACTTCCCAGCACCATTCAGGATCTAGGGTCTGTCATACGCTTATGGTGGCTACTTCAATGAGGGTGTTGTTTTATCCTATGCCTGGGCTACTGCCAGCCAGGCCAGGCTACTAGATTCCTTTTCAGTGACTTGCTAATGTAAGAAATGTGTTTCATAATAGTGTGTGAGAATTTTGTGAGTCAATACTTACATTTCTTTTCCTGCCTGCATTTCATTTTTATTGTTTTAATATATATTTTGTACAGCACAAGTTGTAGTGACTTTGGGTGGGAAATGGTTCTTTACTAAAATTATCACTTTATAGTTTGCCAAAACTCACAAGTAGGACTTTTTAGTAATAGTAAAATATCCCACTTCCTAAAGCCTTCTCTAATTCCACCGGCCAAATAGTTCTCTTCTTCTTATGTATTACAATATTTTGTATCCTATAGATTTCTCTATGAATTTGCCACTTTTTATATTTTTATTAGATATACCTCTATACTTCTGTTTTGTAATATGGTTTGAGTGCAGAGACCATTTGAAAAATTGGCATATCCTTTACAAACTTAGTAGAACGGTTTGCACATAGTGGGCACTCATATTTTCTGATTGGATGACTCTTTGAGATAATGAAATTTTGTTCTCTTTCCCAACTTCTCAAATGGCTGTGAAATAAAAACATGACCTAGACTATTTCTGTAAAACAGACTTTTTGGGGGTAGACATGTTCCTTTAGAAGAGTTAAAGTTGTTCATAGTAAATAACTAGGAGGGAAATGGGAAGGAAACCAATGTCTTTGAGTAACTAGATGAAATAATTATTATTCTTAGGTATAAATTTGCAATTATTTGTGTTCTTTAGATTTGATCTCCCCCTTAACCTTGTTATCTTCCATACAAAAAACTGTGGCATTCTAAGTAAGGCCAAGTGTATTATTTCGAAGTGTCCTTTTGCTATGTGATTGTTTTCTGCTGGAGAAAACCATAAATTCAGTAGAGTAGGTGCCAGCCTGACATCCCATGATGAGAGTAGAAACTCCTTCTTGAGATTTTCCTCACATTCATTGTCATTTTGAAATGGAAACACATCATAGGGAGTGGTGAGGCAGAAGGCACTAATGGGTACCTACACACACAGGACGCTACAAAGGGGCTTTGCTTTGGGACTTATTGTGGCTGGGCCATATTGTGTCAGTTAACATCAACATTAAGTCAATACATGGATGAGGAATCTTTGTGGAACAAAATAAACTTGCTGAGGCTGATGCCAAAGTGGCAGCTTAGTAATTAAAAATAATATGTACAACATCAAGTCCAACATATTTACATTAATTATCACTACATTCTTTGCCTGTAAGCAAATGCCTGAAATGCTAAGTTATAACAACAACAGTGACTTATTTAAACAATGAATAAAAAGAACACTTAATAGAGGGACATTGACGTTAAAGTGACTAGTCCGTTCTGTATCCAAATGGAAAGCTGTGTGAAAATCCAAACTATTAGGTATTTTTATGGAGAGCATGAAATATGAAGGTGGTAAATTGTGTGACTCAAATATTTAATACAATCAAGATCCGACTGTGAAACCCCCCCCCCCCCCCGGATCCATCTATTTTTTTAGGATATACCTGCCACGTAGAGAGATCCTTACAGGGGTATGACAGGACATTCTTTTCCCTGGATTTTTTTTCCATAACTTGCCACCCCTTGTTTGATTCTTTTGGCTTTACTTTTCACTCCTCCTAGCTAAATTGGCCATCCTCGTGTTCTTGCCATCCTTTCTCGAAACAGTTTATTGGGTCCCACTTTCTACATTATGATAATATAAATACCATCCAACCTGAGGGTGTGAGCCATGTGGCTCTTTAGGGGAAGGACATTCTAGGCAGAAGAAAAAGTCAGTGCAAAGGTCCTGGTTTGGGCCTGGATTTTTCTGAGAATAATGAAAATGTTCATATGGTTAGTAGGCAGTGAGCAAGAAGAAGAGTAGTAGGAGATGACATGTTAAAAATACCATAGTGGGACAATGCAGGAAGCAGGGAATCCATCAGTCCATGGAGGAGATAATGATGGTTTCGATTAAGGTGGCAGCAATACAAATGGTACGAAGTGGTTAGATGCTGGAAATGTTTTAAAGAGAATCAACAGGATTTGCTGATAAATTGGATGTGGGGTATGAGAAAAAGCTAGGAGTCAAAGATGACTCCAAATATTTTGACCTGACCAACTGGAAAGATAGGGTTGCCACTGAAATGAGAAGGATCATGTAGAAAGCAGTTTTTTCTCCCATCTTGTTCAGCTGTGCAGTTAGACAGTAAGTGCAGAGTTGGATGTATTCACAGATATGTTTCAAAAAATGAATAAGTGAGTCAAGAGGGTGGCAGTAGTTGAGGGTGTATGTTATTATAAAGATTATAATAATAGACCATGGATTTTAAGTTAAGTAAGGAGGGAAGTGAGGACATAAGTAAAATAATGATCGGATCGATCAATTGTTGGTCCTAGAGGGGTTGAATAGTTGTAGTGGTATTGAAAGAGTGGGTTGGAATGAAAGATGGTGGTCACAGGATGGGATAATGAACACTGAGATTATGGATGGGTTGTGTTTATTGGTAATAAGATAGAGAGTATGGCTTGGGAGTGAAGGGCTGAGGTAAAGTGGTGATATGATCATCATATTGTTAAAGGTGAAGAGGTTAAGGATTTAAGAGTCCAGAGTATCGAGAGGTTGGTTTTTTTGGATGTTGCTGTCACAAAGAATTATGCCAGCATTGGAAGCACTTACAGGAACCCAGGAGCTAAAATTTTCGAGGATTGAGGGACAGTGGTCCAAAGTTGTCATAATTGACTGTGACAAGGAGGAATAGAAAATATAATTTGATGACAGGCAATTCAGAACTGAATGTTTTCATGGAGGGGAGAGGGGGAACATGTGCAGTGGCAGTTAAGACACCTACTGAACTTCTGTACTTGATGGTACTGCGCTTTTAAAGAAAAAACCTCCTCAAGAAGTTTCCAGGGAATATGGTGCCCTCATAGGAGAGTCCCAGTTAATAACTGGGTACTCAGCTCATAAATGTCCAGGCAACTATAAACATATGTTATGTGTAACTATTTAATATTTAAGCTGCCAGCACCTCTTCTCACCGCTTCTTCAATGTGGCCTGTTTTCTTATTGAATTTAATTTCATTTGTAATTCTTTATTGGTTTTCCAGCCAATAACTAAGTGTCATTATCATACACAGAGCACCACCAATTCCTGTTAATTAGCCCTATAATTGCAAGTGAAAGAATTGAATACACTTGAGTTTCCCATGAAAATTAAAAAATAAGATTGAAATCCACTAATTGCCTATTTCACTTTCAGAAGATTTCATAATTACTGAAGCATCTCTCCGCTGCTTTGAATTAATGCCTCTGACTGTAAATTATGGTCCAGGTGCTCACAGGATGGGCTGTCTTCAGTTGTGCCAATTTCCTATTTGTTAGTAGGAAAACACTGTGACAAAGATACTACTCCTCTAAAGCATGAAAGACTGTGTAACAAGATTTCTACTCCCTTTCCTAACATAAAAGTCTTGGACTGTGGGAAATTCACTTAACATCCCTGGGTCTGTGTTGGGAGGGACATAGCAGAGCAAAAGGGATGCCAAGCAGAAAATCTGGGTAGAAAATAGAAAGCAAAATAACACCATACTACGTTTCTTTATGAAGAACACAGTCTTAAATAGTATAATTCTATAAAAACATTTTTCTATAAGCTTTCATCAGTTATGGTGGTATGTGATGTTTACAGTCAATTTATTTATAATCTGGCACTTTCAGGGTCTAGCTCAAAGATCTGATCTTTCACTGTAGGTCAACTGACAGAGTGTATTAAAAATAACTAACACATATTGACCACTCTCTAAGTGCCAGGTACTGGGCTAAGCACTTTCTATGTATTATTTCATTGAATCTTCACAACAACACTATGAGGTGGGAACTATTATTAAATCCATTTTACAAATAAAGAAACTAGAATCCAGAAGTAACTTTCCTAAGGTCACAGAGCTGGTAGGTGTCAGAGCTGGCAGAGCAGGCAGTTTGACCTGAGAGCCCGCACTGAACTGACCCCCAAAGACATGGTTCCTCATAAACAAGCTGTTCAAGAATAAGGCCTAGTCAGTTTAATGATTTGCTAAAGCCTTTTCTATAGTCTTATATATATTCATTCATTGATTTGTTTACTGATTAAAAACATTTTATTGAGTGCTCATTATGTCAATACCAGAAATGATCTTCAATACTTGAAGATCAAGTAGCCCAACTAGCCTTGCACCCTCTTGCCCAGCTACACTCCCCACACACTCTCAGGGATGTTAAGTGACTTCTCCACAAAGAGTTTTGTGTCGGGAAAGTGGGTAGGAATCTTGTTACGTAGATTTATCATCGAAATGCACATTTCAACTTAATGGAGTCTTTTGTTTCCGGTAGGAATTCGTTAAAAATACATGCTAAATGAATGAAATGGAGATATTTCAGGTAAATGAAAATGCTCAAAGGCATAAAGGTCGTTACTAGCAAAACTGGAACTAAAACTGGTACTGTACTACTCCCAGACGAGGCCTCCAAGAAAGCTTCGGTGCAAAAATGGACAAATGACTACTCTGGTTTGTGGTGTCCTCTAACAAAGGTCAGACCAGATAGAAGCTAAAGAAATGGTTTCTTGCGTAGTCTGTGCACATGATAAGGAACAGTGTCTATAAAAATGCAACTATCCTTAAAGCATCTATATTTCAATAAACATTGAACAGAACAGCAAATACATACTTATTTTGGAGCAAGCTTTTTAAAAAACAAGGTACAGGGGCCAGCCCTGTGGCATAGTGGTTGAGTTCTGCAGGCTCCACTTTGGCAACCCGGGTTTGGAGTTTGGATCCTGGGTGCAGACTTATACCACTTGTCAGCCATGCTGCGGCAGCGACCCACATACAAAATAGAGGAAGACTGGCACAGATGTTAGCTCAGGGCTAGTCTTACTCAAGCAAAAAAAAAAAAAACAAAAAAAAGAGGCAAAGATTGGCAAAAAATAATGATAAAAATAAAAATATAAGATACAGTTTGATATATATCTGAACAATATTTAATTTTTTTAATTTTGGGGACTTACCATGAATTCTGCCTTGGACTTAAAATCCTTTTCTGTGATTTGTTCTGAATTTTCTTCTTACTGTATCAAACACTCCAAGGATACTTATTTTTCTGTAGGTCATTTGGACTCCTATTTGTCTCACACACACACTGCCCTACAGCATGACAAGCTGTCCAAGTTAGCCTTTTCAGCCAATCTAAATGATGATAGTGGGAAGAAGATATATTAGAGATTTGATGATGTAAAACCCTGGAACTTTTTCCCTTATTAATAAGGAGATATTTTTCCCCTTTCTTCCCAGACCTCCTTCCTGCGTTTAGTCACAATTTTCTTTTTCTGCAGTTAGGTATACATTGATTTTATACATACCATTTACTTTTCTCTATATAGTCTGTTGCTACTAAAAAAGGCTCAAAATATAGCTTAAATGAGAAAGATACTTTTTAAATACTTAAATAGTATTTAAGTAAAATTTATACAAGGATTTTGTATAGGAGTTTTAGATTATTTTGTCATAGTCTAAGCTTTTAAGTCTAAAATGTTCACAAGTATTTAAAACCTTGAAGTTTTAAATAAGTAGACTGAGAATTACTTTATTTTTTGTAAAGTAAAAAAAATAGGAGAGACGCTTTGTACCTTGCTTCTTTTTTATATTAGTGCTCTCAATCCTGTTAATATTTTCATATTTTCTGAGCAGCCAGGCTCTTTAAGAAGGTAACTGTCATCTCACATTTGGTGATATCATCTGTAATGAACAAGACCAGAAACTAAGTACTTTTATTTTGTTCCTCCATGTCCCCCCACACCATTACTTATATGTCTACCAATTAAATGTCTTACAAGTGATATAAATTGATCCTAGCCCACTTCAGCATTAGAGGATTTGTTGAGACAAGACAAGGTGGTTTGCTTAGTTGAAGGAAGAGATGAACGACATGCCTAGGTAAGGTAAGAGCAAGGATAATCCTGAATGCCACAGCTGTAGGAGTTGCTGACCATGTGTAAGAGTTGTCTGCCAATGACTGCCTATGATGAGCTTCTCTGTCCAAATTTGAAATTCCTGGGAGAATCTGAATGCTCCAACTTGAATCATGGGTCTTTACCCTGGATTGGTAAGCTCTGGTCAGGGAGCAGGGTTTTGGAGCACATATACTAGTAGGCATTAAGGGCCATTTCTACAGAAAGGAGAGTGCCTGTGAATGGGCAGCTATCTCTAAGGGTATCTGCAGTAATTGTCCATACTGGCTTCCCTAGAAAGGAAATGAGAAATTACACCCAACATAAAGCATTTACATACACACATACAAACATACACACCAATGAGAACATATGTTCATTCTGCTTTGAATAATTTAACTTATGGTGTAAACCTTTGTAAACATTTAGTAATATTTGCATACTATAATGATTCCTACATTTTGTTGATTTTGTTAATCTAGAGCTTGAAACTATCACTTACAAAGAAACAAAGCTTGTGAGACATTTTTTGATTATTTATATAACCAGTTCATGCTTATGTTTTATACTTTCTGAAAGAAAAATCAAAGCTCAAAGTGGAAAAAAAGAATAATTTATATGCGGAGTTCAGTAACCACTATAAAGCAGAGTTGTTGAGAAAAAGAAACTTGTTGATTCAGTTTTTTTTTCATTTTAGCATCCACAGAATCTAGTACCAGAGTCTGTTACTGGTCTAGAACTCAATAATTATTTTTTGAATGAATAAAAAAATGGGTAAAATATCCAAAAGATATACATATATTTCATTCTATATGTTGTCATAGAAACATTTTCTCTATTAGGCTCTCCAGGGTTCAATCACCTTTAAATCAACTTAGCAGAGATTGAAAACATAAGTACTAGTTAGCTCGTTGGATGGAGAATGTTATTAAAGAGACAGAAATTTCCAAGTTCAGGCTTATCAACACAGAGACTGTGCCCAAGAACATGGACCTGTTGACACACAGCCTGTGTATCATCTTCCCAGACATGGGAGATAAATGTATTTGAAGATACGAGACAACATAGGAGGGAATTATCATTAATATGAATTTGCAACCAAAAGGCTTATCAGGAACAAAATATATATTTCAATTTCGTTATATTAAACAAAGATATGGAACAACTTTTTCATAGAACTTTTTTTTTTTTTTTTTTTGGTGTGCTAAGGCCTATTTGGCAAGTGTCTACTTGCCAGTCATTGCTGATTGGCAATCGTTGGCTATTTAGTATTGGTGTAATTTTATGGCTATATTTGCATAAGGCATTATATATCATTTGACTTTCTACTGTTACTCTTATTGGATTGAAGTTCTGGGAAACATAACATATTCTAGACTGTGCTCTAGATAAAACTAGTAGCTAGGAATCTCGTAATTTGGAAACAAAAATTATCTACCACCTACATTCGTGTTTCCCCTTCTTCTCACCAGTACTTTCTCTTCTAAATTAAGATTTCAGTTGACAGTTCCTCTGTCATAAAAACAATAATGAGTTACCTTTGATATTTTTGATATTTCAATAAGAGGTCACTTTATTACGATTACTACTATAGTATTTGCATTTAACATTTGACATTAATCTTAAATTTTTATAGCAGCATTAACATTTTTGTTTATGAAACTTATAAGATATGTATTTTTATCTATATATATGTGCACATATGTATTGGTGTGTATATTATCTGTTTTATGGTTATAGCAGTAGAAACACAGAGAAGATCATATGTCTAAGAAAAATGTACCAATACTAGACATAATGGAAAATTCGTTTTATAGTTTATGGGCTATCTTACAAGCACAGTGCATTCTTCAGAACTTTAGGAACATCTTTCCATTCAATATTAACCTATGATTGTATTATCTATCCAAATGTTTTTCCTCATGAAAATCATATATATGATAGATATATGAAAGATATAATATATGATTTTCATGAAGAACATATATTTTTATTTCATTTGGATTATTGTTATGCAGTCATTGTCATATAATACTAAAAGAAATGATAGCTATTAAACTAATCAAGCAATTTGAGTTGTTCCTAGAATTGATTATATTGATTGGATTATCAAGCTACTTGCTAGTGAAGCCTGGGATATCTGGTTTTCAGTCAAAAATGAGCCAAGATTAGGGCACAATGATTGAAAAGCAAAGACTTGGATGAATGAATCCTCCAAATCCAGATTTCCCTGGTTTATCACAGTATGTTTTCCCTTTATTTTGCTATCTTAAAATCATCAAGTAAAAAAATCTTCTAAGTATAAACGTGCAATTAACTGTAGAAGTCATAATGTAGTTTTGGAATGATTAAATGCAGTTGATTTCATTGAAAGATGAAACTGGAAAATAATTTTAAGATCAGTACTCATTTATTTGGCTAAAGGCTGTACTTTTGACTTATTCATTACAGTTTTATAAAAATAAATTCAACCTTTACTACTTTGGTAAAATATACAGATCTTCAATACTGGTGAAGTGTTAATAAAAGTAAGATAAATCTCATTAGTGTTAAAGCTGTCTTCAGCAGCCAAAATAAAACTGGCTAGGAATAAACGTAGTAAGAACAGTCAGACTGTGATTGCTTTCAAACTCAGATCTGTTTTATTGGTGCTTTGGTAAAGACCGGAAGTCACTTTTATTTGATTTCTTTTTATTTGTGAAGGAAGGGTTTGGAGGTTTCATAGACGTGTCGTATGTCAATGTGTTCATATATCTATGCCTTTTAACTATATACATGTTTTTTTCAAGACGATATCAGCTTAACAGTTTGGAATCCAATCTGATGCCCAACATTCACAATACTTCAGCACTGTTCTCTTGGTAATAGCACTATTGACATACAGAAGCCTCATAAGCACATCTACTATTTTTTAACTAATTGGAAAATCAGTAAAGGCACGTTATAATAACTGTATACCAGAAGTAACACGTGTTAAATGAAATATTAACTAGTTTTTTTTATGGCCTAGTCTTTTAAATTTAGATGTTTGCATGGAAATCAATGAAAGTTTCCATTCAAAATAAATTTTCAAACATGACATTTGCATATTGTCAGGAGAAGACTTGAGCCCATCCTCTGAATAGTT
The DNA here is from genome assembly GCA_031878705.1 of Tapirus indicus. NCBI lineage: Eukaryota > Metazoa > Chordata > Mammalia > Perissodactyla > Tapiridae > Tapirus > Tapirus indicus. The sequence goes on from CM062925.1 coordinate 47,638,491, forward strand.
TGGACAGTATAAATAAATGAGTGAAAACAGCTACCAAGTCTGTGTGAGAAAACTAAGCAGTTTTATTTCACCTCATAGTACAAGACCAGGTATAGCTGAGTAGAAAAATATCACCGTTGACAAAATTGTATTGAAATCAACTATACAGTCACGAGTCGCTTAACAACAGGGATACGTTCTGAGAAAAGTGTCCTTAAGTGATTTCATTGTTGTGCAAACATCATAGAGTGTACTTACACAAATCTAGATGGTATAGCCTCCTGCACAGCTAGGCTATATGGTACTAAATTTATGGCACCACCATCATACGTGTGGTTTGTCGTTGAACGAAAAGTTGTTATATGGTGTGTGACTAATAATATGCACCCAAATTTTCATGTTAGAAAGTATATTGTATATAGTTTTCAAAGCATATTCACATTTATTTTTCTCTTATTCTCTTAATAAACCTCACAGATAGAAGAAATGAGATAGATTCGAAGTAACAAACCCAAGTTTGCAGGACTATTATGTAAAGAGCAATATTCTCCAAGTGAGGATCAGACCTTCTTAGTTCATTTGACTTTTTGTTTTCCTTGTGTGTGTCCTAGTAAAATGATACCATGTTGGACAATCTTAACAGTTTTCTTTCAGCTAGAATTTAACTATCAGCTTTTTTTCTTAGTGCACTGCCTAATAGAAGATATAGTACACATTTCTAAAAGATACAGCAACATAGTAGAATAAAACTATAACAGCACAGAGAAATAAGAGGATTGATTTGGATATAATCAAATTAGCTCTCTTAATCTAGGAACTGCTGAAGATAAAATCTTGATAGAATATGGAATTGCTACATAATTTCCCCAATAATATATATAGAAGATCCAACTATATATGTGTGGAAAATATTTGGAATACTCCCATATATTGGCTCTGAAAAATAGGAAACAGTTTGCTCTCATAAATGCTCTTGGGAGAAGAAATAATTTATTAAAGATTGTAAGACTGTTCATTCCTTTGATTATTACATTAACCTAGTAGTGTCATAAATGTTCAGTGCTGCCTCACAAAAATATTGCTTCCACATTTAGGATTCAATAGTTATTGAATGCAATTGGAAGTTTTGCTTTTATACTAAATAAAGAGGAAAGCTAAATTTTTGAGAGTAATCAGTTGGAGTTAAATAAACGGACACATAACAATAATAATAAAGGAGAAAAATCAGAAGATGGGGTCACTTATCAAGCTTTTTGACTTAATAGCCACATAACTTCAGACAAGTTACCCTGATCGTCAGCTTCATCATTTGTAAATGAAATGAATTCCTCTCTTGCTAGAATATTGTCAGGATGAAATGGAATAAAGGGCTTTGAGGCTATAAAGTCTTATGCACGTTGAGGTGCTATACCATTTGTGTTTTAAAACTGCTGTTACTTTTTTTTTCAACAACAGCAAAAGGGTATTGTGGTATACCTACTTTAAATGTGCATGAAATATTTCAGGCCCGATGATACATCCAACTCATTATTCTCTCCTTGCTCTCCAGTAAAAAACTTTTCTTTGTACCTTGGACCTAAAATTTAAAAAAAAAAAAAACCTCAAACACCCTGCTTTTTTGAACATTTTGATACTCAGAATACCTTAAAACAAATTGAAATACAGTGATAATATAGTAAAGCAGTACAGTCATATATCACATAAGGATATGTTGGTCAACAATGTGCCACATATATGACAGTGGTCCCATAAGATTAGTACCATATAGCCTGGGTGTGTAGTAGGCTATACCATCTAGGGTTGTGTAAATACACTCTAATGTTCGCACAACGAAATTGCCTAAGGACCCATATCTCAGAACGTCTCCTCATCATTAAGCAATGCATAACTATATAAAATTCAAAGAGATTGGCTGTATTCATATACCATATACTTGAATTACTTCAACTTATGCAGTAGTCTTCACTCTATGGAAAAAGATTCCTTTTTGAGTATACCAAAGTGCTTCTCTGTTCTTTTTTCTTTTGATTTTATTTAATTCTCCAGGCAGAATTGTTTCCTTTCCCCATTCATTCAAACTTTTATTTTTCGAGTGACTCTTACATAGAGAAGACATTTTGCTAAGCACCATGAAGAATACAATGACTAAACATGTATAAATCTTGACCTCAAATTGCAGAGCATCTAGTAGGGTAAAGGTAAATCAGTTAGAGATACATATTAAAATACAAAGTGCAAAGACAGAAGTGCCTTGGGAAAAATGGAACAGTATTTGCTGTGCCTCCTCTGAGGAGGAGAGGGCCATGTTAGTGGCATCAGATTAAGTAAGGCATGTGCCATCTGAGGTCCTTTTCCTATAGGCCAATATAATTTATTCATATTACTACCTGTGATTGTTGCCGTGCCTATACCAGTACCTCAAATTCAATGATACGCAGCCTGAATTAATCATGGTTTCCAAAAATACTATCTTTGTTTAACCTGATTTTCCTGTTTCTTTTAAGAATATCAGCCCCATCTCAGCAATGGAGGCTAAAGTCTTTGTAATCTTTAATCCTTCCTCATTCTCCAACGTCTAGACTCTGTAAGGACAGGATCTATGTCTTGTTTGAAACTGTGCTTTGTCTGTCTGCTGCCTTCCTACTTACAGCCTTGCTTTGAACTAACTGCTTCCCACTTTGTGAACACACCCTATGCCATTGCTCTTCTGCATCCTCACTTATCTATTTTCCTCGCCCTGGAATGCCCTTCTTCTGCAATTATTTTCTGAGGGTTATAAACAGCTGACTCAGATGCAACCTTGTCCATGAACCTTGCCTGTCCTCTTTTTCACCACAAACTTTTGTGTCTGGCTTCTGGACATCCCACCCTCCCAGCTAAAAGTGAATCTCTTTTTTTCAAGATCCCATGCCCCTCAGTTTCTATCTCTTTGTGGCTCTGTCCTGTGCTGCGCCACATTATAATTATTTGAGAGCATTCTTTATTCCCTAACTAGCTTTAAAGCTTTAAAGCAAAAGGACTGTTTCTTTTCATTTTGGTATCCTGTCTTGTGGAGTAACATAGAAATAAATGTTTGTGAATGAATGAATGAATACAGGAATGTATAACCATAGATAATTTCAGACTTAAATGATTTAACAACATTTTCTTGAGATTAATATTTTTAGAAATATTCCTACATGCACACTTTACAAGTGCTCTAAAGAAAAACATACATATATTTAGATATATACACATAGGATTTTACTTTTTTACTCTCAGTATAAAAAGAAGCGTGTCTTCTTCCTAAGGATACTGCATTACTCCAGCTAGGATTTAAATGTAACGGTGGCGGGGGGAGTCATTAGTCTTTCTTTGGAGTTAAAGATTTTAGATTGGGAAAAATAATGACAAATATAGTTGGGAGAGACACATAAATGGTACCCACATCTGGCTGGAAGAGACTTAAGGCCTGCTTCACAAAATTTTCAAAGTTCCACTCATCTTCCATATCCCCAGTGATTCTGGAGTTTGGTTTAATTTCAACCAAACATACAGTAGGAAAGTATACTGGCAGTGCCCCCTCCTTCTGATTTGAAGTAGCTCGATACCATAACATGGTTAGGGTGTGGCAAAGGCTGAAATAGGAATTTTAAAGGAGGCTAGTAGAACAAGCATGGGATGTTCTCATCGTGGAAATGTTGGTTGGTCCAGCAACATCTGTATATGCTGTATACAAAGGATTTATGAAACAGAATTAGTGTTCTGCATTATTCAGGACAGTATGTTTGGTTCAGCAAGGTAGGCAAGAAGAGGAGTTGGAAAATTCTTTCTTTATGTGTGTTATATTTTGTCTACAAGCAGGTATTCTATACTGGTAAATGAAATTTGAGACTTTCAGAGAAATCTGAATATCCACAGGGATAATTCAGAAGTACCCATATTACCCACTAAAAGATCCTAGAACCTTTATATTCATGATGCCTAATTATTGTGTCTAACTTTTTTATTAATCTAATAGTTTTGACATATATATGTATATATACCACATATATATGTATATGTATATCCTGTTTTTAGCTAGTATGTATGTTGAAGAAAAATTTTATGTGTTCTATTGTATATACCAAATGGAAACCTCCTAGTAGACTATTTCTATGGAAAGTTAAAAATGAATATATAGTCATAACAGTTAACATCTATTGAACACTTAATATTTGCCAATCACTGTGCTAAGTAATTTATGTTTATTTCTTTGTTTGACTGCACTGCAACACTTTAAAGTATTATTTCCATTTTATAGATGAGGAAACTGAGATATAGAGAACTTAAATAACTCATCCAAAGTGAAATAGCTTATAAGTAGTTGTGATAGGATTTTAAGTCAGGCTGTCTGACTCCAGATCCCAAATACACCATGTTGAGGGACTAGCCATACAACTTTACCTGCTATATCCCTGTTACCTGAATCATATATGCCTCCTTGCCAGCCTACCAACTGGGGCCTCAGAACCACCAAATATCATTTCCATAAGTTTCACATGCTCATGATGCTGTGATGCTCTTACCCCTTGGGCCTGCGTCTTGTTTCAGGAAGACAACAGTGAGCACTTGCCTATAGAGCTGCGACACAAAGAAACACATGTTGTGGTCCTTGCAAAGCTGCCCCATCTCAATATAATCACTCTGGGATTAAAAAGGGATTAATTTCTGAGATCATTTTAAAGGTTCACACATCAGTTTTGTCACCAATGGGAGCTGTTGCTTCACATTTTTATCAGATATTCAAAGACCATAGCTATTATTGGTACTTATTGCTCTAACCAGCCATTGCTAAGCCAGATGGCTCTCCTAGTCACTATTTTAGGAACAATGTACTGAAGACCATTTGGATATAGGATGCATAGCTGGTCCTTAAAAACACAAATTACAAAACCCCAAAGTAAATTCCTCTTGACTTCATCAAAGCAGGCCTGATTGTTTTCCTCAATGCTTGAATCTTTGCTGACGCCCAGCTGCGATCCCGAGGAGAGGGAGAAAGACAGGCTAGAAAACAACCATGCCCCTTGCGGAGGGTGTGCAGACAGTGGAGGATAAGATGGATCCACTGGTACCTGACCCCAACCCTGTCTCTCATGCTGAGCTTCTTTAATCACCTGCCCCTCTGGGCTCACTTGTCTAATATGCTATAGTCATCAAAGCAGGACATTAAGGACTGAGATTCCTTTTTCTCCAAAGGTTATTCTGAGGATTGATGAGATTACGCTGGTAAAAGATTCCAGCAAACATCAAATGAAAAGCGCTGCCAGCTTATCAAGAGCTGCTGTATTTGAAGCAAAACACCCTCCTCTCTGCTTTTTTCTCCTGTCTGCCTCTGAGACCCATGACAACATTCATTCTCCCATTTTCCCAGCCAGGATGTGGATTGTAAAGACGACAAAGCTCAAAGTTGAGGCCAGAGCTGCTTTCCTTAGACATTTAGGTCTGACTTGTATTGCTATCATCTCTTCTAAGAAGAGTATTTTCTTTCATATATATTTTATGCACCTACAGATGTGTTTAAATAAATAGAAGCTTCTTTTTTAAAGACTTGAAGCCAAATCTCACAAGGAAAACTTTTTCCTGGCTGTGGTATTTTTGATTTTTGACATTGGGAGAAATTTCAAGCTGTATGTGGAAAACAGACTGTTGTCTTATTAGATTTAAAAGCAAATACTTTTGCTACTTGCATTTATGATTTCAATGATTGTTCTCATATGTAGAATGAAGTCCTTCTCCAAGTTCTATGGAAAATGATTTTACAGAGAGGCAGAAAGATGATCACAGTTAAAAACACAGATATGAACCTTACAGACTTGGGTTCAAAAACTAGATCTGACACTTACTTCAGACAAACAGCTTAACCTTTGTATATCTTTGTTCTTTTTTCTGTAAAAGTAGAATAATAATCATACTTGTTGCATAGAGATATTATGAAGAAACGAGATATTCATATGAAGTACTTGGCACAAGTTTTAAATGAATAGTTGTTACTGATGATGCTTATGTGCTTTTTAAATGCATATCAGAATCAAAGATGTTTGTGGGTGCAACATATGAGAATTAGAAGGCTAATTTCTCTCTCTGGCTTCCTTCTAATGATCCAAGTGGTGTTATGAAGCCATTATAATTTTCTATTGTTTGTTTTCTGGCAAGCTCATAGTTGGCCATACTCAGGGAAATATTTTCAGCCCTAAAGAAATACACCTGAACATTTACATACATACACATACACTTGAACATATACGTAAAATTTATACATATATGTTTACACACACTTCTACCTATCTGTCTAGCAATCAATCATGAGGCTGGCACCACAAGCCACAAAGAATTTGATCTATTTAATGGCTCTGTGGCCAAGATGCGTCGATTGGCCCTTAGTTTATTCACCTATAAAATGGAGAGTTTGAAGTAGAGGAACCCCCAGTTTCAAATCTTTAAAATTTTTCCTTTCTTTTTATCTCCAAATATAGTTATATATAATATAATATAGTTATATAAATACAAACGCTTCAATGAAGTCTTTCCTTACTCTCTAACTAGGTCAAACCTCCATTACACACTTTCATTGCACCATTTACCCATCCCTCTGTGTGACCAGGGTTTCTCCATTGGTGTATAATTTGTGTAATATCTATGGTGCCCATCACCAGTGCACTGACTGTACATAGTAGGCACTCTGTCCATATTGATTGTAGGACTATTTTTTAATTGGGCTGACTTCTGTGAGTTGTCAATTGAAGCCCACCAGAATCTGTTTCTTCTCATAATCTATTTCTGCAAGCAGAGTACTTTGTAATGAGCTTAATATTTAGTTTATAATATTGGCCTTGTTCTTAGGATATTAGGTAAAATCTGAGAGTGTAAACAAAATTTTAGCAATTATTTAATGTAATCCTTGGAAAATAAACAAGACCAGAAATCAGTGTGTGCTGAGCTGAACAGACTGGCTTCTCTTTAAAAAAGACCATCTGTATTGTTTCAGTCCATTATTACCTAAAATTATGGGCAGCACCCAGGCAGCAAAGAGCTGAGTGGGTCCAAGATGCTTCACTTACTGTGTGATCTTAGTCGGTCTTTTAGACTTAGAGAGTCTAAGTCTCTAAGAGTCTGGCCCCTATTTCTAAATTGAAGATTATATACCCCACAGACATACTGTGAGAATTAAATTAGATATGTTGTGTATCTCAAAACATCCCCTTGTGCCCAACCTATATTCTTTTCCTTCCCTATTTAAATATTTGCTGCAAAGATTTAACAGAGAAATTCAAGAAAACAATCCAAGTTATTTCTGTAACTAGAAATTCTCTCTACTTATGTGTCTTTAATCAAAAGTAAACCCTAGAGACATTCTACATTGAACAAAATCTTTCTCCTAGGAACACCCACAGACTGGTGTGCACATTATAGGAATACAATGAAAAATCGTATTTCTCACTTGAGTCCAGGCTAATGCAGACCTAAGTATTAGCATTAGTCCTCTCCATTGGAGATTCACAGAGTTACGATGATGATGGTCACTATTTCAAAAGCCCAGCAGAAATGACATTTAGAGTAGATTGCTGAATTTTGGCTTATGTGTTATATGAAAAAGAGCTTTGATTTTAAAAAGTAACAAGTTATTGATAATTGCTATATACAATTCATTACATTTTTTAAAACATGAATTCTCTATAGAAAAATTACTGCAAGGGATTCTGGATATGAAAAATTTGAGAAGCAGTTACTAATATATTTTATTCAGAAATAAGAAATCTAAATCATAGCAAAGTTTGTTTCGAATCATGTGTTTGATCTAATAAAACGTTTTCTCATAAGGCTTTATCTTTGGTGCTGAATACTGTGAAAGGAATTTCCTTTTCTATTGTTATGGGAGCTTAAAAATCTCATTAGTGCTAATCTCTAATTAAAGAATCTGACCAAATTCCTTGTCTACTGATTTTTAAAAAGTGACTATTTCCCTGTTGAGTGTATTGTGTTTTATCCCCAAAGATCATGGATGGTTGTGTAGGGCTGGAGCAGGGGTGAGAAGGCATGTCTACATGTTTTTGGCTGTAATTATAAAAGATCTTCAACAAACATGTGATAAACACTAGTTTCTCAATTACAGACATGGGGTGTATTTAATTCATTGCACATGCTTACGTGACAGGAGTTCTCCTGAGAGACTGGAGAACTTTCTTTTTTAAGACTTTATTATTTTGGGGTAGTTTTGGGATCACTGCAAAATTGAGAGGAAGGTACAGAGACTTCTCATATTGCTTCTGCCCCAGCACATACATAGCTTCCTCCATTATCAACATCCCCCACCCGGGTGGTACATTTGTTAACAATCAGTGAACCTACACTGACACATCATAATCACTTAAAGTCTATAGTTTACATTACAATTCACTCTTGCTGTTGTGTATGCTGTGGGTTTGGATAAATATATGTGGTCATGCATCGCTTAACGATGGGGATACTTTCTGAGAAATGCATCATTAGGCAATTTCATCATTGTGCAAACATCATAGAGTGTACTTACACAACCCTAGATGGTATAGCCTACTACACACCAAGGCTATATGGTTCTAATCTTATGGGACCACCATTGTATGTGTGGCTCATCATTGACTGAAACATAGTTATGTGGCACATGACTGTAACGACATATATCCATCGTTATAGTATCACACAGAGTATTTTCACTGCCCTAAAAATCCTCTGTGATCCATGTATTCATTCACCTCCCCGGCCCCATGAACCCCTAACAACCACTGATCTTTGAGAACCTTAAAAGAAGAAATTGTTTTAGTTATAGAAACAGGTGACAGAAATAAGGAGCTTCAATTATTTTCAGTATTGCAAGTTCTTATTGAATACAGTGTGGAAACATAACTTGCCCAAGACCTGAATATTTGTCTCTCTCTTCCCTAATATAATAAGTGATTACTGTATTCAAAAGCACTATTTGGTCTCATTCAAATATATTATTTTATATTTGGAGATTGTACATTTGATCATCAGTAAGGCTAGTTCATTTCTCAATTCTTCATCTTCCTACATATATACTTATGTGAGAAAAGAGCAGGTACTGAGCTGGCAAGGCATCTTTTTTCACTGGATCCTGTTCTATTATTTTAAAAATGTGTCTCTGCTGTGTTAGCATTTTATGGAAATGTATGCATAGGAAAATACATTCTCTCTTACTCTTTTCTCAAAACTCATTTCCACTGCCCTAAGACAAACAATTCCATGTTACAAGCAGGTATTATTACTTAGCGTAAATGTGGCAAGAAAAATATTAAAACCAATTTGAATCGTTACATGTGGTAACATCTAATTTATCTGCATTATTAAGAAATTAGATGATAAATATAAATTAATCTTTTAGATAATTAAGGGTTATTTCCTTATGTGCTTTTTCATTTTAGCAAGTTTTCTCCAATGTGTCTTTCTGAAATGCATTTCTACGTCTATGAATTCTCAAAATGTATTATTCTAATTACCAGCAAACATTTTTATGATGATTCAAGATCATCATAAAAATTTTTTTTTGTCATTTTTTTGTATTGAAATATCTCAGAAGTCTTTAAGGAGTGTACATTTTTTGGCATTTTTGTGCTGTTTTCTTTTTACTTTTTTAAGTTAGAGATTGTATTCTAATATTTTCCTCCAAGTATGAAATGTGCATTTTCATCAAATAGCCCTACTGCCCACCTCTCATACTGACCTCTCTTCCCTTTAATCTAGCCAAATAGCTAATTGTGTTAAACCAATTAATATAAGTTAGCCATGACTGAAGTTTCTTGTGGTCTAAAGTTGTTTTATAGTCTCCTTAATGTAATTTATGTTAACTTTATATGATACCTTTAAGGAGGCCCTTTCTCCACTTACTTCTGGGTTTATGATTATGTTGCAGACATCTAAAATTGCTAAAATCTTACTTTCTTCAACAAGTGGGAAATTTTCATATCAGATTTTTAAATAGGAAAATGTAATACATATTGTTAATCAAATAATGATATGGATATGTGATATCTAAAGCAGCCTTGAAAATATTAAATGAGTCAGTTCAGTGTCAGAAAATTTGTCTATGATTATGATGATTTTTAAAGTAGAGCATTTTCTATCTTGGATGCTATGGAGTTATTTTATTCAACAATAGAGAACTCATTTTTTAAACAAATTAATTAAACATCAAGTGACCAAAAGAAAAAAATGCTGCCTTCAAGGGGGTATTAAACTTTTGCTTATCAGTAGTTTCAATTTGCGTATAGTACAAAATGTGTTCAATTGTATAACCTTGACTTAAGTTTCCAATATCTGATCTATTTTTCATAGTGGAAAATATTTGAAAAATATTTGCTGAATCGATGTTAGGGGAGTAGGCATTGCCTGACTTGACATGCCTGTTTGATTTCTTCTCATCTATTTAGAACTGAATTCCTGTTATTTATTTGTGTGTGTATAATTATATACATTTCTCTCTGTCTGGATATACATAGGCAGTGGGTGAAGGAAATGCAGAGCTCTGTAAATTGACATCCATGAAGTCCTGATGATAAGGGAAATGGAAGCTTATTATTGTCAGCATGTGTCCATGTAACAACTGTGGACTAACAAGATTTTTCATCCAATATTTACACTTCAATGTGAAAATGCAGTTGAAACTGATTTATTGAACTAACTGAACATAGTAGAGAGCATATGTCTTTATTCTTTCAGACCACCATCTTTCCTTCATCCTCCTGGCTAAAATCACTTACAGTTCCCATGACTTTTGCATTCACTCCAGATAATAAGTGGTTTTGTTTTTCAGGCACAAAAGAGTCCACTCCAATCTAATATCAAAGCTTCAATGTCTTACTAGCTGGAAAGCCCCTGTCTTCCCCTGATCAAGCCTGCCTTAGCTTCTTCATTCTTTGCCCTCTTCTTCCACTCACCAGGCCGCCAGCCTCTGCTGTGGAGAGTTGGGTGAGAGGAGGGAGGAGAGGTAAGGGGGTAGAAAAGGCTCGGCTCGAAAGGTGTTGGTGCCTTCTGAAACAGTTGGATATCCAAATACAGATTCTTTTTCTTGTGAGGTGCTTTTGAGGGTTCTTCCAAGAGCACTTCACTGGAGTCTTCCAATTTCCTGGCATGCAGAAGCCCCTCCAGTTAGCCCTCTACCACTAACTCCCCCACAGCACCTGCTGCCAGTGCTTCCTTTCTGGTCACTTCCGTCCACGTGTCTACTTGGGTGGAGTCACTTTCAGGAAAATGCAAAGTTGGCTGCCTTCCTCAAGGGTCCACGTCTGGTCTCTTTCTCCTTTCGCTACTGTTACTCTCCTCACTCTGAAGGCTCTAGGGGGTCCACTGAACGTTTAAGCATTTTCAGCTGTGAGCTTGTACCAATCCCTGCACCCTCCCAACTCAGGAGAACATGTATCACATTGCAATACCCACCCATTTCTCTCCCCAGTGGTTATGGATCATTGTCCATGGATTTTAATGCACATGTTTTATTTATTCAAGATGCACACAGATAACATGGCATTGTTTCCATTGAAGAGTGCCATCCTTGTGATATCACCAGTAGGGGAGAAGGAAGTAATTAATGAAAAGTGCCTCTTCTCAGATTGATACTTCTGAACATGGGGACTTTATAAACCTTTTTTGAGGATAAAGGAGGACTTTGTTTTTGCCTATGAAACAGGTGAATGAATCTACTGTTTGAAGTGTGTTGTTGGTGTAGCCTACTCGAAGCTATCTGTCTGACACATGGGTACTTTCTTCCCTGTCAGATCTGTTGTTTTCATTTGGGATGTTCTGTTTATGAGGTATTTATAATTCCTATTTGCCAGAAATGAATTTGGACCATTGCCAAAAGCATCAGGTCTGCTGTTTCTTAACTTAAAAAAAAAAAATCTTCGCTTTTGTTCTGTTTAATTATGTAGGCTTTTGCTTTCTTCTTATCAAGACCATGGTTCAGTCCTTTTAGTGTGTAATTATCCCAAGTGTCCTCCATTTGCTAAAGTGAGAATCTGTATATTTTTGTCAGAAAACAGAGTGTTGCTCTGCTTTGGAAATCTTTTGCAGCGTTTTGTTGTCAGTTGTGCCTTTGTGATCCTAAATGTAAACACAAGAATTTGAATTCCTACGTGGTAAAAAGAATTAACCTTGAAATAAATTAACCAAAAAAAAAAAAAAAAAAAAAAAGGAGGAAAATTCTAAGCATCCATTACCTTATCTGCAAAACAGCTGTGAGTAGCTCAAATGTTGGATGGCAGGACCAGGCCAAATGATCTTTTGAAGATCCTTCTAGGTCTAAGTACTATAATGTAGGACAAGGACATGAACTGCTAAAAAAAAATTTTTTCCCCTTCTATAATTTCCAGGTTCTTTATCTGTAAGATTCAGGTAATTATACTTCATGAAGTTCCTAAGAACATTGTATGATATAACTGCCTGAAACAAGAGACATGAAATAAATGCTTGTTTTTTCTAATAACGCATTGCATTTAGAGTTTAAAAAGAATAGTGCTTTTAAAACTGCACTTGAAGAAAGGGTACCTCAGGAAATTTTGTAAAAATTCTGATTTTACTGTCCTTTTTGCAAAGTTAATTGATATTTCTAGGTACTCCATGCTTCATAAAGTTAACTAGCCTGGGGTTTAAAATGGGATCCCATTAATGGTGAAGATCCCTATGTTGTTGACTCCTGCCCATGTCAGGTCACCAGCAGTTGTATTTGGGAATCCCCAGAGAGGGAAGCTGCTCTTGTGTGTTCTCATGAACAAACCCAGTCAGCGCTGTTTAGAGTCTATCATTTTCTTCCTCTCTGTTCCTGCCGCTTGGAGTGAGGTGTATTGCTGGGCACCGTGAAAGCCCCATGGTGTTTCTGATCCTCCCATGGGCCCCCCCACTGCAGGACTCCACTGCTGCAGACTCTCAAGGAGGCAGAGGGGGCCTATAATCTTTGAAACCCTCAAAATATGGTACCTTGCATATGATATGGGAGAATGCTTTTCTCTCCATTCTGCTACATTTTATCACACCATGGAGAAGAGGTTAGTTTGGGAGACAAATCTGAGTTACAAATGCCATAATATAGAAAATATTGGCAGGCCTACACTAATAGTAAGCCAGACTTGCATAAATTGGCCAAAACCCATTGTGATGTCAGTATAGTCTTGAGCTGAGACCTCTGCTATGATGCTGTTTACCTTTGTGCCTCTATATAAAAAACGCAGAGCTCTGTTTACTGTAAAGCATAGACTCAGAGGATCTACTTACTCTCTATTTCTAAGATGGAGTGTTCTTCTGATTCCTCAAAGTACTAAAATGTAGACATTTTTAATGTACCCAGGACATTTTCTGACTATCTTTTGCTTTATATATTGGCCTTTACTATCATCCGAACAGTTATTATTCAATTGAATTTGAAGTGTTTTCTTATGCCTACTGTTGGAAGGCCTCAGAAATACAAATTTGAAAAAGGCATGGGTTGATCTTCTAGGAACTTCCACAGCCTGTAAAAGAGTCAGCCACAGAGAAAAATTTAGACATATCATTGCATATATCTCATGATTTTTGAAACATAAGCTCTATTTAGTTTATTTGAATGACCTAACCACATTGAAGTTCTTTGGAATCATGGTTATTTTAAAAGAGTGTATTGTTTGGTTGTAAATATTAAACATTACTACTCCCATATAATTAGATTTCCTATCACCTAAGAAAATATGCACAGTTACTACTAATAATAGCTATTATTATTATCGCATACTTATTTTTGCTAGGTGCTTCCTATGCTTTAGCTTGCTTAATTATTGCAACAACCCTGATAGTTATGTATTATGTGGCTTATTTAACATAGAAGGAAACTCATGAGAGATGTAGTAGGTTGCACAGAATCACACAACAGCTGGCCCAGGGCAACTGTAAAGTTGTGTTATGGGCATTACCACCTCTGCTTGATTACGCCTCAGGGAGACAGTATCTCCTCAAAGGGTGGGTTTATTTTCATCCTTATATATTTCTGTAGCCACAAGTAGTAACAACCAGGAATCAGACTTTGAGAAATTGCTATTTAGGCTTAGAAAGTCCACATAGTGATAATCAGAGGTGGTTTTTAATTTTTTTCTGATGACTAAAAAATACTACATATCTCTTTTATTGCCTTCCCTTAACACCCTGCTAATCACTTTTCTTCCATCCCACTTCACCATTATCCACTATTACCTGCAATAGTAACAAAATAATATAATACATAACAAAAATGCACTAGCACTCTCTGCATGACCATTTCGTTTCAGCACACTCTCTAAAGGGCTCGGTGCAGATAGATATGGCAGCCTTCTGGGAATGTTGGCAAGTACCCGAGTGCTTTCCTGAAACAAGGTCTTCCACGTGTGGAGGAGTAAGAAAATAGGCAGGTATTTCTATTCCTTTTCTGTATTTAGTGATGCTGCACTATGGACTATGTAGGAAATTCCAAATGTAAGCTGAATTCAAAGAAGGAAAATTTTTTTGTAATTTTTTGAGCTATTTAGATCCAAGTAAAGGCCAAATCTAAGCACTAGTGTAGTTTAGAATAACAGCAGCCTGTAGCTTGTAGATTAGGCTTTTTCACTGTACTGACTTTCAGATGCATTATTATTATAACATGGTACAAATGCTCTATTTAATTCTAATTATTTCCAAACCAGATACCTGGATAATTGAGGCCTATACTTATATAAATAAATAAATAATTGAATAAAAAATTAAGAGAGTTAAACAACTCTCCCTTACAGAATAATTCCAATTATAAATGTAGAAGGGAGGACTATGTTAGAAATACAAAATTATAAATAGAAAATCAGAATTCCACAGTATTAGAATACCACAGTAATAATTGCTGCAGGCAAGATCCACCATGGATGCTAAAATTAGTGGGCAAAATAGCAGATTTGCATAATCTCAAAGTATCTCCTCCAAAATATTTAGTATCACAAATGGAAAAATAGTATCTTTTTTGGCAATCTTGGCAGCCACCATCTTAGCCAAGGCTGACATTACCACTAATCCGTATTGTCCTAATCATCACTCTGATATGATGCATGGAGAAGGACATATCTGTGTGGTATCACTCCAGATATTGCATAGTCTCAATATTATCATGAGAAAACATCAGACAAAGCAAAATTGAGGAATGATCTACAAAATAACTGACCAGTGCTCTTAAAAGGTCTCAAGGTCGTGAAAGACAAGGAACATTGAAGTGACTAAAGAGGCATGACAACTAAATGCAATATAGGATCCTGAGTTGGATACTGGAACAGAAAAATTACATTCCAGTAAAAACTAGAGAAATCTAAACAAGTTCTTTTCTGTAATTTAGTTAATAGGATTATATCAAAGCTCTTAGTTTTTATAAATTCCCTATGGTTATGTAAGGTAACAGAGGGGAAGCTGTGTGAAGGCTGTATGGGAATTCTCTGTACTATTTTTGCAGCTCTTCTGGAAGTCTAAAGTTTTCTTAGTTTAAAAAAGTTTACTTTGATTTTTTTCTACCAGCTGTTCTTTCCATAATATAACATAAAACTTTTGCCAACCATTTTTTTTTAATATCTGTTTAAATGAGTGACCACCACCTGTGGTTAGAAGCAGTTGTGCCATCTTTCAAAAATTCAGCCTCTTCATCCCAAGTACAGAGCTGGTTACTTACAAATGGGCTTCATGGGGAGAAGTACCTGGAAGAAGTGCCTTGACTAAGACCCGAGTTATCTACAGTTCATGACTATCATTCTTTTCTCGTTTGAGTACTAGCATGTTTTATTGCTATCTCTCTTTCTCCTGTTATAATTTGTGGTATATAGTATTTTGATACTTAAATACAATATTTTAGTGTACTGCTTTCAAGGGCCTGATCTGGTTTTTTGCTCCCCTTTTGGGCACACACACACATAAAGTACAAAAGTTTTCTTTGATAACTTGGTGACTTAGCTATAAATTTGCTAAGAAATTTGGAATTATTGATTATTCAAGGAGCCCTAAGCTGTCAGATAGTATGTAAATTATAGTAAAGTAGGTGATACATTCTCTGCTTGCAGAGTGGCCCTACATCACCAACTATACTGTCATTTTCTGAGTGACCCCTCTTAATAATCCCAATATCAGTTATAAGGTATATCTAATATTAGGCTGACCAGAGCAGCCAGTCAGCCAATGTGGCCAGACAAGACTTGGAGAAAGATTCCCGCCTCCTTCTGTGTCTCCCTCTATGAGAAACCTCAGGCAGGAACAGTCCAAAGACTGGCTGCCGTGGCTTATTTTTCTTCTCCGAGCGTGTCCTGGCGCAAATGAATCTCTAGGAGAGACCAGGAGTCTCCTGCTACCTGTGACAATGACTTAATTGAGAAAGTGCTTCTGTAGGATTTCACTACCTGCCCCTGGCTGCCTTATGGGCTTCTCTTCTGTGTTTGGATTTTCAAAACACCGGCTTGGATTTTTAGCTTTGTTTAGTTTGTATTTCAAATTTATTTTGTGTAACTATATGTTAAATGCCTGTACTATCTTTAATTAAATGTTTTATTTTGAGATTTCACATGCAATTGTAAGAAATAACAAATCCTGTGTATGTTACTCGATTTTCGCTCTTACAAAACTATGATACATATAAATATCTTATCAAACTGTAATACAATATCACAATCAGGATGCCTTAGTCCATTTGAGCTGCTATAACAAAAGTACCATAGATGGGTGGCTTAAATAACAAACATTTATCTCTCACCGTTCTAGAGGCTGGGAAGACCAAACTGAGGCACCGGCAGATTTGGTGTTTGGTGTGGACCCACCTCCTGGTTGACAGGAGGCCGTCTTCTTGCTGTGTCCTTACATGCTGGAAGGGGCAAGGGAGCTCTCCAGGGACTCTTTTATAAGGGCATTAATCCCATTCATGAAGACACTGCCCTCATGACCTAATCACTTTCTAAAGGTCCTATCTCCAAATACCATCACATTGGGGATTAGATTTCAACATGTGGATTTGGGGGATGGGGACACAAACATTCAGTCTATAGCACAGGGTATTGGTACAGTCAAGATACAGAGCATTTCCATCCCCTGAAGGATCCCTCATGTTGTCCTTTTATAGCCACACCCAATTCCCTCCTGCTCCACCCGCTCCTTATTCCCAGCAACCATCAATCAGTTCTTTATTTCTATATGCACTTTAAAAAAAATAATTCATAAAGAGAGATTGATTTGCCTGCTTCCCAATGAAAGGCAGTCTTTCCCCTGTAACTTGGAGGGTAGATACTGCCATGTTTATGGACTATCTGCAGAACATTAATCTGTTGAATTGGGTGTTTGTGAGAGGTGGTGCACTCATGGTTTGGTGGTAAATTCATGGGTCTCAGCACCAGACTACCAAGGATCAAATTATCCCTCCACTTCTTACTGGCTGTGTGACGATGGACAAATTGGGACACTTCTCTGAAACAAAATTTTCTCACCCAAGAGAACAATAATGACATTTACCTTAAAGTATTGGGGAGAGAACTACATGAGATGATTTAAGTAAATTACTCAGCACAGCAACTGGTACATACTAATCCTTCTGGAACTATTATGGAGGTGGCCTCAGTAATAGTTCTGGAACTATGGAGGTGGCTCTGGCAGAGTTCAGAAAGTGTGGAAAAGGCAACTGACATCTGAAAACCCAAATTCCTAACTCTACTTTCTCAGGCCCAGGAGGAAAAACTGTATTAGAATTTCCCCTTAAAATATGCCTTTATTTTACAGTGTGGGCTTGACTTTACTTTGCAGCACAACCCAAAATATGCACCTGCACAGATTTAAATTCATTCTGTACTAAGCATGCAGATCTCAAGAGGAGTTGGGCAGAGCAGTGTCTGTAATTGATATAACATATTGGTAAATCAACACATTTACTTTCCCCCTGTGAGTCATACAGCTGTATACATCTAAAATAAACCTTAATTCTACCTCCCACAAACCGTTTTGAAGACTATCTCCTGTTGTTTGTTTGGCAGTTGATAAAAATGGAATAATTATAGTGGATTTGTTTTTCTCTCTGGCATATCCAATGCTCCTTTCCAAACAGGTCTCTTTGAGAAAATATTTGAAAGGCAGTTCTTTCCATTTCTCCACATCTCCTTTGGCATGCTGGTAGCAATAGAGAGGCAAGTAGATGTGTTCATTGTTAGTGATATTTTCTTTCACCAAAACTGGACCACATTTTACCACAGATGCCAGGGATGAAATGGCTGTGTAAGTCTTATATAATTCTCAAATATTACATGGTTTAACAATGACAATGAAATAGGAATTTCCTCTGCTTTTATAAGTGAATTAACACATTGGTTCACACATGAATGTGTGAGAATGATTCTATTTTGAGTGTAATTTATTCTTTTTATATGCAAGTTGTTACCTATAAAACTGATGTTAAGCATTCTATGCTTTCATTTGTTTTTTACCTATGTGAGGAGATGTCTATTATTATAAATTGCATTTGTGAGCCTAGAATTGGGTCAGAGGCAAATGACGAAACATTTCTAGGGGATCTTCGTTGCACAATTCTCAGGCTAAAACCAGGAAGTAAGACATGGCACGTTAGAACCATGTCAATCTCTTAAAGCTGGACCCTGCCAAGCTTTCAGAGCTGACTTGTGAATACAGCAGAAGTTCTGGGGCAGGCTTAGTCAGGCTCAATCATAGACTCTGTCCTGACCTCTCATGAGTCCCTGGGCATCTGCCATTTATTCTTCACTTTATTTGAAATGTGATCATAAGACAGAGAGAAAGTTTTGCAGGGAGAAACTTAGAAAATACATCCTGTATTTGGGAAAACAAGGTTTGGTGGGAGAATGTTTTTATGAGCACAGGCACAAGGGATGGGAATATTCATAGAAGGCCAGAGATAAAAATGAGGCTGTCAATATACTCTATTTGAAGATTTAGACTTCTAATCAATTTATATGTTTTATGCTTATATATACCTATTTATCAAAGTATCTAATTGTCAGTTGATTATTAATTTTTCTCTAGATTCCATCTAAAGCTTGAATAGAAGAGTCAAATTCAGATCTCTTAGTGATAATAGTTAAAGTAGCTGCTATTAATTGAGTGCATATTGTGCTCAAGCACTGGGTTAAGTGCTTTATGTGAATTGTATCATTTAATCATCAAACTAACCTTATGAAGTTGATATTTTATTATCAATATTACAGTAAAGTAAACCGAGGCTTCAAGAAGATGTTTCACTTATCTGCTCTAAATTTTTCCAGTTGAGTTGCTCCAGAGGTATAACCTATCTCTTTGAATCTAAATATGTTCAACAGTCCCCAAAGTGCTCTTTAATTGAAAACTAAGGCTGCTAGCAATTGTCTGACAGCTGGAGTATCTTTGAAGAGCTGGCATTCAGTGAACTATTTCCTCATAGTCCCATTTTCTCACTAGTGATCACATTGCTGCAGAATCTTGAAAAACTTATCCATGGTTTGATTTGTCAATTTAACATTGTCGAAGAGTAATTCCAACCAGATAAATCACCAAATAAATGCCATATTTTACTTTATCACTTCACCCATAGAATTAATATAGGGTATATTACTCATCATTACCATCAATTCAGCAATTATTACAAACTTCCGAGAAACACTACAGAGCATGAAAGTTCTTCCTGGAAAAAAATCACCAAAAAGACATGGCTGTGTCAACCAAATCTACAAGGTATTTTTCTAATTATATCATTCTTAATGGAGATAGTGGGGATGTATCTCAAGATAGCTTAAGTAAGCCATTATATTTAGAAATTCACATGTAGTACATAGTTCTGTCTTATATAATACAAGGACAGTGGGAAATCACTTAATTGCAATTACTTTCAGAATTTGATTTAAGAAGTATTTGATATCTGTCATTGGTTGAAAATTAAGCCATGTTAACTCTATATCATTCTTCAATTTTTAATGAAACTTCTCAAGATTCAATTGCTCCCTCTGCATGAGTTTTAAAGGATCAGAATATTTCCAAACATTGTTTTACTTGGGCATTTTGCAGCTTGTAATGAATGTTCAAAAAAAGACTGTACTAAGAAAAACAGCATTGTTTGGGGTATTATTACATTGAAGTGCTTCATTATTGTATTGAAGATGTCAGTTATATTTTTTCCACTGAGATATTGGTCAAAGGGTACAAACTTCCAGTTGTAATATGAATTAGTTCTGGGGATCTAATGTAGAGCATGGTGACCATAGTTAACAACACTGTATTATATACATTAAATTTGCTGAGTCGATTGTAAATGTTCTCACCACACGCAGGTGAGCGTGCACACGCACGCACACACACACACACACAAAGGTAATTATGTGAGGTCATGGAGGTATTAACTAACCCTTTTGTGGTAGTCATTTCACGTTATATAGATGTATCAAATCATCATGTTGTACACCTTAAACTTACACAATGTCATATGTCAATTATATCTCAATAACGCTAGAAGCAAAAAAGAAACAGACATACACACAAAGAATTGAGCTCAGTATCTATCACAAATTTGAATTCCAAGATATGTTCCTTATATCTTAACTTAATACATTGATTTTAAAATCTTTCAAAATTTACCTTTTTATCTTCATTCTTGAAAACTGTTGTAATTAAACAACATTAAAATGTTTACTATTTAATAAATCCATGCAATTTGAAATCCTTTCATAAATCAATATAATTTGAAGACCTTACTGGTAGTTAACTATTGAGAAAGATTCTCTTTTTATTTTTTAACCACTCTCCTCCTACAAAAAAAACACTGAAAATCCAACCTAGTGAGCAATGATATTTTCAGTCGTTTTATCAGTAACCACATTTGCTTTATGGTCTAATGCAGGAGCAAGACAATGATTTCACTTTCAGATGGGGCCAGTTACCTTGCTGGTGTTTAAGCATGTGCTTGATATTTTATCTGCTAGATATGAGAGCACAATTCATAGGGTTGAGATAATGTTGGTGACCATGAATAATCCTTGAATCTAAAGCCAAACGAAGCATAAGTTATAAACATGGTTTAATTGGAATTTAAGCTCCTCCTGCATATTGTCCTGGTTATGGAGAAGGAATATGGAAATGGGGTGCCAGGAATCTTCTGGCCCATGTTATTTCAGAACTTTATTCTGCTCCCTTTTTTCTGGGCCTTCTTACCTACATGTTTCCTAGCAGTTTGTTCCCTGAGAGAAAACTATATAATGACTCTAGCAAAGTGTTCCAGTTGAGGATGAAAGTGTTTACCGAGTAACTCAAAGGGCAGCAAAAGGGTTATTTATTTGCCTAACAAAAAAATCAATCACACGCCCTCCTAGAAAAATAGGACTGCTTAGCTTCCTCATGCCTAGATGCAATTATGGATTCAGCCAGATGAACATATGGCAGAGACTAATTAAGAGACTCCTACTGGGAAGAAGACATGCACTTTCAGAGCCATTTCTAGAATGCTGAAAATTTCTAGCAACAGCGTACTGTGTGGTCTTGTTTAGCCTTCTGGCCACATTTGCAAGTTGTGTGACAAACCTACTTATGCAGGAGATGAGTTGTACACAATCCAGAAGTGATTGGATCTGTGGAATTCTGAAATTAATATATTATGAAGATTATATTAGAATTACTCCAGTGAGGGTTTTGCTTCAGGGTTTGTACCACATTGAGAATAGAAAGAAAGCTAAATGTATGAAGGCTAAATATGTCTTATAAGACTTGCAGAAATGTTCCCTTTATGAGCTGTGATTTCATCATCATTATGATTATCTTCTTTTTATATTTTGGTCCATTCAAGTTCTGCCTTTTTGCTGAGCATACTCTTGACTAGAAAATTAGGTAGCATTGTGTTATCAGATATGTTAAGGGAGAAAAATCTCACTGTAGGAAGAAAAAAATAGAGAGAGCTATATGTATATGTATGTGTGTATAAAATGTTTTTTATTGAGAATGAAATATTTTTCTGTGTGAACAATCTTAAAATACATAAACATTTACTACTACAAATAGGGAATTCTTAATGTTATGCATAAGTTTTCCTAAGGGCATTTGCTTCTTACATGTAGGCAAGCCTTGCCTTTTGTATTTGCATTTCACTGTTTATAAAATACCATCCTAACTCTATCCCTTGCTCTGTACATGCCAGGATGCACATTTCCTGAGCTGATGAAGATACATTGTTTGCTCTGTGATCATTCATTAATGGTGGGGTTGCCAAGAGCTCTTATATCTTAAAAGTGTCTTATATCTTAAAAGCTGCAGCTTTTTCTAGGCATAGAGTAAATATGTGTTGATGGACTTTACATTTAAGCATTCCTGTTTCATAAATGGCCAAATGCATCTACTATTTTGATAGTTAAACTTGAAAGCACATTTTTATGTTAACTTTAGTTTTTTTTTTTTTTTAAGTTGATTTTTGCTTTAGGAGGCTTATTTTTTACTCTTTATATCACCAGCCCATAAAACTCAGCAGAGGCATAAATGACTTGATTATTCACATTAATAAAAGAAATGCTTCTACAATATTTGCCAGCAGGTTAAAATTGAAGCTGTTGATTAAACACATATTTCAGCACATCTCAGCTGTGATGTTTTCTTATGGGAATCCTTTCTCACCAAAGAGCTCTCTCACACATACATATGTGGCTTCAGGAAGGAATTAACACTCCTTATCAAATTAGCTAAATGTGTTTTCAGATACCACCTTCCATCACGGTAATGTGCTTTGTTGATGAAACAAAATGAGACTCAGAAAGAAAAATTGGGGGCTTGAGGGCTGGAGGGAGAGATTACCTCTTTTTGGGAGAGACTTCACACCAAAAGCCACAGCAGAGGTCCAGGGTTCCTAGTCTCAGAGCATGAGATGTCAGGTGACCAGAGAGAAGGAAGATCAGTGGAAGAGCAGTGCCATAAGCAAAGGCATGGGGTGAGGTGATTAGGGCATTGGGTTTTCTAGGACATTTTTTAAGGTGCTATCACGGGTTCTAGTGTGAGACAAGTAGGATAAGGCCAGGCTATCAAAGGTCTCGATTGATAGGGGAGTTCGGGGTAGATTCATTGGTCACTCAAGAAACTGTTCTTGGTGTTTGAGCAGTGGCCTGAGTAGTTTGTGACAACAACGTGGTGATGACCTGGAAGTGGAAAGTATGATTATGAGATTAACGATAACAAAGTATGAGGTCTTTCAGCAATACAGCCCTATGCACATCCTTTCCCTCTTTTTTTTTTTTTGCTCCCTTTTCACTCATCTCCTAAAAATAATTTGAACACAAGCTTTTCAGAACTGCAAGGTACTGTTTTATTTCAAATATCTAGTGTTTAGACAAAATGATTCAGTCTCACTACCAGAGGGTTCATTAAGGGAGAAATGGTCCCTAGGTCTGTAGGTTTGCCATTCATTTAATGCTTTATGTTGACATTTGCCCTGTGGCATAGTTTGTAGTTCTCTGAGTCAGTCCAGATCCAACTATATACAAAGATGACCGATGGAGAGATTTATTACTAACCTCAAGAAAGGCCTGCATGAAGTAACATTCTCAGAATGAAGTGGCATGGAACTACACATAACCTTTAATCATAGGCACTGTTTCGTTTTGAAAATAGTTTGTGGTCATGCTGTCATATTATGCACCTTCCTACACAGTAGCTACTAACTAGATATTTTTAAATTATAGTTACTTTTATAGCCTCCTGACTCTGGTTGAAATTCTGGCAGAGTTCACTAAAGTGTCTATCCTCAATCATTCCTTTTCAATTGCATTCATGCCATTGTCATGAATATTGAATTATCTCCAGATTATCTTATGGAAACATCAAATGTAAAACAAACATGGACATCAAATTATTCTTGAAAATGTGGTATGTAGCAATTCAAGTGTTTTGTTCTCAAAGTCCCAATAATTGGTCTACTCATGTCCAGTTATAATTGTGTCAAAATGTCTTTCCCTAGCATTCCCCAGAAAACAAGAAAAAAATGTTGATTTTTTTTCTTTCTAAGAACAGAGTTTTGGGGTTTTATTTTTGGTTTTAGATATTTTTCATTGTGAATATGTGAAAATGTTTCGCTCTGATTGAGACTCATACTTAGCCTCTCAAAGCAAACAAGCCCAAGTGGATTTAGATAGGAGAATAAGAGTCTCAGGCTCGTTTCAGAAAAACAGCTGCCAGTTATATTACTGCACCACATGATTCATTTAATCAGCCATATTAATTGTAAGAGAACTTTATTAGTTGTATGAAGAGACATGCTTAGCTTTGCAATGGCTTAAGTGGGTGTATTACACTGTCATGCACTTATGCTTTTTCATTAATTCACCTAATTTTAGTGCTTTTGAATAGTGTAAATGATCAACCTTATCACAAAATCCTTTACTTTGTGTTTAGGGCATTTTCTCCCAAACAGTACAGGAGGAGAGTCCACACCACATGGGCTGACCAGTTACTTAGAATGCTACCGTATATGTGCCAGACACTGTTTGAAGCACTGGGGATACAGCAGGAATAAACTAGATCAAGTCCCTGCCCTCGAGCAGCTTCTATTCTCCTGCAGGGATATAGACAGTAAACCCATAAACAAATAAATCCATTTTAGGTGGTGCTGAAGTTCTATGAAGGAAAATAAAGTGGGATTGGAGTGAGAAGGGATTGTTGGCAGGAAGGTGTGGAACACAGTGTAACCTGTCCTTGATGTGACCTGGCATCGTCTATTAGAAAAATCCTCATAAGTGTAAGACACATGGTGTAGTTATGTTTGTCTGTCCCTAAACCCAGATTTATAATCTCAGCTGTCACTGTCCTAGGAGTCATGATACCTACCCCAAACTGCACCACTTAGTATATTTATTACTTGCGTAGGCAAGAAAACCTGGAAATTAGCCTGGTTAGAAAAATTACAGTAAGGATCAATCCAGCTCTGCATGAATACTAAAGAAAGTGGATAATTTTAGCCTAAGCAGTTTTTATGTGACATGTGCTCTAGACTCTCTGTGACCTTTTTTGTTTATGCTTTGAAGAGTTGAGATTGAATGACATTCAATGAATTATTGCAGTTTTGTCCCCATAAGGGTCCATTTCTGGCTTTACCATTGAAGGATCTTAGGTCTTTTATTAAAATATGAGTAATTATTAAGATTATTAATATGCTTAATATAGCATAACATTGATAATGGTTGCTTCAGTTAATGTTGTGCCTTTTCCAAAGAAAAATGATTTTTACTTGTACAACTTGTATTTTCTGGATCAGAGCCTTAATTCTTGACTCTTCATCTGTAAAAACAGAGATAAAACTGATCTGAATCGCAGTTTTGCCATCCGAGCATTATATAAAGGGTAAATTCTCCTGACCTTCTTCAAAATGTTACAATAGCTAATGTTAATAATAGTAATGTAGAGTTCCCACTAGCTCAGCAAAATGAGTACTGTATATTTAAAGAGCAAGGTGACTTGCTCTGAGTCCCTTTTCCTGAATAATTAAGCATTCTTTAGAGGGCTATATCTCTATATAAAGGAAATGGTACTGATACTAAAATAAATTTGAAAATAAGTTGGTTTCCTGCTGTTTTATACACACATATACCACTTTTGCATATGTGCTGTCAGCTTAGGTAGCCCTAACTTCACATTGGCAAAACATATTTTGACAAGTACAACAGATCCTGGCAGGACTCAGAAGTCAAAGACTAGACTGGAATAGATACATTGTAAAACTTAGTAATATTTGATCAATCAAGTCAGTTCAGTTTAGTAAGTAGGTCTAATTATTGGAATCATGTATGCAAAGCAGCTTCTAGCCTCTTCACCTCTCCCCACAATTACCCAAATCAATTGATTACTTAACTCCTCTCTTCTCTCTGACTTCCTTTTGCCAGAAGCCGAAGAGCCAAGGGGTTATGTTTGTTTAATTGTTTAGCACACTCGTCCATAAGGCTGGTAGATTCCTTCAGTACTTACAGTGAGACATATTTTTTATTATCAAAACAATTCATCTTACTACAAGCATAACAACACCTGACAATTTTATAATGCTTTATAATTTATAAAGGACTTTTAGATACTTTTTTGGGGGGTACTCCCAAAAGCCTTGTAAGTTAAGTGAGGCAAGAATTAATATTCCTGCCTGATTTTGTGATTTGTGCACTCTAGTTGTTGGACATTTAATTTTAACGTGCTCGCAAAAACTTTTTACATAATGAAAATATATACAGATACATATATATTTCAATGTTAGTGATATGTTTGAAGTCATCTGTAAACATGCTCATATTGGAATTTCTATGCATAATTCCAGAGAATCTTTTTTAAAAAATTTTTTCCTGCATTAATGCTTTATATCTTTATATTAGTGTATATATTATATATTACACATTTTATAGGGCAATCCAAAGTCTATGTAAAGTACCTTAATATAGCTAAATAACTTTCCTTTGGCTAATTTATTTTAAGTGGTAATTTCTCATTTACCTGAGATTGGAATTTTATTTTTTCAGGAATTATACTTGTAATCGGTATTCCATAGAATGATAGAAAAATATAAAACTAACAATTAGTCTAGGTTGTAATGCATTGTCAAAGTTTTTTATCATAAAAACACAATCATATGTATATGAGGCTATGATGTGTTAATGTGAGGTTTGATCAACAGTGAGATTGAATTTATTGGTCTTGCTTTGTAAATGTGATAAAACTTTTATAACATTTAAAAGAATAACTGCATTGATACTGAGGCTTTTCATTAGAACATTGACAACTCAGAAGTGGATTCACAGAGAGAATAATTAAGCATTTTTATCCAGAAGTATTTTTAAAGGTTTATTAATGGAATAACCATCTGTCAAACACCCAGAATAGTCCTGATATATAGCAGCTATTCAATATAAGGTAAATATTAATTTCATATTTTGTAGACACTTCTACAAATGGGCCCAAATAATCAAAAGCGTGGGTATTACCCATTTGACTGTCTTAGCCCTCAGGTTTCTTGATCAGAAAGAAAATTGCAACCTAGTATAGTTGTATTCTATTATTTACCTTAATAGTTACACTATTCTTTGAAAATAAGAAGATAAAAGTTCTAATGGAAATAGGCATTAATTTGTGAATTGGGATACAAGTCTAAGAAACTTTAAAACTATTAATCTATTCTTATGTAAATGCGGACTCACTACAGCTTAGAAATCTATGTTGCTTACAAAAAGTCCCTCTTCAGTCTTTGCTTAGGAATATAAACATCATTTTAAGTGTCATGGATTTCCTTTAAATTTTCACCAGTGAAGCACAGAAATATCATATTATATATTGGATTTCCACTAGGGGGTGATCTCCTATTGAAAGTAGTAAGAAGAGAAGGTTTGAAAACACACTGTGGCCCTACCAATGCAAAATGGAAATTCTTGGTAGAAAGCTCTCAAAATGTTTTCAGTAAAAGTAAGAGAAAATAAAAGTAATGCCTTTGAAGTTGGCTCCAGCAAGGAGAACTCTAAAGTCTTTATTACACATATACAAAACACAAAATGTTAAGACTTAAAGGTAAATATGTTGGTCAAGCATTTTTTCTCAATTTCCAAATTTCAGGAGTTCAGATTTTTTTTTCTCACCAATGTACAATATAAGAAGCATTTCTGTCACAGAGGACTTTACCTTTGCTTCTTCTTTAAAGAAAGTTTCTTATTCTGAAGAGAGTAATTTTCAAAAGCAAATTTTTGCATATATAATACTTTGTAAAACAATGTGCAGGTGAATATTAGGAAATCCTGGGTTGAGACTTGAGAAGAGGCTAGAACCTGACAATTCTCTAGCACCTACTCAGAGCTGGACACTGTGGTAGTCAGATTTCATACATCATCTCATTTAGTCTTGTCTGTCTTCTTGTTTGACCCATAAATGACTTGAAAACTGCAGAACTCCAAAAGGGCAGGTGGGCTAGAGATTGGGTATTAGGCAGTAGAAGGAGGTTGGACAGAGGGTGAGAGGTTCACAATTGCTTGGAAAACTATCACTTATAACTTACTAAAGAAAAAGGCTTTTAAGTACTGAAGTTGGAAATACCAGACAACCTGCTACTGCCCTGATAAAGAGAAACACTGAGAGATCACAGATATCGATAGCAAACCTGGCTTCTTCTGAATTTTTTTCCTGGGGTTCATCTAAAAGAAATGCTTTAGGACTTTGTTTTTGTAGTGACTTCAGAAATTAGCTTTGGCTTCTAGTGAATGTGGGTTTGATATAATCACCATTGTTTATCGTTTAATTTCCTGACAAAAAATTGACTAAAGTCAAAACTTCCACCATAAAGAGTTGTGTTTTAAATGCAATAGATAGATACCTAAATTTAGGATTAAGAAAAAATATGTCTCCATCGGATTTTCTTAGTCTTGCTACCATGCCCATAATAACACACAGAGAGAGAGCAGCTATTGAGAGCTGTTGCTGCTTGAGCTTTTGTAATTCATAAGAAATATGTTCTGCCATTTCTCAAGGGAGAACCCAGGTAGACCACAATCTAATCTGTGGCTTTCATTCTGCCCAGAGGATTTTATGCTGACAGTATGCGAAGCTCAGACCTCTTAATATCTGTCTTGAGGCTTAGAGAGAGAATCTTCATAGTAGCTGGACACTTACATGCATTTTTTTTCCTAACTTGGATGAAAAATGCATCCAACTTATTTTCTATTTCATGTAAGAAGCATTGCTTCTTTACATTTCATTCACTTGGGAATTTATTAAATCTAAATAAAATATGTAGCATTATAAGAGATCTTTAAACTCTCTGTACAGTATATCCTTGATGTCTTCAAGAGGAGTATTTGTAAGATCTTTAGAAATCTCCAGGCTTGGAAACCTGAGAATGTTTGGACGGTCTTCTGCTGTTTTTAGTATTGAATTTTTGCTAGAGAGTAGCTTTTTATAGCTACCGTTTCATCTTTCACTGACATTTTATTTCTTACACGTTGCCTGTTATTCATACACAAACCTCCATGTTCTTATCGTTGAAAACATGATACGGGACAATGGGGAAGTATGCTGCCCAGTGGGCTAGGCTCACTCACTAGCACAGCAGCTCGAATCCAATTTGCCAGCCCTATGGCATGAGTCCTGCAAATCTATGTTTCAGTAAAATACAAATCCCCATAGCTATGGACCCTCAGGATGAAAAACTGTTAACGTTAAACCCTCAAACACCAAGAATCTGCTATACTGTGTTTTCACTACTTTTGCCAGGATTGAAGGATTGCCTCTTCAATCAGTCAGATGTTTAAAATTCTGTACACACCAAAGTGGATTGCCTGAAAGTATACACTTTATAACCCTGAATATATATGGTTTATTTTATCCTAAGGCCTCAGATACGTCAAGATCCAGATGTTATTAAGTTTCAGAGCACATTATACAATTAGCCCAAGTTTTTAAACAGCTCTGTATATGGCAGCAGAGCTTTGCTCTGTTCTGTAAAAGATTCATGTTGATTAACAAAGGATCTCAAATATGACCATTGTGGTCTAGAAACATACCCTTTATTTGTAAGTTAAGGCAATAGTTTCCAATCCTGGTGGAACATTAGAATTTCCTGGAAGCATTTAAAGTATTCTAATACCTGGGCTTCAACCTAGATCAAATAAACCAAAATCATGAAATCAATATTTTTTAACAAGCTTTCCAGGTGATTCTATTCAGCAGGGGCTGGGAACCACTGGGTTAAATGGATTTCTTTCAGCCGTCTGGAAATAAAATGCTGGCAGAATATGAGCAGATAAAATGGGTTGACTGGGTAAAATATAACAGGTGCAATTGATTTTACACGTTTTATTTTTAAAAACACATATACAGGACTTACTAGATGTCAGGCAGAGTTTTAAGTGGTTAACTCACTTAACCCGTATAGCAATTCTATGAGGTATACACTAACTCATCCCCATTTACAGATGAGAAAATTGAGTTAAACAACTTCCTCAAGTTTAACTCAGCTGGTGGGGGACTGAGCCTAGCTTCAGAATCTATGTTCCAATCCATTGGTTCTCAAAGTGTGGTCCCTCAATTAGCTGCACAGGTCCCAGCTGGAAACTTGTTGGAAATGCAAATTATCAGACCTCATCCCTAGAGTTTCTTATTCAGTAAACTGAGTGTGGAGCCTGAGAATTTACATTTTTACGTTTCAAGGTGATGCTGCTGCTGCTGGCCTGGGAATCACCTGGAGAACCACTGCACTATGTTATACTGCCTCTCTAAATTGTCCAGCTATGCTGTGCTATAGAATAGTTTTCTTAATTAAAAGAACAATGTTAGTGTAAAAGTCCAAGTCTCAATAAACATAAAATATTTTTGTTACTAAGAGTCACCTTTATTTGTTTGAAGAGGCATGGGCTGGCATTGTTTAGAGTTGATGAATCAGTGTGCAAATTGCACAAGCTGCCACTGAGTTCTTGATTAGAGATTGGGAAAGTGAGATTAAACAAAAAGGCAATGGAAAGAGAAGTGAGATTGTAGATATAGAGTATCCTCATTTCACTATTCCTTTGGCCACCATCCAACTATTTCCCTTTTTAGGTACTTTGTTCCATGCCATCCTTACTCCATTTTCCTTTGGCTAAATAATTCAGTGGTTAGGAATATAAGGCAGAAAATTACTATTATGGACTCATTTGTAGCTGATACTTAGATGCAGTTAGAAGTCACACTTGAAGCTAGTGGTATTAGTCTTTTGTGTAACTGTGTTGGAATGAGAGCTGTATTGGATTTGGAATTTTATAATCATGAGTCGTGCTGTAAAAGTGATGTAATAAGTGTATATGTATGTTTTTATATATATATTTACACATACATATCTCTATATATATGAGAGAGAGAGAATTTCTATTAAGAATATGAGACAGAATATCAGCTAATCTTCATAGCAAGGAAGATAAATGATGAATTCATAGATTATCTTTCTGGTAATAATTCAGCTCCAAAACTTTAGTGTTTGTGTAAATCATGCATAATATCCCAATATATTTTTGCCAGAACTTAGATCTTTTGCATTCCCTCGTCAAATACAAGTGTGAGTTTCGATCTCTATAGGAATGTATTTTCAGTACAATTCTGTGTACTTCATTGTCTCTCAGTCAATGAATGTCACAGTGTATTTAAATTCAGAAGCAAAATAGAGCTATTAAAAGAACTTTTTTAATTCGTTCAAGAAAATCCTGTTTTCTATTATAACTAGTAATCCAGAATTTAAAAAAAAAAATACAGATCTAGCAGTTAGGGATCATGGATCCATGACTTGGCAGAGACGAGGCATCTGATGTCTCGTGAGTTCTGCTCCTGTTGCACGATTCCTTTGTCCAGAACACGGCTCGGTCTCTCCATTTGCGATCTTGAGTCTGACACATCCCAGGAGTTCTAGGAGAGACAGACCTACAGGAGAGACCACACCATCCAGAGCTGTTTCACCAACGATATCCATCACCAAATGGAGTCATTTTCATAGGGCTTCTTTTAACAGGTACTTAAAAATCAATTATTTTCTATAAAAATATGCTCCATCCAAGAACACTGTTACAAAGCAAGAAAGTGCTAAAAATTCTCTCCATTATAATGGAGTCAATAAGAATTAGATATGTAATTCCTGAAACGATACTCTCCTTTTGTCGTTGCCAACATGAGAACTGCGTTACGGTTTTGGATGTGGGGCTATGAGGCTACCCCTACTGTTTTATATCATTTTATGAGACTCCATTTTTGTTTGTATTCTTTTTCTTGATTGTTACCATAAATGATTTGTGTGAAACAGACTAAGAAAACATCATTGTAGGTTTGAAAACCTCAGACAATAGTTTATCCCAAATGCAGTTATTACTGAACCTTACTTTTGTCATTTTAGTTGTGGTTCTTGATAGAAGCTAATAAGGACAGCAAAACAGCTAAAAGCCTGGAGAATTTTCCAACTAGAGAATTATGAATAAAGTTGTTCCTGTGATGGTGCTTGATACAGAAGAGAAGGCATGGGAAGGTTGTATAATAAATGAATAATATAGTGAAGGCCTGTTGGACGTTGCTGTTCTTCTGGCTTCTTAAGATCCCAAAGCCCCGAAGTGAGATTAGAAATGTGAAAACATGTAATACCTTTTAACCTCTGCATCCTGAGAATAATAATAGCATCCACCTCATAGAGGTGTCATGAATACATAGTGCCATGGAAATGTTTGATAAATACAGTAATGAATTAACCAGAAACAGATTCATTGAAAGCTTTATCCTTTCAATTGTCCTTGCCATTTTCAAGATATCTGCAAGTACTCTTCAGATTCTGTCCCTTTCTGTCCTTTAGGAAATCATCTAGCAATCCCAGGCTGAGTGACATGAGCCTCCTGCTCCCTTTCCTTATACTTGTTTCTCTTCCTGCCTATTGCCTGCAGGAATATCTATCCTTAGCTGACTCCTAAAGATGCCACACTGCTATGGAACACTTCTCCCTAAATTAGTCCTAGATCTGTCAACTATCAATGGGGTCTCTAATTATCACTATGGAATGTGCAATTGACATGTTAAAACTCAAATAAAGACAACAGCAATGTGTGTAGAGTAGGATCACAGCTATACAAAAAATATACATATATGTATGTGTGTGTGTGTGTGTGTGTGTGTGTGTATGTGTGCAGAAAAAAATTAAGCAAATGTTAAATAGAGTTTATTGGATTTTAGGTGATTTTATTTCTTTTCTTGACCATTTACGAATCTTCCACAATGAGATCGAAAGATTATAATGTGAATGATTGCAGAGAGGATTTTTTTTCAAATCTCACCCCCACACACACTTCAAAAAGAAAAGTTTTAAATTTTTTTTCTATCTTCCATGGCTTTACTTCCATAAATACAGAGAACAAAATCATTTTGTGAGCAAATAATCAAGTTTAATGTTTTGATAGTAATGTGTTTATATTCCTAAATTGCAATATTAGATCTGAAAGAGTCACTTCAAAGCAATGCATGAATTTCACATTTCCCAATTTCCGTGAAGTATTTCTCCATGTAAACATTTTCTAACATTTTTGCTCATGTTTTATATCTCCAGTTTACCATAGCTTAAAATGCCAATTTCTTTTCTACTTATGATGCTCCTTGTAGATGAAAGGCCTGATCATTCTACCCAAGCCAGAATTTGACACTTTACCAACCGTTTTTCCTCAGATTTCTTAAACCAATAATTCAGCCTTTCTCTTTGTTCCTGCAGTATCTTTTACTTCCACAAGATCTTCTGTCCTAATCTGTCGACATTTTATTCATTTAGAGCCCAATTATCCATTTCCCACCTGGGTTATTGTAGTATTGTCTCTGCTGACTTCTTGTCTGTGCCCAGCTATATTAGGGAATTTCAAACAACCAAGAACAGAGTGCATGTAATCATTAGTGCTAACTAATGTTTGGTCTGAGTTCAGTTGGGTTACAAGGCGATACTCAAGGCAGAGCTGCTCTTTGGAATGGCAGTGTCCTGGATTCGTCTTCCAGACCAGCTGCCGAGGGAAGCCCAGACTGGCCCAACATCTGCGCCGTCTGTTCAAGCCTCATGTCAACCTCCTCTTACAATGGCTCAGACTCCTCCTCTTCCCAAGTTGTCTCCCCTCAATGATTTCTTGTCTAGGGAAGGCTTTTAATCCTCAGTTCATTATCTATGCCAAAGTGACCCAACTTAAGTGCATCAGTGCCCCTTTCTTCTCCACAGTCTCCCTGGTGATTCCTTTATGTGCCTCCCGGAATTATTTTTGAAAAACCTTTCTGGGAAGTTTTAAGATGTTTGACCCAAATAGCAACAACAACATTTCCAATAGTAAAAAGAGGAACGTTATACTCCCACAGCCTTAAGCAATCATACTAATTATCTAAGAAGAGTTCACAAAAATGTGACAAGGACAGAGTGCTAATTGTAATCTTCACTCTCTGATATGATCGGGCTATAAATACTATCTTCAGAGTAAGTACTATGCTTTTAAATATGTTCTTGAAATAAGTTTGTCACTTTTTAAATGCAATATTTAATTCTTCTGGCATGTTTTTTCCTATGGACTAAATAGGAAGAGTTCATAAGAATTAAGGAATAGGAAAATTATTAATCCTGTAACCTTAACAGTCTGGGTGAGAAGCTTAACTGGCACATGCTTTTCTTTATTCCTGACGTAATGGGCACTGTAGTTGGCTGTGATGCATTATTCCACCTCTGTGGGCAGTTGGCTGGTGCCAAGTGAAGTGATTCTTTCTGATTCATTAGTCCATCGCTCCTCCTGAAATGCAGAGTTCGCTACCTGTATGGAGCACCTGAGATCACCCAGAGTCGACCTGTGGTGCCGCTCGTAGCAATGCCATCCTTAGGGCACCAGCAGGTAAAGGTCAAATGATCCACTGTGGCTCTACAAGCCAAGCTTATTCAGAATTAGTTCTCCTGAAAACTCAGTCGGCACTATAATAAGAGACTTGACTAACTTGCCCCAATTGAAAATCATCTCTCAGCTTTAGCTTAAATCATTTGGCTGAAGAAATTATTGCAGTAAAAACAGAATTGTTGGCTGAGTGGTAAGTGTTATATTTTTGCAGCTTATATAGGCAATTTGGCAGCATTTCAGGGGGAGACGGGCTATCTTTTGGAGGATGGAGGCAGGAGTTGAGATGCGGATGGAGAGCATCCTAATCTTGCAGTGTGTCCCTTCCATACCTAGCCACCTCTTGTCACTCAAGTGGAGCTGAATGGGAGCATGTCAAAGAGAACACAGAAACCCACCACAGTGGTGTGATAAGGAAGCAAGGAGATGTCTGTATGGACACCATTCTGGTGGAGCACAAGGAATTGGTGGGGGTGGAAGAGTGGTGGTGTTGATGTGCCTCCAGGATACAGAGAAGCCTGGAAGATGTGTCATATGTCAGTCATCTCTACACTAAGGAACCATGCAATCATGGAACTCTGGTGATGGAAGGAATGTTGGAAACAGACACTTCCAAACCATTTACTTTGTGGCCAATGAAACTAAAGCCCAAAGAAGTCTCAAGATCTCCTGGCTTGATAGTGGCAGAGCTAGAAATAAACAACCCATCTACTATCAAACATACAATACATCTGTTGAATACTGATGTTTCCAGATCATTTTTCTTGGTCCTGAGAGTAATGCTTCATTTTCATGAAATTCTCATCATTAATAGCTAATTTTGTTTTCAGCATATATAAACCAGGGCATTCATAGTGTTTTAAATGCAGATAGACTTACTCAAACAATCAGAATTTGCCAAGTTGTTTTATCAATAAACCAGGTTATTCTAAGTAGACAATTGACAGCGCACATAGGATTACTGTATATATTAATAATAGTGATCCACACTGACTTTAGGCTATTTCTGTGTATGTGGAGAGGATAAATTGGAGCACGTGCACATGTGCTGCAGAGTATTTCCACAGTATTTTTGCAAATTACCATCAATTTCCTTTCTCCACATGTAACCTTAAAATGAAGAATTGTGCCTTTTCTTCTAATGGAGGTGAAATTTTCTTCCCTAAATTACCCTGGGTAAAGCACTTTGCTCAAGTGATTCTTCAGCTAAGTGTCCATGAAATAGGAGTGCCGGGATGATTTTGTATTCCAGGTGTGCCATTAGGTGAGGCTGCAGTAAGGAAGATCCTGCCAAATTTTCCTTCTTTCACGTACAGATAGGAGGAAGGAGAATGATGACTAGAAGCCCAGTGCTGGTTTTACACACATCATGTCATTTAAATGTCCCTATGACTAGAAGAGACATACAATTTTCTTTCAAACTGGACACATCTTAGAATGAAAGGGGACACTGTTAATAATTACTTGGGGCCAACAGGTATAAACAAAGACTATCCTGGGAACACCAGGAAATGTGGTCATCCTGACCCCTAGACAAGATCATCAGACCCTCCCATTGTACAAGTAGGAGAACTGAAGTTTAGAGAGGATAAGTAATTTGCCCAAGGTCATCATAGTTAGAAAGTAGAACATCCAAGAGTCCAACTCCGCACTGTCTGACTCCAAAGCAGATGCTGTTTCCTCTATACTTTCTTTCCATGCAGTTCAGCACTTCCCAGATTATTTACACAAACATGCTATTTTGTGGCCATGATTGCAGGAGTAAGGGTTGAATGCTTGAGGAAAATGGAACTGTGTTAAACACCCTAGCTATTTTTTGTGTGGCTGATTTTTATTTATTTATTTTTTTTGTGGGGAAGACCAGCCCTGAGCTAACATCTATTGCCAATCTTCCCCTTTTTTGCTGAAGAAGACTGGCCCTGGGCTAACATCGTGCCCTTCTTCCTCCACTTTATATGGGACGCCGCTGCGACATGGCTGACGAGCAGTGCGTCGGCGGGCGCCCGGGATCCGAACCCGCGAACCCCGGGCTGCCAAGCGCGGACTAAACCGCTGCGCCACCGGGCGGCCCCGTGGCTGATTTTTTTTTATGTGGGTGTTTAGTGTGTGAAATGCCTTTGAAGGGCCTCAGACCTCAGGGAGAACCTTCCTCATGGCCACTCAAGTGCCTTTTCCTGCCTGGAGCAGCACTGGCTTCTGAATTTCTGTCTTTATTCTAGGCTTCTGCTTGACGTGTTCAACCAGATACTCCCAAGAGAAGGGATTCTCTTCCCCTGGTGGAAGTTCATTGCTTGTATTCTCGACTCATCATCCATGTCATTTCCTAAATTAAAAACCTCCACTCTGCCTCTTCCTACCCCTACCTGCCCATTTATATGGAGAGTCTTCCAGCCTTGATCCTTGGTGACATTCACCTCCTCCAGGGCCTCATTACCTCTTGCCTAGATAATTTTAGGGACTTCTCTCAAATATCTCTGCTATATTTTTTTTCTTACATCACTACCAGGGTCTTCTTCCTGAAAAGCAAACCTGATCAGAGCACAACTTGGACTATTCTGTGGTGTTTTCTGTTGCCTGTAGATAACATTCAGCCTTCCCGGAATAATATACAATCTCTTCCTTAGGGGGGAAAATATCCATCTCTCTTGAAGGAGAGACAGACAGACAAAAAGAGAGAGAGCAAGGAGGGAGGGAGGGAAGGAGGAAGAAAAAAAAAATATGACTGTCTCAGGAACACAGTGTACAGTGCTGCTGATTGCACAGGTCACCCAGCTGCTTCAATCTGGCCTTCCTGCTGCCTTCTAGAGCCCTGAGTCCAGGCACGTGGATGAGACTGCCTGGAAGAAGAAGCTACTTTTTCTAATTTAAACAAAAACTCCTCCACTTGCCAAGCCATGTGCCCACAAGGCTTCATCCATCTGGAGATCAGCACGTTTTTCAAATGTGCCAGCTGCTCTATTTGGGCTGGCTGTGGCCCTGGCTGTTTCCTCCAACAGACTTTGTAAATCTCAAGGGTGGGGACATGTCTTAATGGTGCTTCCCCAACTTTCATGCTCATATGAATCACCTGAAGATCTTGTTAAAATGCAGTTTCTGATTCAGTGGTTCCGGATGCTGCTGCTGCTGATCCACACTTTGAAGAGCAATGTCCTAAAATCTAATAGTGTTCTTAGCATGTAGTAGGGGCTCCGTAAATAAATGTTGACTAGATGGGTAAATGGAAGGAAGGGAGGGAGAGAGGGATGGAGGGATGAAGCCATATTTCATACATACCAGAGATCTAGAGATCCATTTTTCTAATGTATTTAAAGAGAAGTTGCCTAGTAAAGGTAAAATGATAGAGGAGAATTGTAAATTTTTTTTCCTTAGGTAAACGTTTTTCACAGTTTCGGGCCAGACTATAAATCCATTAGAGGAGTTCTCTGTATTTTCTCTTAGAGCTTCCCTGTAGCCCCAGTCATAAAGCTTGGCCTCCACAGTAGCATAGACGTATATACATATAGGAGGTACATCCCACCTTAAATAAGTACTGTGAAATATTTGTATTTGTAATTTTTTGTGTGTATGTGAGGAAGATTAGCCCTGAGCCAGCATCTATTGCCAATCCTCCTCTTTTTGCTGAGGAAGATCGGCCGTAGGCTAACATCTGTGCCCATCTTCCTCTACCTTTTTATATGTGGGACGCCTGCCACAGCATGGCTTGATAAGCAGTAGGTAGGTCCATGCCCAGGATCCGAACCTGCCAACTCCGGGCCGCCGAAGCAGAGCACGTGAACTTAACCACCATGCCACCAGGCCAGCCCCTGTGTCTGTAATTTTTCAGGAATTTAGGGCAGTAATCTTGTTGAATAGACTTGAAACCATTCATTTCAATGTTTACTTGTTTTCTCCTAAGAAATAACGAAAAGCACATATTTTGTCACTGGTGATAGACAAGCAATAAGAGCAAACACATTTTGTTTTGTTGGGCCACATACATCTCCAAATTGCTTATCTCATTTTAGAAATGGAGACAGTAAGGCTGCTGGGAGGGATGAGGCAGGGTGTGATGGAGCCAGCAATGGGCTGAAAGCAAGAGGCTGGCCCTGCCACTGCATGGCTGAGTGACCCTAGATAAGTTTCTCTGGGCCTCAGTGCCCTTTGCTGTACAGTTCAATGGTCCAGCATGTATTTATTGAGTGCTTACTGTGTGTAAAGGCCCTGTACCCAAGGTGGTATAAGTAAGTACATTGAATTAGGTGAACCCAAGCTCCTTTTTTAGTCTTAAAATTATTAATATATGTGACTTACCAATATACACATGAATACGTGAATGAATAAGTAAATGAATAAATAAATGGATGAATGAATATATGTATACATACATACAAAAAAATCAATCTGTGATAACAGCAGATTAAGTACTCTTCATTTGTTGCTATTTTTGTTGTTTCTTCTCTCTATATAATTATTAGACCACATTTCTTCTTGGAGCTGAATTAGATCTTTTTTCAGATTTTAAGAGAAGCTTTGGGCAAAGCAAAAGATTGGCCTAACCGAAGCAGAACTGTTGCTTTGTGTGGCTCTTTACCTCTTACTGATGAATGTCTTTCCACACTCCAGCTTCTTCTTGAAGCCTTTCTGGAAAGAAAAAATAAATAAAGTAGTATCCATTTTTGTTCTCTAACGGCCTCTGGCAAGTAGCACAAAAGCACCACTCAGCTTTCTAACAACACTGTCTTGAAGGAAGTATTTGTCTCAGTTTTCAAAGAGAGGCCTTCAGACAGTTCCACGGTCATGGATATGCAGCAGCCAGTGTTTGCTATTAGGTTGAGGGTAGTGTTGGTTATGTCACTTCCAAAATAGAACAGTGTTTTCTGGGGAAACTGATAAATATTTTGGTCTACCTAAATATTTAACAATCAAAGGAAGAAAAGATTATTGCCAGCCAGGAATAGGTTTATTAAAGTATAGCGTGCTTTCTCTTCATGTAATTTATAAATGTTCTTTCATACCAACACATATAAGAAGCAGTATATAACGTGAGAAAATTACCCACAAAGGCAGTACATTTCTAGTGTCTGTTTGCTCTCACTTCAGTGGTCGAGAGAGGTGATGTTGACTCACCACCTGGCAATATTTCTGTGGTATTAGATGCTATCCCACCTTTAGATTTTTTTTTTATTGATATCTTAATAGTTTATAACACTGTGGGGTTTTAGTTGTACATTATTGTTTGTCTGTCACCATGTGGATGTATCCCTTCACCCCTTGTGCCCACCCCCACCCCTCTTCCCCTTGGTAACCACCAATCAATTCTCTCTGTTCGTGTGTTCATTTATATTCCATATATGAGTGAATTCATGCAGTATCTGTCCTTCTCTCTCTGATTTATTTCACTTAACATAATACCCTCTAGTTCCACCTTTAGATTTTAAGTACTTGGAACAAACATTCTGGAATCCATTCCTACTGGCATTTTCTTGAATTGGTAGGTGTGACCTCCCCACCCCCATAAAGTGCAGAGAAAAAGGTTAGTTAAAAGCTTAACAACAAAGAGAGCCATTAACTAAAAACATTTCCATCAGATATTTATTAAATAAAAGTAATTTTATAGAGTTGCCACTGTGTTTAAAAATAAAATTATAGTGATGTGACAACATTTCTGTTGAGCACCAAAAGGGAGATTGTTTCAGAAAAAGAGTAGGTTTTAAATTTAGCGTTTTCAATCTAATAAATATGTTGATTTTTCAAATAACCCTATTTAGGGCACATCGATTGCTGCCCTTTCTCTCTCTTAAGTTCTCAAGTGCCAATACACACACATACACACACAAAAACTCATACACAGACACAGTGCCTGAAAATAGTTTGTAACACCGTGATGAAAAAATTAATGTAAACAAATTAAGATAAACAGTTCTAAGAGCAATGGAGGAAAGGCATAGAATGGATTAAACAATGTATGATTCAGAAAAGTCACATGGTAAAATAGAAGACAGAATTTGCTGGATGGTTTATAAGTGATGTCAACAGGATGTGAGCTCTGGTGACAAGACAGCGTCTCAAAGGGCTGAAATCGCCTCTCTAAGCCATCCTCAGCCTGCAAGGATCAACGTGCATCTCTTATCTTCATTCCATATTCTCTGCCCCTAAATCCTCTTCATGGAAGCACCCTACTGAGAATGAACCAACAGTAGTAATCCTCATAATCATGTCTATAAAATAGGGGAAACAATGTTTGTCTTGCACATTTATCAGTGCTTCAATTTACTAGAAAGTTATTTCAGTAAGAATACCAAAAACATGCATGTTGAACTTTCACTCTTCAAAAATGAAGCTCTTTAAATCTCTCTCTAAGTGATTTCTCTCTCCTTACTCTTAAGGCACCTCTCACATTTTTCTCTGTGTCAATAAAAATACTAGCAGAGAAGACGCTTGTTACAAAATAAGTGGATTGAATATCAATCATGCTGCACTTTTCTTCTTTTTCATTTCATCCTTAGAGAACAAAAGAGAATAAGGGTTAGAAATGAAATACTGAGCTATAAATAATAACATTTCAATATAGAGATAGTGATAAACTCCAAGTAAATGTCCAATTTAAGATAAGAATATGGGGGTCAAAATTTAGCCTCTTGATCCCCATTCTGAACACTTGGGAACAGGTTTGTTTGCCTGTGAATCTGCTGAATCAATGGTGGCAAAACCAAAAACAAAAGAGATACGTGACCCCAGAGAGCTTGTAAGGGTGTGCTACTGTCTAAGGGTTCGTTGGATAGCAAGCCTGAATTGTGGATTTTATGAATCTGTCTCTTATGATTGTGCAAACTGGTCCCAGGAATGTCATTCCTCCCATTCTATAGCTAATATAATGGGCACAATTAATTAGAGCTTTTCAGCTGACAGTAACCTCCCACCTTTCAAGGTGCTTCCCTTACATACTTTTTTGATATATTTGATATTGGTCATTACGATAATACCTTGGATTTACCTTTTGCAATACCTTTTTATATACTTGTTTCCTCCCTGTTCTTTGATGAATGCTATTCTAATTAATAATCACATTTTGAGGTTGCATGAGAACTGATTTCATGTCTGCCCCTAGTATAGTTTTCTTAACAATAAGAGTCCCTAACACATTGTGGGTACTTGATAAATACGTGTATATTGATTCCTTGCTGAATGGCCTCTCCTGGGCTCATTAACCTCACCTGAGGAAGAAAGACCAATGATTATTGATTATATAGGTTTAGTAAAAAATGCTGGGTCTTAGGCTGTAACACTAGATGATCTTGCTGCTCTGCTTCTAATCCTTATGCAACATGTTGGGCTTGTGTTTATAGTCATTAAGGTACCAACTCTGGATCAGTGAAGACTATTGTGCTTGCGGTATTAAGCAGAGCTTCCTAGTAAGAGTGGTGTCCATCTATCTTTTTTTTTTTCCTGTAGTGATTAAGATTGCCTTATAATTTTGTTATGGGGGAAAGAGTGAGAGAGCGAGACAGAGAGAGAGAGACAGAGAGAGGGAGGGAGACCCTGTTCTGTCTATAAACTGAGGAGTGCATGTTGATCTTATGAATTTATGACTTGATGGTTTTGCCCTGGTAAGCCAGAACTTGAATGGTCAGATCATTCACATTTTATTTCTTGGGTTTTTTTGTCATATGATTTAATAGTAGCACGACTCTATAATAGATCATACAAACCAGGACACTTAGAGAATAAAAGGGGCACTTTTGTAATTATCTAGGAATGAAAAGTACATTGGGAACGGTAGGGTCACCTTGTCATTATTGTCTTTTTTCCTTTAAGCTCTCACTTCACTTGCAAGCCACCTCTGTCTGACTTCAACAAACGCAAAAGAAGGCCTTGCTACGGTTCTGTTGCTCATAGCCTTTGTGGCTCTGCTAATGCTTTCTGACTTTGTGCCAACTGGAACATCTTTCAAAGACACATGAAAGATGTTGGCATCTCCCAGCAAAGGCTGTATCTTTACATATGCAGACAGTACCAGGGAATCTAATTTCAATCAAGCAGCAGCTTCATTCTCCAAGTATACATTATCAACATATTGTGATGGAAAAAATAAATTGGTGTAACTCATGCCATATTTTTCTCTTGAGCCAATCATCATGGGCTTAGCCTTTTTCTAAATCTCAGCTTATGGGTAATTACACCAATAATGTTAATATTTCCAAAGTAAGCCCCTATTTTATGCCATACACTGTGCCACTTCCCTATATTATCTCTAATTATTAAAACAACCCTGCAAGCTAAGTGTCATATCCCCATGTGAAGTCTGAAGAAAAAGAAGAGCAGAGAGATTAAGAAACTTGCATAGTCAATAAACTGTATATTCTGGGTTGCATCCTAGATCTGTCTGATGCTAAGCCTATGTTCTTTCTACTAAACACTGACGTCCCTTTAGTTAATAATTACCATCAGCTCTCTAGAACATAATTATGTCTTGCTCTCAGTTATTATCTGATAGCAATCATTTTCTATAAATCTGTGAATAAAAGTATTTTGTTTTATTTTCATGTTACTTATGACCACTACCAAGCATAAATTAGGAAAACTAGACAGTCACAAAATTAACAAGTACTCAAGTTTAGGTAAATAATTGAGAAATTGCTGGTGCTGAAATTAACACAGCAGTAGCTGCTTAAGGGTTAACCTGTTTCTTGTGCTTTTTCTCCGTGAAGATGAACTAAGAAGGTTTTATTCTATTCTAAAGATTATTTCAGAGCGTAGGATGCTTTATTATGATTCCGCTATTAGTGTTCTCAATTCTATAAATATATGCTTTGAAATATAGCAATGAGGTACAATTTCAGCACCTTATCAACCAAAAAAGGAAGTATGTACTTAAATTGTTACCTCCGCAATGACAATTTGCAACTTTATTTACGAAGTTTAAAAGAATTATATCCCAACTTTATCTTTATGGAGAATTTAAGACAAAAAGTAGTGTTTTTAGCTTGTTGCAAGAAAATGTTTCCAGTTCTAACAATGAACACATACTTAGGAATGAAAATAGCAAAATTCCACAGAGT
The DNA here is from genome assembly GCA_031878705.1 of Tapirus indicus. Classification (NCBI taxonomy): domain Eukaryota; kingdom Metazoa; phylum Chordata; class Mammalia; order Perissodactyla; family Tapiridae; genus Tapirus; species Tapirus indicus. The sequence continues at coordinate 47,681,884 of CM062925.1, forward strand.
TAAAAAAAAAAATACAAATCTCTGTCAAAAATTCTGCCCTCAGAGGTGAGCAAGTTTAAAAGATATTCCCTAACAACCTTTATTTCTTATTAAAGGAAGGGCATGGGCGTGTGTGTTGATGAAACTGTGAAATTTTTTTCCCAACACCTCTTCCTAGAGAATGTACAAGCAAAGTTATGGCTATTCTAGTTGGCCAATACTCTAGGGAAATGTGCACAGCAAACAGTAATCTGCTCACTTCTCATGAGGCACATCTAAACTGGGGTGGACACAGAAAGCCCTCTGTGCCAAGTTTCCTCAAGATAATCAGTGCCAATTATGTGGATGGTCCACAAGTATTTGTTGTGTTATTCTCCACTATTTACTATGCCTAAAATATAACATTAATAAAAAGTATCATCAGTTTAGCTCAGCTCTTCCCTTGACTGAAGTGCCCGTGTAAGGTTGGTTGGATCAATGTTGGACCAACCTGAAACATGGGATCACTCCAAAGGGTTGGTTAAACAAGGGCTTCCAGGCTCTCTACTCTTGGTGTGCCACTAGTTGCACAAAGTTAAGTGTTCCGAGCTTTTAGGTGAGCAACGGAATTGCTTGGCTTTGTCAGCGATACTCCCTTTTTACATGGCACAAACTAATTTATAACACACAAAAATTTGACTATTTTGTTTATCTTTCTAAGTCACAAAATAGAATGATAATCTTCCCTTACATGGTTACACCTGTGCTATTTACAAAACTAATAAAATGTTTAGGCCTTTATCCTTCTTTAGAGATGCAGTGATGTAAATACACATAGAATTTTAGAAAAAAGAATATTAAAATAATTAATTTTAATTTTATCATAAAACCATATTGTAATGGAAAGAACAATGCACAATCTGTCAGAAGTTCCAAACCTGGGCCCGTCTCTGCCACTTACCAGTTGTGTGTGCCTGTAGGAAAGCTGTAGACTCAGCCTCATTTTGCTTCTTAGTCAAGTGCCGATGATACCACAGTGCCTGATCTCAGAGTGACCGTGAGGACCCAGTGAAAGAAAGCACAAGAAAGTCCTTCTGAAACTATAAAGTGCTATACACATATAAACTGGTTTTATTAAAAATATTACATTTAACATTACTTTTCCTCTGAATCTTAGGTAAAACATAATTGGCTTTTGATGGAAAAATACTATCACAATGATAAAAAAAACTAAATTTCACAAATTTCTACCCCCAGATAATTTTATAAGAAACTAGAAATAGAGGAATTTAATTATCTTAACTATAATCTGACTTTAATAAAATGTTTATTCTATTAGGATGAGTTTATAGACAGTGGTCTAAATATATATTGTCCCTTGAATTATTTGTTTTTGTAATTTCCTATTGTTAGTATATATCCCTCCTTAAGTTTTCTTTCTTTTTCCCTCTTGATCTTTCTTTCATTTTCATTATTCTTTCCTTCTTTCCTCTCTCCCTCCCTCCTTACCTCCTTCCTTCTTTCTTTCTTTTCTTTTCTTTCTCCTCCTCTCCCTCCTCTTCCTCTTCCTCTTCTTTCTCTACTCCTTCCTCTTCTCCTTTTCCTTCTCCTTCTTCTTTGTTTTTCTCTCTCTCTGTCCCTGTCCCCTCCCTCCCTCTCCTTCTCTCTCCCTCTCTCTCTTTCTTATTTTGCTTTCCTGACATCAGATCCAAATACAAATAGGGCACAATGACAATATGACTCTGCCAGCCAGTATGACCAGGAGGTTACTGGGCAATGTCCAGCTGGTCACCTTGCTTTTATGCTCTTGACAGACTTGCCTAATTTATGCATCTCTGACTTCCCAGTTCTTCTGAACCATCCTCTCCCAGAATTCCATGCCGTGTTACCATTTAGAAATCCATATTCTTAAATCTATGGTGTAGACCTGCAATTCTGCTCTCATGTTCTCTCCCTAGCTTTCACAGTCTCTGAGGTGCTATGATCACTTTATCATGAGGTTCTCGTTTCTCTAACCCATTCTTTCTCATTAGCAAGAATTAGGGTTATAGGAGCCCATCCTCCAGTTACATCTCCTCCTTGGGACACTGAGATTCTTTTTGGTCTCTAACAGAGACTTACAAAATATGCCCCAACTGCTAAAGTTCACCCTCAGCACTACTTCCCGCACTTCACTTGGTGAGAGACATTAGGTGTGCATCATGCTTTTCTTTAATCAGCCCAGACAAGTGTAGCTTCTTCCGCAGTGATCGTAAGTCTGTTCCCTTTCCCTTTGTCTCTAGTTGCATGTTCCCCAGTCCCTTTACTCCCTCAAGTCCACAAACCTCCACACAGGTGTCCACCTTCTCATAAGAAGTACTTCTGTGACCCAGTTCTACCAGAAATTGTTTCTAAGAAATGATGCATACTCTTGTATCATGTTTCTTGCTCTCCCTATGCATATCTCACAGACAGGTTCTGTTTTCATGATTCTCCGTACCCTCAGTATTCCTGACTGCTCACCAAGAGTTTCTCAGAGCCTGCTCTTCATCCCTCTTCCGTTTTTATCTCCACATGTCTCCCTAGGGAAGATCAGTTACTGTCACTCCTCCTATAGCCTGCTGCCCACTCATCATCTACTCAGATGTCCTTATGCAGAACCAAACTAATGCAGTGAAGATTACATTCTAGAATATCTCCCCCAGATCTGTTTCCTTACAGTCTCCACCTTAGGAAATCATTGAATGGGTCAAATTGGAAACTTCAGAGTGTTCTTGGATTCCTCCCTTTTTCTCACTTTCCACACTCAATGTCCCCTAACATATCCTCATTTGGTGCACTTTTCTATGTCTCCACACCATTGTTGCCTCTTACCTGTGCCCCTGCAATAGCCTCCTACCCTCTCTCTGCTGTTTCCACTCAACTCTCCACAGAGCAGTGAGAAAGCACCTCTAAACCTGTAAATCACATCATGCCACTTGCCTACTTAAAACCTTGGAATGGCTTAAATTTGCACTTAAAATAAAATCCAATATCTTTATAAGGCCAAAGATAATAACAAGTATTCAAATGTGCCTTTTATTTATTACCACAACCACCCTATGAGGTAAGCCCTATTAATATCCTAATTGAATAGACAAGGAATCTGAGGCACAGAGAAAACAGGAATCCTGTGCAAGGTCATGACAGGTAATAACTGGTGAATCCAGGACTAAAACCCAGGCAGTTGCCTCCAGAGACTGTATCACGAACCAGTGCAGGTCGCCACTCAAAGGCCCTGCAGAGTTAGTCATTGTCTACTCATTCAGCCTGACTATATCCACTAGAACATAAACTCTATAAGGACAGAGGTGTTAGTCTGCTTGGTCCACTGCTGTGTCCCCACAACCTGGAACAATGTGTGCACCTGAGAGGCAAGCGCTTGTCCACATGTGGTCTTTGCACATGCTGGTCCCTCTGCCTGGACACACTTCTAAATCTTACCATGGAAACTTCCTCCTCGTCTTTAAGGTCTTACCTAAACTGTGATTTCTACAACCAAACCCCCAAAAAGGCCTTTTTCCTTGGCCGCCCTATTGCAGTAAGTTCTATCTGATTAGTCTTACTTCATCATTCAATTAATTTCCTTCATACCATTTATCCCCATTTGAACTTATTGTTAATCAATATATTCTTTTCCTTTTCGACTTACCTGCCAGAATGTAAACGCCACAAGGGCATAGACATTTGTACTGTTGTAAATAGCAGGCATTCAAGAAATATTTGTGAATGAATCAACTTTCTCTTTTAAACTTTAAGGTCTCTCTAAGCTCAGAGACAACCTCAAACAAGCATAGTTACTCCTGGTGCAGTCATAAATTCAATAGAGTATTAAGTCATTTGTCATGAGGCTCATTCTATGCTAGAAACTGGAGAGGCCACAGTGAGCAGGTTAAACATGGTCATGAACCTCAGAGAGCACACAGTCTAGAACAAGGAGAAATAGAAAAACAACATAACAATCATAAATGATAGCAATGTAATATGATGTGATGTGATTATAGAATAACCCATTATTCTTAGTATTTAAGCCACAGTGCCAAAATCCAAGTTGATATAAGTAGCTAGACCTTTCATTTTCCAATGGGCCTGTTATACATACACACACACACACACATATATTTCAGAAAGGCAGCAATCCTTTCAACTGTCTTTGTTGGCTCTAAACCATAGTCTTCCCTAAATCTTTCAACAGGAGGATGTCCTTTGCTTTGATTTTGACCTTCTCACAGGACAAGTAGCAACTTGCTTTGCACACAATATTGCTTGGTGATTCCTGCTGTTGTGAGCTCTTTCTCAAGCTCTGGCTTCTGCCTCTGCAGAAATGACCTCACTACTGACTGAACTTTTCAAGAAGGCACACTTTCTCCCATTTCTGCTGTTCCCTGCCTTGTTCTTATTCTCCATACCTTCTGGTAACTGTATGTAATTCTATTTTGTTCATACAGCATTGGTCCCTAATTCTCGAAAGGTCCAGTTTCACCCTCTGTCTGCAGGATCTCATGCTCCCACTGTAATTAACGTTTCTTATCTTTACCCCCTTTGGTTGAATTCTTCAATAATCTATCTTAAAAATTGAGCACCATGGGGCCAGCCCTGTGGCGTAGTGGGTAAGTTCGCGCACTCCGCTTCGGCAGCCCAGGGTTCACAGGTTCGAGTCCTGGGCGCAGACCAACACACTGCTCATCAAGCAGTGCTGTGGCAGCATCCCACATACAAAATGGAGGAAGATGGGCACAGATGTTAGCTCAGAGCCAATCTTCCTCAGCAAAAAGACGAAGATAGGCAACAGATGTTTGCCCAGGGCCAATCTTCCTCACACACACACAAAAAAATTGAGCACCAAATCTCTGTTGAGGGATGGCTGCAGATATAAGCCATAGAAAATCCTTCCCCAGGAACTAATGCCACATCCTGTCTGCCTCCACTCTGCATCATATACTTCCACGTGGGTGCATGCATGCATGTGTGTCGGGGGGAGAGAGGGGCAGTATAAACCACATGTGTATCACCCCGTGAAAATATCGAAATAGCCAACACAATAGATAAGATTTACCGTGGACTTATGCCCACAATGAGAAATTAAACATGAAGGGGAATAATTATTATAATGATGATAACCAATACATTATCTTAGTTATTTACACCAAGAGAGTCAGTAGGAAATTAAAGCAAAACAAAACAAACAAAAACTTTGTTAATCAAAGGTTTCATCCTTCTAGGATAGCAGGTGGCAGCCTAGGTTCATAAATATCATTAAAGGACTTCTAAAATAGTATTTATAGCTAATGATCGTTTCTTTAGAAGTAGGATAAATAAACTGATAAAGGAGTAATGATGTTACTTATCAGTTTTAAAGACTTCTACCTCTTCCCCCCCACCCCCACCCCGGCACTTGAAGTAAATTAAACATGTAATATGTACACTCTTTTGGAAAGGAAGTAGGCTTAGGGTAGTAAGAATTGACTTGGTTAATACAGATGGCCCAGTGGTTCTCAACTGGGGTCAGTTTTACCTCCCACCCCAGAAGACATTTGGCAATGTCTGGAGACATTTATGGTTGTCACAACTGGGGGGTGCATCTAATCAGTAGAATCCAGGATGCTGCCAAACATCCTACAGAGTGCAGGATGCCCCCCTTCTCACACACATCAAATAATTTTCTAGCCCCAAATGTGAATAATACCATCGTTCAAAAGCCCTAAGATAGCCTAATGCAGGCCTCAGAATCAGACTTTTGTAGTCTTTCCCCAAAGACATCACAAAAGTTACAGTTAATATTTTCTAAGACCCTTTACTAGGTATAATTCACTTGGAAAATCTTTATTAGAAATTACCATAGGCCTGTAATATATGCCCCTTCTTGACTCTTTCTGTAATATAATTGGACATGTTGGAGAGATGTGTTATTAGCACTGAGTCCTGGGATTTTTGTGTAAAAGATTATATAGTCATTTACCAATTTACCAAAAGTTCCTCTTGGTAGACATAAGAAGGACTCATAATCTCAGCACTATGACAAGGGCAAGAATCAGAAAGTTTTAATAATTTTGCTTCCATTAAACTCTCAATCATCTGTGAGATAATTGTGCAGATTGCTTGTAATATATTTTATCTCCTCCTAGTCAGTCGTGGAATTGAGCCCTTGATGTGCATAGTCATGCGTGACTGTTGGGTGCCCTTGGGTGTGATCTGGGACACATAATTTATACTTTTAGCTGTCAGGAACTTGGAATTAATGGAATATTATGATTTTTGACTATATCTCAAAAATTAGGTTTCAGAAGAGGTTAAGCATAGAGATAAGTTTAAAAGGGAAGAAGACAGTGAAGCGGTCTCTTAAAATGGGCTGCCAACCCGAGGGAGAGCTGCAATGGAGAAAGCTGCTTTAGGTTTACTCCCAAACTATACTCCCTTCCTTTCAGTTACCTGCTTTCCCCCAATGCAGATTATAATGATTAACAACTATTATTAAGTATTAGTGTTACTATCTTAATAACATTTGAGCATCTACTAAGTGCCATTTACTTAATGTTTTATTTATATTTTCCCACTAATCTTTTAAATAACCCAGTGAGGTATGTTTCCTTTGTTATCGAAGGGAACAGTGAGGCTTAAAGAAGCTATATTGCTTTCCTGGGGTCGCAGAGCTTATAAATGGGACATTTGGATTCAAACCCAGGTTTGTCTAATTCTATGTATTGGCTATGGTCCTAATCTCCAAGTTATCACTAGCCTGCATGGTGATTTATTTTAATGTTTAAACAATTTAATTTGTTTTATTTTTTTGTTTCCATTAGGAAAGCAAATGGTTTAATGATAACTTTAAAAGGAGAGCCTTAGAAATTGAAATATAATACACAAGTTATATATTTTGGTAAGGCACAAAAAGGTTTAGGATCATTATTTGGACATTGGCAGGTAACAGTCAAGAACATGCAGCCTTGTTCTGAATCCTGTTGACATTCACCAGTTGTAATCTATAATTATGAGTTTATGTGACATCACATTTACATATGTTTAAGATATTTATTCTCCTGAAGCGGGCCTTCATCTGCTGAGAGGAAAACTTGGCTGAGTTTAAAAATGCTATACCCAAAACTCATCAGATCATCTTGAAATCACTATTAATACTACTATACTTATTTATTTAAGATCTTGTGATTGAAGGTTTTAACTGAAAAAATGTAATTCTATTTTTTGCTTGCAACATTTGTCTACACACAGTGAAAGGGTCATGTTTCAGTGTTTTAATGGTAAGGATAACCACAGCATAGAGTTTCCTTAAAACAAAGTGAATAATTGCACAATCATCTCTGGTTTTATTTACTTAAGTGTTTTTTTCACATTTTGTGCTTTTTCCCCTGAGTATTATGTGGCATGTGGCTAAAAATTCACAAGCTACAAAAGGGTGAAAAATGAAAAGTATGTTTCTCTCCAACATCAGACTCTAAAGCCCATTCCTCGGAGTCACCCGTTTGTGAATCTTATCTTTCCAGAAATATTCTTTGAATTTAGATATAGATGGGTATAGATATAGATATACACACATTTATATCTATATACATACATATACATACACTTGTATGTATGTGGTCTCTTCTTTTTGGCTATAAATGTGAGTATATTATATAAATACTCTTCTGTACTTTAGTTTTCTTTCACTCAATAATATCTCTTAAAACATTGCACACTAACAAATACAGATTTACTTTATTTCTTTTAAGGACTGCAAAATGATATACTGAATAGATATTGCGGTTTGTCTTTGAAAAATCAGACTACGAAGCATTTTAACTGTCTGAAATAAACTTTTCATTCCTTTCTCATGTATTTTCATTTGTTTAATTTAACTTTAGAGCTCATGCCAGTCTTTCACAACTTTTCACACTTTCAAATTCAATTTTATTTGTTGTTTGTTACCATCATTTTTCTCCACCTCCTCATATCACCATCAATTGGTTTCCCTACATGTCAAAACTGTCACTGAAATACTGTTCAGAAAGCTCTCAGGCTTTGTAAGTAGTGTTGAAATCATTACTCATTTCTCTGGAAATAAGCTAGTGTTTCTCAAGAAAGACCAGGTCTTGATTATATATTTCCTAATAAAGATAAAAAAGACAGAAGATTATTTTGCTACCCTCATTAATCTTCAGACTCAGAAGAAATCAGAAAAATCCATTGTTATTTTGCTTATATAATTGTTTAGAGACTATATATCACCAATAGACCAAAATTAAGGATGTTAATTTTTCTTTTGTCCTTCCAAACATTTATTGAAGGCTTTCCACTTCCTAAGCATTATGCCATGTGTTCAGGATTCCAGACTCCTGCCTTCAGTAAAGCTAATAAAGGAGTCAAGCAAGTGGGTGAAAAATAATAGGACATGGTGTTGTATAATCAAGCTATGCACTCGATACTGTGGGAATCTGAAGAGGTTATCTCATGTAGCCAGGTAGGGGTCAAAGAAAGTCTTCACTAAGGAGGTAGTACTTGATTTGAATCTTAATGGTTGTGGAGATTAAGCCAGATAGAGAAGGGATTGGGGGAAGAGAGATGGAAGAAGTAGAAAGATGGGGATAGGTTCAGGCAGAAGGAATTAACTCAGTCCAAGGCAAGAAACAGAATAATGCATTTGGGAAACAGTAAGTGGTTTGATATAACTGGAGTGTACTGCACGTGTGATGGCTGCAAAGAAATCCCAGGGACAGTCATGGAGCCTCATGCCAAGGAGCTTTGAGTAGCTGAGGTTTTGAGACAGAGAGCAATATGAATGGATTCTAACTCTGGCAGATGGAGTTGAAAAAGATGAGAGTGGGCCATTTCAGAAGCTACTGAAATAGTCCAGGCAAGAGCTGATGAGACACAGACCTAAGCATTGGCAGGGACAATGGAAAGAAAATAATAGTTTGAGATTTATCTAGAAATTAAACAGAGCTTAATTCATTCCTGAGTCATTCAATAAGAAGGTACTCAATAGTAGGCTCTGCCCTAAATACTGAGGATCCATGGAGCATGTGAAGAAAAGGGGCAAATTATCAAATAGGAGCAATGATATTCTCCATACCGCACTGAAAGTTTATACTAGGTGCAGTCAGGGCCAAAGAGAGAGTAATCATTTCTATCTGGGGAACTGCTGGTCTCAGTCCTGCTAGAGCCTTGCATGTGAATGTCATGGAAAGGAGGCAGGGAACAGATCCCAGAGGCCTCACATACCTCATTAAGAGTTTGGGTTTTGTCCACTAGGCCAGGAAAGGAATTGGCAGGTTTTAAGCCAGATATGCCTTTTAAAAAGTTTACTGTGAAATCGTGTGGAAGACATTGGAGGTGAGGCAAGATGTGGGGCAGGAAGAACAATAAAAAGGTCAGTTTAATAATATAGGTGAGGTGAGAATTACTCAAGCGGTAGGAATGGAGGGAAAGGCACAAATAAGACAGATGTTATGAGTTAGAATCAATAATCCTCAGTCATGAATTAGAGGGGTGAGTGGAACAGAGTTAAGGGTGACTCCCAAATTCTGGAATGGTCAGCTGGGTGAAAAGGGACAGGAACACCATAAAAGCGGCTACGTTAATGGGAAATACAATGTGTTATGTTTTGGTTCTGTTGAGTTTTAGGAACCTGTGGAAACACCAAGTGGAGAAGTGCTGAATATATGCAGCTGAGTGTCACAGTGTTATCTGGCAAAAGATGCAAAAAAGATCTGAGAATTACTGTGTATAGTCAGCAGTCGCATCTATGAAGATCAGTCAGAGTGTGCAGGAAGAGTCTGTTCCTTGAACCCAAAAGAAATTGAACAAACTTCTCAGAAACTCTTCCCCATGATGGGCAAGGCCACATGACCTCCCCAAAAACCACTCCAACTTCATGGCTTCAGCCTTATAGATCTTCTTCTGTTTTTCTAATCCTCCAACCTTGTTCCCATTTAGGGCCGTTGAACTAGCAGGTTTTTTCCTACAGAAAATGTTTTGCTTAATGGCTACTTCCTCAGAGAGGACATCTCCGACCACCCTGTATTAGACCCCGCCATTCACATTCCTGTCATCTCTATCACATTACCCCTATTTTATTATCTTCATAGCACATAGCACTATAATCTTGATTGGTCACTTACTTAGTATCCCAGTGCCTCTCCTAATTCCCTCCATCTTGAAGCACTGTGATATAGGATCTTGCCTATTGATTTTGCCACTGTACTTCCAGCCTCAGATTTGTGCCCAAGATGTAGTAGGTACTTGAGAAATATTTGAACTATGAAAGAATGCCAAATTCCTTACACCAGATGTGATTTTATTTATATACATGGGATATATAATTGTCAGCTTTATTCCTATTTTCAACTATATGTGCATTTGCAAAAAGACCATAATGGTTTTTTTTTTATGTTCATATATCTTACGTATGTTTTTGTCTTAAGAGCATATATTACTACAGTACCTAACTTCAAATATTTTTATAGTTAGATTTCATAATCTAAGTAAATTTTAATTTTCTTTAGATTTGAGCAGAATCTCATTATTTGCAACACTTGAGCCACAAAATTTTTGACAGTTCTTTTCCAAAAGAGATTAAATTTTATTTGGAATATGCTCTCTATTTTTATGTTATTTTATGCACCATAAATGTATATGACATTTATTTAAAATATAAAGCGTAATAATAACATAAACTTTTTTTTTGGTGAGGAAGATTAGCCCTGAGCTAACATCTGTTGCCAACCCTCCTCTTTTTGCTGAGGAAGACCAGCCCTGAGCTAACATCTGTGCCCATCTTCCTCTACTCTATATGTGGGATGCCTGCCACAGCATGGCTTGATAAGCTGTGTGCAGGTCCGCACCTGGGATCCGAACCCATGAACCCCGGGCCACCGAAGTGGAGCATGTGAACTCAACCACTACACCAGTGGGCTGGCCCCTAACATAAACATTTTTAAACTCATCATTCAAGTCAAGAACCAGATCATCATCAATAAGTGGATCCATTTATTTCTCCCCTGTTCCATTAAGAATCATGCTGTCTCCTTTTTTTTAGCATGTAGCTAGGTCAGTTATTTTCTTTTCCCACTTTTAGGAGAGACAAAGGTAGAAGAATATATTAACTTTCTGCTTAAATCTTCCATATGAAAAAAGCAATAGTACAAACATGATGACCAGAGTCATTGCCATTTGGCTATAGCTGAGGGAGACAGTAGGTTACACAGCAACTGTAACATCTGGAGAGGGAAATCACACACAACCTGAAGAAACAAAGGCTGCTCATCTCGGCTAGAGGGTTGCCATGTTATAGATCCAGCATGTTATAGCTTCCACCTTCAAGCCAGTCTGGAAATCCGGTTTTAGGTGTTTTTTTTTTTTAATGTGAAATTTTCTAATTTTCAAATGTTAGTAATGAATTTAAAAAAAAAGAAAGAAAGAAAAAAAATCTGTGTGTATCCACACTGTGCTGGCCAAACAAAATATATAAATACATCTGTGGGCCAGACATGGCATGTTTGTAACTCCTGCTTACCAATCACTGCTACAGATGTTGTTTTTAGAATTAAAGCTCATTCTGCAGAAGCATGGAGCCAAAGAGGCACAGCTGGGCTGAGGAGGCTATGTGAGGGCTGAGTCAGCACCAGGTGCTAGGACATAGCTAGATGAGTCTAGGGCAGTATCTCCTGAGGAGTCTGGCAGCAGGCTGTGGCCATGTTACCTCCCAAAACAGAATCAAAGGCTGCTCGAAAAGGGGCTTCATCTGCCTGCCGCAAGAGATGCCAATAGAGTCAAGGTAGAAGAGAAGGACTTTTTATTACAGCTTGCTAGCAAGAGGGAAGATGGCCGACTAATGTCCAAAAAAAACCATCTTACAGAACAAAGACTACAGTCCAGTTATATAGGGGGCTGATCTCCGGGTGGGAGCATCCATCTGTTCTTAGTTCCTGATAGTCTTTTGTTTTACCGGATATGCATCAGAGACCGGAGCAATGCCCTATACCCTGATCTTTCAGTTGTCATTGATGATGGCTGTCAGCATAGACTCTCTGCCCAGGAGTCATCACATTCCTAAGGAACTCAAAAGACAAAGTTATCGACTTATAGCAGCTTGGAGGGGCCATAAGACCCACAGAGCATGTGTGGGTTAGTTAATCAGAGGTCATTCAAAGTTACAATAGAGTTTCTTTTCCATAATATGGCTTCCCTCATGTCAACCTTGTGTTGAGCCAGTTCAGCCAGAGGTAGACATAGGCTCAGCAAGGAGGTCTCACACCTACCTAAATGTAGGCAGGCTTTACCTGAAAGGCTGGTAGAGCAAGCAAGGGAGGACCCTGTGCCCACAGGGGCACTGGTAGTGGGCATTAGAGGTAGGGAATTCAGAGGCATCCAGCTGGGCAGAAGTTCTGAAACTGGAACCAATTTACATGGCAGAAGGCGGGCCATAGAAAAGAAGGCAATTCAGAGGACAGATACTAGAATAAGAGCAGGCAGCAAGGCTGACTTGATACTGAACTATTAGCCTAGAGTCCCTTATGTTCTTTATGCCCAGAAATTGGATTGGTTCCAGAGCTGAGAGTGAGGCTGAACCTGTGGTGGGTAGGAGGTGAGAGATGGTGTAAGCATGACAGAGTGGGAGGCAGGGGAAGCAGGAGTGTGTTAAAAAACAGGTACATTATCACAGAGGCAATTTTATTCTTTACCTAAAAACCCTAGAGACTAAAGATTATTTGAGATGTACAAGTAAATGTGTATGTATATCTTCCTTTTTGTTAAAGTAGAGCAATGATGAAACTATCAAAGGAAAACATCCAAAAAATTTATTCAGCCAAGGCTAGAGATTTATATATATATAAAAAATGAGATATATAAGATAGACATGTATCAAATAGCCCATATATATAAAATACTATTAAAGCAGAATTTCTTGAAGAGAAATCTTTGTAAACAAAATTTCCAGAACACCTTCTTATTCTTTCTGTCCTGACTAATCTTCAAAAAAATTAAAAATCAGGATTCCATAAGGAAAACAGAGGTCCTGGAGAGGGATGGACATTTAGGGAAAGGAATCCTAGATCAAAGGTCTCTACTACAGCTATAATTGGAAAATTTTTCTCATGCAGCTATTAATCCTTTCCTCAAGAAGTCAAATCAGCAGGGCTATCACTGTAGCTATTTTGAATGGAATATGCTTCAAAAACGCTACAGGGTTAATTACGTGCAATTACCTGTTCTCCGGAGATAGACAGGAAAGGGATCCCTAGAACTTTTACAACATTTAATACTCACTTTCACCTACCCACGTGGATGAAAACCAAAATATGATAACCAAAAGAGTTAACTGATATAGAATCATTTTCAATAGTAAATCATTTCAGTTATCAATTACAACATTGATAATCTTCATAAGATTCTGAAATCAACTGTATGAAAATAGCCTAGTGGCAAGTCTGGAGGGCGGTACCACGTCATTGAGTTTGCCTCTATGTACCTAGTCTGGTGTGGTGCACGGTGCATATTGGTGCTTAATTAATATTTGTCAAATGAACGAGTATTTTACAGTATGGAAAGAGATTTAATGTCTTCTAAGAGAGAGACAAATAAAAGTTCCCTCTTAATTTGTGCTTGTGGAAGATGCATTTTTTCATAAGAATGATGATAAATAACAGATTAGAAGATTTTGTTTTATGGTGAAAAAACTTTCCAAGGTCAGCATTTATGTTATTTTTACTTGCAGATCCAAAAAGGCTAGACTAATCTGTATTAAAATATAAACTATTAACTCATAATCATAAATCAATATCTTCTCTTTAAAACACTATCTTTTGGTGAGTAATTATGCATAATATATAAATGGGGTCATTGTAGCCAATTTGGCTCCATTTCATAATCATTGGCAAGGAAAATATGGAGATAACAGAGGCCACACAGAGAATACACCCTCATCTGATTTAGCAATGAGCAAGACATTGCTAAAATAGTGATGAATTATGAGATAAGGATATATTAACTCAAGAGCTCGTAGTTTCTGTAGGTTGGGCCTGAATCTCTTTTGTTCAAGTAGAGCAATGATGAGACTATCAAAAGAAATCTATCCAAAACAGGGATTCATCCAAGACTAGTAATTGATTGGCTCAAAAAGTTCCCTTGGGCAAGACATGTAGGAAACAACCTTGAAGAGAGAAGTAGAGATAACAGCAGGTGATGATTTTTCCCATTTTATGAAGTTTGGAAGCTCAGAGCAAGCTGTGTGAGCTCTGTGATACTTCAAGCAGGACACTGAAGTCTTAGTGTGAGCTCCAGGTTAGAGTGATTGTGATAACCTTACATCTTGAAACGGAAGCCTAGGTAGCTGGTAAAGCAAAAAGCTGTCAGCCATAAAAATGAGAGCAACACTGTTAGAAGATCTAAGCAAAAGCAATTTTTTAGAATAGGAGCTGCTTTATTTTAAGTTCAAGAGGTTTTCTTCCATCCTGCTAAAGGGAACATGTGGCTACCCTCTGAGTTTTTACAACAGAGTCTCAAAACCATGCAGTTCCACTCTGAATAATCTATATTTATAATATGGCAAGGAATATTCACAATGATCGTTAGGGGAACCATTATAATTGATATTGACTACTGTGGAAAAACTGGAAGCAAAGCTAATATTTTTAGGATTTCTATATTACTAGATTGCTTAATAGTATGATTTTAAAAATAAATTTTTAGCCAATGATTTTATTTACAATAGAACTTACCTCAAAAATGTAGCTACTTCTCAACAAAATTTAGCTATCAAGTCAAGTGCAATGATAGGATTTTGAAGCTTATTTTTTTTTAATTTCAATACTAATGTTGTTTTCACATCACTAGACTAGGAATCAGTATTTTCTGAATTTATTTAGATTCTGGCTCATATGGCCAACCTTAAAGCCACAAACTGAGGAGATGGAGATCTTAGAGTATTTTGAAACTCACAAGTATATATATGCAATTATTTCATTTATTTAAAATAAATCATGACTTTGTTCTGTAGCAATGATTTCATTTGGTGACTCTAAAACATTTATTCTCTAATGTGAGTATCTTGGCCTTTTGTTTACAATTTTTCTTTTCCAATTGGAAAATTGAAACCTCACTTTACTGAAATGTTACTTTTATCTAAAGAGGAAATAAAATATTCCAATGAGATTATGTTTGAGAAAATTATTTTGAAGTAAAGCATCAAAATCAATCTCTTTTTAAGGAGTTTTTATTATTGTTGTTGTAGGAATTAATTACATAATACCAAGAGATAAATGAGAGCATAAACTCAAAATCATCAGAAACTTACTTTTGAGGCTGCTTCTGAAGAAAAATTATCCTGGCAATTGCTGCTGCTACTAAATGTGTAGGGAGCTCCTAGGCCATCTGATCGAGGCCCAGATCTCCACTTTTCAAGGTTGGAGGATCCATGACCTTCACCTTAATAGCTGCTTTGGTGAGTTTTCAGTTGTACTGTAAGGGCCAAGCTCAAGGAAATAGGGCAGAATCAGATAAATGTGTGTGGGTGGAGTTAGGATTTCCCATCAATCAGAACACAGGATATGGCGGAAAGGTGGGCTCAGAAAGAGGAAAGGGAGGCACCTTTAAAGAGACAGAAACAGTGTACCTGGTTCTGGCCCTGCATTCTGTCTTCTATGAAAATATGGAAATGTCTTATTGCAATGGTTTCCATATGTCTACTTGAAAAAAATCCTTAATTACAACAGAGAGAAAAATTTTGTAGATAAAAGTGTAGTGATTGGTTAGCATAAAGAGCTAGCTAGTTCTTCCTTCAGACTATCTTTCCTTTGATCATTGTCACAACTGGTCTGATGACACTAGTTTCAGTTCATCAATTGAAACACAAAGGGAACACTCCTCCAGAGTTAGATGAGTATGAGAATGGTTGTAATAGCAAGATATAATACTGAATTTACTAGGAAAAATAAGCAGAACATGAAACAAAGGAATCTTAAAAGACCCAGTTAGGTACCAGAGTTCTAAGACAGGCCAAATTAATCTACGTTGTTTGAACTTTAAATGTATGAATTCATATAGCATGTGTTCTTTTGTATCTGGCTTCTGTTACTCAACATTATGTTTATGAGAGTCACCTATGTTGTTGCATGGGGTTAAGGTTTGTTCATTCTCATGAAAAATACATTCATTCTACTGGTTGATAGATATTTGGACTGTTTCCAATTTGGAGCTATTGCTACTGTTGGGGGCTATTATCTACTATTACCACTATGAAAATTTTTATACATGCCTTTTGGTAAACGTATGTACATATTTCTTTTTACATACCAAGGAGTAGAATTAATGATCATGGGATATACATATATTTAGCTATATTGGATGCTGCCAAACAATTTTCCAAAGTGTTTGAAACAATTTTACACTCCCTCCAATAGTGTATGAAAGTAAGTATTACTTTTATAGTCAGGAAAAAGTAATGTCACAAAATAAACATCCAAGGGGCACCTTTACATTGCTATGTCTTTTTTTTTATTTTTAATTTTTATTGATGTCTTAATAGTTTATAACATTGTGGGATTTTCATTGTACATTATTATTTGTCCGTCACCATATGGATGCATCCCTTCACCACTTTTGCCCGCCCCCCCCCCCCCAGTAACCACCAACCAGTTCTCTCTGCCTGTGTGCTAGTTTATATTCCACATATAAGTAAAATCATGCAGTGTTTGTCCTTCTCTCTCTGGCTTATTTCACTTAACATAATACCCTCTAAGTCCATCCATGTTGTTGCAAATGGAACAAGTCTGTCTTTTTTATGGCTGAGTAGTATTCCATTGTATATATATATTCCACATCTTCTTTATCCAATCATCAGTCGAGGGACACCTGAGTTGCTTCCACTTCTTGGCTATAGTGAATAATGCTGCAATGAACATAGGTGCGCATAAGCCTCTTGCGATGGTTGATTTCATGTCTGATGGGTAGATGCCCAAGAGTGGGATTGCTGGATCATAAGGTATTTCTATTTTTAATTTTTAATTTTTATTTTTAAATTTTATTTTCTATTTTTAATTTCTATTTTTAATTTTTCCATACTGTTTTCCATAGAGGCTGCACCAGTTTGCATTCCTACCAGCAGTGAATTAGGGTTCCCATTTCTCCACAACCTCTCCAACATTTGTTGTTTTTTGTGTTGGTGATTATAGCCATTCTAACAGGTGTAAGGTGATATCTTAGCATAGTTTTGATTTGCATGTCCCTGATGATGAGTGATGTTGAACATCTTTTCATGTGTCTGTTGGCCATCTGTATATCTTCCTTGGAAAAATGTCTCATGTCTTCTTTTTTTTAAGTCATTCAGTCTCAGGGTGTCTAGACATTGGTGGAATGATTTGTAGGTGGCCTTAGGTCACTATGCTTAAAAGGTTCAAAAGGTGTTTCTTCCATAAAGGTATTTTTTCCAAGCTGAAAAATATTTAGAAGTACTTCCATGTTTACTAATGGCAAAACTTTTAATGACTTTTGATATAAATAATGGTACTTTAGAACACAGAAATATTTTCCTAAAACCTCAGAGGGTTTTCACATATTGTTATCTAATGACTGTACTGCGTGCCTCCTTTTCACATGATGCAGCTGAGATCCAGAGAAGTTAAAAGGTAAAAACCTTTGTTTAGAGAGCATCACTCCACATCAAATCTTGGCCTATGATTTAGATGTTCAGATTGCAGGCTGAGACCTCATTCCTCCCAGATGCGGACATAGTTCTGTGAGCCGGTCTTTGAAGTCTCCGTGAATTGTGATTGTATTAGCTCAACTTTATTTTGGGTAGTCTGTACCACTGCTAATTTGCATGATTGTTTTATCTTAATTTGTACATTAGTTTCTTTTTTTTTTTAATTATAAATCAAGTCATAGAAAGATTGAGTGCCTTGCTTATTATTACTAGAAGGTTATATTCCATTTCCAAAGTTTCATTTAAAATATCTTTAACGTCTACAACATCAAGCATTTTTACTGCACATGTAATGGCACCTCATTATGACAGATTATTATATTAAATGGAACTGATTGAGCATATAAAGAATGAGAATGCATTATAGACAAAAAACCTGGTGTGTTAAAGGTCACATCTATTTCCCAGAATTGAACAGAGTTGCTGCTATGCATTTATTGGTAAAAAACATCAGTATCTATGTCCAAGTTTCTTTAATAAAGAGGGACATTATGGTGATTTTTAAAATATAAATTATAATTGGAATTTTTATGTAGCCATTAAAATGATGTTTATTAACTGTTTGAAATAACTAGCTTTAGAAGGATTGGTTGTAACATCAGCTCTTTCATTTCTGATTTTATTTATTTGAGTCCTCTCTCTTTTTTCTTGGTGAGTCTAGTTAAAGATTAGTCAGTTTTGTTTATCTTTTCAAAGAAACACCTCTCAGTTTCATTGATCTTTTCTATTGTCTTTTTAGTCTCTATTTCTTTATTTCTGTTCTGATCTTAGTTATTTCCTTTCTTCTACTAATTTTGGGCTTTGTTTGTTCTTCTTTTTATAATTCCTTGAGGTGTAAAGTTAGGTTGTTTGACACTTTTCTTGTTTCTTGAGATAGGCATTTATTTCTACAAACTTCCCTCTTAGAACTGCTTTTGCTGCATCTCATAAATTTTGGTATGTTACATTTCTGTGTTCATTTGTCTCAAGGTATTTTTTTATTTCTCTTTTGATTTCTTCTTTGACCCTTTAGTTGTTTGGTAGCATGTTGTTTAATCTCCCACATATTTGTGAATTTTCCAGTTTTCTTCATGTAATTAATTTCTAGTTTCATATCATGGTGGTTGGAAAAGATGCTTGATATGATTTCAATTCTCTTAAATTTATTAAGACTTGTTTTGTGGCCTAACATATGATCTATCTTGGAAAATGTTCCATGTTCACTTGAGAAGAATATGTATTCTGTTGCTTTTGGATGGAATTTTCTGTAAATATTTGTTTTGTCCATCTGGTCTAACATGTCACTGAAGGCTGATGTTTCCATTTGATTTTCTGTCTGGATGATTTATCCATTGATGTAAGTGGCGTATTAAACTTTCCTACTATTATTATATTGCTGTCTATTTCTCACTTTAGGTGTGTTAATATTAGCTTTATATATTTAGGTGTTCTTATATTAGGTGCATGAATATTTACAAATATTATATCCTTTTGTTGGATTCACCCTTTTATCATTATATAATGCCCTTCTTTGTCTCTTATTACAGTATTTGCTTTATGGTCTATTTTGTCTAATATAAGTATGACTACTCCAGGTTTCTTTTGGTTTAAATATTTATTACTTTAAAATGAGAAAAAATTAATGTAAATAATGTGCTACAGAAACCATTGGAAATACTATTGATAAGCAGAGAAGTATTCAGTCAACCTGTATTGATTAATAACAATCAATACTTGAATATATATCAATAGAATTCTAATGATTACATGATATTTAGGGCTAAAGCAGTCTCAGAAGGATTACTTTTAGCCATGGTGTTAAGAGCTCTGTGAACTTTCTTGTTATGTGTGCTAACTTACAGGATAAATTAGGACCTCAGTCAGAACTATAAACTGCATTAGTGCTTATGTCCTTACTAATGAAAAGCACATTTGAAATAGCACTGGATCTGCTCCATGGCTTTTCCATCTCTTCTGAATCTCTAAGGAGGATTAAAACTTGAAGCTATATTGGTTTCTCTCTGGTTTTATGTAACATAAGGTTTCATAAAAATATTTCCATGTGCCCCAGAGAAATAATAAGAGATTTTTTAAAAGAAATCATGTGTTTATGTGGGTCTGCCCCCCTCATCACCTCTAGATCCAGTTGCAACACCACATCAAATTGGTTTCAGAGCATGACAACTAATACAGAAACATTTCACAAGCTCACAAGGTCTGAAAAAAAAGGAACTCTGTAATTCAGTATCATTCAGACCAACACGACATTTTGCTGGGACCATGGGTGCCATATTTTGTGTGATATGTTAGAGATCGCATTTGGAATGTGGATGCTGATTCATCATGATCCACCAAGATGTTGCAATTCTTTCAAGTACATTCTCAGTTTTGTAAGTGGTCAGAGAAAACTCTAATCAACATTATAGTTTCAAGACTGCTGATGACTTTACAGAATGTCATCATTCTAAGCCTGCAAATGCCTCCTTTGATAAGCAATTTGAGACATGAGTCCTTTATCTGACTGATGGTTAGTGTGAGACAGGACCAAGTGAAGGGCATAAAATTCACAAAGCAAGTGCTGACATGCTCAATTCATTCTTTCATGTATTTACTCAATAAATGGTTATGGAGTGCCCACTCTGTGCTGAGCGCTGATCTCAGCACTGGAGACACAGCTCTGAACAAAACAGGCAAAGTCCATCCCCTCACGGAGCTTGCATTCACTGGCATCACTGTGGATACATCTCAGAAGTTTTTAATTTCCTTGAAGACTCAACTGGGCCAGCCACTCTGTACATCATCAACCCAGCATCATTTAAATATAATTCTGGGACTGTTTGCCTCAGAATCACTTAGGACACCTTTAAAAAATCAGAATCAGATTTTCTTCAGGCAAGGCCTGGAAATCTGCATATTAAAAGCACCCCCAGCTGCCTCTTCACTCTTGAAGTTTAAAAACCACTGATCCAAGAGGGTAGATCTGTTAAGTGTTCTTAATACACACACACACACATGAATAATAATAATAATGGTGGGAGGAAACTTCAGGAGGTGATGGATATGTCTGTGGCCTTGATGGTGGTGATGGTTTCATGGGTATATGCTTATCCCCAAACTCATCAAATTGTATACATTAAATTTGTACAGCTTTTTACATCAAATTGTATACATTAAATTTGTATGGCTTTTTACATGGTAGTGATACTTGAGTTAAGTGGTTCAAATTTTTAAAAATTTAAAAAGTAAAAATGAATAAAAACCACTGGTCCAGGCATTTATTTCTAATATTTATTATGATAATACAGAGCGAAATATTTGAAGCCAGAGTAATTTGCAAACCTTATGACCATAACCAAAATTATTGACTTGCCATGAAAGTTGTGGTCTTCCCATTCCAACACTGTATTCAGAAAGAAGCAGCTGCAGATTGACTATATTAATGATTTCCAGAACACATTGAAAAATTAAATAAAATATGCTTAACAGCATGTTTTAAAACTCTAATAAATTTCATCATTTCTCTTCTTCCTGTAATTTTTGTAGATATTTTTGTGTTGAGTGTTTTTCTTCACTAGAGAGCATTTAAAATGTTTCCTATCAGCTCTATGAGAAGGAGAGTTAAGTTTCTAATTAATGCTCTTTCACTAACATTGGAGGTAAATAAATAATTAAAAATCACAGATGGAATACTTACAATTAAAATTACAGATATAGCAATAGTCATAAAAGTTTCCTTTAAAAGCAGCAAATAAAAGAATCACAGCTGTCGTTAAAACCTGTTTGGGGAAGAAATATGAAGTCAGCTTGATTGATAATATTCATTGCCCTTTGAACATCTGTTAAAAGCCCTTCATTCGTTTTTTGGTAAGGTAAGGGAGGAAAAATAATTTTCCCTCTACCCTTCTAGGTTCGTGAATGAGACCCCCCACCCCGTGATAAAAGACAGATTAACAGGAGAAAAACAAACAGAAGTTTAATAACATGTATACTCCCTGTATACATGAGAGATGCCCAGGGAAACTGAGTAACTCCTCAAATGACCCAAGCCACCACCTTAAATACCATTTCCAGCTAAAGACAAAAGAAGATGTTGGGGGGCAGGGGAATCAGTTATAGGAAGTTACCAGGAAAAGCACAGTAAAGAAAGGTAAGGCTGCTATGCAGACTTAAGTTGCTGCCTTCTCCATTGATGCGAGTGTCTAGAGATTTAGTCATCCTCCTCTTCCTGGTACAGAGAGGGAGACACCCATACAAATGGAGATTTCCTTTACAAATATAAATGTCTCTTACAAAAGGGTAACTTCTGCTTGGTTTTCAGAGCTTCTCCTGTATCTGCTATTTCATAAAAATAACCAGCTCAAAATAATCTTCATGCCAAAGAAGCATGTTTTGGGGTGGCAAATTCTGCTCCCCTTCAGTAATATGTGAAATCTGAAAGAATGATTACAAACTACTTACTAGCCTAAACAGCATGAGTTTATATGCAGTGAAATATTATAAGGTTCTTACTTTCTATATGCATTTCCTCTATAGCCCCAGTCAAATCAAAGACACATCACGTAAAAGCAACTACGATAAAAGAAAGTTCCCCATTTTGCCCCAGCCTGGAGAATGGTCATTCTTAAGAGAAAATCATATGATATTATTCACCAACTGCTTAAAATTAAGCAAATTTGTTGCCTTTGTATACTCTCCTAGCCATTCTGAACTCCATTTCATCAAAACATCATTCTCAAGCCTTTAAGTTTTGCAAGTTCAGTCTTCTCACCTGAATACTTTCTCCTGTTACCTCTCTTCCCCTTTCCTTCACACCTTTTCTTTTTTTTTTAAATCGAGGTCACGTTGGTTTATAATATTATATAAATTTCAGGTGTACATCATTATATTTCGACTTCTGTATAGGCTGCATCATGTTCACCACCAAAAGTCTTGTTGCCATTCGTAACCATATACATGACCCCTTCCACCCTCTCTACTTGGCACCTTTGTGTATGTGTGTGTGAGGAAGATCAGCCCTGAGCTAACATCCATTGCCAATCCTCCTCTTTTTGCTGAGGAAGACTGGCCCTGGGCTAACATTCATGCCCACTCTCCTCTCCCTTATATAGGACACCGCCACAGCATGGCTTGACAAGCGTTGCTTCCGTCCGCCCCGGGATCCAAACCGCGAAGCCCGGGCTGCCAAAGTGGAGTGCGCAAACCCAACCATTACTCCATTGGCCCCCTTACTTTGCACCTTTTGATCCTTGAAACCTCAGCTCATAATCTCCAATCTGGGAAGCCTTTCCTCATTGCTCTGGAAAGTTAGTCCCTTTTTTAGCCACAGCTCCCTGCATGCAAGTTTCTACTTCAGCACACATCACATTATGCTTCCTTGCACTGTCTGCCTCTAAAAATACTACAGCCAGTCTTATTCATCATGGAAACCCCACTGCAAGGCTGCTGCCAAGCCTCTGGTGGGTGAAAATGTTACCCAGCCCTAAGGGACCAGTGACCTGCAAGTGGGTCCTTTTGCCTGGGGTCCCTTGTGCCAATAGAATGAGCCCAGTTTCGGAACAGCAGAACAGAAACTTTATTCGTTGATCAAGGAATGGAGAAAAGGGAGAGCTGGTGCTCTAAAACACCTTCTCCCTGAAGGGAAGATAAGCAGGGTTCTTACAGGATGTGAAGTGGGGAGGAGTCTCCACATCATCACTTGAGGTGGGGGCATTTGGGGCATGCGCAGATCTTCCCTTCTTGCCCACGGCACCTTTTGCACACGTTTCCTTTTGCACACAGCACCCCATCACCATCTTGGACCTTTCTGGTTTGGACCGGTTCTATGGTTTGGCCATCTGGCAATGTTCTGCCTTGATTCCTGTAAGCAAGCACAACTGAAAAACAAAGCATTAGATATGGAAAATGTTTTAGGCACTTGCCTGGGTGACAAAAATACCATAGAGTTTCAAGTAGAGGTTACAAACTTCAGCCGACAGAGGTGTTTTGTTTGGTCCATTCATTGTTGTTTTTTAATTTTTTTTGTAGCCAGTATTTAAACATTAGGAGATTGCGCATGTCATACACATCTGGCTACTTTTAAAAATCAGAAGATATGGCAACATCGGGCCCAGCAGATTAGAGTTTAAGGAGTAGTTGCCCTTTATCATATGACAAATACCTTTGTCACTAAATCTCCTTTACCTATTTGCTCCTGACCCCTGTAGGTATTAGAACATGTGTCCCACCCCTTCATTTAAATTCCAAATGCCTTAGAACGGAGTGCGAACACCATAATATCTAATCCAAGATTATCTTAATATGTATCTCAATGAACCCTCAGATGCTCTTAGTTTCGCCCCTTCAGAATGTCTCAGAGCTTTCTTAAATGCCATCTTTCTCTGTCTATCCATCCAGCATTGTGATTATTCATATGTGTCTAGACATTGTTAGCTCTTTGGGTTGAGAATGTGTCTTTCATTTCTGAATGTTGTGTAGCACATAGATGTTCAATAAATAGTAACGTGTTAATTGACTTGGACATGAGGTGTCTATATGGTATTGCTGTGTAACTCTCAGATTAAATTCTTTTCTATTCAATATTATATTGTAGCAGAAGGAATTAAAGTTATTGTTAGGAGTGTGAGATAATACAATAGAACTACTAAGGGAGTTAGAGATCTTCCTAGGGAGACAGAGAATTGGATAGAAACCAACTAACCCAGTGCAACTAAAACTTTAACATGCATCCAAATCACTTGGAGATCTTGTTAAACTGCAGCTTCTGAGTCAGTCGGTCCAAGGTGGGGCCTGAGAGTCTGCATTTCTAAAAAGCTCCAAAGTGATGCCCATGATGACACCTTGAAGACCAAGTCCAACATACTTGATTCTTTAATAGAGAATTTGATGTTGGTTAAGTGGTAGACCACCTCTCTGGGACACATTGTAATCTGAAGGCAAGGGCTGTAGGAGGCATTTCCATGAGTTTACTTAACTTTGGTTTTAATTATTCAGTGTGCCAAGAAAACTGAGTACTAGATTCTGGATAGGGAGTTTGTAATGTACCAGCAGATTCCCTTTGTATAGTAAACATGGGGCCTTTACGTATTTAGGAAGCTCCCACTTTGAAAAAAATGTTCATATAAAAGAAGGCCCTTTGATTTCACTTCAAGGGCAAGCCATCTGGCCCTCTCCTTGCGTAGTAATCAGGCTAATAGTGCCAGTGGCCTCATTGGAGAAAGCATAGAATGACACTTTAAAATCTGTTCAAGGGCCTATTTTTAGACTCTGGCAACACAGGAAGGAGTGTTTATTTCATGTCTAATGCAACCTTCCACTTCAAACTAAAAACGTTTCTTTTCCTCTACTGAGTTTCTATCAAGTCGCCCATGAAACACTGCCAGCTTTGCATATCCCTATTCTCTAAGATGATTAACTGTTTAAAATTGAAAAGCCCTGAAAATGCAAATTCTGCCACAGGACCCTGGTCGGGTAAAAAGACAACTCAAATAAAACGTTTCCAGATGGTTTAGGCATTGTGTTCTTTATGTCCTCAAAGCAAGAGAGGGATTCTAAGCTGGGCGAGTGAGTCAAAAGTCATTTTGAGGAATATTTAGCAGCCTTCTTTTGCGAAGCCTGTGAAGGCTGCTGCATAGTTCCTGGGGTGCCATACATTAGTGAGATTCTGCTGAGCAGCTGTTCAGCCTGGGTAAGAGCCGCCTTAGCAGAAGGCTGACATGGTTTGTGTAGTCTCTTGTTTTTGAATCATTTACACCTCTAATCTATTTTACAGTCTCAAAATGTTTTCTTAACCTGACAGTTTAGAATTTGACAGCAAGCTGTATCTGTTAATCCAAATCAATGGATCTTATTGTGTGAGAAGAGTACAGTTTTACCTTTATTAGTAATAATGAGTTTTTACATAAAAGTCTTGAACTGTCAGATTTCTTACCATACCATATACTACCTGGAAGCATTTTTCCCCCTGAGCAATTTAGTCACTTTTCTTTCTGACAATCCCTTAAAGTATATCCTCTACCTTTTAAAAAGAGAGACATATAAGTTATTGCTTATTTCTAGCTTTCAGTCACAGAATCCATAAAAATTGTGTTGCTTCAAAATAGAGTGAGAGAAAGAGTATGGATTTTGAGCAGGTGTCAGGCTGTTTATTTGGTTTCCCACTTTGAGCAAAGCGACGCCATTTCAGCATCTAGGACATGTTAGTCCCAAGGTACACGTCCTCTGTGGAATATACATATTTAGCATTTAAATCGCAATTTACATTTTCAAAGTGTTCTGTGAACGTTAATTAGCATTTCTTCACAGCATGCCTGTGAGATGGGTCAGTATCATTATCACCATTTACAGATCAGAAAAGTGGGATGGCAGAAGCTGTTATTTGAATGAGAAAATATAACAAGTCAAAGGCAGCCAGAAATGGATTCCTAGCACCAGCCTGGGAAGTCAAATGTATTGCACTCTCTGAACATCATTGCCCCTCCACCCAGTGCTCAGAGGGGGCTTAATATTAGTAAATGCAAAGATAGTTTTGCTTAAGCAGCAAAGGGACAAATTGTTAGAGAGTGTAGTTGATTACTACATGAACTAGGTCTGCTACGTGTAAGCAAGCTGCATCGCACGGAGAGCTACCGACTGAACTGTAGAAACAGGCTTTTTGACACCCATGTCTGTGACAACATCATGGAAACTTTTTTTTAACAGCAAGGAAATACTTTCTGTTGAGTATGTACTCTGAATGCAGATAATCTTAGAATCTACAAACATCATTGCTATGACACCGATGAGGAGGTATTGTCATTCCCAATTTGTGGGTTTAAGAAACTAAGCTTTATGGGTTAAATTCCTCGTCCAGATCACTTGGCTGTTCGAGGTGATGCTTAGATTCAAACACAAGTTCATGAATGATTTATCTGTAGTCCCCAAATGTGCAGATGATAAGGTTAAGTGTCAGTCTGGAGAGAGACTTTTACTGGCAAGCTACCCAGCACTGACTTCTCTCTCTTGTTCTTATCAGTGACTCGGGTGAAATTATAGACAACAAGCACATCATGTTTGAGAACCCTGTGAAGATTAATAACATAGAGGTTAGATAAGAGAATAAGGATACACTAAATCTTCAAAAGGCCAAGACATTGAGTCAAATCGAATGCTGTGCTGATCAAGCCACACTCGGAATGCTGTTGAGTATTTAGTTTAGGTTATTATACTTTAAGAGGGCTAAAATTCAGAAGAGACATGCTTAGAGGTGAGAGACTTGAATGCTTAGGAACTATTAGGCTGCTAGTGGCCAACCTAAGCGATCATAGCCATCTTTCACTTGAATGGATGTCGTGTGGAAGAAGGAATAGAATCTGGGTTTGGCACTAGAGCACTAGATGTTAGAATTGACACCAGTGGTTAAGTTAAAGGACCAGAGACTCTTGTTTAGTAGAGAAAAATTTTCTGAGAGTCAGATCTATCCAAGCAATAAATCAGTTAACCAGGGAGATACTGAATCCCAGTCATTAACGTTGTCTGAGTGGTATAGGAGTAGTAGAAGCATCCCTTTAGAGCCTGACATGCCAGTTTGAATCCCAACTCTACTGTTTGCTCTGATGCTCTCTGGTTCTTAAAGAATCAAATAACAATAGGGTCCACGCTATGTTAAAATTCCTAGAATACTTCATTGACAACAAGAGCACCTCGTAGATATTTAATGTCTGTTTCTTAGTTTAGAGGGATCTAATAGAATTCATTTAACATCAAATGGGGGCTTAGACAAGATGTGTTTTAAAGGACTCAGCATTATGCCCTGGAGGGCCTTTGATTTCTAAATCAGGGACCGCCATTAATCAGAGGAATGAATTTTGTAAATAGTGATATGTCGTAAAGGAAAGTAGAGACAAGTTGAAAGTTTGTCCCAAAGTTTTTGCAACATGTCTCTGAAAAGTATTACTTAAATGTAAAGAGAGAAAGAGAAAATCGTAATCAGATTTTCAGTATATTAAAAAAAAATTTATTCCTTAATTCTGTATTAAGGTGTTTTAAAGCATGTTTCGCTCATAAGTTGTACTGGAGACAGCTTTCAATTTAGTTATAAGCACTTTTCTTTTACGTATTTTATCTCCTCTCCTTTATCCTTTTCAACCCTTTCAAACTGAGGCATCATAAATGAAATACAAGCTTGAATGCAGTATCTTAATTATGTGATATGAATTTTCTCTGTCAGAATGCAAATTAAATCTAATAACTTTAAACAACTGAATTAGCATGTGCCAATTATACTTATCATAGCAATTTTGTACACATGACTAGAGGTGTGAGTGGTGAGACTTTGGATATTGGTAATAATTGAAAGGGCAAGTAAGAGCAGAGATGGGCATCAGTGATTGCTGTAAGTCAGCCAAGAAATGCATCAAAGTAATGGGTTACTGGCAATACTTACCATGGAATAGCTTCTTGGTAGAAGTGCCTACCTAACGTGACATGGAACATTTCCAACTAAAAATCCCTAATAGTAGTATTTTTTTTCCAAAGAACATCAAGGGCAGCACACTGGTTTGAAAAGAGTTTGAAGGTGTCACCATGGTTACAGAAAATGGAGGCATATGTTTTTGGAGATATTCTATTTTGAGATTCGTTAGCACCATTTAAAGACAATTCCATCTTAGAAGATGATTTCTGTCAAATCCTGCATTCCAGTTTGGATCTAAATCTGGAACAGATTGAGTTTTACATCCTATTTTTATTCCTGGAAAGATTATGTAAATTAGAACCGCAGATTTACTTATTTCAACCAAGCAGAGTTAAATGAGAATAAGCAAGTTTCCTGACTGGCTTACTCCCAATACTTGCCTCACTTAGAAGTTGCTTAGAAGTCATGCCCCTCATCTGCCCACCACCAGATCCTCAGTCCTACCTGCATCTGCACTCTCCTTTCTCCTCGTTCCCTCTTATTGTAACACAGGAAATGTTTTTTCTCCTCCAAAGGCCCATCCATCTCTGGTGCTTTGGGCCTCATTTCTTTCTCAGACACCTGTCTCCCGTTTATAAATTCTTCCCTTTGCCTCCTGCTTCATTCTTTCCTTTCAAAAGCCATTAAACAGTTTTCTGAGCACCTACTCTGTGCTGTTCTGGTGTCTTCTGCATTTGGAGATGCTTCCTGTCTCTGGGCTAAATAAAGTTTTGATTCTTTTATTCTCACAGAGGGGAAGATGCATGGAGACCTCCTTTCTTCTCTCTCATTAAATGCAATATCCTAACAGTAGCTAGAAGGGACCTACACTGGTTTCAACTCTGCCTCCAGAAAGGAATCTTCAGTTGTTATGAAGGTTCTAATCTAGATGGTGTTGCTCACTTCACAAATGAGGATGGGATAGAGAATGAAGGAGGTGGCCATTAGAGGGGTTTCACCACAGCTGCAACTAAACCTTTGGAGGGTATCCCAGGGGACAGCTCCAGAAAGTGGAGCAAAGTTCTGGTCCTTTTTATTACTTTCCAGGGAGTGCAGGCTATGGGCTCTCAGTGATATTATATTCAATTACCACTTCTATTCATGGTGAAATGCTTATGTTTATTGAGTATAACTGTATGCTAGACATTCTTCAAAACATGTTATGTATACTAGTTGATTTAATCTTCATGATTACCATAATATTTTCCACATTTTATTGGTAAGATAACTGGGATAAAGAAATATTCAATGATTTGTGATAGATCACATGGGGTAGAGAAGAATTCAAACCCAGCTAGTCTGACCCAAAGCCAATCCTCTCACCCCTCCCCAAGATTCTGTCATCTATTTAGGAAGATGATACAACATGAAACAATGTGAGCAAAAAGTTTCCTGCATTCCCTGAGGCAAATATACTGAATGACTTTGGTACACCTTACTTAAAATAACAAAGAGTAAAATCTCTTAATCTGAGTCTTTCCCTATGAAAATAAAGTCCCAAAGTGGCAGAAACAGAGAATTCTTGAGGTCTATTTAGGGCTTTTTCCTGTGTGTATCCCATAACACGTGCATTCTTTTCTTCTATGAAAATCCTTTCTCTCATTATTCAAAGTAGGGTCTAAAGTATTCCATCTTAAAAAAAGAGAGAGAAAAGTAATTTTCATCTAATACTTCTATACATATATAATTAATCATCTAAAATTTATATTTGTGGCTATATTCTAAATTAGGAATCAAATGTATTTTTCCTAAATTATAAACAGTTATTCTAACAGCATTTGTTGAATAATTTATCCTTTATCCACCTATTAGAAATACTATCTTTTAATTTATTAAATTTCTGTTTATATGTAGCATTCTTTCTGGATTGTACATTCTGTTCTATTGATCTATTTGTCTATTCTTGTACTAGTACCATACTATTTAAAATACTCAAAGAAATTTAATGTGCTCCTTTTCAAGAATTTTTTGAATAGTTTTATTCAACCACCATAAATATTTTAGGATAAGTCTATCAAGTTTTATTTCTTAAAAGTTGATATATTTCTGAAATTACCTTATATTTTAAAAGGCGTTTTAATAAATTCTAATTGATTAATTAAATTTTAACTAATTTAGAAATTAATTTTTAAAGAATTTCTTCCTCATTCAGGATTATGGTAAATCTTGCAATTTATTCAGAGTTTGCTGTTAATTCTTAAATTCTCTTTAATAGTTGTTATACATTTCTTATTAGGATTTTTGAAGATATATTATAGTGTTTATTATAAAGCCGGCATGATTATTTTGCAAAGGGTATCAGTCAATTATACAACCATTACAAACTTGTTACAGTAAAAGAATGCTAATTGCATCTTCTCACCATTTTGAACTTGGCATAATGTTTCTGATTTAGAATTGATTGATTTTAATTCCTTAAAATGTAGTTTGACTATTTTGTCTTACAAAAAGTTCCAAACAAATTATTTTAGGAACTCAGAAATAACATCTAATTTGAAACCATCCTTAATTTTCCTAATAGAGTTATAAGAAACCCTAAGTTCTAAAGTAAATTATTGAAAACTGAGTTTCTTGGTCTCTTTTAACTAACTTACTAATGCCCTTCATTGCTGTTAGTTAAAACTTTATATTAAATTGAGAAAACATGGTAAAAATAAATGAAAGCAATGATAATTTTAGAATGTGTTTTGTTCAGACTATAATATCTGTATATCCTACCTAAGATTCTGATATACCATCACCCCATTGAGAATTACTGATCTCTAGTGAAGAACATTTGATTTTTTTACTTGAAAAATTAAAAGTATCCTTGGATAATGTTTGAAATTAGTACCAGAAAGGACTTTTTATTTAATTACTATTTTGTCAGTTGATTTTACTTCTCAATGGATCTTTTATCTATGGACACTTCCGTATGTAATAAATGTCATTCCTTGGTTTGTTGGGACATTTGTAAAAAATTAACGTTTAACCAGAGATACATTTTTTTTCTACATCTCTTCTTTTAAACGGTCAGTTAAATAATACATTATATATGCAAATGTATTTTTAATGCTTTCATATAACTGTTCTGTTTTGACCTAGACACCAACATTGTACATTTGAAATGGCAATGATTTCTTCTCCCCATTTAATAGGTGAGAATATTGACAGAGGCAAATAATGTGGTTTGCCCACTAGCACGTAGCTGATCGATAGACTCCCCACCAGTGGTCTTCCTTGTAAAACCAACTCCTTCCTCATATTCCTTTTTAAAAAGCCATAAAACCAATTCTCAAGATTCCTATCTTTGTTTTTTTAGTTTGTATGTTATTTCTCATTACACTTTCTGCAAGTGGCAGTTTGAAGCAGAGCTGTGAGGACACCCAAAGAAGGGAATCTTGAGAGATGATAGAAAAGCCATATACCAATTGTAGTGTGGATCTCACAATAATACAGAGTGAATAAATTACACAGCTGCAATCAACTTAAATCTACACTCAGGTGATATGAATGTTGCAATATTGTGCCTTCTCTATGTAATTGCAATTACTTTCAAGTTTATTTTGTCATCAAACAAGCAATTTTTCAATCAGTGCAGTTTGTGCAAATCAGCACTCTGGTATATGAATTAATTCATTTATCATGCACTTCTTAATGCCCAGCCATCACTCCCCCCCCACCAAAAAAATAATAAGATCAAGAAGTTTAAGTAAAGATTACGTGGAAAGCAAACATGTGGGGGACGAAGGTAATATCTGAGTTGATTCTCATCTTCAAAAATAAAATTATATGTGAGAAGAGTAGAATAATGCTATTAGCAAGATACATGATTTTATTTAATAGAAAAGCAAAATATTTCTCAAAAAAGAACATAAGGTATATTTTACGCTTGGATAATTTTTCTTTCTTTTTAGATAAAATACATAAACATACATAGGAACTGTTTGTTTTGACAAAGAAGACATTTAAGCAGAAAGAGGGTTCCCTCACCTTTCATTTCCTTACACAAATGGACAAATGCCAAGCCCACAGGATTCACTCCCAACTTATCATGGCACTGTTTCCCTTCAACTTCTGGATCTTTCTCAACTTAGAGTCCCAAAGAGCTGCTCCAACTTGTCTAAATTCTGCTCTAAAAAATTCTATTTGTTTTTCCTAACACAATGTATTTCTTTTTTTTCCTCATTAAAATCATGATCATTTAATCAGATTTTGTCATTCTTAATTATCCCAACACTAGTCATAGTGAGCTAAATGAAAAATGTTAGGTAGTACCTTTGCCAAAGTAAACTTACAATCTAACTGTGTATAGGGAAGGAGTGAAAATAACCAAGTAACTAATTAGCTAATTAACTAAATAAATAAATGACCTCCTAATTGATAAAAGAACAAAGTACAAACCCAAGTGATATACACCAAACTACATGATATAGTGAGCTCTGTAATACCTTGCAAAGAAGAGTCAGGCTATCCTGGAATTGACAGAAGACACATTGGTGTGATAGGAATTTAGCTGGATTTCAAAGGATGAGTAACATTTGAATTGGCAGGGCTTGCAGAAAGGTCATCTCAGGTGATTGAGAACAGGGATTTTCAAACATTTTTTCCCTTTTGCAGAAATTTTTCTTCAGGTAAACTGTTTGAAACCTGATATATAACAGCTTAAAGCAGAGCTGCTCTGATTGAAGGGAGGAGGGAAATGGGCTCCAAAGACCTATTAATATGTCCTCCTGGTTTTTCCTGGGCCTCTGATTTAGCATATTTAAAATCATCCATTTATATTTCATTTGTTTCGCTATCTTCTGTGGCTTCTTTGAGCACTAATATCTAAGTCCTATAATGGACATTTGCAATAATTCAGACTTGAACCAGGGTCCAAGTAGTAAGAGGGGAAGAAAACAAAAGGATAATTAGGGACCACTTGTAAAGAAGAAATAGTTTTTTGACAGGGATGCTAGGAAGAGGATGAAAGGAGGAGTCTGAGATGGTGCTTAAGTAGTGTGTCTATGTATCAGGAAGAAAAGCAATTGTACTAAGTAGAGAACTGGGAAATCAGGAGAAGAAACTGTATTTGTTTGTTTTAGTATGTATATGTTTTATTCATTTTTTTGGCTTTTCAGTATATCCCTGTACTAAGATGCACTTTAAAGCAGGGACTTAAGGACCAGATTTATTCTAGTTGGGTCTTTAAGTCTCTGGTCTTTTCTGAAAATCTCGAATCTACTCATAGACATATGAGGTGCATCACATGTCCAGATAGGCTCCCATCCCCAGATAGGCCTGGCCCTGCCTCATTTACAGCATACCAGGCACTGTAGATAGAATGAAAAGAAGACACGGTTGTAGTCTTCAGAAAATTCCCAAATTTATTGGGGTGACAGCTGTATTTAGATGAATAAACATACGTAAAATTAAAGCTGGGTTAAATCGTGGGGAAGAATGGCACCTAGTGCCAGGAGAACATATACCAGTCCTGATTTAGTCAGAGAAGTATCCATGAGGCGGTGACATTTAAGCAGAGTAATATAATAGTTAAATAGGAAAAGAAATGAGATTGAGAGATGGGAGAACATTCCAAATAGAGGGAAAGGCATATGCAGAGGCACTAAGGAGAGAGGAAGCCAGTATGGCTGGAGCATAGAGGGTGAGAGGTAAGAGAGAAAGCTGGAGAGGAAGGCATTATTCTAAGAGTATTATTATTCTAAGAGCATTGATTGTCATTGTGGAAAAGGAGAGTCATATGATCATATTTGGGTCTTGGAAAGATAACTCATGTTGCATCATGGAGAACTGTTTGGAAACTGGCCAGATGAGATGTGGTCAGACAGGTGATTATGGAAGAAATACAGAGAAAGTTCTTGGTATCTTGGACCAGAGTGGCTTCCCTGAAGATACAAGAAGAAAGTCCAGATTCAAGAGGTAGTTAGGGAGGTAAAATAGATTGGAATTGGTGATGAGGGTTAAAGGAGAGCAATGATAGATTGATGATATATTAAGGATAATAACTCTTGACATGGCATCATTGTTGCAAAAATCACCTTCCCAATTTATTGTTTGCTTTTTAATTTTATTTATGGTGCTTTTAACGTGGGAATATTTTAATGTTAATGTACTATTAAAATCTATTTTTTATTTATACTTTTGTTTTTGCTTAAAAATGACTTCTCCACATGCTTAGAAAATGTAAGTATTTACCTACATTTTCTTACAGTATTTTTTTCTTTTTTAGGGGATAGTGCTAGTAGGATTTAGGTCTTTAATACATCTGAGATACACACATATATGTACACACACACATATATATATGCACATACATGTATACATATACATGTATGAATATAACGTATTCAGTGTAAGTTGTGAAGTAGGTAAGGATCTAAATTTATTTTTCCCTTGTAAATAGCTAATTGTCCTATAACCCATATATTAAGTTGTGATTCCAGTTATTCGCCTTTTTGTCAAGTATTTTCACAATGAATGTGCCACTGAGATTAGCCTTACAAAATATAAAAAATTAGACATGATAGTCATGTGAAGATTTTCAGTGATCTGTTTAAAAAAGTAACCCCATAAATATTGTGTAAAATAAATTTTAAATGCCCTCCAGTGTTGGGAGCAATAGTGTTGAAAACAAAGTCATGAAAGCAAATCCAAAAGCTAGTAGGATTTAGAGTGTATAGTTTTGCTTGTTTA
Organism: Tapirus indicus; assembly: GCA_031878705.1. Taxonomy (NCBI): domain Eukaryota; kingdom Metazoa; phylum Chordata; class Mammalia; order Perissodactyla; family Tapiridae; genus Tapirus; species Tapirus indicus. Next base: position 47,716,638 of record CM062925.1, read on the forward strand.
TAAAATACAACTTTTTAACTCATTAATTTTACTAATCATAGTTGTATTCCTCAAGTCTCATCGTTTTCTCCTTGGAATGCTACCTTTGCCTTTTAGGACTAAAAATATGTCACTTATTATTTTATCTGCTCAGGCAGAAACATTTTTTAAACTCCTTTTAACCCATTTTGCAAGATAACTGTGCAGACTGAAACCCAAATTATCCTTTACTTTTTTACTAAAGCTAATGAGTGCACTGTGAAACTTACTGGGTCTCATGAAATGATTTTATTACTCCTCAATATAAATTACCCTTCTCTGTTGTGAGGACTTTATATATGAGAAACAAAGATGAGCTATACCCAGTCTCCACAATGGAAATGTCAGGGTAATTAGAAACGTCAAAATCACTCAAGTCATTGTCTTTTCATTTCTAGAAAACATGACTTTTAAAAGATTAAGCTTCACTTATTTTTAGTTAGCACCATCTTGGAAACACATACCTGTTAATTAGAGCTGTGATTCCAGTCCATTCCCAGAGCAGTGCTGTGCCCATGCAGAAGTCTACAGCACTATAATTAGGAATTTTCTTCTAAGAAAAACATTATAATAGACATCCTGCCATGCTTATGTTATTTTAATTGGGTGTTTAGCTCTAGGGATCTTCATAATTTATCATAAAACTTTAATGTTAATAAAATCAGCTGGAAGGGAGCACTACTTATTTCCTTGATTACACACCATAAGGAGTAGGATCTTAATTTGAGCCTTTCTTCTTTTTTTTTTAAGCTAATGGGAGCAAAGAATTTTAAGTGGATCAAAGGATCTAAGCACTGTAACACAATACTTCACCATGTGTTGCCTATGACCCATATGAAAGAAAAATTATACAGGACAGAATTAAACAGGCAAGGAAGACTTTATTCAAAACTATTGCAATAGGGGAGAGAGACTGAACTCAATTATTGCTGAAATAAAAAGCAGAGAGTTTTTGAGCACTGGGGTGGGCCAGTGAAAAAGTACTAGAGGACTTTAGCAGGGACATTGGTCAATGTGATTAGACCATCTGTGTTTGCTAATTGGTGCTTGTGGAAGTTAGGCTCCTACCTTCCCACAGAGACTGGGAGATAGGAGCTCTGTCTTTCTTCTTGATTACATTTCAAAGCAATGGCACCCAGGTCCTTGAGAAAGGCATTCCGGGGTTGTAAAACTGGCAAGAGGCTAGAAGAAGATTGACATCTCAAAGGAGCAGAGGAAGAATTTACAATTTCAAGTTTTCTAAAGTGAATGCTCTAAGAAAAGGGAGGTCAGGGACCTATAGTCAGAAAGAAACCTGTCTAAAGTTTAGTCAAGCTGAAGGGAATGTCAAAGGCCATCTTGGTCACCCATTTGGTGGACTATGACATTTTACTTGATCTGGGAACTGATCTAAAAGTACAAGTCTTTTCTTACAGACAAATGATACACAACCTTAAAATCTTTAAACATTATGTATAACTATTAGTAACCTACTAAATTAGATATTAGTGTATGGCAGGGATGTCTTTGCAATCTGTTTTAGAGTGCAAGAAATTTCACCATCTAAAGTTTACTAAACAGTAATGATAGCAGCACCTATTGAGTACTTAATCTATGTCAGACACTTTTTAAGCATGTTTTTATGCTTAAAGTATGTTTTATGTAATATAGAGAACAGTCCAGGAGCTCTTCTTTCCCAGAAGTTGTAACTTGTCCAAGGTCAGACTGGGAATGAAAGAGCAGGTCTCAAAACAAGGCCTGTGACCCTGTGATTCCAGAGCCAGGATCTTATCCCAGAATAGACATGCATAAGCACGAGCTGAACTAATGACAGAGGAACATGCAGGAGAGGTTCATTTTTCTTTTTTCTTTCCTTTAAGTAATTGAAATGTGCCCCAAAGCCAGGCCTAACTCCACACCTCTTTAACAATTCCTACGTAAGCCTTAGTTTTGTCCAGTTTCTTGACTGGAAGACTATCTTGTCTCTATGCAGGTGTCAAAGGCCTTCTTGGTGGCTTTGCTTTCATTCTCATTTACCAGGGTCTCTCAGCAGCACTTCATTTAGTTATGCAGAATTTATTGATGTGACACAGCCCAGCCTTAATTAGAATCAGTTTAGACTCCTACAATCATTTCACATTCCAGTGGCACAAAGCAGGAATGATGATGGGTGTCCTCAACCTTTCTCCCTGCTTGGATGACTACATCAATTATGAAAATAGTAAAGAGATGTATGACCACCATCAGTCATGGTACAATAGCAGTGGACTGTAGGTCACTACTTAACTAAGATATAGCAGCTCTAAGATATGTGCCAAATCTTGTACAATATAGATGTGTAAAGTCTTCTGTTACATTTTACTTTTTAACTTAGAGAAACATTTAGAAGCCTGGGAAATAATGCAGAATGCTGAGAATTTTCTACTAGAGAATTAAAGTTCTTACAGTAAATGTTTTGGTTACCAATTAGTTTTAGGGGGAATTTGTTAATTTATTAAAAATTCATTATAAATATTTCATTAAGTGTTAGGCCCAGGCTACCTTCTGGGAGCAGGCCATCTAGAAAGGCATACAGTCAAGTAAAGCTGCAAATACAATGTGGAATAATTAGTGCAATGACCACTTGTCAAAATTATACAGCAGTTTATAAATTTATATATTTAGTGCTTGTCTCTTCCATTAGGCAGTTAACTCCATGAGGGCAGGGATCATGTTTCTTTTGTTGCTCTATCCATAGCAACTGACACATTTTAGGAAGTCTATGAATATTTTTAAATGAATGAATGAGTCATTCATTCTGCAAATAAAAGAGGCAGCCAAAATGTTGGGTACAATTGGGTCAGGAAAGGTTTGGTCAGAGAAAGTTACTGAAAGAAATTGTCATAGAATCTATGTTATCTTTCTCATGTTTTCAATGTTTATATTAATTGGATTCCACTAGCTTTCTTGAGCATCTACTATGCACATGGCACTGCGCTGTGTTCTACCCAATTTATCCAATAAGACTATACTCTGTAATGTACTGACAGCTGAAGTCAATTTTCTTCATGATGAATATGGAATTTTCACTCTTAAATTTTGGGAATATAATGTTCTACTGACATAAGAAACTGCACATAAACCAATTAACATTGAGCACCACATAATGGCCAAAGACTCCTTCTGTTTGTTGGAAGGTCATCAAATTTTAGCTTCTTGCAAACAGCACTCCAAATTGCCCAGAAGGTTACTATAGGAACATTTACTGATAATCACTAAAAATTGTCATGTAGCCAAAGTCTATAATTGCAGAAGTATATGTCATTCTTGAAACAAAATATCATAAGTTTCCCCAATCCTTATCTGCCCCATTCATTCTTATACCTTCTGCATTAGTGGATGACATGATGTTCATACAGAATTAGATAAGCTTATGAGAAGTCTTTCATGAGATTAAATGACTGGCTGCTTGAATTTGGAGAGAATGGAAATAAAAAATCAGCACCAGAGGGGCCTGCCCGGTGGCATAGTGGTTAAGTTCACATGCTCCACTTCGGCGGCCCTGGGTTCACAGGTTTGGACCCCAGGTGCGGACCTACACACCACTCATCAAGTCATGCTGTGGCAGGCATCCCACATATAAAGTGGAGGAAGAGGGGCACAGATGTCAGCTCAGGGCCAATCTTCCTCAGCTAAAAGAGGAGGATTGCAATGGATGTTACCTCAGGGCTAATCTTCCTCACACACAAAAAAAATCAGCACCAGAAAAATCTTTGACTTTAGCTTTAGCACCTTTAGTTAAATAGGAATCTACTTGGGATTTGAAAGCATTCATAACTGGAATAAAACCTATGTATTAGAAAGCGGATCTTTTTCTCTTTTTTTATTTGGAAAGTGTAATTTTATGCATGATCAGTGCGATCATACAGTTGATACATTTCCTCCAATGGGTATAATACATTCGTTACTTATATTAATGTCTTTCAAAATTTTATGGCAACTACTATATGTTTTGTTTTTCAAAGGTCTTGAAAGCCTAGTTTGGAAGTAATAATCTCCTTCCTTCCTATTGTCTCTTAGTTCTGGTGTGATAATTAAATCACCAGTGAAGGGGGCAGTTAAGTATTACATGAATAAACGTTGTGTGCAGGTTTGCAAAGTGATGATTTGAAAACCTCTTGCAATTCTTCTTTGCCTCTCCTTTGTAATAAATTGTGAGTAGAAAAAAAGGTTTAAGGAAATAGTGAATGCGAAAGATTTACTTGACAGTTTACCAAAAATTTTAAAATGTCTGCAGGGGAAGTGAATTGTGTAGGTTTCAACAATCATTCACTGTTATCTTAACTATATATCAGGAAGCATCTATATGGTCACTGCTTGGAGGTAGGTGTGTCAGGTAAATCAGGCAAATTGATGAGCCGTCGAGTTCAATTATCATTAGTGGGGTTTTTTTTATTGGAGTATTATTTTATTTCTAACAAGGTAATTTTAATTAAGATATTTGGGTTTACTTAAACTAACATGATTATGTGCTATGATACCATTATAAACTAAAATCTGATGAACTCAGTGATTTCTTTCTGATTTTAAATCTCTTTGATTATTTGCCTAAGATAGCATGTGTCCAGAATACACCTAGCTGGGGAATCTATATCATATGATTATTTTTTATGTTGTCTTAAACTATTTTTAAACTGTAGAGAATGTATACTACTGAAAACACTTCATCACATGTAAGAGTTAGTTTCTGGAAGCTATTTTCTGTGTTGCCTGACAGGTTTTTTTTTTTTCAGACTAAAATAGCTAACAAAATGAAATGTAACAGAAAGAAAAGTACCAGTTTTAAGGGTACAGATTGTCCATATGAGATTGTTGTTTGGATTTCAACCAAGATTAATTAAACAGAGGCAAATTAATTAATTAAACAGAGGCAAATTATACAGAGCATTAGTACAGAGCTGAAATTAAAATATATCAACTTGTCAAATCATTTTTGACAGGATTCCTTTGGTTGCAAGTGACAGAACCACAACTAAACTGCCTGAAACAGAGAAGAAACTTCTGTCCTAGGAAACTAGGAAGTCTGAGGGTGATCCGGCCTTAGGCACAGCTCAGTGCTGTGTTTAGTACTCTCAATAGCACTCGGTCTTTCTTGTATCATTTCTCTGCCTTTGTTTGGGTGGCAAGGTCTGCTTTTCTTTCTGTGGGATTATAATGTACAAAATGTGAGCCTAGAGCCAAGGGGAGCCATTTTTACTGTGATGAGAGAGGTCTCACCCGTGAATGAAGCTAACTGGGAGTAAACCATTTATAACAAAGTATATTAATTGGCCAGACTGTGATTTGTATTCCCATCTAGAAAAGGTGTTGATCATGTGAAATGAGAGGAAAGGAAATTTTCTTATCATTTTAATCATTTTTAAGTGTACAGTTCAGTAGTGTCAACTATATTCACATTGTTGTGCAACAAATCTCTAGAATGTTTGTGTCTTGCAAAACTGAAACTCTTGGGCCAGCCCCAGTGACGTAGTGGTTAAGTTTGGCATGCTCTGCTTCAGCAGCCAGGGTTCAGTTCCCGGACACAGACCTACATCACTCGTCAGTGGCCATGCTGTGGCAGCAGCTCACATACAAAAAGAGGAAGATTGGCAACAGTTGTTAGCTCAGGGTGAATCTTCCTCAGCAGAAAAAACCCAAAACCAAAAAACTGAAACTCTATACCCATTGAACTCCCCATTTCTCCTTCTCCCAGCCCCTGGAAACTACCATTCTACTTTCTGTCTATGAATTTGACTACTTTAGATACTTCATATAAGTGGAATCATACAGTATTTGTGTTTTTGTGACTGGCTTATTTCATTTAGTATAATGTCCTTAAGATTCATCTATATTGTAGCATCTGACAGGATTTAAAAGGAAAAGACATTTTAAGGATTTTTTAGTTACTTTAAAGAGATATCCAAAAACACAAATGCCCTTGGGCAATTTAAATTCCTGAAACAAACATAAAGAAAGTTTATGGGACCAAAAATAAATGGAAAATGTTCACTTAACAGTTTTCAAATTCAAATTCATTCAAAACACTGGGCTTACCAAGAAAAAAAGGCAGAATCAGATCTGCAGCCTTTGGACTACAAGTTTTCAACACTGCTGCTTTTAAGTATACTTTGGGGTGATTTCTTTAAAAACAAAGAAATGAGACAAAGTTTCATTTTTATTTTTTCAATATATTTTTTAACTAAATCTTTTATTTTGAAATAATTATTGATTCACATACATTTGTAAAAAAAATAATGCAAAGAAATTCCATGTACCCCTGAACCAGTTTCCCCCAATGGCAAAATCTTGCAAAACTGTACTGAAATATCACAACCAGGATATTGACATTGATATATTCCACTGATTTTATTCAGATTTCTCCACTTTTGTTGTATTTAGTTCCATGCAATTTTAAGTGTTGTACTGTGAATTTTTAAGGTAGAGTTTGTGGATTAGATGTGGCTATTTCCAAGATGCTATTTTTTTTTAAATTTTTTTCTGAGGACGAGTCTGTGCCAATCTTCCTCTATTTTGTGTGTGGCTTGCTGCCACAGCATGGCTGCTGACAAGTGGTGTATGTCCGCACCCGGGAACCAAACCTTTGCCACCAAAGTGGAGCGTGCTGAACTTAACCACTAGGCCGTGGGGTCAGCCCCGATGCTATTATTTTTATGTATCTTAGTAGCAAAATAATGCTTTTAATTGTATGTAACAAACATACATACATGATATGAAGAAGGGCATATCTTAAACTAGATCTTTGCTTTCAACAACTTATTGAAGCTATACCTTTTAACATTTTTTGTTCTCTTTATAATTATAGAATATGTATATTTGTTATTCCCAAACTCATTTCTTCTCTTTAATATTTAAAATTAGGTACTGTTTTCATTGTGTCATTATTACCAGAGAAGTAGGACACACTGTAAGAACTTTACTGTTAATATTTGTAGACAATAATTGAGGTAAAATAATAGTGTTAATTTGTAAATTCACTATGTCACTTAGAACCTTTATATTTACTGGTCTTATAAAATAAAAGAAAGATCATTAGGCATTTACATTAAGGGAAATAAAACTCTCCCTTTAGTTATTTAGTATTGCATAACTAAATCAAAGAGAATAAAATGAGTTAAAATATTTGCAAGGCAAATTACCCAACCTTTAGGTTCATATTCACCATAGTATTTTACACCACTTTAATGATTTATTATTTCCTGTTCACCTTCATAAATTATTACAATTTTCAGAGCCTGTACTTTCTAGAACAAGAATACCTCCTTTTCCTAAATCCTCTTTAATCTTACATATAGGAAGAGATTCAAAGAGAATTTTCTAAGTTAGATGATCCTTTCTTTTTTGGAAAAACGGAGTGGCATAATGGGAACAAAAGAACTTGCACTAAACTGAAATAGCTTTTTTACACAAATAAATTGAGGAAATTTTCTCCTTAATAGAGAAAAATTAGTGCAATTAGTTTCTTAATAGAGAATGCAAATGATGTTCATGAACAGCTTTCCAATAATGGTGTGGCCCCTTATTTCCCCTTCATTTCAACAGAGAAGGCAATTCAGTTTTTTTAGTTTTTAGGTGATAATCTGAAATCAAGTGATCGCTATACTGAGTGTATTTGAATTATTTTCTAAGGAAAAGTTAATCAAGGCCATTCCTATTTACTCATTTATTCAATATCTACACTAATAATAGTAAAAACAAATAACAATACAATAATAATAGCTAACTCTTATTATAATTCCTGTAAATAGCAGTTTCTATGTACCAAGTACTCTTCCAAATCCTGAATTGTTTCTCTCTAATTCATTGTAACTCTTTATTTCTATTCCATTGTTTTTAGTTTTCCTAATTTCCATCTTTCCTATCCCTTACTGAGCTTTCCACAGTGTCTGTCCTTTTCTTTTCCTTCTGATTTTGTTTTCATGTCTCTGATAGTTTGTTTTTTATTCTTTTTTTATTTCTTAGTTCTGTGAGCTGACATTTCATCTTACCATCACATCCCTGGGGTCTTATATTTCTACTTTGTTATTTTCAAAGATCAAGGAAAATGCTTCTTATGTTTTTTTAAAACAGTTGCTTAATGTTTTTCTCAGTTCTGTGGCTTCTTTTTTTTTTTTTTAGAGTGGGGGGAGCTAGTTTTTCATCTAGTCTTTTTTCTTATAGAAACTTGGTGTTAGTGCTGTACTATTTTCCTTTTTTAGAAAACATGCTTACCTCTGAAAAAAATTACTTGTCCCTGGACAAGCCCTTCACCATAGATTTATTTTGGCAGAGATGTTTGTTACAGTCCTAGGCTTGCTGATTTCCACAAAGAAAAGGCATCGGTCCTCTCTGCTGCCTCAGACTAAACCTACTTCATGAAAACAGGGCATAACTGTTTAATGCTTTGCTTTCTGTAGCTCTGTCTCTTCTACTTCTCAGAAAGAGAACATTTCCATCAGGGGCTTATTCTGCCAGCCCAGGCCACCTCAGTTCCTGCACCCACAGCTGTATACATAGGATAGGTTCTATGCCCTGCATTGTCAGGCAGTGTATTTCTCTTGGTTACTTCTGAGATCTACTGTCCTTGAACCCTTTTGTCCCTGACATTGTTCTGCTTGGTCTTTTGTCTCCACTTGCTTCTGGATGATCCTGCTCAACCCCATCAGCTTTTGGAAATCCTACACATATTTTGGTGACTATGTATTGTTCCATTCTCTTCATTTTTAAAACTGGAGTTTGCTGTATTTTGTTTTTCACATTCCCTATGTCTTTTTAAAAATAGCCTTATTGAGGTATAATTTACATTCTACAAAAGTCTCCCCTTGTAAGTGTACAGTTTAATAATATTTAATAAATTTATTTAGTTGTGCAGCCATTACCACAGTCTGGTTTTACAAACTTTGCATAGTTCCGAAAGTTACCTTGTGCCTCTTTGCAGTCAACTCCGTCCTGTTTCTTTGAAGATTTTAATTGCTGAAGTGGAAGTCCTTTATTTACATAGTGATGATCATTCCAGAGATTACCTATGCTATGTTTTCATTATTAATAAATCTAAGGGGGAAATGGAAGTTTAATATAGTAGAAGATTAATAACAACATACAACCATATCTTGGCATTTGTTCTTCCACTCTCTGATTTTTATAATAGATTTTTCTATAGCTTGTCAGATAATTTCCTTCTCAGAGGGTGAGATTTGGGGTGACACACTTACGACACTGGGGTCAGTCAGGACATGCTGATGTTAATTGCTGCTGTGATTTTGTTAGCATAAAATTATCTCCCTCCTTTCAGTGTAAGGCTCTGGAGGGACCATGAAGTCAATTGAAAATTCCGTAAAGGAGAGGAAGCCAATTTAAATTAGAGGTCCTGAATTATTTCAAACAAGCTAATATAATTTTAAAAGTAAATTTTACACTTTTTCTTACAACAATTTTGCTACATTCAAACTTTAGTGTAATACGTAGCAAAACTGGGTACTTATTCTAGTTTCAGTTGTAATCTTATTACTCTTAGTAGATCCTTGGTTAAATCACTTAACCCTCTTGAACCTTGGTTTCCTGAAATCCTCACAATAATATATGTTTCTTGTAGTGAAATGTTGAGGACTTTTGTTAGGAGAAGGTGCCTCAATGGCATGTTAGGTACATTGAAGCACCGAGTGTATGTGGCCAAATTATAACTGTTCCCAAGCATTTCCAGAACTGAACACAGATGAAGCAAGCCAACTAAAGTGTGCTGCTCTCATTCTCTGAAAACTCCTAGCTAAAAGAACAGTCTCAGGAGGAGGTTGACAAATCCTTGAACTGTTATTTATACATACTTATCATTTATTGAGTGTTTTCTGAGTGCCAGACATAATGCTAAGCATTGTGTATATATTTTTTCTTATTGAGCAACATTTTAATATACATTGAGGTAGTTGGCATTTTCCCTTTTATAGATAAGGAGACTGAGATTTAGACAGATTGGATAGGAAATGGCTTAGAAATGGTAGAGCCAGTTCTCAGATCCAGATCTGACTGACTTCATAGCGAGGCTCTTAAACATTCTCATGTCTATCTTATATAGCGTGGACCTCCCTACATATAAAAGTAGAAAATTTGGATATGCTGTATGCTTCTCTATAGAAAATATGACATAAATTCAGGACATTCTTATCATTGCTATATTACCTGGAGTATGTATGAATGTGCTATTTTTAAGGATTGTTTCCATCACTGTCTTTGCTTGTAATATTTCTGCAAAGGACCACATTAGAAAGACAAGCACTATAGGACAGCTTAGGTTGTATTTATGTGACTGATGTGAGTTTGTTAAAAATTTCAATACTAAGATATTATTTGTTCCATAACAAAATGTCACCTTTATCAAATTGTGCAATATTAATCACTTCGATATCACTAAAGGAGTCAGATGAGCCTGCAATTTAATAGCCTCTGAGGAATGTTTCCTATTTAATTTAGCGTGTTCCCTTTTTCTTAGTAATGTAAAGCATGCCTTAAGAAAGAATAGTTTCAAATAGCCAATACTTTTTAGAGGTGGTATAATTAGTAGTCTATATGTGATCAGAAATATATTTTTTTCCTTCTTGCATACAAAGAAAAATATCCATGGAAAATTACATAAAGTAAAATATTGAAGCAGTTTTGGGTAAAAAAATAATAACACTACAAAAATGGAGATATAACAGCTCACTGCAAGTTATGGATTTAATTTGATTTAACATTGATCCAAGTTTCAAACAAAAATTGGCATATGTTTTCAGAAAAAAAAATATTGGATGCAACTGAACTACTGTGTCTTGAATCAAGTCCAAAATCCTTCTCAAAATATCTACTGTTATATTCTTCAAAGTCAAATGATGTTGATTTAAAAATCTTTCTGAAGGGCCGGCCCAGTGGCGCAGTGGTTTAGTTCGTGCTTGGCAGCCCGGGGTTCGTGGGTTCGGATCCCGGTCGCCAGCCGACGCACTGCTTGTCAGCCATGCCATGGCAGCGTCCCATATAAAGCAGAGGAAGATGGGCATGGATGTTAGCCCAGGGCCGGTCTTCCTCAGCAAAAAGAGGAAGATTAGCAACGGATGTTAGCTCAGGGCGGGTCTTCCTCACAAAATAAATAAATAAATAAATAAAAATCTTTCTGAGTATAGAAAAGAAACCAGGTGAATACTAGAGGTAAAGAATCTGCTATGGCATTGGTCTTACTCCTTTTAGCTCACCTTCTCTAGGAAAACTTCCATGATACTCTCTCTCTCTCTTCCATCCACATATCCATACACGTTTATGTACATACATATCAGAAAAACCTACCTAATTCTACATGCATGTATATGCATACTTTTAAAATAAAGTTTTTTATTAATTGGAATATAGTAGACAAACATATCTTAAGTAACAGTTCATTGAATGTTCACAAATTGAGTGCATACTTGTAACCATGACCTAGATCAACAAATAGAACATATCAGTACACCAGAGCTTCCTGCCCTCTTTCTTGATTTTTGATCACTATTCTAACAGCTAACAGCATAGTTAGCTTTACCTGTCTCTGAATTTCGTATAAATAGAATCAAACAAAATGTATCCTGTTGTATGTGGCTTCTTTCACCTGTTTGTAAGATTTGTCCACATTGTTGTGAATAGTAGTATTTCATTTATTTTAATTGATGTATTGTTTTCCATTATATGAATATACCACATTTATTTAACTATTCCACTCTTGATGTACATTTGGGTTGCCTTCAAGTTTGGAAGTATTTTGAATAATGCTGCTATGAAAATTCTTACATATATTTTTAGGTGTATGTAAGTATGTATTTGTATTGGGCATATGTCTAAGAGTAGAATTACTGAGTCACAGGAACTGTATATAGTCATTTTAGTTGATACAGTTTTCCACAGTGGTTGAACCAAGTTACATTCTCACCAAACATGCGTGAGAGTTCCAAATGCATTATCAGTCTGTTCAGTTTTAACCATTCTTGTAGGTCCATAATGTTATCACATTGTGACTTTAAATTGCATTACCCTGATGATGAATGAGCTAGAGAATCTTTTTTTATGTTTATCAGACATTTGCATATTCTCTTTTGTGAAGTGCCCATTCAGGTTTTTTTCCCCATTTTTCAGCTGGGTTTGTCATTTTTCCTTACTAATTTGTACAGGTTCATTATGTATCCTGGGTATTAGCCTTTTTTGATAAGATCTATTAAAAATGTATTCTCCCAGGGCCCACCTGGTGGCATAGTGGTTAAGTTCGCATGCTCTGCTTTGGCGGCCTGGGATTCACAGGTTCAGATCCCAGGTGCGGACCTATGCACCATCTATCAAGCCATGCTGTGGCAGATGTCTCACATATAAAGTAGAGGAAGATGGGCACAGATGTTAGCTCAGGATTAATCTTCCTCATAAAAAAAATATATATATATATATATATATATATTTATATATCTTCTCCCACTCTGTAGTTTACCTTTTATAATGTCTTAATGGTGTTTTTGAGGAACAGAGTTCTTAATTTTAATGTAGTTCAATTTATCAATCTATTTTTATGCTTAGTACTTTGTGTCACATTTGTCTTCACCTAACCAAACGTCATGAAGATATTTTCTTGTGTTAACTTTTAGAAATTTTATTTTTTTACCTTTTATACTTATATCAGCAATCCATCCAGGATGGATTTTATTTTTTATTGTGGGATATAGGGGCTCAGTTTTTACTTTTTTCTATATGAATATCCACTGACCTTTCACTGTTTACTGAAAAGACCACCCTTTCTCCACTCTCAGTGTCATATTTGTCATAAGTTAAGTGATAAATCATGAGTCACGAGTAGGTTCATTTTTGGATTATTTTGGTCCTTTGTTCTGTTAACCCTTGTACCAATATCATACTGACTAAATTTCTATAACTTTTTGTCTATAGTATATCTTTTTTTAAGATTATCTGGAATACCCTTGACTTTTCATTTCTATATAAATTTTAGAATCAACTTATTAATATCAACAGCAATATTTTCTTTTTAAAAAATGGTAGGATTTGTCTTGGTGTTGCATTGACTCTATATATCCAATTGGGGAAATTGGTATCTCTTTGTATATTCTAAACAAATATTTGCAAATATATGCCAGTTCTATATAAAGAGGATAATATGTCAGGATCATGATGAGTTTAGTCAAGGGATACAATGGTGGTTTAATATTAGAAAATCAACCAGTGAAATTCATCATAACAGAAAAAAAATGACATTACATAATCTTCGCAATGGATGCAGAAAAAACATTTGATCAACTTCAAAATTCATTCATGATAAAAACACTTAGAAAACCAGAAATAGAAAAGAACTTCTGTAATGTGTTAAAGAGAACTATTGCCAACTTCTTCCCTAACTCTGAGATTGGAACAAGGATTCTGCTATTCTACCTTTTACTGAAGGTGCTGCCAGCAACAAGGAAACTAACTAACTTAGACTTTTTACTTAGCAGCTGGCTTCTGCGGAGTGAGAGTTCCAAAAGATGAGAAGTGGAAGCTGCTAATCTGGAAACTGACACAGTATAACTATTAGTTAAAATAGTCAGAGAGTCACCCAGATTCGAGAGAAGGGGACATAGACCCCACCTCTCAATGGGAGGAGTGTCAAAGAATTTGTCACCACAAATCTGCCACAAGTTCTTACGTATTAGGAGCTATTTATTTTTTGCAGTAAAGTTTTAGCTCTAGCCTGGTAGGTATAAACTTGAGCTCTAGCTTGATTGAATATAAAATTATGAGTCATTAATTTTCTTTCTTAGGGTCTTCCTAAGCTGTGCTCTACTATTTTTCAGCATTGATTGTTGCTATAGAGAATGTTGTGGCAAGATTCATTCTTTTCCTACTTAAAGCCAAAGTAGGTTTTGTTTGTTTATTTTGCTTTTTTTCCTCTTGGCCTAATTGCACATAGTTATGTATCTACCTTTATTTTAAGGGAAATATGTCCCTCAGGCATATTTTACATACATATTTTTTATCTCCTTTGTATATATTTCTATTATTTTGCTAAATTTTTTCAAGTCTCTTCTTCCTATGTTTTCCACGAATCTCTTTTTATGCTTCTTGTAATGTGACCATCAGTGGTTTTATTTATCTTCTTTAAGCTCATTTATCTATTCCTTGAGTTCTTTTTTTTTTATGGAGATTGTATTTTCTTTATTTGATTCATCTATAATTTTTACCTGCTTTGGATATGTTTTCTTAAGTTTGCAATATTCCTTTCCTCCTTATGCATCAATATAATGGCAGGTATGTCATGCTGCTGCTGGTGGAGATTCTCCTCCTCCTCCGTCTCCTTCTCCTCCTTCACCTCCTCTCCTTTTTCTTCATTGATACTTATCTTAGATGGCTGTAATGGAGATTTCTTATTGCCTAGCAGAAGAAGAAGAGTCAGCTGGCAATTTAAAGTGTGATCTTATAACTCTACGTTTTTCCTCATTTTTATTTCTGCCTGAGGTAGTGAGCTTGTTCTAGACTTAGCAGAGAGCCTTTCTGGGTCATAAGGATGTCGAGTGTGTCTAATTTGGGATATGATCCTTTAGATCAGTAGTATAGATCAATATAGTTTCTGTTCATCTGTCTTACCAAGAACTTACTCTGTAAAGATGGTATATCAGGATACTAAATAAAATTTACATCTCCTCTGGGGCAGATATTGCCATTCCAATCAACAGGGCATTGGGTTTACTCCTCAGAGAACCTCCCTGTTTTGAAAAATCCATGCTCTACCCACTCTGCTTTGTCGTGGGGTTATGGGTATATTCAAGTCTTGTTTTCTTTGATATTTTGTATTGATTTTAGCATAGATGGACAAAGATTCTTTACTTCAAAACGTATAGCTGTGGATAGTGTGCAGTATTTGTATGTGAATTGATATTAGGTTAGTTTGCAGTATTCGAGCATATGAATTTGACATTTTAAAACTTTTCATTTCTTTTAAATGTAAATTTTATGAGTCATTTTGTTATGAAATACCATATAACTAATTTCTATTCAATATTTTAATTTAAATGTTTTAGGTTATTGCCTTATTTCTTTTTAAATTTATTCTGACCTCCTGATTTCTTTTTACTTTTCAGATGCAGCAGCTGTTCCATGAAAATTATGAACACAATCGGAAAGGTTACATCCAAGACCTTCACAATAGCAAAATCCATGCAGCCATAACACTTCATCCCAACAAAAGGCCTGCCTACCAATACAGGCTTCATAATTACATGCTCAGTCGCAAAATTTCTGAACTTCGTTACCGTACCATCCAACTCCACCGGGAGAGCGCTCTGATGAGCAAGCTCAGTAACAGTGAAGTGAGCAAAGAAGACCAGCAGCTGGGAGTGATGCCTTCTTTCAACCACTTCCAGCCTCGAGAAAGAGACGAAGTGATAGAATGGGAGTTCCTGACGGGGAAGCTCCTTTACTCAGCGTCTGAGAACCAGCCTCCTCGACAGAGCATCAACAGCATCCTGAGAACAGCACTGGATGACACTGTACTACAGGTGATGGAGATGATCAATGAGAATGCCAAGAGTAGGGGGCGGCTCATTGACTTCAAGGAAATTCAGTATGGCTACCGCAGGGTTGATCCCATGCATGGGGTGGAGTACATTTTGGATTTACTCCTCTTATACAAAAGACACAAGGGGAGGAAACTGACTGTGCCAGTGAGACGTCATGCCTATCTTCAGCAGTTGTTCAGCAAGCCTTTCTTTAGAGAAACCGAAGAGCTAGATGTCAACAGTCTTGTGGAGAGTATTAACAGTGACACTCAGTCATTCTCCTTTATATCCAATTCTTTAAGCATATTATCTTCTTTTCAAGGTGCCAAAGAAATGGGAGGGAACAATGAAAAGAAAATACACATTCTTGTTCCTCTCATTGACAGGTATGACATTTTCTTGAGATTCATGGAGAACTTTGAAAATACTTGTCTTATCCCAAAGCAGAATGTAAAGCTGGTCATCGTCCTTTTCAGTAGGGATTCTAGCCAAGATTCCAACAAGCATATTGAGCTGATAAAAGAATATCAGAACAAGTACCCGAAAGCAGAAATGACCCTGATCCCCATGAAGGGAGAGTTTTCCAGAGGTCTTGGTCTTGAAATGGGTTCTTCCCAGTTTGACAACGATACTTTGCTGCTATTTTGTGATGTTGACTTGATCTTCAGAGGAGACTTTCTCCAACGATGTAGAGACAATACAATTCAGGGACAACAGGTGTACTATCCCATCATCTTTAGCCAGTATGATCCAAAGGTAATCAATGGGGGAAATCCTCCCGCTGATGATGACTTTGTCTTCTCAAAGAAGACTGGATTTTGGAGAGACTATGGATATGGAATTACCTGTATTTATAAAAGTGATCTTCTGGGTACAGGTGGATTTGATACCTCAATACAAGGCTGGGGACTGGAAGATGTAGATCTCTATAATAAAGTTATTCTATCTGGCTTAAGGCCCTTCCGAAGTCAAGAAGTGGGAGTGGTGCATATTTTCCATCCAGTTCATTGTGACCCTAACTTGGACCCTAAGCAGTATAAGATGTGCTTAGGATCCAAGGCAAGTACTTTTGCCTCAACCATGCAACTGGCTGAACTCTGGTTGGAAAAACATTTGGGTGTCAGGTACAATCGAACTCTCTCCTGACAGTCTAGGCAATGCATATTGCCTTTTTAAAGGGGAGTTTACCTCATTGTTGGTTGTTATTTTTATTTTATTATTGTTATTTTTATTATTATAATTATTATTGTTATAATTTTATTTTGTTGTACTGGTCTTAAACTACTCTTGGTTGTCTTCCAAAGGGTGTTTGTTGACCTCAAGCAAGAAGAGTCTACAGTTCACTGATATTTCAGATTTCTACTGAAGTCAATATATGTATTACTTTTATGTATCTTATTTGAGATTGAGTTAAATCGTGGCAATCAATCAGATGACTTTTGAAGCTCATTCATCATGAGAGACAACTTACAAGAATGTTCTCTTGGAGCTTAAAGATGCAATATCGAGTTTTATTTTGTTTGTCAAATTAATGTGATACAATATTTACTGGTGAAAGGTACCACAAAAGTGCTTTATGCTTCCTATGGGGAAGGGACTCTGTATCATAAACTTGAGTTTTGTAATTTATACAAGGACCTAAATCTATAGACAATAATTTTCTTCATCTTTAGAATTTTTAAAGTAAATGAACACTTATGATTGTATGTTTATTTTTTAAAAAGAGTTTTAAAATTTGAGGAGTTTTGTTCCACAAGCAACCGGTACTGGCTACCCTGGTCTTATGACAATTATGTACTCCTCACAACTGTCTGCTATAAATGCGAATGAACTTTATTTTCTCAAGGAAATATGATTTAATTAAATATTCGTGTACATTTTAGAAATGAAACATTTTAGAAATAGCTTTATGAAACAATGTCCTTCATTTGCTGGCAAGAAGATAAAATATGACAGAACCTGGTTATTTATAATAAAACACAGGTATACCAGTATTCTTTTTCAAAAACACTGAAAAAGTTGTGCTGTTTCCTTTTAGTCACATTTGATATATTTCTTAGTGGTCATACTCACCAAAACGTGCTTGCTACACAGAATGGAAAAGTTACTAAGGGATTATGGGCATGCTATTTGTATTATTATGCTTTAAATCCTATCCTTCATAAGTGGTTAAAATTGAGCAGTTTCTCTATTCAATAATTTACAATCCAGAAGAAGCATTCCTCAATGTCTTCAGCTTTCTGATCAAACTGAACCAAGAACAGGTCAGAAACAGCCTTTAATATGGTTGGTAGATGACTCAAAGATAAAAAAATCAATGGGGAAATTATGAATATAAAATTAATCTTACAATTATAATTTTGCAATTATATAAAACACATAAGAAAATATCTCATTTAATTTCACTTATCATTCATTCTTAAAACTGAATCAGTGGTGTCCAGTTTGTAGAAAAACATAATCTTGTTCAAGAAATGTAAGAGAAAATGGAAATTCATGCAAGAAGATCTCACAAAGGCATTATTTTTAAATTCCACTTTGTAAATAGGTAATACATTTGCATGGTTCCAAAATCAAACAAAATTTTTAAATGTCTTCGGCTATCAATCCCACTCCCTCTCCACCCGGATCTGCCACCAATTACACATAACCGCTCTTTGGGGTGTCTGTATGTTTCTGTGCATGTCCTTCCAGTTTCTTAAGCAGAAAAGACCCATATTTTATTTTTCCATCCTTTATACGCAAAACGTAGCATATTGTACATACTGTTCTGCACTTTGATTTTCTTTCTTCACACAATGAGACTAAAATTTGCATCAAAATTTAGTTGAAAATGATTGTTGTTAATTGTTACCATTATTTAGAACTGATTGCCAGGAAGCCATATGGCATTTGCCTTAGTGATGGATTCCTTACATGGTAACAATCTCTTTTAGTGAAGATGTTCTAGGAGGCCTCAAAAAAATAATACTGCTTAATATTGTGACAAACATGATGGCACTCTCCTTGACTATAACATACAATCTTAATAATGTCAGATTCATTAGAAAGGAATTAATGGCACTTTTAGATGTTAAAAACCTTGACAGGGCCAACAATTTAGAATTGATCTCTGCTGATATTGTCTCTGGCCTTCACAAACCCTTACTTGAATAGCTTGTTTTCCTACATTACGTCACTTCGCTCTTTTGCAGGTTTTATTTTCCTGAAGAGTAAATGTATTAATGTGCAGTAAAGATAGTCATTTGGGAAGATCTATTACTAAATAATAATTATTAATGATTTTGTTAATGAAGAAAAAAAGTCAGAGTCTGCTCTTTTCTTTAATTTAGACAACTGAAATAACCGAGTTTTACTGAGGAATAAATGTAAAAGGCCTGGTTTCAAACACCCCAAGTCTTCACGAGTCCTGAGGCAGCTGCCCAGTGATGAAGTGGCATTCTCCATTATCCTGATGAAACAGAGGAAGGCAGAGATCTCATTTGAACTTAATTATTCATGTGCATGCTATACTGAAATTAATATAAGTGCATTTAAATTCTATTTTATAATTTTGCATTAAGATTTCCTATGTTTTTTTTCAAGCACTGCAATATTTCCTGGCTGAAAATTTATTGAAATTATCCTAGTAAAATTAAGAGTGCTTTTCTATCTGTGTAGTATCTACTACTTAAAATCCCTTTCAGTTCGAAGGGCAGTACAATGTGAATGCAACCTAAAACACAATATATGTACGTTATTGGCATTACCTTATTTGGACAGCTATGGATGTTATGTTTAAATGTCAACCCAGTAACAATTCCATCAACCTTCAGCATCATCGTATTGATCATCTACTGTCCACTCAGCACCACACTATGCATTTTACTTGCATTGTCCTTTTAAATCCTCACTACAGCTCTCATATTATTTTCTTCATTCAGCAAATATGGAAACTGAGGCCATGAATGATTAAGTAACGTGTCCTGAGTTCACACAGTTGGCATACTATAGAGTTAAAGTTTAAGTTTATTGCTGTCTCAATCTGAAGCACCTGTCTTTCCACTCTCACACATAGCTTCTCAGTTGTTGGAGTCACACAGAAGACAAAGGGGGAGCAAAGGTCTAGCTGACACCATGAACATGTTTGATCCACTATTCACCTTGCTTCTACCATATGCTCACTCTGCACAGAGCTAAGCTTGCTGATGTTTTGCTCAGTTGGAGCCTCTTCAGACTTTTCATCTCAGTCTTCCACCACTTTGCTAGCTCCCTCTGAGTAGCACTGTGTTGGGGAAGGACTTCTGTCTACTTTCTCACAAGTCACTGGACCTCAGCCAGCAGAAAAGAATGCTCAGAATCCCTGACGCCAGCAACAGCCCTGCTATATGGTCTCAGCCAGCTGAGTGCAGGAGCTGTCCATGATGAACACCACCACGTCATTGCTTGACTATTTATGTCACTTTAGTCATACAGACTTGGCATAAAGCAACTTCGCCAAAGCTGAGATATTTCTGAATCTAAGAGTTGGGCCCATTGTGCCTAGTTAATAGATGGGGAACTACAGGAATGAAATACCCAAGTGTGTGAACTGATAGTCCAACTAAGAGAAAAAGTGCTCACTGGAAATGTAAATTATAAAGTCCCTCTGTTTTTAGCATAGAAAGCTGGTGCCCATCTCTAGTCAGCAGCCCTGTGGCTGGGCCGCTCTGATTTCCCATGGTTGCATTTTCAGATTAGCGCTGGGCAGTTCCTTCTTCCACGAGGAGGGCCCGGAAGATGAGGCTCCTTTCTAACAGCTTGGATTGCCCAGAAGAGAGGCTGTAGTGCTGCTGGGCCTGTTGAGCCCTCACCTAGGACTGTGTTGTCCTGGAGGGAATAACCTAAGCTAGACTTGGACCTAGAGAGAGAGTTGGTATCTCCCCTCCTTACCTTTTTACACCCAACACAAAATGCGTTTAAGCAGGTAAAATATATCAAGATGAGTCTCAAATAGCCGGTACAATACCTGTAGCTTCTGTTGGCCATGATGATGAGATTCGTATGGGAGACTGAAGGCATCAAGACACTTCACATTATGTGGCCAAGCTACCTTTCTCTCCCTACCACCTGCTGCATTCTGAGTCACTACATCTGTGACCCTGCAAGTCATAGGAACCTAGTGTGCCCTACCCTGGGGATATCTCTGTCTAAAAGTGGACTGCTAGTAATCCAGGGAATTGTCTACTTAAGCCCTCATTTGTGCTCCTTAATGAAGGCATATCTCTTCAGAAGTAGCCTGTGATTATGGATATTACAGGGCGAATGGGCAAAATAGCGTCCTAAGGGACAATAAAGGAAGCTGTTATCGATTCTTAGTGCTGCTGACTTGCCTACCTTCCCCATCTCCACTTTTATTAGCATCCTAATCATCGTCAAGTATAAAGGTAGTCTGTCTGTGCTGAGTCCTGAAGCCTCCTAGGCCTTCAATTTTCAAGCAGCAGCAACAGTAGAGGCAGGATGGAGTCCTGGAACGTGCCAGTGCAGCTTTGCCTCTGTGTGCCCCACAGCCTCGCTCAGGCGCCAGCTGCGCTGCCAAAGTTGACACGACAGATGGTGGGGATGATGAGACATCAGCAGTGATTCATGCCCCCAGGTGGCGATACAGTCACATCTGCAGCAAGCAGCAAACCACCTGGCGCAGGCACAAAGGTGCCAGGATATTCCAGTATTGCCTACAATTTGACATCCAATTGTCTGTTTCCCTCTTCCTTTCTCATGTCAGAAGCTGCCAAGGTCTGTGCCATATTTGGGATTCTACTCCATGCAGGATTTTATTTCAACTGAATTCAATCAATATGTATTAGTCCATAGGCTGGTATAAAAGCTGAGATTATTGAGTTTTGATTATCCATCATGCACAGGTATACATTCTTGCTATTCCATTACCAGCCAACTTCAGTCTTTATTTATAGGATCAATTCTGAAGGAACTGGTGAGTATAAGATTAGAAGGATAAAATTTTGTTTAAAATGGACCTATTATAAAAAGAGAGACTTCCACAGAATTTTTTTTTAAAGATTTTTTTCCGTGGAATACTTGCTCTTTTCTGTGATGTTGAGTAATTAGCAAACATTTATTGAGGACTTGTTTGGCAACAATACTCAGGTAGAAACTCTAAGACTGAAAATATGCATCACCTGAAAGCAGACCTCCCACTACGCCCAGGCCTCCTTCTGAGACACATTCTCCATGTCTTTCTCAGTTCTTCCCAACCCCTATCCCCTAAATTCCCACAAGCATCGCATTTTCTTGTTTTATCCAAGTAGGGAGAAGTATGTGTATAAGCCAACTAGAATTAACATCCATAGGTGAATTTCCAGTACAGTAATACGAACCTGCCTTGACTCTTGTGTCTCGATTCTGGCATCAAGTGATCAACTTGACATTGGTCTGAAATAACTCCAGGCCAAAAGTTCACACAGAAATGAAAACAAATACCACACCCTTAGGATTAATAACTCTCTGTATCTCATTTATTACATATTCTGTCACCACAATCAGCCTCAAGTTTATTTCCCTTTTCCTCCCATACCTACCAAAGTGGCTCCAATACCTATTTCTAAATGGAAAATCTTTAATAGGAGATAAATAAAATGTTAAAGGTGTAATACTAAGAAAATAAAGGGGGAAAGGCAGTGCATTGCAGATCCTTGCATTATTTTCTTCTTTTTCACTTACCTCTAAGTTTTTATGCCCTTCTAACATACTGATGACCTACTTTTCCTTTCAATATTTTCCTTCCTTCTCTCTGCTAGGGGATTCTTCCCTGTCTCTGGCACTTAAGAACTACTTGATACAAGCTATATAAGGTTTAGACTACAAGTTTCTAGTATTTGTTTTGAGATGTTACTATTGTATAAATCATGTATAAATCATAACTTATGCTGAAGTTAACGTAAGTTTTTCAACTCTTTTTCATAAGCAGCCCTGGTCTATTAAAGTATGCTGGGATTTATTTCTCCTCCTTGTTAGGCGACTGGAATCCCCAGGGCATGGATCTTACACAGCCTCTAGAGTATGTAGACTAGAAACTGAAGGCAGAGAACTTTGATTCCCTCCAAGAGCTTCCCACTTCTCAAATAATCTGTTCAACATTAAATTCAGGTTTGTACTTTAATGGAAAAAGCACTGCATCAAAATTGTTACTGAATTAATTATTCATTCATTTAAAGGAAAAGAGATTTCATGAATAAATCTTAATATGTATTTTTAGAAATTATTTTGCTTTTGCAAACTAAATTTATAATGAAGATATCAGTTTACATATATTTTATCATATTTTTTGGTAAATCATTATATGGAGCTTAAGAATATCAAATAATTATATGATTTATACAGTTATCGCTGTGTTTTCCCAATATCAATAATGTTCATATTTTCGTATCCTGCATAAGAAGGGCAGAATTCTTTTAAGAAGGCTAAGAGCTCAGAAAGGAAAGGAACCATTATTCCTCATAATCATCAATCTTTTCTTTTATACCTGCCCCTTAGGCAGCATGCAGTTAATTTAGAGAAGGGTCCCTTTGTGTCCAAACACTTCTCCCATTTGTCACTTCATACAGGAAGCTGTTTTAATAAGGAAGAGGAAAACGCAAAGCGATTTGTTTATGTTATTTGACTCATCATTATAACAGCAAAACAGGTATTGTTCTTTAAGTACTCAGTTACTCTGCACTGTTACTCGAGAAACAGATCTCCTTTGAGCTTCATCAGCTCTCAAGTAGGTACCATTATCCCCATTTTACAGATGAGCAAAATGGATTTCAGAAAGATTCATTTTGTTCTCCAAAATGAAAATATCTGGGTTTGAGCTGGGAGTCAAACACAGGCCCATCTGAGTGCAGACACACACTTTCCCCCAGACACAGTAAGTTAGGCAAGATGGAGTGTGTATCTGTCTATGTTCCTATCTTTAAAGATCGCCCAAGGCGCTTTTTGAACAAGACTGAGGCGCATTAACATTGGTACCATGTCGGTGATGGCAGAATGGTTCTGGCAGAAAAATTTTCTTTCTTCCTTCATCCTTCTCTCCTACCCTCCTTCCTTCCTTCCTTTGTTCCTTCCTTAGTTCCATACACTAATGCCTCATTTGAGACAACGTGCCAGGAAAAATCTCATTTTGTTCAAACCACTGCCTTGATAGCATCAATCTACACCAAATGACTGGGTCATCCATAATGCCACACTTCGTGATTTGATCACATCAAAACATCTAAAGGGGAAAATTAGTATATTAGGAAAAAGAAACAGATAGTGGGACATATTTCTAAGAGAAAGACTTTAAAACTCCACAGAATGCATATCTTTTGGAATGAAATCACATACTTTTATCTATGCATTTTAAATGTATCATTCACTGTGCTTACTTCTTAAATATAAATGTTTATCAAACATATTAGTTTATGCTTCTAAGATGCACAATTTATTGTTTCCATTCATAGCTCCTGGGTATTCTTTTATTATTGTTACTAGATGAAATAACTTTTGACTCTGAATCATAAGGGAAAATGTCAAAGTCACTTTTGAAACAATCAATATTCTGAGACAATTCATAATAGCACATTTTTGGTTTAAAAAAATCCTGTTGTAAGTCAGTTGCAGGTATTGTTTTTCTGAGCTTTCTCAGAAAAGGAATTTGAGCTTTAAATTCCTTTACAAAAAATTGACTGCAAGGAAATTGAAGGCCTTTTAGGAGAAAAGTGCATGGAAATTAGTCTCTTCCTCCTTCTTTGCTTTTATATATTTTTCCACAGTCTCTTTATTCCTTGACCTTTTTGAAACTAGTACCTCTTTCTTTAAGGGAGAATTGTTTCTAAACCAGAAACTCTAACCTGTGGCTCTTTATTTCTCTCTTTATTTCTCGGTGGCTGTCTCTCCCTCGCGTGGGCGAAACAGTTGAATTCATTTCTCATTCTAATTGATTTCTGCAGCATCTTCAGAAACTGTAATTTTATACACACATTTAAAAATTCTTTTAATGGATATTTAATAAAATGTTTCTTTAAACATTAGTCATTTTTTTGGAAAAAACACATTTCATCTCAAAATAGATCAAAGATGCATAATCCTAACCTCTTTTTGCTTTCCACTGAAGCCAAATGTAGTTTCTTTTTTTAAAAAGTATTTTAAAAAACTGGAAATTGCTTTAGAAATTACCAGATTCATTTTTATTTTAAAATAATATCTAAGGATATTTAGTCTCTATTTTCATAAGAATCTACACTGATTTTTGAAGACCCAAGTTGTTGTTTGAATTAGCACATTATAAAACTCTGAAAATAAGCGGGGTTTTGATTACATGTAGTTTCTTTTTTACTTCTCTTCCTAAAACTCTCTAAAGTTTCCCAAATTTACTTAGAATAAAACCTAAACTCCTTACCCTGGAGTATTACAGCTGCCCTGCAAGATCTGCCCTGCCTCCTCCGTGTCCCCCTCTCCCCTCACTCACTTCCTGCCTCATTTGGCTCCCATCACACCGGCCTCTGCTTGGACTTTTAAGCAGGCCAAGCTTGCTCCCACCTTCAGGCCTCTGCCCTGCATGCTCTCTGGACTTGGAAAGTTTGTCCTTGAGATATTCTCATGGTTGGCTCCTTTTTGTAATTCAGATCTCACAACTGTCGCTTCCTGAGCACGGTTTCCTAACCACCCAATCTTAAATAGCTCACTCTGCCACCCCCTCCAAGTCATTTTCCTCAATCTCTCTGTTTATCACCAACAGATAATCATTATCACTCTGCTATCGCATCTCATATACCTCTATCTGGTATATTCTGTTTACAGTGAAACTGGTATTTTCATTGTTTACTTTTTTATATCTATCTCCTTGACTCCATCCCCTCTAAGATAATCTGCCCCATGAGAACAGGGACTGTCTTGCTCAGTTCTGTGCCCTCAGGCTCTAGAAGAGCAGCTGAGCTCACGCACTGGCTCAGGGATCTCCGTGCCAGGAGAGGGCATCACTTACTTTGACAGCTCAGCTTCAGCTCTGTTTACCTCCTCTCCATTTCTGTCTTCACCTCTAACCTCTTTAGTCTCTCTTCTTTCTTAATTCACCTTTTTCATTTATTTTACCTCTGTGGAATTCTAGCTTCTGTATTCAGTGTCATGCATCGTTTTACCCCTTCTACTCTTTTACTCCTCTGCCCATTCGTCGCCAAGTTTTTCCATTGTTTAGTATCAGCTGAATATCTGTTAAATACTAAACAATCCAGGAAAAAATACCCCCTCCATATAATAAAAACAAAACACAAAAAAACAAACCCCACATTGAAAGTGTCCTTCAGCATATCAGCAAGGATACTATTGCTTATTTCTTTCTTCTCCCTATTCTTCACATTTGTGGCAGGGATTCTTTTTAAAAGTCATTTTCTTCTTCCAGAATCCAGTATGAAAATAAACCGTGTCCCTGGGTGTCGTTGTACTATCACCTAATCCATGCTTTCAAATCTCTTTTATGTTTGAAGTTTCAGATCAAAGACTGTGACTTAAGACGGTCTACACTTCTGTGAAATCTGAACAGCTCTGGGGTCTATCAGTGACCCTGTGGGCTCAGGGCTGCACCTTATCGAGGGGTTTAGAGCAGATTTTGAGATTGATTAATCTGCATTAGCAAATCTTACAAGGCACAGAATTCCAGTTGGTTCCTCAATACAAAGATAACACAAGGGCATATTGGTTGGCCCCATATTATTTTCTTTCCAATATCCAATGCATTCTTGGAAGCAAAATTTAGGAAATAATGTTGCCTGATAAGCATAGGTTTGGAATTAATGAAAATACCTGATGACTTTAAGCCATATTGTCATCAAGCTTGGAGGGCCTGAGAGTCAGAGGAGCCTTTACCTAGCAGGAAAGTAGATGACTATTTCCCAGGGTCAAGGACCTCCCTAGACCATGAGCCTTTATCCTAGATGATAATACTCACCCTTCCATCGCTAGAGGAAACTGCAGGCCATTCACCTAACGCATGTTACTATGTTCCTGCTTCAGTCATAAGTGTCACTTGAATAAACTGTCTAGTGTTAGTGTACATGTATCCACCATTTTTTAGAGGATGAAATATTTTGGCCTGTTTCACCTATAGAATTTATTAAACTATATTTTGTAAAATATCAACTGGGGCAAATTTAAAACTTGCCTTCTATGCCAAAGCAATTATGAAAAACTGCATTCTTATAACTGTGCATCAGTGGCTAATGGTCAAGCTAAAAAGACATAAGAGAATAAAAATAATCAGAAGTCTGCAATGTCTTGATCTCACTCCAGTTACACAGACAGGTGTTTTTTTATATCAACTATGTGAACTTTGCAATTATATTTGTACTTTGCAACTGAAGTGAAGAAGTAGTACATGAAGGCATCATCTTTTAAATAATCAAGTGAAAAAAGTGACTAGCCACAGGCAATGACTTATGGCTAATTGATGTTATATTCATTGCAAATACATATATAATGAAAGAGAATTGGGTTATACAAAAAGCAAATTGTTTGATGTATGACTTTCACCTTGACCTTTGTTAACTCCAGACCAGCTCTGGCTTTTTCACTATAAGCATGTAACTACCAAGGGCCCAGAAAACTTCAGTCTGCCAGCCTCCCCAAAATGATGGGGGTGCCTCTTCCTCTCTTCCTATTCTAGCCTCTGTGCAGACCATTATTTTTCTATCATGACAACATGCTTTCATTATGTACATATTAAATATGATCAGATTACAGGTTATTTTATATTAGTTTCATCATTACATTGAATCTATGAGATTTGGGGATGGGTCTCTGATCCCAGGAGCCACACACATACAAACTGTGTCTTAGGACAAACTGCTCCCATGATTTACCTCCGTTAAAGTTTACTGAGAACTAGCTAATACAAAGCACTGTGCCGAGACTGAAGATGTAAAGCTGGCAAAACCTGCATCCCGTCCCCTACAATCTCACACATTTCATATATGTGAGAGAAATGATTTTCCACTTCACTAGTGACCATTTCTGCCCTTGCTCTCAAGTTCTGGTGATGCATAGAGTTTGGGGACTAGCTAAAATTTTTATGTAATTCTATTTAAAAAATAAACGCTTAATTTTTATCTTTAATAATATTTTCCAACAAATAGCATGACCTTTATTAAAAAGTTTTATTTTTCAGAGATTATAAAAAAAAGAATAAGGAAAGGAATCCTTAGTGGACCTAAGGAGCCCCAAACCCCAAACAACATAGCTTTCACCACAAGATGGGGGATTTTATCCCAGAGACCATGGTCCCATTAAGTTTTCATACCTATATTTATTTTGTCCTGACAGAAAACATAAGGTTTCTGGCTTAAAGAACAGAGTGATTATTTGTTTACAGAACACCTTGCACTAGTTTCCCATACCTCAACCCCTACAGACTGATACGATGAAAGCCAGGTGTACTTGGTGTATGCAATGGGTGGGGCCTGTGTATCACAGGAGAGGAACTCCAAAATTATGAATCTCAAAACTATCCTACGACACCTGGCACAGTTGTCCATCCTCCCCTCAGAAGGAAGAGCTTCTCTTTCAAATGAACAAATTCTCCCTGAGGAGAGGGAGACAAGGTCTCTAGAACAATTACCCTTGTAATCGAAACAAATGGTTCCAGGGGAGATAAATCTGTAAATCTCTTCCTGAGGTACCTGAATTTAACTTGCAAGGTGTGCTTGCCTTCCATTCATCTTTTAACTCAGATTGCTAGCACTCTCTTCTCAGAAAGCTCTGACTATGAAGAAACATGAAAATATTCATGGAACATTGTCTCCAGAAAGTCCAGAGTACTCCCTCTTAAGATGGCCTCTTAGTGATTTGACAGGATATGATATGCTATGGCAGCGTCTGGGGCATGAAACTGTTTTTCTGTCGAGGCTGGGAAGTAACCATACTTTCTCTCAGTGCCTGTTTCAAAACGCTTTATTTTCTTTTAATCCTTGGTTATCAGGGTGAGTGTGCTTCTCCTTTTCTTACAATTCTCTTACCTGTCAACAGCTCATGAAATTAGGTTTTTGAAGGCCCACTTTTATATATTGATTCAGAAAACTGAAAGAATATAATACTTAAAAAGAGGGTAAAAATAAAGTCTAACTCAATATTTTTGCCTAGAAAACTCTTAGAAACTTTCTCCTAAAAAATAATTCTCACTTATATATAATATGTACTCCTCCCCTCATGTTTCACGTTGCAGTCCATAACCATTCATTGAAATTTTATTGTTTAGGCAGAAATGTGACATTTTTATGTTAAATTTCCACCCTTACAAGTAATAAAAAATAAAACTATTTCATCTCAAATAAAGTTTAATTGTTAAAGGCTTGTTTTCAATTGGAATCGAATTTCAGCATTTGAATTTTATCTTATCCTTCAAATGACAGGTTTTCTCCTGACAGAGATTAATGCATCCCTTCAAGACAGAAGCGGTTGTCATTTTTATGAACTTGACATCCTCTTCGCTCATCAGTTTTCAACCAGGTCAAAAAGGCACAAACTGTTCTGCAGAAATGTTTAGGCAGTTAGAAGTGGCTGACACTTTATCATTGCTTAGGGGAAAATTAAGGATGGGTGTGAAGAAGATTAATTGTTATTATTATTATTTCTGTAATCAAAAGTTCTGTTTTGGTTGAACATTTTCTGAGTGACTTTATTACACGCAAATTGAATAACTTTTCTTGCCTTTCTAACTTAATAATTATTTTATTATTTATTCAAATGCTCTACTGAACCATCTCCTTGATAAAAATGCTAAAGGAGAAAGCAAAGTTGATCTTATGAATACGTCTCAAGAATTTTCAGTAGGCTCCCATTTGTTATGGTTAACTACTGCTGCATCACCAACTACCCCCAAAACTTAGTGGCTTAAAACAAACCTTTTTTTTTTTCTGGTCATGATTTTGTGGGGTTAGGGCTTAGCTGATCCTCATGGCATCTGCTGGGATGGTGGGGCTGGAGCACCACTTCTAAGACAGCGTCTTCACTCACAAGTCTGGAGCTTTGGTGCCCTTGGTCCTTTTTCTCTCTCTCTCTGCACAAGGTGTCTTATCCTCTTCATCCTCCTAATTCTCTTCATGTGCCTTGGGCTTCTCAAAGCGTGGTTGCCCCAAGTAGTCGAGCTTCTTACAAGGCAGCTCACGGCTCCAAGAGCGAGAGTACTTAGTGACCAAGGCCAAGTCTGGAAGGCTTCTTATAACCTAGCTCCAGAAGTCTGCCACATGCTAGTCATCAAGCAAGTCACTAACGAGGGGGAACTCTACTCTACTCTCAGTGGGAATAATTACAAAGAATTTATAGCCCTTTAAAATCTATCATACATTCAATATGCTTAGAAAATTGCCTCATCTCTTTCTCTCCTGAAAACTGGCAATTAAAGCCGGGGAAAGAAACACTGCCTCTCTTCAGAGCTTAAAACTTCAATCTCAATATTAGACAAATTGAAACAAACAAACAACAAAATGATGTACTTAACCATAAAGAAAAGGAGCAAGAGTTGAACTATTATTTTTTTTCCTCAAAAGAGGGCAGGTGTATTCATAGAAAGGAGGTTTAAAAGGTAGTCACGAAACACTTTTTATTAACATTGCCTGTCAATCTCTCACAGAGACAAAGAATTTCTGGCAGGCTGCAAATGCCGTGATATGAGGACGTGTCAATCAAGAGTTTTGATTAGACAAAAGTGTTAAGTTGACACAGGAAACTTAAATCTCAAGAGTATGTTTAATTGGTTGCTTTACCTCTCCAGCAATTTTCAGGTGTTCTGAAGAATTTAACACTTTCACACATGTAAACCCAGCATTTTTGTTTACCAATAGTTCATAAAATAACCTAAAAGATAAAAAGAAAATCATTTTTCATATGAGCATTATAGAAATAATACACGTTTAAAATTTTCCTACAACCAAACAAGATCATGGATACCCCAATAGACAATATATACATGTTTTTTATAAATCTAGCCATTTTTCACTTTGTCATTGTTTCCTTGTTATTTGTGTCACCTTCTTCTCTTCCTGTTTTTTGGTTTTGTTTGGTTTTTATAATTCAGAACAGTTCTGATTTACATGCATTTCAATACTCCTGTTGTCTAACAGTTTTAATTTTCAAGAATAGATTTTAGACATTTTTTTCCTTTCTCCTTTCCATTATAATAGATAATAATAATAGTAATCATCTTTTTTTTACTTAAAGCTCATCACACTTCATCATCATCTTTTTTTTTTCTTAAGTAATCTTTGATGAATGTCACTAAATAGCTGCTTGTTGCTCTGAAAATGATAAAATGAAAAGCTGTTGCTCTATCTTTATTTTTCATCCTTCTTCCTTTAGACAAATGCCAGCTCTCCTGCTCTTCATATTTTACATTGATTTAAAGAATGACTTTTTTTGATAATTTTAGACAGTTGTGTGTGTTCTCAGACTTTTTCCCCACTTTCTGTTAATTAAAGACTTTTAAATAGTTATCCATTCAGTAAATGGTTTTGGTGTACCTGCTGTAGTCCTCCCATCAGGGCATTAATTTCAGATCATACAAAGTTGATTAAAACAGGCTGTTTTCCTTAAACAATTCATAGTCTAGCAAAAGAGGAAGAGCAAAGAAACCCATGAAATACCACAGCAGAGGAATGCATTGGAGGTTCGATGGAGTCAGTGCAAATTTTTCTCGGGACAAAACAGAGCAGGCAGGGATCATCTTCTCCAAAAATGTCAAATAAAGACCTTTTCTGTCATACTAAGGACTTTGGAATTTATTCTGTAAACAAGGGCTACATGGAGAATGACAAGGACAAACACGCATTTAAAATATTTTTCCATAATCAGATGTTAATGTCCATGACTTCTCTTCAATTTTGTGAAACTTTTCAACATATTATATAAAAAAATCATCTATCCACGCATGCATGTATGTGTGTGAAGTGCCCTCCCTTCCCCCAAATCTTTCTATATAAGAAATCTGAATGTGTTTCCCTCCCTGAATATCTTTTATCACTTTTTAGAATAAATCCTCAGAAATATTTTACTCTTTATTTGGTATTTTTGGTATACTCTTTATTTGTCTTTATTTGGTATTTCTGACCTTCCTTAAAACAGATGCATGGGTTACTTTTAACCAATATTTATATCTAAAAAAGATACAGGTTTGATGAATATTACAAATAATAATAAACGTTTATCGATACCTAGTCGTTTTCCAAGCACTCTACTAATTATAGATATTTTCTCACTTTGTTCTACAATAATCCTAGAAGGTGGGTATTATTATTATCTCTCTTTTACAAATGAGAACACAGAAACACAGAGATTAAGTTACTAGACCTGGGTCCCTCATCCAGGAGGTAGACAATTAAAGATTCTAATAAAGGCACCAGGATTATAGAGTGTGTAAACTATTTCAAATAAGAGATTCCAAAATTATGGTACCAGGAGCCACTTAATAGATATTATCCTATATTCTGATAATTTCTAAACAAATATTTACTATTTTGTTATTAGTATCATTTTTTTTATTTAACTGTGTAATCCTGAAAAATTCCCAAACATCTTATTTTGCTCTAATAGCCCATGCCAAAATGTGCCCTTCTTTTACTTATTACAATACAATTTGAATTCAGTAAAATGCACAAATCTTAGCATACAGTTTGATGAATTTTTATAAATGTGTGTACTTATGTTAACTCCACCCAGATCAAGACAAACCCCTTTTCCCCAGTAGTATCCCTATGACGCTTTCTAGTAAATATCCAAGTATGCACCCAGAGATAACCACCATCTTAAACTCCATCACCATAAATTAGTTTCATTCTCTTTCTGAATTTCATGTAAACAGTAGGTACATTTTTGTAGGTACTTTCTTCTACTCAACACAGTGTTTATGTGATTTATCCATGTAGTTACACGTGGCAGTAATATTTCTTTTTCTGTACTTCAGGGTACCACAATATATGACTATATCACAATTTTTTAATCAGTTATGCTGGGAGTAGACGTTTGAATTGTTTCCAGTTTGGGACTATCATGACTAAGTCTTATGCATTCTTTTTTTGTATATACATGCTCTCGTTTCTCTTGGCCATGTAATCCAAGGAGTAGAATTGCCAGAACATAAGATAGGGGTATATTTAATTTTACAAGTATGTGCAAAGAGTTGTTCAAAGTGGCTTACTATTTTATTTACACTCCCACCAGTAATGTATGAGAATTCTTTTTCCTTATTTCCAGTACATATAAGTCTTTCTAATTTTAGTTTTTCTGATATTTCATTTTGGTTTTAACTTCCATGTCACTGAGCCATCTCTGGATCATGATATAAACAGCAGATTGGGCACTGCAAGAAAAAAACCAATCCATTCGAATTTTGATTTCAGATATTGAATTTTCAAGATCTAAAACTTCTACTTAGTACTATTTTAGAGTTTCTATTTTTTTCTTGAAGTGTCCCATCTCCTCAAAAACTTTATCCATCTTTTCCTTTATTTAACATATTGTTAATAATTGTAATAAAGTCCTTGCCTGCTAATTTCAATAACTTGCCTATCTGCAAGTCTGCTTCTGTTGACTGTTTCTCTTGAATAGGAGACACATTTTCCTCCTTCTTCATACATTTGTAATGTATTTTATTGTATGCTGAGAATTGTGTATAAAAGAATATTGACAACTGAATATATGGGTTTTGTTTGTTTCCCAGAGACTGCAAGCCCTTTTCTGCATTTAGCAGCTTGGTTGAGGGCTGATCATTCAGATTCCGTCCAGCATATGTCGAGCTGGAACTAGGTTGAAGCTGTAAATAGATTGAGTTCACCTGTGATTAACTCAAGCCCCAATTCCCTGAGGTGCAATCTCTTTGATATATTCATTATTTATCAATCCTGTGTAGGGACAGGACTGGCAGAAATTTTAAATATTTTTAGTTCACCTTTAGATTCAACTCTATGTGGGCTGCAAAATCCACTAACCTCGGTAATGCACAATGTGATTTCTTTCTCCTCATCAGCCCCTCCTCTAATGTTGTTTTCTGAACAAAACTAAAGGATGAAGGAGAATTAATGACCCAGTTGTTTGCCTTTATATTTGAGTCTTTTTCCAGATGCAATCCATCCTCCCAGCCCATGCCATTGTGAAAAGCCCAGATTATTTCCCTTCTGTGTGCAAAGTTTCTCCAAAGTCCATTGCACCCCCACCTGTATCCAAATTAGGCACCTTTCTCCAAGTATGAATGCTGATATGACTCTGCTTACCCATAAGGGCTTGCTTTACTCTGGAATTTAGTCCATCACTACTTCCTTGCCTATTACAACAATCCACAATATTTAGAAGTACAAAGATGATATTTATTTCTGTATAAATCAATTATAAAGATCATGCACTACTGTTTCTGCTGATGATAACAAATTTAAATATGCCAATTCAAGTAACTCACCCATGTCTGCTTCAGAATTCAGTATGTTCGGTAAATAGCCAGTCCAATTCAGGTCCCCATCCTCCTCCTTCTCATTCTCCTTCTCATCTCCTTCGATATGTACCCAGCATCTAATAAGCCAATTGCCATCTTGGCACTTGGGAGATAGTTATCATATCATCGAACCATTTGGTCTTGGTTCTAGCTTTTATTGAGGAGCAGCATCTTTACCTGATCCCTGTCGTCCTAAGCTACCAGATAATGCTAATGATTTACAGACAGCAGATCCTTGTAATCTGTATCTTCTTTGCCCTCCTTACTCTCTCTTAGTCATGTCTCTTTCCCTCTTGGGGCTCTTGTCTAATGCTCTCCTTCACTGCTGTGGAGCATAAAGGATGCTAGGAATTTGCCCTCTGGACCATCTGCCTAAATCACTGACTCAACCATTACCTGGGTACTGTTTAGATGCATATACCTCTAAAGCACAAGAACCTTCTTAGACTACCCAAAGTGAAGAATAAGTCTATCTGTTCTCAGATTCACCCAAACCTATGTGGAATTTCTTTGAGCCCTGGAGATCTCAGCCCAATGGAGAGCAGAAGACAGAATCACACATTTGCATGTATGCTCTTTTCTCCTTCTTTCAGATCTCTGTCTCTCCAAAATACCACCTCCTAACTCCTAAAATTCAACAAAATTGGAAGAAAAACTGTTCTCAGATTATCATCTGGAATCTTTTCCTGTTTTATGGTTTATGTTATTAACCCGTATTTATAGTTTTCTTGGCTTTGGCTCTCGATATGAGGAGTCAGTCATTTAGAATTCAAGAAACTCTTTTCTCTAGCTCTTGAAATTGAGTTGTGGTTTTTAAGATTCTCTTTTCTCTTAAGAGCTTAACTAACTTATTTTTTCTACCTATATTTGCTTTTCACATTAATCAAGAGATATATGAAGCTGTTCTGCTACCTGAATAGTGGAGTAGGTTAATGGTGCAAAGATGCATGAGAACAGGACTCATAAAATCTGTCTATTACCTCTATTGGTAAGGTTTCTGTCAGGAAAGAGATGGCATACTCAAAATGTGAGAATAAAAAAAAGTTTAAGGAAGAAACTATTTACTAGGTAGGGACATGGTTGAGGGAAGCCCACCAGAGATTATGAAGCAGGGAGGAATTATCTCTAGGTAAAGGATAAAGTGAATGGTTTTTAAAGAAGAGGGAGCAGCTATGCTTTTTTATATAGCTGTAGGAAAGAAATGATCATATCTATAAACCACGAGTACTTTATTATAGCTAGAAAGCAGTCTTCAAAGTGGATTTGTGAACTACTGGCGTCATGTTAATACTTTAAGAGTATGAGCACATGGCAAATATTAAGGGATTTATTTCAAGAGCCTCAAGTTTTCCAAATGTGATGTGCCTGAAAAAGTGCCTCCTTTTAAGTCCTCTATCCTCAAGGTGGATAGAGAGTCAAGGTGTTATGATCTGTATTGGAACATTCTAAATTCCTATGTATTGTGTAGTGGAACAGAGGGAATCACGCCGATTTTCATTTAAAGATCTTGCCAGTTCTCCTATCAGACTTTCTAAAAATGTATCATCTTGAGGGTGAGAACTGGTAAAAACCAGCTGTGGCCTTAGGTAGAGGAACATAGCAATTGTCAAACCAAGGCCTGACAGGGAGGGAACTGGAGAAATAAATATCCCCATCTTTATTTCTTCCCAACCTTCATCTGATACTACTGACCACTATTGGTTGAAACCTTCCAAAAGCCAGAGGACAAGAAGTATAGTTGATGCAGTTCATAAACATCAGCTTTTGGGGAAAGAGCAGGGAGAGGAGTAGAGTCCTGGAGAGGCAAAGGGAGAGTATACAGCAAATATATCACTACATTATTTCCAACCTTACCAATTATTTTTCATGTGAATTTAAGGACAGCATAATTCTTGCTTTATTATATATATGATTTTCGCTTTCCATATTTTTTCCTCAAGCAATTCTTCCCTTTCTTTTGAGGAAGTGAGGTAGGGAGTGAACTCAACCCACCTTGTATTCTGGCTCTAAACCAAGTGATTCCACTACCTTTGCACTTGTTTCTTCCCTTCTTTGTCTTCCTGACCAACCACTATTCATTCTTCAAGATACTATCAGGAATTATTGCTTGAGATTATTAAATATTAAACTAATGAGTGAATGAGAAAAAAAAAAGCCTCTTGGAAGCTGTATTCAGTCTTTCCAATTCAACCAAGTTTCCTTCCCATGTGGTCTTCCTTTGTTCTCTTAAAGAACCACATTTTTGCCTCTATACTTATCCTTCTGCATTACAATTGTTGCTTTTCTTGTCCTTCCTTCACTATACTTTGAACTCTGGAAAACTGGGACAGTGTTTTATTTCTTTAGTCTTGGGATTTAGCATAGGGCCTAACACACAGTAGGTACTAAGTGAAAGTTTATTGAAGAAATGAATTCTTCCCTGTCCTCATGAGGCTTGTTTTATAAATAACTTATAGATTATAGGCTTGTTATATCTGCTCCAATGATAAACATCCAATTTGTCAGTCAACAACGTATCTATATCCAGCTGTTCACTTCCCCATTCCCAACACTCCCACTTTCAAATGAGTGTAAAAGCCACCTATTCCTTCTCACCCTTTAAATTGCCATCTGAATTTTCCCATTTCTTCCTCATCCCTCTTACTCTGTTAAGTGTTTTCTGTTTCTATAAAAAAGTTATGGCCATTTTGTGCTTTCCCTCATTAATTTCTTTGGATGCCATTCCCTTCTTTCATACACCTTTATTCCTCTTTTGCTGTTCTAACAAGATTATCTCTCATCTGGAGCCTTTTCTTCTTGCCTCCATAGGAACTGTTTAACACTTTCTGTACAGTTATTGTACAGCTTGTTCAACCTTACAATTATATCGCTACCATCTCTCTGGTTCCTCCAGACCATCTCCATTCTACACTGTATTTTATATTCTTTATTTTAATGCATCTTTAAGATTCTTCTTGTAATCTGAATCACAATAGCTAACATTTGCTCCACTCTTTCATGTGCCATCTACTACTCCAAATGTTTTATATATATTGCGTCGCTTAATCCTCTGCACAACCCTATGAGGTACATACCATGAGTATTCCCATTTTTACAATTAGCGAATATGAGACCCAAAGAGGTAACAGACCCAATCACTCAGTTATTAAGTGACTGAGCTGGTATTCTCAGTCTCCGGAGCTCACAATCTTAACCACTATGTGACATCACTTCCTATATTCTCTTACCACTCTGGAAACACAGGTAGTCAGATGGACAAATGTCACCAACCTAGGCATTTTCTTCCTACTTTTAGAGCCCTTACTGCTGTCTCAGATGTCTCAGATGTTTGTTCCTGTTTTATTTTATATCTTCTTGTATAGTTTGCATAAAGGTTTCAATGGAGACAGATTGTTGCCACTGTGGGGGATCAGAATTGGCCACCTCAAGATGTGTCTCTCTCTGCTTTGCTCTGAAGGAGGCTTTGACCTTCACCACCCCACCAACTCTCTAAAGGGATTTGGGATGGAAGGCCTGTCCCGGGATGGGCCTTCACCTTGGATGACTCTGGGTATCACAGACTGAGAGGGTCTTTGCTACACCCATTCTTATCAAAGTTCTGTTTACCACACATTTACATTTGTAAGGGAAATCTCCATTTGTAAAGGTATCTCCTCTGTACTGGGAAGAGAGGTAGATGACCTCATCTCTAGAACCTTGTTAATGTGGAAGGTGAGGCCTTAAATCTGCATAATAACTTTACTGTGCTTTTCTTGTAATCCTTCCTGCCTGACACTCCCATCCCCTTGACCCCCCAAAATCCTCATTTGTCTATATAAGGGGAGACTCTCCACCATTTTGTGGAGAGACAGTCCTTGGCCTCTCCCATGTATACATGATTCATAAAACTTTGTTTGATTTTTCTCCTGCTATTTGGCCTCATGTCAATTTAATTTGTAGCCCAGCCAGAAAGGACCCAGAGTGGGTAGAGAATGCTCTTTCT
The DNA here is from genome assembly GCA_031878705.1 of Tapirus indicus. Lineage (NCBI taxonomy): Eukaryota > Metazoa > Chordata > Mammalia > Perissodactyla > Tapiridae > Tapirus > Tapirus indicus. The sequence goes on from CM062925.1 coordinate 47,754,622, forward strand.
CCCCATCACCACCTTTGAAGCTCCAGTTTCAGATCTTATTGCTGGGCGGGGGAGAAACCCCCCGCCCCACTGAGAACAATATCCAGGGGATTTGGACTAGCCAAGGCCCTACAAGCCTGGAGGGCCCCGTAGCCCAAGGCCTACTGAAGGGGTGCATACTATGCATGAGCATACCTTGAGGTTCAGGGAAGCCAGAGATCTGGAAGAGTTCAAGGGTTGTGAGGGGCCAGATCACTGGAGCGGCTTTTGGGGGGACCCAAGGTGTCTACCTAATTCTAATCCCTATCCTACCTAATGTAACCTATTCCCAGTGAAGGCTGAGTTGGAGGGAACTCAAAAGTCTTGCCAGGACAGAGCTGGGGACAGCTGGCCGGGGAATCCTCCAATAAAAGACACCTGGGAATCCTGACTGCTGGGGTGGTGATGGCTGGATCCTCCAGGGCCAGAGAGTGAATGCTCATACAAATCCAGGCAGCTCTCTAGAGTAACGGAAAATGAGCCCAAGCCTGGAAGTGGTCCAGGCCAGACCCGGTTTAGAAGAGGCCAGATTAGTCTCAGGGATTCTTGGGGGAAAACAGGAATCTGCCAATGTCTAGGCCTGCATCTGCACAGAGACTCTTATTCATCCTGAAGCCAGATGTGGTGGGAACACTTAGGCCTTGATTGGTGAGACCAACCTGTCATGAAATGAGAGACACCTGGGAGTCCTTGTTCATGGAGAGGCCTGTGACCCCATCAGCAGCATGACCAAATGGGGACTAACTGGCACCACTTCTGCAGCCCCAATATCAGATTGTATTGTGAGGACAATATTCCGGTGGATTGGACAGGCCATGGCACCACAAGCCTGGAGGGTCCCATGGGCCAAGGCCTGCTGAATCATTGCATACTACACATGTGCCTGCTTTTTGGTGGTTAGTGCATCTACTCTTAGTACATATACTCCTGTGGCACTGCCACATCTTTCTCAACGTACATCTATGGCCACCAGTCAAGATCCCTGAGACAGAGTTGACTGAGGAAGGAAACAGTTGAGACTGGTTTGCAGGTAAGTATGCACAATATGATGGTACTAACCAGAAAATAACCACTGCAGTATCTCGAGCTATCCTTTGACTATAGTGAGGAAATGATAGTATCCTGTTGGCTATGTCTTCAGATGATATATCTGGACCACCTGGAAAAAGAGATGGCAAGAAGTAGGAATGTATACTGATTCATGAATAGTGGCTAAAGTTTGGATGGAATGGTCAGATAATTGGAATGAAGAGAATTTGAGGACTAGGAACAAGATTTGAGCCCATTTTAAGTATGGGCCCAGAGTATAATATATGTGTCCTATGCAAATATTCATTGAGAACACCCATTGCAGACAAGGTTTCAATAATCATGTGGACAACATGACACATTCTATGGATCTCTCTCTGACTCTTTCCTGTTACCTCAGTGCTTGTTTGCTCAATGAGTCAATGAGAAAAGTGGTCACTGTGGCAAAGATGGAAGTTATACATATTCTCAACAACCTTGGCTTTCCCTCACAAAAGTTCATCTGGCTAACCCCACTGCTAACCCCTCATCCACTAACACCAGATACAAAACTGAACCCTCTTTCCTCAGCTTAAGGGAAGGGAGGGTTGAACAGCCTACCATGTCAGCATGGATGAAGCAAAAATTTCTCCCCACTGGAATGAACATTTATCCTAGATACAGATTTGTCTTTCTTAGACAATCCTGAATACCTTATTGCCCATCATTGTATCTCTTATACGTGGCTTTTAACAAAGAAACTATTTTATGGTGAAAAAGTGGGAAAACAGGCTGATGCTTAAGGAATTCATTACAAAATGGTGCAATGGTCAACAAATTACTTCAATATGACATCAGCTGAGTGATAACAACTTGCAAATTTGAGGTGTTATCCTACAGGATGCTCTATATGTTCTGAATGTTTCTGTTTTTTCCATAGCCAAAATATAGCCACCCAGAGCATGGTACTTTTCATTATTTCTCTTAATGACCCTCTTGTAAAGATTTTGCTTTCATTCTCTTTAGCTATGCTTTTGGCTGATTTAGAATTTTTGGTTTCCAAGGCAGGAATGCTTTCACAAGGGCACAGAATAATGGTTCAATTGATCTCAATGCTGAGGCTGCCAGTTGACTACTGGGGCTCCTCCTGCCCTTGAAGCAATTAGGAAAGAAGGGAACTGATAGACTGTCTGTGGTGGCTGATCCCAGAGTGAATATGACTGATGTTATTACACCATAGGGGAAGGAAGAAGCATGTCTGAAACCCAGGAATTTCTCTGGGATGCCTCTTAGCACACTGCATCCAGTGGAAAATGTTCATGGGAGTTTCAAAAAACCAATAATAATAATAATAATAAACTACCAAGGCTCCGTCACCACAGAAAGGTTTGTATCACACAACTCTACCAGCAGAAGAACATGGAAGTTATAAATACAAACTATAACCTCAAGACCAGTTGAAGAAACAACTGTAACAATGACCCATGGGTTTTTTTTGTTCATTTGTTTGCTTGTTTTTGTTTTTGATATTTGTAAATTTATGTACTTAATCAATTTCTCCTTTTTTGTTTTCCCTTACTGTTTCATCCAAAGTGTGTTGGTAGTGGTTAACATTTACAATTTAGTCCTGAGTTTTCAGCACATCAGAGTAGCACTATGACTAAATTTAGAAAAATAAAAAAATACCCAGATATGGAAAGAGTTACTAACGGAATGAAGGATGTATTTGGATATTTAACAAAGTAGTGGACTTGGTGGGTGAGTTTTATTCAAGGCGAAGTGTTAAATAAGAAAAAGAGGGCATCTTTGAATGATGAAGCATGCAATCCAAAATAAGGATATAACTTTCAAACATCTTTATTCATCAGCTATCATACCACAAAAATAGAAAACAAAAATGCTTGTAGAAATTCACAATGGCTGTAGGTGAATTTCAATAAACTCTGTCAGTTCATGATTGATAGGGTAGACCAAAATATGTAAGAGTGTACATAATATAATAAATCAGATGGTTGACCTAATCAATATATCTCAAACACAATACCCTGACAGTAGAGAATATTTTTCTTCTTGTATTCCCATGAAACTCTTACAACAACTGACTATTAGGCCACCAAGAATACCTCAATAAATTTTAAAAAGTAGGAAACATGTAGATCGAATTGATTTACTTTCTAACCTAGAAAACCTAAATATTCTCTTTTTTTTTATATTCACATAACTCCCATTCTTTTAGAGAATATTTTCCTGTTAAGATACTTAATAGAGGACTTGGAGAAAAAAAATGGAAATGCTTATGAGGAAATTGCTTCTGGCTTCTGCAGTGGAAAGAGTAGAATCAAGTTGCTGCATATTTTCCCCCAGGGGAATAAAAATAATGCATTCCTACTCTTACTTAAAACAAACAGAACCATTTACAAATCTTTCATTTTCTCTTAATAAGCCTTGAGATCAACTCAGGCTAGCACTAACAAGCAGAACTTTCCCTGGGGAAAGATATTTGGAAAAATTATTACTTCATCCTATTTTGCTTCTAAATTATTTGATTTGTGATAAACCAGGTCTTAGAGTATCCTAGACTAAATTAAACAGGCCTCAATTATAAAGATGGAGCATCCTGGCTACTGAGTAAGGTGAATCACATGGAAGAAAGAAAAGTCTACTCAGGTCTCCAAAATTTCAATTATTTAAAAAGTTATTGACCAGTCTCAACATTCTGGATGAACTAAGTGGACAGAAGATGTCTGTGTATATATTTGATTTCTCTACAAAATGTGTACTCTTTATTCCTCTAAGCATACTCTTTCTTATCTAGAAATGTATTTTGTTTCTATGCAACTATATACATTTGTTTATCCATTCAATTATTATGTGCTCATATTGGGGTTTTGCATAATCTCATTACTCAAAGATCTGGCATGTAATATACAAAACAAACCAGGTGTGAATGTGAACTACAGTGCAAATATGAGTAAAATGAGCAGCACAGGAATAGTACCAAATGCCCTAGGAATTCAATCTTTCAGAGAATACTTAATGAGGACCTACTAAGTGTCAGGTACCATTCCAGGTACTGGAGATAAAACAGTGGACAAAACAAAGTACCATGCCTACGTTCTGCAGAAGGAAACAAAATACAAATAAAACAGGCAAATATGTCAGAGTATATTATGTGCTATCAAGCAAAGTAAAGCAGGGTAAGGAAGATAGGTAGTGCCAGAGAGAGCAGAGGCTCCTGTTTTATATACAGTAGCCTGGGAAGTCTTCTCTAAGAAGGTGACAATTGAGCAGAGGTTTGAATTAAGTAAGGATAAACTGATATCTGAGATAAGAGTTTCCTCAGCAAAGGGAACAACAAGTACAAGGTGTTAGAGTGGGACTGCACTTGAGGTTGGAGGAACAGCAAAGAGGCACGTGGTTATAAATCAGTAGTAGGGGTGGAAGGTGGTAAGAGATGAGGCCTCAGAGGGAGTGGGGAGCCAGGTCATATAGGGCACTGTAAGATGTAATGACTTTGGCTTTAACTCTTAACAAGACGGGAAGCTTTTTGGAGATCGTAAGCAGAGAAGTGATGTGATCTGACTAAAAGCAAGAGACTTCAGGGGAGCTCAAATATGTGGGGGAGTGTGGTGGACAGATACTCCAGTTTGCCTGAAAGGGGTCCACAGTGAATGGAAACACCTACAATGAACAGAAAAAGCAGTGACTAATGGAAATAATGTGTGGTCAGTAGCTGTCGAATGGAACCAATAAGAAAAAATGAAAAGTGGGGCCAGAAACCAAAGTCCCGGTTCTAGAGCTAAAAATCAGAACTGCAGAAATGGAGCTTGTGGTACTTGAATTATAGGCAGCCCTAGCCTGAGGACCCCAGAGTGAGTAATCAGGGCGTTCTCCTTCCTAACACTTCCAATAAAAAGATAGTCAATCGCTCGCCAACATGCATGAGCAGATAGAGGACTAATTTCAGAAACACAATTGGGTAGGACCTGGAGCCAAATATCAGTGAGTTTATTACCTGTGGCTGATGAGATCCAGGAAAATAATGGAGCTTTAGCCTATTAAAGCTGTTAACCAATATTGGGCTGGGATATCTCCTCTCTGTAACTTTCTTCAACATCCCCACACCAAATACAACTTGTGGAATAATTTTGTTCCATATTTGCATTTTGACATTTCTGCATATGTCTTTTATGTATGCTACATACTTTGCCACATTGCATTACAGTTGTTTATTGATATGTCAGGCTTCCTCACTCAATTTCGGGCAATTAGATACTAGGAACCATGTCTTATTCATCTTTGCATCTCACAGTCACTAGTGTGGCATTTGGCATGTAGGATTTACTAAATAAACAGTAATTTAAGTATATTTCTAAGAACAAGGAAGCAAGTAAATATTACTTTTTCCTGCTGGCTCTAATTTTTATAAAATCATCTTCTAAAACTAGTTATCCACACTTAATTGGATAAAAGACTGCACTGACTGCTCATCGTTGTCATTATAGAGGGTTTACAGGTTTGATTTCTCCCAAAATTTTGAATGAGAGAACTAAGATTTTCCATTAAGAGTTAAGGTCTCAGTGAACAAAAGGTAAAGTTGCTTTAAAGAGGCAAAAGGCATCTTGGTCTGCATAAGTTTACAATGACTTGATTAAACCCACATACACATGTATATGTGTGTGTGTCTGTGTATACATATGTAATTATATTCAATAGATACAATAATTACAAAAATAAATCCTAGCACATCCAATTAATAATTATAATTTTTATTAAGTACTTTCTACATGACAGAACTAAGTGCTTTATATGTTTTTTATTATTTAAACTTCTTCACAACACTGTTTTCAATTTTATGTGTCAATAAATTTGGAAATACAGAAAAAGTAGATGATTTTTTACAAAAATCAGCATAAAAATATCTAGATTTTCTGGATTGATAAATATGGTATGAGAATTTAGAAAGCTTGTCAAAGATCTATCTTTTAACTAGCCCCAGAGGAGTGAGTTTTACTCAACCTCTAAAGAACAGATAATCCCTGATTCAGACAGTTCTGATAAAGAAACAACTGAAGAATTTCCAACTTATTTTATAAGGCAGACCAAAATCAGGCAAGGATATCACACAAACTCAAAACTGTCCTTTAAATATCAGGTATGAAAACAGTTGCAAATCTCCTAAATTCAAGCAAGTGAAATCATGGCATATTAGGAGCAAACAAACTTTACTGTAGAAACTCAAAGATGACTTAGCATTAGGAAATTTGTTAATATAATTGACTATATTATCTATGCAAAATTTGATTTTACATTGCACATTATCAATATATGATTTGATTAATAAAAACTAATAAAATGTAATAATTCCTAATTTGACAAATGAATAAAAATACAAAACACTTAGCAAGCTAAAAATAGAAGGAAACTGTCTTTATAAATGGTATTCCATCAGAAATCTACAACAAACATCATAATTAGAGATAATTAGAGGTAAAACATTAGAAACATTCCCATCAAACCAGGTTTTAGCAATGAATACTACTGTATAATATCCTATTGCATTATAGCCACTGCAGTAAGACAAGAGAAAATGATGAGGTAAAAATATTGGTAAGAAAATATTTTACTGCCAAAAGTTTTTAAAATTAGTACCTGATCCACATTTTCCCCGAAGGTAAAATATGAAAGTATGGATATTAATACCAACCTTATACTGTTTTTAAATATACTTGAAGATGTCTTTTCCCACTAAAGCATTTAGCAGAGGTTTTACACAGAGTAAGTACTCAAGTACTTATCATCACCATCATCATCATCATAACCATTTACTCCCTGCAAGGTTAAAGGCCCAACCAAAACCATAATAATTTCAGTATATTTAAGAGGGCTGATCTGCAACTCCTAGTTAAAGGTAGAGATTAAACATATCCATTTAATAGACATAAACTCACAAGGACATGGAGAATGGGAGAGGAGACAAAGTAGTGAAATTTTGGAAGCTGGAAATTACTTGAATAAGCCATAAACATTTAAGCAGAATAGAAAATTCCCCAAAGATTTGGGAGTTGTTGGCCCTAAGACCCTTTAGAAGAGGGTATGAGAGGATAGGACTGAGGGAAGGAGACTTTGTTAGCAGTCTTTTTTTTTTTTTGCCGAGGAAGATTCTCTCTGGGCTAACATCTGTTGCCAATCTTCTTTTTGCTTCAGGAAGATTCGCCCTGAGCTAAGATCTGTGCCAATCTTCCTCTGTTTTGTATGTGGGTCACCACCACAGCCTGGCCACTGCCGAGTGTAGATCCACGCCGGGGAGCTGAACTAGGCCCGCCAAAACAAAGCATGCTGAACTTAACCACCAGGCCATGGGGCCAGCCCCTTTAGCAGTCTTTTTAAGAGGCAAGATGTATAAATCCCCTGCCCCACACCACATAGGCAAACATTTGCCACCGTCCCCTCTTCCTCTCCCCATTCTTCACCACAAGATGCTGGAGATGTTTTTCTTGTGAGAGTGATTTACTTGGGAGATACCACCAGGCACTGTTGAGATGGGGAATGTTGACTGAAAACAGGGGGTTAACTCAATGTATGCATACCACATGCAGAGACCATGAAACCTCTTGCCTCCTTCGACTGGAATCCAGGTCTTTACCTTCCAGGCAGAGCTTACAAAGAATAAGAAATCAAATGTCTTCAGAATTCCACATCCTGGAAGACAGCAGAATGAAGCAATAACCTCTGAATCTGAGGGAAAATTAATTTCATCCCAAAATTTCCATACTTGGCCAAGTTTATCAGCAAGTGTAGGGATATTCTTAAGACATTTTCATACACATAGAGTTTCAAAAAGTATCTCCCACTCATTTTTAGGAAGATGCTGAAAGAGGGTGCTAAAAAAAAATGAGAGTTTATCTGGAGAAGGAGTAAGACACAGGATTGTGGAAGCAGGGACTTCCACCCCAGAAATGGACAAAGAGTATTCCCAAGGTGATGGTAAAGGGTTATTCTAGAATGACGGCCATGAAGGGGCTGGAGAGGAACTCATTCAAGTTGATGAAGGTCCAAAAGCGCTAGGAAAAGTGCTACCAAGAATGGAAAATTGATAGATGACTTAATATGCTTTGAGATATTGAGAAAACTGAAGAAGGCTTTGAGGATGAGTTGGTGATAAGTAAACAAAAAACTAAACCAAATGAAAAAATAAAAATATAAATCCAAGGAAAAACATAAACTTATAAAAGAAAGGAAAAGTTATTATATTAGAGTTTAAAAAAAAGGGTCAGCTATCAATAGTATTTATGTATTCTTAATAGTCTAAATACAGTCCTAATGTTCTAAATATAATGAAAGTATGGGAGGAAGAAAAGTGTGTGTACATGTGTGTGTTTGAAGAATGTGATGTGTGTGGTGGATAGTGACTTCCATAGTGGGACGTCAATGCCTAAAACTGAAAATTCAAGAAATAGTGTTAACAGCCATGTTGTATAGATGTATAATACCAAAGGCAAATACCAAAAGGAGTGACTAAACTAGTTTAAAGTAGTTTCCTAAAGGAGCAAGAAATGGGGCTGGGGTGGGAGAGAGGACTACTGTTTTTCTTAGTAAACCTTTCGTTACCATTTTACCCTTCAAACTGTGTGAGTGAATATCTTTTATAAAAGATAAGTTTACCTTTTAAAAAGAGGTCCTAGCCTGAAGGACCTAGCTAACAGACTGTAGTAATTCCCAGTGACACCTCCCTGATGAATTGTATACTCACTTATTAACATTTAGAACAGTGATTTCACATTCATAGCTCAAAGTTTATACCTGGTCTGCAGATACTTTTTCTAGTTTGCATAATGTTGGTCCAAAGAGGGCTTTTCAAGTTTGTATTGGTTGCCATCATCTAAAACTGGGGATTTCACATAAAAATGTGATTTCCAGTTTCTATTGAAAATCAGAGACTTTGGCCACACGTGGGCCACCTTCCAATGTGGCACAAATTAGGAGGAGCTGACTAGCCACAGCCCGGTTCACCTGGGTCATGCACTTTCTAGTCACTAGTCCCTACTAGTTCCTGTTTTTTCTTTGGCAATGAAACAAAGTGTCAATAGCCATTTATCACTGTGCTTGTGCTCTTGCTTTCTTATAGTGGAGTTAAGAGAAATATTTCTCTCTCAAAATTGGAAAATAAAAGTGAGAGGGCAATATATTTTTTAAAGAAAAATGGGAATCAATATTTCTTACTAGAATCGAAGAGGGTACTACTCATTCAGCATGCAAACTAAATATGTCTGTGTCAGAAAAATACAGACTAAGACATTACTATGAGACAAAATTACTTTGGTCAGAATTATGATAAGTATTTGAAAATATTCATAATAAAAAACCTTAATGCCAAGCATATAGAAGACTATAATTTTAACAAGGTTTATTTTTTTCTATATGTGAAAAAAATAATTAGTACTACTGTGGAATGCAGTTATGTCTAAGTAAAATTATTGTCTAGGTATTTAAGATCTCTGACAGATGAAAATCTAGATCTAAATCTAAATCCTAAAACCTTAAAATTTTAACATAGGCTAATCAAAATTGGTAAGAGTGCCTACAGATGGTGCAGCTGGGGGATGGTCCTTCTAGCACTGGATTTGTTATAGAACTTAAATGCAAGGAGACAACATTTTGCAAAGTTGCATTAACATAAGTTCATCACATCATTCAACAGGATGGAATTGTGTTCAAAAGTTCAAAGTGAAAGCCTTCACATATAGTATAGGATTCTATTAGCTGCAAGGAATAGAAAGTTCAAACTCGAATTTGATTAAAAATAGGAAAATGAACCATTTCATATGCAGAAATTCCAGAGGAAGGGAGGGTTTTAGGGTTGGTGGATTCAAAATCTCACTGTCATTCAAGATCGTATGCATCTTCAGTGTAAGTTTTACACTCAGGCTTTGGCAAGAAGCCTGAGTCATGAGGTGCTGAACACATTTTTTTAAAATGTTAATATCCAGAGGAAGACAGAGACCTTTCCTGAAACCAATCACCTGAAAAAGGAATTATATTTAGACCAGTGAAGCCTGCCCTGGAAGCTGGAAGTTGGGTCACTTTCCCGTGAGATACATAAACACTTAGAAGAGGATGATTTTCTAGAAAAAATCAGGGTTCTATTGGGATTGAAGAAAAGGGATGTAGATGCTGGGTAAGAACAGACACTGTTATCTTACGTGTGTTCTCCTGGCTTGAACTGGAGACAGTTCAGTCTTTGATGAACTGCAAGCACAATATGGCAGTTGGCTCTATTAAACTGAGGTTAGACGGTTTTCTTATGAAGTGGTGCTGAATCCTTTTATGGAAATTTTAAAACTGTGAAAATCAGCTAACCACCAAAGACTGGATCAAAAATTCTTGGATGAACCTTTTAACCTGTTGAAATCCTTTGACTATTACTTGGCAAGGTCTTCAAAAGAATTTGCACCAATACATGCTTAAATTTGCTCCTTCCTAGTGAAATTATGACTCTGGGAAATTCGTTCAATAGAGTACAAACTGGTCTGCCTTCCTCAGCAGAAGTTGGTTTTCAGAATGAAAGTAATGGCCTGAGTTGCATTTCAAAAATTTGGGAGTTAAAGAGCAATTTTCCAAAAGAAAATTTCTTTGACTTTGAACCTTATGAAAATAAGTTATAATTTTCCAGTTCACTTTTTTCTCATAAGTTTAAAAGTGTGAAGGAAAAACTACTAATGGATCTTATTGAATTATAGGACTATGTAGTACTAACATTAAATGGGATAATATTAAGAAACCAGAATTCTATAAATATCTTAGGAGTTTTTTCCCTAAAAACACACATCACGCTGCAAGATATTATCTATGTTCATAAATACCTATATTTCTGTACCATTCTTTTCAACTAAGAAACTGCTTAAAAATAAATATTGCTCCAAGTTAAAGGATCAAAACTGAAATAATTCCTGATTTTTATATTTTGCTGCCATAGAAATATGTCAGGATTCAGACTGCAAATCAAAGCAATAACAGGTCATGAAAGAAAAATTTTAAGAATTAAATAATACTGTAATTAAAACTGTAATGTCCAGGGCCGGCCCGGTGGCGCAGCGGTTTAGTTCGCGCTTGGCAGCCCGGGGTTCACTGGACCAGATCCCAGGCGCCCGCCAACGCACTGCCGGTCAGCCACGCTGTGGCAGCGTCCCATATAAAGTGGACGAAGATGGGCATGGATGTTAGCCCAGGGCCAGTCTTCCTCAGCAAAAAGAGGAGGATTAGCAACGGATGTTAGCTCAGGGCTGGTCTTCCTCACAAAAAAAAAAAAAAGCAAAACAAAACTGTAACGTCCATTATTACCTACATTTTATTTTACTAAATGCTTGCACTGAGATTATATTTCTGGTAGTGGGATTTTTTTACACATGCTTTGCTTCTGGTCTTTGAATTACCTGCCTGTAGGCATTTGATTTGGAATGTGTTTTAGATCTTATTTTATCTTAAAACTCACTGAAAATCATAGGAAGGACCAGGAAATGTTTTTGTCTTGACCTTACGAGGATTGCTTTTTTAATTCCAGATCTGTGTTGAGGTCATTTCTTCGGTGATTTACAGTTACATTTTCTGATGGAGCTACCATCATTTAGTTCTAGATTTTACCAGATATGATGGTTAACTTTATGTGTAAGTTTTATATGTCTGGCCAGGAGTGCCCAGATATTTGGTCAAACATTATTCTGAGTGTATCTGTGAGGGTGTTTCTGGATGAAATTAACATTTGAGTTGGTAGACTGAGTTAAGCAGATTGCCTTCTCTAATGTGGATAGGCCTCATCCAATCCATTGAAGGCCTAAATAGAACAAAAAGGCTGAGTAAGAAGGAATTTTCCCTGCCTGAACTGCCTTGAGCAGGGGCTCCAGTCATGTCCCAGTCCTTTGGTTCCATGGTGGGGAGAATCTTTTGTTCCAGTTGAAGGGGAGAAAGTGCATCCTCTACCCACTCTGGGTCTTTTCTGGCTGGGCTACAAATTAAATTGACATGAGGCCAAATAGCAGAAGAAAATCAAACAGAGCTTTATAACATGTATACATGGGAGAGACTCGAGGAAACTGAGTATCTCTCACCAGAATGGCTGAGGTTCTCCTCTTATAGAGACAAATGAGAATTTTGGGGGGTTGGGGATGTCAGTCATGAGGGACTACCAGAAAAGCACAGTAAACAAGAGTATGTGGATTTAAGTTTTCACCTTCCACATCAACAAGATCCCTAGAGATAAACTCATCCCCCCTTCTTCCTGGTACAGAGAAGGAGATACCTTTACAAATGTAAATGTATGGTAAACAGAACTTTGATAAGAATGGGCCCAGCAAAGGCCCTCCCAGTCTATTAATATCCAGAGTTATCCATGGTGAGGGCCTGTCCTGGGGACAGGGCTTTCACCCCAAATCCCTTCAGACAGTTATTGGGAGCAGGGAAAGTCAAAGTCTCCTTCAGTGCTTAAGGTGGCCAATTCTGGTCCTCACACAGTGTCATTTCAGGTCAAGATTTTCTCTTCTGCACAAGCTCTGGCTATGAGACTGTAAATTTTCTGAGAAAACAACTCTTAATCACTCTGTTGATAACAGATGGGATCAGTTTGAACTGGTCCTGGTGGGCCTGTGGTTACACTTACTTCTCCTTTTGTTTATTACTTCAAACAACACTATAACCACCTATATCCATATGAGAGGAACATGTAGGAAGAAGTAAGGTAGAAGAAACCTTACTAGAATATTGTTGCTATTTGTGCTTTGTTCTGAGAACTCTTATTCTATCTTATTATTACTGAGATTACTGCACTTTATAACTTTAAGTAGCTGCTCATAAACTTTGAAGGATTCTGGTTTGTCTTGGTGCCCTAAGTCAAACCTCAGAAATCTATGTCAATATTACACCTTAGCATAATTAATATTATTTAACTCAATAGTGGTCTTTCTTGAAATTTAAGAATATAAGAAAGATTTTAATTTTTAAGGAAAAGAAATTAAGGAAACATTCATATTTACTCAAAGATACAATGTGTATTTTCCTCTAGTTACCAACTCCCAACTGCATGTATAATCTTTATTGTATATATAATCTTTGTTCTAAAGATGCACTACTGCCTTTGCCTGGGTCTTGTAGAAAATAGAGCTTCTTAGGAAGGAATACAAAAGGAATTAAACTTGGAGTAATATATAGGAGTGGAAAAACAAAAAGGGACATTTATCTGACTAGCTCCTTCCTGTTTCCCATTTCCCATTGGTCAAGATGTATCACAAGGGGGCTAAGGATTCTAGATTGCATCATCTGGCCCTTCAGCAAAGACTCAAGAAATGAAGTCCCTTAGGGGAGGAAAAGTAATTTTCCCTCTATCCTTCCAGGTTCTTGACCGAGGCCACCTTGTAATAAAAGATAGATTAACAGGAGAAAAACAGAAATTTAACAATATGCATACTTCCTGTATACATAGGAGATACTCAGGAAAACTGAGTAATTCCCTGAAATGGCCCAAGCTACCACCTTAAATATTATCTTCAGCTAAAGACAAAAGACGATGTTGGGGGTGAGGGAGCCAGTTATGGGTGGTTATCAGGAAAAGCACAGTAAATGACAGTATGGGGTTGCTATGCAGACTTAAGTTACTGCCTTCTCCAGTGATACGACTTTCTAGAGATTTAGTCATCCTTCTCTTAGAGGGAGACACCCTTACAAATGGAGATTTCTCTTATAAATGTAAATTTCTCTTACAAAAGGGTAACTCCTGCTTGGTTTTCAGAGCTTCTCCTGTGCCTGCTGTTTCTTAAAAGCAATCAACTTTAAATAACTCTTATGCCAAAGAGGCATATTTAGGGGTGACAAATTCTGCTCCCCTTTGGTCCCATACCTTGCAGTGTGGTCTTTAATCCAAGTCTGAAAATTGCAGGATTACCTGGTGCAGGTGGGACACTGAGCAAGAGAGAGAGAAAGAAAGAGGCAGTTACAGGAAACCTACAAAAAACCTCATGTTAGAATATCCAGGTATGATAGATAAGTTTTGATCAGTAATGTACATAGCAGCTTAGTAACTCGTCTAGAGTTCTATTTAAAATCAAAGTTTTTAATAATAAATCTTTTTTTTTTTTTTTGGTGGGGAAGACCAGCCCTGAGCTAACATCCATCGCCAATCCTCCCCTTTTTGCCGAGGAAGACTGGCCCTGGGCTAACATCCGTGCCCATCTTCCTCCACTTTATATGGGACGCCGCCACAGCATGGCTAACAGGCAGTGCGTCGGCGGGCGCCTGGGATCCGAACTCGCAAACCCCAGGCTGCCAAGCGCGAACTAAACCGCTGCGCCACCGGGCGGCCCCAATAATAAATCTTAATGTCATTTGCTTAGCCAGCCTTTAAGAAATATTTTTATTGGCAGAAATGCTTTGATAGGGTATGTATAAGATTTCTGGGGTAATTTTGCTTAAAATGTGGTTCTGCAGAAAAGTGTGGAAATACACTTTTGCTTCCCACTACATGGCAAATAAAAGTATTTTAAAAATCTTTTATTGAAGAATGCTGAAAGACCTTTTAGACTTGGAGATCATAATTTGCTGGGTAGATACTTATAGAAGTTTTGCACATCGGTGTAGGTAATGAAGAATGCAGACGCTAACCTTGAGGTTTTCTTTGATAAGTAAATGAGCAAACTGAATGGCAGAAAGGACCACACTACTAATGCAGTCAATCTATCTGAAGCCTGTGTCATTTTAACATTTATAAGACATCTGTCTGAATATAATTTTTGTATACTCTCTATATTAAGAACCTATACTCTATAGGTTCTTAATAAACCAGCCCCACAATTTTAAAAAACAATCACATTTGTTTGTGATTTTGAAGGAAAGTTAAGATTTCAGGGTTAGATTTTCCTTGTGCTTCTATAATATTTCAGGGCTGTGATCACAGTCCACAAGAGATCTCTGAGAAATAAAAGAAATGATGTAATGCAGTGAGACAGACAACAAGCATCTATTACTAGATATAGAATGGAACACTATTTTCAAGAACAAATTAGAACTTTTTCAAAAATCTCTGATAGAGACATGAACTTCTATAAAATAAAATATATGGAATTAGAAGTGCTGATAGTACTGTCACGTATACCAGCTGGGAGACTATTTCTGCCAACTTCAGAATTTGCTTAAAAAATGAATAGTTCTAACTTTAGGGGAAAAAAATCTCAATCATTTGAATTTAGTGTTCATCCTGGATAGAGAAAATATATGAGCTTTATTCTATCAGGAATTTTTAAAAGTTAATCACATGATCTGCTTCTGACAGAATGGCAGACTTGGTTGTCTGAGGAAATTCTCATAACAATATACTTTTAAGGAAGAGAAAATCTGAAATGTAAAGGAAATGGAAATGTATGTATACCTAAACAAATATTGTATACATACAGACAAAAGAACCAAAATATAAAACAACAGTAGCATGGATATTAAGTGTCACATAATTAAAGTGTTTTAAGAGTTGTGGGGAATTGGAATTGGTTACCCCAAAATGTGAAGATTATTTGACATAAAGATTTTGAGCTGAAAACTGCAGATTGGAAAAAAAAAAAACTCTGAAAAACAAGTAGAAGTTACCCTTTGTAAGAGACATTTACATTTGCAAGGGAAATTTCCATTTGTAAAGGTATCTTCTTCTCTGTACCAGGAAGAAGGGGGGATGACTTTATCTCTAAAAACCTTTATCAGTGCAGAAGGTGAAGACTTAAATCTGCATACCCTTGTTTACTGTGCTTTTCTGGTAATCTCCCATAGCTGACCCAACCCCCAATATCCTTGTTTGTCTATTTAAGGGGAGAATCTCCACCACTTTGTTGAAAGAGATACTCAGTTTCCCTGAGTCTCTCCCATGTATACGTGTTATAAAGTTTTGTTCGATTTTCTCCTGCTGTTCAGCCTCATGTCAGTTTAACTTGTAGTCCAGCCAGAAAGGACCCAGAGTGGGTACAGAATGCTCCTTCTCCCCTTGAGAGTCATGTATTATTTTAGAGAGAGGTTAATAAATTCTTCAATAATAGAATTTTTTTTGGTAAAATTCAAGGATAAAAGCTAGAACAAATAATGGGTACACATTTCTAAAACAGTAAGAAGAAAAAACAAAAGCAATAATACAGAAAAATAAGACCAAAAAAATTAAGATAATACAAGTAAATTTGAATGGATTAACAACCACAGTAAAAATGAATGGATTATAAATAAATCAGAAAAAAGAAAAAGTAGAACTTATTAGAGGTTAGAAATATAATTAGGAAAAACAGCATTTATAGGGGCCACCTGGTGGCGCAGCAGTTTAGTCTGCACTTGGCAGCCCAGGGTTCACAGGTTCGGATCCCGGGCGCCCACCAATGCACTGCTTGACAAGTTGGCTACCTGGGAGAGACTCAGGTTGTGTCCAATGAGCATACCAATTCCTGACTGGTCTGTGGAAATTTGAACACACCATCTCAGATGTGTCTTTATCTCACTCCCACAATTTCCTTTGAAAATTTTAGTCCACAATATGCCCAAAATACAGGTTGATCTCTAATTTTAAAAATGTGATACTGAGGGGCCGGCCGGTGGTGCAGCGGTTTAGTCCGCGCTTGGCAGCCCAGGGTTCGGGAGTTCAGATTCCGGGCGACTGCCAACACACTGCTCGTCAGCCATGCCGCGGCGGCGTCCCATATAAAGTAGAGGAAGATGGGCACGGATGTTAGCCCAGGGCCAGTCTTCCTCAGCAAAAAAGAGGGGGATTGGCAACAGATGTTAGCTCAGCGCTGGTCTTCCTCACACACACACACACACAAAAACCCAGCATTCATAATAGGCAGTAATAATAATTAAACAAAACTGTTAGTACTCAGATGAGTAAGACTTGTCAAAACACATATTTTTGAAAGATATTAAAGAAGCTTTAAGTTAATAGATAAGAATTCCATATTTACGGAAAGAAAAACACAAAATCATAAATAATTAAATTCTCCTCCCAAATTTTTAAATTCAAGGCAATTTTATCAGAATTCCAACAGGTTTTATACGGAACTTGAAAATCTCTTCTAAAATTTACATGGAAGTACAAAGCCCAAAGAGTAGCTAAGACCTAAAGGAAGAGAATAATGTAAGAACTTGCCCCATGAGTTATCATAACACTATTAAATTATACAGGCATACTGCAGAAATATTGCAGGTTCAGTTCCAGACCACCACAATAAAGAGAATATTGCAGTAAAGGGAGTCACACAAATTTTTTGGTTTCCCAGTGCAGATAAAAGTTATGTTTACACTATACTGCAGTCTACTAAGTGTGCAATAGCACTATGTCTAAGGAAACAATCCACAAATCTTAATTTAAAAGTACTTTATTGCTAAAAAATGCTAACCATCATCTGAACCTTCAGCAAGTTGTAATCTTTTTGCTGGTGAAGTGTCTTGCCTCACTGTTGATGGCTGCTGACTGATCAGGGTAGTGGTTGCTGAAGGTTGGGGTGACTGTGGCAATTTCTTGAAATAAGACAACAATCAAGTTTGTTACATCAATTTACTCTTCCTTTCATGAACAATTTCTCTCTAGCATGTGATGCTGTTTGATAGCATCTTACCCACAGTAGAACTTCTTTCAAAATTGGAGTCAGTTCTCTCAAGCCCTGCCACTGCTTTATCAACTAAGTCTATGTAATATTCTTAATCTTTTGTTGCCATTTCAACAATTTTCACAGCATCTTCACCAGCTTGAGCTTCCACCCAAGAAACCACTTTCTTTTCTCATCCATAAGAAGCAACTCCTCATCTGTTCAAGTTTTATCATGAGATTGCAGCAATCAGTCACATCTTCAGGCTCCACTTCTAATTCTAGTTCTCTTGCTATTTCCACGACATCTGCAGTTACTTCCTCCACTGAAGTCTTGAACTCTTCAAAGTCATCCATGAGGGTTGGCATCAACTTCTTCCAAACTCCTGTTAATGTTGATATTTTGACCTCTTCCCATGAATCACAAATGTTCTTAATGGCATCTAGAATGGTGAATCCTTTCCGGAAGGTTCTCAGTTTACTTTATCCAGGTTCATCAGAGGAATCACTATATATGACAGCTATAGTCTTATGATGTGTATTTCTTAAATAACAAGACTTGAAAGTTGAAATGATTCCTTGATCCATGGACTGCAGAATAGACATTGTGTTAGCAAGCAAGAAAACAACATTAATCTCATTGTACATCTCCACTAGAGCTCTTGGGTAACCAGGTGCATTGTCAATGAACGGTAATATTTTGAAAGGAATCTTTTTTTCTGAGCAGTAGGTCTCAACAGTGGACTTAAAATACTCAGTAAACTATGTTGTAAACAGATGTGCTGTCATCCAGGCTTTGTTGTTCCATTTATAGAGCACAGGCAGAGTAGATTTAGCATCATTCTTGGGGCCCTAGGATTTTCAGATGGTCAATGAGCACTGGCTTCACCTTAAAGTCACCAGCTGCATTAGCCCTAACAAGAGAGTCAGCCTGTCCTTTGAAGCCAGGCATTGACTTCTCTCTAGCTATGAAAGTCCTAGATGGCATCTTCTTCCAAGATAAGGCTGTTTTGTCTACACTGAAATCTGTTGTTCATATAGCCACCTTCATCAATTATCTTAGTTGGATCTTCTGGATAACTTGCTGCAGCTTCTACATCAGCACTTGCTGCCTCATCTTGCACTTTTGTGTTATGGAGATGGCTTCTTTCCTTAAACCTCATGAACCAACCTCAGCTAGCTTCAAATTTTTCTTCTGCAGCTCCCTCACCTCTCTCAGGCTTTATAGAATTGAAGAGAGTTAGGGCCGTGCTCTGGATTAGGCTTTGGCTTAAGGGAATGTTGTGGCTGGTTTGGTCTTCTAATCAGACACTAAAACTCTCTATATCAGCAATAAAGCTGTTTCACTTTCTTATCATTTGTGTGTTCACTGGAGCAGCACTTTTAATTTCCTTCAAGAAATTTTCCTTTGCATTCACAAATTGACTAACTGTTTGACACAAGAGGCCTAGCTTTCAGTTTATCTCAGCTTTCAATATGCCTTCTTCACTAAGCTTAATCACTTCTAGCTTTTGATTTAAAGTGAGAGACATGTGATTCTTCCTTTCACTTGAACACTTAGAGGCCATTGTAGCATTATTAGTTGGCCTAATTTCAATATAGTTGTGTCTCAGGGAATAGGAAGGCCTGAGGAGAGGGAGAGAGAGGGTGGAATGGCGGGTCGGTGGAGCAGTCAGAACACACACAACATTTATTGATTAAGTTTCCCATCTTATATGGACATGGTTCGTGTCACCCAAAACAATTACAATAGTAACATCCAAGGTCACTGATCATAAATCACCATAACAAATATAATAATAATGAAAAAGTTTGAAATATTGTGAGAATTACCAAACTGTGACACAGAGACATAAATTGAGCAAATGCTGTTGGAAAAATGGCACTGATAGACTTGTTTGATGCAGGGTTGCCACAAACCTTCAATTTGTAGAAAGCACAACATCTGTGAAGTGCAATAAAATGAACCAGAGTAAAACAAGCTATGCCTGTAATAATTAAGATAATGCATATTGATTCAGGTTGGGATAACATATTAAAACATTTTAATGATTCATGTGATGCTAATGCTAAGCAATCAGGATAGACTTCTGACCAATCTGAAAAAAGGTCTAACAAATAAAAGTAGATATGCTGTATCAGTGTGTATTGGCTGAATATCAGCTCTGAATAAAAGGATAAACAAATTGGCAAGAGAATAGAATGGACAACCTAGAAAGAGACCCAGTCTTATATGGAAACTCTGTACGGTAGCAGTCCCATCTTGACCACTGGGAAAGGAATAGCTGTTTAATAAATGAGATGGAGATGAGAAATTTTTCAATACTAAAAAAATACACAAAATTCCAGCTGATTAAGTACATAAAAGTGAAAGAAAATACCATAAACATCTTAAAAGAATATATTTAATACTATCTTTAATATCAATAAAATAGATGACTATAAAAACAAAAGATTAATAAAGTTGACTGTATTAAAATTAATAACTTACGTTAATCAAAATACAGAATTAAAAAGTCAAAAAGCAAGTGACAAACTTGGAGAACTTACTTTCAAAACATGAAACTAACAAAGGATTAATATCCAAAATATATAATAAATGGCTAAAAATCAATAAGAAAAAGACAAATAATTATGTAGGGAAATGGGCATAAAAACATACCTAGGTGAATGGTGAATAAATATTCCAAAAATGTGCTCAATCTCATTAGACATTTGGGAGGTGCAGATTGACATCTATTAAATTAAGAATAAAAAGTGGAGGAGGGGGGTCTGCCCAGTGGTGTAGTGGTTAAATTCTTGCACTCTGCTTTGGCGGCCCAGGGTTCGCAGGTTCAGATCCCAAGCACAGACTTAGGCACTGCTCATCAAGCCATGCTGTAGCGGGAGTCCCACATATAAAATAGAGGAAGACGGACACAGACGTTAGCCCAGGGTCAATCTTCCTCTTTGTCTGAGGAAGATTGGCAACATATGTTAGCTCAGAGTTAATCTTCCTCACACACACGCACAAAAAAACAGTGGAGGAGAATATATAGATAAATGAAAACATATGCTGCTGGAGAGAGACTATTGATACAACCACTTTGGAAAAAATTTTAACATTATCATGTGTTTGAACATTTGCATTTCTTATAATCCAGCAGTTCTACTCCTAGGCATACACCATAAAGACTGGGCACCACTAAACCTATACAAGAATGTTCACAGTAGCACTATTTACACGAGAAACAAACCAGAAAGATCCCAAATGCACATTGGCAAGAGAATGGATAAATAAATTATAGAATAGGTGCACAGTGGAATACTATACAAAGAAGAGCTACGAGAAACTACATACCCACATAATTTTGCACTAAAAAAACAAGGCCTTAAGGAGATTCCATATTTATAAATAAATCTCATGAACAAACAAAACCAAATAGTGTATTTTTTAGGGAAACATATATATGTGATAAAACTTTATAGAGAAAAAGCAAGAGATAAATAAATTTAGGATATTGTTGAGGGGATGGAGGAACGAGACAAATTAGGATAGAAACACACAGATAGACGCAAGGTGCCAGTCATGTTATAGATCTTCAATCGGTTAGTGGGATTGTAGATGTCCTTTCTACTTCATGCTTTCTAATTTACATATATGTTACATATATTCTTTGTTATTTCTCAAATATTGTTTTAGAAAATATATAGAAAAAAGGAAGATAAATTACACATATAGATTTCACTGTATTTCAAATTTGAGATAGACAAATATTAAGTATAATGATAATCATTAATTGACATCCCGGTAATTCACAAATTATGATAATACAACCGTAAGCAGACCAAAGTTCACATGTATACTTTGAGTTGTGAAATAGTGTTTTCAAGTATAGCACAATGTATAGCAAATAGGGGAATTTAACAGTTTAACAATGAACTGTTTTAGGGACCTTAATAGAATTGTTTCCAAGTTTAACAATGCTGTGAACTTGGAAGAATCTAATAAAGTTAGCCTAGCAAGTAGTCAAGAGCAGTGCTGGTGAAAGGGTGACAGCAACCTCAGGTGTTGAAACAGTAGCTTGAAAATATGCACCTAGGGATGGAGTGGGTGAATGGATTCTAGAACTTTAAAAAGAAAGGTGAAGGATTACTTTAAACAAGCATTTTTGCTTTGTACTTTTCCTCCTTAACACACCAGGAAGAGAAGATCGGGAAAGACTGTCCCACTTATGCCATTTGTCAGGATAAGTCCAAAGCGGAGGCAGAGGATCCAGTAGAACTCACTGTCAAAGAATCATCATGCTCATGAGCCAAGAGGAATGGAATATGACTTCCTATGTCAAAGGAAACATTTAGGAACATGGGGACAATCAATGCAGATCTCACATGGAAAAGAGCTAGAAGATCAGATGGCTTCTCACAGGAAAACCAAGCCATGAAGACTGACAATGACTGTCCCTAGATACCTTCTCAAACTTCTGATCTTTTCTAATTAACCATAATGATTTACTAAGAACTTCTTTCTTAATTTAGACTTCAGCATTTAGTTATATTCTTTTACTTGTCCTGCAACAGTTCTATGAATAACTTCTATTTAGACTTTGCAGCCTGAAGAGCCATGTGATTTTTGGCAAATGCTGAATATTTTATCTAAACAGTTAGAAATTGATACGTTTTTCTAAAAGCGAGCAATGCTCCTATCCTCATTTTGTACATGGTATGTAGATGTTCTTGCTAGTTATTGTCTTGTCTTGGGAAACAGTGATTGACATATTAGAAAATAGCTTTGACAATAGCCTAGAGTGGAGCATGTGAAATTGAATTGCCTCTGTAATTTTCTTTCCTTATTCCTTTATTATGAGTTTTCCGGGAGATGGTGAGGGTAGAAACACTACCAATTTCCACTATTCAATAATTAATGAAAGTTAAAATGAGTCAGTTGTAGAGTCAAAATTAAAGTATCTCCAAGGTTTAGATTAATGTGAAAATGACCAAACATTTTGAACCTTAATATGAAAATAAAATAAATGATGTAAACATTTCTATTCCATTTTAACCACATGTACCCCGCACATAAGTGTATTTGTTTGTATTTCAGAAGAAAACAGTAAACATAAGTATCAGATCTAGTGCACTCTCGTTTGATGTACAAAATTATAAACAGACAGACAAACACAAAAAAAATCATTTAGCCAAGCTAAAACGACTTTTGCAAGAATTCTCTTCCACCTATGGATTTGAATGAGGGTTGGCCACATGAGAAATTGTGAGATTTTGAGGGCAGAAGTGGATCAGCTGCCATTAGCTCCATTCGTGCCATTAGGTCATTGTAGGGTATGAGGTGCCACGGTAGCTAGCACATGCTGCCATTGATCTGCTGGCTCATCTTGTTGGGATGGGGCAGGAACCAATGAAGCTGATAACCTTGACCACTAAATTTTGCCAAACCTCCTTTGCCAGTAGACATAGTCCTTCTTCCTCTGTTAGAGGTGGTTAGGCTCCCTTAATCTCCTCCCCTGGTGGCTGTTTCCCTAGAAGGGACTGCTGATCTTCCTAAGGACTTAATTGCAACACCTCTCATTCCTCCTAGACCCAGAAGGCCCCAGAGGATAAGGTAAAAAATAGAACCTGAGAGTAGTCTCAAACCACACCAAAAATTTCAAGATTTTGCCAATTCATATTGATACAAATCTAAGGAACACATATTAAAGTGGATCCAAAGGAATACTGAATCAAGGTGGAAGGAATATAAGGTTGGACTGGGCCAAATTTGTTAATATGGAAGCACTGAGCAGAGATTCTGGAATCAGTGTGTTTACTTGGGCAGCTTGGAGTGGCTCTAACAATTTTCTTGGTTGGTTGACTAAAACTTGGACCCAAAGTTGACCCACACTGAAAAAAGCTGAATTGCCAAAACTCCTTCAATATGCCATAGAAAAAGATGTTTAAAAGTTTAAGGATATCAGAATTCAAAAGTGGATTTATGAAAATCATGTACCCAACTCCTAACTATTTCTTCCAGAAGGGTCCAGAGAACAGTCTCTTCACCAAGGTTGTGAGAAATCAACATCAACATCCTTAAAGGATTCTGTTGCAGCTTTTATTGGCAGGCAAGAAATGACAGTGGGAACCACTGTCATCAAACTTAAGGCATGATTTCAGTGGAGATGATAGGATCCCAGAGTATTAGAAGCCAAGTGATGGCACGAAATTGCCAGAAACAAGTTGGGCATGGTTACTGTAACAGGGAGCTAAGAGGGAGGAAGTGATTGATGGTGTTGGCTAATTAATTCAGCTGTCCCTAGAACTGAAATATATGAAGCAACCTTCATATTACTGATTTGAATAACTAGACAATATCCAAGTTGGTAAACATAAGTCCAAACTGAGTCCCTTCAATCAATCCCCAAACTTAGGCCAATTCAACTACACAGAGACCTTTGAATGAAAGAGAGGCTGAGTTTCCTTAAAGAAGGTTCATGCTACATCACCAAAATGTACACTGTTAACATTTATACTGATAAAATAAAGACAGGATCTGACCCTGCCCTTACATGACTCATCCTCAACTAGGTTTACCCTAATCCCTGTTGGGTACTGTCTTTATACCAAATTTTGATATTTTGTTCATCACAGACTTTTGTACTAATTATGACCTTTAAAATAGTTCATTAAAATATCATTTATCTTGATTACTAAGGTTTTTGGCACACCATAAAATTTTGCGCCAGGGACTAGTGTCTCACTCAATTCCCAGCCTTGTATCTAGCTCTTCCCAGATCTCCTCCAGTTTCTCTGATTCTGGGACAGACACATGTGCAACTCTGTATTGAAGGGCACCAGTTTCTTCTGAAGATCTCCTACTTGGTTGAGGTTGGAGGTGGTGAGAGACAGACATGGGTTAAATTTTGACCTTGTGATTCCAGTTTGTTACTATGGGTTCCAGGTTCTAATTTATCCTCACTCTCCCCTACTTCACATTGTGCTTTTCATCCCAACTTCTGGCCCTGCTGACCTACAGTATATTCAGGCCCATCACCAGACATAGAAGCAAGAGCTTTTCATAGATTTCGTCACCAGATCCCACAGTTACTTAAGGTCCAATTCCTATAGTAAACCCCTTATTCTGTGTTACTCATAGCAGTTCTACTTCTCTGCTTGAATCCTAACCTCAGATTACCTGGTTGCTTTGTCTTTAGATTTTTTTTTTTTTTTTGCCTTGAAGGTTCTTCAGTACAACCGGAACACAGAATTTTTTGCTTCCACCCTGATAACCTGCCAGAAATGTAAAAAAGTGTTCGAACGTCAGCAGCATATATCACTTGAGTTCCTTGCCAGCAGAATTTTCAGCTCCCATTTACATAAGCTTCTGGCAGATCCTCTCTGACTGTTCACCAGATGTGACCAGACATATCTGGCTTTCTCCTTCTCAACGTGTAACCCCAGACTACCTGATATTTTACAACTTTTCGAAATGCAACCCAAATTAATGTATGACCTAGGATGTGTCCTCCAAAGCTACTCAAATAAGTAGACATTCTCTTCTTTGTATTGCCCCACCAGGGAGTTGGAAGTTGTTTTTCAGTGTTTGCTTACAATCATATTTCTCATACAAGCA
The DNA here is from genome assembly GCA_031878705.1 of Tapirus indicus. Taxonomy (NCBI): domain Eukaryota; kingdom Metazoa; phylum Chordata; class Mammalia; order Perissodactyla; family Tapiridae; genus Tapirus; species Tapirus indicus. The sequence goes on from CM062925.1 coordinate 47,779,842, forward strand.
TTCTTTTTTCTGGGTGAAAAATCTATTCCTCAAAAATACATGATTTTCTAGACTTACCATCTGTATTAATTTCCTAGGGCTGCCATACAAAGTGCTGCAAACTGGTAGCTTAAAACAAGAGAAATTTATTGCATCACAGTTCTAGAGGCTAGAAGTCCAAAATCAAGGTGTTGGCAGAGTCATCTGCCCTCTGAAACCTGTAGGAGAATCCTTCCTTGCTTATTCCTAGCTTCTGGTGGTTTGCTAGCAATCTTTGGCATTCTTTGGCTTGCAGTTGCATAACTTCAATCCCTGCCTTCACCACATGGCATTCTCCCTGTGCATGTGTGTCTTCGTGTAGCTGTCTTCTTATAGGGACACCAGTCATACTGGAGTAGGGACTCACTCTACTGAAGTACTGAGGGACAGGACTTCACCAACATATCTTTCTTTGAAGGGGAGCACAATTCAACCCCTAACACCATCATCGTCAGCCTCCTCTGGTTCTACCTCGCCAATGTCCTTAAAATGTGGTGCTAAATATTAAACAAAATAGTCTAAGTTTGGATCAGAGCAGAATGTTGTGGAATTATTACTTTATTCTGCTAATCACTTCTTTATTTCATTTATCCAACAAGTATTCATTGAGCTTCTGTTCCATGCCTGACATTCTGCTTGTGCTGAGGATACACCAGAGTGGAAAAGAGCCAAAGTCGCTATTTTTATGGAGCCTATATTCTAATTAGGGGAGGTAGACAATAAGCACATAGACTTATGCTAGAATTTCAATTATCTCTAAGTGCTATGAAGAAAAATAGAACAGAGTAATTGAAAAGAAGTGATGGTGTTTGTTACTTGAGAAAGGATTGTCTTTGACAGAGCAGGTAAAAAGGCTCTGAGGTGGGAGTGTGGTGTGTGGGGGGAAGTTACAGCAGGGAGGCTTGGGTGACTGGAGGATATGAAGGAGTAATATGAAGGACAGACAGGTAAGCCTAGGAGGCAGGATTGTGGATTTTATCCTAGAGGTGAGTTTAGTTGAAGCGTTTTAAGCATTTGAGCCACAGGATATAACATATTTTAAACAATTATTCTTGCTGCTGTATTGAGAATAGACTGTTGTAGAACAATGGAGAATGCTGAGACACCTATTTTAGAGCCATCTACAGTAGTACAGGTGAGACATAATGGTAACATGGACAAATGTGATAGCCGTAGTGGTGATAAAGAGGTCAGATTTTGGATGTATTTTGAAGACATAGGCCTTCAGGATTTACTGATAGGTTGAACAGTAAGTGAGGGGAAAACATGAATGTTAAATAAACCTCTAATATGTAGAAGTATAGAAAAAAAGAGAACTCCATAAAGTATATTAAGAAGAAATGGCCTGTGAGGCAGAAAAGAAACCAAGAGTGAAGTCCAAAGACCAAACAAAGAAAATGTATTCAGAAGGAGGGTGTGGTCAAATGTGCAAATGCTACTGACATGTCAAGTAGCACAAAGACAGAGAATTGACCATTGGGAGATCATTGGTGATATGGCATGAACAGTTTCAGTGGAATTTCAAGAGAAAATGTGAGCTGAGGTAAAATTGTGAATGAAGACAACTCTTATCACAATCCCTATTGCAAACCAAATTATTACTGAAACACATACCCACCAGTTTCATTTCCACAAGTTAACTCCTTTCAAATTGTCTCAACAGCTGTTTCTGAAGCTTTCCAGATGGCTAATGGGCATGTTACCAGGAACAATTTCCTAAATGGGCTGTCCATTCAGCCTCCTTATCTGTTCTCTGCTGACTAGTTATAAATATTAGTTTTCATAAAATCTAGCTGAAATACAATATTTTCCAAAATATTTTTATGTGAGTTTTCATAAAAACTAGAAAACTAGATTCAATTCAGTTATTGTTTTCTTTTTCTTTTTCTTTTTTTTTTGCAAGATTACTTCATAGGTGGTGTGTACTTCCTTCAGAAGGTATACGCTATTTGGTTATTTCTTTTTTCCTAATCATAGCACAAAAATGTTCGATTTGAGTTGTCATTACATTTTATTTCCATGCTTTGAATGTATCCAATAGTTTTATTTTAATGCCAAATTTTATATGCATGCCTACTAAATTATATTTTCTTTTTATTTACTTATTTTTTATTGCACTAACATTGGTTTATAACAGTGTATAAATTTCAGGTGTACATCATTATACTTCCATTTCTGCATAGATTACATCATGTTCACCACCCAAATACTAATTACAATCCATCACCACACACATGTGCCTAATCATCCTTTTCACCCTCCCCCCTCCCCCCTTCCCCTCTGGTAACCACCAGTCCGATCTCTGTCTCTATGTGTTTCTTTGTTGTTGTTTTTATCTTCTACTTATGAATGAGATCATACAGTTTTTGACCTTCTCCCTCTGACTTATTTTGCTTAGCATAATACCCTCAAGGTCCATCCATGTCGTCACAAATGGCTGGATTTCATCATTTCTTATGGCTGAGTAGTATTTGATTGTGTATGTATACCATATCTTCTTTGTCCATTCGTCCCTTGATGGGCACTTAGGTTGCTTCCAAGTCTTGGCTATTGTGAACAATGCTGCAATGAAGACAGGGGTGCATCCATCTTGACGTATTGGTGTTTTCATGTTCTTTGGATAAATACCAAGCAGTGGAATAGCTGGATCATATGGTAGTTCTGGTCTTAATTTTTTGAGGAATCTCCATACTATTTTCCATAGTGGCTGCACCAGTTTGCACTCCCACCAGCAGTTTATGAGAGTTCCCTTCTCTCCACATCCTCTCCAACACTTGTTGTTTCCTGTATTGTTAATTATACCATTCTGACAGGCATGAGGTTATATCACATTGTAGTTTTGATTTGCATTTGTCTGATAGTTAATAATGTTGAACATCTTTTCATGTGCCTGTTGGCCATCTGTATATCTTCTTTGGAGAAATATTTGTTCAGGTCTTTTGCCCATTTTGGTTATTAGTTTTTTTGTTGTTGAGATGCATAAGTTATTTATATATTTTGGAGATTAACCTCTTATCAGATATATGGTTTGCAAATATCTTCACCCAATTGTGAGGTTGTCTTTTCATTTTGTTGATGGTTTCCTTTGCTGTGCAGAAGTTTTTTAGTTTGATGTGGTCCCATTTGTTTATTTTTTTCTATTGTTTCCCTTGCCCAGTCAGACACGGTACTTGAAAATATGTTGCTAAGACCGATGTCAAAAAGCACACTGCCTATGTTTTCTTCTAGAAGTTTCATGGTTTCAGGTCTTACATTCAAGTCTTTAATCCATTTTGAGTTAACTTTTGTATATGGTGTAAGATAATGATCTACTTTCTTTTTTTTTTGCATGTGGCTGTCCAGTTTTCCCAATACCATTTGCTGAAGAGACTTTCCTTTCTCCATTGTATGTTCTTGGCTCCCTTGTAAAAAATTAGCTGTCCATAGATGTGTAGGTTTATTTCTGAGCTCTTGATTCTGTTCCATTGATCTGTGTGTCTGTTTTTGTGCCAGTACCATGCTGTTTTGGTTACTATAGCTTTGTAGTATATTTTGAAATCAGGGAGTGTGATTACTCCAGCTATGTTCTTTTTTCTCAGTATTCCTTTAGCTATTCAGAGTCTAAATTGTACTTTCTTAGTTCTGGTTTGTCATTCTAGTCAGCTGACACTTTGTGTACATCAATAAGCCACGTTTCTCTATTCTGTCTCAAAGTCTCAGGAGAAATTTTTGCGAATGCTTGGATAAATCAAGATAAAGCATTTCAAAAAATTTCTCCTGATGTAGATATCCTAGCCTTAGTTAATCCGTGGTGGTGTTCAGTAATCAATGCATTTTTTTCAAAATGGTTTAGAATCAGTCTATTTAATATTCAGTTCTAGATTTCTGGTAGGGATCAACAATTAACACATTGGTCTAAAGTTTCATAAAATTACTTTTTCAATCGAATTTAGAAATTTTTCATCAGTTTTCTGGAACTTCTTGTATCATTATAAAAATTCAAAAAATAGAAATGATTTGCTATTACATCTGCAAATCTTTCCATTACTCTGAAATATGATTTTGGGGGAAGTTCACCTCTAATACATAACTTCATGTTTTCTGACTCAATTTGCTCTGTATAATGTGTTTGATAGCCTTTCCAGTTTGAATAAGATTTTCTTTGCAGTAAAAAGAAGGGAACAAGATAGGAAGTGAGTAGTACTTTTCCTTGTCCATCTACCCAAGTTCTAATGCAGGGAATTACTTTTTATGTATGTGTTTGTTTATAGTCCACTTTGCTCACCTCCCCTCTCCTTTCCCCTCATTCAATATAAGTGTCATGATCACAGGAACTTGCTTTTCCCTTGCTGTATTCTCAGCACATGGATCAGTCCAAACACCAGTAGGAGCTCAAAGAATATTTGTTGAAGGAAGGAACTGCTTTTATTAGCCTTTTTGTTGTGCTTTAAAAAATTTATTTTATATATACATCAGAGAAATTTTACAATAAAATCTCCTAATTCCTCTTTGTTGAGAATAAATCTAGGAACTTTGTACTACCATTGCTAATAGTTCTATATCATAACTCTTACATGTGAGTCTTCTCTGTCTTCTTTAATAATATCTTTTGAACATGTAATTCCAAAAATGAACTCACAACAACACCTTTCAGATTGCTAAACAATTCATAGATTACCCTCCGTTAGTTTCATTTTAACCTTGGAGCCTAATGTGTGGAGAGTCTCTGCTCAAAGTTCTCTGAGGATTTGTTAGTTGACTTCTAACTCAGGTATTAATTTATTAGAGCTGCTTGTCTTATCACATCTTCTCTGACAACTTTTTGAGATCTAGTTATACAGCAATTCAGTTGTGCCAGAAATATTTTCAATGATTTAGACTTATCGAAAGAAACTTCAACTTCACTCTGCAAATCCAACGGTGCTTTTCCCTTTCCCTCCATTTCTTTGCACATAGGAACAGGAGGAAGAGTAGTGTTTATATAAGCCGCTTCCTTATTTCACAATTTTATTTTCTTTACTTGACACTCAAAGAGTTGAAATGTGCTCTTTTTCCTGTAAATGATTTTCTCCATTTATTTTTATAAGCACCATTTTAGAATTGATATATTATTACTAATTTAAAAATACAAGAATCTCTCAGTTAAATTAATAAAGAGGAAAAAAGCCAGCAAGGATATATAAGAAACTTCAAAGAAAGTGGGCAGTGGGAACCATCGGATAGAGAACAAAGCTGAGAGAGACACTTTTTGCTGTATACTTTTCTGTGCATTTTTTATTTTAAGAACCATGTGAGGGGCCGGCCTGGTGGCCTAGTGGTTAAGTTTGCGCGCTCCACTTCGGTGGCCCGGGGATTCGCGAGTTCAGATCCCGGGCGTGTTGACTCACGGCTTGTCAGCCACGCTGTGGTGGCGTCCCATATAAAGTAGAGGAAGATGGGCACGGATGTTAGCCCAGGGCCAGTCTTCCTCATAAAAAAAGAGGAGGATTGGCAATGGATGTTAGCTCAGGGCTGGTCTTCCTTACACACACACACACACACACACACACACACACACACAAAAGGAACCATGTGAAAATATTATGTATTCAAAACTTTAAAAGAGAAAGAAACCAAGAAATGCAATAGTTTAAATACTTTTGTCTGAGCTCTTAAAATGACATAATAAAAGAAGTAGGTTAGGAATATTGAGGAAGTTTAGAGTTAACAGTTGATACAGGGTAACATTGGAGCTAAATCCGCCATTCGTGGACTCCGGTTTCAGAAAAGTTCTCCAGATACTCAGACTAAGAAATATTCTCTTTTCATCTCTAGAGCTTTCATCTCTAGTTATTTTCAAGTCCTATGAGATTTTTTTGCTTCAGAGTGTTGCTTTCGTCGAGGTCTTCCTCTTCATTTCTCAGGGTACCTCTCCAGATTTCTCCTGCATTTTCTCACACCCATATTCCCTGGTCCCTATTTCCAGGTCCTCACTCAGCATCCTACATCTCACTTCTAATCCAGTCATTCTTCACATGATTTCATTGTGTCACCAGCCGATCAAACACCTCTCGTGGGTGGTTCTTTGCTTCCTTCTACAAGAAACCAAACTCATTTATCTGGGTTTCTCAACCTTGGCACTATTGACATTTTGGACTGGATAATTCTTGGTTGTGGGAGCTGTCCTGGGTATTGTGGGATATCTAGCAGCAAACCTGACCTCTACCCACTAAATTCCTATAGTTTTCTCCAGTTGTGACAGCTAAAAATGTCTCCAAACATTACCAAATGTCCCTTGGGAGGCAAACTCGCCCTTGGTTGAGAACCGCTAACCCAACCCTATCCTATTTATTAAACTCAATTTCTCACCGGTTAGTCTCTTTGCTTTTCTACTAATATGCTATGCTCATTCCAAAGTTGGTTCAGATGGTTCCTTTCTCCATCTCGCAAAGTTCTCTTTTCTTCCTTCCACATATGTGTAAATGCTATTCGTCTTTTATTTTCTTCTGATTAAACATAGCACTGGTTTCATAAAAACATTTTATGGCCCTTACTTATGAATGCAGTTCTTTCATCAGCAGCAAAGAATTAATACACTTTAAAATAGTTCATTTTGCTTCACCAACTTCAATAAATCAATCTCTTTAGTTAATAACTCAGGCCGATGACTCAGTTTCTATTATTATGCTTACTTTTTAAAAAATACTTAATGATTTTTTTCTTTGCTAGTGATTCTTACATACATCAGTGAAATCCTTTATTAGTAACCTGAATTACTTCAGAGCAATCAAAATGATTATTCATCAGAATATTTCTTTCTGCTTTTATATATTATCCTATCTGCATTACAATTTTTTGAAATTTGACCTAAGAGCCAGACATAACTGTCTGGTCTTTTCTCTAAAATTATTTCATATAGTTACAATAGGACTCTGTGCTGAAGAGTAAAATTTGATAAATGGATTAAAAGTCCTTTGTACCAAATGCTTTCTCCTGGGATACACCACTTTTCCTCTGTATTTAATGTGCTTACCTCTCATGGCACCTTTATGTCCTTTTTCAAATAAGTCCTAAGCAAGCAAACAAAAATAACATTTAACTTGTCCCACACTTTATCCTCTCACCTTCCTTGCACCATCAACCTTTATTAAAAGGAACTTTACTCTTTATTATAAAATGCCTGCCACCAGAGAAGCACATTATACTGAAACTAATTTTACCATGTTAGCAAAGACCTCTTAATTGATAAATCCAGTGGCTTAATGTAAGTTCTTCTTAAATAAGTAATATAATGAGGTATATGAATCATCACCCTCTTTTCTTTTCTAAATATATCACATGTTGTTTGGCCTCCACATGGCCAAGTTTGACAGAAGAGCCCATCTTAATAATTATTTAAGGCACTCTTCCCGCTCTTTTTGGACAGGACAGAATCTTCGAGCTTAAACAATCCAAGAAACAGAAAAAATGCCTTTGCTTTTCCACTGTGATTGACAGTTATCACCATGTACGCCATTTCTCATGCCTATCTAATATTCTCAGATATTTCTTCTACTACATTTCTCATATTCAGTGGATTAGAGTCTATCTCAAAACTGTTGACTGAACTTTCTAGCCCATTATTGATTTAATTTAGGCCCTTATCATCTCTTACTATTTCAAAGTCCTTCCAATAGTATATTTGTACCTGTTCTCTCTGATCTTTATTCTGTCTTCACACAGAGTTATACTTAAAAAATAAAAGTTTGAGTCTATCCTTATCCCCTCAAGTTCTATTACTAACAAAATAAATTGGACTGTTCCTCCACTTTTTGCCCCACACTTCAGACTTCAAATGCCCTCTTATGACTTTTCTTTGATCTCATATGTAGAAATATGGGTCAGGAACCTGATGCACTCCTGTTTCCCAGGGCCCGGGGGACCATGGCTATTTAAACATTTGATCTTAGGTCCAGAGAGTCCAGAAGGCATGAGAGGGGGCTGCTGAAGCCTCCGAAGTGAAGGAGTCTCTGACAGCACTAACGGGACTGCCTGTTGATTTTAATTTAAATTCTAGAGCCTTTCACTAGAGTGGGCTCCACATAAAGTGGACTGATTCATAAGTAGCAGCATCAGTGAGAGTAAGTAAAATTTGTAAATGAGGAATATATTGCCTTCAGAACCTAAAAAAGACTAAAAGATGGTGCACTTGTATGTCCCTAATGAATGTGTGAAAAGAAATTCCTTGGAGGAGTGTGTCCTCAATATAACGTCATACTTGTGCTCCTGGATAAAGACGGATGCAGTTAAGATCTTGTCTGTAAAGACTGTGTGATGACAAAGCTGCTGACATACTCCATGGTAGCCTAGTAAAGGTACATCGTGTCCCTTCAGAGATGACTGCAAATGTGACTACAAATCTGTTGAAATAGGCACTGAACAGAACATATTGGCCAAATCTGTAAGCAACATATTTACCAGTTGTTGATTAGAGGCGATTAGTACTTTTAATAATACTGGATATTGGGTTTGGGGCCTTAATGCATGGGACCATAGCATCAAGTTTGTAGTAATTCACCATGAGGCACCACTTATTTTTTCAGATTTAAGAACGGGTAAAATTGGGCTGACAAATGCAAAGGGAGTGGGGTTAATGATCTGTTCATTAATTGGGTCCTATGTAAAAGGTCCCCACCCGGGAAAGTGAGACTTAAGAGGCTTATCCTCTTATTACCCTAAGGTGGGCCCCACCTGGGCTAGTCTCTAGTCCCTGGAGTTTAGCCAATTAGCACTGGTTGTTTTGAATATTCCAACAGAGAGACATGGCAACCACCACAGACAGATAGAGCAGTAGGCAACAAGGCTAAGGTGAAGGTCAAGTTTTGGCCCAAGCCACTCTTGGGGTGCTTTGGAACCAGTTACTAAAACCAGAGCAGAGCCCCAGGAAGCTATTGAAGAGTCAGCAGTCATGGCCATACCATCCTGCTGACAGTGCCAATTGTTTCATAAGACTTAAAGATTGTTTTGATGGTGAGACACAACACACTGACAGATAGATGAAAGGCAGAACTCTTCTGTCACTTACCGCTCCAAAGGAGAGAAAGCTGCAGGGCAGGGCCCACAGCGGGTTACACACAGGGTAAGAGCAATCTGCAGCAGTGGAAGGCAGCTCACCCATGGCAAGTGGGTTTTGCGGCTCCCTGTGGTTTGGCTAATTTGAATAATTTTGAGGCCTCCAGGACATTGAGGCTGTCTCTAGTTGTCTGTTACCTGGCCCTGGGGCAATTGGGGTGGGTGTTCAGTGGCCCAGAGTGTAAGCTACAATAAGGGAAGTGGTTGGGATATAGACTTAATCAGCTGCTCAAGAAGCTGCTCGAGAAGGAGCAGGGCCTCAAAACTGGGTCAAGACAGCATTGGGAAAAACAACATAAAACAAAACCAAGACTATATCATACCTGTAAAAGGAGCAGGTTACTGGGCTCCTCTGCAGACCTCCTGAATTGACTTTCTTGGGCAGGAATCTAGGAATCTGTGAAGGTAATTCACATTAAAGTTTCTAATTGGGCTCTGGAGTTAGCGCGTTTGGGTTACAGGCTACGCGTGCCAGCTCTAGCCCTCGGACTCATTACTGCACCTAGTAAGGTCCCAATGGTCTCACTGTAAAATTGGGTATAACAATATACCTCCTGCCTGGGGTTATATTGAGCAGTAAGTGGAATAATACATGTAACGCACTTAGCAGAGTGCCACATCATAAGTATTTATGTTAACCTTAAAGATTTGTGAGCTTTAAAAATTCTTTGCAAAAAGAGAGGATGTAAACATTCAACCTTTTAAAACAATTCATTTAAAAGGATTACGATAGTTGCATCTGACTAAAGAAATACTAACACAGGATCCAATCAAGTATATCTCTCAATAATTTTTAATCTTAGGAGTCACTGATCAAAGTAGCCTTGAGAAAATCCTCTTCCTCCATTCTAGTTCATCTTGATTTAAAGTAAGTCATCTTTAATTTTTGGAGCACTCGTATCTTCCTTTAAAATTGTGTTGATAGTAGCTTTCATAGCAAAAAAAAAAAAAAAAGGTTTTCTTAAAAGCCTTTAATCTTCATTCCATGAGGAGAGAATTGATTTCTACCTGCTTGCAACTTAAGAAACTGGAAAGATCCTATTGACATTTCCAAGATCTATTTTCTCCTTTCACTGGTTAGCCACAGTGAAAGCAAACTTGTCCAGTAATGTGATGTTAGTGGTCTGCAAGAGAACCTGAAACGGCCTTTTTCCATTTATAAGAAAATTATATTCCCTTCTTAAATGACATAACATCTCTGACTGTTGAAGGGGATCTGATATTTTTCAAGATTAAATTTAATGATAAAATTTATACTTTTTTTTCTGTTAGCAAAGAGTTTAGCAGACTTCCACCTGTCTTATTAACTTTAAGTTACAATTTTAGTTTATTAGAATCTAATTGTTAATACAAATAATTATAGTTTTAGTGCACTAATTTTACAGGAACTCTCACTGAATAAAATATGTAGAAAGCTACATTTCTTCCAGTCTAACTAGTTAAAATATGAAGATATTTTTAGTAATAAGTTCTTTACACCTGTTATCAAAAACAGAGAAGTGTCTATACAGTTATTTTACTCACTGCAATTATAAAAATGAGTAAATTTGGCTTATTAAATGTTTACTAACTTCAAATAGTTGATTAAAGTCAAAAGAAACTCTTTCAATAACTTTTAGTGAAACAATCTTTTTTTTTTTTGAGGAAGATTGGCTCTGAGCTAACATCTGTTGCCAATCTTCCTCCTTTTTTGCTTTTTCCCTCCCCAAAGCCCCAGTAGATAGTTGTATGTCATAGTTGTGCGTCCTTCTAGTTGCTCTGTGTGGGACGCTGCCTCAGCATGACTTGATGAGCTGTGCATCGGTTGGCACCCAGGATCCGAACGAGCGAACCCTGGGTTGCCGAAGTGGAGCACAAGAACTTAACTGCTGTGCCACTGGGCCGGCCCCTAGTGAAACAATCTTTACTTTCTTGTTGGACATAGTCTATATAATTTAAACTCTTATAGACTACATATTTTTAAAGAAGACAAGTGCCTTTCTCATATCTTAAGGAGTAAACATCCCTATACTATGTTCTACACCAAACTGCTCTCAGGGATCATATTCACTGTTTTTTTAAACTGTTCAATTTGTAATGTATCCAGCACAGTGCCTGAAACGTGGCTGGTGTTCAAAGAATGTGTTTGCTGTACATCATATATTTTTCAATCCAGGTGTTTATCATCATTTATCACTATCTAATCCCTTTGGGTGTCTAGTTAATGTATGTCAATAATCATAATAATCAGAATACCCATAACATAGCTAGCATTCATTTTGTGCTTACTGTGTACCAAGGCAACAGCCTAAGTGCTTTGCACAGCTATTATTTCGTTTATGTCTCAGAACACTCCTAGTATAAAAATATCAACATCTTTTTACAAAAGAGAAGGGTGAGGAATTAGAGAGATTAAATAACTTGTCCAGGGCCATACCAGTCTTAAGTGGAAGGCAAAATTCAGGCCCCAGACCCTTTAATGCCAAAATCTCTTCCCTCAACCATCAGTCAAATGGCTCCCCTCTTTGGGGAAAACATCCTACTCTCCGGGAGCCCACCTCCAAGAGGTAACATGCACTACCTATCTGTTCTTAATATTGAAAGCCTGTCTCTTCTTTCTGGCCTGTGATTTGAGTGGGCATGGCTTACTGGCACTGTCCAATGAAAATATAAAACATGCCACTTGTGTAATTTTTTAAATGTTTTACTAGCCACATTAAAAAAATAGCCAAATAAATATTAATAATATATTTTACTCTAAAATATTCAAAATATTATTATTTCTGCATGTGTCACTAACCACATTTCGTGTACCCAATGGCCACATGTGTCTGGTGACTACCATCTTGGAAGCTGCAGCCTTAACTTCTTCAGATTAGATTATCTAAGGGATTGCCGGTATAATATAAATTACCTTATTACGGATTAAAGAGTTGAAATTAGCACAACATTTAAAATCACAACTATGTTTAATAATAATCCATTAATTTTCATAAAGAATCTTTTAATGAATATTTTACTATAAAATCCATTGATGAAAATAGGAAATCATCTATCCAAATAAATGCTGATCACTGAGGCTAAAAATCCAGATGCCATCTTGAAATGGTGGACTATTAAAACTCACTATGTTTTTACGCATCTTCAGGTTATGCTGATCTGGAGTCCGAAACATGATGAGGCATCATTGTCATTGGGGGTTACACTCAGGATGCCATTGGCTTTGCAACGTTTACAGCTCAAGATTTTCTTGTTTGGTTATCTTCAGAAAGACAAAAAGTCTTCAGACTTTTTGTGCAATTAGCACAGTCAGTGTTGGGGTAAAAGTATTAATAGGAGGATGTTGGTTTTCAGAGAATGTTTTCGGTGGAGAGTAGCAGTTTGGTTATTCATATGCCAGTAATATTGCAAAAATGTCTTATATAATGTAAAAAGTAAGGAAACTTCAGATGGTTTCACTATCTTCAGTTTATCCTTTTGTTATGTGGCTTTTATTAACCCTATCCAAATGCCAGCTCCAACATACTTCACTAAAGCTTTTAGTGAAATGCTGCATGAAATTTTATATATATATATATATATATATATATACACATATTTTTTTTTTTTTTTTTTTTTTTTTTTGGTGAGGAAGACCAGCCCTGAGCTAACATCTGTTGCTAATCCTCCTCTTTTTGCTGAGGAAGACTGGCCCTGGGCTAACATCCGTGCCCATCTTCCTCTACTTTATATGGGACGCTGCCAGAGCATGGCTGACAAGCGGTGTGTCGGCGGGCGCCCGGGATCCGAACTGGCGAACCCTGGGCTGCCAAGCGCAGACTAACCGGTGCGCCACCAGGCTGGCCCCGCAATTTTATATTTTTTAATTATTAAAGACTGCTTTAATTTCAGTCACCTAAATGGCACTTATTATTATGATCTGTTATTGGTTGTAACTACTTAAAACTGAATTACATTGAATATAATTACTACATCATGTTTATTTCCTACGCCAGCTCGCATGTTTTCCATATCCCTTACCTATCCCCTTAATCTGTGAAAGTCAGTAATCAGTTATTTGTCTCTCTATGACTTAAATGCAGGGAAAATGAGGAAGTGGAGCTAATGAATTTTCAAAATGTTAAAGTGAAGATATATTTTCTGTGCTTTAATGTATTATAAATTTGTGATGTAAGGAAAGAATAGGAAAGGGAATTTTTAAAAAAGAAAAAAAATATCTGATTTATGAGGATTATCTTACACTTTAAGGCACTCACTCTCTGGCCTTAAAACTCCTCAACTTTTCCTTCCATCTACTTGTTCCATGGAATTATTTGTAAAATTAAACAAAACAATGCATATAAAGTGCTTGCACGTTTCTGACAACACAAGCATGTCTCAGACTAGTTTTTCTTCCTTCCCCTCCTCCTTATCCTCTTTCTTCTTTTTTTCATAATCGTCATAATAATTATAAAGAATTCTGCCTATTTGCCTAAGATCAGGTTCAGTGGTATGCCACAACTGACTTGCAAGAACCAATATTGTTAAATTTCCAGGAATTTTGTGAGCCTGTTATTAAACATAGCCATTATTAAAAATTAAACTTTATAGACTTATAATTAAACAAATTATGTAAAATACAAATGTAATAAATACTAAAAAGATCTCTCTTCTTAATTATTTTACTACAGTTTATATTATCTATGCTCTCGAAGTTAACTGTGCAAGGTCCTTTGCAGCTGCATGGTATGCATGGTGTGATAGAAACGTGATGTAATGGTGTGCTACCACACATCTCTTCCCAACTCTGCATTCAGTGACATCATGTTGATGGCTTGAAACTGGCCACAGAGGAGTATTTACAGCACAGAAATCAGCAAATGCCACAAATTAAGGCTTTTTCCCCTGTAGAGAGTCATTTGTCAAAAATTTTACCCGAGACAGGAAATATAAAAGATACTCCTGGAGCATCTTGTAGTGCCCGAAAGTAAGAAAGTGCTAAAAAAAGAAAAGAGAAAAAACCCGCAATGATGGAGGTATGTCAAAGTGACACAGGCACTGACTGAAAGAGCTCCCAATCGTCAAAGCTGGAACAGTTTGAGCAATAAAATAAATAAGATAGTATTGTATTATAATACAAAGTATAAAATAAATATTCATGAATCCATACTGATATAAACAAATGATTGAATAAATCAGTCAGTGGGAAAGAATAGACAAATCTCACGTATCGAAGAATTCCAAATAACTTATGTAGACACTCCATCCCTAAGGAGGTGAAACAGAATTCCCTACTCCTTAACTGTGGACTACACATGGTAAGAGGGCAATATAAAAGGGGAAGAAAAAGAATAAGTTTAAAGTAGAGAAACCTGACAAATAGTGCCTCAGCCAGGTGATCAAGGTCAGCATCAACCACGGTAAGTCACGTCTATAGTGTGTACCCTTGATATGATGTGATGAAATGGCCCTTTACTTTTGTGGTCTTCCTCCCAAATCCAATAGTTTAACGATGAGAAAATATCAGACAAATCCCAAATGAAGGACATATCTGACCATTACTCCACATAACTGTCAAGGTTATCAAAAACAAGGAAAGTGTGAGAAACTGTCATACCAAGAGGAGCCTAAGGAGACATGGTGACTAAATGTAAAGTAGTATCCTGGATGGGATCTTGGAGCAGGAAAAGGACATTAGGTAAAAACTAAGAAAATCCAGGTAAAGTATGAATTGTAGTTAATAATAACGTGTCAATATTGATTCATTTATTGTGACAAATGCATCACACTAATGTAAGATATTATTAATAGGGGAAACTGAGTATGTAGTATATGGGAACTCTCTGTACTATCTCCACAATTTTTCTGTAAATCTAAAATCATTCTAAAATAAAATGTTTATTTAAAACAAGAAACATTTACTAACACACAGGCGATCTACCTAGAGTAGATCTAGGTTCTACCCTAGATATCACCTAGAGACGTTCTACCCAGTGCTAACAGCTCAGTAACTCCAGCCATACATCAAGCCATTTTGTTGATATGCCACTGGACACTGGCTTATCCCTCAAATATCTCACGCTGGGAGGACAAAAAGGAACCTTGATGAACCAGGTGATACTTGTTATTAATTTCTGTTAAACAAAATACACACCACATCCCATAGTTTGAATTCTTGTCAAATCACTATTAATTTGGAATATGTAAGCCCAGGATGGCAGATAAGAAACAGACTTTTAGTGCATCTATTTGGATGTACAGATTAAAATTCCCTGCCTTTGACCTACACTTTGCTTGATACGGCAAGAATAGAGTTCTAAACCAGGGGCGCAGACTCAAAACCTTCAGGATTCCACTGGTAAATGAGTGGATTGACTGGGGTGAAAGATAATAGGGCATGGTGGAGCCTTTCATCAGACTAGAGCACACGCTCAACCTCAAAGCATTCAAATCAAATATTTGTTAAAATGACTTTGCAGGCCAAGCTAAATTTGTCTCTGTTTTGGCAGGAACCTCTGCTCTAAATCGTCAATTAAATTCCAAAGGAACTCCTTTAACAGTCTTGAGTGAAATCATTATGTTTTATTTTGTTCACAGTCTGTATAGAAATGTAGATCCTGAGGAATTTTAATATATACCAGTAAATTTTTCTAATTTAAAAATAAAGTTTGTTCAACGTGTTGATAAGTAATGTATATTTTACACCAACTGGCAATAAGGAAATAAGCCACTTTCTAGTATCCTTGTCAAATTCTATCTCTAAAGTATATATTTTAAAAAGTTCATTACTACAATTTAGGATATTTTCCGTTTCATATTATTAGAAAATCAATTTTCCTGTTTGTTTTTTAAGTTCAGAGCTCTTAGGAGACTATATCTTCAAATAATACACTCATAAGATTTCTTTTGCCAGAAAGTCTTAAAAATAATGAATCCACCATTTCCTTAACACCCAAGCACACACCTATTGTTTTTCTCTCATAGAAATTCTATTATTAAAATTAGTCAAGGACAATGGGTGAGCTAAATATAAGCCACTATTAGGGAAGACTAGAATTAAGAATTCCAACCACGGCTTAATAGAAACATATTCAAAAAATAAGAAAATTAATGGACTAGATTCCTTTGGGCTAAAAGATTTCCTGTTATAGAAGCTGCAGAGAAATAATGATGTAATTCTCATGTAAAAATAAATCCCTATTAATGCTTCTGTTGGGCAAGATTCTTTGTGTTTGGGAGCACTAATGCTAAGGTATCATTTTTTCCTTACCTCAAGATAATATCTTTTTATGTTTCTTAGCATTTTAAGATGGCCTTATAATGCACTAAAAAATGACCAGTGACCTCCTTGTTACTAAATCCAATAGATAAAGTTCAGTTCTTATCATACTTTGCTCACAGCAGTATTTGATGGTGTTGAGTTTTATTTCCTTCTTCAAATGCACAAATCCTGAACTCTCACTTGTAATTTGCCTCCTACCTCTTTGCCTTCTGTCACCATTAAGCTTCATGGCTTTTTTTCTTCTTGGCCTTCTCTCCATACTTGTGTTCTTAAAGCTCTCTTCTACTCTCTCCCTCCACATGGCCAGATGAATTCATCCATTTTTGAGGCTGTCCAACAAAAATATCTTTAAACATTGAAATTGATTTTTGAGTTTCCTGTGACCAAAGGTTCGAAGAGTTAAAATATTTATTCTGAATTGGACTAGTGACACACCTATTAGTAGTAAATACTCAATCAAAACAAAATATACTGGACGTTTTGATAGTACATATCCAACTTAAAAAATTAATAATTTATTGGAAATTCATCCCTTAAATATGTGGATGGTACTGCTTTTCTTTCTATAGATATAAAAGCTAAGAAGCTTCATTCTCACAGAGAAGTAGCTGGAATGGAAGAAATTTTATTAGTTCAAAGTCGCTCAGTTATTTGAACTCCTGAGTCACCTGACAGCAATCACGTTGTGATCTAGCATAAAACATTAAAGATTTATAGTTGGCAATTTGATTAGACTTCTTTCAGTTTTGTTGAATGCAAAGAATTAAAGCTACCTGACCTGCAAGGCAGTTATTATTTTCTCATTAGAGTCATTTAATTTTTCAGTTTCTTGGAAGTTGTTCAAAAAGTTTTTTACCAGGACTTATTCAATGATAATTTTATTTGTTATGCTTTAGCTGGAAGGCACATTGTTTGTGGAGTGCAATTGTGTATTGCAGGAGCATTCAGGCCAATTTTTAATACTCTAGGTTATCTAGAAGGACCTTATGAAGGTATGCCACATAGGCCAGCAGTAGGGACATTCAAGCATTATTACTTTTAGGTAGATTTTTAATACTATTTCATGGTTGACAATCATTATGTTTATAATGATATTTTAACAAAATTAAAACATTATATCAACGTGCAAGGGGGAGGAATTAATCATAATGAAATAAAATAGATTTTCCAAAGCTTAAGGACATTATGTCTTAAATTGAATTTTGGGAACAGTTTTGTCCTAAAGTATATTTACAAAGATTATTCCACTTTTCAAAATAAAATGTAGTCTAATTTGTTGAAATTAGCAGCCAGAAAAGGAAGGTATTGACCCACTGGTACATGAGGGCTTTAAGATCCTGTTAATGACTTTAAAAAATGTATTATTTAAAATAAAATCCACAATGTTCAGATTAAGCTAATCTACATCTAATATGCATTTAGTTCGAAAGAGCAGAGAAGCAGAGAAGAGTTTGACAAGTAACAATGAGAAGGAAGCTTTCATTTGAATGAAAAATGAGAATGGATTTATAGCTTCCAATAAATCTCTTGGCAAACTTTAATGAAACTCTATCTTAAATGAGTCTGAATAAATGTTCAAGAATATTTCAAGCTTTGACTAGCCTCTTTTATAAGTTTTCTTTTGTTTGAAAATGTAACATTGATCTATCGGAAATAAAAATAGGATTTTTAACTTCTTCATGCTTAATATTATGCGAAACATGCAAGACACCGATGTATGAGAGTTCTACCCAAGCATTTTTTTAAATGAGAATGCAGAGAGGATCTGCTTCTCAGAGATTGGGTATTTACTCTCTGCTTTATACAAGTCTTGGAAAGTCTCATTCTAAGGTAGATGGGCAAGGCACAGAACATTGCCGTGGGTTTGTCACCAGGAGAAAATAAGGGCCTGCTGGCTTCTTACTCATTCTCTCCCTCAGGAGTAATACATTTTTAGAAAGTCTAAGGGAAGCAGCAAGGTCTTTATATGATAATTGTCATCATTCCCTCTGCCCCACTACACAATACATTGAAATTTAGAACACCCCAACATAGGTCATAATGCCCCAGTTCTCCATCCACCATGGGGCCATAAAAAAAAGTGCTTTCCTTTTTAGGAAAACAAATTTAGGGAACTGAGGATTTTAAAATAAATCCCTTAATATTTACCACATGTTCATATGCTTTCAAAGTCTATTCTGCCAGCAATATGCAAATCATGTTTGCAGACCACTGTTCTAATATTACTACTATGGTTTATGAACAAGGCCATCTCTTTCCCGTGGCTATATAAAAGCACAAGCTGTTCTCTCTGCTTTAAAAACCAATCACTTCACCCTTTTAGCTCACATTTCTTCTCAGTGTGGAAACAGTTTCTTACCCTGGGGCAAGAGGAGTGGGAGTGTTAGTCAATTTCATCTTCCTCAGTGTTCTCAATATTCTTTGCACATAAATTTATATGTGGTTACCATTACTATACTATAATATTTGGGTATATGTCTCTAAATTAGGTCTGGACCCAATTCCACTGTGGGTGGGGGAATGTTTCCCCCACACACCACCAAGCAATTCTTCAGACACCAGCTGCGTGTCCTACAATTCAACTCAATTCTGTTACTCTCTACCCGGAGATAAGCATCAGATTCCACAGATTGAGGGTTCAGTCCCACAAGACTCCCCACTTCTGCACTTAGATTCTAGTTGTAAGCCCAGGTCGTTACCTATGCTTCTGACCAACTTGCTACAAATTAAAGGTTCCCACCACCCACTTCTTGTACTTCAGAAGCCAGTCACAAGTCTAGGCTGTTACGTGTACTTCTGACCAACCGGCTATAAATCAGAGGTTCCCAGGACCCCCTCCTTGGATTTGATTAATTTGCTAAAATGGCTAACACAACTCAGAGGAACATTTTACTAAACTAGATTATCGGTTTATTATAAAAGGATATAACTCAGGAACCACCAGAGGGAAGAGATACATATGGTAAGCTATGGGGGAAGGGGCACAGAGCTTCCACGCCTTCTCTGAAGGCACCACTCTACCCACATCTCCATGTGTTCACCAACCCAGAAGTTTCTGAACCCAGTCCTTTTGGGTTTTTATGGAGGCTTCATTACATAGGCATGACTGATTAAATCATTGGCCATTGGGGGTTGTTTCAACCTCCAGCCCCCTCTTCCCTTCCCAGAAGTGAGTGAGGTGAGACCGAAAGTTCCAACCATCTAATCATATAGTTGGTTCCCTTGGCAACAAGTCCCCGTGGGTAGGTGTGGTACAAATGTCACCTCATTAACACAATAAAAGACATCTTTATGGCTCTCTTAACTTAAGAAATTCAAGGAGTTTTAGGAACTTTGAGCCAGGAACTGTGGACAAAGACCAAATATGTATTTCTTGTTATAAATCACAATATCACAGTCTCTCTCCTCCATTAGATTCAGAAATTTTCTATTGGGGAAACTGAATAACATGTATTCCTAGCCCCAACATTTTTCACAATACCTGTCTTAATATTAATGTTCAATAGATTAATATTGGCTGCATGAGTGGTCATGGCCACTAGCATAGCCCCTAGAGTAATCCAGTTAAATTGGTCATCAATAAAAGAATCTCTTTCAAAGCATTCTAATGTATGGTTACCCAATTTTTGCCCCAAAGTATTCAGATATAGTTATGTTACCACTTCTTGTGACAGTCCTTTCAGTCATTACTGTATTTATTTAGGACCCAAGTGGGCCTCAGTGTAACTTCAACAATGTGTCTAAGTTCTCCCATCTGGAGAAACAAAATGTGCAGACCGGTACTTTCTCATAGCACTTGTATTTTCTTCTCTGTTTTGAAAAACAGTTATTTTAAGTTAAATCTACCTTACTTATTTCAAATATTTCAAATATGACGTGGTTATCAAATGCTTAACAATTCTGGACAACTGCTTCTATGTCTTTTTTCAAATAGCTCTTTTGAAATGTGGCAAAATAATTGAAAACATTACTTTGATATAAAGTGATCAGCTTAAAGCATACTGGTTACATGGCCTCCATAATTTTGATTTATTAATTCTATTATATGACCAAATGACAAACATTGAACTAATATTACTTATTGCTTAAAATGCTATCACATCTTAACTACATCATCTGTGCCTGTTCTGATGCCCTTTATTTATTTATTTATTTATTTTTATTTTTATTTTTTTTGTGAGGAAGACCAGCCCTGAGCTAACATCCGTTGCTAATCCTCCTCTTTTTGCTGAGGAAGACTGGCCCTGGGCTAACATCGTGCCCATCTTTCCTCCACTTTATATGGGACGCCGCCACGGCATGGCTGACGAGCAGTGCGTCCGCGGGCGCTCGGGATCCAAACCCGCGAACCCCGGGCTGCCAAGCGCGAACTAAACTGCTGCGCCACCGGGCGGCCCCTGATGCCCTTTAAATTAAAATGTTGGAGCCTTTTTAGAACTATAGGGGAGAAAAATTTTTTCTTTTTTCCCTTCTATGTTCTTTGGCTGGTCTAATAATTAAATTGACATAAGACAGATTAACAGGAGAAAAAAAACCAAACTTAACTTTGTACATATGGGAAACCAAAAGATATGAGGCTCCCAGATAGTCAGGCAGTTGAGGTTTATGTGTCATCCTGAGCTAAGGAGAAGCAGGTAGGGGTCTGGACTTCAACGGCGAGGGGAAGACAATTTACTGGAAGATGAGAAGAGCAAATGTTCGGTAAACAAATCTTTGCCGTGCCATGCAGATAAGTCTTTCTGATGCAAGAAGTTTTCTCTGGTAATAGCTCTCTTCTTGGTATATGCCCCCTGTCTAAATTCTTTTAGGCAGTTAAAGGAGAGGTTAAAAAAAAAAAACACAAACTCTTCCTGAGTCTGTTAGGCCTTGATTGCCTTCAGCTCAAAATAATCCACATGCTGAAGTGACATATTTTGGGGTCACATATTCTGCTCCCCCTCAAACCAAACCCTCCTTTGATCCACAAGCCCTGGTAACTATTGATCAGTTTCTCTTCCTATAGTTTTGCCTATTCCCAAAGGGCACACAATTGGAATTATACAGGATTTAGCCCTTTGAGTCCGGCTTCTTTCTTAGCATAATACATGTGAAATTTATCCAGCTTGTTTCCTCTATCAGTAATTTGTATCTTCCCATTGTTGAGTAGCATTCCGTGTATGGCTATACCACAGTTTATTAAGTTACCAGCCAAAGGAAATTTGAATTATTTCCAATTTTTGATGATTATAAATAAAGCTGTTATAAACACCCACACATAGGTTTTTCTGTGAACATGTTTCATTTCACTAGGATAAATCCTTAAAGTAGGATTGATGGGTTATGTAAGTGGATATTTAATTTTACAAGAAACGCTAAGCTGTTTTCCATTTTTCATTTCCACCAGCAATGTTTGAGAATTTTAGTTGTTCAACTGGAAAATTCTAGTTGCAGAGCATCCTCATCAGCACTTGGTATTGTCAGGTTTTTATTTTATTAATTGTATTATAGTTATTCTAATATGTGGATAGTGGTCTCTCACTGATTTTAATCTATATTTTCTTAATGTTTAATGCTGTGCAGTATCTGTTCTAGTGCTTATTTGCCATTCATATGTCTTTTTGTCTGTTCACATCTCTTGTCTATTTATTAATTGAGTGGTTGGTTTTCTTAAGAAGTTTTGAGACTTCTTTATATATTCTGGATATATATGTACTTTTTTTCAAATATGCACTTTGCAAATATTTTCTCAGATTCTGCAGTTTGTATATTCATTTTTTGGACAGTGTCTTTCAAAGAGAAATTTTTAAGTTTCCATGAAGTCCATTTTATAAATTTATCATGTTTCTTTCTTTTTGGATTGTGCTTTTGGTGTCATATCCAAGAAACAATTTTTTCCTTCATTTCCTTAAGAGTTTGTACAGTTCGTGTTTACATTCAGGTCTATGATCCATGGATGGTGTTTCATTATTTTTGCATACGAATGTCCAATGTCCAGGACCATCTATTAAAAACTATTTTTAGCCTTTGAATTGCATTTGTCAAAGATTTGCCTTTATCAAAAATTGCTTGACCACATACATGAAGCGTTTATTTTGAACTCTTTATTCTGTTACATTTATCTACGTGTCCTTCCTTTTGCCAATATCATGCTATCTTGATTACTATAGCTTTAGGATAAGTATTGATATCTGTTGATGTCGTCCCACCACCTTTGTTATTTATCAAAATTGTTTTTAGCTATTCTAGATGATTTGTTTTTTCATACAAATTTTAGCATCCACTTCAAAATTTCTGCAAACATTTGTTTGCTGGGATTACATTGTATCTATAGATCAGTTTGGGGAGAAATTATAATATGAGTCTTCTATACATAAAACAGTACATCACATATTTAGGTCTCCTTTGCTTTCTTACATCAGTATTTTGTTATGAAAAGCACATACATTTTACAACGGATTTGTAGATTAATACCTAAGTATTTCACATTATTCTATGCTATTGTAGAAAGTAATATTTTTTCCATTTTTCCATTTCCAGTTGTTCATTGCTAGTACATAAAAATACATTGATTTTTTTATATTAACTTTGTATTTTACTACCTTGGTATAACCACTAATTAATTCTAATAGCTTTTTTGTAGCCTTATTGGGATTAACTACATAGGAGGTCATATCATCGGTCAGTAGAGGTAGTTTTACTTCTGCCTTTTATTTCTTTTATCCATGCCTCCTTGCATTGACTAGACCCTCCAGTAAAATGTTGAATAGGAGTGATAAGTATGGGCAAGATACAAGACTAATACTCAAACATCAATGTACAAGCAACAATTAGAAAATTTTTTTATAATCTAACTTGCAATAGCTTTAATGTCCCACTGCTGCATTATTTCTTTGATAATTTCTTCCCTTCTATTCTGGTCTTCTTTTTTGTAACGTCTATCTTTCAGATATGAGTCTTCTTGGCATCATTCTTTGTTTATTACCTATCTTTTACTGTTTTCTTTGTGTATGATTTCAATATCTATATACTTTTTCAGTATTATGTTTTAAACTTTCTATTCCTTTTTTAACTTTGACAATCCTATCCTTAATCTTCAGTAGATTTATTTTTTTGTGACTTTTTTTTTCTCCTTTACATTCTTTTCTTTTCCCTATATAATCTGTGCTTTCTTTGGGGAACTTTTTGTTTACTTGCTTGTTTGGGGTTTTTTCATTTATGGAACTAACATTCTTTCATTCTTTATTGTCCATACATAAAAATGTGTCAGTAGGAGCTCTGACAGGGAGATCAGTGTAGATAGGCAACACTGGCCATTTTACTTGATGCTCGTCAATACCAAGCTATGAAGGAGTCTGTTCTTGAGCTTCAACACTCATTCTAGTTGCCCTGGGTTCTCCAGATAGTGAGTTATATCTCTTTAAAGAGAAATGCCATTTTGCTTTCGTTTGGGTTCTAAATGAATGACTATATTACGTAAGTTCTGCATGGTGTAGGGAAAGACTTTTGCATTATTTTCAAATACAGACTCGCAAACACTCATTCTGTTTTCAGCCCATGACTTACTGTCCGCCTCTATAATACCTGCTGTCTCTAACTCCAGAGTATCTCCATAAATTTTTCTGGATAGACTGACTCCTGCCTCAACTGCTACCATCTCCTCACATAATTCTAGGTCCCGAATTCCTCTGCTCAGTCACCACCCATCTGTTCTGTTTGACATTTTATGTTTTCTGATGGCTCTCCTTCCTACTGCTTCATTGTGATGGTCTTATATATATTGTTAATTCCTTAACTATCTTCTTTAATGAGGCCTTAGAGAAAAGATAAATGTGTAAATTTGGTCCCATTATGAACCAGGTGCTACAGATCACAGTATTTCTAAACTTATAATTAAAATAAAAGAGGAGAAAAAAACTTGAAAGTATTCTTACATGGGTTTCTCTACCCATTGGGAAAAATAAGTTGAAAAGTTTTGTAACCCTAAGTTATCATAGTAAATGTTAAACAGTGACATTATGGATGAAAATATTACCCTTTGTCTCTTATAATGGCTTCAAACAATATATTTTTGGTATTAAAATATATTTTTATAGTTTTTTAAAGTATATGATTTCATTCATATATGCTAATTGGAAAACTGTGACAATTATCTAAAAAATACAAAAGTTTAAAAATATTACCTTTGCCTTAAAAATGCAGATAATATGAGTATCTTTTAAAATGAGTTGTGTTTGAGTATCTGGCAGAATTTTACTTTACATCATAAATGTTGGAATATGGACTTAGGTTTTGAGTTAAACACTCATTGGAACTTCTGAATGAAAATTTTTGCAGGATATAGTCATATTTTTTAACATAACATGTACTTATAAATGTTAATAGTCAATATCTTTGTGGAAATGGTAAAATATTTAAGTCAGAATTGCTCACAACTTATACTATAGGCTATGTAAGACTATCTTGTAGATAGTTGTTAGAAATATCTTGTAGATAGTTGATATGCAAACATATAATATATTATTCTGGATCAGATCAATTATTTAATTAATCCATTATTTAGCTTTTGTAAATGGTTTTAAAATAAATTTTATAGAAAATCCTTTTTAACCATGTGTCTTATCTCCTTTGGTAATGGAACTCTGAGCATCTGAAGAAAACCACTGATTAACTCTGTACTCAGGAAAACATACATATGCCAAATACACATTCAGACAATCAAAGGATATTTATGGCTAATGTTCATGTTGAATTCCCTATTTTTTGTGTGTGTGTGAGTAAGATTAGCCTTGAGCTAACATCCACTGCCAATCTCCCTCTTTTTGCTGAGGATGATTGGCCCTGGGCTAACATCTGTGCCCATCTTCTTCTACTTTATGTGGGATGCCTGCTACAGCATGGCTTGACAGGTGGCACATAGGTCCACGCCCGGGATCTGAACCTGCAAACCCGAGGCAGCGGAAGAGGAGCGTGCAAACCTAACCATTATGCCACCGGGCCGGCCCCTAATTTCCCTATTTTTTGACACCAAACTCAAAGGAAAAGAAAACATTTCCACTTCACTGAATATATTATCTTAGTCATTTTAAAATCTGCAGATATTTTTGGCTTTGGCTCAAATTGGGAGAAACTTGTATTATATGTATTAATTGAGATGTGCATCTAAGATAATGCTGATGGTGATTGTGATTGTTGTTATCATTTGAGTATTTTTCTTTGAGTACATGAGTCAGCTGTGTATATTCTTGTGAAAATTCTTGTATGTGCAATGTGAAAGTTAAAGAGTGGGAAAAGGGACACAAAGTAACTTACTTCTTCCTCTCATTGTTCTTTAATTTTACTTTATTGTCAGTCTTCACCTGTTTGAATGCTGTAGGACAGGTCTGAGTTTTATTTAATACATATATCTATTAAGAAAATCAGTTTTATTTTTCAGCAGTGGAACATTTTTACCTTCTCAAAAGTTTGCAAAGCTTTATAAAAAGAGAAAAATGAATTGTTTTATGTGATCCCTTTTGATTGTTAGTAATAACTCTCATTAATATTAATTCTTATATTGTCATTTGCATGTCTCATTTTTAAGTGATTTACTACATAAGCAATCAGCAAATACTTCATAAAGGAATGAATGAAATGATGGAGGAAAATAGTTTGGAATAGCACTGGAGTTGTTACCTCAGTTCCACAGATAGGTAAACATCCATAAAGAAGATAAGAACAGAGGCATGTGCCATATATGGTTTTGGTTTAATTTTCATTTTCATTACTTTATGGTCATATTTTATAAGTTGCTTGATGTCTACTAAAATTTAGTGGGTTATCCAAGACAGACATTCTGTCTTATGATTCTCAATTTTGGATTTTGTTTTGCTTTGTTCTATTTTAATCTCACTGGGGAACCCTGTCCCTGGGGGAGCTAATTCAGGGAATGTAAAGGAAAACCTCCAAACAGCATTGATTCCTTCATTTAATGAATATTTATTAATTATCTTCTGCATGAGAATCACTGTACTAGGCCTACTTAATATGCATGCATTTATGAAACTATAGTAACTGACACTACAGTCATTGAGGTGCACAAAAAATGTTATAAAAATACAGTGGAGAGATTATCTCTTCAAAGAGGTTTAAAAAGAGCATAGAGCATCCCAAGTGAGTTTTATTGATGATTAAGAATATATATATATATATAACTTGGTGCACTGGGTTTTCTGTTCAAACATAGGCTCAGTTTCGGATATCTTTTGATGGCAGGCTCTTTTTAGGGAAGTACCTAGTACATTATGTGTGCCCATCAAACTTGTTTATTTCTTCTACCCACTTCCTGTGATATGGCTGTTCACAAAGGCCAGACAGAGACCTTGGAAAATGCAGCAAAAATTTCCTAAATCAAAACATGACAATTTATATTTGGAATTAATAAACACCAAAGGTGCCAACCCTGCTCATTCATTTCAGTTCAAAGCAGGGAGATATAGCCACTTATCTTAACCTTTTGTACAACGAAGAAACAATTGAAATATTACCCCCAAAATGTTTATTTTTGAAATAACATTGAAATACATTCTGTGAGGAAAATAGTCTGTCAGCGCACTGGCAAGGGCAAGCCCTCCATGAATGGGAACTGTCAATACTCTGCCTGCAGTGACATCACTGAGTGTGACATTTGAAATAAATTCAGTAAAAGAAAAATAATGACAGGACATTCCAAGAGCCTTTGCACTGTGTGTCTAAAAGGCTTTCAAGAGCACTGAACAATTATAGCTTTTTTTATAATGTATATTATCAAATATACTTAAAACTATCCTAAAATATTGTTAGCATATTAGTTATTGCTCCAAGCTTGTGAATAATCGCACAACAGACCTTTTATATAGTTTTTATTATTTTGTCCTGCTATTCATATACAAATTGAGAGCCAAAATGCTTTCAAGCATTATCAAACATCCACACATTTATTTCCCCCAAAACTAAAACAAAGTGGAGTAATGATAAAGAAGAGTAAAATGGCAAAATTGAAAACCAGAGACTTGAGTTGTTGTTTATGCGCAAGTCCATCTTTATTTAAAGCATGTATTTTAAAATCAGCTCTTTATTTTGGAATAATTTTAGATTTACAGAAAAGTTGCAAAGATTTTACAGAGAGGTTCTGCACACCTTCAACTAGTTTACCCTCATGTTACCCTCTTATATAATCATGGTGCCTTTGTCCAGATTAAGAAATTAATATCAGTACATTACTACTAACTAACCTAAAGACATTACAGTAGTCTTCCCTCATCCACGGGGGATATGTTCCAAGACCCCCAGTGGATGCCTGAAAGTACAAATAGTACCAAACCCTATATATACTATGTTTTTTCCGACGCATACATACCTATGATAAAGTTTAATTTATAAATTAAACACCGTCAGAGATTAACAAAAATCATAATAAAATAGAACAATTATAACAATATACTGTAATAAAAGTTATGTGGAGGTGGTTTCTCTCTCTCAAAATATCTTATTGTGCTGTATTCACTCTTCTTGTGATGATGTGAGATGATACAATGCCTACATGATGAGATGAAGTGAGGTGAATGATGTAGGCATTGTGAGGTAGCATTAGGCCACTACTGACTTTCTGAAGATATGTCAGAAGGAGGATCATCTGCTTTGAGTGATCCTGGACCATTGAGCCACGACAACGTCAGTGGTTGGATGTCAGGAGTAGATGATGTCAATGTTTGGGGATCCTCAATAGTTGAAGGTTTTCTTGCCAAAAACTTTTGGAAGAATATTGTAATTGGAAGCTGTTGTCTGAAATTTTCCATTTAATATTTTCGGACTGCGGTTGACCAAGGGCAACTAAAACCGCGCAGAGAAACAGCAGAGGTGGGGGAGGGGGTCCTGTACTTGGATTTCAATAGTTTTCCACCAACATCCTTTCTCTGTTCCAGCATCCAATCCAGGGCACCACATTGCTTTTAGTTGTCATGTCTCATTAGTCTCCTCTGATTAGTGGCAGTTTCTAAGTCTGTCCTTGTTTTTCATGATCTTAACAGTTTTGAAGAGTCAAGCAAGTTTCCTTGTTTTTATGAGCTTAACAGTTTGAGGAGTCAAGTTTGTAGAATGTGCCTCAATTTGGAATTGTCTGGTGTCTTTTTCATGATTAGACTGGGTTTATAAGTACTCTTCTCACATCCTAGTAGGGCTAAATGACGTCACCGATGATGTCACACTTGGTTAAGTTAGTGTCTGCTGGTTTTCTCCAGTGCAAAGTTACTATTTTCCCTTTTCATGCTTTGTTTTTTGGAAGCAAGTCACTAATTCCAACCTGTAAAACATATTTTAAATATGAGCATCTTGAATATTCAAAGAATTTCCCTGATATTGGGCAGAAGGTTCAGTATATTCACTACCATCTTCATATGCAAAAGGAGTGCAAAAACGCATCTAAAATTCTCGAAAGTTAAGATATTTTACAAAAGCAAAGAAAAACTAGAATTTTGTTTGTATCCCTTCTTTTTTGTCATTATTAATTTCTCAGGTTTTTCCCACTCTTCTGGTGAGTTTACCAATAAATCAGAAACTCTTAATAGTTCTAGGATTTAGCACTCAGCATCCCTGTCTAACAGAGTGCCTGTCACACAGTAAACTAAATAAATGAATACTTTTACCATTCATTCATTCACTTGGGGCACTACTGGGCCTGTGCAATGAATAGTGCAGTAAATAAATCATTCTGGGGAGGAAATGAAAAAAAAATTAAATAGAAGAGCATTCTGTACTATAAAAGACTACATATATTTTTATTTATTGGAACAGATGTGTCATGAATAAAAAGCAGTATAAGTTTGAACAGCCTATGCAAGATGCTTCTATGGCTAAGTTTGCTTACTCAATGCTCTTGGCAAATTTCTGAGAATATGATAAAGAAAATTACTAAAACTTTATGGAAGTTATCATATATATTTTCAATCATAAATCACCCAAAGGTGATTTATTATATAGGATGGACTAATGGTAATTCATTAGTTTAGTGATTTGACATTGTATTCCATTTTCATGATTTCTTAATGAAAACTTTGTCTATTTAAATTAAATCTGTCTTTAAAATAATTGGTTAATAGAATCGGGTAAGATGCATTAATGATCTGTAAGATTTCTTGACTCAGGATTCTAGTAGCATCACAAAAAGAATACGATGTCCTAACTGATCTCAGTAGTAACACATGTGACTAATGATAGATCTCATTCATTTCTATAGTTTGACATGTAACACTTGTTCACAGCATTGAATTGCAACTGTTCAAATATATATGAATACCATTCCTCAATCAAGTAAAAAAACAAATATCAAAGAAAAAACTTCCAGAAGGTTTGCAGTCCTTTCTTGCTTTGATAATTAAGATACTAAAATTCCAAAAATATTACTATAATGCAATCTAGTGCTTCATTAAGTGAACTAGAATGTGTGCTGGAAAGGAGAAGTCATAGTCTGTCAACACACTCTGCTTTATTCAGATCACATCTAAAATATCATGTTATGGCTTATGGTCATTATAAGAGGAGAACATAAAGTGATTGTCAAACTTCTGTTCAGTCCACACTCTCCTTTTTCTGAAAACACTCATCCCCACCTTCAAACCATAGGTGAATTCCTGTTGTCAAGCTAATTGACTGAGTCAGTAGACATCAATTTGTAGTCTAGGCTGAGATAATTATATGGTTCCTCTGGGAATTTGGTATTAGGACACAAAGACTAGTTCATTTGTTGGTCAGTTCAACAAGCACGTGATGTAAAGCGGAGTCTGAGTGAACCGGGCTGGTCCATGAGCATGAGGACCAGAGAAATCAGCTCTTCAGAGTAAAAGGAGACTAAATCCAATCCGAGAGAGAAGCAGAGATGAAAAAAATCCCAGTAGTGAGATAAAGACACATAGAGGGCATAGATGCCTCTATTCCTGGTGGCTCTTACTTCCTGTTACAATCTATTGGGGAACTTGTCTGCCCTTCCCTTGGAGTCCTTGACATATCCCTACAACTTTCCAAAAAGTCTCCTCTTTTTCTGTTTAATTAGATTTTTTTTTTTTTTTTTTGCTACTAAAACTTTGCAGGGGAAAACTGGACAAATTCACTTATCCTCCAAACAGTGGAAGTTGTATAAATCAGAGGGCAAGAAGAGAGGAGAGAATGTGATAACTGTACTCTAGTGGCTAAAAGGCTTTCATATGTTGCTCCAGATTTTTTTTTTTTTAATTGAACCAAGAGATGGAAGTCCCAGGTAGAGAAATAGAGAAATTCAGTCTGAAAATAATGTAAAAATATGCCAGAAAATTTCAGAAAAATACAGTCATTAAAAAAAGTAGGGGCCGGCTCAGTGGTGTAGTGGTTAAGTTTGCTCATTCCACTTCAGCTGCCTGGGGTTCGCCAGTTCAGATCCTGGGCGTGGACTTACTCACCGCTCATCAACCCATGCTGAGGCCGTGTCCTACATAGAAGAGCTACAACTCTACAACTACGATACTCAACTATGTACGGAGGCTTTGGGGAGAAAAGAAGAGGAAGATTGGCAATAGATGTTAGTGCAGAGCCAATCTTCCTCAAAAAAAAAAAATCCTTAGAAAAATAATCAGAAGAGCTTCCTCATGCTCTCCATATTTGTTCCTCACCAGGAGTCTTCCAGAAAGGGATGCATGTACCCACACTAGAATGTTTTACATTGAGTGAGAAGTTTGCCTGGGTGCCCTCTAAGTATGCTATGATTGTAAGTGATAATGAAATGATGAACCTATATTGGCTATTCCTGGAAGATGTTTAATGATGCTGCATATGAAATGTCATGATACTATAAAAATGAGGAATCTATTTTTGGTTCAGACTTACAAGCAAGAAGAGATCCTTCTCTCCAAAAGGATACTTTCCATTGTAGCTGAACAGAGAAAATACATTAATTAGAACAAAGCTTGCTCATAATAAAACACCGTGGTCACAGAGCCAGAGCTGAAACATGGTGTGGTCATTTCTGGAATGGACAAGTAAAACTTGAGTTCTATAAACCCGTCCTTAAGCAAATCCTAAGAATTACCTGATACAGTAATAATGGCCATGAAGAATGAAGTATCTATTTAAGTCAAGTCTAGAGTTTATACAGATTAAGTTCATTGTGGAAACCCCTACACTTCCCCAGAAGAGAATCCAGAGACTCTTCACCTAGCTGTTTCAATTAAGGACTGTCATTGATGCCTTGGTGTAGAATGCCTTGATGCTAATAAGAGAATCCATTGGGTATTCTTTGTAACTTGAGTTTATTAGGATGTATACTAACGTGTATATAGCTTTTCTTATATAAAATAGGTTTTGTCCATCTACTTAAGTCTTCACAGAGTCCAAAATCAATGAGTCATTCTAAGTTTTGTTTTAAATACTAACAATTCTGGTCACCAATTCCGATGTGTGTTTGGAGGGATTTTCCTACACCACCAGGGAGTTCTCCAACACCAGCTGGGTGTCCTACAGTTCAACTCAATTTCTGACACTGTCTACCTGAAGATAGTGTCAGATCCCCCAGGTTAAGAGCTCTGTCCTACAAGACTCCCCACCACCACCACCACAACCTTCAGACCCCAATTGCAAGTCCAGGTTGTTACCTATGCTGCTGACCAACCTGCTATAGATTGGAGATTCCAACGACTCCCTCCATGGTTCTATTAATTTTCTAGAGTGGCTCACAGGACTCAGAGAAACATTTTACTTCCTAGATCACTGCTTTATTATAAAAAGATATATAACTCAGGGATAGCCAGATGGAAGAGATGCATAAGACAACAGGGAAATGGCTCAGACCTTCCATGCGTCACTCTCTGAGCACCTTCATGTGTTCGTCAACCTGGAAGCTCCCCAAACCCCATCTTTTTGGGTTTTTATGGAGGCCTCATTACATAGTCACGGTTGATTAAATCATTGGCCATTGGCGATTGATTCAATTTTCAGCCCCCTTTTCCCTCCTCTGAGGTGAGGGTGGGGGTGATGGGACTGAAAGTTCCAACCCTCTAATCACATGGTCAGCTCCATTGGCAACTAGCCCCCATCCATAGGTGCCGTCCAAATATCACCTCATTAACACAATAAGATATTTAACTTCCCTAAGCTGTGACAGATTTGATGTGACCATGTTAATAATTTTTTTGTGTGTGTGAGGAAGATTAGCCCTGAGTTAACGTCCTTTGCCAATCCTCCTCTTTTTGCTGAGGAAGACTGGCCCTGGGCTAACACCCATGCCCATCTTCCTCTACTTTATATGGGACGCCGCCACAGTATGGTTTGACAAGCGGTGACAGTCCGCGCCCAGGATCCGAACTTTCGAACCCCGGGTCACCGAAGTGGAGGGCGTGAGCTTAACCACTATGCCACCAGGTTGGCCCAATAACCATTTTTTTATATATTAAGGGAGAGATGTTTTGTTCAAATTTCTGGGAAAAAAAGGTTTGATCCTGTGAATGGGTTGGAGAGTATCAGTGGCTTCAAAATCACTGATTCAAAAAGCCAAAGAAGAATAGGGCATTTCAGGTGCATGATGCATACAGATATCAGGTTACATTTAAATAACAAAATCTCAGTGAGAAGGGACTAAGTGGTTTAATGCCTCCTATAATTAATCATCTATTGACCAAAGAACTTCTACTGATCCTGGTGAGATTCCTAACTTATAGCCTTAAGGTCTCAACTTTTCAGTACTCAAAATTTTTGTGCACTTCAAACTCTGATAATTGCTTTTCTTTCTAAATCAAATATCATTGCCTTAAGTACCCTGTGACAGCACCAGATAACAAACAGGAAGTGTGATAGAAACAAGTATTTATTTAGTTCCTCACTTGCTCTAGGCTGTAGTCTTGGCACAGAATTCTAGAATGCCCTTTGCAAGGTGAACATAGACTTCAGCTCTTAGGATTTGATAGTTAATGAACAGGATTTGATAGTAAATAATATTACTTATTAACTTTAAATTGATATTAATTCTTCATGTTATTGGTTTTTAAATGTTTACAATTATCTCTTCTCAATAAAAAAAGTATTGGCAATTTAGTATGTCATTCATTCTCAAACTTAACACAAATTTGTTTACATAAAATAAAATGTATTTCATAACCTCTATGATGTCCTATAATTTACACCATATTTACACTCCTGTCAAAATTTCCATCTTCACCACATGTTGGACGACAGGACAAATTGAGTGAGAGAACCAAGTCTGAATGTCTATCTCATTAATAGACTATGAGCAAATTCTTTAAAGCAGAAGGACATATATCTTCTTCTTTAACTCCTCAAAATTTGGTTGAATTTCTAGCACTGAGTAGGCTCTCATTAAGAGTCTTATGAATGAATATACAACCAATTATTTCTACTGCCATTTTATTTTATACATGCACATGATCAGAAGTGCACATTTTTGTGGATTTTTAATTTCTGCCCCAACTCTCAATTCTAACTCCTAGGACCATATCTTAAAATTTGCTTGTTCTTATGCAGCAGTAGTGGAAGAAGCAGTGGCATTAACACCGAAAGATTCAGGGTTCTGCTTTATGACTCGTTACTGTGTAGGAATGGGAATGTAATAGAGACGAGAATTTGGTGAGAAGAGGTTCATCTCATTAGCGTTGGTCAGTAAAGTATGTGAAACATAGAGGATGGCTGAGAGATTAGGAGGAAACAGAGAAAGGATGAGGATAGTGGTCTTTGTGACGTAAAATGGATAGTGGAATTTGGGTCCTAAGAGAGCTGGAAAGAGGAGAAGAGATAAAAGAATGGTATTGGAGTTTAAGATTTCCTGATATGATGTGATTAATATATTCATTTATTTAATAGCTATTTAGTTAAGCACGTAATGTGCACCAGATATTATGCTAATTGTTGATGGCATAGTGTTCAACCCTAGGGATACTGTCCCTGTCCTCAAGAAGCTTATTCTGTAGGGCATTCTGGATAATAACTAGGTTGAAAGTGAAGATGTGTATGTGAGTAGCTAAAGTAGGGTGGAACCGAAGACTCCTGGAACTGAAGAAGAGAATAGAGAGTGGATGTTGCACGAATCATCTTATGCATAGAACAGTAACAGAGAATAAAGAGGGGAGTGTTGAGCCAACTGCCCAAAATATAGGGTATGTCCAGGACAGAAATATAGGAGGGTATTATACTGTAGAGCCGAGAGATAGAAGCTCAGATATGCAGGGATTTTAGCATGAGGCATGGGCATGATCTAGAAAGAAACAGCAATGCTAAGCAAGAAGACTACCAGTCTTGTCTCAACCTCACCCCTGAGGTAACTAGGGTACAGAGTTGTAGAGTAAGTAGTGTTCAGTTAAGCCAGGGAAAGGCACTAAACATTCAGTGAAGTGAACAAAGATGTCAGAAAATGAAATCTTGGGAAGGTAGGAAGCAGCCTAGAGAAAGATAATGTGTTCTTTCCTTCATAAAGTGAGAGATGTTGGATTTTTCCTATGGTCATATATTTTCAGTATTGAACTACATGAATATATCTAGTTCACTCAGTTTTGTTAGTTAATGCTGAATTGACTTCTCTGTAAGAATTTCTTTCCTTAAAAAAAAAATGTATTGTACATCTCTATCAAAATAACTGTCGAGTGTGTTCTCAGCTTTTCACAAATGCAAATAGAATTAAAAGGGCTGTACAGTTTTGGACCCTAGGTAATATTTGAAACTGTGTGATAAAGCATGACTATTTTAGGTATAACAAAATTTGCCTTTGACCTTTTGAATATTTTACTATGTCCTTATCCTTTTCAAAATGACTACCTATTTTTAATTCCAAAAGTTTCCTGGGGTTGAACTATATTCTTATATATTCAACTCATCATTGTTAGGGCAAGCTTAGAATATTACATGTTCTAAACTGCAAGACACTATAGAATCAACTAAAACTATAATACCATGAAATTTTTCTTAAATTTAGGCAATCTTTCAAAACAATTTTACGAAAACAAGCAGTTCAATGTGGATGGTATTTCCTTTTCCAGAATTTTCTTCTAAAACAAAGCTATTTTGGTAGGGGGGAAAAGTTCAAGTACATGGGAAAATATCTGCTAATTATTTAAAATTAGACACTATCACATTTAAAAAATTATTTTATTGAGGTCACATTGGTTTATAACATTGTGTAAATTTCAGATGTACATTATTATATTTTAGCTTCTGTATGGACTGCATCGTGTTCACAACCAAAAGTCTAGTTTCCATCCATCACCATCCACATGTGCCCCTTTACCCCTTTTGCCCACCCCCTTCCTCTCTGGTAACCACCAATCTGTTCTCCTTATTTATGTGTTTGTTTAACACAATCACATTTTAGTTTAATTAATATAATAGATTAATTTTTAAAAATCATTTTGTAAATGATAGCTGCAGTGAATCTTTGTCACAGAGTGGCAACTTAGTACAGTGGTTAGGAGGACATATCAGCAGACACACTGCTGTGGGTTAGAATTTCGACTTTATTTCTTACCAGGTGTGAGAAACAGCTCTATCTCCAGTTTTCTTCTGTGTTAAATTGTGCTAACAGTACCAACCTCATGGATCTTTCATGAGGTTTAAATGAATTACTTTTAATGAAACTTTTAGAACAGCACCTAGTAAGAGCCATAACAGTGTTACCATATACATATACACATACATATGTGTGTGTTAGCTAACATAGTAAGTGTTTTAAAACTTTAGAAATTAAAAACTCATTTCTTGGGGGCTGCCCGGTGGCGCAGCGGTTTAGTCTGCACTTTGGCAGCCCGGGGTTGGCGGGTTCGATCCCAGGAGCCAGCCAACGCACTGTATGTCGGCCTTGCCGTGGCGGCGTCCCATATAAAGTAGAGGAAGATGGGCACAGATGTTAGCCCAGAGCCAGTCTTCCTCAGCGAAAAGAGGAGGATTGGCAACGGTTGTTAGCTCAGGGCTGGTCTTCCTCACCAAAAAAAAAACCTCATTTCTTTCCAAAAAGTACACAATACTGTATAAATCAAACAAAGTATAAACATAAGAAAGGAAAGAAAGAAAACAACTTTTGAGTGCTTAAAATGTGTGAAGCATATATGTTACATTGTTTAATCTTCAGAGCAGTCTTCTGAAGTATGATTATCTCATTCAAAAAATTAGAAAACTGAGGGTAAATGTTTAAGTATTTTTCTCAAGGTTGTATGCTGGTAAGTGGCCTAGATAAAATTCAAATCATGATCTGAAAAACACCAAAATGTATACTCTTTGCACCACTCCACATTAACAAACCTTGCTTGTATAAAATGGAACATTTTAAAATGGTATTTATAATACTGGAGATATTCACAAGGAAGAAAAGTTTCTTTCCTATTCTCCGGTTAACCTACAAACGGAGCCACATTCTTCACAGTTTTTCACTTTCTCTTTCCCCCAAACATATAGTTCCAACCAAGTCAGGGACACAGAGCTATAGTGGAAAATCCTTGCATTCCTGCTTCAATGTCAGGTACAGGGCGAAGCAGAAATATGAATACAGAATTGTTGCTGTAGTGGATAGGGTAGACAAAGAAATTCATCTCATCATGACGTAGAGTCTTCCTCCACCCTGTGAACCGGAGTGTGGTCACGTGGCTGGTTGTGATCAATATTAGTAAACATGATTCAGGCAGAGGAGTGAAAAGTGCCTGTAGATTGGAGCTTCACCTCTCTTGCTGCTGGGAACATTTCTTCTACTATGTGCATAAGTCTGGACTAGCCTCCTGAAGGTTGAGAGACCACAAGGAGGGAGGCCATTCCAGCCATCCCAGCTGAAGTCTCCTAGACTATGCAATGTGCCAACCACCAGACATGTGAGTAAGGCCATTCTATGTTAAGCCAGTCCACACTGGAGGAAATACCAAGTCAACCCACTGAATTGTGAGAAATAGTAAATGTTTGTTGTTTTAGCCACTAAGTTTTTGGGTGATTTGTCATGCAGCAAAGGCTTTCTGATACAATAGACATGTGTTGGGCACTTTGTCACTTTGCGGAGTTCAGAGATGAGTAAGTCCTTGTCACTACCTTGTCACTACCCTTATGGAGGTTGTAGTTGAAAGAGGAAGTCAAGACATAAATATGTCATAAAATGTCATAAAAACAAATGATTGAATAACACTACATCCTAGTACTAGAAAAGATATCACAGTATAAAAAGCTAAAATTCACCTTGGAGTTAGGGAGCTATGGAAAACTTCTTCCTATCTATCTCAAAGTCAATATAAAGAAAGGAGAATGTTTTCAAAGAATTTTGGTATTAAATTTTAGAAGCATAAGCAATCTTAGCCTAATTCTCACCCTCTGCAGATGAGAAAATGGAGACTAAGAGCAGTGATGGCTGTGCAGGACCCTCACCCATCCAATAGCTTAGATTTCTATAAATGGGTGCAACTAGATGGCTGCCTTTGGTTGAAAAAAGAAATCTTTATTTTTAACTCCCAAGTCGTTCCTGGGAAAGCCCACACCTCACCCACCCAACCAGGCCCTGGCCCATGGAATCCCCCATAGTATTCAAAAAGAGACAGTATTTCCTGATGGAGGGGATTAGGTGAAGGAGACAGCTCCACCACTGCAGACTGCTCATAGATATTCTGGGTGAGAAACAGTAATGCTGCCCTGAGCCTGCTCTTCAAGGCAGATGCTCAAGGAACAAGCAGAGATGGTCTCCTGGGACAAATTTTGGACACCTCGCAGGTGCTAGGAGGAAGAGGCCCCGAGGATGTGCGATGGAACGCCATGTTCGGGTTGCTGAGGCCTTACACCTCAGCAGATGTCAGACTGAGGCTCCAGGATTCCACGCCACAAGTTCGGGTCACCACCCTGGGTCCTTCCGGCTGCGGGAAGGTTATAGTTTTTTTTGGCCTGCGCGTGCGCAGTTAAATCCCGCGTTCTGGTTTCGAGCGCTCCCTTCCACGCGCAGCCTTTGGCCAGAGCGCATTCGCCCGCACCTAGCCGGACCTCTGGGCCCAGGCGCCGCTGCACTGTACTGTGATTCTGACTTGGGGGCGGGGGCGAGCGTCGAGGAGTCCACAAGCATTGGCATCTCAGGATAGGTGGGGTGAGCAGAACTCCTTATAGATGAGTCTGGGAGCAGTGGCCTTCCGCACGAGGCACCCAGGTGTTTCTCATCCAGGACTCCCCTGCGAGCCCTTGTAGATCTTCCGATATCCCGGGAGATTGGGCTTTAGCTGCAGTGCCTCAGGCCTGATTCCACCATTCTCTGAGACACACTTGACGCTCGGTGAATCCCAACCCATCCTCTCCCTGTGAAAAAAAAATGATTAGTTTCCTGTTAATTCACTCCTTCATTCCTTTATTTATTCTTTCATCCTATTTAATTTCTTACCATGGATTATAAATTTTTACATGATCAGGTTCCTGCTCTCCTCAGCATCATTATCTCTCTGTCGGTCATCGGAGTGCCGCTACTTGCTGTTTCCTCTGCCTGGAGTACACTCCTAGCCCTAACCTTTGCTTGACTAGCTCCCAAAGGCGGATTTACTGTGAAGCTAATGATGGTTAAGATTCAGGGCCCCACACGCACGGACTTCCTTCAGTGAATTGTGCATAATTTTGGATTTATATTTTTGTCTTCTTTTTCCTAAAGGAGATTCCAAGAATTGGTGAGGAAAGTACCTGACACTACTTTTCCTGCTGACCACTTGGTGTCTTAGCCTGCTAAGAGGTAAAAAGCTTCAAGGTCAGCCACGGGGGGGGGGGGGGGGGGGGTCAGGGGTAAAAGTGGGAATTGGAGGCAGAAATATGTGAAATAGACTCAGCAGTCCTGCCTCATCTTCTTGCTGCAGTGGTTTGGCCACTTATTCTGTGCTGTAAATCTAAAATTATTCATTTTATTGTTTTGTAGTGTTTCAGTTTTGAATTCAATAATTTTGACAGCAATATGTTTAAAAAACAAAAGCACATATTTAAGGAAAAAATGAAGACATCATTTTGTTACTCAAGAATGTTGACATTATATGTTTAACTTAAAATGTCTGTGGAAAGTTACCATCCTCCAAGGGCGCCACAGTGATAACACTGAAAATATAAAAACCAGAGAACACAAATCTGCTTAAGAAGATTCACCATTTTAAAACTTATTACTTGTTTTAGGACTGTGACCAAAGACAATGATTTAACACATGTAGCTACAAAGGTCAATTTGCATATCACTCCATTAACATGACTTTTCCTTTAGATTAAATAACTGATCTTCATGAATATTAATTTTGTTCATTATACAATGACTTCACATTTTCTTGAGTATGTTCATAGAGTGAATTGATGGCTATTGATGCATTAGCAAAAAGGAAATTGCTCAGTGATGTCAGTTTTACTTCAGTATTGTCAGTTGCTTGAAATAGGAACAAGTTAATTTTAACAGATTGCATTTTTTTCATCCAATTCATGGAAGAAAGTAAAGCTTTCAGAAGTTAATTCTGTCAAAAGTGGCATTATTGGAAGAGGTATCAATTCATTCAATAGTTAAAATGAAGTTAAAATAATTTCTTTTGTGCTGATAATATACATACAGATTTTGGTTGTTCAGAGCATCATAGTAAAAAATGATGTTCTTAATAAATTAAAGCGTTTTGGGAGCAGAAATGGACTTGAAATTGGTTGAGGTGCATAATGCATCCGAACAAGCTGAAATGCATTGTCAATCTACATAGAAGCAAAATGATTAAAATATACAAATAACATTATATATGGTAACTGGACTTCAAATTGTTTCCTAATGACACCATGTTGCGTAGAAAGAAATACTTCAGCATGACTTTTTGTCTCTCTGCTACCCATCATCAGGCAGATTTTTAGAAATGCTGAGCCTTGGGAGAACAATTTCAATCTTAATGTTCTGCAACGGTATAGACCATCACTGGAAAATAAATTTTGGTTCCATTTTTTAATTAGTTAAAAATCTTTAATAAAAGCATTCAACAAATGGAGCACCAAAAAACTTAAACTTTATCAAATTGAATTTTTGAAAACAAAGCTTGCAAACAGACATTGAAATTTAGCCCTGCAAAAGCAAGGGAAGAACTAAAGAAATTAAATAATGAGAATTCAAATGCTGTATTGGATGAATTTTGAAATTCTATAACTGGGCTTTGGAATATCTCCACTTATGAGAAGAATACTTGATTGAACTTCTATTTGTAGCTGTATAAATTGATATTCTGTTCTGGATTGAGTTGAAATTTAAAAAGCCTGTGATATTTTAGCATCTAAATTTGGTGGAACATTAAAAAAAAGGTTTTGGGGGGAAGTTTTTCTTAACCATAATTCCATAAAACTAATTTATCTGGAAATAAAAATACTTCAAAAATTACATAAAATTATTTTAGTGCCTACTTTCACTATCCGGATATAAATGATATAAAACTATCGTGATGTAAATGATAAATTATATGGTCACTCAATGTATAAGGTACTAGACGGTTGCCTGGGTGCTCCTCCTAGGGTGATATGAGTATCTTGCAGGCACAGGCTTAGACACTGAGAATAGACAAGTGAGTAAAAACTCTCCCTTCTAGTAGCTCACAGTCCAATGGAAGAAAAAATATTCATTACTTAGTGTTATTGGTTCTATGTTGGAGACACACACAAAGCTGGTAAGAGAGGGCGTAATGGCTGGAGTGGGAATTGCAAATATTTTGGCAATTTGACTCTAGACTAGAATGCAGAGCTTTTAGAAAATTGACCATCTAGCAGTGTATTTCTGAAAGAAGTCGTTCTGTGGTGTCAAAGAAAAATTGCACTGGACAGAGTTAAACAGGCAAGGAAAACTTTGTTCAAGACTGTTGCAAGAGGGGAGAGAGATTGAACTCAACTCCTGCTGAAAAAAAAGGTGGGAAAGTTTTTAATCACTGAGGTAAGCTAGTGGAAAAGTACTAGAGGATGTTTGGAGAGATGTTGGTCAGTGTGATTAGGCCATCTGTGTTTGCTAATTGGCAGTTATGGAAGTTAGGCTCCTACCCTCCCACAGACACTGGGAGATAGGAGCTGGGGTGCAATCTTTCTCGTTGATTACATTTCAAAGCGATGGCTCCCACGTCCTTGAGAAAGACATTCCTGTGTTGTAAAACTGGCAAGAGGCTGGGACAAGATTTACATCTCAAAGGGAAAGAGAAAGAATTTACAATTGCAAGTTTTCTAAAGTAAATGCTCTAGGAAAAGGGAGGTCAGGGTCTTGAAGTCAGGAAGAAACTTGTCTAAAGTTTAGTCATACTGAGTGGAATGTTAAGGCTGTCTTGGTCAGTGAATCTGTGAGCATCACTGTCTATCTGATTCCAACTTAAAGGAACATAAGGAAAACTCACTTATCTGGATTCTCTCCTCACTGCTTTTCCTAGCTGGGGCAGCTTATTCTTGTCTGCCAGGATAGAATCCTGTTGGAATTTGCTTGGCCATTTAAAGTCTGGTCATAGGACTTTAAGATTCGGTTTGAATAAATAAATACTTTTCGTGCTGTTATAGTCAGCTTGGGTATAGGCTCTTCCCCATGGACAGATGGCCTCCGGGGTTCCTCTGATCAGAAAGATCTTACTTTTTCACACATTAAAGCCAGTGAAAGTGTACTTTTCTGCACTTAGGACAATGACAGGATCTAAAATCTGCTTTACAAGAGACAGCTGCATATAGTAGCTTCGCACTAAATTTAATTTACCCACGAAGTCTTAGCCATGTTCCTGAGGAAGCATGACTAGAATCATTGCATTAGCTTGTTCCCAAAGATGGGATGTCCAATAATGATGCCAAAAATATTTCAGTATTATTTTTATCTTTGACATTTGAAAGCAAACCACATTTGCTGACTCTATTTTGTTTAACATCTTTACTAACTGCCTTCAATGTGCTACAAATGTAACCTTTTAACTATTATTGTTCCTTTGACGGTGTTTTATGCTAATTACTGAATAAGGGATAAAATATACAAGAATAAAATGAGGTGGTGTGATGTTCCAGTCACACTCTTTCCTCTTCTTGCTGTGTTGGTTTGCTCAAGTTCCTTAACTTCTAAGAAGTTCCATTTTTTTCCCTGATAAAATTGAAAAAATGACAGTTCCCCTGCAGGGTTGTTATGATGATTGGGGATTAGGTATGTTAACTTCTTGAAACATGGTAAGTGCCCAATAATATATTATTGATATGAAAGCTTCACGTACAGTGTGGTTATCAGAAGGAGATGCTGTCATTTTACACCTGTAAGGCAATTTTGAATATACCCACGAATTTTCTGAGCCCAGATGTAGTCAATTAATTTTCTGCATTCGTTCTCACTTTTTTAGAAGAAAAAAAATGTTTTGAAGATGCTAGTATCAAATCATAACACTAACTTATTCATTTATGAGTGATGGGATCAGATCCCTGGACTCTGGACTCCAAAGCCGGAACTTTTTCAAGAGCATCCAAAGAGGTGATGTCTGTTCCTTGATGCAGGATTAAGTAACACTAATCCTTGGCTAAATTTTTGGTAGGCAATGTCAAAGCTTAGGCAATAGCCATAATATAATGAAACCAGGGGACATATTGGGATAACTCCAGAAGATTTAATCATTTGTTCATGCATGCATGCATTTATTCAAAAAATATGTATCGAGTGCCTACTAGCTAACTGCATTGTGATAGGTGTCAGGAACAGACAAAAATAATAATAGCTAATTCTTATTAAGTCCTGGATAAGTACCAGGATATGGTTTAAGTACTTGATTATTTTTTTACCCATTTACTCCTCAATACTTCTCAAGAAATAAATATTATTGCTAACCACATTTTATAGATAAGAAAATTCAGACAGAGAGAAGTTAAATCACTCACCCATGGTAACATAAACTAGTGAAGCCAGAACCTAGGCAGTCGGGCTCCAAAATCCATGCTTTTAAGCACTACTCCATACTGTTTCTTCTCAGACATGGTACTTGGCCTTCACTAGTGATGGAGAAAGAAATTAATCAGATAATCACAATGAATATATGATTATAAAATATTATAATGGGGCATGCCCAGGCGTAGGAACATTATATAGAGAAATCCTGATGATGAAGGAACATGATGAGTATGAGAAATTGAATGAAGCCCAGAGTGGCTGGGATACAGAGAACTAGGGGAGAAATGGTGTGAAGTATTACCAGAGAGGTAAGGCTTTTAGATCCTGTAAGCTTTTTCTTTGGCATCGGGCAGAGGCAGATCTGTGTTAAAATCCCAGCTTTGCCACCTTTCGGCTGGGTACTTTGGGCAAGGGACTTAACCTCTCTGGGCCTGTTTCTTTATTTTAGAAATAGAGATAGTAATAGAATCTGCTTCACAAAGTTGCTAAAAGCAACAAATGAGATATTTCATGTGCGGCACTTAGCATAGTGCCTGGCACATATAAAAACGAAATAAAGTTTAGTTATTATCATAATTATCTTAAATACTAAAAATACTTACAATTTTAATTCCTCATACTGAATCTAATTCTTTTCCTTAGTCTGAATTTATGTTCTGTAATTTATACTCTTAATATCCATAGAGCGAGATGTGAGCTAAACTGTTCTACTTTCTTCAACAGACTTTGGGTTAGAAAAAAATATTTTGCAAGATAGTTTAAAGTTAAAAAATGTGCTAGTTGTCATGAAAACCCGTTGTAACCCAACTCCATCTCCTGCACATGTGCTCAGGTGTGTGTGCTGCAGTGCGGACAACCTTTCTACATTCCAGTTGGACGAAGCCAGTAAATCTGACATAGTCCAGGTGACCCATGTTATTCCCCAGAGCACAGTTATGTTGAAACCCCAAATCACTTCACTGTTCCAGAGTTGCTAAAACAACCCAAGGAGGACTAGACGACTGAATGAATTCCAAATTTAGCCTTAGTGATTGTTCGGAGCAATGACTATCGTTCTAAGGAATGCTGTGGGTTAGTGCAGTGAACTGCCAAAGTAGGTGGCAGATTTCCTCCTTACACAAGACTAAGGTAGTTAGTGGGTTCATAAAAACTCAGTGGTGGTACACTCGTTCATTTGTTTTGTTCCGTGTGAGTAGAAGAAAGGAGAATTTCTTTTTTGTGATCAAGAGGAAGGTAGCAGTTATATTAAACTCACCTCTCAAAAAACATGTGGGCGAGGCTGACCCCATGGCAGAGACAGCACAAGCCTATTCTGCAACCCTGAGCAACAGAGTTTTCAGTGGACAGAAAAATCAAACGACTTTCTGTATAGGTTATCACCTTACTGGGTCCACTGTAATGGACACCTTAGGAAGAATTATTGATAGTCAGCACAAAGCA
Source organism: Tapirus indicus (assembly GCA_031878705.1). Taxonomy (NCBI): domain Eukaryota; kingdom Metazoa; phylum Chordata; class Mammalia; order Perissodactyla; family Tapiridae; genus Tapirus; species Tapirus indicus. The sequence continues at coordinate 47,824,439 of CM062925.1, forward strand.
AAAATAGGCAGAGGCAGCCAGCTAAGTCGGTAAGGAGGGAGTTTGAGGAAATAGGATACTCACAGGGAAGGGAGGAATGCTGGCAAACAGGGCATCTGGGAAGATGTTATAACAAGATTTGGCGCAGGATTGAGTCATTAAAATTTTTTCTTAGGTGCTTCCTTTGGCAATAGTTCCTTCAATTCCTGATCCCTGGAATAAGCCAGGCTGTCTCTCTCATGAGGCTGATGCCATATGAGCAGTCATTTCATCTGAGGAGCGACCAGGAGCACTATGAAACAAACAAACGTATTCATTGTCTCGAATTGAGTATATAGTCTAATTAACAAGCTATGCAAGTTCAAGAACTTCACAACGCTCCCAGGAAGATTTGCACTTGACTGAGGCCTTTTCTTCCTTTCTACTCTCGACATCTTGGGTTCAGCATGCAGCTGTGCACATCTGCTTGTTGTCTTTGTGCCACCAGTTAAGACATGTGAGAGAACATGGGGCACAGCTGAGTACGTGGCCCCAGGTTCATCAGGTTCATCAGTAACTGCTCCAAACACAAGCGAGATGAAGTCCATGTTTGGAACAACCTACTAGAAAACTCAGAGTAGCAATTTTAAATGGTAAACATTGTGTGGAACCTTAGCACAGTTCCAGTCTGAAAGTGTACTATCTTTTATTTTGTTAAAGGGGAAAACTATTTTTTCCCTGTGTTTGGAAATTCCTGGTCATTGTGTTTAGCTATCGAAATTGTCTATAGAGTCAAACAAATTGGTCTTTTGCTACAGTTATCAGTAGAGCCCTAAAAAATAGTTATATGGGATATTTAATAGCTAATTGCTTTCTAAAGCTGTTTTTAAAATGAATATGATTTTAACAGAAATATTCTGCTGTTGGTAATATTTGATGTTCCATTAAATTGAAAATAATGGGCATCCTTGTTTTCAAAAGGGGCTGTAAGTCTGTTGAAGATTTGAACTTCATTCTTTCTGAAATGTGTACTTACTGATTAATTCAATTTTGAATTGAAGTAATTTATCACGTTTATAAATTAAGTGACTTTCTCTTTCCTCTCACACAGTGAAACTGTTAATCTAATGGTGCTGCAGTGTAATGGTCTCTCTCGAAAGAACACTCTAGGCAGTTTTATTCTGATCTGCTGCTAGAGAGCAGGAAATTTGATTAATTTACAGCATTCATATAAGTGACCTGTAAAATTATGAGAAAAAAAGTACCGTAATTTGCCAGTGTGATTGGGTTTTCATTATTCTGTCCAAAAGATCATTTGAATGTTCTTGATAATAATATAAAATGAAAAGATCTTTATGTACTCTTATTATGACTCAGTGTTCCTTATGATTATTGTTCCTGTGATTATTATAAATGTTATTAATGATAATGATAGTGACCATTTTTGAGCAATTGCTATATGCCAAGTGCTATATTTAGTCATTGATATGGAATAATATTTAAGTACATTGGCTTCGGATTCACACAAACCCTGTTTTTCATTACAACTTTAAGCAGTACATCTTTATTACAGTACACAGTCACCAGAATGTAGCTTATTCATGACTGTTTCAGAGAAAGCCTTGTATAACCTCTGGGAACTCTGTTTCTCTGTCTGAAAAATGGAGATGATAACACTTACTACATAGGATTGTCACTATGATAGAGAATTTATGCGTAGCACTAAGCAGAGGTTTTAGAAAATGAAATTAGTGAAAAATAGACTGTCTACATTTTTTTTTAAATAGGTGAAATTAAGTTCAAAATCCATTACTTGTGAAAGAGACAAAAATGGTGTTTTGACTTAAATTGTTCAAATAATGATACTAATCTTCCATTTTAGTTCTTTTACATATGCATGGCTTTTGGCAAGTGGGTGATTTTAAAGTGTTAAATTACTTGCTGGAATTCATTTGTGCCTAATGATATGCCGAAAACTCATCCATCTCCTCAGTAGTTATAAGTTGGTTAACCATAGACCTGGTGTCTGGAGTAATTATTATATATTTTGGGCAATAATTTATATGACTACCCTACATATAGGCATCATTAAAGTATTGAAATAATTCTTAATAAGCTTCTACATGCTGAGATTGAACACTGTAAGCAAAGATATAATAAAATGAGTGGTAACAAAATTACTATACTTTTTCAGTGTGATTGTACTAACATAATTTCATTGAGATTCAAAACTACTGTGATGTGGATAGATAATATTATACCTTTTTTTAGATGAATACCCTGAGGTTTAGAAAAACAATAACTGGTCTAGGTTACCTGCGAAGCAAGCAGCAAAACTGACCAACTGGCTCCAAGTCCAAAGCTCTTATTCTACTCTATACCCCGTGGTCTGATTATTCATCCTTGGTAGACAACTATGGCAAGAGAGTGAAATTCTATGAGAAAGAAAGCGAAAAAACAGGGAGTGGACAACATTTTGTATCAAAGTGTTATCAATAAAACAATGAGCCACACTACCATCATGATGTATACAGAATGAATATAGGTCCTTTGGTTCTTTTCATAGGCTCTTTAATTAGAACAGAATTCCTTTCCTATTCCCTTTCCATCTAATTATTTGCTCAATTATTGTAAATGGCTGAGCTAAAGATCAGGACCCCTCAATACAAAATCCTAACCATGAGAAATTGCATGACGGCATATTACACAAATTACCTTACATGTTTCGCACTTTCGGTTTCCATTTGACTTTATAATTTTTGATTTCCATGATCACTTCAGACTTCTATAAATTGGAATACCAACCATATATAAGCAAAACTAGGATTGTCATTAAGCAAATAGGAGCAATTACACCAATCAGTCACAATTTTTCTTATGTTCTCTTTTTTTTTCATTCTCCTATTAGAATATTTTGGTTTTTGTCTTTAATTATGTATAAATAGAATTTGTGTGAAAAGAAAATTTCCTCTTATTTTAAAATAATTCCTAATGAGCATTGAAGTATTTTCACCTGTCACAATAGACCAATAAAAGGCAATCATTTGTTTTCTATATTTTTATTTGAACTGAGCATAGAAGGACTAAGAAAGTTTAGACACAAATTTTAAATCATTAGAACTTTGGCCTTTATGCATCTTAGTTAGCATAGTTAAGAAAAAATGATATAAAATCTGTGATTCTTTGTACAAGGTGTAAGGAATCCAGTAGACCTGTGTACTCCAGCTATATTTACTGTGACTAGACACCTTGCTGTCTGCGTGCATTAAAGACAGTGGAAATAGATGCCCTCATTGTATTGTGGTGACCTTTGTTCTTTACTTGAGGGCAGGCTCTCCATTAAAATAATTATGTAAAAACTGAGGAGAATTACAAACAGCTTTAAATGAGATGGAATACTTCCAGAAATTAAGAAAGAAAGGAGCAAACTAAATTCTAGGTTTAATGGCATAAATTGCTTTGGGGTTGTTTCTTTTGTTGGTAGTGTAAAACACTAAATTTGAGTGTTCTGCAAGTTCTCTGTAAGCTGACATATCCATGACACTCTTTTGCTTCTACTATCATATTTGGTGGTAGTGTGCTTACTTTAATTGTATCTTGGTTGAAGAGTATATTAAAAAGATGGTGTGCAGCTATTGGGGGAAGCAATACAATGTCAAATATTCAGTTAATTAAAGAAAAAGATCTGATCTGTCAAATGGGAAAAAAAGCAAAATGATTATTCCGTGTTAATTGTGTATCAGTTGATTGTATTTGGTTCATTTAAATCTAAGCTAAAGAAGAAGCAAATAAAATAGAAGCTGAGGGGGCTATACAAGACTTTCTACCTCAAGAGAAGAGCTAAGTGAATGCGGTAATGTTAAATAATATCTGGAAAGGGAAAGATCACTTTGTGTAGCCTAAGTGATCCTAAAGAAAACTTTACATTTTATGAAAATAAAATGTACTGTAAGATTTATAATTTACAAGATATAGGAAAGTAAAAAGAAAAGAAATGTATATCATTGATGGTATCAGCTCCTCAAGAAAATTCTGGTGACTATTTTGGTGTGTTTCTATGCATAGACTGGTTTAGTTTGCATAGTTTTGATCAAACTCTATATGCAAATTTTTGTGCTAAGTTTTCTTAGTTTATAATTATAAGAGTGTAAGATTTTCATGTTACTATAAATTTAATAAACATCTTTAATTCCTGAATAATATTTCCTTGAGGATATCCACAAGGGTAACTTGTTATTCCCTTTTTGTTTAGATGTTTTCTCATTTCACAAAAGTAAATAATGATATATAGTATATAGGGTGAATTCATTGGGGTAAATACCACAAATTTCTTGATACACTTGTTCTTGACACTATTATAAGATGGGCACTATAATCACTGTGAATGAAAGTACCTATATTGATACTAACATTTAATATTAAGACTTTTTATTCTTGCTTATTTGTACAAAAAACTAAAGCATCGATGACTCATTTAATTATTTGATCAACAAGGGCATTTTCGGTCCTTATATATTTCTTATCCTGTGAAATTTCATCGTTCATAAATAGTCTGCTCTGTGTTTTCTCCATCAGTCAATAAAGGAACACTCTTTACTTCTACCTTTACACTTCTCAGTCATCTCTGTGCTGAGACTTTTCTCTGGGAGGACACCTGAGTTTATCTAATTTGACTAACTTTGACTTCCAATCTCTTTTCCAATTGCTGGTAGATTATAACAACACTTGGTACTTTTTGAAATAGCTTGCAACTCTGCCTCAGGGCCTATAAAATCCATCCAGATAAATTCTTCTTAATCAGCATGAACTGGGACTTCTACAAATTCTAATGTATATAGTCAAATCTTCCTATTTTCTTTCACCAAGACAGAAAAAAAAAAGGAAACCGTCTGTTTTGATCTTCATCTCACTTTAGCTTTGTATTATTTCATTCAACTCTTTTCAGAAAACACTCACCTACAATTGCCAGTAGAAATAATATTTTTACTTAAAATTCTTTTTAAAATTTAAATTTCTCCATAGCCATCTTTGGAAACTTTAGTTTGGCCCCCTTATATGTGTGTATTCACTAATATACATCATTAGGAGAAAAGAAGGGACCCTTTGCTTGTGAAGATTCTCTGAAAAGTAATGTGTTCTTATAAGAACTATTTTTATGGTGCCTTTGAAATATATATTCTGGTGAATTAGAAATATTCAACAAATAGCAGCAAACAGATCAAATTTCTGCAAATAAAGCAGGGGTCAAAGTCTAATTGCATCTGAATTCAAACTGTACCAGTGGCACCAGTGACATTTCTTTGGCCTGTTCTGAAAGGCAGTGGGTGTCTGTTGAGCAGGTTGTTAGTTTTAATTTGTTCAAATGTGTTTTTATTACCAATTGGTACAGAGGTGGCAAAGGGAAACAGTCTCTGGAGGCAGAACAAATGGAGAAATGTGTTCTTTGAGTCCCTTCTAGTGGCAACCAGTTTGCTATCCGTAAGGAAATGTTTCATGACAATAATTATAAGAAAAATACCAACATTTGATTTCTAAATGTTTGACAAAATGGAAGCGCTTCTGTTTGCCAGGAAGATGGAACCAGCCGACCCTTTAATTTCAGTATTTAATGGTATTTTAAGAAAAGACTTTAATAGAGAGAATATGTGAGTTGTGTTCCAGATAGTCTGTAAAGTCAGTCTAACTAACAGACACTCTGGATTTGTCAAGACCTACGTTATTGTTTTTTTGAAGTTTTGAGGTTTTTTGAGGTTTGTTTTATTTTTTATCTCTCCTGCCTTTCACTAACTTTGAGTTTTCTTTGTTCTTTTCTCTTTATTAAGTTGTTTGGAAATTATGCATTTAAAAAATCTTCTAGTGGTTACTAGAGACAAACAAATTTTAAGTATATTAATTTTTGTATCATGCTAGCCTAAAATTTTGAAATTTCCAAACGGTTCAATAAAATAAACACGTAGAACGAAAATTACTGTCACCAATTCTTGGAGTCTGTTATTTTTCCAAGTAAATGTTAATGAGAAGAGTGGTAGGAAGAAAAGTGACCACAACAATTGGCAGATCTTCTTATTTTTCTAGCTTTTAAAGTTTATTTTAAACATGAGAGGCAAAAAAATACAGGCCAAAAACAAGCACCACCCAACCGATAAAGCACATTAAAAAAATTCTCACTGACCTCAAGCCTTCTGTTTGATTTTATTCATCTTTGCCCCTTTTTCTTTCTGTTACACTTGATAATAACAAATAAACAAGATATGTGAACTGAATGTGACTCACAATACAGCTTTTTTTCATAAATCAGAAATCACATAACATCATTCTGCAAGGCTTCTTCATTTGCTCTATATCATTAACATCTGACTGGGAAGTTCCATTTTTACCTTGTAAGTCTGATACGTACTTGGGATCAGTAGAAAGCTATTCACTTTGAAATTTTGTTGCATCAGAAAATCGCAATTAACAGATATTCATTTATCCAGTCAATCCATAATTATTTAGTTCACATTAGAAATATTGTCTGAGTAATCATAAACCCAGGTTCTACTAGTCCCAACGTACTTGATAAAGCCTTTAAGCTTTGCAGGCGAGTTATTCAGAGCTTGTCACCAAGGTGATCTCACAGTTCTGCTTTTTCTCCTGTCAGTATGATATAAAATCCAGCCATGGCCCTCCTTTGTTTTTAATACCATATTGGGTGATGGTTGTTTGTGGTAAAGAGAGCCCAGGAAAAAAAATAGAACATTTCAAGATGCCATTATTAATTCCACATGATGACTATTTACTGCAGTTGCTATTTAGATGTCTCAGAGGGTATTCAAATTCATTTGATGTAACATGGGGAGATTAGCAAACAACATCATTAGGCTTGGAAAAAACACTGATTTAAAATAACTAAAATCAAATCCAAGCCAAAAGGGACAAGAAGGGTAACGCTTTCTCACAAGCTTGCTTTGGGAATTTCTACAAAAACATTCTGACAGTTTAGTCAGCATAGCAATGTTTTTCAGATTTTTTTTTTTTAGATCTTTGTATATTCACCCAATAAAATTATGCTTTTTAAATTTTTTAAAAATTGGTACATGATGACAGGCTTGTGCTTCTAGTTAGGAACCATATTTTCTTGGAGTCTGTGTTCCTTCACTTCTTGTTACAGTCATTTATAATTATCAAGAGAGTACAAGGTAAACGAATGTGACTTAAAAAATTGTAAGTTCTGTAAAATCATACTTGGACATTTTGAAAATATGGATTAGTTGGTAGGGCCTCCAAACTGATAGAAATGTTAAGTCAATACCAAAAAGGTAAATAAAATTATGCCCCAGCTGCTTAAAATTTAGTTCGACTATTAGACGTGTTAAGCTTTATTTTCAGTCATTCCACAGACATTCCCTGAATATGTGGAAAGATCCTGGCGCTGTGCGTACACTGCGAATAGAGAAATGAAGAAGGCGTGGCCTCCATTCTTGAAGCGTTCAATGTAAATAATGGAAAATCAATCTTAGTTTCAGTCCAAGTTAGAAATTTGGTGTAACACTCTGATAGTCCCTTTCATGTGCGTAACTTCAGTTTTACTTCCTATACAGCACAAATTAAATTGATTTCACCATATGTTCTTCAGGCAAATAAGTATTATAATGGTCTTCTCCTGAACCCATCACCAATGGCTAATTTTCTTTTAAATGTACAGTGGGAATTACTCAGAATTGTATTTAATGATTATCTAATCAAGATGGCACATTGAAAATGTAGCCTTATCATTTCTCTGTCTCCAAATTTCCTTTTGAAATAACAAAAACTTACTGAAAAAAAAAAAAAAGAAAGTCCATGACCAGAAAAAAAAAAAAACAGAGGAAAACAGGAATAGTTGCCCTTTGAGGAACTTTTAGAAAACAGTAAAAAGATGGTTTGGGATTGATAGGTAAATTTAAAACAAAGTCACCTAAACCATAAACACAATTCACATACCTCCTGCAGAGATGATGACTGGTCTCCATCTTCTTCAGTAAGACCCTAGAAAAATTCCACATCTGGATGTGATCATAGATCTTCCTGTCAGATATTGGGCCAGACATGCCAGTTCACATTCTCAGAGTATAGAAACCCTCAGGATGGGATATTTCACTCAAGCTTCAGGATTTTCTCTATATAAAATCATATCATGTGCAAATAACAATTTTGCTTCTTCCTTTATGATTTGGATGCCTTTTATTTCTTTGTCTTGCCTAATTACTCTAGCTAGGATTTCCAGTACTTTGTTGAGTAAGAGTGGTGAGAGTGGGTACCCTTGTCTTGTTCCTCATCTTAGAGGAAAGCTTTCTATCTTTCACTGTTCAGTATGATGATGTTAACTGTGGGTTTGTTGAATATGGCCTTTATTATGTTGAGGTATATTCTTTCTATACCCAATTTGTTGAGAGTTTTTATCATGAAGGGATGTTGTATTTTGTCAAACGCTTTTTCTTCATCTGTAGAGATGATCATATGGTTTTTGTCTTTCATTCTGTTAATGTGGTATATCACATTTATTGATTTGTGTATGTTGAACCATCCTGTATCCCAGGGATAAATCTCACTTGGTATTGGTATATGATTCTTTTAATATGTTGTTGAATTTGGTGTGCTAATATTTTTTTGAGAATTTTTGTATCTATATTTGTTAGGGATATTGGCCTGTGGTTGTATTTTCTTGTAGTGTCTTTATCTGGCTTTAGAAGACTCAAGCTCAAATGAGAATACAATAAACTAAGCAAGGTGGGCATCTGCCTCACTGGGCATTGAGATAGACAGAAGAAAACAAGTCAGAGTCTAAGGTAATACCAAAATGAAAATAGAGAAAATAGAAAGAAAAGGCAGATGCATTTGGTGACCCTACCAGTATGTCATCGCTTACTTTAGCAATCTTAAAGGCCCCATCTTGAGTGCCTACCCCCCATCTACTTACCTAAAAGAAAGCCCAATTACAGAGTCAAAATTCATCTTTCTCATTCATAAAAAAGCCTGTTGTGGAAACTAGTTTCACAATTGTTTAAGCAATTCAAGCCAGCTACCTATGTTAATCATTATAATTCTCTCTTTATAAATCAATTCATTCAGCTAATACCTACATTAGTGAGTCAATATGATATGACAAGCACTGATCTAATCATGAGATATACAGAGGTGAACAAACCAAACAAGGTCTTTGGCATCGAAGAGTTAAAATTCTTGCAGAGAAAACAAGCAATAAACAAGTAAAGTAAAATGCTGATTATAGTAAGTGCTACAAAAGATTAAAATGCAAGTGAGAAACTAGAAAGTAACAAGGGAGTCACTTTACACTATAGGGTGATCAAAAAGGTCTCTGTGATGATGTGAATTTTGAGTTGAAACCTGAAGGAGGAGAATGAGCCTGACATATGAAAAGTTATAAGGGAGAATAGTCCAAGCAGAGGAACAGTAAGAAAAGGGACCTGGTTTGTGGGGCAGTGGGGGCTAATCTTTGAAGAATCCAAAGGAGGACAGTGTGACTGGAGCAGAATGAGAAAGGAAAAGAATGATGTAATGTGAGTTAGGGTTCATTTCAAGAAATGCCTTGTATAACAATATAGTCTGGATTATTTTTCTGATCAGTGAGATGTCATTAAAGGTTTTACCCAGAAGGTGGCATCATCTGGTTTTTATTTTTTACAAGATCCGTGTATGAGCTCTGTGGAAAACGACCTGCAGAAGGGCAGAGTGAGAAAAGGAAGACCAATGAATGGTGTATGACAGTAGTCTTAGGCAAGACTGATGATGTCTTAGACCAAGGTAGTGGTTTGGGGGATGATACCTAGATTTTTGACTTGAGCAACAAGGAGGATAGTGGTGGTATTTATTGAGATGGGGAATACCAGGGAGTAGCAGTTTTAAGTGGGAGGTAGCCCAGAGTTGAATATTTAACATGTTATGTTTGAGATGTATAACATGTTGTATTTGAAGGTGCTAAAGATCTTGTCTGTTTCAGTTTTATCACTGTTTCAGTGATAAAAAAATATGTTTAAATAAGTTTACTGAAAATTCAAGAGTAATCAATAAAACTTTAGAAATAGAATTTATAGTTTCAAGGTAACCAGAAGAGTTAAGAAAACCTCATGAGTATAACAGACAATAGGGAAGCTGAAAACAACAAGAAAAAATAAAATCATATGTAAACATAAAATAAAACATCAGAATATATCCAAACATCTTAATAATTATAATAGATGTGATTGCTTTGGTTATTTACAATCATTTGCTATTATGCACAATGTTAAAATGGTCATATAAATCCTGGCATAGTCATAGGGCAATTTCTAACAGTGGGATTGTGTGTCAAAAATGTACGTGCAATTTTGGGTATGACAGCCATCTCAATTACATTGTTCTTTAAAACAAACTTTTGTCTTCAGTTATTTTCTTTATTGATTTTCTGTTCTCTGTTGTATTGATTTCTGGTCTAATATTTATTCTTTCCTTTTTTATGATTATTTTGGATTGCATTTGTACTTTTTCTTTTGTTTATTAAGGTAGAAGCTGAAAGTCATAGTTTTAATACCTCTTTACATATCAGTAGGTTTTTCATCCTGTAAATTTCCCTCTAAATGCTGCTTTAGCTGCATTATGCAAATTTTGATGTGTTCTGTTTGTATTTTCATTCACTTCAGAATACTTTCACATTTCACTTTTGGTATCTTCTTTGACCCGTGGGTTATTGAGAAGTAATTTAGTTTCTGAATACTTGAAGACATCTTTTTGTTATTGATATCTTATTTAATTCTACTTTGGTCAGTGGACATACATTGTAAGACTTGAATTATTTAAAATTTATTGAGACTTGGTCATGGTTTAATTCATAAATATTCCATGTATAGTTGAAAGCAAAGTATATTCTATTGCTGGGGAGTATTTTATAGATATCAACTAGTTCAAGTTAGTTGATAGTGCCATTCAACTTTACTGATTTTCTGTCCATTTATTCTATCGATTATTGAAAGAGGGCTATTAAAATCTTTGACTTATAAATGTGGATTTGTCTATTTCTCCTTGCAGTTCTATCAGTTTCTGCTTCATGTATTTTGAGGTTCTGTTATCAGATACATAAATGTTTAAAATTATGTCCTCTTGATAAATTAGCACATTTATCATTATGAAATGACCTTCTTTTTCTCAGGTAATATTTTGCTCTAAAATCTACTTTGTCTGATATTAATATAGCCTCTATAGTCTACTTGGATTATTGTTAGCTTAGCATTGAATGTCTTTTTCCATCCATTTTTTTAAACTTTCTTGTGGTTTTATATTTGAAGAGTGTTTCTTGGGCAGCATATGGTTGAGTGTCACCTTTCTTTATTTTTTTGCTGAGGAAGATTTACCCTGAGCTAACATCTGTGCCAGTCTTCCTCTATTTGTATGTGGGTTGCTGCCACAGCATGGCTGCTGATGAGTGGTGTAGGTCTGCAGCCAGGAACCAAACCCAGGCTGCTGAAGTGGAGTGCACCAAACTTAACCACTAGGCCATGGGGCCAGCCCCAATTGTCACCTTTTTATTTAATCTGACAATCCTTGCTTTTTAATTGGAGTGATTAGACTATTCACGTTTAATGTGTTGATTGATATGGTTGGGTTTAAATCCACCATCTTGCTGTTAATTTTCTATTTCTCATCTATTCTTGTTCCTTTTTGTTCTTCTCTGCCGTCTTTTGAATTAATTGAGTGTTTCTTAAAATTATTCCATTTATCCTTTGTTATCTTATAAGTGATAACTCTTTTTGGTATTATGCTGGTCATTGTTTTGGGATTATATAGTATACATCATTAATTTATCACAATCAACTTTCAAATGATATTATGCACTTCACATATAAGGACCTTACAACTGGGTATATCCATTTCTCCTTGGCTGGCTTTTGCACTGTTATTGTCATGTATTTTACTCCTCCATGTGTTGTAAACTCCACAGTGCATTATTATTCCTTTTGCTTTAAACTCTGAGTTATCATTAAAAAATATTTAGGTAATAAGAAAAATATATTTTATTTATACCCACAGAGTTACCATTTCCAGTATTCACTCTTACTTTGTGTAGATTCATATTTTCATCTGGTATCATTTTCCTTCTGCCTAAAGGACATCTTTAAATATTTCTTAAAGTGCAGGTCTTCTGGTTGATAATTCTTTTGGATTTTGTATGATGAAGAGCCTTAAGTTTTCCTTAATTTTAAAAACTGCTTGCTGGAAATATAAGTCTAGATTGACAGGTCCCCCCTCCCCCAATACTTTAAAGATGTTATCCTACTGTTTTTTGACTTGCATTGTTTCCAAAGAGAAATATGCTATCATCTATATATCTTTTCATCATGTACATAGTGTATTTTTTACCTCTGGTTTATTTTAAGATTATTTCTAGGCCACTAGTTTTAAGCAATTTGATTAGGATGTGCCTTGATGTAGTTTTATTTGTTTCTTGTGCTTGTGATTATTTGAGCTTTTTGAATATGTGGGGTTTGTAGTTTTTATCAAATTTGAAATTTTTTCAACTATTATTTCTTCATCTATATGTTTTTTAACCTATTTCTCAACTCTTCTTCATGAATTCCAGGCACATGTATATTAGGCACCTTGAAGTTGTCCAACAGCTCACTCATACTGTTCATTGATTTTCAGTTGTTTTCTCCCTGTGTTTCGTTTTGTGTAGTTATTGGTTTTCAAGTTCACTAATCTTTTTGGCTTCAATGTTCAATCTGCCATTAATCACAGCCAGTGTATATTTTTTATCTTTGACATTATCATTTTCATCTCTAAAAGCACAACTTGAGTCTTTTTCTTATCTCTTTTTAACAAGTCAGTATTTCCTGTAGTTTTTTGAAGATATGGAGTACAGTTATAAAATTGTCTTAATGTTCTTGTCTACTCATATCATCTGTGTTATTTCTCTGTCAGTTTCTTTTGATTGGTTTTTCTCTTTATGATGAACCATATTTTCCTTTTTCTTTGCCTGTCTGATAATTTCTTATTGGATGCTAGACAGTGTGAATTTTATCTTGTTTTCTGCTGCATATTTTTGTATTTCATATACTTTTGTATACAAGGCTTATCACCTTGGCTAGAGTAAGTTCAGTGCTTCTTCTCTCTGCTTTTTTCCCAGTGGTTCTTTCTCTTGTTCAGATATTTCCTCACACACATGTACTGATCAGTCCTCAGCTGAAGACTTGAGGGGGAACCTCTGTAGGTCTCCAGAGTCTCTCTTGGTGCAACCTTCTTATCTCTGGGATTCTGCCCTATATGCTGTGGCTGTCTAGGACTCCCTGGTCTCACAGCTCTGTCCCCTTACCTCAGGGAACCAAGACCCTACTGAATTCCCACTCCTTGTGCATGGCCTGGAAAACTCTCTTCAGAAAGGAGGCCTCAGCTCTTTTATTTCCTGCTTCTCAGGAATCATTGTCCTTCATTTCCTAAAGTCTTGCATATTGTGTCTGATTTTTAACTTGTTTCACACTATTTGGTGAATCTGGCTGGAAGTGGAAGTCCACTGTGGTTTTCTTTTGGTTTAGGCTGTTTAGTGCATTTTGCTCTCTGCAGCCATAGCTTGATTTTTTTTCATCAATGTTGAACATTCTTTGCCATTTCTTTTCCAATCTTGTTCCTACCCATCTTCTATCTCCTCTCCTTCTGCTACTCCAATTACACATACACATATATTTTACTTTTTCTCTGTATCCCTGGGGTCTTTTACTCTTCCTTTTTCTTTTTCTTTTTTTAGATATCTCTTCATACTTACTTCTGGAAATTTTCTTCTGAAATATCTTCCAGTGAGTGACTAATTATTTTTCTAATATGCTGTTAAACCCAAATTTAGAGTACTTAGTTTTGAGTTTGTGTTTTTCAGTTCTAGAATTCAGATTTTTTTTGTCTTTTTTTTTTCAGTTTTCTCCTGTAAGTCTTATTTTGTTTTCTTTTTATCTCCTTAAACATAGTAAATACATTTATTTTAATTATATTTCTGTACTCTCATTATCTGCATTCCCTGAGCATTGATTTTTATTGTCTGTTGTTTCTATTGGTTTATATTTATGCTGTTTTATTCCTCATATGTCACTTTAGTTTTGGATAATGGTCAGACATCAAATATGAAAACAAAGTGTAGAAATAACTTTAAGCTTTGGATGATGTTCTTCCTTCAGAGAGGAATTTATTTGCTTCTGTCAGGTGGCTAAGGTTACCAGCAAGTCAAAATCACAGAGCCCACTATGCTTCCAAATTTACTCTTATTCTCAAGATACTGTCTTTTGGCATCCCAGAACAGAGAATAGAGAAATACTGGGTGCCTCCTTTTGGTATGTTCTGACTGACTTTTTTTCACTAGCATAGAGGTTGTCAAAATTACAGCTCAACTCTTTGGCTTCTCAACTCCTCTTTTCAATTCAGCAAACACTATTTCAAGAAATGCAGCTCCAAATGCTGGACTCACCTCACTGAGGTTCTACCTTCTTTTGGATTTTGGCTTCAAAATTCTTCACTGCCTTGTTTGCTCTCCAGTACCTTCAAGCAGACATTTTAAATATTTTGTCCAGCTAATAATTGTTCTCACTGGGACTGTTGGTCTGAATTACCTTGCTTGTGATTATTGGAAAAGGAATTTCCATTCTCATTCTCACCTTTTTATATAAGTACATGTATCCCTTTGATGAAAATAAAATGAATTTAAAATTAAATACTTGCTGAAATAATTAAATTTTATTTGACCAGAAGTAAAAAGCCATTATAAATTCTAGTTTAAGGTAGGGACATGAAGAAAATATTATTAGAGAAATGAACAAAATTAGAGATGTTTAAAATGTTTATTGGCCATAGATGTCCATGATTTTGAGTGGGGCTAAGCTTTTTTGGGGGGGGATGAGGAAGATTGGCCCTGAGCTAACACCTATTGCCAGTCCTCTTTTTTTTTTTTTTGCTTGAGGAGGATTGGTGCTGAGCTAACATCTGTGCCAGTCTTCCTCTATTTTGTATGTGGGTCACTGTCACAGCATGGCTTAATGAGTGGTGTAGGTCTGCGCCTGGGATCTGAACCCATGAACCCCGGGCTGCCGAAGTGGAGTGTGCCAAAGTTAACCACTATACCACCAGGCCAGCCCGGGGCTAAACTTTTTATAACAATCATTATATTAGTAAGCCTAGTTTTGACCTAATAGTAAAAATAAGTTAATGTCCTAATTAATTATTCACAGATATTCTGTTTCTATGCTTTTAGCAGAGATATCAGTTTGAGCCTGGGCTGAATCCAATGTAGTGGAAAATTATTTGTGTGTGTGTATGTATGTTTAATATAAACGCTAATGAGAATTGGGAGAGAGAAGTTAAAACTTGGGAGAATGGTCAAAATTAAAAAGATGTAATGAAGAAAAATTACTTAAAATTTTATATCAGAAAAAATTGTGTTTTAGTATAGCATTAATTAGGAAATATCTATGTGAGTTCACTATTTTAGTAAGAAGTGTATTTTTCAGCACTGTCAACAAAGAGACCCAATAGGGTGTCAATACCAGCAGTTAATATGGACGCAAATATATAATATTCATATTTTAGACTCTATTTCACTCTACATTAAAAGTATTACTTGAAGAATAGTTGATTTCATGTCTTTGGCGAGGGAAACATTAAAAATAAAAAGTGTTTGAAATATCTTATTGCCAGAAAGCAAAGATGCTTTTAAAAATGTCTGGGGGTAGTGTTGAAAGAAACCAACTTTAAGGCATTTCCATTAGCTAAATTGGTAAAAAGTGAGACTCAAAAAGAGAGTAATAATTATGGCTAATTGGAACAAATTGAGACTGAAAATCCACCACTTCTTAATGATACTCAAAAGGGAAAAAGTTAATATGATGTATATAAAAACAGTTGTAATACAAAATGATCAAATATTCTTGAGAGATGAGCTAAATGTATAGGTCAATCTATCATCTGCTGGACAGCAAAACTTCTTAGGGAAACGAATAATAATAATATACTTATTATTATTCTCTGTCTCCCTGGCCCCTAAAGGCTATCAGAAGCATTACTCATCTTTAATATCTTGGCTTCCTCTTCTGGAATTATCAGATATCAGCAGGAGAAAAGCAGACCCAAATCCTGGTATCAACTTATGGAGATTCTGTCTTTGATTGGATATTGGCCTCATAATTCACTACGGGGACCAATATCCAGGTTCAAAAAAGTTTCATTTCTTGGAAAAGAATTAGGTGATCTTTGATTGCTTGTGCTTCTGGCCACTCATTAAAAACACAAAATCATTGTAATATGCTAATAACTAATTTACAAGTTTATAATACTGCTGACTGATGAGGTAAATACATGTTAGTGCAGAACAATAGATTATGTTAGGCAGACGAAGCAAAACTTGAAGAATTTACCTTTTGGAAAGAAAACACAATAAAATAAAACAAAACCTACGTGAAAGAGATGGGGCTAAAAGTATTGTTTATATATTAAGTGATATATAATTTTTTAAATTGTAGGGATAAAAATCCTGCACTATGTAGTTTGGAAGCATGGTGGTGGTAACAGTGAATGTCACTTAAGTTAATGTTAATATGACCTCACTTGAACATAAATGCTCTTGATATTTGAGGTAATTTGTATTTCACAGTGGACATTGCAATAAATTCTAAGGACATAAAATTGTAGCACCATTGTTCTAGGGGAAATGCTGGCTGTATTTAAAAATAGAGAATCTTTCAATATTGAATTTTTAAAACTCTTGAGTATAAATATTTCTTCTATGGTAAATATATAATGCAAAGATAGCTTTTAAAATATTATAACAATATATGGTGAAATTTATTTTATAGACATGACCAAACACAAATAAAAATAATTTCATATAAATGGGTACAGTGGGAATGCAAATTCCCATTAGTTGTGATAAAAGTGCACCTATCCCATAACAAAAAAATCATTTTTCTGAGAATTTGTTAGTCAACCTCTACTACATTTTGGCACTATTCTAAATGCTCAGCGTAAAGCAGTGAATGAGACAGAGAATGTCTGTGCTCCCATAGAGAGCTACTATTCCAGGGAGTAAGAAATATCCAAACAAGAAACAAAAAAAATAACCCATTGTTAAAGATTGTACTTGTACTTTCTTTGAGAGCAAATGTCATATACAAAAAGTCTCAAGGACATTGCCTCTTTATAATGATGACTATATAATTTATTGTCTACACCAGGGCACTTTAGAGAGTGAAAAAGGGAGCTGAAATCTTTGAAATAATTTAATTTAAAATATTTATTTATTGACTGAGAAATTACTTTTATTATATGGGTGGATCTATAAAATGCTTTAATTCAAAAGTTATTTTCAAATATAATTTTCTTAAAATGAAAATAACATGCATCTGTGTACATTAAAGGAAGAATTTCTTTAGAAGTCATTGATTATCTAATATTAAAAATGCTATAATTTAAATACTTATTCTTGGCACATATTTACATACTTTAATCATTTTTAAAACTTTATTGTCCCTAATACTGTGCCACTGGTATTTTACTGAAGGACATATTTTTTTCACTGGTCTTGTTTTTATTTTTCCAAATAATTCCAATACTTTAAAAAGTTTAATTTTAGTATTAGTAATTTTGAAACATTTGACATTTTTAGTCAGCTCTTCTCTGAAAACCATACTATTTTTAATGGAAACAACATTCTTTCTATACATGGTGAGGCACCAGTAATATCCAAGCAGTTTTTTTCCTAAATGGAGGATATCCTCAGCTTTTATTCTTTCCATATTGAAATGTATAAATATTTTAACTCATGTATTTTTCCAGGTACTGCCTTTTTTGCCTCCTTCAGGACACCTTTCTTTGGTAAAGTTTTTTTCAACCCCAAACTCATAAATTCTTCCTATTTATAATCCTTTTGAATATGTCACCAAATTTAGATGCAAATCATAGACCTTCTCAATTTAATCCCACTCTGGTATCGAATGTAAATTTGTCCAGTTAAAAATAGGAGTTCTGTCAAAAGATTCTTCTGAAAAGTCAAGATATCACAAAAGTGCAATTACAGAATTTCAGAATTAAATCTTCTAAACTGTTTGATCTTTCCTCATTTGATTTGTTCAGTTCCTCACTTATTCTTGTAGGAATAATTTTCAACATCTTCTGATTTGCAAATTTTGTCTTCAGAGTGTTGACAGAAATCAAAATTGTGGTTGAGTATTGACTAACAGAGTTAAAAGGAAATTTTCTGGAGTGATGGAATTATTCTGTTTCTCCTTGAGGTAATGGTTGTACAAATGAATGCTTATATCAAAACTCATCAAAATGTACACTTAATATCTGTGCATCATTTCATTGCATGTAAATTTTACCCTGATAAAAAAACACAACTGAAAAACAAAACAAAAAACTAAGTACTTATGTGAAAAAAGTTAAAAAACAAACCAGAATAAGCTTATCAATATCATTTATATAAATTAAAAATGCATATACACAAAACAACAATATGTGTTTTATAAAATACATACCAAACAAAAAACCATAACACTTAACAGTATAGAATGGTTGCTTGGTTAACGGGGGTGGGAGGGAGTGGCATATAGGGGAAAAGGAGAATAAACAATTAAAATAGGAGTTTTCTTGTATTTTCCTTTCAGGTACAACCTTCTGAAAATTTGTTATTAGAATTAGAAAATATGCTATTAAAATTGTATGAACAGTCTTTTTAAAGGAAATTTTACAAACATATTTACATTAAGAATTTGTCTCTTGGTTATTTCAGTCTACTTGAGAGTAAAATTCCATAAAACTTGGGCTATGAAAATTCTTAATGTAGTCAAAAATAACAATGGATCAGTAAATTAATTCTGTGAAAATTCTAAAATATACATGGCCAATTTTTTTTTTTAGTCAGAAGACAGAACTAGGGAAGGTTAGTCTATGGCAAAGCAATTGAACCCCAATTCTCTGTTTTTCACACATATTGAATAAGAGGGTCACACCTGCCATTTATAGAAGTGTAATTTTCACAGTCCTGAGGGTGAGTATCCAACTTCTTCATGGAAAGTTAAGGAATGCAGTTTTGCAAATAGGATGAATATTTAAAAATATACGTTATTGATTTTAAGGAGAATATTTGCACAGATATTGTAGTCCATATGGTAATACAAAAATTACAGTTTTTTAGAGCAGAGGTCATGCCCCAAATTGCTCTCAGCTTTGGATGGTGTTTCAGATACCATCTGAACAAACTCTGGGTTTGTTGGTTCCAAATTAGATAAGATTGTGGATTTTAAACTACAGAGTCAGTATCACGCTGCAAAGTGCTGGCATATTAGCATGTATTGTTCAACTAATAAGGAACACACATTTGTAGACTTTTGGCTGAGATATATGAGAAAAACTATGCATTCTGTGTCCTTCTTACGTGCTCTTTACAGGCTTCATAATATTGGTTTAGTAGTAGTATGAAGTATTTTTATTTGTTTGTTTTCATTATTATTTTTTAAATGTGTCCTCCAAATGGAAAATATTATTGTGGTATGATTCTAGGTAAGCAAAACTCCTTCTGTAGAATTATTAAGTGATAGGGTCAAAGACTAACCTACAGGTTAGTCAAATCTTTACTTATAGCCTCAGTATATTACTCTTGAGAATGGGTGTTGGTGCCATGCAGGTGATTCAAAAGGCCATTAATTTAACTTCTGCTGTGATCAATAACAATTTCTAAAAATCACACAACAAGAACAGCAAACACATAGATACAGAGATTAGATTGGTGGTCACCAGAGGGAAAGAGGGGAGGGAGAAGGGCAAAGGGGTGATAGGGTGCATGTGTATGGTGATGGATGGAAATTAGTCTTTGGCTGGTGAACATGATGCAGTCTACACAGAATTCTAAATATAATCATGTACACCTGAAATTTATATAATGTTATAAAACAATGTTACCTCAGTTTAAAAAGATAAAAATCACACACAGATTTCCCCCATCTGAAAGTATTTAAGTGAACAGATTTGTATAATTGCATATGTGTAATTTTATTTTAACCTATAATGTAGGTACCATCATTAAATTCCATTGAGAAATTGGCTACTTCAAATATTTTTATTTTGGAAAATAATTTTAAAGAATAAACACCTATCTATCTATCTGTCTTTTTTTTTTTGATCTAAGGATACAAAACACCATATAGTGGAATCTGGGCTTTTTATTTGTAGAAACAGTTCTTTAGTATCTCTCCTTTAGAACTGGAAGAGTTCATGCATGTCCTTTAGGACAATGTTAGAGGAAATTAGTAAAAAGAAAATTAGAGTAATGTTACTAAGTACTCTGAATTTTTAACTCTTTCTTATAATGAAATATGGTTTTTACATTAGAAGGGAAAAGGAAAGTGACTTTCTAATAATCTTATTGCCTAGCTCTAGTCTCTATAAACTATTATATTTATTCTTCCCAATTCAGATAACCTTTTGATATAATACATTCCCACCCAAGGGTCAAATAAAAGGTTGATAAAAATTCATTCTTAGAGGTGTTCTGCTTTACACTGTTTTACAGTGAAAACATGGACATCATTGTAAAAACAAAATTTCCCCTCATTATTTAAAAGCGCAAAAACAGACAGCTTCTGTAAAACTTGTGGCTCAACTACTTGTGTTCTTTTACAGTATAAACGGCTCTGTCAAAGGTTGTGCTGGTCCTTTTAAGTAATGAGAATTCCTGTCTATTTTGTTGTTACATATTAAATTAAACCACATGTCTTGGTGACTCTCGAAATCTGTGAAATTATTATTGTAATAAGAAATGTGTGAAAATGTGGAGTATTTATATGACAGTTTTATTTAAGCTTTCAGGGCACCACTGAGGCACATTTATTTCAACATTAAATGTGTATCCAGGCAGAGGCTTTGAAGTAAATTGTTTACATTGATTTGCAATCCCATAAGCCTTTATAGTATGCTGTTCTCTTTGAGTTTACAACCTTGCTTAATTCAGCAGAAAATTGCTTTTTGCCTATTTCAGAGACCCACTTAGATGACTTGAGCACAATTAAAAGCCTATCCATGATGATGATGATGAAGGAAGGCCTGAGAATCCCTTTGATGACTAGACAAATGGAATTGACCACATGCGGAACAGCCTTTGCTTACGGAGAACTGAGCTCCATACTTCTGACTAAAGGTGACAGAGGTGAAGAATATTTACCATGGTGCCTGACACAGGATAGGCATCCAAACTATTGTTCCTATAAAATAGCAGCAAAGAAATTGTTACCTCCTCAAAAATTCTCATCTCTAGAGAATGGATATAGAACTTAGATTCTTCCTGTGCTTAAGCAGTTCCTAAGTAGCACTTTATGTAATTTCAAAATATTGGTTATATCAGAGTATGTATGGCATGTGAAATTAAAAAGGGGAAGTAAGCAATATCTTAAGAATACTCAGAAGTTAAGAAACACAGCTCTTATGAAACCAGATGCACTAGTGAAGAAATTTTTAAAGGGAATTAAAATCCTTCCTTCAAATTTACCCAAAAAGGATATCATGCTATTTAGTGTTTCATGATTAAGATAATGTACAGGCCCTTCTTTTATGATGCCTATATTCCCTGGTGTACTCACCATTCTGAAAAGTCATGTTGAGAGTCTATTATGTAATGAAAGAAAGACAGCATGTGAAGGGGTGAAGATCATACACTCAGCAGTAGACAGGATGCCTGAGTCTGAATTCCAACTCTGCCCTTTACTAACCTCTTAAATAGAAATACTAATAATAGTTGCATCATCAGGTTGTTGTGAGGATTAAATAAGTTAATATAAAGTAAAGCACTCAGAACAAAATCTGGCAAATAATGAACACTAAATGTTGACTATTATTAATATTTTACTATTCATAAGCATGAATTTTCTGTAATCAGAGAATGCAAGAGCAAAGCAAAGAATCCTTGATGTTCTAAGCAAGTACATATTTGAGCTTATCCAATGAAATATCTATCAAATGTGAGAGGTTAGGGAATAGATAATCTTCTTTGTTACTTAATGGAGTTTAGGCTTAAAGGAAATAACTGGCTTGCATCAGTTGATGTTAGTCCTTGATTCAGTCACTTTCAGAGCTTTTCTTTTTCTTCCCATCAAGAACATTTACTGTTATCTGCCAAAGTCATTTCCACCTTCTTATTGTAAGTGCACACAATTTCCTTTGAAAACTGCCCCTCCCTGACCACTATGCCAGTCATATTCTGCCAAAGCTGACAAGGGTAATGTGATCTGGGCCTGGTCAGGCAGCTAATATATTGGTTGAATGTTACAAAAGAAGGGCTAGCTGATCTTTTATGTAGGAGTTAACATATAAATACTGGATGACAGAGGCATACTTTTCTCTCAGGTCAGTAAGCTGAAATCATGTAAATCTGAGGCTGTCTAAAAATGTGTCTTCCCCATCTTTTGTCTTCAACATGGTGGAAACTCACCTGCAATGGAGGGAATGACATCAACACATAGATGAAAGCAGAGAGGTGAAGGAAGATCTTATATACCTTGGAAATCCGGAGGTAGAGAAATGCAGAGACTACTATGAATAATTATACACCAACAAACTGGACAACCTAGAATGAATGGATAAACTCCTAGAAACATACAACCTACCAAGACTGAATCATGAAGAAATAGAAAATCTGAACCGACTGATTACTAGTAAGGAGATTAAATCAGTAATTAAAAACCTCCCAGTAAAGTCCAAGACCAGAAGGCTTCTCTGGTAAATTCTACCAAATATTTAAAGAAGAATTAATACCAATCCTTCTCAAAGTCTTCCAAAAATAGAATAATAGAGAACACTTCCAAATTCATTTTATGAGGGCAGTATTGCCCTGTTACCAAGATCAGACAAGGACACTAAAAGAAAAGAAAATTATATGCCAGTATCCCTGATGAACAGAGATGCAAATATTCTCAACAAAATATTAGCAAACCAAATTCAACAATACATTAAAAGGATCATACACCACAGTCAATTGTGATTTATTCCAGGGATGCAAGGATAGTTCAACTACCACAGATGGATCAGTGTGACACATCATTTTAACAAAATGAGGAATAAAAATCATGTGATCATCTCAATAGATGCAGAAAAGGCATTTGACAAAATTCAACATCCATTCATGATAGAAACTCTCAACAAAGTGGGTATAGAGGGAACATACCTACACGTAATAAAAGCTATATATGACAAGTCCATAGCTAACATCATACTGAACAGTGAAAAGCTGAAAGCTGTTCCTCTAAGATAGGAACAGACAGGATGCCCACTCCCACCACTGTTATTCAACATAGTATTGGAAGTCCTAGGTAGAGCAAGTAGAAGAAATAAAAAGAATCCAAATCAGAAAAGAAGTAAACCTGTCTCTATTTGCAGATGTCATGATATCATATATAGAATATCATAAAGACTCCATCAAAAAACTGTTAAAACTAATAAAAGAATTCAGTGAAGTTGCAGGATACAAAATCAATATACAAAAATCAGTTGCATTTATACACACTAACAATGAATTATCAGAGAAATTAAGAGAAGAATCCCATTTACAATCACATCTAAAAGATTAAAATACTTAGGAATAAATTTAGCCATGGAGGTGAAACCTGTACACTGAAAACTGTAAGACATTGATGAAGGAAAATGAAGAAGATTCAAATGGAAAGATATTCCATGCTTATGGAAAAAAAGAATTAATATTACTAAAAATTTCCATACTACCAAAGTGACCTACAAATTCAGTGCAATCCCTATCATAATTCCAATGGCATTTTTCACAGAAATAGAACAAACAATCCTAAAATTTGTATGGAACCACAAAAGACCCCAAATAGCCAAAGCAATCTTGAGAAAGAAGAAAGCTGGAGACATCACACTTCCTGATTTCAAACTATACTACAAGGCTATAATAATCAAAACAGTATGATATTGGCATAAAAGCAGGCACATAGCTTAATGGAATAGAATAGAGAGCCCAGAAATAAACTCATGCATATGACCAAGCATATATGATCAATTAATTTGGAACAAAAGAGCCAAGCATATGCAAAGAGGAAAGGATGGTCTCTTCAATGATGTTGGGAAAACTGGATAGGCACATGCAAAAAGATGAAACTGGACCCCTTTCTTACACCATACACAAAATCAACTCAAAATGGATTAAAGACTTGAATGTCAGACATGAAACCATAAGACTCCTAGCAGAAAATATAGGGGGTAAGCTCCTTGATGTTGGTCTTAGTGATGATTCTTTGGGTTTGACACCAAAAGCAAGGACAACAAAAGCAAAAATAAACAAGTGGGACTATATCAAACTAAAAAGCTTCTGCACAGCAAAAGGAACAATCAACAAAATGAAAAGGCAAACTACAGAATGGGAGAAAATATTTGCAAATCATATATCTGATGAGGGGTTAATGCCCCAAATATATAAAGAACCCACACAACTCAATAGCAAAAAAATCAAACAATCTGATTAAAAAATGGAGAGAGGATCTGAATGGACATTTTTCCAAAGAAGACATACAGATGGCCAACAGGGACATGAAAAGGTGCTCAACATCACTAATCACCACGGAAATGCAAATCATAAGCACAATGAGATGTCACCTCACACTTGTTAGAATGGTTATCAAAAAGACAAGAGACAAAAAGTGTTGGCGAGAATGTGGAGAAAAGAACTCTTGTGCACTGTTGGTGGGAATGTAAATTGGTGCAGCCACTATAGAAAACAGTATGGAGGTTCCTCAAAAAATTAAAAATAGAACTACCATATGGTACAACTAATCCCACTTCTGGGTATATGTCAAAAATAAATGAAAACAGGATATCAAACAGGTATTTGCACTCCCATGTTTATTGCAGCAGCATTCACAACCACCTGATGATTCAGTTCTCTGTGCTGTGAGACACAAGTAATAATTTCCTACATTAAAATATGCTTTTCACTAGGATGAAGCTTGGGGGAAAGGGGGAAGATTAGCTCTCCTTCAGCATCCTAGTTTATAATTTTATATTGCTGTTAGGCAGAAGCCAACACTAACTTTTGTTCGTAATTAGCGGCAAGGATAAAATCCACATGCCAATTACTAAGGAACAGAAAATGCTCAGACACTGCCTCGATTCAAAGCTCTGACTAGTAAAATTTTTTGGCCTTGATTGTTAGTTAATGGAATCTATAAGAACAAAATTGATAGGCAGCCAATTAGAGTTTTATACGAGTTAAATTGTCAGAGAAATCTGAGCATGGCATCCAGGGCCTCTGATTGCTCAGTACCTCTGTTAATTTTTAGGCCATAAAACTGGCACCAAGAGCAACTGGACTGCTGAACTGGCTTAGTCACCAGCAGTGGAAGTCTTCCCAGTGTACCTTTCAAGTGTGAGGAAGATCCTACAACAAGCAGAGCCAGGGGCAGCCTGGTAGGGAGAACAAGAAACTTGCACTAAGTCCAGAGAGGGAAAACTTTGCTTCTCCTGCCCAGCTGGATATGATATAAGTTCTGGACCAATAATCACTACTACTGCCAGTACCTTTTCCTCCATTTCTAAATGGGAAATATTCAGTCTTTTTTCTCATTTTGTTTTGGATAAATTAATCACACTTTATGGAATCCTGAGAAACCATTTCTGAATCTGATCAATGAGAGATCCTGAATTTGGAATTGGATAGAGGAACTAAATATTATTGGATAATAACTGCATGTTATTGGATAGAGAAACTAGATGTTATCCTTTGGTGAAGGAGTAATTCCACTTTCATTTATACATGGAAGAATTAGTTGGGGCATTTTTGAAATTATAGTTATGGTTATAAGGTTCAAAGGTGAAATACAAAGAGCAAACTGAAAAGCCACGATCTTAGGGAATTCAACAACATTGTCAGAGACAAACAGGACACACACACACATACACACATAAATTAAGAACATAGAGTCAAAATTACAAGTATATCGTTTTTTTCTTACATCATAAATCAGTGGAACTCAAATTTAAATTCCAATAGAGATTACAGTGAAACTTGACCAGCTGATTCTAAAGCTTACAAGAAAATAGTAAATGTGCAAGAATTACCAAAACAAATTATTCTCTGTTAAAAAAATTAGTAGTTTTATTTATATATAATTGACATACAATGAACTGCACACATTTAAGTACATATTTTAATAAATTTTGACGTATGTATAGACCTGTAAAATCACCACAATCGAGACAGTGAACATACTCATCATCCCCAAAAGTTTCCTTTTGTACTTAGTAACTCCCCCCTCCTGACCTTCCCTACCCCTTGCTAGGTATAGAATTTTAAGTTGACATTTTTCTTTCAGAACTTTAAAGATGTTACTCCACTATGACCACCTTCACATTGTTTCTGATAAGAAATCTTTTGTCGTCATTATCTTTATTCCTTTATATGTAATGTGTCTTTTCTCTGTGGTTAGTTTTAAGGTTTTGTCTTTATCACTGATTTTGAGCAGTTTGATCATGATATGCTTTGGTGCAGTTTTAAAAACAGGTGTCTTTTGCCTTTTGCATTTGTGGAAGTTCTTCACACTGTGCACTTTTGTTTTCATCAAATTTGTAAAATTTTAGTCATTATTCTTCAAATTTTTTTTCTGTACTCCCTCTTCCTCTTCTTCTGGAACTTTAATTACACATATATTAAGCTGCTTGAAGTTATCACGTAGCTCACGAATTCTCTCTTCATTATGTTTTTAGTCTTTTTTGCTCTCTGTTTCATATTCTACAATCTCAGTTGCTATGTCTTCAAGTTCATCAGTTGTTTCTGCTCTAGTATCTAATCAGCCATCAATCCCATCCGGAGCATTTTTCATTTCTGACATAACAACTTTAAGCTCTGGAAGTTTGATTTGGATTTTTTCAGATCTTTTTTATATTTTCCATGTCTTTACTCAACATGCTCAGTCTTTAACTTTTCAACCATGTGGAAAACAGTTATAATAACCAATTTAATATCTGTTAGTTCTGGTTTGCTTTTGATTGGTTAATCTTTCTCCTTATTTGGAGTTGTATTTTCCTGGGTTTTCCATGCCTTTTTCATAGAAAACCAGACTTTGTGAATTTTGCCTTCTTAGGTGCTGGACATTTTTGCATTGATATAAGTATGATGGAGCTTCATTCCGAGATACAATTAAGTTACTTGGGAACAGTTCCTACTTTTGAGATTTGTTAGGTAGTAACAGAGCAGTGTTTAGCCTAAGGCTAAATATAGCCACCATGGCTTCCTTGGATTCCCAGCTCCATCATCTCAAGTCAGGAAGTCTACCAGGCTCTGCCTGGGTTTCCCCTCCCTGCTCCATTGCCTGAAACACTCAAGGCAGTAAGCTGTGGCCGTTGTAGCACTAACTTTGTTTCCTGTTTCTCAGTGATCACTGTCCTTTTTTGCCTGACATTCAATGTCTTGAAAACTATTGTTTCATATATTTTGTCCAGTGTTTTAGTTGTTTCTGCTGGCAGGGTAAATCTGGTCACTGTTGTTTCATCTCAGTTGAAAGCAACCAAGACAATTTAGAGTAAAAATATGAGAGAATTTGCTCCATTAGAAGATATTTAAAACACTGGTTATTTGGTGCATAGTTGAAAAACTGACCAGTTTGAAAGAAAATGACATGTTATGTATATGGAAAATGAGTACCTTATAATTATAACTTTTTTTGAATTGGTAGAGAACCTATAGACTACTTAAAAATGGTATTGGAAACATTGACAAGTATTTGGCAAAACTAGAGTTACATATCTTCTTCACTTCAGTCACCAAAAATAAATTCTAGTTGGATTGAAGTTCTAAAACACAATAAACAAAATTATAAAAGTTTTAAAAGAAAATAAATGAGAATAATTTATGACTGTGGGTTATGGAAGCTCTCTGTAAATCAAAATTACAAGCTATAAAGCTAGATTGATAAATTGGATTAAATAAAAATTAAAAAGTCTCTGCCACTGAAAAGCTCCACCATAAACAATATTATAAGTTAAGTGACAAATGGGGAAGAGTACACATGTAATAGACATTGGACTAATATTGATATATGTAAAGGGTTTACCAAATAATGAAAATAACAAATTAATGGAAAACAGGGCAAAGAATATAAACACTATTTATACAACAGGAAATGCATATAGTCAAGGAACATATGAAGCACGGTCAAGCATTTTTTTCAATATTACATTGGCAAAAAGTTTAATATCAAATGTAGTAGAGTTATAGGAAATAGGTAGTCTCAAAAAATTTAAAAATATGTATCTTATGGCAGTTTTATTTCTTGTTATATACCCAGTTTAATACCACACTTAAAAACAAGGAATAAACAAAGATTTTTCATTGCAATATTATTATTGTAAAAAAATTGGAAACAACCTATATTTCCATTAGTGGGAAAGTAATTAAACTACAGATAAATCATGGTATATACACATTATGGCATACTGTATATCAGGTTTGAAAATGACATGGAAAACTCCCCAAGGGAATTATTTTGGTGGGAGGTGGGGAGAAGGAAGGAAACAATTTTCATGATAATACATGTAGTATGACTTTTCTGTCAAAAACACAAAGATACGTCAACACTATATTTCTCTGAATACTTGAATATATGTGTGTGTATGTGTATTTAAAGCATTAAAAAACCTGGAAATATTACTCTGATAATCTGGGATAAAAACAAGGGTTACCTGTGGTCGTCAAAGTGGGTTTTATCTTAATCTGCAATATTTCATTTTTAAACAATGAGAATGCATTCTACATTCCTTGTGTAACTGTATAAATAATATTGAAAAATGAATTGAATGCTGGGAAGAAGTGTGTATACGGGAGTTTGTGAGTGCATGTAAGGCAGCCAGTTAGTGGAATATGGTGGGTGCCTGTCATTTTTATGGCATAGCATGCCTTCCTCCTTTCCCAGTTAATAGAGCCATTAAGTTCCTTTTTGTTGTTTTATTTTGCTGAAACTAGTTGAAATTGTGTTTGTATCACTTAAAACTAAACAAGTCCTTGTTTTCTTACTAGGACATTTTCTGTTCTATTGTCCATTATATTTAAAAAATAAATAAAAACAGCACATTGCTGTATAACCTCTTGCTTCTCTTCAAGAAATGAGTCACTAACCAAGTATGGAGCATGACTTTAATCTCATGGGAGTGCAAGGGTAGACTTGGAAAGGAATGATGCTTTGGAAATTTGCTCTGAGAAATGTCTACATGATTAGACAGAACAAGGTTTTCATTTCTATATCTGTCAGTGAGGCTACAGATCTGAACCACATGGAATTAAAATGATAAACTAATAAATTAAAAGGTAAGAAGTATAGGATTAAATAGTATGTAAGATTCTAACAGTAGGGATTTTGATAATGGTTTGATGTCTCCTATTTCCCTTCTGTCAACAACCAAGCCACCAGAGCCCAGCCCTGGGGATCTGAGATCTGGGAAAGCTCTCTTGCATGCTGAGGTAGGTTGCAGGATTACCAAATATCTGGGTACCATGGCTTAGCTAAAGTAACACATAAAATTAACCATCATGCTTAGTATTACATTTTTTGAGTATTTACAAATTGCTTTTAGTGTACTGGTGGACCTATGACATACTTCTGTTGAACTCTATTTTTTAAATTCTTTTGAAAAATAAGAATAACATATATGTACATACATTAAAACAAAAACTACTTTATATTGATCATTCGTGAAAAATGACAGTAGTGGAATAATTGTTTTTGGTGCATATTAACAATTTTAACCTTTTTTAGCCATGTCTCTAGTATCAGGTCACGAGTTTTTCTGAAGAATGTGTTTTTCTTTGTATGGCCTTATTCTTCATTTTTTCTCATAACATTTCCTCTAATTTTATTAAAGTTGCATTTTTGTGGCTAATAAATTCCTGGTAGGCTCAGAGTGAATACTGCTAAAGGGAAAATACAATCAATTGTACATTTTTTCATAATGAAATATATAAATATTTTAACAGAAGTATTATCACAGGTACAGCCTTTTTGTTTCCATGAAGACTACCATTTTAGACAAATATTTTTAGAAAACATCAAATAATTTGCCACTATTTATGATTATTTTTAATGTTTTTCAGATGTAAATGCTGCAAGAATGTAGTGCTTTTCAACTTTATTCTATTACAGTGGATAATATAAATATATCCAATAAAAATAGGAGCTCTAGTCTTTCTACAAGTCAAGATATTCCAAGGTGCAATTAAATTTCAAATTTAAGTTTTATACACTATTTGGGCTCCCATTGTTTAATTTGTTTAGTTCTTGTATGGCTTTTTAAAGTAAGCTTCTTTCTTGTATGACAAACATACTAAAGGGTGAACAAATCGTAAGTTGTACAGCTTAGTAAAGCTTCACTAAGTGATCAGTGCCAATGTAACTACCACCTAGATCAAGAAATAGATTACTGTCAGGTTCGCAGAAGTTCGCCTCATATCTCCTCCCCATCTGTAACTATTATGGGCCCATAGCTGGGGTTTTTTTTCAACTTGGAAAAATAATCCTTGCCCACTGTCCATTTTATTAGGCAGTGCAGTATTCAAATAGTTCATTCTGTGTGTGTATGTGTGTGTGTGTGTGAGAGAGAGGGAACATAGTACATTTAATTGCTATTTGTAGAGAAGACTATCTATTGGTGTGTAATACTTGATCTAATTTTGTTATGATTTGGGGATAATAAATTATGTGAACCCAACTTGACACATTCATTTACAAGGATGGCCAGTGTAAGAATTGGATACCAATGTATGTGTAGATCCTTCACACAAAGCCCAGAACAACCATTTGGAAAATTCAGTGCTAATTGCTCACAGAGAAATGTAGTAAAGTGGGTTCCTTTGGGTGCATGGCAGCAGGATGGCAAGTGCCTGGAAATATCATCAAGAGAACAAGAGGAGAGGCAGGAAGTGAAGGTGTTGAGATGTGAGGAAACCAGTAAATCACAGGTTTTTTTTTTAACCTTGAATTTAGAACCAATTGAGAAAAAGACATGGAAGAGAGGCTGATAGAGATCAAATATTGGCTTTAATACTAATAAAGCTAATCAGAGAATATGCCTTTAGTTTGCAGACCAAAGGACTCGCTAAAACTCACCCAAGGGAAATTTTGGGTCAGCTAAGTAGATATACTGACCTGGGATAACTGCTTTGAATAGATAAAGAGTAAAAAAACAGAAAATTAATCCCCAGTGCCTACTGATGTTTAATGGATGAGCTTTGCTAATTTAAAAACATGGATCAATGCCTGTTAGACTCTTGCCAATCAACAACAGATACTTCACTCCTTCTATATGGAATGGAGTAAAGAAGGGATGAGGAAAGAGGACTGGGTATTACAGGATCATTGTTCAGCATGGAAAAGTGAAATAGGAGGAATGGAGGTTCCTCCCTAATGTTACACAATAGTCATTGCAGATAACCTCTTTACAGACTGAGTGTATGTTTAAATGCCGCCTCGTGCTATAATCAAGATAATTTTAATGGTTAAAAACCCTGTGGTAATCACATATGCCTATATATATGTATCCTCAGAATATAAAAAAATGAATTATTTGGACAAATTAATCAGCACTTTGTTGGTCTGTATAGCACTGAAATATTAATCATTCTTGCCTTTTAAATAAATAGATAGGCTTTGATTAATAATTTGACCCAAGAATTACAGGAATTGTACATTTTTCCTATTGATAATGCTAAAAAACTCTAAGGGACTATGCAGAAACAACAAAGACAGGAAAAAGTAGTTCTAATATGTACACTTTTTAACCAGAAAACTTGACCTTATTCCAGGCTAAAATTTAAAATACAGTATTAAGATGTTGATATATGAGCAATTGGGAAAGGAAGCAGTGATCATTAAAGCCAGCATGACCTCATTAAAACAAATTATGTCAGAATAACTGCAGTTTTTTTCTGACAAGGTTATGAGATTGGTTGGTTATGGAAATGCTAAGGACAGTAATAATAGAAATAATTGCGAGGATAACAACAACGGCATTAATATTTACTTTCATCTATTGAGCTCTTACTACATTAATAGATTTAAAGCCATTGGAACACTACTTGATACATGATAATAGCTCACAAAATATAAGCTATTTTTATGGCTATTATTGTTGCTATTATTTTTTTAAGAAACTTTAGTTAGATTATTCTAGGTGTTATAGGCTGAATGTTTGTGTGCTGCCAAAATTCATACGTTAAAATCCTAATGCCCAATGATATAGTATTAGGAGGTGGGGCCTTTGAGAAATGATTAGGTCATGAAGGGAGATCCCTCATGAATGGGATTAATGCTCTTATAAAATGAACTCCCTTGCCTCTTCCACCATGTGAGGACAGAGGGAAAAGTTGGCAGTCTACAAACTTAAAGGGGGCTTTCATCAGACACAGAATCTGCCAGTGCCCTGATGTTGGACTTCCTAGCCTCCAGAACTGTGAGAAATAAATTTCTATTGTTTATAAGCTATCCAGTGTATGATATTTTTGTTATAGCAGCCCAAACAGACTAAGACACTGGGTATTCATCCAAAAATTTGGAAAAGTTCTTAATATTGTCTAAATTGATTAAATGGGACAGATTTGCACAGATTTTATTGTAATTAGGTACATTTGTAACTAGGTGATGCTATTGAAGGAATTTAACATAAAGAAATGTCTTCAGTGGCATAATAAAGGTCTATGATCTAGACCCTTCTTCAACATTTTCATTAATGCTTCATGAAGGCACAGTTATTCTTTAGTAGGTGAAATAGAACAGAACGTTAGCAAATCAGGACCCTAACGATTTTGTCATTCTAGAACAACAGACTGAATAGAATAAAATCAAATATGATAGGGTAGTTTGAAGAACAGTACACTCAAGTAAAACAAACACAAAGGAAACTGTTCATGTCCATTAGCAGGGGAGGCATTACTTAGAATCAGTGTTAGTGGAGAGAAAAGGCTTAGGTACTAGTTGGAAAAAAAGCTTAGTATGAGTCAAAAGTATGAAACGACTTTTTGATAAAGGAATCTTGAGCTTCGTTACTAGTTTGTTATATGTGTCAGAGGTGTAGAATGAGCATCAATTGGAAGAAGGTAGGGGAAAACAAATTTTTGCTCAATCACTAAAGTTAAACTTTTTAATGATCCCAAAGTGGGATGCTTAGCCTTGGGAATCATTTTAGTCTCAATCCCTGGAGTATTTTAAGCAGTAGCTGGAGATCCTGTAGAGTCAGAGTTTTATAATCTAAGATCAGAAACAAATAGGGAGGTTGTTTAGAAAATATGAATGACTGGAACTCACTCCTTCTTGTTCTGATCCAAGAAGCCCGGGATGGATCCAGACATCTCATCTGGTTTGTCTTTTGTTTACATTTCTTCTTTTTTCAAAACTGTTCCTGCTGATAACCCAGGATTGAGAATCTGACCTTGACTGTGGGTCAAGAAAGACTTTCCTAAAGCACTTAACACTTGATTGAGATCTGAAACATAAGTGTGTAAAGAGGAGTAAGAAGGGCATTCCAGGCAAATGGAATAGCATGTGCAAAGCCTCTGTGGTAAGCAAAAAGCAGAATAGGATGAGTCATTAAATGAAAGGCAGAATGGCCAGAACTGGGAGCATGAAGTAGAAAATAGTGAGATGAGACTGGAGAAGTATACAGGAGTAAAACAATCCATGGACTTTAGAGCCTATTAACAATTTTGATCTTTGTCTAAGAGCAGTGGGAAGCCACTGAACAGTGCCAAGTAGGAGGGTGACGTTATCCGATTATAGTTATGAAAGGATTATCCTGTCTGCAAGGTGGTTAATAGATTGGAGAGGGACAAAAGATGATACCAGAAATTCAGATAGGATTCTATCTCAGACTCAGAGACACTTAATGTCAGTTAAGAGATTAATGGTAATTTAGTCTGGCAAGGTGACACAGGAGATGAGAGAGGTAGACAAATTCAAAAGATATTTACAAATTAATAGCAACAGGACTAAGTGAAAGGTCAAATATGGGGTTGGAGTAGAAGGAAATATCAAGAATTTAT
Source organism: Tapirus indicus (assembly GCA_031878705.1). Taxonomy (NCBI): domain Eukaryota; kingdom Metazoa; phylum Chordata; class Mammalia; order Perissodactyla; family Tapiridae; genus Tapirus; species Tapirus indicus. Next base: position 47,858,457 of record CM062925.1, read on the forward strand.
TCATTTAGTGAATATTTATGGAGCCACTACCCTGTGCTGGGCACTGTTCTAGTAGCTAAGGATATACCACTAAACACGATGGACAAGATCTCTGCTTTTGTGAAGCCGGTGGAGAGGACAAACAAATAAATGAACAAAATGATATAAAAAATATGTGCTTTGAAGAAAATAAAATGTGGTGATATGATAGAGAGTAGCTGGAGAAATTTTTTACTTAGAAGTGTCTAGGAAACATTTCAAAGAGTAGGTAAGAGTTAAATTGACATCTCAATGACAAGAATGAGCCAGCCACAAGAAGAACGAGAATTGGAGTGTTCAACCAAAGGAAAAAGCCAATGCAGATGCTCTAATGCGAGAACAAGCCTAATATCTTCAAGTGAAAAAAAAAAAAAAAAAAGACCACTTTGTCTGGAAACTAGTGAGCAGGAGGGTAGTAGAAGGAATGAAATTGGAGAGGTAGGAAGGGCGAGATTGTGTAAGGCCTGGTAGAGCCTATAAACAGTTTCAATATTATTCAATGCCTATGAAAAGGCATAAGCTTGTTTTAAACAGCAAGGTGATCAGAATCCAATTGCAGCAATTCAGATAGGAGATGATGATGGTGATTTGGACTAGTATGCCATTGATGAAGATGGATAAAATAAATACATTTGGGATTATTTTTGAGGTAAACAAGGAAGGATTTACTGTTGGATAAGATGTAGATGTTCAAGAAAGAGATTCTTCTCTTTCTAAATTTTTAGTTGAACAACAGAGTAGATAGTAGTCATATCCTTAGTTGGGGACGACCTGGGGAGGCATAGATTTTTTGAGGAGGGAAGGGAAAATAGGGATTTTAGATAATCCATGTTGTTTAAGATGTCTATTCAACATCCAAGCATACGTGCAATTTTGGTGATGGCTAGGGATATTATCTAGTTTGCACTTCTGCATAGATGGTGGTGCCATTTATTCAGATAAGAAAGTCTGTCTAAAATGCAACTGAATGACAACATGTGGTCCAGTGGGATACTAAGAGTAGCAAAAGCAAGGTAAACTGCTGAATTCATTAGTAGCAGCTTTCCAACGGTGCCATTCCTTGGAGATGTTAGCAGATAGATTCTATTCTCTATTTCATTAATTTCTGCTCTAACCTATATTATTTCCTTCCTTCTGCTTACTTTAGGCTCTTCTTTTTTTTCCAGTGTCTTTTGTAGAAGGTTAGGTTATTGATTTGGATCTTTCTTCTTTCTCAATATAGGCATACAGCTCTACATTTCCCTCTAAGCACAGTATTAGCTGCATCTATAGGTTTTTATATGTTGTGTCTTTTTCATTCATCTCAATGTATTTTCTGACTTCCCTTTTGATTTCTTTTTTTACTCATTGGTTATTTAGGAGTGTGTTGTTTAATTTACACATATTTATGAGTTTCCCAAATTTTCTCTTACTGTTGATCTTTAATTCCATTCCATTGTTGTAGGAGAATATAGTTTGTATTATTTCTATCCTTTTAAGTTTATTGAGCCTTAATTTATGGCCTAGCATATAGTCTCTCCTGGAGAATGTTCCATGTGCACTTAAAAAGAATATATATTCTCTTGCTGTTGTGTGGAGTGTTTTGTGGATATCTGTTAGGTCTAGTTGGCTTATAGTTGCTCAAGTCCTCTGTTTCCTTGCTGATCTTCTGTCTAGTTGTTCTATCTAGTTTACAGTCCCAAACCTCCACTCCCCTCTACCCCACCCCCCGGGCTCTGGAGCTAAGAATGAGGACAAAGGCAAGCTTCTCTGAGAGAACCTCCTCCCTCTAGTTCTGAATGCTCCTGGAGTGGAGATGAGGGAAGCCAGAGGTCCTCGTGGGCTTGCCTCACCTGGCATGGAACTACTGCCTCATAAACCAGGGCAAAAGTGATCAGGGTTCATCTTCTTACCTCACTGTGTCCTATGTAAAGTTTTCATTCCATGAGTGGGGGCTGGGCAGTAGCTCCCCAGTGGCATTCACCCAGGTTTTAGCCTCAGCAACAGGTTGCTGGGGGTGAGATGAGAATTGCTGATGTCCTACTCCTCCCCAGGAGAAAGACACTTTCTGACTTGGAGCTGAGGGGAGAAGGAGCCCTGTGTTTTTGGCTGCAGCAGCCTGGAGTGGAGTCCCCACTTTGCTGAGTTGGGAGGGGGTAGTGAGGGAATAGTCTTTCTTCAAATACCAGACACTTGTCCTTTTTTTTTAAAACCAAATTTTCATAGATTTTCTTTCATTGATGTTTCTTCATTTGCTCTTTGTCCTTAGGACCATTTCCAGATGTTGGATTTGTTTCTAAATTTTTTTATTATAATTTTCACCAGTTTCAATGGGGAGCGGGTCAGCAGAACTTCTCAGCTGTCCTGGAGACAGTAAATCTAATATGCAGTTTTAAACTCTTAAACTCTGATGTTCAATGTTTATGATTCTAGTTCTCTAAGAGTTATTTGAGTGAATGGTACTTGACCTGCGGATGAAATAAGAATTCTCTTATGGCTAAAAAAAAATCTAAATCTGTTTTTAATCATTCAACATATGTCCTGGATGAGGGGGAGGTCATATTACTTGAAATTCTGCCTCATCAATTTAATGGGACTGACATATATGTGCTTTCTTTCAGCGTTGGCATATAGGTTGGTAAGAGTTATGCAAATTGCAGCCAAAACAGACCTTTCCTCCCACATTCTAAAACTTGTTGAGGTTGACTTCTCTTTCTAGATTTTTATGGTTGGTTCCTGCAAAGTGTTGCCTTGAGAGAATAATGCTAATGTAGGCAAGTTTCTGTTTTAGTCCCTGACCATAAACCCTTTGTTGTTAGTGCCATCGAGTCAATTCCAACTCCTAGCAACCGTGTGTACAGCAGAGCAGTAGAACCCTGCCCAGTCTTTTTGCACCATCCTCTCACCTTCTAGCACTATCTCAGACAATGCTCCACTGCTATTCATAGGGCTTTCATGATGAATTTTTTTGGAAGTGGATGGCCAGGTCCTTCTTCCTAGTTTGTCTTAGTCTGGAAGCTCTGCTGAACCTTGTCCACCATGGGTGAACCTGCTGGTATTTGAAATACCAGTGGCATAGCTTTCAGCATTACAACAACATGAAGCCACCACCGTATGACAATTGACAGATGGGTGATGTGGTTCCCTGACTGGAAATGAACTCAGGCCACAGTGGAGAGAGCACTGAATCTTAACCACTAGACTACCAGGGCTGGCTAAATGTTAAGTAAGCACTAAAGAAAATAATTCTTTCATGGCCAAACAATTATGCCCTGGATATAAATCACCTATAAATTCTAGTTCTCTGTTTAGCTTTCATTACCCTCAAAGAGCAGGAGAGAGAAGTCACTTCCCCAGTTGCACAATGTTCTGAAGAAATCCCCAGATTAGGGGGACAGATTCCTAACAAACCCTAACTTTCAGAATCCATGAGAAAATTAAGATATCTAATTGTAGAACCTTTAGAAGCAGAATTTTAATTCAAGAATCTGCTAAATGCAGTAAAAAATCTAGCTGCAGTGTAATTCAGTACTGACACCTTAGCCAATAACATGTTTAAAATGAAGCAGCAGAAAAATTGATTTCTAACTGCAACTATCTTGGGTTTCTCTTTTATTGATTTAATGATGCAGCTAAGACAGACTCAGACAAGTAATTGCTGAAGGCCTCCATCAACTCCTTCCTGCACCTCCAAGCTGTCAGAAGTGGAAATAGTTGCTCTTGTGGGTAATGGCATATATGGGACCATTTGTCTATTTTGGAAGCTTTGTGAATCATTTTCAATTGATTTCCTTTGATACATTGTAGTATCAGGTATTATAACTCTCCTCTGCTTCTTCTTGTTAATCTCGACCTCTGTGCTTACTCACGGTCTTACTCATTTTGGTTACAACTAATTGTACCATACTAAGTCACTTTTCATAGTTAACTAGGTTAAAGGAATAAGTTTTATTTTAGTGGATTTTTCTAAATTTATTCTCTGAATAATGGGAGAAAAAGACTTGAATGTGCTACAAAATTTTTTTTGAGGGAGATTGGCCCAGCACTAATATCTGTTGCTAATCTTCCTCTTTTTTTTTCTTTTTTCTCCCCAAAACCCCAGGACATAGTTGTGTATCAGAGTTGTAGAGTTATAGTTCTTCTATATGGGACGCTGCCTCAGCATGACTTGATGGGCGGCAAGTAGGTCCACACCTAGGATCCAAATCAGCGAACCCTGGGCCACCAAAGTGGAATGCGCAAACTTAACCACTACGTCACTGGACCGGTCCCTGCTACAAAATTTTTAGATGCTAAAACTCAATGTAGTTGACTCATAAAGTTAAATGAATTTCAGGCTAGGATCTGATATCATATTTTTTGTTGCACTTACACTATGATTTCCATAACAAACATTTTTGTTGAACTATTATCTGTAATATAGCATCCTGTGGGCTTAAATGCAATTAAAAGAGCTAAAAGAAATGAGCTAGAAACGATGAATAAAATCTATCTTTTTAAATAAAAACTTGCCAACATCTATATTTTATAAGTATTTGCCATATATCCTGCAGGAAAAATACCCAACTTATTTGGAATTGAAAAATTAAATGATTAATTATTCAGTATCCAGTAGATTTGTGTGTGTGTGTGTGAGAAATATTAGCCCTGAGCTAACATCTGTTGCTAATCTTCCTCTTTTTGCTGAGGAAGATTAGCTCTGAGCTAGCATCTGTGCCCATCCTCCTCCACTTTGTATATGGGATGCCGCCAGAGCATGGCTTATTGAGTGGTGCCTAGGTCCATGCCTGGGATCTGAACCCACGAACCCCAGGCTGCCGAAGCAGAGCACACGAACTTTACTACTCCACTGGGCTGGCTCCCTATCTAGTAGATTTTTAAAATAGTTTTGTTTTTAAGTCAATGAGTTGGATTCAGTTAAGTTAGTGTGTTCTGAATATGAAGGCAGAGTTTTTGTGTCTGCAGAAATTCAGAGTGTACAGACTCATGTAATAGCATAATTTCAATAGCCTGAAGGATCAAATGTCTAAAAATGGAATTTTACATATTTTATAATTAAGCCCTAGTTTACCTTATTCCAGGCGGCTCAATCTAAATATTTGTGAGAAATTCAGTGGATTTCTTAGCCAGGTTAATATTTTTTAAGTTTTGCATTTCTTTTGTAACAGTTGTTCCTATTCCTTTTATTCTTTCTGATGCTGTTGTAAATAAGATTTTTTTTCATGAGGAAGATTCTCCCTGAGCCAACATCTGTGCCAATCTTCCTCTATTTCATATATGGGATGCCGCCACAGCATGGCTTGATGAGCGGTGTGTAGGGCCACACCCGAGATCTGAACCTGCAAACCCCAGACCACTGAAGTAGAGTGCACGAACCTAACCACTATGCAACCAGGCTGGCCACATAAATAAGATTTTTTTTAATTATTATTTTTATTATTCTAGGAGTCAGTCATGGAAGTCTAGCTTAGAGCCATCTCCTTTAGTTCTTTGAATGATATTATAAGTCCTTATATCAAACCCCTTCCTGCTTAAACACATTAAGTGATATCTATTCCCTGTAATGAACTCTGAATGATAGAAGATAGCATTGTTAGGTTGTAATTCATGAGCAACATTAGATTAAGCTATAACATATGAGAAGATATTGACCATTAGGAATTTAGATTCCATGTCACATAAGAATGGGAAAATAATAATCCATTATTAATCCATTTCATACATAAAGTCTAAGTATGCCTGCGAGATGAATAGTAAAGAAGTTCATTTCAAAATGCAGAAAATATCACACCATATGAAACAAATGGTAAAATTCATGAAGTATTCTCAAATTGACCTAAATTGGAACAGTTTAATAATGTAGCATCTGTTCCTCTGTGTTCTTTGAATACACGGGAGATTTATACTCTGATGTTTAGGAACAGACTGGGCTCTGTAAACTAAAGACACTTGATCTCATGACTAAGCTTAGGAAGGCTGAATTTACTTGAAGATGGAGCACATGTTTGACTATTTAGGGTGATTTGAAATATTTCACTTTACACTGCCCTGAAAAAGAGAGAAAGAGTATAGAATTAAAGGTTAGAAATCCCAAGATAAATTTTATTTAGTTAAATAAGTTTTTTAGAACAGAAAATTTTAAGATAATAAGTTGGAGCATATTATTCTCAGGAGTCTTTATAACAGACATCTAATAGCTATAACAAGTTCTTGTTAAATGCTGTAAATAACTGACGTTTTTTCATTTATCTTTTCTTATTCATTTAAAAAATGTTGATAAGATTGGTGAAGTTATCATTTAGGTTGCATACTAAAATTTCTATTAAAATACTTTTTAAAGCAATAAATAAAAGAACACTCAAATATTTGTAAGATGTCAGATGTTTCTCAAAGGAAAATATTAAATCTTATAACAAAATTTTTAAAAATGCTAACTAAAATGGTGTGGGTATTAGCTTGACTTTTATGCCACAAATAGTTCATTAAAGATTTGATTAACCTGCCTATTTTAACATGAATCAGAAAAGTAAAGAACAGAAAGAGTTCACTGTATTCATTAAGTGTAAGAGATATATTGTTTTCTTGTAGTTTTCATTTTAGAACTGCTTTATTATAGATGATTTTATTTTTACCAATTGCTGTGTAGACTTTCTGGATTCTATATTCATATTTTTTGTTTCATTCATTTACATAACAAAACGTTTCTTACTGTTAGAAAAAAATGAAAACATACTGTTAGAGAAAGAAAGTCTTTGTATATGAATCAATTGGCCAGAAAACAGTAAGAGAATTTTAATAAATTCAGATTATGTACATGGAAAGAACACAGTTTTCTTAAATCAAGCTGTAAAAGTTCTACTATAGTTATATCTCTCACATGCTGCTTGGCCCCACATCCATTATATGGATAGAAAAGCAGGATTTATTCCCAACCTGATTTTTCTGATTTGTATCCCTCCTCCCTTACCAATAAAATAAATTTCTAAGCTACAGTCATGTTTAACTTTGTTTTGCCTTTTCCTATATTATACTTGATGTTATTTTTTCATTTTTTGCCTTTGACATTCATTTAAATAATTTTCTCTTGAGATTTGTGTTTACCTCCCTCCTTCTTCCTCCTGTTTGTTGAATTCTAAATATTTAATTGGTTTCTATTATTTGTTATATATTGTCCTGGATGAAGGGATTTAATAATGGGAAAAATGGTACAAAAATTGAATGTTTTTCATAGACTTTTAAAAATTGAATATACTATAATAACATGAATATAATATAATAGAATGTAGAGTAAAAAGTGGAGATTCTCTTCTACCAAACTCCTCTCTAGTCCTATCCCATGGACCCTTAACCACTTTAAAAGTTAAATGTGCACCTTTCAGACTTTTCCATGCATTTATGCAAATATATAATTTATATGGAGAAAAATATAAATTTCTACCTAAATAGAATCATGCTATATATGCTTCTTAAATTTCTTTTTACTACTAACAGTGACTTAGCAGTCTTTCCATTTCAGAGCATATAGATCTTGTTTAACTACTGTATGAATTTCTGTGGAGATAACTTAATTCATTCAACCACTCCTCTACTGGTTAACATTTAAGTTGTTACTAATATTTTAGTAATATAATCAGTGCTGTAATGAATATCTTTATACATATGTGTAGATATTTTTAAAGATTTTATATAGGGGCCGCCCGGTGGTGCAGCAGTTTAGTTCGCGCTTGGCAGCCTGGGGTTCGCAGGTTCAGATCCTGGGCGCCTGCCAACGCACTGTCAGCTATGCTGTGGTGGCGTCCCATATAAAGTAGAGGAAGATGGGCACAGATGTTAGCCCAGGGCCAGTCTTCCTCAGCAAAAAGAGGAGGATTAGCAACGGATGTTAGCTCAGGGCTGGTCTTCCTCAAAAAAAAAAAAAAGATTTTATATAGATACAGATAGATACATGAAGAAATTCTTGTGAAGCAGATTCCAAAATTGGACCTCTGTGTCCAAATAATATATAAATCCCAAGTTTGTTTCAATACATAACTCCAAAAAAAGATTGCAGCAGTGTATACTGCTATCAATAATTTTGTTAAATTCCTGTGCCTAACTCCCACATACCATCCCCACAATAGTTTTTCTAATTTTAATAAATCTAAGGAATGAAATATATATTGCTTTAATATGTATTTCCCTGTTACCTGGTAGAGAATCTTTTCATATGAATATTGGCTACTTTTGCTTCCTTTGTGTCCTAATTCCTCCCTTCTGTCCCTTGTATCATTGCTGTCATTCATTCCACTTATATATAAGTATACATAAGCATATATATATATACATGCACATATATATAATCATATGTACATAAGCATACATAATTGATTACATTCTTGCTATTATTATTTTGAACAAATTATCTCTGAGGTCAATTAAGAATAAGAAAAATAAGTTTTCATTTTATCTTCATTTATTCATCCTTCACTGCTCTTCCTTTCTTTACGTAGATCTGTGTTTTTGACCTATATTATTTTCTATCTTTCTAAAGAATTTCTTTTAATATTTCTTGCTGGGCAACAAATTCCCTCAAATGTTTCTTTGTCTGAGAAAGTCTTGTTTCTCTTTCACTTTTGAAGGATAATTTTGCAGGGTACAGAATTCTAGGTTGGTGTTTTTTTCTCTCAACACCTTAAATATTTCAATCCACTCTCTTCTTGCTTGCATCATTTCTGAGAAGTCAGATGTAATTCTTATCTTTGTTCCTCTGTAGATAAGTTGTTTTTTCCCTCTGACTTCTTTCAGGATTTTTTTCTTTATCTTTGATTTTCAGTAATTTGAAAATGATATGTCTAGGTGTAATTTTTTTGTTTGTTTGTTTGGCATTTATCTGCTTGGTGTTCTCTGAGCTTCCTGGATCTGTGGTTTAGTGTCTGACAATTTGGGGAAATTCTCAGTCATTATTGTTTCAAATATTCTGTTCCTTTCTCTCTCTCTTTTCCTTCTGGTAAGGTGTGATATTACACATATGTCACACCTTTTGTAGTTGTTCCACACTCCTTGGATATTATGTTCTGTTTTTTTTCAATCTTTGTTCTCTCAGCTTTTCAGTTTTAGAGGTTTCTATTGAGATATCCCCAAGCGCAGAGATTCTTTCCTCAGCTGTGTCCAGTCTACTAATAAATCCAGCAAAGGCATTCTTCATTTTGGTGGCAGTGTTTTTTTTATGTCTAGCATTTCTTTTTGGTTCTTTCTGATATTTGCATCTCTCTGCTTACATTGCCCATCTGTTCTTGTACACTATCTACTTTATCCATTAGAGTCCTTAGCTTATTAATCATAGCTGTTTTAAATTTCTGATCTGAGAATTCCAATATCTCTGCCATGTCTGGTTCTGATGCTTGCTCTGTCTCTTCAGATTGTGTTTTTTGCCTTTTGGTGTTGCCATATAATTTTTTTTGATTGCTGGACACGATGTAAAAGAAACTGCTGTAAACAGGCCTTTAGTAATGTGGTGGTGAGGTATGCGGGGAGGGGAAGCTTTCTATAGTCCTATGATTAGGTTTCCGTCTTTTAGTGAACCTATGCCTTAGGACTGTGAATTTCACAAGTGTTTCCCGGGTTTTTTCTTCCTCTTTAGGTGGGAGAGCATGACTGGAGTTGAGTATTCTCCTTCTCCTGGGCCAGGTTCTGATATTAGTCTCTGATAATACCCCAGCAGATTAGGCTTTGGTTAAATTAAAAACAGGTTGCTCTGGCATGTTACAAAATGGTTCCTTGACCCCTCCCTTTGCTGGAAGCACAAGGAGATTTTTCTCTGATGTCGACTGTGAGAACCTGGTCAAGCTCCTGGAGGTAAAACTCACAAAAGTTTGGGGGCCCCAGATTATTGAGCCCCTCTGGAGTTTTAACTCTCAGACTTGTCCACTCTGAGCCTCCAGTGATTTGTCAATTACAATTCTGGTTTTCCTACCAGAAACTGGTTTCCACATAGGTTTCAGCTCATGAGTTTCTATTTCTAATAAGTTGTGATTTTCTGTATTTGCCTGTTGGTCTCTCCAATTTTGGAAGCAGCAGTTTGTTTGCCTTATAACCTCACTTCTCTTATGGTTCCAACAAGAGTTGTTGATTTTTCAGTATGTTCAGCCTTTTACTTGTTGTTAGGATGGAGTGGCGACTTCCAAGCTCCTTACACGCAAAATCACAGCCTATTTCATATTTTAAATCCTCAAATTTAAGAGCCTATTCAAGGGTTGATTGCTAGAGTAAGCTCCTGACAAGGTAGGTTTGTTAACCACAACTTAAGGTTCCAGAAAAAAACAATGAAAAGAGAAGGAAAGAAGCAATGAACAATTGTGTCAGGCAGGAACAGCCTCCTCAGACAGAAAAGAGGGGGTTGCTAGTTTGTCAAGATACTGAGGGGTTCTCTGAGTTATCCCAATACACTAACATGTCTCCATTCTAATTCCCAGGGTGCCACTTTTTTCCACAGTGTTCTAATTATCCCATAAGAGCCCAGATGATATTTCAAAGTAAAATTATATAATTTAGCAATTTACAAAATCATATTATAATTGACTTTTTAGTTATTTCAGCATTGTGAAAGCAAGAGATTAGTTATAAAGTCCCTGGTTCTTTATCCATGACTTCAGCCAGTAATTTGTAACATTGAGCTTGTCAGTCTGTTTCTTTACTCCCTCTGGTATAGAGAGAAAGATTTTTATGTCCTTTATATTGTTCATAGGCACTGATTACAAGGTCTCAGAAGACTTGCCTTCAATCTATACTTTATTCTAGGAAATTACACTTGATAATTTAATTAACTATTTTATCTCTGCCAGTTATGAGTTGCCAGAGTTACATTCCCAAATACTAGTGAAATTTTCATCAGTGTCAGATAACCAATTGTTAATTCTCATTTCCTTCAAATTCTCTTTCTTGCAACCCCTGTTGGTACCAAGTACGATATTAGTGAATTTTCTTAATTTCAAATGGCATAACCTATTATAGGTAGTTTAAATAGAAAATCATTGACTGACTTTGTCAGGGCCAGACAGTCAGGTTTGGAGACAATGTAAGGGGAAACATTGACAAATTATATCCTAGAAGCAATACAGTGACTCCTCATTGCTACCACCCAAAAACACAATTGCTAGAGTACATCTGTGTATTCTGGGCATTTGATCTTTAAATTTCTGCCTCTTCTGTCACTGAATGCTGGAAATCTCTGCCAATCCCTTGATAGAAGGTGGTGCTTGCTTCTTCACGTTATCTACTTTTGAATCAAAGTCTCACGGGGTGCATCTAAAGGCATAGCCTGGATCACATGCATGACTGAAAGGGAGGCTAGAGAAGTGAGTTTGAGATTTCTGCCTTGGGGATACAAATTCAGGGACAAAAACTCTGCAAGCATAGAAAGGATGTGCAAAAGGTTCAAGGCAGCCAAAAAGCATACTACTTGTCTCTCATGCATACCATTTTCTAACACAAAATTAATTACTCAAAATTATATATTTTGATCATAACTTCCCTGTACAACTCTCCCCATTCTGCACCTCTGGAATTGTAGTGACCTTTCTTTTTGTCTTGATGAAAAGAATAGGATAAAAATTAATTTTATTCATGAGATTGTTCACCATCTATATCATATTATTTGTTGCAGTAAGTCTACTTTCTTCTTAAGGGTATTCTTGAAATTTTAAGACTTCCCTCATTCATTTTGGACTAGTTACTTTCCAGGCTTACTACCCAGCTGTCTCTCAGATTCTTCCATTTGCTCTTGTGGTTTAGTTGCCCTATTTCTTGGATTCCATATACCTTCTTTCTTGGATTTCTTCTGTTTTTATAGAATGCACTCAGAAATTAATTAATTTTCTCAGAAAGAGTGCATGGGAGGAGAACTTTCCGAGTTCTTCCATACCTGAAAATGATTTTATTTTTCTCCTTTAGTTGATTAAAACTTTGGCTGTGTATAGAATTCTAGATTCAAAATTATTTTTCCTCAGAACTGTGAAGACATCAGTCTGTTTTCTTCTAGCACTTTGTTGCTAGAGTATTGATTGTAATTACATAGATTATGATAATTCTCATTTTTTGGAGGCAACCTATTTATGTAATAGGTAATAACAGTATTGGCTATTAAGCTTTGGTGTTAACTGCAGAAATAGTATTTTATTAGTTGTGAGAAAAAGAAGTGAAGATAAATTTCAATTGTACAACTCTTTTGTTGGTAAATACATTTCCATGGAAGGTGAGAGAGACAAACAGGATGCAAAAAAAATGGAAACAGGAGGATACTGTATACTGATTTCACATATTTCTTACCTTCCACACTCTCATAGTCTCTTTCTTTCTATTTCCTTTTTGTATACAGCCATCCCTCCTTCTTCCAGTACAAAAATACCACACCTCGCACAGGAAATATAGGGTCCATTATATGTTCTTCAACTGGGATCAGGATCAGTGCTTGGTTAGAAATTCTGGGTTCAACGGGAAAAGCAGAACCAGTAAGATATATTGTATATACACATACATACTTATATACACATACACATATTTGTGTACACAGATAATTGGCTTATACAATCATGAGGGCTGGTTAATCAGTCTTTTTAAAGCTGTGTCTGTCTCCATATCTGATGCTGGAGCTTAAAGTCCACAATCAGGCAGTTAGGAAGGGAAAATCATGAGCATGAGCTGGAAACCCAAGAGCATGTGCTGAAACCCCATGAGGATGAACTGAAACTCATGTCCATTCTTGTTGCCTCTGACCTTGATGAGAAGGCTATCCTGCAGAAGCCTTTGTTGCAGAGTTGAACACACACTTGGACCAGGAATCAGAAAGACTGAAGGTGAATCCAGAGAAGATAGAGCAATTGCAGGTCTAAACGCTGCTGTATGCCTTTGAGATGAGTCAGCTGATCAGCAACAACACGGGTTAGTGAAAAATTGGCTGCTTCCTGGGGCCGGCCCAGTGGCATAGTGGTTAAGTTCATGCACTCCACTTTGGTGGCCTGTGATTCGCAGGTTCAAATCCTGGGTGGGGACTGGCACACAGCTCATCAAGCCATGCTGTGGCAGTGTCCCACATATGAAATAGAGGAGGATGGGCACAGATGAAAGCTCAAAGTCAATCTTCCTCAGCAAAAAAAGGAAGATTGGCAACAGATGTTAGCTCAAGGCCAATTTTCCTCACCAAAAGAAAGAAAAAAATTGGCTGCTCCCTTTCCTAACTCTTCCAAATCTTGCAAGAATCTCCCTTGTGGTTCATCCTAATTAGAAACATACAAAAAAGGGAATTCTGGGTAATGTCGTTTTCAACCTGGCCAAGTGACACATTAGAAAGCCAACACATTTCCCCAAAAATGATAAAAAGAAAGTTTTACCCTGAAATTTTATTCACCACAGTTAGAAAAAAATCTTCAACAATGGCATCAATATGATCTCTCCACGTGTCTAACAGAATGGGTTAAGCTAATAATGAACTTCATGGTAACAGGGATAGAATTTTCTATATGGATCTTTTTAATACTGCCTTTTTAAATTTTTGCCAGTGGGAATACTTTTTGTTTAATCCTAGTTTTATTCCAGTAACTTTTGAATCATATATTTCCCATTGGTTTTTGAGCTAAGCCTTGATGTTAGTATAACTAAGTTTTTCTCCTTTTCATTTGCTGTGGCAGAAAAATCATCTTTTGATTGATCTAAAAGCGGCATCACATTATTATCAGATAATTTAAAATCACTTGAAATTGTAATCTGTTTATTTAATATACCAGTCCTAATTTCTCCTGCTCTGATAGTGTCATGAGCACCAAGACTTTACAGAAGCATTAGCAATCAAATTCACAGCAGGGTCTTGTCAACACAATCAAAGACTAATGAAAGTGAATTAAAACTGAAAGCAGTGGTTGGTACAGTTCTGGAATCATTCTGCTACTGCTTGGCTAGCCAAGGCCATTACATGGTGCTCCAAATGTATAATCCAAAATGGAAGGAAAATGAGATTCAGCTGGTCTCCAAGAGACGCAGGGGATCTGGTGAAAGCATTGTAAACAAGCCAGTGGACTCCATCTACCACAAATTGTAAGCCATTTTTTATTACAACAAAGGACCTGGCAGAGAAAGTGCCAAAATGCTGTTCTTTAATAATGAGATGGAACTGATAGTTTGTTCAGTTTAGACATCAATTTGTCCAGAAGCTTTTTTTGAAAGGTAAAAGTGTTTGAATTCTAATCACTTTATATTTGAAAGGTGCCTAAATCTCTAGCCAGAGTGCATTGTGGGGAGTTTGGTCGAGATTGAATTTACAGCAGTGTGTTTGGAAAGGTAAAGTATAATCTCCTATGGATAAGGCTGTTATTGAAATAGATATGTCCTGGGTATCAACATGATCATTTTAAGGCCTTGACTTGTCTCATCTTACATTGTTTTTTTCTTTTTTATTTTTGGTGAGGAAGATTGGCCCTGAGCTAACATCTGTTGCCAGTCTTCCTCTTTTTTGCTAGAGGAAGATGATCCCTGAGCTAACATCCAGCGAATCTTCCTCTGCTTTGTATATGAGACTGCTTCAGCATGGTTTGATGAGCGGTGCATAGGTCTGCGCCCAAGATCTGAACCTGTGAACTCTAGGCCGCTGAAACTGAGCGCGTAAACTTAACCACTATGCCACCAGCCAGCCCCCTTACATTGCTTTTCATGGCACAGAAAAACATATATATATATATATATTTTTTTTTTTTTAATCTGAGAATTGTTTCCTCCAAAAAAAGGCATTAGAGAAATTTAATTGTACAAAAAACATAACGTTTTTGCTTTTGCCAAAGTGATTTAATGGCTCAATCTCTCAAGAGATAACTATTTTATTTGGTATTATGAAGCTAAGTTTCTTGGAAAACCTCTTTGAATTTCCCAACATAGTAACTAATGTATCCAGTTAGGGGAAAATGTGAGAGCAAACCAGGTATTGAGGCTCATTCAAAATATCTAGCTGAGAGCAGGAACTATATACGCTCATCAGACCAATTAGAAATTATGTTTATTCCATGTATTTCAATATTTTTATGGATAACTCTTTCTTTTAAACTGATGATTCAGGTGGATGCTTTGTTTCTGGAGGTGGTTCAGGATTTCACAAAATTTAATTCAAATTTCATTAAGAACATTAATATTATTAAAGATGTAATTAAAAACACAGATTGTTATGGAATACAGTTTAGCATATTAAAGATGATCACTATGCTGATTTTACGTCAGATTTCTTCATATTTATGCAATTTTCAAGGAGAAAATCTTTTCTTGCCAATTGTTTGAACTGAAGAATATCCTAAGATTTCAAGATAAAATATTAAAAATATTTTTCCACAACCACCCACTTGTCCATGTAAGTGAAGTTTGGATGTACATATGAGACTTAACCATTGTCCATGACTCCAAATTTTATTTTATTTTTTCATTTATATTTTTTCAATTATTTTATTGAAATCATAAAGGTTTATAACATTGTGTAATTTCAGGTGTACATTATTATTTATCTGTTTCTGTATAGACTGAATTGTGCTCACCACCAGTAGTCTGTTATCTGTCACCATACATATGTGCCCCTTTACCCCTTTTGCTCGCACCCCAGCCCCCTTCCCCTCTGGTAACCACTAATCTGTTCTCTTTGTTCATATGTTTATTTATCTTCCACATATGAGTGAAATCATGCAATATTTATCTTTCTCTGTCAGGCTTATTTTGCTTAAGATCATACCCTCAAGGTCCAGCCATGTTGTTGCAAATGGGACTATTTTGTCTTTTTTTATGGCTGAGTAGTATTCCATTGTGTGTATCTACCACATCTTCTTTATCCATTTATCCATAGCAGGGCACTTGGGTTGCTTCCACATCTTGACCACCATGAATAATGCTGCAATGAACATAAGGGTGCATAAATCTCTTTGGATTATTGATTTCAAGTTCTTTGGATAAATACCCAGTAGTAGGATAGCTGAAATGTATGGTACTTCTATTTTTAATTTTTTGATTAATTTTAATTTAATTTTAATTTAATTTTGATTAAATCTCCATACTGTTTTCCACAGTGGCTGTACTGGTTTGCATTCCCACCTGCAGTCTATGAGGGTTCCCTTTTCTCCACATCCTCTCCAACATTTGTTATTTTTTGTCTTGGTAATTATAGCCATTTTGACAGGTGTAAGGTGATATCTCATTGTAGTTTTGATTTGCATTTCCCTAATAATTAGTATGTCGAACATCTTTTCATATGCCTGCTGGCCATCTGAATATCTTTTTTGGAAAAACATCAGTTTAGATCTTCTGCCCATTTTTTGATCGGGTTCAGTTTGTTGTTGTTGAGTTGTATGAGTTCTTTATATATTTTGGAAACTAACCCCTTCTGGGATATATGATTTGCAAATATTTTCTCCCAGTTGGTGGGTTATCTTTTCATTTTGTCCATGGTTTCCTTTGCCTTACAGAAGCTTTTTAGTCTGATGTAGTCCCATTTGTTTTCTTTTTCTTTTGTTTCCCTTGCCCAAGTAATCACTGTATTCAAAAAGATACTGCTAAGACAGATGTCAAAGAGTGTACTGCCTGTATTTTCTTCTAGGAGTTTTATGGTTTCAGGTCTTACATTCAAGTTTTTAATCCATTTTGAGTTAATTTTTATGTGTGGTGTAAAACAATGGTCTACTTTCATTCTTTTGCATGTGGCTGTCCAGTTTTACTGATACCATTTATTGAAGAAACTTTTCTTTCTCCATTGTATGTTCTCGGCTCCTTTGTCAAAGATTAGCTGACCGTAGATGTGTGGTTTTATTTCTGGGCTTTCAATTCTGTTCCACTGATCTATGTGTCTGTTTTCGTGCCATTACTGTGCTGTTTTGATTACTATAGCTTTGAAGTATATTTTGAAGTCTGGGATCGTGATGCCTCCATCTTTGTTCTTTTTTCTCAGGATTGCTTTTTCTGTTTGAAGTCTTTTGTGTTCCATGTAAATTTTAGGGTTCCTTGTTCTATTTCCGTGAAGAATGTCATTGGGATTATGATTGGGATTGCACTGAATCTGTAGATTACTTTAGGTAATATGGACATTTTAACTATGTTTATTCTTCCAATCCATGAGCATGCAATATCTTTCCATTTCTTGATATCTTCTTCCATTTGTTTCAATAATGTCTTATAGTTTTCAGTATGGGACTTTCACCTCTTTGATTAAATTTATTCCTAGATATTTTATTCTTTTTGTTGCAATTGTAAATGGGATTGTATTTTTTACCTCTCTTACTGCTAGTTCATTATTAGTGTATAGAAATGCAACTGAATTTTGTAAATTTATTTTGTACCTTGCAACTTTGTGTAGTTGTTGATTATTTCTAATAGTTTTCTGCTGGATTCTTTGGGGCTTTCTATATATAGAATCATGTCATCTGCAAACAGCAGGAGTTTCATTTCATCCTTTCCAATATGGATTCCTTTCATTTCTTTTTCTTGCCTAATTGCTCTGGCCAAAACCTCCAGTACAATGTTGAATAGGAGTGGTGTGAGTGGGCACACTTGTCTTGTTCCTGTTCTCAGAGGGATGGCTTTTAGTTTTTCACTGTTGAGTATGATGTTGGCTGTGGATTTGTCATATATAGCCTTTATTGTTTTGATGTACTTTCCTTGTATACACATTTTACTGAGAGTTTTTATCATAAATGGATGTTGGATTTTGTCAGATGCTTTCTCTCCATCTATTGAGATGATCATGTGACTTTTATTCTTCATTTGTTAATGTGGTATATCACATTGATTGATTTGCTGATGTTGAACCATCCCTGCCTGCCTGGTGTAAATCCCACTTGATCATGGTGTATGATATTTTTAATGTACTGCTGTATTCTGTTTGCCAATATTTTGTTGAAGGTTTTTGCATCTATGTTCATCAATGATATTGGCCTGTAGTTTTCTTTCTTTGTGCTGTCCTTGCCTGGTTTTGGAATCAGGGTAATGTTGGCCTCATAGAATGAGTTAGGAAAGGTTCCATCTTCTTTAATTTTTGGAATAGTTTGAAAAGGATAGGTATTAAGTTTTCTTTGAATGTTTGGTAGAATTCTCCAGAGAAGCCATCTGGTCCTGGACTTCTGTTTTTGGGGAGGTTTTTGATTACTGTTTCTATCTCTTTGCTTGTGATTGGTCT
This sequence comes from Tapirus indicus, assembly GCA_031878705.1. Classification (NCBI taxonomy): domain Eukaryota; kingdom Metazoa; phylum Chordata; class Mammalia; order Perissodactyla; family Tapiridae; genus Tapirus; species Tapirus indicus. Next base: position 47,876,617 of record CM062925.1, read on the forward strand.
GTTCAGAGTCTCTATTTCTCCTTGATTTGGTTTTGGGAGGTTGTATGAGTCTAAGAATTTATCCATTTCTTCTAGGTTGTGTAATCTGTAGGCGTATAGTTGTTCATAGTATTCTCTTATAATCCTTTGTATTTCTGTGGTATCCATTGAAATTTCTCCTCTTTCATTTCTAATTTTATTTATTTGAGGCTTCTTTTTTTCTTAGTGAGTCTGCTCAGGGTTTGTCAATTTTGTTTATCTTCTCAAAGAACCAGTTCTTAGTTTCATTGATTCTTTCTACTGTTTTGTTTTTTTTTTTTGTCTCTATTTCATTTATTTCTGCTCTAGTTTTTATTATTTGCCTCATTCTGCTGACTTTGGGCTTTGTTTGTTCTTCTTTTTCTAGTTCTGGTAAATGTAGTTTAAGATTACTTATTTGATATTTTCTTCTTTGTTGAGGTGGGCCTGTACTGTTATGAATCTCCCTCTTGTAACTGCTTTTGCTGCATCCTATAACAGTTGGTATGTTATATTTTCATTTTCATTTATCTCCAGTATTCTTTAATTTCTCTTTTGATTTCTTCATTGATCCAGTTGTTGTTCAGTAGCATGTCATTTAGTCTCCACATATTTGTGAATTTCCCAGCTTTTTTCTTGTAGTTGATTTCTAGTTTCATAGCATTGTGGTGGGGAAAGATTCTTGATGTGATTTCAATCTTCTTAAATTTATTGAGGCTTGCCTTGTTTCCCAACATATCACCTGTCTTTGAGAATGTTCCATGTGCACTTGAGAAAAATGTGTATTCTGCTCTTTTTGGATGGAATGCACTATATATATATCTATTAAGTCCATCTGATCAAGTGTTTCATTTAAATCCACTATTTCCTTGTTGACTTTCTGTCTGGATGATCTATCTGTGATTTCAGGATTGGTTTCTGGAGATTTGTCATTTTTGTCTCCTTTGAATTGTTGCTGTAGTTTCTGATAGTGTTTGATGAACTAATTTTTGCCAGTGCATTTGTGGTAGTATCATGGCACAGATTCCATCTGCTGCCATTGGGAGGAAGCAGGAGCTGTGTTCTTGTTCCCACCCCATCTGCTGGAAGTTGTGCAGGTACAGTGGGTGCTCCCACCAGCCAGGAAAGTGTTCACAGGAGGGCTTAGGGCTGCCACCACACTGAGGCACATTCCCACTTGTGGGGCCACAGTGGTACTGTAGGCACTTATGTTGGCTGGGAAAGTGTTTATGTGCATGCGTATATCTACCACTGCATCTTCTTAAGGTTGTGCCGGCCACTGTGCTTGGTGGACAGGACTTCTTCATGGGGTCCAAGCCTGGGCTACTTTTTGGGGCCGCAGCAGCAGGGTACACTCTCCTGTCAACTGGGAAAGCATTCATGTGTGGGCCCATGGCTGCTGCCACCCCTTCCCACAGTTATGCCAAGGCTCATTCCCACTTTCAGGGCTGCAGTGGTACTATGAGTGCTCGTGCCAGTGGGAAACCATTCAGGTGTGCACACAGGGCTGCCGGAGAATGGTAGGGGAGTGCTTACCTATCTCCACCACTTCCCAGGGTCATGACTCCAAATTTTAAATGCCTATATTCATCAAAAACCAAACTTGTCACTTTATTTACTTTGTAATAAGTAAATATTATCTATTTAATCCTACATAATTAAATAATATTACTAAAATTCTGCTTTTTCTCTTGATTTTTGGGATTCCACTTAACATTTATTATGAAAAAGGATTTATGCTGCTGGAAATGTTGAAAATTCACATCTTAAACTATGTTAATGTTGAGTAAACCACTTATTCCTCTTTAAACTCAGGGGCATGAGAAAGCCTCTCCTCCTAATTCCCTTTGCATTCACAGTAATGGTTATATTCTCTGTAGTAGACTATAGCCCTAAAGCCCTTTATATCCTGTATAGCTATCCAATAAGTAGGCCAACTAACGAGGGCCAGCAGATTAGTTTAGAATAACTGAGAGCTACAGTCATGATGAGAGGCCATACTACCTTGAAAGCACTTTTCCATAGGCCTCCACCCAGTGCCCACAGAAAAGCAGGAGGTTGGAAACTGCCCCCTCCATGATGCAGGTCTGCAAATGGTTGTCAACTGTCACTTGAGTCAGGTACAAAACACCAACTGCTTTTCTGGACTCTACTGTCATATAAAATAAAAGCACAAGGGCCTTGAGAGAGGATTTAAACCTTCCCAACTCCAGGACCCAGATAAAGATCCTCTGCTTCTAGGGAAGGGTAGAAGCAAAAGCCTGGTTTCGGGGGGCGAGGGGAAGGAAAATCACTTGGTTCCAGGCTCTGGCATTAACACAAAGCATAAGGCTGCTCAACTGGAGGAGAAGCAGGAAGTTCCCTCTTGCTCAAGACCCAACATAGATACAAGTAGAATTTAGCTGCCAAATAAGAGAAGGAGCAGGAATGCTTAAAAGGCCTCTTATCCAAGGACCAGCACAGGCCTGCATAACATTGAAACTGAACAAATAGAACTGAGAACTTCCTGGCTGCACCACCATGAACCTAGCAGTCTATTAATGAAGGAAGAATAGTAAAGTGCCTTCTCTGTGGCAATTCAGGAACTACTGAAAGCTGAGGGTGGAATATGAACACTGAGAAAAACACTTTGGTATCTCAGGCCGTACACTAAACACAAGGTAACAGAAGGACTTTCTGTGACCAGAGGAAATTGAAACCAGTGAGGCACAGATAGCTGTGGACAATATTGAAGAGTCTAATGTACATGTGGTTAGAATCCAGAAGGAATATTTGAAGAAGTAATAGCCAAGAATTTCCAAAATTAGTGAAAGAAAATACTGAAGAAGCTTAGAAAACCCTAGCAGAATAAACAACATTAAAAAAAATTAAAAACCAAAACAAAGCACAACCTAGACACATTATGGCAAACTTCTGAACACAAAAAAATAGAGAAAAATACCTTGAAAACATACAGAGGAAAAATAAAGAATTATTAGATACAGAGAAACAAAAATAAGAATTATGGCATACTTTTCATCAGAAATTGTGCAAGCCAGAAAAAAAATAGAACAATATCTTTATGTTCTGCAATTTTAAAAAACCCCATCCAGATTTCTATACTCAGCACATATATCCTTCAATAATAAAGGCAAAGTAAAGATTTTTCTTAGAAAAACAAAAGCTGAGAGAACTCATTGCAAGCACATCTACAATCCAAAAAATATAAAAGGAACTTCTTCAGTCATAAGGAATATTATAACAAATGGAATTTTAGGTCTACATAAAGAATATGAAAACATTAGAAAAGGTAAAATTAAGGGTAAATGTGAAAGACATTTTTTCTTATTTTTAATCACTCTGAAACATAATTGACAATCTAAAATTTAAAGAGAACAATGTATCTGAGGGTTATGTAACATCAATGGATGGGTTTCTTGTTTACTGGCAACGTTAGTAAGACGTGAAATGTATTTGCTGGGTGCCCCATCCCATGTATTTCCCCCAGATTTCAAATCCTGAGCCAGACCTTGAATTTTAGGTGGGTGTATCAACCAGTCTTTATTCATCATATGAATGATTACTGTCCTTAACTACTCTTCCAGTACTTCTTCCCCTAAAAATTCAATCACTAGGATATTTTCAATATAGTATGTTAACTTATTCTTGATAATTTTCAGTTCCAAGTTGCTCCATACTTGATTATGGCAGCATGCTGATGAATTCAAATATCCCTGTGGCAAAAACATACACGTGTATTGAATGTTTTTCCATAAAAATGCATATTGGGACTCTGAGACAGAAATGGAAAAGAAGACAATTGCCAAGCCCATCATAGCATATCAAGAAACTTGCCCTGTTGTGCTTTTTGCACTTTCTTTACCATGTGAGCACAGCTGAAGTAATGGGGGGACATCATTCTTCATTGTCATAGTCTACTCTCTGTCTCCAGAAAATCTGCTTTGCATTCTGTCACTATAGGACTATTAGAGAGTTTTTGGAATCATTACTCCATTTTCAACCATTTCCCTAATGAAGGCAATTATCTCTTGTTGCCCTCCTGGAAATCCATATTGCTTATAAGAAAATCAGGATAAGGTCATCAGTGTGTTTCCAAGGTAATCAGGAGCCCCTTCTTCACTTGCCAGTGGGGAATAATACGCCTCTCTGTTTTATCCTTTCTTCCTTTCTCTCTTTCTCCTTTCTCCCTCTCACTCCCTCCTTACTTTTATCCTTCCCTCCTTCTCTCTCTGCCTCTGTCTCATCATTTCATCATTCTAGTCCAGTGGGCAAACTTTGAGTCATTAGTCTAAAGATCACTGCCAGACACAGGGAAATCTCACCAATTTTCTATATCCAAGAGATGTATATTCATGAAGCTACGTTTTTGTCCTTGATTCTCTCCTTTTCCTCTATAAAAGGAAGGATTAAAACAAATGATATTTTTTTGTGTAACAAGCATATGGATTTTTTTCCTTTTCTTTCTCCCTGCCAAACATACTACATCTTTCATAAATGCAGGTGTAATTTTCTTTGGTAAGTTTAAGCTATTGTACGCACTTAGTCACACACTTTCAAATGCATTTTTATCACAGAAATGTGGTTTTGCTTTAGAGAGACCATCAGTCCCAGTGATCAGAAGCTGAGATCAGGACCCCATTTTCCTACATCTACCTCTGTCTGAAGCATTTTTCACCAGTTTTATTCCTCACTTATTATTTGTCTGCATTCTTTCAAGAGCTTTAGAAACTGTTTTCAAAATTTATTTAGACTTCAGGACACCTGAGAAAGTAGTCCACATTGTAATCTCCATTCTACAACTGAAATTGAGGCTTGGATGGGTTAAATAAGTTGCCCAAGATCACACAGTTAGTAAATGATTTTAGGGGGGAAAATAGTATTTTTGTCACTAAGAATCAATTTACCTCACTTCCAATAATAGCCCTCAGTTTTCAGGTCATGTTTTTCAAGCTGTACTCTACAAGCCCATGGTCTTCTTGTCTGGAATATAACCTGAGAGAATGAGGAGCTGTAGCCATTTTCCACCAAATAAATAAAGTCATAGCATGGAAGAGAGAAAACCATGCTAAGAGGTGGAGAGAAGTTCAGTCCTAATAACACTGTTTGATCCCTGAATTCAGCTCTGCCTGAATCCAGATTCCCCTGATATTTTTCATTTTTCTTTTCCAGCTTTATTGAGATATAATTGACAAATAAAAACTGTATATATTTAACATGTACAATGTGATGTTTTGATGTATATATACACATTGTGAAATGATTTCCACATTCAAACTAATTGACATATCCATCACCTCACGTAGTTACCTTTTTTTTTTTGTGGTGAGAACATTTAAGATCTACTCTCTTAGCAAATTTCAGGTATACAATATAATATTATTAACTATGGTCACCATACTGTACATTAGATCTCCTGAACTTATTCATCTTACATAACTGAAACTGTGAAAATATGGTATACAATATAATATTATTCAATATTGCAACACATGGATGAACCTGGAAGACATTATGCAAAGTAAAATAAGTCAGACAGAGAAAGACAAATACTGTATGACTTTACTTATATGTGGAATCTAAAAAAGTTTAACTCATAGAAGCAGAACCATAGTTGCCAGGAATTAGAAGGTGGGGGAAATAGGGAAATGTTGGTCAAAGTGAACGAAATTTCAGTTATGCTGGAATTTTTCAATTATATGAACAGACAAATTCCCTTTAATTGCTTAAGCTACTTTAAACTGTGTTTTTTGTCACTTGTTATAATACAGTAGCGGAGCCAGGACTTCAACTCAGCTCTGCATGACTCCAAAGTTTATGCTATAATCCATATGCTGTAGTGCTTCTCAGTGGGTGTTATACTTAGGATAGAGGAAGTTCAACGGAATCTTCACCAATATCTAGTGACTTACACGTAAAAGCTACTCTCTAATTTCCTTTTCTTTTAAAAATGAGAACATTGTCTTGTACGAATTCAAATACATCCAACGTAACAATTTATTGAGGAAATACAAAAGTATTAGTTATCTTTCTCAAAGTGATAACCGATATTAGGAATGAATTTTTCATTACAAATACCACTATAAATTTTCTGTAAACCTGAGGCATATTTTGCTTAAAAATCTCCAGTAAAGAGAGATCCTGATGTCATTCTCTTCTTTTTCCAAAAACAATCATCTGACAAGTGACCATTTTTTCCCTAGATTAAATTATGTAAATATTTCTTAAAGGGAGTTAGACATATGGCCCATTTGTTTTAATTCTCTTCTTTCTAGTGCTAAATCAATATATTCTAGTGATGGAACAAATGACTATTTTCTCCTCCTCCTTCCACTAAAATGAAATCACTTCACCTGATTCAGACTCTAGACCTGACCACACATCTAAGCCATGACAATAAATTGGAACCAAAGGAAAAGGGACTATTCTCAAATACACAGCCCTTAGCAGGAGTGATCAAGGATTCTTTTTTCACTTGGCACATGAAGAATTTGCTACTCCTTATGCTGGATGAAAACATAGTGTGTGTTGATTTTTGAGTGATACTTATACTTACTAACTCTGAAATGAATGAAGTCCCTGTGATTGTTTGTCAAGTGCCCATTTAAAGACACTTATGCATTAGTACCCTTGGCACAGAAATACCCAGTAGCAAACCTTGTGCCTCATGCACTATACCTACCTTAACCACACTGCTAGACAGCTCCCGTATATCGCTTAACTGAAGTCAGTGCCAGCCACATAGTGAGCAATGAGTAAACATAGGAATAATTCTTTCTGAAAACAAGGCAGCAACATAAAGCAGCTGTAGAGAGCTCTCAGAAAAAGTCCCAAGACATAGAACTGCCTGATAAAACAGACTTAGGTGTGAGCTTTGATTTCATTTGTATTCTTTGTTTTTCAGGCCACCAAATTTCACAACTTCATTGCTGCTTTGAGCACCAGTTCTACTTCCAAGGAGGCTGAGGGGATGTTAAATAGTATTTTTCATAGTTAAAGACTCCATTTCACCTTGATGTCCCTTAAGCATGATAACAGTTCTCCATTTAGACCAATTTGAGGTATGGAAGTTGGAAGAGAATAGAGGGAAGCTATAGAAACTTTGCAGGGGGGAGTAGAGGCAAGAGGGCAAGACTTGTTTATGCAAAAGCCTAGTGGGCACTTAATTGCCTGGAGGCTTGTGCCTCAATTTTAACTTTGTACCCTTATCTAGGGGAAAAGGAGAATAGCATTCATTCATCTACTTATTTATTGAGAGTCTCCTATGAGCGATCACTATAAGTAGGGGTAGTAGCATGGAGGTTTAGAGAGCTAGAGTGGAAAAGAAGAAGAAAATCTCAACACAACATTAAAATGTGGTCTTTATCCTTAAGAAATAGCAATGAAGTGGGAAAATGAAACATGAATAAATTTTTAAAAAATAAGTTGGGCAGCAAACATTCAGAGGAGTTGAAAGTCAAAAGGACTCTTGGTCATTTCTCTCTATTACCCCAATCCCATCAGACACACATTCACCCCCTAATACTTTCCAGCTGTGCCAGACCTTGGATTCGTAACTGCTAAGTTCTCAATATGCTCTCTGATTCAATCCCTATCTTTTCAGACTCTGAGTTCACTTCCTTCAAGAAGGCTTCCCTGAAATACCGTCCTTCACTGGGCTCTGTCACAACACATATAACTTGACTGTAAGTACTTTGAACATATAGTTTCATATTTTGTATTTTCAGTGCCTGAAATACAGTGAACATTCAAGAAATATTTGATGAATAAAATCCAACCCCTTCATTTTATACATGGGTTGGTCAAGATCTTGTGAGATAGGATTTTTGCCCATGGTTGAGCATCTAGAATGAAGACTTTAATGCTGATTTTTTGTTCATGGGCTTACCCTCTCCCACCTGTCTGATGACTTCGCATTGTAGGACTTTACTCAAGGTGCACTCTGTTAAATACTCCAGCCCAAATATATATCTGACAGATTATCTTGCTACCCATATTTTGCAAGAGATTTTTTTTTGTGAAAACTAAGGGTAAGGATTTTTTTCCTCCAAGAATCAAAAGGACTATATATTACAAAATATAATCTTAGACTTCAAAAGACTTTAGCAGTTACTTTGTATAACCCTCAGTAGATGAATAAAAATCTCTTTGACATCCAAGACAAAATGGTCATTCACTGTCTGTTTGAAAACTCTAGTGAAGGCACTATTTTGAGGCACTTTGAATGGCTAACATTTTAGAATTCTTCCTCACAATGTGCTAAAATGTGCCTGAAGTTTCACAGATCTACCCTTCTTCCCCATGGCAAAACTACAAATGTTTGTTAAGTGTCCTCTGTGAAAATTTGGCCAAGATTGAATCTTCCATAGGATTATATAGTTTCAAATCCCTTCATGGCTCTGGATCTCAGAAGGATGGGTCTGAACATCAAACAAAATACTGTGTTATTCAGGTACTAATGGCACTACAAAGTATATAAAAATCTATAGGTAGAAGGAAGAAGGTGGAGGTCATGTGGCCATAGGAAGGATGAATTATCCAATGACCTGTCTTGGCTGAAGCTGGTGAGACTCTGAGAATTACTTGTACTTGCTAACAATCTGCAGGGATTTCTTATTAACAAGTAACATTGAAATAGATTGCTAACCTCTAGTATATCTAGGTTAATTCAGTATATCTAAGTTAATTCATCTTTGTTAATTCAGAACAAATAAAAACACAAGCCATGACCATTCAGCACATACAAAGTCCAGATAATTTCAAATAAAATTACTGCTTAGCTGCACGCTTAAGCAATTTTGGATTGCTGGAGTGAATCAAAGAATACTTATAATGTAAGCTCGTTAGGTTCACAAGAGAGAGATGCTGATTTAATTCAAACCTTACCTTCTTTTCTTACTTTGGATTACTAACTGTTTATGATAATCCAATTTGGTAAACTGCATATAGTCTTATAAATTTAACTTTTTTGTGAACTATCTTTGCTATTAAAAATTCTGTAACTATAAATCACTTGACTCATGGGAAGTCATTAAAAATGTCTGGTCCTTAAAAGTACCTCTTTCTTCTCTCCATCTATCTCTTACACACAAAATAATTTGAAAACTTACATGTGATTTTAATATTTACAGTGGTTTATATATGATGGCTTACATGTGATTTTTATATTTATGATGGTTCCTAAATATGATAAAATTCATTCCAGAGTTAATAGAGATCCAGTTGATATCATGGCTCAGTCTTGATTTATAGTTTGGGATTTTTATGGGAGATTACAGGATAACCTTATTCTCTTATCCTGCTTTATAATGTTTCCCTTCTTATAAGAAAAGAGAAACTTTTTTTAAATTACAAACATTTCTCTAAGAAAGAGTTCCCCTTTTTTTCTGTAATATATGTACAAGTTTGCACTGAGGAATATTGACTATTATGTATGTATTTCCTGGCTTTAAGTTTTTTAATTCAGGAATCCCATGATTACTATATCTAAACCTGTTCAGGAAAATATCTATTTCTCTGTTTAGGAAATTACTTAGGACTTTACAGTAAACAACAGTGTGGCAGTGTATGAATTTTACCACTTGCCTCACCTCTGTACTCAGACCACGGCCACATTGTAAATATAGACTGGCACATCAAGTTCAATTATTCAGACAGACAGAGGTTGTAATCCACCCTCTCTCCAATTTGTCTTCCCCCAGTGTATCAAAACAGCAACAGCTTGGGGCCTAAGGCTGCATGGACCATTGAATTTGCCACTGCGAGGCAGAGATGATGGAGAGCATCATGAATAATAGCCGAATATGGTTTACACATTCTTTTTAATAGGGAATAAAAAGAAGTATAAATCTTTTAACTGTTTCCTTTCTGTTAATGTCCTAAAATTTTTGACTTATAGCAAGTAGAAAAATCACAATGAGGGTTGTCCTAGAATGAGGAGCTGCTTCAAAACAGAAAGATTAAAATTCAAAATGTATGTCTTTAATGTAATTCTGTTGTTATAAACACTTCCTTGCCTCATACGAATGCGTTGTTCACTAGGGTTCTACAGAAGAGAGAAAAATAAACAGGCAAATGTTAAGATTATTCCATTTCATACCTCATCTAGCGTGGTTTGTTTTCAGATTACTACTAAGATGGTCTTCTTGCTGGCATTCTTTCCCCAAGAAATTGACCTGTAGAGACCACACTGATTGGAATGAATTTCCATTTTAACTTAAGGACAGATTCTTGGGTCTTAAAATAATAATCAAATATGTACTGAATCTACCCCTAAAACAAATCAAACAAATGCAGTCCTGGGGTTATTTGGGCTTACAATTTTTGTCTATTTCAATCACCTGATGATTTTCAGCCAAAAGGAGAATTTTATTAATCTCTGAGTTATCTCTCATTTGATCTGGCCATCTATCTATATATCATTGTCATTTCAAACATCCATTTCATTTTGTGTATTTAGGCACAGATTTTGTTTACATGAACATGTCAAAATCTAGAACATTGTTAGAGTATTAAACTGGCTGGCTTTACATCACAACACAGTTGATTTGATCTATTGTGTTGTTTAACTTAACCAAAACCAAAATATGAAAAACAAGCATGTGTAGAGTAGCTTTTTCTGTTCTCAGAAGACTATTATTTTCATGGAATTGAAAAAACTTGCAATATTCCTCCACACCTCAATTCCCTCATTTCAAAAATTAGCAAAGGATATTTATAGACATGTTTTTGATAGATACCTCCCTGACAAATGGAAGTCACCTGTAAATTATGAGGTGAAATATGAAATTAGTAGATGAAATTTGACATTTTAAGAGGTTAGTCTTCCTCAAATACAATTATAAGAATCAACCTAGTTTGAAAATAGCAAATGCCTTTCCCTATCCTAAGGGCAGATATTTTTGGAAAGCCTTGGTATTTTCTTGATTGGTACATCAAAGATTACAGAGGACTGTAGAATAGTGATATATTAAATTATATATTACTTTCACCATTTTTCCCATTTTTATTGAGCTATAATTGACAAAAAAGTGTGTATATTTAAAGTGTTGAACATGATGATTTGATATATTTATATATTGTGAAATGATTACTACAATCAAGTTAATTATGTCCATCACCTCATATAGTTACCATTTTTTCGTGTGTGATGAGAATACCTAAGATCTACTCTTTTAGCAAATTTCAAGTATACAATAGAGTATTGTTAGCTATAGTCACTATGCTGTAAATTAGATCCCCAGAACTTACTCATCTTAAACTGGAAGTTTGTATCCTTTGACCAACATCTCATTTCCCCCACTCCCTAACCCCTGGCAATCATGGTTCTATTCTCTGGTTTTATAAATTCAACATTTTTAGATTCCACATATAAGTGAGATCATACAGTATTTGTCTTTCTGTTCCTGGCTTATTTCACTTACTATAATGTCCTCCAGTTTCATCCATGTTGTCGCAAGTGGCGAGATTTCCTTCTTTCTTATGGCTGAATAATATTCCATTGTGTGTGTGTGAAAAGTTTTCCTCATCCATTCATCTGTTGATGGACAGATTGTTTCCATATCTTGGCTATTGTGAATAATGCTGCAATAAACCTGGGGGTGCAGATATCTTTTCAAGATACTGATTTCATTTCCTTTGGATTATATATCCAGAAGTGGAATTGCTGCATCATATGGTATGATATCATAATTTTTGAGAAATCTCCATACTGTTTTCCATTATGCCTGTACCAATTTGCTGTCACTAATTGAACCTAAAACTGTGTTGCTTGATTGTTTCTTTGTTTATATACTTATATCCTCTCTTGCCTCAGTAAAATTTTAAGAGAAAGATATCAGTATAATTTACATTAAAATATTTTTTCAGAGTGCTTCAAAAGGCTATATATTGGTAAATGTACCCAAAATCTTATGTATTTGTCAACAAATATTGCTTGAGTATTATATACCAGGAACCATGTTGGATGATGGAGATACAATAGTGAATCAAGCAGACAAGGTTCTTGCTCTCACAGAATAAGAGACACAGACATAAAAGCTATCAAATGAAAAAATCTTTATAAATTGTGGTAAATGCTATGAAAGCAATGAAAAGGAATGGAGAAAAATGGGTGTGTGTGGGTAGACTGAAACTACTTTATATGTGGGAAAGCCTTTTTTGAGGAATGGATGTTTAAACTGAGAATTGAATAATTAGAAGGTGCGACCCATGTGGAAGCTGGAGTGAAGTGAATGACAAACAGAAGAACTCAGGAAAGAAAAATGTGGCAGGAGCATAATGATCAATGAAGGTTGTGTTATATGATAAGTTTGGAGCAGTAGGCCAGGCTGAGAGCAAGATCAGGATCAAGGATTGGAAGATGTGGGAAGTCATTTGAATTTTTATTCCAAGTGCATATGGGAAGACTTTATGGGATTTTGAGTAGGGAAGAGATAGGATCTGCTTCACATTTTAAGATGATGTGTAGGGAAAGATTAACGGTGGCACAAGGACCAGTTTAAAGGTGGCCACAGAAGTTCAGATAAGAGATGATATGATTGACAAATGTGTTAGGTGTAGACGTAGGAAGGTAGAGATAGTCATAATATATTTTAGAGGTAGATTGATTAAAATTTGAATCATTAAAACTTGATGACAAATTGGATGTAGTGGTAAGCAGGGCTTGGCAACAAACTAGAAGAAAATTATAACTTCTAGACTTCTGCCTTAAGAAACTAGGTATATAGTGGAACATTTACTGAAATGTTGGAAACTAGCATTTAAGTAAAAATGAAGGGGTCTGTTCTGCAGGTTGAGTTTGACATGTTTGAAGTGTTCATTTATAAATATTAAGGATTTATGTGGAAAATGGGAATTTAGAACTCAGAGGAGTGATTTGGGTTACAAACATATATTTAGAGATTATTGATATACAGATTTTATTTAGGGGAATTCTTCTTTCTGCTGATAATATGAGCATATGTTCAAGGCTAGGTACAGCTCCAATAAAGTTCATGCGAATCAGGCATAAAATCCTATTTCACCCGTAGCATTTGTTTCCTTCTTATTTTCTATAGCCATCCTTGGCTATTTCTTATGTTATGTTATTTTATTTTATATTATATTATTTTTAATATATTGTATATTATATTATAAAATAATATGTTATTATTTTATATTAGGAAATAATATAATAAACATTAGATCCTTTTTATATTATTAATTATATATATATTTTTTATAATATTAAATAATACACTGTCCATCTTGCTGCTTTTTTTAGCCACCTAAAAGTCATCAGCTTTCCTCACATTCTTCAACCCCACACATATAAAAGCCATATCCAGAGGTGTCAGGCCACCATTCAGACAGCCTCTTTCAGGCTTTTGGAGGGTCTGTCACAGAGCCCTTGCTTTTCTTCATTACCTTGGTTAAATATTTGGTATAATAATGAGTAAGTTGCTTTTCCAAATTATTTGTTTTCTTTATTTCCAATCAAGATTATTGTTCCCTGTGTCCCATTCTGAACTGATCTAATAAGGCAATTGGTGAATGTTTGGTTCTAATGAATAGAAATATCATCTTAAACCAAGTATCGACTTGCTGTGACTTGCATGGTTCTATAGTGTTACCTCTTACAGACGACCATGATCCATCCACCTCCAGTCCCCAGTCCCCAAAGCTCTCCTCGCTGTTTTAACTATTTCATTCTAACCCACACTTTGAGACCCAGGTAAGCGTTCACTCTCATGAAGCCCACTTGAAACCTTTAGCTTGCACTGATGTCATTCTTCCTAACTTTTCTGGGGCCCTTGCTGAGTACTTTACTTATTTTATTCTCTCTTCTTTTTGTTTTTCCAAGTGTATTTGATCTCATTTGCTAAGAAGCCCTCATGATTTGAATTATGACTTACAACTTATTATTTCTCTTGAAACCTGTGTTGCACAGTGCTAAATTATAAAGATGTTCAACAAATAGTAGCTGAATAGAACTTAAACAGGTGCTTATTGGAGATATTCAATAGAGTGATGTTTAGGCAGAAATTTCAAATCATTGTAATTGGTGGGAATAAATATTTGGGAGTTGATAGGCTTCTTGACACTTTCAATAAAACCATATTTGTGGTGACTTAGCATTTTCACAAGGACAGTTTTACACAGAATTGTACAGAATAATGCAAGACAGTTTGCCACAAAATAGTATAAGACACAAAGAAATGGAGTTTTTCTTCCTTTTACTGTGCATGATGAAATTTTGCTAGCAAGTATAACGCCTCCATGGAATAGCCTAAAAGATAAACTTCCATTACACCATTGCTTGTTTCTGTTAGCCATCATCCACTTGATTTCTAGTACTTACTGAGTTCAACAATCAGAATTTTTTGGAATTATTAATTCTCTCTTAATTATAGCCATTTTTTATTTCCCCTTGTACTCAGATGCCAATTTAACAAATAGAATACCATATTAACAAAAACCTCGCTTGCTCTAGGAGACATATTTAGAGTAGCAACTCCACAATGACAAAGATATTACACAGTAAATTCATTTGGATCACCCACTGAACAGCTGGAATAGAGTCTTAGGTTTTATTTAAATAGATAATATGAGCTATTTATTTAAATAGCTCAAAAGAATTCACTGACATCCATCACCTCATAATTTAGTACATGCACTTGGGGAAGGCACTAGGGATACAAAAATATGAATAAAATATTTTATCAGCACTCATGAGCTCAAAGGGGAAATAGATAAGCAACCATAATGTCATATAATAAGTGCAGTGATAGTAATATGTATAAGTTGTTTGAGAAATCAGTGATATGCCTAGGAAGCTAGCCTTGAAGGATAAGTCAGAATTCACCAGGAGAATAAGGAGAACAACATATGGAGAGAATAGCATGAGCAAAGGTACAGATGTGGCCCTGGGGGAAAAGCTGGTCCCTAGCCTGGTCCCTGGCCTACCTTCCTTCTTTTCCCTCTCCAAGCTGTACACCCTTTCCACCTCCATTCTCTCATACAGCTTCTATTCCTTGGCCATTCCTATAACCTAGGGATGATCACACTGGAGATGTGGTCTAAATTTGGGAAGGTGGACCTGTGGAAGGGGCTGGTACAGGCCTTAGGTATGGGCGTGGCACCATTTGGGCAGGGAATCCTTGGGTCTCAGGCACCAGGAACATGGTTTAGAAGGGAGAGGCATACAGTATCCCAGTGAGCTTGTCCCTTGGCCTCCAGACTCATAGCTCTTAGGATATAGTGAGGAAGAATAGAGAAGGGCCCTCTGAAGTACAGTATCCAAGCCAAGGACCCCTCTAGCCTGGGTTTAAGGATGTATCAACTGCAATCATCTATGTTTTCTCTGCTTATGGGAAGTATCAGTGTAAATGCAGACCCTCACTCCTAAAGACATTTTTCTAGGTCCTAATATTGGTATTACAGTATTCTCCATAATAGAATGGTCAGTAATTGGTTGCCTGAGACAATGAATAATGAGCAAAATTATTTAAAATAGATGAAGAAAATGTACCCTGCCAATAGTTTATCTTTGTTTTTAAATTATGTTTAGTTTCCTCTTGTAACTTAATAGAACTAACTGTGATGATGTTTTTCCTAATTTTTACCAAGAATGTGACACTTTTTTCTAAAAGTTCCGATAGTTCATACTGTCTGTGACCTTCTCTGGGGGGAAAAGAGTTCAGTTAACTGCTGTATTAAAAAGTCATTTGCTGTAAGAAGAGAGCACTCATCTTGATTCCATCTCATTTTCATAATCCTTTGAAACACCTTACACATAATGGAAAACAAATAAATATGCCAGACAGTTTATCGAGTCAAATAGCATTTCGTCCACTTTTCTCTCGCATGTTTATCTTGCCATTTCTGCTTGAATGTTTTATCCTCTGGGTAAATGCAATATTTTTTAATTATTTTGAAGAAAGCTTGACAGAGATAGGAATAATCCAATTAAAAATAGTCTTGTTCCTGCAGCTTTGTTACCTATTGTAGAAATTTAGTTCTTGCCACAACTTTGATTGATAAACACATTATTAAGAGATTTTACTGAGAAAAATTAAAGCTTAAGAAAGAGATATTCCCTAGATACAATAGCCACCTTTACAAATGATAATTTCTTACAGTTTTTTTTAAGTGAAAATTCTAATGTGTCCTCACTGATTAAATTCCATGGTCTTCTAATAAAATATCTTATCTTTACTTTGATATGAATAATCAGAGAAGCCCAGCCAGTGTCCTGTCTGTACTTTTTTACCCTGTCAGTTAACATTTACTTTTCAGATAATGGCATTTGTGATTATTGATTTTAAATATCTGAACATTGATAGGCATTAAAAATTAACTAACATTAACAATTAATTAACATTATCATCTAAATAATTATTTACAAATCTTATTTCTATGTGAAGTAGAATTTTTTATATAAACTTAGGGATTTTTGCCTTTGACCATTTGTAGTGTAGTGAAAATTACAGAAATGTGTTGAAAACATATGCTGATGCATTTTAAATATAAACAGCAAACAGGAACATGCGCGCGCGGGCGAGCGCACACACACACACACACACACACACAGAAAACAGGCTGCCAAGCCAGAAAGTTACCTGGATTTAATTCATTTTTAACAATATTTTTGTTGCTTTCAGCTATTAATGTGAAAGGCCCAGAGCTCCTGGCAGTGATGTTTTGTGCCTGGTTGCTATTCTTTAATACAAAGTTGTTGAACCATCTATGAGCTGTATCCTGGCAAAAGACACTGTGAGAAGCAACTAGTATATATTTCTTTGAGTTCATTCCCATATCCTTGGTGGAGATTTGCCCATGATTATCAAACTTCATCTGGGGAAATGGACCCTATTTTCAGTTCATTTTGTGATGGATTTGGGAAATGAATAAATCTGGAAGGACATGTAAACAGATTCTGTTTTATTTCATGGGCAAAGTAGCAATGAATCCTAAGCTTCTGCATTACATTTGGCATGATTTTGAAAGCTAAAGCAGAAGGAAAGTTTAAGATTTCTCAGAGAGAGCAAAGAGAAGCAATGGGTGGGAAGCCTGAGGATCAACACCATACGAAGGACAGGCTGAGGAGGAGACCTCTAAGAGAGAACCAAGAAACCAAGGTAGGAGAGGTTTATGTGAAGAAAGGAGTGGTGAATGGTGTGAAATGCCATTGAATGGTCAGGGAAGAGGGGCTGAAAATTTTCCTCTGTGTTCATGAATTTGGAAATTTGGATGACTTTATAGAGAGATTTCAATAGAGTGATAAACAGCAAATATAGAACTGCCAAGAGGATTAAATGAGACGAGAAAGAGAATGCAAGATCAAGAGAGAGTTTAATGTTGTTAAATTGGAAAGAGTTAGTTCTTTAAGAGAATTAGTTGCATCATGTCTTTCTTTCTTTTCTTTTCTTTTTTTGGGGGGGAGGGGAGGAAGACTGGCCCTGAACTACCAATCTTCTTTTTGTATGTGAGCTGCCACCACAGCATGGCCACTGACAGACAAGTGGTATAGGTCTATGCCCGGGAACCAAACCTGGGCTGCCAAAGCAGGGTGCACCAAACTTAACCACTAGGCCACCAGGACTGGCCCCTAATGCTTTACATTTTTTAATGGAAAAATTTAAATTTTACATAATTTTTAAAAGTCATACTATAAACAGACCACTGTTTTTTTCAGTTTGAGTAAGTTATTTGGCAAAACCTTTCTAACTTAGATAATAAGTAAGAACTTAGATAATAACTACGAACTTATAGTTTTAAGTAAGGTATAGCTCTGATTCAAACTACTTTATGATTTGTTTGTTTGCTTACAATAATGGTAGTATAGGAAAGATCCTGAATAAGGATAAAAATGTGTTTCTAGCTAACCATACTTTTTAGCATTGCAGACATTAGCAGTCAGTTCATTAATGTACCAATTTTTCTTAACAAAGATGGATATTAGAATTCTTCCCATGCCCCCAACTCCAAAAGCTTCCTACAATTTGATTTTGATGATGTGTTGTAATCCATACTTACTCACTATAATTCTGTTACTTTTGCTTGAATTTATAAAAGTGAAAAAACATAATTCTAAAGCCTAAGCCAGGCGTTAAGTGCTGAAGTATTTATTGGCTCACATTGTATGCCTTAACTGTATTTCCAGAAATTAAATTATTATTTGATAAAGTTAAGGACCATACAGTCTCACATGGTCATCCCAGATGCATGTGGTTCAGAAAGCGGGGAAGGGAGGGCAACTAATGCAATCTGTGAATTCATTCAATCTGCACGTATCTGAGTCCAGTGAGCCTTATGGGAAAAAAAGGTTGCTTCCAAGTCTTGGCTATTGTGAACAGTGCTGCAATGAACATGTATCTTTACATGTTGGTGTTTTCATGTTCTATGGATAAATACCAAGCAGTGGAATAGCTGGATCGTATGGTAGTTCTAGTCTTGATTTTTTGAGGAATCTCCATACTGTTTTCCATAGTGGCTGCAACAGTTTGCACTCCCACCAGCAGTGTCTGAGAGTTCGCTTCTCTCCACATCCTCTCCAACACTTATTGTTTCCTGTGTTGTTAATTATAGCCATTCTGACAGGCATGAGGTGATATCTCATTATAGCTTTGATTTGCATTTCCCTGATAGTTAATGATGTTGAGCATCTTTTCATGTGCCTGTTGGCCATCTGTATATCTTTGGAGAAATGTCTGTTCAGGTCTTTTGCCCATTTTTTAATTGGGTTAATTTAGTTTTTTTGTTGTTGAGATGCATGCGTTCTTTATATGTTTTGGAGATTAACCCCTTATCAGATATATGGTTTGCAAATATCTTCTCCCAATTGTTAGGTTGTCTTTTTGTTTTGTTGATGGTTTCCTTTGCTGTGCAGAAGCTTTTTAGTTTGATGTAGTTCCATTTGTTTATCTTTTCTATTGTTTCCCTTGCCCAGTCAGACACAGTACTTGAAATATGTTGCTAAGACCAATGACAAAGAGCATACTGCCTATGTTTTCTTCTAGAGGTTTCATGTTTTCAAGTCTTAATTCAAGTCCTTAATCCATTTGAGTTAATTTTTGTGCATGGTGTAAGATAATGGTCTATTTTCACTCTTTTGCATGTGGCTGTCCAGCTTTCCCAATACCATTTGCTGAAGAGACTTTCCTTTCTCCATTGTATGTTCTTGGCTCCCTTGTCGAAAATTAGCTGTCTATAGATGTGTGGGTTTGTTTCTGGGCTCTCTATTCTATTCTGTCTGTCTTCGTGCCAGTACCATGCTGTTTTGGTTACTATAGATTTGTAGTATATTTTGAAGTCAGGGAGTCTGATACCTCTGGCTTTGTTCTTTTCTCCCACGATTCCTTTAGCTATTTGAGGTCTTTTGTGTTCTATATAAATTTTAGAATTCTTTATTTCTGTGAAAAGTGTTGTTGGAACTTTGATAGGGATTGCATGGAATCTATAGATTGCTTAAGGAAGTATGGACATTTTAACTATGTTAATTCTTCGATCCAATCTATTCAAATTGTCTATTTCTTCTTGATTCAGTTTTGGAAGGTTGTATGATTCTAAGAATTTATCCATTTCTTCTAGATTGTCCAGTTTGTTGGCGTATAGCTTTTCATAGTATTCTCTTATAATCTTTTGTATTTCTCAGGTGTCCATTGTAATTTCTTCTCTTTCATTTCCGATTTTACTTATTTGAGCCGTCTCTCTTTTTTTCTTGGTGAGTCTAGCTAAAGATTTGTCAATTTGTTTAATCTTTTCAATGAACCAGCTCTTGATTCTATTGGTGTTTTTTTTAGTCTCTATTTTGTTTATTTCTGCTCTGATTTTTATTGTTTCCCTCCTTCTACTGATTTTGGTTTTGTTCTTCTTTTTCCAGTTCCTTTAGGTGCACTTTTAGATTGTTTATTTGAGACTTTTCTTGTTTGTTTTGATAGGCTTTTATTGCCATAAACTTCCCTCTTAGAACCACTTTTGCTGTATCCCATAAATTCTGGCTTGTTGTACTTTCATTTTTATTTGTCTCCATGTATTTTTTGATGTCTCCTTTGAGTTCTTCATTGACCCAGTGGTTGTTCAGTAGCATTTTGTTTAATCTCCACTTATTTGTGGCTTTTCTGAGCTTCTTCCTATAGTTGATTTCTAGTTTCATACCTTTGTGGTCAGAAAGATTCTTGGTATTATTTCACTCTTCTTAAGTTTATGGAGACTTGCTTTGTGGCCTAATATATGATCAATCCTGAAGAATGTTCCATGTGCATTTGAAAAGAATGTGTATTCTTCGGTTTTTGGATGGAATGTTCTGTATATATCTACTAAGTCCATCTGGTCTAGTGTGTCCTTTAAGGCCACTGTTTCCTTATTGATCTTCTGTTTGGATGATCTGTCCACTGGTGTAAGTGGAGTGTTAAGGTCCCCTACTATTATTGTGTTACTGTCTATTTCTCCTTTTATGTCTGTTAATAATTGCTTTATATATTTTGGTGCTCCTATGTTGGGTGCCTAGATATTTACAAGTGTTATATCCTCTTGTTGGATTGTTCCTTTGATCATTATGTAGTGCTAAAGGGTATTGATTCTTATGTGATCAGCAAAGCCATGGGATTTTCAAAGTGTTTTATGTCAAGTTTCTGTATGTTTTAGGACATAATTTTGCTCATGTTATCTCCTAACATCTTATATGCAATATAAATAATGCTACCTGCCGTTCATTACTTGTTACTGAGTTTGTCATTTCATCTAATCTAAACGTTTATGGAGTTGAAAAAGAGAAGCTCTATAATATAGGAATGAAATGAGGAAACCACTATCCAAGGAATGATATGTGTTCCTCAGAAAACATGTGTATTCATAGAATTTCTTGGTGTTTACAACTTAATGAGCCTCCCAGAATTTGACTCTGATGAATGTATTGAAATCCATAATTCTATCACTACTTCTAACCATTCTTTTTTCCCTTAATTTATCAAAGTGGCATAAAACAACAATTCTGGTGCCAATCATATTTTGGCTTTTTTTAGCATGGTACAAATAAGATTTTTTTAAAAAATGTAATGCATATAGCTTTATGCTTTTCTTCTATAAGCCTGGATTTACTGTGATTCCTCATGATCTGTCTCCAAAATCTGGACTCTGCTACCTATTGTATACTGAAATCTGTAGAGTGTACAGACTATTCCTCATTGTTATATCTCCATTTAATAGCAACAAATCATTTTGGAAGCACAAAGGATTGAGGTTTCAGAGAGAGGAATTAATTACTGATAGTGATGACAAGCCACAATGCTTG
Organism: Tapirus indicus; assembly: GCA_031878705.1. NCBI lineage: Eukaryota > Metazoa > Chordata > Mammalia > Perissodactyla > Tapiridae > Tapirus > Tapirus indicus. The sequence continues at coordinate 47,897,885 of CM062925.1, forward strand.
GAATATTGTGTGTGTGTATTCTTCACATACTTCATAAGAAAATAAGGATTTAAGTGGCATTATCACTAGTATTTTAATTAGAACAGATTCTTGGCCTTTCGGTATGACCTGCTTTCTTCTATACAGAAGGAACTAGCTTTTAGCTTTTATTCTCTTTAAGGAAAATTTGCTGTAGGAAAACCATGGAAAATTTAATTGGTTCTCATATGCCCAGCTATCTTGGTTTTCTGTTAATGTTATTCTCCTGAGCATAGCCCAGTATACTGCATACAAACAAGGTGATTTTTAAATTTTAAGTAAACAGTGTGATGAGATAGTTTTTTGCACTAAATATGGGTAGAAATCATCCAGCTCCAAGGATGTCTGAGGCATAGACAACTTGGTAGCAGATGAAAGAAAACTGGAGTGCTGGGAATTTCTCTAGATCTTATTTTAACTGCTGATTCTGCTATAACTCCTCATGCTGGAAAATACCTATTTTTACCAATTCCTAAAAATGTAGTCTTCATTTTTTTACTCTATATGTGTCTAAAATACTGGTTTTGAATGAGCGAAATAATACAAAATCTAATCACTCATGTAAAAATAGTTTAGCTTGTCTTGGTGCCACGGGTTGATTTCCTAGACCCTCCCCAACTTGCCCAATAGCATGTGGGTCCATCAGCAGATGTGGTCAATAGTCTTCATTTAAAAGAGTTTAGAATAAGAATCCACTGCTCAGAGAAATGCTCCCTGTACTTAGCCTTAAAGTAAAGTTCCAAAAGAATTGCACAGCATAGATTCTGCCTAGTGAAAAAGAAAAAAATCAGTAACTTGGCTTCATACACTTGAAAGAAACATATTAAGTTACAGTCTAGGGAAATATTTCTCATGCTTTAGTGATCATGTAGCTATTCCTTTAAACTATCTTTCTACTAGATTTTGGTTTGTTGTTTAGCAAGTCTGTTCCAGAGACCTGACAATATGTTGGACATAGTTCAGATTTATTATATGTAGTTCCAAAATTCACACTGAACATGTTGGCCTTTAATAATATGATTCTCAAATAAGCTTTATTCATCAAATGTATCAGAACGATATTTCAAAACACAGCCATGTTTATTGTTTTCCAGAGAGTAACTACCTTAAAAGTAAAAGTGTTTTCTTTAAACTGCTTAATATATAAGGAAGAAAATAGGCAATAAATTTTCCTAAGAGGCAGGTTTTATATTAGAACAGTACGATCAAAAACAGTTGTGCTATTTGAAGTAAAAGTAAGTAGTGAAAATATAGTCACTATTTTTGTTATAGTTGTTTTCTGTTTCTTTGTTTTCCAAAACATTTTTTATGATGACTCTTCTAGGACATTATAAGCTGTTCATCTGAAAATACAAATTTCCAGGGTATAGTAATGGCTGTTTACTAGACGAGTCTGAATTGTCACCTTCATTTTCCATTGAAACATTCATGAAAATGCATGTGTATATGCATCACTAAAGTTCTAAAAATTCAGTTTAGATTTAATTATCTACAGGATATCAAAGGAATTTTCACTAATCAAACTGCAAAAGTGCTGTAAAATTCAATCACAGAAAGAAAAAGAGTATTTCTACTACCTGGGATACACATGGCTTTCAGGAATCAAAAACTAACAGCAACATTCTTCCAAATGAGGAGTCTTGGTATAAGAACTAGAAAACCTAGTCACAAAACCTAGTTTACAAAAACTCCATCTAGATAATTACCATATACATGTTTGTAAAATTTAACATAAATATAATAAATAATTATAAAAAATGGTATCTATATATCAAATCCCAGATTTTCTTATCAAAATGCAGAATTGAATGGGCGAGTGAGGTTAAGTAAAATCATGCTTGATTCTTCATCTTATTTAAATAAAATATAAATGGATAAGCTATTCTTTACATTATTGATTGGTGAAATGTATGTATTTAAAAAAATGAAACTAACCACTAGGAATTAAGAGACAAGAATATTTTCCAAATCATTAGAGGGATAAAAGCACAAATAATTTATAGAGGAAACCACCAAAAAAGAGTAAAAGTTAACAACTGAAAATCAGAAGGAATCTTGAAAATGTCAATTATGACCATAAAAATATATGGATTAATATATATAAATGTAATATATAGGTTGTGCATATATATGCATATATGGGAATATACACATGCACACAAACTTAGTTTTGATTTAAAAATGGAATCTTGGTAGATGTTTCCTGAAGAAAAAAATACAATTAAAGAGCAATTAAACATCAAAAGGTATATAGGAAAAGGCAGAAATTTGAGAGCTTTGTAAAAATACCTCTTCCTGGATAATTGTATTAATTTTTTGTTTTAATTTAAAAATTCTTAATGTAAAAATTAGGAAGGATTCTTGGGTAGGAATGGAATGTTTTTCACCAGTAGTGTTCTGTTATAAAAATGTGATATCATAGACCTGATTCTCTAGGCACACCAAATATGAGAAAACAACTCCTTAGGAGTCATTTATGCCACGATTTCTCCTTTTTTTCCCCCAAATAACTTGAAAACATTTAGCCAAAAGAAAATGCTAGTAATATTTAAAGAAAATAACATAATCATTAAAGGGAATATGTCCTCAGTTATGGTAATTGAGTACTAGGTTTTACAATGTAAAAGGTCAAGAAATATATCTAATAGTCTCCTTATATAAAAGAGTTTATATGTTTTTCTGATTGAGCTTGTATTTCTATCTTTTTTATTATGAAGCGTGCAACTTGTATAGTTAAGTACAGAGAATAATGTGAAAAAGTACTTACCATTTATCTTTATCAAGAGAAAAGAAATAATGTTCATTCAAATTCCTTCAAGGAAATAGAGATCATACTAAGAAATGAAAAGCGTCATGAATATAACTGGAAATGATGCACATTAATAAGGTCAGCTTCAAAATTGTCGTGGTACAGTAGAAAAAGCAACATGCTACGTGTTAGGAGAATTTGGGGAGACTCTGTTGATAGTTAAGCACAAGACAAGTCCCTTTACTTTTCCTCTTTCCTTGGTCCCATATTCCAAAGTCACATGATACTATCTAGCTGCAATGTATTGTACTACCATAAGCACATTGAGTTACCATAAGCAAAATGTGTAACTCTATGCAGGTATATGTCATTATGTAGAAATAAAAACTGTTTAAGAAAAGGCTATGATCATTAATTTGCAGAGAATTAAGAGTTAAAGTACATAATTGTTAAAGTATGGAAAAATGCTTTATGATAATGTCATATTTGTATTCTATTTGAGGTTCACTGTTATTTTTTGAAACAGAATAAGGAAGAACTAAATAGAATTTAAAAATTATTACATAAAATAAAGGCAAAAGGGAAAGAGATCTTTCAACTGAATGTAAAGAATACATACCTGTGGTATATAGCACTGATTGGCAAACTATGGCCCACAGACCAAATGCAGCCCACCTATTTTTTTTTCCTTTTTTTTTTAATGAATTGGAAACTGTCAGTTTTTCTTCTTTTTTTTTTAAGGAAGATTGGCCCTGCATTAACATCTGTTGCCAATCTTCCTCTTTTTTCTTTTTCTCCCCAAAGCCCCAGTACATAGTTGTGTATCACAGTTGTAGAGTTGTAGATTTTCTATGTGGGACGCTGTCTCAGCATGGCTTGATGAGCAGTGAGTAGATCTGCGCCCAGGATCCGAACTGGCGAACAGTGGGCCGCCAAAGCAGAACACACGAACTTAACCACTACAGAACTGGAAGGGACCCCACCTATGTTTTTTAAATAAAGTGTTATAGGAACACAGATACACTCATTTGTTTATATATTGTCTATGACTGCTTTTCTATTTCAACTATAGAATTGAGTAGTTGTGGCAGAGACTGGTCCACAACCCTAAAATTTTTACTCTCTGGTCCTTTACAGAAAAAGTTTGCCCACATCTGGTATAGAGGAATTCCAAGACAAAAATGCTAATTAATACCATACTAAAAATACAACTCATATCAACTAATTCTTGGTTTGATTGCAGTCTTTTGACTTCATTATAAATAAATAAATAAACCCCTTACAACATGTAGGATATAAGCATCTTAATATAGCATTAAGGATCACAAATTTAAATCCTTAATAAATAGTAAAAAAAAAAAAAGGTATTGCTCGTAGATATATAATTCACCATTATTCCACATTTAGAACAATTTTGTGTGTGTGTGTGTGTGTGAGGAAGATTAGCCCTGAGCTAACATCCATTGCCAATCCTCCTCTTTTTGCTGAGGAAGATTTGACCTGGGCTAACAACCACACCCATCTTCCTCTACTTTATATGGCACACTACCACAGCATGCTTGACAATGGTGCATCGGTCCATGCATGGGATCTGAACCTGTGAACCCCAGGCCACTGAAGCGGAGTGTGCGAACCCAACTGCTACGCCACTGGGCCAGCCCCTGGAACAATTTTTTTCTTTTTGAGGAAGATTGGCCCTGAGCTAACATCTGTTGCCAATCTTCCTCCTTTTTTTCCTCCCCAAAGCCCTGGTAGATAGTTGTATGTCATAGTTGTGCATCCTTCTAGTTGCTCTATGTGGGATGCCACCTCAACATGGCTTGATGAGCGGTGCGGCAGTCCACACCCAAGATCTGAACCAATGAACCCTGGGCTGCCCAAGTGGAGTGTGCAAACTTTACCGCTATGCCACTGGGCCAGCCCCCCGGAACAATTTGTTAATACCTCATTTGATTTAAACCATTAGAAGTCCAAAGGTTTTACATTATGAGTGGTATAAAACTGGTACACTTCTGAAATGTTTTATAATCATAAATTATAATAAAATTATATTCTTTGACTTACAAAGTCTTCACTGTCATTTTTTTCTCCCATAGAGAAACCTTCCATTTCAGGCAGTGTCCTGGTATTATCAGTGCCTAGCCTGACACATAGTAGGTTCCCTATAAATATAAGTTTAAAAAATTAATTTCTTCTGATAAAAGTTTTGTAACCTTTGTTATTACACATGAAAGGAAAATTTTGGTAGTTCATTTTTCTGCAGACAGCATTTGGCAGGGAAATAAAAACAGGCCATCTAAATTATATTAATCATAAGCACACAATTTCGAGAGATTGCCTTCCACTTGGAGATAATGAAACAGCCATGGCTGGTTAGCTTTTGATTTACTTTAAGTTTCTATGGCTGATCTTTCCATTTAAATAGATTTGTGAGTCTCTTCCCAAGACATTGAATTTATCCAGAAACAGTCCCTCATTCCATGATTTTAAATGAATATTGATTTTTCTTTTAGTTTTAAAAGCCATCAGTTGAGTTTTTAAATGTATCAGTGATTATTATGAGAATTAAATAGTGCAAGTGAAATGACTCACTTTAATTAATCTTGTTGAGCAGTTAATGACCACATATATATATATTTTTTTACATGAAATCCTGTTCTCTTCTTTAGTTAGTCCAATGGCATTTTGTTAGGAAGAAGTATGATAGGAATAGTGCAAACTCTCCATAAAGAGCTGATCATAATGTCGGGGCTCTGAAACTGACCCTTTCAGAAGTTGATAGAAGAAAGGAAGAATGAAGACAGTGGCCTGGCCCCTTGAAAATAATTTATAATTCAGGAGGCAAAAAAAATCATTCTTTGTCTTCCTGATACCAGCTCAAGACAAGGTTGACATAAGGGAAGCCATATTGTAGAAAAGTAACCCTATTGTAACTTTGAATGACCTCTGATTAACTAGCCCAGACATCCTCTGTGGGTTTTATAGCCACTCCCAGCTGCTATAAATTGATAACTTTGTTCTTTTAAGTTCCTTAGGAATGTGATGACCCCTGGGTAGAGAGTCTATGCTGAGAGCCATCATCAATGGCAACCAAAAGATCAGGGTGTAGGGCATTGCTCCAGTCTCTGATGCATATCCAGTAAAACAAAAGACTATCAGGAACTAAGACCAGATGGATGCCCCCACCTGAAGACCAGCTGCTTCCCCCACTCGGAGACCAGCCCCCTATATAATGGGCCCATAGTCTTTGTTCTGTAAGACGGTTCTTTTGGACATGAGTTGGCCATCTTCCCTCTTGCTAGCAAGCTGTAATAAAAAGTCTTTTCTCTCCTACCACCTTGCCTCTTGACTTTTGGTGTGTCTTACTGCAGGTGAACCCCTGTTTTGGGTGGTAACATTCCCACTCAAATATTTTTACATTTGAAAATTAAAAGGGAAAGTTAGCCAGTCCTTGAGGGATGTATCATAATTATTTGCCATTTTTAAAATGAAACAAAAATGGATTGTTAATTTTACTTTATTTTCTTATACTCTCTATTATTGATATTCAAATATTTACCCATACTTTTTCCTGAGAATCAGCTTTTCTTGCCTTTTCATTTACTTAACCACAGAAATTGGTTTAAGCCCATCAAGTAAGAGCTGGAAAGGGCTTTTATTCTAAAATCTATTTGAGATCAAATAAAGTTATGGATGCAAGTATAAGACTCTTTAATAAGAACTTGAGAAATTTGAGGTGGCCCCTATATCTTCTCAGCTAGACAAAAGGGCTTCTTTGAAGAAGTTTAAGGGGATTGTCTCATAGCTCCTTGCCTTTTTAGTCCAAAATAGAAAAGAGCCTGGAATGAACATATGCATAGGTGTGGCTTTTGTCTAATGGAGTAGATTATAATCTCATATGCAGGAAGCCCACAGAATTTTTAAAGGATTTATACTATCTTGTACTGAAAAGGATAGAGATTGTTCAAAATGAAAAGAGGCCTCTGAGCCCCCAACTATGGGGAGAAAGCAGCCTGAGAGAACTACTCAGATGCAAATATGGGCCATTTCTCTAGAATGACTCAGAGGATGAAACCAAGATTACAGAGAGCAGAGCCAAAAGCCCTGAGAACTATTCTCACAGAGTTAAACTGGGTTTTAACCAACATTCCCTACCCCCAGGGCATGATAGATGCAGAAAAGGCGTGTGCTTTCAATGTGTGATTACAATAACAAACAAAGTTAACACTTAGTAAATTAGAAATAGATGGTAATTGCCAAAGCCTAATAAAAAATTTTCATGAAAATAGAGCAAACATCAAGATAGGGTAACAATAGAAGCAGTCACTTAAAAATAACAAGCAAGTCAAGTATGTTCACTACCACCACATCTGTTCTATGTTTTTTTGGAGGTCCTAGGTAGTATATGAGGAAATGAAAAAGATATTAGAGGCATAGGGTAGGAAAGCAAAAAATTATTTGGAAATAATTTTTATCATTTATACAGAAAATGCAAAAGAATCCATAAATCTAGCAAAAGACAATATAAAAAGTCAACATTTATATACACCAGAAACAAACACCTAGCAAGCAAAAATAAAGAGAAGACACTATTTGCAATAGTGTAAATACCATTTACAAGAATATAAGAGTAAATCTATCATAAGATGCATAAAATCTCTACAGGTAAATTATAAAACTTTTAAAGCTATTAAAAAATAACTGAAAAAACTTCAGAGATATACTATATTTATAATAAGGAAAACAATATTGTAAGAAATATCAGTTTTCCCCAGGTGGACCTGCAGATTTAATGTAATTTCTATAGGTATTCTATAGAATACCATTCATTTTTAATGGAATTTATTCAGATTATTATAAAACTTATATCAAAGAATAAAGAGCCAATAAATAGCCAAGGCCCATTTGTATAAGTGTAGGATGGGTGGCTTGTCCTACTAGATATTTTGAACCCATAATAATTGAGATAGTATGGTATTGGAGCAGGGATAGAAAATATGACCAAAAAGTTGATAAAGATGCTAAAAACATGCCAAACACATTTAGATCATTGTTATATGACAGAGGTGTCATGCCAGATCTCTGAGTAAAGGTGGAATTATACAGTAAATGGAAACTGAAAAACATAGTTATCCAAATGAATAAAGATAAAATTAGATCCCTAGCTCAGGGTATATAAAAATTGATTCCAGAGGAATTAGGAATTAAAACTTCTTAGAAGAAGATATAGGTAAGTACCTTTTAGACTTTGAAGTAAGAAAAATGTCTTAAACTAGTACAAAAAGCATTGTCTGTACAAGAATAAATTGACAAATTTGACTATATTAAAACTAAGAACATTAGTCAATCAAAAAACTAGATCAAACTGAGAGAAGATAACTGTATTACACACAACTGACAAAGGATTGGTGTAGAGAGTATATAAAGTTGTCCTACAGATCAATAAGAATAGCAAAGTAAAAATTAAATAGAAAATGATTGAAAGTTATGAATGGCAGTTTCAAAAATGAGAACCATATGTGGCAATAAGCATACAAAGAAATGCTCAAAATTATTAGTGATTATGAGAATACAAGTGAAAATTACTATGAGATACCATTTTACATTTGTTTAAAAAAAATGAAGAAATCAAACAATACCAAGTATTCAAATGCATGTGTAACCAGAGGATCTCTTGCATGTTGCTGAAGGAAGTGCAAATTGGTGCATTCACTTTGAAAAACAACTTGACATTTTTTTTCTAAACCTGAACATGCCTTATGGTGTAGAAATTTTACTCCTAAATATAAAACCAAGAAAAACCACCCCATATGTGCAACAAAAGGTGTGTACAAGGATATTGATAGCAGCAGTGTTGACAATAGCAAAAACTTAGAAATAACTCAAATGCCAATGAATAAATTGTGGTCCATCACACAATGAACAACCATACAAATGAGTTTAGGGAAAGTATTATTAAGTAAAATAAAAAGCAATTTCCTAAGTATTATATGCAGTCTCATATACTTTAATACAGTTAAAATAAAAATATACGTGTTCAGAGAATATATAGGTGCAAAAAGAGAGTATAAAAAGGAATAATACATATAGAATTCATGATATTTGTTTAGACTGATGTAGGTAGGAAAATGGGATAAAGAGTAAATAAAAAATTGTTTTAAAAATGAGAAATACTTTAAATTGCCTGCCATTTCATCCACTGAGAGTGAACAAGACATTGGCGAAAATGGTGACCCCTCATGGATGTCAGTTCCCAAGAACCTCCCATGATGTGAGAATCCAGCCTAACTGAATGTGATCCTAATGTATAAAAATAAGTAGTTTCCTTATGACATGACATCTTAACTCAAAACAAGTACCTCTTCTGGGACTCAACTGGACAACCAGTCCCTGGAGGAAACATTGTACTTAATGAGCAATGGCATCACATCATCCAACTTGACACTTTCCTAAGATATATTCAGAGTAATTTTACCACTCATAATTTTCATCATATTATATTAACATGTATACTCACATTATAGTCTAACTTTTGTGTAAATTAACAATTTTTTCCTTAAACCTTTCAGTTTTCATTACCAAACAACCTTAAATTAGCTGGAAGTAAATGATAATCTTATTCATAATAAGAAGGGATTTCTGTAATTGTTTTTACATATCTGACTCTTGCCCTACTGTGAGCTTCCTAATAACGTCTTATTCATCTTTGTATCCAGCACTAAGCACAAGTATATAGTAGGCACTCAAGACAGTTTTGCTAAGAAAATGAATGAATGAATGAGGAGGCAAATTTATGTGATGATTAAGAATATAAGCTTTGGAGTTAGAAAGACCTGGGTTCAAGTCCTCCTTCCTCTTTTACTATCTATGTGAATCTGTAAAATTTAGTCTTTCTTAATTGCTCAGTAAAAGAGTGGATAAGAATAGCAACCATTGTGGAGCTATTGTGATGATTAAATGAGTACATGTGTGTAAAGTACTTATTAAGTGCCTGACACATATTAAACACTCAATAAATTTATTACTGCCATTATTATTATTATTAATTTTTTAAAGAATGCTTGCTTAACTAGACCTCATTATTTGATGATACCCAATCATGAGAATTTTTTGTAATACCTAAAATTTAGGAAATTTATTACATTCATGAAGTCATGAAGACTAAAATGCTATGTTAAGTCTTTGTTAGGCATGAAAGTTTTTCATCATAGCAGTGGTCTTTATGTTCCACAAAAGATCAGTTAAACAACATCTTTAATTTTTCTTGACTAAGCAGGGAATGTTGAATGTACTAGAATAAACGTTTGGTATAGCTCTTCCTTTCTTAACAAAAAGGATTAGCCAACTTTTCTAATGAATTGCAGAGTGCTAGGCCTTTCCAAAATCTTCTCCTTACTGCAAAATTGTTCCAAGTGTTTTTCAAAATCCTCTTATTAATCTTTGAAGAAGAAATCATATCTACAGCACCCTGAATAATAGTGCCAGTTATTGAAACTGAGAAATTTCTTTCCTTTGGTTCTGTAATAAGCAAAAACCAGTGTGTAATGTTAGATGTTAGCAAGGAGAGTTCTCTCTGGCAGTTCTATTCTTAGGTTCACCAGAAAGGTGACAAGCATGGCAATGAAGTGATAAACATCCCTAGCCCTTGACTCAATGCTTTCCTCCAGAGAACCTGCCAGGTAGGACCTGTGTTAGACACAGAAGCTCATACAACTATCTACTAAACAGAAATCTGATATTTAATATCCTGTAGTTTATTTCAAATTTCAGAAGAAACGTACACTCTCAAGCAGTTTAATTTGATCAAGAAAGAGAGTGGTAGGAGATGGTCAGGGACAGCATCAGGTAAAGGGCCTTGCAAGCCATGATTAAAAGGTTAGTTTTTTTCTTTAATCCACAGATTTTTTTTTTGAAAATTGAGGAAAAATATATACATATATACAGTGAAATACACAGATTTTTAAGTATTCAGTTTGATGAGCTTAATAGACATATGCACTCATGTAATCACTATCCTTATGAAAATACAGAACATTGCCATCACACCGAAAAGCTCCCTTGTCCCCTTGTCCAGGCTGTGCCCAACCCCATAGAAACAATTGCTTTGATTTCTATCACTATTGATTAGTTTTGCCTATTAATACTGTATGATTCCATTTGTAGGAAGTGGAATGGAATCATACAGTATTAATAGAGTGTACTATTTTGTGTCCCGTTTCTCTCAACATACTGTTTTAGAGGTTTATCCCTATTGTTGCATGCATTAGTAGCTTGCTCCCTTGTGTTACTTAGTGCTGTTTCACTGTGTAAATGTACCATGAACTCTTCATCAAATCTGTTGAAGGACATTTGGATTGTTTTCAGTTTGGTGCTGATATGAATAAAGTTGCTAGAAACAATACGGTAAAAGTCTTTGTGAGGACATATGTTTTCATTTCCCTTGAGTAAATATCTAAGAGTGAAATTTCGAAGTTAAAGGATAAATGTAGGTTTAAATTTATAAGGAACTGCCAAATAGTTTGCCAAAGTGGTTGTTCCATTTTACACTCCCACCAGGAATGCCTGGTTTCTCTTACTACACATTCTTACTAACCTTTTAAATTTTACCCATTCTAATGGGTTTGAAGTAGTATGTCATTGTGGTTTTTAATTTTTACTTCCCTGAAAATTAATGATAATGAACAACTTTGAATGTACTTATTGACCATGTGAAATGACTTTTCAAGTCTCTTGTCCATTTTTCTTGGATTATTTGTTATTTTATTATTGATATTTAGGAGTTCGTTATATATTTTACATACATGTTCTTTGTCATATATATGTGTGGTCTTCTGTAAACAGCTTTATTGAAGTATAATTGGCATACTATAAACTGAAAATATTTACAGTATACAAATTGATAAGTTTGATGCATGTATGTACCCATGAAAGCTTGACAGCAATCAAGATAATGAACATATCCATCACCAAAAAATGTTCCTTATGAAGCTTTGTAAACTCCCAGGCAACCACCACAGATGTGCTTTCAGTCGCTATAGATTAGTTTGAATTTTTAGAATTGTATATAAATGGAATCATACAGTATGTAATCTTTCATGTCTGGATTTGTCAATTAGTATAATTACTTTGAGATTCATACATGGTGTTGTGCATATCAGTTGTTCCTTCCTTTGTATTGATGAGCAGGATTTCATTGTATGGATATACCACAAATTATTTATGTATTCATATGTTTATAGACATACCAGTTATTTCCTTTTATTTATTTATTTATTTTTGCTATTACAAATAAAGTCACTAAGATCATTCATGGACAAGCCTTTGTACAGACATATGCTTTCATTTCTCTTGGGTGAATACTTAGGTGTAGAATGACTGAATCATATAGGAGGTATATGTTTGATTTTTTTTAGAAACTGACAAACTGTTTTCCAAGGTGCTTTTACCATTTCACATCCCCACCAGCAGTGAATGAGAGTTCCAGTTCCAACACATTCTTGTTAACACTCTGTATGGTCAGTCTTCTTAATTTTAGCCTTTCAAATAGTAGTGGTATTTCATTGTAGTTTTAATAAGTATTTTCCTTATAAGGAATGATGTTGAACATCTTTTCAAGTGCTTATTTGTCAAATGTGTACCTTCTTTGGTGAATTCATCTGATAAAATCCTTTGCCCATTTTTTTCATTGGATAACATCTTAATATTGAGTTTTGAGAGTTCTTTATATACTTTAGGTACAAGTACTTTATCAGATATATGATTTGTAAATATTTTCCTAGTTTGTGCTTGTGTATTTGTGTGTGTGTTGATTCTCTTAACAAGATTTTTTGTAGAGCAAAAGTTTTTAAATTTTATGAAAGCTAATTATGTATTTCTTTTAAGGACTGAATATTTGGTTTTGTATCTAAGAAATCTTTGACCCAAAGTCACAAATATTTCCTTTTATATTGTCGTCTAGAAATTTATAGTTATAGGTTTTACATTTAGGTCTAGCATACATTTTTAATTTTTGTAAATATTGTAAAGTATAGATTGAAATACATGTTTTTGCATATGGATACCAAATGTTCCAGCATCGCTTGTTGAAAAGACTATGCTTTCTTCACTAAATTGTCTTTTCATCTTTGTCAAAAATCAGTTGTCCAAACATGTGTAGATCAATTTCTGGAATCCCTATTCTGTTCAGTTAATCTATTTATTTATGCCAAAACAGCAATGTCTTAATAACTGCAGTGTTATAATAAATATTGAAATCAGAAAGTGTCATATTTTTGAAAGTTTCAAAGACTCTTTTTTGAAGTTGTCTTCAAAATTATACTTTCTTTGCATTGCCACATGAATTATAAAATCACCTCTTAAGTTCTACAAAAAAACTTTATGAAATTTTTAAATCAGAATTGAATGAGATCTATCAATTAGGAGAGAATTGACATCTTAGAATATTGAATCATCTGACTCATGAATACAATGTATCTCTATTTATTTAGGTTTTCTTTTATTTCCTCAAGCAATAATTTAGAGTTATAGTGTCATGCACATCTCTTATAATATATTTCCCTAAATGGTCAATGTCATCTATGAATAAAGGCAGTTTTAGTTCTTCCTTTACAATCTAGATACATTTTGTTTCTTTTTCTTGCCCAGTGAGTAGTACCATTAATACAATGTTTGGTAAAATTCACCAGGGAAACCAACTGGTCCTGGGCTTTTCTTTGTTGGGAGATTTTTGATTACTGATTCTATCTCTTTACTCATTATTGGTGTGTTCAGGTTTTCTATTTCTTCATGATTCAAGCTGGGTAGGTTGTCTGTTTCTAGGAATTTATCCATTTCTTCTAAGTTATCCAACTTGTTGACATTTAATTGTTCATAGTAGTCTCTTATGATCTGTGTATTTCTGTGGTATCAGTTTTAATGTTTCCTCTTCCATTCCTGATTTTGAGTCTTTTTTTTTAAACAGTCTAGCTAAAGGTTTGTCAGTTTTGTTTATCTTTTCAAAAAAATCAGCTCTTGGTTACATTGATCTTTTCTATTGTTTTTCTGATGTCTATTTCATTTATTTCTGCTCTGACCTTTGTTATTACCTTCCTTTTGCTAACTTTGGGCTTAGTTTGTTCTTGTTTTTCTAGTTGCTTGAGGTAAAAAGTCAGGTTGTTTATTTGAGATCTTTCTCTTTTTTTTTAATGTAAGCATTTATCACTATAAAATTCCCTCTTAGAACTGCTTTTACTGTATGCCATAAGTTTTGGTATGTTGTGTTTCCAATGTTTGTTTCAAAATATTTCTCCTTTCATTTCTTCTCTGACCCATTGGTTGTTTAGGAGTGTGTTGTTTAACTTCCACATATTTGTGAATTTTTCCAGTTTTCCTCCTCTTATTCACACGATTGTTGTAAGAAGACATACTTGGTATGATTTCAGTCTACTTAAATTTGCTAAGACTTGTTTTGTAACATATCTATCCTTGAGAATGCTCCATGTGTATTTGACAAGAATATGTATTCTGCTGCTGTTGGAATGTTCTGTATAGGTCTGTTAAGTCCATTTGGTCTGAGGTATAATTCAAGTCCAATGTTTCCATATTGATTTTCTGTCTAGATGATCTACCCATTGTTGAAAGTGGGGTATTGAAGTCCTCTTTTATTATTGTATTGTTGTCATTTACTGCCTTCAGATCTGTTAGTATTTGCTTAATATATTTAGGTGCTTCAATGTTGGGTGCATATATATTTACAATTGTTACATCCTTTTGATGAATTGACGAATTATTATATAATAATTTGCTTTGTCTCTTGTTAACAGTTTATTACTTAAAGTCTGTTTTGTCTGATATAAGTATAGCTACTTCTACTATCTTTTGGTTCCTGTTTGTGTGGGATGTCTTTTTTCATCCCTTCAAGTTGAGCCTATGTGTGTCCTTAAAGCTGAAGTGAGTCTCTTGTAGGTAACATATAGTTAGCCTTTTTTTATCAGCCATTCATTGTCTTTTGATTGGAGAATTTAATCCGTTTACATTTAAAGTAATTATTGATAGGTAAAAACTTACTAACTCCATTTTGTTAATTGTTTTCTGGATTTTTAAAAATTCTTTTGTTCCTTTCTTCCCTTCTTGCTGTCCTCCTTTGTGAATTGGTGATTTTCCATAGAGGTATGCTTTGATCCCCTTCTCTTTATCTGTTCTGTATCTATTGAATGGTTCTGCTTTGTGGTTACCATGAGGCTTACATAAAATAGCTTATAGATATAACAGTCTACTTTAAGGTGATAGCAACTTAACTCTGATCTCATACAAAAACTCTACCTTTTGTTTCCCCCCTCATTTTATGTTTTTGATATTACAATTTACATCTTTTTATATTGCATATTCATTAACAAATTATTGTAGGTATAGTTATTTGTAATACTTTTGTCCTTTAACCTTTATACTAGAGTCGACTGATTAATACACCATCAAATTAGAGTATTCTAAATTTGACTATATAACTTTACCAGCTTTATATTTTCATATGTTTTGATTTATTCCACATTTTATGAGAATTAAAATGCACTTCCCACCAACAAAAATGAAAGTGAAGCCAAGAAACAAGAGTAACACTGTTGTCAGCGGAATTGGAATTGAACATAAACGGAGTTACAGAAGAAATAGTTACCACGGGAATGTTGACACTGATGCTCTAGAGTCTCCAGATGCACAGCCAAAGGAGCTTAGTGAAGGGGAACTTCATGATGTGAGTGAGGAAAGTGGCTGTGACCAAAAGGATGAAGATGTCCCAGAAAAAAAGTGACACCAGCAAAAACTTCATGTTAGAGGAACTCTCAGAGATATTTCATGACATTGAAAGCTCAAAGGATATGTAAAATGTTGGAATTTGGCCCAAACTTAGAAAGCAGTATGACAATTTTCCAAGGCATAGAAAAGATGCTTGTTCTGTATTGTAAATCATAGGACAAGAAGAAGCCAAACTCTCTTCAAACTCTTCTTGATAAGTTCTTTACAAAGGAATAAAACCCTTTAATTCTTAGTGGTTCTAATGTTTTAGATGACAATGTACTAAATAAATATTAGTTTTACTATTTTTTACTTCCCTAAAAAAAATGCACTTCATATCTGTGAATTCCAGGATTATAAGATTTTTTTCTTGCACTAATTTCTTACTGCTTTTGATTTATTATTCACTCATAGCTCATATTTTATAGCTGTTTTTTTCTCTTGTTCCACAGGTCATAGAGCACAGAGCAGAGTCTTCCCAAGCCTCCACAGAACACCAAGCACACAGACATTTGTGTGTAGTAGGTTTTAATAAAGATGTGGTACAATGGAAGAGAGGCTGTATTGCTGCACTTAAAAACTCTTTTAGCTAAGCCTAGCATTAGGAACATCTTATTGATAGGTTTCTAGAGTCACATAGAACAATCTATATTCCATAGTCATGGTGGTAATTCTCTCCCTTTTGTTTTTTCTCTACTTTTAAAGCTCCTCTCCTTTATTCCTAATCTTTCTTAATTTAGAACAGCAAGATTATCACTTTGTTTAGCTGTCACTTTTCAAAGCCTGAACTTGTTTCTGCTTATTCAGGTGTTCTCTCAGACAAAAGTCCATATTCTCTAGAAAGAAATAATGCCACTCCATAGGGGTCAAAAGTAGCAGTTATTATTTGTGATTTTAAAATAGCAATTATTGATGCTACACCTGATAATGTGGTACATTTCATTTCCTGTCCATCTTGCTTACACAATAGGTAAATATTATAATAATTGTCATGATTTTCATGTGACCCCTTCTAGCTTTCATCTAGTGAGCACCTTTAAGAAAACAAGTTCCCACGGTCAAACTCTGCACCAGGTGCTGGAATATGTGAGCTCGTGCCCAATTAATGCAGCCACTTAGATGGAATTTCCTCTTTTGTGACCTAGGAATAGCAATGGCTGAAACAAAGTTTGTTCTGTGGTTCAAATGTGCAAATTAATATGATTTGTTAAATATACACTGCAAACCATAAAATGCTATGTAGATTTCAAGTATTGTTATATTTTTCATTTATTCTTTTATTCAAAATATCTAATGGTGCCTGAAATGCTGCAATGATCCTGGTGGTGTTCTAGGTACTGGAGATATAAAGGAAAAGTCTACTCTAATGGGCTTTATATTTCTCATGTATTTAAGAGGGATCTTTTTAGTAAAATATAAGATTATTATTGTTTTCTTCTCCTCTGAGCAAAAACATAGAAACATCCTTTCTGTGGGATTCTATCTAGTTAGTAAATCCTACAGACATCAGCTGAAAGTTGATGTAACAGTTGAGACAACATCTTGTTTAACATGCAAACAATAAGAAGCATAGGAGGCAATAGGCAACAGTACATTGTTTAATTACACCAATCCAAGGAAAGAAAGAAATGGTGTGTGTGTGTTGAAGTGAGGTGGTAAATTGTAGAGGTTTTTGTCTCTGAGATTTTCCCCTTAATATATTCCTTTTAAAGGCATTTCATTTATTAATGACCATAGAAATGGAGATTTCAAAGCAAGGCACCAAGGTTGTAGAACTGAGAGCTATGAATTGCCTCATAATGAATTGGAACCAGACCTATGAGCCAAAAGACAGAAACACGGTTTTCATGACTTACATTCCTCCCAAATGCCAGTACTACATATATATTAAGTTGGGATTTCAAAATTACACCTTGTGCTAACTTCCCAAATGATCCCAGAATATCTTCATTCCAATTTATAGTAAAAAAGGACAGTTTATGAATGAGAAGCCAGAGAATATGATTCTGTTGAATTTGTGACACTAATGCTATTATCCCTCATATAAATCAGATGACAGCTTCTTCATTAGAAGCCAGGAAGTCAATATGTAAAGCCCTTTAATTCTCAGGCCCATGGAGATACTGCCACCCTTCCCATGATATCATGGCTTGTAACCATGGAAATAGGAGATACATGTCTCAGTCTCCACTGCCAGAACCATTAGTTACTAGGCAAATGATCACACTTGGACTATTGTTAAAGATAGAAAAGTAAATTCCTCATGCCTTTGCTTGAGAAATTCTGAATGCAAAAGTGGAAAAGAAAACCCCATTGTCTATGAAAATAAAAGACAGCCACACTTCCAAGCCATAATCTATGAAATACTTTTGCCAAAAGGAATAAAAGATCAAGTTGAGGAAGAGTAAACACACATCTCTGCAGATAAAAATGAGTGTGCAGAATTGTGCAAGAGATGAGGGCACAGTTTAAGTATCTGAGCCAGTGATTCCTTTTTTGTAATAATATCTAAATGTGCAAACAAACCACGGTACGTGTTACCATTTATAACAAGATATGCAAGTGAGATCTTAAACACACACATATACACACATACACAGACATAAACACATCACAACTTTGCAAGGATCAGAGTTTCAGTGTGATTTGATAGTGAATAAATGAAACATGACAGTTAGCTCTGCAGTAGACACTGCACTGAGATTGCTCAGCTGAGAAGAAGCAAACACTCAAACACTCTACAAAAAGACTCTGCATATGAGCCTTCCCTAGAAACAAGGCAGACTTCTGCCAGTTCATGAAAGACCATATCCCCAAGATGGAGTGTTAGTGAAAATGACTAACTTCTCCTAAACCAAAACTTTCTGCCTCATGGAATTGAGACCTGGTTGCTCATAAAAATAACCCACCATTCACAGACTGATACCCTGGAATAGAGCCTAATGGACATAGTCCTGGTAAAGCACTACAACCAAGAGATCTGTGCATCCTAATTATGGGCTCACCATTCTTGGATTGAAATCAGTAGGCTTCATGTACTGCTTTATCCAATGCATCTGATGATCTGTTCCCAAATTCAACTTTTAACTACTTCCAAAGTTTCTGTAGTTTCCTGAATTTGAGACCACTCCGTTAGAGCAGGTAGTTCCCCTGGAGAAGAAAAACGTCCATGAACAATATAATTTTGACAATGTAATATGAAAATAAATCAGTTTTATTTTCAAATTAGTCCTTTCATTTCATTTGTCTGTGGTGATCTTCATTTCATCAAGGTCCATATTCTCTAATCAAGCTCGTCATCTCTGGTTTACTACCTTGAACACTACTTTCATATTCTCCTCTTGGGACTCCTTATTAGTTTCTTATGGCTGCTGTGACAAATTACCACAAACTTGGTGCTTAAAACAACAGAAATTTATTTTCTCACAGTGCTGGAGGCTAGAAGTCTGAAATCGGTTTCACTGGGTGGCAATAAAGGTGTCAAGAGGACCACACTCCATCCACAGGCTCTAGGGAAAAATCCATTTCTTGCCTCTTCCAGTTACTGGTGACTGCCAGCATTCCTTGGCTTATAGCCACATCACTCCAGTCTCTGCCTCTGTCTTAACATTGCCTTCTCCTCTGTGTCTGTGTCACATCTCCCTCTGCCTCTCTCTATTAAGGATACATGTGATGGCATTTAGGGCCCACCCAGGTAATCCAAGATAATCTGCCCTCCTAGAGATCCTTAATTTAATTACATCTGCAAAGACCTTTTTTCCAAATAACATTCACAGGTTCCAGGGATTAGAACCTGATATCTTTGGGGCTACCATTCACTTCACTAAAAGACCCCCATAGATCTAAATGTTGTTCCTTGTACAAATGTCAGGCATGGAGCTAGTCTTTCTCTGTAATTTAAACCCCATATTAATTAACACATTAATTAACACATTTCTCCAAATTCAACCCAGTAGTGTCTTCTATGTATCATAGAAGAACTTACCCATTGTTTAAGAAAAAGAAATCCTTCCCACCATTAACTTCCTGGGAAGTTACACCCAGAGATTTAGACTTCCATCAGCCAACGTTTAAAGGAGACTTCTATCGTGCTTAGTGTGGACATGCTTGACTTGCTTTTACTTTGTATCCTGTACCTTAAGGCTTTATTTGGATTCCTGATTCCATAAATGTCTTGGTCATGCTTCCTACCTAAAATAACAACTACTACAAAACACGCTGTATAAAGACTCATGTGTTCTCATTGATCTTCTTGGCCTTCTTTCACCTCTGTCGAAATTGTATGTTGCCACCTCACATAGCTATATTTTAACTGTCTAAAAGGAATTTTCCAATAGCTCATATCGTTGACTTCCTATTTAAAGCTTTAAGTGGTTAACTCTCAGGAGTTCTTGAATCCAACTTACTTTTGGGGAAATAATGTAATAGATTGTGGATCCAAGTTTTATCTTTTGGAATATATTCTTTTTAATAGGGTTGAGTTTGCCCTCTAAGACCTGTCGCCTTCCTTTCTACTTTTGTCACCTGATAATCTTCTAGTTTGCTCTCTTATCTCTCTGAAGTTAAATCATATCCTGAGATCAGTTCTTTATTCATGTAAAATAATGTCCTGTTGCAAGTATCCTAGTCCCTTGCTAATCGAAGTATTGTTCTTAGATTGACATAATCAGTATCACATGGACATCCATCAGGAATGAAAAATATCAGATCTATTAAATTAGATCTACTGAATTGGAACCTGAATTTTAGTAAGATCTCCAATTATATCAATTATACCAATTATATCAATCTTATAAGTCATTTCTCTTACCTTGAGGAAGAAAGAGAAGAATGGGATGGAGAGACTAGTAGTTTCCTTCCTATACTCCTGGAGTTAGTAAACAATGATTTTGAAGCGTACCCTTTGATATTGAGTGAGTAAATTAATATCAAATCTCTGATAGATGGAGTCGTAATAAAAGTAATATACATTAAAAATCAGCTATTTATTGAGACATCATGGACACAGTACAGCAAACACCAGTTCACTAACACATTCACTCACCGTTGCCTTATCTTGTTAAGTGACTACTTCAGTGTATCTTCTATTTTAGTTTTTAGCGCCAAAGCAATTTTTAAAATAAATTACTGAGGCTTGGTTAATATAGCGATACAATTGCCAGTTGCATTAAAATATCTTCAGGAATTTTGCTGTCAAAGATGCCTCTGAGGATTTAGTTCATAATTTATATACCCTTGTGCCTAAATCATTGGCTATAAAAGTCTCTTGTTAGTCAGACATTACAAACAATCTTATTATCAAAGAAGTGAAGAAGAAAAAAACCTACATTATTACAGTGTTAGAGAGAAACCACCTTGGTTTGTATGTGATCTTTTTTTTCCTGTACTTTTTGTGTTTATGTCATCATCAGTTTCCCTGAAGAGAATCAAGAGAGAGAGAACAGAAATAGGAAATACAGACCAATTTTAAAGACTCCACTAAGGAGTTCAATGTTTTATATCATCTCCATTCAAAACCTTTATACATTTCGTGTTTAGTCTGAGTTCATGAGTCTGAATCAGAGAGTTGAAAAGATTTTTCTAGACTTGATTGTAAGTCATAAATACTAGGCTAACCATTAATATCTATAAGCATATATTTGAATTTTTTCAAAAATGGTAACTATATCAGGCTGAGATGTTGATCCTTCTTTGCATCTTTATCATGTTGTCAAATAACTTTTATTCCATAGTTTTTGTTTACCATCTCGTGTCAAATCTTTTAAAAATATTTTTTACATTATTTGTATTTTATAGAAGTAATTTCTAACATTTGAGTGATTACTATGGGCCAAGCGCTGTTCATTTTATTCTCCCCATAACTTTATGAATTGTGGGTAATACCATTAGCTTCCTCTTACAAATGAGGGAACTGAGAGAGGTTATATCACTTGACAGTACAGATAAAATTGAGATTTTTATATCAGGCAGTGTGAAATGTGCTAATTATTAAAAATAAATTCAAATAAAACAGAAGAGTATACTAAATAAAATAAATGTTCTCTTTCATTTTCATTTCCATAGTTCCTTTTCCCGTATTGGAAGTAGGCACTATTAGTTGTTTTGTCTGTACTTTTAGACCTATTTAATATTTAGACATAACTATGTTATATACACATTTATATATATTAATATTTTCTAATATGTTAACATTTCTAACATGTTTTTTATGATACATTAAATAGTTCTGCCTGGAAAGCAACATGACACAATCAGAATAGGTGACTTCTATTTAATATTTTGAAAAAATACTGAGTTACACAAAAATAAAAAGCATTTATAAAATATATGTCAGGTATAAAGAAACACAGTTTAAAGAACATCCACGTACCCACACCTAGTTATTTTAAAAAGAACATTACCAACAATCTTTAGAGTTCCCTACATCCCTCCCAATCCTATCCTCCCTCTACCCCTTCAGAGATAGAGTAACGTAAATTTTGTGTTTATCATTTTATTTGCTTTACTTTATAGATTAACCATCTCTAAAGCATATATTATTTCATTTTGAATGTCCAGCTACTATACATAAGTACAAAAATACGGCACATACTCTTCTGTGACTTGCTTTTTTATGAGCTATGTTCCTGCAATTCAGTCATATCATCTCATATATTCACTTCTGAATGTTAGAGAGTCACAGATTCTTAGCAGAGTCACTCTTTTAGGTAAAGTTGGGTGGTTTGGAGGTTGTTCATATTGCAAACAGTTAGTATAAACATTCTTATGAATATCTCCTGCTGGTTGGGTACAAGAGTTTCTTTGGTTTATAAGCTTATTTAGGAGTCAAATTGCTTCTTCAACTTTACAATTTAATGTCAAATTATTTTCATAGTGGTTATACCAATTTATTTTCCCACCAGCAGTGTACAAAAGATCTCTCTGCTCTACATACCTTCTAACACTTGATATTATCTGAAACTTTTTAATTTTGCTGACTTGGTGGGTGTGAAATGGTTTTTCATTTTAGTTGCAATCAGTGTGTCCTTGATTATTAATGTAGTTGAGCACCTTTTCTTGGTTATTCACTGTTTTGATTTCCTCTTCTGTGAAGTGTCTGTTAAAATTTTTCACCCTTTTCTTTTTTTATATTGATATCTTGGAATTTTTATTATATTTAAGATACAATTTTTATCAGTTCTTTGTACTATAAATATTATCTCTCAGTTTTTAGATTGTCACTTAACTCACTTAATTGTGGCTTTGATGAACAGAAGTTTTTAATTTTCATGTAATCAATTTTAACATTTTTTTCTAGTGTGTTTTGAATTTTTTGAATACTTTTTAAAATATTCTTCCCTTCCCCAAGTTCATAAGAATAATCTCCTATATTAACTGTAAAGTTTTTATAAATACTCTTTCACATTTAGCTCTTTAATCTTCTCAGAATAGATTTTTATGTATCCTATGTAGTGTGGGACATGATTTTATTTTTTCCCAATGACTAACCATTGTTTCAGAAACATTTACTGAAAATTCCATTTTTCCACTTATCTGCAGCACCAGCTATGCTCTAAATCAGTTCCATATTCATATTTCATTAATCAGTGTTTTTTATCCCTATGCCAATACCACATTCTCTTAATTAATATAACCTTAAAGAGACTTTTTTGTATCTGGTAGAGCAAGTCTCCCACTCACTCCTACCTCATTATTCACCTTGAAAAATGTTTTGACTGTTCTTAACTTTTCCTTCATAATATTCATAAGTTATTCCTTATGAATATTAAAATCAGCTTGTTAGGTTTCCCACCCCAGCCCCAAACCTCAATAAAAATATTCTGTTTAGTTTTTGGTTGAAGTTGCAGAGTCTATATAAATCAGTTTGGGGAGAATTGACATCTCTGCTTTGAATACACCAAATAATTAAACATAAGATGGCACAACTCCTCACTTATTTAGGACTTCTTCAATATATTGCAAGAAAGATTATAGTTGTATCTATACAGTTCTTGTGCATGTTTTGTGCATATGTTCCAAAGAACTTTTATAGTCATGTTTCTATTATAAATAGTAATCTTTTCATTAAGATTTCTCAGTGTTTATTCATGAAATTTGACATTCAAATGATTTTTGTATATTGATTTTATATTTTAATCTATTATAATTACAGTTATAGATGAATTAATTTCTCCCAACTTATTTTGTGTTTTCTACTTTTCCTGTACTATGTTTCTTCTCTACTCTCTTTCCTTGTCTTCTTTTGCATTGATTACCGTTTTTTATTCCATTTTCCTTTTCTAACCTTATAGTATACATTCTTTCCTTGTTCTTTAATGGTTACCCTGAGAATTTTAAAGGAGATGCTTAAGGTCTCAATATCTAAAATTAATAATAATTTATCTTCCTCCAAAAAACTGCAGCGTTCTTAGAACTCTTTTATTCCAGAACCATTTGCCTATTTACATGCTATATTGTTGTCATTTATGTTACCTCCAACTTTGTTTTTTATCTCTTAAGGCATTTTACATTTTATTTTACATGCAGATAGCAATGTATGTATTTATCTATGTAGGTTATGGACTGAATGTGTCTCCCCAAAATTCGTATGTTGGAATCCTGACCCCCAATGTAATAGTATTAGGAGGTGGGGCCTTTGGAAGGGAATTGGGTCATAAGAGTGGAGCCCCTATGCATGGGATTAGTGCCCTTAAAAGAAGAGACAAAAAAGAGCTTGTGTCCTTTCTCTGCTCTTCATTACAAGAAGATACAACAGGAAGATGGCCGTCTGCAAACCACAAAGTGGGCCCTCATCAGACAGCAGATCTGCTGATGCCTTGATCTTGGACTTCCCAGCCTCTAGAACAGAGAAATAAACATTTTTTATTTAAGCCATCTAGTCTGTGGTAATTTGTTATAGCAGCCTGAGCTAGGACACATATTAACCACTTTCTCGACTCTCCTTTCTTCTTATGTCTCAGACCTTCCTTCTGGGAATCTTCTGGGTTTCTTCTGACAGAAGTGTATGTTTAAATTAACTTTTAATGAAGATTTCCTAGAAAAACACAATTTTTGGTTGTCTGAAAATATCTTTTCCCCCATGTAGAATATTGAAAGATATCTTTGTTGCGTATAGACTTTGAAGTTAACAAATACTTCTTTCAGCACATTGAGGGATGCCATTCCACTGATATTTAGCTTCCAACTGATACTTTAAAAGGTGTTTCTCTTGGGGCCGCCCGGTGGCGCAGCGGTTTAGTCCGCGCTCGGCAGCCCGGGGTTCGCGAGTTCGGATCCCAGGCGCCCGCGGACGCGCACTGCCTGTTAGCCATGCCGTGGCGGCGTCCCATATAAAGTGGAGGAAGATGGGCACGGATGTTAGCTCCGGGCCGGTCTTCCTCAGCAAAAAGGGGAAGATTGGCAACAGATGTTAGCTCAGGGCTGGTCTTCCCCACAAAAAAAAAAAAAAAGGTGTTTCTCATTTATCGGTAGCTATATTTTATAACTTTATTTTAGAAATTTTGCAGTTTTATTATGACATGCGTAGGTATACATTTATTTTTCCATTTTTATATAACTGGGCTTCTTAACTCTAGATTCAGAAAAATCTTCAGCCATTATCTCTTCAAATATTGCCTCTGCTCCATTCTCTCTCTCTTCTCCTTCTGGATCTACTTCCAGTTTATAACCACTGACAAACATTCTCTCCTTGACAAACTCCATTCAGGCTCCTCTGAGCTCTTTTTCAACTAGATTCCATCTTTGGGTATGCCTTCAAGAGCCCAGTTTTAGCAAGAATCCTGCTCAGTCAGTTTAGCTAGACTCCCCTGCTCTTGAAATCTAATCACCCTCCATATCTGACCAAATTCATTGTCCCCCACCATCTCCCAGGTGAGGTCTGATGATCCTGGCCAGTCTTCAGCTAGAATCCTGTTAGATCAGTTTAGCCAGACTCTTCTCTTACCCCTGATGTTTCTTTTTAGTAATTTTTTACCCTTCAACACCCCCCCCCACACACACACACTCTGTTCCTTGGCTATAAATTCCCAGTTTTCCTTGTTGTATTCAGAATTGAGCACAATCTCTCTTCCCTACTGCAAAATCCCATTGCAGTAGTCCTTATACCTATTGCGATAGTCCTGAATAAAATGTGCCTTAGCATTTTAATGTGTCACAATAATTTTTTCTATAACATCATCTATGTAGTGTGAAATTTTTTTGGGGGGGGGGGAGGAAGACCAGCCCTGAGCTAACATCCATTGCCAATCCTCCTCTTTTTGCTGAGGAAGACTGGCCCTGGGCTAACATCGTGCCCATCTTCCTCTACTTTATATGTGAGACACCTGCCACAGCCTGGCTTGATAAAGTGGTGTGTAGGTCCACGCCCAGGATGCGAACCTGCAAACCCTGAGCCGCTGAAGCAGAATGTGCGAACTTAACCACTAGGCCACCAGGCTGGCCCCTGTAGCTTGAATTTTGGTAGCAGTATATGTGAGAAACAGCCTATGGTTATGAATTCTGAAAAAAGATATTTTTTTCCTCCCTACACTCAGTGCCAGAGTTTCAAACAGGCAGTTTTCTTTAAGGATAAAGTTTACTACTAGACTATAGGTATATCCCTTAGGAATGTCATTTTATAGTGAGGATCTTCTATTAGACACTTAAATTTGGGTGGGCTCTGGGCTTGGTCTCCCAAACTCTGAATTCTGGAATGCTTCAGAACTGAAGCTCAAATTAACCCATTTTGGTAAATGTCCTTAAGGGGAAAAAATTAGCTTTCATGTACCATTTACCTTTATCAGCATCTGATTATTGCTTACTTTTTGACAGTTCTTGGATACATTTGAGGTGATTATAAAATAAATGTTTTATTTTGCATTTTTAATTGCATACAGTGGTTAAGTCTGTCTAGAGAATATGCTGGCCTACTGTTGGACAAGCATCCATAATAATACCTTCAATTGGGGGAAAAAAGGTGTTTTATTGTTTGAGTCTTTGAGATAGCATATCTACAGAATTGATCTGAAATACCAAATATGTGATTCTGTATAGATAATCTTTTATGTAAATACAATTAAATGTGGCTTGACTACTCATATATGTAGACCTGTCTTTGCTTTTGCATCTCAGTCTCAATTTTGTTTTTATCAGTATTTGGGGGTATTTTACTGCTCTTAATCAACTCCATCCAAATATGAGGGGAAATAGAAAGGCAGTCAGGTAGTACCTCACTGAGGCAGTGAAGAGCAGCAGTAACCAGCCTAGACTGTAGAGTCTTCGTTTTTCTACTTACAAGTTGTGAGACCTTGGGAAGTTGTTTAATCTCTATATGCCTCATTTTCTTCATTTGTAAGAAGAAAAGAATAATAATGATATCTAAGCCATAGGGTCATTCTAAGGATTAAATGGGTTAATATGGTTGTATTCAGAAGAGTGCCTGCCACATAGTAACTGCTATGTAAATATATACTATCATTGTTACAAAGAAGTGCTTTTAAACCCCCAAAACATATTTTTTTAATCCTTAAAACATAAAAGGAAAGGAAAAATGTAAACTAATAACTTAAAGTTTTTGGTTTATCTTCAGATTTTATTATTCATGGCTTCTCTTCCCCAAAATAAACACAACCAAAACTTAGCTATTGGAAAGCATCTTGCATTTTTTTTCAGACTCTTCCCAGATCATTTACATAAAGAGGCAACATATTTGGGTATTTGAAGTGCTATTGGTGACTATTTTATGATGAGACTTCCAAATGTGGTGATTGCTTTCAGAACATCCCTGACAAATTCTCACTAAGTCTCAAATTTGTCATAACCTTTCAAGAAATGGGAATAACACTGCTTTTAAGGCAGCCCACCCTGTTGTTGCTGGTTAGCTATAATTTTCATGAACTTCTACTTCATATTGTATCATAAACAATTCTCCCTCTAACTTCTATGCATTATATTTTGTTCTGCCACCCAAATAATTTATCTACTCCATCTTTCTGTCAAAACAGAAACACACCACTTCCTCTACAAATAAACAAATCAGGTATATTAAAAGCACCTAGCAAAGCTTGCTGGGAAAAAATAAGCATTTAAAATGGTGATTCCCCTTCTTTAACTTTCTTCTTCTTTTGAAAATATATCCTTCTACTCATTCCTCCTTGCCTCTTCTCTCCTCACCTCCATTCCTTATTCCCATCACAGCCTTTAGAAGATATGTATCCCATACCTTCAAGTCTTTCCTTCCTTACAATTTCCTTCAAGCCTTTCCTTTATGATGTGGTTTCACAGCTATTTACCATTCTGACTGTTTCTTTCGTTACTTCAATTTTCCAGTTACTATCTTTAAAATGTAGCTCAAAGTACTGAAGAAAGCACCAATCTCATTTCCTCCCATTGCTCTAGCTACCATGCTGCTGATACTATAGCCTTCACTGAGTTTTTATGTGCCAAATCCAGGTTGGCTCACAATGAGCTTGAGGTCCTTCAAAATCCTCAAGGGCTTTCTACATTAATTGCTTTAAATTAAGGATTCCAATATTCAAATTGCAATAGTACAATTGAAATTTAGCCTAAAATCTGAGTTTTATATTTATTCCTGTTAAATTGTATCTTATTACTTTGTGTCCATAATTTGGGCCTGTCAAGATGTTTCCATCTTGATTTGACAATACTTCCCAAGATGTGTCAACAGAAAAATTGAAAAATCTGCCTTCCATTGTTTTGTCCAAGTTACTGAGCAAGTTTTTCATAAATCTTTTTAACACCAACCCCCAGATACCAACCTTTGATAAGCATTATTTCAATTCACTTATTAAACCCATTATGTTTTTCCAAACTCTGTTACTATGTGAAAACATTTTCCATCCTTTCACTATTGATAGGCTTTAATTAAATGCCAGACAAAATTTAAGATTTATTACACATATGGTGTTCATCTGATCTGCCAATCTGTAAACTACCCTCAAAAAACAAACTATTTTAATTTTCTATGACATTCTAAGTCAATTCATCCTCATTCCTAGAAAATGTATCTTTATTTAAATGTTCATAAGCCATCTGTACAAAAATCTTTTCTAGAATTTTGCCAAAGTATATTTTAAATGTATTTAGCAGTAACGTATGAAATCCCCCTTTTCCATGTCTGAAAATCTGGAGCAACATGTGCTACTGTTTAGCTATCTGGCAGATCTCCTATACTAAGTGGATTCCCAAAACTTACTGAAGAGGCTTTATGTTTGTTCACGTCTGATGAATATATTTTCTCAGTACCCTGTAAATTAATACTTCTGAATACAGGTGCTTTGAATTCATTGAAGACAGGGAAGTGTACTACCTCACTGTCTTATTTGGCATCTCATGTTTTAATCACTCTTTAATATTGATAATATCTGTTCCACCCCTTCCAATTTGAAGATAATTCTGCTAGTTGAAGAAGATAAAAGCAGACACAGCTTGTGTAACATTATTTCTTTTTTTTCATCTGTCATCACCAACTTTAGTTGATGAAAAATTTAGTTTAATGAAAAATTTAGTTGATCTCTTCTATTTTTGTTTTATTTACTCATATGTTTATAAAATTGTGTGTGTGTATGTTTCCTCCCCAGAGCCCCAGTATATAGCTGTATATTCTAGTTGTAAGTCCTTCTAGTTCTTCTATGTGAGCCACCACCACAGCATGGCTACTGACAGACTAGTTGTGTGGTTCCACGCCCAGAACCCAACCTGGGCTGCCGAAGCAGAGCATGTCAAACTTTAATCATTAGGCCATCAGGACTGGCTCTAAAATTGTTTTTAGTCTTAGGTTTTTTTTTTTCAAAGCTTCAATACATTGTGGCCATTGGTCTAGTGAATTTTAGCCTTTAATATTGGTAATGCTCTTTGATCACATGCCCTCTATTTCTTAATTCTTTGAATCTTAGTTTGTCAGCAGTTTTCTTATTTGGGCAAATTCTATATTAATTGGCTGCTTCTTGTCCTCGTATATATTTAGTAAAAGTTTATTGGAAGGCTTTCCCATCTTCAGTCACAGTATAGAGTTTCCTGTCATGAGACAAAACATAGCTTTTCTCATATTAAAAATTAATCTGATTTCCTAAAGCCTTGCATACATGTACCTAACTGAAACTGTTAATTACTCAATTCCTTTGTTATTAGAATCATCAAAATCTTGCCTTCATTTTCTCCCAAACTTTCTGTTACTTCTGAATCATTAGCCATTTCTTTTTTAACTCCAGAAAAACAGTCTAAATTAACAAAAACTCTTGCTCCTTCTTCTGACTTCTGAGATCAATTTTGCAGAAGATTACCATTAGATGTCCAGATAATTGATTTTTTAAGTCATTTATTTGTTTTGCTGTTGTAATTATCCATATTCTCTATGTGTCTGTAGCATATTTATTTCCTCCAAAATATTGCTTCTTTCTTCCTCACTGTTAACTTGCTTGTAGGCTATCAGCCCCCAACCCTACTCAATTCTACAAGTCTCGAATTTTTGTACAGATAAATGTAACCTGTAATGCCAATTTATTTCCAATTCTCGTATCCAAACCATAATTAGTGCTGCAGATGTCTCGTATACTAATGACAACATATAAATTTTGTTTTTTTAAAACCACGCTTATTTCATCATCTACACTCTATGTAATGAGACAGATATATGAAGTCGTACATCTATGACACATATATTGCATGTATATATATCCATGGCACCTGAATGACATATGAACACACATATTTATTGTTCCTGACCATCATCTTTAGTTTCCCCCTGATTATTACTGAAATCTTTTCCACAATTTTTTCTTCATTTTTATAATACAACTTTGTCTTACATAGTAAATGGTTGTCCGGTGTAATTTAGGATTGTATTCTTCTCTTGGTTTCAAATTTCACTTTAATGCCTTGATAAATTCACTCTACTGCCTACCAAAAATGTTCATACTAGCTTCCTAGAAAGCATGTTGCCTCTTGGCTATAGACTGCCATTTAATATTCTAGCCATCATCTATGAAATAATATTTTCTACAATGTCAAGTGTATATTTTTAAAATTATTAAATCAACAAACATGTAATAGGTTCTGGGGATGAAGTGGTGTCAAGACTAACAGAGTTCCTGCCCTCATGGAGTTCACACTCCTGTGAGGGAGACAGACAGCAAATGACTGAACACATAAAGCAATTACAGAACATGACCAGGGCTATAAAGGAAATATGCAAAATGATGTGAAAGGGGGTAACTACAAAAGGGAAGACTATATTAGAAAGGGATGTGACTGCCAGAATGGATCTCAAGTAGAAGAAAAGATAAAAAGAAAATTAGTGTTCTTGTTCTGCTCTGTTTCTTTTCAGTGATTTTTAAAGAGAGTAGGGATACATTTATTCCCATGTGATTCAGGTGAAGTCAATGGGTTTGAAAAATTGGGAGAAGGTTCTTAAATACATTAATAATGAAGACAACAACCACCATTGTTGGATCTACATCTACTTCCATATCCACGTTAGAGACTCACTAGCAAGGAAAACGCACCTATTCTCTGTGGGTCTGT
This sequence comes from Tapirus indicus, assembly GCA_031878705.1. NCBI lineage: Eukaryota > Metazoa > Chordata > Mammalia > Perissodactyla > Tapiridae > Tapirus > Tapirus indicus. The sequence continues at coordinate 47,928,939 of CM062925.1, forward strand.
TAAAAGGATCCCGCCATTTTTACATGTGACTATTTGTTCATCTTAAGGTTATACTGGATACTTGTTGCTGTTATTTCCTCAGAACACCCAGATTTACTGTTCTGTTTAAAGGGTAAAAATTGCTCAAGTAGTAGTTTGAGCAATAGTTTTTCCTCCTCTTTTGTTCCTCCATTATGTTATTTCATTCATCAGCCTCTTGACACTGGTTTTGGCTTCCTTGTATATCCTTAGATTCTTTATTTTTGTAAAAATCCTTTCCATCTTGTCTAGTAAAACTCTTCATCTTTGTTAAAAAGTAAGGGATAGATAGGTGTTCCTCAAAATCACTAATTATGTTCACAGGTATTTAGTGATTCTCATCTCAATCTTGTACGGGAGACTCACAAAGGAACATCTGTACCAATGTTTTGTGCATTCCAACCTTCCAGAGAACAACCAGTCAAGTGATTGAACCAGTACTAAAATGAGTCTTGCAGTTCCAAATTGAATGATTTTTCCAACAAACAATAGAATGAGGTAACGATTTGGTAAGTTTCCACTTTAGCAGAAGGTGTACTAAAACTTGATGTTTGAGATCCCCTAAACCCACTTTGGGTTTTTATTCATTAGCTTGTGGTCAAACTGATCAAGTACAATGGGTGATTTCCAAACTTTATAGATTTTGTGCAACATGGAAAAAGTTCAAGGCAAAAAGGAAATAACACTGTAATAATTAAAAGAATAAACTTGAACATCTGATGAAAGTTCTAAAATTATGGTTCAACAAATTATGTTAATGTGTGAGTGTGAGCAGTTAAAATAATTATAAATTAAAAGCCTTAATTACCTTTTTAAGATGTCAACTCCTTTATATTTTGTATTTCTTACAGCATATTTGTTAAATATTCCTGGAGGTGAATGTGTCATGTGGAACTGTGCATATCAAACCCAAAGCCATGGTGATTTTTCCCAATTTATCAGTATTATAGAGAATTCTTTCAAAATTGAACTTTTATGATATTTTGGCAGTAGAAATATGAAGTTCTGTAGATCCGGAGGTGATCATTTATCCCCGACAATAAGCACCAGGTAAATTTATCCTTTTACGGCTTTGGAGATTTGGCATAAAATCTTGATCACTATGTTATATTTTTGCTATGATGTATATTATTTGCTCAGGTTATGTTTCTAGCTTACTTGTAGGGAATTTTAATCATAAATACAACCTTCAGTGAAATAATAAAGTAGGTTATCTACTCGACAGATTAATAATAGAAAGAAAGTTTGTTTCCCACTATAAAGGAAAAAATAAATTTAATTAGTATATTAAAATTGTATTTTGAAATTAATTAGCTAGATACTTTTGCCTAGAGCTTTCCTATCTTTTCAGAAAATCAGGCATTATGACAGGCAAATATATGCCTGAAGAAAATTGATTTATTATTTATTTTACATTCTATTATCTCTTCACATTCCCCCATTTTAGAATAGCAAAACAGCACATCAAAGTGACTAGTGCTCAAACTAGCTGCATGTCAGGGTACTTAACTGGAAAAGACAGGATGACTAAAAACTCTTCTGTCATTTTAGGAGGCACAAATGCAGGCAACCTTTCTACAGGCCACTGTTTGCTAGTATGTAAGGGCAGCTTGTATGAACTCTCTTTAACTTATTTTCTTTGCTCTGCTTTCTTCAGCTAAATCTTACCAGAAAGAACGTGGTTCCGATGAGTCAAAAAGCACAAAAGCATTAGGATCACCGGGCCAGTAGGTACACTGAAATTTGTGGTTTCTTCTTGAGTACTGACAGTTTTCTTAGTACTGAATCAAATGCCAGTAGACTATCACTTGTACACATTAAGCTCTATAATCTTTATAATGTTTTATTATTATATAACAAATTAATGATATATGCCCATTAAGAAAATTAGAATATATACTGTAAGCAAAATAAAAAAAAATTAAAACGCTCATAATACTGCCAACCAGAGATATCATTTTGATGTATAGTCTGTTTCTATTTTTTGAAATATGATTTAGAATTTTTACCTTAAAGTGGTTTTTTCCTTTGTTCTCATTATCTCTCCTTTTTTTTCTCTTTCACTAAAAATGTCTCCTCCATGCAAGAAGATTTTTTTGAAAAAATATTTAAACACACGTACAAAGATGTAATGGTCAATGATAGAACCTAAAACATTTTTTAAAACTACATAATTGTGACAACATTTACTGAAAGAATATTTAAGAATTACTCTTCAGAAAATTCCTTGAAGTAGGAGCCAATCAAATGTCCATGCACTCAACTTACTCTCTAGTCATATTTAATTTAATAACTTTAAGAAACCTTTTTGAAATTAATTGATCTAAATCTTTAACACTTCAAATCCACCAAAATGATGATGGTGATAATAGTAACAGATCATTCTCAACTCCACCAGGTATGAAATGTAACTTAATAGTATGTTTGTTTTACTTATAAATAATAAATGCATTCCTTTGTAATATAATAGTCAGTATGGGCCCTTCATTGCTCACTGAGTACACAAAAAGTTTTTTGACCCAGAAGGCAAAATAGCCAATAAGCATAACTTGTGCTCTGCTGGCCAAATTGCTTTGTGAACATTCATTCAATTTGCTCAAATGTCAGCTTGATGAGTTATCAGAATTATGAAAAAATGAACACATCCATGCAATTATAAACTAAGTTTTAAAATAGAACATTATCTGCACCTCACAAACCTTCCTACATCCCTTCCCAGTCACTAATAACCCTTCATTCTTCAATCTTGTTCTAGTATTCTGACATCTGACACCAAAGATTAGTTCTAAACTTTACATCAATAAAGTCATACAGTATGTGTTTTTTTGTCTTACTTCTTTTGCTCGTATTATATGTGTAAGTTTCATTTAGATTGCTCCAAGTGGCAGTAGTCTATTCATTTTCGTCACTGGATCGTATTCCAACATATGAATGAATATACCACAATTTACTTATTTTAGTATGAATAATGCTGCTATGAATATTCTGGTATATGTGTTTTCACCCACACCTGTATCCATTTCTTTTGGCTATTTACTTGTGAGTCAAATTGTTGGATTACAGGTTATGTTATATACTCCACTTTAGATTCTGCCAAACAAAATTAATGGTTTAATTAATTGTACTAATTTGCACTTCCAACAGCAGTGTAGGAAAGTTTCAGTTGCTTGGCAGGTATACTAATATTTTTGTCAGTACTTTAAAATTTTAGCCATTATGGTAGATGTAAAGCAGTATTTCATGTGGATTTTAATTATCATTCTTGGTAACTAACAGAGTTGAGCACCTTTTCATATGTTTATTGCCCCATTTGTCATGTTCTTTTGTAAAGTGCCTATTCAAATTTTTTCTTGTTCTCTGTTGGGTTATCTTTTTTTCATATTGATCTGTAAAAGTTCTTTATATAGTTGATAAAAGATTATTGTGGGTTGTACGTTTTGCAAATGTCTGCCGTTATGCAGCTTGACCTTTCACATTCTTAAGGATGGCTTTCGATGAATGAATTTCCCTAATTTTAATGTAATTCAGTGTATCAATCATAACCGTCATTTGTTTTCTGCTTTGTGTGACCTATTTAAGAAGATTTTAGTTGTCTAAAAATCAAGAAGATATTTGTATATGTTCTTTCCTGGATGCATTATTGTTTTATCTTTCATGTTTAGATTTATAATTTCCCTGCAATTAAGTGTGAGGAATGGGTAGTGTTTGATTTTTCTTCCTATTAGGATATCCAGTTGACCCAGGCTTTTATTTTTTTAAAAATGTACTCGCTCCACTGCTTTGCCTTTATCATAAATCAATTGTCCATAAATATGTTAGTTAATCACCAGAATCCATTCTGTTCCTTTGGACAATTTGGTCATCCTTTTAGAAATACCAAAACATTTTAAAATAATGTGGCTTTACTATAAGACTTGCTATTCAGTAGCATACATCTCTAATTTTGTTCTCCTTCAATAATGTCTTTGCTATCCTTAGCTCTTGGTATTTCCATATAAATTTTAGAAATTGCATGTTACTTTCCAGAAAAACACCTGCTAAGATTTTGAATGTGATCACATTAAATCTATAGATCAATTTTGAGAGATTTTACAATTTTATTCCGTGAATAAGGTAGTCTGTCAGGTAAAGGCCAAAAATGTCACCTTTGCTAATTTTCTAGGCAATCACCCTCCTTTCCACTGAGTACTAAAAATTCTCTTTTCAAAGACATTGGTCCTGATGGTCAGGATTGAAAATTTGGGTTACTAAAACTAAGCATCTTCAGCCTCTTCTGTTCAATATAATTATGTTCTTAAACAAACTTAAAAGAGCAAATATCAAGTTACAAAATCTGTCATTTTAACGGGTTACATGCTAGAGAGTTTCAGACCTACAATAACACAGTTATTTTCCCTGTATAAATTTCAAATGTTCAAGGCATTTGTATAGTTCAAACTCTTTAGCTATAAAAAGTAAACATGACTATTAGGTAATTTGTTATCTGGTTATACAAAGCTTTTGCTCAAGAATTATGAACTCCATTTTTTCTACCACCATAAGCAATATTATTAGCATAGTACCTCTTATCAGCTTTGTCATCCACTGAAATGATAAACACAAAGCCACTCAGACAAAGCAGCTTTGTTTCAAATGCAACATTTTCCTTAACATATCGTTAGTCCCTGATCTTGAAGAGTTATTATTTCATTCATATATTCAACAAATATTTTTGAGCGCTTACACCAATCCAAGCAATATTTCATATAATGAAAACATGGTTGCTGCCCTATAGTTTGGCTGAGAAGATAAAATTCACATACGTGAACTGTATATATATGAAAGAAAAACACATCATTTCTTTGATTAAGTCACTTCACATTGGTCTCTCCATTATTATTATTCAGACTTCTTTACACACAGCCATGGAGGCATATGGTAATCATTCTTACCGCTACACTTGTACAAAACGCCTCTCGTTTCAATTTCTAACGTATACCCTACCATCATCTCTGAAATACTCAGTTCAGTGAATCCACTTACAAGCATCCTCTTTGCTGAGTTCCATTTCCATATAGCCACATGCTTGTCAGTCATCTCTACCTAGAAGCTCCACAATGACTTTAAGCTCGATAAATGCCAGAATGAACTTACTATATTTACACTTAGCCCTGCCCACAGCCTATAATCTTAATATTGGTGCATAAGAACATAATTCAAATAACTCTGTGAACCAGAAACTTGGGATTGAACCTGTAGTCTTCTCCTCCTCTCATTCCAGTACTACCACTCTAATGGTTTAAATCTTCACTATTACCTCTCTTTATTACTGAATATTTTCGTATGTTTAGACAGAAACTGGCGTAAGAACTAGAGATAATCCTGACACCATTTTTTAGCTTCTGTTTCCCATTCCTTCTGAAATCCAAGCTGCATTTTCATTCATGGACACTGGAGACATCCTAGTTCCTTATCGTCAATCCCTCTTTTTTAATATAAGCTAGCTGAGGTTGATATCTCTTATTTAAAACCAAATAACCCTACCTAGTCCATGTTTCAAATATAATGAACTGTAGTCTTTCTCTATGACCACTGTGTTTTTATACAAATGATTATAGTACCTATAAAAGAGTTGTATTTTCTTTTTCCATGTTTCTCTATCCCTAGTAAAATTCTACTAAGATTCTTAAGGACATGGATTAAGTCTGATTAATTTCTGTGTCCCCAGCACCTGCCAGAGGGCTCAGTAAATATTTGTTTAATTCATGGATGAGTAGATGAATGTATATATGAGTCATTCAGTTCAAATTATTTTTTTCTGGAAGCCTTCCTGACCTTGCTAGTATGGTTTCGTCTCTAGTACTTTGAACAGATAATACGTATTATCTGTGTTCTTCATCACATAATACCTTGAAGCATTTTTTTTTATTATTATATTGCCTTAGCTCTTTTCCTGCACTAATTCTTCTGGGACAAATGTAAGTACAAAATATTTACATCTTTAAGATGATTCAGAGTATTATTCACAGGGGAAATATACAATATTTATCAAATAATTCTTAGATGATTAGATAAGAGTCACAGAACTGAAAAACTACATAAGTGTACCGTCATACTTAATGATTTTATAAACATTGACAGTGATTTCCAGAAAATTTCAGTGTCTTGTCCAAGGAAACAGAGCTGGTTCCTAGAGCTGAGCAAAGATTGATAATCAGCTGAATGAAAGCAAAACATACGCTTTCTTTATAATATTATTTTTAATATTGCTAACTATACTTGACATTTTAACTTGTGCTGTATATAAGTTACATTTGATATAATAACTTATGGTTTGATGAAACTTGAAGTTAAAGTGCTAGGGAAGGAGGGAGATAGAGAATGGTCCGACAGTGGATTGTTTCAACTAAGAGAAAAGAAGAGGGCAAAAAGGAAAGTGGAGTTTATGGAGGGAGGAAATCAGAAAACCAAAGTGTATAGATTAACAAGTCAAACCCAAGAAAAAATATCTCCTCTAAATGAATTAAAAATCCCAGGTAATGTGCTCATAAGTAGTCCATGGAGATTCGCAATGGCCAGATATCACTGATTGTTGATACTAGTTCTAGATAGGAGGAATTCAAAGGGCTCTGAGGTTGCTACTTATAACAATTGAAATGTATTTCCAATAAATTCTTCACAACTCATAAATTAGCATAGTCCTCACAAGCTCAAAACAAGAAAAGTTTAGGTCAGGTATGAAAGGAATCAAATTGCAAGCCTGACCAGTTTTCAATAATAATTGAAAATACAGTTCACAAAGCGTAACAATCCTTTGGGCTACTGATGCTTGCTACCAAATTATCTGTCATTTTCGTAAGACTGGTTTTGTTTTTGTTTAATTGGAAGGATTTCTTATTGTTGTTTTTTTACATGGTAGAGGATAGATGTGTGGGCAAAGTTTTTTTGTTTTTTATTGGAAAGGAATAGCTACTTAAAAGAATAAGCTACCCATGTGACACGTGAACCATACGGATATTTTAAAATATATACTTGGAAAACTGTAGAAAAGGGTTGGGAATAAACATGCTCACAGGATTCTGGCATCAAAATTTCCTTTGAGGAGTCTTAACTTTTTCCTTTGTGTGTAATGCTCTACATAAATCTACTATTCATAGCTGTGGAATCCATGGCTGTTATCAATGTTTGATGTTTGATCTTTTGTCAGCAAAAACTATTAATTGACTGTTAATTGTTATTTCAAAATGATCTTATATACCTCAGATAAGATACAAGAAAAATAAAATATTATCTCACTACTTACCCCATTGCCCTTCCCCATCAATATCCGCTATAATTTCAGTTTTCCATTCTTGATGGGGGTGGAAGTGTAGCATGATGCTGTGAAAGCACCATTGTTGATTTCATGTATTGGTTTTCGTGTCACTTGTATTTTGATTAAATCCTGCCTCAAACTATAAATAGATGACACTAAGTCAGTTTTTTAAAGCTCTCAAACTCTATTTCTTCATTTCTAAAATGAGAGTGTGATCAGCTGAAAAATGGCCCACCAAAAATATCAAGTCCTAATCTATAGAACCTGTGAATATTATCTTATATGGCAAAGACTTTGCAGACATGATTAAGGATCTTGAGGATGAGGTATATCAGTTTGTCAGGGCTACCATATCAAAGGACAACAAATTGGGTAGCTTAAAAAACAGAAATTTATTTCTCACAATTCTGGAAGCTTATGTCCAAGATCAAGGTGTTAGTAGAATTGGTTTCTTCTGAGGCCACTCTTCTTGGTTTGTAGATGGCCATCTTCTCCCTGTGTCTTCACCTGGTCTTCACTCAATGTGTGTCTGTGTCCTGATTTCCTGTTTTTATAAGAACACAAGTCATATTGGATTAGGGCATAAACTAATGACTTCATTTTAACTTAATTACTTTTTAAATACCATATTTCCAAATATAGTCACATTCTGAGGTACTGGAGGTTAGGATATTAATATATGAATTTGGGTGCGGGCACGATTCAGTTTATAACTCTCCACTCTCTAGCCTCTCAAAATTCATGTCCTTCTCACATGCAAAATACATTCACCTCATCCCAACAGTCCCCCAAATCTTAACCAATTCCAACATCAACGCTAAGTCCAAAATTTCATCTAAATATCATTAAATCAGATATGGGTGAGACTTGAGATATGATTCATCTTGAGGCAAAATTCCTCTCCAGCTGTGAATCTGAATAAGTTATCTGCTTCCAGAATACAATGATGGGAGACACACACTGTATAGACATTACCATTACAGAAGGGAGAAATTGGAAAGAATAAAAGGATGGCCCCTAAAGGCAATCACTAGTATCTTTATAAGATAGAGGCAGAGGGAAATTTGAAACACAAAGAGAGATGCAATATGAAGATGGACCATAAAGAGATTTGAAGATGCTGACCTAAAGTTTAGAGTGATGTGGCCACAAGCCAAGGAATTCTGACAGCCACCAGAAGCTGGAATAGGCAAGGAACATATTTTCCCCCAGAGCATCTGAAAAAAAATGTGACCTTCCCAACAGTTTGATTCTGGGTCAGTGATACTGGTTGTGGACTTCTATCCTCCAGATCTGTGAGAGAATAAATTTTTGTCATTTTAAGTCACCAAGTTTGTGGTAATTTGTTACAGCAGCCATTCAAAAGTAAAATCTATCACACAGGATTTTTGTAAGGACAAAATATAGTAATTTAAAGCACTTTGCACTGTGACCTGTGCATGAAGATGTGGTCAATGACTGTGGTTCTTTTGCTCCTATTTTTCTGTATCTTTACAGTCATACCATCTGGCTCATCATGTTTCTCTGGACTCACCCCAGGATCTTGAACTTAGTGAATATAATAAATATTATGGGTCATTAAATCTAGGTGATAAACGAACACATGTTTCTACTTCTCCTGGCCCAAATTCCTTTGTTGCAAAGGAGAAGAGAAGATACAAGAGAAGAAACAAAAATCTAACATTACTGGAAAAAAAGGTGTCATCAGAGCAACAGAAAATTTGAGGATACTGGAAAGATAGAAAACGAATAGAACATTCAGTTCTGGCAACATGGCTGACTAAGCTAATGTGGAATCCCTTATCACAAAAAACACATAGAAATGGTGGTTAAACTATTTCTAAAGAATTATATATGTCCCTAGCTCAGCCCAATAAAAGAAAAAGAAATCCCCAAGCGCCAGAATAAAGAAGGAAACTGCTAGCAAGAAAGAACTGGTCTTTCTCCTGATTACCAAATCAATACACAGTCATTATAAGAAAATCATGAAACTATATAATATAATTGAAAATATTCCAGTATCTCAGTCATCAGATGTAAATTCCCCTGGCAATTTTGGGAATATTTCACTTGACCTTATTCTTCCCTGCATTTGCTAACATTTCTATTTATTTATTCACATGTAAGAATGCATGCTTTATAGTTCCATTTATATAATGTTCAAACACAGGCAAAAACTAACCTACTTATAAAAACCAAAAACTAATTCTCCAAATAAGTCATACAATATATAACTCTTTGCAACTTACTTTTTCACTTAATAACTCTTGTATTTTTTTCCATATTTCTTCCTATAGATCTGCATAAGTATTAAAATATTTATTTAATGTTTATATAAAAGATTAGGGACAAGTTATTTCTTTTAATTTAAAACCCACAGTATATTTCACTTGATGGAGTTTTGCAAACCAAATTAGACTTAATGTTCTGAAAATTATTCAGCAAAACAGTTTTCATTCTTATGTAACCATATTTATCTTTTCAGTTATCTCTTATTATTTTTCTAAGCCAGGCAACTTCTTGGAAGGCACATGTAAAATTTTTAATTTTATATAATTTTAATTTCTTTTTTAAATAAACTTTTTGTCAGAGTGAAATATACAGGCAAAAGAGTACATAAATTGTAAGTGTTCAGTGAAGTGAATTTTTAAAATGTGAACATAGTCATGAAAACCACCATTCCCATAAAGAAATAGAATATTACAAGCACCCCCAGGGCTTCCACCCAATCACTAGAAAGTTGACTATGAAAATGAAAACAGTAAATCAGCCATGTCTTCAATCGTTTTTAATGTGAACAGCTGGGAATAGAAAGCAGAAAGAAGCCTCTGGCTGCATTTCTATTTTGATAAACATGCATTTATTAATGAACAGCTTTAGTAGTTCTCTGGAATTATTATTCTCAGGGCCCCCTATAAAGTAGGAGTTTGACAGTAGCCACAGGGAGAGAGATGCCAGACCCAAGAGGAATAATCTATGACAAAGCATTTGGAAGCAGAAATAAGCATGTAGTCAAATTATTTTCAAACTATTTTAGTTGACGCACTGTCCTTCCAGTGAAATTATGAGTAGAAGATTGTATGGAGGCATCCAGTTCAAGGTGGTACACAGAACACGTATCTCTCTCTCATTCCTCTTGGAATTATCTTAAAAGCACAATAAAAGAGTCAAAAAGAATGTGAAGAGCCACCCATTTGGAAGTCTTCTCCTTGTCAGTACAATGAGAGAGTTGCACTAGATGTTCCCTAATATCCTACTTTGCTTTAATATTGAATTTTATCATTTTTTCTAAACACTATATGGTTTACATTTAATATTGCTGTGGAAATTTTCTATCTTTTGTGAATAGATAGAAGCTTTGGTGACAAAAGGGTAAATAAATATTGTGTTGAATCATTTTATGTGCATGGCTAGAAAAAAAATCTTAATATGACTAAGTCTTCCACACAACTTAAAATCAAAATTAAAGGTATTCAGTTACCTGATAATGAAAAGATAATTTCTAATTTAAAACTACTCTAAATCAATATCTATCCATTTATCCATTAATAGCTGAAAAAGGAATTTCAGTGTTCACAGTGTAGGGCACTTATCAATACATAGACAGAGGCAAAATGGAGGGAGAGAAGGAGATAGGGGAAAGAGGGAGCAAGAGAAAAAGAAACCAGCCCTCCCTGAAATGTATTTGTATGTGTGTGTGTGTGTGTGTGTGTGTGTGAGGAAGACCAGCCCTGAGCTAACATCCGTTGCCAATCCTCCTCTTTTTGCTGAGGAAGACTGGCCCTGGGCCAACATTGTGCCCATCTTCCTCTACTTTATATGGGACGCCGGCACGGCGTGGCTGACAGGCAGTGCATCGGAGGGCGCCCGGGATCCAAACCTGCGAACCCCGGGCTGCTAAGCGCGAACTTAACCGCTGCGCCACTGGGCGGCCCCCCCTGAAATGTATTTTTAAAGTTTGAACCAAATGTCAACTCTAACTCACAGTAGAGATCATGTCACAATCTAAAAATCATAAATCATTCTCTGTGTAATTTTTCTTGATGAACATGTAAACTCACTGCTTTATATGTATTACATTACTTATTCATCACAAGAGCCAATGAAAGAGGCCTTTGCATTTTGAAATTGCAGAGACTGAGGTGTAGAGTTCAAAGTTTTCCAAAGTCATCAGGATGAATGACAAAGCCGAGTATGCAATCCATGGCTGTCCTCTAAAGGTCACATTGTCATCTGCTTTGGTATACTGTCTCTTGTCTTCTCAGTTAACAGACCACTCCTGGTGATGACTGAGGAGGTGGAAAGTGAGAATATTTTACAGACTCTTTAGGAAAGGATATGAAATGTCAATGAGATGATACCAATTATTTCTAATTTAAAGATTGTCCTTTCCTGTACTATATTCTTTGAATGTTCAATTTGATAAACCAAAAAGCTCGGGAAATTTTTCAAAATTGAAAACTATTAGGAATCAATGGTGCTCAAATAATCCATAATTATATATAAATTGCATTGTATTTTAATATTTATTCAAAATAAAGTTAGGTCCAGAAAGATAAAATTTCATGATGTATTTTGTGGTTTATAATACCTCTTTAGTGCAGAATATTTCTATTTATAAAACTGTTACCTAAATCTAATTTATTTTAATGATTGTTATATTGGTTGTGGTGAAACTTAAAAGGAGGAAATCCAAATGGAACTATTGCATTTTATACTGAGCAACTACCTTAGAGAACAATGTCAAACCATCAATAAACATCTCACAGCAGCCTTAGCCTACTTGCCTCCTTCTGTTTCCCTCTGAAATGGGTTATTTCTTATCTACTGACACCCTGGATTCACTTTTGTCCTAGATTATTTTATTGTCTGTTTTTGGAGTATATTTGCAGAGGTACTAGGATTCTTTGGAGTTTCATAATGTTTTTATTTGCTAGATATTTGAATCCACTGGAATTTTTGTGTGACAGTAGTTAATAATCCATAATTTCCCAGGCTTATATAGGATTAATGGCAGAGCTGGGATTGAAATCCATGGCTGTCCTACTCTAAAAGGTTACACGTTGTCACGTGATAATGAGAGCTCACAATGAGACAAAATCACCAGATGGGTTCCTTGAGTACTAGGGCCTTTGATTAGGGGCAATGTTTGAATTCAAAATCTTCTGTTTTCTGGAAAACACTCCTATTTCCTATTGCAGAACATAGGATTTTTTTTTTCTAATGCAATGGAAACATTATTGAAAGTATGTTACAAAGGAGAAGTTCATGTCTTTGAGCTAAACTTGTCATATTGAATCACCTACATCTAGGATGTCAGGTAGCAATATGAGGTTGGTAAATTCTCCTCAGAAGCTGAAAGTGAGAATAGTGTCTGCATTCATTCTGTATTATCCTGATGACCCTAAGAAGACCACAGATACTGAAGTAGCTAATAGTTTTCTAACACTTTAAGAAAGAACTCTCAATAACTAGCCTCCAAATGCTTTTTTAAACTTTCATTAAATCTCACATAGACACACACACACACACAATTTAATTATACTGTTGCATATTTGTCTTTGACTTTTCTCACTAAAACTGATTGCCTTAGTTTCCTCCAGAAGCTGACCATGAGGTAAAGATTGAGGTGCAAGCAATTTATCTGGGAAGTTTAGAAGACACTGGTAGGATAGTGAGGACAAGAAACAGGGAAGGAGAAGCAACCATGACAGAGCAACTGGAGCTTAATCCTATAGGAAAACTCTGGAATGTAGTGCCTAGCACACATCTCAGAATTATCCCACCCAACAGGTGCAGCATAGTCATTGCTTAAGAGCTGCTCTCTGGCGGGTATTAATTCTCTGGCTCTCTGGCTTGCTGTGCTTCTGGACAGAGTAACTGTGGTAGATTGTATTTTTCAAAAATGGCTACAGTGAGATCTCCCACCCTGCATGCTGTTCTAACAGTGTGACTTTGACACCCTTCCCATCAGGATAAGGGATCTACGTACGTTTTCCTTGAATTTAGGCATAGTTGTGACCACAATGGAAGTAACAGTTTGTAACTTCTAAGTCTAGGTCATAAAAGGTGATATAACTTCTGCTTAGTTCTTTTGAAATGTCTCTCTTGGAACCTAAGCACCATGCTACAAGGAAGCCCACATCTCTTTGTGGAGAAGCACACATAGAGAGGAACAGCCAGCCGGTACCAAGGTGCTAGCCATGTGAAAAGGCATCTTGAAAGAGAATCCTCCAGTCTCAGTGGAGTCACCCAGCTGATGCTGCATGGAACACATGTAAGCTAAGCCTTCTGAGCTCTGCTCAACTTCCTAAATGAAACAAAGTAAATAATTGTCATTGAATCAAGCCATTAATCTGAGGTGGCTTTTTAGACAATAATAGATATCTGGTACAGATTTTTCTTGCCATGAGTGGGGCCTAAGTCTCCTACTATTGAACCCCTGGAGTGAGCCTTTGTAACTGCCTTAACCATATATTTCAACTTAGTGGTTTCAAAGTGGTGACAGTTGTAGACTAGGATTTGGATATTCAGGAATTTAGTAGATTGTATTTAACAAAGGTGACCATAACAGTATCTCCCTTCCTGGAGCTTTTTCTAGAATCTTGCCACTCTCCCATCAAGATATGCTCTCTCCTTGAACTTCAGTGGATTTTTATGACTTCCTTGACCAACAGCATATGGCCAAAGTGATGTTGTATGACTTCATAGTTTAGGTCATAAAAATGCTGTGCACTTCTGCCTTGTTCATTTTAGACACTTATCCTTGGAAGCAAGCTACCATGTCCAAGCAGTCTGTAGAAAGTCCACATGGAGCAAAACTGAGGTTCCGTGTCCATAGCCCCAGGTGTCTACTTGTCCGCCATCTAGGTGATCATCAGGAAAGTGAATCCCCCAGTCCCTAGTTGAGCCACCCGCCTGATACCATATCATACTACATTGAGTAAGGATAAGCTTCCCCTGCTGAGCCTTGGAGAAATTGCAGATTTGCGGTCAAAATTAATGATTTGCTGTTTTAAGTCACTAAGATTGGGGTGATGTTTTACACATAGATATGTGTACATTTGTTTAGACAAAGATTTATTTATGACACCAAAAGCACAATCTATAAAAGAAAAAAATGATAAGTTTTATCAAAATTAAAATCTCTGTGCTGCAAAAGACATGATTAAGAAACTGAAAAGACAAGTCACAAACTGGAGGAAAATATTTGCAAAGCATATAATTGATAAAGGATTTGTATCCAGAATATATAAACACTCTCAAAACTCAATTGTAAGAAAATAAATAATCAGGTTAAAAAAATAAAGAAGGGGGCAAACGATTTGAACAGACACTTCACCAAAGCCGATGCATGTATGAAAATAAGCATGATAAAAGATGCTCAACATCATTAGTGATTAGGGAAATGCAAATAGAACCCACAATGAGATACCTCTACACACCTATTAGAATGGCTAAAGTTAAAAAGATTGAGCATACCAAGTGTTGGTGAGGATGTGAAGGACCTGGACTGTCATACACTGCTGAAAGGAATGGAAAATGGTCCAACCACTTTGGAAAACAGTTTGGAAATTATCCGAAGGAATTTAAGCATATGACCATACAAAGATTTGTACATACATGTTCATAGCAGCTATATTTGTAATAATCAAAACTGAAGAAATCCAAATGTCGATTAACATGTGAATGGATAAACTATGTCATATCCATATATACCATTCAACAATATAAACAAAGATTACATGTTACATACAACTTGGATGGATTGCAAAATAATTATGCTGAGTGAAAGAAGTCAGGCCAAAAAAGAAAAATAGAGTACACACTATATGATTCTATTTATATAAATTCTAGGGAATGAAAATTTAATGTATAGTGACAGAAAGCAAATCACTGGTTGCCTGACGAGGGGGTTGGGGATAAGAGAGAAGGATTACAAAGGGGTACATGGAAATTTTAGGGATGATATTCATTATCTTGATTGTGATGGTGGTGTCACAGATCTATGCATATGTCACAACTTATCAAACTGTATACTTTAAATATGTGCAGCTTATCCTATATCAATTATACTTCAATGAAACTGCTTTTTTTAAACAACTTTCCAAGACCACGTTATCTACACTCATTTTGTCTTTCTGGAAGAAATATCTGAATGTCTGAAACAAATAGCCTTTTTTTCCTTCTCAATGTTATCCTTGACTGTCTGAATGCATGTATCACAAGGAGTAAATATTGTCTTGGTTAAAGTATAAGAACATTTTAATATGCCAAAAATTATTTTTAATCTTTATTAAAATGTTATCTATCAACTGATCTTAACACAGATTTTGCTCTATTCTTAACATGCTATTTATAGACCAGATGAATGAAAAGTAAAAAATTTTCAATGGAAATTTAACCCATGCATTTAAGGGTATTGTCCAGTCATCGAAGATGCTCTGATCTCTCACAACAGCTACCTTTTTGATAAACCAGGTGGCTTTCAGTATTCCTGATTAAGTGAGCAGCAGTGTCCTTTCATCCTCCCCCAGCCTCATTTTGAGTGCACCAGGATAGAAAGTAATGACAGTGAGAAAACAGGGCACCTAGAATATAATTCCCGTTGTATCATAAATTGTCATTCTCTTGGTGAAAATCCTCTAATTCCTATGGACTTTGTTTTCCACACAGGTAAAATAGAAATAGTTATACTTAAACTTCATACAACTTTACTGGTTTAATTTGTTTTTAATGAAGGTACAGAGAGATAAAGTCTTTCTTCAGAGCTCCCTTCTCTTTCTCAGAGCACTAGGAAGGCCTAGGCCCTGCTGTAGTATTTCTGGCAAATTTATCATGGATCTGTACTTTTTTTTTTTTGGTGAGGAAGATTGTCCCTGAGCTAATATCCATGCCAATATTCTTCTATTTTATATGTGGGACATTTCCACAGCATGGTTTGAAGAGCGGTGTGTAGGTCCATGCCCAGGCTCCAAACCCATGAATCCTGGGCTGAAGTGAAGCATGTGAACTTAACCACTATGCCTCCGGGGCAGCCCTGGGTCTGTTCTTTTTTTATTGGTGTTTAATTGACATATAGCATTATGTTTCAGGTGTATAACATAATGATTCTGTGTTTGTACATATTGTGAAATGATCACCACAATAAGTCTAGTTAACGTCTGCCACCATATGTAGTTAACAAAATATTTTTTTCTTATGATGAGGACTTTTAAGATCTACTCTCTTAGCAATTTTCAAATATGCAATATGATATTATTAACTATAGTCACCTTGCTGTGCATTATATCCCCAGGACTTATTTATTTTGTAACTGTAAGTTTGTACCTTTTGATCATGGGTCTATTCTTCATCTCTTGCATTATAACTTCTTTTCTATTTCCACAGGTAGATGTTTCACATGGTTCAGGTATGGTTGTATTCTCTGTAATTTTTCCTTTACAGACCACATATTTCCAGGGCCTCTACTATCACTGCTATGCAGTTAAATTAAAGTCTAAAACCCAGAGTGTCTAGAATTCTACTCATATTTTTCAATTGTTTAAGTTTCCCCTTGGATGTCTTGTTGCTATTCAGATGTAACAAGTCATGCATATTTCAATCTAGGCCCAAAGAAGAGTCTCAATAAATACCTATTGATGTTATGCACTCCCCCTTTTCCTTTACAGCCTCAGCATTGTTCAAAGCACCACATCACTTTGGAAGTACCTAAAATGCTGTCTAGGGAAAACGAAGAGTGAAAATCAAGAGTGACAATGATAAAAGGTTATATTTATGGGGAAGTCTGTGTCAATGAATGGAGATCCTGGAACGTTGTGTCAGTCTAGACATTCTACAGAACTTGTGGGTGCAGTTGGAAAGGGTCACAAATGTTATAAGCCTAGATAATGTCCACTAAGTACAACTGACTATTAAGAGGGGCACCCTCATGAGCATACACTCCCAACAGTAGTCACAGAGAGAATGAGCAATGGACAGAGCATGAGAGCAAAACTGATGGATTCAGAGAGGTTGTAAGCTGCAGCAATAAGAAAAAGCATGCCGAAGAGGGAGGGTCAGTTTCTCAGAACATAGAAGAAACTGAAACACAGTTGAGGACTCTGTTAATCTGGCAGGCTAGATAAATTTCGTTAGTCCAAAGGATTTTTAAAGGCTATTTGTAAAGCTGGCTTTAATATACCTTAATAGGGATTCACTAAGGAAATGGCTTGTTACCATTCATGTGTTTAATGATTATGGCATATTTCCTTAACTAGACACGGAATTGATTACTTTAAATACCCAGCTCTGCGAGGCTATTTCTGTACTTTGCTGCATAAGATGAGCTTACTTCATAGAAGTGTTTCTATTCACTGGGAAGAGATAATATTTACATACCTGTAGTGTAAAATAAAAAGACAGAACACACATTAAACACAAAGACAGCGATTTTATTATTAAAACTATGATTTTTTGGTGGCCCTATGTTTCATTTTGGTTACTTAAGTGACACACGTGCATGCATTGGTGATAAATTACATAAAAACTAATTATGGACAATGGAACAATTCAAAGACTTATCAAGGCTATTTTTTTCTGTTTTTATTTTCTCCTTCTTGCCTTTATTAGCATGACTCTCTTAGTTTCATTGTTTCCATTATACTCCTGTGCAAAGGAGTTTGGTGATGGTTTTAGTCTTGGTGACTCCGTCAATGAACCTGTGGTGAGTAGCAGACATGTAGCATCTTAAAATCCCCTATGTGTTATCTGGAACTATCTTCCACATCCCATATTTGCTTATTTTACAAATATCAATACTAGACAGAGGCATTGTCATGGAGTAAAAGAAACCTAAAACTGAGAGTCCAAACATATAGATTCCAGTTCTTCTTCTGCCACTTGAGGAAGCTTAAAAAATAATTTAAAACTGTCTAAGCCTATATTTTCCTACTTGCAATATAGAGAGAACACTTTCTCTATCTTACAAAGTTGTCATTAGAATCAGATACATCATTTCAGCCAATATTTATTCTTCTATGCCCACCATAAAGTCTAGCACTCACTATGGCATAGAAGATGCATAATATAAATAAAAAGGTATATTATGTCATCATATTAGGTCACTATTTTCCTCTAGGTTTAAATTTTATCATCTAGGGATCTGGTAGTGACATTAATTCTTTCTGGCCAGTAAAGGACATCAAGATTTGCAAATCTAAGTTTTCTATGTTGTTCCTACAGGACAAAGGAAAATTAAAAGTTAAAATATCAAAAAAACCAGACAAATGTAAGCAAAAATTAAACTGATCTAGCCATATTAACATAAGGGTAGCTTATTTTAAGATAAAAACTATGACTGGAAAGTAAAGATCACCATAAAATTTTAAAAGGTTTAATTAAACAGAAGATATAATAAAGCTAAATTCATCAAGACATATTAAACAAAGCAATACAAATACAAAGGGAAGTGGGTAAATCCACCATTTGGTATTTTCTGGGGAATCAAAGACATTTCTCTTGGTAATTGATAGATGAAGCAGACAAAACAATCAGTAAGTATATAGATTTGAAGAAGTCTGCTTAAATGAGTACATAGAACTTTGTACTGAGCAATTGGAAAATAAAGATTATTTTTCAAGTACATGTGGAACATTTACAAAAATTAACTGAATATTAGGACATAGGAAAATAATTTCAAAGACGCAGTATCATTGATCACATTGTTTTGCAACAATAAATTAAGATGGAAATTGAGAGCAAAGTGATAATTACCCTTCAAATATTTTAAAACATAAAGTGTCAAGTAAATCCCATGTCAAAGAAAAATCATAAAAGACATTAAATTTAAAAGGAAATATGAAATATATGAGAATATCAACATTGTACTGAGTACCTATTATGTGTCAGGCAATGTTCTAGGACAGGTGAACAAATAGACAAGTTTCCTGCTCTCATGTAAGTTTACATTCTTGGTGGGAAAGAGCAGACAATGAATAAGGCGTCAGAGGGTATAAGTGTTAGGGAGAAAAATAAAGGAGGAGAGGAAGTGCTGGGAGAGAATGGGGGGAATTCCATTCCATGCCATCCAATTTTAAATGGAATGGTTAGAGAAAATATCACTGGGAAGATGGCATTGGAGCAATAATGACTTACAGGAGACGAAAGAGCAAGCCATGCAGAAGTATGTGAGGGAACAGCCAATGTTTGATATGCAAGTGTGTGTGTGTGTGTGTGTTTTATTTCTGATTTAAATCAAGTATTCCTAGAAGCAGGATAAAAATGCTATGAAAGTTAATTCCTACAACATGTCTTATCCATTTAAGTTGAAAAATGTGTTGAAGTCATAAGTAGTTCACCTTTCTTCTATTTAGCACTCTGTGGATGATTTAGCTTATTAAAATGGAAATTTTTATGCATTTCCTATGATGCCATTTTATCGTTTCACATTTCTAAAATAGAATATGCCATTTACTTTAGATTTGAGCTAATATTTACTAGGAATATAAGGCAGCAATTGTCTGGCCAGCTGCCAAGATAAAAACATATTTAGAAAAATAGTTCAGGGATGTACTCAATGTTAAAGGTATAACAATTTTTTCATTAGTCTTATTATCTTCTTCTTAATACACATTGTAAGGAACAAGTGAACTGCCTCCTTTGTATTTCATGAATGCTGAGTCTATGCAATTTCTCAAGTTCTATGTAATTCTATCCATGGAAAAATATGCCAAGTACAAAAATATGGGTCACCAAAATCCTCTATTTTGATCCTGAATCTACTAGATTTTTAGCACTAAGATGGAGTTTTAATCTTTAGTAATGCATGTTTAAATATTACAATGAAGTTCAAGGTTATAAATAAAACAAACGAATGCTGGTGGTTTAAGAGAAAATTATGTAGGGTTGTTCTTTGTATGTTAAAAGGCAGCTTTCTAAAATGACAGACTTGTTGATGTAGGATTATTGCTACTTGAAAACAAATTGAGACTGCAGATTTTGGCATCAGAGAACTGAATCCTGAAACTACCACTAATTAGTGTTGTTATCTTAGACAAGGTATTGTCTTCTTTTAGACCTGGTTTCCCACTGTGTAAAATTGGCATAACAGTACCTACTATCAAAAATAATTGTGAGAATTAAACATGAAAATATATGTAAAATGCTTAGCACATTATATTTTAAGTCTTTCATAAGTGTTAGTGTAACTTTTTTTAATGGACTGGTAAGCAGTGCAAATAGGAAAGAACCTCTGTATTACTCAGGGCTTGCCAGAGAAACATAACCACTAGGAGGTATATATATATTTATTTTTATATATATTTATATATAAAAATAATTATATATACTTATATAAGATATTTATATATAAAGAGATTTATTATAAAGAATTGGCTCATGCAATTATGGAGGCTGCGAAGTCCTAAGAAATATAGTTGGCAAGCTGGAGACCCAGGAGAGCTGATGATATAGTTCCAGTCTGAGTCCAAAGGCCTAAGAAGCAGGAGGGCCAGTCATATAAGTTCCAATTCAAGTCTGAGTTCAAAGGAAGGAGAAAACCAATGTCTGAGCTAGAAGACAGTGAGGTAGAAATAGAATGAATCCTCCCTTACTCAGCCTTTTTGTTCCATTCAGCCCTTCAACTAATTAAATGAAACCCACCCACATTGGGGAGGGCATTCTGCCTTACTCAGTCTACTCAATTCCATTGTTAATCTCATCCAGAAACACCCTCACAGACACATCAGGGAAATGTTTAACCAAATATCTGGGCATCCTGTGGCTCAGTCAAATTGACAAATACAATTAACCATCACAACCCCTTTACCCATTATTGCCTTCATACCTATTGTGATGAATATCTCTTTTCTACGTTTGGAATATCTTGGACAGAACCCATGGATTTTTTTCATTTTTAGGTATCAACAAGTCAAGCCTATATCAAAATATTACTCTTACCTTCAGTTAGACACTTGCTCTCTTTCCTGGCTGACCTTGAACCTTGTGGGGAGTAGCTTAGAGAAGAGAGCCCAAGGCCTCTTCTACACTATCATGCTCCTCCAGGTGGCTACTACATCCAATTCCTTCAGGTTGGGGATAGGGATTAGAGAGAAAGATAACATGATTTTATTTTACTTAGTTGGTACTATTTGTTGTTCTCTCTTGGCTCCTGAATGTCCTCTGTCTTGGTAGGCATCCAAGAAACCATAATGGAAAATATTGATATATTGAATACATTAAAAATAAATGATACATAACCCTCTCAAAACAAGAAAATGGCAAAGAAAATAAAAATATTTTGATCAAATGCAGGAGAGATTTAATCTTGATCATTTATAGAGCTCTTTTTTAAAAAATCAAAGAAAAAGACAAACATTTTATTTTTTAAAAGAATATGGGTGAAGAACATGGGACATTAACTCATAAAGGGAGACAGAAAAGTTAGATAAATAGCCTAATTTATAAGAAGAAGAAATTCAGTGTCATTTTCTAGCTGTAAGAATGCTGGCTAATTACTTGTATTACCCAAATATCAGGTCTTTTTTTTTAATTTGTAAAAATTGAAAAGTAATATTTGATATTCATTTTATAAAGTAGTGCTTGGCACACACCTGATACATGGTAAGTTCTAACTAAATGGTAGGTATCACTATATAAAAATGTTAAAGAAAAAAACTAAAGAAATATAATTAAAATAAATTTTTTCAACTAATTCATTAGAAAAAATAGAAATATACTAATATACACATTTTATAACAATTCTTTGAATTAGGAATTGTTCACACAAATTTATGATCATTGAGCCAAATTTTTGTAACCTTTAGGTCAGCATCTCGACAACCTATAAGAAGTTCTAAAATAGTTGTACCTGGTAAAGGTGGAGTAGAAAGAATGGGAAAATGAGAATGGGGTAAAAGTGATAAAGGGAGAGGCAACATTTTTTGAATATACTTTGTTGTATTCTGACTCTTAGTACCATGGTAACAATTACATATCAATCAATAAATCCAGGGTAATGTCAGCATAAGAGTGGTGTGAGTTGTTCCCTTTGTCTCTCCCCTCTAAGTTACAACCAGTCAGACAGCCAATGACCAGCAAAGAACTCCCTGCACAGCACACCAGAACACCTGAGTGATCCATGCATCTATAAATCTGAAGGTGGGTGGACTGGACCTCCAGGAGGCAGTGGAACTAGGAGAGCAGCTCCCTCCTTCTCCCCCTGCAGTGGCAATCCAAAATATGGATCCTCACACTGGCGCACACTCCGGTGACCACAGGCTCTCAAGGCTTTGCCTCTGACTGCCCCCCCCCCGAGCAGTGACAGGTGGCACATACATCCTGAGGCTCCAGGACACAGAGTGGAGCCAGAAACCCAACAGACCCCCCTCCCCTGGCAGTGGTGACAGTCTTTTCAGCAGTGGGGATACATCCAAGGTGTGAATTTCCCTAGCAGGGATGGGGCACCCTGATCCAGGGCTCCAGAGCAGGTCTTTGGCACACATGTCAGTGCCAACAACCAGAGGTTGTGGCACTGCCCCTCCCGGTGGTAGTGGGTAGCACACATGTCCTGAGGCTTTAGGACACAGAGCAGAGTTGTTGGCCTGGCCCCCTATCCCTCCCTTGACAGTGGTGCCAGTCTTTCCTGCAGTAGGGACTACATCCAAGGCATAAGTTTCCTCAGCAGGGGCAGGGCACCCTGATCAGAGGTTTCAGAACGGGCTACCAGCACACATGCCAGCGCTGACAACCAGAGGCTGCGGCCCATGCCCTCCCTTAGTGGTGGTAGGTGGCAAACACTTCCTGAGGCTTCAGGATGTAAAGCAGTTCCAGGGATCCAGCCTCCTCCTCCTCCTTTGGCAGTGGCACTGGTCTCTCCAGCAGTGGGAACAGCAACCAAAAAGGGGATTACACTGGCAGGAGCAGGGTTTCCTGACTGAGGTCTCAAAAAGCACACTGGTAGGTGCCAGTGACTAGACTGCAAGGCCAGCAACAACATGTGGCTTAGGTTCTACTCCTCCTCCAGCAGCTGGCACCTGTGACCTGAAATTTCAGGAACCACAGTAGAACCTGAGATCCAGCCCCCAGTGGCAGCACCCCCAACACTGGCTCTACAAGCAGTAGAGGCTGCCTACAAGCACCCGGGCCTGTGACAGCAACAGTGACAACTGTGAATCTGGTGCTGCCAGAACCCCCAGATAACCCAGGAGCAGCAGTGCAAGTTGTGCATGGGGCAGCAGCACCCTGGCCTGTGGAGAGCCTGTAGAGGGAAAGTGGGGGGACACAAGACCCAGCTGATCCCAGAAGCAACAGAAGTGCTCACAGTCTGGTGACAACACCTAAGACTGCAGTGACATTGAAAGCAGAAAGACACCAGAAACTGCAGAGGCACAAGTGGCAAAAGGAGGCAATTGACAATGCCTCTAGCAGAGGCAATGGAGGATCAAAACAGCAGGCTCTCAAATACAACCAGAAGCAGCTCAAAACCAAAGTAACTAAAGCCATACCCAAATAAGAAATGTGGATACTTCCACATTGTGCAGGCAGAGGATCAATTCATCAAACACCATGAAGAACTAAAGTAACACAGCAGAACAGAAGGAGAATGGAGGCTCTCCAGAAACCAAACTTGAAGTCACAGAAGGTTACAATCTGACTGGCAGGGAATTCAAAGCAGCTGTCATGAAGAACCTCAAAGAGTTACAGGAAAACTCAGAAAGACATTTTATTGAGCTTAGGAATAAAATTAATGAGTAGAAGGAATACTTCACTTAACAGACAAAGCTCTAAAAAAAACTCAAACAGAAATTCTGGATGTGAAGAACACAATTAATGAGATAAAAATAATGTAGAAAGCATAAAAAATGGATCAGACATTATGAAGGAGAGAACCAGTGAGCTTGAAGATAGAAACTTAGAAATGATCCAGGTGAAGGAGGAGAGAGAACTAAGATTTTTTAAAAATGAAGAAATTCTTCAAGAAAGAACTAAGATTTTTTAAAAAATGAAGAAATTCTTCAAGAAATATCTGACTCAATTAGGAAAAGTAACATAAGGATTATAGATATCCCAGAGGGAGAAGTGTGGGAGAAAGGAGCAGATAGATTATTCAAAGAAATCATAGCTGAGAACTCCCCAAACCTGGGGAAGGAACTGGACATACAAGTACATGAAGCCAATAGAACTCCTAATTACATCAATGCAAAAAGACCTCCAAGGCATATAATATTAAAACTATCAAAAGTCAATGACAAAGAAAAAAAATATATTAAGGGTAGCAAGACAGAAGAAAATAACCTACATAGGGACCCCCATCAGGCTTTCAGCAGATTTCTCAGAAACCTTGCAGGCTAGGAGAGAGTGGACTGATAAATTCAAAATACTCAGAGACAAAATCTATCAGCCAAGAATACTCTATCCAGCAAAGCTATCCTTCAAATATGACAAATAAAAGCTTTCCCAGACAAAAGTTGAGGGAGTTGGTCACCACTGGACCTGCCTTATAAGAAATGATGAAGGGAGCCTTCCTACCTGAAACAAAAAGACAAAGGTTTACAAAGCTTGGAGCAAGGAGATAAATAGATAGATAAAATCAGAAAATGCAGCCCTATATCAGAATAGGTTAGCAAACACTTAATTAGAAAATAAAGGGTAAAGGGGAAAAAAAGCATCAAAAATAACTATAACCACTTCAATTTGGCCACAAACTCACAACACAAAAAAAGAATAATTTGTGACAACAAAAATATAGAAGGGAAAAAGTAAAGGACTAGAACCTACATAGGCTAAAGGAAATAAGAGGCTATGAGAAAATGGACTATTTCATTTATGAGATCTTTTATACAAACCTCATGGTAACTACAAAACAAAAATTCAGAGCAGAGTCACAAATGATAACTAATGAGAAAATCATCATAGAAAACCACTAAACTGAAATGACAGTCAGAAATATAAAGGAAAAGAAACAATAGAAATATAGAACAACCAGAAAACAAGAGACAAAATGGCAGTATTAAGCCCTTATATATCAATAATCACTCTAAATGTAAACGGATTGAATTCACCAATCAAAAGACACAGAGTGACTGGATGGATTAAAAAACAAGATCCAACAATGTGCTGCTTCTAGGATACCCATCTCAGCTCTAAAGACAAACTTAGGCTCAGAGTGAAGGGATGGAAGATGATACTCCAGGCAAATGGCAAGCAAAAGAAAGCAAGTGTAGCCATACTTATATCAGACAAAGAGACTTCAAGATAAAAAAGATAAAGAGAGACAAAGGGGGGCAGTATATAATGAAAAAAGGGACATTCCACCAAGAAGATATAACACTTATTAATATATATGCACCTAACACAGGATCACCAAAGTATATAAAGCAAACATTAACAGACCTAAAGGGAGAAATTGACAGCAACCCAATGGTAGTAGGGGACCTTAACTCCCACTTACGTCAGTGGATTGATCATCCAGACAGAATGTCAACAAGGAAACAGTGGTCTTAAATGAAACCCTAGACCAGATGGACTTAATAGATATGTAGGGAATATTCCATCCCAAAACAGCAAAGATGACGTTCTTTTCAAGTGCACATGGAAAATTCTCAAAGATAGACCATATGTTGGGAAACAAAGCAAGCCTCAACCAATTTAAGAAGATTGAAATTGTCTCAAGCATCTTTTCCAACCACAATGCTATGAAATTAGAAATAAACTACAAGAAAAATGCTGGGAAAGTCACAAATATGTGGAGACTAAGCAACACACTACTGAACAACTATTGGATCAATGAAGAAATCAAAGGAGAAATTTAAAAATACCTGGAGACAAATGAAAATGAAAACACAACATACCAAAACTTATGGGATGCAGCAAACATGGTATTAAGAGGGAAGTTTACAGAAAGACAGGCCTACCTCAACAAACCAGAAAAATCTCAAATAAACAATCTAACACTATACCTAAAAGAACAAGAAAGAGAATAAACAAAGCCTCAAGTCAGTAGAAGGAGGGAAATAATAAAAATCAGAGCAGAAATAAATGAAATAAAGACTAAAAAGACAATAGACAGGATCAATGATCATATGAGCTGGTTCTTTGAGAAGATAAGCAAAATTGACAAACCCTTACCCAGTCTCACTAAGAAAAAAAGAGAGAAGACTCAAATAAAGTCAGAAATGAAAGAGGAGAAATTACAGCAGACATCACAGAAATACAAAGGATTATAAGAGGATACTATGAAAAGCTATACATCAACAAATTGGGTAACGTAGAAGAAATGGATAAATTCTTAGAATCACACAACTTCCCAAAACGGAATCTATTAAGAAATAGAGAATCTGAATAGACCAGTGACAAGCAAAGAGATTGAAACAGTAATCAAAAACCTCCCAAAAACAAAAGTCCAGGACCAAAAAGCCTCTCTTGAGTTCTACCAAACATTCAAAGAAGATTTAATTCCTGTCCTTCTCAAACTATTCCAAAAAATAGAAGAGGGGTGGACACTTCCTAACTCATTTTATGAGGATAACATTACCCTGGTACCAAAACCAGACACATGCAATACAAAAAAGGAAAAATATAGGCTAATATTGCTGATGAATATAGATGCAAAAGTCCTCAACAAAATATTAGCAAATTGAATACAATACATTAAAAGGATCATACACCACAATCAAGTGGGATTTATTCCTGGGATGCAAGGATGGTTCAACATCCACAAATCAATCAATGTGATACACCACATTAACAAAATGAAGAATAAAAAATCACATGATCATCTCAATAGACACAGAGAAAGCATTTGACAAGGTTTAACGTCCATTTTTGATAAAAACTATACACTAAATGGGTATCAAAGGAAAGTACCTCAACATAATAAAGGCCATATGTGACAATCCCACAGTGAACGTCATACTCAATGGAGAAAAAGTGAAAGCCATTTCTCTGAGAACAGGAACAAGACAAGGATGCCAACTCTTGCCACTCTTATTCAACTTGGTACTGAAAGTTTTAGAAAACCCTAAAGAATCCACCAAAAAAAAAACTTTTAGAAATAATCAACTGATACAGTAAAGTTGCAGGATACAAAATTAACATACAAAACTCAGTTGCATTTCTATACACTAATAATGAACTAGCAGAAAGAGAAGTCAAGAATACCATCCCATTATAATTGCAAGAAAAAGAATAAAATACCTAGGAATAAACTTAATCAAGTAGATGAAAGACCTGTACACTGAAAACTACAAGACATCATTGAAAGAAATCAAAGAAGACATAAAGACATGGAAAGATATTCCATGCTCATGAATTACAAGAATAAACATAGTTAAAATGTGCATATTACCCAAAGCAATCTACACATTCAATGTGATCCCAATCAGAATCCCAATGACATTCTTCATGGAAATAGAACAAAGGATCCTAGAATTTATATGGAACAACAAAAGACTCTGAGTAGCCAAAGAAATCCTGACAAAAAAGAACAAAGTTGAGGGTATAACACTCCCTGAATTCAAATTATACTAAAAACTATAGTACTCAAAACAGTATGCACTGACAGAAAAACAGGCACACAGATCAATAGAACAGAAGTGAGAGCCCAAAAATAAAACCACATGTCTATTGGACAGCTAATCTTCAGCAAAGGAACCAAGAATATAAAATGCAGAAAGAAAAGTCTCTTCAATAAATGGTGTTGGGAAAACTGGGCAGCCACATGCAAAAGAATGAAAGTAGACCATTGTCTTACACCACACATAAAAATTAACAAAATGGGTTGAAGACTTGAATGTAAGCCCTGAAACCATAAAACTCCTAGAAGAAAATATAGGCAGTACACTCTTTGACACCAGTTTTAGCAGTCTCTTTTTGAATACCATGTCTACTCAGCCAAGGGAAACAAAAGAAAAAATAACAAGTGGGGGATTACATCAGATTAAAAACCTTCTGCAAAGCAAAGGAAAACATCAACAAAATGAAAAGACAACCCACCAACTGGGAGAAAATATTTGCAAATCATATATCCAACAAGGGATTAATTTCCAAAATATATGAAGAACTCATACAACTCAACAACAAAAAAAATGAACCTGATCAAAAAATGAGCAGAGGATCTAAACAGACATTTTTCCAAAGAAGATATACAGATGGCCAACAGGTACATGAAAAGATGTTCAACATACTAATTATTAGCAAAATGCAAATCAAGACTAAATTGAGATATCACCTCACACCCATCAGAATGGCTATAATTAACAAGACAAGAAATAACAGGTGTTGGAGAGGATGTGGAGAAAAGAGAACCCTCATACATTGCTGGTGGGAATGCAAACTGGTGTAGCAGTTTGCTATGGAAAAACAGTGTGGCGATTTCTCAAAAAACTGAAAATAAAAATACCATATGATCCAGCTCTTCCACTACTGCATATTTATCCAAAGAATATGAAATCAACAATTCAAAAATATTTATGCACCCCTATGTTCATCACAGCATAATTCACAATAACCAAGACATGGAATCAATCCAAGTGCCCATCAATGGATGAATGGATAAAGAAGATATGGTATATATATATATATATACAATGTAATACTACTTAGCCATAACAAGACAAAATTTTGCCATTTGCAACAACATGGATGGACCTTGAAGGTATTATGACAAGTGAATTAAGTCAGACAAAGAAAGACAAATGCCACATGATTTCACTCATATGTGGAAGATAAACAAGCACATAGATGAGGAGAACAGATTAGTGGCTACTAGAGGAAAAGGGGATGGGAGAGGGCAAAAGGGGTAAAGGGGCACATGTGTATGTTGATAGATAAAAGCCAGACTGTTGGTGGTGAACACAATGCACTCTATACAGAAACTCAAATATAACAATGCACACCTGAAATTTACACAATGTTAAAAGCCAATATGACCTCAATAAAATAAAGATAAATAGATAAATAAAAATAAAATAAAATTGTAACCCTTCCCCTTACCACATTAAAAAAAAGTTCATTAATCAATAAATCAACCAGACGTGTATGTGGCGGTCAGGGAGGAGAGTGGAGGGAGATAAAATACAAAGATCAACAAATGAATAGAACTCTATTATGAATGAATAATAGACTCACACTGAAGAAGGTAGGAAGAAAACAGTTAAGTAACTTTGCAAAACATTTTGATTCAAACTCTCTAGTTTTGGAAAAACTGTACAGATGATTAAAAAATACTGTACACAAATATTGTATGCTATTTAGTAAATTTGTTTCTCACAAGGTTATGTATTAACAATTCAGTTCTGAATCAATTTTATGTATATTCTAGGATTGAGAAAATGAGTAAATATTTTGTAGATAATTAAAGCCAGATTTCTGACCAACACAGAAAGAAGTTACAAATAAGGAAAAAGAGAAGACCAAAATAAACTCTGTGCTATTGTATTGCAATTGAAGTAATTGCTATGAACTAGCAATATATAGGCAGATAGATATATAGATATAGATGTGTGTGTTTGTGTATTGTGTGCATGTGTGATCAATGCATGTTTTTCCTGTTTTTTTTTTCTTCTGCTGTGAGAGCCTAGAAGCAATGACATCCCAGTAGTAATAGGCACACTTTGCACACGGGTATTGTGTATACTTATTGTAAATATAATTTTCCAATAAAAGGAACCAAAACTTCTTAGAGTATTGAATCCAGGGCTGGGGCAGGGAAAGTACCAAATATAACCAGAATATCTTGTGGGACCAGAAAGTAAGGACATATTCAAAACACGATTGGAGTACGTCAAAAGAACCTAGAAACTAATTTGAAGGTGTGCCCAAGAACCAAATCTGGGACAATTTAAGGCAAAATAAATCATGACAATGATGAGATATAACTCACAAATAAATGGAGGAGAGGGACAACTCTTACTTATAGTCTAATTCCAATAAGTAAATGTAGAAATAATGAAAGAAATAGAAAAATCACCATTCAGCACACCACATCAATTTGATATTTTAGTGTTGATAAGTTACATATGGTTGTATATGGTTATATAAAATGCTATCATTGGGGAAAGGTGAGTGGAGAGTACACAGTGTATTATTTTTGCAACATTTCTGTAAAACTAAAGTTATTTCAAAATAAAAAGGAAGAAAAGATATGCATGGGGAAAAAGGATTCAAAAAAAAGAGAAGAAGCCAGTGTAGGGTAGAGCTGAGTTTTGAAGGCTGAGTAGGAGTTAGTTTTGGACGTGATGAGTTTTGGTTCAATGAATCAGTAAAGTGAAAAAGACTAGGGCCAGCCCCGGTTGCCTAGTGGTTAAGTTCAGTGTGCTCTGCTTCAGTGGCCCAGGTTTGGCTCCTTAGCACAGACCTACACCACTCATCTGTCAGTGGCCATACTGTGGTGGCAGCTCACATACAAAAGGAGGAAAGTTGGCAACAGATGTTAGCTCAGGGCGAATCTTCCTCAGCAAAAAAAAAAAAAAAAAGTGAAGAAGACTAGAAAGCAGTTGAATATAAGATGTTAGGATTAGAGACACACTTAAAAGTCCTTGACTACCTGGGGATAGTAGAAGCTAGAGTCAAACAAAATCAACCAGAAGAATGTATGCAAGGAGAATCATGGAAGATGGAGTCCTAGAGAATACACACTGAGAAGAAATAGCAAGAGAAAAGTTATGAAAACCAACAGAGGTGGCATCAAAGAGCAGAGAACTTAAAGAAAGAGGAAGTTACACGTTTGCAAAATGTTTCAGTGGAGAAGCAGGGGAAGGAGGAAAAGGAAGAGGAAGCAGGAGGAGAAGACATGCTTTTAGATATATTGTGAAGCCTATACTTTCAGGGATCATTTCTATAGTTCATTACCAGATATCCTGTGGCTAAATTTCTGAATTTCAAGAAAAAGAAGAAAATTTTATAAGCATCCAGACAGAAACACTTAATCCATTTAAGATACAGAATTAGCATCTGCCACAATAAATGCTAAGATACTGGGTAGTTATCTACAGATTACTGAGAGCAAAGGATTGTGTTTCAAGAAAACTATTTTCAACTGAGATATAATTATCTGTCAAATAAAAGAAGAATATTTTGGCCATGAAAGGATTTAGCAGGTCTACCAGGCAAATTATTTATCTGAGAAAATGTTCAAGAAAATATTCTAACCATTAAAAATTAAATTAAACACAGATCTCACAATGGGAAGACACAAAATATGTGAAATAGTGTTAGAACTTTTTTGCAATCTAATTCTAAATGGACTGTAAAGTTAATAGGATTCTTTAGTACATGTGTTAATTTGTGAAACTGAAAAATGGATAAAAGGAACAATATAGTATAGAACCAAAACTTCTTTACTATCTCTGGAAAGCACAAGATTTGAATAAGTATGAGGAGATGAAGATGAGGGAACACTCCCAAACTCATTTTCCAAGGCCAACATTATCCTGATACCCAAATCAGAAAAAGAAACTACTAGAAAAGAAAACTACAGGCCAATATCTCTGATGAATATAGATGCAAAAATTCTCAAGAAAATACTAGCAAACCAAATTCAGCAGCACTTTAAAAGGATCATTCACCATGATGAGGTGGGATTTATCCCTAGGATGCAAGGATGGTTCGACATAAGAAATCAATCAATGTGATACATCATATTAGTAGAATGAAAGAAAAGAATCATATGATCATCTCAATAGACGCAGAAAAAGCATTTGACAAAATTCAACATCCATTCATAATAAAAACACTTAACAAATTAGGCATAGAAGGGACATATCTCAAGATAATAAAGGCCATATATGACAAGCCCACAGCTAACATGATACTCAATGGTGAAAGACTAAAAGCTTTTCCTCTAAGATCAGGAACAAGACAAGAGTGCCCACTCTCACAACTCCTATTCAACACAATACTAGAAGTCCTAGCTAAAGCAATCAGGCAAGAAAAGAAATAAAAGGTATCAGATTTGGAAAGGAAGAAGTAAAATTGTCTCTATTTCTGGATGACAGGATTTTACATGTAGAAAATCCTAAAGACTCAATCAAAAAATTGTGATCTAATCAATGAATTCAGTAAAGTTTCAGTATACAAAATTAACATGCAAAAATCAGTAGTGTTTTATACCCTAACAACAAATTTTCTGAAAAAGAAATAAAGAAATTGATCCCATTTACAATAGCATCAAAAAAGAATAAAATACTTAGGAATAGATATTTAACTAAGGAAGTGAAAGATCTCTATTCTGAAAACTACAAGACATTAGTGAAAGAAATCAAAGAACACACAAATAAATTGAAAAGTATCCTGTGTTCATGGATTGGAAGAATTAATGTTATTAAAATGTCAATAGTACCAAAAGTCATCTATAGATTCAGTGTGCTCCCTCAAAGATTCCAATGGCATTTTTTACAGAAATAGAAAAAACACTCAAAGAATTTATGTGGAACCACAAAAGACCCTGAATAGCCAAAGAAATCCTGAGAAGGAAGAACAAAGCAGGAGGCCTGACACTTCCTGATTTTAAGCTATACTATAAAGCTATATTCATCAGAATGTGTGGTACTGGCATAAAAACAGACACATAGACCAATGGAACATAATTGAATGCCCAGAAATAAACCCAAGCATATACAATCAACTAATATTTGACAGGGGAGTCAAGAATACTCAGTGGAGAAAAGACAGTCTTTTCAATAAGTGGTGATGGGATAATGGATATTCACATGTAAAAATATGAAACTGGACCCATATCTTACACCACTCACAAAAATTAACTCAAAATAGACTAAAGGCTAAAACATATTGAATCATGAAACTCCTACAGGAAAACAGGAATAAACCTCCTTGACTGGGTCTTGGTAATGAGTTTTTGGATATAACATCTAAAGCACAAGTAATAAAATAAAAAATAAACAAGTGGGACTACATCAAAGTAAAAAACTTCTGCACAGCAAAAGAAACCATCAACAAAATGAAAACACAATCTATGGAATGGGAAAAAATACTAGCAAGCCATATATCTGATAAGTGGTTAATATCCAAAATATGTAAAGAACTCGTACAACTCAATAGCAAAAAAAAACCCAAATAACCCAATTAAAAAAGTAGACAAATGACCTGAGTAGACATTTCTTCAAAGAAGATATACAAAAGGCCAACAGGTACATGAAAAAATGCTCAACATTGCTAGTCATTAG
This sequence comes from Tapirus indicus, assembly GCA_031878705.1. NCBI lineage: Eukaryota > Metazoa > Chordata > Mammalia > Perissodactyla > Tapiridae > Tapirus > Tapirus indicus. The sequence goes on from CM062925.1 coordinate 47,962,413, forward strand.
GGAAATGCAAGTTAAAACAATGAGATATCACCTCATGCCTATTAGAATGGTCATCATCAAAAAGATAAAAAAATAACAAATGCTGGTGTGGATGTGGAGAAAAGGGAACCCTTATGCACTGTTAGTGGGACTGTAAATTGATACAGCCACTATGGAAAACAGTGTGGAGGATCCTCAAAATATTAAAAATAGAACTACCATATGACCCAGCAATTCTACTTCTGGGAATATATGCAAAGGAAATGAAAACACTAACTCAAAAAGTTTTATGCACCCCCAGATTCATAGCAGCATTATTTACAATAGCCAAGACATGGAAACAGCCTAAGTGTTCACTGATGAATGAATGGATAAAGAAGTTGTGGTATATATAGACACATACACACACACTGGAATATTATTCAGCCATAAAAAAATGAGGAAATCCTAACATTTGCAACAACGTGGATGGACCTCAGAGGCATTACACTAAGTGAAATTAGTCAGACAGAGAAAGACAAATACTGTATGATCTCACTTAAATGTGGAATCTAAAACAAAACCCACAAAAAAAAAAAAAAAAAAAAACCCGAACTCATAGAAAAAGAGATCAGACTTGTGGTTACTGGAGGTGGAAGGTGGGGGAAAGGGGAATTGGAGGAAGGTGGTCATAAAAGGTACAAACTTCCAGTTATAAGTACTAGGGATGATATGTACAACATGATGACTATAGCTAACACTGTTGTGTGATATACAGGAGAGCTTTTGAGAATAAATCCTGAGTTCTCATCACAAGGAAAAAATTTTTTCCTTTCTTTTCTTTTTATTGTACCTATATGAGAAGCTGGATGTTGGCTGAATCTATTGTGGTAATCATTTCACAATATATGTCAATCAAACCATCATGCTGTATGCCTTAAACATATACAGTGATGTATGGTTATCATTTCTCAATAAAGCTGGAAGGGGGAGCGTGAGGAGAGTGGGAAATAGCTTTCATTGTGACGGAATGGGACAAATGCACGGAAGGAATAACACAATATCTTGAGGGCATTAATATTCTCATATTTGATTATATGTTATTGATTAGTGATTATGTATTACTTGAAAATACAGAATTTTAAAAAAATTTAAGGGGGCTGCCTGGTGGCGCAGCGGTTTAGTTCACGTTTGGCAGCCCAGTGTTCGCAGGTTCGGATCCCGGGCACCCGCCAACGCACTGCTTGTCAGCCATGCTGTGGCGGCGTCCCATATAAAGTAGAGGAAGATGGGCACGGATGTTAGCCCAGGGCCAGTCTTCCTCAGCAAAAAGAGGAGGATTGGCGACGGATGTTAGCTCAGGGCTGGTCTTCCTCACAAAAAAAAGATTAAAAAAAAATTTAATGCCAGAGGTGGGAAGAAAAACATCAGTAGACTAGAAAATCTTAGTATTAATAATGCTATTAAATTAATAACAAAGAAAATTAAAATTTGCCCAACTTGGCAAAAGGCAAGAAAAGGAAAAAAATAAAAACAGAAGGAGAGGCTTAGAATTTGATAACTTTACTTAGTCCATTTTCAAATAAAACTGAAAATGTAGATGTAGAAAATGAGTCCTCTCCTGAATAGCAAAAAAGCATTTTGAAGAACAGGGTAGTTTTTTGAAACAGTCAAAGTTAGATTTTTATTGCCCAAGGTCTTTGATTCCCTAGATGTAGACATATTTCTTAATATTCCTCTCCCCCATCTGCTTTTCCATTCTACAAAACCATATTATTTCACATTCTAAGGACATAAATATCGTTTCCTTTGGCTTAAAAGTATCAAAAATTGTTTTGTTAATCTCTGCTACAGGATTAATTAGGGTTAGTCTTTTCCTGTTTTAAATATAGACATGCTTCTTCTGTATACTGTAGCTTTGATTATTTCCCAATGCTGCCTCACATAAATCCCTGGAGGTTGACCCTGTCATCTCTTACTCAATGCCTGCAACTCTGGTAGCCTACTAATAGATATACAATGTGGAGAGACTCTTCAGAAGTGGGAACTTGAAAGAAGTAGAAGATCTTCATGATTCTGTTTATTCCGTAAGAATGGAGCTCTTTATTAGAATAACAAAATGCACATTTGAATACACTATAAATATATAAAATATAAATAAATATATAAACAAATAAATTAAATATATAAAATATAAATAAATGTAATTTAAAACAAGATTTAAAGAAATGTATGCATCTAAGACTAGTTATGAGCCTTAATTCTTCCTTAAATTCAACTGCTAACTATAGTGTTCATGTAAATTATGCCTAATTTCTACCCAAGAGAAAAATTTATCCACTCATGCAAATTTGCATATCCAAAAGTTTCTCCATAAATTTATTATGTTGTTCTCACTTCACCCTTCAGAGCAGATATTTTCTCTCACAGAGCTAAAAGGAACTTCCATGGTCAATTATTCCAACCAACCCCATTATTCTTCAGCGGGTGTTAACTGCTTTGCTCCAAACTCAGCTTTAACAAAGAATGCCCAAATTGGGCATTTCAGCCTATTATTCCTCATCCCAGGAAATGTCTCAATAACATTGAGGGCTCCATGACAGAAGGTATTATAACATATTTTATTTATGCTTGCACTTCTTGCACAGTGCTTGGCAGTGAGAGACTGGTCAACAAATGTTAATTGAATGATTGAACAAATGAATAAAGAAATCAAATAATAGACCTAAAATCCCAGTACCTGGTTATAGCTCCTCTCTGATCAGAAATGAAAGAGACTGTATTTTAAGAAGGCTTTAGTTAGTTTTCTTCCATTTAAGTAGGAGAAAATGGCTTCTTGACAATATTTATGTAATCCAAATAGCCTAGGTTCCTTTATCAGTGTTCCATTAATACTTTATTCATTTATTTATAAAAACTCTGAAATGTTGATAGCTGTCGTAAAAGAAGTTTATTTTTGTGTGTATGGCCAATCTTTTTACCTCTGAACAGTGTAAATCACAATTTATAAACAAAAGAGTTTTAAGCAATGTTATAAAATGGACTCAATTCAATATTGATATGAGTTTTTGTTATTTTGCCCTTAGTATTTGTATAAGCTTTGTTTTGCTGCCATAACAAATTACCACAGTGGTTTAAAACAACACAAATTTGTTATGATATAGTTCTGTAAGTTATAAGTGTGACATGGACCTCACTCAGCTATCCTTTCTGGAGGCTTTAGGAGGAATTCATTTTCTTTCCTTTTCAATCTTCTAGAGACTGCATGCATTCCTTGGTTTGTGGCCCCTTTCTCCATCTTCAAAGCCAGCAAAACCACATCTCACTGATCCTTCTGTCACATCTCTCTCTGACTACAACTGGGAAAGGTTTTTAGCTTTTTTTTTTTTTTTTTTTGTGGGGAAGACCAGCCCTGAGCTAACATCTGTTGCCAATCCTCCCCTTTTTGCTGAGGAAGACTGGCCCTGGGCTAACATCTGTGCCCATCTTCCTCTACTTTATATGGGACGCCGCCACGGCATGGCTGACAGGCAGTGCGTCGGCGCGCGCCCGGGATCCGAACTTGCGAACTCCGGTTTTTAGCTTTTAAGGACCCATGTGATTAAATTGGTACCCCTGGGCAATCCAGGCTAATCTCCCCAGCTCATTGTTCATAACCTTAATTAAATCTGCAAAGTCCCTTTTGCCATGTAAGGCAACATATTCACAGGCTCTGGGGATTAGGGTAAGGACATCTTTCGGGGGGCATTATTCTGCCTACCAAAGTATTTATTAGAAGTTTTAGAGAAATCTTGATAGAGAAGATGGAAAGAGATCCCAGAGCTCATACCCCTGAAGAATAAAAGAGGGTGCAGATTGCAGGAAATAATCTTTGCCCTCTGTTATAGGCTGAATGTTTGTGTCCCCCTGAAATTTGTATGTTGCAATCTTAACCCCCAATGTGACGGTACTGGGAGATAGGGCTCTTTGTCAGAGCCTTCATGAATGGGATTAGCACCCTTATAAAAGAGACTCAGAGAGCTCCCTCACCCCTTCTGCCATGTGAGGGCACAGAGAGAAGATGCAGTCTGGAAGCCAGGTCCCACCTGACACCCAATCTGCCAGTGCCTTGATCTTGGACTTCCCATCCTCTAGAACTGTGAGAAATAAATGTTTGTTGTTTCAGCCATTCAGTATACGGTGTTTTTATCATAGCAATCTGAATGGACTAAGATACTGCCTTTATAATTTCACCCTGGACACTTTCCTACAGTACCTCTTTTATTTATGACTAACCTATCTTCTAGTCATCATGAAGCTTGTGAGTTTTAATCCTATTCTCCCAGATGCAGTTCATTCCTAACAGTGTAATGTGACTAACACACTTTGATCCATAAATCCAAGATATATATAAAAATAATAAATAATAGTATCAATTTTGTTGTTCCTCAGATTTATTTTGAACTCTTAATTGTGTGCAATATACAATTGTGCATAGATCCTAAGAGATAATGGATGAGAAAGCTCTTCATACAGCATAAATCATTATGCAAATGTAATGTTATTATACCTAAAACCTGATAGAAAATTGAATATGGACTTTAGGTGAGTTATAATGAGGCAATGTTGTAGCATATCCTGAGAAGCATTTTCTAATGGACTGTGTGAGACATAGTCTCTGTAATTGCCACTAGAAAAAGTCATGAGAAAATTACTGTATATCTCATTTAAAATTACTGTTATATTCCTTTATATACTTTAGATATTCTATGTACTATAATCAGCAAGAGCTTCCTGGTATATATTATCATCCAATTAGCTAATCTGTTTTTATATTTTGAAAAGGGTCTGAATTCAGAATCTGCTATATTTCTTCTCTCATCTTTCCAGAGTGTTCTGTCTGTTGCCATGTTGAAACTCAGGGATCCCCAGGATCAGGAATTTCAGGCTGGGAGTGACTGCACAGGGTTTGTGCAGTAGCTAAACAAAGCATAAATTGATTTAGCCTAATTCTTGTGAAAATTCACAAATTGATACTTCTGACAGGTTATCACATTTGTCAAATTTGAGATTTATTATGGATAGGATTTACTCATGTGCCTTTGACGGGTACTTCTTATTTAATGATTCCAATCAGACAGTGGTAGGCACCATATGAAAAAGAGGAATCATTTATGAAACTTTTTCTCACCATCCTGGATCCAGTAGTACTATTGTGGGCTTACTCTTCCAGTTCATTTTTATTTTTGTTTTTTTGGCTGAGCTCAGAATTTCAACTGCAGCCTTGAAAGCTAATGTAAAACCTAAATGTAACACCACATTAACAGGAAACATGGCAAAAAAAATTGAAAAGGCAATTTATTAGACTGTTTGATATTTACCTACTTTGCTTCCTAAAATAGCTACATTATTTTTCTGGAAAGAAATTATACCTATTTATTTTGGTTTAGTAAATTATCTGCACATGTAACTCTCACTATGTCTTTCTATGAGGAATGATAGAGTGATGCCATATGGAAGAGGAATTGCTCTGTGTACCCAATTAATTATTTCAGTAAAATTTCTTCACCAACAGCATCAGTCATACTGACTGCTTATGAGGCCATTAAGTCCTGGCTCTGGGTAACTTTTGGACGTCGTGCAGGGGTGTCATATCAATCTTCTCTTCTCATTGGCCTTGAAACAGTCCTTAGGGAACCATATGAACTCCAGTGTATTTTTCAAAGATTTACTTGGACTTGATTAACAGAAAGCATGGAATGGAAATGTATACTTGGCATTGAAAGAACATTTATTTTTAAAGTGCAAATTCAAAGCTGAAGTGCCACAGAGTGGGTACCAGGAAGTTACTTATTGAGCAGGAAACTTAAAGGATTTTTTTCTCACTTATGCTAAGTTGACAAACTGAAATCTATAGAGAACATATTCAAGAAAATGGAGCTCTGAGTTTTCAAGCTGGTTGATTGTGTTCAGCAGTGATTGGGGGTAAAATGGTAGCTCCAAAGTAGCAGCCCAGTGTTGCTGTTTTCTCCTGCAAATGTAATTCTTGGGGATTTCTTTTTTTGTTATTAACCAAGCCAAGAAAATAATGTTTTTGTTCTCTCTAGTAAAAAACTCAAGTCTAATCCTGTAGTTATGCCATAAGTAAGACATCTTTTCACAATGGAATGGACAAAGAGAGAAGTCTGACTGGTGAGGACAAATACTTTGTTGTTTCTGTGGACAGTTAGTCAATTCCTGGTAGTACACAGCATCCACACAATCCAGATGACATTATGGCTTGCGATGAAATCAGTACAGTCATGCAACTCATTACTAACTTTCATGACCTGCTAGGGAAAGATAACGGACTCAATATTATGTTTTAAAAGTTAACAGATGCTTTGTGTGTGTTTTTAGAACAGTTTAGTTGCTTACTCAGAGGTTTAAGTACTAAATTTGACTCTCTTCCAAAAACTCAGCTATAGTCTCAACAAACTATTTTGCCAAGTGTTCAGATACAGGTCTGAAATGCCATCAATTAAGAAACTCTCCAGTGTCTGCTTTTCAGACATGCCCAGGGAATATAATCACCAAAGGGTTGTTTTCCAACTTGTCCCAGGTTATGAGCACAGCAAGCTTACCCCCAAAAGCTGGAAATACTACAAAAGCTTGGTGAATTTAGTAACAAAGAATGACATAGAAATAGAAAATGACATGACATTGTAATGAGTGATAGGTAGGACTTCACATGTAAAATTCAATAGTAATAAATAATGCTACTTCTAGCAACAAAGCAGGCTGAGCTGGAGCAGATGCCACCCATTCTTCTACAGGCACATGGAAATATAGATAAAACACAATTTAAAAGAAGTAGAAATTGAGTCCCCAGACCTATAACACTAATAAGTGTGTAATTATGCATGTTCAAGTATCATAAAGAGAGAAATGTACATAAACTTGTCCAGGACCATCAAAGGCAGAAGTAGGTTCAAACTGCTTCATAGCAACATTTTCAAAACACAGTTCACAGGGGATTCCCACAGAATAGACACCTCTTGTGGTAGATGCACTCACAGTGAATACTGTACATCAGGCAAGGAAATTAAACATACTGAGGAAGGATCAACAGATGCAAGAAGACAAAAATTAGAACCCAAGAAGAGGAAATTGTAGGAAAATCTGAAAGAGGCTGTGAACTGAATATATTTCATATGATTAAAGAAATAAAGGAAAGTGAAAACATAATTTTGTAAAAGGCACTATAAAGTAGAACAAATAGGTTTATAAAAATAACCAAGTAGAACTTTTTGAATTTAAAAATATTGAAATTAAAAACTTGATAGATTCAAAAAGCAACAACTAGACACAGCTAAAGAGATAATAAGGAAGTAGAAGATCAATATAAGGAAATCAGGCAGAGAGAAAACAGAACGTAATTAAGAAACTTGAAAGACAAAATGAGTAATTTAACATATACAAACATTCCTACTTTGTTTTTTGGGGAATAAAAAGTTGACAATGTGAGATAAAATTGAAGATGTAAATACCAGCAATTATTCTTCTAGATTTATATATTAACAGTTCTTTCACATGTGCAGCAGGACATACACAAGACATATTCATGGATGTTTATTGCATCACTCATAATAGCAAAAAAATCATAAATGTAAACATCTATCAATTGGGAAATACATAAATAACTTAGAGTACATAATGGGTACGTTATGATAATTAAAATAAATTTATCCATACATTTATGTGTGTATATGTATCAAAATGAAAAATCACAAAAGGATAGGTAAAAATTTGATGATCCCAGTATAGTCATTAAAAGCACAAAAAATAGGGGCCAGCCCAGTGTCATAGTGGTTAAGTTCACACATTCCACTTCGGTGGCCAGGGGTTTGCCAGGTCCGATCCTGGGCATGGAACTACTCACCACTAATCAAGCCATGCTCAGGCAGTGTCCCACATAGAAGAAATAGAAGGACCTGTATCCAGGATATACAACTATGTACTGGGGCTTTGGGGAGAAAAAAAAGAGGAAGATTGGCAACAGATGTTAGCTCAGGGCCAATCTTCCTCAAAAAAAAGCACAAAAAGTATTTTATCATTAGAAACATAAAATCATAAGATAGGGTGAATATAAACAATCCAGGATAGTCATACTTCAGGAAAGAACACACAAAAAAAGGGAGAGAAAGGTTTCAAACTGTATCAGTATAAAATTTTACTTATTTTAAAAACCGATTAGAAGCAAATAAGGCAGAATGTTAACTTTATCAAAAAATTTGAGTTCACTTAATTCTATTAGGCTTTATTCCCTATCACTCCATTAAAAACAGTCTTGTAAAAAATCTATAATAAATTCTAGGTTGCAAATCCAATGATTTCTTGGCAGTCATCTTGCTTGACTTCTCAGCTGCATTTGACACAGTTGACCACTTGCTAACTCTTGAAACACGTGACTTTGATTGTATTATGTTCCCAATAAACTTTGAGATGACTCTCTTTCTGACCACGCTGTTGGAGAACCCTAGGGCATAAGGATGTCTGCTCTTCTCTGTGTGTAATAATCCTTGGGTGATGTCTACTGTCATGGCTTTAAATACTATCTCTATTTACTAATGACTCCCGATGTATCCTCTAGTCTTGACATCTCTCCAGAACTCCTGATTCACGTATTGCAATGACCTACTCTGTGCTGCAAATTTAAAATATGTAATACAAACTGCTTCCCCCTACACCCATTCTCCACACAGCATGCAGAATAATGTAAATAATATGTCACTCCCATGCAGAAATCTCTATTGGTGTACCATGACTCTTAAAACAAAATCTTAATTCTTGCTATAGTTTATTGGGCTTCACATAACCTGACCTCCAGCTACTTCTCCAAACAGCTCCACAGCTGTTTCCCAAACAAGTCATGCATGCTCTCACCTTAATATCTTTGTTCTCATAGTTTCTTCTGCCTAGAAGACTTCTCCAAAGATATTTTTAGTTTAAGGACTATTTTCATTTAGCTCCTGCTGAAATGTCACCTCCTCAAAGATGCAATCTCTGATCACCATGCATGATTCTCCATATTCTATACACTTGCCCTGCTTTATATTTTCTTTATTATCACTTTTAACTTGACATTTTGTAAATAATATACTCATATATTTTTGTCCTGTATGTTTCCCCCAGGAGAAGGTAAGTTCCATGAAGTCAGAAACCTTTGTCCGTCTTGTTCACAGCCATGTTCAGTGCGTTGAACAATCTCAGACAAAGTCAGTACTCAATAAATATTTAATGAATTGATGAATCAGTAGTTGCTACATGACTATTTTGCAATGTGTTTAAACTTCCAGTAGGAAAAAAGTAGAAATTGTCTTAATAGAAATAAGATTTGCTAGCACTTTGTTTTCATCAAAAAATTACTTTCTATAGTCATTTATTGAATATATTTGTTTGCAGTATGGTAACATATTGTTATACTCTCAATTCACCTATCTCAGCAGTCTATTGCAGGAAAATGGGGGAAAAATGATAAAGGATGGATGACATTAATCATCTTGTGAAAGATTGAGCAACATTCACTCTCTAAAGCAATTGGATTATAATTTAATACTTTTAATCTGGCAAATGTACCAAATATTATCTTCATATAAGATTTAGTTTAACTCTAAATGTAAAATATTATAGACAAGGACAAAAGATCTTTTTTATTTTTTTTAGTTATCAATCAACCATGATACGTGAGTAACAAATATTGAAAACAAGTTATATATGTACGTCACTGACTAGGTGCCTCAAGAAACTCAAAGGTGGGTTTGGAAGCAATTAACTGTTTTTCCAAGTTTCTTTTCCTTTTGTATGTTACGGAGGTGTAACCACCGCCATCCTGAAACTGACCAAGCCTCACCACAAGAGTTACGCCCCTGATCTTTGCCTTATTTTCAACACAAAGATCTCTCCAGGAGTAGCTTAGGCCTCATTGTGTGGAAGCATGTTCTCCAACTGAGCCTGAGCAGGCAAATACCCACCTCTCCCTTTTAAGTATTCATTTCCCAACTGAAATAAAAGTTCCTGCTTCCCTTTGTTTGGGGACACCATGACTTTGGAAATGATTCCTCATGGCCTCTTGCTTCCTGCAAATACACTTCACTTTGTGAGACAACTTCCACTGGTATAGAGTCTTATTTAACTCACCAGGAGGTGAGCCCACTTGGTTCGGTAACAGGTAGTATATATTAAGAAAAATAACCTAAAAAGAAAGAGTAGAATCCAAGCATTCTGCCACTCTGACTAATAACACATTTGTATCTCTAGATGTCTAAAGAGTGGTGGCATTCAGAGACAACCTAGGAACAGTATAAAATGGAACCACGAGAAGCCCAAACCCTGATCCACCACCCTCATTCTAAAAAAAGCTCCTTACTGACATGCTGGGTATGCAATTAAATAACAAGAGAAAATGCTTTTTTAGTTTAACTAATTAGTTTAAAATTACAGGGGCCTGTTGGAAATAACGTATTGGAAGCAATTATTTAGCTAAAGGACAAATAAAATCAGATCCTTCAGAGTTTTAATTGATGGAAAGAAACATAAACCTAGAAAAGAACTGTAGTGAATGCATGCATGGCTAATGCATGGCCAGTTCTCAGATGCTAATCCTTGAGTGTCACCTTCTCTTACAAAGCTGGAAGGAGCCAGGAAACTGAAGGATGGAGGAGGCATTGCTGATTGGAGTGGGTGTAAAAAGAAGTAGCCAAAAATATGCTATTTCCAGATAAAACAAATGTGAGTCATAAAACAGTTCTTAAAAGTCCTCTGTGGCTGAGAATCCTGAGCACGTTGTTTGGAACTACGGCAATAAAGGCAGTTATTTTCTAAAGCTCTCAGTCTAGGTCTTGGGCTCTGAAGGTAAAAAGTAAGCATACTGTATTCAGAATTTTAACAAATCCTACTCCGTCTGGAGGCTCATCATTGTTAATTTCTTGGTTCCTCTATTAAAGGAATGATACCATAATTATAAAGGGAGGGGTCTGCATACCTGCATGGATACAGATCTGTGTTTATGGATTTTGAGGTCCAGCCACTCAATTTCTGGCAGAGAAGCTAAAAAGAAAGGCTGCAGCTGAGAATTCTTAGAGTTGAAAAGTAGTGGTAATTGTCGCAAATTACCACGTGCAGTTGCTGGTTATGTTCCTAAACAATGGTCCTACTTCAGGAGTATAAGCAAACATTTCTTGTGGTTTTCCTTTAGAAAACTTGAGTGTTAACCTTTTAATACTATTTTGAAAGTTGCTATATTGCAACCTGATTATATCCTGTTCATTTTAGTGGTACCTTAAAACAGATGCTCTATCATTTCCCAAAAAGACTTTGTGTTGATGTCGTCTCATTTGTGCATAGCTTTATTCTTGATTTTCTCCAAAACCTTACACATAGAATAATGCTACCATTCTTGAACATATGCATTATTACCAGGAAACATTTTTCCTAGTTAGTCCTGGATGTTGAATTTTCCTTCTGCAAGTCATTTTAACTAAATATTTTGCTCAGAAAATGTGAATATTTTTTAAAGGGTTTATGCAGAGGTAAAAATTTCAGATGAAGCAATAAATCTATTTTTGTTAATTCTGATTAACAAAATAGGAAATGTGTCCAAACAGTCTGAATCAACTAAACTGAAGTCCTTGGAGATATGAGCATGTCTATCATTTCATTGAACATGCATAATTAACTGACCCATTTAATTAGGAGAAGATTTGATTAATCCCTGTAGGGGCTCAAGAGGTTGCAGTTTCATAGTTGTTAATTCCACAGACCTACTATTGAATCACAGGACGTTAAGAGAGTCACTTGACTTCCTGGCATTTTTCAATCATCCAAGTATGAAAATTGAATAAAACTAATATTTTCATTGAAAAAACATGTTACATCTTGTCTCAGTTTCCCCAAAATGAGCACCTTAAAATACAAACAGACTCCATATTCTAAGAAAAAATAACTTAGAATAATCAGAACACCAACTCATTTAATTATCACAACAAATCACTAAGGGGAGTACTTGTTATCTCCATTTTACAAATGAAGAAATTGGTGCATAGAATTTAAGTGCTTTCCCTGAGGTCACATAAGTAATAAGTGGCAGAGGTACAATTAAAACCCAGGTCTAATTTGGTTCCAGTGCAAAACAATTAGCAACTACACCAGGGAAGCAGTGCAATACATGGAGCTCTAGAGTCTCATTGCCTGAAGCTTCACAACTCTCTACCTGTGTAGTCTAGGGCAATTCATTTATTTTACTAACTCTAGAGATTCTCCAAATGCAAAATGTAGAGAATAGTAATATATTTTATCTTATTGTATTGTTTTAAAGCTGTATGAGAATAGACATGGAAAGTGCTCAGCACCATATCCGGCACGTCCTAAGTGCTCAATGAATATTATCTATCCCAATGTGCACAGAATTGGACATCCTCATAGAGAAGAGGATTTCCTGGGTCTGTCTAAGGAGATGTTGATGGGCAGAGTAAAGGAAGTTATAGATGGAAAGCTTTTCCTTGGGAATTTAATTAACATAAATTCTAATCAATAATGCAACATATATTTATGGAATGTCTGATATTTTCCAACTAATTTACAAAGACCTGGAGATATAAAAAAGGAAGACATTGCATGTGTATTCAAGTAAACCAATCCCTGTCTGGTTGGAATAGAGACAAATAATAAATTAAAAATTCAGAATAAAATCTATTGATAAAGGAGCTCACAGATTTCTAAAACAGCCAAGAAGGGGCTTCAAAGTGGAACCTGTAAGATCGCACACAACTTTTGGGAATTCTACATGCCATTTTATATACTGGGAACCCACTTTTTTTTTAGTATTTTATTAATTTTTTTATTGAGGTAACATTGGTTTATATAATTATATAAATTTCAGGTGTACTTTATTCTATTTCAATTTCTGTGTAGACTACATCAGGTTCACCACCCAAAGTCTAATTACCATCTATCACCATACACATATGCCCTATTACCCCTTTCGCCCTCCCCCCTTCCCCCCTGGTAACCACCAATCTAATCTCTGTATCTATGGGTTTGTTTGTTGTTGTTATTGTTATCTTCCACATATGAATGAAATCATGTTGTATTTGTCTTTCCCTGTCTGACTTATCTCACTTAGCATAATACCCTCAAGGCCCATCCATGTTGTCACAAATGGCAAGATTTCATCTTTTTTGTGACTGAGTAGTATTCCATTGTGTGTATATACCATATCTTCTTTATCCATTCATCCACTGATGGGCACTTAGGTTGTTCTGAAGTCTTGGCTATTGTGAATAATGCTGCAATGAACATAAGGGTGCAAATATCTTTTTGCATTTGTGTTTTCATGTTCTTTGGATAAATACCCAGCAGTGGAATAGCTGGATCATATGGTCTAGTTCTATTCTTAATTTTTTAAGGAATCTCAATACTGTTTTCCACAGTGATGTACCAGTTTACATTCCCACCAGCAGTGTATGAGGGTTCCCTTTTCTCCACATCCACTCCAACACTTGTTACTTCTTGTCTTTTTAATTATAGCCATTCTGACAGGTGTGAGAGGATATCTCATTGTAGTTTTGATTTGTGTTTCCCTAATAATTAGAGATGTTGAACATCTTTTCATGTGCCCATTGGCCATCTATATATCTTCTTTGGAAAAATGTCTGTTTAGGTCCTTTGCCCATTTTTAATCAGGTTGTTTGTTCTTTTGTTGTTGAGTTGTATGAGTTCTTTATATATTTTGGATATTGACCCCTTACAGGATATATGATTTGGAAATATCTTCTCTCAATTGGTAGGTTGATGTTTCATTTTATTGATGGTTTCCTTTGCTGTGTAGAAGCTTTTTAGTTTGATGTAGCCCCATTTGTTTATTTTTTCTTTCCTTGCTTGCTGAGATATGGTATTCAAAAAAATACTGCTATGACCAATGGCAGACCATAATGCCTACATTTTCTTCTAGGAGTTTTACAGTTTCATGTCTTACATTCAAATCTTTAATCCACTTTGAGTTAATATTTGTACATAGTGTAAGATAATGGTCTACTTTCATTCTTTTGCATGTGGCTGTCCAGTTTTCCCAACACCATTTATGAAAGTACTTTCCTATCTCCATTGTATGTTTTTGGCTCCCTTGTCGAATATTAGCTGTCCATAGATGCGTGGGTTTATTTCTGGGCTTTCAATTCTGTTCCATTGATCTGTATGTCTGTTTTTATGCCAGTACCATGCTGTTTTGGCTACTATAGCTTCATAGCATATTTTGAAATCAGGGAGTGTGATACCTCCAGCTTTGTTCTTTTTCCTCAAGATTCCTTTGGCTATTTGGGGTCTTTTGTTGTTCCATATAAGTTTTAGGATTCTTTGTTATATTTCTGTAAAAAAAAAATGTCTCTGGGGCTTTGATAGGGACTGCGTTGAATCTGTAGATTGCTTTAACTATGTTAATTTTTCTAATCCATGAGCATGGAATATCTTTCTATTCCTTTGTGTCTTCTTCAATTCTTCAACAATGTTTTATGCTTTTCAGTGTACAGGTTTTTCACCTCTTTGGATAAATTTATTCCTAGGTATTTTATTATCTTTGTTGAGATTGGAAATGGGATTGTATTCTTCATTTCTTTTTCTGTTATTTCATTGTTAGTGTGTAGAAATGCAACTGATTTTTGTATGTTGATTTTGTATCCTGCACTTTACCATATTCATTTATTATTTCTAGAAGTTTTTTGGTGGATTCTTTAGGGTTTTCTATATATAAAATCATGTCATCTGCAAATAGTGACAGTTTCACTTCTTCCATTTCAATTTGGATCACTTTCATTTCTTTTTCTTGCCTGATTGCTCTGGCTAGGATTCCCAATACTACGTTAAATAAGAGTGGTGAAAGTGGGCATCCTTGTCTGGTTCCTGTTCTTAGAGGGATAGCTTTCAGTTTTTCACTGTTGAGTATGATCTTGGCTGTGAGTTTGTCATATATGGCCTTATTTTGTTGAGGTACTTTCCTTCTATACCCATTTAGTGTGTAGTTTTTATCAAAAATGGTTATTGAAGGTCAAATGCTTTCTCTGCATCCATTGAGATGTGATTCTGCATGTGATTTTCGTTCTTCATTTTGTTAATGTGGTGTATCACATTGATTGATTTGTGGATGTTGAACAATCCCTGCATGCTTGGAAGAAATCCCACTGGATCATGGTGTATGATCCTTTTAATGTATTGTCATACTGGACTTGCTAATATTTTGTTGAGGATTTTTCATCTGTATTCATTAGTGATTATTGACCTATAGTTTTGTTTTTTTGTGTTGTCCTTGTCTGATTTTGGTATCTAGGTAATGTTGGTCTTGTAGAATGAATGAGGAAGTCTCCCCTCCTCTTCAATTTTTTGGAAGAGTTTGAGAAAGGTAAGTATTAAGTCTTCTTTGAATGTTTGGTAGAATTCACCAGGAGGCTGTCTGGTCCTGGACTTTTGTTTTCTGGGAGGTTTTTGATTACTGTTTCAATCTCTTTGTTTGTGACTGGTCTATTCAGATTCTCTATTTATTCTTGATTCAGTTTGGGGAGGTTGTATGATTCTAAGCATTTATCCATTTCTTCTAGATTATCCAGTTTGTTGGTGTGTAGCTTTTCCTGGCATTCTCTTATAATTTTTTGTATTTCTGTGGTGTCTGTTGTAATTTCTCCTCTTTTGTTTCTGCTTTTATTTATTTGAGCCTTCTCTCTTTTTTTCTTGGTGAGTCTAGCTAAAGGTTTGTCAATTTTGTTTATCTTTTCAAAGAACCAACTCTTAGTTTCATTGATTTTTTTTCTGTTGTTTTTAGTTTCAATTTCACTTATTCCCCTCTGATTTTTATTGTTTCCTTCTATCTACTGATTTGGTGCTTTGTTTTTTCTTCTTTTTCTAGTTCCCTTAGGTGTACTGTTAGATTATTTCTTTGAGATTTTACTTGTTTCTTCACTTTTGCTGTATCTCATAAGTTTTGGTATGCCATATTTTCATTTTCATTTGTCTCCAGGTATTTTTTGATTTCTTCATTGACCCAATAGTTGTTCAGTAGCGGTTTTTTTTTTTTTTTTTAATTTTTTTTTTATGAGGAAGACCAGCCCTGAGCTAACATTCCTTGCTAATCTCCCTCTTTTTTTGCTGAGGAAGACTGGCCCTGGGCTAACATCCGTGCCCATCTTCCTCCACTTTATATGGGACGCCTCCACAGCATGGCTGACCGGCACTGCGTTCGCGGGCGCCCGGGATCCGAACCGGCGAACCCTGGGCTGCCAAGCGCGAACCAAGCCGCTGCGCCACCGGGCCGGCCCCCAGTAGCGGTTTTTTTAATCTCCACGTATTTGTGGCTTTTCCAATTTTCCACTTGTAGTTGATTTCTAGTTTCATACTGTTGTGGTCAGAAAAGATGCTGGTACTAAATCAGTCTTCTTTAATTTATTGAGACTTGTTTTGTGGCCTAACGTCTGATCTATCTTGCAGAATGTTCCATGTACATTTGAAAGGAATATGTATTCTGCAGTTTTGGAATGGAATGTTCTGTGTATATTTACTAAGTCCATCTGGTCTAATGTGTCGTTTAAGGCCTATGTTTCCCTATTGGTCTTCTGTTTGGATGAGCTGTCCAATGATGTAAGTGGAGTGTTAAAGGCACCTACTATTGTTGTGTTACTGTCAATTTCTCCTTTTATACCTGTTAATAATTGCTTTATATATTTAGGTGCTCCCATCTTGGGCACATAGATATTTACAAGTGTTATGTCTTCTTGTTGGATTGTCTCCTTTATCCTTATGTAATACCCTTCTTTATCTCTTGTTACAGTTTTTGTTTTAAAGTCTATTTTGTCTGGTATAAGTGTTGCTACCCCAGCTTTCTTATCATTTCTGTTTGCATGGAGTATCTTTTTCCACCCCTTCACTTTCACTTTGTGTGTGTCTTTAGGTCTGAACTGTGTCTCTTGTATGCAGCATGTAAATCGATCCTGTTTTTTTATCCATTCAGCCATGCTATGTCTTTTCTTTTGGAGCACTTAGTCCATTGAAATTTGAAGTAGCTATTGATAAGTATGTACTTATTGTTATTTTGTTACTTTTTTTCTGGGTTTTTCAGTAGTTCTTCTCTGTTCCTTTCTTCTTCTCTTGCTCTCTTCCCTTGTAATTTGAAGGCTTTCTTTAGTGTTATGTTTGGGTTATTTTCTCTTTATTTTTTCTGTATTTATTATAGGTTTCTGGTTTGTGATTACCATGAGGTTATATATAATAACCTGTATAAATAGCAATCTATGTTAAGTTGATGGTCTCTTAAGTTTGATCTATTACTAAAATCCCTACACTTTTACTCTGCCACACCCCCTTTTTTGTTTTTGATACCATATTTTACATCTTTTTTGTGTTTGTGTACCCCTTAACCTCTTATCATAGAAATAGATATTTTTAGTACTTTTATCTTTTGACCTTCATACTAGCTTTATAGGTAGTTGATCCACTACCTTTACTATATATTTGTCTTTATCGGTGATAATTTTTTTTCTTTGATAATTTTCTTAATCCTATTTGTGGTATTTTCTTTTTCACTTAAATAAGTTCCTTTAACATTTCTTGTAAGGCCAGTTTAGTGGTGACAAACTCCTTTAGTTTTTGCTTGTATGGAAAACTCTTTATCTCTCCTTCCATTCTGAATGATAGATAACCTTGCTGGTAGAGTATTCTTGGCTGTAGGTTTTTTCCTTTCAGCACTTTGAATATATCATGCCACTCCATTCTAGTCTGTAAGGTTTCTCCTGAGAAGTCAGCTGATAGCCTTATGGGGTTTCCTTTGTATGTAACTTGTTGCCTTTCTGTTGCAGCTTTTAGGATTCTCCCTGTGCCTTTAATTCTTGACATTTTAATTATAGTGTGTCTTGGTGTGGGCCTCTTTGGGTTCATCCTGTTTGGTGCTCTCTGTACCTGGATGTCTGTTTCCTTCCTTAGGTTAGGGAGGTTTTCAACTATTACTTATTCAAATAGGACCTCTGCCCCTTTGTCTCTCTTTTCTCTTGCTGGGACACCTATAAGACAGATGTTAGTACATTTGGTGTTGCCCCAGAGGCCCTTAGATTGTCCTTGTTTTTTTTTTTTAATTCTTTTTTCTGTTCAGCTTGGGTTATTTCCTCTACTCTTTCTTCCAGATCATTGATCCATTCTTCTGTGTCATCTGCTCTGCTATTGATTCCCTCTAGTGAATTGTGCATCTCCATTATTGCATTCTTCAGTTCTGATTTTTTTTTTTATGTTTTCCAGTTCTTTGGTGAAATTCTCATTGTGTTCTTCTATTCTTCTTCCAAGATCAGTAAGCATCCTTATGACTATCAGTTTGTACTCTTTATCAGGTAGATTCTCTCTGTCTCATTTAGTTCTTTTCCTGGGGATTTGTCCTGTTCCCTTATTTAGAACATATTCCTTTGTCTCCTCATTTTACCTCTTTCTCTGTGCTTATATCTATGTATTAGGTCAATCAGCTATGTCTCCCTATCTTGGAAATGTGGCCTTATGTAGGAGATGCCTTATGGGGCCCAGCAATGTGCTTCCCTCTCATCACTGGTTCCAAACATTTTAGGAGTGTCCCCTGTGTGGGCTACATATGCCCTTCTGTTGTAGTGGGATTGAGCTTGCTGTGAGCACAAGGGTAGGCTAGGCTGGAACCCAGGGCCAGCTGATTGTAAGGCTCAGCCATGTGGAGCTGCTGTGATCACTTTATTGGGTGGGCAAGCCCCTGCATAGCTGGCTGTGAGATCTAGTAGCATACAACTACTGCTGTTCTGCTCTTAGGCAGTTTAGATCCCCAGTGTGGCTGGTTGCTATGCACAGGGGCTCCCAGTTGCTACAGGCCTCTAGTGCAGCTCTCTGCAGTGTGTGGCTATTGTTGGCTCTCTCAGGAGTGCAGATGGATAGGACCAGCCCCAGACATGGTAGCTCACAATCATTTCAGATGTTGGAAGGTGGGGCAGATCCTCTGTGTGGCTGTTTGAGATGGCCAATGGCACAAATCGGCTGCAGCAGACATGTCCCACCACCTGCGGGCTCACACACCCCACCAGTGCAGGCCCACATGCATGCATGCCCCACCAAGGTGGACCACTTTCCCTGCTGCAGAGGCCCCCTGCATCCTATTTACACAAGCCCATGGGCCAAGTTTACCATGGGCTTGATGGTGGGTGGGACCAGTCCTTGGGGTGGGCTACCTTCCCTGGCTGTGCTTGATTAAATCAGTGCTCTAGTGGGTAGAACAAACCCCTGCACCAAGAGGGTAAAGGAAGGAATCCAATGGCATCTGCCAGGATGACTGAACTAGGTCAAAATAACAGCTGCCAGTGTTTCATTCCCTGCGGGGGGTGGGTAGGGGGTGATCCAGCTGCCTCCTGCCTTTCTGAGATGCTCTCCAAGCTTAGTAAGTGACTCTCTTTTACCAATGGACTAAGCACTTTCCTTTCTGGCATTTTTATGTTGGTTTCTGGAATGGATGAATCTGTGTGGGGGCCCTTTAAGGGAAGGTTTTTCTTTCTCTGAAGTTTGATAGTTTTTCTTGGCATATTCCCCATTGGTTTTCAAAGCCAGCAAAGCCAGGTATTATGGGATCTCATCTTGGTTGTGCTGAATCTAGAGACTGGGATACCTATTGTGGCATGGATCCCCCACTCAGATCCCCTGCTCCTCCGGGAAAAGCTTTGTACCTTTGAGATTGCTCCCAGCCATGAAGTGCTGCAGCTAGGATGTGATTTTTTTCCTCAGCAGAGGTGTATTCCACCCCTGTCAGTGTTGTCCCTTGTTGTGGGGGTTCTTTTCATCTAGTTTCCAGGTCTCTCTCAGAAGAAATTGTTCTGCAGGTAATTGTATCCATGGGAGGAGGTGAGTTCAGAGTCCTCCTATGCTGCCATCTTCCAAACTCCCTCCGGGAAGGGATCTTCATTGGAGAGAGGATAGAGATAAAGCTGAAGACTTAAGATAGGGTCATATAATAGAGGATGGTAAGTGGCAAGCTAAAGAATTTCAATTTTATCCTCCAAGCAATAAGGATTCAATGAAATATTTTAAGCAGGAGATGGACACAGTTAGATGTACACTTAGAAAGTCCCTCAAAGCATGAGATTGGGTTGAAGATGCACTATATCAGCTAGATTAAGTTTAGCTGCACTTAACAGAAATCACAAAATAGCAGCAGCTAAGTGCAAAAGTTCACTTCAAGATAACAACTGAACACATTATACTCATATTACATCTACATTCCAGGCATCAAAAATAAAGGGCGGTGGGGGAGGATGACCTAGCTGAGTCAGCCCCTTTTAAAGAGCTTTCTAGCAACCCCATCCAACATCCTGTCTTCATCTTATTGGCTACTCCAGAATGAAGCAAAAGCTGTCATACACTGCTACACTCAACAGTATAGGGGCTTAGTTATGATAAAAAGAGTAGAAAGACTTATTGAGTGGTTAACTAGCTGTTAAATGCTATTAAAATAATCAAGTTCTAATGACAACTGGCACTAAGGTAATAACTGTGAAAGTATGAAAAAGGGAGTATATTCTTACATCTACTAAGAAAGCAATCCTGCAAAGAAAATATCTGTCTTTTCCCATATCTCCCTTATTCTTCCATTTGTTGTTAGTGCTGTTGAGTGGATTCCGACTCCTAGCAGTCCCTGTGTACAGCAGAGCAGAATCCTGCCTGATCTCTTTCCTCCCTCCTCTCACCTTCCAGCACTATATCAGACAGTGCTCTGCTACTGTTCACAGAGTTTTCGTGGTCAATTTTTTCAGAAGTGGGTGGCCAGGTCCTTCTTCCTAGTCTGTCTTAGTCTGGAAGCTCCGCTGAAGCCTGTCCACCATGGGTTACCCTGCTGGTATTTGAAATATTGGTGGCATAGCTTTCAGCATCACAGCAACATGCAGCCACCACAGTATGACAACTGACAGACAGGTGGTGTGGTTCCCTGACCTGAAACAAATCTGGGCTGCAGCAGTGAAAACACCGAATCTTAATCCCTAGACCATCAGGGCTGGCTTATTCTTCCGAATGAACATAAAAATATTTATCCAATACTGTCCCTCCTAAATATCCTATAGGAATTCTATTGGAGATTACATCAAACTTCTTCACTAAAATCAGAAGAGAATTAGTACTTTTGTGATGGTAAGTCTTCCTATCTGAGAATATGATATGAGTCTCTTTCTAAACCTTGTTTTATAATTTTTTTAAAAATTTATAATTTTCTTCAGATAGCTCTGGTGCCTTGATTTAATAATATAATAACATTGAATAATTCTTATATTTTAAGAATATAATAACTCATATTCTAAGCCATTCTCACAAATTAATTTTTCTCATTACCATGTCTAGTACAATATTGCTTATATAGAAAAAAATGTTAACTTTCTTACATTTACCTTGAATCTAGCCACATTATTAAAATATATTGTTAATTTTAGCAGCATATTTCTAAAGTTTCTTGATTTTTCTATGCATAAAAGTATATCATAGTAAAAAGACATCTTTTAGCTCTTCCTTTATATTGTTATTTCTTTTTGTCTTACTGCATTCACTTGAGCCTGCAATTTAATGTTGAAATGTAATGGAAATGTCTGTCTGTCTCGTTTCTGCTTTTTATTCAAATATTTTAGCATTTCATCATTTAAAATTTATATTGTGGTTTTCTAATTTAAAAAATAATAAGTGTTTCTTAACAAATTTTATACTCTTTTTCTGTTCCTTAGAGATTGTCTTATAAATAGTTGCTGAACTATACTAAATGCCTTAACACATTTATTGAGTGAATTTTAATAATTTTTTCAGTCATTTTGTTAACAAAGTTGTTATTATGACATATTTCTGATATTTAAACTATTCTTGCATTCCTGGAATAAAAACTGATAGGTCATAGATTATTATTCTTTTCATATATGCTGAACTCTTTTTACCTAAGTTCTAATCTATTTTCATAGGTGATTTGGGGCCTATAGATTTTTTTTAACTATCTTTGCAACATTTTGTTGTTATTTTATGCTAACCTTATAAAATAATTGTGGGATTTTCTATGGCCTAGATTAATTTAAGTAACACTGAAATTATCAGTTCCTTGTGGATTAAATTTGAAAATGGTGCAATGATATGGTCTTCATAGATTTTAATTACCTTTCCAGCATCTTGTCTGATAATTGATCTATTCAAATCCTAGCAAAGAGTGGATTTTCAGGAGCCACTGGACTTGAGGAAACACATGAGCTTGGAAAGTAAAGACCACAGCTAGGAATGATTTCTCAAACATCCTTTCCTGCAAAGATGTTTGGGATCTTTGGGCACACTTGGGCAAGGGCATGGGCCAGAGTCCTAATAATGACTAAGATAAAATTGTCTATCAGCCTGGGCAAATATAAGGTCAGATTAAATTAAACTTAAATAAATGATATAAAAGAAAAATGACTGTGACCTTCCTTGCATACTCAAGCTCATGAAGTAAGAGTTTTAGACCTGCATTCATTATTAACACTACCTAAGTTAGATAACCAACCCACAGAACTTCTAACCTTAGTTCTGTCTGCTAAGCCAGAGTTTTTTCCATTGTTTATAAAACACTCTCACCACATACACAACTGCATGTGTGCAGTAATACACACACTTTGTCACTAATACCACATTATTTTGGAATAAAATTTCTATCATTAGACCCTAAAGATTCACGAATCAACAAATTAATGTCTCATAATTCCTAAAATAGATAGCCAGTGTCACATTTGAGAATTATTTTAAAACTTAAGGATAATATATATCTATATCTGTCTGTTCTCTTTTGTTTTCATCTCCTTATACTTATGAAATTCTCATTTATTTCCTCAGATTCATTCCAAAATATGCTCTGCCTGTTTATATTGATTATGAAAGATTTATATGCATAGGGCGTAAGAAATAAAGGATGAGGTGACATAGGTTTCAACTGTGTTTGCTGCAATTTTTACCAATTGACAAGTTGTTTGACTGAAACAGCAAATCAATTCAGTCAAATTGATTACTCAGTCAAAGTGTTGTGGCTTTCTACAAAGAATCAACCCCTACTCTACAGAAAATGAAAGCATTGTCACTCTTCACCCAGAGCCATACACTTCCTGGGAAGTGTGACTGTGTTTTGAAGGTATGCCACTTCTGCAGCCTTAATGAGATTTGTGGAAATTGAGACAACGGATAGATGATCTTTTATAGACAGCAGAAGCCAAGTTTTCCAAACCTAAATCCTCTGATGTAGCCATTAATACCGAGTCTTTCTTTGGAGCCCGGTAGTCATTTCTATCTGTGGAAGTTTATGTGATGAGAAACTCAAAGTTAACTTTTTTAAATGCTCATATTGTGCCAAGAATTATTCTAAGACCTTTATATTTACTCACTGAGCCCTCACAAGAAGACTATGTGGCATGTATGTATATATCATTATTATTCATGTTTTATAAATGAAGAATTTATAAAAAGATTATTTAGCGAGTAATTTGGATGAAGAGTCACACCCAGCCAGTCTGTCTTGAGTTTGCAAGCTACATCACTATATTACATTGCTTATGTAATAAGACAATAAGAACTAGTCAAACTAAAAGGTTTACCAACACTTAAAGTTTATGAAAACTTCCTTTGGATTAACTACTAATATGTGCAATGAAATCAAAAGCTCTAATAAAACAGTAATAACAAGAGGAGCAACAACTAAATCCCACATCAGAAATACTTAGTGACTTCGAGGAGTGACGTCGGCATCATGGCGGAGTGAGATTCCCTCTTTGAATCTCTGCCCCTTACGACACAACGAAAACATCATTCACATTCCAACAGAGCTCAATCAAACACTATGAAGGACTTCTGAGAAACCCCTGCTGCCATACATCGGACAGTGTAGGCGTGGGAAGCCCAGGAGGACGGGAGGAGAGGTAGGAGGTTGTACTCCCCCTCCCCAATCAATCGGCAAAAACAGCGTGGTTCGTGGACAGATGGGGGGGCGGCCCACAACGGGGAAAACTAGCGCCATCCAGGTGCTCTCACAGACTGTCGCGAGATCCCCACGGGGAAGTGACGACGGACTGTTTAGGGGGTGTAGCAAACACCCTAAGAGAGCCAGAAAGGAAACCCCCGGGTCAAGCAGGAGAAAGAGAGGACCCCTCCCCCCACACACCCGGCATTTCAGCATAATCCCTCCGGGGGCTGCAGCCGCCTCAGAGCAAACCGCTCGTGATCTCCATCTAGTGGCAGCAGGGGGAAACTGCAGGACTAACTTTAATCATGAGGGGTAAAAATAAAGCCATTCCCGTCGGATCCTTGCGAAAATATGTCAGGGCTACAGAACAAAAGGAAAATGACAAACACCCAGAAACCAACCCTGAAGGCACAGAATTTGATAACCTGAATGAGAGAGAATTCAAAATAGCTATCATAAACAAACTCAAAGAAATACAAGAGAACACACAGAAACAAATCAACGAATTCAGGGATTTTGTCACAAAAGAGATTGAAACCCTAAAGAAAAACCAATCAGAATTATTGGAGATGAAAAACAAAATCAACGAGATAGTGGAAAAAATGGAGTCTTTAAAGAGCAGAACTGACAATATGGAGGAACGAATTAGCACTATTGAGGATAGCCACACAGAAATGCTCCTGGTAGAGGAGGAGAGAGAGCTAAGACTAAAAAGAAATGAAGAAATTCTTCGAGAAATATCAGACTCAATGAGGAAAAGCAACATAAGGATAATAGGTATTCCAGAAGGAGAAGAAAGAGAAAAAGGAGCAGAGAGTTTGTTCAAAGAAATAATAGCTGAGAACTTCCCCAACCTAGGGAACGAGAGGGAAATAACAGTGAATGAAATCAATAGATCACCTAAATATATAAAAAGGAATAAAAAATCATCTCGCCACATAGTAGCAAACTTGAAGAATACCCGTGACAAGGAAATAATATTGAAGGCAGCTAAACAAAAAACCAAAATAACATACAAAGGAAACCCCATCAGGCTCTCAGCTGATTTCTCGACAGAAACTCTACAGGCTAGGAGAGACTGGAATGATATATTCCAAATCATGAAAGACAAAAACCTTCAGCCAAGAATACTTTATCCAGCAAAAATATCCTTCAAATACGATGGAGAAATAATAACTCTCCCTGATAAACAAAAGCTAAGAGAGTTCGTCACCACAAGACCCCCACTACAAGAAATGCTCAAGAAGGCCCTTAGGCCTGAAAAAAAACAAATGAGAAAGGGGATACAAAGATTTCAGCAAGGAGAAAAGCAAGGAGACTAAACCAGAACAAAATACAGTTGGAAAACATCAAAAATTAATTCAAGCTCATCACTGGAAACACACATTCATGAGACAATCTGGAATAAAGAGATAACAAATAAGGAGGGGAAGAGGTAAGGGATTGAACTGACCCAGCCTCAGGAAAAAGGAGGCATCTGAAAATGTACTTTCTTATCCAGGAGATCGCTTATATAAACCACACGGTAACCACTAAACAAACAGCCAGAAGAGAACCACACATGACAAATAAAGAGAAAACCAAGAGAATGAGCATGCAGAAATACCAAATTAAATTTGCAGTCCGAAACACAAGGGACAAGAAACGAAGGAAATGCAAAAGAACCAGAAGATGAACAATAAGATAGCAACATTAAACCCTCATATGTCAATAATCACTCTAAATGTAAATGGATTGAATTCTCCAATCAAAAGACACAGAGTGGCAGGATGGATTAAAAACCAAGATCCAACAATCTGCTGCCTCCAGGAAACACATCTCAGCTCTAAAGACAAACACAGACTCAAAATAAAAGGATGGAAAACAATACTCCAAGCTAATGGCAAACAAAAGAAAGCAGGAGTAGCCATACTTATATCAGACAAAGTAGACTTCAAGATAAAAAAGGTAATGAGAGACAAAGAAGGGCAATATATAATGATAAAAGGGATACTTCACCAAGAAGACATAACACTTATAAATATCTATGCACCCAACACAGGAGCACCAAAGTACATAAAACAACTGCTAAAAAACCTTAAAGGAGATATTAACAATAACACAATAATAGTAGGGGATCTTAATACCCCCCTTACATCAATAGATAGATCATCCAGACAAAAAGTCAATAAGGAAATAATGGACTTAAATGAAAAACTAGACGCAATGGATCTAATAGAAATATACAGAGCACTCCGCCCAAAAAAAGCAGAGTACACATTCTTCTCAAGTGCACATGGAACATTCTCAAGGATAGATAGATATTAGGAAACAAGGCAAACCTCTATAAATTTAAGAAGATTGAAATCATTACAAGCATCTTTTCTGATCATAATGCTGTGAAACTAGAAATCAACTGCAAGGAAAAAACTAGGAAAGGGACAAAGATGTGGAGACTAAACAACATGCTACTGAACAACCAATGGGTCATTGATGAAATTAAAGGAGAAATCAAAAGCTATCTGGAGACAAATGAAAAGGAAAATACACCATACCAACTCATATGGGATGCAGCAAAAGCAGTCCTGAGAGGGAAATTCATAGCAATACAAGCTCACCTTAACAAACAAGAAAAATCCCAAATAAATAACCTTAAATTGCACCTAACAGAGTTGGAAAAAGAAGAACAGACAAAGCCCCGACTCAGCAGAAGGAGGGAAATAATAAAAATCAGAGCAGAAATAAATGAAATTGAAACCAAAAAAACAGTCGAAAGGATCAATGAAACAAAGAGCTGGTTCTTTGAGAAGATAAATAAAATTGACAAACCCTTAGCCAGACTCACTAAGAAAAAAAGGGAGAAGACTCAAATAAATAAAATTAGAAATGAAAGAGGAGAAATTACAACAGACACCACAGAAATACAAGGGATTATTAGGGAATACTATGAAAAACTTTACGCCAACAAATTGGACAACCTAGAGGAAATGGACAAATTCTTGGACGCGTACAACCTCCCAAAACTGAATCAAGAAGAAATAGAGAATCTGAACAGACCAATCACAAGTAAAGAGATTGAAACAGTAATCAAAAATCTCCCAAAAAATAAAAGCCCAGGACCAGATGGCTTCCCTGGAGAATTTTATCAAACGTTCAAAGAAGATTTAGCACCTATCCTTCTCAAACTATTCCAAAAAATAGAGGAAGATGGAATACTTCCCAACACATTCTATGAGGCCGACATCATGCTGATACCAAAGCCAGACAAGGACAATACAAAGAAGGAAAACTACAGGCCAATATCGCTGATGAACATAGACGCAAAAATCCTCAACAAAATATTGGCAAACCGAATACAGCAATACATCAAAAAGATCATACACCACGATCAAGTGGGATTTATACCAGGGACACAGGGATGGTTCAACATCCGCAAATCAATCAACGTGATACACCACATTAACAAAATGAAGAATAAAAACCACATGATCATCTCAATCGATGCAGAGAAGGCATTCGACAAGATCCAGCATCCATTTATGATAAAAACTCTCAACAAAATGGGTATAGAAGGAAAGTACCTCAACATAATAAGGGCTATATATGACAAACTTACAGCAAACATCCTACTCAACGGGGAAAACCTGAAAGCCATTCCTTTGAGGACAGGAACAAGACAAGGGTGCCCACTCTCACCGCTCTTATTCAACATAGTACTGGAAGTTCTGGCCAGAGCAATTAGGCAAGAAAAAGGAATAAAAGGACTCCAAATAGGCAATGAAGAAGTGAAACTCTCACTATTTGCAGACGACATGATCCTATACATAGAAAACCCCAAAAATTCCATCAGAAAGCTACTAGAAACAATCAACAACTACAGTCAAGTGGCAGGGTATAAAATCAACTTACAAAAATCAATTGCATTTCTATACACTAACGATGAAACAACAGAAAGAGAACTCAAAAAGACAATCCCATTTACAATTGCAACAAAGAGAATAAAATATCTGGGAATAAATTTAACCAAGGAGGTCAAAGACCTATACAATGAAAACTATAAGACACTATTGAAAGAAATCGAGGAGGACATAAAGAAATGGAAAAATATTCCATGCACATGGATTGGAAGAATAAATATAGTTAAAATGTCCATTCTACCTAAAGCAATCTACAGATTCAATGCAATCCCAATCAGAATCCCAATGTCATTCTTCATGGTAATAGAACAAAAACTACTGAAATTCGTATGGTGCAACAAAAGAGGCCGAATACCTAAAGCAATTCTGAAAAAAAAGAACAAAGCTGGAGGCATCACAATCCCTGATTTCAAAATATACTATAAAGCTACAGTAATCAAAACAGCATGGTACTGGTACAAGAATAGACACACAGATCAATGGAACAGAATTGAAAGCCCAGAAATAAAACCACACACCTATGGACAGCTAATCTTCGACAAAGGAGCAAAGAACATACAATGGAGAGAGGGAAGTCTCTTCAGTAAATGGTGCTGGGAAAATTGGACAGCCACATGCAAAAGAATGAAAGTAGACCATCTCCTATCGCCATATACAAAAATCAATTCAAAATGGATCAAAGACCTGAAAGTGAGACCTGAAACTATAAAACTCCTGGAAGAAAATATAGGCAGTACACTAATTGAGATTGGACATAAAGGGATCCTTTCAGATTCCATGTCTACCCAGACAAGGGAAACAAAAGAAAAAATAAACAAGTGGGACCTCATCAGACTAAAGAGCTTCTACAAGGCAAATGAAACCAGGATCAAAATGAATAAACAACCCACCAGCTGGGAGAAAATATTTGCAAATCGTTTGTCTGACAAGGGATTAATCTCAGTAATATACAAAGATCTCATACAACTGAGCAACAAAAAAACAAACAACCCGATCAAAAAATGGGCAGAGGAGATGAACAGACATTTTTCCAAGGAAGAGATACAGATGGCCAATAGACACATGAAAAGATGTTCAACATCACTAATCATCAGGGAAATGCAAATCAAAACTACACTGAGATATCACCTTACACCGGTTAGAATGGCTATAATCACAAAGACAAATAACAACAAATGCTGGAGAGGTTGTGGAGAAACGGGGACCCTCATTCACTGCTGGTGGGAATGCAAACTGGTGCAGCCTCTATGGAAAACAGTATGGAGAGTCCTCAAAAAATTAAAAATAGAAATACTGTATGATCCAGCAATACCACTCTTGGGCATCTACCCAATGGACGTGAAATCAACCATCACAAGAGGCGTATGCACCGCTATGTTCATTGCAGCATTATTCACTATAGCCAAGAAGTGGAAGCAACCCAAGTGTCCCTCAACTGAAGACTGGTTAAAGAAGATGTGGTATATACATACAATGGAATACTACTCAGCCATAAGAAAAGACACAATTGTCCCATTTGCAACAACATGGAAGGACCTAGAGGGTATTATGTTAAGTGAAATAAGCCAGAGAGAGAAGGACAGACACTGCATGAACTCACTCATATATGGAATATAAGTGAACACACGGACAGAGAGAACTGATTGGTGGTTACCAAGGGGAAGGGGGGTGGGGGGGCACAAGGGGTGAAGGGTTACATCCACAAGGTGACGGACAAACAAAAATGTACAACTAAAACCCCACAGTGTTATAAACTAAGACATCAATAAAAAAAAAAAAGAAAGAAATACTTAGTGACTTCATAGGAAAAGGAGAAATGAAAAAGATATGCATGCCTAGACTGCTGGGAAATTGACATAGTCTGATTTTTTAGGCCATGGCAAGCAAGAAGATATGGGTTAAGAAATTGCCTCCATTGGTACAGAGATTCTGAGTTATTTTATATACCTCTACCTTCATATATATCATATTGATATTCGTGTACTTTTTATTGAAAATTGCACCACTTGACACATTACTGTTTTCTTGGTGATAATTTTGAAATAACAACTTTGAAAATCCATACAGTAAAGAAATGCCACTTCACTGGCTACAAAGATATGAAAAATGGTAACTAGTTGCCCTCATTTATTCATCCTCTAATTTACTGAATTAATGTGTATTGATCAGCCGCTCTGTTTCTGGCCTTACCTTAAGTATGGTCAATACAGCTCAGAACAAGGTCCCTGTTATCATGGAGTCTACGTTTCAGTGGGAGAGGCAGCTAGTAAATAAGTAGATAGACGATAGAGTATAATGTAGTGATAAGTGCTAGAAAGGAAGGAGAGCAGGATAAAGGGAATGCTGACAGGAGGGCTAGGAGAAAGTGACATTTAATAAATGGAAATAGGTAGGGACATTCCAGGTGGGCAGAAGAATAAGTGTAAGTGAATACTCTGAAGGGGGAATTAGTCTAACATGTCCAGAGCAGCTTAGAGGGCAGCTCAGCCGCAGAAAAGGGAGGGAGGGAAGCAGTGGTAGGTGATAAGGTTAGAGAGATGGACAGCGACCAGATGGGTGGGGACTTATGAGACACGGTATAGATATGGATTTCATCCTAAGTGTATCACTGAAGAGTTTCAATCAGGACCAGGATTTGATTAATTTTAACATGGCTGCTGTGCAAAGACAAAACTGTAGGGGATAGTGGGAGTGGGCAAAGCAGTCTGGAGACTACTGCAGGCATCCAGGCTAGAGATGATGTCGTTTGCACAAGTGTGTTAGCAATGCAGGCCAGGAGAAGTGGAAATTAAGACTATATTTTAAGGTGGAGAAAATAGGACTTGCCGATGGATTGAATGTGTGGAAGGAAAACAAGATCGAGGACAATCTATCTGCTTCTTTCAGTCTGTGTGGAAGAAACAGCAAGAACAACTTGAATGAACAGCACAACCGTTTACATTCAGACTGCAATTATTACAGAATTGCAAATAGAAGTAACTGGTAACAATCATACTGTTTCCATTCCCATGAAGCTTTTATTTCCAAACAGGTTTTTAACAAGATTTCCATTGATTTCTCCTTTTTCCATTCAATAATTTCCATATATTCTGCTTGCTTGAGAAGGAATCTCTGGGAAATTGAATCTACTAATATTAATTTTTCACTAGTCCATCTGGTTTCTTTTCTTCTGGCTAAAGTAATTTTTAAAATATTTGCTAAAGTGAACAATCTTAGTAATCTTTAATGCATTTCGCTTCTTGTTTTTCTTTAGCTGGGTGCCTCGCCTAATCAAATTTTCAGAAGGATATTGTGCTTGGCTTGTTAAAACTTGTAAGATTTTGAGTCATCTTGATTTATAGATTTTGATGTTTACAAAAACTGCTCAAGTGGAGAAAAATGCATGGTTTCTAATCATTTAGAATAGTGAAGTTCCTAAATGAAGGGAAAAAGTAAGGCATGAGGTTGTCTTCAGCCCTGATCTCAGAACTAAACTTGTGATTCACCTGTAATGAAAAGGTCATATAATATGGTGTATATGACAGTATGTGGCACCAGGAATCTGAGACTGTCCTCAGATGTATGATGTCCTGTTTATTCTATGCCAGAAACTTGGAGCTTGGCATTTTTAATCATACAGCTCAGCTGGACTAAGAGGAGAGAACCTAAAAAAGCATTTTGGTTTAAGCATGAAGACCTTTAAAACAATTTCAGCAATCATCTCAAAGCAAAGCAATGCTTCCAATATTAATGCAATCACATTTTGCAGCTACAGCCAAATCTCTGCGTATTGAATGGGTTTTTACTGCTCATCTCAAGTCAACCAGGGAATTAAGTATCAGGTTCCAGTTATTCAAACACGAATTCACTTCAAGTATTCCTGAAACCCTCCCTCTCTGTAGGTGAAAGTGCTAGATTTGATTTTCTAGGAAGTAAAATAGATTTTTCAAGTGACTCAATTCTATAGCAACAAACAAGGCTGCTATAACTTCACCTGGTGTCTCACTGCCCCTTTCAGCTGGTGAGAACTGCATTCCACAACCAGACAAAAGTTCTTTACCTTAGCACCACCCCCTCAAACCCCCACTGGTTGGTCTGGAGTTTGGCCAGTTCAGCCTTCCTCATCAGCTTCTCAAGCTTACTGACCTCACTGTAAGCCTCAAGTCTTTTAGGTGTTTGTTTCACTTGCCATGTTTCATAATTTCTCCCAAGATCTGCAAAGAAATTTTAAATTCATTAGGTAAGAGTAAGGCTTGCAAACAGAATTAATTTATCCAAAAAAAAGGTGCCTCAATAAAGGTTTTCTTGATGAAGAGAAATATAGTTCTGTGGGTCTGGATTACTCAAACTGTGTGAAAGTAGGATGGGAATAGAAGGAACAAGCTAAGGGAAATGTGAAGAGAAAGGAGGAAGAATTGTGACAAACACAAAGGGACAGGGATGTGGTGGGGAGAAAACGTCATGTGCTGCGTGTGTAAACATACGTGGCAAAAGTGAGTGTTGAGGGAAATCAGCACCAAAGAGTACGTTATTCTTCTTTCCTCACCAACATTTTATTGATATTCTGTATTCCTGGTGTGCACTTGAATAGTAATTGATAACGATTTATTTATTTATTAAAAGCACCCTACAGATATTCATCATTATGCGTATATTGTCAATTCACTGGATGACCTATTCATTTGAGTCCATTTGTACCATTATTATCTTCAAGAGAAGGAATGAAATAGGAATAAATATATTTGTTTAGTTGTCATTTAATGATTTTAAACTGTGCTAAAATATCATTTTCCTTATATGTCTCACTTTAGGAAAAATTCTAAATGAAAATTTGATCCTGTATATTAGAGGGAAAAAAGTTTTCTTGATTTAAAAAAAATAATTCAATATACAGTTTTTAAAATTGAATAGGAAATAAGATTCCTCAACACATTAATTATGATTTCTCATAATTAAACACATATTCTTCAAGGATGTTTTCTGTCATTTTCTCCTCTCTCAGCTCTCTCTAGGCAATGTCATTCATCTTCACAACTTTAACTCTCACTTTGTAATAGGTAATTTAAATCTCTCCAGGCCCTGAGCTCTAAACATAAACCTAGAACTGCAGTCTCCCTCCCTCCTTAAATCAATGTTGTGAATTTCTGCAATATTCTTCTACAAGACAATCTGATGGCATCACCCTTCTGTTTAAAAAATGAAACTCATAATAAATCATTATTATGAAAGATTATTAAATCTAAACTCTTCTTTTTATTAGTCAAGATTTTTCAAGTTTTGCTCTCAGGCTATCTTTTAAAATTTATTTCTACCACTACCTTTTATGTATGCTATATTCCACATAATCTGATCTTGCCATTTGTCATAGACATCTTGCAATTTTTCTCTCTATGCCTGATTGCCTTTACTCCCTAGGGCAGCCTTGGAGATGTACCATTCAGATCTCTTTAAGAAAAACTGCTCCAGGAAGCAGGGTTAACTGATAGCCTGCAGCAGCCAGCCCTGTGAATGCTGAGGCCACACTTCTCCTTGGCTACTCCCGGTCAGTGAGTGAGTGCAGCAGGTTATGAGTACTGGCCCATTCCTGCCCTATGCAGTATTTCCCAAACAGGCAACTTTGGTTTAAGAACCTCATCTTGCCTGAGACTTTCTCAGAACTATGCTCTCGTCTGAGCTCTTCCTACTCACTGTTTCCTTCCCTCTCTCCTTTCAAAAGAGACAGAACTGCAGCATGATCTGAGGCTTTCCCTGGGTACTCTTGCATCTACACTCTTTATTCTTCATGAGTATTTCCCCTAATAATTCTCTAGCATGAGTAGTCCCATATTGGTGTTTGCTTCTCGAAAGATCCTTTTCTCATCCTTCAAGATCAAATTCAAATGCAATTCATCATCACTTCTCCAGTTAACTATCTGAGAGTACGTCATTTTCCCTGATAGCTCATATCTTTCATTGCTCTTTTCATGGTATTTTGCTTCTTTTAAAATTTTTGACTAGGACATGTTTGAATACTAAGGTAAAATTAACTATTGTTTGTAATCACTTAAAGGCAACTATCCCTCTTAGAAGAAGAGGGTAAACACATAGGCCAAGATTTAGAAAGAGGATTGGTGAGTTTGGCTTGAAAAAACCTCAGTAAGCATAAAACTAATTTGAATATCATAACCATTCATTCACATTTAATATTCTCCTGTATGATATATTATGGTATGATTACCTATAAAATATTTTTAATTTAGTCTTCATGGAAAATTGGCATTCCAGGGATCAGTAACAAATCAATCCTGTGGATTCCCATTCTCTTTGCACACATCAGTGTAGTCCTGGCAGAATGTATGCTCTACTTTGAGATGGACAACACCAGATGATAATCACTTTGGACATTCAGATTCATATGAAGATCTTTTCTCTTTGTCTCTTTGTCTCTTTTTTTCCTTTTTTCTCCTTTCTCTTTCCTACCACAGTTTATCACTCTATCCTTGTCTCCTTTTTCTTCTTCCGTTACTCTCTCTCACTTTTATCACTTTGAGATAAAATGCAACATAGCATGCAAAGAGCTCAAATGGAAGCATGAATATGTGCCATTAGAGCACTGTGGACAAGGAGATTATTTCTGAACATATGACTTGAGAAGGTGAGCTGTGAGCTGTCTTAAAGGAAAAGTAAAAAGGAGTAGAAAATTTCTAGGCGAAAGTAACATTTACACTGATAGAGATGAACAAAAGCCATGATCATTGCTGGTGCTGGTGAAGACTTTCGTACGTAGGTGGAGTTTAAGTTGCAAAGAATAAGGGATAGATTTTGGTGTCATAATAATGCATTTGAAAATTTTTCCTGATGGCAATAGTGAACTGATGGATATTTTTAAGTTGAGACTTAACCAGTTTTGGATTTAGAGAAGGTAATTGATGATGAGTTAAAGGTGGACTGGAGGAGAGGGCCTGAATAATGCCTAGCATAATGTATATACTATACTAATATATATTTGTTGGATAAATACTGAATATATGCATGAATGGATGCACAGTCTATTGATTAAGGAAGTTATTGGCACCCATTGAAATGCTTAACTCCTGTAGAGGAGAACTCTACCATTCAGATATTTCCAAATTTTGCAAAATGTTTGCTTGGTTGTTATCTAGGCTTGGAAATTAGTTTGTAAATTTAAGACAATTACTAATTCATGAAATGTGGACACTTTTCATAGATAGTTTAGCAGTGGTTTTAAGAATGGAATAATCATGGAGTGTGGATCAAGTAGGGACATTTTTATGGCTCAGTGTCAGTAAGGGAACCTGTTAACCCACATGAGAGGATCTGTTTATAGTCAAGTCTAGCTGTGGCCTAGCAGGAACTATTCACAGAGAAATTTGGAGGACTTCTTAATGTTACCATTAAAATCTGAGACAAAAGTTAGCAGCAGTATTAGTAAGGAATCCTCAAAGAAGTTGCTTGAAGTCCTACCATTCCAGCACAATTTCCTGGGCCACTCATGTGTTACTGTTATGCATTTCAGAACACCTGGAGCTCCACGTGAGAATGTGACTTCAGGCCTGGGTGCCAGGGCCTCTCCATTAGATGCGGGTGCTACCTCATGGTGCCGTATTGGTAGCCAGTGATGGCTATCATTCCTTTTTCACCTGCTAAGTGCCCATCAGCCTCCTTGTTAGGTGGGTGCTTAGCAAATATTTTTATTTGAGCTTCACATAACTCTGTTAAATATCTATTTTTACTCCCATTTTATATGCAATGCAATTATAGTTCAAAAAGGTTAAATAACTTGTCAGTTATCACAGAGCGAGAAAGAGGCAGAAAAGGCAATAAAAACCCAGGTCTGACCAACTCCAAGTGTCTTTCTTTTGGAGCATTCTCACAATGCAATAATTCTGTAGTTAAAAGGTGTAAACATCAAACCTTGGGAGTAAAAGATATGCACCTCTTGGCACATAGGGTAAAGCATGACAGTGTGAGCTGTATCCCACCACTCAAGATCTAAAATATTAAATTAATTTAATAAAATCTATAACAATTCTTCTTACTTTCCTACTTTGTCTATCATTCCCCAATCACACCCAAAACACATAGATACTCTACATTCCAATAAGGACATGATTTAAAACTCAGAATTCTTTAAATTCTTTAAATGGTAACCTCATATCCCAATATGTAGGAAGACTTTCAGAAAAGCATATGGAAATTTATTTAACTGCTTTAACATCTCCTGCCTTCTGCAAAGTAAAGAAAAATATACTTTGCTTTTAAAAAGCATGATGACAGATTAATGCTTCATAGATGACAAAAAGGTAAATACTTCTTTAAGACTATTTTGAAGCTGAGAAGAGAGGCTATTATTTAGAAGCTTAAAAGAATGTTACAAAGATAATTTGCATATTTGCAAAGTAAAATCAAAAATTTTATTTTCCAAGAATGTCATTTTAATTGAATAGAGCATCAAGATGTTACAAGTACAAACCACTGTTCTGGATAAGCTCTGCAACTGGAAATTAGGAGTGTAGAGGTCAGCTGCAAGATGATTAATTGATGATAAATAAATGATTTTATTCGTATCGGAGTTCACATCCTATTAAAATGTATTGAGAGTCATACTTGCCATTTGCTTTTGCTTCCCACCGATAGCAAGGACAAGAAGATTTATTCAATGATTCATTCAACTTATATTTATTAAGTGCTTATCATGTGCCAGGCACTGTTCTGGGTCAGCACTGTGGGTAAAGCAATGAACATGAGAGAAAAATCGTTGACCTCTTGTGGCTTACATTCTAGCAAGAAGAGACAGAAAAATTTTTATATCAATATATAATATGATAGGTAGAGATAAGTGCCATGGAGTAAGGAGGAGAGAGAGTGTCAGGAGTGGGTGCCATTCTATATAAGATAGACAAGGTGAGCTTCTTTGATAAGGTGAAATTTGAACAGAGGCCTAGAGTAGGTGAAGAAGCAAACCATGCAAATATCCGAGAAGTATGTTCCAAGCAGAAAGAACAGCAAGTGCAAAGACCCTGAGTCCTTAGTGAGTTCAAGAAACAGCAAGGAAGTCAAGTGTGGCTTGAACACAATAAATAAGGGAGTATGGTAAGCATGAAGTTTATTAATGGCCAAATCACTTATATCCTTGTAGACCATTGCAGGAGCTTTGGCTTTTTCTCTGAGTTAGATGAGAAGCCAACAGAGGGCTTTGAGCAAAGGGTTGACACGATCTGAATTATGTTTTAAAAGGCTTTCAGACTACTACTTTGTGGAGAATAAATTACAGGGGAGCAGAGACACCAGGGAAGAGGCTATTGCAGTAACCCATATTATAGTTATAATGTGCTAGGCTAGGCTAAGAGTCAAGGTGGTGAGAAGTGGTTGGATTCTAGATATATTTTAAGGACAGGGCCAATGACATTTACTGATATAGTCAGTGTTAGGGACGAATAACAGAAAGAAAACAATCTAGGATGACAGTAAGAATTTTGGACTGAGAACCTAGTTGAAAGGAGTTTCTATTTTCTAACATGAGAAGACGATGTTGAAGGTGGAAATATCAGGGCTCAAAATGTTGGGCATTTTAAGTTTGAGTCATGTATTATATGCACCCAAGTGGAGATGTTAACTACACAGTTAGACATGTGAGTCTGGAGTTCAGGGGAAGTCCACACTGGAAGTATGAATTTGGAAGTAATCAGCAAAAATGGTATTTCAGAGCATGATATGAAATAAGGTCATAAAGAGGGTAAATGTAATATACACTTTCGTGTCTAATTTCTTGTAAAGTTGCTAATATTTAATAATTGGTTTTAATAATATACTCATAAAAGTTACTTTTTATATTCAAACATTTTTACTTCTATATATCTTAGCTTACTGAATGAATTTTAAGCTCCTTTATGATAGTGTGATGCCTTAATTAGTTTGCATCTTCCCATAACGTTTGGTAAAATTCTTAATATGAATTTCAATAAATGTATTGAATTCACAGATTTATGGATATAAAAAAATCAAAATAAGAACCTAGATCCTTTATGATGATAGACCTATAGCTTGTGCTCTTATTAAAATACAAATTTAAAAATATGATCTCACCTGTACTCTAGAAGTTTCATATTTCTTATACTCCCTCACAGATTCTGTTTAAAAACAGAAGAATTCAGTTTTGTGGTAGAATTACAGTTGCTGGGGCACTGAACTACTGTTGCTGCTATCACAATTATAATAATATGTTGAACACCTATAATGTGTTATTTGATATGCATCGTTTCTAACTTTATAACAATCCTACAAGAAAAGATGTATTATGCCCATTTTACCATTTTAAATCTGAAGACTAAGAACAAAAGAAGGTAAATTATGTGTGAAGGATTATGGACTAACAATTGCTGAGCCTGGATTTAAACACAGATCTGTTTGACTTAAGAGAACAGAATTTTATTTCTATTCTACCATGACTCTTATCTAGCAGTCTATATATAAAACATACACTAATAGATGTGTGAGACT
This sequence comes from Tapirus indicus, assembly GCA_031878705.1. Classification (NCBI taxonomy): domain Eukaryota; kingdom Metazoa; phylum Chordata; class Mammalia; order Perissodactyla; family Tapiridae; genus Tapirus; species Tapirus indicus. Next base: position 48,000,735 of record CM062925.1, read on the forward strand.
GAGATATAATAGAAAACACATTCATTTTGATGAAATTCAAGAGAGAAAAAGAAAAAAAAAGAAATTTAGCCTTATAGAACATGTAGAATATTGTCTTGATTCTTGCCAGCATGAGAAGAGAAGCAGGGTGAGGAATTTTCCCTTTGTTCCTCAAAATTTCGTAGACATTCTTCCATTACATAATAGCCAGGTTTAGAAAGTCATGTCAGGTCTTTACTTTTATGGCTCACATTCCAGATATTGATTTAACATTTGCCAAGCATCTACTATGTGCCACCTCCGGTGCTGAAAGCTGAAAGCACAAAGATAATTCATGGCCTCTGTTTGCAAGGAGCTTCTTGTTTATTGAGGGAGACAAATGAGTAACAAAAATTGGAATAAGCTGAGATAAATGCTTGTGTAGGAGGCATACACAGTTACTTTATTACATAGTAGAGAGAACTAACACACTTCCTTGAGAATGTGATGCCTGAGCTGAATCTTGAAGGATGAAAAGTATTAGCCAGGGAGGAAAAGTACTCCTGGAACAGGGATGGCACAACCAAAAACCTTCTCAGGGAACTATAAGCAGCTTACTTGGCTGGACCAGACATGTGAAATTTGGAAGGGTGGGAGTGAGGGGGAAGGGAGCTGGTGAGTATTCAGAAAAGGGACTGGACAGGCAAATAGGTGATAGATCATGAAAGTCTATGTAATTTATGTTAAGGAATCAGGACTTTGGCTTTCAAAGATTTCTAGCTTGAGAATGGCGTGATAAGATTCACAGTTTAGAAAACCAACTGGCTATAGTGTGTAGAATTTATTGAAGAAAGGACAAGGTCATTCATCAACAGGAAGACAAAATACAGTTTGTTGCAGTAATCCGGGTGAGCAAAGATGATGGTCTGTAGCAAAGGAAACAGAGAGACACGTAAAGCTTGATCAGAATTGTTGACTGAGCGGGCATGAGAGAAAGGATATGCCCCAGTTTCTAGGATTTGGAGTAAGGTAGTGCCATGCTCTGAAATGGCAAGTCAGGAAAAAGAGCCATTTGGGACAAGGATAGTTGGATAATAGTGAGTTTACTTTTTGATGTGTTGATATTGAGGAACACATGAGGTTGGTTGCATAGGGCCAGTGGCAGTTGTATATGTTAGCCTGAAGCTCAGAAGAGAGATCTGGGTTAGTGATATAAACTTGAGAGTCACAAGTATTTAGATGGCAATTGAAACTTTGAGGGTAGATGAGATCACCTCCTAAGTATGATGTAGGATCACCTTCTCTAAGAAGAGCAGAAAAAGAATAGCAAAGAAGTGTAGGGAAGGGAAGAAAAGGAAAGAGAGGAGAAGGATAGGATGTTAGGAAGTCCCAATGTTGAAGCAGCAGGCTAGGTGCCTGAGAAGGGGTTTTAGGAGGATATATTCAAAGACTCAAAGCAAAATGGGAAAGTGTGTTGGAGAATCTACAGAGGAAATTATTTCAAAAAGATTAAAAGGAAGATTAGAGATATATCATTCGAAGATACATTGGTAAGTTCCTCAGCCTCAGGCTACATGAACCCATCCTTGAGAGCTGATAAAATGTGACATTTACTCTCTAATAAATTATAAATGCAATGAAATCTATGCGGAGGATGGCAAGTAGAGGAATACTTACTACAAAGATAGTTTGGCTGAATTCAGTAAGCCTCTGAAACAATTTGAATATCATGAATTTAAAGTTTCAAACCAATTTGTATTTAATGGAGCACTGGGCTACCAGTTTAGTTCTGGCAGTTTCCACTTCTACCAGAACATTTTTCCATTGTGACATTGCTCATTGCTCTCAGGTTGGCAAAATTTTAAACCTCCACATTTTCACTTAGAAATATTCTAATATTTAAATGGTATTCTTATATCAGAAATGGACTCACAGATGAAGGTACCATTAAACAGGCACAAATTTTTAGGGCACCTTAACTTCTCCTGCTTGATTTCATGTTTTCAAAGACTTTTACATATGCTTTCTCTTTCTCAGTGCTAGGGGGACCAGCTGTCCCAGACTGTTCAGAATTTAACACTGAAAGTCCAGCGTCCTGGGCAACCACTCAGTCCCAAGAAAATCAGGAAAGTTCATCACCCTAGCAAGTGCTGATAAGCTATACCATAACAGGAAATACTGTGCCTAAAAGATAAAGATCTGTACTGACCACTCAATTGAGTGAGCAGAAAATTAACACCAAAAAGTAATCCTCCATAAAGAAAATCAAGCTAAAAACAAGTGAATGAAAAAAGGATTTCAAAATAAAATGTTGAGCACCAATCACGCAATCAAGCTATTGTTAATTATGCCAAGTATTTGTACAAGAAAAAGTAAGACAAGTAGAGGGTTCTTTTTCCAAATGGGCAGAATAACAAAGCAGAGACAAGATCCAGCAGGGTGTTTAGATTAATCTTTCATTTGTAATATACACTGTTTTTGTTATTCTTTTTCAGCTGTTGGTGTCTTAAATGATCGTTTTAATTCTCATGTTAAATGGCTATTTAATCTTTATAATTCCCTTTAAATCTGTCAAGTGTTTCAAATTATTTTATTAGTTTTTCCTGTTTCAACTCATATTCTAGGTGAGATATCAGAAAAAAATGGTGATATGATCTTCCTCAGGTCACCAGGAACATGGTCCCAGGTGCTGCTGATGAGATGGCAAGATAAAGAAAGCTAAATAAAAACAGCTCTCTTTCCTTGGAGGCTGTGAAGACTATAATATTTTCATTATGATAACGAACAAATAGATCTTTTCCAAGTATTCATAACCTCTCAAGACCTGCCAATAAATATCAAACTAACATTATAAGCAGCTAAATAGTTTTTGTTAAAAGATATTCAGAATTTTCAATGAGTAGAAAATATCTTCTGAATCATTACATATCAATAATTTCATCTGATTCCTTTTACATCTATAAAATAACCCATAAGTCCATGGTTCCTTAGCCTCCCTGAATGAGTGGCCTTCCTTATTAAATATTAGACCTCACAATAAATATTACAAAGTACAGTCATATTTTTCATTTCTAAAATCTGCAGCTAAATAGAGTTTTTTTCAAAAACGTTCTTTCTGAATGTTCATCTCTGAATCCTGACCATGGAGTGAGATTCGTTGTCTTCTAAATTGGAAAGCCTAAATAATGTGCTTACAAATTGCTTTTCTCCAGCAGCTTGAACAACTGCCCAAATTTAATTTATCCCCCTTAAGTACAAATTTCTAGAATTAGCATCCAAAATTTAGTCTCCTGTTAATACAACTAATTAGACAAAACGCATACCAGAGCTGTAGGACAAAAACTATTAGAAGTGAAACTGCATTTCTATTTCAAGTCCTCCCAAATAAACTAAATTGTCATTATTTTCATTTCCATCTTCCCTGTGTTAAATCTGAGCTAATTTAATTTCTTGTGGTCAGGTTTTAATTTATCTTTTTGCTCTACAATCTTTATTCTTCATTTACATCTTCGCTCACACTGGGTTGCAGAGAAGTAGCTAAACAATGAAAATCTAATATTTGGAACAGTTTCAAAGATAATTTCCAAGTACTAATTTATTTACCATTTACTGAACACATATTTTTGGCACTGGGGATACATTGGTAAATAGAGATAGTGAAATCTTTCTTCTCATTTTACTTACATTCTCATGCATTCAGGAGTGGAGGGGTAAACAATAAAAAGCAAACAATTAAATGAACATACGGATTACAAATAAGTAATCTGAAGAAAATAAATTTGAATCTGTGATAAAGAGAGGATGAGAACCACTGGATTGGTTGGTTAGGAAGACTGATACCTGAAATGTTGGAAGGAACTAGTCATGCATCAAACAATGTGGCTGGAGAATTCCAGATAGAGAGAAGAACAAGTAAGCCACTACTAACTTTAGAACAACACTTTTGTGTTTTAGAAATAGAAAAAAAGAGAGAGACCAGGATAATAATGTGATGATGAGAAGATAAGAGATGAACCAGAATGGAAGTTGAGGAAGAGGAGAAATATTCAGGAACCACATTGTTTTAGCACTTACACGTTATATTAAGGACTTGGACTTTATTTCTAGAGCAGTGCAGAGTCATTGGTAGGAGGCAGCAGAGAGTCCTAAGGAAAAGAATGACAAGAAATAATTCAGATTTTAGTGATCACTCCCAGTTGCTGCTTGGACAGTGGATTCTAGAGGAGCAAAAGGGGCAGCAAGAAGACAGTTGGGTAGATATTTTAATAGCCCAGACAAAGATAACTGTGGATAGAACTGGGATGCTTTTAGTGAAAACTGAGAAAACCAGTCAGACTCAATATTTTTTCTCTTTTTTTGAAGGCTAAACCTATAGAATTTGTTGTTGAATTGGATATGGGCGATGATAAATAAGAAGGAATCAAGGATTATTCTTGCTTTTCTACCTCAGCAGCTGGGTGGAGAGTTGGCTTATCAACAGAGATAGGAAAGTTAGATAGAGAGGAGAGAAACAGGATTTCTGCCTTGGGCCCTTTCCATGTGGGCCACCTAGGAGACATCTAAGTGGAGGTGTCAAGTAAGCAGTTGGCTACATAATTTCTCACTTCAGTGAAGAAGTCTGGGTTGGTGTTATATAAAGAAGAGCTAAGAGAAGAAAATGTTTCAAGTTGGAAGGAGTGAACAACTTCTTGAAATTCTGCTGAAAGGGGAAACGGGCACAGAGAAATAAGCACTTTGGAAACATTGATTATCCTAACGAGCATTTTCAGTGGGTGATGGGGATGCAATCTTGACTAGAGTGGACAGAGGCAAGAAAAGAGTTTGAGGAAGAAGAGATAGTGACCACTGTGGTTTTCACTTGTGGTTTCCGGACACTGGGGGCCTTTTCAAGTGCTTATTGATAATTTATATATTTTCTTTTGTGAAGGATCTATTCAAATCTTATGCCCATTTTGAGGGCTTGTTTTTCTTTTTATTACTGAGGAGTAGGAGTTCTTTACACATTCTAGATATGAGTTCTTGATGAGATATAGGTTTTGCAAATATTTTTTCCCGCCTATGATTTGCTTTTTTATTTCATTAATGGGGTCCTTTAAAAAGCAAAATATTTTAATTTTGATAAAGTCCAATCTATCAAATTTTTTCCTTTTATAGTTAGTACTTTTTGTTAGAACTGTCTAAAAAATCCTTGCTTACCCTTAGTTCATGAAAATAATCTCCTGTTTTCTTCTAGGAGCTGTATGGTTTTAATTTCTATATACATATATATATGTATGTGTGTGTATATATATATATATAGTGTGTACATACATATTCCATTCATCTCTGCTAGTTGTGTCTGTTTTTTTAATCTGTCAGCTTATTTATCTGCTTTTACAATCTATATGTTCTTTTTTGTTACTTATGCCTGTAATACCTATGTTTTGCAGCACTAAGACTGCTTTATTTTCAAACTTTTTATGTGTCATATGGGCAACATATTGTTAGAGCTTGATTTCATCCATTCATGGGAGACTGTCTTTTAATTGGTGGGTTTAATCTTTTTATATATATTTTAATAGCATGATATTGGTACTTTTTACATGGTCTTATTTTACATTTATGTATTTTCTTATTCATTCTTTTTTTCTCCTTTTCTGATTTCTATTGGATAGAGTTATTTTCTGTTGGTTTAATACTTATATATACTATTTTTCCTCTATGTTGGCTGTCTTTAACATAAATATATGATCATATTTATTTACTCACATTTATTTCTTAAAATTATCAATATCTGTATTGTCTCCCTAACAAGAAATATCCTGTACTCACTCTCTTGTCTTTTTGGTCTCCAAAGCCTCATGTTTATAATGTCTACAATTCTAGTTCTAGACTACTAGGAATATGTGTTCTCTTTATTTCTTTTATTTGGTCTTAGTTTTGTTTATTTGCTTGTTCACTTGTTGTTTGGTGCAATAGAATAATAAGCTTCACCAAGACTTTTTTTTTTGCTGAGGGTAGATTTGCCCTACGCTAACAGCCGTGCCAGTGTTCCTCTATTTTTTAGTATGTGGGCCACGAACACAGCATGACTGCTAACAGAACAGTGTAGGTCCATGCCCGGGAACGGGCCCCAGGCCACCGAAGTGGAGCATGCCAAACTAGTATGCAATATTGTCAACATTTTGGTTCCTACTAGGTTTTTAGTAGGAACTTAATATTTATTTTATATTTACTTAATATTTCCCAAGGTTATATCTCATGGTACATCATAATTCAGGTAATGTAAAGAAAATGGAACTATTCATATTTAAACTTTTGCAGCAATCAATATTAATGAAAATATTTTCCATTTGCCTTAGTTCAAATTAATGAAAGCATCAATATACTTGACTCTCTTCAAATGTTAAAACAAATATATTACCTAAATATTATCATTTCAGCTTAACATGAAATTGGAGAAAGTTCAAAGGATTGTAAGAGCTAAATAGATGCATAACAGCATAGTATGTGGATTTATGTTAATCCTGAGGATGCAGCATGTATGCCCAAATATAAAAATGAATTTTTTGCCATATATGTCAGAAAATTAGAAAAATACAAATACCCGAGTCCTTAAAAAGATCTCTTTATAAATAGCTTAAATTTAAAACACTGACCAAACCAAAAGTTGGTGAAAATATGGGGCAACTGGACCTCTCATGGGAATGTAAATGGCACAATCACTTGGAAAATGATTTGGTACTTTTTTTTACAAAGTTATACGTATACCTACCACATGACTCAGCCATTCCACTCCTAGAGAAATAAAAGAATATGTCCATATAAAGACTTGTACATGAATGTTTATAAAACTTTATTTTTAATCATTAAGATTTAGAAACAACCCAAATATCATCACCAGGTGAATGGATAAACAAATTGTGATATATCCATACAATGGAATAATATTTAAAAATAAAGAATGAATTGTCGATGTGTGCAATAACATAGATGAATCTCAAAATAATGATGCTGCATGAAAGAAGCCAGATAAAGAACAATCCATACTGTGTGGTTCCATTTATATAAAATTCCAGAAAATGCAAATTAATCTTTAGTGACACAAAGCAGATTAGTGGATGCCTGGGGATGGGAGGGGGGAAGGAGGAGAGGGAGGGCAGGATTAGATGTATGCATCTATCAAAAATCATAAATTGTACACCTTAAATATGAGTAGTTTATCATATATTTTCAATTGTAACCTCAAAAATCTGTTGGATTAAAGACCAAAATGAGAGAAAGAGTTTTAACATTTAAATAAATGACATAAAAATATTTTTGTGGTTTTAGGATTTTTAAAAGGAAATATGCAAAATATAATCACAAAAATGAAAGCTGGAAATTTTGACTTTATTATATTTTTAATTGTAGAATAGAACTCACAATAAACTAAGGCACAGACTGAGAAAACAGAAAGCTTATTTCTAGGATAAAGAAGTTCTACAATGAATTGAAAAAAATAAAACCTAATTTGAAAATGGCACAGGATATGAGTAGGCAATTCACAGAGTAGGAATCAAGAGTGTTTAAGAAAATGCTGAAAAGATGCTCATTCTCAATGGTAACCATGGTAATGGTAATTAAAATGATCATGAGTTACTATTTGTACATCAGAGACTAATAAGAATTTTTAAATTCTCATAAAATGAAACAATGGCAAAGATGGGAGAAACATGAAATGCATACATTGCTGGTGATTTGTTTAACTATTTTCAAGTTATTGATGTATCTTTTAAATTTGAAGACTCACATTCTTTACAACTTAGCAAAGCCACTACTGGGTATGTGCCCTAGCATAATGCTAACATAAGTTCACAGTAGACAAGCACTGCATTGTTCTTTGCACTATTCTTTGCAGTACTGAAAATTGTAAGCAGGCCAATTATCCATCAAATGGGAATGAATAAACTTTTCTTATGATGTAGTACTACACATTAGATTAAATCAGTGGTTCTCAACCAGGGGGTAATTTTGCCCTCCAGGGGACATTGGCAATGTCTAGAGACGTTGGTTTTCACAACTGTGGATGAAGGGTGCTCTATTGCTCTTGTTACCAGTAAGGGTGAGCATCTTTTCAGTAAATAGAAGCCAGGGATGCTGCCAAACATCCTAAAATGGATAGCACAGCCCCCCACAACAAAGAATTATCCCTCCCCAAATGTCAATAATGCCAAGGTTGAGAAACTCTGGTTCAAGTGAATAATCTACATTTATATGTATCAATATGACTGTATCACAAAAGCATAATATTAAGCACAAGAGACTAATGGTAAAAATATAGATAATATTATTATATACAAATTTCAAAAAGCCAGCAAATCAACACTATATATCATTTATAATAACATATGTTTGTCATAACTTTTTTAAAACATTCACGGAGGGGGCCAGCCTGGTGGTGTAGTGGTTAAGTTCACAAGTTCTGCTTCAGCAGCCTGTGGTTTGCAGGTTTGGATCCTGGGCACAGACCTACGCACATCTTATCAAATCAAGCTGTGACAGGCATCCCACATATAAAGTAGAGGAAGATGGGCACGGATGCTAGCCCAGGGCCAGTCTTTCTCAGCAAAAAGAGGAGGATTAGCAATGGATGTTAGCTCAGGGCTGGTCTTCCTCACACACACACAAAAAAAACATTCATGGAAATGATACACATTGACATTAGTAGTGGCTTATTTGAGGAAGGTGGGAGAGTAAAAGAATGTTAGTGACATTTAGCTATTTATGTCTTTAAAAATAAATAATGTAGGGCCAGCCCATGGTGTAGTGTTTAAATTCAGCACACTCCACTTCGATGGCCCTGGTTCGCGGGTTCGGATCTCAGGCATAGATCCACACCACGTGTCAAGCCATGCTGTGGCAACGACCCACATACGAAATAGAGGAAGATTGGCACAGATGTTAGCTCAGGGCTAAGGTTCCTCCAGCAAAAAAAAAAAGAGGAAGATTGGCAACAAATGTTAGAGTGAATCTTCCTCACCAAAAAATAATAAGTATCTCTGGCTAATATGACAAAATATCCATTTTTGTTAAATATGGGTGATGAGTCCTTGGAATGTAATTATAAAATAGTCTGTATCTTTAGTAGTTTTAAAATCTTTATAATACTATTTCTATTGTTAAAAAATAAAGACCTATTCATTGAATTCATGAGCTAATTTAAAAAAAACTCTGAAAAAGTACCAGGGAAAAGAAATAGATTAAAACAGACGTAAAAGAATCAGAAAAAATTTTTTTCTATACTCAAACAGTAAAATCATTAAATAAAGCCAAGATCATAATTTTAGAAAAATGGAAATAAAAAAGTTCTGTTAAGCTTAATCAAGAAAAAAGGAGAAAAGATAAATTAATGATAGCTGTAAAAAGGAACTATAACACCAAAATGGTAGAGGGAGATTATGGCAATAAAAACACCTACCACGAAAATAAAAAGGCAAAGAATATGAACAATTAACAAAAGAGAAAATAAATATGCTGACAATGTTAGCTCAATGATGGAGCAAGAAAAATGTCAGTAAACTATAGCATGCATTCAATAAATAATTGAAAAGTATATACCAAGCAACTAAATGTTATACAGTCACTAAAAATGTTGTAATGGTTAAGGACAATTTTTTTAATACAGGGAAAATATAACATTAAAAAATAAAAAATACAGCATGATATTAAGTATTTAAAATAATTGTATACAAAAAAAAGTAAAAAGCAAATATGCCTAAGTGCTAACTCATTTTACCCGCAATGGATTGGACCATGAGTACTCTTTCCCCCTCTGCTTCTTTATAAGTTTTTGTACTATGAATATTTTACTGTATTCAAGGAAAAGTTTTAAGCTATATTATCAGCCCTGCCTGTGCAACATAAAGTCTTATTATTGCCGTTAATTTTTTATTATTTTTATTCTGAATTGTATAAAATCATTAAACTAATTATAGCATAATATTTGGTGGGAAGACCTGTATGATTCAAACTCATTGTGTGATTCAGATGTTTATCTGTGAAATGATGTCCCCAAATTAACAACAAAATATATGACATGTTCACTACAAAACATAATTAGTGTAAATAATGGAAAGTTCATCTTTCAGGACAGAGAACCGCTTGTATTGAGCAGGAAATGGGCACTAGTACTCTGTGGGACTAGCTTAAAAACCCTATCATTGAAATGAACACTCCTACTCAGTGACTCAACCAGCTGTAATGAACTGTGTAATCACAGCTGGAGATCACTGGCATGAAGACCAGCGATACTGCCGAAGCTATTTTGAGGCAATAGCAAACTGCTGTTCTGTGAGTGTTAAGGTTCTACCTATTTCGTACTAAAGTTCCATAATCCTGAGAAATAGAGTTGGACAATAGACAAAAATAATGCTACTTTATGGCAAATCCAGTGTGACTCACTAGAAGATATGACATGTATTTATCATTCTTTATTCTGGAAAATTTTCCATCATTAAAAATTGAGTATAGATAAAAAATTTCCCAGTTTATTGGAACTATTACAATCAGTTACGTAATATGAACATGTGCATCTATTCAAAACCAGTCAACCATTTGCTCCTTCAGAAAGTGTTCTCCCCTCGATTTTTTGGCCCTGGCTTATCGTCATTCTTTTTTCTTGTCATCAGACTGCATTAGTTTCCTTCACTGTACCCTCTTCTTCTGGCAATCTGATAATATGTATATCTCTCCCCCAATGAAAAGCATATTTTTTTGCCACCCTTCTTTTTTCTTCGCATTGTTTCAACTGTTATCTCTAGACTTTATAAATATTGACTGGACTTTTACAATGTTCCAAAGATTATTCTAAGTGCTTTATATGTACTATCAGTTTTATTCTCTCATTTAACCCTCCCGACAATCTTATGAGGTAAGTATAATTATTTCTTCCCTTTTAAGTGAAGAAACTGAGGCACAGAGAGATTAACTTACTTGTCCAGGGTTGCGTAGGTGGTTATAAGTGATAGAGTTGAGTTTAACAAAGATACAAAACTATGGAGCAGAAACCTGCTAGTGGCAAAGATGGGATTTTTTTCTACCTGATTCCATGATTCTGATGTCCATACTAATTAGCAGATTTTCTGTTTACAAAAAAAAAAAAAAAAAAAAAAAACACTGCAGAAGGATGTTTCTTTTGATGCATTTGATCACCTTATTTCCTATGGGTTGCCATATGCTTAGGCCACAGTTCTGAAGTCAAGATCCTTAAGCTGGTTCAACAGGGTCACTTCAGTTTATGACTTGACCTGATGCACCATCTCTAATATCCTTTATCATAGATGCAGTAACAATCTTTGCCGTCACTATAGTGATTTAGGGTTAATAGGCCTAACCCATACTCTACTTAGTCGAAGAATAGCCACAGTGTGTGATATCAGTCACTTATGATCCATGTATTATACATTCTAATTTTATCCTTTCAAATTTGCAGGAGTTACCCATTTTCTAGAATTTAACTTCCAAATGCCTACTTAGTCTGACTGTTATCCTTAGGATGACTGTGCTAAATACTAATAGAAGGAAAGCAAGATGTAGACAAGAACACTTCTGTCTGTAGGCCTTTTTTCTTCCCCAAAACTTAGTATGATATGTCTTTTCCACTTTAGCCATCCTGACAGGTATGCATTTGTATCATATTGTGATTTAAATTTTCATTTGGCTAATAACTAATGAGGTCAAACACTTCTCACGTGCTTATTGCCATTTATATGTCTTTTTATAAAATGTCTGTTTCAAACTTTTGTCCATTGGGTTGTTTGACTTATGGATTTGCAGTAATTTTTACATATTCTGGGCATGATACATATATTCTGGATATGATAAATAATTCAAACATCTTTTCCCATCCTGTGGCTTGCCTTTTCACTCTCTTAAGAGTGTCTTTTGATACCATTAAGTTCATTAAAAATGGAGGTTCTTAAACTTATTGTAGTCCAAATTATTTTTCCTACTTGCTAAGTTCTTTTTGTGTCTGATGTTTTAAAAATAGCACCTAAATTTATTCTATTTCCTTCCAAACATGTTATTGTTTTACCTTTTATATTTAGATCTCCAATCCATATGAAATTGATTGGTGTGTATGGTATTAAGAACGGGCTAAGTTTCATTTGCCTCCATATATTTATTGAGTTGACCCAAAAAATTTAATTGAAAAAATTCCCCTTTCCCTACAGCAACACAGTGTTGCCTTTGGAATAAATCAAGTGCTATACATGTGTAAGTTTGTTTCTGGACCATCACTTCTGTAGTACTCTTGTCAAAGTTGCATAACCTCAATCTAATCGTGAGAAAACATCAGACAAAAATTAAGGGACATTGTACAAAATAACTGACCAGTGCTCTTCAATAGTGTCAAAGTCAAGAAAAATAAGGAAAGACTCAAGAAGTATCACAAATTGAAGGAGACTAAGGAGACATGACAACTAAAAGCAACATAGAAGCCTGGACTAGATCCTGAAACAGAGAAAGGACATTAGTAGAAAAGAGTGGTGAAATCTGAACTAAGTTTGTAGTTTAGTTAAATATTGTATTGATACTAATTTTTTATTGTCAAAAGCTTGGAAATCCAGGGGCTGGCTCGGTGGCATAGTGGTTAAGTTCATGTGCTCCACTTTGGCAGCCCAGGGTTCCCAGTTTCGGATCCTCGGCGCCGACTGACGCAGCGCTTGTCAGCCATGCTGTGGCGGCGTCCCACATAAAGTAGAGGAAGATGGGCACGGATGTTAGCCCAGGGCCAATCTTCCTCAGCAAAAAGAGAAGGATTCGCAACAGATGTTACCTCAGGGCTGGTCTTCCTCACTGACACACACACACACACACACACACACACACACACACACACACACGCAAAGTTTGGAAATCCATTTTTTCCCTTTTGCAAAGAAAGGAACATGTGCAGATTGCAACAAGAGGTCTAAGCCTGCAGCAATAACTTACATATTTTGTAGTTAATCTGATATTTCTTTCTAGAGGATATAAATTCTTCTATTTTCCTCCAGTATTAGTAAATATCTGGAGAATGTCTCTATATGTTGAGTCTTTTTTCATTAATCTTACTCTTTTAATCTGCAGATTTGTGTTTTTCTTCACTTTTTCAAATTGTAAATCCATACTTCTTTAATATTTTACTCACCTCTGACTTTTCTGTCCCCTCTTTTTGAATGTGTGGTTGTTTGGATTCCAGGATTGAGTCTCAGTTTATTTTATTTTTTCTTGCCTGTTGTGTTTTTGCAAAATTCATTCATTTATTCAACACATATATATTGAGTGCCTACAATTTCCAGGCCTTGTTTTAGAAACTGGGAACATGGCAATTAGCAAAATGGATAAAAAACCCATCCTTGTGAAAAATCACATTCTAATGTTCTTACATTATGTATTCTGAGAGTTTTCTATGAGTTCATCTTCTTACTGATCTAAATTTATTTTATTTTGTCAATCACTGTTTGGTTTCTGATAACTTTTTCTTATTCCTCAATGGTCCCTTTTCATTACATTCTGTTCTTTTTTATGACTAAAGTACATCCTAGACTCCTCTATCTCCTGAATAATCTGTTTTCCCTTTGGAGTTACTCTTTTCATTCTGGTCTTTTTATTTCTCATTGATTATTCTCCTTTCTGTTGATTCTTGATTGTTCATATTTTAATAAAGCATAGTTTATTATTAGTCTAGAAAATGGATATGGATTTCCTTCCCTGCTGTTTTGTTAGGTCCCTGGCAGGCATCTCCTCTGGAAGGTCTCCTTAGGGTGCCTATGCCTGGAGCACAATGTGAGATTGAGTCCTTCATGAATTTGAAAGTGAGGAAGGATTTTCTCTGGGAGCAGCAGTACCCACATTAGAAGCCATTAAAGAAGAATCCTCAGCTTTCCCCTCTGAGGATAAAACTCAGTCTACCAGAGAATCTAGTAATAGGGGTATGGGAATGGAGGAGGTGGCAAGGTGTGGAAACTGACTGATATAACTGTCCTTCAGAAAGACCTTCCACTAATGACCACTTTTTGTTCCCCTTCTCACTCCTGCAACCATGCTCATAATGAGGATTCTGCATGAAACAGCTGCTGTCACCTCTGCCGTGGGCTCTGACTCCCATTGCTCAGTTTGCCTATAAACCAACTTTAATTCACTTTCATTCTCCCACAAATATATTAAAATTACTTCAGTGATTACTCCCTCCCAATCTCCTTGCTGTTATAGGTTAATTTTCTTTTTTTTGTATTTCCGTAAAGTGTAAAGGGGGTCATAGAAGAATAGAGAAGAGTATCTGCGTATGTTTAAATCCAATCCCCAACTTCCTTATGTATGTATTATGTGCAATGTACTAGAAGTTAAAGCAATAAATAATATAAATATATTGATTATAGTTCATCATGAAAGCACAGCATAGCCAGAACTCTGATGCAAAGAATAATATGAAAATATAAAGCATCAAGAAAATGAATCAAAAATCAAATAAGAATTATAAACAGTACAATATAGAGGTGACAAGACAGGTTTTTAACTTTTATTTTTTAAGATATGCTATGCATGTCTTTCCAGCACATGTGTTGAGCTGGTTGCGGACTGCCACACATTGATCGTAAGGCTACTCCAATCCCTTGTTAAGTCATCCATAAACAGAAGTCACTAGACACATGGGCCAGGGGTGAGCAGACTAACTAATCCCTGGACCAGGGAGTTATTATCTTCTATCCCCTTTCCATTCTTTTTCTCATTTGCCACTTAGCATGTTAGAGGGGGTAAACGAGTGAAAGCTGTGCCAGCTTAGGGATATTTGTGTGTCATTTCTCTTGTTGCTGCTGAAATCCCAAATCCAGGTCTTTGTGTTGACCTTGAGATACTGTTACTCATAATAATACAACACTCATACATTGGTCTATTAAGTGCCTTTAGAATCATGAATATCTGCTACTTAATAAATAGACAGTTCAGATGACAGAAGTTTTTCAATTAAAGGTGATTAACTGGATGAGATACGAAGAGAAGGGTTCTAAAGTTCCATCCAGGGCTGGCTCTCAACACACACATGCATACACACAATAAATAATGAATGGATGGATCTCATATCTAGAAACACACACATAATAAATGGAATTCAGAATACTATAGTTTAGAATAGATCAACTGTTTATTAATGGGAATTTGTGCTTCAAAAATTCTCACTGAAATTATGCATTAAAAAAATTGAGTCCCAGAGTCAGCATTAGTTATTGATGTAAATGTTTTGAGCAGAGCCTCTGCTGAAATTTGTAATGGTCCGTTAAAAATTCCTCATGAAAAAAATCAATATTTAATGGCTTCCTGAGGCTTGTTAATGTTTCCGGCCTTTGATTGGTCTCCAGTAGTCTCTACTGAACTAAGATCCACAGTGGCCACTGGATACCACAGCAAATACAATTTCAGACTTTATATTATTTCTATGATCATCTAAATGTTTAAACACTGACTAAGTTTTGAATTTTAATTGTTTGATTGTAAATATCATCACATGTCAGTTAAGCTCTGATGTTTTGGCAGGGTAAGAAAAAGAAAAAAAATGCAACAAACAATAAAACTTGCAGTGCTAATTTTTAAAAAGCAGAATAAGAGTAAATATTCTATATCATGAAGCTGCTGATTAAATTTTAAAGGAAGAATTAATTTTTATCCAGCATTGTCAATTCTCTATTAAAATATGTAGAATTGTAGAGTAATACATTAACAAAAATATTGCTACTACTTTATAGCACTCTATAGTTTACAAAAAAGATTTAATATTATTATCTCTTTGCAACCTTTACAATAAACCTATGAGGTAAGTTTAAATATATCCATTTTAGACATGAGGAAAGAGAATTTAAATAACATAAAGAATCATACCTGAGTCTCAAAACCAGGGAATTTTTTTCTACCGATTAACAATCAAATATATTCTGTTCTATTAAAGCTATCTTTATATTGCCTATCATAACCTGACATAAATACGTCTCAAATGTATTTTTTAGTTTCCATCTAAATATTTGATACAACTTTTAGATAAACTGTCTCATGCTGTCCTGCATTCGTGAATAGAGGATAAGCTTTGTATTATATGTTCACACAGTTTATGCTATACGATCTCATTATCATTACAAGTAATTGCTTGTGGCTTTCATCCTTTGATGGGTGATACCAAACAATTCTGTCCCACTACTTCCCCCAGCTAGGTATCTGTGGATGCCTTTTCCCAACTAGTTATCTGTGGATGCCTTTTCTTGTACTGTTATCTTGTTTGGCCTATCAAGATGAAATCCTGCTCAAAAATTAAGCAATTTATGGGAGCCATAGAAAACCTCTTTTGTGGTGGAAATGGTAATATCCATTCTTGAATTTTTTCAGGAATGGACATTTTTTATAGTCTGTAGTGTAGGATTCTGGGCTTTCAATTGAACCTATGTTGGGGATATAGGAAATTTAAGAAAAGTCTTGACCTTGTCTGTAGGTATTCCTGCAGTCTATTCACATGAAGAAGTGACCTTCTACCTCAGTAAGAGAAATTAGTCTTTTCAATTTTAACTTTTAAGAAGTTTCTCTTTGCTCTCTACACACCTTCTACTTAAAGTATATAACACAATAAGTAATATAGAATGTCTACACTTCACCATTTGGCAAAGATCTCAGCATTCAATTGTCTTTATATAGTTCCTAAAATCTCCTTGAGACAAATTGTCTTCAGTAGAGATAATCTAGAAGGTATGATCACCATTGTTCATTCAGATTGTTTCCCATTACAGGGAAGATAAGGTTTACACCCCCGATTATGGCATAGCAAGATCTTCCATTGAAATTTTCCAATTTCATCTCTGAAAACTATTCTTAGCTAAAACAAAATTCTTTTTTGACATGTAGTTGTATACAGAATGTTACCTTTTCCTGGAATAGTCTTTCTTCTCATCTTTGTAAGATTTGAACCTAGGGTTCAGAACATTTGCACGGTTCTTCTCAAGCAGGCTCTCTCCAAATAGCAGCAAAGATAGCACTGGACAGCTCCAGAGAAACAATGTCTTTTTAGTACTCTTGAACTCTCAGAGAGCTAGCTGCCTTCACTCTTCCCTGCATCCAAAATATTCTCTGAAAAAAACCCTGATTAGTCTTCCCTGGGTCATGCCCACTTCTGGACTGAACCTGTGGTTACTCTCGTTGAGGCTGTGGTCTCATGATGACTCCTTTGGTGGAGACATAAGACTCAGCGATTGTCAGTCTAACCAGATGGAAGAGGAGCAGTTCTTATAAGGAATAAAGGAATTCTATTACTAGAAAAATGGGAAATGGAGGCTGAAAAGCCAAAACATTTCTCTACTCTAGGCAAACATCCTTCAAGAGGAAAGGAGTATCATCTGTACGAAACCTTGCCCACTGAAGCATGTCAAGTTAGTCATTTGTTCTAAGATGCCTATGGAACATGTTTGATTAAAAATTTATGACAGCATAGTGTACTATTTTGTGTACTGCTCTGTCTCCATCTCTAGATTGTAATTTCTTGAGAACAGAGACCATACCTTAGCCATTTCTCTATGCTCTCAATGCGTTACAGTGTTTAGTACAGAATAAATCCTAAAATTGTTCCTTATATTGGTAACATGATAAGCATGAGTTCTTCTGTCTTCTACTCTTGCACAAGTTCAAAAAGGCACATGCAAGAATTATTTTAGCTATGCAAAAAAAAAATCTTTGCAGAAATGTGATTTAAATATAATGGGTTTAGCTGTAAGCAATAGATGCTATGAAAAGTATTTCTTTACTTTTTGTAGAATAGCTCCTGATGACACAGTCCATTATGTTGATCAATGTCCTTACTTAAAAACTTATTTGAAAGTATATTTAAAATCTGAAAGGAAAAGTCACTCTTCAAATTCATTGCTAACACAAAATATGCCTCTCCTTGTCATTTGGTGTATTCCCTTCTGCTAGATAGTGAGACACTCAGTGATGTCTGCTTCCATTTTGACTATCAAGAAACAGATAAAATTTAAGCTTAATTGCCTTAGCCTAATTTAGGCTATTTTTCTGATATAATTGTTTTCTAATCTGGCTCTCCAGTTTATCATGTATAAAAATCACCTAGGGAACTTGTCAAAATACACGTTCCTGTGCCCCACCCCCTGAGATTCTGATACAATCAATTACTACCTTGTATATTTTGAACGTTCTATTAATTCAGAAATTGGTGAGTAAATATGCATGTTTTAATTCCTGGATATTCACCAAAAGTTTAGGAACAAAGCACATTTCCAAACAAACAGAGGGACAAAGAAGGAAAGATAAAGAACATGATTCAACCAATCTAAAAGAAGACGAGAAAGAGAGACAAAGAAAAATAGAACTCCTTTGGGTGAATGGAAAGAGAAAACTTTCAGTGTCTGAAAAGGTTCCTCCTAGAGTATTGAGCTGAGTGTTAGCCAGTGCATGGATGTAAGGAAACTACCAAGGCTGAGGAAAGAATTACTAGAAAGAAATGGAGGTAACACTGCCTCCATTTCAAAATATGAGAGAGGAAGATTTCAGCAAGTTTTTTTAATGAGAATGGATCCCAAAATCAAAAGCAAAATAATAGCAAACCTAATCCAACAGTGTATGAAAATAAGAACATACCAGAAAAATAATTCCAACAAACATAGAAAAATAATGGATAAAATTCAACCCCCATTCATGGTAGAAATGCTTAACAAATTAGCATAGAAGTGAGATTCTTTACTCTGAAAAATGTACTTAGAAAATATTGTGATGACTATCCTCCTAAATGGGACAATGTTAGAAATACGCTTTTTAAAGGGAGAAGTAAATTAAACAATTTCGTATGTTTCTGGTTTACTCTTTTTGAGTTTTGTTTTACAAAAATATGTGTGTGTTCTCATTTCCCTCTTTTTTACACAAAAGGTAGCATTTGAGGGGCTGGTCCCATGGCATCGTGGTTAAGTTCACGCTCTCCACTTTGGTGGCCCAGGGTTCATGGGTTCAGATCCCTGGCACAGAGCTACACACTAATCATCCAGCCATGCTATGGCGGCATGCCATATACAAAATAGAGTAAGATTGGCACAGATGTTAGCTCAGGGCCAATCTTCCTCACCAAAAAAAAAAAAAAAGGCAGCATTCGACGTAGATGTACCATAATTCATTCCTATATGTGGGCATTTAGGTTGTTTCTATCTAATATCTTGCAATTACAAATAATAGTACAATGCAAATCTTTTGCATATGTATTTTCATATTTTTGGAGGTATAACTTAAAGATAAGTTCCTAAAACTAGGATCAAAAAATAAATGTATGCTTAGATTTTTTTCAGATTTTGCCAATTTCCTCTCCATAGCAGTTGAAACATTTTACATTTCTACCAGCAATGTCTGAGAATATTTGTTTCCCCACAGATTTGCCAACAGATTGTGCTGTCAAACTCTTAATTTTTTCAATCAGATAGGTGAGAAATGGTATCTAGGTGTTTTAATTTTTATTTCTATTATTAGAATTGCAAACTATTGTAATGATTGCAATTTAAAAATCTATTCATAAGTTAGAGAGTGTTTTGATTTTTTTAATGAATTGTCTATGCCATTTTCCCCATTTTTATAAATGGATTTTTGGCTGGGACTTTTTTGGGGGTTCTTTTTTCTATTGGATTTTTGATCCATTTCTCTTGATTTTTAGCAATTCTTTGTATAGTAGAGATAATAGCCATATAAACAAATGTTTTTCCAAATTTGTCATTTGTTTTTTGATCTTTCTTTAGTGTTTTTTATTCTCACGCAAAGTTTTTAATTTTTATGATGTTAGATTTAACTTTTGCTTTACTAAAATGGATTTAGAATCATGGTTAGTGAGATTTCGTACATCCAGGTTATGGTAATTCAGCTTTGTTTACAATTAATACTGGTATGATTTTGTTTTTCACATTGTCGGATCTATTTGAACTTTGTTCATGTATATGATGCTAGGTAGGGTCCAATTTATCTTTTAATAAATAGCTATATAGGAAGGGTAAACCAGAAATTAATAAAATAGCTCAATTACAGAGAGTAGGGGGAAACAGGGAATAATGGAATGGGGAGTGAGTTACAGCTTTCTCAGTATATCTTTTTAAGTACCTTTGGAGCTGTGTTAATACTTCATATGTTTTAAAGCATAATTATATCAAGAGATATGAGGATATTTATACAAATAGAGACAAATGACCCTAAGTGTATATCAAAAGGATAATATAACCACATCTTGAATTTGACTTAGTAGGTTTGGTTATAGGCTTCAACATTTGAAAAATCAATTCGTGTAATCCATCACATCAAGAGGCTAAAAAAGAAAAATCACACAATCATGTCAATAGATGCAAAAAAAACCCCACATTTGACAAAATCCAACACCCATTCATGACAAAAACTCTCAGTAAACTAGGAATGAAGGGGAACTTCCTCAACTCGATAAAGAACTATCTACAAAAAACCTACAGCTAACATCATACTTAATGGTTAGAAACTCAAAACTTTCCAAAATCAGGTACAAGACAGGGTGTCTCCTCTCACCACTTCTTTTTCAACATCATACTGAAAGTTTTAGCTAATGCAATAAGACAAGAAAAGGAAATAAAACATATACAGACTGGGAAGGAAGAAATAAAACTGTCTTTGTTTGCAGATGACATGACTGTCTATGTAGAAAATCAAAAGAATTGACAAAAAAAAAAAAAAAAACTCCTGGATCAAATAAGTGATTATGGCAAGGTTATAAGGTACAAGATTAATATACAAAAGTCAATTGCTTTCCTATATACCAGCAATGAACAAATGGAATGTGAAATGAAAAACATAATACCACTTACATTAGCACACAAAAAAATGAAATACTTAGGTATAAATCTAACAAAATATGTACAAGATCTAAATGAGGAAAGCTATGAGACTGATGAATGAAATCAAAGATGAACTAAATAAATATTCCATGTTCACAGATAAGAAGACTCAATATTGTCAAGATGACAGTTCTTCCCAACATGATTTATAGACTCAACAAAATTCCAATCAAAATCTCAGCAAGTTATTTTGTGGATATTGACAAACTGATTCTAAAGTTTCTGTGGAGAGGCAAAAGACCCAGAATATCCAACACAATATTGCAGGAGAAAAACAAAATTGGAGCACTGGCATTACCTGACTTCAAGACATATTATAAAGCTACAATAATCAAGACAGTGTGGTATTGGTAAAAATATAGACAAATAGATCAATGGAACAGAATAGAGAACTCAGAAATAGACCTACATAAAAATAATCAACTGATCTTTGAAAATGAGCAAAGGCAATACAATGGAGCAAAGACAGTATTTTCAATAACCGATGCTGGAACACCTGGATATCCACACACAAAAAATGATCTAAACAGTCCTTACACCCTTCGTTTAAATCAAAATGGATCATAGACCAAAATGTAAAACACAAAACAATAAAACTCCTAGAAGATAGCATAGGAGAAAATCTAGATGACCTCAGATATGACAATGACTTTTTAGATAAAACACCAAAGGCACAATCCATGAAAGAAATAATTGATAAGCTGGATTTCATTAAAGTTAAAAACTTTTGCTCTGCAATAGACAATATCAAGGGAATGACAAGATAAGCCATAGACTGGGAGAAAATATTTGCAAAAACATATCTGATGAAAGACTGTTATCCAAAATATACAAAAATCTGTTAAAACTCAATAATAAGAAAAAGAACAACTGATTAAAATTTTGTGTATATACTGATACTAAAATGTAAGTAAACAAATAAATACATAAAATACAGTGATAAAAGGAAAAGCTTTACTATACATCACGATGTAAAGCAAATGATAGAGTTTTTTTAAATCCCCATTTTGCAACCATAATTGTAATACCTGATTCAGGCAAGGATCATCAGTGGGTGTTAAATAATTAGGTGAAAGTTTGTGGGGCAACAAGATACTTAAAGTCTCCAAGTATCGCCCAAAATTCACTTATTCACTAGTAAGGGGAAAGGTACTTTCGTAATGGAAAAATCTGGTTGATAATACCTTAACCAAGAGATCTATGTTAGCACAACCAGTAATGAGACCAACTGACATCACTTGCCTACTAACATGGTGCACTGTGAAGGCCACATTATTCCTTACATAGAATTCCTTCCAAAACTTCATAAACTGAATCTACACATAAGGAAACTCTCAGATAACACTACTTGGAGCACATTGTAAAACAAAACAGAAATTTATCCTGTAAGTTTAAAAAATGTCACTATCATAAAAGGCAAAGAAAGGTAAAGACAGTGTTCTAAGTTTTAGAAGACTAAAGAGAAGAAAACCACATGCTATGCATGGCCTGGACTGGATCTTAGATCAAGAAAAATTCTTATAAATGACAAGACAGTAACAATGGGGAAATTTTGAATATAAACTGTTTATTAGGTAATAGTATTGTATCAACGCTATTGAGTTTCCTCAATTTGATCATTTTACCTGGGTTATTTAAGAGAATGTCCTTGTTCTTAGGAGTACCAAGCAAAGTAGGAGTGAGAAGTCATGATATCTGCAACTTCTTCTCAAATGGTTTGGCAAAAAAAAATTTAAGAATGAGAATTATACACACACACACACAGAGGATTTTCCTACATTCTTTATATTTTATTTGTTTGGATTTGTTCAAAATAAAAGCTTACATAATCATTTAAAATATTATGAACAAAATCTGGGTCTCACTATTGCCACAGTGACGTGCTATTTTTCTCAAGGTCTTAACCAGTGCAATAAGACAATTTAGATTTTCAAAGTACTAGAATTCAAAAGAAGAATATAAAATTCTCATAATTTGGAGATGATATTATTGCCTACATAGAAAATCAAAAGCAACATACAGAAAAGTACTATATTTTAGCAATCTGATTGGATATTACATTGCCATAAATCACCAACAATTCGAAAATATAATTTTTAAAAGCATTATTCATAGTGGCAACAAAGTCACAAAATACCTAAGATTAAATCTAACAATTATGTGTAAGATTTGTATGCATAAAATTATAAAATTTCCCAGAAAGAAATTAAGGAATACTAAATAAATGGAGAGATATCATATGTTCACGGATGGGAAGACTTCTAAAGATCAATTTTTCCTAATTTGACCTATAAAGTCAAAGTAATTCCAGCAAAAAACTTATGAGCTTTTTTTTTCTTGGAACTTAGGAAGACAATTCTAACAGTTACATGGAAGAGTAAAAGAGCTAGTAATATTGATAAGATACTTCTCATGAAGGAGGAGGAAGGGGAGGGAGACGAGCAGGAACAAGAAGAACCAGAACAAGAACATGAAGATGGAGCAGGAGGAGGATGAACTTGCCCTACTACATATCAGGACTTATTATGAAGATACTATAAGTTTGACATTTGACAGAGTTGGCATGACCTATCAGTGGGGAATGGAGGAAGCATTCAGTAAACGAAGCTTGGAAAAATGATTTTCTAATTGAAAAAAGAAATTGGATCCAAACTTCATATCATGCACAAAATCAAATCCAGACAGAATATCACTTTAAAAGTAAAAAATAAAGTTTAACCTTTTGTAGGAATAAAGTTGAATATCTTTTTGACTTTGAGGTAGGAAATAATGTTTGAAGCAGCACACTAAAAGAGCAATAATTCTAAAAGAAAAATTTGATCAAATTAACCATATTAAAGTTAAAATATTCTGTTTATGCAAAAATACTGTAAAGGATGTGTAAAAACATACTTCATACTGTAATAGGATATATTCAACAAATATAACCAGCAAAAGACTGATATCAAAAATGAATATAGAAGACGCTTGGGAGTACATGACCACCAGCCTTCTGCTCCATATGGTGCCCCCAAACCTGGTCCAAGTCTGAACTGGGGCTCCCCAGCTACCGGAGGACACCCGGCTCTGCAATCGCCACAGCCTGCATGCTGGACCAAGCCTGCTTTACCTCCACTGCCTTAACTAGACCTGACTGTCAAAAAGTGTATCCATTTGATGTGTTTGAGGAAAAGGGGAACGTGAGGTGACCAAGGCTTTCAAGAGGAGACCACCTATGAAAGATTGGCAGAGGAGATGCTAAAACATTAGCAAAGCAGTTTTGTTATTTGTAGAAGACCTTGCAAACAAACATTACAAATTTAAGCACTAAGATGTCTCAATGGGAGTAGCATTTTAATAATTAAACTGGGCAGAGATATAGGAGTCTACAGGATCAACAAGCAGACCCCAAATAGGCAAATCTGGTTGTCTTCTTCACCGGGTGGTCCCAAGCATTTAATTGGAGTGGGAAAACCTCCGTGTATTCACATGACAGTGTACCCCTCCATGAACTGCTGTCCGCAGAGCCGATTAAAAATCCAAACTGGATTTATCTTTCTCTGCCTTTTCTGGAAAAGGGTACTTAATGTCCAGCCCATTTTTAAAGACATTAAAAGCTAAAAAAGCCAAGACTAAAGCTTCATCTTGCAGTTGAGTTAGTCTGTTCTTTTCCAGTCTTGCTTTTGAGGACAGTTATCTTGTGCATAACAGCTCTGGGGAGGAGGAGGGGGGAATTTGTTGCCTCCCTCCCTATTCTCCAGTTCTGATTTTCAATTTCTATGAATTTGGGGGGACTTGTTATCTGGCTATTATCCCTCACATGCTCTCTTTTATCTTTTATAATGTTCATAAACTCATACTTTAACATAGCAACCTTACAACAAAGAAAAATATTAAGAAGGAAAAATTCTGGAAGGAGAAATAGATTAGCTTCACTCTTCATTCTTCAAAGGCCTTACTGCAAAAATTACATGAAGGCTAGCTGGCCAACCTCACCATCTTTCTTAAAATGAGACTCATTAAAAGGTAACTTATGAATGGTATCATGCCTTTTTTTTTTTTTTGGTGAGGAAGACCAGCCCTGAGCTAACATCTGTTGCTAATCCTCCTCTTTTTGCTGAGGAAGACTGGCCCTGGGCTAACATCTGTGCCCATCTTCCTCCACTTTATATGGGACGCCGCCACGGCATGGCTGAGGGGCAGTGCGTCGGCGGGCGCCCGGGATCTGAACCAGCGAACCCTGGGCTGCCAAGCGCGGACTAAGCCGCTGCACCACCGGGCCGGCCCCAAGTATCATGCCTTTTTGAAAGCATAAATACTTTTGAGCCCTTTATTATTGAAGTATCAAAGTCAACTTGCAATTTTCAAACTGAAATCCATCCCCATTTGCTCTTTGTGACTGCCAAGGTGTGGCCAGCAATGGATGACAGGAGACATGGTAAGGCTTCTTCCATATTTATATGTATTTATGTACACATACACTTATGTGTGTGTGTATTAGGAGAGAGTTTTGGGAGTTTTTTTGCATCTCACATTTGAGTGTTTTGGCAGCTGATTCAACATTGAACCTTAAATTAGAAGGAAAAATATATATATAGAAACATATACATATGTATATGTGTGTATGTGTGTATACATACATAAATGTATGTAAATATATACTATATACATTTTTCTTTTTAATTTAAGGCTCATTGTTGAATCAGCTGCAAAACACTCAAGTTTGAGAATGCAAAAACACTCCCAAGGCTGTCTTCCAAAGGCAAGAAGGGAAAAAAAAAAAAAGCCATCTCTATAAGCTGAGAGATGTGATGTAATTAAAGAAAGTCATGGAGCTCAGGACGTGCCTTGCAAACTGAGATGGTCTGCATGCGTGAAAGAGGTGTTCATATTGGGTGAGAAGGGCCCTGCTTCTAGACTTGGCTCAACCCCAAAGTACTTGTCTATCTGTGGGAAAGTTTCAAAAACTCCCTGGTCCTCTGTTCTTGCATTTGTTAAATGAGAGAGTTAAACCGGATAGAATATAGTTAATTTCCATTTCAGATATTCAGTGGTCTTAGGCAGCCTAACAGGCTAGCTTTAATTCCCTCTGAGTAGATGTGGGATGACAGGGAATAATTTTTTTAAGCTATGTGGTAAATATATTGTAATGGGTATTACTCTATTAGAAATTTAGTTTCATTCATGTTAAAATAATAACCATCCTTTCCTGTGCCCTAAATGTGCTAAGTCTACTTTACCATATTACCTCATTTTCATCTTCACTGACCGGCATTTTACATATGAACAAACCAAAGCTCAGGAACACTAAAACACCCAAAGTTATGCCCATTTTCTGTTATTATTAGATTTATTAGTGACAAGTCTATATGAATATGTAGCAAAAGCTTTTTCAGTGGGTGAATCAAAAACACATTCCATTATAGAACAAAAATTTTGATTCCATTATAGAATAAAAAAATTCTAAATGGGGATTTACAATATTTTCTTTCTTAGGAAATAAAAGTTAGAGTCTAGTGGAAATTTTTAAGTGTGATAGGTCAGTGCCAGTGAGAAAATGAATAAAACCATGTTTGTTTTGGGGAAAAAAATGTATAGAATTCCTACATAAAAAGTCTTTTAAAACTGGGCAAAATACATAATCAGCCATTTCACAGAAGAAACACATGTGCAATAAGCATAGAAAAAGCTGTGCATTTTCATTAGCAATCGGGGAAATGCAAATGAAAGCCACAATGTGATACTATTTTGCACCCGTTAAAACAGTATTGAGAAGTATGAACAATAATAAGGTTTGGGGAATTTGTGGATTGACAGTCTTTCTTTTAAATTACTATTGGAGTATAAATTGATAAAATTCTTTGGAAAGCAGTTTGGTCTTCTCTTTTAAAATTCAATATTCACATATTCTATGACTCAGCAATTTCACCTTTATATATACCCAAAAGAAACTCACATATATATTCCAGGAGGCATGGAGAAGAATGTTCAGAGCAACAGTGTTTGTAAGACCAAAAACCTAGAAATAACCCCAATGCCTATCAATAGAAGAACTGATAAATAAATGATAGTATATTCACACAATGGAATATTATGCAACAGCAAAAATGATTTAACTATATCTATATGCACAGTATGGGCGAATCTTAGAAATTTTTACACTGTAACAGATTTTCTGATATATTTTATCCTTTAGCATAATGGGCATGATGAAATTTAAGGTTACTTAATATTTCAGACATCTGGAAATTTTATATATATGTTCTTTTAGTTGACAAAAGCAGAAAATAACATGTTATGTGCCTTTGCCTGGCTGGTAAAGATAGAAGGTGGCACAATATAGACTTCTTAGGAAAGCAAAAAATACCAAGGTAATACAACTTCAGCAAAATAAGCCACAGCATTCAGTTGAGGAGTGAGTATTCATCAGAAAATGAGCATTTTTTAAAGATTGGTGTTTTATTATATAACTTGACATATTAAATTTTATGTTCCCTTTAGGGCATTATTTTAGTAAAGAATTGTGAATTAAATTAGCATATCTTTTAAGCAATATTCTTAGTTGGCTTTTTGCAAAAAAATCTGGTTAACATAATTATAAATCTTTAAGTAATATAATCTGAATATTTTTCAATTTCAATTAATCTTTTTATTTTTAATCCTTGTAAATGTGAATAGGAAAAATTAAAATATCCTTTCTTGAACGAACAATCTCCTATCACAGTGGTTCTCAAACTTCAGGGCATCAAAATCACTTGGAGGGCTTGTTAAAACACAGATCACTGGGCCCCAACCCCAGAGTTTCTGATTCAGTACCTCTGGGATGGGGACTGTGAATTTGCATTTCTAACAAATTCCCAGGTGATGCTGATCCTGTTGGTCTGGGGATCACAGTAAGAACCAATGCACATCAGTTTTTGGATTCAGATATCACTTGGCTCCTTTCCTGGAGTGGGTAAACTGTGGAGGTCATGTATTAGATTGGAGGTCATGCAACCTGAGTTCTGCTCACTCGTGTGGCTCAGGCTATTGTGTCCATAGTTTCATCATCTATATAAAAAGAGGTCAGGTCCAGTGGTCTCTAAGGTCATTTCAATTCTAAAATTTTATGAGCCATTTCTCTTTCAGGATTCAGTTCCAAAAGTCAGTGAATTTTCTTATCTCTTGATATTAGCTAATGTGTCATTTGCCAGTATGAGTTAATAAAACTTTGTCAATGGGGCTGGCCCAGTGGCGCAGTGGTTAAGTTCACGTGCTCTGCTTTGGCGGCCTGGGGTTCGTGGGTTGGGATCCCGGGCATGGACAGACGCACCGCTTGTCAAGCCGTGATGTGGTGGCATCCCATATAAAGTAGAGGAAGATGGGCACGATGTTAGCCCAGGGCCAGTCTTCCTCAGCAAAAAGAGGAGGATTGGCAATGGATGTTAGCTCAGGGCTAGTCTTCCTCACACACAAAAAATAAAAACAAAAAAAAAACTTTGTCAACATCTGATCAGTTTGTGAAAATTAATATCCAGGAGAAAATTCCATATTGAGGATTTTATTGTTTTTCTATAAAGTCTTGATCAAAATAAGCAGTAGATATTTGCAAAAATACACTTACACATTCATTAAAGACCAACTTTAAATTTTTAGGGGGCTAGGCAATACATTACTTATGACGTGGGAGCTCATCCTGTTTAAAAATGTATCAAGTAACTTCTACTTTGATTCTGACATAAATTCTTAATATGGAATTTTCTCCTGGAGATTGACATAAGCGCTAATGAGCCCAAGTTTAAGTTTTCTAGACCTCAGAGATGAGCATGTGACCTGCAAAGGCAAGATTCTATTTAGCTCTTCCACTGAACACAGTGTGTAGATAACCTAAAGACAGCAATCTAGTACCAGCTTTTGTAGCCTGGCTTCAGCCCTATTTATGTCTGTTAGTATAAATGAACCTGGAGGCATGGGTATCTTCTAAGTAGAATAAAGTCACTCTGGAGAAAAAAATGTGCAATTGAAGTAATGTATGTGGGATGTTTTGGCAAACAGTTTATATTACCTCATAAACATGTTCCCTAAGAGTCTATTAACATCTTTATATTTATAGATACTATCAAGAGAAGATGAACTATTGGGTCCCCACATAGGTGTGATAAATGGTAGCACAAGCAATGATGAGAATGTAAGCCAGACCTTTAGCCATTTATTTCTGGCTTTACTGCTTAGACATTTCAGCCAACAATCTTACTAATGTCTTTTGGTGATTAAAAATGTCTATAGGGGACTAAAGATGATTTGAGGCAAGAGAGTTCAGAATACTGATTCTTCTTTTACCATATTTCATGCTGCTTCCTTATTTTTGGTAATAGGTTTGATAAACACACTGTACAGTGTTGACATGGAACATTGTATATGACTGCTTCCACTTTAAGACAGAATTTCAAAATTATTAGGATAGAAAATATTTTGTCCAATGGGTAGTAATTTTCTCCAGTTGAGTGGTGAAATTTTTTTTAAATCTTAATTTATGAGAAAAAAATACTGCATAGTAAAATTTTCCCTTTTAAAAAATTCATCAAATTATTTCATATGTCAGGCACCTCAAAGTATAAAAGAAAACATCATAATTCTGTGAGTTGTTTTTAGAGCTACTAATTGGTTCAGAATAAAAAGGAAAAAAAATGAAGAATGGGTTCCATATCTCATCATCAGAATTATCATACAGCCTCAAATTGTTTCTTCTCAG
The DNA here is from genome assembly GCA_031878705.1 of Tapirus indicus. Classification (NCBI taxonomy): domain Eukaryota; kingdom Metazoa; phylum Chordata; class Mammalia; order Perissodactyla; family Tapiridae; genus Tapirus; species Tapirus indicus. The sequence goes on from CM062925.1 coordinate 48,030,282, forward strand.
GTGGGTTGTCTGCCAGCTTTTGCTTATATTTTCTCCCCTTTTTCGACCTGACTTAACTCAGCACCCTAGAAAAAGGAAAAGCATTCTTCTGGCTCCTGGTATTTTCCATGAAACTAACAGGTTTGAAATTCATTTCCCTATGCATTTTAACCCAAGGTCAGTTTAAACCACAGAGGGGTGTGTGTGCGCATGTGTGTATGTATACACGTGTGAGTTTGTGTGTGTATGTTTGTGTTGTGCATATGCCTATATATGTGTGTGTATGTGTGTCTGTGTGTGTGTGTCTGTACAGGACTGACCTTCCCCTGCAGTTAGACTGAGCCACTACTGAGGCAGCATTTGTAGATTTCTGTAGTTTATAGGGCTTAACCAGCTGCTGCTACTCAGTAGTATATCCTATTCCAAAGGAATTTAGTACATATGGCAGGTGTCACACTAATAACCCTTAAAACAAAATTTTTTGTTGTCCATTAAACAGACAGACTGCCATGTCTTTTCCAAATGAAGTCTAGATGTTTATTAGAACCAAGGAGAGAAGAAAATCTGTAAAAATGAAGGTTCCAATTATCACTTACTTTGAATAATGCTTTTTCTCTTTAGCCATCTTCATTGATTATGTCATTGAATGAGGTACACACAAGTTTTCTGAGCTGGTGTGTACCACTGAGCATGTAAAATTGCAATTCAGTATTAGGAAATTAAATCACAAGTCCCTGATGCACATGCAGACATATATACAATCTGTGTATAGGATTAAGTTGGGCCATACCCTACAGAAAATAATTAGAGGTAGCCATGCCATCTTAGACTTCTAAAATGTCAATTTCATAGATCAGTATTTAGGAATATTTGCCATAATTTAAAGGGGGAAAAAAAAACCTATCTCCTGTAGAACAATGGTGGAAGTCATCTCTGCTCACATTTTGTGAGATAAGCAGGGCAGATACCATTTCCCAAATCTTATGATTGTTTAAGAATCTAAGTTGGCATTCTCTTCCAGTAGTATCATCATCATCATCAATTTCAGAGTACTCCAGCACTTTCTTCACTGACATCATGGTGACTTCACTTGTGAGAAGCCCCCATACAAGATCTTTCCTATTATTTACCCTGGATTAACTTTCCATCACTACCACCAATTATGTAAAAATAAGATGTATTCTCTTACTTTACAAACTTTGGTTCACAAGATTTTCTCATTTATTCTTCCAGAAAGAGAATTCCTTCACTTTATGCTTTATACTGAATTTTTACTGGATCATGAGTAAATATCATGGAACCGGCTAAATATAGTTGAATTATTTATGTTAGTTAGGCTATCACAGTTCATAAATGTGTCAACATTCCCATCCAAGCACTGTTTAACAGTTTGTCTTTCTCATTTTGTAAACCCTTTCTCTTGGTCCCAACCTCTGAAATTCCAACTCATTCTTTTATCCCTCTATATGTCTACCCCGAAGGTTGACATGCTCTTTTAGATAGTGAGTACTATCTAAAACCCTAGGCCTTTAGAATATTAGAAAATTTGGTCTTGGACCCTAAATCACCACCATCTGGATCTGAAATATTGTTTAAGCACTCATTTGAAAGCAGTTTAAATAGTAAATAAACTTTCATTAAAAATTTTTTTCACATGCAATTTTGCGTTACTCTTAATTCACATGCTTGTTTTGAATACAGAGTGGTGATGTTTGTTTTCACTACCATGAAATTATCATTTTATACAGAACTATTTAAGCTCATGGTAATCACAAACCAGAAACCTATAATAAATACACAAAAAACTAAGCAAAAGGAACCCAAACATAATACCAAAGAAAGCCATTAAACCACAGGGGAAGATAGCAAGAGAAGAAGAAAGGAACAGAGAAGAACTACCAAAACACCAAGAAAAAAAGTTAAAAAGTGGCAATAAGTACATACATTTCAATAGCTACTTTAAATGTCAATGGACTAAATGCTCAAATCAAAAAGCATAGGGTGGCTGATTGGATAAAAAAGCAAGACCCATATGTATGCTGCATACGAGAGACACACTTCAGACCTAAAGACACTCACAAACTGAAAGTGTAGGGATGGAAAAAGGTACTCCATGCAAATGGCAATGAAAAGAAAGCTGGGGTAGCAATACTCATACCAGACAAAATAGACTTTAAAACGAAAACTGTAACAGGAGACAAAGAAGGGCACTACATAATGATAAAGGGAACAATCCAAAAAGAGGATATAACACTCATAAATATCTATGGATCCAACATAGGAGCACCTAAATATATAAAGCAATTACTGACAGACATAAAAGGAGAAATAGACAGCAGCACAATAATAGTAGGGGACTTTAACACCCCACTTACACCAATGGATAGATCATCCAAATGGAAGAACAACAAGGAAACATTGAGTTTAAATGACACACTAGACCAGATGGACTTAGTAGATATATACAGAACAATCCATCCAAAAACCAAAGAATATACATTCTTTTCAAATGCACATGGAACATTCTTCAGAATTGATCACGTATTAGGCCGCAAAGCAAGTCTCCATAAATTTAAGAAGACTGAAATAATACCAAGCATCTTTACTGACTACAAAGGTGTGAAACTAGAAATCAACTATAGGAAGAAAATCCACAAATATGTGGAGATTAAACAAAATGCTACTGAACAATGATTGAGTCAATGAAGAACTCAAAAGAGAAATCAAAAAATACCTGGAGACAAAAGAAAATGAAAATATGACATGCCAGAATTTATGGGATACAACAAAAGTAGTTCTAAGAGGGAAGTTTATAGCAATACAAGCCTATCTCAACAAAAAAGAAAAATCTCAAATAAACAATCTAACAGTGCACCTAAAGGAACTGGAAAAAGAAGAACAAACAAAGCCCAAAATCAGTAGAAGGAGGAAAATAATAAAAACCAGATCAGAAATAAATGAAATAGAGACTAAAAAACAAAAACAGAAAAAAAAAAATAGAACCAAGAGCTGGTTCTTTGAAAAGATAAACAAAATTGACAAACCTTTAGCTAGACTCATCAAGAAAAAAAGAGAGAAGGCTCAAATAAGTAAAATCAGAAATGAAAGAGGAGAAATTACAATGGACACCTCAGAAATACAAAAGATTGTAAGAGAATGCTATGAAAAGCTATATGCCAACAAATTGGACAATCTAGAAGAAATGGATAAATTCTTAGAATCATACAACCTTCCAAAACTGAATCAAGAAGAAATAGACAATTTGAACAGACCAATCACCAGTAAGGAGATCGAAACAGTAATCAAAAACCTCCCAAAAAATAAAAGTCCAGGACGAGGTGGCTTTCCTGGTGAATTCTACCAAACATTCAAAGACTCAATACCTATCCTTCTCAAACTCTTCCAAAAAATTAAAGAGGAGAGGAAGCTTTCTAACTCATTCTATGAAGCTAACATTACCCTGATACCAAAACCAGACAAGGACAATACAAAAAAGGGAAATTACAGGCCAATATCACTGATGAATGTTGATGCAAAAATCCTCAACAAAATACTGGTAAATCTAATACAACCATACATTAAAAAGATCATAGACCATGATCAAGTGGGATTCATTCCAGGGATGCAGGGATGGTTCAACATCCGCAAATCTATCAATGTGATACACCACATTAATAAAATGAAGAATAAGAATCACATGATCATCTCAACAGATGCAGAGAAAACATTAGACAAGATATAACATCCATTTATGATAAAAACTCTGAATAAAATGGATATAGAAGGAAAGCACCTCAACATAATAAAGGCCATATATGACAAATCCACAGCTAATATCATCCATAATGGTAAAAAACTGAAGGCTATCCCTCTAAGAACAGAAACCAGACAAGGATGCCCACTTTCACTACTCCTATTTAACATGCTATTGGGAGTCTTCACTAGAGCATTCAGGCAAGAAAAAGAAATGAAAGTGATCCAAATGGGAATGGAAGAAGTGAAACTGTCACTATTTGCAGATAACATGATTTTATATATAGAAAACCCTAAAGAATCCACCAAAAAACTTCTAGAAATAATAAATGATTATGGTAAAGTTGCAGGATACAAAATCAACATGCAAAAACCAGTTGCATCTATACACTAACAATGAAGTAGCAGAAAGAGAAATTAAGAATACAATCCCATTTGTAACTGCAACAAAAAGAATAAAATACCCAGGAATAAACTTAACCAAAGAGGTGAAAGATCTGTACACCCAAAACTATAAAACACTGTTCAAAGAAATTGAAGAAGACACAAAGAAATGGAAAGATATTCCGTGCTGTTGGATTGGAAGAATTAACATAGTTAAACTGTCCCTACTTCCTAAAGCAATCTATAGATTCAGTGCAATCCCTATCAAAGTTCCAACAACATTTTTCACAGAAATAGAACAAAGAATCCTCAGATTTATATGGAACAACAAAAGACCCCAAATAGCTAAAGGACTACTGAGAAAACAGAACAAGTTGGATGTATCACACTCCCTGATTTCAAAATACACTGCAAAGCTATAGTAACCAAAACAGCATGGTGCTGGCACAAAAACAGACACAAAGATCAATGGAACAGAGTCAAGAGCCCAGAAATAAACCCACACATCTACGGACAGCTAATTTTCGACAAGGGAGCCAAGAACATACAATGGAGAAAGAAAAGTCTCTTCAACAAATGGTGTTGGAAAAACTGGACAGCCACGTGCAAAAAATTGAAAGTAGACCATTTTCTTACATCATGCACAAAAATTAACTCAAAATGGGTTAAAGACTTAAATGTAAGACATGAAACTTCTAGAATAAAACATAGGCAGTATGCTCTTCTACATTGGTCTTAGCAACATATTTTCAAGTACCGTGTCTGACCGGGCAAGGGAAACAATAGAAAAAATAAACAAATGGGACCACATCAAACTAAAAAGCTTCTGCGCAGCAAAGGAAACCATCAACAAAAGGAAAAATCAACCTAACAATTGGGAGAAGATATTTGCAAACCATATATCTGATAAGGGGTTAATCTCCAAAATATGTAAAGGACACATGCATCTCAACAGCAAAAACACTAATAACCCAATTAAATAATGGGCAAAAGACCTGAACAGACATATCTCCAAAGAAGATATACAGATGAGCAACAGGCACATGAAAAGATGTTCAACATCATTAACTGTCAGGGAAATGCAAATCAAAACTACAATGAGATATCACCTCATGCCTCTCAGAATGGCCATAATTAACAAGACAGGAAACAACAAGTGTTGGAGAGGATGTGGAGAGAAGGGAACTCTCATACACTGCTGGTGGGAGTGCAAACTGGTACAGCCACAATGGAAAACAGAATGGAGATTCCTCAAAAAATTAATAGAACTACCATATGATCCAGTTATTCCACTGCTGGATATTTATCCACAGAACATGAAAACACCCATATGTAAAGATCAATGCACCCCTGTCTTCATTGTGGCATTGTTCACAATAGCCAAGACTTGGAAGCAACCTAAATGCCCATCAAGGGACAAATGGATAAAGAAGATGTGTTATATATACACAATGGAATACTACTCAGCCATAAGAAACAATGAAATCCAGCCATTTGTGACAACATGGATGGACCGTTAGGGTATTATGCTGAGCAAAATAAGTCAGAGGGAGAAGGTCAAAAACTGCATGATCTCACTCATAAGTAGAAGATAAAAACAACAACAAACAAACACATGGTGACAGAGATTGGATTTATGGTTATCAGAGGGGAAGGCAGGAGCAAGGAAGGCCAAAGGGGTGATTAGGCATTTGTGTGTGGTGATGGATTGTAATTAGTGTTTGGGTGGTGAACATGATGTAATCTATGCAGAAATTGAAGTATAATGATGTACACCTGAAATTTATACAATATTATAAACCAATGATACCACAATAAAAAAAAAAACCATTTACTGCTGGGGTGAAGTGTATTTGAAAATTACTAATCCATTTATGTATTTTAAGATGAGTCACTAAAGTGGAGTGAGAATTCCATTTAAAATGGACACCAGTAAAATGATGTTCAGAGTCTTTCTGTCACAGTTACATTGTTAGTGGTTGAGAAGGAAAGAGGGTAAAAAATAAATAAATAAAAACCTCTTGCTCAAGAGATTTCACTTTGGATAAGCAGAACACCTCACTCAGGTCTGTCTCTACTCAGGGACTAGCACTTCCTGCTGGGTCACTGCTGCCCCGTCTGTGGAAACAATAGCAGCATCACAGGCATCTGTCAGTCAACAGCTGATTTGATCTGACATGGCTCAGCCATAAGATTCAGCCATACCTGAGATTCTCTAAAGTGGAAGAAAGGTGACAGTTGTGAATAAATGTAGAATCATTTGAGTCATGCAAGTTTTCTCAGGAGCCTCATCTCACACGGTGGATGAGCAACGTTGATATCATTACTTTTAAATTATTTCCCAGGGTAGACAGGTGTCACCTCTTAGCCTGGAATAAACCTGAGATTACAGATTCCACAGCTTCTCTTCTGACAGTTTCATCTTGCAGACGTATTCTTGTAGTTTAATGGATTTTTAGTATTTCAACTCTGTTTTCTTTGCTTCACTTTAAACTACTTACTTATCATTTCCCAATGATAATGAGCACTTGTGCTTGTAAGTAAAAATTAATATTTAAGATGGATGAACTTTTCCTGTCTGCAATATGAAGGAAATCATATTACAAGTGGTAGACACACATCTGAACTCAGTTTTCCTATTGAAGTTTGGGGGCAGAAATACAAGAAATTAGCAATGAACCAATGTTATTATGACCAACATAAAAAGATTTTTCAGTTATTAATTTTTTAAAAATCTGACATCCTGACTAAATTTCAAAGTCTCAACTGGATTTCATTTAATAAGGACATACAAAGAACATATTATATCGACTCCTTTCTATATAACTTTTATTAAAAGCAAAACACACAACAACAAAGGAAGAGAAAAGCATCACTAAAAGAGTGGTATCAAAACATTTACGGGTGATGGTAGGTATAAAGCATACCAGAAGAAGCCACCATCTAAATGGTTTTGGTGAGGGCTTCAGACTAGGACGAGGCAACCTGTCTGGAAGAATGCTGAAGAGGGTCCAACAGGGAAGAGTTGACTATGACTGTTGGACATAAGAAGTGTGGCTGAAAATAATTTAACTAAAAAATTATTTAGTTAAATCTATATACATAAAAGTCATCCAAATCCCTCCCCACAGATATGACAGCCTCCCCAGCATGTGCAAAGTGTTTACCATCTAGGTCTTCTTGCCTACAAGCAGAGGTCTTTTGCAAACAAGCAAAACATAACACCAAAAAGCAGATTCTTCTCGACAGATATTGAATAAACTATCTGAGGACAGTCACATACAAATGTGAAGGTTCTTAACCCAGAGCAAAACCTTCCTCTTTTCAGGCGTCCAATCAGCCAATCTGATTCGCTCTTAAAGCCAATCAGGAAAATTCACTTACACTTGGAAAATTCCAATTGGAAAATTAGTAATTAACAGATATTTGAGGAAAGCTGAAAGTTAAAAAAGGAAGACCATAACAAACAGATAAAAGCTGACCCCAGAGGAAGCAGATGTTTCAGGGAATAGAAAATAACTTTAAATAGATTTAATTATTACACTCGGGAAGTTCAAGAAAATTACATCTATAAAAAGATCAGAATTCTTTTTAAAAGGAAAATAAGAAGGAATTATTGGAAATTTTTAAACATAGTAATTTGTTATATACATGGTAAGAAAATTAAGAATACATCAATACACGTGTGGAATGGAAACTCAAAGAAATGTGGTAGAACGTAAAGCAAAAAGAATAAAGGAAATGTTAGAGATAAGATAAAGATCTCTTTTAATCCAGGAGGTGCAATTGTTTATTATTTAATTGCTCCAGAATGGGTTAGTAGGTGAAACTGAGTGGATAAAATTGTAAAAGATATGCGTTTGAAGAATTTAATTAGGCACAAGGTAGTTAAAGCCATATTTCAAACTTTCAACATCCTTACTAATATTCGCTTGTTCTATCAATAACAAAATGTTAGGATCTCCTGCTATGATTACTGATTATTCTATTTCTCCTTGTGGTGTGTAATTTTAGACTAATTAATTAGACGTATGCAAGCAAATTTTTTGTAGCTTCTTAAAGAAATAACTTTAATTATTATTGAAGCCTGCCTGTTTTCCTCTGTTCCTGTTTCCTTTTTGCCTTAAAGTCAATTTGCCTTATAGTAATATGGCTACACGACTTTCTTTTGGTTATTGTTTGCAAGGTATATTTTTCTATCCTTTCTTCAAACTTTCCATATCTCTATGTTTATATATGTCTCTTGAAAACAGCACGTAGTTGGATTATTTTTTAACACATCCTAAATCTGTGTCTTTTTTGCTTTTACAACTTTATTGAGATATAACTGGTTAACAATGTAGTGCACATATTTAAATTCCTATGAATTTGGACATATACATACACCTGTGATGCCAATACAATCAAGATAATAAACATTTCTAACACACCCAAAAGTTTCCTTCTGTCCCTTCATAATCCTTTCTTCTGTTGGCTTGATCTTCAGGCTACTGTTCATCGGTTTTCTGTCACTATAAATTAGCTTGAATTTCCTAGGATTTTATGTAAAAGAAATCATACATTGTGTACTTTCTTTTGTCTGGCTTCTTCATTCAGCATAATTATTTTGAGATTCATACGAGTTGTTGCATGCAATTGTCCTTTGAGTCTATTGTATGGATATACCACAATGTGTTTATCCATTAACCTACTGAGAAATAGTTGAGTTGTTTCCTGTTTGGGCTATAACAAATAGAGCTGCTATGAATATTAATGCACAAATCTTTGTGTGTACACGTTTCATTTCTCTTGGGGAAATAACTAGGAGTGGAATGCCTGAGTCCTGTGATAGATGTAAGTTTAACTTCTTAAGAAATGTCCAAACCTGGTTCCAAATGGGTCTTGCCATTTTACTTTCCAGCTAGAGGTTACGAGTGTCAGTTCCTCCACATCCTTGTCAAAACTTGGAATGGGTGACTTTAATTTTAGACATTTTAATAGGTTTTTAATGGTATCTCACTGTGGTGTTAATTTACATTTCTTTAATGATTAATGATATTGACACGTTATTGTGTACATATTTGTAATTTATATGTCTTCTTGGTGAACGGTCTGTACAAATATTTTGCCTATTTTAAAAATGGATTTCAAATTTTAAAATAGATTTTAATGGATTTTCTTATTATCAAGTTTTGTGTGTTCTTTATTTATTCTAGATGGAATCTTTTATCAGACGTATGACTTGAAAATATTTCCTCCTTAGTCTCTGCCTTGTATTTTCATTTCCTTACAGTTTGTTTTAAAAAGCAGAAGTTTTTAATTTTGCTGAAGACCCATTTAAGATTTTTTTCTTTCATGGATCATGTTTTTGGTGTCATATTTAAGAAATCTTTGCCAGAACCACATCACAAAGATTTTCTTCTAGATTTTACATTTAGATCTATGATCGATTTTGCGTAGATTTTTGTATATTATACAAGGTATGGATTGAAGTTCATTGCATATAGATAGCCAGTAGATCCAGCACCATACATTAAAAGGCTGTTCTCTATTGAATTTCAGTTGTACCTTTTAAGAAAATCAATTGTGCATCTATCTGTGGGTCTATTTCTAGAGACTCTATTCAGATCCATTGATATATTTTCTGTCTTGACACAAATAATACACTGTCTAGATTACCAGAGTTTTATAATCTATCTCTAAGTCAGGTAAAAGTAGTCTTTCAACTTTGTTCTTTTGAAAATTATTTTGATTAATTGTTGGCCTTTGAATTTCTAGATGAATTTTAGAATCAGCTTGTCAAATTCTACAAAATGTCTTGCTGAGATTTTTATTGGGATTACATTAAATTTCTGAATAAATTTGGAAAGAATTTATATTTAGCAACATTGAGTCCTCTGAACCCAGAATATAGTATATCAATGTTTTGTAGGTTTTAGTGTATAGGTCTTGAGCATCTTTTTTCATATTTATCCCACAGTGTTTCATATTTTTAATGTATTGTAAGTGATATTATCTTTTCATTTCAATTTCTGATTGTTGTTAAAATATGTAAATACAATTGCCTTTTTTTATTGATCTTGTATCCTGCAGCCTTTACTAAATCACTCATTAGTTCCAGTACCTTTTTTTGTCAATTCTAATGGATTTTCTGCACAGTAATCCTGTTGTCTGCCAGGTTCAAAGAAAATGCTGTGGCAGTTCAGAGGTGGAATGTGACATTCTTGAAATATTGATTGTCTTTAAATATGCAGAGCTGAAATGAAGTCAGATAGAGCAGGGTGATTAAGGGCAAGCAGTTCCATTAACCTAGAACATAGGATGCATAAGGTGGTATGGTAATAAGAAAGTCAAGTGATGGCCAGTTTTCAGAAAGTCTTGATTACCAGCCCAAGAAGGGTGTCTCACAAATATTCCTTTAAAAAATGAATAAGTGTCAGGCATTATAATATTTTAGGCAGTTCAAGTCTGTGATTTGTTGAATATTGTTTTGGGATATTGGAGACGACCATGGTGGATTAAATAATTTCTAAAACGAGTAAACAGGAGAAAAAAGATTACTCATGGTCCTACTGACAGGCATGGAAACATTCCACTCATTATTAAACTACAAACTTCCTTGACACTGATGATCTATCACAGGGATATATGGTCCACTGTGAAATAAAGTGACATATGTACAAGCATTATTGATCTCTCCTAGTCACTTTTACTAACCTGGGGGCCTAGCCAGATAATAATTGATGGGTATTCCTTTTGATTTTGCCATGCTTCTGTAAAGAAGTACCTTGAGCCTGTGCATTATCATTTTCAAATTGCAGTTTGGTTTCTGTCGTCTGTCCCCTCTCCGCTTATTACGCTATGTATAGAAGGAACGATATACATATTAGCACATAGAGGGATATTTGAACTTATGAAATCATGACACTGGAACACAGATTCTCTGCTGTACAAATTTGGTATGTGTCATATATGTGTGTCTAGTAATACATTATTGTTTTTATCACTATCACAGAAGAAAGAAGCTCAGTTTTTACTCTTTAGTCTGAGAAATCCTGTTCTTTTCCCCTCAGGAAGGACTCTCTCTCTAATTTGCCGTTTCAGGAGTGGGTCAGAAATATCAAGCACTTGCAAGAAGGGATTCCTTGGGTGACAGCCAGGTGGGAGTTTGTGCCCTCTCATTGCTTCTGGAGCAAGGGATTGCATCTGCAATATCTATGTGCGTATAGAGGTTGAATTGTTATCATGTTATGAGGATTGTCTTTGGCTTTTACGTAATTGTTAGAATGACTTTGCTTTGAAATACAAACAGCTCCTTTCTTTGCATTCATGAGTACTCTGCTATAGAGTCACGTTTTTTCCCTCTAGACACTACTGCTGCTGCCGCCATTGACCAACATGTACTGGAATATATGCCAAGCATTATGAAAGTGATCTTACATATAGTATCTGTATTACGTACTGATTACTGTGCAACAAGTTACATCAAATTTTAGCAGCTTAAAACAATGAATATCTATTATTTCTTATAGTTTCTGAGGGTCAGGGATCTGGGAGCCATTAGCTGGGTGGTTCTAGCTCAGAATCTCTCTTGCGATTGGAATAAAGCTCTGTCAGGGCTACAGTCATTGAAGCCTGGAGGATCTGCTTCCAGGCTCACTCACATAGCTAGGTATCTGATTCAGTCCTCCAATAGCTTTATTAGATAAGTACTATTAATGTTTTCATATTACACATAAGGAGACTGAGGCCTAATGAGGAATTCAACCCCAGTCTAATGCCACTGTCTTTGATTTTAACCACTATGGTTAAAACTCCTGGTGATTGAAAAAAAGCATTTTTGAGTATTTACAACAATTTTTTCTTTTGTTAGCAAAAATAAAATCTAAATTTACTTTAAAGAGGGACCCAGCTCCTTCATTCATCTGAAAAAATTGAGTACTGTTGAGTTTTCGATATTCATATTTCTTCGTTTTCTGAATGCACACATGAAGTGTTCTGGATCAAAGATAGATTTCCTATTAAGTGCCTTGCAGCAAATAATAGATGGCTCATTCTCTCTTTGCCCTAGTCCCTACCCCTAGAGTGACAAGATGAGAGCCCAATCACTTGTCTTACACAAATGGCCAGACTCATCCATAGGCAAAGACAGAAAAAAAATGCTGTCTGTGCTTATAAAGTGGTAGGAGGCAGACGTCCACTCCTCTCCTGAAAGGATCTTCTTCTTACTCTAGCCCTTCGGTATGTAAATAAAATATTTCCAGAAGCCAGAGACTGTCTCCAAATTCCTGGGCCTTATTACTTCTTGAAATGAAAACACCTAGAAAGATAGCATTTCTAGTCTTCCTGGCATGTTGAGGGGTTAACATAGGAACCTAGTCTAGGTGGTAGCCATCAGCCCTCTTGTCAAGATGAGAGTTTTATTATCCATTTGAGGCAGAGCAATTTACTAGACAAATGGCTACAGATCTAACTCTCATGGTACATGAAGAGTCTCTGGGGGCTAGAGCTTCACCGGAACACTGAGAAAGCGAGAGCAATTTTATTTCCCCACGGACACGTTCTAAGAGGTCACTCTCTCTTCTGAACAACTTAAATTTTTCTCTATGTTCTTTTGATGAAAGATAGCTCTTTTTAAAAGGGCTTATAGATTTTTTTTACTTACCTCTCACTTTACATATTAGAACTAATTATTCAAGGTATGTCTGTTTCAGGTGCATCTTTTATTATCAAATCAGTCAACAAAATTTTTGCACATGTTAATCACTTAAATATTTGTATTATTAATTAATTAAGATGATTGATAATGATAGCTCTAAAGTGATTTCCAGATCTATAACTTTGTGTCTTAATCCCATTTTGTAAATAATAGCAATAATAATAGCAAATATTTATTTACCACTTACTATATGCCAGGCACTGTTCTAAGTGTTTTACACAAATCAATTAATTTAATGTTCATAATCACACAATAACCTATGAGTAATGACTTATTATTATCCCCATAATGGGTAAACTGAAGTACAAAAACTTTACGTAGGGACCAGCCTGGTGGCCTAGCAGTTAAGTTTGAGCACACTGCTTTGGCTGCCGGGGGTTTGCAGGTTCGGATCCCGGGCACAGACTAACGCACTGCTTGTCAAGCCATGCTGTGGCAGCGTCTCATATAAAGTAGAGGAAGATGGGCATGGATGTTTCTCTTCCTCAGCAAAAAAAGAGGATTGGCAATGGAGGTTAGCTCAGGGCTAGTCTTCTTCACACACACACACACACACACACACACACACACACACACACAAAAGAAGGTTATGTAACTTCTTCTTCCAAGATGGAACACCTGGGAAATTGCAGAGCTGAGTTTGAACCCAGGCTCTTTGTCTCCAGATTGCAAGCTCTTAACGATTGTATGAGTTACATATGATTCATTATTACACAGATGTTTAATTTGCACCTTATATAAGCTAAGCACTATTTAGGCACTGTGGATACATCAATGAACAAAATTTTCAAAGACTCCGCCTTCATGGAGCTTATTTCCTGGTTAATGCTAGGGTGGGGCAGTTAAGGAACAAAACTTAAACAAATAAACAAACATATGTATAATATAATGTTAGATTAATAACTACTGTGGGAAGAAATTAGACAGAGTAGGAAATTAGAGACTAAAAGGAACTGCTGTTTTAAAGTTGTCAGGGAAGCCTTCATTAAGATATTGTTCTCGAAATGTGAGTTGCTATTCAAACTGTGGTTAATATGATAAATTTAGTCTACCAAGAGCAACATTTTTTAAACAAAGCATAGAACAGAATAAAATTGATTTGAAAAGAAATGAGTTTATTGCATAAAGCAAACATAGTTTTTTATAAGATATTTCCTTCACTGTGTATACATGTTTGTATGTATTGAGTCATGAGGTCAACCATATTTCTCTCTCTGTGTCTTAACAAAAAAAAAGTTTATTTTTTGTTTGTTTGACACCCTGGGGAACCAGCAAGTCAACCACTGAGGCTGGTGCTCAGGGACTGAGAGAGAGAGGGTAGAAATGAAATCAGAGAGGTGGGCATGCACCAGACCTTTTGTACCAGAATACCTTGCAGAGCTCTATGAGCCATGGTAAAATTTTTGGCCTTCTTGTAAGTGAGGTGGGAAGCCATTTGAGAGTTTTGAGCAGAATAGACAGACCTGATTTACATTTTAGAAGCTTCATTTTGGCTGCTATGGGGAAAATAGGTTATATGAGAGCAAGAATGGAAGCAATTGAAAATGGAGCACAGTTGAATTAATAAGAGTAGAAATGAATACAGAATTCCTGATTCTTTGAATCACAGAAACAGAATTTTAGACTGAGGATAACCTAAAGAATATTTATCTGGGCTCCAATTATCCTAGCCAAATGCTTTTCCTAAAAACAACTCTAATTGTTTCTACATTGCTTTACTGCTAAAGATGAAGATGTTCTATTTCTTATGGAAAAGGAAATCCACAGTAGTAATAAAGTAGTATGCCCTGAAGGTCAGGATCAGAGTTGCAAACGGTGCAATATTTTGAAAATTATCGATGTACTTTTTCTTTTGCCTTTATGAGCACATGACCAGAAGAAGCATCCATCCATCCATCCATACATCTGAATGGAGATCAGCATCTATTTTTGTGTGTGTGTGTGTGTGAGGAAGACCAGCCCTGAGCTAACATCCATCGCCAATCTTCCTCTTTTTGCTGAGGAAGACTGGCCCTGGGCTAACATCCGTGCCCATCTTCCTCCACTTTATATGGGACGCCGCCAGGGCATGGCTGACGAGCAGTGCATCGGCGGGCGCCCGGGATCCGAACCTGCGAACCCCGGGCTGCCAAGCGCGGACTAAACCGCTGCGCCACCGCGCGGCCCCAAGAGATCAGCATCTATTAAAGAAGGAATACAAAGTGAAAGACTAAGATACCATCTGGCTTCCAACATTCAAAAACAAGATTTTGCGAATAAGCCAGATTATTGTGAAAGAATTGTTTAGAAATCCTTGATTTCTTGTTTTGATACTTTGAAAGAAGATATGATAGGCAAGTGAAGCAAAGAAAGGGAGGAAAGACCACTCTTTTGGTTGTGGCAAGGGAAGAAAAAGGGAAAGAGAAGAGCAAAGAACATGGACTCATGCCTCAAGTTCCCATAATCCAGATTTTGGCACAGAGAGGGAGAGATGTGTTAGATAAGTGAGGGTGACACAAAGGATAGGAGAGTTCTTAACCTTCAATACACGCGCGTGCACGCGCGCGCTCACACACCCACTCACACACACACACACTGTCTTTAGGGCCCTGAAAACAAAGGATCCTATCACAGCCTGCTGCATCCCAACCTGGAGCACAGCCATATCAATTTATCAAAACAAAATGGTCAGGCAGAGGTAGGGGACTTCCCCTCATACTTGTTTCCCATGTTACATAGAAGCAGCTGAGAATCTGGCTGAAAGACTTACAATTGTGTTGTTGTATTGGGGTGAAGTGCAATGAAGGTGACAGGACTGACCAGTTTGGGGCCATTGGAAGTCCCAGCCAGACTTCAGAAGTATCTGTGGCTCCAGTGGGAACTGGGACTGAGGCTGGTGGGTAATAACTACCAGGCCCTGATTAAAACAGGAGAGCCCAGATCAGGATTGAGTGATGATTCTCCAGCAAGGCAGGCACATCCAGGTGGACGGTCATCCAGAAAACCAGAGAGTGCTGAGGGTATCATAACCAGGACTTAGATTCTTTTCTGCCTCTTTGAAGGGGATTCTCAGAGAATCCAAGAATCTTTATCTAAAAGAATCTGAACAGTACTATCTAAAGTGTTTTTTTAAATTATTAGATCTGACTAAGCTTGGACTAGCTATAGATTGGAGTTTGGTCCTGACTAATGAGAAGGTTAGAAGAAATAACCAGAATGTTCACTGACAAAATATAGTACACTTTCTGTGCATATCCAAGGTGCAGTGTGAGTTAAATATGTAAAAGCGCCACACAGTTTGCTAGCATTTATTGGATGTTTACTGTATGCCTGCCTGACTGACTCCAAAGTCTGTAACTTTAAACACTACAACCCATTGCCTGTTTAACAACAAAAAACAGAAGAGAAATGCATTACAACTCAGAAACTGTAGGAATACCTACACTGGATTCACGAGGATACTTTCAATTAGATAGATTAAGAAGCTTAGATCATACATTGTAAATAGAATCATGACTAGTAATGTCTGAATATTTTTGAATGTGATAATTTTTTTTAAATCCTAGAGGTCCTCTGTACCTGGCATGCACCATATTGCTTACCAAAAATGTGGAATGCTGTTCTTTGGAAACTAGAAAATTAATTTAAAGCAGTTTTTAAGTTTGCTTTTTAGATTAATAAAAAGTTTCTTTTTCTGAATTTGCTTTGCTATCAGTATTTTAAATTGGAGGTATATTTCACTTTTTATGGGAAAAAAAAACCTATAATACTCTCTATCTAAAAGCTCAATGTATTGATATAAAATAAAAATTCTTAAAGTAAATTTAATTTACCTTATTATTCATAAGAATATTGAAATTTCAAGGTGATATGTAATTTTTTTTAATTAACACTGATGCACAGGTTAAATAATCCAGAAAATACTCGATTAATTTAAACCTCATATTTTAAACTTCAAAGTAAGAATCAACCATATTTCACCTTCCAAGTATAAATAAATTCATATTTTTGCATAATTTTGAAAAAGACATTTTCATTAGAATATTCAATTCAATGTATTCAATTACATTAGAATTATTTCACATCCATGTCCATAGAATATTTTTATAATGATTTCCAGAATATTGATGGAACTTTTCTAGATGCTTTAAAGATTATATTAGTGATGGAAGAAATTCAAATCCATTGTTTTATCTAAAATATAAACTTTATAATTTTAACTCTTTAAGTAACACTAGAAATTTAAGGAAATATTTTATAATCTTTAGGAATCTTACCTAAAATTTAATATATTTAAAACACAGGAAAAAATAACTGGAATTGGTACATATTTTTTTTCTCTGTTTAAACAATCATCCAGTTAGCTTTTTTTAAAATTACAACTATCTCTAAAACACCATAGTTTTTTCCCTTTATTTTTATGTGTAAATTTTAGGAAGGTTTATTAAAGAAAGGTATAAAATAGTACACTTATTTTGTTTGTTGGTTGTTATGACCTATACAAAAACAAGTTAAATGTCAATAGGAAGAATAGATTTTAAGTTCTTGAATATCTTGATGACTCAAGGATGCATTTACCACAATGGTGGACACTCGAGAAGCCAAATGTCAAACTGCTGATGTGACTTGAATGCCACATTACAATATAAAACTATATTTCTCACTCCTGCAGTAGCTGCCTCAATTCCTCTGAAGGAGAAATGTGCTCCTGAGAATGGGAAATAGCTTGCTAAATGGTTAGCACAGAAAATCATTTATTTTAAGTATAACCTGAATCCAGAATGCTTCGGGATAGGGCAGAAGGCATAATTTCTGAAGGAAATATTCACAATGATGATTTACATCCTGTATTCAACTATGAAACCATTCAGAATGTTTCTGGCCATACCTTTTACTGACACTGATTAGTGATCATCATGCTTGCTTCAATAAGAATTGAGGGAACAGCTGACGAATTCCTCAGAATTTACAGTTATATTTATTCTACAACTGCATTGTGTTGGATAAGTGGGAAATTCCTAAAGGGGTTTCATGGTATCTGCCTGACTTTCATAAATTAAGCACAAGCATACATTCTAAAACTGTGATAGGCTCCTTCAAAATATTTCAGCTTTATAAAACAACAGGAACAATGTAGTAATATTTATCTTATAAAGATTAAATGAAATAATGAGTGCCTGGCATATAAATTCAATAACTGTTGGCTGGATTTTTTTCTTCTCCCCTGTAAGAATTTGAGCACATGAAGGTAGACACTACTACATCTCAATGCCTAACACAGTGCACTGGATTAACAGGCATTTGATTAATATTTTGCATTATTTAATAATATGAGGGGAAAAGTATGAAGAAAAGAAACCACTGTAAAGCAGTGTATTTTCACTGTTAGCTCTTAGTAGGATTCAATAAACATTCTCTGATTCAGTTAACGGGAATCTTTAAAGAAGTAAACTCAGGGATAGACTTTTTCCATTACTCTACCTAATAAATTTATAATAGTAATAATTTATAAGTTAACCTCGTAATTTCCAAGTTTCTAATACCCTAAGTGAATGCACACATTCCTACCTTGTGTTTACAAATTCTGGATCTGTTTCTGAGGGATAAAAATGCTCCTGTAAAACAGATGGCATACCTATATGGAGTTATGGGCCCTAAATTCTACAATAAATTATTGTAAAAGTACATATAACTGTAAAAAGCAAACCCTGATTTATTAAGCGGCAATTTCTGTTAGTGTGCCTCTCATACAGCTAAAAATTTTTTGCTCCCTAACCTAGACATCAGTTTTCACACTTGGTTGTTTAGGGTTTCTCATAATCTTGTGTTTTTTGAGGAAAAAAAAAAGCACAGGGAGAGCAGTTTCTCCTTGATTGATTCTTCTCAATATGTATATAGGCCATGCGATTTCTAGTGGATCTGTCTCAAGCCGTAGACATCCTCACTAACAAAATACATTGATCTCTATGCATTCTCCAGGAGGCTAATTTACTACCAAATGGGAATATGTACATAAAAATACAGAAAGGGAATGAAAGAGAGAAAAAAGTATTTTAAAAAATAAAAGCATTTTATAAATACGGTAGTTCTCTGGAGGGCAAACTACCATTTGCAATCCCAAATAAATGTGTAATTCATACTGTGCTCAATATACTTGACACCATGGTATGTTTTCTCCCTGTGATTAATTCTTCAAGCCTTCATTTTATCCAGATAATTTTCGATAATCTCTATTTTAACCTTACCATAGAGCATTTCTCACTGCTAAACTATCACTTGAAGAACCGTTGGCATCTAGGCAAACATCCTAGGTTATCCATCAATACCCAGGCAAACCTTCATCTCTGTACAACTCTACACATCTTTCATCAAACCAGTCTCCAACTTCCCACCCTCCCAAGTCTTCCTCTGTCTTTCTGCAACTCAGAATGCATCCTCAAGTAATTCTGTGTTCTCTCCTCTCCTAATGGCACATCGATTATCTTGCACTAAACTATAACCAGAGTGTTCCCTGACGACATGAATTCTCTTTCATTTTTCTCAAATGGGGGCTGTTTTCCCTCAAACTTTACAATTTTAAGAGTGTGAAGTTAGGTAGTTGTATGCTTTGGTCTACTTGCCACGTTCAAGCCATTTCTCCTCCTACCCACTTCAAAAACCTCATTCGGTTGAAGTTTGTTGCAAACGTCTGCCACCAGCTAATGCTACTTACTGCTATTCTCTGCTGACCTGCTCACCCTCTACAGTCAGTGATGACTTCAGTATCTGGCTTATTCTTTCTCTTTACCCTATCCTATCTTTCTACTTGGTAAATTGAACACTCACAAGGAGGACCTGACCAATATCTAGTCTCTCTTTAATTTCCTGTCAATAAATGCTATTTTCCTGCTTATTTCACACCTCAGCCACTCACTCCCATGGTCATCTCTTTGTTTTATGAACAACTATATGTTTTATCAAACCATATATGCTTATTTCAGACACTTTGATTCTCTGTTATTTCTTATCCTTCTAGCTTCCTTGTTTAATTAACATCAATGCAGCAACTTTTTTCATCAAGACTTCCATTGATCCTGTCACTTTTTCACTATTCATAATGTCTTTGTGTCCTGACCTTTCTCTTTAACCAGCCTAGATTTCAAAGTCCATTATTTTAACGGATCTTTGCAAACATGTTAGCCTTAGCTCATTGTCACCTTCTCTCTCCACCCTCCTTCTCTTGTACATCTCACCTCTGATTGAACCCAACAATCTGTTTTTTCCGTTCCTGTATCTGATTAATGATTAATGTGGAGAATATTACAGAAATCTGTTAACTGGTTTCACTGTAGATTTAGAAACATGAATGATTACTCAACACTATTAAATAATCACATCATAGTCTCTCTCTTCAAACTTCTGACTCCCCTCTTAACTCAAGCTAACTAATAACCTCATTTTAATAAAATAAAATTAGATAAAAAGAATCAATGGGAGCTTCCTCATCTTCTGACCAACAGATTTATCATCCTTTCTGCATCTGTGCCCACATTCTCTGCCTTTCACTTGCTAATCATACCACATGTAGTTTGAAACCCTTCCTTCTATTCCCTTCTCAAGAAATTAATTTTCACAATTGTCCCTCCTAGCTCTGCATCTTAAATTTCTCTGCTTTATTATGCCATTCTCAGTATATAGTTCTAGTGTCTTTCTTCTAGCTATGGACCACTGGTTTGTTTTTATTTTTGTTTTTTTGTCTCTTTTTCATTGCAAAATTTCTTAAAAGAAGAGTCTATGGTCTCTTTCTCCAAATTTTCCTCTCCCATTTTTCTCTCAACCCATCCCAACTGCATTTTCACTATCTTTATGCCATGATCATCAAAGACCTCCTTTGTGCTAAAATCACATTGGTCATTTTTCTGCTCTCATCTTACTTAAATTTATAAGCAGCATTCAATGCAGATGATCACACACTTTTTAAAATCAGTGTTTAAGGTGTCTGGGATTCTGAGAAACTACTTCCTCCTGATTTTCCTCCTATAAATTTCTCTTTCTTAGTCTTTGTTGGTTCCTCTGCCTCAGACTAATTTGTGAATGTTGGAGTGTCTGAAGGATACATGCTAGTTTAACTTTGTTCGTTTGTGTAGAGCTCCCTAGAGGATCTCATCAATGACAAAGAATTAAAGTTACACTCTTGGACAATAGGCATAGACTTTTGCAAATAAAAGGTTAATTTTATTTTTAGCAATTTTTCCTTCATATAATGTTAGCACTTTTTTTTCTCCTGATGTGGTCAACAGAAAAAATTTGCCTTCATTTGTTTATGTGACACTTTAGTGACTACCTATTATTGGATTATTTAAATGGAGAATATATAAACTATTTTACATTATAAAAACAGGTAAAAGGGCCGTAATCTTTGAAAAATAGCATGGGGATATTCAAATCCATCTTGCCATCAAAAGTTTTATATTTTTATGTAGTTCAATTTATCTATTTTTTGTTGCCTGTGCTTTTGGTGTCCTATCCAAGAAATCATTGCCAAATCCAATATAATGAAGATTTTTCCCTATGTTTTCTTCTAGCAGTTTTATAAGTTTAAGTCTTGCATTTAGGTCTTTGATCGAATTAGAATCAGTATTTGCAAATCGTGTAAGAGTCCAGTTTCATTCTTTTACATGTGTATATCTACTTTTCTCAACACTACTTGTTGAAAAGTCTGTCCCTTCTCCATTGAATGGTTTTGGCAGTCTTGTTGAAAATCATTTGACCATATAAGCAAGGGTTTATTTCTGGGCTCTCTATTAGATTCCATTTGTCCATATGTCTGCCTTTATATCAGCACCACACTGATTTGATTACTGTAGCTTTGTAATAAGATTTGAAATCAGGAAATGTGAGGCCCCCCAGCTTTGTTCTTCTTTTTTCAAGATTGTTTTGGCTATTCGAGGTCCCTTAGGATTCCATATGAATTTTTAGGATGGATTTTTCTATTTATGCAAAAGACATTGTTCGGATTTTGATAGGTATTCCATTGAATCTGTAGATCAGTTTAAATATATTGCAATCTTAATAGTATTAAGTCTTTCAATTCACAAATGCAGGATGTCTTTTCAACTTTTTATGTCTTCTTTAAGCAATGGTTTGTAGTTTTTAGGATACAAGTTAAGTTTCACCTCCTTGGTTAAGTTTATTCCTAAGTATTTTATTCTTTTTTTTTTTTGCTATCATGAAGGAAATTGTTTTTTAATTTCCTTTTCAGACTGTGTGTTGTTAGTGTGTAGAAACACAATTGATTTTTGTGTGTTGATTTTGTGTCCTTCAACTTGGCTCAATTTGTTCGTTTTAACAGGTTTTTTTTGTGTTTAACAGTTTTTTAAAAATCTTTAGGGTTTTCTATATAAAAGATCATGTTGTCTATGAACAAAGATAATTTTACTTTTTCCTTCCCAGTTTGGGTGCCTATTTATTTTTCTTGCCTAATTGCTCTGGCTAAGACTTCATACTATGTTGATAGAAATGATGAATGTGGGCATCCTTGTCTTGTTCCTAATCTTAGAGGAAAAGCTTTTAGTCTTTCACCACTGGGTTTGGTGTTAGCTGTGGGCTTTTCATACATGACCTTTATTGTATTTAAATAGTTTCCTGCTATCCCTAGTTTGTTGAATTTTTTTTTTTAATCATGAAATGGTGTTGAATGTTGTCAGATGCTTTTTCTGCACCAATTGAGATAATCACGTGGTTCTTTCCCCTTCATTCTGTTAATGTGGGGTATTACATTGATTGATTTTCATGTGTTGAACTATCCTTGCATTCTAGGAACAAAATCCACTTTATTATGGTGTTAACAATCCTTGTAATATGCTGATAAATTTGTTTTTCTAGTGTTTTAATGAAGGTTTTTCCGTCAGTATTCATTAGAGATATTGGCCTATAGTTTTATTTTCTTATAGTGTCTTTGACTTTGGCATCAGAGTAATGATGGCCTCATAGAGTTTGGAAGTGTTAACTCTTCTTCAATTTTTTGGAAGAGTTTGAGAAAGATTTGCATTAATTCTTTAAATGTTTGTGAAAAGTGGAGCCATCTTGTCCTCAGCTTTTCTTTGTTGGGAGAGTTTTGATTACTGATTCAATCTCCATTCTAGTTATTGGTCTATTCATATTTTCTATTTCTTAATGATTCAATCTTGGTAGGTTATGAGTTTCTAGGAATCTGTCCATTTAATCTAGCTTACCCAATTTGTTGCTGTACAGTTGCTCATAGTACTCTCTTACAATCCTTTTTATTTCTGTAAAAGTCAGTGATAAGATTTCCTCTTTCATTTCTGATTTTAGTTATTTGAGTCTTTTATCTTTTTTTCTTAGTCCATCTAACCAATGACTTGTCAGTTTTGTTATTCTTCTCAAAGAACCCAGTTTTCAGCTTGGTGATTTTCTCTGTTGTTTTTCTATTCTCTACTTCATTTATCTCTGCTCTAATATTTATTACTTCCTTCCTTCTGATAGTTTTGGGTTTAGTTTGTTCTTCTCTTTCTAGTTCTTTAAGGTTTAAGAATAGGTTGTTTGAGATCCTTCTTTTCAAATGTAAGTATTTACAGCTATCAATTTACCTCTTAACACTGCTTTCACTGCATTCAATAAGTTTTGATATATTGTGTTTTCATTTTTATTTGTCCCCAGATATTTTCTAATTTCCTTTTTGATTTCTTCTTTGACCCACTGGTTGTTTAAGAGTATGTTGTTTAATTTCCACAAATATGTGGATTTTCTAGTTTTCCTTCTGCTGTTGATTTCTAGTTTCATTCCATTGTGATTGGAAAAGACACTTTGTATGATTTTCAATCTTTTAAAATTTATTGCCTTATTTTGCAGCCTAACATAGGATCTATAATGAAGAATGTTCCATGCATACTTGAGAAAAATGTGTATTCTGCTGTTGGATGGAGTGTGTGGTATATGTCTCTTAGGTCCAATTGGTCTATAGTGTTGTTCAAGTCCTCTATTTCCTTATTGATCTTTTTGTGTTATGTTTCTGTCTTTTAAATTCTTAGAAGAATAAAAAGTGGAGTTACAAACCAAAATTATAATAATATTGATTTTTGTATTTTTCCATGTATTTAACCTTTACTGAAGAACTTTATATTTTTGTATGGCTTCAGGTTACTGTTTAGTGTCCTTTTGTTTCAACTTAGAGGACTCTATCTTTCTTGTAGGACAGGCCTAGTGGTAATGAACTCTCTTAACTTTTGTTTACCAGAGAAAGTCTTAACTTCTTTTTATTTTTGAAGGACAGTTTTGCCCAATATAGTATTCTCAGTTGATGGGTTTTTTTTCTTTCAGCACTTTAAATATACCATCCCACTGCCTTCTGTTCTGCAAGGTTTCTGCTTAGAAATTCACTGTTAATCTTTTTGAGGATTCCTTGTATGTGATGAGTTGCTTTTCTTTGTCTGTTTTCAAGATTCTCTCTTTGTCCTTGGTTTTTGACAGTTTGATTATAACATGTCTCAGCATGGGTCTCTTTTATTTTATTCCTACTTGGAGTTCATTGAGCTTCTTGGATTTGTAGATTCACGTATGTCCTCAAATTTGGGACATTTGGGGTCATTATTTCTTTAAATAATCTCTCTTCCCTTTCTTTCTTTCCTTTCCCTTTGGGATTCTCATAATGCATATGTTTGTATGCTTTATGGTCTGTTAGGTGCTGTTCATTTTTTTTTCATTCTTTTTTCTATCTATTTCTCAGACTGGATAATTTCAATTGACTTATCTTCAAATTCACTGATTCTTTCTTCTTTTTGATCACATCTGATGTTGAGCCCTTCTAGTAAATTTTCCATTTCACTTTTCATCTTCTTGCACTTCTCAACTCTAGGATTTCTATTTGGTTTTTTTAAAAAAATAATTTCCATCTGTTTATTAATATTCTCTATTTATTGGGATCTTATTCCTAAGCTTTCTTTTATTTCTTTAGAAATGGATTCCTTTAGCTCTTTGAACATATTTAAAATAGCCAATCTAAGGTCTTTGTCTAGCAAGTCCTATGTCTGGGCTTCTTTGAGGACAATTTCTATGGATTCTTTCTTTTTCTCCCTGTGTGGGCCATACTTACTTATTTCTTCACATACTTCATAATTTTTTGTTGAAAAATGGACATTTTGAATATTATAATGTGGCATCTCTGGAAGTACAATTATCTCTCTTCTCTGTGGTTTGTTGATACTGCTTGTTGTAGTTGTAGTTGTTTGTTTAGTGACTTTTCTCAACTAATTTTGTAAAGTCTGTGTTTGTTGTGGGTGGCCATTGAATTCTGTTAACTTAGTGGTCAGTGAATGATTTCATAGAGATTTCCTTAAATGCCTGGAACCAAAAAATCTAGTCTTTGCAGGGTTGCCCACTGTATGTTTTGGGACAGAACTTTAAAACTCAACCAGGCAGTTGACACCTCTGCCTCAAAGTCAGAAGAGATGAGAGCCTTGGACCTTCTCAGAGATTTCTTAAGCCTGTGTACAACCTGGGCGTTTGTGAGATCTTCTAGAATCCCAGGAATATGTCGGTTCTTTTCAAAGCCCTTATTCCCCAAAGAATCACATTCCCCAGCCTTTCCTCCCAACTTGTCCCGACTGTAATCCATTGCCTCAGACAGCAATGACTAAAACATTTGCCTGTAAATTTTTTTGACAAATGCCCACTGTATAGGCTGTAGCATTGGGTGAGTTCCAAATTAGGTAAGATGAAGACAATCCTGTTGAACTAGTCTTCCAGGGAACCATCAGACAGATTAAAACAAAAAAATTCGAATTCTTTGCAAATGAAATCTGTTCTGTTCTCTCTAGTACTGGGAATATGGGCTGTTATTTTCAAGGCTACTGTTGAAATGGGCAGCAGGGGATGGCACTAGGATAAGTTGGAACTCCACAAAGGTTGGTTTTCCTACTGAGATTCAGGCTTTTTTTTTTTTTTTTTTTTTTAAGTAAGCAATCTCCAGGTTGCTACAAGATTTTGGTTAGCTTCCAGAGTTCTGAAAAATTTTTGACAGTTTTTTCCATTACTTTTATAGAGAGGTGGACATTTGGAGTTCCTTACTTGACATTTTTGCTGATATCCAGGAGCTTTTCTTTCTTTCTTTTTTCTATTAAGATATAATTGACATATAACATTATGTTAGTTTCAGGTGTACAACATCATGATTTGATATCTGTAGATATTGCAAAAGGATCATCACGATAAATCTAGTTAACATCCATCATCATACATAGTTGCTTTTTCTTGTGAGGAGGACTCTTGAGATATGCTCTTTCAGCAACTTTCAAATATGCAGTGCAGTATTGTTAACTATAGTCACCATGCTGTACATTATATCCCCATGACTTATTTATTTTATAACTGGAAGTTTGTATCTCTAGACCCCCTTCACCTACTCCCTCATCCCCCACCTCTGGCAACTGCCAATCCAATGTGTTCACTGTGTCTATGAACTTGGTCTTTGTTTTTGTTTAGATTCTACACATAGGCGAGGTCATAGGGTATTTGTCTTTCTCTATCTTACTTACTTCACTTAGCATAATGCCCTTAAGGTCCATCCATGTTGTCACAAATGGCAAGATTTCCTTCTTTTTTATAGATGAATAATATTTCATTGTATATATACCATGTTTTTTTATCCATTCATCCTTCAATGGATACTTAGGTTGTTTCCATATCTTGGCTATTGTAAATAAGGCTGCAGTGAACCTGGGGGTACATATATCTTTTGAAGTTAGTGTTTTTGTTTTCTTCAAATAAATACCCAGAAATGGAATTGCTGGATCATATGGTAGTTCTATTCTTAATTTTTTGAGAAGCTCCATGTTGTTTTCCATAGTGGCCTCACCAATGTACATTTCCAAAAATGGTGCATAAGGGTTCCCTTTTCTCCACATCCTTGCTGACACTTGTTATTTCTTGTCTTTTTATAATAGCCATTGTAACAGATGTGAAGTGACATCTCATTGTGGTTTTAATTTACATTTCCCTGATGATTAGTGATGTTGAGCATCTTTTTATGTACCTGTTGGCCATCTGTATGTTTTCTTTGAAAAAAGGTCTATTCAGATCTTCTGCCCATTTTTTAACTGGATTGTTTGGTGTTTTTCTATTGAGTTGTATGAGTTCTTTATATATTTTGGATATTAACCCCTTATCAGATCTATTATTTGCAAATATCTTCTACCATTCCATAGCTTGCCTTTTCATTTTGTTGATAGTTTCCTTTGCTGTGCAGAAGCTTTTAGTTTGATGTAGTCTCACATATTTTTTTTTTTTTTTGGTCTTGTTGTCTTTGCTTTTCTAAAGCAAATCTAAAATTGTTTGCTATAAAATACACAGATGTATTTTCTTTATAAATAATTTAACTTTTGGCAATAGTTTTTAAAATAACTTTATTGAGATATAATTCACATACCATGAAATTCACCCATTTTAAATGTACAGTTCAATGTACATTCACAAGGTAGTGCAATCATCATCACAATCTAATTATAGTATATCTTCATCTCCTCTAAAAGAAACCATTGGCTATTACCCTCCATTCTTCCCCTCCCCCAGCTCTAAGCAATCACTAATCAACATTTTGTCTGGATCTATTTGCCTATTCTGAACATTTCGTATCAATGGAATCATATCATTTATGGTCTTTTTGTGAACTTTTTTCCACATAGCATAGTGTTTTCAATGTTCATTCACGTTTAGCGTGTATCGGTACTACATTCCTTTTTGTTGCTAAATAATATTAAATTGTCCATATATTAATTGATGACCATGTGGGTGTTTTTCACTTTTTGGCTATTATGAATAATGATGCTGTGAACATTCATGTACAAGTTTTTACATGGACATCTGTTTTCATTTCTCTTGGGTATAGATTTGGAATGGAATTTCTGAATCATATAATAAGTCTATGTTTAATTTTTTGAGGAATAAACAAACTGTTTTCCACAGCAGCTGCACCATTGTACATTCCCACCAGCAATCTATGAGCATTCCAATTTCGCCATATCTTTGCTAACACTTGTTATTGTCTGTCATTTTCATTATTGCCATCTTAGCAGGTATGAAGTGGTATAACATTGTAGTTTTGATTTACTTGCCTAATGGCAAATTATGTTGAGCATCTTTTCATATGTTTATTGGCCATTTGTTTATCTTTTTTAGAGAAATGTCTATTCAAGTTGTTTGACCATTTTAAAATTGGTGGGGTGTTTTGGTCTTTTTATTATTGAGTTGTAAGTGTCCTTTATATATTCTGTATACAAGTCTGTTATCAGAGATATGATTTGCAAATGTTTTCTACCATTCTGTGGGTTGACTTTTCACTTTCTCAACAATAGTTTTGAGTAGAATTACAATTCCACCAATATAACAATCAATTTGTTGGTCAATAAATAAACATTCCAAAATATACTGTGGTAAAACAGAAAACAATGATATCTCTATGCATATCTCACATTACTATTATAAGGTTACAGTGGAATAGCTAGGGGTAGAGGATGGCATGCTCATCTAGAGACTGTCTGGATGTTGAGATAAGACATGAGCCTCATAGTTGCCTTATATTTCACTGGTCTTCCTAGTAAAAATAGAGAAGACTTGGGAACTGGTGCTAGTTTTTCACTTATAGGAATTAAAACTCTTGAACAAATATAGAAGGGGACAGAGTCTGCTTCTAACCATCGGGGAATTCCTTGTGTACATATTTAATTGAACATGAGGCATGTGAATGAAAAGCACAAAATGCCTAGCTCATTGTAAGTGCTCAATAAATGACAGCTGAGTGAATGAATGAATCAATGAGAGTATGTGACTTGGATTCCTCAGGGTCCTACGGTTCTACTTGTTGCAACTCCATGACCTTGATTGTTCCTATCTAAGATTAGTGTGGGCTTGGGGAACAAAAGGTTTTTCCAAGGCAACTTGGAGTATCATAAATATGTAAATTGCTGAACTGTTACACAGAATTAAAACTTTATATTCTGAAAACTTTGCTCTGGGCACTTAAAATTTTTGGCTTTTTAGAAAACCTAGCAGTAGTAATTGAGCTGTTAAAACAAATTAAGTCTTCTTTGGTGCTCAGTTTCCAGAAATGGTGCAATTCAGGACATCGTAGGAGCAAGAAGTCTAAAGCAGATATAAATGATCTGTGTAAGGTCTCATAGCCAGTTTGGAGACAAGCTAGTGTTATTTTTTTGGTATACTTAATATGACAATGACTTAGATTGGGTTCATTAAAGGGATCAAATAAATATTTTCTGTGCATTTTCTTAAACACAATGATTTCAATGCAACAAAACCTCCACTGGTAATAAATGAATAAGGAAAAGGGCCTAGTACGTTACATCAATTCCTTAAATCTTCAATGTTCTATACCAAATGCCCCTTGGGAACGTAGCATTTGGAAAGCATCCTTTAAAGTTCTTTCATAAAAATTATCTGTTACTGTTGGCATCTTCTAATGAATCTTAGTTAACATATAGTTATATTACTGAAACACTGATATTACAATGTAAGAATGTTTGTCTTTTGGGGACCTGACATTCTTCTGAAATCAATATGAACAATATGAATAATGGGGTATTTGTTTGCTTTTGTTTCAAACAATTTCTTATAACTTTTCTCAAAACACCAGGGTTGCATTCTACACAAGTCATGTTTCTATTGATTGACTGGTCATAGACCAGGCTGTGATAAGTGTGCAAACTCATCACTTAAGTCTGATCATTAGCCATCTAACCAGCTGATGGCATTCCTGAGCATGTCTGATGCAGAATGAAACAATTCTAGCTCTTTAATTCTCTAAGAGCTTTGCCCTGAAAATACCTAGGGACAGAAAGACATGAGGCCAAGGCTAAGAAGAAAGTTGAGGAAGTAATGGATCTCTTGGGCAAATTAATGCTGCCCTGCCAATGGACTGATTTTATTTTTCCCTAACTTTAATAGGTCCTGAAGCATAGTTCCAGGAGTGTATTTTTTTTGCACTCAACCAGAACCATTGAAATGTTAGGCCAATAAAATGTCACCTGACTAATTTGCCTGGATGTGGCTGTGAAATTCTTTGAAATTGAATCAAACCAAGAACTGTTGGATTTACATTAGAGGATTTAACATGTTGTTTCTGAAATACTTTTTCCATTATATATAGTTTGTTTTATAATAAGGTCCCAATTTATCACAATATGTTAGTCTCCTTTTTTGTGAGTGGATATAATTTTAATATTACCATAAAGAGACAATGTCAGCTAAGAAAGGCATTTTTCCCATCAATTTTTGGAAATGTTTATGGCAAAAAAGAAATATGCCACAGTGGTGTAGTTCTTACTGTATGGAAACACATCTGAGTACTAGCTCAGTAGATTAAGTGGGCTAATACTGAAAGCATATAATACTAATACTATTATAGATATACTATATATAGTATATGTTATAGATATATACTATTATAGAATACTAATAATATTACAGAATTCTAATAATAATATTAGTATTCCCACTTTCTAATGGAATAGTATCTTTATCGTCTCTAGTAATATGGGGATAAAATATATTGTTACACAGAAAAAAACAGAATAGCAAGAAAAAGGTTTGGAGTTCAGGGTTAATTTAGCCTTGCAAATAGGAGGGTTCCCCCCCCCCCATTTTCAAATTGAGGTAAAGATTACATACAGTGAAATGCTCAGATCTTAAGTGTACCATTCAATCTATTTTGATGAATGCATATCAGGAAACAGAACATTTCCATCATCTTGGAAACTCCCTCTCACTCTTTCCTAGTCAATTTCTTCAGAAGAAACCACTGATCTGATTTCTAGCCCCGTACATTAGTTTTGCTTGTTCCAGAATTCACATAGTTGGAATCATACATATGTACTTTTTTATGTCTGCTTATTTCATTTAGCATATTTTCACAGTTCATTTATGTTTTTGTGTATGTCAGTAATTCATTCCTTTTTATTGCTGAGAAGTATTCCATTATATGAATATACCATAGTTGTTTTTGAAAAAATCCATCCTCTTGTTGATGATCATTTGGGTTTCCAGTTTGGGGCTACTATTAATAAAGCTGCTGTGAACATTCATGTACAAGCTATTTCGTGGCTATATGCTTTCATTTCTCTTGGGTAAACAGGATTGGAACAGTTAGGAGTTCTGGGTCAGAGGATAAATGATGTTTATCTTTTTAAGAAATGCCAAATGATTTTTTTAAGTGATTGTAGCATTTTATACTCTGACCTGCAATGCATGAGAATTCCAGTTGCTTCATGTCCTTTTCTACTTTGGTGGTGTCAACCTGTTTCATTTTAGCCGTTCTAGTGGATATGCAGTAGTATCTCATTGTTGTTTTAATTTGCATTCCCTGATGGATAATGATATTGAGCACTTTTGAAATAAATCATTGCCTACTTGACATCTATGTATCTTCTTTTGTGAAGTGTTTAAGCCTTTTGCTGATTTTTAAATTGGGTTATTTGTCTTTTTATTAGGTGATACAAGTGTTTTTATATTCTGCATGTAATCCCTTTGCCAATTTTATGTGTTGTGAATATTTACTCCCAGTCTGTGACTTTTTATTTCTTGATGTTTTTTGAAGAAAAAATTTTAGGTTTTGCATACAGGTTTGATGAATTTTAAAAATGAATTCTACCTCCCTTATGGTTTGTACTTTCTGTGGCCAAGAAATCATTGCCCACTCCAAGGTTACAAAATTTTTCTCCTATATTTTCTTCTAATAGTTTTATTGTTTTTTGTTTTATATGTGAATCTGTTATCCATCTGATTTGATTTTGAGTATGGTTTGAGGTAGGTATCAAAGTTCTTTTATCCCAAATGGCTATTCTGTTGTTTCTACACTGTTTATTGAAGAGATTTACCTTTCTCTCTTAGTTAGCTTTAGGGCTCTAGATCAAGGATCTATCTCTGGACTATCTATTCAGTTCCATTTATCTCTTGGTCTATCCTTTTGCCAAGACCATGCTCTTTTGGTAATTGTAGCTTTATAATAAATCTTAAAGTCAGACAGCATAAGTCCTACATCTTTCTTTTTTTTTAAGCCTGTTTTAGCTATTTTTCTTTTCTTTTTGCTTTTTTTTTAGCTTTATTAAGGTATAATTGACAAATAAAATTGTAAGATATTTAAAGGGTACATCATGATGATTTGATATACATATGCTTTGTAAAAGGATTCTCCCCATCTGGCTAATTAACACCTCGCATATTGTCTTCTTTTTGTTGTTGTTGTTGAGAACATTTAAGTTCTACTCTCAGCAAATTTCAATTATACAACAATCAGTTATAAGAGCAGTGTTATCAACTATGGTCACCATGTTATACATTAGATCCTCAGACCTTATTCATCTTACAGCTGAAAGTTTGTACTCTTTTACCGACATCTCCCCATTTCCCCCACCTCCTAGCCCCTGACAACCACTTTTCTACTCTTTGTTTCTGTGAGTTGGACATAGCTTTTTTTCAGATTCCACATATATGTGAGATCATGTATTGTTTGTCTTTCTCTTTCTGGCTTATTTCACTTAGCATAATGTCTTCCAGCTTCCTTCATATTGTAGCAATTGGCAGGTCCTTTTATATGACTGAATAATATTCCACTGTTTACATATACCACATTTTCTCTATCCATTCATCTGTGGATGGACATAGGTTGTTTTCATATCTTGGCTATTGTGAATAATGCTGCAATGAACAAGGGAGTACAGCTATCTCTTCAATATCCTGTTTTCATTTCAAACCCAGAAATAGGATTGCTGGATCATATGGTAGTTCTATTTTTAATTTTTTGAGGAACCTCCATATGTTTTCCAAAGTAGCTGCCCCAGTTTATGTTCCCAAGAACAGTGCACAAGTGTACCCTTTTCTCCACATCCTCACCAACACCTGTTATCTCTTGTCTTTTTGATAATAGCCTTTTGAATTACCTTTTGATAATAGCAAGTGTAAGATGATATCTCACTGTGGTTTTGATTTGCATTTCCCTGATGATTAGTGATATTAAGCACCTTTTCAGGTACCTGTTGGCCATTCACATGTCTTCTTTGAAAAAATGTCTATTTAGTTCCTCTGTGCATTTTTTAACTGGGTTGTTTGGTTTTTGTCTATTGAGTTGTGTGAGTTGTTTATACATTTTGGATATTAACCTCTTATTAGATGTATGGTTTGCAAATATTTTCTCCCTTTCCGTAGGTTGCCTTTTTATTTTGTTGATGATTTCCTTTGCTGTGCAGACCTTTTTAGTTTGATGTAGTTCCTTTGTCTTTTTTTGCTTTTGTTGTCTTTTGGTGTCAAATTCTGTTTCAGCCATTTTTCATCCTTTGCCATCTCAAATAAATTTTAAAATTGTCTTGCCAATTGAAGAAAACTTATCGATTTTAATTGCTGTTACATTGAAACTATAGATAAATTTGGAAGGAAGTGATATGTTAAGAACATTGAGTCTTCTGATTCATGAACATAGTATTTATTCATTTACTTAGGTTTCCTCTCATTTCTATCAGGAATGTTATAGTTTTCAGTGTGGAAGTCTTGCACTTCTTTTGTTAATATTTCTAAATTTTTCTAATTAGAAATTTCAAAATGTATATAAATTTAGAAATATTTAAAAATATTTGATGTTTTGGATGTTATTGTAAAATGTTTAAAATTCCCTTTTCAAATAGTTCATTTATTTATTTATTTATTTTGAATAGTGACTTTACTTTCTGCCACAATGCTAAATTTGCTTGTGATTTTTTTGTAGTATTCTTATAGCTTTCTTAAGATTTTCTTCATACAAATCATGTCATCTGCAAATAAAGACAGTTCATATCTTTCTAATCTCTGCCTGTTTCTTTTTCTTGCCTTATTGCACTGACTGGAACCTCTAGTTCAATATTGAATAGAAGTGGGGAGAGCATGTTTTTAATGTTAAAGAGAAAGATTGATTATTTCACTGTTAAGTATAATATTATCTTTAGGTTTTACATAGATGCCTTTTATGAAGCTGAGAACATATTTTCTATTCTCAGTTTTCTGAGAGTTTGTGTCATAAATTAATGTTGTAGGGCTGGCCCAGTGGTGTAGCAGTTAAGTTCACGTGCTCTGCTTTGGTGGCCCAGGGTTTGCAGGTTTGGATCCTGGGCACAAACCACTGCACTGCTTGTCAAGCCATATATGGCAGCATCCCATATAAAGTAGAGGAAGATGGGCACAGATGTTAGCCCAGGGCCAATCTTCCTCAGCAAAAAGAGGAGGATTGGCAATGGATGTTAGCTCATGGCTAATCTTCCTCACACAAAATAAATAAATAAAAATTAATTAATGTTGCGTTTGTCAGATGCTCTTTTCTGCAGTTACTGAAATGATTATATATTTTTTGTTCCTTAATCTGTTGATGTAGTGGTAGTGAATTACACTGATTGATTTTGATATGTTAAATCAAGTTTTCCTTCCTAGGAAAAACATAAATTGATCATGTTTTGTTTTATTTAATACAGTGCTGAATTTACTTTAGTAATATTTTGTTAAGCTTTTTAGCATTCATGTTCACGCAGGATATTGGTTGAAATATTTCTTTTCTTATAGTGTCCTTGTCTCCTTTGGGATCAGAGTTACAGTGGCCTCACAAAGTGTAATTGGAAGTGTTCCCTCCTCCTGTATTTCCTGAAAGAGAAATTGGTATTCTTTCTCCCTTGTAAATGTTATAGAATTCACCAGGTAGCCATCTCAGCCTAGGTTTTCATTTGTTAGAAGTTTTTAAATTATGAATTCAGTTCTTTAATAGATATAATGCTATTTAGATTTGCCATTTCTTTGTTAATTTTGGTAATTAGTATTTTTCAAGAAATTTGCAGATTTCATCTAAGTTGTAGAACTCATTGTATACTTTTTACAATATCCCCTTATCTTCCTTTTGTCTATAGAATAAGGAGAGAAGTAACTTCTTTCATTCTTAATAATGGTGTTTGCGTTTTCTCTCTTTTTTTCTTGATCAGTGTTGCTAAGGGTTTATCAATTTTGTTAATTTTTTTAAAGCACCAACTTCTGGCTTTGTTGATTTTCTCTATTGTTGATATTTTACTTATTTATACTCTTATTTTCATTATTTACTTTCTTTTACTTACTTTGCCTTTCATTTATTCTTTTTCTAATTCCTTAAAGTAGAATCAGAGGACACTGATTTTACACCTTTATTCCTTTAAAAATGACACTTAAAGCTGTAAGTTTCCCTCTAAGATGTGGTTTTGGTTTATACCACACATTTTAGTATGTTGTATTTTCATTATCACTCATTTCCAAATATTTTCTAATTTCTTTTGTGTTTTCTCCTTTGACCCATGGGTTATTTAGTAGGGAGGTTTTAATTTCCAAATATTTGGGGGATTTTCTAAGTTTCTTATTGTTGTCGATTTCCAGTTTAATGCCATTGTGATCAGAGAATATATTCTGTACAATTTCAATCATTTTAAATTGATGAAGCCTGTCTTATGGCCCAGCATATTGTCTATTTGGTGAATGTTTCATGGGCATTCTGTTCCTGTAGGATACAGTGCTTCATAAATATTAGGTCAAGTTGATTGATAGTATTGTTCTGATATTCTATGTCCTTACTGATTTTTTTCCCACTAGTTCCTTCTATTACTGAGAGAGGGATATTAAATTTTTCAACTATGATTGAGGACTTGCCTATGGTTCCCTATAGTTTTATCTTTTATTTTATTTTATTTTTGCCTTATGTTTTTGGGAGCTTTGATATTAAATATATACACTTTTTTATTTTTGTATTATCTTGATTAATTAACTCTTTTATCATTATGACAGGCTCCTTTTTGTCTCTGGTAATACTTTATCTTGATAGTCATCTGAGTTCTTATCTGGTATTAGTATGGCCACACCAGCTTTATTATACATAGTAATGGCAGGGTAAATAGTTTTATACTTTTTAAAATTTCAACCTGTGTGTATCTTTATTTTAAAATTGTGCTTATTACAAATAACTTATAATTGGGTCTTGCATTTTTATCTAGTCCAACAATCTGTGTCTTTTAATTGGAATGTTTGGTCCATTTACATTGAATGTAATTTTTGAAAAGTTTAATTTGTATTTGACCCATCTGCTTTTTATTTCTCTTCTGCCATTTTTTGTGTGAATCAAATATTTTTCAGTGTTTCATTTTGTCTTCTGTTTTTATTTATGCCTCTGTGTTATTTTAATGAACTTGCAAAGACCTTTCCAAAATAATTTATTGCAGAAATTACTTTTCAGTTTCTTCCAGGGTTCCTTCTATATTTTTTAGGGCTGCCACTTTTCTTCTTATCTTTCACTTTCTATCTCAAGCTTTAGAAAACAGAAAACATTGTCTGTAACAGAAACTCTCACACAGTTCTGCTTGTATCCCCACATGTCCTCTTTTCCCAGTTTTCAAAACATGTTTTCCCACTTAAAGAAAGAACAAAAGGGCTGACTATGGGGTGGAAATATGGAGGTGGAGGCAGGACAACAATAAATGGAAAGCAGAGACTTTGTTATATTATTCAGATTTATTTGCTGAGATAACTCAACCTTGTCAGCACCTTTATACAGTGGATTAAGGACAGGACTGACTTCAGATGAAGCTGTACTCAAATATAGAATTTTCTGCTTGCTAACTAGATGACTTTAGGCAAGTTATTTCACCTTTTTGATTTTTAGTTTTTCACCATTGAACAAACATGTATTATTTATCAAGTTGACACTTGAAATGTGCCCTTAAGATAAGAAGAGCCTAACTTGATTCACTTGTATTATTAAACAACAACAACAAAAAACTTAATGATATAAACTTGTAAAAACTTACCAATGCCTAATAAAACTCCATTTTCTTTTTTTTCAAAGTATCAAGCTGAAAATTCAACAAGGAGTCAGAGCCTCTCAGCTCCATCAATTTTTAATGCTTGACTATAACTACAGCTTTCACATTTATAAGTTTGTATGCTGCTTATGCTCCATGCATGTTAAGTTATTAACAAAGAAAAATACAGTAGTTTCTATTGTAATTTTTGTCTCACGAATTTCTAATAACAATTTGTATATCTGCAAACTAAATAAATCATGCTTTTTTTTTTTTTTGGTTATTATTGTTGAAGGTATTCAATGACCCTTAAGGCTTTTTACAAATATGTCAGAGCACATTTTTAAAATGTCAATTTTAGAAGGCATACTGTTGGCTTTCTCAGCAGAAGCCACTGCTCTGTGACAAGTGGTTTAGGAGATTATCCTTCAATGAGCCCCAGATGTGCCCACCCCATATAAATTCTGCTGTAGGGAATAATATTCTGATGAAATTGTATATAGATTCCTTTAAAAATGTGGTATTATGTCTTTCTTTTATTCTGGGAAGAACATAATTTTTTCTCTCTAGATCAACTGCAACACAGAGTGATGTTGGGAAAAACCTATGCCCCTTGTGTGGCATGGAAAGCATTGCCATCTATGTCAGGGATTGGTGACATCTGTGTATTTCATGAAAGCTTTGTGCAACCATCAAGAAAAATGCAGAGGACAACTGGTTTTCCTTCTTAAGGAATTGTTAAGTCTTCTTCATTTATTTTACAAGTATAAACAAAAAATTGAAAATAATTACCCATTTAGTGATATATTAATGCTTTTTCCCACAAAATAATAAAAGTTTTGTATGTGAGGTTCTTTTTGTCAGATCCATCTAATTTCTAAGCTGTTCCTTCACTGGAAGCCTTCAAAAGTAAATTAAGCCACTTTGGCCACTAGTTCTGGAAATTGTCATCCCAGATGCTAATAAAGGACAATACAACTTTTGAAAATTTGCTGTCTCTTGGAATCTGTTTCCTTATCTCTCTAAAAAAAAGAAAGAATAATAGAATACTTTTATAAGTCATGGTATTATAGAAATAAATATTTATATTTATTTATAGTTTATTTATAGTTAGTGCTTTGATGGAGGACAAGGAAAGATACTATGAAGTACCCATTTCTAGTATTATTTGATCAAGTTCAGCACCTAAGTCAGAAAGATTAAGTAACGGTCTGCATGACAACTATTCTGCTTCATCTCAGTAAGTGACTTGTAAGGTGTTGATTAGTATGTCTTAATATGTACGAATTTAGCTATTAATTGCTACATTTGCTTGGATAGAAAACAAAGCTCTTTACAAAATTATGCAAAGGCACAGCTTGAAAGGATTTTCAGAAATCTTTTTGAGTTCTGTCCCCCAAATACGTTCTTAGTTCAAACTAGTGGTATATTTATTTGGATCTTTATACTACTACTACTATAGGTGGAAAGTAAGTTCAATGCTTTACCTATTTTTGTTGCTAGTATTTTTAAATTTGGTTTAAACATCAAGTTTAAAGTATTTGAACTTGCTAAAGTGAAGCAAATTAATTTTAGAAGTATATCATTATTATTTCTAAATCTCTCTATTCAATCTTCTAAGTAGGGTAATTGCTACTAAATGTAATTTAGTAGCATGAGTAAAATTGGACAATCTCCACAAAGAAGACTGAGCAAAAAGCTCATGATGTCTGATCACTAAAATTTCAGGGAGTGTCAGGTTATTAAATTTAAAATTTTTCAATAAATACTAAAAATTAAAACTCTGTAAAGCTCTATTAATAAAGTTTTATTTTAAATTGATTTATGTAAAAAATCATAGAAGTAGTGAGTATACAAATATTGCAGAGGCACATAAAATAAGAAGTAAACATTTCCCCATTCCACATTATTAATAATATCACACAGTAAATATCCTTGAATGTGCATGTTGGCACTTGGTATGTGTAATTCTGTAGAAGGCAGTCTGCAACAGAGGCAACTATCTGTTCCTAATATTTCTTTTCCCCTTCTTATACTGCTTTAGGACTTTTAGTGGGGCATGTAGTTGCCCAGAATAAAGACTTCGTTTCCCAGCCTGCTTTTCATCTTGATATGGCAACATACCTAGATCATGGACAGTAGATTGTAAACAGAAGCGTTTTGTGGCAACTTCAGGGAACTTTCCTGAGAGACAAATAGCATGGGTCCTCTGTCCCCTTTTTCTTCATTCCTTCCTCTATCATTCTTTCTGAAACATGGGTAGTTCTTTGGTCCATAGGATGAGGGTCATACCTTAGGGAAGAACTGGTGAGGATCTGGGTGTCTCAGGACATCATGAGGTAGAACCACCTTCGCGATCTTGGCTTGCTTACCTCCAGATGAGCATATGAGAAAGAAAGAAACTTATGTATTTGTTTAAATCACATATTCTGTCTTTTTTCATTTGCAACTGATTCTAATCTTCACTAACAGACATTTCTGGAAGTTTTGGGTCTAAGTGAAAATAATTAAAATTTTTGACAGGTACCTCCAAATTTCCCTTTAAAAAGTTGTCTCAATTCATACTTTACCAACAGGTATATGCAAGTTCTCCCCCCCTATAATCCATTATGAGTATTTTGAATATTTTCCTATCCAGTAGATTATTAATGCATTCTCTTTTTCATTCTCTGCCTTTTTTTGTCTTGCCCTCCATTTCTCTTCTTTTTCCTCAAGATTCTCTGATTTTTTCTCTGCCTCTGCTGGGGCTTCTTTGGCCTCCCCTCTTCTCTAGAAAGGGCAGATTGGAGCATTAATTTTCCTCTCCCGAGGACACTCCATCTCGGATCTGCTCCCCTAGGCTAGTACCAGGGATCTTAAAATCTGAACGGGGTGCAGCATACTCAATTGTTGTGTTCTTGCTGAACTGTGAACCATCACTATCACATATCCTTCTGATTTCCAAAATTGATTGCTTATGGAAAATACATACACACAAAAAGATTTAAAAAGTAGATGTCTAGAGCTTATTATCACTAATTTGGGCATAATGGGCCTTCATGAGACTATGGACATCATGCTACTTTTAAAAGGGAAAATTACATACAG
The DNA here is from genome assembly GCA_031878705.1 of Tapirus indicus. Classification (NCBI taxonomy): domain Eukaryota; kingdom Metazoa; phylum Chordata; class Mammalia; order Perissodactyla; family Tapiridae; genus Tapirus; species Tapirus indicus. The sequence goes on from CM062925.1 coordinate 48,069,993, forward strand.
CTATTTTCTTTGTTGATGATTGTGGAGTCTTTCGTTGTCTGGTATAGAGGAGACTTTTAACTGTTTCCCTTCTTGTGCTTTTCCTAGCAGCGAATCTCCATGTGACATTGTTAGTGTTTACCTTCTCCAACAAACCCAAGCTTTCATACCCACAGCCTTATCTTAAGGAGCAGTCCATGTACATTTTCTTACCCATCTTCATTTGTCCACTTAACCCTGCTGCTCTGACCACAGCTGGTTTATCCAAGGTTTACACCTGACCCTGAGGCAGTCATCTGTGGACTTGCCATGATCTCTGAGGTGAACCCGTTCAAGGGCTTGCTGAAAGGGGTCATGTAAGGATTGCTCAATTACATTTTCTTTTTTGAGAGCCTGAATAGTGTGTGTGAGCAGACACACACACATACACACACACACAGAAATGCTATCAACAGGGTGGGTAAAGACACTCAGAGGGAAAGGGATAGGATGCCTCATGAGATAGCAGGAAGGAGACTAGAGAGAGAACACTGACCATGGCAGGGGAAATAGACATAGCAACAGGGGAAGCAGGCATAAGATAAGCTGCCACAAGTATTCCAGAGTGGAAGTACTGAGCAGGCTGTGATAGTGGACCTGGACAAGACATCATACTTTCTGTGACCCTGAAAAACATTCCAATTCTCCAAGAATCCAGCTGTGCATCTTTTAAAATGTTTTCTGTCTGTCTCATCTTCCTCCCTTTATCCTTACAATGAATCCTACTACCTGAGGTAAATTGGCATGTCTCTCTCTTTGTAATCTGAGAGAGCCTAACATACTGTTTATATGCCTGTTTCCCTCTGATTATGCTTGTTACAGAATATATTTCTAGTGCTTTCTGTTGGACCAGCTCTACTGGCCCATCAGCAACTGGTTTCATACTCCTCAGATCATGGGCAATGATCCTGTATCCCTCAAAACTGTAGTCTCCCTAATGGACCATGACTAGGAGAGGAGCAAGCAAACATTAGACACTAAGTTGTATTTAATCTTGGAGTTACTTGTTTATTATGTCACTAGTCTTACTTTATTCAGTTGTCCCAGACATTCTCCCTTCTCTCTCCTTTATGATTTTTATTTTTCTCTCTATGGATCATTCTCTACATGTTATTCCTCCCACCTGAAAAAAACCTTCTCTTGACTCCACTTTCTTTGCTAACAACCACCCCATTTCTTTGCTTCTCCTGGCAAATTAAAAGGGCTGCCTATTTTTATTGTTTTTAATTCTCCTTCCATTTTCCCTTAAACTCACTCCAATCTGAGTTTTCTTGTCCCCACCATTTCACTGAAACTGTTCTTGATAAGGGCATCAATAACTTCCACGCTGCTAAATCCAGTGATTATTTTTCAATCTTTACCTTATTTGATTTAGCAGCAACACATGACAGAGTTGATTACTGCTTCTCTTTGATACATATTCTGCAAACACTTGATTTCCCTCATCTATTTCCTGCTTAGTCAGCTTTGCTGCTTTTCTTCTCTTCTTCCAAATCCTTCAATCTTGGGAAAATTCAGTTCTTAGTTCCCTTTTTTGTCAAAGAGAAGATGGAATTGTTGCATTGTGAGGCTGCCACATCAAAAAATTCAGTTCCCATCAGATTATTTTTTTATCTAAACAGTATGTAAGAATATACAATAGAAAGTGAGTGCCAACCCAGACCTTCAGTCCCACTCTCCTTAATCTTAAACTGTGTCTATTATCCTAGGTGTTTTATCAGAAATTTACCCTGAATTGATGGATACATAAACATAGATAACCTTTTTAAATTTTTCAAAAAACCTTTAATATGGGCATAATAGGACTACATAGTATTTCATTCCTTTGTATGGGTCTTTCATAATTTATGTAACCAATGGATTTTTAGATAGTTTCCATTTTTATTACAATGTTGCTATGATTAGCCTCATAAAGGCAGTTTAGACATATGTGTGAACATACCTATAGGACACGTTTTTACAGGTGAAATCCCTGGCTTACAGAACACATACACAGTTGATCCTCATTATTTACAGACTCTGCGTTTATGAATTCACCTACTTGCTGAAATTTATTTGTAACTCTGAAATCAATACTTCTGTTTTCTCACAGTCATTTGTGGACATGTGCAGAGGAGCAAAAAATTTAAGTTGCCTGACATGCACTTTCCCAGCTGAGGTTGAACAAGGTGATGCTCTGCCTTCTTGTTTCAGCTCTGTTAGTGGAAACAAGTATCCTTCTTGTGGTCTACTTAGTACTACATTTTTTTCATTCTTGAGCTTTTGGTTGATGAGTTTGCTGTTTAAAATGGCTCCCAAGCAGTAGTGCTGAAGTGCTGTCTAGTGTAAGCACATAAAGGCTGTGTCATGCCTCATGGAGAAAATACATGGGTTACATAAATAAGCTTCATTCAGGCATGAGTTATAGTGTTATTGGCTGTGAGTTCAATGTTAATGAATCAACAATAGATATTAAATAAGGTGCTTTAAAGAGAAACACCCATAAAACAAGATTATGTATTGGTCAGATGATGAAAACATTGTGACCAGAGGCCTGCAGAAACCTAATTCTGTATTTCCCCTAGGAGCAATGATTCAGTATTTGCTAATTCAATGTTTGCGGCAACTTTATAAACCATAACTACCACGAATAACGAGAATTGATTATATTTACAATTTTGATAATAATAAAGCTTCTGAGATGTCTGTAGCAATTTACATTCTAACCAATAATACATAATTGGCTATTTATCACACCTTCGCCAACAAGGTGTATAAGGAAATTTTTGAATCTTTGTCAGGTTCAAAAAGGTATCTTACTGTTATTTTAACTTTATATCTTTAATTATATATATTTGTGTATGTATGTGCACATGTGTATATGTGTATGTATGAAGAGTTTGCTCATATCCTTTCCCCTATGTTAAAAATTGCATTGTTGGTGTTTTTCTCATTGATTTCTAAGGGCACTTTATATATTGAGGAAAATTATCCTTTGACTGTCGTATTGGTTGAAGATTTTTTTTTCTGAATATCCCATTTGTCTTTTTACTTTTTTTGTTGTTGTTTGGTTTAACCATGAAAAGTTCTTTAAGTTTTTGTATAGTGAAATTAGATCAGTCTTTTCCTTTCTGGTTTTTGTGCTTTGCTTAGAAAGACCTTTCCTAATGTGAAAATAAATTTTAAAAATCTTCCATATTTTCTTCTAGTCCTTTTAAATTTCATTGTTTCATATTAAGATATTTAATTCATCTGGAATTTGTTGAGTGTTCAGTCCAGCTTTATTTTTTTATTTTTCTTTTTTAAATGGCCAGCTGGTTGGAACAATCACTTAAAAAATAAATCCATTTTCTCAATGAGTTTGAAATGCCATTTTGGTGTCATATATTAAACTCCCATATATACTTAAGTTTATTATTTTTGTACAGCATACTTCCAATTTTGTAAAGTATACTTGCATGTAAAAGAAGAGACTAAGAGCAAAATACATCAATATATTTATACCAAATAAATGAAATAGAGCCTAAATAGTGAGCCTAATTGGGCTGGCCTATGTTGTTTTCCAAATGTTTTTACCTATCATTTCTGTGAGAGATTCTGAAACCAGTAGAAAATTAATATCAGATGATGCTTTACTCCTTGGGCTCTTGGTTGAAAGTAAAACAGAAGTGTCTTAAATTTGCTGATATAAATTTTGTGAATTCTGTATATGCTGTTACTTCTAACATGTTGGTACATAGTGAAATAGTTCAGAACTACCATCCTAGTGTAACATTCAAGTCAGCTGAAATTCATTCACTTTCTGTATTAAATCTCACTTTATTTGAAAATGTTAGTTTATTACTCAAAAATCCATGCTAACCTACAGGGCAAATAATAGCCTACTAAATATAACAGACCCCACACATCCCTATAATTCTACAAATGAATGGTTTCATAGAGAGAGAGAACCCCTACCATGGTCGAGAAGTCCAAATTAGTTATTTCTGCCTGCCTTTTCTAAAACTGAGTCCTTGAGGAGGCGACAGAGATTAGTGATGTTGAACACTAATAGTGCTGATCCTGCTGACAACCCTCCAATTTTAAAAATAATTCGATACTTTTTGTTCAGTTTTCTGTGTGGCTTTAAAGGTTCACAGCTCCTTAAATAGCTATATGACACCATTTTGGGGCGACATTTAAGAATTACTCTCCCTATGCCCCAAACCCCAGAACCAAACCACGAAGGAAATAGAAACCGAAGTAAGATCTTATAGAAGGTTTTACTGAGAGGCTTACTGAGAATTGAGGTTAGCAATATTCAAATTCATTTTTGCTGAGCAGCTATAGTTTTTGAGGTAACTCAAATTTTCCATCCACTTAGTGATGTCTATTTTCACCAGCAAATATGATAGGACTGAAAGCAGTTCATCAGCCCAAGTGGTTTCTCTGATATTTAACTGGATCTCCTTTCACACACAAAATAGCTCATATTTTGGAGAGGTGAATTTATTCAGCAGATCCTGGTTGGTTTTTGTACCAGGTTTGATGGAACTAAACTCCAGTTATACACCAATACTTCTCAGTTGGACATCTGATCATTCTTGGTGATTTTGTTCATGGCAGCATCTTCACTTGCCTTATTATCATACATATCAGAAGGAATTTACGTATTGGCTTTTACCTAATTAAATTCAATTAGGTCTTCTGTTGGGCCAGTTGATAATCTGTCAGTAGCTGCTGGAGTATTTGGTGTAGAGGGCATTTACTGAATCTATGTAATGACTCAGATGCTGTCTTTTAAATTCTCTGAACATTGAATAGAGAAATGTCATGTTTTATACAGGTCTTTCCCTTAAATTCTATCTTTCATGGTTTTTGGTGAAGAATAATTAGATGGGGTTGAAGGCTATGCACATTCTTCTCCCAAGGATGAGCTATATATCTAGTGTTTCAGTTATCTACCGCTATGTAACAAACCGCCCCAGAATCTGATGGCTTAAAACAGTTTATTATTATCTTGTGGTTCTGCCCATCAATTGTGCTGGACAATAGACAGTTGACCATCTGGACAATTTTTACTTACAGTCTTTCATGCAGCTGCAGTCAGATGGTGAGTGGGGCTGAAGTCATCTGAAGGTTCTACTGGACTGGACATTCAAGGTGGCTTCCCTCACTTGCCTAGAGCCTCATCAGGGCTGGCTGGAGCAGCTTGGTACTGGCCAGGCAGATCTCTGACTGGGCAAATTTATGAAATCAGGAGACATGGTTTAATCCATTATCTATCTGTGATTTCAACCCTGCTTCCCCTGCCCCTCAGTTTTGTGCACTTGAAAGCCAAAACCTTCTGCCTAAGGTCTGGGATGCCTTTTAAACAGGTTGGAAGAGAGACACTCTAGAAATGCAGCATGTAATGTCTTCTTGTTGTTTTGAACAGCATGTGCAAATTTTTACTAATACTGCAAACTCAAGCCTTTGGCACAATGTTTTTCAGTGTTTAGAGGTTTGTATTTCTGTTTCATGAAGAATTAACAAAATTTTCTCATGGACTCCAGATGGGCCTACCCTTTGAAAATGTTTCTAAAAATAAAAATCACTAATTTTTCTTTTAGTATACTGTTGGAAATAAGATTTTAGCTGCATTGAACTTAGTTTTTTCATATTCAGTTGTTCTTAATTGTCTCAATTTTTGCTTGCAAGTAACCATATGTGTACAAATTATTCATTTTCTCTACATCTTTAAACCTAGGTTATTTCTATTCCTTGAGACTCATTTAATTTGTTTTTGAAGTATTACTGAAAAGCACTCAATACTTTTCACTGTAAATTTTTCTTCGTGACACAAAAACCACTGCTATCTAGAGGAATTAAAAAATTAGATGTAAATATGCTACATTATAATGCAGTGTAGGTTTAGGGTCATGACTGGTTTTGAATCATCTGGCAGGAAGGATTTTTATGTGAATTAAGCTGAATGTTTTACCTTTGGGCTGATCATGTCATCTTTGCTGCCATTTGCTTTGATATGATATCCAGCATATCTAATTTTAACACCTGAAAGTTGTTAATATTGAGTTGCACATAACGAGAGGGAAAAAAATGATAGTCCATCTGCATCTGTGGACTTTGTCAGATGGGGGAGCACGTTTGATAAGAAATGTTTACCAAAGAAAGAATGAAAAATTCTGAGGACTTATTCCTAAATTAGGTTCTAATGATCACTTTCCTTTTCTAGTTCACCTGTGAAATTTTTCCTGGATTTGAGCACTTTGGTTAAATTTTTTTTTCTAATTTTTCTAAAGACCCGTGTTATGTCAAACTTGGTAGCTATTCTGTTCTATGGCCAACATTTCCTTGGCCACTCTATCTGTGTAAGCATGATTTAAGTTAGGTAAAATAGTAATATTTATAAAAACTGTCTCTCAATGCTAAGATATTGCTAGTATAGCAATGATTTTGAACATGGGCTCTGGACAGAGCTGAATACAATAGAGCTGGGTGCAATATGACTCCTTCGCTTAGTAACCGTCTGACCTTGAACTGGTTACTTAATCTTTCTAGACCTGAATTTCCCCATCTGCAAGATGTGAATAATAAGAGTTCTTATGAAAATTAAATGGTATATGCATGATCACCAGATATCTTCATTTGCCCCTCCAGATCCACTCCCCACCCATCTCCTCCTTTCTCTCCTTCCAGGGAGACTGACATGCATGGACCACAAGAGGCTCTCTTGTCCCTTGCCCCATTTGGTTTGGCCAGTAGAGAGCCCAGAGAGAACATCAGAGACAGGACTGGGAGTGAGACTGGGCACTTATTCTGAACACTTGCTCTGCAGCATTGCCTTAGGCTGTCTCTATTTCTTTCCAGAAACTTTCTACAAAACTCTCTCCCTCTATGTTCCAGGAAACTATTCCTTTCCCTTTAGATCTAAGGATGGGTAACAGCAATGCTGTTACTAGCCCCAGGGTACAGCACTCTCCCTACACCCTGTCACATCTTTGCAAACAATGTCTTTATTAAACTTTTCTAGGACAATCCTAATTTGACTGTGTCTTCTATTTTCTTCTGGGATGCTGATTGATATAGTATGTGCTTAACATAGTGTCTTGCACATAGTAAAATGTTCAACAAAGTGATATTTATCATTAAAAAGATTTAAAAGCATGTAAATCAATGTTATAATATATACACAACCAGTATGTTGAACAAGTGGGGTACTTGGATTATGGTAAAAACACAGCTTTATTTTTATTTGCCCCTGTGTGTTTAAACTTTATTTAGTAGAGAAATCTGCCTCTGTCTCTGGAGGAAAACTCCAGCAATCCGATGATTTCTCTGCTCACTCTTACGTGACAATCCTACAATCACTTTAGGACACAGACACACTCACAGTTCAGTAATTAGAATGTCCTGACCACGGAATAGAAAAGATCTGACTTTGGTCAACTCTTCTCCTATTTCCCAATTGTACCTGCTCCGGACTGGTGCTCGCTATGGGTATGGGGTGAGGTCCTGGCTCTCTTCCATCTCATCTCCTCCCTCTTTCACTAACTGCTGTTTGGGAACTGCCAGAGTGTTAAGGGTGGGAGAGAGGAGAGAGGCGGGAGAGAGCTCTGCTTGGCTAGAGGGCTTCACTCTCTCTGGACACAACAGATGGTTAAAACAGGTACTGTTAAAACTGGTGGTAATGGTTAAAACCTGCTGGAGATGGATGAAGCTGATTCTTCTCTCATGGGTTCTTGAGTTCTTCAGAGGTTTCCTGCTTGGCCGTCTCTCTCTCAATTCCTTTGGTCCAGATGGATTGCTTCCTGGACATCTACCACACACCTCTAGTCTCAACCTCCTGCTTCAACCTCCTCCAGGTAGCCCTTTTGACCGAAACAGAGGATGACCTCTCACCCATGCTCTCCCTTCCTGACACACACTTGATGTGAAACATGGAGGCATCCCTCCGCCCAGTCCCAACACAGCAGCCCTCTCTTGGCTTCTTCATCCAAGCACTTAGTCAGTTTATAGACTTCCAGGCAGGGGGCAGGCCCAGTCCCCAGCCCACCTGAGCTTTCAAGCACCAGTCTTCTGTGTCTCCAATGGCCAAGAGCACATTTCAAAGTTCTCAGAGGGGTGCCCTGAGACTCCCCCACCAGGCTTAGGCATAGAAGGCTGCACACCCCAACCCATCCTCAAACGTGTTGGGAGTAAAGAGAGTCCTCTCCAAAGAAACCTTGTTACCATATCCTCAAGCTGGCCAGTTTCTCTGGTCCATTTTATATCCTTGGCTGGGCTGAGGGATTCAAGAGTCAGGAACAGGTTCTGGTAGGGCTTTTCCTCAATAAATCTGCACAAGGTGGTTATTTGGTGTGAGATATCTATCATATCAATCTCATGTAGAAACACGTATTTTCATATATTAGCCAGAGTTGTTTAGTGTTTTTTTATTTTTTAGAACAAAATTTTAATAATTGAGACCTGGAAGAAGAGAATTTTCTGACTGGTAGTTTGATAATGATATTTATATTCTATTTCTTCTGCCTATGTTTGAGTCTTTTTACTATGAGTTCTGACCAAGGATAGAGAGCTAGGATGAGGGCAGAAGTGGAAGTGACAATGCTGCAAACATCTGGAGTGGCTGATACTGACATCTAGTGCTAGACGCTGTGGGCGAGTCAAAGACACAGGGAGGCATCTTACACTCTGGAATTTATAATGCAGAGGGAGAGATGAGACATGAAATAGAAAGAATATGGGAACTCAGAGAGAATAAAGGGCTCATTCAGTCTGGGGGTCTGGGGCCAGAGCACACTGTTGTTGTACAAGTCTCTTGGTCACAGAAGATAAAAAGTGGTTGACAGATCCTTGATGCAAAACCTGACTCTTTTTGTGGGATCAGTGTTTGTCTCAGCTTCAAGCCAGCAAGCACATTTCTGGATTTTTTTTTCTGCTGTGGCTGAAAAAGGATGGGCCTTCCCAATAGCTGGATGTGGCAAGCATCTGTTTCACATAACGGACTGGTAAAAAGTTGAGCTTAGACCACAGTCCTGATGATCTCTGCCTGTTTGCCATCCTTGACTGTCAGTAGTAGCAGCAGGGTTGTTGCAGGGGATGAGGGGATAAGACACAGGGAGAGCAGCTCAGAAGTCTTGCCATTCTTTCAAGGTGGTGCTCAGATGTTCCAGGAAAGTGAATGTGTTTAGAGAGAGAGTGAAGGCTGCATCTATTAAGAATTAAAGTGAAGAGGTCTGACTCATCCCTGTCTTACAAAAAGAAGGTATCTTCTTTTAAAAACAATTATGGTATAAATTTTTAAACATACGCAAAGTAGAGAGAATAGACTACTGGAACTCCATGTACCATCACCTTGGGAAAAGGGCTCCATACCATTGATATAACTACACTTTGTCTTTCCTTTTTACTCTACAAAAATATATATTCTAAATCAAAAACTTAATGATACTGGAACAGAAATGTACTATTTAGTGCCCCGGCAAAAATGCCCATTTTTAATTTCAAAAATTATGGTATAATCACTTGTGTAAAATTTCTTTTGATATTCAATATGAAGGCATGATGTTTTGATAAATCTGTTTGAATGGCTAACTTTATTCTCCCATTTATATATTACAAAATTTTAAGCATATGGAATTAAATACATATCATTCTCAAATTTTACAACACTTTTGTTGATTTGTCTTTAGACCACAAGCTTAATTTCATCAAAGGACAAACGATGTGCTCAGACTTCCCATTTTATCAGCATGTAATATCTAAATTATTCAGCAGGAAGTTACCCAGACTTCCTCATTCTTCTCTCCTTACTTCCCTCTGGGCTTTTAAGTTCACAGTCACTCATTCATCAAGGAAGAACTTTGTCAAGTTGAGGAATTTGATTCAAGACAATCTATTTTGCCACTCTTTACCATTCCTGGGAAAATATCTGGAAGAGCTAGAAATGAAATCTCCAAAAGGCACTAATTTTGGGCAATTTTACTTCTTGCTCAAAGTGGGAATTTGGATTTGTCCATGAGAATTTATCCCTGAGGGCCAGGATGATCCATCGTGCAGAATTATGTGCAACCCCAGGCACCTAGGAGGCAAAGACAAGGAGATTCCTTTGGTTTAGCCCATTTGCAACAGGACCCAGTGGACAAAAGGAGAGTGAGAATGGATGGAGCACTCCCCTTGGCCCACCTCTCCCAGGTAAGGACCGAAGATTTAGGCAGGGAAGTCAAGGCTGAAGTGTTGTCGTATAGTCTGGGTCACTGCAGATGAGACCACAATAGTGGACTTAGGCCTCAAACCGGAAACCAGGTCTGCAGCAGCAGATAATTTCCAGATGTCATGCATTGGTGGACTGAGACTTTTCCTGATTCCTCAGAAGGAAGGCAAGACTGAGCCAGATTTTATGCTGTCCAACAAACAGGGTCTAAGGAAGGCAGGAATTTCTGGTTCTCTTAAAGGTATTTTAGGCAACAGTAATGTGATGACACATTCTGGACATATTTTGGCAGCTGCAGAAACCCTCTATCACTTTCCCTGATCAGGTAAGAAATATCTATGTATGAAAAAGCTATAAATAAAATTTGCAGTTCACATAACCAAGATGCAGCAAGCTAAATTCCTTTTATTTTTTTTAATTTTTTTGAGGTCACGTTGGTTTATAATATTATATAAATTTCAGGTGCACATCATTATATTTTGACTTCTGTACAGACTGCATCATGTTCACCACCAAAAGTCTAGTTGCCATCTGTCACCATACACATGTGGCCCATTACCCCTTTCACCCTTTCCCTGCTCCCTTCTTCTCTGATAACCACCAATCATCTGTTCTCCATATCTATATGTTTGTTCGTCTTCCACATATGAGTGATATGGCAATTGTCTTTCTCTGTCTGACTTATTTTGCTTGACATAATACACTCAAGGTCCATCCGTGTTGTTGCAAATGGCACAATTTCACCTTTTTTATGACTGACTAGTATTCCATTTTATATATATATGTATAATGGAATATATATATATATCTCACAAGTTCTTTATCCATTCATTTGCTGATGGGCATTTAGGTTGCTTCCAAGTCTTGACTATTGTGAATAATGCTGCAATGAACATAGGGGTGCGTCTATCTTTTCAAATTAGTGTTTTCTTGTTCTTTGGATAAATAACCAGAAGTGGAATAGCTGGATCATATGGTAGTTCTGTCTTTACTTTTTTGAGAAATCTCCGTACTGTTTTCCATAGTGGCTGCACCAATTTAATTTCCCACCACCAGTGTATGAGGGTTCCATTTTCTACACATCCTCTCCAACACTTGTTATTACTTGTCTGTTTTAATAATAGTCATTCTGGTGGGTATGAGGTGATATCTCATTGTAAGTTTGATTTGCATTTCCCTAATAATTGGTGATGTTGAACATCTTTTCATGTACCTGTTGGACATCTGTATATCTTCTTTGGAAAATGTCTGCTCATATCCTCTGCTCACTTTTTGATTAGGTTTTTTGTTTTCTTATTGTTGAGTTGTATGAGTTCTTTATATATTTTGGAAATTAATAACCCCTTATCAAATATATGATTTGCAAATATCTTCTCCCAGTTGGTGAGTTGTCTTTTCACTTTGTTGATGGTTTCCTTTGCTGTGCAGAAGCTTTTTAGTTTGATGTAGCCCTGTTGGTTTATTTTTTCTTTTCTTTCCCTTGCTTGGTATTCAAAAATATACTGATAAAACCGATATCAAAGAGAGTACTGCCTATGTTTTCTTCTAGGAGTTTTATGGTTTCAGGTCTTACATTCAGGTCTTTAATCCATTTTGAGTTAATTTGTGTGTGTGGTATAAAGCAATGGTCTACTTTCATTCTTTTGCACATGGCTGTCCCGTTTTCCCAGCACAATTTATTGAAGAGACTTTCCTTTCTCCACTGTATGTCCTTAGCTCCTTTGTTGAAAATTAGCTGTCCATAGGTGTGTGGTTTTATTTCTAGGCTCTCAATTCCCTTGATCTGTGTATCTGTTTTTCTGCCAGTACCATGCTGTTTTGATTACTAAAGCTTTCTATTGTATTTTGAAATCAGGGAGTATGATACCTCCAACTTTGTTCTTTTTTGTCAGCATTGCTTTGGCTATTCAGGGATTTTGTTGTTCCATATAAATCTTTAGATTCTTTGTTCTATTTCCATGAAAGGTGTCATTGGAATTCCGATTGAAAATGCATTAAATCTGTAGATTGCTTTAGGTAAGATGGACATTTTAACTATGTTAATCCTTGCAATCCATGAGCACAGGATATCTTTCCATTTCTTTATGGCTTCTTTTTTGTGTGTGTGTGAGGAAGACCAGCCCTGAGCTAATATCTGTTGCTAATCCTCCTCTTTTTGCTGAGGAAGACTGGCCCTGGGCTAACATCCATACCCATCTTCCTCTACTTTATATGGGACGCTGCCACAGCATGGCTGACAAGCAGTGCGTTGGTGGGTGCCCAGGATCCGAACCCACGAACCCCAGGCTGCCAAGTGCAATCTAAACTGCTGCGCCACTGGACCAGCCCCATCTTTATGGCTTCTTCAGTTACTTTCACTAGTATCTTATAGTTTTCAGTGTATAGGTCTTTCATCTCCTTGGTTAAATTTATTCCTAGGTATTTTATTCTTTTTGTTGTGATTGTATGTGGGATTGTATTCTTGATCTCTTTCTGCTAGTTCATTGTTAGTGCATAGAAATGTGACTGATTTTTGTATGTTGATTTTGTACCCTGCAACTTTACTGTATTTAATTATTTCTAGTAGTTTTCTGGTGGATTCTTTAGGGTTTTGTATATATGGAATCATGTCACACACAAATAGTGACAATTTTACTTCTTCCTTTCCAAATTGGATAACTTTTACATCTTTTTCTTATATATAAGATATAGATATATCTTATATCTATATCTAACTGCTCTGCTGGGACTTCCAATATTGTGCTGAATCAGAGTGGTGAGAGTGGTCTTTTGTCTTATTCCTCTACTGAAAGGAATAGCTGTCAGTTTTTCACATTTGAATATGATGTTGGCTATGTGTTTGTCATATATGGCCTTTATTATGTTGAGGTACTTTCCTTCTATACCTGTTTTATTCAGAATTTTAATCAAAAATGGATGTTGAATCTTATCAAATGATTTCTCTGCATCTATTGAGATGATCATGTGATTTCTATTCCCCATATTGTTAATGTGGTGTATCACATTGATTGATTTGTGTATGTTGAACCATCCCTGCATTCCTGAAATAAATCCCACTTGATTGTGGTGTTTGATCCTTTTATTGCATTGTTGTATTTGATTGGCTAATATTTTGTTGAGGATTTTTGCATCTGTGTTCATCAGTGATATTGGCCTATAATTTTCTTTTTGTGTGTTGTCTCCATCTGGTTTTGGTATCAGGGTGATGTTGGCCTCATAAAGTGAGTTAGGAAGTATCCAATCCTCTTCAACTTTTTGGAAGAGTTTGAAAGGGAAAAGTATTAAATCTTCTTTGAATGTGTGGTAGAATTCACAAGAGCAACTGTTTGGTCCTGGACTTTTGTTTTTTGGGGAGTTTTTGATTACTGTTTTAATCTCTTTACTTGTAATTGTTCTACTCAGATTCTCTATTTCTTCTTGATTCAGTTTTGGGAGGTTGAAATCTTTCCATTTCTTCTAGGTTATCCAATTTGTTGGCATTTAGTTTTTCATAGTATTCTTTCATAATCCTTTGTATTTCTGTAGTATCTGTTGTAATTTCTCCTCTTTCATTTCTGATTTTGTTTACTTGAACCTTCTCTCTTTTTTTCTTAGTGAGTCTAGCTAATGGTTTCAATTTTGTTTACCTTTTCAAAGAACCAGCTCTTTGCTTCATTGGTCCTTTCTATTGTCTTTTTAGTCTCTATTTCATTGAATTTTGCTGATTTTTATTATTTCCTTCCTTCTACTGACTTGGGCTTTGTTTTTTCTTTTTTCTAGTTCTTTTATGTATAGTGTTAGATTATTTGTTTGAGATGTGTCTTGTTTCTTAATCTAGGCCTATATTGCTTCAGACCTCCCTCTTAGTACTGCCTTTGCTGCATCCTATATGTTTTGGTATGTTATGTTTTCATTTTCACTTGTCTCCAGGTATTTTGTTTTACTTCACCTTTGATTTCATTGATCCAATAGTTGTTCAGTAGCATGGTGTTTAGCCTCCACATATTTGTGACTTTTCCAGGTTTCTTCTTGTAGTTGGTTTCTAGTTTCATAGCATTGTGGTTGGAAAGGATACTTGATATGATTTCAATCTTCTTAAATTTATTGAGGCTTGTTTTGTTTCCCAACATATGGTCTATCTTTGAGAATGTTGCATGTGCACTTGAGAAGAATGTCTATTCTGCTGCTTCGGCTGTATAGTTCTGTATATATCTATTAAGTCCGTCTGGTCTAGTGTTTCATTTAAGGCCACTGTTTCCTTATTGGCTTTCTGTCTGGATTATCTATCCATTGATGTAAGTGGGGTGTTTAAGTTCCCTATTATTATTATGTTGCTGTCAATTTCTCCTTTTAGGTCTGTTAGTATTGCTTTATATACTTTGGTGTTCCTATGTTAGGTGCATATATACTAATAAATGTTATTTTTCTTGAATTGTGTTGTTATGAAGGTTCCTTTTATCATTATATAATGTCTATCTTTGTCTCTTGTTATCTTTTTTGGCTTGAAGTCTATTTTGTCATATAAGTATACCTACACCCATTTTATTTTGCTTGCCATTTGCTTGGAGTATCATCTTCAATCCCTTCACTCTGAGCCTATATTTGTCTTTAGAGCTGAGATGGATCTACTGGAGGCAGCATATTGTTGGGTCTTGTTTTTTAATCCATCCAGCCACTTAGTGTCTTTTGTTTGGTGAATTCAATCCATTTACATTTAGAGTAATTATTGATATATGAGGGCTTAATACTGCCACTTTATCTCTTGTTTTCCAGTTGTTCTATATTTCCATTGTTCCTTTTTGTTATATTTCTGTCTGCCATTTCAGTTTGGTGGTTTTCTGTAGCGTGTTTCTCAGTATCCTCTTTTTTTTATGTTTTGTGACTCTGCTCTGGTTTTTTGTTTTGTGGTTATCGTGAGGTTTGTATAAAAGATCTCATAGATGAGATAATCCATTTATCTGCTGATAACATCTTATCTCCATTAGCCTATGCAGATTCCATCCTTTTCCTCTTCTCCTTCTGTTTTTTTGTCACAAATTATCCTTTTTAATATTGTGCATTTGTTACCGAATTGGAGTGGTTATAGTCATTTTTGATGCTTTCTTTCCCTCTAGCCTTTATGTTAAAATTAAATTAAATATATTCTGATATCAAGTTGCGATTTTCTGATTCTGTCTATTTGTCACCTTGCTCAAAGCTTTGTATACCTTTGCCTTTTTTGTTTCAGGTAGGAGAGCTCCTTTCAACATTTTTGCAAGGCAGTTCTAGTGGTGGTGAATTCCCTCTGCTTTTGTTTGCCTGGGAAAGCCTTTATTTCTCCTTCATATCTGAAGGATAGCTTTGTTGGATATAGTCTTCTTGGCTGATAGTTTTTGTCTTTCAATATTTTGAATATATCATTCCACTATCTCCTAGCCTGTAGAGTTGCTGCTGAGAAATCCACTGGTAGCTTGATGGGTGTTCCTTTGTAAGTTATTTTCTTCTCTCTGGCCACCCTTAATATTCTTTCTTTATCACTGACTTTTGACAATTTTAATATAATGTGCCTTGGAGAAGGTCTTTTGCATTGATATAGTTAGGAGTTCTGTTAGCTTCGTGTACTTGTATATCCAGTTCCTTCCTCAGGTTTGGGAAGTTATCAGCTATTATTTATTTAAATAAGCTCTCTGCTCCTTTCTCCCTCTCTTCTCCTTCTGGGATACCCATTATCCTTATGTTGCTTTTCCTAATTGAGTCAGATATTTCTCATAGAATTTCTTCATCTTTTAAAAATCTTAGTTCTCTCTCTTCTTCCACCTGAATCATTTCTAGATTTCTATCTTCAAGCTTGCTAATTCTCTCTTCCATAGGGTCTGCTATATTTCCAATGCTTTCTGCTTTATTTTTCATCTCATGAATTGTGTTCCTCACCTCCAGAATTTGTTTGGTTTTTCTTTGTTTTGTTTTTAGAGTTTCAATCTCTTTGAAGTACTCCTTCTATTCATCATTTTATTCTTGAGATCATTGAACTGTTTTTCTGAGTTTTCTTGTAACTCATTGAGTTTCTTCATGACAGCTATTTTGAATTCTCTGTCAGTTAGATTGCAACCTTCTGTGACTTCAAGTTTGGTTTCTGGAGAGTTGTCATTTTCTTTCTGTGCTACTGTGTTACTCTACATCTTCATGGTGCTTAATGAGTTGTTCCTCTGATGCATTTGTGGTAGTAAACACCTTTGTTATTTGTGTAAGGCTTTGTTTTCTTTGATTCTGAGCTGCTTCTGGTCGTATTTGAGAGCCTGCACTTTCCACCCTCCATTGCCTCAGCCAGAGGCATCATCAGTGCCCTCCTTGTGTTGCTTGTGCCTCCAAGGTTGCTGGTGCCTTGCTGCTTACAATGTTGCTGCAGTCTTTGGTGTCACCACCAGGGTCACCAGGCTGCAAGCATCTCTGCTGATTTTGAGGTGAGCTGGGTCTCATGTTTCCCCACTGGCTCTGCATGGGCTTCCATGGGCTTGGGTGCTGCTGCCACATGCACCACCTGCACTGCTGCTCCTGGGTTATCTGGAGGTGCTGGCAGCACCACTGCCAAGGGTGCTGGGTACACAGGTATTGCTGCTACTGCTAGATGCCTGGGTTCTTGTATGCAGCCCCCACAGCTGGTTGGGCTGGTGTCAGGGGTGCTGCCAGTGGGAGCTGGGTCATAGGTACTGCTATGGCTTCTAAAGCCTCAGGTCACAGATGCCACCCACCACTGCTGAGGACGGGGTAGGGGCTAAGCCATGAGTGCCACTGTATTTCCTGAAGCCTCAGGTCACCAGTGCCATCTACCACTGCTGGGGATGGGCAGGGCCTGAGCTGTGAGTGCTGTTGCTGCTTCTGTAGCCTCTTGTCTCTGGTGCCAGTGTGCTTTTTGAAACCTCAGGTCAGAGCACCACTGCCGTTTCTGGGGGTATCCTCATTTTAGATGCAGCCCTTGCTGCTCAGAGGGCTGATGTTTGAGTCACTGCTGCTGGGGGGGGGGAGCAGGAGGGGGTTGCTCCCCTATTTCCACCATCTCCCAGAGGTTCAGTCCACCCACCTTCAGATGTATAGATGTATGGATCTCTCAGGTTCTGGTGTGCTGTGGAGGGAGTCCTTTGTTCATCAATGAATATCCTACTGGTTGTAACTTAGAGGGGAGAGACAAAGAGAACAACTCACTCCACCATGATGCTGACATCACCCTAAGCTAAATTCTTGATATCTGGAAAATTCTACAAGTGTCTGAAAAGAAGTCTATTAGTGGGGTAGTCATTCTATTCCAGAGTCCTTTAGTAATGAAGTTGTGTTTGAATAGGGTTACCTGTATAGTAATATCATTCAAATCCTCATTGCAAAATATAAACAACTGCAGGAGACACAAGAGCTGCCAGCAGCAATAATATGTTTCTAAGAGTGCTGTCTTTTTAATTATTTCTTCCTTTTAGAGTTAGAGAGAGAGAAAGGAAAAATCCCATTTAACAATAGCTTCATGAAATGTTATCAGAGTCTTCTGAGAGTCCAAAGAAATCCTTGTTTTCACAGGAGAGTTCTTCACAGGACCCAGAACTGCACAACCACCACTGTGTGACTCCCACAGACCAGCCACATTTCCCTTAAGTAGAAATAAAACCTGTGCAGAAGCTGCTGCCATCCTGGAAAGTCTTCCTTCTGGTTGCTGGAAATGAATATGGTTGACGAGAGTCTACTTTTTTTTCAGGCATTTCTTATTTGCGGGTTTTCAGAATGATACAATTTAGAGACTCAAATGTGAGGCCTTGATTCCCCTACTGGAGAAAGGAAAAGAGTCATTTGGGTGGCCTTTGAAATGGCTAGATTCTGCCAGATGTAATCTCTTTCAAAGGAGATTTCAAGTTTGGGGTAAGTCAGAATCTTTTTCTCCTTTCCAAGTTTCAATTGAATACTTAATATTTTTAGGAACCTGAAAAAAAAAAAATAAAAGGTCTTCTCTTTCCTGAAGCAGTTTTTGTAGCAGAAGACTTTTTTTTCTGCAATATTTTACAAGTGTGGGCTTGGGAGAGTGAAAAAGCAGGCACAGAAGGAAAATCATATAAATAATTGCTCAGAATGTATCATCTATTATTATTTTCAAATACAGGCCCTGTTCTAGGAGTCATTCTCTTGTTTCCCTGATTCCTAGAAAAATATGGAAAGAAGGGTGAGCCTGCTTGTGGAGTTTAAAATGGAATTTCTTATTTCACTTTTCGTGTCCTTTTGAAGACCACACCCAGAATTGCTGGGACTACAGGGTGGTATTTGAACTAATATCCCAGGCCCAAGGTGTACTCCACTGTCACTGTTGGAAAGACAATGATTCCTATGTTTTCCACACCTGGATGACATGGAACAGGTTCACTGCATCACACCAATCACCAAACAAACCCACAGCACATTGGATTTCCTTTTCTAAAATCATTTAATGTGGGAACAGGAAAAGACTTTATTTTATATGCAAGGAAACTGATGTCCAGAGAAGGGAGTGATATGAATAGTTGAGAGGTTTATGGCTAGTTAACAGTACAGCCAGAATGGCTGGAACTCCCACCCAGGTCTCCTGACCCTTCATTCAGTGCTAATGTCCCCATTCTGCATCCGCAAGTCTGGTTGACATGCATTTATTTGCTCTATCTATCTCAGACTCTGGCTTTCTCATATCAAGGAGCTGATTCCTGTCTTTGCAGAAAACCTGCCCTGATTTTCTCTCTTGTCAAACCCTCTTTGCAATCTCCTGCCCTTGGGGTACACACAACAACTTCCTTAAACATCTCTCTGAATTCCCAATCAACATCTAGCTATGGTGTTATTTGTAATCCATCTTCAATCTGCCTAATTCCCAAATCATTGGTTTGCTTGACCTTTGACTTGGGAAAGGTGAGAAAGGGACACTTTTCTTCTTCCTTATGGTACTAGGAATCTTCTACTCAAGCTTTTCCTTCCCAGGAGTGAGGAGTGTTGGGGAGGAGACTTCTGCCCCTCTCTACCTCAGTACTCATTTCTCTCCAGAGAGGAGGAGTGAAGGAGCTAATTGATCAACCAGTTTTACTGGTGAGTCAGATCAACATGCTTCTTTGTAGGGAAAGTGGCTCGATCTCTCTTTGACCTCAGGTACTGTGGGCCCTGTCATGCTCTAGCTTCTCTCTATTTCTGACTTCTTAGTTCAACTCTCTTAACTGCTGTGCTTTCCAGGTGGTCACCTATGCTGCAGGATACTGTCTTCCTTGAAGCTGGCTGAATAAGTGGACTCAAGGAGTGTTCTACAGACTGCTCCCCAACAGTCTGGGTCAAGATTTGGGAAGGGTCAGGAGCATCATTGTGTCCTGAGGCTTGAACTTTCTTCTTCCTCAGAGTTGACAACTGAGCCAGGTATGCTGGGAGTTATTAGGTGCTGACCTGGCCATTAATAAAGCTGATACTGTGTTTCCTATTTGCCCATCAGTTCTTTGTATAACTTTTCTATTAGTTAGAACTTTTGTGGGGAGAAGAGTAAGCTTTACTCTCCCAAACATCAAACATCTGAAATGTTGGGGTCCTTTCTCCTGGTTTACCAGTGTTATTGGAGGATGAACTATGTGTCTCCTAGATGATTTTTGGTCTGTCTTTAGCTCCAATTTCTTTATTAATTCATGTTACACTTAATAGAAATACCATTTTGAAAAAATTGATTGAACAGGGGAAAGAAATTGATGTTTGTTTGATACTTTTATATACTCATCACTGTATTAGCCATTATGTTCATTGTATCTAGTTTACTATCCATAACAACATAGTGATGGGGATATTAATATGCCTATGCTAAAGATAAGAAAACTTAGGCACAGATTTAGAGAAAGAAACTCACAAAAGGTCATTCAGGACCACTCAAGGTCATTCCCATTTGTTCAGTACCTATTATGTGCCAGGCATGGACCTAAATGTTTTATAGACAGTATTTTACTTAATATTCATCACAGTCTTGTCAGGGAGATATTAGTCTCTCAGAAATTAACAACTTGGCAAAGAACACATATCTTAGGAGGAATGGAGCCAGGTTTGAATCTATGTCTTTCCGACTCTAAAGCTGTAAGTTCTTTCTAACATTTCAGGCTGTTTTCCCCTTACAAGCACTCATTTTTCAATTAAACTTTTGAACCGTTAGGGGGACAATTTTTATTGTTTCAGGCCTGCATGGAACTGACAGCAGCAATTAGAGTTCAGTTGCTCTCTCTGCCTTCCCATCAACTTCTCTCTCATTTCTGAGAATGGTGATAGAGAATTTAGAATATTTATAGGTACACAATGTAATTTTATTCAGAAAACCCTTTAGAAGATTGAAAGCTCCTTAAAGGAAAAGATGGTACCTCCACCTCTTAGATTTCTGCCTAATGACAAGATCTGTGCCCCCCTGTATGCTCTTACTCGGAGCAAGTTCTGGCTCTCAAGTCCCACCTGGCACATGGTCCTGGCTTCAATACTTCCTGCTTTCTGGTCCCATTTGCTGGCTCCCCTGCCACTGAGAATTCCCTAGTCAAAGACTGCATGACTGCCCCAGAAGCAAATTATATGATTAAGCAAATATTCATGTAAAATTTACCACAAACACATTTTATAAAAAGCTCAAGTGTTTACTGGCTGCACAAGTTTTGCTCTTTGTGCTTGCAATTTGTAATGTGTCAAGCTTAGAGGAGCTAAAATGAGCAGTAGCAACATTTTCATTTGAAGATGTATTTCTGAAGAATTTGCATAGGAAGGTGAATTTGAGGGGCAATTAATTTACTTGTTGGGGGCAACAGATTTGAAGGTGCTGCAAGTTAACATATATTGGGGAAAGCAAAGATAAGAGACTGAGGAATGTGGGTTATCTTTGAAAATAAAAGTGGGAAGCCTGAAATGAAAGGGTCCCAGGGGGGCCAAAGAGAAGTGTGAGAAATATAATTTGAATTACAGGAGGCGCACAGTGAAATGACAAATAAATTTGGCTTCTGAAAAGTAAAAATGGAGATGGCAGCGGCAGAGCTAGATTAGGGGCAATTTATTTGCTTGTTCGTTATATTCTATTATAAGCCGATGGGATAAATACTAAAAAGGAAATATCCTACATGGTAAATCATGGGGTGATAATGCTAATACTCTGGTGTTCATGGAATAAATGGCTATCACTGTTTTTACTTGTAAAGCTGAACTTGGATAGGTGGGGGCAACTTTAGTAGTTTTTTATCTTTTTCATCATTCCTGCCTTGATATGTGCTCTTTCTAGTCTCCCTTTCCTGACTTGTTACAACATCTTGGGAGATTCACAGCATTCTAATTACTTTCAGCATTTGAAAACTCTAGCACATACCAATTTAATCCACTTAAAAATTTTAAGCTCATCCTGTGTGGCACTTCCATGGCCCAAGGCTCCTGCATTGGAGACTGGGAAGCTGTCGGTTCTCTTAAGCAACCTTTTCTCCTTTTCTAGGCCTTAGCTCCTTTGATGTGTGGGGACCAGGGATGAGGAATGGGTTGATCAATAGGGCCTAAAGTCTTTTTTCCTAACTGGTGCTACTGTAGTCCTTTTGTGGCTGGCTGGGTGGCAGGCAGTGGTGTGCTGGTAAACGTTCAACATCCAGCACTCTGAAAAACACTGTATATGTGTGTGTGTTTTTAAAAATAACG
Source organism: Tapirus indicus (assembly GCA_031878705.1). Lineage (NCBI taxonomy): Eukaryota > Metazoa > Chordata > Mammalia > Perissodactyla > Tapiridae > Tapirus > Tapirus indicus. Next base: position 48,091,816 of record CM062925.1, read on the forward strand.
TAATTATATGATATAATTATTATATGAAAACATATGTTTATTATACATTTTTCTGATAAAAAAAGATTTTACTGTTATAAAGGATAAATAATAATAAAATATTCAATACCTTTATTGTAAATTCCACATAGCTAATTGATTCTCACAGAATGCTTTAGTTGGTTTTTGCCAAATCTGTTGCCAACCTATAGTTATAATTGAAGAACGAATATAGTTCTGACATGGATGTTGGTTAACATTTTTATTTATGTTAACAAGCAAGACAGAATGAAACAATGAAGATGTATGTTGGAACTTTACTCATTCATCAATGACATGAGTGAATTCTTTGCTGATTTGGATAATAGTTTTGAATGTTGTAAGATTATTACCTCAGTTTTGGGGGTTAATCACAATGTAACAGCTATAGATACACTTTTAAGTTTAATCTGAATTATTAATATTTTCTCCATCATTCTCTTAAGTCTAGACCAGAGAAAAACAAAGTTTTTCTGTAAGGGAACAGACAGTAAATATTTTAGGTTTTGCAGGTTATATAGTCTGTATTTTAAGTACTGAATCCTGCTGTTTTAGCATGAAAGCATCTTCAGGCAGCCTGTAAATGAATGGACATGTCTGTGTTCCAGTAAAACTCTATTTTGTAAAACTATGAGAATTGTAGTTTGCTGACCCCTGGTATAGACAATCAACAAAACAATAAAAGAAGCCGTAATCTGTAGCATCTGCCAATTGCCATGGTGTAAATGCTCTCACCATAGCTGATTTCAAGCTACCAATGTGAGGTTACCAAATGCAGTGCTGGGAACAGATGCTTGGTAGCACATCATGACATAATATTTCCACCAAACAGAAGCAGGGAATCTTAGGGACTAGATAATGGTAAGTGGAGTAAAATAATTAGTAAATGATGAGTTTTTGGTATTTATTACCTTTGTTATTAATATAATTTATTTAATTGTATGTTTATGTAACTTAATTTTTACTAGTGCCTATGTTTAACAACTGGCTTGCAAAATTCCAGAAAAGTTAACAGTCAGCTCTCTTGAGCTAGTGTGAGCTAGCTCCCTTGAGCCTTTGTCTATAAATCTTGGTAGGATCAATTACAGCATTTTCTTAAGCCAGTTTGCATAACTCCTGTGATATTTTTTAAAATGTTGTGGAGGACATGTCAGTCATTGATTCCCCAGTCATACAGTCTTTAAGGATGTATTTCACCAGTAGTCTCTGTGAAGAGAAGCCCTACCCACCACATAGCTCCATCCAGCCCTCTTTCCCCAGGGATAGCTGCTCAGACCAAGGTGGACATTTGACCTAAGCTTGGCCAGCCAGATGTTTTCCAAGGAATTTGAAAATTGGACAATGAGAGGTTGTTACTTAGGTAATGAGGATTGTAGAAATAGAACCTGAGAATATATTTTCTGCTAAGAGTAAAGTGAAGAAGACCAGTCTATAGAATAAATATAATTTGCTTTTTATAAAACCTCCCCCCATAGGGAACTGCTTATGTAAACATAGAATATTTCTTATTAAACATAAGAAATTTATTACAGTGATTGCCTCAGTTGAGGGAAAGTCAGTGACTAGGGTTCATGGGTGAGAGTTAGATTTAATTTTCACTGTATTTCATTTTGTGACTTTTGAATTTCATGCTATATACATGTATTACTTATTTAAAAAATTAATGTCATCTTTTTTGTGGAAAGTTAAAAAATATGGATAAGTGAAAAGAAGAACATGTAAATCACCCATATAAATAATACACTAAGTTTGTAGTATAGTTCTTTAACAGTGAAGTCACTTTCTTAAAAGTTTTAAAATATACTGACCTAGTTGATCAGAGTCCATTTTTAGGAAAAAGATATGACAGTTGAAAGAGAAATAACATTGCCAACTTTAGCCTCAAGATGAAGAAATTGTACCATTTTCTTATATCTCACTAAGGAAAAAAAATAAAAGTAGACAGAACTGTTTGGACTGATTTTATATATCATTTTTTAAAGTTGGTTTAGAAAAGATTTTGAGTTTATTGTGATTATTACTTCTAAAATATATATCTTGAATGCACAGCAAAAGCCAAGTCAATGCTTTTATTTTTATATTTAACTTAAATAGAATTAAAATGTTAATACTAGAATTTGCTCAAAATATGACTTATTAAAACTATTTTATTTAGCAGACCTAACTATTAACTGTGTTATAAATTCCATGAGGAAAGGGTCTTATTGAGTCCCTGTTGCATGTCAGACCCTGTATACCGTTCTAGGTTGAAACAAGAATGAATCACAGACTCTACCACCATGAAACCTTAATAAATGCATGTTTACAGACATTGAAGGAGCCAACGACCAGTAAAACATTAAGAACAGATTAAAAGAAACTTGAGATACCATTATCTAGTAAATTTGACTTTAAAAATGTAACCATAGGGAGTAAGATTGTGGCTTTGGAACCCAAATAAATATTCATAAATAATCACCAACTGTGGAAAACATGGTGAGTATTGTGCTAGGTGTTGGGACATCACTTTGAAGAAGAGAATAAGACTGGAAAAATAAACAAATTAGAGATAAAAGAGTATGACGGGCAATGAAATGAAAATATTAGGTATATTAATGATTATACAAGGAAACAAGATGTTCTCATCCAACCTGGAATTGTCATTGGCAATGCTTTCACATGATATCAAGTGGTGAAAATGAGACTGCATGAGTTAATTGTTTTATGACTTCCTTTTTCACTGAATCTTGGGTTTTGGAGTCTGTAATACTTCACTGAGGTTAAGTAAGGTCATGTAAGCAGGGGCTTATGTCAGTTTCCAGAAGCGACTCTAATAAAACATGTGGATGAATGACTAGGCTGGCTAAAGTGGACAGTCCAGAGAGAGAGGCAAGGACCACTTCCTGGAAATCTTGGAAGTTGTTATGCAGAACCTTGCACTGTACTAATCCACTCTTTATCAAAATCAGATTGTTAATATTCAAAGCTGAAGTGCACTTTTATAACCTCTAGGAAGATATCTAGCCCAGAATATAAAGGAGGAGACAGACAAAGGAAGATTTAAGATGGGGCTGCACAGAATGGGTGAAAGGGTAGAGAAAGTAATGTGGTATTAGATGTGTAGGCAATATTTTTGGATGGGTGTGTGGTAATTGAAATGTTCATACCATACTCAGGCGCTTATGCCATGAAAGAAAGTGGGTGTGATGATATTGTGGATTGATTTCAGTCATCATGTATGATTTAGGAGGTCCCCAAACAAAACATGCCACATCGATGTTCAATTTAGGTTATTTGTTTATCAACTTTATTTAATTGGATGAAATGATTATTCATCCACCTCCTTGGGTATTAGCAATCACTACAAAGAAAACAAGGCTAAACATACCTAAAAGGCATTTCTTAAAATCACAATGAGAATGCCATTTAATACCCATTAGGATGGCTATTATCAAAAAACAGAAAATTACAAGTGTTTGAAAGCATGTGGAGAAACTAGAACCCTTGTACATTGGATGGGAATGTAAAATGGTGCAGCTGCTATGGAAAACAGTATGATGGGTTATCAAAAAATTAAACATAGAATTACCATATAATCCAGCAATTCCATTTCTGGATATATACCCAAGAGAACTGAAAGTAGGAACTCAAACAGGTATTTGTATACCAATATTTATAGCAGTATTATTCACAATAGCCTACAGGTGGAAGCAACTCAATGGTCCATTGACAGATAAATGGATAAACAAAATGTGATATACACATACAATGGAATATTATTCATCCTTAAAAGGAATGAAATTCTGATATATACTGTGACATGAATGAACCTTCACCTTATGCTAAATTAAATGTCAGACACAAAAGGACAAATATATCATGATTCCACTTAAATGAAGTATCTAGAGTAGTCAGATTCATAGACACAGAAAATAGAATGGTGGTTGCCAGCAGCTAGGGGGAGAGAAAGACGGGAAGTTTTTGTTTAATGGGTGCAGAGTTTCAGTTTGGGAAGATGAAAAAGTTCTAGAGATAGATCGTGGTAATGGTTGTGCAACAATATAAATGCACTTAATGCCACTGAGCTGTGCAGTTCCAAACGGTAAATGATAAATTTTATGTTATGTATATTTTACCACAATTAAAAAAATTATGTAAAAAAGAGGCATTTCTTTCCAAAAATATTATAGTCCATAACTTTATAACATTATCTCACTTGGATTTTGAGTCACAACATTTAATTCTGGGTCATATTTGGCACATCTTGAAATGGTAGAACTGTGGTAGTTATTTTGTCATACAATCCAATAATGGATATAAAGCTTATGCAAACAGGAGGTGCCATATCAATATCATATAAAAAACCTTTCTCCACGTAAGTGGCTGGAATTTCTTTGAGTAACCAGATCAAACTCTCTGTTTACAGGCTTTCAGAGGAATTACAATAACCTTTAGAGGGCATGTCTTTGTACCAGCAAAGAAACCAATTTCAGAGCAAAAGAAATGGAAAGAGTTGTCTGGCCTACAGCAGTAATTGTCAGCAATTTTTTTGTAGGCAAATTATTTCCTCTTTCCTTTATATTTTTTATATTTTTCACATCTAAATGTCCTACATGCAGTATATTAAAAAGTAAATTAATTAAAATTATCTGTAAAATTGCCACCTCAATTTCTTTTATTTTGAAATTCAGCACTAATAGAAATCATTTTTGAAATTAAGTGAATAAAACACTTAATGGTTTCACAATACTTTGTATGTAAGGGGAGCTATCCTTGGGGGTGCTGCCAAACCTGACTTGGGAATTAGTGGAATACATAAAGCAAAATAACTAATTAGAAAATGATTTTCTTTAATGATTTACTATCTTCCATGGATAGCTTTTGAATAATACCCTCCTTTTGTTCTATCATTTCTTTGGTAAAGAAAGACTCCATAAAATCAGGGTATTTGCTTTCTGGAGCTATTGGCAATAGCTTCATTAAGGTTACACTCAAGGTTTGCAATTTCAAAGGACTCGAAAGCCTCCTGTTTTCTCTCTCCAGCCCTCCCTTCCACATTCTCTTTCGTGGCCCAAAAGAGCATCTCCACCATCTGCAACAGTCACAGGGCCTCTAACTTCCTTAGGGGTGCAGGTAGGATTGGTGTGGGTTGTGTTGCACAGTAATTGTTAGAACAAACTCTGGATACAGATTGCCTTATTTCAAATCCCAGCTCCACTGCTTATTAGCTATGCAATCTTGGTCAAGTTACTTAACCTTTCAGTGTCTGTTTCCACATTTGTAAAATGGGGGATAAGCATAATAATACAGTCTCATGGCACTCCTATGAGAATCCTGTGGGGTGATAAGAGTAAAGTACTTAGAACAGTGCCTACATAAAATAAACACTCTATAAGTGGAATATCACCATCACCATCTTTATCATCTTTGTATTTCATTAAACTAACTCCATTAGTGCTCTAAAATGTAAATTGAAGATGGAATAAATGACTAAAGGGCATTAATGACCACAAACAAATGAATTCTAGTTCACCATTTTATAGTGACCCAGGCTCACACAACATTCTCAGGTACCTGTACTGATGACGAAATGGCTCAATGGAAAAACAGATATTCTTCAGAATAAATATAAATTTTGTCTCAACTATTGTCTTAATGTCCACCATCAGCTCCGGTGTGAAGAAGGCAACCACATAGTCACAGCTATGGGCCCAGGATGGGGAATGGACTCAGTGGCTGTCAATCCACTGGCTGGCATTGACTTATAACTTAAACCATTAGCAAAAGCATGAGCTGAACCAAATCAGATTCCTCTCTTAGAAATTTGGAATGGGAAACTGAGAAAAGGGCTAGGGTGGTGGAGGCTGTGGTGAATGCCACAAGATAGAGACAGAGCAGGAGCCATCTTGTCAAGTCTCAAGTCACATGTGGGCTAAATCGATTGTGCAAAGTAATTGTAATAATTATAGTGATAATGATAGTTGACAGGTTTTGAGCTTTTAGGGCATACTCCAGTCAATATGCTAAATTCTTCACATAACTTAACTCATTAAATCCTTGAAACTGCAGCCTGAGATAAGTTATAGACAGTGTATTATAATTCAACTCTCATGACTCAGGTCTTTTGCTATCCTTTGTTCTTCTATGTGATTCCAAATTTCCAGGACATTCCCATGAAACACGCCTAGCCTTGGCCCCCACAGTCCATACAGCATTTAGTTATAGACTAACTCTCTGTGACTTTAATGTAATGTTCAGACTACAGCAGAGCGAGCCAGTAGGGGCTAGTAGTTAAAGTGCGAACTCTGGTGCCAGGCTGAGTTCAAATCCTGGATCTCCCACCCAGAAGCTCTGTTAACTCTGATAAATTGCTTTTATTTGTGTCGATTTTCCCATATGTAAAATGGGCTAAAAATAGTTTGTGGTTTATAATATAGTTTTAAGGATTAAATAAGTCAATCCGTGTTAAACGTTAGACAAAATGCCAGGCATATGGTAAGTGCTCATTAAATTAGCTATTATTTCAGTCCACAGGCTCAGGTTGCTCTGGTGACTCCTCAACAGGTGACCCTCTGGCCTTATCTACTCTTCTTTTTCCTTGGTCACATCATTTTAGAATTTAAATATTTCAGTTACAGCCTTCCTAGAGTATAGCACAAGGGCTCTACATGGCTTAAAGAAAAATGATTGACTCTTCCCCCAAAAACAACAACAACAACAAATGATAAATTTTCAGAACAAACCCTAAGCATCTAATACAGGAGATTAGCATTAACTGTCATTCCCACACTTTTCTGTGGGTCTTACTATCTAGAAAGCAGCAGCGGAATAGTTCCATCTCAGGCTGTGATCTGCCATTTAGGCATTTCTTGTCTTCTTTAAAGTTGTTCTCAATGTTCATTTTAAACTAATTTCACTTTTAATTTTGGAGGGTTTATGTTAGTCAATAGAGTGTGATTTATCATTGAATTCACCTTTTGGGGGGGAGGGGTGGGAATAATCCTGCTTTTCATAGTAAGGTTGGCATCTTTAATTAACCACCTCAAAAAGTTTTAAGAGACCACAATTTGCACCTCCTCAGCCAAGGTGGTGGTTATTTAGAATTGAAGAAAATGTTTACAATGTAATAAAAGTTCAAAAAATGATGATATTAAGTTCAATTTAATTGATAAAAAGAACAATTTCTCTGGATAATAATTTGGAGTATAAGTAGTCTAGAGAATAGGAATAGATTTCCACATATGGTTTTATTGTTTGTTTAAATGTAATTGCATTGGATTAATACCAGACTGATTCAGTTTGTTTTTTAGATATTTAAAAAGCATGATATAATTATTTAAACTATTTTGTTGAGATTAATTCTTAAATCAGATAAAGAATACTAACAACTACATGGTTCTTAATCACTATTATGGGCAAAATAATCAGGACATCAGAGATATGGTAAATTCTTAACGTTGGCTGGACAAGGTCGTGTGATTTTATGCATACACACAGTTGGAAAGGAATGCTTAATGGTTGGGATATGCTGCATGGACAAAGAAGTCTATTACATTTTAGGGAGCTGTAAATAAAATGAAAGAGCATGCACAAAGATTAATCATACAACAGACGAATATATTGTGATATCTCCAACCTAAGAGAATTCAACTTTTAGAAAATATTTTTTAATTAGAATTTTTAATAACTTGCATTTATCTCTTTCATGTGAACATCTTTTAAGTGGGCATAAAACTTTAATCATTGCTTAATAAAGCTATATGCACATTTCTTAGCTGGATTGAACTTTCCCACTTTGGAATGCCTCTGTCTCTGTTAGAATTAGTCAAAATTACCCCTCTGCTGCGTTTTAGGCAGTGACAAATAGATTAATGCTTTCCAGATATCCATGTGCTCCTCTGTGCCCTAGCCCCATGTATTTAGATAGGGTCATATGATTTATTTTCATCAATGGGAAGTGGGCAGAAATGACGTGTTACTTCCAGTTATAAACAGTCAGGAGCATTATAAACCTCTCCCTCGCTCATTCAGGCAGCTGGAAAAGTAAAACTCCAAGATGGCAGACTCACAAGATTGAGACATAACTAGTCCCTGAATCACTGTTAAAGGAGAACAGCACAAGAGAGCCGCCTTACCTGCGTGTGTCTGTGATATGATTGAGAAAGGACCCTTTACTATGTTGACTTATTGAGATTTCAGGATTTGTTGCTTACTGTAGCATGATCTACTATTATTTGAGTAATATATAGGCACAGTATCACATTACTTCAGAGGGGATAAAATGGAGTTACCTGTTTTGAAAGTAAGTTATCATTTGATACTCCAGTTCATTCTTTTTTGATGTTGAAAATCTTCCTCCTGGCACTGTATCCCAAGAAGATATATACAGTGATGAATGTGCTACTTTCACTCATCAAAACTGTATTTACTGTATGATTCCAATTTTATTTTAAAAAGCCCACTACATATCTATGCCCATAGTTACTTTTGCAAACATATACTACAAAAGTTGGGGAGAAATATACCAAATTATTCATTGTGGTTTTGTTACTGGGACAGAAGATGGTAATAGAAATTACAGGATTTTTTAATTAAAAAAATGTTCTATATTTTTCAAATTTTATTTAAAAACATTAGTTTTATAATTAGGAAATAAAGCAACAAATATCGTAAAAGAAAAATTTTAAAATATACTCCAAAGCGGATATATAGATGGCAAATAGGCACAGGCAAAGACATTCAACATTATTAGCCATTAGTAAAATGCAAATTAAAACCATGATATAATACCTTTATATACCTATTAAGATGGTGAAATTTAAAAAAAAATACTGATGGGGGCTGGCCTGGTGGCATAGTGGTTAAGTTCACACACTCCACTTTGGCAGCTCAGGGTTCACAGGGTTGAATCCCAGGCACAGACCTACGCACCACTTGTCAGGCCATGCTGTGGCAGGCATCCCACATATAAAGTAAAGAAAAATGGGCATGGATGTTAGCCCAGGGCCAATCTTCCTCAGCAAAAAGAGGAGGATTGGGAACAGATATTAGCTCAGAGCTAATCTTCATCACCAAAAAAAAAAAAAAATACTGACAATAGAAAGTGCTGACTTTGTGGAACAACTGGAATTCTCATACCTTGCTGATGGGAATGTAAAATAGTACAGCCATTCTGGGAAACTGGCAAATTTCTTATAAAGTTAATGCTGTGTTACTTACCATACGACCCAGCAGATCCACTCCTAGGTATCTACCCTAGAGAAATGAAAGCTTATGTTCACACAAAAACTTCTATACAAATTTTTATAGCAACTCTATTCACAATAGCCAAAACCTGAAAGTGACCCAATGGACTTCAGTGGTTGAGTGGATAAATGGTGGTATAGCCGTAGAATGTAATAATTCTCAGCAATAAAAAGGAATGCTATATTGGTACGTGCAACAACATGCATTTATCAAAGGCATTATGCTCAGTGAAAGAAGCCAGTCTCAGAAGGTTGCATACTGTATGATTCCGTTTATTGGACATTCTCGAAAAGACAAAGCTGTGTGACAAAGCTATTGACAGAGAACATATTGGTAGTTGCCAGGGCTTAGAGGCGGGAGGAGGGTGTGACTACAAACGGATAGGGCTAGGAGGTGTTTTGTGGGTGTTGAAACTGTCCAGTATCGTGATTGTGGTGCTAGTTATACAAATCTATGCATAAAGTTCATAGAGCTGTGTACCGAAGAAGTTAATTTTATTGCATGTTAATTTAAAATAAAAATAAAACATAAATAATGCCCATCCTTCAAGTTCCATTGTCTTTCCCACACCTGCTTTTCAAGTTCAGTCCAGTCCACACTGAGTTATCCTTTTCTTCCTCTGAAAGGGTGTTACCGAGTACATCATTTATCACTTCGTTCTTATCAACAATAGAACTCACTTCCTAGATCAATAATAGTACTTAGAATAACGGTATTTGCTGCCTACATCATTTATCACTGGGCACTTATCAGTAATTACTTTTGTGCTGTTGCTTACCTCTCTCGGGTAGGCACTTCTTGTTTCACTAGGAAGAACAGGACTAGCATTTATTGTTATGTATAATACTATTTCTTCTATGTACACATGCTATTTCATCTTTTATTCAAAACAAGCCAGTGACATAGAATTAACGTTTCCACTTTTTTGGATGAGGAAACCAAATCTTGTAAAAATTACAGTGTCTAGAGTCACACAAATAGTAAGAGGCAAAGCTGTGAATCAAAAATAGGGCTGGCTGACTCTCAAGCCCATGGTATTTTCTCTACACCACTGTGTTGCTCGACAGCCAGTTGGCACGCTACCAAAGGTAGAGACTGTGTCTTACACTTAGAATCCTCATTAGTCTTGACTTCTTGACATTTGAATGAAAAACAATATTTAGTTCTATTCTAAAAGGTAGTTCTAAGGTACTTGAACATTCTGCATACCTATCCCTCAGACTCCGTGTTGGACTCTGATATGGTCACGTGTGAGGTGATTAAGCTGGTGTGAATAGCTGGGAAAATGATGTATAGACTGCAGGGGCCAACACTAGGCTTGTTTCTTAATAATTGTATTAAAAATTGGGAATTAAATAGGAGAACAAATAAGATAAAAGACCTAAGAACTATGAGAATTGAACTAGTAGGTACCGTCCTTGGGAGAATTGAGAAAACAATCACTCAAATTATTTTCCTGTATTCTGTGGTCCAGGATCCCCAGTTGAGAAAAGCCGGAGGTTGGGAATGTGGGGTAGTAGGAGAGAGGTTCATGCTTTTATGTACAAGGAAAGGAAGTTTGGGATAGATAGAAGGGGACAATTCTGTAAATGAAAGGGGAGGCCAGTACCACCCTTAGACCTGCGTGTTGGTGAGTGGTGGTGAACAGTGCTTTCATCTGGCTCTTCCCACCGGCTGGTCTGTCACTACTAGGCAAGGAAAGCCCAAGTTGGACCAGGAAGGTACTCCTGGGCTCCGCATCCAAGGCTTGAATTTCTTTTACGTAAGCTCTGGGCGAGGTACTTAGGTCTCAAAGTTGTCCACTTTCTTTGTTGGGATGTTCCCTAAGAAGGATAAAACTGCTGAGAAAGTTGTACTTCTATTAATAAACCTTCACCAAAGTGTAAAATCAAGGTTTTCTCTGAAATCCTTCTTGTGAATTATTTTGCTGCTGCTGTTCAAATATTCTGAAGTCCAAAATAACAGTATTTTGTGATTTGGTGTTTTATAGACATTGCAATATCACTGTTAGAAGCTTTTTGTCCCCTTTTCCACTTTGGCGCTATTTCACTCACATTGCAAATGGCTGCTTTATTATCACTTTTCCCTCTTTCCCCTCAGCATCTGTCTTTCCGTGCTGAGGTTTCCCAGATTTCTTTTATACGGTGTCTTTATGTTTTACAGGATGAAGTAATTTGTTTATACTGGTCCCAAAGCCCATTTTCTTTTTCTGCCCATATTTCAACTTAGAACCTTTGCATTCTTTTCTGTCTTCATGCCACTGGTGCTACATCTTAATTTTGCATCATTGGCACAAGCAATTAATTTGCTGCTTACATTTTTTGGTTCATTAACAAAGATATTAAACAACGTATCATATGTTACAACTTATTCAGTAACTTTCCATTTCTATTCTTTTTAAATCTTGTTGACAGTTTCCCTAATTTAAACTTTCACTCTTAAAGACTCTTTACCCTCATACCAGCTCTAAGTATGTGGCTGGCCAAATATGGAGGTAGATTCCTGTCTGTGTTATTAATGGAACATGAGGAGAAATCCCTGGCCTCAAAATACTATTCCCTTTAGTATTCTCTTTACTTTTAAAACCTACCTGGAATTATATCAACTGGGGAGCTGGATATATGTAGAAAATATACTCTTTATACATAAAGTACTCTTGGAGCACTAATGTAGCTAATAACCTTGATGTTTAACCAAGTTGGACAATAGCTTGAAGTTTCAAGAAGACCTCAGGAGAAGGAGAGTTTTGATGAGAGAGGGAGAAGTGAAAATTACTTCTGAAACTTGAGCAGGGCACTGCTGTGAGGGGGAGGCAGCAGAGGGACCCATGTGCTTGGAGAGAGGAGAAAGAAAGGAAGGCATCAGGAAATAGAAAAAAAAAATGGAAGTAAGAGGGTACCAAAGATGAATGTTCTGGTAATTTTTCCTAGAGCTCAGAGTACAGGCATGGCCAGCGATAGAGGAGGAGAAAAGTTGTAGTTTCCATGGCTCAAAGATCAAAGAGATCTGCCTCAGCCCACAAGATAAAAGTCTAGTGAGGGGAAACTTCCATTTCCAGCAATATTGTAGACTGGATAGTTTATGAACACTGAAAATGCTTTTTACACACACACTCTCATATATGCACATACATCTCTTTACATGCATAGCTGGGTTGTCAAGGAAGTAAAGGAAATTCTGAGTTCAAATAAGTATAAATCCTCATAGTCAGCCAGCACTGAAGCTAGCAGCTGCCCTGGGCAAATTTGCAGATTCCTGGTGGCGTGGAGCTTTAGTTTTAATAGGTCAGGGATAGGGACACAGAGAGATCTGTGGATTTATCAGAGACTCCCGGAGAAAATCAAGATCTCTGAAAAGTGAGCCTTAGCAAAAGAGAGAACCAGAAAAAAATTTCTACAAAGAAAGGGAGTAAGGAATCTTGACTGTGGCTCTGATGAACAGAGAATTTTTTCCATGTAATTGCAAGCTGGCTCTCACAATGATTTGGGAGCCAGAATTCACTTTACCTATGTGGCCCAGAGAAATCTCAAGCCAAATATTTTGTTTAACCTGTTTACACAAACACAAATCCTCTCTAGAGGATTATACTCTCAACTCAGGCTTCAAAGAAATCTAAAGGAAAAGTCTCAATAAACCAATATCTCTCCCTCCCTCCCTCTTTCCCTCTCCCTCTCTCTCTCTCTCTCTCTCTCTCTCTCTCTCACACACACACACACACACACACACACACACACACACACCCCATCACAAAACACATGGAGAAACAAGCAACTATACGTGAGAGTTAACTAGAAACAACCAATCGAAGAATTAGAACACTGAAGACCCCAGATATTGGAATTACTGGAAACAGATTATAAAACAATGTTATAAGTTTGCCCTTCTTTCTCTAGTTCATTAAGTTGTAAAGTTAAATTGTTGATTTGAGATCTTTCTTGTTGTTTAATGTAAGTGTTTATAGCTATAAATTTTCCCCTTAGCACCCCTTTCACTGAGTTTTATAAGTTTTGGTATGTTGTGTTTCATTTGTCTCTCAGTATTTTTTAATTTCCCTTGTGATTTCTTCTTTGATCCGTTGGTTGTTTAAAAGTTTATTGTTGGGGCCAGCCCGGTGGCGCAGCGGTTTAGTTCGCACTTGGCAGCCCGGGGTTCGCGGGTTCGGATCCCGGGCGCCTGCCGACGCACTGCTGTCAGCCATGCTGTGGCGGCGTCCCATATAAAGTAGAGGAAGATGGGCACGGATGTTAGCCCAGGGCCAGTCTTCCTCAGCAAAAAAGAGGAGGATTGGCAACAGATGTTAGCTCAGCGCTGGTCTTCCTCACAAAAAAAAAAGTTTATTGTTAAGTGACATCAGCATTGTGGCAGAGTGAGTTGCTTCCATTATGTCTCCCCTCTAAGTGACAACCAGTAGGATATCCCAGACCAACAAAGGATCCTCTGCACAGCACACCGGAATGCTTGAGAGACCCATACTCTATACGTCTGAATGTGGGTGGACTGGGTCTTGTGGAGGTGGTGGAACCAGGGGAGCAGCAGTGGCAGCTTCTGAGACTGGAGGCTCCAGGAACTGTGGTAACACCTATGAATAAAGGCCCCAGGAACCAAGGCAGCCCACACTCCCAGAGGCTCCAGGAACCAGTGGTAATTGTGACCCTCCCCCCTCCTCCTCTCCTGGTGACAGTACCTCTGACGTTGGCCCTCCCAGCAGTGGGGACTGCATCCAAGATCTTGGTGCCCCCAGCAGCGGCAACCGTGCTCATGACCTGTGGTTCCAGGAACCGTGCTGGCGCTCGAGACCAGAGGCTCCAAGAACCACAGCCATACCCAACCAGTGGTGGTGGTACCCATGACCCTAGCCCACCCAGCAGCAGGGGTGACATCTGCAGACCCAGCACCCCTACAAAATCCAGAAGCAGCAGCACCCAAGACTGCAGAGAACCTGGTAGCAGGAACAGCAGAGCCTATGACCCTGGCCCACCCCAGCTGCAGCAGTGCCCACAACTCTAGCCACCTCACCTGTGGCAGCGGCGCCTGCAGACACAACAAGCCCATATGTGATGGAAATGCCTGTGACCCTGGCTCCCACCCCTCCCGCCCCTCCCCCTGCTGGAGTAAGGGAACCCATGACCCAGGCAACCCTGGAAGCAGAGGAGGTGCTGAACAGGCTAGTGACCCTGGTGTTGACACCCATAACTCCAGTGATATGAGCAACAAAGCACTAACTACCTCAGAGGCACAAGCAGCACAACAAAGGCACTGATGACACCTGCAGAAGAGGCAGTAGAGGGTGGAAAGTACAGGCTTTCAAATACAACCAGAAGCGGCTCAGAATCAAAGTAAACAAAGCCTTACCTAAATAAGAAAAGCATTTGCTACTATAAATGCACTGACAGAGGAACAACTCATCAAGCACCATGAAAAACTACGGTAACATGGTACCACAGAAAGAAAATGACAATTCTCCAGAAACGAAACTTGAAGTCACAGAAGATTGGTTCTCACTGATAGAGAATTCAAAATAGCTGTTATGAAGAAACTCAGTGAGCTACAAGAAAACTCAGAAGACAGTTTAATAACCTCAGGAATAAAAGTAATGAACAGAAGGAGTACTTCACCAAAGAGATTGAAACTCTAAAAAAAGAACCAAACAGAAATTCTAGAGCTGAAGACCTCAATAAATGAGATGAAGAATAAAGTAGAAAGCATTAAAAGTACAGCAGACCATATGAAAGAGAGAATTTAGCAAGCTCCAAGACAGAAATCTAGATGGGGTTCCGGTGGGAGAGGAGAGAGAACTAGATTTTTAAAAAATGGAGAAATTCTACAAGAAATATCCAGCTCAATTAGTAAAAGCAAAGTAAGGATAATGGGTACCCCAGAAGGAAAAGAGAGGAAGAAGAGAGCAGAGAGCTTATTTAAAGAAATAATAGCTGACAACTTCCCAAACCTAGGGAAGGAACTGGATATACAAGCGTGTGAAGCTAATATGACATCTGATTATCTCAGTGCAAAAAGACCTTCTTCAAGGCACGTTATATTAAAACTGTCAAAAGTCAATGACAAAGAAAGAATATTAAGGGTGGCCAGAGAGAAAAAAACAATAACCTACAAAGGTGAGAAAGACCAATCAAGAATACAATACAATTCACAATCTCAGAAAAAAATAATAAAATACCTAGGAATAAATTTAACCAAGGAGGTGAACAACCTACACACTGAAAACTATAAGACATCATTGAAAGAAATTGAAGACACAAAGAATTGGAAAGATATTCCGTACTCATGGATTGGAAGAATTAGCATGGTTAAAATGCCCATATTACCTAAAGCAATCTACAGATTTGATGCAATCCCTATCAGAATCCCAATGACAATTTTCATGGGAATAGAAGAAAGAATTCTAAAATTTATATGGAACAACAAAAGACCCCCAAAGCAATCCTGAGAAAAAAGGAACAGAGCTGGAGGTATCACCCTCCCTGACTTCAAAACATACTAAAAAGATATAGTAATCAAAACAGCATGGTACTGGCGCAAAAACAGACACACAGATCAATGGAACAGAATCGAGAGCCCAGAAATAAATACTTACATCCATGGACAGCTAATTTTCAACAAAGGAGCCAAGAACATACAATGGAGAAAGGGAAGTCTCTAAATAATGTTGAGAAAACTGGACAGCCACATGCGAAAGAATGAAAGTACACTATTATCTTACACCATCACAAAAATTAACTCAAAATGGATTAAAGACTTGAATGTAAGACCTGACACCATACAACTCCTAGAAGAGAACATAGGCAGCACACTCTTTGACACCAGTTTTGGCAGCATCTTTTTTAATATCATGTTTCCCCAGGCAAGGGAAACAAAATAAAAAATAAGTAAATGGGACCACATCAAACTAAAAAGCTTCTGCAAGGCAAAGGAAACCATCAACAAAACGAAAAAACAACCTATCAATTGGGAGAAGATATTTGCAAATCATATATCCAATAAGAGGTTAATATCCAAAATATTTAAAGAACTCATACAACTCAACAAGACAAAAACAAACAACCCAATCAAAAACTGGGCAGAGGAGGGGCCAGCCCAGTGGCATAGCCTTTAAGTTTGCGTGCTCCACTTCTGCAGCCTGGGGTTCATGGGTTCGAATCCTGGGCACAGACCAATGCACCACTTGTCAAGCCATGCTGTGGCAGCGTCCCATATAGAGAAAGATGGGCATGGATGTTAGCCCAGGGCCAATATTCCTCAGCAAAAAGAGGAAGATTGGCAACAGATGTTAGCTCAGGGCTAATCTTCCTCAAAAACAAAAAAATGGGCAGAGGATCTGAATAGACATTTTTCTAAAGAAGATATACACATGGCCAACAGACACATAAAAAGATATTCAAAATCACTAATTATTAAGGAAATGCAAATCAAAACTACCATGAGATATCACTTCATGCCTGTCAGAATAGCTATTATTAAAAAGACAAGTAATAACAAGTGTTGGAGATGATGTGGAGAAAAAGGAACCCTCATACACTGCTAGTGGGAATGTAAACTGGTGCAGCCACTATGGAAAACAGTATGGAAATTCCTTAAAAAATTAATAAGTGGAACTACCATATGATCCAGCCCTTCCACTTCAGGGTATTTATTCAAAGAATATGAAAACACTAACTCAAAAAGGTATATGTGCCCCTGTGTTCATTGCACCATTATTCACAATAGTCAAAACTTGAAAACAACCTAAGTGCCCATCAGTGGATGAATGAATAAAGAAAATGTTATATATGTACAATGGAATACCACTCAGCCATAAAGAGATGAAATATTGCCATTTCTGACAACATGGATGCACCTTGAGGGTATTATGCTAAGTGAAATAAGTCAGACAGCAAAAACCAAGTACCATATTATTTCACTCATGTGTGGAAGATAAACAAATACATAGATATGGAGAACAGATTGGTGGTTACCACAGGGGAAGGGGGGTGGGGGAGGGCAAAAGGGGTAAGGGGCACGTGGGTTTCTTGAAGTTTGTTATAAATAACATGGGGTAAGTGATTTACCCTTAACATGTTATGACATGATAGTTTAGAAAGGTTTGGTTTTGCCTTTTGGCTGCAAGAATGGTTTCATTGTCAGGGAAGAATTTCTAGTGAAAGTATTTTCTTAATTCTTAAAAGTGAAATCTTAACAATAAAACGTTAGCTAATGAAGCAGCTTGGAGAAGATGTTGATGGTATGAATTATCTTGCACTGTGAAAGGATGTAGATAAACGTTTTCATGACCTTTAGTCTGTCAGCAATAAATACAGTACCATCTCTCCTGATAAAGTGGATACACTCCAGAGATAGACCTTCTTGTTTGAAAGTCTTTTGCCCAAGGCAGAAAAGTGGAGTTCTGGTATATATATCTCACTAATTACTAACTGATAACATGAATGTTCTTAGACAAGAGAAAATACACTTCTCAAGGTCTTGGGCCAAGGGGAGTGCTGGAAGAGATAGAGAAGCAGAAGCCCAACTATGATTGGTATTCAAGTAGTTTAAGAAAATCAATAGAGATAAAACATTCAGCGAGGATTACAGAGAAGTGATAATAGGGGCTCACTCTACTTTGTTTTAGGTAATCATGGTAACTGTAAGGTCAACCCAGCAGATTAGAATTTAGACATTCACTTCTGGTTCCCTGTACAACATTGTACACTCTCCATCATCCAGCAAAATCAGGAAGATCAAGTAGGTTTATCTGCAGTACTGAGCTTCATCCAGCCATTTTTCTGGTTTCACCCATTTGCTAACTGAAATTCCTTTGACAGAGCACAAGGCCTTAATTGCTGCATAATTGCAGAAAAGACTACACAACTCACCACTTAGGAAAAACTTCCTCAACTGAATATTTCTTCCAAAGTTTACATTTGTTTATGTATGCACAGATAAAGTTGGTATTTTCTTGATTACTTTCCTAATCTATCAGTCATATTGCTACTGAAATTTCTTTGACTGATGATCATATATATTTCAGAGCTTAGGATTTCTAAGAATCACTCTTGGTAAGACAATCAGAGAAGTAATTCTTCAGTAAATCCTGAAGGGTCCTTATTTTGATGTGTGTGTGTTTATTAATTGTTTCCTAGGAACACAACTTACTATATTGCTATTATATTCAAGGTTGTCAAGGTTTGTGAGCTACTTGGAATGAAGGTCCATAAATATTACCATTAGCAGTTATTTGGCATGCTTTGTTTAGTAAGCATTTGACTATCTTTTCACTGGGACCCAGAATCCACTGATCTTACCATTTTGTTCCATGAGCCCCAATTCCTAGTATGATGTAAAGAGGACCAGGTGTCACCTGCATGTAGGGTTGCATTACAGAGAGGAATCCTGAGCTTAGAGAATTCAGGTATTTTATAATGGCCGGTTAGCCTGCCTACCCTTTGCTTTGGAGAAGGACACTATCTCTGTTAGTTCTACAAACATTTTAGAAAAGGTTGTCCAGAACAAGCTTCTGGGAGCAAGCTGTGCAGAAATATGAGAGACCATGGAGAATCCCATTATGATTATCTTAAATATTTCTATTCTTAATTCTAATATTTGCAAAGTTATACAATGCTTACCCAGTAAGGAAACTATTATTTTACTTCAAGCAGAAGAAGACACATTCTCATCTGAGTTTGCACGACAGTCAGAGATTTCAGTTCAGACTTAACTGAGTTCTTGCAGGCAACCCTGACTGCCACAGTGGCAAAATCACTAACTTTCACATGGGGTGATCTCACAGCTCGTGTTCACTGAATTGAAGTCACATGGTATGCAATTCTTGGATCTGTTTAAGATAGTATTCAACTCCCACCTAGGGGGCTGTACCACTGGATCAGATTTTGCATTCTTTTGACTTATAAGAAATATAATATCTTCCTGTCTATATCTAAAAGACCTTTGAACTTGATGGAATCTTACATTTTCCCTCTCATATATTTCCTATTTGGTTCAGACACATAATTCTGGATAATAAATATCTGCAATATGGAGATTTATCATAGTTCTGTTTGACTATGATCATATCTTCTAAGGCTATTTGACTGGCACTAATAAAATAAATTTGTTTTAAGAGGCTCTAGAACTACAAATTTCAGGAAATAGTTTCTTTTTTAGGCTGGAGTAGCTTAGTAAAATGTACATAAAAAGGAATAATATACATTGAGTTTGTTTTCTTTATATAAGTGACAGCTTTTCTCTCCCATCTTTCATGAAAATATAAATCTAAAGTGTAGTCAATGACTTAATTGAATGCCGAGTTTGTATTTTCCATTTCATCTTTTACCAGCTTTTTAGCAGATAGTATATAAGATTTGTTTAATGTGGTTTCACAAACTCCTTGGTTTCACTGATGGGTGTCTCTAAGTCACTTACTGCTACCCAAAGTTATAATAAATCTAAAAGGAGCTTCTTTAAAAAATTCAACTTTGTTTTTCAGTAGCAGAGCTGCCATATGTTGCTATGAAATACAGCCTCAGGTTGACAGCATCTATTGTCTTACACACAGTAAAACATTTAAACAGAGCAAAAGGGATAAAGTGAGAAGCAAGTCTCCCTTCCACAGTGGGTCCTGTGCTTTCTTTTTTTTTATCAGCAACCACTTAGATAAAAAGAATTCTATGTATTCTTCCAGAAGTTTTACACACACACTTTTATATTAGCACTGTGAAAATTCTAAACACACACTTTTGCTTTTTATATTTTCATCTAATGAGTTTTATTATCATTTACATATAATAAAATGCACAGATCTTGAGTGTACAGTTCATTAATTTTTGAGAAGTATATACATCTGTATAATCACCACCCAAATCAAGGTAAAAAGTATTTCATAAGTCCAGAGAGTTCTTTTATGGTCCTTTCACATCAATTCCTCTGAATCTCCAACCACATTCTAATTTCTATCACCATAGATTAATTTTGCCTGTTTTGGGACTTCATATAAATAGAATCAAATTCATCTAAAGATATATTTTTTTAACATTTGGTCCTTTAAGCTTCTGAATTTTACTTCTGTGCATGAAATGTCATAGGGATCTATTAAAAATTTCTAAAAGTTTAATAAATAGATATTACTGAATAGTCTACCCTTTTCCCACTGATTTATTGAGACAAGATACTCATGTTTTATTCTGAGTTTTCATAGAGAGCAGTTCTTTTTCTGGTTCCTCTATTCTGATTGGCTATCACTGTACCCATCCCAATATAGTAATTATATTGTAGTTACTATAGTTTGCAATAAGTCTTTATGTATGCTAAGACAAATTCCATGACCTTTTCTTCACTTCAGAATTATACTGAATATTCTTTACTTTTTATACTCCAGTCAATTTTGGGACAGCTTGCCAAATTTTATGTAAAATAATTTTTAAAAAGAGATTATTTGAAGAAATTTAACATGTTTACAATACTGAGTTTCCCCTACTTTAATGTGGTATAGCTAGTCACTCATTTGGGTTTTCTTTATGATCTTTAAAAACATTTCCTCCTTAAAAGTATTGCACATACTTTGTTAGATATGTTCCTTGGTATTTTATAGATTTTCTTCTGTGATAGACAGAATAATGGTCTCCCAAAGATATCCACATCCTACTCCCCAGAACCTATGAATGTGTTAGGTTACATGGTAAAGGGGGATTAAGGTTGCAAATGGAATTAAGGTTGCTAATCAGCTCACTTTGAGATGGGGAGGTTATCCTGGATTATCTGGGTGGACCCTATGCAATCACTATGGATTTATATATATATATAACCTTTCCACCAAGCGTTTCTTGTTCCTTAAAATTTGCTTGATCTCTCCCTTTGATCATGGTTTTTTTCTATTTCTTCTACAATTTGTCCACTAAAAATTTATTTTAAGGCTCTGTTATTAAAGTGTAAAAGCTTATGACAATTGCTGAATAGTAGGCCACAAAGGAAATGTCAACACATTTCAAAGAATCAGTATTATAAACTCTTGTCTTCCATAACCAAAATGCAATAATATTTAAAGTCAATAATAAAAAAATACAAACATATTTAGGGAAGCTAATTAGTGTTTCTAATTGATTCTTGGTTGAAATAAGAAAAAATGATTGTAATTAAAGAATATTTAGAACTGGAAGACAAGAACATCATCACTATATATCAAAATTTATGTGATGCTGATAGGCCAAACTTAGAGAAGAATTAGTAGCCTTAAATACTATTTATGAGTTACATTAGTTAGGGTAAAGTCTAAATTGTTATAAAAGAGAGCTCAAAATATTTTTACTTAAATCAGGTAGATTTCTCTTCCACAAAACAGGACAGAGGTGAGTATCTGAACCTGGCGGGGAAAGCTCAGGTCGTCACTACTTCCCAGAAAGGGAAAAAGGACAGCTTAAGAAAGGTGACTTTATCTTTAAAGGGTTGACACAGAAGTTGCACACATCACTTACTGACTCGGATTTAGACACAAGGCCATATAAAATGCAAAAGGAGAAAAGGGGGAAGATAGATTCCTTCTGACAGTGGTTTCTGTCACAGAAGGCTAGTTTGAACTTGATACTAATGGAGAAAAGGAAAACGCAAATTACTTTTAATAAAAACAATTTCAGAAGTTAGAAGAGGAACAACAGTAAACCTAAAGAAAACAGAGGAAAGAAAGAAAAATAATTAAACAAATTTATTTTGAAATAAATTTCAAAAATGAATGAAAAAATTAAACAGTAGAAAAAATTAACAAAAATGAATGTGGTTCTTTGACAAAATTAAGGAAATTGACAATCCTCTGGCAGAAGTGTTATAGAAAAAAAGGGACATGGCTCAAGTATATTGGGAATGAAGAAGAGGACATTTTTACAGATACAGTCTGTATTAAACAAAATCATGAGATGACAATGATTGATTTTAAGCCGATGATTTTCAATATTTAGGTGGAATAATTTTAAAAATAAATATTTGTACAGAATTAACTTGAGCAAAAAAAACCATTAAACAAATTGAAATGGGAGTCAAAAATCTCACTATGTAAAAGACATCAGGCTGAGAATATTTTACAGGGTAGTTTTCCTAAATCTCCAAGACAATTGTTTTCTTATATAAATGATTCCAAAGAATAGAAAATGATTGTAAACTACTTATAAAGTCCTTTTATGAAGCAGACGAAACTTTATATCAAGTCCAGACAAGAACAATACAAAAAAAAGAAAATTACATTCAAGCCTCATTTATGAATATAGATGTGCATTAGAACCCAGAAATAGGAGGGATGATGACCAGAGCCAAGGAGGAGAGAAACATCTTTCAGCTAATACTGGAAGACAGTGATAGAGCTGGGAGAAGACTCAGGAAATTAATAGATGATAATGGAAAGGGGTGAAAAAAATTATCCTTTTTATTTTGTTTTACTTCATCTTTTAATTAAACTTTTTATTTTGAGATAATTATAAATTCAAATGCAATTATAAGAGATAATATGGAGGGATCCTGTATACCCTTTACCCAGTTTCTCCCATCTCGCAAAACTAAATTATAATATCAAAACCAGGGTATTGACATTGACATAGTCAAAATTCAGAACATTTCCATCACTACAAGGATCTCTCATGTTGTCCTTTTACAGCAACACTTGCTTTGCTTCTGCCCCCACCCCCTCCTCAATCCCTAGCAATCACTAATCTGTTTTCCATTTTTATAATTTTTCATTTCAAGAATGTTATATAAATGGAGTCATACAAGATGTAACATTTTGGGGGTTTTTTTTGCACTCATAATTTCTCTGGATATTCATCCAGGTTGTTGCATGCATCAGCAGTCCATGTGTCATGTATCAGTGTCTGTGTTGCATATACCCCAATAGTCCATATTTTTTTATTGCTGAGTAGTATTCCATAGTATATATGTACTACAGTTTGTTTAATCTTTCACTTGCTGAAGGACATTTGAGTTGTTTCCAGTGTTTGGCTATTGATACTAAAGGTGATATAAACATTCACATACAGATTTTTGTGTGAATGTATGTTTTCATTTGGGTAAATGTCCAGGATTGCGATTGCTAGGTAATATGGTGGCTGCATATTTAGTTTTTAAGAAACTGCCAAAGTGTTTTTCACACTGGTTGTACCATTTTGCAGTCCCACCAGCAGTGTATGAGTGATACAATTTCTCTGCATCCTCATCAGCATTTGATGTTGTCACTATTTTTTATTTTATCTATTCTAATAGGTTTGTAATGATCTCTCTTTGTGATTTTATTTTGCATTTTCCTAATGGGTAATGATGTTGAACATCTTTTAATGTGTTATTTGCCATCTGTATATCCTCCTTGGTGAAATGTCTCTTCATATCTTTTGCTCATTTTCTAATTGGGTTATTTTTATAATGTTGAGTTTCGAGTGTTCAATGTAAATTCCAAACACTAGTCCTTTTTTGGATTTGTGGTTAGCCAATATTTTTTCCTGGTCTGTAGCTTGTCTTTTCATCCTTTTAACAGAGTCTTTCACAGAGCAAAATTTTTAATTTGGTAAACTTCAAGTTATCAATTTTTCCTTTGTAGATCATGCTTTTGGTGTGAAGAAGCAAAGAACTCTTTGCCTAGCCCCTAAATCCAAAATTTTCTGCTAAGTTTTTTCTAAAAGCTTTATAGTTTTACATTTAAGTCTGTAATCCATTTTGAGTTCATTTTTTTAATAAGGCATTTGAGACAGGTCTGGGATCATTTTTCTGCACGTGGACATCCAGTTTTTCAGACACCAGTTGTTTCCTCCATTGAATTGTTCTTGCACCTTTGTCAAAAATCCATTGGACATATTTATGTATATCTATTTCTTGGTTCTCTATTCTGTTCCACTGATCTATGTGTTTATCCCTCCTCCAATACAGTTTTGAGGACTAAGTCTTGAAATTTGGTAGACTTATTCATCTCACTTTATTCTTCTCTTTCAAAATTGTTTTAGCTATTCTAGTTTCTTTGCCTTTTTATATACATTTCAGAATAATCTTGGCTCTATCTATAAAAAACATCTTGCTAGTATTCTTATAAGAATTGAGCTAAACCTGTATATCAGTTTGAGGAGAATTGATATCTTTTCTATATTGTCTTACAATTCATAAACATGATTTTTCTGCACATTTATTTAGATCCTTTATTTCCCTTGTCAGCATTGTGTAGTTTTCAGCATACATATATGTACTTTGTTAGACTTATGCTTGTCTTTCAATTTTTTGAGTGATTGTTAATGGCATTATATTTTTAATTTCAGTGATCACATGTTCGTTGCTAGTATATAGCAATAGATATAATTGACTGTTGTAGATTTACCTTGTACCCTGTGACCTTGCTGAGCTCACTTATTAGTTCTATGAGCTTTTTGTGGATTTCTTGGGATTTTCTATGCAATCATGTCATCTGCAAATAAGGACCATTCTATTTTTTCCTTTCTGATGTGTATGCCCTTTATTTCCATTTCTTGCCTTGTTTTACTGGCTAGAACTTCCAGCACTATGTTGAATAAGAGTAGGAAAATCAAATATGCTTGCCTTGTTCTCCATTGTACAGGAAAACATTCCATCTTTCACCATTAAGTATAATGTTAGCTGTAGCTTTTTGTAGATGCTCCTTATTTAGTTGAGGAAGTTGTCCTCTATTCCTATTTTTCGGAGGATCTTTTTGTTATCATGAATGAGTGTTGAATTTTGTTGAATGTTTTTTTCTGCATCAATTGATATGATCAAGTGATTTTTCTTTTCTAGCTTGTTAATATGGTGAATTACATTGACTGATTTTTAAATACTGAACCGGACTTGCATTCCTGGAATAAAACTCATTTTGTCATGGAATGTAATTCTTTATAATTCAATATAATTCTTGCTAAGTTCTATTTTCTTAAGAAATTTTGTGTCTATATAAATGAGGAATATTGATCTGTAGTTTTCCTTTGGTGTACTTTCTTTTTCGGGTTTTGGTATCAGGATAATATTAGCTTCATAAAATGCATTGAGAATTGTTCCTCCTCTTCTATTTTCTGGGAGAGATCATGTATAATTGGTGTTAATTCTTCCAGAAATATTTTGTAGAATTCTTCAGTGAAACCATATGGACCTGGAACTTTCTTTTTGGGAGTTTTAAATTATGAATTAAATTTCCTTAATAGCTATCGGGGTTTTCTAATTATCTATTTCATATTGAGTGGGTTGTAGTAATTAGTGTTTTTTCAGCTATTGGTCCATTTCATTTGAGTTGTTGAATTTGTATGTGTAGAGTTGTTTCTAGTATTTCCTTATTGTCTTTTTAGGTCAGCAGTGTTTACAGTGATATCCCCTGTTTCATTCCTGATCCTGGTAATTTGTTTATTTTTTCATTTTATCTTTGTCAACAATCATTTCAAAAATTTTTTTTCAAAGGACTGGCTTTTTCTTTCATTGTTTTTCTCTATTTTTCTGTTTTCAATTTCTTTAGCCATTGTTTTAGAATAGGTATGCTGGTGACAAACTCTTTTAGCTTTAATTCATCTGATAATGAAGAGAATTTTGATTTCTCCTTCATTTTGAAGTGTAATTTTGCTGGATATAGGGTTCTGCGTTGACCGAATCTTTTCTTTCATCACTTGAAAAATGTTTTAACACTTTGTTCTGCCCTCCATGGTTTCTGATGAGAAATCTACCATCCTTTGAATTGTTTTCCTATATAGGTAAAGGGTCATTTCTTTCTTGTTGCTTTCAAGATTTTTCCTTTGTCTTTAGTTTTCCGAAGTTTGACTATGATGTGTCTTGGTGGGGATTTCTTTAGGTTTATCCTGCTTGGGGTTCACTCAGCTTCTTGAGTCTGTAGGTTCATATTTTGTCTTGTTTTGTTTTTACCAAATTTAAGAAATTTTCAGATGTTATTTTTTTGAGCACTTTTTCAGCCCCACCCTCTTTCTCATCTCCTTTTAGGATTCTTATGACAAGAATATAGAAATTTTATTATGGTCCCATTAGTCCCTGAATTTCTGGGGGGTTTTTCAGTCTATTTTCTGTTATTCAGATTGGGTAATCTATTGTTCTATCTTCTGGTTCACTGATTCTTTTCTCTGTCCCCTCCGTTCTACTGTTGAGCTCATCCATTGAGTTTTTATTGCAGTTATTTTAATTTTCAGTGACTCCCCTTTCATAGGGGGCAAAGTGGCTCTCAGAAAAGAGAGAGCCATAGTTGGAGGCTTTCTGAACCTTGGAAGTAATTCTGTGTGCCCTAGGTGTGGACAGCTTTAGTCCTAAAGGAAAGTATGAAAGTGATGTCTAGGCAGAAGCTGGGATAATTTAGGGTGGTCCATTCCATAGCAAGATCTGGCACTGGATGATTCAACAAAGGCCTGCCTAATTCCTTTCTAGTAACACCAGAATGTCTGAGAGAGCTGGAGAACTCTTGCAGATGAGGCAAAGACAAGGATCTTACATTTATTTTAGCAGAGAGTAGAGCCATAGAATCAATACAGTTAAAACCATACAGATCATATCAAAGGAGGGCAATGGTATGAGAATGACTCCTTGATATCCCCTGGGAGAGGCTGATCAAGAAAGGCACTAACTTTACTGGTCATCTTATGCCAGGGAGAGTAAGACTCAGAGATTTTAAATATCTCTGGAATCCTCAAGAGGATATGATCATGGGAATATACAGTAAAATCAATATTGATAAAGGTTCCTGTTGACAACCTAATTATGTGCTGCTGTAATATAACAGACTTTATAGGAGAAGATGTTTCCCAGGTATCAGGTGAGGATTTGAGGAAAAAGTAATAATTACACAAGAGAAAACCAAGACCCATCGTTGGCATAACAACTACAGAGGTAAAGTGAGATTTGCATCTTCTTTAGGCTTTCCCTGTATAGCAATGTGTAGAACTGAAAAGAAGTTTAAAAAAAAATTTAGGGGGGAGACTTGACTACATTTTAACAACTTTGCTTCAAGTAATGAAAAAATTAACCTTATAAATTCAAATTTGAAAGTTTCTGGAGAGTGACGTCAGCATCATGGTGGAGTGAGATTCCCTCTTTGAATCTCTGCTCCCTACAACACAACGAAAACATCATTCACATTCCAACAGAGCTCAATCAAACACTACGAAGGACTTCTGAGAAACCCCTGCTGCCATACATCGGACGGTGGAGGCGTGGGAAGCCCAGGAGGACGGGAGGAGAGGTAGGAGGTTGTACTCCCCCTCCCCAATCAATCGGCAAAAACAGCGCGGTTCGTGGACAGACGGGGGGGTGGCCCACAGCGGGGAAAACTAGCGCCATCCAGGTGCTCTCACAGACTGTCGCGAGATCCCCACAGGGAAGCGACGATGGACTGTTTAGGGGGTGTAGCAAACACCCTAAGAGAGCCAGAAAGGAAACCCCCGGGTCAAGCAGGAGAAAGAGAGGACCCCTCCGCCCACACACCCGGCGTTTCAGCATAATCCCTCTGGGGGCTGCAGCCACCTCAGAGCAAACCACTCGCAATCTCCATCTAGTGGCAGCAGGGGGAAACTGCAGGACTAACTTTAATCATGAGGGGTAAAAATAAAGCCGTCCCCGTCGGATCCTTGCGAAAATATGTCAGGGCTACAGACCAAAAGGAAAATGACAAACACCCAGAAACCAACCTTGAAGGCACAGAATTTGATAACCTGAATGAGAGAGAATTCAAAATAGCTATCATACAAGCTCAACAAAATACAAGAGAACAAACAGAAACAAATCAACGAATTCAGGGATTATGTCACAAAAGAGATTGAAACCCTAAAGAAAAACCAATCAGAATTATTGGAGATGAAAAACAAAATCAATGAGATAGTGGAAAAAATGGAGTCTTTAAAGAGCAGAACTGACAATATGGAGGAACGAATTAGCACTATTGAGGATAGCCACACAGAAATGCTCCTGGTAGAGGAGGAGAGAGAGCTAAGACTAAAAAGAAATGAAGAAATTCTTCGAGAAATATCAGACTCAATGAGGAAAAACAACATAAGGATAATAGGTATTCCAGAAGGAGAAGAAAGAGAAAAAGGAGCAGAGAGTTTGTTCAAAGAAATAATAGCTGAGAACTTCCCCAACCTAGGGAACGAGAAGGAAATAACAGTGAATGAAATCAATAGATCACCTAAATATTTAAACAGAAAAAGGCAAACCCCATGCCACATAGTAGCAAAATTAACAATGACACAGAAAAAATATTAAGGGCAGCTAAACAAAAAAACAAAATAGCATACAAAGGAAATGCCATCAGGCTCTCAGTTGGTTTCTCGACAGAAACTCTACAGGCCAGGCGAGACTGGAATGATATATTCAAAATCCTGAAAGACAAAAACCTTCAGCCAAGAATACTTTATCCAGCAAAAATATCCTTGAAATATGATGGAGAAATAATAACTCTCCCTGATAAACAAAAGCTAAGGGAGTTCATCACCACAAGACCCCCACTACAAGAAATGCTCAAGAAGGCCCTTAGGCCTGGAAAAAAAAAAACAAAAGAGAAAGGGGATACAAAGTTTTGAGCAAGGAGAAAAACAAAGAGACTAAACCAGAAAAACTACAGTTGGGAAACGTCAAAAACATCAAAATCAAGAATTTAAACTCATCGTGTAAACACACACTCACAACACAAGATGGAATAAGTAGTGACAACAACAAATTAGAAGGGGACGAGGAAAGGGATCAATTAACAGTCTAAGGAAACAAAAGACATCAGAAAATGGACAATCTTATCCACGAGATCTTTTCTATAAACCTCATGGTAACCACTAAACAAACAACCAGAAGAGAACCACATGTGACAAATAAAGAGAAAACTAAGAGAATCATCATGCAGAACTACCAAACTGAATTGGCAGTTCAAACATACAGGACAAGAAATGAAGTAAATGCAAAATAACCAGAAAATGAACAATAAAATAGCAACATTAATCCCTCGTATATCAAGAATCATTCTAAATGTAAACAGATTGAATTCTCCAATCAAAAGACAAAGAGTGGTGGGATGGATTGAAAACCAAAATCCAACAATTTGCTGCCTCCAGGAAACACATCTCAGCTGTAAAGACTCAAAGTCTGTGTTTGGATGGAAGACAATACTCCAAGCTAATGGGAAACAAAAGAAAGCAGGAGTTGCCATACTTATATCAGACAAAGTAGACTTCAAGATAAAAAAGGTAATGAGAGACAAAGAGGGGCAATATATAATGATAAAAGGGACACTTCACCATGAAGACATATCACTTGTAAACAACTATGCACCCAACACTGGAGCACCAAAGGACATAAAACAACTACTAAAAAACCTAAAAGGAGATATTAACAGCAACAAAATAATAGTAGGGGATCTTAACACCCCACTTACATCAATGGATAGATCACCCAGACAAAAAGTCAATAAGGAAATAATGGAATTAAATGAAAAACTAGATGAGATAGACTTAATAGATATATACAGAGCACTCCACCCAAAAACAGCAGATTATACATTCTTCTCAAGTGCGCATGGAACATTCTCAAGGATAGACCATATATTAGGAAACAAGGCAAACCTCTATAAATTTAAGAAGAACGAAATCATTACAAGTATCTTCTCTGATCATAATGCTATGAAACTAGAAGTCAACTGCAAGAAAAAAACTGGGAAAGGGACAAAGATGTGGAGACTAAACAACATGCTACTGAACAACCAATGGATCATTGATGAAATTAAAGGAGAAATCAAAAGCAATCTGGAGACAAATGAAAAGGAAAATACACCATACCAGCTCATATGGGATACAGCAAAAGCGGTGCTGAGAGGGAAATTCATAGCAATACAAGCCCACCTTAACAAACAAGAAAAATCCCAAATAAATAACCTTAAGCTATACCTAACAGAATTAGAAAAAGAAGAACAGACAATGCCCCAAGGTAGCAGAAGGAGGGAAATAATAAAAATCAGAGCAGAAATAAATGAAATTGAAACCAAAAAAACAGTAGAAAGGATCAATGAAACAAAGAGCTTGTTCTTTGAGAAGATAAATAAAATTGACAAACCCTTAGCCAGACTCACTAAGAAAAAAAGGGAGAAGACTCAAATAAATAAAATTAGAAATGAAAGAGGAGAAATTACAACAGACACCACAGAAATACAAGGGATTATTAGGGAATACTATGAAAAACTTTACGCCAACAAATTGGACAACCTAGAGGAAATGGACAAATTCTTGGACGCGTACAACCTCCCAAAACTGAATCAAGAAGAAACAGAGAATCTGAACAGACCAATCACAAGTAAAGAGATTGAAACAGTCATCAAAAACCTCCCAAAAAATAAAAGCCCAGGACCAGATGGCTTCCCTGGAGAATTTTATCAAACGTTCAAAGAAGATTTAGCACCTATCCTTCTCAAACTATTCCAAAAAATAGAGGAAGATGGAATACTTCCCAACACATTCTATGAGGCCGACATCATGCTGATACCAAAGCCAGACAAGGACAATACAAAGAAGGAAAACTACAGGCCAATATCGCTGATGAACATAGACGCAAAAATCCTCAACAAAATATTGGCAAACCGAATACAGCAATACATCAAAAAGATCATACACCACGATCAAGTGGGATTTATACCAGGGACACAAGGATGGTTCAACATCCGCAAATCAATCAATATGATACACCACATTAACAAAATGACGAATAAAAACCACATGATCATCTCAATCGATGCAGAGAAGGCATTCGACAAGATCCAGCATCCATTTATGATAAAAACTCTCAACAAAATGGGTATAGAAGGAAAGTACCTCAACATAATAAGGGCCATATATGACAAACCTACAGCAAACATCCTACTCAATGGGGAAAAACTGAAAGCCATTCCTTTGAGGACAGGAACAAGACAAGGGTGCCCACTCTCACCGCTCTTATTCAACATAGTACTGGAAGTTCTGGCCAGAGCAATTAGGCAAGAAAAAGGAATAAAAGGACTCCAAATAGGCAATGAAGAAGTGAAACTCTCACTATTTGCAGACGACATGATCCTATACATAGAAAACCCCAAAAATTCCATCGGAAAGCTACTAGAAACAATCAACAACTACAGTAAAGTGGCAGGGTATAAAATCAACTTACAAAAATCAATTGCATTTCTATACACTAACGATGAAAAAACAGAAAGAGAACTCAAAAAGACAATCCCATTTACAATTGCAACAAAGAGAATAAAATATCTGGGAATAAATTTAACCAAGGAGGTCAAAGACCTATACAATGAAAACTATAAGACACTATTGAAAGAAATCGAGGAGGACATAAAGAAATGGAAAAATATTCCATGCACATGGATTGGAAGAATAAATATAGTTAAAATGTCCATTCTACCTAAAGCAATCTACAGATTCAATGCAATCCCAATCAGAACCCCAATGTCATTCTTCACGGTAATAGAACAAAAACTACTGAAATTCGTATGGTGCAACAAAAGAGCCCGAATAGCTAAAGCAATTCTGAAAAAAAAGAACAAAGCTGGAGGCACCACAATCCCTGATTTCAAAATATACTATAAAGCTACAGTAATCAAAACAGCATGGTACTGGTACAAGAATAGACACACAGATCAATGGAACATAATTGAAAGCCCAGAAATAAAACCACACACCTATGGACAGCTAATCTTCGACAAAGGAGCAAAGAACATACAATGGAGAGAGGGAAGTCTCTTCAATAAATGGTGCTGGGAAAATTGGACAGCAACATGCAAAAGAATGAAAGTAGACCATCTCCTATCGCCATATACAAAAATCAATTCAAAATGGATCAAAGACCTGAAAGTGAGACCTGAAACTATAAAACTCCTGGAAGAAAATATAGGCAGTACGCTAATTGCGATTGGACATAAAGGGATCCTTTCAGATTCCATGTCTACCCAGACAAGGGAAACAAAAGAAAAAATAAACAAGTGGGACCTCATCAGACTAAAGAGCTTCTACAAGGCAAATGAAACCAGGATCAAAATGAATAAACAACCCACCAGCTGGGAGAAAATATTTGCAAATCGTTTGTCTGACAAGGGATTAATCTCAGTAATATACAAAGATCTCATACAGCTGAGCAACAAAAAAACAAACAACCCGATCAAAAAATGGGCAGAGGAGATGAACAGACATTTTTCCAAGGAAGAGATACAGATGGCCAATAGACACATGAAAAGATGTTCAACATCACTAATCATCAGGGAAATGCAAATCAAAACTACACTGAGATATCACCTTACACCGGTTAGAATGGCTATAATCACAAAGACAAATAACAACAAATGTTGGAGAGGTTGTGGAGAAACGGGGACCCTCATTCACTGCTGGTGGGAATGCAAACTGGTGCAGCCTCTATGGAAAACAGTATGGAGAGTCCTCAAAAAATTAAAAATAGAAATACCATATGATCCAGCAATCCCACTCTTGGGCATCTACCCAATGGACGTGAAATCAACCATCACAAGAGGCGTATGCACCCCTATGTTCATTGCAGCATTATTCACTATAGCCAAGAAGTGGAAGCAACCCAAGTGTCCCTCAACTGAAGACTGGTTAAAGAAGATGTGGTATATACATACAATGGAATACTACTCAGCCATAAGAAAAGACACAATTGTCCCATTTGCAACAACATGGAAGGACCTAGAGGGTATTATATTAAGTGAAATAAGCCAGAGAGAGGACAGACACTGCATGAACTCACTCATATATGGAACATAAGTGAACACACGGACAGAGAGAACTGATTGGTGGTTACCAAGGGGAAGGGGGGTGGGGGGGCACAAGGGGTGAAGGGTTACATCCACAAGGTGACGGACAAACAAAAATGTACAACTAAAACCCCACAGTGTTATAAACTAAGACATCAATAAAAAAATAAAATAAAAAATAAAAAATAAATTAAAAAAAAAAGAAAGTTTCTGTAACAGTTAAGTGACCTCTATTAGTGATGTTCTATCAGGGGGAAGAAAAATAGCTGCTTTTCATTACAGCAGTTCTGTGAGTATTTACAACTATCTTATTCAAGAGCAGAAAGATTGGAAAACAATTACATTTATGGTTCAAAATTTGGAGAATTGAGATATTTCCATTAAATGAGGAAATTGGATTATTTTAAAGCTTTTCAGTGTTTCCTGCCTCGTCTGAAAATCATTAGGAGCCATTAAAACTTGTTCTCAGATTTTCTTGAAAAAAGGGAATCCCACAAGTGGCATGCATGGCTTTTTAACCAGCTAGAATAAATGGATGAAATTTAACAGTGGTTCCGACTTCTGGCATTTTATTTAAAAGCAAATACCAAATTCTAGAGCTGCCTTTTTGTAGCTCCTCAGAATGGCATACCTATTTTGATGTATTATAGCATATATGCTGTGACTGGCATAAGGGACAAGAATACAACAAAGTTTGCTTGAAAGATAATATCCTTGAATGAGTCACTTTGAGATTTAGTTACCTCATTTATAAACAAGGTTAATAATACTTGGCCATTCCTCCTAGAGGGAGTGAAGAGTAGGAGTGGATGCTGAGTAATGCAGCCTATGAACAGCTCAGCAGTGTGTCTTGGATATAGCCTTGAAAATAATGCTTTGTATGTATGGCCAACGTGTCCTTTTTTTTAGACAACAACATGATTAATATTGTTCTCCTAACAGTCATTTCTTTTCCTTGGCTTTACATTTGACAACAATAACTACTCTTTACAAAGTTTCCACAGGAGCCACAGTCTCTGGAGAGATTCTCTGTTCACCATCTATACAGAGAATAACAATGAAGAGGTTTGTCAGAGTTATCCTTTAGCTTTGTGATTAAATTCTGGCTAACAGAATTAGTAGAAAAAAACTGTAAACTTTATTCCTCAATGACCTTTTAAATATTGGTCAATCTTAAGCATTTTCTGAGTAGTATGTGAGTGAGTACGAGCTGAATTAGAGAAAGAGCAGCGTCGAGAGATTAGGAAGGGAAGAGTGTTGGTGTGTAATTAGATGTTGGACTTTTGTCAATATAAAGACTATTAAAATAAAATCAAACCATTTGAAGTAGTAGGCTAATAATAATAACACTTTGGAAAAGGTAATTTATTGAATATTACATTCGTTTTTTTCTCCCAAGCATGACCAAGGTTATATTTCCTGCCATTCCAAATGGGATAGGGGTTAAAACGGAATTAAGTTGATGCAAAGAGGAATATAAATGTTCGATTTCTGTCACACCTGAGCTTGTGGACCAAGTTTACACTTGCTGCAACTTACTGAGTTTACCAGATTTGGGGAAATGTGCTCACTGGAAGACACAACTGCCATGGGCCCTGAGTGTTCCTTCATGTTCTTGCTGAGGATGCCAGAATACGAGACCCTGACTTCTCTTTACCCAGGTCATTTCTCAGGGTAAGGTTTGCAGCAAGTAATCTGGAGGGATGCAGTAACATGTCTCCCTAGACAAAGAGCAGGGTTGTTTCCTCTTACTATATAAATAGTGAATATCTTAAGTTCAGTGTTCCTCTCCTGTAGTGCAACCCAAAGAGACAGACACAGAGAGAGAGAGAGCGAGATTGAGTTTGAGAATGTATCCATAACAACCCAGAACTAAAATTCTAGAGTGGTAAATACTGCTAAGTGATGGAGAATCTATATGGATATGGGAGCCCCATGCACTGCCAGTGGAAGTGTGGAACCAGCTATACTGGTCAGTTTATAGCCATTCTGGAGAGCCATCAGACAGTACCCAGTCAGATTAAGTACACATCTCCCCTACAACTAGGTAATTTTGCTTGGATAATTTAACTCTTTTTCAAACAAGAATAAATATTAGCAGGTTGTTTGGTCACTCTTCCAGAAACCTGTGAGAATGTTCATCACTGTGTTGTTTGTGATGGCAAGAAACCTGAGATGATTTGAGCGTCTATTTCTGGGGATGGGAAGGTCAAATGTGAAGGATGCACGTCATGGAGTCCAATGTTGCACTTAGGAGCAGCAGATGAAATATGTACATGGCAATATGAAACCTTAATGCTAAATGAAAAAAGTGAGAGTTGATGACATTAACACAATACCACTTATGCACATTAGAAATATATACACACAAAGCAACTTACATTATATAAGAACTCACATATTTATACATATTAAATACATTAGAAAGGATGTCTGTGGTGGCAGGGATAGAAGAAAAACATAAATACATTAAAGCAAGAGAGGATTTTTGCATGGATCAATATGATAATATGAACTAAGGAGTATTAGCCATAACCCTCTATGCCCAAAGTTAAAAAATGCATTTATATTTACATATGCTAAGTTACAAATGCTAAGAGCTCCAACAGGCAGTGTGGATGGTTTAGGCTTGATGGGGGTCATCCAGTCCTTCTGATGAATTCTCTCTCTCTCTCTTTTAACAAATTTTATTCTGGTAAGAACACTTAACATGAGATCTATTCACTTAACAAATTTTAAGGATACAATACATTATTGTTGACTGTAGGTACAATGTTGTAGAGCAGATCTTTAGAGCTTATTCATCTTCACTAACTGAAACTTTATGCCTGTTGACTAATAATTCCCCATCTCCTCCTCCGTCTAGCCCTTGGTAACCACCTTTCCAGTCTTTGCTTTTATGAATTTGACTCTTTCAGATACCTCATGTAAGTGAAATCATGCAATATTTGTCTTTCCATGTTTGTCTTATTTCACTTAGTGTAATGTCCTCAAGGTCCAACCATGTTATCGATATTGCAGAATTTCCTTCTTTCTAAAAGCTGAATAGTATTCCCTTGTATGTCTATACCACTATACATGGTAAGTATATACCATTTTTTTTATCCATTCATTTGTCAATGGATATTTAGGTTGTTTCCACATCTTAGCTATTGTGAATAGTGCTGCAGTGAACATGGTAGTGCCAATATCTCTTCAAGATCCTGATTTTAATTCTTTGGATATATACCCAGAAGTGTAATTACTGAATCATATGGTAGTCCTATTTTTAATTTTTTGAGGAACCTCCATACTGTTTTCCATAGCAGCTGCACCATTTTGCATTCCCACCAACAGTGTGCAAGGGTTACAATTTGTCCACATTCTTGCCAACACTTGTTGTTTTTGTTTTTTTGATAATAGCTATCCTGACAAGTGTGAGGTGATATCTCATTGTGGTTTTGATTTGCATTTCCCTGATGATTAGTGATATTGAGCATCTTTTCATGGACTTGTTGGCCACTGGTATGTCTTCTTGGAAAAACATCTATTCAGGTCCTTAGCACATTTTCAAATTGGATTATTAGGTTTTTTGTTAACGAGTTGTAGGAGTTATTTATATATTTTGGAGATCAACCTCTTATTAGATATATGGTTTGCAAATATTTTCTCTCATTCTGTAGGTTGTCTTTTCATTTTGTTGATCATTTCCTTTGCTGTGCATAAGGTTTTTAGTTTGATGTAGTGCTACTTGTTTATTTTTGGGTTTTTTGCATATGCTTTTGGTGTCATATTCATGAAATCATTGTCAAGACCAAAGTCGTGAAACTTTTCCTCTGTGTTTTCTCCAATGTTTGCCTCTAGGAGTTTTACTGTTTCATATCTCACATTCAAGTTTTTAATCCATTTTGAGTTGACTTTCATGTCTGATGTAAGATAAAGGTCCAATTTCATTTTTTTACATGTGGATATCCAGTTTTCCCAGTACTATTCATTGAAGAGACTATCTTTTCCCCATTGTGTATTCTTGGCACCCTTGTCAAAGATCAATTGATGGTATATGCATGGATTTATATCCGGGCCCTCTATTCTGTTCCATTGCTCTGTGTGTCTGCTTTTATGCCAGTACCATGCTGTTTTGATTACTGTAGCTTCATAATATATTTTCAAATCAGGAAGTGTGGTACCTCCAGCTGTTTTTTGTTTCTCAAGATTAGTTTGGCTTTTCATGGTCTTTTGTGGTTCCCTATGAATCGTAGAATTAGTTTTTCTATTTCTGTAAAAAATGTCTTTGGTATTCTGAGAGGGATTGCATTGAATGTGTAGATTACTTTGGGTAGTATGGACATTTTAACAATATTAATTCTTCCATTTGTCTGTGTCTTGTTTAATTTCTTTCATCAATGTTTTGTAGTTTGCAGTATATAAATTTTGCATCTCTTTGGTTAAATTTATTCCTAAGTATTTTATTCTTTTTGATGTTATTGTAAATGGAATTGTTTCCCTAATTTCCTTTTCAAATAGTTTGTTGTTGTGTATTGAAATGCAACTGATTTTTGACTGTTGATTTTGTATCCAACAGCTTTACTAAATTTGTTTACTAGTTCAGACAGGTTTTTTTTTTTTAATGGAATCTTTGGGCTTTTCTATATATAACATCTTGTCATTTGCAAATGGGGATTATTTACTTCTTCCTTTCTTATTTGGATGACCTTTTTTTTCTTGTTTAATTGCTCTGGCTAGGGCTTCCACTACTATGTTAAATAGAAGTGTCGAGAGTAGGGATCCTTGCCTTGTTCCTGATTTTAGAGGAAAAGCTTTTACGTTTTCCTCATTGAGTATGACGTTAGCTGTGGGCTTTTCATATATAGCCTTTATTATCTTGAGGTATTTTCTTTCTATTCCTAGTTTGTTGAGAGTTTTTATCATGAAACGGTGTTGAATTTTGTCAAATACCTTATCTGCATCTATTTAGTTAATCATGATTTTTATTCTTTATTCTGTTGATGTGGTGTATCACATTGATTGATTTTTGTATATTGAACCATCTTTGTATTACAGGGATAAATTTCACTTGATCCTGGTGTGTGATCCTCTCACTGTGCTGTTGTATTCAACCTGCTAGTATTTTGGATTATTATGTCTTCTAGGAAAATTTACCCCTTTATCATTATGTAATGCCCTACTTTATCCCTGACAATTTTCCTTCCTCTGAAGCCTGCTCTGTCTGAAATTGATATGGCTACCCCTGTTTTCTTTTGACTAGTGTTAGCGTGGTATTTTTCTCCATCCATTTACTTTTAATCTACATAAGTCTTTATATTTAAAGTGAGTTTCTTGTATACAATGTATAATTGGGCCTGGTTATTGATCCACTCTAACAATCTGTGTTTTTTTAATTGGTGCATTTAGACAATTGATATACAAAGTGATTATTGATACAGTTGGATTAATATTTTCCATATTTATTACTGTTTTCTCTTTCTTACCCTTCTTCTTTGTTTCTATTTTTGTCTTTCAGTCTTTTTTCTGCCTTTTGTTATTTTAATTGAGCATTTTATGATTCCATTTTCTCTCCTGTCTTAGCATATGAGTTGTACTTCTTTTTTTACTTTTTTAAGTGGTTGCCCTAGAGTTTGCAATATACGATTACAGCTAATCCAAGTCCACTTTCAGTTTACACTGTACCACTTCATGAGTAGTGTGAGTACATTAAAATAACAAAATAATCCTTATTCCTTCCTTCTGTCCCTTGTATCTTGCTGTCATTAATTTGACTTATATATGTATACATAAGCATATACATACACATAAGATATATATATAAGCATACATAATTGAATACATTTGTTGATATTATTATTTTGAACAAGTGTTATCTGTTACATTGATTAAGAATAAAAAAGAAGTTTTTATTTTACTTTCACTTACTCCTTCTTTGATGCTCTTCCTTACTTTATCCTTACTTACTAGATCCAAGTTTCTGGCCTATATTATTTTCCTTCTCTCTAAAAATCTTCTTTTAACATATCAGGTCAACTGATAACAAATTCCCTCAACTTTTGTTTGTCTAAGAAAGTCTTTATATCTCCTTCACTTTGAAGGATAGTTTTGCAGAGTAAAGAATTCTAGGTTGGTGGTTTTTTTCTCTCAACATTTTAAATATTTCACTCTACTCTCTTCTTGCTTGCATAGCTTCCAAGGAGAAGTCAAATGTAATTCTTATCTTTGTTCCTCTATAGGCAAGGTGTTCTTTCACTCTGGCTTCTTTCAGGATTTTTTCTTTATCTTTAATTTTCTGTAATTTGAAAGTGATATACTGAGGTGTACTTTTTGTTTTTGTTTTGGCATTTATTCTGCTTCATGTTTTCTGAGCGTCCCGGATCTGTGGCTTGGTTTCTGACATGAATTTGGGGGAAATTCTGTCATTATTGTTTCAAATATTTCTTCTGTTCCTTTCTCTCTTTCTTTTCCTTCTAGTGTTTCCATTACATGTATGTTTCACCTTTTGCAGTTGTCCCACAGTCCTTGGATATTCTGGTTTTGGTTTTTTGTTTGTTTGTTTTCAGTTTTTGTTCTCTTTGCTTGCCAGTTTTTGAGGATTCTGTTGATATATCTTCTAACTCAGAGATTCTTTCCTTAGCCATGTCCAGTCTACTAACAAACCCATCAAAGGCATTTTTCATTTCTGTTACAGTGATTTTTTTTCTTTTCTTTTGTTGCCTGTGCTTTTGGTGTCATATGCAAGAAGTCATTGTCAAATCCAGTGTAGTGAAGTTTTCACCCTATGTTTTCTTCTAGGAGTTTTATAGTTTCAGGTCTTAGGTTTAGATCTTTAATCTATTTTGGGTTAATTTTTGTATATGATGTAAGTTAAGGATCCAACTTCATTCTTTTGCATGTGGATATCCTGTTTTTCAACACTGTTTGTTCAAGAGACTGTTCTTTCCCCCATTGAGTGCCCTTGGCAAGCTTTTTGAATATCATTTGACCATATTCATGAGGATTTATTTCTAGGAATCTATATTCTATTCCATTGCTTTATATGTCTGTCTTTATGCCAGTACCACACTGTTTTGATTACTGTAAATTTGTAATATATTTTAAAATCAGGAAGTATGAGACTTCCAACTTTGTTCATCTTTTTCAAGATTTTTTGTCTATTTGAGGTCTTTTGTTTTGTTTTTAAGTGTGGCTTTTCCATTTGCAGTCTCCAGAGAGACTGGAAGCTGCTTTTTATGAAAAGCAGACTGGTTAAATCAGAGGAAGGGATGTACCCTGTGGGTGCCTGTGATTCAATGGAAAGTGGAGCTGTAGGGATCCACTTGGAGAAAAACAGTCACCACCACTTCAATAAAAATATGCTTCCCACACCAGCCTTGAATCTTGTGTGTGTAGGAGCTTTTCCTCAAGTTCATAACCATGTCTGTCAAAAGGTGTTTTCTTCCTTTCAATTTAGGGATGTTGAGGACTCCATACTGGAGGTAGGAGTTGAGGACTCTATACTATAGGCTATGGCAAAACTGCTTAAACTTTGGGGGATTTAAATGGGTAATTTGTCCATCCACTCATGAAATGTGTCTATGCACTATGTGCCTTTTACTATAATGTTCTTTGGGCATGCAGTGGTGATCACAGTTGTGGGCAAAACAGACCTGACCCCTCTCTTCAAAGGACTTAATTCAGCAGCTTCTTGTGAATGTGGGCATAGCCTGACACCTGTATTGATGTAAGAGAAAATTCCAAGTTTGCCTCTTAAGCTATAGAACGTAATTTCCTAATTTTTTAAGGGCATTCTCTTTGGTAAATTTTCACTAAGGTGAAGACACACTTGCTATTTTTCTTTATAGGAAATTCAAGAACTCTATAGGTATGACCTGAGAATAAAATTCATGCCATTCTATATTATAACTTTTAACAAGAAGTTTTATTTTAATTTAAATATGTTTTAGGTTTAAATAAGTGATTTATTTCCTCCTCTGCAGTCATGAAAGAACCTTTCATGCTCTGTGGAGTAGTGGAGTAGTGGAGTAGTGGCTCTCCTCTGTGGAGTAGAGCCAGGATGTTTGCTGGAAGAGGAACAAAATTGAAGCCATGGCCTGCTGCATGGAAGAAGGGGCTAAATTGTACCAAAATGGCTTTTAAAGAATAATTGGCTTGAAAATTTGTACTCACTGGGAAATTCACTGCCTTGGGGTTGAACAGAAACACATGAAGAAATTTGGTTTTATCTAGAGGATATTCATCACCTAGACACATTCTCCTTCAAAAGAGTTTAACATATTAAGCAGCTACCCAATGCCCCAGTTGGTGGTGGAGGGAGAGGTTGGGAGTGAGAGTAATGTTTATATTTCTACTGCGTAACTCTTCCAGTGCATTAGGGTTTTGATTTGGAATTAATTTTAACTAACCTCTTTATGCCTCATCTTCACCTTTGCGTCTGTTTCTTCATCTCTAAATGGGGATAAAAATGGTATCTACCTCATAGGATTGTTAAGAGTTTTAAATGAGTTAATATTTTAAAAGCACTTAGAATATGGCCTGGAACATGGTATGCATTATATAAATGTTAAACAATAAATTTGAAATGTTCATAGCTTTATGTGCTTTCTGTGTTTTATTTTATTTGAAAAGCTTTGAAGTTTATAGCAAAGATAGAGGGAATTACTTTAACGGAACTGGGAGAATATATGTCTAACACAGGAGCTCTAGTTTTGCTAGGAACTTTTGTAATATGACACGGGCAATATTATAAAGATTATGCAGCCTTTTTTTGGTTCAAATGTAATGTTTGACTCTTGCTATTAATTTGTGTTTTCTGAAGGTTTTTGCTAGTTTTAGGTGATTTGGGATAATGCCAAACTGAAATGACAGATCTCTATTTACATATTTATGAGCTTCTGACAAATTAGAGTTAGGTTAACAATTTTATCATGAGGCGTTCAGTGTCCTAGACATAATCTTTCATCTCTGGTTTGGTTCACATTCTGCAAAATCGCCAGGCATTGAAGTAGTGGCAAACTTATCTGGAGAAAGAGAGAGAACACTCATCTTACTTTAGAAAATAGTATTTCTTTGGGTTGATCTGCATATCAAAGGTTGGAGTTGGCGCCCTGACCGTGTGAATTACTTTTTAAAAGTGGAATACGCCTTTTGCATACTGAATTATTTAATTCTCCTTTCT
Organism: Tapirus indicus; assembly: GCA_031878705.1. Lineage (NCBI taxonomy): Eukaryota > Metazoa > Chordata > Mammalia > Perissodactyla > Tapiridae > Tapirus > Tapirus indicus. The sequence continues at coordinate 48,133,947 of CM062925.1, forward strand.
ATGTATATGAAATTTTAGCTACAAAACTTTCAGTTTGTTAAAACTTCTTTATTAGAACTGTGAAAATACCCTTAAAATATTTGCTTACCAAAAAACATGTTCAGTATCATAAAATGCTTCAATCAAGGTGTAGTAGCCTATGGAAATACTGATGTATTATTTTGTGTTAGCATAACAAGAAAGCATCTAAAAAATGCCCTGATAAAAGATTAGTATGCCAAGGTTTTGTCATTGTTCATATGAAATAGACGACATTGGCAAAAAGTAAAATCTTCAGACTTTGGAAAATGCTTCCAATACTGAAGTTGCTATGCCTTTGATTTTATTTTCTAGGTCATTCGTTCCCAAACTAGACATTGTAACCCCCAGTGGAACTGTGAGGATATTGTGCATGCTCTCAGCAATGAGAGCAGAAGAGATCCAGCGGTGTAGGGAATGGTGATGGGCTGCAGGCAGTTATATAAATGAACCAAATGCCCTCTCTCCTCTGGTCTGTCTCTTACTAGCTCCAAATCAACACACTTTCTTCTAGTCCTTTCAGTCTTAGAGTGATGAGTACTGGTAACTTTATTTTTCTTTCCCTTTCCTCAATAATTATAGCTAATGACAACTGAGCAATAATTTTGTGCCAGGAGACAATGTACTGAGTGCACTAGATAAATTATTTCATTTAAACCTCAGCATAATTCTGTGAGCTAGGTACTATTTTTCTCTCCAGTTCAGAAATGGAGAAGCTGAGGCTCGGAGAGCTTTAGTGATTGGTGTAAGGTCATTCAGCTAAAAAGAGATGCTACCAATTTTGAACACAGGCAGCCTGATTGTAGGACCCACAGTCTTTTGTCTCTCTTCTTTTGTTTTTGTCACTGAATCTTATTGGATGAAATGATCTGAGAACCATTATCAACCACGTTGAGGATGGGGAACAAGCCACCTCAGTGGGGCATCTCAAACAGAATATTCTGAGAAGCTTTTTCAAATGGCAAAAACACCTCCTACAGAGATTCAGAAATGCACTTCAGAACCCTCAAGCTCTGCTTAAGAATTACTTTGTCTAATGAGAGAAAGAAAAATTATTATTTTAAAAATACAGCAAATATGAAGGCCATAGAGCTTGACAAAAGTTTAAGAACCTTATTAGTTAATTCTCCAGCTTCTCAGACTGCTTTGTCACAGTTACATATTTTTGGTGAAGATGACATCCTTTAGTAAGAATTCTTAATCTCTCTTTTAGAGAAAGTCACTGAAGTGTCTCCCTCTCACCTCTTCTTTGCTTCCTTCTTCATCCCCTGCTTCTCAGAAAGATAACTGTAACACTGTAGTCAATGCTGAGAATTAGGGACACATTTAACAGCTTAATTCTTCCAAATGAATTCTGAACTTAAATAGAAATGGGACTTCCAGTAATGGTGGTAAAAAGACCTGGGGCAATTCCTTCCACTAACAATAATTTTTTTAAAAAACTGGGCAATATTATTAAAGACAATTAGTTGAAGGCACTGGAAAATGTCCAAAGGCAGACAGAAACTGGGAAAAAAATACTCTTGAAAGACTATTATTGCATTGGGTAAGAGCTGCAAGTTTGTGACTTTCTCTTGTGACCAACTCTGGCACAAGAAAACCTCAGCCCTACGAGTGTGCAGAGGGAAGTGTCAGAGTTCAGAGCAGCAGAGACACTGGTAAGTTACAAGGGGATTTTGGAAGTAAGAACATTTACCTGAGAAGTTATTTCATTTTTCCCCTCAAATAAGATTTTGGGCTATGTCTTACTGCTGATGGGCCATTCTCTCAGTGCTCTGAGATAGTCTGTAATCTCCTATTTTGTGCTGTATTATCTCTTTTGTAAAATTGGAATTTACTTGAAAAACACTGTACATGTTGGGATATTTAGGACAAAGCAGACATTAGGCCTTTATGTTTAACTTTGGTGGTAAGCTGAAGCCTTCCTTTGGGAGGTGAAGGCTGTAGGAGCATGGAGGAAAACAGAAATGTTCTCTGGAAGAAAACTTGCCTTTGGCCATTGTTACTGTACTTTTGCTTGTTCGTATGGGAAATACCCACCAGAATTAACTGGTTGCCCAAGTGTTATGTCCCATTAATTTGGATAATGCCAAGAACAAGCTGGGGTGGCACATGTGCTCAGGATAGATCAATGGCTTGGAAGACTAAAATGTTGGAGTTGCATCAGTTTGGGGGCATTCTCCGGATTTAGATACACCTAGAGGAGAAGGAAAACAAGGATCCAGCCTGGCCTGGGCTGTTAACTTACCCTCTTCACACCATGGCCATCAAGTTGACTTGATCTGCACACGTAATACTCTACTAGAGACTCATTCAATCTCTCATATATATATATATATATATATATATATATATATATATATATATATGAGATTCATTATAAGGAATTTGCTCATGCAATTATGGAGGTTTAGAAGTCCCAAGATCTGCAGTCAGCAAGCTGGATAGCCAGGAGGGCCAATGGTATAGTTCTAGTCTGAGTCTGAAGTGCTGAGAACAGGAGAGCCTATAGCATAAGTTCTAGTCTGAGCCTGAGTCTGAAGACAGGAGATCAGTGTTCTAGCTCAAAGACAGGCAGAGAGAGAGCATTCTTTCTTACTTAGCCTTTTCATTCTATTCAGGTTTTCAACGGATTAGGTGAAGCCCACCTACATTTGGGAAACCAATCTGCTTTACTCAGTCTACTGATTCAAATATTAATCTCATCCAGAAGCACTCTCACAGACACACCCAGAATGTTTAGCCAAATATCTTGGCACCCCATGGCCCAGTCAGGTTGACACATAAAATTAACTATCACAGTGGCTCAAAGTGAACTAAGTCTATGTGGTTAATCTCTTTGGCCAAAGGGCTGACCTTGGTTAGAAAAGTACATCTCATCACCTCATGCTTCTGATGGGGCATAGGTTGGGCTAGACCAATTTCTTGCTACCTGAAGTTTCAATAACTACTATGGTAAGGATATTACAAAGACACCCAGGTAAAAACAGAAACTGATTAATATTCCTGGCTAATACTTGGCCAAAAGAAATACGTCTTAGAGATAAATGTCCTTGAATGCATTAAAATCTAGTAGGAGAAATACCAAGCTAACTATAACATAGGACAACCTTGATAAGGGCCATAATAGAGAAAAAGAGTACTATGAGAGGACAGGGTGAGGGAGTGAGGAAGCCATTTTAGTTCTGTCAAATTTTTTCATTTATCTTGGCCTTTGCTTGTTTGGGGCAGCTTTTTTTTTCTTTTGACTGAGGTATAATTCATATACCATAAAATCCACCATTTCAAATTGTATAATTCAGTGATTTTTAGTATATTCATATGGTTGTGCAACCACACCAATATCTAATTCCAAAACATTTTCTTTACCCTCAGGGCAGGTTTTTACAGCAGATAATGTTTTCTTGAATGTCACCATCATATACAAAGCTTACAAATGCTACAGCATGAATTTATTTGTGAAATATGTTCACTTATCGACCTGGACAGAGAAGCAGTTACTTTTTAATTTATTACACAAAACCTCTTACTTCATGTGATATGTCATCAGTAAGTTGTCGACTTGTACTATTTAAGTGTGAAATCTTTTCCATTTCTCATACTGCTTCTTGCCTTAACATTTTACTTGCTGCTATAATTTTACATGTTGGTCTTATTGTGTTCCCATCAAGTGTGTGACTTTTCCTTTTTAGGGAAATAAGTTCTATTGCCAAATAAGTTGCTTCCTAAGCCTTTTTACTGAAAGCTTTACTCTGTTTCAGGATTCCAATTGCCATTTAAAATAATCAGTATCTTTACTTATTAAATGCCTGTAATTTGTGGTTCATTGTTTTTTTCAATTTTGCTGGAGCTATCACAGCAGTTGAAAGTTCTTTGCCTCAGGCCACACGCGATGTAAGAGCAACTTGGATTACTAGCTGATATAAAACCCATCAATAAGTAGCTTTTGTTATGAAAATGGATTTTTTTTTCTCTGTGTCTCTTATTGCACGAGGGCAGCAAAATGACTCAGAAGATTATAATTATTTATCACTAACCTTATCATAATTGTCTGTAGACCTAAGCCTAGAAACCTACTTTTCCATCTCAAACCTTGTCTTTAAAATTCCTCACATTGGACTGTCATACATGTCTATAAAATACAAATACTGTATAAAGCAGAAGGACATAGTAAATAACCAAACAAGAAAATTTCAAAAAATAGAATACCACAGTACAGTTTACTTCTAGTTGACCCAATCTACACTTCGCAATGTTTATAATAGCAAAGTGACAAGGAGAGAATTGAGCCATAGCATGTAAAAATCCCTTCTTTAGAATGAAGATTTCCCTTTGATTCTCTATTACACCAGAGGAAATTGTTGGTGTTGGGTAAAGGGAGGCTGAGGGAGATTATGGGAGGGAGAGGCTGTCCTCAGGCTACTGTCCTCCTTTCTGTGCAATACTCATGGTCTGCTATTGGCTGTTCCTTTCTTGTGTCAACACCTGAAGAGGACTCAGCCAAGAGTCCTGTCTGACTAATTTCTAATACTGTTAAAATGTATTTGTTTAATATTCAATGCTGATACTTTTGAGCCAGTATCAGTAGAAGATAGACTTTTAGTTATTTTTCTACCGGTGCTTATAGGTCCCATCTGAGTTGCCAAACTGTCTTGCCTTGTACACTGTGTGCTCAGCGGTGTGTGACCTAGATGGAGTCATTGGGCCTCTGAGGCAAAGGTCAGACGAGCAAAAACCTCATTAGGACCTGGCACTAACCTCCCTTTAGTATTTACCAACTCTAATTGTCTGTTTACTTGTCTGTTTTCCACACTGAATTGGATGTTCCAGGAAGGAAATGTTTTTCTTATTTACTATCAATTCCCCAGTATATTACACAACACCTTGCAAAAGGCAAATGCTCCATAGGCATTTCCATCGTGAGTGAATGCTGAACTCCCTAAAATATCTTGCATCCTGCTTCATACTCTTTTGTGAAGACAACTCTAACACAATGTTCGTAGTCATCTTATTTTAATAGCAGCATACCCTGGTAGGCACTGAATAAGAGCCTAACTCTTCAAAATGCATTAAAGTCCCAGTCACTCAATGGATGGCAGAAGGAATGTAATTTTTCCTGGTGAAACAGAAGCAACTCAAGTAACACTCAGTTTGGGAGAGTTTTTTTTTGCCGTATGCTCTGGCCTATGGCTACAAACAAATGAAAAGTAATTTTATTCCAACTAAACAATCACCTTTGGGGAATCCCAGAGCCTGTAGTATCTTGAATTGCTGAAAATATCTCAACTCTGTTGTCCTTAAGACGTACATCTGTAGATTGTGCTCTGCTGATGGGGATTATTTAGTTATTTTTAATGGTGCATCATAGGAAGGGCACAGAATGTTGTTCTCTTGCCTCAGACTCGGGGGATATTTGCAGGAAATTAGATGCTTTACTTCTGAGAAAATGCATTGGCTCTAGTTATTTGTTTTCTAGTTCAAAGCATTCCTTCGCCTGTCATGGGACATTATGGAAATTCCAGGGCATTTTTTGTTATTATTCAGAGCTACCCCTGTTGTCTTTTACCCTCCAGAGCAAGTCATGCCAGGCGGGTGACAGTTAAGAGCCAGGTGAACCTTACCTTTTCCTTATTTACACTCTTCACCTGATGCTGCAACTTATCACGGCTTTATTTAGTACAACTTAGCCCATTTGTTTTCCTTAGTATCTCTGATGTCTTCCAGATCAGATTATTAATAAAGTCCTCATTGCTTTCTTGTAAGTCTCTATTACCATTTCTTTGCTGGTATTTCTTGTTTACATGTCTTGTGTTGATTATCTTTCGGGCTCGCTATTTCTATTCTGGTGTGGTATTCCCTTTCTTAGGCCCTTTGGTTTTTCTTTCCTACCTTTGGATTTTTCACTTTCAGAGTCATACTTTGCATAAACTCTCAAGTCAAGTTGACCCACTTCTCACCTCAGTTCTTGTTTAAGATCCACTGGATTGAGAAACTCTTCCTGGACCACATTACACCTTGACTATGTGGATAACTAGAAAAAATGTTTCCTGAGCTTCAAAAAATTTTTAAAAGTTCTGCTGTGGCTCTTTCTCTTCCCTTAAATTGCTCAGCATTTGCCAAACCATCTTCTTTCCTCAGAACACTGTGAAGGATGAGAGGGAAGGAATAACTCATCTTTTCTCTTACATCAAAAACGAAGTGAGTAACCCTCAAGAAATCCTATGACATAGCTGTTATAAATATCACCATTTTACAGCTGAGGTAACCAAGTCCTAAAAAAGGCAGTTAACCTCCAGTCTACACAGCTAAAAACTTAAGGAACTAAGATTCCAAGCTAGGCAATAGAATTTCCAATCCCAAGCTCCACCTGTTAAATGTAGTTTTATCTCTGGGATAGATTTAAAATGAATACATTTTCCAATGACATACTTACAGAAATAATTGGAAGAGGATGTGGGGAAAGAACTAAGTCACATACTATGTGAATATCTTATTTAGTATTAATTGGGTCCTACTAAAGGCCAGCACTCCTACAGATGCTGGGGATAGATGAGCAGACAAGGCAAACCAGCCTTGCTCTGTTGGAGTTTACATTCAGAGAAAGGAGGCAGATGTTAACAGACAAGTAAACAAGTGGCAAACAAGAAAGTGTCAGATCATGGTCAGAGCTATGAGAGAAGTAAAGCAAGGTGATTTGATTATAACTGTGGAGTGATGCTACCTTAGATGAGTGGCCTGGGAAGGCCTTTCAGAGGAGGTGACATTGGAGCTGAGAAGTAAATAGTTGATACATTATTCATTATTATTAAAAATTAGAAATGAATGTTTTCAAATGTGTCAAAAACTTTGAAAACAAAATTAAACCCTTCCAAAGCCAAGAAGAAACAAAACCTAAGTGAAGCATGCTCTTATTTCACTCCAGCTGAATGTAGAAAAACAACTTCCAAGTCTCTTTTCTCTCTGAAATTTATCCTTCTCTCTCTCTTTTTTTCAGGATAAAGATCCAAAGTCATATGTATTATATTCAATTTAATACAACAAAGGGCACTTATTTTTCCATTTTACTTTTATCAAGTTCCGTATATACAAAGTTTAAAATGTCAAATAGTTCTAAAAGAGCCTAAAGGGAAGAACTGTCATCTGTTGAGCTTGTCACCTCCTGCGGTTCCCACACCTCAGAGACAACCACTTTCAATCTGTTGCTTTCTTAGGTTTTTGCCTCCATTACTTCAAAATTATAGGCTTATACACTGTTTCTTGATTTTATATATTATGTATTGATTTATTCTATTGAAAATGATTTTTATCTTTCTAACACTCCCTCCCACACTTCCTCTCTCCCACTATCTTTTAAAAATAGTTTTATCATTAGTTTTATTTAGATCTGTTAATTAATCTAGATCTATTAATCTATTACCAATTAGATTTAATGGTTCAGAGTTTACATTGTGATGGGGAATGATATAAATATTATTCACATAGAACCATTTGCCAAACTATCAGCCAAACCGTGATTACATTTCCTTTCTTGTATATCCTTTTGTCTTCCCAAGTGTTAATGATTCTCATTTAAATCTGGTTTTGTAACTACCTATCACTAATTCATACCCATACTCTCCCTCAGAACTATAAACCTCCTTCCAAACGTTCAAACATGTTAAGTAGTCTATCAATTTCAACTTTTTCTTGGAAACATTTTTTCTTGAACCCTTCATCCTCTTGCTCTAATCTGAACTGGTTGAGTTTTCTTCATTATGAGACCCCACTTTCCTATTGTTTTTATTTGAGAGCTCTGTTTCTTGGATTTCATATCTTCCTTTTTCTTGGGTATGATAGGCCTAATAACGACCCCTCAAAGGTTTGCTCCTCCTAACCCCTAGAACTGTGTAGATGCTACTTTATATGGCAAAAGAGGCATTAGATGTGATTAAGGACCTTTAGATGGGGAGATTATTCTGGATTATTCAGGTGGGCCCAACGAGTCTTTATAAGTGAAAGAGGAAGGCATCAGAGTTGGAGAGAGACTGGAAAATGTTATCCTGCTGGCTCTGAAGATACAAGAGACCATGAGCCTAGGCATGCAGAAGGCTTCTAGAAGCTGGAAAAGGCAAGGAAAAAGATTTTCCCCTAGAGCCTCCAGCAGGAACACAACTCTGCTTACACCTTGAGTTTAGGAATTCCCACTTCCAGAACAATTAGATGATAAATTTGTGTTGTTTTAAACCACTAAGTTTGTGGGGGTTTTCTGTAATTTGGTACAGCAACAATAGAAAACTAATATGATGGGTTACTCTCTGATTTTGGTAGAGCACCTCCTCTAGCATCTTGAAAACGAATGCATGGAAGATAAATTTTGATGTCTTATTTATCCAAAAATATCTTTATTTTTACCTAAGAGTTCTTTGAGGATGGAAATAGTTTTCCTTCAGGATTTTGAAGGTGTTTATTGTATTCTTCCAGTGAGAAGTGTAATGTCATTCTGATGTCTGGTCCTTTGTGCTCTGTTTTATTTCTTTTTCTCTTGGAAAGCTTTTAATATATTCTTTTTATCCCCAATGTTGAGAAATTTCTTGATAATATGATTTAGCTTTACTGTAAGTCTTCTATTTTATTAAGCACTTGTAATATGGAAACTGAACTTTTTCAGTTCTGGAACATTTTCTGAATTATTTATTTGATAATTTCCTTCCCCCTCTTTCCTCTGTTCCCTCTTTCTGGAACTCCTATTACTTGGCTGGTGGACATTTTGGACTGACCCTTGAAGTTTCCTTTTTTCCCGCCCTGTTTTCTATGTCTGTCTTTGCTCTACTTTCTGGATATTGCCTTACCCATGTCCTCTAACTCTTCTTGTCATTTCTTCTATCTGACTTTTAATTTCCAAGAGCTTTTTCTTAATCTTTTAGTGTTCCTTAAGAACTTGCCATTCTTTTTTCATAACTATAGTATTTTCTCTGTGCTTTTTAAAGAAAAGAAGTAAAATATCTGGCTCCCTTTATGATATTGCTTTCTGCCTTTACAGTTCATTTTGGTCTTTGCTTCATGGAGGAGGCTTTTCTGAAATGTCTGATGCACCTTATCTGCCTATTCACATTTAAGAATGAATCACTAGAAAGCTGATTGGGAGCTCTGTGTGTCAATTTGTGTGTGTGTTTGTGTGTGTGTGTGTTTGTGGCAGAGACATAGGCTGCTGACTGATGGTCTTCACTGAAGGCTTTTTTGGCTTGGCTCTTGACAGTTATTGTAGGTCGCCCCCCCCAATTGTGCTGATTGGTTACTTCAGAAATGACCACTTTAATCTCTTGTCTGGGAGATATAAAGTGTCAGCTAGTGGTCTTGGAGACAAATGGGAGAAAGGAGCCATGTATATCATTGTTCAGTATATAGACATTCACTTAATCCTTCTGTTTTTCAGTTTGCCTGGGATCCTATAGAGTCTCCCTGATTTAATATCTCCAAGTCCTCTGTGGGGATGGAGGACAGAATCTGTGTTTTTGACAGCTTCTTATATGAATTCTTTATCAAATCCAGTTGCACCCTTATAATGCCTCAGTTTCTAGAAATTTCATGGGTTCTGAGGTCAGAAACAACCAACTTCTGGTTTCCTCCTTTTGGGGCTTTTCTTGCTCTCTAATCTTCTTTCCAGCTTCCAAAATTGGGTCACTGTCATTCCTTCTTAGGTTCACTTTATTCTTATGAACCTCTTTAAATCTTTTCACCATAATTTTAGTGAATTTCAGGAGAGAGAGCAGTGGAAACAAAATGTGTTCAATCCTTCGTGTTTAACTGAAGTTCAGGAATTTATCTTTCTTTTTTTTACAATTGTATTGATTTTTAACAAACATATTTTGTGGGCTGTAGTGCTCAGCCTCTAAGTCTGGAAGTTTCTCCCTTGTTTACTGAAGTACATGACAAAGTAACTGATGAGCCTATAAAATTATATAGCCCTTCTACCAATTTTCTGGCTATGTTAGCAATTGATAATTTAAATGTCCATGACAGCAGTGAGGACACTTTGTGCTCTGTCATTGCCATATCTACGTGTCATATAACAATTGTTTGAAAATTAATGATGGTTCAAATATTAGTGAGCATTTCTTAAAGGCATATTTTACTCAAAGACTATAAAAAATACAATTTGTTTTCATGGTTTTGAGAGACCCGTTCCACTGTTTTCTTCTTACTTGAATAGAATTTTGTTGTTTTGTTTTGTTTTGCGGAGGAAGATTGGCCCTGGGCTAACATGCATGCCCATCTCCCTCCACCATACACGTGGGACCCGCCACAGCATGACTCGACAAGAAGCGTGACTGTCCGCCCCCAGGATCCCAACCCGCGAACCCGGGGCCCCGGAAGCGGAGAGCGCAAACTTAACCACTACACCACATGGCCAGCCCTAGAATTTTGTTTTTTAAAGAGTAATTTCTAAGAATTTTCCTACACTCTTCTGAATTTATTTTCTCTGATTAAGTGGAGACACTTTTCATATTGGGCCGCTATATAAAGTATTTGTCCTAAAATTATTTTTTTTGTGTGCGAGGAAGACCAGTCCTGAGCTAACATCCGTTGCCAATTCTCCTCTTTTTGCTGAGGAAGACTGGCCCTGGGCTAACATCGTGCCCATCTTCCTCCACTTTATATGGGACGCCGCCACGGCATGGCTGACAGGCAGTGCGTCTGCGGGCGCCCGGGATCCGAACGCGCGAACCCCAGGCTGCGAAGTGCGAACTAACGGCTACACCACCAGGCCGACCCCCTAAAATTACTTTTTTAAGTTTCAAGAGAGTACCTAGTTCTAATACATTGGGATAAACTGAAGAAATCCATGCTTACCTTATCCACGTTTTTGAAGATATATATCTCCATGGCTCCTTAATCTTAATCTTTTTATAAGAACCTTAATTATTTTAGTCTGTGTTCAGACTGATATCTTTTATCATTTTAATTTTGTGTCTTTGGACCTTCTCCAGCTTCATTATGTTTGTTTTGAGGTTCATTAACCAGAAAGTCATATGGCACTTCTGGTGTGAATTCTTTATGAGTTTTTAATCGGGATAGAATCTTGTTTTCCTTTTGGCTCAGTATATTTCCTGATGAGGTCCAGAGATTTTCTTGTTGTAGACTTCATTCCAAAGTCTTTGGAGCATCTGTAATGGTAACTGGATTGACTTTCAGGACAAAAGTGTGATGTTTAGTTCTGTCATTTTTATTTAGAATAAAAATGAATAGGAACTAAATGGTTCTTTAGAAGCCACATCACACAGTTCCATGTGAGGGGACAAAACCCAAAAGGAGCTTGGGGTATAGATTGCCCAAGAAACCTGGACTCTTGGATCCTAAACAGGAATTTTCTCACTGCATACTTCCACATAGTAAATGATGTCTAGCCTACCTAAATTTAGGTAAGTCTATGGTTTAGATGAATTAGAAGAGTCCTATGCACCATACTCTTCTTTCCCCCCAACATTACCTCCATTATTTCTATCATCCCCAATTTCCTCCCCCTTGTCTATCTATACTCCTTACAATTTTCTCTTACTTCCTCCTACTATTCCCATACCTTCTCTCAGTTCTGCCTCCTCTGAATCCGTTATCATCTGTGAATTTTGCCCTCTCTGAGCACAAGAAAATTAAAGACCAGAGCTCTGGTCTGCCTAATTTCCATTTTTGCCCTGCTACTGTCTGTGCTCCACACAGCAGCTTGAGTGTTTTTTAGAAAAACCATCTGCAGAAAAGGAGAAAAGAATAAAGCAGACTCACTAAGATAAGTAGAGACTGGAGTTGGAGAGAGAGCCAAGGTGGCTTTCCAATTCTTCACAGGACTCAGCTCTATTCCTATGTCTTGGGGTTGCATAAAACATTCCTATATCCTTATAATAATTTTTCCTTCTGTTTTTGTGACCTCAAGTTCATTGCTGCTTCTGGCAACTGGATTTTCCTAGCTAATATCATTTGTTTAAATAAAATGATGAACTATTTGAACGTTTATTTTACGTGTTGAAAAGAATTTTGTAAGCTAAAGTTTGCATCTAAAACACCACCTATAACATAGGTTCCATGGGAAAAATGTGTGTCCAAGTAATGTAAATAACTACTTGGAATAAAACCTAAATTCTAAACTTGGGATTGCTATTTTTATCAATTATCCATGTTTTTATCAATTACACTTTTAAAAGCACATATTTATATCTTTCTCTCTCCCTTGCTTTGTGTCCTTAGTGAGGGATAGGACCCATGCTCTCGTCCTAGGAGGCAATCGTTAGCTGTTGTTGACTGTCAAAAATTCTCCCTTGGCCATCAATCTATCCCATTGAACCTATTGACGTTTTCGGTCCGGGTTTTTGGAGAAATAATTCTATATCAGTTAAAAATTTGTCATGTGAAGAAACATAAACTGCTGAAGGAGAAAAGCCTTTTGCAACATCTACTTCTCTCAAAAGAAGAAATCTACTAGCCCCAATATCCTCTTTACCATAAAGTTTTAAAATGCAAAGTGAAAGAAAAAGAAGATGGAAAATCTGGCCTTTACATCACATTGGCTCAATTAATAGTCTCTGAATATTCAGCCACGCTTTTAGGCAGCTGAGTTTTCTGGTATGTGTGTGTGTGTCTATGGTAGGCTTTGAGTTGCCAGTAAAGCATTGTTGAAGTCAGACAGGGAGGAAAATAGATAAACGTGGTTTGTTAATTGCTAAGGCAATATCCAGTGAACATCAATTAAAACAGAAGGCTTTGAAATCAGGGAAAAATAATTTTAAAGAGAGCTGTTGTTTTTCTTAATTACAGAGTAAGAATGAAGCTAATTCACTGCTTCCCCATCCCCCAACCATAGATAAAGGAATCTCGATAGCGTATCATTCAGTACAAGAACTTTACCATCAGTTTTATTCATCAGCAAAACCAAAGAAACAATTGCAGGATGTTCTCTATTATTTAGCATGGAATGCCTTTATCGCTTTATGTCCTTGTCTGGCATTCCTCTTTGTTTATTGCCATACAGTGCAGTGCCAAATAAGTCAGTGCCCAGGAGTTTATGTTGTATTATTTAGAGGGTTATAACAATGTCACTTCTTGCTTAAAACAGTTGGTCAACACTACATACCCAGTTGACTATAGTATAACCCATATAATGTAAGGCCATGTTGACTACTACGAGAAGCAAAATAAATAATGAACTATATAAAAGGTAATATTGGGAATGAATTGATTGGCAGACTACTTGATCCCACTGATGATTTCATTTTTAAAAGATATAATTAAATCCTGTAATAGTCTGTAGTGATAATATATTAAAAGTTACATTTTTCCACTCTTTAGCTACCTGTCCAAAAATGAAGGCAAATGCTTTTTTGGGATGTTGCATGTTTTTCTTTCTTATGTTTATCAGTTGACTTTTCTGTAGATAGAAAAAAGCAACTAACTTGGGCACATTATTCATTCTGCTGTCATTTCCTAAGTTATTCTAATATGACTTTCAGAACACAGTTTCCATGGATCATTTATTCATTTAGTAGTAATACCTATGGAAGTAGATAAGCCAAATTTCCTTATGTGATTTTATAATTCATAAAGACAGTTTGGCAGTGATAAGTTTGGATGCTTCCCTAAGATGCTTTGGCTATCTTCCACTAACCATATGATGAGCCTTGTTTCACTTACCTCTCAAATCCCTCCTCTAAATCTTTTGCTTGGGGGATGGTTTCTGGATACAGTATGAACAGTTTGCTTCTGAAGATTGTGGACTGGATGCTACTTGGCAATTAATTGTCTTTCTCGGTGGACTCTAAGCGGAATGTCTTTGAAATAGGAATGATACATATCTCTTTCCTACCATGTCCAGGATGTTCCTGGTAATTCTCAGTTATAATGTTTCTAGATGCATGTAGCAGCTACACCTGTATTAATTAGCTCTACATATCTTTCTTAAGTTTTTCTCACCTCTAAAATTAAAAGAGCCAAATTATAGACAGGTGAAATTTGACTCTGAAAGTGGCTGGGTTTTAAATAAGTCCCTTCCAATACTTTCTTTGTCTTTTATATACTTTCATTTGCAAGCATGTGTCATGTTTTATGTTCCATGATTGACTGGTTTCCATTTCAGTAATAAATAACCAACTGGGGTTCCTTTGGAGTATTGATTTTTCTGTTTATATGACTTCTGTGTTTTTAAACATTTACATAAGACTATATCTGAATGTTTCATATCTTGGATAATTATTTCTATGGTTTCCAATGCCAGAAATTCCTTTTTATTTAGCTAATTATCATGAATACAGGTTTTGGTCTCACTTAATACTATTGTATTTCAAGGTTCTCTTTTTAGAACTAAAACTACATCTTTCTGCTGGGTAAAAGTTAGTTTCCAGAGGCTTGCACCATTATTGAGTCACTAAATATTTCTTGAATCTACCTATACTATATTCCCCTAGTCTATTCACTCTCCCACACCCTTAATGATACTTTCATATGACACGTTCTCCCCTAGCATCACTCTCAGCTTCTTATTTCACTGAGAAGAATAGAACCAATCAGAAGAGAACTTTAGTCACCCACTACATCTACTCACCTACTTGCATCTGTCCCCATATATTCTGCCTTCTCTCCTATTTACTCTAATAAACAATTTATGTTCCTAGCAAATGCCAACATCTCTGTTCTGCCAAGATCCCTTTTTTGTTGTCTATTTGAAGAAATTGCTCTAGGAATTCTTTGCTCTCTCTCCCTCATTAAGTTTTCCCTCTGAAGTGGATCATTCTTATCAGTCTACAAACATGTAGATATATCTTCCATCTTAAAAAACTCTCTGTTAACCCCACTTTCTCCTCTAATTACTGTCCTGTTTCTATCTTTTTTCAATAATATTTTTAAATTTATCAATAGTAAAATTCACCCTGTCTATCTCTATTCCAGAGTTGTTAGCATTTTGCATTCCCACAACTATGTGTGAGATCAGTTGCTCTGCTTTCTTGCCAGTACCTGATATTGTCAGTTTCTTCTTCTTTCCTTCTTTCTTCTTCTTCTTCTCCTTTTTAATTTTAGACATTCTAATAGGTGTAGTGATATCTCATTGCAGTTTTAATTGGCATTTTGCTAATTACTAATGATGATGAGCATCTTTCTATGTGCTTATTCACCATCCATATATTTTCTTTGGTTAGTTATCTGTTCAAATCTTTTGTCCATTCTATATTATCTTGTTTGTATTCTTACTGTTGAGATTTGAGAGATTTTAATATATTTTATATGCAAATTCTCTGCCCGATTTGCGATTTGTGAATATTTTCTCTCAATCTTTAGCTTGTTCTATCATTCTCTTAACATTATCTTTTGCAGAGAAAAAAGTTTTTAATTTTAATAAGGACCAATATGTCTTTTTATTAGATGAATCATGCTTTTTATGTCAAACCTAAGAACTGTTTGTTTAACCCAAGGTCAAGAAAATTTTCTTCTACATTTTTTCCTAAATGTTTTATAGTTTTACATTTTACATTTGGGGTCTACAGTCCATTTTGGGTTAATTGATGAACGAGGTGTGAGTTATGATAGAGGTTTAACTTTTTTTTCTATATGAATGTTCAGTTGTTCCAGCACCATTTGTTGAAAGTACTACAATTTTTCCATTGAATTCTATTTGCACCTTTGTTAAAAGTCCATCGTGTCCAATTTGTGCAGATCTATTTCTGAATCGATTTACATTTCCCTGATGATTAGTGATGTTCAGCATCTTTTCATATATCTGTTGGCCATTTGTATGTCTTCTTTGGAAAAATGTCTATTCAGATCCTGTGCCTATTTTTGAATCAGACAATTTGTGTTTTTGCTATTAAGTTGTACGATTTCTTTATATATTTTGGATGTTAACCCCTTGTCTGATATATGGTTTGCAAATATTTTCTTCTATTCCATAGATTGCCTCTTCATTTTGTTGATTGTTTCTTTTGCTATGCGGAGCTTTTTAGCTTGCCATAGTCCCACTTGTTTATTTTTTGCTTTTGTTGCCTATGTTTTTGATGTCATATCCAAGAAACTGTTTCCAAGAACAATGTCAAGGAGCTTTTTCCCTATATTTTCTTCTAACAGTTTTACAGTTTCAGGTCTTTTTCATTTAAATCTTTAATCCATTTTGAGTTAATTTGTGAGTGGTATAAGATAGGAGTCCAGTTTCATTCTTTTGAATGTGAATATCCAGTTTTCCCAGCACCATTTATTGAAGAGACTGTCTTTTTCCTACTGAGTACTCTTGGTTCCCCTGTGAAATATTAGTTGACTGTATATGCATGGGTTGATTTCTGGCCTCTCAATCTGTTTCATTGGCCTATGTGTCTGTTTTTTGCCAGTACCATACTGTTTTGATTACTATAGCTTTCTAGTATATTTTGAAATTAGGAAGTATGATTCCTCCAACTTTGTTGTTCTTTCTCAATATTACTTTGGCTATTTGGGGTCTTTTGGAGTTCCATACAAATTTTAGGACTGTTTTTTTCTATTTCTATGTTAAATGACTTTGGAATTTTGATCAGAATTACATTGAATCTGTAGATGGCTTTGGGTAGTTGGGACATTTTAACAATATTAATGCTTCTGATTCATGAACATGGGATATCATTTCATTTATTTGTGTTTTCTTCAATTTGTTTCATCAATGTTGTATAGTTTTCAGTGTACCAATCTTTTGTCTCCTTGGTTAAATTTATTCCTAAGTATTTTATTAGTTTTGATGCTACTGTAAATGGGATTATTTTATTTCTCTTTCAAATATTTTGTTGTTACTATATAGAAATGCAAGTGACTTTTGTGTGTGTGTGTGTGAAGAAGACCAGCGCTGAGCTAACATCCGTTGCCAATCCTCCTCTTTTTGCTGAGGAAGACCGGCCCTGGGCTAACATCTGTGCCCATCTTCCTCTAGTTTATATGGGATGCCGCCATGGCATGGCTGACAAGCTGTGCATTGGCGGGTGCCCGGGATCCAAACCCTCAAACCCCGGACTGCCAAGCGTGAGCTAAACCACTGCACCACCAGGGGGCCCTGCAAGTGACTTTTGTATGCTAATTTTCTATCTTACAATTTTACTGAATTTGTTTATTCTAACAGGTTTTTGGTAGAGTCTTTATAATTTTCTATACATAAGATTGTGTCATTGGCAAACAGAGGCAATTTTATTTCTTCCTTTCTGATTTGGATACTTTTAAGTCTTTTTCTTGCCTACTTGCTCTGGCTAGGAGTTTCAGTACTATGTTGAATAAGAGTAGTGAGAGTGGGCATCCTTGTCTTGTTCCTGATCTTAGAGAAAAGCTTTCAGCTTTTCACCATTGAGTATGATGGTAGCTATGGGTTTCTCATATATGGCATTCATTATGTTGAGATATGTCCCTTCTATACCCAATTTGTTGAGAGTTTTTATGATGAAATGATGTTGAATTTTGTCAATTACTCTATCTACATTTATTGAGAGAATCATATGCTTTTTATCCTTCACTCTTTTAATGTGGTGTATCACATTATTGATTTGTGTATGTTGAACCATCCTTGAATCTCAGGGATGAGTCCCACTTGATCATCATGTATGATCCTTTTAATATGCTGTTGAATTAAGTTTGCTGGAATTTTGTTGAGAATTTTTGCATCTATATTCATCAGGGATATTGGTCTATAGTTTTCTTTTCTTGTAGTGTCCTTATCTGGTTTTGATATCAGGGTAATTCTGGCCTCATAAAATGAGTTTGAGAGTGTTCCTCCCTCTTCCGTTTTTTGGAAGAGTTTGAGAAGGATTGGCATTAATTATTCTTTAAATGTTTGTTAGAATCACCAGTGAAACCATCTCCTCTGGAGGTTTCCATTCTTGGGAGGTTTTTGATTACTGCTTCAATCTCCTTACTCGTTATTGGTCTGTTCAAACTTTCTACTTCTTCATGATTCAGTCTTGGCAGGTTGTATGTTTCTAGGAACTTATCCATTTCTTCTAGGTTATCCAGGTTTTGGTGCATAATTTTTCATAGTAGCCTCTTATAATCCTTTGTATTTCTGTGGTGTCAGTTGTAATGTCTTCCCTTTGATTTATAATTTTGTTTATTTGAGATCTCTCTCTTTTTTTCTTGTTAGTCTAATTAAAGGTTTGTCAATTTTGTTTATGTTTTCAAAAAACTAACTTAGTTTCATCAAATCTTTTCTATTGTTTTTTTCATCTCTGGTTCATTTATTTCCGCTCTGATCTTTATTATTTCCTTCCTTCTGCTTACTTTGGGTTTAGTTTGTTCTTTTTCGAATACCTCAAAATGTAAAGTTAGGTTGTTAATTTGAAATCTTTCTTTTTTTCTTAATGTTGGCATTTATCACTATAAACTTCCCTCTTAGAAGTGTTTTTGCTGCATCTCATAAGTTTCGATATGTTGTATTTTCATTTTCATTTGTCTCAAGACACTTTCTGATTTCCTTTTTGATTTCTTCTTTGATCCGTTGGTTGGTTGTTCAGGAGTGTGTCGTTTAATTTCCACACATTGGTGAAATTTTTCAGTTTTCCTCCTGTTATTGATTTCTTATTCCATACCGTTGTGGTTGGAAAAGGTACTAGATATGATCTCTATCTTCTTAAGCTTGTTAAGCCTTGCTTCATAACCCAACATATGATCTATCCTTGAGAATGTTCTATGAAGAGATGACTTTTGGCTGCTTTATAAATATTTGTTGAATGAAAGAATGAATCTACTTTTAATTATCTTATGCCTGGGTCAAATTCCCTAACAATCCATTCCCCACCTAACAGCCACAGTGATATTTTAGATGTACCAATTCAAAGATTTCCCTGATAACATGGAATGAAAATAAAATCTTTAACTGGGCCTGCAAAGCAGTAAATTATCTGATCCCTGCTTACTTTGCAGGCTTCATCTTGCTTCGCTCACATCCTCTTTCACAGTTCCAGTCATCTGCCTTTCTTAAGGTTCCTTGAGGATACCAAGTTCTTCACTGCCTCAGAGCCTTCACATGTGTAGTTCCTTCTGCTTAGAACACCCCCGGCCCCCACTTGGTTCTTCAGTTAACTTCACTTTCAGTCAGGTCTCAGTTTTTGAATGCAAGCAAGCACTTTATTGTTAATATTATTTTTTCTAAAATTGAAAGGTGATAAAATATACCCGAAACATCAGAAAATTTAGTGGCAGAGAATATATTTCTGACCTTCATTAAATTAATTTTATTCAAGATGTTTAATGCTTTCTATATTTATTGAAGATTTTACTGTATTATTTAACAATATAGATTTTCACCTTGGAGTGCTTACAGATACAAGGGAGTATCTCTATGGGCAAGAGGTTGAGAATAAGAGGGTGGGGAACATGGAGAGACAGAAAGAAGCAGACGCTGTATTAACCAGTCTCCTATTGAAGTTAACGATGTAAAGAGGAGAATGGTGCACATTCCACACACAAAAAGGAGTATCTTTTATGATCTAATCTTAAAACTGCCAGGAAATATTACTTTACTGATTCTTGCAATGGCAGTAAGGTAGGTGTTAGGAACTGCGAGATGCAGTTGGAATAAGGCAACCCAGAAAAATAAAGAGACCTTTGAAAATGAGCTTGGTGTGAAGACTGAATAAAAGATCCTTTAATTTTTAACCCCTGTGTTGGCAGTTCTTGGATTTTGTTTCAATTCAATTTGATAAACAAGTATTAAATATATATTTTCTGCTAGTATTTGGGGGAATGCAAAGCTAAATGAGTTCTGCCTCCAAGGACATCCTAAACTAGGTGGGGAGACAGATACCTGCAGTTAACCACACATCCATTAAGCCCTTTAGTCAGTGAATGTAGTAACAAATACAATAGAACACAGATGAAGAAGCAATTCATTTGAGCTGAGGAGAATTAGGAAGTATTTTACGATAGAGGTGGTATTTGATTGTGGACTGACTGAGGAGTCGAATTTTCGACAGATGGAGACATGGAAGAAGAGCAGTTTTTACTCCCCAAAAGCATGTGGAGTTATTAATGAATGTGACATGTTTTGTGGAAGAGAATAAAATCTGGTGCTACTGATGCATGGAGTATGTGGAGGGAGATGAGTTTTTCTACTGCCTCCTTTCTTCCTCACAGGAAATTCCCTAAGCCAGAACACTCCTCCTCCTCTTTTTTCCCCAGGACATTTTCTCTGAAATGCCTTGTTGACCATGTGTTTCCATAGCACCTATGTTTCTTCTTTCATTTATTTTTCATTCATTTATGCAACAAACATTTAATCGGTACCCATCATGTACCCAGGCATTGTTACCCTGTAGACACAGGACTGAAGACATATATAGTGTCCAGTGGAGTTCATAGTCTAGTAGAAAAAGATAGGGAAAAAAAAACCAAGTACTAGTACAAATAACTAATTGAAACTGTGTTGTATGCAACTAAGGAGAAGTAATGATGCTACTAATTTATTCAATCAGTATTAATTGTTGATAACCTACTGTGTGACATAAGAGCTGGAGATAGAGCAGTGAACAAAACAGACAAAAGCCCCTGCTTGATGGGAGCAGGTAATAGGGAGATCTAAACTTATGTGAGAGGTGAAGGAAAATGTCCCCTGGAAATGACATTTAAGTTGATTATTGTGTTGTCTCCCCACTGTCTAGCATAGTGTCTAACACTTGGGGGATATTTGTTATACAAATGAATAATATGAAGAAGAATGGTACTACTCCTCCTCTTACTACTTCTAGCTAATATTATTGCATACTTATTGTGAGCCAGTTTATTAATACACTTTAATGCAGCTTATTATTTACTCCTTACGATAACCTTTAATGTAGGTACTGTTATTAATCCATTTTCCTGATGCAGAAATTGGGTCTTAGAGTTGTGAAGACTTTTTCTTAAGATCCCATAGCCTGTGATTGGAAAAACTAGAAGCTGAACTGAAATTTATGTGATTCAAAATCTACATGAATCTTAGCCATTAGACTATAATTGCCATCTTTTGTACTTTGTATAATGTTAACATTTGTCATGTGGCTCTTGTCAAAGAGCTCACAGGTCTCCTGAGGTCCCTTTGATAATAGAGAGTAAGGGTTTAGAGAAGACTCTATGGGAAAGGCATCTGCTCTGTATCTTGCCCACCCTTTAGAAATTTCTAGATATCTTCCAATCCCTGTTAGGTTTTTAAAGCAATCTGATGCTTCAGAGGTCCTGAGGAACTGTGCTGTAGAAATCCTGGGATCTATGAGTAAACTATCTCCTCTGACATCGCTTGATGGATAGATGCTAGTTTATAGCTCTACGAAGGCAGAAATCTTGTTTGTTTTGTTCATGACTATTCCCAAATATCGAAGTCATTGCTCAGTCAATGCAGTCCTAGTACTACAATCCATAGCCTGGGAGGGAAGTGTGGCTCATCTTGGGATTGAATGCTCTTCTGTGAGGCCTTCAAGACATACTTCAGGAGTCAAAAGAAAATGCAGACATTGCTTTACTTTAGGTTTCAGAAGAATGTTCCAAACCATTCTGACCATGAGGAGGTGAAAATTTAGAAGTAGCTTCTATTCAACTCCTTGTACAGTTTTCTCCAATGGGCCTGGAATCTCCCTTTTTGATATCCATGGCACCCAAAAGTCCCATTTCTCGGTCCTTAGAGAAGCCTCTTCCTTTTGTAGTTCATCTCCTTCTCCCATGTTCCCTCTGTACATTTTACTACTTGGTTACTCTTTCTCCTTCCCTTCATTTTGCTCCTTTGAGAGTTCAGACTCCTGAGGAATTGTCAGACATTGAATTTTATCTGGTTCTGATGAAGATCAGCTCTTACTGGGATTTATCCTCAGAGTTTTATATAAAAGAAAATCAGGCTTATCAGTATATAAATGTTAATTTTTCTTCTAACTTGTCTCCCCTGTATGTTACTTTTTCAAACGTGTATCTGACTCCTTTATTTCTCTGTCCCCAGGTGCAATGATAGAGACCACTTTCCTAATCTTGACATGGGCTAGACAGATCTCAGAAAGAAGAGGAAGAGAGAAAAAACAAACAGATTTATCTCATCACAATTACATTTACTTCATCTACAATTACAAAATAATTGTAGAGTGAATGAAACAATCAATCATCAAACAACAAAGAGAAATTAACATTCTTTACTACTCTGCTGGAATTAAGAAGAGAATATGGAAAGTACTGGACACAGATGCTTCGATTTACACTTCAAATTTGGAAGCCCTAAGACTGGGCTAAATTGTATGCAGAAATTAGATTAAGCTAAAAAGTAAATGTTTATTTTACATTTCTTGTGTGCCAGGTACTGCATTAGGTACAGGAGGCACAAGGATGAATGGCTCATTCCCTCGCCATGCCGGTCACAGTCTAATTGAGAATGAGATATGTAAACAGATAATTTCAATACAATATGGTAAGGACTACAACAGAATTATTCTTAGGTACTCCAAACTGAATCAAAGAATGATTCCTGGAGAAAATTATGCTGAACCAAGTTCTAGCCAAATGAAGAAGATAAGGAAAAAGGGAGTTATAAGCAAGGAAAAGAGGGTAAACAAAGTTAACAATTGTGAGATAACAAGAGCGTGCACAGGAAACCGTTACTAGAGCATAAAGTTTAAAGGAAAGAGTGACAGAAGATGAGGATGGAGAGTAAACAGGGGCAAGGTCGTGGAGGATCTTGTGTGTTCTGCTAAGAAGCTTGGGCTTGTAAATGATGAACCATAAGTCAAGAAAGGCAATGTTTTGTTATGGTTACAAACTACTCCCATTTTTCACTGGCTTAAAACAACAGAAGTTTATTTTTCTTTCACTACATGTCTATTGCAGTTCAGCAGGGGACTCTGCATTGTTGTCACTAAGTGACCCAGGCTATTGAAATGTCTTGAATGTTGGAAGTTATCTTGTCAGAAGGAAAAGAGAATTCTGAAAGGCTTCATATTAGCAACCAAATGCTCTGGCTTAGAGGTGACATAGGTCACTTCTACTCACAGTCACCACATGTACAGAAGGGAGGAACACTGTGTCTATCTAGCAAATAGTATAGGAGGCTACTATGATTTGCCTTTCTGGTCACCAAATATTTGATTTGTCCTCCATTCAGTATGAAAAATATATTCACCCTCTCCCTAAGGGAGACACCCCCAAAGGTCCCATTCAGTCATGATATCGGCTGAGTCTAGGGTCTCATAGTAGTGTCTACATCTGGGGATAGTGCCTGGTAGTTTATCTTAGGTTGGGATCCTACTCTTCTCGGTCCGAAGACTTTGAATTAAGAGGACAAATTATCTGCCCCACTCCCCAAACCCAATATCCAATGCTGGAATAGGAATAAAATAATCACAATAAATAAACTTATATGGTGGAAAAGGAGAGAATGAGAGTCACACTGCAGTTACTGGTTTGCAGATTTTATGAAATCCTGCTGAAGAGACATAGGAAGAGTCCTCTACCCTGAAGACAGGGTCGGGATGGGGGGAAGGGTGCTCCTTGATTAATTCCTAATTCTGATCCTTGAAAAGTTCTTCCCAATCCATTTCTCTGTGGCCCCATGCACCACCCTCAGTGTTTTTTCCTTTTTTATTTTTCTCCTTGGCTGCATTTGAAGTGGACATTGGAGAATAATTTCTTCCAGCATTGTGGTTCTGTGACAGCTGTTTCAAATATTAGTCAGCTTATCCGTTTTATTTTAGTTATCTCAATGTGCCAATAGCCACACCCACAACTCTTTTTTAAACACAGTTCTCTCAGTCAACATAATTCTGGGTGCTTTGACCCTTGTCAATCTTTGGAAGGGAAAGACACACCTTTTGCCTCTTTTCCGTGAGCCATTTTGTTGAGCTGAAACAATTTATTGGGCACACCTTGAATCCACGGGTTTAGCAGCCACATCTTTGTTTTGATTGCAAGGCTGAATTCTAATCACCTTTTGCCACCCAAAGTTTCCTCAGTTTTATATTTTACCAACGGAAAGAAGAAACAGTTGCTTTTTCCAACTTGGCAAGTCCCCTAATATTTTCCATTCTCACTATTTATTTTAGCCTTATTTATAAACTAGTCAATCTTTAAAGTTTATCTCTTTCTTATAAAATCTTGTCAAATGTGGCCGACAGGAGCTAATGCATGCTACTAACATTTGGATTTCTAACCCTTGCCTCTAATGCTACTAGTTCCTTAGACCATTATCTGTACCTATCAGTTTAATCAATCATTTCATCACTGCATAACACTGACTGTCCTACTTCCAGCTTCTTCACAACCCACCACTGAGCCCCCAAGCTGAATCTGTTTCTTGGTGTTATTGTTTAGCCACACCCTACTTCTAGAAACTAAGTTTTATCTCCATCAGGATAAGATAGGCTGTGCTGTGGTAACAAAACAACCAAACGGCTCAGTATCTTAAAGACAACAAAGGCATATTTCTTGCTCACACTACATGTAGATCATGAGTTGACAATCACAGTCATCACTCAGGGATCTAGGGATTGAAGACCACCATCTCAAATATTACAGGTTACAGTAATGAAAGGAAGAGAGCCCTGAAAGGTCTTACATCAGCAGTTAAATGCTTTGGTTAAAAGTGAAAAATCTCGGGGCCGCCCGGTGGCGTAGCATTTTCGTCCGCACTTGGCAGCCCGGGGTTCGCAGGTTCGGATCCCGGGCGCCCGCCGAGGCACTGCCTGTCAGCCATGCCGTGGCGGCGTCCCATATAAAGTGGAGGAAGATGGGCACGGATGTTAGCCCAGGGCCAGTCTTCCTCAGCAAAAAGAGGAGGATTAGCAATGGATGTTAGCTCAGGGCTGGTCTTCCTCACAAAAAAAAAAAAAAAGGGAAAAAACTCATTGGTCAGAAATGGTCACATGTACTCCCACCTCCAACCATAAAGAAGGCCAGGAAATCCAATCCTATCACATGCACAGAAGGGGGAAAATGTGGAAATATTTGTTGAAAACCTTAGCAACTATCACAGATGGTGAATCCCTGAATGACTATACACAAAAGTGGGACCTGGCAAGATTTCTGTTTTATACAGTGCTTTTTGTTATTGGAGGAAATATCTGAAGGGAACAAGATGAGAACTAAACACACTAATTATGAGGCTACACTGTAATTTGGTAGAACGTAGCGATTAGATATAAAAGGATAAAAGTGATTTCCATGTTTCTAGACTTGAATGACTGTGTCAGTGTTGGTGCCATTAACTGAAATAAGGTATATATGTATAGCAGTAGATGTGAAACAGAAAGACACTGAGTCAAGTTTTTGATATACTAAGTTTAAGGTGTCTGGAGTAGAGACAATAAGCATTTGGTCATAAAGTTCTAATGTTCAGAGCAGAGGTCATAACTGGAGATAAAAATGTAAAAATATTAGATTTTAACTACAAACCATGAAAATGAAGGAAATCCCTACGGAAGATAGCTGAGTAAGAAGTGTTTTCAGCCCAATTAGATTTCCTGGGAGGAAATCTAAGTTTAGGAGTGGAGCAGAAGGTCAAGGCTCCATGAAGTATTTTGAGAAGGAATGGAAGAAAAGTAGAAGGAGAATCCAGAGAGAGCTGTGCCACTGAGTGAAAGAGAGAAGAGAGTTCCAAGTGGAGAGGAGACCACAGGTCAAATGTTGAAAGAGAAGTTCAAGATAAAGACTAAACTGTTATTGGGTTTGGCGGTGAGAAAGTAGAAGTTTTGCCACAGTAGTTTCATTGACCTGTGTGTGTGTGTGTGTGTGTGTGTGTGTGTGTGTGTGTGTGTGTGTAAAGGATGTCTTACTTCAGTGAATTGAGCAGCAAATGAGGGAGATGAGGAAGTGAAGAAGGTATGAGAATCTTTCAAGACTATGACCTAAAACCAATCACCACTTAAACTTATTAAGATTTCACTATTTTATCTTGATACTGAGACAATGGTCCCTGTTCTACTTGTTAGGTAATGATGTGAGTCTCAAATGAGATAACGTTTGTAACATGGTTACAAAGTTTAATGCATTTAAGCTTTGGAAAGTTTAAAATGCTTTGTGAACTGAGGACATTATTCATATGAATAGGTGGTTTCAAGAGTCTTAATTGGCTTTTCTGGAGCAGTTATGTGACATGTGCACAACATGTCAACAGCAGACATGGACAAAGTAGACTGGGATTGACTAGGAACTGAGATTATAGGAGCTATTGGCTTGGGGAGTGAAGGTGGATGGGCTAGAAGGAGAAGCATAGACCAATTCAAGTAATGAGAAGAAGTCTAGTTAACTTGTTTATACATGAGTCACAGGTAAGTACTTGGGATCAAGGAGGTGCAGGAACAGATAGCAGGGTGTGCTGAGAACTTGAGAGAAGCTTGGAATTGGAGAATCTTAGAGGTGTCACTATTTGGAGATGATGTCTACAGGGGAAACCACAGTTCAGGGGCAGAGATTCAGTCCTAGTTGAGAAGACCTGGAAGAATAATGTTCGATTTGGTAAACAGTATATCAAGAAAGCTCCTAACCTGGAAATACTCAAAGAATTGTTGTAGGGGCAGAGGTAGATTAAATAGTGCCAGAGGTCACTTGATAGTCATCTCCTTATTAAATTTACAATAATTCAGTCATTGTCTGAGATCCAGTCACCTTCTGCACAAGCCAAACAAATGAGTTACACAAGGTGATGGTGGGATTCACCTCTTTCCTTCTTTCAAGTCCTTGAGGGTGGCTCCAATTTCTGTAGTTTTCTGAATAATACAGTATTGCTGGTAAGGGTGGGGTGGGGATTTCTGTTTAGCAATTTCTGCCATAATATTCTTCATTCTTGGGTCAGGGAATCAATGGATTCTGCCAGTTGCCAAATATGTGTATACCAAGTTTAAATCCAGGAACTGGAAAATGAACACTGGGTGAGTCCATGGACCTAGTGGGCCCACTGTGAGACAGTCTTGGGCCAAAACTCCATTTATCACCTCAGTGTCACAAGCCTTCACTTTGGCTGGTGGACCACAGTAGTGTTTTGGTCCACAAAAATTACTGTCAGTTCAGAGTGTCTAGCTCTAAAAGATCTGGGTATTTCCTTTCCCTCCATATATAGTTACCCAGACTTGTTCATGTGCTCAGGTCCATCTGAGTGAGGCTTAGAGGCCCATTCATAGTTATTATGTGTGGCAGCACTGCAGGGTTTTTTCAAGGGGACCTGGATTCCTTTCAGTCAAGGGGCACTGTCAGGAGGCTGTGATTCTCATCATAGAAACTCAAATCAAGTTTCTGGCCCTGAGATTTGGAGATTTTCCAGTTACATGGATCATGTAATATTTTCATAGGTGACACATATTTCATTCCTAGGTGTCCCTAGAAATGTGTTCCGTTGCTAGGGCGAATCAATTAGCCATCGACAGAGATCTTTGTGGTCAAAACTTTCTGATCACTGCTTTGTCCTCTTTCTTCCTACAGTCATTGCACTCCTCTTGTTTGTGGCATGTCATTGAGATTCCATCATCCCTACTGAAATCAAAAAACCACCTCAGTGGTAGTATTGAGCTTTTCAAGGACCTTGGTGCTCCTTTGTTTAATGTGTTTCTTAATTCTTTGGTGAAAAGAGTGTTCTCTGGGCCTTCTTGTGTGGAGTTAACGGAAGTGGGGGGTACATACACAGTTGCACATCATAAATCCACTTCAACATTTCTATCTCTCTAAGGCTTCGGGATTTTTTTCCTTTACATTCTAGGGAATTTTTGGCATCTCAATCTCACATTAAATACATAATCTGTGGCAAATGTACACATATCAATAAATCATTCAAAGTTATATTCCCTCCTCCTTGGTCTAACATTCTTAGCTTCCATTCTCACATATTGTCCAGTCTTTTGTCAAAATGAATTAGCTAAATCTTTTAATTCTCTTGGAGTATAAGTGATCTCCTACCTTGTCAGATATTGCACTTATTCTCCCAGAATCATTAGACTCTAGTTATAGGAGTAGATGTAATAAGAGGTAATGGATGCTTCAGATGGATTATTACAGGGTCTTCAAGCAAGAGAAGGTGAGTCTTCTAAGAAGAGACTCAAAATGACTTCGTAGTTCAAGAGTCTCATTTTTATCTGTGTCTACCTAGATGCTCTTATTTCAAGGATCTGGGATCCACTCTTTTCCAATAGATGCCCTGACTTTCACAAAGGAGACTCTGTGAGTCTGTGAAATCAACTTATATTGTAATTCTTCAATCTGCACAATTAAATTTTGCATCTGATTTTAAGCAATAACTATCCTACCACCTCTTCTTATAGCTGTAGAATAAAATATTCTCTTAGGACTGCCATAGAAGCTCTCTTTTTCTTCAACTGAAAGTTTAAAAATCCTGAGCTTGTTTACCTCTTATAAATTCTCCAACAGGCATAAATAAATAAAAATAAGTCTCACCCCAGTTTTATAGTCATTGTTATTACCATAAAGGTCAAGCACAGGAGCCCCCTGTTTTCCCAAGACACCTGCTTTAATAGGCACCTTATTTTATTTACTATAGTGATAATTTAGTAAATTGTGATGCCACTGTATGCCAAAGATTATCAGTAGCCCATTTTTAATTTACAAGGAGCTTAGCACAATATTCAAGGCTAATGGCATAACCAAATGTGTTCTAGGATTTTATCTTTGAGAATCTGTTTCCTGACCTCATTCCTGGTGCCAATTGCTGTATCAGTTGGGTCCAGTTAGGAAAAAGAAATCATGCTAGGAATTTCTACACCACAGGTTTAACACTGAGAATTGAATACCTAGGAATTGGCGAATTGACAAACAAAATCATAATAAGGAAGTCACCTAGATAAAACAATTAAAGGAAGCAGATGCCACCCCTGAAGCTGGGAGAAACAATAGGTTACCATAAACTAGGATTTTGGATGAGGAGACCCGCAGAATTGGATCTCAGACCTTTGAGGAGCAGACACATCTGGCTGCTGCTAGTATTTCTGAGATTGACT
This sequence comes from Tapirus indicus, assembly GCA_031878705.1. Lineage (NCBI taxonomy): Eukaryota > Metazoa > Chordata > Mammalia > Perissodactyla > Tapiridae > Tapirus > Tapirus indicus. Next base: position 48,162,863 of record CM062925.1, read on the forward strand.
CTGTGAGTGTTGACATTTGTTGGTGTCTAGAGCCAACTGCTGTTGCAGAGACGAATTGCCACTGCCGTAGCACCACAGACAGGAACAGCAAACAAACGGAATAAAGGCCTCTCTCTACGCCTTCTGCCTTCCAATCTCTCTCTAATGCCTCCTATTGACAGAATCTCATATGAGCTGGCTGGCGAGGGATTCTGAAAAATGTAGTCTGCAGAGTCCCAGTCCAAGCATTATGGAAAAGAATGTAGAAGAGTGGGTTTGGAGCTGAGCTGCAGTAGGTACATAACCAGCATGCAGGCATACAGCAAAGGTGTTATTGAATCAGTGACTTTTAAGCTGTCACCTAAAAGGATGAGGAGTTAGGCCAAGAGGAGGTGAAAATATTTCAGTCAGAGGAAATGACATGTGCAAAGGCCAGGGAGAGAGAATGGCAAATTTAAGCAACTGAAAATGAAACTCATGGCATTTTCTTTGTATAATCCCAGGAAAACTGGTTAATGGGCATTCCTAGTCAAGGGTTAACAACAAAACAATGGTTCTTAGGTTACTGATGATGTGCTCCTGATATTATTACAATAGCGGAGATTTATGTGTTTACAGACCTTTTACATTTCCCAAATTTAGCTCCTCAAGAAACTTCAAAACAATTTGGCTAATGTTTGTAATTTTGTCTTTGCTGTCTATTCTTTTTTTCCAACTAGTATTTGGTTTTTTGGGGTTTTATTGAGGTATAATTGACATACAACATTATATTAGTTTCAGGTGTGCAACATGATTTGATATTTGTATATATTGAGAAATGATCACCACAATGTCTAGTTAACATCTGTCACCATACATAGTTACAAAAATTTTTTTTTCTTGTGGTGAGGACTTTTAAGATCTACTGTCTTAGCAACTTTCAAATATGCAATACTCTATTATTAATATGATAATGCTGTACATTACATCCCCATGACTTAATTATTTCATAACTGGGAGTTTGTACCTTTTGACCCTTTTCACCCATTTCTCCCCCGCCTCCTTGCCTCTGGCAACCACCAGTCTATTCTCTGTGTCTGTGAGCTTGGTATTTTTGTTGTTCTTGTTATTGTTCTTAAATTACACCTATAAGTGAGATCATATAGTATTTGTCTTTCTCTGTCTAATTTATTTCACTTAGCATTATTCCCTCAAGGTCCATCCATGTTGTTGTGAATGGCAAGATTTCATTCTTTTTTATGACTGAATAATATTCCATTGTGTGTGTGTGTGTATATATATATATATTTTTTCTTTATCCATTCATCCATCGATGGGCACTTAGGTTGCTTCCATGTCTTGCCTATCAAAAATAATGCTGCAGTGAACAAGGGGTACATATATCTTTTTGAATTAGTGTTTTTGTTTTCTTCAGATAAATACCCAGAAATGGAATTGCTGGATCATATAGTAGTTCTATTTTTAATTTTTTGAGGAACATCCATACTGTTTTCTATAGTGGCTGCACCAATTTACATTCATACCAGCAGTGCACAAGGGTTCCCTTTCCTCCACATCTTCACCAACACTTGTTATTTCTTGTCTTTTTGATAATAGCCATTCTAACAGGTGGTGGGTGACATCTAATTGTGGTTTTGATTTGCAATTCCTTGATGATTAGTGATGTTGAGCCTCTTTTCATGTCCCTATTGGCCATCTGTATGTCTTCTTTGGGAAAATGTCTATTCAGATTCTCTGCCTATTTCTTAATTGGGTTGTTTGAGTTTTTTGCTGTTGAGTTGTGAGTTCTTTGTATATTTTGGATATTAACCTTTTATCAGATGTATGATTTTCAAATATTTTCTCTCATTCTGTACGTTGCCTTTTCATTTTGTTGATGGTTTCCTTTGCTGTGCAGAAGTTTTTTAGTTTGATGTAGCCCCACTTGTTTATTTTTGCTTTTGTTGTCTTTGCCTTTGGAGTCAGATCCAAAAGTTCATCACCAAAACCAGTGTTAAGGAGCTTACCACCTATGTTTTCTTCTAAGAGTTTTATGGTTTCTTACATGCAAGTCTTTAATCCATTTTGAGTTGATTTTTGTGTATTGTGTAAGATAATAGTCTAATTTCATTCTTTTGCAAGTGGCTGTCCAATTTTCCCAACATCATTCATTGAAGAGACTGTCTTTTGCCTTCTATTCTTATTCCTATTCTCTTTCTTTATGTATAGTTTTTGACTTTGGAATAAGAAACATTAAAGCAAATCAATAAAAACCAGGTTCATATAGCTTTTCTTTCTTTGTTTTAGAGATTTATTTTTCATAGGAAATATTCTATCAATGGTAATATGCCTTATATTTCAAAATTTTTCATCTATTTTCTTCTCTCTTGGTAAGAAGAGCTATCTTATTCCCTTACATGATACAAAGTGATTTCAGCTTTTGTGACTGCAGCCCAGCATTTTCAAAGGACTTTAATCACCACATATTTTTAATGAAATAAAGACTACATGTGCAGAGGTGAGCCACTGAGAAGAAGGGATGCATTACTCATGCACCTGTTCTGCTGTATCTGCGTGCTTGAGGAAAGGGGAAGGATGTCCACACTGGTCGTCTAACTGAGGCCACTGTGTTTTACTACTTAGATCTGTACTTAGACATCTGGAATGAGTACTTGGGCACCAACATCCTATGGCTAGTAATGCCATGCAAGCCATTTCTGAATTTTACTCTCTTAAGAACTCACTGAAGCCTCAAATTCCTCAGAGCTGCTTTGCTTCATGTACTAAGTACACGATACATGGCACATTAGCTGTAGAATGATGGGCCAATTTATGGGTTTATAATTTTGTTTGATGATCTATCATCACTAACTGTCAGAGATAAAGGTTTAATGTGGTTCTATGACTTCCTGGTGTCCCTCTGTCTTTGCTTGTAGGATCCAAAAAACTTTTGACAATTTTTCTTTTTCCTTTCTTTCATTTAATTTTCCTTATTGTAACCTCGTATGCATTAGCTGTGGTTAATTAATAAAACTCTACTATTTCTTTCCTTACACAGTGTGAAACTAAGACATCCAGTTTACCTAATTTTCTCCTTTGTTATAAACAAAAACAAGAAGCTCAATTAGAAAAAGAAAAGAACCCATCATGCCTCTTCCCAGGTGTCTGCATCTATTAGAAGAGATTGTAACAGAACTGGGAGAGAGAGAGGAAAACATACATTTTAGGATGATTTGGTGGGGGGCTTAGCGAAAGTGTGACCATCTCTTTCTAGAGAGTATATTAGAGATCACAACTGTACATTAGTGGCTGGCTCTGAGTAATTAAAAGATCAATTAGGAGGAGTAGGAATATGTTCAAATACCACTGAAGAAAAAAATCACACAAATAAATAAGTGTTCTGATGAATAAATGAACGCATTTATGCTTTACTATATCTGAATTTCAATGACAAGTTCTGCAGATAGTCACCAAGCATTGATTAATAATAGATACATCATATAGATTGTATTCAAAGCAAAAAGCTTTCTATTGTATTCAATACAAAAGATTGTATTCAACATGAAAGAACTTCTAAGTAGTTCGACATTGTAAAGTGTGGCATCAGACATGTCCCCGTAGGACTTGGTATGAAAAGGCAGCATCAGTTTCATTACCACACCTGTCAGACCTCTTTACCTGCCCCTTATCAGTCTACCTAAATCTAGACTAGAGAGCAATTACTGAGTTATCAGCCTGTGGGAAAGTGTTATAGATTTTTCTTTCTCTTCTCTTGAGGGAAAAGAGAGAATTGTTTTGCTTCAAGCCAAGTGAGAGGGGTGGGCACTTCAAGAGATCCACTCACAGAGATTGACAGTATCTGAAGGAGGTGTGAGTAACAGCTGAATTATAGGCTGGATGTTTGCTTATGCAGTGGACTTAATCTCCTATTTAAAAACAGATGTGGAAAGAGTGAGAATAGGGGGAAGAGGGTTGAGTATTAGGGAAGTCACACCTCCACTATTTAATAGATAAAGGATGAAAGGATGATGATCCTTTCATGGATGAGGTAGGTACACGAAAGGGAACCAGGCTTCAGCCATGTTGCCAGAAGCAAGAGGTTGCAGAATGTATCACTGAGTGAAGGCAGATTGGATGAGGTCACACTGGGTAGACTATCTACATCAAGGAACTGGACGTCCTCATCAAGGCTTCCTGAAGAACTCACACATATTCCCCGTGTGAGAGAGCAAGCCCTTGAATGTCCGTGACACAGAGAGCATCAACAGTTGAGAAGGACCAGCAGCAGCACCAATGAAGTCAGAGACATTTTCCCCCTTTCCTCCTATCTTTTCCAAGACTCCACAACTGTGGGGAAGAAGGAGAGATGCAGAAGAGGGAAGGGGAGACGTGAAGAAGTGAAAGAGCTGACAGGTGCCTATCAGTCTCAGCTAGGGGAGGAACGGAGCATTAAACTACATTTGAGGGTTAAGTTTTAGATTGTATTTAATTTTATTGGACTGCCTTGTCTTATACCTGTAATTGGCTGTAAAGCTGTAAGTTCTGCCTGAAATGTCATGAAGGGGAAGGAAAAGGGGGTTTGATACAATGCGTTTAGGAGCAAAGATTGGAGATGAACAAAAAAGTTTTCCATGTCTGTTCTCCATTGAGTCAGACCACTCAATACACCCATGAGAAGCTGCATCATCTTATTCCTGCCCACTTCTTTCATTACATCTTCTCCATGCTCTCCTGAATTTAGATCACTTTAGTTCCACTGGCTCCAAGGTCTCTCCTACCTTAGGACTTGCTGTTCCCTCTGCCTGGAAAGTTCTTTCCTGGATCTTCACAAGACTGGCTCCAGCTTAAATATCCCTCCCTCAGAGAGGCATTTCTTGATTGTCCATCTAATGTTTCTCCCCCCTCACTTATTGAGTTGCTTTATCCCATCCCCCTGTTTATTTCTGTCATGGTATTTATACCATCTCTAACTATTTTAATTACTTATTTGTTTACTTGTTTATTGACATTGAATCAATCTATTTTATCTCTGTATATCCTAGTGCCTGAGATATAACCATTCATTAAAAGTATTAACAAACGAATGAAACAAGCCTCAATAATTCAAGAGAACCTTAAGGTTACTGGTAAATGGAAATAATTGCCATGTCACTCTCTCCCAAGGGTAAACTGGTGGCTAATGACAGAAATTAATTATGGTTCTACCCTAAGGCCTTTCACTGTAGGGAAACAGATGCTTCAATCAGCTCTGTTTTCCTTGTGGCAAAATCATTCCCTTTAGAAAAGAAAATGCAATAATAATCTTCATTTACTGTGTATCAGGTGCTTTAAACATTTACTCATTTACTTTTTAAAACCCTTTAAGGTCAGTATTGCCATTTTATAGATTCAGAATCTAAGGGTTCCCATGGGTGCGGGACTAGAAATTCATTATGCCAACATTACATCCAAGTCTATTTGGCTTTGAAGTGCCAAATCATATTACTTTCCATCTTAAAACACTCAGGCCACTGGCAATAACATACATAACATCACTCGTGGCTTCATGGAGTTGAGATGCCTCTAACTTACTGTTTGTTTATGACTTTGGCTACGGAATCAGGGGCTCATTACAACAACGTCTTGGTTTTTGTTTGTTTGTTTTATCTTGTTTTGCATGTATTGTTTGGACAGAACCCTAAAGGCCAAAGGTGTAGATTTGTCTTCCAGTGATTGTCTGTGCAAGTGATTTACTGGGAAGTGTTTCAGGAGACACTGGTAAAGGCCTGGGTGAGAGAAGATACAGCAGGGGAGAAGCCAGGCCAGGAGCTTGCCTCAGGTCAAGTCCTGGGGAGGGTTTAGCCAATTCCTCTAGGGAAATTGTTGAGCAGAAGCCACACCTGAGAGCTGTCTTGACCTGAGGCGAACAGATAGGCTTCTATACTCTCCTGCCAGTCAATGGCTGGGGGAAGGAGGTGGGAAGGTGCAGATGTAAACTTGCAGGTGCTCTGGCCCTCTGCTCCTGCAGCGTGTGCCAGGACTCAAGGGGCTCCAGTAGAAGATAGTCCTGTGTACAGGTCTTTGGAGGCAAAAGCACACCAGAGCCTCAGATGGGGGTGCAGAAATAGCGGAAGGGATCCCAGGGGATGTGAGTGAAGCACCAACTGGTGCCCATTATACTGATCATAACTACCTTATTTTAAAGGAAAATTAAATAAATTCCTCTTGTACAAGGAAAAATTGAAGGCTTGTTCTTTGCCATGACCGGGCTATTTAATTTAAGCTCCAGTGATAATGCATCTCAGCTGAGTATTTTGAAATGAAGATGTGGAGTGACGTGGTGCCTGCCAAGTTGGCTTTCAGTGAAAATGGCATATGGTTCTAGTTGAGGCATGCGGTTTTAAGGAGCAAGGCATCAGAAAATGCATCATCACCAATTTCCACATGTTGACTGCACTCTGTATCTTTATTGTTTACTCAGCCCTAAACCTCAGCACATTATTGCTTCAGAGGCCAAATGCTCTTAAGGCAATCTATGGGATGCCTCTCTTTCTAGTTACAGTCCTTTCATCCCTCCCAGTTCGACTTCATTTCTGTTTGGTTTTCTGAGCCTCCCCAGCAATTTCTTCCTTTGACTTGCTGGCATTACCTTTGGCTCTCTTATTTCTCAGCTCTCCTTGTCTTGTGTTTGCGTTTGTGTTTAAATTACTATTGTGTCCTTATTTTTAGTGAAAGAACTTAAATTGGCAACATGGATAGTGCAAAAACTGACCTCTATTTCTTTACATTCTTTCCTAAATCCAATACTTTCATTTTTCCTTTTGAGTTTAAATTATTCTTTAATAATTTCAGTTTAATTTGATTTTCATTTTTGTTGCAGGTCAAATTAATTTAACAGACAATAGGAAAACCTAAAATAAGTTTAAGTGCAGTGGGATCCAATTCATGATTATTTGCCAGAGTTGAGTTCGATTTATAGTTATTTGCCAGAAGTGATTTTTTTATCTCAAAAAAGAGATAAGCCTAACATTCTAAACATTTTCCTATGTATTTTACAAATTATCAATTAACAAATACTGAATGAACTTGTGATAATGTTAAATATACTATTATAATGGTTAATTTTATTTGTCAACTTGGCTGAGTCACAGTGCCCAGATATTTGGTCAAACATTCTGGATGTTCCTGTGCAGGTGTTTTTTGAATATGATTAACTCTTTTTTTTTGAGGTTTGGCCCTGAGCTAACATCTGTTGCCAATCTTCCTCTTTTTTCTCCCCAAAGCCCCAGTAGATAGTTGTATGTCATAGTTGTACCTCCTTCTAGTTGCTCTATGTGGGATGCTGCCTCAGCATGGCTTGATGAGCGGTGAGTAAGTCTGCACCCAGGATCTGAACCAGCGAAGTCTGGGCCGCCGAAGCAGAGCATGCAAACTTAACCACTGCGCCACCAGGCCAGCCCTGAATGTGATTAACGTTTAAATCGGTGGACTTTGAATAAAGCAGATTTCGTGACATTAGGTGGGTGGGGCTCATCCAATCAGTTGAAGGCCTCAATTTTAAAAAGACTGACATCCCCTGAGCAAGAAGAAATTCTGTCAGCAGACTGCATTTGACTGAGACGGTCTGTGGGTCACCAGCCAACCTACCCTGCAGATTTTGGACTTGTACCTCCATTATCGCATAAGCCAATTCCTTAACATAAATCTATCTATCTATCTATACACATCTGGTTGATTCTCCTTCTCTGGAAAACCCTGGCTAATACACCTATCTACTTTAAATTACCCTGTTAAAACCCACCCTTTTAAAAGGGGAAAAAATTTTAGATGTAAGAGCTTGGTCACTAATAAAATTATTTTAGAAATGATAAATGCTGAGTGTGGTCTGTTTTTTGATGATCTACAAACAGACATACACACACATTAAAACAAAATAGTAACAAGGACCAGTCCCCACCCTCTTTAGCCGTGACTGTTGACTGAGTATTCTTCTGTGTCACCATCCAGCTCTCTCAGCGGTGAACAGGCCGTGGACCATTTGTCCTACTTCTGAAAAAGTCTTTAAGTTGATTTCTTCCTCAAATTTAAGTAATATGTAAGCTTCTTCAAAAGAAAAAAATTACAAATATCCAGTATTGAGCTATAATTTTTTCAATTAGAGTGGTACCTAAATATGAACAATATAGGAATAAACTCTTTTATTTTGTTCACTGATGTATCCTAGCATCTAGATTAGTGCCAGGCATATATTAACTATACCCATCCATTCACTGGGAAATGAAAGAATGAATGCTTATAGTTCTTATAGAACTATGAAATTCAAAGCATTTTTCAATATTAGATGCATAAAAAATCCAATAAATCAAAATATTAATAATTTAAAGTCATGGATGATATTGTTTTACTAAAATTTAATTTCTACTTTCTGCACAAATATGGTACTATTGTTATGATTCAAAAGTGTTTGGGACAGGTGACGTCAGCATCATGGCGGAGTGAGATTCCCTCTTTGAATCTCTGCCCCCTACGACACAACGAAAACATCATTCACATTCCAACAGAGCTCAATCAAACACTACGAAGGACTTCTGAGAAACCCCTGCTGCCATACATCGGACGGTGGAGGCGCGGGAAGCCCAGGAGGACGGGAGGAGAGGTAGGAGGTTGTACTCCCCCTCCCCAATCGATCGGCAAAAACAGCGCGGTTCGCGGACAGAGGGGGGAGGGGCGGCCCACAGCGGGGAAAACTAGCGCCATCCAGGTGCTCTCACAGACTGTCGCGAGATCCCCACGGGGAAGCGACGACGGACTGTTTAGGGGGTGTAGCAAACACCCTAACAGAGCCAGAAAGGAAACCCCCGGGTCAAGCAGGAGAAAGAGAGGACCCCTCCCCCCACACACCCGGCGTTTCAGCATAATCCCTCCGGGGGTGCAGCCGCCTCAGAGCAAACCGCTCGCGATCTCCATCTTGTGGCAGCAGGGGGAAACTGCAGGACTAACTTTAATCATGAGGGGTAAAAATAAAGCCGTCCCCGCCGGATCCTTGCGAAAATATGTCAGGGCTACAGACCAAAAGGAAAATGACAAACACCCAGAAACCAACCCTGAAGGCACAGAATTTGATAACCTGAATGAGAGAGAATTCAAAATAGCTATCATAAACAAGCTCAACGAAATACAAGAGAACACACAGAAACAAATCAACGAATTCAGGGATTATGTCACAAAAGAGATTGAAACCCTAAAGAAAAACCAATCAGAATTATTGGAGATGAAAAACAAAATGAATGAGATAGTGGAAAAAATGGAGTCTTTAAAGAGCAGAACTGACAATATGGAGGAACGAATTAGCACTATTGAGGATAGCCACGCAGAAATGCTCCTGGTGGAGGAGGAGAGAGAGCTAAGACTAAAAAGAAATGAAGAAATTCTTCGAGAAATATCAGACTCAATGAGGAAAAGCAACATAAGGATAATAGGTATTCCAGAAGGAGAAGAAAGAGAAAAAGGAGCAGAGAGTTTGTTCAAAGAAATAATAGCTGAGAACTTCCCCAACCTAGGGAACGAAAGGGAAATAACAGTGAATGAAATCAATAGATCACCTAAATATATAAACAGGAATAAAAAATCATCTCGCCACATAGTAGCAAACTTGAAGAATACCCGTGACAAGGAAATAATATTGAAGGCAGCTAAACAAAAAACCAAAATAACATACAAAGGAAACCCTATCAGGCTCTCAGCTGATTTCTCGACAGAAACTCTACAGGCTAGGAGAGACTGGAATGATATATTCAAAATCATGAAAGACAAAAACCTTCAGCCGAGAATACTTTATCCAGCAAAAATATCCTTCAAATACGATGGAGAAATAATAACTCTCCCTGATAAACAAAAGCTAAGAGAGTTCGTCACCACAAGACCCCCACTACAAGAAATGCTCAAGAAGGCCCTTAGGCCTGAAAAAAAACAAATGAGAAAGGGGATACAAAGATTTCAGCAAGGAGAAAAGCAAGGAGACTAAACCAGAACAAAGTACAGTTGGAAAACATCAAAAATTAATTCAAGCTCATCACTGGAAACACACATTCATGACACAATCTGGAATAAAGAGATAACAAATAAGGAGGGGAAGAGGTAAGGGATTGAACTGACCCAGCCTCAGGAAAAAGGAGGCATCTGAAAATGTACTTTCTTATCCAGGAGATAGCTTATATAAACCGCACGGTAACCACTAAACAAACAACCAGAAGAGAACCACACATGACAAATAAAGAGAAAACCAAGAGAATGAGCATGCAGAAATACCAAATTGAATTTGCAGTCCGAAACACAAGGGACAAGAAACGAAGGAAATGCAAAAGAACCAGAAGATGAACAATAAAATAGCAACATTAAACCCTCATATATCAATAATCACTCTAAACGTAAATGGATTGAATTCTCCAATCAAAAGACACAGAGTGGCAGGATGGATTAAAAACCAAGATCCAACAATCTGCTGCCTCCAGGAAACACATCTCAGCTCTAAAGACAAACACAGACTCAAAATAAAAGGATGGAAAACAATACTCCAAGCTAATGGCAAACAAAAGAAAGCAGGAGTAGCCATACTTATATCAGACAAAGTAGACTTCAAGATAAAAAAGGTAATGAGAGACAAAGAAGGGCAATATATAATGATAAAAGGGATACTTCACCAAGAAGACATAACACTTATAAATATCTATGCACCCAACACAGGAGCACCAAAGTACATAAAACAACTGCTAAAAAACCTTAAAGGAGATATTAACAATAACACAATAATAGTAGGGGATCTTAATACCCCCCTTACATCAATAGATAGATCATCCAGACAAAAAGTCAATAAGGAAATACTGGACTTAAATGAAAAACTAGACGCAATGGATTTAATAGATATATACAGAGCACTCCACCCAAAAAAAGCAGAGTACACATTCTTCTCAAGTGCTCATGGAACATTCTCAAGGATAGACCATATATTAGGAAACAAGGCAAACCTCTATAAATTTAAGAAGATTGAAATCATTACAAGCATCTTTTCTGATCATAATGCTGTGAAACTAGAAATCAACTGCAAGGAAAAAACTAGGAAAGGGACAAAGATGTGGAGACTAAACAACATGCTACTGAACAACCAATGGGTCGTTGATGAAATTAAAGGAGAAATCAAAAGCTATCTGGAGACAAATGAAAAGGAAAATACACCATACCAACTCATATGGGATGCAGCAAAAGCAGTCCTGAGAGGGAAATTCATAGCAATACAAGCTCACCTTAACAAACAAGAAAAATCCCAAATAAATAACCTTAAATTGCACCTAACAGAGTTGGAAAAAGAAGAACAGACAAAGCCCCGAATCAGCAGAAGGAGGGAAATAATAAAAATCAGAGCAGAAATAAATGAAATTGAAACCAAAAAAACAGTAGAAAGGATCAATGAAACAAAGAGCTGGTTCTTTGAGAAGATAAATAAAATTGACAAACCCTTAGCCAGACTCACTAAGAAAAAAAGGGAGAAGACTCAAATAAATAAAATTAGAAATGAAAGAGGAGAAATTACAACAGACACCACAGAAATACAAGGGATTATTAGGGAATACTATGAAAAACTTTACGCCAACAAATTGGACAACCTAGAGGAAATGGACAAATTCTTGGACGCGTACAACCTCCCAAAACTGAATCAAGAAGAAATAGAGAATCTGAACAGACCAATCACAAGTAAAGAGATTGAAACAGTAATCAAAAACCTCCCAAAAAATAAAAGCCCAGGACCAGATGGCTTCCCTGGAGAATTTTATCAAACGTTCAAAGAAGATTTAGCACCTATCCTTCTCAAACTATTCCAAAAAATAGAGGAAGATGGAATACTTCCCAACACATTCTATGAGGCCGACATCATGCTGATACCAAAGCCAGACAAGGACAATACAAAGAAGGAAAACTACAGGCCAATATCGCTGATGAACATAGACGCAAAAATCCTCAACAAAATATTGGCAAACCGAATACAGCAATACATCAAAAAGATCATACACCACGATCAAGTGGGATTTATACCAGGGACACAGGGATGGTTCAACATCCGCAAATCAATCAACGTGATACACCACATTAACAAAATGAAGAATAAAAACCACATGATCATCTCAATCGATGCAGAGAAGGCATTCGACAAGATCCAGCATCCATTTATGATAAAAACTCTCAACAAAATGGGTATAGAAGGAAAGTACCTCAACATAATAAGGGCCATATATGACAAACCTACAGCAAACATCCTACTCAATGGGGAAAAACTGAAAGCCATTCCTTTGAGGACAGGAACAAGACAAGGGTGCCCACTCTCACCGCTCTTATTCAACATAGTACTGGAAGTTCTGGCCAGAGCAATTAGGCAAGAAAAAGGAATAAAAGGACTCCAAATAGGCAATGAAGAAGTGAAACTCTCACTATTTGCAGACGACATGATCCTATACATAGAAAACCCCAAAAATTCCATCGGAAAGCTACTAGAAACAATCAACAACTACAGCAAAGTGGCAGGGTATAAAATCAACTTACAAAAATCAATTGCATTTCTATACACTAACGATGAAAAAACAGAAAGAGAACTCAAAAAGACAATCCCATTTACAATTGCAACAAAGAGAATAAAATATCTGGGAATCAATTTAACCAAGGAGGTCAAAGACCTATACAATGAAAACTATAAGACACTATTGAAAGAAATCGAGGAGGACATAAAGAAATGGAAAAATATTCCATGCACATGGATTGGAAGAATAAATATAGTTAAAATGTCCATTCTACCTAAAGCAATCTACAGATTCAATGCAATCCCAATCAGAATCCCAATGTCATTCTTCACGGTAATAGAACAAAAACTACTGAAATTCGTATGGGGCAACAAAAGAGCCCGAATAGCTAAAGCAATCCTGAAAAAAAAGAACAAAGCTGGAGGCATCACAATCCCTGATTTCAAAATATACTATAAAGCTACAGTAATCAAAACAGCATGGTACTGGTACAAGAATAGACACACAGATCAATGGAACAGAATTGAAAGCCCAGAAATAAAACCACACACCTATGGACAGCTAATCTTCGACAAAGGAGCAAAGAACATACAATGGAGAGAGGGAAGTCTCTTCAATAAATGGTGCTGGGAAAATTGGACAGCAACATGCAAAAGAATGAAAGTAGACCATCTCCTATCGCCATATACAAAAATCAATTCAAAATGGATCAAAGACCTGAAAATGAGACCTGAAACTATAAAAATCTTGGAAGAAAATATAGGCAGTACACTAATTGCGATTGGACATAAAGGGATCCTTTCAGATTCCATGTCTACCCAGACAAGGGAAACAAAAGAAAAAATAAACAAGTGGGACCTCATCAGACTAAAGAGCTTCTACAAGGCAAATGAAACCAGGATCAAAATGAATAAACAACCCACCAGCTGGGAGAAAATATTTGCAAATCGTTTGTCTGACAAGGGATTAATCTCAGTAATATACAAAGATCTCATACAACTGAGCAACAAAAAAACAAACAACCCGATCAAAAAATGGGCAGAGGATATGAACAGACATTTTTCCAAGGAAGAGATACAGATGGCCAATAGACACATGAAAAGATGTTCAACATCACTAATCATCAGGGAAATGCAAATCAAAACTACACTGAGATATCACCTTACACCGGTTAGAATGGCTATAATCACCAAGACAAATAACAACAAATGCTGGAGAGGTAGTGGAGAAACGGGGACCCTCATTCACTGCTGGTGGGAATGCAAACTGGTGCAGCCTCTATGGAAAACAGTATGGAGAGTCCTCAAAAAATTAAAAATAGAAATACCGTATGATCCAGCAATCCCACTCTTGGGCATCTACCCAATGGACGTGAAATCAACCATCACAAGAGGCGTATGCACCCCTATGTTCATTGCAGCATTATTCACTATAGCCAAGAAGTGGAAGCAACCCAAGTGTCCCTCAACTGAAGATTGGTTAAAGAAGATGTGGTATATACATACAATGGAATACTACTCAGCCATAAGAAAAGACACAATTGTCCCATTTGCAACAACATGGAAGGACCTAGAGGGTATTATGTTAAGTGAAATAAGCCAGAGAGAGAAGGACAGACACTGCATGAACTCACTCATATATGGAATATAAGTGAACACACGGACAGAGAGAACTGATTGGTGGTTACCAAGGGGAAGGGGGGTGGGGGGGGCACAAGGGGTGAAGGGTTACATCCACAAGGTGACGGACAAAAATGTACAACTAAAACCCCACAGTGTTATAAACTAAGATATCAATAAAAAAAAAAAAAAAAGAAAAAAAAAAAAAAGTGTTTGGCTTCAACATTTCTATTAAAAGCATATGATGATTCAGTTTTACTCCAGTTTTTTCTCCTGAAAAATCTTTATTCACATGGTGTTTTTTGGCTTTTGGTTTATATCAATGCATTATTTTTATACAAATACATCCAGTGGTGTGCTGGTAAATGTTTAACTACCAGTTCTCTGGAAAAAAGAATACATACATTTATATATGTACATAGGTTTATTATAAAGTTTAATGATATAAAGGATGTGTAGCACACATTTATTGTTAATTTCACATAGCCAATCGACTTATCTTTCCATTTATTTGTGTTCTTCAGTTTCTTCCATCAACATCTTATAGTTTTCAGTGTACCTCCTTGATTAAATTTATTCCTAGGTATTTTATTGTTTTTGATGCTATTGTAAATGGGAATTTTTATTATTATTCTTTCAGTTTGTTGTTAGTGTATAGAAACACAAGTGATTTTTTTTTTTTTTTTGCTGTTTTTATATTCTGCCACTTTACTGAATTGGTTTATTAGCTCTAAAAGCCTCCCTACATGGCTAGCTTGAGCTTCCTTATACCATGGTGATCTCAGAGTAGTCAGACTTCATACATAATTGCTAGCTTTTCCCAGAACAATCTTCCCAGGAGTGAGGTGCAAGGCTTCTTTGTCCTGGCCTTCAAAGTCCCTCAGCATCATTTTAGCTGCATTCTATTGGTTAAACACAGAGAGAGGGGAGGGGCCTATACAGGGATGTGAACAAAGGGAGGTATGGTTCATTAGGGGGCCATATTTGGAGATTAGCTACCAAGAATATGGATTTCTCACTATATTTTTGACAGGTTGGGTCTATAACTAATGTCAAATTAAAATGGAAATTTAGTGAAAAACAAGCCCTAAATTAATAGAATAAGTATATTCAGCTTAGTAACACAACTTACATAATGACTTCCTATAGTCCTTGTAACCATTTTGTGTTCCAAGTTGGTCCACGCAAAGTGTTTAGAGGGAATTAAGCAGTCTAGATCCAGGAATCTAGACATTTCAGAGCTGGAAGTCACCCTAGAGGTTTTTATCCCCTCCTCACATTTTATAGACAAGGAAACTAGGGCCCAGAGAAGTTTGAGTGATGTGTTTATGGTAATTAATACAAGCAGTTTGTGGCAGAACTGTGAATAGTACTCAATCAAGACTCTTTCAATGTTCTTTATGTTTCATTTTATTAGGAATCAGCCTTTCTGGATAATAGTGTGTCCCCTCTGGGAAGATACTTGTATTTGTGTGATTTAGTAATGTGGGACGTGGTGGTAGGTGGGAGAATTTATAATTTAGTAAATAAGGTATGAGTGTAATCCTTTTTTGTAAACTATTTGCAATGATTTTTATGATCTTCCCCTTAGAAATACTGTATGCATTGCTTTATTTCACTTTGTGATATGTTTCCAGAAATAAAGTTTTAATGCATCATTTTTGGTTGAAAAACCAGGGACCAACCTATTTCAAAATACTGAGTCTAGAAGCTACTTGGGAAAGACTTTAGTCTCAGCTCTCAGTCTTTTACTGGGTGTTGGAGCTGCCGAGGGAACATAAGGAGGCTTGGTTCAGAGGATGAGAAATAATTGGAACATACTAGACATGATACTTCTAATAAATCTGTTCTGGTTTTTGGAATACCAATCTCTATTAATTTCTTCTGGAACTTTCCTAGGAGATATGATGTGTATGATATGGAGGATGGGTGGACACTAAGTGAGTCCCAGGGTTCTCTTGAAGTTCAGATGCCATTTAGTGGTGGATCCCAGATTCAAAGCTTGAAGGGGTGCTGAAGCATTGAGCTCAATTACTGGTCAGGGATGAGGTCATTCTGGCAGGAGAAAAGCCTTTCTGATCACCAGAAGCAGGTGTGGGCCAATGGCACCAGCAGTGCTTGCTGGAGCCTAATTCCTGGGAGCTTTTGTGCTCAAGAGGAAAAGCATATGCTTTGTCCTACTCTTGTGTCCACCTAGGATCAAGCTAATTCCTGCCTTCCTTCTTTTTTCTGTTCTGTGCCCTTTCTTCCACCTACTCAAACCTCATGTAGCCTTCAATGCCAACTTTAAGTTTCCATGCAGCTTTCTCTGACAACTCCAGCCTGCACTGTTTACACAGCTCTCAAATCTACTTCAGTAAACATTAAAAAAATATTGAAATGACCTTTCCACCTGGGTTAGTGTTTGCTCTACATCAGTGGTTTGCCTCAGTGGCTTCACATTAGAATCATCTGGGGGCTTTCAAAGATCCCTATGCCCAGACTGTGACCCAGATCAATTAAATCAGAATCTCTGGAGGTGAAGACATCCCCCCACACTCCCTCTACCTCCCACCCTGCATCATTTATTTTTAAGTCCCCAGGGGATTTCACTGTGCGCCTGAGTTTGCAGCCACTGCTCTACATATGCACTGTAATTTCCAAGAGGGCAGAGGTGAGATTTAAACTCCTTTTGTATACCTCATGGTCCTTAGCACAGGTCCTTGGTCACAGAGTGGTGATTTACAAACACTGGTGCTTGGTTCATGGCTCAGAGAGCCCAGTGCCGACATGTGTGCTGAATTAGGTTCGTGGGCACAGTCTAGATAGACAATGTATGAAAGTGTTAAGATACAGGCTCTGGATTCAAATCTAGAATAAAATCCTGATTCAGTAGCTATATGATTTGAACTTGGGCAAGTGACTTGAACTCTTTGTGCTTCAGCTTATTCATCTATAAAATAGGGAAAATTATATTGCTTGCTTACCTCATAGGATTCTTCTGAGGATAAGTTTTAATGCACAAATGACTTAGAAAAGTTTCTGGCATTTAATAATCCCTCAACAAATCTTAGCTACTTTTATTATTCTGCCATAAGGAGGCTGCTGTTCTTTTTTTCTTATATTCTGTAATACGCATTTTCACTCAAAGTTTGTGAAAATAGCATAACAAGAATCACAATGATAATATTTAAAACAAAAAAAATCCTGAAATGTTGAATCTAACTTCAAAAGAGAAAACAGAAGAAATAAAACTAAACCATATTTGTTTCCTCTGCATCACTAACGCACTAACAAGTTAGTGTCATTGTTGGCCCTTGTGAGGTTGGCCTGAGAAGCACTGATGAGCAATAAATTAACGTGAATGGCACTTTATGACAGCTTCTGCACAGCATAACCTACTTCCTGTGGTCTGCAGCCACCATAATCTGGAAGGAACTAGACTAACAAAACTCTTAAGACAAATAGTAACACTGAACCAGAAACTCTTGGCAAACTTGAACAGAGTTATTCTTACTGAAGTTCTTACTGAAGTCCGTTAAAATGCCGTTGTCGTACCAGGGCATCTATCGTAGGACAGGCACTACCTGGTTTTGAATTTATTTTCAGAGAAGATTTGTAGATGGGGTTATTGGATTTATACATTCCAATTCCTCTCTGGATGTGTATATAATTATAGTAATTTCTAAATCACACTATAGTTAAGACCCTATATCTGAAATGAAGCCCTTTTGAGAATAATAGGGGCCGCTATTAATGATTATGCCAGGATAAGAGATCTAGAGCATGCCGGAACTTACAGTCATCCTGGCTGTTGTCACCAAGAAACATCAAATCCATTCATGGTAGAAGGACAATGTTAAAGCTTGTGAGATTGTCCCTTTCGTGGCTCCTTATTTGAAGGTTGCTCCAGTTTAGTTCTCTGTTTTCCTAAGTGTCTGAACTTTTACATACCTCTGGCAATGACTGGCTGCCTAACACTATAGATAAGTTCAGTTCTTGCTATTGGGCGTGGGTTAAAAAAAAATAAAAGATCATAGCAGCTCTAGAGATTTCAAAGTTAAAAACACTTTTCTCTAAATGGAAATAAGTAATAGAGGAAGGACTTCTTTCATCTTTAATTGTAATGAAGAACCTAGAAGCTATATCTATGTCTTAATGTCTATTTTTATCTATATCTCTGTGTCTGTTTTTCTTCTTCTTGATCTAAGTAAGTTGGAACTTCTGCTTGAGGCCTGCACTCCCTTGCTGGTTACAAGGAACTACTCTTTGGTGACAGGCCAAAAAGAAATTCAAAGTGAGCTCCACAATAGGGGGAAATCAAGTTAGAAGTTTTTCCCCAGAATTTTTCTGTGATGTGACATTGATAGCACACAATTACTTTTAAATGTTATTCCAAATCCCCCTGGATCCTTCTAGGATGCTTCGATTTAAAAATAGTAACTTCTGGAACATTTTACATGGTTTGGCTCCCATGGACTTTCACGGGTAGTACAGAGCTCGAGAAAGATGTCAATACTTCTCTTACATCAGAAATTGTTTCAACTTCTTGAGGTCAGAGACCAGCTGCATTATTGCAGTTTTATGAGGCCGCAAATTCTCTGCATGTTTTATGCTCCTATTTTTAAATTTTGGAAGGCAGATTCTCTAGCTACTGCTATTGCATACCCTACGTGTTGAATCTTGATTTTTCTCTTTTCACTGTTTCAAACAGGGTGATGTTTCTCTACATTACACAAGTGACCTTGAAATGGAGGCACTAATCACAGGAGGTTTTAGATCCTGTGCATTTTCCCCTGTTTAGACCAAGAAATCTGGTCATGGAATGCATTGGCTTACTGAAGGTTCCCTGGGGTTTTGGACACGCTACTTTGGATTTCCTGCATTCTTTGTTTTTTGACTATGTGAGTGTGTGTGTGTGTTCTGTGCACATTGAATATAGCATCAAGCCAAGTTCTCTGGAGAGAACAATGCAAAGAGTGTATGTCTCTGGAGAAAGGAAGTCTGAATAAATGGCCCCTCTGGTTTTCCAGATGCATTATTGTCTTTTGCTCCTTTTGTTTGTTGAAAAACTTTACTTCCTAATAAATTACCTCTAATGAAACATTTAAATGAAATTAGCTGCAGCACGGGCATTTAAAAAAAACTTATCTGTGTGGAGTTATTTGGGGGAAGCCCATTAAAAAACAGGATGATAATTACATGATCTCTAAATGACTCCTAAATCCTGGGTCAGGATGAATCTACCTTCCTCTGTATCCAGCAGTTTGAATGTTTAGAGTCGGGTAAAAGACAACATGAAAGAATGATTAGTGTGGGTGGACTTTTGGACATGGAAAGCTCTTTTAGACCCAGAGAAATAGAACAACCATGTGGGGAAGAGCCCTGGCTCTGAGTCAGACCTTCCTGAGTCTGAATTCCTAGACCTGCACTTACTAGGGCTACCTTGGGCATATCGCTTAAATACTCTGGGCCACAGTTTCCTCATCTGTACAGTTGGGATACTGATACCTAATTCACAAATGAAATAAAGGCAGAAAGCATTTAGCACAGTACCTGACACATTAAAGCACACAATAAGTAAAAAACACATTTCCTCAGGTATAACACCAACGAGTACAGGGGTTCAGTCTGACCTTGCAGTACTTCTCAACTCATTTTTCTTCTGCTTCTTTTCCTTTCCCAGTACTAGGAAAAACAAACCTTTACACCACAATTCAAATGAAATCTCTTGAAAGTTTGAGAATCATTTAAATCAATAACTGTTGCTCTTTTCAACGCTTGCTCATAATGTTTATACCCATCAAATAGTTAGGATAGCTTTATTAAATAAAATACCACCACCACCACCCCAAAAAATACCACTACAGACATATAGAATTGCATAGATCAACATAATGCATATTTTCATTACCAAGGAGCTTGCATACTGCTCTCAGTATCTTTAAAGCTCATATTGAATGCCCCGCATTCTTGATTTATTATAAATACCATTAATATAATTTAGTTTAACTCAATAATAATAGCTTGCATAGAGTGCTATGTGCCAGACATTATGCTAAGTGCATCATGAGGATTAGGATTCACAACCCTATTCCTTATTATATTGCCCAATTAATAGGTGAGAAAACTGAATCTAAAAGAGATCAAGCAATGCAGCCAGTGAATAAGAGAACTGGTTGCCATCTGGTTGGCATTGGCTTTAGAATATTCCCAGTGCTGATAAGGCCACTTTACCTGTGGCCTAGTCTTGCTAGACATCGTGACTTATGGTGAACACCAGCTTTCGATCTGGGAGTCTAGGATTGTAGTAGCTGTGGATAGGGAGTAAGTGCCTATGTGACCAGCCCCCAGTTGAAAACCTCAGGATCCGAGTCTCACACATGCTTCCCTGGGCAGAGGCACTGCAGATATTTGGCTGCATTTCACTGCTGTGAGCTATATGTAGCTCGAGGTGTCAAGGAGAGCATAGGAACCCTCCAGCCTCTACCTGACCTGTCTTTATCCCCCACTGATCTCCCTGTGTAGCTTTGCTGTGTTGCTGTAATCTTAGCCACGACTACAACCATATGCTGAGATCTGTGAGTCCTTCTAGGGAATTACCAAATGTGTGGGTTGTTGTGGGACTGCTGAAACAAGTGGTGTCTGAAGTGCTGACATAGGTGTTGATGGAACTACTGGGGAGATACATTATCCATCAGTCAAGGAAATTCCTTTAAATTATCTTCCAGAAGGCTGCAAAGGTGTTAATTAGTATGGTGAGGTTGCAGCTCTTCTAGAAGTTCCAATTCCAATGCCTCATCTTGAGTCAGTCTATAGAATATAACATGTACTTTGTAAAATATACGCATACACACAATGGTCAGAAAACATGCTAATATGTTCAGTATTTGTCTTCTTTTTTTTCTGAGTGTTCTGTGTTTTTTTGTTGTTGTTTTGTAGCAGAATGCCCAACACCAAACATAATTGCAAATATTCAGCAGTGCAAAAGAGGAGATAAGACCTAAGTACAAATGGGAGGCGTGATTTTTTAGCTAAATACTTAAACAGAACTAGTATCCTACAAACATATGAACTCTAGGTCTTTGTAGCTGATCTGCCTCACCTTTGGGTCCACAATTGTGGTCATGGTTCCCCTCCCCCACTATAATCAATACATGGAATCAGGATGCAAGTGGTCAAATGTGTTCACAGTGAGTTCATTTCTAGAGCTTTCCCTGGCCCTCTACAGACAATTGTCTTCTTAAATAAGATTTTATGTGTTTTTATTTTCTTCTTTGCATTTCCCTCTTATTTTCCAAACCATACACAATGTGTATATATTGTTCTTACAGTAAGAAAACCTGATATTTTATAACCAGTATTATAACATTTTGAATATACCAGATGATCACAACTACATTTGTTCATATCTACAAGATTGCGAGAGGATGAACAAGAAAAGTAACAAACAAAATATTTGGGTTATAAAGTTGTGAAAAACCTTTTCTCACTTTCTGCTTTTCTGTTTTTCACAAACACTACTTTCATAATGAAAAATCTTAGATTGATATTATTTATTATGAAAGCTTGAAATCTACTGGGATCTTGTGAAGATCAAGCACATTGATCAAAATATTTCTTTCTGGGAAGAAGTTTCCAAGACCCTGTGCCCAAGAACATGTGGACATTAGCGTGGAAGGAGGTTGGGGTGAAGCCCCGTGCCCCACAGAGAAGGTGGCAAAGGATGCACACACCATAGTGTGTGAACATCCAAGTGCTCTTTTTAGTGTGTGGTTTTAGGATTGGTTTTATTGACAAAGCATCCAAGTCAAGCTATTTGGTAAATACAGAAGCATTAGTCATTAATAAACTACTTTTATTTTATGGAATTTTAGGAAATATTCTAATGAATATTTCTTTTCCAAGATGAAGAGGTGTAAGCTCAAGGAGATTAAATGCTTTTTCCCAATGAATCATGAAGGAGTAGCAGGATCAGCCTAGAATCCCTTTTGCCTGGATCCTGTGTCAGTGCTCCAAGTGCTGTGTCTAATTATGCGGAAAGTAACACTCTTCACTAGCAAAGTGCCAAGTTCTAGCTTAGCTATCTTTGCTAGGCATTACAGACCCAGTACAGTAAATTCTTCTATTTGATTCCAGTGGCTCAAAGGAATTAGGTTTGTCAAATCATCTGAACTAGCTTCACTCTTTTTGCAAGAAGTCACGTGAATAGTTAATACTATACTTCAAGACTGAAAATACTGAAACTGGATGCCTCAAGAAAATAGGGATCGAAGTGAATCTGAGAAATAATTAACAGATTTTAGAGAAGGAGATCAAATAATCAGCTGGGCAGCTGCTCTATAATATGAGTTGTTGGAGTCAAGCATAGTGAGTATCTTTCCTGTGAACCCCAGTTATTCCCAATAGCCCAGGATTCAGCTTTGCAGATGTTCTCCTTGCAAAACTGTTTTTTGCACAGTGCAAGCTGCCAATGCCCAGGTTATTGATGATGTTTCAGTAAAAGAATAGATGGACTCTGTAGTGGGATTAGTGGTAAATGATTTTTCAAATTACAATTGAATTAGAAAACCATAATTTGACTTGTCTAAGTAAATATTAAATGAATTACAGCCATTCTGAACAGAGATTCTTTAGCTTCTAACTTCCAAAGAGACTTGGCCTGCAAAAAAAAAAGAAAGAAAGAAATTAAACTTTTAATGAGGCTTTTAGGAATTCATAAAGTTAGAATTTTATTATAAAAGAAAAAGGAGAGACCCCTGAGTGGGTTATTGACTGTGCTTTCCTCAGATATGTGAACTAAATCACATACACATCTCTGATATCTGGGATGAAATTGTGTCCTTGTAAATTCACAAAAAAGCAATTCATAAAATATTTTTAAGTTTCTAGATTAGATGGCAGCTGACTAGAGATAACAGTAAGTAGGCACTGCCATGAAGCTTGAAAATTAACTTGGTTTTCACTGTGAATGCAAAAGTCTTCCTATGCACTATTTTGCATGCTGTATGCCTGGCCTCCCCCAGACTGGAGAGGCCCAATTTTTGTCCTTGTAGGAACTGTATTGAATTCTGTGCACATGTTCACCTCCTACTTTTGTGAAGACAGGCCTAGAAGCCCAAGAACTATCTATTCTTCTCATGTGCAAGATTCAGCTTGGTTGTGATGTCATGAGACTGCTTTCGTTTATTTGTTTTGAGTTTAAAGAAACATATCAGGATTTATACACTCAGATGAGTCATAGAATCATGAAAGTTAGAACTAGAAAGTAACATCCGGAGGTCACCTGCCTTAAAGCCCTCATTGGTCACTGCTATCTGACCTCCCTCATTTATACCTAAAATAATTGACAGTGGTGACATCCAATAATATTTTAATATCTAATTTGGGATATCTCTTTTTCCATAAAGGTACTAGAAAGTAGCAAGCATGTCAAATTTCTTAGCACTTAAAGAATTTTGAAGAATGGCCCCAATTTTTCCCCCTCCACATGTAACTAGTGGAAATTACCTCTTGGAAATGGAATGACCATGTTTTGAGGCAATATGTTCTCTTTTTAATTCCATCTATTTTCCTGATGTTCTGTGGAAAATAGTCAAGAAGTCTCCTAGGCTGGCAAGGAAGGATTTTCCAAGTTTTCTTTTATACATATTCTATAAGTGTTGGCTTTCTTCCTGATAAATTGTAGGAATGATGCTTATTCTAGTACACTGAGAGAGAGAGAGAGAAGGAGGGAGAGGGAGAGAGAGAAACTGATTTTAAATATTAATCTACTCTTTATTGAATAGTAAACTACTCAAATATGATTTGAAATTTCTCTTCACATTTATTGCATTTTGGCTTTTGATTCTATTTGGTTCAATAGAAATAATCTGAGGTCAAATCACCTCATTTCTACCTTGATCTGGACCTTTAAATACATTTTCACAACCTTTATAAAAATAGACCATGAGAGTTCAAATGGACAGTAATAACCTTCTGATAGAGGATATTTCTGCATTTAAAAGACTAAGTCAGGGTCGCCCGGTGGCGCAGCAGTTTAGTCCGCGCTTGGCAGCCGGGGGTTCTCAGGTTCAGATCCCGGGCGCCCTCCGATGCACTGCCTGTCAGCCACGCCGTGCCGGCGTCCCATATAAAGTAGAGGAAGATGGGCACCGATGTTAGCCCAGGGCCAGTCTTCCCCAGCAAAAAGAGGATTGGCGACGGATGTTAGCTCAGGGCTGGTCTTCCTCACAAAAAAAAATAAATAAATAAAACGACTAAGTCAAGGATGAGTCCCAACATTCCTCTTTCTAAGGCTTGCTATAGATTTCAGCCAAAAATGGCCACTACCTGCTCTGTCAGACCAGAAGAGGAGCATCCCTCTTATGTGAATAATGTAATCCTGCTTTCACACTCCAGGAGTGTCCATAAAAATCAAGACTGATACAATTCAAAATATGCACATAAACTATTAAGGCAAAATTAAGGATTCTATTTTTAGCTTATGTCATTGTTTTGGAAAACAACTCTGAAAGCTGTCTATATTGCTTAGTGACTAGTCAGATAATAGTGGCTTAAACATGATGGAAGCTTATTTCTCTTTCACAGTAATAGGAGGCAGGTCGTCCGGGGCTGGTATGGTCACTTGTTTCCATGAGACCAGCCTCCACCCATTATTTCTATCTCCTTTCGCAGCTGGTGATTCCCATCCTCACGATAAATGACAAATCCAGGCTTTATACCATCAATCAATCATCAGGATGAGAGAAGGATAGAAGTGGCATGGCCTCCACCCTAAGGACAAGTCCAGAAGGGGTCCATTTCTATTATAGTCTGTTGTATAAAACAGTCACATGGCAACACTCAACAGAACAGGAGGCTGGGAAGTTTAGTTCTTATTCTAATAGCCAGGAGACAGCAGAAATCAAGGGTTCTATTCCTATAAGGGCAAAGGAGGCAATGGATCTTGGGGGAGCAACTAGCAGTCTCACTGAAACTGTCTGATTGTTAGAGTCACTTTGGGAACTTTAAAAATATGTAATCCTGGGCCTCGCCCCTGGAGATTCTGATTCAGTAGGTCTGGTTTAGGCTCACTGGCCAAATTATTCCCAAGCTGTATCTCAGTGATAAGGTAAATCACCAGAAAGTTACATGTCAGTAGAATTGCCTTTGCAGAAACCTATTATACTTTCAGCTTTCGCAGGGAGAGATAATAAATAGCTGTATGTAAGACCTCTCTGCACTTTTTTGCATTAGAACTTTTGCCAAGGATATAACACATTATGTTGTTCAGTCCTTCTTATGTAAAGATCCTTGTGACTAATTTCTTTCCGCACTCAAACCCAGGTAAATACGTTTAGATTTCGCTCTCCTAAAAATTTATTCTGCTTTACTAGACAATTGGACCCACGTAATCCACTGAATTTTTCTCTTTGCCTCAGCTGCAGAAAAAAAAGAGCTTTGTTTTACATTAGCCTGTTGTAGCTTTGCTTAGTATTTGTGCAGGAAATTTCTCCTGTCCTCTATTTCTCTTCAATATATCCAATATTATTGGATTTTGGTCTTTCCTTTTCTGTGCATTTTTTATAGGTTTCCTCAAATTAAAATTAGATTTAGATGAGACATACAAATAATAAAAATAGTTTCTAAACTGTACATTGTGAATAATGACAATAACGTTTATTTTTTGAGTACTTACTTTGTGTGAAGCGCTCTGCTAAGCATTTTATAACACCAACCTGTATAATCCAAATAAATCCTGGGTCCAAAGTGATTCAGTTTCTACACAGTGTAACCTTCAAAGAAACATATTCCAGCCAATAAATGTGATTCAACATGGGACCCAACCTTTACTTAGATCTCTCAAAAGATGAATATAAACAGAAATATAGCTAATTAAACACAGCAAGAGTTCCTTAAATTCCATTTTCTCCTCAAATCTCTTGCATCCTTTAGAGCTCAGCAGTTGCCAAATTTCCAAAACATCCAGCCAAGGTGGATTTTCTTTTTTCTTTTTTCTTTTCCTCATTCCTCTGTAACACTTTGCATCATCTCCGTGTGAGAGAGGACAGAACTTCCACTCCCACATGTTGTTGGCTAAGTGATGACATTCTAGGATGGCTGGAGGACCAGGCAACTCCATGCTCTCTGGTTCTTCCTCACTTCCCACAGAGAGAATTTTGTGGAATCCTCTGAATGCATTAATCCTCTTTCAATGCATTCTCCCCCTGGTTACACTTTTGAGGTATCTCTATTTTTATGAGAAGACACTGAGGTTTTATAAAATTAATCAACTTCTCCAAACTTCAAAGTCACCCAGCTAAGAATCAAGGTATTGAAGTCTAAGGCGTGTAACTTCAAAATCTATACGCTTAGACACTCCACTATCGTGTTCACTTTATATGGCTGGGATGATGGCACAGTTATTCTTTCACAGTTTGAAGGCACTTCCAATATTATCTTCTAGAAACAGTATTATCTCTGTCAGATTACTTATCACATTTTATTTACTTGCTTATTTTTGTTCCTATCTGCCATTGCACTCATTATAAACTCAGTGAGATAACTTTTGTCCGTTCACTACTAATTATCACCAGTATATGCAGTATTTTGTACAGGTAAGACAAAACAATAAATACTCATTGAATCAGTAACTGGATGACTGGATGACAAGAGTGACCTACCTTTCTCTATGACCGTGGAATTTTTCTGTTATCAATAATTTATGCATCTCTATAATCTCAAGGCTTTTTGGAAGTGAAAAATAGTTACTTTTCATAAAAATCTCAGAGACTTTGGTATATTGCAGTGAGTTAGCTTTCTTTCATGGCTCATAAATTGATTCTGAAGGATATTTCAAAAGGATAGTGCAAAAAAATGTTTTGAGCAGTGGCAACATTATATGTTCTATTGTGACATTGTGGGAAAAAACCCAGAATTTAGAACCAGAAAACTAAGGTATGAATCCCAGCAATGAACAGTCTTGGGTAAGAGTATTAAACAATTTAAACTTCAAATTTCTCATTTTAAATTGGAGATACTATTTGCTGTAATTCATGGTTTATTCGTTATTATCAAATGTGAGATAATGTATGTGAAACTCCTTTGAAAAATCTCAATATGTTATTATTATGTAAACTATTAAATTTCCAATTTGTTTGCTAAAATATCATGAATAATAACCATATCATCTTTGGGTAGAAAAGTACACAATAGTGCCCCATCTGTGTTTCTGCTTTTTTTGCATTAAAATCTCAGAAGAAAAGAATGGATGTGGCTTTATTTTTAACTTTCTCCATTCATCTTTGAAGAATAGCTATGCCTAGTATCTAGTGCATTTCCATTGATGAGTTCATAAACTAAACAATATATCCATCACATCCCACATTTTGCAGAGTATTACACCATCTGGACTTTTAGAAATATGGCTTGGTAATGTTGTTCTGTAGTACTATATAGGTTTTTTTTTTTAAATAAAATATTAATTTCACCAAACAAATAGCAAAGTAAAAATCGTTTTGTAATTCCTTATTTTTGCAAGAAGTAAAATTTGAACAATAAACAAAATATATCTCCATTTTGGTAGAATTAAACAGTTACAAATCTTTTCTGTTCTTATCAAGGATATTAAAAATCACATATTGAAGCTTTATCATGATAAAACACATTTAATTAAGTTCCACCAAATGAACAATAAGTGTACTTCAGCAATGTCAATAATTCAGAATATGTGTTAAATGAAATTAGGACTCAGGACGATTACTTTTAATTAGGTTACAGAATATAAATCATAGAGAGGTGGCAAGCCTCTATAATTCACCAGCAATTATATTGAAAAGGTCACTTGAAAATAAATACATATAAGAAGGATCCAATAAAAGAATAAACCCAGAAGTTTCTTAAATATGAATTTTGATGTGTTCCAATTTCACAGTTGATACTATTTTTTCAATGAATTCCAAGAGTCTGATTACACTTTTATCCTGTGCAGTGCAATGAAACAGTCAGCCTTCTCATAAAACTTACAGGAAAGCACAATTGCACAGGGTGGTTGAGAGCCTTGTAACTTACTTTCAAAACTTAGTCATCCTATAAAATGTATTTTGCTAACATAATGTTTATTGAACTGGTGCACACATCCAATATAACTACCTTGCAAATGTACATCAACTAAATCACTGCCCTCTTGGGCATATCCATATCACTTATCTTAAAGATAAGCATCATGTGTCCAGATTGTTTCAAAAGGCACAATTTATTTCATTGTGGTTTCCCCCCATGATCTTCATTATTAGAGCTTACGTATACATTATTTACTATTTACTATCAGAGCTTGATTTGATATATAAGCAATAAGCCTTGTTTAGGCATCATTTTGTAAGGTCTGGACTTTCTAGGCACTCAAGGATTAATTTGGTTAACCCTTCAAGAAGAACTAGACATATGCTGTGGAATAACATACATACAATATGTAAACGGTTAATTTAAGTGCAAATATGAAAAGACCATATTTAGATATATCTTCTGTATGTCTATTGGTCCATTGTTATTACCTGATTAGGAGTGGATAAGACTAATATCTGTTTTTTGGTTGTGTTTGGGACTTTGTTGGTGAAGGGGAGCATTTTGTTTAGCATCATTTGCTCATTTCTTTTCTGTAGCTCATACCCATTCACATCTCACATTGTTCTGTGACATTTTACACTGGATAGATATATTAGGCAAGGTTCATTTTATTGCAACTAATAGAAAGAAAATGACTCTAGGTAACTCAAGCAGAAAATGGAGTTATTGGAGGGAGCTACGCACAATCCAAAAAAGCTAAGCAATCAAGCTTCTGGGAGGCAGGATAAGAGGTGGATCTGGCACCTCAGTAACTGGCATTCATGGAGCTTCTTTCAGAGTGCTGCTCTTGTCGTGACTCAGCCCGTATTCCCAGGGGGCCCCATGAATTTCTGTTCAAACTCCAGATTCTCAGGAGAATGGCACTGGCTCATCTAGTTTTATTTTTTAGTGTCTCTACCCCTATATCATCAGACATAGCCAGAGGGGTATGAAATGGCATAAATATGATAGTGCTGATATCTTAGCTGTGAGCCAAGATGCACCCTAATTTTGTGTTTGTCATAATTATCAGGGCTGATAAGGTCTTTGGAAGAATTTCTCTTCTTTATGCCAGTAATTCCTCAAAGTTCGGTTTTTGAGCACAAAATCTTTATCAAGTTTATGTCCACAGCTCTACTTATTTCTATTTCCATTTGTTCCTGCTCAGATGGTGGAGTGCTGCAATTATGACTGCTGCTGCTGCCCAGGACAAAGTGTTTTCTTCCATCTGTGCTTCTGGGGCAGGATGGACTCACCTGGCTATCTGAAAGATTCTCCTCCAGTACTCAAAGTAATTTACTCTGTGGTTACTTCCTGTCTCCACTATCAAATACTTTCTCCTCAATTTCTACAGATCTGTTCACAATGGCCTATTGGCTTCCTGGAGTTTTTGCTATTTAATTATTTTATATTGGCTAATGCATGAAATGAATCTGGACAGTGTTTTATTTCAATCTATCTATAAGACCCTGAAGAGATTTGCTGAATATGGCAAACTTTGTTTCAATGTTCATTTAGTTCTTTCATGTCCATTTATTGTGGAAAAGAATGACTGAGATGAATGGTGGCTCCCTGGCATATTTACTTGCCCAGGTGGAAAATTGTTGCTGCTGCTTTCAGAAAAACTTTCCAACCTAGTTAAGGCCATAACCCTCTAAGTTAAGATGCTAAAAGATAAATCTATATATGCTATAAAATATATTTTTTCTTTTTCAAAATCACACTCCTTGATAATTTCTTTCATTTTTATAGCATTCCAGATTTAATTGACTCAAGATGAAATTTTTGTTTTTTCATTTAAGGACTAGTGTTGAGAAGACATAGTATCTATTTCTATTTCTGACTCATTGCATGATCTTAAATAGGTCATTTGAGCTTTTGAGCACTCTATTAATAAAATGGGAGTATTAGTATTTATCTTTTTTACGAAACCAACAGAATTTTCATATGAAGCATTATTGGCATGGTTGAGAAGGTGTAAGTTGCTCCCACCACTCAAAATGTCCCCATTTGCTCCATGTTTTCCAATTATTTGATGTTATTACCTGTTTTACAATTTTCCCTTGTGTTGACAATTTTGATGACTCTTCATGTTCAGATCATTATGGTACTCAAGAACTGTACATAAAGCGATTGGCCATCTAATCCTTCAGATTCCTTCATTACACCACCATTATTCCATCGTTTTCTACCTCAGCTAGAGAATGTAAGCTAACTTTGATTTGTGCAAATCTAGGAATTTGGGGCACTAAAATGGTTTCTTAATATTATGAAAACCCTTTACTTCTTCCAGAGTCAAACTGAACCTTATTATATTGCTTATATTTTAAATGTTTCCATAATTCTCTCCATAATAAATGGAGTCTAAAACAAAGATTACAGCAGACAATCTGATACTAAAACTATATTTATTTTGAACTTTCTTCAGCTACATTCTGTGTCCTTTAGAAGTTTACAGTTGAATAAGATTTGTATCTTTTTTACTATCAGATCCCACAGAATCTAATTGTGTACTATTATGGTTGTTCTTCACTATAGATATTCTAAAACCTTGAGAACATTTTATTGCTAAGTATAATTCAAGAAAGGATAATGTAACAGACATATAGATCAATGAAACAGAATAGAGAACCCAGAAATAAACCCATACATATATGGTCAATTAATTTATGAAAAAAGAGCCAAGAATATACAATGGGGAAAAGATAGTCTCTTCAATTAACAGTGTTGGGAATACTGGACATATGCAAAAGAGTGAAATTGGACCACTATCTTACACTATACACAAAAATCAACTCAAAATGGATTAAAGACTAGAATGTATGACCTGAAACCATAAAACTCCTAGAAGAAAACATAGGCAGAAATCTCTTTGACATCAGTCTTAGCGGTAATTTTTTTAATTTGACACCAAAAGCAAACACAACTAAAGCAAAAATAAATGAGACTTCATCATACTAAAAGCTCTGCACAGCAAAGGAAATCATCAACAAAATGAAAAGGCAACCTATGGAATGGGAGAAAATATTTGCAAATCATATATATGATAAGGAGTTAATATCCAAAATATATAAAGAACATATACAACTCAAAAGAAAAAAACCAAACAATTCGATTAGTAAATGGGCAGAGGATCTGAATAGACACTTTTCCAAAGACGACATACAGATGACCAATAGGTACGTGAAAACATGCTCAACATCACCAATCATCATTCAAATGAAAACCTCACACCTGTTAGAATGGCTATTATCAAAAAGACAAGAAATAAGTGTTGGCAAAGATGTGGAGGAAAGAGAACCCTGTGCACTGTTGGTGGAAATGTAAATGTGTACAGCCACTCTGGAAAACAGTATGGGAGTTCCCCAAAAAATTAAAAATAGAACTACCATATGGTCCAGCAATTCTACTTCTGGGTATTTATCCAAAGGAAATGAAAATACTAACTTGAAAAGATATATGCTCCCCTAAGTTCATTGCAACATTATTTACAATAGCCAAGACATGAAGCAACCTAAGTGTCCATTGATGGACAAGTGGATTAAAAAAAAATGTGGTTTATATATATAATGGAATATTATTTTGCCATAAAAAAAGAATGAAATCTTGCCATTCATGACAACATGGGTGGACCTGGAGGACATTATGCTAAGTGAAATAAGTCAGACAGAGAAAGACAAATGCCGTATGGTCTCACTTATATGTGGAATCTTTAAAAAAACACCTAAACTCATAGATACAGAGAACAGATTGCTGGTTGCTAGAGGGAGGGGGCTGGAGGTGGGCAGAATGGGTGAAGGAAGTCAAACTCCCAGTTATAAAATAAATAAGTCATGGGGATGTAATACACAGCATGGTGACTAGAGTTAATAATACTGTATTGTATATTTGAAAGTTGCTAAGAGAGTAGATGTTAAAAGTTCTCATCACAAGAAAAAAATTCTTAACTCTGTGTGGTGATGGATGTCAACTAGACTTATTGTGGTGATCATTTCACAATATATACAAATGTTGAATCGTTATGTTGTACACCTGAAGCTGATATAATGTTGTATGTCAATTATATCTTAATTTCAAAAAATAAATAAATTACTTGCTTGTACAAGAAAAACGGGGTAATGCATTCTACCCTTATAGTTTTCCAGTTTTAAGAACAGAATATGCTATGCTTGCGTTGCTTATCTTTTAGAGTGACTTTATTTATAATGATCATAACTACTACATCCTGACTGATGAGGATGTGATAGGCACTATGCTAGCTACTTTACATATTATCTAAAGGATAGTACCAGTATCTCAGCTGTCAAAGGTCAAGGTCATTATTTCACAGATATTAGGTTTGTGCTGATCATTATATAAAAATATTTATTTGTAATTGTGCCATCATTGTAAGTGGAGAATCTACTTGATATTGGAAATAGGATGATTTTATTATTATTATGTTATTATATTATCTAGGTCTTGGAATAATTTGTGGTGCATAATCATGCATTAATGAGAAAGGACTATTCTGTTATATTTCAAAACAGTTTTCCTTAAGCTCTTTGTCTAGCTATATTTAACTGCTTGGCAACACAGTTCTATGACATTTACAATTGTAGTCATACAGAAATTGCTTGATAGGGCTAAGTGGGGAAATGTAAGTAAACAGACGTGCTTGGAGTACACATTACAGGAGCACTTAATGTACTATTTTGGGTTCATGAATGTTTAATCTCATTCCAATTGGAAGTCACTTTAGGTAGCAGGATCTGGACTCTAGTTGCTTAGGTTAAGTACGTGGGATCTGGACTAACTGCTTATGTTTAAATTCATGCTCTGCCACTTTCTTGCCATATGACTTTAGGGAAATTCCATAACTTCTGTGTACCTCAGTTTTCTCATCTGTGGAGTAGAAACAACCACCTCTTCCTTATTCTACTGTTCTTTTTAATACGTGCTCCAGTTTCATTGACTCCTTAAGTCTCTCATGGTAAAGTCCAATGTATATTGTTTGTACAATTGGCTAATCCCAAGAAGCAGACCATAACTAAAACTACTGTGTCAGTTGGGGTTCAATCAAGAAAGTGGAACCACTATGAATGATAGGGAATAAGAGATTATTCTAGTAAAAATTTAAGGTTGTTTTCTACATGAATGGCTTTTGAATTCTAGGTAATGTTTTGCTGTTTATTTTGAGATCTTTACTTGGTTTCTATGAATTCAATGGATTAGGGTGATAGGATAAAACATCAGAAATATCTCAGGCACATTTGGGGATGTATTGTATCATAAAGTTGGCATTTCAAATCAGTGTAGAAAATATAAAGTATTCAATAAATAGTTTTGAGGAAATTGGTTATCCATTAGGAAAGAAATAAGGTTTTATTCCTGCTGCATGCTATTCACAAAAATCCTATGTGTGATAAAGACTTTATATTAAAAACCTAAACTATAAAAATAATAGTAGAAAACATACGACTATGTTCATGACTAGGGGTAGCATAAACGTACTACTTATCAAGCCATGCTGTGGCAGGCATCCCACATATAAAGTGGAGGAAGATGGGCACGGATGTTAGCCCAGGGCCAATCTTCCTCAGCAAAAAAAGGCAGATTGGCAACAGATGTTAGCTCAAGCCTCATCTTCCTCACCAAAAAAAAAAAAAGAGAGAGAGAGAGAGATACTAAACAATAGATGGGGATAAAGTATTTGCAATATATGTAACAGAAATTGGATTCATACCAAGAGTATATAAAAATTCTAGAAGTCAAGAGGAAAGGAGAAATAAAACCAGTAGGAAAGTGGGGAAAAGGCTATGAACACGGTACATAGGGAGTTGATAATAGTAGTTGCCT
Source organism: Tapirus indicus (assembly GCA_031878705.1). Taxonomy (NCBI): domain Eukaryota; kingdom Metazoa; phylum Chordata; class Mammalia; order Perissodactyla; family Tapiridae; genus Tapirus; species Tapirus indicus. Next base: position 48,196,887 of record CM062925.1, read on the forward strand.
CTTAGGAGGGACCTGGGATTTTGGAGCGGTAATAAAAGAGAAATTTAATTTTGTAGGTTGCATTATGATGTTTTTTTACGAGTATAATGTATTCATTAATTACTTGTTCTTTATATATTCTAGGTATTAATTCTTTGCCTTTATATGTGGACCAAATAATTTATTTGGCTGTACTTTCCAAATAAGAACAATTAGTTAGTTTCCAATTTTTTGTTATCCAAAGACTACTGCAATGAATATCCTTTATACATCTCCTTAAGAACATGAGGTAGATTGTTCCTTAAGATAGATTCTAAGAATGAAATTGCTGGCTCATAGTATACTCTCGTGCTTTAAGTTTAGAAGGTATGGCCAAACTGCTTTCCAAAGTGCTTGTGATAATTTTACTCTAACAAGCAGTATATGTCTGTTCTAGTTTTTCTACACTCTTGCCAATAATTGATATACTCATTCAAAATAAGAAATATGACAGCTCAATAGAAGTATGGGCAACGTCTCTGAATAATCATTTAGAAAAAAATTAACATAATGGCCAATAAACATATGAAATTATGCTTATTCTCACTCCTAATCATGAAAATACAAAATACAACTGTGAGGTACTTTTTTCAACCATACATTTAGCAAAAGTAAAAAAAAAGGAAAGGTCCTTAGGATTTTAGAGAATGCATGCCAATATCTTCACTATCCAGCAATGTAAGATAAAAGACTTCTAGTTTTTTGAAATTAGAAAAGGTTTTACTTAAGGTAGTAGAGAAATAGCCCATGGAACTTGTACAGAGAAGTGAATAAAGATCAATCAAATGTTGTTGGAAGCCAAATACAGCCAAGCTCTGTCAGCAGACCAGGCAGCAGGGCCTCCAGAGTCTTCCTGTTATTACAACTAGATTGAGTGGAAGCAGAAGGAGCTGAGACTACTTACTAAGAATTAGCAAAAAACCAAGAAATGGGTAGAAGAGCTCATGTCTTAGTGGTCAGTGTAGAAGATGTTGTGGAGTCAGGTTGAAATATTAGCATCCCACAGGAAAAAATCAGTGACTGAGGGCCATTTGGATTTTTTTGAGGGGGTGGGAGAACGATGTTCCTAAGCAAGCTCACAGGGCTTCCCTCAACAATAAGGGCTCATTTTTGTAACCAACGTAAGAAGGATACACATTTAATGGAGTACTGGATGTGCCTGGGGAATCAGAGTTTAATGCTGAAAAAATTGCGGAAGAGTTGGGGGCATTTGAAAGTGAACTTGATCATAAAGGCAATGTTTTCAAGGCCCTACAGTATTAGATTAAACCTTGCAAAACTATCTGCGCCATTTGCTTGGAATTATGGCCCAGAATTTTCAGGATATTTCTCAAGAGACCAATGGAGCCACAGGCTGGACTAAGTAGGGTAGTGCCAAGAAATATTGGACAGTGGGTTCTAATCAGTATCACATTTTTGTGTGTGTGTGTGTGTGAGTGAGGAAGACCAGCCCTGAGCTAACATCCACCGCCAATCCTCCTCTTTTTGCTGAGGAAGACTGGCCCTGGGCTAACATCCGTGCCCATCTTTCTCTACTTTATATGGGATGCCGCCACGGCATGGCTGACAAGCAGTGCGTTGGCAGGCGCCCGGGATCCGAACTCCCAAACCCCGGGATGCCAAGCGCAAACTAAACGGCTGCACCACCGGGCGGCCCCCCAGTATCACATTTCTAAAATTAGAGATCAACCTGTATTTTGGGCATATTGTGGACTAAAATTTTCAAAGGAAATTGTGGGAGTGAGATAAAGACACATCTGAGATGGTGTGCTCAAATTTCCACAGACCAGTCAGGAATTGGTATGCTTATTGGACACAACCTGAGTCTCTCCTAGGTAGCCAACTTTGCCATCAGCAGACTAAGGAGCAGTGTGTAGCTACTTTCCTAATATATTACCTATGTACTAGCACGAAGCTGCAGACAGAAGAAAGAGGAAAAGCAGGCAGCTTCTCATGTGCCCAATCCAGAAGTAGGGAACGGAGATGGGGTTACAAATTAAGTTCAAAAAAGAAGAAGATGGCCTCCTCTCTCCATAAATGGGACATGGGCTGTGCAAAGGATGAGAAGCACCAAATAGAATTGCCACTAAATAGTAATGCCATGAAATTTTTCAGAGCATTCTTTAGAGAACCACTTCTCGTTAATCTATGAATTAATAAACCGTATTATACTGGTATTTCAAAACCTTACATGTACCTGGTAAATATGAGTTATTCTTAACTGAATGAAATGAGCAAGAATAAACCATTCCTGGGGTTCGGGATACACTTTACCAAAGAGTGAGGACTGGCAGTTTTCAGTGGTGTGTTTGGGGAGTGGGTATCTGTTACATTTGGCTGAGGAAGGTCAGGCAGCTTTCCTTCAGATTTATCTCATTGGAACAAATTTCATAGGGTTTTTCTAAAACGAGGTTATATTTTGTTGGTTGAGGAAGAGGAATGTTGGGATCTAAAGATTTTGGTTGTGCTGGTGTAACTAGATAAAATGTTTGTACTTGAGACTGTGAAAGAGCCCCAGGAGAAACAACTGAAGGTGCTAAAGTGCTTTGAGAAGTAGGTCATTCCTGCTACATCTCTGGGAGGTATGCATGGAATATGGAGTTTTTTAATAGAGAAAAAGCACAGTTCCAGAGCAACACTAGAGAGCTAAAGCTGTTTATGGGACTCAGTAGTTATTGTGGGTCAAAGAAGGCCCTAGATAAACAAAAACATGCTTGCCTCAAGGATACCTTATCAGTACAGGGCCTTCCTTCCTGTGAGTCTGCAGCCACGGACATTGACTGTGATGTCCACATTGGTGGGTGTAGAATCATTCACATGTATAATGATTTTTTTTTAATTTCTTACATACTACTATGATTAAGTTTATATAAGAGCTATTTATTTTGACTTTCTTGTTGTTCTCCCCACAGCAACATGCTACACCAACCCTGCACTCCCCACAAATAATCCATATTAACTTTCCATCTTTTTCTTCAAATTGGTGGAATTTTATAAAGAGGTCTATACATATATATAACATATGTATTATATAATATATGATAATATATATAATATATGTATTATAAAGATATATGCATAAATATATATGTGTGTGCATACATATACATATATACACATACATACATGTACATACATATGAAACCTATTTTTTGTCATTGTTTTGCAAAACACGCTTTTTCTCTTGGAAAACTCTCTGTGAATTTACGACAAATCTGATTTATTTGTTTTCATGCCTGCATCATATTTCATGGTGTGGGTGTATAAAATGTATTCAGGCATTCTCCTATTGATAGGTATTAAATTTGTCTTCAGTTTTTGTCCAATATGAATAATACTACAATAAATATCTTGTACAAGTGTTCCTTCAGGCTAGAATATTTTATTTCTACGGGATAGATTCATGGGAGTTGAAAAGCTATACCACTTAAATGGTATAAGTGTTTTTAATTTTAATAGATGTTTATAAGTGTAATAGTTGGTATTTATATCATTAATATATGAGAGTACCCTTTTCTTCACAACCATACCAGAAATAGTTGTTCCAGCTCTTTTCAATTTCGCCAGTCTAGTGATTGTGAAGAGGCATCTCAGTGGAGCCAGTATGCGAATTTTGTAGTCCCTGTATCCAATGCTACTAGAAGTGTCACCACTGGAATCTCATTTTTCAAAATTCAAGAAGGACCTCTGGCTACCCATTGTCTGGTTTGTGATATGTGACAAAGGGACAAAAGAGACCAATTTCCTTCAGTATTGGAGTAGATACCTCTTCTTCAGTATATACCTCTAATTTAAGCAATAAACCCCAAGTGGCTTACTGGTTGTCAGATATGATGGATCAGCATAACAACATACAACAGAAAAAAGAAAACTAAGCACTATGACACCAGAACATGGCCTGGGAACCTGAATTTTGCTATGGACTTTAAGCTTCTGGGTAGGCATGAAGTAGCTGACTGCTGGAAGTTTCCTTGTATTCTATAGAGGGTTGGTTAAGATCCCCTTCACTTATGAAGTTCATCAGGGGTCTGGGATGGGGCATTTAAAGGAGTGAAGAATAGAAGATCCATCCTTCGTAGGACACTTCCATTAATACTCATACTGAAATTAACAGGCAGACTTCTCTGTCACAAGAGAAAAAAGCCAACTCTATTCTCTCTGAAAAAGAGGGTAGGATGGTGGTAGAGGAGGAGAGTTAGCAAGAAATCTTGGGTAGGAGTGGGAAAGTTATCACTTCAACACAGGAAGGCAGATAGCCCCTACCACAGTTCTTGAGCAGGAGACAGTGGCATTAGAGGTCAGGGGACCAGCCAATATATCTTGAACAAGGTAGTGGAGATTGGTATTTGGAGACTTTGAAGAATTCCGAAGTGAAGAAGCAAATGGAAGATCCTGCAGAGCGGCCTCTTAAGAGGCATTCTGAACATGCCAGGGGGCTTATTGCTGGTGTCAGGGCCCAGAAGAACACTTCAGCCCATCTTTAACCATTAGGAAGGTGGTAGCTATAACTCCATTTGTGTGAGCTCCATGAAATCCATCAGACCAACTACAGCAGAATGGGATTTTTTTTCCTCTCCAACACTCAACCTTTCCAACATACACATACATAGCATGGCAGGTAGAATCCAGGGAGGCAAAAGGAGCTCTTCTAGTTGAGGAAGAGATTGCAATTTTTTAATATTATAACTCACAGGAGAACTGCTGAAAGAAGGTCCATCTTAACTGTCTAAAAAAAATCTGATTACCTCCTTAGCTCCAGGGACACTTGATCCCTCTTTCCCACTCTCATGTGGGTATATTCATATTGAAATCAACTAAATCCATTCAGTTGACAACCTCTACAGGAGGCTAAGAGGAAGTGGGGCTTTTGGAGCAAAGGAGCAAAGAGAGGGAGGTAGAATTCTCCTTTGGGAAGCGTTTATTTCTCTAGATACTAGAGAAGATGGTGGTCATGTGTGAGCTTCAGAGTCCAGCATGAGGGACTCGGACTGGTAGAAGGCCTGAATTTTGATTGAACAGCTTAAGGGATCCCACTCCAGAACTTCTATACCCATGTGGTTTCTGAAAAAGTTGGAAGATATGCTGCAACCTGAATTAGAGAACTGTTTTGTAAATTCTTCTGGATTTAGTATGAATACACAATCACCTAACAGTAAGGTTGTTTTATAATGGATATCATCTTCCTTTCCCCATTAAGCATATGGATCTGGGGCTTTATTCATATGATAAACACTATTTAGTATTTTCTAAGAACTGGGAGCTTTTCCAAATGCCTTACATACTTTAGCTCGTGTAATTCCCACTAGGTATTAACCCAGTTTATATATAGGAAACTAAAACTCAACCTCAGAAAGAGTAAGTAATGAGTCCAAGGTCACACACCTTGTGAGTGACAAAATAGAGTTGTGTTTGCAGTTCTGCCTGACTCCCAGTTCCGTGTTCTTCCCACACTCACTCTTCTAAACCAAGGGTAAATGCAGTAGCTCCTGGTGCTCACTGAGGGAGACACCTGCAACTTCAGATAATGGCTGCAAGGGCCTTGGCATCCCAGCAGATTGCCCAGGTGCACCAGATCGTGGCAGAACTACGCAACAGTGCTGTCTTTGTTCAGCAGCACTGAATTTCCGGGCATAATATTAGTGTCTCAGGAAATCCTTCCCAAGAAGTTATTTCCAGCCAGCAGCCAGTGATTTATTCCAAATGTCTGAATGAGCTAAAGAGTTTCTCCTGGTCTGAAGTTGCTTGTCCTGGCAGACAGATGTCTGCACTGCTTCTTACTTCTTAAAAAAATTTGTCTCTGCTACAGGCTTAAAGATGTCTCTCACCTTTGTGCTGTTTACCTGGAGACAGCAAAATAATGAATTTAAATAGGAAACAGATCCTATCACAACTCCCCTCCATAATTGTTTTATTTACTTTTCCTGCCACAATGATTTTATCTTCATTTGCGTCCCTCATTACAGATTTTTTTTTAATTTCATATGCAGTATTTGGCCTTGGCAGCATCAACCCTACTGTTTGAAAAGCTCTTGGAATTTGAAGCAAAGCCACAATCCAAGTTGATTTTGGCAGGCATGTTTTTCAGACAGGCAGATGGCTCCAGCTTCCCTAAAAGGTGTCTAGGGCACTGAGATGAGACCATGTCCAGGACAACACAAAGACCTCTCAATAGGTGTGAGGCATGCTCAAAGATAGTCTAAACACCAGGTTTTTTAAACTGAAGAAAATGAAGTATCTAAAGTGCTTTGCTAAAAACCAATCATTGCCTCACAGCTTCTGGGATTTGCCAAATAAAGCAGCCAGTGCTTGTCTGGAACAGGATATGCCTAGGTAATTTCTGGTGCTTTTAAGATACAACGTGCAGTTATTTCCTTAGGAAAATTTCTAGGGTTTTATTAGGATGCTGTAGAATGGGAGTTACAGACAGATATTATTGGATATACTTATTTGCTAATTAGCATTTGAATTTCCTCCAATCAAATTTCATTTTGATCTGTATGTATCTGTTTCTGATTTATGCATTTTGCCCCTTCAATCCTGACAGCACAGAGAAGTCTAACTGAGTCTTTTAAAAAGGTCTTTTTTATTAAAAGGGTTATAGGTCACCTGTAGGAACCTGTAGGATCCTGGAGAGAGCCTCTGATCAAGGGAGCCCTATGTGCCCTTGATCACTCCCAACCTCCTGTGCTTCTCTTCCTCCCACCTATCCAGGTGCCCTCTGATGCTTTTTTCCACAATAAACAAATTCTACTACCCTTCTCCCACCTTCTGGAACACTTTGTCCCATTATTGCTTTAACTGAAATCTCCTTCTCCCTGAGGACACTTCCCCTTGCATCTTTTTCAAGTGAATGCTGTTCCTTCTCTCACGGTTACCTACATCAGCACTGGGTGGTGAAGCGCACACCTCTTACCTCCCCAGTGTCACTTCTGGACACCCATTCTTCCAGTCTTCTGAAAAAAAATCCCTGCTCCTTGATGCTCATACTCTTCCTCCACGTGGTCATTGCTGAAAATCTGCTCACACCCTGTTGGCTAATGTACATTTTGACATCCAGCTCACAGAATTCCTCTCTACCCCAAATCATGCCACTGTGCTATGTGATTTCAGAGTTTACACGATTACCATCCAACACGATATTCTTGACCTCCTCAAAATGCCAAAGTCTTAAACTGCCCTTTCACATCAGCCATACATTCCCTTGTCCAAACTGTGGATGCTGTATCACTCTGAATACCATAACAGTAATTGCTTTACCAATTATAATAGCTACCACCGATGAAGCATTTATCTCATGCCAGGGCACTGAGGTATCACCTTTAGATCTATTGTTTCATTTAATTCAGAATTCAACTCTGTGAGGTAGATACTATAATGACCCCTATTTTACTGAGAGAGAAACTGAGGCTCTGAATGGTTAAGCAAATTGCGCAAGGTCATCCAATAAGTAAGAGGTAGAGCTTGGATTAAAAATAAAGGGACCTGCCCCAAGTTCAAGCTTTTAACTCCCACGACATAAATATTCTGCTCTCTGACCTCCTGCCTTCCTCCCTCCTGCCCCCCTCATTCAGTGCTGTTATTCCTGACCCTCAGTCTCATGGTGAGCTCTCAGAGCTCTTTGGCCTGCCTGCTTCTTTCAGCCATGTTAGCTTCTCTCTGTTTTCATTTTCTTTCCTGTGAAGTCTAGATTTTGTGAACTGCCATTGAACTGTCTACATTCCCCCACTTTCTTTCCTGTTGTCCTTCCTTCACACCTGCCTAGAGAATCTCTCACTTACTCTACAAATGGGTTGCCAAACACTTTGGAGAAAAATCACTCAAACTGTAGAAGATGCAAGTCTTACTCCCCTAACTTACTGTGCAGTAAAAGTAACTCATCATTCTGCCGTAACAAATTAGCTTCTAATTTGAATTCCCAGTCGTTGGATTTAATTTAAACTCTGTCACTGGGTAACAGAAACTGTATCTCAGTCAATTTAGAAATTCTCCCTCTTTTCCTGAAGGTGTATCTAATTTTCAAGGGATTTACACATGCTAAAATAAAAGTCAGTGGAGTGAGGAGCAGAAGGAGGACCTTTCCTCGAAATTGTCAGAAAAACATACCGGAATCCAGTGAGATGTTCCCATTCAGGTTGGCTTTTGGCAGATGAGGGAGGTACCTGCTTCATCCTATCTCATTGTCTTCTCCAAAGTATCTAACAAGGCTGTTGCCTCTGGGCCATTTATCCATGCTAGGCTGTGGCCCCAAGAGACCCAGCAATACCCAACATGATGTGAGTGCAGAAACAGTGGCTAGGTGATGTGTATGCACTCAAGTGTTAAACAGTCTTACAGGGTCCCTCCCACTTTGCTGCCAACAATGTCCCCCATACCAATTCTCCAGAACTTTTGACTTTACGTGCACTTCACATACCTCCAGGCTTCACCATGTTTATTTTACTTATGTCAGTCCCTCAGGAGTTGGTGGTGGTGATGGCCCTTTTTATAAGCAGTTCTTTCATCTTTAATTCCCTAATTTCCACTTGTTCACCTCTCTAGAGCTGTACGTATCCTTTATGTTTAAGCTTAGAGCTCAATTTCCAGACCTTCTGAAACAGGATCAGTGCCATGTTATGTGCTTCCATAAGCTCTTATCACACTGCCTTATAAACACCTGTTTGTCTGCTTCCTCCTCCTGACCATGAGATCCTGGGGATCAGGCACCATGTGGGTCTTGATTATCATTAAGTCTTCACAGAGAGTAGCAGATAGAAACCCAGTAATTTACTTTCCTTTTTCTCAATTACACATAATGTAAGAGAAAAATGGTCTTAATTTTTACATAAGCATACATGAAAAACTTGTCTATGATGGTTGTTTGAGATTCAAACATGTTTTTGAGAAAATTGGTATATTAACCAATGAGATACACCTCAGAATAGCTAAAAATAACAAAATGGAATACTAAGGATTGGTGAGAATGTGGAATCACAGTAACTTTCATACGTTGCTGGTGGTTCATATAGATTGGTACAACTTTAGAAAACTATTTGACTCGTCTACTAAAATTGAACATTTGCATACCAATTAATTAGTAGTTCTCATGTGCGCCAAAAAACCTGGATGATAACATGCATAATAGCATTTTTTGTAATGGCTCCAAACTGGAAACAATCCAATTGTACATTTACAGCAGAATGGATAAATAAAAGGTGATATATTCATGCAATGGGATACCGTACTGCAACAAGAGTGATTGGACTGGAGCAAGACACATAAACATGGCTGAACCCTACAGCTGTTTTCATTTATATAAAGTTCACTAACAGGCAAAACTAACCTATGGTATTAGAAGTCAAGAGAGTGGCAAGCTTGGAGGAGGAGTAGTGATTGGGAAGGGGCATGAGGAGGAATTCTGGGGTTCTAGAATGTTCCATTTCTTGACCTTGATGGAGTTATGTGGCATGTTCACTTTGTGATCATTTATATTTTATGATTTGTACACATTTTTATGTGTGTGTTACACTTCAATAAAAATATTTTTAAAAATCCAAGCTAATGATTGCATATCTGCATGCCACAGATATGACTATATAGAAGTTTTACATTTACCATCATCTTTACCATATTCTTTACATAAGCATACAGTACAAGGCCGTTGTTCTCCTTCTGGAAGCTCCAGAAGAGCTCCTTTCCTCACTCTAATTGCAATGTAATCAGGAGAGCATTATTCTAAAGCAGGAATTCTCAACCTTTTTTACTCCTTGGCCAGTTTGGTATGACCTATAAACTCCTTCTCATAAAAACGTTCTTCGATGCACAAAATAAGAATACACCTAAGATTACAAAGGAAACCCATTATAGTACAATTATCAAAATATTAAAAATGAATTTTTATTAACACATTAAATAACAAGTCAGTACATTTAAAATGTGGACAAGTTAAAGTTAAACTTTATTTTTAAAAGCAATATCAGAATGAAGGCTGTTTATACACTCCTGTGCCACATTACAGACATGTGTCTTTGCAGGGTGTTAAGAAATCTCATTTGAACTATCCAGTTTTGCAAACCTTTAACAAACAGTGAAGATGACTTATCCCTGTCTACATGTTGATGAATAAACAATTGTAGAAGCGGAATACTGAAATCAGCTTAGTTGTCTGAGTCACCGGTATAAGAACTTGCCACCACTTGGTGATGGAACGATTACTAGGTGCCATGTAGTTGGCCAGCCATGCATTATGAGCAGCTGTAGGTAGAAAAATCACAGTCGCATATGATCTAGTGGCAGGTCTAATAGCCACTGTAATTTCTAAGTAGTGGTGGAAAAGACTCAATATTTAAAGTATATGCAACAACTATAAAAACATTACATATATATCTTTTTATATATAATGTGAAAATATCTTTGGTTTCCATTGGTTATAACATCATGGATACTGCTAATACTTCCATGGTTTGTTGCCTGTATTCATAATGAAAGAAATGCTATGTTTTAGTTAGAGGTTAGGGAAGTAAAATAAAGATTAAAGTTGTAATGTTTTTCCCATCCAGGTTATGAGTTCCCTGAACGGTATTCTGAGTTAAGAACCGCTGTTCTAAAGTGAAGATGTGAATTTCTGTGTTGACTTTCCTTGTTGAAGAAAGGGGTTGTAGGAAAGAGGTGAAAAAAAGAGTTTTCGATAATCACAAGTGACACTTTAGGCTTTTTTGTAGACAAAGTAAAGAGCTGAGGTTAAGATTAAAGGGAAAACAAATATACCAAGCGCTTAGAGCCCTCAGGAGAGCTAAACCTCTGAATAAGAAGCCACTGACCCTCTTCCTTATTGTTTATGTTCGGGCATCTGTGTGGGTTGGGACACTTGGAAGCATAAATTGACAAATAGAAACATTTAACTTTTTTCTTAGATAAAGTCTCTTTACATAAATGTAGACTACGGAATAAGATGATTTAATAACTTCTGCTTATCCTTCAAGTCTCACCTCAACCTCCATGTCAACCTCCTCAAGGAGCCTTTCCTATTCCCAAAGTGCCTGGAACTCCCCTGTATGTAGCACTCACCGCCCTGATAATGTTTGGTTGAGGATTTGTTCTTTTATTTCACCAGATTCTAAGCTCCATGCAGACAACGACAAGTATTGGTCTTATTTGTTGCTTTTTCCTTAGCAAAGAGCGCAGTGTCTGGTGTACAGCAGGCACTCACCAAGTATTTGTGGAACAAACAAGTAAACAAATAAGCTACCAAATGCTTTCTAAAATCATCTCTCTCCTGTTTGTTAGTCATGATGAAAGCATGTGGGGAAGGGAACGAACCACAGTTCAGTGTTTAGAGCACAGTGGGAGTTCTGATTCACACAGAACACTGACTTAACACAGAATGACTACTGCATAATGGGGGCTTTCAAAACATTAGAGGTCGGAATATCAACATACAAAAGAGATGCAACAAATTCACTGACTGATAGGAGCTCCACAAAATTGAAAGTGAAAATGCCTCTTCTCTTATATGGGCAAGGCTCTTAAATCCTCTATGTGTTTTTCCTCAATTTTACCTAAGAGATAATTTTTGTTATCCTGTTTAAGTTAGGTAACTAAGTTAATAAAGTGTAGAACTGCATTTTGATGAAAGTAGCAATTTTCAAAGGGTTAATGAGAATTACGTTGCTGAGTGAATTAAATTCACTATAGAGGGAGATGAGCTGTGACTAATCTAGGTCTTTCTTTCCCACATTATTCCTTAATCTATTTTTCCCAAGTCCAGCAGACAAAATCAGCTTTCCTTCTGAGTAATTGTGATCTGTGTTTTAATGCAAAATGATTTCTTTGTATTCCAAATGAGTAGCTCATGTAAGGAATAGGATAATTTTTCTCAACCCAGTTTGGCTCTGCTGGTATTAACTATAAAAGGGACAAGATTTGTGGCCTTAACATATATCCTTTATTATTGTTGCATGTTGTAAAACATGTATTTTTATAACACCACAAGAAGTAGGGCAAGAAAGGATGACCCTCAGCACTATTCTCGCCCGTTAATTTTATTTTATAACTTTATCGTCTGACACTCCCTTTAGATGAACTGGACTTATGCCTTCAATCCATAAAGAAGAGGAGATGTTCGCTGTTACATACTGGCAATATTGTATACCACCATGAGCCAGGAATAAAGTCAAAAGATAATCGGCCTTGCCAACTAACTACTGCCACAAAGAATTCCACAACATGAATTAAACAAACAATTTCCTGTGGCAAGTATTCTTCAAAATACTAAAAGCCAGTAATTAATAACTCTACCTCACAAGGAGACTAGTTTTCTGATCAGAGAGCACATTTTATAGCCAATTGATTCTGGCATTTATGACCAGAAGTCATAGAGATTAGAAATATGTACCAAAGGGGCACACTTGACATTTGCCCACATCTATGGGGTTGTGACTGGTGGCACTCCACATCAAAACATTTCTTGGTTCAAGCATCTCCCATGATCCATGAGGCTGGTCTCTGGGAACCCATTTGAACACTTGGTTGATCAAGTACTGAACTGGGGCCAAGACTTTTCCCAAAACAAAATCTTGGTCATGCATGCAATTACTCCTTGGCTGCACCTCCATCCAGATGTTCTTCTGTGGGAGAACACCAGCTAATTGTTTGTTGTTGTTGTTGTTGTTGTTGTTTTAACATCAGCAAACCATGTGTACCCTACCATCTGCTCTCTTGGTCTCGAAAATGTACAGATTTCCTCTCAAGCAGCAATAAGCAACTCCATTGCACTCATCACGTTATTGAAGCACACACACAACATCACAATCACCTGCTCTTCATCTGGCTGAAATGGATTCCATTTGAGGGAAGGATTTTGAAGGGGAGATATCCTTCATCTCCTCTTAGTGCTCTTGGTCCTATTCTAGACTCAGGTTAGACATGAGATAACTATATATCAAGACCATAGCCACTTAGCTCTTTGTAGAATTACTTTTACTAACTTGTACATTCATACATTGCTCAAGTTTTTATTCAAGATTGTTTTAAGAAACAAATGAATGATATTTTTACTTCCGTTGGTATTTTGTATAATGTATGCTAACAGTTAATTTTTGTAACAGCATTCCCTATATAAAACTCAGTACGAAATTTATTTTAGGATTTATTAACAGAAAAAAAAAATTTAAAAAACCAAAACTTTGTTTTCTCAGAAAAAACTGTTCTGCTTCAAATTCTTCTAACATATATTGTGATACTATATTTGATTTTTTTAACTTACTCCTAGGAGACTCAGAATTAAATCTGAAGTACAATTATAGCAATTATATTAACCCTTACATCTAATACATTTGGATCTATTTTTCCTTGGTTTTCAGTTTTCATTTTCCATTTTATTACCCAGCTATATATCTTTTACAGCAATTTTTGTCAAATTATGTTGGAAAGAAATTAGGTCCATTGTACTCCAACTGTCAACGTCTGTGACAGATATTTACTTAATGCATGGAAGAGAGCCTGGCCATCGTGGGCACTAACTAGATGAATACAGATTGAATGGACAAGGTCTATAATCAATACAGAAATATGTGTGTCCATAGACGATTGCTTTCCAAAGTGGGATAAATGAATTAGAAACAAAAAACAGGAAATAGAAAATTAGAACACTGAGAGAACTAAGTACATGTTCATAACCAGTAACATGTCATACACTTATTTAACTCACTAGAATTACAAAATAGTGAAACTGAAGACAGCTTTCATAAGAAGGAACTTTAGCCAATTTTGAATGGTAGAGGACAGGATGGCAGATTGTGTAGATGTGTGTGCATAATTGTGTGTGTTCTCATGCATGTGCATGTTCTTGGAAGATTAAAGAGAGGGCATTGGGAGAAAAAACAAAGAGGTAAAATACAACATTTTTATGATACCTATTAAGAGTGAAGGATAACAAAAATATGTTCCCCTTCCACATAAAAATTTGACTCCCAGTTAAATTTATGGTTTTTTCCTCCCTGGAAACCTAAAAAGATAAAACGTCAAGGGTGTTATTAGGAAGCATTGCTCATGGTATGTCCCTTGATTGGTAAATTATATCTGGACTAAAAGAATTATAAAGATCTGATAGGGAGCCATAACTCTGGGCCTCCCTGAATGTGGTGACTCTTGTAGGTGGACATGTCCCTTGTGAGGACCTATGGAACTGTTTCTAAAAATCCAGGATCCTGGGGCGCAGGAAGCTTTTAAGCCAGTGTAGTTCATTCCCTTGCACTTGAATTGTCACCGACGGTGACCAAGATGACTTTAACACTCGCCTCAGCTGGACTAAACTTTGGACAGATTTCTTCCTGACTGTAGGCCCTGACCTCCCTTTTCTTAGAGCATTAACTTTAGAAAACTTGCAATTGTAAATTGTTTCTCTGCCCCTTTGAGACGTAAATCTTCTCCAACCTGGGAGTGTCTTTCTCAAGGACCTGGGAGCCCTCCCTTTGAAATGTAATCATCAGCAAAGATAGTCCCCTGTCCCCAGACTTTTGGGAGGGTAGGAGCCTAACTTCAACAAGTGATAAGTGACAATTAGCAAACACAGATGGCCTAATCACATTGACTAACCTCCCTGCTCAAGTCCTCCAGTACTTTCCCATTAGCTCACCCCAGTGTTGAAAAATCTCACCTTTTGTTTCAGGGGAATTGAGTTCAATCTCTCTCCCCTATTGCAATCATGTTGAATACAGTCTTCCTTCCTGTTTTTAACAAGTGACCAGTGCAACTTCTCTTTTACAGGGGTGAAGTGAGGGAACAAAGAGAATAGCTGCTGGATGGCTGTGTGCACTGCTGCAGAAACTGCTGCAAGGACTCCTCCTGAAGAAGAAGCCTGATGTTACTCTTCCCTGCTAGCATGGGTGGTTCCGTCCTCTATCTTTCAGTCAGCTAAGACCAAGAAGGGCTACGATAGTCTGGTGAGTCTGAATGTGTAGTTGAACATAAGAAGACTCGCCTGGTAAATGTTGCACTTATGAAGACCCTTCTGGTATTTACGTTCAACCAAAAAGGCAAGTAAAACCAGAAGGTGAAATGATGAGTCCTTATTAACTCGCTTTATAGTTTTCAGCAGCTTATTCATATGTATAGGAGATAACTATCAAAGAACAAGATTTATAAGAAAGTGGATAGAGGGAAAAAACCTACAGGAATTCTGGGATCATGGGGACGGGAGGAAAACTGATTCCTTGGCAGCTAGTGAAGAGGCTGCTCTGTAGTCTGCTCTTGAGCAGGCTGGCTGGGTCATCTCATAAGAAACCAATTTCAGTTGTTTATGGATTCTTTGAAAAACCTTGAGGGTTTAACTTGGAGTATATATGATAGGCTGTCTCTTTGCACTGTCTACCAAGGTGCTTTCATTGGTATCTTTCCCTTAATTATTAGTCTAGGTCTGCACCATTTCCTCATCAGAATTTCTCAGCACATTCAGACAGCCTCGGCTTCAGCAGGATGATGGTAAATGTTCCTTCCTGAGGGCTGAATGTATTTTTTAAAACAATTACATAGATTCAATTGATCAAGCCAAAAGCACTGTGCAAAGACCTGTAGATAGAACAGAGAAAAACCAAAGAAGGAAAAGAAGAACCTTTTGACTCATTTTAATCCTTTTAATGATCCTTTAAATGTAGGTCATATATTTGAAGGAAAGTACGTTTAGGACTTGGGAAAATTATTTCAAATATATTCTAACTCTAAAATTAAAGTACATTCAGGCAGATAATGGATTGCTGCAAAATTGTTATACGCACTTTATCTAAAGAGCTGTCAAGAATTTATAAATGAATACCACGTTGTCTGAAGTACTTAGAGAATACAGACAGCTTCCTTGGACTAATGCTAGCTGTCGGCAGTTAATGCATAATAATTATGTCTTCACTGATAATTCTTCCTAGAACTTGTTTTCTGTATCTCTTTATTGTAATTCTCTTCCTCCTCCTCCTCCTGCTTTTAACCTTTCCTTTTTGATTTTTATTATTTAATCTAAGCAAAGATGGATTCTCTGGAATATGAAAGGATTTAATAGATGACAGGATTTGTAGAGACAGAGATGGCACATTTAAATCTAGAAAAATGGCATTAGCTTAAATGAGAAAAATATCTCTGGAACTATTCCAGACATCTTAGCATGTCACAGATGAAGAATTGTGATGTTGTAGGAGAAATTTGGAGTTAAGCTGTGGGGAAATGGGACCCTGGCAGAAATTCCATTAAATTCAACAGCATTGCTAAGCTCAGTGCAGGCATTGTACTAGGTGCCATGGGAGTTGACGAAGATGTGGAAGACCCCCTGTGTCCTCATGGAATTTATGATTGCACTGATTTGGAGTAAGGGTGACTTTTAGCTATTTTAAATCCCTAGAACCTAGTACAGGGCCAGTCAATGCCCAGGGAATAGTTATTGAACTGAAGCACACAAAGTTGCCTTAGGGGAATAAAAACATGTATTACCTAATGCAATGGATGATTCATAAGAAAACTGTAGTAGTAATTAATCAAGAAATCTTTCTCTGCAGCATCAATTGCCCTCTAAAAGTATATCTCAACCCTTTCCCTTTGAGTTAACAGAAGTATCATCTCCCTCTGACAAAGAGAAAAGCACTAAAATAAAAATAATAACCACTTATTAAGTTATTGAGTCCTTACATTGCACTGAGTATTCTACAGGGTGCTTTGCATGTGGTATCTGACCTTATTCTCATATAATTCTATGAAGGTACAATGAAGCAACTGAAGCCCCAAGAGATGAATAATTTTTGTAGAGTTATATAGGGGAGAAACTAGGATTGCAGTTCTGTCTTGTTTATCTCCAAAGCCCACGTTCCTTCCGCTGGTTTTCACTGTTTCTGAAGAATGAGAATATTACCGGCAGGCACTTAGATACATGCCTCCAATAAGCCGGAAACTTTGACAAGTGCTCTTATTCGAAGGTTAATACATTCAAGACTTACTGAGAATTGCTCACTGATAAAAGGTAAGATAAACTTTGATTTTTCCTAAGTGAGCAATCTGAAGCTGATATTTAAGAGAGCTTTTGCTCTCATTTCCAAATCCCACTTGCAGTGTATGTTATGGCAGAAATATACGTGAATTTTGACTGGATTTCCAAATATATGTGAATTTTTATTGCTCTTCTATTTCTAGGTTTATACATCAACAAAAAAGGGAGGAATGAAAGGGAGAATGGAAATTATTGTTTTACTATGTACCAGATACTAGTAGTGACAGCAGGATTTAATGTCCAAAAGCCATTTTCTGACCCCAAAGCCCATTTTTCCTCCCCTACCACACCAATTCCCCAGAAGTTACTAATAGATCTGACAATTGTTGAATTGTGCTAGCTCTGCCAGAATCTAGCTGCAAATTTTTGGGCAAATCTCTCTAAGCTTCAGTTTGCTTATCTATAAAATGGGGGTAATGATAATGATTATTTCACAGGATTTGTAGATTAAATAATGTAATTTGCTGAGCATTGTGCCTAGCAAATAGGAAGTCAGCCAATCTTTCCATGACACTGGCAGGGTAAGATATGTCACATTTTACATTTGTCTGAAGAAATTAAATCTTGATTTAACATCTACATGCCAAGGTTGGCTATATCTCCAATATCAGTAAAATTTGAGGCATCACTCTTCTATTGTATGAAAAGAAGTTCCAGAGTTTGCTCAGTTAAAAAAAAAAAAAAGGCTAAGGAGCATGGTCTTATGCTTCTGTTGGCCATGATGCCATGGATCCTTGTCTTACACAATGCCCTGCCACAGCTGAGCCTGCAGGAAGGCCATGTTCTCAGCCTCAGCCATGGAATGTCACTGGAATGCACAAGATCAAGGTTCCTAGTATATAGCCCACACAGTCACTCATGTAGGTGTCCCCATCAGAGTTCCTGCCAGCTCAGGGCTTCCATGAGCCAGAGGGACCCAAGTATTGAAGGAAATCATCAAGAGGACATGACTGCTGGTTGACCCACAAGCTGGATGCGGGTAACCAGAGGCTTCTCACCCCTTCCCCTGTCCTTGGAATGTATGTTCTGCCCACCATTCAAGGATGCAGCCTTGAGAGAACAATGTGTTGTTGAGACCATCTGGACAGTATATGTGACTGCACCCAGGTAAGGCTCTACATAAACTTTTAAGATTCTGGCTGGGTGGGGGGTGCTGAAATCTACTCATCTTGCAGCTGCTCAAGTCTCATGTTTAAGTTCCTTTGCTTATTAAGATTGCCACCTACGCATCTGAAGTGGTCTGCCTCTTTCTTCAGTCTCTCCTTGCCTTTCATGTATGGGGACCAGTTTGATTTCACCCTGGAAATTCCCAGCTTTGCAGCCTTCATCTCTCCACCTCTCAGTTAAGGGGGCTGCCACACTCTGGGCTGAAGCCTTGCCACTCCTCTGTTGGTGACAGTGCGCAGCCTAAACCCCCCTCCTCTCTCAAGCAGAACCAGCTCCTCCTCTTTAATAGTCCAGACTTTGTAAAAGGGACTCTGTGGGGATTTTTCTCAGGGTTGCTTAATGTAGACTTTCCATTTCAGGCTTGAAACCCTGAGAGATTGTTAATAAACTCCCCCCTTCCCATCTCCCACTCAATTCTACCACCTCATCACGGACTAGTAATGCTAGTCAACAAACTGTATTTTGAGTACAGCACTGTAATACACACTTTTTTGTCATAATATGCATATTTCTCTATATTTTGGTTTTTGTCCATTTAACATTATATCTTGGAGATCTTTCAATGAAAGTCCAACTTAGAGCAATCTGTGGACCACATGAAACTGAGTAAGAAAAAAACTTGTTTTCGTAGAGTACTGAGATGTTTGAGATTTGTAACACAAAATTACCCTTCAAAAGCTTACTGATACACATATTCCTACTTGTATTTTACGAACACAATCTAGAATTAATCACTGTCACTTATCTTTCCCTTAAAACAAATAAGGGAATTAATATGTTTTACTGCTTTATTTGTTCAACATTGTTTCTTACATCCCAATTTTTCCTCATGAATTCTCTTCTGTTTTTGCTGAAATACATTATAAGGTAATTCTTTGAGGAAGTCTGTGGGTAGTAAACTGAGTTCTTACTTCTCGTAAATTGTTGAGATTTTGCCTTCACAAACATGATAGTTTATTTGTGCAGAGGTGTCTAGGTTCAGAGTTACTGCTCCTCAGAACTTCTGAACAGTTCCTTCTTTGTCTTCTTGGATTTGGCATTGTCAATGAGAAATCTGATGTCAATCTTGTTTTCATGCATTCCCTATTCCTCTATTTTGATTTAGTATTTATTTGGATGGATTTAATTTTCAAGTATTTGTTTATTTTCCTGAGGATTTTATATATGCTAAGTTCTCATATGTTTGGTCAGGTGTGTCACTTGCTGTCATACTTGAAGTATGTTAAAACTTGGCTGTTTTAAATGATTAGGTGGCATTTTATTTTCTGATAATCTTGTAGACATATCTCCCTTCCTTCCTCCTCGCATAAGGAGGAGCTACAGGGAAGTCTGAAGTAACCTAATGTTTCCTTCTATACATAGCTTCCTTTTCTATTTGGATGGCCATACACTTCTTTCTTCAGGTAAATTCTTTCCTCAGCTAAGTTCACAAACAGTTTATATCTTAGTATCTGTTTTTTAAACAAATTTTCCTGAGACATCTGGGAAATAGAGTGTTCTTTAGATATGCAGATTAAAATTTTTCTGTGATTTGAAATTTAAAGATTTTTCTGGCCTTTGCATGGTTTTTTCAGTTCCACTCATTGTAAACTCTTCACTAATTATATATGTGGTGAATCTTTATGTGGCCTTCGATCTACCATCTTCATAATCATTCCTATACATTTATTCTTTATTTATAACTCCATCTAGGCTGTCAACATGTACCTGAATGTGATTTAAATCATCTTTATCGTATTTTTAGTTGTTTTTAGTATATCTTTTTTTCTCCTTGTATTTTGTTTTGTTTTTTTCTTTTCATTTTACTCCTGCACTCAACCAGCTCACTTTTATCTTCTGCTGTCTTAGCAAATCATTTGTCTCTTTTATGAGCTTTTCTTTTACGGACAAGTAATGTTGTCTAAAATTTATTTGAGACCGTGGAGAATTATTTGTCTGAACTCTTAATCTGTTGGGCAATTGTTCTTGCAATGTAGTTTTTCACCTGCCTGCTTTTTATTTTCCCTCCCTACTTTTTGTGGAGTGTCTATACATATTTAAAAATTTTTTTTTATTCTTCTGCTTTTAATGGATAAATTATTTGAAGAATGTAGTTGGAGAACTGAGTGGAGGTGGAGGTGATGTGAAATAGGACAATGTAGGTTTATATTTCTCGTCTTAAAAACCGTTTTAGAAAACCTGTGATTTTCTCTGCCATGGAACACCTCTTATCTCAACTTTCAGTGTCCTAGCAGGCTTTATGATGTATCAAGTTCTTTATGTCACAACTCTGCTGCTGAGATCTGGTAGTGTGTAATAACTGTCTCTCCTCTTGCCTTCATCCCGTTTTATCCATCCATGAACAGCCCAGGTTATAGACCAGAAAAATGACATATCAGCGCAGTCGCCCATTCTGTTCCACTTTTGCTGTGTCCCTGTCAAGTTTACAGACCCTGTTACTTTTGTTGGTCCTCTTATCTTTCTAGATCATGTTGCTCATTTAGAACAGAATCATTTGCTTTTAGACTAGTGTTTCTTGTTCACAATATAACCATATTATATGCCTGTTCTTAATGTCCTCTCTTGTTTTGGTCTAGATTTCCCAGTATGGCAAACACACCTCTTATTGTATAATTTAATTGAAAATGAAGATTTTTCCCTTTACATTCTTTTGGTTATTTTTAGTAGGTTTCGTGGGATTGGGAGTACAACAAAAAGAGTCTTTTTGCCATCATCTTTAACTGAAAAACCAAAACAGATTTTAAAAAGTTGAATTGATGTGTGGAAAGCTCTCTCCTAATAATTTTCATTGATATGAGTTACAGAGATGTTTAAGATACAGAATAACAGAACTTGCTGATAGATAGAATATAGGAGCCAAGAAAGGGGGAAGAATCAAGGACAGTCATTACATTTTCTTGGCTTGTGGTACTAGGATGACAATGGTGCCAATCGTTTGATGGAGAAGACTGGAAGGCCAAGCTGCTGTGGGAGGGTGTATTAAAGGTTCCATTTCAGACATATTGACATTGAGAAATCCCCAAGTGGGGATTTCACATGTGCTCTTGGATATGAATCTGGAGCTCAGGGAAGAGGTCTGGGCTTAATATGAATTTGGGATGGATTAGCCTAAATACAGTAATTAGAGCCTTGAGGATGGGTAAACTGGTCTTGGAGGTTGTATAGATAGAAAAGAGTAGAAGGCAAGCTCTGAGATAGTCTTATGTTTAGAGGTCAGGTGTTAGAGAAAGATCAAAGAAGGCTGATGTAGGAGGAAAACAAGGAGAAAACAGTGTCTCTGAAAGGAAGAAATGATATGATTTCAAGAAGAGAACAGTCAACTGTATTACGTGAGTCTGAAAGGGGAGGTAGAATGAATAAAGAGAGTGCCCACTGGATTTGGCAACATTGAACTAGCTAGTGACCCTGACAAGAGAAGCTTCAGTACATTGATGGGTAAGAAGCCAGATTACAGTGTCTCAATTTAGTGAGATAGATGGAAATGAGGAAGCAAAGGGAAAGTAGACAACATTTTTCAGAGGTTTTGTTGTGAATGGTAGTTGACAAATAGGTGGTAAGATATAGCATCAAGCTTTTTTATTTTATTTTAATATGAAAGATACTATAGCATGTTTGTATTCTACTAGAAATGATACATAGAGGGGAAGAGATTTATTATACGAGAGAGATGGATGATCAACATTGTACAGGCCTTAGAAAGGTGAGAGGGAATTTGATCCAGAGCTAAAATGGAGGGACTATCCGTGGACAAACACATGGTCACAGCTTTTGCTGAAACAGGATGGAAGATGAGAATGTGAGTGTTAATGCAGGAGGTTTTTTAATTTGGTGGTGGGAAGATGATAACGTTTCTTTCTGATGGCTTCTGTTTTCTTTGTGAAATTTGAGGGGAAGTCATCAGATTTTGAGGGAGAACCGTTTTGTGAGGCTTGAAATAATAAAGATATTAGAAAGTCATTGTTGTTAAGAACTCATTGTTGTTATACTTGATATATTTAAATGATTACTTTATATTCAAGAATTCTTTTTATAGAAAATAGTTAATGAAACTATAAACCAAGGTTACATGCCTACTAACACATTACTGTATGAGTTAGTGCCTACTAGTGTGTCTATTTTACAGACTAAAAAACTTGAGCCCTACAGATGTTAAATAATTTGCTTAATGTGACACAACCGGGAGGTGAGGGAACTGGAATTCAACCTTAACTGTCTGATCTTTCTACACTACACTATATTGCTTCTACTCATCATAGCGTTTAAATCATAAACACACACAAAATGGAAGAATGTTTTCTTATTACTGTCCTTATCTC
The DNA here is from genome assembly GCA_031878705.1 of Tapirus indicus. Taxonomy (NCBI): domain Eukaryota; kingdom Metazoa; phylum Chordata; class Mammalia; order Perissodactyla; family Tapiridae; genus Tapirus; species Tapirus indicus. The sequence goes on from CM062925.1 coordinate 48,219,387, forward strand.
TGTTTCAAAAGTTCCCCTAACCCACCCAACAATTTTTTTTTTAGATTCTGGATAAAATAAACACTTCATTTTTACATTACTTAAATCAAGAGTCAGAAATAAAACTACATATTCTCGCTTTAGCATTTTGCATACACATCGAGTTTTTATTTTTAATCTTAATAAATAAGCAGTGATGACGTAACTAGAGATTTTTCAGAACTCTATAACTTACAATATGAGTGTGTGCCTTCATGAATAATCTCTCCTCTCAGTCTGATATTAACATTTGCTTTTATGAACATGTTAATTTTTCTGCACCATGGTTTCCTTTCACTTTTCTTTTTTAATAAGACAAAAACAATTCAGAGATTTGACAGAGTATCTATATAAAGCAGAGAAGAACAAAAAGATACTGTCTTGGCACTGAGTTAATGAATTATATTTAAAAGAACCAGGAAAGATGTTGGAATAATGTGGGTGTTATTCATGGATCGTGTTTACTTTTCTTGTTTTTCTTTGCTTAGGAGTGCTATCCCAATTTGGATGCAAAAGTTTGATTTGACATTTCAATTATTAAAGATAATTTAAAAGCGGAGAGAAAATCCGTAGCTAGGAAGGGAAAATGCAATAAAAAGAAAGAAACCGTTAACATGGATGGGTTAAAAAAAGGAAACTGACAAAAATTTCTGTAATACCTGAATTTTCCAACACATTGGTCATTTATTACAAAATTCTGTGTAAGAGGCTTGAATTATTATCCTATTTTATGGAAGAGGAAAATGAAACACTAAAAATATGTATAATTTGTTTGGGGGTAAATGGTATATTATTAATGTATGGCACATAAAGTTTATATCTTTCCCTTCTTTTCTGACATTCTTCTTGCTCACCTTGACTCAGGAAGTGTTGGTTGTGGAGGAGTTACTGTCAACTGAAATTAATACTTGAAATTTATACCAATATTGGGAAAAAATCGAAAGGTAGTCATTAAAATGCAAATCCAACTGGAAGAAGTTAACCATGGAATTAAATTCATCTTGAGATTTCAATGATACCTTGATGTATTAATTTTTAAGACCATCTTTTTGTTGGGGAGAGGAGGAAATGAACATTGGACCACATAACTAGAGGGAAGAACACAAGATGGAGTGCTTGACTAAAGGCTAAAAGGTCAAATTTGCTTATTTTATTTTTCTTCTTGGTAGAGTGGCTCTGTCTAAGAGCTATGCTACCCTAGACGCCAAGACCCAATATATATGGCTTAAGAATAAAGAGTCTTCGACATACAGAAGAGTGTCATACAATTTGCATTTTCTGGGTGTCAGGAGAAAGTCCTGAGCAGGGTTATGCCCTGTCTGAAGGTGGGGCTTCTTGATTCTGCAGTAGCGAATTATTTTTTTCTTTCAATGGAGGCAACCACATCTTTATCACGTAATTTCACTTTGATAATATAGACATTTTAAAGACAAACTAATTAAAGCTTATATTTTCAAAAAGCCCTCATGGAGTATGCTATGTGTTAAGGTCAGTTAATTAATTAGTTTCCATAATTTGATAAAATGAGAGTTGAACTGGCTTTCCAATCAAAATCCTAAAAAAAAGGATTCTAAAATAATATCCTAGAACCATATACAAATCTTTATTTTGTTGTCTTTGGCCTCATTGAAATGTCAAGTACAGCAGACGTGTGCTTTGCTTCAACTTTATGGTCATGGAAACTCCTTATCCAGAAATATGTTGAAAAAATACCTATTTTTCCCCTTAAAGAATGGATATCAGAAAAATCAGAGAATTAAATTTTCAGTTATTCCACTCTTACTCCTTGCCAATATTCTTGATCTTGAAATGTACTGCTTAAAATTGAAAGCCTGTTTTGAGAGTCAAAATTTTAGGCAAGATCCTACCCAATAGAAAAAAGGAGCCTCCTTCTCAATGGGAACTAAAGTGATTTTCCTGAATCAATAATGTATGTTTCTAAGTGATGATCCTTTAGATTGGTGAAATTTGATAACCCCGAAGATAGGAAATCCTTTAAAAAGTGACATAGCTTAAGGGAATTAAAAATATTATGTACAATTATTGCATGTTCTAGAAGCAGAATTGGCTCCTATATCTTGTAGACAAATACTATTAGGAAAGAAGGGATTTTTTTTCCTTTGGGCTCGTGCTCTTTAATATTCCAAAATTCTTTCAATTTAACTGATTTCACTTATTTTTTTCATAGCAATCCAGTGAAATAAATATGAATTGACATTATCATAGATAAGGAAATTAAATTCCTCCAAAATTCACTGCTTTGATGTAAATCACCTCAAGGAGATGCTAAGAATTAGATGGCAGCTCCCGTGCATCAAATGTTTGATATACACCCCATGGCTTCAGTTCATACACTTTCTTGTCTCTGATTTATTGAGGAATAAGATATCAGTAAGCTGAAGATCAAACAAGCAGCACTGAAAATGAAGCGCCTGGAGGAAATGATACAGCCTAGAAGGTGAGCCTTGGGAGGAAATGGATTGATTAGAGTTCATCTTCTAACCAGGATCATGCCTCTGCTTCTTTGGTAATTAAACTGTGGGCTGAAAAAAATAATGCAGGGAGAAAATACCCACATGACAAAGTTCAGACTAGCATCTGTGATTTTAAATATCAATTTAAACAGTTCTAAAAAGTGTTAGCTCTAGATAACATATTGGCTTTCTCCAGAAAAGAATGCTGTCTTCCTGTGCCTGGGGAGCCGATCATCAGTCCGGCCCACTGTCAATCAACATGAATCCATCAAACAAAACGGGAAGTAAACAGGTGTCTTTAAAGTTCTATCTCTGTTTATGAATACTTTCAATACAAAATAGTTTTAATGTTGAAAATCAATAAAATAAACAAACGAATGAAATAAGGCAAGCAAGCAAATGGAAAAATCCTGAAGGAAATAGTCAGATTTTTCCACCAGAGAGTCCTCTGTCCTTTGAAATTATTCTGGCTGCCCACCTCACCTAGATGCATAAAACTGCTCTTAGCTAATGCCGTCCTTTATACATATCCGTATGCTGCTTTTTTCTTGATTACCAAAGTAAATATGCTCAGTGTACAAAAAATGGGGGAAAAAGCAGAAAACTATAAAGAAATATTTTTAAAGTACCCATGCTCTCCTAGCTCAGATATAATCAACTTTGATATTTTGTAGGATATTCTTTTGTGTATTTCTCTAGTTGTTTTTTTACAAATTGCAATGAAATGCAATACCTTTTTGTATACATTTTCATAACTATACACGTAAAAAACCCACATAAAAATATATATAGTTTGAGGGGTTTTTTTAATTTTACATGTAATGATATTATGCATATGTTTCTGTGACAGCAATATACTGTATTAATTTGTGTAGATCATTATCATTCTTTTTTGCAGTTTGTAGTGACTCTTAGAAGCCTACTTAATATCCAGTATCCCTTTTTTTCTAACAGAATACCAGTTTTATTAGAAGAAGCAATGTGCCCAGCTAAAGCAACAAAATCAACTAAATACACAGGTCCTTTTCAGATTGCATGGCCATTTGACACAATCCTGGCCAATGAGATGTAGGCAGATGTCCACTAGAAGTTCAGAAAAAGTTTGTTTTTTTAGTACAGATACTGCCCCTACTTTCTTTGTCCTTTTCTTCCTTCTTGCTGCCTAAAATATAGATGTAATGGCTGGAGCTGCAAGGGCCATGATTCCACTAGGAGGGAAAGGTTCTGTGAATCACCAACACCTTGCCCCTGACATTCCTGAACCACGTCTGCAAACTTCTACTTATAGATGAAAATCATTCATTTGCAAAGAATGAAATTGAACCCTTATCTTACACCATACACAAAAATCAACTCAAAATGGATTACTTACTTAAATGTAAGACCTGAAATCATAAAATGACTAGAAGAAAACAGTGAAAAAGCTTCTTGACGTTGGTCTTGGCAGTGATCTTTTGGAATTGATACCAAAAGCACAAGCAACAAAAGCAAAAATAAACAACCGGGACTCCATCAAACTAAAATGCTTCTGCACTGCAAAGGAAACCATCAACAAAATGAAAAGGCAACTTACTGAATGGGAGAAAATATTCGCAAATCATGTATCTGATAAAGGGTTAATATCCAAAATATATAAGAAACCCACATAACTCAAGAGCAAAAACCAAAAAATTCGATTAAAAAGTGGGCAGAGGACCTGAATAGACATTTTTCCAAAGAAGACGTACAAATGGTTAACAGGTACGTGAAAAAGTCCTCAACATCACTAATCATCAGGGTAATGCAAATCAAAATCATAATGAACTATCACCTCACACCTGTTAGAATGGCTGTTATCAAGAAATCAAAAGACAAGTGTTGGCAAGAGTGTGGAGAAAAGGAAACCCTTGTGCACTGTTGATGGGAACGTAAATTGGTAATCCATTATGGAAAACAGTATGGAGTTTCCTCAAAAAATTAAAAATATTACTACCATTTGATTTGGCAATCCTACTTCTGCAATTTTATCCAAAGGGAGTAAAATCACTATCTTGAGGAGATATTTGCACCCCCATGTTCATTGAAGTATTATTCACAATAGCCAAGATATGGAAACAGCCTAAGTGCCCATCGATGGATGAATGGATAAAGAAAATGTGATAGATAGATATATAGATATAGATATAGATATAGAGAGAGATACACACACACAATGCAATATTATCCAGCCATAAATAAAGAAGGAAATCCTGCCATTTGCAACCACATGGATGAACCTAAAGGACATTATGCTAAGTGAAATAAGCCAGACACTAAAAGACAAATACTGCATGGTCTCACTTACGTGTGAAACCTAAAAAAGTTGAACTCAATAGTAACAGAAAGTAGAAGGTAACATATATTACCAGATTTTGGGGGGTGGGGAAAAGGGGAGATGTTGATCAAAGGGTACAAATTTTCAGTTGTAAGATGAATAAGTTCTGGAAACCTATAGTACAGCATGGTGATTGTAGTTAATGTATCGTATATTTGAAATTTGCTGAAAGAGTAGATCTCAAGTATTCTCACAAAAAAGGGTATTTGTGAGGCGAAGGATATGTTAATTAGCTTGATTGTGATAATCATTTCACAATGTATACATATATCAAAACATCACAGTATATACCTTAAATATATACAATTTTTATTTATCAATCATACCTCAATAAAGTTGGAACAAGAAAAACCCTAATTAGCTTAAGCCACTGCTTACTTATAATGGTTACTCACAACTGAATGCAACTCTTATAATATGAGTAATAGTTAATAAAAATGGAAACACCATATTTTAATGCAACATGTGTAATATTTAATAAATATTAGGCTGCACTATTTAATAAATATGGATGCATCATAAATTATTTAACCATTCAAAAAGTAAAGGACTTTTAAAATATTTTCAATCTTTCACTATTACAACAATGATACAATGGGCATATTTGTACATATCCTTGCCAGTCAACTTTTCTACATATTTTCCATATCTTTACCATTTTGCACTGTTGTTGTTTGTTGGTAATCTTTTTGTTCAATTTGCCATCTCACTAATTCATATTTTGTCCAGATTTCTTTTTATTTTTAGCTCATTATTTTGTGTGTTTTTAAATTTCAGCTTTGATGAGTCTATATGTATGTATGTGTATCTACATATATTAACTATTTTACATATATTATATAAATATTTAAACTATATGAAATAGATACTATATTAACTATGTGTTAGTTAGAATTACGTATATTTTATCTCTAAGCACCAAAATAGCTTATTTTAGAGAAGCATATTTCTTTTATTATGGATAAGAAAGATTCTGAGGATATTAATTATATTTATTTCAAGTTTTATTCTGTTTTTCTCTACTATGTCTATTTAATTGTGATGTTAATTTTCTTATAATTTAGGTTTGGTAGTTCCAACCCCCTCAACCCCCACAGATCTTTAAGTTTTTTTCTGAATATCTGAAAATTCTTAGGAAACTCTAGACTGCAGTTTGAAAGGCAGGGAGCATTTCTTTGGTATACATGACAGTCTCTGAAGGCTTTGCAGTTAATGTAGGTTCTTGCCACTGTAGACTCATCTTCGTTGTGGGTATGTGGTAGGAGTACCTGGAGGCAGGCATATCTTGTGATCACGCGACTTATCTTCAGGATATTGGCTCCTTGAAGCTTCTTTGTGATTGCGAGGTGTCTGGGACGCTTCTCGGATTCATTGGCCCAGTCTGCGAGTGTCTAGTGTGAAAATGTCCACCTCATAGAGTTGTGCTCTTTGATTTATTGGAGGGAGGGGTAGAGTGGGGCATTCTCAGAGTCAGTTGTTCAGACAGTAGAGAAATTCGTTCAGCCAAAATGTGCATTTCCCTCATTACCACTGGAGTTAATTATCTTTTCATATGATTCATTGGCCACTAGTATCTACATTTATGAATCACATGTTTATATTCTTTACCCATATCCCACTGTGTGTGTGTTGTCTTTGTTTTTTAAATGATTTAAGGAAATTTTGTCTATTTTATATGTTAAAAATATTTCTTACCAGTGTATCATTTGCATTTCACAAGTCATTTGTTTTTTACCATTCAGAAGTTTTAAATTTTATTGTAATTAAATGTGTCAGTTGTTTCCCTTCTGGCTTTTTCCCTTTCTAACTTTTGCCTTTTGAAAATGTTTAAGAAAGATTTCTTTCCTTCAACTAAGGTTATATACATGTAGTTGCATATCCTTATCTCTGATACCTTCTATTTAAAAATTTAAGTCCTAATAAGTCATGGGGCTATAATGTACATGGTGACTACAGTTATTAATACCATATTGCACATTTGAAAGTTGCTAAGAGAGTAAATCTTAAAAGTTTTCATCACAAGAAAAAAATTTATAACTATATATGGTGATGGATGTTAACTAGACTTATCATGGTGATCATTTCACAATATATACAAATATCAAATTATGTTGTACACCTGAAACTAATATAATGTTATACGTCAATTTTACCTCAATAAAATAATAAATAAAAATTTAGGTCTTTAATCTTCCTGGAATTTAATTTGATAAATGGAGTAACAAAGGAAACATGTTGAACATTTCATTTTTTGTAGTTGCCCAAACTTTTGTTTTGGTAGTTGCCCAAACTTTTTTTTTCCAGTTTTATTGAGAAATAATTGACATACATCAATATATAAGTTTAACGTGTACAGTCTTAAGGTATATTGTGAAATGATTACCACAATAGGTTTAATTAACATCCATTGTCTCATAGATACATTAAAAAAAAAGGAAAAAAAATTTCTCCTTGTGATGAGAACTCCTAAGATCCTCTCTCTTAACTTTGCTGTATGGTATATCATACAGCAGTGTTTACTATAGTCATCATTTTGTACATTACATCCCTAGGAATTATTTATCTTATAACTAGAAGTTTATACCTTTTGACCACCTTCCTCCAATTCACCCTCCCCCCACCCCACCTCTGATAACCACGAATCTGATCTCTTTTTCTATGAGTTTGGTGTGTTTTGGGGGTGTTTTTTAGATTCCACATATAAGTGAGATCATACAGTATTTGTTTTTCTCTGTCTATTTCACTTAGCATAATGCCTTCAAGTTTCATCCACGTTGTTGCAAATGGTAGGATTTCCTCATTTTTTTATGCCTGAATAATATTCCACATATATACCACAATTTCTTTATCCATTTGTCCATCAATGGGCCATTAGATTGTTTCCATGTCTTGGCTATTGTGAATAATGCTGCTATGAACATGGGGGTGCAGATATCTTTTCAAGTTAGTGCCAAACTTTCTTTATTGATTAGTCCATAATTTTCCCAATGTCTTCTAGTGTCATCTCTATCACAAATCAAGTTTCCATATAATCACGAATATTAATATTTTGGATTGGGCAATTCTATTTTGTTTACTTATTATTTAAGCTTCAAAAATTCTTCAATTTTGTAATTTTCTGTATAGAAATTTTGTACTTTTCCTTAGTTTTATTCCTTAATATTCAAATTTTTGTGGCTATGTTGAATAGCTTCATTTAAAATTTTTTATTTTCTTATGTTTGTTGCTGACATACAGAAATGTAGTTGATTTTGTAAATTGATCTTTTGTCCTGCAAATTTCCTAAAATCACATTAATTCTAATAATTTATCACCACTTATTAATTCTAATAATTTATCTTTAGCTTCTTTTTGGATTTCTGAATATTCAGTTGAATTGCCTATATATGATAACAGTTTTATCTCTTCCTTCCTAATCCTTTTACATTTCATTTTTTCCTGCCTTATTAAACTAACTGGGACCACTAGTACAACAATGAGCAACGATGACATTGGGCATCCTTGTCTCATTCCCAACCTCCCAGGGAAAACTTTCAACATTCACTATTTTGAATGGTGTTTTCTATAGATATTTGGATAGATATCATTTATCTGACTAAAGAAGTCTCCTTTATATTTTAGTTTACTGAATATATACATTAGAATATATAATACATTGGAGTGAATGTTGAGGAAATGTTTTTTCTGCATCTACGAGGATGGTAAATAAGATATTTTTCCTTGATTCTGGTAATGCATATGAATACATTGATTGACTTTAGGGTAGTAAGTCAACCTTGCATTTTTTGAATAAATCCTACTTTGTCATTGGGTCCTGACAGGAAAGCGATGACCCAATGAAATTATTTTGAAGATAGTTTAGCAAAAGGGTGATTTAAAAGTATGTGGACTAGAAAATGAAGAAACCGTAAGAAATATAAAGTGGAATCCTCTTAGTGTCCCTGGGCGTGAGGGTTGGGAGTGGTTACCAGAACCAGAAGAGAGAGAGCTAAGTTGAAAGGGATGCCTGACAGGATCTGGAGGAATTCACAAACCAGCCTTAGTCTCCTTCTTTCTTCTAATCTCTGACTAGTGCTTACCATTGGCCAAACCCAGATGAAAGCTTAAGGAAAGAAAAGTTCATTGATGCAGGTTATTCTCCCCTTGTACCAAGTAGGGTGAATCTGAAAGAGCAACAAAGTATGTCAAGTATGATCATGCGTTGATCTTTCGTTTATTTCTGGATTCAGTTTTTGCGTTTACATTCAGGAGTGAAATTGGCCTTGAGATTTCCTTTCTTACAATTCCCTTTATGCTAGCCTTATAAAATAGATTGGGATTTTAAATATTTTTCAAATGTCTCAAAAAGTGTTCTTAAAATTGGCATTATTTCTACCTTAAAATTTTGCTCTAATTGACTGGTAGAGACATCTGTATTGGTTATATCTTCTCTTTTTTTCATATTGATCTAAACAAGGACTTATCAATTTTATTAATCCTATCAAAGAACCAACTTTAGCCTTAGCTAACTCTCTCTATTTTTTATTTTTGTATTTCATTAATCTCTACTCATTATTTTCTTCCTTGTACTTTATTGAGACTTAGTCTTCTGTTCCTTTTCCATCATGTTGAAAAAGATGCATGGCTCATTGGGTTTGAGTTTTATTCCTTTTCCAATATGCATATAAGTATGTAAATTTCCTGCCTCATCCACATCCCCTAAGTTTTGATACATAAGATTTTTTTTTTTTTTTTTGGTGAGGAAGACCAGCCCTGAGCTAACATCCGTTGCTAATCCTCCTCTTTTTGCTGAGGAAGACTGGCCCTGGGCTAACATCTGTGCCCATCTTCCTCCACTTTTTATATGGGACGCCGCCACGGCATGGCTGACAGGCAGTGTGTCGGCGGGCGCCCGGGATCCGAACTTGCGAACCCCGGGCTGCCAAGCGCGGACTAAACCGCTGCGCCACCGGGCCGGCCCCGATACATAAGATTTTTATAATACTCTACATACCATTTGGTTCAAAATATTTTTTCGTTTTCATTCTTTAACTCATAGATTATTTAGAAGTCTATTTCTTCTTCATTTCCAAACATATGGACTTTTTTTTCTTTCTTTTAAAACACTTTTTGGTTTGTTTTTTGATTCCTTGCTTAACTACACTCTGGTCAGAGAACATATGTATGAAATATGTCTGATTTCACCCCTTTGAAATTTGTTGAGCTGTGCCTTCTGACCTGGAATATAGTGTTTTTTTCTCAACATTCTATGTGTGCTTGAAAAAATGTTTATTCTATAGTTTGTGTTTACAAGATTCTATATGTCCACTCAATCAATTTTGTTTATTGTATTCAAATTTTCTATATTCTTAACACTTTTTCTTGGTCTATCAATTACTGAGAAAAGTGTGCTTCGCCTTCAGGTATAAGAAATGTCTCACTGTGACTGTGGATTTGTTTATTTCTCCTTATAGTTTGATCAATAAAATGTATGATTTTCTTTAGCTTTTCCTAATTTATTGGTATAAAATTGTGTATATTATTCTGTAATTTCCTTGAATTCAAATGGCGAGGGTAAGGAATGCTTTTACTTAAATACACAAGAACAGAATTGCATGTGCTCATAATATACACATGTGGTGTTAAAATCACAGTCTTGTTCCTTTAGAGGAAGAAGCATTGAAACAGCCATTATTAATGTCTTTTACTGAAACGTTGCCAGCGTTTCTTCCATCCTCGTACATATCCTTTTACAAATGATTAAGCAATTAATTACTCTCCCTTAACCTCTCTGCTAAGCTAAATGCCTCTCTGCTAAGCTAAATGCCACATTGATTGAGAGGCTTTGAATTGATTTATGCTATTTTCTCAGTCAGCTCATATGTGGTTCTTATAATATGGTGTGTTCTTTTTGGCATTTTACTTACCTATTAGAAAGGTCATAAAGGTGGGAAAGACTGATGGAGTTTGAGGCTTTTGGTCATTGTGTCTTTGTGAAGTCTTGACCCATATTGTCATGGAGCATAATTAATGTTTCCTGTGATTTATGATTTCCACTGCTAGGAAACTGCAAGAATTACTCTTACCTGCTAGCACTCTCTTTCTCTGTCTGTAGATATGTTGAACAAGAAATGTAGCTTTTGTTCATAAATTCCATCTTTTGAGATTGCTTGTAGTATTTCGGTTGCTACATAACAAAACATATGTTATACTTATGAAATCGTACCAGCTTGCTACAAAGCCAAATTTGAATACTTGCTGTCTCATTGTATGTCTGAGGGGCATCGAACTGGGACAGCTTCAGCTTTTGACCTTTGGAGAAGAAAGCTGTTCTAATAATTAACTCTTTTTGCATAACTGCAGTCAGAAAGGGACCTTCTTCACTGCACTGCCACCGGATATTAAGCTGGAAAGCATGAAAATAGCCTTGTGAACACCTGGGCTCATCAGAGTGAAGCAAGAGACCAAGACTGCCAAGAATGGAGGACACTTGTACTCACCAACACAAAAGAGATGGCTTTGATGTTGAGAGAACATTGCTGAGCATAGGAATGACAGATCTGTGGGAAAACTGTTGACAAAGCAATAACTATTATCCTTGAACTATTTAATCCACCAGAACAATTTTATGATTGCTTTGTCCTTAATCATTTTAAATGACTCATAACCCTGTTGAAGAGAAGTAAGATCATCTGGCTATTATAAACTTATATAAAAGTATTTACTCGAAGGCAATGAGGTTGCATGCCAAATAAGACTATGTGATAAAAATGCACTTATGTACTCTCTCCTATAATGCCATTCAGAGACCTTCTGGAAGAGTACACTGTAATATTCAGGTACCCTGAAGGAAATGAACAATGAATATTTTGTCATTAGGGAAATTTAGCCTCCTGTGAGGCAACTTTAAAAAAAATGATTAGTCCTGGATCTTGCCATCAGAATTATCTTCCTAAAATATATTAGGTTATACTATTTTACTACAGTATTCATTTAGTTGCCTAAAAAATTAAGTTCAAAAGTTTTAATTTGGCAGTCAAGGTTCTTTATGATATGACTGCAAGTTACCTCTCCAGCCAAATTCCTCATTACTCCAATCTGTATTCTGATCTAGCATTCTGTTGTATGTTCTGTTTCCCAGTCATGTCAGATAATTCCATATCTGCTTATACTGGCTATACTGATCTCTCACTCTGTGATGCTTTCCCCATGTTCACTTACAGTGAAAAATGAAGGCATTTCTCAAACGAAACATTCTCTTTTAAACCTTCCTGATTCTCACAATTAAGAATGCATTTTTTCTTGCTCTATGCTCTCACAGCACAATGCTTGTATTTCCATTTGGTGCTTATTTCACTGTCTCTCACAAAGATTTGAAAGTCATTGTGGGCAGGGTCCACGAGTAATTGATCTTGTATTCCCAAAGCTCAGCAATAACTAGCATTTATTTATTGGCCAGTCTGTGCAGGATGCTATTTGCTTGGGATATAAATATGAAAAGACACTGTCCCCTGCATGTATTAGTTGCTTATTAAATATACATTGATAAGGAAAGAGTCAGTTCTCTGTTACCATCATCATAAATAGTATATGGTTCTAGAATATCTGATAAACAGAATGAGAGAAGATATTTTAAAATACCATTTGGGAGTTCTTGTGAAGAAAATAAGTGCGGCTGGGATATTTCAAGATGGAAGAGCCTTGGATCACTAATTTAGAGATTCCCTATAGCTGTTTTATAACATAATTTAACAAGTAAAATTATCTTCCCATTTGGCCTGAGTCCTTTTTTTTCTTTTCCTTCTTTTTTTATTGCAGTAACATTGATTTATAAAATTATATAAATTTTGGGTATACATCATTATATTTCGATTTCTGTGTAGATTGCGTCATGTTCACCACCCAAAGACTAATTACAATCCATCACCATACACATGTGCCTCCTCCCTCCCCCCCTTCCCCTCTGGTAACCAACAATCCAATCTCTGTCTCTATGTGTGTGTTTGTTTGTTCTTCCTATCTTCTATTTATGAGTGAGATCATACAGTATTTGACTTTCTCCATCTGACTTATTTTGCTTAGCATAATACGCTCAAGGTCCATCCATGTTGCCACAAAAGGCCAGATTTCATCCTTTTTCATGGCTCAGTAGTATTCCATTGTGTTTATATACCACATCTTCTTTATCTATTTGTCCCTTGATGGGCACCTAGTTTGCTTCCAAGTCTTGGCTATTGTGAATAATGCTACAATGAACATAGGGGTGCATATATCTTTACACATTCATGTTTTCATGTTCTTTGGATAAATATCCAACAGTGGAATAGCTGGATCATATGGTAGTTCTATGCTTAATTTTTTGAAGAATCTCCATACTATTTTCCATAGGAGCTGCACCAGTTTGCACTCCTAACAGCAGTGTATGAGAGTTCCCTTTTCTCCACATCCTCTCCAACACTTGTTATTTCCTGTCTTGTTAATTATAGCCATTATGATGGGCATGAGGTGATATCTCATTGTAGTTTTGATTTGCATTTCCCTAATAATTAGTGATGTTGAACATCTTTTCATGTACCTGTTGACTATCTGTATATCTTCTTTGGAAAAATGTTCAGATCTTTTGCCCGTTTTTTAATTGCATTGTTAGTTTTTTTGTTGTTGAGATATATGAGTTCTTTATATATTTTGGATATTAACCCCTTATCAGATATATGGTTTGCAAATATCTTCTCCCAATTGTTAGGTTGTCTTTTTGTTTTGTTGATGGTTTCCTTTGCTGTGCAGAAGCTTTTTAGTTTGATGTAGTCCCATTTGTTTATTTTTTCTATTGTTTCCCCTGCCCGGTCAGACATGGCACTTGAAAATATGCTGCTAAGACTGATGTCAAAGAGTGTACTGCCTATGTTTTCTTCTAGAAGTTTCATGGTTTCAGGTATTAAATTCAAGGCTTTAATCCATTTCGAGTTAATTTTTGTGTGTGGTGTAAGATAATGATCTACTTTCATTCTTTTGCATGTGGCTGTCCAGTTTTCCCAACACCATTTATTAAAGAAACTTTCCTTTCTCCATTGTACGTTCTCAGCTCCCTTGTCGAAAATTAGCTGTCCATAGATGTGTGGGTTTATTTCTGGGCTCTCAGTTATGTTCCATTGATCTGTGTGTCTGTTTTTGTGCCAGTACCATGCTGTTTTGATTACTATTGCTTTTTAGTATATTTTGAAATCTGGGAGTGTGATACCTCCATCTTTGTTCTTTTTTCTCAGGATTCCTTTGGCTATTTGGGGTCTTTTGTTGTTCCATATACATTTTAGGATTCTTTGTTCTATTTCTGTGAAAAATGTCATTGGAACTTTGACAGGGATTGCATTGAATCTGTAGATTGCTTTAGGAAGTATGGACATTTTAACTATGTTAATTCTTCCAATCCAAGAGCATGGAATATCTTTCCATTTTTTTGTGTCTTCTTCAATTTCTTCCAACAATGTTTTTTAGTTTTCAGTGTACAGGTCTTTCACCTCTTTGGTTAAATTTATTCCTAGGTATTTTATTCCTTTTGTTGCAATTGTAAATGTGATTGTATTCTTAATTTCTCTTTCTGCTACTTCATTGTTAGTGTATAGAAACACAACTGATTTTTGTATGTTGATTTTTTTATCCTGCAACTTTACCATATTCATTTATTATTTCTAAAAGTTTTTTGGTGGATTCTTTAGGGTTTTCCATATATAAAATCATGTCATTGCAAATAATGGCAGTTTCACTTCTTCCGTTCCAATTTGGATCCCTTTCATTTGTTTTCTTGCCTGATTGCTCTGGCTAAGACTTCCAATTCTATATTAAATAAGAGTGGTGAAAGTGGGCATCCTTATCTGGTTCCTGTTCTTAGAGGGATAGCTTTCAGTTTTTATCCATTGAAAATGATATTAGCTGTGAGTTTATCATATATGGCCTTTATTATGTTGAGGTACTTTTCTTCTATACCCAGAGTTTTTATCATAAATGGATGCTGTATCTTGTCTAATGCATCTATTGAGATGATCATGTGATTTTTATTCTTCATTTTATTAATGTGGTGTGTCACGTTGATTGATTTGCAGATGTTGAACCATCCCTGCATCCTGGAATAAATCCCACTTGATTATGGGGTATGGTATATTGTTATATTCAATTTGCTAGTATTTTGTTAAGGACTTTTGCATCAATATTCCTCAGTTATATTGGCCTGTAATTTTCTTTTTTTGTGTTGTCCTTGTCTGGTTTTGGTATCAAGGTAATGTTGGCTTTGTAGAATGAGTTAGGCAGCTTCCCCTCCTCTCCAATTTTTTGGAAGAGTTTGACAAGGATAGGTGTTAAATCTTCTTTGAATATTTGGTAGAATTCACCTGGGAAGCCATCTGGTCCTGGACTTTTGATTTGGGGCAGGTTTTTGTTTACTGTTTCGATCTCCTTACTGCTGAGTAGTCTATTCAAATCTTCTGTTTTGTCTTGATTTAGTCTTAGAAGGTTGTATGATTCTAAGAATTTATCCATTTCTTTCTAGATTATCCAATTTGTTGGCATATATCTTTTCACAACATTCTCTTATAATCTTTTGTATTTCTGAGGTGTCCATTATAATTTCTCCTCTTTCATTTCTGATTTTACTTGTTTAAGCCTTCTCTCTTTTTCTCTTGGTAAGTCTGGCTAAAGGTTTGTCAATTTTCTTTATCTTTTCAAAGAACCAGCTCTTAGTTTCATTGATTTTTTTCTATTGTTTTCTTGGTCTCTATTTTGTATATTTCTGCTCTGATTTTTATTATTTCCTTCCTTCTACTGATTTGGGGCTTTGTTCTTCTTTTTCACATTTCTTTAGGTGCACTGATTGTTTGTTTGAGATATTTCTTGTTTGTTGAGGTCGACCTGTATTGCTATCAACTTCCCGCTTTTGTTGTATCCCATAAATTTTGACATGTATTTTCATTTTCATTTGTCTTCAGGTATTTTTTGATTTCTTCATTGACCCAATCATTGTTCAGTAGCATTTTGTTTAATTTCCACATATTTGTCACTTTTCTGATTTTCTTCCTGTAGTTGATTTCTAGTTTCATATTGTTGTGGTCAGAAAAGATGCTTGGTATCATTTCAATCTTCTTAAATTTCTTGAGACTTGTATTGTGGTCTAATACGTGATCTATCCTGGAGAATGTTCCATGTGCATTTGAAAAGAATGTGTATTTTGCAGTTTTGGGATGGAATGTTCTGTATATATCTACTAAGTCTATTGAGTCTAATATGTCATTTAAGGTTAATGTTTCCTCATTGATCTTCTGTTTGGATGATCTATCCATTGGTGTAAGTGGAGTGTTAAAGTCCTCTACTATTATTGTGTTACTGTCTATTTCTCCTTTTATGTCTGTTAATAGTTGCTTTATATATTTAGGTGCTCCTATGTTGGGTGTGTAGATACTTACAAGTGTTATATCCTCTTGTTGGATTGTTCCTTTTATCATTATGTAGTGCCCTTCTTTGTCTCTTGTTACAGTTTTTGTTTTAAAGTCTATTTTGTCTGATATAGTATTGCTACCCCAGCTTTCCTTTCATTGCCGTTTGCACTGAGTATCTGTTTCCATCCCTTCACTTTCAGTTTGTGAGTGACTTCAGATCTGAAGTGTATCTCTTGTATGTGGCATATATATGGATCTTGTTTTTTTATCCACTTGGCCACTCTATGCCTTTTGATTGGCACATTTATTCCATTGACATTTAAAGTAGCTATTGATAAGAATGTACTTATTGTCATTTTGTTACTTTTTTTCTGGGTGTTTCAGTAGTTCTTCTCTGTTGCTTTCTTCTTCTCTTGCTCTCTTCCCTTGTGGTTTGATGGCTTTCTTTAGTATTATATTTGGGTTTCTGTATCTTAATTTTTTGTGTTTTTATTATAGGTTTCTGGTGTGATTACCATGAGGTTCATGTATAACAACCTATGTATATAGCAATCGATATTAAGTTGATGGTCTCTTAAGTTTGCTCTCTTGCTAAAAGCTCGACTCTTTTACTCCCCTCCTCCCACATTTTATGTTTTTGATATCATAACTAATGCTGTGTGTGTGTGTATGTATCCGTTACCCTCTTATCATGGAAATAGATAATTTAGTACTTTTTTCTTTTGACCTTGATATTAGCTTCATAGGTGGTTGATCTGCTATCTTTACTGTATATTTGCCTTTACCAGTGATTTTATCTCTTTTCTTTTTATAATTTTCATATTCCTATTTGTGGTCTTCTTTTCCACTTAAATAAGTCTCTTTAGCATTTCTTATAAGGCTAGTTTCTTGGAGATAAATTCCTTTACTTTTTACTTATCTGGGAAACTCTTTATCTCTCCTTCCATTCTGAATGATAACCTTGCCAGGTAGAGTATTCTTGGCTGTAGGTTTTTTCCTTTTAGCATTTTACATATATCATACCACTCTCTTCTAGCGTTTCTGCTGAGAAGTCAGCTGATAGCCTTATGGGATTTCCTTTTATGTAGCTTGTTGCCTTTCTCTTGCAGCTTTTAGGATTCTCTCTTTATCTTTAATTCTTGACATTTTAATTATAATGTGTCTTGGCATGGGCCTTTTTGGGTTTATCTTGTTTGGTGCTGTCTGTGCTTCCCGTACCTGGATGTCTGTTTCCTTCCTTAGGTTAGGAAAGTTTTCAGCTATTATTTCTTCAAATAGTTTCTCTGCCCCTTTGCCTCTCTCTTCTCCTACTGGGACACCTATAATAAAGATGTTAGTGTGCTTGATGTCATCCCAAATATCCCTTAGACTGTCCTCATTCCTTTAATTCTTTTTTTCTTTTATCTGTTTAGTTTGGGTGATTTCCTCTAGTCTTTTGTCCAACTCGCTGATCCGTTCTTCTGTGTCATCTACTATGCTGTTGAGTCCCTCTAGTGAATTTTTCATTTCCAGTATTGTATTTTTCCTTTCTGATTGGCTCTTTTTTATATTTTCCAATTCTTTGTTGAAGTTCTCACTGAGTTCATTCATTCTTCTCCCAAAATCAGTGAGCATCTTTATGACTATTAGTTTGTACTCTTTATCAGGTAGATTGCATATCTCTGTTTCATTTAGTTCTTTTTCTGGGGTTTTTCCTTTTCCCTTACTTGGAAGTATTCCTTTATCTCCTCATTTTGCCTCTTTCTCTGTGCTTATATCTGTGTATTAGGTAGGTCAGCTACATCTCCTGATCTTGGAGAGGTGGCCTTATGTAAGAGATGCCTTATGAGGTCCAGCAGTGTGTTTCCCTCTCATCACCAGTTCCAAATGTTCCAGGAGTGTCCTCTGGGTGGGCTACATGTGTCCTTGTGTTGTGGCAGGGTTTCTCTTGCTGCAGGTGTCCAGGGAGGCTAGACTATCCCTCTAGCCAGCTGCTTGTAATGCTCAGCTGCATGTGGCTACTATGGTCTGTTCAGTCACTTTATCAGGCTTGGGGAGCCCCAGCACAGTTGGCTGCAAGGTCTAATAGCATATTCCTGTTGCAGTTTTTCTGTTAAGTGAGTAGGCCCCCAGTGACTGGTTGCTAAGCTCAGGGGCTTACAACAGTGTAGGCCTCTGGCCTGCAGGGCCATTGTCAGCTCTCTCAGTATTGCAGCTGAGTGTGCTGGCCCCAGGCATGGGAGCACCCAGTTGTTTCAGGCTTTGGAAGATGGGCCAATCCCCTATGTGGCTGTTTGCAAAGCACAAGTCTGCTGCAGCTCACAAGCCCCACCACCCACAAAGCCACAAACCCCCTCAACACAGTCCTGCCCTGTGCGTGTGCTGTGACCCACTGAAGCAGACCCAGTTGCCCAGCTGCAAAGGCTCCAGGCACCTAGCCTATGCAAGCCCACCAGTTGCCTGAGGGCTTGCTGTTGGGTGAGACCAGTCCGTAGAGTGGGCTGCCTGCCCTGGCTGAGCTGGATTAAATGCTCTAGTGGGTGGGGCATACCCTGCACTATCAGGCCAGAGGAAGAACTCCAATAGCATCTGCCAGCATCTGTCTGCACATCTGTACTAAGGCACAATAATGGCTTTCACCAATGTCTCGGTCCCTGGGGAGGTCTCCCCTCTCACTGAGATGTACCCAGAGCCTATCAAGTAAGTCTCTTTTCACCAAAGGACTGTGCATCTTTCTTTCTGGTGATGGTAGGTTGCTTTCTGAAACAGGCGAATTTGAGCATGGGCCCTTTAAGAGCAGGCTTTTTTTCCCCTGTGTCTGTTATCTCTTCTGGGGGTATTCCCCATTGTAGTTAATAGCCAGCAGAGCCAGATATTAAGACACTTGTCTTGATTGTACTGAATCCAAAAACTGCTTATTGTGGTAACACTCCCCCACTCAGATCCCCCACTCTGCCAGGGAAGGCTTTGTACCTTGAGATTGCTCCCAGCCAGCCATGAAGTGCCACAGCTCGAAGGTGGCTTTTTCTCTCTAGAGAGGAATTTCTGCCTCTTCCACCTCCGTCAGCACTGTCCTTTGTTGTGGGTATTCTTTTTATTCAGTTTTCAGTTCTCTCTCATGGGTAATTGTTCCAAGAGTAGTTGTAAATTTGTTGTGTCCATGGAAGGAGGTGAGTTTAGAATCTGCCTATCCTGCCATCTTGACACCATCTAAAAATCTCATTTGGCCTGAGTCTTGAAGGACAGAACTTGAAGACTTCTCTCCATGAATGGCTGGATCTTATTAATCCCATACATAGTATGTGGGAGGATTTATAGATCTTTGCATCTGTAGAATTTTTCTTTTTCTTTTTGGTGAGGAAATTTCTCCCTGAGCTAACATCTGTGCCAATCCTCCTCCATTTTTTTGTATGGGTACACCTCCGTAGCATGGCTGGTGAGTGAAGGGATCCACACCCCGGATCCAAACCCGTGAACCCGGACTGCTGAAACAGAGCACATGGAACTTTAAACACTCAGCCACGGGGCCAGGCCCTAGAATTTTTTTTTTAAACTGAGATTGTGATCACTATTTACATTTTCCTGAAAGGGAATCCTCCACTGAAGAAGCTGCCTGAAATATATGAGATTGTAAATTTCAGTGCTAAATATGCTTGAGAAGTTAGTTTGGGAATATAGCGTTGAAAGCTTTACTAAGGAATTTGGATTTTCAATCAACAGTAGCAAAACACTGAAAGTTCTAGGTAGTTGAATGACTTAATGTCCGTTGTATGCAAGGCATATTAATGTGCCAAAATAAAGATTAGCTGCACAAGTAAGTGAATGGAGGATCAGGGACCAGATATGAGTACAGTTTTATAGTTGGCAATAGATGATGACAACCATAGTGAGAGCTACTTTGGAAATAAAACAGAGAGCACACTGTTGGAACCATTGTGGAGGATTAATAATATAATCTAGTGATTGGTGAAAGACTTGGGAAGGGGACTATAATAAAAATGACAAGTCTGAGTGCCGCAGAGTAACTTGAGAGGGAACACAGGAGGAGGAAAATAATTAGAGAATAGGAGTTTATCAGTCAGGATGACCTAGGTTTCATTGTTAACCTTCAAATCTCAGTGGACTAAAATAGCAAAACTGTATTTCTTGCTGTTGCTACATGCCTATTTTGGCCTGGCTGGAGTTTCTGCTCCACATCTTCCTCATGCTGAGGACTCAGGCTGACAGATCAGCCACTATCTGGAAAGTTGTCAGTTGCCGTAGCAGAGGGAAAGACAGTGTAGGTGGGTCTTGCACCAGCAAGTAAATATTCCAGCCTGGAGCTGACACATGTCACTTCCACTCAGAACTCAGTGACCAGGCTAGTCGCAAACACCAGGAGACTGGCTGCAAGTTGAGTATTCCAGGTGGTCAGAAGGAAAGGAAGATGGGAGAGGAATGTCAGTGAGAAGCTTGTTAGTCAGGTTTCCTGAGAAGCAGACCCCATGATAGGATTAAACAAAGGATTTTGTTGGGGCAAATAGCTGTGAGAGAATGTGGGAGGGAGGCTGAGAGAGCCATCAGACTGTAATGCAAGTCTTTCCCTGAGTGAAGGAGAGAGGGAAAGGGAGGTCTAAGGAAAGCTCTCAAGACTATCAGGGAGTCCTAGAGTTAGTCAGTTGTCAGAGGAATCCTGTGTTTCTGAGAAACAGCCTGTCCTAGTATCCCTGTCATGTTCAATCATTGGTTGATAGCAGCCCATGGGAAGTGCTGCTTCAGTACAAATGCAGCCATGGAATTCAGAGCACAGCAGCTCAGGCCCTTGGTCAGTTGGAGGTCTGCAGATGGCACATTCTCGCAGTAGCCCAGTAGCACTAATGGCTATCTCTGGAAGTGATAGAGTTTAATTTATGCATATATGACCTGAAATTCTGAAGCAGGGAATGTAGATCAGAGCAGTATAAGGTGGCAGCTTTACTGTGGCGATGTCCACAATAAAACAGAAAGAAAGACAATGAGATTTGCAGCTTAGACAAAAACTCTCAGGTACTAATTTGAGAGCTGTAAGGATAGAAGTAGTGATTGAATTAGTGAAAAATGGATTCACAATAGCAAGGAAAAAAGTTGCATATATCCCTGAATATGAAATGAGCCTGAATGCACTAGTGTTCCCTTGCACAAGATGATCACATACCTGGAGGATGGAGGGACATCTTAGATAGTTGGTCACATGCCTGTTTAACAGGTCTAAGCAGAAAAGTTGAAATTGGACTTCCAGATTCACAGGGGCTGAGGAGGGAGTAAGAGGCCACCAGAAAAGAGTACATTCATCCAGGTCATAGGGATTGCAAATGAGAGACTACCAGCAATGAGGATGTTCTCCAAGTACCCAAAGTGAAGCCCCCAGAAAGAAAACATCAACTTTAACCCCTCTCAGGTAAAGCTGTCTTCTCATGATGCCAGCCAAATGGATATTCCCTCCTCATTCCCCCTTGCCTCTCCTCTGTTTTGAGCTTGGTGGATGAGAAACTGCAATTACCAAGTTGAGGGAGGAAAGGTACAAATCATAAAGTGGAGTAGGGAGGAGAGGCATAGACCTTCCTTCTCCTGCTTTCTGTCTGCCAAAGCCTCCAGCTGGAGGAGGAGAGATTTAATCTTGAATGAAGCTAGAAGTTTTATTATATTGGATTGGACATTTCCAATTCCAAATTGGAATCTTGTCTCTTGGAGTAACCCCAATACTTTCTAGTACCTAAAAGTGACCTTAAAAGCCATGCAATCTGTCTGAGTTTTTATTTAAGGACAGGGTTAGAACTGGCCTCATTGAACAAATTTTACACTAACATTGGGACACAAAACTAAACTTGTCTTCTTATTATATCTTATTAGTTCTGCTTATTTTATAAATCTGTTAAATGAGAAAGGCATTCTAAATAAAATCTGATGACTGGGACAGCCATGATTGCAATTTTCTAAATTTTACAAGAAGGCACAGTGTCTCAAATGCCTATTTCAAAGTAAGGAGACAGTATGCATAAGTGCCTTTTCTTTCCAGATTTGGTAATTAAATATTGCCATATATAATTGTTTTGATGAAGATTTTTCTCAAGGGAATTTAAGTTCACAGACTGTGAACTCCTGTATCCTGATTGAGTTGAAACTAAAATCTCCATCTACCTTCCTTTTCTCAGAAGCCCCTGAGTTTCTGCTGTAGTCTTTGGCTAAAAAGAATAACCAGATACTGAGAACATAATTGTACCTGGGATGATTTATTAAGCACTGGGGATTGGCTTTTTTTTTTTAAGTTAGTGACTGGTTTGCCATTGCTGGGAATCTTTTGTGTTTTATTAACTCATTGGACTCCTCAAAAAGTTAGACACATTAGAAGATTGACATAACCTAATTCAAGATCTAGGGCACTGAGAAAACAACACTTGCCAGGGGTCGACACCAGTTGTTACTGTTAGAGGAATTTCTGATTCTATCCAGTCATCAGGAGCTCCTCTTGCTGAAGTTGAGCAGTAAGAGTTTGGGTAGGACTTTAATTTCTTTGGGTTTTAATTCGTAGTGGCTTCTTGGACACTAACATAAGAATTTGGGTCTTCAATTTACTTAGGACTTTAATCATTGAATTCCAGTTTTTTCCAGGAAGGGGCTTATGTTTAAATTTGAGACATCTCAATTCATTATATTATTACTGGAATATCTTTATGGTGACTTTTGATTTTATTGCCAAACAGCTGATAAGCTATATTGGGCAACAAACTGGAAATCATTTGGGATAAGAAATAGAATAGAGGGTAAATTTTCAGCATTAATTTCTAAGTAGCTATGGGGTTGACTAAATTAGTATGTGGTTCTAGCACATTTCAGTGTCTTCTGGGAGCAAAATTTATACTGTTCAGCTGTTGTCTAAGGAGGATGTACAAATAGTCAACTGGTCTGGTGAAAGTGAAAGTAGACTACTTTAATACTTTAGTACTTTATACTACTTTAGGACTTTAATAGCCTGCCAGTCTCCTCCCTGGAGGAGAATGTTCCCACCCCTGCTTATGCATAAGCTCATTGGTTAAGCAAAAATGGTAAAGAAGAAAAAAAAGCTGAGGAGTGTTACAAGGGAAACACTTATTCCCCCTGTTGTCTCTTGCTACGTGGAAGGATATTCTTCCCCTCTGTGCCCCAAGCTTCTCCTCATGAGAGGAGAATGGACTACCCTCACTGTGAGTTTGGGACAAGGAACAAGCCATGCTTGGCATACCTCTTTCCTCCTTGAGATTTGTTTCTCTGTAGAGCAATCTGGTGTTCTCTTGGTTATGTGGAGGAAGGACTGTCATTGTTCAGTGCTGCTAGTAACTGGTGGGTAATTATCTAATTCTGGACAAGGATGTTTTAGGAAACTCTTTGTTCTCCAAGGCAATTTCCTCCAACCCAGTTTCATCTACAATAAACTGCCTAACACTTTGGCTTTCAATTGGCTTGTATCTGGCAGGGAAAAGGAGTATCATTTATTAGCTTCCTTCAAATCTCACCAAAGTTATTCTGAATAGTGATACAATTTATAAACAGATTGGTTGGTCAACACTGTGAATGCTTAGGTGAAATTGATTGGTGATTGTTTAATTTGGGGAACATTTTCAGATACCATTTCCTTTTTCAGAGGTTTTTAAAGGTGTTCAAATTCTTTGGTTGAACACGTAAAAGCTGAAGCATAAGGAAAGATTAAAAGTCAGAAAACTGTGCAAGACTTTCATAGAAGTGTTTCTCAGCCATGAGGATGGTTTTGGAGAGAGCAGCTTTTGGTGTGTGATTGTGCAGTGTCTGTGAGTAGGAGGAGCCATCAGTGATTGGAGAAAGAATTTGTATGTGGCTATGTGTGTGTGTGGATATTTTTATGGGCATGTGGGTGAGCATGTGTGTGTATGGCTAGGAGTGTGGGTGAATGTGTATGGGTGTGAGTATGTGTGGTGTATTTTGGGGTGCATGTGGTTATGTGTGTGTGCACTAGTGTGTGGCTGGGTGAGTGTGTATTTGTCTGACTGCATATATGTATGCATGCACGTGTGTGTGTGTGGCTGTGGCTATGCATGTGGGTGTGAGTGTGGCTAGGTGAGCGGGTGTGGGTGTGTCTAGGTATGTGTTGATGTGTGTGTGTGGGTGTGTGTGTGTGTTGGTATGAAAGGTGCAGAGTGTGCAGCAGAAGGCAAATGAAACCAAAAATGCTACAGAATAACAAAAGACATCTATTTCCTCAATGAATTTCAAGGTCCCTTGTAGGGAAATATCAAACAAGTGTTAACTTTTCAGAAATTTGCACTTAGAATTTAACCTGAAAGATTAGACTTTTAGTTAGTTAGTTTTAGTTAATTCATACAACTAGACAAAGTCCAGTCAGAGCCTGTGAACAGTCTTTTGTAAACCGAGACAGTAGTCTTAGACGACCTCATGTATGGTTGTGTAGTTTCTGTGGGTACTGCACAGTCGTTCCTGGCAAGGATGGGAGTAGGGGCTGAAATTCAGCTGTTTCTCTACTTGCTAAGCCATGTACCCTCTACCCAGAGAGGGTGCCCTTTTCTATTTGCACAAAGATGCCCTGAGGTCCTAAAGGGCAGAGCAGGATGGGATATTTATGGTTTATTTTCCCATGTGTGACTTCAATGCCTACCTACCTCTCTCTGGAACAGTTCCTGTCAATGGGTACCATTTCTCCTGGCCTGGAGGAACAAGTTTATTCTCAAGGAAAGGAAAGACTGACCTGGGATCTGAAAAAGTTGGAAAAGTTTACTGACAAGGACTTTAGAAACCTAAGAGGACATTTATTGTTGGTCCGGGAAAAATGTGTGGGTTGCCTTTGAATGCCTTCCGGAGATCCTATCACTTCTTTGCCTTTTTCCTAGTTTTTCCCAGATATATTTTATTTAATAATGACTTTGGTTATTTGCATTTTGAGAAGGTACTCTTAAAAAAGAACTAAGAATATAGAAATGAATTTCTAGTGTTACAGAGAGGCTTGATGTTGGAGAGTGGGGTGGACTCATGGACTCTCCTAGGGCTCATGAATCCCTCTGTGACAGCATTGATTTGTTCCTCCTAAGATACACAAATTTTTCATGTATTTTTCTCTAGAAGTCCTGAGAGAGACACCCGATGAGTTAACCTTTCAGGAGAGCTGACTTTGGATAAGGGATGACTGGAAGGTTTGTGGGTAGATAAATGAATATGACAAACTTAGCCAAGTATTTTGAGATGTGTCAAAGTGAGACCGAGCATTTTGAAATTGTGAACGTGGGGAATTAATACATCTAGGAAATCTAAAGGGAAGATTACGTATGAAAAGCCGAGCAGGAGGTGCAGTGGATCATCCCGAGGAGGTGTTTACTTTTGCCAGCCTTCCCGATGTGCTGAGTCTAGGGCAAAGAAAGTTTCCCGAGCTTCATTTATCCTTTCATGGCACATTAATAAAGTGATTCACTTGTTTGTCAGCACTTTTTACTCTACAAAGCCTCAAAGTGACATCAATCACACATGCCAAGGTGTACAGCATAATAAATGCACCTTCCTCCAAATCCAACTGCACTTGACTCATACAGCCCCTTTTAATTTACTTTACCCAGGCTGTATATTTTAACTCCTTAATGGGACCAGCTTTCTGCATGCCTAGGCAGTTATTCCAAGGACACAGGATTGTTTCTTTCACCCCACTCCATCTTTCAGCTTTTCTTTCACTAGTATGTCACTGATGGATTCATTTCTCTCATGAACAATGTGTATGTCTGTGCTGAGGAGCTATAGGCAACTACATGATGTAACATAAACGGGTGAACATACTGGATACAAACAAGCCGAGGTCTGTGTCCTCACTCTGCCAGTTGGCAGCAGTTTGAGCAGCAAATTTCAATCCACTGAACCTCAGTTTCCTTATCTTCAAGACTGTTATAATAATTCCTAATTTTCAGGGTCTTTGTGAAGATCAACCTATATACGAGAATTATATTAAATAGCTAGTTCAATATCCAACACTATAGTAGGAACATTTGTGTAATTAAATTTGTAGAAACTCTGCCCCTTTTTTGTTAACCTGAAACTTATAGAAGCATCTTATAACAAACTTTCAAAGTGATGAATGTCATAGTAGAAGTGGCCCATTTTTGTAAACATACTTTTTTCCCCTGAAGTTTTACTTCAAGTTTAGAATACTAGTTAGGGTCCTCTGTTCTATGTCCTGTGTTAATTTACTTATTCTGCCATTTTAACTGAAATACTTATCAAACAGATTTAATTGCTTTGTTTTTCCTTTCCCCCTGGACGGGGGAATTTCTCCTCTGTGCATCCATATCACAGCACTCATCAGGTTCATTAATAATTTATCTATTTATAGCACCATCTCTCCCATCATACTGTTAGCTCTTTGAAGGCAGATCTTATGGGGTTTTTTTTCTGCATCCTTATTTCCCCAGGTCCTAAATCAAATATTTATTTTATGGACCATTATTTTTAAAAACTGGTGCCTGCTTGGGTCTATTTCATATAAGGCAGAGAGTATGTGAATAGGTAGAGGGAAAGGCAGATTTTTGTGTAAAGTATTGAAGCTCACAAGAGTCAAATTTATTGATCTTTAATCTAATGGCTTCTGGTTTTGTATTGTCAAAGGAAGGTTCAGACAAGACATTTAACAACAACAAAAAAAATCTTACCTGCAAGGAAGGCAGGAGGTCCAGGGCTTTCAGGCAATGGATTCACCAAGCAACAATGTGCAACAGGTATTTAATGATTAAGTTCACAAAGTTCTGTTCATGGTGAAAAAACAGCACTTTTTTCACATGATTATCTTATTCCCAAAGATCGTGACATATCTTCAGATATCAGCATTGCAAAAGTCAGAGATCAAGATTTTTGTTAGAGAAGAAATAATATGGGAGAAGTGCTCCAAGTTGCGTGGATTTGGGAAAGTAGAACTCGACAGAGGACCCTGGTCTCTTGGCGGTGAAGGTGAAAGTGAAGGTCGCTGTGTTTAATGCAGGGATGTGATAATAGTGGCAGCGCCATTTGTCAGGTCCTTTCTCAGATCCTCCTTATAGTCAAATCTCATTCTCCAGGTGTGGGTGTGACCACATAAGTTTGTTTAGTAGTTTTTTAATTCAATATTATTCATTTGATGTTTTGGTTTTAAAGAATATAACATGCAACCTTGACTTAGTGTAGTATTGGTTAGTAACTTAACCCTCTGTAAAATCAAAGGACTTAAGAATGCTTTAAGGCCATGTTTCCCCTTCTCAATAGCATAGTTGTTTAATTTTCCCTCAAAATTTTATACCAACTATTTATTAAAGTATAAAATAATAATAAAAGTGTACAAAAATCGTAAGTGTACAACTTAATGAATTTTCACAAATGGAATATACCCATGTAACTCGCAACCAGATTAAAAATCAGAACACTGCCTGAAACCCAGAAGTGTCTTTTTGCCCCTTTGAGTTACCACCCTGCCCTCGCTCCCTGCGATCAAGGGTAATGACCATTCTGACTTCCAACACTATAGTTTTACCCCTTTTTAACTTTTTGTAAGTGGATTTATATGTCATGTTACTTTTTTGTGCCTAACTTCTTTTATTCATATTACTTTTGTGAGGTTCATCTATATTATATAGAGATATAATTCATTCATTCTTGTTGTGTGGTATGCCATTGTATGCAATACTATAATTAATATATTTTCCCTTGTTCATGGACATTTTGGTATTTGGTATTATGAACATTTCCAGATTGGGGTTATTACAAATAGTGCTGCTATGACTATTCTAGTACATACCTTTTGTTGGCCTTATGTGTATATTTCTGGAGGGTGTATACCAAGGGATGAAGTTGCAGGATCACGGAGTGTATCTTCATAGGTTAACTTTGGTAGATACAGTCCAACAATGGTTGTACCAGTTTACACTCCCACCAGCCCACCTATGAGAATTCTAGTTCCTCCTCAGCATTGCCAACTTTTGGTATTTTCTGTAATTTTTCACTTTCCTTTCTGGTAAGGTGCTTATCATGTTTTTAAATCAAGGTATGTTGGCCTCATAAAAATTGTTGGGAAGAATTTCCTCTTTTTCTGTTCTCTAGAAGAGTTTGTGTGTGATTGGTGTCATTTCTTCCTTAAAAGTTTGGAAAACTTCACCAGTGAAGACATCTAGGTCTTAGGTTTTCTTTGGGGGAAGGTTTTCAATGATGGATTCAATTTCTTTAATAACGTGGAAGTTTTCAGATGTTCTCTTTTTAATAAATCAATTTGGCTGGGTTTTTTTTTTTTTTGAGAATTTTGTCCATTTCATAGAATCTTTTTATGATCTTGAATTATGTCTCTTTTTCTCCATCAATCTTGCTATGAGTTTATCATTTTATTATCAATTTTAGAGAACCAAATTCTGGTTTTGTTGATTTTCTCTATTGTAAGTTGATTTTCTCTATTGTTGATTTCAGCTCTTCTTGATTATTCCTTCTCTTCTCTCTTTTTAGGTTTGATACACTGGTTTTTCCAACTTATTGAAATGAAAGCTTAGATAATTGATTTTTAACCTGTCTTCTTTCTTAATACATATGTCTAAGGATTCCCATTCCCCTCTAAATGCTGCCGTAGTTGCATACTACAAGTTTTCATTTGTGATATCTTAATAATTTAGTTAAAGTATTTTTCAATTTTGGATTTCAAATCCTTCCCTTACCAATAAATTATTTAGAGTGTATTTTTTAATTTACAGGCAGGTGGAGATTTTTCTAGTTATCCCTTTTGATTTCTTGCTTAATTCCACTGGGGTCAGAGAATATACTCTGAATTATTTCAATCATAAAATTTGTTAAGGCTTGCTTTATGTTCAAATTCATTACCCATTTTGGAAATGGGTTAAGAGGACAAGATCTAGAATGAGACTGCCTGACTTCACAGTTAGCCTCTGCTGCTTTCAAGCTTTGTACCTTGGTTAAATTATTTAACGTTTCAGTGGTTTGGTTTTATCACAGTAAAACAAGTACATTAGTACCACTGTATTAGTTTGCTATGGCTGCCATAACAAAATACCACAGACTGGGTGGTTTAAACAACAGAAATTTATTTTCTCATGGTTCTGGAGGCCAGAAGTCTAAGATCAAGATGCCAGCAAGTTTGGACTCCTCTGAGGCCTCTCTCTTTGGCTTGTAGATGGCTGCCCTCTTGCTGCCTCTTCACATGGTCATCGCTCTGTGCACATGGTGTCTCTTCCTCTTCTTGTAAGGACACCAGTTATATTGGAGTAGGTCCCTACCCTAATGACCTCATTTTAACTTAATCACCTATTTAAAGACCTTTTCTCCAAATACAATCACATCCTGAAGTATCGGTATTTAGAGCTTCAACATGTGAATTGGGGGTGGGGGTGCAGAGGGACACAATTCAGCCCATAATAACTACCTACCTCATAACTTGTTATGTTAATTACATGAGATAATATGTACCCATGGTTATATTAGTTGCCTGGTCCATGATAAGCATTTAAAAATATAAGCAATTTTTATTTCTTATGTTTACATATGTTCGGGTTTATACACATAATCTTATCTGAGTTTTTTATTTTTCTAGTTAAATTTGTTGGTAAGATGGATATCTTTGTTCTTAGTTTTATCATATTTTACGTTGTAATTTCTGTTTTTTTAAATTTTATTTTATCTTTTACTATCTGGCTGTGTTTTGATTGCTTTTGTGTATATGCATTTTCATTCTCATAATTTGAAAGAGTAATAATAGTTTATATATTTTTTACTTATAATGACAAACATCAATAGCAGCACTATAAAATGGAAATTTCTAAGACTATTGAAGTGTTCTGTCTGCACCTTCAATGCAGTAATAATGGTAGCTACTGCTTGTTATCCAATATGTGAATACCAAGCACTTGAAATATGATTAGTGTGGCTAAGAAACTGGATTTTTAATATTAATTCATTTAAATTAATTTAAATTTAAATACTCACCTGTGGCTAGTGGCTACCTTATTAGACCCCAGAGGTCTATGGTATACTCAGTTCTCTATTTCGTATAAACAATATTCACCAACTCTCCTCTATGAGTATACTTCTACTTCCTCCCGTCTTCCTTATTTTCTCCCTCTCTCCTCCACTTCCTAACTTTTCCTCAATATTTTTTTCTTAGCCATTTTGGTGTTATTTTTAATTCACTTCAGTAAACTTATATCTTGACATGGTAGCAATTAGTGCTCTTTGCCATATATTCCAGTTCTCATTCTGGGCATGATAAGATTGCATTTCTCAATAATCTTGTGTTTGGGTGAGTTCCAGTGATGAATTCTGGCCAATGGGTTGTGAGTAGAAGGGACATTACTGATGTGAGACCCTTTCCTCTGTCATGAAGTCTGGTAATGTTTCAGATTGTGGTTCTCTGTCAGTCTGTGTCAAAGTGAAGATAATGTAGACCAGAGTGACAATGCACCCGTGATAGACATTTAGCATAAGTATTATGTTATTATGTTAAACCATTGAGATTTGGGGATTGGTTCTTCCTGTTTCTTAGTCTAGTCTATCTTGATTGATACACTCTATAGTTGATTTGTCAGTGTAAAATCTGTTGACATTTCTGTAGAAGAAATCAACCCACTTGCCAGGCTGTCAATTTTCTCTTTTTTCTCTTGTCCACATGTTTGTTAATTGTATTATTTATAAGCAACATTAATATTGTTAAAAAGTTGTTCTCTTCTGAACTATGATCTCCACAGTTGTTTTATTCTTAGTCTTACAACTAAATGGATTCATTTTACCAGAGTTTCTACATTTATCTTTTAGTTAGCAGAGACATGGAATGATTTTCAGTCAGAAAGCAGTAAGAATGACTTTACTCTTAGTTACTTAGTGTGATAAAATAATAGAAGGTGGTAGGATAAAACATTAAAACTTAGGAAGCCATATAGACAAAATGTGGCAGTATTCACCTAGTGACCTTCGTGGAAGAGAAAACCCTCTTAATTTTTTCAAGAAAGCCTCATGAAATTATATTTCTTGATTTCTTGAATGTATTTATACATAAAAGACAGTTTGGCCGGATTTAAATTCTTGGGTTGCCCTTTCCCCTTTGTTCTCTAAGGACTTGTAGGTGTTTCTCCAAGTCATTTAGCTTTGAATCAGTCTGAAACTCCTAGCTGATTTTTCTTTGCCCTGATGAATAAGCTAATTTTGTTTCCTGAACATCCAGAAAGTTCTTTCTTCATTTTTGAAGTCCAATAATTTTACCCATATATGTTTCAATGTTGACTGTTCTGTGTTGATTTTCCTGGGACAAAATAAACCCTTTTAACCCATATATTCAACTGTTCTTTTACTCATGGAAAGTTTTATTGATGTATATTTTGATTTCTAATTTTTTTGTTCTATTTAATCAGTTACCCTCTGAGGAGACTCCAATTATATGCATATTGGATCTTGCACATCTATCACATTGCCTAATAATTTGAACTCCTAATTTGAATTTTTTGCACACTTTTCTCAGGCTATCCATTATGAATCTCACTGTATTTTCAGAATTATTTATTCCAATGAAGCCTTCAATTCATTTTACTCTCCACTTCTTTCTTCAGCTCTGCCAGTTCCTGTTTTATCTCTTGTTATTTTTTTGATAATTTCTCACAATTCTTTATTACTTCATTAAGTTCTTTAAGTTCATAATGATATAATTGGTCATGATTTTAATCTGAGAAATGTCTTGAATTAGATACCTAAATTCAACCTCCAATAGTATCTATCACATCATACTTCACAATACTCACTGCTATCTTAAATTTTCTTGTGTTCTTTTTTGTTTACCTGTTTATTGCAGACACAGACTCTCCCTGTCTTTCACAGTTAGCACTTTATCTTAGAAGCTTAATTTAGGCTAACACATACTAGGCCATGAATGAATGGGTAACTTCTCAGTAAATCTCTTTTATATTGAGGCTTATTTTGATGGATAAGAGTCATAATACCTCCCAAACCATTGTTACAGATTTGAGGGATACCAAATAATCCACAACACTGAGAAGGATTGCTCATTGTCTATTTTTTTTTTTTTTTTTTTGGTGAGGAAGACCAGCCCTGAGCTAACATCCGTTGCTAATCCTCCTCCTTTTGCTGAGGAAGACTGGCCCTGGGCTAACATCCGTGCCCATCTTCCTCTACTTTATATGGGACGCCGCCACAGCATGGCTGACAAGCAGTGCGTCGGCGGGCACCCGGGGTTCCGAACCGGCGAACCCCGGGCTGCCAAGCGCGGACGAAACCGCTACGCCACCGGGCAGCCCCTCATTGTCTATTTTTAAAGCTGGATACTTTGCAAATATTAATGCAAAATTCTCAGTCAGAGTCAAAGCATTGCATTAAGGAGGAATAGTAACACACTTTTATGAAGTTCTATCTAATGTAAGGTTTGATATAGCAGTTCTAGATTCAACAGTTTTCCTCAAAAGGCCCCATAAGTCAAAATCTTGCAGCTTAGTAGACTTCCCTCACCTACCCAAAGCTGAATAAACATAACAGCAACTCTCTTCACTTCATGAAAAATAGAATCTAATATCAGATCTTTGTATCTTTCCATAGACCACTCTTTCTTGTCATAGAGATATGAACAGACTTGCTTAAGTAAAATTAACATTTTTGAATATCTACTGCCTGTCAAATACTGTGATATGTGCTTTCCTATTTAAAAAATAATAATAATGGTTTAGTCTAATGGTACAGGAATCATTTACTGGTAATCTAAAAATTAGAATAGGTAGGCAATTTGCTCCTGGCAGATAGTTAATTAGTAAATAGTAGCACAGGATTCAGGCATACTTATGAATTAAATCTTGGTAAATGACCTTTTTACTAGCTTAGAAGTTGCTAGAAATTTTTCCTCAAATTTCTTCCAAATGAATATTGATTTTTATGTGTATTATTGGCATCATTTGATTTTAAGGATAATTAATGGTTAGTAAACAGATTTCATTTTATGTAGGCTAAATAACTTGCTAGTTCAAGCATTAAATCTGTTACTTTAAAAATAATTCCTATTAATTTTAAATGTTTTTATTTTAAGTTTAGAACAACATTTGGGTGTGCTTGTTGCTGTCACTTGAGAGAAGTAACAGAAGTCACAGTCACGCTCTCTGTACCATAAAGTTCATCAATATGTTTCTCTCAATGAGAAAAATCTTTTTGGCCTAAAGGCCTTTCTCTTGCCTCATTCCACTGACCTGCATGCTAATTTCCTTAGCCTCATTAATTGTTTCATATAATGCTTAGTATATGCTAAATACCCTGAATTGAAGAGATATAACAATATTCAAGACAGTCATAGAGATTTACTTATTGTTTTATTTTATAAAATTATTTTTCTAAATAATGCAGGTTTGTAAAAAGTACTCAAATATTTTTTAAAGTATCTGCATTAAGCAAGGTATATGTTTGTAGATGTTTACTAGCCAAAGTTTTTAAACTGATTATTAGAGGCAAATGTTAGTACCAACATATGTTATTAAGGCACTTGATTGGTCCAGACTTTTCTCTAAATCATCCCCTCCTAGTAACTAAGTGCTACTTTTCCATACAAGGAACTGTACTTACAATTTTAGGAGAGTGTCTACAACTTGTCTGATTTCTGAGGGCTTAATCACACTTGGTCTCTCTGTTTTGGTTGTCATTGTCTCCTAAATGTCTGGGTCAGTCTACTGGGGAGGACATGTGGGGACATTCCTTGGATAACTCTTTAGATTTTGTCTATGTTTCTTTCCACTGAAACAATCTGAAATATTCCCTTTTGTAAGTTCTAGACCTTATTTTTACTCTAGTTTTGAAATAAATTAAGCACACCTATTCTGACCTCCGAGATTATGTTGTGACCAGAGATCAGTGCTGAAACTAATTTTTCTTTTGAGTTAAAAAAAAGAAAAAAGAAAGAAAGAAACACACACACACACCTTTTCCCCTCAAGACATTCTCAAGAACTCCTTATTCTAAATAGATTGCCCTACTATGGAGATTACTAAGCAGCCTTCTTTAACTAATGTTCAACCGTAGTTATATATTTAATTTAAATGATTTGAGAGGAGAGATATGTTTCTCAAATCATTAATAACCACAATTTGAATTCCAAATCTAAAGGTATGCGACCCTTGGTTCCTCAATAGCATACTCTCAAGCACCTAAGAAACCAAAGATTTTTAAAATTTGCTTTCTTCCATTTCTTAAATATATCTGGCCCACCTTGAACCTCATCTCATTAGGGATATACAGAGAAGGATTTTAGCTTTCAAAGTTTACTTTGGATTCAGTAGTCAAATTTTTTTTTTTTTTTTTTTTTGGTGAGGAAGACTAGCCCTGAGCTAATATCTGTTGCCAATCCTCCTCTTTTTGCTGAGGAAGATTGGCCCTGGGCTAATGTCTGTGCCCATTTTCCTCCATTTTGTATGTGAGATGCCTGCCACAGCATGGCTTGATAAGCAGTGCATAGGTCCGTGCCTAGGATCCAAACCTGCAAACCCCAGGCTACCGAAGTGGAGCTCATGAACTTAACCACGACGCCACTGGGCCAGCCCCTGGATTCCAGCAGTCAACTTTTTAAAAATCTTTTTTGTCTTTTGCAACCTTCTCATAGATCTACTCAGTTGAGTGGAATGACAAAGAATAATTAGACAAAATGGTAGCTTAAATCTACAAACTAAACAAATCTACTCCGATAAGGTTGTATGTTACAAGGTTACATTTTGTACGGACTCTGCCAGAACACTAGTGCCTTCTAGTGTTCATCTTCATTTAGTAACACACATTTTTTTTTGCTGCCAGAAATGCCTGATTTACTCTTTCCTGCTTTTAAGTTGCCCAAATTCCTGATTAACATCGTTAGCTCTCCTGTTCCTGTGCACACTGATGGCTTCCTACTGCTTGTGTTTGTTACACTCCTTTAGCATGCTTGGCCCCTGCGTGGGGCAGGTCAGACGGCTGGGAAGTTGATGCCCCCAGAAGCAGCCCTCAGCTAATGAGAGAGGCAGCTGGAGATTAAATACTGACTTCCTCATCCTTCAGGTGGTATAACTCTGAGGAATGATCACTCTGCTCAGAGGTTCCCAGTGAGACTGAGCCTCAGTCAGCCACAGTGGTCACCTGCACGTCATCTCACTCTACTAATTTCCTTCCATTCCCTGTCTCCCTTTGCCACTCCTCTGTGGTCCTGCTAGGATCAGCTCCCTAATAAACCATTTGCACTCAAATCCTTATCTTGGGTCAATTTAAGTCACTGGTTTCAATGGGTTACTTCTAGGAATTCTCAGTATACTTTAGTCAAGATCTACTGAATTTAAAACAAACCCTCATTTTAGATTAATAGTGTTGGATTTGAAACAGATATGTGTTTTGGTTCTGCCAGATTGATTTCTTTTTAGGACTCCCTTGCCGGAGCTCTCATACTGTAGAACATAAATGAACCCTAGCCTAGCTTGCTACTTTGGGGTTCTACATGTTAGGCTGGTTATGTTTAGGGTCTCTGCATACTCATGCCTCTAGGCTCTTTTGGACAAAATAAATGAAGGATTTGATTTGACCCCTCTGCTAACTGAAGCCCCAAAACGCAAGAGTCACAACACACATACACATAGACACATCTAAAATGAAGGCACAGAACAATATTCAATGGCATTTTATAGAGTCAATTGAAGCCTATTTTCTATTTTTGAAAATTCTGATACTGTATATAATCTTGTAATGTGAGTAGGCAAATGCTGTTTCTAATTCCTAATTCATACGGTTCAAGCCTTGAGCTTTGGGAAAACAAGAACTTCTTGACTGATCCTCCAAAGAGGAGCAAAGGGTACAACTCAGATATGCAGGAAATTAGTTAATTTATGTGACTTATCTCATCTTGCCCAATAGCCCCCATTTCCATTCAGTAGCAGACACTAAATAACCTCCACCACAGAATGGCCCCTTGAAGATTACTCAGTCTTTTAAATGTAAAATACTTTTCATTGAGGGGAGGCTGATTAGTCTTTCAGGGCATCTTTCCCCTCATCTTTCCCTTTCTCCCTGAGAGGCTTCTTGACACAAGGTAAAGTTCAGGTAACATTGTGATGGTAGGAGGGGAAGCATCTAGACCTGATGTTGGCTCTCACTGACTTTGGATTGGGGTATGGCAGTTTGGTGTGTGTTTGAATGGCTGCACTCCTGAGACCTGGTGCATTTTCCAGCTGCCCTCCGGCTGCTCTCCACCCTGTTTCTTCTCCCCCTAAACCTCCGGGAGGCAAGTTGCCTCTTAATTCTTAGTTACCTGCCAAATCCCCAATTCCCCCCACCCTACCCACCAGAAGAGCCCTTTAGGTCTGAATCTCTCCCATGCCATGTGGAGGCAGGGGTGTGGGTGCCACCTCCACCTAACCATGTCACGTCACGTACTGTGTCTGCCATACTGTGGCCAATCCAATGGCTGCAGGATACCTCTGAGGCATTCTCTGGCCGTAGCCTAAAATGGGAAAGAGATATATGCTCCCACTGCTTTTCACTTCCTACTTTCTCATTCCCTCTCCCTCCCTCTTTGGTCCAGGGTGGTGGTAGCATCTGGCTCCATCTCAGGGACCCTGGCAGAGTTACCCTAATTTCATCTCCTCCAGTGTCCTCAAAGTCCTGTCTACACTAGAAAGGTTTCCTCTTCCCATATGTCAGAGCCTGATATCCTTCCTTTCCTGTGCACTGAGGCTGAGAGTAAAAATCCAGGCTCTGACTGCCTTGTTTTGCTTTTGCAATGTAAAAAGAAGATTTTTGAATTTAAAAAATATATCCCTCCCAGCAAAGCTTGGTTCTCAAGACTATCATCTAGCTGTGTACTGAGGAATAATTTAATTTTGAAGCTCGAAGTTGAATAATGACTTATTTGTTCTAGGAAACATCCAACAACCCCCTGAAGTAAGAAATATTACTCATTTAATGGTGAGGAGTCATAGAGAAGCGGATTTATGATGAATGAAAACACACTGTTTTAATATTTTCAAAAGTATTATCCCTTTTAAAATGTTATTTCAAACAGTGTGTCTTAAAATAGACTCTTATTCACATATCCGTTGATGAATAAGCCAAATAAAGCAGGGTATGTGAAGCTGATGATACTTAACTTTATAGGATTATACAGCATATAAACTTTCTAAATAAGAGAGGCAAAATTATATTCCTTTCTGCTAATCTTAGCTTTATTTACTACTGAAAGTGTAATACACAAATTTATTCAAGTTTGACCTTGAAAAATTAAAAGAACACTTTTTTGTGAGCCCTACCTTCACCCACAATTATAATGAGAACTCTCTAGTTCTGGTCAAAATAAGAGGTTTAACCAAAGAGCAAGAGGGCACAAATTCTAAAATTTAATCCTCTCTAATATGTATATCTGCATCAGTGCTTTCATATTCATCTACCCCAGAAATGGGTGTTGTTTAAACCAGATTTGCAGACACTTACGCACTCCACTATTTATTTCAGCCTGACTCACTGCTTCTGGAGTGAGGAATGAGGAAGTTGAAATTGGTCTGCTTCACAGTTGCTGTGTGGATGAAAGGCAATATATGAGAGAGGTTATACTCCAGTGGATGCCTGCTGTCTAGTGAAGCACATAAAGATTTGACAAGGGGCTCACATTTATTGAGCACCTTCTGTCTATCAGATGCTTTCAGAGAAGAGAGGAAGATTTCCCTGATCCTTAAAGACCAAGTATCCTTTTTACCTGGAAGTTGAAAATGTAAATGGAATGGAAGGAGACAGCTACATTACTTCAGGATTACTACACAGGTGCTATGCATAGCTTATCTTACTTTATCCTCAAAGCAATCCCACAAAAATCTCATTTCCAGTTTAGAAACTGAGTCCCATAGGAGTTAATAGACTTTCTCAGGACCACATTGGTGGTAACTGGAAGAGTTTGGGAGTGTTATCCACATCCATTTGGTTCCAAATCTCAGGCCTTTTACACTAAACTAAAATGGGTATACATGTGCACAGTTCAAGGAGACACCAGAATGGTTTGTTGACAGAAATGTAGAGACTACCTGAGAATAGGAATTTATCCCAGAATAAAGTCCTGGAAAATTGCTACTAATAACTAACTGGGATATCTTAGAGGCTTTAACACAAGTGCAAGGATTTACTTTTCTTTTCTAGATTATCATGGCACATCTGACAATTTTTGATATTTTACCTGGTACATTATCTCTTGTGCTCACTAATAGCCATACTGAGAGCTTATTATACCTGGCCCCAGCACAAACCTTGTTTTTTGTATGGTTTGGCAGTGCAGAAATATGGATATGCCTCAAATGTACCAACAGAAATTTCCACATTTCAGTATTATTTTCAATTTCTAATAGGTTATAAATCATATTTACAATCCTTTAATTCAATAAGCAGTTAATAAACCATTAATTCATAAATGGTACATTGTCTAATTAGAGTAGGATTTGAGTCTTGTCCATAACTCTTTTATGGGCTAATATAGAGATGTAAACTTAAGAGGATTTTTTAAAAGATTTTTCCCTCCTCATCATTTTCCATTTAGTTTGGAAATGATGTATTTAGGCAGATAGGTTTCATGTCAGAATGTCATGGGAGCAAGAATAGTAGGTAAAGAAAATGAAAAGAGTAGTATAAGAAGAAAAACACCTCACAATCAGTCCTACCCAGGACTACAGAAAAACACTTTATATGAAAGCAACATTATCAGACTTACCTCTACCTACCCTCCGCCCGGTAAAGAAAAAGAGAGGGAGAGAGAAATCCAGAAAAAATTATAACGCACTCAACTTTGCCCTTCAGAAAGACTATTTTAGAATAGCTGGTCACACCTGTAGCTTGGTAATTTACCCCTCAGCTCATCACTTTAGCAGACCCTGAAAGGTAGTATGTTTCCTTGTGTAAACTTCTGTCTGGCGTGGCATCTGGAAGAGGAGAATTACACTTCAGGTTTATAACCTTACTTTGCAGCTTTCCTCGAAAGTAACTTAGCTTTATTTACACCTGCCTTCAAAAAATAAACACTTAAGCAGGTCCCATGGCAATAAACCAGATGGAATCAATAATTTACATATCTCCAGAGGAGTCTGTCAAGAAGAAAAAGCAGAAGAAATGATTGACTATTTTACAGAGACTATCTTACTTTGAATTTACTTATTACCTATTCTTTGAATTTAACTGATTCTATATTTACCTTCAATTGCATATTACTGAGGACCAGTATAGTGTTTCTTTAAAAAAGAAAGAAAGAGAAGAGAAAAGAAATCAGAGAGAAAAACTTAATAGAGTGAAAGGAATTCACTCATGCTAAGTCCTTTCCCTGCCAGGAAATTTTCCAAACACTGTGACTTAATTTCTTTGATCTATTCACTATAAACAGCCAGAAAAAATAACACATCTCTCACCCTGTAAGAATATAAATATGGCCATTTAACTTCTCCATATTGTCCTCTAAATAATGGATTTTATTCCTAAACATGCCTACATTTGAGCTATTTAGAAAGGCAGCTATAGATGTATTGTGATCAGTGTTTGAAAACTAGTTCCTGCTTTGCAGAAAGTACAGATCCCTGCCCTTCCCCTTCAGTCGACTCACAGTTTCCTCTTTTTCTTTTTTCATTTCCTATGCTTCATCGGTTTCACTCTCAAACCCTTAACTGGTTTCCCCAACCATAAATCAGTCCATCTCAGCAGAAGGAGGGAACATGTCTCCAACCACCACTCTGTTCGTACTGAATTTCTGTGTGTTTCTGCTGTTGTGCCTCCAGGTACAACTCATCGGGAATGGTTCTTCATGTTCAGTGTTGCTCTGTATTTAATCCACAGATTTATACTGTATTTTACCAAGAATCAGGACACCATTCTTTGCATCTACTTATTTTATTTTATTTAAAGATTATCTCCTTTTCACCTACCCTTAATAAAATTTATCACATCAACGGAGAATATACTTGAAAATAATATTAATTTGTTATTTTTCTTTTCTTGCCTAAATGGTTTCCTTAAAGGGAGACGACAGCTACCAGACTATGTAATGGCTTTAAAAACAAACACCTGAATTTTCAGAAGCTCTGTTTTCACATCTGTGCTTCCCTAACTCCCACTCCACTGGTCCTTACTCTTTCCTTCATGCAAACTCCAGCATCTCTTCTTTAAGTTGACCATGTGTGGTCAAGTTCTAAGATCCATTTTAGGATGGTGGATCATGAAATAAACTAAGTTCCCAGTGAGTGAATAAAGTCTCTAGAGTCATAAGCCATTGGTCTTGATCAGAGGTCATTTGAGGTATATTGAGGTGTATCACAAACAGTAATCAATAAATTCAAAAGAAGGCAGAAACAGAGGGGAAGGGAATAAAGAAAAAATGGGACAAATGAAAAACAAATAGCAAGATGGTACATTTAAACCCACAGTGAGATGCCACTGCACACCTATTTGAATGGTTGACATTAAAAGCACTGACAATACCAAGTGTTGATGAGGATATGGGACAGCTGAAACTCTCATTTATTGCTAGTGGAACTGCAAAATGATACAGCCACTTGGAGAGGTTTGACAGTTTATGAAAATGTTAAACATATACTTACCATATGACCCAGCAATTCTACTCTTTGTTTGCCTATGAAAAATCAAAACATTTCCACACAAAGACTTGTACTCAAATGTTTATAGCAGCTTTATTCATAACAACCCCAAACTGGAGATAATCCAAATGCCATCAACTGGTGAATGGATAAACTGGAATTTTGGTTATGGATAAAGAAAATGGTATTTTGATATATTCATATAACATGATACTACTCAGCAAAAAAAGGAACTAACAACTGATTTGTGCAACAACATGGATGAATCTTGAAAGTATTATGCTAAGTGAAAGAAACCATACATAAAGACTACACACTATATGATTCCATTTATATGAACTTTCAGAAAAGGCAAAAGTATAGTGAGAGAAAGATCAGTGCCTGTCACCGGTTTGGGTGAGGGGAGTGGACTGACCATAAAGAGGCATGAAGGAAATTTTTGGGGTGATGAAAGTATTCCACATCATGATTGTAATGGCAGTTACCATTGTATACATTTGTTAAAAGAATGAAATGTACACTTAAAATTGTTGAATTTTATTGCATGTTACACCTCAATAAAGCTGACACAAAATAGTTAAGTGGATTGTACCGATCAAAGGAGATATTCAAAAGGAGACTCTGTTATGAAGAAGGAAAGAACAGTATTAGAGCTAGGGAGGAAGGAGGAGAGTGAGAGAGAAAATAAGGTATGGATGAATATAGTCAGGACAGTAAAATGCTTTGCTTTATTGCAGTCATGAAATTGAGGTCATATAAGAACAAAAGGAGAAGTCCAGTAAAGTAGAATTCAGCCCCCTCAATAGAGACTGAAACTTAGAATGTACCACTCCTGGTGGGGTATGTATTACGATAATGAGATTAAACTGAGAAACTATTTGTAAACAATATAAATGGTAATGAAAGGCAGAACTAAATGTGATTCCATCAGTTCCTTTTGAAAAGATTTGGGGAGGAGTTTTTGTTTCATTTTGAGATTTAAAAAAATATTTTTTATGGTTGACATACAAAAACCTGTAAATATTTAATATATACAACTTGATGAGTTTGGAGATAAGTATACACCTGTGAAACAATCACCACAATCAATGCCATAAACATATCCATCACCTCCAAAAGTTTCCTCCTGCCCTATTTACTTATGTATTTAATTATGATAAGACACTTAGCATAAGATCTACACTCTTAGTAAATTTTTATGTATATGGGAAGGAGTTTGAAAGGCGTTTGTATTTTTAAAAAGTGGTGAAACCATGAGGGAAAGAATTTGAGTCTCATAAAAAAGAGTGAATTTAACCCTAAAAGCCAACCAAGAAAAACTTTTGAGGGCTCTAGCGCTGTTTTAGCCCATTGACTTTGTTTGGTTGAAGTCTATGTAAATAATATATCATGTACTTGCCTTTCAGCATTGTTTCCTCTGTTCCATTCACTGGCATCTTCCTGGAAGAGCCTTGGACTGGAGAATGGTTGAAGCTTACCATGCTGGGACCCCAGGTAGATTTGCCCAGAATTGGAACAACTCTCGCTGTTTGCTGTTTAGTTTGCTGTACTTTCCTTAACTACCTTGGAAGACTAGTATTGCCCAGGACAGGAATAGAACAAGGCATCTTCTTCCTTGGCCATTGGCAGTTTTCTATTTCCAGAGGCTTGATAGGATAATTTACTAATCTTCAGAATATTGCAAATGACATATTTGTGGGAGAGTTTGATTCAATCTGTCCTAATTTCAGGAGCAACTTTGTTTTTCACATTTGAAAGCTCATCAATTGTCATGGCGAATGATTTATTGGGATTTTTTAGTAGAGTTCATTTTTCAGAGCAGTTCTACGTTCACAGCAAAATTGAGCAGAAAGTACAGAGATTTCCCATATACCCCATGTTCCCACACAGGCACAGCCTCTCCCATTATCAACATCCCCCACCAGAGTGGTACATTTGTTACAATTGGTGAATCTACATTGACACATCCTTATCAACCAAAGTCCATAGTTTACATTAGGGTTCACTCTTGGTGTTATACATTTTGTGGGTTTGGACAAACTTATGATGACATGTGTTCACCATGATAGTATCACACAAAGTATTTTCACTGCCCTTAAAATCCTCTGTGCTCCACCTTTTTATCCCTCCCTCCCCACTAACCCCTCACAACCACTGATCTTTTTACTGTGTCCGTAGTTTTGCCTTTTCCAGAGTGTCCCATAGTCAGAATCATATAGTATGTAGCCTTTTCAGATTCGCTTCTTTCGTTTAGTAACATGCATTAAAGTTTCTTCCATGTCTTTTCATGGCTTGATAGCTCATTTCTTTTTAGTGATGAATAACATTCCATTGTTTAGATGTATCACAGTTTATTTATTCATTCACCTACTGAAGGACATCTTGATTGCCTTCCAAGTTTTGGCAATTATGAATAAAGCTGCTATAAACATCTGTGTGTAGGTTTTTGTGGGCACTTGAGTCTTCAGCTCCTTTGGGTAAGTACCAAGGAGCACAGTTGCTGGACCATGTGGTAAGAGTATGTTTAGTTTTGCAATAAAACATCAAACTTTCTTCCAAAATGGCTGTACCACTTTGCATTCTCACCAGCAATGAATGAAAGTCCCTGTTGCTTCACATCCTTGCCAGAATTTGGTGTTTCAGTGTTCTAGATTTCAGCCATCTGATAGGTGTATAGTGGTATCTCACTGTTGTTTTACTTTGTATTTCCCTGATGACATATGATCTTGAGCATCTTTTCATATACTTATTTTCCTGTATATCTTCTCTGTTATGGTTTTTGGCCTAGTTTTCAATCAGATTGTTTGTTTTCTTATTGTTGGGTTTTAAGATTTCTTTGTATATTTTAAATACATTGTTTTTTGAATGTGGACATTTCTTTCATTGTTGGCACTCTGATGTGTAACTATTGCTATGTGGCATTGTTGGAAATATTTTTAGTGAAAACATAGGTTAGGAGTAGATCATTAGATTTTTCTCTCTAGTGGGACTTAAAGGACTTTGGTGAATTGGTAAAAAGTGAAAAGAAAATATTGTAAGACATAAAATGACATCACTATATGCAAAATTCTGTTTATTAGACAGATTTTAGGCATTCTTAAACCTAAATCTCCGGGACAATTTAACCTAAATGATTAGACTTTTATCTAAGGGAGATATTCTGTATTAATCCTTTTGGCTAGAGAAAACAAGTTCAGCACCCCTCAATCATAGAGTCCCTATATTTAAATCTACCATGAATGGTACAAATTAGATATTCAGTAAATGTTATTTGAATAAGTGTTTCACCTTATGCTGTCGTTAACTATAGCTAAAATCAAAGCCAAAACAAAAATTAAATTTGGTGAACTAGTGTTTGTACTGAAAGAGAAACTGACATTTTTAAAAAGGTATTTCTAAGTGGGGGCCGGCCCTGTGGTGTAGCCATTGAGTTCACGCACTCTGCTTTGGCAGCCCAGGGTTTCACAGGTTCGGATCCCATGCGTGGACAGACTCACCACTTGTCAAGCCGTGCTGTGGCTGTGTCCCATATAAAGTAGAGGAAGATGGGCATGGATATTAGCCCAGGGCCAGTCTTCCTCAGCAAAAAGAGGAGGATTGGCAACAGATGTTAGCTCAGGGCTAGTCCTCCTCACACACAAAAAAAGTATTTCTAAGTGGAAAACCCAAAGTGTTCTAAAACAG
This sequence comes from Tapirus indicus, assembly GCA_031878705.1. Taxonomy (NCBI): domain Eukaryota; kingdom Metazoa; phylum Chordata; class Mammalia; order Perissodactyla; family Tapiridae; genus Tapirus; species Tapirus indicus. Next base: position 48,263,884 of record CM062925.1, read on the forward strand.
ACATATCTAGTAGGCATTACCTATCCATAGTGCTAATCATAAATCAGTGACATTATCTGATCTATGCTAAATTTGCTAAACAGACTTGTGACTTCTCTGAAAAACAAGGACATCATGTTTTTATCAGTGTTTGAGAGAGTGTTTTGCTTCATGACGTTTAAGCAGGGGGGGTGACTGCAACTGCTGATGAAATGCCTGCTAGTATGAGGTTTGTGATTATGACTTCACTCCCTCCCTCTTCACTCTACCCATTAGGTAGCACAGTATAGCGGTGATTGCCTCTGGGATGCTAAACAGGGAGGTTCACTCCAGAAAGTCTCACTTATTCACTTTTAATGTGTGGCTTTTTGAGTGTTCAGGGTAGGTGGAAGCAAGGGAAAAATGATTGCTTCTGTTTGACTGTAGGCTGAAGGTTCCAGAGTTCTTCCATGTTAACTCTCCAGCCTCAATCTGGCTGGATGTACTACGGATTTCCTGGATATTGTTTTAGGCTTTCAGAATAAAAGCTACAGATCTTCTCAGCTGCCTGACCATTCAGCTTTCTAGTCCTATACATAACATGTCTGGTCCTTTTATTCTCTTGCCTGAAAAGCTACACAAGCAGAAAACACTACACAAGTCAGAGGGGATACCTTCATATTTTGAAATCTTTAACCTACTTCAAGACATCGTCAGTAGCAGTCTGATCTATGCACTAAAAAGCTACAAAGAGTATGTCTCTCAAGAGCCTTCTATTCCCTCAGAGCTAATCAGTGCCTCGGATCTGCCATATGTAATCTATGTTCCCTCATGCCAATTGCTTTACCTCTCAGATTTAATTTTGTAGTTATATCAAGTAGATACTACATTTTGTTTTCTTTTTCTATGTGTATTAAGTATCTTCAATGTTGCACATTCACAATTGTGTACAAGTTAAGTATCTCTTCCAAGGATCTTATAAACTAGTGAAGGAAGGCAGAAAAGACAATAGGCATAACAGAGTGAAAATTAATATATGAGTGTTATCAGCATTTCTCCTTTCCCTGATGGCTAAAGAGTATTCTGGCTTTGATGCTTAATTCTTAGTTTCTTCCTCTGAATACTTCCACCCACCCTCAGAGGAAGGCTTTAATGTTGCAAGAGTAATTATTCTGAACTTCTGTAATAAAGAATCAGGAGAATAGAGCAGAAGGATGGGAGTACAGGAATCTCACAGACCAGGGTTGGAGCAGGGCATTTGGGGGGAAATGCCAGTAAGGAAATGAAGTAAGAGGATAGGAGAAAAGAGTGACATTTAAAATAACAGAATTATGGTAGAAATTGTGGGCTGATCATAGACATGCCTTTTATCTTGCTTAGGCCCCACTAAAAGAGAAGTCAGAAGTAAAAGAAAGAGTAAATTCATAGTATAGTGAAGAGAAATGGAGGGGGATGCACTAGAAACAGAGGTTTCAACAAACTTCTGGAAGATGGAAAGTAGATGGGAGATTCCTACAGACTGATAAAAAATAGCGGTGGAATCACAGCCCAGAGTACATACGCTGTGAGGAGCTGGAGAAAACATGAGTCAATCTACAAGGTGGAACACTGGAGAGATTTGGGGTGAGAAGCAATAGGAGTGAGAGAGGCAAAAGTGAAATGTGAGGTTGCCACAATGTGTGTGTGTTTGAGTGGGGTAAATTCGAATGTCTGTAGGGCAACAACTTTGTCTTTGCCCCATTCCTCCCCAATCTCCATATGCAAAGTAACTGGAACATTGTGTTTACCCTCAAGCAAAAAAAGAGAGAATTCTGTTCTAAAGAAATCAAATGACCTATCTTTAGAGAGCTTAGGCTTCCACTCCTTACTATAGATGCTCCAGAATAAAGCCCTCTTCCTTCAAGCTTTTGAAGGGCCTGCCCTCTGACAGATAAAACTCTAAGTCCAACCTGCCAGTGGACATTTACATGCTTTGAGCTTATTATAATTCTCCTCTTAAGGAAAGAACAAGGGAGAATAAAATAGACCTTACTAAGCAGCAAAAGAAACCCATACTAGCTATTCTCAGACTTCTAGTTGCTCTTTCTTAAATAAAAATATATACCCAAAGTCATTAGCAAATGAGGAGAAGGAACACCAACTCTCTGAGTTTAAAAACTAACCACAGGGTAAACAAGAATACTTTAGGGAACAGAGAGAAGATAACTTTTTAAACACTCTCTACAAGAGACTTAGGAAGAACCAAGGGGAAAAAAAGAAAGCAAGAGAAGAACCAAAGAAAAAGAGGAGATCTTAGAAATTAGAATAAAATTGCAGAAATAAAACATACAAAGAGTTAGAAAACAAAGTTAAGAATTTCTAAGAATGTAATATAAAATAAAGCAAACCTATACAACGATGTGTGAGTTTACCATGTTAAAAAGTGTGAAAATCCTCATTGGGCAGTGATAAAATGGAAATAAGTTTTTACCTCATAATTAGTGAATACCCACATTCTTTTGAAATGGAACCATTTTTGGATGCCAAGATAAGGCTCACACTGCATTTTCTCTGGTTAGTGGAAAGACATTCCCCAGTTCCACAGGGCATATCCCCTGGGAATGTGGCTACTGCTTTTTCACTTAAAATGAAGTCAGCTTTGAAATATAGACTTCAAGCAACCAGAAACATGTCAGTCTTCATCTAGCTAGAAGCCTAACCAATGATGTCTTCAACAAATATGGGTTTGTTTTGTTCCCCAAGCAAGAAGTCAGATGTGGGTGATGGAAGGTATTGGTTCAGCTGCTTAAAGATACTACCAAGATCTCCAGGCTGTTATTTTCTTTCCATTCTTCTATCCTTAGCTATTGCATTAGGTTCTTGCCCTTGTCATCTTATGGAGTAATCCTCACGTCAGTGTCCTAACAAAAAAGATGGCTCTTATCTTCCCAGAAGGGAGGCTTCTCCTCAAACTATCTCTTATATCTCATTGGTCAGAACTGGGTCTTCTGCTGACTCCAGACCAATTACTGGCAAATCAAATGAAATTTCCTTGGCTAACATAGACCAATTATGATTCATCCTAGTGAACAGTGGGTGGGGACTCCCTCTCCTGAGACCACTTGTTAATTAGGGGTCTATTTATAGGTAAGAAGGGTGGCCCATTGGGTAGGAAATAAACTGGCTCTGCCACACGTGTATCCTGCAAAATGTTTGATTCTTGGACTGGATGTGGAGGAATTTGATAAAAAGATAAATAACACAAAATGGGAAGCCAAGAAAGGCAACAAAATAACCCAGAACATAAAGAATTTCTAAGTAGAGGATGTTGTAATAAACTGTGTGTTTGTATTTTGCTTATTGATATGTATTTGTAGAGTGAAATTCCTACATAGGCTAGTTTATTGTGTTCATGCCTTCTAGGCTGAGAGTTCCATATGGCTGATGAAGTCATGTCAAGGAAGAAGACTAGAAAGAAAAGGCAAAGTCTCCAATCTCAAGTTCTTTACCTCTCTACTCACCCCTGAACTCCTGGGTGGAATTGATGCAGTTCCATGGGGGCATCTCCTGTTTAATGTTATCTCCAGCATTTTTTTTTTTTTCACTTCTTCCTCAAAGGAAATCAGAGAGGAAGTTATCTTGTTAGTTTAACAAACATGACTGTGACTGAGAAATCAGCAAATGGACAGAGTGCCATCTTGACCTCTCTCCTCTAAGAGAGGTATTTATGCTAGACAGACATGTGGGATTGATCTAATGATGACAGGCACACCTATTTCATGAAACACACTAAAAGACTTCACAAAGTAAACTGAAGTCTGATTCGTTGTAATGGAGGACCATTTTTCTTCTTTGAAATAATCTGAGTAATCAGAGACGCTGCTGCCACTACTGATTATGGAATAGAACGGCATCACTGAATATGCCTGACTTCAGAGGAGAAAATAGCCTTAGATTTAGTTGCCTCCATACTCTTTATGGCCGCCTCCTCTTCACCTTGACATTTACCAGTCTACAAGAAGCCAGAGTTTTGTATTATGATCATAATTCTTTTAGACTAAAATTAAGTTTATAAGCAAAGGATATGCAAGAGATCTCTGAGATTTTTTAAACCATTTTCTGTTATATTTTAACCCAGTATCAAGCATTTGCCTGGTATTATAGAAGGTGAGGAAAAAACAAAGGCTGCTGAAGCCGGGTACCTGAGGTTACTGTACATATTCAATAAGAACATGATTATCCTTTGACCTTGTTCCCAACACAGACCCAAATGAAAAGAACTTAATCTTATTAATTTGCTGTTTTCTTGTTTAGCCTGAGGGGTGATTCAAGGGTCACAGGATTTATGAGCGTGTTCTGCAGAAGAAAAAGAATGCCTTTAACCAAGTTATGATCCAAGTTATGATCACCAGATAACCAGCTCCCAGCTGCAGTTGATGCCCAGAATTCCAATTGCTCAAGGGCTTTTCTGGAGTGAAAGAAACATGGACTTCTCCATTATTTCTCTGTAACTCCTCCTCCGAAGCCCCTTAGTTCTGTAAAGACCCCCTGCTTTCTTCTTTTGTTAAGGCAGATTCGAGAGAAGCTGTCCTCCCACCTTCTCATTTTGGCCAATTCGAACAAACCTTTCTCTACCTCCAAGCACCAGTGTCTCAGTGATTGGCTTATCGTGCATCAGGCACATGAATTTGAAATTAAAGATTTGGTATCACTGCCTCAGAAACTATGCCAGGACCATAAATTGATGGGAAGAAATATTGGTATTTAAGTGAATAATAAATGTTAAATTTTGGGGCTCCTGTTTGATGTACACAACCATTTCACCACTTTCTTAATTTACATAAAGTAATGAATAAGAAGACATGATTTTAGTTATAGTTGCAATATTGGTTCTGTGGTGAGAGGACAAGGAGTTGGCCTAGATCAGTGGTTCTCAAACTTTAGTGTGCATTATTAGTATCATTTAGAGAACTTGTTAAAACACAGATTGCTGGGCCCCACCCCCAGATCTGTGACCCAATAAGTCTGGGCTGGGGCCTGAGAATTTACATTTTGACAAGTTTCCAGGAGATGCCAGTGCTTCTGGTCCCGGGTCCATAGTTTGAGGACCACTAGGTTAAAGTAAAGAGTGACATGATTGTATGACAACAAAGCAAAATGTGGCCCAGATTTTGTTTGTTCTTTCCCTCCTCATTCACGTCAGTTTACTCTGAGCTTCTTGAGGCCAGAATCAACGTATTATTGCGTTTTTCACCAGTGTCTACTAGAGTGTCTGGCACATAACAGACAGTACATATTTACTGGATAACCTACCCTTTGTTGGTGCCCTCAATTGGCTCCATTGATGCCTGATTAGAATTCTCTAAATGTTTCTATTTAAGGCAATTCCACCAACACAAAATTCTTCAAGTTCTGTCTCAAAGAGATTATGTCTTTGGTTCCATGAATCACTTTATACTTTCTCTGGTTCAGGAATATATGATCCTTGTTGTGGTTGAATAAAAACAAAATACAACTATTAAGAAATTGAGTGTAGATTAAAAAAATAATCATCTTAGCTCCAATAAGCAATGGCATTTGAATATCCAGACTATTTCATAAGGTATAATGAAAAGTAATAATTTATGCTCCTAAATTTCAAGCAACTTCTCTTTAACATTTTTATTCATTTATCCAACTGGCATTTTTTAAACTCTTTCCAGATGAGTGATTCCTCCCTTATTCTTCTTTGGTACCTGATAACACCTCTATTATAGCACTTACAACAATTTATTGAACAAAAAAACTTTTCCACGTCTATTTCCCACAGTAGTCATGTAGGCTCCTTAGGTATATATCCCCAAGGCGTATCTGTCTGGATTAGGCTTGGCATTGGAAATATAAGAAATGAGCATCACAGAGCCATTGTCTTAAAGCACTTTCCAGTTGAGAAGATGAGAAAAGCATGTACATTAATCTACTCATTTAGAACCACAAACACTTGTAATATTCTATGTATATTATTACTTTACTGGAAATCTCAAACTATTTGGAAAAAAGATCGTAATCATCTTGACAGCAAGGACAGAGTATCTCATGCAATCTTGTAAAATGTCCTATTCATAGTAAATGCTCAATAATTCATTTTTGAATTTAATGATATAATTTGATAGGCATACAAAGGACTTCCGAGGGCAGGGACCACATCACACGTAGGTATACCTTTGCATCTCGCACAATGCCGTGCATGTAGTTAGGCAGTTGGCATACTGGAAGTTCTCAGGAGTGTTAACCCATTCAACCCCAGAGCATTTTAGCTCTATGAATAATTTACTACTCTCGGAAAAACAAACTCCTAGCTAATAATCTTAAAATCAGAAGATTTCACTGAAATCTTCACTGAAAAAAATGGGTCTCATTGTGCAGGCAAGGAATAGAATGATTAAAAGGAAATAACAGCAAAGACAGGGACCTATTTCTACACCACCACCCCTCCCCCCGCCAAACCAGAGGATTTGTGGATTCTTAACATAAACTACTGAAATGTTCATTGGCTAATGTCTCTGGCAGAATTATTCTCTATAGTCATGGTTCATTAGCTTTGGCAACATTCTCTTTTCTGTTTAAGTTCAGGACAGGCTGGTGTGCAAGGAGTGATGATATTGAGGAATGTTTAAAAAAGTTTTTGCCTCAAATTGCCAACTAACGGGGAGAAAAGATATCTCTTAGATACATCTAAGTAACTAAAAATCTGCTGATGTGTTAACACAAGAACTCCTAAAATATATGAAGAAATATGTTATATTCTTTATCTTACACTGGAGCCAAGATCATATAAATTTTGATATTTATAAATCATAGCACTGAAAGAAGGATCAGCTATTCATATTGACTTAATTTGCTTTATTTTCTGGAACTTGCTAATGGGGATGCAGATGAGCTTGGTAACACAGCATGATTCAATAGGTTGGCATCTGGGGCCTCTTTTGATCTGTGCCACTGATTCTGTGTGATTTTATACAGTGTACCGCATCAACCTCCTGAAAGTCTGGTCTTGCTCTAGCAAAGCATTCAGCATGTGAATACCCTGGAATAAATGCGAAGTGGCCATTTATGTGTTTGGTGAAAAGAAGGAAAGCAGGAACTTGAGATACTCAGACTTTGGAATCAACTATACATCCCTAGTGATATCCATTCTGTCCATTTTCTATAACATGAGACCAACTCCTTCATTGTGAAATAAACCTGAATCGTAATATCATTTAATGGATAACTTTGCATGTGTATATCCTGTATAATAATCATTGTACATAATGGTGCTGTGGACTCGTTAAAACCTCCTCACTTTATTTTTTGTCCATTAAGAAATCCACAGATTTCCTCAATTTTGAAAAATATTGTATAGAGGACCTTTTATGACATAGGTTATAGAAGCCCATAGGTTATAGAAACCCAAACTTCAGATCATCATATGTTTTTACTGTTTAATGACCATTTAAAGTACAATTTTTCTATCATGTGGAAGTTTGAAAACATTTTTTACATTAAGAAGATTTCTTATACTCTGAAATGCTATATACGATGGGGGTAGGGTAGATTGTCAGAAGCATGGCATGCATGCTACTAGTCCCACCGCCCACACCTATAACAGATTTTGCTTCTTTTTTTGGAGAGTTCAGACTCAGTCTCAGAATCCTTTTCTCTACATGCTCCAGGCACCCACCACCAATTGTTTGGTGGTGATATTCAAATCAAAACCTTTTGCACATGGGTTCAAGTTTTCATTAACTCTCAAAGATCAAACTCAGCATCTAAGATCCAAAGACGTACCTACAAACTCAGACCACTAAGCAAAATTGGTAAAATTTTAAAACACACAGATTTCCCTTTTCCTAAAAATTCAAAAACTACTTGGCAGAATTTGGAATAAAGGGAAACAAATTTGGGATATTTTTACTTTTTCCATCCAACTTGGAACTGTTTTAATTGCCACTCAATCTGGACAGTGAACTGATATTTAGTTGATAATTTTCAACAACTACAGCAAGGTCAACATGTTGATCTGAAGTGGGAAGAAAGGAAAGTACCATTGAATGAATATCTTCTATTTGTCAGGAAACTATATTTTTTAAAAATCTTATCTTTTTCTTCACAACAATTCTTCTAGGGAGGAATAATAAATCTCATGTTTACTGTTGAGGAAATTGAGACCTGGCAGATTAAATTACTTGCTCAAGTCCTTAAGTGGTAGAGCCAAAATCCAAACAAATTTACAGCTGTCTACAAGGACCATGGTTTTTTTATGAAACCTTAAAATTTTATGTTTATACTCTGTATGTTTCCTAAATTGAGTTAGCAGATTCCGAATAAGTAGACCCATAGATAAGGACTTCTGGATTGGTCCCACCACTTCCTTGAGATCTTCCTTATGCCTGTGGTCCCGTGTTAGAGTCAGAAGGCAAGGAATTAAACTTTCCATTGCTGTAAAAAATAATAATAATAATGCCATGTAAAATTAAAATAACGTTCAACACAGAGCATTTTCTTTTAAAATATTGGTTATTTTTATTTCATGCATTTCCATTTAAATCTTAGAATTATCTTATTAAAGTATATAAAATTAACTCCTGGGATTTTGATTGAAATTGCATTGAATCTATAGATCAGTTTATGGAGAATTGACATATTTACAATATTAAGTTTTCTAATACATAGTCTTCTATTTATTCAGGTATTCACTGATATTTTTCAATAATATTTTTAGTTTCCTGTGCAGAGGTTTTATACATTTTTGTTAAATTTATTCCTAGATATTTAAGGATATTTAAGGATTTTAATGCTATTATAAATAATATATCTTTTAAAGTTTTATTTTCTAATTGTTAAAAAAATTAATATTTCATATTAGCTTTGTATCCAGCATACTTGCTGAGTTCACCTATGAATTCCAGGTTGTAAGTCTTTTGGATTTTATGCATAGAAAATATGTAATTTGTGAATTATGACAGACTTGCTCCTTCTTTTCGAACCCTTTTTGATTTTTTCTTTTTCAAGCTCATGTCATTTCTTAGGACCTCCAGCACAGTTTTTAATAGAAGCGGTGATATTAAGCATCTTGATCTCATTTCTAATTTCAGAGAGAAAGCTTCTAATATTTCACCATTATTGTTCCCTGTAGGTTTTATGTTGGCCCTCTTTATTAGCTTAAGAAAATTCTCATTTTACTCTTAGTTTGCTAAGAGGTTTTCAAATTCTTTTAGTCATGAGTAGCTGTTAAATTTTATGAATGCTTTTTTCTGTATCTGTTGAACTGATCATATGATTTTTCTCTATTCTATTAAGGTGACAAATTGCACTGGTTGATTTTTTTTCATGTTAAACCAACGTTGCATTTCTAGAATAAACCCTACTCAATTGTGACTGCTTCTTAAAATTTGTTCCTGGGTTTGTTATCTTCTTTTTTTTTTAATTTTTACATTTATGGTCTCAAGACAGATGACCCTTAGTTTTCTTTTCTCATCATGTCCTTGACAGGTTTTTGTAACAAGATTATCCTCACTTCATAAAATGAATTAGGAAGTGTTTCTTTCTTTTCTGTTCCCTGAAGAGTTTCTTTAAGATTAGCACTATTATTTTTATATATTGGGAAAATTTTACCAATGAAACCATTAACCTCTATCAGTAGAAGTTTCGTGGTGGAAAGGTTATTTTTCATTACAGATTCGGTTTTTAAAGTAAATATAGGACAATTTAGATTTTCCATATCTTATTGTGTAGAGTTTGGTAAGTTGTACTTTTTAAGCAATTTGTCCTTTTCGTGTGAATTTTTGAATTTAGTGGATAAAATTAAAGATAAGCATCTTCTTATGATCCTTTTAATGTCTGCAGGATCTGTAATGATGCCCTCTTTTTCATTTTGGTAATATGTGTGTTCTCTTAAATGTCTTACTAGTAACATCAATTCTATTATTCTTTTTAAAAAAACCAACTTGTGACTTTGTTGATTTTTTCTGTTGTACATTTTTTTCTATTTTATTTATTTCTGTTTTTATCATTATTATCTCCTTCCTTTTAATTTCTTTGTGTAAAATTTCATTTCCTTTCAAACTTCTTTAGATAGGATACTTAAATCATTGATTTTCAGGCTTTTTCTCCTTATACATTTGTTACTATAAATTATTTTCTAAGCGTAATATTAGCTGCATCCCCACAAAAAGTGATATGACATATTTTCATCATTATTCTATTTAAAATATTTTCTAATTTTTATTATGACTTCCCCTTCAACTTAATGATAATTTAAAAGTATGGTTTAGAAGTATTTTGAAGTTATGTTTGTAGTTCTTAGAAGATTTTTAGGGGCTTTTTGTTATTAATTTTAGCTTAATTCCACAGTGGTCAGAAAACATACTCTGAATTGTTTCAATTATTTAAAATTGTTGTGACTTCTCCTATGGCCCAGTGTATTGTCAATATTGGCAAGCTTTACCAAATACACTCAGAAAGGATGTGTAGTCTGTCATTGTCAAGTGTAGTGTTTCATATATGTCATTTAGGTCAAGTTTGTTAATTCTGTTATTCAGACTGATTTTATCTTTTATGATGTTTGTCTTGTTCTAACACTTGGCGAGAGAGGTGTGTTAAAATTTTCCTATTAAGTTTATGTATTTGTCTATTTCTGCTTTTAGTTCTATCAAGTTTTGCTATGGTACAATTTGCCTTATGTGTTTTGAAATTTAGAATTATTACATCTTCCTGATGGTTGGCCCTTTATCATTATGAAATGACTATTTCTAGAAATGCCTTTCACTTCTATATTTTTACAAATTCTACAACAGCTTTCTTTTGGCTTTTTAAGTTACTCTTTGTGTCGCATGTATTTTCCCCTTTTGCCTGTAGCTTTTTTTTCCTTCTTTTTAAGCAACACACAGTTGTTTTCAGTCTGATCTGAAAAATCTTTATCTTTTAATCAGAACATTTAGACCATTTACAATTGATGTAATTACTGGTATATTTGGATATATGTCTACTGCCTAATAGTTTGATTTCTCTTGTTCCACCTTTCCATGTTCCTTTTTTGACTCCTTTTTGGCCTTGCTTTTATTACATATTATTTTTATTATCTTAATTTCTTACTTTTGTTATACATTTTTTTATGAATTTTTTGCTTTACTTTTATTCTTTTTATTTTTTTTTTACACTAAAGGTTATAACATGAATCCCTAACTTTACTTAGAATCTGATATAAATTAGTACTTTCACCACTTCCTAGACAATACTAGAACCTCAGATCCCTTTATCACCATTTACTACTATTGCTTTTTAAAATCATAATTGTCTTGAATTTTAGTTCTATAAATATATTAAATCTCACCAAATATTATTATTTTGTGTGGTCAATATTTAGATTTATGCATACTTTGCCCATTCGTTTGGTCTTTATTCCTTCTTACAATTTTATATTTCCATCTTGGATCCATCTTCCAATACTAAACTCCATTTAGTATTTTCTTTAGTGCATTTCTGCTTTTGACAAATTCTCTAATTTTTTCAGTCTAGAAATGTCTTCATTCCACCTTCACTTTTAAAAGATATTTTTTGCTTTATATAGAAATCTATGTTGGCAGTTTATTATTTTTTCAGCACTTCAGAGAAATCATGCCACATCCTGTGGCTTCCATCACTTCTGTTAAAGAAAATGTGTCTTTTATTCTGTGGTTGGTTTTAAGATTGACTCTTTATTTTCAGTGTTAAGCAGTTTTATTATGATGTGCCTGGGTGGCTTTCCTTTGTTGTCATATAACCTACTTCACAAGGTAATATTGCTTCTTAAATCTGTAACTTGACGTCTTTTAGCAATTTTGGAGAGATCTCAGCCAAAGTTTTTTCAAATATTGCTTTTGCTCCATTCTTTCCTCCCCATCTGGACTCAATTGCATGTTATTAAAAGTTTGTACCAAATTCTATACGTCTTTTATGCTTTACTTTTTCTTTTTTCTTAATCCTGTGCTTGAGTTTTGATATTTTCTACTGACCCGTCTTCCAGATCACAAAATATCTCTTGGGTTGAGTTCTATCTGCTGTTAAACCCATTAAATTGAATTTTAAATTTTACTCATCATATTTTTCTATTCTGTAGTTTCCATTTGAAACTCTTTATCTTGTCATTTATTTTCTTGAATACATTAATAATCACAATGACCTTAAAGTCAATGGCAGATAACTCCAGTATTTGAGTCAACCGTGTATCTGTTTCTATTATATATTTTTTTTCTTGGTCCTGCTTTTTGCTGCACTCAGTAAGTTTAAATAAATGTAAGCATTACATATGAGAATTTTGAGACTCTGGGTGATGTTTTCTTCCTCCTGGGAGGATTCTCCCATCCTCTTGCTAGCAACAGAGGGGCAGGTTATCTCAACACAACGGGAATCTGAACTGACTTGAAGTTCCTTTGCAATCTTTGTATGAGTCTTCCTGTTTCTTCCCTGACTCCCAGGGTGAAGCCCCTCAGGGTTCCAACTAAGCGCCTAGGTTGCTTCCCAGGGACCTTTTCTTCAATAAGCCACGAACTCCAATTTTTAGATCTCCAATACCCTGAGACTGTCAAAACCTTCGCTGTAGTTTTTAGCTGCTTTTGCCTCTGTTGTTAGTCTTTTGCCCCACATAGTTTAATCAGCAAATGTCTTAAGAGGATGACCAGTGTTCAACATTGGCTATACACTTCTCTGTCCCTCACATCCCAGGAATATTGGCTGCCATACATCCTGGCTCACATCCTGGCTCACATCCTGACTCCCTTAGCAGGCTCGAACCTCGAATTCTGTCTCTTTATCCCTCAAATTCTATCTCTTTATGAGTTTGCTTAAAACTCTGATGATGTCTCTGCCACTCTGTTTTGTAAGCCTAATGCATGTTTCTGAGAATTGGCAAATCCCCCAAGAGGAAAAGTGGCATGAAGGAAATTGTACTTATATTAGCTTCCTTTCTGCAATGCAGACCCTCATGTCCTGCCTGATTCATTATCTCTTCAATTTTTTCAAAAAGTTTCTTTTTGTATTTTGTTCCATTTTTCTAATTCCTCTCAGTGGGAGCATTGGTCTTCTGCAAGCCACTCCATCAAGCCAAAAGCAGATGTCTGTGTAGTTATATTTTCTTTGCTATACATTCTGCAGTTAACCATTGAGTTCTGAAGATTTTTTTATTGCTTAAACACTGTGGACCTCAGGATTCCTAAATGTTCTTCCAGGAGTAAGAGACAATAATTCCTTATGGAACTAAGCCCATAAATGCAGATACTGCTCAAGAGTGCCCTTACGGAAGTGAGAAGGGGCAGAAGGAAGGCAAATGTTGCCTCTTGACATAGACAAAAAGGGAAAGTTTGCCTTTGCAACCTCCTATCTTTACCTTCTATGCTTCCCTTTACCAAACTAATTAGCACAGTGTCATCCTTTCTAAATTTACCTTCCAGGGCATGGCCCCATTGTTGTGTCTCCGGAGACATGTTAACATTTTGATTTATATAGAATGTTTTCCAACAGATACTAGTTACATTGATTGCAACATGAATGGAGACTCCTGCGGTCACGCAGTGTGGTCCTATTCCAGGGCTTTCCTCAAAGTAGCTTGCTTAGGTCATCCTAGCACAGTGTTCCATGCTCCAGACTATGGTCCTTTATATCAGCTCTTCCCTTCCCTCTCCCTGCTCCTATCTGTCATTTGCCTCTTGTTTGCCAATGACTAGAAGGTTAAATTCTATAGCTGATACATAATGTAATCTTAATAAGTTACTGTGTTACTCTTCTCAATTTAGTTTACATTTTTAAGAGTTACACTAATTATTGAAAAATTTCCAATAGAAAGGAATGACTCACATTGTCTAATTTTTTCCTGCAGACCTCTGGGGCAATAGAGGCTTTAGGGTGAATTTAAATGATGAATATTTAATCATATCAGCAATCAATTACACCATATATGTCTAAGATCTAGAAGGAAGATGGGTAATTATGTGTTTCATACTTTAGCATATTTTATTTATTTTTCTTCAGTTCCCATACAGTCCAAGCCTGTATTCAGTTGCATTTAACAGAATTTGAACTTAGGAATTTTCGAGAGTGTATGATAATATTTAGATTAAGTCATATTTTATTATACTGGGTATAATAAAAATGTCTTTATTTTTTAATATTTTGCAACACATTTTTCAATGTTTTGTGATATTTTAAATCATTCCAATCAACTTTTCAATCACTTTTCCTTCCATATCCTAGTACTTAATTATTCACAGTGTCAGAAATTCAATTTAATTACTTTACAAGGTAAAATTGAATTGCATCCCTCATGAAGAGCATGTTATGAATGTCTTATTGCATTGAAGAAAATGAATAACCTTGTAATAAATTCTGGTGGCTTCCGTAAAGACCTATTTAGAAGAGTTTTTTAAAAAATAATTGCACACAATGTGAATACTTGATCCAGTTCTTTATGTGAAGAACAAAGGAGAAAAAGCAGTGTCATCAGAAGGGTATATGCACATCTTTTGGTGAATCTGGAAATGTTATGTGCCTTATGTGGTAACGTGAGAAGGTGTTGAATATCAGGAGAAAGGATGCTGAGATCTATCCCACTTTTCTGAAAGTCAATTTTCTGCAGAAATGGAATGGGAATGTAGACACTTTGATGCATACTTTTTTATAAAAACATTTTTACCTGTAAAATAAAGCACACATCAAGAAAACTACTTATAGCATAATGAATATAACACATGGATTATTATACATAGCATAAAGAGTCATTATAGCATAATGAATTGTTAAAAGGTGAGCCATCACAAAGGTCCAGAAATAGAGCTTTGCCAGCCACTCCAGAAGCCTCTACATTCCCTTTCCCAATCACAACCCCTTCTTTCCTTCGTAAAAGTAACCACTCTTCTGGTTTTCATGGTAATTATTTCCTTGCATTTCTTTAAACATTTTCACCCACGTGTGTATCACCAGTGTATCTCTAAACACTGTAATTAATTTTGCCGATTTTTAAAAAGTATTTTTAAAGTCTGTCTTAATGTAAATGTACTCTCACATCTCTCTTTACTTCCTTGTTCTTCATTCATTGAATAAACAGTTTGTTTGACCTGTGGAGATCCTACACTCTGGATTTTGCTGATTACGTTGCGGTATCCTTGTTTTGCTGTATTAATTACTTCCTTGGGAGCTGTTAGGCAGTTTGGAAGTGCCTAATAAGAGGAGCCATTCATCATTCACTAGTATCTGCACATGTGATTCCAAGCTGATTTTTGCATCATCACTAAAAAGGAGTTGTGTGTGTTTCCAATGGGCATTTTGTGTGAAGCTTTTCAGTAATCCTGCTAAGAAGTAATCATAAATGAACATATTCAATGAAGTTTTTGATTTAATAAAAGGCTAAGCAATGTGTACTTATTCTGCACATGGACTTGATTTTCTGACTCTCTTTCTGATGGATTGCCTTCCTGCATTAGCTAGGGGAAGAGGAGGTAGACCAACAGAGTGAATTCGTATCCCTTAGGACAAGATTTCTCAAAATGTGTGTTGGAGAACTCTAACGGCTCTTGATATGTTAATGCGTGCCCCCCCCCCCCGACCAAAAAAAGCATCTGTAGTTTAAGAAAGTGCTGAGTCACAGTGTTCATGAGCATTTAATTAAAGATGCTAAAAAAATCCTGCCTTGAATGAAATTGTTTAATTTTGGTTAACTTATTTTTCAAAATCTCTTTGACCGGAAAAGGGTTTTTTTGTTTGTTTGTTTCCACTGAATATCTAACAATATCTTGTGATACACATGTTTACCATGGTTACGATAGGAAAATTCTGATCAGGATTGCATTGAATTCTGTATATCAAGTTGGGGAGCACAGCCATCTCAACAATGTCAAGTGTTCTGATCCATGAACATGGGATGCCTTTCCATTTGTTTAGATCTTCTTTAATTTCTTTCAACAAAAGTTTGAAGTTTTCAGAATATAAGTTTTACACTTCTTTTGTTAAATTTATTCCTATATATTTCATTTCTCTTGATACTATTGTAAATGGAATTGTTTTCTTAATTTTCTTTTTGGATTGCAAATTGTTAAGTGTATAGATTTACAATAAACTTTTATATGTTGAGATTCTGCTCTGCACCCTTGTTGAACTTGTTTATTAGTTGCAATAATTCTTAGAAGATTCCTTACGTTTTCTATACACAAGAACATATCATCTGCTAACAGCATTTTCCTTCTTCCTTTCCAATTTGGATACCATTCATTTCATTTTCTTGACTAATTGATCCCACTAGAACCTTTAATACAAAGTTGAATAGAAGTGGTGAAAGTGGACGTCCTTGTCTTGTTCCTGATCTTAAGGAGAAAGCATTCAGTCTTCACCATTAAGTACATTAGCTGGGATAAATCCAACTTGGTTATGGTATACAATTCTTTTTATTATTATTATTATTATTATTATTTATTATTATTTTGGTTTGCTAGTATTTTGTTGAGAAGTTTTACACCTATATGCTTAAGAGATATTGGTCTGTAGTTTCTTTTCTTGTGATGTCTTTGTCGGGTTTGGGTTATTAGGGCCTCACAGAATAAACTGGGATGTGTTCCTTCCTTTTTGATTTTTTGTGAAGAACTGGTATTAATTCTTCTTTAAATATTTGGCAAAATTTAGCAGTGAAGCCATCTGGGCTTGGTCTGTCCTTTGTGGATAGTTTTTTGATTACTAATTTAGTCTCTTTACTTGTTACAGATCTATTCATTTGTCTATTCCTTCTTGAATCAGTTTGGGTAGTTTTTATCTTTTCAGTAATTTGTCCATTTCATCCATGTTATCTAATCTATTAGCATACCTTTTCATAGTATTCCTTAATAATCATTTTTATTTCTGTAAGGTTGGTAGTAATGTCCCCTCTTTCATTCCTGATTTTAGTAAGTTGAGTTTTCTCTCTTCTTTTATTGGTAAGTCTAGCTAAAGATTTGTCCATTTTTTTCAGCATTATTGAGATATAATTGGAATATAACATTGTATAAGTTTAAGGTATACAGTGGTATGCTTTTCTCTGAGTGACACTCCTGCTTTAGTTGCTGGGCACTGGATAGGGGATGGTAGCCTCTGGTCTTCTTTTCTTGCCTCTCCTAATCTGGAACCTATGAATGAGCTGGGGCTGGGGCTGGGGCAGGGTCCCCAGTATTCTTAGTGTGCCATGCACACATAAGATGTAAATCATCCCACAGGTGGGGGCTGGGCAGAAGAAGGGAGCCCCCAAACTCTTGGCAGCACTTACTGAGAACTTAGCTCTGCAACAAGCAGCTGTGAGGTGGGATGAGAAATGTGGATGTTCTGCCCCTCTTGAGAAGACACTGCAGCCCTTGACAGGGAGCTGGAGGAAGAGGGACCCCTGTGTTCTTGGCTGCCTGGGGTGGAATTTCTGTCACATTGGGCAGG
Organism: Tapirus indicus; assembly: GCA_031878705.1. Classification (NCBI taxonomy): domain Eukaryota; kingdom Metazoa; phylum Chordata; class Mammalia; order Perissodactyla; family Tapiridae; genus Tapirus; species Tapirus indicus. Next base: position 48,281,260 of record CM062925.1, read on the forward strand.
GAGGCAGGGAGAAGGGAGTGGGTTGTGGTTCAGATGGCACACATTATTGCTATTCTCATTGAGTTTTAGTAGATTTCCTTGAATAAATGTTTCTTCATTTGCTGTATGTCTTTAGGATAATTTCCAGAAACTGTAAATGGTTTTAAAAAATGAGGTCATGGGCCGGCCCCCGGTGTAGTGGCTGAGTTCGGCATGCTCCGCTTGGGTGGCCCAGGTTCACGGGTTCAGATCCCAAATGTGGACCTACACCACTCGTCAGCCACGCTGTGGCAGTTACCCACACACAAAGTGAAGGAAGATTAGCACAGATATTAGCTCAGGGCTATTCTTCCTCAAGCAAAAAAGGAGGAGGGTTGGCAACAGATGTCAGCTCAGGGCGAATCTTCCTCAGCAAAAAAAAAAAAAAAAAAATCAGTTCAATAATGTATTGAACACCTATGTATTCACCAAGAAGCCTAAGAAAGAAAACATGCAGAGGCCATCATTCCCTTCTTCTCCTATTCTTCTTCCTAATCCCATTTCCCTCTCTTTCCCCAGAAATCACCACTCTCTTGAAGTTGGAGTTTCTCATTCCTATCATATTTATATTTTATTATATATGTAAATATTCTGAAACAGGAAACATATGATTCCTTAAGGCATCATAAGATATTAAGACGGTGAACATGTTTCATAAATAAAAGAAATTTAACTCTGGCTTGAAAAAACATAAACACAAGAATATTAGCTGAAAATATCATCTCAAATAGATTGAGCCTTAGAGATCATAATTTGTAACTTAGAAATAATCATCTCATTGTTATGGAAAAATGTCCAAAATGACATGAAATCCTACTGTCACTAATTGGTATTGTGTGGATTGTGAAGTGGTACAGAGAATGCTGATTCTGGTTTCTTGGAGTTAGAGGGCCCTGTTAAGACACTCTAGAAGATTAATGTGCATCTCTCTCAATCCTTACTCAGCAAGATCCACTTTGCATGAACACATGAGTCCTAAGCACTGCAGTACTAACCTGGGAAAGTGGTAGGTGATGGTTATCTAGAATGGAGAGCAATTCAGGGGAGATGGGTTGTTATTTTAGGAGGTGAATGGAACAATAGAGGAGTGTATGGAAGTTCAGAGTCAGGAAATTTTGAAGAACTCGAGATGGGAACCAGAGAAAGTAGAGGGATAGGAGGACTTAGAGTCTCTTTGTGACAGGTTAACCTGGCTGAAAAGATAGATGGGCGCTGGAGAAGAAAGAAGATCTACAGTATGTGGAAGTATTGTGTTTAAGGAAGGAGATGGAAGTCAGTAGCAAGTTGATTGGAAGGGGCCTGTGGTAGACCTAAGATAACCCCAAAGATCCATATCCTGTATAATCCCCTCTCTTTGAATGTGGATGGAACCTGTGCATGTGATGGAATATCACTCCTGTGGGTATTTTATATTATGTGCAAAAGTTAAAGGGATTTTGCAAATGGGCCTGACTTTATCAGGTGATCCCTTTAACAGCAGGAAGCTCTCCTGCTGGCCTTGAATAAGCAAACAGCCACGTCATGAACTGGCGAGGGAAATGGGTGGCCTTTAGGGGTTGATGGCCTCAGTCCTATCACTACAAGGAACTGAATTCTACCAACAACCTGAATATACATGGAAGACAACCCTGAGCTCCGATGAGAATACATCCCGGGCAACCTTTGAGACCCTGAGCAGGTGACCCTGAGCAGGTGACCCACTTAGACTGTGCCCAGACTCCTGACCCATAAGATAATAAATTTGTGTTCTTTTAAGCCACTACATTTGTGGTAATTTGTTACACAAAAACCTCTTTCAAAATGTTTGCTTGGGACATCAAAATGTCTAGCCAGAGTTCTAGAGGAAAATATCACAATGACTTGGATCATTTTGGAAAATAGTTGACCAACATGATTATCCCCTTTGCCTGCATCTATTTATTACATTATTCCAAAGGCATTAGAAGAGCCATTCTTGAGCTAGTTTTTAAGATCATTTCGTTATTGCTTAGTTTTGCAATATTTTGCCTATGGCTATTGACTAGAAGGTTTCAAATCTTATAGTAATATTTTCTATTTATTAAATAATAGCACTTGAAAGTGGTGACTTTATACCAAATTTGGTTCTTCTTTTATCAAAGACTGACATCCTCATTCCTGTAATTATATTTGCAATGGGCCTCACCAAGCTTTTTCCACTCACCAAATGGGTTCTATCCTACAGTCATTGTTATTGAAGGAAGCAAAACTAAATGTCTTAATAATTTTCTAATTAGCACTTTAGGCAATTCTAAGATGGATGTTGGAAAGCTTGGATATGGACACAAATTGTCAGTGCTGATAAAGAAAAAATAATTATGTGCTTCAGAAAGAACCATTCAAAACATTTTGGTACCACATCGTTTTGCTTTTACATTTAGTCTCTGCTCTTCTACTCAGAATCCATTGGAAGATTGGCAGTCCCTATATAACATGTATTTAATATAAAGAAATATTCACTTATTTTGGTACTTAATTCATTTTGTGTGTGAAAGGAAAACAGTTTTTTCATTAAGGAATAAAGGAGTCCAAAGGAATCAAATTTGCTCTGCCCTTTATATCCTCTCCTCTTAGAGTCAGTGAACTTCTGAAGATATGAGGTTAAGTAAATCTCTGTAATTGGTGGAAATGGTATATTTAGATTAGTCAGGATGAATATTAAGTTTTATTTTAGAAACTTACTTTATGATAATGCCATGGAGTTGAGAAGAATCTTCTTCTCCATCTGTTGTCAGGTTGCTCATGAGAAAAGCTAGCCAATGGAGTGGCCACGCATATACAGTTTATATATGGATGTCTGCTCTTCCTTCTTTCCTATTTCATTTCTTGCCAAGAAGTAGAAGTGGCAAAAAATCTTTCAGGATCTAGTGCCTCGGTGTGCAGTGCAGTATGACAGCAGCTGCTCAGAAAAATCTTTGAGATATAGGGGAGAAAATGCTCAGGTATCATGCCAGATTGTCAGCACAAGAATTTGAGGGAGTCACTTCATTGAAGGCGAAGAAATAGGCTGTTTGTTTCTAACTGCAAGGATTTCTCAAGCTGTAGTGACATGTGTTAAAATATGTGAGGACACTTAGGAGGCATGTTTCACATCCAGTCATTGTTAGGATCGTGCATGAAGTGGCTGGCCTGAGTACATATGACCCCTCATTAGAAAAATAGCAACCCGAGTGATCCTGTGACACAGCCTTTCTCTCTGAAGGGAAAAAGATACAGCCCTTCCCAAAGCGTGGTATCTGATAATACATTATACTCAACAGAAATTAAGCTGCGCCAAAGAGAGCTAATGGAGCAGGACAAAATCTTTAGAAACAAGTCCCCTTTTGTTACTGTAGAGCCTTTAACAGCTCACTCGTCTTCCTTCCTGGTTTGTGGTGCATTAGCAGAGACAAAGAACCATGCCTCGTTAGTAACATATGAAGTAAATAGGTCAGTTACCTTGGATTAAATTCAGTGCAATTTGCAGCAAGTAAAGTTCTTTGCCAGCCTATCCACGTGACAGGTTTCCCTGTACTCCTTCAGCCAGGAGGAATTAGAGCACTAGCACATAGCATGTCAAACCATTTGGAAAGCAATGGTATTACAATAACGGTTAAAAATAAAGTTAGATTGATGAATCTAAGCACCTAAATGTTAACGTCTGTTATACTCCAAGATTTCATTAGAGATAGAGTGATGTCAGTCAACTTAGGAAGACAAGGCTCATAAAAATACTTCATTTCAGAATTTGCATAGCAAGTAAAGAACCCCCACCCCCCACCACCATGATTTTCATGCCTCCTTTTTCTGCATCCCAGGATTATAAAGATGCATAGAATATCCCAAGTCCTAGCTTGGTTAGGCATCTCAGATTGCCTTTAATTGGGACAGTGCATCTTGAATCCCAGAAGGAAAATGTATTGGCTTTTTTACTGTATAATGTTAAGTTGGCTTTTCTTCTCTTGGCATCCTTGGCTAGTTCTATGCACTAACAGTGTTGGAAATGATTTTGTTTAGTTATTATGACTTTGTGATCATTGCTGTGACTGTTTGAATCTTAACTTGAATTCTGAAATAACCTTCAATCTTTACTCTTTTGACTATATCTACAAAGTACATATATTTACATTAGGTCCAAATAATTGTCTTTCTTTGATAATATTAATGAAACACTTCTTTCTTCATAAATATTAAATAAAGGGAACAAGCCCAATGATGAACTCCTAATTCAGCCTGTTATTTAAGCCTCCAGCTCTATCATTATGTCATATCATATCAGCATCTTTTTCTGAGAACTATTTCCCATTTTTCTTCCGATTTCCAACTCTGGTTAATTTATTCAATATAACTTAAAAAATAATAAATGAACTTTTTTGGAGCAGTTTTAGGTTTACAGAAAAATGAGCGAAAAGTAGAGAGAGTTCCCATTTACTCTCTCACCACTCCTGTCCGTTTCCCCTATTATTACCATCCTGCATCAGTGCGATACATTTGCTACAATTGAGAGACGAGGTGGAGACATTATTAACTAAAGTCCATAGTTTGCATTAGGATTCACTTTTGTGTTGTATAGTATGTGGGTCTTGACAGATAACATGTATCCAGCATTACAGTATCTTAAAAAGAATCCAGATACCACTTTGTGTGTCAGTTTTGTAGTTCTGCAGACCCTATAAAACTAAACAAGAAAAGGTAGTGTATTTGCTGAGGTCAGGAAGAGCCAGCCTACTGTCAAGTTACCCCCAGTGGACTCAGCACCACATATTGTTTCTGAGCGGCCGTTGACATGAAAGAAATGCTTTTCCTCTAGCTTTTCCTGTGCTGGAGATGAAAGCTATCTTGTGTGCATTAAATGGGCAGATATAAGTGAGAACTGAAAGGAACTTCCAGATGAAGTCTTTCGCCCAAGCTGCTCACTACTTTGCAAATATCTCCATTACCTTCCAATATGTCTACACTTTGAATCTCATATATAAGGAGGCGGAGGAGAATGGAGATTTTGACCATGCTAGAGATTTGGTGACATCTAGGAAAGCCCTTAACTAAACTTTCCCTTTAGTAATATTTTTCTTTAGTAATTTTCTTGCTCTCTTTTTAAAAATTTGTGTACTTGATCTATCTTTTTCATCTGAGTTAGGTTATAATATATTTTATTTATTTATAAGTTCCATTTTTTTAATTCTTTCTAAATATTTTCAGCTTTTATCTTTATTTTTTCTTCTACTTTTCTTAGATTCATAAATTTTTTTGTGTAAAAAAGATTTATCCATCTTTATTCTTTTTCTTTGTATGTAAAAATATTTTTCTCTTTGTATGTTAAATGTATATATAACAAATGGAATATAAATGTACATGTAAAATTTAAGTAAAAATAATAAAAATACATGTACTTATTGCACAGATTAAGAAACTGAATTTTACTAATATCTTAGAATTGCACTGAATAAACCTCTCTGGTCCTGTTCTCTTTCCTTTCTCCCAACATTAACCACAATCCTGAAGTTTATGTTATTCATTCCCTAGCTTTGCTTGATACTTTTACTACCCATATATTTATCCTTACGCAATATACTGTTAAATTTTGTCTGCTTTGATACATGATATGAATGGAAGCATGTTTTGTTTTTCTGAGACTTGTTTCTTTTTCTTAGTATTATATTTTTGAGGCTCATTTGTTTTCACAGTTATATATTTTCCAAGAGCTGAATATACCAAAATTTTTTCATTCAACTGTGGATGTAGAGTCAGGTTCTTTCCCATTTTTAGCTATTAGGAATAACTCTAATGGGCAAAATTTTATTTGCTTTTCTTTTCTTTTTTTTCACAAATATACCAAAATGTGTCCATTCTACAATGAATGAACAGTTGGGTTAAATTCCCATTTTTTGCTATGCAGAACAATGTTCCTAAGAGTCACGTCTCTTTTGCAGAACTCCAACAGTTTTCATTTTTTATTTTTGTTTCATACCCAGCGATGGAATTGTTGCATGGTATACTTGTTCAATTTTTATGTGCTTAATACTAAACTATTTGGCAAAGTGGCTGAATGAGTTTACATTTCCACAAGTGTTAGGAGCTTCCAGTGCTTCACGTCATTGAACACACTTAATATTGTGCAAAATTTTAATTTTTGACAATTTGGTGTGTATGAAATGGAATAAAGTTGGTTATAATATCTTTTAATATCTGTCTGACCTCTATATTTGTGGTCATGTCCCTTTTTCATTGCAAAATTATTTGTGCTTTCTCTTTCTCTTTTTTTATTATCAATCTGGCTAGATTTTTATACATTTTATCCGCCTTTTTCAAAAAGCAACCTTTATCCTTTGTTTATCTTCTGTGTTTTGTTGGTTTTCTATTTTATTAAGTTTGTATTTTACTCTAATACCTTTTTCCTTCTGCTTTATGTGTTTTATTTTTCTTTATTTCTGATTTCTTAAGTTAGATAATAATTTGATTAATGTTGAGACTTTTTTCTTTAATGATGTAAACATTTAAGGACACGTTTCCCTCTAAATATTGTTTAGCCCTTTTCTGCAATTTAAAATTCATTGTCATTCAATTTTGAACACTTTTTACTTTCTATTATGACTTCTTTTTAACTCATGAGTTATTTAGAAGTGCATTTTAAAATTTTTAAATGTTTGGGTTTTTCCAGTTGTCATTTCGTTATTGATATCTAAGTTAATTACGTGTGGCCAGAGAATCTGTTCTGTTTCACCACTCCTTTGATATGTTTTCAGACTTACTTTATGGCCTAGGGGGAAAAAATCAAATTCTCTTATTGTGTTGAGACCAAGATAATTGGTCCTTGCAATATTTTATATATGTCCATTAAGTTAAACTTGTAATTCTATCATTTAAGTATTCTCTGTTTTTAATGACTGTCTTTGATTGCTCTAGCTGTCACTTTGTTACCATTAACCGAGAAAGCTTTAATGTTCCCCTCAGCTTGGCTAAACTTTAGACGGGATTCTTCCTGACTCTGGGCCCCTGACCTCCCTTTGTCTAGAGCATTTACTTTAGAAAACTTGTAATTATTAATTCTTTCTCTGACCCTTTGAGATGCAAACTTTTTTTTTCACTTCTTGCCAGTTTTACATCCCAAGAATGTCTTTCACAAGGACCTGGGAGCCATCCCTTTGAAATGTAATCATCAAGGAAGACAGCAACCCTTTCTCCCAGTCTCTGTGGGAGTTTGGAGTTATAAAACTACCTCCTGTCATTAAGGTATTTGTTTTTATCTTTTCTGGTCTTAATGTTTTAGTCATGTAATTTTTAAATCACAAGCATATATTCTGTTAACAATCCAGTCCAACATTCTTTGCATTTTAGATGGTCAAGTAGTGCATGTATATTCAAAGTGATTATGGATGTATCTTGAGTTCTTTCTACTTTATATTTGTTTCATATTTTTATTTATTTTTTGTTGTTGTTTCATCCAGTATCAAGGTTGTTAGAGGAAATTGTCCTTGTCATTTCCTTCTCAGGATAGAGTTTATTTTTCTTTCAACATTTTACAACTATAGCCCCTTGGGGTCCCAGAGTCTTCTGGAGGCACCCATTATAATCTCAACTTGAATAGATATTTGGAGTTATCTTCTATCCCTAAGGTTATAGCTTTTTAGCCAAACAGAATCTGAATCCCTCCTAGAATCTTTCTACAGGTTTGAGGTAAAGGCGTATCTTTTTCATTCTTTCATATTTATTTTTATAAGTTTTAAATATGTTGGATTTTCCCTTGAGCACTTTACCTGTATTTCAGAGGATCTGACTGCATGGCGCTTAATCATGTTGTAAATATTCTGAAATTTATATTTGTATTGCCTCTTTGATGAGAGAGTAATTTAACAGAGAGTTTTACAAATTCTACATGGATGGGTTTTGGAGTTTTCATGTTTTATTTTATTTTTAACTTTATTTCCTTATGGTCAGGTTCTACCAGGTTTTCAGTGTTTCCTTCTGTAAAGCTACTATGCTAATACTTCTCAAAGTTTAATGTGTATCCGAATCGTCTAGATATCTTGTTAAAATGCAGATTATGTTTCAGTAGATCTAGATACATTTCTAAAAGTCCCCTGATAATGCTGATACTCTGGTCCCTGGGCCACACTGTGAGTAACAAGTTCCCGCTCCATTATTTCAATAGTTTTTGGAAGCTTGACCTTATATTCACCAGCTTCTTGCTAAGTGGTCCCAGCTTACATTTAATATAACAATATCTAATAGTTGGGCATTAAAAAAAAAACTGTATCTTAGTTGATCCTCCCAGCATCATCACCAGTAAATTTGGGAAGTTTCTTTCCTCACTGAGGAAAGTGAGCCAAGCGTACAGTGGCATACCCCAAACACCTCTCAATCTTGGCTCCTCTGTCACACATCTCTGGTATCAGCTGTTTTCCAAAGAGATTGGGGGACTGTGCAGGGCTAGGCAACAACTTCAATTTAGGTAATTTGCCCTAGAATACTTTTTCTCTGAATCTGTTGTGTCCTCTTTCTCATGGGCTTGTTCTGCTTGCCTCTGGTGTTTTTTCTTTCAGATTGAAGTGGAAATTGGCTTGACCTCCCTTGAAACCCTCTATGTGACAGTTTTTCTGCGTGTTGATTTAACATTTGGGTGTCTTTTTTCAGATAGACTGGTTGGCATCAGTGAAGCTTCATTTTTTTTAAATTACAAGTACTTCTGGCTGGCCTAATAATCAAATTGACAAGAGACAGATTAACAGGAAAAATCAAATTTAATTTCATATATACAGGTGCTCCATAAGAATATGAGGCCCACAGGCAGTCAGGCAATTGAGGTTTATATGCCATCCAGAGCCAGGAAGAAGGGGTAGGGACTTCAGAGGGGGGGAAGACAATTCACAGGGAAATGGGAAGAGCAAATGTTTGGGAAACAAATGTTTGCCATGCCATGCAGAGACAAAGGAACACAGAACAGAACAAACAGGCCTTGCTAAGTTCCCCTGAGTTTACCATACCTCGCACATATCCTTTGTACTTATCTCTGGTGGTAGCTCTCTTTGTGCTATAGACTCCCTATCTAAATTCTTTTAGGCAGTTAAGGAAGAGGTAAAAAGAAAAACTTCTTGAGTCTTCTGTTTCTCAAAAATCATCGGCCCAAAATAATCCTCATGCCAAAGAGATACACCTTGGGGTGTCAAAATTCTGCTCCCCTACAGTTCCTAAGGCATATTAGCATAATACAAGTTTTGAGAAATCTTCAGGAAAGAAATCCATTTCACTTTGTTTAAACCTGTACTTCCCAAACTTACCTGGCCATAAAATTCCTAGTTTTGTTACCACCCAAAATGGGGTTCTCCTACCTTATGTGAATTTAAAAAAGCCAATTAATTACAGCATCAGCTTTTGGAAAAAGAAATCAGCTTTATTGCTAGATCAATCTGCACAGAGACAGGGGGCATGTGCCCTCATATCTGTCTCCCTGATTCAGGATTTGGGACAAAATTTAAGAGGTTAGGTAGAACAGGCTAGCACACAGAAACACTGGAGGGACAGGTTTTGATTGGTGGACTTTAAGCATTTATGGTGAGGTTCTAAGCATTTATGGTAAGGTGGGGAAGGGATTTTAACTCTAGATCTTCCTGGATGATGGACCCCTTGCTTCTGATGAGAGTCCGACTTTCAAGTTCTACTCATGTGCTGGTCCTTTGATTTGGTTGGGAGGAGAATCTTTGGTTCTGTGGTCATTTCAGGTCAAGATTTCTTCTTCTGTGCATGCTCTGACTATGTGACTTTGCAAATTTTCTGAAAAACAGCTCTTTTTTTTTTTTTTTTTTTTCGGTGAGGAAGACTAGCCCTGAGCTAACATCCATTGCCAATCCTCTTTTTGCTGAGGAAGATTGGCCCTGGGCTAACATCCATGCCCATCTTCCTCTACTTTATACGGGATGCTGCCACAGCATGGCTTGACAAGCAGTGCGTAGGTCCATGCCCAGGATCCGAACCTGCAAACCCCAGGCCACCGAAGCAGAGCACACAACCTTAACTGCTATGCCACCAGGCTGGCCCCTGAAAAGCAATTCTTAATCACTCTGTTGATAAGAGATGGGGTCTGTTCCAACTGGCTGTAGTGGGCTCATGTTTATAGTTCGCGTGGCAAAGATATCCTTTTTCGTTTTGCCAATGTTTCTGAATTTTATATACAGATACAAACATAGACTTAGCAATCAACCACATTCTAAATTCACACTAAGTAACAAGTATTATACTAACTAAAGACATTATCTCAATTTATATTCACAATCACCCTATGATGTTTTATAAGCTCCATTTGACAGGAAGTGTTACCGGACACATACCCAGGTTCTTTACCTTCTTTACACAAGAGGGACCAAAATAAAACTGGAACGCCAGGTTTATGGCAAGAAAAGAGTTTTTATTTCAGATGACGTCAGCCGGCAGATGAGAGTGAGCCCTCAAATTTGTCCCGTCTCCCCGAAAGATGGAAGGCAAGGGGTTTTGAAGGTTGGGAAGAATGCAGCTGCTTGTAAGGAGAGGGAGGCTGTGGCCTTGCTGGTCGGGGCTTTCCCACCAGCCTGCGTTTGGCCTTGTGAGGCTGCTTGCAGGGAGGGGGATGGCAAGATAAGGGAATCGCAGCTGGGTGTCCTTGATTGTCTGTCTCCGCGGTGGACAGTGGATTCTGGTGCCAGGAAGCCAAGGAATTGAGGTCTGGGAAGCTTTCGCTTCTTGGCATTCTCTGGGTATCAGTTTCACTGTAACAAATCTCAAGAACTGGTAATTAGCTAAAACTTCAGTGTGAGCCCAGCTTGAGGCCACCTGGGCTTTTAACAATTTGTAACTTCTATCTGCCCTGTGAAGTTCAGGGATACAAAGTTCGTGTGCTCCACTTCAACGGCCCAGGGTTCACAGGGTAAGATCCCGGGCATGGACAGATACACCGCTTGTCAAGCCATGCTATGGCAGCGTCCCACATAAAGTAGAGGAGGACTGGCAATGGATGTTAGCTCAGGGCTAGTCTTCCTCACAGAAGAAAAAACAAAAAAAAAAGACCGATTCTTACATATGAATGTAACTTAGAAAAGCAGGGAAAGAGGATGAGTGCTTTTGGTTTTAACCCCATAGGTGTGGGGTTTAGCATAGGGGAACTTATATCATGATCGGCATCAGAAGGAATTAAGTAGAGGCTTAGTAACTTATATAAAATATTCAGCTAATTCAAGACAGAGTTCAAATTCAATTTAGGATGCCTGGCTCAAAAGCAGGTTATACATCTTCTGGAGATGGCTTACTGCTTTTCAGGTACCCAACACTGGCCCTTTCCTTAGGACAAGGACCATTCAGTTAATTCTGACATTGTCTGTTTAAAATGAAAAGATGTGGAGGGGGCACTTAGTAAGGGTTATGGGAGACTACTGAGCAATCGAGCCCACCTTACCAATAAAATGAATGCCCAGGAGGGTGTGTTTATCACCTAGTAAATGTGGCTCAGTCCCAGAGAAAATCATTCTCAGAAGAGATTTTGATGCCTTTTACAGGTGTTTCTCTGTTTGCCATAGCTCTTCCTCCAGGGCAACTTTGCAAAGCTGATGAATAATAGGTGACATGGCAAGAGATTTCTGACTGGCACACCTTATGTGAAAAGATGCTCTGCTCTTAGCCAGTAAAGTCGAATCTAATTTCCAAAACTAAACAAGAATAATAATGACAATAAAAGACCCAGAACACCACTTTATTACCTCCCATTGTGTTTATAGTCTTGGCAACAACAGAAAAAAATCCTGCAATCAAATTAGGGTGATCTGCATGACAAAAGTATTAACAAGAGACAGTGGAGGCAGGAAATTGTTGATGATTTTCATTATCTGTAGTGCTGCTGAGAGCTTTACTTGTCTTCACTTTGAAGCTTTGGAGAAAATCTGACTCTTCTTGGCAGCGTTAGCTTCTTTTACTGAAGCATCTTCCTATTTAAATAAGCATCAAGCCCTTGAGGTTATTTTGGAATATTTTCCTTTCCCAGGTGCCTGGGGTTCTCTGTTCTGAAAAGAGACTCATTTGAGAAAACCTAGAGGCTCTAGGTGCTGTCTATAACTTAGATGAACATTTCTGTCATTTAAAATTACAAGATTCCAAGGGGCTTGAATGGAATAAAGAGTTTTGGCTTCAAATACCAGTTCTCCCACTCTGAACAACGTTGGACAATTAACTCATTCTCAGTTTCCTCCCTGTGGTGGGGGATCATAGTACCTATCTCATCGGGTTGTGGCAAGGATTTGAAGGAACATATATAGAGTCTCCAACCACATGAGGCATTTTGTGATTAATAGGTAGCCACTTATAACAAGTCTTGTGAAAATTTGCTAAGGGGAGAAACGTGCTCTGCTGAACCCCTTAATCTCACGTTGATGTGCCTGATGCACAATAAGCCAAACACTGAGATATGGGTGCTTGGAGATGGAGAAAGGTTTATTCGAATTGGCCAAAACAGGAACGTGGGAGCATGGGTTTGCTGAAATCCACCTTCACAAAAGCAGAAAACGGGGGGTTTTATAGAACTAAGGGGCTTGGCAGAAGGAGGAGCTTCAGAGAAACAAAGGGGTCACTCCTTATAAGCCCCTGGGCATTCTGACTTCTGGGCATCAACAGCATCTGGGGACCAAACTTCAGGTGACTGCAACCTCCCTGAAGGCATTCTCTTTTTTCTGCAAAACAAGCTCACAAATATTCAAGACCCTGAGTCACCCCTCAAGTTAAACAAGAAAACAGCAAATTGATTAGATTCATCTGTATCTGTGTACTAACAAATTAGTACAAAATAGTTTCTTCATGATATTTCACTAACTAAGCATCAGTTATCACTATCAAAGCATCAGTTTAGATGTAACTCTAATGAAATGGTCTTTAGCTCTTTTCTGACTATTTTTCTGCTGTCTCTGATTGAGTATACTGAAAGTAATAAGGTAGAATTTGAAAAGGATTGTTCTAGGTAAGTCAGGTAGGCGAATTTATCTTTCAACTTCTTTCAACATCTTGCCTTTTCTTTCTATTCTTCTATCTTCTGACCTTTGCAAAGCTCCTTTCTTGGAATATAATTCTTTAAGTTATTTATTCTCATTTATCTGTAATTTGGAAAACTGATGAAGTCATTTTGGCTTAGAATGATTCTATGTCGAGAAGAATTACCTTCTATCAGACCCCCATCTACTGCTTCAGGCTGCCTCTAGCCAACCAAGGCAGAAGATCTTCACACTCTTCATCATCTGAAAGCACCGGATGAACTGGACTATCACTTGAAAGCAGCAGTTTTCACTTAGCAATGGAAATTATTCATATAGATCACAAATACCAGGGCTGGGGACAGGTGTTCCTAGGCTAGGTGCTTAGAATTACAAAAGGAAATAAAACTAAAGTAAGATCCTGAAAGAATCTGAAGTAAGATTCTGCTTTTATTTATGGCATGGAAGTTTTTTTCCCTTGGAATTCCATATTTCAAGTGCCTGAGTGAGTGTACATGTGTGTACATATGTGTACCTGTATGTATATATATGTGTACCTGTGTGTAAAAGTGTATGAAGGGGTGTGTGTGTGTGTGTATGTCTCAGTTTGTGCACATACTAAGCCATTATCTGGAGAGTTTATCTCAGAAGTATCATAAGCAATCCATCTGTGATTGTGAGTGATTCCTTTCTTCTTCTGGTAATTTACAGTAATTACAAGTCTTTCCATGATTGTTTACTTCAGTTTTAAAGATGATATCAGGGAGCCAGAGTCCTGTGCCAGCTACATCTCTATCTAGCAGCCTCTTTTGCCCCAAGATTACCTAAAGTTCCATCTGGATTATCTCCTTGGGAGGCTGCATGGTAGTAATGTGTATGGTCTGTGCCTCAAAGAGCTCAGTGTTGTCAACACAAACAATCCATCATCAATCTATAAATCAAAATTGAGTGAATTTATTATGAGCCAACTTGAGGACTGTAGCCCAGGACAACTTTTCCACCAAGGAAGGAAGCTCTCCGAAGAAGTGGGGTGTACAGAGTGGCTATATACCATTTTGGAACAAAGAGCATCCATCACATATGACAGGAATATCTCTTTTACTACTGTCACAAGATGCTTTGCAAGCACAGCAGGTCAGTGGTCACAAGGTGAGCACAGCAAGCTGTTGGTCAGCAGGTCAGTGGTCACGAGATGAGTTAAAGCAGGTCAATAATTAATCCTTAGTTTCTGGGAAGAAATGCTCATCCTTAAAGAAGTGCTGATATAGGGGAGGCAACATCCCTGTCATTCTTGTGTTTGGGACATATTAAATGTTTAAAGCAGATGTACAATGCATACTCAACAGGCCATATGAGGCCTTTCTGGAAAAACAAAGTCAGGCTGAATTAGTTTTAAACCAAATGACTTTGTCGTATACTCCTGTATATCCTTTTGCTTTTCATTTATTCATCAGTGTTAAAGTCTCTGCTACTTAATGGCTGTATAATCTTAGATGGATAACTTAGCCTCATTAAAATTCATTTTCCTCATTTGCAAAATAGAGGACATGTAACTGAGAAGCTTCTTGTGGGTACTATATAAAATAAAACATGTAAACTAACACAGTGTCTGGCATATATTAGGTGCCTAATAAATGTTAACTATTGTTGTTTTTGCTGTAATTATTATTACTAGGGCTTGATTATTACTACTGCCATCACCACTGATATCATAATCAGAACGTGTGGTCCATCTAGTTTCCATTATTCCCTGGAGCTTCTGTGGCTAACAATCTCCAAATATGTTAAAAATTTGTCAAAAGGGAATATTTTAATGTTGGACATTTTGAATAAAACTTGAAATTTTATTAACTTCTAAGAATGACCTTCACTCAAGCCAAGTTTCTATTAGGAAGTGAAAAGTCTATTTGTGATATGAACAATTTCTCCTAATTTATCTGTGTTTCAGATATGGCCATATGACTGTCAGATTTTATAACTATGAGGCTCACCTATAAATCTAATATTGAAATCCTGACCAGAAATAAAAACTGTCCACACATCTCAGATGAGTCTCTATAATTGAAATTTTTTTAAAAAGTGAATTTGAAAAAAAAATTACCATTTATTAAGTATCTGTCATATGTCAGATACTCTTTTAGGTAATTTATATTTTGTGAAGTTTAAAAATATCCATATTGATTAATATTATCCTGAATGCATATATGAAATTTCTGGTGCACAGCATATTATTATTTATATACAGCAAACAGCAATCACATGGTTCCCCTGTGCCCCAATTCTTACACCTGGGATGATGTGATGAGAGCCAAATAGACTAAAACTCTGTACATAAGGAATCCTGAAAAAATGAGTGGGAGTTCTTATATATGCTACCCACCTCCCTTCCTGAAGAGTCTCCTTGGAAACATAATGGGAAGGATCCTGAGTTCTTCCTTGAACTCTTTGGAATATAAATAAATCTGTCCAGGAGAAAGATAAGACTAGGTTCTCCAGCTTTACAACCCAGGGGTGCCTCCATTCTCTCCCTGGAGTTCTCTCACTATGTAAATTAGTCATAAATTAACCTCCAACCGTTGCTTTTAGCCAGGGCCAAGTCTGAATTAAATTTGCTCAAAAAGCCCTAAATATGCTGAAACATAAAAATATTTTCTCCACAGCTCCAGATATATATTATTAAATTTAAATTCACATAACACTGTTTTTCCTCCATATCTCCTTTCCAGAAGGGAAACTGAAGGTCAGAAAGTTTACGTAAATTTGCCAAGGCCACGCGATTAGTAAGGGGAAGATTTATAATTAAAACTGAAGTTTGTCTGATGTGAAAGCTTTGTGGTGGCTAAAATGCTGGTCTGAAAGACAAACTTAAGGATATATGTTTTTCACCTCAGTGTTCAGCAGGCCTACGGCTAAGTGATCCTGAGGATATTAGCATCTCACTTCCTGTGCCAAGGTTTTTCTGAGAAGATTAGACACAGTTAATCACTTACACACATAATGGAAGAGGAAGAAGACAGTTTAACAAAAAGAGTTAGGAAAGAGAAATTGGAATTTAGGAAAACACAGGTTTTTATGTTTTTTGTTTTTATTTTCTACAGTCTCATTCTGTTAATTCATTACTGAAGTGTTTCCTCAAATATTCGGAGAGTTATTTTTCTCTCCACAGAACTTGCTCTCTCCCCATTCCAGTAAAGAAGTATTTTCTTCTATTTGTATTACAATTCTGATGTATGCCTGGAATATGCTTGCAGCCAATATGATAGCATATACTGCTCATGTGTGTTACAAAGACACGAAGAATCTTTAGTGCTGAGTTTCTTTCTGAGTTCTGACCCAAGGTGAAGAACTAGCATTGAAACCTAACTTTCATAGGAGATGAATTTAATAAAGGTGGAGAGGAGAGTTAGACTGTGTTTTGTTTATCCATTTCCATGAAAAGAAAGAAAGGATGCCTTTTGCTCTGTGTCATCTTTAGGTAACAGTATCTTTGCTAAAAGCATATGGTTCCAATTACCTGAGTTTAATCCCTTCCATTGTCAAAGAGAATATGAGTTAACATATTTTAATAACATTTTAATAATAATGAGTTAAAATATTCTTTATTCTTGGTTTACACAATTCTGCTGCAGTAAAAAAAAGAAAAGACAAAGTTGGTGGCATTGTTAAAATACTCTAGTACATAATTATGTGTTTCAAACTAGGTTTTCCCAGGACTTCAGCAAGCCCAATATATCTCAGGAGCCTACAGAATCGTGCCAGGGTGCAGTTGTTCATTCCCACCTGACTCTGTGTGTCTCTAATGGTCACATGGGGCCGAGAATATTCCTGTGATTTTAAATATTGTGGTGAGGCATGAGTCATTTGTGAATGTATTTTTTAGGGCTTGAAGGTTCTGTGGGGTATCACCCTTGAGAATGGCTGGAGAAGAGAAGTCTAGAGCTAGGAGTTGACCACTGCTAACTTATTTCCTGGCCCTCCCAGCAAAGTCACAGCCTCATCACTGCTCACTGCACCTGCCCAAGTGTGCCTTGCTGTGGTGAGAGCCTGGATCAAACCTCTGCTCAGTGTCGGCCGAGAGAGATCGCTAGAGATTAGGGCAATCTGGGCTCCGAAGAAGCTTTTGACAGCAGCTCTGACCATGGCTGTGCTTGCTATTTCCATGTGGGGAGATACTTAGGAAGGAAAAGGAAGGAATCTCCTGATTTCCTATCACTATCTCCTCCTCCCACTTCCCTCAGTTGCCTATTCTCTGGGAACTGAAATAAGTAGAGATTCGCCTTAAACAATTGACTTCTTTTACTTGTTCATTAAAGAAGAGGAGGGAGGTTGTAGTGGTGAGTAATGGGAGGTGTGGAATGGGAAGAAAATCAATCTTTGTTGTCAGGCACTTTTGCATACACTCTTATTTAGGTCTTATATGTCCCATGCAAGGTAAGCACTCATTCAATCATCCACATTTATTGAGTGCCTATTATGTACCAGGCATCATTCTAGGGGCTGACTATTAATATCTCTAACTTAAAGATGAAGAGAAAGAATCTGAGAGAAGTTAAGTAACACACTCAAAATTGCAAAATAAGTGGAGAAACAGAATTCTAATCCAGGACAGTTCTTTTAAATGACCCCTGAGGATGAACTCTCTTTAGATGAGAGGTAGTCATTGTTAAGAAATTTAATAAGGAATTTAATTTGTATAAAGACCCCTGTTAGCGGGACCAGTTTCTCCTGAATGATTAAAGCTGGAAAGTCATCTCCACATAGTTTGTGTGGGACCAAAACTGAAGTGTGTGGAGCCATAATTACTTCATTTTCCTTCTTTGTTTTCTGTTTCCTTCCACATCAATTCCATTCTGCTGACCCCAGCTACCAGAGGTACCTGTGTCTTTAACACCTTCCCCAACCCCACCCTCAATTTTCCATCATCCATTTCCTCTTCTTTGATGTAGATAAGTCATGAATTCTTTATAAACTCAGCTTCAGTGACCCCTTCTAACCATATTATTAACCCTTAAACTCCTCTTAGGTAGAAATTTGGAGTTTCTACTGTCAGTTCATCTGGCTGCTTCACTAAATAAAGTTCCATATCAAAGATTCTATTTAGAGCCAGAATAATTTGTAATTTGTTATGCAAATAATTTGTAAGTCAATATTTGTTATGCTTTGAATGCTCCTTCTATTGACACATTCTAATCTGTAATAAAAATAATACTTGTTATGATTTGTGACATGATGTGCAGAGACATTAGAGAAGATTTTTTTTCTGTCTATTTTGTAGAAGAAAGCATGAGATGTTTTGTTCAGTGTTTTTAAATTTTTAAATTTAAACTCTTCATGCATTCAGTTGATTTTTGATATTACGTAATGGCTACTCTTTCTAGTTTAAAACCATTTTTGCAATGATTTTTAAATGGGTTATTTGTTCAGGATTTAGAAGATTGAACCTATTGCTTAGGCATATTGAATGGCACAATAATAAAGTCAGTTCTTCAAAATGGGGACTTGAGAAAATTCCTTTTATGATTTAATGGGAGTTTCTCAACTATTCTATTTTATTTTAATGGACAGACATTTCAAGAACAGCTCTGGTAATGTAATTCATAACCAGTTCTTACATTATGAATTGAAAAAATTTTTTATTGCTTTCAGAAATGAATCTCCACCCATGAGATACTTATAATGGTAAAAGAACGAATGAAAATTTAGTCTTTTTAAAGTAACCGAGCAATGCAGGAATAGAACAATATTATAAATAATATTATATAAACAATATTATATGAACAATAAACAATATTATAATGAAGGTGAGAAGATTTCTTAACTTCTAACATACAAATATTCAAGTTGTTTGACTGTTATATATGATGAAATGCTTATGAAAAAAATCGCTGATACATAAAGCAGTAAAAGGCAGGTAGTCCTTCTACCTCAGCTGGCAACCTGCTGAAAGTGACACTTCAGGTTGTGTTTAATCTTTCAGATAAAAATTATTTTTCACACAGAGAAAGAAATAGGCAGTGGTGAAGAACATGGATTTTCCTTGATTTTGCATATTGCTTGAAGCTCTGTCACGGTTTTGACTCCAACTTCTGATCGTATCCTACAAGCAATGCTTATATTATTGCTAACCCGTGTTTTTATCACTGTGTTAACACATTATTCATTTCCCCAAAGCACCATCACTTCTATGAGACATACATCCCTCCAACTTCTTGACTACTGGTCATAAATATCCCACAATGGCTTCTAAAATACTAGTACTGAGACAGGTTATCAGTGTTTTCTGTTATGTTATTCTAAGAATGTTAAACCCTATTTGAATACTATTATAGAAATTTTTTACGGATTAAAGTAAGACCTTAGAAGTATCTTGAATGAACATCTTCCTAAAACCAAGAGGAAAATATTTAAGCTATACTCTATATCTATTCCAGTATCATATGATTCAGATACAAATCCTTTTTCTATTGACATGGAAGAAACTTTGCCTTTCAGTCTCTGAATACAGTAAGTGGAAATCTAAAAAAGTAAATCAAAAATTTTACAGAAGGCATTTTACTTCCTAAAAGAGTTAAGCTTATCTTTCTTACCTAAGTTTTTCCATTTAGGGTATTCTCTATGGGGTTTGAATTTAATCAGTAGAAGTATTAAATTTATAACAAGATACTTTTGGGGGGATTTCATCAAGTGACCTAAAAGAAGAATACAGCTGCTTTACACGTTTGGTTAGTCATCTTTTAGGACAAAGGAGGAGAGTTTGGGAAAGGGAATAGAGGAGAGAAAGAGGTCAGCCCTCATCCTACCTCTCGCTAGGTCTTACCATGACTTTCTACTGCAGTTGAATTGCAGTAGAGTTCTTGTTGTAAATAAAATGAATATTCAAAATGCTTGCTGAATAAACTAATGAAATACATTGCTGATGTGTTGTTTCATTTCATAAGTCATTGAGATGTTTGCTTAACTCCAAATGACATACAAAGTGATTTTTTGAGGTGAATAGCCCTTTAGGCAAGACATACATCAAGCTAAAATAAATACTAAATAAAAAAGGTTTAATATAGATCAACTCTAAATTACCTTTCCTGTATCCCACACTTCACTGTTTACATAGAATAATGTAGAAGGGGATACAGTATTGGTGTGGTTGTGTAGAATCGATAATAATTAGTCCCAGATACAATACTGCCATACCTTGTTTTGTTGCACTTCACCTTATTGCACTTTGTAGATTTTGCGTTTTTTACAAATTGAAGGTTTGTGGCAAACCTGCGGCGATCAAGTCTATCAACACCATTTTTCCAACAGCATTTGCGCACTTCGTGTCTCTGTTGTACATTTTGGTAATTCTCACAATGTTTCAAACTTTTTCATTACCATTTGTTATGGTGATCTGTGATCAGTGATCTTTGATGTTACTATTGTAATTGTTTTGAGGCGCCATGAACCAAACGCATATAAGACAACAAACTTAATCAGTAAATGTTGTGTGTGTTCTAACTGCTCCACCCATGGGCCATTCCTGTCTCTCTCCCTCCCCTTGGGCCTCCCTATTCCTTGAAACACAACAGTATTGAAATTAGGCCAATTAATAAACCTACAATGGTCTCTAAGTGTTCAAGTGAAAGGAAGAGTCACAGTCTCTCACTTTAAATCAAAAGCTAGAAATGATTAAGCTTAGTGAGGAAAGCACGTTAAAAGCCAAGATAGGCCCAAAACTAGGCCTCTGGCACCAAACAGTTAGCCAAGTTGTGAATGCAAAGGAAAAGTTCTTGAAGAAAATTGAAAGTGCTACTCCAGTGAACACATGAGTGATAAGAAAGCAAAACAGCCTTATTGCTGATATAGAGAGTTTTAGTGGCCTGGACAGACGATCAAACCAGCCACAACATTCCCTCAAGCCAAAGCCTAATCTAGAGCAAGGCCCTAACTCTCTTCAATTCTGTGAAGGCTGAGAGAGGTGAGGAAGCTATGAAAGACAAGTTTGTAGCTAGCAGAGATTGGTTCACGAGGATTAAGGAAAGAAGCCATCTCCATAACATAAAAGTACATGCAGCAGCTGCAGCAAGTTATCCAGAAGATTTAGCTAAGATAATTAGTGAAGGTGACTATACTGAATAGCACATTTTCAATATAGGCTAAACAGCCTTCTATTGGAAAAAGATGCCATCTAGGACTTTCATAGCTAGAGAGAAGTCAATGTCTGTCTTCAAAGCTTCAAAGGACAGGCTGACCCTTGTTAGGGGCTAATGCGGCTGGTAACTTTAAGGTGAAGCCAGTGCTCATTTACCATTCCAAAAACCTTATGACCCTTAAGAATTAAGCTAAATATACTCTGCCTGTGCCCTCTAAATGGAACAACAAAGCCTGGTTGACAGCACATCTGTTTACAACGTGGTTTACTGAATATTTTAGGCCCGCTGTTGAGACCAACTGCACAGAAAAAAGATTCCTTTCAAAATATTACCATTCACTGACAGTGTACCTGGTCACCCAAGAGCTCTGATGGAGATGTACAACAAGATTAGTGTTGTTTTCATGCCTGCTAACACAACATCCATTCTGCAGCCCATGGATCAAGGAGTAAGTTCAACTTTCAAGTCTTATGTTTTAAGAAATACATTTCATAAGGCTATAGCTGCCATAGATAGTGATTCCTCTGATGGATCTGGGCAAAGTCAATTGAAAACCTTCTGGGAAAGGATTCACCATTCTAGATGCCATTAAGAACATTCGTGATTCATGGGAAGAGGTCAAAATATCAACATTAACAGGAGTTTGGAAGAAGTTGATTCCAACCTTCATGGATGACTTTGAAGAGTTCAAGACTTTGATGGAGGAAGTAACTGCAAATGTTGTGGAAATAGCAAGAGAACTAGAATTAGATGTGGAGCCTGAAGATGTGACTGAATTGCTGCAATCTCATGATAAAACATTAACAGATGAGGAGTTACTTCTTATGGATGAGCAAAGAAAGTGGTTTCTTGAGCGGAAGCTACTCCTGGTGAAGATGCTGTGAAGGTTGTTGAAATGACAACAAAGGATTTAGAATACTACACAAACTTAGTTGATAAGCAGCAGCAGGGTTTGAGAAAATTGACTCCAATTTTCAAAGAAGTTCTACTGTGGGTAAAATGCTATCAAACAGCATTGCATGCCACAGAGAAATAGTTCATGAAAGGAAGAGTCAATCAACACAGCAAACTTCAGTGTTGTCTCATTTTAAGAAATTGCCACAGCCACCCCAGCCTTCAGCAACGACTATCCTGATCACTCAGCAGCCACCAACATTGAAGGAAGACCCTCCACCCGCAAAAAGATTACAAGTCGCTGAAGGCTCAGGTGATGGTTAGTGTTTTTGGCCATAAAGTACTTTTTAATTAAGGTATGTACATTGCTTTTTTGGACATAATGCTATTGCACATTTAGTAGACTACAGTATAATGTAAACATAAATTTTATATGCACTGGGAAACCAAAAAATTTGTATGACTCACTTTATGCAATATTCACTTTATTGTGGTAGTCTGGAACCGAACTCACAATATGTCTGAGGTATGCCTTTACTCTGAAAAAGATGCATGGGTATTGATATAAATGTATGTGAAATACATATCTGTCATATTTGGTACATATATCTAAATTACTTTGTACCAACATGAGCTCTGTTCACTTATTTAGTTGATTTAGACAGCCAGTCTCACAAAAGTGAGCATTCACTTGGTTAATTTCTGCAGTTCCTAAAATAATGCCTCACACAAGCAATTTTTGCATATTTGATTACAACTGCTCTCTTTCTCCACGTTCTATCTTCCCGGGTCACAAAACAACATTGGAGTACCTTTATGAACTCCAAAACCACTTATACTTTAGACAATTTAAAACACTCAAAATGTTCCGGTGCTTGTGTGCAAACTGTCACCTGTCCACAACAGTGAAAGAAGTGCAGGAATTCAGAGCAAACAATTACAAATTTTTATAGCAATTTGATATTGATGAGATATCCAAACAGCATTTCATTTTTCTGATAATTTATTTTTTATTGTATTTTATAAAAATATTGGTCTACCATTAGAAATTTTTTTCAAAATGACCAAAAACTTGGACCTTCACCATGGATGGTTTAAGAAGCACTGGGTCTATGTTACTGTTTCTTAAACCTGAACAGATATCAAGGTTCCCCAGAGGGACTTCTTAAAAAGCACAAGATGTTTAGTGATTGGGGTCTTGGACTCTGTATATAAAAAGAGAGTGATTGCACTTCATGTTTGGAATGTCTTTTATACCATATCTGTTTGACTGCTGCAGCTGATTACATCAAAACTTGTAAATTTTTGGTGATTCCAGTAGAATATAAGTGCCATGTAAGTGATGATACTGTCCTCTTCAGTACTACGTCTTCAGCATCTAGACTGATAGTTGATACGTAGTAAGTGATCAAAAATATTGGTTGAATGAATCGATGAATGAACGTGTACTTTAGTTCCTCAACTAGATTGTAAGAAAACTAAAAGCAAGGCTCATATCTTTTACTTTGTGGCCTTTAACAGATTTCTTGAGATATAAAAAACTTGTGTTGTATACATATATGAATAAGTAGCCTCTGATAATAAGAATGACACACTGTGTCCTCTCCACCTGTGTTTGTGTTATCAGCAAGTGAATTTCTCAGCACCCCTATACTGCAACTCCAAGTACCATTCCTGACCTTCCCAAATTAACAGATAATACAATTTTTGCAGGCAAATATATCTAGGAATCCCGACATTTACTGGAATCCCTGAATCAGCTGTGGTCTATCTCACCCCTTGCTGTGGAGGAGAACTTGACCACACTACACAAGACCAGAGAAGTCCACTACCCATGGCCCAGCAAGTAGCTGCTCTTGCTGTAACTTGGCTGGTGATTTACTTTGTAACACATTTTATCTTTCCATGAACACAGAAAGTCCTTCCAAGTCTTCATGCCTTTTCCCATGCCATGTCTCCCGCCTGGAATACCATTCTCTTCTTACTCACTGAACAAACTCTTTACTCCTGTTCTCAAGACCTCCTTCTTCTGATTCAGCTGAGAAACAATCACTGGCACTCTCCGCCAAAGCTAAATTGCTCTGCCTCCTGTTTTCCCACCATACTTTGCTATTTCAAACCTCTGTGGCATATCATTTTCCCTGTTATGTCTTAGGGCTTCAGTCTACGTTCTTCGTCCTACCATACTGGGCTCCTCCTGGGCTCAAAGCATAGCTCATTCATTTCTGTGTTGCCGTTGCTTACCTCAGTGCCAGCTTCAGAGCAGACACTCCAGAGATGCTCTTTAAATGTGTGATTACCTATGAGCCATCTTTTTCTATTATCAGATTTAGGAAAGTTAGAATAGGAGAGAATGAGGACTCTTTGGTGCGCAGGCACTACGCATCCCATGCAAAAACCATGAAAGGACAATTTTTTTCTCTCAGAATTGAATGGGCTGCCCCTTCAGTGAGACTTGCTTCTGTTAGGCTTTGAGTAAGAACCTGCAATCTCTGTCTTTGTGAGGCTATTGATTAAATTAGTTTGGTGCTTCCAAAAATGCACATTTCCTGCTGTGTCCTTTTGTTTTATCCACACACAAATACAAGCAGTCACTACACTGCTGCTGAATTTAGTCTCTTCCGATTTCAATAAATGCATTTTCTTTCAATATTCCTGCCTTCTCTACAACCTTGGCATAGCTCCCCTTATTTTTACAAGATAATGGATTTTTTTAAAGTAACAGCTAATAATAACAGTTCATTACTGATATCCCCCTTAGCACTTGCACGGTAAACCATTCTGAGGGTTAGTTTTTTTGTTATTAAGGGGGATTTCTTCTTGTTCCTTCTGTCCATCAAGACAGATTTCCTCTGCAATGTGCTTTTACGTCCAGTTCACCCTTGCTCTGAGGGTATAGCCCTCTTAAGTCCCAGCTCCCTGCAGGGTCTCTTCTTCAGCTTCCATCTTGGAGGAACTAGGATTAGTCTTCAGTCCACTATTCCCATGATAGCACCAAAACAGAAGCTCAGGGTCACCAGGGGTCAGCAGTCACCTCCAGATGAAAGCCAGTTGGTGAGCACTTACTATCTCTATGAATTCCCTCTTTCACTTCATTTTTAGCCCCTGACTATTTAGTGGCGGGGGGATCAAACCATTTTATTGAATGGCTTCGAGGAAGGGTTGAAGGGCTGGGAGGACAATGAGATCCAATGTCCTTGAGGGGCTGGGATCTCCCCAGCTTCACAGTTGCCAAAAGTCCCTGACTAGTTCTTAGTTTCTTGCCACCTCAAGGAAGAATTTACATGGATTCATATTTATTTTCCATAATTTTTATTTGTTTTCAGTGGGTATGATATCTGGGGTATCTAGAATGTCGTACTGGTAGACACAGAAGCCTAAGCACATTTTCTTAGTGCACCACTTTAGACCATTTCTGTGAATGATTTGAGTGGTGGTATAACTACATTCTCTGGATGGAGGAGGGAAAAATACTTAAGAATAGAATATATATTTATATTTCGATGAATTATTTAGCCTTAATAACAGTTGTCAATGGAATGAGAAAATAGTACAAGAGGGCGATACGTTTTAGAAATGTGAAAGTAAACTACCTTGCCCCCCAAAAATTAAATAAATAAAGTTTAGGGAAAAGAA
Organism: Tapirus indicus; assembly: GCA_031878705.1. Lineage (NCBI taxonomy): Eukaryota > Metazoa > Chordata > Mammalia > Perissodactyla > Tapiridae > Tapirus > Tapirus indicus. Next base: position 48,306,911 of record CM062925.1, read on the forward strand.
TCTCCATTTTATGTGGGTGATGAGAACCTCTCATTAGATCCTTCTTTGGTGTTTCTTTTGGCATTTCTATTCAAATGTGGGCTGAATGTACCATATACATGAATTGCTATAAATTTTTTCTTATCTCTCTCCACTCTTACCAGATTTTCTCTTTTTGGTGCCCACTCTCTTATTTTTTTCAAATCTTCTACTTCCCTTTAGTTGATTCTACCTAAAATTAGTTTCTCAATCTGTTTCTTTCTCTCTGCCTATGGTTCTCTTCCAGTTTTCTCCTTCTCACTCACAGACACACTAGACAGACGTCTTGCTCACAGACTTCTCATTCTTTCCCTCACCGTATCTCCAACATTTTTGTATTACTCCTTTTCTTGGTGAAAAAATAATTTTTATAGAGATGTTTCTCCTCTTTCTTCTCAGTTAAAAAAAATAGGCAGCATATGAAGAATTTTGGAAACCTGAAAAAAAAAGAATGATTAAAAGCTTGCTGAGCAATAGTTATTTTTAAAATGAAGGATGCTCAATAAAAGCAAAAATCTCTCTGGTTTCACCAAAATGGATGAAGTCAGTAATATTCTCTATGTTATTTCAAACTGAAGGTGGCAAAAAACAAAGATCTAAAGCAATAGTCGTCAGAAAAAGTTCACGGAATAGGCCCAGCCCCATGGCCAAGTCATTCAAGTTCCTCGCACTCCACTTCAGCAACCCAGGTTTGCAGGTTCAGATCCTGGGCACCTACTCCACTCACCAGCCATGCTGTGGCAGTGTCTGATGTACAAAATAGAGGAAGACTGGCACAGATGTTAGCTCAGGGTGAATCTTCCTCAGAAAAAAATAATAATAACAAAAAAGGTTCATGGAACAGAATCAATTTTTATTGCTAGCGGTTGTATAAACTGAAATGGTTACAGGCTTCTAAAAGCATCTGAAAGAATGTGGATCAATGTTGAGAGCCAAAAGTGAAAATGGCTGGGCCAATTTGGTCTCCTTAAGAGTAAGTGCATTTCTAAGAGTTAAATGTGATTAAAAAACAACAACAGGGTCCGCCCGGTGGCGCAGCGGTTTAGTCCGCGGTTGGCAGCCCGGGGTTCGCGAGTTCGGATCCCGGGCACCCGCCGACGAACTGCCTGTCAGCCATGTCGTGGCGGCGTCCCATATAAAGTGGAGGAAGATGGGCACGGATGTTAGCCCAGGGCCAGTCTTCCTCAGCAAAAAGGGGAGGATTGGCAACGGATGTTAGCTCAGGGCTGGTCTTCCCCACAAAAAAAAAAAAAACAACAACAATTTTGTGGAATGTTCCAAATGAACATTCACATGTTAATGATATTTTGCAAGTCAGCACCTGCATTAACACATTTAATCTTCACAACCACCCCTATATGATAAATTATTTTCCTCTCCATTTTTCAGGTGGAGAAACTGAGGCTTAGACCCTTTAGACAACTTTCCCAGGATTAAGCAGCTGGTAGGTGGAAGTACCAATATTCAAACAGGGGTTTGCCTGACTCGGGTCTGATCTCTTAACCAAAATGCTGCCTCAAACTTAAACCAAAGGTAAAAAAGAAAACGGCATCGTGTGTGATTACAGTGATCTTTTATGCTTTTCTAAAGGAAGATTCCTTAGATGTCATATTCAAACTTAAATGTATCTTAGAGAAAATTTTGTCAATCCTCATTTCACAGACGGCATAATTCTAAGAGTATGGAAAGAATTAGCTCAATAATGTCATTTATCTTTGTGGGGTCATAACCCTAAATCACTCTATTGGCAAACCTTTGACTCTTTCAAGTCCTATTCTCTGTTCCTTCCCACGAATTATCTCCCCCATTGATTCCTCACAAGACCAGAAAGTCCAGTTATTGTTACTGTTTTTCTCTGGGTCTATAGTTCCATCAGAGGGCTTCTTCTCTATTTTCCAGGAGGAAGAAGCAGAGGAGTACACTCTGGGCCCACCCTAACCCCTTCACTCACAGATTTCCTGCCCTGGGAAAAAATATATCTATAGTTGCTCTCTCATTGAACAGGTTATTTGTGTTACAAAATTGTTCTTGAGCATTCAGAGCATCATACTTTAGAGAATGGTAGCATCTTAGGTGCAGGCATTGTACTATTTGGTGTTGGTTACATCGAAGAGGTTTTGTGTTGTTGTTGTTTTCAGCAACTGTGTAGGTGAAAATACAACCTATTCAGTCTCTTCATGACACCCTGGGGAGCTCGAGCATTCATGTTCAGAGAACACTTTGAAATGAGTCCACAAAGAATACTTCTCTCCAAGGACATGGATCCCTGTAAATTGAAGGTGGGCACAGAAAGATGTGAAGCAAGTGACATTCCAGTGATTTTCTCTGGCACCCTCACACTTTCCAAACTTTGCTGCACCTCCAAAGTTATCTTTTTTTCTATTGTGGCTGAGGGTTGCAGCCATATACTTAATAAAACCTGATACTGTCAGAAGGAGAACTGCTCACTGTGGATTGGAGGCTCTTTCATTAGGCTTTTTGAGTGGGCAAAGGCATTTCCTGATCAACAAAATGTCTTGATGAACTCTGACATGTACAAAGGAAACTTTCATCACAGTCAAGACCACAGCGGGGAGATTCTACTTTACTAAATCTGCATCAAGGAATTTGCAATTTAGCATTCCATGTTCATTTTTCTTGAACCACTGAGGTGGAATAATTTACATGGTGAGCAAAGGACTAGCTTAAACCATGTTCTATAGGAACTATAAACACTAACAACACTGCAAAAACAATACATATTGACTCATTTGTTTGCAGATTTCAGCAGGGTAGGATTCCTTCATAATCAAGATGTGATTGAATCGTTAACCTCACTCCACTCACAGACGGCTGTGAAGTATTTTCTGCTGCCAGAAAATTGTTAAAAAGTCTAAATTACTGTAGTTTGGCCCTCATCTTTCATAGCCATTCTTCAGGAGAACATGGCCACGGACAAGGGGACTCGGCTTCCTTTGGAGGGCAGCACGGGATCAGGCAGCGAGGCTCAGGAACTGAGCTCTGTATTTGTGGCTCTCTTGACAGCTGCCTCTGAGGAATTGTGAAATTATCCTCAACTCTTCCCAATTTAAAGAGAGAAAGTCTCCTTCAACTCTTCCCCATTGTTGATTTTAGATCTTTTACATGGCTTAGGGCAAGGTTTTTCAGAGTGTGCTCTGTTCCTCTATATGTGGGAGTAGTGGGGTAGGCGGAGAGAGGGTCCCAGAAGAACAATTCCATGAGAAATTGCATGTATACTAGATAAGTGTATGTATAACTTTTTCTAATGGTTTAAAATCACTTTTTACTTTAGTTTCTTTTATGTATTAATCTACAGTTTAGACTTCATCCTATAGCAGCCATGCTTAGGGCAATCAAAGGACTCCACCTGAAAGCAAAGAGTACAAATATAGACAGTTACAAACAAGAGATGTATTGTGTGTGTGTGTATGTGTAATTCAGGTAAAGGTGAATAGTTTGCCTTTGGCAAGATCCCAGTCTCACCGTAGAGTTTACTTAATACATAATTTTTCTGTCTTTTTTATTGTTCTTTGTTTTCCTCCATTTAAAAAAAAGTTGCAATTTCTCCCTTTACGATGAGTCACTGGCTATAAACTATCACTTTATTTTATTATGAATTATTATACATGTTACTTGAATGGCAGTAGATTTAAAAAACCCTACATATATAATTAAAATACTGCTGTATAATCAAATTCTGAAGCCTTTATTTCCAACATAAGGGTAACACTGAACAGTTTGAAAACTCTTCATCTAAAATTCTTATAACTATAACTTTGGACTCACAGTTCCTGGTTTTAGAAACTTTTTTGTACTGCTCTGCTTTCTTTTCACAATATTTTACCACTTCCTTCTCCATCAAGCTGACCTTTTATTTTAGTGGATTTTCCAGAAGGAACTTGCTGTAATAGAGGCAATCTATTGTTGGACATGATTTCAGATGACAACTTCACAGTACTGGTGTACTTTATGTTGTTACTTAATTGAACAAGAATAGTCAGTTTAATGAGGCATTTTCTATATCATTTCATTTTAATCTGGCAAAACTATGGTGACTCATCACCAAAGTTTTAGGTAAATGCTTAACTAAGGAGACAGGAGGAAGTTGAAGGAGGTATGGGTTCTGGTTTTGCCAAGATGGTGAAATAACACAAATCTCAGGCTCCATCCTCCAAAATGAACCCTGGAGAAATTGTGGACCCAAAAGGGAACTATGGATTTAAGGAACTAACAAAAAAGAAACACCACCCCACCTTAACCTCCCTACCCCACCTCCCAGATGGAAGACCATCTGAAAACTGGTTTGCACAGAATAGTTGTGTAGTAGCAGCCTGGGGCAGAGGAAGGCCAGAGGCAGCAAATGGGAGGATGAGTTAGAACAGTCGTCCTCAGACTAGTAGTATCAGTATCACCTCCTCGGAACTTATTAGAAATGCAAATTATTGGCTACTCCCAGACTTACTGAATCAGAAATTTAGGGTAGGGCCCAGTAATCTGTGTTTAAACAAGTCATCCTGGTAATTCTGATACATGCTAAAGTTTGAGAAGAGAAAGCGTTTTTAAGCCTCACTTGCCTTTTTCTTGCTTTGCCTTGGATCAATCATGGCCTGCAAGTTTTACTACAGACACCTACCTCTCCCCAGCAGCTCAGAGAATCAGTGCCACTGCCAGTGCAGGCAGTATTATAGCAGTGCAAAAAAGTCCTGCTCGGCAAGGACTTACTAACATGGGTGTAGACTGACCAGCTGTTCTCCAGCATTTATTTCTCCACTAAACTCCTCAGGTTACAGCCTAGGGAGTAGAATGTACCTGCCTCTGTTGATTCACCTAAGGCTTTAAAGAAACCCTGCTGGAGGGTCAGCCAAAAGGTCTCCAAGGATTCTGCAGAGCCTAAGATATTCTATTCTGGGGGCTCACCTCCACCTCCCCACATCATCTGGACTGATCCAAATCAGTGTTTAATCTTGTGCCATTCTCCATTAACTAGACAGAATAGCTGATACTTCCAGGAGAACATGGATTCATCAGACAGGAAAATGTAACTGCTGGAGAGTGACGTCACCAAGATGGCCACATAGGTCCGTCCTTCTCTCCCCCTTATAAGAACAACTAACAACTATTTATGGACAAGACACCACTGAGAGAATCTTAGAATGAACAAGGAGGGTAAGGCTGAAGTACCCCCTTGTACCACAGAGACCAAGACCTCATTAGAAGGGTAAGAGTGGTGGCTACACACTGACCACATTGCTGCTTCCCCAGGCCCGCGCAGCACCACACGGAGAGCTCTCCCTTGAGCCTACAGTTCCTCTAGTGGGAAAAGAGGACCTGGGGGGACAACCAGCCCCCTCACCATTGTGAGCCGCTTCCTGTGAGCCCCCACTCTGGTCCTACCCCATGGGATTGCAGGAGAATCTGCGGGGCTCAACCACTGGGAATCTGTGACAGAGATTGAGACCTCTGAGAAGGAGTGGATCCAGGATTATGAGGCCTGAAATTATACAATTTTGTATTTTATAAAAAAAGAAAAACGAAATTACAAATACAAAATCAGGTGTGAAAATTAATTTTTGTTTAGGATGACACAAGAAATTACAATAAAATACACATTTACAAAAACTGACATATCACGAATAGCACTAAATCTAGAAAAAGTATTTTTATTAATTAACTAGCTGATATATCCCTATAAAACGATTTTCCTTTTTTTTTTTTTTTTGGCTTTATTCTCTTTGATCGCCTCTTCCTTTGTCAACAATTGAAGATAATTACAAGTTAAAACAAAAAAGATATTTTAGTCTTTCCTATAATATGATTGTTTAAAATCTGTTTTTATTATTGATACCCGGATGCATAAAACATTCAGCTTCACACACTGACATATTTTTAATACTACTATAGTTTTTGTGTTTTATAATCACAGGATATCTAGTCAATCCTGTTTTGCATGGTTTGTATTAAAAAAGAAAAACTGTATATTGCATTCGAAATTATTATTTTGAATTTTTAAGTATATTTCTAAAAGCAGAGAACTTCCATTTCAACTAGGAGTCAATGAGAAACAAATTATCCTCTTACAATTTTCCATATCTGATAATTGGAACCATTGTTTCACATATTTTTTTCTGGCTTTGTGCATTTCAAACCACTTCCTCCATGTTCTCAGTGCTGGACACTGTAGAGCACTCTCATACTGCAATGTGACCTCTTCTGTGTCATGACACTGGATGAGTTGACACAGTGCACTATTCTCAGAAGCTATTTCTACACAGGTAGTTAGTAATAACTTAACTATACTCAGAAGTTACTGTGAATCATATATGTCGATGGAAATGGAAATAGAGTAGAAAAAAGACAGCAGTCTTAACTGATTGCATATAAGTATCTTACTTTTGCATATGAACAAAAATATACAACCATTTGCTAGTGAGAGTCCATGATTCTCAAACTTTATTAGTGTGTTAGTCAGGGTTCTCCAGAGAACAAAACCAATAGGAGATATGGAGGGAGAGAAATTTGTTTTAAGGAATTGGCTCACTTCATAGTAGAGGTTAGCAAGTCCATACTCTGCAGAGTAGCCTGGAGACCCAGGGAAGAGTTGATGTTGTAGTCCAAGTCTGAAGGCAGTCTGCTGGCAGAATTCTGTCCTCCTATAGGGAGGTCAGTCTTTTCTAATAAAACCTTCAACTGATTGGATGAGGTCCACCCACATTATGGTCTACTTTATTCAAAGTCTACTGATTGAAATGTTAACCTCATCTAAAAAATTATCTTCACAGAAACATCTAGAATAATGTTTGACTATATATCTAGGGACCATGGCCTAGGCAAGTTGATTCATTAAATTAACCATTATAATGGTGACTCTTCCTCTCCACTGGAGGAGTTCAACTACCTCAAAAGAAAATCAATAAATAGGACAGTGTATGTAATCTAAAGCAGAAGTACTGAAACAGAAGGACTCTAGTGATTTGTAATGTTCATTCTTATCAGATTCTCTTCTCCTTCCAGGCAAATAGGAGGGTTACACTTTTTCACCTTTACAGTTAGGCAGGACTAGTGACTAATGTGACTAGTATCAGGCCACTTCTTTATGAGTTAAAGTTATGATTTATTACTTCTGTGTGAAGCTTTTAATTGCCAGTACAAGATTCTCCAGAGCTCTTTTCCCCTACTGTGTTGGCCAAATATGTTACATGTTCCAGATGGTTTAATTACATGATGGTGGAGCTTCCATCCATCTGGATTCCTGAAACAACACATAATGTTTTTCTGGAGCATTGCCTGGACTGATAGGACTTTGTATGAGTTAAACCACTGAAGTTTGGGGATTTTTTATTACTACATCATAATCTACTCTGACTAACACATGAACTAATAAATTAAAATAAGTATGCTAAGTTTATAGAGATAAGGGATGATATTAGCAATATGAAACACAACTAGAATTATAAAGAATGGAAACATTAGGTATGAAAAAGCTATTATTTGAAGTATGGAACCTAATATATAGGATGAATAATATGATGGATATAGCTGAAGACCAGTTTGGTTAAATTGAAAAATCAGATTGGGCGACCCTCCAGAAGTCATCAGGAAATAATAAAGAGTTAAAAAATTGAAAAGGAAAGACTAAAGAGATATGAAGGATAGGAACAGAAGATAGAATGGAGGGTTCAGAAGAAAAGAGAAGAAAAAATTGAGAGAAAAAATTATTTGAAGAAATAATGGAAATAAATTCCCCAGAATTGCAAAAAAAAAAAAAGCTTCAGATATAAAATGGATTCATAGAGCTCCCAGAGAAGATACAAAGAAAAAAATACACACACACAGAAACATTGTAGAGAAATTTACGAATATCAGAAACAAAGACAGAATACTACATAATTTCAGAGAAGGTATTACCTACAAAGGAAAAAACTTTAGATTAACTTTGAACTCCTCACCAGTAATACTAGAAGTAAGAAGATAATGGAGTAATATTTTTAAAATATAAAAGGAAATGAACTTTGATCTATAATTTTATGTCCAGCCAAATTACCATTCAGATGAAGATATATAATAAAAACACTCTCAGGCATTAAAAAATAAAATTCTGGGGCCAGCAGGTAGTGTAGTGGTTAAGTTTGTGCACTCCTCTTCAGCAGCCCAGGGTTTGCAGGGTCAGATCCCAGGCGCAGACCTACACAATGCTCATCAAGCCATGCTGCGGCAGCGTCCCACATACAAAAGAGAGGAAGATTGCCACAGATATTAGCTCGGGGCCAATATTCCTCACCAAAAACAAAACAAACAAACAAACAAAAACAAAATAAATAAATAATAAAACCTAAGGGGGCCGGCCCAGTGGTGTCGTGGCTGGGTTCATGCGCTCTGCTTTGGCGGCCTGGGGTTCACAAGTACGGATCCCGGTCATGAACCTACTCACCACTCATCAAGCTATGCTGTGGTGGCATCCCATATTCAAAATGGAGGAAGATGGGCACGGATGTTAGCTGAGGGCTAATCTTCGTCAGCAAAAAGAGGAAGATTGGCAACAGATGTTAGCCCAGGGCCAATCTTCCTCACCAAAAATAAATAAGTAAATAATGAAAACCAAAAAGGTTGTCACACATAGATCCACCTAAAGAGCACTTTTGAGAAATAAGAAAGAAGTGATTTTAGAAGATGAGACAAGATAGATGTGAAGTAAGGGTGATCAAATATTTTTGGAAAAGTTATTTTTGTTTATTAAAAAAAAAGAAACTGGTAATAATGAAAGAAAATGAAAACCTATGTCCAACATTAACTCAGAAGTAAAATTCTAGCCATCATTAATAGGATGAGGAGAAGGAGAAGACCAAATGGACATGAGAGAGTGCCAAAGTACTTCACTTGTTAGGGGTAAGGTATAAATATCAATACCTTTAAGAAACTAAGATGGTTAGTATTAGGTTAGGATAGTGACAGTCTTTTCTTCTCCCTCTACAATTTGTTTTTACCTATCACTGTATTTATGTTTCTGAGGTTTAGATTTATTTTTAAATAGAGAGTAAATTATATGCCTAGTTTCTCTCTACTATTTCTGTAAGGGATAGAGTCTCTCTCTCTCTTTTTCTCACACACGCACACACATACACACACACAAATAATGAGCCATATTACATTCATTTTCCTATCTGGATGTTTTTAAGTATGATTGGATTGGGTTAAATTCAATTGAATGTTCCCAAAGTTAAAGGTTTCCAGACTCACTTCATCTCTTCTTGTCTCATTGAATATATTTATTTTCCATTTAATTTTTAATGCTAATTCAACAAGACATCAGGGAAGCCAAAATGAATATATGTACCTTTTGGGTGAAAATATTCTAACTTAAGTAGTGAATATAAACCAATCATAGGAACATATACAACTAAAAGTGTAGACAAAAGGTGGACATTTTAGAATTTATATCTGTATATTCAAATAAAATAATAAATATAAATATATGTAAAGTCGTAGTTATGGGGGTAGAGAAAGATTATTACTGCCATTTTATAGACGAGTAAATTAAAGCTCTGAGTGGTTACTTTCCTAAGAATCCAATGTAAATATAAGACTTGCTGATTTTCAGTTTGAGTTTCTTTATAATACATTGTGCTGTGATTTCACACAGAGGAGACTGAATATGTTTTTACTACTTTTGCACCTTTCAAGCCAAACTCAGTCAATCTTTAACATTCAACTTTTAGTTTAAACCTACCTCTCTGTGACCATATTTGTGAACATACACACGTTCACACATACCAGTTCACAGCACACCTTCTGCCCAAATACATACTCAGAAGTTGAAGAGAATGCATAATTTTTTCCTAATACTCTATTTCCTCTCATAATGAAGACTATAATTTATCAAGTGATTATTATATGCCAAACACTGTATACATTAAATAATTCTATAATCCTAATCCTATATTAGAAAGTATCTACATTCTAGTTTTGAGGCTCCATTAGGTTAGAGACATTAAGTTGCTTATTTAAAGTCACAAGAGCCAGACCTGATGGCCTAATGGTTAAAGTTCGCACACACGGCTTCGGCAGCCCGGGTTGGGTTCCTGGACATGGAAATACACCACTTGTCTGTCAGTAGCCATGCTGTGTCGGTGGCTCACATAGAAGAACTTGCAACTATACACAACCAGGTACTGGGGCTTTGAGGGGGAGAAAGGAAGGAAAAAAGGAGGAAGATTGGCAACAGATGTTAGCTTAGGGAAAATCTCCCCCTACCAAAAAAAGTCACAAAGCTAGTAAGTGGCAAAGCTAGAATTTAAATACTGACTCCAAATCCTTTACATTTAATAACTTGGCCCTGCAACCTGCTGAACATAAATATAAAAGTTCCAGGGATTAATTTTGTGAGTGAGTTCAGAAACAATCTACTCAACAGATGAGATATGGGAGAGCCCATATTGGGCCTGTTCCTAGCTTTGGCATTTCTAGGGCAAGCCTACAAATGGAGGCCCTCGGCAGGATGGAGTCATGGAAGGCGTCCATGCAACCCCTGGAATAGACTTTGAGCCATTCGAATAGGGGATTCTGGGTGCTGGGTTGTGGTGGCAGCGGGGGCACAGGCTTCAGGTAGCAGGTCCCCTTGGCCCCACAGACTCCTTGCCTTGTAGAGGGACGTGCAGCCAGAGAAGGGCTGGAGGGGGACCTGGCTCCAGCTGCCAGGGTGATAGTGTACATGGTAAGTATTTAACTGCCAAATTTTCACTGAATGGAAGGATATGAGATTTCTTATACAGATGAAAATGCAACTGGGGCCGCCCGGTGGCGCAGCGGTTTAGTCCGCGCTTGGCAGCTCGGGGTTCGCGAGTTCGGATCCCGGGCGCCCGCCGACGCACTGCTCGTCAGCCATGCTGTGGCGGCGTCCCATATAAAGTGGAGGAAGATGGGCACGGATGTTAGCCCAGGGCCAGTCTTCCTCAGCAAAAAGGGGAGGATTGGCGACGGACGTTAGCTCAGGGCTGGTCTTCCCCACAAAAAAAAAAAAAAAAAAAAAAAAAGGCAACTAAATGGGACCTAGAATATCTTAATTTGAAGAAATCTGATTTGGAAATTAGACAATCAGAGATTGGACATTCTCCATATACAAATAATCATTAAGATGAATAAATTAACCTCACTAGTAATGAAAGAAATGTAGATTTAAAGCAACAATAATGTCATTTTTCATCTTTTAAAGTAACAAAGTCTCTTTTAAAATAAGGCCAAACTAAATGCTGGTAAGAAGGAAGTGAGGCTATCACTCAAATGTAAAACTAGTGGGAGAATTATCTGTCATAAACTTTTTTGGAAAGTAATTTGGGAATTTGAACAAAACGTCTCAAAATTTCCCTGTTATTTGGCTCATTAATTTCACCTATGGAATCTAGCCCAAGAAAAAAATCTGAAATGCCTAAAACTATAATATATGTATATATGTACATGACAGTATTACATATAATGACTTAAAATGGAAGTAGCCTAGTAAGCTTAATAATTAGGGAGTAGACACATAGGATTTAGTAAATATATCCAATTGGCTATTATGTACTATTAAAATATGACTTATGAAAGTTTTTAATAACATAGGGAAATATTTGTATTCTAAATTTAAATTTCAAAAGCAGTGATAGCTCACTTGTGTACCCAATGTTATATCTACTCCGTGAAGATATGTATAGATAAAAAACTAAAAGCAATTACACTAAAATTGTAAATAAAGAGGATGATAATTAAAATAAAGCCCAGAGTTGGTGGTCAATGAGGCAGTTGAGGATTATTAAGTCTGTGTTTTCCACTGTTAGGCCTTCATGAAATAAAGAGCATGTTGAGATTGTGATTTTGTAAACAACAAAAAATGGGTGGATTGTTGAACATTTCAGCCACTTTAATCAATGAGGATAATTTTCCATTGGTTTGAATACAATGATGTATGAGAAATTAATGGAAATGAATTAATAATTTTTATTACCTATTTTGACTGCCATAAAGAAAAGGAGTCTCATTATTGATATTGTAGATAGCAGGCTACACTTAATTTTTATTCATATTATATCAACATTAAGACCATTTTTGAAAATCCTTGTCCTTTGAGTACCAAAATATTATTTAAGAAGTTGAGACAAGCTGCTCTCTTTAGTACTATTTTCATTATTTTATTCAACAAATCTTTATAGGGCACACATGATATCCCAGGGATTGTATTATGTACTTGTTATATAGCAGGATACAAACAGAAATGGTTTACATATTTTTGAATTCTTTAGAATTGATGTACCAAATGTAAACATTCCTAATAAGCTCTACAGTCATTTAATTACCGTAGTCTCCTTTTATCCACAGTTTCACTTTCAGTGACTTCAGTCAACCACGGTTAAAAAATATTAAATGGAAAATTCCAAAGATAAACAATTCGTAAGTTGTAAGTTGCATGCCCTTCTGAGTAGCATGATGAAATCTTACACCATCCCACTCCATCCCACCCAGGACATGAATCATCCCTTTGTTGGATCCCCAACCATTGATATGATCTACTCTTAACATCTAATCATTGACAATGTCATGGCTTGATGATCCTCCTTCTGACATATCATCAGAAGATCGATAGCAGCCTAACGCAACATCAAAATGCTTACGTCATTCATCTCACTTTATCTCATCACATAGGCATTGTATCATCTCACATCATCACAAGAAGAGTGAGTACAGTATAATAAGATATTTTGAGAGACAGACCACATTCACATAATTTTTATTACAGTGTATTGTTATAATTGTTCTATTTTATTATTAGTTATTGTTGTTCATCTCTTACTGTGCCAAATTAATAAATTAAACTCTATCATGGGTGTTATGTATAGGAAAAAATATCATATATATAGGGTTTGGAACTATATGCAGTTTCAGGCATCCACTGGGAGTCTTGGAATGTATCCCCTGTGGATAAGGAGGGACGACTGTATTCCTCAAAAATACTTAAGAGTGTCCTATTTTGTGAGAACAAAAAATAATCTAGTGAAAGCCACTGAGGCATCATGGAGGCCACAGAGATGTTGCTTTGGTTGTTTTACTCCAAGGCAGTAGTTTAAATGTTCACGAATTGGGCTTCAGAGAGACTGCTTGTGGTGGTGATGAACTGGCTACTGAAAAGGGCAAAAAACTTTGATTCATTGCAGAATTTGTAAGTGACCTTCATTGTGATCTTCTTTAGCCTATTTGATTACCTCCGTAAATCAAATCTGAAAGTAATTTCTCAATGAGTCAATTCTTAAAACTCAGTGTAGTCTCTACATGGAATGACTGCAAATATATTCTCCACTATGACAAAAAGCACTAAGAAATTGATACAATTGAGGCATCAAAAATGAACAATTTAACATTCATTTCCTTAATATGTGTTACTTCACCTAGCAATGAAGAAGAGAGCAGGCCTGACTTTCGTTTTGTAATTCTTAAAAAAATTTTGATCAAATGATGAAAATACACTTGACTTTTTTTTCTGGTATTAACATGTTCTGAACAAGTTGTTATAAATCAAGTACTAGTTGACTAAAGAGGAGACCTACAGATTTTTTCCCAGCGAGGTGGAATAACAAATTAAATTCAGATTTTTGACAGTTTGATGGTAATTACATTTACTCAGCAAAAGTGTGCCATGTAGCTGTGTGGAAGCAGGTATACTACTTGTCCATTTAAGTCAGATATTATTTAGAAAAGAATCTCTACATTACGAAATTTGAGTGTCACAAGATAGAACAGTTTATTTTGAAATAAAAAGTAAGCCTTATCATTGAAGTGTCTTTGTGAGCTCACCAACAGTATTGACAAAAAACAAATGCAAAACAAAATGGAAGAAAACCTCTCTGCTTTTTCACTATTGAATTGACTTCTTAAAGTATCACGAAGGAATAGTTTTTGTCTCTGGTATCTTATAACAATTACTTGGTAAAGAATCATAATACTTCATTAACTAGATGACACCGCATGAGAAAAATACTGGTCATACACACACACACACACACACACACACACACACACAGAGCTTAGTGATGAACATATTTTATTAACTGAAGTTCTACTTGAACCAACATTTTAAAACTCTTTGGTATTCATCCAACTTCATCCAGTTCATGTTTTTTTTTGAAATAATAAACACTTATCTGCTTCTCTAAATGAGATCCTTTTAAAAACATTGCTGGCAGTTAATTTTCATCAATCAAGTTCTTTGTCTTCTTTATCGGTTCTCTCCTAAAAAACATTTGTGTTTTGGATTACATTCAGCTCCTGTAGGAAATGTAATCACTTAAAGGAGTTTTAAAATGTGTGAAACGATTTGTTGTGAACTTCATGGGCGTTGCTTGCAAATAATATACCTTTATAAAAGCTCCGATTTCTTCCAATACATTTATGGTAGACTGGATTATTATTCCAACTCTTCACCCCAAATCCCCCCACCCTTGCTCCTGCTGCCGCCACTAACCAAGAGAATTTTATCTCACATTACTTCGCAGTGCCCCTTCCCACTGTGGATGGAGTATATTTTCCTATCCTAGTGATGTTGGGATTAGCCATGTAACTTGTTTTGGCCAATGGAAACATTAAAAAGGCATCATGTGTTTCTGCTTGCCTTCTTGTGCCTCAGTCATCACGATGAGACAGACGTTCTTCAGTTAGTTCACTTGTCCTGTGAAAAGGGTGAGAGAGAGGTGATGCAGAGCTTCCCGGTCTAACCCAGTCACCAGAGCCTGAAGCAGAGCCATCCCAATTGACCTGCAGACCTGTGAGAATAAATGACTGTTGTTTTAAGCCACTGAATTTTGAGTAGTTTCTTACACAACATTATTGTGGCAATATCTAATGGATACACTCGTGACGACCCTTGCTGATAAGTAACATTGAAGAAATTCCTGCAGTGTATTTTTTCTTTTGGTGGGAGTTTTAATGACCCCCTTCTATGAAGTATTTAGAAAAGAGTAATTTTTAGGAGACAAGAGACCTGGATTCTGGTCTTTTCTTGGAGAACAGGTAAAGCGATCTTTGACAATCTTTCTGTGCTTCACTTGTAAAATTAAAGACAGGAATACTTTGACACCTAAAAGCTGAGGCCTTACATTTGGTGATATCTAGATCCAGATTTTATGACTAAAATATACAATTTTATGAAATGAAGCTGTATCATTATTTAACGACAGTCCAACTTTATTACTTGGTATAGCTGCATAGCAAGTTAGTATCTTTTTGAACCACAGGAGTCCTGAAGTAGGAATTGGGAGACTTGGGGTAAAATATCCAGAGGATAGGGCCAAGGGCAGACACTGAACTAAGATTTGGGAACCCAAGGTGAACAAAAACACTTTGGCGTCTGCAGTAAGATACTAGATCAGAATTGGCAGGAGGAGATACAGTTTTCTGAACCTTGTGTCTGACCCTTTTCTAAATCTATATGCTTTCTTAACTCCTTCTCTCTAGTCTTGGAAGAACACGGGTGTCTTTTGCCAAGTATGTTGTGGTAGCAGAAAACCATCATTAGAGTCACATGACTGGTTCCAGATTCGTTTGCTCTTTTTCATCTTTTTGTTGTCATCCGTGATAAGAAATGGGCACATACACATATGTTCAGGTAAAACAAACTTAATTCTTTTGCCAACTCTCATCACTCCTTGCTCCAAAGGTCAGGTTAGGGAGGCTCTTAGCTGAAAAACAAGATTCACTACCTTTCCAGGCTGGTGTAACAAAGAAGTAAGTTTACAGATATTTTTTTTCATACACATTTATTCATCCTGCATTACATTTTATAGAGGATTTGAGGCGAGGAATTGCAACACAGTCAGGGAGACTGGGGAATACAGGCCTTTAGCTGGGTGGCAAACTGCCTGGGTGAAAATGAGCAGAAAGGGAGAATGGAGATTGGGAAGCAATTAACCATTTCTGCCACAGTGATAAATCTCTGTGTTTTCCTCCTGAATTTGTGGCACTATAAAATGCTTGCTTTTTCCTGGCCTAAATTTCCATTAATCAACATGTTCATTCTTTCAAATTGCAGCAATTCATATGGCTGCACACCCCGAGGTACTATATACTTGTCCAGCATAAGTACTTTTTGCCAAGTTAGACATCTGTAAAAGATGCCTGATCAAAATACAGTGATTTAGATTTAGGATTTTTAAAGTCTATTTGTAGCACACCATAGATATTATTTAGCTATGTGGTTTTATTTCAGATCATCTACAAACTGCTAGGAACAAAAGAAAGTGACCTATGGTCATTTAATAAATAGGCAATATGAATACTAAAGGCTACCATGCACGTTGGTGTAATGCAGGCAGAGCATGAACCAATGAACTGTTGATTTTCTAACTAAATTGTGGAATAATTTTACAATTAGACCTACCTCAGACAATTTTGAAGAACCATTCTTTTCCCCTAATTGCACAGGCACTTCTGCAAGAGAATCCTAAGATGTACACCTATCACACATTCTTTGGGTTAGTCTTGCAAAGTTAATGGCTTGGGACAGAAAAGTCAAATTACAAGCTGTGAAGTTATTGTAGGAATAAGCTCTAGGGGACTCTCAGCATAGAACAGAGTTGGGAAAGGTTTCAGGACACTGTGAAACTTCAGTGACACTTCAGCCTCCGGAAAATGACACCACAGTAAAACACTGAAAATCAGCAGTAGACTGGATTTCACAGCTGCTCTGTACACATGAAGATGGGCTGAGTCCTGCTAACAGAAAGGTAACTCTGTTCTAGTTCAGTGTAGGTGCCCTGAACAGTAGTAGCAAGTAAACTATACTATGTTACATTTGTAAGAGTCCTTTTACATATGTCATTTCAGGTTATGTATTGTTATTTACAGATCACAGATAAGGAAACTGAGGCTCCTAGAGGTTAGGTGCCTTTGCCAAGATCATATAAACACCAACCAGCACCTTGGAGATACCTTGCCAAAAAAGAGTCAGCCTGCCTGTGCCCAGAGAGCCTACTGAAAACACCAGGCACCAGAGGCTCATCTCTTGCAGAATTATGTGTTAACATCCTGTATCTTTTCTGACCCTGGACCCCAATTTTTATCTCTTGTTTCTGGCTCCCCACACTGAATTTCTGTGATAACTCGGCCCATCGCCCCCATGCACTGTGGTGCTACACCTTCTCTCCTCCTACTTCCCAGCCCACCTCAGTGAGCGTGAAGTTATGGACCTTTTGTGTCTGCTGTAGCGTTGGCTGCAAGACAGTAAGTGAAAGAGCTGAGCGCCGACCCAAGCCACAGACAGCAAATCTGGTATTTTTGCCAACTTAGCATAATACTTCTCTGAGTCAACAGTATGACTGCCATTGCTATTTTAAACAAAAGTGTGATTCTGAGCAGATTTTGATTAACAGATGAAGGCAAACAATTTTGCATTCACGTGTCATTTGTTTACTATCATGCCATTGTATTTTCAGTCTTACAGTCTGTCTCTCTTCTTCAAAGTAATATTTTAAATGTTTTTGAAATCAAGTTGTGATCAAAGCCAAAGACTGCATTCACTTACTCATTCATGTAGTTATTGATCACAGTTTATTTTTTAGGTTTTAGTCAATTTCCAAAATTTTCATTCTTTTTTGAGGCTGCATTGTATTCCATTGTATAAATATGCATAATTAATTCCATTAGTCTCTTATTGTTGAATATTTAGATTGTTTCTTTCTTTTTTAACTCTAAAGAATGCTGTACTGGTATATCTGTGGGATAAAGTCCTAGAACTGGGATCACTCATTCAGAGGGTATACACACTTTTTTAGGGAATGCATTTTATTTTATTCTTAGATGGGATATAAATTTTTCATTTACTCTTGGATGAGATATAAATGCATCAACATATGCAATTCAAAAGGAAAACAGAAAAGTAAATAATGAAAATATTACCAGTTCTTTTGATAAGCAGCCACTGTTACCAACTTCTTATATATCTTTACAAAGTTATTCTATACAAATACAAACATGCATGTATATTAGGAATCAGGAAATTCCGCTTATTTGGGAATATTTTTGTTTTCTTTTGTGTGGCACTTATTAGAGCCCAAAGGCTCTTCTTAAGACATTGGTTGAGAGAGAGGTACATAGGCTATTATGTCACCATTCATAGGAGCACACTTCTGTATTGGTTCATCTTTCGGTGTCTGCCATACATCATAATTATTGAAGATCCTGTTTTAAAAGTTATGTCTCTGTTGATTTTCACTATGTCTGTCTATTCCTTCTGGAAGGAAAGATGGCCATGGATATCAGGAGCTACACTGTTCTTGTCCACAAGTTTTTAAAGCATGATCCAATCTGGACTGATTGCTTTCTATGGTAGAGACTATACTCTATCACAAAATCTGCATTTTCCTCCTTCAATAATAAGAGAATTTACAATTCCATAGCTAGGAATTATATTTCATAAGCTCTTTTCTGGTAGGTGTGATTAAGTTATCACTGATGGTATGAGTGGAAGTAGGTGTGTAAACTTCTACTTTAATTGTTTACTCTGGATTTATGCTCATTCTTTCTCCACAAGCTGGCACATAGATATGTCTTCAAGCTCCGAATATGCAGACTAGTGCAACAATCTAGATGAGCAATAAGACGGAAGGAACTTGGGTCCCTGAATGATCGTGTGAAGCATAGATGTCCCACCAACCTCCATTGCTCAATTTGGGGGTGTTACATGAGAGAGAAATAGGGTTCTGCCTTCTTTAAGCCACTATATTTGGGAGACCAGTTCATTTCAGAGCTTATCCTCTACCTTAACTGATATACCTCCATGCCTGTTTCTCAGCAGACAACCTGGAATTCCTTTGCCCTCTGCTGTGTCCCATGTAAACTTCTTTCTTAATCTATTTCCTCATTTTGGTAGAGCACAAAGGAGTATATAGGAGATAATTTCATTGGTTTTGTTTATGCTTGTTTGAAAATATCTTCTATTTGACCCTCCGACTGATGGAGAGTTTGATTAAGCTTGGAATTCTAGTTGAGAAATAATTTCCCTTCAGAGTTTTGAAGTTATTGTTTCATTTTCTTTGTTATTCTAGAAAAAGTTCATTTTGATTTATAAATTTTTTCTCTCTATTGAGGGTATTAGGATCTTTTTCTTTCCAATAAGAGTCTGAAATTTCTCAATGTTGTATTTTAGCATGAATCTGTTTTCATCCACTGTGTTTGGCACTCAGTGGGCCCTTTCAATCTGCCCCGGGAAATTTTCTTGAATTTTTTGATGGATGATTTTCTCCTGTTTTCTCAGTTTTTTCCTTCTGAACTGCTATTTTTTGGATGTCGAACTTCCTAGATTGCTCCTATTTTCTTGACTTTCCCTCCTCCTTTTCATCTCTTTGTCTTTTTACTCTGTTTTCTATGTGACTTCCTCAAATTAACCTTCCAACCCATCTGTTGATGTTTTTCACTTCTGCCATTGTGTTTTTAATTTCCAAGAACTACTTTCTGTTCTTTGAATATTCCTTTCTTATTCTTTCCTGATCTGATCATGGATGCCATGTCTTCTTTTGTATTTGGGAGGATATCAATTATAGTTGTTTTCCTTTTGTGTTCTTCTCCCATGCAGTCGTTATCCTTCAAGTGGCTTTTTTCCTTATTGATTATGATTGTTTGTTTTGATTGCTGTCTTCCTGTTAGAGGGCTTCCTTAGATATTTGTAGATCATTTCTTGTCTGCTCATAGAGTGAGAGTTTAAAAGACGATGGAGTGCTCTGAGTATAGGAATAGGGCTTGCAGATTTCACAGTAGGGTGGTCTTGACAGACTAATAGCTGCCAAGCTCCAGGCGTCAGTATCTTTATATATTTTCTTTTGGGCTGATCAGGTGTCCTAAAGTAGGGTCTCCCAGTCCCCAGCCTAGAGGGTAGAGATTTAGCTGCCAGAGTTCTGGAAGGTTGGGAGGAGTGGGGGCAGAGAGGGAAGGAGCTGTTGGTTCCAGCATTCAGCATTCGCAGTTTATACTACATTTAAGTGCCCCTGTTTTTAGCAAGTTGCCCGGGTCCACAACTGTGCTTAGTATGCCTAGTCCCGAGATCCTCCATTTAAAACTTTTCTGAAGAATAATCTTTCATATTTCCATTGGGGTAGGGGAGGTACAGTCACTCCATGGAGTGGAGTCTAGGAGGGCATCTAGGGTTTTAAAAGATTTGCAAACTTTTACCATATTCTCTTTATTTTATTCTTTAATACACCCAGTGTTCCCTTCACTCCCTTTTCCAGAAATACCAGAAGTCACTGGTGTTACCAGCTTCCGAGGCTTTTGAGGATTCTTCAGGGTGAGCCAGCTTGTTTCCAGCTCTTCTCCACTGCAGGCTTAGGAATTTGGCTGTATTAGATCTACTTAATCGTGACTATTCACTTATCTGTTATTTAGTTTCAAAAATTAGCAGCTGTTTTTCTCCCATATTTGAGACAGTTTTGATTTTTTGTTTGTTTTTTGTGAGGAAGACCAGCCCTGAGCTACCATCCATTGCTAATCCTCCTCTTTTTGCTGAGGAGGACTGGCCCTGGGCTAACATCCATGCCCATCTTCCTCTACTTTATATGGGACGCTGCCATGGCAGGGCTTGACAAGCAGTGCATCGGCGGGCGCAGAACCCGCGAACCCTGGGCTGCCAAGCGCAAACTAAACCACTGCGCCACTGGGCCGGCCCCTGGTTTTTTTTTTAAAAAGATTCCATTTGGTTCTACTTCGGGAAGAACTGAATTTAGATATGTGTTTTTAATCTATCATTTTAACCTGAAACTCTGATTATTGCTTTTATTAGTGTTTTATTTTTCTCTTAGACTAGCAGAAAAGGTTTAAAATGATTTACATTCCCTATGAAGAAGAAAATGCGATTTTATTATGAAAACTGATGGAGAGTATTAAGAAATAGTTATATTCTCTGATTCAGGGAATTAATTTAGGCCCAGAAGAATGCTATGAACAGGGATAATAAAAATCTTAATAAATCTCCAGTAAGTCTCAGAATCTATTGTTTAATATTCCATTTATTTAAAAGGATAGAACTTGTGCCAAACATGTACTTGGAATAAAAAATAAAACTAAATGGCTGACAGTAAACTGGCCAAATACAGAAACTCATTTACATAAAAATTATGTAAAAGAAGTTAATCGAGCAGATCAAAACTCAGAAAAGGGGTTTGTTTGCAGGCAATAGTACTTCTACATGTGACAAAATTGTAATAAGCTCTAAAGATACTGAGAATTCTTTCTCTGTTCATTACTAGTTGGCCATCTAGAAGGAGTCTGCTGGTATGTACCCAAGTGAAAGAGAACCTGATCTATTTCTTCTACTACTTTTGTCTAAATATTGTGTCTGCGTTAGATTAGCTCCAAAGTGCTTCTCTTTTTTAATTGCATGTTGAGTTCACTGAATCACTGACCAATGGAAATAAACTTTCCATGTACCCCTACAGCTTTCAGATGAGAAGTTTCCATGGCATTCAGAATTATCTGACTTTCTGAAACCTTTTTAAAAGCCTGAGAGTTCGAGAGACTGTCACTCAGGTCCAATATAATCAGCTGTCCAACTACTCGTCAGCTCTAACAGCAGTTTTACCACTCTGCCTCCTTGCTTCTGAGATGCCCCTCCGAGGATCAGTCACATCTGCCAGGGCAGAGAGGGAGAGTAAATGAGCTAGATTCTAGTTTGCAAGCCAGCTGTCCCACACAACAAGATCATTTCTAACAGATAAGCTGATGGGGCTTCTGACATTTGCAGGGTGTTGGCTGTTGGCATATTTGAAGGGGGCTCTGGCGGCACGTCTCTGCACAGAGAAACCTAACACGGGATCCATTTACAGTTTCATTTCAGGCTTGTGAACCATCAGCACAGCATGCTGCCTCATGATGAAACTCTTTTTAAGGTACATTAATGATTCGCGTGGTCCTTCAGTAGGACCCGCTAGAATCAGCACTGTGTCTCATCAGCCCCCCTTTCCTGTGAGTGTTGCTCCTGAAGACCTGGCTACTTGGCCACTGAAGGGAGATAAGGGATATTTCAAAAGGACCATTTGCCCTCAGGAACCCAATATATTTTGAGGGGATATTTACAATATTTAGAGCACGGAGAGATAGATTATGCTACTTGGAGACATTTGTAACCCAGGTCTACTATAGCACTTTGTGTTTTTAAGTGCTTAAAGGTTATTTGTGACAGGCAGAGTTTATTTCTAACAGTCTTAGGACAGTTTTGACTAATCTCAGGCTGGTGCCATCTGAATGAAAGAGAAAACAACCTATACCTTTCATCATAGTAATCTGCTCTCGTAGGCTGTCAAGGGTTAGTTAAAAACCCTCACTATGGCTCTTGCTCAGACTGGCATCCTGAAAGGTTTCTATGCACATAGGAAGGGCCAGGAGACAGCAGAGCTGTGGATGACTGGTTTGTCTACAACTGCATCCCATCATCTCCTGTCTGGGCTTTTTCTTCCTTCTCTCATTTATCCCATCATCAGCAAATACCCTCAGACTCTTTCTCCTTTAACCCTGACTTTCTTAAGAAATGACCTGTTAAATTAATGTTACTCATGACTAAACTGATGAAGAATCATACTATATTTCCTCTTAATATCAGCATTCTGACAAAGAGTAAAGTAACAAAAAAAGTGAAGCCAAAGGAATGCTTCTCTTGTTGTGGGATTTCAGACGTCAGTAAAATGTTGGAGGAGTAATCTGAGGGTGAGTGGGTGGGGTGGGCAGAATGGTATTCCTTGTCCTCTTGAAGTTATCTGGAAGTTTCCACCCTACCCTCCCATAGAAACATAGATAGGTATCATTTGGGTTTCCTGATAGAATACCATAGAAGAGATGGTGACTTCATGAAAGTGCCTAAATGTGAACTTTTTTGTCCTCTCAGCATCCCTTCTACCTTGAAGAACAACTCTAGATTTTGCAGAATAAATTAAATTGATAGTAGAATAAGTGAGCCAGACAGCTGCACTTCAAATTAAATAAAAATCATAAGCCAATTTATTCTACCTTCACTCTGACACTCAAAACTCCTCTCTCTTTACATTAATCACTTAGCAATTCTTAGAAGCCAGCATTATATGGACAAAATGCTGTTTATTAACCAACTCTTTATAGAGAGAAAATGCATGTGAACTGACTTTCTGCAAAATATGAGTGTTATCAGAACTTGAAGATCCTCCATTACAGTAAGATTTAGTTTGAAAAATACTTAAGAATACAACTTGAAAAACCCTCCATTTTACAGATAGGGCCATAGAGTCTCAGAGATGGGAAGTAATTTGTCTAAGCTCATAAAATATATTAGCAGCAGAGCTTGGATTAGATTCTCTTTCCCAGTCAGTGTTCTTTCCATTGCATTGTACTGCTACGTCCATTTAGCAGTAATATCCCATACACATTTTCAGTTAGTTCAGTGTGAATCAAGTAATAAATTTCACACAAAAAAGAGACAAGGAACCTTAGAATCAATAATCAAAAAATCATGAAGAGTCAAATTATTAAAGTATTGGAAAATTCTATGTCCTCCAACATTTTATCTTGAATAATTTCAAACCTATAGAAAGGTTGAAGGAATAGTACAAAAAACATCTATATGCCCTTCACTTACATTTGCTGATTGTTAACATTTTCTCATATTTGCTTTCTCTGTCTCTATTTACATACACATCATATATGCATTTACTGAACTATTTGAAAATAAATTGCAGAGGTCATGACATTTCACTCCTTAATGCTTTCAAAGAATAAGACATTTTCTTATATAACCAAAATACATTAACAAAATTGAATATTGATACGATATTGAACGATATTCAATGATATTGAATATCCATTAACAACATATAGTTTACATTAAAATTAATATAGGGTAATTCCCCTGCTTTTGCTTTATTTTCATGACTTTTACTATTGTAAAGAGACCAGATTAGTGCTTTTTTTTTAAGCTTCCCATAATTTGGATTTGTCTAATTGTCTCCTTATGATTAGATTCAGGTAAATTTTTTTTGCAAGAATACCAAATAGAGGGCCCGTGCCCGTGGCCGAGTGGTTCAAGTTCCACACGCTCTGCTTCGGTGGCCCAGGTTCACGGGTTCAGATCCCAGGGGCAGACCTACTCCACATACAAGCCATGCTGTGGCAGTGTCCCACATATAAAAAAATAGAGGAAGGTTGGCACAGATGTTAGCTCAGGGCTAATCTTCCTTGAGCAAAAAAAGAGGAGGATTGGCAATGGGTGTTAGCTCAGGACCAATCTTCCTCAGCAAAAAAGAAAAAAAAAGAATATCAAGTAGAGGATATTATGTCCTTCACAGTGCAACAGCTTTTTAAAGGTCACTTCCTAACTTATAAATAATCTGTGCAGTGATAATTTGAGGCTATGTGAATACCTGTTCCTCAACAAATTTCCATTCAATGGTTTGAGCATTCATTAATGATGCTTTTTATCATATTGGTAGTTGTAAAATTGGGATTTTAAAATTTATCACTTCTGATACATTTATTAGTTTATATTCTGCTATAAAGAAGAACTTTCCCTTTTTCTAAGAACTCAGATTCTTTTTTGTTCAGTGTGTCATAATCTATTATTATCACAGTTTATATATATATATATATTTTTTTTTTTTTTTCCAAATTGTCAAGTGAGAGCTCTTCCAAGAGAGTTCCTGTATCCTTTTGACATCTCTACATCAGTTTTTTGGCACTTCCTTAGTTCTGGCACAACATGTTATTCCAGGCTTCCTTTGAACATTTCCTACCTCATATCTGGTATTAGCTCCAAGGGGTCCTGATTCCTTTTTGTGAGGAATTATATTTAGAAACCTATATATACGTATATTTTCACATCTTTCTTATATAAGAGGTAGAATAAAAAAATCTTATCTTTTTATGTTACATATTTTGTTTGAAAATATGTCCTACCATTTACTTCATAGCTGTTCTTAGAGATCTTTCTTATTCTTTTATACAGCTGAATAGTAGTCCATGTACCATTGTTTTTCTCCTATGTTTGGACTTTTAGGTTGTTTCCAATATTTTTCTATTGCAAATAACACTAAAATGAATAAATGTGTGCATATGCATTTTTATATTATTGGAGGTGCATATTCAAGGTAAAGTCATAATAGTGGGATTTCTGGGTCAAAAGATAAATACATACACAGTTTGTTACATACCACCAAGTTTACCTCCGTAGGGATTGCACAATTTTTTACTCCCCCAGCAAAAAGATAGTGAGTATGCTTACTCTGTTTCTTACTTTAGTGAGAATTACTCTATTGTTTTCCCATTAAATAAGGTACTGGCATTAGATCTGAGGTCTCTATCTCTGTCTTCATCTCCACCTCCACCTCCATTTCCATCTCTACCTCTATCTCTACTTCTGTCCCTATCCCTATCTATCCCTTTCAATATCACCATCATCTTCCTTTGAGATAGATAGACAACATTCAGAATAGAATTATAAAATCATGCTCAACCCAAAGTATAGAACCCATGCAGTACTAAACTTATTAATAACTAAAACAATGTGGACAATAGCAAAATATAGGGGGTTTTTTGGAATGAACTGAGACCACCAACACAATTCCCCAAATGTCCTTTCTCTCTTTTATAAGGATATCTTCTGGTTTGGATTTAGCATGCAAAGTTTCAAGCAATATATATGCAACATTACCTGAACAGAGAGCCATTTCAGCAGAACATACCCATTTTGTACCCCTTTAGATATGTAGCTTATGTGACATTTTCCAGTAAATCATGCCTTATAAACCTACACCTGAGTTGATATAAAATGAGCAATTATTCTAGTAAAAGATCTATCCTACTAAAAATGTTTCTAGATACAGACACTCTATGATCTATCTGCTAGTAAATACCTCTAATGTGTTTGTAGGAGGTCAGCTAGTTTGCAAGGGGATTTGACTGGGTCATTTTTTTTCCTTCCCCAGAGATCTCCAGTAAAAGGAGAATAATACAGTATAGGACTGGTGTGCATGTGTGTGTGTATGTGTGTGTGTGGTATACACACTACATATTTTTTTAAATGGGACAAGGAAGAATCAATCCCCTGTCATTGAGTGTTTCCATAAGAAATAGATGTTGAATTTTTTCAAAGATGCTTATGCATCTATTGAGATGATTGATTTTTCTCTTTAGATTTCTTAATATAATTTATTATATTAATAGATTTCTACTATTGAACCATCTTTGCATTCTTGAAATAAATCCCATGTGTTCATTATGCATTATTATTTATCTAACTATAGTATGGTGTTTGTTCTTATTTTATTTAGGATTTTTGCTTTGATATTCATAGGAAAGATTTCTCTGTGTGCGTGTGTGTGATATCTTACTCAAGGTTAGGTATTAATGTTATACTTGCTTCATAAAAGAAATTTGGGAGTTTTCCTTCATTTTCTATCCTCTGAAACAATGTTTAAAATATCTATTCTTTAAAAAGTTGGTGATATATCCCTGTAAAATCATCTGGCCCTTGTGTTTTTTTTATGAAGTAGAAATTTGATACCTTTCTTCTAAGGAAATTGGTTTGCTCAAACTTCTATCCTGATTGGAGTCAATTTTGATAAATTTTGTTTGCCTAAATAATTATCAATTATTTTATAGAGGTATTAAAATTTTTGCATAAATTGTGTAGTTTCTTCTGATTATTTCAATTTCTTCTGTTTCACTGGTCATTTCTTCCTTATAATTTAAAGTTCGTGGAAAGGATTTTGGAAGATGGTGGCATAGGAGTGTCCTGAACTCACCTCCTCCCACAGACACAACAAAGCTACAACTACCTGTGGAACAGTTTCCTCTGTGAAAGATCTGGAAACTGGATGAAAAGAACCTCCACAATAAGTGACAACACAGACAGTGGGGGAAGAGGCAGAGATACAGCCCCACAGAGGAAAAAAACCACACCCTAGCTGTGGCGCATAATGGCCAGGAGCAATCTCAAAGGTACAGAGCTTTTCTCAGAGGAGTGGGGGATTTGAGCTTCACATTAGGCACCCAGCCCTTAGATCCAGCACAAGAGAGATGAGATCTAGTAATACATGGCTTTACTGGCTTTGAAAATCAACAGGGAATACACCCAAGAAAACTATGTAACCTCAGGAAAGAAAAATCTGCTCTTAACAGGCCCGTGCACAGATTCACTCAATCCAGAAACCAGCACAAAAACACTAGATAGAAAAGTGCACAGTCCACTGGTAAAAGAGACTCACTTACTAAGCTCAGAATGTATCTTAGAGAGGCAGGAGGCAGCTGGGCCCACCCCCAAGGGACTGAGACACTGGAGGCAACAATTATTGTGACCTAGTTCAGCCCACTGCCATAGAGGCTGGCAGGCACCATTGGAATCCTCCCTCTAGTGTGTTAGTGCAGGGATCAGCCCCACCCACTAGAGCACCTGAGGCAAATGAGCACAGCCAGGTCCCAGGGACTGGCACCACCCACCAGTGAGCCTTCAGTGGCCTTGTGGGCCCATGGCAGAATTTTGCTGCCAGCCATTGCAAACAGCAACGCATGAGATCTGCCCCACTTTCCAATGCCTGAAACTGTTGTGCACAGCCACACCTGGGGCTTACCCTACCCATCAACCAGTTTTTGCCAGAGGCCTGCCCTGCCCCAAAGCAAGCTGACAACAGCCAAGCCTGCTGTGCAGCTAGCCTCATCTGAAGCCTGTCCCACCCCCCACCCAGCAAAATAGAGACAGCCAGCACTTCAGGGAACTGCATCAGGGGCCTGCAGTGTTTGTATGCCCCTGGGCCTAGCAACCAGTCACACTGGGGGCCTGACTCACTTACCAACAAAACTGCAGTAGTTGTGTGCTACTGAACTCAAAGCAAGACTTGCCAGGGGCTTGCTCCACCCAAGGAGGTACTCATAGTAGCTGCATGTGGTCAATCCTCACAACCAGCAAGCCCAAGGGCCAGCCTAGCCTACCTGTGCACCCACAGCAATAGCAACCCTGCACAACAGAAGGGCACACACAGCCCACACAGGGGACACCCTTGGAGTATTTAGCATGGATGACGAGAGGGGAGCACGCTGCTGGGCCCCATAAAGCATCTCTTACATAAGCCCACATTTCCAAGTTCAGGAGACATAGCCGAGCTACCTACTACATAGAAATAAGCACAGAGAGGTAAGCAAAATGAGGAGACAGAGGAATACATTCCAAGTAAGGGAACAGGACAAAACTCCAGAAAAAGAACTAAATGAAACAGAGATAAACAATCTACCTGACAAAGAGTACAAACTAATAGTCACATGGATACTCACTGATCTTGGGAGAAGAATGGATGAACTCAGTGAGAACTTCAACAAAGAACTGGCATGGAGAGTGCCAAACAAGATAAACCCAAAGAGGCCCACATCAAGACACATTATAATTAAAATTTTGAGAATTAAAGATAAAAAGAGAATCCTAAAAGCTACAAGAGAAAAGCAACAAGTCACAAGCAAAGGAAAACCCATGAGGCTATCAGCTGACTTCTCAGGAGAAACCTCACAGGCTTGAAGGGAGAGGCATGATATACTCGAAGTGCTGAAAGGAAAAAACCTACAACCAGGAATACTCTACCAGGCAAGATTATCATTCAGAATGGAAGGAGAAATAAAGAGCTTTCCAAACAAGCAAAAACTAAAGGAATTCATCACCACTAAATCAGCCTTACAAGAAGTGTTAAAGGGATTTATTTAAGTGGAAAAGAACAGACCATAAATAGGAATAAGAAAATTATCAAAGAAAAAATATCACTGGTAAAAGCAAATATACAGGAAAGTAGTGGATCAACCATCTATAAAGCTAGCATGAAGGTCAAAAGACAAAAGTACAGGGGCTGGCATAGCAGTTAAGTTAGGGCACTCTGCTTTGGGGTCCCAGGGTTCTCAGGTTTGGATCCCAGACGCAGACCAACGACGCACTGCTTGTCAAGCCATGCTGTGGGAGCATCCCATATAAAGTAGAGGAAGATGGGCATGGATGCTAGCCCAGGGCCAATCTTCCTCACAAAAAAAAAAAGAAAAAAGAGGAAAAAAAGACAAAAGTACTAAACTCATCTATATCTATGATAAGAGGTTAAGGGATACACAAAAATAAAACAGGTAAAATATGATATCAAAAACATAAAATGTAGGGGCCGGTCCAGTGGTGCAGTGGTTTAGGTCATGCTTTGGCAGCCCAGGGGTTCACGGGTTCAGATCCCAGGTGTAGAGAGATGCACCGCTTGTCAAGTCATGCTGTGGTGGCATCCCATATAAAGTAGAGGAAGATGGGCATGGATGTTAGCCCAGGGCCAGTCTTCCTCAGTAAAAAGAGGAGGATTGGTAACAGATGTTAGCTCAGGGCTGGGCTTCCTCGCAAAAAAAAAAAACATAAAATGTAGAGGGGAGAGCAAAAGTGTAGGTCTTTTAGTAGGATGTCAAACTTAAGAGCCCATCAATTTAATATGGATTGCTTTTTTTGTCATTTTTATTGATGTCTTAATAGTTTATAACATTGTGAAGCTTTAGTTGTCCATTATTATTCGTCAGTCACAATATGGATGCATCCTTTCTCCCCTTGTGCCCATCCCTCACCCCCCTTTCCCCTGGTAACCACCAAAAAGTTCTCTCTGTCCATGTGTTAGTTTATATTCCACATATGAGTGAGATCAGGTGGTGTTGGTCCTTCTCTCAGTGGCTAATTTCATTTCACATAATACCTTCTAGGTCCATCCATGTTGTTGCAAATGGGACACTTCTGGCTTTTTTATGGCTGACTAGTATTCCATTGTATATACATACCACATCTTCTTTATCCAATCATCGCTCAAGGGACACTTGGGTTACTTCCACTTCGTGGCTATAGTGAATAATGCTGCAATGAACATAGGGGTGCATAAGCCTCTTGGGATGGTGGATTTCTTGTCCGTTGGGTAGATGCCCAAGAGTGGGATTGCTGGATCATAAGGTATTTCTAATTTTAATTTTTTGAGGAATCTCCATACTGTTTTCCACAGAGGCTGCACCACTTTGCATTTCCACCAGCAGTGTATAAGGGTTCCCGTTTCTCCACAACCTCTCCAACATTTGTTGTTTTTTTGTCTTGGTGATTATAGCCATTCTAACAGGTGTAAGGCGATGTCTTAGCGTAGTGTTTGTTTGCATGTCCCTGATGATTAGTGGTGTGGAACATCTTTTCATGTGTCTGTTGGCCATCTGTATATCTTCCTTGGAAAAGTCTGTTCGTATCCTCTGCCCGTTTTTTGATCGGGTTTTTTGCTTTTTTGTTGTTCAGTTGTGTGAGTTCTTTATATATTACGAAGATTAATCCCTTGTCAGATATACAATTTGCGAATATTTTCTACCAGCTGGTGGTTTGTCTATTCTTTTTGATCCTGCTTTCATTTGCCTTGTAGAAGCTCTGTAGTCTGATGAAGTCCCACTTGTTAATTTTTTCTTTTGTTTCCCTTGTCTGAGTAGACATGGAATCTGAAAGGATCCCTTTCTGACTAATGTCAATGAGTATACTGCCTATATTTTCTTCCAGGAGTTTTATAGTTTCAGGTTTCACTTTCAGGTCCTTCATCCATTTTGAGTTGATTTTTGTGTATGGTGATAGAAGATGGTCTACTTTCATTCTTTTGCATGTGGCTGTCCAATTTTCCCAGCACCATTTATTGAAGAGACTTCCCTTTCTCCATTGTATGTTTTTCTCTCCTTTGTCGAAGATTAGCTGTCCATAGGTGTGTGGTTTTATTTCTGGGCTTTCAATTCTGTTCCATTGATCTGTGTGTCTGTTTTTGTACCAGTCCCATGCTGTTTTGATTGCTATAGCTCTGTAGCATATTTTGAAATCAAGGATTGTGATGCCTCCAGCTTTGTTCTTTTTTTTTTTCAGGATTACTTTAGCTATTCGGGGTCTCTTGTTGCCCCATATGAATTTCAGAATTTTTTGTTCTATTTCCGTAAAGAATGACATTGGGATTCTGATTGGGATTGCATTGAATCTGTAGATTGCTTTAGGTAGTATGAACATTTTAACTATGTTTATTCTTCCAATCCATGTGCATGGAATAGTTTTCCATTTCTTTTTGTCTTCATCGATTTCTTTCAATAGTGTCTTATAGTTGTTATTATATAGGTCTTTCACCTCCTTGGTTAAATTTATTCCCAGATATTTAATTCTTTTTGTGGCAATTGTAAGTGGGATTGTCTTTTTGAGTTCTCTTTCTGTTAGTTTACCATTAGTGTATAGAAATGCAACTGATTTTTGTAAGTTGATTTTATACCCTGCCACTTTGCTGTAGTTGTTGATTATTTCTAGTAGTTTTCCAATGGATTTTTGGGGGTTTTCTATGTATAAGATCATGTCATCTGCAAATAGTGAGAGTTTCACTTCTTCATTGCCTATTTGGAGTCCTTTTGTTCCTTTTTCTTGCCTAATTGCTCTGACCAAAACCTCCAGTACTATGTTGAATAAGAGTGGTGAGAGTGGGCACCCTTGTCTTGTTCCTGTCCTCAAAGGAATGGCTTTCAGTTTTTCCCCATTGAGTAGGATGTTAGCTGTAGGTTTGT
This sequence comes from Tapirus indicus, assembly GCA_031878705.1. Lineage (NCBI taxonomy): Eukaryota > Metazoa > Chordata > Mammalia > Perissodactyla > Tapiridae > Tapirus > Tapirus indicus. The sequence goes on from CM062925.1 coordinate 48,338,498, forward strand.
CATATATGGCCCTTATTATGTTGAGGTACTTTCCTTTTATACCCATTTGTTGAGAGTTTTTTTCACAAATGGATGCTGGATTTTGTCAATGCAGGAATGCCTTCTCTGCATCGATTGAGATGATCATGTGGTTTTTATTCTTCATTTTGTTAATGTGGTGTATCACATTGATTGATTTGTGGATGTTGAACCATCCCTGTGTCCCTGGTATAAATCGCACTTGATCGTGGTGTATGATCTTTTTGATGTATTGCTGTATTCGGTTTGCCAATATTTTGTTGAGGATTTTTGCGTCTATGTTCAACAGCAATATTGGCCTGTAGTTTTCCTTCTTTGTGTTGTCCTCGTCTGCCTTTGCTATCAGGGTGATGTTGGCCTTGTAGAATGTGTTAGGAAGTATTCCATCTTCCTCTATTTTTTGGAATAGTTTGAGAAGAGTAGGTGTTAAATCTTCTTTGAATGTTTGGTAAAATTCTCCAGGGAAACCATCTGGTCCTGGACTTTTATTTTGGGGGAGGTTTTTTTTTTGTTTTTTTTTGTTGTTGTTGTTGTGAGGAAAACCAGCCCTGAGCTAACATCCGTTGCTAATCCTCCTCTTTTTTTGCTGAGGAAGACTGGCCCTGGGCTAACATCGTGCCCATCTTCCTCCACTTTATATGGGACGCCGCCACGGCATGGCTGACAGGCAGTGCGTCGGCGGGCGCCCGGGATCCGAACCGGCGAAGCCCAGGCTGCCAAGCGCGGGCGAAACCGCTATGCCACCGGGCGGCCCCTGGGGGAGGTTTTTGATTGCTGTTTCAATCTGTTTACTCGTGATTGGTCTATTCAGATTCTCTATTCTTCTTGATTCAGTTTTGGGAGGTTGTATGCATCCAAGAATTTGTCCATTTCCTCTAGGTTGTCCCATTTGTTGGCATATAGTTTTTCATAGTAGTCTCTAATAATCCTTTGTATTTCTGTGGTATCCATTGTAATTTCTCCTCTTTTATTTCTAATTTTATTTATTTGAGTCTTCTCCCTTTTTTTCTTAGTGAGTCTGGCTAAGGTTTTGTTGATTTTGTTTATCTTCTCAAAGAACCAGCTCTGTTTCATTGATCCTTTCTACTGTTTTTTTGGTTTCAATTTCATTTATTTCTGCTCTGATTTTTATTATTTCCCTCCTTCTGCTACCTTGGGGCATTGTCTGTTCTTCTTTTTCTAATTCTGTTAGGTATAGCTTAAGGTTATTTATTTGGGATTTTTCTTGTTTGTTAAGGTGGGCTTGTATTGCTATGAATTTCCCTCTCAGCACCGCTTTTGCTGTATCCCATATGAGCTGGTATGGTGTATTTTCCTTTTCATTTGTCTCCAGATTGCTTTTGATTTCTCCTTTAATTTCATCAATGATCCATTGGTTGTTCAGTAGCGTGTTGTTTAGCCTCCACATCTTTGTCCCTTTCCCAGTTTTTTTCTTGCAGTTGACTTCTAGTTTCATAGCATTATGATCAGAGAAGATACTTGTAATGATTTCATTCTTCTTAAATTTATAGAGGTTTGCCTTGTTTTCTAATATATGGTCTATCCTTGAGAATGTTCCATGCGCACTTGAGAAGAATGTATAATCTGCTGGTTTTGGGTGGAGTGCTCTGTATATATCTATTAAGTCTATCTCATCTAGTTTTTCATTTAATTCCATTATTTCCTTATTGACTTTTTGTCTGGGTGATCTATCCATTGATGTAAGTGGGGTGTTAAGATCCCCTACTATTATTTTGTTGCTGTTAATATCTCCTTTTAGGTTTTTTAGTAGTTGTTTTACGTCCTTTGGTGCGCCAGTGTTGGGTGCATAGTTGTTTACAAGTGATATGTCTTCATGGTGAAGTGTCCCTTTTATCATTATATATTGCCCCTCTTTGTCTCTCATTACCTTTTTTATCTTGAAGTCTACTTTGTCTGATATAAGTATGGCAACTCCTGCTTTCTTTTGTTTGCCATTAGCTTGGAGTATTGTCTTCCATCCAAACACAGACTTTGAGTCTTTACAGCTGAGATGTGTTTCCTGGAGGCAGCAAATTGTTGGATTTTGGTTTTCAATCCATCCCACCACTCTTTGTCTTTTGATTGGAGAATTCAATCTGTTTACATTTAGAATGATTCTTGATATACGAGGGATTAATGTTGCTATTTTATTGTTCATTTTCTGGTTATTTTGCATTTACTTCGTTTCTTGTCCTGTATGTTTTGAACTGCCAATTCAGTTTGGTAGTTCTGCATGATGATTCTCTTAGTTTTCTCTTTATTTGTCACATGTGGTTCTCTTCTGGTTGTTTGTTTAGTGGTTACCATGAGGTTTATAGAAAAGATCTCGTGGATAAGATTGTCCATTTTCTGATGTCTTTTGTTTCCTTAGACTGTTAATTGATCCCTTTCCTCGTCCCCTTCTAATTTGTTGTTGTCACTACTTATTCCATCTTGTGTTGTGAGTGTTTGTTTACACGATGAGTTTAAATTCTTGATTTTGATGTTTTTGACGTTTCCCAACTGTAGTTTTTCTGGTTTAGTCTCTTTGTTTTTCTCCTTGCTCAAAACTTTGTATCCCCTTTCTCTTTTTTTTTTTCTTTTTTTTCCAGGCCTAAGGGCCTTCTTGAGCATTTCTTGTAGTGGGGGTCTTGTGGTGATGAACTCCCTTAGCTTTTGTTTATCAGGGAGAGTTATTATTTCTCCATCATATTTCAAGGATATTTTTGCTGGATAAAGTATTCTTGGCTGAAGGTTTTTGTCTTTCAGGATTTTGAATATATCATTCCAGTCTCGCCTGGCCTGTAGAGTTTCTGTCGAGAAATCAACTGAGAGCCTGATGGGATTTCCTTTGTATGCTATTTTGTTTTTTTGTTTAGCTGCCCTTAATATTTTTTCTGTGTCATTGTTAATTTTGCTACTATGTGGCATGGGGTTTGCCTTTTTCTGTTTAAATATTTAGGTGATCTATTGATTTCATTCACTGTTATTTCCATCTCTTTCCCCAGGTTTGGGAAGTTCTCAGCTATTATTTCTTTGAACAAACTCTCTGCTACTTTTTCCCTTTCTTCTCCTTCTGGAATACCTATTTTCCTTATGTTACTGTTCCTAATTGAGTCTGATATTTCTCAAAGACTTTCTTCATTTCTTTTTAGTCTTAGTTCTCTCTCCTCCTCTATCTGGAGCATTTCTGCATGGCTATCCTCAATAATGCTAACTCTTTCCTCCACATTGTCAGTTCTGTTCTTTAAAGACTCCAGGTTTTCCTTTATATCATCCATTGTGTTTTTCATCTCCAATATTTCTTATTGGTTTTTCTTTATGGTTTCAATCTCTTTGGTGAAGAATTCCTGAATTCATTGAATTGTTTCTCTTTGTTCTGTTGTAATTCATTGAGTTTTTTTATGATAGCCATTTTGAATTCTGTGTCATTTAGGTTATAGATTTCTGTGTCTTCAGGGTTGGTTTCTGGGTATTTGTCCTTTTACTCTTGGTCTGGAGACTTAAGATACTTTTGCATAGAGCCAGCTGATTTACCTTTGCTATTCTTCATCTTGATAATTTCTGGTCCTGCAGTTTCCACTTGCTGCCACTGGGTGGAGGTCATGAGAGGTGTATTCTGAGCCCACTACAGTCCCTGGAGGGATTGTGCTGAAGTGCAGGGCGTGTGGGGGGCGGGGCTCTCTCTTTCACCTGCATGTCCCAGGGGGCTTCCTTTCTCTCTGCTATCTGCTTTCTTGGGGCATTAACCACACCCCTGCCAGAGTTTATCATCACTTCCCAGTGGGGATCTCTCAACAGTCTGTGAGAGCACCTGGAGGGCAATAGCTTTCCCCACAGAGGGCCGCCCCTCCCCCCTCTCTGTATGTGAGCTGTGCTGTCTGTCTTTGCCAATCAGATGGGGAGGGAGACTAGATTTCCTTACCTCTCCTCAAGCCCTTTAGGGCTTCCTGTGCCTCCACTGTCAGATGTACCATGGTAAGTGTCTCTTAGAAGTCCTTTGTAGTGTTTGATTGACCTCTGTTGGTATGCAAATGATGTTTTTGTTGTGTCTTAGGGAGCAGAGATTTAAAGAGGGAATCTCACTCTGCCATGATGCTGACATCACTCCTAGATGCTATTTATATAGGTTATTATATATGAACCTCATGATAACTACAAACCAAAAACTCATGATAAATATACAAAAAATAAAGAGGAAAGAACCCAAACATAACACTAAAGATAGCCATGAAGCCACAAGGGAAGAGAACAAGAGAAGAAGCGAACAGAGAACTATTTAAAAATCCAGAAAAAGTAACAAAATGGCAATAAGTACATACTTATCAATAGTTACTTTAAATGTCAATGGACTAAATGCTCCAATCAAAAGACATAGGGTGGCTGAGTAGATTAAAAAAATAAGACCCATAAATATGCTGCATACAAGAGACACACTTCAGACCTAAAGACACTCACAAACTGAAAGTGAAGGAATGGAAAAAGATATTCTGTGCAAATGGAAATGAAAAGAAAGCTGGAGTAGCAATACTTATATCAGACAAAATAGACTTTAAAACAAAAACTGTAACAAGAGACAAAGAAGGGCATTACACAATGATCAAGGGAACAATCCAACAAGAGGACATAACACTTGTAAATATCTATGTACCCACTTGTAAATATCTATTCATTAGGAGCACCTAAACACATAAAGCAAATATTAACAGACATAAAAGGAGAGGTAGACATTAACATAATAGTAGTAGGGGACTTTAACACTCCACTTACATTAATGGATATATTATCCAGACTGAAGATCAATAAGGAAACATTGGCCTTAAGTGACACATTAGACCAGATGGACTTAGTAGATATATACAGAACATTCCATCCAAAAACCCACAGAATACAGATTCTTTTCAAATGCACATGGAATATTCTCCAGGATAGATCATGTATTGGGCCACAAAACAAGTCTCAATAAATTTAAGAAGATTGAAATACCAAGCATCTTTTCTGACTACAAGGTATGAAACTAGAAATCAACTACAAGAAGAAAACTGGAAAAGTCATAAATATGTGGAAATTAAGCAAAATGCTACAGAACAACCCTTGGGTCAACAAAGAAATCAAAGGAGAAATCAAAAAACACCTGCACACAAATGAAAATGAAAATACAACATACCAAAATTTATGGGATACAACAAAAGCAGTACTAAGAAGGAAGTTTATAGTAATACAGGCCTACCTAAAGAAACAAGAAAAATCTATAACAATCTAATAATGTCCCTAAAGAAACTAGAAAAAGAAGAAGAAACAAAGACCAAAATTAGTAGAAGGATGGAAATAATAAAAATCAGAGTGGAAAGAAAAGAAATAGAGACTAAAAAGACAATAGAAAAGATCCATGAAACTAAAAACTGGTTCTTTGAAAATATAAACAAAACTGACAAACCTTTAGCTAGACTCACCAAGAAAAAAAAGAGAGAAGGCTCAAATAAATAAAATCAGAAATGAAGAGGAGAAATTACAATGGACACCACAGAAATACAAATGATTATAAGAGAATACTACAAAATGCTGTATGCCAACAAATTGGATTATCTGGAAGAAATGGATAAATTCTTAGATACATACAACCTTCCAAAACTGAATCAAGAAGAAATAGGGTCTCTGAATAGTCCAATCACTAGTAAGGAGATCAAAACAGTAGTCAAAAACCTCCCAAACAACAAAAGTCCAGGATCAGATGACTTCCCTAGTGAATTCTACCAAACATTCAAAGAAGATTTAATACCTATCATTCTCAAACTCTTCCAAAAATTTAAAGAGGAAGAGATGCTTCCCAAGTCATTTTACAACACCAACATTACTCTGATACCAAAACCAAACAAGGACAACACAATAAAAGAAAATTACAGGCCAATATCACTGATGAACATAGATGCAAAAATCCTCAGCAAAATGTTAGCAAATTGAATGCAACGATACATGAAAAGAATCATATATCATAATCAAGTGGGATTTATCCCAAGCATGCAAGGATGGTTCAACATCTGCAAATCAATACACCACATTAACAAAGTGAAGAATAAAAATCACATGATCATCTCAATAGATGCAGAGAAAGCATTTGACAAGATACAGCATCCATTTATGATAAAAACTCTGAATAAAATGAGTATAGAAAGAAAGTACCTCAACATAATAAAGGCCATATATGACAAACCCACAGCTAATATCATTCTCAATGGTGAAAAACTGAAAGCTATACCTCTAAGAACAGGAACAAGACAAGGATGCCCACATTCACCTCTCTTAGTTAACAGCGTATTGGAAGTCCTAGCCAGAGCAATCAGGCAAAAAAAAGAAACAAAAGGGATCCAAACTGGAATGAAAGAAGTAAAACTATCACTATTTGCAGATGGCATAATTCTATATATAGAAAACCCTAAAGAATACACCCAAAAAAACTATTAGAAATAATTAACTATTACTGTAAAGTAGCAAGGTACAAAATCAACATACAAAATCATTTGCATTTCTATACACCAACAACGTATAATAAATAATAAAGTTTGTAAATTCATGGCTTTAAATTCATCACATAGTTTCTGGTGTACTATGTTTACATTATCATTACTCTTTAAGAAACACCAGAATTTCAGTTTGTATTTCCCCTTTCACTCAAGAATTATTTCACACAGAGTTTCTTTTTATAAATATTCAGGAATTTTCTGAATATTATTAATCTTTGGTTTTATTGCAATGTTATCAAAGAATGTTTTTTCTATTACTACTATTTTATAGAACTTAGGCTCTCTTTATAAGTTGATATTTGGTCAATAGTTGTGTATATTCTATTTGTGTTGGAGAAAGAGGAATATTCTCTATTTTGGGGTTATAGAGTACAATATATATTATAATACCTTGTTGGTACTATTGTATAGGTCTTCTACACCCTTACCTATTTTTTGTCCACTTGATCTATTTTGGGCTGAGATTGTAATGAAAACATCTCCTCTTTTTAGTGGGTTTCTCTCTATTTCCCCTTTCCTTCCTTATAATTTTTGCTTTGTGAAAGTGATTGCTGTGTTTCTGGTACATAGATATTTATAAATATTGTATCTTCTTTGTGAATTGTGGCTTTTAGTTTGTCAAAAGAAAATTCAGAGAGATTTACTCAATGTGGATATTTTGTTAAGTGAGAAACAAACTGTTCACAATAAGGAGACTTCAAACCAGCAAGTGGTATGAATCTCAGAGGCATGTCGTTACAGGATGGCTTGAGAATGAGAATGTTGTTTAACCTTTACAGTAATTGGTTATTACAGTGGGGGTTTCCAGATGTAGGGGATTGGTTAAAAGTGATTTTCTTATATCATGTTAGGAAGATGACCTAAGTTTCATTTGTGATTATTGGAGGTACTTACAGGAAATAACCTAAGTTAAGTTTCACTTACGTTCATGAAATAAACTAGATTAAGTTTTGCATATGTGGTTAAACTAGTTTTGTCTACTTGGGGGATCTTCAAGCCTGGATTCATTCCATTTTATTTTAACGAGTATTATAAACTGTATTTTTTTAAAATTCAGTGCCTTTTGGTTTAAATTCTAGTCTGTTCAGTATAGGAAATATCCCCTATTTTCTTATTGCTTTCATTTGTCTGTTATTACCTTTGCCTATCCCTTTATTTTTAGGCCTTCTAAATTACTTCGTTCGAGGTGATATCTCTTGCATGCAACATAGAGTTGGATTTTGCTTTGCAAAAATTCAATGTTTTATTAAATAGACAACTAAGCTGTTGTTATTTTGTCTTAAGGCAATGGGATGTAAGAATTTACGGGAGTCAGGGGATTATCAATTATGTGCAGTAGGAAGAACCCTTTATCTTACCACAGTTGTACTGTTTCTGTCCCTAGATAGATGTTATGTAGTTGGTTTTAACTGAATCACTTTAAGGGCAGAACAAATTCTTTTAAAGTTTGCCTTTTGCAGGAAAATAAGCATCAAAAAAGAATGTAAAAAAGGATTTGGAACATGTTGCTCTAACTTGTGTGCAAATGTATTAAGGGCTTAGAATAAGGGCGAATCTCAAACGATAAAAAGTACATAAAATTTGGGAGATCAAGTTGTACTTCCATATTCCCTATTTACTATCAGTAAATCTTTGGGCACTTACTTAAACTCTCTAAGCCTCAGTTTCCTTGTAGAGAAACTGGGGATAAAACTAGCCCTGCTACCTTCCTTTCAAATTTTTTGTAAGCATCAAAATATCCATCTCCATAATTTGTGTTTCATAAGGCCTCATTGCCCAGCAAAGTTTGGTCGTGCTACTTGTCTTGTAAATTTCCTACAATGCCTTTCCTTTGTGTTTATGTGTTTAAATAATTAAAATGTTTTTATAAAATAGTAAATCTATATACCTTATCCTTGTAATATTCTGCTCTACACCTCTTCTGAGCTCCAGTTCTTTGGAAGTAACCACTCTCAAATTTTTTTGTTTTTAGTTTTTATGTGTGTGCATGCATATTTGCCTTCTTTCCTCTAAGTAATACAAACATAATAGTATTTCTTGATTTATCCATTTGAGATGGTAGCTATTGCTTCCCCACTATGAAAAATGAGGATTAACTCAAATGAACATCTATCCTTCCATTCCCAATATTTAATAGTTATTATTTTTGATTCTTCCTACTTGTAACTTGAAATAACATGCTTAAACCTCTCCTTATTGTTTCACCAATTTTAGGCACAGCCAAACTTACTTCCTGCACCCTATCATTCCCTCTCCCTACTTCTTCCTAATTGCATCCTCAACTCTGTCAGCTCTACCTGACGTATATATGGTTATGGTTCATATAATTCACATTCTCCTCTTTTGTCATAATTTCTTGTTTATAGAAAAGTCATAGACAGAGATTGATTTTAAAGGATGAGCTCAAATGAACAGTATTTATATTATTGTTTCATTTTTATCTTGGTAATATGCTCCAATTACATTCCTCTTTCTGGATTCTAATATCGTCATCCTTTGTGCTCCTCAAAGGAGCATGTTCCTAGCATCAAGGTTAAATAGATTATTTTCATTTAAAATCTACCTTTCATTTAAAATCTAGCTTGATTCATTTTTGGATAATGAGTTTCTTGCATTTCTGTATTCTTGTTGAGAGAAGTAAGTTTATTGTTTCCCAAATCTTCCAGTTTCTTTTTTGGGTTGCCTACTGTTTGACTCCATTTCGTTCTTCTTGGAGATATTCTTTTAGAAACTTCGCTTTCTCTTCTAACTTGGACCCATTCAAGGCTGATGTTCAACTAGTACACAACAGTACAGCTGTACCCATTTTTAAAACAATGAAATATTTGTGTATCAGAAGGAAACTGTTTTAATAGTATCTGTAATAAGTGGTAAAATTAATTAGTAACAGAAGTTTACATATAAATGCATTAATTCAAGTGTTGTCATAGGATGTTGTGATGACCATTGATAATGGACCTTCCTTCCGTCACAGAAATATCTGAGAAGCTACCTGCCAGTTAGGCCAAGTAGGCAATATAGCATTCTTTACTGTGCCCTCTGCAATTTAGGCTAATCGGTTCATTTTTATACTGTAAATAATTCATACTTTGTGTGTTAATATCATAATCCTTGCACAAATTGTTAGTGAATTATTTTGATATTTGTAAAATCAGGAATTAAAGTGAAATATTAAAATTATCCTTTTTTTCCCTCCTTGGTTAGTGTCACCATTTCATTTCACTGTCTGATTTTTCTTTTATTTTCATAGAGTAAACCTCAAGTCTTTTCTTCATTAAAAAAATGCATAGGTGACAAAATTTGAGTCCTTGCATTTCTGAAAATAAATTTATTGAATGCTCAGACTTAACTGATAATTGGGCTGGGCATAGAATCATAGATCAAATATCTTTTTTTCTGAAACTCTGAAGGTATTACTTCATCATTTTTTAACATCCATTGTTGCTAATCCTTTTAACAAATATGACTGTGGATTGCTGATGCTGAACTGGTACTGATTGCTCTGTTGATGACACTGCTCAATGGGCCCTTTGAATGTAAATATTTTCTTATATTACTTGTTTGATAATTTCCTTGCCTATATTTTTTCACTTCTTTCTTTTAGACTTCCTAATAGTTGAATGGTGAATTGATGCTCTATTTCTCATGATGCTATATTTCACAATATTTTTGCTTTTTTTCTGATTTTTCCTTCACATGCTGAGAAATATCTTCCATGCAATCATTCCTGTTTTCTATTGAATTTTCATTTTGGAAATCATTACTTCTAATTGATAAGAACTGTTCATTTTCTCATTGTTCTCTTTCCTCTGCATAATATGCAAATAAGCTTTAGTCCACTTATGTGATACCTGACTTTGAAACCAGGCAACAAGTCAGGAAGATTAGAAGTATCCTAGCAAGAATGTTTCACAACTGCTTTCCTTATGCAAATTGTCTGCTTTTCTCTTTCTTTTTATCTGGCTCCTTCATTTACTTTCCTATTCCTTTTTAATTTTCGTTTTATTCTTCATCTAAGATCTTTAGTTTCCTTTTTGTTCTTTATAAGATTCCCTTATCTTCTTTTGTTTCTTTCATGTTTCCACATAGAGGAATAACATCATGAAATCTGGAATAGTAGCTATCTTAAAATGAACAGATCTTTTGCTTTTTATTTTCTAGAATAACTTGACACAACTCTTCCTTTCTCTTCTTCCCTTCAACTTGAGTGTAAGTGAATCTTTGTGTGGAATTTTAGGTTTCCAGTGTCTCAATGTTGTTTTGCAAAACACTTAGCAAAACTTTTGTACAAGATGACCGAGATAGCATGGTTATTTTTATAACATACATAATTTAGGTAACCTCATGGAAACTTGGAAGCACTAAAAAATGAGTACTGCTGATTTTAGATTAATTGTGGATCAAGAAGGTAATTTTCTATTGAAATACATTTGATTTCAAAAGTGTGAGACATTTTTGACTGTAACAAGATAGCTTTGAAAAATCTGAGGGAAGATGTAAGAGGCAACTATAATGAATTGTATTTAATAATTCTGCAAGCAACTTTTTGATTATTCTGGAAAAGTCATAATTATCTATTAAATATTATGATCCTCAATTAAGAGTAGTTAATCTTTACCTAAGTTTTTTTCCAGTTCTGTTTACATTAATCTGCATCATTACTTTGTAACAAAGTTAAGATCAGAGAACCACTTGGGGAGAACAATAACCTTTTCTAAATATGTTAGTTGAAATTGCTTTAATTAAGTCCAAATCACATACCTAAATATAAAATGACCGGTACCATAGCAGGTCTAGCTGAAGGCCAATGCAGTCCACATCTTTATTATTAAATTTTCGCATTCAAATATCCAGGCCCCCCTTTCATCCCTCTAAAAGTCATTGTTCGCTTGATGGTCCTGCTGCAGTAGGTGAAATAAGTACACGAAAAAATTTATTAGATAAGAAACCAACCTCTTGACTCCTCTGATTCACAGAGAATGTTAACAGGAAAATTCACAAGAAAGCAATACCATTAATCACGGCCTCAAATGCCTCAGGACCCACCATAGCCTGCCAAAGGTCATCCTAGAGAACATACATCACGATGCCATCTGATATCTCTTTATAGCCTATTAAATAGAAGTGGTTACCTATTTCAGTTGAGCCACAAATTCAATTCCCTGGAGTAATTTGAAATAAATTTCTTTAGTGCTCCCTTGTATTTTCCCCAGTCAATTTGTCATTTGGGCCTGAGTGAAGAAGAATAGTTTGTGTAGCCAGATACCCGGACAAATTTAAAATGAGGCAATGTATGTGATTATTCCTCCACCAACTGTGATATTTTCTGGCCTACAAAAGTTAATGCTGTGCTACTTGAAACCATGAATTCTGCCACCAGAGGAAAACTGCACTAACCAGTGCCAGCATCATCCAATGGACCGATTATCCAAACCTCGGAAGAGACAGAAACACCTTTCACCCCCAAGGTCTTTGAAATTCAGTAGAGACACTTCCTGAAGGCATAGTTTCCATTGCATTGTTTCAAAAGGAAAGGTGTCTTTCTCCAGGACAAGGACGAGGCTAGTTTGTTTGTGGTACTGTGACCTTCACACAGCGACTGAAGAATTTACAATCTGGGGTGGGGGGCAAGTAAGAGAAACTCTGGCAAGAATCAGTGTCTGTGTTTTGTAACTCTAACAATAAAATGCAATATCTTCCATTATATGATAAAATCCGAGATTAAACTGCTGCTGCTCCTTTTCCTTCATCTGGGTTCAAAATTATTATGGTTTTAGGTCAGATCTATGGTACGATGAACTTAGAATTCTCTTGTCTACAGAGTCAGGCATCCAGGCCTGTGGTCTGGTGAATCATGCTTATCATGTTATGTATCCATCTTTACAATGATCTGTATACATTCTAATCTTAGAGTTTTCCCCCCAAGATTTTGCTGATCATGATTTGCAGGTAAAACTTCAGCCAATGGCTACCCGAGCATCCAACAATAATACAAAAACCTGGACTTAGGGACTGTTCAAACTGATGATCTGGACACATTGTCAATACAGACACACTGACTGCATCCAATGTTTCTACCTCATCCACACTAACTAATCTAGACACCCCGATAGGCCTGACCCACAAGTTCATACCAAGCGTCCAGTCGGAGTATACCCCTCATCCCACTGACCATCGCAGCTGGATCTGACGTCACTGATATTGGGGAATAAGTTGAGGCTGAGATTGCTCAAAATTTCCATCAGGCCATCTTCTCTCTACTTGTAGTTATAAAAAAGTGTGATTTTCACTTAATTACTTCAGGCTCTGAATGCAAAAGCATCCAGGAATCACATAAAAACAATGCCTGTTTTTCCTTCTTTTTTCTTTTCTTTTTTAAAGGCTGCTGCTTACAGGCCTCTGGCAAATAGTGTTTGGTTTGAGATATGAATACAATTTGGAGTATTTGTTTACTCAATCTTTTAGAAATCAGTCTTGGAATTTCTACAACGTGAAGCATCACAAAGATGTCTCCTATTTTAAACTTAATGGTGCCTGAAGTATAAGAATTGTACATTTTGATAGACTGTCCTGTAATTTGTCTAGTAATGGAAAAGTATATGAAGCTGTGTCAAAATTTTAATCATCGGACTTAACTGAGATATCTTAAAGCAGTTATGTTACCAATTGTGTTTATAATGAAATATATTAATGCACTCATATAATGATACCTAGTATAGTATAATTTATATTTAGTACAGTTGGCTCAAATAAACCAATTTGAGTAACACTTCCCATTTGCTGCAGCATCTCTTCATTTCTTTATTATAGAAGGAACATAGGTTACCTGACATACCTTTGTCAGCGTCACCTATGGAACACTGACATGTTTGATGTTACACTTAACATGTTTGATGAATTTTAGCTGTGACAGTTATGGTTTTATGCTCCTATAAAATGGAAGGTTGTTTTAAAAAGATAATTTGCTGTGAGAAAGAACAGACAAAATGTTTTTGTAAGGCCCTCTTTTTCTTTTTTCTTTTTCTGAGTGGGAATGAAAAAAGAAGCCACCTAAGTGGCTGCTGGTCATATTATGCTGCCACCGTTAATCTGCTTGCTCTCAAACTCAGGTGTGGACATGCATACATTCTTTGAATATGAGAGCCAGTCACACCTAGTTGAGTACTGCTTTTCACAAAATACAGAGATAAAATGACTTGTCTCTATTACTGATTTCCTAGACAAATGCATAAACAAATGCAATAAATACTCATTCGTAATTGACGTTCACTAAACCCTCTATGGACTAATACCTCATATAGATGCTCTGAACTTAAAGATCAGAAGATTTATGGTAACACAAAAATACTAGACTCTGGTTAAACATTAGAAAGTCATTTATCAATTCTATGATACTTATTTTTCTTTCCTACCCTAAGAACAAATAATTTAGTATCCTATTCTTATTCCAACTTCTCTACCTTCGCATTTCTAGGGTATCTAGTTTACATAGCAACACCTCTCTCACAAGAAATGAGACTTAAGCACATCAGAAAGTATTTTCTATGAAGTTTTCTGACAAACACTGTAATGGAAATTCTGTTACTATAATCAGGATAACAGTCACCTTCTAGTTGACAACTCTGATATATTAATGGGAAAATGAATTGTGATTTGGAATACATAAGTCAGCTGTAGATCTGAATTCTGCTTGCAATGTCACCACATATTATTTTCAAACAGTGTAAATTACTAAGAACAACTAAAAGTTTAAAAGGGTTTAATATCATTCAGTGCTAGAAAAAAAAGAACACGCTTAATGGCACATTAATTAACGCTCAATTCAAACTGAATTCTATGAGAGTCTACAAATGCATCAGGCAGTTGGTTTTGATCTTTGCAACCACAGTGAATAAAATAAATTGATGATAGGGCACAGAGAATGCTGTCAAATGTGTTATTCCATCTCATAGGAAAGCAACTGCTTATGAAAAAATTTCTCTGCAGGCAAAGTGAAACTCATAACTGACAGCAAAAAGATAGAAAGGAAGGCAGTGTCATAAGCTTTAGGAAGCTTTTACCCAGAACTTTAAATTAGAACATCTTTTCTTGCACACTTTGACCCCAAGGAACCTATTGAATCCCTATTTTTGCATCTGAAGTTTACTAATAGAAAGGTGCTGAAATTAGACACTAAGTCTTTGCTTTAGGGGAGAATACACATGTGCACACACAGGCAAACAAAATCTCGTGGAGGTACACCATTAACTGCACACATAGCTTTATTTGAGGGCCCTTGTGAGAGGTGCTGGCTATCAGAACCCACTCTAAGTTCAGGCCCCCTCCAAGGAGCAAACTCATCTCATTGATCCCCAAAGTCCTGACTTCTTTTCATCTGATCCCATCAGCTCTTAAAACTTGGTAAAAACTGGCAATCCATTTCTCCTTTCTGTGCTCAGATTCCTGGACTGTAATTTGTCATCCTGTTCTCTTTTCTCGCCTTTGTTTGTATTTTATCCCAAAAAACTTCCCTGCCCTGACCAGACACAAGCTCATTGCCTCAGATTCCTTGTTATCATGGAACCTGTAGCTCTGGCCAGGTGTCTCTACCCCGTTACGTGTGATTATATCAGATGAGGGCTTCTGGGCCTCCTGTGGTGTCTCTAGCTCTCTTTAACAAATTCTTCAAACTTAGTTTGGAGTTAACCCTAATTCCACAAGGAATGAGAAGCAACCAATATGAAAATAAATGCTTATGGGAGAGATGTGCAAATTCACTTGGAAATGTTAGGCAAATGTCAGTTTATTATTTTAAGCTGAAATGCAAATATATCCCATCTTGATATCACCTTAACCACTTACTAAAATTTAGTGAAATTATTGGTGTGTTAATGGATTTTCTGGCAGGTATTTTTCTCCTTCCATGAAATAATTTAGGCCGTTAAATCTTTCAATAAATGATTGTGAGTCACTTACACAGGTTTAAATATGGAGAATTATAGGCTTCTCTTATACTACATAAATTGCATTGAGATACAGGTATAATTGGCAGTTTAGATATTCCTTGAGTGGTTCCCTTATGAATTTGGACAGTGATAGGCATTTGAACGTTGAAATGGAAAGGAGCAAACCTCACATTCAACCACTGGCCTTCACTGGTTTGAATTTGTGGATTCATATATTTAGTATTTTGTAAAAATAAAAACAAAGTATGAGAAAAGGGCTTAACAGAGAATGTATAGTCAATCTTAAAGAAATATTTGCCCTTAGTAAGTCAGCTGTTTTCTTTTCTGTAACAAATGTATATAGTTTAAGGAGATTTCTCAATTTAAACTCACCACATAAAATTTGGAGAATATCTTGAAAACTGATTATTTCTGGAACGTATCCCAGGATGTTACTTACTAAAGCTTTCCTAGGAAAATTCATTTCGATTTAAGCCTAAACCCTGGATCAGATACTTCTAAAGACTATAAATACATGCATTATTTACCAGGGTAGGACTTTTTAGAAGTTGTTCATACATAAAATGTTCCATCCTTGATACATAAATCTGAACTAAAACTGAACCTGCGGGGTATTCATGACAATTCATGCAAAGTCAGAATTATGCAAAAAAGTGCACCCTTGCATACTGAAAATGGAAAGTACCATCCCTACCCAAGTCCCTGCTCACTTACTAAGACAGTCAGCCTTCAGCAATAAAAAGCCCTCCTTCAAGAAACTCAATAAGCTTATCAAGCATCTGCACCTCATGTCCTTGAGGGAAGGTTTACCTTCCAAGTCTCTCTCTCCCTCTTCCCTTCAAATTCTTCACTCCCCTTGATTCCTTTCCCCCATTTTCCTGTGAATATGCTGATTTTTTCTGCCTCTGCATTTTTCTCAGACAGTATGGAGTGTTTCATAACTGAAGGACCTTCTTATATTTTCCCTCTACCGTGAAGCTACCCCAAAGCTCCCTCCCTCAGCTGCGTGTATTGGCTCTTGTGGCCTTCATCTCTGGTTTGACCTTTACCATTAATACCTAAGTATTAGGTTTTTTTGCGTTAGTTTTTCTCTCCATCCAGGTGGCAAACTTCCTAAAGTGGGCAAGGACCCTGATTTTTAAAACTCCCCCCACCTTCTATTATAGTGCTTTCCTCATTATAAACTGAATAGATATTAGTTTTTTGATTGATTGCAAGAAGGGATTAAACATGCCCTGAACATTTCACACAAACATTCACATTCTTTGAGTCCAGTTTGGACTCTGCTTAGACTGAATTTTTCAGTGTTTGTTCAAACCTCACATGTACAGTGCTCTCAAAGAGTGGCTGCAGACCCCTGCAGGAACATGAACTGTCTGCTAGCAGTCCCTGCCCAGATAAGGAGTTGCATCAGAATATAAATATACCACGTCACTAAGCACACTGTAGAGTTCAGCTGACATTTTTTTTATAGCAAGACTTTCTCAATGAAGAAAGCATTGACACACTGACAAACACTGAGATAGATATTCTTTCTTTATAGCGAGGATAATAGGCACCTTCTAGTTGACAATTCTGATGTATTAATGGGAAAATGTTATGATTCATTTGATTTACATTGATAAGAAGCATAAGCTTCTTATCACGTGTTGGACCCATAACAAATGGTTCAGACCACTACTTGTGCAGCCCTGGTCTTGCCTGATGAGTACATTAGAGTGTGAACACATCACATGCATTTTGTATAATGCTATGTACATATAAACTTTACTTTCTTGAATGTGCAATTTTCTTAAGCCTCAGTTTCTTCATCTATAAAATGAGGATAATCATATTTTCTTCACAGAGTTTTCATAAGGATTAAAATTTTTAAAAGGCATCAAAAGCTTTTAGCCCAGGACCTGGTACATATTAGCACTAAGTGAATGGTGCCTGTGATTATTATTTAAGCTCTATCCTAGGTGCAACATGCCATTCTAGCAGAATGTATTAGTTAATTACAAAGTTGTAACACATTTATTATTTTTTTATTGATGTCTTAATAGTTTATAACATTGTGAAGTTTTAGTTGTAAAATTATTGTTTGTCAGTCACCATATAGATGCATCCCTTCACCCCTGTGCCCACCCCCTCATCCCCCTTGCCCCTGGTAACCCCCAAACAGTTCTCTCTGTCCCTATATTAGTTTATATTCCACATATGAGTGAAATCATGCAGTGTTTGTCTTCCACTCTCTGGCTTATTTCACTTAACATGATACCTTCTGGGTCCATCCATGTTGTTGTGAATGGGACAATTTTGTCTTTTTTAATGGCTGAGTAGTATTCCATTATATATATATATATATATACCACATCTTCTTTATCCAATCATCAGTCGAGGGACACTTGGGTTGTTTCCACTTCTTGGCTATAGTGAACAAGCTGCAATGAACATAGGGGTGCATAAGCCTCTTTGGATTGTCAATTTCAGATTCATTGGATAGATACCCAAAGGTGGGATAGCTGGATCATAAGGTATTTGTATTTTTAATTTTTTGAGGAATCTCCATACTGTTCTCCATAAAGGTTCCACAAGTTTGCATTCCCACCAGCAGTGAATTAGGGTTCCTGTTTCTCCACAACTTCTCCAACACTTGTTGCTTTTTGTCTTGGCAATTATAGCCATTCTAACGGGTGTAAGGTGATATTTTAGTGTAGTTTTGATTTGCATTTCCCTGATGATTAGTGATGTTGAACATCTTTTCATGTGCCTGTTGGCCATCTGTGTATCTTCCTTGGAAAAATGTCTATTCATATCCTCTGCCCATTTTTTGATCAGGTTGTTTTTTTTGTTGTTGTTTCATTGTGTGAGTTCTTTATATATTATGGAGATTACCCCTTGTTGGATATATGATTTGCAAACATTTTATTCCAGCTGGTGTGTTGTCTATTCATTTTGATTCATAAACACATTTATTATTATGTTTAATTATAAATATAATTAAAAGAAAACATTTGTCTACTGAATAAACTTTTGAGAAATCAATGAACAGTTTCTCATGGCAAGATACAGACTTTGGAAGATATGAGCATGTTCTATCAAAACTTAAAGGTGCCTTAAAAAAAAAAAAGGAAGTCCTGCCGTATTTAGCAACATGGATGAGCCTTGAAGACGTTATGCTAAGTGAAATAAGCCAGTCACAGAAGGATAAATATTGCATGATTCCACTTATATGAGGTGTCTATAGTAGCTAAACTCATAGAAGCAGAGAGTATAATGGTGGTGGCCATGGGCTGGGGGGAGGGGGAAATGGGGAGTTGCAATTCAACAAGTATAAAATTTCAGTTATGCAAGATGATTAAGTTCTAGAGATCTGCTGTACAACACTGTACCTATAGTTAATAATACTGTATTGTACACTTAAAATTTTAAGAGGGTAGATTTCATGTTAAATGTTCCTACTACAATTTTTTAAAAAGGTACATACATCTTTATAGGCACTTTTATACAGTACCTGAAGTTCAAAATAGGTGAAACTATATCATGCATTGTAGAAATTCTAAGATTAATTTCTTTTTTTAACTTGATTTAATTCTTTTATTGAGGTATAATTGCAATATATTAGTTTCAGGTGTACAATATAATGATTTGATATTTGTATATATTGTGAAATGATCACCACAATAAGCCTAGTTAACATCCATCACCATACATAGTTACAGAATTTTTTTCTTGGATGAGATCTTTTACTATCTACTCTCTTAGCAGCTTTCAAATATGCCATACAGACTTATTAACTACAGTCACCTTGCTGTACATTACATCCCCATGACTTACTTGTTTTAAAACTAGAAGTTTATACCGTTTGATTCCCTTCACCCGTTCCTCCCTCCCCCGCCACCTCTGACAACCACCAATCTGTTCTCTGTATCTATGAGCTTGGTTTTTGTTTTTTTAGATTCCATGTACAAGTGAGATCACAAGGTATTTGTCTTTTTCTGTCTGACTTATTTCACTTAGCATAATGCCCTTAAGGTTTACCATGTTGTCGCAAATGGCAAGACTTCTTTCCTTTTTATGGCTGAATTATATTCTACTATATACAATTGCCACATTTTCTTTATTCACTCATTCATCTATGGACATTTAGGTTGTTTCCATATCTTAGCTACTGTAAATAATGCTGCGTAAACATGGGGGTGCATATATCTTTTCAAATTAGTGTTTTTGTTTTCTTCAGATAAATATCCAGAAGTGGAATTGCTGGATCATATGGTAGTTCTATTTTTAATTTTTTTAGGAACTTCCATACTGTTTTCCATAGTGGCTGCACCAATTTACATTCCCACCAACAGTGCACAAGGGTTCTCTTTTCTCCACATTCTCACCAACACTTGTTATTTCTTGTCTTTTTGATAATAGCCATTCTAATAGATGTAAAGTGATATCTCATTGTGGTTTTGATTTGCATTTCCCTGATGATTAGTAATGTTGAGCATCTTTTCATGTACCTGTTGGTACATTTCATGTCTTCTTTGGAAAAATGTCTATTCAGATTTTCTTTCTATATTTTTCCTAATAAAGTTTTTTTAAAAATATTTCCTGTGGCCATTTCTAGACCTTATTGTCCCTCATAAATATATACAATATACTTGAGGATATAACTTAAGTGCTTTAGGTACTGTTTAATTTTATGGAGCACTAATTAGCTATTTATGATTATGATTACGTGTACTGGCTCCTGAACGTTATAGAGATCCTGCTCAGCCCCACAGAGCAGGGATTTGATGCTGTGTTGAGCCCATCAGTGAGATCAGACTAGTTATCATGTAAAAGAAAGATTGCTTTCTTTGCTAAAAAGTTTTTAATCTCCTAAGCCAATGGAATCTCTTGTTTTTTAAATCTATTCACATGAAATCACTAGGAAATAATATCTTGGGATATATGTTTTTGTCTCCATTTTGTAATTGGAAAATTGATATGCATTGTATATAGATACAGAATTTCTCCCTCCATGCTTATTACATCATAGTCCAGAACTAACTGAAAAGCTTATTTTACAAATAAAATGTGAATCAAATGCTAGGATGCAAGAAACTTTTAATTTTCCTATGTGGTTCTATTTGTTTTTAATATTTCAAAACATACTTTTTAAGACATATAAATCGATTACTGAAATGACTTTCTACGTTTTTCCTTTTTACCTGAAAGATTTTGACTTGGGTAGATGTCATCTTTGCTAGTTTCTTTTTCTATTCTTATGGGAACACATGCCATACATTCAGAGTTAGAGTCTCCTCAAAGAAGATGCATAAGTATCTGCAGCTTGCATC
This sequence comes from Tapirus indicus, assembly GCA_031878705.1. Taxonomy (NCBI): domain Eukaryota; kingdom Metazoa; phylum Chordata; class Mammalia; order Perissodactyla; family Tapiridae; genus Tapirus; species Tapirus indicus. The sequence goes on from CM062925.1 coordinate 48,359,276, forward strand.
AAAAAGTGTGCCAAAATTAGTATTAATGGACATCTTTGGTAACCGTTCAGGGAAACAAAGTAAGTAGAATATTGTCAGATAGGGTGTTTCGGTAATAATGAATACTTTACTGATGATATTTACTTTCAGAATTATGTGATACCAGATTAAATGTCATGAGTAAGACAGCAGGGAGATAACAGAAAATAAAGTATCTACTTTTTCATTGGTGATTAAATAAAGTCAAGTTTAATGAAGTCTCAGTTGGAGAACTGTAAGCCAGAGGCACTTAGGACTAGGTTAAAGGAGCAGGTTAAGTAGAATTTTTAAATACCTACTTCCTAGTTCTTCTCCTACACTACACACTACTAACAACTCACATCCACTAAATTTTAATGTTTCTTTACTACCAAACAAAAACATAAAGGAAATATGAGGTTATTTACAATCCCCGTTAAAGATTGTTTGATGCCTAGAGATAGACTCTAAACTCAAATCCCCGGCTCCTGACTCATGCCCTAGGTAACATCACACATTTGAGAAGTTCTGCACAGGTGTGTGTCTCAGCATCACTCTAGAAACATATGTAACTCAAGGAAATCACATGTATGAAGATAGCTGCTGTCTGATGTACTCAAGCATAAATGGAGCAGAGTGAGTCACCCCTGGATGATGAGTGACTGAGGGGCCATTTGGAGGAGGGAGTAAGAGCGTGAATCATCAGTGGGTGTCTTGGAAAAGTCACAACACATCATATGAGGTTCTAATTTTGAGACCCAGAATTTGACCACTGCAGATGTTGGTATCTTTTAGCATTCACAGTGCACCACTGCAGTCTACCATAAATCAAGATTGATTTTAGTCTTCAGTTTTCAATCCTGAAGCTCACACTCCAGTACACAGGATTTAAACCCAGTCTTCTGCTGGGTCCTAGGTCCTTTCTGTTTTCCAGTTACAGAAAGTGCAGAGGAAAACCTGGGAGTTATTGCAATACTGCCAGGAGGGTAGCAGCAAATTTGGGAGATGAATAATTCTTAAATATAATGTTACAACCCACTGGCCTAGCCAGATCAGTTGCAGAGTATATCACAAAATAAATTATGACTAATATACTTAAGTGTCTCAGTAATTCCACCTATGGGTGCAAACAGCACATTATTATCCATATTTCACTGGTTTGTGCCCCATCTCCTCATCCCACGTCCAAGTCCAACTGCAAATATTTATCTTGTATCTCAGCTACCCAACAGCCACAATATCATCTCTGTTGTTCCTGGGATCTCTGAAGTACCTCACATATGCTCAAATCCAGCAGCTTCATGCATTCCTCTCAGTGACCACCCATCTTCCTGCCTAAGGAACTTTCTGTTGTGCTCCCACTCCCCAGGTGCTGAATAATATGCCACCCTATTGCCTTCCCTCTGCCCCTGGAGCTGTCTTGCATTTGATTCAGAAATGAAGAGAACCTGCTCCCAAGTTGGAGTTAAGCTTGGTCCCCAGAGTTCCAGAGCAGCAGAGCTTGGGCCCAAAGTCTCTTGTGAAAAACCCCCTTCTGCTTCTGCTTGCTGCCACCTCTTTGGGAATCAGACCTAGTGCCTGGGGCCAGGACACCCCACTGGTCCTCTCCATGGGCTTGGATTCCCCATCTCTTACCTGGCATCCACACACTAATAACAGATTTTGCCCAGAGGCCCTCTTACCCCATGCTTATCAACTGAAACCAAGATAAGCTTAGGTGATACCCACTGTCAGCCCAACACAGTCAGGTGACAGCTCTGAACTTGCACCAAAATGTAAAAATCCATAGAGCCATGTGGATCACTAAGCTTTTGGTGTGGCTGGGGGTTGGGCAAGTGTGGAACGAGTGAGGAAAGAAGAATGATGAAACATGGAGCAAGAAAATTAATTAATTTGGGGCAAAACCATTAAGGCTTTTGAACACCATGCTGTGTTTGAATATTATTTGGTAGGTAAATGGAAATCATTAAAAGTTTTTAATTTAGGTAAGTAACATGGTTAGTTCTGTTTTTTAAAAGATGTTCTTGGCAGCAGTGTGAGAACAATTAACCTGTGGACATGCAATGAGACTAATGCAATAGTACAAGTAAGAAATGATGAAAGCTTGATAAAAGTCATGCACTTGTATTAATAAGAATGCTGATATTTATTGTTTACTACATGGTAGGTGCCAAACTGAAACCTAGGGGTAAAAAATTGAAGTGGTTAAAAGCATGAACTCTTCAGTAAGACTGTTTGGGTTTGAATCTTGGCTGAATATTTACCATTTATGTGAGCCTCAATGAGTTATTTAACCTCTGTTTTTCAGTTTTCTCATCTATAAAATGAGAATAATAATAGGACCTATCTCATTAGTTGTGATAATTAGATAAGTTGATATATGTAAAGAATTTAGACTAGTGCCTAGCACATAGCCTTATTCTTATTTATGTTTTCATGATTATTATTTCCCAAGATCATAGAGCTAATAAACAATGGAGCTGGGATTTTAATTCTTGTTTTCTGACTTCAAGTCCCCATTCTTAAATACTCTGCTATACAGAAAGACATATCAGAGTGAGAATTAGAGAGGTCACCGAAACAAAATATAAAAGGTAAGGGAGAGGGAGGTGTTCAGAATGACTCGAGTTTCTTATTTGGGCAACTTTCCAGAAGAGAAGGGAAAATAGAAAACTAAGGGAAGAAAAACTTTCTTGAAGAAGGGATTGATTAACAACATCACATGTGATGGCAATTACCAAGCTCATTTAGTGCTAATGAGTGACTGGATTTCCAAAAGGGATAGATGGAAAGAGAAGTAGACATTTTTGATGAAAGAAATATACTGATCTAACTCAGAAGTTAAAACTTCTTGACAGAGCGTTGCCTTGGTCAGGGAAGAAAGGAATTCTTACCTAGTGAGTGGAATGGAATGTGATCCCAGTGATAATTGGGAGAGATCATTAACTACTATCCTCTTTGCTTTTGGAGGGAAATACCTATCTTCAACTCTGTGAATTCCAATTTTGTGATTCTTATTTTTTATAAAGAACCCCAACATTTTAGTATGCTTATGATATGCCTAGGTGAATAAATGGAACTGAGAAAAATATTGAGCAATGCAGACTTGATGAATTTATTTCTAAAGTTTTTAAAAATGAGCTTCAGTATCAATAGTATACTCATGCAAAACTAGAGTTTGATTTTCTCTCTTTTAAAATAACAAAATTTTCTTGGATTATTGGTCTACTCTTAATAACAGGTTGGAAAAGGGTTTTCTTTACCTTTTGAGTAATCTATTTACAAGGCACAACAGATTCTGTGTCTTAACAGAATTCTTTCCTGTGCTTTAAGTTGACATTACCATATCCTTGATTATTCAAGAGAACCAAGTCTGTTCATTTTTGAGAGAATTAAAGACGTTTTTTAATAATCATGTTATCTCTTATATTTACTTTTTAAATCTTTTGTCACGGATTAAATAAGTAGCTAAATATTGTTTCTCAGTGATTCCTTATCCCATTTGACCAAGTGTTCACTCCGACAACTTTTGATAGTTTTTCTTCACAAAATAAAATCTTAAATGAAATTTCTTTCTTTTTTTAAAAAACCCACCTTATTGAGATATGATTGACATACAAAAAGCTGTACGTATTTGACGTATACATCTTGATGAGTTTGAAGATAGATATACATCTGTGAAACCATCACCACAATCTATGCCACAAACATATCCATTACCCTCAAAAGTTTCCTCCCATCCTCTTTATTTATTTAGTAGTGGTAGTATTAGTAGGATAAGAAGACTTAAGATAAGTCTACCCTCTTAGCAAATTTTTAAGTATAAAATACAGTATTATTAACTATAGGCACTATGCCGTATAGTAGATCTCTAGGATTTATTCATTTTACATAACTTAAACTTTGTGCCCTTTGAATAATACCTCCCACTTCCTTCTTCCCCAGCCCCTGGCAACCACCACTCTACTCTCTGCTTCTATGAGTTTGACTATTTTAGATTTCTCATATAAGTAGTATCATATAGTATTTGTTCTTTGTGTCTGGCTTATTTCACTTAGCATAAATGTCCTCCAGTTAATCTATGTTGTTGTAAATGGCAAGATTTCCTTTTTTAATGGCTGAATAATATTCCATCGTATGCATATACTGCATTTTTTTCACCCATTCGTTCACTGATGTACATTTAGGTTTCTTCCATGTCTCAGCTGCTGTGAGTAATGCTGCAGTGAACATGGGAGTGCAGATATCTCTTTGGGAATCCTGATTTCAATTCCTTTGGAAAAATACCCAGACGTGGGAATCTTGATCATATGATAGTTCTATTTTTAATTTTTTGAGGAACCTCCATACTGTTTCCATAGTGGCTGCACCAATTTACATTCCCACCAACCAAAATGCCTTGCCAATTGCATAATTTTTTAATGAATTCTTATCAGATCTTTAACCACAGCCATTTTAAGTCTTTTGTCATTTATAGATAATTGTTTTTATTTTTTTTATTCCGATGCTTCCCTGAAAATACTTGCAGTTAGCTATAGGTCAGAATGCTTTGTGCTCAAACACAAACACTATTTATGAGATGCGTGAAATGGACTATGCCAGGTACTCTGAGGCACAAGCTTCTGATGACATTGTTTTAATAACTTTGAGACCACACCACTGGACTGAGTCAGAATTTCTATAATTCTAGTGGAGATGTTGATGGGTTCATGAGACTACTAACTCATGATCAAGCCAGACAAGAATTAATGGTTATGGGGTTTTTTTTTTGGAATGTTGCTGATGTTTTAATGTTCTGTTTTCTGGATATAAGGGACTCCTTTCTGTTTTCTTTTAAGCTATCTGTAACTCACAACAACTTAGTAGAGTACACTTTTGTACACAGAAATGATACATTTATCTTTTTCTCCATGCCTGATCCCTCCAGAATTCAGAAACCCTTATTGAGTGTATTTATTTTCATTTCAATATAATTATTTTCATAGGTTCAGTAAGAATCTGTCCTCCTTGTAACAGGACATAATTGGAAACACTTGTTATATAACCAAGGCTTTAACTGAAATGTCTTATTTGAGAATGATGTGCTTAGAATCATATATGACCAGAGAGTTTTAAGGAACTAAGGTTGACTTTATAGAGTCAATGTTTACAAAGCTCTCTTGGGAAAACTGGCCTGGTATCTGGCTTATAGTGTTCCCAGGCTTACAGGTGAGTAAGGAAGATGGCTTCCTGGCAGGTGCAGGAATCTTAGGGTATTTGGGGGACCTCAAGAAGAAAGGAGTTGAGCTAAATCTGTAGGTACTACAGATGAAATCTTGTGGCAAGTTCTTGGCTTGGCTTTCTAGCCTCAAGAGGCTTTTAAAAGTCCAATCTGAAATTCCTGATGAAAACTTCCAGTAAATTTTAAAATAAGTAAATATCCTATGTTGTCAATTACCATTCTTCTTGCACCTACACAAATAATCAAACCAAATCTAATGAGACTAGGCTAATTCTGTGATTGAGGATAATCTTACTTTGAAAATCTTTGATTGAAAGAACATAGACTGTAGAGAGAAATTTTATGTTTCAATAGAAACATAAAAACACAGCTCACCCTTGAGGGTTATCAGATTCTAGTCCTGTTCATTGTCTTTAAGCTATTATTCACCTGTCTATAAACTGCATGATTTTGTTACCTACCTATAAATTACACTCAATCCTGTCATCTTACACAAATTTTCAACTCTTACTAAATTTAAAATTTTTGCATTTTCCTTCAATATCTGACTACAACTCTACAAACTCATGTTTTCAATTTTTCTCCCACCCTCCTGATTTGACATCATTGAAAACTAAAATCTAACTGCCCAGATCCTTACTGGGACTCTATGTTGCTTCATAGCTGGATTTGCCCCCCAGGATCTGAAGAAGGCTTGCAAGCTGAAGCTGGATGACTTGAAGTTTATACCACAGCAGATCATGTATGGGCAAACTTTGCATCTGGAGCTGCTGTTGTGTGGGTCAATCAGAAAGTTCACTGAAACTCGGGCATCTTCCATTCTCTGTTGTGAGAAATAACTATGACTATGAATAATCTTACCAAAACCTCTATAATGTCTATGTCATCACCAAAAATCTTCAGACTCAAATCAAGAAATCTATCAGATTGCTACTGCCATTCTCACTCCACCATCTAAATACACTTCAAGCCCAGTGTCTAAGGATCTTCTTGAGAGGCCAAGCTCTGCTCTCAGAAACTGGGTTTTAAAGTCTGTTCCAGCTGCTAATCTTTGTTTTTCTTTTCATTTCTATAGGAATGCCTCTCATAAATGCCCAACTGCTTGCAACATCCAGCAAATATTCTCTTCTGCCAAGTCTCAGTCTACAGTTCAGTTAGTCTTTCAACAATAGAAATGTGCTGAAAAGAACTACATGGACCAGCATTCCTCAGCTGTTCAATGGGAAATGTGGTTTCCCACTGGCCAAAAGAGGGGACTGGCCAAGATGACCTTAATGTTCCCCTCAACTTGACCAAACTTTAGACAGGGTTCTTTCTGCCTCTAGGTCTCTGACCTCTCTTTCCTTAGAGTGTTTACTTCAGGCAACTTGTAATTTTAAATTATTTTCTGTCCCTTTTTAAAAAGCATCTTGTTAGTTTTACAATCCAGGACTGTCTCTCAAGAATCTGGGAGCCATCCCTTTGAAATGTAATTATCAATGAAGATAGCGCCCGTATCTTCCAGTTTCTCTGAGAAGGTAGGAGCCTAACTTCGGTGGGCACCTAGATCCAAGTTGTAAAATGACCGCCTGTCTCAAAGATATGAGAAAGTTTATTTTTCTTTTGGGTAAAGTCAATTAGCAAACACAGGTGGCCTGTGTTCTCCTCACCCCAGCGTTTAAAAACCCTCCTGCCCTTTGTTTCAGTACAGTTGAGTTCAGACCGCTTTTGGTCTCCTTTCCATATTGCTGATAACCTTGAATAAAGTTTTCCTTGCCAGTCTAACTTTGTCAATTTTTGCGTTGACAATATGAAACCCACAAAACCTTTCAATTGTTCTCAGATGTCCTTAGATGTTATATCAAATATCTAAATTATTTTGGACCCACAAATCCAGAGTTTAAAATTAAGTAGACTACAGGAATTAAACATTTTAGTTCAAATAGAAAACATGGCTTACAATGCAGGTAAATATTTTTTCATTTACCTGTGGTTCCATATTACCAGATGGATTCCTGTTTTTCAATCCAAGCAGGATTCTTTGTGATTTGGCCAAAAATATTTGTGTTGCCTTTTTTCCTGAGGTGATGAAGTTAAGCTTTCTGGAACCCTGAATGCTGCTCCCTCATAAGCATCAGCACCCACTTGGGTCCCTGAAAGTCTTACTAAAACTAGAGCTCCAATCACATACCTGGACTCCTACCCTGGGTCATCACAAAAGCATATATGCAAGCCCTGAGTTTTCCTTTTGCTCTTTATCTTAAAGCTTAGGCTGGAGGCAAACTCATAAAATCAGCTTCATGGTTTAGCAGCAGCAAAATATAAAGGATAAGGAAGAGGGCAAGTGGAATGATGCCAGAGAGAGCAGCAGGGGAACATACACCCTCCAGAGGAGTGTGTTTTCTTCAACTCAGTTCCATTTGTAATTCTTTTCCACTCCCCAGTAAAAGTTTTATGCCCCTTTCCCTTAACACCTAGGCATAATTTGTTTTCCTTTGATTGTGTAGAATGTGTCATGAACAGTATTTGAACAATTTTCCATGAGGAACTACTTCTAAAACTTCCCTAATAATAACATTCATTGCCCATTTTTAGTGTTTTATGCTATTCTTTAATGCTTAATCTTCTCCCTTAACTTATACCCTCTTAAATTTTTTACTTGCTCTGGTCCATCTTCTGAATGCAATATTTTTTACTTTGCTTAGTTACATTAATTGAATCCTAAGATTTAAAATGCACTTTTCTTAAATGTTATCCAGTATAAATGTAAATTTAGTATTCCCACAGGTTTTCAAAGGAAAGACCACATGATCAGTGCTTTATGAAAGAATTTCAGCATAATCAGACTACAAGTGCCATTCTAATAAGACAGAAAGGCAGCTGCAGTGATTCATCCCCCTGAGGCTGGAAGTCTTCACACAATTCAACAATTGCAGAGAGAGAATCCTGAGAGGTCTAGTTTTGTTTTCCTTGTGGCTTTATTCCTTAAATTACACAAACTATTTAGGCAATTCCTCATTGCTTCTTTGCAGCCATTTCCTTCTTCATAAACAATTGACTTTGATAATTTCATTAGTCAATGCATTTTAATGACTTTTCATGGCTTATATACTAAAAAGTAAAACTACTTGTTTCCACCTTGAAATAATGGACATGCTTTGAGAAACATTTAGAGGAAAAAGCAAAACCAAATGACTTTTCATTGATTAGCACACTGTTTTTTCCTAAACTTATTTGATCTCAATCTCTCACTACCTCCTCTCCAATTTTCTTGTAACACCTACTTATACCCTGCAGTGATAGTATTCTAAATAACACACTTCTGGAAACAGTGAATTAGATAGACTCAGTCAAAAAATGGAATGGCTTCAGGCACCTTTTTTCATTAAAATTCTTTTCTTAAAAATAGACAATTTAAGTTCACAATTATATGCCACATGACAGCATTACAGCAGAGGTAGTAAAGAGAGAGAAACACACATTTATTCTGCAACTATGATTGAATTTTCAAGGTGTCTGTACTTTACTGGGTAACTGAAAATTCACAGCTGGATCCTTAGCTTTTCACGTTCAGTTGTTCAATTTTATCAGTTGTATTCATGTCGTGAAAATGAGTCACATGACCAAACTCATGAGACCTCAATTTATAAAATGATTTATTAATCATAATTGATTATATATCTTTCTAGTTCACAGAAATGTTTTATATAATACAACATTTTCCAAAATGCTTCTTTTATCTGTGATAAAAGAATTACTTTGTTGAAGGACATGTCAGAGATTTGATTTCATTAATTGCATTGATTTTCCAGGAGGAAGATAGAATACGCAACTGCAGGAGGTTCTATGAGATAGACTAGAAAATGTCTCTGACAACATTTGGGAGTTAAAGAAGGCACCAATGTAACAGCAGACCTTTCTTCTCATTTTTGTCAATGGAATTAAACATGAAATCAGAGACCTAATTAGAAAACAGAAATTAGAATGGGCAGGACTTTTTGAAAGGGCTCTAGAACAAGACAAGACAGGCCCCAGATAAACTTATGGCCTTGCAGATCAAAAAGTTGGGTGGCCCACTTCCTTACAGACCACCTATTAACCAGGACACTTGTAGATATTATAAATAAAAAGAACTCTAGGAAAAAGCATTGATTTATCTTACAAAAGAAAACCAAGACAAAGAAAAATTCCTCAGAAGCAGTGTCAGCATCATGGCAAAGTAAGTTGTTCCCTTAGTCTCTCCTGCCTAAGTTACAAATAGACATTCATCAACCAACAGAGGATTCCCTACAAAGAACAATAGGACACCAGAGAGATTCATGCAGCCATACATCTGAAGGTGGGAGGACTGGATCCCCAAGAAGCAGTGAAAAGAGGTAAGTGGATACCTCTCCATCCCCAGCAACAGCAATCTAGGTTGTGTGTCCTTACATAGGAGCCAGCATGGAACTGTAAGAGGAGGCAGGAGGCAGCCAAGCCTGTGCATGAACACTTTCACTTTCAGAGTTGCAGCCTGGCCGCAGGAGCACCCACTGTGCCACAGCAGCCCCACTAGTGAGACCGCTCTCCACCAAGTGGCATGGCTCAGCCCCCACCAAGTGCAGCAGTTCAGGTGAACCACTTGTGATCTCAGAGCCAGCCCATGCACGTGAAAGAAAGCACCCCTCCCCTCCCACCTAGTGCACCAGCTCGACCTGTCCCCTGCCAAGGCAGTGGTCCCACACCAGACTACCTGCGCATGCATGTGTGACTTGCCAAGCAGCTGCAGCTAGTGGGAAAGTGCAGATGAGCTCTACCAGCAGAACTTCCAGCAGACGCAGCAGGTTCAGAAAACACAATTCCTGCCCACCCCCCTAGAGATGGCAAGTGGAATCTGTGACCTGATAGTACTACAAATGTCCTGGCAAAGAATTGGCTCATCAAACACCATGAAAAACTACAGTAACACTTCAGAGCAGAAGGAAAATGACAAGTCTCCAGAAACCAATCCTGAAGTCACAGAAATTTACAGTCTAAATGACAAAGAATTCAAAATAGTTACCATAAAGAAACAACAAGTTACAAGAAAACTCAGAAAGACAGTTCAATGAGCTCAGGAATAAAATTAATAAGGAGAAGGAATACTTCACCAAAGAGATTGAAACTCTAAAATAAAACCAAACAGAAATTCTGGGTATGAAGAACACAATTAATGAGACAAAAATGATCTAGAATTCTTAAATAATGGAGCTGACATATGGAGGACAGAATTAGTGATTTAGAGGATAGAAATACATAAATGCTTCAGGTGGAGGAGGAGAGAGAACTAAGATTGAAAAAAAATGAAGAAATTCTTCAAGAAATATCTGACTCAGTTAGGAAATACAACATAAGGATTATAGGTATTCCAGAGAGAGAAGTGAGGGAGAAAGGAGTAGAGAGCTTGTTCAAAGAAATAATAGCTGAGAACTTTCCAAACCTGGGGAAGGAACTGGACTTACAAGTACATGAAGCCAATAGAGCTCCTATTTACATCAATGCAAAAAAGACCTTCTCCAAGGCATATAATAGTAAAACTGGCAAAAGTCAATGACAAAGAAAAAATATTAAGGGCAACAAGGCAGAAGAAAATAACCTACAAAGGAACCTCTATCAGGTTTTCACTGGATTTCTCAGTAGAAACCTTACAGGCTAGGAGATAATGGAATGAAATATTCAAAATACTGAAAGACAAAAACTTTCAGCTAAGAGTAATCTATCTTAAATGTCTGTTCACATCTTCTGCCCATTTTTTGATCAGGTTGTTTTTTTTTGTTGTTGTTGAGTTGTATGAGTTCTTTATATATTTTGGAAACTAACCCCTTGTGAACATTTTTCCAAAGAAGATATACAGATGGTCAACAGGCACATGAAAAGATGTTCAACATCACTAATTATTTGGGAAATGCAAATCAAAACTACAATGAGATATCACCTTACACCTGTCAGAATGGCTATAATTAACAAGACAGAAAATACCAAGTGTTGGAGAGGATGTGGGAAACCTCACACACTGCTGGTGGGAATACAAACTGGCGCAGCCACTATGGAAATCAGTATGGGGATTTCTCAAAAACTTAAAAACAGAAATACCATACAATCCAGCTATCCCACTACTGGGTATTTATCCAAAGAACTTGAAATCAACAATCCAAAGAGACTTATGCACTCCTATGTTCATTGCAGCATTATTCACAATAGCCAAGACACAGAAGCAATGCAAGTACCCTGCTATGGATGAATGGATGAAGAAGATATGGTATATATATATACAATGGATTACTACTCAGTCATTGAAAAAACACAGAATCATCCCATTTGCAACAACATGAATGGACCTTGAGAGTATAATGTTAAGCAAAATAAGCCAGACAGAGAAAGACAAATGCCACATGATTTCACTCATATGTAGAAGATAAAGAAACACATGTTAAAGAGAACAGATTAGTGGTTACCAGAGGGGGAGGGGGAAGGGGGGGTGGGTGAAATGGGTAAACAGGCACATATGTATGGTGACGGATAAAAATTAGACTATTGGTGGTCAGCATGATGCAGTCTATATAGACACTGATAAGTAATACTGTACACCTGAAATTACACAATGTTATAAACCATTATGACCTCAATAAAAAAATGGAAGAAAAAAGAAAAGTTCCTTAATTCAGATCAATGAGAATACTCTGAGAAAGGAAAAAGCACCCAATATAGAGCCTTCACCTGAAACACTCAAGGTGAATTAACTACAAATATAGATGTCACCTTCATCAATTCCTGGTGGATACCAGCACTACTCTTCCTACATCAAATCCTGCCATCTCTGCTCAATCTCTTCCTTGGAGTAAACAGACCACACAGGTGATGGGTATTCTAAATAACCCACAGACTTTCCCTTTTTTCCAAGTCCTTAACTGTAACCCTTGGGCCAGGGTTATTTTCAATACTGAAAAATAATTCTTCTTGCTCGGTGACACCACTCCTTTAATAGAGAGAGATTTGCTTTGCAAATGGAATTGTAACATTAAATGCACATCAGAGGGACTAATTCTAGAGGTTCCAAAGGACTCTTCTTATTCATAACCAAGTGTGTATGCTCTGGATATACCTTTGCCTTCTTGATTTACATTTGACCCCTGTTGTTTTCCATCCATAATGTCCTTATTTCCGTTTTTTTCCTCTTTATAATTGTTAGGTCACAACAAACTTATTCTAATGCCATTCTTAGATTATCACAAACAGTAAGTCACTACACTTAATCTTACCAACTGCTGAATATGCCATCTGTCACCAGACCCCCATGATAAAAACCTCTGGGCAATTCTCATCTCATCAAAAGAGACCACATGGAATTACAGGGATTGGCATTTCCACTTGCACCTACATGGACAAATGACCTTAAAAATCAACCTGTGACTTTGATGGTTCTCCCTTTCTCAGAAAAAGAATTACTTATTACAATTGATCAATTATAGATAATTTTAAATCTGAATTCAACAACCTTCATGGATGATGGGCCAAAAAATTCTCACTTAGAAGAGATTAATAGACATCCAAATATGTAACCACGCTAATGTAAGGCCTTGGTTCTGAACTCATATTTTGAACAAAACTCATTTTTTCCTGTGCCCCTACCAGCTACTACTTCCTTACAGCCATAATGTCTGGTCCAGTATGCCTCAGACTAACACCTCATGCATTTTAGGAATAATATGAAATCGAATTCTATAAATCACCAAGACTGGAAATTCCAACTTAGACATGACCTCCAAAATGCAACTACCCTTGACTTTTCAGGCACTCTACCTGGAAGAATTACTGACTCAGAGTTAATACAATCAGAGCAGTGTTCCCAATGGTGAGAATCTTATAAATAGAAAAGACTGAAAAAAATGTATCACTAACTCTAGCAGAAGTTATTAATGACACCACTTCTTCTTTAGATGGTTTATAGATCATTTTCAGCTAATTAGCATGAATAGCTCCAGATTTCTTCTTGGCTAGTCATGGTGGCACCTGTGCTATTGCTAATATTTCTGTGAGGGTTGGTCTGTTAGGAGCTTATGCTGCCATACCAAAGGAAGACACTCCTGGAATAGATACAATATGGATTGGAGAGGTCTAGATTTATTATTTGTTCATATGGTTGTCAATTACATATCTGAAACTTGGGAGAAAGGCCATTCTTTCCTCACTGCATTAGAATGACACTACATGTGGAATAACTCTATATGTGTTTGTCTGTATCTCAGTTTTTTATTTAGCTCCTTATTCTGTTCCATTGATCTAATTATCAATCCTCATTTAATATCACACTATCATATTTACTGCATCTTTCAATAAGTCTTGATATCTGGAAGTATAATATATCAAGTTTTATTCTTCTTCTTCAGGGGTAGCTTTGTTATTTTTGGCCCTTTGCATTTCCATATACATCTTAGAATGAGCTTGTTAATTTCTATTAAAAAATAATTCTCCCTGGATTTTGATTGGGGTCACACTGAATCTATAGATCAATTTGGGAATTATTGACATTTTTCTTTATTAAATCTCTCAATTCATGTACCTGGTATATTCAGCTGAGTCTTCTGTAGTTTGTTGCTGTTTTACTACATAGCTTCTGTCTCCAACAAGTGCCTTTATTTTCACTTGTGTTGACTTATTTTTATACGTCTTCCACTGACAGTTTAAAAAGCTGATTGAAAGTTCTGAACAAATGGGTTGACTCACTGAGTTTAGCCTTCTCTGGTAAAGTGATTAAGCAGGTTATTTGTTGAGAGACTCTGATATACAGTATTTTTAGATATTTTCTCTTGGGCTCATCTTTTCCTAAATATAAGACTTTTATCTTGTCTTTGACGGGTCAAGTTCTGTCTATCAAAGTTCTGAGAAGTGAGTGAAGAAAGTTGAGGATCTGAGTAAACAATCTGCATAAAATCACTTAACCCACCTATTTTTGTTACTGCACCAGTGCCCTTCACTTTGCCTTATGTTCCCCAGGCTAGATATCCTGTATTTTACTCTCTCCAGTCCTGAATTATCATGCATAGAATAGAATCAGTTGCCCAGAAACATATGATGGTGAGTGGGTTTATAAATATCCTTTTTCATACAATTTTCATCAAATCAGTATTATTTAGCATTCCCTTTGACCTTCATTCCAGAGGTATTTGATACTGCCAGTTTCCAAGTCTTTGAACATTCTGCAGTGAAAATCAGATTGTTTCTCAGTTTTTGCTCTTATTGGCTTAGTATTGGGCTCTGTACTCTGCTTAGTTGCTAACCACGTATCCATCTCTCTTCCAGCTTCCAAAATTTTGTGTGTGTTGTCTCTTTCTGTTCTCACTGTACTTGTGGTTTAATTTTTTAAATCTCTTTTTAAAATCCCTTACTGAAGTTTTAGTTGCATTTGGGAAGGAGTGAAATTTGATACCTTTGTTCAGTTAGACATCTGAATTTGGAATGTGATATCTCCATTATCAGGGATGTTCCTAAGACTTCTTACTGAGATATATATAACACTCTAGTTATAGCAGCATCATGCTTACAAATAGACATTTAAGTTAGCTATGTTCTAAAAAAAATGTGTTATATATCATCCATATTATAATGACCCTTATTCTATTTTAAAGGGGACAATTTCTAAATTTTTTCTAAATTTCAGATATATGATGAAATTAGATCTTATATTTCCCTCGGCACTGCCTACATGCACTCACAAACATGCCTCACATAGATTATCATTTTTGGCTAATATTTACCTTTTAGTTTTTATTTATTTTATTAGCATTATTTGAGATTACATGGTAAATCATTTCAGAGGTTACTTAAGTTTCAACAGTATTAAAAACAAATATTATTTTTGAATATTTGAAACAAATATTATTATTTACACCTAAGAATATATTAATCATATTGAGGTATAATTGTCCAATAGTGATAGTCTTATTTAATGACAATTTTATTTTTGTCTTAAATTCAAAATTGCTATTATATTTACATAACTAGAATCCTCTCACCTTTTCATCAGTAGTTCTCTATCTGTATTCCCCATGTCTTCTGCTTAGAATCATCAAACATCAGCATTATAGAAGCTCTTTTAACAAATGATGATGAGATGTCCACTAGGTGATCTGACTTAAGCCAGGTTAAATGTTTATCTGCTGAGTAGCAGGAAGCCTTGACTTTTCTGGCTTACAGTTCAGGATTTTTTTTCATTGCACCAGTATCACCACCTCTAAATCAGTCTCGTGAGAGTTTTATGCACATAATTTTGGGTTCCCATTTCTATGGGGAAGGATGTATACAGTATATAAAAAAGCTTTTGCCTTCTGAAGCTGAACTTATGCACTCAAGAAATTTTTCATTCACATCAATTATTTGCCTGCCAGACAGTTTTCTGGGTAGTGTGGCAATAGCAATGAATAGGATAACCAAGGTCCCTGTTTTTCTAAAGTGTACATACTGCTTGTATAGTCAGATGACACATGAGTAACAAATAGATAAGGTAATTTTAGATGGAGATAAAAGATAGAGGTTGTCAAATTTAGGATGGTCATGGATGGCCTCTTTGAGTAGAGGAAGAAAGCCTTAAATGGTATAGTGGTTGCTGTGGAGCATCACCTAGATCCCCCCCTTCTATCAGGACTGAAGCATTCATCTCCCAGCTCCTGGGAGTCTTGCCTGCTAACAGCCCTCAGCTGAGTCCCTCTCTAGGGAATGTCAACAGCTGAAAAGGACTGTCTCCCCTAAGATTACACTCTTTTCCCAGGGCAGCTCTCACCCAATGACTGGTTGATATGAGAGTATAGAGATTCCACCACCTTGCCTCAATTCAGGGCCATCCCAACACCAGAGTTCTTTTTAGGATTGGCTGAGGCCTTTGTTGCTACTGCTTTGCAGTTCAACTTTTCCCTCTGCCTAACCCTGCTTCTTTTACTCTCCTCAAAGGTATTGATCCCAAGTATTCCCAGTACACTTTGTGCACATAAATCTCCATCTTGGATTCAGCTTCCCAGGAAACCTGATCTCTGACAAATAGTGAACCATTGTCCCATGAGTAAGGAAGCACCATTAGAAGTAACAGTGAATATAAAGGCCCTGAGGTGGGAATGAGCTTGTAACAGCTGGAGCATGATGAGAGAGAGTTACAATGGTATGAATTGAGGTCAGATAGGCAGAATCCAGAACACAGGGCTGTTCAGACCAAGGTATGGAGTCTGCAATTTATTTTAAATATAATAGGAAGTATTTAAAGGGTTTTAAGAAAAAGAGTATAATGATTGAAAGATAAAAGATCACTTTTCTGTGAGGAGAATGGATTATATCAAGGGTGCAGTGGAGGGTGGAAATAAAATCAGGAAGACCAGTTAGGCAGCTATTATAGAGATTGGGGAAAAGATGATATAGGATGGATTATAATGGTAGTTTTGGACATAGAAGTGGACAAATTCGAGAGATATTTTGGAGGTAGACCCTATAGGATTTGCTGATGGATTAAATGCAGAGGGTGATAAATGGGGAGGATAAAAGGATGACTCCTAGCTTTTAGTCCTTGCAACTGGGTGGATGGTGCTGTCATTTATTAGAATGGAACACACTGGAAAAATGGCAAACTGGGAAAGGAATAAATTAAGAATCTGTTGTAGACATACTATATTTGAGGTGCTTTTTAGACACTTGGATATATGAATATGGATCTTAGGGGAAAGGGGCTGGAGTTTCAGCAAATCACTCTCTCTCTCTCTCTCTCTCTCTCTCTCTCTCTCTCTCTCTCCCCTTCTCTCTCTCCCTCTATATATATGATTTATATATATTTGTGTGTGTGTGTGTATATATATATATATATATATGATTTACTGGTGATCTGCTGACTTGATAAGTATATTAACAGAAACAGATTTTTCATACTCTGGCACCCAAACTACATCTCCTATCTTCCCCCAAACCAAAGATTTTGGTAAATCAGATGGAATGCTACCCAGAAGAGCAAAATCATATGAGCATATGAGCACATAAGCACAAGGGATTTGGTAAAAATATATATGACAAAGCAAGTTAAAAAAAAGAAAAACAGTCCAGCACACATTCATTATTTGCCTAAAACCAGTTTTCTATATCCTTTAGTACAGAATCAATACAGAGTTATATGAAAACTCTAGTGGCAAATATCATGCTGGGTTTCAAGCAAATCCTGCATCATGAGATGTGAACTGATAATGTGAGACTCATTATTTTTCCTGGGGAAAAAAATGAGAGGTCCCCAAAACCTGCATCCATCAGATGAGTTTAGAATTGGTTTTTGCCTTCTTTCTTCCTTCTTCATTTATTCCTTTTAGGAATATGTGAATCATAAAATTTGTGTTAATAACTTAACGTTGAAAGCAGCTAACTTGTGATTAAGACATATTACAACCACTGGAGCTTAAGACATTAAAATAAATCCCACTCTACATGATGAAAGTGCATTTATTCATTCCTTCTACAGCTAAATAATAGAAATGAGCATAGTGGCTGTCCCTATCCTTTTAGACTTTACTGTCTAGGATTTTATTGTATCAATACATCCAGATTTTTATGGTCACTCACTCCAGGCTTTGGCATAGACTGAGAGTTAAGCACAATTTCCTGAGCAATAGTTATAACCCAAGTCCTTCCTCAAACCTGATTCCAACACATTACTGGGCTAGGATACTTCTGTGGAGGACTGCTGATCTAGGTGATAGAGACAAGGATATAAATAGTTACAATAAAGTGTTAAAAGTTCAAGGAGATTGTAACCAAAATCAATAGAATCTCCCACCTCAGTCCACTAAGGAACTTCTGGCATGTCCCTTCCCTTCCTGCCATCCTAACCCTATTATGCAGAAACAAGTAATAAGTGAGGGCAGGGAACTAAGAAATCTGACAGGAAATGAATCCGTGGAGGCGTCTGTGGAGCTGTGAGAGAGACAGAGAGTGGGAAGAATGGGAAAATGGCTAATTTAAAAAGTAATCCTGTGAATTTTGAATTGGATCTACTTTAATGTTCTATGAGAGACATAAGTAAAGGTTCAAATTAATTTAATTATTTCTGAGTGGTCAATTCTTTGAATGTGACAGCAGGCTGAGATTGGACAACATGGAGCCTTTGGATTCACTCGGGCTATAAGAGAAACACGTATGAAAGGTGTCTAGGACGTGAGGAGAAAGGGTTAAGAGGAAAAGTCAGGAGGCACAAGTCAGGCTTGCAAGCATGAGCAGTAGCAGAGGCAAAAAATGTAAAGATATGACTCGGCTTCATGGTTAACAGCTCCAGCCAGACACAGAGAAAGAGAAGGGAGAATAACAAGTAAACAAGCCTAGCGACAATCAATACTATTCTTTTTCCTCCCTTCTCTTTAGAAAACCACATATTTGAGTGTATGTGTTCTGGGAACACACCAGACTTAGTAAGAAGCAAAGTCGCCTAGAAGGATGGATAGTGGTACTGTAGTTTAGGTGAGACTAACCTATGCATCTTTAATTGCTCTAATGTGTTTTAACTAAAGCATTTATAAGCTTGACAGGATGAAGTCAGATTTTGTTCGTCCTTTGGAGAAATAACCACTTTCTGTATAAAATATCAAAAACTTTTCTTGGTCTTATTAGAGAAGTAAGAAGAAGCAAAAGTTCTGTCTCTAGAGAAAGATAAAACTGTTAAAAATAGGATCCTGGGCATCCGTCCAGCCACACTTAATGGCACTAGGAAGCTAAGATAATCCTCTTCCTCCTCTCTTTGGCTTATTTCACCAACCCTGAGCCTTTCTGAAAGCCAGCCCTTTCCACTCTTGTCCAACAAATTTCTTTATGCTCAACTGACCAATTTAAGCCATGTTCTTCCTCCTTGGAATTTTTTGCTCCAGGTCCCCTGTAGTTTTATAATTATATTCTTCTAACCCACATTTATCTTTCATTATCATAAGTCAACCTTTATTCACACTTTAATCTAAACCCAGTCACACAGACCAGAAACCAGGGGGTCATCCTTGCCTTGTCTCTCTCTTGTTGGACTTTTTTGGTCATGGGAATTTAACCTCCTAACTATCTCAGATTCATCACTGCTACCACTGCCTTGGTTTAGGCCTTCGTCATCTCTGGCCTAGACAGCAGCTACACCATTACTGAGTACATTTTGTCACAGGCCCAAAGCCTCAGTTCAGAGTCCCCAGAGATGATCAGTGACACATCAGAGTGATGGCTTAAGGTTGTCCTTATATCTTTCAGGAACAAAATCTAGGCAGACGATCTCTGACACGAAGTTCTATTTGGCTCTTGCTCAGGTCTACTAGATCATTTTTATGGACTCTTGTTCCTTGCTCATATTTTCAAGTCACCCTTTTTTTTTTTTTTTTGGAAAACTTATAATAAAAACATATCTTGTAACCGATGTAGCAATCAAAATAGAAGCTCTCGGTCACCAGGGTTGGACAGATTATTTCATGCTAAATCCCTCCCCAGGATTCCTTCTTTCACATTGTTTTATGCTCCTGTAGATTCCTTACTTTCTTGCTATCTCAGCAACTCATTTAACATGGTGATCGTTATGTATTATTTAGCTTTTATAGTCATTAAGTTGGGAGAATCCTTAGGATATCTAATCAACAAGCTTGCCCTCCATTATCCTTGTAACAGACCCAGAATGTCCTGATCATGGGATGGACACGTGACACAGGCTGAGACAATCTTAGTCTGCAATCTCTCTGGGCCCATGATTGGTCCAGGCTGAGCATGTGCCCCAGTTGGAGACAATCAGAGGCCTTCCCCAGGATTCTTCTAATTGGAACCAATAAGGAAAGCGGAGTTTTTCCTCTCCTTGATTTTGGGCTGTGAGGATGTGATACCAGAATTTCTGGCACGCATTTTTATCCCCTGCCATGGGACAGAAGCCTGTTTGCTATGGGAAAAGTTGAAGCTAAGCAGAGATCAGCAAAGATTAGAGATGGATTGAGAAAGAGTGACAGAGAAAAAGAGAGCACTTTGGAGGTATCAGGTTTCCAGTTCTAATTGCTGAGATCCTTGGAGCTGCTTGAATTCCTGCAGCCCTTCCTTTGATACTGTGACAAAACCAAATATCCTTCCTGTAAATTCCATTTTTATGCTTAATTTAGTATAAATTGGATTTCTAGCACTTTTAAGCAACTCATTCTAATCTAGTACCTCTTTTTTTTTTTTTTGCTCTGAATATATGTGATATTGTTAACTCTTAATGTTTTCATTAATACCAAGAATCCCTGTTCTTTTCTGAAGACATTGTCATTTTCAAATGGAGTTCTGACTGGCCACACTGCTGTAGCTTTACAACATGGGGATGTGATCACCTTTTGGGGTAGCTGAAGATGATTTGGGAATTATTGGTTCATCCTGGTCTAAACTGGCACCCTGCTTTTTGAAACTACAATAATGGGATGGCAGAGTTCATATAAAACCAAATGGTTATAGAGGTTGTATCAGTCAGGATCCAGTCAGTAGACAGAGACCACAAAGTAATTAGATAGGAAATTTTTATAGAAAGGATCATTAACTTGTAACAGAAGATTGGAGTAACAGGGGATTGACTAAGGGGTTAAGAGGACTTTAAAAAGTACAGCAAAAGCAGATATAAGGAATAGCTACTACCCCTTGGTCTGAGGCAGAGCACTCAATGAAGGAACACATTTGGGAGATTCTCCCTCTCCACACCTAAAACTAATATTCAGATCTCTTTAGGGAGGGTGCTTCTGTAACCCACCAGATGACAAAGGAATTCGTTGAGGTGCTGTGGGCCAAGGTTGGAAAGCAGGAAATAGCCTGCTGGGGTGCTGAAGAAACTCACCGGTAAGCTTCCAGTGAAGAGGGGCTGCTGTTGAATTTTCTGGGGAGTTCACTGGGTCACAGGTGGGACTCACTGAGAAGTCACTCACCTGGAGGAGTAGGGTACTTGCTGGGAATATGACTGGAGTGTCTTCAGATTCATGGGGAATGCCTGTGTGGGATGCTGCTGAACTTGCTGGGAAGTCATCTGGGGCACCCACAGAAATTGCTGGAAAGCTACCTGCCCCTGGTACGCCCTGAAATCTCCTGGAGTTTAGCTCTGTGGGTTGTCCTGCATGCTAGCTGAGTACTTTCAGTACTCTTGATTGGCAAAGCTTAACATTGGGCCAGCTGGCAAAGGAAGAATGTACACAAGATTTGGCTCCAATATCGTAAGGTTTGTACAGATTAGATTTCTGTACAGGGCAAAGAGCAGCTGAAATGCCACGTTTCAGAGTCTATTTCAGAGTCTACAAGTGAAGGCAATATGTGGTCTTGGAGCTGGATATGTAATCATTCTGAGAGTACTGGCCCATAGTCACAGGATAAGTCCTGGGAGCTCAGACATCATCACATGAGCTATGAACACCCCTGTCCTGTCCTTTGTTTGTAGATAGGTGAGACATGATTAAAGTGATCATGAATGGGAGCCATGAAGGGAAAATAAGGAGAAGAAAGGCCACAGAAAGGCAATAGCCAGAGTGGCATGTGTAGAGGCAGAAAAACCCAGCCTCCAGGCCCCTGGCCTCCAGGCAATGCTGGATGGGCAGCATGTTTCCGAGCCTCACTTCTTCTGTAGCACCATTTCTCTGCATCCTTTTCCCCTTCCCTGTGACATTTCAGATGCTCGTCTCCACACTCCAGTGCAAGCACTGAATTCAAGAAGTCCAGGTCCTTAACGATTTGCTGATTCCCTCAGATGATTCTGACTATATAATAATAATGCAGAATTAAATTCACCATTCTGATGAAAGAGGGGAAACAAGAAATCCATTACAGGATTCTTCAAATTCAGAGAAAATGGTCATATAAATTGCAAATATTTGAAAAAAAAATGAAAGAGGAGACATTACAACTGATACCACAGAAATACAAAGGATCATAAGAGACTACTATGAACAATTACAGGCCAACAAATTGGACAACATAGAAGAAATGGATAAACTCCTAGAAACATACAACCTACCAAGAATCATTAAAACCTCCCAACAAACAAAAGTCCAAGACCAAATGGCTTCACTGGTGAATTCTACCAAACATTTAGAGAGGAATTAATATCAATCTTTCTCAAACTCTTCCAAAAAATAGAAGAGGTGGGAATACTTCCAAACTCATTTATGAGGCCAGCATTACCCTGATACCAAAACCAGACAGACCAATATCGCTGATGAACATAGATGCAAAAATTCTCAACAAAATATTAGCAAACCCAATTCAACAATACATGAAGAGGATCATACACCATGATCAAGTAAGATTTATCCAGGGATGCAAGGATGGTTCAGTATCTGCAAATCAACCAATGTGATACACCACATCAACAAAATGAAGGATAAAAATCATATAATAATCTCAATAATGCAGAAAAAGCATTTGACAAAATTCAACATCCTGTTATCATAAAAACTTTCAAAAGCTGGGTATAGAGGGAGCATACCTCAACATTATAGAGGCCATATATGACAAGGCTACAGCTAATATTATACTCAATGGTGAAAAGCTGAAAGCTTTTCCTCTAAGATCAGGAGTAAGACAAGGATGCCCACTCTCACCACCTTTATTCAACATAGCACTGGATGTCCTAGCCAGAAAAATTAGGCAAGAAAAGAAATAAAAGGCATCCAAATTGGAAAGGAAAAAGTAAAACTGTTTCTATTTGCAAATTACATGATATATATAGAGAGGGAAAATCCTTAAGACTCCACCAAAAAACTGTTAAAACTAATAAATGAATTCAGTAAAGTTGCAGGATGAAAAAATCAACATACAAAAATCAGTTGCATTTCTTCACTAATAAGGAGCTATCAGAAAGAGAAATTAAGAAAAAATCCCATTTATAATTGCATCAAAAAGAATAAAATACCTAGGAATAAATTTAACCAAGGAAGTGAAAGACATGTACACTGAAAACTATAAGACATTGATGAAAGGAATTGAAGAAGACACAAATAAATGGAAAAATATTCTGTGCTCATGGATTGGAAGAATTAATATGTTAAAAAGTGCATACTACCCAAAGCAATCTACATATTCAATGCAATCTGTATCACAATTCCAATGGCATTTTTCACAGAAATAGAAAAAAATAATCCTAAAATTTGTATGTAACCACAAAATAGCCAAAGCAATTTTGAGAAAGAACAAAGTTGGAGGCATCACACTTCCTGGTTTCAAACTATATTACAAAGCTATAATAATCAAAACAATATGATACTGGCATAAAAATAGACACATAGATCAATGGAATAGAATAGAGGGCCCAGCAATAAACCCATGCATATATGGTCAATTAATTTATGACAAAGGAACCAAGAATTTACATAGTCTCCTCAATAAATGGTTCTGAAAAAACTGGACAGCCACATACAAAAGAATGAAATTGGACTATCTTATACCACTCACAAAAATTCACTAAATAAGTTAAAGACTTGAACACAAGACCTGAAACCATAGAACTCCAGAAAGAAAACATAAGGGGGAAGGTTCCTTGATGTTGGTCTTGACAATGACTTTTTGGATTTGACACCAAAGGTAAAGGCAACAAAAGCAAAAATAAGTGGGACTACATTAACTAAAAAGTTTCTGCACAGCAAAGGAAATCATCAACAAAATGAAAAGGCAACCTACGGAATGGGAGAAACCATTTGCAAATCACGTATCTGATAAGGGGTTAATATCCAAAATATATAAACCCATACAACTCAATAGCAGAAAAACAATCCAATGGGCAGAATTAAAAACAGGGAGAGGAACTGAATAGACATTTTTACCAAGAACACATACAAATGGCCAACAGATACATGAAAAGGTGCTCAGTGTCCCTAATCGTCAGGGAAGTGCAAATCAAAACCACAATGATATCACTCGTAACTGTTAGAATGGCTATTATCAAAAAAGAAGAGATAACACATGTTAGTGAAAATGTGGAGAAAAGCGTACCCTTATGTATCATTGTTGGGAATGTAAATTGGTGCAGCCACTATGGAAAACAGTATGGAGGTTCCTCAAAAAGTTAAAAATAGAACTACCATATGATCCAGCAATTCCACTTCTGGGTATATATCTAAAGGAAATAAAATCACTATCTCGAAGAGATATCTGCACCTGCATGCTCATTGCAGCATTATTTACAATAGACAAAACATGGAAACAACCTAAGTGTCCATTTACAGATGAACGGATAAAGAAAATGTGATATACATATA
The DNA here is from genome assembly GCA_031878705.1 of Tapirus indicus. Classification (NCBI taxonomy): domain Eukaryota; kingdom Metazoa; phylum Chordata; class Mammalia; order Perissodactyla; family Tapiridae; genus Tapirus; species Tapirus indicus. The sequence continues at coordinate 48,383,720 of CM062925.1, forward strand.
CAATGGAATATTATTCAGCCACAAAAAAGGAAGGAAATCTTGCCATTTGCAACAATATGGATGGACCTTGAGGGCATTATGCTAAGTGATATAAGTCAGAGAAAAATAAACACTGTATAGTTTCATTTACATATGGATTCTGGAAAAAAAATAATCAAACTCATAGAAAAAGCAATCAGGTTAGCAGAGCACAGGATAGGAGGAGGGGAAATTGGATGAAAGTGGTTAAAAGATACAAACTTCCAGTTATATGATAAATAAGTATTAGGGATGTAATGTACAACGTGATGACTCTAGTTAACACTGCTGTACAAGATATGTGAAAGCTGTTAAGAGAGTAAATCTTAAGAGTTCACAACACAAGGAAAAAAACATTTTTTTCTTTCTTTTTTTGATATCTATATGAGAAAGTGGGTGTTAACTAAACTTGTTGTGGTATTCATTTTAAATAAAAAAGAAAGTGCTAAGAGAATAGATCTTAAAAGTTCTTATCACAAGAAAAAAATATGTGAGGTGATGAATACCTATTGTGGTAATCATTTTGCAATATACACAAGTACTGAATCATTATATTGTACACCTTAAACTAATACAATGTTCTGGGTCAATTTTATCTCAATGAAACTGGAAAAAAAAGAAAAGAATAGTTAAAAGGTGTTTTGTTTTTTTGCTGAGGAAGATGGGCCCTGGGCTAACATCCGTGCCTATCTTTCTCTACTCTATATGTGGGACACCGGCCATAGCATGGCCTGATAAGCGGTGCTCAGTTCTGCGCCTGGGAGCCGCCAAAGCAGGGTGTGCGAACCTAACCACTACGCCACCAGGCCCGCTCAGGGAGACTTGAGGCCTTTTGAAAACTTCTGTTTGAGGGTCTGCCTGGTGGCGCAGCGGTTTAGTCCGCGCTTGGCAGCCCGGGGTTCGCGAGTTTGGATCCCGAGCGCCCACGGACGCACCGCCTTCTGCTATGCCGTGGCGGCGTCCCATATAAAGTGGAGAAAGATGAGCACGGATGTTAGCCCAGGGCCGGTCTTCCCCACAAAAAAAAAAAAAAAAACTTCTTTTTGAAGCCTCAGGATATATATATGTCAGAGATGAAAAAGACACAGATGTTTTTTAAAAGCCCCCAGCCAACCAAAATAAAACTCTAAAGTGCAGCATAGTATACGTCTTAGAGGCCTTTTACTGAAAAAGTGTCTCCCAAGAAAATGTGAATATTAGTGAATTGAGAGGAACTGGAAGACCCACACAATAAGGCAAGTATTGGCCCAAGAAATAATGCGAGGTGTGATTTGCAAGGGATGCCCAGGGTTCTCAATGGGCACCACAGGGAGAAAGGCTTTCTTGATCATTGTGACAGAAAAGATGGGCTTATACGAAAAAAGGAAGAAACCTCTGAACGCTTAGTGAGTGAAACAATTTGACCATCAATCTAGAAGGTGTTTGCCCCATGAAATTGCCATTGTGCGAGGAATAGGGCTTTGCATAAGCCTAGGGACCCATTTTGTATAAATGTCCACGTTTTACATAAACTACTTTACAAAAGAATGCACTTCCAATTCACGTAGAGAAAGGAAGAGGAGCAGTAGAGTTGGTGATCCTAAATAAGAACCCAAATTTTCAATTACTCTCCATCAGTGGTTCTGAGCTAGAGGTGATTTTGCTCCTCTGGGAATTTATGGCATATGTCTGGAGGCATTTTTGGTTGTCACAACTGGAGGAAGAGTGATACTGGCATCTAGTGGGTAGAAGCCAAGGATGCTGCTAAATATCCTACAATGCACAGAACAGCCTCTACGATATAGCATTGTCTGGATCCAAATGTCAGTACTGCCAAAGTTGAGAAACCCTGCTTTAGATAACCTATTCGAGGAAACGATTATTTTTTTACTTTTCCCGATAGTTTATAGCTTAGACTAATTACATTAGAACCCAACTACCTAAGCTTGGGAAAGATAATGAATTATATATTTCATGCTGTCCTTCAAATCTGTGGGAGAGCAAGGTGTCCCATAATAGGCTTTTGCTGCATTAAGCTTTGTTGCGATCCATAAAGACTAAGCAATGGATACCGTATGTGTGTGTGTGAGTTTTGTGGGAATAATGCAAAATTATTGCATGCAGAAGCAATTTGAGGTTTCACAATTTGTTGTGGATAAGTCATGGCTTGGACGATAAACCTACCAATAATTTTGGTTTGATTGTCTCAACATTTCCTAGGGCCCATGAGAGATTGGGATAAAATTACTATGGAAGCCCAAAATTAATAAAATGTATTCATTTAATTATAGAGTCTTTGGTTTTGTTTTTCTTCTTTTTTTCCAAGTATGGAACTAGGATATAATTTTTTTCTGGCACACATGCTTAACTCCACTTCTTTGATGGGTAATTTTCACCTCAAAAACATCAAAGAGTTTTCCCACCCCATCTAAAACTAGAAAATTTGTAACCCGTGTTTTCAGAGATGCTGAAATATAAACTACATCCAGCTGCGAGAGCAATGTGGAAATGGATTGATCACAGTTTGAAAAATCTAGCTAAACCGACACAATCTTGAGCCAAGAAATATATTTGATTCAACTATCCCATAGGTATTGTGAGCTATTAAAAAATGAAGAGTTTCTCTGGCTGCAGAGTAGGTATACCGATTCCCCCACTTCCTTCCATTTCTGGAGACTTATCAGCAATGTAAATGCACAAAGCAAGAAAATTTAATAAATGTGCTTCCTTGATGAGAGTGAAAGAAAAGTTCAGCAGTAAATAGCTCAGTCAGTTCACCGCAAATTTTAAAATCTCTCTTCCAGCATCATATTCTTTTAAATGCAAACTCAAAGCAAAAAAAAGCTCATCTCGGGTTTGTCTTTTATGACAGCAGTGTGGGAGGATTAACAAATGTTATGAGATTTCCTGAAGAATAAAGGCACTTTTCAGAGTGAATAAAAGTAATTTTAATAGACACAGATACCATTTTCATCAAAATAAGTTTTGAATTTCCCCTAAGGTGAGGAGAGAGAGAGAGGAGAGAGCCAGGGTAGCTAGTTAGTCGTTTTATTGTAGTATACCCCAACAGGAATTGCCATTTTCAGTAATAACTGACATTTTACTTTCTCTATCTCCACACTCCCTATTTCTAATATCTCCTTCCTTCTAACCTGGCATCTAACCAAGTTGATGCTTGAGAAATGAAACTGAAAGCTTGGTGCAAACATCCACATCTATTTTATACATAGATGAGAGGTGTGTAGCATAGAGAAGTTTTCTGAACCTCTGGTCCACACGGTGGTTATCTGTGTGTCCTGGGTTCCTTGCATCAACATTCCCATCTCTACTGAGGCTCTGTTGCCAGAGAGAACAAGGCTTTCTAGTTGATTCTATGTGATTTAAGAGCCTGTGGTCTCAGATAAAGGACCCCTGGATCTCTTTTATCTTCTTCATGATTTAGTGTCGTTAAAACCCACCCAAGATTCTTCCTAGCTACATGGGACTTTTACTTGCTTGTTGGGGGATGCAGCTGCAGCTGATTCATAATTGTCTCTCTTCCCTCCTTCAGAATATTTACTAGCATGTACCATTCAAACTTCTGCATATACCTTCCTAGGACATTTTCAAGTGTGTAGTTCATTTACTTGGGGATTATTCCAAATTATGTAGGGCCCAATAAGAAGATCTGCTCGAATACGACCAAGGTTGGTCTTGGGGCTGAAAGCCTCAGTTATCTAAAACATCCTGGAAGCTGCAATACAGGCTATGTTATTGCTTATCTGTCTCTTCTTTAATCTTTCTTGAAATTGACATGCCTAGATTCCTTAAGCTTGCTCTCATTTAGCAGAAAATTGAATTGGATGAAGCTGGGGAAGGAGTGACTGTGAGTGATATTTCCTGCATATGTATAAGTAAAGCAACAGATAAAACAGCAAAGTGGATAGAACCAATATAGTCAACTTAGACTTTTTTGTATAATTATATTTTTTATTGTGATATAATCCATATGCCATAAAATCCACCATTTTAAAGTGTACAATTCAGTAGTTTTCTAGCATATTCACAAGGTTGTGCAACCATCACTGCTATTTAATTCCATAACATTTTCATCATCCTAGCTTTATTTTTGACCTTAAAAAAGTACTTTTGCTTTATCACGGCTTAAAAGGGAGATAGTGTGGTAGACAGAATAATGCACCCCTCCCACCCAATGTCTACTTGCTCTAGTCCCCATAGCCTGCGAACATGTTAGATTACATGGAAAAGAGAGATTAAGATTGCGGATGGAATTAAGGTTGCTAATCAACTGATGCTGAGATGGGGCAATCATCCCAGATTATCCGTGCAGCCCCAGTGTAATCACAAAAATCCTTAAACATGAAAAAGGAAATCAGAAGAGTCTTTGTCAAAGTCAGAGGAGGTGCAATGACGGAAGCAGAGATCAAAATGTTGCAATTGCTGATTTGAAGATGGACGCAGAGGCCAGGAGCCAAGGAATGCAGGTGACATGTAGAAGCTGGAAGAGGCAAGGAAAGAGCTTCTCCCATAGAGCCTCCAGGAGGAATGCAGCCTTGCCGACATTTTGATTTCAGTCCAGTGAGATCCATTTCCAACTTCTGACCTATAAGATAGTACACTTGTATTGTTTTAAGCTACTAAATTTGCCAACATTTGCTACAGCAGCAATAGGAAACGAATACATATGAGGAGGGATGGTATGTGGGAGAGTGAGACAAAGGAGGAGAAAGAGAGAGAGAGAGACAACATTAGGTACTATTTGCATGGCTAACCCCTTTGATGATGTCCCAGACTAAGAGATGGGTTTGTCATTTCATGTGATCTTGTTGGTCTTTGAAAGAGTGGTTGAGAGTAGAGGCAATTTCCTCACATGCTTGTAGATCATTTAATGTGTTTTGCCTAGTCAGAGTTCAGGAACTCCACTAATGGTGATGTAAATGGACTAGAATTTTGACCGGTCTTGAGAGTTTACTGTCTCTCAGGAAGCTGTTGGGAAATGGAGCTTGTTAATCAGGGAGGACAAAGAGCTGCACATCCCCATCCCCACCTGTTGACTCCACTTCAGGTGAAGCTAACTGCGCAAGAGAAACCCCTTGACATTAAGAGAAACTCAGGTAAGTAACTTGGTTATAGCACTGTGACTCAGTTTTGCTTATCAACTCTTTAAACTCCAAATCCGACAAGCTCTAAAAGTGGAAGGAACATGAATACTAATGTAATGTGCTTCCCATTTCTTTTTAAGAAAATATTTTAAAAGCTTTTGTAAAATCTTATATTAGTGGGGTTTTTTAGTAAAAGCAAAAATTTAAATTAATCTTGAAATTAATTCTTCATATTCACTTTCTAAAATATGTTAAATATTCAGTCATGCTTCAAGATATCATATCTGCCAGAATTTTGGCAACAACTGGAAATGCAACAGAAAATATCAGAAAGCTAATTTCTCTTAAATATTGATCTGAATGAATAGAGTACTGGCAAAGGCTCTGGATGGACAGATTTAGGGACTGCAGCTTTAATTTTGTCCTTAACAACACAGTAAATACTGCCTCATCTCAGCTTCTGAATTGGGAGACCTGGACAGAGTTCATAACTAGTCTCTCTGATCCTAAGTCCTTAGCCTGAGAGCCATGCTGTTAGGTAGTCTTCCTTTGGAACTGGAGGGGGTAACACATGGTTATTTTCATGAGCTGCCAGCCTGCAACAGGGTCCTAGTGGTAAAAATGTGGCTTTAAAGCTGTCTCCTGAGTATCCCTCAGTGCTGGGGCCCTGAGGTCTCATGGAATGCCCACCCGTACTGACTTAAGCAATTTATTGCAAGGACATTAGAATTTGTCACAGTATCAAAGGAAGGGTTGCAGGAATTCAAGCAGCTCCAAGGATCTGGAACTGGAATTGGAATTGGAAACCTGATACCTCCAAAATGCTCTTTTTCCCTGTCACTCTTTCTCAACCCATCTCTAATCTTTGCTGATCTCTGCTTGGTTTCAACCTCTCCCATAGCAAACAGGCTTTTGTCCCATGGCAGGGGGAAAAAAATGAGTGCCAGAAATTCTGGTATCACATCCTCACAGCCCAAAATGAAGGAGAGGATAAACTCCCCTACCTCTATTGGCTCCAGTTAGAAGAATCCTGGGGAATATCTCTGATTGTCTCCAACTGGGACACAGGCTCAGCCTGGACCAATCATGGGCCCAGAGAGATTGGAGACCAAGAGTGTCTCAGCCTGTGTCATATGTCTAATGGAGGGCAAGCTTGTTGATTAGATATCCTAAGAACTCTCCCAAAGCAATAACTACAAAAGCTGAAGAATATACAACCACCACCATGTCAAATGAGTTGCTGAAATGGTAGGAAAGTAAGGAATCTACAGAAGCCAACAAAGTGAAAGGCGGAATCTTGGGGAGTGATTTAGCCTGAAAGAATCTGACCAACCGTGGTGATCTAGAGCTTCAAGGTTTATTTCCAAACAAGTATACAGGGTTAAGAGAACAAAGGATTGCAGTGACCCAGGCTAGCAGCATCAGAGCTGGTATCAAACCTCAAAAGGAAGAGGGGAGGGAAAGGTTACCAGAACCCAAAAGGAGAAAGAATCATAAAGAGTAGGCCACCTCACGAGAAGCAAGGATCTTAGTTGAGGAACACAGCTCTTGCAAGAAATAATCCAGATGAATAATTAGCCTAACCTAACTTTCTTTCTCTGATCTCCAGCTAAGTGTTGGTCAAACCCTGCTGAAGCCAGAGGGTATGGGAACCCTACTGAAGTAATCCATACAGATTAGCCACCTAGGACAAAGTATCAGGTGGATCTGTAGGAGCAAACAGAAGACATTTGGCGTGTATATGTCCCAACTGGCCTGCTTCTAACATTTCCCCCATCCCCACCTCTTTACAATAGGCAGGATGATCTTTCAAAATCAAGTTCACTTCCTACCACACCCTGATTAAAATGCTTAGAATCTTCCCATTCCACTAGAGTTCCATAATGAACAATTTCCATACCTTGTCCTTTAAGGTTCTCTCAACACAATTTGGATCCTACCCATCTCTCCAACTCGCCTAGTTTCACTTTTTCCCCTAAGGTCTTTACACTTACTGTTTTATTTTGGGGGGAATCTCTTCCTTGACTTTTCATGTCAAGCTTCCTTATAGCCACCAATCTCAGCATAAATGTCATCTCCTCAGGGAAGTCTTCCATGATCACCCAATTGCAATGCTTGTTTATTTTCTTAATAACACATAATACAATGTCCAATGATGTTATTTATTTACTTGTCTACTTGTCTATAGTCTGTCTTGCCTACTAGAACATAAGATCCATGAAGATGAGGAATTTTTTTACCTTGTTCACCAATGTATCTCCAGTTACTAGCATGGTGGTTGGCACAAAGTAGGTTCTCAGGAATTATTTGTTGAATGAATGAATGAGTGGTTTCTGATCAAAAGAGTCATCTTCAGTATCCCATATAATGTGTCAATCATTTATTAATGTTACTAATTTCTCAATGATGTGCTTCTGTCACTAGGGTGGTGCTGATATTGAGTAGTCATCTGTTTAAAACTGACCAAGACTCACTAGAAATCACAGCACCTTAGAAACCCTCAAATACTAGGAAATGTAATACAGTTCTACAGTGTGTATTTTTGGAGGAGGAGACTGACTGAGCAAACACAATACTTTTGTTTGGGCTTTAAAGAAGCAGAAGCAGAAGCTCAGATACAGTGAATCTTCAGTGAACTTCCTAAGAAAAGGAAAAATAGAGAAATATTTGCAGGCTCAGAAACCTGCTGTTGAGAACATGAAATTGTGTATGTATTCTTTGATTACTGTGAAAGTAAATCATTATCACAGTATCAGTAAAGGGCTCCTTTCCTTCCCAAACAAGCATGTGAAAAGGGAGAGGAAGTCCCCTTTCTGCTGCTGCATGGGAAACCAATCATAGAGGGGTGGCATAGTTAGATCTACAAATCAACTTGTTTCCTCAACAACCTCATCCAAAGCAGTGATGATCATCGAAACTGAGCCAAGGGGAAATATCTTAACCATGTACACAGATAATTGATTGGTAATAGAATGAAGGTCTTCAGTCATACTCTTCATTTCACTTTTTGAACCACAACACAATAAAACAATCTCAAAATAAAATAACATTTAATATTTCATCATGCTTACTTCATACAAATGTACAAGTCTAGATAGGGCATAATACTTTCAGTAAAGAGGATATGGAGAAAGTTAATCAGTTTCCCTCTCAGTCCCATTACCCATAGGTAGTTATTCAATAAGTACTTAAGTACTCTGTGGACTTGTATGGTGCTAATCTGGCAGATAAACTCTTAGCCTTGAATCCTAAGGTAATTCTAATCACGCCAACCCCTTGGACTCCTCTAAGGATAGGGTGTCTCATACTGAAGCTGACAGCTCTAATGATTAATATCCAACACAGGTCAGTGGATATTTGTCAAAACCTCTTAACCCAGTGTGGAGGGATGCTTCATGCCTTCATGGTAGAGGCTTTTCCCAGAAGCCTGGGAAGAACATCAGGGATATTAACTTCTGGTTTTCAATTTATACTGGACGGGGCAAAGGCAAATCTTATTTCTCTGTGAATGTTCTACAGTCTTCATGGAATTTGCCAAGACTTGAGGCTCAGATGATGTGGGACTACAAATTCCCTTTGGGCACTCCAGCAAAATTTCCTGACTGACTTCCCAAGCCTATAATTTCCTCCAGAAGGACAGATGATATCTTCTTCCTGACTTGATTATGCTCCAGTCGAAGTGTCTGGAAAGAATATAATGCCATTCTTGAAATTTTAACTGGTCAAAATCACATTCAAGACTTAGAGTCCAAGTCAGCTTGGCCTAGCTCTTCATTCATTCTCCACTTACTAAATCATTCATTCAGTTGGCTGATCAACAAATATGTACTGAGAATTGTTTTATCTGCAGTAGAAGATATAGAGAATAATTGACAGCCTCCATTTAAATGGGAGATTTATAAACACCATAAATGTAACAAGGCCATATATGAGCACAGACATTGCTGTTGATCCAGCCAAATAGAGCAATCAAGGAAGATTCAATTGAAAAAAAATGATGCCGGGGCTCAGCTTTGACAGGTGATTAACATGTGAATACAGAGAAAAAACAGCAGATAAACAAGATGTGAAAGAGTACTAAGGCATGAATGCACTGCCAAACCTGCTGCAGTGGATACTAATATGGGCATAATGGAGGACATCACTGGAAATGTGTGTTTGAACCAGACTAGAAATCCTTGAATGCCAATTTGGGCTTAATCTTCTAAAAAACAGAAAAGTTGTAAATGTTCTTGAGGAATGTAATTATAATATCTTTGAAGTGGAAATGCCTTTAGAGATCTAAGTAGTGCTCTCAGAAGATTATTATGAAAATGGTGGCTGGCTAGATTAGAGGACAGAGAGCCTGGAGGTGAGGAGGTAAGAGACAACAGGTGATAAGGGCTTAGACTTAGAGCGATGACTTTAGAAGTCAAAAGAAAGAGTCTAATATGAGAGAAGTTATGAAGTAAGAATTGACAGGCTTTTGTAACTGATCATGAAATATAAGGAAGAAGAAGGAGTCTAAGATAACTCCAAAGTTTCCACCCTACGTGAATACAACAATGGTGGTACCCACCATTAGAGAAGTCTATTGGCAGGGAGGGTGGATGATGATGACACTAACAGTTAAGTTCAGCTGAGGTGAGCAGGATATCCAAATGTATTTCCACTAAGTGGTTGGAGTTTCATGGCTGGAATTCAGAACTGTTCAAAGCTAGGGATGTGGATTTGGAAGTCATTTGTGTTGAGGATTCTGCCAATATTGAAATGATGGTCTGAGAATAGCCACTGACTTCTGAGAAGCCACAGATATTGTGGCTCTTTTATGTGGACACGCAAGAAAATTATCCCCTGTGTTTTTGTTATCCCAAGAGAGAGAAGAGCAGGCAGAGTATATTCCACAATTAGTACTTTTCCTTAAAAATCACAATAAATATAATAAAGTCAATATGTATAATGTGGAACAATAAGACCTATTCTTATTTGTCTTTGCATTCTCTGTGCCTTTCACACAGTAGGTGGTCTCCGAAATACTTATTGATTAAATTAAAATTAAAGCTAGCTTTTAAGATAATTAATATACCTTAAAAAGGCATTGGAAAGGGTTTACAATGCTCAATTTTTATTCTAAGTACCTTTTGTTTAGAATATAGTAAAAAGACCGTATGGTTTCACTCATATGTGGGAGATTAATATGCGGACAGAGAGACCAGTTTCGTGGTTACCAGGGGGTTAGGGGATGGGCACAAGGGGTGAAGGGGCACATTTATATGGTGACTGACAAATAATAATGTACAACTGAAAATTCACAATGTTATAAACTATTATGACCTCAATAAAAAAATGAATATAATAAAAAGTCCACAGAGGTTGAAAAACTCTGGGCTGTTTTTTTTTTAAGGAATGAAAAAGATAAAAATTCTTCCTTTTGCACCTTAATTATCATTAGCAACAGTTTTTGGAACCAAAAAATCAACCTTGAATCATTATTGTCATCACTAATCTTCCAATACAGTACTTAGAGCTATGCCATGAAATTTAGCATCTGGGTATATATTCTTTTTCTGTGTCCTCTGAATCAAAGAATCAAAATTTTAGAACTGGAAAAACCTTAGTGCTTATCCATTTTCAATGGTAAAAATTTAGAATGCTAATAGTTGCTTAACATCTACAGGTCTTATCTCCTATGTCTTATCTCTCAACCCCAAAATTGTACATTCATAAAGTCTACATCCTTTGCTTGTTTGAAATCCCCCATTTTAGCAGAGCATTCAGTACATGATATTTAACAAATATTTGTTGACTTGTATGTGAGTCTACCAAACAAGACTTAAACATACAAATATACACACACACGCACGCACACAAAATACACACACTATAACTTGCTCAAAATAGGGGTTAGAAAATCTTTTTTTTTTTTTTTGCATTAATTAAGTCATAGAAAAATACTGATGTCAGTGAGGGTCCTAGGCTTTATGGAGAGCAAGGTAGCAAAGTAAATGCTATCTTTCACAGGAACTTTTCTGAAAGCATTGCCAAGATGGAAAAGAAAAGTTAATAGTAAGTGATTAGTTTTACACCTAAATAGTCATTGGAACATTTTTGCCCATGTATGCTCATTTACTCTATTTATTTTTTTAATTTACCAGTGTCTACACAGAGACCTACCTACAGACTACTCTAGAAGTTAGGCTGTAAGGAAAGCCTCAACAGAATGTCTAGATCCTTGTGCAAGTGTCAAACAGGGGTTGTGAAAACGACATGTAAGCCTTGGAGGTGTCCTTTCATAATTTCACTTCTACATGGAAGGAGGGAAAAGACCAGCAGCAGCATCAAGTTGATGACTTCTCAAAGGGATACTCAGTCACAACATCAAACCCAGTGGTTGTCTCAAGCACAAGGCTAGGTTTCTCTCACCTTCCATGGAGGAATGCATCAGACAAAATGAAAGGCAGTTTTACAGAGTAAACATTAAGTTGTTGTCCTGCTGATTATATTGAACATACACACACAAAATGCCAAGAAGGCATGAAAGTTCTTCAGGAAGGACCCAGAAATTTCATAAGCACAACTTCAAACAAAGCATTCACGGGCTTTCATATTAGACTGCAGAATCCAGTAAGGTAAAGGCTAGCAGACGTGGCATCCCAATAGCTCAGCTTGACTAGTGTTCATTTTATGGTGCTGCTCTGCCCTGCTGTGGGAACACTGAGAAGTGCATAAGACAGGGCTCAGAACTCAGAAACAGCTACGATAAATGCCTTTAGTCAGAGAAACAGGCAAAAGACAAATAAAAAAAACAGAGGCTTGTCTTTTAATAAGATATCCACACTAAATAGTCATAGTTTCTGAATATACACTATACCTGGTTACTGGATGCAAAAGGATAAGATATAAATGACTAAGAAGGAAGGTGATTTGCAAATGTCAGATGGTTTTCAATTCATCCACTTGGAAAGTTGAATTTAATGTTCCTATATACTTATCTTCTAGTTTTTCCAAGGTGAAATGTTGTTTGATGGTGTAGAAAACATGGTATGGGTTTAAATGTGAAAAGCAAGGATAACAATAATAATGATTAACATTAATGAAGCAATTACTGTATGTCAGATACTAGGCAAATATTAATTTATTTAATCTTCACAACAAACCCATGAGATGAGCACTGGCTCTTTATACATTTCAAAGTGCTTTCACATAAGTCTTTTCTGCTACTCCTTACACAACGCTCTGAGGGAGACAGGGAACCTCATGGTATACAAGACAGCTCCAAGACCTTGAGATGAATAGGTAGGACCCAGACTTCTCCTCAAGTGAGAGTCAGAATCTGTGTCCAAGCATCCTAAGCCCCAGGGCAGCATTTATTTCACTTACACAAAGACGTTTGGTTTACAGACACATTTATCAGACAAATCTTGATTAAGAAATGCTTATCAAAACTAAGCAGAAAGGATTACACAGCAGACTGCATCTAATAGTTACATGTTTTCTCTCTACTATTTTTAACATTGGAAGAAAAACGATGCTAACCAAATTACGAAAACAATAAGGCATAATCATTTATTCCATTATACATTAAGCAGGCTTAGTTTAAGGTAAGTTAATTACCATTAAGTCCCATCTGAAGGCCCAAAATGAACTTTCCCAGGGTTTTTTCCCCCCATTGCTCTGACCTACTTAATTAAATCCTGTTTCTAACATCTAGACATCCTTATGACACTTCCCAAGGGGCTAATATGACTTGATCTTGACATGCTATCCACTTTCTGCCTGGTTTTTGTTTGTTTTTTGTTTATGTTTTTGTTTTGTTGTTTTGGTTTGGTTTGGTTTTTGGTTGCTTCGATGCAAACAATGACCTTCATTTAGATTTGTAACCTTCAGTCTTGTGGTGAATTGTGTTTGAAAACTGCATTCTAAATTTAGCTTAATTTCCTCAGCAAGCTCCTCAAGATCAAGATACTGTGTGTATATATTTTATATTTTTAAAACTAAAATTCCCAGCTTCAGACTGACTGTGCTCATATGACAGCTTACAGTTACAACCAGGAATTAATGAATGCAAGGACTAGAATCAAATTAACATGGACTTGACGGAACAGAGGTCCAAACTTATAAGTGGGTTACAAAAGTTTATTTGCAAGTTAATTGTATGGAAATTGTGATGGGTTTTCCCATTTAAAAGTTAATACCAATAGCATTTATTTATTTATTTATTTATTTATTTATTTATTTATTTATTTATTTTGTGAGGAAGACCAGCCCTGAGCTAACATCCGTCGCCAGTCCTTCCTCTTTTTTGCTGAGGAGGACTGGCCCTGGGCTAACATCTGTGCCCATCTTCCTCTACTTTATATGGGACGCCGCCACAGTGTGGCTGACGAGCAGTGCATCAGTGGGCGCCCGGGATCCGAACCCGCGAACCCTGGGCTGCCAAGTGTGAACTAAACTGCTGCGCCACCAGGCGGCCCCTATTTATTTATTTTTTTAAATGACCACAATATTGTTTTTGTTTGTTTGTTTGGGAAGGGAAGATTTGCCCTAAGCTAACATCTGTTGCCAATCTTTCTCCTTGTTTCTTCTCCACCACCCCCCAACAAATCCCCAGTACACAGTTGTGCATAGTTGTAAGTTCTTCTGGTTCTTCTATGTGAGCCACCACCACAGCATGGCTACTGATGGACGAGTGGTGTGGTTCTGCACCCGGGAACTGAACCGGGCCGGGGAAGCAGAGAACACCAAACTTTAACCATTAGGCCATCAGGGCTGGCTCAGCATTTATTTTTAATACAGCATGTTTTGTTACAAAGTTGTTAGTCATTAGACCCTTGCCAGACCCCTGCCAGAAGGGCCTGTGCACCAGCTCTGAACCTTCACTTGGCTCACCCCTCTGCATGGGGCATGGAGCAAGGAGTCTGCAGAGCCCAGGAGACGTGCCCACCCAGGGTCTGCTCCCTTCTACTGGTAGCTGGTCTCCCCATTCACCAGGGGTGGGGGTGAAGGGGTCATTTGTGGGAAGATGGAAGCAGTGTCTTGTGAGAGCCAGGGTATGGGCATCCTGTGCACTGCCTCAGGGCAAAAAAGGAAAGAAGTGGGTGGCCGGTGGACCTAGAGCTGAGTTGGGGGCCAGCAGTCCCTGCAGTGCCATATTCTAGGGAAATCCCCTAAGAGTCTAAAATATCCAAACCTCACCTTCCAGGTCCTTACAAAGGTATATCAGCATGTAAGGAGGCCAGAACAGAATATTTTATTCAAATGTTTGTTAGCTAGATTTTTTTTAAACAAAAGGAGCAAACAAACAAAACTTGGCAAAATACAGAACCAGACAACATATAATTAGAAGCACTAATGTAGGAACTCTCACACTTTCCATTCAATTTTGCTGTGAACCTAAAACTGCTCTAAAAAAATAAAGCCTATTTTAAAAAATCAAATATAAATGCAAGGGACCCAGAAGGCCAAAAAAATGTTGAAAAAGAACATTGGAGGACTCACTCTTCCCAGTTTCAAAACGTACTATAAAGCTACAGTAATCAAGACAGTGTGGTACTGGCAGAAGGATAAACATACAGATCAATGGAATAGAATTGAGAGTCTAGAAATCCTCACATTTACAGTAAGGAGATTTTTGAGGAGGGTGCCAAGGCAAATCAGGAAAGAATAGTCTTTTCAACAAATGGTACTGAGACAACTGGATAGCCGTATGCAAAACAATGACTTCACACTATATACCAAAACTTAAAATGGATTAAAGACCTAAATGTAAGAGCTAAAACTACAAAACTCAGAAGAAAACATAGGTGCAAAATGTTGTGACCTTGATTAGGCAATGATTTCTTAGATGTGTCACCAAAAATACAAGCAACAAAGGAAAAGTAAATTGGACATCACCAAAATTAAAAATTTTTGTATTTCAAAGGACACCATGAAGAAAAGGAAAGATGACTCTGGGAATGATAGAAAATTTTTGCAATTTATATTTCTAATAAGGGTCTAGTATCCAGAATATATAAAGAACTCTTACAACTCAGTAATAAAATGATAAATAATCCAATTTTTCAAATGGGCAAATGATCTGAATAGCCATTTCTCCAAAAAAAGATACATAAATGGTCAATAAGCACAGGAAAAGATGCTCAACATCATTAGCCATCAGGGAAATGCAAATCGCAACCAAGAGATACCACTTTACACTCACTAAGATGACCATAATCAAAAAGGTAGTGTTGGCCAGGACATAGAGAAATTAGAACTCTCACACACAGCTGGTGGGATTGGAAAATGGTTCATTCAGCCACTTTGGAAAACAGTTTGGCAGTTTCTCAAAAGGTTACATATAGACTAGCCATATAACCAATTAAGTAACCATATAAGCAATTCTACTCCTAGGTATATACCTAAGAGAAATGAAAAATATATATTCACACAAAGAACTTGTCCACGAATGTTCGTAGCAACATTATGCATAATAGCCAAATGTGGAGATAACCCAAATGTCCACCAACTGATGCATGGATAAACAAACTGTGGCATCTCCAAACAATGGAATATTATATATCAATAAAAAGGAATGAAGTACTGATACAAGCTACAACATGGATACTAAATTAAAGAAGCCAGTCACAAAAGACCACATACTGTATAATTCCATTTATATGAAATGTCCAGAACAGGCAAATTCATAAAGACAGAAAATAGATTAGTGGTTCCCAGGGCTGAGGGGTCAGTGAGTTTGGGGGGAAATGGGAAGTGACTACTAATGGGTAAATTGCAGACAACCTTACATTTCACTTTATCCCTAAATACTCCAGCATGTATCTGCTAAGAATGAGGATATTCTCCCATAAAACTACAACATAATTACTCACCTAGGGAAATTAACAATTCAATGTCATCCAATATATAGTTTATATCCAAATTTTCCCAATTGTTCCAGAAATGTCTTTTATAGCTGTTTTTAAATCCAAGATCAAATCATTATAAATACATTGCATTAAGTGTCTTTACCATCTTTTAACTAGAATGGTTCTCATACCTTTTTGTGGTGGTGGTGGTTGTTTATGATGCTGGTAGTGGTGGTGGTATTGATATTTTTCATGACATTGACTTTTTAAAGAGTTCAGCCCAGGTGGCCGCCCGGTGGCGCAGCGGTTTAGTCCGCGCTTGGCAGCCCGGGGTTCGCGAGTTTGGATCCCGGGTGCCCGCCGACGCACTGCCTGTCAGCCATGCTGAGGCGGCGTCCCATATAAAGTGGAGGAAGATGGGCACGATGTTAGCCCAGGGCCAGTCTTCCTCGGCAAAAAGGGGAGGATTGGCGACGGAGGTTAGCTCAGGGCTGGTCTTCCCCACAAAAAAAGAGTTCAGCCCAATTTTCTTATAAAATGTCCCACATTCTGGATTTGAGGATTTATCTGATTTCTTCATTACTAGATTCAGATTAAACATTTCTAGCAAGAATAATACCTAGATGGTATTGTGTACTTCTTATTGCATTACTATTGGTGATGATATTTTTGTTCACATATGTAATGTGCTGACCATCAGATCTCTTCATTGTAAATATACACTTGCCCCTTTTGCAATTAGTAAGTAATTTGGAAGTGATACTTTGAGACCATGTCCCACAAAATTTTTCATCCAATGATGTTAGCATGCATTGACAATCCTTGCCTGAATCAATTATTATATTGTGAACTGCAAAATGGTGATATTTTTCATTTGATCATTTCTTCTACATTTACTAGTTGGCACTTTTGTTTAAAAAAAAAAAAGCCTTTCTCTCTCTCATATCAATACGGATTCACAGATTTATTTCTCCATGTATTATGACCATTATTAATTATTTTTATACTCAGATTATCCCAAATTTGGCCACCTGGAGCCCCCTCAGTCCAACCCCTGTGTCCTTCTGACATGACCTCATCAGTTTTTGAGCATTTCCCACTGTCTGGCTTACAGGCACAGCAAGATATCCCATGCTCACCCAGTACTTTCCCTGCCCCACACCTGGAATCAGCCATTTCTTCAAAGAAACTTTTAGTTAAGAACAGTATTTAAAAACCAAGAGCTGGGTGTTATATAGTGTTTATTGTTATTGGGCCTTCAGAGTGGACAAAGCTAGGACTTTTTTTTTAATCATCAGTGTATACTGATACATCTCAACTTCATTAGGTTCTTTCTCACCTTTTCCTGTCCCGTGTATTTATTTCCCTTCTTCCACAATGAAAACTCAAATTCCCATTCACACCAATATCTTTACTCATTTGCTCTATCCTACAATACACACAATAGTTACACAATTACAACACCCACAGCAAGCCCACCAGGCAATGTTCAAGATTTCTTTGCAGTTGTCTTTGTCCTTAGAATTTATCCTATTAAAGATATACAGTCAGTGTGCTGTATTCAAAAGTAACTTGAATTATATTTTGTATGTGTTTATGTTTTTAATATTTATACATAGTTGACTTCATTTGGTTCTCTTTGCATTCAATATTAGGAACTACTTTTTCATCTCTTTTATTTACTTTTAATTTATTAACTCTTGGGTGTTTCCAGCCTTTCTCTATCCTTGTCAATAGTAGAAAGTGCTAGCTTTGCCTGGCAACTTCTCTTTCTGCAGTTCTGAGGATGGTCCCAATGTACCATTTAGGATTTCTTGGGATCTTCTGATAAATAACTGCAGAGAAAGAAATACAAGAGGTGCATGGAAGGGAGAGGATTAGGCATGAGAGAGTTCCCTTTTCTTTTTAAAGAGTGAGGCACAGGAATAGCTGCAGTATATAAGAGAGGTAATTGAGAAAAGGTCTTCAAGCAGTCAAGAACAGCTTTCTCACAAGAGGAGAGGCTGCTTCAGCTGACAAGGGAGGTTCAGTAGGTTGGGAATTTGGGGTGGTCTGAGTCAGGCATAGCTCATTCTAAGTATTCAGATACTAGCCTTTCCTGATAAATAGCCTAACTTCCTCATAAGATACAAGGCTTTGAATTAAACTAATAAAATTTGGCAACCTTGAGGATCAAACGTTGTGTTTGGCTTACAACTGTTTCAGTTCTTCAGCTGCAAGAGCTTATGTCTTGAAAAAAATCTCTTATAGATTTTTATAGTAGAGTCATAGAAAGTCCTTGAGTTTCAGTTGACAACTTGAGATAATAATCTAGAAATCTTAGCTTGTCATTCTTTCTTTAAGGTGTTCAACAATATTAGAAGCAATCACAACATCTCCACAGTCCTTGAATTCTGCCTACCCTTCATACAGTCCATGGCAGTAGCACTCGGAAGCCCAAAGCCTTGCCTTCAATTGGCATATCAGTACAAGCGATGCATGAAATGATTTAATTAGCTGTTTTGCTGCTATTTACCATGGGCTGTGAAAATCCAATTCCTTAATGCTAGCTGGATTCTCCTTGCCTTCACCCCAAACCAGGCCAAATAACTAATCTCAGCTCTCCACCACCCCACCCCACCTTTCCCTGAGGATCTATTGCCTACAATCATTCCTGGTAAAAATTTCTCCAGCAGTTAATTTCTTAAAACAATATTTAATGGATAGCTCACAGAATAACTGGGAAAATAGGCAAGAATAAAGAGAAGCTATGCATATAACACCACAGTCAAAAATAGAACCAGAGAGCTAGTCTGTTGAGGCACTGATACCGCTGCCACTGAACACAGAAACCACAGTTTGCACTGTTGTCATCCCTGGTATTCAATACTAGATCCAATGGCTGGCAACACAGATACTGTTGTGCCTGCCAACTGGATGCTGCTGCCACTGACACCAGAAAGAAGTCTCCACTGTCCTTGTTTCTTTGTGTCATTAGTTTCAAATTCAAAATCCCAGATGAGTGCATCTGATTGGCAGAGCCTAAGTCAAGGGCCTACATCCCAGCTGGCAGAGGAGCTAGAGTACTAGGTGTCTGTTCATTTTCACTTCTCTTTTGGGAGGCAAGAATCCCTTAAATAGGAAAGGGGTTCAAATGCTGGACATCAGTAATTACAAGTCTCATTACACATATAAATCTCTGAGCAAATGCCACAGGATGTAATAGATGTACACAGAGTTGTTTTTTAGCAATACTATATTTAATACACACAGCACAGTGCCTGTCTCATAGCAGGCACTAAATAAATAGCAATTGCTATTAATACTATAGTAAAACTATCATAATTACTACCATAATCATGGTCGTCATTATTACAAAATGTCAACCTACAGGGATCAATGACTAAGGATTAAATGAAATAACAAAAGTCCTTGGGAGATTGTAGACGCTAAAGACAAAGAGGCCTAGATGGCCCCTCCTAATGCCATGACACTATATAAGACCCCCCAGAAATTAGGTACAACCCCAAGGATGGGAGGGGGAAACTTTAAATCAACTAAAATTAAGAATCTTCTACCATGATGGATCAGAGACTCAAAACAGAAAATAAGTTGTCAAAGAAAATCAAAAAGAGGTGTATTTCTTGCATACTTGAATTATAGGCGGATATTTGTAGCTGCTACACCTTTTTTCAGGTACACTGTACCAGTCAAGCGACTTACCTGTATTGACCCCTTCAGGAAAGCTTCAGAGGACCTTCCACACCCACTATCCCTTTCTATAAGAGTCTGTGAGTTCCTTACACACTGGCTACCATGGATACCAGATTGCCTCACCACAGTTGAAAGCTGATCAGCCATTTATAGGCTATTCTGCAGCCTACGAGGTATTCTGGCCCCAGGTTAATACCTTAGGAGTCGAGTCCTTGTCTTCTCTTAGGAAGTATGAACTCAGTGTGGTGGTTCATACATGTGGTGAAGGATACATGACTATACACTCTTTCCATACAGAGATACAGAAGCAATTAGTCTTAACGGCAGGAGGAGAGAAAGAAAGTAGCTGTATCAACAAAATAGAGGTGGGGTAGATTATTTAATGGCTTTATCTTCCTCCCATCCTTGTATGTGTGCCTCTTTATAATGTGACTTCTGCTTCTCCCATGCATAAGTGAAGCCTATTTCTCCAAACCCTTGAATCTAAGCTGGCCTTTTAACTTAATTTGACCAACAAGATGTGGGGGAAGTGATGTTATTTGAGTTCTGAAACCTAGCCTTCCAGGGGCTTTGCAGCATCTGTTTTATCCTCTTGAAATGCTACCCCGAGAACATTATGCTGTGAAGAAGCTTGGGGTGCAAGACAACATAGAAAGAGGCCAAGTCATCCAGTTGTCCCAGTTGAACCCATTCCGTCCAACCTACATGAGTGAGCCCAGGTGAGATAACCAGAACTGCCCAACCAACACACAAAATCATGAGAAATAATAAATTGTAATTGTTTAAAACTAAGTTTGGAATTGTTTATTACCATGTGACCACAATGTAAGTTGATCTAGCCTATAGGAGAGTAAGGGGCCATACAGAGGAGAATCAAAGGACCCCAGCTGACTGCCAATACCAACGTGAGACAGCTAGTGGAATCATCTTGGACCTTCCAACCTTCAACAGAACACAGCAACATGAGTAAGCTCAGGCAAAAGCAGCAGAAAAACCACTCGGTGGGTCCATAGAATCTTGAGAAATAATAAATCCTTGATTCTTCTCTTTCCCTTATCCTATATTTTACCCTTTGGCAAATCCTGCCAGCTTTACCTTCAAAATACATGCTGAATCTGATCATTTCTCATCAGCTCCATCACTATCATACTGGTCCAAGGTAACATCACCTCTTGCATGGATTATAAAATGGTCTCCTAACAAGTCTTTTTGGTGTGACTAAAATATTCTATACTTGATTGTGGTGATGGATACATGAATATATACATGTGCCAAAACTCATTGAGCTGTATACTTCAAAAGGGTAGATTTTACTGTATTTAAGTCATAACTCAATAATCTTGACTTTTAAAAAAAGTAACATGAAGCCAGCCAAGCTTTCAGGTCATTTTCAAACAAAATACAATGAATCCATGTTAAACCAACTGCATTTTTTCTAGGACAAAGTGCAAAATGATCTTCAGTGTAAAACAAAGAGAAGAACCCAGCTATAGAAAGATCAGAATTCACTCTAAATAAACAAATGCATGTACAAGTCACACTATTTCTGAGAAGCTTACAGAACTGGCTATAATTATAATAAATATACTCAGGGAGAAAACTTAATGAGCTATTATAGGCAAAAACTTCTTTATTCAATGATCCTGTATATTACAGAAAACAATTCCAGAAACAATTACTATCATCAGCTGCTGCCCTCAGATAGTTTGCTTTACAGACAAATGAAAGGACTGATAGTGTTTGAATCAACTCTTGGCATACTTGCAGTGCACATCTGAGAAAGGCTTAACCACTTTTTGTTCTGTTAACTAAAACCAATGCCTTAAGAAAAGAGCTTTTTAAAATTTACTTATTATTTTGTAAGTCATAATGCAAATAGAAAGAAAATATGTTGTAATCAGTATGACAGAGCACCAGAAATGAGTGCAGTAAGGAAGGAGCTTTACTTGGAATTAAAGTTGCACCCTCTATTATTCACAGAAAATAGATGGTGAGCAAAATGCCTCCTGGTCTTGATACAATGTTGAGGAAGAGTGAATACAAATTGTGGCTACTTGGAGCAGTCTTTATCAGCACTTGGGCAAAGTCCAAGAATGCCTGGCTTCTTTTCCATACTCATGAACACTGGCTAGCAGAGACTGTGACTTGTCTCTCAGTATCTACTTCACTTTTATTTCCTTCTAGTTTTTTTCTGGGCAACAAGGTACCCAACTTCTCCTATAGCTCCAAGTGGCCAATGATACATAAGTAGGTGTTGAGGGAAAAGCTCCTTTAAAAAAGGAACACAATGCTGGTATGTAAATTTTTGCCATTTTCCTTTCCTCCTTTTTGATGGGAGGTTCTGATAGCTAGTGCTGCATTAGTCAAGTGGGCCTCAATGAAGTGACTTTGAAGATAGAAATCAAGTGCTAAGGATAGCAGAGCAGAAAAACAGGAGGCTGAATTCTTGCTGATATTATGAAGCTGCCAAAAGACCCCTGAACTGCTACCTTAACAGGGCTTGAGAGAAAAATTAGACTCTATCTTGTTAAAGCCTTTTATGTATTATGTAGGCTAATTCTAACTACACAAATGAAAAATACACATTTCTAAAACTAAAGGATAAAGATCACTTTTTCTCAGTGGCTTACTCAAGCAAATTATCTCAATGACAAACTAAGTCCCTTGAATGGCCTGAACTTATCACTGCAGATCTAAAATATAACATTTAATATTAAAGACAGGAGTCATTTCCCATTTAGCCTCCCTTTCAGCTCAGTTCAATCAAGCCATGGTACTATGGTCCGCCACAGAAACTGGCTTACACTCTGCTTATGAGCCCAGTTGTTTTTTCCAAGTCCTAACCCTGCTTACCCTGGCAGTCTCACCCTCCTAATTCAAATGGCAGAATAATCACATAGGTTGCTATGATTGTTAAAATCCCAAGCCACCTTATCCAGAAGAGTAAGTTCTACCACTCCTGAATCATAGATCTTGTATTAATTATGGCAATTATTCTTAGCTTCTGTTACCCAAACCCTGACATTTCAGTGGCTTAACACAGTGGGTCCAATGTGGGTCAAGAGCAGGGAGAACTTGGCTCGTCAGTCATTCAGGGACTCAAGCTCCTATCAATAGCTCAATGTCCTCTGCTGGATCCTTTGTGCATCTTGCCAACAAAGGAAAAGAGAAAGCATGGGGGACAGCATGGGAGACTTTTCAGGGGCTTGAAAATGGCATACATCAGTTCCTCACACATCTCATTGACCAGGCTACAGGCATATGCCCCCACATAGCTAAAGGAATGCAGGGAAATACAGTCTAGCTATATGCTAAGGAAATATGAAAACAGGGTGTTTTAGTTATCTATTGCTATGTAACAAATTATCCCAAAACTTAGTGGCTTAAAACAATAATTATTTCTCAATTTCTGTGGGTCAGGAATTCAGGAGCATATTAACCAGGTGGTTTTGCCTTGGGTTCTCTCATGAGGTTGCAGTCCGATGTTGACCAGGATTGCAGTCATGTGAAGGCTTGACTGGGGCTGGAGGATCTACTTCCAAGACGGTTTATTCATAGCTGACACATACTGCTGGCTGCTGGCAAGAGGACTGTTCCTCCCAACGCAGCACTTTCCAGTGGACTGATTGTCTTTGGCTATAGCAGCTAGCTTCCTCCAACCTGAGCAATCCAGGAGACCAAAGGTGTAAGCCACAATGCCCTTTGTGACCTAGCCTCAAAAATCATACCCTGTCACTTCTGCCATACTGTTGGTCACAAAGACCAGCCCTGATTCAATATGAGAGGAGACTACAGAAGGATGTGAATACCAGAGGCATGGATGTCTTGGAGACTGGTTACCACATGAGGTTTGGTGAATGTCTACAAGTCTGTTTAAGGCAGAATGTTCAGACACAATGAGCAAGACAACTGAGTGGTTGTCTAACTGATTTATTAGCACTGGTTTGACAAAATCAGTGGGAAAGATAATATGCCTCAAGAAAGCAGACTCAACCCTCTTATACATAATGCAAATGCTTCTCTCATTTTACATTCTTTACAAGTGGCACAAATTCTTACAAAACTCCTCCCCAGACCTTCCCCCATTAAAAACAAAAAGTCATAAAAGTGCAAGGAAAAAAATGATTTTAAAAAATTGTCTTGGGGTGGGAAAGGCTTTTTAAAATATGACATAAAAAATTAATACATTAACTATACAAATATTTTAAACACCATAAACAAAGTAAAAAAAATGATAACTGGGAAAAAATTATTTCTAAGACATAAACAATTTCCCTAGTCCCTCCAAAAAAATATTTAAAAATCAACAGCGAAATAAAAAATTTAGAATAACAACTTTCAATTAAACGTTTCAAACTCTACTAAAACAGTCTTTTTAGACATTAAAAATGGAAGGAATTGGAGATGTAATGTACAGCACAGCAACACAGTTAATAATACTCTATTGCATATTTGAAAAGTTGCTAAGAAACTTTAAAAGTCCTCCTCACACACAAAAAATTTTAACTATGTATGGTGATGGATGTTAACTAGACTTATGGTGATCATTTTGCAAATTTATATAAATATCGAATCATTATGTTGTACACCTGAAACTAACACAATGTTATATATCAATTATACCTTAATTTAAAAAAAATTATTAACCTCCACACCCCAAAAATAGAAGGAACCTAGAAGCACAAAGAGAATGAGAGAAGACAAAAGCAGACAAGAAGTATCAAATAAATTTTGGAAGCTGGAAAATGCCTACATGAAGGAAAGCCAAGAGGCAAAACTATTTGCCCTGCACAACCCTAGAAAGGCTAGGTAGGGTACATGGCAGGACTAAAAACAAAGTTTGTCAGTCTACATAAGGAGAACTCAGACTCTGAGATTCCCTTCCCCAACTCCACACAGCCAGATTCATTCACAACTTCAATATTTTGTTACTGTGCACAGACACATTCAAAACAGTGAGCTTTCAATTTGGAAAGTTAATTCTAAGTAATGTTTTCAAGCCTTTATAATAAATATTCAGACAGAGTTTACTAACAAGGAAATACCGATGTATGGCTTCACATGGTCATCAATGATTCTGTGACAAACCTACTGTCTCCCTTCCAAATTACCCCAACAGTCCAGGGAAAACACGTGGGCTGGACAAAAAGCATTGTTTCTACACCCAAAACCATCATTTTCTGGATCAATCACATCACATATTCTTTTCTTAGAAAATTAGAGAATTAGATTAGAAAATCTTATCCTGCACTAATATTTTACTCTAAAAGGATATTTCAAAGCTAAAGCTAAATTTATGAAATCTTACAATTTGTCTTCAAAGACCACTCACACCATTATAACGTACATATGTTGAGTCCTCCTTGGGGAGAAAAAACAAGAAACCTCCCAAATTATGAACTCCACCTTTGTTCATTACAACAAATATATCTTTTAAAATAATAAATCATACACAGAATTCAGAGAGACTATAAACCATACAACAGTATCTTTTATTGGGTATGGGTTTTTTAAATTATTTCTCAATCTCTCCATACACAGGCAAAAATAAGGGTACCATTTAACATATTGGAACTTGCAAACTTGATCATTGACTAGAGAAGGGAAAATTATCCCTAAAACATGCTTAACCAGGAGGCCAATTCATTTGCCGACCTCCAAGAACATGGAGATGAACATGATAGACAGACTGTCCCCCATCTGAACCTTCATTCACCACCATTCGGTAACCCTTCTTCAGGCCCAGATCAGCAGCACATTTCTTGCCAACAATCATTAAATGTCCAAGAAGCTAGAAAAGAAAAAAAAAGTTTCTCAAGCACGGGCAATTTACAACTTCTTGCAAACTACCAAGTTGAAATATTAAATTAAAAAAACCACTAAGTTGAAACATATTCCTTTGGGCAAATATTTGGTAACTCTTTTAATCCTAATAACATAATTTACGATTAAAAACCCATTAAGATTAGGTATTTATTCATTATTAATTTCAATAAATAAATTAGACATAAATCTACTGCTCAATTAAAACAATTTTAAAATCATATTTCAAGCGATATTTAAGTTTTCTTAATAAAGCAAAATATCTTGCTTTCATAGGAGAAAGTATCAATCAGGATAGGTTTGGTTATACTGCAATAACAAACCATCAAAAAATCTGGTTTACAACAAAAATACATTTCTTATGCTTACTACATGTTCATCACAAGTTGACCAGGCTCTATATTCTACATCTTTTTCACTTTGAAACCCAGGCTGATGGAGCAGTTTCTATGTGATCATAGTGGCAGAGGGGAAGAGAGAACACAGTAAACCAGGTGCCAGCTATTAAAGTTTCTACTCAAAAGACATATATCATTTCTGTTTACGTTCATTGACCAAATCAAGTCATATGACCAGGCCTGACATCAATGAAGCAGGAAGTATAATGCACCCCTAAAGAAGAATAGTGAGTATTTATGAACAATTATACAATCTACCACAAAGAGCATTAGGAAAAATTTTAATTGAGGCCTGTACCTCCTAGCAAAACCAAATACTTATTTTTTTTCCTTTAACAGCATTAATAGAAGAGTCATTGAATCCTCTCTCGTATGATATACCATTTCTTTGTTGAGGAAAAATGAGTCTCATCAATTAATCCTTGCTTGGAACCCTTTTTGCTTAAGATTTGTGGTGACAGACGTTACCTAGACTTACTGTGATGATTTCATAATATATACATATATTGAACTATTATGCTATACACCTAAAACTAATATAATGTTATATATCAATTATATCCAATTAAAAAAATCCAACTATTCATATATCGCACTGAAGCACTAGGATTTTCTATTCTTCCTCAGTAGTGAATGCCCTTAGCAAAATGAAAATGTGACATCACTTTAAGGTCAAAATTTAGTGTCCCAATTTAAAAAGCAAGAAAATAAACTGTGTTAGTAAATTTACTTACACGTTCATCATCCTCTTCTGCTACAGAAATCTGGGATATATGTTTCTTGGGTATCACCAGAAAATGTGTTGGCGCTTGAGGGGAAATGTCATGGAAAGCAAGACACTACGGAAAACGGGAAAAAAAAAAAAATCTAAGTTTTAGTATATTCATCATCTTGTAGGCTAAACTTATTCTTTTGTACTAACCCCATGGGAGGCACTAGAGTAGATGCTAGGAAATCAGAAGTGTACACATACATGTGATCCCCTGATCCTTTTCACAAAATTTACAGTCTAATGGGAGACTGACTTCAAACAAATAAAGGTATAATTAACCAAAGATCCTACATGTCATAAAGTAAAAGTAAAGGGTGAAATAAATGATCATCACAGAAAAACCTGATTGAGATTGCATGGTCAGGGACAACCCACTCTGAGGTAGTGACATTTAAATTGAGATCCAAAGGGATGAGTAGAAATAAGGCATGCTAATCTTTGTCTACCTTTCCAGTCTGGTCTCCTCCAACTCTTCATGCTCAAGTCACATTGTCCATCTCTTTGCACCCTCAGGGCTTTTTCAATTGCTGTTCCGGGCTTTTTCAATTGCTGTTCCCTCTACTACAACAATCCTCTCCCCCGCTGCACCCCAACTTTTGTCTAACAAACTCCTATTCATTCCTCAGCTCTCAGCATGTAAATCATTTCTGAAGGAAATCTTCTCTGATTCCCCTCCCCACCTTTCATAGCTCAGGAGCCCTGATTGCACACTTTCATGTTTTTCCTTTACTGCAGTGATTGGTTTTGTATTTACCTATTTGCCTGATATTTGACTAATACCTTTTTCTTTCCACTTTGCTCAACTATTTCAGAAATATACCTATTCTCTTTTGTAGAAATGAAGAGGATAAGTAGCATTTAGACAAATTACATACTACATGAACGTTTCTGTATCTCTTGTTCTCCACTGGAGGTGGAACCTGCTTAATAGAATCTATCTCTGCTTATCTAGCCCAGGAGTAATTCTATTCTGTAGTCCATACAAAATGCTGTATCATTGACCGATTTATGCCGTTGCACTGTTGGACTTGGGTTGTTCAAAAGTCAGTATTTCAACAATCATTTATAAAAAGCAACTGAAAGTATTTAAGAAGAAACACGTATTTTCTAAAACAATTTCCCTAACTAGTGATAAAGGTATTTAAATAAAATCCACCTGGAGAACTCTGTAATTATAAATCTAAGATAACGTTTTTAATCTAAGAACGCTACTAGTAACTTAAACGAATGTTTCTCTTTTACTCCATATTTCTT
Source organism: Tapirus indicus (assembly GCA_031878705.1). Taxonomy (NCBI): domain Eukaryota; kingdom Metazoa; phylum Chordata; class Mammalia; order Perissodactyla; family Tapiridae; genus Tapirus; species Tapirus indicus. The sequence goes on from CM062925.1 coordinate 48,411,585, forward strand.
CAAGTTAATTTAACAAAAAGTTTACAAAACTTTCTCTAATCCAACCAACCTCCTGCCTAGCTTTACTTGAGATCCAAACACATATATACAACTGCCCGCTAAATATTATACACTAAGATGTCTCAAGGTCACCTCAACTAGGCCTTTCTAAAACAGAATTTCACCTAAAATGGCGTCAACAAAAATCACATTCTTCAGTCATAAAACCGCTTCCCGTCAAGTACAAAAAGAACCATATTTCCCGGGAGGGGCCCACTTCCGCCTCAGGCGTCCGCGGCCCGAGCGGGGGGGAGGGGGCTGACGAGCCGGCCTAGCGTGTCTGCGCGCCCCTCGCCGCGACCCCCCAGCGCCACGCTGCGCGGAGCGGCGCCCGCGAACGCCGGGCCAGGCCGGCTGTGCGCGGGAGATCGCGGAGATTGGGCCCGACTCAAGGCGCGATCGGGTTTCTCCCTGTCAGGCAGAGCGCTGGCGAGATTGTGCGATTCCTGACACAGGCGGGGTCCGCGGCAGCGGGGGAGCCGGCGGGCGCCCACGCCGACGGCCGGACGCGCCCTCCACGCGCGCCCTGACCCCGCGGTAAGGGCCCCGCGGGCGCCCGGTGGCCTGGCCCGCGCCCGGGGCTGATAACGCGTAACCAGAGCGCCGGCACGCGCCGGCAGGCCGCCCCGGAGCGGCCGCGGCCCTGCCCGCTGGCTGAGGGCCCGGGGCAGAGGCCGCGCGGGGCGGCCCGGTGTCTTCCCTTCGCAGAGCCGCCCGACCCTTCCCTTCCCTCCGTGGGAAACCCCCATGCCCACGGGCGCCTGGTGCCTACCTGGTCATCCTCAAAAATGATTTTGGCTGGGATTTCCTTGCGAATGATCTTCCCGAAGATCGTGTCCCCGCCAGGCCGAGCGACCTGGGCCTTGGCGATCTCATCTGCCATTTCGGCCCCCCTCCCGCGCGGCCGCCCAGGGCAAAGCTCGAGGAGGAGGGAGGAGCCGCCGGAGCTCGCAGAGGGCGGGAGCGCGCGGTTAAGCCAGCGCGAGGACCGCGGCTCGCGCCTGGGCTGGTGTGCGCGTGCGCACTGACGACCAGCGCTGCGTGGGGGGTGGGCCTGCGGAAGCCCAAGGGAAATGACAAAGCGAGACCCGGACGAAGGAAGGTTGCTGATCCCAGGCTCCAGGGAGCCGCACTGAGGTCGTTTTTCTTTCTTCCTTTAGTGTCTCTCTGGGAGTGGAGTTACTGATATAAACCCATCTTCACTTGCCTTATGGATGATTGTAGGAAACATTGGGTACTGTAATTGAAAAGATTTGATAATCCAAGCAGTGCTGGCCATATTTGCTAGCTGAAGCACCTTAACGCTTCATTTTTCAGCTACATAAGGTCTTGGCTGCAGCAAGTAAGCGCTCCTTGCATCAATTTTTTTCTCCCTCCAGCAGTGGTTCTCAGCCTTGACTGCACATTAAAATCACCTGGGGAGCTTCTAAAAAAATCCCTGTGAACCTGGCCACACCCCAGATCAATTAAATCAGACTCTGGGGATGAGACCCAGGCATCAGTAGTTTGTAAACCTCCCTAGACTCATCTACAAAGAATTTTTCCTAGCAGTAATCGACGTAATGGAAGATGTCCCACCTTAAAGGAGTAAAACCTTCCTTAACCCCACATACCCCTCCATGTCTTTGCTGCTTTTTAAAAACTTTTTCTATATATTGTGTCCACTTTCCAGCTTTCTTTTTTGAACCCATTTCCCTCTTGTCAAGGTCACTAAGGACCTCCACTTAGAAAATCCTCTAGGCGATTCTAGTTATTCTAGACCTCTTGGCATCATTTGCCACTGTTGACCATTCCCTCTTTTCAGCAACGGCCTTCACTCTCCTACCTCTCTGGATGCTATTTCTCCTTCACAGTGAGCCTCCCGCTCCAGACCTTTTAGTGGGTTCCGTTCTTGGCCCTCTTCTCTAGGTAACGTTTAACCTCCAAGTGTCCTTATTGAGAAAAATTAACTATACCTCCCGGATTACCCTATATGATTATACTTTGCCACTTTGTCTTGGTGAAATTGTTGATGGTGGCCCCCTTTAATTTCAGAAGTGTCCTATTTGGTACTTTTGCTATCAAAGACAATACTGGGACAATTGGCAAAATCTTAATGCCTTTAAATTAGATAATAGTTTTGAAAGTCACGTTAATTTCCTCACATAACCACAGCAAAATTACCAAAATCAGTTGATCTGGGATGGTGCCCTATAATTTAGGTTCTAGCATGTTTCCAGATAATGCGGTTGCTGCTGGCCCTGGAACCATACTTTGAGAAACACACATGTAAAAGAATGTCTTTTTTTGTAGGAAAAACCCACTGAAGTATTTAGGAGTATAGAGATATGAGGGAACTCACTCTCAAACAGTAAAGAGATAGAAAAAAATATGTCCATATATAGATAAGTAGGGAGATAGAAAAGGATAAAGCAATTGTAGTTAAAATGTTAACATTTGGAGAATCTGAGTGAAAGGTATATGCAAATTCTATCTATTATTCTTGCAACTGTTCTGTAAGACTGAAATTGTGAAAATAAAAAGTTAAAAAGAACGATATGTACTAGCTTGGATAATAAATAATATGGTCACCTTTCACTAAGTCTGAGGCTTTATCGTCTATACAGCAATGACTCTCCAGTATTTATCTCCTGACCTACTTCTCCCTTTAATTCCAGATTGGTCTATGGTACATATTACTGCCTACTCACCATCTCCATTTGGATGTCTACCAGGCACTTCAAATTTGTTCTTACTCCCTCCACAACAAACAAAAACCTTCTTCCTGCAGAATTCTAATTCTGCTGTAATACCATTCACCCAGTTGCTCAAGCCAAAAGCTTTGAAATCATCCTCTCTGTGTACTTTCAACACATGTCATGAATCTAATCACTTCTCGTCTCCCCTACTCCACCACCCTAATCCAAACCACTGTCATATCTTGCCTGCAGAATTTCGAGAGCCTCATAGTTGGCCTCTCTGCTTCCACTATAGTCAATTTGCCATATAGCACCCAAATTATTTTTATAAAATATAAATGATGATGTTACTCTCCTGCTGGTAAGGCATTTCATCACAGAATTAAATCCAAAATCCTTGCCTCAGTTTATAGAGTTTCTATGTGATCAAGCCCATGGCTGCTTCTCCTACTTCATTTCCTTTCATTTCAACCTTACCGACAAGCTTCACCCAAACTGGGTGTGGTAAGCAGAAGATGCCCATGTCCTAATCCCTGGAGCCTGTGAATATGTTACTTTACATGGTAAAGGGGATTTGCAGATGTGATTAAGTTAAGGATCTTGAGGTGGAGAGATTCCTAGATCATCCAGGTGGGCACATTATAATCAAAGGGGCCCTTATAAGTGAAAGAGGGACACAGGAGAGTGAGAGTCAGAAAAGGAAATATGATGGAAACAGAGATGAGTCAAAGATTCAAGATGCTCTACTATTGGCTTTGATAATCAAAGCGCCCATAAGCAGATGGCATTCTGGATGTCAGAAGTCCAAACTGGGTTTCCCTGGGCCAAAAGCATGGTGTCAGCAGGGCTGCGTTCCTTCCAGAGGCTCTAAGGGAGAATGGTTCCCTTGCCTTTTCCAGCTTCCAGAGGCCACCTGCATTCCTTGGCTTGTGGCCCATTCCTCCATCTTCAAAGCCAGCAGCAGAGCATCTTCAAACCTCTCCCTGACTCTGCTGCCTTCTTCCACTTACAAGGATCCTTGTGACTACAATGGGCCCACTAGACAATCCAGGATAATCTTCCCAACTCAAAATCCTTAATTTAATCACACCTGCAAAGTCCCTTTTGTCAAACAAGGTAACATATTCAGAAGTTCCTAGGATTTAAACAGGGACATCTTTTGGAGGCCATTATTCTGCCTACCACATAGCTCTATGAACTTACATGATGAACATGCTGGAATTTCCTGCTCATTTCTGGGTTCCACACTTTGAGACACCAACAAACCAGTACATATTCCCAAAACAACCAGAATAATCACTTCATTTATGGAACAGCCAAAGGAACCATACAGATTTATCCAAGAAAAGAGAAGCTTCAGGACTAAACTGATTTTAGCACTATGAGAACTATATTTTCAGTATTGGCATATGCAGGGTTTTGGTTAACTGAATACAGTGACCGACTTAGCCAGAAATTATTACAATAATTACAAATTTTCAGGAGATTGGGCCATGATTTAAACTGGAAATGAAAATAAACATCTTTTAATCATTCATTAGCAATCAGAAGGCACTACAATGCAATATCACAAGGTCATCTAATTTATTGTTTCCTGGATACAAGTTCCCAGTATATTTGGTTTAATTGCTTATGTTAAACACTCTTCTGCAAACGTAATGCATTTTAATTAAAAAAAAGTTAACTATTATCTTGCTAATCTCATAATGACTTGCAATATTCTTTAAAATGACATAAATCACAGAGAATGAAAAAGGTCTTGGAGATCCATTGATACAAATCTTTCATTCCTAATAAAAGTCAATTTTTTCTTTTCTTTTTTTTTTTACCTAAAAGTTAACCTGAAAGGCTGTGGAGGTAGGGAAGACGAAAGATCATGCAGTGGGAACAAGGTTGAGACTTTTCTTGATGCTTGCAAGATCATACGTTAAAATATACTTAAATAAGTGCTTTATGATTGTTTATGATCGTGATGCTACTAACAAACTATCCATTTCCGACCTCTTGACCAGCAAAGCCAAGGAATAGAGCAAGTAGGTAGGCTGTGTGGAGGGTAAGAATGGGCTTTCTGGTTAGGCATAGGGATTTGTACCCCAGACCTCCATTTACTAGCCCTGTGGTCTTGAGCAAGTAACTCAACCTCACCTTCTGGGAGAATTAAATGACAGAATGTGTGAATAGTACTTTTGGGAGTCAGCGTTCCAGTCAATGTCCGCTGTAGTTGTTCGGGTTTAGCTCTTATTTATGCAGTTTTGCAAGGACACAGTCGCAACTGGCAAACATTAAAATAAGCGTTCTTTAATAGATAACTCCGACCCCCAAACAGGAGGTAATGACATATGGGGCCGAAGCCACCCATTAAACGACAATCCACTCTCCGCCGCCAGTGTTTGCCTCAGAAAAGACCGGAAGTGACCCTGCCCCTAACTAACATGGCGCCCAGGAGATTTCCGTTCTCCCCTCCAGTAATTGGCAGCGGCGGCTTCTCGCGGTTTCACCAGACGGCAAACTCCTCTCCCTTGTCCCTCCGCGGAAGGCGGGACTACGAAGGAGATACTGCTTGCTGATTGGTTGCGGCGCGTTCGGATCGTGGCTCTAGAGAGTTACACAGTCCAAGCCAGGCGGTGATTGGTTGCCGAGAGGCGGGGCGACTTGATCGCTTGAGAGGTAACCGCAGCGGCGAGGAGAGCCATGGGTCAGGCGGCCAAGGTGACAGGGCCCGGGGAGGGGTCGGGTGCGATGCCGACGGGGAGGGTAAGAGGGCGGCCTTGGAAAGGTTGTCTGGAGTCTCTGTAGCTGAGGTTCAGGACCCTCCACGAAGGATGTGGCCGTTGCCCCTGAGGAGCCCTATGACCAACGCCGAAGGGCTGTCGATGGTTTGTGCAGGTGCGGAGGAGGGAGGGGGCACCACTGGTTCCTACTTCTTGGTCTACCGGGGTATCGAGCATTTATCCGTGGTGCAAGCCCGCGACTTGAGTTCTGCCCGCGTTTCATCCCCACACCGAGTATTTGCCTGGGGGACCCGTTTCACATCTTTGGGAAGTGTGCTAGACGCCCAAGGCAGTCCTGCGCTACAACCATCTGGTGGAAAATTCAGTCAAATAACCAGAAGGTACACAGAAGTCTAGGAACCAAGGAAATCGAGTCCCGGCAAAATCACTTGCCAAAAGTGATACTTAGAGGGACAGAGCAGAGGACCCGTGAGACCTGAGTGCTCTGAATGAGCTTGGGAAGTGATGGCCCCGCCCCCAGCGTATCCCTCAGGACCTGATCTCTGATTCATTTTCGTCAAACTGATGCACATTCCTGGCCGGTGCACAATTCTCAGGGACCACCCGTTCCTAACCTTAAATATAAATATCATCAGCATGGTCGATTGGGACCTGTCCCTGTCATTGACTGAAACATAGACGTGGAAAGGGGAAAATGACCTGCTACAATATAGTAAGGAAAAGCAATGCTTATGGTTGGTCATTAATGGGGAGCCACCAAGTGGAACCTCATGTACTAGGGAACTTGGTGTTCTCAGTACATTTTAACGTATGTCACACCATCAGTAGAAACAGAAATGTAAAGGGTTGTTCATTCAAAAAATTTACTGAGTGTACATCATAGCTATTCGTAATACCTAACAGCCAACATTTAGCCTACACTATCTAGGCATAATGGATGTGACAATAAATAGACCACCTTTGCCTTCATACAGAAGGCAGGTAGGGAGACTTTAAACAATTACAATTATAGTAAGTGCTTTTAATTGAAAATACAGTGTATTTTGTGAGCATGTAACTGGGATTGAACCTATCTGGAGGGATGAAAAAAAAATCTCTCATAGAAGTATAAGTTAAGTTGAGACCTGAAGTTTGATGAGAAATTAACTAGGAAAAGAGAGAAAAGAATAGTCCAGAAAGAGGAAGTAGCATATGGAACATCCTTGAAGTGGTAAGTTGTTTGGAAAACTTGAATACAAATGAAATTGAATAGGATGCATTTCAAAAACACTTTTGGCAAGGCCTACTAGGTATGGAATGTGTGGAGGGGAGGTGACCAAGAAGCCTTGGAGGAAGTATGGGACAACAGTGAGTAAGCGTTTAATTAACATACAATGTAGAAAGTGCCCAGTGTAGTGGGTGTACTCAGGAGGAGCATATAACCCAGACTTAGGAGAGATAGGTAAGTAATGACTAGTACAGAAATTATACAATACGCCCTTGAAATTAGCCCCTTGAGGCAGAAAGTCTAAGTAACTTGTCCAAGCTTACAGTAAGTGGCAGTGTCAGATTCAAATTGATCTGACTGTAAAGAATCCACTTTCCATATACACTGCCTAAATTTGTCCAATCAGTGTAAGTAAATGAGGAAGAGAAGACAATGTGTGACCTAGCTCTCTGCATTTTAGTAAAAGTTTATTAACTCCAAGGTGATACTAGCTCCAATAGCTCCAAGGTAGTAATGATGACATTTTCTTAAAGTAGTCCTTAAATTAGGAATGCTGGTTGTTATACTAATGGAATCACTTTTCCCCCCCTAAATAGCATGTAAAACAATTAGGTTAACTTGCCTTTCATTTTCTTCTTAATCCTGTGCAATCTGTCCTCCACCGCACTTGTAATATTGAACTGCCTGGGTTTCTATGATGTTCTGTCACCTTTAAAGTCCATATTTCTACCAACAGTCTTTTCAAGGCAATCTTGGCTTTTGTTATCAAACAAAACCCTCAGAATTCTTCCAGCCTCTACACATTACTCAATTCCAAGGCCACTTCCACATTTTTGTTGCTTGTTACAGCAGAACCCCACTTCCCAGTACTAAAATCTGTGTTAGTTTCCTATGGCTGCTCTAAGAAAGTACCACAAACTAGGTGGCTTAAAACAATAGAAATCTGTTGTCTCACAGTTCTGGAGGCTAGAAGTCTGAAGTCAAGGTGCCAGCAGAGCCATGCTCCCTCTGAAACTCTGGGCAGAAACTTTGCTTTTTCCTTGCTTTTGGTGGTGGCTGTCAATCGTTGGTGTTCCTTGACTTGCTGTTGCTTTGCTCCAATCTCCGCCTCCGTCTTCACATGGTAGTCTTCCCCCTGCGTGTCTCTGTCTTCACATGGCATTTTCCTCTTCTTTTAAGGATACCAGTCATATTGGATTAGAGCCCACTCTAATGACCTCAACTTAACTTGATTACATCTAAATAAGGTCACATTTACAGGTACTAGGGATTAGGACTTCAACATGTCTTTTGAGGCGACACAATTCAAGGCATAACAATATGGATATACCACATTTCATTTACCCATTCATGAGTTGGTGGACATTTGGGTTGTTTCTACTTTTTGACTATTATGAATAATGCTGCTATGAACATTCATTTACAAGTTTTTTTGTGAACATATGTTTCCTTTCTCTTGGATATATACCTAGGCATGGAATTACTAGGTCGTATGATAACTATATGTTCAACTTTTTGAGCAACTGCCAAACTGTTTTCCAAAGCAGCTACACCATTTTACATTCCCACCAACAATGTGTGAGTTACAATTTTTCCACATCCTTGTCAACACTTGCTATTGACTGTCTTTTTGACTGTAGCCATCCTACTGGAGTGAAATAGTATCTCACTGAGATTTGTATTTGTATTTCCCAGATGGCAAATTACGTTGAGCATCTTTTCATGGCCTTAATGGCCATTTGTCTATCTTCTTTGGAGAAATGTCTGTTCAGATCCTTTGCCTATTTTTAAATTAGTTTTTTTAATTGTTGATTTATAAAAGTTCTTTATATGTTCTAGATACTAGCCCCTTATCAGATATATGATTTGCAAATATTTTTCTCCTATTCTGTGGGTTGTCTTTTTTTTATGGTGTCCTTTCCTTTTCTCTTTTTAAAATAAATTTTTTAGTTTTTATAAAGGTGATAAATGTGTAAAGTTTAAGAAGTCAAATGGTGTTATACAGAAACCAGTAAGTGTCTGCTTCCTTCTACATACCCCCAATTCCTGCTCCCCAGAGATAAGCACTTTTAATCATTTTAGCTATTTCTTCTGATATTTAGCTCTGTCTTTCTAAATAACATGTTTAAACTGCTATTTGTTGATTTCTTTTCTCTTTGGAGATATTACTGACTTTTAACTATGGAGGCTGACCACTAAGCCCCCCTTACATCCTATTCCTCTCAATGTATAAATTTTGGTGAATCAGTTTTCATCTTTGATATTATTATGACTATATAAAACTTGTCCACAGCTGAGCCTTCTAATATAATACTGTATGATTACATTTCCTTTCTTTTCTAAATCTTAGTTTTTCTTGAAATTAATAACTGCCTTGTCTTTTTAGTATCATTGGTTAGTTTCCTACGTATCTATTCTCAAACTCAGAGCAAAACTGAAGTCTACCAATTTCATTTTTTTCCTAGCAACATCTTTTCTGGAGCAGTTCAACTTTTTGCTCTAGTCCATACTAGTTGCTTTCTAGGCTGGCTGCACAAATGCTGACCTGTACTTATCCTTCACCGTCATCTCTGCCTCTCATGTTGGATCACTTGTCTCCCTGTTTCCCATGTTTTTTTCTTTTGTAGCTCATCCCCTTGTTTTGGTTGAGCACATTCTTCTATAGCTTTCCAGTAAAGGGTGTACGGCAGATAAGAGACTTTGCATTTCTGGAAATGTCTATTTGCCCTTGTAGTTAGGTGATAGTTTGACTATGAATGGTATTCTAAGCTGGACATTTTTTCCAAAACTTCAAGATATTATACCATTGTCTTCTCACAGTGATGCTCTTCAGAAATCAGGTGTCATTCTGATTTTCTCTCCTTTGTATGTGAACTGTTTTTTTCTCTCTCAGATTTTTCTTTTTGTTAACATTGTGCTGAACTTACATCCTAACGTGCTGTGGTGTGGGTTTTGTGTTGGGCACTTGGTGGAGCCCTTTCAATCTAGTAACTCATGTACCTTACTTCGTAAAATTATCTTGATTTTTTTTTTTCCCCTTTTAATTTCTTCTGTCTGTTTTCTCTATTCTCTCCTGTTGGAGATCCTATTAATGTAACTGTTGGGCCATCTAGAGTATTCCCTTAATTTTCTTATCTTTTCTCCCTTCAGTTTCTATCTCTGAATTTTTATTCTACTTTCTGGGCAATTTTTCACGACTTAATCTTTGCTGTCACTCATTTGATATCCAAGAGCTTTTGGGAGTTTTCTGAATGTTCCTTTTTTAATTTACTGTAACTTCATTTCGTTGTTATTCCATGTTGGCAATAACTTATGTTTCTGAAGAAGCTCATTGTGGTGGTTCGGTTTTTGTTTTGTTTTATTTTTACATTTTTCTCTTCCCTGTTTCCTGTTTCTGATTTGGTGTCTGCCTTTGATGTTATAGCTTTTTTAACAATATGTAAAATACTTAAAACAGTGCTTAGCACACAGGATATACTCAGTAAATGTTAGATATTTATTATCTGATGGATGGACTGGAGGAAAGGAGGGAATGGTGGCAGAGTGACAAATCTTTGTCAGTGGTCTAAGCAAAAGATGGGGAGGGTCTGAATTTAAATAGTTTTGGGGGAATGGAGAATGTATAAAAGATTAGACAGACATTCCTAAAGTTTCTACATAAAAAGTAAGGTAGATATAAGGAATGACCTGGAGATTTCTGGCTTGAGATGCTTGGTGTCTTCCGTAAGTGAAATTGAGAAGACAGGAGAAAGAGCAATATTGAGTACCTTTTGGGAATTGAGAAGTGTGAGGTGGCCTCAGCCTATCACTAAAGCCTTTTCACAATCTGTCTTCTACCAAAATACCAGGCTCTTTTCTGTTTTTTTAACACAGTCTAAGTCTTAGCATTCCACTTCTCTTTTGAGAAATCACAATTAAACTTGCCTAAATTATCTGAAACATCTTCCTTCTGGGCTCTCTTAAGATGTAATAAGTTCATAAGTTTGTGAACATGTGTATACAACTTTAAGAGCAGATGAAGGCCTCAATATGTTAAGAAAAATGAGAATAAATACATACCAGATTGGTAAAGTTGATTACCTTAGCAGAGTGGTTTTTGGCAGGGGGATTAATAACTTTTTAACCATCCTTGTATTGTTTTGTTTCAAAGAACTTTGTATTATTTTAGTAACTAAAGCTAACTTTTTTAAATTTAAAGATAAATAATCAAAGGAAAGTTATTTTGGCAAACCCAAGTTTTCACTAGCTATTTTGAAAAATAGTCCAAGTAACAAACCAAAAAGAAATACTGTTTAATCCTTATAATTCTGTAAAATATGAAATTTTATCTTATGAGGTCTGAATTCTGATTTTCTCTACAGGTTTTACAGCTCTTTAAAACATTGCACAGGACCAGACAACAAGTTTTTAAAAATGATGCCAGAGCATTAGAAGGTAAGTTTACTTTTTGCCCCTTTGGGAGCAAGTCCATTCTTGACATGGCTGCTAATATATCCAAGACACCCTGTTTGGTCAAGACTCATCTTAGAGAATGACCTTAATAACCTCCCCCCCTGCAATGTCATAATGTAAAGATGAGTTTACATTACACTTCTTTGAGGAGTATCTACTTAAAGAAAAATTTTAAAAGATCAAGTTTTCATAAAGAATCAGAAAAAAAAAAAGGATCAGAATTTCAGTGTGCTCCATTGCTTGCCTTATGTTCAAGCCATTAAACTCATTTCTCTATTATATAATCAAATTTTCACACTCTCAATGACCAGATACAGTAGTTCTCCCTTATCCATAAGATTTAACTTGCCCACCATTCTGAGTAGCGTGATGAAATCTCACACCTTCCCACTTGCTTTAAATATTTTTAAGTGAAATAATTTTAAGAATAGCTAACATTGCATATTTGCTAAGCACTTTACATGGATTGTTCTGTTAAATGCTCACAGCAACACAATAAGGCAGTTTGTCAGTTAGATTAGACTAAATTATTGTGCTGTGATGATGCCAAAGTCTCAGTGGTATAATGAACAAAAGTTTTATTTTTCACTTACTTTGCATATCAACCAAGGCACTCAAATTTATATGCATGTATCTCCTCTTTGCTGCCATATCTTTATTTTAATTGTGCATATGGTTTAACATGCTTATATGTACTGAGTTTTGCCTTTTTTTTTTCTGCTGAGGAAGATTTGCCCCGAGCTAACATCTGCTGCCAATCCTCCTCTTTTTGCATGTGAGCTGCCACCACAGCATGGCCACTGACAGTTGAGTGTTGTAGGTCCACACCCAGGAACCGAACCCGGGCCACCAGAGTGGAGCCTGCCCAACTTCACCACTAGGCCACCAGGGCTGGCCCAGAGTTTTGCCATTTTTAAAAAAACCATTTTAATTTAAATCCCAAGATTTATAGAAACAATGCATTAAATTAGATTTATTGGAATCCAATAGCTAGAGGTACACAAATGAAATTGGAAGTAAAAAGCAGGAAACAAAAATATTAGAGTGCTAAAAGTTTATATTAGGTTTAATTACAAATTTGCCAGCCTGTCAAAACCTCTCCAAGAGACATCTTCATTAAATTTCTTATGTTTATACTTTGTTTTACGTGGAGCAGAACTATTTCCTCTACTAGAGAAATAGTCATTCAAAATGAAGAACATATAAATTGTTGGGACAGGAATTATAAATTAGAAAAGCAAATAACTGTATGTGTATTTTTCTTTCTCTAGCAGCCAGAAAAAAGATAAATGAAGAATTCAAAAGTAATAAAAGTGAAACTTCTCCTAAGAAAATAGAAGAGGTATAGTAATTGAGTTTTTCAGTTACAATAAAACTTTTATAAATTTTCTCAGCAACTAGAGAAAATGACAAAAACAGAGGGGCTATATTAAATAGAAACCATTACTTGGTACTTAAAGCTGTCACAACTTTAGATAACCTTTACTTGTTTGGTATGGCTTACTCCTCAGGGTCATCTGCCTACACCCATAAGATAGCAGGTTGCCTGGTGAAAAGAACATGGATGTAGCTATGGTCAAAGCAAGAGCAGCCTGAACCAACCCAAAAACCCACAGAAATTCTGTCTTCACCTAAGGCAAGTGACTGAAACAAAGGAGAATGAGTGTTATAGTAGCTCAGAACTATAGAGGGAACTCTACTCAGTTAGCTCAACTAAATAGTTAGTTTTTTTTTTCTCTACTTCTATCTTGGCAGTGCTTCCAGAAGTTAACCAGCCACAGTTTATGAAATGTTCTTGCTTTGCCTTCTGTATTTACATTTTAGTCACTTGCTCTGGTTGAAGACAGTCTACTGACACCAGTCTGTGAGCTCCCTAGTATTCTTTTTTTTTTTTTTATTTTTTATGTGAGGAAGACCAGCCCTGAGCTAACATCCGTTGCTAATCTTCCTCTTTTTGTTTTTTTTTGCTTGAGGAAGACTGGCCCTGGGCTAACATCATGCCCATCTTCCTCTACTTTATATGGGACGCCGCCACGGCGTGGCTGACAGGCAGTGTGTCACCGGGCGCCCGGGATCCGAACCCGCGAACTCCGGGCTGCCAAGCGCAAACTAAACCGCTGCGCCACCGGGCCAGCTCCCTCCCTAGTATTCTTAATGTTCATTAATGTACTTTTAATGTTCATTAGAAAAATGCACAATGATTCTTTTGCTGTATAAAATCATACTGCATAAACACTGTCTCCGTCTTGAGCTTCCTAAGTGTTCCTGTATCTAACTTTGTATAGTAGGGAAAGGACCCTTAGGAAGAAAATGAAAAATGGAAAATTATTTGCAGGAGTAGTTATGATTCCAAGAATTGGTTTGGTAAAGAGGAAGGTACAAATTAGAGAAATTCTTCTATGCTTAGTAGAATTTCCACATGTTAAAAACAAATTGATAAAAAGGCATTTATATTTAGTAGAGAAAAATGCAGTTTTTGAAATAGTAAATATCTATAATAAGCTAATGAGACAAAATGAAATAGCCTAAGTATTTCTGTCCCTATAATATAAAGAAAAAAGAGAAAGATTTCACTTAAGCATATGATAGAGCAAACAGGGACTGAATTTTTGTTCATGGCAGAAGTTAAGATGACATTATAATCAAATGATGACTTGAAGAGAAGTTAAAAGTTAGGTTTGGAAATTTGTACTATTTGCTATTCAGTAGACTGATTAATAACAATATGGTAATTATTTTTAAATTTTGAAATCATGATTTAAAAAATTTTAAATTGAGGTCTGTTTATATCAACTAAACTGGGAAAGTGAACTATAATCTCCCAAATTCATTTTACTTATAGAGCACTAGTTTAACATTAAGCAGTCTAGAAATTAGATATTTATTATACAAATGTATATTTTGTACTTTCTGTAACTCTGTGTATATTAAATATTTAGTAGTTTTTAGATAATTACATTGTCGTGTCTTAGAGGGTTCATGAAGTCTTGGCACCAAAAGGAATCTTAGGCATCCTCTAGACCAGCAATTTTCACTTTTTGGTCTCATGACGCCTTTACCTTCTTTAAAATTGAGGACCCCAAAAAGTGCTGTTTGTTTTATACTTATCAATATTTACCATATTAGAAATTAAAACAGAAAATTTTAAAATATATATTAAGTCATGCTAAAATAATAATAAGCCTATTACATGTTAACAAAGGCAACATTTATGAAAAATAATATACTTTCAAAAAAATTTAGTGAGAAGAGCGGCATTGTTTTACATTTTTGCAAATCTCTTTAATGTCTGGCTTAATAGAAGTCAGCTAAATTCTCATATCTGCTTCCTCATTCAGTCTGGTGCAGTGTTTTTTAGGTTGAATATATGAAGAAAATTCAGCCTTACACAGATATGTAGATGGAAAAGGGTAGGAATATAATAGCCTTTTCAAATAATTGTGAATATTCTTTGATAACTACAACTCAACAAGTGGTCAGCTTCCTTAAAGTTTAGTTGTAATGTGGAACTCTGTTATCTGTTAGACCTGGATATCTGTTAGCCAAATATATATATTTGGCTCCAGGGTTCATACAGACCCCCTCCTGCTCATCCCCTCGGATCTCCCTTTATTCTTTGTTCCTCATCTAGCCTTGTTTCTAGCCTTAAATCTAGGACTCGACTCAGTCTATGCACCTCCAGTGAGTGAGGAGGCTCATTTTTTTCCTTTCTCTACCTTGCTAAGGCCTGTTTCTACCCTTCTCAGGTCTGTCAGGATGTGAGGCTTTGCTCTCCCAAGGCCTTCTCCATGTCAATTAATAGCAGCTCCCTTCTTTTGATGCCCAGACCAAAAACCTTGGTGCTATCTTTCTTGATTGCTTTCCTTTTCTCACACTTATATCCAGTCTGTCAGTAAATTGTATTGGCTTAACATTCAAAATATATCCAGAATTCGACCACTTCTCATCTTCCCCCTCGTTATCTCCTGGTCCAGGCCATCATATCTCACTGGATTGTTATAACAGCCTCCCACCAGTCTCCCTGCTTCTGTCCTAACTCTCTGCAGCCTATTCTCGATACTTTTAGAGGCAGAGTGAGCCTTTAAAAAAAGGCATATCCCATCACTCTTCTATTCACAACTCCCATAGCTTCTCATCCTATTCAAAGTAAAATCTAAAGTCCCTACCATGACCTATAAGACTGTGTCATCTGACCCCTGTTAACTTCCCGCCTCAACTCACCACATCCCTCTCACTCTTCCAATCTGTGCCTTCTTTAAGGGTGCTTGAATTAACCAAGAACTTTCCTGTCTCGGGGCATTTATGCTGTTTCTTCTTCTTATGATATTCTTCTCCCACATGCCCTCAAATCTTCATTTAGTAGACCAATGGATTTTAATCTGTCTTTCCCTTTGAATGGATCTTTTACCCATGCATGATTTTATAATATCATGCACTGATGATTTGGAAAATATAGTTTTCATCACATAATGCGGATCTTACAAATGTTGACATAGTTCAATATGTAATATTTTTAAATTACATCTATTAATGTTTTCCATCTCATCAGAAAAATTTTTAAGTATTGGGAAGCTGTCAAGCTTACAGTGGCAGATACAATTTCTCCAGAATTCCAATTTTTGCTTGAAAACTTGTATTTTATCATTGTCTTCAAATAGTCAGTTGCTTTCTTGAAGTGACAGACTCACTTCACTCATTTTCAAGAAAATGTCTGCAAATACCCAAGTCTGAATACAAATACCCAAGTCTGAATAATCATAGTTTATCTGTCAGTGATTCATTCAAGTAAAAATGGTATTCCATGGAGAAAGGTCTACTTCTGCTCACAGCTCAAGCAATAGGCTCTAGTACTATGAAAATAATTTTGACTTCATGGGTCCCATGAAAGGGTCTCAAGGTCCCTTAGGGATCCACAGCTTTGAGAATCACGATTCTAGTCCATTTCTTCATTTTGCATATGATGAGTTCTGAAACTCAAGAAGAGTAGGTTATTAACCCAAGGCCATACTCTTAATAACAGAACCAGAGTAGGAATCCATGTATTCTAACTCCTAATCCATTACTCTTTCTAATGTTCAAAACATCCACCAATATAAAAGAAAGATTCAAACCTCCCCCAAAACTGTGCATTTTGTACACGTTGTAAAATGTATATTACCAAAAAAATCTAAATCTGCTTTGGAATAAAATATGGAGTGGATGGATAAAGTTAAAAGTGTACGCATATCTGAGCTTTCTGTATGCTTGGAATGGTTACAGAAAGTCAAAGGCTGTATTATCTAAAAAGAAATTGTAGTAAACCTATAGTTTTCAAAAACAGTATATTCATAAGAACCATTGAAAAGACACCCAAAAGATTTATTGTATTTGTTTGGTTTTCTTAACAGCTAATAAAAATAGGTTCTGATGTTGAATTGTTACTCAGAACATCTGTTATACAAGGTATTCACACAGACCACCATACGCTGAGTAAGTAAAATTAAAAATGTCTTCTGACTGCAATGTGTTTTAAAATATTGAACAGTTACAGTGCTTTTAATGCTGAATAGTAAAACGGCTTGATTTTGCCAGCCTGTGGTATATCTTGTATACCTTTGTGAGGCTACCATTTAAAAGTGCTGAATTGTGAAAGTTTGTTTTACCAGATTTTTTTCTTTTTCTTTTTTTAATTTATTTTTTCTTTTTAATCTTAGCTACTGGTTATATTGCAAAACTACAGTTACAAAGACAGTCTGACTATTTTTATGTATTTATTTAGGGTTCCTAATTATTCTAGTATCATTTATCACCTACCTAGACTAAATCTGTTTCTTTACCTTTTATTCTATGATTAGAGTTATTTTAATTCAGAAGAACTGGGATTATAGGAAATGGAAATATAGTTGAGGATCCTCCATTATACCTCCAGATTCCTGGTAGGGCTTCAGCAGAATCTCATTTCACATTATATATATTTTTTTCATTTCCTAAAGTATCTTTACAGATAACAAAAACAATAAAAAAGATGACATTCAAAATTTTTGAAAGGCTTCTTTATCTTTAAAGTAAGCTATTGAAGTATAACACACAAACAGAAAATTACACAATTTGTAACTGTACAGCCCAGTGAATTTTCACAAAGTGAAATATCCATGTAACCAACATCCATATCAAGTTATATAGTATTACCAGTGTCCCAAAAACCCCCTCATGCCCTCATGTTCCTCCCAGTCACCCCCCCCAGATGTAACCACTGTCCTGACCTAAAATACTATAAATTTTTAACTTAGTATGGTAGTGTTTGAACTTTTTATAAATGGAATCAAATAAGATTACTATTTTGTCTGGCTTCTTTCTCTCAACATTGTATTTGTAAGATTTATCTATATTGGTGTGTATAGCAACATTTCTATGAATATTGTTTGAATGGATAATTACTACAATTTATCCATTCTACTATTGTTCATTTGGATTGTTCCTAATTATGGACTACAATGAATAATGATTCTATGAACATTCTTGTATGTATCTTTTGGTTTAAAATATATATATGTGCGTGTATTCACACACACATACACACACACAAAAATATATACACATATAATGCCTTTTTTTGGGTGTATGTATATCTAGCGGTCAAATTTCTGGGTCATAGGGTTTGTGTTTATTCAAGTTTGGTAGATACTGCTAACCAGTTTTCCAAAGTGGTTAGACTAATTTACATTTCTAGCAGCAGTGTCTGAGAGCTCCAGTTGCTTTACATCCTCACCAACACTTGGTACTGTACGTCTCTTTAATTTTAGTCTTTCTGGTGGTTGTATAATGGTATCACATTGTGATTTTAATTTGCATTTCTGTAGTAACTAGTGAAGTACTAGCACCTTTTCAGTTGTTTAATGGCCGTTTGGATATTCTGTTTTATGAAGTGGCTGTTCAGATCTTTTGACGTTTTTTCTAAGAAGTTATCTGCCTTTTTGTTATTGATTTGAATGAATTTTTTAATATGTTCTGAATACAAATCCTTTGTTGAATATTTGCATTATGAGAATCTTCTACCTTGTGGCTTTCTTTTATGTTCTGGTAATGTTATCTTTTGATGAGACATTTTTAATTTTAATGTAGACCAGTTTATCCATTTTTTCCTTTATAGTTAGCACTCTTGAGTTCTATTTAAGAAATCTTTGCCTATCTCAAGCAAGATCATGAAGAGATTCTCCTATGCTTTCTCCCAATAGCTTTGTTGTTTGATCTTTTCCTTTGTTTATACCAACTAGAGTTGATTTTTGTATATGGTGTGAGATAGAGGTCAAGATTTCTTTTTTTACATGTGAATATTCAGTTGACCCAGCATCATTTACTGAAACGACCACTCTTTCCCCCTGCACTGCAGGATCACCTTTGTCCTAAAATCAAATAACCATATATGTGTGTATCTGTTTTTAGACTTTATAATTTCTTCAGTTAGTTTGTTTTTCTGGCCTTGCGTCATATACCACAATGTCTTGATTACTATAGCCTTATAATAAATCTTGATATCTAGTATTATAAGTCCTATAGGGCTTTTTAAGTTATTTTTAGTTCAAGAGGATTTATCAGAAACTATTAGATCTGAGTTATATTTATAAGGGCAGTAAACATAGTTATCCTAGATTGAAAATTTGTAGTCATTAGCTTTAATCTTAGTAATGATCTTTAGAGCTTCTGTATAGTATAACCAACATTTTATACAGATAATCACAGCTAAATATTATTTTTATTATATGAATAAAAATTTAGGTTATTTCAAATAACTAAATTTGATATCTATATTTCAAATGCCTGGTTTTATGAGAATATTTATTTCAATTTCTTTTTACCTTTTGGTCTTCTGTATAATTTAATTTTCTCACAGGATTAAAAATTTTGACTCTAATAATTATTGGTATATATTACTATATTTCCTTAATTATGGCCTTATTCTTTCTATTAAGATATATATAGATCTCTTTTTCCTACTCTGTGCCTATGGGTCCAAGATATAACAAATTTGATTCTTTAATCTCTGTTTTAAAAAGTTACTTTAAGCAAAATTTCTCCACATATTTTAGCTGTCTATACTGACACGTAGAAATGAGAGGAATTAAAATTGTACTTCTTGGTTAGAAAATAGAGAGTCATGATTGTGTGTTTCTAAAAAATATCAGATAATGTCCCAACATGAAAAATAATAGAAATTGAAAATAATATAATGAAACTTCATCTGTAAGAGGAATCACCTTGTATGCATGAATTCTAAATCCATCTCTTTTTCCTTCCCTTCCAAATAATATCTACAGTGGAAAGTAACTATTGACTCCCAGCAAGAAGGCTTTATTCTAAATAATTTCTCATTTTTTCCTTTTTAAAAAAATCACTTCCCTTACCCTTACAGATAATTTCAGGGTTCTTTATTACAGACATAATAATTTTATAATTTGAGAAAAACTCCTTATTTTTAAAATCTTTAAAAAATATTGGGGAAACTACAGGCATATCTCATTTTATTTTGCTTCACTTGATTGCGCTTCACAGATATTACGTTTTTTTACAAATTGAAGGTTTGTGGCAACCCTGCATCGAGCAAGTCTATTGGCACCATTTTTCCAATAGTATTTGCTCACTTCATGTCTCTGTTGTACATTTTGGTAATTCTCACAATATTTCAAACTTTTTAATTATTATTATATTTGTTATGGTTATCTATAATCAGTGATCTTTGATGTTACTATTGTAATTGTTTTGAGGCACCAATATAAGACAGCCATATAAGAACCATGCCCATATAAGACAGCGAACTTAATTGATAAATGCTTTGTATGTTCTGACTGCTCCACCAACCAGCCATTCCCCTGTCTCTCTCCATCTCTTCGGGCCTCCCTATTTCCTGAGACACAAAAATATTGAAATCCAGTTAATAAACCTACAATGGCCTCTAAGTGTTCAAGTGAAAGGAAGAGTTGCACGTGTCTCACTTTAAATCAAAAGCTAGAAATGATTAAGCTTAGTGAGAAAGGCATGTCAAAAGCCAAGATAGGCCAAAAGCTAGGCCTCTTGCACCAAACAGTTAGCCAAGTTGTGAATGTAAAGGAAAAGTTCTTGAAGGAAATTAAAAGTGTTGCTCCTGTGAACACACAAATGATAAAACAGCAAAACAGCCTTGTTGCTAATATGGAGAAAGTTTTGGTGGTCTGGATAGAATATCAGGCCAGCCACAACATTCCATTAAGCCAAAGCCTAATCAAGAACCCTAACTCTCTTCAATTTTATGAAGGCTGAGAGAGGTGAGGAACCTGCAGAAGGAAGTTTGAAGCTAACAGAGGTTGGTTCGTGAAGTTTAAGGAAAGAAGCAATCTCCAAGACATAAAAGTGCAAGGTGAAGCAGCAAGTGCTGATGTAGAAGCTGCAGCAGGTTATCCAGAAGATCTAGCTAAGATAATTAATGAAGGCAGCTACACTAAACAACAGATTTTCAGTGTAGACAAAAAGCCTTCTGTTGGAAGAAGATGCCATCTAGGACTTTCATAGCTAGAGAGAAGTCAATGCCTGGCTTCAAAGGACAGGCTGACTCTCTTGTTAGGGGCTAATGTAGCTGGTGACTTTAAGGTGAAGCCAGTGCTCATTGACCATCTGAAAACCCTAGGACCTTTAAGAATTATGCTATATTTACTCTGCCTGTGCTCTATAAATGGAAGAGCGAAGCCTGGATGACAGCACATCTGTCTACAGCATGGTTTACTGAGTATTTTAAGCCCACTGTTTGAGAACTATTACTCAGAAAAAAAGATTCCTTTCAAAATATTACTGTTCATCGACAATGCACCTGGTCACCCAAGAGCTCTGATGGAGATGTACAACGAGCTGAATGTTGTTTTCATGCCTGCTAACAGCATCAATCTGCAGCCATGGATCAAGGAGTCATTTCAACTTTCAAGTCTTATAATTTAAGAAATATATTTCGTAAGGCTGTAGCTTCCATAGATAGTGATTCCTCTTATGGATTTGGGCAAAGTCAATTGAAAACCTTCTGGAAAGAATTCACCATTCTAGATGCCATTAAGAACATTTGTGATTCATGGGAAGAGATCAAAATATCAACAGTATAGGAATTTGAAAGAAGTTGATTCCTACCCTCGTGGATGACTTTGAAGGGTTCAAGACTTCACTGGAGGAAGTAACTGCAGATGTGGTGGAAATAGCAAGAGAACTAGAATTAGAAGTAGAGCCTGAAGATGTGACTGAATTGCTGCAATCTCATTAACAGATCAGGAGTTGCCTCTTATGGATGAGTAAAGAAAGTGGTTTCTTGAGATGGAATCTACTCATGGTGAAGATGCTGTGAAGATTGTTGAAATGACCATAACGGATTTAGAATATTACACCAACTTAGTTGATAAAGCAGCAGCAGGGTTTGAGAAAATTGACTCCAATTTTAAAAGAAGTTCTGCTGTGGGTAAAATGCTATCAAACAGCATTGCATGCTGCAGAAAAATCATTCTTGAAAAGAACAGTCAATGAATGCAGCAAATTTCATTGTCTTATGTTAAGAAATTGCCACAGCCACCCCAGCCTTCAGCAACTACCACCCTGATCAGTCATCAGCCATCAGCATTGAAGCAAGACCCTCCACCAGCAAAAAAGATAACGACTCACTGAAGGCTCAGATGATGGTTAGCATTTTTTAGCAATAAAGTATTTCTTTGGGGTTTTTTTGTGAGGAAGACCAGCCCTGAGCTAACATCCCTTGGCAATCCTCCTCTAGCAATAAAGTATTTTTTAATTAAGGTATATCCATTCTTTTTAGACATAATGCTATTGCACACTTAGTAGACTACAGTATAGTATAAACATAACTTTTAGATTCACTGGGAAACCAAAAAATTTGTGTGACTCACTTTATTGCAATATTCACTTTATTGTGATGGTCTGGAACCAAACCTGCAATATCTCTGAGGTATGCCTGTATTTTTCTCTCCAAATATTCCTTACTTTTTGTGTTTTTTGAGATGTGATCTCAGGTGCTTGAATTTGGATTAATCATAATTTTTTTATGCATACCATTCTCATAATTGGTCCAGTCTAGTCTTCCGAGGTATCCTATAGAAAAATAATAACTCTGACTTAGAAAAATACTGAAACTAACTCATTGTTCTACCTGTACTTTCTCATTGCTTATTGACATTTGTCAAAGCCCTCTTTATAATGTGGACATTGGTCAGCTAGTTTCAGTTTTGGCCTTTATCAAACATATATTCTCTAGACAGTAACCAAATTTATGAATAAAGATGGTACCAAGAAAACTCAGGAATTCAGGTGGCTATATATTAATGGTACTTAGTTTTTGAATAGCATTATCCATATTTTTTAACTTCCTTTCTGGCATATGTGTAAGACAAACAAAATAGGGATGTGCTCCTGAACGTGTGTAATACATTTTTTAAAAAGTGCTCTGGAAAAGTATTCTTTATTTCAGATGCATTTTTAAACTTCTGTGCTTCAGTTTTTTATATTTGTCTTTACCTAAAACTATCTTATTGTTTGTATTCTAAGGCAAGTTAATGTGATTCAACAAACATTTATTGGATACCTATTGTGCTAGACCCTGGGAATAGAACAGCGGACAAGACAGATCTGGTTCCTGTTCTTGTGAAACTTAGAGTGCTATGTAGAAGATAGACAATTAAGTGTTCAGTTGTAGTCTTTTGGGCGCTATCATAAGAAAGGCAGAGGTGTTGTTGAGGCACATAGGCAGAACTCCACATCCAAAATTTGGTGGGTCAGGGACAAGTTCTTAGAAGAAAATAATTTCATGTTCAAGTTCGCTAATGTGAACTTATTTGTATTGGTGTGCTTGATATATTTAGAGACGTTTGCATAACTGCAGACTTAAATATTTTAATGTCCTATAAATTATGTCCTAAATGCTTCTATGATTGCCACACTATTATAAACTATGCTATCAATAGGGTTTTTTAAATTGAGAGATAATTGACATATAACATTATATTAGTTTTAATGTACAACATTATGATTTTATATATGTATATATGTGAAATGATTACCACAGTAAGTTTTTAGTTAACATCCATGACCACACATAGTTACCATTTTTTTCTTAGAATGAGAACTTTTAGATTTGCTGTGTTAGCATCCTTCAAATATGCAATACAACATTCTTTTTTCATTTGTTTAAGAATGTTCATGACAACTATATTCTTTTTTTATTAATGTCTTAATAGTTTATAACATTGTGAAATTTTAGTTGTACATTATTGTTTGTCAGTCACCGTATAAATGCATCCCTCACCCCTTGTGCCTACCCTCCATCCCCCTTGCCCCTGGTAACCACCTAACAGTTCTCTCTGTCCATATGTTAATTCATATTCCATATATGAGTGAAATCATGCAGTGTTTGTCTTTCTCTCTCTGGCTTATTTCACTTAACATAATACCCTCCAAGTTCATCCATGTTGTTGCAAATGGGACAATTTTGTCTTTTTTTATGGCTGAGTAAGTATTCCATTGTATATGTGTACTACATCATCTTTATCCAGTCATCACTCAAGGGACACTTGGGTTGCTTCCACTTCTTGGCTATAGTGAATAATGCTGCAATGAACATAGGGGTGCATAAGCTGCAATACAGTAATCTTAACTATACTCAGCATGCTGTACACTACATCTCCAGGGCTTATTTATCTTAAAACTGGAAGCTTGTACTTTTTGACCACCTTCACCCATTTCATCCCCTCCGCTAACCCACACCTCTGGCAACCACCAGTCTGTTCTCTGTATCTATGAGTTCAGTTTTTTGGGTTGTTTTCCTTTTTTTTTTTTTGGATTCCACATGTAAGTGAGATCATACAGTGTTTGTCTTTCTCTGTCTGACTTATTTCACTTAGCATATGCCCTCAAGGTCCATCATGTTGTCACAAATGGCACGATATTTCTTTTATATGGCTGAATAATATTCCATTGTGTGTGTGTATATATATATATATATACACACACACAATACAATATATATATATATATATACAATATATATATACCACATTTTCTTTAGCCATTCTTCTGTCAGTGGATACTTAGGTTGTTTCCATGTGTTGGCTATTGTAAATAATGCTGCAGTGAACATGAGAGTACAGATATCTTTTCAAGATAGTGATTTCATTTTCTTTGGATAAATACTTAGAAGTGGAATTGCTGAATAATATGGTAGTTCTATTTTTAATTTTTTAAGGAACCTTCATGCTGTTTTCCATAATAGCTGCACCAGTTTACATTCTCACCAATAGTGCACAAGGGTTCTCTTTTCTCCACATACTTGGCAACATTTGTTATTTCTTGTCTTTTTGATAATAGCCATTCTGATGTGAGGTGATATCTCATGGTTTTGATTTGCATTTCCCTGATGATTAGTGATATGAGCACCTTTTCATGTACCTGTTGGCCATTTGTATGTGTTCTTTGGAAAATGACTATTCAGATCCTCTGCCCATTTTGTAATCAGAATGTTTGTTTTTTTTCTATTGAGTTATATGAGTTCTTTATATATTTTGGATATTAGCCCCTTATCAGATATATGATTTGCAAATATTTTCTCCCATTCCATAGGTTGCCTTTTCATTTTGTTGATGATTTTCTTTGCTGTGCAGAAGCTTTTTAGTTTGATTTAGTCACACTTCTCTCTGTTTCCTTTTGTTGCCTTTGCTTTTGGGGACAAATCGAAAAACATCATTGCCAAGACCGATGTCAAGGAGCTTACTCCCTTATGTTTTCTTCTAGAATTTTTATGGTTTCAGGTCTTATGTTCAAGTCTTTAATCCATTTGAGTTAATTTTTGTGTATGGTATAAGACAGGGGTCCAGTTTCGTTCTTCTGCTTGTGGCTGTCTAGTTTTCCCAGAACTATTTATTGAAGAGACTCTCGTTTCCTCATTTTGTTCTTGGCTTCTTTGTCATAAATTAATTCACCATATATGTGTGAGTTTATTGCTGGGTCCTCTTTTTGCTTCCATTGATCTATGTGTCTATTTTTATGCTAATACCATACTGTTTTGATTACTATAGCTTTGTAGTGTAGTTTGAAATTAAGAAGTGTGATGCCTCCAGCTTTTTTCTTCTTTCTCAAGATTACTTTGGTTTTGGGGGGTCTGTTGTGGTTTCCTACAAATTTTAGGATTATTTGTTCTGTTTCTGTGAAAAATGCCATTGGAATTTTGATACAGATTACATTGAATCTGTAGATTGCTTTCTGTAGTATGGACATTTCAACAATATTAATTCACCCAATCTATGAGCATGGAATATTTTTCCACTTATTTGTGTCTTTTTCAGTTTCTTTCATCAATGTCTTATAGTTTTCAGTGTACAAGTCTTTTACTTCCTTAGTTAAATTTATTCCTAGGTATTTTATGCTTTTTGATGCAATTGTAAATGGGATTGTTTTCTTAATTTCTCTTTCTAATAGTTTGTTATTAGTGTATAGAAACAAAACTGATTTTTGTATATTGATTCTGTATTCTGCAACTTGACTGAATTCATTTGTGAATCCTGGCAGTTTGTGATGGAGTCTTTAAAATTTTCTATATTTAAAGTCATGTTGTCTGCAAATAGAGACAGTTTTGCTTCTTCTGTTCTGACTTGGATGCCATTTATTTCTTTTTTCTTGCTTAATTGCCCTGGCTAGGACTTCTAGTACTATGTTGAATAGAAGTGGTGAGAATTGGCATCCTTATCTTGTTTCTGATCTTAAAGGAAAAGCTTTCAGTTTTTCACCATTGAGTATGATGTTAGCTGTGGGCTTGTCATATATGGCCTTTATTATGTTGAGGTATGTTCCCTCTATATCCACTTTGTTGAGAGTTTCTATCATGAATGGATGTTGAATTTTGTCAGATGCTTTTAATGCAGCTATTGAATTCATGCTATGGTTTTTATCCTTCATTTTGTTAATATGATGTATCACATTGATTGATTTGTGGATATTGAACCATCCTTGCATCCCTGGAATAAATCCCACTTGATCATGGTGTATGATCCTCTTCATATATTGTTGAATTTGGTTTGCTAATATTTTGTTGAGGGTTTTTGTATCTATTTTCATCAGGGATATTGGCCTGTAATTTTATTTTCTTGTGTAGTCCTTGTTTGCTTTTGGTATCAGGGTAATACTGGCCTTGTAATGTGAGTTTGGAAGTGTTCCCTTCTCTTCTATTTTTTTA
The DNA here is from genome assembly GCA_031878705.1 of Tapirus indicus. NCBI lineage: Eukaryota > Metazoa > Chordata > Mammalia > Perissodactyla > Tapiridae > Tapirus > Tapirus indicus. The sequence goes on from CM062925.1 coordinate 48,437,913, forward strand.
TTTATCTATTCTTAATCTTGACCTGAATTTTGATTTGGGCCATAACTGAGTTAAAGGCTTTTTATTTTAAAAAATTACTTTTTAAATGATACATTTAATATGACCATAATAGGTAAGGTTTTTTAGGGGCCTAAAATACAGGATATAAACCATCATCTCAATGTAGTTTCTTTTCATGATCTGGCAACTTCAGTAAACTAATGTTGTTGTAGTACTTTGATATCTAATATAGAGAGCAAAGTCAGGGCTTTTATAATGACTAAAACAAAATTACAGTGAAAAATAGTATACAGCATGTAAATACACCTGTGATATATTGGGCCTAATTAAAGTGTTAGCAATTAATAAATACAGAAAAATTCAATTATAGGGTGCCTTTTCATTCCAAAGATTAACTTGAAGGGTTGGAATAGTGAATATTTGACAGGTTTTCTGGTTGTTTACCATTCTTTGAATGTCCTTATTTTGTTTCAGGAATTTCCATCTGCATAAGTTCTAAATCCTCAAGATAGAATCTAGAAAATTCAGTTTCTCAGTTTCCTTTGCAGCTCAGGCACAGACATTTGACCTAGGTGTAGCACACTCATCCATTTCAGAAATGAACTTGAGAAAAGAGGTTTGGCATAGAATCTATTTTGCTGGCAGGAGTAGCACCAGTGGTTGCAGAGTCAAATTACTGATTTGGAAGTGGCATTGGTGTGGTGGCAGGAGCAGATGTAGTAAAGCTGAGTTTCTGACAGCATTTGAAGTATAGCATCTTATGCTCCATGGGGGTAGGGAAATGGTAGCAGTTTCTTCTAGTGCCCCATAAGCAGCAGCATTTTTCATCATCAGATCAGTTTTGTGGTGTGGCTTTGGACATTGTTCCTGGAAGCTTAGCCTCAAGCCTTCCTGATTCTTAAGCCCTCACAACAATTCCATGAGTTAGACGAATAATCTGTTAATAAATGTCTTTTCTGCCTAATCAGTCAGAGTCAGCTTCTGTTACTTGTAACTAAGAACAACAGAAGTTGTTATCAAAAGTGAGGTACTGAATATTACACAACCTAAAATGTGAAATTAGTTGAATGGAAGGCAGAGGTAGAGGGGGGTATGATTGTCATGGGCCTGATCATTACTGCCTTTAAGCTGGTGGCCCTTGTTATGTAGTGGTGAAATGTAAGGTCACTGCCTCTTACTGTTTCTTGGGATGCAGACCAAGTACCGGCTGAGTGTACAACAATAAGGGAAACAACCAGAATATCAATGTATGCTGGTTATGTCTTCCTGCTTTGAGCAAAATATTGAAGAAAAAGATGAATGCAGATTAATTGGCCAATCGGCAAAGCAAAGGTGGAAGGAAGTACTACTTTTCTAAGGGGCACTCTTCTGTCTACCTCCTGAAGTCTAATTGATTGAGAGTCCTATACTTTAGAGCCTTGCAGGGTTGAAAATACCAATTGCTTCTATTCACTAAAACTCATCCATTTTCAGAACACACTCATCCATTTTCTACAAGCTGATTTGGGGGACTTCTGAGCTCTAACATGAAATAAGATCGATACCCCATGCCTTTCTCATTTCCAGGCAAAGATCAGATATAGGATGCATTTATTCACTGGAGCCTATAGTTTTTCATTGCTTTAAGAAATGTTAAGCTAAGGTTAAGGGGGTGGGCAGAACATGGAGGCCATTACAAAAGGACGACAAGCTTCATGCTTAAAAACTGTCAAGTTGTTTGCCTGTGGCTCCTTATACAGGGAAGTGACTGGGGGGAAAATGGATTTGAAGCTTATAAGGTTTTTGAATAAATTATGTTGCCAAGAAACCCCAAGCCTGGCTAGCTCTCTTCAACTCCTAAGGCCATCCCTGGGCCCCTGAACTAGTATCAAGAGGAAGTGGACCGTGAAATTTCAGAGCCTGAAAGAAGGGCATCTTTCCCATTATCCCCACCTCCAGATAAGGAGGATCCCCCAGAGGACAAAACCAGGAGCCTTGAAGGACAGTGGAAAGAGAGGGTCTTTGGGTCTCCCAGGAAACAGGATTAGGTGCTGCCAGATTGGCTGACTAGGGAATTTATTGCTTTGCCAAAAGCAAGGAGTCTTTGTTCTTCCTGTCCAGCAGGATTTAGGATTTGATGTGGAGCAGTGACTGCCATGTGTTTCCCATTCCAGGTTTTTATTGCTGTGTTCTGTTTATTCTTCACTCTGGTCTAATAGGTATCTACAATTTGAGCCACAGCTGGACCTAATAGAAAGGCTAGTACATTGGCCAGAGACCCTTGATTTGAATCTGGGTGAGACCTTAGGGGTCAGGTAGTAAATGGATATATTCCTGAAAAGGGAAGAAGGGTATATATTCATGGTGTATAGCCAAAAGGGTGGACTGCTTGTTGCCTCTCCAATATCCATTCTTTCTTACTAACTGAAAAATTGTGTTCAGGGTACAGTGTGCCAAGCGAAAAAAAAAGTGATTTTGCAGGCCATATGACACCTTCCTGGCCAATATAAGCAGCTGTCTACTAGATGTTGATTCCAGGAGAGCTATTGTTTTCCTGTTAAAAAGGCATAGGCCAAGGTACCACTCTTTTTGCCCCTTTCACTTCTCTCTTCCTGCCTGGAATGCACAAGTGATGCAACAGCAGTAATGAAGACAGAAACCATACATGAAGAGTAGCAGGGCAGGAAGCAAAAAGGAGCCTGAGTCCTTATTGGTATTAAGGACCTGCAGTAGCCCAGGACTGCCTTAATCTGTATTTCTTGATATGTGAGAAAATTAAATCTCTTACTTAATTAAACCACTATTTGTTGGACTTTTTGGTTAATCTGTCTTTTCTATTAGAATGTGAACTCTTTGAAGTGGAAGAGACTTTTTTTTTATTGAGATATAATTGACATATGACATATTAGTTTCAGGTGTACAACATAATGATTTGATATTTATATATATTAGTTAATATCTGTCCCCATACATAGTTACAGATTTTTTTTTTCCTCTGATAAGGATGTTTTAGATCTACTTTCTTAGGGGGCCAGCCTGGTGGCGTAGCAGTTAAGTTCACACCTTCCACTTTAGCGGCCCAGGGTTCACCATTTCAGATCCTGGGCGTGGACCTGCTCACCACTCATCAAGCCATGCTGAGGTAGTGTTCCACATAGAAGAGCTGCAGCTCTGCAACTATGATACACAACTATGTACTGGGGCTTTGGGGAGAAAAAAGAAAAAAAAAAGGAAGATTGGTAACAGATGGTAGTGCAGGGCCAATCTTCTTCCAGAAAAGAAAAATCCCTTTGGAACCACTTTAAGAGAAAAAGATGTACTCTTAGCAACTTTCAAATATGCAATACAGTATTATTAACTATAGTCACCATGCTCTACTGAAGAGACTATTACATATTCACCTCTCTATCTTCATTTCTTGATGTAATGTCCAGCATAAAATAGGTACATATATGTTTGATAAGTGAAACAATTTACTGCCTTTGTTAATGGGTTAAAACCTAAACTAAAATTTGCTCTCTGGTGAAACCTCCAAAGATTTGGTAAAAGCAGGTGAGAGATAAACAATGGTTAAATGATACTTATTTAGCTGATGTTCATTTCAGTAAGTCAGATTTACCATTTAACTCATAAGAGCATTATTTTTAGTCAGATCGGGTTTTTTTTTAATTAAATGAGAATTTCAGTTTTCCTTTTGAAGTGAATTTGTTTTAGTGATATCGTTAAAAAAATTTTTTTGGAATGATTCAAATTTACAGAAAAGATATAAGAAAAGTTGAAGGGTATGGTAATTTCCTTTACCCAGCTTCCACAAATGCTAACATTTTACCACATTTGCTTTATCATCCCTTCCTCATTTTTTCCCTGAATTTTCTGAGGATAAATTGCAGACATAATGCCTCTTTTCCCTCAAATGAGCATTTTTTAAATCATGACAGGCCACTTGGGTTTAGATCTATAGAAATACTTCAGGGTGTGTTTCTTAAAAACACTTGGATGTGTATTTCCTGAATTTACAAGAACATTCTCATATAACCACAGTATAATTATCAAAAACAGGATATTAACATTGATACAATTCTGTTACTCAAATTTTTCCATTTATCCCAACAATTTATATTATTATAAATATAATATAAAATTATATGTATATATAATTTCCTTTATAGCAGAAGAAAAAATATTCCCCTCTGGTCTAGGATCCAGTGGAGGATCACACAGATGTCATTTAGTCATCATGTTTCTTTAGTCTTCCTTAATCTGGAGCAGTTCCTCAGTCTTTCTTTATCTTTTATGACTATGATGTTTTTGAAGAGTATAGGCAAGTTATTTCATAGAATGTGGTGTAAGCATTTTTTGATCATGACAGTGCACCTGGATTCAGCTCTTCTGTAGAAAAAAAAGGAGAAATCATGTATCTCCTCAGAATTTTGTATCTTAAGAGCTTTATCCCAGTTGACCCCAACGAGATATCTTACCTAGGACTCAACATTTGCTGCTGTTGCTTAACATTGTTTCCTCAATGGGGCACTATTGGCATTTTGAACAGGATGGTTCTTCACTACACCAGACTGTCCCACACATCCCTGGCTCCTACCCACTAAGTTCCATTAGCATTCTTCAGTTGGTGTGACCACCCAAAACAAACCCCCATTGAGAACCACTGTTCTGTAAAAGTTGGAATCTTTAAATTAGGAAAGTGGTCTTGCTTTTTGTTTGGTAGGTAGTATAAACAAATTTTCCATTTGATGGTTTTCATTATCAGTAATCTGTAATCAGATGGCTGATAATATGCTTTAGCTGAATTCTGTTGTTATTTAATTATTTATATTTAATAAATTAAAAATTGTTAAGTTGGTCATAAATGTTTTTATATAATCTGAAATGAGAATCCTAACTGTCTCAATTTAAAATCAAGGACTTCACCTTGGAAGTTAATGGAAATAAAATATCCCAGGAAGATTTACCTTAAAACTCAATATTTTACTGTTACAATTTTTTTTTTGAGGAAGATTGGCCCTGAGCTAACATCTGTTGCCAATCATCCTCCTTTTTTTTCCTTTCGTTTTTTCTCCCTAAAGCCCCAGTTCATAGTTGTATGTCACAGTTGTGCATCCATCTAGTTGCTCTATGTGGCACGTGGCCTCAACATGGCTTGATGAGCGGTGCGTCAGTCCACGCCCAGGATCCAAACCGGCGAACCCCGGGCCGCCGCCAAAGCGGAGCGCGTGAACTTAACTGCTACGCCACCGGGCCGCCCGTACTGTTATAAATTTTAAGGGGAAATGAGTGTATTTGCATTGTATTTTAATAGTAAAGATGTTTATTATTCTTGTTTTGTTTTTCTTTCAGAATTGGTCCCTAGGAAAGACCTTCTTGTAGAAAATGTGCCATATTGTGATGCACCAACTCAGAAGCAATGAATTTTCTAGGATAAAATCAAGTCTTTGTACTTTTTAATTTTAAAATATAAAACTCTGGCAAAAGTCTTGGAAATGCAGATATTTTTCTCTAAACTGGCATATTGAAAATGAGTGAATTAAAGCATAGTTTTATAATTAAATTTCAAGTTAAAGGGACATTGCCAAAAACTGCAGAACATAGTTAAGTATTTCTTAAGAACATTAGATAGGAAGACATTTCATTTTCATTGAAAATCAAACTTTATAAACCGAAATAAATGCTTAGGGAGGTACGTCATATTTACTTCTCTTTGACCTTGGTGAATATTTTAGTCTTACCATAGCTATTTGAGAATGCAGTGTTTTGACAAATTGGTGGGTTTTCCTCCCATGTGAAATGAAACTATTAGATTTAAATTATTAGATTAAATTGATGTTTAGTTCCCAAAACGTTAAATTGGTTAAAAAATCGCATCGTGTGCCAGCTCTCCACAGAAGGTGGCCTTTGTTTCCTAAAGCATTGAAATTATTTCTGTAGCTAACAAATAATTATATAGTTTCCTTTTAGAGATAGGTAGTATCTCTGTGTTCCTATAAAGACAAATTTTAACCAGTTTTCTGAAGATAGATGCATAAAATATCAAAATCACCTAGGATCGCTGTGGAATAAAGACACCCTAATTTTTTTAGGAAATAGTGGCCTTGACGAAACTATATAATATAGCCTTAGTAGAATTTGCTGTACTTATACCACAGCTAGATTTTATAGTGAAAATGGCAGCATTCTCTTCATTTTAATCAATAAAACTTAAATGGCTTTTCTTCTACGTGTTCCATCCCTGACAAGATTGGCAGTATCACAAAACAGCTTGGCATTCTACCTTCTAATGGTAGGAACTGTAAAATTGTATTTAATATTCTTGTTTTTCTTTTATCTGTGCATCTTTACCATTCTGTTTTTTCAGTGAACAGTGTATTCTCTCTGATCTCCCTGTTCACTGATTAATTCTCCGTTTGATGATGACACAGTGTTTTTAATTTTTACGTGATTCTCAATGCAAGCTTTGTTTGTTGGCAAAACATACTGGTACTGGATATAAAATGTCATATTTAAAAATAATTTAATTTTAGGAGATCAAAAAATTATCAAAATTATTTAAGGTAGTACACTTAACATTAAACCAGAGACTACCCGTAATGCCTTCTAATATTTTTGAGAAGATTAGTTAGTAGTCTATGAAATGGATTATACATGTCAAAGATTTGCTACATAATTTTTCATCTCCCGTGTATATTTCTTATTATGTATGTAAAATTATACCTACATAAAAATAAAAGTTTTAAATTTGAAATTTCTCCTTATAAGAGAATGCTGAAAGTTGTCACAACACCATCAAAGGTAAATTCTCTGACTTATTATTATTTCAGTAAGTGTTGATATATATTTTGAGGAAAGTTGGCTGACATAGTTTAAATTTAATATATGTTTTAATTGTTTCAGTATTATTGAACATTTTTAGATGTTCCTAGCTTTTTTCTTTAACCTGAATTCCCTTGATTCATTCTTCACTTACGTTAATTTGAATATCTCATCAGATTCCTTTTTTTTTTTTTACAAACTAATTATCATTAGGAGCAATAGAGATTAATAATACACATGTTACAAAAAAATTTTTAAACTAATAATTCACATGTTTATTTTATTAAAGATAATGGCTTAGAGATGTTCTTAACAGATATATTATACTTTCATGCCTTAAGACTACGCAATAAAGTTCCTGTGTAAGGTATCAACATATCGACAATAGGCTTCACTATCACAAAATTTTGAAAGATTTGGTACCCTATCTTTATATAGCATATATTTGTATTTCAAGTTAATTTTAACTAATTATTTAATAGTTTCATTTGATCATTTAAAATAATTTATGAGTTCTTGGCTTGTTGCTGAACAAAGGTTGAGAGTCAGTATTCTAGAGAGTAAACTACTATATCTGTATAGGGTTTATTTTGTAAGCCATTTATAAAATTTTGAGAATGATGATTATCCAAGTACCTAACTTCTCTCTGGTATAATGTTAAATTTAATTAAATCTTTTTTATTTAGTTATGTAAAAAAAAAAAAAACTTCCCATGTTCCCACAGAAAGTTGCCCACATCTCACATTTCACTGTGACTATTGAAATCTAGTGAAAGTGGGTGGTACAAATTCTAATTGCAGATATCTAGGCTCAGGCCCAGCAGAACTTTGTAAAACTATCTTTTGGCAGAAGTTAGAAAGGGCGTATGGCAGGAGAATCAGATTTGGCAAGCATGTGTAGGGAAGAAGCCTTCACTGAAGATTTGAAGCTAGGGGGAATTTGACAGATAGTTTGCATAACATCTAATTCAGAATATTAAAATTAAGACTTGAGTCAAATTGTATTAAGTTGGTGCTTATTTTGCCTGCAGTTGAATTTCTTAACATCAATCCAGTGTCCAAAAGCACCTGGTAATGAGAATAGGTGGAATTTCTATGCTCATTGACAAAACAAATCATTTAACTGTAAACAAAACCAAAGGTAACAAATGAAAATTCCAGTTCTTAAGCAGAGTTTTCTAAAGCAAAGATAGATGAATACAAAATTAGTATAACTTTACTATTTACCAGCTGTAACCCATCAGAAATGAAATGGAGAAAAGATCTTGTTTATAATAGCGAACAAAACTATAAAATAAGAATAGCTTTTTTAAAAACTGTGAAACTTAAAAATGAAAGACATACTATGTCCTTAGAAGGGACAATTGAAAATTGTGGAGATGACAGTTCTTTAAAATGTAGTCTATCAAAATCCCAACAGATTGACAGATATGTCTACATAAAAATATAAAACTTCTGTATTCTGTGAAAGCTACTGTAAATAAAGTTTAGAGAAAATATTTGCTACCTGTGTAGTGATTAAAATAATTAAGGTGCTTCTGTGACTCAATTGGCAAAAGATAACTCAATGGAAAAATGGGCAAATTATATAAATAAGTTCACAAAAGAAGAAATACTAAGCCTGTCTATGTAAAAAATGAAACTTATTTTTATCAAATTTGCAAAAGTTAAAAAACTGATCATGTCCAACATATGTAAAGGTGGTAACAGTGTGAGGAAATGAGCACTTGCGTATATTTCAGAAAGCAATCTAAGTTATATGGCCTTTTTGAAAGAAAAGTTGACTTTATTAAATTTAAAATAAGCATACTATTCAGTCTATATCTCAAAGGCTGACAAGAATACTAATAAATGTACACTCAGATATATGTACAGAAATTTCTGTAGCATTTTTTGTAATTTTAAAAATTTGAAAACAGCCTAAATTTCCCAATTTAGGGGAACAATTAAAGAAAATGTGGCTCATCTGTACTCTGGGATATTATGCAGGAGTTGAAAAGAATGATTCAAAATATATATATTGTCAAGTGAAGAAGCAAGTCACAGAATATATGTTCTCTATGAATCCACTTACATACAAAAGAACTGTTTTTGCACACATATATGCATATATATGTACAAATGTATAGAAATAATACATGCTAAGTGTTAGTGGTTAGGGAGGAAAATGAGATTTGGGAAGGGGACTGGTAGATTAAGGACTTTTATTCTGATAACTTAAGCATGTTTAAATATTGTTAACAGTATATCAACATATAATTTTTAGAGGACAATACCTAAGCTACTAGTGATTTTTTATTTAAAATTTTTAATTATGCAATATTTCAAATATTAGAAATAGTACATATCACTCATGAACCTAATTCTCACATTTGACAGATGTTACATTTTGCCATATTTGTTTAAAGATCTCCTTCCTTTTAAGTCCTAAAATCTTATAAAGCTAAAGTCCCACCTCCATTTTCATTCCCCTTTCTCACTTCAGGGATAATCACTGTTTTATAAGTGCCCATCAAGGGACGAATGGATAGAGAAGATATGGTATATATATATATATACAATGGAATACTACTCAGCCATAAGAAATGATGAAATCCAGCCATTTGTGACAACATGGATGGACATTGAGGGTATTATGCTAAGCAAAATAAGTCAGAGGGAGAAGGGCAAAAACCATATGCTCTCACTCATAAGTAGAAGATGAAAACAACAACAAACAAACACATAGAGACAGAGATTGGATTGGTGGTTACCAGAGGGAAAGAGGGCAGGGAGGAGGGTGAGAGGGATGATTAGGCACATGTGTGGTGATAGATTGTAACTAGTGTTTGGGTGGTGAACATGATGTAATCTATGCAGAAATAGAAGTATGATGATGTACACCTGAAATTTATACACTTATAAACCAATGTTACTGTAATAAAAAATAAAATTTAAAAAAAACTAATGTCTTCTAATATGTGACTTGTCTTTTATGATAAACCTGTAATATGGGAGTTTATTTTAGTGTATCCATTTTTAAAAATCTTTTTTGTTTGTTAATTTAGCTTTTGTTAATTTTTAAGAAATTCTTTTCTACTCCAAAGTCATAAAAATGTTCTAATACATTTTCCTCTGAATGTTGAAGTTTTGCTTTTATTTTCAGGCCTTTACACCTTCTAGAATTTATTTTTGTTTATGATATGAGAGAGGGATCTAATTATATCTTTTTTGAATAGGAAAACAATTTGCCTCAGCATCATTTATTGAATAGCCCATCCTTTTTCTGATTACATGTAAAGCAACTTTGATCATCTCCCAAGTTACTATATATTGGAGTCAGTCTAACCCTCTTAGCTGTTCAAGGACTTTGCTCCTGCAATTATCCCTCTCTTCTGCTAAATCTTTTTTTCCCTCTCTCTGCTAGATTATTCTCAGCAGCATTCACCATTCTGAAATATTTTCCATCTTAAAAAAGAAAACTTTCTCAAGTGACATCAGCATCATGGTGGAGTGAGCTTTTCCCCTAAACTCTCCCCCACTGAGATACAACAAAAAGGTCATCCATACATCAATGGAGGTTTTTCAAACTACATATAGGATTTCTGGGAGACCCACACAGCCTTACATCTGACGGCAGGGTTGCTGGAAACCCTAGGGGAAGAGGCAGCAGGTAAGGAAGGCTCCCCTCCTTCCCCAATGGCAGTGGCCCTGAGACTGAGAACATGTGGCTCTCGGAGAGGAGGGGGAGGGGTGGCCCTTGGCAGGTAAACCTTCACTCTCTAAGTTCCCACAGAATGTGGAACCCCCACATAGAAGGAACGGAACAGTGGTGGGGGTGTCCTCACCAAACACTCCAGAAGAGCACATAATGAGGGATAACAAGAAGCCCCTGGAAACAGGGAGGTGAAAGTGAGTTCCACTCCCCCTCCCTTGGCATCCGACCCCAGAAGTGCTGCAGTCTTACAGAGGCACACAGGAACTCAACCCAGTGGAGATCCAGCCCCATGCCCAAGCCCAGCAGCATTAGGAACCCACCCCCGTGGTGTTTCAGCCTGGCAGCCGGCCTGGGACACCCACCCCCATGGAGTTAAAGCCCCACCGCCAGTGTGCGACACCTGGGTGCCCAAGCCCAGCAGGATGTGGCACCTGCCTCTGCAGGTTTCAGCCCAGTGCCGGTGGGTGACACCTGCCCCCATGGAGTTAAAACCCCATCGCCAGTGCATGACACCCGGGCGCCCAAGCCCAGTGGTGCTGTAGCCTGGCAGAGGCACACAGGGATCCAACCAACTGGAGATCCAGCTCAGCGGCCAGCACGTGACACACCACCCCCGTGGAGCTCCAGCCCAGCCACAGCATGAGCCCAGCTGCACTTCAGTCAGGCCAGAACACCTGCACATCTTAGAGGTTTCGGAGCACACAGTTATTGACCCCCACCTAGTGGAGGCTAGTGGAATCTACGTCCAGACATCTTCAAGATGAGGAAAAATAAAAACAAACCCTCAAGCACTCTGCAAAAATACATTAAATCTCCACTCCAGAAGGAAAATGATAAGCATCCAGAAATCAATCCGGAATACACAGAAATTTCTAACCTAAATGATAGAGAATTCAAAATAGTTATCATAAAAAAACTCGATGAATTACAAGAAAATACAGATAGACAATTAAGGAAATTAGGAGCTCCTTCACAAAGGAGATTGAAACCATAAAGAGAAACCAATCAGAATTGTTGGAGATGAAAAACACAATGGAGAAGATAAAGGAAAATCTGGAATCTTTAAAGAACAGAGCTGACAATATGGAGGAAAGAATTAGTTCTATTGAAGATAGCAATGTAGAAAGGCTTCAGATGGAGGAGGAGACAGAGCTAAGACTAAAAAGAAATGAAGAAAATCTCCAAGAAATATGTGACTCAATTAAGAAATGCAACTTACAAATTATAGGTATCCCAGAGGGAGAAGAGAGGGAAAAAGGAGGAGAGAGCTTGTTCAAAGAAATGATAGCTGAGAATTTCCCAAACCTAGGGAAGGAGCAGGAAATACAAGTGAATGAAATCAATAGATCTCCTAAACATATCAACAAAAAAAGGCCATCCCCAAGGCACATTGTAGTAAAACTGGCCAAAGTTAATAGCAAAGAAAGAATATTAAGGGCAGCAAGAGAAAAAGAGATAACTTACGAATGAATTCCAATCAGGCTCTCAGCAGATTTTTCATCAGAAACTCTATAGGCCAGGAGAGTGGAATGATATATTCAAAATTCTGAAAGATAAAATATCTGAAAGTGAAAATAAGATAAAAATTCTGAAAATGAAAATATCCTTCAGATATGATGGAGAAATCATAACTATCCCAGATAAACAAACTTTAAGGGAGTTCATTGCCACAAGCACCCCACTGCAAGAAATTCTCAAGAAGGCCCTCATACCTGAAAAAAAAAGAGAAAGGGGATGCAAAGCTTTGAGCAAGGAGAAAATAGGTAGACAAAAATCAGATAAATTGCAGCTCTCTACCAGAATAGGTCAGCAAACGCTCACTTATGACATCAAAGATCAAGGGAAGGAAAACACCAAAAATAAACATAACCTCATCACTATAAACACAAAATCACACACAAGATGGAATAAGTTGTCACAACAAAAACTTAGAAGGGGAAGAAGAAAGGGATGGAATCAACTTAGTCTAAGGAAATAAGAGGACACCAGAAAAAGGACTATCTCATCTATAGGAATTTTTATACAAACCTCATGGTAACCACTAAACTAATATTCAGAGGAGAGACACATATGATAAATAAAGAGAAAACTAAGAAAACCATCATACAGAACTACCAAACTGAATTGGTAGTCTGAATCACATGAGACAAGAAACAAAGAAAATGCAAAAGATCTGGAAAATAAGCAATAAAGTACAACACTAAGCCCACATATATCAATAATCACTCTAAATGTAAATGGATTGAATTCTCCAATCAAAAGACACCAAGTAGTGGGCTGGATTAAAAAACAAAATCCAACAATATGCTGCCTCCAGGAAACACATCTCAGCTCTAAAGACAAGCACAGGCTCAGAGTAAAAGGATGGAAGACAATACTCCAAGCTAATGGCAAACAAAAAAAAGCAGGTGTGGCCATACTTATATCAGACAAAGTAGGCTTCAAGATAAAAAGAGTAACAAGAGACAAAGAGGGGCATTATGTAATGTTAAAAGGGACACTCCACCAAGAAGAAGTAACACTTATAAATATATATGCACCCAACACAGGAGCACCAAAGTACATAAGGCAACTATTAACAAACCTAGAAGGAGATATCAACAACAACACGATAGTAGGGGACCATAACACCCCCCTCACATCAATGGATAGATTGTCAAGACAAAAAGTCAATAAGGAAATAGCAGACTTAAATGAAAAACTAGATGAGATGGACTCAACAGAAATATACAGAGCACTCCACCCAAAAACAGCAGATTACACATTTTTTCTCAAGTGCAAGTGGAACATTCTCAAGGATAGGCCATATCTTGGGAAACAAGGCAAGCCTCTATAAATTTAACATTGAAATTATAACAAGCATCTTTTCCAAGCATAAGGCTATGAAACTAGAAATCAACTACAAGGAAAAAACTGAGAAAGTGACAAAGATGTGGAGATTAAACAACAAGGTACTGAACAACCAATGGATCATTGATAAGGTTAAAGGAGAAATTTAAAAATATCTGGAGACAAACAAAAATGAAAATACACCATACCAACTCATATGGGATGCAGCAAAAGAAGTCCTGAGAGGGAAACTCACAGCAATACAGACCCACCTCAACAAACAAGAAAAATCCTAAATAAGCAACCTTATACATGTAACAGAACTAGAAAAAGAACAACAAATAAAGCCCAAATACAGGAGAAGGAGGGAAATAATAAAAATTAGAGCAGAAATAAACAATTGAAACAAAAAAAGCAGTAGAAAGGATCAGTGAAAGAAAGAGTTGGTTCTTTGAGAAGATAAAATTGACAAACCCTTAGCTAGACTCACACAAAATAAAGAGAGAAGGCTCAAATAAATAAAATTAGTAATGAAAGGGAGCAATTACAACAGATACCACAGAAATACAAAAGATTATAAGAGAATACTATGAAAAACTATATGCCAACAAATTGGACAATCTAGTAGAATGGATAAATTCCTAGACTCATACAACCTACCAAAACTGAATCAAGAAGAAATAGAGAATCTGAATAGACCAATCACAAGTAAAGAGATTGAAATGGTAATCAAAAACCTCCCCAAAAAGAAAAGTCCAGAACCAGATGACTTCTCTGGAGAATTTTACCAGACATTCAAAGACGACAATATCTATCCTTCTCAAACTTTTCCAAAAAATATAGGAAGATGGAACACTTCCTAATGCATTCTATGAGGCCAACATCACCCTGATACCAAAGCCAGACAAGGACAGTACAAAAAAGAAAAACTACAGGCCAATATCGCTAATGAACATAGATGCAAAAATTCTCAACAAAATATTGGCAAACCAAATACAGCAATACATCAAAAAGATCATACACCATGATCAAGTGGGATTTATACCTGGAACACAGGGATGGTTCACCATCCACAAATCAATCAACATGATATGGCACATTAACAAAATGAAGGAAAAAAACCACATGATCATCTCAATTGATGCAGAGAAGGCATTTGACAAAGTCCAACATCCATTTGTGATAAAAACTCTGAACAAAATGAGTATAGAAGGAAAGTACCTCAACATAATAAAGGTCATATATGAGAAACCCACAGCCAACATCATACTCAACAGGGAAAAACTGAAAGCTATTCCTCTGAGAACAGGAACAAGACAAGGGTGCCCACTCTCACCACTCTTATTCAACATAGTACTGGAGATTTGGGCAATTAGGCAAGAAAAAGGAATAAAAGCACTCCCAATAGGCAACAAAGAAGTGAAACTCTCACTATTTGCAGACGACATGATCTTATACATAGAAAACCCTAAAGAATCCATTGGAAAACTATTAGAAATAATCAAAAACTGCACTAAAGTTGCAGGGTATAAAATCAACTTACAAAAATCAGTTGCATTTCTATATGCCAAGAATGAACCAAAAGAAAGAGAACTCAGAAAGACAATCCCGTTTACAATCACAACAAAACAAATAAAATATCTGGAAGTAAATTTAACCAAGGAGGTGAAAAACTTATATAATGAAAACTATAAGACACTATGGAAAGAAATCGATGAAGACATAATGTAATGGAAAAATATCCCATGCACATGGATTGGAAGAATAAACATAGTTAAAATGTCCATACTACCTAAAGCAATCTACAGATTCAATGCAATTCCAATCAGAATCCCAATGACATTCTTCATGGAAATAGAACAAAGAATCCTAAAATTCATATGGGCAACAAAAGACACTGAATAGGTAAAGCAATCCTGAGATAAAAGAACAAAGCCAGAGGCATCACAATCCCTGACTTCAAAATATACTACAGAGCCATAGTAATGAAAACAGCATGGCACTGGTACAAAAATAGACACACAGATCAATGGAACAGAATTGAAAGTCCAGAAATAAAACCACACATCTATGGACAACTAATCTTTGACACAGGAGCAAGGTACATACGATGGAGAAAGGAAAGTCTCTTCAATAAATGGTGCTGGGAAAATTGGACAGCAACATGCAAAAGAATGAAAGTAGACCATTTTCTGTTGCCATACACAAAAATTAACTCAAAATGGGTCAAAGACCTGAAACTATAAAACTCCTGGAAGAAAATATAGGCAGTACACTACTTGACATCGGTCATAAAGGGATATTTTCTGATTCCATGTCTACTTGGACAAGGGAAACAAAAGAAAAAAATAAAAGAGGACTTCATCAGACTACAGACCTTCTACAAGGCAAATGAATCCAGGATCAAAATGAATAGACAACCCACTAGCTGGGAGAAAATATTTGTAAATCATATATCCAACAAGGGGTTAATCTCCATAATATATAAAGAACTCACACAACGGAACAACAAAAAAACAAGCAACCCAATGAAAAAATGGGCAGAGGATATGAACAGACATTTTTCCAAGGAAGATATACGGAAGGTCAACAGGCACATAAGAAGATGTTCAACGTCACTAATCATCAGGGAAATGCAAATCAAAACTACACTAAGATATCACCTTACACCTGTTAGATTGGCCATAATCACCAAGACAAAAAACAACAAATGTTGGAGTGGTTGTGGAGAAACAGGATCCCTAATCCACTGCTGGTGGGAATGCAAGCTGGTGCAACCTCTATGGTAAACTGTATGGAGATTCCTCAAAAAAATTAAAAATAGAAATACCTTATGAGACTGAAATCAACAATCCCAAGAGGCTTATGCACCCCTATGTTCATTGCAGCATTGTTCACTATAGCCAAGAAGTGGAAGGAACCCAAGTGTCCCTCGAGCAATGATTGGATAAAGAATATGGTGTGTATATATACAATGGAATACTACTCAGCCATAAAAAAGACAGAATTGTCCAATTCGCAACAATGTGGATAGTCCTGGAGAGTATTATGTTAAGTGAAATAAGTCAGAGAAAGACAAACACTGCATGATTTCACTCATATGTGGAGTACAAAGTAACACACAGTCAGAGGGAACTGTTTGGTGGTTACCAGGGGCAAGGGGGAAGGGGGTTGGGCACAAGGGGTGAAGGATAGCATTTATATGGTGATTGACAAACAATAATGTACAACTAAAATTTCACAATGTTATAAGCTATTAAGACATCAATTTAAAAAAAAAAACTTTCTTGACCCGCCCCCAGCCCTGCCCTCGAGGTTCAGTACCATTTCTCTGTTCTTCTTTGTTCTAAGAGGTTTCTGTACTTACTGCCTCCACTTTTCTTCCCGTTCTGTCTTGTACAGACCCCAATCAAGATCTAATCCCAACCATTCCACTGAAACCCTTCTTGTCCCTGTTACTAGTGACCTCCACTTGGTAAGTCCAAGGTCAATTCTTAGTTCTCATTTTATTCACCCTCTCAGTAACAGTTGGCATAATTGATCATTCCCTCTTTTTCGAATGGACACCTAGACTCTCATTTAATGTGAGTAGGATACAGCCATATGAACCAAAGTAACAAAAATACCTGCCTCATCTTCTGTGTGTCTTTTTAGATCCACTCTCAGCCATTCTCAACCCTGCTCTCAGCCTTCTCTGGGAAGACTGACCTGTATGAACCAGCTTAAGTGTCTCCTGTACCCTCTGACTGTTGGTTGGTTCAGCCAATGGGGAAACCTGACTGGAGATCAGAAGGAGGGAAGAGAGTGAAGACAGGTATTTATTTTCCCAGCTCTATTCCTAAGAAGTTACCTCAGGCTGGCAGTATCCCTCAATCAGCATTTCTTTCAAGATGACCTCTGTACAATTCTTTCCTTCTAGTTTAGGTAAGAGCATCCCTCCCCTTCTCAAGCCTGGGGTAGCAACAACTTATCTGCTACTATCCATGTAGGCTTACCTACACCCACAGTTTTGTAACCAGTCCTTTTGTAGATAAATCTTCCTCAAACTACTGTATTTTAAATACATCATCTATTTCCTGTTGAGACTCAATAATTCACTGCCCTTGGGGAGCTTACTTTCTGGAGGTGAGAGACAGACAATAAACAAAATTAGAAAGTAAATTAGAAGGTGATAAGTAATGTGGAGAAAGATAAGGCAGGAAAGTGAGATAGGGAAACTAGGAAGAACAGGGTATTGCAATTTTAAACACTGTGATCAGGGAAGGTCTCATTTAGAAAGTGATAGTTGAGGACGTCAGCATCATGGCGGAGTGAGATTCCTTCTTTGAATCTCTGCCCCCTACAACACAACGAAAACATCATTCACATTCCAACAGAGCTCAATCAAACACTACGAAGGAGTTCTAAGAAACCCCTGCTGCCATACATCAGACAGTGGAGGCGCAGGAAGCCCAAAAGGACGGGAGGAGAGGTAAGAAGTTGTACTCTCTCTCCCCAATCAATCGGCAAAGACAGCGCGGTTCGCAGACAGAGGGGGGAGGGGCGGCCCACAGCGGGGAAAACTATCGCCATCCAGGTGCTCTCACAGACTGTCACGAGATCCCCACTGGGAAGTGACGACAGACTGTTTAGGGGGTGTAGGAAACACCCTAAGAGAGCCAGAAAGGAAACCCCCGGGTCAAGCAGGAGAAAGAGAGGACCCCTCCCCCCACACACCCGGCGTTTCAGCATAATCCCTCTGGAGGCTGCAGCCGCCTCAGAGCAAACCGCTCGCGATCTCCATCCAGTGGCAGCAGGGGGAAACTGCAGGACCAACTTTATCATGAGGGGAAAAAATAAAGCCATCCCCGTCAGATCCTTGCGACAATTTGTCAGGGCTACAGACCAAAAGGAAAATGACAAACACCCAGAAACCAACCCTGAAGGCACAGAATTTGATAACCTGAATGAGAGAGAATTCAAAATAGCTATCATAAACAAACTCAACAAAATACAAGAGAACACACAGAAACAAATCAACGACTTCAGGGATTTTGTCACAAAAGAGATTGAAACCATAAAGAAAAACCAATCAGAATTATTGGAGGTGAAAAACAAAATCAACAAGATAGTGGAAAAAATGGAGTCTTTAAAGAGCAGAACTGACAATATGGAGGAACGAATTAGCACTATTGAGGATAGCCACGCAGAAATGCTCCTCGTAGAGGAGGAGAGAGAGCTAAGACTAAAAAGAAATGAAGAAATTCTTCAAGAAATATCAGACTCAATGAGGAAAAGCAACATAAGGATAATAGGTATTCCAGAAGGAGAAGAAAGAGAAAAAGGAGCAGAGAGTTTGTTCAAAGAAATAATAGCTGAGAACTTCCCCAACCTAGGGAACGAGAGGGAAATAACAGTGAATGAAATCAATAGATCACCTCAATATATAAACAGGAATAAAAAATCATCTTGCCACATAGTAGCAAACTTGAAAAATACCCGTGACAAGGAAATAATATTGAAGGCAGCTAAACAAAAAAAACAAAATAACATACAAAGGAAACCCCATCAGGCTCTCAGCTAATTTCTCGACAGAAATTCTACAGGCTAGGAGAGACTGGAATGATATAGTCAAAATCATGAAAGACAAAAACCTTCAGCCGAGAATACTTTATCCAGCAAAAATATCCTTCAAATACGATGGAGAAACAATAACTCTCCCTGATAAACAAAAGCTAAGAGAGTTCGTCACCACAAGACCCCCACTACAAGAAATGCTCAAGAAGGCCCTTAGGCCTGAAAAAAAACAAATGAGAAAGGGGATACAAAGATTTCAGCAAGGACAAAAGCAAGCAGACTAAACCAGAACAAACTACAGTTGGATAACATCAAAAATTAATTCAAGCTCATCACTGGAAACACACATTCATGACACAATCTGGAATAAAGAGATAACAAATAAAGAGGTAAGGATTGAATCGACCCAGCCTCAGGAAAAAGGAGGCATCCGAAAATGTACTTTCTTATCCAGGAGATCGCTTATATAAACCTCACGGTAACCACTAAACAAATAACCAGAAGAGAACCACACATGACAAATAAAGAGAAAACCAAGAGAATGAGCATGCAGAAATACCAAATTGAATTTGCAGTCTGAAACACAAGGGACAAGACACGAAGGAAATACAAAAGAACCAGAAAATGAACAATAAAATAGCAACATTAAACCCTCATATATCAATAATCACTCTAAATGTAAATGGATTGAATTCTTCAATCAAAAGACACAGAGTGGCAGGATGGATTAAAACCAAGATCCAACAATCTGCTGCCTCCAGGAAACACATCTCAGCTCTAAAGACAAACACAGACTCAAAATAAAAGGATGGAAAACAATACTCCAAGCTAATGGCAAACAAAAGAAAGCAGGAGTAGCCATACTTATATCAGACAACGTAGACTTCAAGATAAAAAAGGTAATGAGAGACAAAGAAGGGCAATATATAATGATAAAAGGGACACTTCACCAAGAAGACATAACACTTATAAATATCTATGCACCCAACACAGGAGCACCAAAGTACATAAAACAACTGCTAAAAAACCTTAAAGGAGATATTAACAGTAACACAATAATAGTAGGGGATCTTAACACCCCCCTTACATCAATAGAGAGATCATCCAGACAAAAAGTCAATAAGGAAATAATGGACTTAAACGAAAAACTAGACGCAATGGACTTAATAGATATATACAGAGCACTCCACCCAAAAAAAGCAGAGTACACATTCTTCTTAAGTGCACATGGAACATTCTCAAGGATAGACCATATATTAGGAAACAAGGCAAACCTCTATAAATTTAAGAAGATTGAAATCATTACAAGCATCTTTTTGGATCATAATGCTGTGAAACTAGAAATCAACGGCAAGGAAAAAACTAGGAAAGGGACAAAGATGTGGAGACTAAACAACATGCTACTGAACAAACAATGGGTCATTGATGAAATTAAAGGAGAAATCAAAAGCTATCTGGAGACAAATGAAAAGGAAAATACACCATACCAACTCATATGGGATGCAGCAAAAGCAGTCCTGAGGGAAATTCATAGCAATACAAGCTTACCTTAACAAACAAGAAAAATCCCAAATAAATAACCTTAAATTGCACCTAACAGAATTGGAAAAAGAAGAACAGACAAAGCCCCGAATCAGCAGAAGGAGGGAAATAATAAAAATCAGAGCAGAAATAAATGAAATTGAAACCAAAAAAAAACAGTAGAAAGGATCAATGAAACAAAGAGCTGGTTCTTTGAGAAGATAAATAAAATTGACAAACCCTTAGCCAGACTCACTAAGAAAAAAAGGGAGAAGACTCAAATAAATAAAATTAGAAATGGAAGAGGAGAAATTACAACAGACACCACAGAAATACAAGGGATTATTAGGGAATACTATGAAAAACTTTACGCCAACAAATTGGACAACCTAAAGGAAATGGACAAATTCTTGGAAGCGTACAACCTCCCAAAACTGAATCAAGAAGAAATAGAGAATCTGAATAGACCAATCACAAGTAAAGAGATTGAAACAGTAATCAAAAACCTCCCAAAAAATAAAAGCCCAGGACCAGATGGCTTCCCTGGAGAATTTTATCAAACGTTCAAAGAAGATTTAGCACCTATCCTTCTCAAACTATTCCAAAAAATAGAGGAAGATGGAATACTTCCCAACACATTCCATGAGGCTGACATCATCCTGATACCAAAGCCAGACAAGGACAATACAAAGAAGGAAAACTACAGGCCAATATCACTGATGAACATAGACGCAAAAATCCTCAACAAAATATTGGCAAACCGAATACAGCAATACATCAAAAAGATTATACAGCATGATCAAGTGGGATTTATACCAGGGACACAGGGATGGTTCAACATCCACAAATCAATCAATGTGATACACCACATTAACAAAATGAAGAATAAAAACCACATGATCATCTCAATCGATGCAGAGAAGGCATTCGACAAGATCCAGCATCCATTTATGATAAAAACTCTCAACAAAATGGGTATAGAAGGAAAGTACCTCAACATAATAAGGGCCATATATGACAAACCTACAGCAAACATCCTACTCAATGGGGAAAAACTGAAAGCCATTCCTTTGAGGACAGGAACAAGACAAGGGTGCCCACTCTCACCGCTCTTATTCAACATAGTACTGGAAGTTCTGGCCAGAGCAATTAGGCAAGAAAAAGGAATAAAAGGATTCCAAATAGGCAATGAAGAAGTGAAACTCTCACTATTTGCAGATGACATGATCTTATACATAGAAAACCCCCAAAAATCCATCGGAAAACTACTAGAAACAATCAACAACTACAGTAAAGTGGCAGGGTATAAAATCAACTTACAAAAATCAATTGCATTTCTATACACTAACGATGAAACAACAGAAAGAGAACTCAAAAAGACAATCCCATTTACAATTGCAACAAAGAGAATAAAATATCTGGGAATAAATTTAACCAAGGAGGTCAAAGACCTATACAATGAAAACTATAAGACACTATTGAAAGAAATCGAGGAGGACATAAAGAAATGGAAAAATATTCCATGCACATGGATTGGAAGAATAAATATAGTTAAAATGTCCATTCTACCTAAAGCAATCTACAGATTCAATGCAATCCCAATCAGAATCCCAATGTCATTCTTCACGGAAATAGAACAAAAACTACTGAAATTCGTATGGGGCAACAAAAGAGCCCGAATAGCTAAAGCAATTCTGAAAAAAAAGAACAAAGCTGGAGGCATCACAATCCCTGATTTCAAAATATACTATAAAGCTACAGTAATCAAAACAGCATGGTACTGGTACAAGAATAGACACACAGATCAATGGAACAGAATTGAAAGCCCAGAAATAAAACCACACACCTATGGACAGCTAATCTTCGACAAAGGAGCAAAGAACATACAATGGAGAGAGAGAAGTCTCTTCAATAAATGGTGCTGGGAAAATTGGACAGCCACATGCAAAAGAATGAAAGTAGACCATCTCCTATCGCCATATACAAAAATCAATTCAAAATGGATCAAAGACCTGAAACTATAAAACTCCTGGAAGAAAATATAGGCAGTACACTAATTGAGATTGGACATAAAGGGATCCTTTCAGATTCCATGTCTACCCAGACAAGGGAAACAAAAGAAAAAATAAACAAGTGGGACCTCATCAGACTAAAGAGCTTCCACAAGGCAAATGAAACCAGGATCAAAATGAATAAACAACCCACCAGCTGGGAGAAAATATTTGCAAATCGTTTGTCCAACAAGGGATTAATCTCAGTAATATATAAAGATCTCATACAACTGAGCAACAAAAAAACAAACAACCTGATCAAAAAATGGGCAGAGGATATGAACAGACATTTTTCCAAGGAAGAGATACAGATGGCCAATAGACACATGAAAAGATGTTCAACATCACTAATCATCAGGGAAATGCAAATCAAAACTACACTAAGATATCACCTTACACCCATTAGAATGGCTATAATCACAAAGACAAATAACAACAAATGCTGGAGAGGTTGTGGAGAAACGGAGACCCTCATTCACTGCTGGTGGGAATGCAAACTGGTGCAGCCTCTATGGAAAACAGTATGGAGAGTCCTCAAAAAATTAAAAATAGAAATACCGTATGATCCAGCAATCCCACTCTTGGGCATCTACCCAATGGACATGAAATCAACCATCACAAGAGGCGTATGCACCCCTATGTTCATTGCAGCATTATTCACTATAGCCAAGAAGTGGAAGCAACCCGTGTCCCTCGACTGATGATTGGTTAAAGAAGATGTGGTATATACATACAATGGAATACTACTCAGCCATAAGAAAAGACACAATTGTCCCATTTGCAACAACATGGAAGGACCTAGAGGGTATTATGTTAAGTGAAATAAGCCAGAGAGAGAAGGACAGACACTGCATGAACTCACTCATATATGGAATATAAATGAATACATGGACAGAGAGAACTGATTGGTGGTTACCAAGGGGAAGGGGGGTGGGGGGGGCACAAGGGGTGAAGGGTTACATCCACAAGGTGATGGACAAACAAAAATGTACAACTAAAACCCCACAGTGTTATAAACTATTAAGACATCAATAAAAAAAATGGTAAAAAAAATAAATAAATAAAAACAGTAGCCCATAAAAAAAAAAAAAAGAAAGTGATAGTTGAGCAAAGACAAGGCTGTGAGGGATGTGGCCATGCAGGTATCTAAGGGAAGAGCTCTCCAAGCAGAGCAAACTGCTAGTGCAATGTTCCTGAGACAGGTTCATGCCTGCTATGTTTGAGGAGAACCAAGTGACAGGAGTGAAGTGACTTATGGGGAGAGTAGTAGGAGATGAAGTCATAGAAATGATATGGTAGAGGGAGGTGGGGAGTGAATGCCAGGTTATGTAGGGTATTACAAGGACTGTGGTTTTTACTCTTAATAAAATGCAGAGCCATTTGATGGTTTTGAGAAGAGGAGTGATATGAGCTGATTTTAAGTTTTAAAGAGATCACTCTGGCTATTGTGCTGAGAATAGACCATGGGGGCAAGGGTGAATGTGGGGATACTAATTAGAAGTCTCTCACATTATTCTAGGTAAGAGATGATAGTGTCTTAGACCAGAGTGGCAGCAGTGATGGTGGTGAGAAGTGGCAAGATTCTGGGTATATTTTGATAGAGCTCATGGGTTTCCTGATGGAGTGAATGTGAGGTGAGACAAAAAGAAAGGAATCAGAGATGATTCCCCAGGATTTTGTTCGGAGCAATTGAAAAGATATTGTTGCTATCAACTGTGATGGTGAAAACAGACTGGGTTTGTGAAGAAAGATAAAGTGTTTCGTTTTGGGCATGTATTGATTAAAGGCCTATTAGATATCCAAGTGAAGATGTTAATAAGACATTGGATATAACATATGTAGTTCAGGAAGTGGGCTGGGCTGGTGATACAAATTTGGGAGTGATTAATATACATAAAGTACTTAAAATCATGACGTTGGATGAAATCACCAATTGGATGAAATTGGTTATATAGAAAAAGAAGAAATGTCAATGATTGAGAAGTGGGGCACTTCAGTGTTAAGAGGTTAAGAAGATAAAGAACAAAAAGCACAGGAGACAGAGAAGAAGTTTCTGGTAAAGTAAGATGGAAACAAAGAGAATGTAGAGCAGAGGTTGGCACACTATGGCTCACAGGGGCCAAATCTGATGTGCTGCCTGTTTTTGGAAATAAAGTTTTATTGGAACACTATCACACTTACTCACTATTATCTATGGCTGCTTTCACACTACAATGGCATAGTTGAGTAATTGCAACAGAAACTATATGATCCACAAGGCCTAAAATTGCTCTCTGGCCCCCTTATAGAAAAAGTTTGTTGACACCTAGTGTGTAGAGTCCTGGAAGCCAACTCAAAAAAGTGTTTCACTGAAGACGGAGTGATTGCATTGTAATTGCAATTAAAATTCCAAGAGGATTTAGCAACACCGAGGTGACTTGGGTGTGTCTGACAAGACAGTTTCAGTGAAGTAATTGGAGAAGCATATGCTCATGCTGATTCTCCCCAAACTGATCTCTAAATTCATTGTAATCACAGTTAAAATTGCAGTAGGATATTTTTTGAGGAATTGGTAAAACTTACTAAAAAATTTGTGAGGAATAATAAAGATCCATAAATAACTAAATCAGCTATGACAAAAGAGAGTAAAATTGGATATCCATATTAAAAAAATGGAACTTTGAACCTTACCTCACATTATATACAAAAATTAACTCAAAATTGATCATAGACCTAAATGTAAAACCTAAAACTATAAAACTTCTTGAAATAATGAGAAAATCTTTGTGACTTTGGGTTAGGCGAAGATTTCTTAGCTATGACACCAGAAGCACAATACATAAAAGAAAAAGTTAGGGGCTGGCCCAGTGGTGTAGCAGTTAAGTTCACATGCTCCACCTCAGTAGCCTGGAGTTCACGGGTTCGGATCCCAGGTGCGGACCTACACACCACTCATCAGGCCATGCTGTGGCAGCTTCCCACATACAAAGTAGAGGAAGATTGGCACAGATGTTTGCTCAGGGACAACCTTTCTCAAGCAAAAAGGAGGAAGATGGGCAAGAGATGTTAGCTCAGGGACAATCTTCCTCACCAAAAAAAAAAAAGAAAGAAAGAAAGAAAGAAAAAATTAAACTGGACTTTATCAAAATTGAAAAACCTTGCTCTGCAAAAGGTAACTGTTAAGAGAATGAAAAGACAAGCCACAAACTGGGAGAAAATATTTACAGTACAAATCATAAACTGATAAAGAACTTTTTATCCAGAATATATAAAGAACTTTTAATAATAAGAAAACAAACAGCCCAATTTTTAAAATAAAGATTTGAGCAGACACTTTAACAAAAAAGATATACAAATGAAAACCACATGAAAAGATGCTCAACAACATTAGTCTTTGGAAATTAAAATCGCAATGAGATACTACTACATACCTATTAGAATAGCTAAAATTAGAATGACCATACCAAGTGTGGGCAAGGATGTGGAGGAACTGAAACTCTCATATATTGCTGGTAGGAATGTAAAATGGCAGAACAACATTGGAAAACTGTTCAGCAATGTCTTAAAAAGTTAAACATATACTCACCATATAATCCAGACTTTTCACTCCTAGGTATTTCCCTAAGAGAGATGAAAGTATTTAGCCATACAAAGACTTATTTATATTGCACAGCAAAGAAAACCATCAACAAAATGAAAAAGCAACCTACAAAATGGGAGAAAATATTTGCAAATCAAAGATATGATAAAGGATTAATATCCAAAATATATAAGGAACTTATACAGCTCAATACCAAAAACGAACAATCCAATTAAAAAAATGGGCAGAGGACATTTTCCAAAGAAAACATACAGATGGCAAATAAGTACATGAAAAGGTGTTCAATATCACTAATCATCAGGGAAATGCAAATCAAAACCACAATGAGATATCACCTCACACCTGCTGGAATGGCTATTATCAAAAAGACAAGAAATAACAAGTGTTGGTGAGGATATGGAGAAAAAGGAATCCTTGCGCACTGTTGGTAGGAATGTAAATTGGTGCAGCCACTAAAAAAAACAGTATGGAGGCTCCTCAAAAAATTAAAAATAGAACTACCATATGATCCAGCAAGTCCACTTACAAGTATTTATCCAAAGGAAATGAAAACACTAACTGGAAAAGATAATATGCACCCCCATGTTCATTGCAACATTATTTACAATAGCCAAGATGTGGAAGCAATCTAACTGCCCACTGATGGATGAATGGATAAGGAAAATGTGGTGTTGTATGTGTATATGTGTATATTTGTATACACACACACACACACACAATGGAATATTATTCAGCCATAAAAAAGAATGAAATCTTGCCATCTGTGACAACATGGATGTACCTTGAGGGCAGGAGGCTAAGTGAAATGAGTCAGACAGAGAAAGATAAATACTGCGTGATCTCACTTATACGTGGAATCTAAAAAGAAAACGAAAAACCAGAACACATACTAAAAGAGAACAGGTTGGTGGTTGCCAAAGGCAGGATGTGGGGGGTGGGTGAAATAACTGAAGGTGGTCAAAAGATACAAATTTCCAGTTGTAAAATAAGTAAGTCATGGGGATGTAATATACAGCATGGTGACTATAGTTGATAATACTGTATTATATATTTGAAAGTTGCTAAGAGAGTAAATCTTAAAAGTTCTCATCACAAGAAAAAAAATTTGCAGCTATGTGTAGTGATGGATGTTAACCCGACTTATTGTGGTGATCATTTCACAATATATACAAATATCAAATCATTATGTTGTATACCTGAAACTAATATAATGTTATATATCAATTATACCTCAATTTTTAAAAAAAGACTTATTTGTAGCAGCTTTATTTGTAATGGCCCAAAACTGGAAACAACCCAAATGTCCATCAACAGAAGAATGAATAAACAAATTGTGGTATATCTATATAATGGAATACTTCTCAGGAATAAAAAGAAATGAACTATTGCTACATGAACAACATAGATGAATGTCAAAATACTTATCTTGAGTGAAAGAAACCAAACAAAAATAAGTACATATTTTATGATTCCCTTTATATAAAATTCTAGAAACTGCAAACTAATTCACATTGACAGAAAGCAGATCAGTGGTTGCCAGGGGATGAGGGTAGGGGGATGGATGGAGGGAGGGATTAAAATGGTACATGAAATTTTGGAGGGTGATGGATATGTTCACTATCTTGATTGTGTTGATGATTTCATGGGTGTATGCACATGTCAAAAAAATGTACAAAATGCATGTGTATATTTTAAATATGCATAGTTTACTATATGCCAGTTATAACTCAATAAAGCTGTTAAAAAATATTACAACGTCCATAGTGATTTTTTTTAAGTATAGTATTAGTGAAAGAACTGAAAAATGGTTAGCAGTTGACCAGAAGAGAGAGCTCAGAGATAGACCCATATACTCTCTGTATATACACATTCTATATTCTATACATACTTAATAGTTCTTTCAGTGAATCTCTGTATCTGAAAATACGTATTTTCATCCATGTTCTTGAATATTAGTTTAGTTAGGTACAGAATTCTACTTCGGCATTATTTCCCTTAGCTTCACAGATACTGTTGCATTGTCTTTTAACCTTTCATTTTACTGCTGAGAAGTCTATTAGCGGTCTAGTTGCAGTGCCTTTTGGCTAATCTATCCTTTCTTTATGATTACTTTTAAAATTTTTCTTTTCTTTGGTATTCGAGGTAGAGATTTTATTTTGATTTATTCTACTCAACACGTTATACTTCATCTTTCTAAGGATTCATGTCATACACTAATTCTGGAAATTTCTCATTGATTATATTTTCAAATATTGCCTCACAAACATTCTCTCCATTTTTTCCTACTGGAGCTCCTGTTAAGCATCACTCGTGCTTCATTCTGGTTACTTTGCTCAATTTCACTGGGTTAGTATCTGCTCTAATTCACTACTACTTTCTTCAGCTGTGTCTAATCTGTTTATTCACCACATGTATTTCTCTTTTAATTTCAGTGAATTTATTTTTTATTTCTAGGCATTAATTTGTTTTTTATATCAAATACACTACTCCTTTTTCACAGTGATTTGTTCTCTAATTGTAGTTCTTTATATCCTTCATCATTTAAAGATACTAATTTTATAGTCTCTTTCAGAATATTCTATTTTATCAAGTGTCTACATTGTCAGTACTCCTCTGTTCGTGACACAATCTTTCCTCATGTGTTTTGTAATTTTTGATTGTGTGTAAATTGTGAATGACAATTGTTAATTCTCTGAGGACCCTATGTGGAGTTGTGGATTGTAGGAATGTCCCTCCGAAGAGATTTTGTGCATGCCTTTGCCAGACACCCCAAGGGTACCTTGGAAATTTTCATACCATTCAGATAATTTCAAATTGATCCTGAATCACCACATAGTGTGGTGATTTTCTTCCCAGTGATTTTTTTTTTTCCCCCACCCAGACAGAGTCCCTGGATCCTTGCTTTCTTTCTGAGCTTATAGATGGTTTTTCAGCCCCCTTTCATGGTGCTTACAATCCTTTGAAGGGTCCTAGCTTTATACATGGATCTCATTTCTACTGCCTGCTACACTCAAGTCCAGGGACTCATCATCTGTTGACATGTGAGAACTAAAATCTAAGCCCCTAGCTATTAGGGTCTATTTCCAGGTCCCCTCACAGCTTCCAGGGCTACCTCAGTGTCAGTTTACAATTACACTGTGCTTTGGCTTTCAGATCTCTTTTCTTCTGGTATATGGGAATTTCCTTTCTTTTCTTGTGAGCTCAGCCATGTAATTTGAGCCAGAATGCAAAGAAGTGCTGAAAGACTAACGGTGTCATGTTAAAAGGACACAGGAGACTGATTGAAGGGACTCTTGCTGGTTCAATTTGGGACAACTTATGCATCAAAAATAGTTATGACTACAATGGACTAACACATTAAATAAAAAATAAAATAGCCCATGAGTTCATAAAGATAGAGAAAGGAAAAAAACATTTTGTTTTGTTTTTTTTTACAGACTTTTAACTTTTCTTTAGCTTTGAAATTTTTCAAAATAAAAGTTGGAGGAAATTAAAATTGAATCTCACTTGGCATTTTGTTGGGGGAATGGTTCTACATTAGCTTGGTTCACATGTTGCCAAACTCAGAATTCCAGATACTGATTCTTTTAGAAAAAAAAATTTCTAAAATGTCTTTCTGGCAATCCATTGTTAATATCTCAAGGCTTCTGAGTATAAGAAATCATATTCAATGAAATGTGGTTCAGGTCTTCAATTTAGGGGTTTTTTTTTCCTGCTATAACCTTTTTTCCTAATTTCAACTGAATGCAGTCTCTCCATTTATTCAGCCAACGTTAACTGAATTGCCCAGGGTCAATCTCAAAGATAGGTGCTAGAAATTCAAGGACAAGACAATCTGGCAGGGAAGACCAGCAAGGAAGTAGGCAATTATAGTGTAATTAGTGCTATATAGATATTAAACAGTTTGAAGGATATAAAAGTAATTCATTAGAAAGTGGTTTGTACCATATAATAAGTATACAAGATGATGTGCTTTTAATCTCTTAAAGAAGTAAACATAAAATAACTTACACTTAGCACCATTTAAAAAATATAAATTGGAACAAAAAAATAAGATTTTGTCTGTGAGGCAGAACTTGGAGGGGATCTTAAGCTTTCTGCCACAAACTGCTTTATGTAGCTTTTTTCCTCTTATCTTTTACTCTGGCAACAGAGTCAAAGAGCTACTGTCTTAAACAAGATTCCCAGAGAAACAGACTTTGAGATACAGATTGGCATGCAGGAGGTTTAAATTAGGGCGCGTGCTCAGGAATAACCCCTGTGAGGGAGTGAGGGAGGCAAGATTGGGCAGACGGAGTAATTGAACTGTGATGCAGCTGCAGCTGGAAAGGAAGCCTGGCGCTGAAATGGCCTTCAGAGTTGTGCTGAACTGAGGCAAGGGGACCGGGCTTTTGTTCCCTGGCATCAACAGTCATTGAGGTTCCCTGGCATCAACAGTCATTGAGGGCAGGCCGACCCCAGGGAAGAGGCATAACTTTGGTGAAGCAGTTCCCTTCAGTGGGACAACTCCTAGAAAGAGTAATAGCCGTGAACCTTCAGCAGCCAGCACTCCCAGGAACAAGGGAAACGAATACCTCCTTTTGAAGGGGACATCTGGGCAGTGCACAGAATACATTACACCAAATAAGGCCTTTCCATAATTAGCTCAAACTGCTCGAGCAACAGAAGCAGAACTCTAAAGTTGGGTATTTCTCTTCTGGGAAGTAAGTTCCCCAAGGACAGTTTGTCACCTATTCAGACCAACAGAAGAGGGCAAGCCCATTAGAAAAGAGCTAATTACAAATTGAGATTCAAGGTGAGTTAATGCATGGGGTTATTTATTCATTCAATAAATGTCTATGTAGCATCACCTGGAGAAAAGCCCACCAAAGAGGGAGCAGGAGACTGGGTTCTAGTCACAGCTCTGTCACTGAAAATGGGGTCTTTCAGCAAATCAATTGTCATCCCTGTACTTCTTTTCTTTTCCTGTACAATGAGAAGTGTGGACTAGATGATATATTAGTTAGAAATATTTTAGTCGTGAGTAACAGAAACCACCTTTAGCTAGCTTGAGAGAGACAGAGAGAAGGAAACTGGTTTAAGGAATACGTCTGTGTCTCACACTCGCACTGGGTTGGAGCTGGGCTTCAGGAACAGACGAGTGCTATAGGCAATCCAAGGATGCCTGCAACCCCTACCTCTGCACTTGCTTCATTTTTCACTGTTGCTGCAGTTCAGCTCCCTCTGTTTTTCAGTTCATGTAAAGAAAACATCTACCAACAGTAGCTCCTGAGTTTTCATCTCGTCTATTCAAGAGAGCAGCCACACTCAGGCTAAAATCTCTTGGTCCCAGTTTCAGACTGTTTGAAAACAGAATTTGTTATCATTGTTTTTATGAAGGGGACAACCTCTGATTCTAACAACTGTGTCTAGGTGAGGAACTCAGTGGAAGGAGAAGTTTCCAGAAAAGATTTAGGAGAATTCTTGGCAGCAGCCAAGATGCCCACGGCTGTTATCCCTAAAATCCTATGGTTTGATTAAGCAACTAACTACCTAAGTAAAATTTGGTTCACTTCTCACTTCTCATCTTATATGATGCTTTAAACTGTCATTGAAAATTATGATGGTTAATTAAAATACATAAATTGTGACTGGAAATTTGACAATTAAATGAGGGAGGCTGAAACCTACAACTCAGCAAATGCATTGACAACTTCACTTTTCTGTTTAGACCCGTACAGAACTGACAGTGTTTACCTGGCAATAACATATCAAGAAGTATGCAAAGAACATATTCGGAGAGGGAAAATGTTGAGTGTTTAAACCACTTGGACTACAGATGGTTTTTCCTAATTTGTGATTGGTGTATGGTTTAGACCAATTTCTGATATTCATTGATGATGAAGGTCATATTCCATAACCAGGAGTGTAGCTGTCATACGGGTTTGTGAAGTAATTGAGAGAAACAGGCCATTGTGCCAGGGTGAGGATACAGTCTCCTTTAATGTAGGTAGAGGACACGGCTCATCTGCACTAGAGCAGGGGACACAGCAGTGGTTCCAGTCCTAGGTGCAAACTTCCCTGATCTTCAGGTCCTGGCAGAGATGTGAAGCTGCCAATGAAATGACCTGACTGGAGGGATTATCTAATCAGTTCCTTCAAGAAGTCCATTCCTTGTCATCTCAGGGAACTCTATACCACATTAATGCTTCCAAACCATTCTGGAGACTCTCAGTACGACTGCGTAGGGATAATTCACTGGAGAAGTTGATATTGATTCACTCGGTCTTGCCATAGGTACTCAGAAAAGAGGTAGCTTAGACTGGATGAATCAATACCAGCTTCTGAGAACAATCCCCAAGCAAGATCAGGCCAGTGGTCTGCCTAAGGTCTATTCCTTTATCAGGTTTTCACTGATGGAAGAAAATAGAGAAATGTATAATTATTTGGTGATTTTGTGACAATCTAAAGCAGTAGTTGGCAAACTATGGACATCAGGCCAAATCCAGCTCTCCACCTGTTTTTGTAAATAAAATCTGATTGGAATATAACCATGCCCATTCATTTACATGTTGTCTATGACTACTTTTTTGCTACAGCAGCACACTGGAGCAACACTGAGTAGTTGTGACAGAAACTATGTGACCCATAAAGTCTAAAATATTTACTCTCTCTCCCATAAAGTCTAAAATATTTACTATCTTTACATAAAAAGTTTGCCAACCCCTCATCTAGAGACAAATTAACTTTCTTATACTATCTGTGTTGGCAATCTAGGGCATTCCAAATTTGCCACATAATTATATAAAATTCTCCTTTTAAAGACTTAGATCTTCTGAATGAGCCTTCTCATATAGACTTGTCTCAAAAGCATGATTTTAAAAAGATGTTATTTTCAATAAATGGTAGTGGATGAATAGGATATCAACATGAAAAAAAACTTGGACTATATCTCACACCATACTAAAACATCTATTCCAAATGTCATGTACATCTAAACATAAAAGAGAAAACAACAAAGCTTTTAAAGGAAAACATAGGAGAATATCTTCATGACTTTGGGGTAGGCAAAAATTCCTTAACTAGGACACAAAAAAGCATTACCCATAAAGGAAAAAATTAATTAATTGGGCTACATTAAACTTAACCTCTGTTTGCCAAAGACACATTAGAAAACTGAATAGACAAGCTACAGATTGAAAGAAGATATTTACAATACATATCTGATTCATATCCAGAATATGTAAAGAATTCCTCCAAATCATTATACAAAAGACCTACATTAGAAAAATGAGCATAGACTTGAACAGACATCTCCAAAGGCAGATATCTGATTAGCTAATAAACCTGTGAAAAAGGTGTTCAACTAGCATATTACTCATCATGGAAATGGAAGATAAAAGTGCAAGGCAATATCACACCATGCCCACCAGAATGATTAAAACGTAAATGACAGATAATACTGAGAGTTGGCAAGGATGTGGAGTATCTAGAACTTTCATACATTGCTGATGGGAACGCAAATTGGTACAACTTTGGAAACCTGTTTGGCAGTATCTACTAAAGATGGACATATGCATATCCTATGACCCAGCATTTGCGCTCTGAAGTATGGAACTATGTTTACCAAAAGATATGTACAAAAATGGTCACAGCATTACCATCTGTGTTAGCCCAAACTGGAAACAAGTACTAGGGTATTAGTAATGTTCTACATGTTGATCTAAGTGGAAATTTCACAGTGTTCACTTTGTGAAATTTCATTGAGCTTGCACACTTGTAATTTGTGCCTTTCTGTATGTATGTATATTATGCTACAATAAAAAATTTTATTTAAAAAGAAAGTGCAACTTATATTAGGTTGTTAGCCCATGTGGTCTTGGCATAGTGACTTGAACACAACACATATTTGAAAAACAAAAAAAATTTTTGTTATTGATAATGGTGTAGATTATACCAGTAAATTGTAAGCCCACAATCCTGCTATATTTCAAGATTTAAACATCATCAGTTACCATTTAACTAAGTCTGGCACTAGGAAGCTCCCTGACAGCAGCTTATATATAAGCCCATGTTTGTTGCTTATTCTGAATGTACCTCACTATCCTTTTCAGAATAATAAAATTCTGACCCTTATACTAAAAATAAAGTCTGGTCATTTTTTCCAGGAACTGTAGCTCTCTATTACTTCCCTCCACAACAGTGAACAAGTAAGGCTGAAAAATTCACTGCAGTGAGATGGGTCATTAACTATTGTACTCAGAACTTGGGCTGCTTAATGTTGTTTGCAAAAACATCATGTTGTGGCTTTGATTCACACACAATGCAGGAAAAGAAAAGTTGTGGGTTGCCACAGCAACTGTAATGTAGGTATCTATTGGAATAAGGTTTTGATTATTTCTGCTTATGATCACTCTAATTCCTCTATATTTTATGTCAATATGGCTGAGTAATAGTTGATACAGGAATTACTTATAAGTATTGAATTTCTATAAAAAGAAGCTGTCAGCACATAATGCTCTGGTCATACACTTGCACTTGATTATGTCATTTGTTTTAGGAATAACCCTGTTTTAAAAATACTCTTGACTTTTTTCTCAGAAAATATTTCCAAACAAGCAGCATGTAACACTTATTTCCATCTGCAACATCACATTTAGCTGATGTGACTTTATGGCGCCTTGATGGAATATCCTATTATAGATGTAGAAAATGAAGTAGAATGACAGCAGATAATAAATTATTTAAGATCACAAGGCAAATAAGGACAGAACTGTTACTGGAATTTTGCTCAGGATGAGCCATTCTCCAAGTGGTATTTTCATGAAACACATGCTATGGCCTGATTACTAGAGCACAGTTCTACATCATTGGTGCCTGCATATGTTTGCCTCTATTCTCCAAGTTATACACACTTGTTTGTGTGTCTCCTAGGCCAAAATGTTTCCAGGGGTACCTCACCTGAGACTAAATGTTCTGCTCATCAATTCTGTCACCCAGTGTATTAGTTAGGGTTCTCCAGAGAAACAGAACCAATATATAAAAATATTTATATTTGTTATAGGAATTGGCTCCCACCAGTTATGGAGGCCAAGAAGTCCCACAATCTGCCATCTCCAAGCTGGAGAACTAGGAAAGCCGGTGATATAACTCAATCCCGGTCTGAAGGCCTGAGAATGGGGCAAAGTGGGGGAGACCAATGTTGCCAGTCCTGGTCTGAGTCTGAAAACCTGAGGAGGACCAGGGGCGTCAATGTCCGAGGACAGGAGAAGACAGATGTCTCAGCTCAAACAGAGACAGCAAATTCACCCTTCCTCCACCTTTTTGTTCTATTCAGGCCCTCAATGGATTGGATGATGCTCGCACGTTGGTAAGGGAGATCTTCTTTACTCAGTCTGTTGATTCAAATACTAATCTCTTCTGGCGACACCCTCACAAACATGTCCAGAAATAATGTTTTACCAGCTCTCTGGGCATCCTTCAGCCTAGTAAAGTCGACACAAAATTAACCATCACGCCCAGCCAAATCAATGTTTATTAACACTCTCCACTATGCAAAGCACAGCACTAGATACTATGCAAAATACAAAAGAAATGAGAAATGTGAACCTGCCCTCAGAGTTTACAATGCAATATTCTCTTGTGTGAGCACACTACCAGTGGGGGAAAAGAAAAAAACAAGCTACCCCAGATTACCTGATCTCTTTTTCCAGAGGATGAAGCTTTCATGGACTACTGCTACAGGATGGAGAAGCCTCATGCCTAACAGAATATCCTCTGACTTCTTTGTTTCATTTTTTCTTCTCTACAAACAATTTCTAAAGTAAAGAGGAAAATAATTCTACTTACTTGCAAAAATGAATTCTTCTTTCTCATTTTTTCCCTCTATTTGCAGCCCTCTTATTTCCTACTTCCCATCAGCTCTTTTCCATAGGTGAATTGTATAAATTTAATATTTTATTAATTGTTAAATATTGGTATTGAAAAGAACATGGCAAGTTACCATTGATTCATATGTATTCATGAAGTCAGAAATCATTGAAATGACCAAACTCTACCTGAAGCATATTCACAATAAACATGTAAAGTTATTATTTTAGTGTGATAAGACAATTAGCAATATGCATAATATATCACTCCCCAAACCTTTCAAACAGCTCTGACTCATCGTTACATACTGCTCACATGGATGAGTGCTCCTGGAAATTGTTTGAATTCATAAGAAAGCATAACTAAGTTTTTCTACTTTAATATCCCTGTGAAGACAAGAAATTTCCACTCAATCAAATTTCAGTATTGGGATAGAATCTCATAATGTAAAGATAAAATGGATTTTTCACAAACACACACAAATAAAGTCAGTAAGGAGTTCTCAGCAATCTAAAAGTCCATGAGTCCTGAGATAGAGTATTCCAGAGTAGGTTAAGAACATAGGCTTTTGCCACTAAACTCCCTGGGTTGACTCCCAGCTTTCCCACTAGCTTTGTGTGCAGGGTCAGGTTATCTAACCTCTCTGTGCCTCAGTTTCCTCATCTGTAAAGGGAGAATAATAGTCCCTACTTGTATTAATTAACACATTTTAACCACTTAGAACAGCTCCTGGCACTTTGTAAGTTCTTAATATGTTAGCTATTATTTGCATTATTTGATCATGACACTGAATCAAAGAAACTAGAGCTATTTCTAAATGAAATTTAAAACAAAACGAATGGAGTTGAAGACTCTCACACACCATGGCACTTGCCTTTACATTTCTACAGCATGCCTATTGCAGATGAGGACTGTGCAATCCTGTTTTGGCCTCAGATGACACCCTATCTGCGTCTGATCCAGTATTTTTATCTCAGCGGGCTTCTCTAACAGAGTGACACGTGCACAGGCGTGGACACAGAGGAAGACATCAGTGTGGGACACGATACCCTTAATTTCTCAATACTATTCCCTGCAATTCCCTCAGAAAGACAGACACAGGTGACATCATTTTCTACCTTCATCCTACCACTTATCCAGTCTTTGCTTCTTACACTGCTTGCTACCAAGCTTCTGGATTTGTCCTAGATTCAAGTCTTCAGGCCTCTCCCCCTGAAAGGTACAATGAGCGCTGACTGGTTTCTTAGCTAATGTAATTAAATCATTGTCGCTCCATCCATTTTCTTAAAATAGCAGATTATTTTCTCTCCTTCCTAGCACTGTTTCTTAGCTAATTTAATTGATTCATCATCACCCTATCCATTTACTTAAAATAGAAAATTGTTTCTTTCTTCTTCCTTTCTAGTCCTAAATGGAACTCAATTGACTCTAAAACAATTGTTTCTTTCCTCTCTTCCCACCTGACATTTTAATCTAATCTGGAGCATCTTCAAACCAGAATTGAATGTCAATGACCATCAGAAAGAGCCCCCTTCTTTGGCCTTACCTAAATAGGCCTGAGGCATGGACCTCCCCTCTTGGGATTGGGCATGTGTCTGCAGGATGAGTACTGGGGGAGGATGTATGGGGTCATGGCTGCCAACTTGGAAAGCTGACTTTCCATTGATCTGACAAGCACTGCTTTCTTATGATCACGTCAAAAAATATAATTTTCTACATAAAACAAAAACTGCCCCCAAAAGGCTTGTTACCATAGATGAACTATTCATGTTGTGTTAAAGCCAATCCCTCAATTTATACACTAGATCCTGTCCCCTCTCACCCAATAAAGGACACTGCTCCAGTAGTTCCTGCCCCCCTAGCCCATGTTACCAAATTTTCACTCACCACTCAATCGTTTCCATCAGACCATAAACATGCTATTATTTCTACTGTCTTTAATAAAATGAACAAACATCTCCTTTTGACCTACTTTCCTGTCCAACTACTGCCCAATTTCTTTACAGTTAAACTCCTTAATGGCCAACTGTAAATTCTGTCTCCAATTTTTCTGTTCTCTCTCTTTTGAACCTACTCCAAGAATGCTTTTGTCTACACCACTCCACCAAAAACTGTTCTTGTCAAGGCCATCAAGTGACCTCATATTGATCATTCCAATGGTCAGTTCTCAGTCCTCATCTTATCTGACCAGGAGCATTTTATGACATTGATTACTCCCTCCTCCTTGATGTACTTTCCTCACTTGGCTCCCAGGATACCACACTCTTGGTTTTCCTCTTACCTCCCTAGCCATTTCTTCTCAGTCTCTGACTGACTTGGTCTCTTCTCTGTCTAACCTCTTAGTTTTGGAGTGTCCCCGGCTCAGTGCTGGGCCCTCTCTTCCCTATCCACATTCACTCCCTGAATAATCTCATCTCTTCTCTGGGCTATAAATGTCACCTCTAATCTAACAACTCCCAAATGTCTCTCTCCAGCTCAGACCTCTCTCTTGAATTCATGACTTACATATCCAACTGCCTATTCAACATCCCCACTTGAATATCTAACAGGAATCTCAAACGTTATAGGTCTCAAACAGAGCTTCAGGTCTTATTCTTCAAACTGGCCCATATGCAGCCTTCCCTATCTTGGCATCTTGGAAGTTCATCTCCTTTTTAACATTGGTTACTACCCTGGTCTGAGTCACCATTCTCTCTCACCTGGACGAACCCAATAACCTCCTCACTGTCTCTCTTCCTCTAACCCAAACCCCATAGTCAGTAGCCAGACTGAGCTTTAAAAATGTAAGACAGATCATGCCATTTGTTTTTCAAAATCTTCCAATAACTTCCCATTTTACTCAGAGTAAAAGCTAAAACTCTTACAAAAGGCTCAAGGTCCTACCTAATGTGGCATCCCATTATCTCTCTGACCTTATCTCTTTCTACTGTCCCCATCACTCACTGGCTTCCTTGCTGTTACTCCATTATTCCACACACACTCTTGTGTAAGGACTTTGCTCTGGCTGTGCCCTCTGCCTAAAGTGTTCTTTTCCTTACCTAACTTGCTCTCTTCCTTCATATCTTCCCTCAGCAAGGGAACCTTCTCAGTGAGACTTCCCCTAACCACCAGTTTACTACTACAGCTGTGCCCATGTGTGCATGGACACACTCACACACATGCACACATACACCACTGACATTTCTGATTATCCTTACCTTACCCTGTTCCACTATTCCCTTTTTGCTGCAGTCCATCATCTGCTAACATACAATTTATTTATTTATTATATGTTATTTATTGCCTGTCTCCCCACTAAAATGTAAGCTCCTTGAGGGCAAAGATCTTTGTTTTGTTCACAGATGTACATCTGTGTACATATATTGAAGCATCTGTCACAATGTACATATCTGATAGCTGATATATATATATACACATATATATATGTGTGTATGTGTGTGTGTGTATATATATATATAAATAAAATGAAAGTTATTTCCTTCTTATAAAGCCAAATGAGAGTTTTTAAGCCCTGTAGTGGAGTGACTATCCTCCATGTTCTAGTGTGGAGCGAAGCCCACACCGGCCACTGGATCTGTTTGCTTTCACTTATTGAGCTACAAGCTGAGGCATCTTCTAGGACAAGTATTTGAACTATGTTCATGATAGGAATTCAAACAGTGGATTAAAAGAAAAGTGGATTATGCAGCTCCAGGAAGAAGCCTGGCACGATAAACCAAACTCAGCAACAAGGCCTGAGATTTCAAGAGGATTTCTGGGTGCAGTGCAATCCCTCTGCCTTGACCTCTCCGCAGGCTCTATCGCTGTCATTGCCAGCATGGATGTACAAGGACACGAAAGTGTGTGGATAATACTAAAGACTCCTTACTAAAGGCTCCTTAAACTGTGTAACACCTCAGGCCACAAGGATTAGTGGATTCCCTAATGTGGGATTCTACAAGACAACAGAACACAGGGAAGAAGAAACTGTTTCTCTACCCATTTGAAAAAAGAAAGGTGAGCAGCCTGGGGTGGAGTGGTGGTGACAGTGAAGCACGCTGATGGCCGCAGAGGATAGGGTGACTGCAGCAGAAGTTTCAGCAATGGAGTAGGACAGAGCAGCAGGGCACACAAAAGTAGCGTCTGGTAGAATGACAGCATCTGGGCCATTAGCAGCCCATGTGGTGGGGCCAAGAGAGGCAACTCGGGCAGCAGCACCAGCATAAGCAGCAGCCTGAGGGAGAGGAAATGGAGGTCCAGGTGAAGCAGCTGTGACAGGCACAGCAGGCATAGAGTGTAAATCAGTGGCCCCTGTGTGAACAGTGGCTTAGGTGGAGCACGGAGTGGCAGTTCAGAGTAGAGCTATGGTGCCAGCTTGGGCAGCAGCCTCCTGGGAGTCTGGAGTGGTGGCCCAGAGCCCAGCAGAGCCCAGAGCAAAGTGAAAGCAACGCCATACACAGTGGCTTCACATGGTTTGTGACACTATGTGACAACCTCCAAAAACCCCAGAAATATGTCTGTAAGAGAGAACCTCAAAAGAGGTCTAAGGTTTTACAGTTATGTGTGTGAGGGCTTTCAAATGAATGGAATTTGGTCCTCACTATTAAGTCGACTTTATTTGTACCCACAAGCCAGGACATTTTAAGAACATTCAGAATTACAAACTTGTTTATGACTGTCCTAAAAGAAACTATCTCATGCTGTAGCAAAGTTTCTGAAAAACAAGCAAAAGACTAATCCTGTGGGTGAGTGAATTACAAGGCAAATTGAATTCAGAACTCTGCAAGATCTCTTGTTCAAGTTAGGGCATTGATTAGGAAGAAGAGGGACTTTGAAAGCTGGTATGAGAACTCTATGGGCAGGTTTGAATGAAGCTTGTCCTTAACCTTTTAATTCTGCCAAGGTGTCTTTTCCAGTAGAAGCAGCCCTTCTTCCCTGCCTGTGAAGGTCAGTCATCCCTTGTCTAAAGAACTTGACAGAGTGGCTTTGCAGAAGACAGAGACCCCTCAGGAGCTATCCCCACCATCTCTCATTGTTTCTCGACCTATAACCAGAGTTAAATCCTGGCAGGCCTCAGGAGGTCAGTTACAAAATTACCTGTGAGAAAGAACTGAATGCACCAAAAGACTAGCAAAATTTTGCCAATTTCGACTGATAAAAACATGTGGCATATGTTTGGGATCCCAAGAGTGTTGGATCATGGTGGAAAGAATGTAAAGTTAGATCAGGCCAAATTTATTGATATGGGGACACGAAGCAGAAATTCTGGATCCGATACGTTAGGTCAAGAAACAGAGTGGCTTTAACACCTTGCTTGGTTGTTCGCTGAAACCTGGAACCCAAGGGTGATAAGCTCCTGGGGTGGCAAAGACTGAGCGGCAGTGCTTAATTGCCAAAGACAAGATGGGTGTGGTTAATGTAATGGACGGCAAAGCCGAAGTAGTAATCAGAACAAGTTGACCCATAGAGATCTTTGGTGTTGGCTAATTGCTTGTAGTGACCTTAGGTCTGAATTAGATAGGCAGTCTACTGAAGCCTCACTTTAGTATAGTAATTTAGTGTCATTTGTATTCAGTATGATTTGAATAAGTAGGAAACTCTAGGTCTGATGAGCAGAAGTCTGACTTGAATTACACAATAGATAGTCTTGGCCCCTGAACTAATTCCCAGGTGTAAACCAATTCACAAACCCAGAGCCCTTGAATAAATGGAAGACCAGGTTCCCCTGAGGAACAATCCTGATACACAGCCAAAAATACATACTATAAATCTTTCTCCTAACCTTCCCCAAAGGGACCTGCAGTCATTTACCAGGGTGATGTGCATGGGGAAGGTGGAATAACCAAACTTTGTGGAGATTATAGGACACTGGCTCTACACTGGCACTAATTCCTTGAGGACCAAAGCACCACCATGGTCCACCAGTCAGAGTAGTGGCTAATGAAGGTCAAGTGTTTACTGGAGTTTGGGTTCTGGTCCACTTCATAGCAAGCTCTGTAGGTTCTTGAATTCACCCCATGGTTATTTCTCCAGTTCTGGCATGCATGGTTGGAATAGACATACTCAGCAGCTGGCAGCAGCCCAACATTGGTTTCCTGACTCTTGGAATAATGGTTACATAGTTAGGAAAGGCCAAATGGAAGTCACCACAAATTTGCCTCTACTTACCAAATAAATACTCATTCTGGTTTGCTTCTCTGACCAAACCCTGAGTGATACAATTACTCAGACCATTTTAAAGCTTTCTTGGGGTACTAACATGATTTTGGCTATATACAGTTAGAGAGAAATATGAAATAAAGAAGACTGTTTGCTTGGTCAGTTCAGCAGCTGGTCAATCAAGAGAAGACACCATCACCATCAGGAATATTCATGATATTTTTAAAGAAGATCCCTTTACAAGCTGTGGTCTTACAAAGAAGAAGGACTTTATAATTATGAAATCTAACTCCTAACTTTGGTAGCTCATGACTCAATGTCAGGTTGTACACATTTGTTTTACAAAACTAAAATTGAGTATTAATTTATAGAATTTAATTTTATTTTGGACTTTTATATTTGGTATCCATTGGCAACTTTTCTTACCAAGTATAAAAGGGAGGAGTTCTGTTTATTTGGGTTATTGAAATCTGGTGGCTTTCAAATATGGTATAATTCACCAATTTCCAGAATTCTAGAATTGAAGGTGGTATAAAGAAGTTTGGAAAGGGAAATTTTAGGATTAACAAAGGCAGCCACTTTTACTGGTATTATAGTAAATGTGTGGATGAGTGGAACATTTTTAGCGGTACATAATCAACTTCATGGTTAATGACTGTATTAAACATATCTTTCATTGTCTGCCCAACCTACAGCACCGTATAAATAATCTGCCCTGTAGACTATAAACATAGAGCAGCCTTGGTTCCTGGTGGCTTTCTAGTTCCCATGATGTCCATTGGAATTTTGGCTTCAGTTTTTGGTTTCTGTGAGACTTATGTCCTTTATTTGAGTTATTCATAGGCTCTATTCCCTCCAAGAAAAGACACTTGACTCTAAAAGTAATTAAGAATACCTCATTTTGGGTCCGCCCAGTGGCGCAGCGGTTTAGTTCGCGCTTGGCAGCCCAGGGTTCGCGGGTTCGGATCCTGGGCACCCGCCGACACACTGCTTGTCAGCCATGCCGTGGCGGCGTCCCATATAAAGTAGAGGAAGATGGGCACGGATGTTAGCCCAGGGCCGGTCTTCCTCAGCAAAAAGAGGAGGATTGGCAATGGATGTTAGCTCAGGGCTGGTCTTCCTCACACACACGAAAATAATAATAATAATAAAGAATACCTCATTTTTTCTAGAGTGCAAACACTAGCAACTTAGCTCCTTGCTCTCTTTCGGGGTGTATATCTTTGTTATGCACTGAATGTTTGTATCCCCCTCAAATTCATATTGAGGCCCTAACCCCCAGTGTGGCTGAATTTGGAGAGGGCCCTCTAAGGAAGTAATTGAGGTTGAATGAGGTCATAAGGGTGGGACCCTGAACCTATAAGATCAGTTTCACTTATAGAAGAGACACCAGAGAGCACTCATGCGCCTTCTCTCCCTCTCTCTCTCTCTCCCTCTGCCTCTCAGTGTGCATGCATTGAGGAAAGGCAGTGTGAGGACACAGCAAGAAGGTGGCCATCTGCAAGCCAGGAAGAGAGCTCTCACCAGAAACCAAATCAGCCAGAACCTTGACCTTGGACTTGTAGTCTCCAGAGCTGTGAGAAAATAAATTTATGTTGTTTAGGCCATCCAGTCTGTGGTATTTTGTTATGGCAGCCAAAACAGACTAATACAATCCTGCAGTTCTTTCAAAAGTATATCCTTAAGTTCTTGATGTCTCAGGATGCTAAAGTCTATGTGGAATAAAATCAACTGTATAGATCCAATCTGTCATCCCTAGAATTAACAAAGATTGCATAGAACCATAACTACCTTTTCTAAATCAACTGTGAAACAAGCTCATTAAATAGTGTTGTAGAGGAAAGAAGGGGTACATACAATACTATCAAATTAGTGTGATTGGCTCAAAAATATTTTTCTTTCATTTAATATTTACTAAGCATTAATACCCAATAAAATTTCCCCCTGTATCCTGTAATTTAATTTACCATGTAGTTGTTTTTTACTAATAGAAGAAAACTTTGAGCTCTGACCTAAAGTAGTTTTTTTTAATGGAAAGAGAGAAAACTATAACAGACATCTATGTATACAACACCCAGATTTAACACATTTTCATTTTACCAATTTCCTTTGAATATTCCTTCTCTTCTTTTAAGAAATAAAACCTTTCAGACAGTGGGAAATTGATTTTTGTTTAATGGTCTAGTACCCAGAAATGTTGCCAAACATCCTATTTGTTCTAATGACAATTCTTTTGCCTTCTTTTAATTTCTTATAATTCA
Source organism: Tapirus indicus (assembly GCA_031878705.1). Taxonomy (NCBI): domain Eukaryota; kingdom Metazoa; phylum Chordata; class Mammalia; order Perissodactyla; family Tapiridae; genus Tapirus; species Tapirus indicus. The sequence goes on from CM062925.1 coordinate 48,482,196, forward strand.
TTTCCTTTGCTTATCCTGTTGCCCAGACTAAGGCTTCCAGTACAGTGTTCACTGGAAAGCAGTAACAGTAGGCATCTTTGTCCTACTCTTGTCTTCACAGGAAAGTCTTCTAATATCTCACCACTAATAATGATATTTGTTGCAGAGTCTGGTGGATCCCTACATCAGTTATTAACCAATTTGAAAAACAGAAATCACTTTAGGTATGGCAAACAGAGGGAAGTTAACACAGGGAACTAATTACAAAATTGTTGAAAAGACAAAGGAGCAAAGAGGTGAAAGTGGTTCCACAGAGCCCAGGAGTGCTGTGCTTCTGGGCAGCTGGGGCACAGCTGGTGCAGCTGCTCCTGCTGCTAAAGCCAGAAGCGGAAGGAAACAAATGGCTTCTCTCCCTTTGCTACCTTCTGAATCCTCACCATTGTCTTTCATAGGCCGAATCTAATCAAACCACAGCAAGTAAGCATGGGAATTATAGTTGCCAGGCTTCCAGTCCCCTGTGATAGAGATGAGAAAATACAAGTGACAGAATGAAGCTGAAGGCTAAGAGTCGGAAAAGCTGTGCAATATCCTTCTTCAGATTAGGAAAGTTTCTGCCCATTCACAGTCTTCTAAGAGTTTCTTCATGTTTGCTTTTTCTACACCTAATAAGATGATAAAATGGCTTTTCGTTTTTAATCTTTTAATGAAGACAATAACGAATTATGTTGAAAATTTTCTCATTGTTGAATCTGCTTTGTATTCCTGCTATACAGCCTTCTTGGTCATGATGTCTTCATGAACAAATATATGTTTTCTATCTGGGTATATACATGCTAGATTTTATTTGCCAACATTTTGTTTAGGGCTTTTCATCTGTTTATCAGCAGGATTGACTTGTAATTTTCCTTTCTCCATTCTGTTCTTATGTGATTTTGTATCAAAGTTATACCAGTTTGTGTCTTTTCCCTACTTTTAATTTCTCTGGAAATTAACTGTTATTTGAAGTTTGCTTTTTTAAAAATTTCATATAAACACTAAACTAGTGCTTTAAATGAGGGTATACTTTAGATTAATGGTATATGTTCATTTGTATTTTCTCTTTATTTTTGAATTTGTTTCTGGAATTAATTTTTTTCTAGAAACTTATCTTTTTGAAAGGTTTCCAAATTTAATAGCATTAAATTGTTGAGTATTTTACTATAATTTTTTACATCCCAACTCTATCAGTTAGCTTTTGCTGCAAAACATGATGGCTTAACATTTATTATTGTTAGAATTCTGTGGGTTGGCTGCATGGTCTCTTCTGGTCTGGACCAGTTTGGCTGGGACTGAATGGTCTGATCTAACGTGATCCTTCTCTGGTGGTTGGCAGGCTGATCAATCTAGAGAGGACTTCCTGAAGTTATCTTTTCTTTTACTTGTGAATTTAATCAGCTCACACTCACTGTGATTTCTGACATATTTGAATTTATTGCTATCAATTCTATTTTGTGCTTTTTATTTGTTTCTTACTTTTTGCCTTCTGCTGAAATAATTAACTTTTCTTTACCCTGACTCTATTTGAAAATTATACATTTTATATCTATTCTTTACTTGGAATTTTATCCTGCATACATATCTTTAAAGTAGCTCATGTTTAGGGGCCGCCCGGTGGCGCAGCGGTTTAGTCCGTGCTTGGCAGGCCGGCGTTCGCAAGTTCGGATCCCGGGCGCCCGCCGACACACTGCCTGTCAGCCACGCTGTGCCGGCGTCCCATATAAAGTAGAGGAAAGACGGGCACAGATGTTAGCCCAGGGCCAGTCTTCCTCAGCAAAAAGAGGAGGATTAGCGACAGATGTTAGCTCAGGGCTGGTCTTCCTCACAAAAAAACAAAACAAAACAAACTAACAAAAAAAATAGCTCGTGTTTAAGGGCTGGCCCAGTGGCATAGTGGTTAAGTTCATGTGCTCCACTTCAGCAGCCCAGGGTTCGCAGGTTCCAATCCCAGGTGCAGACCTACACACCGCTCATCAAGCCTTGCCGTGGTGGCATCCCACACACAAAATGGAGGAAGACTGGCACAGATGTTAGCTCAGTGACAATCTTCCTTAAGAAAAAAGAGAAAGATTGGTAACAGATGTTAGCTCAGGGCCAATGTTCCTCACCAAAAAAAAAATCCCAAGTTTAAAACTATGTCTATCCTTTTCCTGACTAATTCTCATCACTCTCTTTCTGCCTAACTCTCATCATCTTCCATATTATTCTTCTCTCATATTTTGGTTTATTTTTAAATATTTTATGTTTTGACTAGGCTGTGCATAATAAAAAAAATGTTTTTTGAAATCTTCAAAAAGCTGCACAGTGAAAAGTTTCTTCTCAGATCGGTCTTTTGCCTCAAGGTCTCCTCCCCAGAGGCAACCATTAGTACTAGTTTCTTGTAAATCCATCCATAGCTAGTGTGTGCATTTATAAGCATATAAGGTGTATACATATTTTTTCCTTTCTCATGTAAATGGAACATATGACCCACACTGTTCTACATACTGTTTTTTATCTAAAAATACTTCTTCAAGATTATTTCATATCAGTACATACAAAGCTTCCTCATTCCTTATAATTTATATAATTATAAACATATATATAATTATTATAAATATATATTAAAATATATTTGTATTTTATTTATAAATAATTACATAATTTATATAATATATTTATATAACATATAATTTATATAATTATTTATAAATAAAATATAAATATATATTTAAAATATAAATATATATTTATATTATTGTAAATTATACATATTAATATAACACAATATAATTGCTTTATAATTCTTATAATAGCTATTATATGCATGTATTATAATATATTTAACCAATCACTATGTACTATAAATATTTAGGTTGTTTAATGTTTTTGCTACAATATTTTAGTGAGCATATTTGTACAGATGTCATTTTGCACATATGTATATATATCTGTAGTATAAATTCCTCAGAGGGCATTTGTGTTTTAATTTCAATGAATTCTGAAATGCATTTCGTTGTCTTCCTAAAGCTGCCCCATTAAAACTTTCTGTAGTGGACTGAAGGAAAACACTCAAAATTCGTATGTTGAAACCCTAATCTCAATGCAATGGTATTTGGAGGTGGGGCCTTTGGGAGTGATTATGTCATAAAGGTGAAGCCCTCACGAACAGGATTAATGGCCTCATAAGGAGAGGCCAGACAGCTAGTTCACTCTCTTTCTGCCATACAAGAAGTTAGCCATCTGCAACCCAGAAGAGGGCTCTCACCAGAGACCAACCATGCTGGCACCCTGATCTCAGAATTCCAGCTTCTAGAACTATGAAAAGATTTCTGTTGCTTAAGTCACCTAGGCTGTGGTATTTTGTTATAGCAGCCCCAGCTGACTAAGACATTTCCCATGCACCCTTCTCCATGTTCTTTCTGCTTTTGTTGGCTGGATGTTGATACTCAGCACAACTTTGAAAGCCACGGGTTGAAAAGGACAGAATTACCATCAACCTAGGTCCCCGAGTGACTTCATGGATCAGACATTCATGCCTACATCTTCCTCTCCCCTCCCCTGCTTTCACATAGGAAATCCTGCACTGGGTTGTTTCATATACAAAAAAATACACTTCTGTTGTGTTAAGTAAATGAAATTGTGGGGTTTATTTGAAGCAGCAACTAGCATCTCCCTGTATCTAATCACTTTCAGGCTCATCGAATACATTTTTACCAGTAATATATGTATTTTAATAAAAAGATTTCTCCATCCCCTTGTTAACAGTGTGTTACAAACTCTTTGGTTGTTTACAAATCAGATAGTTAAAGAATCCATCTTATGAGAGTTTTAAATTTCATTTCTTTTATTATGACTCAAGTCAAAAGTCTTTTTATATGTTTTCATATATTAAGAACCATTGGTATTTCCTTCTTTGTAAACTGTCAGTTCACATCCTATGCCCATTTTTCTATAGAATTGTTGGGCTTTTCCTTTGTCTATGATATGAATTGCAAGATTTTTCGTAGATTGTCATTTGTCTTTTAACTTTTTAAATGTCTTTTCTTTTTTTCCCTGCAGGAATTTTGGGTTTTATGTGTAATAAGTTTATCGATATTTTCTTTTACAGTTTCTGGGGTTTTTGTTACACTTAGAAAAGTCTTCCTCACTTCAAGATTTTTAATAACTATTCTTCCATATTTTCTTATAGTATTTTGTAGTTTAATTTTTTATATTTAAGTCTTTGATCCACTTAGATTTCATTTTGGTGTGGGGTTTTAGGTAGGTAGAGATTAAACGTATTTTTTCCCCATAGCTACCAGTTATTCTAATACACTAATTGCTTAATCTATGTTTTCCACAGGATTTGAAGTGCTGCCTTTACCATATACTAAATTCGAACGTGTGTTACAACAGTTTCTGTGCTTTCTATTCCATTCCACTGATTTGTCTATGTATTCAGATGCCAGTACAACATTATTCTAATCTTTATAAAAATGTTTGAATGTCTTGTAGAGAGAGTTCCTACTCATTACTCTTCTATTTCATAATTTCCCCAACTATTCCGGCTTATGTTTCCATATAAACTTTAAAATAAGCTTATGTATTTCTCAAAATATAAACTGATTTGGGGGGGGAGAGGAGAAGAAGGGGGAATCATCTTATTTTAAACACCCAAATTAGTCATTTTTGTTGTTGTTTTATTAGGTCAATATTTTCCAGTCCTTTGATCACCCTTGTTTCTTGCATCTCACTCTTCCTTAGTTCAATTTTCTTTTTGTTAAGAAAGTTCTTTCCGTGAGAGTCTGTGAGAGACAGACTTCTTTAATTGGCTTTTCTGAAATGTCTTTATTTCTCTTTCACTTGTGAATTAATAGTTTCACTTGATATAGAATTCTATTCTGATTGTTCTTTTCCTTCAGCACTTTGAAAGTATTCTTTGCTTTCTGGTTTCTATAGTTGTTATAGATATATCTGTCGTTAATGAAATTGTTCTTCCAGGTTGCCTTTTAGATTTTTCTTTTTATCTGAGGTGTTTTATAGTATCCATCTTTTCTCAAGGTTGCCATAAGAGTTTCCTTTTAATTTACGTATTTTGTAGTGTCACTGTGGTGTGTCTGGATGTGGATTTATTTTTATTTATTCTTCTCCATTCTCCTCTGATTTGAAAATGTATTTTATTAATTTCTGGAAAATTCTCAGCCATTATTTTTTCATATATAGCCTCTCCTGTATTCTCTCTGTTCTCTCTAAAACTCCTTTCAGACTATTTTGGGCCTCTCAATCTATCCTGCATGTCTCATAACCTCTCCATCTTACTTTCCATCCTTTTATCACTCCACGATATATTCTGAATAATTTTCTCTGCTCCATCATCCATTTTACTAGTATTTTTCTTCAGCTGTGTATAATCTGTACTTCAATAACAATAATAATAAGTTCATTGATATTTTCAATTCAAGTGACTGTTTTTTATTTCTAGAAATTATATATTTTTTAAATCAAAAATTGCCTATTCTCTTTCATATGTATTAGTCTATAATTTTGGTTCCTGTTTAATTGCTTTTCTTTCTAAATTCTTTATTATTATTAATTCTTTAAAAATTAATTTTCTTTAATGATTTGAAAGATAATTATTTTGCAGAAATATTTTTCTATAACTAAGTTCTTGAGGTTGCTTATCCTCTTATTTATTGGGTTTTTGAGGACTATAATCTAATCTCATATGTTTTGTCATTTTTTTGTTGTGTATCTTGAGTGAGTTTTTTTTTTTTTTTAAATTTGTCATTTTTCACCGTGAACCTTGAGTACAAAATTCATGTGACCATTGTTGAAGAAACATCCCTGTAGAGCAGTTTTGGGTTTGCTACTGTCAGGCACGCTAGGTGTTTTTCATTGGGGTCCAGCACCAGTTTTAATATTAATGTCTCAGCTGGGAGTTCCCCACCATAGGAGTAGAATAAATTCAGATTCCACATCTGAGAGAGGCTTAGCTTTACATTTTGTTTCCCAGTGGGGGAGTGGGGATCTCTATCCCAGACTCCTGCTCAGAGCAAACTTCCTTAACTCTTCTCTGATTTGACAGTTTTTCTGCCCACAGGGGAATCCTTCCACAGGTCATTGCTTTTTATAGGAAGTTTCAGTTCCCTATCTCTGCTTTGAAAGGGCCAAGGCTGTGTGTTATGTTTTCCTATGATTATTAAACCCCAGTCTCCGGCTATTAGGGTCAACATTTCTATCCAGTAATCTGCCTAGGTATCAGTTAATACACTTCCCACTTTAGAAATGAGTTATCTTTCATTTCTGGCACCTGGAAACTTCTTTCTCTTTCTTATAGGCTCAGTACAGATTTTAAACATTTCTCTATGTTTTATGCAATATTTTTCTGAATTTCAAAATTAATGTTATAGATTGTTATTATGTTCTGTCTTAGCTCAGAATCTAAACTACTTTTCCATTCTATTCTTTCATTCATAAACATAGCAGTATTGAGTTTCTCTACTCCTAACTTTCCTTTGTATGTTTATTTTTGCCTGGTTACCTCTCAAATTCTACATCTAACTTCTACCGACCATTTATTTTAGGACTTTGTAGAAGCTATCAGGAAAGTGCATTTATATATTGAGGTGCAACCAAGCATGACTCTTAGCCTTCTGCTGTGAACTCTAGGCAGATCTTATTCAGAACTTAAGCCAGATTCTCTAAAAGTAAACATCCCTGTATTGTGAAATCATCACAAAACAAGTGACCTCGACCCTTGTTTACCTGTGATTCAATGTTATGTCCTCTGGTTTATAAAATTTGGAATAGCAATTCCCTGGTTTTAATAAAATCATGGTGAAAATATTACCTTTTATGTTATCCAATTCCCCTTAAACATCAAAGGGCTTATGGTAAATTTGTCCTACAGTTAGTTCTAAAAAACATATGCTCCAATATCAATGATTTTGCATGTATTCTTATGTCAGAAAATGAATACTATATGCCATAATATAATTCATTTTTGCCTTCATTGCCAGGGAATATGGAATCCAAACCAGTGTTTCTTGATAATAAATAAATTTCTGGTACATGCTAGATAATTTCTACTCCTTGAATTTTCTTCATATATTTTATGTTTTTCTCAACATTATAAAATTATGGCCTTATTTTGCATGGTGTTTCCTTTATAAGCTGTGATATTAATAATTCATTAAACACTGTCTTCTCGTGTATTATTCTAAAAAAATTTGTTTTTCTTATTCTATACTTCAGCTCTCCAATTATATATTCTTACCTTTCTATCCTATGCACTTTCTTTTCTCTACTAAAATCACCACTATTTTTTTAGATTTTGTTATATTCCACACAGGATTTTAGGTTGCCAATATCAACTTAACTTTGTATAAAAGTCGACAATTTACAATGCCCTTTTACTTTGAATTCACTTGTAAGTCATTTTCTCTGATCTCAGAAAATAAATTGTCTTTTCCCTTTACAGAGTCAACCCCTTTGCCATGTCCCTTGATCCACCCCCTTATTACCTCCCAGCCCATTTTCTATGATGTTTCTCTTCTTCTTTATCTTTAATCTCTTCATATTCACACACTCAAAATTCTCATAATACCTGCATCTTCTGAATCAGGCATTTCCTCAAATGTCATATTCTTAATGAAATCTGCCCTGACCACCACTCCTTTAAAATTTCAACCCCTCTCCACTTCCTACTCCTTTTACTGGCTCTTTTTCTCTTAAGCACTAATCTCCGATACATACATGTACATACATATACATACAATCTTGTTTTTTTACTCTCTCTACTGGACATGTCATAGGCACTCAGTAAAAATTTGTTGAATTAATTGTTAATATACTGCTTTTCATTTGTCCAACCTAATGAAAGCATGATATCTTATTAGATATCTGAATTTTAATTTATCTTGATACCCTTCCATCCATACATCACACAACTGTTATTTACTTGCTGCTATGGATTTATTTCATCTAAGTTATTATTTCCACAGTGAAATCTAAAGGATGGGTGGTAGCTATGGGAAAATGTTCAGAAAACAGACTTGAATTCTGGATTCTTTCTTCCTTCTGTCTCAGTACTACCTTCTTCTAAGTGGTAATGGTTGTGGTAAATGAGCAAAAATGAGTATCTTCACCTCTTTGATGCTTCTGCTTGCTTATTATAATTAGGGTAAGTTGTCTTCTGAAATCAATACCTGAGACTTGTATGAATTCATTTGTTTATATATTCTTTGTAGAATAAGTCTCTTTATGTTTACAAGAAGGTTATCAATTTCTTTCTAAAGTCTAATGACTCATTTCTTGCAATCAGCTTTCTTCTCCTTTGAATTTCACTGAAGTCCTAATGGAACAAATGGCTCCATTTGTGCAGAAGAGTAAGAGATCAGATGAGCAAGCAGAGTCTATCTCACACAGGGCCAGTTTCATGGGTGTGCAACTTGTGCAGTCACACAGGGTCCAGTGCTCAGAAAGATCCTGAACTTGGTTTAATTTTTTGCTATTGCTGTCTTGATATTCTTAATAATTTTTTAACAAGAAGACTCACATTTTCATTTTGCACAAGGCAGCAGTAATTATGTAACCAGTTCTGATCTTAGAACTTAGTCATTTCTAAAGAAAAGATTCTCAGTGAGAACAGAGAGGTTCTGATGTCAATGAGAAGTTAAAGTTTCTCATAAACTGAGTCCATGTTCCTGGTTTAGCCCAGGAGGCTCATAATCTCAGTCCATGAGAAAGAGGACTTTGATCTAGGAATAGTTGTTCTGAATTGTCTGAGCTGGAGAACCTGCTGCCCAGGCTCATATCTGCAGTGTATACCTTTAAAGGAGCCACAGTTAGATCCCAACATCACCAGTGGAAGCCAGAAAACAATGAGGTGATAGATTCAATGTGCTGACTGAAATGGCTGTCAAATTAGAATTCAATAAACTCCCATCGTTTTGAGTGGCTATTTTGAAGTTGAAAGCAAAAGAATGGGAAAAGTTAGACCAAACAAACACTAACTGAAAGAAAGCTGATGTAGGGTTTTAAAAACAAAAAGTACCACTAGAGGTAGAGAAACACTTGATAATGATAAAAGTCCAGGTCCAATTCACCAGGAAGACATAAAATTCCAAATTTGTATGGATTTCATGTGACCTCCACATTTAAAAGGCAAAAATTGACATAATGACAAGTAGAATTAGACAAAATCATAATCGTAGTGGGTGATATGAATCCATCCCTTTCAATATTGTCAGAATAAACAGACTCAAAAAAAAAAAAACAGAAAAAAATAAAGAAGATTTAAACAATATGATGAGCAAGCTTGATTTAATGGACATATGAACACTGGTACTTACAACTACAGAAAACACATTCATTTCAAGTACACAAAGAACATTCTCAAAAATCGAAAATGGGCTGGGCCAGGTGTCTGAAGACTCTGAGGGGGCAGAAGGCCAAGGTGTCTGCTATCCTAGGAGTGAGTGAGTGAGTGAGGTGGCCACAGATATCTGTGATCTCAGGTGCTGCTGAGGAATCTGCTCTAAGCCCTGGGGGGTTAGCTCACAGCAGCAAGATCTACTAGTCCTCAAAACCTGAAAATATGCAGATCATTCCAAAGATAGGTGGATTCACTGCAAAAAAGGAAACTCTGGGTAGTTTTCCTACCAGAAAAACAAATATATGATGTATTTTCTTTATGGCTAAAGCTGAAGACTCAGAATTACAGGGTGAGAACCATGATAAGGGACAGCAGGAGCTGTTTCTATAGTATAGAGAGAAAATGTAAAAGAAAAGCCAAGTTATTGGCTACCAATGTCTCAGAGTTGCAGCCAGCCTGATGGGTGGATACAAATATCTGGAATGCATTTCACTGCTGTGGAGCAAAACCACAGACAAGCAAATAGGCTGATGGGAAAACCCAGAATGGAGTAAGAAAATTATGGGAACAGGAAAGGAAGGAAAAGGATTATGTCAGTCCCCAACTCCTCTTCTCCCAAGGAGGAGACCCCAAACATTCTTGAATTTGCAGGATACTAGAGCTTACAGGTGGTTATTTCTGGTTTTTTCTTTGTTTGTTTTCTAGTTTTTGTGTTTTTATTTTGGTCTGTACTGTGCTTACTGTTCTTTTGTCAATCTCCATGCTTGATATGGATGTTCTGGGTACAGGACATACTGATTAGATTTATTCAGTGTAACCCTTGTTGGTGACTTCTATAACAATTGGCCAGATTCATAGCCAGAAACAGCCTGTTCTTGCCAAGATTGTACATTAAAACAATGTGTCATGCTAAGAAGAAAAAAAAATACTTGGTTTTCTCATATAAGATTTAATATATGGATTGTTACACACTGCTATCTCGTTGTTCAACAGTCCTGAGACTGGTAGAAGTCAACAGTGTTTGGTGTACTTACCATGAACAATTGAGGCTTAAACAGGAGAGTAACTATCATTATTCCCATAATGCAGTGGTTCCTAAATTTTGCTACATATTAGAATCACCTAGAGGGATTTTTTAAAATCCCAATCCCAGATGTATTTTCTTATATGTATTATTTGAACCTTTACCTTTTTGTCTTCCTGTCCCAACTTCTGTTAAAAGTAACATTCCTTTAATATCATAATTTATGACATTTACATTTGTTCTTTAACCACAAACCTGACATTTATTTTGTTCTATTCTCACAGTTAAATGAATTCAATACTACATACTTTGTCCTTTTGCCTTAGTTTCTCCGTTTCCCTCTCCATTGACTGAAAGCAAATCCTCAAATAGTTTGTTCAGGAAGGACCCATGGGGATTATATTCCTGAATTCTTCCATATTCAGAATTGTACTTCTATTGCTCTTATACCTGAAAAGCAATTTACTGGGCATAAAATTCTTGAGTCACACTTCCCTTCCTTGAGAACTTTGAGTTCTATGATTTTACTGACTTCTAATGAGAGCTAGGAGAAATCCAAAACACAGTTATTGTGACTTAAACTTTTGCCTGGCAAACCAAAGTTTTCTTTCTTTAATGCTCAATAACTTTTTTGTTACGATATGTCTCATGTTGTTTAGTTCATAAGTAGAGTCAAATTACCTTTTATCTAGAGAAGAAGTTTTCTTGATTTATGTCTTTAAATACTTAAGATGGTCCTTTTTGGTGGGAGGGGTTCATATCTTTGAGGACACCAAGTATGTATATGTAGGATCTACTTTCTCATCTTCCTTACCGTGATTAAGAGTATCTGTAGATAACCTAAAGCAAACATCATTCTAAGTGGGAAAAATATTAGAAGCATTCCCTTTAAAAACAGGAATGAGACAAAGATTCCCCTATCATCTTTTCTACTAAATCTTACATTGGAGGTCCTAACCAGTGTAGAGGCATAAGTTTTGGCAAGAAGAAAATAAAATGGCCAACATTTGCAGTTGATATTGTTTACATAGAAAACCCAAAATAATCTACAAATTAACAAAATGTTTCATGTAAGACAAAAGCCAGTTGCATTCCTATATACTAGCACCAAACAACTAGAAAACATAATTTAAAAAAGAAACTATTTACAGTAATATTAGAGAATATCAAGTCTCTAGGAATAAATCAAACAGAAGATATCCAAGACCTCTTTAGAGGAAAGTTTAAAACTTTGTTAAAAAACAATCATAACAAATATGCCATGCTAATGCAAGATATTAATAATAGAGGAAACTGAATGGTGGGGAGATGAGAGCTATATGAGAACTCTCTGTACCTTCCATTCAATTTTTCTGTAAACTTAAAGCTACTGAAAAAAAGTCCATTAATTTAAAAAATGAACTTTTAAAGAATATATATAAAAACAAAGTGAAAAAAGAATGAATAACACTATAGCTACTTATCAGAATTCTTAACAAATAGATGAGTTACTTTAATATTTTGTATATCTATCATTGATTTACAGTTTTATCAGTTAATGTAATATGCAAGTAGAACTGAAATTATTTCTTGGTGGGCAAAAGAATATGTTGGGAAGGTCTTGCCTGGAGCAGGAAGCTGTAATAAGCCCCTTTAGTTCTTCTCACTTTTCTAAACCAAGAAATTGCTTGTGGAGATCATTCCTTTTACCAAAGGCAACTATTTTCAAAAAAACTTTCATCTTTTCCCCGTTTAAGAAATTCCCATGTACTTGTCAAATGGTCAACATGTTAACATCCCCCTCCAAAAATAAGTTAATTTTCTTTCTCTTTTAAGGCATCAGCCTCTACTAAGAGTTTCTCATAATTTTTATCTTTGCATTTAACCTACTTTTTAGTAGAGTAGAATATGCAATTCTATATTGTGAGAGAAGGGAAAAAGAAAAAAATTGTCTGGGAGACAGTATATGAAAAGCAGAATAACTCATGGAATTGACATTGCCCATTGAATCTCATGTGTGTGCAATTACTGTTCATAAGGAGATAATCTTTAGTTAATAAAAAACTGGTCAGATTAATGGAAAATAAACCAGGAAGAAATCAACCTCCACAATACTGATGATTTATTAAGCAAACAGATGAGCGTGAAATAATCATGTTGGTAATATAATTCCATTTCAACATATTACCTTTTATGAATGAATGCTACGTGGAGCTTATCAAGGAAATAATTGAAGCAAGAATATTTTGAAGTTCAAAGGTTATGTATGATTCATTAATGATATGTCCATATGTATAAACTTTATTCTTAAAGCAACATCATTAGTGCATTTTGTCTTTCTGCCCTACTTAGCATCTTCTAAATAAAGCCAAACTCCTTAGCATAATGTAGTCTCTTTCTGCAGGTCCAGCATCATTTCCTCTCTGTCCCCCTAGGTATCCTTCTCTGACCCTGCACTCATTCTCTAGTTCCCTGAGGGCATCACACTCTCATCTCTCCCTGATTTCATACATGTTGCTCTTCTATATCAAAAACATCTTATTGTTCCTTTCATTCTTGGATAATTCCTCTCAAGCATCTGCTCTTTTAGGAATCCTGTCTGGATCTCCGCAGGCTGAGTCAAATGTCTTCCACTAGAACTATCTTTATGATAATACTTTTAGCAAACTGTGCCCAACTTCCTCTTCACACTAGAGTAATGCTGGAGCCGGAAGCTGTGGGGGTAGCTTCTTGATTCAGCAGCTTCCTGACTAGAGCTAGAGCCAGAGCAGGGGGTGGGCAGAGTCTGCATGTGGCTGCAGGGCAGGTGTCAGAGAATGAAACACTCATCCCACTCCCAGGCTGGCCTGAGAAAGGTAAGACCAAGAGTCATATTCTAAATGGGGGCATCAGAAACAAAGAAGAGGCAAGAAGTCATTTGTGGGTACAAGAGGCAGAGCCCAGGAAGACTTCAGAGGCGGAGGGATGTCAGAGGTGTTGTGAGGTGCAAAGAGCTGTTGAAATCTAGAACAGTGCTGTATTGCTGGTTTTACTTGTCTTTCACCATTCTCCATCCCCATCCCAACAGCTTAAGCACAGACTTCCATCACTAAATCCCCACTGTCTAATATGGGCCTGCACCACAGTAGGTAGGCAGCAAATATCTGTTGAAGTGAATTGAGCCCTGTTAACCATCCTTTAAAGACTATTCTTTAAAACCTTTCACAAAGGATACTTTTCTAGAAAACCTTCCCTCATCCCCACTGAAAAGAATTCTGTTCTTGCAAATACTCATGGTACGTTTTTTGGTATCTCTCAGTCTTTTTCAATGTTCTACCTTGCATTATATATGTTGGGCCGTGTCCTATTTTTCTGAGTGTATCCACCCTGGGGGCAAGATCATTGTCTGAATCATCTTTGAAGATCCCAGTAGAAGTGTCACAGATTTTGTGTGAGTCTTTAGGTGGCTGCTGTGTGGTGCTCCTATTTCCCACCCATTTCCCGTTGGAAACAACGGGCTTTAGTCCTCATTCTCAATAATGGAGATACTGACTTAGGAAGAAAAAACAAGCTTATGTAGAATCCAAAAGTCTAGCGCGATGTCTTCAAAGGAAAAGAAAAGGAAATAAATATTCAATCCCCTACTAAAGTTACTTTAAAAACCAATGTGTCTTCTTTTGTGCAAGGTACGTTTTGTTTTAACTTAGCCATCGTGGTTGCTCAGTATTCCTTTACTTTGTCTATGTAGCTCTGATTTGTGGTATGTTTTGGAATTTGAAATTAGAAACCCATGTACCACTTAAACCCTGATCCTCTGACTGAAGTGTGACTCATTGTAACTAAGAACTGATGGTAAAAAAACAAAACAAAACAAAACAACACCATCTGGGTTTGGTACGTGCCAGAGTGTGATGTGTGTGTGTGTGTGTTCTCATACATCTATAATTATCTATTTATCACCTATTTATGTTTATTTTAGAGTTAACAAAGAGTAAAGGAGAATTTATTGAAATATTTATTTAGAGGTCTAGTGCTGACTGTCTGATACCATAGCCATTAGCTACATGTTGCTACTGAGCACCTGAAGCATGGCTATATTGAATTGAGATGTGCTATAAGCATAAAAAATATAAACTGAACTTTGAGGGCTTAGTAAAACAAAAAGTAAAATATAACATTAATATATTTTTATGTTGACTGCATGTTGAAATGACAATATTTTTTATATATTGAGTTGAATAAAATATATTATTAAAATTAATTTCGCATTTTTATTTTTTATGTGGCTACTAGAAAATTTTAAATTACATGTGTGGCATGCATTGTATTTCTGTAGGATAGCATTGGTCTAATATATGCTATAATTTATTTACTTATAAAAACATTGCAAAGAAGTTGTGGAAAAAATTCCACTCTAATCATGGTGACAAACTATTTATAGTGTACTGTGCTGCAGGCACTGAGATTTTACATGAACTAGTTCATTTAATTCTCTCCAAATCTTATTAGACAGGTATTTTAAGATAAATAGACTGCGACTCAGAGAGGTTAAAAAAATTTCTCACAGGCCCATGATCAGACTGCTAGCAATCTGCAAAACATACTTACATCCACCTGACCCTAGAGATCATCCTCTTTTTACTAGAGAACACAGCCTTTCCTCTGTCTTTCCTTTTCAGAGACTGGCATTATATGCTGCCAGAAATTCTAATACCACCCACAGTTGTGAGGTCTTGCCAGCCTGTTACTTCAAAATAAGGTCCAGTTTCTTTTTTTACCCAAATGAAAATAACACATAAGCCCTTCACATGCCAAATTATTAGGAATTCCAATCTTTTCCCATAGTTCCCCTCCCCATATAATCATAAATGACCCAGGCTTGTTTACTAATTTCTGAGAATTGATCCATTTGTCTTTGTGGATTGACAATAGAGTGGAAACTCAGATACACTCTTGAGGCTGGAGGGGCACCTCACATCCTGTCTAGAAAAGGGTTAATTCAGTGACAGAGGCTGTGTTAGTTTTCTGTTGCTGTGTAACAAATTACCATTAGTGGCTTAAACACAACACCCTTTTATTAGCTCATATTATCTATAAGTCAGAAGTCCAGCGTGGTGTTGCTGAATTCTCAACTAACAGAATCACATGGCTGAAATCAAGGTGCCTGCAAGTCTGAGTTCTCATCTGAAGACTGGCAGAAAAATCTGCTTCCAAGCACATTCTTGTTGTTGGCAAAATTCAGTTCCTTGTGGGTAATAGGACTTAGGTCCCTGTTTCCTTGCTGGCTGTCAGCCAGGGGCCACTCTCTGCTTCTAAAGGTCACTGTATTGCTTGTCACGTGCCCCATCCGCCATCTTCAAGCCAGCAATGGTGCATCAAATCTTTTTCATGCTTTGAATCTCTCTGACTTCTCCTTCTGCCACCAGCCATAGAAAACTCTCCGCTTTGAAGCACTCATGTATTGAGATCAGGCCCACTCAGATAAGCTTATTTTAAGGTCAACTATGACATATAACATAACATAATCGTGGGAATGATATCTCATCCTATTCACAGATTCCAAGGATCAGGACATGGGATATTGGGGAGAGGGGGTGCATTTTCAGCTCTCTGCCTGCTAGAGTTTTGGGGATTATATAGGACATGGACATAACCACAGTGGCAGTGGCAGGGAGCAAGGCATCAGAATCCTCCCAACTTAACTAGGCATGGGGACAAAAGCAAGCGCTGAATCACTATCAGGCAGTAGTACTGACTAGGGGAGGAGTGGAGGATGGGATGTGAAGGATCCAGCTTCGCCACCTTCCCTTTCTTCCAATTTTATCCCAAAATTTTACTCATCATTAACTTTCTTTGTGAAAGCAACGTGTAGATCTCTGTGCTAGGAGGAAGTGTAACATTTCTGTCCCACCTGTTTTAAGGGCAGCAATGTCCAGTTACTTTGAGGTGTGTTGGAGCCTCCATGTCCCCTCTTGCTGGAGCCTGGTAAACCACAGAGATGGGAGTCCTGCTGGTGCCTGCTTGCCTGGCTTCCTAACAGTCCACTGGGGCCAGTTATGCTGGTTCCTTTGGGCCAAGGAGCTTCCTCAAGGTGCCGGAAGGAACAACCTCCCTCTTTTGGTTACCTGACTTTTGGACTCTTTTCTTTCTCCACTCTTGTATGCCAATCTGCCAAAACTCAGCTCAAAATCCACTGTGGCTCCTGCTCTTCCTCGGAACACACCTTTAATGTGCCAGTTTCTGAACCTTTGCTCACCAAGCTTTGTGCTCCCTGAAGTGCCACATCCCCTTTCTCTTTATTGCCACGATTGTTTACTTGAGACGTTTCTTTTAGCTGACTCATATTTTTAACTTTAACAAACGCATAAAGGAAACCTTTATCACTATCATATGTGGAAAAATCTGAATTACTCGCCATATATAGGTGTTAACTGTAAAAAAAAAAAAAAGAAATTCTTAGTCACTGGTGGTTTCTAACCTGACATAGCACAGTGATTCTCAAAAGGCTCCTTTCTTCTTCTCTGGTTGTCCCCAGGGGAGTTTTTATTACAATTTCTAACTCCTTTTGTGTTTTTTGAGCTGAGGGGCTACAATGCAATTACATCACAGGCTGTGTTGAAGCGAGGGAAGCTGCGTGTACTCCAAACTACCTCGCCCCATTCTTGCCCCTCCCCCGCCCCTCTTAAATGCATCACCTAAAATCATCTCCTACACCACCAGAGGTGTGCAATCCACAGTTTAGAAAACATTGATCTGAATCCCTTCCTCTCAGAGACCCACCTCAAATTCCTCTCCCTCTAAGAAATCTTTTCTGACCAATACAGATCTCAGTGATCCCCTCAACTGCATTCATAAAGCTACTGTGTCTAATTATTCAAATGTTGCTGTGTGACATTTCATTAAAGACAAAGACCATGCTTTATACTAAGTTTTCCCACAGCACTTGGTATGCTACCTGGCAAACAGCAGGCATTCAATGAATGTTTGTGGTTTGATGAGCAGCAAGGGTCAGCTCTGGGTAAAGGTGTAAAGCAAAGTTTGACTCTTACCTTGGGCTGCTTCAGTCACAGAAAGGCCCGCTGACTGATTCTCCTCTGAGTTGGTTGTTTTCTCCTTTCTCAATAAGTTACATGTGTTTCCTGATTTTTCTCAATCTCCCCAAATCACTTCACATGCTATGTGTCTCATTATCTTGCTGACTAATTAGCTAAGATATTTGGTGTTTGTCACTAGATTTTACTCTGCTTAACTGTGTCTTGTAAATTTTTTTTGTATCTTCTATCACACCAAAGACAGACCATGTATGCATAATAGATGCTCAATAGATATTTGTTGTATAAATAAATGAGTACATGTTGTATTGTTTGTGTATTGGAGTGTCCCTGTTATATCTTCAGGAAAAAATATGAAATCCCCAAACTAATTCATATAACATTGGCCGAGGGGTTACTAAGTTTGTTAACAAGTATAGAGAAGTTTTGCAGTTTTGACTCAGAAAAATAAAAATGAAATCTTCCTTCTGCCTTTCCTCCTTTTGGTCCACTTGGTCAATTCAGATGTTCCTTTCAAGAAGCAATTGGGTCTCTATAGCTTTACACAGAACTGATGGTTCCTTCTCTGTACCCCAAGCAATTTACGCATACTTCTACTTAGGGGTGACCACATAATTTATCATCCAAATCAGGACACGTTGAGAATAAAAGGGGGGCACAAATAACTATTAGGCCAGGACAAAAGGTGTCCCTGACAAACCAGAAGGTATGGTCATACTACTTTGAAAGTAGTTATTGACCAACTGTGTGTCTCTAGTCCTTCAACTGTAAAGCTATTCTAAGTGTGGGCCTTATTTCTCTTAGCTTCCTTTGTTGCCTAGAACTGTGCCTGGCACATGGCGGTGCTGGAGGAAATGTTAGTGCCGCTTTAAAAATATTCATTTCATTGCATATTGTACTATTTTGATGTACTCAAACCATCCCATTTGGGGCCTATTATGAGCCATTTTCTCAGTATTACAAATATAGTGCAATGAGCTTAATTATATGCTTGTGCGATGATAATAGCTAGCATTTACCAGCACTTAGCATGTGCCAGGCCCAGGGCAAAGAACTTTCCTTGAGTTCTCTCATTGATTTCTCACAACAATTCTTAGAGGTAAGTACTACTATGGTCCCATTAAATTAGAAGAAAAGACAGGTTTAGAAAGATTAAGAACCTTGCTCAGGGTCACCCAGCTAATTATGCAGCAGACTTTGAACTTTAGACTGACTCTATACACTTTCTCCCCTATATGTGAGAAATAGCTGGTATCAAATTTTGGAAAGGAGTTTAAAAAAATATTAATGGCATACTTTTAGGAAAAATCCATTTGCTTTAAAAATTTTTAAGGAAAATTTATTTAACTAAGTAAAAGACTGCAGAATCAGGCCAGTGTGGCAGTTATGTGAGCTCATGAGTAGTGATAGCAGTTGGTTAGACCAATACATTGCTTGCCGTCGTCCTTGGTGTTAACATTTCCATTTGTAATGGCACAAATATACCGCGTTAGTCTTGTTGAGATCATTTCTTGTTTATGGAGTAGTAAGTGTGCAAAAGTTTCTTTTGTACTATAACAGTTGCATTTACTTTTAGCAATGTTTTCAATGTGCATTATGTGAATAAATTATGAATAGCATCTATTTTCTACCCTGTCCTTTTGGCATAAGATTTTACTTGGTAACAATTTTAAGGAGAGTATAGACACATCATAATATTGGCTCCAGAAAAATTATTACTTGGTATTATTGTCATTACAAACCATATTTTGACATTGATGAACCACATTTTAATGGTTTTTAAAACAAAAGCAGTCTATTTAATTTTATAAAAAATAATCCAAGTGCTTATCTGTAGCCTTAAGGGATATCTGTAAGGGATAATCTGTAGGCTTAAATTGTTTTAAATCATAAAGGATAAATTAAATATGTAAAGAGACTATGCTATAAATATAATACCGAACAAATAAGTATATACACAAAGTTTTACACAAAAGATATTCTTTGATTGAATGGAATTGTCTTTTTAATTGACCTTCTGCTGACAGGAGGGGTGTATGAATAGCTATAGCAACTGAAATTAGATGTTACCAAGGTATTCAATCACACGTGATGTTGTGTGATAAACAAAATATAAAAAACCTGAAAATAAATGTTTAGATAATGAATATTAACCTTTGAATAAATGATAGGAAATGTTACTACTTAAGGCATTCACACAAGATGACTGTATTTGTAATTGAAAGGATTACAAACATATATCAAATTCAGGAATTTTCTGTGTTTTTGTTCTAGGGAATTTTTAGAATTAATATGCTTTTGAGTTTCACACCAAAAAGTTTCCTCTAGTTTATCACGTTATTCCTATTCAGTGAAATAGGATGCCAGGATATCATTGGTCAGAAAAACTGCCTTAAATGTCAAGTTATCACTGTACTCAGGGTAACTGGAAAATCAAAATGCTTATGTTATGATGTAGATAAGCACCTTATAGTTAGCTGATAGAAACTGGAACCAAGAGGAAGTTTAAAATAAGAAATTGGTCATTTTTTGTTGCTTTGAACTTTTTTTTTTTTTTTGTGAGGAAGACCAGCCCTGAGCTAACATCTGTTGCCAATCCTCCTCTTTTTTGCTGAGGAAGACTGGCCCTGGGCTAACATCCGTGCCCATCTTCCTCCACTTTATATGGGACGCCGCCACGGCGTGGCTGACAGACAGTGCGTCGGCGGGCGACCGGGATCCGAACCCACGAACCCCGGGCTGCCAAGCGCGGACTAAACCGCTGCGCCACCGGCTTTTTATTATCTCAGGGGATTTAAAATTTTTTTCATTTATTCTAGGTCCTTGGGATACATCAGTTGAACAAAAATTCCATCTTCTATTGGGGAAGACAGACACTAAAAGATAAACATACAAAATAAATAAATTATAAAGATTGTTGTAAAGTTCGAAGTGTCGTGGGAAGAAAAGAAAAAGAACTAATTAGGAAGAATTGAGAACTGGGGTAGGGGCGGTTGGTCAGGCTAAGCATCATTTTTAGGGTGAGATTTGAGCAAGGAGTTAAAAGAGGTGAAGGTGAACACTGAGGAAGAATGTTCCAGGCAGAGGGAAAGGCTCTTGAAAAGGCCTAAGTAGTAGTCTAGTCTGGAATATTCAAGCAACAATGAGTGGTTGGAGCTGGAGTCACAGAGACAAGGGGAAAAGGCAAATCCAGGGCTTCATAGGTCACTGTAAAGACCTTAGCTTTTACAATGAATGAAACGGAGCCACTAGAGGATTTTGACCAGATGAGATAGGTGCTGACTTTTCTTGTAAGAAGATATTCTTCTTGTTTTGACAATAGGCTGAGTTAATGGTGAGCATGGAAACCGGGTAGTCCATTGAAGTATAATCTAGGCCAGAGAAGATGGAAGTAATGCAGATGAGAAGTGGTCCGATTCTGATTTATTTTGAAGGTACAACCAGTAGGCTTACTTGACAGATTGGAGGTGAAGGTGAGAGAATGGGAGCAGCCAGGTATGACTCCAAAGTTTTTGGCCTGAGCAACTAATTAGGGCTATGGCATGGTCTTGAGTTGCTTTTTGAGCAAGAAAGAACTCTAAATTTAGGGGAAAAAGAAAACTAATGTTGCACTAGTAATATAAGACGTATATTACTATATTATATTCCAAGTATTGTAGGCTTGAAAACTTATTGTACGCATTTTGGTGGAGTGTTGGCTGCTAGATAGGGGCACTCATGTGTTGCTGATTTCTGGGATATGTAAAATATACAGCTAAAGGAGTCTCAGAGATCCAGTAGACAAGTAATTTCACATATTTCAAATGCTGGGGAGATGTTCTCGGCCGTAAGCCAGTTGAAGGATTCAAAGACTCTGACGTTTACATAAAAAAGCGGTGGTCCGATGACTTCAGGGCACCTCTCTCTCAACTGCTGCCAACTGAGATGCCTGGTCCGACGGCTCAGCGCCCACTCTCGCTCGCCTGGGAGCGTCCGCGGCCCCACTTTGAGCGCAGGCACCGCCCCTCCGCTTGGTCCGGGAAGGGGGCGCGAGCCGCCGCTGCCCGCCGCCCGGCAGAAGGTGGGGAGGGGCTCCCACTCAGCCCTGGTCGCCATCTTCCGGCGCGTCCTCTCCCGCGAGGGCTCCAGGCCGGGCTCTAGCCTCTCCGCTCGCCCGGGACGGGGGCTCCTAGCCAGCGCAGCCCTAAAGCGCTGCGCGTCGCGGGGCTCCCGGGCAGAGTCCACCCCGAGGCGGGGCCAGGGGCGGGGCCGACGCGGCGGCGCGACCCTCCCATCGCTCCCGGAGAGCGCGCCGCCTCTCGCTCAGCCTGCGCGCGAGCCCGGGCGGGGAGGGAGGGGCCAGGAAGCGGCGAGCGCGCCGGGGAGCGCAGCTGCGGGAGTGGGGGCGGCAGGAGCCGCGGAGCCGGCGCCGAGAGCGGCAGCGGCCGGAGCGGGAGGCCGAGACAAAGGCGACGGTGAGTGCGGCGCGGGCCCCCACACCTCGCCCTCGCGGCCTCCTGGGCGGCGACCCGAAGCCCCGAACCCGCGCTGCCGAGGGCTCCGGGGCGAGGGCGGCCCGGCCCTGCCCGCCGCGCGCTGCGGGCTGCGGGCTGAGCTTGCGGCTCCATTTTCAGGTCTGGGCGAGGTCCTTGTGCGGACCCTGCTTTTGGTTTTTCTTCCGTTCCCTCTGAGAAATGGTTACACGCTCAGTTCAGAATTCACGGCAGGCGGGCGGCTGAGGAAGCCAACCCAGCCGCCCGCCTGGTGTAAAATGGAAATAAAGACCCCTTCCCCCCAACTTTACAGGTCTGGAAGTCGGGAGGGCGGCGCGAGGGGCGGGCAGAGAGGGCCCGGGCCGGCCAGGTGAGGGTTTCGGAGGGGCGGGGACCCCGGGCTCCGGAGCCCGGGCTCTAGCCGGAGGCGCCCCGCGCTTTCCGCCCGCGGGTTTCGCCGCGGTTCTTTTGGGCTCCGGAGAGCAAGCCCTGAACACCTCCTCGGAGGAGCTCGTGTACTCTTACAGGTTGTTTTACCCGGCGCTTGCTGTCTTAGTTGTGATATTTGGTAACGGGCGTGGTTGGTAGCGGCTCGCTGATGCTGCATTAATAGCTGAAAAGGAACTTCGATGGGCTGACTTCATGTGTTCATGAATCAACATTGGGATTCCTCTTTAGCTGCTATTATCTTAAATGATAAGCTTTTGAAGGGGAATTTGGGTGCTGATGTTCAGTTTACAAGATTTACACGTTTTGTTAAAGGGCCTGGCGTATAGTAGATGCTCAAGAAAATATTTAAATGAATGAATCTTGAAACATCAGACAAAGCTGATCTCACATCTAGTCAAATTTAGGCACATGCCCTCTTGACTCAAATTAAGGAAAAAAAAAACATTGGCAAACAACATGTAGTTTTTGTTTATATATTTGTTTTTACCCAACATATACTTACCATTGATGAATAATGTTATAATTATCAGTATTACAAGTGTCGAAAATACACTTGAAATGTGGAATTTTTCATTTTGAGGAAAGTTGGTAGATATTTTCTGTTTCTTAAAAATAAACCTTCTAATTTTCTTTCAAAAGAGTGGAGAAGATGAAGAAGAGGTGCTTGGATTGTATTTTGTTCTTTTGAGACCCAGCTTTCTATTTCATTATGAATAAAGAAGTTTATGTGCTTTTGAGGGCCGGTGGCTTGAACTTGAGTTGCTTTTTGAGCAAGGGAGAACTCTAAATTTAGGGGGAGAAGAAAACAAATGTTGCACTAATATAATTAAATCTCACCATTTACTCCGTAAATATTCATTAAGCCCCCATATGTACCGGCACCTATGTTGGGTGTTCAGTTTCTAGGAGGAAACAAACCCCTCAATTGTCCTTTTCTTAAACTTGAGCATGAAGTTCCTCCCTCATTATGGTTGTTGCAGGCCGGGACTGTCTTACACCCCTAGTGCCTGCTTAGAGTTGGGAAAGATGGCAGGTGAAACTACAGGAAGTGTAGGTCGGTAACAGTATATATAAAGGTTAATAAGTAACTTGACAAAGCTAAAATTATTGGGTTACATTTTCATATTGTCAATTTAATAAAATCTATCTACGTTTTAAAATGAAGGGAAGAAGAAGTTTAACAAACTAGTATTTTTATTCTCTCCCTCTTCCATATTAGATGATTTGGGTACAGTGTATTTATTGAGGAGTAATGTACTTCTGGTTCTGTTTTCTGTAAATAATCTTTGCTCTGCATCATTTTCTATTTTTAAAAATCTCCAAGGAGAAACAGTACATTCCTTTTCTATAAAAAATATTTTTAAATAAAGCACCTTTCAGAAATTTTATTTTGACCTTTTATTCACTATTTACAACTAGTACAGTATTGACTTGATAGTGCTGAAAAGGGAAGGACGTAGTAATAATTTGTGGTTTCATATTTGGACTTTTGCTTTAGTATTACAACTGTGATAAAACTTACTAAAAAGAGGATGGAATTTGTAGTATTGCATTTATTAATTCTAAACATAAGGTTTCATTGGCTGTTTTTATCTTATTTACATCTGATAAAAAAACAGTACTTATTTATTTTGTTTGGCTTCTTCAGAAGTCCAAATTAATGTGCTCCAAAGTCAATCTTGATCATTACAAAGTAATGTAGATTAATAATTGTTTTACAGATAGGTTTTGAATTTAGGTGGACCTTTTTCACTTACCAATGTTTATCACACCTTTTACATTGTTGAGGATAATGTGTACATTAGAATAGAACTTTCAGATTTTAGACTTACTGGCTATTAGCTTTTAAGGGTTCTTCCTAAGAATAATAAGGAACGTAATCCCTCAAATTTTAGTGATAGAGAGTTGTGATAGTTTTTCTTTAAATGTATATTTCTTGTAGGAAGAGTTACTTGCGAATATACTCCTGATAGTCTGGTGTTGATGAGAAACCTAATAGTAAATAATAATAGCGATGACAAAAAACAATGTAGCAAAAAAAAAAATGCTTGACAAAGAACGTCATCAGAGTTCTTGACAATCAACAGCATTGAGACATGTTAAAATAATTTTTCCAAGAAATAAGAACTCATAATGACTTTTTTTGTACCTTAAAAAAATACTATAAGTGTTTTCAAGATATTATTCCTATATTGGAGTAGTTCATAATGTTTTGAGGCTAAATAAATCCCAGGATCATCCTATTTTTAATTGTTGGCATATTTGAAATGTTGGTCTTTTCTTCATTGGGGTGTGTGTGTGTGTTGGGAGGAGGGAGTTCATTTTTTTTGTTGTTGTTGTTATACCCTTTAGAATGATACAGAAGGTGTTTCCTTTATCAGATGTAATTAAGTGATTAAGAATGATGCTGATATGGCATATTGTGGCCTGTATAGATTGTGAGAGAATATCAATTAGCATTTGTATAAAACATTTCCAAAGTTCTTTATAACTGATTCCTCCCATTTATTTTCTCGGATAGATTGCTGTGTTGTTTCTATGTCCCAGTTGTTTTTTTTTTTTATCATTGTTTAGGTTTCTCATCTACTTTAGGATGAGTCTAGAATATATTGTTAAGGCTTTATAAGACTTTTCTCACAATTGCAAATGCATATTGGTTTTGATCTGTTACAATATTCTTAATCTCAGTTCTCAGAAATATTTTAACATTTCGTTGAATGTTGTTAGTAATGTTTTTAGATCTGTCTCAGAGGGGGACATTATGGGTTCCCAGTGCATTCTTGAGAGGAACTCAGTGAAACATGTCTTATCCTTAATACTTACTTACTCACTAGGTGAGGGTGTTTATTCTGATTTTTTTTTTATACGACCTGGAAAAACTTGGAATTTAGCTTTTTAATAATTAACTTTATGCATCCTACTACGTCAGTTCAAAGCTTAAGTATACTTGAACCTTTCTATAGTACTAACAAACGAACAAAGCACGATTTAGCTGAAACTGCTCTGGGACCCCATCCAAAGGAAGTTTCTGAACTGAAAGCCAAAAGACTTGGCAAGAAGTTGTCTTTATCAGGACACTATAAAATACCTGTAAATGTATTTTAGTCAAAATGGATTCTAGTAAAACAAACTCCCTATTTTTCCTAGAAAGCATTAGACAATTCCATGTTAAATTTAGGTGTCTGAAAATGACTAAATGATGAACGCTTATATTTTGTTTTGTAGCTTACCCACTTAGAAATTCATGCTCAAATTTCTTATTAAATCTTTATGATTGAATTTTTGTAAGCATCTTGTACAGAAACATAAAACCATTTTGTTCATTTGACTTAAACTACTTTCACTTTTTGCTTAATAAAACAAATAAATTTTCCATATATTCAGCATTGTGTGTATTTTGCACCCCGTGTACAATGGGAATCCCTAGATATTTGTGGAACTGGTATTTTCAATGGATGGAACTTGATAAGATTTAAGCAGAAAATGACTGACTTTTCTCGCTGTACCTTCAGACCCTCCCTATAGATTAAATGTTTCCCTGCCTCTCAGTGAGCTCTTCGTGTAGCTTTTCTAGTTACTTTTCGGTAATAAAAAGTTGTCTGTTCACTTGTCAGTAAGTCTTATTTTAGTCATTAGAAGGTACAGTTCAGTATAATCAGTGTTCAAACTCTTACACAATTTAAAACTTTTCTTCCTTAGCTCAGAACTGCTTCAGACCTAGAAGCCTGCTTTGGAGGAAGACTCCTACTAGGTTTCTCTTTTTACTTTGCCGGCTCCTCTTCGGTATGCTGTCCTCACCTGTCCAGGGTCCCGCCCAGTGGGGAAAGGGGATTGGGGGAAAAGGTATGGTTTTAATGTGACTCATGCTACCATGATCTGGCATTGGTGCTTTCTGAGCTGGGCAGGTTGTTCAAAGCTGACTGTCTAGGAGTGCTGGAAATGGTTTTCTTGGGGATTCCACGTCTCTGGGAACCTCCAGCTACAGTTCATGCGATAGAATTCTTCTGCTCCAGTCCCTTCGCTTTCCCCTTTCCCTCATCTGCAGGCTCACTTTGCCCAGGGAGAGGTTTTGCTTTAGTCTTTAAGTTTGTTCTATAACATTTTAACCAGACCTGCCTGTACTTTCTTAAGGTTATTGCATACGACACAGTTTCAAGCATTCTACCAGGGCCTCAACATCCCGTCTTGCCAGCTCCTTCTGTCAAGTACCCCTACTTGAACAGTACTTCTGTGTTTGGGACCTAGAATCCATTGCTGCTACCACCTTTTTACTGCCCTAAGCTCCCTTCCTCCACGTCCTCACTTGACTGTTGACCCTGCTTTGAATCCTTGGTCCACTATTATAATTTCTCCCTTTCATACACCCTCAGTTCCTTTGTAGCACATTTCCCTTCAGTGTGCTGGCAACCTGTGCCCCCCTCCCTGCAATATCCAGTTCTCTGTCTAGTTCAGCCTGTACCTGGCAGTTGAGCGTGCCTTCAGGAAAAGATACCCGCGCTGACCTGCTCTCCTTTTAAATTTATGACCACTGATCTCAGGAGGGCTCTTTGTGCTGCCCGCAGTCCTATTATCTTAGTACATTTCCCTGGTTGAATCACTCTCCTGTTCCCCTAAATGACTGTTTTATGTCTCTCTCCTCAAACCTCTAGCACCTCTTTTCTCCTCTACATTTTCAGCTGATGACCTTGTTTCCTGTATATTAAAAATGAAAGCAATCAGAAGAAAACTTTTGCATGTCTCGTTGCATCTATACCCAGACTGTGCATTTCCTCTTGTGCTGTGACCGTCACCTCCACCCTTGCCCTTGGTTCTGTCCCCCTTCTCCTGTCAAGGACATTGCATTGCCTCAGCGTTCATCCTGTTCTGCCTGCCAATGAGTTGCATCATTAGTGTTCCCCATTTCTACTGGATCATTCCTATCAGTATATAGACATGCTGAAATATCTCCCATCTTTTAAAAACAGCAAAACAAAACCTCCCCCAACACTGCATCTTCAGCTACTGCTCTCCAGTAGAGTTGTTATTTGTGGTCCTCGTGCTCCCTGTCTTTTTTGGATCCACTACAATCAGGTTTTTTCTCTTTCACTCTACCTTAGCTGCTCTTGTTGAGATTACTAGTGACCTCCTTGGTGATAAGTTCCCTTGTCGGTTCTCAATCCTAATCTCACTGGATGTAGCAGCAGCAGCAACATTTGACGTGGTTGATAATTTTCTCTTCTTTGAAGCTTTTCTTCTCTTTCTTTCTGGGACACTGCTGCTTATTTTCAGTTTCTTTTGCTGTTTCCTTTTTGTTGCCCCAACTTCTAAAAAATAAGACAGTGTCCCAGAGCTCTATGTTTAGACCTGTTCTATATTTATACGTAGTCTCTTGTGATCTCATCCTATCCTGTAGCTAGAATTATCATATATTTCAAACTAAAAATGTTATCTTTAGTCTGAGTCTTTTTCCCAACCTCCAGACTTGTCTGTCCAGCTGACTAGTCAACATTTCCAATTAGACATCCCAAATTTCACATGTCAAAACTGAACTCCTCATCCTCCTCCTTCCCTCCCCCACCCCCATGATTGTTCCCATTCCAGTCTTTCTCATCTTATTAAATGTCAACTCCATTTTTCAGTTTCTCTGGCTGAAGCGTTGTAGATGTTCTTGACTCCTCTTTCTCACACTCCCACATCTAATTCAGAATAATGTATCATGAAAGTATGTCCTTTATTTACTTTAAAATCTACCTTAAGAATAAATGTTACCACAACTTGCTATCTTCAACTGCTGCCGCCCTCTCTAAGCAACCATCATCTCTTGCCTGCGTTATTTTAGTAGTCTCCTTTCTGATCTCCCTGCTGGTCTGTTCTTTTCTATTCTCAACACAGGAGCCAGGGAGATCCTTTTGAAATGAAAGTCCGATTATTTCACTCCTTTGTCCAAAACCCTTTGGTGGCTTTCCATATCATTTAGAGTGAAAGCAGAATACAGCAGTGCCTACAAGGCCCTCACTCACCTGTGCCTCTAGCCTCTCTGAATACATGCCCTACTAGTTTCTCCTTGGCTTACTCCACACCAGACACATAGGTCTCCTTGAAGTTTCGTGAACCTGCCAAGCACAGTCTTGCTTTAGTGCTTTTAGGGAAAGAGATTTGTTTTATTCACTGCAGAGTTCCCAGTATTCAGAATAGTGGCTGGTACATGGTGGGCACTCACATTTGCTAAATGAGTGGCTCCTTATTTTGTTATTCATGTATTTGGTAACAGCTTATATGTATGTTTCTGTGACTACAACTGTTTCATCTAAAAACCATATAGTCTCATAAGAATTAAGTAAAAACAAATATAGAAAAAAGGAAAAGGTAAGTTTCAAATCAATTTTTGTGTATGGAAAGTGAAAATATGCAGGAAAGGGACAGAGGAGGTAGGAAAGGAATGAGAGAGGTAAGGTAAATGGAATAAAGAAAAGGAAAGCCTGATTTGGAAGTAGAGTGACAACACTTTAAAAAAACTATTTTTGGCTTGTCTCATATTTCTTTTAAGCTAGGTTTCATTGAATTTTGAGTGTTGGTGACTTATGTGGACTTAGACACTTCACGCTGGACTATATTATACCTTTCTTTTTTACGGGGTCAAATGAGATGGTAGGCAAAACTTAGTTGCTTTCCTGTTGCTAAACTCCTTTTATTAAGGAAAAGCAGTTATTATTAAGACAGCAGTTTACCTGGTGATGTTCTTATCATTTTTAATTTCTTTTGTAGAAAGCTCAAACAGAAGTCTCATAGTTTTAGGGAGGAATTTTCAGAGTACAAAAATTTATTAGTATGCCTGTCCTCTAAGTACTGCACTACCTGTTTACTACATCCTCAAAGAAGGGAGGGGCCTGTAAGTACACTTAATTGTATTTCTGTGGTAAGCTAGCAGCTAGCTACATCAATGTACACAGCTCTATTGAGTAATATTTACTGTATGCATATTTGTGCTCTTAAATGAAAAGTATTTGAATATAGTTAAATGCATTTTTTTTTTGGCTGGGGGAGGAAGATTAGCCCTGAGCTAACATCTGTTGCCAATTCTCCTTTTTTTTGCTGAGGAAGATTGGCCCTGGGCTAACATTCATGCCCGTCTTCCTCTACTTTATATGTGGGACACCTGCCACAGCGTGGCTTGATAAGCGGTGCATAGGTCCGCACCTGGGATCCGAACCTGCAAACCCCGGGCCACTGAAGCAGAGCACACGAACTTAACCACTATGCCACTGGACTGGCCCCGTTAAATGCATTTTTTAAACTGCAGTTTAACTGATATTTAGGTAGGAAATGAGAGTGCAAGGGAAGTTAATAATATGCAAACTTTCAGTATTTCATTCTGCTGAGACAAGATTTTTTTTAAACTCTTTATTTTCTGAGTTATAGGTCTCATTTCCTGTTGATTGATTTTAAAAATCGTTTAAATTGTTGAAATACATGACTCAGAAGTTCCTAAATAAATTATTTTTTATGTATAAGCATAAATTATTCTCCATAAACCAGTCTGAACATTTCCCTATTTTTGTGTAATATGCAATAATTTATGACTTGATTGACTTGTCTGATAGACTTTTATGTGGCCATAATGTGGACTTAATTTTCATGGCCATAGAGTTGTGGATGTGTACATGTTTGTATATTTACAATTTTTGTAATATGCAAATATAATTTAAACTTATATGTGTTTGATATTTTACTTTAACTCCTAAGCAATAGTATCTATAAATCAGACTTGGTGTTATACTTTTCTTTCACATTAAAATATAAAAATTTTCATATTAAAACATCATCATTATAATTTTTTAAAAGTTTATTTACATGCTGTGCAAAGTCATTTTGGATGGCACACTAGCAAGTGTTTGCCTACAGTTTTGAATTAATCTTTCTATTTTGAAGACTAATAAGGTCATCTTCATTAACCTACCTGAATTCATGTATTAGCATTTTACATATGAAATAACCGTCTTGGATTAAATAAGATCCTTATTTCTGAACTGACGTGTAGGCCTACTATTAAGTTTATTTCAGCTGTGTTCGTAGTTTGAGGCCTACCATACTATACTGCTTTAACTTCATAATGTTCTAGGTAGATTGTGTAGTAACCAAAATGATCATGTTGAGAAAAGTGAATACAATTAATAGGCTGTGATCCAAGTCTCATAAAGGGCCATTAAACAAATGGATTCAAGTGTGCATTCATTCATTCGTTCAACACATTTATTAAACTACTATGTGAAATTGCTTCGTAGTCCACTCAGAATAAAATACAAACTGTACTCACTCAGAAAATACACAGTCACTCACACTCCATCTATATGCTATGGCCCTGACAGCCTCTCAGAGTATCTCACCTTTCCTCACTACCTTCTAGCCACATTAGCTGTTCAGTTTCTCAGAGATGCCATGCTTGTCCTTTTGTCAGGGCTTTTACGCTAGTTTCCTCTGTCTGAAATGGTCTTCCCCAGATCTTTGCAAGATTGACTCCTTATCTTTAAGATCTCGGCTTAAATATCACCTCCTCCTTTCCTCACCACTCAGTTTAAAATAGCGCCCCCATCTCTGTTTTGCTTTCTTCATAGCATTTTGCAGTCCTTGAAATTATGTACTTTTTATTTTCTTTTGTGTTCCCAAATAGATGATAAGCTTTATGAGAGCAGGGACCTCCTTTGTCTTGTTTGTTGTCCACAACGCCCAGAATAATACCTGGCACCAAATAGGTGTTAAGTAAAAAAGTGTTGAATGAATGAAACAAGGTACCAATCTTGTCCATTCTTTCTTGTGCATGAATTTTAGTGTACTGATATTTTAAAGTGTCAAAAGTGTATGCCTTCTAACTTAGGGAATTAGGAATCTGGATTATTTGGGCAAAAAGCCTATTTTAGAAAAGGATGAGAAAATTTAGGAACTGCTCTGATGATCCTTAGAGTATTAGGTGGAACAAGTGATGCGTTGGAGCTAGTGAGCTGATCGTGTGCATCTCTCCAACTCCATGTTCGGTGACATCATATTGGCAGCTTGAGACTGGCAATGGTGGGACTATTTACAGCTTGGGAATCAGCAAAAGGTACGAATTTGGACCTTTTTTCCAGACAGGTGGTTGTTAAATCTTTATCAGCAGGCCACTGGGTGGGACCATATGAAATTGCTATTTTTATAGATTAAAAAATAAGGCTTGAATGTTGGCAGTTTCTTATGGTTTAACCTAGTTAGACTTACTTACTTTGGTTTTAAAGTTAATTTCTTCATGGGAGTCAGTGAAATTATCTTAGTGCTTTACCTCATTTTGTTTTTCAAAGTTGCATTCCCTTCATATCTGATGATTGCTTCTAGATTCATGTAATATGTAAAAATTGGCTATTTATATGTTTGTAATTAATTGCTTAACTGTATATCTAATTGTTTAGTTCATTCCAAAGCAGGCACAGAATATCTTGAGATGCCTCTGAGGGTGTTTCTTGGTTGTGCTGCTTCGTGCTAAGCCCATTGAAAGGTGTTCTTTTTCTGGTGAAGAAAACAGAGCTGATTCAGTTTGTTATATGTATTATTAGATAGTATTTTTTTCGTTTGCTTTTCAGAATGATTTACATGAATACACCTGAGTTCAGTTTTTTTTTCCCCCTGGCTTTTTTCTTTTATTTTGCCTGTTATCATCCCTCTAAGTGCTTACCAACTGTCTCTGATAATTTATTTTCTGCTACTCTCTGGTTTCTTCTATGAATCAGTGTCTCTAAATCAGTGAAGTAATTTTGTCTTGTTTCTCCAGTTTTAATAGTTTTTCCCTATTGTCTTTCCCATGATCACCTGGACATCCTAAGCCATTTCCTACCCTTACCCAAGAGATACGAAGTTGCTTCTTTCTTATAGGCACCATTTTCCTATTTGAGGAAATTTATTGTTTAAAAATTGACTTTTGTTGGCTCATGGATTTCACTAACATTTCTTGAGCAACATTTGTGTTATGTAAACTCTGAATAAGTGGTTTTGAATTGGTGATATTGAGTTAAAATATGGCACCTAGATTTCTTATCCTTTAACTGAAGTTGTTCTATGCATGAGTATGCACAAGCACTAAAAAATAACTTTTCAGTGCAGAAAATCAGAATATACATAATAAGCTGAAGGAAAAAGCACATCCATAATCCTTCCACCCTAAAATAACCACTGGTAATGTTTTTTATTTTTTTGTGAGGAAGACTAGCCCTGAGCTAACA
This sequence comes from Tapirus indicus, assembly GCA_031878705.1. Lineage (NCBI taxonomy): Eukaryota > Metazoa > Chordata > Mammalia > Perissodactyla > Tapiridae > Tapirus > Tapirus indicus. The sequence goes on from CM062925.1 coordinate 48,514,727, forward strand.
TCCATTGCCACTTCTCTTTTTGCTGAGGAAGGTTGGCCCTGGGCTAACATCTGTGCCCATCTTCCTCTGCTTTATGTGGGACGCCTCCACAGCAGGGCTTGGTAAACGGTGCGTCGGTCTGCACCCGGGATCTGAACCCACGAACTCCGGGCCGCCAAAGCAGATCACGTGAACTTAACCACTATGCCACCGGCTGGTCCCACCACTGGTGATGTTTTGATGAATGTCCTTTTGTCTGGACATAAATGTTTTTTCACAAAGTAAGATCTTAGTACACATACTATTCTATAACTTCTCACTTTAGCAAATATAGTGATCATAAAAGCATTACTTTTTATTACTTCAGTTTGAAAGGATCTTATTGGGAAGTAAAAATTTTGTTTGACATAGGGTAAAGCTGTAAGTAAAGTTGTGATTAAAAACAATGATGTTTATGGAGAGTAGAATGTGGTAAGTCACCTCGAGACAAGAATTACTTAAGCAGTAATTTTTTTGTTAAGAGCCCTCTTACCGTTGCACAATAGCCTGATTGTATTATATCAGCTAAGGAAAACAGTACATGATTCTATGTACAGTAGAATTATTTTAATAATAGCCCTAGGGTAAATTACGGGGCTATAGATAAGTTCCTATGTTTTGGTCTGCCCCAGAAGTCTTATTGATGCCTTAATATTGAAGTAATTTTAGAAGAAAAGGTGTTTTATTAAAGGCCTTCATCTATCCAGATTATGACAATTTTATTAGATATTGCTTCCCTTTTTATATGTCAGAATGAGGAGTGAGGGAGTTCTTGGAAAAAGAAAATTTTAGTACAAGAATTCTTGTATTAATGTTTGAGTTGATTTTTGTTTCATGAATGTGAAAATCCTTGTGGAAGAATCACTGGTGTATATTGGTGTATGCATCCTTTAGAAATCCGTAGCAGTCTTGTCAAGTAGTTGTTTGGGTCTTAAAGCAGCAGTTTTTAAAGCTAGTCAGAGGTCTTTTAAGGGTTGTATGATGGAAATGACTTTTCCTTTACCTTGTGGTGTCCATTACCTAGGGTAGAGTAGACTACTCATTTCTTGCCTTGTTTTCTTTGTTCTTGACCTTGTCTCTTTCTGTGTTGTGTTACTGCTTGCTCACAAGCTTCTGCAGTCTGTATCTCTTCTTAAGCAGCTAAAGTAGACACTTCTCTTACCCCGCAGTGCTACTTCCGGGATGGTGCATATATTGCTTAAACGTTTTTCATGTGGTAAAGAAGAACAAAAAGCAGTGTAGTTGATGTGGCTTTTTCTGCTGAGAAGTGGTGCATTTGTTGTCTCAAGTGGAGACTGGCAGTCAGTCCCTAAAAAAACATTTTTCACGGAGTGATCACATATTTGTAAATGGGTATGCAGGTGCCACTGCTTATTGGAAGGTAAAGTGAATCTTGATATAAATTCAAGAAAAGTGTTTAGAATTATTCCATATATTTTGCTGTTTAAAAAATTGGTGTTTTCTAAAAGTTTTATTTCACGGTGAATTTTTAGCCTCTCTTTTATATTTAGTGAATAATGACCTTGTTTTTGTAAAAATGGTACACACACTAAAGAAGCTTAGAAATTAGTCGTATAGTAAGTGACAGAACTAGTATTCAAAGCCTTGTCTGATTTTCAGAGTCAGTGAGCTTGGGAAGCACTGTCAAGTGGCAGAAAGAATATGGACTTTGGAATTAGGCACTCCTCAGTTTGATCCCTAACTTTGCCACATATTTGCAGGGTAGCAAGCTCTTACCTTTGGTGATTTTTATTTTCTTTTTCAATTAAGTCAGGGTAAGAGGTTTGTTAGGATTAACTGAGGTACACATTAAGTACGTGGCTTGTAGAAAGTGTTAATAAATATTTCATTTCCTTTCTACTACTCCATATTGTTTTAAAAACTGTCCGTGGTCACTTGGACATTTCACTTGAAAGTGAATTACAGTCAGGAAACTGGAAATATGTGTAAATCACGTGGACTCATATTGTCGTGTCCTTTTAATCTGCCTGTCTGAGGAGGAGAGTGTTTCTTGGGACTATTTAAAAAAATATTTTGACTTCAAGGAAAGTTTTAAAGTTAGAAGCTGAAGTAGAGCTAAGTTAGGATGAGTTAATTATTGCTGACCAAAATGGTAAGAAAGTAATTAATTTATGTTTTCTGAGAAATTGAAGTATTTGTATATAGTACAACAGTTGTATGCATAAAGATGTCTGTTTTAAAGGGTAAGAACTGATCCTTTGCAAAAGAAAAATCTGACTGAAATATGGAAAAAAGTGTTGAAATTTAATAATAATAAACAAGAAGTTTGTCTTATCAGATTTAAGCTTTAAGAAATGGTGCTAATTCACTGGAATACTGTAACACAGGTAAAAAATATATTACTGGAGGGAGTATAAATCTGTAGAACCCTTTTTAAAGGCAGTTTGGCATGTATCAAAGAGTAGTATTTCTGCCTCTGAGAGTATACCCTAAGGAACTAATCCTTTTTTCCTCTTTTTTTTTTTTGAGGGAGGAGGTTATTTTCTTTTTTTATGACAGCTTTATTGAGATAGTTCATGTGATATTGTGTTTTATAATAAGAAATATATATTATGTCTTTGTCCCTGTTTCTGGAACAGAGCTCCTAAAACCTTGGCATTTCCTAAGAGATGAGAGCCATAAATGTGTCTTTTGTTATGTTAATGAGGTGACTTTTGGAATGCACTTTAGGATGAGGGTTGGTTGCCGGGAGAACCAACCTTGTGATTAGAGGGTTAGAGCTTTCTGTCCCACCCTTCTGACCTCAGAGGGGAGAGGGGCTTGGGGCTGGAGGCTGAATCGCCAATGACTTAATCAATTACGACTGTCTTGAAGCCTCCATAAAAACCCGAAAGATTGGGGTTCTGAGAGCTTCCTGTTCAATGAACACGTGGAGGTGCTGGGAGAGGGGCACGCTAAGAGAGCCTGGAAGCTCTGCGCCCCTTTCCCCATTCCTTGCCCTATGCATCTCTTCCACCCCACTGTTTCTGAATTATCTCATTTTGTAATCAACTGGTAATCTAGTAAGTAAAATGTTTCTCAGAGTTCTGTGAACTGCTCTAAGAAATTAATCCACCCAAGGAGGAGGTCGTGGAACCCTCAGAAGCACAGGTGACAGCCTGGACTTATGATTGGCCTCTGGAGGGTGAGGGGCAGTCTCTTTGGACTGAGCCCTTAACCTGATGCTGTCATTAGGTAGATAGTGTCAGAATTGAGTTGAATTGTAGGACACCCAGTTGGTGTCAGAGAATTGCTTGGTGTTGGTGTGTTCGGCACATTGGAATTGGTGTGAGAATTGTAATTCACCTTTTTAAGTCACATTTTTAAAGTCGTGCAACCATCAGCATTATCTAATTTTAGAATATTTTCATCATCCCCAAAAGATATTAGCAGTCATTCCCCATTCCTCCCTCCCCCACAGCTCCTGGCAACCACTAATCTGTTTTCTGTCTCTTTGGATTTGCCTCTTTTGGACATTTTATATAAATGAAATCATATAGTATATGGCCTTTTGTGAGTGGCTTTTTTCACTTAGCATAATGTTTCAAGGTTCATCTTTGTTGTAGCATGTATCAGCACTTCATTCTCTGTTATGGTTGATTATTCCATTGTATGGATATACCACATTTTATTTATCCATTCATCAGTTAATGTACAGTTGGGTTGTTTCCACATTTTGGCTATTATGAATAATACTGCTGTGAACAATCTTGTACAACTTTTTGTGTGGATGTATGTTTTAATTTTTCTTAGTTACATACCTAGGAGTGGAATTGCTGGGTCATGTGGTAACTCTATGCTTAACATTTTGAGGAACCACCAGACTGTTTTCCAAAGTGGCTTCCACTGACAGTATAGGAAATAGGTGGCCTTTTGTAACTGGCCTCTTTCACTTAGCATGTTTTTCAAGGTTCATCCATGTTGTAGCCTGTGTCAGTATTCATTTCTTTTTATAGCTGAATAATATTCGGTTGTATGGATATACTACTGTGTTTTGTTTATCCTTAAAAAAGCTTTATATCCAAAAATATTCAGTGAAGCATTATTTATATTAAAGAACAGTTGAAAATTACTTAAATTTTTAGTAAAGAGGAATAGCTAAATTAGGTACATCTGTATGTACCATCCATTAGTAATTTATTATGGGAAGTTTCAAGGGGAAATGATTGTCAGAGTGCTAAAGTAGGATACAAAGTTGTACATGTACAACTGTCATTCAGTGTTGGTAGTTTTGGGGGGATGGTGATTATTATTATTTTTTTTGGTGAGGAAGATTGGTCCTGAGCTAACATGTTGCCAATCATCCTCTTTTTGCTGAGGAAGATTGGCTCTGAGCTAACATCTGTGCCCATTTTCCTCTATTTTGTATGTGGGATGCTGCCACAGCATGGCTTGATGAGTGGTGTGTCGGTTTGCCCCTGGGATTCGAACTTGTGAACTCTGGGCCACCGGAGTGGAGCACGTGAACTTAACCACTACACCACCAGCTGGCCCTGATTATCAAATTTTTAAAACATTTCTACATTTTCCATAGTCTTCACAACAAGCATATATTTCTTTTATAATGAGTAAAAGAAATATTTTTAAAAATGACCATAGCTATAGCTTTGTATATTGCTGACATAAATTTATTCAGCCAAGAAAAGCAAGATCATTCAGTGTTAAGAATGTTACTATTTTATGTTGATCCAATAATTGTCCTATATTATAAATAAAATCATTTCAGACTACAGGTAAGAGAACTTTTAATTCTTCATATTGACCTCAAATTTTCCATTTATAATTGTAGTATAGAATAACACTAATTCTTGTGTATTTGACTTCTAAAGGGGGGGGAGCCTGGTGGCGCAGCGGTTTAGTTTGCGCTTTGGCAGCCCGGGGTTCGCAGGTTCGGATCTCAGGTGCTGGCCAATGCACTGCTTGTCAGCCATGCTGTGGCGGCGTCCCATATAAAGTAGAGGAAGATGGGCATGGATGTTAGCCCAGGGCCAGTCTTCCTCGCAAAAAAAAGGAGGATTGGCAACAGATGTTAGCTCAGGGCTGGTCTTCCTCACACAAAAAATAAATAAATAAAATAAAATGGGGAAGGGAAGGATAAATATAGACTGCATATTTTAAACTTAATGAATAATACTATATCTGTCAGTTCATTGCAAGAAACAAACACTATTCTAGGATTATCAGGCAGAAAGATATTTTATACAGGGAATTCAGTACTTATAAAATCATTGGATGGTCTGGAAGAGCCAGATCAGAGAACCATCACTGAATTAATATATCTAAGAGTATTAGACCATAGCTGAGAGGTCAGGAAACTGAAACTGGGAACCAGTCACAGGAGTACTGAATCTGGTGTCATGACCGCTTCTAGATACCCTTAAATCTGATGAGTAGAGTTTGGCTACTATAACTGCTTCTAATCATTCATTTCTTTGTGTCATTCTTACCATGTAAATCAGTGGTAGGAAGATAGCTTCCATGTCACTCGTGCTTTCCAGATCTCCTAGGATGCCTTACTGACAGAACCTGCTTTACATTCCCAATGCTACCTATAAGGGAAAGTCTGGGAAATGTAGTTTTGTTTTGGTTTTCCTGCCCCTGAGGTACAGGAAGGCATGTATAGGGAGTGGTGGGAAAGAGTGAATGCCAAATGCTACTTGACTAATCTAACATAGCTAACATTCAGCAGAAGCCTTCTGTTTATTAGGTGGTAAGGCTGTATGTGTAGTATATTTTGAAGGTGATAAGATAAAAATCTGACTTAGACTTGATTTGTTCAGAAATTTTTCTTTTCCTTTAATGTGAGCCATTACTTTCCTGTTATTTTCATAAAGCATCATGTCAATTCTAATATTTCCAACTGGAAATAAGCTCAAAGTAATGTTTGTAGGAACTTCTTTTACAGTGTGTTTCTCTCTGGATTGAATAGGTGAAATACTGCCAAAGGTTGTAACTGTAAAATCTCCCTACTTTTTCCCATAATTTCTGTTTTTTTATAGAATTAATACATAATTTAAGTGTCTTATTTTTTAATTCAATTATGCTACCTCAGTTTATTATTTTGTCAACATAGGAGAAGCTGTGGTAATCTTTGAAAAGAATGTATGAGCTAGTAAATGTAGCTTTTCCCCTTAAAATCTAGACTGAAAAGATGTATGCTTTTTTTGATACTAAGCTTTCTAAAAAATTTTTTTATTTCCTCATAAAATTTTGAGGAAGTGCTACAAGTTAGTGTGTTTTTCTATCAGAAAGTATTTATACCTCCCATATTTTGTGAGATATCAAACTGTTGAGTAGTTTCAGAAAGGTGAACATCTCTTTAAAAAAGGTTTATGCTAAATAACTTCCAAATACTATAACCTAGGTTTTTTACTATTAAGTATTTGAGAGCAAGTTGGGGATATAGCTTCAACTGGCATCTGTTATTTGTGAGAGAAAGTGTTAGGTTGACCTGGAAACTTAACTCTGCTTTAGACATGCCTGTTGACTACCTGCAAGGAGCAAGGAATTAGGTTTTGGTATAAGCATTTTTGGGGCACTGAAATTGAATAGTTGGTTCCCCCCTCCCCCCATACTTTCCAAATGGATACTTTTTAAAAGAGCTGATAACATTCTGTTGGTATTCTAGTTAGTTCTAGAGCATTGTTATTCTGTCAGTAAGTTAATGTAATCTTCATACTTTTTTCTACATGTACCTTCTAAAATTTTTTTGAAAAACTTGGTACTTTCTCATACATTTTAGAAATGACATCTGAAATTTTTCGTCTTAAGTTTTAAAACTCACAAAAGATGTAATTTCTGGAGTATTGTGTGTATATATATATGTATATATATATTTGTGTGTGTGTGTGTGTGTGTGTGTGTGTGTGTGCGAGGAAGACCAGCCCTGAGCTAACATCCGTTACTAATCCTCCCCTTTTTGCTGAGGAAGACTGGCCCTGGGCTAACATCGTGCCCATCTTCCTCCACTTTATATGGGACACCGCCACGACGTGGCTGACAGGCAGTGCGTCAGCAGGCGCCCAGGATCTGAACGCTCGAACCCCGGGCTGCCAAAGTGCAAATTTAACCGCTGTGCCACTGGGCCAGCCCAGTGTGTTGTATATATTTTTAAAGAATGTATTGCCAAAAACCTTGACCCTGTGGATTTTGCTTATTCACTTTAATGGAAAATGTTGCTTTAAAACTTATTAGTCCTCATAGTCAAATAAGCCAAATTGGGTATGTTTTCTTGTTAGAAGTGGTCTGACGTCTTTTTCAGTTCTAATCAACAGTGAAAAACCAGCGGACGCCTACCTTCGCTTCCGAATTCTACTTCTGACACAGATTGATTGATTAGACAAGGAGTCTTGCCATGAGTTTCTTTCAGTATTTCTTGCTTTGCTCACATGAGACTCTTCTTCAGTCTCTCTCCCAGTTATCTCTGGTGCACTGGAGATTTCTCAAAGCAAAGTGCCATTTTAACGTTTGAGATGGCTAAGGAGTATGACTTTCTTCTATACCATAGAAGAGCTATCTTGAAAGGGAAGGTGGAAAAAGAATGAATGATGCCTGGGTGCATCAATTTTAGAAAAAGAGTACAGAAGGAAGTTGGAGATCTGGAAATTGATTTCCTTAAAACTGTCCAGACCTGTGTACCCCCTGGAAAGTATCAAACCTTACACTGGGTTGAAGACCCCTCACATTAGGGCAGCTTATTTTCTGCTTTAGTTGGTGTTGTGTATTTATCCTTTTAAGTAAATTGTCTCACTTTTTAATTTTGCCTTGAAAGCTTTGTTTTGACAGTCTGTATAACTGACCTTTATGATGAAACCAGTGTGGTTTTTACAGTACTTTACAGACCAAGGGACATAGTAATCAGAACCTCACAGAATTGATTGCCAAAATGCAAAAATTAGAAAAAAAGAAAACTGGATCTCTACCTTACACTCTATACCAAGCTAAGTTCTTGATTTTCCAGAGTTGATTATCAAAAAGAAAAACCTGAAAAGTACCAGAAGAAAACATGGATCAATATAAAAACTCTTGGGTGTGGGGAAAGCCTTCACAAGCACTTCAGCATACTCCTTTTTCTCATTAAAAAAGTAAATCTCCAAATTATTGTTTTGTGGCCATGACTGTTTTTTAATATAAATTCTTATCTTTTTCAGAAATACAATTTTCAAAATACATGTAAGGTCAAGATTATCATTTACATCTAAGTTATCTTGCAAATTTCATCTGTTATCTTTTCCCTGCAGCTCTTAAGTTCAAAGAATCCTTCCAAATACTGTTGTAACAGACGTGATGCAGTACCCATGATTCCTGTGCTAAGTTTAGGAGTTATTTGGCTCTTGGTAACACACAAAGTTGTATGTATGCAGAAGTGGGTGGAATTAAAATTCTTAGGGAACCAGTCTGTTGTGTACTCTTGGAATAAACTGTTGATTACTAAGCTTATTTAAAATGGAGATCTTCACACTAAATAAATACGTACACACACACTTGTTAATTTGAACGTTGAACGGTTGAACATACAGAGATATTTTTATAGTACAATTTGCATATTTGTCAGATTTTAATAATCTAAAAATGAGTACGAACTTATTTTTCGTTTGTTCTTTATTTTTCTATGAAGTCCCCTCCCAGGAGCAGTTTGTCAATGACCAGTTTTCTTTTAGGCTCTAGTGTACCAGGGCCTGACTGAAGTGCAGGCCGATCCCTCTGCCAGAGAGTGACGCAACTTGCCACATATTAACTCCTTATGAAGGCAATTGGAACAAATTAAACGTGTATTGACTTTCTCAAGATAAGTTGAGATTTCGGCACCCTTTGCATTTACCAGAAATAATACCACACTGAGTCACTCTTCTGGTGATTGAAAATGCACAGCTATTAGAAGAAATGGCATGTTAATGATGTTGTCAGTGCAACAGGGCCACTGCATACAAGGATGCGGAGACTTAATTAATTACTCACTATTTGGGTTAATATTTAGAAAGACCAGGAAACATCATCTTTGGTCAAATAGGCTGAATTAAATTGAGACACTCCTGTCTTCACAGAGTATATCAAATCTCCATCAAACTAAATTGTAACAATCTCATTTGACACAATGTAGAAAAGTACTGCAAGACAAATAGGACAAATAACTGATCGGTTTGGGAGCTATCAGCTTCCCTTCATTTTGCCTTGAAGGGAAGATAATGTTGAGTCTTTTAGTTATCACGTATGTTTTTCATTTGTGGGATTAAATAAAAACATTCAGTTATTCAATAGATGCTGAGCACTAGCAGTGTGCCAGACACTCAGGTCCTAGGGGTTCATCTGCAAACTAGAGAGACAAAAATCCGTGTTCATGGAGCCTACATTCTAGTTGGTGAAGACAAGCGATAAATAAGTAAAATATATAGAATGCCAGATAAAGTGCTGAGGAAAAATAAAGCATCAGAGCAAGATGGGGACTGCCAGTGTAGGGAACAGGAGATTGCAGTTAAAACTGGATGGCAAAGAAAGGGCTCAATGAAAAGACAAAAAGATAGCCCTTACAGCATCATTTGTGACAAAGATAAATATTGGCAGCAACTTAAATATCCATCTATAAGGGATTGGTTAAATATATTATGATGCATCTATATAATGGAATACTGTATAGGAAATAAAAACATAAGTCCTGCATATACAGAAGAATCTCCCAAGATGTATGAAGTGATGAAAACAAGGCAGAATGGCATACAGTGTCGTACTGTTTATGTCTATCACATACATGCTATAGATATAAAATATTTTTATAAATACATGGAATCTCAGTGGAAAGATGCATAAAAAAGTGTTATTAATGGTTGTCCTTGGAGTGAAGAACAGGGTGATTCGTGGACAGGAGAGTGAGGGCGAAATGCTCTATATCCCATTTTACTATGTATATGTATTACTTAGTCAAAATAAGTAAATAAATAAGATGTAATGTAAAAAAATGAAGACTGTTTGCCAAGTTAGAAAATGATGGTAAAATACACATTTTTAAAACCTAGTGGCCTAGATAGCAGTCTAGTCTTGATAGTTAATAAATGGGATAGTTAATAGAAACATGGACTCACTTCTGAGGAGCTGGAGACCTTGTTGACAGTGACCACTGCAAAGCAAGGCCAAAATCCTGTTTTGCTTGGGTAATGGGCTAAGGTGATCTTGATCCTAACATTTAGATTCACATGACTTTTTTCAGTCTTCTAATCAAATGGAAGCTGTATTCATTTCCTAGGGCAGCCACAATGAAGTACCACAAACAGAAATTTGTTGTCTCACAGTTCTGGAGGCTAGAAGTCAAAAATCAAGATGTACCTGGGGCCATGCTCCCCCTGAAACCTGTAGGGGGATCCTTCCTGTCTCTTCGTAGCTTCTGGTGGTTTGCTGGCAATCTTTGGCATTCCTAGGCTTGCAGCTGCCTTAACTCCAGTCTCTGCCTCGGCATCACCTGGCATTTTCCCCATTTGTCTCTCTCTTCACGTGGCCGGCCTATTATAAGGATGCTGATCTTATTGGATTAGGGGCCCACCCTACTCCAGTATGACCTCATCTTAACTTAATTACGCCTGCAACAACCCTGTTTCCAAGTAAGGGCACATTCAGTGGTGCTGGGGGTTAGGACTTCAACATATCTTTTTGGGAGGTGGGTGGGGGAAAGGGACACAATTCAACCCATAAGAGAGGCTTCAGTTTGATTAAGTTGCGTCTCTATTATAGCCTTCCATATATGCAGAAGTGTTTTGGAAAGTTGTATGGAGAGATACATGTTTTACAAGTTTAATTTATTTTTAAAGACTCTTACAAAAGTTTTTCCTACGGGGGAAAAAAAGACCATCCCATCTCCCTGAATAAAATCAAACTTGAGTACAGCATATTTATTAAAGCTAATGTTTTAATGAAAATAGAATTTTTTTTTCTCTAAGTGTTGTAAAATAAAAGTACGGAGATTGTAAATAGTAGTGAGTTAAAGATAGTGAGTTACTAATTTAGACATTTTTATGTGCCTTTTAAAAAAAAGTCAAAGCATGAGGATAAATACGTTATACAGTCATGCGCTGCATAATGACGTTTCCTTCAGTGATGGACCACAGCATAAAATTAGTACCATATACCCTAGGTGTGTAGTAGGCTGTGCCATCTAGGTTTGTGTAAGTACACTCTATGATGTTCGCACGATGAAATCGCCTAATGATGCAATTCTCAAAACGTATCTCTGTCGTTAAGCAACGCCTGGCTGTATTCTAATTTTACATTTCTCACTTATGCAAAAATGTTCTTTTCAGATCAATTTAACCTCAAGATAAAATCAAATATGACAGCAGAGAGGACAAAGTCTTTATTTAGCTGTATTCTTCTCTGTAGTTTTTCTTCTTGTACACGTGGCCATTATAATTCCGTAAAACATTAGGAAATCTTTTAAAATTCTTCCTTGCCTTTCCCTCTCCTCAGGTGTAAATCAGAAACCAAATATTTATCAGTCTACAAAGTCTTTTTAAAGTTTATTACATCCTAAATAAGCTTTTTTGATATCATTTTAGCCTTTGAGAAATACACATTCTATCTGAATAAATTGAAAAATTGGCATCTGGGTTTTCACACAGGGTCAAATAAAAAAATAGACTGCCTACTTTTAATCTTATTGAAAATGCTTCATTTTTTTCTTTAAAAAGTTCATTAATACAGAAAAATATAATGTATTCAACTAATTTTATAATGAGTAATTCTTCTGATTTCTTTGTGAAACAGGCAGTTAAATCTCACATCTTAGGAAGTTATGCTTCCCATTAGGGTAGGCTAGGGTAATGTGCTTTAATTCAGCTGCTATCTAGTCATATGTAAAATATTTTATGAATTTAGGTGTCATAGACTCTTAGAATTGATTGGGACTGTAGATATTGCCTACTGACATTCTCTCAAATGTTAAAATCTTTTTAGTGTCCCTGATCTTTGAAACCTCTAGTGACTGGATTCACCACTTTTCTATACAACCCAGTATCTTTTGGGGGGCAGTTATACTTTTAGATGGTTCTTCCTTTTTTAAAACCAAAACTTGCCTTCCTGAAACTTCTGCGTAGTGGCTGTGATTCCACCCTCTTTGACAACCCACAGTGTCTGCTTCCTTTTTCACATGCCATAAGCTAAGGCCTACACATATATGTATGTATTGGTTTTTTTGGTGCGGAGGATTGGCCCTGAGCTAACATGTTGCCAATCTTCCTCTTTTTTGCTTGACAAAGATTGTCACTGAGCTAACATCTGTGCCAGTCTTCCTCTCTTTTTTTTTCATGGGATGCCACCACAGCATGGCTTGATGAGCGGTGTGTAGGTCCACACCTGGGATCCGAACTTGCAAACCCCTAGCTGCTGAAGCAGAGTGCATGAACTTAACCATTATGCCACTGGGCCAGCCCCAGGCCTACACATTTTTGAAGGTTGTCATATCTTCCCCTTGTGATTTTTTCCTAGGCTAAATCTTTCTAGTTTCCCTAACTCTTGATTATGTAACATAATTTTCAGATTCCTCACCATTCTGCTTTCTCTTCTGGATACATTCTGGTTTATTAATGTCTCTTAAGATATGGCGCCCAAAACAGGATGCAATATTCCTGAACTTTTGAATGTGAAATTCTGGGCTTCAGTTCCCCCCATGATTTGGAGGTGGAACCAGGATTGATAACCTCTGGGATATAAGTGCCCTGAAGGGAGGGCACACGATACATTAGAAGAGTGCCTAACATAGATTTGGGGGGTTGGGGCAGGCGTCCTGAAGGAAGCAATATTAATGGACATGTTAAGTTCTGAAGAGTATGCCAGGCAGAGATGAACAGCAAGTGTGATGTCCTGTAGGCAAGAGAGAGAGAGCGAGCCTGGTGTTTTTGAGGAACAGAAAGAAATTAAGAATGGTTGGATGGCACAATTATGGGGCATTGATTCGAAGAGACAATAAATGAGGTTGAAGAGAAAAGTGGGGACTAAATCATAAAGGCCTTTAGAAGTCATGGTAAAGAACTGACCTGTTCCTGAGGATAACAGTGAGTCATTAAAGGGAGTTTTAGATTAGAACAAAACACTATCAAACATTCATTTTAGAAGAATCTTTCTACCCTAAATGGGAATGAATTAGAGGGGCTGTGGTTTGGTGACTAGAATATCAATTAGCAGCTATTATGGTATTTTTAAAGATATGATGGTGGTGCCTAGACCTTGACTAGTAGCTCTAGGGTTGGAAAGAGACAGATTGGAAAAATAGTTGAGAGAATTGGTTGTTTGGCTCTGGGGGAAGAGACGGAAAGGTAGCAGTCAAGGATAATACCCTTTTTTTTGGTTTGGGGAACTGGGTAGGTGAGAGAACTTAATGAAAATAAATTGATTGGGATTGGAGTACAGGAGTGGTGGAAAAGAAATGAAGTTAAGCTTGAGACAGAGGTTGCACATCCAGGTGGAGAGGTGCTGTATGCAGTTGGATACGTGAGGTTAAACTGAATGACATCTAGGCTGAGAGCTTTCAGCTGGGGATAGAGCTTTGGCTGGAAATGTAGAAACGTATTAGTTTACATATGGTAATTGAACTCCTGGGAGTGATCGATATAATCTAAGGGAGCATTTGTAGAGTGATCAAGGAGGGCACAGGACAAAAATCCTTGAGAACTGTTAACCAGTATTTGAGCCTTTGGTGTTTTTGACTGTATTATTTGGGAACCAGCAAAAAAGAAGGAAATCAAGGCTGTTCTGATACATTTATTTAATAGAAACCCCGCTAAATTGTTTGATTTGAGGAGTGAAAATGGTCCTCAAATGATTTCCCCTACTCAGCTGTCACAGTGTCTGAAATTCTTGTTGTTATAGGTTCTCTACTTTGGAAGTGTTGTCTCTCTAGGAGTTACCTGTTAAAATGTAGATAACCCTAAAGAGAGCTAACCTTTTCATCTGTTATTGGGTGGTAGTCATATTTTTAGGTCACTAGGTTTTATTCTGGAATTCAGATTGAAGGGCCAGAAAGGAGTTTGATTAAGATTAGGTTTGGGAAACGTAACATTGCTGAGGAGTATGGGACCACAGAGGAACCTAGACTTGAAGCATTGAGGTCACCAATCACCTGGATAAGGAGATAAGGAGATCCAGAGACTGTGTGTGTTTGGAAAAGGGGGATGGTGAGTTGGAGAGCAAGAGATAATGCCACTAAAAAAGGAATAAGAGAGCATTTAAGAGGACGAAGAACTAAATAGAGGGAAAATCTTCAACATATTTCAGTTATCAGTTAGGGTGACCATATAATTTATCATCTAAACTGGAACATATTGAGATACTTTGTCATCTAAATTGGGACATACTGAGATAGAATAGAAAGGGGAATGACTGTTAGTAATTACATTGTGAAAACCTGCATAAACTGGGACTACCTTAAGCAAATAAGGACAAATGGTCACTCTAGTTATAAGTACTTATTTCAGTAATAGTGTAATAAAATAGTATCAGGTTTTAGCTGCCATGTGCCAAGCACTTTACTAAGTAAACACTTTATACATCTTATTACATTCTTACAATAATCCTCTGAGATAAGTGGGATTGTCTTCACATAGTTGATGAAACCAAATCTTAGGAAGGTAAAATATCTTGCCTGCAATGCTCCATGGCAGTCAGAATTGGAAACAGTGAAATGGCTTAACATTGACCATAAACGAAATCCAAGTAACCTCTTAAACACTACATTGTATGCAGTTGCTGCAAGTGTGTATATGTATTTTAAAATGTCCTCTGACTTGCTAATAAAACTACTATCATAATGTTACATCATATATTAAACCACATTCCCCTACTGATGGCCACTTCTGAAGCTTCCTTTGTGCCAGATCACATTCTAGCCATTTTACATGTATTAACTTCATTTAAACCTGACATTACCCTTATGAATTATTTCCATTTTATAGTTCAGGAAAGTGAGGCATGGTGAATAACTTGCCCAAAGTCAATACATAATCAGTGTCAGAGCCAGAATTCAGACTGTGTCTCCAGAGCCTATTTTCTCTTTTTTTTTTTTTGTGAGGAAGACCAGCCCTGAGCTAACATCCATTGCCAATCCTCCTCTTTTTGCTGAGAAAGACTGGCCCTGGGCTAACATCTGTGCCCATCTTCCTCTACTTTATATGGGACGCCGCCACGGCACGGCTGACAAGCAGTGTGTCCGCGGGCGCCCGGGATCCAAACCCGCGAACCCCGGGCTGCCAAGTGCGAACTAAACTGCTGCGCCACCGGCCCGGCCCCAGAGCCTATTTTCTTAACTGCTATCCTGTACTGCTTTCTCTATCTCATATTCTTCGTGTGGACATGTTTTTATTTCTCTTGGGACTGGGTTTGTTTGGGTGCCTGGTAAATGTCTGTATACCTTTATAAGAAAATTGCCACACTGTTTCCAAAGTGGTTGTACCATTTTACATCCTACCAGTAGTCCATCTTGATTACCTCATCACTCCTTTGCTATTTCTTTGTTTTGCTTTTTGTGAGGAAGACCAGCCCTGAGCTAACATCCGTTGCCAATCCTTCTCTTTATGCTGAGGAAGACTGGCCCTGGGCTAACATCCGTGCCCATCTTCCTCTACTTTATATGGGACGCCGCCACGGCATGGCTGACAGGCAGTGCATCGGCGGGCGCCTGGGATCCGAACCCGCGAACCCCGGGCTGCTAAGCGCGAACTAAACGGCTGCACCACTGGGCCGTCCCTCCTTTGCTATTTCTTATTCCACCAGATTCTGAAACTCTAGCAATTAGAAATATATTCTTTCCCCCTGTTTAAAAATATTGCCTCATTCACAGCTACCCACGTATACACTCTCACCTCTATCCATTTCTGTAATCCTAATAGCAAACAATAGCAAGAGGCAAATCAAAATGTCTTGAGTCTTTAACAGTGGCTGTGACATTATTGCCCAGATAACTTTTTACTTAAACCAAGTGAATGGTTATATGCATTTCTTTACAGTGTACTTGTGGAGAAAATAAATGGCAGTGATTTATTTCAGTGCTAATAGGCATTATACTGATTAGTTATGAGATTGGAGGCAAATTTCTTTACCTTTTTGAGTCTGTAACTTGAGATTTCTTACAGATCTTTATTTATCTCTGTCAGATCTATGTTTCTTTGGGAAGAAAAAAGGAATTGGCATTTGACATTAAATGGAGGAAATGGGACACATATTTAGCACATACTTTTCATTCAACCTTACAGTAATTTAATAGGGTCAAGACCTGATAATTGAAGCCACTATCCCATTGGGGAAACATGGAAACTAAACAAAAATGTTACTGTAAGACTTAGGACTTTATCTTCTCATAGATTGATCAGCTTAAATTTAAGACTGTTGAATTGCAGTGGATTTGGGCACTTAAAATAGACTTTTAGGGGCCAGCCCTGTGGCGTAGCGGTTAAGTTCGCGTGCTCCGCTTGGCAGCCTGGGGTTCACCAGTTTGGATCCTGGGCATGGACCGATGCACCACTCATCAAGCCATGCTGAGGCGGCATCCCACATAGAGCAACTAGAAGGATGCACAGCTATGACGTACAACTATCTAATGGGGCTTTGGGGAGAAAAAAGCAAAAAAAGGAGGAAGATTGGCAATAGATGTTAGCACAGGGCCAATCTTCCTCAAAAAAAAAAAATAGACTTCAAAATTTTTAAATTCATATGAGGATCTGAGGTTTGGAAGGAGTCATAAAGTTGGTCTGAATCAACTATCTATGGGACTTTTGAATCACTATACTAATATCCTGACAACTGATGATAGGTGTCCCAAGGCAGGACCTTTAGGCAGCAGTGACTCAGAACGATGTTCTAATATGTGGAACATGGAACCTCCACTCATTCACTCCAGTTCTGGCATTTGGGATCATACAGAACTAGCATAAGTTTTCTCTGATTGCTTTGAAAGTATTCAAAGGTAGTACTGTTAACTCATTTCTTTAAAGATGCAGCCTTTCTTTCATAGCAATATGATGAAACTGAGACTGATTAACTTGGAGAATAGAAATCTCTAGGTAGAGATGGGAGTACACACTTTTGATATTGTCTAAAATTTAATGGTTAAATTCAGCTAAGGAGATAATGCAGTTTGTCTCTTCAATATAAACAACAGGCCGATGGGAATAGAGGGGGCATTTAGTGTGGTACAAAAAGCAACAAGCCATGCCAGCATTAACAATTAAATTGGATCTTATTTCATAACTTCTTCATTAATTCTAAGCAGAATTTGAAGTACATTTTAGTAGTAATAGCCAGATAATGCTAATTGAATGATTATATTAAAATGTCTTTTTGGTTGATGATAAAATGGCTTAATATTTGAGGTACATTGTGGACTGCAGTTGAATGAATAATGTTGAAACCCACTAAATTTCCTTTGTGCCCATGCCAAATTATACTAGGTTAGTTAGAATGCTATTTTGGCTATGTTTTCTTTATGATTAGTAATTATGTTTTTGATCCTTAGTATTGAGATATTATATTTTCAAAAGTTATTTTCTGAAGAGAAAGATTGTAGCCATGATTTTCAAGTTTAATGCATTGAAAACGTCTTGCTTTCTGTATTAATCAGTCTTGCTACCAGTTATTAATATGCAGTGAATTACTTTGTTTTAAACTTAAAACTAACTACACATTTTTAAAGTGTTGGGTTTGATAAATTTTGGCATATATATATATACACACACACATATATATGTATGTCTGTGAAAAATGTCACCCCCAACAGTTTCTTTTCATCCATTTGTAGGCCTTCCCTCTTACCCACCCACCTCTATTCTCAGATAAGCAGCTGAACTGCTTTGTATCACTAGAGATTCTAGAATTTTATATAAATGAACTCTACAGTATATACTGTTACTGTGGCTTCTTAGCATAATTATTTTGAGATTCATCCATGTTGATTAGTATATAATAGTTCATTTTTTTTTTTTTTTTGTGAGGAAGACCAGCCCTGAGCTAACATCCGTCGCCAGTCCTCCTCCTTTTTGCTGAGGAAGACTGGCCCTGGGCTAACATCTGTGCCCATCTTCCTCTACTTTATGTGGGGCACCGCCACGGCATGGCTGACAAGCAGTGCATCGGCAGGTGCCCGGGATTCGAACCTGCAAACCCCAGGCTGCCAAGCGCGGACTAAACCGCTGCGCCACCGGGCGGCCCCTATAATAGTTCATTTTTAATTGCAAGTAGTAATACATTGAATGGCTATATCACATTTTATCCATTTACCTGTTGATGGACAGTTGGGTTGTTTTGAGTTTCTGGCTATTATAAAGCTGCTATAAATCATCTTTTGTGGACATACACTTTAATTTCTCTTAGGTAAATACCTAAGAACTGAATGGCTGGGTTGTATGGTAACTGTGTTTACTTTTTCAAGAAACTGCCCAACTCAATTCTAAAGTGGTTTTACCATTTTACGTTCTCACCAACAGCATATTAGAATGCAATTGCTCGGTATCTTTGCCAACAGTTGGATTTTCCTCATGAATAATGATGTTGGGCATATTTTCGTGTGCTTATTTGCTATGTGTATATCGTTAGTGAAGACTGTGTTCAGATGATTTATCCCTTTTTTAAATTGGGTTTTCTTAATACTGAATTTTGCATATATTTTCTTTCAGTATGTGACTTGTCTTTCATTCTGTTAACAGTGTTTTGCAAGTAGCAGAAATTAGTAATTTTGGTGAAGTCCTATTTATTACTTTTGTCTTTTATGTGTCATGCTTTTCTGTTATATCTAAGAAATCGTTGCCTAAGCCAAGGCCACAAAAATTTTCTCCTATGTTTTCTTTATGAAGTTTTATGTTTTACCTTTAGGTCTATGATCCATTTTGAGTTAATTTTTTAATATGGTATAAGGGATGGATATCCAGTCATTCCAGCTCTATTTTTTGAAAAGCCTGTCCTTTCTCCCACTGAATTGCCTTTGCATCTTTGTGGAAAATCAATTGACTGTATATATGTAGGTCTATTTCTGGATTCTCAATTTTGTTTTTTTGATCTGTTTGTCTCTTCATGCCAGTACCACACTGTCTTGATTTTTGTAGTTTTATAACAAATCTTGAAGTCAGGTATAAAAGACTTCCAGTATTATTGTTCTTTTAAGTTGTTTTGGCTATTCTAACACATTTGCATTTCTACATGAATTTTAGAATCAGCTCGTCAATTTCTACAAAAACTGCTGGGATTTTGATTAGAAATGCATGAATCTTTTGCTCAAATTGAGGAGAATTGACATGTTAACACCATTGAATCCATCGATTTATGAGCATAGTGTATCTCTCCATTTTTTTGTCTTTGCACATCATTTAATAATTTATTCCTAATTATTTCATATTTTCTGATGACAGTGTAAATAAAATTATTTCTTAAAGTTTCAGTTTCTGATTGTTCTTTCAATAGTTGTTCTATAGAAACAAAATTGAGTTTTGAGTATTGATCTTGTATCCTGCAACCCTCCTAAACTCACTTATTAGTTCTAGTCTATTTTCTCAAATTCATTTTCAGATTAAGTATGGTGTCCTAGTTCATTATCAGTTTAGATTTGAAGAAATGTGTAAACTTACAAAATGTAATGAATTAATGCCTTGCAAGGAGTGAAATGTAGCATCCTCATTATTTTGTCTTCACATTTCTTTTAAGGAAATAATATTCCTCATAATATGGAACCTTGAAATTGAAATTGAAGTTGAATTTATAGGCAATTTCAGGAAAGGAATTGATTCTGAGGGAGGAATTGCTGTTTGTTTTTATGGGATTCTAAGAATCTGTTAAAATTATATATTTTAGAGAGAGAATCAGCTGCCTTGGTGATGGTTTGGGGAGGATGAGGGAGAGTATATAATAAGGACTTTGAGGTTGAGGCTTGAGCACTACCTACATGGATCACAGTGCGATTTACTAAGAGGAAGCCTGAGGAAGCAATGGATTTGAGTTATCAGTTCAGCTTGGACATGTTAGATTTTAGACCTGTTGTTTGTTGACTGTGTAGATTTGGAGGCTTGTAAATGAAGAAATATATCTTAGAGAGGTTAAAAACAGGCTTAAGGTCACACAGCTAGTCATTTGCAGAATTAGAACTCAAACCTAGGACCTTTTGACTGCAAAGCCAATGTGGTTATTTCTATCCTATGTCGTATCCTCAAGGCAGAAAACATGGTTGGCTTTGACAGTAGTAAACATGCCGTATGAGCTATGATAAATACATAGTAGGTTTTGCAAGCTCAGATACAAACAGGGGTCAGACAGATAACTGTGAGTCAGGTTATAATAGAAGAGAGTGATGACATCTGTGGAGAACTGCAAAGCCCATGTCCCATCTAAGGATTAGCTGCTAATCAACTCTAACAGATTGTTCCCATGTGGAAATGTGGGCCCAGTATTGCCAGATCTTCTGATTTTTTTTTCCAGGAGGTCAGAAATCTTGATTTTTATGTTAAGTCTTTTGATTTATAAATGTAGGCAGCTATCCTTTAGCAAGCTGTGTAGGCCATCCTTGTGTGGGTCTGCCAAACATACATGTGTGTTGGATTCTGCCCAGTGGGCAACCTTTGGTTAAAGCTACACCTGGTACGCTGTGGACACTAAATTTATATGATGGGAAAAGGGTGGAAACTGTGTAATGAGTACATTACAACCTTTGAAACGCAGGTTGCTTAGTTTGAACATGGTGCTTAGTGAATCTGGTGTTTAAGATCAGTTTTCTTATGGATCAGTTAATTATAGATGGTGGGAGGGGGGAATTGCTCCTTGCAGCTTTTGCCTCCTAATTGCATGCTTTCATTTGCAGATAGGGCCAGTTATGAGTGTGTGGATTTTTGAGTGAAACCTTGAATCTAAAGGAGAAGAAAGCTTCAAGGAACAACTTCTGTTGACAGTGAGTCTGCAGTCTTCTGTATGCATAATATGGAATGTTCTCAGCCCAGAGATAGATGAATGAGTGACTCTGTTGACAAGGTGTGGTGAGTCTGACTATCCCCAGTGATAATTAACCTAAATCCTTTCCATAAAAAGAGGACTACTCCTCCTACATTTACTAACTGTTGAATAGTAAGTTAATTTTTGTATTACAGAGAATGGCAACAGTGCAGTTTAAGAGAATTCTTTATTCCTTACAGAGCGTTTAATATGCGATTGCAGTTTGACTTTTTTCTTCAGTTGGCCATGTCCGTTCCTTTGCCTGTGTATTTTTCTCTTTTATTTCTTCCCCAGTCCAAACCATACCATCCTCCAAGGCCTGTCTTCCTTGAAATATTCAGCCAACACTAAAGTGATGGTCATGGTAGTTATCAGCATCCATTCTAATCTTGGTTATGGTAGGTCTCATTGCCTTTCGAAGTGATTATTTTAGGAATGGGCTTTAGATCCAGTTTTGCCAGTGGGAAATAAAAGGGAAGTCTGTAAGAGGCTTGTGGGGAAGGTTTTCTTGCATTTGAGAATGGAGAAAAGAAATGGTCCCTGTTTTCCCTAGAGCTTGTTTTATCTGGCTGTGACATCTGGAACTTCTGCAGCCATCTTGCTACTAGTCTAAAGGTGATGTCCTTACAAAAAGGAGGGCAGAGGCACAAGAACTGCAGAGAAGTAAAACTGGAGCCCCATTTACTATGCCTAGAACCATCCTAACTGAGGATTCCTTGTTATGTGAGATTATAATTTCCTTATTGTTTAAGCAATTTTGCCCTTAGATTTTCTGGATACTTGCTGCAGAAATCATCCTGATTCATTTGATTTCTCCTCTTTCTGATTGCTCACTGTCTTTAGTGTCAAGCATTTCTGTTTGATTATGTTCTGTGCTGTCCAATAATGTTTGTTTGTGTATGTTGCCTTTCTAAAAGCATGTTATAAACTTTGTGAAGTCAAGGGGTGTGTTTATATCCCTGCTGTGTCTAACACTAGCACTGTCTTCTTAATCAAGCCATCAGTGCATATTTACTGAATTGAACTATTTGAATAGTAGAGTATTTGAAACACCAATCCACAGAATTGAATAATTATAGGGATTTTCTTTTAATTCATATTGTTTCCTTTAACCACACAGTTTCCCTCTGGGATTATGAATGAAGTTTGGCTTTTGATTTAAGATGACTGGTGTGTAACGCATTTTCAAGTGGTTAGTTCTGCTCTAAAAAATGTTGCTTAGATTTTGCCTTTTGTTTTTGTCCGACCTTATCTTTAAAATCAGCTCCTCTCATATATTTGAGTACAATGGGGATATGTTCTGAGAAATGTGTCGTTAGGCAATTTTGTCATTGTGCGAACATCATAGAGTATACTTCCACAAACCTCTAGGTAGTATGGCCTACTACACACCTAGGCTATATGGTACACATCTTATGGGACCACTGTCATATATGCACCCCACCATTGACCAAAATGTCGTTACGCAACGCATGACTGTATTGGCTTTCAATGTGATAAATTTGCTTTCTTCACTGTTACAAAAACAGAATAATTTATCTTTTTTTCAGTGCTAATTATAGGAATGAGGGACATGGATAGTAAGAAACATAGTAATTCAGGAATAATTTATATTTGGCTTTGGAATGCACATTTGCAAAAAGACTCCCTAAAGTATGCATCTCTGCTCTGTTCTTAGGACCTGGTCACATGTATGTATGTGTGGGAGGAGGTTTGGTGGTGAATATAGTGTCTAGTAAGACATTAGAGGATAAAAACCTCTTTCTTCCTGAAAATCTATGGTGTTGCTTTCAGTTATATAAGAAGGAAAAATCATAAACCTGTGTTGTAATCTGGTAATACAGTTATGTATTGCTTAACAACAAGGACGTGCTCTGAGAAATGCGTTGTTAGGTGATTTTGTTATTGTGCAAACATCATAGAGTGTACTGAAGAGGAACACAATTTGCCACCCCAAAATACATCTCTTTAATATGAGAATTATTTTAGTCTGATTAAGAAACAAAAGACTGAAAAAGTTTTTCTTGTTACCTCCCCCTTAACTGCCTAAAAGAATTCGGATAAAAGACCTGTCTCAGAAACCAAGCTATCACCTTAGCATGACATGAACTAGATGGTAGACAGGGAGGAACCTAGAAAAGCCTGCTTGTTGGGCACCCTCTGTGTTCTTCTGTTTCTGTGTGGCCAAACATCTGTTTTCCAAACATTTGCTTCTTTTCACCTACCTGTGAATTACCTTCCTTCCCTTTGAAGTTCCTGACTCTCCCCACTCCCATCTTCATTTGTCTTTAGCTGAGGATGGTATTTAAGGTGAGGGCTTTTGGCCATTTTGGTGTGTTATTTGGTTTTCCTGGGTTTCTCCCAGGTGTACGTGTTCTTACACTTTTGGGTCTTTTTCCTCCTTTTAATCTGTCTCCTGTCAATTTAATTCTTAGACTAGCCAGAAGGACCTAGAAGGGTAGAGGAAAATTTCTTCTTCCCCTACAGCACTTATACAAACCTACATGGTATAGCCTACTACACACCTAGTCTATATGGTACTAATCTTATGGGACCACCATTGTATATGTGGTTCATGATTGACTGAAATGTTATGTGGTGCATGACTGTACATTCTGAATCCTTCAAAAAGTGATTTACATTCCTTGATGGGTTGTGATTAAAATCTGGGGGAATGACTTTTTCAGAAGATAAAGTTGTCTGATGTGCTTGACCCATCAATTTTAATTCAGTAATACCATTATTTAGTAATATAAGAAGTTTAAGTCACTAAGGTCAACTTTAATGTGCTTTATTTCATATATATCATGAAGAGCTTGTAAGAATGGAACATGTGTCTTAACCTAAGGCAGTCATGGCAGGCATGTGATCAAAGCCACATCAATCAGAATGATCTTAGGACATCTGCTGGGAATGCTGGCATAAAGGCACGTATTTTTTTCTTTGAATTTCAACCTGAAAATGTACAGTCATTAAACTCCTGTCAGCTATCTTCTGACCATAATCGGAAAGCCATTTGGGTAAGAAGCCAACACTGAAGGAGTAGAGCAGAGAAAAAGCACGCCTTGGTTACCTCAGTTGAGCTGCTGGATTAAGTCTTCCCTGAAGATAGTGTACCTCTAGACTTTCAGTTACATGAACCAATAAATTCCATATTTAATCCAGTTGGCTTTGGATTTTATGTTACATGTATATAAAAACATCCTGATACACTTATCATCACCCATTCTACATATAATGATAACTCAGGGGACTTAATAAAACTTGAATTGTGAATTAGGCAAGTAGGTCTCTGATAATAGATGTGTGAGGTGGCAAATAATACAGTCCATTCATTGATTTATTGAAGAATTCAAGTTTTAAGTACAAGAGTTAAGATGGTAAACAAATACATATTCCATGCCATTGCTAATGAGGCTTATTGTTAACTGGGAGAGAGTGACAGTACGTGAATAATCCTACTAATGAATAGGTTCTTATTAACTGAAGTTAGGATTCTAGGAGAAAAGGAGTATCCATCATCTGTAGTGACTAGCTCTTTGGTGGAGACTCCTCCTGAACCCTGGGCATCTCTGGAACTGTAAAACACAATTGTGGGGAACTGGAATCTGGCTGACTTTTAAAAAATAATGTGTTGTTATTAATCATTTTTCCTTAAGAAGGCATTAGAAAAGTACAGGACCACAATCCCTTTTCAGAATCTTGGGGCCAGATATGTTTTGAAATTTCAGAAATCTTTGGGTTGTAGAAAAGTTAATATGGTACACATATTAATGTAATTAATGCAATATCATTACATTAATGTAAACATACATTAAATATTAATGTATATTTAATGTAATATCTCTTTTTACTTAAGGAAGGGACAAATGGCTTACTATTATTAGTAATACAAATAGTAATGCCTTACATTAGTTGAACTGCTAAATGCCAGACTGTATACTTTTCAACATTATCTTAACTAACTAATAAATTATCTTCATTTTTACACTTGAGAAAATTTAGAAACATTAGGTGACTTGATCAAGGTTCATGCAGCTAGGAAGTAGTCGAGTGGAGATTCTAACCCATATCTGTTTGACTCTGAGGTCTATGCCCATAACCAGCCACTGCTGTACTGCCTCTTCATTGTGCGGTACTGCCTAAACTAATCTGTTTGTTGTTAACATTAGGAAGACGATTATTCTTTGTTAAGTTTAATCAGCTAACAACTAAATTCATGTAGTATTTCTAATCTTAAAATTGATTCACTTAGCTTTTCTGGGAATGCAGTCCTTATTTGTAACTAAATATAATTTTGCTTTATTGTTTCTGGATTTTATATCTCATTTTGGTTCATTTACCAATTGGCTAGAACTTCTAGAACATTGTAATTAAAATGAGCATCTTGTCTTGTTCATTAATTTAATGCATCTAATGTTGCACTAAATGCTCACATTAATTGGAATGTTTATAATATTTCACCATTGAGCATGGAGCCAGCCTTTTAGTATTTTTTATAAATAAAATGTAAAAAAAAGATGAATTTACTTTTGTTTTATTAAGAATTTTGAAAAAGTCTATTTTGACGTCTATGTTGGTCAGATTTTAAAATGTTAATTATTGCCTGGTCATAATCGATACAAACTAAAAATTGTTCAATTATCTCTACCTACTTATACTGCACCTCAGTTTTAATCTCTGGTAGTGTGTAAACGTCTTACCTCTTTGGTAAATTCATTTTTATGAATTTAAAAATATGTATATTATACTTTATAATTTGCTGACTTATAGTCACTTTATTTTGTGTGTATATTTTTTTAAAATGTTTATGTGGGCGTAGCATGTAGTAGGAGCTCAGTGAACATATGTTGAACAAGTTAATTTTTATAATTATCTGATTAGTGAGCCATCTTGATAGCCTGTGTTTTGGCTAGTGATAGGAAAATATTATATCAATTTTAGAGATGGAAAAAACCCAGAAAATATGTATTTAGTTTTAATAGTTGTAGTTCTTTGGTTTCATAGTCATCTGGCTGATTTCTAATCCTACCGTTTTCTCCTTCTGATTTGATAGCATCTTGCTGTAGGTACCAACCTACTAGAAGAAGCTGTCTGATGCGTTTAGGTGTATAACACACAGATAGACAGACAGATATGAGGAATAATTTACTCACCAAATGTGAAAGAATGAGGAACTATACATATTACAGATAATTATTAAAATGCAGAGGTAGAACGGGATATTCCTTCAAATATTGCCCTTGAATGGCTCTGAGTTTCTCCTATTCTAACTTGTAAATATCTATAAAGGAGGAGAGTGGGAGATTTTCAGGGAATAGAATAATTGGCATTAGCTCTTCAATTGTGGCAATATATCCCAAATATCTGTCTTTATCTATAGCTAGAAAATGTTTTTGAAAGTCTGATAATAGTTTTACAATTTAAGGGAATGGAAACTGATATTAAATTTCCAGTTCTTTGGTTAATGGTCCAGGGTGGAAGTATCTGGAAATTATTGCCATCTGAGGGGCTGTGCTGTGCTTACGTAAATAGAATTGGTGGCCCTAATGTTGGGCCCACTCAGCAGCTAACCATATTATAATAATCCTTACCACAGCAGCTGTAATTTATTGTAGCTATTGCTGTATGTCCTCACTGTAAAGGCCATGATTTCCATGAAGAAATCATAACAGCAGGCCTTTTGTGGTTTTGATTAAGGAGTGTTTTCTGGGCAGCATGAGAAAATGATCTGCTTGTTTTGTGCTATATGGACCAGAGACATGCTTTTATAAAAGAAGCCATTACTTCTTTGAAAAGAAGTAGTTACATGCAAGATACCTGTTTTCATTTATTATTACAATCAAATATTTGTGAATGTCTCTAATGTTCACTGAAAAATGCTTATAGAGAATGATACTGATTAAATGAAATGTGTTGATCTTAGGGTGGATATAGAAATTTTCTACCCAAGACCATCTCTCTTATTTTTGTAGTTCTCTTTAAAAATGGTTGACCCATAAAACTCACTAAAATTTCAGTGCTATCTATATTGTCATTGGGTTTTAATGCCAAACAGGGAAGAGTAAATATTACTCCTTAAATATTAACCAACATTTTCATGCCTAATTACTTGCATTCTTAGATGTTCTAAGTTATAGTTACATTTCTCTGATTCAAATATTTCAAGTAGTTAACAAGGCAGATTTACTAGTATGGCAAACAGATTTTTCCTAAAACTTAGATAATTCCTAAATGTCCAATAAGTTAAACTTATAAACTTAGCATATCAAATTTTGTCATCTTTCAAATATCTTAATAAATAGAGCATAAAATACCATAATGTTATTACAAATATATTTAATAGGACATAAGTATTAATAGTGTAAGTTTTGGTTTACTTCATCATTTCTATATTGATTTCTGTATTTTCCCAGACTTAGAGATTTATCCACCCAAAAGGAAACAATTACTATCTTAGGCCAGCTGAGGTAATTTGGTTAAAAATCATGACTGTGATACTGATATGAGTAAAGTTATTTGGGTCAAAAAACTATAGAATAAGAATGGATTTCGAGGGAAAAAAACTTGAGACTAATGGAGCCCTAAGACCTAGATGTGCCTGCCGAGACTGAGCTGGCCATTGTTAGGATGTTGGCTTTTCTTAGGCTAAAGTTCTGCCTGTCACTTAACAGGCCTTTTTAAGTCCCTTCCTTTCAGCTGAAACTTAAACACATAGGTTTTAATTTTGTGCGACTCAGTGTATTTACCTGAAATATGCTGTCTTTTAAATGAGTTGGGAGTGGAGGGTGGGCGAAGGAACTTTCCAAGCCCCACTAATTTTTTTTTTCCAGACCCAGGTCTGACTTCATTCTGGTGCTCTAAGCCAGTTGTTAGTGCCCTCGAGTAGATTCCAACTCCTGGTGACCCTGTGTACAGCAGAGTGGAACCCTACCTGGTTTCCATGGTCAGTTTTTTCAGAAGTGGGTGGCCAAATTCTTCTTCCTAGTCTGTCTTAGTCTGGCTTCACTGAAATCTGTCCACTATGGGTGACTCTGCTATTTGAAATACTGGAGTAGCTTTCAGCATCACAGCAACGTGCAGCTGCCACAATATGACGAGTGACAGGTGGTGTGGTTCCCTGACCTGGATGAACCCATGCCGCGGCGGTGAGAGCACCGAATCTTAACCACTAGACCACCGGGGCTGGCTAAGCCTCTAGTAATCTACTAATTTTAAGTTCTTGTATAGGATGGAATTCTGAACCACTTATTTCAGCTGTAGTTGTTCTCTTACCCTAGGGCCATAGAAGGTGGTTTGGAGAACAGTTTCTGCCTCTGGGAAGAACTTTTACTGGTCTCCCTAGCAATGAAAAATTTGTGTTGATAGGTAATATAAAGGCTATAGCCTCCCTCTACATACAGCCACACTGTGTAATGGCTCCCCTTGTCCTTTTTCCACTGCAGTTCTTAGTCAGATATAAAGTGTTATTTCTCACAAAGTGGATTACCTATAGCAGAATCACCTGAAACCCAAAAGAGATTTAAATAGGGACTCAACATGATGACCCAGTATCTGGAAAATATGATTCTCTTTCAGTTTATAATACAGCATGATCCCAATAAAAATACCAGCAGGATTTTTGAAATTAGACTAGATGAATCTAAAATTCAAATGGAAAAAATAAGATTGCCCAGAAAATTTTTGAAAAAAAAAACTAATTCTCTCAAATATTAAAAATGTAATCTAAAACTTTAGTAATGAAAACATTGTGATTCTGGTATCTGAGATAGATCAGTGGTACAGAGTAGAAATAGTTTCAGATTCATATGGAAATTTAGAATATGATAAAGGGGCATTTCAGATGAGTGGAGAAGAGGATTTTTTTAATGGCATTATTATAGCTGTGTAGTAATTAAAAAAAAAATCAGATCCTTACCTTCTGAGGAAGACGACAGATTTTTTTCCCTTTGTATTATTGGAGTTAGGGAAGCCTTTTAAGAAAAGATTTTTTGAAAGATTGGAAATAGAGTCTCTAATGCATTGTTAGAGAGAATGTAGGTTGGTACTTGCTCTTAGAAGGAAATTTGAATAATATTGCTCAAAATTTAAAATGCCTACCAAAAATTTAAATGTACAAACCCTTTGATCTATCAGTTTCACTTCTTGGAATTTATCAACCCTATAGGTTTTGGATTCACTTCATCATATTTCACATGTGTGAATTATACAAGATTATTCTTTGCAGCACGTTTATGGTAGTAAAACATTAGAAACAGCTCACCTTTCCATCTATGGGAGACTAGTTTATACCCATATGGTAAAATACAGCCTTTAAAAATTGAGAGAGGCAAGTTTTTTTTTTTTTTTTGTGGGGATGACCAGCCCTGAGCTAACATCCGTTGCCAATCCTCCCCTTTTTGCTGAGGAAGACTGGCCCTGGGCTAACATCCGTGCCCATCTTCCTCTACTTTATATGGGACACCGCCACGGCGTGGCTGACAGGCAGTGCGTCGGCGGGCGCCCGGGATCCGGGCTCGCAAACCCCGGGCTGCCAAGCGCGGACTAAACCGCTGCGCCACCGGGCGGCCCCAAGAGAGAGGCAAGTTTTAAAGTTACTGATGTTGCCTGATTTCTAAGATAAAAGTGTTAAGTGAAAAAGCAGGGTACCAAATGTTATATGTGGTCACGTGAAAATATTTTAAAAAGAAAAAATACATACTTATATTTTTGTGTATTTATAGAATATCTCTGAAAGGCTGCACAAGAAGCTAATATTAGTGTCTGTGTCTAAGGAGGAGAACTGGGTGGCTAGGGATAATGATGAGAAGATTTATTTTTCATGATTTACTCTTGTATCTTTTGAGTTTTACACCATGGTTTTGTATTACCTATCAGACAGAAAAAAACCCACATAAATTAATATGCGGTACTTAGTAAAAAAAACCGCAAAACGAAAAACAGATTCATACTAATTTTCATCTTTATCAACTCATCAGAATCTCTAAGGGTAAGACCCACCTCCAATTATATTAAAAAAATGTTTTTATTGTAGTAAAAAACATAAAATTTACCATCTTAATCATTTTTAAGTGTATGATTCAGTAGTGTTAAGTATATTCACATTGTTGTGAAGCAGATCTCCATAACTTTTTCATGTTGTAAAACCGAATCTCTATACCCGTTAACTCCCTTTTTCCCCATATTGCCAGCCTCTGGTAACCACCATTCTACTTTATGTTTCTATGAATTTGACTATTTTAGATACCTCATATAAGTGCAATCATACAGTATTTGTCTTTTTGTGACAAGCTTATTTCACTTAGCATAATGTCCTCAAGGTTCATCTCTGTTGTACGTTCCATTGTACTATGTATATTTCATATTTCATTTATTCATTGGCTGGTGGACATTTGGCTTGCTTCCACCTCTTGGGTATTGTGGATAGTGCTGCTATGAACATATTCTTTGAGACCCTGCCTTCAATTCTTTTGGATATATATCCAGAAGTGGGATTGCTGGATCATTTGGTTATACTATTTTAAAAATTTTGAGAAACTTCCATACTGTGTACCATAGGGGTTTCATCATTTTACAATTCTGCCAACAGTGTACAAGGGTTCCAATTTCTCCCCATCCTCTCCAGCACTTGTTATTGTCTGTTTTGCTTATTTTTTCATTGGTAGCCATCATAATGGATGTGAGGTGATCTCAATCTACATTTTTAACAAGCATAACCATCTATTTTTGGTATACTTAAGAAAGTTTCTCAAGTACATTTAACTTAATGACTTCAGTTGATCACTTAATGCAACAAGCAGTCATTTTTTAGAACTGTTTTTCAGGATGCTTTGTTGCTGTAACTTGAGGTGTATGTTGTATAATAAGATCCTCATGAAGGGATAGTAGCCTTCACTCTGCTGCTCCTATATTTTTCTTCTGTTTAACCAGGAATGAATCACCCAGGGAACAAACTAGGCTATTCGCAACCACAATGAATTTTGCTAATTTTAATTCTTTTTTCTAACATAGATAAAATTCTAAGATTCTGCATGTTACAAGAATGCCAGCGATGTACCAGCATTAAAAATGTTATGTTTTAATAATAAGCTGACTGTTACTTTTACTTAGCAACAGAATATTTGACCTCTGTTTACTTTTAGTTGAAAATAGTTTTACCTTCATAGTCTTGACAGTTTTGTGTTAACTTTTTTCACAAGATGAATTCAGTCATAAATTTTCTTTCAAAGAGCAAGTTCAAGCAGCGTTTAAGGATTTTATCCAGAGAAGAAAAGTACATGAGATCCTAGTAAAAAATAGAAAAGGAGTGTATATTGTCGTTCAATTTTTTTCTCCTTTTCCAAGAAAATTTTAGGGACATGAGTGGTCTATAAGAAAATTAATAACTTCTAAAGTATTTTACATTTTGAGAAATTAATTGCAGTTTTTGTTTTCCTGACTTGAATTTTCTGAAATTATTATTGTGAAATTATCACAGAAATCTTGCAAGTGTTTGTTAGAAGTATTTAGTAGTAGTATTTAGAAGTATTAATACTCACATCATTTATGAGTATCCAGCTATAACATATGGTTACATAAGCATTAGAAGTCATTTTTAAATAATTTTTGCTAGACTTTAAGGTTCATTACTGTGTGGTTTACTCCTTTATGACTTTTTGTTTGAATATTTGAGACTGAGCTGCTGCATTTAGTATATTTAGTGTGTGAGTTGGTGGAGAAGGGCGCAAGTGGTTGTATGGTTTGGGAAGGGTGGGGGTTTAATCCTCACTGTGACTTTTGAGAAAAGATAATGAAATCCTTTATATCCCTCTCCATAGACCTGCATTTCAAAGACTTACATTTTAATAAGAATTGGTTGTGCAGCTGCAGCCCTGGCAACGAGTCCTGGGAGCAAAGAATTGGGGCAGCGTTCCAGAAATCAAGGCAGGCAGTGGTTTCATGCAGAACTGAGCTAATGAAACTGATAAAAATATAAAGTACTTAGTAGAAATCAGACCAGTACTTTTTTTGGCATAGTGGATGTTGAAATTTTTACACTGTATTTTATTATTTAAAAAGTCCAAAAGCTGTTTTAAGCTGCTTACTCAATAAAAGTAGCTACATTATATTCTCCTTGGTGTAAAAATACTGAAAATACTCTTGGAAGCTAATATTTCTGTGAGTTATGTCTAAAATGTAATTGTTGTTGGCCTGTTCCTGTTGAAGTTGAGATGTTTTCAAAACACAAGGTACCAAGTTTGTCAGATTTTTAAAAACAAGTTTTTAAGTTTTAATCATTTAAAGAGTTAAATGCTCTTAGCAAATTAATGTAAATTTCTCATGGTTATTGGACTCTTTAGATGCCCTAAAATAATAAAATTTGTTAAACATATTCTTTCTCAACATTATGACAGTGACTATATAATCTATCATTAAACCATAATTTAATTATTATCTAGTTGTTAGACATTTAGGTTGTGTCTGGAATTTTCCTTCCTATCATGGTAAGTATTGTAATAAAACATTTTTGTGCATATAGGTGTTTTGCTTTCTTCTGGATTACTCAGGATTACTTTTGGATTTCCAAAAGTGCTACTAATGTATTGCATGTAAAATTTTTGAATACTTTCTAAAAGTACTATCAATTTACACAGTATTCTTAATTTCTAGAAATGAGTTTTTTTCTTATATTTTATTTGGCTCTTTGAACTCTTAAATCTTGACTTTTTTATCCTTAATTCTGGGAAAATTATTTTCATTATTTCTTGAAATGTTTATTTTTCTCTTGACATGTCTTATTTTTTTCCCTTCTTCTGGAACTCCTATTATCTAGATGTCTATTTTTCATACTCAGTATTTCCACTTGATTCTTTTTCATGGTTTCTTGTTGTGACTTCATAGTACTAATATCTCCCCTTGGTCCTTAGGTGTACATTCTTGGATCGTCCAATCCAATAATTCTGCTTCAGATGGTGTGAGTTGTTGAGCATGTTGTCCTTTTTCTGCAGTAGTTTCATGCTCCAGATGTCTCTTTATTTTGCCTAGTAAGTCAGTGATCCCTTGAGAAAGGAGTATGATCCACTTAATCTAATAATGTATATTAGGGTGTGGCCCACAGCCAGATTTTAGTTTGTGTCCAGGTGAGTTTAAGGAGAGTGAGGACTTGAGTCTCGGGCTGGATAGCCACCTGGCACCACTTAATTGCTAAGTTCTGTTGGCTGCTACTGCATCAGGCAACTTCTGATCAGGGTTTGTTTTTTAAACTCTTAGAAATAAGTAATACTTATTCTAAGAGGTGGTTTCCTTAGACTGTAATTCACCACCAGCTCTGTAGAGTTTTTTGGGGGGTGGGGGGAAGGGCTGGGAAGAGTGAATACCAACAGAGTAGCTAGTCAGTCTGTACCTGTTTCATGAGCTTGCCCCCGCAGGGCTTTTTGCTGTCCTGATTTTATCCTGCTGACAAAGACATCTAGGCTGTTCCTGCTAATTTCTGTGGTGAAAGGGCAATCAAGGGAAAGGCAAGGGCAGAATCTAAAAAAGCTTTTAGCTAATCTGTCTTTTAACTCTTTCCTCTTCGGCTCTTTGCTCCTGGCTGTAGGTCACCAGTTTCCTTTCAGGCAAGTTCAGTATAGTTTTCCTTATCCCCATCGGTTTTTATTTGTTTCTTTTTGTTGTTCCTGCTGTTATTGTTTCTGGAATCTAGATTTACTTTTTTTCTTTTCTTCTAGGCTTTATTTTGGAGGAAGAGTCCAGAAGCCCCTGATAGTTTGTTATCTTGATAGGAATTGGATGACCTCATTTGAGCCAATAAAGATAGTTATACAAAGGTTTCCTTTAAAACACGTGAAAATCTTTAATTGAAAATTATATGCCTACAAGATACATACAAACTATATGAAAACAAACTACCTCAAACCTCAGTGGCTTAGAACAACAACTATTTTATTATATCTCTCAATTTTGAGGGTCAGGAATTTGAGCTGGTCTTGGCAGTTCTTCTCTTACATGTGGCATCAACAAAGGTCATTGGATAGTATTCAGCTAACGGATTGGCTGGACTGGAGGATTCTAGGCAGCTTCATTCACAAATCTGGTGCTCTGGCTAAGAAAGTTGGAAGGCCGGGTCTCACCTGGGACTGTTACCTTGTGTACCTACGCGTGTGGTCTTTTCAGCATGGCAGTCTAGGGTAGTTGAACTTCTGAGCAGAAGGTACAAGGCTTTTTATGACCTCATCAGTTCCAAAACATGACTTCAGCCTCATTCTTTTGGTCAAAGAAGTCACTGAGGTCACCTGAATTCAATGTAGGAAATTTGTCTCTAGCTCTCATTTGGAGTAATCAAGAATTTGTAGTCTTCTTTAATATACTGCATAAGGTTATTAGAATTTTGTGTTGCTGATTGTTGCTTTTAGGAGAATGTCATTAAAGGCTTGGCTCAGGGAATCTTTATTTTTCTCCCATCTGAAGGGTATTATCTGGAGTAGAGGGGAGTCAGATACTTCTTTTTCAGTTCATTTTTATAATAATACTTTTCCCTATAGCAGTGTTCTCAACTTGGGGGAACCAGTCTCCAGGAGCATTTGATAAGTGACCAGAGACATTTTTTGATTGTCAGCACTGGTAGGGGGAAGTGCTACTGGCATTTACTGGATAGGGGCCAGGGATGCTGCTAAATATCCTACAATGCATAGGACAGCCCCCCCGGCCCCTCCCCTAAAACATTTACCTGCACCAGAAAGTCCGTAGCAAAGAAGTAGAGAAACCAACCCTGCCAATTTGATATAATTCTCATAAGAGAAAACTTCTATTTACAGAGGTTAAAGACTAGTGCCACTTAGTTAATCGGTAGTAGAATCTAGTTTTGAACACAGGTTTTCCAAAGCCACATTCCATATATTCTATAGTACTGTATATATATATTTCAATTCATTAAGTATTTTGTTTGCAAATACTTG
This sequence comes from Tapirus indicus, assembly GCA_031878705.1. Taxonomy (NCBI): domain Eukaryota; kingdom Metazoa; phylum Chordata; class Mammalia; order Perissodactyla; family Tapiridae; genus Tapirus; species Tapirus indicus. Next base: position 48,549,616 of record CM062925.1, read on the forward strand.
TGCAAGTTACCATGTCAAGTGCTATAAGACATATAATAATTCAGTCTGCCTTGGTGGAGCTTACAACAATCAGTATGTCGTAAGTAATTGTAACTTAAGGTAGCATTGAGCTAGACCTTAGAAAAGACTATAGAGAAAAAGGTCTGTCTTCAACTTAATGTGTCTGAGCTGGATAGGCTTGTAAAAATTAAATGAGATAGTACTTGTCAAAGTACATCGTGTAATGTGTGACTAGCACTCAAATATTTTTTTTCCCACGTCAGGGGTTTACAAGTTAGTTGGACCTTTCTTTATAATCTAGGGAAATTTTCTGTCCTTGCTGATTTTTTAATATGAAGCACACAAAAACAGAATAGAGAATCCAAGGATATTAATTTTCTCAGTTGACCCACTATGATTTGTCTAAGTTTATGAACCAGAAATAGTTCATGTTTGTTGATGACTGATCAGTATTTTCTGTTTCTGAAATCATCATCATCATCATAACACCATTATCAAAGCTTTAGGTTATTACAGGCTTTCCTTTGAATGTGAAAATGAAGATCTTGTTTTATACTCATTAAAAAACTTCTTCTCCCAATATTGTTCAGAATTCTGACTTTATAAGGTCATTCAAAAGGGTTTGAAGGTTAAAATAATTAATTATTTAGTACCTACATTATACATGAACAGAGGGTCACATTTATACTGAATTGGACAAGTAGTCCAATTTGTACAGGAACAGCCACAGTTATTTCTATAGTGCTCAGTAGGCACCTCTTGTGTAATACAGCACATGGCAGTCCTATAGTCTGATTTGTCCCAGACCTTTTGTAGCATATTGTCATTGATGGTTGAAATGGCTGCCAGGTTGAATGCCTTCAATTCCTCAAGTCTACAAGGAATAGATGGTCCCAACTCTAGTTTTCTTTTTACATATCCCCGCTAGAAATAGTGTGGTGTGATAACTGGGAATTTGGGTGGCTACTATTTCAGAGAGTTCAAATTTTTTAACAGAATGCCCTATCTAGCACCATGATGGGTATTCATTAAAGAACCTCTGGACTGTGTGATATAGAAGTGAGGCAGAGCCCTATCCTGGTGGACAATGAAGTTGTACAAACTTCCATAGTTGTAGGAAGAACCATTTCATCAGCATGTCCAAACAGGAGATTCTTGTCTTTGTATTTTTTCTGCAGAAAAGAATTATTGAAAACCCAATGTATGATGTGGTGCAAAAGCATTAACTTTTCATGAATTCTTTATTTGTTCAATTAAAATATATTAGCTTTCATGATCACGTATCAGGCATTCTATTGATTCATTTTTCCCCTTAAATGAAGCTTAGCCTTCTCACTTAGCCTTAAGCAACCTACAGTTATCACCCATATAATTGAAATTTTTGTCCTATCTGCCTCCATCAGGGCCTGAGGCAGATACAGATAGTAAGATTTCTACTTCAGTAGCTTATTGAATATGCCCTACACTGGACTGCTTGGATGCCTAGCTCTCCTTGTCAGAGTCCTGGAACTTGACCGAATGGAACCCAAAAATGAATTACCTCTTCAGCAGTCAAATGAAATAAAAGGTGACCCTACAGTTTGGCACATACTGCGTATTTATATTTAACCTAGTCAGTGAGTAATAAATTTTTTGAAGTGTTCGATTCTGTTGGAATTACTGTCTGTTGAATCACTGTTGTATTCCCAGGGCCTAGTACATAGTAATTGCTCAATAATATCTATCAAATTCGTGCATGTATACATACATGCATACACACATGTATGGTAGAATCCTGCATTCAACATATATGCTGAAGTTTTTCTTTTATTCTCTTAAGTGATATCAGAGAGGGTTATTGATTACCTGATTTAATTTGAGAAAAAAATACAAAAAGAGGAAGCTAAATGTGCATGTACTTTTTAATTTCCTCACTGATAAACTGCACTTAAAGTTTAATATAGCAATGGAAGACTCTCTTCTCAGTTGATAGTATGACACTACAGGTATTTTATATTTTCTTTGTGTTTACATGTTCTTTGTGTTGTCTCCAAATTGAACTTATTTGACTATTGTCTTTGAGGTTATCATATTATAAGATAACCTATTTTAAAACATCATTCCTGTTTTTATGTTTATATGTGAACTGCCAACACTATTTATAGAAATATATTAAATTTCATTCTAGGCCTGGAAGATCAAAGGTGATAAGAGAAGTATTTTTTCCTTATATTATTTTCTCTAAGCAACCAAAAAAGGGCAATAGCTTTTAACCACTGACTGGAGTCCCATCTAGATATATTTTTAACTTTTTCTTTAACAGTTGTCACAGCCCTGTTACCACCCTAATTGGTTCACAGTCAAGTCTATGAATGCTTTCAAGGCCTTTTAAGTCTTTTTCATATAGTCTGGATACTCTGTTTTGGTCTATAGTGCAGAACAGAACTTCATCATTTCATATAAATTCCAAATTAATTTTTCTTGATTTTAGTAAAGCATACATCTTATTCTTACAGAGTTCGTGTGTGGGCTAAGCAGGGAGAATAGCAGATTTTTTTGAATGATTTTTTTTCAAAATATTTTGAAGATCATTTAAGATATGAAAATATCTTATTTTAACTTTTGGGAATGTCCTTTTACCATATTTTTAAAAGTAATTGTATAAACACATTTATGGTTTTGATAAGAAAACTTTTTTAAAAGATGAAGGTACACCAAGTTTTCCCCTTTGACAGCTTGAATTTTTGTATTATTTTAGCATATAGAGACATTAAGTTTTAAGAGAGTCCATGAGTTCAATCTGCCTATAGTATGTTTTACTAAAGAGTTTAGTGATTCTTCTTTTGGAAAAATACAAACAAACTCATTCTGACTAAAGGCAGCATATTGCTTGTATGTGCTCCTGAGAACACAGATCAAGATGTCACGCACCAACTTGCAGTTTATGGCATTGATATAATTTTGTTTCTTCTCATTTTCTCTGTAAAATTCCCAAAGGGTTTCAGTATATTTCCTAGGATTTTTTTTTTTTTTAACCTGTGGAAACAGTTCTATACGTTTGTAGATTTAAAAAAAAATCTTTTTGGTAAGGATGAGAAAGATAAGCTCTTCTTTGTGCAAAGCTTAAAATGTAAATTTTATCTTCTTAGTACCAGAAGCAATAGGCCAGTTACACATTATTTATTTTATAAGAGTTCCTCTGGTTTTTATTTGTAATAAACTTGATTGTTTTTATTTGTAATAAAGCTAATAGCAGTATATATGTTCAAATCTTTCAGGAAGATTTTCTCCACTTCCCACTCCACTGTCATAGAACTTTATGTGGGCTTATTTTTTCTATGTTAGTTTCCTTTTCTCCTTACTGTCTACTCTAAGAAGAGGAAGATTTATTTAGCCTTAGGACAACCATATGGAGACCTTAGCAACTGTTGAAAAAAATAATAATTTACAATAAGTTTGAGAGCTCCAAAGCTGTACATAAATTGTATAGTATGGTTAGACAAATGGACATACATTTGTCACAGATATTGTTGTTGTTTATCTTTAACTTATTAATGATGAGAAATATGTGATAAGTAAAGTTCGATGTATGCAGCTTTTTTGTTTGTGCTTATCACTTCTATCTGGAACTTAAAAGATATCTATGTATGTAATTCTTAGAGAAGTTTTTTCTCTAGATATTATTAGTCTCTTTCATAAGAAAATCTTTGACCCATTTTAAACTTAGAGGACATTCTGTGTCAGGTGCTAGACACTCTGTTAATATTGTTTGATGTGAAAGCTTGATAATCTAATAACATAAAGCACTTCTTACCATGTGCCAGGTATGATGTTAGGCACTTTGATAATACAATTTGATGTTAATTTTTGTGGTAGTGTTGGGGTGGAGAAATTTAGAACAACTAAGAGAGCTCTTTAAAGAGCATGACGTAGTTTTCTTGTCGTAGCAAATTAATCTTGTAAAAGTTTCTCCCAGCCGAAAATCAGTGGCAGCTGAAAATACTTCATTTATTTGGGGAAAATATCAAGTTAACAAAAGGTCCTGAGGCAGTCCTCACAAAGCAAATAGGAATCAAATGTAAATCACGGTGATCTTTTTCCTCTCTGGGGATGAATCTGAAACAGGATATCACAGCCTAATCTCCACCTTACCTTGTTCCACCCTCAGATAAATGACTGCAGTTTGTGCTCAGTTGACTTTCACATCCCCAAGGGATTGATAGGGGATTCCATGCCTGACCAAGAAGCATGAATTACACATACTTCTCATTCTTTAAGCCTTTTAATTACCTCGTCTCATCCTTTCTTTTACAAAACAGACTTGGCAGCCAGTTCAGGCAGTAACTAGGTATTGAACAAGCATTCCCTTCTAAAAGTTTAATCCTCTGATGTCTAAGGCCTTCTATACTAAGAAGAGAAACCTAACTAAATACAGTTTATTATATGTATGTATTTTTTTTACAATTAATAACTAATAGCTGAATAAATAATTCTAACTTAATTTATCTATCTACTGAAAATATTCCGTATTGCTGATCTTATTGTATGCTATAGACATATAAATTATATATATATTTAAATTTGCTTTTGAGGAAAATATGCCATTTCTGTCAAAGGGATTAATTTAATTGGCTTAAAAAGTTTTGTTTTTCTTTACTGTACCTTAATACTGCTCCTGCTTCACTTTCCCTTTTAAATATAAATTATAATAAACAGGCTCATGTATTTTTGTATGCGTGCTACTCCATCTGAGAAAGGGAGCTGACTAGAAAAATCTTTGTCTGCTTGCCTGATAAGCATCAAGGAAGCTCGTCTCTGCTCAGTTCTCTGGGTGGAAAGAAAAAAAAGATACAATGATAATGATGATGATGATAGTAGCATAGTAACAACAAAACTTATTTATTTGTTTAAACAAACTAACTTACTGTGTGCCAATCACTATTCTAAGCAATTTAAGTTTACTCATTTAATCCTCACATAAACCTTTGACATAGATACGGTTATAAACTCCATTTCATAGAACAGCAAACTGAGACACACAGATGTTAAATAATTTGCCCAAGATCATACAGCTAGTGAGTGGGAAAAGCCAGGATTCGAACTTAGGCTGTCTAGTTTCAGTCTTCAGTTCTGAACTCCTACACCATACTGTCTTTCCAAGCTTGCACCTACACACCAGTATGCAATATGAATGTGTACTATGCATGGGGTATGAGAATCCCAAGCCAAGGAATTAAATGAAAACTTATGCTTGAACTTGTGAACTTCACCTTGTGGATATCTAAGCACTAGCAAATGCAAACTGCTAGTTCTTTAGGGATTCTTTCTCAACCAGGGAGCACTGGACTTTCACAGGAAAACAACCTCCCAGTCATGATGAAGTCATAATAAGATAATTACAAGGAAACAGTCCAACATGAGGGAGAGTTAGCAGACACTCTAATAACGCTAATTAGAAGACTAGGAATCGATTTAACAGAATAATAAGAAGAACTCTATAATGTGTCTATTTAAAGTATCTAAATGAAAGACCAGGACACTGAAGTAAGTGAATTTGCAAAAGAACCAAATAGAATTTATTAAGTTGAAAATTGTGATTACTGATATAAAAGTCAGTGTTGGGAGAAAATATTAATAGCAAAAGTTAAATAGCAGAGTAGAAACAGATGAAAGAATCCTAAATAAATAGAAATGAATCTGAAACTACAGAGTCTATGAAATTGAAGCCAGATGCAAAGACAGTCTTCAAAGCATCCATAGAGGAAAAACAAGTTTACATTCAAAGGACCAAAGATTAGATTGATAGTCAACTTCTTATCAGTAACAATATAGGTCAGAATAATATCTGCGAAGGACTAAAGGAAAAGCACTGTCAACCAAGGATTCTGTACTTAGTTAAATTGTCATGCAAGAATAAGGGCAAAATATAGACATTGTTTTAACAGTTAGTGTATCTGCGTGAAGGACACATGGGAGATTTCTCTTCTATTTTAGCAACTCTTCTATAAGTAAATTATTTCAAAACTAAAATGAATTAAAACCCCACAATTTTAGAGAAATAGTTGAGAAGCTTACCACTTGCGATAACTATTAAAAGCATATACTATTGAAAAAACTCTTAAAGTATGTACTTTATGAAGAAGGAAGTTGAACTTTCAATGAAGGATTGAGAAGCAAGAAACAATGGTGATCAAAGAAATTGGTAAATGTAGATAAATATCAACATCGTTGTGCACTGACATGTGCGAAGTATGAATATTTTGTTTAATTCTCACAACAACCCTATGGTGTAGGCATTAATATTTTTCTGAACTAAAGGACGTTGTTCTTGAGTTTGAAAGAGCTCATTCAGTCCCAGGACAATGAATGAGAAAGAACCAAACCAAGTTTCAACTCTGAAATTTGAGAATTCCAAGAGTAAAGAAAAAATCTTTAAACCATCCAGAGAGGGGAGGAATACATCCCTACAAAGGAAAGAAAATTAGAATGTCACTAGACTTCTCAGCAGCAACTCTAGAAGGTAGTAGACGGTGATACAATGCCTTTAAAATCCTGAGGAAAAGATCTTTAACTTGGTATTCTGTATTCAGCCCAACGATCAATCAGATGTCAAATGCAAGTATTTAAAACATTTTCTTTCCATGTACCCTTTCTTAAGCTACTGGAGTATGTGATTTTACGAGATAAGCTGAGGATAATGAAAAAAAGAGGAAGACGTCATTCTCAGAAATAGGGCATCAACCTAGGGAAGGAACTCAGGGAACATGCCTAGAGAGCAACTAGTCAGGATTGAAGCAGGAGGCTAGGTAGTTCTGTGAAGAAACCAAAGTAAAATTTGAATCGATATATCTACACATATATTCAGGTATTTGGAAATTACAGGTTTTTTACAGATCTAATTTAAGAGTTTTACAGTTCTGAAATAGATACGTAGAAAAACTAAGCAAATAAATAAGCTAGGCAGTTATTAACCTCAGGGAAAACAAAAGATTATTCAAAAAAGGATAGCAAATTCTAACATGTTACTTATTTCAGCAGTGGCAATTATAATAACATAGACATTGAATATTGATTCAACCAAAAATTATAATCTATTGATGATGGTGAGAGAGACTTTAAGGGTAGGAGGTGATGTAAAAAACATATATTCTAATCTGTTTTAACAGGAAGTCAGTTTAAATTATCTATAAATCAATCACTTAAGAAATAGCAATAGGTATCTTTTTTATAATTATAAATATCAGAATAAACACCAAGGTAAGTTTAAAATGGCTACCACTAACAGATGGAGAGGGATAGGTTAGAGATTTGCCATTTTTAATAGCTTTTTATTACTCATTGATTTTTAAAAATCTGTGTGCTTGTATTATTTTGAATAACAGTAAAGATTTGTTTAGATGTAAGAAAGCATTTTACAGTATGGTTTTATTCACAGATCTGCAGGTAGGATAGAATTTTGAATGTGTATTGTTTGGTAAACAGTGTATGGTGATGCCACCCTCCAAGGAAGGTAACATAGAGACAGATATGGGGGAAAAGACAGTGAATTCAATTTTACAAATACTGTATTTAAGGTAACTAGGAGACCACATGAAATTTTCATTAGCAGGTGGATATAAATGTGTACCTAGACTCAAGGGAAAAGTTCAGAGTGGTAATATAGATTTCAGTCCATCAGCTAATACATTGAGAACCTATTATGTGTCACATAATCATTACTTCTAACTCGAAGCACCTAAAGAAGTTTTTAAGGAGAGTGAATAAAGAGATGAAAAGAGGAGAGAGAGAAACCAAAAAAAAAAAAGGAAAAAGGAAAGTAGCAGGAAAGGAAAAGGAGGAAGATTATTAAAGAGAGGGAAAGATAAACATTGCAGTCATTCTCATACAAAGGGGAGAAGAAATGTGGGTAGTAGAGAATGGGAGAGCAGTTTTCATGTATATTACTTTCCTCTGTGTTTGTACTGCAAGCTCTTTTAGGTTTGAGCCAATATAATATTCTCTCTTATATCCTCTACCATAATGATATGTATATGTTTGGTGTTAAATACTTGAGTTTTAATTAAGAGGGAAAAGGAAGATGTCAGAAAGAAAAAGCCTGAGTAGACTGTGAAAATGTTACCTGAGTACACCTATAAAATATTAATGTCCAAGTCAATTTATAAAGGTAAACCTAAAGGAAACTATATGGGATGATAGGTTTATAATCCTGGCATAGGGAAAGCCTTCTTAAGTAAAATAAACTCCCTAATCTGTGACGAAAATTGATATTTGACTAGGTAAAACTTTAAAGCTTCCATATGAAAGCTATAAACAAAGTTAAAAAACAAAAGTGATGCAACAAAATACATGCAAAACCTGTACACTGAAAACTACAAAATATTGGATATGCCATGTTAATGAATTAGAACACTCAATATTGTTAAAATGTAATTTTCCTCCAAATAATTGTTAGAATCAATGCAATTCCAATCAGAATGACAAGAGGCATTTTTTGTGGAAATTGACAAACTGATTTGAAAATGTATATGGAAATGCAAAGGACCTAGCTTATCCAAAGCAATTTTGAAAAAGAACAATTTGGAAAATTATCACTACCTGACTTCATGTCTTAGTATAAAACTAGAGTGGTATGGCATAAGGCATAGGATCAATAAATAGACCAATGTAATATAATAATTAGCCCAGAAATGGACCCAAACTTACATAGTCATTTGTTTTTCAATAAAAGTGCCAAATCAATCCAGTAGGCAAAGGATATCCTTCAACGAATGAGCTGGAACAACTGGATATCCGTGTCAAAAAAGTAACCTTTACTTTATACCACCAAGAATGTTAAAATAACTGAAAATGGATTATAGACCTAACAGTAAAAACTAAAAGTTCTAGAAGAAGAAAAAGGAGAAATTCTTTATATTTTGGGGATATGCAAAAGTTTCTTAGAATACAAAAAGTACAAATCATAAAAAATAAAATTGATAAACTAGACTTCATCCAATTAGAAAACTTAAAATCTGAAAAATGCTGGTAAAAAAAAAGACAAAGACCAGGAAAAAATATTTATAATACATATATCAGACAAAGGCCTTATTCTAGGATATATAAAGAGCACAATTGAATAAGACAACTAAATTTAAATTTGGGCAAAGGATCTGAACATACCTAACCAGAGAAGATATATGAATGGCCAACAAGCATATGAAAAGACTAAATATAATCAGTTCTCAAGAAAGTGCAAGTTAAAACCACAGCGAGATACTACTTCATACCCACTAGAATGACTAAAATTAAAAAGACTGACGATACAAAGTATTCGTAGCATGTGAAACAACTGGAAGTCTCCTACGTTGCTGGCACAAATGCAAAATGGTTCAGCTGATTTGCAAAATAGGTGAACAGTTTCTTACAAAATTAAAATTATGCTTAGAGTATGACCCAGCGATTCTATCCCTAAATATTTACTCAGAAGAAGTGAAAACTCCTGTCCACACAAACACTTGTACACACAGGTTCATAGAAGCAACATTTTTAATGACCAGAAACCTGGAAAACCAGTTATACCCATCAACAGATGAATAGTTAAACAAATTGTATCATATCTATACAATGGAAATCTCCTTAGCAAAAAAAAAAAAAAAAAAGAATTAATTAATAGAGGCAACATGGGATAAATCTCAAAAACATGCTGAATGAAAGAAGCCAGATATAAAAAAAAAAGAGTGCATACTGTTATTACATTTACTTGAAACTATAGGTACTTGTCTTATTTCAATAGTTACATGCCCCCCTATCTGTGGCTTTTATAACTGAGTTCTGGGAACAATGGTTTGTTTGAACTCTGATTAGCCACAGAAAAGTAGATCTGTGATAAGTACATAGTTTGAAAGCTCTTCTTAAAATGGGTTATTTTTTTTAAAGGACCTTGTACCACAAATCAATATCACAGAACCATTTTAATTAGATTGGGACAGATTTAGTGCTGGCGCAGCTATGAGTAAGCTTGGTTGTTGATTAATAATTTTTGCATTTCTGGTAGAAACCTCTTTGGCATTTGGTAGAACCTCAGCCCTCACAAGTCCCCTCCCAGCCCTGCCAATAATTTTACCAAGTCCTCCCAAGTCTCTAGCAAGGATATTCGTTTTTACTTGATTGTGTATTTTGTGTTTCCATCCCTGATCTTCATCACTCTACTATGATCAACTGGAAATTGTTAGTATTTGCTTCTTTTACTTAATATTTCATTTAAAAAATATATATATATATAATTACATAAACCATAAGTGTACTATTTAATAAATAATTCTAACGCGAGTACCTTTGTAAGTACCACTCAGGTCAAGAAGTAGGATAGTGTTAGCATTCCAGGAGCCCTTATGTGTCTCTTCCTATTCTCAGCCCCTGCCCTCAGCCCTAGAGGTAACCACTCCTGACTTTTATTCTAATAATTTCCTTGCCTTACTTTTTATATCTGTGTATGTATCTCTAAACAAGATAGTTTAGTTCAACTTGTTTTTGAAATTCATATAAGTGATATCATTCCATGTACATTGTTCTCTACCTTGCTTCTTTCCCTCAATAACATGTCAGTGAAAATTGGCCAATGTGTTACATGAAGCTACTATTCATTTTCAGTTTGTGTAGTATTCTTTTGTATGAATATACCACAATTGATTTTTTTTTCTTGATAGGCTTTTATGTTGTTTCCTCAGAGTTTGCAGCTATTACAAATTACTTGTTTTTGCCTCTTCATTCTGCTGTTTGCTGTTTTAATTTTGATAACAAATAAAAGCATTTTATATCAGTATAGCTCTTTATAATATATGCAGTGCCTTTGTATGCATCATCTGATTTAGTCCTTATTTCAGACCTGTGATCTTGGCAGTGCAGCATTTCATTTTATAACCGGTGATAGAGCTTGTCACTTGCCCAAGCTAACATTTCCAAAAATTAGTGAAGTTCTAAAACTGCCACGGATCTTTCTTTTTTTTTCTGAGGAAGATTGGCCCTGAGCTAACATCTGTTGCCGATCTGCCTGTTTTTTTTTGCTTTTTTTCTCCCCAAAGCCCCAGTAGATAGTTGTATGTCATAGTTGTGCATCCTTCTAGTTGCTCTATGTGGGACACCACCTCAGCATGGCTTGATGAATGGTGATGAATGGTGCGTCCGTCCGCGCCCAGGATCCGAACCAGGGAAGCGGAGAGCGCGAACTTAACCACTACGCCACCGAGCCGGCCCCTAAGACTGCCACAGATCTTTTATTTCAAAGTCTAATTCTAAACTTGTGATTCTGTTTCACACAAACTGAGCTTGCTCAATACCTAATACCTCAACTGAGTTAAAATATTTTAGATTAAAAAATGAATAAATTACTTGGCTGAAGTTATGCCTCACTGTCCTGTTTTCAAATCAAGGCTTTATTATTGTTTCTTTGGAAGTTGACCTAAAAAGCAGTTTTATAAACTTGTGGGTAGGATGTTGGAACATAAATTCTTTAAATTGTCGTCAGCAAACCTGTTCACACAGGTATAAAGCTGATATCTGCAGCATTTGATTTAGGTATGGAAAGTGAGGAGGAGAAGAAGCTGACGTTGGTGAATACTTTTGACTGGAGAATACTCCTACTACACTTTTATACTCATTCCAATGTCTTTAGAAGTCAAAAGCTTTTAATTCGGGGAAGTGCTGCCAGTCACTAAGTGGTCTGATAATTCACTTCAAGCTTTTCTAAAATCTTATGTCTTGTGAATCTGTGAATTTATGAAATACTCTCTGATGCTGTAGCCTAGTCTGACCCCTTATTTATGTGTGGAATGTGCTGAGCTGTGTTTAATGCCAAGTTTAGATGTTGATGTTATTGCAAAGTCACACTCCTTTTGTTATCTTAAGATTAAAAAAAAGTAAGGTTTTCAGAATAGACATGTTTTAAGCAACTTCCAGCTCGAGAAGTGAATGTAACTATTGGTATATTTATTATTAGTGGCAGTGTTGAAATTTTTTGTGATGAATTCAGTACTTCTCTAAAGGTGTTTATATATAAATGTGTTTTAAGTGTATACACTGCTGAAAAAGATTTAAAAAGGAAGTTTGTTTAGAAAAGCAAGAAGATGAAAAATGTATTGGTCTGACATTCCAAGGCATGTTTGAAACATTTTTAGATTTATATATTTACTTAACAAATAAAAACCCATGGAGTTGCAAACATCCCCTTGGGGTGAAAATACATTTCAGCAGATCTATTATCTAGGTGGAAATACTTAAGTAAAGCTGTATATCCTTTCTGCCTTATCTCCAAAAATAGAAACACAAATTATTGTACTTTAAGCCGTCATTCTTCAACTAAACATTAAAAAAGAAAACATATTGTGAAGTGGGAAAATGTATATTTTAAAATTTGCAAAATAATAGCTTTACTCTAAATGGGAAGAAAATTTGAATTTGGGAAATGTGATAAAGTATTAATGGATTGTAAATTAGGAAGCCATTTATTAATTTTAAGTATTGGAATGAACATTTACTCAGTTAAAAAGAGAAGAAAATACAGCACCTCCCAGTGGAAAATTAATATTTGAAGGTGGTTTCTGGCAAAGGTAATTTATAATTAAAAAAGGAATTGCCTAGCTTTATACATAGACGAGAAAATATGATGATGGAATAAATCAAACAGTAGATTTGAAAACATCAGAGTAGTTCCATATGTGTATGTGCTACAACAACGATGAGCATAAAGAATTTTCAGTTTCAAACAAAGGCATGTTTGTTTTCATAGAATTGGTTAAAAGAGACTTCATTTCACAGTGACTTTAATGGCCAAGGTCTTTCATTGAGGGTGGAGTTAAACTTGTTAAATAACAACACTGAAATAATGTTCGTGAAATTGTGAATTTAGCCCTTTACTCTTATATTCTTGCTAAGAAGGAAATAAGTGAAGCACACTGTTCTTTTGAGCTTATAAACATTCACAACAGTTACCCAGTTCAGTGGACAAAGCCAATTGCAAGACTGCCACTTCCTTCTTTTGGAGTTTGGGTAAGATGAGGAATATTTATCCCTGCTTAAAAACAAATGTTCCAGGTTCTAAATTTTAACTATGGCAAGAATGTAAATTTTCTTCCTTTTGATCTTCTTCCTTGAACATCTTAAATCTTAACATGTCATTTTTTGTAGTATGTTAGAGGACTTGTCCTCTGGACTCTAGAATCAGAGTCCCAAATTCATGCTTTATTACAACCCGCATTTTGACATTGAGCATATATGCATTTATCTTCACTGAAGATCTTCATCTATACAAATATAAAAATAACCGTCAGTCCTGCAGGTTTAGAGTCCTGGCTTTGGGAAAGCAAAAGGGAGGAATTTTATTTCACTTAATGTTTAGGGTTCTGTGATATAACTGTTACTGATTTATAGTTGGTATAGCTTATACATGTATGAGATCTCTTTCAAAAATTTATAATCATGTGATTTATATTTCAACACTTGGGACAAAAATGTTAACATTTCTTTGAATAATCAAATTAATACATCTTTGGTCTTTGATCTCTTCATTTCAAGGATGGCTTTTTTCTTCAGTTTACCTGCCACCCTATCTTTTAAAACTTCCTATCCAGTCTTCTTGCAAACATTTTCTACAATTGTTGACTCGGCTTCTTTCATTCACTCACTTTTCAACCCACTCTGATCTGATTTCTGCCCACATTACTTCACTAAAACTGTAGTACCCAGGGCCACCAAGTGTCTGCTCTGCATTCTAAAGGACATTCTCAGTTTTTACTATCTCAGTGGCAGTTAATACTGTTAGCCAGTTCCTCCTTGAAACAGGCTCCGGTGACACCACATTAACTGGTTTTCCTCCTTTCTCTCTTTCTGATAACATCCAAACTTCCTTTTTAGACTTCTCTTTCTCTACCCATCATTTAAATGCTGCCGTTCCTTAGAGTTCTCTCTTAGACCCTCTTTGCTTCTCATGATACTGCTTTCCTAGAATTTGGCATTCATTGTTTCATTTATAATCTGCTGATGATTCCAAGACTTCTCTTTGGCTTCAGAGCTGCATATCCCAACTGTCTACTGGACATCTTCACCTGACGGTTGTAGTAGGCTGCAGGTGATAAAGACCCGCTTCAGTATAGCTTCAGGCTAAGGAGGGACAAATGTTGCTGCACAAAACCAAACCTCAGGTGCACAGGTCAAACTGGTCTTTAGGAATGACTGGAACCAGAGATTCATGTCATCTGGACTTCCTTCTCTCTCTTGTCTCTGCTTGTCAGCATTATTATCTCATAACCATCTTCTACATGAAGTTTGCAATGTGGTTGGCTAGGGTCAACCTTAAAGTCAACAGCTTGGTGGCAGTCAAGAAGAAAAGATAGGTTCACTCTTTGTCTAACTCCAGATAGAAAATTGCCTGACATGGATTCTGATTGACTCAGCTTGGTTGGCCACTGTGGGATACAAAGTATTTTGACTGACACTCATTCCGGTGATGATAGGGCTGGGATCTAATGTCTGGATACACAAAATGAAGCCTAACTTACCCCCATCCATCTTTCATGTACAATTCTAATTTCAATAGAGAAGAAATTTTGTTTATAGTTATTGATGAGTTATAGTTGCTTGATTATCTAGAGTTGATTGCAATGCCAGTTACTATCTGGGTTGTCTGTGAGAACAGAGGACTCAGTTGAAGAAACTTATATGAAAATGATTGGTATGTCCTTTTGTATGGCAATCAGTGTTCTAATTAGTGATTTAAAAAATTAACTTATTAGAATAATTCATACATTTATAGTCATAAAATAGAATGTTCTATGAAGGCAAGGATTTCTGTCTTCTTTCACTGCTATATCCCTAACACCTGACACTCAGAAAGTGCTCAAAAATTTGTTGAATAAATATCAGTTTATTAAAATATTGATTTTTATTTTGGGGAAATATTCTTAATTTTATCACAGATTTAAGAAATTAAAGCTTCTAAGGATAAGTAAAATAACTTGTTTTCTTTTACTTTTCCTGTTTTTTCTAGACTACCTGTTATAGGCCCTGAGTCAAGACAACGATTTTTATACCTTCCTGGTGGTTCAGAAACAAGTCTCTGTAGAACCAGAAACAAGGAAAGGAAACAATCTGACTTTTTCTTCATTAAATTGACTGTATAAGATACTTGACTTCCAGGAACAAAAACACAGAGGAGTAATAAAATTATTATTTTCGCATCATTGGACATTCATCATATTGAGGAGCGTGCTTTGTTAAGCTTCCCAAGTTGAGATTTGGAAACTTCATTGGTGCTCGTTTGTACCTTGGACTATAAGCATGAGTGAATTCTGGTTGTGTTTCAACTGCTGTATTGCAGAACAACCTCAGCCTGTAAGTATGAAGTAATAAGCGTACAGGTTGGGTGGGGTGCTTATTAAACGTAGCAGTGGTTCTCAAGCTGAAAATCAGGACCCTGGCAGTAATTGCAGGGCAGTTCTAAGGAGTGTCACGGAGAGTAGTTCAGTAGAACTCTGACCATCTGGAAAAAAAGAAATTAATGTTTTTTGAGTAAATACTATGTGTCAAGAATGTGCTAGACCATTGTACGTGATTGAGAAGGTTATGTTCTTCGACCAAGTCGGCTTCTGGAGGAAGTGAGAGGAGACAACAACCTGAGGTAAAACAGCTAAGTCAGCCTTGGAAATCAGTGGGTGGAAGATGTGGCAGCCAGATTGCCCTCATATCCTTCTTGATTTCCCAGCCCTCTGAGGGAGATACCATTATTCTTATTTTTCAGTTGAAATAGGTTGAGTTTTTCACCCATGGATAGTAAGTGGTCTTGGCTGACTTCTTTTTGGTACATGCCCCACTTTTGTGCCTTCTGACCTATGTGTATATTGTTACCTCTGCCAAAACCCTGCCCTCCAACCTTCAATTTTCTGTTCATCTTTTAAGATGCCTAGATCAAATGTCACCTCTATAAAATTTTTCTTAGCTTTCCCCTGAGTTAGCTAATACCTGATCTGTATTCCCACCAGCTCTTTAGCTCATTTCTCTGTTATGTCATGGAACTTCTTGCATAGTAAATAACTGTCCTACAGTCTCTCCCACCACATTTTTTATTCTTTAGGGGCCCTGACCATATTTACTTTGTATCTTCAAAATCAAATCTAATACCTTGGAGAATGTAGCTATACATGCTAGCTGGCTGGCTGGTTGAATAAGTGAATTTATATTTATTCCATTTTGTTTACATTTGTAACAACATAAAAAGAAGAATGCGGTATAATCTTAGGGTCTTTTCTGAGCCTTTCCCTGGGCATGCACAGTCACTTTCTAATTTTCCTTGTATATGCAGTTGATTTTGAATGTCCTAGTCTTTAGTGTCAAAGGGGGAAAAGAAAAAAATGAAGGTAGGGCGGTGAAGAAAAGGTGCTGGCTTTTTAAATCCCCTGAAGTCACTTAAACCAGAGGGGGAGGGGCTTGCAACAGTAGGAGAAGGTACAATAACAATGGCTGTCCCCCTCTTTGTCTGCTCCTCTGTGATCAGAAGCAGAGATATTTGGAGGACAGGGTCTGTTTTGCCCACTCTGGCTTTCACAA
Organism: Tapirus indicus; assembly: GCA_031878705.1. Lineage (NCBI taxonomy): Eukaryota > Metazoa > Chordata > Mammalia > Perissodactyla > Tapiridae > Tapirus > Tapirus indicus. The sequence continues at coordinate 48,566,170 of CM062925.1, forward strand.
GCTGTGTGCCAGCTGCTCTAGGAACACGGCGAGGGGTGGGGAATGGTTAGCTGCTGCTGTGCTAAGAGCTGGCACTGACCGAAGTTAACTGCAGTTTATTTTCCAAATCTTCTCCTGAAAGTTGCAAGCCTTGAACAGACTCCAAGTTCCAAAATAGTTACATTGGGCAGATTTTTTCAGTGCAGTTGTTGGGGTGGGGATGCAGATTCCTGGTGCTGCTTACTCTGTCATCTTCCCTTTTACTTTTATAATTTTGTGTTTTATATTTAGCTCTTTGAACCATGTGGAAGATTGATTGATTTGTGTGGTGTGAGGTAGAGGTCTAACTATTTCTTCATGGCAATCAGCTATCTAAAGACAGTTTATTAAATAGCCAGTCTTTTTATTAGTGATTGAAACGTCACCTTTATTATATACTGTGTTTTCATATATTTGAGTCCATTCTTGAAATCTGTATTATTATTTTGGTACATGTGTTTGCACCTGTGCCACAGCTGTACTGTTTTACTTGCTGCAGTTTCTTATATGCAGTATACTTTGTTGTCTCATAGAGGATATCTCTTTCATAGATCTTTATTTTCAACTGTTGCAATGTCTTATTTTTTTGGCTGGATTGTTGTTACATGAGTCCTTATTATGTTTTTCTTTATATTTTTTCTTTGTATGAGATATTTCATAATGCATTTTTTTTTTGATGAGGAAGATTAGCCCTGAGCTGACATGTGTTGCCAATCCTCTTTTTGCTGAGGAAGATTGGCCCTGGGCTAACATCTGTGCCCATCTTCCTCTACTTTATGTGTGGGACACCTGCCACAGCATGGCTTGATGGGAAAGGTTCTAATTTACTTAAGCAAAAATATTTCAGTGAATGTGTGTTTACCTATACATTTAAGTTATTGTGTGTAATTTATTATCTGTGGTATTACCAAGGATTACATTTTCAACAGTTTTTAAAGGTTATGGAATACTTGAATCCTCTTTCCATATTATTTTTAGTATGCCTTGTAATTTTTGTTGAAATCAGACTTGATAATACTGGGTAAAAGGAACTGGGGTAAATAGGCCATTAGTGTGAAGTTTTATGTTTATCTGGCTGGAGGTTAGGCCATATTTACTGTTTGCTGTAGTTGTAGGTTTCAGAGGATAAAATTTCCTCTGGTGTTCTTATTTTTGTGCTCTATTGTCTTTGGGCTTCCCTAGAGACTTCTTCTTAAATAAGGTTTGAGATCTCTAGTTCTTTCAGTTGTATTCCCCTGTAACATAGGGGCCCAGTTAATGTGGTGGTAAGGTGTTGGGGGCGGGGAGCATTATATACTGCTGTGGTTAGGTTTCAGTCTTTTAGTGAGTCTGTGCCCCTGGGCTGTGACTTACATAAATGCTTCTCAGTTTTGTTTTGCTTTTTACTCCTTAGTTGAAGCAAAAAGGCTAGAGGGGGTTGGAGTTGGGTATTTCCCTTTTCTTACTTGGAAGGCTAGAGTGTACTAGGGTTGGATATTTTCCTTCCCTGACATTGGTTAGTTTCTGGTAAAACCCCAGTTGATTAGGCTCTGAAAGTAGTCTCTCTTGAGGGTAGTCTTTGTTAAGAAGAACAGAATGCTCTGACTTATTTTAAAATGGTTACCTTTACCCTCTCTTTGCTGAAGTACAAGGAGATTTTTCTCTGATCTTCACTTTGAGAACATGATAGAGTTCCTGGAGGTAAAACTCACAGAAGTGTGCCTGCCACCCCCCCCCCCCCACCAAGACTGAGCCCCCCTGGATTTTCAACTCTCAAACTCATCTACACTGATCTTCTAGCAATTCATCAGTTACAGGTTAGGCTTTCCTACACTGGTCCTGGAGGTTTCTGGATACTCATGGGTTTCTGCTCCGGTAAGTTGTGATTTTCTGTATTTGCCTGTCTCTCCAATTTGGGGGGCAACGGTTCTTTCTGTGATCTCAGTTCTTGAGTGGTTCTAGGAAGAATTGTTGGTTTTCAGTTTGTTCAGCTATTTTCTTGTGATATGGATGGACGTGACACCTTCCAAGCTCCTTACATGCCAAACTGGAAACCAGAAGTCAATATTGTCATATATTTTAAGATTGATTTATTTATTGACAGCATTCATAATAAAGTGAATCCTGTTTCAGGTATGTGATATAGGTGTACTCACCAATAGCTAAAACAGAAAGACATAGATTAGGAATTTAAATAGCAAGTGTGTAAGGCCTTGGAATTATAAATATGAGACATTAGAAATATATTTTGTTACACAGAGGATTTGCAACTTGAGTTTTTTGCATATATATGAGATGTCAGTATTGTTGTTATTGCTTAATAATATGTATTTGTGTGAAATATTCCACAAGAATTCCATGGGCATCTGATTTCTTAGTCTTTTTGACCTGCTGAGAAAAAGGACACAAAACTTAACAGGGCTGTGTGGTTACCATACATGTGGAAGGATGCACTAATAATTTTATGTATGTTTACAGTCTGCAAAGACATATCTTTGCAGTTCTGTTAGACAGTATCAAGAGTGCCTTATTTGAAAACTGCTTGGTCATCTCTAAAGTTTTTTAAAGTATTTACTGAAATTAAGTGCTGCATGCCAATTCTCCCACTCATTCCTTACCACCCACTGCTCTTGCACATTCCATGTGTGAAAGAGGCACAACCCAATATTGGGAAGAACATAGAATGCATTTTTCTGAGTAGTGGCATAAGAACCATACTTCTTCCAACTCCTTCATTTTAGCACAGTACAATACAGAGTATAATAGAGTCCCAAGTTTTTTGAGCCACGGTAATCCAAATTTTATAGTCAATTTTAAATTGACTATAGTGTGAATGCTGTAGTTGCTGTTGCTAGATATAGCTAAGGTTGTAAATTTAAAATTGGATGGTTGCTGCCTTGCAACTTAATTTTTTTTAAATGAAAAGATTTGTCAGCTGTTTACAAAACTGTAGTGAATTCTTTACTTATTGTTGTGTGTTGGAGTACTGGTGGACTTTTTTCCCCCCAGCTTTATTGAGATACAATTGGTATACAAAAAACTGCACATAATTAATATATATAATCTGGTGAGTTTGGACATATGTATACACTCATTTACTATCACCACAATCAAGGTAATAAACTTCTAAGATTTCCTCAAAAACAATAAATATGGATTTCCACTCCCCCCACCCTGTTTTCTATTCATATTACAATGGCTTCCTCATTTAATGTTTCACATGTGGTACTGATATTTCATAAAGCTATTTATCTCTGAAATGTGTTATTTTAATTGGACATATATGCACAGTCACCATATATTAGTGCATAATAATGCCTGGGTATTTCTGCAGTGAGCCAGTTACTGATGAAATAACAGTGAACAAAACAGACATTGTTTCTGCCGTCATGTCTCTCGCTCTAGTGGAGGAGATATTTAGTGAGTAAATAAGTGTATATGATGTCAGGTGATGATAACTGCTTTGTGGAAAAAGAAAGCAGGAAAAGAAAATAGAGAAGGAGAAATGAGGATATTAAGAGTGTACAGGAAAGGCCTCTTGGATGAAGCGATATCTAAGCAAGGGTTTAAGGGAGTAAAGCACACAGATACCTAGGGAGGAGCATTTTAGTCAGAGGGACTAGAGAGAGCAAGGTTTCTGGAAGTGCAGTCGTTATATGTGTGAGAGGAGCATCAAAGAAGGCAGTGACTCTGAGCCAAGGGTACAGTGGTGGGAAACGAGGTCAGAGATGTAGCTAATGGCCAGGTCATGTATGACCTTCCAGGCCATGAAAAGACTTTGGTTTTTATTCTTGGTGAAATGGGAAATCACTGAATGGTTTTGAGCAAAAACCCAAGTAGAAGACATATCCTTTTTCCAGTGGTTTGAATGCCACTGTATGCCCAGACTGAGAGTTAGCACTGACTAACCAAACTGTACACTCTAGGCCAGTGAGTAACCTTCTTCCTGCATGTTCAACCAGCAGTTCCTGATCAGTGTGTATGTAGTATGTTCTGCAGTAAGGTTGTTTATTGTCTGTAGTGGCTTTTCTTTGTGCCATTTTTGTGGTTGTTTTGATGTGTAGTTTTAATCTATAGTAGTGTGTGCGTATGTAAGTGATAATGCTGGACCTGCCACAGTAAAACAAAGGAAGAGCATTGTGCTCAGTGTTTTAAAGAGTTTAAGGTTTCTTCAAGGGAACTGGTTGAGGAATTGGAGGGGGAATGGCATTGGTCAGTAGACAGGGATTGCTAGAAGACCTTAGACATCCTGAAAAGCATCAAAGCCATTACTGCAAACCTGAGAGGATGAACCAACAATTCTGTGAAAGGTGGCTAAAGGAAATTCCCACTGAGGGCATTCTATGATTTCGGGGGATTTGTATAAAATAGAAGAATGCTCCCTCAAGTGTGGTACATCTACTTAGGTACTATGCTATAGTGACCTCAGATGGCATAGATTCATTTAGAACTTCTGTTTTCAGGAATTACATTCCATACACCCTAAATTCGGTGTGAGTAAGGTAGAAATATTCTTTTTTCCTTCTTCTGAAAACATAAATGTCCATGCTCTTGATTTGTTTAATTTCACACAAAATCACATCATCTCAAAACACTTAACATGAATTTACTTAATAAAAATAGTAAATTATTCTTTTTTCTTTTTCCTCCCCAAAGCACCAGTACATAGTTGTATATTCTAGTTGTAAGTCCTTCCAGTGCTTCTGTGTGAGCTGCCGCCACAGCGTGACTACCGACAGACGAGTGGTGTGGTTCTGTGCCCGGGAACTGAACGCGGGCGGCTGAAGCGGAGTGTGCTGAACTTTAACCAGTAGGCCATCAGGGCTGGCTCAGAAAATTATTCTTATTAGTTGAGAAATGAAAAATATTTCTACTTTCTAGAAAGGCATCGCAGAGGACAGATTCAAATGTTTTAACTGTATTGCTAAACCTAGAAATTCCCAAGACTATTTTATACAATGGAACTGCCTGCCCTGCTTCAGGAATGGCCACTGTTTCTCCTCATAGAGAGTCAGCTGCTTTGGGGTGTGGTAGGTGGTGTTCCGTGTATACTTAATATCCTGTGGAGAAAGTTTGAATTTGTCTATAAGTGCTTGAAGACAAACTAGAAAGGCTGTTGGCCTAAGTGTGGAGTGGAAGGGTTTTGGTGTTCCTACGCTGTTGTTTTGTGCCTTTTAACCAGTCAGGAAATGCTGGTAAGTTGGTGTTTATAGCATTCCATATGAGTTCAAGTTGGGGAAGGAAGTAGGAAGGTAGTAGGAAGGTAGTAGAAAGCCTTTTATTTTCAGAAACTAGAATGCTTTTCTAAGTTTGTAAATGTCAGAGAGGAAATATTTGCTTTAATGCTTTTTCTAAATTAATGTTGATTCAGTTTAGATTGGAGTTTTTTAGTATATACAAGATGAAGCAAGGCATTTCTTAGCAAGCCATATGGTTGCTGTTATTTTTAGTTACTTGAAATGTGATGTCAGCAAAAATAATCAACAATAATTCAAAAGTAGACAATAGTATAATGAATCCCATGCACCCATGTCTCAGCTTCAACATTTTGTTTTTTTTCTGATCTTATTCATATCATTCCATCTGCTTTCCCTTTTCCTGTATTATTTTGAAGCCAAATCCCAAGCAATATATCATTTTATCCATAAATATGTCAATATTTATCCCTAAAAGATAATGACTCATATAATTGCCATAACCATAATACCAGTCTCATACCAAAAATTTAATAATTTGAAAGTTTGCTTTACGTACAAATGTAGAGTATAGTAAATAATTGTGAAACAAATATGTTATGAAGCCAGTACTACCCAAATTAAGACATGGGGCATTGCCAACACTCCAGAAGCCTCTTAGTGTGCTTTCCCCATTTCCCTGCTCCAACACCTGGAGGAATTGCTACCCTGGTTCTTAATAATCACTTCCTTGTTTTGTTTTAAGATTTTACCATCTATATATGTATCCCTAAACAGTATAGTTTACCTGTTTTAACTTTAGAGTTCTACTGAATGTAATCTTTTGTATTTTCTTCTTTAATTCAGTATTAAATTTATAAGATTGATTCATATTGATGCAGGTAGCTGAACTTCATTTTTCTTGAATATTTTGTTGTATGACTACACCATGGTATATTTATCCATTATAGTCCTTTTGAAAATCTGGCTTGTTACCAGTATGGGATTATTATAAACAATGCTTTTTTTGTGCCTTTGTGTGTATTTGTTGTCTGGTGAACACATGCTTGAATTTCTTATACCTAGGAGTGAAATTACGGGCTCTAAAGTCTAACGATGTTCACTCTGACCATGCAAGACCAGATTGTCTTAAATTTGGTGTTACCAGTTTACGTTACCACCAGCAGTTTGTGTGTACCATTGTTCTGTATCCTCGCAGCATATGGTATTTTCAGACTTTTAGATTTTTGTCAGTCTGGGAGGAAAGTAGTGGCATCTCTTTGAAGTTTAACCTTGCCTTATCTTGCCTTTTAAAATGAGAGTGAAAAGTAACCTGACTTTTGTGACTGTTAAGTTGTAAGTCTCAAGATTATACACAAATCAGAGATTTCTTGAAATAAAATTCCCCAATTCTGCTCTTTCACAGTTTTGTTCATCAGCATATTCCATTTATATTATATCGTAAGATAGTTTTTTCAGAGTACAGAAAAAGACACATTTAGATAAATTGAAGCAGATTAAGTCAAGACATTATACTATAGCAACTTTCATTTTTGTATTTAGTTTCAAGTATGGTTAAACATTAACCTGATTCAGTGCTTTCTATTTACTCTGTTTCTAGTAGCTATTGTAGAAATAAATGCAGTCAGTAGCCACCAGGCATCCAGGTCAGACCTATATACTAAATATAAGTAGAGTTTAATTTTAAAAAGATGAAAAATACAATAGAAGTTCTAGTGTTTAGCTCTTACATCCCAACAGATCATTTTGAGCACCCCGCAGGTGAGCGTATCCCATATTGCAGACCACTGAATACATAGCGCGTCGGAGCATGAGACTCTGGAGTTCAAAAACAGGATTATATTATTTTTATTGTGATAAGAATAATTACCACTAAAAGGAAAAGAAAAGAAATTCAGGAAAAATTTTTTTGATGAACAGGAGGAGAAAACCCATTGTAGTCAAATAATTTTTAAAAAATGTATGTGTGTGTGTGTGTGTATCTATATATATAGCAAATAAGCCCCAGTTTAATTTTTTTCTGTATGCTTATTAGAAAATAATGTCCATCCTTTATATTCATAAAGAAAATCTTCCTCATCTAGGTCATGTTAAGTAGTCAGTGTGAGCCGCCTGTTAACTGACTGCTTATATGAATACTGAAACATTTCTTAAAAGATCTATTGTTTGCAAGTCATCTGACCACATCTGGGAGATTGTTATGTTTATTTAGAAAACACGGTCTTCGATTACAAGTTCTGTCATTTGTGTAAGTGGTGGAAAGTCTGCATCTTTTCATAAAATGGTGAATTCTTAAAATGGCTAAAATAAAGGCGCTTCTAAGACACCAACAGCATTAAGTATTGTTTTGTTTTACTGACTCTTGGGTTTTATAAACCTAGGAACAGCAAGAATGAAGAGAATTAAGCCTTTATGTGTCTAGAGTTAGTGTGGATTGGGTTCTGATTCTCACACGATCTTGGTATTATATACAAATAGGAAAGAAAGTAATTTGTTAAGAAACTCAAATTTTATTTTAAAAATTAGAAAAAAATCAGTACCAGGCAGGTAGAGTCTAGGTAATGAACTAGTCGTCGTTGTAGAAGAATAAAATGTATACGCAAGTTTTATATAATCTGTGACTAAAGGGAAATTAGAATTTAAATAATTTCTGGGACCTAATACTATAGTGGTATTTTAGTAATTATTTGGGACTGATATTTATGATGTCTGTAGTATATTGAACATTTTTAGAAGCACTTGTTAAGAATCTGTTCATCTGTGATGTAAACACATGGTAAAAACCATTCTGTCTTTCATCCTGCTTTGCCTTAAACTTGTTTATAATGAGTAGAAAATATTACAGGTTAATTTTATTAGCAGCTCTCACATGCAAGACAAATTTAAGATCTCAACTATATCTTTAAGTACCAAGTGCTCTAAAGGTTGGTCTGGTCTCTTACCACCTTTGTACATAGTAAACATTCTTCTGAGTTTTTAGATAAGATGCTTCTGGTGCTTATGTTCCATTTGCTTTTGTAGATTGAACTTTCTTTTAATTCCTTGAAAAGCTGCTGCTTATGCTTGTGAACTGAAAATAATTTTCATACAATCATAAAATTTTAGCTCTTAAAGCCATCCCAACAAACATCTATCGAGTCAAATGAACGTGTATGCAGGCACATGCAGATTTGGAAATTATTAAGAATTTAACTAGTAAACTAAGTTAAGACTAACGAAATAATGGCAGAGCCTTTGCATTTTAAGACTAATTTTCTTTCTAGTATGTGTTTTGGTAAATTTTACTCAAATGGAAATGAAGACATATATAGGATATGAATTTGAATGAGAGTATGCAAATACACATCACTAGCTTTGAAAAGTTATGGTGAAACCATCAGTTTCAACGTTTAAAAGGCTCCCCTGGCCACCAAATGTTAATTATTATCTGTCATTTTTATAGACCCTCTTAGTGCAAATACTTTCATATATATTAACTTAATGATATACATGCCTGTCATTTTAATTCCTTCATTTGTTTTTTTTTCCTGTGTCACTCTTTGTTTTGTATGGTTTTGATTAGGGTTTTGTTTTATTTGTTCTTGCAGTATGTACCTGGGTAGCACTTGGGTGATGTCCTCACTGGGATTTTAACATACACAAATACTTCTGCATGTCTCTCTTATATATACTTTTGCATATATGAATATATTCAAAAGCCATTGAGATATTGGAAACAGTACTAGCTGTCTGTGAGTCCTGCATGTAGGATAAGCAAACAACCTCCTCTACATTAAACAAAGCTATTGCTAAATGCCATTTTCTTGCCTACTTTAAGAGCAGATAAAATTATTAAGAAACATAAGACAAATGTGCTTTCAGTAGTGTTTAGCTATAGGAAATTGATCTCATTTTTCGGATCTCCAAAGTTGAGGGTAATTATAAAAAACCAAACAAGTTCCCTCCGCCCCTTTTTTTAACCTCTTCATATGAGATCTGGTTTTCTATGGGTTTTAGAATTGTTCAGATATGGGTTTGAATTCCAGTGCCAGTTTTTTTTACTGTTTGATCTTGAGCAGATTAATTGAACCTTTGCAAATAGAAATAATGATAGGAAAAAATAGGAATAATAATCTTATCTCATAGGATTCAATATATTAAAGTAGATAATAGGTTAAGTATATTAAGTAAGATAATTTATGTAAAGTGCTTAGCATAGTGCATGACATACACTAAGTGCTCTTATTATAGATGTTGAGTTGATAAATTGCAGTTTCCTCTCATTTTAAATAATGGTGGGGTTTTTTGCTTTGTTTTGTTTTTTCTCCATTAGTTATTTTCAAGTATTCTATTTGAAATGAAAAGCTTGGAGAGTTGGCCTCTTCCCAGCAGTATTTTGGTTTGGTTTGGTTTTCAGTTACCAGGAAGAGAGATCTAGTTGTCTAACATAAGAGAGGACATTGGACTGAGCACACGCACACACTGAAATCCCACTTTACATAACATTAAAGGAGATTTTGAAAAAAAAAGGTATAAAAAGATAAAACCCTCAAAGAAAAGGAGAATGGAGAGAAGAGATAACCGTGGATGAGAGATAATAAAAAATGGATGATAGAGTAGGAATTTGCTGAACACAGCCACAACCTAATTGCCTAAAGAGAGGGATACTGGCAGGAAGTCAGCCACTGTTCTTTAACTGCCTTGCTCTTGGAATGCCTGCAGCTAGGCTCGAATCCCTCAGACTGGCCTTCAGAAACTGGCTGCCTCTACAGAAAAGACGTGGTGATATTTGCAGTTGTGGGCTCCCCAAGGAAAAAGTCAGCTCACCATCTTATCACCTTTCATTGAACTCACCATTCAGCATGCCTGACCCATGCATACTAAGCCTCATTTGGACAGTCCGTGATCATCAGACATGAAGAAAGCTAAAACAAATAAATTGAATAAAAGAGCTCAGAGGAAATTGATGATACAGGGAATAGAAAAGCACTAAAACAAAACAAAAAATGGTGAATATTCCTCAGATGATTAAGATATTGGACCCATTAAACAAGAACAATGTGTCTACAAAAGGAAAGGAGAAACAGAGCAAATCGAGAAGAAGAAATAGTGTTTAGAAATGATATGATAGCTGAAATAAAGAAGTCCAGTAGAAGGGCTGGAAGATAAAGAAATCTTCCAGAAACTAAAACAAAGACATAGAGAGAAAGTGGAAGGAAAAAGTTAAGAAAAGTAGATGATCAACCCTGGAGTTTCACAAAGGAGAGAACAGAGGCATTGGAGGAGAATAAATTATCAAAGTAACAATACAGGAAGATTTTCCTGAACTAAGAAAAACACACGAGTTTCTTGGTTGAAGGCCTGTTGAATGGAAAAAACCCATACCATTTAGTGAAATTTCGGACTATACAGACTAGTCATTTAGTTGTTTAACCAGTCATATAGCAAGGTATTCATGGATGATGTTGAACAATTAACAAGTTTCATTTAAAGTTAAGCAAACAAAAAGAAGCAATTCAACACAAAACATAGTACAAGAAAAGTAATTATACAACACTGCTTGGCTCATTTGTGAACAATATTTACAAAAAGTTAATATAAAAACATTTGATTTTTCTTTATTTTACATAGTAAATGTTTTGGGGGAATTACATGACTTTTTGAAACACAAAGATGTTTATTTTAGAGCTATCATCAATACAATGGTGTGAAGGAAAGCATAGTGGACAAGGAAGACTCCCAGATCTGCTTTAGTTAGCTGTGAGACCTTGGCAAGTAATATGATCTCTAGGTACATTAGTTTCCTATTGCTGCAGTAGCAGATTATCACAAGCTTAGTGGCTTAAAACAACACAAATTTATTATCTTAGAGTTCTAGAGGTTAGAAGTCCAATATAGGTCTCACTGTACTAAAATCAGTGAAGGCCATTGTATTACAGCACGGTTTATTTGTGCAAGGTGTTTCACCAGTCATTAACTTAAGTTAGCTACACTATGCACACACACATATGCATGAACATACAGTGTACAGAAACAATCTCAGGCGGACCTGTGGTGGCGGAAATCTCTAGTGTCGTAAAGGCTTTTACACTCAAAAACATAGAAAAATATGTCATTTGTACTTTGAAAAGCTATTTCAGATTAGTTTTTTAAAAGCGTATTTTGTACTTCAGTTTCCATGCTTGCAATATATGACTTAAACCAGCTACTAACTCCCTGTGTTAGCTTCAGATTTCTCACTGAGAGATGAGAACAGCTAGTTCCTTCAGTTTTGCTTTTAGCAATTTTGCCCTTGAAAAAGTCACTGTAAACTTGCTTAGAGGTTCCTTTTAAAAACAAGTTTTGGGGCCTCCTGCAAACTCATCTGTCACCAACGGTGGAATTTGTATCAGGTGGGAGAAGGTCAGTTATCTACTAAACTCTACAGGCAAAATAAAGACAGCACTGCATTTGGGATTGAATTTTTAGTACATTTCCAGCAACCCACCTGTGTATAAATATTTCCAGCATGAAATATCTTGCCTTTTTGTACTTAGATGATTCCCTGCTTGTAACTGTCTGTTGGGATCTGTGATGTGACTCTCATCTTTTATAGAAATGGCTCCTTATGTAAGCCCTCTCACCTGAGGGCCACTGCTTTCCAGTGAGTGCACCAGGCTCTAGAAGTCAGAGAAGTAGAATTATCATTTGTTGTTACCAGAGTGGAAGATACAATACAAGTTGTTATACTGAGAGGTTTATTATTGTCTGAAATTTTGACCTACATATGAGACTTTGGAATCCAAAGTAGGCTACTCACGTATTGAAGAACAGATGGTTCTTCAGTCTCTGCAGTGTCTAACCTCTTGTTCTGCTTCCATTTGTCTCTTAACCTATTAGTCAGAGATTTTTGGTTACAATCTTAGAAGCCAGACTTCCACAAGTAGTTAAACATCTGTATCCAGGACCTGGGATGTTGTTTAGACTTTCATCTTTGTCTCTTTCTTGATTCTTTTCTTTGCATCTTGGCGTCTTACTTTCCGACTAGAGGTGGGTGTTTTTTTCCTTCATAGGAAACATGGTTGCCCTCAGCTCCGGGATCATCACCTCCGTTTAACAACCATGAGGGAAGAAGGGCTTCTCTCCCTGCTTTAGTCCTTCCCAAGGAAGGATTCTGGCCCAATTTGTGTCATAAGCACACTCCTGTGATCAGGGTTGTGGACTACTGTGGTTGGCAGCCTGTCTAAATCATATGGTTGGGGTTGGGAAGAGGTGATTTCCCAAAAGGAAAGGAAGGAGGCTGCTGTTTGCAGAACCAAGTATGCAGAAAGAAATGGCTATGTCCTCTATAAAGATTTGTGCCCATTTATGCAGAAGGATGAATCTCAAGTGGTCAGTTGGAATATCTGTTAACTACTCTGGTAAAAATGTCACAATGCTGCCTCACATCCTTTAAGAATAATAAAAAATTTGTTACTTGTTTTAGATCTGGAATACCCTAAGCTACTATTGAGGTGTAAAAAAAACAGAAAATTATCCAAATCAGTAAAATAAAAACTAAGGATATATGAATTGCACTACCTTTATCTTTTGGTAAATGATAATTTTGAATGTCAAAAACTTGAATCTCTTGACCGAATACTGAAATAAACTTTGAGGCTATTTCACACCCTATAGAATAACCACAGTGAAAAAGTAAAAGAAGGCTAAAGACCTAATGCTAGTTATAGACCTTCAGCAGTGAAGCGAGGGTCTGTAAGCCCTTAGCTCCAGCTATTTTTTGACTTTTGTGCCATATTAAATAAATTGGTATGAAAGATAAGGAGCAAAAGGTAGAGGCTTCCTGTATTATCTTACACAGTTTATTTACACAGATATTATAAATTATAATTTATTATAAGTGCTGTATCATTTTGAGCACTATATTGGAACTCATTAGATATATATTGATTAACTAATAGGTAATAAAGTCCTCTGATGAATCATTTTTTTTGTATATTTTAAAGTCATGGCAATAATGCCTTTTTTCCAAGGTTACTTTTTTATGTCTAATGATTTTTAAAAAGTTTTCTTGCTCTATTTTAAAATGTTTTGCCTACTATTTGTAGAGTATAAGATGTTGTAATTTATATATTACCTTCAAAGTTGGTCTGACTCAGCAGTAAAGCAGTTTATGGACACAGGTGGGAGATAGTGGGTTTAGTAACTCAAAGCATCACTGATACCTGTAAATAAATAGATATGACCTCTGTATAATCATCCTGTTGTGCTTAGGATTTATCAAGTCATTGTTGGAATAAAACCATGACTCACACTTGTGTGTGTAGAAAATTTGGTTAGGGCCCAGAGGTAAGGAATGAAAATGGTAAGAGGTAGGTCACATGAGAGAATGATAGAGCTGACGTTTATTTCACTATCTCCAGTCTGTGAGGTAGGAGTAGGCTCTTCTCACCACCCGCCCGCCCAGCTTTATTCAGATATAATTGACATGTAATGTTGTGTTAGTTTAAGGTGTACAACATAATGGTTTGCTTTATGTATCTATTGCAAAATGATGACCACAATAAGATTAGTTAACATCCATCATGTCACAGTAGTTACAATTTTATTTTTCTTATATGAGAACTTTTAAGATCTACTCTCTTAGCAACATTCAAGTATACATAGAGTGTTGTGAACCATAGTCACCATGCTGTACATTATATCCCCAGAACTTATTTGTCTTATGACTGGAAGTTTGTAACTTTTAACCACCTTCACCCATGTCTGCTAACCCCTGCCTCTGGCAACCAACAGTCTGTTCTTTGTTTCACATATAAGTGAGATCATACTGTATTTGACTTTTTCTAACCTATTTCACTTAGCATAATATCCTCCAGGTTCATCCATGTTGTCACAAATGGCAGGATTTCCTTCCTTTTTTATTGCTGAATAATATTCCATCATGTATCTATATCTCTATCTATCTATATCTGTATCACATTTTCATTATCTCTTCATCCATCAATGGACACTTAGATTGTTTTCATGTCTGGCTATGCAGATGTGCTTCAATGAATATGAGGGTGCATATCTCTTTGAGATAGTGATTTTGTTTATTTCAGATATATACCCAGAAGTGGAATTGCTGCATCATATGGTAGTTCTATTTTTAATTTTTTGAGGAACCATCATATTGTTTTTCATAGCACCTGCACCAATTTACATTTCCAGTAACCATGTACAAAATTTCCCTTTTTCCCACATCTTGCCATCATTTACTATCTCCTGTCTTTCTAATGATAGGCATTCTAAAAGGTGTGAGGTGATATCTCATTGTGATTTGCATTCCCCTAATGATTAGTGATGTTGAGCACCTTTTCATGCACCTGTTGATTATCCATATGTCTTCTTTGAAAAAAATGTCTAGTCACTTCCTCTGCCCATTTTTTAATTGTTTGGTTTTTTGCTATTGAGTTGTATGAGTTCTTTATATATTTTGCATATTAGCCCCTTATCAGATCTGTGATTTGCAAATATTTTCTCCTATTCTGTAGGCTGCCTTTTCATTTTGTTGATCATTTCCTTTGCTGTGCAAAAGTTTTTCAGTTTCATGTAGTCCCGCTTGTTTATTTTTGCTTTTGTTGCCTTTGCTTTTGAAAACTCTGCCGAGGCTGATGTCAAGGAGCTTAAGCCTCATGTTTTCTTCTAGGAGTTTTATGGTTTCAGATCTTACGATCAAGTCTTTAATCCATTTTGAGTTGATTTTTGTGTATGGTGTAAGATATGAGTCCAGTTTCGTTCTTTTGCATGTAGCTGTCAAGTTTTCCCAGCACCATTTATTGAAGAGACTTTCTTTTCTCCATTGTATGTTTTTGGCTCCTTTGTTGAGCCAAAAATTAGCTGTCCGTAGATGTATGGGTTTATTTCTGGGCTCTTGATTCTATTGAATTGATCTGTGTGTCTGTTTTTGTGCCAGTACCATGCTGTTTTGATTGCTATAGCTTTGTAATATAGTGTGAAATCAGGAAGTGTGATGCCTCCAGCTTTGTTCTCCTTTGTCATGATTGCTTTGGCTATTTGAGTTTTTTTGTAGTTCCATATAAACTTTAGGATTGTTTTTTCTATTTCTGAGAAAAATGCCACTGGAATTTTGATAGGGATTTTATTGAATTTGTAGATTGCTTTGGGTAGTATGGGCATTTTAACAATATTCTTCTCATCCGTAAATATGGGATATCTTTCCATTTATTTGTGTTGTCTTCAATTTTGTTCTTCAATGTTACTTTGTTTATTAGTTCTAAGAGTCTTTTTGTGAAGTCTTTAGTGTTTTCTATATGTGTTATTATGTCATCTGCAAATAGAGACAGTTATATTTATTCTTTCTCAATTTAGATGCCTTTTATTTCTTTTTCTTGCCTAATTGCTCTGTCTAGGACTTCCAGTACTATGTTGAGTAAGAGTGGCAAGAGTGGGCATCCTTGTCTTGTAGCTGATCTTTGAGGAAAAGTGTTTAGCTTTTCACCATTCAGTATGATATTAGCTGTGGGCTTGTCATATGTGGCCCTTATTATGTTGAGGTACATTTCTTTTATACCCAGTTTGTTGGGAGTTTTTATTATAAATAGATGTTGAATTTTGTCAAATGTTTTTTCTGCATCTGAGATGATCATTTGATTTTTATGCTTTATTTTATTAATATGGTATACCACATTTTGTAATTTGTGGATGTTGAACCATCCTTCTATCTCTGGAATAAATTCCACTTGATCATGGTTTATGATTCTTTCAATTTGCTATTGAATTTGGTTTCCTAATATTTTGTTGAGAATTTTTGCATCTATGTTCATCAGGGGTATTGGCCTATAATTTTTTTTTCTTGTCTGGTTTTGGTATCAGGGTAATTCTGGTCTTGTAAAATGAGTTTGGAGGTGTTCTCTCCTCTAATACTTTTTGGAAGAGTTTGAGAAGGATTGGTATTAATTCTTTTTTGAATGCTTGGTAGAATTTACCGGGGATACCATCTGATCCTGAACTTTTTGTTGTTGGGAGATTTTTGATTACTGATTCAATCTCCTCACTTGTTATTGGTCTGTTCACATTTTCTGTTTGCTCATGATTCAGTCTTGGTAGGTTGTATGTTGCTAGGAATTGATCCATTTCTTCTAGTTTGTCCAATTTGTTGGCATATACTTGTTCATAGTAGCCTCTTATGTTCCTTTGTATTTCTGTGGTTATCAGTTGTAATATCTCCTTTTTCGTTTCTAATTTTATTTGAGTCTTTGCTCTCTTTAATGGTAAGTCCAGCTCAAGGTTTGTCTATTTTGTTTATCCTTTCAAAAAGCTCTTAGTTTTACTCATCTTTTCTTGTGTCTTTTTAGTCTCCATTTTATTTATTTCTGCTCTGATATTTATTTTCTTCCTTGTACTAACTTTGGGCTTTTGTTGTTTTTCTAGTTCCTTGAGGTATACAGTTATGTTGTTTGTTTGAACTTTTTCTTTTTGTTAATGTAGGTGTTTATCACTCTGAACTTACCTCTTAGAACTGATTTTGCTGCATCCCCTAAGTTTTGTTATATTCTATATTCATTTTCATTTGTCTCAAGATGTTTTTTGATTTCTCCTTTGACCCATGGGTTGTTCAGTAGCATGTTGTTTAATCTCTACGTATTTGTGAATTTTCCACTTTTCTTTTCTGTAACTGATTTCTAGTTTCAGACCATTGTGGTCAGAAAAGATGCTTGATATGATTTCAGTTATCTTAAGTTTATTAAGACTTGATTTTTGACATAACATATGATTTATCCTGGAGAGTGTTCCATGTAAGCTTGAGAAAAATTGTGTATTCTGCTGTTGGATGGAATGTTCTATAAATGTCTGTTAAGTCCATCTGATCTAACGTGTCATTTAACTCCAATGTTTCTTTATTGACTTTTTTGCCTGGATGAGCTATCCATTGTTGAAAGTGGGGTATTGAAGTCCCCTACTATTAGTGTATTGCTGTCTAGTTCTCCCTTCAGGTACATTAATAACTGCTTTATGTATTTAGGTGCTTCCATGTTGGGTGCATAAATATTTACAAGTGTTATATCCTCTTGTTGGATTGACCCCTTTATCATTATATAATAACCTTCTTTGTAACTTATTGCAGTCTTTGTCTTAATGTCTAATTTGTCTAATATAAGTATAGCTAACCCTGCTTTCTTTTGGTTTTTGTTTGCATGGAATATCTGTTTTCATTCTTTCACTTTCAGTCTGTGTGTATCCTTAAAATTGAAGTGAGTCTCTTGTAGGCATCATATAGTTGGGTCTTGTTTTTTTTAATCCATTCAGACACTCTGTGATTGGAGAATAAAGTAATTATGGGTAGGTATGGACTTACTATTGCCATTTTGTTAATTATTTTCTGGCTGTTTTGTAACTCCTTTGTTCCTTTCTTATGTTTGTCTCTTCCTTTGTGAATCAATGATTTTCTGTAGTAGTATGCTTAGATTCCTTTCTCTATCTTTTGTGTGTCTATTATAAGTTTTTGCTTTGTGGTTACCATGAGGCTTATATAAAACATCTTATATTTATCACAGTCTGTTTTAGGTTGGTGACAACTTAAGTTTGAAGGCATACTAAACTCTGTATTTTTACTCTCCTCCTAATGTTTTGATGTCACAATTTACATCTTTTTACCTTGTGTATCCATTAACAAGTTAATTTTACTACTTTTGTCTTTTAACCTTCATACTAGATTTATAAGTATAAATCTATTGATTTACCCACCACCCTTACAACATTAGAGTACTCTGAATTTATATATTTACCTTTACTAGTGAGACTTATGTTTTCCTGTTACTAATTAGCATCCATTCATTTCAGCTTGAACAACTTCTTTAACATTATTGTTCTGCCAGCATAGTGGTGGACTCTTTCAGCTTTTGCTTATCTGGAAGACACTTTATCTCTTCCAATTCTGAAGGACAACTTTGCTGGGTAGAGTATTCTTGGTTGGCAGTTTTTTTCTTTCAGCACCTAGAATAAATATATCATGCCACTCCTTTCTGGCCTGCAATGTTTCTGCTTAAAAATCTGCTGATTGTCTTATGGGGGGGGGATTCCCCTTGTACATAACAAGTTGTTTTTCTCTTGCTGCTTTAAGATACTTTCCTTGTCTTTAACTTTTGACAATTTAATTGTAATGTGTATTGTTGTGGGCCTCTTTGTATTCATCTTATTTGGAACTCTCTGGGCTTCCTTGATTTGGATGTCTGTTTCTTTCACCAGTGTTGCGAATTTTTCAGTCAACGTTTCTTCACGTAAGCTTTCTGTACTGGTCTGTCTTCTCTTTCTGGAACCCCTTTAATGAATATTGGTCCATCTGATGTTGTCCCATAAGTCCCTTAAGGTATCTTCACTCTTTTTCATTCTTTCTTCTTTTTGCTTCTCTGACTAGATAAATTCCACTGCCTTCTCCTCAGGTTTGCTGATTCTTTCTTCCACTTGAGCTAGTCTTTTGTTGAACACCTCTGTTGAACTTTTCAGTTTATTGTATTCTTCAGCTCTATAATTTCTGTTTGGTACTTTCTTATATTTTCTGTTTCTTTATCAAAAGTCACTTTTTTCATGTATTTCCCTCCTCACGTCAGTGAGCATCTTTATGACCATTATTTTGAACTTTTTATCAAGTAAATCACTTATCTCCATTTCATTAAAGTCTGTTTCTGGAGTTGTATCTTGTTCTTTTGTTTGGAATATATTCCTCTGTTTCTTCATTTTCCTTGACTCTTTTTTTGGTTTCTGTGCCTTATATAAAGCAGCCACCTCTTCCAGTCATGACGGACTGGTATTGTGTAAGAGTTGTACCTTATTATTCAGCCTGGCCCAAGTTCTTAGTTGTCTCTCAAACCTTGTGATTGTTCAAACTGCCTTTTTTGTTGTTAGTGGTTCCTAGTCCTTGAGGGTATGCCAAGTCCTGTCAGTTTCCCAAGGGGAGGGTCTCAGTCTGCATCTAGATGCAGGCTGATTGGAAGCCAGACCCTCAGGCAGCAGCTTAAAGTATGCAGATAGGCCTCTTTCAGGGAAAGACTGGGAGATGGGTGTTTCTGTCTGCTTCCTCTGTGCTGAGCTCTGGGAGTATAGCTGGTTAAGAAGTGTTTTTTTGTTTGCTAAAGTGAAATAGGCTCTTCTTTTTGATAAAAACTATTGATTAAAAAAACATTGGTGGCTTGGTTGTTGTAGAGTTGTTCATTTTTAATGAGAAAAACTTCAACCTATTCGCTTTCCAAATAATTAAAAAACACAAAAACTGTAAAATTTTATTCAGAGAGTACAAGAGGTGAACAAATGGAAAAATAAGGTAGGGACTTGAGCAAAGACCAAGATATGTCAAGTAAGAGTTTGCCAGAGGCACTTAGATTTGAAGGGAATATTAAAACATCACATACTGCTCTTTGAGCTAGTAGCAAATGAGTTCCTGTATTTAAAGTGCTTAGAAGTGTGCCTGGCATGTAGTAAGACTCTTAAGTATTACCCATTATTCTTTTTTAAATATTTAGCTGTAAATCTTTAGAGCCGGTGTTTCTAAACCACTGAGCCATCAGTATCATTTGGAGTCTTGTTAGATATGCAGATTCCCCACCTGTCCCCAAACCTGCATCTTAAAGTCTGCAAATAGAGCTCAGCAGCATGTGTTTTGGCAAATACTCCAGGGATTCTGATGTATCCTAAAGTTTGAGAACCACTGCTTTCCAGGTTCCACCGAATATAAAACCAAAACAGTGGTGACAGTTGAGTTAACTCTGTGGGACACAGCATTACTATGAAGCAGAGAAAATAAAACCATCAGATAAGTAATTTTTTGTGCAGAAATATAAACTACACTAGAATTGGCATTACATTTTTTATAATAGGTCCTTGAGAAGTATTTGGTCAGAATGTTGGATAAGACAATAGTTTTTAGACAACTGAGCTGACATTGTTTCTTTAAAAGCCTTTTATTTGTTCAGCAGCCATTTATGGTCTAATGTGTCAGGCACAGCTGTGGTCATAGAAGAACTCTTAAGTATGGTATGAAAATCAGAGTCTAAGTAGATAAATTATAGCATGGTATTTTCAGTGCTATAGTTGAAATCTGACCTTGTGCTCTGAATGCTTAGACCAAGGAATACCCTACAGCCTCAACTTAGGTTAAGTTTGAGCTGGGTCTTAAAGAATGAATAGGCAATTGGCAAGTGGGAAGAGGTTTGGGGTTAGGGCATTTCATGTAGTTTGCTGACATTACTACCATGAAAGGTATTGTTGTCAATTTTTGTCAAGTGAAGACCAACTAGAAAAATCCTTTTCCTTTACCACAAAGAATGTCAAATCCATTTTTATATTATTATAGTGTTTGTTAGCCTTTTTTTTTCTGTCATATGAACTGGATGGATAATAGGAGGCAACTTGAAGGCAGCTCATGCGCTCTGGGAATCAATGTGGTATCAGAGAAAAAATTATTGTTTGTTTTAGCAATGCCTGGTGCCTGGTTACACTGTCAATATTTCAGAAAATTAACTTAGCTTATTTCAGAGGCTCGCAAACTTTCTGTGCCCTTAACACTTCACTAATTTTCTTCATGGCACCCCTAGGCCAAAAGAAATGCTTCACAGATTTATTTATTAACTAGTTTGGTGCAGACAACTTATTAAATATTTATGTCCTAACAACTTGATTGCCATTAAAAAAATAATGCACGTAAATTGAAAGAAAAAATAAATTTTTATTTCATTCTTAAATAACCACGATTACTTATGGGGATGTGTGTGGCTGTTAGGCATTACCCAGCTCCTCAAATTGTAGAATTAGAATGAAGACCATCCCCTACTTTTCCACTTCTATGTTGACTTTTGTATAACACTTGGGCTTTTTTCACAACCACTCAAAATTCTGCTTCACAAAGATATGCCATTGAAAACAGTGTATGCTCTAATATTGAAATTTTGAATTATCTCGTTAGAAGTTCACACAGTGTCATATATATGTTGAGGATCAGTGTTTTTCCCTCAAATTGAAAATACCCTGTGGGGCCCCTGGATGTTTGCTGGGTGCTCAACACAATCTGGGAGTCATAGGTTTATTTGATATTATCCACAGGTGGGGGATTAAGTTATGCAACTCAGCTGGCTTTCTCTAGGTCACAAAGTCAAGTCAGTAGGATATCTTTCTCTTTCAACCTTTTATATACTTAGGACATATTGGCATAAGTGAGTACTATCTTATGGCCTGAAAGTACCAGTTGTTATTCACTGCCCCGGGTGGCAGGCACTCTCATTCTTAATTCATTCTCTGTGTCCATTTCTAGAGTACTTCAGGCTGTTCCACCCTGCATTCTTACCTTAGGCCTCTTGTTACCCTGTGGGCTTTAATTTGCTCCTCAGTGGCATGTGTTTGCACATTCAGCTGCCCAGAGAATAGTCTTAGAGGAAGTTTTAACTTTTAAGTGAATGAGTAATTAGTTTCTCTAGAAGCTATATTTGATCAATAGTCTAGAAATGTGAGGGAGGCAGAGTATTTATATTGCTACAAAAAAATGCATTTGAAAAATCAAGCCTTAAAAACTGTGAGAATGTAATGTTTATACATTCATAAATTTAATCATTCATTCAAAAAAATGTTGATGAATTGCTATGTACCATGTATGGTGCTGGCCCTTGTGGATTCACTTTTTTATTTTTTCCAGTGAGGAAGATGAGCTCTGAGCCAACATCCGTTGCCAATCTTCCTCTTTTTGCTGAGGAAGATTAGCCCTAAGCTAACATCTGTGCCCATCTTCCTCTATTTTGTATATGGGATGCTGCCACAGCATGGCTTGGTGAGCAGTGCGTATGTCCGTGCCCAGAATCGAACCTATAAACCCTGGGCCGCCAAAGTGGAGTGCACGAACTTAACCAGTACATCACCGGGCTGGCCCCTGGATTCGCATTTTATATGCCCTCTCTTTATGGGAGCACATTTACCATCCAGTGGACAGTTTAAATTTGGTGTGAGATGTAGATTTTACTTTGGTCGAGGTGAACACAAGGCACTCAGAGCACAGAGGAGGAGCAGTTCACACAGACTAGAGGGTATAAAGTAAGGCCTGAGTTAGTCAAATTAAGGAGCTGTAGGAGAGATCCTTCCGGGTGGAGGGCAGAGAAGTGAGAGAGAGCATAGCTTATTTAGGGAACTTCAAGTAGCAGATGAAAGCTTAGAATATAAGGGAGGGAGTAGTATAAGATGAGGTTGGAGAGAGAAACAGGATTTCATATGCTGTAGAGTTTTGAATTTATCCTGAAAGTTTTGGAAAGCCATTGAGGGATTTTAAATGGGTGAATGACATGATCAGTTTTGTACTTTATGAAGGTATATGTAGATACAAGGTGAAGAATATTGGGGGGGGAAAGAAAGTTGTAAAACTGGAAGCAAGTAAGTTAGGAGGCTATTGCAGTGATCTAGGTGAAAGGCAGTAGGGACTTGAAATAAGGCTGTGGCACTGATGGGGATGGAGAGAGTAAGAGGGAGGAACCCACAGGATGTGTGGTGCTGATCCAACGTGATAATATGAGGAAGAAGGAGGAGTGAGGGACAGCCTTCAAATCTGGCTTGAAAACACTGGTAGAAGTGTTGTTTACCAAAAGAGGAAATGAAGAGGAATGGGTTACAGAAATAAGATTGTGTGTTCAGTTTGGACATAGGAAATCTGAAAATCCTCTTGACATTCACATGGAGCTGTCCGATAAGCAGTTGAATGTATAGTCTTAATCCCAGAAAAGAGAAAAAAGATTTATTAGTCATCACAATAGAGTTAATGAGGTGAAGACGTGGGAGAGGGAAGAAAAGGGACCTAGGATATCCTGGAGAACGCCAATTTACACAAGATAAACAAAAGCAGAGAGATGGAAGTAGTAGCCAGAGATTAGTGGGAAACCAGAGAAGAGGGATCTGTTGGAAGAATAATCCTTTCTCTGAATTTTACATTCCAGATTTTTTAAATAAACATTTGCCTAATAATTTAAATTTCATAACAGTTGCCTTGATGGACATTACCATTATAACCACAGCATCCATTCCATCTCTCCTCTGTTGTATAGAAGCCATGCAGTTTGAGCAGTGGACCCTTTTGCTCGTGATCCCTGATGAGGCTCTGTGCCAATCATGGAGTCTCCTCTCCTTTAGCTCTGATGGGCTTGGCCCAAGTAAGACATTCTGTGAGTGAGAGGGATTGGTTCAAGACAGGGCATAGAACTCATAGAGATGCCAGAGGAAGTTCTATGGAGACCTCAGGGGAAATTTGCCTTGTTTTTTTGGTGTGTGTGTGAGGAATACCAGCCCTGAGCTAACATCTGTTGTTAATCTTCCTCTTTTTGCTGAGGACGACTGGCCCTGGGCTAACATCTGTGCCCATCTTCCTCTACTTTATATGGGACACCGCCACAGCATGGCTGACACAGGCAGTGCGTCGGCAGGTGCCCAGGATCCGAACTGGCAAACTCCGGGCTGCCAAGCGCGGACTCAACCGCTGCACCACTGGGTGGCCCCAATTTGCCTTGTTTTTGATAAACAGCTATTCCTTTATATGTCATTACACACAGATGGAAGGCCTAGACTTCCTGCATCTCCGTTGCTACCAGCCGGAGACTAAAGCTGACACAAGGAGGAGGGAGGAGGGCAGAGCTGAGGAAAGTGTAAAGAAATGGTATGGAAGCTCTGAAGACACTGAACACCTTCCCTTACTGTTTAAGCCATTGTTTTGTTGTTTTATTCTTAAAGAAGAAACATGTGATGTGAGAGCATGAATGATGGATACGAATAGCGGTGTTAAACTAAAGTGATGTGGTAGCTAGCTGTATGTTATGTGGTAGCTCTACAGTACATTTTTTTAAAAACTTAAATATGTCTTTTATAGTTTTGGGAGGAAGACAGGAAATGTGTAGGGAATGATTTTAGAATCATAAGGCATCAGGAAGAATGAGGACAAGATTAAGTTCTGATGAAAATCAGACATGAAATTAAATGTTTATTCATACTTGTGCCACACCATTTTTACTAGTACATGATACAGAAGTTTTTATGTAAAGTTGTAAGAGTAGGAGGAAACTAAATGAATATATAAATCTTTTTAAAAACTTGTTTTCTTTTAAACTTCTTACTAGGAAAATTATCAAGTATACACAAAAGTAGAGGGAAGAGAAACCCTCCCCCCTTATGTATATAGCATCCAGCTACATATATAGTTATTGATGGGGGCCATCTTGTTTCACATGTAACGCCTCCCTGTCCGATTGGAGAATTTAAAGCAAATTCTGGATATCACATTTCATCCAAAAATATTTCAGTATGTTTCTCTAAGATTTAAACATCTTTAACGAGGCATAATTGACATACAGTAAGTGGGAAGGGACATTTTCCCTAATCCCCTCCACCCTAACACAACTGTTCATTGTTGCATACCTCTAGTCCTTGACCTTATGCAGAATAATAGTTAGTATTTTAAGGATGGCAAGAATTATTCAGACAGTTAACAGTCTTAATAAAGTTCCCTATGAAGAATAAAGTATGTTTCCAGGAAAAACGGTGACTCTGCTACTGACAACAGTTAATACATATCAGAGCATACTGCACCGTTTCCTGTTTTTCTTTGCAGAGGCCCGACTCTGGAATTCCCCTTGTTTGACCATGATTTAAATCTTGTCTGTATCTTGTATTCTTAATACAGCACACCAAAAAAGTGTGCTGTTCTTTTAAATATCCAGAGTGTGCCTGAAAAATATTACATTTTTAAATTTTAAAATATTTAATTATACTTAGAATCTAGGTTTTGAGATTCATTAACAATGTTATAATAGGAGTCTAAAGAACACCTCAGCCTGTATCTGGATTCCATCCTTCCTATCTTCTCTGGAACTTTATAATGTTGATAATCCTTTATTTTTCTATACTTTCAGTCTCTTTACTGGATCTTTCTCATTTCAAAGCGGAAAATTCAGTCTGTCCTCATTTCTTCTTCTCCCTTCAGCTCTAGCTCTTTCATCTCCTTGTCCAGAAGGCCAAACTTTCTCCAGTTGTCTGTCTGGTAGCTCCCTCTGCTGTCTTCCACTCCTGTCACTGCACTGACGGAGCACTCACTAAGATGCTCACTTCATGTTGCCGAAACCAGTGAACCAGTGAACATATTTCAGTCTTTAATTGACCTCTCACCAGCTTTCAGCTGCGTTGCCTAATTCTTCCTGACACTTTGAAGAAGACACACCTGCTTTTCCTCCTGACTTTCGGGCTCTTTCTTTCTGGCCTCCTTTGATGGCTTATTTCCCCACCCAACCTTATTTAGAGTTCCTCTCTGCAGCTTTCTTCCTAGGAAGTCTCATTAACTCATACAGCTTTCTTATGACTCCAATTTCTTATCTCTAGGTTAGCCTCTTTTGATTCCTTTATCCATATATCCAATTTGCCATCTCGATAGCTTCACTTGGATGTCTCACAGATAGCTCAGATTCAATGTGTCTTAAACTGGATTTTTCATCATCCCCCTAAAGCCTGGTCCTCTTTCAGTATTATCTAACCTGGTGAATTGTGCACTTTTCACAGATATGAAATCTATGCATCTTTCTTAACTTCTTCCTCTTCATCAATTCTCAAATCTAATCAACAACTAAATGCTGGTTTTTTTTACCCACCGAACACGTTTTGATTCTATCCACTTCTTTTCATTTCTGCTATTAGGTGAATCCAGGTAATCTCTTTTCACCATCATTACTACAAAAACTTCTCCTTGGCCCTCTCCAACCTGCTTTCCACCTGTAGGTGTCATGGCGTAGCCTTTTAAAACCAACTTGATCATGTCATTCCCCTGCTTTAAAAGCTGTGTCCCTCTAGCCTTTAGGGAAGGAAGGACTGAAAGCTTCCACTTTTATACCCTAAAATTAAGGTGAGATTAGATGGCATGAAGAAACCTTCCGGTATTAAAGGGAAAGTCCGACTGCCAACTCAGTAAAATTCAAATTGAAAAGTATTCACTATTTTCAGATTTAAAAATTAGTTACCTAACATAGTCATTATGATAGAAGTAAGTTGAAGTCTTCCTGTCCTGTGCTTTTCAGTGTGAGAGTAGTCTCTTTTGAACCAGTTTAGTTATCTGCTTTTGAACATCCTCCCTTGGTATTCAGAATGTTATATTATTATTTATGAGTGTTTATTAATATCCCTCTTTCAGAAGCATATCAATTCACAAGCATATCTATTAATTTATTCTTTCAAGAAACATTTCTGGGTGAGATTAGTGTTGGCCTGAGTGCACCATGGTGACTCTTCTCTCCCAACATCTTCCTGCAGTAATTCAGCTGTTAGAACAAATCACTTAACCTGGAGATGTGGGCCAAGTGTAGCCTTCTGCTAAGCCCCAAACACATCTTTCCGGAGGAAATGATGCAGATTCAGAACTGTTAGAAGTTGCTGTGTGTTCACAGGGCAAAGGATGATCAAGACTCCCAGTGGCCTGGAAGTAGATCTTCTCTGAAATATTCCAGTCCCTTGCCTGCTTAAGACAGGCCTTTGGCTAAGCCAAGTGGCACCCCCTGCACATCAGGAACTGTTGCCCCTGCAAGGTAGTTGCACACGGCCTTGGGAAAAGTCCACAGTCCTGCAGATACCATTATCCCATGGAACCTAACTGCTATCCTTTTTCTTCAACTAGAGACTTCCCTTTTCTGCTCATATCTGGAGTATGCCAAGAACCTGGAAGCCTCCCTCTCTACCCATCAGTCAAAGAGCTTACTGGGGAAGAAACCCCAACAATTTGTCCTGCCCAGGTGTTGAGAAAATTCACGTCCTCTGATGGTGAAGATATGTTTGGGTGTGTCTAGACAAACAGCTTCCTAACTAGGCAAATTTAATGGCAATGTAACAGCATATTACCAAGAAGAAGAAAGGCACAGAACTACTATTAGCATCTTCTTTGCCTACCTTAATCCTAGAAAAGAGGAGGTAGCATTGCTTCTTAAGGCTCATTTAGGGACTTATGCTGTATCATCCCAGATGAGAAGAGTGTGAAGGGAAGCATGTTGAACAGGGTGGGTAGAAATAGACAAACGGAGAGCCTGGGGAACAGGGTGGAAGAGACCAGCACACTGCTGGCACGTGACATCCCAGATCAAAGGACAGCTGTGGGTGTCAAGTCTGTGGTTAGGGGCAGGGAGTCTGTATGAGGCACCCTTAGGGCACCTGAAGTAGCATTGTGCAGGAAGTCCGCGCATTGTGCTAAGAAATAGGAAAACTGAAGAACATAGACAAAGGATCTAGATGCTCCCTTGGTTTCCTGACACCATTTTAACCTAAAATTTTTCTATAATCCTGTGGAGCAGGGCCCCAAAAGATGGGTTGAATTTCTTATCAACCGTTTTAAAAGGAGCTTGAAGTAACTCAATTTGGAGAAGTAAAGGAATAAGAGTATTTTGCTCCCTAGTTTATAGACTCTAATTCATATAGTCAAACATTTTGAAAGGAAAAGATAGAAACCTATAGTACAGATTCTGAAAGAGATTAAAAGATATTGCAATGATGAGATCTCATAGCAAGGAGCTTCTAAAAAAATAACCATAATTGAAAAATGAAATTATGTACCACTGAAAAAATGACTGATCTAGAGCTGGGGTCACCAAACTACTGCTTGTAGGCCAGATGTAGCCTGCCACCTGTTTTTGTAAATAAATGTTTACTGGAACACAGCCACACTCATTTGTTTACAGATTGTCTATAGCTGCTTTCATATTACAATGACAGAGTGGAATCAAAGCTACGACAAAGACTGTATGGCTTGCAGGCCTAAAATCTTTACTGTCTGGCCTGTAAGAAAAAATTTGTGGATTCCTGAAGAGGATAAAGTGGAGTTATTTCCAATGCAGTGAAACTATAAAGAGAAATAAAAGTGATGGATGAAAGTATAAGAAACTTGAAAGATAACATACTGTCTCACACACAAACACACGTTCAAATGTCCACATAACAGGAATTCCAGAAATAACAAAAAAGGAACATAAGGAGCAATATCTAAAGAACTAATAGATAAAAAAGACCTAATAGAAGAAGACCTTCCTAAGATATAACAAAACCTGTGTTCAGATCTAGAGGGACCACCACATGCCATACAGAACACTGGAAGGAAAATCGAGCAAACTTAGAGTGTCCCCGTTGAACTCTGAGGATGAACGTAAACATTTCAAAGGAAAAACCTCAGGCTCCTTTTGGGATTCTAATTTGCAGCAATAAAAGCTAGAGGACAGTAAAACAATGTGTACTGGCTTCTAAAATTAATGCCTTCATCTCTGGAAAAATCTCAGATGATCAGTGAAACACAGCAGCAGGGTAGGAAATAATCTGTAATGAGTGGATAGGCCTTATGGAGCAAGGACTGGTAGCTGAAGTAACTGGGAAGCAGGGTCCAGCACCTGTAAGAAGTGGTTGCTGAACATTAGGAGGAGTCAGTGAGCCCCAGCCTACTGGACTGAGTTTGGATAGGGTTTCCTTCCAGCCAGAATAGACCAGAAAATAGTGAATGGACTAGGACCAAATCTTCCCCATACAAGAGCAGCTGACAGATTCATTCCAGCGTGGAAGGGTAGTTGGCTGTAGTTGAATTAATAAACATCAAAATATAATCAGTTTGTTAAGGTTAAAAGTCATAAAAAGGTTGTACTCAAATCATACTGTATTCTTTGCTAACAATAATAGTGACTGATGATAATTTTATATTTGACTCATTCTTTTTTAAAAAGAATGAAACTTAAATGGTTATTATACAAACATGTCAATGACCAAAGCCAGAGCAAGTGATCTATTTCAAGTTCTAAATAATAACCTAATATTTTGCTTTACCAATCATTTTTTTGTACACATATTTCTTCTGGGGATTTCACCATAAGAGGTAATCGTGGTAGTCCAAGATTTAGGTATTTTTGTGTCCTGGGAAAATTTATTATATTATTAAACAAAGTCATTCATTCATAGTATATAAGTCCGTCAGAGTAAGTTTTTTGTTAAGATCATTTTCTCAACACATCGTTCTCCATGTTTTAGAAAAGGCGCCGGCGGATTGACCGAAGTATGATTGGAGAGCCAACGAACTTTGTACATACAGCTCACGTAGGATCAGGAGATCTGTTCAGTGGAATGAATTCAGTAAGTATATTGGTGGTGTTACCAGGGCTGGCATCAGTGGGACATGCAGATGGGGCCTTGGGGCATAGACATATGTAACCTGTGTGACACATACCTAGGTTTTTTAATGATTACACCATACTAAGTGAATTTGTAGACATCAAATATAAATATATAATGTGAGCATAAGAGAAGAAAATGAACAATTAAAAATTAATCTCGTATCTAATTTGCTAACTTATGCATTGGTCCCTGTTTCTTGGACTAAACTCTTCATAGCTACCTTTCTCCTGAATACATACTTTTAACCTTTAAAGGACTTGAGTTCAGAATGGAAGTTAATATCCCATTGATTCTCATGCTCCCACCAAAGGGACTTGGAGATAAGCCTTTTAGCAATATTTAATCTCTTTTTGTTCTCTTCACTTCAATTAGTTGCCTTTTGCAAATGTTTATTGCATTTACCTTATAAAATATTAGCCTTTACCTGATACTAGAATGTTTGTGATTTATTACTGTAATATAAGTTCTTGTGTACTAAGCAGAGAATTAGAATTTGCCCATATTTGCTATCTTTTATAGAGGTTTCACTGAATTTCAGAATAGGCTTTAGATTTACTCAGCTGAACTCTTTTATTCCTTAATTTTCTTCTAAGAGAAAAACAGAGTGCAGTGTAATGGAAGCACCACCAAAGGAGGGTTTTTATCAGGGCTCTACCTCATTTTTGCCCTGAAGCAAGCCACTAAGAGCCTCTTTCCCTCAAATCTAAAGTAAGAAGATGTGTCTAGATGACCCCTAAAGTGTTTAGAACTAGAAAGTCGGTAAGGCTTTTAAAACACAAAATCATGATCCATTGTATACTCACTCACTGGACAGCATCAACAAAAGACTTAACAAAGAGAGCAGAGACTTTAAAATAGGTAAATGGATATCCTGGATACGGCAAACAAGTTTGTCACTTCAGTTACTAGGTAAGCAAAGGAATGACATTTGTAGCTTCCTGGAAAGGAAACGGCTTGTTTGTTTTAAATCTGTAGGAAAAGTACTGTGTTTCACTCAGCTGCTTTTGTGGAAATGTAAGTGTCAGATTGCTGTCAAAATATAATTTAGCAGCTTTGTTTTCTGGATCAGCGTGGAATGGAAAGGACCAAATGGGACCCTACGACTTTTGTTAATATGGTTATTATATATAAATGAATGGTTTCAAATTTATTGTATATGATGAATTTTAATTTCTTTGTCATCAACAAATGTCTTCTTCCTCACTTCAGGTTTTTAAAAAGTCTAACTATATAGGACAGATTAGATTGTTAGTTCATAGTATTTAAGTTTTTAAATCTTGTTTATGCACATTTCAGAATTTTCTTTAAGATTCCTACTTGGCATTTTGTCTTCACGAAAAGCCTGTCATTGACGTAGGTGACTCTTGCTCGCCACTGATTTAGGTAGAACTTCAGGACTGTTCTTGCAGGGCTTCCACGTCCGCCTCTTCAGCTGAGAAGTAGGATCGAGACAGGCCCCCAGCTGTTGTGGAGGTTCTACCCTGCAGTTTCCAGTCAGCCTCTCTGCTTACTGAAGTGGAATTTTTAGGAAGTGTTTTAGCTCTTTAGAACCAGAGTGTCTCCTAAAGGCCTTTTGTAGTCATTGCCTATGTTAGTTTCTTCTCCACAGTGATACACAGCCCCTGACCTCCACAGAGCACCAAGTTCTCTAGGCAGTTCTGTTAGGCGGAGTATCATACAAACCCTAAGGCTCCTGAAAGTGTCATTGATACTTGTAACTGTATAAGCCTGCTTTGGTGAGAGAATTCTGTTTTCCTGTGCAATAACGGTGCAGATGAGACAAAACCATATATATGTTGTTTCTCCAAAGAAAGTTTCTCTTAAGTTTGTCTGTCCTAAGAACTGAGCAGCTAGTATTAGGAACATGGCTTGATGTGTATGAAACACCGATGCCACACTAGATTACTGAATGGTCAAATGACTTTTAGTTTCTTTTTTCCCTTAAATATACTGTTCTTCCCACGACTGCCTTTCATACTAACTTCTTGCTAGGAGAGGTTTCTGTGACCCTTTTAATAATATAGGCCTATTGTGTTAAAATATTATATATCTACAGTCACAATAATATATTCAGTCTTAACACTGAAGGGTTTCTTATTATTACAAAATTCAAATCCTTTAGTTTGAAATTGAAGAATTGACTTTTGGAGGACAAACAGTTTTTTTCCTTCTTAGAATCTGCATGGCATTATGAATGCAGCAT
This sequence comes from Tapirus indicus, assembly GCA_031878705.1. Lineage (NCBI taxonomy): Eukaryota > Metazoa > Chordata > Mammalia > Perissodactyla > Tapiridae > Tapirus > Tapirus indicus. Next base: position 48,597,718 of record CM062925.1, read on the forward strand.
ATAAAAATACAAAGATGCTGTTTTTTGAATAGGCCTAAAATATCTATAAAAGCTAACATGTCATGTTAGGTGGGAAATTATTTGGTACCAGGGTGAAATCGAGTTTGTGCCACAAAACATGATGTTACCAGAAAGGAGGAGAAAATGAATTTGAACTGATAGCATATAGCTGTAGCCTCCTCAGACTGAGCAAGTTTACTTAAAATAAATACAGACATACCTCAGAGATATTGTGGGTTTGGTTCCAGACCACTGCAATAAAGCAAGTATTGCAATAAAACTAGTCACAGAATTTCTTGGTTTCCCAGTGCATATAAAAGTTATGTTTCACTGTACTGTAGTCTAAGTGTGCAATAGCACTATGTCTTAAAAAAAAAAGGTACATACGTTAATTAAAAAATACTTTGTTGGTGCTGGCCTGGTGGCGTAGTGGTTGAGTTCATGCACTCTGCTTTGGCAGCCCAGGGTTCGCAGGTTCAGATCCCGGGCTTGGACCTACACACCACTTATCAAGCCATGCTGTGGCGGCATCCCACGTATAAAGTAGAGAAAGATGGGCATGGATGTTAACGCGGGGCCAGTCTTTCTCAGCAAAAAGGAGGATTGGCAACAGATGTTAGCTCAGGGCTGATCTTCCTCACCAAAAAAAAAAGAAAAAGAAAAAAAATTTGTGCTAAAAATGCTAACCATCACCTGAGCCTTCAGCAAGTTGTAATCTTTTTGCTGGTTGGAGGGTCGTGTGAAAAATGCCATATCTACGAAGCGCGGTAAAACGAAGTATACCTGTAGGCTTATAGATTTCAGTTTCTTTTTCATAGACTTACCTAAAATAGTCATTTGAGTAATGTGAATGTAAATGCTATAGTAACACATTACGGTCATGTGTCACTTAACAATGGGGATATGTTCTGAGAAATGTGTCATTAGGTGATATTGTTGTGTGAACATCACAGAGTGCACATACACCGACCTAGGTGGTATAGCCTACTGCACACAGAAGCTACATGTTACTAATCTTACGGGACCACTGTCTCTGCAGTCTGTCATTGTCTGAAATGTCATTAGGCAGCACACAACTGTATGTGATATTATTGGAGTATGTTCCACATAAGTAAATTTTTCAGTAAATGAGGAAAAATGTACCCATTTAAGAGCCAACTGCATTTACTCACTTAAACCCTTTTGGATCTTAATAAGCCATGCATTTTATATTTTGCTTTTCTCTTCTATTAAAATATATTTAAACCTGCCTTACTCCAAAAACAACTTAGGCAAGTCTTATTACTTTTCTTTCAACAAATTGACTCAGGATCACCAATGAAGAAAACACCTTGTACGTCATGTTTTCTGTCATATTAAGTGGTCAGTAAACATTTGATAAGTAGATAAATTAATAGATGGTGCTCCCAACCCCCTCCTTCCCCTACCTCCAACATCCTGGAATTGTGGAAATGTGAAGGGTCCTTTGAGCTGATCCCATATATTTAGACCAGTGCTCTGCCTCTTCACTCTCAGGTCATTACCTCCAAAACCACCTTATTGCTCCCTTTTTCTTTTTTTTTTGTGAGGAAGACCAGCCCTGAGCTAACATCCGTTGCCAATCCTCCTCTTTTTGCTGAGGAAGACTGGCCCTGGGCCAACATCCGTGCCCATCTTCCTCTACTTTATATGGGACGCTGCCACAGCATGGCTGACAAGCAGTGTGTCAGCAGGTGCCCGGGATCTGAACCTGCGAACTTCGGGCTGCCAAAGCATGAAATAAACCGCTGCACCACCGGCCCTAATTGCTCCCTTTTTCTAGCCATCTAGCCTGATTCTCTTATTCTCTGCTTCTAAACTGCTGCTAATTGATATGAACTAAGATTGGAATAATGATACGCTAAGAGCACTTCACAGTTGCAATAACTTTATGTGCCTTTGTTTTGACAAAGGTAGAAATTATCCTGGTATTTATATATCTCGCAATCTATCAGAAAATAGCCCTGTAATGTAGTTAGGAGAGATTATAATGTTAACCATGTTAACAGATAAGAAGCCAGACATTCAGAGAGGATAAATAATTCACCCAGAGTTACAATATTAGTAAATAAATCTGGACTACAACCCAGTGTTTGGATTAGTTTTTACTTTATCAGACTATATTAAGACTGTATCAGGTATATAAATTTTACCACATGGACTTCAAAATTTTATCTTGGGCTGGTCCAATTTCATTCTCACTTATTTTGTTTTTGATTCTGTTCTAAGTAATTGAAGTGTTCATATATGTGAGTTGTCTGTAAGTTAAGATACTTGAGGTTAAGGAACCGAAAGTTGAGTTGATGTGTATAGTTGCGACAGTTTTTGAAATGCTACCAAGTTCTTTGTGAATTACAAAACTGATTTTTTTGTAATTGGGAAGTAGAGAAGGCAGGGGGGAGAGGGAGCTGTGGCAAAAAAAAATGTTTCAGTTGCTAGCCTCACCATTTGCCCTTACAATCAGAAAAATTAAGTCTATAAAAAAATTGGATTTTTTTCTATAAAAAGTACCCTTCTAAGAAAAGCAGCCCAGCTAATATGTTGAGACAAGAATGGATTAGTTGCATTGGCCCTAGTTCCCGACTTGTTTCGTTTTGTTCTTCTTGTCTTGTTTTAGGTTAGCTCCATTCAGAACCAGATGCAGTCCAAGGGAGGCTATGGGGGCGGAATGTCTGCCAACGTGCAGATGCAACTCGTGGATACGAAGGCAGGATAGCCCCGGGTCCCTTCTCCGGTGAGTCCCTCAGGGCGGGGGCATCCAGGTCCTACATCGCCGACACAGCTGACGACACAGACAGCCTTAAGTCTTGGGGTTAAAAAATATATGTTTTGTTCTCCTTTTTAAAAAATTGTGAATTACTGGAAAAGGCAAAAATAATTTACTAGGCTAAGTATTTCAAGTGATGATCATAGGTAGGTAGTGCATATTTTGATTATTAGTTTTATGTTGCTCCTTATGAAGAACTTTAAATGCTTAAAGACATCTGGTTGGGGAGGAGGCTTTGGCTGAGATTCAGGTGACAGATGCTGCTTATGTATCCTTCAGACAAGAGTGAACTTATTGAGTACTGATACTGCAGGGAATCCAATGTGTAGTGAAGTAATTCTGTATTTAACACTGCATTATTGATAAACTTTTAAAAAGGATGAATCCCTAAAGTGTAAAAATAATTTGGATTTTTCTTTTGGTTTTATAGGTCATTGGGAATTTCTGTGTTTTATCTTTCCACTCTTCTTTAATTTTTTTTGTCGTGATTGCTTTCCTTTTCTTTTCAATTACAAAAGAGAAGTGTGATGGCGTCTTGTTCACCCTGTCGTGATTACTCCAGTGAGACGTTACTGCTCTGCTCCGAAGAAGCTATTGTCAGACGAATCCTGCATTTCCTTCAGCTGGCGTGCATGCCTTTGGACTCGTGGACAGAGTTCTTGGGATTGTGGCTTAGTTTTCAATTTTTATCACTGTGGATCTGATCTTAGCATGATCTTTTTTGTGAATGCTAGCACTATTTTTTCCGTTTTAAACATTTCTCTTTCCACCTCCAAGCCCCTGCCTTATGATTTTATTGGTAAGCAAGAACCTGCTATTATGTTAATTTGTCACCATTTATGTATATTTGGAAGGTATGAGACCCACAAGTACAATGATCATTTTTATTCATTTGAAGCTTCAGCAGAGTAGATATCTGCATGCTTTATGAAGTTGCTTCATATGGGAGCCGCGATGCCAGGAGTGAACTTTCTTTGCTGCCGTGGGCTGATGATACTGCTGCTATTAGGGAAAGGTTAGCTGTGGCACCAAGTCACATCAGTTCTACAAAAAAGTAACTTTGTGGCTTATTTTAGAAGTATAACTTTTTGGTCTTTTACAATAAAAGAAAAGCTTGCATTCATAAGGTATTCATTCTGTTGTAAATGTTCAGTATATTTATTTTGAGAGCAAGGACCTGTGATTGTGAACAGGTATGGTGTGCATCTGAGTGTTGTGGTAATAACCCTCATCCAGTCTGATTCTGAGCATCGGCATCTTAGTAGCTGTTCATTTCTTTGTGTACTCATTCTGTTTTTACTTGTTTTTACTTTGTGTTTAACATCATGGGATCCAGTTGTTTCCTGTAACAGTTGGTTGAACTTCTGGCCTCTACTACTGACTGCAGACTCCAGAGTCATGGCCTATCCATATTCTACATATTTTGGGGCAATAGAAGTTGCCAAGAGCAACACACTGACCTGGCTGAATCGTTTGCCAGTGAAAATAACCTGTATGGTGACTTTTTATGGTATTGATGAGAAACCTTTGCTCAGGTTCCAAAATATGTTAAGACTATTCTTCACAAACTGTGTGTATTTCAGATATTTCTGTAAATGCTTCTCCTTCCCCATAAAGGTGTAGTATTAAGCCAGTTAGTGGTTTGTATTCTCATTGAAATGTTTATTAAATCTTATGTCCAATTCAGTCCTAACTGTATTTGGTAGAATTAACATTTCATGCAGCAAGTGGGGCTTAATTTGAAACTTACTTAGACCGCTGTAAGGAATTAGGTAATTGAATAAAGAAGTTTTCTGTTCTTTTATCCCTTTCCCCTCACCTTAGTCCCAGGTTCATGTGAAAAAGGTAGCTGAATAAATACTAGGTTTATGTAGGCAAAAGATGAAAGCATTTCTGCAGTTCTTCTGAATTTAATTTACCCAGTACAGTGGTGCACTAGATTGCTCAATCCTTGTATTTCTGCAATTTTGAGTCTTCATAGGTGTCAATCCCAAATAGACACAGAATCTGTTAAGAAAAACATGTATGCTTAGTAATCAAAATAGGCATTTTGCAGTTTAATGACTTCTAAACTTTAATTTTCTAGTATCATTAATTCACTGTGGATATTGCATTCTGGAATTTGCCTAAGTACACTGTCACTCTGCTCAGCCAGAGTCAGTGTCCTGCCAGGGGTACTGCTGTGTGCAAGCTCCTCAAAAGACAGGTTAGATTTTCTTGGCATTGTCAGCACTGATGCTATTTAGTCTACTTCTATTTTGATTTTTAAAATTAGTACAAGTTTTATTCTTGTCATGTAACTCCTAGAACAACAGTAGGTTCCTTTTCCCCAACTCATGATTGCATTTTATTCTTTTTTCCAATCGCTGTCTTTTCTGCTTCTCCAAGGACCAAATACTCCAGTGAGCGCTGGAGCATCTCTCCATGGTAAGCCAAAGGCTGCTCTCTGCAGCCACCACTGACTTCACAGTAGCCATGCTGTGTACAAGAGCACATGCCAAGAAAAGTGCCAATAAATTCAAGAAATAAGAAAATTACAAAAAATTATAAGGTAGTAACCTTGGACACACATTTTTTAGGGAGGCTTGAAGCTATTTGAGAGTGTGAAGGGAGGTGGCTTTCCTACATTCATAAGTGGGATTGTAAATCTCAAGAGGTCATTTGTTCCCCATAGCAATATATCTCATTTTAAAATGGAAGCTAATTAAATAAATAGGATTGACGGTTAATACTTTGTTGAAATACATGCTAACAACTGTTTAGCAAGGGAAACTTTAACTAAGGACATGGATTCTCTTATCAGTGATCTGCATTCTGCAAAAGAGGTGCTTTCCCATGATGTGGGCATGAAGTGCCAATAACCATCCAGTGGAAATGTTAACTGTGGCGATTGGGTTTAGCATTTCCAACGCAGCATTATCAGTGGCCCTTCAAAGATACTTTGTGAGGATATTAGCTTTCACTTTTGTTATTATAGCAGTTTCATTGTAGAGAAGAAGTTTGCCTTGATTTTGTTTAAAATGACTTCTGCTCAGCACCCAGAAGATAAAATTGAGATATTTTTATAATATAAGCCTACTTTTTTTGTACATTGTGTTCATTCTTGAATAAAGTGAGTTCAGTGTTGGCTTGTAGATATTAAAAAGAAAATATTGATTTTGATTCAATAAATGTTTTCTTTCACTCCTGGTTTGGCTTTTCCTTTCTTTTAGTTCGTTTAGATTTTTTTCTTTCAAGGAATTATTTGCCGGAATTCACTTAGGGCATCTTTTTAGCATTCTCATATTTTCAGTTATGACTACTATCATGCAAAACAAATTTATCACTTTTCTCTTTACAAGTTTAGAAATTTAAGTTCTCTTTTAATCTTTAACTTCACCTTATAATTTACCAAATGCCTAGTCAAAATGAACCTTAAGTGGTTGGAAGTAGGACTTATTTAAAAAATTTTTATGTAAATAGGGAGAAAGTTATTCAGCAAAGATAAGTAAAAAGTGGAAATGGCGGGGGAGGTTTGTTTTTTTAATATCCCTTTTCTTCAAGTTTTTATTGCCTGTCAACCTCACAAATGGTATGATTTTTAACAAAGGTATCAAATACTCAATTTTCCATGCTGAATTATTTTGTCCTCACAGTATATTTAGGATTTAAATAAATGAAAATTAAGAATTCTATTCAGTCATCCTATCCACGTTGGAAGTGCTCAGTAGCTTCATGTAGCTATCAGCTACCACATTAGATAGTTAGTTATAGAACATTTCCATCATCATCACAAAGTTCGGGCAGTTTAGAGCTTCCCCCTAAAATATTTCGAGGACAGTGGTTCCCATCGGGGGTGATTTTGTTTCCCAAGTAACATTAGGCAATGTCTGGAGATAGATAGATACTTTTGGTTGTCACGACTTGAGGAAGGGGTGCTACTGACGTGGTGGGGGAGAAACCAGGGAGGCTGCTAAATATCTACGCAGGACAGGACTGCCCCCACAACAGATTTATCCAGCCACAAATTTCATAGTGCCACAGCTGAGAAACCCTCGTTTAGGATAGATCTATATACTCACCAAATACATTCTTTGAGAGACTTCACTGCATTGGCCCTTGTTCAGAGATCAGTGAGGTGTGGCTGTATCATGAGAATTGCCACACACTATTCTAAAATAGAAAAATATCAGGGAAGCATATTTCAAAAAGTTGATAATTTTTATCCTCATGGCCAAAGACTCTAAAAGGAAATTGGGGTAAGATGAAGTTCTTCGCAAGATAAAATATGACAATTCAGTAAGACTTCCTGATTAAGAAAAAAAAGTATCTGAAGAAACTGATGTTGGTATAGTATCAGGAGCTCTATTTTGAGCTCATGTTTTCAAAGGATGTGCATAAAATGTAGAAGAGCTCATAAGCACAAAAAGTAGGACAAGTCTATAAAAACAGTGTCAGAAACATAGTCTGGAATTTGCCAAAACTTGTGAAAATGCAAAAAAAAATCTACAAAATTAATATAGATAAGGGAATTATATACCTTCTGCTTAAGGCAAGAGAAACTATTAAATGACTCATGTTAATTATATTTTGGCACATTAACTTAGTTTTTCTAACGTTTCCGAGACTGAGGCTTTTTTTTTTTTAATGCTTTCTACCAGATATATGCCACCTCTGGGCTCCTTTTGACCCCTTCCCTTAGCCTCCTCATCATCTTTACAGTTTTCTTTCTGGCCTTTGTTGCCCAGAAGAAAAAACAAAACCTGTTTATTATTATAAAAAAGTTACTTCCTGAGTAAGAAGATCCAGGTGTTTGATCTGGGGCCTTACAAGCAGTTGCTGAAAGAGCTGTGATCTTGGTATTGAAGAGAGGGTGATTTTAGTCTCATTGGAAGGTAACAGTCGGAGAGTAAAGACAACGTCTAATTCTGGGGCCGGCCCGGTGGCGCAGCGGTTTAGTCCGCGCTTGGCAGCCCGGGGTTCGCTGGTTCGGATCCTGGGCGCCCGCCGACGCACTGCCTGTCAGCCATGCCGTGGCGGCGTCCCATATAACGTGGAGGAAGATGGGCACGGATGTTAGCCCAGGGCCAGTCTTCCTCAGCAAAAAGAGGAGGATTAGCAACGGATGTTAGCTCAGGGCTGGTCTTCCTCACCAAAAAAAAAAGACAACGTCTAATTCTAACCCCAGGTTTTCGCTTCTGTAAACCCAAACTCCAGGGTTCACTAGAGCTTTACAACTCACTAGAACTCATGTCTGGGAGTGTGACCAATAAATGCGACAGCCTGCCATGGGGACCCAGAAAGGAGTCTAGGCACAGCTTTTTATTTTTGTTTTTGCTTGTTTAAACAAGCAGCAAATAAGATACTTCTTTCAGAATCTTCAGAGCTTCACCTAGTTGTTACCTTTTTCTTTATGTTATTAATTTCAGCCATCTAAACACATACAGCCTTTGTATGTCTGTGTACCTTTCAAATGTGTGATCTGCCTGAATCCTTCACATTAGACCCTAGTTCTTTGTCAGGAGCCCCCCACAGGGCCCATCCACGTCTGCTGATGTGCATGAACACTTTGCTTGGGGCAGCATGCTCAGGCAGTGTCAGAAAACACCTGAGCTACTACCTCTGGTTTTCTTTAAAAATTTTTTCACTTTTCAGGAACAGTACAAAGAGGTAAAAAAATCACTGTACTTAACTGCTTTTGGCAGAGCCACCCAGATTCAGAATTCCAAACGGAGTGATTTTTGAGTTGAACTTCTTTCCAGTTTCCTATTATGTCTATTTTGTCTCATAAAAGTTTTTCACGTCTGTAGGTTTTGCTTAACTCTAATTTTGCTGCTTGGATACTGTCTTAGTCCATATGGGCTGTTAAAAGAAAATATCCCAGACCGGGTAGCTTATAAACAGAAATTTATTTCTCACAGTTCTGGAGGCTGGAAGTCTGAGATCAGTGCCAGCGCCGTCACGTGAGGGCCCTCTTCCGGATCACAGACTTCCTTGTATCTTCATGTGGTGGAAGGAGCTAGGGAGCTCCCTGGAGCCCCTTTCTATAAGGCACTCATCCCATTCATGAGAGTTACCCTCCTGACCAGCACCTCCTGAAGGCCTCACCTCCTAACACGATCATCTCCAAGTTAGGATTTCAGCATGAATTCTGGGGGGACACAAAACATTCAGACCATGGTCGATAAGGAAAAAAATCACTCTGGTAAGTCATTTATACCGTCACACTTTACAGTCCTCAGTAGACTTTTTGGTCTGAAGACTCATGTATTCAGCAATGGGAAATTATATTACTTCTCTGATTAGTCCTTCTTCGGGGGGATTACCAGATTTCTGAGCAGCAACAGTGAGGTCTAGAATATAATGGAGCACTCCCTTCAAACTTCTGAGAGAAAATTATTTTGAACTAGTATTGTCTCTACAGCCAAACTCTCAATGAAGTGAGATGGCAAAATAAAGATGATCAGACTAGCAAGGAATCAAAACTTGCATACACCCTTTCTGAAAACCCTTGGGAGTATGCTTTCCAAGAACAAGTAGAACGAATCTACTGGTATAATTAAAAGAATCTCAGGATTTCTAAGTGTGAAGGAAGCATAGAAAGCAATCTATCCAAATTAGAACAAACAAAAGACTGTAGGAGAATTGGTTACTAGAAGCATAACTGAATGGATACCATTTAATAGCTGGAAGATTAATGCATTCAAAAATTTTTTATTGACCACTATGTGCCCAGGCACTGTATCTGCACTGGAGATAAAGCAGCAGACAAAACAAATTCCTTTACCCTCCTGGAGGTTTCATTCTAGATGGGAGGGGGTGGGGTGGTGCAGAGAGACAGATGTTAAGCCAAATAAGTAAATTGTGGGGGCCGGCCGGCCCAGTGACATAGCAGTTAAGTTTGCACGCTCTGCTTTGGGGGCCCAGGGTTCGCATGTTCAGATCCTGGGCGTGAACTAACACCCCACTCATCAAGTCATGCCGTGGCAGCGTCCCATATGAAGTAGAGGAAGATGGGCATGGATGTTAGCCCAGGGCCAGTCTTCCTCAGCAAAAAGAGGAGGATTGGCAACGGATGTTAGCTCAGGGCTACTCCTCCTCACACAAAAAAAGTAAATTGTATAAAAGATTAGAAAACGATCCATGCTCTGGACAAACAGCTGGGGATATGGGAGAGGAGCTGCAGTTTAAAATATCACCAGGCTGAGGCGGTGATATGGAAACTGACAAGTCTTAGTAATATGGTGACAACACACATTTTACTGTCAACAAGCAAAAAGGAAAGATAATTCTAGATACTCCAGTATAAATTAAAAACATGTCCAATGGTATGACATGATTTTCAGTGACTGATGGATGTACCCTAAGCTCCTAGAACACGGTCAGCCACGCAAATAATATGTTTTGAATGAAATTCAAGAAAAGAGAAAATTGTCGTCTGAGAGGCACAGTTTCAATGACAACTGCATTTCTTTAAGAGCTGATAACATATCTTGGTTGTACAGTGAATTATAAACACATAATTATAATCTTCAAATCTTTTAAAATCAAAGTATAAAAGACTATTATAGTCACAGAACAGAGTGTAAATTTTAGAAAACCTGACAAAATTCAGAAGATAGTGTAGGGGAAAAGAAATGGAGGAAAAGAAAAGTGCTAATCTCCTTTATGCACATACTGGGAATTCATGAAGTACTGTCAATATGTATCCTTTAAAGTTATAAACATGTATCCTTTAAAGTTATAAAAATAACAACAATGTTATATCAATTATATCTCAATAAAGCTAGAAAAAGTAAAGTTATAAAAATAACAAGGGAGAAACTTATGTTGACGGTCATACCACCCTGAATGCACCGGATCTTGTCTGATCTTGGAACGTAAGCAGCGTTGAGCTGGTTAGTACTTGGATGCGAGAAACTTAAAATGTAAAAATACAATCATAACTGGAAGGAGGGACCAGTAAGTCTATTCCAAGCCTCATCTTTTGTTGCATAAAATCATTTGTACAGGGGCCGCCCGGTGGCGCAGCGGTTTAGTTCGTGCTTGGCAGCCCGGGGTTCGCGGGTTCGGATCCCGGGCGCCTGCCGACACACTGCTTGTCAGCCACGCCATGGCGGCGTCCCATATAAAGTGGAGGAAGATGGGCACAGATGTTAGCCCAGGGCCAGTCTTCCTCAGCAAAAAGAGGAAGATTAGCAACGGATGTTAGCTCAGGGCTGGTCTTCCTCACAAAAAAAAAAAAAAAAAAAAAGAAAAAAATCATTTGTACAATTCAAAGTTGATGAATCAAGAAAATATGCCTACATTATTCACAATTAAGGAGGTAACCATCAGAAGAATTCAGAAACACAAATGGCTATAAGTAGGAATAGAATAGGAAGTACTAAGTACTAAATATCCTACTTAGAAGTAGGAATGGAGTGTGAGAAATGGATAAGGGGACTTTTATTTTTGATACAATGCCAGTCTATCCTGTTTGGATTTCATTTCCTTTATACTACTAATTTCATAATAGTAATGTGAAACAAAATAACATTACATTTTAAACAAGAAATATTAGGTGACATCAGCAAGATGGCAGACTAGGAAGTTCCAGGCCCTTGTTCTCCCACAGACACACCAATTAATAACAATATAAGGACCAAAACAGCTTTGTGAGAACTCTAGAAACCAGTTAAGATGCTGCAACAAGCGAGTGAATGCCTAAACAAGAAAAAGCCATGCTCAAAATGGTAGGAAATTTCCTGGCAGTTTGCTTGCCCTTGCCTCACCCTCTCCCTGGTGCAGTACAGCTCAGTTGGGAGGAAACTGCCCAATTCCCAGTTTCTGCCTCAGGACTGAAGGAAAAGAATAAAACTTGCTTGTAACTTTCTAGCTTGTCCGAGGGCTGCCTGAGGGACTGGTTTGTCTTGCCTGACTCTGAACACTGACAGAAATGGTGGTGTAATTTGGAAATCAGGTTGGAGGCTGCTGAGAGCAAAAGTGGTGCAGCAGCACATTAGGCTGCAGGTGGTCTGCAGACCTGTGGATGCCTGGGGGCAAGAGGTTACAGGCAGAGGATCCAACAGAAATTCAAGGTTACTGAGAAGGAGCAGGAATGAGACTCTTATGGAAATAAAGACATTTAAAAGCAGTTGAATATATGGGGAAGTGGAGTAAAAGCACCCACACAGTCCTAGGGGAGATGCATCCTCAGAAAAGGTTATGAGCCTTTAAATTGAGTTGACTAGGGAAGGTCTTACCTGCTAGAAGCCAGTCAGTAAAGACTGGGAGAGGTGGCTGTTTTTTCCAATGCCCCAAACTCAACAAAAGACCACAAGATATACAAAGAAAGAAGAAAACGTGGCTCATTCAAAGGAATAAAATAAATCTCCAGAAACCAATCTTAAAAAAATACAGCCCTCTGACTTGACAAAGAATTTAAAACAACTGTCTTAAACACGCTCAGTGAGCTAAATGAGAACAAGGGGAGACAACTGAAAATCAGGAAAATGATTTGCAAAAAAAAAAGAATATTAACAGAGATAAAAATTATGAGAAAGAACCAAACAAATTCTGCAGCTGAAAGATACAATAACTGAATTAAAAAATTCACTAGAGGGCTTCAACATCAGACCTCATCAGACAGAAGAAAGAATCAGTACACTTGAAGACAGAGCATTTGATTTTTGAGTCAGAGGAGCAAAAAGAAAAAAGAATGATGAAGAGTGAACAGAGCCTAAGAATTTATAGGACACCATCAAGTAGACTGATACATCCACTATGGCAGTCCCAGAAAGAGAGGAGAGAGAGAAAGAGGCAGAGAGCTTACTTTAAAAAAATAATGGCTGAAAACACCCCAAATTTGAGGAAAGAAATGGAAATATAAATAGAAGAGTCTCAAAACACTCCAAGTAGGATATAGCTAAAGAGACTCAAACCAAGATACAATCAGTGTCAAAAGTCAAAGAGAGAATCTTAAAAGCAGAAAGAGGAAAGCAATGGAAAAATCCTCAACAAAATACTAGCAAACAGAATTCAACAGAACATTAAAAGGATTATACATGATGAGAAAAGGATTATACAGGATGAACAAGTGGGATTTAGTCCTAGAATGCAAGATTGGTTCAACATAAGAAAATCAATCAATGCAATACACCACATTTATAGAATGATGGGGGGGAAAACCCCCTATGATCATCTCAGTTGGCACAGAAAAAGCATCTGACAAAATTCAACACTTTCACAATCAAAACACTCAACAAACTAGGAATAGAAAGAAACTACTTCAACAAAATAAAGGCCGTATATGAAAAGCCCACAGCTAACATCATATTCAATGGTGAAAGATTGAAAGCTTTTCTTCCAAGATCAGGAACAACACATGGATGCCTGCTTTTACCACTTCCATTGAACAAAATACTGGAAGTCCTAGCCAAAGCAGTTAGGCCAGAAAAAGAAATGAAAGGCATCCAAATTGTAAAGGAAGAAGTAAAATGACCTCTATTCACAGAGAACATGATCAGATATGTAGAAAGCCTTAGAGATTCCACAAAAAAAAACTCTCAAAAAACCAAAAAAAGCCCACAAAAAACTGTTAGAACTAATAAACAAATTCAGCAAAGTTGCAAGATATAACACACAAGAATCAGTTATGTGTCTATACCCTAACAATGAACACTCTAAGAATGAAATTAAGAAAACAACTCCATTTAAATAGCATCAAAAAGAATAAAATACTTAGGAATACATTTAACCAAGGAGGCAAAAGACTTGTACACTGAAAACTACAAAACATTAGTGAAAGAAATTAAAGGAGACATAAATAAATGGAAAGACATCCTGTGTTCATGGATTGTAAGACTCATTATTGTTAAGACGTCAGTACTATCCAAAGAGATCTACAGATTTAATGCAATCACTATCAAAATCCCAATGGCACTTTTTGCATAAATAGAAAAATCCATCCTAACATTCATATGGAATCTCAAGGGACCCTAAAAAGCCAAAACAATCTTGAAAAAGAACAACAAAATTAGAGGTCTTGCACTTGATTTCAAAACTTATTACAAATCTACGGTAATTAAAACAGCATAGTACTGGCATAAAGACAGACATATACCCCAATGGAATAGGATAGACAGCCCAGAAATAAACTCTCTCATGTATGGTCTAGTGATTTTCAAGGATGCTGAGACCACTCAATGGATTAAGGCCAGTCTTTTCAACAAATGGTTCTGGGAAAATTTGATAGCCACTTGCAAAAGAATAAAGTTGGATTGTCTTAGTTTGGGCTACTACAACAAAATACCAGTGACTCGATAGCTTATTAATAACAGAAATTTATCTCTCACAGTTCTGGAGGTTGGGAAGTCTAAGATCAAGATGCCAGCATGGTCGAATTCTGGTGAGGGCCCTCTTCCTAGTTCACAGCTGGTGCCTTCTTGCTGTGTCCTCACATGGTGGGAGAGGCAAGGGATCTCTTGTAGCATCTTTTATAAGAGCACCAATTCCATTCATGAAGGCTCCACCCTCATGACTTAAGCACTTCCCAAAGGCCTCATCTACTAATACCATCACAAGGGCATTAGGAGCTCAACATATCACAACATTCAGACGATAGCAGACCTTTACCTTACACAATACACAAAAATTAAAATGGATCAAAGATGTAAATATTAAGACCTAAAACTATAAAACTCTAAGAAAAAAGCATTGGAGAAAAGCTTCACAACAGTGGATTTGGCACTGATTTCTTGGATATGACACCAAAAGCACAGGCAACAAAAGTTAAAGTAGATAAGCTGGACTGTGTCAAAATTAAAAACTTCTATGCATCAAAAACACAATCAACAGAATGAAAAGGCAGCCTATGGAATGGGAGAATATATTTGCAAATCATGTATCTTGTAATGGGTTATATCCAGTATGTATAAAGAACTCCTACAACTCAACAATAAAAAACAACCCAATTTAAAAATGGACTAAGGACTTGAATAGACATTTCTCTGAAAAAGATATATCAATAAGCATATGATAAGATGCTCAACATCACTAATCATAAGGAAAATGCAAATCACAACCACAATGAGATATCACCTCACATCCATTAGGATAGCTGCTATCAAAAAAGAAGAAAACAGGGGCCGGCCTGGTGGCATAGTGGTTAAGTTCACCACACTCCGCTTCAGCGGCCTGGGTTTGCAGGTTCGGATCCTGGACCTACACCACTTGTCAAGCCGTGCTGTGGTAGTGACTCATACAAAACAGAGGAAAGAGTGGCACAAATGTTAGATCAGGGCCAGCCTTCCTCAAGACAAAAAGAGGAAGATTGGCAACACATGTTAGCTGGGGGCCAATCTCCCTCACAAAAAGAAAAAAACAGAAAATAATAAGTGTTGGCAAGGATGTGGAGAAATTGGAACCCTGTGCACTGTTAGTGGGAATGTAAAATGGTGCAGCTGCCATGGAAAATAATATGGAAGTTTCTCAAAGATCCAGCAATCCTACTTCTGGGTGTCTGTCCAAAAGAATTGAGAGCAGAGTCTCAAAGAGATATTTGTACACCCATGTTCATAGCAGCATTATTCACAATAGCCAAGAGGTAGAAGCAAACCAAGTGTCCATTAACAGCTGAATGGAAAAATAAAATACAATGGAATATTATTCAGCCTTAAAAAAGAAGGAAATTCTGACACATGCTACAACATGGATGAACCTTTAGGACAGACATGCTAAGTGAAACAAGCCAGTCACAAAAAGACAAATACTGTATGATCTTGCTTTTATGAGCTATCTATTCAAATTCTTAGAAATAAAAAGCCAAAGAACAGGTCAGGTGAACTCATTCAAAGGCAACAGCAGAGTAGAAAAATTAAGAGAAAGGAAACATAAAGTATGACATTCATAGTCTAATCAAGTGTTCATTGAAGACTGCCTCAGAGCAGATGTGGACGTACAGCTGAGAAATGCAAATCACTGACCCACTCACCTGACAGCCTTCTCTCTACTCCTATCTAACTGCATACTTGGGATAAACTCTAATTGAGACCACCTGTGCTCAAGACTATGCCAGCAGAAACGCGTTCGGGATTGAGATCTTGTCAAAAAGATGCATGGGAACATGATTGTCACAAGAATCAGAGACCTCAAAAGAGGCCATGTCACCAGCTCAGGTTATCCAGCAACCACCCAATACCTCAGGACTAAGCTGTGTTTGTGCCTCAGGCAGGAGGAGTTCTGCACAGGCTGTAAAAACCATTACACACGAGGTCTTTGTTTGCTCTATGGCACTAATAAGATAATGCCTAATGCCTTATTCAGAGCATCCTCACCGTGCCTGGCATGTACAGGGCCTTAAGGGATAAACCAATCGTGAGCGGCTGTAGAAAAACCATTTGATGTTTTCAATTGAAGCCTCAGACACCACATGCATGGTCAGACACAGATCTTGACATGTGCAAAACTCTATGACGTGAACATGGGGCTTTCCTAGCCTGCCGGGCACTAAGGAAGGGGAAAACCCAGTGCAGCCCAGCCGGTTATTCCAGGAAATCAATGAGTGACCAATACATTGTGTTCTACCAGGATTAAACAAACCTCCTCTTAAGGATCTTCTTGACGGGATTTTAGAATGCAGGGCGGTTCTTTTTCTTTCCTCATGTTGGCACCTCCTCCCCCTGCTTGGGAGTTTGTGAACTCAGTGCAGAGTTCTCTCTCCTGCCCCCACAGTCCTCTCTTGCGGCTCCCAGATATAATGAATAACCAGAAAACAGGCAGGTGTTTCAATCTATCTCACGGCTGCTCTCTGGCAAGGTCCTCAGACCCTTGGTGTCTCATAAAATGAAGGATTTACAAGGACTAGTAAAAGGGAAAATCAGCAGCATAGGCTTCTGATGAAATAGGTTAAAATGCTAACAAAATTATAATCTCTATTTTCTTACCAGTCTTAAGAAATAAGCATAGAAGGTAGAACTTCCAGCATAGGTTCAATCATTGGTTAATTCATTAGAGTTTTATTAGTTCCAGATTGCCAAAAGCACTTTACAGACTGGCCTAACTGGGGGAGGGAGACAGGGAGCTCAGTGGAAGAGACTGGCTGCGGGGTTGCACGAAGGAGACACTGGAGAGGGGATGAGGAGACCTTAGTAAACACCAGTCACGTGCTAGGCATGGGCTTCGCTCATTTTCACAACCATCCTACTAAAAAGTTTTCACTTTTCCCATTTCATAGATGACAGAACAGATGGTTAGAAAGGGTATAAAAGTTGGTCAAGGTCAAACAGCTAATAACTGGGTATATTAGTCTTGTAGTTTATGAGGAATACCCTGGGGTCATACAGGAACTGACCTCGACTCACATGCTAGGAATTCCAGGGAAGGCCTCACACTGGCCCACCTGCAGTTATGTAGACATGCACACGTGTGCGCGCGCGTGCGTGTGTGTGAAGAGGCGTGCCACTGTGACTCAAAGTCCCATCAGAACCCTATGGATTGGGGATGGAATAGTTGCCTTAAAAAAGGGATTGAGGGAGTTGTTATAAGACCAGGAAAGTCAGGAAAGCTTGTGGGGCAGAATGCACAACTAGGGTGAAGTCCACATAGGTCAGCTGCCTGCCAGCGCTTGTCTCAAAGGGGGCAGGCTTTTACAGACGAGAGAAAAGACAACGGGGCAGAGAAGGGAGGAGGATCCTAAGCTTATCCTCTGCTAGACTTGCGGCTCTCCTTCACCTGGCTCTAAAGCCTCGAACCTTTTGCTCATCAGAAGCCCAGATCCAACACTGCGTTCCGGGCCCTGTAAACCTGGGAGCACACTGTACTCTTTAAACCAAAAGGTGTAGGCAGGACAGGATTCAAGACAAACCAATGCAAAATGTTTTTTTAATTGGAAAATAAACAAAAAATACTGAAAAGAAAATAAGATGCCAGTAACCACCTAGTAGCAGTACCTACCCTAAGGTCCAGGCCACAAGGGGCTTGCTGGCTTTGGGGAGGTCAGCAGCCAGAAAGAAGGTTCAATGTCCTGCTCCTAGAGGTGAGTCCACACAGGATTACGGAACTCCTGCCATCCTGAGCATCTGGGTCCCCAGCAGATCTTCAGAGCACGACCCAATACCTGTCCCTACCATGCGCTTCCTGGAGCAGAAAGAGCTCTCTGGCCCATCTCTTCTATTACCCTGCCTCTCAAAGGAAGCCATGAGCTCAGATAAAATTTAAATGTGTAACCTTGGTGATGACAGAAAAATAACTACTTTTAAAGCTTGTTAGCTCCTCAGCATGATGAAGCCCCAGGGTTTTTGTGAAATGAAGGGGCTTGACAAGCTGGAGTTAAAACCCAAAGTCAAGTTTTCATGTGAATTTTTGCCCATAGAGCAATCTCAATGCTGACTAGCAACTTGGCCTCTAGTGCCCTAGGGGATTTTATGATGAGACAGCGGAGGAGAGGTGATTAGGAACTTGGGTTTATTAGGTGTGTGCAACTATTCTAAACATGCTCCTAATCTCATGGGAGTTGAAACCCTCCATCACAGCCCATTGGCTTTTCTCTCCCTCTCTAACTGCAGCCCACCACAAATATTCTTTTGTTAGTCTTTCTTGGGTTGGATTTTCTTTTTTTTTTGTATTTAAGAAAGTTGTGGTAAAATACACAAACATAAAATTTACCATCTTAACCTTTAAAAAAATTTTTTTTTTTTTTGCTGGGAAAGATTCGCCTTGAGCTAACATCTGTTGCCAATCTTCCTCTCTTTTTTTTTTTCCCTCCCCAAAGCCCCAGTACATAGTTATATATTGTAGTTGTAAGTCCTTCTAGTTCTTCCATGTGAGCCACCACCACAGCATGGCTACTGACAGACAAGTGGTGTGGTTCTGCACCCGGGAACCAAACCGGGCCACCAAACAGGAGTGCGCTGGCTCGTCTTAACCCTTTTTAAGTGTACATTTCAGTAGTGTTCCATGCATTTACATTGCTGTGCAACCAATCTCCAGAACTATTTCATCTTGCAAAACTGAAACCCATTGAACAAATCCCCATTCCCCCTCCTCCCTGGTAACCACCATTCTACTTTCTATGAATTTTACTACTCTAGATACCTCACATAAGCAGATCATTTTTTGTGTGTGACTGGCTTGTTTCACTTAGCATAATGTCTGTCCTTAAAATTCATATATGTTGTAGTATGTGTCAGAATTTCCTTCCTTTTTATGGCTGAATAATATTCCACCATATGTATATACCACATTTTATTTTTCCATTCAGCCATTGATGGACATTTGGGTTGCTTCTACCTTGTGACTACTGTTAATAATGCATGGGTGTTCAAGTATCCCTTTGAGACTCTGCTCTCAGCTCTTTCGGACATATGCCCAGAAGTGGCATAGCTGGATCATATGGTAGTATTATTTTTAATTTTTTTGAGGAACATCCATATTGTTTTCCATGGCAGTTGCACCATTTTACATTCCCACCAACAGTGCACAGGGTTCCAATTTCTCCCCATCCTTGCCAACGCTTGGGTTTTTTTTTTCTTTTTTTGATAGGAGCCATCTTAATGGGTGTGAGGTGATAACTCACTGTGGTTTTGATTTGCATTTCCCTTATGATTAGTGATGTTGAGCATCTTTTCATGTGCTTGTTGGCCATTTGTATTTGGAGAAATATCTATTCAAGTTCTTTGCCCATTTTTTAAATTGGATTGTTTTTTTGTTGTTGAACAAGAGATATTTTAATAATTAAAAATATATTCTTGAAAATTATATATTTCTAATATTATATCATATATATTTCATGAAATATATAAAAATATAAAATATACACTCTGCTCTCCTAATTGGAGTAGAATGGACTCTATTTGAGGCCCTCTTGATGACAATATTCTCATTATAAACAAATGTGGAAATTGAAATTGAGAGAGGATAAGTGTCTCCTCCAAGAAGACATTCTATTCATCCAGTGATACCTTCAGAGATCCCTGAAGTGCAGCCTGCCTCTGCCTCCAGCTGCTTTGTGAGTTCTTTGCCTTTTCTAGTTTTCAGGTTCCTTCCCTCTCAGTTTGTCTTAATCACATTCTTATTGCTGTGAATATGCTTCCTTCTAGTTTTCTACTCACCATTTTAAATTTTGACTTCTAGTACATTTAAACTTAGGAAACAAGAAAGCTTTGAATCTTATCAAGTCAGGAATATAACTTTAGTGCATGTTCTACATGGAATCAATTTTAGCTGTTTCCCCCCCCTTTTACTGATGTTATAATAGTTTATCACGTTGTGAAATTTTAGTTGTACATTGTCAGTCACCACATAAATATGTCCTTTCACTCCTTGTGCCCACCCCCAACCCCCTTCCCTCTGGTAACCACCAAACTGTTGTCTCTGTCCACGTGTTGGTTTATCCTCCACATATGAGTGAAATCATGCAGTGTCTGTCTTTCTCTGTCTGGCTTATTGTGCTTAACATAATACCCTCCAGGTCCATCCATGTTGTTGCATCAATTTTAGTTTTTGGAGCATCTTGATTATATTTCAAGTAGTTCAGGTCATCAGATAAATGACCCCCAGATAAAGGAGGTGTTGGCCAGCCAACATTATATTGGGCAAAGATATAAAATTCTACAAAAGGAGATGAAATGGAAGAATTAAGGTAGAAAACTATAGAGGTGTGAAGAGGGAAAAGGATGAGGGAGAGAGACAAAGAAGAAAAAGCATATAACCACTAAGGCAGTGATAATACAGCTTACAATTACTGAGCACTTTCTAGGTGGCTGGCAATTGCTAAAGGATTATACACGTATTAACTCATTTTGTCCTCATAGCAACAATTAACATGAGATAGGTTATTGTTGTTAACGAGAGAGGATGAGAGAACTAAGTAAGGTACAGGGAATAAACACGACTTCCCAAAGGTTATACAGCTAAGTGATATATTAGTTATCTATTGCGGTATAGTAAATAACCACAAACTCAGCAGCTTAAAATTGCACAATTTCAACGAGTCAGGAGTTTGGGCTCAGCTTAGCTGGGTCTTCTGCTTAAGGTCTCACAAAGCTGCAGTCAAGATGTCAGTTGGGCTGTGCTCTAATCTGGAGGCTTAACTAGGCATGAAGCCACTACCAAGCTCACTCAGGTTTTGGCAGAATTCGTTTCCTTGTAAGAACTGAGAACTGAGGCTATGGAATGGAGGGCTCCAGCTTCTCGTTGGCTGTTGGCTGAGGAGATCTCACATCCATGTTCAGTGCAGCATTATTCACAATTACCAAGATTTGGAAACAACCTAAGTGTCCACTGACAGATGAATGGATAAAGAAAATTTTGAATACACACACACACAGAAGAATATTATTCACCTTAAAAAAGAAAATTCTGCCATTTGTGACAATATGGATGAACCTGAAGGACATTATTATGCTAAGGAAAATAAGCTGGGCACAGAAAGACAAATACTGCATGATCTCACTTACATGTGGAATCTGGTGGTTGCCAGGGGTTGAGGGGTGGGAGAAATGGGGAGATGCTAGTCAAACGGTACAAAGATTCAGTTACGCAGATGAATAAGTTCTGGAGTGGTATTTAATAGATCTGTATTGTATACTTGAAACTTGCTATGAGTAGATCTTAAGTGTTCTCATCACACACACAAATTGAAACTATGTGAGAAGATGGAAATGTTAACTGGCTTATTTGTGGTAATCATTTCACAATGTATACATATATCAAATCATCGCACTGTACAGCTGTACACTGCTATACACTGAATGTTTGTGCCCCCCCTTCATATGTTGAAATCCTAATCCATAAAGGTGGTGGTATTAGAAGATGGGGCCTTTGGCAGGTGATAAGGTCATGAGGGTGGGCCCCTCATGAATGGGATTAGTGCCCTTATGAAAGAGGCCCCAGAGAGATTCCTCACCCCCTTCTGCTCTGTGAGGATACAGCGAGAAGGTGCCAACTACAAACCAGGAAATGGGCCCTCCCCTGACACTGAATCCACAGATGCCTTGATCTTGGACTTCCCAGCCTTCAGAACTGTGAGAAATAAATTTGTTGTTTATAAGCCCCCCAGTCTATGGTATTTTGTTATAGCAGCCCAAATGAACTGAGACATACACCTTAAATATATTCACTTTTTGTCTAGTATACCTCAATAAAGCAGGAAAAAAATAAACATGTCAAACACCTAAAAATAAATTTTATATGAAAAATATCAAAGCCCTTAAATCAAAACAATAAAACAGTGAGAGCAATAAAAAATCTATATAAATGGAGAAATATACTTGGTTCACAGATGGGAAGACTAAATTTTATGAAGATGCTAATTTCCTTCAAATTGTTATATAATTTCAAGAAAATCTCATTCAAAATCTCAATTGTTTGTGTGCGTAGATGTGTGTGTGTGTAAGTTGATAAGCTGGTTGTAAAAGTTATTTGGAAA
This sequence comes from Tapirus indicus, assembly GCA_031878705.1. Classification (NCBI taxonomy): domain Eukaryota; kingdom Metazoa; phylum Chordata; class Mammalia; order Perissodactyla; family Tapiridae; genus Tapirus; species Tapirus indicus. The sequence continues at coordinate 48,619,890 of CM062925.1, forward strand.
TGGAATGTACAAGAATAGCTAACATCTTTTTGAAAAAGAACAGGATCAGAGAATTTTTCTACTAGACATCAATTATTATAATCTGAGAGTAATTAAGACAGTGTGTTATTGGGGGATGGAAGAACAAATAGCCCAGTGAAACAGAATATGAGCTCCAGAATAAATTCAAATCTATATGGACCGTTGATTCACAGGAAAGATGGCACTGAAGTCAGTGGAACAAAGGGCTTATCTTTTCAATAGATGGTGCAGGAACAATCTGTAGGTGAAAGAATGAAACTTGACCTCTACCTTACACTATACACAAAAATGTATTACAGATATATTTTAGAGCTAGACTTAAAAGGCAAAACACTTGAGGTATTTAAAAGATAACACAAATATGTTAATGAACTTGGACCAGGGAAAGACTTATTTTTTTTCTGAGCAAGATTTGCCCTGAGCTAACATCTGTGCCAATCCTCCTCTACTTTGTACACGGGACACTGCCACAGCATGGCTGGTGAGTGGAGTAGGTCAGCGCCTGGGATTCGAACCTGTGAACCTGGGCTGCTGAGGCGGAGTGTGCGGAACTTTAACCACTCGGCCATGGGACTGGGCCCAGGAAAGACTTCTTAAATAAATCACAAAAAAAAGCACTAATCATAAAGGAAAAGAATAATAAATTTCTCTAGTTTAAAATGAACAACTTCTCTTCATCAAGAGACACCATTAAGGGTCTAACAAAGCAAGTCACAGAGTGGGAGAAAATATTTGCCATAGACATAACTGATAAAGGAGTCATATCCAGAATATACAAAGAATATCTATAAATTCTTAAGAAAAACATAGACTCAAAAAGACATTTCCTAAAAGTGGAAGTCAAATGGCCCATACAAATATGAAAAGGAGCTCAATCCCACTAATAATAAGAGAAATGCAAACTAAAACCACAATAAAATACCATTACATACCCACCAAAATGGCCAAAGTTAAAAAGACTGAAAATTCCAAGTGGTCAGAACAGATAAGCAGCTGCCAGGAGGCTTGGAGTACGCAGTTGCTCAGTTTAGACTGCTAAAAGTTTGATTGGTTCCTTTATATATTACCTGCTTTTCATTCTTATTCAGAGTTGGGCCATTTGTATTTTCTGGAAGATTTCCCTTGGGAGCCCTGGAAAAGACCAATACTCATTAAGTATTCCAAATCCTATGTCCAAATGTACACACATTGTATTAGTAAATAGCTGTATTCATATTGTCCACTCATTATCATCCAAAGATTATCCAAATAGAATCTAAAATACTCTATTTTCTGGTTGGAAATGCTTCAGTTTCGTTACCTCTGTGAAGGAGGAGACTCCCTGAGTATTTCACTATGGATTGCAGACAGGACCTAGAAAGATGGCTAAGAAATTACCTTGCCCTCAGCTTTTTAAAGACAAAGACCCCTCCCCCAGAAGAGTCACACTGTAGCTTGGCACCACCTGGTGGTTGCAGTGTATTTTTTACCATGACTTCCTCTATTTAGTCCATCTTGTTTCTTCCAAAGGAGAAAGTCTTCTGTCCATGATCATCTGTCACCACACTCCAGAGAGGGCAACACAGCTAACACTTCCCCATCATGGATTATATACCTACGTGGAGATTTTCGTAATGAGATTAAGCACTTTTTCATATGTTTATTGGACAATTTCCCCTCTTTTATGAAGTGCTTCTTTAACTATTTTGACCATTTTTCTACTGACTGCTTTTTCTTTTGGTATACAGAAGTACTTTATATATTCTGGATATCTGTTCTTTGAAGAGTATACGAATTACAATATATTTCCCAACTCTATGGCATTGTGTTCTTTTAAAAGCTGTTTTGTTTTTTTTTTTGTGAGGAAGATTAGCCCTGAGCTAACATCCGTTGCCAATCCTCCTCTTTTTGCTGAGGAAGATTGGCCCTGGGCTAACATCCGTGCCCATCTTCCTCTACTTTGTATGTGGGATGACTGCCACAGCACGGCTTTACAAGCTGTGCACATGTCCACGCCCGGGATCCAAACCTGCGTTCCCCGGGCACTGAAGCAGAGTGGGCAAATTTAACCACTACACCACCGGCCGGCCCCTTAAATGGTGTTTTTTGATGGACGTTTTTAATTTTAAATCAGTCAAATATCAATCATTTCCTTTATAGTGTTTTCTTATGAGGGTCTTGTTTAAGAAATCCCTACCATTGCTGACATTTTGTTATGTAAGATCAGTGTTAAAGTTCTTCTTTAAGTGTTTGGTACAACTTATAGGTGAAGCCATCCAGGACTTGGGTTTTCTCCCTGGAAAGGCTTTTAAATAACAGATTCAACTTCTTTAATAGTTATAGGACTACTGAATTTTCCTTCTTGTTGTGGTTTTGGTAAGTTGTACGTTTTCTATCAATTTATTTCATGCACATTTTAGTTATTCAAGGTGTCTTATTCTCTCTTTAATGACTATAATCATGATTCTTTTTCATTCCTAACATTGGTTAGTTTTGCCTATTTTGCCAATTGGTTAGTTTTTCTATGTCCTTGATCATTCTCACCCAGAGTTTAGCAATATCATTCTTTTTAAAAAATTAACTTATTGCTTTGTTAACTCTTTTTTTTTGCATGTTATATATTTCATGAATTTCTACTATTCTTTTCTTCCATTTATTTGAATTTATTTTGGTTTCTTGAGAAGAATGTTTAGCTAATTCACTTTTACCCTTTCTACTTTTCTAATATATGCATTTAAGGCTAGAAACTTCCCATTAAGTATGGCTTTAATCACATCCAAAAGGTTTTGATATTCATATTTTCATTTTCATTCAGTTCAAAATAATTTCTACTTTCTACTGGGTTATTGGGACGTACATTTTCTTAACTTCCAAATTTTGTAACTTTTGCTACCAATTTCTAGTTTAATTCTGCTGCAGAAAGCCTTCTTTATATGAGTTCAACTCTGAAATTTAATAGTTTCTTTATGGCTTAAGATATAGTCAACTTTGACAAATTCTCCATGTTCACCTAAAAATAACATATATTTTGCAGTTGTGGATTCAGTGGTCTATATAGGTCCATTAGATTAAGTTTGTTAATTGTGTTGCTCTAATCTTCTATATCCTTACTGATTTTTCGGAGGGGGAGGCTGTGTGATTTTTTCGGTAGGGGAGGGGGAACGACTGGCACTTTACCCTCTTGCCTGAAGGAACTAAAAAAATAGACAAAATATATAAAACAATGCCACTTAAGACACTGGACATCAGGCATTGAAGGACAGTAATCCTTGAGAGCAGAAGAAACAAAAGAAGTGAGCCTGACCACTGCCCCAGTTTACTGCCTGGAGAAAACTTACATGCCATAATGCAGGGGAGGGGAAACCCAGACACAGCCAGCAGTGTTCCAGAGCTGAATAGATGGAAGTGGGAGTCCAGGAAGGCAAGTGGCTAGAATTCAATCTTTCATAAACTTCCAGAAAACAAAGAGGGAACAAGTTCCAGTTCTTTCCACGAGTCCAGTTTAACATTAATACCAAAACCTAACGAGGGCGTTACACGAAAAGGAAATTATAGATGATCTCTCAAATCCAAAACAAAATAATGCAAAATGAACTTAGAGATATATTAAAATAACACATGACCAAGTGGGGTTTGTTCTAGCAAAGCAGAAGGTTAAGTGGGGGTGCAGGGGTATACAGGGAGGGATTAACATTAGGAAATCTATTAATTAATTCACCAAACTAACAGATAAAATGAAAAAATCCTATACTCTCAATAGATTCAACAAGAGCATTTGACAAAATTCAACATCATAAATCCATATAGCAAACTATAAATAAAAGGGAACGTCCTTAGACTAAAAAAATACCTACAAAAATCCTAAGGCAATCATCACATGCTCAATGGTGAAATTGGAAAGTTTTCCCCCTGAAATCAGGAACAAAGGAAGGAATCCACCCTGACCATTTCAACATTCTACTGGCATTTTGACCACTGCAGTAAGGCAAGAAAGAAAATGCAAAATGAATGGAAATAAATAAAAGTCATTATGAGCAGGTGATATGAGTATACAGAAAAATCCACAAGAATCTAGAAACTATTAGAATAAATGAATTGAGCAAGGTTGCTAGATACACGGTTACTATAAAACAACAGTATTTCAATATTCTAGCAACAAATAAAAAACAAAAGACTTAAAAACACACTTCACAAAAGAGAGTATCCAAATGGTCAATAATATTTGAAAAGATGCTTAGCAATGTTAGTCATTATGGAAATTAAAACCACAGTAAGATACCAGTACAACACACTCGCCAGAATGTCTGAAATGAGAAAAATGAAAAATATCAAGTTTGGAAAGGATATTGAGTGTCCTTTCTGTGAACACTTGGAAAAATAGGCTAACTAGGCTGCTGAAGAGGCCTCTGGGATGGCCAGTCCCTCATATCTTTATCAAACGCTTCTTGGGGGCAGTGAGAGGGGGCATTCTTGAGGTGTACTTATGAATCACATCCTTTAATTGTAAATTTTGGGTCCCCCAAATCAGACAAATATAGTAACAGGTATAAGTTTCCTAGGGCTGCCATAACAAATGACCAAAAATTGGGTGGCTTAAAACAACAGCCCAGAAGTCCAAATCAAAGTGTTGGCAGAGTGGCACCTCCTCTGGAGGCTCTAAGGAAGAATCTCGTCTCTTTCACTTCCTGGTGGGCTGTCGGCATTCTTCCACTTGTGGCTACATCTTTTTCACGTTGCCTCCTCCTCTACGTCTGTTATCTTCCTTTGCTTCTCTGAGAACCCTTGTGATGGCGTTCAGGGCCCACCTAGATAATCCAAAGCAATCTTCTCATCTCAGAATGCTTAACTTAATCATGTCTGCAAAGACCCTTTTCTCAAACACAGTAACATTTACAAGTTCCAGGGAGTAGGGCTTGATATTTTTGGGTAGCCATTATTCAACCTACCTCACTGTGTTTAATATTTTCTAAATAAAAGAATGAACTAGTGACATTGTGGAGGGAGATGGTCATGGGGAGGAATGGCCTGGGAAAACCTGGTGTGTTGGGAGGGGGTGTCCTGGGAGGAGGCAGAAGTCTTACCTACTCATGGGAGTAACATTCTCTGGGTGCAGAGGGGAGATTGGGAGGATTTTAGAAAGGAGTGCTAAAGCAGAATTTCCTCCTTCTTTGCCAGGGTTCTGGGACCTGATCTCATAAAAGAAATTGCTGCATTTACATACACTTCCTAAGAAGTGGGCAATAGGTGTGCTGAGGCAGACCCAGCTAGCTGCCCATTCAATATCCATTCTTCCCTTCTTCATGGAAAAGAATCCCACTTTTATTCAGGGCCATCAATTACTCAGCAAAAGAAGTTCATTTCCCAGGTTTCCTCGCAGCCACTGGTCATGTGACACAGTTCTGATTAGTGGAACATAAGCAGAAATATTCAAGTGGAGCTTCTGGGAAAGCTGTTGTTTTGCTAATAAAAACGGACACACATTTGCACCCTTCCCTCTAAGTCCTTCCTTTGTGAAACACTGAGGTGATACCCCAAGGTGGAAATGTCAGGGCCCTGAGTCCTTGATAGCATTGTGGAGTCATCTTACAAGCCCTGGACAGGGCCGTAGACTTTTCTAAGACAAAAACAGGTCCCAGGGGGATTTAAGCCACTGTTATTTGGTTTATAATCAAATACATTTTTTAAAAACTAAACAATAGCTAGGTGTTTTACAGATACTAGAAAGTCAACAATAAATGGACCATTCAAATTCTCTGTAGACTTAAAAAATAAGGCCTTCCCACCAACACACGTCCCAGACTGGCCCTCTTGAGTGACTGGGAGTAATTATTTTGTCTGCTTCCATACATTTGCAATAAAGTGCAGAGAAGGTTAGTGTAGATTCTTTATTGATTCCACCAATGTATTAGTAGATATGCTAATAATAAATGGTACTTTTACATTCTCTTAACCAAAAATATACCAAATATTTACAATCAGTAAAAATACAAAAAGCATACAGAGGCAGTCTTTCTAAAAGACATAAGTTTAAGAGGTATCAAAAAATAGGAGACAAACATTGCTTGTTACAGGATACTTTACAATCACTGAATTGTGCAGTATAATTGCTATTTGATTATTATGACTGTGCAGTTTTGTTTTTGTCTTTTGCTGATAAGCTCACATTTCAATTTTTTAAAAATCAAGTACAACTGCAGTCTGTGTATCAAAAATAAAGCAGCATTAAAAAAGCCCAACAAAAGCTAAAGATGAACTGGGATTCAAGTTTAAATTTGAAAATGTACTGTGACACTTTTCTGAAGATTTATCCCTTTGTTCTAGCATTTAAGGTAATGCTAAAGGGATATATATCTACTTTAATATCACATTTTTAGAAACTCAAAATATATTAGAATAATCATTGTTTTAAATATACAAGGAAACTCTTTCTCCCCTTCTTTTTGTAGGGGAGAAACACTTTATAAAAATTAGGTTTCTTCTTGGAAATTCCCATGATTACTGCCACATTTCCAGCCTGGGAGAGATTCTCAAGGAGGTTATGCACATGATGACATTGTGACTTATCACCCTCATGAAAACCATTTAAATCTTTTTCTCCCCGAAGATCATATTGAAAGTAATCATTTGGAGGAAGTAAGAACCTATTTAATTACAATAAACTTTTATGGAAGCATATATTAGACTTACTAATTCTCTGAATCTTTCATTATGAAGAGATTGTTTTGTTGAAACTTATTATTTGGCAAAAGTTTGCACTGAGGATTTACTGCTTCAACAGTCCTGGCAGATTCAGAGTTGTGGTGGGATGCGGGCACTGGTCTCTTTGTTAAAGTTATAAATATATAAAATAAAAACAAAAACAAATGGGGAATTAAAATTGGAGCAAATACAGGTTAAGGCTTCTCTTGTTCTAGTCATGTGACAAAGTAAGAGAAGGCAGAAATGTACCCTAAATTAAAATATAAAAATCAAACTCCATGATTTTTTAAGGGATACATACATATCAAACTACAAAGCATTTGGCTTTAGTTCCTGATCAATGTGATCAGCTGATCCAAACACTCACAGTTCAAACCAGATGAAGACAGCTACAAGGTGCAAGCCCCAAATCACAAGCCTCCAACTCTCTGTGCAAGATATTACTGACACCATTAAGGACAAAGATGGGTAAGGCTCCCATTTGGTTTGAAAGACCTGCAAATAAATAGATACTGTGCAAACAGCACATTTTTCTCAGGTAATGGATATAAAATGGTGAGAATAAATACCCAAACTTGATAAAAAGAGGGTTATAGCAAAAATATCTTTCATTTTCTTTGTTTTGCTCTGGACATAAAAACAATATTGTGTAAATCAGTGAAGGAAAAATTTGTGATCAGAGGACCTCTGTTTATAGGTCAAATCACTACAGTGTGATTTTCAAACCAGGATTTCTGATCCAGGCTACTTTTCATTGCAATGGACCAAGAAAGCCACGCAGCCAAGCAGCCTCATTCTAACGTACCTGGGGTTAATTTCTAAGGCTTAAGTTTCACATTAACGCTTTTTGCCCATGGGGATTTTTCAGACATGCTATCTTTCCCAAAGAGAAGAGACAATCATTTTGATGGAAAAGATGGACTACTTCCATTTACCACTTGGAACTGATTTATGATTTTAAAATGAAGGGGACAGGCAGAAAGAGAGAGAGAGGGAAGAGATAGCGAGGAAAAAATGAGAACAAACTCTTGAAAAGGAACCAACTAAATCCTGTAAATTGACATATGGACAACCACTCAGAAGTAAACCCATTTTGGCTCCAAGTTGATCTGGGTAGTGCACATTAATGGCTTTGGCTTTTTTTTTTGGTAGTCACAGAAGTTTATTAAACTCTCACTTGCCTTTACACTAAAAAACAAATGAAAAAATTTCAACTTAGGATATAGAAAACATTTAATTTGTAAAAATGTGGAAAGTCTAGTTTATCCAGTAAACAGTCACTGAAATTTTAATTAAACACTTAAGGGCACCATGTCCAACAGGCTGTTAGAAGTACACATCTCCTTTCTCTCAAGGGCTAAAACTGAGAACCAAGAGATAATTATTTCCATAATTCTAGCTCCTCTTTCCCCATAAAATTTTCAATCAGTTACACATCTAGGTGGGCTAATGAGCTTTACTGTAGGCGGCTGTCAGCTGCAGGATTTATCAAGATGGAACACAGCCTCGTGCTCTGAGATGAGGGAAGGGGGATTGCAGAACACTGCAAAAAGCTAAATTCATCTTCATGATTACACCACCAATGATTACACTTCCTTTAAAAAAAAAGAACTCTATATTTGAATTGTGAAAAATTTTACTTTTGGGTTTCTACAGAGTAGAACTCTCTGGAACCCATTCTCTATTTACTGAATTTATACTTTTAGTTCCAGTTAGATGCAGCATGACTTTCACTTCAGAAAGAATTGGTATACATGTTATTTAACACGAAAATTTAGTTCTTTGGAAATTCCCCATCATAGCTGCCTTCTTTCCCAAAGGACTAATAAGAAACCCTGTGGCAGCTTCATTTGGCCTTCCAAATCACAACCAGCAGATGGCAGTATTTTTCCTTCCTAACACCTCACCCACAGGGCTTCCTATTCCACTCAAACTGAGACCCTACATTGCACTGGTGCTACAGATCAAGTTACATATCTCTGCACAGATCAAGCATATCATCCTGTAAAGATGACTTCTATTTGGTCAGACCAGAGACAGCATTAAGGCCTCAAACATAAACATCAGCTAACAAGAGCTCCCAAATACAAACAAAACCACAAAACTTCAAATAATAAATTACTGTTCAAATATATAAGAATATCCTTGGTATTGGCAGACATTTTGAATTTGTCCCTTAGCTCAAGCTATGGCTTAGAAATACTACTACTACTACCTGAAAAATAACTTGTTAAAGAAAATCTATACTGATATACATAGGGAGGACTCTGAGTTTGAATTTGTTCTAGTAACTGTGGTCCCAAGGCAGGTCTGGTGTGCAAAGTGAAGACTGGTATCCAGGCACAACATCCATAGCTGAGGAAACTATGCATCTGCAGGGATTAAATGAAAGGAAGTATGATTCAGGGCTATCACATTGCTCAGAGTACAGGGAATGAAACCACTTGGTTAGTAGCAGCAGTGAGCTGTTTGTTGGCAATGGCCTGCAGAATCATGAGGTGGTTCTAAAAGCCCACTCCTTCTTCCATGACTTTCAGTAAACTTCATATAGGTCATCCAAAGGCTAGACTGCTGAAACCTGTTCATTTTCTGAAAATAATAAAAACACAATTAAGTGGTAGATCAACATACCAATGAAGATCAACTAACAATCTAATTATCTGTTTACAAAATTAGTCAATTTCAACAAAGAAATCCTCTCAAATATCCCATTCAAGTCCAGATTTTATTGTAATGACATTTATGAGTTCTGATCACATTGAAGACTGACAATAAATAGGAATATCATAACTGCTTTTTAGTCACTTTATTATTCTATTGTTTAAATGGATAAAATTTCTTAAAGCAAACCATTTTTTAAACTATTGCCATAGCTACAAAGTCAGTCAAGAGTTTTGCTAACAGAGGAACTACATCAACAGCAGATTTCAGATAATTTGGTATTTTGATACTTGCAGTTACAAGTTTCCATGCATTAATATAAAATACAACTCCACTGATGTCAAGTGCCTTCAATCAAAATCATCCTATTAGACTGAGATGCTATCTATCAAATATGAGAATACTCCATTTGACCCAGAAGGAGGGTACTGGGCACACAGAAACAGCTTGCCCTCTCCATTTAAAAAACATACCATCATATTTAGGGATTTCCTTTTTTTTTTTTTTAATGGAGATTTCTAAAGCAGTTAAAGCAAATATTACTAATTATGTAAAATAAAGACCACTTAATGTGCTCAGCAATTCATTTAAGAGCCATTAAAGTAGTTTGTCAACATACCATCTGCTTCGCTCTCTACGTCAGTCACATCTGCTACTTTAGGATGGGATGGCTGCAAATTATGCCTCTGAAGCTGAGTTACAATCTTCGATGGAACACAGGCCACAGGGTTGCTACTGAGAGAAGCTGGTGGCAATCTAGAGAGGCTGTTATGCATCATCTTTGACCTCTGCACTGCCACACTATAATCTGGAGGTTTTAGGTGTAGGTGGGTTCCTTCCTTTAGGTCTGCTAAAGAAATCCCCATGTATCCGGGAGGAGTGGGAGGTGGCTCCCTATACCTGTTCTCCTTCTTGGGTGAGGTGACACAGTACACTGGCATGAAAAATAAGCAATGTAAATGTTAATACAAATATAAGAAATGATAAAAAAACTATTCTGAAACTTATTACAATGACAAAACAGAACTTAAAAATAGACAAAATGAATATATTTGAATACAATGACAGATTAAAAACATTTTTAAAAGTTTAATAAACAATATTTAAACCCATTTTTAAAATACATAAATTACATTAGGTTTTATAGACATTAAATAAAATAAGAGAGAGACGAAGGAGATGACACTGATGGACAAGCTTCTTTCTGCAGTTCAGCCCTCACATCACAGAAGGGCATTGCAAACTCCTCAAGGAACACCGGCCCCAAAGATTACTGAGTCAGAAACATTTAAGAGTTTACCCTAAACATCTACCCTCTGTTGACTGGGAGAATTTTGTAGAAATGACGTTTGGGACCTCTATTTAAGGGCTGTTTTACTCTCTCCCTGAGATATGAACCACTGTTTTATGGCACTTCTGGTTATACTAAGTTGTCAGTCCTGGCACATAAACAACCTTAACTTTCCTAGTACAGAGGAACCAATTCCTTCAAGGACCTTACTTCTAACTTTTGCTCTGTGATTAAGTAAAGAAGAGAAAAAACATAATTTTGGGAAATCCATCTTAAAATTAAGTTTCTCTGGTTTTCAGTGGACACTAAAAATAATGGCAATTTAAAATCCTTTTCTCTAAGTCTGTAAACCCTAGGACTAAGGCAAAGCTTCAAAAAGCATCAGAAACAGGTTAAAGAGGAAGTTCCATAAAATTAAGACCAATCCATAGGACTCAGGACGAATGGCTCTGAATATGTTGATCATGTAAGTGACTTTTAAAACACAAACACTACCTATATACAAGCAGAATAAATTATAAAGAACCATTAAATAATTCTAACATTAACTCTCCCTTTAGAGGATCAAGTTTGTCCACAGTGAAATTTCTACAATTCTATCAGTAAAATTTGCATGTAGTATCAAGGTCAGAAAGGATTTCCATTCCCATCTGAGGATGATTGTGTGAGAAGGATGGGGTGGGAAGGGAGTGGAGAGCTTGTCAAGAGAAGTAAGACAAGAATAAAGAATGTAAATGATTTGCCCAGAGTCATCTAGAAATGAAAGAAATGAATGATTTTTAAAAATCTATTTTCCCAAACAGGCAAGAGAAAGATCTTATATCCTTGCACACACATGCTTATATATCCATACTGTGGTTACCTACAAGGCTTTAATGAAAAATCCTTGGGAAAAAAAATGAATGAGCTAAAAACTCAATCTATAATGCAACTTGACAAGTAAAAAATAAATGTGCTACAAATACGCTGTAGATGTGCTATAAAAACAGCACATCTTTCACATTTTTAGTAATTTAAATTGACTATAGTAATATAAATTGCTATAGAAGTAAGAGTTGATTCAAAGTACAGTCATTCCACGTAAGCAGAAAAGCAGGGGCTATTACACCCAAGCATTTACATAGTTCAAGGAAGAAATGAAAAAAAAAGTATTTGATGGCTAAATACTAAAAGAATACACTAAGAAAACTGTGTGTGGTTAGAATGGAATCCACAAACAGGAGTTGGCACACTCATATATATGTGCCAGGAGGGAATACTGAAAAGTGTTTTGGATTTCTTTATCACGTTTTTTTCTCACTCTTACCTAAAAGTTATATGAGATTCAAAGTTTCTACCCTGTATGCATAGCAATTGTGGTCCAATTTATGAGGTGACAAAGAGAATAATTCCTTTATTACTAATGCATAGTAATGCAATGATATTTCCTCAATGAAACCAAAAATCTCCAGAACAAAACAAGAAAAACAAACCTGTCCCCTTAATTAAATATCTTCATACCAGCCTTTTCATTTTAATAGGACAGAAAACCTGCCCCAAACCCCTTGAGATATCATGAACATTTTGAAAATACTTTACTTGTGGAGGGAGGAAAGAGAGATTGGAGTGAGAGAAGGGATTTTTGCAAGAATAAAATTCTGAGCCAAAATATCCCAATGCCATTTTTTACTACTTACTATCTAAATGCCACAGATAAGACAAAGAACACACAACTTACCAATCAAGCCCTTTTCCGTACTTGAAGTAATGGTTTTATAAACTGAGTCAGTGCCATCCTTGGGGTCCAAGCCTTCAGATGACTCAACTGGGTTGCTCTCCAACACTCTCCGTTTAACTGTCCCATAGTTTGGTTCATACATGTCAGACAGAGAACTGGAGGAGGCCCAACTCTGTCTCATCTGATTAGTCTCTAGGCTTCCTTTACACTGACCACAAGTTCTAGAGCAGCCTTTAGGACAGGAATAGGGCTCACAGTCAGTGGGCTCGATTTCAGCAATGGGGCCATCCAAATGGGTATGTCTATAAGGGTTCAAAAAATCCCAGCCTTTTGGGTTTGGAAGGCTTTGGAAATTGTCATGGGAGCTGCTTGAACAGGAAGTCCAACTTCCACGACCACTATCAGCTGCTTCTATAATGATATGCTCATGAGAAATCTCTTCATTGCTCATGGAAGATGAGACAGCTAAACTCTTGACTAGAGATGGCTTTGAGAGTGTCCACCTAAAATTGGAGATACACAATTAAGTAATTTCCTGGCTTAACGGAAAAATTTTCTTCTGTTCACTGCAAGTATTACTGCCTACCAGAGACTATAGAACATGCATCACAACAAGTGTTCGTGCCAAAACAACCCTGTGAAAAAATGACACTATAATCAATCATCACTAAACTTACACTGACATTAATGTTAATACTTAGCTAGAAATACACAATGAAGAAGCTCAAATACTTAGAGCTTAGTTACCTTAGAATTTTTCTTGAATTGATGTTAAATAAAAATGAAAGATGAGGTTTGAAATGAATAATATTAAATATATATTTTCATTCTCGGTCAACATAATGCTAGATTCTCTCCATGCATACAGAATTAAGAATTCCCAACTAGAGGAACCATATTTTATTTTTCAATGTACCTCTGAGGTTAGCCTCGTACCAAGCCAAGTAAAGAGCAACTTCCCCAACTACCTACTGTTAAATGAACTTTATCATTTATAGCAGGGATCCCCAAACTATCGCTCCTGGGCCAAATCCAACCAACAATCTGTTTTTATATGGTCTGGAGCAAAGCATGGTTTTTACATTTTTAAAGGGTTGACCAAAACAAAACAAATATTTTTGAGACAGAGACCAAATGTAGCCTGCAAAGCCTAAAATTTATTATCAGGCCCTTTACCAAAAAAACAAAAAATGTTTGTGAACTCTTGATTTATAGTAATAGAGCAGGGGTCAGCAAATTAGAACCTAAGGCCAAATCCAGCCCTCTGCCCGTTTTTGGTAAATAAAGTTTTTGACTGGGACACAGCCTGCCCATTTATTTACATTTTATCTAAGGCTGTTTAGGCGCAACAATGGCAGGGTTGAGCAATTGCGACAGAGATCGTATGGTCTGCAAAATCTAAAATATTTACCATCTGACTTTTACAGAAAAAAGTTTGCTGACCCGTGGGCTAGAGAATCATAGTTTAGAAACCCTTACAAATATGATAATAATACTTTATAATATCTTAAAATTTTCATATTAAAGCACATCAGATTTAACATAAAGTATACCGGATTTAAAAATAATTATCAGTTTAAAATCAACTTTCTCAAAATTTCCATTTTGCTTGATTCTAAATAAAAATTTAGAATTAACTTTTATTAAAAATTGATTTTTGCTAGACGATAATTCTTACTCCTCAAATCATACTTTCAGAGAATAAAGATTAAGTAATGGTCCCACTCACCCAATCTGTCTACAAGGTGTACAACACTGGGGGGACTTTCCATTACACAATCTTTTTGAGGAATCTCTAACCTAACCTCCCCCATATCAACAGCAGCTTCACTTTGAGTTCTTACTGATTGAAAAGATACATGATGATAGAAAATTACTTGAATTCAGTAACACTTTAAAAATGAGCACCCATACATCTTTCACAATAGTACTTATTTGCATATTCAGTACAGAGAATATATGCTTAGCTCTCGTATTCTTTTATGGATTCCCTTGCAACAACCTCTATGGGGGTGGGCAGTCTAAGGTCAAGCTGAGGAGCACTGCTTGCAGTGGCCAGTCTGCTTGGGTTTTGTGATATGAACATAGGCAAGGATGTTTACCCAGGGCCAAGATGACTATGGTCTCCTATTCCTGAAGAGTGCTCTGCCTTTTCCAATGCCCCAGTGGATTCAGGAACTGCCACAGCCTGGGAAAAACACCGTTCATCCTGTAGAGCTGCAGACATGGAGTCAACAGAACAATTGCTCACAATGCTGGACCGTGAAGAAATCTCGCTATGGCTGGAGTCAGATAAGTTGTCAGATTTAGCTGACGGTATAAGTGTATAACCTGAACGAGAGAAGACAAGTGATCAAACTACAAAACAAGGAAACAGGTCGGGGTATGTGTTCAGGAAAAGGGCAAAGAAAAACATAAAAAGAACAAAAGACAAAATGAATAGCAATCTCAGTTTCCATCTATGTAGATAAAATTGTGCCAATTTTCTATACACACTCCCCTATACATTCATTCACCTACCTACCCATATCACACCAATCTAACTACAAATTCAAGAAATAAAGTCAAAATCCAGTATTACTGGGAAAACTAGTCCAAAGGGGTATCTGCTCCAGACTCTCACACAGCTACAAGCATTAAATAAAACAAGAAGGTATTAAACATATTACAAAACATTAAAAAGTAGACATCTTGAGTTTCACTACTTCTTTTTAACCCTATGTTCCCTTCTTTGATTCACATAAATATTTCATGACCTGACCTGAGCATTCAAAATGCCACCTTGAGATGGGGATGGGGGCAGGGAGTCAGAATTCAAGGGAAAGAACTATATTTTTGCCTTTTCAAACTATACTTACTCCAGATATTCTGCTTATATCACCTAAGAACTCTTTGCCCCAAGGTGAAAGCCAATGTTTTAGCATTTTAAAATAAATTGTTTTAGATTTGGATTTAATTTTATACCTAGCTTCCTTTTTCTTTACCAGCTTGGTAGAATATTACATCAAATAGCTGAACTCACAGATTTATAAGAATGTGTTCTGAAAAAAACAGCATCTACCTGTTTTAAATTGTTCCATAACTTACTGTACAGCAGATAGAACTAGAGAGATTTTCTTTTGCATTCTTTGGAATGAAGGGGTGGAGAGGGAGTGAGGTGGAAGCATCCAAAAACAAATCTGCAGCATGACAGTTAAATGTACATAATAGTCTGTTTTGATAATTGTTAGAAAAGTGACCAAACTTCTTTTGTTTAGAAATAAAAGAAAATGCCATAGTAATCCCAACAAGCAGAAGGTCTCAAAGAAGCAATTATCTTCTTGTTCACCAAAAGAATGAGCTTCGATAGGTACATCAATCCCCAGAAATCTCATTAAGAAGAACTATAGGCTTTATATTCACATACAACTCAAGCCATTAAAGAAAAAATTTGTTGAACAATAACCTTATTTAGTTTCATTAACTATTTCTAAGAGAAAAATTAAGACCCAGAAAACGTGTGATTTATTTTTGGCTTATGGGGCCAGGCACAAGACAAGCCAGTCCCTTGACTCCTACCCCAGTTCCCTGATCTTGTGGTCACTGCTATTTCTCATGCCGTTCATAAACTAATTGGTAAGCTTTCAAGAAGACTAAGAAAATGGATGCGGTAAATAAATTTAAAAAATTAATAAAATAAAAAATTCTTCCTCAAAAGAAAAAAATCATTGCTCTTTTATCCAGGGGATACAGTTTCTTCACCACTTTAAAAATAATATCATCCCTATGTCTGTTAGGTCAGTATTTCTCAAATAAAAAAATCAATTTTAAGAATCACCTGGAAAACTTATTAAAATACACATTCTTGGGCCCATTTCAGGCAATTCAAATTTATGAGATCTGCAGTTGGACACAGTAACCCTACTTTTTTACCAAGTTTCTCAGATGATTTTGAACCTGCTATGTCAGACTATCTCCTCCTCCTCTGATCATAGATACACGAAAAGGGGGTGATATAAAAAGTGTATGTGGACACGATGTCGTTTTTTGCCTCCAAACACTTCTTTTTCCTTTAGTTTGTAAAGCAGTGCAGTAATAAGATAGCAATAAAATTCTCTGAGGCAAAAGTCCTGATCAGCTTGTTATTGGGGGTTTTAATGTAAAAACTGGTTCCTAAAAATCCTCCTCTCCTTGTTTCACTCACAGACCCGGCTGTTATCGGAGTAGGAAAAAAAAAGCCAACTACAGAAAGCAAGAGTATAAGGTTTACTAACATTAGTAAAATAACATTGTACAAATAAGGCACTTTAAATCAATATGATTTTGTTGCTAGAGGACCTGCAACACTAATCATAAAATGCTTATAAATTGTATTTTACTAAGTTGTTCGTCTAAGCTTTGACAAATGACTTAATTTAAGCTATATTTACATTAATAAATGAAAACAAATTTAACACTAAAATTAAGTAAGGAACTTCAGAGTGTCTTTCTCCTCTTAGACTTGAATCGCGCATAGAAGCAGTTTAAAGTGTTACTGTTGCCTCGGCTATTTGAATTGAAGATGTCACTCCCTTTCTCATCTTTGATGTTGCTTCCAACATCCTTCACTTTCTCACAGCTTTCTGTAGCTTGATTGTGATCTGCGTCCTCTTTTTTGCTGTTGGCTAGTCTCTCCCTTGAAAGAGTTCTTTCCCTAAATCTTCTAAACGGGGATGTCATTCTTTTTCTGGCTGCGTTCTCACAACTTGTCCTGTCTCTATTCTCCTCAGTGGCCTTCTTGGTCCTGTCTGTTCTTTTGGCTGTGCTCCTGGTAATCTGAAGGATTTTCTTTTGCAAGTAAACCCCACCTATTCCGGGGCAGGTCTGGCCACTGATCTTGGTGCTGGACTCACGGGGAGGGGATGAGGAAGACCCTGAGAGGCGCAGCAGGATGCTGTGATCAGATATGATACTGCCAACTGGAGGGAGAGATGCAAAAACCCTGTCACGGTCAATTAATTCTTTCCAATTAATCACAATTAGCCTGGCTTATATAACATTTCACTATTAAAAAATTCCAACATCTTGACAATATCTAAAAAATTAATATCTAACAACATATTTTTTAATACATGGAGAGTCTACTATATAGCATAAACATAGCAGTCACTGCAAGACAGAACACAGGGAAAGATTACCTTAATCAGAATAAATTGGTAATAAAAAACTGCTGAAAGTAAGCCAAGGTGGTAAAATCACAAGGAAAAATATGACAAGAGTATCAGATAACCAGAATTACTTGGCAAAAGTAACTATGTCTAGAATTTTCAGGCAGATTCTACTACGAAAAGCTTAGTAAAAATGTCCAGATAGGACATATAACTAGTATATACAATAGATGTATTTATAAAGCACAAATTCTGATCCTGTTATACTTCTGGTGGAGAGTTGGGCTTCCTTAAGCACTGGGGAAGATAAAGATTAAGGCTGCTTGACTTCTCACTTTTTAAAAGTTCTTACTTGTTTAAATTCTCCTTGTGAAAAACATGAAGATAGGCTTATTTTCTTAATTGTCAGAAAACAGAATTCCAAAGTTTAGCAAGAACTGAGAACAGATACTAACACCGTACTCTTAGTTTAATGACAGTTTTGTTCAATCACGGACAACTCACAAAAACCAAAGAGAAATATAACATTCAGTTGGGGTTTTGATAGAACATATGTAAGAACAATTTGAAAGAGTTTTGAAGAAAATAATTTTTTCAGGTTTCTATCTATCTATCTATACAGATAGTGAAGAGATGAAACAGATCTGTGTGCCTCACAAAATCATGTATGAGCTACATACGACAGGATCGGAAACCTGTGTTTTATAAACATACCTCTTATACGTACTGTTTATATGTCCTATTTGATTTTTACTAAGCTTTTCTTAGTGAAATCTGAATGAAAATTCTAGCCAGTCTCAGCTATGTGAAGGGGGGAAGGTCAGGTCAGCAATGGAGCTATGATGCTCTGGGATGGCAGCAGGAAAAAAGAAGAGACACTTCAATTTACTAAACTCTTACTGTGTATCACACTTTAGAAATATTATTTCACTTAATCCTTATATGAGGCCCCTAAAATAGGTGGTCTTTTTCCCATCTGACAGGAAACCTGACCTTATAGATCAGTTGGTTTAGTGGGGGACAGAGTCAGGATTCAAATTCAGATCTGCCATCACTATACCACATCACTGCCACACAGGTGGCAAAAATAATAGACCTCAAAAGTGAGATGAAACTTAGAACATGGAAGCTGAGGAAAGCTCTGAAAGCTTGTTCTTCCTGCTAGAATTCATAAGCTTGTCTTCCCTCTGACCATGTACCACCTGGTACTGTGATTATTTAAAGATATAATTTTTTTACATCTGTGAAGACAATGCCAGGACTAAGGAGACTTTTTTGCCAAGGTATACACAGAGTGTGGAGGGGTCAATGTAAGAAATACATCCACCATTTAAAATGCTACATGTGAGGCTAACATAAAATGGCATCTACATGCACACGGCCCAGGCTAGTCAAGAAAAGAAAAGCTTCAGTCTAAATTATGAAAACATATGTCAATGAACAAGAGCAATTTCAGATTTTTTTACCTCAAGGGGTTCTATATTAAGTATATATGTAAAAATCCATAAAGATATAGGTTAATTTAAATCTTGATTACTAAAAAGGTAATAATACTCTATTACTAAAGAAAGGAATATATCAACCTAAATATTTGTTTCTTTTCCTAAATCTTGTAGTTGGTTAAAAACAATTTCTGGTAGAAATTCTTATTTTCAAGTACTCCATAGAAATGTTTAAATACTTGGAAATTTGAATAACAACTTCAAGAATCTGCACAGAACAACCGTGACTTCTGCATTCTTATCTATGCTTGTCCTCTATCAAAGAAGGACCACATTTTGAATATAGGAGTCCTAGCTGTCTGATGCATAATACCTGGAAAGCATCTGAATAATTCAATCCAAAATATGAAAGTTCAAAAAGTATTAGGAGTTAACGCTTTTCTTCCCACTTTCTATTATTACCATAGATTAAAAAGCGAAATATATGCCACAAAGTATCGTTTGGTGTAACAAAAACTAGTTTGAACTGTTCCATCTTACCTTTGCGAGGCGAACCTTGAGGAGATGCAGGAGGACTAGAATGTAAGGATGATGCCACAGAAATAGTGTCTTCTGTATGTTTCTTACCACTTATTTCTTCCATTGTTCCTAAAACTTTCTGAGGTAAACTGGTACCTAAAAATAAAACCAAAGAAGCAAATAAGCATCACTTCACAATTAAAATGTGTGTAGTTGCCTAAATTACTACATAACTAAAGCCATGATGCACAATGGCTAGTGTAGTCAACTGAAATGTGTAAATGACAAACGGGGACTAAATGACTGGGTAATGGCATACAGAGATTCTCACCTCTAGGTTATTTGTTCAAATTCAGCCAGTCAGCATGGACCAGACTATAATAGTTCTTTTTTGTTTGTTTGTTTTGTGGCATAAGGGAAATCAATTTAACAGTGAGTACAGCATCCCACCCCCCAAATTGACACACTTGCTGGAAGTCTTAATGGAGTAGGCATGGATTCAAGCTCTTCCCTCCCCTCTAGAGGTGGCCTCTCCAAGTCAGGGTGAGGCATGTGGCAGGGGCAGTGTGGGGATGTTGGCACTGTCACTACCTGTGGTGCATCTGTGCTGGGGGTATACAGAAGAGGCTGCAGGGCTGCCAGTCCAGCCCTTTTCAAGAGCACTAAATTCACACTACAGGAGAGAAGTAGACAACAGAAAGAATCATGAATTTATAGAAAAATAGTATGGAGCCCACTGGAAACATTCCTGCAGAGTTCTATCATTACTCTTGTCCAACAGCTGGTCCTGTTCAGTGTAGGTCAAACTTAGCAATGGTTTCAATATACTGACATTTTTACCTACATTTCTAAGAAATGTCAAAGAGCTAATGACGTAGTTCTTAACCAGTAATATAAGCCCAACTTTGATGAGGATTTAGCATAGTAACAAGCAGCCCTTTGACACTGAAAAAATTTAAATCACAGTATACTCACACTACTCTTAAGTGTCATTTTAATATAAATATATTTATCATAGAAATAACCACCTTACAACAAGAGGGAAGAGGGCTACCAGGTACAAGTAATAGTGCCTCTCAGGTGATGACATCTAAGTAAGAAAGCAGAGCTAGACTCATACCCTTTTTCACTCCTACCAGCAAATTGATCAACTTCACCATTTTGCATCTAATTCTCTCTTCATTTCCAAGCCAGCAAACTAGTTCAGGCTCTGAGCAAATTCCAGTTAATTGTTACATCAGCTTTCCATTCAGACTTTCTATCTCCAGTCTCACTGCCCTCCCTACTATAGTTCTTCCCCAACATAAACTGGACCATAACCTTCCCTTGCTCAAATCTCTTCAAGAGCTACTCGCTGACAACTTTCGTTTAGCATGCTATGTTACAATTTTGATGACTTCACTTCTCTTCATCCTGGGAGGCTGTTTAGTACAGTGGTTAAAAGTAAGGACTTTAAAGCCAGTTAGCCTGGGCTCCATTCCCAGCTCCATCGCTTACTGGTAAGTTAGTTAGACCCTCTATGCTTCCTCTGGAGAATGACAATATTACCTATTCTTGTAGGGCTATTATGAAGATTAAATAAATATAATATAAAAAGTTAGTAAAGCACTTAGACCTGTGTCTGGCACTAAGTAAGTGCTCTGTAAGTGTTAGCTTTAATTATTATTGTCTCTCAACACTCTTCCTGCAGCTTTGCACGCACTCAAAGGCAGCAAACTGCCTGTAGCTCCTTGCAGATACCAAGCTCTTCCTCTTCCTGAAGCAACTTCTCTGGAAGCTTTGCCTAATTACCCCCTTCCTAATCAACCTCTATTAGGAGTTATCTCCAAAAAGTCTTCTCTGAAGCTCTACCTTACCTCTGCCTGCCCTAAAAGCTCTCTCTTTTTTATGTTCTGTACACACCCCTAGTATAACAGCAAACACATTATACTGAAGTAATCAGTTTGTGTGTCTATATCACCAGACTGAAAATCTGGTAAGGGAGGGGGCATTTCTTATTCAGCTTCGGATCTCAAAACAAAATCAAATTAAATTCACAAAGTTCTACTGAATACGTCCTATGTATAATGTATGGGCTAAGTAGTAATGCTAGAAACCAAATCTAATCTAGCTTCCTATCTGAAAGCTAAAATAGTGATACTGTTAAAACAACAAATAAAAGTAATTTAGATAATGTCCACATGGCCTAAAAGAAGAAAAAAAGAACAGTATATATTTTATATACTTTACACTCTCTTCTCGTCTCTCAACTAGGTTTTCAGAAGTGGTCATTAATGAAAAACCAACCTAAGAGTCATTTTCAGAATGAGCAACTTCATCCTCGTAAGTTGCATTTGCATTACATAATTGATTATACGCACCTATGAATGCAGTAAGCCTTTCGTACCCAAGTGTATTGCTGCAAGTTTTCTGTTGATATGATTATAGAAATTCCAACATCAGCATTTAAAATACGTATGCTGTCATCAAATATCAACAGTCAAAATGAAAAAATTTTTGATTCATGAGTGATGATTATATTACATAAACTATAATGGCTGATCTCCTGAATATTTCTATTTGTAACCATTTTTCATTCTAACTCCCCTGGAAATTTCAATTAAATGAGAGTAATATTAATTGTGAATACTCACTCAATGTGGCAGGGTCTTTTGCTTGTCCCTTCTTCCTGATGGGGTGCAAATTAACAGCTGGCACCTGAAGCACCTGGCTTACTCTGTGGGGCTGATGCAAATGGGCTTTAGCTGCTTGGCCAGCTGACCTTGTAGGCACTGGAGACATTTCTGATGATTTGGCTGATCTTTTCTCACTTAAGTTCTTGGTCACTGATAGAAGAGAGTAAGAAATATGTAATTCTGTACTTTTTAGGCAAAGTTATTATCACTGACAATAATAAATGGTTGCATTACAGCCAGCTATTTTTCACACAAAAAAATAAACTAGATTAATTTTCCTAAAAATAATTTCATATAAGTATTATAAAACGTTATTTTAAAATTTTTGTAGAATTGTTAATTTTACTTCCTAAATACTTTTTGAATCCAATAACTGAATTAGCTCTGTCTCCACCATCACCCTGAAGGCCAAGTTAACATTCTCTCATCTATACTACTGAAATACTCCCTCACTGTATCAAAGTTTGTACACCTTTAAGCCGTTCTCCATACAACAACAGAGTGACTCTTCCAACATGAAAATCTGATCATATCACTTTCCTTCTCCAAATGTGCTCCACAAACCTTTAGATGACTTGCCACTGCTCTCAGAATAAAGATCCAAATCCCTAAAAAAATGCCTATCAGGCCCTGCATGTTCTAGCATCGGCCTAGTATTAGCTTCTCTAATACCCCACACTCTGCGGCTACTAGATTAGATCTTGTTCTATGTTCTCAAGGCATCCTGTATCTTTCCTTCACACTACTGATAATTGTTTGTAACAATACAATTATCTGTGTGATTAACCAATTAATGTCTCTTCTCCCCACCAGGCTGTAACAACATGAGAGTAAGGATTGTATATCTTGTTCACTAATCTATTCCTATGTGTTCAGTAACTGATAGAAAACAGATGCTTAACAGTATTTGTTGAATGACTAAATTATTTCAACAGTTATACACAGGAATATTGTTTTATAAATTTATGGTTAGAATATTTGACAGCGAATGACAGAATTAAAAACCGAGAACTCTGATTTAAGAAACAAAAAGCTGCCTCTCTGGCATAAAAATCAATACTGTAGTCCAAAGGAAAGAACTTCTTCCTTCAGGTCGTGCTAATTCTTCAGTCAGTTATTCAGAGTAGTTTCAATGCAGGTCCAACCTCCGTACTCTGTGATGTATTTGTTTTAAACACCAAGATAAAAGCAAAATTAGCACGTTTAACCTGTCCCAGCACAGCCATAACAGTTAGCTAATACGCTTTTACTATGAGAGCGTAGAGAATATTTTGGGTGATAAAAATTAGGGAATATCTCAGAAAGTCAAAACACAGGGACGCCTGGGGTTAAGATGCAGTATGGCTCATCAACTGAATCTAAGATATTATCATCCTTTAATTAGAGCCATGAAACACATTTTCCCCTTTCTTTCAATACTCATCAATTCTCTACTGACATCTTATTTTAATAATTGCTGCAGTGCAAAGGAAAAAATCAAGAGACTACTTTAAACATAAAAAGCTTTCATAGGTGAGTGCCCAAACCCAAATATTTATTAGGAAGAACCAAATTCTGTAATCCTCAGCAATCAACTATTGTTTGGGCTTGGGATAGTCATTAAACATTTAAAAATCAATTATGCAATAGAAATCAAATAGATTCTCAAACCAAATGACAGGAATATGCATTGAATTAAATTTTCACAAAACTCAGTTTAAAAGAAGGACTCACAGGTTTTTCATTTTAAAGCAATATTAAATATGTAGGAAAGGACACCATTTAGCGTTATGAGAAAAGACAGAGATAAGTCTAGGGTAGGTGTGAGTAGGGTGTGTGTGTGTGTCTCTAGGGTAGGTATGAGTAGGGGGGTGTGTGTGTGTGTTTGTGTGTAGGGGAGAAAGTGGTGGAGGGAGGGAGGATGCAGAGGCAGGTATGTGGGTATCTTTCCCAGCCTCAAAATTGTGTTCCATCACCATAAGATGATAAAAGTCTATATTGAGTTACTAGGGAAAAAATAATTTTGATGATCATTCAAAGCAGGATCAGAGTGCTTTAATAAACTAAATATGTGTATGGCTTTGAACTTTAAAACGTGAATATATTTTAAAGATTCTACCCACTTTTTCAGTCTTTACTTTTGACATGTACTATTTTTACATGGCTGACACTATTCTTAACAGCCCACGTATAGTGAGAGATTTTCCTAGATACCTTCCAAGTTTATATACATTGATATATATATATTTTTTTTTGGTGAAGAAGCTTGGCCCTGAGCTAACATCTGTTGCCAATTCTCCTCTTTTTGCTGAGGAAGATTGGCCCTGGGCTAACATCCATGCCCATCTTCCTCTACTTTATATGTGGGATGCCTGCCACAGCATGGCCTGATAAGCGGTGTGTAGGCCCACACTTGGGATCCAAACCCGCGAACGCTGGGCCACCAAAGCGGAGCGCACAAACTCAACCACTACACCACTGGCTGGCCCCCTACATTGATTATTTTTTAAAAAATTATTGTATTGAGGTCATATTGGCTTATAACACTGAGTAAATTTCAGGTGTAGATTATATTTCAGCTCTGTACAGACTGCATTGTGTTCACCATCAATATGCTAGTTTTCTTCCATCACCATACCTATGTGCCCCTTTACCCCTTTTGCCCTCCCTCCATATATTGATTATTTTTAATGACCATGTACCATTCCTCGTATTGGTAAGGAAACAGTGTACCTAACTATTCTCTAGCATTTTAGTATCTGCGTGATTTCTTTTCCACTGTAATACATATTGCAACATCTTTGTATAAGCAGATTTTATGGGTGCATTATCTCATTGAAGAAAAATCCCAATATTTCACACCTCACAGGTTGCTTCAAAAAGTAAATGGCAATGTTTATAAAGTGCTTAGCATGGTTGCTGGCATCTGGAAAGCTCTCAATAATTGATAGCATTTATTATTTAATTTCTTTCTCCTAATTTAATAGGTTTGATGTAGAAAGAATCACAGAGATAAAACAGACTCCCAATTCTTGCTCGAGTTTTACATTTGGGAAAACAGAGATCTAGGACAAAGAGAACCTTGCTCAAAAGGTAGTAAGAAAGACTCAAATTCTGTCTCCAACCTTCAGTAGGTGTTCTTTCCATCACATTCCATTCCTTTTCCTATGGGTAGAAGTATTCAAAATATTGTTTTTCTAACAACATTTACCCAATGGCTCATTATCCTATATTTTAAAATTCATTATCATATCTGAAATTTTTATATATTTGGTTGTATTTCCACTTTCTCTTTTCTACTCTGTTCACATACTTTTTCTATTACTATGTAATACCATACCATTTATCAATCTCAGGGTCAACCCATGATGATAACCATTTCCCCCTATCAATCAGGAACACAGAAATTCTGAACGTTCCCGCTCCTATATTCTGTCAATATTTTATCAAGTTTTATGCACCCTATTGGGATTTTTATTGGCATAACATTTAGTCATATAAACATATATATATATAAAATAACATTCACTTATAATGATTTTATTTATTTTTTTGGTGAGGAAGATTATCCCTGAGCTAACATCTGTGCCCATCTTCCTCTATTTTATATGTGGGATGCATGGCTTGATAAACGGTGAGTAGGTCCGAGCCCAGGATCTGAACCTGCGAACCCCAGGCTGCCAAAGCAGAGCATGCAAACTTAACCACTATGCCACCAGGCTGGCCCCCAATATTCACTCGTAATTCAATCACCTTTTTTGGTTGTTACAACAAACAGAGTATATTTTACCTTATTTAATTTCTGCTTTTACAACTCATGATTTCCCTTGACCTGAGACACATGCATTCTATTGTTTGGACTTAATTTAAAAAAAAAGAAAATCAATATTGAGAATAGGCTCTCTTTTGTCCATCCTATTTTCTACATATTAACAATATCACAAGGTGTCTGATTTTTCTTGTTTTACCTTATTTGCTGACACCTATATTACATCTATTACCTCTAAAAGTGTTTAAATTAAATCTCTTGTAGTTTCTAGTTGGTAAATGATGTTATCCACGAAATTTAAAAAAGGTAAAAATTTCACTTATTTTTACTCTTCATGTAGGGATGAAGGTAAAAAATGTTCTCAAACAGTAGGGCTCCTCTATATTGCTCCACTGTTTACAAGAAGACTTTATAATGTTCTTCAAAGAAAAACTATTTATCTCTGTTTCTTGCACAGGGTAATCATCAGGAACGAATGGGATTCAATATGTGATTAACAGGATCACGACACTTGGGTTATGTCAATAATCTTTTGTGAGTAAAAGTTAATTTTCTTGGGATTTTAGCATGATTCTAGAAAAATAAATTTCTATTTTGTTGTGCTATTTTATTCAGTGTCATGAGTGAAAACTTCTACTCACAGGTACCATATGCAGGCTCCCACTGTAACGACATCATCTGAAACTTCTCCTCATCTGTCTCTACATCCAGACTGGAAAGATACTGCTTTACTTTCCTTGCCATTTGGGCATCTTCGTATAGCTTCTTGGCATTAAGCAGAGAGCTGCGGCGTGCCCTTTTTTTGTGAGCACCTCCCTGAACATCCAGCATGTTTGAGTTTGTGCTGCCTTGACTCAATGACCTGTAAGAAGATGGACATCACAATAGGGGGCTGTAGAGATGAGAATTAAGCCTGGCAGACTGAAGATAAAAGAATTTTGTTCTGTTAATGCTATTGCATGCTGATGCAAATGAGTTAAAAGATGAAGAGCATTATTGCAAGGTAATACGGCACAGACGGCAATGTTCTGAGTTTTCAGATTTGGCAAAGTGCAGAATTCAAAAGAATAAGATAACAACTCCCCCCTGAGCAACAAATTGCATCAGACCTGTGTAGGTGCCTATGCAAACCATGGCACAACTGTGACAAGTAAAAGCATTCCTCTGGCCCCGGTGTCCATCCACACTCTAAAGATATATGGCAAGGGCCTGGGGTCAGGACAAGTTCACCCTCAGCCAGATCTCTGCACTGTGGTTCTTCAGCAAGATCGTTTCTAGAGCAGCTTTGCTTGTCTGTGCTGCTTTGAACATGCTACCGCCATCACAATTCCTGTCTACAGCAGGCTCACTCTGCACATGCTGACCAATTTTGCCAGTAACCAGACTTTGGCCAAAATTCAAAGAGAATCATTAAGAAAAATTCCACTCACATATGTAATGGTTACACAATATGTGGGTTCTAGGACTGGGGATCTGGGACCTTCCTTCTGCAATGCCTCTGAATGTGATGGAACTGCAAGCTGGGTAAAAATAATCACAATTCAAACAAGCTACAGCTTCACTCAATTCCACCCTTTTTGGCAAACCTCCTTCCATCATGACTACATCTAGAACCAATGGAAAACAGGAAATGCAATGCTATTTGTCCTTTCTAACAAGGCTAGCAAACACAAGGTTCTTACACAATTTTTATTTTAAAGGCAGTTATCATTCGAAAATAATAAAGGGTACCTATAGGTTTTCTAAATTAGCCTCACATTTACACAAAAATATTCTAAATATATGGACCACAACCATAGAACAATTTCTTCTTCAGTGTTCACATACCCAGTTTAAAACAGACACTAAAAATCCTAATATTTTCATTGTAAATTAAGTGAAACAAAGTTGTAAAAGTGTTACAGTACTTCTTTCACAATTTTAAGATCTTTGAAATAGGGTGTGCCTTACATTTGATGGCAACTTTCAATTGCTATTGGTTAGGCAGGAACTGTGACATGGCTGTCACTACTTACACATGTAGAATGGTTGGAAGAAATTCCAACTACATTAGTGAATTACCCTTTTAACCTCCAGGAACCAAATGATTATAGGGAGGTAGTGATTCTGACAAGTTCAACAACATTCCCAAAGCAGGTGTCAAAAGGAGGCTAGCTCTAAATATTTGCAACACAAGCCTAAGAGCCCAGGACCAGCAGCTTTGACTTCTTTTAAAAATGTTTTAAGAAATGTTGCATTATTGATACACTTGATGGCACAAAAGGCAATATAGTGTAAAAAATAATACTCCCCAAAAACTAACTCCAAAAGTGATGCAGAAGATTCATATTCTGAATATGAAGGTTTACAAAGACCTAAGTCAATCTAATTTGCATATATTTTCCTTTTTATGAATATAAAAGGGTGTTATGTGGTAAAACTACATACCTAAGTTTATATAAGAGCTCTTTCAGTATGTATAAAGTAAAAAAACTCTCAGTGGTAAGAAGGAACTGCAGTGATTTTCTTAGAGGTACATAAAATAATGGTGATGTCTTAGATTCAAAGAAATGCAGTAAAACCAAGTCCCAAAATGTAGGAGCAAATTTTAATACAAATATTTAATGATTTTCTTAGTTGATATCCAAAAAAAAGAAAAAAATAGAGAAGAGAAGGTGCCCACAATCTGGGAGACATACAAAATTCTAATAAATGAAAACATTGTGATAAATGACAATATCTTCTAAGCTACTTCCAAAGCAAAAAACGCTCTGACATAAAAATGAAAATACCTAGTGTATGCAAACATCATATAATATAATCCTAAAGCTGAATAAACAGTAAATGTTTTACATAAGTCATTCAAACACCCCAAATTCCCACTAAGATATACTGATCAAGTATTCTTCTTCATAATAATAATGCCGGGAATCAATTTTTAGTGAGAAGAACCAGAAAGACCAAGACACAAATGTATAACATAGAAGAAAACACATGAGAAACACACAGAGAAGGGAGGAAGAAAGCAGAAGGAAATTCAAGTTATCAAGTTTCAAAAGAAAACAAGACCACAAATATGACAAGATTCAAGTTAAAGTGGCTCACAAAAAATCTTTCCTACATGTAATAAAAACACCTAACTTCATGATTTGCTATAGTCTCAAAATAACAAAATTCTTCTTATGCAATCCCTTCATCTACAAAAACCATCTCTTTCTTCATTTAAAAATGAAAGGACTTACAAAGATGATTTATAAGATCCTAAATATTCTATGATTCTAAATAGGTATGTAGCTATGTACGAGCAGAGATCTGAACCTACACAACGAAAGGTGGCAGTTTCTGATTCTATTACAATTTTAAGAGAGATAAGGGAGTCTTTAAGAATGGCAGGAATTTAAAATAAAATTCAGTCAATGCTGTTAAGTCTTATGGTATTAGTGGATCTGAAGAATTAAAATCATCCTCAATTTCAATTATTTACTAACAATTTTATAGCATAGTTTAGATAAGGGCTGCCTCTCTTTGAAAAATTGATGGAAAATGTAACCTTTATAAACAAACCTCTTATCTACCTTTATACACTCCTATCATTTGCTTTTATAAAATATGGCATTTAAATAAAAGAAAATGGTGTGGACTCTGGAATCAGACTATCCAGGTTTGGATCCACCATTAGTGAGCTGTAAGAATTTGGACAACTCTATCTTCCCTGCGTGTACCATGGCAATAACAGTATTTATCTCATAGGGTGGTTGGAAAAGAATTCATATAAAGTGCTTAGAACAGTGTATGGCACACAGCAAGCACACAACAAATATCTGCTATCATTGTCATTTAACTGACCCTGCTAAATTAAAATCTAAAAGGGATTTATGGGACTCAATAATGGAAAAGTAAAGGGGAAAAAAAAAAGCTAGTTCTATCACTACTTTCACCTTGTTAGCAAAAGGCATTTGTCAGGAATGTAGGTTGACAGGGTTAATAGAACGCATGCTGTATTATGTGCGTGCATTAATGAAAAGGATGCAGTATATGTTAAGAGTTGCACAACCTTCATTCCAGTTACATTCATCTCTACACTTACCCCAGACTCCGCCACCTCTTCTTCCTGTAAGCAAGAGCCACAAACATTGAAGCATGTGTTTGAATAGGAAAGCACAGAAAAAGACAACAGTTGAGAGTCAGAAAAACTATGGAGACAGAATAGAACAGAAAAATTTTACTAGGAAAAATGATAGCTTAACAATAAAATGACATTAATGGAGTGCAGAGGGGTAAAATGAATTATGATATATACTTAAGGCCAAAAAACCCCCACAATATGTTTTAAAATATGCTTTTAAACCAATTATATTTACAATATCTAATTTATCTAAAGGTTTATGTTAATAAGAAGCTTAAGAAAAACATTTACTTACTATGAATTCTGAATTCAAAGTTTCTAGGGAAGGAAACCATAATTAAGGAATAGAGCTTTCAAATAGTTTTTTCTAAAGGATTTTTGAGTCACTCATTTAAGTGACAGGATAAAATCACAAGAAACAAAGATTTATAATTTCATTTTTAAGTGTAGAAATTTCTCTGACAATGTATTTTACAAGAAATTTTGACCAGCAAATCCAACTTAAAATGTAAGTAAAAATATATCATCAAAATCTTTATGATACTATATATCCTTATACTACAACTGGACTAAATAAAGGTTCAGTTTATTTGTATTTATATTTATTTGTATTTGTATTTCTTTCTTTCTTTCTTTATTCTCCAGGCCTATACCCACTGAGCTCCAGCCGTGGGCAGCCCAAGATTCTGTTTTTCAGTCAGCAAACTGATTACTGTTGAAATAAAACGGTTACTTTGTTCACACTAGATAATATACACCACCAAAATGGACAATTACTTGCTTAAAAAAAGACAGTACATTTCAATACTTGCTGACAAATAAAACTGATTCAGGAAAAGCTCAGTCCAATCTAGTTATAAATGTTTTATTTTCCCCTATCCTGTATTCTACTTAGCCTAGGCCATTTCCAAGAAAACAGCCAACTTCACTAATTTCCTCTTCAGTTTTTTCCTCCTTTGTTCATTTCTGAAGCACAGCCAATACTTGGTATATTATTATCTGGTCTGGCAGGGTCGCAAATTTATTATGGCTTCAGGAACCAGGCTGCTAACATATATAAGTAAATGCAGAAAGACAAGGGAGTGGTGGGGCCACTGTACAGGGATGTGCAACAACAAAAAACTTAAAAAACAAACCAACCAACCCTCCTCCAGGTTTGCTTTGGTCCCTGGTTCTTACTGTTTTTTGCTTCCACACTGTTGAGCAATGACATCCCTCTTTACATGTACTAATTCTGAGGGGCAGAAGTGGGATGGGGTAGGGAAGAGGAGATCTGACACACTCCTTCCTCCATACTTTGAGGATCTCTACACTAGAGCAACCATTAGATCAACTACTTACAAAAACAAAGACTCTTGAACAGTGATTTAACCAAAACAAAACAAAAACAAAAAACCAATCCTGACACACACTGATTCTGTTTGGTTACAAAAACTCCATCTCTGATTTTTAAAGAACTAAGTATTTTTGTTTCCTTAGTAGATTATATTTTTTAAGCTATAGAAATTGAGTCTGCCTCTGTAAGTATTTCATTTTTAAAGCTTGTATGAACTGAAGCTATACATAGGTCCAGAAGAAAATCAGACCAAAAATTAAAACTCTAGTATCTATTTACCCCGAAAACTATAAAAATTACTGGGAACAGCTTAACAATATACTTCCTATAAGTTTTATATAACTTGAGGACGTCTTTGTTATTATACTGAAAATGCATTTTAAAAAGCATTCTTAGAAGATTAGGTTAATATGGAATACAAATAATATTTTCCTCTTTTATTAAAGGTGGAACATGCTTAAATTTGCCCTCTCTAAATTCTGTTCAAGAACTTACATACCAATAAACAGCAGCACCATGATGTGAAAAAAAGAACATACAGTCACGTGTCACATAAAGATGCTTTGGTCAAGGACAAACCGTATATACAACAGTGGTCCCATAAGATTAGTACCATATAGCCTAGGTGTGTAGTAGGCTATACCATCTAGGTTTGTGTAAGTACACTCTATGATGTTCATATGACAATGAAATCACCTAACACATTTCTCAGAGTGCATCCCAGTCGTTAAGTGATGCATGACTGTATTTTAGAAAAATGAAGTATGACTTATACAGAAATAGAACTCTGATAATATTCAGTAAAAATAAAAGACAATATGCAGACTAATACTTCACAAATTTGGTTAGAAATCAGATGAAAGCACTTGTCATCTGTGATAACTTCAGTAAAGATCAGCAATTTTCCTGTATTTAAGTTAGCTGACATTTTCAGTAACAATAACAATACAGAACTATCCACATACTCAAAAAAGTAATACAGAACTAGGGTTCAAATCTCAGCAAATTATGTAATCCTGGGCACATTACCTAACCGCTCTGAGCTTCAGTTTCTTCACATGTAAAAGGAAGGCTACCACCTACCTTTAAGGATTACTGTGTAAAGCACAATAATTGAGATTGACATGTATAAAGCACTTCATACAGTGCTAACAAATGGTAGATGGTCAATAAATTGTAAACATTGTGATTATAATTAATCACTCTTGGTGTTACTCTGTAACACTTTTACACACATTAACGTCATACCTCTGTCGAAACATCATAGCTGGGTCCATGTTAGCAGAAGTCATTCGAACAACTTGACGGATTTCCCTGGCAATCATTCTTAGCTTCTCAAAATTTACTAAACCATCTACTTTGGAGTCATTTCCTATGGAATAAAAGTAATTTTCAAAATTAAAATATCTAAGTAAGGTAGCAGAAGTCAAGTTATTATTCTTGAGAGGCACAAATCAGAACCTTCTTTATCAAACTGCCACTTTTGTTTTTAAGAATTGATAAACCCATAGACGGTTCAGCCCTGCCTGCAGGGAATGAACTATTGGGAGGAATTCTATTCCTATGGGAGTAATGATTATGAATACTGGAAAGTGATAAACATAACTTCTAAAACTAATTTCATTATGTTGTAGGCACATCTAAAAAAATATGCAGCTCCTCAAATTTAATTCTCCAGATGCTCAGCCCACTCTCAAGCAGGTACTTGCATCTGTTCCTTTGGGGAGCAGGTTATAGCACTTGAAAACTTAGCCAAAGGTGTCAGCCAGAGGTTACAAACAGTGACCTTTGGGCTTAACCCAGTTAGGTTTTCTTTAGTTTACAATATTTAAAAAAATTGTTAAATGAGTTGTCAACATTTAAGAAGTGGAAGATATCCCATGAAAACAAGAATTTCTGACTTCTCTTGAAGAAAAAATGGAAGGGGTTTGGTGGGAGATTAAACAGTAGTAGGTCTGTTTTCCCAAATGGCAATATTTAGTTAAAATTACGAGGTGGCTGGCTCACTGGGGCAGACACTTTCTAGTCTGCCATTCACCTTCCCTTTCCCAGTATCTGAATTTACAATCATGACTTAAATCATTAACACAAATTCACTTGTTTGTAAGTTCTATAATCTTTGTTTCTGCTTTGTTAAGTAGTTCTCTGTGGAAAAATTGATGTAACTTTCAAAATGGTCTACTTTGAAGAGAGTAGGTGAGACCAAACTTAGCCCATTTGTTGGCTTACCCAGTTCAAACCACAAGGTAAAAAATTGTATGTTCAAAGGGCAACTGATTGTCTATAGCAGTATTTTGTTTTTCACACCCGCCTTTAACAGTTAGTGTGACCCCATTTATCTCTCATGGTACCCCCTGAGATGCCTCTGTGGATCTCCAAGTCCCTGAAGACAAATTTGAGAACCATATGGACCTGGAACACATGGTGGTTTCTCGTTTCATAGTAGACAGCACCCATACATTGAACATATGAATTGTTCAGGGTCTCAACATGAGTTGGAAACAAAACAATGACTGAAAATACTTTCAAATTACATAAACATGCTTTGAGGGAGAATGTCAGAAAAATATATTTGAAGCCTATCATAACATCTCCTTTTGAAAAAGGAGTGATAATGAAAGAGGGGGCATTAAGACTAGGTAAATAGAACAACCCTCCTGCTCAGAACAATTAGAAAAGTTGGGAAAAAAATGGAAAAAATGTTTTAAGGCATCAAAAAGCTACCAAGGCAGTGAAGATCTGGAAGAAGAATGAAGATCTGGGGCAGGTTTAGCATCTCCCAATGCTTGACCCTAGGGGCATCTGCTGATTTCAGAAAAGAGGGATGACAAACAGAAAAACTGAATAGTGCCACCCTGACTTTAGAGGTTAGAGGAAAACAACTTAAGTCTAGGTAAACCTCCAGTGCTTTGGGTTGGGATCCTAAAGGGCTATATCCTGGGACTAAGGATGCACTGAAGGTGGACTGGGATAATAGCTCAGTGTTAAATTATTTCAAAATGTGAAAATGGATTAAGGTGATTTGGATTGTTGGCACTTCTAGCTGTGTGGCAGAAGCAAGCTTTAATTCTCTCTGGAGGAATGGAATATTATCTGAAACCTCAGACTATTTCAGCAATTTTTTTATACACAACATCCATTTGGTCAAAAATAACTAGGGATATCAGGAGAAAAGATGACATGATTGAAATGCAAGAGGAAAGAAAGACAACAGAAAGGAAAAAAAAAGACAATAGAAACCTATAAAGGATCCAGATTATGGAGTTATTAGAGACAGACCTTGAAATAACTATGTTGAATATATGCAAAGATATAAAAAAACAACACTGAGAACCTTGGCAGAAAACATAAAGATAAAAAAATAAACAAACGTAAATTGTAAAATTGAAAAAAAACACAATAACTGGAATTAGGAACTCACTGATAAACTTAACAGTAAATTAAACCTAGTTGAAGAGAGAATTAACAAATTGGGCAACAGGTTGGAAGAAAATAATCAGAATGAATAAGGGTGAGACAAAAAAGATGAGAAACACAGAAAAAAGTGTATGAGACAATAGAGGCAGTGATCAGGCCTAAAAGAAGTGAAATCAAAATCCCTAAAAAAGAGGTCAGATGAGGTCAGATAAAAAACTTGAAGCCAGAATGACTGATGAAAAATATCAAAACACAGGTTTCAAGATGTCCTGTAAACAAATCAGAATTGAAACAAACAAAAACCAAAATGCCACACATAATGACATCATAGCAAAACTAGAGAGAAACAGATTAAAGAGAAGAGAAAATTATAAAGCAGCTCTTGGAAAAAGGGCAGAATATAGTCAAAGGAACAGCAATTAAGACTGACAGTGCACTTCTCAACATTAACAATGGAAGCCAGGAGACAACTAAACGTTATCTAAAAATGCTGAAAGAAGGTAACTGCCAACCAAAATTATGCCTTAACAATGAATATGAAGACATTTTCAGATAAAGACAAACCAAGAGATTTTGTCACCAGCAGACCTGCACTTAAGGGAATAATAAACAGTGTTCTACAGAGAAAAAAAAACCCCAACCAAACGGAAGCTTTGAAATGCAGGAAGGAATAAAAAAACAGTAATGTCGTCATCATACACGTAAAGTTAAATAAAGCTAAATACTCACTTTACTAAACAATGATAACGTGGGATTTAAAGGCATGGAAACAACTGCATATAAATTGGTAGGTGAGTAAATGGAATTTAAATAACCTAAGTTCCTTGCATTGCCTAACACACAGAAAAGTACCAATGAATATTCAACTAATTAATAGCAACAAGTATAAATATTATAATATCTAGTGTAACACTAGAAAAATAGTAAAACAGTACATAGCTAGTTAACAGTGTAGCACTAATACCATACACAAAAATCAATTCAGGGAGATTGTACATAAAACACACTAAAAGATTAATAATTAGGCTTTTAAAACTAAAAACTTGCTGTTCATCAAGGTAACATTCAGAGAGTTAAAAGTCAAGTCATATTATACTCAGGATTTATAAAAAATTCTTAAAATTATATTAAACAAAAGAGACAACCTAATAAAAAAAAGGCAAGAAATTCGAACTAATAATTGACAAAAGAGGACAAATAAATATATAAAAGGTGCTCAACCTCTTTAGTAATCAGGGAAATGCAGATTACACCATACCACCATAGGAATGGGTAAAAATAAAAAGAAAGAATTTACCAGGTATCGGTAAGGATGAGGAACAATGAGAACTCTAATAACACTGCCAGTGTTCCACTTTAGTAGATAATGCCAAACTATTTTCTAAAGTTGACTATATGAATATAAGGACCCATAAATTCCACCCTGAATTATATCAGACAAAATGTATGTGCACCGGAGGTATGTGCAAGAATATTCACAGCAGCATTATTCATAATAGGTGAACAGTGCAAACTATCAAATGCTCACCAAGAGAATGGATAAATCCATTGTATTGCATTCATGTAGCAGAATACTAAATAGTTTTGAAAATGAAGTACAGCTACACTCAAAAACATGGAAGAATCTCACAAATCTAATGTTGACCAAAATAAGCCAGAAACCAAATCAAACAAAACATAAGAAAACAAACGTACTATTTGATTCTATTTATATTAAGTTCAATCAGTAAAACTACACCACAGTATTAGAAGTCAGCACAGAAGTTACCTTTGGGGAAGAGAATGAGGGCAGTAATTGGGAAGGGGCATGAGTGGGGTTTCTGGGAGGCTGGCAATGTTTTATTTTTGGCCTGGATGTTGGTTACATGGGTGTTTGCTTTGTCATAATTCATTAAGTTATTCACTTGTTTTGGGCACTTTTCTGTATATGTTGAGTAACTCAATAAAAAAAGTTGTAATGAAAAATATTACTAAATAAAACAACAAATACGATCAAATAGTCTGATCTTGGTGTGAGTCAAGTTTATGTTTGAATGCATATGGTAGACATCTAAATTTGTTCTTGTCAATAATGTGGGTTTTCGATTCCCAAAATTTGCTGCATTTGACAGGGTAAAGTGACATAATCATTAAGCTGAGAAATATATTAAATATAATAAACACAATTCTGTAGAATTAGCTGAAGCTAAACATGCTGATTTTCAAGTAACTTTTCAATACCTTCATGTAGAAATGTCATATCTTTCTTGACAACGGGGTAGAGTGGAATAATTGGAGGCTGCATGCTTTGACTACTTAGAATATTTCGATACTTTGCCATGTTTCTAGACGGATCAAAAAGGTCTTGTAGATCTTGAAGGTGTTTCTCATACTTGCTTGGTAACTTTTCCCAAGTACCTCTGAGTCGTGCTACAGATGACAGGTTCAAGCCACTGCCAAAGATGAGAATAAAAACATTAAAAAGGCACTTGGGGAAGAGAGAAGACTCAGGTCAGTAAAGTGTATATACCAAGTTTCTCTAATAAAGCTAAAATAAGCAGAGAAGAACCACGAAAAATAAATAAATAAATAAATAAAAGGGACTCCTTGATCTTAAAACAAGGAAAACTTCTTTCAGAGGAACTGCCTGTAAGTTGTATACCTTGTCTTTAAAAAACTTCAAGTATCACAATGTTTTTGTTTGTTTTAGAAATAACTGTATGGAACATTATCGATTTGAAAGTGATTCAAGTAATGCTGAGCACAACTGTTATAACTGAGCCAAGTTCTGGGGCTGAAGCAGCCTTGTTTCTCTGAGATTTTGTCTACTCATGTCCCTGATTCCAATACTTCCATATCCGTAGGTTCTAATCCTGTCTCTCAGGTCTCTATATATTCAGTGTCTCCTTTCTACAGGATTTTAAACAAATTCAGCCCTAACTTGAAAAATAATTCATGCCAATTAGGCTGTAACTTCTCCTCTTTACTTCTATACTACCATCCCATAGGTAGGCTGTCAGATTAGAACAGTGCACATACAGTGCCACAGAGCAAAAACCTATAGTACACTGGTGGGCAAGGCTCCTCCCAGGTTCCTTGGCATGTGGTGTTCAGTCCCAAAACTCCCACAGAGGCACTTCTGTTCATGGATAGATGCCAAACTTTTGTTGATAGGGTGGGAGGATAAAACAAGGGACTTCTTATGCTGCTGTCATCACTCTCCAATCATTTTTTGGTTGAAGTTTGTTTTCCAGTCATTTCTTGAAGAAGGGCTTGTGGGAATTATATTTCCTGAGCATATTCATAGTGTCTTTCTGTTGCCTTCACTTCAGTAACAGTTTGTCTGGCTTTAAAATTCTTGTCTCATATGTTGTTTCTTGGGAACTTCCTAGGCAGTGGCTCCACAACCAGCATTTTATGTAGCTGTTCAAGTTTCTGAGATTACTGCCCAGATTCTTTCCTTGTCTCTGAAGTCATTTATCTTTTCTGTGACGGTATGCTATGATTCCCTTTTATCTTTTGTGAGTCTACTATAGGTTTTTGTGGGAATTATAAGAAGACTGAAATCATACCAAGTATCTTTTCTGACCACACTGGTGTGAAACCAGGAATTAACAACAAGAGGAAAACTGGAAAATCTACAAATGTGAGGAAATTAAACAATACAACCTTGAAAAACCACTGAGTCAAAGAAAAAATCAAAAGGGAAATAAAAAAATATCTCTGAACAAAGGAAAATGGATATACAACATACCCAATGGGATGCTGCAAAAGCAGTTCCAAGACAGAAGTTTATAGTGATAAATGCCTATATTAAGAAATAGATCTCAAATAAGTTACCTAACTTTACATATCAAAGAACTAGAAAAAGAAGAAACTCAGCCCAAGTTAGGAGAAGAAAAAAATAACAAAGATCAGAGCAGAAATAAACAAAATAGAGGCTAGAAAAACAATAGAAAAGATCAATGAAACTAAGAACTGGTTTTTTGAAATGATAAACAGATTGACAAACCTTTAGCAAGACTAAGAAAAAATGGAGAGAGAACTCACAAAAATAAAATATACTATTTAATTCCAGGCAGAAATGATTGATTCACCTGCGCCATCTCTGCCGAAAAGTTAATGTCCTTTATATTCTGACATATTTTAATATGAAATGTAAGATAAGAATACAAAGCAATTAACTTTACATGAACTATTGAAAATGTGTCTAATAAAATGTTTCTTATAACAAAACAAACCTCTTAATCAAAGCAAAGCCTCTTAATCAAATCCTAGTACCTTGGGGCTACTGTCTACCACCTTCTTTCAAATCACTCTCTTTCCTTGGCTTTAATGACACTATCATAACCGTGCTGTTCTACTATTTCTTGTATTGATCCTCTATCTCTTTGGCTAGACTCTCTTCTTTACCCCCACACTGAAGATGGTCACCAAGTACGGTTTTTAGCCCTCCACCATTTCCTTTCTACATTCTCTTTTTACACAGAGATCTCTCTTGGTGTCAATCAATTTACTTCATGCAGTACTCCAAAATTGAGCCTGTTTTCAAATTCTTTACTCCATGCTTCCTGTACAAATAGTTTCAATTTCCAGCCTTCCAAGTGTTCATCAACGGCATCTCTGTTCCCCTATTTTAGATCCAGGTGTGAAAAACTGTGAGGTAGGTGGTATAATTCCTGCATTTTATAGACGAGAAAACTGGTCTTTAATTTTCCATTGACACACTGCTACTACAAAGGAGAGCCAGGATTCAAACACAAGTGCAACTGATTCTAAAGGTCACTCTGTTAATCTCTATTCAACACTCCTCTAACAGTGTCTAGCTCCATTGCAGCCACTGGTTAACTTCGTAAAGAAGTTTCCTATGACCATGGCAGATTTGTGATTAAAAAGTCCCTATAAAGATTCTAATTTTATCTCATGTGATTACTAGGAACAAATCAAAATTAAATTCTGTGGGGGGGTGTATATAGACGGGATTGGTTAGGGTGGAATTATGCTGCTATATATAAGCACATGGCCTTATAAATGGACCAAACTACAACTACCCTTCATCTTCATAATTAGACTTGCTTTAAGAGGAATCCCTCTGTTGATCAGCAATGTGCTGGATGAGGGTCAGAAAATAAATTACCTACATTGGCTTCTTATAATGAATGAAGAGAAGGAAGAAGATTCCCAGTAGTTTATGTAACTAACCACACTTCCTGGGCTTATAAACTTTGAAGGAATTTTATAATTTTAATAGCCTACCTTGCTTGAGCAGCAACACATCCAGTGATACCTCATGTAGTGCCTGGGAAATAGGAAGAGCTCACCAAATGATTGCCATTATAATGGTTGTTGTTTCAAAATAGCAATTTTAGGTTAGAGTATCAATACCACACTATGATTTTTCAGTGCCAAATCACAGTAAGGCAGGTACTGAAAAATGCAGAGTACAGAAATCTGATGATAAAGACCAGTTGTTGGGCACACATCCAAAGAGGGTATAATCCATCAAAGGGGCAGAAAGGAAGAAAACTGGCAAGGCAATCACTCATATTCACCAAAAAAATGTTTAAGTGACAAAAAGATGGAAGAAGCAAAAAAGAGAAAAAGCTAGTATCACCAGAATGGAAAATATGTTAAATTTAACAATACTTCAGTAAGAATGTATTAATTGAACTTTTCTTCTAGTCATTTAATACCTAAGCAGAAAATCAACTTCATGTCTAATATGACAAAACCACACACAAATATTTGTACAAACTTACCTTATTATTGCAAACATGGAATTGAAGTTCTTACATTCTCGACAATGAAGTGCAATTTTAATAAAATGCTTAATAAGCTTCATTCGTTTGAGCTGATTTGATTCAGTTAAAATCTCTGAGGCAACCCAGAATGTCTCTTGGTTTACAATGTCCTCAAACTCTTTCAAGTGAGTATTTCCTGTTTTGGAATCTAACTTAAAAAGGTCATCAATGTATTCAGTAGGCTCAATATTACGAAACAAATCAAAGTCCCTCATTGACAGCTGAGTGGCCACCTCAATGGTACTGAGCTGAAGCATGGATAACTGGCTTTCCTTAACTAGTTCTTGAGCATCTTCATCTGAACATAAGGTTTCTGTTTCCATGTTATTTTTTAAATAATACCTGAAAGGAAAAAATTTGTTTTTATAAGTGACTTCACATTTATAAGAGCATTTTCCCTCTTTGTTACTGTTGTCAAAATACCATTATACTGTTAATAACTCACTGCCAGAAATGTTAGCAGAATATTAACTTACAGATGATAATGGAAAATTAACATTTTAAACGAGAAGACTTTAAAGAAGTTGTCCTGTTATTCTGCTATTTGACATCTATTATTTTAAAGAGTAAAAATAATGTGGATTATGCTGTGAACTTAATCGTTTTATTAAACTACTCACACAATGTAAGTAGTATATTCTTGAGGATGAAAGCTGTATGAGGGCTCCAAGAGGGTATCCGACACATAGTAGGTACCATAGAAATATTTGTTCATGGACAGCATGAATAAACACCTGAATCAACACCTGTTTACATTTCTATTCAGAACTTGTCACTGCACTCATTTCCTTCTTTATTTCTAAATTTCCAAGAGAAGCAAAGAAGAATAAAACCCGTAAAGGAGGGGAAACTCTTCTACTAATGATTTCTCCCTTGTTAAATACAAAAACCTCATTCCAGAATGGATCAGCAACCATAAAAAAATCCTTCATTTTTCTTTTCTTTTCTTTTTTCTTTGTGAGGAAGATTAGCCCCGAGCTAACATCCGTTGCCAATACTCCTCTTTTTGCTGAGGAAGATTGGCCCTGAGCTAACATGTGGACCCATCTTCCTCAACTTTATATGTGTGACACCTGCCACAGCATGGCTTGACAAGCGATGCACAGGCCCACGCCCGGGATCCAAACCTGCAAACCCTGGGATGCCGAAGTGGAGCAAGGGAACTTAACCACTATGCCACCAGGCCGGCCCCATTTTCTTCTTTCTTCTTTTTATATCAACAATTCTATGGCACTTAAAAGCTAAGAGACAGATTTCACAACTGTGAAGTATCTTGTACAGGGTTGTCGCTAGGGAAAAGAGGTAACACATTATATCACACGTAGCTTTTATTTCATTCTTTTCTAATATACAGCTTGATCTAAGCCTAAGTTTGTCTCCATCTATTTTTTTACTGTCAAGGAACTATACTTCTTTTTCTTCAGCCTTTTCATTGTTCACATGCCTAAGAGAATACCATAAATAATAGCGTTGAGAGTCATTATACTATAGATAATAAAATTACATCTAACATTTATAGAGTGTGTTGTTTAATAACTCTATTAATACTTATAACAATCCTATAAGGTAGGTTCTACTATTATCACCCTCATTTTACTGATGAGGAAATTCAGGCACAGAGAAACGAAATAATCTGCCCAAGGTCACACAGCCAGAGCTGGGATTTGATTTTGGGTAGTCTGGCTCCAGGGTCTATGCTCTTAACCACTATGTACAGACAGCAAAGCAGAGATAACTATCTCTTAACAGCATCCATGATGGGCAGTCATTTTAAGGTTTCCAAGGATCTCATTCTCTATGTGAATCTAGGCTCACTAAAAAGATTATTCTCAGAGAAAATCACCAGAGTAAAGAACAAATGTACTACAGAAACAATCTTCTAGTTGATCAAATAATTTCCAGAGCACATTTAAAAAATTTTTACATTTTCCTGCATATTAATAAAAGGAAAACTACTCAGAAAAAAAATTGTGAAAATTATGACTTCTTTTGCCTAAAGTACATATTGTCCATATTAAAAACAAATTTATAAATTAATACATACACACTCAGACACATATAAAGATACACATCATTTAGTTTCCTTCTCTGTAAAAAACAGAGA
Source organism: Tapirus indicus (assembly GCA_031878705.1). Taxonomy (NCBI): domain Eukaryota; kingdom Metazoa; phylum Chordata; class Mammalia; order Perissodactyla; family Tapiridae; genus Tapirus; species Tapirus indicus. The sequence continues at coordinate 48,662,510 of CM062925.1, forward strand.
TTGGACTACATCAGTAGTTCTAAGACTTTATTTTAGCAGGAGGGCTAAAATACGTTTGCAAGTTGTCCTCCCTTTCCTTCTCCCACTTTCGGGTAGCCCTTATGAGCGCTAACACTCTAAGATTACATTTACTTGATTATGGAGACAAGAAAAGGTGAAAAAAGAGAAATCCTACTTTAATTTTAGAGAGAACTCAGTGGCCCTAAAACATGACGTTTCTACTTAAAATATCTGTTTTAACACAGAATCTTCAAAAACACATCTAGAAATAAGTACATTCACTAATAAACACATTTACCTTCCATTGAGCTGAATTCTATCAGCTAATTTGGAGAACTGGTCTGGAAGTCTTCGCTGTTTTATGACACCCTCAGGAGTAACAGAAACTTCACAGAGAGAATATGTGTCAGATGCACCAGTCAAACCAAATTCATGAACAGCATGACAAACAACTTCTTTAGCTGTAGTGTCTTTACTGATGATAATGTAGCAACTTTGTTGATCTGCTTTGAAAACTCTTATAACTTGATCAGGAATATCTATATAAATACAAAAATGTGCCTTGTTATTTTTGAGAAAATTACTTTTAAACTCTTTAAAAAGCAATCTGGAACACAATGATCCCTCTAAACAGTGAAATATATATTTCTATTTCAGGAGGTTAACAGATATCACTGTTGCATTTACTGATAAATAAATGTATCTATTTTTTCAGGTGACAAAATACTAATATATATTCACAGAAAAACAAAGAAAAAGATAAAAATTAGGGTCACAGTATACATATAATTTGGAATCCACAATTTTTTCATTTATTATAAACATTTTGATGTCATTAAATATTTTTCTAGAAAATAATGTTTTATGGAGACATAGGACTCCATAATATGTACATTTTTAAATTATCCAAACCCTTAATGACAGACATTTAGGTTGCAAAACATTTTCTTTTATTATAAATAAGATTATGATAGGGGCCGCCCGGTGGCGTAGCGGTTTCGTCCGCGCTTGGCAGCCAGGGGTTCGCCGGTTCGGATCCCGGGCGCCCGCCGACGCACTGCATGTCAGCCACGCTGTGGCGGCGTCCCACATAAAGTAGAGGAAGATGGGCACGATGTTAGCCCAGGGCCAGTCTTCCTCGGCAAAAAGAGGAGGATTAGCAACGGATGTTAGCTCAGGGCTGGTCTTCCTCACCAAAAAAAAAAAAAAAAAAAAAAAAAGATTATGATAAATAATCCCCCCCCACCCAAGTAGATAAACCTCTGCAGGCAATCTGATTATTTCCTCAGAGAAAATCTCAAAAAAGAGAAACGCTGAGTTAGATGGTACGCATATTTTTAAGGTTTTTGAAATACACTGCCCAACTGTTCTCCAGAGAAGTTATAATATTTTATAATCCTAGTGTAAAAAGAACAATTTTAGTCACACTCATCAAAAATGTGTATTAAAATTCCCCCCCCCCCCCATTTTGAAAGCTCTACGGCTTTTCCTCCCTCCAAAAATATGTCATTATTTTATATTTCATTTCTTTGGTCACTGGTGAGATTCACTGGTTTAATGAACCATCAGTACTCCTTTTTTAAAATACTTTTTGGTATTCTTTATGCTTTTTCCTACTGAATTATACTAGATACCAACACTTAGTCTACTATAAAGTGGCATGTGTTTTCAGTTTTTATATTCGATTTATTTATTTTAATGCAGGAAAATTTAAAATATTCATGTGGTTAAATTTCAGACTTTGCCTTTGTGATTTCTGCTATTAGTAGATAAATCCCACCTCAAGATAAACATCATATGATATGCATATGTAAATAATGATATTTCTCCCCTTCTTCTATTTCATTTTCTTGTCATACAGCATTGTTCTAAAACTTCCAGAACAATATTCAACATAATGAGAGTGGGCTAATTTTAATATAATTAAATTTAAGTGAAAAGTTATTTGGCAGCATGAATTTTTTGTTCTAAAAATTTCTTTTTTTAAATGAGGAAAATATATTATTGTGGACTTTTTGTGTGTGTGATGACTGAAGTTGGGGCAGACTGGGGAGATTTTGGTGGCTCAAGAAATTGTATACTGTTTGTCTAGCATTACCTTCTTACTATTATATACAATGTTAACTTTTATAGGAAAGAAAAATTACAAATTTGTCTCAAAATCATTTGAGGTATAATTCTGGACAAAGGAAAGATGAGAGTAATGAGATTGATGTGGCTGGAAATAATTTCACAGATGAAAATACACCCCCCTCCCACCCCCACCCTGGCTTCACCCCCACGGCTGAGGACACAAAAATACAGAGACTGACTCCCAGGACCGGAAGATTCAACTGAACATATGTGAATACAATTCCAGGGAGTAGGAGTCTAACACCTATTGAATGTTCTGGGTTCACTGTCAAATTGGAAGCAGAATGCTTCATGTATTCAGGTCCCTTTTGTAAGATGTATGCACCAAACTGCCTTTTCTTGATGTATGCAAATATGAGTCACTAAATGCCTCTTGTTCATCTTTCTCTGCAATGAGTCAATCTTAGGATGCTGCCATCAACATCAGGTTTCTAAATCTACAAGGTTTAAGGCCAGACTGTTTTATGATCCACCAAAATCAGAGATGCTTCTCCACCCTGGACTAGAAAATGACTGCAAGCAGATGAAAATTTCAGTTTGCCAAGAGAGATACTGGACAAAAGGGTTTTATTATCTCTTTTAACTCTATAAAAGGTCAAACACCATACTATTACCTGTATTGTGCCTACCCTCTTTACAAAATTAGGTCTTAGTGATCCAGGGATCTAGAATTGGATCAGTTAACTAGATCCTTGGAGGCTGAGCCTCACCCAGCAGGCCTAGCTGATCTTGAAGGAAAAGGGAGATGCTCTGATCGCTTTTATTAATTTCTTCAGAGAAATTTATTCATAAAGACAGTTTGGGAATTTGCACACATTTAATTTTCTCTTCTCTTGCTGCAAACATATAACATCTTTTGGGAAGGAACACAGAGCTGTGTATCTTGCTAAACAGTGTAAAAAAGTCATATTCTATTAAAGCCATTGTTTCCCATGCAAAGGACAAACTGTTATATAGTCACATAAGAGGGATTCAGGCATCATAAATGGGTCCCTCTAGAACAGATTTGCAAATGGGATTATCCAAAGGGTACCCCATAAGGCAAACCCTGATGAATTTGCCAAGATACTAAATGCCAACTTGGAAATCCAGTTGAGAGACATTAGAGGAAAAAACTCCTTTGCACTGGTATCAGTGTAAACTTCTTTTTCTATTTTTGAATTGTTACATATATAATACATATACGGTCTTTACAAATATGTTTGTTGCTAGTGGGAGAACATCATACATGCTAAACATAATACTTGGCACATGTCAGACACTCAAATGTTAATTGATTACATGAATGGTAAATATAAGGTTAGAATAAAGTTGAATCAAGAAGGAAAAATGACCTACTCATTTCCAATTTTAGGTATGAAGCTGAATGCACATAAAAATATAATCCCATAGGGCAAAACAGACATTTAAAAATAATCTTGGAGGATTACAGCATTTATTAGTTTTATGATTCATTTCATTAATAAAATTCTTCTATAAAAGGTAAATGAATTCAAGAACAGGAATCTCAGATATCTGGACTGTCAACACAAAGGCAAAAAAATTTCTAGAGTGCTAACTATAATACTACATGAGTAAAATTATATAATGAGATACCTGAAGGATGCATGTATTGTCCCTGAGATTACACTAAAAATGAGAGAATTTCTTAGGTATTTACGATGATCCTAAAAAACCCCCAAAGACTACCTTTTCATTCTGCTTTAAACTGTTAATCAATGAACAAATATTTATGGAGTGCCTGTTATGTGTCAACAGTGTTCAGGCGATGAAGATAAAGTAAATAAACGAGATGGACAAAGTCTCTGCTCTCAGGGATTTACTTATATTCAAGAGAGTAAATGATGGTTCAGGAAAAGACAGCCAGCCAAGCAAATAAGACAACCCATATAGGGAAAAGTGTCACAAAGAAAACAGAGGATAGTGGTATAACGGTACAGATCAAGGATTGGCAAACATGTTCGATAAAGGGCCAGACAGTAAATAGTTTAAGTTTTGTAGGCCAAGAGACAAAATAGATGATATTTTGTAGGTACTTATATAACCAAATTCAAAATATAATAATAATGCAAATATAAAACATGTAAAGATATGTAAACACAGAGGTGTAGGCAACACTGTAAATGTCCATTAAAAGGGACTGGTTAAATGTAATGCTATCAGCTATTTAAACACTTTTGGTAGAACAATACATCCTGATACAGAAAAGTATTCAAGGTATATTGCTAAGTAAAATGGGCCAAGCGGAAGAAAACTATAGCATATCATCTGGGGTCAAGGGAATGGCACATATTATTTTGCACTGAAACTTCTGGAAGAATATATGAGGAAATGAACAACTGTTAATTCTAAGGAATGGAGACTTTTATATTCTATCCCTTCTCTGCAGTTTGATTTTCAAAAAATTACAATTATATGTCCTTTATAATTAAAAATTAGTTAAAATAACTCAGACTTACAATGCAGAAAAAAACTTGAAGTTTACTAAAAATTTAAGAAATCAAATGAAAGGTTTGTGCTATTAAATGAAAAAGAGTAAGCAAAAAGTTCCACATGCAGACTCGGAAAAAAACCTTCAATTTCAAAATCCTTTTAGCCACACTCCCAATTCTTTTAGGCCTCATTTTGTATTAGGTCAAAAATTCCAAAAAACTTTTCACCAGTTATAGAATAGTAAGTATAATCTGATTCTATGAGTATAAAAACATATATTCAAAGAAAATGACTGAAAGATACACACCAGTTTACACTGGCAACTTTGTAAGTGGATAGAAAAGTTCTGCTTCCTACTTCATTGAATTCTGTATCATTTGACTTTTAAAAAACAATAAAATGCTACATACAAACATAAGCACTAGAATTAATATAATCTTCAAGATACTTACAGTAAAAACCAACAGCTGTAGGCAGCAAAAACAAAGCAAAACCATAAAAAGTCAGCAATCAAAAGCAAACTATTTAACAGTTCTGTAGCTTTGCCCCCACTTTCTAATAATAACTTAAACACATAGTATAAACATGGCTGAGATCAACGTTGATAAGTTAATTGAACTTAGCTGATGTCATATACGTACTGCAATACACATACATGGTGTACACAGCTAATCTAAAATTCAGTGCTGTTATGGATAATTTGAAGGGGCTGAATTTGGAATTAATTGGTAATGAATATTTTGTTCAAGATAAATATAAATGGCACTATAAAAGGCCTTTCATAATGTTGTACATTTTAGGGTTTAAAAATATAATTTGTAAGTGAAATATCTATCTTATATGTGTTCATTTATATTGCTGGTACGGACACAGCCTGCAGACTGATCTCTGAATAGATTTTACAAGTGCATCTTCAGCTTTTTCAACATGCTTCCAATGAGAGAAAAGAAGCTGAGTAGCACCTCCTCCTCAGAGATCTGAATTTCAGTGCCACGGGGCTTACAGTTTCTAATTTTAATGATTCCAACCTCTTCCCTTTATTCCCTCCAGCTAACTCCCCAATTTGTTTTCCTCTCTTCTTTCCCTAGAACCTATCCCTTACTCCCTCAGCCCTACTTCTACATATGCCTATGGCAAAAAGACTGCCACAAAAATCAGTCTATAAATCATATGCCCCTAAACACTTGTCTTATGAAAGTATGCATGTTTAGTTTGTGTTTTGGTAGCGTGAAAATATTCTATTTGTGAATGCAGTGTAAGTAGTACCACAGACATGGAAATAAATTCCCATGCTGCTTTCATGACAAGCGTAATATAAGAGAGACGATGAAAATATACTAGAGATTTCTGGAAAAGGAGGGACTGATTCTGCAGCAGAGGGACCTGGGCTTCCCAGATGAGGTAACATTTGGGTTCAGCATTGAGGAATAAAAAAGAATTCATGGGATATGCAGGGAGAGACCACCACAGGAGGCAAACAGCATGAACAAAGGAAGCAAGTTCTGAAGGCACATGCCATACTCAGGAAAGATGGATGAGGTGACAATGGGGAAAACGGCAGAACAAGAGGCTAGAAAGGGGGTTTATAATTATGCCCTGAAAACTGGACACCGACAATTATTAAGTTATTGTCTTTAGGTTCCTAACCCACTCGGCCTTGTCAAGATGGGGCTGAGACTCTGCAAACCACATTTCTTCTTTGCCAACTGACTCTCTCATAGGTTCTGCCAAAAGGGGGCACCAGAGGTGACCTGCAAAGTTAGATGAAGAAGAGCCCTGCTGCTGTTTTTTCATGGGCTTTTTGTTCCTGTATCACCCCAGCAATACTTTCTTCACCCTGGTAGCGGCATTTCTTTCACGTAGCAGATGCTGAATCCAGTTTGCAGTTTTCCTACCTCGTGATACCTCAGTGCTTCTTTTTTTATCCTTTTAAAAAGGTAGTGAACTTTATACCTTGGTAACAATACCTTATACTAATTTCTGATCAAATATCTGGAGTGGTTTCTATCTCATGACTGAACCTTGACTAATATAGAAATCACTACAAATTTCTAAGCAAAGCAACGACTCATTAAAATCTTTGTTCTAGAAAGAACACTGGCAGTCACATAGAGAATAAGATGTGTCAAAAACAGATTACCGTATTCAGTAATCTCTCTGGTGGTTAAGAGGCAAGTGAAACAAAAAGGAAGAAACAATGTACAGAATGACTTTCGCTAAAATGCATTTTTATATTATATCCTAGAGTTTTTACTTAAGTTACTATAATAAAACATAAACTTTACTACTACACTTGTATTTACTCCTTTCTAATACTGAGATTTATGTAATTGAGTTTCCTCCCTTTTTAGGCCAGCTGCTAGGAACTTCAGTATCAAAACTAAAGCTGAATTACAACTACGCTGATCTTTGTAGAGGTATTTTTTTCCCTCCTCTCCTTGGACCCAACTATATATTTCAGTTCTTAATTGTATGTCTCTTTTATTGAAAGCCATCTCAAATCCTCTTAAGTGATGGATATATAAATAATTCGTTGAACTCTAAGTTTTTCTTCCTTGTAATGAAATTTTAGATTACATAGTTAAATGACAATTTCTGCTTCTGGGCATGAATAGATGCAGAAAAATTAACTTGATGTCCCACACTGAAAGTATGAACACCAATGAAGAAGATGCCATAGTACTTTAATAATACATGACAAAAAACCCTTTAGCTTCAGGTGTTGGGGGTGGAAATCAATGTTTCCAGAAAACTACTAACACATTTCTGCACATCACAGAGGAGGATAAGTGAGACCACTTAGATTAAAATAATATATTTCTGCTTTCATTCCACTGCTCGTATTAGGGTTACCAAGAGATACCTAACTGTAGTCTCTTTTCTATGTACTTTTATTTCATATTGGAGGAAAAAGCACTCCAGCTTAGATAAAAAGACATAATCTTCTCTTTAGTTTTTGCATTAAGTCATAACCTAGAGGTGAGATAAGAGGGCTGTAAGCAAATCCAGTATTTTTTGCACAAGGCCCAACCACCTATTTGTCCATTTGGTACCAATATGGCTACATAAAATCACAAACAAAAATTACCTGAAGGATTGGAAAAATCCAACATGCTGGTGGTAGGCTGGAGGAGATCAGGGCTGCTGGATGACAGTGTTCCAGGAATAGGCATTATAGCCAGACTGTGCCTACAGTGTCTCGTTCCCACAATGCTGTCGTCTTGTGACTGGCTCAGGCCTCCATCACTTCAAAAAAAGTCATATATCACTTTGAAGTATCTGAGCATTCTTAATAGTAAACATTTCTGTTCTCTGTGCACTAAGGCATAACAGAACCAATTCAAAGTGGTGATTTAAAAAATCAGATTGAAATATTACAGCAATTTAAAAAATAAGGACAACTGTAATAATGAAAATGGCAATAAAATATATTTTTAACAATTACACTCAAAATTTAACTTACACATCTAAGTAATTCTACTACACCATCGAGAAATAGTCATATTTAGTTCCTGCTGGTTTGGGTAGAGAAATTGAACCTGAGTGTTTAGGGAGCCCTTGAGATCCACCAGTTTCAGTGGACACTAATATATGTCTCCAACAGCGCACAGCCACACCACAGCAAGGTTCCCTCTCTCAACAGAAAAGCCTGGAGACCTTCTTGGCAAAGGAGGGAGCTGGGTCTAAATCCAAACCAAAAATATGGCAGGTTGCAGAAAATAACGGAGCCAGGTTCAAGTGACAAAATAAGAGGTGTTTAAACATAAAAACAACCTGAGAACTGCCCAAACCAGCAGGAATAGGGAAAAGATAACAGGAGGATGGCACAGAGAATGGCAACAAACAGCAATGAGAATATGTGACAAATAGAAAAGAGAAGGAAAAAAGAGGACCAGAAATCAAAACAGAAGAAAAACAATTTTACAGTCTCTAACGCTTATTCTAAGGGCACATTATTTCTTCTGTGATCTCTCAAGTCTAATTATTTGGCTGTTCCCTAAATGAAAACATCAAAACCAGAGCAGAAAGCAAGTCATCTAAAGTTAACTCCCTTTAATGGTTTCAAAAACAAGTATCAGTTAAATGGCTATATTTAAGCAAATAAAACATTCTCCCAGCAAATAAAACATTCTTCCTTTAAAATATTTTAGAGGTGTTACACAGGCAACTCTAAACCTATCTAAGAGAAAAAAATAAAAACAAAGAAACATAACTCTCTCACTTAAGTTTTAGATATCCCCAAAAGTCCTATAAAATGTAGGATAAGTGAAACAGTCCTACACAGCACAGGATAGCAATGAAGAAAAGATTTCCATCAACATCAACAACCAAAATACCACTTAGAAGTCTAAGGGTCGTGCTTATGTTAAAACCAATGTGTTAGGTTAATATGAATTCCTACCTATATTTCATTCAATGCAGCATTCTACTCAGTACTTGCTACACATACAGAGGTATCACAGAATACTTACCTATTATCATAAAATGGATTAAGGTCTGTCTTAAAAATGAGTGATATGGGATACATCTAGATACATTTACGTTAGGAGTAAAAAATAGCATTTAGGCAGATTAGGAAACTATGCAAGACGGAGTGCAGAGGACAGTTAAATAAACAGCTAAAGAACTGCTAATAGCCAGACAAGGGAAAAGAGAGTTAAGACAAGAGAGAGAGCAGATGAGTTAGGGAAAAGCATGAAGACATGGAAGAGAGCAAAGAGAGGCGTTTCAAGAGCAAGCTATGCCAGACAGACCTGTATTAGCTGTGTGACCTCAGGGAAATTTTTTTCTGTTTCTGGACATTGATTTCCTCATCTAAGAATGTGAATAATACTATCTCTCAAGACCACTGTAAGGATTAAATTAGGTAATGAAGGTAACATTCTGGCACAGAGGAAAACAGGATTCCTATTTTTAAGAAGATAGTGAAGTACTCTTACCAAAATTAAAACAGACAGTACAAACCTAGCAACAATAAACAATTCATACTGAAAAATAGTGCAGGGCAGGGTGGGTACAACAGGTAAAGGCACTAGAGAAACAGGAAATGTTTTCTTGGAGAGAGAAGGCAGTCTAATCTGAGAGATAAAAATAAAGAAAGGAAAAATATCTTAATTTGATAAGCAATTTGTGTTTATGCTAAATTGGCTCTTTATAATTAGGTGCGTATTCCTAAAGATCAGAACTAAATGTTTTAAGGTTAGGTAAGAGAAAAAAAGGAAGAGGGCTTTCACAGATATTTTATTTATAGCTTTTAAAGTTATTTGGCAGCAATTTAAATTAGGTAGAAAAAAAGTCTATATTTTTTAATACAACAATATTTATTTGGTCTTTGAAAACAAACTTGCCAATTTTTAGACACAAGGGTCTGGTAACTGAATTCAATGAAGCAAATTGTTAAAGAGATTAGCTGGTCCTACTAATAATCAAAGTAGAAGCAACTTGAACAATGTTAAAAAGTTACAATTTTCTATTAAAGGGAATTGGCTGCACCAGTTGCAGAGTTGGAATTTACTATAGAGAGTGAGAGAAGTGCAAGAAATACTAAAAGTCCTTCCTCTCTTACTGATGTTATTTAACATTACTTCTGCTCCTTAATAAGCAATAGCTATGACACTGCACAGTTATAATACTGTGAAGCTGGTTACAAATTTATGGTAATTAAGGTGTGAGCATGTATACATGAAATCTACATTAATGTTATGTACAATTCATGCTATGACAGGAATGAAATAGTATCTAATTGGCAAAATATCCATGCTTGTTTGGAAGCTGAATTGATAAAGCCCACTTACAAATAATTATGTCATTTCTTACCAAAATCGTCTCCTGAGAAGGTGATGCAGTAACAAAAACAAGATAGTTTTGAAAAATTCCTCAATAATTCCCCAACACTAAACTTACTTAGAATAAAAGTGTATTTTAGTTTTATATTATGAAACTAAAGAGGCTGCATAAATATCATCAAAATGTAAATAAAAAATAATCCCAATATTAAAAACAAAGAAAGTAAGTATGCTGACAAGAAATGGGGAGAAAAAATAACTTCTGGTAAGCAAACCTGACAGTCTCCTTCTAGGACTGTTACAATGAATAATATAGACGCTATTTAGGCAATCCATGATTAAAGAAAACAAAAGCTGAGTGATTAAAAAAATAGGAGATCAGGTTTCCTGAATTGTGAAATATTCTCAGGTCAATAAAAACCACACTATGTCTTAATTTACAGATGTTATTCAATATCAGTAAATTTTTTTCTCACTTCTAATTTTCAGGAGCACTCTTTCATTTTTAAATTATGTCATGGTTAGGGATTTGGGGAATTATCTATTCTTGTCTCAACTATTTGTTCCTTCCTTATGTTAGTTTTCTTTGCTCCTCTCACAGATGTAGACATTCTTTAAGTACTTCTGTGACATCTCATCATCTACTCTTGGCGAAGGAGTGCTGCAAAAGGCAGAGACCAAGTGCCCCTTCCAAACAGCCCTGGCACACAGGCGAACTCCAGAAATTGTGGAATTAACTCATTACACTCTTTTTAAATCAAAGTAGAAAACTAAAAAAATACAGAAAACAAGAAAGCAAGGAAGAAAGGGAAAACATTACCTATAAAATCACACTCTACAGAAAACCAAAATCAACATTTTTCCTTCTAGTCATTTTTACGGTATATAGCACAATTTATTTAACCAATTCCTTGTAGATGGACATTTGGGGAGTTTCCAATTTTGTTTTTTTATAGATAATACTAATAAGAACATGTGTATATAAATCTTCATCCAATTATTATTAGAAATGGAATTATTGAATCAAAAGTATGAACATTTTTAAAGCTCTTAATAAAAAACCACCGAACTGCTTTATAGAAAGGTTGCATCATTTTATATTCCCACAGCAATTGGAGCTTATTATCTAACCTGTGTTATTAATTCTGGCCCCAATAATTCTCTTTGTCAATCTTTGATGAAACAAACAGTATCCTATTTTAAATTGTATATCTTTCATTTATTACTGATGCAGAATATCTGATTCATATTCTCTGCCTATTTTTCTATTGAAGTTTTAGCGATTTTTTTTTTTTTGTGTGTAGCAAAAGGGGTTGTGGGAATTTATTTGTAATGATTAAGTGCCAAGAAATGTACAAATGTTCTCAAAAATGCAAGATGGCCAATCTGAAAGGTAAAAAGACAAATCAGTTCTCTGCAAAACATGCGCCAGTAGAAAACATTTACGGTTTCTACTAAAATAACCTATTTTTTTGGCATTTTTACCGCTGAAATCATTAGCATTTTACTTCATTGACATATTTGGAAGAGATAGTCAGTTTAATATTAACTCCTGAAGGGCAGCATTTTACTCATGTTTGTATTTACAGCCAACGGTCTCCTGATGGCACAAAGTAAAAGACTCAATAAATGCTTATAGACTGAGATGGAAAAAAACAACAAAATTCCTTCTGAGTTTAAGTAAAACTATGTCTACTATTATCTTTCATTTTTGGGGGTATCACTGTAAAGAAAGAATGCTTGAAAATACTCAAATGAGTGTTCCAGGTCACCTCAATTTCCATGCCTCCTGCTGTAACCAAAGAGAGAATCCAGGTGGAGTAACAAATTCCCACTCCCTGAAGGAGATACTGTGGAGATGAGATATTGATTTAGCTGCCTGAAACTTGAATACAGCTGGTTGGAATGGGACACTAATAAGCTAGTCAGTTACAACCACAATGTTCTTCAGTTTTAGATGACACATGTCACAACTGTGCCAATGTTCAAAATGAGAACCAGAGGAGATATATGTACTCTAGACCAAACCCACCAGGGTTTCTGGAAATGGAGCTTAGGGTATTACCTGAGGAACTCCCCTTGTGAACTCTTTACTGCCTTCTGATCCTCCATTCTTTTCTCCTTTTCTCAGTGCCTTCATGAAGACTTCTGGCCTTCCAAAATTGTCCCCAGTGTCTTCAGTGTGGGCTGGCCCCTCTTATAGTCTCCTTACTCAATTCTCATTTGTGAGAACAAGTCTTTTCTTACAGTGTTTACTGTGTTGCTGTCATACTCCAGTGTGCTCAATAGTAAAAGAATTTTGCTATTTTAAAGTTATGATTTTTACAAGCCACTCACCTCAAAGAGAGCAGTCACTCAGAAAGGAATGAGTAATAAACTTTCTAGAAATGAGTGACATTAAGGACAGAGCTCAGGGTTTCAGTCCTCTGTGGGCCTCAAATTAAATGAAGAGTAAATGTGTTTCCCTGACTGGAAATAGCTCAAGAAGAGCATTTTCTGATCAGGAAATCTTTGAGATCTTTAACTGTGTAAAAGATGAGAGCAGACATTTACCTAGTTCCAAGCTGCCTCCTAATTAGCCTCCTTGCTATTACTGCTACATTGTGCTGCACCTTCAGCCCCAAACCACTAACACAGCTAACAGAGATCTTCCTAAAAGAACAAATCTTACCACATCAAATGCCTTCTATGGCTCCCATCATTATGACATGATAAAATCAATATCTTTAGCCTAACATTCAAAGTCCTTCATAAACTAGCACTTATCCATCTCTCTCGCTTCATCTCTAGGTGTGCACACACAACACAGTATATACTCAAACCTATCAAGCTTGTTCTGACTTTGTAGACATCAGAACTTTTATCACCCTGTAATGCACCATTTGTCTGCCTTCTCTTTTAGATGATCAACTCTTGGAGGACAAGAAACTTGCTCTACTTGTCCTTCTACATTTCTATCTCTGGATATCATGCCTAATGTATAATAAATGTGCGGAGAATAAAGGGTTCCCGATATGAATTTCTTAGAGATACGGACTACCTTTTTCCAGCTCTAGTAATTGTCACCAGGCACAGTGCCAGCAACTATCAGGAACCAAATAAGTACTTTTTTTGAATATGTTTTGTTTGAATATGCTTTCTTTCTTTCACTGATCAATTCATTGTCTTAACTGACTCAACAAATATTGAGTGCCTACCATGTGTTAAGTAGAAGTACTGCATTTGACCAGAACTTTTGTGATTGCTTTAGGAAGCAGATAATGTACAATATACACAGATATAATACATACTAGAGTCATTCTCAGTCATGACACTTCAGTAGATTGATTTCATCAGTATTTTAAAAGACCTAAACATTTAAAATGTTTAAATTTTACTCAGTTTTTGTGACATCTCATTTTGGAAACAGAAATAGATTTTATTAAAAAGGTCAGCTTTAGAAATCAGGAGGGAATAAATGGTGCAATAAGCAAAAGATGATTTAAAAGACAAAAAATTAGTATCAGTGAATATGTCCCAAGATTTAAGGTGCTCAAATTTGTAGATCAAGGGACTGAAATTGGACCAAAAATATACAAAAAAAGATTTCATAAAATAAAACAGGCAGTCTCTTCTAAAATTCAAAACAAGGTTAATGGAGGAATATCTAGCAGTGGTAACTTCATAGAAGTGATGGGGAAGCATTCAGAATTTATTCTTTCTTATTTACGGACCGCTTGTAGATTTTATGATGTTAGTTGTATAAAAAACAAAACTAACCCAAACTTCCCTTCCCCGAAATAAAAACTTCACAGTCAATAGGAAAATGCCTACATGACTGAGATTGGCATTACCTACCTAAATAGTTTTGGAGGCAAGATACTAAATCGTGTTTTATCCAAAATTTTCCTGATTTTGTTTCTTCCACCTGAAACAGTATTTGCTTTTACTTTCTTATTTCCTTTCTCCTGTGATGTCTGTTCAATATCTCCTGGTACATCCTGGATTGAATGGCGATTACTTTTTTTTTCAGCAATTTTGGGAATATGAGGAACGCCAGATTTCTCTTGTTCAGTCCTACTAAGTAACTCTTTGAACACTGTGGAAATAAATAAATAGACTTGTCATTTCTTTTCTTCTCATTAGAAAGTTTTTATATCAACAACAAACTTTAAGGATAAACATAGTCACTTTCTATTGCCCTTTCACAGCCTCATTCATTAAACATTATGAAATTTATACCCATCCTTTATCAGCTATATCTATTTTCCTCTTCAGCCTTTATACCTGACTATACTTCTAATGTCCAATAGTGATAAAAAAAAAAAGTCTCTGGGGAAAATGGAAAGGAAGTGGGCAGGATACCAGCATGTTTGAAAAGTCCACAGGTTCCTATTTAGGTAGTAAGCAATATAATTGCTAATCAACTCAGATTTTATAGAAACAGACATTTATATTCTATTAATTATATGTTATTCCCTATCCTAATATACATCATTTGAGATGAGATATAAGTACTATAGTCAGGCTGTTTTGTAAAAGTTAGCCATTAAAAAAGTGGACAGAGCTTCCCTGGACCTGTTTTTACCAGAAATAAATAGTACTAAATTTGGTAATATATGACAATTTCCTCAAGGTCAAATTTATGAGACTTATGTCACTCAGTAAAGCAGCTAATAAACATTCACTACAGTGGTCTGAAGTAAACAACCAATTATTCTTAGATAACTTTCTATCAACCCTAAGTTTGGTGAGCTATTTCATCATTAAGGAGGGTGCAAGTACATTGGGGGACTTGCTGTGTAGCAATCTCTTTGCCTAGATCTGATTTTTTTGTGTGTGTGTGTGAGGAAGACCAGCCCTGAGCTAACATCCGTTGCTAATCCTCCTCTTTTTCACTGAGGAAGACTGGTCCTGGGCTAACATCCGTGCCCATCTTCCTCTGCTTTATATGGGACGCCGCCACGGCATGGCTGACAAGCAGTGCGTCAATGGGCGCCCGGGATCTGAACCCGCAAACCCCGGGCTGCCAAGCATGAACTAAACCACTGAGCCACCGGGCCAGCTCCCATGCCTAGGTCTATTTTTCACCTTGCAAGAGGGGTTATACCTCCCTGGGGTCAGGCGAAAGAAAGATAAATCTGTGTAAGGCTATATATCTAGAAGCTAGTAGTGTCTCATTTTCCAGATAGGAAAATCTGTATCACCTATTTCTCATTAAGTAATGTCATAAAAAAGTTTTTTTGGTTGTTGTTGTTTTAAATGTGTTCTTAAATAAGACACATAAACTGCTAGAGAAAAAAAAAGTACTAAAAAGATAAATGCTAAAGTAGAAGGTAACTTTCCTAAAAACGCATGATGCCTGGGACGGGGGGAGGGGTCCGCATGAAAAAATAGGGGCTGCATATTCTGGAATATGCAGGTCTTCAGCCATATGA
This sequence comes from Tapirus indicus, assembly GCA_031878705.1. Lineage (NCBI taxonomy): Eukaryota > Metazoa > Chordata > Mammalia > Perissodactyla > Tapiridae > Tapirus > Tapirus indicus. The sequence goes on from CM062925.1 coordinate 48,678,279, forward strand.
GACATGGAACTTCAGCTTATCAGTAGGTGTAGCTTTGCGCAGTATTACTCTGTACGTTTATAGAAGAAAAGCTGCAAATTGTATAAATGTGCCCATTGAAACCCCAAACAAAGATAACTGTGATCTTTTCTATTGTTTTTGGGATAAATCTATCGTTTCCCACAACATCAAAGGATTTAGAAGTAAGATTCAAATGGATAAAGCCTTAAGAATTGACACATTACAACATCCATAGTTTGGTATTCAGTTGTAAAACTGGATCATTTTGAAAGTTTCAACCAGGATGATATCACACTACCAAAGCACACTGCAAACTTATTAAAAGCACATTTTCTGTCTTCAAAATAAGGGAATCTTTAGGAGTCACTTTTCAAAGATATTCTGCTTGATTAAAATACAGTAAATTCCTTCCAGTTTCTATTTTTTAAATTTCACTTTATTTTAAGCCACGTGGTAAAGGTAAAAACGCTTTTTTGAGTTAAAATCAAGATACTGTATTCATCCGTTCAGGAAATATTTACTGACCTATGAATACATGTCGGGCACTATACTACTAGATGCTTGCGGATTCCTCCTATTGTGGAACATACAGTTAGTCTAAGACACGTGGTACAGAAAGAACATAATGAGATGAACTACTTCAGATAGCAGGAAAGGGAAAATCCCCAATTAAGTCACTGCATAAGAAGAGATCAGTAAGGTTAGCAGATTTTAACTAGGCAAAGGGAGGGGAAGGAGGAATGATTCCAGGCAGAGGAAATCTTAAGTTCAAAGTCCCTGTGGTAGAAGGAAAGTTCAAGAAAATGAAGATGACTAGAGAACAAGGTAGAAAACGGGCCTGATAATACTATGGTAAAGTGTTCGAATTTTCTGTCAAGAGCAACAGGAAATATCTGAATGGGCAGCAGATATCCCTGGCTACAGTGTGTATGTAGGGGGACTCAATAGTGTACAAAGAAGTTTATATCTTCACTGTACTTGTGTAGATAATTACAAGTAAAAATTTATGAAGCTTGTGATTTGTAAAGAAGAGAAATGATTGTGTTAATTAAAAAAATTAAAGACAGAAATTAATGATTGTGAGCAAATGTAATTACAATGCCATTAAACAGCAATATCAGATATAATATATGAATCAGAAATGAAAATGCCCAAGAATCAATAAAAGTTTAATAAATTTGACTATATAGATTAAAAATTTCTCACTCTACATATACAAATATGTGTATATGTGTTTACACACATACAAACAAAAAAACACAAACAAGGAAAGTCAAAAAACAACTTGGGGAAAGTATCTACAACCCGTAAGACAAAAAGATACTGTCCTTTATTTATAAGAAATTCAAACAAATCAATAAAATTTAAGTAACTCAATATAAAAATGGGCAAATGAAAAAACTGTTTATAAAAAAGAAATGTTAACATAAAAAAAGTGCTCAACCTCCCTCATTATTAAAGAATATATATCAATAACTATAAAGTTGATTATACCCACTGCAGAGGCATTCTTATACACTGATGAATGAAATATGTGTAGACTGGGGTAAACTTTTGGAAAGTAAAACTGTGCAGTAACTGTCAAAAGTATTCCACTTTGAGAAATTTATCTTATAGGTATATCTATACAAGCATAAAAGATAAGCACAAAGGATTTTTATTACATCACTGTAAATAGCAAAAACTGTAAACGAACCAAAACATCCAGCAATATGACATCAGCTCAATAGCTTATGATAATAAGGGAATGGAATTCTATGTGGTAAGAATTATATAAGAAGTAAATATGTTTGAACTGATGTGGAAAGGGACAGAATGCTGTACACAGTATGGTTCCATTGTGTGCCTATCTGTCTTTAGTGTTTTAATTTTCAAAACATATGCATGTATTACTTTTAGTAAAAAAAAATAAAGTGCTAACAATAAATAATCTGAGTGGTGGGATTTTTAAAGATATTAGAAAGTTGTGAAACCCAAGAGGAGCAGATGAACTAAAATTCCAGAACAGGAAAAGGGTAAACTGAGATTGCCAGCTGTTTTCTTCTCTGGGGGCATTTGCTGAGTTTAAACATGCAGTGCAGATCAGGTAGAGGGATTCTACTAGAGGAAAGAGAATTTTTGATGGACTCGAATACTGACATAAAAACTGGAATACAGAGGGGCCGCCCGGTGGCGTAGCGGTTTCGTCCGCGCTTGGCAGCCCGGGGTTCGCCGGTTCGGATCCCGGGTGCCCGCCGACGCACTGCATGTCAGCCACGCTGTGGCGGTGTCCCATATAAAGTGGAGGAAGATGGGCACGATGTTAGCCCAGGGCCAGTCTTTCTCAGCAAAAAGGGGAGGATTGGCAACAGATGTTAGCTCAGGGCTGGTCTTCCTCACCAAAAAAAAAAAAACCAAAAAAAAACCTGGAATACAGAGAAGCCCAAAAGCAGGCTTGCTTTTCTCCGTGGGATATCTCTAATAGTAGCACAACTCAGGAGGCTGGGGATTGGCTGGAAATTTTTTATAGTCTCGTGGTGCTCAAGAGACAAAGTAACACGACAGGGAGGGACTTGCAACACATGACTGATTTACCTGATTGGGGTGGGAGGCTAAAGAGCTAAGCTCAAAATCTCTGAATAAGACTTTGAACTTATATTTAAAAAGGAGACAGAAAGCTACCAGACTGAATCAAAAACCATGCCTGAGGTAGAGATTGGGGTGGGGTGAGGACAAGGCTGAAAAAGCAGACTGAAATTTCCCACAATCTCTCTGTGCTTAGAGACAAAGTTCCATTAGAAGAGTGGCCTGCATCAAGCACATGACAAGTCTTGCTCTCAACTTGAAACCAATGGACAAAGTTGAAGTAATTCTGCAACCCAGCATGACCTAGCTCAATTCCCCTTACCCTACCTGCTTAAACAGAGGAAATGGCAAATCCTCTCTGTGAGAAAATATTAATTTCACTATTCTCTAAGGTTCTTTTACATATAAAGTACAGCATGCAATAAAAATTATAAGATAAAGTAAGAAAATATGACTGATAACCAGAGTGGAAAACAGGATAAAAGATAATCCAAATGTTGGAGTTAATACACAAGGATTTTATAACTATTATAAATATATTAAAGAAAACAGAGGAAAAGATAAAATGGATGAAAAGATGGTGAAGTGCACCAGAGGCGGAGTTTATAAAAGAGATTCAAACGGATATTCTAGAACTGAAAATTTAATATCTAAAGTTAAACTTATTGCGTGTATTTAACAGCAGAATGGATACAGCAGAAAACAGGATAACTAGGCTTAAACACAGGTCATTAGAAAATACCCAAACTGAAGCACAAAGAGGGAAAAAAACGGAAAGAATAGAACAGACTGTAAGACGTACATAGAACACAAATCTTCTAACATACAAGTAACTGATCTCCCACACGGAAAGAACACAGAGAGAGGGGCAAAAGCAGCATCTGAAGTGATAATGGCCATGAAATTCCTAAAATTGATGAGAGTTATCAATGCACAAATTCAAAAGCTCAGCAAACCCCAAACAAAAGAAATACAAAGAAAACTATAACAAGGCATCCGTTTCACAGTTAAAATTGCTGAGTCCTGTTTACATCCTATGGAAAATGTTGATATTTTTGTTTAGCCTTCTGTGGGCTGCAGTTCCAATACTCAGTTTTCAAAGCTTTTGCAGTACTATATGGATCTGTCCACTGTGTGCCACCTAGTGGCAAATCTGGGACCTGAGCAGAGGTCTACCTGTTACGTCAGTCCTCCAAGTCTACGGTATGCTAAATAGGATCAGGTCCATGCATGCGCAGGATGGGAGACCAAGATTTCACAAATAACTTTACGGAGTTGTCTCTCCCATCTCAGTTATCAACCTGATACCTTCCAGTTCCTTAGGCTCCCTTTTTTAGTCCTACAGAAAGAAAATGTATAGGACTTTGTAACTGTAAGGCACTGTAGTGCCTTAGGGGCCATAACAGGAGGACAGAGAGAGTGGGGGGGAAAAAAAGCAATGAAGTTGCCCTTGCCTTCTTGGGGGCATAGCTCCACTGAAGGGGGAGGAAAGTCCCCCTCCCTCAGAATTCTGGCTTGTGCAGCCTTCTATTGCAGGCCACTGACAATGCCACTGGATTGCTTGGAGGCTGAGGCCTGAGAGAATGGAGAGAAAAAGAACAGGAAAAAAAACTGCAATTCCTTAACTCTGTCTGAGCTTTAGGAGTTCCATTTCCCACTTCTCAAGCCAGGCTTCTCCTGGATCTTTCTTGGTCTGTACCACTATACTCACATCTAGGTTTCAAGTTGCCTTGAGTCCAGCCCAGGGGATACTGGAGCAAAAAAAAAAAAAGATGGCAAATTCACTGCTGGTGGTCCTACTTTGAATTTTCTGAGTTCTCAAACAGGTGGGTGATGATTCTGTCCAGGTTTTATTGTTGAACTCAATGGGAGATGAAGGGTGGCATGTGTTTACTCCATCTTACAAAACAGAACACTTAATTTGGTTTTTATCATCATGGACATAAGATAGTTACCTTATAGTCTGTGTTTGATGTTCTGGAGCTCCTATGGTTGGAGCTCCAGAATAGGTTTCTGTTGGTTCTGGTTTACACTGACTGTTAAAGAGTGTCTCATAATCTTTGACTGTTTGCTTGACTCTATATTTGAAAAATTATTTACAAATAATAGGTTGCTGCTAGCATCCTCTAAAGAGGATTTTTATTTTCTTTTGCCAGGCACCTGGGGGCCAGGGCCAAAACTCGAGATTCTTCTGAGCTGCCTAGAGTATAGTCCACATCTACTTCAGAGTTGGCCATTTAAGGTCCCAATCCTGAACAAAGGTGGTTATGGTAGAGTGTTCTGGCCTTTGGTGAGCTCTAAACTATAAACCTGTGAATTTACCCAACAGCTCCTTCTCTCAGCTACATTCTATGAATGAGAAAATGGCCCTGGAGAAAAAGAGACATCCTTTTGGGGTGTGGTCTCAGGAGCGGGGAAGGGATTTGACACACAGCAGAGTCTGTGCTCCTGGCAACTGCAGGATTCCAACTCTTTCATCTTTTCCTGGGAGTCTACTGCCAAGAGGCTCACTCTCTCAGTTGCTTTTTTGTACTAGTAAATGCCCCAGGGCAGATACAGCTACAGTTCACCTCTTTAAGATCTAACTTCCTCTCTGATCTATGTCAGGGGGTAGTTCACTACCTTTTTGGATTTTTATGACGGTTTATAGCTATTTTTTTATATTTAGTCTAGCTCTTTAGTTGTTCTCAGTCAATACTGGAAAGAGAAAGCTGATATGACTTTTTAAAATTCATTTTGCTCAGACTATACGTGGCCCTTTGAATTAGAAAAGTCACGTCCTTCTTTCACTCTGGGATAGTCTGCTATCGTTTCCTAAATATTTTCTTCTTCACATTTTCTTTTCGATTTCCCGGAATAGGGCTCAATTCTATTTTGGTTTTTTTTGTTGTTGTTCTACAGTCTGGGAGATTTCCTCAACTTTATTCCTTCTATTGAATGTTTTTGTCTTGGCTACCATACTTTAAGTCACTGTGAGAATTATTTCTCTCAATGATTGTTGTTTCTTTTTTCCTAATATCTTTCTTATTTTAAGAGGTGAATTTTTTTTTTTTTTTTTTGTGAGGAAGACCAGCCCTGAGCTAACATCCGTTGCTAATCCTCCTCTTTTTGCTGAGGAGGACTGGCCCTGGGCTAACATCCGTGCCCATCTTCCTCTACTTTATATGGGATGCCGCCACGGCATGGCTGACAGGCAGTGCGTCGGCGGGCGCCTGGGATCTGAACCGGCGAACCCGGGGCTGCCAAGCGCGGACGAAATCGCTACGCCACCGGGCGGCCCCAAGAGGTGAATTTTTAAATCTCTCTGAACAGAGTTCTAGAAATGTTTTTCTTTTCTTCCTTGAATTAACTATTTTGTCTAGAATCTGTAAACTCACTTATTAGGTTACCTTCCATGTCCCCTCAATAATCCTAGTTCTCCTATGCCTGGTGATCTCTGGCTGCCAGTTTTAGTTAATACAAAATGACCAAGTATGGTTTGCTCTGGTATCATCTAAACAAATTTGTTTTCTGGTCACAGCTTTCCTTTTTGCAGGTGTTCTGACTTTGAGTTTCATGCAGGAAGACCTAATTGTTCAACTTTGTTTCATGGTAATGCCAGAGTCACGAGGGTTTTATTCTAGGCACCTCATCCAAAATAAAATGCTCCACTTCTGCAGATGTTTTACTAGTATTCCTTTGAGATACTCTTTGGTGTTTTGCTTGGGATTGGCTGACTACAATCTTTCCGTGGTAAAAAAGGAAGTATTGAGGGTATAGGCCCCCTTTTGCAGCACCACGTAACTTCCATCCTCTGCCACATCTCCTCTAGGATTCTGCTGGATAATTGTTTCTAACCACTCAAAGAGTTCTGAGGTTGTGGCTTCCCTGACTTTTGCATACTTTAGATCTACTTTTTCTGTCTCCCAGGGTCCATTCATGCTGTTAACCACTATATTATACTATCTCTCTCTATTTTTTTTTTTTTTTTTTGCGGGGAAGACCAGCCCTGAGCTAACATCCGTTGCCAATCCTCCCCTTTTTTTGCTGAGGAAGACTGGCCCTGGGCTAACATCCGTGCTCATCTTCCTCCACTTTTTTATATGGGACGCCGCCACGGCATGGCTGACAGGCAGTTCGTCCGCGGGCGCCCGGGATCCGAACCTGCGAACCCCGGGCTGCCAAGCGCGAACCAAACCGCTGCGCCACCGGGCGGCCCCTACTATCTCTATATTTTTATACATAATAATATTTGATACTAGTTAGTAATTATTATGTGCCAGGCACAAAAAGTTTAAAGGTATTTGATCCTTATAAGAATCTTATGAAACAGAGCTGGAGAAAGTGAAGCTTGGAGAGACTAAATAATTTGCTCTAGGTGACAGAGCAAGCTCTGCTTTCACCTTTTTCAAAATCAGAATCCTTTTAGTTTAATCCAAACGTGAAGTTTCTAGATACTAGTCCAAACTCCAAGAAATCAAAAAACTGTGAAGGCTTACTTACTTATTCTATGCTAAACTAATATATATTAAGAAATTGCCAGCAGATAGTTATATATCAGATTTAATATGATGCAATTCAGCAAAAGGGAATCAAGTGAAAAGAGGAAAAATACTAAATGTTTCCCTTTTCATTATGACTAAGTGCAGTATACAGAGGAGCCAAAAAGAAAAAAAATAAACACACTTCCTTTTCCAAGCATAGCTTTTAAATTCAACTTATTTCTCAAATTGCAACCTAAATGACCTAGAGGAATTTTTTTCCTCCCTCATTCATGAAGACTCATATTTTCTTTGATAATTTTCAACTGTTATACTGTTTTTGCTGTTGCTGTTCTCAGAATTTCAGAGAAAAATCCCATGGTATCTAATGAAACCAAATTACAGTAAGTCTTTCCTAAAAGTTAAAAAAAACTAAATAAATTAAAAGTATAAACTTAGTCCTTGTTTCATTCAAATATAAACATGATGAAAATGCACTCCAGGCATGGTAATCAACATTTCTACATAGAAAGATAGAGTATGTCATTAATAAAAATGTGTACTTCACTGATCAATTAATTAATGTTTTGCTCAATTTATTTCCATGAAATAGCTAATCTGGCATTCATATTATTATTTCAGAAAGCTAGCTAAAACATTAGAAGTAGACTGACTTACACATTAGCAGTGGGAAAAAAACCTGATTAGGACTTCTAAGTTTCATTCATGCCATTCTAAGTTTCACTCAGTTATCTCCCAGCAAAGTACATACATAAGACACTCAGCAGACATTTCATAAATGACTGACTGAATGTAGTTGTACAGCTATTTTAAAACTCACTTTCTATGATACCAAAATAATAATTAAATACAAACAATGAAAAATGAAAATTCTATAATACGTAGTACATCTCAACACTAAAGATCCTAAAAATGTTCAAATAATTTAGATAGAAACATGTTTATATTTTACTATCCTCTTCTTCATTGTAATGACTTTTCTCTTTTCTATTACCAAAAAGAAAAGTTCTGACAGTTTTTACAACAAAACTCACCAAAAATGTTGGTCTTCACAGTAAGTGCAAGATGAGTATTATTCCTCAAAATTTCAAGGGCCTTCACAAATGTAATATTCTCAAAGTTTTGTCCATTTACTTCCATTATCTTGAGAAAAGTATCAGAAAAATACAAATTAAGACACACACAGTATTAGTTACTTCTACAACCTTAAGTATAACAGTGAAAAAATGAAACAAATAAAATGCACCCAAATGTAAACAATGGTTATCTCTGTGAGAAATGGGATTACTGTTTAGTTTTTTTTCTCTGTATTGTTGTATTTCCCCAAATATCTATTACAAGCATTTTTTTAAAAAGTTCATTCCCTCTGGGATCATATTAAGAAAATTTTTAAAAAACACAGGATGGTTTATATATGAAGGAAAAAAAATTAATCATTTCAGGTCATAAAAATGATTGCCTGAGCATGTATGTACAAATTTTAGTGTAATATTCTAAATGCAAATTTATTACATTTAAAAAAGAAATAATTCATTTAGAAACAAAATATTAGGAAAAGAAAAAGAAAAAAAAGCACAGAAGTAAAATTCCCAGAGTTGAAAAAAGTCGAGTCTACATACTGAAATGGATCATCTAGTACCATGCAAAGAAAATAAAGAGATCTATTTTTTAACATATCCCAATGAAAATTTTGAATTCCAAGGACAGAGAAGAATATATAAGCATCACTGTGTGTGTGTAGGGGAATCAAAGGTACCTAGAAAAGAAAATTACTCCACTGTACAAAAGCATCATCAGACATGCAAGGGCATATAATACTCATTACCCTTTTTGAAAAAAGTACCAGAAGAGGTAGTAGAAGAACTAGAAGGCAACTGTGAGATGAATCAAAATAATGGAGACATATGGCACAGATGGAGGTGATCAGTAAAATCAATAAGGCAGGTATAAATGTCCAAATGACTGTCAGTAATAAGCCTATGAAACTTCATGCAAATATCAAAAGTATCTTTAAAAGAGAAAATATATGTCAAAAAAATGTCTTGATTTAGATCTAAACTATCAGATAAGTTCAATGATACTTGGGAGTACTGAGGGAAGAAGTAAAAGCATGATAAATTTCTCTCCTCTTTTAGGAATGAAATCACTGAATTTCACTGTTTTTGTCTGCAAAGAATGAGATTCTTAAATGTGTTTACAATAGAATACTGGAACAACATACATACTGACTCCAGGATCCTAGCTATTAGATATTCTTAATGAGTAGTCTGGGGTAAGGCCCAGAAATCTGTTTTTAAAAAGCTCCCTTAAGGAAAGAAGGGGATCATTACAACTTTATATCCCAGTTTCTTAACTCCTCACACTATTGATATTTTGGCTGGTAACTCTTTGTTGTGGGGGTTGCCTTGTCGTGGGGTGTTGCAGGCTGTTTAACAGCCTCCCTAGACTCTATTCACTAGATGCCAACAGTAATCTCCAAGTCATGACAATCAAAAATATCTCCAAACATTGCCAAATGTTTCCTGGGAGGCAAAATCATCGCCAGTTAAGAACCACTGTTCTGAAGTGTAGAACTTTTTATAATGTGAATGCCCTCATAATTAAAAAAAACGACAGTATGTATAAAAGTAAAATAAAGCCACATTGTTAATGGGAAAGAGTAAGCTTCGCAAGTGATTCAGCTAGATTTGGGAAACCACTCTTTGGTGTGCATGAGAATCATCTAGAGAGCTTTGTTAAAAATAGAGATTCCCAGTCCTCATCTCTGGAGAATGTTATTAATATGATTAATAGGACCGAGGTGGGCCTAGGAAATGCATTTTTTTAGTAACAAGGTTGTCAGTAATCACATTTTGAGGTATACTGCTCTACAGTTACCTAATGTTTATATGGAGAGAATAAATCCCCATCAAATTCCTTCCTTTTTCCTAGTCCCTTACTAGCTCACTCTGCTTACAGATGTGGTTCTGTTACCACATGAACATTAACTGAGCTGAAACCATCGTTTAAGGTCATCGTCAGCCACTTACATTTTAGAGTGCTATGAGTGGAAGTGCTTGCTCCTACAAAGCTCGCAAGAGTGCTAATTCACATACTGATCTTTCTGGAATATTCCGAATTGCCAGCTGATACAGCTTCCTATTCCTTGGAGGATGGGCAGGACCATTCAAAAAAGGTCATGTTGATAGTGCCCAGAAGACCATGCTGTCTCTGACCACACTATATCAAATTTCCCATTAAAAGTAATGGATATACAACAAATGTATTTTTGAAATAAACCATTTTCAAATACCACCTCTAATAAGAAGCTTGAAAAAATACTTCCTTAAATTGATCATGCTTACTTGAAAAAACATCAAATGAGAAAAAAAGTAGCAGATATGTTATTTATAAGAAGGCTTTAATCTAAGTGTTGCTTATTTTACTTACTTGATCACCACGTTTCAGTCCTGCATCAGCAGCCTTGCTGCTAGGTTCTACTCCTTCAACAAAAATACCAAATCCCTTCTCACTTCCTCCATTAAGGCTGAAATGCAGAGGGGACTCCCTGGAAGCCTTTTGTAGCACAAGCTGTCTCCACTTAGCCTTTGCAGCACAGGCAATATTCAATAAACGGAGATGACCATTCATTTTCTAGGAAGTAGAAAAGGGTAAAATGTATATAAATGTATCTATTCCTAAAGGCTTTTAAAAAATAACCCAAAAGTATCAGAATTAGAGTTATACTGGAAACATAAGAGTAAAGAACATGTAAGCCAGGGTAAATAAAGCTGAAGGAGGGAAAACTTCCACCCCAGAGCACTCTCAAGAATAACATCTCTTAATTCTTCAAAACTTCTAGATAATTAGAAGTTAGAAAAGATTTCAAAGGGACATCTCATTTAGAGAGGGGACAAAAATTACTTCTCTTTTCCTGAACCTTCCTAATATATACTCCACTATCATCTTGTTTATCTCTTAGATGTTACATAAAACCAGAATCATTTAAAACCTTAAAGGATTAATATCTAAAATAATAGATCTTCCTTGAACTCAGTAATAGTCTAACTTCCAGGTTCTAATACCAGTTTAATATTTAACTATTTTCAAATAATGTAATATGTGTAAATATCATGTCCATAACAAGAAACTAAAGTTTTCTCAGGGCAGGGACCAAGTCTCACACTTGTTCTGATCTCATATAACACCTTGGAGTATAAAGTAGAATTCAATAAATACTTGATGACTGACTGATTACTAAAAAAAAAAAATCCCACGATTGTATTTTCCATTAGCCCCTTGAATATCTACATAGCCAGCAGTGGAAGATCCAAACAATGGTGGTGAGCCTCTACAGCCTCTTAATCAAGTTTCCCAGTCTCTGTTCATTCCCCCCATTTTGCATAAGGCAGATGTGCTGCTGAGAAGGCTACAGGAACCAAGGGGTAAGGAAAGGGACAAAAATCTGCCAATTTTCCCCTTTACTCAACTCAATCCACTTATACAATGAGTAAAAACAATGGTTCTTGAGCATCTGCTATGTGTCAGGTTTTGTTCTCAGATTATCGCATTCATTAGCTCATTATAATCCTCACAAATATCCCAATAAACAAGGGACTACTATCTGTAAAATAAGACAACTGAGGCATAACAGGCTGGGCAGCTTGTCCAAGTTGACATATCTAGCAAGTGGTGGAGTTTGGATGTTAATTCAGGCAATCTGACTTCTGAGCTGCATTACTATTTACCTCCTAAAATTTCAAATTGCTTGGAGCACACAACCCACTTGCAGTTCAAAGTTTTATATCTGGCAGGGAGAATAAAATGGATTTATAAATAGCTACTGTGAAAGTTAAGAGAACCTTAAGGGAATTATTTTAGGTGTCACATATTTAGAACAAGTGAAATCATGTGCAGAAGGGAGACTTAGAAAGTCTAATGTAGATCTGATATGTAAGACAGGCCCTGAAGGTGGCATAGAGTTTCAAACAGCAGGACTGGAAGAAGAGAATTCCACCATGAGAAAACTGGCAAAGAATATAAAATAATCTAGTTGGCTATAATCTAGGGTGTACAGAAAAATGGCTGAAAACATAGATGAGAAATCTGAATATATGGGTGAAGAAGTACTTTGGTAGGAAATAACTTTGGTTTATTGACGAAGAGAGTAATAGTCATCTTATTTGTGGTTTATAAACAATTTTTTGGCCACAAAGAATGGACTAGAAGGAAGAAAGACTATTAACAAAAACTAGCAGGCTACTATTAACAGATCAGGCATAATGAAATGAGGCCCTAAACTGGGGAGTGAAAGGGAAATGGCTGAGAGAGACCATAGGAAATACATATATGTGCATGCCTCAATCAGTGGCCCAGATTACTTTAGCAAATGACTGGATGTCTTGGCCAGGGAATTCAAGGAAAAGAGGGGGCCCACATACACACCTGAGTTTTTAAGTCTGGGTGACTGGGAGATAATGTTATCATTAGTCAGAAGAGTCAGGAAGAAGCATGATTTTTGTTCGGGTTGGAGTGGCACAGGATGAAGAGAAGTCTAGAATATAGATTTGGAAGTTCTCAGAACAGATATTTAAGACACAAGTAAAGATGAAAGCTATTCTGAGTTGCTGTTATGGGTGGGTGGAATCCCTAAACCCTGAAGAAGATAAATTCTTTTGAGCCTTACTGTATCTTCCAGATTCTTTTCAAATTCCTCCAGAAATCGAGTCATAGCAGGATCACCTTCAAAATCATTAAAATGATTATTTACCCATAATAATACAATCCGTGTTACCTGTGGAAACATGGAGGAGACAGCATATGGTTATGAGAGGGATTCTTTCTGCAAAAGTAGATTCCAAAGGCACACCCCAAACTAAGGGGGAACTGAGCTTTACATCTAACTCCTTTGCTCCCTTTCCTGCACACAAAAGGTACATCCTGGGGGCCGGCCCAGTGGCGCAGCGGTTTAGTTCGCGCTTGGCAGCCCGGGCTTCGCGGGTTCGGATCCTGGGCGCCTGCCGACGCACTGCCTGTCAGCCACGCTGTGGCGGCGTCCCACATAAAAGTAGAGGAAGATGGGCACAGATGTTAGCCCAGGGCCAGTCTTCCTCAGCAAAAAGAGTAGTAGTAGTAACGGATGTTAGCTCAGGGCTGGTCTTCCTCATTAAAAAAAAAAGGTACATCCTAACAGAAAGGTGTGGTTTAGTTTGAGCTTTTGTTTCCTAGGGTACATATGTAATAGGGAGAGCCAAGACACTGTGCCCCCAGAAAACATGAGCCTGTATGCTAAGATTTAAGAAGTACATGGGATGTATATTTCAGAGAGCATCTTAAAATGCAAGCTTCCAAGGGCAGGCAAGCATATCAGAAACGTTTCTATAGCCAAGAACATGTTTAACCCAAATTATAACTAAAACAAATCCGAAACTTCATTCATTATAAATACTGTGAATTTTCAAAGTTGTGAATTGATTTGTTTACTTCGTGCCATAGATAAAAAGAAAAGTTAAAAACTAATGAATGGAAGTTGAATTGAATAATGTACCTAACTAATAATGTAATTTAAGTCATATATTTTCAAAATTGTGGTGGAATACACATAAAATTAACCATTTTAACCACTTTAAAGTGTACAATTCAGTGGCATTTAGCACATTCACAATGGTGTGCAACCACCACTACTACTTAGTTCCAGAATATTTTCATCACCCCAAAAGAAAACTCCTTCCCATTAAGCAGTCACCTCTCATTCTGCCCTCTCTCTAGCCCCTAAAATTTGCTTTTCTATCTTTGTGTATTTGCCTATTTTGGATATCTCATACAATATGTGACCTGTGTCTGGCTTCTTTCACTTAGCATAATGTTTTCAACGTTCATCGATGTTGCAGCATATATCAATATTTCATTCCTTTTATGGCTGAATAATATTTCATTATATGGTTATACCACGTTTTGTTTATCCATTCATCAACTGATTGCCATCTGGGTTGTTTCCACCTTTTGGCTACTGTCAATAGTGCTGCTATTAACATTTGTATACAAGTTTTTGATTGCACATCTGTTTTTAGTTCTCTTGGATATATACATCTAGGAGAAGAAGTGCTCGATTATATGGTAATTCTACGTTTAACTTTGTGAAGAACCACCAAACTTTTCCACACCAGCAATGTATGGGAATTCCATTTTCTCCACATCCACATCCGTGGTAACACTTGTTAATTCCTTTCCTTTTTTTTAAAGCCATCCTAGTGGATGTGAAGCAGAATCTCATCGTGATTTTGATTTGCATTTCCCTACGACTAATGACGTTAAACATCTTTTTCACGTGTTTGTTGGCCATTTAAATATCTTCTTCAGAGAAATGTCTTTTCAAGTTCTTTGCCCATTTTTAAATTGTGTTGTCTTTTGTTGTTGAACTGTAAGAGTTCTTTGTATATTCTGGATACTAGACCCTTAACAGATATACAAATCAGATATACAATTTGCAAATATATTCTCCCATTCCACGTGTTGTCCTGTCTTTCTTGATAACATCCTTTGATGTAGAAAAGGTTTTAATTTTGACAAAGTTCAATTTATCTAGTTTTTTCCTTTGCTATTTGTGCTTTGGGTATCACATCTAAGAAACCACTGTCAAATCCAAGGTCATGATTTTTTACCCCTTCTTTTCTTCTAAAAGTTTAATAGTTTTAGCTCTTCAATTTAGGTCTCTGATCCATTTTTAGTTAATTTTATATATGGTGTAAGATAAGGGTCCAACTTCATTCTTTTGCATGTGGATATCTGGTTGTTTCTTTATATTTTTGTTCATTCTCTAGCATGCTTTTATTTTCTCAGCAACTGAAGTAACTACAAATAATTTCAAAAGTGGGGGCAAGCCTGTAGTTTTGGACATTTTAGTTTCCTAAACAACAGAATTCCACAGTCCAGTTATATCTAATTTATTTCCTTTAAAATATAACTCAGAAAGACACACCAGCCAATTATGGCCCTAGTTTTATTTTTCTTAAAATAACTAATCCTACCAATTTGCTGAGGTATCACTAGTCTTTCCATTAAATGTACAGACAGCCCATGAAATAAGGTAAAATAATCTATTTAAAACAGCAAACATTGTTGAATGCAAACAATACTCAAAGGTAGATTTAAATAAGTCACATCAGAGATAAATTAAGGTCAAAAAGACAAATTGCTTTCAAATGATTATAAAGTGTGTAACTCAGAAAAATCAATATATTTGTATTTTGGGGCTTACAACCTAAGCTCTCTTGCAAAAAAATTTACTTGGTGAACATTCTTACTAACCTATTAATCAGCTTTTAACTGTTTTACTGATCTCCTTCAGAAACAACCAAATATTCTGATAAAGTTCAAAAGTACTCTCATGCAGCTATCATGTTTTCTGAATTTATAGCTACACCACAGTCTTATTTCAGTTTTTGCCTTTTAAGGCTCATATCCACTTTTAACATATTATTTCATCATAAAAGTAACTAAGCAGAGATACACCTATATTGACTAATTTTTTTAGGGGAATTAAATCTTGTTATCAAAATAAACATTTATTGGGGCTGGCCCAGAGGCATAGCAGTTAAGTTCGCACACTCCGCTTCGGCGGCCCAGGACTCACAGGTTTGGATCCCAGGCGTGGACAGAGGCACAGCTTGTCAAGTCATGCTGTGGCGGTGTCCCATATAAAGTAGAGGAAGATGGGCACGGATGTTAGCTCAGGGCCAGTCTTCCTCAGCAAAAAAGAGGAGGATTGACAATGGATGTTAGCTCAGGGCTAGTCTTCCTCACACACGCACACAAAACAAAACAATTTATCAACTATAAAAGGTTTTATAAATAAAATTTAAAGGTTAAAATCACTTTCATGCCCTTTATATTTATAAAACCAACCTTATCCCTTAAGCTGTCAATTTTAAACCATTCCAATAGTTTGATCCCAACATCCAATGGACTTTCAAGAAATGTCCTATAAGTTAACAGGAAATCTTCTATATAAGTTGGGTCCACAATGGAATGCTCTTCTATTAAATGCATGATGAGACGCTCAGGTGTTGCCTAAAAATCCAAGGATAGAAAGGATTAGAAAATAAACAGCTCAGGAACCAAAGAACTCCTGCTGATTTCTTCCCTTTGTAGCCACTCCATTAGACAAGTCCTCAAAGTAGAGTTTCACCTTTAAAACCCTCAGCACTGGGAGAAGGTAGTCTCTATAGGTAGTAATCCACCAGACCAACAGGTTTAGAGAGAGAAAAGGCAGAGGAATAAAAATACCCAACAGCATTTACTCAGTTGTTGCTGTTTTTATTGGCATTTCATCAAAGCAGGGCTTTTGAACTTCACTGATTTACCCCTGGTGTGGACTATTACTGCCACTTATACTGCAATAGGGGGATGTAATGACTGTCTCAAGGCAACAGAAGGAAGAGATGAGACTGAAAAATAAAAAGTTTTATTAAAATAAAAGAGCAAGCTTTCCTCCAAATTTAATCATCCTCAAATTCTCCTCTGCCCTAGGCTATAGGAACAACACACCAGTTCAAGACAGTATGTTTTATTGTTGTTACTCCCTGGAATAGAAGTTTCCTCTTTTATAATTTCTCCATGCTAGTTCACCATCTTGAGAGGAACCAGAAGTTCTACAGGTAGTTTTTACATTAATTCCGAGTTTCAACTGCTTGCCTACATAAAAAGGAATGTAAACAATATTTATCTACTCTTCAAGCTTCTGAATCAATGTTAAAATTTATTACCTTTGGAGCCTTTTCAAAAGTGGGTACACAGGACAAATGTAGAAATAAACCAGATGTTAAACCAAATATAAAAACCAACCGTTGCTCATTACCTCAAATTTCAATTTGTTGCATTTATCCCAACAATTTCACCTGTCAGAGTAACCGTACAGTAAACACACATTAATACCAACAATGTTCTTATCTAAGAATTTATTTTAAAAAGGTATCCTCTGCTAACAAGGTATGTAAATCATTTCTTTAGAAGAAATGAAAAGTAAGGTTCTTCAAATAACCTATTTAAGCGACAAGGAAACCACAGGTCACTCTTAGAGTCCCACTCTCCAAGACACTCTAAGAGTACCAAACTGGGTTTATCACTCAGGCCAATTGCAATTTGAGGTCACTTAAATCTAGTTCTTAGATCATGTATAGCAAAGTCAGGGGTGGAACGTATCAACATGCTAAAGAAAGGCCATTATTCTGACTGGCTAAATCATTGAGGCAGGATAACTGTGGAGACTAGGCCATATATTCAAAACTTTATTTCAAGATGAGTCCCACAATCATGTAGAGGCATGTCACCAATAAGGTGGGATGCTGGAAGACAGGGTGCACAGAGTTCGCAGGTGAAGAAGAAGGCTGGCATAGTTACACTGGCATGGTAGAGACTGGGTACGACGAGTAAATAAGTAAATATACAGAGCATAACAAGAACCACTGTTGGAGAAGGTATTTACAAATATGGAAAGGAAAAGGCTAGAAAAAACTTTGTGGTATATAGTACTGGAACTGGGAGTATTGGTATAAACTTATGATTGTTACAGATTGATAGATGGGTAGATATAGAAAGTTACAGATGTGTTTGTATTTATAGTAAATACATATATATATTTCCTAGCTCTGATGAGAGACTCCAGAAGCAATGACACCCCAGTAGCAATGAACTGAGTGAGTGACCAGATCTTGGTTTTTAGATGCTATTCACCACCAGAAGGATCCAGGGCTTTCTGGAGAAACGGCTGATTCCAAAGCTGGAGTAGGAACAGTAATAGATAAGCCTGAAACATCTTGTTCTGCCAGATAATAATGCAGTTCTCAAAAAAGGATGGGGACATGTCAAAAGGATACAGGAGTGAGCCTTAAGAGGGTCCCACTGGCCAAATCTGGGACAATCTGAGCAATGGAACAACACTGATGGTAAGGGAATACAACACATGAGCCCATCCCAATATAATGAAATTTATGGGGGAGAAGAGAATGCTCATCCTTACAGTAGAATGTCAATAAATGTAGAAGAAATAAGGGAAACAGAAAATCACCATTTCAGGCAGGCATAGTCAGTGGAAGTAAAGGTAGATAGAGGTTTGCAGGACATACTGACACTAGCCCAGAACATCTCTCCTCCAAACACTTATCAATTACAAAAGGTAAAATGGTGACTTTACAGTGAAGAAACCTGGCAGATAGACACCAAATGACCAGGTGATTAGGGTTAATTTCACCAGTGGTGGGACAGGTTGACATTGGGTGCTTCTTGACATGAGGTACTGAGAAGAGCACAACATCATTTCTGGGGAATTCCTGCCAAGAAAGCATGACTTGAGCCTGGTCATGAGGAAACATTGGATAGATCCAGGCTGAGGGTTATAATACAAAATAGAAAGTCTGTATTCTTTAAAACTGCTAAGAATATGAACAGGGAAAGACTATTCCTGGAGTAGACTGAAGTGACACAACAATAAATGAAACTGCTCCTGGATGAGATCCTGAACCAGAAAGGAAAATGTGCTATTGATGGGATAGCTGGTGAAAATCTAAACAGGGTCTGTGGGCTGAACGGTTTTACTTCACCAACGTTCATTTCCTAACTTGAAGGATTCTATGGTATTTATGTAGGGGAGTGTTCTTTTTTTAGGAAATACACAATGGAGTATTTAGGAGTGATGAGCATCAGATTTGCAGACTACTCTCAAATGGTTCAGAAAAGACTGATGACAATGTAGAAAATGCAGTGAAATGTTAACAGTTGGGGAATCTGAGTCAGGGAGCTCTCTTTATACTGTTCTTGCAACTTTTCTGTAAGTTTGAAATTATCTAAAAATGAAGTATTAAAAATCATGAGCCCCATAAAAAGATAGTCTATGGCAGTCCACCCATATTTTCATCTTTTCTACATACAAGGCTTATACTATAAGTTAGGAAACAGACAGCATTGAAGAATATCTTGACTCCTGGGGAAGAATGAATCTCATATCAGTCCCTTTTGTCATTAAACAAGCTGCTGCATTTGTAATGAATAACAACACATTTACTTATTTTGCAACCAAGCCTAGCTTGAAAAGAGAAATGGTTATGTGTTTATCTCCTCTCTTTCAACTATAACAACTTGATTTTATATCTAGAAGTCTTTAAAGAAATGGGGAGTGGGCCCACAGTGTTATAAACTACTAAGACATCAATAAAAAAAAAAAAGAAATAGGGGGTGGGGGGGCAAAGGGTAGGGGAGAGAGAGAGTTAGAGAAGGGAAAACAGTATGGGGATTAATACTCAGACTCTACAACGTGCTAAGGCTTTTGATTTACCTCATTTAGCCCTAACAAAGCCCTGTCGTATCGCCCTCATTTTCAGATAAGAAAACTGAGGTTCAGAGAAGTTAATGCCTATTTCAGTGCTAGAGATGCAGTAAGCACTCTGCATGTTCATTTAGAATTCCTTATGCCTTTACGGTTGGTCCTTTCATTTTCTGTTTTGTTTCTAAATATTGCTGTCTTTGATGAAATTAACTCCCATTATCAATGTATCATAAACTAAAGAAGGAAAACTCTGACCAGTATATTCTAAAATAATGTCTTATCTATACTGATATTAAATGGCAATATCACCCTTCATCACTAAAACGTGTAAAAACCAACTTAGAAAAAGGTAAAAGAACCAACACATTTGTTTAAATTAGATTCTAAAGTTAGTGAATTATCTTGCACAACTCAAAAAGTGGTTCAGAGTCTTTTAAGCAAGATGAAAGCTTTGTTCTATCAGTGACTACAATTATAAGTAAAAACACCCACCTTGATTACAATGTGTCCTTTCCTGGTTCCGCTCCGATCTAGTTCACGGTGCTCATGAACCATAACAATTTCTCCCTCTTCTTCAACTTTATGGGTATTCTTTTCCACATGATTTAAAATTCTCCAATAATCCTGCTGGGCTATGCAGACAAACTGTCCGAGAACAACATGGGGACAATTAACGAACCTATAGTACATAAATATATCACTACGCACCAAGGCAGAGCACAAAGGTAAGAAATCAAGCGGCATCAGTTCTTTTTTATTCAACCCCTTTAATCCTTAACAAAAATCAAGAATAAATAAATAATTCCTGCACAAAGAGACTAAAGAAGTTAAATCTGTTTGAATTCTGCTCTAAAAGGAGAAGTGAACATCTACTTCTCTCAAAACTGACACTATGCAAAGAAAACATGAAGCAGGAGTAAGTTAGAAACAAACAACTCAGAAGTTCCTATTTCTTTCCTTTATTAAAAAAAAAAAGACTGAGCTGGCTAATATCAGATAGACGTTTAACAAACCAACATTTATTTGGTACATTCTCTTTTAAAAATTTATAATTTGTTAAATTTCACAAATATTTAAGTCAGATATAAAATCTTGTTTCCTTTACTAACTGAGCTTTTGAAACTCCCAAATCAAATCAAGCTATTTTATTTTGAGGAAGGAAAAACAGGCTTAGCCATTTTTAAATCAACCATCAAGAGTACATGACCAAAGAGATAAACTTACCTGACAATCATCTACTTTAGTCCTAACAACTCCATGCATGTACTGCTTATCCAGAGTGGGAGTAATTCCAAAACTATTTCCCATAAAGAGATTTTCAACTTTTCCATCTGGATGACTGATTTCTACAGTGCCGTTTAAAATAACATACCATGAGTCAAGCTATAGAGAAAAAGACAGGTTTTAAGAATCTTCTTAAAAAGATAATTATATGTTAACTTTGAAAAATATCAATCAATATATAGAATTTGTATAATTTTAAAAAGAAAAAGGAAGATCTGATTATATTACTAAATTCTCTGTCAGGAACACCCTACGCCTGTCTATGCAAACCACTAAAGCTTACTTGACTCCTTCTTCTTTTAGTCATCAAATGAAATCAGGGATTTTCATAATTGACCAAATACTCTGAGACAAAATAATGTAATGGTTAAGACCACAAGCTCTTGGAATTTGATCCAGACCATGCTATGACTAGCTGAGTGACTTTGGGCAAGTTATTTAACCTCTCTGGGCCTCAGTTTCTCTAATGCTAAAATGGGCATAACAGTACCTATACCATAGGACTTTTGTGTTAATTAAATAGGTTCATACATAAGTGCTTAGAACAGTGACTGGCACATTGCAAGCACTCAAAAGAAAAAAAAGTAGCTAGTGATTAATTCAGAAATAAAAACAAATTTGGTTCAATAAATATTATTTATTGAACATCTATTCTGTGCAAGGCCCACTGCTAGGAAATCAAAATTAAGACAAAGTAAAGCAAAAACAAAAATAAAAACTTCTCTCTTCAGAAATGTTAACTACCCCAAACTCAGCATTCATTTAAAAAATTGTATAAATTTCAAAAGTCAGAATTTACACAAGTTTATGGAAATTAAATTATTCTAAAGATTAGCTCCCATATTAAATAATGTGTAACATTTATTTGCTAACCTACCTCTTGCCCATCTTCGAGAATAATAGCTCCAGCCTGCTCTACCACTTCAAAAATCATCACTGAGCAGAGTTCTCTCCTTACAGACATGGTCATGTTTGCAAAAGCAGGGAGCTGGTGCATAAACTCCAGTAATTGCTCTATAAAAAGACAGAAATTCTAGTATAGAGAGCATCAAGAACTACCCTTTAAAGATACAATACAATCTAGAATTCTTCATTACCCAATTTCCTTATCAACTTACAAATTTATGCTGCTAAAGTAGAGAAACCAAGGTACAAGATGACTGTTGGTTAAAAAAAAAAATCAGTTTTTGGTTAATAGATATATTGAAACTCACATGAAAATCTAGGCATATTGGAAGACATTAGAATTCACAACCTCCAGAGAAAACCAGGAAACTAGGCAGTTTCAGGTGAGGCTGGAGACTTCATCTAATTTTTCTAGCCCAAGATGCCACTCCACGGTGGTTAAGTTCAGTGATGCCCTTTGATTTAATAGATTAGTGAAAAAGCCTTCTGTCTAGCCCTTACTGGGCTAGAGTTAAAAAAAAAGTTATTAATAAATATCAATTAGCAATTAAATTTGGGATAACAAATGTGAATTGCAGTTCAAGATTTGTCAAAGCAACTACAATGTAACTCTATAATTTAACCAACAAATGTTTATGAGTGTCGCCTTAGGCCATTCTCTGGTACAGATACATAAGTAATAAAGACAAATATAAAAGAGAAACATATAAGCAGCTGGCTAAGCGCTGAAATAGAAATAACTATAAGGTGCTATCTACCCACAGATAACTGGGAGTTAATTATATTTAAAAATTTTAAACATTTTGTCAAAATAGCATAGTACATAATTTTTTATCATTGAAAACTGTACTTTCAGTTTCTGTCCAGATAATGTTCACAACATGAATCTAAACTGCAGGTTACTTAACTATATTATATGTCATTAGAATGGCAAGGAATGGTCAAATTTATTGATCTTCACTCACATAGATTATGATTATTAGTAACAGCAGTATCTTCTGATTTGAATGACAGCAATATGACTACTATAAAAGGGAAATCTAGGATAAAATATTAATTGAATAACAATGTATAATGACATTAAGCAATCTTTGTCCTTAAAGATAACATTAACATCTTTAGTATTACTCAACCTCCCAAAGTATAGTAACTAATCGTGTAAGTAAGTACATGAAGGAAAATTTATAAGGTTTTAACAAAAATTTATATATATATACATATTTTTTCAAGGGAAAGAAGTAAAAATATGATTTTTGATAACATTTGAAATTAAAAATATAATTCATAAACATTGGACATTGATGTAGTGTTTTAAAAGTCTTATGGACATGAAGGGGAAAATCACTTTAACGCAATCAAAGCTTTTGTTTTATAAATTGGGGCAGCCAGGATGTGAGAGGTGATCTTGCTGCAACATCTGTCACCTCACTGATCACCAGGGTTGATTCAGCTCATCTGGCTGGTTAGGTGGGTATCCCCCTCCTCTTTCACCGCTCTGTGTGTGTCACTCTTGAAGCTGTGTGCTGAGGATGACCGTTCAGTCAAGGGTATACTAGTAGCTGCACATCTCTGCTAGAACCTCCAAACAAGCTCTCAAACTGCAGAAGTCAGCCTCAAAGGTGGCCCTAAATGATCCCTGCCTCTTGATATTCATGTCCTTGTGCAGCTCCCTCCCATATATGTATCAAGGTTGCTCTGCGTGACAAATAGAATTTGGAAGAAGTGATGATGTCACTTCTAAGGCCAGTTATTAAAAACACTGTGGCATCTGCCTTTACTCTCTCTTAGGATTACTTACTTTGGGGGAAAGCCAATAGCCACACTAGGAGAACATTTAAGCACCCTCTGGAAAGGCCCACATGGCAAGGAACTGAGGGCTTATGCCAAAAGCCATGTGAGTAGCCACCTTGGAAGTAATCCTCTAGCTCAGCCCAGCAAAGCTTCAGATGATTATAACCCCTGCCAACATTCTGATTATAACCTCATGGGAGACACTGAGCCAGAAGCACTCAGCTAGGCCACTCCTGAATTCCTGACCCACAAAAACTATGAGAGACTACATGTGTGTTGTTTTAAGCTACTAAGTTTTGGGGTAATTTGTTATGCACCATTAGGTAAGTATATATCAATTAAAACTATAAAATTCTTATTGTGAACGGATGTATTTCTTACCAATGTCATCATCAGTTTTGTCTGCAGGTTCTTTTTCAAGACATTCTCGAACAAGATCTCGCCCCTGCAGTGGATCTGTTCGATCAATCTCTTCATCTTCCTCTTCTTCATCTTCAGAATCAACAGGTCCTTCTGGAAGACGTGTTAAATCTACATCTCCTACCTCACTTTCTGTAGCCTACAGAAAGAAATCTTGATCACTTATCATTTCATGTTATAAAAATTATATGTCACAGTCTGAATTAATCAAAACTATCCACCCCTACCAAATATTATAAAGAATTAGGCAATATTGTATGCTGTATCAAAAACAAAATAATATTTATAAAAGGTTTCTCTCTGCCTACAATACAGGCTCATCATTCTACAGTGTGACATCTGGATGATAAATCTGAGCCAGTAAGCATAAAATGGTCAGGAGAATCAAACATCACTAAATGTATTAATACCTGTTTTCCAACCAACACTTTTATTTCTGAAAAGTACAACATTTCCTAAAACATGAAGTGCAGGAAAGATAAAGTTGATCAAACAACCATTTTATGAGTACCTATTAGTCTATGCTGGATGTTGTAAACACGTGATTTTTTTCAACACAGAAGTTTAGAGTCTAGTAGGGTAGTCAATCACGTAAATCAAGAAAAGAAGTATAAAACAAGTAAAGAGTAGTACTGAAAAGTGCTAAAACAGACCAACTGGGAAGGACTGAACAAATATTCATCACTTCCCAATACCTTACTGCTGAATCTAACAGTGCGCAAAGAAGAGCTGAGATTATTCTAACCAATCTTTAAAACAAACTTATCCTCACAACCTCAACTTTGAAAACAAATTAGTCTCAAACACTTGTAAAGGTACTAGCAGATTTTTAAAAAACTGTAAATTTAAATGTCATTCATAGAAAATAATGATGTCTTTTAGGAAATAAAATTGTCCTAAAGTGGGTTATTAGGAAATATTTCTAAATATTACACACATTTAATTCGCATTATAAACGAAAAAGCATGAATATTAAATCAGTTACAGAAAAAAATGAGTTGAACACACAGGAATTTCATAATAAATAAGCACTGAACTATGAGTAGTAGTGAAGACTATGGAATCCTCATTCAAATATTTAAGTCTCATCTCCTGTATTGAACACATTTACTATTTTCTCTGCCCAGGAGACGATTTTCCTTCTGTTAGGGAACTGCTGTTCCTCTCCAACTTAACCCAGAGATTCCAGTGGGAAATGGTACCCTGTCCCTGGCTATGTAAGCTAAGGGAGAAAGGCCTTTTCTCTGCATTTTTATAATTGGAGCCGGAGGGCAGAGCATCGTTTCTTCTCTGGTTGCTGAACTGGAAGAATGTGATGCAGAGCAGCCTACAGCCACATGGGAATGTCTTTCTGTGGTCGGAGAAAATGAAACCAATAGGCTGAGAAAGGGGCAGGGGAAGGGGGAGGAAGGACACTGAACAAGAGAGGGAGACATAGAGACAGAGACAGACAGAAAGACACACAGAGCAACAGAACAGAGCATGAAGGACTGAGATAGGAAGAGCACAGCACATGTAGCAAAGAGCATCTGTGACAGAAAGTGTCATCACAGAGGAGGGGTAAGAAGAGCAAGCAAGCTACAGGAAGCCAAAGTTCTAGAGAGACAGACAGGGGCAGAAACACCAGCAAGTATCCAGGTTTCCTGAGGCCAGAGCTGCTCCTGCTTTCTCTGTGGGTCAGTAAATTGTCCTTTCTGGTTTTTGTTAATTCAAGTTAAGGCTCTGATATCTGCATCCTGATTTGTTTTGTAAGACCATGTTTTATACTTCCTATGGATTTCTGCATAGCTTTAAGTAAAGCTAGTCAACAAACCAGATTTTAAATATCTTTAAAATTAGACAAGGTGCCTCTTAAGGATCACATAGGGGCAATCCTATCTCATGACTAGTATGCTCTCCTGAGTTATTTTCTGGCTAGAGACCTTTAGGGTTTAAGTGGAGTACATTTCTGAATATATCTTTGGAACCACAAACTTGTTAGCAGGTAACAATCCCTTTTCAACAGTAAGTAGTTTTAATTTAAATATGTGTGTACACGCTAAAGTGACTTTTCCAAAAACCTAATTTCTTTTTTTTTTTTTTGTGAGGAAGACCAGCCCTGAGCTAACATCCGTTGCTAATCTTCCTCTTTTTGCTGATGAAGACTGGCCCTGGGCTAACATCCGTGCCCATCTTCCTTTACTTTATATGGGATGCCGCCACAGCATGGCTGACAAGCAGTGTGTCGGCAAGCGCCCGGGATCCGAACCCGTGAACCGCGGGCTGCCAAGCGCGAACTAAAAACCGCTGCGCCACTGAGCCGGCCCAAAAACCCAATTTCTTTACACACACTGATTTTAATCCAAGACACTAGTGTTAAAAAACACTAAGGCGGCCTAGTGGTGTTAGGACTTAAGTTTGTGTGCTCTGCTTTGGTGGCCCAGGGTTTGCTGGTTCAGATCCCAGGCACGGACCAATGCAATGCTTCTCAAGCCATGCTGTGGCAGTGTCCCATATAAAGTAGAGGAAGATGGGCACGGATGTTAGCCCAGGGCCAATCTTCCTCAGTAAAAAGAGGAGGGCTGGGAATGGATGTTAGCTCAGGGCTAATTTTCCTCCCCCCCCGCCCCCACACACAAAACACTAAAGCAGTATTTCTACACAAGTTAATTTAATTTTTCAGAATACAGAAGCTCACCTCCAGAACAGCATTTTTCAACGACAATCTACCTTACAAATTTGGGTTCTCAAACGACCCTGTCCTCATCTCAATCTCAGGTTTTCATCCCCTGACTCAGACTATTTCAACCTAGTCTCATGCTCACATTTTAGATTATGTCTGATAAAAAAGATGAATGGCTCTGGGGCCTGCCCCATGGTGTAGCGGTTACGTTTGCACACTCCACTTCAGCGGCCCGGGGTTCATGGGTTTGGATGCCGGGCGCGGACTGATGTACCGCTTGCCAAGCTGTGCTGTGGTGGCATCCTATATAAAGTAGAGGAAGATGGGCACGGATGTTAGCTCAGGGCTAGCCTTCCTCACCAAAAAAAAAAAAAAAAAGGGTGAATGGCTCACAACATAAAAAGGCAAGATGCAACTCAGTTATGTGGGACAACTGGGAAGGCTTACCGTCATCTGCATGAGAAGTGAAGACATTTAAGCTAGCAAGTTAGGCAGAATAAAAGTCATAGGTAAGGCTACTAAAAGAACTCTTTCAGGGACTTTTTTAAGGCCATCTGCAAAGGAAAGAATATAATCTACCCTTACAATTTTCTTTTACTTGTACCTTTTTTCAAAGTAGGATAAAAAGAAAAAGGATGAATAAAACTAGTTAAGAGAAAATACTAAACTGTTAAAATGTTAAGAATATTTAGTCATAATGTCTAGTGTCTAATTCCTTGACTAAACAAAGGCAAGCCAGGTCTTTAAGGTAAAGGTAGACATGATGACCACCAGGACTGGAAGTCGCTGCATGATGCTTCTGAGGATGTAGTCCCTGGGAAGAAAGTTTAATTCTCGAACAACTGGATAAGAATGTAAAAAATGTAGTATCCACAATTTCCAGCATACAGTAAAAACTTACCAGATTGGAGAAGCAGCAGGGAAATGTGATCCATAACCAGAAGAAAAGTCAATCAATATAAAGAGACCCAGGAATGAAATGACAGGGATGATGGAATTTAGAGACAGGAACTTTCAATGTTTATTATAAGTAAGTTCAAGGATTTAAAAGAAAATACAAACATAGTTGGGGGAAAACAGGAAATCTCAATAAAGAAATGTAAACTGTAAGAAGAGAACACTTGAAGAAATGCAATAAAAACTACCCAAACAGAAGCAAAGAGAGAAAAAAAGTCAAAAAGAAAATTTAACGGAGCCTCAGAGACTTGTATGGTAATATCCAAAGTTGGTACAAAAAATGTAGGTCAAAAGATATGCTACATCCATCAAGGCAAGGTACATAGAAGATCAGAGCCCTGGCCTTTCAACTGCTTTATCCTAGCCCTTGAAATAGACCAGAGCCTCAGAAAGATTATGAGAAATGAATTAAATCCAGAAAAAAAAAACCATATTGGTGAAAGTGCTAAGATGACAAGTATTAAATTCCTTGTATTTTTCCTTTCCTGCAGTAAGAACGTGTCTCTGTGTAAATATAATCTGGTGAGGCAGACAGTTTGAGGTGATTTTCTGATGACTTGGCCTTCCCCAAATAACCCCCCAGAGGATATCCTTTTCCTGTTTGCATCTAGATAAATATGAAGCTCCGATGAGGGGAGCTATAGGTTAGAACGGAAAGTTATACCAACTTACAAAAACCACATTTTCAGATTTAGAGCAAATATTAAGCCAGAACCTTAGACTTTCAGTGCTTATCTTTTCTGCAATCCCATTTTTAGCATTTCATTCAACCTTTTTCATAGACTATTTGGTCCTTATATTTCCTCTTTATCTTTCTGGTCAAGGCAAGAACCCTATGAAATTAATCCTTCACAGTAATGCTGTCCAGGCCGGCCCATTCCATAATCTCTACAACAAGGCAGGCAGGCAGGCAGGCAAAGTAAAGCCTCCTTTCCCCCAGATAATCAAGCTTTAGTTAGTAGTGATCCTCTGCATTTTCCTTGGAAACAATATTGGTTTCTACTTTCAAATGTAATTCAACTACTTCCTAAGTACCAACACTGTGCTTAACTCAGCACAGAACACACAACTGAGAAACAAACTCTGCCCTCCACAAATTTACAATGATGATGATGAAAAATGTCAAGTTTACAAGTAATTACACTAAAAAGCAGAGTGGAAAAAGCAATATGATTCACAGAAAAACTGCTGTGGGGTTCCAAGATGTGATAAAAGACAAGTGCTTTAGTTCAAGAATCAACATTTCATAATTTTCCAGCTCTTGGAAAAGACTGAAATAAATAGAAAAAGGAATCCAGAAAGAAGCACTCCTTATGTCTCTTGAGCATTCTTTGAAAATACATAAAACATTCTATCCAAGAACATTCTAACATCTTAATGCATACTTTTAGTTAAATTTTAAGGTAATCTTGATTAGAAACATATTCACACCGAAACCATAAGTTGCATTTCCAGACTGTGGTAAATGATTTATTTTGAAGTTTCTCTGAGAGCCAAGGGCTTTTATTTTTAAACCAGATGACACAAAAACTCTCAAGAAGGAAATGCATAGGAGCACAGCCACACATTTGTCCATATAAAATGGTGTAAACAATTTTCCTGTTAAGAATTGCTGCTAGGATGTCTCTCTTTTCTCTTTCCCCCAACCCTCCAAATTAAAAATACTTGCATTATTACAAGTATTATGTTATAAGCCATACTGGGTTAAGTGATCATTTTTAAATACCTCAAATGCTGAAATTCAGACAACTAGACAAACCACTTCAACTGCTGCTGACCAAGGTATATACACTGGTAACATACACTTGTAACTAAAGGGTGTATTCACAGCTTTAACAGGTACTCCAAAGGAGGCCTGAGGTCAAGGGAAAGACTAAGGGTCCAGTGTTGATATTTAACTCTTAAGCCCTCTTCTTCCCTTTTAGTCCTATGGATCTGATTGGATACACACAATTTGGTTGGTTTTCTTTTTCTTTTTTGTTAAATTGTAGGTCTAGAAGTTCTGCATTTTGGAGGATATATTTATCAATCTACTACTGTTCTGTTCTTATTCCTTTCACCCTCTAGTAATTATTCCTTTAATTTTTCCCACAATTTTTGTTTTTAACTGTACACTCTATTTACATCCTTTTTACAATTTGTTAAATATAGGAATAATAATGTTCATTGAGAAAAACACAAGAAAAGCTTAACGAACATAATAAAAACTACCCACGAACGTACCACCAGTAGAAAATCGTTGTTACCATTTGGTCCTCTTGAATTCAGATTTATATTCTATGTATACAAATATAAAATATATATAAGTGTGTATGTATGTATATTTATTTAAGACTCTGATTTCTTTTTCTTCTGTTTTTATCTTTGTTGGTTTGTTTTGTTTTAACCTTTATACTGTTTTTATCCTTTGGCTATTGTCCTAAGCTTAACTATAGTCAAAGTTCGAGTATTTTTACCTTCTTTGGCCACTCTTAAAAGATTTTATCTCACATTTTTGCATGTTTGACTTTAATATTATGATAATTTTCTCTTTTAAATTTCTGAATTTCTGTTTTGGTTCTAGAATTTCATTGTTTTTGCTCCTTTGTTCACTCTCCCTAAATTCATTGAAACTTACTTTTATCTTACTGGTTACTTTATAAGTTTCATTGCATCATCTTTTAACTATATGATTCCATTTATGTGACCTGGAAGATGCAAAACTATAAGAGCGGAAAACAGATTGGTGGTGGCCAGGGGCTGAGGGTCTGGAGAAGTGACTGACTACAAAGGGGCATAAAGTACTTTTTGAGGTAATGAAAATGTTCTATGTCTTATGTGGGCTATACTGGCTTTTGAAGAGTTATTACGAAAAAATAAAGTGACTCATTCATAATTTTAAACATTGATTACATGTTGAAATGATAATTGGGTATATTGTGCTAAATAAAATATATTATTAAAATTAATTTTACCTGTTTCCTTTTCTTTTTTAAATGTGGCTACTAGAAAATTTAATAAGAGCCTTTACAATATAAAAGCAACTCTAGTTTTCTAATTTTCTTTATGACTTTACTTACAGAAGGTTTATACACTCAATTATAATAAAAATCAGCCTTTTTATATGTTTAAGTTCATTTGTTTCAAGAACTATTTTTTACCAAAGCATGAATTACATATATATTAATATGGATTCACCTGGACAAAAGAAATTAAAAAGAACACTATTCCATACACTGCTGGACCATATTTAATTACTCCCCAAAGACAGAACACCTCTTTAATTAGTCTTGCAAATTTGAAACAGTAAATAAAGCATATTTTCCACAGCCCTTATGCCTGAATTTCACATTCTAATTAAAAGATACATGACCACCAAAGGCACAAGCACCGGATATTTTGCAGAATAAAAAAGTCAAATGCACAGCACACAAACTCCTAAGGTATATTACCTGATAGATATCAGATAAACTGCTGCTCCCAGAATCACTGGCAATGCTACAACCAGACTGACTAGAAGACACATGAGTCACCTGCGGATGAGGGTTGTCTGTGATGTGCATCTTGGTAAGATCGGCTGGAAGCTGAAGAAGAAAAATAATTTAAGATATTCTAATTATCAAACTTTACCTATATAAGAGTTCTTGACACACTGTAACTTCTGCAACAAATTTTTGTTTTACATGCATTACTTTGCAACCTCATTTCTAACCTAAATTCTCCATTCTTAGGAAAAATTTTAGGAAATGATAAGAATCCAATTAGTACTCTGACACTACGAGGCAAGCCTATAGCGGAAGCCCACTGAGCAGTTTTCAAAAGAGATTACCATTAGTAATGGTATTTCAGAGGAAAAACTTGGCCCCTCTTTTTCCCCAAATAAAAATATCAGCTGTTGCCACTGTAAAGGGTAGGAATGCTATGACACATGCACACGCACGCACACACACATGCACGTGCACACACACACACCCCCTACTAATACAAAACAGTTGCTAATACCAGAATAAAACAGCAATGTCTCAGATTAATGGACAACATCTGGCAGCAAGACTTAAGTAACAGTTGATTGCATTAAATATTCCAAAAATTTAGTGAGCCTCTTTTCTTTTTTTTTTTTTTTTAATTTTTTTTTTCTTTTTTTTTTCACGAGGAAGACCAGCCCTGAGCTAACATCCGTTGCTAATCCTCCTCTTTTTGCTGAGGGAGACTGGCCCTGGGCTAACATCCGTGCCCACCTTCCTCTACTTTATATGGGATGCCGCCATGGCATGGCTGACAAGCAGTACGTCGGCAGGCACCCGGGATCTGAACCTGCGAACCCCAGGCTGCCTAGCACGGACTAAACCGCTGCACCACCAGGCGGCCCCAAGCCTCTTTTCACTTAATGTTGTGTTAATTTGTAGTTGGCCCCTAAAAAATCTGTTACTAATCTTAATGATTTAATGAATGTTTGTGCTAGGTGCAGGGAGACAAGAGACACAAGAAGGAAAGGAGTCCACCACCTAATCTTTAATATGGTCACACTTTAATCAGGGATGCAGGTTGTACAACATATTTCATACCATAAAAAGGAAAAAAAAAATCTCACAAAATAAATGCTATAAGAGTTAGGAGAAGAAACAAACCATTGTGCTCCAGAGTAGTGACAGAAAGTTTCATAGGAGGTATGATGATATATTTTCCAAATAATTTCTCTGCAACTTGCTACTCAGGACCATTAAGAGAAATCTATTTACTTTTTAAAACAGAGTTCCTCATTGCTTTACTATAGGAAAACGTTAAAGAAACACACACATAATAGTGTAAACTAAATATGTTCTAAAGGAGAAAATTGCCAAATCTGAATTATATTATCTCAAGAGGAGTCACTGTAATTATAAAAGCTACAGACATAGAAACTACATCATGAACTTCCCCTGCTGATAATGGTGGGTCAGGTAATTCAGATGAATCCTATAACTAAGGCAACAGAAAAACGGGAATACACATGTGTGTATTCTGGCCTTTGAGGATGCTCTCCTCCTAAGAGTATTTTCTGATTCTTAAAGAGGAGGTTAACAGGCTGAGAAGCACTTCTGACAGGTACTGGTTAAAGAGATAAAAGTTATATTCCAAGGCCTAGCATAGAAGGACCACGCTTTGGATTGGGACCCTGGAAAGTACATTACACTCGAGGAGTAAGTGTGATCTAAAAGTAAATTGACGTCCATTTTAGAATCATCTCAATCCTTGACACTGGATTAAGGTTATACAGGATTGTATATAGTGCTTCCAGTCAACTAATGGAATCAAACACAAATCTTCACCACAGTAAAAAATCATCCTAGGCCTCAAATTATTTAGAAAATTTTGCATATACAACATCCATTGTTCAAATAAAACTAGACACATCAGGAGACAAGACGGCATTGATGAAAACTAAGCGAACTAATAAACTTTGGAAGCCAATGAAGAACTTTCAAATAATGGAGTTATCAGACACAGATTCTAAAATTACTGTATTTAACATACACACCTGGGTTTGGCAAACATTTTCTTTAAAGGATCAAAGAGTATCTATTTTAGGGTTTTTCAGGCCACATACAGTCTCCGTGGTATACTTTTCCTTCCTTTTCTTTTAAACAACGCTTTAAAACTGTAAAAAACATTCCTAGCTTACAGGTCATATACCTCACCAGCCATACTTGGTCCAGTTTAGCAATCCATGATTATATACAGAGAGAAAAAGACAAGACTAAGAATTTTAGCAAAGAAAGAAAAACTAACAGAGAATTGAAATGAAAATTCCAAAATTGAAAAATACTATTATTAAAATTAAAAAGTCAACAGATGGACTCAATAACAAATTTGACACAACTAAGAAGAAAATTAGAAAAGTAAAGATTGGTCTGACAAAATATCCAGAATGAAGCATGGAGAACAAAAAGAATGAACCTAGGAGAGAAGGGGCAAGAGCAACAAAAGATACAGTGAGAAGGTAAAATGTGAATAACCAGAGTCATAGAAACAGAAGAGTATTTAAGGCATAAAAGATGATAGCTGAGCATTTTCCAAAACTGACAAAAGATACAAAGTCACAGACCAAGCAGTTTAAACAATTACCAGCAAAAAAAAACCCCCAAACCCCCCCACCCCCATACCTATGAACACCAAGGTAAAACTGCTGGAAAGAAAGAGACAGAGAAAAGTCTTAAAAGCAGTTAGGGAAAAAAGAGAGTATTCTGACAAGAGCAAAATTAAATTGATGGTTGCCTTCTCAATGGAATTTGGAAGCCAGAAGACAAGTGAGTGATATTTCCAAGAGCTACAATTCTACACCCAGCAAAAGCAGTTCTCAAAAAGGGCAAAATAAAGTCATTTTCAGAAAAACAAACATGAAGCAAACTACTCCCCAGCAAACCTACAATGAAGAAAATCCACTGGGAGAAAAACAACGATTCCAGATGGAAGCTTCTAGATGCAAGAAAGAAGGAAAACCAACGAAAAACAGGAAATGCATGGCTGAATCTACATGAATACTGACTACACAAAATAGTAACATTAATGTCCCATGAAGTTTAAAGTACATATAGAATTAAGATACATTACAACAGAACTTAAGTCTGGAGAAGGGTAAATGAAGTTATTAAAGTGTTCTAAGTTCCTTGCACTGTCCATGAACAGCAACAGATCTGACAGGTGAAAGATGCATTGTTATAATCTCTGATTTAAGAAAAAAAAGTAAAAAAGTGTATAACTACTAAGCTAACAGAGGGGAAAATATTAAATAACAAAAGGATGGAAAAATATATACCATGCAAACACAAACAAAAAGAAAGCTTATAAAGTTATATTAATGTCCGATAGCAGACCTTGAGGCAAAAGCATTAGTAGAGACAAAATGGGACATTTCACAATGATAAACAGTTCAACACTAAATAAATACGCTCCTATTAACAGCCTCAAAATGTATAAGGCAAAAAATGACAATAATAAAAGGAGAATTAGATGAATCCACAATTATGCTGTGAAATTTTACCACAGATTTCAGTGGTAGAATAGGCAAAGAAAAAAATAAGTAAATATATAGAAGATGTGAACACAGAGGCAGCAGAAAATCAATGAGCCAACTATAACTGGTTACAATAATACAGAATATTGAGGGCAGTATGTCCCAACTCAAAGATCTTTCTCTCACTTGGTTTCTATCATTTAGATTCAAAGGAAAAAAACCTCATCTAGAAATGAAGTAGATGGAAAGACAAAGACTGAAAATAGTTTTAAAATGTCAGATGTTTGGTGGGGGTGTCAGGAGTGGGAGATATTCTATACTCCAAGATTACTACAGAGGTAAGACCAAGGAGAAGGTCATCCATAAAAGTAACACAATGAACCAAAGCCAGAAGAACAAGTCTGCAAACTGGCTTGGTAATGATACTTACAATATACTGAGTGATCTTCATCCTCACTAGACCCTAAAAGGCAGGCATTATTATTATCCCTACATTACTGATGAAGAACTGAGGCAATAAGATGAAGCCAACTTGCGCTGGATCTCATACTCAAGTAAGTAGTAGAATTGGAATTGAAGCCTAGGTCTATTTGATTCTAGTACCCTCTGCTATACTCTTTGTGCCAGGAACTCTGCTGGTAACATAAAGATGAAGACAGATGGAGTCCTACCTTCAAGTAGCTCAGTCTAATAGTGGAGAGAGGAATCAGATTCACAAGCATATAGCATCTGCTTTCTGCTTCATGAAGAAAACTTAGATCTTCATATAGGAATCCCCTCAACCTCTTTATCTGATGGGAATAATAATGATGATGATTGCAGCTAATGTTTGAGTGCTCAACACATGTACCAAATAGGTAATTTGGTAGCAAATATATCCTTCTACATGCTTCTTACACAGGTTACCTAATTTGGTCATCAAGTAACCAGATGAGGCAGATGCTATTATACTCAATTTACAGATCAGAAAACCAACTCCCAGAGAAGTTACAAAGGCTGCCCTTGGTCATAAAGCTGGGGAGTAGGGGAATGGGAATCTGAAACCCAGGCAGCCTGACCAAAAATTGGTTGCTCTTTCCTACTAAGTTGTTTCCTAATAGTTGCTGGGAGTTCATAACACCCAGCAGTTTCTTTTTTCTTTATAACAAAGGAGGCAAAAAAGAAAAGGTTTTCCTCCAGTAGGAATTCTTGATTTCTTAAACCTTCTCCACTGTCTCTCAGCTTACCTGCTCTTTTTCCTTTTCTTCCTGATCCCAGCTGGGATTTAACTGCTGACCTTTCACCAGCAACCTCAATTCACTTACCCCATCATCCTTCCAGCCTACCAGGTCCGACAAACATTCCTATTTTCCACACTTCCTTCATCCATTTCCTATACCTGAACTCTAAGCTCTGTTGGAACTCAATGTCTATGAGGACTAGTGTCAAAGTTTTATTTGGGGTGTGGGAGGTTCCCGAAGCTAATAGCTCGAATACAGACATCGATTATTAAGGTACATAGTCTCATGAAGACTGTGTATACATATACAGGGCAAGAGATGTATTAAGAGGAGGCTAGAGGTAGAACATAATCTTGAATATCAAGCTAGGTATTTTGAATTTGATTCATATAGGCAATAGGGAGCTACTCTAGGTCTGTCTCTGGGAAGGGCCGTGACATAAGAGCTGCTGTATGTCTCAGATAGGCTTAATCCAGCAAACTGTATATTTTGCTGATTCAAGGTACTCTATAGGTCTAGGCAACTCTCTGGGGCAATTGCTTTACATGCAGAGACTCAGATATCCAGGCTGCTTTGGTCTTCTGGCTCTGCCATCTCAACGTGGGGCCACTTAAGTCACAGCAGCAGCAGAAGAAAGAGCTGGAAGAGATTGCTAAACCCTCTAGCAGTCAGGGAAATCAAAATTAAAACAAATAACTTGCCTTTTTTCATCAGATTGGCAAAAAGAAAGTTTGATAATACAAAAATCTGGGCAAGGCTATGGAGGAAAACAATATGCTTATAAATTGCTAATGGAAGCTATGAATTGGTACAGCCACTTTGGAGAGTGATTTGGGGTGTAGCCACTTTGTGGAGCAAATATAAGATTTATTACATTTAAAATATATATACCTTATGACTCAACAGCATCTCTTTGAGTTATCTACCCAAAAGAAGCATACAGGTACCCAAGGAGGAAGGTAAAAGGACATTCATTACAAATACTACTGCAATAGTTTAAAAAAGAAACAAACAAGCCTAATGAGGAGAATAGCTAAATTGTTATATAGCTTATTATGGAATATTATGCAACAGTTAAAGGCATGAAGTAGATCTGTATGTATAAACTTGGATAAGTCTCCCAGACGTATTGATTGAAAAAGCAAGTTTCATGATAAGCATGAAAGATATGATTTAATTTTTTAAAGGCATAAAAAGAATATTACATACTTTTGGGGTATATACTTATCTAGGTTTGGGTGAAAAGATTTGAAGGAATATATACCGGACAATAAACAGTAGTACTCTCGAGTGAAGGAGAAAGATCAGGGCTGGTGGTCCAAAAGGAATTTTAGCTTTATCTGCAATGTTCAGCTGAAATGTTTCATTTTCATATCAAGAAAACATTCCATTACTTCTATAAACAAATTATTTGAAATTTCTTCAAAACTGAAGACATATACACAAGTATGTGAGGGTAATTTTCTCTTACCTTCTCATTTAAGAATGGCCACCAACACAGGAATGTGCTGAAATTCTGTAACCCTTAGCAACTAAGCGTTGCTATACACATAGTATAGATTCTGACCTTTTATAATAATGAAAAAATAAATTTAAAGATGAGTTTTATTAGGATGCCTTGTGAGAACATAATAAGTACTAATATATTTGATATAGAAGGTAGAGCTGTGGCACCAGTCCCATGGCCTAGTGGTTATGTTTGGCGTGCTCTGCTTTGGCAGCCCAGGTACGGTTCCTGGGTGCAGACCTACACCATTTGTCGGCAGCCATGCTGTGGTGGCAACCCACATACAAAACAGAGGAAGACTGGCACAGGGCCAATCTTCCTCAGCAAAAATAAATAAGTAAACACACAAATAAATAAAAATAGAAAGTAGAGCTGAGAACATTTAATTTATAAGCACTGGAAAAAGAGTAGAAACTGATATAAATTTAAGAACAACAACAAACTCCCAACATAAGGACCTCCATGGGAAGCTGAGAAACGAATGGGAAGTGAAATACTTTTGTGTTTTCACTCCACTCCTTTGAAGGTGAAACTCTTGCTCTCTATACCCCTAGGATGTTCTTATTTATGTATATATAAAATATATATATTATATATGTATGTTATACTTTTATTACTTAATGAAGGCCTGGCATAGTGATGCCTATCCCATACACAATACTTGCTCATTATGTATTTGTAGAATAAATGAGTGAATATACTTGACTTGTCAACACTGTAGTTGCTGCTCAGAAGGTCTCCATGGATACCTGAACAGATGAAGTTTCAACACAGGCACATTCAGTATTTCAGGGAAGGCAGCACTTCCTAAACTGTATACTCTGGAATACTGTTTCAGGAGATAAAACTCATGGATATAACACACAAAAAAAGGGGGGGGTGTCGATGGCTGAATAAATTATAAAATAATGTTATACTATACACCCCTTAGCTCTTTACAACAAACCTTAAGCATATTCATGGAAGATCCAAGAAGTCCCACAATAAAGAAATCTGTTTTACACAGCATTCTCCAAACTTATTTTTCCCCAATATTCTTATTGACATTCTGCCAGTGTAAGAAATAATGGTTTGGGATAATCCCATCCATCTATCCAAGAAATATTTATAGGGCAATTAGTTTGGGGAGAGGGGGCAGCGGTGGCAGAGACCTACTTGAATCTAGATTGGCATGAATGCAGGCATCTATAGCATAAGAGTAGTTTTATGTGAATATTCAAGATTCTACTTCATGTTTAAAAACTCAGGCTTCAAGAATAACCTACCACAACTAACAATGATAGTAGGGAAATGTAACCTCTAATAAGAAACTCTGCTATTTGAAACTTTTTGCCCCTTAGAACACATACCCAAGCATTATTTCATTTAAGAGAAGGGAATTCAAAGGGCTCTATAGGTATGACATTTTACTATTAACCCTAAAAATAATGTTTAATAATTGCACAATTCCCCAACACAACAGCATTCTTCAAAGATCACTGTTAAATTCCAAACTGCGTTGTTAGAACTTGCTTTTTAAAGCATAGCTACCTGATACAGAAGCAGTATGCCCATCCAGAAATAACTTATCCATTAACCGTAAAAAGACCAAGGAATAAAGATGATTCTTGGGCACATCACAAAGCTTACAATTCCTGTGTGTTACTCACAAGAATACATTTCAGAACTCCACTCTATACTCATTTCCTGTAAATACAAATAAATTTCTAACAAGCTTGGTGGTCTAATTTTCCATTTACTGTACAAGGAGCAGCTAGTGTATACCTGAGGCTAGTCATAACAACAATGACAAAAGTCATGGGGTTTAGGAGATTAAATAAAAACAATTAGAATACTAAAATAACAAATGCAACTTAGAGAGAAAGACCTCACTCTCACTTGGGGTAAAGAACAGGAAGAATAATCTTTGAGTTGAGTCCTGGGGATGATCAAGACTAAATGTACTGAACAGTACTGACAAAGATCCAAACTGCAGTGGCCACTATGGTAGCCTTCGTCATGCAAGGCTACTGAGCACAATGTGGCCAGTCAAACTGAGACACGCTGTGAGTGTAAAACACAAATTGGATTTAGTAAAAAAGAAAAAAAAGAGTAAAATATCACTTTAATAATTACTACATGTTTAAAAATGTACTAGATATATTATTACATTAATTTCACCTTAAAAATTGTTTTAAAGTGCTTACCAGAAGGTTTAAAATTACATACGTGGTATGTGGTTCACATTATATTTCTATTGAACAGTATTAGGCCAGAGACTTGAACGAGCATGAAGCATTCAGGAAACAGTAAGCAAACCACTGTAGCTTAGTTAGGGATGTATGCAGGAGGATACAGGAGATTAAGGGGCAGATGTAGTACTCTTGGGTGCTCAGATTTCCTGTAGAAAAGAGCTACTGAAGAGTTTTAAGCAAGAAAATGGTTAGAAGAGATTTGCTCTTTAAAAAGATTACTCTGGAAGCATGGAAGATAAAACTGAAAAAAATCATACACATGGGAGACAGGAACCATTAGTCAAGGCACAAGAAGATGAAGGCCTTATGAAATTAAAAGCAAGCCACCAGAATTATAAAGGAGCTTCTAGGACTAGACAGAGTGACATATCATAGAAGTGTCAGCTGACAATGAGAGAGTTAAAAATAGATTCTAAGGCCCAAAACGCAATCTGGAGCCTGTTTTATGGAGACAGTCTAAAATTTCTCAAAAGACCTAAAGGAAATAGCTGTATTTAATCATAGTAGCCTTGAGTATATACACCAGCATTGTACCTGAGGCATGTGAAACTACAGGGGAAACATGCACTTCTAACTCATTTTTACTAAAAGATGAGGGTTGGGGGGACATTGTTAAGTAACTCAGTAAGTACTAGTTTTTTTAATTCTAAGACACATATTTCTCCCTGCTTTAACACTTTTAAAACATCAGAGCATCTTTCAATCAATATTTGCACTTAACAGTGAGTTTATTAAAAATGCAGAAAAGTTGAGAAAAGAGGACATCAGTATAAGAGTGCCTGGCAAATCCGAGGGCAAACAAGGAATCCAGAGTA
Organism: Tapirus indicus; assembly: GCA_031878705.1. NCBI lineage: Eukaryota > Metazoa > Chordata > Mammalia > Perissodactyla > Tapiridae > Tapirus > Tapirus indicus. The sequence goes on from CM062925.1 coordinate 48,718,392, forward strand.
GCTGGAGTAAACAAGGAGGAGCGTAGTAGAAGATAAAGAGAGGAAGAGAGATCACACACTGTCTAGTAAGTCATGGTGAAGACTTTGACTTTTACTCTGAAGAAAGTCTGTTCAGGAGGAGGGAGTGATCAGTTGTGTCAACTGCTGCAGATAGGCAAAGTAAGATAAAGGCCAAGAAATGACAGTTAATTTAGCTGTGTGTAAAAATGAGAAAGGAAACATTTCCTAGACAAGAGCACCTAAAAGAAGAAAAACAGAAGCCAAAGTCATAATGCCTCCCCCACCCAGTGAACAGCCATTTTGGGCAAACAACTGTAACAGACCAGGAAGGTGAGCTCTCAACTAAGAACGACTCAAGGAAAGACAACCCCCTGAAAAAAAACCCCAAAAAACTCAAATTAGAGAAGAATTTAAACTTGAAGAAAGCACTAATAAGACAATGAGAAAAAAAGAATATCATCCATAAAATGAAGACAAGTTATTAAACAAGGGTGGTTGTGAAAAAACATCACTTAGGAGATTTCAAAAATGAATAATATAATGATTAAATTTAGAAATTTAAAAGATGAATAGCAGAAAAGCAACTGATCACAAATAGAGAGTGTTAGTGAGCTAGAAGATCACACTGGGAATGCACAGAATAAAGTATGAAACAAATGTTTAGAGATATTATGGCTAGATCCAGAGTTCCAACATCTGGAGTGATAAGAGAAAAAGAGTCGCAGTTTTCAAAAATAACAAATTTCCCACAACTGAAGACAAATGGTAATTTTCAGCTTGAGAGAGACTTCCAAGTGCCAAGAAGGGGAAACAAAACAAAAATTAGACAACTCATGGTAAACTTCATGGCATCAAGAATAAAAAATAAAACAAAAACAAAGCAAAACACAACTAACAACTAACAAGAAGAAAAACAGATTACTTAACAAAAGAATAAGAATTAGAGGGAGCCCAGACTTCTCATCACCAACGTTGAATGCCAGAAGACAGTGCATTAATTTTTTCAAAGTGTTAAAGAAAAAAAACTTTAGATTTATTGTTTTATATACAACTAAACAACTATTTTAAGGGTAAATATAAAGTAAGGCATTTTGAACATACGAGGACTTAAAGTCCCAAACGCCTGCTGCTAGAACTATTTATTTTATCAAGAAAATAAGTGAATTCAGAAGTACTGAAATCCAAGTAGTAGCATGGGCAAAATACATGAATTAATAAATAAAACCAGTGAAATGTACTGGAAAACCCAAAGTAGCAAGTGTGAAAAATTAATCACAACTTTAATGTGTTGAAGCACAATCTAGAGTTAAAATTCCATCAAATGTAACTTGAGAGATGGGGGAGGGAGGACAGAGACATGTACTCTATGATAAATACCTAATTTACATAGTAAAGTACCAAACACAGAATCCTGCTCAGATAATATCGCTGGCATACAATGAAACCTTAGAATCTGATCTTTAAAATCTTCTTTGGCTCTTTTATACATCAAAAGTTGGTTACCAGTATCCTCAAAGGCTATTTTTTCATTGGTATTCTACAAAAACAACTCCTATATCTCATTCTTGCATTTCTTTAAAGCTTTTCCACCTGGTCTCATCCATTTCCCTTCTACATGTCATTTTAAACCTTAGCAGTCAGCAATGCATGGGCCCCACAGGTGGCATTTGTACTGAAGAGGCCATCCATGCCTCACCAGATAACAGTACAAATGAAGTGTGTACCCAGGCTTCACTCCACCTCTTTACATTTCAGTCAGCTTTTTGCCAAATCGACAGTGAATTTAAATGTCATTCCAGAAACTGTCTTTAAGAAAGATATGCAATGAGTTATCTTTCAGATAAAACAGTACATCGTGATGCTACCACTGTATTTCTCCCTTAGTCACCATCAATAGGACAACCTTTAAACAAAGACATGATTTCAGATCATTCTAAGAAATACCCCTCTTGTCTCTCTATTCAACAAAACCATAAAAAAATCTTAACATAGTCAACATTACAATTAAACTGTTTACTAAAACATTTACTTTTATAAAACAAAACTAAAAATTCATTTTTCTGTTTTGAAATTTATATGACAGGGAAGATAACTTGAGTGGCATCAAATTTCAGATCTATATGAACAGCCACTATGAACAATACAATTTATTAAATTACACTATATGTTTTCCTAAAACCTAGTATGTCCTGTTGTGTTGTTGTGTAGCATTTTGCTTTTCTGTGAGTTACTACGTTTGCTTTAAAATGACAGGCATAATAGATGATCTCAAACAGTCTCAAGCTACTAATGGTTCACTTACTACTATTTTGAAAATACATAAGATTATTAAAATATTTTCATATAATTACTTTTCATAATGAGTGCTTTCTTCATATTATTTCATTGCTTAAGTATTATTACCCAGTCTTTGTAAAATAAATCAATTCAGTAATGTATTTGATAGCACTGGATCAGTGAAAAATGTTGTAAATTAGAGGTTAGATAAACATAGCTAAATACATCAACCATTTAAAGAAATGAGGCAACATAATACATTCAAGTTAAAGAGTATGAACACAGAAGAGGACAAAAATAGCCATAAACGAAAGACGGTTCAGTCTGAAGACAGTACACTTCAAATTGAAGTCTACAGATTATTAAGAAGGTATTTTTCAAGTCCTCTTAGAGGTCCATTAGAGTATTTTAGAGATTTCTTTAAGTTAAAAAACAAAATGGCCATGAGATTGAGCTTTGTAGATTGCTCTGTAGTTCTTATTTTTAAAGTTCAGAAAATATAATAGCACAATAAAGCTCATTTACAATTCAAAATAGAACTTAAATTTAATAATTAGATCATATCAATCTCAAAGAAAATAATAACAATTACTTACTTTGGAGGCCCATGGCTGAAGACAATTGGCATAACAGCGAACAAGAAAAGCCATTTCCTGGGCTGGAAAGGGTAGTTTCCTTTTCAAACCAGAGCCACACTGATGAGTATGCTGACAAAATTCTGTTAAGTTTCTTTTTACAAATCACACGCCATTTGCAGTGTTATATAAAGCTTCTCCAAATCCCTTTCAAACTGAAATCAGGAGCTTTCAGTAGCTTAGAGTATTGTTCTAAATAACTGCAACAGTTTTCATGAAAATGTTCAATTTTAACAAGCAAATCACTGTAAATCAAGATGTTTATATTTCTGGCTCAGATCATACAGACATACATGCTTCCTCAAGCACCTGGCACAGACATGCACAGTGGTAACACAACAGTTAATACGGTATCAACCAAAGCAAATAAGGCACCATGCGCCCAATCTGTGTTCCTGGATTCTGAGAAACCTTTCCTCTCTGTAATACAGCTTTGTCTTTTCTTCAACTTATTTCATTCTGTACAGCAAGCACTGCAGTAATTCTTCTGTATCAGAAGCAAACCAGAATACTGTATCCTTAAGACGAAAGTTTCTTCTTTATATTCTTAACCACCAAAGGTTAAAAAAAAAAAAAAGATCAACCATTGTACAAATGGTAGTTAGAAGATATATGCTCTAACAGGTTTGTCCTGTAGAATGCCTGAGAATCTCCAAAATTAAAATTTTCTCTTTTCACATGCAATATTTACAGCTCTGCAGTACTGCTTCTTGTTCTAATGCATCAGTAAGACAGTACTGCTGATCTAAGTCTGGCTTTTCTGGTTAAAAATCTATATATGATGTGGTACAAAAACACTACATCTTCTGCTAAAGCAAGACTATATGCTAATGTCTTAATTCCTACTGTCCTTGCCTGTTTCAAGCAGCTCCCTAAGGAGAAGCTCCTATTGATTCTATGCTCTGCAGTAAGATGAAATATCTAATAAGAAGGAAAGAGAGTGGGAGGAGAATAGAGCTAAAAGGATGACATCACCTGTATAGAAAGCCTTCAGAAACTGCATTAGATCAATTGGCTACTGTATCTGCAGATGCAGCCCAAAGAATAATTTATTGAAAACACACACACACACCCTTCTGTGAGACAGGTCAGCAAGCCAAATTGTATAAGAAAAAAATTGGCTTAAGCACCTTTCTATTTCACAGTCTTAAAATTCTATTTTGATTTTTACTTGTGTGCACTGATGAACAGCTTTATTTGGGAAACCATATTTCCTAATATTATTATTCAAATTTAACACAATACAGTCCTCCCAAAGACAATATATTGTATTGTCTCTGGTAAGATACTCTTACACTGCAAATACATAAGGCAGCCTAGTTCTCAGATATCACATATGTATTCAAAACACTACTAATTCATGGGTCTCTGCTTGCAAAACTTCCTATTTATCAAATAACTGGTCTGGAAAGGTATAACTTTCAGGACCACTCTAAGTTAATATTGAAAATATCAAAACTAGCACTAAGATTTGTATATAAATAGTAAAATTTAAATGGAAATAAGAGAATTTCATTTTGCAAAGGAAAGCTGGAAAACATCACAGGCTCAACAGCCGACTTGCAGCATGCACCAACTCCTCTGAGGAAGATTAATCTATGTAGCATGGTTCTTTCCTAGATCCCAACGCTCAATTCCTAGTAAGAGACCAGTAGCCAGAAAAACTCAGAAGCAATCAGAAGAAAATAATTAAACCTGCTTCCAAACTGAGTTTGGACTAAAAGGAAACCTCATTTTTCTATAAAAATTACAGAAAAAAATGGAAATTTTGCCACCCACTCCTCAATCTGAAAACACAATTCCTCCAGTACCCACCCTTATTCTTCATGCTTCTGTCACCAGGCATCTACTGCAGATACTCCCATAAAGAGCTTGCACTTAAGGTTGTAATGGTGCCCCCCAATGGCCAAAGTAAGACATAGTTTCCAATAGTAAAATAGAGTTAGTATACTTCCAGGCAGCACAAGGATGAGAATAACAATCAATGAATAAACCAAAGTAATAGAATTATTCTACTTTATTCACCTAACACTATTTTGAGGAGAAGAGGTGTGCAACTAAGAGGAGAAATTATTACCTGAGACAGGTGTTATTATAAAGGACTCCACTGATTGCCAGAGAAAGAAACAGCTTGTTATTAGCCAAAGAAAAATGAGTTCTTCAACACCCCTGGGCAAAGTATGAGTCACTTTTTGAACAACGCTATGCTGCCAATCCGAATTATGCTGCTACTTATAAGACTAGAATTTACTTTAGTGAAACGAAATATTATTCTGAACAAATTCAAGTCATGCTTTCAAAATATATAATCATTTATGAATTTAGGTTTCCATAAAACTTAAGAATTATTTATTTTCTGGAAATATTTCAAAAGAATACACAAAATTTGCATTTAAATAAAAAATTAAATCTCACAAATAAATAAGCATGACTCTAGTTTTCTAAATGTAAAACAGAGAAAATATGCACAGTATGATTTTCAAGCACCAATATATTTTTTTCAATTTAATTAATTTAAATAAACTACAATGCGTTGGAATTTCAAAAAAATGTTAAGCATTCAAGAATAAATTAACTAAAATCTAATTTCAATCACTCATTTTTTAAAATAGAAAAATGATAGTAGGAACTTTGTATGTAAGCGAAGCCAAACATATTTCCTAAAGATAAATTTCTAAAAGACAAGCATTTTGTACATAAACATTAGTAACATGACTCAAGAACATTTCAATTTCAACACCAGACAATAATTATATTCATGTATAGTACCAACAGGGTAAACTGCAACCAAACCAAAAAGCAAAATCCTAATGGGCACCTTTTCCTTTTCATAAATTATGCTGATAGCATACAAAGAAGGACCTTATGCCAAGCAAGGGAGACAGCCATCTCTTAGCTGTTTTAAAAAACTGCTGCCCTATGCGTGAAATGCAATCCACTAATGCCATATGTTAGAACTACTGTAGTAAACACCAACTCAATAAAGGAACAACTCTTTTCCCTTAGTTTGGCCTGTAAGTGAAGATGACATCATCCTTTTCCTTGTTCTACCAATCATCTCATGGTAGCCACTCTAGGGAATTGTCTAGTGAACCTAGCATGCAAAATCTCCCTATGCAACAATACCATGAAAGAAAGAAACAGGCCAAATTCTATATTCAGCATGTGAATCCACCAGAATTCTGATGATACTATGCCACACTGTTTCTTCAGAAATAATGACTCAACCTCTTAATTACTGAAGGAAGAAATAAACATCTTTTGAACAGAACAGTCAGTAATTTATCAAATAACTAAAATGTATGATTAGATGGATAAACAATTTTTCACCTCCATCACTTTTAGAATTTTATGGTGATCTCATTCCATTGTCTTACCAATTCAAATGAAGTAACTGCAGCAAGGGAGAATGCCCCAATCCACACATTGTCTAGGAATCATCACCACAGGATAGCCATTTAAGAATACATTTCCCCTGCATATAAAATGCCATGATGATGCTAAGCCATATGGACGAGATCTTTAGCTTTTAAAAGGTCTTTTGCACTACCACAAAGTAAAGGAATCAATGTATGTAGGCTTTGCAAAGCTTCAAACCATTATAAAATATTTTTATAAAAATGTAAATGCCACATAGTTAATAATTAAAATTTATATTAACTGTATAAACTATTTCTAAACAAAAATACAAACTGGAACATTTGTAATCAAACTGTACAGAAAGTGAAAGATGAGGTTCTGATAGTTACTAAACTATAAATATACGTTTTATTTCAATAAATAACAACACTGAAAAGAAGAACAAGTCCTCATGGATAAAGGTAAGTTTTGAGAGGATATACATTCTAGGCATTATGAAAAACAAGAAACCAACAATAACAAAAACCAGGTTTGTAGTAATCTCAGGCATTCCCCATCTGCACAGTGAAATAGTATAATCAAAACTTAGAGAAGCCAAAATCAAAAGGAGGTGAGGAATAAAAGAAAAATGATGTAGCTTTACAAAATAAAACAAACAGGCCATTCATTTCTGTATTTTAGTTGTATTTGGTTTTTGAAATATAAACTGTTAAATGTATTGACTTTTACAGTAAAAATACTTTAAACCTTTTGGAAAATGAATAAATAAATGACACTTTACCATAATGTCAGAGATAACATATAAGCCCTTTTAAAGGATCATAGCAAGCTTTTCCACCTCTTCCCCCCACCTTGCTTAACTTGAACATCTGAAATGAATCTTTGTAGTTATTAGACATGGTTAACTCCAATTCCCAGTGCCCCTCAGGAATTCCTGCTTTCAAACTACATCCTATCTATTCCTCAGCCTTTCTGAAGGAAGGGAAGCCCGAGTTACCAGCACTCTCCTCCTATTCTTCTGTAAGAAACAGTGTGCTTCAGCACACTGCCATCTACGTGCACTAAATGATCAGCACCATGCTGTTGAAAACCCTGTCAAAGCCACCAGCAGGTCACATATGCACTATGAAATATGATCCATCCTTGGGGAGTGACGGAGGAAGAAAAAGCAAAGAGGGAGAGGGAAGCCTTCATCATCAACTAAGGTGATGTAAGCTTCTATAATTAGAATCAGGGAAGCTGAAGGAACAATAAAAAGGCACCACCAAGCTTCTACTTCCCCCTACACTGTGCAGTTGTATCAAGCATTTTTCACTCACTCACACACACATACAAAAACAAAAGAATACACTTTGCATATTAGTAATCAGTAACTATGCTACATACTATATGCAAACCTAATGTAAATTTTAAAATATCGTATTATTTTCTTCAAAAAATAAGATCTGCCCAATAATTAAAACAGAGCTAGGTATCAACATGACTGGAAAAAGAAATCTCATTTAAAACATTAAAGCACTGAAAATATTGTCTCCATCTGTAAATTCCTGGATTATATTAGAGATTACCTAATATCACGTTTCTAATTTTAAATGCTGCATTTTCTAGTACTATAAAAGCCAAATGCCGAACACAGCACAGTTACTGAACAAGTAACAAAATCAAACTAAAAGGCAATAACAATCAGCATTAATCTGTTTGCTGTGTCTGAGTAGTTTATTCCCCTTCCAACTGGAAAGCTCTTGGAAACCATTATCTTAGACCACTGTTATACTGATATCAGAGTTGCTTCAAACAATCTTCAAAAGAGCTTTCTTTAGCAATTATTGTGTAAAGTGTTTCAAGTATGATAAATATCTTTCAGATTCTGGTTCCCTTGGCAGATCCATATGAATCGGTGTCACCTCTAAGGGAGAGAGAATTGCCTCAAACAACCAGAGGGGTATGCCCTGCCCTCCTCCCAACACTCCTGAAGTTCATACAGAGTGAATGATAAAGACAATTTCTTAAAATGACTACTTAGAAGTTAGCAATACTTACTCAGAGGCCTAAAAATAGTTTTCATATCCTTAACTCAGTAATTTAACCTCTATGAATCAATCCTAACAAAACCATCAGTCATATACAGATTTTTTTCATACAAGTTGTTTGTAATAGGAGAAAAATTGGAAGCTGCATGAGAATACTCTGTTAAACTCACACAATATTAAAAATAATGTTTGGAGGGGCCGCCCGGTGGCGCAGCAGTTTAGTCCGCGCTTGGCAGCCTGGGGTTCACCGGTTCGGATCCCAGGGACCCGCCGACGCACTGCCTGTCAGCCATGCTGTGGCAGCGTCCCATACAAAGTAGAGGAAGACTGGTACGGATGTTAGCCCAGGACCAGTCTTCCTCAGCAAAAAAAAAAAAAAAAAAAAGAAGAGGATTGGCAATGGATGTTAGCTCAGGGCTGGTCTTCCTCACCAAAAACAAAAATGTTTTGAGAAAAATTTTATTGCATGAGAAGTACAAAGGCAGGATATATAACTAAATATTTAGCATTATCTAAATTAGCAAAAAGACCTGAATTAATCAAGATACATATATTTAAAAATCATTAGCAACACTAGCTATCTCTGGTTTTGAGGATTACAGAAAATTTATTTCCTTAATATTCTTCTATGTTTTTACATTTCTACAATAAACGCTTTTTTCACAAAAATTTTTTTAAAAATCTGCTCTCGGCAGGCGTTTGTTCTATTTAGTTTAATTACAATATCACCCCCTTTGCCTTTTCTCTGTCCATCTGTGGACTCATGACCTTCTAACTAGGTACAAGAACCATTTACTAAGAATTCTACATTATTTCCCAGGAGACAAGTGAGAAGCAGAATTCTCCTAGGAGATGTTAGACACTGATGAATAAAAAGAGAAAAGTCCTCTTCTGTTTTTAAGATGCAAAGCACTATCAAGAACACACCTGTCCAGAGCATTCAGGGTTGTAAATAGGGTGAGAGGACAAGCAATATTGAAAAGCTGCAGATTCTGAGGTAGGGCTCCAAATTTCTCAGCAGCAGTCCACTGTCTTATATACTCCAGATACAAACTTCCTTACTTTAGGTGTGATAGAGGATTGTTTATTCACTCATTCTTTCATTCTACAAGTATTTAATAAACACAAAATATAATTAAAAACAACCAAGATCCACTAACTCCACAAATACAAAATAAAGTTCACAATGTTGACAGTTTCTTCAATTCGTAACTATGATTTCTACAGCCCAAACTTGAAATTCTGATAAGAGATGCAAAAGGAGAGTTTATACCTCCTCCATTTTGACTTTAGTAAATGTTTATATCATTTGCTCACTGGTGCTCTGCTCTGGTCTGAATGTTTGTGTCTCTCCCAAATTCATATATTGAAATCCTACTCTCCAAAGTGATGTTTTAAGAGGTGGGGCCTTTGGGAGGTGATTAGGTCGTGAGGGCTCTGGGACTGGGATTAGTGCCCTCACAGAAGATGCCCCAGAGGGGTCCCTAGGTCTCCTCCACCATGTGGACACAGCGAGAAGTTAGCAGTCTATAGTTAAAAGGGACTTAGTATCTAGTTGAATTCCCACACATGATGCAGGGATGGAGGGTCTTAAACATTCCTTAACACTGCAAATTAGTGCTTGAGATAGGACAGGAGCCCATATCATCTGGCTGCTAGTTTCATGTCTATTCTATTACATCAAACTGAGGGATCTGGCTCTTACAAACCTGACCATACCAAGGATTTTACTTACTTGCACCTCGTTTCTTTGGAAGTGTAAACGGGTGGTCCTGAGACAAATGCTGGGATGCTGCTGTGGTTTAAAGGTTTGTGTCCCTGCCAAATTCACACGTTGAAGTCCTACTCCCCAAGGTGATGGTTATTAGGAAGTGCGGACTTTGGCAGATGATCAGGTCTTGAGGAAGGAGCCCTCATGATTGGAATTAGTGGGATAAAAGAAGCCTCACAGAGCTCCCTCGTCCACCACGTGAGGAGACAGTAAGAGGTCAACAGTCTACAACCCAGAAGAGGGCCTTCACCAGAACTCAACCATGCTGGCACTCTGATCTTGGACTTTCAGCCTCCAGAACTGTGAGAAATAAATTTCTGTTGTTTATAAGCCACTCAGTCTGGGGGTATTCTGTTATAGCAGTAAACAGACTAAGACATGCTCCATGAAGAGATCTCAGCAATCACATGTTTAGATCATAGTTCTCTATTTTCTCATGAGCTGGCTGGGGAGCAGGATCCTATTTCTTACTGCAGGAATGGCTTGATCGATAAGACACACACAGAATCCACAAAAGCAAAACACATTTTGCTAAAAACCTTAAGATGTCAAATTCACAGCCAAGTGGATGCATCTAGCCATTAATCAGTGCACCAACATAAAGGTGGTTAAATGATTTGGTCCTAATAATCAACTCTTATTCAGCTGCACTGACAAATGTGTCTTAATCTCTCTAAATATGCTCTGAATCAAAAAAAAAAAAAAAAAAAAAGAAAAAAAACAAACACGGAGCACTGCAGGAGAGCAGAAAACATAAGGTGCAATCACAGAGGTAGCAAATGAGAAAGAGCTGCTTGCTGCATTAGTAATTTGTGAGCCTAAAATGAAACAGTAGATTCTAGAGTGTCATACCATGCCTACCACTTGCCATACTATCCCAGAACAACAGACTGGGTGAAAAGAAAATATATAAAGAATGGTGAACAAAAGGAAGCCCTCCAAATTTAAAACGACGAACCATGATGCTGTCATAGAAACCCCTCTTTCCAGGTGTCCCTTTGGGAAGAGTTGGCTGGCTCCACTTTTGTGCAGGTGCTATGACAGAGAAGACAGGAAGGAGGCCAGTAGCTTATGCCGTGCCTGAGAATGTAAAAAGCACCATAAGCAACATAGGGAACAAGGAAGAAAAAATTATGATTTAGTCTACTGAGGAACTTGGGATCTAGTTAAGAGAAAATAACAAGCATAAACACCCATACAGTTTGTTACTCAAAATTACAGCAGAAGCAGAAAGGAGAAATCAGTGAGAAGGACTATAACTTCCTAAATGAAGTACTCAAACACCAACATGATTTTTCAAACCTTTGAAGCATGTCCAGATTTATATCTGGGTCAAGAATATTTCTATAAAATTGACTGAGCATGAATGTTGTCTGATATTCCAGAGATTCATTTCAAATTAAATAAAGGCATATCTAGTGCCTGACCTTGGTGAAACCAAGATACTTCCCTCTTATTGCCCCTTGCTTAATTTTACCATTTAACTTTACATATGCACCAATATTAAAAATTCAACTCCTCCTATCTGAAAAGTGTCCACTGTTGTGGGCTACTTAAAACACAGCAATCAACTTTATAATAAAAAATACAGACATTTAAGAAATTCTTAAATAAGTTAACTTTGTTTCCTGTTATCTTTTTTTTTTTTTTTGTGGGGAAGACCAGCCCTGAGCTAACATCCGTCGCCAATCCTCCCCTTTTTGCTGAGGAAGACTGGCCCTGGGCTAACATCGTGCCCATCTTCCTCCACTTTATATGGGACGCCGCCATGGCATGGCTGGCAGGCAGTGCGTCGGCGGGCGCCCGGGATCCGAACTCGCGAACCCCGGGCTGCCAAGCGCGGACTAAACCGCTGCGCCACCGGGCGGCCCCTCCTGTTATCTTTAGAATAGAGCAGAATTATACGAGCACACTGCATGTAACTATGTGTAACATCCTGTAGGATCAATGAGGAGAAGTATACTCTATGAACAGAAAGTGTCAGGGAAGGCTCCTCCAAAGAGGTTACAAATGAATGGAGTCTTGGGAGCCGAGCAGGACTTTGTCAGGAGGACATGGTAGGAGGCCATTCTGGATGAATGGAGCAAATGTTAAGTTAAGCTTCAAACTGGCTGAAAGGAAAGAATTACATTAGATAAAGAAGTCCATGAGAACCTTCCAGGGAGAAAGAAGAATAGGACCAAAGGAAGGGACCTCCAACAAAATGATGGGGCCAGAAGGCTGAAAAGGTAGACTGGGGCCAAATGAGGAAGGCGTTTATATACCATATTATCTAAAAACGTTTTAAAATAAAAAATTTTTGAGCTACATTTCTAACATATGTAATTTATTGATGAATTAACACATGTATTACCAGCAAAAATATTTGTGTTATGAAATATACACAAAAATCCCCAGAAATTTAAAATAATAACAGCACGTATAAACTCTACTATTTTATTCTCATGTCCTGGAGACTGTTTTGCAATGTACATGTTAAGACACTTGGCCTAAACTACCTGCTTTGCTAACTACTATCAGAAAGAAGTCCTTCAAATCAATAACTCCAAAACCAGTCATCAGTTTTTGGCAGACATCCCCTGTCATCATTTAATTGGCCTCTAGTCACTCATCATATACAGTAAAGCAACTCATTCAGTGACTTTCATACACATTTTGTAACCATTTTATCTTTAAGGTTGGACAAAGAAATTACCTTGTTCAAAGTGAGCCACTGTGAGTGTATGCCACAAAAAATTGGGGTGGGGGGGCAGTAGTAGCTGGCTGATTGTTGGTTGTTCTAACTTCAAGCCAGCTTCATTTTATTTTTCCTACCTTTACTCTCTCTTTGTTCTGATTCTTTGGCTTACTTGTTTTCCGTTATGTTAATATATTTACATATCGTGATAAACACGTTTTATGTCCAGGTATAGAACAGATAAATAATAAAATTATTTTGTAAGCAACAGGAATCAAGATTTTCTTTGAATATTTATAATAACAATAATAGGAATAGAAGCTGCTGACATTACTGAATGTTTTTCAGGGCACCAAACACTAGGCAGAGCCTTTTATATATATTCCCTTATTTCATCCTTTCACAAATCTTAGGTTATATATCAAAATAGATGCAGAAAGGTTACACAACTTGCCCAAAGTTACACAGGAACCTAAACAAGTCGACACAAGAACAGGCACTCTTATTTTCTCTTTGACAGGCAGTATGCTCTGAGGATACAATGATGATGCACATTTTCAAGGCATGTACATTTTGACGGGAGACACAGACATTTGAATAAACAACTACAATGTAGTGTAATGAATGGTCACAGGTATACATATGGGATATAATGGGAACGCAGAGATATGTACCTAAGCCCTTCCCAAGGGAAAATCACGGAGTCCTCCCATAAGATGATGTGGAACTGAGTCTTGATGATGATTAGTATTTTGTCAAGAAGACAAAGAATAAAAGGGCATTCTAGGTAAAAGGAACAGTATACATAACAGATGTATATAAAAACAGGTTTCTCACATTATACACACACACACAAATGGTAACTATGTGAGGTGATGGATGTGTTAACCAACCTTATTGTGGTAATCAACTTGCAATATATATGTATATCAAATCATCAGGTTGAACACTATAAACTTACACAATGTTATATGTCAATTATATCTCAATAAAACTGAAAAAAATAAATAAAAACATGGTTTCTTCAAGGGTCAGCAAATTTGTTCAGCATGGTTGAAAGGTAGGGAATACATAGAAAAAGAGAAAAAGATAAAGCTGGAGAGGTGGACAAAGTCTAGACCTGTCTGTCCAGTGTGGCAGCTACTAGCCACATGTGAATTATTTAAAATTAAAATTTTTGTATTAATTCCATGTAAATTATTTAAAATTAAAATTTTAAATTTTAAATTAAAATCTTCAGCCATACTAGACACATTTTAAGTGCTCAATAGCCACACGTGGCTAGATACTACTACCAGTTTGGAAAGCACAGATATACAACATGTCCATCATTGCAGAAAGTTCTATTAGAACTAGTCTGGACTATGAAGGTCCTTATATGCTATATCATTGGAATTCCTCTGATAGATGGTGGTAGGCCATGAAAAGACTTAAGACTTTAAAAGAACTGATATTGTTAGAGCTTCATTTAGGACTGACAGAAGTAAAATGAATGGACTAGTTGGTGAGAGGAATTGGGAAGATGTAAGGAATAGGTCCATAATTAGGGAAACCAAATAGAAAAGAAAAACAAATCTTAAAATCAAATAAATAAAATGATTATGTAGATATCTTAATGAAGAGATTATGCAACACTTTTCAATTTTTAAAAAATTTTCCAACTCTCTTATAATGAAAAAATACTGCTTTTACAGTGAAAGTTGGCTGAGGGAGTGTGGGAGATGCTATTACAACAGGTCTAGAAAGAATGGCATTTAACACTAAGGCAATGACATGGGGAAACTGAAAGGAGGGCAAAATTTTGAAATATTTTAGAGGAAGACTCTATAGATATTATTGACTAAACAGACTGTGAGTCACATGTTCCAAGTACTTCAGCAATCACGCCATAAGAGAGGCAGACCTGATATTACCACCCTCACTTTTAGAGGTAAAGCAACCAAACCACGAAGGATTTAGGAAATGCCCCAATCACACAGTTAGTGAAGGAAGGATTCAAGACAGATGGCTCATCTAAATGCTAGACTATTTCCACTTGGCTTAATATCCCATCCTACTTACCAAATATTGCTCTCAATCATCTTCTTGCTATTTCTAAATATCAAATACACCCACTTCAAAGATCAAAGCTCTGAAATCACTGAAAATATTGGGAGACATTTAAATTTGTTGCAAGCTCTGAGAGCAATACCCAAAGGAGATTCAAAAATGTTATTACTGTTAAGTGTTCTTTTTAATATCAAAAAACTTTCACATTAAGATATAGTTCTCATCTTTATACAAAGCATTGTATGACAAAACTATGAAAACACTTCATAAGAATAAACCGTCTTTTTCAATAATTCTAAGCATTCAGTTAGAAAATAAACACACACATCTTTAATATTCACAAAACTTTGATACACAGATTGTGTACTTTCAATAATTACGACACAGAAAACAACAAGAAGAAAATATTTTGTACAACTTTAGGAATTTTTGATTTTCAGCAGTCCAGCAAGAAAAATTTGATGATGGTTTGCAAATGAAAAAAGAAACTGTCAAATTTCCACTGCTGTCTAAAACAAAGAATGACTCCTCCTGATCTTTCTCTCTGAATTGCTGACAGTAGAACAGAAGAAATAAAGGACCGTATAGTAGCCATAAAACCAGTTCTCTAGTGGATGCTTTCACAAATACAAATTAAGTTTTTGCTACATAGTATCCTTACCCAGATCAACTACCAATATGTGGGAGTTTGGCTGGATGATAGGTTTTACATAATTGGTGACATTAATTAAAAGTAAATGAAAACCTCAATACTGCAGATTCTAAGTTGCCTAAAATATATCCCTTTTAGGGAAAAAAACTATTACTTCAAGAAATAGCAAATGCAAGTAACATGACCAAAAATCCTTCTCTAACCTAGTCTCACAGTTAATAAATCAGTTTTGTCTCCACTGAATCAATTTAGTTCTCTCCTTCCCATGATCCACCAAATCCCTGACAGTACTTAGTAGGATAACCACCTAAACTAGTTATACAAACCTTTACATGAGGAAATGCCACACTTTGGGAAAGAATCCCAAGGAGTGTGCTTACTGCTTTTTCTGGTCCACTCAGGAAACCAGCATATCCCCATGAGGACAACTTTCAGCATACACGAGGGCTGAAAGTAAATGACTCATGAGCACAAACACAAACCAAGAGAAAATATGAAATCTGTCTAGGCTTCATGACATGACACCAAAAAAATCTGAGAAAAGAACATACCGTAGTTGAGACTAGACTAAGCAAGTAATCAAAACACACACAAAAACTATGCATTCTAGCTCATACAAGGAGAACCAAATAGTACAATTAAAGATACTTTAATTTAGTAATTCTACATCTTAGAATTTTTACCAAAGAAAGCAAGATATAAGCATACATAACCACAAAGATACTTAGCACCTTATTTTTTTTAAGAATAATAAATTCAGGGCTGGCCCAGGGGCATAGTGGTTAAGTTCACAGGCTCTGCTTCAGTGGCCCAGGGTTCGCAGGTTTGGATCCCGGGTGTGGACCTACACACTGCTCATCAAGCCATGCTGTGGCGGCATCCCACATACAAAATAGAGGAAGATTGGCACAGACTTTAGCTCAGCAACAATCTTCCTCAAGCAAAAAAAGGAAGACTGGCAACAGATGTTAGCTCAGGGTCAATTTTCCTCACTAAAAAAAAAAAAAAAAAAACTAGAAAAATCTAAATGACCAAATATTGGAAACTGAGGAAATAAATTATGGCAATTACTATAACAGAGTATCATGACACTATTAAGAATAATGTTGTAAAAAAATTTAATAGCATTCAAAGATGTTCAGATTATACATTTAAGTTTTAAAAAGTTATACAACAGATCATATATTTAAGTGTTTAAAAGTTAGTCAAAAAAGTTTATCTATATGTTTATCTATATGTTTATATGTTGAAAAGAGCTTTACCTAAGAATACACGAAATGTCAGCAAGGGTTATAATAACTGGGTGGTGGGACTAATCAACTTAATTTTTCAAAAATAGACATGTATTACTTGTGTAATAAGGCAAAACATGTTAGCTTTAATTAACTAGTGATGAGGAAATTTATTATATAAAAAGAAATTATCAAATAATAAGAACAAGAAATGAACTTTGTGTGGCTCTGAATGTGGCAAAAAATTATGGGACTATTTCATATGTTACTGTTTGTTGTCAGAAATAGAATGTGCTGAATCAATGAAATTAGGCAAATGTGATTGTATCCTTAGAGCTGCCTTAAATCTAACACTGATTCCAATACAAGCAACTCTCTAAATAAGCCTCCTTATTTCTAACAAGGAATGAGTGAATTTCTGTTTCTGACAACCAAAAGAACTAAACATATCCTTAAGAATTTTGCTGCAATCAGTCTCTAGACTAACTGTTTTTATATTTTGGGGGATCACGACTCCTTTCAAAACTGATAAAATATACCTGTATTTATTCTTTCTTAGATTATCCTTACTTTGTGAATCAACTACTTTTCAGTCTAAAATGAAGTTACCTACAATTACAAAATTGAACACTTCTAAGAAACAGCTTACGTTTCTTCTGGTGTTACAAAAGTTGATTATTTCATCTGCTGCTACTTTTTCAATATTTGCACGTGAAAACACACCTTTAACACTTGCATGTTTCTCCACTAACTCACAGTATGTATATTTGTCCCACACCTCCAACAAAGAATTGACATATTTTTATTTCTTTTGTATGCCTTATAGCATTTCAGAAAGAAAGCTCCCAAGAGTCTATTACCTAAGTTCTCAGGTAGGACTCCAATCTATACCCCATTAGGCAATAAAAAGGCAAGAAAATCCACAAATATGTCTAAAAAGATAAAGTAAGGACTTTTTTTTACATTATTTAAGCAAAAACAAAACTCCCACTGGTGAGAATATTTCTACCAAGTCAACCAAGCATGAGTATTTAAAAAAATCATACAGAAATATTTACCTGTCCCAAACTTTTACAGGTAGAGCCTAAAGTGTTATTACCAAAAATATATGTATATTAAAGATACTGTATACAAAAATTAAGGAAGATCTATGAAATGTTCCTAAATGTACTCACAGAAAGATAGCTGTTAATGTCCACATCGTCAGTAATGGTTTGACGCTCTCCTTTATGGTTAATTTTCCGAAATCTTCGTCGAGACTGTCTGGCAGGAATTTCTCTATGTAGAATACTATCTTCATTATCTTTGGAATTCTCTACCTGAAACACATGTTCACGTTCCTGATTAAATATCCAATTTTTCCATATTACTGACAGTCTATGGAGTCTTAACAGGCTCATAAGGAGGCTTCATTTACTTCTTGCAAGAAACTGCCTCAAGAAAACAGTGTGCATAGGACAAGGCTCATGAGTTCAAAAAGATTAAAGGTGACGTTACTATAAAGATCTAGACCACAGTTTCCTTCCAGGAAACAGTCTCGCTCGCTCACATAAACATATATCCTCTAAGTAAAGTGACTTACCAGAAACAAAGGCTGTTAACTACACCTACACATTCAACAATTACAACTTCTGAGTTAGTTTAATTACAAGCTGCCTGATTATATACATATTTTATAGCAAACAATCATGGTTATGATTTCAGTGAATTGTTAAACAGTAAAACAAAAATCCTTTAGTTTATAGATGAACAAAGTAAAATCCAAAGATACTAGTGACTTTCTAGTCTCACAACAGTGATATTTACTAAAGGTGAATGGGGATACACTCTGCCTCCAAAGCTTATGCTATTGACACAAGACCACATTGCCTGTCCAATCAGACTAAATCATGATTTAAAAATTTGTTTTTACAAAGGCATATTATATTGATATGTTCTAAAGTATACCTTATAATTAACCTCACATCCAATAAACAACAAATGATCATTTCAGTTCTTCCCAACTACTTTTCTTGCTAATGTCACATCTCTTGCTAATATCAAAAATTTCCAGTCACCCAAGTACAAAATTTCATCAACATTCCCAACTCCCCTGCTTGTCTTCCAAATCTTATCATCAATCATTTCTCAGAACTCGTCAATTCTTTCTTTATAAATCCCTCTCACAATGCCCTTTCTTTCATTCTCATTACCACCATCCTTTATTCAAGTCTTAACCACTTCAGTCCTGAACTGTAGCAATTCTGCTGCTTCAGGCATGTTCTTCTCCAATTCCAACCCACATGGTCAAATATATCACCTAGATAAGTTATCACTACACCAGGTCTCCTGTTCAAAATGCTAAAATGGACCTCTAATAGTTACCAAATAAATTTTAAACTATTACATTTGATATTCAAAGCCACATATGCTCCATCCCCAAAATATTTTATCACTTTATCTTATACGTGTAAGCCTAGAAAAACTGCTCCCTTATCCTCCTCTCCACAAAAAACCCTCTCCCATAAAAACTCTAATGAGATATGCAAAATTTCCTAATGATTTCTCAGAAAGTTGATAAGAAAGAAGCTGTTCTGTTTCAGGTGTGAGAGTTCAAAAGTAAGTAGCAGCCAAGTCAATGTGACTATTCATGGGTCCCTATATATAAATAACATATTCTGCTACCTAAGTAACTTTGCTTTTAAGTTATTTCCTCAACTTGTGTTATCCTACCCATTTTATCTTCACATGCTGAAATACCACCAATCATTTAAGACACATCTCAATTGCCATCTCTTCCATAACCACAAGAGACGTTCCTTTCCTCAGACTGTGTGACTGGTTGTGTGTATACAACCTAGACTTCTCATAAACAGGACATGCTCCCTACTGTCTTCAGGCCTTTGCACATGCTGCTGTTACTTCTGCCTAACTTCCTCCCTTGCTGACATCCTGGCGTCCTATACATACTTCATGACCCAGTTCAAACAACCCCTCCTCTGCCCCAGGAAGGTGCTACTCCTTCTACAGCACTAAGTATATCAACCATAATTATTAGATAAACCTACCTCACTATCAAGCTAACAAGCTCCCTAAGACAGGAAGTGCATTATATTATACTCATCTTTGTCACTTAACATTCAAGAAGTTTGCCAAAATGGGCATTACATTCAATTCTTTCTCCCCAAATATGTGAGGTCCTTGGAAATATGTATAAGGTACTCAAGACATATACAGGCAGGCAGAATAAATAACTGAATGTCACTCTTCTGAAAGGTAAAATCCAGAAGACACAGGGGAATGGTTTCCTGCTCAACAACTACAACATTTTGTGTAGGTAGCAAATATATGCTACCTCCTTAACATTCAATTTCCTCTCATAAAAAATGATGGGAGAATCACAGTATTTACTGAATCACTACACTAGGCCATGTACCAGAAACTCTAAATTATATCATTTGAGGCTCACAATGACCCTATTATAAAGCTACTTTTTCCATTTTAATAGATGGTACAGAGTCTCATAAAACTTAAGTAATTCACACAAGTGAGTGTAAGGACTCAAAACTCAAATGTGATTAAAAAGTTCATCTCCTTCATACTGCCCTATACCAAGGATGAACTAGATTATCTACTTTAGGTGAAATTCCAATATCATATGACTTTTAGATCTTTTAATATCTACCATTTACTGAGCAAAAGCAGAGATTTAAACAATAAAGGCTTTTCAAAATAGAGTAGTTAATTTAATTTAGGAAAGGAGTTTCTAAGCCTCAAAATTTGGAGAAAAGTACCGAATGAAAAGAAAAATTGAACAATGTATAAAGGATTAAGTGCCCAAACAAAGTTCCCTCTGAATACAATTGAAATGTGAGATTAAAAAACACAACAACAACTTTGCAAACACATACTGAAATGGCACAAAAGTAAGGAATCCAAAGGCCAAGAATGAAGTGAAAGCAAGAATACCAGGAGGTAGGCTACCAACAATACTTCTTATCTAGCAGACAATTTCTCAACTCTAGGGATTAGACCTTCCACTTTGATGGTTGTAGGGAGTGACAGAGACAGGAAATAAAACAGAGAATCCACCAAAGATGGGGGAATCCAATAGGAAACTTACTGACAAAGCTCAACCCAAATAGCTACACCCTCATTCTAAGAGGTGAGGAAGGTATAAGCCCACTTTGCAGAAGGGGACAAGAAGAAATCTTGCTTGGAACTGAGAAAAGTGGAGGAAAAAGGCAACCAAACAAAAACCTTCCTCTGAGAATTCAAAATATAAGCCATCATGCAGGTCTGTAGTTTGAATTCACAATACCTTAAGTTCATAAGTAAATTTAAAGAAGTTCAGAGCTGATAATATATACATGCAACTGCAAAAACAAATTTAAAACCTCTTTGCAAGAATGCAACTTTAACCCAAACCTCAAAGAATTCCCACATTTAAAGTTCAAGACCTATCAACTCACAGAAAAACACATCAAAAAAAAAAAAAAAAAACCCCAGCTACAACAAAACCCAACCACATGAGCAAATAAGACAGGACAAGCAATAATGGACAGAAAAAAGGCAGCAGAATCACACAAACATTCCAATTTGGAAGTATCAGAAAATACAAAGTTATAATAAAAAAAACTTTCAAACAAAAAGAAACTTGAAAACAAACGAGAGATTATAAAAAGCAACCAAGCAGGTGAAGATTGACCAGGCCCCCCCAAAAAAATCTTCCCCAAGTGCCCTCCCTCTCCACTGCCAGGCTAGCGAGCAGTGAGTAACAAGCAAAAGCAGTCTACATTTGGAAGACGGACGAGAACATGGAGAGAGATCCTATCTGAAACACAAGAGCCCAGGGAAGGCCTAAAACTGAGGGTGGAGCAGGAAGACTTAAAAAGATCTTTCAACAGATCAGTCTCAACCCTAAGCACAAATTTAACACTAGAGGAATCTGAAACCATTGGTGCACTGAAGGAAACGATAACAACAAAAAATCCAAACCTAGCTCAACTCCAGCAGAAGAGGTAGGTTCATCTCCAGGCCTAAACACTATCTACCCTCAGTCTTTATTGTCCTACACACAATATGTAGCATTAAATCCAATATAATGACTCATATAAAAAAAGGGTAAAAAAATGAAAAAAACAATCCACTGCCAAGAGACAAAGCAATCAGCACAGCAATCAATAAAAATTAGAGATGATCCAGATGCTAGAACTATCAGAGAATTTAAAACAACTATGATTAATATGGTAAAGGCTCAGTGGGAAAGGTGAACAATATGAACAAACAGATGGAGAACTTCAGCAGACATGAGAAAAATATGAGATAGAGTGATATGAAAATGTTAGAAACAAAAAACGTGGTACCAGAGAGGAACAATGCCTTTGATAAGCTCATCAGCAGACTCGATGCAATCAAGTTAAGAATTAGTGAATTTAAACACAGGTCAACAGAAATTACTCAACTAGAAATAGAGGGGAAAAAAAGAGTAAAAAAAAGAAAAACAAAGGAATTAAATGGGATATTGAGACTTAATTAAAAAGAGAACTAGTGAGGGGCCGGCCCGGTGGTGCAGCGGTTTTAGTTCACGCTTGGCAGCCCGGGGTTCGCGGGTTCGGATCCCGGGCACCCGCCGACACACTGCTGTCAGCCATGCTGTGGTGGCGTCCCATATAAAGTAGAGGAAGATGGGCACGGATGTTAGCCCAGGGCCAGTCTTCCTCAGCAAAAAGAGGAGGATTAGCAACGGATGTTAGCTCAGGGCTGGTCTTTCTCACACACACACAAAAAGAGAACTAGTGAATTGGGAAGATAGAGCCAAAAAAATAACATAGTATGTAGCACAGTCAGGATGAGATGAACAATATGAAAGAAATCTTAAGAGATGTAGGGGATTGGCTGAAAAGACTTAACACATATCTAAACAAAGTTCACAAAGGTGATAATAGAAAGAGGAACACAACATCCAAAGAGAAAATGACAGACTTTCTGATTAAAAAAGAAAAAAAAGCCCAAAGCAGTCCAACAAATCCAAAGCAGGATAATTAAAAACTACAATTTCACACATAAAAGATAAACAGAAGACTTTTAATACAGCAAGAAGGAAAATTTAGATCAGCTATTAGAGTAAGAAGCGACTTCTCAAAAAACAATGGTTGCAAGAAAATAGTAGAATGTATTGACTGTGCTGAGAAAAAGAGAATTCTCCTCCTAAAATTGCATTCATGGCAAAACAATCCTAAAGTATGATGCAAAATAAAGATATTTTCAGGCCAAAAAAGAAAAGAAAAACAATACACCTAGCTGACATGTTTACCAACAAAACACCTTTATTAAAGAAAATTTTAAAAGGTGGACCTCAGATATAACACAAGTGTTCCCATAAGTAAGGTCTCAGATGCAGGAAAGAATGAAAAGCAAAGAAATGCTAAATACATGGTTAAATCTGAGCAAATAATGATTGCATAAAACAAGACAATAAGCAAAATTTGCGGAATAAATAAGTAGAACTAAAATACTGGATAACAACAGCAATTACATTTGGATACAGTCATCAGTATTAAAAACTTTTATAAGTTTTGCTGCTTATTAATTTTGGTTATTTTTAAGTAAGCATATAAGAATGCCTAGAATTAGCACAAAAGACTAGACCAAACACAATTGTCTAAGGGAGTATGGGGCGGGGGGAGTAGAAAAAAAAGAACTTAATGCAAAGGAGAGCAAAAACAACAAGAGGGAAAAAAGTTTAACAAATACAAGCACACAATATAAAAGTAAATCCAAATCTGTCAGCAGTCACAAATGAATGTAAAAGGAAGAGTCTTTTCAGGTAAAAAAAAAACAATCTTACAACAAATGCAGAAGAGGTAATAGTCCCCAAGTATTAAGGCTCACAGAATCCTGATACAAAAATACGACTAAAAGAGTACTAGAAATTATAATGACAGGCTAACATCTAAGAAAGAATGCAAGAATCCTAAATCCGATTATCAAATTGGGCCCAGAAATGCAGAAAAAAAGATAATAGCTCAAGTTGCACTTTTACTGGGAATGGAAGGGTAATTTCACAAAGATCTATTAAGGTAAATCATCACATTAAGAGAGCAAAGGAGAAAAAGGCATAGATCACTGTAATAAATGCAGAAAAAGGTTTTGATAAGTTTCAGTATCCTTTCCTGATAAAAATTTTTAGCAATATTTTTTGAAACTCAAGATATCCCTTTTAAATTACTATGAACTTTTGACAGAATCCCAATAGTTTCTGATATTTCTTTGCCTTCTGACACAAGAAATCCCAGTCATACATTTTCTTCTCCACATGTGATATAAGCCATTATTTCATGGAGGCCTGTATCCTTTTAGTGGGGGAAGGGCATTTACTCACCATAATCTGGGGTCTACAGCCACTAGGAACAGTTAAAACTACTTGGTTGTCACTAAACCTTTTCAATGAACAGCCCTAGGAAACACATTTTCTTCATAAAGTTTAACCAACTTGGGAAATATACTTTTTTTTTCCGAGGAAGAGTTAACATCTGTTGCCAATCCTCCTTGTTTTTTGCTTGAGGAAGATTAGCCCTGATCTAACATCTGTGTCAATCTTCCTTCACTTTACATGTGGGTTGCTGCCACAGTGTGGCTGACAAGTGGTGTAGGTCCACGCCTGGGATCTGAACTGGCGAACCCGGGCCGCCAAAGTAGAATGCAACCGAACTTAACCACTATGCCATGGGGCCGGCCGTGGGAAACATTTTTAAGAGAAAAAAAAGTCACGTGTTGATGCTGACATTCCCTATTTAAATTCTGGACTAGAGGTTTTTGGACAATACAGATATTTGTACAATATCTGTGATTTTGTACAACTCTTTAATGTTGGGAAAAGAATTTGATTCCTAATGACATTTATATATAATTATTAACTACATTACATTGATTATAAATTTTAATTATGTCCAATTAAATTTATCTTAATAATATATACAATTTATTTTTATAATATACATGAATATGTTATCTATAGGTATATAATAACCTTAACAATATCAACATTATCATCAACATCCTGCTACTAGATAGTCTTGGCTCCTAATGATTTATGTATATATTAATTAATTATAATTACATAGTTACATATATAATTATAAAAGTACATAAAATGATTTACATGTCTCCACTAAACTGCTCCTTTCTCAGGTTTTCTTTCTAGCTCTTCTTGCTTTTTCATCCTTCCAAATGTATTAGGCCCAAAGCAATAACCATACCTGATGGTACTTTTCATTATCTCATTAAATTTACAAAATAACTGAAAGAAAATAAATACCTTTATGATGGCAACTCCATATTTAAGAAGACAGTATCTCATTTTTTTCAAGTTTAATTTTTTGGGAGGGAGTATTTAAAAATGCCTTTGCAAATTTAAGTTTATGCTGAAGTATTTCATTCTATACAGTTATTGTAAATGTATTCCTCCCTTGTATGACACACATGTTACAGGTCAATTTCTTATCACTATAAAAAAATCTGCTGGGATTCTGACAGGGATTGCACTGAATTTAATATAAATCTGGTGACAATTTATATCTTAAAAATACCAATTCTCTCAATTGATTTAGATTTAAAGAAGATCTCAAAAATTTTTTATGGTTTTCTGTGTAGAGGTTTCCTACAACTTTTGTTAGATTTATTCTGATGTGTACAGATGTTTTCTGACATTTATAAATGGTATGTTCACTAAATTCATTTTTCTAACTATTTGTTGCTCATAAATAGAAAAACAATTGATTTCTGTATATGAACAAATATCCAGTGACCTTGCTGAAATGATTTAAGTATTAATTCTATAGGTTCATGGGTAGGTATTTTGGGATTTTCTACATGGAAATCACGACATCTGTGAATGACAGTTTTGTATTTTCTTTTCCAATCTCTCTATTTTCCCTTGCCTAAATGCACTATATAGGACCACCTCTCAGCTAGCAGTTTTAGTATTGGTGAGCTTTCTTAACACATTCTCAAATATCAGGAGAAAGTTTTCCATGTTTATTATAAGGTTTATGTAGATACCTTTAATAAAGTTACGGAAGTTTTCTTCTCTTCCTAGCTTGCTAAAAGCTTTTTAAATCATGAATGGGTTTTGAGTACTGTCAAATGCTTTTTCTGTATCTACAGAGATAATCATCTGACTTTTTCCTCTAATTATATTAATGTAGTAAATCTCACTGATTTTCAAATACTAAATCAACCTTGCAACTCTGGGAATAAACTCAACTTAGTCATGATGTTTTACCCTCTTTATGTATCATTGGAATTTGATTAGCTAGTATTTTAAGATTTTTAGATCTATTTTATAAAATAAATACTGACCTGTAATACCGCTTTCATGTAGTGTCCTTGTCAGGTTTTGCTATCAAAATTAAACTGGGCTCTTTCACAATATTATATCACTTATATCTCAACTTAAAAAAATTAAACTGGGGGCTGGCCCCGTGGCATAGCGGTTAAGTTTGCGCACTCTATTTTGGCGGCCCGGGGTTCGCAGGTGCGGATCCCGGGCACGGACAGACGCAGCACCTGTCAAGCCGTGCTGTGGCGGCATCCTATACAAAGTAGAGTAAGATGGGCATGGATGTTAGCCCAGGGCCAGTCTTCCTCTGCAAAAAAGAGGAGGATTGGCAACGGATGTTAGCTCAGGGCTAGTCTTCCTCACACACACACACACACACACACACACACACACAAAATTAAACTGGAATCATAAGAAAAGGAAAGTATTCAATCTTTTTCTATATACTGTTAGACTTCAAGTATTATTTCTTCTTTAAATGTTTGGAAAAATTCACCAGTGAAACCATGTGGATCTGAATTTCTAAATGCAAAAGTCTGCAATTACAGATTCACTTTCTATCTAGATATTGGATCATGCAGATTTCCTATTCGGGTGTGTGTGTGCACACCAGTTTTGGTAAGCTGTGTTTTTCAAGGAATTTGACTATCTAAAATTTCAAACTTATTTGCTTTTAAGTTTTTCATAATATCCTTTATTTTTTTTTTAATGTTCGTTAGATCCATAATAGCGTACTCTTTCTCACTCTTGACAATGGTTATGTGACATCTGTTTTGTCCTTATTACTTTTGACAGGAATTTATCAACTTTATTACTATTTTCTGAGAATCAACTTTTGCCTTTGTTGATAATCTTTATTACAAAGTTGGCTTTCTATGCCATTGTCTTTTATATTTATCTTAATTATTTCTTGGCTTTTAATTTCTTTTGGTATACTTTGCTGCTCTCTAATTTTCTGATGTGGATACTTAACTCAATGAATGTCAGCCTTTCCTCCTATAACATTAAGGCTTAAACCGCTCAGCAAGAAAAGCTTAAGCTGAACTGCACACATTTTGATATGTCATCTTCATTCAGTTCAAAATATTTTCTCATTTTCATAGTGATTCTTCTTTGACAAGTGATTTAAAGTATACTCCTAAATTTCAAAAGTGGTACTTTGTTCTAGTTGTGTTTTTGTAATTGGTCTTTAATTCCATGACAGTCAAAAACTATAAACTGCAAAATTTAAAATCTTTTCTTTGAAATTTGTCTTAAGTTCCAGCATACGGTCAACTTTTAAAAATATTCCATGTGCACTTTAGTAGACGTATTCTGTTGTTGATGGGTGTAGTAGTGTTTCCTGTATGTCTATCAGGCAGTGTAAATAATGAGGTTCAAATCCCCAATATCCTTCTTGATTCCTGATGCTTGTTTTTTCCCTTTTAGAGATATGTTTAAATCTCTCTCTGTAATTGTGGATTTGTCAAGTTCTCATTTTACTAATGACAATTTTTGCCTTATATATTTTGTAGTAGCAAAAATAAGGTACATAAAAATTCAGGATCGTTTAACCTTGATGCAACGACCCTTTTATCATTATGAAATAGTTTTTACATTAAATAATGCTTCTTGCCTTAAAGTATACTTTGAAAATTGATGACACACCAGTTCTCTTTTGGTTGTTTCCATGATATAACTTCTTTCATACTTTTACTTTTAATCCTTCTCAAACCTTGTATTTACACTGCTGTTTTTGAAGTGGCACATTATTGTGTTTTTGAAAATTTAATCCAATATTTGTATTTTTACTGGAATATTTTATTTATATTTATTGTAATTTCTGATATATTCAGAAGAAAATACATCTTATTTATTTCCCTTGTTTCTCCTGTTCTGTTTTTTCTCTCCTCTGCATCTTCATTTTGATTATTCCATTTCCTTCTGAACTGAAAACTGTATATTCATTTAGATTATGACATACAGCCTTGACTTATTAATATCCATTATTAAATTTACTACTTTCTAGAAAATGGAAAGACCTTAGTAATTTTTCACTCTATTTCTCTTTCTTCATTATTTGATATTGTCATATATTTACATTCTACATATACTTTAAAGTGCAAAAGACATTTTTATTATTGGTTTATATAGTCAATATTCATTTAAATGTACCCATATATTTCCATTGTCTTCATTTCTTTCCACATATCTGTGCTTCCGTCTGAGATCCTCTTCTGCCTGAAAAACCTCCTTTTAGTAAATTGAGTTCTTGTCTACTGACAAAAAATTTTCTTAGCTTCTGTGTTATAATCATTAATTTCCTTAACAAATGAAGGTGAAATTATTGCTATCAGTGTCTTATCGTCGCTCCTTTACAAGTAGTGGGTGTTTTTTTCCCTCTGACTAGTTTCATGACTTTATTTTTCGTTTTCAGTAGTTTCACTATGATGTGCTTATGAAGAAGTTTCTTTTTGCTTACCCTGCTTTGAATTTGTAGAGTTCTAAAATCTGTGAGTTAATGTCTGTTGACAGTTTTAGAAAATTCTCAGCCATTATCTCTTCTAATACTTCTGTCATTCTCTCCTTCCTCTCCTTCTGTGACCCCAGTTACACTTAGGAAGACCTTTTCATTCTATTGCCTGTCTCCTATCCTCCTCCACATATTCCATTTTTTATTTTTCCTTGCATCCGTATATTTTCTTCCTGCTTACCCTTCAGTTCCGTAATTCTCTATTCTGCCAAGTTTACCTTCTGTTGAACCCCACCTACTGAGGTTTTATTTTCAGTTATAGATAATTCTAGTTGTAGAATTTGGAATTCATTCCTTCATTTTATAGTTTCCAATCTTCTGCTGAAATTCTCCACTATATTCTTGAAATACTAAATCAGCTGTTTTAAAATTTTGTATGCTATCTTTGGATCTCCTGTGAGTTTGTTCCTACTGTCTGCCTTTCTTTCCCTCTTCGGTTTTGGACCACTTTTTGATATATTCCATAGATTCTGACATGTACTGTATTTTCATTGTCATTATTTTGCAAAATTCTGCAATTTCATTATGTATTTACCTTTTCACAAAAAGTAGAAAGGTTTAAAATTTTTCAGGTGAAAAAGCCTACATATTTTTTTATCAGTAATTTATTTTCATTGCATGTAATCAGAAAGAGTTTTTAGTATATCTACTTTAGGGAAATTACTGATTTTTTTGGTGAACATATCAATTTTTGTGAATGTGCCATAGGCACTTGAGATAGTACAGTTATCAGGTTTTGAATTCAACATACATTCATAAGACCCACCGTACTGTCTATGTTGTTTAGGTCTTCTATCTCCTTTGGTCTACTTCATCTATTTTGTACTAAGAATAGTAGGACTAAATTCTCCTATTTAGCAATGTATTTCTATGTCTCATTGAATCCTGTGTAGTTTTTGTTTTACATAGAGAGTTTCTGTATATTTTGCTGCATAGATATTCATGTGTTATATCTTCACTGTAAATTGTGGGTTTTAGCATTAAAAAATATCATTCTATGTCACAGTGTCACAGTTAATGCTTTTTGGCTTGAATTTTACTTTGGTATTAAGATTACTATACCTATCCCCCTTTTATTCTCATTTGTCTTGTATACCACTGTTCACTGTTTTATTTTTAGCCTTCCTGAATCACTGGAGTGTCTCCTGTAAACAGTATATAGTTGGGTCTTCTTTTGTGAGCCAAATTGAAAATCTTTTCCTTATAATAGGTGGATGAAGCCCATTCACATTTATTGGTATGACTGTTTTTGGTCTCAATTTTGTTATAATATTTTATAATTATGTGTATTTTGCTATATTTATACCTCTATGAAATGTGTATTCTTTGCTTTTTAATAATAAAAAAAATTCCGTACTAAGGAAGACCTGTATTTTTGTTCTAGTGGTTATTTTGTACTCAAATCTTTTAAAATGCCCTTTCCTTTTGTTTTTTCTCAGACAATTTCTTATTGAGATATAATTCACATACCATAAAATTCACCCTTTTAAAGTGTACAATTCAGTGGTTTCTGATATGTTCAGAAAGGTGTGCAACCATTACCATTATCTAGCTCCAGAACATTTTCATCATCCCCCAAAGAAACCCATACCCATTAGCATCTACTTTGTTTCTATAGATTTCCCTATTTTGGATATTTCATATAAATGGAATCATATAATATGTGGCTTTTTCTATCTGGCTTCTTTTACTTAGAAGAATGTTTTCAGGGCTCATCCATGTTGTAGCATGTATTAATACTTGATTCCTTTCTATTGCAGAATAATATTCCATTATATGGACATATAACATTTGTTTATCCACTTATCAAGTTAACGGGCATTAGGTGTGTTTCCACTTTTTGGCTATTATGAACAACACTGTGAACATTAGAGTGTAAGATTATACATGTACATTTTCAATTCTCTTGGGTGTATACTTAGGAGTGGAACTGATGGCTCATATGGTAATTCTATTTTCACCTGTTTGAAGAACTATCAAACTGTTTTCTGAAGTAGCTACACCACTTTATATTTCCACCAGCAACGAGGGCTTTAATTTCTTTACATCTTTACCAATACTTGTTACTGTCTGCCTGTTTTCTTATTACCCTTTTACTATCTGTTGGGAAAGATAGGCTTCCCTGGGCCTCCCGTGCTTCTACACATTTTGCTCAGTTTCCCAAGAACACAAAGTCGTAACTGCTCATTAACTAGGCCATTTCTCAGAGTTGTGTTTGTAGTGAGCAATCCTGAAGGATGAGGTAATGTTTCCTGGTGGAAAAAGAGCATGTTTGCTTACTATCAAAGTAGTATATTCCCTAAGCTCAGTGTTTCTTAGCTGCAGTGCAAACCTACTAAGTGTATGACATCCACCTGAGCCATTCAGCATTGCCTCCATGGGACCTGGGGAGCAAGGGGAACCTACAGAAAGAAGCTAATGATTATGCTGCTTGCTATACTGTGAGTAATAAAGTTTTTTGTCTCTGACTCAAAAGTCTTGTGTCTACTGCCAGCATGCACAAAATAAGTAAACTATTAGCTTGTAAATATAGTAAAATCAAATACCAGACCTGATATTATCTAGTTTAACAGTTTTAATGGTATTTCAACTCTCTCACCTGTTGTTTATGCAATAGACAATAAGCTTATTCTTTTTTACCATTTCACTCCCTTTTTCAGTTGTATTATTTCTACTTTGTCACAACAGATAACATATGTACAGTAGTCTTTCCCTCACATCTCTACCTTTGTTTTAGTCTTAGCAGTATTTATATATTTTAAATGCTCATCATCATTTCTTTTGCTGAGGTTTTCCCAGTTATCTCTCAGTTGGATAAAACATCCTCCAGTAGACTCCTTAAAAATAGCTCATGGGTGCATAATTCTCTAAGTTCTTATATGTTAAAAACTGTTTTTCCATAACCTTGATATCTGAAAGTGTGGCTGAATATAAAATCCTTGACTCATACATACTTCTTTCTCTTTGAGTTTTGTTTTTTTTCAAATGTTGTTCCACTGTTGCCTTGCTTTGGTTGCCTCAGGACTTTAAAAGGTCTGAACCAGTGCAATCCTCTTGCCTTTGGAAGTTATGTAATGTTTTTGCCTGGAAGCAATGAAGATTTTTTTATCTTTGAAATCTCATAGTTTTACTAGGAAATGTCTCGGAGATGATCATTCTGGGCTAATTTCCTCCAGTATCCAGTGGACCCTTTCATCATGTAGATTCCAATCTTCCTCAATATCTGGAGAATTTTCTTTTAAGATAGCTTTAAATATTAGTTCTTTTCCACTGATTTTTCTTTTCTTTTCTCTAAAATGATCAGTGTTATTCCTTCATTGGCTGTCTTTAATTTCCACTATTTTCTCTGACATTTGTTCTTTTCTAGCTTTGAGATATAACTGATACATAACGTTGTATAAGTTTAAGGTGTATGAAGGGTTGATTTGATACATTTATATATTGCAAAATGATTACCACCATAGCCTCAGCTAACAATACCATTTTATCACATAATTACTATTTCATTTTTGTGGTGAGAATGTTTAAGATCTGCTCTGTTAGCAACTTTCAAGTATGCAATACAGTATTTCTGACATTTTATTTCACTCTTTCTGTCATTCTCATTCACTTAGTTCTTTCCTTGCCTTTCTTCAATGCATCTTACTAAATGTTCATTTGAGTCTATTCTAATTTTTTTCTTCATCTTCCATTTCTGTACTGAGTTCATACTCTTTTTACTGCCGCCCCCTCCCTTTTTTGGCCCATCTTTTTTTTGGTGTTTGAATTTCTGATTCTACATGTCTTTAAGCATCCTCAAATGCTTGATTGAATATACTTAACTCTTTCTGGAATGTGGTTACAGGCTTCATTTGCATGGTTGTTTTCTGGGCTGGAGAGGAATTTTCCTCAGTTGTTATGTAATGAATCTCACATTTCCTTATATTTTCATTACAGCTATATATGGATTTATTAATCTTCCCTTTTCATATTTTTGTGGTATTAGGATGTTTTACAAGATTCCTAGTTTAATAGCACCCTCTCTTGTCAAATACTTTGGAGTCCAGGTATTTTAGGACACCTTTTTTCTTTTCGTTTTGCTGGTGGGAGGAGGGGTTTCAAGATCTTGATTTTGTGTTCACTTTGTCTTGGAGGAACTAAAACTTCCCCATGTGCTTCATTTCTTCCTCAGCACTTTAAATACCAAAAGGAGCTTGTTTCCTTTTTACCTTTTCTCTTAACCTTGAATCTACGTGTTTAGAAGACCAATTTACACGACTAACTCTGCGAATCACTGATAATTTTATGTAATTTTCCTGTAGCCCTTGTTCTGATATATCATACACATGCTCACATATGCACACACTTAATTTTAAACTTAGTGTGAAGCTAGCCTTTCTGGCAGTACAGGTCAACCGTAAATCCATTTGCTAGCTTCCATCTTCTGGGTTTTCTGCAAATCTGCTTCGTCAGCCTTTGCTCATCACAGAGCATTGCTGAGGGCTGGGAGTAGAGACAGGTTGTGAGAGATCACACGCTGGGAATTGGTGGTTTCTCTCTTTCTACTTACAATTATTTTCAAGTTTGAACATTCTGTCTTCAAGTTATGTTGTAAGCACGGTTTATGTGTAGATTTCTTTTACCTCTCTTGCAATTCTGCATTGTTTTTGGAGGAAACACTGGGAGACAGGTAGTTAAGTGGTTACCATTGTCTTCAGCTAGCCAGAAGAAGTGAGACTTAAAAATTAAATTAAAATAATGAACTAATAAAACTCTATGATGCAATACAGCTTAAAAGTTCAATAATATTGTCATGGGGAAAGTCTTTTTTTTCTTACTTTGGTGAGGAAGATTAGCTCTGAGCTAACATCTATTGCCAATCCTCCTCTTTCGCTGAGGAAGACTGGCCCTGAGCTAACATCTGTGCCAGTCTTCCTCTCTTTTATATGTGGGATGCTGGCACAGCATGGCTTGATAAGTGGTGCACCTGGGATCTGAACCTGAGAACCCCACGCCGCCAACGCGGAGCATGCAAACTCAACCACGACGCCACCAGGCCAGCCCCAAGGAAAGTCTTTCTAATAAGCATGACCCCAAACCAGAAAGTCATAAGAGGAACAAAACTCAATAGCTCAAAAAAGAAAAATTAACTGACAAAATTCATTTTAGATATAGAGTTAAAAATTGATGAATTTACAGCCTCTTATAAACAAAAGTCCGATTTACTTAGTAATAAAAGGCTCTTATGAATAAATAAAAGAAATAATCCAAGTAGAAAACTGGCAAGAGAGATTAATAATAAAAAGAAAAAAAATCCCCCATAAAGCATATGAGAATACACACAAGTAAGTTAAAACAAGGATATTTCCTTATAACATGTCAGATTAAAGATGACTAGTTTATTAGGTGATACAGAAGATGTTCAGTAACAGGCATTCCCAATCACCAGTGGATTTATTCAAATTTGCACAAATACATAATAAAACCATTTGATAGAACTTTTCAAAATAGTAAGCATGTACTTGTAAGAATATATACACTCAGACCAAGTACTTTTATGAATTCTCAATAATTTCATCTAAAAAAATGCACAGAAGAAGAAAGGTTTGTACTGCTACAAAATGTTCAATATATTTTTCTACTTCAAAAGATGTAATAATGGTGAAAAACTAAAAAACAAATCAACATTCATCAATATGGTGAAAGGACAATAAATCCTTCTGAAATCTCAGAAATAAAAATCTTACAATTATTTTGGATTATTTTCTCCTACAACCCATAAAGCATTTTTAACTATACTGCTCATCAATAAAATACAGTTTTGAAATTTAAAAATTACTAACAATATATATACTTGATGTGACTTTATGGTGATTTTTAAATTTTATAACACACATGCATATTTTTTTCTGAAACATTTGAGTATAAATTGAAGAGACGGTGTTTCTTGATCCCAAAATATGTCAACACATATTTCCTAAGAACAAAGACTCTGTCTTACATAACCCCTATAGTTATCAAAATCAGGAAATTCAATATTATCTAATCCACAATACATATTCAAATTTCATCACTTGCGCCAACAACATCATTTATAGCTACACCTGCCTCCAAATTTAATACAGGATCAAGCATTGTATTTAGTTATCTCTCTTTTTTCTCCTTTAATTTGGAACAGTTCCACAGTCTTTCTGTGTGATTCTCGACATTGGGATATTTAAAAAGTATAGGCCAGTCAACTTGTAGAACGTCCTCAATTTGATTTGTCTGATATTTCCTAATGAATAGATTCAGGAATGCATTTCTGGCAGGAATGCATCACAGAGGTGATGTTTTGTCCTCAGTGCATCACATCAGGAGTAGTACGATATTAGTTTGTGCCCATATTGATGGTGGTAACAATAATTTTGGTTACACTGGCATCCTCCAGGTTTCCCCATCAGAAATTTGGTTATTTTTCCCTTCGTAAATGACTTATGGGGAGATATGCCGAGACTATGTAAGCATTCTGTTTTTCATCAAACTAACGCCACAAGTTTTAGCATTCATTAATGACTTTTTAACTTAATCACTCCTTCTATATTTATTAGCTGACATTCGACTATAAGGAGGAACTTTCCCTTCTCCCTCATTCATTCGTTCATTCACATCAGTAGGACTTATAAATTCTTATATTATACATGGGGGACCATCATTACTATGAATTTTATTTGGACACTCAAATTGTCCCAGATTTGGTCAACAGGAGTCCCTTCAATCTGGCTCCTCTGTCCCTTTGTCAGGTCCCTATAATCCTCTGAATGTTTCCTTACTTTATAAGGTGGGTGATGAAAATATTTTATATTTTGATAGGGAGGTAGGTTATAAGGGATATACATTTGTAAAATCCCAACAAATTGTACACTTAAAATACATGTATTTGTGTATGTTAACACTCTAGCTAGTAATGCTTTCTACAATGTTATGGGTAAGCAATTCTTAAACTACCCTATGTGTAAGTAAATATACTGATGATAATGGAAACCAAGTTTCTCATTGTTAGAGAAAGGAAGTACAAATAAGCAAAAAGGGAAAGCCAGAATAATTTCTGGGTTTTAAACATAGATATATAAAGAAATAAATACAGACACGTGTATACGTTAAGTATGTGTTTATACATACACTCAGACACATCTTCTAGCAACGTTCACTGCAAGGGCCTACAAGCGATGAGGCACCTGGTGCAATGCAAACGACTCGGCAGCCAGATCTTGGTTTCTTAAAACTATTCTCCACTAAAAGCAAGCAGGTCTCCTTCGAGAAAAGGCTAACTCCAGGTTTGGGGCAGGGAAAGAGCCTTCCCTTTAATTTAAAGGGACAACTAATTTAGTAATTAATTAATAATTAATTTAATACACTGAACTGTACTCTTAAAATGGTTAAGATGATAAGTTTTATGTTAAGTGTACTTTACCACAATAAAATAAAACAATGTATATGAAAACACTGCAGTAAAAACACTATGCTTTTCCCATAAAGTATGAGAAATACAAAATACATCAACTGACAAATGAGAAAACCAGTACTGCCTGAGGCAGTTTTCTTGCCATGTCCCTCAATATATTTACTTAAAAGAGAGTTCTCAGGCCTTAATAGATATGCTACGTATACCAACACTTAAAGAAAATAAACACAAAATACATAGTCCAAGCCTTAAACAAACTTGAATTCAAGCAACATCCACTGAATACTTACAATGCAGGCAGCACTCTGCAATATTATGGAAGACACATACTGAATAAGATATAATCTTTGCCTTTTGGAGTTAAAATCCAGTTGTTTATATGAAATTTAGGACAGTGAGTTCATGCAAACGTAGATGATCCAGTTTGGGGAAGAGAAAACAGAAACTAGTTGAAGATGTCAATCTGACTATAGCACCATGAAATAGAAAAGTGGGTTTAGTTTTGAGCCCTGACATTAAAATGCTTCATTAAGAATTCAACCTCCCTTCTCAACAGTTTAAATCAAATCAAATGACATGATCAACTACATGAGATGCTAGAACAATGAGTCCATTCAGTATAAGCTATTTTCTAGTAAGGTCATTTCAGAACAAGGTGAAAGGGAGCTGTGTTCTTGATTCTTCTATTGCTAAAAAAAAGTCAGATTTTCTAAAGTTACATCAACTTTAGGAAAAAGTAAAGATTTATTCCTTAAATACACTCTTAAAGTAAAAATATTAAGAACTAAACTATTTCTTACTTAGATATAATTGCGTCTCTTTTTTTCTATCTCTTACCTCAAGTTCAAGGCATAGAATATGGATGTTCAAAGATTATTAACTAAAGTGAATAGGAAAAGAGAAAACACTTGAAAATCAGGGTCCCTTTTCAAAAAGGCTTTATTTAAAATTTCTGGTAAAAGTAATAAATGAAATTACCAAATTTGGAACATGTTCTATATAACTGTATCATGTTGCAAATTCTCTCAAGAATCAGAAAACATTTAAAGTAGATGAAAATGTATCAACCTTGGTACATGGTTCTGATGCTACTAAGTAAAATATTTAAAAAGTCATAGTAAGGGAACCACCTTGAATATTTAAAAGCCTACTACATTTAAAGTTGAAACTGAAGCATTTCAAAAAACAATTCAGCATTCTTTAAAGTTCTTACCACAATCATTTCTGAAGGCTCTAATACAAGACAATCACATCCTCTTTTTCCTCCAAACTGCTTACCAAAACTATAAAAACAGAAAAACATTTTCTTTAGCAAAGGTTATAAACAAAATATATCAATATAGGAAAAAAATGAACCACCACCAAAAAAAAAAAACCCCTAGATGTTAACTAAGAAATTCTGATCCTATCACTTATATTAATAAAATAAGATTTTCTTTAAAAAAACAACAAAGCAAAGCACAATCTTTCCCTCTTACTTGCCCAGATATAGTAACTGATCTCAATACAGTTCTGTGTGAAAATTCTTTTAAAATTTCTTCCTTTAGTCTCTTAAAACTGACTATAAAAGATATCTGCCTAATCTCAAATTTTGAACAAACAATATATGCTGAATTAAAGTAAAAACACATCTAATAAAGAGGAAAGCCAAGACTATGAAATATTTATAAAAGTAAATTATTATAATATTTTGGGAGCGGTTATTAGACAACAGATAAAATTTTTTTTTAATTTTCACATTTAAACATATAAGAAATGTAATAAAAAACAGAGGTGATTTTCTTTTTTTGTTGTTGTTAGGACGACTAGCCCTGAGCTAACATCCATTGCCAATCCTCCTCTTTTTTGCTGAGGAAGACCGGCCCTGGGCTAACATCCGTGTCCATCTTCCTCTACTTTATATAGGACACCGCCACAGCATGGCTCGACAAGTGGTGTGTTTGTCTGTGCCTGGGATCCGAACCTGCAAAACCCCAGGCCCCTGAAGCAGAGCACACGAACTTAACCACTACACCACCTGGCCGGCCCCAGAGGTGATTTATTTTTAAAAAACAGTGCTGGAGCCACTGACTAGCTCTTTAGAAAAAATTAAAACTGGATTAGTACTGAAAGAAAATGTGAGTATTTTTATAGTTTTCATCTGAAAGAAAGATTTCTAAGCAAATCAAAAAAGAAAGCATTCATAAAGGAAAAGATTGATATTTTCGTTTTAAAAGATAAACTGAATTTTTTAAAAGGTGAAAGGAATAGAAAAAATACTTGTTAATTATATGAGAGACAAAAGGTTAACATATTTAATATACAGAGTGCACTGAAAAGAAATTATAAAAGCAATCTAAGATACCACATAAATGAAAATTAAGTACTATGGCCAATTATAAAATATGTAAGTAAAATATTTCAAAAATAACCAAATAAAAAACTCCACTAATAACGCAATCAAAACATTAAATATCAAAAAATAAACTTAATAAAGAAACAAACATCATTTATAAAAAACTATACTATTAATGGACTGGAAATATGCCTTGAATAAAGGTGATCTATCATGTACTTTTATGAAAAGGTTCGATATTATGAAAATGTCAAATCTCCACAAAGTATAAGGTTATACAAATATTAGTTTATAACAAAATCCTAATCAAAATCCAAATGACCTTATTTTTGAATAGAACAAAAAAATCACTTTTGCTTTTTCTTAAGCAGTAGAACTGTACATTTTGTTTGTGTTCCTGAAACAAACTCTTACACCACCTAATACATAAAATAATTAAAAGCAAATTTTTCTTTTTTGGTGAGGAAGATTGACCCTGAGCTAATATCCATGGCCAACCTTCCTCTTTTTGGCTTGAGGAAAACTGTCTCTGAGCTAACATCTGTGCCCATCTTCCTCTATTTTGTATGTGGGACACCACCACAGCATGACTTGATGAGCAGTGTGTAGGTCCGCGCCCAGGATCTGAACCTGTGAACCCGGGGCTGCCAAAGTGAAGCACATGAACTTAACCACTACGCCACCAGGCTGGCCCCAAAAGCAAAACTGTTAAGAGTTTGCTTTCATCCAAGATGAAATAACGGGGACTAGATTTACTTTCCCACCTGAAAAAACTAGAAAATCAGTCAAAACACATAAAACAGTTTCAAGACATTGGAAAACAGGCAGGACAAGGCTGTGATCTCTATAAAAAAACTAAGATGACCCATACAATATCCCATTTTACTACTTAGAGGCAACCCCGAGGCCACAATGCAAGAAAGGAGAAGCTTAAGAGAGCCTGACAATCTCTTTGAACAGAAGAGACAAAAACAGTTTTTGGGTGTGTGTAACGGGGAAAGATCCTTAAAATTTACAGGGCAGAGTACATAAAGTAAAGGAGGGAGCAGCACAGAGAGAGAGAGGAAGAGAGACAGAGAAAACAGGAATGTACATGAGAGTGTATGTGTGAGCGCAGGTATGTGGTTTGGTGATTTTCAGAAAGATTCCCTTGAGTCTTTGGGTGAGTACTATGAATATGTGAGAACAAACCAACTAAAAGCCAGAGTGGAAAGATGACATAATACATGGAGCATTGGGTAGGGTCCTCAGAAATGTACTTCCTTAGTAATGTGATAAATTAGTCTTACACTGAAAAAGTGCTGGATTTGCTCAAACAAATATAATAATAAGACTCAAAATGATCACATGGATTCCAATTAGCTAAACTGCATGTCAGAAGCAAGCCCAATGCTATCCCAAATAAATACAACTAAAGCTGGAATCCAGCAACATAAAATTCACAATGTCCAATGTCTAGTAAATTAAAATAAAATTAAAAAGTCATGCAAAAAACCAGGAAAATAGGATTGATAACCAACAGAAAAACCAATCAATAAAAACAGACCCAGAACTGTCAGCAGTGAGGGACTCAACAGACAAGAACATTAAAACAGCTAGTTCTAAGTGTGCTCCATATGTTCAAGTAGAGATAACTATCAACATGATAAAGAGAAGCTATAAAAAAAAAGACCTAGTGGCATGTTTTATCACATCACATATGCAGACACACAATGTCTGGTTGTACCATTTTTTTAGCAGTGTTAAAACTGGTGAGTGTCAGCTTGTCAATTTTTCATATATTAGTTTTCGCATTCATTTTTGATCACTGCCTAGATCTAAAGTACTATTAGAGCTATTGAAAAAGGCATTTTACAATTCTATCATTCCTATTGAATTTATCAGCTAGAGTACTGATATAAAGAAACACATTCCTTTATCAACTATTTGAGTTCCTGGAACAAGAGTTTATATAAGAAAGGTTGGATAAATGTTTCAACTGTAAATGACACGATTGTATATTAAGTAAATTCTATGAATTCTGTCTTTTAAAAAGCTACCAGAAATAAGTGAATTTAGAAAGATTGAAAGATACAAGCTCAATACCCCCAAATCAATTCTTTTATTATATATTAGCAACAAAAAAATCCAAAAAATCTTTTAATTCCATTAAAAACATAGAATACTTAAGTGATAAATTTATCAAAATACATATAAAACCCCTGGAAAACTACAAACTACAAAAACATTGCCAAGAGAAATTAAAGATGACCCAAATACAATGAGATATATCCTGTTTATGGATTGAACTGTTCTGTGGATTCAATGCAATCAGAAAGTTGACAGAGAAACTGACAAAATGATTCTAAAATTTACATGGAATGTAACGAACCTAAAATAGCTTAAACAACTTTGGAAAACAAATTGGAATATTTATATTATCAGATTTCAAGATATACTATAAAGTAGCATACTTAACATGGTATGGCATCAGATCAACTTATAAATCAATGAAACATGATAGAACAAAATGAGACCGATACATATATGTTCAATCGATCTTTAACACAAGTGCCAAGGGAATTCAACAGGGGAAAAGATAATATTTCCTATAAATGGTGACGAAACAACCATTGATATCAATACAGAAAAAAAGGAAGATCTTAATATAACATCATTAACAAAAATTAATTAGAAATGGATCAGAGATATAAATGCAAAAATGGAAATTATAAAATTCTTCTAGCAATAGAAGTTTCCTTCTATATGTCTAGTATGTTCAAAGATTTTATCAGGAACAGGTTTAGGATCTTGTCAAATGTTTTTCTCTGTGTTTATTGAAAGGATCATGTGGGTTTTGTCCATTATTTTACTAATAGAGTATAGTGTATTAATTATTTATGGATGCTAAACATCCTTTCATTCCCAGGATAACTCCAACTTGGTCACAGAGTATAATACTTTTAATATATTCCTGGGTTTGGCTTGCTATTTTGGTTTGCAATGATTTCTGCACGTACATTCATGAGAGATAATTTATAGTTTTCTTGTGATGTCTTTGGTGTGGGTATCACAGTAATACTGGACTCATAAAATAGGTTGAAAGTGTTCCCTCTTCTGTTTGCCAAAAGAGTTTGCACAGTATATGTAATAATGCGTCTTTAAATATTTGAAAACACTTAGCAGTAAAGACATCTGAGCCTAGGCTTTTCTTTGTGGGAATATAGTTAATTACTAACTTAATTTCTCTACTTTTTATAAGTATATCTAAAGTTTCTATTTCTTTTTGAGTCTGTTTATGGTAATGTATGTCTTTGTAAGATTTGCCCAATTTGTTGATATAAAGTGGCTCATAAAATTCCCTAGTAGTACTTTTAATTTCTTCAGGATAGTAACATCCCCTCTTTCATGCCTGATTTTGGTAATTTGTGTCTTCTCTTTTTTAAATGGTCAGCCTAACTCAAGGTTTATTAATTTCGTTGACCTTTTCGAAGAACCAACTCTTCATTTCATTTTTCTCTACTGTTTTTCTGGTTTCATTGATTTCTACTTGAACTCTACTTGTGTTTGTTTTGAGTTTACTTTGCTCTTCTCATTCTTAAGATGGAAACTTCAGATGAGTGAATTGAGGCCATTCTTTTCTCATACGGGTGCTATAAATTTCCCTCTAAGACGCTTTAGTTGAATCCCATAAATTTTGATGTGTTCATTTTCCTTCACTTCAAAACATTTTCTAATTTCTGTTGTCAACTCTTGACCTATGAGCCATTTACACATGTGTTGTTTAAATTCCCACATTTCTTTCTGGAATTGACTTATAATTTAATTCCAATATACTCAGAGAACAAACTTTGAATGATTTCAATCCTTTTAAATATATTGAGACCTGTTTTATGGCCTAGTGTATACTCTATCCTGGAGAATGATCTGTTAAGTTTGAAAAAAATTATGTATCAGATCAAAGTGGTTTATAGTACCTTTCAGGCTTTATCTTTACTAATTTTTCAGTCTACTGGTTCTATTGATTATTGAGGAGTTTTGACATCACTAGTTATAACTATTGAATTTCTATTGATTCTTTCAATTCTGTCAGTTTTTACTGCCAGAAGCTGAGTGTGGATAAACGTTGAGAGTTAAAAACTCCAGGG
This sequence comes from Tapirus indicus, assembly GCA_031878705.1. Lineage (NCBI taxonomy): Eukaryota > Metazoa > Chordata > Mammalia > Perissodactyla > Tapiridae > Tapirus > Tapirus indicus. The sequence continues at coordinate 48,760,794 of CM062925.1, forward strand.
AGATACAGTCATTGAAGGGGTTCCCACCCTTTCTTGAGTTTTACCCCATGGATCTCTACCAGGTTCTTAGAGTGAATAACAGAGAAGAAGCCCCCTGTGCTTCTGGCAGGGGGAGGGGAAAAGGAAACATTTTGAAACATGCCACAGCATTCTGTTCCTCTTAACAAGGTCTGCTCTTAGAAGAAACTATTCCATCAGAGCCTAACAGACCTGCAGAAAGGGAAACATCCAACTCAAGTTGGCTTTAGCCTTCCAAATGGAGAAGGGGAAATACCCAACTCTAGCCCACTCTAGTTATCCTGTCCCACCTAAAGGGAGGGAAAAAAATCAAGAAACACATGTTAAGTTCACCGTCCAGAGGCAAAGGCTCACTAAAAGACTGAGATCTAATCACAGGACTATAAAATGCTTCCCCTCCCCCCAACACCTTATAAAGGCCTATTTACAGCAACTCCTTTGACCTAGTACATGATGTCTGGCTATCAAGAAAAAATTACAAGGCATACTAAAAGGCAAAAAACACAGTTGGAAGAGACAGAGCAAGCATCAGAACCAGACTCAGATACGGCAGGGATGTATAAAAAGAATCACATACCATGACCAAGTGGAATTTAACCCAAGTATGCAAGTTTGGTTCAACATTCAAAAATCAGTTAATGTAATCTATCACATCAACAGGTTAAAGAAGAAAAATCACATAATTCTATCAATAGATGCAGAAAAAGCATTTGACAAAATCCAACACCCATTCATGATAAAAACTCAGTAAACTGGGAATAGAGAAGAACTTCCTCAACTTGATAAAGATTATCTATAAAAACCCAACAGCTAATATCCTACTTACTGGTGAAAAACAGTGCTTTACCACTAACATCAGGAACAAAGCAAGGATGTCCCCTCAACCACTGCTTTTCAAGATAGTATTGGAAGTCCTAGTTAATACAATTAGAAAAGGAAATTAAAGGTGTACTGATTAAAAAGGAAGACATAAAACTGTCCATGTTCTCAGATGACATGACCATCTGCAGAAAATCTGAAAAAAATGACCAAAAAACCTCCTGGAAATAATAAGCAACTACAGGAAGGTTGCAGGATACAAGGTTAATAAACAAAAGTCAATTGCTTCTCTATATACCAGCAATGAACAACTGGAATTTGACATGAAAAACACAATGCCATTTACATGAGCATCCAAAAAAATGAAACACTATGGTAAAAATCTAATAAAATAAGTAAGATCTATATGAGGAGAATTACAAAACTGTGCTGAAAGATAACAAAGAAAAACTAAATAACTAAAGGGATATTCTATGTTCATGGATAGGAAGACAATGTTGTCAAGATGTCAGTTCTACCCACAGATTTATAGATTCAATGCAACCCCAATCAAAATCTCAGAAAGTTATTTTGTGAATATGAAAAACTCATTCTCAAGTTTACATGAAGAGGCAAAAGACCCAGAAAAGCAACACAAGATTGAAGAAGAAGAACAAAGTCAGAGGACTGACATCATCCAACCGCAAGACATATGATAAAGCTGCAGTAATTAAGACAGTGTGGTATTGGTGAAAGAACAAATAGATCAAGAGAGCTCAGAAACAGACTCTCATAAATATACTCAACTGATCTTTGACAAGGGAGCAAAGGCAGCACAAGGAGCAGTCTTTTCAACAAATGGTAAACTCCACATCCACAGCAAAAATAAGGAATCTATACACAGACCTTACACCCTTCACCAAAAATTAACTCAAAATGGATCATAGATCTAAACGTAAAATACAAAACTATAAAACTCCTAGAAGATAACATAGGAGAAAATGCAGATGACTCTAGGTATGGTGATGACTTTTTAGCTACAACACCAAAGGCATGATACATTAAAGTAATAACTGATAAGCTGAACTTGATTAAAATTAAAAACTTCTGCTCCACAAAAGACAAAATCAAGAGAATGAGAAGACAAGCCACAGACTGGGAGAAAATATTTGCAAAAGGTACATCTGATAAAGAATGGTTATCCAAAATTGATACAAACAACTCTTAAAACTCAACAATAAGAAAACAAACAACATGACTAAAAAATGGGCCAGAGACCTTAACACACACCTCATTAAAGAAATATATATGTATACGGCAAGCAAGCACATGAAAAGATGCTCCAAATCACATGTCATCAGGGAAATGCAAATTAAAACAACAATAAGATACCACTACACCCTATTATAATGGCCAAAATCTAGAACACTGACAACACCAAATGCTGACAAGGATATGGAGCAACCAGAACTCTCATTCATTACTGGTAGGAATGCAAAATGGTACAGCCCCTTTGGAAGACAGTGTGGCAATTTCTTATAAAACTAAAAGTACTCTTACCATGTGATTCAGTAATCATATTCCTTGGTATTTGCTCAAAGGAGTTGAAAACTTACATCCACACAAAAATTTGCACATAGATGTTTATAGCAGCTTTATTCATAACAGCCAAAACTTGGAAGTAGCCAAGATATCCTTCAGTATGTGAATGGATAAATAAACTGAGGTACACTCAGATAATAGATTATTATTCAGCGCTAAAAGAAATGAGCTGTTAAGCCATGAAAAAGAAACATGCAGGAAACTTAAATGCACATTTCTAGGTGAAAGAACCCAACTCCACAACTCCTGAAAAGGGTACATACTGTATGATTTCAACTATATGATGCTCTGGAAAATGCAAAACTATGGAGACAATAAAAAGATAGTAGTTCCCAGAGGTTGGGGGAAAGGAGGAATGAACAGGTGGAGCTCAGAGGAATTTTAAGACTGTGAAACTACTCTGGATGATACTATAATGGTGGATACACATCATTATATATTTGTCCAAACCCACAGAATGCACAACAAGAGTGAACCCTAAAGTAAATTATGTATGCATTCCGGGCGATAATTATGTGGTAATGCGGGTGCATCAACTGTTAACAAATGTACCACTCTGGTGAGGGAAGCTGATAATGGTGGAGACTGTGCATGAGTAGGGGCAGTGAGTAAATGGAAAATCTCTGTACTTTCTGCTCCATTTTGCTGTGAACCTAAAATTGCTCTAAAAAATAAAGTCTATTTTGAAATAATAAATTATTTCCTACTAAAATCCCAACAGGTTTTTTTGTATAAACTGATAAGCAGATCTTTAAATTTATATGGAAATACAAAGGACCTAAAAAAGTTAAAACTATTGAACAAAGTTGTGAGATTTATAATACCAATTTGAAAACTTACAATAAAGCCACAATAATCAAGACAGCCGTATTGATACCAAGATAGAAAAATGTTACATGGAAAAGAATAATTTAGAATACACAAACAAACAATGTCACATGTATAGTCAACTGATTTTCAATAAAGGTACCAAGGCAATTCAGTGCCTTTTCATCAAATGGCACTGGGTCAACTGGATATCCTTACCCCCCAAAAAATCAAAATAAAACAATAAGCCACAATGGACAGAGGCCAAAATGTAATAGCTAAAACTGAAAAACTTCTAAAAAACAAGATCAAAAAAGAAAATATTTGTGAGGTTAGGGTAAACAAAGATTTCTTAGATGTGACACCAAAACATAATCCTCAAAAGAAAAAGCTTAATAAATGGGACTTCATCAAAATTTAAAATGTTTGTGCTTCAAAAGACACTATAAAGAAAAGGAAAAGACAAGCCACAGACCAACAGAAAATATACGCAAATCATATATCTGATAAAGAACTTGTATCCAAAATACTTAAGTTCTTACAACTTGATAGATGACACAATTAAACATTACATATCTGATAAAGAGCCTGTATCCAAAACATACAAATTCTTACAAATTGATAAGACAAACAATACTATTGAACACCGAGAAAAGCTTTGAATAGACATTTCAACAAGATATGGAAATGCCTAATAAGCACATGAAAAGTTACTACTGAAATGCAAATTAAAATCACACCAAGATACTGTTAAATACATACTAGAATGGTAATAATCAAAACAACTATCAATACCACGTGATGGAGAGGATGTGGAGAAATTAGATCCATTTATATGTTGCTGGTTAGAAAGTGAAATGGTACAGTCATCAATAGTACAAGTTGGCTTTTTCCTCAAAAATTAAATATATACTTATCAAATGACATAGCAATTCTATTCCTGGATCTCTACAAAAAAAATGAAAACATATGACCCATATAAAGACTTGTATGTGAATGGTGACAGCAGCATTATTCTTGAAAGCCCCAAAACTAAAACAATAAAAATTTGCAAATTTTTCAAAATTTTCATTATCTGATGAATGTCTAGACAAGAATGTGGTATCTTCATAGAATGAAATACAATATAGCAACTTAAAAAAATGGGTACGCCACACCTAATACATGCTAAAACATGGATGAATCTCAAAAACATTATGCTAAGTGACAGAAGCCAAAACCAAAAGACAGCGTTTAAATATGTGTAGAAGGTAGACAGAGAGACAGAAAGCAGATCAGATTAACTGGAAAACAACAGGAGGGAACTTTTTCATGTAATGGAAGTCATCTATAATTGTAATGGAAGCCATCTATAATTGTAGTGCACCAATGTATACATTTACAATAAATTACTGAACTGTAAAATTAAGATGGGTGAATTATATGGTATGTAAGTTACACTCCAATAAAGGTATTTTAAGAAAATTGTCTAAGAAAACACAGAAGAGAATCTTTACAAACTTGGATTAGGCAAAGATTAGTTAGGACACATAAATACTATAAATTAAAAAAAAAAATCATCCTTTGGACATTATCACAATTAAAGGAGTCACCATTGAAAAACAAAAAGGCAAGACAGTCTGGGAAAAATATCTGCAATACATATATCTCACACAGAACTTCTATGAGTGATATATAAATAACTCATATAATTCAAAAATAAAAAGATAACCTCAAAAGAAATGAACCAACTTTTCAGAAAAGAAGATATATGAATGATCAATAACTACATGCAAAAATGCTAAATATCATTAGTTATCATGGAAATGCAAATAAATACCACAATAGGATCCCATTACATACACACCAGAATATCTAAACTTAAACACTAACCACTACGAAGCACTGAAGAGGATGCCGAGCAAATGGAATTCTCATAAACTGGTGGTAGGAATGTAAATGGTAAAACTATTCAACAAAACATTTTGGCAGTTTTTTTAAAAGTTTAACATACCTACCATACAACTCAGCCATTGTATTCCTAGGTATTTACTTAAGAAAATAAAAAGCACAAGTTTATAAAAAGACGTGTACATTAAATGTTCATAGGTGCTTTATTTGTAACAGACAAAAACTGAAAACAGCCTTAATGTCATTCAAAAGGTGAATGGATAAACACATTGTGGTATATCCACACAATGTAATATTACTGAGCAATTTTACAAAATGAACTACTGATATACACAGCAACAAGAAGGAATCTTGAAAACAATACGCTAAGTGAAAAAATCTTAGATACAAAAAACTATACAACATATCCCATTTATATAAAATAGCAGGAAATGTAAACCAATCTACATACCAGAAAGCAGAATAGTGGTTGCCTGATGATGAGAGTGCAGGAAAGTACACATTACTAACTAGATAAAAGGCATCTACAAAAAATTTAGAGCTATGATTATACTTGGTGAAAAACTGAATGCTTCCACCTTCCCACTCCCAACTCCCCTTTTAAGAGAACAAGTAAAGGATGTCTGCTCTCACTAGGTCTCTTCAACATTATACTGTAGTTTCTTCCCCATGTAATAGCGCAGGAAAACGGGGGGAAGGGGAGGCATCCAGATTAGGAGGAAAAAAAGCAAAACTGTTTCTTCACAGATGACATCATTTACATACAAAATCCTAAAGATTCTATAAAACAGCTATTAGAACTAATACTATATATGAATTTAGTAAGGTTGCAAGATTAAGATCTACCTCAACGGTGAAAGCTACAAAACATTGCTAAGAAAAATTAAAGAAGACCTAAACAAAAAGAATGATGCAGCTTGTTCCTGGTTCAAAAGCATCAACTGTGAAGATGTCAATACTCGCCAAACTGGTCTAAAGATACGTTGCATTACCAATCGAAATCCCATGCTTTTTTTTCTTGTTAAATTAACAAATTGATTTCAAAATTGATATGGAACTGCAAAGAGTCTATAATAACCAAAACAATTTGGCAACGTTGGAGGACCCATACTACCTTATTTTGTGATTTATTATAACGTTACAGTCATCAAGATAATGTGGAGTGATGTCAGCATCATGGCAAAGTGAGATACCCTCTTTGAATCTCTGCTCCCTAAGACACAACAAAATCATCCTACACATATCAACAGAGGTCAATCAAACACTACAAAGAACCTCTAACAGACCCTTACAGTGGTACACGTGACAGCGGAGGTACAGGAAGCCCCAAAGGACTTGAGGAGAGGTAAGGAGATATACCCGCCCTCCCCATTCCATCGGCAAAGGCAGAGAGCATGGCTCACAGACAGAGAGGGGGAGGGGCAGCCCTCAGCGGGGAAAGCCGTTGCCCTCCAGGTGCTCCCACAGACTGAGGAGAGATCCCCACTGGGAAGGGATGACAGACTGTTTTGAGGGTGTGGTCAACGCCCCAAGAGAACCAGAAAGGAAGCCCCAGGGAGGAGCAGGTGAAAGAGAGAACCCCTCCCCCCAGACGCCCTGAGCTTTAGCACAATCCCTCCCGGGACTGCAGCGGGCTCACAGCACACGCTAGTGACCTCCACGCAGTGGCGGCAGGTGGAAACTGCAGGACCAGAAATTTTATCAAGACGAAGAATAGCAAAGGTAAATCAGCCAGCTCTATGCAGTAGTATCTTAAGTCTCCAGACCAAGAGAAAAATGACAAACACCCAGATGGCAACCCTGAAGGCACAGAAAACTATAACCTGAACAACAGAGAATTCAAAACAGCTATCATAAAAAAATTCAACGAATTACCACAGAACACAGAGAAACAAATCAACGAATTCAGGGATTTCTTCACAAAAGAGATTGAAACCATAAAGAAAAACCAATCAGAAATATCGTAGATGAAAAACACAAGCAACGAGATAAAGGAAAACCTGGAGTCTTTACAGAGCAGAACGGACAATATGGAGGAAAGAATTAGCATTATCGATAACAGCCAAGCAGAAAAGCTCCAGATAAAGGACGAGTGAGAACTGAGACTAAAAAGAAATGAAGAAATTCTTCGAGAAATATCAGACTCAATTAGGAAAAGTAACATAAGGATAATAGGTATTCCAGAAAGAGAAGAAAGGAAAAAGGAGCAGAGAGTTTGTTCAAAGAAATAATAGCTGAGAACTTCCCAAACCTGGGGAAAGAGATGGAAATAACAGTGAATGAAGTCAATAGATCACCTAAATATATAAACAGACAAAGACCAACTCCAAGGTATATAACAGCAAAGCTAGCAAAAGTTAACGACCAAGAAAAAATATTAAGGGCAGCTAAACAAAATAACATACAAAGGAAATCTTGACAGAAACACTACAGGCTAGGAGAGACTGGAATGATATATTCAAAATCCTGAAAGACAAAAATCTTCAGCCAAGGATACTTTATCCAGCGAAAATATCCTTCAAATATGATGGAGAAATAATAACTCTCCCTGATAAAGAAAAGCTAAGTTCATCACCACAAGACTCCCACTACAAGAAATGCTCAAGAGGGCTCTTGGGCCTGAAAAAAAACAAAAGAGAAAGGGGATACAAAGTTTTGAGCAAGGAGAAAAACAAGGAGACTAAACCAGAAAAATTGCAATTGGAAAACATCAAAAATGAATTTAAACTCATCACTGTAAACACACACTCACGACACAAGATGAAGTAAGAAATCACAACAACAAATTAGAAGGGGAAGAAGAAAGGGATGGGATCGACCTAGTCTAAGGAAACAAAAGACATCAGAAAATGGACTATCTCATCTACGAGATCTTTTATGTAAACCTCACAGTAACCACTAAACAAATAACCAGAAGAGAACCACATATGACAAATAAAGAGAAAACTAAGAGAATCATAATGCAGAACTACCAAACTGAATTGGCAGTCTGAAACACATGGGAAAAGGAACAAAGGAAATGATAAAGAACCAAAAAGTGAACAATAAAAGAGCAACATTAAACCCTCATATATCAATAATCACTCTAAATGGAAATGGATTGAATTCTCCAATCAAAAGACACAGAGTGGCGAGATGGATTAAAAACCAAGGTCCAACAATTTGCTACCTCCAGGAAACACAGCTCTAAAGACAAACACAGACTCAAAGTAAAAGGATGGAAGATGATACTTCAAGCTAATGGCAAACAAAAGAAAGCAGGAGTTGCCGTACTTATATCAAACAAAGTAGACTTCAAGATTAAAAAAGGTAATGAGAGACAAAGAGGGGCAATACATAATGATAAAAGGCACACGTCACCACGAAGACATATCACTTATAAATATGTATGCACCCAACACAGAAGCACCAAAGTACATAAAACAACTACTAAAGGACTAAAAGGAGCTATTAACAACACCACAATAATAGTAGGGGATCTTAACATCCCACTTACATCAATGGATAGATCATCCAGACAGAAAGTCAGTAAGGAAATAATGGACTTAAACGAAAAACTAGAGGCAATGGACTTATGATGTATACAGAGCACTCCACCCAAAAACAGCAGATTACACATTCTTATCAAGCACACATGGAACATTCTCAAGGATAGACCATATATTAGGAAATAAGGCAAACCTCTATAAACTTAAAAAGATTGAAATCATTACAAGCATCTTTTCTGATCATAATGCTATGAAAAGAGAAATCAACTGCAAGGAAAAAAAACTGGGAAAGGGACAAAGATGTGGAGACTAAATGACATGCTACTAAACAATCGATGGATCATTGATGAAATTAAAGGAGAAGTCAAAAGCTATCTGGAGACAAATGAAAAGGAAAATACACTATACCAACTCATATGGGACACAGAAAAAGCGGTCCTGAGAGGGAAATTCGTAGCAATACAAGCCCACCTTAACAAGAAAAATCTCAAATAAATAACTTTAAACTATACCTAACAGAATTAGAGAAGAAGAACAGACAAAGCCCCGAATCAGGAGACGGAGGGAAATAAGAAAAATCAGAGCAGAAATAAATGAAATGGAAACCAAAAACAAAAAAACAGTAGAAAGGATCAATGAAACAAAGAGCTGGTTCTTGGAGAAGATAAATAAAATCAACAAACACTTAGCCAGACTCACTAAGAAAAAAAGGGAGAACACTCAGATAAATAAAATTAGAAATGAAAGAGAAGAAATTACAATGGATACCACAGAAATACAAAGGACTATTACAGAATACTATGAAAAACTATATACCAACAAACTGGACAACCTAGAGGAAATAGACAAATTCTTGGATGCATACAACCTCTCAAAACTGAATCAAGAAGAAATAGAGAAGCTGACTAGACCAATCACAAGTAAAGAGATTGAAACAGTAATCAAAAGCCTCCCCAAAAATACAAGTCCAGGACCAGATGGCTTCCCTGGAGAATTGTACCAAACATTCAAAGAAGATTTAACACCTATTCTTCTAAAACTATTCCAAAAAATAGAGGAAGATGGAATACTTCCTAACACATTCTTGAGGCCAACATCACCCTGATACAAAAGCCAGACAAGGACAATACAAAGAAGGAAAACTATAGGAGAATATCACTGATGAACACAGACACAAAAATCCTCAACAAAGTACTGGCAAACCGAATACAGCAATACATCTAAAAGATCACACACCATGAGCAAGTGGGATTTATACCAGGGACATAGGGATGGTTCAACATCCACAAATCAATCAACGTGATACACGACATTAACAAACTGAAGAATAAAAACCACATGATCATATCAATCGACGGAGAGAAGGCATTCAACAAGATCCAACATCCATTTATGATACAAACTCTCAACAAAATGGGTATAGAAGGAAAGTATCTCAACATAATAAGGGCCATATATGACAAACCTACAGCTAACATCCTACTCAATGGGGAAAAACTGAAAGCCATTCCTTTGAGGACAGGAACAAGACAAGGGTGCCCACTCTCACTGCTCTTATTCAACATAGTACTGGAGGTTTTGGCCAGAGCAATTAGGCAAGAAAAAGGAATAAAAGGACTCCAAATAAGCAACGAAGAAGTGAAACTCTCACTATTTGCAGACGACATGATCGTATCCATAGAAAACCCCCCAAAAATCCATTGGAAAACTACTAGAAATAATCAACAACTACAGCAAAGTGGTAGGGTACAAGATCAACTTACAAAAATCAGTTGCATTTCTATACGCTAATGATGAACTAACAGAAAGAGAACTCAAAAAGACAATCTCATTTACAATGGCAACAAAAAGAATAAAATATCTGGGAATAAATTTAACCAAGGAGGTGAAAGACTTACTCAATGAAAACTATAAGACACTACTGAAAGAAATCGGTGAAGACATAAAGAAATGGAAAAAATATTCCATGCACATGAATTGGAAGAATAAACATAGTTAAAATGTCCATACTACCTAAAACAATCTACAGATTCAATGCAACCCCAATCAGAATCCCAATAAAATTCTTTACAGAAATAGAACAAAAAATACTGAAATTCGTATGGGGCAACAAAAGACCCCGAATAGCTAAAGCAATCCTGAAAAAAAGAACAAAACTGGAGGCATCACAACCCCTGATTTCAAAATATACTACAGAGCTACAGCAATCAAAACAGCATGGAACTGGTACAAAAATAGACACACAGACCAATGGAATAGAATTGAAAGCCCAGAAATAAAACCACACACCTATGGACGGCTAATCTTCGACAAAGGAGCAAAAAACATACAATGGAGAAAGGGAAGTCTCTTCAATAAATGGTGCTGGGAAAACTGGACAGCCACATGCAAAAGAATGCAAGTACACCATCTTCTATCGCCATACACAAAACTCAACTCAAAATGGATTAAGGACCTGAAAGTGAGACCTGAAACTATAAAACTCCTGGAAGAAAATACAGGCAGTACACTCACTGACATCTGTTATAGAGGGATCCTTTCGGATTCCATGTCTACTTGGACAAGGGAAACAAAAGAAAAAATAAACAAAGTGGGACAAACAAGTGGGACTTCATCAGACTACAGAGCTTCTACAAGGCAAATGAAAGCAGGATCAAAATGAACAGACAACCCACCAGCTGGGAGAAAATATTCGCAAATCGTATATCCAACAAGAGATTCATCTCTGTGATATATAAAGAACTCACACAACTGAGCAACAAAAAAACCAAACAACCCGATCAAAAAATGGGCAGAGGACACAAACAGACATTTTTCCAAGAAAGATATGGCCAACAGACACATGAAAAGATGTTCAACATCACTAATCATCAGGGAAATGCAAATCAAAACTACACTAAGATATCACCTCACACCCCTTAGAATGGCTATAATCACCAAGACAAAAAACAACACATGTTGGAGACGTTGTGGACAAACGGGAACCCTAATTCACTGCTGGTGGGAATGCAAACTGGTGCAGCCTCTATGGAAAACAGTATGGAGAGTCCTCAAAAAATTAAAAATAGAAATACCTTATGATCCAGCAATCCCACTCTTGGGCATCTACCCAACGGACATGAAATCAACCATCCCAAGAGGCTTATGCACCCCTATGTTCACTGCAGCATTATTCACTATAGCCAAGAAGTGGAAGCAACCCAAGTGTCCCTCGACTGATGACTGGATAAAGAAGATGTGGCATATATATACAATGGAATACTACTCGGTCATAAAAAACGACAGAATTGTCCCATTTGCAACAACATGGATGGACCTAGAGGGTATTATATTAAGTGAAATCAGCCAGAGAGAGAAGGACAAACACTGCATGATCTCACTCATATGTGGAATATAAACTAACACACGGACAGAGAGAACTCGTTAGTGGTTACCAAGGGGATGGGGGGTGGGCACAGGGGATGAAAGGATGCATCCACATGGTGACAGACAAATAATAATGTACAACTAAAACCCCACAATACTATAAACTATTAAGACATCAATAAAAATGAAAACAATAAGAAACATCTAACAATAAGAATAACAAAAATAATGTGGTATTGGCACCAGACAGAAAAATAAAGCAATAAAACAAAAAATTGGGAAATAGACTCACAGATATATGGTCAATTAAATTTCAACAAAGATGCAAAGGTAATTCAGAGAAAAGACAAGTTTTGTCAACAAACGGTGCTGGAACAATTGAATAAACATAGGTAAAAAGATGAAATTAGATCCATATATGATACCACGTTAAAAAAATTAGCTCTAAATAGATTACAGACGTAAATAGATCATAGTAAAACCTAAAACTGTAAAATTTTCAGAAGAAATTATAGAAAAAAATTCTTTGTGGCCTTGGGTCAACCTAAGATTTCTTACATACAATAACAAAAGCAGAGTCCTAAAGTTTTAAAGAAAAAACCTAATAAGTAGAATTTCATCAAAATTAGGTTCTTCTGCTCTTCAAAAAAACAACAGAAGGTAAACACAATCCACAGACTGGGAGAAAATATTTGCAAGTCACACACCTAATACGGGACTTGTATACAGCATATATAACAGATTTCTGAAACTCAAAAGTAAGAAATTAACTACTCTCCCCCACCCAATGGGCAAAAGATTCAAGAGACAGTTCAGAAAAGATACACAACTGACAAATAAGCACATGAAAAGATGCCTGCCATCTTTAGGGAAATGCAAATTTAAACCACAATCAGATACCACCACATACCAATTAGGATATGTAACTTACAAGACTGACCTTAGCAAGTACTGGTGAGGATGTGATATGTAACAACCAGAACTCTCATACACGCTGGTGGGAATCTAAAATGGCACAACAACTTTGGAAAAGAGTATGGCACTTTCTTTAAAGGTTATACATCCACTTACCATAAAACGTAGCCATTTCTAGGTATATATCCAAAATAGATAAAATGTGTCCCCTGAAGACTTACCACCCAGTCATTCTATTCCTATGTATTTACTCAAGAGAAATGAAAGTATACGTCCACATAAAGACTTGTACACACATGTTCATAGCAACACTAGTCAAAAATACTCAAAAATAGGAAACACCTAAAATGTCCCTCAGTAGTTAAATGCTACACAAATAGTGGTATATCCATACAAAAGAATACTGCAATAATATGGAATGAAATATTGATACACATAACAATATGGCTAAACCTCAAAATAATTTTACTGAGTGTAAGAAAGCACACAAGAAAAGAACATATAGGGCCAGCACAGTGGTTAATTCGATGCGCTCCGCTTCGGCGGCCCAGGTGTTTGTGGGTTTCAATCCCAGGCATGAACCTATATCAGTCATCAGCCATGCTGTGGCGGCGACCCATATACAGAATAAAGATTAGCATAGATGTTAGCTCAGGGCAAATCTTCCTCAGCAAAATAAAATAAAATAAAATAATATATATTGTATGCTTCACTTTATATAAAATTCTAGAAAATGTGAATCCATAGTGACAAAGATAATCAGTGATCCCTGGGCACCAAAGGGGGGAGCAAGAAAGGACGAGAGTGAAAGTTTACAAAAGGGCATGAGGAAATTTTGGGGGGGTGACGAATATGTTCATTATTTTTATTACAGTGGTGGTCTTATGAGTATATACATATGCCCAAATTTATCAAATTGTATACTTTAAATATCTGCAGTTTAGTTTATGCCAATTATACTTTAATAAAGCTGTTAAAAAAAGATACAGTTAAGAAAATGAAAATGCAAGCTAAATAATGAGATGAAATGTACGTAATACCTGTCAGCTTGCATATGAATGTATTAAAGATTTCTACAAAATAATAACAAAATAACCCAACTTTAAAACAGCTACCTCCCTCCAAAAAAACAACCTTAGACACTTGACAAAAGAATACAGAGGAAGCAATGGCCAATAAGCACAAGGAAAAGTGCTCAATATCATTATTCAGCAGGAAAATGAAAATTAAAACCACTTCACAGGGACCAGAATAGCTAAGCTAAAAGAATGACAACACCACATGTTGGTGACTATCTAGAAATAGAAACAGAACTCATACTTTGTTGGCTGGAATCTAAAATGGTACAACCACTGCGGAACACAGTTTAGCAGTTTCTCGTAAATAGTTCCACTATTAAACCTCAAGGCACATTATAAAGCTACAGTAATTACAACAGTGTGGTATTCAAGCAGGGATAGACAAATATAACTGAACAGATTAGGAGTCCAGAAACAGGCACACACATATGTGGATATTTGATTTATGAAAAAGGTGGCACAGAAAGAGGGTGGGAAAAGGACTTTTAGGAATCCATACGGAAAACCACACAACATGAGCATATTCAAGAATCCATTCTAAGTAGACTATGGATCTAAATGTGAAAGGAAAACAAGAAAAGTTCTATAAAGTAATAAAGGAAAATACCTTCGTGATCTCAAGTATAGGCATATGTAGGCAAAAAAAGACAAAAAGAAAAAAACTGAATTGCTCTACATTAGAGTTAAGAAATTGTGCTCATCCAAAGACATCACTAAGAGAATGAGTAATACAAGGCACAGAGTGGGGAAAAGATATTTGCAACAAAAATAACCAAGCAAGGATTCTTATTCAGAATATTTAAAGAATTTCTACATCTCAATAACAAAAAGACAATGCATTAGAAAAATGGGGAAGAGACCTAAGCACTTTACAAAAGAGGTTATTCAAATAAAAATGTACTCACTCATCAGTAATCAACAACATGTAAATCAAAACTATACTGATATCTATATACTCAACAGACTAACCAAAATTAAGCAAAAAATATTAAAAATAAAAAGACTGAAAAAACTAAGTGTTGGTAAGGATGCAGAACAACAGGAATTCTCATACACTGCTGGTGGGTGTGTAAATTGGTACACCCACTTTGGAATGCTTTACAATGAACAATTAAAGCTGAATATAGGTACATCCAGTGAGCCAACAATTCTCTGCTGGGTATATCCTACAGAAATGCATATATATGTGCAGCTAATATACCAGAATGTTCACAGCTGATTTAGTTACAGCAGCCCTCAACTATGCAAACAAGGAAATACTAATCAAGGAGAATGAATTAATTGTAACTACATGCAACCACTTGGATCTCATAAACATAACATTGTGCCAAAGAAGCCATACACAAAATAACAGTGTGTAATTACATTCATATTAAGTTCAAAAGTAAACAAAAGCAAACTACAGTGTTTAGGTATGCATATCCTCAGGCTAAAAGTCTACGGATATTCAAGACTGATTAAAATTTAGGAAAATGATGTTCTTTGGGGGAGAGTGGGAGAGTTGATTTGAGAAAAGACAGGCAGGCTGCTTCTAGAGTGCTGAGAATGTTCAATTTCTTGATCTGGGTGGTGATTAGGCAAATGTTCAATTTACAGTAACTCATTAACATGTGCATTTAGGTTATCTGCACTTTCCCCCATATATTTCACAATAAACGAGTCAAAATTATGAAGCAATGTTCCCATATGGGTCAAAAATTGGAAAAATAAGGATATCTATGTATTTTTCTTCACATACGTATTAAAAAGACACAAGATACGCAAGATATTAATAAAATTGGTTAGTTATCTATGCAGATGGGCTGAAAGGTCTGGATGACAATAAAAGTGGGAATAATCCTTTCCAAAGTACAACTTGTTACATTGTTTTGACTTCTGAATGGTACAAATTTATTAATTTGTCAAAAAATTGTTTCAGAAATTATGTCTAGAAAATGGACAATGCTATTTACAGTGCTATTTAAAGGTGATAACTTTTCCTAATCCAACAACTAGTAGAGCGCCTGACACATGCAGGCACTCAATAAATGTTTTCTAAATGAATTAATGCCTCAGTGTTTAAGATATTCTCTCTGACTGAAATGTCTGTTCCATCCTTTGCTGAGCTAATCTTGCTTATCTGCAGAATCCATTTCCACAACTGCCTCCCCAAGAAAGTTTTCTTTCCATGTCACACAACACTGAGGCCCTTTTTAAACAAAGCAGTCACCTCAACCCAAGGTAAGTCAGTCCTTCTTCGTCTTAGTGCCAGTATCTTATAGAGATGACACTTAATGAAGGCTTATCTTATGCCTAAATGAATGTCTGAATGAATACATGCATTAAATTTTTATTAAAAATCACATGTAATGAGAACACACGGACAGAGAGAACTGATTGGTGGTTACCAAGGGGAAGGGGGGTGGCGGGTGGGCACAAGGGGTGAAGGGTTACATCCACAAGGTGACGGACAAACAAAAATGTACAACTAAAACCCCACAGTGTTATAAACTATTAAGACGTCAATAAAAAAAAAAAGGTAAAAAAAAAAAATCACATGTAATGAAGTCCTTGCTTTCTTCAGCTACAGTGAAATTTTACCGTGACAACTTAACAGTGAACTCAATTTTAGAAAAAGGCTAAATTCATTTCAGAAGAAAGACATTTAAATTTCAGACGATTTATTACTTATCTACTTTGTTTATAATAAATTGTAAAAAAAAATTTTACTTTTTAAAATTACATATAAAATTTCATTATAAAATAAGAGATGTACTTTAGATGCTTTATTAAAATACATGCAAACTAGAGTTTAGGAGATAAACCCCTAAAAATTCAAGGGCCTGCCCCCTCAGTGAAGTTTCTGGAAGTTCCATAATTTGGGGCATGACAAGATATCCCCTCCAAGGTGAAATACAAGTTGCTGCACCTCACACCATCTACCACAAAAAGAGAGACACAATGCTTGTTTAGTTTTTCTGGATTTTGGAGGTAACATATACTGAGTGTGCTACTTTGACCCATCTTCAGAGTCGCCCACAAAGCTGCCGGCAAATTCAGGATGCGGTATAAACCACCATACCGCTTGGGCCTGATTATCCAGCATATCCAATGACAACTTTAGTGTTCAAATAGGACAAGTGGCAAATAGTGGCAAAAAGGGATGCTCTATGGAGCCTCTCACAAGCACTAAAATGAGAATGACAGTGCAGACCTCTAGGATTTCTGAAACATTTATGCCCCCTTCTGCAAATAACTATTCTACTTTGAGAAACTTCTGGCTTGCTACTGGGCCTTGACAGAGGCTGAATGCCTAACCATGGGACATCAGGTGACTTTGCAGCCTGAACTTCCCATCATGAACTGCATACCTAGACATAAGGGTTGGGCATGAGCAGGAGCAATTTATTATCAAATAAATATGGTATGTAAGGGACCAAGTTTACCAGGTCTAGAGTAAGTTGCATGAGCAGGTGGCTTAGATTCCTTCAACACCAACTTCTGTCACATTGCCTCCTATACCTCAATCTGTGCCTATGCCCACCTAGGGAGTTCCTTATGGCTAGTTGAGGAAGAAAAAACTTGAGCCTGTTTTACAGATGAGTCTGCACAGCATGCTAGTACCACCCAAAAGTGGACAGCCCCACTCAGAGGGGACCCTGAAGGAAGGTGATGAAGGAAAATCTTCCTAGGGAACAGAACTTCAAGCAGTACACTTGGTTGTCCATTTGTCCAAAATGAGAGATGGTCAGAATTACTGACCTAAACAGATCCATGAGCAGTTACTAATGGTTTAGTTGAACAGTCAGGGACTTGGAAGGAACAGGATTTGAAGACTGGTAACAAGGAAGCTTAGGAAGAAGTATGTGGAAGGACCTCTTTCAGAATGGGCACAGAGTCTGCGCCCCATACAAATGCCCAAAGGGCAACTACCGTAGAGTAGGCTTTTAATAATTAGGTAAACAAAATGACATGCTCTATGGGTGTCAAACTCTTTCCCCAGCTGCCCTAGTGCATGTTCAATGGGCCCAAGAATGAAGTGGCCATGGTGGCAGAGATGGAGAATATGCAGGGGTTCAATTGCTAATGCTACTGCTAGATACCTTATCTGCCAACAGCAGACACCAACATGAGTCTCTGATAAGGCACCATTCCTCAGGGGGACTGGTCACCTGGAGGTAGATTATTTACACTGGACCTTTTCTATCTTGGAGGAGGCAGATATTTGTCCTCACTGGAATAGATACATATTCTGGAAATGATCTGCCTTTCCTGCCTATAATGCTTCTGCCAGCACTACCATCCATGAGCTTACAAAGTGCTTTATCTACTGTCTTGGCACTCTAGACAGCATTGTTTTTGATCAAGGAACTCATTTCAAAGCAGCATAAGTACCACAATGGCTTCTGTCTTTCCCAGTAGCAGAATATATGGGTCTGGCAATCAACATGTGAAAATAGGAGTGGCTCTTCTCATTGCTATACCTAATAACTCTTTCACAGAATTTTTGCTTCCCCTCCCCAAAACTTTGAGCTCCACTGGTTCTGAGTCTTAGTGCCCAAAAGAAGCTTGCTTCTACCAGGAAACATAACAATGGTTCCACCTGAACCAAGAGGTTCACTTGGCCACTGAACCTAGAGGCAGGAAGAGGGGTTACTTTACTGGTCTGAGTGATTGATCCCAATCACCAAGGAGAAATTGAGTTGCTGCACACAATGGGCGCTAGGAGGACTAGCTGAAGCCCAGGGAATTCTCTTAGGCTCCTCGTAGTACTTCCATTTCCACTATTAAAGGTTAATGGAAAACTACAGCAACCGAAAAAAAGACAAGACAATTAAAGACCCTTCTGAAATGAAGATTTTGTTCCCACTATCAGGTAAAGAATCCAGAAAAGTTGAAATTCTGGCTGAGGGCAGAAATACTGAATAGGTAGTGAAAGAAGGAAGCCAGAGATATCAACTATGGCCTTGTAACCAACTACAGAAACAAGGACTGCAGTAGCTTCCCACATTTTCCCTTTGTTTTATTGTATATATGTCTGTATTTGTGAAATGTTAACCATTTTCTTCTTCCCTCTCTTCCTCATATTTATTTTATATGTAAGCTGCCGGAGATGAACTTTACAAGGTAGTCTTTAGTTAATAAGATATTCAGAGGCACTGTAATGGAAGATATAATTAATATAGTCAGTAATGATTGTTGGGACTGTGCATCTCATTATTTTGGGGAGAGGGTAAGAACTTCTTCACTTGTATGAAGATAGCTATATCTTGTCAGGTGGAAACAGAGTTCTTTTGTTGTTGGATGGAAGTTCAAATGTGTTTAGAAGCATTTATATGGAAGCTGAGTAGCTAAGGGAGTGGACTGTGCCAGTTAGTTATTGCCTCTCAACTCAAATCTTTGTAACAAAGGATCCGGATTTGGTCAACATTCTCCTGCCAGCTGGAAATATTAAAGCTTTGTGAGGGACACTGCAGTATGAAAATCTTCTTTGCTCTGGGGGGTATGGTGTGTGTAAAGCAAAGGGAAGTCCTGTTCCCAGCCTCAGGGCCCATATGCATCCTAGTGGGGGTGGGGGTTCTCTTGCTTGCAAGTCCTGGTCAGTGGTTCCCTTCCTGCCAGGCTTGACCCAAAGACTGTGGACCAGCTGGCCCAGTGAACTTCTCCACTGTCTACTGGGTTAAAACTAGAATATTCTCCAACAAGGTCTGAATTGCAGTTTGGGGGAGAGGGCTCCCATTTCAAGTTTGTTCCTTCCTTGGGTACTCTCCCTTAGCTCCTTTATCCTAATTCTTTGAAACAGTTAATAATTCCGTAAATTAAATTGTCCCTGTTCAAATTACTGTGTCGTCCCTATCTCCTTACTGATATGGTAGCAAATATCTTAAAATCTAGAGAAATAGGCTATGTTTTTATAAAGTAGAATACTATTACTCCTTCTCCTATACTAGGCAGTGCTCATATTCTGTTAGTATCATAATTCTCATATCCCAATGCTATTATGCTACAATAATTAATACTAACAGAAGCCAAAAATTATTTGATGCTTAATATATGCTAAGCATCATTCTAGGCAGTTTATTTGTATTGACTCATTTAATCCTAATAATCACCCTACAATGACCTATTACAAATATCTTTCAAATGAAAGATATAAATCCCCCACCCAGAATTATTCTTTAAATAACTAAAATAAACTTCTATAATCATGTTTGCTGTGAAGTTCACGATGGCTACATTAATGTATACCATGACTTTGTTGTTTTAAAGTCTCATATATTTCTCTGCATTATTTAAAAAGTTAAACTTCATTGTCTTGATCACAAACTAATGGTGAATTACTGTGGCTGATTAATGGCTATAGAAAGTCCTTACAACAAATTCTTGACAACTCATAACAGCAAGAGAGTGAGGAAATATTCAAAAGAATAATACTAATAATCCTAAAACATAACTGTAATCAATTATCAAGTCAGTTTATTCTGTCTCAGTGGCTAGCTCATTACAAATTCATTAACATGAGTTTCAAACCAAGGAACAAACAACAGCCAAAAGGCTTAAATAACCAAGAACTAGTATATATTTTATTTGTAAAAACACTTGATGACATGTTTTATTCTACTCGTTAAGTACTACAGATTTTACTTAACCAAAGGCCAATGATTTAAAGCTTCAGGACTCAAGACATGACTTTAAAAATCGCATCAAAACTGAGATGTCCTATACCATCTATCAAGTATACTTAAATTTAATAGTGTTGCAACTAAATTAATTTAGCTTCAATTAAAAGTCTTATTTAAAAAGCCTCGAGCATCATGGCAGAGTGACATTCCCTCTTTGAATCTCTGCCCCCTAAGACACAACGAAAACATCATTCGCATTCCAACAGAGCTCAATCAAACACTACAAAGGACTTCTAAGAAACCCCTGCTGGCATACATCGGACGGTGCAGTTGTGGGAAGCCCAAAAGGATGCGAGGAGAGATAAGAAGTTGTACTCCCCCTCCAAATCGATCGGCAAAGACAACGCAGCTCACAGACAGAGGGGGTAGGGGCGGCCCACAGCGGGGAAAACTATCGCCATCCAGGTGCTCTCACAGACTGTCAAGAGATCCCCACTGGGAAGTGACGACGGACTGTTTTGGGGGTGTAGCAAACGCCCTAAGAGAGCCAGAAAGGAAACCCCCAGGTTGAGCAGGATAAAGAGAGAACCCCTCCCCCCACACATGCCACGTTTCAGCATAATCCCTCCAGGGGCTGCAGCGGGCTCAGAGCATGCCCCTGGCGATCTCCATCCAGTGGCAGCAGGTGGAAACTGCAGGACCAACTTCAACATGAGAGGAAAAAAGAAAGCAGTTGGATCCATGTGACAGTTTGTTATGGCTACAGACCAAAAGGAAAATGACAAACACCCAGAAACCAACCCTGAAGGCACAGAATTCGATAACCTGAACAACAGAGAATTCAAAATAGCTATCATAAACAAACTTAACGAAATACAAGACAACACACAGAAACAAATCAACGAATTCAGGGATTTCGTCACAAAAGAGATTGAAACCACAAAGAAAGACCAATCAGAATTACTGGAGATAAAAAAGAAAATGAACGAGATAGTGGAAAAAGTGGAGTCTTTAAAGAGCAGAACTGACAATATGGAGGAATGAATTAGCATCATCGAGGATAGCCACGCAGAAACGCTCCAGATAGAGGAGAAGACAGAGCTAAGACTAAAAAGAAATGAAGAAATTCTTCGAGAAATATCAGACTCAATGAGGAAAAGCAACATAAGGATAATAAGTATTCCAGAAGGAGAAGAAAGAGAAAAAGGAGCAGAGAGTTTGTTCAAAGAAATAATAGCTGAGAACTTCCCCAACCTAGGGAACGAGAGGGAAAAACAGTGAATGAAATCAACAGATCACCTAAATATATAAACAGGAATAAAAAATCATCTCGCCACATAGTAGCAAACTTGAAAAATATCCGTGACAAGGAAATAATAGGGCAGCTAAACAAAAAAACAAAATAACATACAAAGGAAACCCCATCAGGCTCTCAGCTGATTTCTTGACAGAAACTCTACAGGCTAGGAGAGACTGGAATGATATATTCAAACTCATGAAAGACAAAAATCTTCAGCCAAGAATACTTTATCCAGCAAAAATATCCTTCAAATATGATGGAGAAATAATAACTCTCCCTGATAAACAAAAGCTAAGAGTTCGTCATCACAAGACCCCCACTACAAGAAATGCTCAAGCAGGCCCTTAGGCCTAAAAAAAAACAAATGAGAAAGGGGATACAAAGATTTCAGCAAGGAGAAAAGCAAGGAGACTAAACCAGAACAAACTACAGTTGGATAACATCAAAAATTAATTCAAGCTCATCACTGGAAACACACACTCATGACACAAGATGGAATAAATAGAGATAACAAATAAGGAGGGGAAGAGGTAAGGGATTGAATTGACCCAGCCTCTGGAAAAAGGAGGCATCTGAAAATGTACTATCTCATCCAGGAGATCGCTTATATAAACCTCATGGTAACCACTAACAAATAACCAGAAGAGAACACATGACAAATAAAGAGAAGACCAAGAGAATGAGCATGCAGAAATACCAAATTGAATTTGCAGTCCGAAACACAAGTGACAAGACACGAAGGAAATGCAAAAGAACCAGAAAATGAACAATAAAATAGCAACATTAAACCCTCATATATCAATAATCACTCTAAATGTAAATGGATTGAATTCTCCAATCAAAAGACACAGAGTGGCGGGATGGATTAAAAACCAAGATCCAACAATCTGCTGCCTCCAGGAAACACATCTCAGCTCTAAACACAAACACAGACTCAAAATAAAAGGATGGAAAACAATACTCCAAGCTAATGGCAAACAAAAGAAAGCAGGAGTAGCCATACTTATAGCACACAAAGTAGACTTCAAGATAACAAAGGTAATGAGAGACAAAGAAGGGCAATATATAATGATAAAAGGGACACTTCACCAAGAAGACATAACAATCATAAATATCTATGCACCCAACACAGGAGCACCAAAGTACATAAAACAACAACTAAAAAACCTTAAAGGAGACATTAACAATAACACACTAATAGTAGGGGATCTTAACACCCCCCTTACATCAATGGATAGATCATCCAGACAAAAAGTCAATAAGAAAATAACGGACTTAAATGAAAAACTAGATGCAATGGACTTAATAGATAGGTACAGAGCACTCCACCCAAAAAAAGTAGAGTACACATTCTTCTCAAGCACATATGGAACATTCTCAAGGATGGACCATATGTTAGGAAACAAGGCAAACATCTAAAAATTTAAGAAGACTGAAATCATTACAAGCATCTTTTCTGATAACGCTGTGAAACTAGAAAACTGCAAGGGAAAAACTAGGAAAGGGACAAAGATGTGGAGACTAAACAACATGCTACTGAACAACCAATGGGTCGTTGATGAAATTAAAAGAGAAATCAAAAGCTATCTGGAGACAAATGAAAAAGAAAATACACCATACCAACTCATACGGGATGCAGCAAAAGAGGTCCTGAGAGGGAAATTCATAGCAATACAAGCCCACCTTAACAAGAAAAATCCCAAATAAATAACCTTAAATTGCACCTAACAGAATTAGAAAAAGAAGAACAGACAAAGCCCCGACTCAGCAGAAGGAGGGAAATAATAAAAACCAGAGCAGAAATAAATGAAATGGAAACCAAAGAAACAGTAGAAAGGATCAATGAAACAAAGAGCTGGTTCTTTGAGAAGATAAAATTGACAAACCCTTAGCCAGACTCACTAAGAACAAAAGGGAGAAGACTCAAATAAATAAAATTAGAAATGAAAGAGGAGAAATTACAACAGACACCACAGAAATACAAGGGATTATTAGGGAATACTATGAAAAACTTTACACCAACAAATTGGACAACCTAAAGGAAATGGACAAATTCTTGGACGCGTACAACCTCTCAAAACTGAATCAAGAAGAAATAGAGAATCTGAACAGACCAATCACAAGTAAAGAGATTGAAACAGTAATCAAAAACCTCCCAAAAAATAAAAGCCTAGGACCAGATGGCTTCCGTGGAGAATTTTACCAAACATTCAAAGAAGATTTAGCACCTATCCTTCTCAAACTATTCCAAACAACAGAGGAAGATGGAATACTTCCCAACACATTCTATGAGGCTGACATCATCCTGATACCAAAGCCAGACAAGGACAATACAAAGAAGGAAAACTACAGGCCAATATCACTGATGAACATAGATGCGAAAATCCTCAACACAATATTGGCTAACCGAATACAGCAATACATCAAAAAGATTATACAGCATGATCAAGTGGGATTTATACCAGGGACACAAGTATGGTTCAACATCCGCAAATCAATCAACGTAATACACCACATTAACAAAATGAAGAATAAAAAACACATGATCATCTCAATTTATGCAGAGAAGGCATTTGACAAGATCCAGCATCCATTTATGATAAAAACTCTCAACAAAATGGGTATAGAAGGAAAGTACCTCAACATAATAAGGGCCATATATGGTAAACCTACAGCTAACATCCTACTCAATGGGGAAAAACTGAAAGCCATTCCTTTGAGGACAGGAACAAGACAAGGGTGCCCACTCTCACTGCTCTTATTCAACATAGTACTGGAAGTTCTGGCCAGAGCAATTAGGCAAGAAAAAGGAATAAAAGGACTCCAAATAGGCAGTGAAGAAGTGAAACTCTCATTATTCGCAGACGACATGATCTCATACACAGAAAACCCAAAAAATTCCATTGGAGAACTACTAGAAATAATCAACAACTACAGTAAAGTGGCAGGGTATAAAATCAACTTACAAAAATCAATTGCATTCCTATACACTAATGATGAACCAACAGAAAGAGAACTCAAAAAGACAATCCCATTTACAATTGCAACAAAAAGAATAAAATACCTGGGAATAAATTTAACCAAGGAGGTGAAAGACTTACTCAATGAAAACTATAAGACACTATTGAAAGAAATCAAGGAATACATAAAGAAATGGAAAAATATTCCATGCACATGGATTGGAAGAATAAATATAGTTAAAATGTCCATTCTACCTAAAGCAATCTACAGATTCAATGCAATCCCAATCAGAACCCCAATGTCATTCTTCACGGTAATAGAACAAAAACTACTGAAATTCGTATGGGGCAACAAAAGAGCCCGAATAGCTAAAGCAATCCTGAAAAAAAGAACAAAGCTGGAGGCATCACAATCCCTGATTTCAAAATATACTACAGAGCTACAGCAATCAAAACAGCATGGGACTGGTACAAGAATAGACACACAGATCAATGGAATAGAATTGAAAGCCCAGAAATAAAACCACACACCTATGGACAGCTAATCTTCGACAAAGGAGCAAAGAACATACAATGGAGAGAGGGAAGTCTCTTCAATAAATGGTGCTGGGAAAATTGGACAGCAACATGCAAAAGAATGAATGTCGACCATCTCCTATTGCCATATACAAAAATCAATTCAAAATGGATCAAGGACCTGAAACCATAAAACTCCTGGAAGAATATATAGGCAATACACTAATTGAGATTGGACATAAAGGGATCCTTCCAGATTCCATGTCTACTCAGACAAGGGAAACAAAAGAAAAAACAAACAAGTGGGACCTCATCAGACTAAAGAGCTTCTACAAGGCAAATGAAACCAGGATCAAAATGAATAAACAACCCACCAGGCTGGGAGAAAATATTTGCAAATCGTTTGTCCGACAAGGGATTAATCTTAGTAATATATAAAGATCTCATACAACTGAGCAACAAAAAACAAACAACCCAATCAAAAAATGGGCAGAGGATATGAACAGACATTTTTCCAAGGAAGAGATACAGATGGCCAATAGACACATGAAAAGATGTTCAACATCACTAATCATCAGGGAAATGCAAATCAAAACTACAGTAAGATATCACCTTACACCCGTCAGAATGGCTATAATCACAAAGACAAATAACAACAAATGCTGGAGAGGTTGTGGAGAAACGGGGACCCTCATTCACTGCTGGTGGGAATGTAAACTGGTGCAGCCTCTATGGAAAACAGTATGGAGAGTCCTCAAAAAATTAAAAATAGAAATACCGTATGATCCAGCAATCCCACTCTTGGGCATCTACCCAATGGACTTGAAATCAACCATCACAAGAGGCGTATGCACCCCTATGTTCATTGCAGCATTATTCACAATAGCCAAGAAGTGGAAGCAACCCAAGTGTCCCTCGACTGATGATTGGTTAAAGAAGATGTGGTATATACATACAATGGAATACTACTCAGCCATAAGAAAAGACACAACTGTCCCATTTGCAACAACATGGATGGACCTAGAGGGTATTACGTTAAGTGAAATAAGCCAGAGAGAGAAGGACAGACACTGAATGAACTCACTCATATATGGAATATAAATGAACACACAGACAGAGAGAACTGATTGGTGGTTACCAAGGGGAAGGGGGGTGGGGGGTGTGCACAAGGGGTGAAGGGTTACATCCACATGGTGACGGACAAACAAAAATGTACAACTAAAACCCCACAGTGTTATAAACTATTAAGACATCAATAAAAAATAAATAAAAAGGCTAAAGATTTCAATATGACTTGAAAAAAGTCACTAAAAATTTACATATTTTCTTTTGCAGAGTAAGATTCACCCTGAGCTAACATTTGTGCCAGTCTTCCTCTGTTTTGTATGTGGGTTGCTGCCACAACATAGCTGGCTATGGTGTAGGTCTGTGCCTGTAACTGAACCCAGGCTGCCGAAGTGGAACGCACCAAACTTACCACTAGGCCATGGGGCTGGTACCCCAAATTACATTTTTATGTCACCAAATTGTAACTTGAAGTCCAAAAATCTTAAGAATTACTAACAGACCAAATTCTCTAAGAAAACTACATCTGACCATCTTTCCAACCACCCTTTTCTTCTTTTATCTAATAATTATGATGGTGATAATTAACAATTACGTATAATATAGACAAGCACTGTTTTAATAGCTTTATATATATTAACTTATTTATTCCTCAAAACTACACTTTGAAATAGATTCTATTACTGTTCCCATTTTATAAATGGGGAAACTGAGACACAAAGAGATTAAGTAATTTGCCCAAGAAGTAGTAGAGCACAGACATGAACTCATGCAGTCTAGCTCCAGAGCATCAACTTTTATAGATTTCTGTTGATAGCTCTGAGTAGTAGCTTGCTGAAATCTCATAAAAACACTTAAGAAAGTACTATTATTATCCTTACTTTACAGACAAAATAAAATTTGTCCAAAGTCATATAACTAATAAATGATAAAATCAGGATTCTAACCTTGTTTGACTTACTCTAAAAACCAATTTCTTAACTATTAAGATATATTTCCTCTCTATAACCATTAACAGCAATGAATCCCAAAACCAGCAGACAAATCAGAACAAATCCCACATAAAACTAAAGATCAAATAGGAGTAAGATACCATGTCATGGTGTAAACTTAAAGATTATACCCTCAGAAATATGAAATATCAATTGATTCCTGCTAAGTATTTCCAATAGTACCAACAACCCAAAGACATTTATAAAATTTATCACCCAGTGAGAGCAAATACATCCTACATAAAATAGTTTAAAATAGGAGATAAACAGTGGTAATGTTAACTTTGCCTGTCACATGCACTAAGCAGCAAATGTCAACATACCTGCAAGGAGGCAAGACCATGGAGTCTTTCATAAGCACAGATCCAGAAAGCAGGATATACCAACATCTGGCAATAGTTTCTGAACTGTTTAAATGAATAAGTAAATCAATGAGTAAATAAACACACACTCACATGTATATGGATTTAATATAAAATATATAACATGAATATATTCTAATAATGTCATAAATCATTAAAAATTAACACTACTTGGAAATTTGAGAAATTTTGCCTATTGCCTAAAGTTTTACACAGACCATGTTCACATGGGAAAAAGTATAATCACTATCTTAAAATATAGACTTCAGAAGTATAGGTTCATTAGTTCAATCTTATTAACTATATCATTAACTTCACATTCTTCATTTTTGTGTACTGGATCATCACATTTGATGAAGAGTAACTTAAATACTATACTACATCTACATATCAGAACATTCTATTTCTGATAACGTTTATGTATATTAAAGACAACATTATTTGGAATTCACAAGTTTATCAATGTTGTATCTTAACTTTCAATTATAATTTGCATCATGATGATTTATTTAAATTTTATTCTGACAGACATAAATAAAATGTCTTACCCAATCTTTCATTTTATATGTGTTTGAGGGATAAAATGAAAGAACATCAGATGACTTAAGTCCATCAGCATTTCAGTTCAGTAAAATATCCAATGGAAACCAAGAATCTTGTTAGATGTTAGTTTATAATCTAAACTAATCTCTTTCTCTGTCCTTCTCTCAAATATCTTTATTATATGAGAGATGTCTGTCTTTCTCTCAAATATCTTTATTTACCATACACAAGTCTTCAATTAACTCCAATATGTAGAAAATTCTAAAAGCTATAAAACAAATCTTTCCTCTGAGCTGGAGAACTGTTTAACTATCTGGCTGTCTACTTGACACGTCAACTTGCATATGTAACAGACACCTCTAACTCAACATATTCAAAATCTACCTATCATTTCCTTCAAGTATGAATCTTTTCTAGTATTTTCTGTTTTCAATGAATAACATCATCCTCCATCCAGAAACCTAGGCCTCCAAACCCTTCCACATAGCACCCAGGGTAAGTTTTCTGGGTCAATCCTCTTGCTTATCATGAGAAGGAAAAATTGTCAACTTGCCAGTAGGTACTTTAAAGTTCTTCATATCCCTTCTCATCTTCACTGAGGGAAGATGCAATTGGATGCAAATTTTCTACTTAAAAGTTCTTTGTTTAGAAAGTCCACTGCCTTATTCTTTTGAAATATGGCTTACAAAATCAAGAAAGAATAAAATCCATAAAGAAAATAATCTGCCCAAAATTAACATAGAAAAAAGTTATGACTGGATGCCACCATAAGCCTCCTATTTTTATCTCACTTGGCTGACGTAGTCCCAAAATTGTTAGTAAATTCTACGACAAATGCAGGAAATATCCTGAAATTTACTCCCACCACCAAGAGAGCCAGGCCAGGTTATTAATCAGAAACTGTTCAGACCTTGCAAAGAATTCCACTCTCAGAGCATGGTTTGGCCATCTGGAAAGTGAAACCCTTTAACCCTTTAAAGGCCATGCTATCTCCTTTCTCTTTGAAAGCAAATGAATCCAAGAATAATCTAGCCTAGAGAAGGGAGGCATGGTTAATCTTACCAGATCTTACACCTTCAAAGGCTTCACACTGCTCCTAAGATAAAGATCAAACATTCTTTTTTTTTTTTTTTTTTTTTTTGTGAGGAAGACCAGCCCTGAGCCAACATCTGTTGCCAATCCTCCTCTTTTTTGCTGAGGAAGACTGGCCCTGGGCTAACATCCGTGCCCATCCTCCTCCACTTTTATATGGGACGCCGCCACGGCGTGGCTGACAGACAGTGCGTCGGTGGGCGACCGGGATCCGAACCCACGAACCCCGGGCTGCCAAGCGCGGACTAAACCGCTGCGCCACCGGGCGGCCCCAAAGATCAAACATTCTTAAGGTGACCTGCACTTGCCTCTCCAGACTCCTCTCTACGGTTTCCTCTTTTTTCCTCATGGCACTTGAACACACTGGCATATTTTTTATATCCTGCTGCTTCCCAGTTAAGGTCAACTAACTATACACACTCTTTTCTCTGACTCCACCAATCTCTGAATCTAAACTCTTTACTTAGGTAACTTCCACCTTCTTTTATTTTTAATTCTTCTTTATGATTAGCCAGATAGAAATTTGCATACCTCTTAATATTTTTAAAACAGCTTTACTGAGGTATAATTCACATACCATAATTCATCCATTTTTAAGTGCACAATCCAATGATTTTATGAAATTAAAAAAAATTGTGCAAACATCACCACGATCCAGTTTTAGAATATTTCTATCACCACAAAATGATCTCCTATGCCTTGTTTGCAGTCAATCCCTGCCCCAGGACCAATAACCTGCTCTGTCTCTAAAGATTTGTCTTTCCTGAACAGTTCATATAAATGGAATCATACAATATGTGGTGTTTCCAGCTTGCTTCTTCCACTTAGCATAATGTTTTTGAGGTCTGTTCATGTTGTAGCATATCTCAGTACTTTATTCCTTTTTATCACCAAACAGTATTCCACTATATGGATATATGGCATTTTATTTATCCATTCTTTGGACATTTTGCTTGTTTCCAGTTTTAGGCTAGTATAAACAGTGCTACTAAGAACATCTGTGTACAGTCTCTGTATGCATGTATGTTTTCATTTCCCTTGGGTAAATACCTAAAAGTGGAATTACTAGGTCACTTGGTAAAATTGTTTAACTTTTTAAGAAAGTACCAACTGTTTCCTATATGCCATTTAACATCCGCACCACCAATATATGAGGATTCTAGGTGTCACCATATCCTTGCCAACACCTGTTACCGTCTACCTTTTTGACTGTAGCTATTCTAATGGGTATAAAGTGATGTCTCATTCATTTTTGTGTATGGTGTAAGGTAAGGGTCTAAATTAACTTTTGCATATAAATACTCAATTAACCCAGTACCATTTGTTGAAAAAACTATGCTTTCCCCATTGAAATGCTTCAGCATCTTCATCAAAAATAAACTGTTCACTGGTGGTTCCTTTTTAATCCTCAATTGTGCATACGCACCTTGTACACAGATCTTAGCTAGAGGCCATTAGAAAAAAAAACTGTTCGTAAATATAAAGGTTTACTTCTGGGCTCTCAATTCTATTCCAGTGATCTATATATCTATACTTTTCCTTGATAACACTTAAATATGTATAGCTATTTTAATTAATTTTCTCTCCCCTACTACACAATAAGCTCAGTAAGGACAAATACTGTGTATTCCCACCATTCTACATCAGGGTAAGAATAACGTATAACAGACAAACATTTAATAATAGATGAATGGATCAATGAATGAGTATAACCATTAAAATCCATGTGAATCCAGTAAGTACTTTAAAAATAATGATAAATGCAACGTGCAGGTAATGAAATATGGAACTCAATACCATTTCTACATACCAGTTGAATCTTATATAATAAAAGAGATCACTGTTGCTCAAACTTTTAGAAGAAAAACAAAGATTACCTTCATAACCTTGAGGAAGGGAAAAGATTTTTTTTTTAAAAAACAGGACATGAAAAGCAATAATCACAAGGGGAAAAACTGAGAAAGTCAGGAATTTCTCTTCTTCAAAAGATGCCATTAAGAGAGTGAAAAGGCAAGCCATACAGTGGGAGAAGATATTTGCAGCATAAGTATCCCAACAAAGGACTAGGATACAGAATTCATAAAGAATTTCTACAAATCAATAGAAATAAGACTAGACAACCCAATTAAAAAATGGTAAAAAACTTGAATCGAGATTTCATAAAAGAGCTATCCAAGTACCCTATAAAAACATGCAAATCATTTATCATCATTAGCAAGTAGGGAAATGTAAAATAATAGCACAATGAGACAACAAAATGAAATACATATGTTATATTCTAACGTTAGAACCTCCTAAATTTGAGCATACGCATTTCCAACAATTCTATTGCTAAGCATGCGCCCAACAGGAATAAGAAAATAAGGGCACAAAAAGACATGAACAGAATGTTCATAGAAACTTTCTTATTCACAAGAGTAAAAAAGTAGGAAACAACCCAAATATCTATTAACAGTGGAAAGCATAAACAAACTGTTATAGTCACATAATTGTTATTTTCACACACATACTGCAGAACAATGAAAAAGAATGAATGCAAAAACACGAAAGAATATCAAACATTCATGAAGTTAAAAAAGCCTAACCAAAAGATTCTTATCTATATGAAGTTCAAAAAGAAGCAAAACTAATTTATGGGGATACAAGTTAGAACTCGATTACCTTTCCAAGAGAAGTGACTACAGCCTTCTGGAGAGCTGGTATGTTCTATATGTTCACCTGGGTAGTAGTTACACAGGTGTATATATTTATTAAACTTTGTTGCAGTGTATACCTTTTGTGTGCTGTATGTTATATTTCAGTTTTTGAACATATTTCAATCTGCTCCACTGAAATTGTTCCAGAATCAAATGAATCTCAATGCTAAAAATCAAATTTAAACATTAAAGCAATTAATTTAAGCTAATTATGGAAATACTTACCAAAAAAGAATTTGATTGCCACTGTATCTCTCGTAGCGTGCTCTTGCAGACATCAATCTAACATATTAAAAAAATAAAAATTTTAAAGACTATTTTATCTTAAATTTTGTTTCAAAAATTGTTATAATTACCTCAACAGAAAATGATCAGATCTACTACTAAATTTTTCAATAAACTACAAGAGTTTAGAAATATATACATTAAATGCAATACTTTCCAAAACAGCAATTAGATAATATTAACAAGTATAATACTCTTATGTACATTCTATGACCTGTCAATTTCACAATAATGTCCTTTTATTATGAAAAAATATACATTTGTCTAATTCACTACTGAATCCTCACGTGAAGAAAACAGTTACTGACAGAGGCATACACACAAACAAACCTACTGAATAAATATATAAACTTACTTGCATTTAAAAAGTACTTTTAGTATTACTAAATGCTCTAGTTTTCAGTTTTCTTTCTGATATACTTATTTGACATATGCTAACATGTGAATTATGTTGTACAGAAAACAGAGAACAAAAATTCCCAAACAGTTATATTTTAGCAATCTGGTCCATAACCAGAAACTTAAAGAACAGCCAGAAAAAGTGATGGATAAGCTGGTCATGGAAGGAAAACACATTTTAATTAAAATGTTACGCAAAGTTACAACAGTTAGTGCTTTACAGCACTAAAAAGTGTTTCTACAAATATAATCACAATGATATAAGATAACAGGAGAGAAAACTCATTCTACAGAATAGGAAAATGAGGTTCAGAAAGTTTATGGGTCTTGTCCATGGGAACTTACACCAAATCAAGAGTCCTGCTCTTTCCACTTTAATACAACACTACATCATATCATGCCCTTGTTAAGCATCTGACATAATAAATATCAATAGGAACTACAAAAAGAAAACAATTTTGTATTCACTGGCTAGCACATGCTGAGCACTGTGCTTTGCTTTAGATAGTTACGTATTCTCATTTAATCCTCAAAACACTGTAACAAAGATAATCTTATTATCCCTATTTTATGGAAGAAAAAACTGCAGCTTAGATAGATGTTAAGACTTGCTCGAGGGCTTATGGCTAAGAAAAACTGTGATGGGAAATGCAAATTCCTATGTTTATCCTACAAAAAGCCCCTACATGATTTGGCCCCTGCAATTATCCATCCAAATTCTTTTAAATAACTCCTCAGCACTTGCAAACAGAGTATTATTACACTTACCTAAGCTGATGTTCCCTGAGATTTGATAATATTTCCATTCCATGAAGATAAGAATAAATAGTATTTAAGTCCTGTAGAGTACAAAAGATTTTAGATTATTTTTCAAATATACTTTTTAAAATATGGCACCCTACAATTCTGATTTTAAGTAACCAACCATTTTTGACAAACTGTAATGTATGGAAGAGTCATAAAATCTGTGAATTACAAGAGATCTTAAAAGGTAGAGAAGAGCTCCCTCAACTCACAAAGAAGCCCCTCTTCAGCATAGCTGATGGCCTCTACCCAAACAATGCCAGAAATCAAAAACTCACTATTTCATATGAAAATTTATTTCTAAACAGATGTAACTTTTCTTCTTCAGTGACCTCCAAGTATTTGAAAAGAGTTATCATCATACCACCTTTTAAGTGTTTTTGCTTTTTTTTTCTCTCCAGATTACATAGTCTCAGTATTTGCAGGTTCCACATCTTTAAGCATCCTGGCTGAACTCCTCAGGAGATGACCCAGTTTGTCAATATTCCTCTTAAAATAGGACTTTCTAAAAAATCTCTTTCTAAAGAGACTCAAAGTGATGTTAATCTAGCACTCAACAAAAATGACGTCCAATGGGACAATCCTATCGTTCACTCTGTGAAAGAGGCAGGGAATCTTTCTTTAACCCTCATTCAGATAACAGGTATTAAAAACCCCAAGAAGACACAGTATAACCTCAGCTTAGAGCAGTGGCATAGCAAAAGGCGAAAGTGGGAGCAGTCCACACTCCTAAAAGAATGGAGTATTTTACCACCAATGTTATGTAGAATGTTGATGCACAGTGACTACAAACAAGCTTAAATTCTCTACATAAAATATTCCTCCTTATTCTAAGGCATAATGCCTGTATACTAGGGCAGATGGCTCCCAAACACTGCCCTCCCGCTTTGATATGCAACTAGCCAAGAGAACTATCAGATGACAGAGAGAAGAGAAAGAAAAGACACCTAAGACAACTTGTTTTCCAACAGGTTAATAAGACAACATGGAACTAATAAGAAAAACAGCAATAATCTTTGATTCCAAAGATTACAACTGCCAATTAATCATGATGCATTCAATGACCACATATATCTCTGCTAAATCCTTACTAAAATGAGAGAGAAAAAGATTTTTAAGTATTAAAAAAAAGGATGAATAGATTAAAAGAGGAAACCACAGCAAATGAGATAGGTCTATAAAATTCTGGAAGATAGTTGATGGAATAGTGATATGGTAAACTTTATTTCCAGAGATGGCTACAATGATATTTCTTATCCCATATGGTCTTTTCCAATGGAACCTTACCACTGCCCCATCAAAAACTAGAATCTATGTGCTCTCCTCATGGATCTGGGCTGGTTCTGTATTTGTTCTGACCAAAAGAATGTGGCAGAAGTGAGGCTGTGTAACTTTTAAGATTCAAGTACCCTGAGAGCACCAGTGTTGGGAGGAAGCCTAAGCTAGCCTCATGAAAAGAGAAAGGCCATAAGGAACAGCACCAAGGCACCAGATACATTAAGTGATGCCTTCTTAGACCAGGCCAGCTATCAGCTGAATGGAGCTAGGAGAGTGACCCCAGTAGAGGTTCTGTGGGGCAAAAGAATAAACCTCCCAGTCAAAACCTTCTGAATTGAGGTAAAAAATGAGAGTTCTGGCACAAGTCTGCCTCACAGTGGGCTCACTGAGCCTGCAAACCCACCTAATAGTCTCTCTCCACTCCCCGAGTTTATAATTAGAATTCATGTACTTGGCAGTTAGAATAACCCTCACAAAGGGTCTATGACAAAAGCTGTCATAGTAGAAAAAGCCAAGTGGAAATCTCTGAAATAGCCCCATTCCTCAGAACAAGATGTAAATACAAGACAATACTGCTTCCAGAGGGACAAAGAATAGCAAAGACAAGTGTTACCAGTAAAGACTTAAAGTACGCAGGGGTGATGGTCCCTATCATATATCATCTGCAGAAAGCAGATGAATCCTAAAAAACTACTGTAGACTGCCACAGACTTAATCAAATCTAATATTCTTAACATAATATTGTTGCTAGAACTGATTAAGTCTCAGGTATTGATTTGGTGAATGTATTCTTTCCTATTCCAATTACAAAAGGGGATTAGAAACAGTTTGTAGGGGCCAGCCTGGTGGCACAGTGGTTAAGTTCACGTGCTCTGCTTCAGCGGCCCTGGGTTCACCAGTCTGGATCCCAGGCTCGGACCTACACATCACCCATCAAGCCATGCTGTGGCAGTGTCCCATATACAAAATGGAGGAAGACTGGCAACAGATGTTAGCTCAGGACCACTCTTCCTCACCAAAAAAATAAAGACAGTTTGTATTCATGTCAGATAATATTAACTTATAGTTTTGCCTTAGAGATATTTAAACTCTTTCACTCTCTGTCATGATATATTCTGAAAACATCTAGACATCCTGACCCACTACTAGATGATATCTTGCCGACTGGACAGAATGTTCAAGAGAATGAGCAAGAGGTGGCTGGTACCCTGGAATCCTTAGTAACACACTCATAGTCCACAAAGTAGGAGATCAACTCCATGAGGACTCAAAGACCTGTCACTTTAATGTTTTTAGGGGTGCACTGGTTAGGGGCATTTCAGGACATCCCCTCCTGACAAATTGGTGGGACTTCAACTCTAGGTCAAGAAGGAATAAGGGGTACTGGATTTACACTTCACCTAAAACAACTAAAAATGAAAACAAATATATAAAACACTTTTCAAAACATCAGGAAACAGAAGACAGTGACACCTGACAGAGAGGAAACAAATGAAGTGATTCAAATGATTATATGAATACCTTACTGCCTGGTGGTATCTTGAGTTGTGGAGAAGGAGCTGGCAGTCTGGGGAGTACAAAGTGGCTAGAGTTTGCAGAGGAGAGGGGGAGAGAGAACTATATATAAAGAAAGTATGTTCTGGAAACCTACAGAGGATCTCCTTTGGGTCTTAAGATGAATACTGATCATCCCATACATGTGAAGAAATATCTGAAGTCAGGAAAAGAACCACCTGAAAGGATTAGCGTAGTGGTCTTCAACCAGGACTGATTTTGCCCCTGGGGTGACACAGCAATGTCTAGAGACATTTTGGGTTGTCACAATTAGGGGGGAGGGGGCTATCAGCATCAAGTGACTAGACACTAGAGATGCTGCTAAACATCCTACAATGCACAGGACAAGGCCCCAGAATAAAGGATTATCTGGCACAAAATGTCAATAGCGTTAAAGTTTAAACACCCTGGATTAGAGGGAACAATATCCCAAACTCACACAGGGACAGGAAGAGTTTCTGTTCCCACCAAGCACAGTGGAGAATCTCATAATTCATGGTTTATTTAGTAGAGTACTCAGAAGGCTTTGGATTCAGTATTGGGCAAAATTAACCCTAGACTAAATGCTACTCTAGTGCTACATAACATAGCTCAATCAAAGACATTAAAGTATCAAACAATTTCCAAGTTACTTAACTGTGTCCAAGAACAAAGCTAAAGAATATTTATAGGAACCGTAAAAACACCCAGCACATAAAAAATTCACAATCTTTAAGTATTCAATCAAAAATTATCAGGCATGCAAAAGAGCAAGAAAAAATGACCCACAATGAGGGAAAAAAATAGAATCGACTCAGTAATTACAGAAATAAGAGAATTATTAGAAAAAGACATTTAAAAACTTATCAGGGGCTGGACTGGTGGTGTAGTGGTTAAGTTCATGTGTTCTGCTTCAGCGGCCCAGGGTTTGCAGGTTTAGATCCTGGGTGCGGACCTACACACCGCTCATCAAGCCATGCTGTGGCAGCGTCCCACATACAAAATAGAGAAAGACTGGCACAGACGTTAGCTTAGGGACAATCTTCCTCACACAAAAAGAGGAAGATTGGCAACAGATGTTAGCTCAGGGCCAATCTTCCTCACCAAAAAAGAAAAAAACTTATTAAAACTATATTTCATATGTTCAAGAAGATACAGAAAAAATTAAGCATTTAAGAGACATTAAAAAAATTCCAGAGATGAAAACAACAATATCTGAGATGTAAAATAAACTACATGGGATGAATAGCACATTAGACATTGCAAAAGAAGAAATTAAAACATGAAGACACTAGAATTCAAAAATAAAACACAAAGGAAAAAGATGGGAAAAAAAACTTGAATAGAGCACCAGTGAGCTATGGCATAAATTCAAGCAGCCTAACAAAACTGTACAGTAGTCCCCCTTATTGCTTTCCTTGGTTTCAGCTACCCAAGGTTAGCCTTGGTCCGGAAGTAGATGATCCTCCTACTGACCTATGGCCAGAAGGTCAACAGTAGCCTAATGGTATGTCACAAGGCCTTAGTCATTCACCTCACTTAATCTCATCACGTAAGCATCTTATCATTTCACAACAGCACAAGAAAAAGAGTGAGTATAGTACAATAAGAGATTTTGAGAGAGAGAAATCACATTCACATAACTTTTATTACAGTATAATTGGCCTATTTTGTCATTAGTTATTGTTCATCTCTTACTGTGCCTAATTTATAAATTAAACTTTATCATAGGTAGGTATGTATGGGAAAAATCATAATGAATATAGAGTTTGGTACTATCCACAGTTTCAGGCATCCATTGGGGGTCTTTGAAATATCCCCCACAGATTAGGGGACCACAGTAATTAGAGTCATTGAGGGGGAGAGGGCGAACAAAAGAAGTATTTGAAGAATGGTGGAAAATCTCCCATATTTGATAAAAACTATCAATTCACACACATCCAAGAAGCTCAACAAACCTCAAGCACAAGAAATATCAAGGAAACACCACCAAAGCACATCATAAAATTGCTTAAAAAATGATAAAGAGAAAATTGCAAAACTGTAAAAGCAGCTAAAGAAAACAAATTACACAGCAAGAACGAACCCTAACAAATCTCCTAGTTCATGGGTTCTTCTCGATTCTCTACATATACAATAACATCTCCTGTGAATAAATACAGTATTACTTCTTCCTTCCCAGTCTATGTGCCTTTTCCTTTTTTTCTTGCCTTATTACATTAGCTAGGACTTGCAAAACAATGGCCAGAGTAGGGGTGGCTATATACTACAAATACAGCTGCTGTGACCCCAACCCTTTAGGAATCATCATAACCTGCTCAAACACTCACAAAATGCCTATCCTAAGGGAATGAGCTTGTTATTTTTGACATCTAGACAATTCTGTTTTAGTGGCAAACAAGTTCTGGAAACTGTAACATGAAAAAGTTATGTCATGGAAAAGAAAATTAGAACTCCCATAATTTGCCCTGCCAAATGAGGGTAGGCTAGTGTCAAGGAGCCTTAGAATTTTCCACGATCCTTGGTTGAATTTATGCCATATAATTTCTTCCGTTCTCAAATTAGAGGACATCTCTGGTACACCACAGATGATGCCATGAACAGCTGACAAAGAATTAGGAATTCACTCTTCGATTTTAAAGCCTAAATGAAAATATGATACTGAACTTCTTAATCTCAAGTTCGTGGGCATAATGCGTAGTAACCCTATTGTTGATGTGCTTGGAGATGGAAAAAGGTTTATTTGAATTGGCCAAAACAAGAAGGTGGGAGGGTAGGTTCTCTCAAATCTGCCTTAAGGAAGGAAAGCAGGGGGGTTTATAGAGCTAAGGGGCTTGGCAGGACGAGTTTCGAGAAAGAAAGGGGTAATCCATGTTTCTTTCACTCCAGATAAGCCCCTGGGCAATGTGACTTCTGGTTGTCCAGGGCAGCTGGGGGCTAGTTACTTGGTGATAACTTCCTTGAAGGCAGTCTTTTTCTTCTATAAAACAAGCTCATAGATCCTTGTGACCCTTGAGTCACACCTCAGGCTAAACAAGAAAACAGCAAATTGACAAAATTAACTTCTTTTCATCTATGTGTAGAGAACAAGGATGAAAAGTAATCTTATTCAATATTTACAGTAACTCTCAGGTACCTGGCTTCAAATAGAATTCACAGGTTTTGAAATACATATGTGGATTTTCAGTTCTCTGTTTGAAGAAAGGCTGACAAAGTGGATCAACTTTAGAATCTAAAAGCCTTTCTTCAAATATCTGAAAGTTATTTGCCTTAAAATCTCCTTAGTTCAGAGGAACAATGTGCCCATATGAACATGTAGTTCTCCAATAAATAGTGACTCCATGGACTTGAAAGGAAGTATTAGCATTATTCCTTTCAGAGGTTGGCAAACTTTTTCTGTAAAGGGTTAGACAGTAAATATTCTAGGTTTTCAGGGCCATATAGTTTTTGTTACAAGTACTTAACCTTACCCTTGAAGCATGAAAACAACCATAAAAATGTAGGTAAATAAATGGGTGTGACTGCATTCCAATAAAACTCCTTTTACAAAATAGCTAGGCTAATTTGGCCTCCAGGCCATATCTTGCCAATTCCTAATGCATATGGTCAAAAATATCTACAAAAGTGACGTCAGCATCATGGCAGAGTGAGTTGTTCCCTCAGACTCTCTCCTTTAAGTTACAACTAAATGGACATGTGTTAACCAGCAGAGAACTCCCTGCATAGCACAACAGGACTTCTGAGAGATCCACGCAGCTATACATCTGAAGGTGGGTGGACTGGATCTCCGGGAGGCAGTGGAACTAAGTAAGCACACAAATCCCCCTCCCTGGTAGCAGCGAGCCAGTTCATGGATCCTCACACAGCAACCATGCATGACCATAAGAGGAGACAGCGAAACCCTGGCCTGTGCAAACACTGTTGAAGATGCAGCCCAGCCTGTGGGAGCACCCAACATGCTGTGGTGGCCCCGCCCGTGGGAATGCTCTATACCAAGTGGCAGCAGCTCAGCCACCATGTGGGTGCACCTTCCCCCTACCCAAATACAGGTTAGAAAGCACACCCGCCTGCAGCCCACAGCAGCCCAAGGGATTCACCAAGTGGAGGCTCAGGCCCCTGGGCGGTGCCCTCCACACTTAGCACAGCCCAGGTGAGAAGGCACCCCGCCCACTGAGCACAGCAGCCTATGGGACGCACTAAGTGGTAGCGAAGCCCATGCATAGGTGTCCCTGGTGCCTAGCACACAGCATATCAGCTGGTCCCCTACTGAGCACAGAGGCCACGTCTACAGTGCCCAACTCACCCACCCAGCACAGAGGCCCTGCCCAGGTGAGTGCAACGTGCAAAGCTGATGTGGCCAGCCTGGGCAAACGCAGAGTAGCCCTACCTGAACAACTTCCAGTGGAAGGGGGAGGATCAGAAAACAAAGCTCCTGTCTGCCCCCCTCCTGCCCACTCCACCAGCAGTGGCAGGTGGAATCTGCAACGGGATACTGCAGATTCCACTGGCAACGAATCATTTCATCAAACACCATGAATAACTACGTTAACACTGCAGAACAGAAGAAAAATGACAAGTCTCCAGAAACCAATCAGGAAGTCACAGAAACTTACAATCTACATGACAAAAAAATCAAAATAGTTATCATAAAGTAACTCAGCAAGTTACAGGAAACTCAGAAAGACAGTTTAATGAGCTCAGCAATAAAATTAATGAGCAGACAGAATATTTCACTAAAAGAGACTGAAACTCTAAAAAAAAAAACAAACAAACAAACAGAAATTCCGGATACAAGGAACACAATTAATGAGATAAAAACTAATCTAGAATACTTGAAAAACAGAGCTGACGTTACAGATGACAAAATTAGTGATTTAGAGAATAGAAACATACAAATGCTTCAGGTGGAAAAGAGAGAACCAACATTAAAAAAACAAATAAGAAATCCTTCAAGAAATATCTGACTCAATTAGGAAAAGCAACATGAGGATTATGGGCATTCCAGAGGAAGAAGTGAGGGATAAAGGAGCAGAGAGCTTATTCAAAGAAATAATACCTGAGAACTTCCCAAACCAAGGAAGGAATCAGACTTCCAAGTACATGAAGCCAAGAGAGCCTCTAATTACATCATTGTAAAAAGACCTTCTCAAAGGCATATACTAGTAAAATTGGCAAAAGTCAACGACAAAGAAAAAACATGCAGGGCAACAAGGCAGAAGAAAATAACCTCCAGAGGAACCCGTATCAGGTTTTCAGTGGATTTCTCAGCAAAAACC
Organism: Tapirus indicus; assembly: GCA_031878705.1. NCBI lineage: Eukaryota > Metazoa > Chordata > Mammalia > Perissodactyla > Tapiridae > Tapirus > Tapirus indicus. The sequence continues at coordinate 48,802,460 of CM062925.1, forward strand.
TTACACGCTAGGAGAGAATGGAAACACAGGCTCAGACAAACACAGGCTCAGAGTGAAGGGATGGAAGACAACACTACAAGCAAGTAGTAAGCAAAAGAAGGCAGATGTTGCCATACTTATATCAGGCAAAGTGGACTTTAACACAAAAAAGACAATGAGAGATAAAGAGGAGCAGTATACAATGATAAAGACGACATTCCACCAAAACGATATAACACTTATGAATACATATGCAGCAAAGTATATAACACAACTATTAACAGACCTATAGGGAGAAATTGACGACAATACAATAACAGTAGGGGACCTCAAAACCCCACTTACATCAATGGATAGATCTTCCACACAGAAAGCCAACAAGGAGACAGTGGCCTTAAATGAAATACCAGACCAGATAGACTTAATGGATATATATAGAACATTCCATTGCAAAACAGCAGAATACACATTCCTCTCAAATGCACATGGAACATTCCCAAAGATACACCATACATTGGGAAACAAGGCAAGCCTCAATAAATTTAAGCAGATTGAAATCATATCTAGCATCTTTTCTGACCAGAATGCTATGACACTAGAAATCAACTACAAGAAAAAGGCTAGGAAAGTCACAAATATGTGGAGACTAAACAACATACTACTGAACAACCAATGGATCAATGGAGAAATCAAAAAATACATGGAAACAAATGAAAATGAAAACATATCAACTATTATGGGATGCAGCAGAGGCCGTCCTAAGAGGGAAATTTATAGCAATAAAGGCCCACCGCAACAAACAGGAAACACCTCAAATAAGTAATCTTAAACTACACCTAACAGAACTAGAAAAGGAAAAACAAAGGCCAAAGTCAGCAGAAGCAGGGAAATAATAAAAATTGGAGCAGAAATAACTGAAACAGGGACTAAAAAAACAATAGAAAGGATCAATGAAACTAAGAGCTGGTTCTTTGAGAAGATAAACAAAACAGACAAATCCTTACCCAGACTCACTAAGGAAAAAAGAGAGAAGACTCAAATGAATAAAATTAAAACTGAAAGAGAAATTACAATGGATATCACAGAAATACAAAGGATTATAAGAGGGTACTATGAAAAACCATATACCAACAAACTGGATAACCTAGAAGAAATGGATAAATTCTTAGACTCATACAACATCCCAAAACTGAATCAAAAAGAAATAGAGAATCTGAATAGACCAATCACAAGTAAACAGATTGAAACAGTAATCAAAAACCTCCCAAAAAACAAAAGTCCAGGACCAGATGGCTTCTCCGGAGAATTCTGCCAAACATTCAAAGACTTCATACCTATCCTTCTCAAACTATTCCAAAAAGTTGAAGAAGTCAGAACATTGCCTAACTCATTCTTTGAGGCCAACATTACCCTGATACCAAAACCAGACAAGGACAACACAAAGAAGGAAGATTGCAGGCCAATATTGCTGATGAACCCAGAGGTAGAAATACTCAACAAAATATTGGCAAAGCAAACACAGCAATACATAAAAAGATCATACACCATGGTCAAGTGGGATTTATACCAGGGATGCAGGGATGGTTCAACATCCTCATATCAGTCAATGTGATAAACCACGTTAACAAAATGAGGAATAAAAACCACATGATCATCTCAATAGATGCAGAGAAAGCATCTGAGAAGATCCAACATCCATTTATGATAAAAAGTCTCAATAAAATAGGCATACAAGGACCTCAACATAATAAAGGCCATATATTACAAACCCAAGACCAACATCATACTTAAGAATAAAAAACTGAAAGCCACCCTGCTGAGAACAAAACAAGACAAGAATTCCCACTCTTGCCACTCCTATTCAACATAGTACTGGAGGTTTTGGCCAGAGCAATTAGGCAAGAAAAAGAAATAAAAGGTATTCATATTGGAAAGGAAGAAGTGAAACTCTGAATGTTTGTGAATAACATGATTCTGTACACAGAAAACTGACTACAAAGCAATCAGAAATAACTGACAACAATAGCCAAGTTGCAGGGTAGACAATCAACTTAGAAAAATCAGCTGCATTTTTATAAACTAGTAACAAGCTAGCAGAAAGAGAACTCAAGAATACAATCCCATTTACAATTGCCCCAAAAAGAATAAAATATCTAGGAATAAATCTAACCAAGGAGGCAAAAGACCTATGCACTGAAAACTATACAAGATTTTTGAAAGAAATCGAAGATATAAAGAAATGGAAAGATATTCCACGTCCATGGATAGGAAAAATAAACATAGTTAAAATGTCTATATTACCTAAAGCAATCTACAGATTCAAAGCAATCCCAATCAGAATCCCAATGACATTCTTCACAGAAACAGAACAAAGAATCCTAAAATTCATATTGGGCAACAAAAGACTCCAAATAGTCAAAGTAATTCTGAGGGAAGAAAACAAAGTTGGAGGCATCACAAGCCCTGACTTCAAAATACACTACAAAGCTACAGTAATCAAAACAGCATGGTACTGGCAGAAAAACAGACACAAAGATCAATGGAACAGAATTAAAAGCCCAGAAATAAACTTACAAATCTATGGACAGCTAATCTGCAACAAAGGAGCCAAGAACATACAATAGAGAAAGGCAAGTTTCTTCAAAAAATGGTGCTGTGGGGGCCGGTCTGGTGGAGTAGTGGTTAAGTTCACGTGCTCCACTTTGGCAGCTTGGGATTCGCTGGTTCGGATCTGAGGTGTGGACCTATGCACCGCTCATTAAACCAGGCTGTGGTGGGATCCCATATACAAAATAGAGGAAGGTGAGCACAGATATTAGCTCAGAGCTAACCTTCCTCAGCAAAAAGAGGAAGATTGGCAATGGATGTTAGCTTAGGGTCAATCTTCCTCACCAAAAACAAAATGGTGTTGGGAAAAAGGGACAGTCACATACAAAAGAATGAAAGTAGACCATATTCTTACACAATCCACAAAAATTAACTCAAAATGGATTAAAGGCTTGAATGGAAGACCTGAAACCATCCAACTCTAAGAAAATACAAGCAGTACATTCTTTGACATCAGTCTTAGCAGCATCTTTTCAAATACCATGTCTACTCAGGGAAAGGAAACAAAAGAAAAAAATAGACAAATGGGACTATATCAGACTAAAAAGCTTCTGCAAGGCAAAGTAAACCATGAACGAAACAAAAAGACAACCTACCAATTGGGAGAAAATATTTACAAGTTATATACCTGACAAGGGGTTAATTTCCAAAATATATAAAGAACTCATACAACCCACCAACAAAAAGTGAACCAGATCAAAAAATGGGCAGAGGATATGAACAGACATTTTTCCAAAGCATATGCATAGACGGTTAACAGGCACACAAAAGGATGTTCAACATCACTAATTATCAGAGGAATGCAAATCAAAACTACAATGACACATCACCTCACACTTGTCAGAAAAGTTGTAATTAATAAGATGAAAAATAGTAAGTGTTGGAGAGGATGTGGACAAAAGGGAACCCTCATACACTACTGGTGGGAATGCAAACTGGTGCAGCCACTATGGAAAACAGTATGGAGGTTCCTCAAAATATTAAAAATAGAAATACAACATGATCCAGCTATCCCACTACTGGGTATTTATGCAAAGAACATGAAATCAACAACACAAAGAGATCTATGCACCCCTATGTTCAGTGAAGCATTATTCACAATAGCCAAAACGTGGAAGCAACCCAAATGGCCATCAACAAATGAATGGAAAAACACGACGTGGTATGTATGCACAACAGAATACTACTCAGCCATAAAAAGACAAAATCGTCCCATTTGCAACAACATCTTGACCTTGAGACTATAATGTTAGGTGAAATAAGCCAGACAGAGACAAACACCATATGATTTCATTCATATGTGGAAGATAAACATGTGGATAATGAGAACAGATTAGTGGTTACCAGAGAGGAAGGGAGTGGGGGATGGGCAAAAAGGCTAAAGAGGCACACATATGGTGATGGATAAAAACTAGACAACTGGTGGTGAGCATGATGCAGTCTACACAGAAACCGATACATAATGTATATCTGAAATTACACAGTTATAAACCAATATGACCTCCCAAAAAAAACCCCTCAAAATTATGAAAATAAATAAATAAGTCATGAGGATGTAATGTACCACATGGTGAATATAGTTAATAATACTGTATAAGATATTTGAAAGTTCCTAAGAGAGTAGACCTTAAAAGTTCTCATTACAAGAAAAAAAGTTGTAACTACATATGGTGACGGATATCAACTATACTTATAGTGATGAGCATTTTGCAATATATATACAAATATTGAATCATGTTGTATACCTGAAACTAATATATTTTTTAGGTCAATTATATCTCAATAAAAAAAATTCTTTTAAATAAAAAGATAGTGATGTCACTATCATGGTGGAGTGAGATTTACCCCTTGAATCACTGACCCTAAGATACAACAAAAACATAATTCACATACCAACCGAGGACAATCAAACACTACAAAGGACTTCTAAGAGACCCACACCACAGTACATCTGACAGTGCAGGCGCAGGAAGCCAAAAAGGACTAGAGGAGAGATAAGGAGATTTACTCTGCCTCCCCATTCAATCAGCGAACCCAGAGAGCGCAGCTTACAGACACAGTAGGGGGGAGGGGTGGCCCTCAGCGGGAAAACTATCACCCTCCAGGTACTCCCACAGACTCCTGAGATTCCCACCAGGAAGCAATAAAGAAATGCTGCGGGGGTGCAGTCAATATCCAAGCGCCCCAGGAGAGCAGATAGCAAGAGAAGAGGGAAGCCCCCGGGATGCGCGGGTGAAAGAGAGAGTCCCTCCCCACACATGCTCTGTGTTTAAGCACAATCCTTCCAGGGACTGTAGCGGGCTCAGAAAACACAGCTCATGACCTCCACCCAGTAGCAGCAAGTGGAAACTGCAGGACCAGATATTCTCAAGATGAGCATAGCAAAGGAAAATCAGCTGGCTCTATGCAAAAGTACATTAAATCTCCAGACCAAGAGGAAAATGACAAACACCCACTAACCCATCCTGAAGGCACAGAGATCTATAACCTAAACAATAGAGAATTCAAAATAGCTATCATAAAAAACTCAATACATTACAAGAGAACTGAGAGAGACAATACAATGAATTCAAGAATTTCTTCACAAAAGAGATTGAAACCACAAAGAAAAACCAATCAGAAATATTGGAGATGAAAAACACAAGCAACGAGATAAAGGAAAACCTGGAACCTTTAAAGAGCAGAACTGACAATACGGAGGAAAGAATTAGCATTACTGAGAAGAGCCAAGCAGAAACACTCCAGATAAAGGACGAGAGAGAACTAAGACTAAAAAGAAATGAAGAAATTCTTCGAGAAATATCAGACTCAATTAGGAAAAGTAACATAAGGATAATAGGTATTCCAGAAGGAGAAGAAAGGGAAAAAGGAGAGAGTTTGTGCAAACAAATAATAGCTGAGAACTTCCCAAACCTGGGGAAAGAGATAGAAATGACAGTGAATGAAGTCAACAGAACATAAATATATGATCTACATAAATATAAATATATCTAAATATATAAACAGACAGATCTAAATATATAAACAGACAAAAACCAACTCCAAGGCATATAACAGCAAAGCTAGCAAAAGTTAATGACAAAGAAAAAATATTAAAGGCAGCTAAACAAAATAACATACAAAGGAAACCCCATCAGGCTCTCAGCTGATTTCTCAACAGAAACTCTACAGGCTAGGAGAGACTGGAATGATATATTCAAAATCCTGAAAGACAAAAGCCTTCAGCCAAGGATACTTTATCCAGCGAAAATGTCCTTCAAATATGATGGAGAAATAATAACTCTCCCTGATAAAGAAAAGCTAAGGGAGTTCATCACCACAAGACCCCCCATGACAAGAAATGCTCAAGAAGGCCCTTAGGCCTGAAAAAAAAGGAAAAGGGACACAAAGTTTTGAGCAAGGAGAAAAACAAGGAGACTAAACCAGAAAAACTGCAGTTGGAAAACACCAAAAATGAATAGAAACTCATCATTTTAAACACACACTCACAACACCACCTGGAATAAGTAGTGACAACAACAAAGTAGAAGGGGAAGAGGAAGGGGATCGAATCGGCTTAGCCTAAGGAAACAAAAGGCAGCAGAAAATGGACTATCTCATCTGTGAGATTCTTTATATAAACCTCATGGTAACCACTAAACAAATAACCAGAACAGAACCACGGATAACAAAAGAGAAAACTAAGAGAATCATCATGCAAAACTACCAAACTGAACTGGCAGTCTGAAACACATGGGACATGAAATGAAGGACATGCAAAAGAACCAGAAAGCGAATGATACAAAAACAACACTAAGCCCTCACATATCAATAATCACTCTAAATGTAAATGGATTGAATTCTCCAATCAAAAGACACAGAGTGGCGGGATGGATTAAAAACCAAGATCCAACAATCTGCTGGCTCCAGGAAACACATCTCAGCTCTAAACACAAACACAGACAAAGTAAAAGGATGGAAGACAATACTCCAAGCTAATGGCAAACAAAAGAAAGGAGTTGTCATACTTATATCAGACAAGGTAGACTTCAACATAAAAAAGGTAATGAGAGACAAAGAGAGGTAATATATAATGATAAAGGGACACTCCACCAAGAAGACATTATCACTTACAAATTTCTCTGCACCCACCACACGAGCACCCAAGTCCATAAAACTCTCAAAAAACTAAAAGGAGATATTAACAACAACACAATAGTAGGGGATCTTAACACCCCCCTTACATCAATGGATAGATCATCCAGACAAAAAGTCAATAAGGAAATAATGGACTTAAACTAAAAACTAGACGAGATGGACATAATAGATATATACAGAGCACTCCACCCAAAAACAGCAGATTACACATTCTTCTCAAGCACGCATGGAACATTCTCAAGGATAGACTATATATTAGAAACAAGGCCAACCACTACAAATTTAAGAAGATTGAAATCATACCAAGCACCTTTTTTAACAAAATGCTAAGAAACTAGAAATCAACTGCAAGAAAAAAACTGGGAAACAGACAAAGATGTGGAGACTAAACAACAAACTACTGAACAACCAAAGGATCACTGATGAAATAAAGGGAAAATCAAAAACTATCTGGAGACAAATGAAAATGAAAATACAACAAACCAACTCATATGTGATGCAGCAAAAGAGGTCCTGAGAGGGAAATGCATAGCAACAGAAGCCCACCTTAACAAACAAGAAAAATCCCAAATAAGTAAACTACACCTAACAGAATTAGAAAAAGAACAAACAAAGGCTCAAATCAGTAGGAGGGAAAAAATAAAAATCAAAGCAGAAATAGATGAAACAGAAACCAAAAAAATAAGTAGAAAGGACCAATAAAACAAAGAGCTGGTTCTTTGAGAAGATAAACAAAATAGACAAACCCTTAGCCAGATTCACTAAGAATAAAAGGGAGAACACTCAAATAGACAAAATTAGAAACAAAAGAGGAGAAATTCCAGTGGATACCACAGAAATACAAAGGACTATTACAGAATACTATGAAAAACTATATGCCAACAAAATATATTCTTCTACGCATACAACCTCCCAAAACTGAATCAAGAAGAAATAGAGAATCTAAGTACACCAATCACAAGTAAAGAGATTGAAACAGTAATCAAAATCCTCCCAAAAAATAAAAGTCCAGGACCAGATGGCTTCCCTGGAAAATTGTACCAAACATTCAAAGATTTAATACCTATCCTTCATAAACTATTCCAAAACATAGAGAAAGATGGAATACATCCTAATGCATTCTACGAGGCCAACGTCACCCTGATATGAAAGCCAGACAAGGACAATACCAAGAAGGAAAAATACAGGCCAATATTGCTGATGAACATAGATGCAAAAACCCTCAAAAAATATTGGCAAACTGAACACAGCAATACATCAAAAAGATCATACATCATGATCAAGTGGGATTTATACCAGGGACACAGGAATGGTTCAACTTCCACAAAACAATCAACGTGATATACCACAGTAACAAAATGAAGAATAAAAACCACATTATCATATCGATCAACGCAGAGAAAGCATTAGACAAGATCCAACATCGATTTATGATAAAAACTTTCTACAAAAAGGATACAGAAGGAAAGCACCTCAACATAATAAGGGCCATATATCACAAACATACAGGTAACATCCTACTCAATGGGGAAAAACTGAAAGCCATTTCTTTGAGGACAGGGACAAAACAAGGGTGCCCACTCTCCCCGCTCTTATTCATAGTACTGGAGGTTCTGGCCAGAGCAATTAGGCAAGAAAAAAGAATAAAAAGACTCCACTATTTGGAGACGACATGGTCTTACACATAGAAAATCCCAAAAAATCCACTGGAAAACTATTAGAAATAATCAACAACTACAGCAAAGTGGCAGGGTACAAAATCAACTTACAAAAATCAGTTGCATTTCTATACGCTAATGATGAACTAACAGAAAGAGAACTCAAAAAGACAATCTCATTTACAATGGCAACAAAAAGAATAAAATATCTGGGAATAAATTTAACCAAGGAGGTGAAAGACTTACTCAATGAAAACTGTAAGACACTACTGAAAGAAATCAGTGAAGACATAAAGAAATGGAAAAATATTCCATGCACACGAATTGGAAGAATAAAGATAGTTAAAATGTTCATACTACCTAAAACAATCTACAGATTCAGTGCAACCCCAAGCAGAATCCCAATGACATTCTTCACGGAAATAGAACAAAAAATACTGAAATTCGTATGGTGCAACAAAAGAATAGCTAAAGAAATCCTGAATAAAAAAGAACAAAGCTGGAGGCATCACAATCTCTGATTTCAAAATATACTACAGAGCTACAGCAATCAAAACAGCATGGGACTGGTACAAAAATAGACACACAGATCAATGGAACAGAATTGAAAGCCCAGAAATAAAACCACACACCTATGGATGGCTAATCTTCGACAAAGGAGCAAAAAACATACAATGGAGAAAGGGAAGTCTCTTCAATAAATGGTACTGGGAAAACTGGACAGCCACATGCAAAAGAATGCAAGTACACCATCTTCTATTGCCATACACAAAACTCAACTCAAAATGGATTAAGGACCTGAAACTATAAAACTCCTGGAAGAAAATATAGGCAGTACACTCACTGACATCTGTTATAGAGGGATCCTTTCGGATTCCATGTCTACTTGGACAAGGGAAACAAAAGAAAAAATAGACAAGTGGGACTTCATCAGACTACAGAGCTTCTACAAGGCAAATGAAAGCAGGATCAAAATGAACAGACAACCCACCAGCTGGGAGAAAATATTCGCAAATTGTATATCCAACAAGAGATTCATCTCTGTAATATATAAAGAACTCACACAACGAAACAACAAAAAACCAAACAACCCGATCAAAAAATGGGCAGAGGACACAAACAGACATTTTTCCAAGAAAGATATGGCCAACAGACACATGAAAAGATGTTCAACATCACTAATCATCAGGGAAATGCAAATCAAAACTACACTAAGATATCACCTCACACCCCTTAGAATGGCTATAATCACCAAGACAAAAAACAACACATGTTGGAGACGTTGTGGACAAACGGGAACCCTAATTCACTGCTGGTGGGAATGCAAACTGGTGCAGCCTCTATGGAGAACAGTATGGAGATTCCTCAAAAAATTAAAAATAGAAATACCCTATGATCCAGCATTCCCACTCTTGGGCATCTACCCAACGGACATGAAATCAACCATCCCAAGAGGCTTATGCACCCCTATGTTCACTGCAGCATTATTCACTATAGCCAAGAAGTGGAAGCAACCCAAGTGTCCTTTGACTGATCATTTGATAAAGAAGACGTGGTGTATGTGTATATATATACATATATATATATAAAAATATATATATATACACACAGAATTATCCCATTTGCAACAACGTGGATGGACCTAGAGGGTATTATGTTAAGTGAAATAAGCCAGAGAGAGAAGGACAACCACCACCTGATATCACTCATATGTGGAATATAAACTAATACATGGACAGAGAGAACTGGTTGGTGGTTAACAGGGGGATGGGGGGTGGGCAAAAAGGGTGAAGGGATACATTCGTATGGTGACAGACAAACAATAATGTACAACTAAAACCCCACAATGTTATAAACTATTAGGACATCAATAAAAATTAAAAATTAAATAAATAAAACGAAGATATACAAAATAAGAAGTATCTACCAAAGAAGTCAGGCCACGAATGAACTCCTCTTTGGAGGCTACCTCAGGTTATGAGTTTGGTGAAAGCTGAAAACATCACATTTTCATTTTTCAACCTCCCATAAAATAGGGCATGGGCAAATGATCCAATCGTCACCAATCAGACACACTTGTCCCAGACTTTGAATCTAGTGATACCAAGAAGCATGAACTGCACTGAATCTATTTTAGCAGCAAGTGGTAGTAGCAGGGTCTGTCAACACATGCAGTGTACAGTATAGCTAGTCAGGAGTGCAAGTTGTGGTATGCACTGTGTTCAGTGCTAGCAACAGTAGTATCTTTTACCAAATCTGTGATACAGAGTATAGATCATGGTTGCCCAGTCCCAGGTATATTTCTCCAATACTGCCAACCATTCTGTAGCTACCCAGTATTCTTTTAATAGATCCTTTTTCTTTAAGTTGGTCAGAGTTGGGTTTTGTTTCATGTAACAACCCTGAGAGACTCTGAGACTAGCACCATTAGCATCACCTGGGAACTTGGTAAAAACGCAAATTCTCAGGCTCCATTCCAGATCTAGTGAATCAGAATCTTTGGGAGTACAGCACAGCAGTTTGTGGTTTAATAAGTGCTACAGGTGGTCCAGATGCACACTAAAGTTTGAGAACCACTGGTTTACAAGTAGGATCTATGCTACACTGTATTTGGCTGATAACCTATTAATGAGGAAGGGAAACAAGCACTGAGATGGCTAGTAAATCCTGGGCCCTACTGTGCACCTGGTTTGAGGTTCCTAAGATGCTAAGCACTCATAAAAGGACAGAAATGAACCTTCTAAAACAAAGGATGGTTGTAGTAGCAAGGTGATTAATTCCCTCATATCGTGGGTGATTACAGTATTTTGTTTACATGGGGCAGCAACTGTGTAATGCTGGGCTTAGAAAGGGGTTTCTTGTGGTTTTTGTACCAATTATCTCTGACACAGGCTTGAGGCACTGCACTATCTGTTAGGCTCTTGTTGTGTCCAAGATCAATAAAAGCTATTGTAAAAAGCCAAAACAAACAAGCAAAAAAAAACCCTGACAGAGGCAGACTGGAAGTCTTATAGATATTTCTTAGTAGCAAAAAATTTAAATGCTAGATTCGAGGAGGTGTTAATTATTTACATAGTGTGCACTTGAAAGCTGCTCTATTGAGCCTGAAAGAGGGAAGCCATGAGGAAGACCGAAAAAACTAGGACGCTGTGACATTCCAGATCAGTAACACCTGAATGAGTCACTGGTTCTGTAACTACAACAAAACATTGCAAAAATTATCCAGTGGTATTAGAAGAACCAATATCAGCTCAGTATTAGGGAATAAAATAATGGGTTTCACTCGGGGAAATAAAGGTGAGCTAGCGGTTATGACTCAATACTTCCTGAAACACATCAGCCATACTGTCTCAGCCAGTCAGTTTTGAGAATGAAGGTGGGCAAGTTGAGGTGGGTGGGACCACTGCCATCCTACAACAAAGCAGCTATCTTTTTATACCCTTCAAACCATCCATACCTAATGCATTCATTGTAGGTATATTCTATGGGTTTTCAATTTCATTGTTAAATGAAGTATTAAATTCATATTCACAGCTCTGAATGTATGAGAATTAATGAGTCCTTTAAGTATACACTTCTAATTAAGCAGGTTGGAATTTTTACCCCCTCCCTCAATGTGCCAGCCAGTGTGCTGCTTCAGAGTAACTCCATCTCTCAGTTCTGCTGACTGCCATTCTACACATGCTTAGAAAACCAACCAAAACTTGGAAAACTCAAACTGAGATGCTTAGAGCAATTTTGCATTTTTCTGTTTCTTGAAGTCTAAAACTAGTGAATTTCTTATCTATGATATACTTAATTCATCACATACAACTTTCAATACAACATCAATTATCTAAAACACTCATTAACCAAGATATTTTACTCATTATATTTTTTATCTGGAAAACAAGTCCATTCCAGGAATTTTAACAATAAAAAAATCTGTCAGGATGGATCCTAAGGTCAGTACAGATTCAATCCCTATATATACATATTCTGCAGCTATAGTTCTACAATGAAAACTTATGGTAAAGGATTTTCTCCAAATCATTGTTAGACTGAAGGCATCCTAACAACGTGGTTAAAAACTTGGACTCTGGGGGCCACCCTGGTGGTGTAGTGGTTAAGTTCGTGTGCTCCATTTCAGCGGCCCAGGGTTCGTGGGTTTGGATCCTGGGTGTGGACCTACACAGCGCTTATCAAGCCATGCTATGGCAGGCATCCACATATAAAGTACAGGAAGATGGGCACAGATGTTAGCCCAGGGCCAATCTTCCTCAACAAAAAGAGGAGGATTGGCAACAGATGTTAGCTCAGGGCTAATCTTCCTCACCAAAAAAATAAAAACAAAAACAAACAAAAAAACGTGGATTCTGGAGACAGCCCTGGGTTCAAATTCTGCCCCTATCAGTTACTAACCATGTAACCATGGATAATTTGCTTAACATTTATTATTTGTACAATAGGAATGATAAACTACTTCCCTTTGACCATTAAAAAAAATGTTTATTAAGTGTATATAGAACAGAGACTAGCACATGGTAAACAGTTAACAAATGTTAGTATTATATATTCATATATATATGTTTGGGTCATAAAATTACAAAACAAGAATTACATTCAAAAGACTATTAATGCTATTTTAAAGATTTTCAACAATATCTCCAAGTTAACAAGACCATATCTTAAATACAGAATTCCATTCCATTGGTTTTCTTATCCACGGAGCTGTAAATACATTCTGCAAAATGGCAGTAAAGAGCTATAAAACGCTTACCACATCTGTAGCCCAGACCTTGGTTTCTGAACACCACTTCCTACTAAAAGGAACCAGGGTTCCTTGGATAAATGGCTGATTTCAGTAGTACTAAGGCAAGGAAAGTACAATCCTGAAACATCTTTTTGTGTCAGAAAGTAAGGTATTACTTCAAGACTAATGGGATCATGTGAAAAGGATATAGGAGCTGACTTTGAAAGGGCTCCCACTGGCTAAATTTGGGGCAACCTAATAATCAAAAAGAATAATTACAATATTAAAAATACAAAAATAAATCTTGCATTCATAGTGATTTTTTTTTTGAGGAGGAGGAGGAGAGGGGAATGTGGGGAAAGTTCTTCTATACAGAATACCAGGTAATATATGTAGAAGGAATATACAATTAGAAAATTATCACTTTGTAACAGCAAAGTAATAGTTAATTTAGGCAAGGATCATCAACAAATGCCAGCAGGTATAACACTGTTGGAAAATAAGATATCCACATATTCTCAAAGTATCACCTCTCAGAGATACAAAGAGATACAGGTGATCAAATTTAGCATCCCCAATAATGGAAAGAACTAATAAAATGTATCTTCTGCTGGGACAATATGGGAAGTGCAGAACATCACCTATGTAGTTTCTCAAGAAAATGATTTAACCTGAATCTAATCATGAGAAACCAGATGAATCCAAATTATGATACATTCTAGAAGGCAAATGGCCAGACTCTTCAAAAAGCCATATTCATGAAAGAAAGAAAAAGGCAACAGTAGATTAAAGGAAACTGAAGAGACATGACAACCAAATGTCATGTACCTTGACTGGATCCTGGATTGAAAAAATAAAACAACTATAAGAGACATCTTGGTGATAATGGTGAAGGGTGAAGTGTCATCAGGTCTGCAACTTACTTTCAACTGGTTTAGCAAAAAAAGTATATGCTAGAGAGAAAGTGATAAGGTAAATATGGCAAAGGGTACATAATTAAGGGTACTATTCTTGTAATGTTTTAATTTTTAGTTTAAAATTTTTTGTTTTAAAATTTTCAAAATAGAAGGAAGGGGGGTGGGGAACATGACTATTTCCTTTCTCCACGTGGTGACAGATATTTCTAGCTTTACTTAAATTTCAAGTCTTTTTTAATGATCTGCATTCTTATTTTCATTATCTTTTCCCCTGCATCCCTGATCATCACCATATGTTGATCTTTGCCCATGACACACTGCCCCCAGCAATGTTTTCTGGAAAAGCCTACCTTGTTCCATCATATTAGAATCTAGCCTTGTCTTACTATAGATTTGAGTATACGTTTCTCATGATAAACTTGAACTTTTTATTTCTAGGTTAAAATATGTTGACTAACTAAACTATTTGAATATTAAATTTTATTAATAAAAACATTAAAAATTATAGTCTGAGGGGCCGGCCCGGTGGCGCAGCGGTTTAGTCTGCGCTTGGCAGCCCGGGGTTCGCTGGTTCGGATCCCGGGCGCCCGCCGACGCACTGCCTGTCAGCCATGCTGTGGCGGCGTCCCATATAAAGTGGAGGAAGATGGGCACGGATGTTAGCCCAGGGCCAGTCTTCCTCAGCAAAAAGAGGAGGATTAGCAACGGATGTTAGCTCAGGGCTGGTCTTCCTCACCAAAAAAAAGAAAAAAATTATAGTCTGAAATTTCAGTTTTTAGAGCTTAAAGTCCCAAATGATATGTTTAAAATTGGAACTCCAATAATTAATTGCTGAAATGATAATGCATCAGAAGATCAAGCATCCAATTGCTTGTAAGTTCAAAGTACAGCCTAAAGTTCACTTTTCTGACCCCACTACATATTATGAAGTCACCCAAGATTTGCTAATCCCAATTCCACATGCACTTTTCAATCCTTCTCTCTCTTCACATTTTCTATAGTATTTCAATGCTGACACATTCATCATTCATTCACTTCCCCCTCCAAAAACTCCTCCCTCCCATCCCTTCTGTAATATGGTTCTCTCTGGGTTTGTGTCCTAATGAGAAACACTTAGCAATGGTTACAAGCCCAGAATGAGAAATCAGAATGCCTACAGGTTTGAATCTTAACTTCACTGTTTCCTAGCTGTGTGACCTTAGACAAATTAATCTTTCTGTGGTTCCATTTCCGTACATGTAAAATGTGGATAACTGCTTTCAAAGAGGTTTTGAAAGGATTAAATGTGTACAAAGGTAACACCATAGCATATAAGTCAGCCATTCTTATTGCTGTTACTACCTTTCTGCTCCAGCTGCTCCCAAGTCTCCTTCACAGGTTTCATCTTTCGTTTTTCCCTTCAACATTTATAAAGGTTATGTTCCCGGAGCTGTGATATCTATCCTTTCTTCATTGGAGACGCTCTACCATCAGCAATATCCTTCGCATCCATAACTTCTGGCATGTACATGCTAATCACGTCCATATTTGTACTGTATTTCCCAGAACTCTTTAGTAAACTTACAACCTACACTTCCTACTACACACTGAACACTTTCACCTGGGTGACCCATCAGCATCTCAAGTGCAATATATCCAAAGCTAAACTCATTATCTATACACCCCTAGCTCTATCTTGCTCCTAGGTTCCCTGATTTAGGTGACAGTGGTCACCTTCAATGGCTCTGGCCAGAAACCTGTCAGTTCTACTTTCTGAATAGCAAATACAAACTCCTTAACAAGGAGAACACAGTCCATGATCTGAATCCTAACCATGCCTCCAGTCCCTATTTTACTACTCATTCTTGTCCCAATGTTCTAGCTGCCCAGGCAACTGGCCTGTTTGTGCCAAGCTCATCTTGCGGCCTTGGCAAATGTTGTTCCCTTTCCAGGAAACACATATCGTCCCTTCTTCACCAAACTCTTACATATTCTAATCTATACTCAAGTCAGGGTTCCCTTTTTTTAAAACAACTTGAATGGTACCTGCCTACTCTTTATCCTCTCTCCCAACAGTCCTCCGACAAACTCCTGAGCACCTGATATTTACAACTATCACAGTACTAAACCAGCCTGTATTTTAATTGTCTGTGTATTTGCCTATCTCCTTCCCTAATGAAAGAATTTTAATCCTTTACTCCTGGCATTTAAAAACAGTGCTTAAAAAATATTTACCACATGAATATTCATTAGGCAGTCTTTCTAAAAAAAAAGTATGTATTCAATTCTGCCTCAGAGTCATTTAGAGCTCATAAATAATCCAAACTCCAGTCGGCACATGTGACACTCATAAACTCTTTTCTAAAAAATCTACTGTGATGAAGCCTTCTCATATTAGTTGAATGCTTTTGAGAAGCCAAACTAAGAAGCCACCCTCTGAAAACAAAAGTATAAGTTATAGAACAGAATGGTATAAGAAATTACATATCAAGTTCACTTGTTTTCATTCTATATAAAACTTGAGAATTAAAAACTTCCATTAAATTGACACAGACACCTTAAAGTACTTCACAGAGCACAGGCAAGAATAAACGAGGCATTTATTTAGGAAAATATTAAGCACCTATGTAAATGTCAGTACAAAAACAAAAGTTCAAAGCTTAAATTATAGCCTAAAGTTCACTGTTCTGATAAAGAGAAAGCAGTGGGGTGCTAGTGGACTGAGGAAGTCACTGATGAATCACATGACCTTGAGCAAGACATTTTACCTCTCTGGAGTTCAGCTGCTTTATCTGTATGCAACTCATTTCACTAGCTCTTGATCCCACCAGCTAATGTATTCCTGGGAATGCTATATATATGTTCAAAAATACATGCTAGGCGGTGTTGCTAGTTCTGCTATGAACTAACTGCCCTGTCCCATGAGCCCCACTGTCTCTGCCATATGCCAAAACCTGAAGCCTCAAACTGCCAAAGTTTCAGTTTATGGCAAAGTGGTAGAGAACGTCTAGTAGTAGAGAACATCAAATAGGAGCTGCTTACGCCTCCCTAACCTCAAGTTCTTAATAAAGTAGCTTGTTCAGTTTTTACTTACAGTCAGACCTCAGTCTATACAGGCTGGTGCAAGGTAAAGCCAAATGATAACCACAATGTTGTAGAGTTCACAATCACTCCATCCCTTCCAAAGAACAGGACTTTGTCACATAGTCAAACTCATCATGCCTGGCTGCTCCTTCTCTGCAATTCTCTCTCTCAGAAACAAAATCTCATGGTGTCTAAACTCCTGGATTGCCAGTTTTTTCCTCTCAAGTTGGGAATCTCCAACACATGTAATATAAGATGCCTAGAAGAGATATTGTCTAATAAAGGCCCCATCCAGATCTAACATTCCCTTTCTATCCAGTTGAGTTTACAAATGAAGGTCAAAGGGCCCCTGAAGCACAAATAAGTTCTTTTACTTTCCAAGGAACCCTCTGAATGTGCATCTGCTATAGAAAAACACAACAGAATCTTTGTTTTGCCAGCCTCAGGGATGTGCACAGTGACTCACTCGAAAATGACTCCAAGCACAATGGTGCTTTTTTGCCAATTCAGAAAAAAAACCTCTACAAGTGTTCATTTAAGGACCATTATTCTAAATTCTGAAACAGATTAATGATTAACAACAAGACTACTAAATTTTACATTCTTTCAGTTCTAACTCTCTAGCTTTTGGTAACAAAAATAAGCTAGTTAAAAAAAATCTTTTTCTGATTGTAAATAGGCAATTATTTTAGCACCTAGTTGAACATGAAATTTTTGCCCAGCAAAAGTTCTAAGTCATTTGGTTAAAAGCATATGAAAAGTTAAAACTGGCATTTATCTATATTTCTCTGTGAAGTTTCCTGCAAATGTGTTTTAAAGCCATATAAAAAAAAGAGTTCCTGTTTCAAGGTATGACTAAGTTTTCTCTATCTGTATTGTCTCTGAAGAACAGCCAGGTAACACACATAGTTTGTTCGTGGTAACTGTACTTGATTCATATTTTAGTAAGAGAATATTAATAGCAAATTTTGCCATTTTGCCAAACTTCATCACTCTTTTTATCCCAGCACTTCAAATATTAAACCACTAGAAATCACTACTAGAATAGTAGGGGAACAGTATTTTTCACATTCCTTTTCTTTTTAAAGTCATTTACAAATATTTGGATACCTACTGTGTACCAAGTACTGCATGTTAGAAACTGCTAAATAAGGATACAGTCACTGTCCTCAAGGAGCTTACAGTCCAGCCAGAAAGACAAACATGCAAGTAATTATAACACAGTACAGCAATTACTATGGTGCAGGAATGTGCAAAGTATCCTGGGAACACAGAGAAGGAGTGGAAAAGTACGGAAGGAAGGATGCACAATTTTGCAGATGAGCACTGGAGATGAGATTTCAGTGAGGAGTCTAAATCTGTCAAGCCAGTGGATGGCTTTCCAGTCAGGGAAATAGCAATATAATATGTATGGCTACCATTTATTGAGTGTTATTACAGACACTTTGCTAAATATTTTACATATATTATCTCATTTAATCCACACAACAATCCCCCCAAAACAGTCAATCTTAGAGAAGTTAGGTAACTTTGCCTAGGACCACTCATATTCTCTGTGCTGGAACCCAGATTTGAAGTAGGCCTGTCCAAACACAAAATTCCAGGGCCGCAAACACTGCACCATACTTTCCCATCCTACGTAGAGCAGAGACAGGAGAATATGGCACAATGGACAATGTTTCTCACCTCTGTCTACATATCAGAACTACTTAAGGAGCTTTCTATAAATACCAATGCTTACCGCTCCATTCCAGAAGATTCTAATTCAAGAAATGAAGGCTGGGCCTGGGCATTAAAAAAAATTCCCTACCTTGAGAAATATATATAGCCTAGGTTGAGAAGTACTGTGTTAGGATATTTATAAGTAGATAAAATGCACGTGTTTGGGGGTGGGGAATGATAAGGCAAGAGTACCAGGCAGAAGATCATGGAGGACTTTATCTTTCGCCTTGCCATCAGAGCCAAACTCACAAACAGTACACTTGCTGCCTTCACTTTCTTGGGTCTTATTCTCTCTTCAATCCACTGCAATCAGACTCTTTATTAATCAGTCCACCAAAATCATTCTGACACAAGCAATCCAAAGAATTTATCAGTCCTAACTTGTCTTGAACTCTCTAGTATCTGACATTAGTTATTAGGGATTTCTTTCTGAAATGCACTCCTGTTAACAGCACTCTTCTGTTCTCCTTCTACCTCTCTAACAATTCTTTTCATTCTCTTTTGCAGTTTTCTTTTCCTTCCCCCATCCTTTTAATATGAGAGCACCCAAAGGGTCTGTCTGTCTATTCTCACACCACTTTTTCACCCTGGGCATTCCTACCAATCCCATGACTTCACCTATGACCCATATAGACTCTCAGACCAAATTAGACCCATAGCCTCATGTGATCTGAAGCTCCAAAAGTTTACTGAACATCTTTATTTGTGTTCCCTATAGTGAGTCTCAGACCCTTTCCAAAACTGAATCTTCTTCCCACCCTAATTCTGCTCCTTAATAATGCACCCTTGGGCTGGCCCCATAGCCTAGGGGTTAAGTTCGGTGCGATCCACTTTGGCGGCCTGGGTTCAGTTCCCAGGCATGGACCTACACCACTCATCTGAAGCCATGCTGTGGCAGCAACCCACATACAAAATAGAGGCAGTCTGGCACAGATGTTAGCTCGGGGCAAATCTTCCTCAAGCAAAAAGAGGAAGATTGGCAACAGATGTTACCTCAGAGCAAATCTTCCTCAGCAAAAAAAATAATAATGCACTCTTACAAATACAGTCACCCAACTCAGGAATACAGAAATTATTTAAACTTCTGCTTTGTTCCAGCACCCAGTCCAAGCCTGTTCCCCAAAGCAAAAGACAGGAGGTTTTGCCAGATGCGACCCTGCACTATTGCAGAGGCTTGAGAGGAACATAAGGACGTGGTGTATCTTGGCCTGAACTGCAGCATCTGGAACTGAGAGCAGGTTTGGACAGAGTGAGGTAGACAATCCAAAAGGGTAGACAAAAAGGTGAGTCAGGATATAAAGGATAAGCAAATGAAGAGCAAGAAAGCCCCAAGAAAGGAGGTTCAAAGTCCAATCCAGAGGTAAAACGCAAAGAACCAAGGTAGCTTCACAGTCCTCTTGGTTGCCACTGTGTGATCCCATTCAAACGAAGCTGAAAATCAGGCAGAACAAATTTATGGTGAAAGATATCAGGACAGCGGTTTCCTTTGGGAAAGGGTATTGACTGGGAGGGGCAAAAGGGGAGTTTCTACAGTGGTGGTAATATTCTATATTATGATTCAGGTGGTAGCTAAATATATTTGTATATTAAGCAGGCTATATACTTGGGGTGTGCAGACTTTACTGCATGTGTATTATAGTCAATTTCAAAGTTTAAAAAAAAAAAGTCTGGTGTGAGGCAGACACTCCCACTCCAGTCAGTGACAACGCTGGCCAATTCTGCCTCCTCACCATTTCACTATCCCATATGCTGCCTTATCTCACACTCAAACTACTGCATTTGTTTCCTATAACCAGACCACATCTCTTGGTTTCCCTGTTATCCTGATAAAATCATTAATAGTCTTACCTTTCACAAAGAAAAGTATCCTGGTTTGGACAAAATGTTTTATGTTCATCCTACCAATAAGCCTCCCAGCCTCTAGTGTGGTCCAGCCCTGCCCCTATACATCTTCAACAATGCCTAGAGTAATCTTTGTAAAACTGATCGTATTTCCAAGCTTTGAATCCTCCAACAGTTCTCCTTTATTTATAAGACCAAGTCCAAATCCCTGAAGTGATCCAATCCTGCTAGTATATTCAGCTTCAACATTTAACATCCAACACCACGTACCACCCTCTGCAACACCCCATACACTAGCAAAGTGTTTTGCAACCTCTTTTTATTATCACGCCCCTCCCAAAGAGCATTTTTAGACATTTTTTCCTAATTGCCATCCTACCCCAAATTAAGTACTAAGGAATAAGATTTTGTCAGGTAGGGGTGAGTTCTAGAGGACCAAAAACCAGAGTAATATCTAAGTTTTTTGTGTGTGTGTGTGTGTGTGTGTGAGGAAGATTAGCCCTGAGCTAACATCTGTTGCCAATCCTCCTCTTTTTTGCTGAGGAAGATTGGCCCTGGGCTAACACCCATGCCCACTCTCCTCTACTTTACATGTGGGACACGTGTCACAGCATGGCTTGATAAGCAGTGTGTAGGTCCACACCCGGGATCCAAATCTGCAAACCCCAGGCTGCCGAAGTGGAGCGTGCAAACTTAACCATTACGCCACCAGGCCAGCTCCTCTAAGATTTTTTTCACTCCCCACCTAAAAACCAATTTTTGTCCCTTTGGGGATGATATCACTCCCATTGGGAATGCATGCTCTAGACTTACAGATTGCCTTCTTGTTCTACAAATGTATCTGGCTTGCCACCATTAGTACCTTTGTTCCTGTTGCTTTCTGCCTGGAATGACCTCTTTTCTGGATATCATCCAGACAGCTATTCATGATGTTTTAGATCCAATTTAATGCTCCTCCAAGAAACCTTTCCTTTCCCTACTTGCAGTCCCAAACTTGCCCTATCCATACCTTTGTCACTAATAACCTTAACATTTCACAATGTTTTCCTGTCTCCTAAGTCACTGAAGAATAGGGACCATGTCCAATTTCTCTCTACCACCGTGGTTTTTAGTATTATCTGTGACATATCATTTGCTAAATGAATGGATAAATTAATGTTATCATCTGAGTGAGGTAACTATACATCTCAATTTAGTCTCTCTTTAACCTGTTATTCTGGCACAAATATTAATAGCACCTCTTTTAATTCTCAAAAATAATTCGGATGGTAAATTATATTGCTACCCTATCTGGGAGGTGGGAAATAATTAAATTATGAGCAAGAGTAGAACATGATCAAATCTGAGTATTTAAAAGATCACCCTAGCAGTAATATGACTTAAACAAAAATTCCAGGGGTAAAATGATAAAAGAGCCTGAACTAGGGTAGTAGAGCAGGGGAGGAAGAGGTAGAGAGATTCAAGACATAAAATCAGCACGATTTAGTGGCCAGTGGATATAAAGAGGAAGACAGCAGGGGGAATCAAGAGTGAAAACACAAATTTCTGTATTAAGCAACTGGGGCAGTCAGTCACCAACAGAACATTAAGAAGGAGGAATGATGATGGCTTCAGTTTAGGACTAGTGATTGAAGAACCTGGAGGACGATTTAGGGGTTAGATATATAGATTTGAAGCACACAAAAGGGGGTAAGATGGACTATATAATCCTAGGTGTCAGCCTATAAAAATTAACTGAAGCCAAGTCGCTGAATGAGACTACCCAGGATGTACAATATCAGCAGTTCTATTCAGTAGAAAATATTATCTTTTTAACATGAGGACTTCACAAAATTATTTCAAAATTTTGTTTTGTTTAACATATTTATCGACCATTTAATATGTGCAAAGCATGGTATTAAGCACTTAAAGAGGGAACTAAACCATGAGAAAGAGATAAGGAGCTCACTCTGAGGTAAAAAAGAAAGGTTATAGAGAAAAAATTGGTGTTGAATATGGACTGAGTTTAGAAACAGCCAAAAATTCAAGGTCTCAGTTTTGACTGTGGCATCTTTAATTTTGGTATAAGGACGCAAAATGAGTACCTTAACAGCTTTTGTTGTCTTAGAGCACTTCGCTTCCCAGAGTATTTAAGTCTAAAATTTTCCATTAAAAAAATCTTTGCAAAGTGGAAAAGGAAATCAGAGAACTAGCTCAGGAAAGACAATGTGCTGTAAAAGCTGGATCTACAAAGTAGGAGAAACGGTCTGAAAAGTAAAAACTGTGTTATAATGCAGTTCTAAATGGCACACTTTATAACACATTTCCACGCTCAGTGTCTGGCTCACTAGGATTATGCTTGAGTTGATAGTTTCACATAAGGATAACAGTTCAAAATAAAGGAACCATTAATTTTGTCCCAAAAACAAACAGAAGAGTTCTTTACTCATTAATTATATGATGCAAACATCAGATTACAAGATTATAAGACACTGATTCTTAACTATTTGTATATTTTTTTCATAACGCTTTGCACCCAGTAGGTATTCAAGGAAAAATAAGCTGAATGAATGAATTTTATCCCTTTCCATTATACTTTATTTGCTTAGCTTCCAGGACACCACCACTCTCGGTTTTTCTTCTACTGCACTGTTTGCTCCTACTCATTCTGCTTTGCTGGTTTCTGCTCTTCTCTCCTGACCTTAAAGAGATCAAGTGCCTCAGGGCACTGTCTTTGGTCCTCTTCTATTTTCACTGTACCCTCACTACCTTGGTAATTTCATCTAGTCTCATGACTTTAAATAATATCTATAAGCTAATGACCATAAAATTTCTATCTCCAGCCCAGCCTTCTCTCTAGAAATATAAATTTGCATATGCAACTCCTTATTCGACATTTCTAATAGACATTTCAAACCTGACATGTTCAAAACTGAATTTCTGATCTCCCCTTCCCCCTCCCCAAACCTAACTCCTCCTGCAGCTTTCCCCATCTCTTTGCTAGCAGCTCAAACTCTCTTCGATGCTAACTTCAGTTATTCAGGCCCCAAATCTTGAAATCTTGCTTGATTCTTCTCTTTCCCTAAAAGCATATATCTAATCCATTAGCAAGACCTTCAAAATATTTCCATAATTGACAGCTTCTCACCACCTGCATTACTATCACTTTAGTTAGCTACAATCATCTCTTCTCAGCTTTAATATGATAATCTCTGATGTTCTTCCTTCTTTCTACCCCTGCTCCCAATCTATTCTCAAACTAGCAAGCAGCCAGAGGCTTCTTTAAAAAGTCAAGTAGAATAATATCATTCCTCTGATTCAAAACCTTTTGGTGGCCCCCTCTTTCACCCAAAATAAAAGTCAAATAATTTACAATGATTTAGAAAGTCCTACATGATATGCTCCATCCTACACCACCATTATCGCCTCTCTGACTTCATTTCTTAATTACTCTTGCCCTTGTTCATTCTCCTCCAGTCACTCAGAGTTTCTTGCTTGCTATTCCTTGAATGCACCAAACATACAATCATATATCCAATAAGGGGTTAATACCCAAAATATAAAGAACTCATACAACTCAACAACAGAAAAAACAACTCGATTAAAAATGGCCAGAGGATATGAACAGACAGTTTTCCAAAGAAGATATACAGATGGCCAACAGGAACATGAAAAGATGTTGAACGTCACTAATTATTAAGGAAATGCAAATCAAAACCACAATGAGATATCACCGCACGTCCATGAGAATGGTTAATATTAATAAGACAAAGAAATAACAAGTGTTGGAGAGGATGTGGAGAAAAAGAGAACCCTTGTACACTGCTGGTGGGAACGTAAATTGGTGCAGCCACTATGGAAAATAGTATGGAGATCTCTCAAAAAATTAAAAATAGAACTACTGTATGATCCAGCTATTCCAATTCTGGGCATTTATCCGAAGAACATAAAAACACTAATTTGAAAAGATATGTGCATCCCTATATTCACTGCAGCATTAATCCCAATAGCCAAGACTTGGAAACAACCTAAGTGCCCATCGATGGATGAATGGATAAAGATGATGTGGTGTGGGTGTGTGTGTGTCTGTGTGTGTGTACATATATATATATATAATGAAATACTACTCAGCCATAAAAAAGATGAAATCCTGCCATTTGCAGCAACATGGATGGACCTTGAGGGTATCATGTTAGCAGAGTAAGTCAGAAGGAGAAAGACAATTACCGTAGGACTTCACTCATGTGAAAGATAAACATACACACATAGATACAGAGAACAGACTGGTGGTTACCAGAGGAGAAGGGGGGTGAGGGGAGGGCGAAAGGAGTAAAGGGGCAAAGGGGCACATGTGTACAGTGACGGATGGCAACTAGACTTTTGGTGAACATGATGCAGTCTACACAGAAGGTGAAATATGATGTACACCTGAAATTTATATATTACAAATCAATGTGACCTCAAAACCTTTTTTTAAAAAAGTCATCTTCTCAACCAGCACAATACTGACCATCTTATTTAAATGGTAACCCAGCCCTCGCCCCTTGCTTCCAATCTCTTT
The DNA here is from genome assembly GCA_031878705.1 of Tapirus indicus. Classification (NCBI taxonomy): domain Eukaryota; kingdom Metazoa; phylum Chordata; class Mammalia; order Perissodactyla; family Tapiridae; genus Tapirus; species Tapirus indicus. The sequence continues at coordinate 48,827,657 of CM062925.1, forward strand.
ATCCTGCCTTTTTTGGGGGGAGCGGGATGAGGAAGATTGGCCCTGAGCTAACATCTGTTGCCAATCTTTCTCTATTTTGTACATGGGATGCCGACACAGCACGGCATGATGAGCGGTGTGTAGGTCCATGCCCGGATCAGAACCCACAAATCCTGGGCCACCGAGGCGGAGCACGTGAACTGAACCACTACACCACCAGACTGGCCTCCTGCCTTTTTTTTTCTTATTAGCAATTATCAGCTAATGTATTGTTACTTGTTTATTTATCTGCCTTCTCCTCTCTCCCTTCTGTTAGAATGTAAGCACCACTAGGGCAGGCCTCTTTTGTTCACTGATACATCCTAGTGCACCAAATAGTGCCTTGAACTGGTAAGCCTACAATAAATTATTGTTGAATGAATATATTTATAACAAATCCTTAAGAGTCCACCAATGTGAGAATTTCATCAAATTATTTATCACAAATAAATCATCACTAGGATTGAGGTTACCACCGCTTTAATCATACTTTTGTGCCCCAAACAAACTCAACACTCATTCAAAAGCACTGCCAATGAATCAAGCAGTTAACACATTATGCTGCTAGATGTCAGGGCTCTAGTCTGTCTACTGTGGGCAGTTGTTTAGCACTCCCTTAAACAATGCTGCTGTTCCAGTAAAACAAGATAAAGTACTCAACACAGCACACACTGGCCAACATAACTTTGGGAACAGTTCAGAAAATTTCCTAAGGCTCAAACATACATCATTTCAAACTAGGTAACTGTTATTAAAGAGAAGTAGGATTTTCCAATTAAAATGTGAATTTATCATAAGTAATATTTAAAAATAAAACCTACATCATACATTGTAAACCTTGTATGATATTTTCTAATGATATAAAAACTGTGGCAGATTCACCTGTTCAAGGTGAATGCTTTCAATTAACTCATAATGACTTCAAGAATCATCATAGGGAAATTAAGACACATGGGATTATAAATGCAGGTCTCAAAAAGAGGACTCTGGAAAGTGGCAGAATTTACCTTGTTTTTATGCAAAGATCAGGATCTCCAAGAACAAAGTATGACCCACCATAGCAATAATTATGGCTTAAATAATGTCATGTCACAAAAGGTCAGCCCAAAGTTACTGAGACCTACTATGTATAACACTATAAATCTGGAAAAAACTCAAAAGTGACTTGGGAAAAATTAACCAAAGCATTTCATTTCATTGATTGCAACTATACACAAGACAATCCAACAACTCATTCACACTTGTTAGTTTTCACTTTTTGGTTTAGGAAACATACCACTTATTATAGGAACTTCTCCAAATGAGAGAAAATCTTACCCCAAATCCGAGCACTCTATAGGGATATGCAAGGTTAAGAAGTTTTAGTTGTGTACCTGAAAACTAGCCTCCAGCTCAAATGAAACCATTAAGCTGATGCCATTACTGCTAACCAATTATAGCAAGTTTTGGAACCAAGCACAAAATACCGTAAAATTTCCCATTGACAGTCTGAAAAAGTACCTCCAGAAGGATCTTTAAATATGCATCATCCTCCACCAGAATTCATCATCCGACTGGATGCAAAGTTTTAAACTTACTTTGGAAACTTTTTTTAGGCAATAGTACAGTGTTTCAGGGACCTTTATAGAGAAGTTATTTTTTAATAACATGGCTATTATAGTTCACTTACAATTTCTACCTCGTTTTTCATAGTCTACCTACCTAGGAGCAATCTCACTCCGAGACTCACATTTTACCCTGAGAAAAGACGATTTACTAACAGTGCTTTCTTATCAAAAACACTAAGAAGTCACCGGCAAGGACGGGTGTGCGGGGAAGGCGGCATCGCGAGCACGAAAGGCGGTCATAACCCCGCCCGCGAGAAAGGCCCGGGTCAAGACCGGAGGACGCAGATAACAGATACCCTGGCAGCAGGTGCGAGCCCCTGGCAAGGGGACAGTCGTCGCAGGTTTCGAACTGACAGGGAGATGCAGTCCGTTGGACACCAGAACGCGCGCGGGGGTCGGCCGGCCTTACCTCGGGGGTCCGCTCGGGCGGCTTCTTCTTAAGCGCCTGCCTAGTGCCAGGGTCCACGGGTGAGTTCATGGCCGCGGCCCTGGCCCCCGTGCTCCCCAGCCTGCTTTTAGCAGCGCACGCGACGGCCCATTCACCCTAGGTCGGGGGTCTGCACCCCCCCCACCCCCGAGAAAGGGAACTCCAAATGGCCGCAGGGTCCGCGCTCGAGCAAACAAGCCTTCGCAACGCCCGCCCAGGGCCTCAGCCCACGCGCGACTGGCCAGAGAGGAGCCCGCGCAGGGGCGGAGGTAGAGCGAATGCGCATGCGCAGCACGCGCGGGCACGCAAATGAGCGCCCAAGGGCGTGACTCCGCGGTGACGTTAAGAACTGGGGCGGAGCAGTTAGGCCTCTGCCAACCCTTCTTCGTGAGATTTAAAGATACATCGCGAGACCTCACCTAAGCCCGTCACGGGAGTTGTGGTTTCGGCCACTCCAGCTTCCGGTGGAGGGGCCGGAAACGCGCTGTGAGAGACTGAGCAAAACTAGCACGTTAGGGCAGAACCTGGAGGAAGGCGTTCTGGGTGGAGAATTCTGTTTTTGCCAAAATCCGGAAGCTCAAAGCGTGGCCAAGCCCGGGGCTGAGTTCCCGCTCTGCAACTCTGACGCCCCTCCCTTGAAGAACGTGCTGAAATCGAAGCCGCCATTCGGCAAACAAGGAAGCTCATGCACCGTTTTCTACGTTTCTTCTAATAAAACCAATCTCTTGTGGAAGAGGCCCACCGAGTACTTGCCCTGTCCAAGACGTACGTCCAGAGATCAGGGCAGAGAACTCAAAGCTTCGCGACCTGTGCCTGCGGCCAGCTCAGCGTTACTGCTGGTTCTCGAAGTCAGGTCTGGACTGCGTTCCCATAACCAATGCCCAGAGCAGCCCTCCCTCCACCCAACCCTTTCTTCAGGCAGCAGGGCTTAGGGTTGCCTGGACTCCAGTGATCACTTTCTAACTACATTTTACATACTAGTCTGTTTCCCAACAGACCGAATCAAGTTAATTTCCATTTACTTACTGATCCCTTCGTTAAAAAAAACAGACCACTCCTCAGGGCAGCCTGACAGCTGCAGAGGCTGTTTTCACAAGATCACTGACAGAATTCCAGAATTCATCGTTCTAGACAGTTCTTTCACGCCTATCTCATTAGTGAATAGATGTGCCGCACCAGACACACAATTCCTTAACTTTGGAGCCACCATAGGCGTATCCTTTCTACTGAATTTTAAGCTCCCTACCGGCGGTGTACCACATCTAGATACATTTTAGGATTTTTCAAAGCAATTAGCATAGTTCACTGAACTCAAAGTGATTTATGGTTATGACGTTATTCACAGCAATTTTTAATGACATAGTAAGGATTAAAACTATATTTTAGAGTAACAAAAGGGATAGAAGAGATAAGGCTGCAACATTTACCGTTTCTGGGACCTGGTTATGATGGCTGATGTTAATGGTTTTGTTTTCCGTTGGTCGTTGGGCTTGCACAAACTTGAAGTTTACAACACAATATTAGCACATTTCGTTTTTGAGTATAGGACAAAAACCTTACCAGGGAAGTTGGGGCTCAGCCATTCTGGAGAAAGTAATTGAGAGATCACAAAGAATTGCATGACCCATTTTTGTTATTTTGTGTGTATAAACATTCTCCCAAAGGTCTGCCTAAGATCACAAAGGTTATCCCTTCCATTCTTTAAGGATCAGTTTCCAAAGCAGTATCAATATTTGGAAAGAGCTTGAACTTTAGGGGCAAACACCTGAATTTGTGTCTTTATTAGGTCTTTCATAGTTAAATGACTTAGGGAAGTTATTTAATATCTCTGAACTTCAGTTTCCTTACCTGTACAATGGGAATAGTAAAGGACTTATAGCTTTGGGATTCTCTGAAGATTACATGAGAACTCATGTAAAGCACTTAAGCTGTTGCCTACACAATGCAAGCACTCTTTATTATTTCTATTACCTTACCTCTGGGAAGTGATTTCTCAAAAGCAGAAATTCAAGTTTGAAGAATTGGATAGGTGTTTTTTTTAAGGCCAACATTTTTTTTTTCATTAATAACTTCAGAAATATTTAAGTATTCATGAAGATGTGGAGCAACAGGAACTCTCACAAACTGCTGGTTAAGTGTAAATTGGGAAACCACTTTGAAAAAAAGAAGTATCTAGTAAAAGCTGAAACTAACATACCCTATCTCAGCAAGTCCACTCACTCCTTGCTATATGTCCTAAAGAATACCCATGTACACCAGAAAAGATGAACAACAATGTTCAGTGTTCGTAGTAGCCAAAAACTGGAAATCACCCAAATGTCCATCAATAATAGAATGGGTAAATTATGGTATATTCATTCAGTGGAATACCAGCTACATATAGCACATGGACGAATCTCCAAAATAATGTTGAGATAAAAAAGGCAAAACAGAAAATATGGAATATAATTACACGAAGTTCAAACACAAGCAAAATTAAAGTGTATCACATAGGGATGCATAAACAGAGGTAAAACTATAAAGAGAAAGCAAGGAAATGATGTTCACAAGTCAGGTTGGTAGTTACAAAAACGAGAAGGGAGAGGATTATGAGCAGGATAGGGCACATGGAGCAGGGAGCTTCTGGATTGCTGAAAATGATTTATTTCTTGACCTAAGTGATGGTTACATTAGTGTATATTTATTTACTTTTCTGTATATATTTCACAAGGAAAAATGAATTTATTGGGCTTTATCATAAGACAACAACAGTGTATTAACAGCCACAGTAACCATACACATCTAAATTTAAGCACATTTTCAAAATCTATCTTTTCCTTTACCATCTTGTATTATGCTCTGGTATGCTGAAAAAAGTGAGGAGACTGAAAGCTGTAATAGTTGTTTTCAGAGAATAGGCAACCTCCAGGATAGGATTCACCAGCATTAGCTTGTAAATCTGAAAGGAAAAAATAATGGTTCTGAATGCAAGTAATTTATTAAATTCTAGGAAAATAAAAATGTGCTTAAACCTTAAAGAAAAGGGCTTAACTCCTTACCCTTATTTTTCTTCATTATACTTACCACAACCTGAAAGCATATTATTTTTGTCTATCTCCTCCACCAGCGGGAAATATGTAAACTCCATGAGAACAGAGAAGAAAGTTTATGTTATTTACTGGTATATCCCTGGCACCCAGACCTGTGCCTAGCACATAACAGGTTCTCAATCAATATTGGCTGAATAAACAAATGAAACTATCTAAGGACTACATAATTAAGAGAGGATTTTGCTGTTAGAATTTAAGTACTTGATTGCTCTTCAATGGCAAAGAAAGATGTCTGGCTAGGAAACTGTTGTATCATGCAAAACTGAATGCTCATTAAGCAAACAATCATATGGCCATCTTTCCAGGATAACAGCAAACCAGTAAGAACCTGGGGGTAAAGAGCACTGGTTTTAATAGTACCTGGAATGAAGTAAGGAATTGAGATATGGAGTAGGCTGGGAGATTGAGTCACTACTAGTAGAAAAATGAGAGCATTTTCTGGCCCAAATCCAGAAGATCAGTTACTATCATTGAATCAGATGTCCAGGACTTAGTATTTTTTAAAAGCTACCTAGGTGTTTCTAATATACAACCAGGTTTGAAAATTAAACTCACTCAGGTTCTGGACTAACCTGACTCATCTTAATTGTAGCCCCTATAACACAGTGAAGGATATTGACTTGTGAGTGCTGGATAAATGTGTGACACAAGAGTGGCATCACAAGTTTCTTGAGGAAATAACAAAATCTTCCTTATATTTACACATTTCAACCATGTGATTCCCCTTGAGACAATTTAGGTAACACTGTATCAATAATCTTAGTGTGAGCACTAAGGTAAATATAAAGACATATTTTTGGACTGTCCTTGTTAAAATAGTCACTTGGAAAGGAAGGAAACCCAAGCCTCTTCAACTTAATACTCTCCTTAGAGTAAATACAGGTTTATCTGTTGGAGGTCTAATCAGACAGTGTTAACCCAGAGAGCTGTCTTCAATCTGATGAAGGGATTGGTCTAGACTTGTACTTTCACCAGAAAGAGAGTCCCTTTTAAAAGAAACGTTGTAGGGGACCAAATCTCCTGGGGAGATGGCGGGGATGGACCTTCTGGGATTGGCGGGGCAGGACCTTCTGACGTGAGAATATGCTTTAAGACCAGAAGTCCCACTGAAGTTCTCCTGAAAAGTGATAGGTGAGAATTTCACATATTCTTTAAAAATCTCTTTTGGATTGCTTGTATTTTCTTTTCTTTAGGGAAAATCTTAAATCTAGAAATCAAATCGTAAATCTAGAGCAAACATGGGCAAGTCCACAGTCTGCACTACAAAGCTAGGACAGGAAACACTACGTTCTCCAACCTCCCCCTTTTCTATCTGCCTAAATTCTTCCCTCTCAGAGTTACAATCTTCCAGCCCACACTGCACCTTCAGCTCAGATTTGGTCCCACTTGGCCATCCCACCCATACCTTCTACATTGGCAAAGACAAAACGAAGAAATTCCAGAAATCTTTACATTTGCCACTATATACTAGTTGGATTCTGGTCTGAGAGACAAAATGGACCCACATAGGAGACTATGACCTCAGATTAAATTCTCTGTATCTCAGTTTCTCATTAGCAAAATCATTCCTCTATGCATCTCAGAAATGTTGCAAGATTTCTCTAAATTTATATGAGGGAACAGCACTGATAAACACAGGCACCAATTACAAACCTCTAAAATACCTGATGGATGCTTCCCAGATACTTCCTCTCTGCTTTAAAACAGTGCACTTATTCTCTTTGGTCAAATGTAAGAGTGATACATGTAAAATGATACGAAAACAGGCACTACAAAAACGCACTGGTCTAATCCTGCTTCCTGGCATAATTCTGTCCAAAACAACTTAGCTTGAATAAGGCAGTGGTTCAAGACTGAACCACTGTTGCAGAGCAGGCACTGAGGATTGATGGAAGAGCTGACCTTCCTACAATGCAGATGAACATGATTGACTTGCTCAGATCCACATGCAAATCAGTGAACAAACCAGGACTAGAACCTAAACGAGCAGCCCAATTTTTTGTTTAATTGTAAAGTTAACAGTAATTTGTACTGGATATGGTGTTCTTAACAGGTTTACATGGCTTCTTCTAGGTTTCTTTTTGTTTTTTTGTGAGGATGATTAGCCCTGAGCTAATATCCATTGCCAATCCTCCTCTTCTTGCCGAGGAAGATTGGCCCTGGGCTAACATCCGTGCCCACCTACCTCTACTTTTTTATATGGGACACTGCCAAAGCATGGCTTGACAAGCAGCGCGTCGGTTCGCGCCCAGGATCTGAACCTGCGAACCCTGGGCTGCCAAAGTGGAGCGTGCGAACTTACCACTACGCCACCATGCTGGCCCCATCTTCTAGGTTTTAAATAATTTTCAGTTTGTTTTCATAAAAGCAATGAAAGAAATTTTCAATTTGTTATCGTGAAGATTAGGTCAAATACAAGAATATACCAATATTTTCTTGTTACTATATTTTCATTCTTAAGAATATATGTTAAATTCTCCCAGTGTGGGGGCCAGGACAGACTACCTACCTAGTGACAGTAGTAGCCAAAAATTATTCGGCACTTGGGGTTAGCCATGCACTAAGATAGATTCTTGACATTCATTGTTTCACTTGAGTCTCATAACCACCTCATCAAGTAGATTCTACTAAATTACCAATACAGAAAATTAGGATTAGAGAAGGACATTGTGAACAAGGTCACATGCATACAAGTGTCACACTTGGGAAAAGAATCCAGGTGCGCTGACACCAGAGTCCATGACATTACATATACCTTATTAACACATGAAAGAAAGACCAACATCATCCATCAAATTGACATGTGTATTTATTGCACAAATTTCCCCTAGAACTGGGGGGTTATTATAATACAGGTGTACATCTGAGAAATGTATACATAACAGGAACTATGTACATTTTACATATCCCAGCATCTAATAACTTAGAGAAAGCAGAACAATCTCATAAAGACATCTACCAGAAGTAGGCAATGTGTAAAGTCTGTTTGTTTAAAGTGATCGTCCCCAGTGTATGCCAATTGCAACATAAAGAAATTTGTGCTAGTATGTTTATTGCACTTAACATTTTCAAACTCAAAATTAAGACATATTAATAAAAGCCAGGAATATTTAAAATCAAACCAATTAGTTTATATACAAGGAAAAATTAGTTTTAAATCTATAATGTAAAAGATCCCTTTTTCATTTCCTGTTGCAACAAACAGGTTTTTTTCATATGTAACACAAATCTGTCTGTACCACAAGAAGTTGAAAAAATTATTTCAAAAGGCCAAAACTCTTTTCACATTCATTATAATGACCACACTTTAAAGAAGTAGCAGCTCATTCCTTGGGCTTTGTGTAAGGAAACAATGACTATGATGAAGGTAGTAGAAATTACAGAAGGGTTCAGAATTTAAAAACTCAGGAATCCTATAAGGATTAATGATTCTATAAGAAACTATAGGCCTTTTCCTTCCGAGCAAAGCTTAGTTTTAAGAATAACAGTAGCATGAGCCTCTATTTATTGAAGACTAGCTTCCCTAAATGATAATTTATTAGAGATTTCAATTAGATAGGACTGTGAAGAGTTTGACGATTAATTCAAAAAGAAAACGCAAAAAAAGACATTACGTACCTGCTACATATCATTCTGAACTACAATCAAAAAATAATGTACACTGGCCTACATATGAACTTTTCTATATTTTGAATTCTGCCAAAGAGATTGATTCACAGAATTCCAAACAACAAAAGAGAGAAGAATTTCGTTAATGAATGGAATAAGAAAATTAAGCCAAAGAAAATATATCCAAAAACACTCAAGTCATCCATGGGAGACTCAGGTACTAATTGGGACCAGCTGATAGGACACAGGGGGCCAAACTGATTGCAGGCACACCAATTTCAGCTTTACATTCCATTAAAACAACCATTTCTTTTTTGTCTAGTTGGAGATTTCTTGAATACATAAACAGCAAGGCAAAATGTGACCCAATGCTATAAATTCAAGGTCAAAGACTAAACAAACCACAGAAATCTTCCCTTAATTAAGTTTAAACAGCAAGAATGGATGTATTATACAGTAAATGTATTTAGTAACAGAATAAGCAAGTGATTTTCTTTATTAAAAGCTGATCAATTCATTATAATGAAAATAGTCCATGAAAGCAGAAACCAACTTCACTTCCAGCACTAAAAGTATTTTAGATCAGAAGAATAAACCATAACGCAGTATTCAAGTAAACTGAGGTAGTAGAGCATATTGAAAACTTTATCTACCCGTCTTTCTATTTACATTACTTACAAGAGTTTGGTTCCATATTAGCCTTTCTCACAAGCAACACTCTACAGTATATACAAAAACAATAATCTTTGAAAAAAATTAGTTTTGGAAAGGAGGGGCTAATAGAGAAAAGAGAATAATTTTAAGAGTTAATGAGTTTTATTAGTGTAAATTGAATATTATGAAGCAATGAAACAAATATTCAGTTCCTATGGGTTCAAGAGGGGCTGATACCGAAAGCAAGGGCCTCGGCTACCTGAGCACTTTAAAGAAAATAGTATTATTTTTGCCAACGCTTTGGTGCAATTTTTAATCCTAATTTTCATTTATTAAATTAGATGTAAATATGTAAATATTAACATTTATAAGAATTAGCTTATACTTATAAACAAAACAAATGGTATAAAGTAGTATTGTTATTTTGGGAACCTACATTCCTCATCCTTAAAAAAAGATTGGCTTTACCTATATTTTAGGGTGTGTGAAACAGAAAAATCACCAGTAAGTAACATTTCAACATTTTATACAATTAATACTAGTTGAAAAAAATTTTTTTAAAAGGCATGTTTACCAATCTTGTATTTCTACGTCTGCTTTTTTTAAAAAAATAGATACATATGTACACTTGGGTGGATAACATAACATACATTTACACTCATTGTTCTGAGTTTATCATAATTACTAGGCTGTTTAAAATACTTTGAGAAATACCCAGAAATTAGCTATTCTGAATTGAAAAACAAAACAACAAACAGTCAAGGTTTTATAGATCTCTGAACCTTAGAAATAAAGGATTAAAACTAATGAAATGACTATTTCTGAGCCATTTAATCATGAGACATCTGTTGCTACTATGAGTTGTGGCAACATCATAGTGATCATATGAAATTCCTCAATGTTATTCATTTTTTAGAAATTTCTAAGTTACACTTTGGCTTTTTCAAATGCTTTCCCTCAAATTTATTTATGCTGTTTTAGTTTCACTTGGTTAAAAATCTCCCACCACCCAAAAGTCCAGTCAAAGGGAAAAAGTCATCCAATGATCCCATAATATGCACTACACTGCAGGATACTCAGGTGACTGACTCATTCAGATGGAAGTCTAACATGGAAAAAAAATTGTCAAAAATGCACGTTTTGTCTACTTCCTTGGTTTCTACTTAACTTTCCACCAAAGTTAATTTCTAACAACCTTTATGTTAAAGGAGTATCTGAGCAACATATGGAGAGTGAGTGCTTGCTACAGCAGCCAGAAGAGGAAGATCACTGGATTCAATCCTGAAATAAAGAAAAAAAAAAAATCTCAGTTTAGACTGTACTGAGGACAGGTGTCCCACAGGCAAAGACTGCTACCTGTAAAGTCACCATACCTCAGCAATCAAGGACCTAGACCACCCTGGCCAAAAGAAATAATGAAAGTTAGAAATTTTTCATTAAGTAAAAACCAGAACCAAAGATTTTTAAAAAAGAAAGCCTCTGAAACCCAATGGTAACAAAGTCATGGATGTAAGAAAGCATCTCACTGATCTGCTGATGGACCATGCATCAGGGCAAGGGACAAATGTCTAAGAAATACAATATGTATACTAATAGAATAATAGTGTACACCCATATTGTTTTGAATACAAACGTTTCTATATAATAAGATGTACTGGAAAGAAGTAATAAAAGCTTCTTAAAAATACATCCAACCACAAATAATTTATAGGAAAAGAAAAATGGCCAATAACAGAAAAAGTTATGCAGACTCACTCATGATTAGAGAATAAATTTTCATAAAATAAGATTCCACTTTTCAGCTAATAGCTTGGCAAAGATTAAAAAGTTTGACAATAGCCAGTAGTAGGAATACTGAGCTTCCTGCTGTTTGTGAGAATTTATTCTGGTACTTTTGAGATAGTATTTACTATTAACTATCAAAATAAATACCAGTATCTATCAAAAATTTAAAGGGCCAGCCCAGTGGTGTAGTGGTTAAGTTCACGCACTCTACTTTGGTGGGCTGGGGTTCACAGGTTTGGATCCTGGGCGCAGACCTAAACACTGTTCATCAAGCCATACTGTGGTGGCATCCTACATACAAAACAGAGGAAGACTGGCACAGAGGTTAGCCCAGTGACAATCTTCCTCAAGCAAAAAGAGAAAGATTGGCAACAGACGTTAGCTCAGGGCCAATCTTCCTCAACAACAACAAAAAAATTTAATACACATGCCCTTTAACCAAAAATGCTACTTCAAAGAATTTATTCTACAAACTTCAAAGATTTATATTCATTCCACCATTAGTTTGTAATAGCAAAAAACTGAAAATAATCTAAATTCCACCATATAACGGAATGCTATATAGCCATTAAAAATAATGAGACAGATCAGTACGTGCTCATATGAACAATCACTCAAGCTATATTAAAAGGCAAGTTGCACAATGATATATAGAGTATAAACCAATTTATATTTTTTATCTTATGCATTACAAAATTCTCTAAGAAGAAACAACCCATTAATTGTTTCCAATCTGGATGATAAGGAATAACATTAATGCAAGAATTTAATTTGGTTTCTGACATACAGTAGCTACTCGCTGATGTTGGCTCTTTCTCCCTTCATAAAGGCTGAACTAGACAAACGTTTTAGCTTGTTTTAATTTATTCAACTAGCATTTCAAGAGTTAATTCACACACACACACACACACACACACACACAAAGTGGCCACAGAACATATGGAAAATGACCACAGAATATAATGAAAAGTGCTATGCAATGCCTCCCACCAACTTCCTACGTCTCCTTCAGTTAGCATTTTAGATAACTGTCTTCTTCCCAGGAATAACTGTGGAGTAGACAGACATAATATACAGGTAATGGGGAAGGAGTAGTATATAATGTACTAACATTCACAGAGTGCTGTTACTTCAATCAGCTCATCTTAATGGCAGTGCAGATGCTGGGAATGATGAGTTTACAACATATTTAATAAAGAAAAATGAGTCTTTACTTATTTTTTTTAAGACAAAAATTTAGATTTTCATTTTTATTTGATTATATTCTCAACTTACTGTAATGGCACAAGGGACAATGCCTTTCAGATTAGTGGAAGACAGGGACCTGCTTTTAAATGGTATAGAGCAACCCAACTGATAACAGTGTCCAACTTCTAACAGGAAAAGACACTTAAAAGGACAAAAGGCAATTCTGAGGAAGATTCCTTGCTGAAAGACAGTGCAATGAGACAGAAAAGCCAGAAAAGAAACCACGAACATACCCTAGAACGACTCCCAGCTCCTTGACATGAACACGCATCTGCCCCCTCAGGTACTCAGACAGCATTTTGCTCTTGAAGTATAGCTCCTGTAACCGGTCTTCAAGATGCATTACACACTGCAGCCAAGAGGGAACCAAGAATCAAGTCAGAAAATGATTTCCAACTCCAAGCGATGGCAAATTCCGAAGCATCATGTGTTTGACAACTCAATTTAGTTATTCCCACATAAACCAAAATTTGGAGCACATTTTTAAAGCATGTCATTCTAGCTAAAGAAGTGTAAACCTTTTTCTAGCTCATATCAAAGATATAGATTCTACAGAGTTTGGGGGTTTTTTAAAATGTGGTAAATTACACATAATATAAAATTTGCCATTTTAACCATTTTTAAGTGTACAATTGAGAGTTATTAAGCACATTCAAAATGTTGTGCAACTATTGCCACTATTCATTTCCAGAACTTCAAAAATAAGGTGTTATTCCAAATTTGATAAATTTAACATTCTCATAAATCAATACATTTCAAATGTATTTACACAGAAAAGGATGTATTCTCCTGTGGAGAGTAAAAGAAAAAAAGTGTGCAATAGCTCAGAGAATGCTCTGTGGTCCTTACTAGAAGAGAGATGTTCCTAAACTGGAACATTAAAAACTAAAACACATATACTTTGTTTGTTGTCAATTAACTTCCTCAATTTACTAAAATATGTGATTTTCCATGTGAACTGATGCTACATGTATATGTTTGAGGAAAAAATATGAGTTTCAGATATTAAAACACTAAATTCTTTCAGAGTATTCCTTTCCAATGAAAATCAGCTATTAAAGCTCCTAATAAAAACCAAATTTCTTCTTGGAAAAACACAACTGAATGGATTTCTTGGCACATTCATTGTTTTGTGGTGTATATTTTTTCCATAATGTTCAATTAGGCTGAAAAATGGCTTGAGTGAAGAAGAAAATGTTTATAGAATATATGTATATAATAAAATTCATATATACATAATACAATTTACCATATTACCCATTTTAAAATATACAATTCAGTGGCATTAAGTACATTCACAATGTTGTGCTACCATCATCACTATCCATTTCTAGAACTTTTTTTCATTATCTCAAACAGAAACTCTGTACCCATTATACAATAACTCTTCATTCCTTCCTTTCTCCCAGCCCCTGGTAACTTCTACCTACTTTCTATCTCTATGAATTTACTTATTCTAGATACCTCGTATAAGTGGAATCATACAATATTTGTCCTTTTGTGTTTTGCTTATTTCACTTAGCATAATGTTTTCAAGGTTAATCCATGTTGTAGCATGTATCAGAATTGCAGTCCTTTTTATGGCTGAAATATTCCATTCTATGTATTATACCACATTTGTTTATCTATTCATTTGTTGATGGAAATGAGTTGTTTCCAACTTTTGGTTACTGCAAATAAAGCTGCTATGAACATGATGGTACAACTGTCTGAGTCCCTGCTTTCAACTGTTTTGAGCATAAACCTAGAAGCAGAATTGCTGGATCACATGACAATACAATTTTAAACTTTTTGAGGAACTGCCAAACTGTTCTCCAAAGCGGCTGCACCATTTTAAATTCCCACCTGCAATGCACAGGAGTTCCAATTTCTCCACATCCTGGCCAATGCTTATTTTTGGTGTTTTTGATCACAGCCATCTTTATGGGTATGAAGTGGTAATCTTATTGTGGTTTTCATTTGCATTTTCCTAATGACTAATAATGTTGAACATCTTTTCATGTGCTTATTGGCCACTTACACATCTTCTTTAAAGCAATGTGTATTCAAGTCTTTTGTCCATTTTTTGAGTTGTTATTGAGTTCCTATATACTCTGGATATCAATCTTTTTTCAGATATATGATTTGCAAATAGTCTCCTATTGTATGGATTGTCTTTTCACTCTGTTGACAGTGTCCTTTGATGCACAAAAGTTTTTAATTTGATGAAGTCCAATTATCTAATATTTACTTTTGTTTTTTTACCTATGCTTTTTTTGGTGTCAAATCTAAGAAATTACTGCCAAATCTAATGTGATGAAGATTGTCGCCTATGTCTTCTTCAAACAGTTTTATAGTTTTAGCACTTAAGTTTAGGTTTGTTTAAATTTAGATTTAAGTTTGAGTTCATTTCTGTGTATGGCGTAAGGTAAGGGTTCAAATTAATTCTTTTGCATGTGTGTATCCAGTTTTCTCAGCATGATTTGTTGAAAAGACTCCTTTCTCCTTTGAATGGTCTTGGCTCCCTTGTTGAAAACCAATTGACATATATGTGAGGGTTTCTTTTGGGGCTCTTTTTTATATATTATTGGTCTATATGTTTGCCCTTATGCCAGAACCACACTGCTTTGATTACTGTCACAAGTGTGAGTCCTCCAACTTTGTCATTCCTTTTTCAAGACTGTTTTGGCTCTTCAGGGTCCCTTAAGATGCCACACAAATTTGAGGATAGGCCTATTTCTTAAAAAAAAAAAAAAAAAGTCATTGTGATTTTTGATAGGGATTACATTGAATTTGGGTAGTACTGTCATCTTAATACTAAGTCTTCCAATCCATGAACATGAGATGTCTTTCCATTTATTTATGTCTCCTTTAATTTCTTTCAGCTATTTTCTATAGTTTTCAGTGTACAAGCCTTTTGCCTCCTTGGTTAAATTTATTCCTAAAGTAATTTATTCTTTTGATGCTGTTGTAAGTGCTTTCTTAATTGAATGTTCGTTGCTAGTGTATGTAAATGCAACTATCTTTGCATGCTGATTTTCTATCTTGCAACTCTGCTGAATTTGTTTATTAGCTTTATCAGTTTTTCTGTGGAATCAAGTTTTCTACATATAAGATCATGCCATCTGCAAACAGAGGGAATTTTACTTCTTTCTTCCAATTTGGATGCCTTTGGGGTTTTTTTCTTGCCTAACTGCTCTGGCTAGGACTTTCTGGTACCATGATGAATAGAAGTGGTAAAAGTGGGCATTCATGTCTTATCCCTGAACTTTAAGTCTTTCACCATTGAGTATAATATTAGCTGTGGGTTTGTCATATATGGCCTCTATTATGTTGATCTATAGAAGTTTTTAACTATGTGATTTACAGAAGTTTTTAACTATGCTATATTATATTTCGTCTAACCAGAAAAAGAAAGACTTTGAAAGTTGTAAATCATGTCTTCGGTAAGAGGTGAACAGTATTATGAAGAGGGATCATTCAAAGTCCTGATATGACAATGAGGGTCTAGAATGCACTGGCATTCTCCACGAAGCTTGGGGACGTTGTATGTTCACACCTTACATGATACTGATTGGGCACTAAAGTCTGGCTGCTGAAATCACACAATATATAGACATGCACACATCTCCTGTCTTAGTCAGCTTGGGCTGCCATAACAAAATACCACAGACGTGGTGGCTTAAACAACAGAGAATTATTGTTTCACAGATCTGGAAGCTGTAAGTCTGAGATCAGGGTGCCAGCATGGTCAGGTTCTGGTGAGATTTCTCTTCCTGGCTGGCAGAAGGCTGCCTTCTTGCTGCATCTCACGTGGTGGAGATAGTGCAATCTCTCTTCTTCGTGTTCTTCTTCTACGGCCACTAATCCACCACGAGGGCCCTACTCTCACGACCTAGTCTAATCCTATTTACTTCCAAAAGGCCCATCTCCAAACACCATAACACTGGGGGTTAGGGCTTCAACATACGGATTTTAGGGGAATATAAACATTCAGTCCATAACACCTTCTTTCAGGAAAACAATGATGAAGCTAACAGTAGTATTCAATGTAGGCATATAGTAGATAGAGTTAGTCACCTATTAGAGTGCTCAAAGTAATTTAAGCCTTACACATACTTACAAAATTTGGAGACAAGTTATGTTTATAAAGCTGAAGAGTGGAATGAAGCAGGTTGGAAACAAGGCTGGAAACCAATACTTCCTTTCCCAATTTATTATCTGTCATTCGTCTCTGGCTACTGGCCACTTGAACAGTCCATTTATCCATATCTGCTATAATACAGACAGCTTCTGCTATCGGTTCATCTAACACTGGATGCTGGAAAGAAAAGAATAATTCATCTTATGATAAGCAAATGAAGTTTTCAGAGATAATGTTAATGGAATGAGGCAATGAAGAGATACCAAACAGAAACAGAATAAAAGAATATTAATTCTGACAGCTACTGTGAAAGAATCCTTGACAGTGGAGAATGGAATAGGTAATTAACTCAATAACAAATATCCTGAAATATCTTACAGAAATCATCATAGGTGGAGATTTGTTACCAGAACTTTGTATTCCTTAATCCAGAATTTAACTTTCACTAGTCTTTTGATCATTCATTCATTTGATGAATTTACTGAGTGCCAACTATGTGCTAGGCAATAGGAAGAAAATGTTTTTCACCTTGAAAGAGCTAAACATTTTAAAAATAGGACAGGAATTCATATGAATCAGTCAACAATACGGTTTTGTGCTAATTATCCCAACCTGTCAGGCATTAATCTGTTTGAGCACCTCAGGGGTTATCCCTTGATTACATGAATTACGTTGCTGCTTATGTGTGCTAGGTTTTTCTGTTTTACCAAGATGTATATCTACAGTATGGATATAGCAGTTAAAAAGAAAAATCTACACGTACTAACATGACTCTCCAAGACACATGGTTAAATGGGGAAAAAAGGTCACTATACACACAGACACATTATATCCCAGTTACGTTTTTAAAAATTCAGATCTATATCTAAATGAAAATGTATAGAAAATACTTAAACTCTTTATCATGAAGATCTCTGTGAAGAAGTATGCAATATTAACAGTATGAAGAAAGATTTCTACTTTTTGCTTTGTATGTCTTTATATTGTCTGAATTTCTATCACAGCATTTACCTAAATGACACATTTATAATTAGAAAATTTAAAGCATAGTGAAAAATATTTTTAACTCACATACACTGATAAAAGGACCACAGGCAAGTGGCTGTGCCCTTGGTTTCCCATAGTTTACACACAACAACCAATACTGAGAATTAAATACATAGCACCACTATCAAAAAGAGATGATGGCTCTACAATGTTCAAATACTTCAACATCTTTCGGTATTTGGAAACACAAGGATTTCTTCACCACTGGCCATATGGAATAGCAGCAATAAGACTGAGATAAAAACTACAATTTGAAATACTTGAACACAATGGCCTTTTTCCTTTTGTACTTTTACTGTTACGACAATTTCATAGCTAAAAATGTAAATTTGCTTCTGGATAAACTCAGGTTTGGTATCCCCAAAGGATATCCATTTGCCCAGTTAATGAACAACCACTTTGAATAAAGCTTTTTGCTAAATGCTAAGGAAACAAAGATAAACAAACTCACATTCTTGTGAGGAAGAAATAAATAAATACACCTATAAAAAGATGTATGGGGGCTGGCCTGGTGGCATAGTAGTTAAGTTTGCGCAATCCGCTTTGGTGGCCCGAGTTTCACAGGTCTGGATTCTGGGTGCAGACCAACGTACCGCTTGTCAAGTCACGCTGAGGCGGCGTCCCATATAAAATAGAGGAAGATGGGCACGGATGTTAGCCCAGGGCCAGTCTTCCTCAGCAAAAAGATGAGGATTGGCAGAGGACGTTAGCTCAGGTCTAATCTTCCTCAAAAAAAAAAAAGTATGCATAATGGACAAAATAGGAACCAAGTGTTGGGGTAGCAGAGGAGGGCAACAGTGAGTTCTGTGTGACTGGGAGTTTTACAGTGGAAGAGACATAGGGATATGACGTTGAAGTATGGATAGGATTACTGGTGAAAAATGGAGAGAAATATGGATACTTGTGTAAGAGGGAATATCACGAGAAGACTCAGAGACAGAAGTAGGTGCATGTGAACTGAATTTGTGAAAAAATGATAACTGAGAAGTGGGGAAGAAGAAAATGGCAAAGAAAACGCCTGGAAAGATACACTGTGAAGACTTTCCATGGAACTCTAAACTTATTTTTGTTTTTATAAAATTTATTCAACTCTTACCAAGGATGTAACATTTTCCTATTCATCAACTAAATTACTGAAATATAATTTTGGAAATGGTAAAAAACATAATAGTAAACATCTATTTTAATGTAAGTATCTCTGTGGTTATAAAAGAGAAATAAGACAGGGGGTATGAGCAAACAACCAAAGTGGAATAATAAACTGTTAAAGGTAGATACTACTTTCAAAAGCAGTGGGTATCTTTAGGAGATGAGAATTATGAAGGGGGTCCATCCTCACAAGGAAATGCCTAAACAGTTAACGGGGAAATGGCTATGAAATATACCTTGTTTAAAGGGTTACAAACCACTTTAGAAATTAACTTTAAAGCTCCTCAATCAAAAGGCATGTGGCTAAGATTTTAAAAGGTTTATCAAAGCAAAAATCTATAAAAGCTATTTTTTGGTAAGGAAAAGGATAATGGTCCCAAGTCAACAGTCTCCCAAGAGAGAAGGGCCTAAATTCCAAGTTTGCAATCAGAAATAATTCAAATAAAACTCACTTTAGGAGTTGTTAAAAAACAACATGGCTCGGGAGCAGTAGCAGTCACTCATTCTGAAAGTGCTTCTTTTCACTCAATGGATTGTCATATGCAACATCCTAATCTGACAAAATTTCAACGTAAACAACCTTAGCCCTTCCCTTCACCTTGAACTTCTGGAAAAGACAGTCTACACCCAATGGCAATATATTCTCAACTGAGACCTTGTAGTAGCCTCCTCCATAATCTTTACTAAGCCTGTACTAAGCTTCAGAGACTTCCAAGTCACAAAATGGGAAGTGTATGTATGTGAGAGAGAAGTAGTGAATCTAAAGCTTTATTTTTCTTAAACTCTCTTCTGAAAGTTTCATGATGTCTACAATACAAATTCATTTACGATCTTACCCTCCATTTTACTCTCCCAGGAGTTTCTAGAATCTCAACACATAAACTCCCAAATCTTCAAGTGTCTTTCTCCTATATGTCCACCCTGTTACAAAACCTGATTTTTCAGCTGCCTGCTAGGTGTTCAAACGTGGTCTTGCAAATTGCACTCAAACTCAAAATCTACCAAATCAACTTCAGTGTACTTTCCTCAAAACCAGCCAGTTTTCTTCAATTATCTTCAAAAACAAAAATGAAAACCTCAATATTATAGAGGGAACAGAAACACTGCAAATTGCTGTTCAGACTGACATTGCCTTTTGAGGAAAAAACTAACCAACGTACATCAAGAACATGAAAATAGTCCTAACCTTAAAAATTGGCCAGTAACTTCATTTCTGGGAATCTAGCCTAAACAAACAATCTTAAATTCATAAAACATAACAACAGTATCAATGTTATCTGTAACAGTAAAAGGAAGAAAACTCTTTTAAAAGATGATCAATAGCAAAAAAGAGAACTCAGAAATAAACCCATGCATGAAAGCTCAATTAATTTACAACGAAGGAGTCAAGAACATACAATGGAGAAAGGATAGTCTCTCCAATAGATGGTGTTGAAAAAATTGGACAGCCACATGCAAAAGAATGAAACTGGATCCCTATCTCACACCACAAACAAAAATCAACTCAAACTGTATTGAAGACTTGAACATAAGACCTGAAACCATAAAACTCCTAGAAGAAAATATAAGGAGTAAGCTCCTTGTCATAAGTCTTGGCAATGATTTTTTGGATTTGATGCCAAAAGCAAAGGCAATAAAAGCAAATTAAATTAAAAAGCTTCTGAACAGCAAAGGAAACCATCAGCAAAATGAAAAGGCAGCCTACAGAATGGGAGAAAATATTTGCAAAACATAGATCTGATAAGGGATTAATATCCAAAATATATAAGGATATTATATCCAAAATATAAAATTTGGATATAATATACAAAATATACAACTCAACAGCAAAAAAACCCAAACAATCCAATTAAAAAATGGGCAGAGGAACTGAACAGACATTTTTCCAAAGAAGACATACAAATAGGTATATGAAAAGGTGCTCAATATCACTAATCATCAGGCAAATGTAAATCAAACTACAATGAAATACTACTTCACACTTGTCAGAATGCCTATTATCAAAAACATAAGAAATCACAAGTGTTGGTGAGGGTGCGGAGAAAAGAGAACCTTGGTGCACTGTTGGTGGGAATGTAAACTAATGCAGCCACTATGGAAAACAGTATGGAGGTTCCTCCAAAAATTAAAAATAGAACTACCATATGATCCAGCAACTCCACTTCTGGAGTTGGGCTGCCATAACATATCAAAGAGATACCTGCATTCCCATGGTTCACCGCAGCATTATTCACAGTAGTCAAGATATGGAAACAACCTAAATGTCCATCAACGGATGAAAGAAGATGTGACACAAACACACACGAATATTATCCAGCCACGAGAAAGAAGGAAATCTTGCCGAATGCAACAACATGGATGGACCTTAAGGGCATTACGCTGAGTGAAATAAGTCAGAGAAATACAAATACTGTATGACCTCACTTATATGTGGAATCTAAAAAAAACCAAACTTACAGAAACAGAGAACAGATTGGTGGTTGACAGAGATGGGGAAATAGGTGAAGGTGGTCAAAAGGTACAAACTTCCAGATATAGGATAAATAAGTTTTGGAAATGTAAGGTACAGCATGGAGACTATAATTAACAACACTGTATTATATGTTTGGAAGTTGCTAGGAGAGGGGATCTTAAAAGTTCCCATCACAAGAAAAACATCTGTAACTATGTGAGGCGATAGATGTTAACTAAACTTATTGTGGTAATCATTTTGCAATACAGTAGTCCTCCCTTACCTGTGGTTTCCCTTTCCACAGTTTCATTTACCTGTGATCAACCTCAGCTGGAATATATTAAATGGAAAATTCCAGAAATAAACAATACATAAGTTTTAAGTTGCAGGCTCTTCTGACTAGTGTGATGAAATTTAGCGCTATCCTGCTCCGTCCTGGGTGGGATGTGTATCATCCCTTTGTCCAGTAGATCTATGCTGTATACACTACCCACCTGTTAGTCTTTTAGTAGCTGTTTTGGTTATCACATCAACTATCGTGGTATTGCAAGTGCTTATGTTCAAATAACCCTTATTTTACTTAATAATGGCCCCAAAGCACAAGAATAGTGATGCTGGCAATTTGGATACGCCAAGATAAGCCCTAAAGTGCTTCCTTTAAGTGAAAAGGTAAAAGTTCTCAAATTAATAAGGACAGAAAAAATCGTACGCTGAGGTTGCTAAGATCTATGATAACTTTTATTACAGTACAGCCATGCGTCGCTTAACAACAGGGATACATTCTGAGAAACGTGTCATTAGGTGATTTCATTGTTGTGTGAACATCATAGAGTGTACTTACACAAACCTAGATGGTATAGTCTACTACATACCTAGGCTATATGGTACTAATCTTATGGGACCACTGTCATATATACAGTCTGTCACTGACTGAAACGTCATTATGCAGTAAGATTGTATACCGTTATAACTGTTCTATTTTATTAGTAGTTATTGTTAATCTCTTCCTGTGCCTAATTTATAAACTTTATCATAAGTATGTATGTATAGGAAAAAAAACACAGAATATATAGGATTTGGTACTATCTGCAGTTTCAGGCATCCAGTGGGAGTCTTGGAACATATCCTCTGCGGATAAGTAGGGACTACTGTATACACATAGCAAATCATTATGTTGTACACTTTAAACGAATACTATGTTACATGTCAATTATACATCAATAAAACTGGAAAAATAAATAAAAGTTGAGCAATAGGAGAATGGTGAGCAAAACCATATGACAAAACCATGAAATAATCAATAAACATTAAAAACAATGTTCACAAAGTATGTTAATAATATGGGCAAATTCTCTTATATCAACTGTTAAGTGACAAAAGAAGAATTCAAAACAGTAAACATAATACCATATATAGTGTGTATATACACACACAGATACATTTTTTATATCTACTATACAAATATATAAAATGTGTATGTGTGTATATATATAAAAATGTAAATTTCAATGTTAATATATAGTAACGAAATTATGGCAAATCTAAATAAAAAATTTTTTCAAGAAAACTTAAAATTATATATACGTATAAATATGTATACAGTACATATAAAAATACGTGTGTGTATATTAAGAATATATATATATATAGAAAAGGCCTCAATTTTATTAATATATACATATGTGGTGTGTATACACACTCATCTACATCCATACAGAATAATAATGATGATAAGAAGATACAAGGCACAGAATGCCTAAAATATATATAAAACACCATACAGTATAACTCTGGTATACAAACATTAGTTATCATTTCATTATAGCCAAGGAAACTGAGGCTCTATCAGATTAAATATCTTGTCTTAGGATATACAGGTAGTAAGTGGCCAAGTCTGGGTTTTATCAGACACCATGTACTGCATCATGACTAGAAGTTGTTTTTATATTAAGACTGGCTGCCACTGAATGGTAGAGTTAGGAAAATTTTGTTTAGTTTTCTACAAATTTCAACATTTTATATAATGAATATATATTGATCTGGGTGCAAGAAAAATGAGACTTTCTTAGAAACTGGGGAGAAAAAGAAAAGACACTCCACTAACATAGTTCAGAAGAATAAGACTGTATCTTTTAAAAAAAAGTACTATCCTCAGTATTTATGTATTAAAAGGTTCCTACATGTTTTTCCATGTAGGCACATAAAAAATAGTTCTCATGTTAAACATAATGATGATAAATTTGAAGTACACAATAACTGAAACCATTAAAAATAAACCTTGTACACAAATAAGAAAAAGTGACGGATAAAAAATTCAACAACCTGTCAGTGCTGAGATCAAGGTTGGTATTTTACTTTTCATTTTTTCAAAATTTTCTGTAATATTCTTTGATAATAAAATATCTTACATAATTAAATGGAAAAACTAGAAACCCAGTTACTAAAACAGAGGGCAGAAGACAAAAAAGCCCCCTTTTTTTTTTACCATAGTGAAAAGAACAATAAAAGCTTTATAATGCTAATTATGCTGCTTATATTTGTATTAACCTTTGTTCATCTGTTTTAGAGACAGTATGGCACAGAAGCTTAAGAGCATAGCTTAAGAATAGGTAGATCAGGACTGATTTCTAGCTCTGCCATTCCCTATCTATGTAACTTAAAAATCTCTGTGCTATACCTGAAATACAGGGATGAAAAGAATAAGTGCCTCAAAGGATTATCATATTAAGTGAGGTATTACATTTAAGTGTCTGGCACATAGTAAGGCCACAAGAGGAGACAGTAACCCCTTCCAATCCAAAACTTTCAGAGAGAACACAATGTGAAGTAATGGGTACAGATGGAGGAAGTAAAGAGACTGAGTGACTAAGATTAGATGCAAAGAAAGACAAGAGGACACACAGAGCATGAAAAGGACTCACAAGAGATTTCCTAACCAAGTAATTCAACAAATACTAACTGACCACTATGTGAGGCACTGGGAGGACAGAATTGAAAAAAATAAAAATGGTTCCTTCACCTTGAAGGACAAATACCATCAACTGATATAAATTCTTTCCTCTGAAGCATTCAATTACTTATTAGTATCCTCCTCAGGCATTTATTTTTTTACATGTCATACATTTATTCATATATTTGCCTTATTTTCTCCATTACTAAATAAATAACTTGAGGTTAGAAACTATTTCTTTTTCATCTATATATCCCTTGGAATATTAGCAATATGTTCAGAACATAGTTTCTCAGTAAATATTTATCTGATTGGTGTTAAAAGGTTGAGCAAAACAGCTTTTGAATATAAAGAACGTGAGTTTTGATGTTTTCTTTACAAACTTTGTTTTTCTCTAAATTTGCCATAATTTCTCTACTATATAATAAAACAACAAAATTTACAATTTTAGGTCATTTTCTACAGACACAAAAGGTTTAAATGTTTTTGGCTAACAATTAAGTGACTGCTTGCTCCATGAGTTATATTTTCTCACCCATGATTTCCCAGTTGGCTTTCTTCATTTCCTCTTTAACGTTTTTCTTGGGGTGGTGGGGAGAAGGAGAAGTTTTTGTTAAAAAAATTACTAAAGTCACACATGGACTCAAAGAGATAAACAGAAAATTCAACAACTGGAGACTTCAATTGATTTCACTCTCAATAACTGATGAAACAACTAGACAAAATCAGCAAGAGACACACCCTTGAATAAGGATATCAACCAATTTGAGCTGACATCTAAATAATACTTCACTGAACAACAGCCAACTATTCGTTTCAAGCACATGTGGCACATTCTCCAGGACAGACCAAATGCTGGGCCATAAAACAAGTCTTAATAAATTTAAAAGGACTGAAATCATACAAAGTATGTTCTCTAACCACAAAAGAACTAATTTAGAAATCAACAATAAAAGGAAATTTAAAAATTCCACAAATATTTGCAAATTAAACAGCACACTTCTAAATAACCCATGGGTCAAAGAAATGGCAAGGGGAAATGAGAAAATATTTTGAAGTGAATGAAAATGAAAACACAACAGATCAAAACTTATGAGATTCCATTAAAGTAGTACTTAGAAAAAAATTGATAGCTTTAAATGCCTATATTAGAAAAGAAAAAAATATTTCAAATGAATAACCTAAGCTTCCAACTTAAGAAACCAGAAAAAGAGCAAACTAAAAGCAAGCAGAAGGTAAGAAATGACAAATATGAGGATAGAAATCAATGCAATAGAAGACAGAAAAATCAATGAAAACCAAAGTTGTTTTCTGGAAAAAAAATCAACAAAATTGACCATCTTCAACTAGAACAGGAAACAGCAAACTTATTCTGTAAAGAGTCAGAAAACATTTTATGCTTTAGGGGCTATAAGGTCTGTCTCAATGACTCAACTCTGTTGTTGAAGCAGCAAGAGTCATAGAGTACATAGATAAATGGGTGTGGTCATGTTGCAATAAAACTTTATTTACAAAAAGCAGGCCTATTTGTCCCATAGCTTGCTGATCTTTGATGCGTATGGGCCCAAAATATCTTCTGATGAAGTCAAGCTACGAATGAACTCTTCTTTGGAGAATCCCCCACAGTTGGGGGCAGCAGTGGGGAGGAAAAACATAGATTACAAAAATCAGGAATGAAAGAGGGGACATAACCAATGACTTTAAAGAAATTAGAAGAATTATAAGCGTATACTAAAGATGACTCTATTCCAACAAGTTACATCATTTAAATGAAACTGACTAGTTCCTAGAAAGATAAAAATAATCAAAATTGACTCAAGAAGAAACAGAAATCAGAATAGATCTATATCAAAAATTGAATTAGCAATTTAACTTATTCTCCTCAAAAAGAGCCCAGGCCCAGATGGCTTCACTGGTGAATTCTATCAAACACTTGGAGAAAAAAATAATACCAATCTTCCAGAAAATAGAGGATCAAATACTTCCCAACTCATTCTTTGAGGCCAGTATTATTCTGACATTAAAGCCAGACAAAGACATCACAAGAAAATTACAGACTAATATTCCTCATCAACAGACTCCAAAATCCACAACAAAACATTAGTAAATAAAATCCAGCAACATATAAAAAGGACTATATATCATGACCAAGTGGCATTTTATCCTAGGAATACAAGCGTTGGTTTAACATCTAAAAATCAATCGATGTAATCTATCACATTAATAGTTTAAAGAAGAAAAGTCACATGATCAATAGACACAGAAAAAGTATTTGACAAAATCCGACATGCATTCATGCTTTAAAAGTAGGGGACAGGAGGGGCCGGCCTGGTGGCACAGCGGTTTAATCCGCGCTTGGCAGCCCGGGGTTCGCAAGTTCGGATCCTGGGCGCCCGCCGACGTACTGCCTGTCAGCCATGCCGTGGCGGTGTCCCATATAAAGTAGAGGAAGATGGGCACGGATGTTAGCCCAGGGCCAGTCTTCCTCAGCAAAAAGGGGAAGATTAGCAACGGATGTTAGCTCAGGGCTGGTCTTCCTCACCAAAAAAAAAAAAAAAGAAAAAAAAGTAGGGGACAGGAGTGACGTCAGCATCACGGCGGAGTGAGATTCCCTCTTTGAATCTCTGCCCCCTAAGACACAAGGAAAACATCATTCGCATTCCAACAGAGCTCAATCAAACACTACAAAGGACTTCTAAGAAACCCCTGCTGCCATACATTGGACGGTGGAGGCATGGGAAGCCCAAAAGGTCGCGAGGAGAGGTAAAAAGTTGTACTCCCCCTCCCCAATCGATCGGCAAAGACAGCGCGGCTTGCAGACAGAGCGGGGAGGGGCGGCCCACAGCAGGGAAAATTATCGCCATTCGGGTGCTCTCACAGACTGTCGAGAGATCCCCACTGGGAAGCGACGACGGACTGTTTAGGGGGTGTAGCAAACACCCTAAGAGAGCCAGAAAGGAAACCCCCAGGTCGAGCAGGAGAAAGAGAGGACCCCTCCCCCCACACACCCCGCGTTTCAGCACAATCCCTCCGGGGGCTGCAGCAGGCTCAGAACATACCGCTTGCCATCTCCATCCAGTGGCAGCAGGTGGAAACTGCAGGACCAACTTTATCATGAGGGGAAAAAATAAAGCCGTCCCCGTCGGATCCTTGCGACAATCTGTTATGGCTACAGACCAAAAGGAAAATGACAAACACCCAGAAACCAACCCTGAAGGCACAGAATTCGATAACCTGAACAACAGAGAATTCAAAATAGCTATCATAAACAAACTCAACGAAATACAAGACAACACACAGAAACAAATCAACGAATTCAGGGATTGCGTCACAAAAGAGATTGAAACCATAAAGAAAAACCAATCAGAATTATTGGAGATGAAAAACAAAATCAATGAGATAGTGGAAAAAATGGAGTCCTTAAAGAGCAGAACTGACAATATGGAGGAATGAATTAGCATCATCGAGGATAGCCACGCAGCAACGTTCCAGATACAGGAGAAGACAGAGCTAAGACTAAAAAGAAATGAAGAAATTCTTCGAGAAATATCAGACTCAATGAGGAAAAGCAACATAAGGATAATAGGTATTCCAGAAGGAGAAGAAAGAGAAAAAGGAGCAGAGAGTTTATTCAAAGAAATAATAGCTGAGAACTTCCCCAACCTAGGGAATGAGAGGGAAATAACTGAATGAAATCAAGAGATCACCTAAATATATAAACAGGAATAAAAAATCATCTCGCTAGATAGTAGCAAGCTTGAAAAATACCCGTGACAAGGAAATAATATTAAGGGCAGCTAAACAAAAAAACAGAATAACATACAAAGAAAACCCCATCAGGCTCTCAGCTGATTTCTTGACAGAAACTCTACAGGCTAGGAGAGACTGGAATGATATATTCAAAATCATGCAAGACAAAAATCTTCAGCCAAGAATACTTTATCCAGCAAAAACATCCTTCAAATACGATGGAGAAATAATAACTCTCCCTGATAAACAAAAGCTAAGAGAGTTCATCACCACAAGACCCCCACTACAAGAAATGCTCAAGAAGGCCCTTAGGCCTGAAAAAAAAACAAATGAGAAAGGGGATACAAAGATTTCAGCAAGGAGACTAACCAGAACAAACTACAGTTGGATAACATCAAAAATTAATTCAAGCTCATCACTGGAAACACACACTCATGACACAAGATGGAATAAATAGAGATAACAAATAAGGAGGGGAAGAGGTAAGGGATTGAATTGACCCAGCCTCTGGAAAAAGGAGGCATCTGAAAATGTACTATCTCATCCAGGAGATCGCTTATATAAACCTCACGGTAACCACTAAACAAATAACCAGAAGAGAACCACACATGACAAATAAAGAGAAGACCAAGAGAATGAGCATGCAGAAATACCAAATTGAATTTGCAGTCCGAAACACAAGTGACAAGACACGAAGGAAATGCAAAAGAACCAGAAAATGAACAATAAAATAGCAACATTAAACCCTCATATATCAATAATCACTCTAAATGTAAATGGATTGAATTCTCCAATCAAAAGACACAGAGTGGCGGGATGGATTAAAAACCAAGATCCAACAATCTGCTGCCTCCAGGAAACACATCTCAGCTCTAAACACAAACACAGACTCAAAATAAAAGGATGGAAAACAATACTCCAAGCTAATGGCAAACAAAAGAAAGCAGGAGTAGCCATACTTATAGCACACAAAGTAGACTTCAAGATAACAAAGGTAATGAGAGACAAAGAAGAGCAATATATAATGATAAAAGGGACACTTCACCAAGAAGACATAACACTTATAAATATCTATGCACCCAACACAGGAGCACCAAAGTACATAAAACAACTGCTAAAAAACCTTAAAGGAGATATTAACAATAACACACTAATAGTAGGGGATCTTAACACCCCCCTTACATCAATGGATAGATCATCCAGACAAAAAGTCAATAAGAAAATAACGGACTTAAATGAAAAACTAGACGCAATGGACTTAATACATAGGTACAGAGCACTCCACCCAAAAAAAGCAGAGTACACATTCTTCTCAAGCACACATGGAACATTCTCAAGGATGGACCATATGTTAGGAAACAAGGCAAACATCTAAAAATTTAAGAAGACTGAAATCATTACAAGCATCTTTTCTGATCATAACGCTGTGAAACTAGAAAACTGCAAGGAAAAAACTAGGAAAGGGACAAAGATGTGGAGACTCAACAACTTGCTACTGAACAACCAATGGGTCGTTGATGAAATTAAAAGAGAAATCAAAAGCTATCTGGAGACAAATGAAAAAGAAAATACACCATACCAACTCATACGGGATGCAGCAAAAGCGGTCCTGAGAGGGAAATTCATAGCAATACAAGCCCACCTTAACAAACAAGAAAAATCCCAAATAAATAACCTTAAATTGCACCTAACAGAATTAGAAAAAGAAGAACAGACAAAGCCCCGACTCAGCAGAAGGAGGGAAATAATAAAAACCAGAGCAGAAATAAATGAAATGGAAACCAAAGAAACAGTAGAAAGGATCAATGAAACAAAGAGCTGGTTCTTTGAGAAGATAAAATTGACAAACCCTTAGCCAGACTCACTAAGAACAAAAGGGAGAAGACTCAAATAAATAAAATTAGAAATGAAAGAGGAGAAATTACAACAGACACCACAGAAATACAAGGGATTATTAGGGAATACTATGAAAAACTTTACACCAACAAATTGGACAACCTAAAGGAAATGGACAAATTCTTGGACGCGTACAACCTCTCAAAACTGAATCAAGAAGAAATAGAGAATCTGAACAGACCAATCACAAGTAAAGAGATTGAAACAGTAATCAAATACCTCCCAAAAAATAAAAGCCCAGGACCAGATGGCTTCCCTGGAGAATTTTACCTAATGTTCAAAGAAGATTTAGCAACTATCCTTCTCAAACTATTCCAAACAACAGAGGAAGATGGAATACTTCCCAACACATTCCATGAGGCCGACATCATCCTGATACCAAAGCCAGACAAGGACAATACAAAGAAGGAAAACTACAGGCCAATATCACTGATGAACATAGATGCAAAAATCCTCAACAGAATATTGGCAAACCGAATACAGCAATACATCAAAAAGATCATATACCACGATCAAGTGGGATTTATACCAGGGACACAGGGATGGTTCAACACCCGCACATCAATCAACATGATACAACACATTAACAAAATGAAGAATAAAAAACACATGATCATCTCAATTGATGCAGAGAAGGCATTCGACAAGATCCAGCATCCATTTATGATAAAAACTCTCAACAAAATGGGTATAGAAGGAAAGTACCTCAACATAATAAGGGCCATATATGACAAACCTACAGCAAACATCCTACTCAACGGGGAAAAACTGAAAGCCATTCCTTTGAGGACAGGAACAAGACAAGGGTGCCCACTCTCACTGCTCTTATTCAACATAGTACTGGAAGTTCTGGCCAGAGCAATTAGGCAAGAAAAAGGAATAAAAGGACTCCAAATAGGCAATGAAGAAGTGAAACTCTCATTATTTGCAGACGACATGATCTCATACACAGAAAACCCAAAAAATTCCATCGGAAAACTAATAGAAATAATCAACAACTACAGTAAAGCGGCAGGGTATAAAATCAACTTACAAAAATCAATTGCGTATCTATACACTAACGATGAACCAACAGAAAGAGAACTCAAAAAGACAATTCCATTTACAATTGCAACAAAAAGAATAAAATACCTGGGAATAAATTTAACCAAGGAGGTAAAAGACCTATACAATGAAAACTATAAGACACTATTGAAAGAAATCAAGGAATACATAAAGAAATGGAAAAATATTCCATGCACATGGATTGGAAGAATAAATATAGTTAAAATGTCCATTCTACCTAAAGCAATCTACAGATTCAATGCAATCTCAATCAGAACCCCAATGTCATTCTTCACAGTAATAGAACAAAAACTACTGAAATATGTATGGGGCATCAAAAGAGCCCAAATAGCTAAAGCAATCCTGAAAAAAAAGAACAAAGCTGGAGGCATCACAATCCCTGATTTCAAAATATACTATAAAGCTACAGTAATCAAAACAGCATGGTACTGGTACAAGAATAGACACACAGATCAATGGAATAGAATTGAAAGCCCAGAAATAAAACCACACACCTATGGACAGCTAATCTTCGACAAAGGAGCAAAGAACATACAATGGAGAGAGGGAAGTCTCTTCAATAAATGGTGCTGGGAAAATTGGACAGCAACATGCAAAAGAATGAATGTCGACCATCTCCTATTGCCATATACAAAAATCAATTCAAAATGGATCAAGGACCTGAAACCATAAAACTCCTGGAAGAATATATAGGCAATACACTAATTGAGATTGGACATAAAGGGATCCTTCCAGATTCCATGTCTACTCAGACAAGGGAAACAAAAGAAAAAACAAACGAGTGGGACCTCATCAGACTAAAGAGCTTCTACGAGGCAAATGAAACCAGGATCAAAATGAATAAACAACCCACCAGGCTGGGAGAAAATATTTGCAAATCGTTTGTCCAACAAGGGATTAATCTCAGTAATATATAAAGATCTCATACAACTGAGCAACAAAAAAACAAACAACCCAATCAAAAAATGGGCAGAGGATATGAACAGACATTTTTCCAAGGAAGAGATACAGATGGCCAACAGACACATGAAAAGATGTTCAACATCACTAATCATCAGGGAAATGCAAATCAAAACTACACTAAGATATCACCTTACACCCGTTAGAATGGCTATAATCACAAAGACAAATAACAACAAATGCTGGAGAGGTTGTGGAGAAATGGGGACCCTCATTCACTGCTGGTGGGAATGCAAACTGGTGCAGCCTCTATGGAAAACAGTATGGAGAGTCCTCAAAAAATTAAAAATAGAAATACCGTATGATCCAGCAATCCCACTCTTGGGCATCTACCCAATGGACTTGAAATCAACCATCCCAAGAGGCATATGCACCCCTATGTTCATTGCAGCATTATTCACAATAGCCAAGAAGTGGAAGCAACCCAAGTGTCCCTCGACTGATGATTGGTTAAAGAAGATGTGGTATATACATACAATGGAATACTACTCAGCCATAAGAAAAGACACAATTGTCCCATTTGCAAAAACATGGATGGACCTAGAGGGTATTATGTTAAGTGAAATAAGCCAGAGAGAGAAGGACAGACACTGCATGAACTCACTCATATATGGAATATAAATGAACACATGGACAGAGAGAACTGATTGGTAGTTACCAAGGGGAAGGGGGGTGGGGGGTGGGCACAAGGGGTGAAGGGTTAATCCACATGGTGACGGACAAACAAAAATGTACAACTAAAACCCCACAGTGTTATAAACTATTAAGACATCAATGTTAAAAAAAAAATTCTGATAGTGATTTCTTTTTATAAACATTTAAAAAAAAAAGTAGGGGACAAAAAAACCTCAAAAAACTAGGAATAGAAGGGAACTTGCTCCACCTTATAAAGGGCATCTGTAAGAATCCTACAACTAACACCATACTTAATAACGAAAGACTCAACGTTTTCTCCCTAAGATCAGGAAAAAGACACGAATGTCTACTATCAACACTTCTATGCAATATTGTACTGAAGGTTCTAGCCCACACAAGGAGGCAAGAAAGAAACAAAAGGCATCGGACTGGAAAGGACAATGTAAAACTGTCTACTCGTTAATGACATGAACCCATATGTAGAAAATCCTAAGGAATCCACACAAAAAACTACAAGAAATAATAAGAGAGTTCGGCAAGGTGGAAAGCTATAAGATCAATATATAAAAAGCAACTGTACTTCTACAGACTAGCAATGAACAACCTGAAAATGAAATTAAGAAAATAATTCCATTCACATTTAAGCATTTGCAATTTTTTTGATAAGTAATCTAGTGATGAACATCTATGAATACATATAATACTTTCTGTATTTCAGATTTCCATTTCAATAGATTCCTGCAACACTCTACTTGCTTTCATGGTGACAGGTACAAACACGCAGGTATTATATATTATACTATATATATACTTATATATGTACTTTACTTATAAAGTGATGATTTCAGAGAACAATGATTGTGTTACACCGTGGAGTGTGACCAAAAATATAAGGCAATTCTGGGTACTACTGGTTAACAGAGTTCGTTCTAAATAAATTCAAAAGCAATGAAGGTAACTCACCTGCACAGCGTGAGACAAATCTGACACCAGACACTGACGGAGCCTCTCATCACTCCCAATTCCTTGAAGAACAAAGTCAGGCACATAAGATGAGCAGTAGCCACCCAATAAGGACCTCCCAAAGTTGGCGATGTTGGGCTGAACAGCACTTACTTCGATTAACTTTGACCTGGAAGAAACGTCCCAAAAGAAGGCATACCTAATTAATAATAAATATATTTTACCAATAAAAAAAGTTTTAGACTCTACTAGTCCATATTTCCAGTACCATCACTTTATATAAAATATACTCAGAGTAAAATCATCCTTAAGTAAAAGCTGGCTTAAGTGCTCAATCAGACCACAAAATACTCCTCTTTCTTATCCAGACAAGAGGGTCTAATGAACAAATTCATAATGAGGTGAGCATAAATCTTTCACAACAGACTTTAGGAATGCTGTTCCTTGTATATGTAACACACTCCTTTTTTTTTTTTTTTTGTGAGGAAGATTAGCCCTGAGCTAACATCCGTTGCCAATCTTCCTCTTTTTGCTGAGGAAGATTGGCCCTGGGCTAACATCCATGCCCATCTTGCTCTACTTGATATGTGGGATGCCTGCCACAGCATGGCTTGATAGGCAGTGAGTAGGTCCGTGCCCGTGATCCAAACCCACAAACCCCAGGCCACTGAAGCGGAGCACATGAACTTAACCACTATGCCACCAGGCCAATCCCCTGTAACACATTCTTGATACAATCACATTATGAAAACCATCATTTAAAACAAACTAGTTAACTCACAAATCCAAAGCTTGGTATATAACATTTTTCAAGTATGAATCTTCTCCTTGAATACTTGACCCACAGTACACATTCCCTGTTTTCCTCTTAGTCTTGGCCAAATAGTTGTTTCTAATCATTTCCCACCTTCTCAGTGAATTACCTCTGCCTAGTTGCAGGCTCAGCACAGGTCCTTTTGAGGGGCATAATTCACTCCTAAATAGCTTGAATGCTCCTCAGCAGTAAGGAATCTCCTATGTACCAAAAAACTTTTCTCTAACACCCCTGCAAAGCCATTCTGGGATGCCCATGGGGCTTAGCCTTTCATACTATGAGTAAGAGCACATGATAACAAAAGAGAATTTGTCCAAGACAATGATCTCTACTTTTATATTAGCTACTACCAACCTTCAGAGACCAAAAGAATGATACTTTTTTTTTTTTCGCTTTTTTCTCCCCAAAGCCACAGCAGATAGTTTTATGTCATAGTTGTGTATCCTTCTAGTTGCTCTACGTGGGACGCTGCCTCAGCATGGCTTGATAAGCGATGCATCAATCTGCGCCCAGGATCCAAACTGGCGAACCCTGGGCCGCAGAAGCGGAGCGCACAAACTTAACTGCTATGCCACTGAGCCAACCCCAAGAATGGTTCATATTTATAGAGAGCCTATTATAGGTTAAAATTTCCTACTTACCCAGGAAAAGGTATCTCATCCTCTTCTGCCCAATCTTCTTGTTCTCCTCCATAATAACTGCTTACTTGTCTAGTCATATCATGCCCTGTATCCTCACTTTCACTATCCCCAAGGGCACTATCTGAACTTTCATTTCTTGGAATGTCCCATTCAGTTCCTACAGCGATTTTTTTCTCTGAACTCTCTTTATCCCCATGGGGGACAAGAATGGAGAGTGTATCTCTTTGGTCCTGCTGAGGAAAGCAGGTTTTACATGAATCTTGGTGAACTGTTTCTATACATTTACAAAATTCATTGTTCTGTTTGCTATTTTTTATACACAATCTCTTTGAAAACTGTAACATACAGCAGTGTTCTTCACTGTCTGTACTTGTTTTAACTGGAATATCATCAATAGTCCTGGTTTCAATTGAATCATCATTAAAATATTCATCAAATAAGCTCATGCTTTCTGGGTCTGAATGATTCCAACAGGGAAGTTCACAGGGCTCTCCAGAAACCATGTTCAGTATATCAGACTCTCCAGATTGGTCCTTCGTTGTTTGTTTAGTTTCTTGATGCTGATCAACAGCCCCTCTTTCTTCCTTCAGTGGTTTGGTGTGATGCCTGGTAATCTGATCCACGACTGCCTGACTCCGCAGTTCAGTATCTGAGTCAGGTGACATAGAATCCCCAATCAAGAAAGTAACTTTTGTCTGGGTTCCTTCACAAGAAAATGCAGCAGTCACAAGCTTATCTGGAGGTTTTTTTTCCACAACCATTCCTGTGGATCTCAACACTTTGCCTGTGTGATTACCTGAATCCAGCAATTCCTCACTCTGCCATGTTTCCACTGCTGGCTCTAAGTCTGACTTTGACAACGCACATTTGTCTACTGGAGCAGATCCTGTGCAAACAACTGTCTCTAACTTAGTGTCAAGGCAAGTTCTTAATTTATCTCTATACTGTTTAACATCAACAGCATTTTCTTCTTGGCAGTCAGAAGGAGAAATCATGCGGCACTCATCTGAAATTCCTAGCAGCTCCTTAGAGCTGTTTTGAATATCTTCTCTCTCTTGTCGTGAAACATTCTCTACATTTTGCCCAAGGAGTGGACGACTGCAATATTTACAGTTACAATTAGGAGTCCTTGTTTCTTCTGATTCTTTAAAGAGTAAACTGCTTTTGTTTCTATGCATTGTGATAAGCACATACTCAGATTCTTCTATTTCACCTTTCTCTAAAGTGGTAGTAATTACTGTGCCTGGCATAACGATGGCTTCATCTTCTCCGTTTTCTAAAAGATGGGTTTCCTGAAGTTCAGAGCATCTTATGAAATAAGTAAGAAAATAAAGCAGCCTCTGGACCATGTCTTGTCGTTTGCCAACTACCACAGTCCTCGCTAATCGTACAGGAGAGCCAATAGCGCCATACAAGTCCCCTGCAATAGAAAAATCAGTTAATAGACACATCCTCTACTCATGCAGCTAAACAGGCTATTTTAAATTATCAGAAACCTACTCTTATTGTCTGAGAGGTAGTTCAGGTTTTACTTTTAGTTCTTTCATAGGTGAGTGACTATTCAGGAGAGTAAGATGAGATGAACGGTCTTAACCAAAGAGAAAGGTGACTAAAGAGGTTTTCTAGCTTCCTCCTTAAGCAGCTACTGTGGTTCTGAAACCACAAGCAAAGAGTCCGTTGTGAAGGTCACATATACCAAGAATGTTCTCTGTGCCAGGCCCCATGCAGAGCACTTCATCTGGGTGGAGAAGTACTGCCTGAAGTGCTATGTACAAAAGGATTCTATAGCTGCATCCAATGCAGATAAGAGAAAGCATAGTATCTGCTGGGGGGCAAGGAAAGGAAGGGAGTAGTGGTGGAATGGAGCAGAGCTAGAGTTGTCACATCACACACTTAACATTCCTTGATTTAAATTATATCCCTGAACCTTAACTGTTGCTGCCCTACCCAGGACCCCACACTAGTTCCCATGTTTTTAAAAGTTCATTTTCGCTTCCATTCCCTAGAGGGCTGGGTACTTAGCATAGATCATAAAGGGCAGGAAGAGTGAGACCTATCCTAACAGGAAAAGAAAGGGTAACAAGTTTAACCATGTGGTTCATTTTCACTTTTGTATCCATACTAGACACGAACAGCCATTACATTAAAAAAAAAAAAAACGGGGAGGAGGATCTAGGAGTTATCCATGTCAATATAAATGCATATTTATGCTATAGCTCAAATTAAACCAACAAAGAAAGAGGTGCCAAAACACACTTAAAAATGGAGATTATAAAGTCATTAATTTTCATTTAATTCAATTTTCAAGTTGTCAGTACACACATTTAAAAACCTCTATTTTTACTTTACAAAAACCTCACAATTTTTAAAGGAACAAACATAAATAGGTCTCAAATAAATACATGCTATAGACAGTATTATGATAAATTTTCTCCTTTGGTAAGATACTGGCTCTAATACCATCACGTCACTGTTCGAAACAACTCCCAAGGTTCCCACTAATTACAAAAATAAATTGAACTTGCTTTGGCACAGCAACTGAGTCTTTCATGACAGGTTCCACTTTACTTTTCCAGGTTTATCTTCTTACAGTTACCCTTTTTCATCTTTATTCACCCAAAGTCCCACTTAAAATGGACTACTTAAACTGGACCACTGAATACGCTCAGCACTTTTAACACCTAGAGCCATTTACTCATGCTATGCACAAGCAGACCCTGGAGATATTGTGAGTTCAGTTCCAGACCACCGCAATAAAGCGAGTCACACAAATTTTTTGGTTTCCCAGTGACATAAAAGTTATGTTTATACTATACTCTAGTCTGTTAAGTGTGCAATAGCATTATGTCTAAAGCAACAATGTACATACATTAATTAAGAAATTCTTTACTACTAAAAAATGCTAATCATCATCTGAACCTTCAGCAAATCGTAATCCTTTTGCTGGTGGAGAGCCTTGTGAAAAACCACAATATCTTCAAAGCTCAATAAAGCAAAGCACAATAAAATGAGGTATGCCTGTACTTTCCCTTCCCTCCATGTCTCTGCCAGTCCAAAGCTTACCACCCAAGCATCCTCCCTTGGGCAAAAAGTAAGCTTCCCTAATTGAATGCCCACTGAACTTTTCATTTCTTGTATAGTTCCTCTTTGAATTATTATTGCCCACTTATACATTACCTATAGTATTAGACTATTAACTTCTTGAGGGCAAGGATTACATATTATTCATCTTTATACCCTCTAATGCTCTTTGCACAGAGCCTTAGATATATTATGCACTCAATAAATTATTGTAGAATTGAAAATAGATTTGAAATGTCCAAATTAAAAAAAAATATTGAATTACTTGATTTGAAAAAAGTAAGTTAATATCCATACAGTGGACTACTACTCAGCATTAAAAAGAATGAGCTATTGATACATACAACATAGGTGAATCTCAAAATAATTATGTTGAATGAAAGAAGTCAGACCAAAAGGAGCATGTACTGTATGATTCGTTTATATAAAACTCTAGAAAATGCACACCAATCTATAGTGACAAACAGCAGACCAGTGGCTGCCTGGGTATGGGGGATGGTAAACAGGGAGAGTGGAGAGGAACAGGAGGGAAGGATTACAAAAGGTCAAGAGGAAATCTTTGGAAGTGATGAGTATGTTCACCATCCTGATTTTCGTGATGGTTTCAGAAGCATGTATATTTTGACATAGTATATATCTAAACTTACAAAAGTGTACACTTTATATATGTGTTTGTTCTATGTCAATTATTCCTCAGTTAAGGAGGAGGAAGGAAAGGAGGGAAAAAGGGAGGGAGGGAGGGAGGTTACATGAATTAATAAGCCACATAACAATCTGCCTGGCAAGCTCACTCATCAGCACAACCTAAGGGAAGTTTCTATCAGGTCACCAAAATCTTGTCATCTTACTCCTCCCCCATCACCTGATAGCAATAGAGTAAGAGTAGGAGTAACAGCAGCTACATTTACCAGACACTGTCTGAAGCACTTTACATGTATTATTACCTCATTTAACTTTCACAACTTATGAAGTATGTACTAACTATTATTATCCCCACTTTATAAATAAGGAAACTGAGACTCAAACGTGGTCTACCTGACTCCACCGCCTGTGCTTTTAAGCACTAAGCTATACTGTCTTCCTAATAACTGTCAACTCATCAACTATCCCCTCACTCCTCTGTTACACATTTATTTAGTGGGGCCTAGTATTAAGGGAAAATTTTCCAAAATTACTCAACAAAAGTGGAAGAACAGAAACGTCAATGACTGTTTCTCAACCAGATTTATTCTAGCTATCACAGGTGACTTTGCTGATTCATTCTTTCTAGGCAAAGTACCTAATGCAAAACACCACGAAGACCTTGAAGTTACTAGTAAACTAGCCATCATCCTGCTCCTCCTGCTCCAGCTGCAGTTCTCTATCTATAAGGAATGGTATCAGGCCTAAGACAATTTAGGAGACATGAAAGGACAAGTAAAGAAAAGGTGCTTTAGAATGAAGGAGGTAAAGGAAAGCATTTTACTTCTCTATTTTTGTTTTTGCTATAAAATAACACCAGATAGTTACACAAGTCTAAGTACAATCCATAACGTAAGGGGTTTCAGATTACGTACCCAGCTGTGCCCAAAGTGGGTTATATGGATGAGTCTTTGCCAACATGTCCACACTCTGAGAGGAATGTTTTTCTAAAAATATTTTTATAGGTGGTTGTCCATTTGGCATGACTGTTGGAACCCAGGCAAGATGATTGGTCAGAACTGCAGTAATGAGTGCTGGCAAGAATCTGAAAACAAAATGCATCGTATCAGATTCCAATCTGCCTTCATGAAACCTTAGGTGACATGCAGTGACAGAATAAAGTAGAGAAAGTACATATTCTTATGAGGTTAAAAACCATACAAAAGGAGAAGAAAGAAGAAAGGATAGATGTATCACCAGGATGAAAGTGAAAGTTAACACACATTTTGGTTGGGTAGGAGTTAAAGAAAATCCTTAAAG
Organism: Tapirus indicus; assembly: GCA_031878705.1. Lineage (NCBI taxonomy): Eukaryota > Metazoa > Chordata > Mammalia > Perissodactyla > Tapiridae > Tapirus > Tapirus indicus. Next base: position 48,867,562 of record CM062925.1, read on the forward strand.
ACAGCATTCACACGGAGCTATTTCTGATCATAATTACAAAACAAAAATGCCATTTGACTCGAAAAACTATGGATTCTTTTCAGTGTATAATCTGCAAGATTTATTAATGAATCAACCAGCAGGTCTAGATCTATACATTTCCAAATTAGTCAATGGGAAAATGAAGGGAAATATTAAGCAAACTTTGTCTACTATCAAAGAGAATAAAAACATCTGAATTATTCATCTGGATTCTAGAAATTTGACGAATGGTAAGAAAAAAACAATATGATGAAATATCACATTAAAAAATGATCACTGGAATACCGGCACTTCCTTATATATTTTTTTTACTTCTTTTCTATGGAATGAAACTGTAAGCAGGTCAACTTGACAAAAAATGGGAAGTCTCAGAGAGTTTCATTAGATGTCAGGAATTTTAATTTAATACATAATTAAAAACACTTTTACTGTTTCTCATTCATAAGGTTCTGTGGCCTTCTTCTATGCCCTATCTTTTAATTATCTTTTTGAATTCTGTTTTGATTATTAATAATATGAAATAATTCCAAAGATAATGGTTAATTCTTTCACCTTTATAAATGGGTTCGATCACAATCTAGATACCTAGTTATAGTAAATAATAGCTAAGATAGCACAGATACATAGATAGGTAGGTAGGTAGACAGGTAGACAGAGTAAGCCATTACTGATTTTTGGAAGCATTTTCCATTAGAAAAGTGAACTCCTTCATGAAACGATGGCAAAGCTGATTCTTCTCCGGAGTCCCCGACATCATTGTAAGCCAGACAGGCTCTCCAATTCGTGGCATTGTATAAAGATTACAAATTGTTGTTCTAAAAAGAGGAAAACACATTATGAAATTCATAGTTCCCAGAATTACATACTCTCTAAGTTTATGTTGCCAGCTGGGGCCACATCCTAGATTTACTAAAGCTTTTGAGAGAAGACAATGAATCAAGTTGTTCCTTTTCTGTCATCAGCATAGTACCATGGGAAATGTTCTGTACATGAACTCAAAATATGTTGGTTCTGGTGCTAGCTCTGCCCCCAATAACTGTGTGCCCCCAGGTAAATTATTTCCCTACTTTAAGTATCAGTTTCCTTCACCTGTAAAATGAAAGGATAGAACTAGATAATTTCTAAAGCCTCTTTTAGCTCTATATTTCTAAGGTATATGCTGTACTTAAATATATTGCAAATAACCCATAACACAGAAAAAAAAATATTCTAAATGGGGTTAACAGCTTATCCACACACCGACTCAAAACTATAGTTTAGCAACATCATTTTGTTGCCTATGCAGAGACTCTTTGGTAAAGTTCTGAAGGATGTTGAGGACACTATACCTGCATGCTATATTTTATGACTCTCTCTCAACTCTCTGAAGTTTTTCCTTGACTCAACACAGGTGAGCATCACTGCACAATTATGACAATGCTTTTCTGGCTATCTGTTGCATTTATTTAGACAAAAGCTAGTTTTGTGACTTGCACTCTCTCCTGAAGGCTTCAAAAATACCTTTATGATGTCAACTCTTTTCCTTTTACATTAAAATACATTCAGCGAAGTCCTATATACTCACTAGACTAAGCAACTCCTGCAAAGTTGAGGCTTACAAAACTAGTCAATCTCTCAGGAGCTACAGAATGGTGTCCTACTTTCTACTCTCTAGAACAGTGCTGTCTAACAGAACTTTTGGCAACGCTCTATATCTGTGCTATACAATATAGTAGCCACGAGCCACATGTAGCTATTGAACACTTAAAATGTGGCCAATATGACTACAGAATTGGATTTTAAATTTTACTTAATTTTAATTAATTTAAATGGCCATATGTGGCTACTGGCTACTACATTAGAGAATACAGCTCTAGAAAGTTCTCTAAGATCTCCACAAGCTCTAAAACCTACCTCAGCATAATTCTCTAACACCCAGAATCCAAAAAGGAAAAGACTTCTCTTGCCTGTACAGGATTCATTGAATGTCAATCCAGTATAAACACAACATATTACAATGGATAAAAATGACAAATACAGGTCACATTAATGAGTTCTTGGTAGGGCATAAAATCATTGCTGAGAACTTAAAGTAAGTGGAAAAGAATTAAAGGTATTTTATACAGAAAAATATAACTAAAATATAAACTAGGGATATGTGAAAATGCTTATTTTTAAAGCCTATTAAGGACATCAGATAGGATGGAAAACTGAGCACAAATGTTTATCTCCTTTCAGTTCTCATGTCCCAACTAGACACCAGTTAAAGATTTGAAAACTGATAAATCACTGCAACAAATCGAACTGGAGAGGAACCTTAGTGAAAATTAAAATTTTAGGTTTAATAACATTCTAGAAGACAAAACAGAGAGAGGAATGTTAACTGAAGTAGTAGAGTAGAGGAAGATATGGGTTATAGTGCTCACAGAGGGGGACGTGTACATAGAGGAGCTAAGTGACCCCACTGAAACAAGAAAAGGCTCAGGACTCACAAGTGCCTGGTAAAATAGAGGGCAGGAATTATATAAAACTGTAAACTGGGAGACTAATTCAAGGTCCATAAATGGTTGGTGACCCCTATCTCCATCCCATTTTCCCTCTAAATAACTACAGATAGGAGAGCAGACATAGCTATTGACTAGCCCAGAGAAATGACATCCCTCAAACCCTTCCTGATTATGAATCTTTCACAGTACATTAACAGAGAGTAAACCTTGTGGAATTAAAATTTCATAGGGGGTGGTGATTAGGAGAAAAAATGTCTAAATATGCTCCTTCAGAGACTGATAATGAAAAAAGGTTGAGTAACACTGCCCTAAAGTGAAGTTCTCCAATCTGTGCCTGATTATACAAGTTCCTATACTTTGGTGCTTCACTCTCAATTAGGAATGGGCAACCAAAATACCGATATATAGGGAAAGCCTCAAGAAGAGGGGGACACAAACAGAAAGACAGAAACACACACACACAATGACTTCAGAGGAAATACAAAATAATACATTCAGAAAAAGAGAAGGATGCAACTAGACTTTTGGTGGTGAACACAATGCAGTCTATACAGAAGTCGAAATATAATGATGTACACCTGAAATTTATATAATGTTATAAGCCAGTGTAACCTCAATTAAAATAGAAAAAGAGAAGGAAAACATGATAGAAAAGAGACATAGAAGATCAATCCAGGAGTGCCAGTTTCTAACAAAAAGAATTCAAGAGAGAGGAAACAGAGGAAAAACAATTATCAAAGAAAGTAGAAAACTTAGCAGAGCTGAAAGACAAGATAGTGCTAGAACTATACTGAGAGGCTACAGTACTGAGGAGAAGGTATAAACTAATGGCAGAAAATAAATATGCTCTAAAATTGATAAGTCAAGAAATAGCCGCATTAAGTATACTGTTTGATAATATGGAGGTAAATAACAAAAAACAATAGGTAAGAGTTAAAAGAGAATGTTCTTGGGAAGTAAGAATGGGGATGAGAGAGGCAGGATAGGGTTCATTTATTTTTCATTATTCGACCTTTCAGTATATATTTTTTTTGTTTCTTAACCATTTGAATGTATTTTTTGATTAAAAGAAGTATGGTATAGGGGGCTGGCCCAATCGTGTAGTCGTTAAGTTCACACGCTCCACTTTGGCGGCCAAGGGTTTGCAGATTCAAATCCGGGGCACAGACCAATACACTGCTCATCAAGCCACGCTGTGGCGGCATCCAACATACAAAATGGAGGAAGATGGGCACAGATGTTAGCTCAGAGCCAATCTTCCTCAGCCAGAAGAGGAAGAATGGCAACAGATGTTAGCTCAGGGCCAATCTTCCTCACCCCTCTCCCCCCACAAAAAAGAAGCACCGTATAAATGAATGCATAAGCTGATCAATTTGTTTTTCATGAGTTTCTTCAGCATTGTAGTGTCTACTACAAGCCTGTGTGTCATGGGCCACAGCCAGATCACTAACATTAGTGGTCCAATGAAGACATTAGCTTTAGAGGTTTAGTGTTTAAAGATATGTACTATGACCTCAGAGTGTATCAAGTGTAAAGAAATTAATTGTGCAATAGTGTTTCTTACTATACACAACTCTGTATTGTCATTAACAATCTAGAAGTAATAGTGTTTTCTTCCCCACTAAGATTATGCCCTAACCTTCACTTGTAAGAAGGGCAAGTATTTTCAGTCATCTGACCCTTTATTTTTCCTGGTCTGTCCCTAGAGAATGAAAGACTCCTTTAGTTGGAAGGGAACTGTGGACATGATTTAGTTTTCTTTGATATGCACAAAGTCTAAGTAAAAATCTAAGGACCTCATCTTGCCAGGCAGCCATGCTAACTAAACATGCTTCCTGTTTCTCTAGGTTTCAGGGCTTCTGTATACATGTGAATCATTTCCTTCCTCTTCTCAACTACCCAAAATTCATTAATTATCTGGTCTCAAACAACCACACACTTTAAAAATTATCTAATTGCTGATTTTTAATAATCACTTAATTTTCAAATTAAGTATGATAGATTCTCATTATTTGCAGTAATGTTCTACAAAGTCAACACGAACACCCAATTAGCGAATCACTGTTCTTAGGAGAAATACAGAATTAGGTTCCCATGAGCCTCAGGTCACAACATTTTCATCAACTCATCAATACATAATCTTGTTTTATGTGGGTTTCTGCTTAAAAACACTTTATTTAATAGACTGTTGACTCATTAACATTGAATTCATAGCCAACAGCACTATGACTCATGCCTGAACGAAGCTCATCTAACACAAGTATTTTCTCTGTGAGGTACATCACAGCCTTCTTGCCCTTAGGAACACTGGACAGCATTTCAGCACTACGCTTGGGAGCCATTCTTAAGAGCAAAATCACTAACAAAAAGCACAAAATGATTTTTAAAAATGGCATTAAACAGATGTCATAAAGGACACTTGTTTACAGAATGAGAAACGAAATAAGAAGGCAGAGCATTGTTTTATTAGATTGCATCTAGGAATGTATATTCGGCCACTCAAATTTTTCACTGCTCTGTGCATGTCCACAAATGATTATAAAAGCACTGAAAGTATCATTTTGGGGTTATAAATAAATTTTAGCAACTAGGTGAATTGATCAATACAGAATCTGTAAACAATGAGGATCATTATTAATTAATACATATTAAAGAACGTCTACAGATACAACTCACGAAAAATTATGAGTTTTATAAAGTATTTTTAAGACATTGTAAGAACACTTAACTGATTTGCACAGTGACTGAAATAAGATAATCAAAAATGCAAAAGGGAAGGTACACAATCATAACATGATTTTCAGTGATTTTGTAACTCAAACATGTTGTAAATTCCAGGCAATCTTAAAATTCTAAGGCTAGACCATTTACACTACTCATTACCACAGCAATTAACTCACAGGTATTTAATTTAAACATTTTTAAATAAAAATGTTGTTTATAATCTAAGAGCAAGATCAGTATTCCACTAGGAATGAGTCTTATGACAATATTTACTGTTCTGGTAACCTCAGCTGGATCTATAATGATAGTGTTTCCCCAGAACTCAAAGAGATCTTGGGCTTTTGCCATAAAGCTTGTGAGTGCAGAAAAGAAACCGTCAATCCAATAATGTAAGTAACAACTCCAAGCGCAAGGGCAAAGATTCATTGCCTTGTGATACTGCAAAATGTAAAACTCAAAAAGAATATTGTAGGATTCTTTGAGGCTAAAAGAATTGTTCACAACATATATTTGCAATAATTCTAGTTCAAAGTCAAGTAAACAACTTGAATAAAACAATAAAAATTTTAAAATTATTAACAAAATGCCTGACCATTCATTGCACATTTCTTTTACATTAGAGGTATAGTATCTACTTCAGGAAAAGCAAAACTTGAGAATCTTTGGTTGAACTTTCAAGCAAACTATAGATTAAATTTAGAAATTGACAAGATGATAACTTTTCATACTTCCTAAATAATATATTTATGACAGAGGCATATTTTATAGGTTTCTGATAGAGAAATCACTCTAGAATTTTTTTTTTTCTGAGTGATGTAGTCAGTAAAATTTTCCAGCGATGTAAATGGCACATAAACTAGACTACATGGGAATGCGTGCAAAGCAAAGCTGTCATAAACCATCAGAAATACATAAATAACCATTGTACCCAGTTGATAATATTTTGGCTTACCATGGTATTAAGGTTCAACATGTCTTGGTTTCAACAAAACATAAAAACTCCTCCCTCTGCATACATAATTTCTCTCAAGAATTGCCAAGCTCAGAAACTCACAATTTCAAAGCAAAATTATTCTCAAGTGCTAACTCTGACATCTTCTCTAAGGGATGGACAGCAGCAACTGTACAACAGAAGGCTTACAGATATACCTAGCACTGTAGTAGTAAACGGGTAAGATACAGTTTAATCATTTTTCTCCTTGAAAACCGTTTAAGCCAGTAATTTCCAAAACAGCTTGTGAAATAGAAATGCTAGACTCTAGACTTACTGATTCAGACTCTAGGAGTTTAGGAAACAGTTTTCATTACACTTGTCTAGTGATCAGCTCAGTACTGGCACCTTTTTTTTTTTTTTAAATCACAGGTTTATAAAGTAATTTAAGTTACAAACAGAAGTCTAACTCAATTTCAGTTTAAAGTTTTCAATTCCACTTCAATTCAGTATGTTCTTCCATAAAAATATTGATTAAAAAATATTTGAACTTCCAATTTCAGCTCTGACATGTAAAGAGCTTGAAAGTCATCCCTCTCATTCTCACAACAAGAAAAAAGCTGAGCAAACTGAAAATCTATGACTTTTCTTAACTATATCACAGAATTGAGGTCAGAGGGTAAATCATCACCCTGAAAACTGGACAAATAGGTAAATACAGAGAATCACAGCTGAGATCACCTTACTTAAAGCAGATGCCTCTAGTGCCAATAACTGGTAGGAACACTTAAACAGGAATTGACTAATTGTTGGAGACTGAGTATGAACTAGCATTGAGTGATAAAAATTCCTGGGGGCCCAGTCATAGGGAAATCCCCACACTTCCATGGAGTACCATCAGATTTTTATGGTGAAGATAAAAAAAAACATCCCCTTATGTTTTGGACGGGGGATTAGAAAAGTAACAATTTTTAAGCACACCAAGAGCATTATCCAAAACAAAGGTCTGCCCTCCTAAGGGAAACTCCTATACAAGAGCCTTATCTGAACCGAGAGAAAGGCAATTAGACAACTCCAACCCCCACTAGCCTTCCTGGCTCATCTAAAGGGAGGAAAAAAAAGGGTAAGACACACTTCTGAAGGTCAAAACCCAGGAACTCAAGCTCACTAAAAAGAACTAAGATTTAATCATAAGATTACAGAACACTTTTCCCCATCCCCAACACCTTACTACCATATCAACATGGCTTGAGTGCAATAATAGAGGATTATAAATGAAAGAGCTGCAGGACATAGAATCTATTTAGGAGGGAAATCCAAAGAAATAAGAAAAGAAAAAAAGAAAACCAAACAAATATGGAAATTACAGGAAAGTGAAGCTTCTGAAATCTACAACTACAGCAAACATTAAATACAGCCTAGAATCTAGCCAAATTAATATAAATCTCATATAAAAACTTATTAAACCCAGTTCCTAGATCCTAAAACATCATGTCCAGCTTTCAACAAAAAATTGCTAAAAGACAATAAAAACACAGTCTGAAGTAACAAAGATAGCATCAGAATCAAACTCAGATAAAACACAGATTTTGGAATTATTAGGGAATTGAAAATATGATTATTATGTCAATGGCTCTAATGTATAAAGTAGACAACATGCAAGATCAGGTAAGTAATGTAAGCAGACGAAGACTCTCAGAAATAAAAGAAAATGCTGAAAATCAGAAACACTGTAACAGGATGCTCTTGATGGGTTCAGCAGCAGACTGGACACAGCCAAGGAAATAATCAGTGAGCTTAAAGATATGTTGATGAAAACTTCCCAAATTGAAAAGCAAAGAGAATAAAAAATGAAAAAAATCGAAACAGAATATCCAAGAACTGTGAAGCAACTGCAATTTCCTACACATAATGGGAATATCAAATGTAGAACAGAAAAAGAAACAGAAGAAATATATGAATAATGGCTGAGAATTTTGAATAATTAATAACAGCAAACAAACCAAAGATTTAGGAAGCATATAAAACACCAACCAATAAAAATACCAAAATATCTACACTTACACATATCATATTCAAACTACAAAAAACCAAAAACAAAGAGAAAATCTCGAAAGAAGTCAGAAGACATAAAAACACCTTACCTATAGAGGAATAAGAATTACATCAGATTTCTTGTCAGAAACTATGCAAGCCAGAAGAGAGCAAAGGGAAATATTTAAAGTATTGAAAGAAAAAAATAGAATGCTATACTCAGAGAAATTATCACTGAAATGTAAGAGAAATAAAGACTGTCTCAAGCAAAAACAGAGGAATCTGTCTACAGAAGAACTGCCATTCAAGAAATGTTAAAAAATACTTTTCAGAAAGAAGAAAAATGATATAGGTCAGAATTCAGATCCACATAAAGAAAGGAAGAGCACTGGAGAATAAGTGAAGATAAAATAGAAACTTTTATTTTTATTATTCTTAATTGACCTAATGAAAAATATTTGTTTAAAGTAATAACACCAGCAATGTACTGAATGATTATAGCTAATGGAAAAGTAAAATGAATGACATCAATGTTATGAGGAATGAGAGGGAGGAACTGCTATTAGTATCTGCTATTAGGTACTTGTACTACCTATGAGGCAGTATAGTGTCATTTGAAAGTAGACTTATATTAGCTGTAAACGTATACTGCAAACTGTAGTGCAAACACTAAAAAAAAAATTTTTAAGAAGTATAATGAACATGCAAAAAGAGGAGAGAAAAATGAAATCATAAAATGCTTAAGATCAGAGAAGGGAGAAAAAGAGGGAAAGGAAAAACATAAAGAACAAGTGCAAAAACAGAAAATAGGAAACGTGGCTGATAATAATCCAACTATATCAACAATCACTTTAAATGTGAATGATCTAAATACACCAATTAAAAGACAGAGACCTGGAGGCAACACACTTTCTGATTTCAAACTATATTACAAAGCTATAGTAATCAAAACAGTATGGTATTGGCATAAAAACAGACACATAGATCAATGGAACAAAATAGACAGTCCAGCAAAAAATCCATGCCTATACGGTCAATTAATTTACATGAAGGAGCCAAGAATATACAAGGGAGAAAGGATAGTCTCTTCAACAGATAGTGTTGGGAAAACTGGAAGCCACATGCAAAAGAATGAAACTGGACCCCTACCTTACACCACATGCAAAAATCAACTCAAAGTGGATTAAAGACTTGAAAATAAGATCTGAAACCATAAAACTTATAGAAGAAAACACAGTGGGTAAGCAACTTGACACTGGTCTTGGCAATGATTGAAGACACAAAAATCCTTAACATGTAAGCAACTTAACAAAAAAGCATCAAAATCTGTGAGGCAAAAACTGACAGGACTGTAAGAAAAAATATGACAAATCCACTATTACAGTTAAAAACTTCAACACTCCTCTATCAGTGAACGCAACAGGCAGAAAATCAGCAGGGATACAGTTAGGATTTTTTTCCAGTTTTACTGAGCCATAATTGACATATAACACTGTATTAGTTTAAGATGCACAACACAATAATTTGATATATGTATATATTGTGAAATAATTACCACAGTAAGTTTGGTTAACATCCACCACTTCAGAGTTACAAAAATTTGTTTTTCTTATGATGAGAACTTTTTAAGATCTATTCTCTTAGCAACCTTAAATATATAATACAGTATTAACTATAGTCACCATACTATATTACATCCCCAGAACTTATTTACCTTATAACTGGAAGTTTGTATCTTTTAGTAAGGATATAGTTGAGCTGAACAGTACCATCAATCAACTGGATCTAACTGACATTTATAGAATACTTCATCCAACAACAGCAGAATACACATTCTTCTCAAGTGTACATGGACCATTCACCAAATAAACCACATTCTGGGCCATAAAACACACCTTAACAAATATAGAAATCATACAAGTATGCTCTCAGACCACAATGGAATTAAACTAGAAATCAATAACAGAAAAACAGGTGGAGAATCCCCAAATACTGGGAGATTTAACAACACACTTCTAAACAACACATGTCAAAGAAGAAATTTTAAGAGAAATTAAAACATATTTTGAACTAAATAAAAATTCAACTTAAAAATTGTGGGATGCAGCAAAAAGCAGTGCTTAGAAGGAAATTTTAGCAACGAATGCACATACAGTCACGTGTCACTTAGCAATGAGGATATATTCTGAGAAATGCATTGTCAGGCGATTTCACCATTGTGTGAACATCATAGAGTATACTTACACAAACCTAGATAGTATAGCCAACCACATACCTGGGCTATGTGGTACTAATCTTATGGGACCACGACCATATATGTGGTCCACCATTGACTGAAATGTCGTTATGTGCCATATGACCATATTAGAAAAGAAGAAAGATCTGAAAGTAACAATCTAATCTTTAACTTCAGGAAACTGGAGAGAGATGAGCAACATAAAACTAAAGCAAGTAGGAGATAAATAATAAAATTAGATCAGAAAGCACTGAAATTGAAAACAGAAAACCAATAAATTAAAAATCAACAAAATTAAACCTGGATCTTTGAAAAGAGCAATAAAATGGATAAACTTATATCCAAATAACCAAGAAAAAAGAGAAATGACACAGATTAGTAATATCAGAAACGAAAGAGAGGTCATCACTACTGGTCTATGGACATTAAAAGGATAATTAAGAAATAATATGAACAACTCTATGCACGCAAATTTGATGACTTAGATGAAATGGACCAATTCCTTGAAAGATGCAAACTACCAAAACTCACATAGGAAGAAACAGATAACCTGATTAGTCCTCTACCTATTAAAAAAACTAAATTAATAACTCTCAGCAAACTAGGAATAAAGGGGAACGTCCTCAACTCGATAAAGATTATCTATAAGAAACCTACAGCTAATGTCATACATAATGGTCAGAAACCTGGAGCTTTCCCACTAAGATCTGGTGGTACAAGGCAAAGATGTCCCCTGCTAATGCAATAAGGCAAGAAAAGGAAATAAAAAAAAGATATACAGATTGGGAAGGAAGACATAAATCTGTCTTTATTCACAGATGACATGATTGCCTCTGTAGAAAATCTGAAAGAACTGACAAAAAAAACCTCCTGGAATTAATAAGCAATTATAGCAAGATTGTAGGATATAAGTTTAATTTACAAAAGTCAATTGCTTTCTTATATACCAGCAATGAATAGTTGAAATTTGAAATCATAAACACAATTATCATTTATATTAACACCAAATAAAAACACCAACCCTGAAATATTTATGTATAAATCTTTAAAAAATGTACAAGATCTATAGGAGGAAAACTACAAGACTTTGATGAAAGAAATCAAAGATTTAATTAAATGCGAGATATTCCATGGTCATGGATAAAGGACTCACAACTGCTAAGAAATCAATTTTTCCCAATATGATCTATAGATTCAATGCAATCTCAATCAAAATCCCAGCAAGTTATCTTGTGGACATCAACAAATTGATTCTAAAGTTTATGTGGAGAGGCAAAAGGCCCAGAATAGCCAACACAACAATGAGGGCGAAGAACAAAGTTGGATGACTCATATTATCTGACCTCGAGACTTATTACAAAGCTACAGTAATCAAGACAGCACGATATTGGTGAAAGAACAGACAAATAGGTCAGTGGAACAGAGAGCCCAGAAATAGACCACCATAAATAAACTCAAATGGTATTTGACAAAGGAGCAAAGGCAATACAATGGAGTAAAGACAATCTCTTCAAAAAATGGTACTGGGAACAATTGGACATTCATATGCAAAAATATGAATCTAGAAAAAGACCTTGCAGTTGTCACAAAAAATTAATTCACAATGGATCATAAACTTAAAAGTAAATGCACAATTACAAAACTTCTAGAGGATAACACAGGGGAAAATCTAAATGACCTTGTGTTTGGTGATGAGCTTTTAGATATAACACCAAAAGCACTACTCAGGAAAGAAAAAAATTTAGTTGGACATCATTAAAATTTGAAACTCTGATCTGTGAAAAATACTGTTAAGAGAATGAAAAGACAAGCCACAGACTAGGAGAAAATATTTTCAAAACACATATCTGATAAAGGACTGGTATCCAAAATACACAAAAGAAGTCAAAACAACAATAAGAAAACCAACAAGCCAATTTAAAAATGAGCAAAAACTAAACAGACACCTCACCCAAACAGATATACAGATAAGTAAATAAGTTATTTGGAAAGATGCTCACATCATATGTCACTAGGAAACTGCAAATTAAAACAATAATGAAACACTATTACATATCTATTAGAATGGCTAAAATGAAAAAAACTGACAATATCAAAAGCTGACAAGAATACGGAACAACAGGAACTCTCATTAATTGCTAGTGGGAATGCAAAATGGTACAGTCACTCTAGAAGACACTTTCTTACAAAGCCAAACAGTCTTCCTTGAACATCCAGCAATCATGCTCCTAGGTATTTACCCAATGCAGTTGAAAACCTAAGTCCACACTAAACCGCACACATGAATGTTTTTCTCTAAACACTTTAGAGAAATTTTTTATAACATTCTAAATATTTTATAACAATAAATATGAACTTTATTCATATTCACCAAAAACTGTAAGCAATCAAGACATCCTTCAATAGGTGAATGGATAAAAAAACTGTAGTACATCCACACAGTGGAATATTATTCAGTGATTTTTTAAATATAAATGACCCAGTAAGCCACAAAAAGACACAGAATAATCTTAAATGCGTATCACTAAATCAAGAAAGACAGTGTAAAAAGGCTACATACTACATGATTCTAAGTATATGACATTCTGGAGTAGGCAAAACTATAGAGAGAGATAGTAAAGAGATAAGTGGCCAATGGTTGCCAGGGGTTTAGTGGGAGGGGAGAAAGAATGAATAGGTGAAGCACAGGAGATTTTTAGGGTGGTGAAACTATTCTGTCTGATACTCTAATGGTGGATACATGACATTATGCATTTCTCAAAACCCACAGAATTGTACAATACAAAGAGTGGAACTTAATGTAGACTATGGACTTTAGCTAATGGTAATATATCAATATTGGTTCATTAATTATAACAAATATAACACACTAACGCAATTTGGTAATAATCTGAGAAACCATGGGTAGGGAGGAGAGGGCTATATGCAAAAACTCTACTGTTTGTTCAATTTTTCCGTAAATCTTAAACCATTAGAATTAAGTCTATTAATTAAATGTGTGTATACATATATATGTATATATGTGTGTGTGTATGTGTATATATATATATATATATATGTAAAATTTGTGAAATAAAGCTATTTATACTCTTAATTGGCAAGACAGAGTGGCCAAGAAATAGAGGATATAATAGATAGCCACATCTTGAAATTTACCATTTTGTTGTTGGTTTATTTTGTTGTCCCTCACTCCCACTCCCAAAACTCCAGAAGAAAAGAAAGAAGGGTTATTCATTATTCAGCCTGTGCAGAGCTGGCTCTTCAAATACAAGATAGATAATCCAGAAAATGCAAGAGAATCAGACTGAATTTACAGACTAAAAGAGAATAAGATCTAGATTAATGGATATAAATCACCAACCTGTAGAACAGAAGTCTAAACTTTTAACAGTTCTCAGGGGCCAGACAGGTACAAAATTATACAATATATGGGTTAAAAAAAGAGAGAGAGAGATGTAGCTTATGCAAACTAGAGAGAGTTTATCTGGTCTAAAGGCCTAAAGGCTCAAATGTTTGTAAAATTAAAGTAGCCAAATAAAATGTGTGCTGGCTGAAGGAGTTCTGCCACCTAAAATTAACCTAGTCTCAATAACTTCACTCAACATTGAGAAAATACAAAACACTTATCTTGAGGCTAACGTGGCCCTGTTTTCCTTTAACCACAGAACACTTCCTGATATATCACATCAACTGATGGAGAATTTATCTAATGCAAACCTAAACCCTTAACATCTGGTTTAAGCAATTTAGTATGATTTACCTCTTGAATCATACAGAGGTATCTTAACATTCACATTAAAACAATACACCTTGGGGGCCAGCCCGGTGGCATAGTGATTAAGTCCACATGCTCTGCTTCAGTGGCCCAGGGTTCACAGGTTCAATCCTGGGCGTGGACCTATATACCGCTCATCAAGCCATGCTGTGGCAGCCGTCCCACATATAAAGTAGAGGAAGATGGGCATGGATGTTAGGCCAGGGCCAATCTTCCTCAGCAAAAAGAGGAGGATTGTCAATGGATGTTAGCTCAGGGCTAATCTTCCTCATCAAAACAAAAAACAAAAAACAAAAAAACAATATACCTTAAAGTAATTCTCATCTTAAGCAAATATCCTGACATTAAAATTATTTATATCATCTTATGTTCATAAAAACATCAAATTCTGTGCTTTCACATAAAAGCTTTTAGAAAAATACAAAGAGGTGTACATTAGTTGAGCAGTTATGAAGATAAAGTAGACAGCATATCAGTCAAAGTCAGCTCATTAAATTTATTCTAAATTCCCTCTAGAAATGTTGAGGAAATGTGCTTTATTTCCCCTATACTCCATCTATAAGAAACATTTATATAATGTCTTGATTTAGTCATGACTGGTACCTGAAAATGTGGTAATGTGAACTCCTAAGCCGTACGTATGAACAAATAAAATTACAAGTAACTTTGCATATAATTCATATATAAAGAGTGAAGATGCCAGTGAATTAAAGAAATATATTGATTAAAAATACTGTATTACTGAAGTAGTGTTTAGTGTATATGGTTTCAGCGTTGCAAAATGAAAAAGTTCTAGAGATTTGTTACATAACATGCTAACAGATCTGTTAGCATGCTTCATTTGATAAACTTAGGAAAGGCCTAAAATTAGTATGTTAACATCAATATAAGACAGAAATATCAGCTTTAATATAATTTTTACCGGTACAAATTATTTCCTTCCAAAACAAAAAAGTTTTATATAGGCTGAAATTTAACTCTCTAATTTAGTGTTTTTCTCTACATTTCTCCTAACCAGAGTTTACTGCACAAAAAAGTAAGGTTTATAAACTCACTTTTAATGTGTTTTATCCTAAAAAATTATGGTGAATAAAAGACGAATGAGTAGAAAATTTTCTCCTTCTCAATAACTGAGTTTAGTAGAGATTATTAAACAATAGCCATAAAGTAAACTTTTTCAATTTAAATAAATTAAAAACATGACAAAATATTCTCTTAGTTTATTTTTACCATTCAATTTTTATTTAATGGTTATCTGTAATTCCATTTCAAAAATTATACAGAACTCTTCTATAATACATTAACTTTTATTTAGGGAAATAAGTTATTTTATCATAAATTCAAAGTTCCTAGAACATCACTGAGGCAATAAAGTCTCTTCTTTTGAGAGAAATTTTAAAAAAGGACACCAGATTTACTTTCACTATGGTTTACTTTAAGAACAAAAAAGGAGCAAAGTTGAAAACAAACATGGGTTTTCTCTTATTGTCAAATTTACTAAATACACCACTCCTTAGTCATCTGCACTAAAAAAAGGTGTATATATACGACATGCCTACAGTTTCACCATAGGAATCCTGCAATGTCACAAGCTAAAACAGGCTCTCACTTCAAAATTTAACAGTACATTTAAACAAACAATCCAGAAGATCCAATAACGGACCGCACAGTCATCAATGAACAAATATGTGGTCAGTTTTTCTAAAAGTAAGGTACATGGACCACTGGTGATAATAAACCTTAGGTGGTACAAAGATACATATTTCTAATTTTAATTATTATGCATTCATTTCTATAGCTTGCTTACTATGGAAAAGGATATTGATTCCCCATTTAGAATAATGATGCATAATGTTTCAAATGAAATACATTTATTTAGGTATAAAAGAGGGTCAATTTAAAGAGAAACTTTAAATTAAAATAGCATAGATGATATGAAGATTTGGCAGAATTGTGAGCATGAGATGTGAATGACTAAAGTTTGAGAAGCACTGCTGTACGTTATATCTGTCAGAAAATAGTGGTGTCATTAATATCAGCAAGTACTTTATATAAATTATCTCATTTTATCCTTAGAACAATCTATTAGATTATTAGTAACTGAATTACAGAGTTTAGACTAAAAACTAAGGGTCGAAAATACTAATGGACCTGCCCAAGGTCACCAGGCGTAGTAAAAGGCAGAGCCAGGGTTAGAACACAGGTCTGTCTGTCAGATACTAAAGTCTGAGTTCTCACCCTCTGGGATATACTCTCTCTCCAGTGTAAAGGAGGAAAGACTGAGAGAATGAGGATGAAGTAGATCTGAACTGAATCTCTTTGAGGGAGACACACATCAGTCACTTAGTGTGATTCCCAACAGAAGTTCATATGCAATATGTTTGCTTGGCATAATTAGAGCACAGTTATAGCAGCTGTTGGAGCTCCAGGCACAAGCTTTGTTTGTACCAGAAAACACTGGCAGACGAAAGACTATCTGCTGTGCGATATATAGAGAAAGGATCAAGCAACAAAATTATTCAGAACACCAAGTTCATATTCCCTATATCCATGTATCTTTGTATTCCATATATGCAAGAACATCTGATTACTATCACTGGTTAAATAATATTTAACCAGTCCTTACATCTAGGAGTCCAAGACAGGACAAGTACATTTCTGCTGGAACAAGAGTCTCTTCTGGTCATATCTGCTTGTCTAATGGCCCAAAGTCATACCACTGATGGCTCCCAAATGTGCTTAAATTCCAAGTACATTTGATATTTAATATCACAGGAGCTGATGGCCTACTGAATTACACTCTTATTTGACTATGGGACAAAGAAATATAAATAATTAAATTTTCTTAGAATAAGTTAAAGAAAATAAATAAATCTTGTGTACACTGCAAAACAACTCTATATTATGAAAAGCCAGAGAATATGTACCTGAATTCATTTAGGGCATCAACTATTCGATTATATGCCAAACTCCTCTGACTGGCATCAGCTGATCTCCGGCTCATTTTCATAGCCTTGAAAGCAATCAAATAGTTAATTCTTACATTGATCATAGGCAAAATATGAAAAAAAAAAAGTCAAAGACAAAGTTACATATTTCTACAACACTCTACCACCATTCTTATCTGGAAAGATATAAAGAGGCACACGCATTACAGTGGCTTTCTTTTTTGCAACTTGGGCGATTAACGATTATAACAAAATTCAAATTTTTCAAATGTTAAATCTCTTATTATAACTGTCAAACCACAGAATGTTAACACTCAAAGAAACTGATGCTGACAGTTTCTGGATTACATAAAACTACTTTTTCCCCCCAAACACAATAAGATACAATAAGATACAATGACAACCCAATAACAATAGTTCATGGTTCTCTCTAATATACCAGATAATTCTGTTAAGTAAATCATTTATTTAAAATCTAAAATATAAAGATGCTACTGAAAGATATCTCAAGTTATTAGTAATACTTGCTTTCTTAAAAATATATTTAGCCAAGCTTGAGAAGTCTTGCTTTAGGGTAACCAAAAGGGGTTATCGGGATTAGGATATGGCTGCCAAAGAAAAAAATGTGTCATTTTTAAGACTTTTTCAAAGAGAATGGACTTCTACATTACTTATGTAATTACAAATTATTTTTAAAAAATTTTTAACTTATGTTTAAGGGAAGGTCAGACTACTTCAGGCCAGAAATCATGTTCATGTACATCCAAAAGCTTCACAGGGTAAAAGTGAAACTTATTTTATGTTTTTACCGACTGTTGAGAGACTTCCAATTTATAAAGAAGTGAATATTCCTTAGCTAGAATTGAGCAGTATTCTTTCTTAAATTTAAAAGCAATAAAATTTTTAAATTACATTATAGATCTCAAAAGGTAGCAAAGACTTCAAAATAACTCCCCCAAGGTGCCCAGAAACAAAAATCCATGACTTTTCATTTAAAAAAAAAAAAAGTGATAGTTTGAAAAATAGCCCTAGAATGTAACGTCTTTGGACAGTCCAGTGTTTACTATATCACTAACAACTATAGAACTTCTAAAATTAAGTTCTATTCCTTTATATAAAAGTATTCATTCACTCAGCTTTATCTTTAATAAAGAAATGACGATCTTAAACTTGAACAAATATCCAGACAACTATAAGTACTGCAATGTATTCTTCAGTTTATAGAATGGTCAAAGCATTAAAACATTTAAAAAGTAATCTTTAATGAGTTCTATAGTGCCTGAATATTTTAAGTTTTATAGAAGCTTGAAACACTTTTCCCAGTAACTCAAAATGTCACTTCAGCCACAGCTAAATATTGTATGTATTGACTTCTGCAACAACAGACTACAAAAAGGGACAGCAGCGAGCTGAAGAGAATGTCACCAGTATCTAACTTCTGAAGATGTAAGTGAAAATGGCCTTTACTCGTTTGTTCAGTAAAAAAGTATTTTGATCTACTTGTCTTTTGACAGAATTAATGTGAATAACTAACATCAGTGTCATCTCTAGAGGGAGATGATGCTCACTCACTACTGAGTTATTGAAATGCATCCTCTGCTTTCTAGACCATTCCAACTGGTCTTCCCATCTCTAGCTTCTTACTCTCATCTCTCTTAAACACACTGCTAAATTAATCTTCCTAAAGTACAATTTAGTGACAGCCTTAAAAACAAAGTCAAATCTTCTCGCAAGCATTCTAGATTCTTTGTGATCTCATCCCCATTAACTCTGCCAGCCATACCACTCACTAATCCTCTTTGTATCCTTTCCCTTCTGCAAACTATCACAGGGATTAAGAACTTTAGTTATACTCACTGACTCATTAGTTTAACTGCTGGGAATCTCTTCTAAAAACTAATCTGGAAAATTCACCAAGATGTTAACTACAGTGTAGCTATAATTCTGAAAAAGTACAAATGGTCTAATAGAAAAACTGTTACTTAAACTGAGGAAAGCCACTATAATATATTTAAGAACCATTTATAATGACATGAGAAATTTATATGTTACAACGCTGAGTTTTTAAAAATAGGTACAAAATTAAAAAAATATGGACGCAGCACAATCCCAACCAAGTAAAAGTACAACATGCATAGAAAAGGCCTGGATGGCGAAGCTTTATGTTCTAAAAGTCTGACACATGTTTTAAGATGCAGTCCAAATGAAACGTCTTCCCAATAGGAAGTCATTTTTCTTTCCTATAAACTCCTAAAAAATTTTGCTTGTCCTTTTTTAGTTATCCTTATGTTTTATCTTGTATTCACAATTTTCTTACCTTACATAAATTCATTATATACACTATCAGCAGCATTTGACACAATTAATCACTCTTACCTTCTTAAAACACTTTCTTCACTTGGCTCCCCCAAAAAAGTACTCTCTCTTGTTTTTCCTCCAACTTGAATGGCCAAAACTCAGTCTCCTCTGCTGGTTCCTTCTCAACTCCTCAAATTTTAACTGTTGAAATGCTCCACAAATCAGCCCTAGGATCTCCTCTCCTCTCGTCTCTCCCTCAATTTCATGGCTTTAAATACCATCTAAACACTGGTGACTGTCCAGCCTGAATCTTTCCCCTAAAGTCTAGATTCATATAACCACTCAGATGTTCAGGAGGCAACTCAAACTCCTGATCTTCCTCCACCAAACCTGTTGTATCTGTAGTCTTTCCCATTTTGGTACTGGCAACTCCATTCTTCTTACTGCTCAAGTGAAAAATCTCAAGTCAATCTCTACTGTTCTTTTTCTCATACACCCCAATTCAGTCGATTAGCTAATTGCATTAGCTCTATTTTCAAAATAAATCCAAACTTCAACCACTTCTCACCAATTCCATCACTAAATTGGTTTGAGTGTGCACAATCTCTCACCTGGATTATTACAACAACCTCCTGATTGGTCCCACAACATCCACCTTTGCCCCTAGAAATCTATTCTCCACCAGAATTAAGAGCAATCCTCATATATAATGTCATTCTTCCACTCAAAATCCTCCAATGGTTTCCCATCTTTCTTAAGAGTAAATGTCAATGCTCTTACAATGGCATCCTATGAGCCCCTACATGATCTGGTCTTACTTCTAACCCACCCACTTTGGTCTCCTTACTGCTGCTCAAGTATCAAGCTCATTCCTGACACAGAGCCTTTGCCCCTATCTGGAACATTCTTCTCTCAGACAGCTGAAGCTTATTTCCTCTAAATCTCTGGACCATACATCATTTATCAGGAGCCTTCCTGACTAGCCTATAAAAATTAGCAATTGTTTCATCCGGCATTCCTTATAAACCTTTCTCTGTTTGAATTTTCTCCCCAGTACTTATTACCAGCCAAAATATTACATATTCATCTTTTTATTTGCTGTCCCATGAGGTCAGGAGTGTTGCTTTTTTCCCCATCTTTACCTTCAGTTGCTGAAACAGTGCCTGCCGCCTTACAGGCATTATTGAATGAATGGATAAATGACCTTAGATCTATTATTAGGCAGTAAGCTACTTAAAAAGAACTGAAGTCTATTTTGCATCTCCCAGAGCACTTTGTAGGACACCTGCACAGTACCTGTTAATTTTCCTGCCAAACGAATATTGCTTAATCAGGAGAATAAGATTCAAAGAAAAACAAAGGATATAAACAAACCAACAACATGACTATGCTTACCTGTTCTATTGCACTCTTTAATTTGTTCATGTGGCTTTCAAACAGAGGAAAGTGTGAAAAAAAGAATTCATTAAAATTGTTATTTTCATCTTCATCTTTGGACAGTGAAAAGATTACCCCAATTGCAATCTTCTTTTTCCTCACAATTCCTGGGTTAGGGCCACAGCTTTCATCTGACAGATTAAAGCTTTCTTCTACAGACCTTAAAAATAAATGTATTTTTTTTTTTAAAATATAAAAATTATTAAATTCACAATTCAGTCTCCTTGCAAATTAAATGAAGGCAAGCTAAAGGTCCTCTGCTGTTTTATCAAGAAAACCTAAAAATTCATATCAGTTGTATATCTCTTTGAGAATGAATACTGGCTATTCTGTCATGCTCTTAATTTCATAAGAAATTTTAATAAGAGTCAGATTGAGAACATTTTTGTTCAATAAGAAGTCACTAAAAAAGTAGATAATCCCAACTCATAACCAATCTAAAAATGCCTGAATTTTAAGGTTTATAACATGAGTCTGATACAATCTATTCACTGTTCTAAGATCTCCTTGTTTCTCCTTTTGATTCCAGGGGTAAAATCAAAGATGAAAGAATAAAGAGAGTGAGTAAAGGAGAAAACAAGAAGCTTCATTATCTATAGTTGTATTTAACATAGACTAAAAACAGATCATTCAAGAACAAATTAACTTGCCAAAATAGAAACATGAAAAACTGAAATATCAAAACATGCAGTACACTGGGCCAGCCCCATGGTCTAGTAGTTAAGCTCGACACACTCCGCTTTGGTGGCCCAGGTTCGGATCCCGGGTGTGGACCTACACCACTCATCAGCCATGCTGTGGCAGCGACCCACATACAAAATAGAGGAAGACTGGCAGAGACGTTAGCTCAGAGCTAACCTTCCTGAGGCAAAAAAAGAGGAAGATTGGCAACAGATGTTAGCTCAACATGACTCTTCCTCAGCAAAAAAAAAAAAAAAAAAAAACCAAACATGCAGTACATGGACCAAAGACCTAAACAGAAGAGTTACAACTATAAAACTCTTAGAAGAGGGGTGGCGCAGCGTTTCGTCCGCGCTTGGCAGCCCGGGGTTTGCAGGTTCGGATCCCGGGCGCCCGCCGACGCACTGCCTGTCAGCCATGCCGTGGCGGCGTCCCATATAAAGTAGAGGAAGATGGGCACGATGTTAGCCCAGGGCCAGTTTTCCTCAGCAAAAAGAGGAGGATTAGCAACGGATGTTAGCTCAGGGCTGGTCTTCCTCACCAAAAAAAAAAAAAAAAAAAAAAACTCTTAGAAGAAAACATAGGGTAAAAGCTTCATGACATTGGATTTCATAATGATTTCTTAGATATGACAACAAAGGCACAAGCAACAAAAGAAAAAATAAATTGGACTACATAAAAATTAAAAACTGTTGTACTTCAGAGGACACTATCAATAGAATGAAAAGACAACCCATGGAATGGGAGAAAATATTTGCAAACCATATATCTGATAAGGGGTTAATATCCAGAATATATAAAGAACTCCTATAACTCAACAACAAAAAAATAAACAACCTGATTAAAAAGTAGGCAAAGCACTTGAATAGACATTTCTCCAAAGAAGACATACACATGGCCAATAAGCACATGAAAACATGTTCAACATCACCAGCTATTACAGAAATGCAAATCAAAACCACAACGAGATACCACCTCACACCTATTAGGATGACTATTACCGAAGAAACAGAAAATAACTATTGGTGAGGATGTGGAGAAATTAGAACTCTTGTGCATTTCTGGTGGGAATGTAAACAGTACAGCCACTGTGGAAAACAGTATGGTAATTCCTCAAAAACTTAAACACAGAATTATCATATGATCCAGCAATTCCACTTCTGGGTGTATACTCAAAACAAGTGAAAGCAGAGACTTGAACAGGTATTTGTACACCCATGTTCATATCAGTATTCTTCACAATAGTCAAAAGGTGGAAGCAACCCAAAGTTCATCAACAGATAAATGAATAAACCAAATGTGGTATACACATACAATGGAATATTATTCGGCTATAAAAAGGAATAAAATTCTGATACATGAACTTTAAGGACACGCTAAGTGACATAAAAGGACAAATACTGCATGATATGAGGCATCTAGAGTAGTCAAATTCATAGAGACAAAAAACAGAAAGGTGGTTGCCAGGGGCAAAGGGAGGAATGGAGAGTTATTAATTAACAGGTACAGAGTTTCAGTTTGGGGAGATAAAAAAGTTCTGGACATGAATGGTGATGACGGTTGTACAACAACTGGAAGCTACTTAGTGCCACTAAACTCCACACCTAATAATGGTGAAAATGGTAAATTTTATATTATGCATAACTTATCACAATTAAAAAAATGAATACATTTAAAAAGTTTCCAATTGCAGACTTAAAATGCACAAAATACAAGTCCAAGCTCTAAAAAAAACATACAAAATTGTGTTTAGGGAACTAGTCAATGTTCTTATAAACTGAAGGTTACAACTTACCATCTAGGAAATACCCCATTCTCCAAACTTGTTGTTTGGCTGCGTCGCCAACGTCGCTGGTAGCTGCTGGCACAACTTCGGGTAAGTGAGGAGTTTGGGGAGGGAAATGGTGTAATAAGCAAGCTGCTGAGAGATGCTGTCAAGTCAGAATAAGAACAAGTATAATGTATAAGTCAATAAAAACTAAGCATAAGGACAAATTCCTTTTTAACAGATTTAAGAGTGGTGACTCCAACTTTCCATTTTGCTTCATAAGCCTCCAAAATTTCCATTAAAAAAATAACACTGTTGAAGCAAGGTCCCAGAAGAGAAAAATCAAATATTAATAGCGTGTTGGCAAGAGACTCTGAGACAATCCCCTTTTGACATCCTTACCCCTACCCCTACCCCAGAAGAAAATGCTACTTTGAAACAAAGCATCATCCTTTTGGCCATGAGACTGTCCCCTAGCTTAGCTGAATCCTGAGTCCTTAAATTAAAGGAAATATGATATGATTCAACTTTAATGCAGCAGTTGGATTTTAAGAAGAAAAGCTATATTTGAAAATAAGTGTTAGAATGACATTTAAAGATGTCATTTAAAAGTACCCAAGGATTGCTTGTGCATAGGTAGTCAAGCCTCTGAATGCCTGGCCACTTTTAATAAGAGTCATGACTATACCAACTAACCTCTGAAAAAGTAAAGAGTGCTCTCTAGAGCATTCTAAGGGGCGGCAGACACATTCCAATAGACAGTCCACTCTGATTATAACTGCTGCAATCCCCTAACTCTGGGAATTCTTTTCTTCCCAAAACCCCTTCTCTGCAATCCAAAAGCTCTGTTTCTTGCCTGGTTGTCAAAAGTTACAACCCTTTATTTTTCCTTGGGCTAGGGATCTTCCTCTTCTCCCCACTGGATCTGGAGCAGAAAAGACATCAAGGGCTTGCTTTTGTTTAGCAATATTTTAGATTTCCATCTTCATGATTATAACCACATACTGAAAATTAAAGTAATCAAAAACAGGGAAGTACTATCATCTATAAAAAGGTACATGCCAGATGATATATTATTTTGGACATGAGGACTGAAAACTAAGAGACTGTCATCACGAAGATCTGTTCATTTGAATTTTCTCTGACAAATAATAAAGGGGAGAGCTTTACATGCCATGCGAACACCTGTGCCACCAGTAAGTTAATTCTAAGCTACTTTTCTGAAAAGACCACATTTTATCAGTTAGTACTACAAAACTGTGTGGTCTAAGATTGAGTATGTATAACTAATCTGGGTATGGCTTCAGTGAAAACTCAAATGCTACTCAAAATTTGGAAAAGCTATGTTTTACTAAATTCTGGTATTAAAAATAACCCTACTAGAAAAAGAAGAAAATGCACAATTAACTTAAATGGCATATGTGAATTTAATGGCTTGAAGAAGCCTTGCAGATCAATCTAGCTAGGCCCTTCAATTTATAGTTGAAGAAACTGAAGTATAGAGACACTAATTTATCACCTCTGAAATCTTGGACAAAATAATGAGAATTAAATTCCTGCCACAGAAGAGAAAACTAAATCTCTAGATTATACAGAAGCAAAGGGTATTAAAAGATATATACTCTAGATTAACTCCTAAGAACAAAAATAACAAACTCAATTAGAAAAGAAGGGTGAGATTATTTAAAAGATGCAGACTTTTTATATTAGAGTAATGGTTCTCAACTCTAGCTGTCCACCAGACTCAGGCGCTGAGCTTTTCATTTTGTTTTGTTTCTCTAATATAGATGTCTAAGCCTTTCTCCGGGCTAAATCCAAGCCTTCGGGAGAGCTTTCAGGCACCTGAAAAATCTTTTTTTTTTTTTTTTTCTTTTTGTGGGGAAGACCAGCCCTGAGCTAACATCCGTCGCCAATCCTCCCCTTTTTGCTGAGGAAGACTGGCCCTGAGCTAACATCGTGCCCATCTTCCTCCACTTTATATGGGACGCCGCCACGGCATGGCCGGCAGGCAGTGCGTCGGCGGGCGCCCGGGATCCGAACTCGCGAACCCCGGGCTGCCAAGCGCGGACTAAACCGCTGCGCCACCGGGCGGCCCCCTGAAAAATCTTTTTGAAACTTCTTGTTATTCTAATGCATACCTAGGATTACAATAGATGGTAAGTTTGGACGTTCTGTCTGTACTCAAAACTGAATTGTAAACAATTTAGATAGTAGAGTCACATAATGTGACAACACATATGGATAATCACAGTGGATAAAGTTTCTCATTCCTAACAATAATTCAAGCCTAAGATTACTCCTCCTTTAGCGTACACTGATCTCTGGGCCCTGACAAACACTTTTCCTTTTAACTGGAATGCCCTATTTCCATGCCCTCGCCTGTGTAACTCCTATTTATTTCCCAAGACACAACTCAAGTATTATCCCTCTGTAAAGCATTACTGGCACCTTGTCCCTTATCCAGGCTAAGTTAGGTGCCCTTTCTCTGAACCTCTTTGTACAGGTCTATCATAGAACACATCACACAATGAACTATGACACGTGATTTTCCTGACTGCTCTCTCAGTAGACTCTGTGCTTCTTAAGGGTAGAAGCTGAGCTTTACTTTTCTTTTTTTTTTTTATCCCCAGCATGTTTCAAATAAAAGTTTCTTAGACAAATTTTTGGAAGAGTCCATACCTGAAAGAAGTATGTGTAACACTGGTTCAAAACGGCTAAGCTTCTCTGAGCAAGAGACAGTCTGACAATTTAAACTCTAGTTAAGAGCAAGCAGGTGTAAGCAAATGTCTTTTTTGTACTATGTTATCTAAGCAATCTCTTGAGCAATACTTTTTTTCTTGTACTGACTAAGCCTAAGCCAGTGTGCAATCATCCAGGCCATGCTCCACCAGGCACATTTAATAGTAAACACAAAAAATTTAAATATAAAATATTTCTCTCTTATAAGGCTAATATCAATACTAAAACTGTGTACATAAAAGTGGATGATAAAGGCAAAGATAAAAAAGAAAATCAGTGTCAGCTAACAGTGATCTCATAAAAAACTGTATTAATACATGAACCTGGCATTACCAGAGCGTGCTATGCCACTGTCTCTGTCCTCATTCAGCTCTCTTCCAGGCATGTCCATTGGGTTGCTGTGAACTGGGAATCAAGAGCAAAACTGTCAGTTATAAAATATATTGCTAATTCAGGTTGATGTTGTTTCTGTCACACAGCAAACTAAATCATGCTCATCTCATTGCATTCCTTTATTTTTTTCAATAGCATGGCACAAACCCAACACCAAGAGCTATTACTCAGTTGAACAAGCTTTGAGATCAGAAGATTTGACACATAATATGAAAATGATCTATGATACAATATCTAAGAAGGAGTGACTAAAGTATTTTAGAAGCATATTCAATGACATAGGAAGATATTCGCAATATACTATTAAATGAAAAAAACGTAAGCTACTGAACAGTAAGAACAATGGTTGCTAAGGCTAAGTGATGGGTATATGATGGTTCACTCTTCTCTTCTGCCTATATCAATGTATGTTTAAAAATTCTCCATAATAAAAATTTTAAGAAAACTGTTTGAATAGTATGATCCCAATTTTGTTTAAGAAAAAAAAGGAGAAGTTATTTCTGGCTGACAAGATGGCTAATATTTACTTTTTGCCTATTTTTCATATTTTCCAAATTTTCAATAATAAATATGTAGTGTTCATGTATCATATTTCTAAGGAAAATGAACATTAATTAAAACAAGACGTAGGATACAACTTCCCAGATACAGAAGCATGAATACACTCTACAATCATCAATTTAATGATATAAACAAATACATATATGCATTTTACAAAGCAATATAACAATGCTTGTTCATCTAAATCTTAGCTCCAAGAGAAATCGTTTTATGGAATAGTGTAGATCACAAATTTTACAATAATAATAAGATAGGATATTTTCTGCAATTGGTGAACTATGATACAAAAGCTACTCAGCCATGGAAACAAGATAGTGTCACATTAGAAATTCCAACTGATATTATAAGAAATAAAGTTCATACTAAAATTTGGTTTAGTATAAAGTTAAAATCATTACTATATAATGAGATAGAAATGACAAACTGAAATTTCATGGAAATGTTAATTCCACTGATAACTTAAAGTTTCTGGAAACTTGAAGAACATATTCAATAGAAAGGAATTAAGTTCTTACACTTCCTAAGCAATGTTTTCTGAACCACTCCTCTCCAATTGCATTTATCTACTCTCTTGTTTCCACAGCTTAACTACAGATTCTAGCCTCCGGGCACACCAACTAGTCTACCCACACAGCACATCGCAAACCTGCAAAGAAAGAGGCGCTCCTGATCAGGCGGAGCGGACCCTGTTCAGAGAATGCCCGCCTGGGGCTGCAGAACTGTGAAAGACCTACATGGCAAAAACGTAAAATACACATGAAAGAGGGCTGTTAGAGAAGCCACAATGTGTCAGGAATAAAAGGTTAGCTAAGGCAGCACAAAAGCAGACCAACAGATATGGATGGAAACTTTTAAACTAAATAAGAATAATTCAAGCTAGCTTCCCTTTTTCGAAACAAGATGGGTTCCCTCTGGTCATGGCTTATGTCTAACATAACAATTTCATGCTATTTACTAATAAAACGGTACATAATAATAAAAATAAGCTTCCACTATACAAGGTAAAAATTATTTTAAATCTTCAATCCTTTCTAATCTAAAACTATGTTTTTTAAAGATTCAAAAAAGGATGGTAATGTTATCCATGTAATTTGACATTTGCTAAATAAATTTATCTTTTTAAAAGTCAGTTTTAAGATTACAGTATTTTCCTGCAACTGCAGTAAGGAGAAAACCACCTAAGTGTTTGGCTGACAAAACAGAACACAACAAAAAACAAAGAGCAAATACATAAAAAGGATCTACTGACAAATAAGTATGAAAATGTGTTTTCCTTATCCAGTGGTAAGTTATAAAGTAATCGAATAAAGCCAAGTTCCTAAACCGGGAGTCAGCCATGACAGAAACAGGAATGCCAGTGCAGCCCATCAGGGCCAGGTTCCCACCCGTCCAAGAAAAGTGGCTGCCACATACTTGACCAAGAGAAGATAACAGAGTCTGAAGACCCAAAAAGTGCAACATTACAGCCTGGAAGCAAGCAGGTGGGTTACCTGTCAGTTATGCTTAATCAAGATGACCTAAATAGCTACCTAGGAGGTTTACCTAGAATAGAATAGGGAGCTTTCTGTTTTAAAAAGTTAAAAATGTTTTTTTCAAGTTGCTAATAGATACTTTTCTATAACAAGAACTTCTATAATTATACTGCATGTGCAGCATTCCTTCCATGTTTCATTGTTCAGCTCTTCAATTCTCCCTAGTTACTTCAAAACTTATCCACTCTCTTGAAACTCCTTCCCCACCCACCTCTTCCTTACTCTCAGCATATGACTTTGTCTCCTACTGTATGGAGATGCAGGTGCAGATGTGTGCAGACACACAGAATTCACCAGATGGTAACTCTCCTCTTTCTACCACCCTATCTCCAAACTTGATAGAATTCTCACCCAACCTTGCCTCCTTCCTGCCTGAGCAATAACAGGTAACATTATTCAAGCCTTACTATGTGCTAGGGACTTATTCAGTGAAAAACCCTGAGAGGTCCTTCCCTCCTTCCCTTTCAAACCTAATTCTTCTACATCAACTAGGACCTTCAAAAATCTTCCTTTACCAAGTATCACCTCTACATCTTAACCTCATGCTCCTTATAACTTTCTTTTCCATCAACATTCAAACACAGTCAAAACTCTTCTACCTCTCTCCATATATCTAATCCTATAGTTCAGCAGTTCTTAACATGCGGTCCAAAGACCCCTGGGGGATTCCTGCAAAGCCTTTCAGGGGATCTGTGAGGACCTTCCTTTTCCAACAACATATCTGTGTGAGACTGGATTTTAATACACTTCAAGCAAAACAACATATCACAAGAGATTGAAGCAGAAGCAGATATGAGAATCCAACTGTCTTATATTAAGGCAGACATTAAGGAGATTTACAAAAATATAAAACAATGCCACTCTTCTCATGAAATTTTATTTTTGTCTTAGAAAATATTTATTTCAAAACATGTTATTTATAATAATATGAGAGGGGTTATTAGCGTTATTTTTTAATGAATTGCTAAATAAATATTTAAAATTTTCTCAGTTTCAACTTCTAATATAGTATGTATCAATAAATGTAACCAACATAAACAAAAGTTCTCTGTGGTCCTCAATAATTTCTAAGTGTGTAAAGGGGTCCTGAGACCAAAAAGTTTGAGAACCACTGCCTACAGTGCTACCCAAGTGCTCAAAGCCTAAGTCCAAATTCCTCAGTGTGGCCCACTCTGTCCTTCATCATCTAGCTCTTGCCCACTTTTTAAATTTCTTTTCACTTCCTTTACTCCTATTCTGTGCTTTATCCACACTGATTTATTCAAATTTTTTTTCCATAGTCTATCATCTCTTGCTCCTAGGTCTGTGCACATGCTATTGCTTTTTCATAGAACATTTCTTTCCCCAACCATCAGGCTAATCCTTCAAAGCTTAGGCTTCACATCTTCAAGGAAGCTTTCTCTGACTCTCCAGGACTGAATAAGGTGCTCCTCTTCATTTCTATCACACCATGCTCTTAATCCTATCCAAGAGTAAACTACAGTATACTGTAATTGTTGTATTACTTGTCTCATTCCCACTAACTATAAATCCACTGAAGCAGGGACTGTGTGCACTTCACCACTGTATCCTCAGAGTCTAACAGAGTGCTTGGCATGTGACAGTTGCTTGATAAGTATTTGTTGATTAATTGGAAATTTAAGAAAATAAGAAATGGTGTTCAAATATCCTTGATTCACAATTAAGAATGTGTAACTAAAAGCCGTTCATTATTTAAAGTCTGTACTTTGTTAAATGGATTAATTTCCTATTCTATATCAAAAAAGAGAAAATGAATTTAGCATCTATAGTGTAATTTATCTTTATAAGTGATAATGGATATTATTAAAATAAATAGCTTTTAATAAGCCCCTTGAGCTTTGAAAAGTGTCAAATTATGAAGAAAAAAGATGATTTCCTTGTCACATTTTCACCTTATTAAAACCAATGAAATAATAAGTGCGTTCTGAAAAAGCAGAATTTTTAGTGTTCTATAAAATACACACACCTATCTAAAGTACATGCTTGACACTGAAACTAGTCCACAGTAGGTACTTAATAATTGCTCATTTGGATAAACATGAATTATAAAAAATAACAGAATGTTAAACTGTTCAAGCTGGAAGAAAAAAATGTTTTCTACAAGTACATATAACTAATACATATTTATTAAAATTAATTACAAACAAAAATTCTCACTAAACAGGGAACAAGACAAATATTCATCCTATTCTAACTACTGTCCACTCTCTAACACACTACATTTCTTTATGCAGTAGAAATATGGTCAGTAGCAATTTAGTTGAGCTTTCTAGAATAAAATGACCAGAAATTTTAGACAAATTCTGTCACTTTAAACTGTTGAACTTAACAACAATCAACTAACCAAATTACTAAATAAACTATTATTCTAATAAATCGTTAAGGAACATCAAACTTTAATATCTGCTTATCTGAACTACAGATCATAAAAATGAGGACCATTTTAAAACTACTTTCGTGGTTACGGAAGAGAGAAGGGAGAAAGTGTAAGACCAGTCTTCCTCAGCAGAAATATCGAAGAGAGCGACTGAGGGCTTTTTAAATCAATGACAGTGCCTTTCAAAGATGCATCAAAGTTAAAAACAAAAAAATTAGATATGTCTTCAGCAGTTCTCTTTTTTCAGATACAAAATAATATTATGTTCAAATATACGAAAATTATGTTTTTCAAATAATACAAATATTTTACACACTTGCAATTTAAATGCCTTTTCCACTTCTAGTATTTGAAACTCTTTGGTCTTATAAAAGATCTACATTATTAAGAAACAACTGCAAATTCTTGTTGTACTGTTAACATTTTTTAAACTTATAAAACCAAAGAAACCATTTACCTATATTTCCAAGTAGTCCATTAATAACTGTGTTATTATCAGCCTTTAATGTACTGCTGTCCTGATTGATGAATTCAAGACTGTCTTGTAGCCTAAGAAGGAGGAGAAAAAAAATAAATTTCAAAATCATTTTATGCTCTTAATGGCAATTCTTTGCATATCCCAATGAAATTTTAAGTGCAAAAAAGTTTTTTAAGTTTTATTTCCCTATTAGCACTATAAACTAATTAATAATTTAAACCAGAGTTTGGCAAACTATACCCTGGGGGCTAAATCCAGCCTGCTGCCTGTTTTTGTAAAAAAAAATTTCATTGAAACAGAGCCATGCCCATTCATTTCATATGATCCTTTCATAAAAAGGATTATGAGAGACTAGTATAAACAATTATATGCCAACAAACAGGATAACCTAGAAGAAATGGATAAATTTCCAGAAACATACAACCTACCAAGCCTGAATCATAAAGAAATAGAGTATCTAAACAGACCAATAACAAGTAAGGAGATTGAATCAGTAATCAAAAATCTTCTAAGACAGAAAAGCCCAAGACCAGATGGTTTTACTGTGGTAAATTCGACCAAACATTTAAATAAGAATTAACACTAATCCTTCTCAAACTCTTCCAAAAATCGAAGAGAAGGGAGCACTCCCACACTCATTTTATAAGGCCAGCATTACCCTGACACCAAAGCCAGATAAGGAGACCACAAGAAAAGAAAATTACAGACCAATATCTGATGAATACAGATACAAAAATTCTCAACAAAATATTAGCAAATGGAGTGCAACAACACATTAAAAGAATCATTCACCACGATCAAGTGGGATTTATTCCTGGAAAGCAAGGATGGTTCAATATATGCAAAGCCAAAGCAATAAACGGGATACACCACATCAACAGAATGAAAGAGAAAAATCACATAATCATCTCAATAGATGCAGAAAAAGCATTTAACACAATA
The DNA here is from genome assembly GCA_031878705.1 of Tapirus indicus. Lineage (NCBI taxonomy): Eukaryota > Metazoa > Chordata > Mammalia > Perissodactyla > Tapiridae > Tapirus > Tapirus indicus. The sequence continues at coordinate 48,899,944 of CM062925.1, forward strand.
CAACATCCTTTCCATGATAAAAATCCTCAACAAAATGGATATAAAAGGAATATATCGCAACATAATAAAGGCCATATACGACAAACCCACAGCCAACATCATACTTAATGGTAAAAGGTTGAGAGCTTTCCCCTAAGACCAAGAACAAGACAAGAATGTCCACTCTCACCACTCCTATTCAACATAGTACTGGAAGTACTAGCCAGAGCAATTAGGCAAGAAATAAAAGGCATCCAAATAGGAAAGAATGAAGTAAAACTGTCTATGTTTACAGATGATATAATTTTATATAAAGAAAACCCTAAAGACTCCACCCAGAAACTGCTAGAATGAATTCAATAAAGTTGCAGGATACAAAATCAACATACAGAAAACAGTTGCATTTCTATAAATAAAGAAAACACTTCTGTTCACAATAGCATCAAAAACAACAAAATACATAGGAATAAATTTAACCAAGGAGGTAAAAAGACATACACAAAAAACTACAGGTCTTTGACGAAAGAAATTGAAAATGACACAAAAAAATGGAAAAATATCCCATCTTCATGGATCAGAAAAATGAATGTCAAAGTGTTCATATTACCCAAAGCTATCTATAGATTAAATACAATCCCTATCAAAATTCCAATGGCATATTTTACAGAAACAGAGGAATAATCCTACAATTTGTATGGAGTCACAAAAGACCTCAAACAGCCAATGCAATCCTAAGAAGAAGAACAAAGCTAGAGGCATCATATTTCCTGGTTTCAAACTACACTGCAAAGCTATAATAATCAAAATAGTATGATACTGGGATAAAAATAGACACACAGACCAATGGAACAGAACTGACAGCCCAGGAAAAAAAAACCCTGCATACAGCATCAACTAATATTTGATAAGGGAGCCAAGAATACTCAATGGAGAAAGGACAGTCTCTTCAATTAATGGTGTTGGGAAAACTAGATAACCATATGCAGCAGAATGAAATTGGAACCTTGTCTTAACACCACTCACAAATATGAACCTGAAATGGATTAAAGACTTAAACATAAGAATCAAAATCACAAAACTCCTAGAAAAAAGCCATAGGAAAAAAACTCCTTGACACTGGTCTTGGTAGCAATTTGCTGGCTATGACACCAAAAGCACATGCAACAAAAGCAGAAATAAATGAGACTACGTTCAACTAAAAAATCTTCCGCACAGCAAAAGAAACAATGAACAAAATGAAAAGGCAACCTATGTAATTGGGAGAAAATATTTGCAACTCATCTACCTGATAAAGGATATATATATAGATATATTTCATACAAATCAATGGCAGAAAAACAAACAACCCAACTGAAAAATGAATAGTTTCTCTAAATATTCAAAAGAAATGAATAGTTTTCCAAAGACATACAAATGGCCAATAGGTACATGAAAAGGTGCTCACCATCATTAATCATCAGGGAAATGCAAATCAAATCACAATGAGATATCACTTCACACTTGTAAGAATGACTAAAGACAAGAGATATCAAGTGCTGGTGAGGGTGTGGAAAAAAGAGAACCCCTGTGCCCTGCTGGTGGGAATGTAAATTGATACAGCCACTATGGAAAACAGTACGGAAGTGCCTCAAAAAATTAAAAATAGAACTACCATATGATCCAGCAATATCACTCCTGGGTATACATCCAGAGAAATTCAAATAAGGATCTGTAGGTATACAATGGAACATTATCCATCCGTGAGAAAGAAGGAAATCATGCTATTTACTTGAATGAACCTTGAGGACATTATGCTAAGTAAACTACATCAGATAGAGAAAGGCAAATAGTGCATAATATCACTTATATGTGGAATCCTAAAAAGCCAAACCCAGAGGAACAGAGCAGAGGGGTGGTTACTAGGGGCTAGGGGTGGGGGAAATGGGGAGATAACAGTCAAAGGGTACAAACTTCAGTTATAAGATTCACAACTTCTAGGGATCTAATGTACAGCATGCTGACTATAGCTAATAATACTTTATTATATACTTGGAAGTTGCTAAGAGTAAACCTTAAATATTCTTACCATAAAAAAGAAACGGTAATTATGTGACAGGATGGAGGTGTTAGCTAATGTTATGGTGGTAACCATTTTGCAAAATATAAAAGTATCAAATTAACATGTTTTACACCCTAAATTTACACAATGTTATATGTCAATTATATCTAAACAAAGCCGGGAGAAAAAAATGTGGCCTTCATAAACTTTCAAACTTAAGAGATGGAAGAAAATCTGCATTTACGCTGCAATCCTGAGAGCAGTCTGTTCGTTTTCATACTTTGCACATCTTAAATAATTCATTTCTCCCTGCATCCATAACCACTTACGTATTGAGACTTCCACAGATACTGCTGCCAGTCCGTGCAGTAAAAACTTTGCTGAGCATAAGCTGTGGAGGGGAACTAAGAAGAAAAAGAGAGGGACAGAGAGAGATCAAAACTAAAACGCAAGGACCTTTTCAATTAATAATAAATAAAAATGTGTAAGTCACAGAGATTTCACAGCATAGTTCAACAGCCATAAGTAGCATTAAACCCATAGAACGTCATAAATTAAGAATCTGACATGCTCAATCTGAGTGAAGACTATAAAAAATTTTCTCATCTTCAAAAAAATTAAATATTCTAAAATGGATTCATTAAGAAATATCAAAAAATCCCTCACCGGATCTGATGAATTTTTAAGGTGGATCCTTTGTAGCTCATAGCTACCGAGCCAAACATCATCTCTCCAAGCATATTGGCATCAGAAGAGCACCGAGAACCCTAAACAATAACCATAACATTAATAAAATTGCTGAATTTAAAACCTTATAACTATTTCAAATATTAATTTTTATTAAAAATTCCTTTGCTATAGTTATTCTACATAATGGGTTTTTTAAAAAGTGATTCTACATTGTACACACTGTTCTCCAGCTTGATTTTCTTCATTTCACAATGTCTTACAGATCTAACCATATTGTTATACGTAGACTCCTTTTAAGAGCTGCACAGTATTCTATTGTATGAAAATACCACAGTATATCAAGCAGTTCCCTTTACTGACGGGCATTTAGGTCACTTCTAGGTTTTTGCTATATAAATAATGCTCAAATAAACATTCTTAACCACATCTTATGCATATGCAATGTTTCTTCAGCACAGATAAGAAGTAGAATTCACCGAACATGCAGAAGCTTTTACCACTCCTACTGTGCAAAAGAGGCCTTCCACAAATGGGGTAACTTGTATCTATTTTGTATTTTTTAAAGAAGGACTTATTTGAAACATTAGAATATCTTGTTTTCAAATAACTCTCATTAAAGTTATTCTTTTCCATTATTCTTTGTCCTCATAGGAGTCAGAAAAAAGCTAAACATTGAACCCATCCATTTGGCTACTCTTTAGATACTGTGGCAAATATCACTAATTACCTACCAACACCTTAGTCCTTATGTTTTGAAGTCCAATTTGCTTCAGGGCAGCAAGGTGCCCAACTGAAAAAACTGCATTTCAGAGCCTCCTTTGTAGACAGGATATTTAGAGCTGGTTTCTATATTCAAAGAGTTAAACTAATGGATGGAGTAGCAGCTTTCAGAACTATCGATTTACAGTCAACACAGGCCTGGGCAATGGGATATAAATGGAAGTCACTGGAGATGGAGATGCCATAGGAGGACCACAAGGCAACAAGTACACATTAACTCTGGCTAAGTAGAAAGATAAGGGAGCCTTGGTCTCTGAGGCCATCTTAAAGTCCATATATCTTATCTAAATGGCCAACCTCCAGACTTCTTGTGATGTGAGGAAAATAATTCCTAATTTGTTTAAGCCACTGTTTTACAGGTGCCCCAATGCAATTCCTAACTGATACAATTATATAATAAAACAATTGATGAGGAAGATGACATAAACAACCATCTAAGATAGTAAATGAAAATTATCCACAAATTTCACTAAACCAGTCCATCATGGAAAACCAAGAATTAGTTTTTTTTTAACTACTTAAAAGATTCTTCTGATGATAACAATAAACTGATGAGGATCCCCATTTTTACAAGTGAATGCCAGTGAATACATCTGCACATTATTTTTCTTTTTATAATGTGATTCTTTTATTATTTTGCTTATTTATTGCCTATTTGGGGTTAAAAAATCTATATATTTACATTTTGTTACCTTTCTTAAAAAAGACATCTTCAAATAGCAATCCATTTCATTACACGTAACTATTTTTATATTAGTGTTTATATATATAGTTTCTTCTTTCTCAGTGCTCTAGTCTTAATTTCATTTTAATAAAGGCACAAAGCTAATTTTTAAGGGGAAAAAAATCACTTCTGATATACCTAGGTTACTAAAAATAAGCAATTCATCCATTCTTGGGATTTGGTTAAGATAAAATTTTTATTTCAAGGCACAGAGGTCTGGGCACTAAGAACATTTTAGAAACAGAGTAGAACAATTTTTGTAATGATCAAGTAGTGTTTTTTTGTTGTTTTTCTTTTTTAAAGATCAATGCCAATCAGACTTGGCAACCTAAATTGCTTCCAGCTAATGAGAGAAATGAGAGCCTTCCCTTACAAGCTCATTTTTGCTATAACACGTGTAACTTCATTCTTATTTTGACTAAAGTTATTATTTCTTATGTTAAGCAAGCTATACGAATTTAAATATCAAGGCATTTATAGGTTTTACTACTATAAATAGAGAAGAATCCTCAGAAAGCAAAACACGGTAAAAATAAATTGGTGTTTAAATTTTATGAAACCATACAGTTTGCTATTAAAGGTTGTCTTTGCCTGCTGTAATACATACCAAATAATTATCACGATGTCACTGGCATGTTACATACTTTAATCTGACATAATCTATAGTGAAGGTTATAATTAAGAAAATGCTATTATCTTTAATGCTTTTTTTTAAGCCTTTTACTTAAAAAGTCAATTCTTTGCAAGTACTCATTGCTGGAAGCTACTAACCTGTGTAAATCAAAGATAATGCTTTAGTTACCTGAAATCACATTTTATCAAGTGTAGTGAACTATATGCTACAATAATTCAATGCCTTGTTAAGAAAGCAGATTTTCAGGACCATACTGAACCTATTATCAGAGTATCTGGGTGCATGACCTAGGAATCTGTACTTTAAAAAACAAAACTTGGGCTGACCCCGTGGCCTAGTGGTTAAGTTTAGCACACTCCGCTTCAGTAGCCTGGGTTTGGTTCCCAGGCACAGACCTACACCACTCGTCAGTGGCCATGCTGTAGCAGCAATCCACATACAAAATAGAGGAAGACTGGCACAGATGTTAGCTCAGGGCAAATCTTCTTCAGCAAAAAAAAAACAACAAAACAAACAAACAAACTAGGGATTTTGATGCAAAATGAGGTTACAATCACGCACTGCTTCAGGGTTTCTACAGTCTGGATCCGTTTGCTAACATTCTTTTTTTTTTCCAAGGAAGATTGGCCCTGAGCTAACATCTGTTGCCAATCTTCCTCTTTTCGTTTCTTTTTTCTCCCCAAAGCCACCTGTAAATAGTTGTATATCCTAGTTGTAGGTCCCTCTAGTTCTTCTATGTGGGACGCTGCCTCAGCATAACTTCATGAGCAGTGAGTAGGTCCGTGCCCAGGATCTGAACTGGCAAACCCTTGACCACTGAAGTGGAACGCGCGAACTTAACCACTGTGCCACCAGGCTGGCCCCTAACATTCATTTTTAACTGCATAATATCAGGAAGAAAGGCAAGTTTGCACAATCAACCAAATTAGAAAACATCCAAATTAGCATAAGTATGATGATACTACATAGCACAGCACTATTAGGAACTTGCTAAGGTATCATACCTAAGGCAGAGGAGGAACAGAGGAGGACAAGGGGAACTAAGTAGTACCTCCTAATATCTGGATTTTAATAACTTTATAGCTCTTTCACATATACTGTCACATTGTTATGGTATCAGGGTCAATTTCCATCCAAACGCAATTACCTAATTACAAATAATTAAAAAGCCCACAGGCCAGCCCAGTGGCACAGCGGTTAGGTTTGCACGTTCTGCTTCGGCAGCCTGAGGTTCACCAGTTCAGATTCTGGGCGTGGACCTACTTACCGCTCATCAAGTCATGCTGAGGCAGCGTTCCACATAGAAGAACTAGAAGGACCTACAACTAGGATATACAACTAGGTACTGGGGGCTTTGGGGAGAAAAAAGAGGAAGATTGGCAATAGATGTTAGCTCAGGGCTGATCTTCCTCAAAAAAATAAGCCCAGAATTCTATTTTGGTACTGCTAAATATAAAATACTTGTGATTCACTCATGTAAGCTTGGATGATACAAATTCACATCAGATGACATTTGCTTGGTATGAAACCAAACACCAATCTTATGTAAAATATAACAAGTTTACATAGAAGTTCCTATGTAGTTACTGATTTAATTCCACATTTTAAAAGAAGAGCCACATTACTTTTGAAAGATATAAACATATATTTCTGATTGTGTATACTTCCAATCATACTCTAATTTCATACTACAGCTGAACTGTAGTATTTTATATTTATCTTCATATTTCAATAATTACAAAGTATATAAAATAAGAAACTATTCTGGTAGCCCAAAAAATCTGAATTGGGAAATAAAAGATGGAGAAAATACCGCTGCTACCTATGCCCAAAGCTCTCTGTACGTCCCCTATCCTAAAATTTATAAAAGTTCATAAACTGACTTGTTTAATTATCTGTTTTCCCATCTACAATATAAGCTCCATGAGGGTAAGGACTAGTCCCTGTTATATCCCCAGTCCCTAGGACGGTGCACAACACTGTGCAGGTACTCAAAACTATTTGTGAATGAATGAATGATTAAATAAATGACATCAGTGATCTTACCTGGTACTTAGGACACTGGTCTTTTACATCAGAAGATGAAGTCATAGAACTATCCAAAGAGGAAGAACTGTCTCCTCCAGGTTTCAGTTGGCAACATTTTCCAAAGACTTTAACTTGAGCATCACTACAAAGTTTCTGAAATAGAGATATTATTACTCCTATTCATATTTTAGATTTTCCACCATATACAAATTTAATTATAGTAAAAAAAAATAACCTTTGGAAAAACTAAGGATGGAAATAATTCAAAATAATATAATCTTAATACAACGACTATATGCATTTTACTGTATTTTCTCTAGCACTGTTTTCTATTCTTTATCAAATAATTATATTATTTATGGAGTTTGTATTGTGCTTTTTACACCAACATTATTAAATCATATATAAAAAAAACAATGAGGAAGATTTCTAAAGATAGATGGAAAGATTCTCCAGGATATTCATCAAGAATAAAGCAAGGGGAGAACTGAACATCTTACCTTTTCTGTAAGAGAGGAGGAAAAGTAATATGCTTGTATTCACAAAAAGAAATACTGGAAGGATAATAATAAACCAAAAAAAATGACTTTACCTTTTGGGAATGTGTGGAGTGAGAAACAGGATAGTTGAAGAAGGATGGAACCTAGATTTCCTTATGTATACTTCTTTATATTGTTTTGACTTCTAAATCATATAAACAAATTACTTACATACAACTTATTTAAAAAGTTAACAGAACAGGAAAAAAAGGTGAAAATTCATGTGAAAGACTTTTGTAAACCAAGAAATACTATATAAGTGCCAGTTATTTATCTGAATTTCAGTTGTGATATAGAATCTGAAACATGAAATATGGTTATGTGTCCAGGTTAAAAATCTATCTAATTATTTGTTCACTGTCTCTTTCCCCTGTTAGATTGTTAGTTCCACGAGGAAAAGGACTGTCTGTTTCATTCATCTCTCTGAGTGGCTCCTTAGGCAAGTTACTTGTCCTCTCTAAGACTTATCTGTTTAATGCAGAGTACCTAACGTGTAGATTATTTGTGACACTTAAGGGGTCTCTGTGTGTGTGTGTGAGAGAGATTATATGCTTATATATAAATAAATATATGAAGTGTCCTATACAGTGTCTAGAACTAGCATATGCTGATTTGTAGTTATAAATATTATCAGAGAAAAAGTTAAAGTAGGAGGTTAACATAATCAATTGCCTACTCTGGAGTTAGGAACTTCACTAGATATTTCCATTTATATTATTTCATTTAAACACTTGCTTAAAATATTGGCATTTTTAGTATTGATATTCTTGGCTACATCTTAATAACTTTACTACTTACGGATCACCAAAAAATGCTAGGCCTTTAAGTATATTTTCTATAATACTCAGTGTGGTAAATATTATAATCCAATTTTACTAATGAGAAACCTGAAGCCCAGAGAGGCTAACTTCAAAGTTACAAGAGGTAAGGCTAAAATAGACAAAGTCAAAACCTAGGTGGCCTGACTTAGCCACTACTGCAAACCCCCATTTTATCAGTCAACAAAAGTATGTGATTATATATATATATATATACGGCCGCACAGAATTCCAGAGTGTAAACCTACTATAGCTTATTTAACCAGTCATCTGTTAATGACATATCTGGTGGAACTGCTGGGTCAAAACATAAATACATATAATTTTGGTAGATATTGCCAGACTACCCTCCAAGGAGATTGCACCATTTCACTCACTCCCTTTAATAGCAAAGTGTTGTCATTCAACATTTGGGTTTTTGCCAATCTAAAAGGAAATAACTAAAACTACAATACAGTTTTAATTTTCCTTTCCTTTATTAAGGATGATAGTAAGAATTTTATTATATGTGTAATGGCCATTCGTATGTGAATTTTCTGCTCTTGCCCTTCACCTAATTTTCTACTAAGTGGTTTGCCTGTCAATTTCTAGGAACTCTTCATAATAGATAGATTACCACTTGGTCTTATATACTGTAAGTGTTTTCCCAGGGTATCATTTGTCTTTTAAACTTTCCTTATGCTAGTGTTTTGTTTTTGATTTGTTTTGTTTACCAAACAATTTGGTTTTTTTTCTTTTATTTGATCGTCAAATTTATCAGTCTTTTACTTTATGGCTTCTGGATTTTTAATCATAGCTAGAAAGGTCATCTTCGCACGACAGATACATAGGAACTCACTCATGTTTTCTTTTGTAATGTTATAGTTCTATTTTTTTGCATATAAATGTTTGATACACTTGAGATTTGAATCCAAATTTATTTTTCTCCTAAATGGCTATCTAATTGTCTTAATACCATTTATTAATCTTTACCTTATTGATTTAAGATGATACTTTTATCATGTACTAAATTCCTCCATGTATTTGGATCTATTTCTAATGCCCTGTTTCTTTCCATTAGCTTTTTGTCTATTTATGTGCCAATAACACACTGTTTTAACTACTGAGACTTTACAGTATATTTTCAAATCTATTAGGGCTAGCTCATCCTCACTGCCCTTCTTTTTCAGTTTTCCAATGAATTATTGCTAATTTTTTCCATTTGCACTTTAGAATCCACTATTTAGTTCCCGACACCACCCCCAACAAGAAAAGTTGGCATTTTTATTGGGATAGCATTATTTTACAAAGCAACTTAGAGAATATGGACAATTTTATGACATTGAATATTACTCAAAAATTTACTTTACCTTTCCACTTGCTCAAGCAGGCTTTTAGGTACTTCAGGAGACTTCTAAAGTTCTAAAATATAGGTTTTGTTACGTTTATACATAGGCACTCTTTAAAATTGCTATTTTAAATGGAGTCTTAGCTTCCTTCATACCTTCTAATTGGAAGCTATTTGTATATATTGAGCTGATTACTGTATATTAACTTTTATACAGATCCAACTACCTAACCAAATCCTATGTTCCAAATTTGATATAATTAAGACTCAACTATTAGCACTTGTACAATGCTTCAGAGCATACAAAACTCTCACACACTGTAATCTATATTCACCTTTCCAAAGTTATGTGAATTTGCTGATGTGCAACTTTATCCTTGTGCACAACCAATGAAGGCTGAAACATGTGAATGATCATATAACTTCACAGGTAACTCATGAAATAGCATTGCATTATCATGAAAACAAACACAATGTCCAAGATAAGGATAATATCATGTGATCAAATCACATTGGATCCATGTGGCTACATCAGTGTTCAAAGAAACCACATCCCAATACTTTTTACAGTTCAGCTATAAGATGAACACGGTGTGAGGATCTAATGTAAAAAAATAAAAATAAATTTTTTACAAACCAGGGAAGCTCCTTTATTAAAATCATTGAATGTATTCACTTTAATCAGGTTTTATAGTTCAACAGTGATTTTTCATACAATATAACAGAGCTGTAAAATATTTGTTCTGAGAAAGCTATATACTGATTAATATAATTTTATTTCAGCATTGTAAGACAGTACTTAGGCATGCACAGTACTTTACTTTCCAAAGCATTTATGTAATTCACTAGTCAAAGAATTTAAAATGTAATAAAATACACAGCTCTCTCATTTCCTCTCAAAACCCATTAAAAATATACTCTAAACACACAGTGTTTGCTTTGTGTGGAAATACAGAAATTATTTGCTTATCCTCATAAGGTGCTATCATGTTCTTTATAGAGAATTTCTTGGTTCAAACAAATTCAGAAATGAATCAGTATTCCATTGTGAAATACTGCCTTCTTTCCCATCCCAGATGAAAGGTACTCAATAAGAGAATTATGATGATCTATCATCATCTTTACAAAGAAAACTATCTGTCATGTGTCTTATTTAAAGGGACCTCAATAATATTTTTACAAGTGCCATTCTTAATGCTGATGTGGCTTCAAAGTAAACAAGTTTCATTAATATGGTTCTGATCCAATTAATTACACTCGAACTTATTTAGTAAGCCCAAGTACTACTATCTTCTACTCCTACCTGACAAGTTTCAAATAAATCTTTTTCAAACATAATCTTAAAATTCAGATTCAAGCTGATATTAAATTGCCTAAGAAACTTACAGCTGTTTCCAAATTAGAAAATGTTAATTTCTTTTTGGTACAGGGAATAGAGAGTAAAGCAATTTGGTAGGACTCACATTCTAAAGGTTGGCTCTCCATTTATAATTCATGATGACATTACTTTGTCAACATTAAGACAGACCTTTCTCTCAAAAAACTTTAGGCCAAATTAATATTTATCATCCTTATTCTCTCTTGTAGATTATTTTAAACTAAGAGGGGGACATGAGAAGTGACTTCAACATTTATCATATCAAAATAGAACACTGCTGTGCAAGGACAAGGCTGAATGATTTACCTTTATCCAGCAAACTGCTAATGCCTAAACTATCTCACCATTATGTATGGACTCAAAATATTTTGTGAAGAAGTTTAAAATTATCATTTACAACACATAGTCCTTCTTTGCCTATACAGAACCCACGATTTGATGCTCCAAGGTTACACGTAAAGTAGATGGAAAAAAACCACTTAAAGATTCAAACAGCTTGCAATTTGGGTGAAGCAATGGGTGTTTCAATAAATTCTGTAACGTTCAAAAGGAATATATGAAATATCCATGAAAATATTTACAAGATTTTGATAATAAACTTCCTAACTGTATTTAAAATTGATCAAAATATGTCCCAAGTACTTACCATATGTGAGGCAGTGTACACCTTAGGAAACAAAGGTGAATAACAGACAAATTTTTTACTTTGGTTTTCTTTCTCCAGTCTAATTACAAATATATCTATGATACAAAAGTCTATGAAAGACTGAGCAAAGGATTATGAGAATTCTGATGGAGAAGAAAAGAAATATACCTAGAGGAATCAGAAAGGATTCATAAAGTTGTGATAAAATGAAGCTTGAAAGAGGATAAGTCTTCATCTAGGGAGATGGCACAAAGGATGAGGATATATAACACAAGTGAAACTGAAGGTATTCAAGCCTCTTTGATTTCTAGTCACTGATGAGTCTAGAGATAAGTTTTAAAAAGAATAAGCAGGCTTACAGGAAAATTTCAGAAGAAATGAGGAATGAATGGATGGTATGAGATTAGAGCCAACAGATTACTATTGAGACATAAAGAGACAGAGAGGGGAGTAAGAGACACCAAGAAGAGACAAGAGAAGAGACCAAGAAGAGACACTGAAGAGAGACCAAGAGATAGGAGAGACTGAGAAAAGACACTGAGGAGAGCCTGAGAGATAGTAAGACAGTGACACACCAACAGACACTGAGAAGGAAGACTGAGAGGGACAAAGAGAGACAGAAAAAGACAGAAGGACACACAAATGAAGGAGAAAGTAAAAGGATAATTATTTTGCTGGTGTTGGGTAAAGAGGCTTTGTGAATGTTTGCAAAGAAGAAATCTAACTGAATGGGAATAAGGAAGACATCAGCAGGAGAAAAGACTAATGAGACTAATGAAGAATCTTCCCAGGAAAGGTGGGCACAGAGGGTTCAAGAAACAGCATGAGTTGAGACTCATAGGTTGTTTAAGATAAAAAGGAAGAATACCGAAATACACAATAAATAGCATTAATCAAGATAAATAGTAAAGGAGAGGTCATACATTGCAATTCAATAGAACACTATCAAGCACAAAGAAAAACATCAACAACTATTTGCTAAAAAAATAATCAAAAGAGTACTGATTAATCAATCAATGTCAACCTGTCCGCCTCAGCCTAGTGCTGCTGAGCCATCAGTGGTCTAAATACAAAGACAAGCTTATCACATTTGCAGCTAGGCCTTAGATATCAACTGTCTGCTTCACCATTTACAATTCTATGATGCTGAGGCATCTCACCACTCAGCTACTCAAACCAAAATGTTGGATTCACCAAGCATCTCTTTCCCCCTCATTCCACACATCTAACTATTCTCCATATAGCAGCCAAAGTGATTTTTTTCACTATATTTTTTAAATTGAGATATAATAGACATACACCATTATATTAATCACAGGTGTACAAAATAATGATTCAATATTTGTATAAATTACGAAATTCTTTCCACAATAAGTCTAGTTAACATCCATTACTATACATAGCTACAATTTTTTTTCTCGTGATGAGAACTTTTAAGATCTACTCTTTTAGCAACTTTTCAAATATACAATATTTGAAAGTTATTATTAACTATAGTTACCAAGCTGTAGATTATATCTCCATGCCTTATTTACAACTGGAAGTTTGTACCTTTGACTCCTTTCATCCATTCAGTCCACTTCCTACCCCCACACCTCTAGCAACCACTTATTTGTTCTCTGTGTCTATGAGTTAGGTTTTTCCTGGATTCCACACATAAGTGAGAACATAGGGTATTTGTCTTTCTCTGTTTGACTTATTTCACTCAGCATAATGCCTTCAAGGTCCATCCACATTGTTGCAAATGGCAAGATGTCCTTTTTTATGGCTGAATAATATTCTATTGCATATATATTTGCATACTTGGTGTGTATATTTATATACACACACATACATATATACCAAAACTTCTTTATCCATTCATCCATCAATGGACACTTGGGTTGCTTCCATGTCTTGGCTACTGTAAATAAAGCTGCAATGAACATGGAGGTGCATGTATCTTTTTGAGTTAGTGTTTCCATTTTCTTCGGATAAATATCCAAAAGTGGAATTGCTGGATCATATCATAGTTCTTTTTTTAATTTTTGGAGGAACCTCCATACTGTTTTCCATAGTGGCTGCACCAATTTACATTCCCACCAACAGTGCACCAGGGTTCCCTTTTCTCCACACTCTTGCCAACATTTGTTATTTCTTGTCTTTTTGATAATAGCCAGTCTACCACATGTAAGGTGTTATCTCATTGTGGTTTCGATTTGCATTTCCGTGATGATTAGTGATACCGAGCAACTTTTCATGTACCTGTTGGCCATCTATGTCTTCTTTGGAAAAATATCTATTCAGATCCTCTACCCATTTTTTAACTGGATTGTTCTTTTTTTTTAATTGAAGTATAATTGGCATACAATATTATATTAGTTTCAGGTGTACATTTGTATACACTGTGAAATGACCACCACAATAAGTCTAATTACCATCTGTCACCATACAAACTTAATGCAATATTACTGACTATATTCCCCATGCTATACATTACATCTCCATGACTTATTTATTTCATAACTGGAAGTTGGTACCTCTTGAACCCTTCATCCATTTCACCCTCCCCACCTCCCCACTCCTCTGCAACCACCAATCTGTTCTCGGTACCTATGAGTGTGTTTTGTTTGTTTGCTTGTTTTGTTTATTAGATTCCACATAAGTGAAATCATGCAGTATTTGTCTTTCTCTGTCTGACTTACTTCACTTAGCATAATGCCCTTAAGATCCATACAACTTGCTGCAAATGGCAGGATTTCCTTCTTTCTCATGGCTGAATAATATTCCACTGCGTGTGTGTGTGTGTGTGTGTGTGTGTGTGTGTATCACATCTTCTTTATCCATTCATCCATTGATGCGCATTTAGGTTATTTCCATATCTTGACTATTGTGAATAATGCTGCAATGAACATGGAATCCAGGTTATCTCTTCAATATGCTTGTTTTCATTTCCTCTAGATATATATCCAGAAGTGGAACTGCTGCATCATATGGTAGTTCTATTTTTAATTTTTGGAGTAACCTCCATACTGTTTTCTATAGTGGCTGCACCAATTTACATTCCCACCAACTGTGCACCAGGGTTTGCTTTTCTCCAGATCTTTGCCAACACTTGTTACTTCTTGTCTTTTTGCTAACAGCCATTTTGACAGGTGTGAGGTGATATCTCACTGTGATTTTGATTTGCATTTCCCTGATGATTAGTGATGTTAAGCATCTTTTCATGTACCTGTTTACCATCTGTATGTTTTCTTTGGAAAAATGTCTATTCAGATCCTCTGCCCATTTTTTAATTGGATTATCTCTTTGTTATTGAGTTGTATGAATTCCTCACATAGTTTGGATATTAATCCCTTATCTGATATGTGATTTGCAAATATATCTTCTCCCATTCAGTAGGTTGCCTTTTCATTCTGTTGATGGTTTCCTTTGCTGTGTAGAAGCTTTTTAGTTTGTTTATTTTTGCTTTTGTTGCCCTTGCCTTTCAAGTCAGATCCAAAAACACATCGCTAAGACCAGTGTCAAGGAACTTATCGCCTATGTTTTCTTCTAGGTGTTTTATGGTTTCAGGTCTTATGTTCAAGTCTTTAATCCACTTTGAATTAATTTTTCTATATGGCCTAAGATAGTGGTCCAGTTTCATTCTTTGGCATGTAGCTGCCCAGTTTTCCAAAAACCACTTATTGAAGAGACTGTCCTTTCCCAATTGTATATTCTTGCCTCCTTTGTCATAAATTGACCATATTTGCGTGGGTTTATTTCTGGGCTCTCTAATCTGTTCCACTCATCTGTGTGTCTGTTTTTACGCCAACACCATACTGTTTTGGTTATTATAGCTTTGTAGTGTAGTATGAAATCACAGACTATGATGTGTCCAGCTTTGTTCTTTCTCAAAATTGCTTTGGGTATTTGGAGTTTTTTGTGGTTCCATACAAATTTTATGATCATTTGTTTTAGTTCTGTGAAAAATGCCTTTGGAACTTTGATAGAGATTGCCTTGAGTCTGTAGATTGCTTTGGGTAGTATGAACATTTTAACAGTATTAATTCTTCCAATCCATGAGCACAGAATATCTTTCCATTTCTTTGTGTCTTCAATTTCTTTCATCAATGCCTTATATAGGTTTCAGTGTGCAGGTCTTTCACCTCCTTGGTTAAATTCATTTCTAAGTATTTTACTCTTTTTGACGCAATTGTAAATGAGACTTTCTTCCTTTCTCTTTCTGATAGTTTGTTATTAGCATACAGAAATGCAATAGACTTTTGTATATTAATTTTGAATCCTGCAACTTTACTAAATTCATTTATTAGTTCTAAGTTTTTTGGTGGATAGGGTTTTCTATACATAGTATCACCTCATCTTCAAATAGTGACAATTTCACTTCTTCCTTTCCAATTTAGATGTCTTTTATTTCTTTTTTCTTGCCTAATTGCTCTGGCTAGGACTTCTAGTGCTATGTTGAATAAAAGTGGTGAGAGTGGGCCTCTTTGTCTTGTTCCTGATCTTAGAGGAAAAGTTTTCAGCTTTTCACCATTGAGTACAATGTTAGCTGTTGGTTTGTCATATACAGCCTTTATTACGCTGAGGTATGTTGCCTCTACACCCACTTTGTTGAGAGCCTTTATCATAAATGGATGTTGAATTTTGTGAAATGCTTTTTCTGCATCTATTGAGATGATCATATAATTTTTATCTTTCATTTTGTTACTGGGGTGTAGCATGTTGATTGATTTGTGGATGCTGAACCATCCTTGCATCCCTGGAATAAATCCCACTTGATCATGTTGTGTGATCCTGTTCATGTATTGTTGAATTTGGTTTGCTAATATTTTGTTGAGGATTTTTGCACCTATGCTCATCAGAGACATTGAACTGTAATTTTCTCTTTTTGTGCTGTCCTCTGCGCTTTTATTATCAGGGTAATGTTGGGCTCTTAAAATAAGTCTGGAAGTGTTTCCACCTCTTCAATTTTTTGAAGAGTTTGAGAAGGATAAGTATTAAATCTTCTTTGAATGTTTGGTAGAACTCACCAGGGAAACCTTCTGGTCCTGGACTTTTGCTTGTTGGGAGGTTTTGGATTAATGATTCAATCTTCTTACTAGTAATTGATCTATTCAGATTTTCTATTTCTTCATGATTCAGTCTTGCAAGATTGTATGTTTCTAGGAATTTATCCACTTCTTCTAGGTTGTCCAATTTGTTGACATATAACTGTTCATGTAGTCTTTTATGATTCTTTGTATTTCTGTGGTATCAGTTATAACTTCTCCCTTCATTTCTGATTTTATTATTTGAGCCTTCTCTCTTTTTTTTTCCTGGTGAGTCTAGCTAAAAGTTTGTCAATTTTGTTTATCTTTTCAAAGAACAAGATCTTAGTTTCATGGATCTTTTCTATTGTCTTTTCAGTCTCTTATTTCATTTATTTCCACTCTGATCTTTATTATTTCCTTTCTTCTACTAACTTTGGGCTTTGTCTGTTCTTCTTCTTCTAGTTCCTTTAGGTGTAAAGTTAGATTGTAAAGATCTAGATCTTTAGGTGTAAAAACATTTGAGATTTTTCTTGCTTCTTAAAGTGAGCCTGTATTGCTATGAACTCCCCCCCTTAGAAGTGCTTTTGCTGCATTCCATAGATTTGGTATGTCATATTTCTGTTTTCATTTGTTTCTAGGTATTTTTTGAGTTCTCCTTTTATTTTGTTCAGTAGCATGTTGTTTAATCTCCACATATTTGTGAATTTTCCAGTTTTCTTCTCGTAATTGACTTCTAGTTTCATACCATTGTGGTCA
This sequence comes from Tapirus indicus, assembly GCA_031878705.1. Taxonomy (NCBI): domain Eukaryota; kingdom Metazoa; phylum Chordata; class Mammalia; order Perissodactyla; family Tapiridae; genus Tapirus; species Tapirus indicus. The sequence continues at coordinate 48,917,293 of CM062925.1, forward strand.
GAGAAGATGCCTGATATGATTTCAATCTTCTTGAGTTTATTGAGACTTGTTTTGTAGACTAACATGATCTATTTTGAAGAATGTTCCAAGTGCACTTGAGAAGAATGTGTATTCTGGTGTTTTTGGATGTATATATCTATTAAGTCTATCTGCTCTAATGTGTCATTTAAGATTAATGTTTCCTTATTGATTTTCTGTCTGGATGATCTATCCATTGCATAAGTGGAATGTTAAAGTCTCTTGCTATTATTGTATTGCTGTCAATTTCCTTAGGTCTATTAATATTTGTTTTATACATCTTGGTGCTCCTATGTTGGATGCATATATATTTACAGATGTTTTGTCTTCCTGCTGGATTGGTTCTTTATCACTATGTAACGCCCTTCTTTGTCTTTTATTAAAGTCTTTGTTTTAGTCAATTTTGTCTGATATAAGAATACCTACACCAGCTTTCTTTACACCTCCATTTGCACAGAATATCTTTTTCCATACCTTCACTTTCAGCCTGTGTTATTACTTCTGAAATTGAGTGTCTTGTAGGCACCATATAGATGAGTCTTGTTTTTTTCATCCATTCAGTCACTCTATGTCTTTTCATTGGAGAATTTAGTCCATTTACACCTAAAGTAATTATTGACAAGTATGTACATATTGCCATTTTGTTAACTGTTTTCTGGCTGTTTTTGTAGTTCTTCTCTGTTTCTTTCTTATTCTCTTTCTCTCTTCCCTTGTGGTTTGATGACTTTCTTTAGTGTTATGTTTGGATTCCTTTCTCATTTTCTTTTGTGTATCTACTGTAAGTTTCTGATTTGTGGTTACCATGAGGTTCACATATAACATCCTATGTGTATAACAGTCTATTTTAAGTTGATCTGAACTTAAATTTGAACACATTCCAAAATTCTACATTTTTACTCCCCTCACCAAAATTTTTTGATGTCACATTTTACATTTTTTTACTTTATGTATCCCTTAACTAATTACTATAGTTATATTTAATTTTACTACTTTTGTCTTTTAACCCTCATACTAGCTTTATAAGTAATTAATCCACTACCTTTACTATATATTCAGTCTTACTAGTGTGATTTTTACTTTCACATGTTTTCTTGCTATTAATTAGTGTCATTTTTTTCAGGTTAAAGAAGTCCCTTTAACATTTCTTGTAAGGCTGGTTTAGTGGTGATGAACACCTTTAGCTTTTGCTTATCTGGAAAACTCTTTCTCTCTCCTTCAATGCTGAATGGTAACTCTGCTGAGTAGAGTATTCTTGGTTGGAAATTTTTTGCCTTTCAGCACTTTGAATATGTCATGACACTCCTTTCTGGCCTGCAAAGTTTATGCTGAAAAATCTGCTGATAGTTTTATGGGGTTTCCCTTGTACATAACAAGTTGTTGTTCTGTTGCTGCTTTTAAGATTCTCTCTTTACCTTTAACTTTTGACATTTTAATTACAATGTATCCTGGTGTGGATCTCTTTGGGTTCATGTTTTTTGGAACTCTCTGGGCCTCCTGGACCCAGATGTCTGTTTCCTTCCCCAGGTTAGGGAAGTTTTCAACCATTATTTCTTCAAATAAGTTTTCTGCCCCTTTCTCTCTCACTCACTGATCCATTCTGAGTCATCCAATCTGCTGTTGAATCCCTCTAGTGTATTTTTCAGATCAATTATTGTATTCTTCAGCTCTATGACTTCTTTTGGGTACTTTCTTATCTTTTCTCTCTCTTTGTTGAAGTTCTCACTGTGTTCATTCACTCTTCTCCCAAGTTCAATGAGCATTTTTATGACCGTTACTTTGAATTCTTTATCAGGTAGATTACTTATCTCTGTATCATTAAGGTCTTACTCTTTCGTTTGGAGCACATTTTTCTATTTCCTCATTTTGCTTGACTCTGTGTTTGTTTCTAGGCAGGAGGCAAAACACCTACCTCTCTCAGTCTTGAAGAAGTGGCCTTGTGTAGGTGAATAAACCTTATCATTCAACCTTGTCCTAGTTGTTGGTTGTCTCTCAAACTTTTGTGATTGTCTAAACAGCCTGATTTACTCTCAGTAGGTACCCATTGTTGACAGCGGGCCCAGATCTGTCAGTTTTCCAAGGGGAGGAACCTCAGTTAGCACCTAGTTTCAGGCTGACTGGAAGCTAGACCCTAAGGCAACAGCTTTAAAGCATGCAAATATATACAGTCCTGTGGGGCTGCAATCCTAAAGCCTGCTGGCCTCCAGATCAGGAGATCTGGAGGTGTCCTCTGGGTGACAATTGCAAAAACTGGGCACCAGATGAGAATATAAACTCCTTTCTGGGAGGTATCATGAAGCTGTAGCGAGGCCAAGGTAATGTGCAAGGATGGTGGCTCCCTGCTTATGTTCCCTGGGAGCGCCTCCATAGCCTCTAGATGTGTGAGAAACCTGAGGCCCGTCCCTCAGGCTGAAGCTCCAGGATAAGTAAATAGGCCTATTTCATGGGAAGACTGGGGGTGTGTTTCAGTCTACTGTCTGTGCAGTACGCTGGGGATGGCAGCCTGTCAAGAACTGTCTTTCCAATTGTTATAGTCCTGTGAAGCCCAAGAATGCCAGCAACCTTGGCCACCAAGACCAGGCAATCAAGGGGCAACCCCTGTGTGAATGGTGCAGGGCCTGCTGGCTTTACTAAGGCAGTTAGAGAATGTAGGAGGCAGGGCATGCTCACTGGCTTCAGCAAGGCAGCGGGAAAATGCCTTGGCTGCAAATGCCCGTGGGCTTCAGTGATGCATCGGGAGAGTGCCTCGTCTGTGTTCATGCCCTGGCGTTAGGAAGGGAGCGGGTAAACGCTATGACTGCTGGTGCTTGCCAGCCCCAAGGGAGTGCGGGAGTGTTGCAACCATCCGCGCTCACAAACTTTAGCAAAGGAGTGGGAGGATGCCATAACTGACTGTCCTCACCTGCCCTAGCCACAGAGAAGGGAAGCGCTGCATCCACCCATGTTCTTCGGCTTCTGCAAGGCAGAGATAGTGCCGTGATTGCTCGCCCTGGGTCACCTTAGCAAGGCAGCAGGAGGGTGCCGAGTCCAAGCTCACCCGCCTGTGCTAGGCGGAGAGGTGAAGAGTGCAAAAATGGCATCTGCCAGCCCCTCCATCTCCACAGAGAATTTCAACTATCCCCTGCCCCTCCAGCAAATGTCTTAAGATTAGCAAATGAATCTTCACATATACTCTAGGCACTTTTCAAACTGCTGCTTTTGTGCTAGGTCCAGGGATGAGTAAGACTGCATGCAAGCTCTTTAAAAGGAGAATCTCAGTTCCCTATAGCCCTTTGAACATCAACCCCACTGGTTTTCTAAGTGAGACATTTTGGGGGTTCATCCCTCCAGTGCAGATCCCAGGGGCTGGGGTGCCTGATGTGGGGTACAAAATCCTTGCTCCTCCAGAAGAGCTGGACTGGTGAGATCCCTCCCTACTGTGTGTCACTGCACTGGGGGTGGGGTTTTTGATGAGACCATGGTCTCTGCCTCTCCTACCCATCTCAATGTGGTCCTTTTACCTTTGTTGTGGAGAAGCAGTTCATCTAGTTTTCACATCTTTTTCAGGGGGAAATGATCCATACATAGCTGTAGATCTGGTGTGTCTCTGGGAAATGAGTTCAGGATCTTCCAACACCATAATCTTGGACTCTTCCCGGACTGTTTTTTTGCTATTGAGTTACACGAGTTACGTATTTTGAATATTAACTCCTTATCAGATATGATTTGTAAATATTTTCCTCCCATTTGGTAGGTTGCTTTTTCATTTTGTTGATGGTTTCCTTTGCTGTGCAGAAGCTTTTTAGTTTGACGTAGTTCCAACTTGCTGATTTTTGCTTTTGTTGCCTTTGCTTTTGGTGTCAAATCCAAAAAAATCATTGCCAAGACCAATGTCAAGGAGCTTACTATCTACATTTTCTTCAAGCAGTTTTATGGTTTCAGGTCTTACATTCAAGTCTTTAATCCATTTTGAGTTTTAAGTTTTTGCGTATGGTGTTAGACAGCGGTCCAGTTTCACTCTTTTTCATGCGGCTATCCAGTTTTCCCATCATCACTTATTAAAGACACTGTCCTTTCTCCATTTATATTCTTTGCTCCTTTGTCATAAATTAATTGATCATATATGCAATTTTTTGAAATGTAAACCAGATTCCTTTAATGGCTTCCCTCTACATTTAGGATATAATCTCAACTTCTAACCCAGAGACCTATAAGGCCCTAAATACTCTGTCAGCTGCTCCATCTCTCCCCAACTTCATCTCTAGCTACTCTACATACCACTTACTATCAACCCAGCCAGACTGGCGTTCTTTAGTTTCTTCAATTCACCAAGCTCCTAAGTCACTTTGTAGACTGCATTTGCTGGTCCTTCTACCAGGAATACTCAACCCCTATTCCATGCCCTCTATTTCTTCAGATCTTCGCTTGAATTTCACCTCCTCAGTGAGACCTTCCTTAATACCCTACACCCAAATTGAAGAAAACTGGGTTCCTTCCTGTGGAATCTCATAAGCATTCTGTGTGTTACATTCACAGTACTGAATCACAATTTGGAATGATTTATTTGTGTACTTATTTGTTTAATGTCTACCTCCCCTAAAACGGTGCCTAACTGCAGGCACCAAGAGGGCAGAGACTGCTAAATCTCCAAGTGTCTAATACTGCGTAGATACCTAGTTATTTGCACAAATAAACAATATTTTAAGAATATTTTGCAATGCTTTTTTCTTATCAGATTGAAAAAACTGTCCAGAGAATGGCTAAGAAAACTAAATAACGCACAATTTCCAGAAAATTGACAAATGTTAGTAATTAGAAGGATGTCGTAAAATCTGGCAATCAAAGTAACTCAAAAATGAGTTAAGTACCTATTATATGCCACTGTAGTAGATGCTGAGGATGTAGTTGTAAATAAGACATTAGAATACAGTCAATACACCAAAGTTTTCTAAGAACACAAAATCTCAAATACAAACTCCCAGGTCTCAAAAAACAAACATTTGTTTCCTTTAAAAGACAAGTCTACTAGTAAGAAAAGCTTTCCCAAATTATTTTGTTTTCAGTTGTTTACTGAAATATTAGCGAAAACTGTTAATTTAGGAGAGGAGAGAAAACACAATTCCAGGCTTCCATGGCCAGATTACAGGTCCAGGGAACTGAGTCTTTATGCAAGAAAGTGTAATGGCAGTAGCAGCAACAAAGATAACCTCAATCACCTAGGTTTTCTTGGATAACCAAGTGAATGTCCATATAACTACTGCTAAACTCGCCATAAATTAGTTCAAAATATGACATGGAAAGTTAACAGAACAGATGCTCTCAATACCACTGTAGAGTAGGGGAAAATATGATGGACTAAGGGCTAGATATTTAACTTGCTTTGCACCTTCAGACAAATAATTTCACCTCTCTAGGTCACAATTTCCACAAATGTGAGATGAGAGGTTTGGATCAGACCCTCTATAAAGATCCTGTAGCTCTAGTCATATCTCACAATACAGTTATATAAGGAAATAAATATCAAACTAAAATGTTCTCTGATACTAGGCTGATGACCAATACAGCAAGTGTTTTTTCCTTTAAAAATTCTCAAAACCAGAGCTCTGAATTTTAAAAACAAGGTAAAGATGTTTTGTACTGACCAAAGTACCATAATTGAAATTTTACTCATTCTTTCTTGAATTAAAATACTTAACGTTAAATTTCCAAATCAATAATGATGCTCACCGATACTGATATGTCCTCATTTTTTCTCTTAACACTGGAGTCAAACAAGACATTTCTCCCTCGTCTTTCACAGTCTTGATATACAATCAGTCGAATTTGGCTTGGATCAAACTCTGGCAAAGGCCAACTTTAAAGAAAAATAGAGATCCATTAGCATTACTTTAATAAATATCCCACATAAATTCCTAGACATAAAACCTATATAATAAAACCCAAAGTTGTATTACTGCTAAAGAATATATAGTAGATCTTTTTATAAAATACCACCATTTAGTTTAGGGCTGAAAAGTTATACAGCTACGACATTTTAGATTAAAAAGTAAAAATAAAAGTTGTGACAAGTATCACTCAGTGTATATAAAATATAGTCATCACATATGAATCTAAAAATAGCTAAAAATACGTAAGTACATTTGATATTATGAAAATACATATTGATTTCATGGTACGGACCCAGATAGCGTAAAGTTAATCTATATTTTTAAATAGTTTTGTAAATAGTTTTTTTTAATAACTATTTTTAAATAGTTTTGTTTCTTTAATACAGAAATGTGAAAACAGAAACAATTTTCAGTTTAAATACTGAAATTTGTACCAAGTACTTAGAAAACAATAACAAGTAAAAAGGTAATGAACGCCCAAATGTGGTGGAAATTCTCACATATACTGATGTTGAGTAAAAATTGGCACAATCTCTTTTTTAATATACATAACTAAATAGACAAAACCTAGTAAAACTGAAGTTGACTCCAGCAATTCCACTCCAGAAAAGCTTACCACTATACAAGAATATTCATAGCAGCACTGTTCATAATAGTTGAAAACTAGAAACAATTCAAACATTCACCAGCAGTAGAAAGGGTAAACATATTATGGTATATTCAGATAACAAAACACTACACAACAAACACAATGAATGAACTTCAGCTACAGGCAAAAACATGGATGGACCCTGAGCAAAAAGAAATCAGACAACGTCACACACATGCACAGATAGTTACTGTATTTTTCCATTTATATAAAGGTTTAAATCAGGAGAAGTTTTATCTAGGGGGTGCATATTTAGTTTTTAAAACTATAAGGAAAATAAAGGAAGTGACAGCTTCAAAAGTTTGGAGAGTGGTTACCTCTGGGAGTAGGTGGGAGGTGGCGGCGGCGTAACCAAGAAGGGATATACCAGGTGAAATGGGGCACTGACTATGTTCTATTTTTTGACTGCATAGTGCTTACATGGATATTCACATTACAGTAAAACAACAACAGCCTCTGCACTTGCTTTATGTACTTTTATATATGCATTATATTTCACAATTTAAAAGATTAATGGAGTAAGTGAGATGTGGAGGTGAGAGAAGGAGAGAAAATGATGTACCGTATGCTGGAGATACTAGTCTGGTAAACAGCACACTACAACTGATGGGACAGTTGCTAAGAAATCAGAGAATTGCCATTCCAGGAGCTGTTTGTCATTAGTTACATCAGGCTGAATGGTCAATTCATCAGTCACAGCTCTTGATTGGTCTCCTTCATTTCCTTAACAGAACCTTAACTCCAACTCCATCAATGCATGTTAAACAACCCATAACTGGCAACATAAAATGTCTTTATCCCAAATTCCTGACAGTAAAAACAATTTTAGTTTTCTCCTGTCTAATACTTAGCAAATGTCTGTGTGTTAGGAATTGATGAAAGACTTACCCTAGACATTCAAGCTAAACCCAAGATTCATCCTTAGAGCACAATGATTTGCATCCCACTGAACTGCTTTTACTAAACTGTGCTTTAATGTTATGCAAAGGAAACTACAAAAGACAGACTGACACACGGTGAAAATCAGGAAAGTGGTCTCACGGAAACCAAGAAAAAACAGCATTTTAGAGAGGAGGAAGTACCACGGCAGTCGCTAAAAAGCATCCACTAGCTTCAGAAACAAGTCATTGGTGATCACGGCAAGAACAGTTCTAAGGAGTAAAGAGTAGTGGGGTCAGACTGCAGAGGATTGAGGAGTGAATGTGAACAGAGAAAATAGTGAGTTTAAGATAACTGTCAAGGAAAGAGAGAAAGAAAAGGAATCATGAAATAGAGTGACAGCTATTTTGTTATTAAAAAGGGCACAACTGAACATGTTTACATAATGATCTCAAAGAATGTGAAGTGGAAGGGAGATAGTGGCTTATAAAGCAAGACCTCTGAGGAAGTGGAGGAGGATACAATATAGAGTACAGGTGAAAGGATTAGCCTCAAACAGAAGAAAGGACAAACCCTGCACTAGGATAGAAAGAAAGGAGGCAAAGATGAACACGAATACAGGAAGATTTGCAGATATGACAGTACAATGTTAAGAGAATTCATGTTTAACAGCCCTATTTTCTTTGTAAAGTAGGTGAAGGGAAATAAAGGAAAGGTTGTAAAACACAGGAACAATACAGAGCAAAAAAAGAGCCAAGGTAAAAATTTTGATAGGTAGATGGGACAAAGAATAAGCTAAGAATAGAGTTGGAAATAATATAGCCTTATAGTTAAATGGAAATCTTGTGTCAAGTTGTTTTGGTCTTACAACAGAAGTCCCTAGAGTCATTCATTGTTCCAAAAAAAAGAAAATGCTGATCGTTATCTCGTAAGACATCTGTGCTTCTGCAGGCTATGTCCCAGAAATGGAGAGTGTTTACTGATAAAGCCTTGATTCCCTTTACCTTATAATGGAAAGAAGATGTGAATTCTGAAATTCAGAAACACATGAAATTGACTAAATAGACTGTTACCAAAAAGTTGCCTGACAAATTAATTCTATTTGAAATACATTAGGAGAACATGATATTAAACAACACAAACAATAACCCCAAAGGGACTCCTTTAATATGCAAATAATTTAAAATGGTCATAGTCACCCTAAATCTATTCATTTTCAAGTGAAAGAGAAGCAAAAATGACCTACCTAAATTCATTGTTCTGGTTCATGCTGGCTGGACTCTTCCCTTCCTTTCACTCCCATCTCTATCTCCTATTGGTATTCACTTCTGCTCAGCACTCAAAGGGTTTGGAATGATCTTTTGTTACACTAGAACCTAAATCTTCTGATATCTAATCCACCATGCTTTCTACTTTGCCACTTTTTATCAAAATTTAACTGAAGACATAACTAAGCCAAATCATTAACAGTGGTAAGCATATCATCTTCATTCACCAAAATTATCTATTATGCTATATCAAAACTTTCCTCAGTATTAAGCTATTGTGTTGAGCATAGTATTAATTTAAACCTTAGTAAGAAAACTACTCAATGATGAACCACAAACTATTTTAAGACTCTACACAGATGTTATTTATAGTTTATGTCAGCTTATCTGCTCTGCATATTTTTTATCTGACACCTTCAAAGAATGCTAATAGAAAATAAACATGCTGGAATAGACACCCCTTTACACACTGACAAAGCTCCTTAGAAGACCATATGAATTCCTATAAGATATGTTACTGGCTCCTAAATTAGGGCTAAATCACACATTCTCAATGAGAGCAAGATGGCTTCCAAGGAGGCAAATTTTGGTTGGGGGGGGAGGAGAGGGAGAGAAAAAAAGCCCCTTAGATATTACAATGGGTATGGCCCTCCAAAGGGCCACAATACATAGGCAAATACACAGTATATCTGTGGTATTAGAATTTCATTGGGGGGGGCGATTAAGGGAAAAAATGTCAAAAAAAAGTCTCCATAGGGGGACAATAATTTAAAAAAAAAAAAAAAGTTGAGAAACACCAGGCTAAACACTAGTTTGTATCTCTAGGCATTAACAACTGTCACGCTTAAAGAAAATATCTAATAATTCGTCTTTTTTCTATTTGACCAACTCTTCTGCCCCATCCGTTATCTTAAAACACTATTTCATGCACTTATAGATAAATACCAACTGGTCTCTTTTCTTTTTCTATTACTTCCAATTGATCATGCATACATTCTCACTTCTACTTAGCATCAGAGGGTCTGGAATAATCTCTTATTATACAGTATACTTATCAAACCTGAAGATTTTAAGTTCATTCATTCAATAATTATTTGTACAGTGCCTACTATGTACCTGGTACTATGTTAGTTGTTCTTTCCTCAGCCTCATCCATCATTGTGGTCTCACTGAAATGGAAATATGCAAGATGATGCAGAATAGCTCTGAGAAACCATTAACACCCTACGCTCTTGCAAGAAATGGGGAGGAAGGACAGCCGAGTTTCAAAAGTTATGCACGCAGAATTAGAGAAACTGTCCCCAGTATTAGAAAACATTTTGAGTTTGGTGAAGGATGAATTATTAGGGAAAGAAGGGAAGGATGGCGAGAGGAAGAGAAGGAGAAAGGGAGGGAGGGAGAAAGGGAAGAATGCTAAATCAGGCTACAAGAGACAAGCAGAAAGCTTTCCCAACATAATACCAACATGCCAAGAACTGGGCACCATCAGATCATAGCCAAAAGCAGCACAATCAACTGGAGGAATATTTTCTGTATGTGGAGAAAGAGATCTGAGTTTTTTAAAAACCTGTAGATAAATTTTGCTTTAGAGAAATCTGCTGCAAACTAGCCAATGTTTAAGTTTGTCTCATGAAAGAAAAATACCTAAGTCTTATAGTGTTTTTTTACTTGACAGACATTTTAGTTTTCTGGTCACATAATGCAGAAATAACATTTGCCATTCCCTCTGTAAAACATACTAACCAGCAAAGGACTGGCAAATGAATGCATATTTATGTTTTAAAAATAAAATGTTATGTTTAAAAATTTATGTTCTAAAAATAAAATGTTACAAGATGTATAATTCTTTAAATTCCTCATTTCAATTAACTTTTTTGATTAATCTGGGAGTCCCAATTGTATCAGATAAGAGAGCTGATTTTCCTTTTGATATATTTACTGTGCATTTAAAAAAATAATAATTGTGAACATATGGGCTATATTCTCAATCATTTCTAGTAAAAGGACACCTTCTTAACATTTAAAAAAAATTAGTATCCAGTACCTGAGAAAATATGACTGAAAGCTACTATGAATTCAATATAGTATTAATCAAAAGAACATCTATATACATGTGAAGAACAGAACTACATATGCATCAGTCAATTATTTACTCAGTTTATAGATAGTACTCAGTATTTCTGTAGAGTGAAGAACCCAAGTCAATAACTTTAACACCAACTCAGAGGCTAAAAGACCTAAGGTCAGGATATAACAAAATCAGAAGAATCATATATACAAAATTATAGGAACCATTAAGTACATGTAAAAATTACATGGTAGAAAGTTTTTAAAGTATGAAAAATAAAAAATACACATCACTATTCAGAATATCACTGCACTTCTGCTAGGAGTCACACATTAAAGAAGTGCTTAAAAGAAATTTTCTTAAGCAGGTAGGATCATCAGTGACAAGGTGTCATTATTGTACCAATTTTGCTTTTCAATATACTTCAAACTGATTTTGTAAATGGTGGAAATTCCTCCCAGATCAACAACTTGTTAATCACAAATTTTAGTTTATATTTTGTTCTTGCTTTTCATGTTTCAGTATCTTCCGAAGTACCACTGGGAGAAGCTGGGAGAGAGAGGGAATATATTAGAACTTCAATTAATTTGCTGAACAAGTAAGTGAATAAATGGCTATTTCAGGAGGTACCATTTTAATGCTGGAAGCCTATATGTATTGGATTTATGCAATTATTTCTCTAACGAATTATAATTCTCTAACCTGACAGAAAAATAATCCCATGATTTATTTGTTAATCTCAGTTCCAAAGAACTTAGTTATCAATTTAGGCCTTTTTCTTATCAGAAAAATCTTGATTTTTTACATAGGTTGTTTATACCCAGTTATTTTTCTCCAACTACATTTTAATAAACTAAATATTATAATAACACTAGATAATTTTAGTTTGTCTTTAGTCATACTAAATTCAATTATACCCGGAGCTAATGAAATCCTAATGATTGTCATTTACATTTCAATGACAAGTATAATCAGCTACTTGGCTGTACTTCTTGGCTGTACAAATATCAGTGATGATTACTATCATCATTTAATCAAATTAGGTAATACATGTGAAAAAATACTGTAAGATAAAAATATAAACTATTACCAGCATTAAAGATCCCCAAATCCATTTATACTTATCCCATAATCTAACATGTATAAAATCATATACACAAAGTAAAATTTTACAAGTATTTCAGAGAAGAGAAACTAGTAATCTACAACATGAATTCTTGATGAAATGGAACCTCAGCAACAGTAAATTTCTATACTGTGAGAGGATACTATGTATCATATCTGCTATCATATTAACTTAGTATTTTTCAGCAACACATACACCTAACTGAAATATACTTGACCCATGTGGTTTTTAACTTTCTGACATTAATTCTGTATATCTGAGAACTTAAGAAAGTGCAATGAAACACTAGAAGAATGTTAAAATGAGCTAAAACAATTGAGAAAGCCAGTATCTAAGCTGTACAAGTGGGTTACATATATTGAAAAAATACTTTGAAACTTTCCTAGTAAGATTTATTTAAAATATAAAAACAATGTACCTTAGTCTAAATTCACTACTAATTCAAATTATTTAATTCAAGTCATAAACAACTAAGTGAGGACACAGTTAAGATGTTCACAGAGCATCAAAAACTTACCAGGTAAATTCAGGTCCATGTCAGAAAAACTAAAAACTAACATTAACTATAAAAATAATTGGATTATGATGAATAATTTGAATAATACAATGTCAAGTTTTTCATTTAAATTTTACTTATAAATATGTATACAAGATGCATACACAAAAGCACACTGAGTGTTCCTATGTAAACATGAGAAAGAAGAGCAATGAATGACAGAAAGAGAATAAGACACACATACACCAAGAACTAATATACAGTATTTATAAATTAGATATTTTAAATAATTCTTACCACCTGCTTAAAACATTCTCAAGAAGTCCTTCTATTTATAATTAAATTTATCACCATAATTTTAATCCACTGTTCATAAAAATCTCAGAATTTAAATTTTTACTTCAGATATTTTGAAGCAAATATATCACCAAATTTATAACTAGATTTGGGTTGATTTTGATGTTAACAACATTTGAAAATAACATCTTGAGTTAAGCTGTATATGAGTGGTATCTCTATTTCTCTTAAGCAGTTCCACGTTTCAAAATCCCTAAAACTTCAGTTATGCACAACTACCAACCAAGGTTAATAATAGCAATGAACCATATTCATCTGAAACCACAAGACTGTCAGGTGACATACCAAGAAGTCTGAATTTAACTCAAATAAAAGCCTCTCCAAGCTGCAATGCAAAAAAGGCTAAATCCTAGCAACAGGACTATGCGGGACTGGGAGCCTTTAAGAAACCTATTGCCCATGGCAAAATCTATTTTTGCAAAGGCCTTCATTTATTCAGTCCTACTATTTCACGAGTAACATTCTGTTGTTTCACTGAAGAGTCTGAGATTTTTAGAGAAGCAAATTACGACTACTTTTCAATTCCTTTATCTCTTCTACTTTAAATATATGATTAAAGAAAATCAATCTAAGTATTCTGTAAACTAAGTGCTGTTCTGGCAGCTGGTGCAGACTAGGAATGCCAAATTTTTTTTTAAAGGGTGCTTTAACTCAGTAAGGGCTGGTCCTGTGCAGAGCACTCACACAACCATGGCTAGAACCCAACTCTTCAACAATCCCCATCTATAAGGAACTCAGGCTCATCTAATAAACAAGAAAAAAGAATAGCTCCTTTCTCAACTTCCCTGTGTCCTAACTCTGCCATTTCAGACAAGTACGCATACACATTCTTGGAAGCCACACCAAGCCTGTGTTCTACCCAGATGACAAGCAACTGGAAAACCAAGCCCTAATCATCACAGGACCCAGAGTTGTCAGCATGTAAATTGGCTCACTAATCCGAACTCTGTGTTGAATTCTGATAGACAAGTCTAGCACAAAATACTGCCTTTGAATTTATAAACTTCAGTAAAACTACATTACATTATTTGGTTGGTTCATGAAATAGAGATATTTCAGCTTGCTTTTAAAACACTGTCTTTCACTGGGTTTGTATTTTAACATATATCAGCATGTTCTTCCAGAAACACCGAAGACTATATCTGTGTATTATGCTGATATGACTAATGCAGTAACAGAAATACAATGGGCTATTAATCCACAACCTAACAGACGTATGCTAAGACCAAGAACCATTCCCCACATCCAACATGACAGAAACAGAAGAATGTTTCTGAATCAGCCAAGCTTGGATTTAAATCCCAACTCTGCCACATACTGACTGACTGATCTTAGAAAAGTGCCTTAACTTCTTTAGTCCTCAGATGCCTCATCTGTATCTATAATTAGTACAGGAATAGTGTTTTATCTTTTTAACACTTAAAACAGTGCATCACCCATATCAAGAGTTCAATAAACATTTGGTGAGTTACTGACATGCTACTGGAGATAGCTGTCTCTTTCAAATACAATGCTTTCTTGACCCAGTTATAAAACTTGTAACTTTATTTAATTGTGATATTTTATAATTAATTCTAATAATCCTAGTACTTGCTGAGATATATAAATATTTGCCACAATGGTTCTAGCAATTTCTCCACAATTCATCAGGCAGAAACTTTAAAATCCACCTTTCACGTATGGGGCCATGGATATATGGGAAATCTATGTACCTTCTGGTCAATTTTGGGGGGAACCTAAAAGTACTCTAAAAACTAAAGACTATTTTTTAAAAATCCATCTTTGTTTAAGTGAGAAGCCTGCATACAGACACAAAAGCAAATTAAATGCTTTTACAAGGTCTAACAGATCTAAGGTTTCATAGTTCCTTCATGATAGACCTGTGATGCAAATCCGGGTTTAATATAACCATATATAATATAAGAATGTTTACTGCAGCACTAAATGTATTCAAGGGGAAAAAAACTAGAAACAACTAAAATGCCCACCAATAGGAGACCTGATAAATAAATTGCAGTACAATCATTCAGAGGAATATTGTGCAAGCCTTTAAAAGGAAGAGATAGGGCTATACATGATGATCTCCAAGGTAATTATGTGAAGAAAAGCAAGGTTCAAAACAGTATGTATACCATCAGAGTAGAGGCAAACAAACATATCAATATGCTTGTATGTGCATTAAACATTTTAAAGAAAGATAAACTTAATACAAAGATACACAATTAACTGTTAAAAGAAGTGACCCTAGGAAATAAAACTGGGAATTGGAGAAAGAAAGGGAGACATTTACTTTCACATTATGCTCTTGTATAAGCCTCTAATCTGACACCAAAACTTCACATTCATTTCAATGAGCACTTCTTTGACTCCCCCAGGTTTTGGATACCCTCTCCTCCAAGGAATACAAGACAGCTAGATAACCATCATAATCTTATGGCAGAACATGATCTGTTTTTCCATAGAAAAAAGTTTCAGGATAGAAAAGAACTAGCCAGAGAAAATTTGACGGCCACTAGCTCAAAAACCAGCAAAGTGCCACAAAACTAAAAATGGAAGAAAAAGGAAATGTTCCAAAACAGGAAGCCAGTTGGTGAATTAATTAGAAGTTTATTTCTCTAATGTCAACCTAGTAAAGTTTCTATTCATTCAAATGCTCAAACCAAATACCTAGAAGTCACCAAGTTGTGCTCATTCTATCTCCTAAATGTCTTGAGTCAGACCACCACCACAACCACACTGCCAAGATCCTAGACCGAGCGACCACAATATCTCACTGCTTAAATTAGTCTCCCAGTCTCTCCTTCTGCTTTCCTCCAATGCATTCTCCACAGTGAACCCAAAGTGGGAAAATCTCAGTATATCTATCACCTACTTAAAAATCCCTGGTTAATACCCCACTGCTCTCAGGATAAAGTTCTAACTTTTTAATAGACTTGGTCTTTGCCTATACTCTCCTCCCACCCTCTGCACACATCCACTCCAATCAGTTCTTTTCACTTCAAACTATCTTTACTGTGTTTTTTCTTTGGTCTGGTACACTCTTTTCTGTCCTTCCCCTATTAGCCTGGTTCATTTTTCAGGTCTCAACTTACATGTTACTTCCCACAAGAAGCCTTCCTGATCACTCTGATCCCCCACCCTACATCTCGAATAGGTTCCCTCTCCCATTTGCCTCCACAGCATCTCTCTTTCCCTCAATAGACCCCTAAACTGACACACTCTGTACACCTTCCATCCTGGCGCTTAACAGACTACTGTTGCAAATGCCTGTTTATTGTCTCCATTTCTACTGGACCATAAGCCCTGTGAGGATAGGACCATACTTCTCTTTTGCACAGCTGTATTCTAGTGTCTAGCACTGTAGCTGACATTTAGTTGCCTGTCAATAAGTCAATACTAATTTTCAAATGAACTCGAATGAAATTTCTTATCTCGAGATCAGTTTAATGTTAACAAAACACTGTAAACAGGGGCCAGCCTGGTGGCACAGTGGTTAAGTTCACACGCTCCGCTTCAGTGGCCCAGGATTCGCAGGTCGGGATCCCGGGCACAGACCTATGCACTGCTCATCAAGCCATGCTGTGGCAGGTATCCCACATATAAAATAGAGGAAGATGAGCACAGAAGTTAGCTCAGGGCCAATCTGCCTCACACATACATAAAAACCCACTAAATAGGATTTTAGTGGTTTTTATGAGAATGAAATAAAAATATCTCTTTCAGTACCTACTTGCTTATATTTACTCTGAGGTATACAGTCATTTCAAGGAGTATGGCATTCAGTATTCCCCCCAACCCTTTGTCCTCAAAAAGAATAATTCTAAACATAATATAAACTGACTATACAATCCTCTTTTCTCTCTTTCTCCAAGACTGGGGGTCCAAGTCATAAATATGAGGGAGATATTAATGGTAAGCTATCAGAACACTTAACTTTAAAAACCCCCTTTCTTTAACTTTCTCTCTCAATGCTGATCAAATTTAAATGTATAAATCTTAATAAAAGAGTATTTAAAATGTTTAGAGCTCACAGTACCTGGTCTCCGAACTTTATTAGCTTTGTACACCATTTAAGCTCCTTAAATTCTATTTGCTCACCCACAAAATGGTTAATAAAATTTCTCTTCTCTATCAACCCCAATTATAGACTTGTTGGGAGAATCAAATAAGTTAATATACATGAAAGCAATTTGTAAACTATTATTTCTGGCTTTGTCTACTTGGGGACAAAGCATTCATTCTACAAGAAAGCTAGAAAACCAGCATGAATAAAGCCAGAGAACAGTATGTTAACATGGCAGGCCTAAGACTGCTGTCTTTGGAAAGGCCTGCTTGCAAGATTGGCCTTTGGCTGGCATCTGGGAACTGGACTGGTAAACAGACACTGATATGAAACTTTCCCTAAGTGATAACTGTGGCTTACTATGACTAAACTGTACAATGTGGTTTATGCTGAATACCAGCTTTTCTTCCGGGAATCTGGATTTTGGTACATGCTAATCAAAGGTACCTACATGACCAGTCCCCAATAAAAAACCTTGAGAACTAGCTGACCAGTCCCCAATAATAACACATCATTGCTGGAGGATTTAAACGCATCCCACGTGACTCTACTGGGAAAGGACACTTGGAAGTTTGAACCTGGTTTCCTCTAGATCTTGCTCCATGGTGCCTTTTCCTTTGCTGATTTGTATAAACTTTGTATCTGTTCACTGTAATAAGTTTTAGCTCTGAGTATGACTATATGCTGAGTCCTCTGAGTTCTTACAATGAATCACCGAACCTGGGGGTGGGTCTTGGGGCCCCCCAACACAATGAAGAAAATACATTCACAGAATAAGTACTATGTCCATTTGTTTGGAATGGGAATAAAGCTTGCAGTATAAAAACAGAAGTAGTCCTCCTTTGCCTGGTGTCATTAAAGAACAAAAGCAAAGAAATATTTCTGTTCAGTTGTAGAATAAGTAACTGTTTTCACCCTACCCTGTCCCTACAGTTACTCAAGCCCTCTAGTTCATTAGTTCTAGCGCAGATGCCTTCTGGCCGAGCTACACTCTGAGCCTGACACTTCAACGTGCCTTTTACCACCACCCTCATCTCCCCAGACCCCTCTCTTCTAGATATACTCTTGGCCATTTTCCAATCCTGAATTTCCACCCCAACCACATCCTCCCCTCAGTCCCCATAATCTTGCTTTCTCAACTAGAGCCTTGCTATAGGAAAATAGAAACATTGTATAGTGGTCTCCTAATGAACCACTGCTGTTGCTGGGCACACCTCTAATTTATCTCTTACTCACTACAATTGGTCTTACTACTTACAATGCCCCATATTTAGCCCTATCATTGTTATCAGACACTATTAAGGCTTCATCATTATATCCCAAAATCTCTACAGCCATTCTTATTGAAAACTAAACTAAGACTGTGGTTAAGACTACCAACTGTTCCCTAGAGTTTGCTTTCTCCCTTCCTTTTATAACAAAACTACCAGAGTTTTCAGGGGCACATGACTACCTAGCTAGAGACCACATTTCCCAGCTTCCCTTGCACCTAAGTGTGGCCATATAACTAAGTTCAAGTTAAAGGAATACAAGAGGAATTGGTGTGTGCAACTTCTAGGTCATCTCCTTAAATACAAACTGCTTTTCCTTCTTCTCTCCTTAACTCTTTCCTGATAGCTGGGAAACAGCAAGAACTAGTGCAGTTCCCTTGGACTTACAAAGGGAAGCTACATATTAAAGATGCAAAGCTGTCCTAGCTGACCTACCAGTTTGGATCATAGATGACTTCATGCAACTGCACTGTCTACCTGCCAAGAACTACCCACCTATGTTTTTTCAAACTATTATATAAGAGAGCAATAGTTTTATTGTATTTTACTATATCTTGCAGTCTCTATAACAAGGCTTAGCTCGTACTCTGATCCAGTTACACCAGTCTGGTTTTGAGTCTCACTTCTTAGGCAAGTTGTTTTCCCCTTCTGGGGTCAGCATCCCTAGAAGACCACTTTCAATTCTGAATTTATGACTGGTATACACTGCCCTCTGATTTCTTGTCAAACCAGACTTTTTATTAACAGTACAATGTATGGGGGTAGACCACTATGCTATATTTCAGAAGTATAAATTTACAGAGTAAGCTTCATATTTTTAACCATGAACTTAAAGAGGCAATATAGTCTTAGGATGCTTAATATAAACTTAGAAATCTTAAACACATAAATTCACATAAACACATTTTATGGGAAGGAGCATAGCACAGTAATTACATGGTTTTAAAAGCAGAGAGACCAAGGTACAAGTCCCGGTTCTATCATTTATTACTCATATTGGTAAATATTACAATTATTAATGTAAATAACAATGCTTATTTCACACAACTGTTGCAAGGATTTAAAGGAGCTTACTATGTATGAAGCATTTAGCACAATGCCTGGCATAATATAAATATACAATAAAAGGCTATTATTAACTGATTAATTGCATTTAACTCACTGAACACACCTATAATAGAGACCTATTTTATGCTAGGCACAAAACTAAGCTTAAGAGAAGATATAGAAATACACATGTTTACTCTATGCTACAGAAATACTAGCATTGTGAATACGTATTTTTATTATTATTATACATAAAAGTCAAAAAAGGCTTTTGTAGAGATAAAAGCAGCCATCCCAGCCCTGAAAGAGCCTATAATCTAATTAAGATGAGAGGATATGTGCCAAAATATTAATCATTTTATGATAGAATATTATTATAATAGACATATCCTACATTCTTTAGAAGTTTCTATACTTGAGGGGGCACTGTAATATGAGGAGACAGGCCCAGCACTGACTAGAACTTACAAGATGAGAGTGAAATATAAGCAGCAGGTTCACAGGCTTACTAAACCAAGGGCTGTGTACAGATTTGGAAAATAAGGATGGAAAGGTAAAATTCACCCAATGAAATTCTCAGATATAAGAATTCTAAAACTTTCAGATATGAGCCAAAAAACAAAAAAACCCAGGACCATCACATATTCTTTAGCAAGTGAGTAACACAATATATATACTGTTAAAAATATAACAGAGAGAACCAGCCTGAAACTACCAAGACTGAGCCTAGGATGATGGTAATGGCAATGGTGAAAAAAGGATCTGAGAAAGAATCAAAAAGATTTAGTAAAGAATTAAATGTGGTACTAGGGTAGTGCTAACTATTCCTCAAAATAACCTGGTGGTAGAAATAAGAAGGCTAAAAACTTTGATTTTATAATTATCCTAAAGCACTAGAGGGATGTCACAATGAAGATGTCCCAAAGGAAGCTAAAATGTGTGTCTGGATGTACCTCTGCTGGAAACTCAGGGACAGAGATGTAATTTTGAAAATCAGCAGCAAAGAACTGACAGCTTCTACAGTAAAATCTATTTTTTCTTTCTCCTTGTCTTTCTCTCCAATTCTAAAAGGACCTCCAAATTAATAGATTTTTATCTATTTTTAAGTTAAGAAAATCTCAGCATTCTTGAAGACTAGAAAAACTGAACAAAGCATGTAGATAACCTAGTGGCATCCCTTTTTTAGGTAGCAACTTGCCAATAAGTTTAACTTCTAAGTTATAGAAGAAACAGAAGTTAAAGTTTTAAAACCAGCCTGCTAGTATTTTAAATTTAGACATATATATATATATATATATATATATATATATGTATATATTTGGTTTTTTTAATAATCAACCTGAAGGCCATTGTTTTGAATGGTCTTTTAAGTCACAAGATGCTTCTGGACTTACAAGAATCAAGAGATTATCTGAAAGAAAGCAAACATCACTCAATCATCATATTAAAGTATTATGAATTCTCAAAAAGGAAAATTAAAAGGTTTCATTTTTCAATATCAGCCTAAAGTTAATACTTGAAAATTGAGATGTTGTCTAAAATACAGAAATAAGTTTTAGAGGAGTCTTTGTGCTATGGGTTATTCAGATAAGGCTTCACAAATAAGAACTAAAATAAGTTACCTTAGAATCACAGTGGTGATTCTACAGGCACATACTATAAAAGCAAAAGCTTGTAAAGTTAAGCATCATCTCAATGACACCAATTCCATTAGGTTATTAATCCTTCTTCAAATAATTTTTTAGCTAATAGTTTAAATTGATAACAATTCTCAAAATAACCTCTAAACCACAAAAAATATAAATATTTCTAGTATCTATTTTACTTCCACTTCTCATGACTACCCTAAACTCCAAGCCCTCAAGATATCATACGAAGACATAGCCATTTTGTTAACTTTAGGATCTCCAATTCCAACTCATTCCAGACTCACCTTCTAGGAATATAACACTTCATCAGGTCATTCCATTACTGCAAAACTATCAATGACTCTTTATTTCCTTTCATATGAATGCTCACAAAATTTCTAAGATAACCATTCCTCCATCATCCTTAAATTCACCTTTAACAGCGCCCAATCATATCACCTTCCCTTTTACCTTAAAAAGAAAGGTGTTCCTCTCCCTCTCCAAGTCTACAGAGTTGATCCCATCCCTTCTGGTCTCTTATTCAATTATCTGTTTCTTATAACTCTGATTTGTTTCTTCCACCCATTTATCTTTAGAAAGCTCCATGTTATTACCACATTGAATTTCTTTCTAAACCAAACTTGAAAAAATTACCTAAGCACAGCCTCTAAGTGCCTCATTCAACCTGTGAACAACAACTGGCCCTGTCATCTCCTTGCACTCTATTATATCCCTGATACCCTTTATCCAGTTCCCAACACATTACCATTTCCTGGCTACCTTTCTGAATTCAGATACAGTAGGGTTTGGAGCCTAGGTGGATGTGTTTTTAAAAACCACACATATAACAGAATACTACTCATCAACAAAAACAAACTACTGAATATACAATAGGGAAAGGACAATCTCTTCAATAAATGGTGTTGGGAAAAAAGCTACATGCAAAAGAATGAAAACTGGACCATTATCTTACACCATATACAAAAATGAATTCAAAATGGATTAAAGACTTGAATCTAAGGCCTGAAACCATAAAACTCCTAAAAGAAAACATAGGCAGTCAGCTCTTTGACATAGGTCTTAGCAATATTTTTTTGGACCGGCCTCCTCAGGTAAGGGCAACAAAAGCAAAAATAAACAAATGAGATTATATTAAATTAAAAAGTTTTTGCAGGCCAGCCCCGGTGGCCTAGTGGTTAGATTTAGCACACTCTGCTTCAGTGGCCCAGGTTCAGTGTCCAGGTGCAGACCTACACTACTTGTCAGTCGTCATGCTGTGGCAGCAACCCACATAGAAAATAGAGGAAGACTGGCAACAGATGTTACCTCAGGGAGAATCTTCTTCAGCAAAACAAAAAGGTTTTGCACAGCAAAGAGAACCATCAACAAAATAAAAAGGCAACCTACTGAATGGGAGAAGATATTTACAAATCATACACTCAAGGAGTTAATATCTAAAATATATAAAGAACTCATACAATTTAATATCAAAAAACAATCTGATAAAAAATGGGCAGAGGAATTGAATAGACATACAGATGGCCAACAGGCACATGAAAAGATGCTCAACATCACTGATCATCAGGGAAATGCAAATCAAAACCACGAGATATCGCCTCATACCTGTTAGAATGGCTATTATCAAAAAGACAAAAAATAAGTGTTGGCGAGGATGTGGAGAAGAGGGAGCCCCTGTGCACTGTTCATGGGAATGTACATTGGTGTAGGCACTATAGAAAACAGTATGGAGGTTCCTCAAAAAATTAAAAATAGAACTACCATACAATCCAGTAATTCCACTTCTGGGTGTTTATCCAAAGAAGACAAAAACACTAATTTGAAGAGATATATGTACCCCTATGTTCACTGCAGCATTATTTACAATAGCCAAGATATGGAAGCAACTTAAGTGTCCATCAATAGATGAATGGATAAAGAAGATGTGGTACACATACAATAGAATATTATTCAGCCATAAAAAGAATGAAATCTTGCCATTTGCGACAACATGGATGGACCTAAAGAGTATAATGCTAAGCGAAATAAGTCTGACAGTGAAAGACAAAAACTGTACGATTTCACTTATATGTGGAATCTAAAAATAAAACAAATGAACAAACAAAACAAAACAAACAGACTCACAGACACAGGAAACAAACTGGTGATTACTAGAGGGGGGAGTAGTTGGAGGGGCAAGCAAAATAAGTGAAGGGGATGAAGAGGTACAAACTTCCAGTTATAAAATAACTCATGGGGATGCAATATACAGCATAGGGACTACAGTCAG
Organism: Tapirus indicus; assembly: GCA_031878705.1. Taxonomy (NCBI): domain Eukaryota; kingdom Metazoa; phylum Chordata; class Mammalia; order Perissodactyla; family Tapiridae; genus Tapirus; species Tapirus indicus. Next base: position 48,940,314 of record CM062925.1, read on the forward strand.
TAGTACTGTAATAACTTTGTATGGTCACAGATGATAACTAGACTTATTGTGGTGAACTTTTCATAATGTATATGAATATTGAATCAGTATGACAAATACCTGAAACTAACAGGATACTGTTTGTCAGTCATACTTCAATTAAAAAAAAAACCTGATACATGCCATAACATGAATGAATCTTAAAAAGCATTTATACTAAGTGAAAGAACCTGATATAAAAGGCTACATAATGTATGATTTCATTTATATGACATTCTGGAAAAGGCAAAACAGACAAAAATCAGATCAGTGGTTGTCAGGGGCTGGATGTGGGGAAGGGAAGAATCACTACAAAAGGGGTATGAGGGAACTTTTTGAGATAATGGAAGTGTTCTATATCTCAACGGCGGTGGTGATTAATATGACTACACATCTGTCAAACTCATCAAAAACTGCAAACCTAAGAAAGAGTGAATTTTAATGCATGTAAATTATATCTCAATAAAAGAACCTTAAAACAAAAAACCTTCACAAATGACTGTAATGCACTGATTTAAAGATTTCAAAATCTCTCTCTCTAGCCCCAACTGTCTGTCCACTAAGAAACCTCTACCTGAATCTCAAGGTAGCTCAAACTTATTAAGTACAGCTAAACTTCCTTATCTTCTCCACCACACCTACTCTTCCCTCCTGTATTCCTCACCTTGGTTAATGGTACTACCTTCTCCCAAGCTCCTGTCTCCCAACAGGGCCGATTCAGCCACAAGTCCCCCTTCACATTCCATATTCAGTCCAACACCGAATCCTTCTCTCCCAGATACAGCTCCTCCTTTTCAATCCTTCTGCTACTGTCATGACCTACCCTTGTACAGCCTGTAACAAATGTAATAGTGCCTTCACTGGCACCTACTTCCAATCTCTGCCCACTCTGTCCCATGTGTTTGTCACAATGCCATCTGAGATAACATCCTAAAACACAAAGCTGATCACATCATACTGCTAGTTCCCAGTTGCCTAGTATACAGAAAACTCTGCTTATAATTTGAGCCTCAGCAATATTATTCCAACTTCTCAATTCCTACCATTCCCTTATATGCATATCCTAAAACTCTCAATAATCACTAAACTTGTCATACCCTTTCCTTAGGCCATGCCAATGAGCATGCCTCAACTATACGTACCTCTTCCTTACTTCATTCAACATGAAAATTCCAATGTATCCTAAATTTAGGATGCAGCTCAATACCACCTCCTCTAACATAAACAGAGGTAACCACTAAAGAGAGGTAATCTCCCATAATGCACCCTCAGAATTACTTATATAGCTCTATTAGAGCATTATTATAGTCATCTGCTTAATGTTTACTGGGCATTGTGGGATTATGAAAATGCAAAGAAGAATGAGACAAAATCTCTGCTCACATTTCAGCTATAACCACCTATTCGAGTGTCTGTCCCACAGCCTAAACTAAGAGCTTCTAAAGGAGAAAGAGGTTCTTAACATCGAGTTTACTGACCCACAAAGAGATCTGTGGTTCACTGTGCAAAATAAACTTGAATAGGGGAAAAAATGATACATGTCCTTTCACTAACATCTAACCACAATTTAGCATTTCCTTCAATTAAAATGTAGGCAACAAACCTCAGAGATATTACCAGTTCCTATAACTTTTATCACCAATAGGAATCATAGTTTCATCACACTACAGTTAATACAGATATCTAGAAAAAGTGTTTATGCTTATCATTACTTCAAATTTACAATACTTATTAGACCCAATGCTAGCTCTTAGTATTTGAATTAATATGTAGTACATGCTACTAGATCATAAACTTAACATTTTGACAACTATTTCAGTATAATGAGCTTCCTTTATAATGCTATGTACTTTATTTTATGTGTTTATAAACATTTTTCTGAGAAGAGGTCTGTAAGTTTTACCATGCTGCCAAAGGGGAACTTAGCAGGAAAAATGATTGAGAATCCCTGTCCCAGAGGATCTCATTCTTCTCCAAAGGCCCAGCACAGTGTCTGAAATTTTTTTTAAAAAGTGCCCAAATGTGCTTACCAAATGAATGAACGCATATATGTCTGAAGTTAATTTTTTAACTCCTTTGCATTTTTAAAACAAAGTCAACATAGTTTTTATCTTCCAGATAGTGTAAAGACAGTATAGTGGTTGACAGTTGGTTCCACCAACCGCAGATTCCACCAACTGCGGATCTTGAACTGTGTTTACAATCTGCAGCTGGTGGAATGGGCTCCACAGATACAGAGGGCCGACTAAGGGACTTGAGCACCTGAGGATTTTCGTATGGGGCAGGGGAGGGGGTCCTGTAACCAATCCCCGTGGGTACCAAGGGACCACCATGTATCAGGTTAAGACATCTTATATTACCTCAAACAAGACATTGAACAAGTCTTGGGTGGTGGATTTTTAACAGCTCTAACTTTAAGATCAACTTTTGAAAGCCACATACTTGACGTCTATTTTTCTTTTCATTTTATACTCTCCCATTATGCTCTGTAAGATTTTGGAAAATTCATTCACAAAGGCTCTTTGTTAACGAAGGAGTAATCAGGCCAACTAATAAAGGTCACTCCCAGCATAAAACGAAGCCATCCCCATGCATAGGGTCTGCATGTTGAAGGAGGTAAGCAAGGTTAGACAATGGCTAAATACCAAAAAAAGAATAAACACAATTAAAATTGTCTAGTAATATGATTTTTAAACATTTGCTAGTTCTTAGAGCACTAGACTATTTCGTATATATCTGAAATATTTTAAGAAACACAATCATCAGATTTGAGATTCCTCCTAACAAAAGCTCTTTTCTTGAGAGGAAGGAGGAGTCTGGAAAGCTTCTACAGCCAGACAAACAATACTGATAAGTCTTTCCTCATGCTTTCTCTCAGCAACTACTGAGTATCATTAAATATATTCTATTAATTCATAAATTATTAATGATGTTACAAAGCTTTTATAAATATCACCTAAACAAATGAGTACATTTAGATGTGCTATATATTGTTTCTGTATTAAGGTATACAGAAATGGACTCAAGCAAGCTGCCAGTTTCTCAAAAGTTCCAGTTTCATAGAAGTATATGTGCAAGTAAAAATAATTACAATCAAAGAAAGACTCTAATGCATAGTTAAGCTACAGTGGAACATCAGTGTTTGTTTAGTATCTAGTTTCCAGTTCCAAACTACTATAAATAAGATATGAGACACCAAACAAACCTACGTAATACCAACTGGTACTAGAAGACAACAGAGCTTTTTCTTCCCTGGCAAACAGTTATTTTATTGTGCATGCTATGTTTTCAGAAAGCCAAATAGTCTTTCCTCTGAAGTTTCCTTTAAAACTTAACATATAAACATATCAGTATATATTTAACTGAAGATTTGGGCAGGAAGAAAATGTAAAATCCCAAAACATCTTTTGTACACAAATAAAACAAAACAGTAATAAGAAAAAGTTTATTAAAAAAATAAAATATCTATTTAATCTAATAATTTTGTGTTGAATTTATAACACATTTTAAGATAGCATTCTCAGCAGTTACCTCTGCTCTCTAGGTAAGTGCAGAATTTTACACTAGTAATTTTAATTTAGTTCTTATCATAACTAGTAAGTTGGAAAAACTGTTTAATAAATACACATAAAGTACTTCTAGTCCGTGGCTTCTAAAACATTGTCTCTAATTCTAAAAACTTAACTCCTGAGAAATCCATTACATACTTAAGGAAAGCCAGACTACACAGCTGAGATACTACTTAAACTTCTTACTGCTATAAAGCCAGAGAAGAGATCTGTGGTGGCCAGTAGTTACGGGGAGGGGGAGGGTCTGCTGCAGAGGGGTAGCATGAAGGAATTCTTTGGGGCGTTGGAACTGTACAGTACTGGTGGTGGTGGTTGTAATAATCTAGCCATGTGTTTGAACTGAAAATAAGTACACATATATGCGTGTTCCTAACAGCACTATTCACAATAGTCAAAAGGTGAAGACAGCCCAAATGTCCATCAATGAGTGAATAAACAAACTGTGATATACACATACAATGGAATATTATTCAGCCATAAAGAAGAATGAAGTACAGAAACATGCCACAACATGGATGAACCTTGAAAACATTATGCTAAGTGACCAAAGCCAGACACTAAAGGTCACATACGAGTCTACTTATATGAAATATCCCAAATAGACAAATCCATAGAGACAATGCAGACTGCTGGTTGCCAGGGACTGAAGGGGAAGGGAAGGAGAAACTCCTGAAAGGATAAGGGGTTTACTTTGGAGTCACCGAAATGTTTTGGAACCAGTTATAAATAGACAGAGGTGGTGGTTGCACACTATGAATGTACTAAATGCCACTGAATCGTTCACTTTAAAGTGGTTAATTTTATGTTATATTAATTTCACCTTAATAAATTATACATATGCATACATATATATGAAACTTCATACAAAAGCAACATGAGGTGATGTTGGTGACAATGATGATGATGATGATGATGATGATGATGATGATGATGATGATACACTGGTAATGATATGTGCTTTAAAGAAAACCAGGGAGGGTGTAGTGTCTGCTTCAACCTGCCTAACATTTCAGGAATATGCAGAACCCCTGGAACACTTAAAACATATTCATTAAAAAAAAAAAAAAGAGTTCGATTCCTCTGTAAAACTACAGCCACAACATGAAAGGAAAAACAGATTCTTGGTTGACTGGCAAGTCTTGTTTGAATGACAAAGCATAAAAACAATCTCAGTTAACCTTTGAAATCAGTTACTGACATTCGGCTTTGATAGCTGCATCAGGATATGAAACTCATCAAGAAAGTGAAGACATGGCCTCACCTACAGAGCCTGGAATCTGCTGTTGGTTATCAAGATAGGAAATCCCCTAATGGGTAACTAATTGCTTCTCAATTGCCAGAGCTAAGCAATATCTTATCAGGATCACAGAACATTAAAGCAGAAGGCCAGAATTCATGCCTTTATTTGTTCCCAATTGTCATCTTCTATGTGTCATCTTCTACTGTGCCGAGTGGATACACCAAAAAGAGTAAGACTTTAGGCCCTCAACTTTAAAAATACCTAGTTCAAATTCCAGCCTCATTAGAATGTGAAGCAAATGGAATTCTCATACACGCTTGTTAAGAGTGAAAATTGGCACAACCACTTTGGAAAATAATGTGGCAAAATCTAATAAAGCTGAATGTATACATATCTTATGACCTATGAATTCAATCCAAGGTACACAATCAACAGAAATGTGTACATGTCTCCCCCCAAAAAAACTTGTACAAAAATGTTCATAGCAGCATTATTCATTACAACTTCAAACTGGAAATGATCCAAGTTATCTGTCAACACAGTAGCATGGGTAAATAAATAATGGCATACTCACACAATGGAATACTGTACTGAAGTAGTTCTCAATCAGGGGCAATTTTGCCCCCCAGAGGACATCTGACACTGTCTGGAGACATTTTACTTTGTCACAACTTGGGGGTGCTACTGGCATCTAGTGGGTAGAGGTCAGCCATGCTGGTAAACACCCTCCACTGCACAGGAAAACCTCCCATAGCAAAGAATTATCCCGTCCAAAATGTCAATATGGCCAAGATTGAGAAATCCTGGCCTACAGCAATGAGAATGAACTAGACTACATAGACTATATGGATAAATTCAAACATAATGTTGAGCAAAAAAGAAGTCAAAGAAGAGTGCATATGTACGACTTCATTTATATAAAGCTCAAAATCAGGCAAAATCAAGCTCTGGTGTTAGAAGTCACGATAGTGGGGGGTCGAGAGGGTTATGAGAGACTTGAAGAACACAGGCAGTGTCCTGTTTCTTGAGCCAGGTACTAGTAACCTGGCACTGTGTGTAAATTCACTGAGCTGAATAGTTAAAATATGTACAGATTTTGGGGAGCCAGCCCGGTGGCGTAGTGGTTAAGTTCTCACGTTCTGCTTCGGTAGCCTGGGCTTCACAGGTTTGGACCCCGCACACAGACCAATGCACCACTTGTCAGCCATGCTGTGGCGGCGTCCCATATAAAGTAGAGGAAGATGGGCACGGATGTTAGCCCAGGGCCAGTCTTCCTCAGCACAAAGAAGAGGATTGGCAACAGATGTTAGCTCAGGGCTAAACTTCCTGAACCCCCCCCCAAAAATGCACACTTTTCTTAAGTATATTATTCTTCAATAAAAAGTTTACTAAACAAAAACTCATAGGACTATATACCACAAAAATGGAATGTTACTATATGCAAATTTTAAAAATAAAAAGAATTTTAATGTTTTCCTACTGCAAATCAGTTAAAATTCATATCACATTTGTAAATTCTTCTCTGAAAAATTTCTCCCTTAGAGTCTGATAATTCCAAGTCCTAGATCTGCCACTTACCAGTTGCATTGATCTTGAGAAAGTTTATATCTTTTTAAAATTATAGAAGCAACAGACTTTACTGCCAAGGGAATACAAAAAACAAATAAGTACAAAATGTGAAAGATCCTATTCTACCAATCTTTCTCCCCAGACCTAACCACTCTCAACACTTGTGTATTTCCTTCTAGACTTTTTCCTGTATATGCACAAATAAACATATTAATAGTTAACATGCATATATTTATAAAAGCAAGGTCATACTGCATACTACTCTGCAGCTTTTTTTTAACTTAATATATGTGGAAATCTCTACCAGGAAATACAGTTACCCTATTCTATTTAATAGCTATCCAGTGTTCCAATGCATATACCATAATTTATTTAATCAATCTCCTAATTATGGATACATAACAACTTAGATTGGAAACTTCAAATAATGCTCCAATGAACATGAGAATATGCTTATGATTACTTCTACACAACTGCTGCTCTCCAAAATAGTTGTACTTACATACATTCTATCATAAAATAGGGCTTGCTTCACTATTCTTTTGCCATAATAAGCTATCATTCTTTCTAATCTTTGTCAGACTGACAGCTTAGTAAATTACAGAAATGATATCTTTATTTTATTTTAATTATTGAAGTTAAACATCATTCAAAATGTTTAAAGGCCACTTTAAAATGTCTTCTGTGAATTTTCTTGTTTACATTACTTGTGGAACAAGGTGCTGAATCACATTAAGTTTTATCTTCCGTATGTGCAAAACTGAGCTAACACTACTTGTCTCAAAGGATGATTGAGAGGTCAAATGAGAAAAAATGGAGACTGTAATCAATGATTGGTAACTAGGGCTGTACATCAAAATCATGTTGGAGAGCTTCAAAACAATCATCTGCCCAAAAACCCACCCTAGAAGATTGATAATTCCAGTTAGGGCAATCTGAAGGACTTTGAAAGTGGTTCATCAGCGACTCTGATGCACCCACCAGGTTAAGAATCACCAGCAAATTAGAAAATAAAGGCCATCCCCTTTCTCACATATTACCAAATACGTGTTCTCTTTTCAATATATACAGAATTTCTGTCACTGGATTATAAATTTCTTGGGGTTGGAGATTCTACTAAAAGCAGTCATCTATTGCTTTTCACCCCCTAGACTGCTTAGACTAGCTGAATAAAAATATTTTCAGGTTTTTTTTTTTTTTTTTTTTTGGTGAGGAAGATTAGCCCCAAGCTAACATCCATTGCCAATCCTCCTCTTTTTGCTAAGGAAGATCCGCCCTGAGCTAACATCTGTGCCCATCTTCCTCTATTTCATATGTGGGACGCCTGCCACAGCATGGTTTGATAAGCAGTGTAGGTCCACACCCGGGATCTGAAACTGCAAACCCTGGGCCGCCAAAGCGGAGTGCACAAACTTAACCACTACGCCACCAGGCCAGCCCCTATTTTCAGTTTTTATGTGCAGCTAAGGCTAAGTCCCCAAGCAAACATTCTTATTTACTAAGCATATTATGTATAGGGCATTGTGCTTTTTGGCTGACTATTAGAATTGAATCTCATAATTTCTTTCTACATGTCAAAAACATGCATAATCTCATACTACACCACTTCAAGTATATGATGGGTGGCATTTATTATTGTTCACTGGGAAATTCCCTCTGAACTAGAATGTATCAATATGAGAGAGATACACGTTAACATATTCTAATTAAGCAAAAATCAAAAGATAATATCTCAACAAATGGTGCTGGATAAACTAAATATTCATATGGAAAACATTAAAGCTCAACCCCATCTCATTCCATACATACAAATTAACTCAAAATGAGTCATAGACCTAAACATAAAAGCTCAAAAACTATAAAAATCTCTAAAAGAAAATCTTCTTGATCTTAGAGTAAAGCAAAAAATTCTTACAACACAGAAAGAACCTTTAAAATTTTAAAAGTACAATAAATTAGACTTAATCAAATTTAAGACTTCTAATCTTTGAAATATACCACTGAAAAATAGAGGCAAACCAGAGACTGGAGAAAACTAGCAATACATATATCTAACAAATAACTTTTATCCAGAATATATAAAGAAGTCTCACAACTCATAATAAGCAAGTAATCCAATTTTAAAATGGGCAAAATATTTGGACACTTCACAAAAGGAGATATATAAATAGCCAATAAGCACAAAAAATATGCTCGACATCATGAGGCATGAGGGAAAGGCAAATTAAACTACAAGGAGATGCCACTACACACCCAACAGAATTGCTAAACTTAAAAAGATTGATACCAAGTGTTGGTGATAACTAGAATTATCATACATTGCTGGTGAGAAAGTAAATGGTGCAACTACTTTGGAAACCAGTTTGGCAGTTTCTTATCAAGTTAAATATACACTTGCTTACAACCCAGCAATTCCACTCCTAGGTATCTACCCAATAGAAATGAAAACATGTTCATAGCAGCTTTATACATAATAGCCCCCAAACTGGAAATAATCCAAATATCCATCAACTGGTGTATGAATAAACAAAATTTAGTATATCAATATCATGTAATACTTACCTTCAATAAAAAGCAAGGAACTACTGCAACAAGTAGAAACATGGATGAACCTCAAAAACATTGTGCTGAGTGAAAGAAACCAGATACAAAAGAGTACACATTGCAGGATTTCGTTTACATGAATTTTTACAATAGGTAAAAATTAATCTATAGTGACAGAAGGACTTGTTTTAATTAGGTATGGTAAAACACAGACACAGAAATTACTGTCATGAAGGAACAAGTTTATACTCACAGTTCCCCAGAAACAGGAAACATGCCACACCACACTGGGCCACATGGGGAAGCACCAGGGTGGGTCAGGAGGTAGAGGGAATAAGAAGAAAATATGGCAAGAACCTTTATTGTGGTTTTCAGGAAAGAATGGGCAAGGCAGGGTAAGCAAGTTTAGGATTGGCTAGTTTCAATAATTTCAGTGGTTTCCACAGATGAGGAACCACCCCTACTTGGCTGGTACCTGGCCCTGGGATAGAGGGGGATAGAGGCCCAGGAATGTAACAGCTCAGTAAAGGAGGTAGTTGGGGGTACACTCTGGATTTGGTTGGTTTGCACATGAAAGGTGCACTCCTTGAGTAGAGTCCTTTGCTATTTCTAAGAATTAGCTAGCCCTGGGAGGGGCAGTCTCTCCAGGATCAAGAAGGCCCCACATGTCAAAACACCAGAAAATACATAAAATAAAAAGGCATGATTAATACATATATACTTAAAAGGGTACATTCTATTGAATGAATCGTATTTCAATAAAGTTGATTTAAAAAGAAAAATTAATTTTAAGAATAAATATAACACCAAAGTAGCTAATTCACTAAAAAGGTCACTAGCACCAAAAATATTTACTTAGTGTAAAAAGAAAAAGAACCAAAAGTAATCCTTATTTTCTATAATGGTAGGACAACTTAAATCTGGAATTACTCTAGAATACGTATTTTACCAATTAAATAACTCAAAAGTGGCTGTAGAGACATGATCAGTTTTGTTTTTTCCTTTTCCTTTTTTTTTTTTTTGGTTGTTTTTCTAAGGGTATGGTATCATCACGGGGCCCTACAGCCCTGGAATATCTATCAAAAGGCACCCATCTTTCCTCTTCATCTTTTTTTCTTGCCCAGTGATTCTCAACCCCAGCTGCACATTAGAATCTGATGCCAAGAGATCTGGAGGAGGGCCTGGATATCAGAAGTTTTTTTAAAAGCTTCCCTGATGGTTTTAATGCACAGCTAGAGTTGAGAACTACTTCCCTACTGTATATCAGATTTAATTTGAACATTATTTGAATACAAGTTATCTTAATGCAAGCATTATCAAGGCTAAGTACAGAAAACATATTATAATATAAACATTTATACTGGAAAACTACTGATACAGTACTATGTTACCTTGTGCACTTTCTCTGCCTTTTTGTAAGGCATGCTGGCTCCCATAAATCCAATATAAAGGCAAAACAAAAAAACTATAGGTCATAAAATTAGAAACTAAACTTCTACCTCTTACTTACAGAAACAGAAAAGTAAATATAAATTCAAAGTATAAATGAACAGGCTCCCAGAGCCAATTAATCTGAAATTACTTAACATGCCTAAATCATTATCACAGCCACTTGATTGGTCTATGATTCTAGAAACAATGACTCTCTCTCCTACTCTGCAGCCTCCACACTACAGCCCAGAAATTTTATCATTCCAGTTCCTATTAACATCCTTGTATATATCTCCTGGTCACATATGCAAGAGTTTCTCTACTAGGATACATAGAAGGGCTGTATATTAGTCAGGATAGGCTAGGATATACTATGGACAGGGAGGAGAGAAAGAAAGGGGAGTAGAGGGAGGAGGAAGAGAGGGAGAAGGGGGAGGGGAGAGAAAACAACCCAAACTCAGTAGAATTTAACATATAAATAAGTTCTTTCTGGCTTAAGGTCCACTGGGAGCTCAGCTGCTCTCTAGGGCAGCTTCCTTCCAAGGGGTAGAGTTAGGGATATGGGCTGCTTCCATAGCAAGAGATGATAGCATGAAGAACTCACACCATGATTCCAAGCTTCAGCCAGAAATGACACAAGTAAATGGTATTCACAGCCAATTAGCAACAATAGTCACATGGCCCTGTCTGATTACAAGAGTTGTGAAATAAAGGGTGTATGAAAATTTTGTGAGAAGTAAACAAATCTGCCATAAAATGGAACTACTGGCTCATAAGGTATGAGTATTTTGTTTTACTAAATAAAGTCAGATTGCTTTCCAAAGTGGCTGTACCAATTTACACTCCCATGAAGACTACACAAGAGTTTTTATTGCTCCATATTCTTGCTAATTTTTGGTAACGTCCAACGTTTTGGCCTTTGCCAAACTAATGTCAATCTGTTTGCACTGCTCTTTCCCCAATTATGTTGGCTGTGGGTCTTGGTAGATACCCTTTATCTAACAAACATTACCCCAGATTAGGGAAATTCCCGTCTATTCTTAGTTTGCTAAGAGTTTTTGTCATAAATGGATGCTGCATTTTATCAAGTAATCTGCAGCTATTGACTAATCATGTAGTCTTTCCCCTTTAATAAATAATAAAAATAACTAACACTTATATAGTTCAATGTGCCAGACACTGTTGAAAGTGCTTTACATATACTGACTCATCCTTCCAATGAACTAGTGAAATATTATTTACATTTAAACATAAGGAAACCAAGGCACAGAGATTTAGTTACTTGCCTCAGGTCCCACCAACAAACGACAAAGCTGGCATTGAAGACCAATCAGGCTTCAGCATCTGGGTTCTTAAAGTTTCATCTCTTGCTACCTGTCACGCTTTGAGCAAATTATCTAACCTCTTTGTGCTTCAGTTTCCTCATCTATAAAGTAGGGATAATATTATCTACCTTGTAGAGTTGTTTTGATGATTAAATGAATTAATGTATCTGAAGTTCTTAAAACACTGCCTGGTACATCATAAGCACTACACAAATATTTTACCATAAAAATTAACATTCTCTTATCTTTTTCATCTCCACTAATCTGTAGATAGGTGCCATTTCTTATTTCTAGTATTATTTATCTATGCCTCATTTCTTTTTATTATTTTTACCAGGTTTACCTATTTCAAAGAATCAGCTTTCAGTTCTTTATTCTCTCATTGTACATTTGTTTTCTATTTCATTAATTTGGGCTCTTAGCCTTATTATTTCTTTCCTTCTATTTTCTTTGGGTTTATTCTGTTTTCCCTTTTCTAGCTCCTTAAGTAAAACACTCAACTCATTAAACTTTGGACCTTTCCTCTTCTCTTATGTAAACATTACAAATTTGCTGTCAGTACGTTTACCTACATCCCAAGTTTCGTAATATGGCATTTATTATAATTCAGTTCTAATTATTTTTAAATTCCATTTAGGATTTCTTCTTTGACTCATAAGTTGTTTCCCTAACTGTTCTATGTATGTTAGAAAAGAATGTGTCTCCTTCAATTGCCAACTGCAAGTTTCTACATATGTCTATTAAATCAAGTAAGTGTGTTGATTTTGTTTTTAAAATCTCTTTTATTCTTAATTTTTTTTTCTACTTGATCTTCAATAACTAGAAGTACGTTAAAAATCACCTGCTATAGGGGCCGGCCCGGTAGCATAGTGGTTAAGTTAATGTGCTCCACTTTGGTGGTACAGGATTAGCAGGTTCGGATCCTGGGCGCAGACCCATGCACCGCTTGTCAAGCCAGGCTGTAGCGGCATCCCATATAAAAGTAGAGGAAGATGGGCACGGATATTAGCCCAGGGCCAATCTTCCTCAGCAAAAAGAGGAGGATTGGCAACGGACGTTAGCTCAGGGCTAATCTTCCTCACACACACACAAAATCACCTGCTATAGTAATAGATGTGTCCATTTCTCCTTGGCAATTTCTGCTTTACATATTTTCAAAATATATCGTACCTTACTGATGAGTTAACTTTTTGTCATTATATTTATCATTAATAATTTTTGTGTCTTAAAGTCTATTTTATTTGATGTAACTGGAACTACACCAGCTTTCTTTTGGTTGTCTAGCTATCTTTTTTATGCTTTTGTTTCAATCTTTCTGTATTTGTATATCTTGGGTATACATTTTTTAAACAGCAGCATACAGCTGGACTTTGATTTTTTTCCAGCTGAACAAATTTTTGTCTTAACTGCATTATTTAGTCTGCTTTCACTTACTGTGATCCTTATAATATGCTGGAATTTATTTCTACTATATTATCCTGTTGCTTTGTACTTGTTCTGTGACTTCTGTTTCTTTTCCTACCCTTTCCTACATTCTTTTTAATTATCTTTCTATATTCCATTTTCCCTCTATTAATTTGGAAATTATATATTCTACTTCTATTCATTTAGCATGTAACCTTGAAATTTTAACATGCATATTTTATACTTTAATATCTTCATCCTCAAAAAAAAAAAGAACCTTAGAATGTTTTAATTCTACTCCATTCTCTCCACCTCAACACCCACCCCCCTCACATAGCACTATTTTCTAGAATTTTAATTCTATGTTTGGCATGTCTGTTATTTTTATACTGCCAATATCTGTGTAGATGTACTCATGTGTACGGTTTATCTTGTTGTCTATTTCTTTTTACCATTTATTCTTGTATTGCAAACGTTTTTCTATTAGTGGTATTCCCTTACCTTTAGACACATAAAAGGATATATATATTTTGCCTTCACTCTCAAACAAGTTTCACTAGATATTTTGAAGAATTCACCAGAATTCTACGGTGAAAGTTACTTTGTCCCAACATCACAAAGATGTGTTAGTGGATTATTTGGAAAATAGTGTGGCACTTCTTCAAAATTTTAAACATCGAGTTACCATATGACCCAGCAATTCCACTCCTAATACATGCCCAAGAGAAATAAAAACATTTTCACACAAAAATTTGTACACAAAAGTTCACAGAATTATTCATAATAGCCAACCAAAAAGTGGAAACAACCCAAATGTCCATTAACTGATGAATGGATAAATAAAATGTGGTATATCCAGACAATGAAATATTATTCATCAATAAAAAGGAAAGAAGTACTGATACACGTTATGTAACACAAATGAACTTTGAAAACATCACGGTAAGTGAAAGAAGGCAGTCTCAAGGGACCACATATTGTATAATTCCATTTATATGAAATGTCCAGTACAGGCAAATCTATAGGGACAGAAAGTAAGATTAGTGGTTATCTAAGGCTGGGAGAGGGTGGGTGGGAGAGGGTGGGGGTAATTAGGAATTACTGCTAATGGGTACAAGGTTTCTTTTTGGATGATGAAAATGTTCTAAAATTGGTTGTGGTGATGGCTGCACAACTTTGTGAATAAACTAAAAACAAATGAATTATACACTTTAAATGGGTGAATTGTATGGTATGTGAATTATATTTCAATGAAGCTGTTATATTAAAAAAAAAAGCAGGCACATTTGCTGAATGCAGGCATAAGAAATCGGTGATACAGCCTTTTATTTTCATCAGATGCTTCTAAAATCGAAGATCACAGCTATGGTTGTGGTACACAGAACCACTTTAGCATTCAAACATCAACATGACTCCTCAAATTTCCAGGGATCACCCACTGTTTACAAAAATTTCTTGGTATTGCATTCTCTATTATCTGGACCTAACTTACCTTTCACACAGCCTACGGTCATATAGGAATGTAGCAAACCTATATTCCTCAGAGTTCCTTGAATATACTTGTGGTCTTCCCCCTTTGAGACTCTGCTCATGTTGTTCCCACTACCTGGAATCCTTTCCCTACCTGTGTCTATCTAAATTCCAACCATCCTTCCTCTGGCTAAACAAAATCTACCCTGCATCTACTTATTAGCACTCCAAACATTCTTTATGGCACTTAAATGACTGCAGCACAATGTAAAATAAGTATGTTCACATTATGCCTCATCTATTAGGCTGTGAGTTCCTTGGCAGCTGTCTTATTCACCTTTGTATCTGGAAAGTGACATAATACTTTTAAAATGGTATATGTGCAGAACTGTACTGCTCATTGCAATCACAGCAAAATTGATATCACTGGTGTGTACCTTTGCATATTTTACATGGAAAGGCCTGGTTTCATCTATATCCTGTATATGTTAGAAAATAAACATATTGCATAATTATACTGGGGTTAAACACACAGTTCTGACACATGCAACTTGTGTTACATAACATATTCAGGAACACAATCTATATAACTTGGGAACTGTCATATAATGTATACTCCAAACATGGAAATGCTGAAGAGAAACTATCAGTTAAAGTATTCAGAATCTGTCCACCAAAAGACACATATAAGAATATTCATAGTAGCATTCTTCTTTTCGTGTGTGTGTGTGAGGAAGACTGGCCCTAAGCTAACATCTGTTGGCAATCTTCTTCCTCTTTTTGTTTGAGGAAGATTGTCGCTGAGCTAACATCTGTGCCAATTTTCCTCTATTTTGTATGTGGGACGCTGTCACAGCATGGCTTGCTGAGCAGTATGTAGGTCCACAGCCGGGATCCGAACCCATGAACTCCGGGCCACCAAAGTGGAACGCACAAACTTAAGCACTACACCACCGGGCCGGCCCCTATAGCAGGATTATTATTAACAGTCAAAAATTAGAAACAACTCTTTGCTTGGAAACAATTCTCCATTAATAACAGAATGAATAAATTATTGCGTATTCACCCAATGAAATGCTACACGGCAACAACTACTGCTACATGCAACAAAATAAATCTGAAATATATTGAACAAAACAATCCAGACACAAGAGTATGTGAATACAATATGATTTTATTTACATAAAGTTAAACAGACAAAACTATAGTGTTGTAAATCAGGATAGTGGTTATCCTGGAAGAGGTGACAGAGGGTGACTGGACTGGGGAATGAGGTAGGCTTCTAGGATAGTGGTAACATTCTGTTTCTGCATCTGGGTGCTAGTTATATAAGTGTATTCACTTTGAGGAAGTTTACTGAGTTGTACATCTTATGATCTGCACACTTTTCTGTATACATGTTATACTTCAATAAACTGTACTTTAAAAAGTGGACGAAGACGATGACAGAGCAATGGAATAAATTAAAGAAAAATTCAACTGTTATAAAATAAAATGTTTGGAGCCTCCTGCTGTTTCTCTCACAACTGTCAGCTGAATCTGCTAATGGTATCCCCTCTGAAATCTTTCTACGCCTAGAAGACCTTTGTAGCTGCACATCAAAGCAATCACCTCTAAAATATTCACTTTGCATGATGTTGCACAGATTACATTATGTTAGCTTAAGTTTTATAAAGTAAATGCAGACTAGAGAACCAAGTATAATTCTATAAAGTATTAAAAAGTATACTCTGTTACTGAAAAGCACAATTATGTGTATAATGGCAGGGAAGTATTCAGGAAGGAAAGACATATGTAAATGGCCATTCACTGCAGTATTATCTGTAACAGCTAAGGACAGGAAACAACCCAAATGTTCATCAATAGGAGATTGGCTAAATAAATTGTTAGACCCATTCAATAGATTACTCGGCAGCTATTAAAAAGAATGAAGAAGCTCTCTGTAGCACTGATACAGAGTGATCTCCGTAATACAGTAAATGAAAAAAGGAAGGTGCAAAACAGTGTGTAATAGTACACTATCTTTTTCACAAGAGGGGGAAGAGATATGATTATCTGTATATGTATATATTTGCTAAAATTTTCAAAAAGAAAATGAAAACTAAATAAAAATGGTTACTAGGGACAAGAAAAAATATAAGAAAGGAGACAGGACTATAGGCTAGAATTACATGAATTACTGTGTTTTATAGTTTTGACTTTGGAACCATATATGTTTTACATAATGTTTTTAAAATTAAAACAAAGGAGCAATCATAAATCTAAAACAAGAAAGAAATTAATCTATCATATGTCCACTTGGTGGCACAAGCACACAGGTAAGAATTATTTCAGAAGACTTTATAACACAGGATACAACCTAAAAACAAAAAGCAACTCAAAGAAACCTTAAACTGCATTCAAGTCTTATAACTAGTAATAATATTGGTAGTGTTATCCTGAAATGATCATATACGTTGTAAAATTAACCAAGTAAGTAATTTTAGCAATGTTGTTAGGAAACAGGATATTCAGCATGAGATGGAAACATAAAATAAAAAACGTTAAATAAAAACACTAAAATTTAATTTGAATTTTATTTTTTAGAACAAGAAAAATAAGTCATACCTCTTAATTCTGTTCTCTGAAAAGACCTAGAAATAATGACAACCAACAGCGGTGAAGACCTCTTAGGATACCATTCCTACCAAAAGGAACTGGGATCCTCAGGAAAAATGGCTGATTCCAGGCCAGGGGCAGAAATATGCCTGGAATAGTATATTGTTGCACCAGAAAGACTACTAAGGTCATGTCAAAAGGACACAGGAGCCAATCTGAAAGGGCTCCACTGGCCAAAGATGGTTCACCAAAAACTATAATGACTGCAATGGAGTGAATCAAACATTAAGAAAACAAACAAAAACAAACATCAAACAAAAAAAAATCTCATTGGTCACCTTTGAAGATTTCTAGAACACCAAATCATTATTTTGAAAATGAGTAAACAAAACATTTATACTGCCTTTCCTGTAAAACTAATTTCAGAAGAAATAATAATTAGCAAATCATCATTTCACAACCCCTAATGAAATAATATAGTGGTTCTCAAAGTGTGGTCCCTGGACCAGCAACATCAGCACTAACTAGAAATTTGTTAGAAATGTAAATTCTTGGGGGTGGAGACCAGCAGTCCACATTTTTACTGGTCCTCCAGGTGATTGTGATGCATGCTAAAGTTTGAGAATCACTGAAATAATCTAGTAATCATCATTAATAGATGCTAAAACCATTAAGTGAAAGGCTGATGGGCAACTTTAAAATGGAGGGATCAGGCTGACACCACCTGAACCCTCTGATCAATCTTAGCACCACTAAAAGTGGGACAACCAGAGGTTATGTGCTTCCTGGTAAAATGTGATAAGAAGTACATAGCACACCTATGAAATAGTCTTAGGAAACAACAACAACACACACACAAAAACCCGGACCTGAATCCATCAAGTCTCTAGATATAACTCCCAATTAAAGAAAATATGGTGGGGTTACATCCACATGGTGACGGACAAACAAAAATGTACAACTAAAACCCCACAGTGTTATAAACTATTAAGACATCAATAAAAAAAATGGTAAAAAAAAAAAAAAAAGAAAGAAAATATGGTGGAGAGAGGAAAAAGGTAAAAGACACAGTGAGAAAGAAATCAGATTCAAATTCAAAATACAGAACATTCTACAGACAAACGAATATGTGAACCTTATTAGGATCCAACTTCAAACATTCAACTCTAAAAAGGCATTTCTGAGACAAACAGGGGAAAATGAACATGGACTAAGTATTAAATACTAAGGACTCATTATTCATTTTTAGAGATAATAGTAATCTTTTAGAGATTCATACTCCAGTATTCACAAGTGAAATGACAGGATGTTTACAATTTGCTTTAGAATACTCCAACAACAAAAATAATAATACCAACATTTAAAATAAACTGGGAGGAGAGAATGAAACAAACAAAAAAACCCAAAATGTTGATAACTATTAAAGCTGGGAGTTGTTACAGTATTCTCTTTACTTTTTTGTTTGAAATTTTTCAAATGAAAAGCTTTAAAATTTTCAGGAAATCCAGGTTAAGCAAGGTGCACTGATACATTCAAATTCCATTAAAATGACAGCAAATGTAATATATATATATATATATATATATATATATACACACACACATATATAAATATATCTTTATGACAAAGACAATATGAGAAAAGAATTTTCAAAGATAAAAAGATTTCAATACATATTTGATAGATGAAAAGTAGCAACTGACTTTTTGAAAACAAAAAGCAGCTACAACCTAAATGTCAATATACGGGACTGTCCCCTCAGAATCCCTGAGAAGCAAAGCCCTTGGAAATAAAGGCACTCTGAAAGGTGGAGGAGAGGCACAGGAACAAAAAGCATATCCTTCACAGGATGCGAAATTGGCCTTCTCCATCCTCCCTCTTAGTCCCACCTGTTATACAGAATAAATGTTCATTCTCTTGGAAGACTGTCAAAGAAGCACCAGCCTCAAGGTCATTAGGAACTTCAGTGAAAAAGGTTGAGACACAGGGTTGAAAACAAGAGATTATAAAAAAGAATAAGAATAAACTCCTGGAAATTAAAAATATGATAGCTGAAATAAAAATACATATAAAAATTCATCCAAAAATAATGTTGATGAAATCTCCCAGAAGTAGGGTAGAAAGACATGAAGATAGAAATTTGGAGAGAAAAAGCAAGAAAGTTGAAAAATCAATACAGGAAACTCCCCCTGGATGACTTCACTAATAAAAGTTTCAAAAAAAAGTGATGAAATCAAGAAAATTCCCCAGAACTAAAAAGTCTCCAAAACGAAAGGCCCACCAAGTAACAGCAAATGAATTCTTTAAAAAACTAAGGTATATCACTGTAAAATTTCAGGAAAAAACAGAGAAAATTGAGAAAACCCTCAAAGCTTCCTGGGGGTTGAAAGTTATGGCGTTGACCTTCACAGTAGCAATATTGGAAGCCAGAAGACAACGGAGCAGTGCCTTCCAATTTCTGACTTAAAATGATTCTAACATAGAATTCTGTATCTACCAGACTGCCAATCAAACACAAAAATAAAGACATTTTCAGACTTGCAAAGTCTCAAAGAATTTATCTCCCATGCACTCATTCTCAGGAAGCTCCTGGAGGGATAGGCACCACCAAAACAAGGGAATAATCCAAAGAAGAATAAGTCATGGAAGCCAGCTGACAGGAGATCCTAACAAAAAAAAAAGGCCAAAGGAATTCCCAGGAGGAAGGCAAAAGAAGTCTCATGACAAGGCTGTGGAGCAGACCCAGGGGCAAGCAGTCCAAACTAGAGGTAGAGAAGGGCAGAGGCTCCAAGAAGGACATATCCAGGAGGAAAAATTACGAACTAATCAATTGTGTGATAGGTTTAATTACAAGATAAGTATTTTGAGAGATATTTCATGGAGCTTTTGAAGGATATAGAAACACTTAGCTAAAGATTTCAAAGAAGACAAAGAGAAGGAAAAAAAAAAGGCAACTAACTCCAAAAAAAGGTAAAAAAGTACAAGAAAACATAAAATGTACCTAGTTCAGTAATCAACATTGACATTATAATAATATAGGTTAACCTTGATCACTTAAATTAACCCAAAATTATAATATTGGAAGAATGACCAGGAAAGAGAAGGGTATGTGCAAGTGCGTGTATATATGTGGCATGTTTGAGACCTAAATCTTTACCAATATAGGAAATTAATAATGTCTAAGATGAATAAATTTTTTAAAAACAGTACATTCATATTATTTATAAATATAAAAGCAAATACTCAAACAGCAAAATAATTGAAAAAGTAGTTGCCTCTAGGATCAAGGACTGCATTTGAGGAATTTACCATAAGTCAATTCCTGCCATAATGCTGTTGGGCTGGGGGTAAAAAATTCAACATGGAAAATTTAGAGTCAGATTATCACAAGCTTGCCTAGCTAGTCAGTCAGGAGTTCCAAGGGTTTAGGAGCCAGTCATGTCATAGCTGGTGCACTAACATGGGGGTTTACTGTCTAAAGTTTAAAATGTGTTCAGGTATTTCTTTGATAAAAAGTTAAGATATTTAAATTATTCACAAATAATTTCCATTATATTTCTGCATTCTATAAATGTATAGTGTATATGTTTTATATTCTAAAGTAACTAGGAATTAATCAAAATTAATATAAAAATTAATACAAAAATCCCTATTTGTGAGAGTCATATCATGACTCCATTTTATTCACCTTCTCATTAACTTCACAATCTGTAGCTTCTTGACATAAGTGGAAATCTTTAAAAATTATGTAACAGACCACAACAGGGTGGGAAAGCAAGCCAAAAACCTGCAAAGAGCCTGCCAATTTCATCCTACAAATGGAATCATAACTGTATAAACTGAAATGGCTAATTATCCCACATGTTCTTGAAACCAACTCTGCC
The DNA here is from genome assembly GCA_031878705.1 of Tapirus indicus. Taxonomy (NCBI): domain Eukaryota; kingdom Metazoa; phylum Chordata; class Mammalia; order Perissodactyla; family Tapiridae; genus Tapirus; species Tapirus indicus. Next base: position 48,961,366 of record CM062925.1, read on the forward strand.
ACTCTAACCATTGGAATTAGCTAGGGGGAACTTAGTATATGACAGTGGTGAACCACATCTGGGGTGACTTGGGATAAAATGCTGTTGGGTCAAGGGATACTCTCTACTGAGCAGTGTGAGTACAAGGAAGCAGATGTCTAGAGCTCTGCCTGTGTCCCCAAAGAGCTAAGTTAAATTGTTGCTCCAGTTCCCCATAAGGTCTGCCTAACAATTTTAGAGGGCCCAGGGACCCAGAATGCTCAGATGGAAAAGGAATCTCATGGTACCTCAAAACCTCTTATGTTCTTGAAATAAACTCCCACTAGCAAAAAAGAGTATATTAGTTCATTTATTCATTCTTTTATCCATTCAGCAAATACTGAGTATGTCAGGGAAGACATCTGTGTGTACACACACATACAAACACAAATTCTGAATGTGATAAGTGGTAAGAAGGGAAAGTATGAGATGTTACAAGGGATATAAAGGCAAGATCTAACCTATTTCTAGAAAATCAGACCATCCTTGCCACCTTAAAAAAAAAAAATCAATGAAATAAATAACAATGAAATTTTCCTTTAAATTAGTAAACATTGATGTCAAAGAAAAACATATTTAAATTACTCACTGAGTGAATAACTACTTTGGTCAAATAACCCAAAACAGAAGGATCTTTCTTAAATGAATTAGAATTTCTTCAACTCAGTGACTATTTTTATTCATTTGTTCATTCATCAAATATTTATTGAATGCCTTCTGTGAGCCAAGCAGCAGGCATACAGCACTAAACAAGTTAGACAAAGGATGTGCCTTTATGGAATTTGCAATCTAGTAAAGGATACAGATACATAAATAAGCACCTACAAGAAAATAAACTGCCATGATGGGGAAATACAGGGAAAACGTGGGTCCCATTGGAGCTTGAAAGAAAAATGTGTTGTAGTCATATTATCCCAAGTAGTGTGCAAACCAGATTATTCTCAGAAAACATCAAGTAGTCTAATTCAGAACCTACAGCTGGAGAAAAAAATTAGAAGATTGGAAAGGGTATACTGAGGGGTGAAGGAGTGTGGGAAGAAATTCTAACATCTGGGTGACTACCATGCCATTTAATCCTCAAAACAACTCTAAAATAGTAGGTGCAGTGGACACTGGGACTATCTCTCCAGCATCCACTCCCCCACTCAGACATGCAAACAGACACACCCCACCTTTAATAACATGATACTGCTTCTCAAGGTTATATATACAGAAACTCTTGGGGCACGGATCTGAACTCAGGTCCATCACAGCAAACTACCATTCTAGAGCAGGCTGATATGCCAAGTTGAAGAGTTTGGCTCTGGAATTGAAATGTCTGAGTTCATATCTTAATTTCATCCCTTACTGTGTGAGCTGGGGCAAGGTTCTTAACTTCTTTGTGTCTCCATTCCCTCAAACATCCCTTAAAACAGTGGTTGGCACAGCAATCCCCTATTAAGCAATAAGGAGTCAATGGAGATTTCTGAGTGATTTGCTCAGAATTATGGTTTAGGAAAATCAATTTAGAAGAATGGTGTAGAGGGGAGCACACAAGAAGTGGGAAAGTTATGGTAAATTTTTACAAAAAGCATTAAAGGTCTAAATGAGATGATGACAGTGGAAAATGGAAAAGAACTAAGATATTGCAGAATCTGAATCAACAGGACTTAACAAATGATTAAATGTGGCAATCAGAGAAAGAAAGGAGTAAAAGATGGTTTTCTGATTTTCAACTTGGTAGACTAAGAGAATGGTGGTGCCAGGAACAGGAACAGAAGATGGTGTGAGGATGCTTTAGGACTCCTTTAAATAAAGGAGATTCTGTTAGTTTTACGTGGGGAGTTTTTTTTAAACAACTCTTTCCTAAAAGATAATTTAAACTCAGCAGGATTTAAGACAGTAATTATTATATTAGTAAGAAATGAGGTCCAAGTTTTACAAACTGAACACCAAAGCTACATTTTTCACTAATCTATTTTCTTTCAATAAACATAGTTCTAAAAAACAAATCTAATATCACTACTTAGAGATAGAAAAGCAAATCAAATAATAAGATACAGTATTTACATCTCTTACTGTAAAATTAGACCCTTATGACCAAATGTTGAGACCAAAGAACATTAACATGTGATTACTTTAAATTCTCAGCTTTCCACTTTAATAAGAAAGATGTGATACTCTGTAAAGAATTAACTGTAAAGAATATTATAACTTTCTACTATTTTTAATATAAGATTAAAAGGTAAATTTATGGAGGGGTGCTGTTTTTAAAATAAAAACCTTTGTGAATGCAGCAAATCATTAAAAATCACATTGAAAAAACAAAACTTCTCAAATATGATTCTTACAAATACTTGAAAATATTAAGAAGCTAGCTTTTGGAGCCGCCCAGTGGCGCAGCAGTTTAGTTCGCACTTGGCAGCCCGGGGTTTGCGGGTTCGGATCCCAGGCGCCCACCAATGCACTGCTTGTCAGCCATGCTGTGGCGGCGTCCCATATAAAGTAGAGGAAGATGGGCACGGATGTTAGCCCAGGGCCAGTCTTCCTCAGCAAAAAGAGGAGGATTAGCAACGGATGTTAGCTCAGGGCTGGTCTTCCTCACCAAAAAAAAAAAAAGAAGCGAGCTTTTAAGAATTTCAGATACCCAAAATGTGATATAAAATCAGAATACTGAAAGTGAAAAAAATAACTCAGCACTACAGATTGTTTCTTCTACAGAAATAGAAAGCTTTAAGCAAGGAAGCCATTTCCTCACCTCTCATTTACTCCACATCCATCTTACTTTCTCCCCCAAACATGCCCCCTCAAAAAAAAATCATTAAGGTCACCAATTATCTCCAACTTGACAAATCCGATAGATACTTTTCTGTTTCTCATCTCACAAGACCTATCAGCAACCAGCATATGAAACAGTTCATCACTCCCTCATTTCTGAAACACTTTCTGAGCTTTCCTAACACCACACAGCCCTGGCTTTCCTGCTCTCTCTTTTGCAATTCCCTCTGTAGACTTTCCTCTCCCACATCTATACATTCTTTTATTTCCTCAGCGCAAAGACCTGTTCTTTCCAATTCTCTATCCACACCCTTTTGCTAGACAATCTCATCCATTCTCAAAGTTTTAAAATTGACCATAAGGCCGAATTCTTATCCCCAGTCCCAAACTCTACTGTGAACTCCAGACTTACTTTATTAAACTGTCAGTTGGACAGCTCTAAGTGGGTATCTCACTGGCAATTAAAACTAGACCAAATATCCCAAATAGAACTTTTGACTCTCTCCCTCTGCCCTTAAAATTATTCATATATTCATTCTACAAATATTTTCTGAACATATGCTCAGGCACTGCACTGTACACTGGCACAACAATGTGAACTTGAGGGAGACAGATGTTAAGTTGTAAAATGAGCTATGAAGGATATAAACAGTGTACTCTGATAGAGAATAGGGGAGAGGGCTGCTATTTTTGATAGGGTGTTCAAGATAGGTCTCCACAATATTATATTCTCTCCTTCAGAAAATGATGTCTACCTAGCTGCTCCAGCCAGAAACCTAGATAGCTGTTCCCCACAAACAACCCACCAGGCAGCTCTAAAGGGTTCTAACTCCAAAATACACCTTGAAGTTGAAGAGAGTTCTCAAGCAAGCAGAGATGTGGACAAGAAATGACAACTGCCATAGATGTCACAGGAAATGCAGTAAGCTATGGAAGAAAATCACAGAGAAACTTGCCATGGAAGAAAATTACAGAGAAACTTAATTCAGTCTAGGAGAAATCAAAAAAGGCTTCCTGGAGAAAGGATAATTAGGAAAGCTCAGATGATCACCACAAAAAGCTAAACTGAAAGGTATAGAAGACTATGCCAAGAACAGGGAACAGTACAACCTGGCACATCCCAAAACCTAAAACAAGTCCAAGGTGATAATGAAGAGGGAAACGGGATTAAGACAAGGCCAAAAGAAAGCAAGAAGTTATCAAAGACTAATGAGATCATGTCAAAAGGGCACAGAAGTCAACTTGAAAAGTCTTTCACGGGCCAAAAATGGATTAAAACACATTAAAATCCAAGAGCTCACGGTGATATTATAAATGATAATTAAAACAAAAAGCTTCACTGAACATCTCATTATAAATTATTCTGAAAAATGATAAAAGGAAACAATCGAAATTTTTATGTTGCCTTTCCTGTAGCAAAAAGTAACAAAATAGGAGGTAAGAAAAAGTGCTTCCAGGAAACAAATGCAGAAAGAATTAAAGAATCAGGATATCACCATTTTGAAACCCCTAACAAGATAATAGATTCAGGCAATAACCAACAAAATATGCTAAAACCAATGAAAGGGGAATTTTATAATGGCAGATTAAAGCTGATACCACCTGAAAACACTAATCAATCTTAGGTGGGACAACCAGACGTTATACGCGACCCTGATGGATAGGAAGTACATAGCAACATCTGTGGTATATTTTTATTAAAAAAACAAAACTGAACCTCAATCTAATAAAGTATCTAACTACCAGTTTTCAGAAAATAGAGAATAAGTTACACCAGTGGTTCGCAAACTTGAGCATCAGAGTCACCTGGAGGGGGCTTGATAAAACAAATCGCTGGGAACCAGTGAATTAAAGGAAACCATAAGGAAGCAAACAGCCAAACAGAGAATGTGGGAAATTTTATGGGAAAAATGACCCAATTTCAACAACAAATCATATTTTTAAAGGGAGGGCTGTTATAGAATAAAAATTACTTAAGTGACATAACTGCAAATGCAACATGCACACTCAAGATTCTGATTCAAACAAACCTACTGTAAAAAGACATCTTGAGGCAACTGAGAAAATCTGAATATAGACTAAAAATAGATGATATTAAGGAATTTCTGGTAATTCTGTTAAGGACAATAATAGAATAACAGCTATGTTAAAAAAATTACCTTATGGAAAAAAAAAAAAGGTCAAGACTAGAGACTTTACAAAAGCCACACCATACAGGACCACTTTCAGGAGTTCGGGCCTACACTGAATGGTTTTATACATCAGCATAAGATCATAGTAACAACTACTTCTGGTTCCTGAAAGCCATGTGCTAAGCACAGCATTAAGTACTTTACATGACTTATCTCCTTGAATCCTTAAAATAACTCTGTAATGGAAATATTAAATTCTATACCATTTTGCCTGCTGATCATGATCAGAATTTACATTTTTTCAAAGGATGAAGTATTGAGAGTAGTTTGGAGAAAGGCAAGCGTGATGGCAGAGAGACCAATTAAGAGGTTGTTATAACAGATTAAGAATTCCTGCTACAGACAGAAAAAGCAAATGTTCACACATCAGAAATAAAACAAAAACATAGAAATTGTTTTTTGAACAAAACATTAATTATATCCTACAGACATTTAACTCTGAAATAACCTTCTTCACTAAATTAGACTTTTTTTCAAGGATTTTATTGTTAAAGCAATCATTTTGTACGTACTGAAGTAACTGGACTTACACTTAACTCTTATTTACACTGGAAAGTGGCCTGAAGAAGAAAACATACAGCAGTATCTTCTCCTAGAAAGCACTTTCTTTCTCAAATTCTTTAAAGGATGAAAACAAATTATTGTTTTAATTCTGTAAATGACTGAAATAATATCCTCCCTGTGATACCCTTCACACTCATCTCCGGGTCAAGAAGCATAGACAACACAAGCACACAGAAATCTATACAGTAAAGATCTTAAGAGTGAAGACTAAAGGGAAAGGGGTGATCCCTGACCATCTTTTCCAACAGGTATAAACAACCATACTGAAAGGCTCCTAAGGCTTCTTTATCACAAGTCCCTCCTATTCTAGAGCCCTACTGTGGCTTTTCACCACTGGGCTTGTATATTGCTTACTCTAGGAACTGACTCTCAGAGGCTGAACTACAGTTAGTTGCCAATGGCCAACTGTGTCCAACCCCGATTTAACAACTTAAGCTGACTAAAACAAAACAAAACCAAAAAAGGAACCTAGAAAGGAAAGCATGGTATATTGGGATGAACACTAAATTTCAGTCTACTCAAAAACCTGAGTTACATAACAAGATGCTGAACATCATTTGTTATTAGGGAAATGCAAATTAAAACCACAAGACACCACTACATCCACTAGAATGGCTATAATCAAAGACTCAAAAATTGTTAACATAGTAAATTTTATGTTACATGCTTTTTACAATATAAAAAAATTTTAATTAAAAAAGAATGGACTAACAATATTAAGTAGTGGAGAGGATGTAGAGCACCTGTAATCTTCATACACCGCTGGTAGGAATACAAAATGGTATACAATTACTTTGGAAAAGCTTGGCAATTTTTTTAAAAGTTAAGCATACACTTAGCATATGATCCAGCAATCCCACTTCTAGGTATGCACCCAAGAGAAATGAAAACATATGTCCACATAAAGATTTGTACAAAGCAGCATTGTTCATTACAGCCCAAATCTGGAAACAACCCAAACGTTTGCCAACAGGTGAATGGATAAACAAATTGTGGTATACCTGTACAATGGAATACTACTCAGCAATAAAATGGGAAGGAACTACTGCTAAATACAACAACATGGATGAATCTCCAAATCATCACTCTGAGTTAAAATAAGCCACACAAAAGACTATAAACAGTATGATTACATTTATATGAAATTCTATGAAAGCCAAAACTTCTGTCATTAGACAAAAAACAGATCAGTGATTGCCCTAGGTGAGGAAGGGTTAAGGACTAATGGCAAAGGGGCATGAGGGAACTTTTTGGGTGATGGAAGTTTCTAAAACTTCATTGGGGTGGTGGGCATACGACTGTATACACATAACAAAATTCACAGAACTGTGCACTTAAAATGGCTCAATTTTACTGTATGTAAATTATAGCTCAGTGAAGTTGTTTAAAAAAAGACCTGGGTTAATTAGATCTGCAAGTTACTAGCTGTGTGATGTTAACCAGCTTTCACTTTCTCACACTTGCACATTTTAATTTCTAAAGCAATCACTTCTATATTGTACTGAAGTTGATGGGCTCACACATAATTTTTACTTCCACTGGAAAAAGGATCATACAGTTATACTGCTACTTGCCCTATCTCACAAGGTTGTTGTGAAATATCACGTGAGATAACTAATGAGAAAGTGCTTTGGCAACTCTAAAGTAGTATTACACAACTATATAGTAGACTTTACATTTTTAAAAAATAGACGTGAAAATGTTTTTTCACATGAGTGACTTGAGACCCTTGGACACTTGAGTACCCCAGAGTTAATCTTTGCCCAGAAATAGAAAGCCTATTGGAATGTCATCTTTTTAATGTCCCTCCTGAACCTGCTTTCTACTGACTCTTGATTAAGAGGATGGCTCAATGCAGTATCATCTAGACTGCACTTTCATTCTTCAAAAGAAAAACACTAAAGAAATGTTTAAAGAAAGTCATTAGGTAAGTATGGCAAGACATTTATTTCCCAGTGCAAAAGACCAAAACCTAGAAAACTGTCTTTTACTAATCACTTTTTCAAGATGTTCAAAACTGAGATTTTTCTTTCTCTAAAAGTCAGTTAAATGTCTTTCCATTTACTACTTCAATTCCACGTGTATTACTGAAAGTTTACTAATGTGACCTGAATTAGGGAAAGAGGGTGAATAATTTTAAGAATATCAAAACCCTTTAAACCAGTGTGGTACAATCATTTCACACTTCTGACTGTTGCAAAATTTAACGGATTCTTATTTTTTTCCCACTACTAATGTACAATTGGGCTCTTTGCTATCCTACCAGGTTTGAGTGATATTTCACATTTAACGTAGCTATATTTACAAGTTTCCACACCGCAACAAGTATGAAGGCTGTTTGGAAAACAGAATCTCTTCTTCAAATGCAGTTTGGCGACTAGATTTTACCTTGAACTCAGGTTTACACTATATTAAATCTTATGACTTTAACGTTTTTCTACCAGCAACAGGTACACCAACCAAGAATTAACAAAGCCTGTAATACCGCAAAGTAGTTTGCTATCGTTTTCAATTTTTAAAGATTCCTTTTTAGTAGCAGTTCTACGGGGATGATTCTACTGTCAATTCTATGGCCATGTTCCCTTTGACTAGGTCCTGCTTCAGGCTTTCGTAGTAACCATAACCTCTTAGGTTTTACATTTCTCCTTCGATAACATTAAGGCCGCTCGGTCCAGTAACTGCACACCTCCAATTTTAGTTTCCAAGAAACCTGAAAGAACGCCACCTTGCCTACTAGCTCCTCCAGCCTTCTCTACACTCAGAAGGTTGGCCAAAACGTGCAGCTCTCTCCACAACACCAGCCAAGCTGGAACTGAGCACCCAGAGGGCGACTGGTCGCGGGGAGGAGGGGAGAACTTCTCTGCCCGGAGGACGGCGGCAGAGGTCCAATCTAGCCCGCGCCCAACTAAACTCGCCGCCAGGAAGGCGTGTGGACTCTACGCCCAGGCCGCGGTGCTCGGTGCGGAGGGGCAGAGCCGCGCGTGGCTGGCGAGCAGGACGTAAACAAACCGACCCCGAGGCGGGGGAAGGGGCCATGGCCGAGGTGGGGGGTGGGGAGAGAGGACCTCATTCCAACCCTCCAGCGAGGTCCGCAGCTACCCGGCCCTCCCGACCGCGGCTCAGGTCCCGGCGCGGCGCCGCCGCACGGGCGCGAACACCGAAGGCCCCAGCACACCTGGAGCTCGGAGCCCACAAGGCCATCGACTCGGCGCCCCCCGCCCCGAAGTGCCCTACCTGAACGCGCAATCCGGGTCCCGCGCGTCCCGACCGGATGCGCCCAGCCCGCTCCTCTTGCCGAAGAGCTTCTGGAACAGCGTAGGGGCCATGCTGGCCACGGCCAGGCCGGGGTCGCTCTTCAGGGCGCTTGCTAGGCCCCCGCTCCTACAGCTGCCCCGCCACCCCCATGGGCGCCTCAGTCATATGACAGAAATTAGTCACTTCAAACGGCCACGGCGCGCGGGGCGGGGCGCAAAGCAAGGCCGGCGTCCATTGGCTGGCGGTGAGCCGCATCACGTGGCGGCGCGCGGAGCAGGGACAAGGCGGGGGCGGGAGGCGGAGCTGGAGTCCATAGGCTGGCGAAAGGATTCCCTCACGTGGCAGCTCAGGGGCGGGGCGTGCGCGGAGAGGAGGGGCGGGGAGTGAGAGGGGCCTGGGGAAGTGAAGGGGGAACGCGCCCAGGTCCTGGTCCTTCTCTGCGACGGTGTCAGCTGCTGTCTGAGGCTACAGCGGGGTGGCGCGGGCACGACGCCAGGGACTTTAGAGTACAGAAGCTTTCGGTTCCCCGCTCCCGCAACAAAGATGTTTCGAGCACCAACCGGCAAACGACCCTCCCCCGCCTTTCCCTTAGCTTCTGTGGCTTCGCACCTCCATCCGGCGCCTGGAGTAGTTCAGCGGCCCCCGGAGCAGAGAAGGCGCCGGAGTGTACCCGTGGGGCCGCGGTATAGGCTGGACTTTGAGCTCGGGGCCATAGGCCCGCCCGCGCCGGGCCGCGAGAGGTTTGGGCTCAGAGCTTGACAGCGCGGGGCTGGCTCTCGGGGTCTGGTGGAGGACCCTGCCAAACACTCGCCACAGCCATGACTCCTAGCAGAGCCGGCCTCGACTAGGCAGCTGCCCTCAGAGTTTGCGATTAGCTCCTCAAATCCTGACAACCAGAAATTAGCTCCTTGGAAGAGCTAGCAATGGAGGCTCAGGATTTAGGCTCAGTCTTAATGTCTAGTTATGGAGGGAGAGAGGAACTGTGGAATTGTAAACAAACGGGCTTGATAGGAGGAAAACCGCTTTCCAAAGAAGAAAAACATTGCTCATAAATGACCTTACAGTCTTATTAAACCCGGGGAGCCAAAATTTATCAAGGTTCGGATCAAATTGGCTTTACAAATTTTCAGCACCCCCATTCACCCACTCCCCCTCCAGGATGAGAAATTTTGTACCATGGGATGCAATTCTCCGACAAATACGGATGTCAGGAAATGACTGGCATGCGGTTGGAAGGTTAGATAAAAATACTTCTTTGAGAATTTTATTTAACTAGGCGTCAAATTGTCTTTAAGTGGCTACCAACTCTCACTGATTTGCAGCTAGCGTTTAAGCTATAAAATAAATGGTCTTTTATAGAAAAAAGAAAAGAAAGAAGTAGGCAAAATATATATATGAGAATTTCAGCAGTCAACATGTTGAGTTTCAATGTTTACAAGATTTTTTAAAGCACTATTTATAGATAATTAAGAAATTAATTTATTCATTCCACTAATGTTTAAGTGCCCTTGGTCTAGGCACTGGGTATCCAAAGTAAACAAAAAAGAGAGCTAACTTTCTATATGAGGAGACAGTAAATAAGTAAACAAGGTAATTTCAAACTAGTATTCTGAATGAGAACTAAGCAGTGAAATGACAGAGTGGGGAAGGTCTCTCTGAGGAGGTGACATTGGAGGTGTTCAGGTTAAGAGTCATTCAAAGTTTCTCTGTATATTGCCCAAGCTCCAGAAGTTACTGGGCAATACAGGCTCAAAATAGCAGGACTATATCACCTATACACTTAAGATAATCCTCAACTCTGGCACCAAACACTGAAAGATTTCTAATATGTCAAAATGAGCTATGTATATTTTTTCTCACAAAATGTGAACATGGAATGAAATTTTTGTAAACAGAAAAATGAAACCAATGCAAGTTTTTAAAAATGAGAAAATGCACATCCTATAAATCAATTAATGAATCAATCATTTGGGGAAGTTTTGTTTTGTTTTTATCAAGAGCAAGTTACACCAAATGAGTGCAAATGGAAACAGGGACCAAAGACACTGAGGACTCATAGCTGGTCCATGGCTGGCGCAGAGAAGAGGAGTTTCAGGTCCCCTCAGAAGGTAGTTTCTAAATACAATAACCTTGTGTGCTTTCATCTTGGGAAAAAGTTAGTTCATAGATAATTATAGATATTAATAGTAAGGGAAAGAACATTACTGCTTGCATAAGACATACTTTGTTTCAGTATTCTCTAATCATGTAATAGCTTCATTTCTGTAGTCTCATTTAGTCTTATACTTGAAAGGTACAGAAAAAACTAAATTTACTTCTATCATTCATCACATTTCCTTTATGCTGCAGTGTAATACTCAAATTACAGAATCAGAGAGCAATGAAATGATACGTTTGTCATAAAAGAGGACATATAACTATACTTAATTAGGCAGATTAAATTGAAAATATTTTCAAATTCAGTAAAGGTGTATATTAATTTTTTTTCTTTTAGTTAACACTACTTCTTCCCATGAAGAGGCTGAAGTATCTTAAAGTAGTCTCTTTAAGTGTAGGGAGTTGGCAAGGAGGAAATGTGAGAAAGAATAATTGTTATCTAGTCATTAATGTTATATGAATGTGGAACTGTTGGATTAGAAAGATTAGACATAAGGCTTGTACTTTCACTCAGGAGTGGAAGATTCAGCCTCCCCAAAACCCCAATGGCCTGTGGGTCTCTGTCCACCTGCTCCCAATAACATAAAAGACAGGGGCACTCTCTTCTGGTTACCATATATATGAAAAGGTGGCAATAAAACTGGAATCCTGCTCCCTAAACCACCATGCTAATAACTATGGCTTCAGTTGTGCTAAATTTTCCTGAAACAAATTAAATTTTCATTGATAACATCTGAGAACAAGACATTCAGAATCAAGATGATCAAGTAAAACTGTCTGAATAACAGATGGACTCAGGGTACCTCAGTTTTAAAAACTCTTAAACCAACTGATGATTTACTGCTATATAGTAAGAGGATGTTAGTGATTTGAGCCACCAGAAAACATAAACATTCATTTATTCAACAAATATTTCTTGAGTCCCTCCAAAGTCTCAGACTCTGTTCTAGGGCACTGTGGATATGGTGCTAAACAAGAGAGCCCCTACTCTCGGGAACTTGGCTCTTAGTGGGAAGAAACAAAATAAACAAGTTAGCAAGTGGAGCTAGGAGCTAGGAAAAGAAATAATTGATAGCAAGCAACTGGAGGGGGCCAAATTTAGATAGGGTGGTCAGGTAAGGCTTCTCCGAAAACATGAGATGTGAACTGAGGTCTAAAGAATGAAAAGGAACCAGCCATAGGAAGAAAGTAGTGAATAACATTCTGGTAGAGAGAAGAAAAAGTACAAAGGCTCTGAGGCAGGAATGGGTTTGACCTGTTTGAAGAAGAAAAAGGAGGCCAGAGTAGCTGAGTACACTCTGGGAGGGGAGAGATGTTTGAGATGTGGTTAGAAAGAAATAAGGGGCGAGATTATGTAGGACCTTGTAAATCATGGGAAGGAGATTAGATTAAATGTGATGGGAGCTATTGCAGGAGTTTAAAACAGGAGGGGGACATGATCAAATTTATGACTTTATAAGATTACTCTGGCTGCTCTGTGGCGAAGGGATTATAAAGGAATGAGAATGGAAGCAAAGAACCATGTAAGAGGCTACCATGTATTTTAGGTGAGAGCCGATGGTAGCTAAGTGGGGTTATTTTGGAGATATAGCTAACGGGACTTCTAAAAGGAGTGAAGAAAAAAAAAAAAAAACGAGGGTTGACTCCTAATTTTTGCCTGGATCAACTGAATGAACGTCATTTCCTGATACAAAGACCAGGGAAAGCACAGGTTTGAAGACGAAAATCAAGCACATTAAGTTTGGATATATTAAGTTTGAATTGCCTAATAGACATCCATCTGGAGATTCTGAGTAGAATATATGGGGAGAAGCCAGGACTGGAAAGAAATTTGGGAGGCATCAACTCACATATAAAATTTAAAATAATGGAATATATGAGTTTACCTAGAGAGAATGTATATATACAGAAGAGGGTCCAGGACTAAGACTCAAAAGAGGACAACACTTACAGGTGTTGAAAAGAAGGATCCAGCAAAGAAGAATGAGAAAGAGCAGTAATAAGACAAGAGAAGAAAATGTCCCAAAAAGGAGGAAGAGGTCAACTGTGTTGAATGTTGCCGAAAATTTTAGTGTCCATTAGATTTGTCAACATGGATATCTTACAACAGCAATTTCAATGGAGTCATGTGAGCAAAAGCCTGAATGGAGTGGGTTCCAAAAATACGAGTAGAGAGGAAGTGGTAAAGCAAGTATAAGGTAATTCCTCTGTCTTGCTGAGATAGGGAAAAAAGAAAGGAGGATTGAGAGGAATTTTCTTCTTTCTTTCTTTTTTTTTTTTTTTTGAGATGGAAGATATTAGAGAATTTTGTGTGCTAATGGGATTAATCTAATAGAGATGGTGAAATCAAGCACCTACTATATTCCAGGTGCTAAGAATACAAAAATGAACAAGACAGGTACAGCTCTTACCCTTAAAAAACCAACAAGTAAACAAACAAACAAGTTATTATAAATTGTGATAAGTGCTCTTAAGGAATCAAACTATTACCTTCAAAATAAACTGGCTTGAAATCCTCACCTTGAATTCTATTAGAAGTATACAAAAGAAGTTCCTCTATATAATGGCACACTTCTATGACAAACATTCTTTCAACAAATATCTTTCAAACACTTAATATGTTTAATATGTGTCTGGCAGCTGTGCTAGAACCTGGAAATACAAAGATGAACAAGATGTAGTTCCTTCACTCAAGGAGCTTACAGGCTAGAGAGAAAAAATAGAATTTGACAGGCAATTATAGTACATTGTGAAAAATGCTATGATGTGATCAAGTACAAGATGCTGTGGGAATATAAGCAAAGACAACTAAACTTCTGGGGAAATTAAGGAGAGTTTTCTGAAGGAAGGAATAAATAGGAATTAAAAATAAAAATAGGGGGGGCAGACCCGGTGGCACAGCAGTTTAGTTCACGCTTGGCAGCCCGGGGTTCGCCGGTTCGGATCCTGGGCGCCTGCCAACGCACTGCTTGTCAGCCATGCTGTGGCGGCGTCCCATATAAAGTAGAGGAAGATGGGCACGGATGTTAGCCCAGGTCCAGTATATGCAGGGCTTGGTGGCAAAAGAAAATATAAAAATTCAGTGACCTATAATATAATCTAGCAGTAAAATTGAACTGGATTAAGGAAACTATGTAAAATATGCTTAAAAGATTAGACTTTATCCAGAAGGCACTGGAGAGCTATTGAGGGATTTTAAGCAGAATATAATATGATCAGATAATGCATTTTAGAAAGCTCCTTCTAGATACATTGTGGAAAACTGACTATAGGGTACAAGCATAAAGGTTGAAAAACTAGTGAGGAGGCTGTTACACTAAACCAGGCAAGAAATTACAAGCATGAACTCAGAGAATAGCCATAAGAATGGAGCGGAGTGGAAAATATTGAAGGCTATTGAGGATTCAAAATCAACAGGACTTCATGATTGACTGCCTGTGAGAAAGTAAGAGAAAGGGAGGAGTCATGGATGATGGCCAAATTTCTGGCTCAGGTAACTTGGATGAATGAAGATATCTAACACTGAAACAGATAACAGGAGAAAGAACTGCTTCAAGAGGAAACATAAATTGAGTTTAGGATATACTGAGTATGAGATACCATGAGAACCCTTGTAGTGATGACAAGTAAGCATCTGGCTACACAGATCTAGAACTCTAGAAAGATCTTGGTTGATTCCATGAGTCAGGATGTTCTATGTTGCACATGATAGGAAACCCAAACTAAACTAGCATAAGCAAAAGAAGAAACTGATTAGCTCTCATAACTGGACCTAAAATAGATGGACAGTTCAGGCACAACTGTATCCAGGGACTGCAACAATGATATCAAGAATCCAGTTTCTCCATCCCAGCTCTAATTTCTCTGTGTGAACTCCATTTCCAGGCAAGCCTTCCATTTGTGGACACAACATGGCTGCCAGCAGCTTTCCTTTCAGGTAAAATCCTTTCAGGTAAAAATCCAAGAGAAAAAGGAAAAAGTCTGTATCCCAGCATTCCCAGATAAAACTCTGACATTTTAATCCGATAGGATCATTTTCGGCCTTGGACCCATTCCTAAGCCAATCACTGCACCAGAATTGGGAGGGCTGTGTTTATTGACTTAAGCCATTAAAGGCCATCCCTGGAACTAAGGGTGGGATAGATCCCACCTAAACCATCTGGCTTGGAAATCCAAAATCCAGTTAGGATGGAGGCAGAAAGGAGTAGAAATACAATGATGAAGAAGATGTAGTTCCTTCACTCAAGGAGCTTATAGTCTAGGAAGCAAAAATAGAATTTGACAGGCAATTGTAGTACATTGTGTAGTACATTAATATGATGTGGGCAAGCACAGGATTCTGTGGGAGGGAATACATGGAAAAACAATGAACCTTTTGGGGTACAGATGCAGGGACAGTCACCACACACGTCCACCACCAATATCCATGGCAGTTAGAGACAAAGATTTGGGGTCAACTTCACAGATATGGTAACTGAAGCCAGTGGTAGATGAGATCACCCAGAGAGACTGTGTAACATCGGAAGAGGCTCTAGACTAGAACCCTGGGGAGTACCAAAATTTAAAGACTGGATAGAGGAAAATGAGCCTTCAGAAGAAATGGAAGAGAAAGAGCTAGAGATGAGATGAAAGCCTGGAGAGTAATGTTTCAAAGAGGTCATTTCTTACTGGAGAATTTCAAGAAGAGAGTACTAATCTGCAACATCATTAGCTAGGAGAGGTTGAGTAAGATAAGAACTGAAAAATACTCCTTAGATTAGCATCAAGGAGGTTGCTGGTAGCCTTGAGGGGACCAATGTCAGCAGAGAACCAGAGCTGAAGCCAGATGCTTTGTGTGCTGGGGGGAGGGGAAGAGGTGGAAGGTCTGAGGAGTGAGGGATCACTGAGAAAGCAGAAAGCATTCTTTTTAGGAAACATGGACGTAAACAGATGAAGAATGATTGGCTAGGTAGAAGAACATATAGAATCAAGAAAGGATTTAAGATGTAAGATGATTGAACATTTTAAAATGCAGGTTAGAAAGCAACAGTAGAGCAGGAGAGATTGAAGATACTTTTTATCTGGAAAATCTGGGCATCACACCCTTCATATAAACACATATGCTATATACACAACATGAGATAAAGAGGCTATTCATAACTGAACAAACCATGATGAATTATACCTTGAAGAGATGAAAAAAACATTCCAGTTAAAAATTTTTAAGTGGAAATGACATCATGCCTGGACTTTCATGCATTTTTAACTGGATTTTCTGGGTACTTATGACCTTAGATTATTTTTTCATGAAGTATAATTTGAAAATATAATTTTAATTGTTTAAAAATGAAATTTAATTAGTTATATGCTGAAGTAAAGGGTTCCAGTCCCATTGTTAACCTTTTTCAAATCACAGACCACTTTGAAAATGTGATGAAAACTATGGAGACCCTCTCCCCAGAAAGAGATGAACTCCTTTTTTCTCTTTCTTTTTTTTTTTTTTTTTTTGCTGAGGAATAGTCACCCTGAGCTAACATCTGTTGCCAATCTTCCTCTGTTTTGTATGTGAGCCACCATCACAGCATGGCCACTGATAGATGAGTGGTATAGGTCCACGCCCGGGAACCAAACCTGGGCTGCCGAAGTGGAGCATGCAGAACTTAACTACTAGGCCACCAGGGCTGGCTGGTGAACTCCTTTTTTGATGATCTTCCAGGGAGGTTCACTGAAAAACCGCCAAGGCCTACCCACATAAGGTGAAAACCACTGAGGCCTACCCACAGATATAAGGTAAAGAGTATAACCTAGGATTTGCCAACAGGAATTTTCTTTGGACTTCTCATGTCTGCCAGACAGCAAGCAGGCTTATTCTACTTTCCTTCCTCTTAATCACAATTAAAGTTATGTCCTCCACCCCTAAGCCTTGAATGCCAATTGCATCTTCTTCCAACCTTCCACCTTTCCCTGTGCTCTAGCCGATAAAACAAAAATATTGGACTCAAATAGTCCTGCCTTCAAATCTTGACTCTGTCACTTTCTAAATTACATCAGCCTGGCCAAGTGTTTACCTCTCTGAGCTAGTTATATTTTCCTTATGAGCAATGTGAAATTATCAAATGTTTATTTCCTCTAGCCCCATTAGGCCCAGTGTAAGAATGAGATGTCATTCCTTCTCATGGGAACCTACCACCTGAGTGGAAACGAACAAATAATTCGTTCTCATTCTCTCCCCTCCCCCTTGGATTATAAACTCTTTGAAGGCAGGGAATAGATCTTCTATTTCATTTCTTCTTCCCTCACTGCTTATCACATCTCTGCTTTTAAAACCACCACAAGAGTTGCTGACTTAGTTGTGTACTGATTTAGAATTCAGGTCTAAATGTGGTTCTAGCCTCCATCATTAATGATCTCTTCTACATTTTCTAACAATTTTCCCATATTTCACCTCCAGATGAAAATGTGAAACAGAAATCACAAACGGCTTTGTTAGTGGCTTAAGGCTTTGACAAATCATTTATAAGAATATCTTCCTGAGACTCCTATTTTAAAATGAATACTATATGGGTTACATAACCTCAAATTATTTTATCTATTTTAGGATTTTCTTTCTTATTTAAGCAGCTTTGAAATTTTTACTCTTACTTATTTTTATGTACAATAACATTAGCAAAACCATCAGAGTAAAAATCTCACCAACAGTTATACAACTGTACTATGTTCACTGACAACACGATTGCTGCTTTTTAGGCAGGGCACTGTCGAGATGCCACAACAAGTTATATTACCAAAAAAAAAAAAAAATCCTACAGATAGTATTAGCTAAAGAAGTTTGTTGGGGATGAGGTAATATATTAAATACTTAGTGTATGATTGATTGTACATACATTCCCTGCTTCAGCAAACCTTGAGTATAGAGTTTCTTTCAGTCAGACCTGGAATTAGGTCTCTCACTCATGTGGTTTCAATTAAGTTCTGTTAAAAATAGCTCATAATACA
Organism: Tapirus indicus; assembly: GCA_031878705.1. Classification (NCBI taxonomy): domain Eukaryota; kingdom Metazoa; phylum Chordata; class Mammalia; order Perissodactyla; family Tapiridae; genus Tapirus; species Tapirus indicus. Next base: position 48,979,284 of record CM062925.1, read on the forward strand.
AGCATTTTCATTTTAGTGCTTCAACAACGTTACTACTTTTAATCCATACAAAGGATAAACTTTGGGAAAAAACAATCAAAGGAAGTTACATAGTACCCTGGTGTTGGCTCTTTATAAAGAGCTGAAATCATCTATTTAGTGTACAGTCTTCTAATAAAAGCTATTTGTTCTTATTTTACAATACAAATACATATATTTAAGAAGCATACAGAAAAATGTTTCTTAACTGATTAAAGGTAAATTATCAGTCTCAGTAGAATTTCAACAATAGAAAATTATCACAAACAATTAGAGATTTTTGATTTTTGAATTTCATACAATTTCAGGCAGACACTTTGCTTTATGGACTTTGACTTCACGTTCATATCTTCAAAGTAGTTTAAATTCAGCCACAGCTGCTACATCCTGCCATTTGTTTTTATTATAATATCTGGAGAAAAAAATAACAATAGATTACTTCATATACATCACAAGCAGGTGTCCCATAGTTATTAATAACCTAAAGGAGAGAGCTCTTGATACCCACGCCATTCTAGTTTCACCCCGTCAACCCTTAGGAAACAATTCCAGAGGCCATTAAAAAAAAAAAAAAAGGAATAGCTGGCTCACTCTTTCCTGGACATGCTGAGGACACTTCTCTTTGGAGACACAAAGCCCAGTAAAGACAGCTGTCAGTGGTCATCACAAGGCCTCTAACCCCTGCCTTGTAACCTGGAGGAATGATCCAGTTGTGCTTCTCATCCCTGCCTCATCAGCCACCCCCCAGGCAGAAGCCCCTCACATTTTCCTAGTACTATTCCTTTGCCTTCTCCTACTCTTTGTTGTAGCTAAACCCACATTCTTCCCAATACAGAATTCTGAGGACTTTCCCCACACATCTTGTACCAGGAAATCCAGAGTAGAGCCAGCTTGATCTATTCCATTACCACTTTCTTACTATGATACACCTCACCCCCTGGCCTAATCAGTCTATACCAATGGTTCTCAAACTTTGTTGCACCTTAGAATTACCTGACCTTTTAAAAATCCTGATATCCAGGCCATACTCCATACCAATTAGATCCAAATCTCTAGACAAGGGATTCAAACATCCATGAAAGTCTGATGTGCAGCTAAGTTTGAACACCAGAGACCTATATCTTTGTATTCAAAGTAACTTCATCATCACCTAGGAGTTTAGTAGAAATGTAGAATCGTGTGCTCCATTCCAGACCTACTGAATCAAAATCTCCATTTTAACAGAATCCTCAAACAATTCACAAGTATATTAAAGTTTGGGAAGCACTGGTTATTCTACCCGCTACTCTTCCTTATTGTTATCTTTACTGACCTCAGACACTGTCTGCTCATTTATTAAAGACTTTGGAAACTGGGCCACAGTCATCCTTTGCATACCAAGTTTTGAGTAACTCCCCAAGTGGGTAATCAGTCCACGCAACTATCTAGTCTCACCTACCCCTCCTCAGCCTTCATATGTCTTATATATATGTCCTGTATTTTCCCCTGACATCATCTAGAAGGCATCATTTCTGAAACTTTACAATACTACAGGCCTAGGAGTCATCCTCTAACTATCCTCTCTTTCACTTCCCTGTACTAGTACCTAATCAGCCACTAAGACCTGGCAATTATACCAATAAACATTTTTAGTTTAAACTGGTTCTCAAACCCCAGATTTCCTGAATAAAATCACTGAGGAAGCAATGACCTGGGAATTTGCATTATTTTTATATTCCTAGGCAATCTCAGCACCACACTTGGAGACACACAGCTCAGATCCTTATTTTCTCAACTTTCTTCATCAGGACTTTTGCAAAACTCCCACCTGGTCTTTCTGCTTCCAGGCTCACTTCTTTCCAAATCACCTCCATACTTCTAGCCAGAATGATCTAATTAAAAAGCAATTTGACCAGGATAAAGTCCAAAGTCAGTATGGCATAGGAGGCTCTCCATGATCTGACCCCTGATTACTACTCAAGACTAAGTAAGGAGAGTCCAATCTCCACTCCAGCTGAACACAACTACTTTCAGTTCCTTAACTACCCAAGGATGCTTAAGCCTCTGTGCCTTTATTTATGCCAGTACCTCTGCCTAGAAGGCCTATGCTCAGGACGCCCCTGAGGGCTTCAGAACATCCTTCAGAGCATTTCTTATCTTCCCTATGTACTCCAACAGGGTCTCATATATCACCCTATGAAAGTACCTACGCCTCCATTGGACTTGTTTCCCGTATCTGACTTCCTCTATGAGACTATAAACTTCATAAAGACAACTATGTCTTTAACTCAATATTACCAGCAACTAACTGCATGTAGCACATGACATCTAGATTCAATAAATGTTTGCTGAATGAATGAACCAGTCAACTGCAGAACTTCATCTTTTTATTCTATAGCTATATGACACCAAATCAACAGGCTTACAAGGCCTCTATGATGTCAAACAAGTTTGATTTCTTTTTCCCCAGTGAACTAACTGGCATACTTCATCTCTGTATTTGTATTAGATCAACATGTCTGTGTCAAAGACTACACATACTTACCTGGTATATTTTTTAAATGAGATGGCATAACCAAATTTATCATCAAATACAATAACCACACAATATATTTTAGGCTTTTTGTAATTTAATAAAAACAAAGGAATAGTTTTCAAAGAAAAAAAGGCAAATGTAGTGAGGTAGACTTCAGGAATTAACCTAACCTATAGAAGCAAATAATAATTATTGTAAAATGAATAATTATTATATAGCAGACACTTTACATAGATTATCTCTAATCTTTGCAACAACTCTTTAAGGTAAGAACTACTATTACGTCAATTTTACAGATAGGAGGCTAACATTCAGAGGATTTAAGGAATTTACTCATGTGACAGAGCGAGGATTTGAATTTAGGAATGTCCTACTCTTAGGTGATTTCTACTACCATCCCTCGGATACTCAAATCTTTTTCCATCTCATTTGTCATATTTCTGGGTGATACTTCTACCTGCTATCATTATCTAAAAACTCAAACTTCTCACTAAAGATATATATATATATATCTCCAGTTAAAGGCTGTTATTCTACTACTAGCTTGAGATATGAATTTATAACACATCATTTATCATCTCTTCTGGAGATCAAAATAAAATAGAAATCTTAAAATCTTACTATAAGAATAGCTACAGGTTTTGTCTGATTTTCCAAAAGGTATTATTAGCTTGCAAGTCTTCCCTGACACTTCAAAGCAAAGTTAAAAGTATCCCCTCTTGGGTTCCTACAATGCCTTGTTCCACTCCTAGCTTATCACCTCATAGAGAAGACTGTGACTATCTCATCACTAGTCTGTAAGCCCCAGAGGGCTAAGGTTGTACTCATATCCTAGCTAATATTACAGTGCCTAATGCATGCTTGTTGGCCAAATTAAACCAATATATTAAACATCTATTGCTATAACTGTAAGAAGTACAAAGCAATGATTGCCCAAGCCTTTACTTGGCAAAAAAAAAAAAAGTCTCTGTTTAAATAGAATACAGAAGCCCAATATGTAAAGCAAAGAGGAGTAAAACTGCTCTGTCTGGATGAGCTGGGAAACTCAGAGCCCTATCTACTCTACCCCCCATCTCCTATTTGACAGCTACCCCCCTCAAACTACTGAAAACCAAGAAAGCTAAGTAGTAATTCTGATTCAGACAGTAATATGTCTGAATTCAATGTCTGATTCAGACAGCTGTATTAACTTGGGCAAGTCACTTATTGATTTGGCCAGGTCATTTTTGTTATATGTAAAATGAGCAAAATAGATTAGATCATTATATGGTTCTCAAATTTTAGTGCTTATTGGAATCCCTTTGAGAGCTCATCAAATTTCAGATTCCTGTGCCATATCTCTAGAGATTATAACTTGCCATGTCTACAGTGATTCTGGTGCAGGTAGTCAGAGGACCACACACTGAGAAACCTTGAACTAGACATTTTGTAAGGCCTCTTCTATCTGGCTGTCACCATTCTTGGACCTCTTCTTACCCACACCACCTCCTCTATCACATCTCTTTTGGATTCCTCTAGTGTTACTTTCACCAAATTTTTTCTTTAATCAGCATCGTGCCAGTTATTAATGAACAAGCAACATACTGAACAGGGGTCCTAGACCATCAAAAGTGAACTTCACCCTGTAGTCCTGATTAGATTACTGCCAAACTAGCTAAAACGTTAAATGCCAGCACTAAAAATAGGCTGCTGCATGTTTAAGATAACATGACCACTAGTTAGCTTGTGGCTTTGCTATTTTTACTAAAGGAAAGGTAGAGACAAGTGGCCAGGGGTTGAAAGGTAATTACTTAAGTGAGGAAGCTGCTAAATAAGGTGAGAGCCTAGAAAGAAGCCAGGAGGTGGCACAATTGGTTCAACAAACATCAGGGGGTCTCTCTGTGAATTAAACTAAAAATTTTGGTCTGAATGCTCAAAAGAACTTCTCAGACACATTTTAGTTTTGATTTATTGCATACTTAAATCCAGAATTGTGACATTACTTGATGTCATAAACTAAGATGATAGGCCATAAAGATAAAATTAAGAAAAATTTCCCTATTTTTACTTTTTTTTAATTTGTTTGTTTTTGTGGGGAAGACCAGCCCTGAGCTAACATCTGTCGCCACTCCTCCCCTTTTCGCTGAGGAAGACTGGCCCTGGGCTAATATCCGTACCCATCTTCCTCTACTTTATATGGGACGCCGCCACGGCATGGCTGACAGGCAGTGCGTCGGCGGGCGCCAGGATCCGAACTCGCGAATCCCGGGCTGCCAAGCGCGGACTAAACCGCTGCGCCACCAAGCGGCCCCCTTTTTAACTTTTTATTGAAGTATAGTATACACACATAAAAGTACACATATGTGTACTGTACAGCTTGATGGTTTTCACAAATTTAACACACTCATGTAACCAGGTTTCAGATAATGAAACAGAGCACTACCAGCACCTTAGAATTCCCTTTTATAATCCCTTCCAGTTAATACCCCCTCCCCAACAAGGACATCCTCTGCGGTGATTTCCATCATAGTTTAGTTTTGCTTACTTTCATACTAAATATAAGTAATATTAAATGTACTCTGTTGTGTCTGGCTCCTTATGTGAGATTCATCAATACTGTTGCATATAACTGTACATCGTTGATCTCACTGCTATATAGCACTCCAATGAATGAATATACCACATTTTTTTAATCCATTCCACTGTTGATGGGCATTTGAATAGCTTCCAGTTTGGGGCTATTATCAACAGTGCTGTTATGAACATTCTAGTATATACCTTTTGATGAACATACGTACACATTACAGTTGGATATATTCCTGGAAGTGGAATTGCTGGGTCTCCAGGGTCCAGGGAAATGGAATTGCTGGGTCTCTTTCCACCTCATCAAAATTTCTAGGGGTCCAATGATAAGAGATATATCCCCTAAGGTAAAGGATAAGTTGTTGCCCCTCCTACAACCAAAAAAGAGGCACAATGCCTAGATGGCCTTTTTAGGTTTTGGAGTCAATATAGTCCTCATTTGAATGTACTACTCCAGCCCATTTACTAAGTGACCTAAAAAGCTGCTGATTTTGAGGGGGTCTCAGAACAAAGGCTCTGCAACAGGTCCAGGCTACTGTGCAAGATAATCTGCCACTTGTACCATATGATCCAGCAGATCCAATGGTGCTTGAAGTGGCAGTGACAGATACTGTTTGGAGTCTACAGGCTGTTTGGAGCCTGTAGGTGAATCACAGCACAGGCCCTTAGGATTCCGGAGCACAGCCCTGCCATCCTCTCTGGATAACTATTCTCCTTTTGAGAAATAGCTTTTGACCTGCTACTGGGCCTTAACAGAGACTGAATACTTAACTGTGGGGCACCAAGTTTCAAAGAGAGCCAAACTGCTTATCATGAATTGTGTGTTGTCTGATGTACAAACCTACAAAGTTGCCTGTAAAGAGCAGCACTCTGTTATCAAATGCAAATGGTGTATACAAGATTGGACTCAAGCAGGCTCTGAAGGCACAAGTAAGTTATATGATAAAGAGGCCCAAATGCCCATGGCCCCCACTCCTGATACATTAGCTTCTCTCACCCAGCCTACACTTATGGCATCATGGGCAGTCCTCTATGATCAGTTAACTGAGAAAAAGAAAACTCAGGCTTGCTTTACAGATGGTTCTGCATGATATGCTGGCACCACCTGAAACGGAACAGCTGCAGCACTACAGCCACTTTCTGGGACATCCCTGAAGGAAACTGGTGAAGGGATATCCTCCCAGTGGGCAGAACTTTGAGCAGCGCACCTCGTTATTCACTTTGTTGGAAGGAGAAATGGTCAGATATACAGTTATATACTGATTCATGGGCTGTGGCCAATAGTTTGGCTGGATGGTCAGGGACTTGGAAGGGACATGGCTGGAAAATTGATGACAAGGAAATTTAGGGAAAAGGCATGTGGATAGACCTCTCTGAATGGGCAAAAAGCATGAAGATATCTGTGCCTCGTGTGAATGCTCACCAAAGGGTGATCTCAGCAGAGGAGGATTTTAATTATCAAGCAGATAAGATGACCCATTTTACGGGTACTGGTTAGCCTCTTTCCCCGGCCACGTCTGTCATCGCCCAATAAGCTGATAAACAAAGTGGCTATGGTGGCAGGGATGGAGGTTATGCATGCACTCAGCAACATGGACTTCCACTCACCAAAGTCAACCTGGCTACAGCCACTGCTCAGTACCCAATCTGTCAGCAGCAGAGACCAACACCTAGTCCTCACTATGGCACCATTCCCTGGAGTGATCAGCCAGCTACCTGGTGGCAGATTGATTACATTGGACCATTTCCATCATGGAAGGGGCAGCATTTTATTCTTACTGGAATAGACACTTACACTGGATATTGATTTGCCTTCCTGCACACAATGCTTCTGCCAAAACCACCATCCAAGGACTTACAGATACATTATCCACCATTCCAGTTTCCTATACAGCATTGCTTTTGATCAAGGAACTCACTTCACAGCAAAAGAAGTGCGGCAATAGGCCCAAGCTCATGGAATTCACTGGTCTTACCATGTTCCCTACCATCCTGAGGCAGCTGGTTTGATAAAATGGTGGAATGGCCTTTTTGAAGACTCATTTATAGCACCAGCTAGGTAGCAACACCCTGCAGGGCTGGGACAATGTTCTTCAGAAGGTTGTATATGCTCTGAATCAGCATCCAATATATGGTGCTGTTTCTTCCATAGCCAGGATTCACAGGTCCAGGAATCAAGGGGTGGAAATGGAAGTGGAACCATTCAATATTACCCCTGGTGACCCACCAGCAAAATTTGTGCTTCCTGTTCCCAGGACTTTATGCTCTGCTGGCCTAGGGGTCTTAGTTCCAAAGGGAAGAATGCTTCCACCAGGAGACATAACAAGGATTCCACCGAACTGAAAGTTAAGACTGCCACCTGGCCACTTTGGGCTCCTCATGTCTCTGAGTGAACAGGCAAAGAAGGGAGTTACTGTGCTGGCTGTGCTGATTGATTCTGACTACCAAGGGGAAGTTGGACTATAAAGGTAAAGAAGAGTATGTGTGGAATACAAGAGATCCCTTAGGGCATCTCTTACTATTACCATGTCCCATAACTGATGTCAATGGAAAACTACAACAACCCAATCCAAACAAGACTACTAATGGCCCAGACTCTTCAGAAATGAGGTTTTGTGTCACCCAACCAGTTAAAGAACCACGACTAGCTGAGGTACTTGCTGAGGGCAGGGAGAATATGGAATGGGTCGTGGAGGTAGATAGTTATAAGTACCAGTTACAACCACATGACTAGTTAAGCAAATATCTTTGTTTTCTTCCCTCTCATATCATCTAACATAAGATGTATTAACAATAGTTAACTTTATATCACAGTACTTGAATTACAGAACATCAAAGAGAAGAGTAAACATCACCTAAGGACTTTGCATCCTCTTCTAGAGAAGGAGTTTTAGCACATTTTTCGGTTGTTTGTAGGAGAGTTGTATTAGGTTAGGCAGAAGTGTGACTTTGTTATTGTCTTTATTTGGATATTAAATATGGTTTAAGGAGACGTGTATGAATGCATAGTTGACATGGAGTAGACTGTGATGGTTGGTTGTATGTGTCAACTTGGCTAAGCTATATTACCCAATTAAATTAAATACTAATCTTGGTGTTGCTGTGAAGGTATTTTGTAGATGCAGTTAACATCTATAATAACTGACTTTAAGTAAAGGAGATTATCCTTGATAATGTGGGAAGGCCTCATCCAATCAGTTGTAAGGCCTAAGAGCAAAACTGAGGTTTCTCTGAAGAAGAAGAAATCCTCCTGAAGACTGCATCATCAGCTCCTGCCCAAGAGTTCCGAACCTGCTCTACAGTTTTCAGCCAGACCGTATAATTTCATAAGTCAATTTCTTGAAATAAATCTCTTTATATACATATACATATACATATATGTGTGTATATATATCCTACTAGTTCTATTTCTTAGCTAGAACCCTGCATCTACTATTCCCTACCACTATGCTATGATCAGAGATGGAAATAGAAAGAAGTCTATTATGTGATCTCTGTCCTTGAAGACTTCATAACCTAAAGAATATGAAAAGTCAGCATTGTAAGTTATACCAGGTAGTAGTATATTATTAAAGTGTCAAATGAGTAGCATTAAATAAGGTATTCAAGGAACTCAGAAAAAAAGAAAAAGATCTCTGTGGACTAGGAATGCTCAGGGCCGGCTCTGTGGAGGAAATAGGAACAAGGATCAAGAGTAGACAGCTTAGTTGGATTGAAGTCATACATAATCTCTCACATTTCAATTGCTTCATTGCCTGCTTACTCATAATAGGTTTCCAAGCTCCAATGAGTACTTAGACATTCTGCCTGATAGGCAGTGAGGGAAGTACAGAAAAACCTAAACTTGGAGTTTAGAAGCATGGAAAGATTGAATTCCTCTCCACCACTTGGTAGCAGTATGATCTTGGACAAATTGCATACTACTTCAAGCCTCAGATTCTTAATACATAAAAGGAGGATAATAAGACACATCCTATCATAAAGTCATACTGAAAAATAAATGAGATATAATAAGGTGCTTAGCTCAGTGCTTTTCACAGAGGAAGTACTCAACCAACGTTAAGTGAATGTAAAAATATCTCACATCTTTAAAAAGAATGCTACTAAAAATGAAACCCAACAACACTAAATTTCGAATAGTTATAAGAGGAAGTATCCTAGATAAATACATTTTAAATCAATAACATAAGCTAATTTTTCAAAAGATGAAGTATTTGACTTTCAAAAAATTATTTTACTCAGGTTCTGAAACCTGACCAAACATTTTATAATTTTACTATTTCCACTTCGTGCAAGAACCCTCAGAATACAATTTATAACTGCCCTTCCTGTGTACATAAGCAATTTACAATGAAAAAATGTTTTATATCTTCCAAAAAGTAGGCTCCACATTCATACTATAGTACCTTGAGGAATATCTTTAGGAGGAGAATATTTCTTTTTCCTTACAATAATACCTTTACTTTTCATTTGTCTAGTTCCTGGTGATGCTCTAATAATACAACATATTTCTGATGTATTTGAAGGAACCTGAAAAAGAAAAAAAAAAAGCAGATTTGCACAATTCATCCAGGTACTATATTTGTATGTTGTTTTATTTCAAAGGCAAATAGTCTCAATATCCATATTTCATAGATATTAACAAAAGAAAGCATTTATGAAACGCTTATTCCACTCCAGACACTAACTAATTGGTTTTAAAACATTTGCTTATTTAATACTCACAAGAACCAGGCAAGGCAGATTATATTATCCCCATTTGTGCAATGAGGAAACTTAGGTTCAGAGAGGTTGGATAACATTTAATGACAGAGAGATAGTAATGATAGAGTTGAGATTCAAGCACTCCAAAGTGGGAGAGAAAGTTTACACGATTTACTGAATTAAAACACAAATTTTAATTTAATTCTGAGTTAAACACTAAATTTCCTTGATTTCCCAACTCAGTTAATTTTGACAATTTCCCATCAAGCAGACAGTCTCTAGAATAAAGAAATACCATATCTTTCAGAAGTGACATATCTTATTTCTTAAAACTCAGAAGTAGATATATGTATTTATCAAGGGCTCTTCCCATTTTAAATAAAGCCTATATAGAAACTTCTTCTACTATATAATTCATATCATTCTCTGTGGTGAACATCTGCTATTTTCCTGCCCAACATTCATTTTCCATCCTTCTGGTACTGAACAATACCACAGTTTTCTTGGAAGAATCTACTCATCTACCAGCCTGCACACCACTCCTTCCTCATGGATAAGGTGGAGCTGATAATACTTCTGAGCACTGATATGGCCATATGACCCAGCCTAGCCAATCAATGTATTCCATGCCCCTGGACATAGTGACTGGCTCAGACAAGGACACTGTAAATGGGCCAGGAGGAAGAAGGAAATGCTGAACCTGATATTCTGGCACTAAGCCAGAATCCTTAAAGGGGGCAAAAGTGGTCCCAGGTTGATACCCAACCCTAGCTATAGCTGTTGTAGTAGAAACAGATACAAATCCTCTTAGGAAGATGGGATGCCCAATTTAGGCCCATAGGATTCTTATCAAATAAGAGCAAGGAAATAAATGAACAGGGTCAAGGTCATTGTCAGAGTTGTTCTTCAAGATTCAGCTCAGAATACTTCCAAACAGAAATGATGGCTAAAGTACATTTCACCTTCTCCTATAGTTTTATTATAACAACAATAAAGGAAGTACCAAACTCATGAGAAATCAAGCTAACATGTGTAAGACTGTACAGGAATATCAAACAAAGGATTCAAGCCCCCAGAACATCAGATATTAGAATTACCAAATCAGAATAGAATAATAATGTATGAAATGATTAAAATATTAACAACTGAAATCTCACAGATGAGCAACCAGTAAGAGACTGTCAGGAATGAAAAGAAAATTTGAAAGAAAAAACAACTAGAACTCCTTGAAATGAAAAATAAAATTCTTGAAATAAAAAATTCAGTGGAAGACTTAAGCAGCAGAATAGAGAGAACAGCTGAAGAGAGAATTACTGAAGAAATTACCCAGAATACAACGAATAATGAAAAATATTCAAGACAGGTTGAAAGATACAGAGGATACAAAGAGACTTGACATGTGCTAATTACCATTCCAGAGAGAATAAAACAGATAATAGCTGAGAAATTTCCCAAATTGATGAGAGACATTAGTCTACAGATTCAGGAAGCCTAATATCCCAAGCAAAATTAGAATTAAAAAAGAACAGCAAACAAAAATATTAACCAATTTATATACACATTCCAGTGAAATTATAGTATAGCCAAGATAAGGAGAACTTAAAAGAAGCCAGAAAGAAAAGATATATCAGTCCCCAAGACCACCATCAGGCTCAATGATTTGCTAGAAGGACTCACAGGATTCAGAAAAGCTGTTATACTCACAGTTATGGTTTATTACAGCAAAACCATAACTTAAAACCAAAGATTACAATTAGCAAAGGAAAAAGGCACATTGGATGGAGTCCAGAAGAAAAGGCACATAGAGCTGAATCTGGGAGGACAAGCTTCTAGTTGTCCTCTCCTAGTTGAATCACATGGACAGCATGTAATTCTCCCATGTGCAAAATGTTGGCAACCAGGGAAGTTCAGTGAATCTTGACACCAAGGTTTTTATTTGGAATCAGTCACATAAGTATGCAGTGCCTGCATGCTTGACCTCAGCTACTCAGACCCCAGACCCCAGAGGTCAAACTGTTACACGGTGGCCCACAGCCTCAGGCATCAGGGTGTTTACCATAAATCACATTGTTAGCATAAACTATCTGGCATGACTCAGGACATACAAAAACACTCTTATCAGGCAGGATACTCCAAGGGCTCAGAGGTCATTTCCCAGGAGCCTTGCCCCAAGATAGTCTGGAGGATCTTGGGAATATGCAGGCCTGCTGAGTTAACCCTTTCCTGCATACATATAATTTACAAGAAATGAAAATTAGACTAACAGAAGAGTTGCAAAAGCAACATGAAAGTCAGAAGACAGTGGAATGATACCACTAATCAAAGAGCAGAGAGAAAAATGACTGTCAACATAGAAGTACATACCAAATAGATGCAGAAAAAAACATTTAATAAAAATCATATTCACATCGTAGCAAACTAGAAATAGGGGGAAGTTCTTAACATAGTAAAGGATGTTGGTGGTCCTGAGTATTGTTTCTCAAAGATTTTTGTTTTTTCTCAGAGAAGATGTATTTTCTGGCTCCCTTGCCGATCAGTAAGGCCATGTGACTATCTCTGGCCAATGAGTTTTGAGCAGAAGTAACAGAATGTCATTTCCAGGCCAGAACATTTAATTGCCAATGTAAGAAGACTTTCCAGAGCTTTCTTTTTTCACTGGCATAGTCTCTAGCAATATTCAAGATGGTGGCTGCTCTGTCAGCTATAGTGAGCAGGGCCGTTAGTCAACCCAATGGAGGTATAGCATAGGTAAGAAATAAAGCTTTATTGTTTTAGCTGCTAAAATATGTTGAGTTATTTGTTACCACAGTTTATCCTGCTTAGTACAAGTTATCTATAAAATAAGTTGCACAAGTTTTAATCTTAACAGTGAAACTTTGAAAACAATTTCCCTTAAGATCCCAAATAAGAAATATGTTGTACTAGAGGTCTTATCCAGGACAATAAGGTATAATTCACAAGGAAGGAAGAAAATTGTTATTATTCACTTGTGATATGATTGTCTACATAGAAAATCCAAAAGAATCTACAGACGTGTATTAGCATTAATAAGATTTAGCAGAGTTCTGGTTACACACAAATATATACAAATGAATTGTATTTCTGTACTCCATTAACAAAAAGTTAGAAAATGTAACTTATAAAAAGATATACTTTACAATAGCATGAAATAATATAAAGTACCTAGGAATATGTCTAACAAAAAATGTGCAAGATCATTCTGGTTATGATAAAAATCTATTGAAAAATATTAAAGAACACCTAAATAAATGAGGAGATATACCACATTCATGGAAAGACTTAGTAAAGATGTTAGTTCTAAAAAATAAAAAGTGGAGGAATAAATGACACAAAGCTGAGGATAATCGTTACTTATAGGAGAGGGTGAATGGAATCATGGTAAGACTCATTGGTTTTTAGGGGGACAGTATTTGTAATGTTCTATTTCATTGTTTGCATGGTGGGTACAAGGGTGTTCATCTATTTTTTTCTTTAAACTATGCATACCCTCTTTTGTATGAATGCTATATTTATATAAAGAGAAAGCAGTCAGATTCCCAGATCTACTCTCCCACTTCTTGTAAATGTTCTTCCTCAACTCAAGCAAAAGACTGAAGGGTTTTTCAATGTAAGGGGTATAACAGATGGTATCCTCTCTGAGGGATTTCCAGCAGCTGAAGCTGGTGGTGGTGGTTTGCTAAAAATAAGTAATGCTGAGACTCCCAGCCCTAAAAGAGGCCTTTATCCTCTCTTTTGGCAAGAGCAGTCCCAAAGGAAAGAGCTAATGTTTCTGATAGAAGGAAAGGGCTCAGCCATATCAGTCTACAATGAATTTCAGCTGACAAGCCCCATCCAGAAGCTAGAGTGTCCAATCAGCATTTTAGATCCACAGTCATAAATATGAGTATATAGCTGAACAATTAACATAATAATTAGAGGAAGGAAAGAGGGAGGGAGGGGAGAGAGAGAGAGAGAGGTGGGGAGAGAGAGAGAAAGAAGGAAAGACAGAAAGGAGGGAAGGAAGGAAGGAGGAAGGAAGGAAGGAAGGAAGGAAGAGGGAGGGAGGGGAAGGAAGAGAAAGAAGGAAGGATGCATCTTGGTAGAAAGAGAGACCACAGTAGTAAAAGAAAACATCAAGATTCAGTAATTAACATTAGAAGATATGGCAACCATGAAACAAGTATGATATAATAAAGGGGTATTCAAGGAACGAAAACGAGTTCTTGTATATTAAAAAACATAGCATAAGGGGCTGGACCGGTGGTGTGGTGGCGAAGTTCATGCTCCACTTCAGCAACCCAGGGTTCACAGGTTCCGATCCGGGGCGCGACTTACACACCGTTTGTCAAGCCACGGTGTGATGGCATCCCATATACAAAAATAGAGGAGGACTGGCACAGATGTTAGCTCAGGGGCAATCTTCCTCACCAAAAAAATAAAAATTATATATATATAGCATAAATGCAAAATCTTCAATATAAGATTTGAATATATAGTCAATATATTCAATAATTCAATATAAGAGGATTTCCCAGAGAGTAGAACAAAAGGATAAAGAGATTTTTTTTAAAAGATAAGAAGATGAGAGGGTCAGTACAGGAAGTCCACTATCCAAATAATAGATGTTCCAGAAAAAGGAGAAAAAAACAGAGAAGTAGAGATTATCAATCAAATAATTTGAAAAACCTTCCAAAACCAAAGTGCATATGTTTCCAGATTAAAAGAATCCATCATGTTCTAGCACAGTACATGGAAAAAGACCCATACCAAAGCACATCATCATGAAATTCTGGAACACTAAGGAAAAGGAGAAGATCCCTCTAACTTCCACAGAGAAAAAGTTGGTCATTAATAAAAGAATAGGAATCAGGATGCTTCTCAAAACAACACTGGAGGCTAGAACTATAATAAAGTTATACTGGAAAAATTCTAAAGAAAATTATTTCCAACCTAGAATTCTCTAGCCAGTTTAAACTATCAATCATATATGAGGATGGAATATAAACATTTTCAGTCATGAAAGGTCTCAAACAATTTCTATACCATGTACCCTGTCTCAGGAAGCTAATGGATGACCAGCTCCACCAAATTAAGGCAGAAAGAGAAAGCTATGGGATAGGGGAAACAGGAAATCCAACCCAGGAGAGAGGCAAAGTGAATCCCCAGAATGATAGCACAGGGAGATCCCAGGATGACAACTATGTTCCAGGTATAGAGGGCAGTATAGAACAGAATTTTAGAACAGGTCAGAAGGCTCAGGAGAGACTTCTTTAGTAAGTAGAAATTCATGGAAAACTTGATGCAACTGAAGATCTAGAGAGGCCATATGGATAATTGGCAGAGTTGAGGACTGATTAGACAGAAAAACAAGAAAACAAGCGTTAGGGGTTGAGTTGTGTCCTCCTCCCAAAAGACATGTTGAAGTCCTAACCCTCAGTACTTGTTAAGGTGATCTTATTTGGAAATATGGTCTTTGCAGATTTAATCAAGTTAAGATGAGGTCATTAGGGTAGGCCTTAATCCAATATGACTGGTATCCTTATAAGAGGGAAATTTGTACGCAAAGACACACGGGAGAATGCCACATGAAGACATGGAGACACAGACACAGAGGGAAGACAGTCATATGAAGATAGAGGCAGATTGGAGTTTTGCTGCCACAAGCTAAGAAATAAATGCCTGGGGCTAACAGAAGCTAGAAGAGGCAAGAAAGGATCCTTCCCTAGAGGCTTGGGAGGGAACACGGCCCTGCTAACACTTTGATTTCAGACTTCTAGTTTCCAGAGCTGTGAAAGAATAAATTTCTGTTGTTTTAAGAAGCCACCTAGCTTGTGGTACTTTGTTACTGCAGCCCTAGGAAACTAAAGCAAGTAAACAGTATAATTATTTACTCCAGAAAAAAACACAAGGAAAAGTGGCCATAGTTTATATCATATACCGTAAATAGGGTAGAATCCCCACTGAGTTTAAGATCTATGAAACCCAATTGAGAAGAACCCATTATAAAACCCAGTTTTAGAAAACTTCCACCTTCAGAGTGCCTGAAAAAAAAAAAAGGAGAATTTCTTCTCTCTCAACCACCATCTGACTCTAGGGCTGACACTCAATTGAGGTTCATATCTGTATCAGTTGTTTACAGTGTGAGGTTGATGTGATTGGGCCACATCCATTTTGATTAATCAGTATCTTACCTCTGCCTGAACCATTAAATATGTTGAAGATCAACCCTTTCCCAAATCAAAGATTCAGTGCCTTTCCAGAATGAAAAGCCTCTATATAGGTAGCTGCTCTTTGTGGATGCTATAATTTCCAGTATTTTGAAAGAAACACTTGAGAAGCTCTTCAAAACATAAAGGAAAAGAACCAAAAGATGCAAAAAATAAGAGAAAAGATAGATCAATAAAGAAAACAACAAAAAGCATTAAAATAAACTCTTTTGGACTAGAACAGAAAATAAATGAAGTTAAGCAATAGTCAGAGATATATTAGAAAATCTTTGAGCTAAAAAAGAAATTGTGCAAGAAGACCAAAAGACCTCAACATATTCCTAAAGCCTCCTCTCCCTCTTTTTATGCCTTCCAGTTTTACTGAGATATAATTGCCATACAACACTGTTTAAGGTGTACAGCATAATGACTTGACATACGTATATATTGCAAAATGATTACCACAATAAGTTTAGTTAACATCCATCACTTCATATATTTACCAAAAAATTCTTTTTTCCTTGTGATGAGAACTTTTAGGATCTACTCTCTTAACAACTTTCAAATATACCATATAGCACTGTTCCCTCCCCCCCTTTTTTAATCAAAAAGAATTACATTCAAGTATATCTTCAAAAGAAGGACATTTTCTGGTTACAAATGACCAGGTAGAAAAATAAACAAGTTATCTGGAAAGGAACAAAAATTAGGCTGCTCTCACAGTTTTCTCTTCAACACTAAACACAAAACAACTATAGTGGACTGTGATAGCTATTGTTTTGTCTTCTCAGCAAGTTTCTCATCCTCTTTTTGGCTATGAACCTTGTTCCCTGACTAGAGATGTAGGCAAGTGACCCAGGCATGGCCAATTATAGTTTGACACTTCCTGGCAATGACAGTTGGTCCATGAGGCAGGCATGTGGCCCAAGCAAAGCCAACTGGAGTCCTTACCTACGACTAAAATACACACACAGAGAAAGAAACTCCCCACTTCAATCCAGGCTATGATGAGGTAAACCACAGAAGAATGCTGGAAGTCTGTTTGCAGCAGGAGCCCAAGAAAATGAAGCCAACCAAAAATAAGTTGAGATTAAAAAACACCTAGAAGCTTCAAGAGAAATTTCTAACAAGATTCAGCTGAGTTTCTGGATTCAACCCTCTTTCTCATTTATGAGTCGACAAATCCCCCTTCTACCTTTTTGCCTCTTGGCTTAGGCTACTTGAGTTGAGTTTTTGTGTTTGTAACCAAAGAAACTTGTAAAATAAAACAACAAAACAATGTCTACTAAATTCTGAGAAGAAAAGGTTTGTAACCTAAGATTTTTATACTTATCTTTCCTTTGTACAGACAAAAAGAGATTTTCAAATAATAAAAGCTCTGAAAATGCATCACTGTGTTCTTCATGAAAATCTTGCCTTCAGACACACCTCGTCTAACTAAGAAATAAATGAAAGTTAAGAACTCAGAAAAGGGAGGGTCATGATATAAGGTAACTGGGTGAATACTGAAACAAACAATAATACATGTTAATAATTGTAAATCTGGCTACAAAACTGAATGCAAATATTTTGGTTAGGAAGGAAAAATGCACTGAAATCATCATTTTAAACTGGGGGGACTCAAATAATAGTGTTTTACTCTGAGATGAACAAAATATAAGTTAAAGTATACTTTTGAAAAGTTTAAAGGTGAAGCTTCTGGATCAAGATAGTGTATTGAGCACATGTATATCAAAACAGAATGAGACCACATATATATACACAATGGAATATTATTCAGCCATAAAAAGAAGGAAATCCTGCCATTTGTGACAACATGGATGACCTTGAGGGCATTATGGTAAGTGAAATAAGTGAGACAAAGAAAGACAAATATTGTATGATTTCACTTTATATGTGGAATCTAAAAACACCAAACTCATAGAAACAGAGTAGAATGTTGGTTGTCAGGTGCTGATGGGGTAGAAGAAATGGGGAGATGTTGGTTAAAGGGTACAAACTTTCAGTTATATGATGAATAAATTCTGGGGATCTAAGGTATAGCACGATGACTATAGTTACCAATACTGTATTGTATACTTGAAAGTTGCCTATGAGAGTGGAGCTTTAGTGTTCTCACCATAACAACAACACAATAGCTAAATGGTAATTGTGTGAGCTGAAGGATGTGTTAACTAACATTATTGTGGTAAACAATATATATACGTATCAAATGGCAATATATACACGTATCAAATCACATTGTACACCTTAAACTCACACAATGTTTTATGTCGATTATATCTCAACAAAACCAAAGAAAAACCTGAGGTAAGATTAGCCTTGTTCTACCCAAAAGCATCCCACAAAAGCTCCAAACTTAGAATTAATGGCATCAACAAGTTGAACAGCAATAGACTATGGGGTAAACACCAAGATAATTAAAGAATTTATATAAGAATATCTAGATCAGTCCCATTTCTGCCCTACACCATGGAAAGTGAAGAATTTATATAAGAACATCTAGATCAGTCACATTTCTGCCCTACACCATGGAAAGTGATGCTGTAGCTTTTACCTCCTAGCTCCCTCCTTCCCCCAAATTACTCTTTAAAGCATTGATCTCAGTTTAGTTATTCAGTACCATCTTCTTTGTCATATCTACATATCAATTATATATTAATAAATATTTTTCTTAAATTAGCTAACTTTTTACTTAATTTTAAAAGGAAACTATTTTGGATACTTCATATAAATGGAATCATATAGTATTTGTCCTTCTGTGACTGGCTTATTTCAGTTAGCATAATGTCTTCCAGTTCATCCATGTTGTCCTGAATTTTAGAATTTTCTTCTTTTTTAAAGGCTGAATAATGTTCCACTGTATACCACACTTTTTTTTTAATCCATTCATCTGTCAGTGGGACATTTAGGTTGTTTCCACATTTTGGCTATTGTGAATAGTGCTGCAATGAACATGAGAGTGCTAATATCTCTTTGAAGTCTGATTTCAATTATTTTGGATAAATACCGGGAAGTGGGATTGCTGGATCATATGGGAGTTCTATTTTTAATATTTTGAGGAACCTCCACACTGTTGTCCATACCAGCTGCACCATTTCTGCATTTCTACTAACAGTATACAAGGGTTCCAATTTCTCCACAATCCCACCAACACTTGTTGTCTTTTATTTTTTTGGATAATAGCAAAGAACGGAATTGTGATTGCCAGGGGCTAGGGGGAGAGGCAACAAGGAGTTGCTAATCAACAGGTATAAAGTTCAGTTATGCAAAATGAATAAGTTCTAGAGATCTGCTATACAACATTGTGCCTATAGATAACAATATTGTATTATACACTTAAAAATCTGTTAAGAGGCTAGATCTCATGCTAAGTGTTCTTACCACAATAAAAGTAAAATAAAAATAAATGAAAGAAGATTTGTATCATTTTCAAAATGGAAAATCATTATTACTTGTCATAGATAAAAGGTGATCCTAAAAACAAATACAATAAAAACATAGCAAAGTTATTGAATTTTTTGTTTTGAGATATGTATTTTATTGAACTATATTGACAATTTATTGCTAGATCAAATTTGACTCAATGACACACTTAAAAGAAAGATTTTTTTTAAGTTGCTGAACTTTAAAAGTCTAACAAAATCATAAAAATCAAAATCAACAATGTGGCATTAAAAACTGTAAATTCACCAACTTTTTCTCACCATTCAGTGTTATCTTAAATCATCCCCTCACTTGTTTTCACCACTCCAGTCATGATGGCATTCCCTCAGGCCCTTGTAGTCTTACATCGTTCCCACCACAGGGTCTTATGCCAAGTCATCTTCTTGAAACACCCTTTCTAACATTCCTTGCCTAGATAACTCTTACTTATCATTAAGATCCAAGGTCAGTTGTTAGTTCCTTAGAGAAGCTTTCCATTACGTCTTAATCTAGGCCAAGGACCCCTCTCGTAGGCTCTTATAGTACCATGTACCTCTTCTTTGTAGCACTTGTCAGAGTTGTAATTTTCCTCTTGTGTCTGTCTTCCCCACCAGACAGAAAGGCAGATATTCTGTCTGCATTTGCTCACTGCACTAACTCTAGCAGAGTGTCTGGCACATAATAAATGCTTAATATGTATTTGTTGAATGAATAAATAAAATATCCTGGGATTTTTATAATGCAAATTAGTGAATTTCTGAAATTCTCTTTGGGTGAAATTTTTCTCTACTTCTTCATTTCATCCTCCAGATCAGCTGACTTTAGATTCTGATAATCCAATAATAATGAGTAGGACAATAATATATTATAGCTTTCTTATAGAAGGAAAGGAAGACTTCCTCTAGGAGAATTATGATTTCTTAAGGCAAGGGATAGTAGAGAGTATTGTAGATGGATTTTGAATTTGGAGGTTTTCCACTCCTCCAAATTCTCCTAGATATTGCTGTTCCAAGTAGTAAGATATCACTCTTTCCTGATTTATGTTCTAACTTTCACATAAGAGAATTATTGCAGTTATGAATTCAATACATTAAGATAAATACATTTGTATTAGAATATATATCCTTTACTACCTGCAATTATCGCCTTAATACCAGCGGTGTGTGCAGTAGGCTTTCTATCTGGAGAGGGCTCCTGGTATGCATTTTTGGGTCTGAGAGAAAAGCAGAGGAAAACTTAGGATAACACTAAGCTTCTGCAACAGACATAGAGGAAGTGAGGAAATTGGAAAGGTGGCTTTGCCTAAGAGTGAAATACACTGAAGTGCACCCTCCATCTATAAGAAAGCCTTCCTTACTTAGATGGTTAGGAGGGTTCCCAAACTACCTACTTTCTCTGCATCCACACACAGCAATAGTTTCCTAACTTGAGTGGCCCAGTTACATACAGCTTCAAGTTAGCCCCTTCAAAGGTGACATCTATTGAGATAACAGGCCTACATTACTGCAGAGAAAAATCTATCTAAAATCAGTCTGGTTTTTCATTTACAAAACATGAATAGAGAATGTTAAGTCACCAGATATCTGATGAATACCAACTGGATAAAAGGCAAGAACCAGTATGAACAAACAGAAAAACTGGCTCCATAGGAAACAAAAGAATTCAGTGTACAAAAGAGAACTTTAAAAACTTTAAATTAGTATCCTTAGAAATATCTGAGAGAATACTGTATCACAAAAAACTAGCAGGTTGCTATATAATTAAAATATAAGAAAATTCTTGAAAATTAAAAACATTATTGCCACAATTAAAAATGTAATGAAGTGGCAGAAAAACATAATTTGAACAGAGCTGAAGATCTTTTTACAAATGCTATGAATAGGAAAATAAAAATGAAACCATTCCTGGGGGCCAGCCCCATGGCATACTGGTTAAGTTCGGTGCACTCTGCTTCAGTGGCCCAGGTTCACGGGTTCAGATCCTGGCTGCAGACCTACACCACTCATCAGCCATGCTGAGGCAGTGACCCACATACAAAATAGAGGAAGATTGGCACAGATGTTAGCTCAGGGCTAATCTTCCTCAAGCAGAAAAAGAGGAAGATTGGCAACAGATATTAGCTCAGGGCACATCTTCCTCACCAAAAAAACAAACAAAAAAAAGAAACCATTTCTTATGGCCCCTGCTCCTCCTTCCAGACTCCATCAACTCAAGACTGTGGAGACAAGTAAGAATTTATCTCACTTGCAAATAGTGTTTCTGCTCTGAAATAAATGCCCTTGCTTCTGTTTATACTTATACTGTTTGGGTGCATCACCCTCAAATACTTCTTATAATTTTCATCTATAAGATCTCTTATTCTTTCCCTGCATTCAGGGAGGACTTCAGGATTTGGCACCTCAAGTTTTCCTGTTATTCTGTGAAATTTTAATACCCATGTGGACAACCCACTCAACACTTGCCTTTTCAGCTCTTTGACCACCTCAGTTCTATACAGATTAATCTCCATTTTATTCAAGCAATTCCTTTCCATGGCTACACTCTGGATCATATTGTTAGCCAGAACTGCTTTAACTCAGGAAAATGAAACTGAATTACTCTAGTTCCTGATCATTTATCTTTCTAGCTTTCTCACTCTGTTACTCAGCTCCCACATCTGTCTTTTGATCTTATAACTCCTAATCTCTTTCCATAGCAGTCCACTTTTCTACCTCTCTTCCTTCTCTCTCCAATCTAGATACTGTGGTTCATTATTTCAACCACTCTTTTCCCATTAATGTCAATTATTTTGTCTTTTTGTCCTCCCAACCCAACCTGAACTCAAAATCCAACTATAGATCAAGATAACTCTCTTTCTTTCATACCTTCACAACCACTGACATTTACTAGAGAGAAATGAATAGATTCAAACTTTTCTGCTTCTGCAAAGATGGAATAACAGGGACTGAATTTCCCCCCTTTTGTCTTAAACAACAAAAATAAACTGGATAAAATGTATGAAACAACCGTTTTAAAAACACTGGGCATCAGATAATAATGGACAATAATCTCTGAGAGATGGGAAAAAAATGAGGTGAGTCTTACAATTGCCCCAACTTAAGGCCTTGAAAGAATTTCCAGGCTGCAGTATAGGGAGGGAGAACTGAGTCAAAGCCCAGAAGACTCCCTGACTTGAGGAGACGGAACTGAAACTCCAGGGAAACCAAAGCAGCTAGAGTTTACAGGATAGATTATCAGAGAAAAAAGAAATTCACAGAAAGAAACCTAGAAATATGCAGAGGTTCCCCCTTGAGTATTCAGTAGAGTACTGATGAGCACATGTTTCTGAGGAAACTACATGGAGCTAGGGAAAGAACCATCTGAAAAGATTAGCAGGCCATGCTTCAATAATGGGAAATAATTATTCAAGGCTGAAGACTGCTCTAGACCTGTCTAACAAACCTTAAAGGCAACATCTGAAAGAATCAAGTAGTTTCCTAGTTACTTAAAGCTCAAGAAGATATAAAGAAATACAAAATTATCCACCAAGGTAAAATTAACAGTGTCTAGCATCCAATCAAAGATCACCAGGCAGGCAAAGAAGCAGGAAAACATAATCAAAAATCAATTATTGGGGCTGGCCCAGTGGCGTAGTGGTTAAGCTTGTGCACTCCTCTTCAGCGGCTGGGGTTTCACAGGTTTGGATCTGGGCATGGAGAGACACACCCCTTGTCAAGCCATGCTGTGGCTTATAGCCTCTACTATAAAGTAGAGGAAGATGGGCATGGATATTAGCCCAGGGCCAGTCTTCCTCAGAAAAAAAAAGAGGAGGGTTGGCAATGGATGTTAGCTCAGGGCTAGTCTTCCTAACCAAAAAAAAAAAAAAAAAAAAATCAATTATTAACTGAAATAAACCCAGAGCTGATATAGATGATACACTTAGCAGAGAAGGACATTAAAAGAGCTAGCTTAACTATACTCCATATGTTTAAAAAGTTAAATAGAGACATGGAGGACATAAAAAGACTAAAAGAGAATTTCTGGAGATGAAAACTACAATGTCTGAGATGAAATATACACTGGATAGAATTAACAGTATATTAGGCACTGCAAAAGAAATTATTTGAAAACTTGAAGACATAGCAATAGAAACTATCCAAAGTGAAACAGAGAGAGACAAACAAATTGTTTAAAGTGAAAAGAGCATCAGTGAGCTGTGGGACAAGATATGTTTCATATATGGGTAACTGGAGTCCCCAAAATAAAAAAGCGAGGACAGAAAAGAAATTTTAAGAAATATTTACTGAAAACTTTCCAAAGATCATGACAACTAAAAACTCACAGCTACCAGTAGCTCAAGAAACTCAAGCACAAAAAACATGAAGAAAATAACAGCGAGACACATCATAATCAAATCTCTCAAAACTACTGATAAAGATAAAATCTTAGGGGCCTCCTGGTGGCGCAGCGGTTTAGTTCACGCTTGGCAGCCCGGGGTTCATGGGTTCGGATCCCGGGCGCCTGCAGATGCACTGCTTGTCAGCCATGCCGTGGCGGTGTCCCATATAAAGTAGAGGAAGATGGGCATGGATGTTAGCCCAGGGCCAGTCTTCCTCAGCAAAAAGAGGAGGATTGGCAACGGATGTTAGCTCAGGGCTGGTCTTCCTCACACACACACACAAAAAGAAAAAAATCTTAAAAACAGAGACAAAAGACATGTTATTTCCAGAAATATGTACATGCTACATAAAAAGATAAGGATGCCACCAGATTTCTTATCAGAAACAATGCAAGTAAGAAAATAGGTGGGGCCAGTCCTGTGGCGTAGTGGTTAAGTTCACATGCTCCAGTTCAGCAACCCAGTGTTTGCGAGTTTGGGTCCTGGGCGTGGACCTATGCCCTGCTCTTCAAGCCATACCACATACAAAAAGTGGAGGACAATTGGCACAGATGTTACCTCAGGGACAGTCTTCCTCACCAAAAAAAGAAAACAGACAGGTAACATTTTTAAAGTATTTAAAGAAAAAAACTATCAACCCAGAACTCTACTTCTAGCAAAAATATCTTTAAAAAATGAAGGCAAAGATTTTTCAGTTAAACAGAAGGTGAAAGAATTCACCACTAGCATACCCACACTACAAGAAATGTTAAAGGAAGTCCTACAGGCAGAAGAAAAATGATACCAGATGGAAATCTTGATCTATACAAAGGAATAAAGGAAATCTGGATCTATACAAAGGAATGAAGAGCACTGAAAACAAAACTACTAGGATAAACATATAACATTATTTTCTCATTATTTCATACTTTAAAAAAGATAATTGTTTACAAGTGATGTCAGCATCATGGCAGAGTGAGTTGTTCCCTTTATCTCACTCCTCTAAGTCACAACCAGTAGGACATCCATTGATCAAGAAAGGACTCTCTGCACAGCACACCAGAACGTTGGAGAGATCCATACATCTATACATCTGAAGGCAGGTAGACTGGACCTCTTGGAGGCAGTGGAATTAGAAGAGTAGTGGCGGCAGCTTCCAAGACTGGAAGTTCCAGGATCTGTGGCTGTGCCTGTGAAATAGAGGCTCCAGGAACTGAGGTAACACCACGAATGGAAGCCCCGGGAATTCAGGCATCCCATGCTCCCAGAGGTGCCAGAAATCACTACTGGCCTATGACTGGAGACTCCAGGAACCATGAGATACTTGTGGTCCAGGCCCGGACACCCCCTTCCTTTGGCAGAGCCTCCAGCACTGGCCCTTCCGGCAGCAGGGGCTGCACCCAAGAAGTGCATACCCCTAGCAGTGGCAGCAGTGCCCGTGACCTGAGGTTTCAGAAAGCACACCAGCACCAGAGACCAGAGGCTGCAGGAGCAGCAACAGCACTTGCAGCTCAGCCCCTCCCCTTCCCCCAGCAGTAGTGAGTGGTGGCCATGACCTGAGGCTTCATGAAATGCAGCAATGCCTGTGACCCAGGCCTCTCCCTATCCTGGAGTGGTAGCACCTCTGACACTGGCCCTTCCAGCAACAGGAGCTCCATACAAGACCCCAATACCCCAGGCAGCAGTGGTGGTGCCCCTGACCTGAGATTCCAGGAATTGGGTGGTGCCTGAGACCAGAGGCTGCAGGAGTCACAGTGGCACTTGTAGCTTACCCCTCCCATTCCCCCAGTAGTGGCAGGTGGTACCTGTGACCTTAAGGAGCCACAGCACTACCCACAGTCCAGCCCCCAGCAGTGGCATCCCTGATACAGGCCCTACCAGCAGCTGGGACTACATACAAGACACCAGGCCTCTGGCAGCAGCAGAAATACCCTGGTTAGTAGCATTGCCAGCACTCCCAGATAACCCAGGAGCATCAGTGCAGGCAACACATGTGGCAACAGCACCCAAGCCCATGGAGAGCCCACAGAAAGCCAGGTAACAATGATAGCAGAGCCCACAACCATGGTCCCCCCAGTTGCAGAAGCACCTGTCACTTTGGCCCCCTATCCATAGCAGTGGCCCCTGAAGACCCAACAAACCCAGATATGACAGAGGTGCCTGTGACCCCGGCTTCTGACACATTCTCCCCCTCCCCCTGCCACAGTGGGGGAACATGAGACCCAGGTGACCCTGGAAGGAGCAGAGGTACTTGCAGCCTGGTGACCCCAGTGGCAACACCCGTGACTATAGTGACATTGTAAGCAGCAAGGCACCAGCAACCTCAGAGGCACAAGCAGCACAAGGGGGGCACTGACAATACCTCTGGCAGAGGCAGTGGAGGATCAAAAGCACAGTCTCTCAGTTACAACCAAAAGCAGCTCAGAATTAAAGTAATGAAAGTCTTACCTAAATAAGAAAGGTGTTTGCTACCACAAATGCACCAGGAGAGGAACAACTCATCAAGCACCATAAAGAACTACAGTAACACAGTAGCACAGAAAGAAAACAACAACTCTCCAAAAACCAAACTTGAAGTCATGGAAGACTGCAATCTAACTGACAGAGAATTCAAAATAGTTGTCATGAAGAAACTCAACGTGTTACAAGAAAACTCAGAAAGACAGCTAAATGAGCTCGGGAATAAAATTAATGAGCAAAAGAAGTACTTCACCAAAGGGATTGAAACTCTTAAAAAAAAAGCCAAACAGAAACTCTGGAGCTGAAGAACACAATGAAATGAAGAATAAAGTAAAAAGCACTGGAAATAGAGCAGACTATATGGGAGAGAGAATCAACAAGCTCGAAGATAGAAATCTAGAAATTATTCAGATGGAAGAGGAGAGAGAACTAAGTTTTTTTTTTTGCTTGAGGAAGATCCACCCTGAGCTAACATCTGTTGCCAATCTTCCTTTTTTTTCCTTGAGTAAGATTTGTGCTGAGCTAATATCTGTGTCAATC
Source organism: Tapirus indicus (assembly GCA_031878705.1). Taxonomy (NCBI): domain Eukaryota; kingdom Metazoa; phylum Chordata; class Mammalia; order Perissodactyla; family Tapiridae; genus Tapirus; species Tapirus indicus. Next base: position 49,006,072 of record CM062925.1, read on the forward strand.
TTCCTCTATTTTCTATGTGGGTTGCCACCAGAGCAAGGCCACCGACAAGTGGTGTAGGTCCATGCCTGGGAACTGAACCTGGGTCACCAAAGCGGAGCATGCAGAACTTAACCACTAGGCCATGAGGCTAGCCCCCTAAGATTTTTTTTAAATGGAGAAATTCTATGAGAAATATCTGACTCAATTAGGAAAAGCAATATAAGGATAACGGGTATCCCAGAAAGAGAAGAGAGGGAGAAAGGAGCAGAGAGCCTATTTAAGTAAATAATATCTGAGAACTTCCCAAACCTGCAGAAGGAACTGGATATAAAAGTACATGAAGCTAATAGAACACATAATTATCTCAACACAAAAAGACCTTCTCCAAGGCACAGTATATTAAAACTGTCAAAAGTCCACGACAAAGAAAGAATATTAAGGGTGGCCATAAAGAAGAAACAACTTGCAAAGGAACACCTACCAGGCTATCAGTGGATTTCTCAGCAGAAACTCTACAGGTTAGGAGAAAGTGGAATGATACATTCAAAATATTGAAAGATGAAAACTATCAGCCAAGAATACTCTACCCAGGGAAGCTATCATTCAGATATGAAAGAGAAATAAAGGCTTTCCCAAACAAACAAAAGCTGAGGGAGTTCATCGCCACTAGACCTGCCTTACAAGAAATGTTGAAAGGAGCCCTCTTACCTGAAACAAAAAGGCAAAGGTACACAAAGCTTTGAGCAAGGCGATAAACAGACCTATTCAGAAAATTGCAAATCTATATCAGAATAGGTTAGTAAATACTTAATTATAACATAAAGGCCAAAGGGAAAGAAAGCATCAAAAATAACTATAACCACTTCAATTTGGTAACAAACTCACAATACAAAAAAGGATAATTTATGACAACAAAAACATAGAAGGGGAAGAGGAAACTGATAGAACCTGCACAGGCAAATGGAGATAAGATGCTATCAGCAGAAAAAGGACTATCTCATCTATGAGATATTTTATGCAAACCTTATGGTAACTACAAAATAAAAACTCAGAGCAGAGTCACAAAATATAAAAAAAGAGGAAACTGAGAAAAACATCACAGAAAACCATCACACTGAAATGGTAGACAGAAACACAAGGAAAAAGAAACAATGGAAATATAGAACAACGAAAACAAAACATAAAATGACAATATTAAGCCCTCATATATCAATAATCACTCTAAATGTAAATGGACTGAATTCACCAATCAAAAGATACAGAATGGCTAGATGGATTAAAAAACAAGACCCAATAATATACTGCCTCCAGGAGACCCATCTCAGCTCTAAAGACAAACATAGGCTCAGAGTGAGGGATGGAATATGATATTCCAAGCAAATGGCAACCAAAGGAAGTGGGTGTAGCCATACTTAGACATAAGAGACTTCAAGCCAAAAATATAACAAGGGACAAAGATGGATATTATATAATGGAAAAAGGGACATTCCACCAAGAAGACATTTATTAACATATATGCAACTAACATAGCAGCACCAAAGTATATAAAGGAACTATTAACAAACCTAAAGGGAGAAATTGATAGCAAAACAATAATAGTGGAGACTACTTTAATACCCCACTAACATCAGTGGATAGATCATCCAGACAGATAGTCAAAGAAAACACTGGCCCTAAATGAAACACTAGACCAGATAGACTTAATAGACATATATAGAACATTCCAGCCAAAAGCAGCAGAATACACATTCTTCTCAAGTGCATGTAGAACATTCTCTATGATAAACCATATGCCTGGACACAAAACAAGCCTTAATTAATTTAAGAAGATTGAAATCAAATCAAGCATCTTTTCCAACCACAATAGTATGAAACTAAAAATCAACTGCAAGAAAAAATCTGTAAAAGTCACAAATATGTGGATACTGAACAACATGCTACTGAACAACTACTGGATCAACAAAAAAAGTCAAAGAAGAAATCAAAAAAATAGCTGGAGGCAAGTAAAAATTAAAACACAACATACCAAAACTGATGGAATGCAGCAAAAACGGTACTAAGAGGGAAGTATATGGCAATACAGCCCTACCTCCAGAAACAAGAAAAATCTCAAATAAACAATCTAACACTACACCTCAAAGAACTAGAAAAAGTAGAAGAAAGGAAATAATAAAAATCAGAGTGGAAATAAATAGAGACTAAAATGACAATAGGGTCAATAAAACTAAGAGCTGGTTCTTTGAAAAGATAAACAAAATCAACAAATCTTTAGCTAGACTCACTAAAAAAAAGAGGGAGAGAAAGAAGACTCAAAAAGTAAAATCAGAAATGAAGGAGGAAAAATTCCAATGCGGTGGCGGGCCCAGTGGTGTAGTGGTTAGGTTTGCACACTCCACTTTGGGGGCCTGGGGTTTACAGGTTTGGACCCAGGGCATGGACCTATGCACTGCTTATCAAGCCATGGTGTGGCAGGCATCCCACATAAAATAGAGGAGAATGGGCACAGATGTTAGCTCAGGGCCAATCTTCCTCAGCAAAAAGAGGAAGATTGGCAACAGATGTTAGCTCAGGGCCAATCTTCCTCACCAAAAAAATAAATAAATAAAATTACAATGGATACCACAAAAACACAAAGGATTACAAGAGAATACTATGAATTGGATAACCTAGAAGAAATGGATAAATTAGATTCATACAACCACCTAAAACTGACTCAAGAAGAAATAGAGACTCTAAATAGACTAATCACAAGTGAAGAGATTGATACAGTAATCCATAACCTCCCAACAAACAGAAGTCCAGGATGGCTTCTCTGGTGAATTTTACCAAACATTCAAAGAAGATTTAATACCTATCCTTCTCAAACTCTTCCAAAATATTGAAGAGGAGGGGAGGCTTCCTAACTCATTTTACAAGGGCAACATTACCCTGACACCAAAAACAGACAATGACAACACAGAAAAGGAAAATTATAGGCCAACATCTTGATGAACATAGATGCAAAAATCCTCAATAAAATATTAGCAAATCAAATACAACAATACCTTAAAAGAATCATACACCACAATCAAGTGGGATATATTTCAGGGACTCAGGGATGGTTCAACACTGGCAAATCAATCACTGTGATACATCACATTAACAAAATGAAGAATAAAAATCACATGATCATCTCAATAGACGCAAAGAAAGCATTTGACAAGATTCAACATCCATTTATGATAAAAAATCTGAATAAAATGGGTATAGAAGGAAAGTACCTCAACATAATATAGGCAATATATGACAAACCCACAGCCAACATCACACTCAAGGGTGAAAAACTGAAAGCTATTACTCTATGTACAGGAACAAGATAGGGATGCCCGCTCTCACTACTCTTATTCAACATAGGATTGGAACTCCTAGCCAGAGAAATTAGTCAAGAAAAAGAAATAAAAGGGATCCAAATTGGAAAAAAAGAAGTAAACTATTGATAGTTTACTATGTTGACAGTAAACTGTCACCATTTGTGGATGACATGATTCTATATATAGAAAACCCTAAAGACTCCACCAAAATAACTATTAGAATTAATAGATGAGTTCAGTAAAGTTGCAGGATACAACATTAATATACAAAAATCTGTTGTATTTCTACACACTAATAACAAACCGTCAGAAAGAGAAATGAAGAAAACCATTTATAATTGCATCAAAAAGAATACAATACCCAGGAATAAATTTAACGAGGTAAAAGCCCATACGCTGAAATCTGTACGACATTGTTGAAAGAAACTGAAAAAGACATAAAGAAATGGAAAGATATTCCATTCTCATGGATTGGAAGAGTAAACATAGTTAAAATGTCCATATCACCTAAAGCAATCTACAGATTCAATGCAATCCCAATCAGAATCCCAATGACATTCTTCATGGAAATAGAGTTTAAAAATCCTAAAATTTATATAGAACAACAAAAGACCCCAAAGAGCCAAAGCAATCCTGAGAGAAAAGAACAAAGCTGGAAGTATCACACTCCCTAAATTCAAAATATACTGCAAAGCCACAGTAATCAAAACAGCATGGTACCAACAGAAAAACAGACACAGATCAATGGAACAGAATCAAGAGCCCAGAAATAAAACCACACATCTATGGACAACAAATTTTCAACAAAGGAGTCAAGAACATACAATGGAGAAAAGAAAGCCTCTTCAATAAATGTTGTTGGGAAAACTGGACAGCCATATGCAAAAGAATGAAAGTAGACCATTATCTTATACCATACATAAAAAATTAACTCAAAATGGATTAAAGACTTGAATGTATGACCTGAAACCATAAAACTCCTAGAAGAAATCATAGGCAGTATGCTCTTTGACGTCAGTCTTAGCAGTACCTTTTCAAATGTCATGTCTCAGGCAAGGGAAACAAAAGAAAAAAATAAACAAATGGGACTATGTCAAACTAAAAGCTTCTGCATGGCAAGGGAAACCATCAATGAAATGAAAAGACAATCTACCGGCTGGCAGAAAATATTTGCAAATCATATATCTGATAAGGGGTTAATACCAAAAATATATAAAGAATTCATACAACTCAACAACAAAAAAAGAAGCAACCTGATCAAAAAACGGCCAGAGGATATGAACAGATATTTTTCCAAAGAAGCTACACTGATGGCAAACAAGCACATGAAAAGAGGTTCAACATCAATAATTATTAGAAAAATGCAAATCAAAACTACAATGAGATATCACCTCACACTCATCAGAACAGCTATTATTAAAAAGTTAAGAAATAGTAAGTGATGGACAGGACGTGGAGAAAAAGGAACACTCGTACATTGCTGGTGGGGATGTAAATTGGTGGAGCCACTATGGAAAATAGTATGGAGATTTCTTGAAAAATTAAAAATAGAAATACCATATGATCCAGCTATTCCACTTCTGGGTATTTATCCAAAGAAAATGAAAACACTAATTTGAAAAAATGTATGCACCCCTATGTTCATTGCAGCATTATTCACAACAGCCAAGACTGGAGGCAATCTAAGTGCCCATCAATTAATGAATGGATAAAGATGTGGTATATACACACAATGGAATACTACTCTGCCATAAAAAAGACAGAATTGTGCCATTTGTGACAACATGGATGGATCTTGAGGGTATTATGCTAAGTGAAATAAGTCAGACGGAGAAAGACAACTACCATAAGACTTCATCATATGCAGAAGATAAAGAAACAAACAAACATATAGATACAGAGAACAGATTGGTGGTTATTAGAGGTGAAGTGGGTGGGAGGAGGGCAAAGGGGTAAAGGGGCACATGTGTACAGTGATGGATGGCAACTAGACTTTTGGTGGTGAACATGATGGAGTCTATACAGAAGTCGAAATATAACAATGTACACCTGAAATTTATATAATGTTATAAACCACTGTGATCTTAAAAGACACCTGTTTAAACAAAAATAATAACACTTTCATGGGGCTTATAATATATGTAAAAGTAAAGTGCATGATTACAATAGCATAAAGGCTGGGAGGGAAGAAATGAAAGTACTATACTGTATGTGAAGTGGTATGATATCACTTTAAGGTAAACTGTGATAAGTTAAAGATGTATAAACCCTAAAGCAACCATTAAATAACAAAACAAAGAGTTACAGCTAATAAGTCAACAGAGGAGATAAACTGGAATCACCATAAAATGCTCAATTATTACGAAGAAGGCAGAAAAAGAGGAAAAATTAAGAAACTGATAGAACAAATAGAAGATGAACAGCAAGATGATAGACTAAAACCTAATCATGTCAATAATCACATTAAAAGCAAATGATCTAAGTACTCCAATTAAAAGGCAGAGATCAATAGATTGGATTAAAAAACCAAGACCCAATTACACGCTGCCTATAAGAAACACACTATAAAACTACAAACTAATGAACAGCAAAAGGCTGGCAGTTCCATAAGTAAGGAGCTTGGAAGTCTCCATTCCATCCTAACAACAAGTACAAAGCAGAATAGATTAAAAAATCAGCAATTCCTCTTGGATCCATAAAAGAGGGGAGGACACAGGATAAACAGCTGCCCCCAAGATTGATGAGACAAACAGGGAGTCTTGGCTTGCAGGAACAGAGACTCAAGAGCTGAAACTGCCATGGGAACCAATGCTGGAGTAGGAAAACCTGAACTGTAATTGATGAATTTCTGGAGGCTCAGTGTGGACAACTCTGAGAGTTAGAAACTCCAGGGGGACCCAGTCATAGGAGGCCCCCACAATATTGTGAGGTCTACCTCCATGAGCTCCACTAGATTCCCACAGTAAATATCAGAGAAAAAACCTCTCAGGCTTTCAGTAAGGGGAGGAGCAAAGGAATCATTTTGAAATAATCCATAGCATTCTGTTCTTCTTAACAATACTTGTCCTCAGGGGAAACTAGTTAATAGATCCTAACCTGCTGGGGGTATTGTCAGAGCCTAACTGACTGGGGGAAGGGAAATACCCACTCTAGCTGGCTCTAGCTTTCCATGTGAGAGAAGGGAAATAACCAACTCCAGCCCACTCTAGCCATTCTATCCCACCCTGGGGCAGTGGGGGGAAACCTGGGAAACACTTGTGAAGTTAACAGTCCAGAGTCATAGGCTCACTAAAACACTGACACCTAATCATAGGACTATAGAATGCTTCCCCTCCCCCAACACCTCACCATCACATTACTAAAGGCCCATTACAGCAGTTCCTTTTATTATGAAATCATGTACAACTATCAAGAAAACTTACAAGGCATACCAAAGGCAAAAAACACAATTTGAAGAGATAGAGCAAGCATCAGAACCACACATGGCAAGGATCTTGGAATAATAATACCAGGAAATTAAAACAACTATTATTAATACGCTAAGGGCCCTAATGGATAAAGTAGACAGTATGTAAGAACAGATGGATAATGTGAGCAAAGACATACAAATGCTAAGAAAGAACCGAAAAGAAATATCAAAGATAAAAAATACTGCAACAGAAATGAAGAATGCCTTTGATGAATTATTAGCAGACTGGACATGGCTCAGGAAATATTATCCGAGTTTGAGGATATTCCAATAGAAACTTCCAAAACTGAAAAGCAAAAAGAAAAAGACTGGGAAAAAAAAGAGAACAGAATATCCAAAAACTGTGGGACAACTACAAAAGGTACAACATACGTGTAATAGGAATACTAGAAAGAGAAGAAAGAGAGAAAGGAGCAGAAGAAATACTTGAAACAATAGTGATTGAGAATTTTCCCAAAATTAATGTCAGACACCAAACCACAGATCCAGGAAGCTTAGAGAACACCAAGCAGGATAAATGCCCCCAAAATTACACCTAGGCATGTTATATTCAAACATCAGAAAATAAAACAGAAAGAAAAAAATCTTGAAAGAAGCCAGAGGGGAAAAAACACCTTACCTATAGAAGAGCAAAGATAAGAACTATAGACCTCTCCTCAGAAACCATCTGAGCAAGAAGAGAGTGAAGTGAAATATTTAAAGTGCTAAGAGAAAAAAACCCACCAACCTAGAATTCTGCTTCAAAAGTGAAGTTATCCTTCAAAAGTGAAGGAGAAATAAACACTTTCTCAGACAAAAAACATTGACGGAATTTGTTGCTAGTAGGCCTGCTCTGCAAGAAATATTAATAGAAGTTCTTCAGTGAGAAGGAAAAGGATATAGGTCAGAAACTTGCATCTACATAAAGAAAGTAAGAGCACTGGAGAACAAATAAGTGAAGATAAAATAAAATCTTTTATTTTTCTTAATTGAAAAATCAATTGTCAATTAAAATAAGAAATCAATTCTTGATGTAACAGACAACAGTTTGTTTAAAATAATAATAGCAACAATGAATTCAATTATGCATGCTTGTGTATATATCTTATGTGTGTGTATATCTATATATACATACATATACTTATGTACGCTTTTATATAAGTGAAATGAATGACAACAATGATACAAGTGATGCGAGGAATGAATTAGGATTATTTTTGTATTATCAGGTATTTGTATTACCCATGAAGTGGTGTAGTGTTATTTAAAAGTGGATTTGGATTAGTTGTAAATGTATATTGCAAACACTAGGGCAACCACTAAAAACAATATTAAAGTATAACTAATGTGCTAAGAAAGGAGAGAAAATGGAATCATACAAAATGCTCAAGTAAAACTGCAAAAGGCAGAAAAAAGGTGAGAAACTTGAAACTTCCCACTAAGACTAGGTACAAAGCAAGAATGTCCCCTCTCACCACTGCTTTTCAACATTGTGCTGGAAGTCTTTGCTAATGCCATAAGACAAGAAAAGGAAACAAAAAATATACAGAGTGTGAAGGAAGACATAAAACTGTTTTTATTCATAGATGACATGATCGTTTATGTAGGAAATCTGAAAGAATCAACAAAATAACTCCTGGAGTTAATAAGCAATTATAGCAAGGTTGCAGGATACAAGGTTAATATACAAAAGTCAATTGCTTTCCTATATGCCAACAAAGAACAACTGAAATTTGCAATTAAAAGCACAATACCATTTACATTAGCACCTCTAAAAATGAACTATTTAGGTATAAATCTAACAAAATATGTGTAAGATCTATAGAAGGAACACTATAAAACTCTGATGAAAGACATCAAAAAAGAACTAAATAAATGAAGAGGTATTCCATGTTCATGGATAAGAAGACTTAATATTGTCATTATGACATTTCTTTCCAACTTGACCAATAGATTAAATACAATCCCAATCAAAATCCCAGAAAGTTATTTTGTGGATATTGACAAAGTGATTCTAAAATTTACATGGAGAGGCAAAAGACCCGGAATAGCCAACAGTATTGAAGGCGAAGAACAAAGTCAAAGGACTGACACTATACAACTTCAAGACTTACTATAAAGCTACAGTCATCAAGACAGGGTGGTGGTGGTGAAAGAATAGACGAATAAATCAATGGAAAGGAATAGAGTTCCAGAAATAGACCTCCATAAATATACTCCTTTGACAAAGAAGCAAAGGCAATACAATGGAGTAAAGACAGTCTTCAACAAACGGTGCTGGAACAATGGATATCCACATGCAAAAAAATGAATCTAGAAACAGACCTCACACCTTTCACCAACATCAACTCAAAATGGATCATAGACATAAACATAAAATGCAAAACTATAAAACTCCTAGAAGATAACATAGGAGAAAACCTAGATGACCTTGGGTATGGTGATATCTTTTTAGACACAACACCAAAAACACAGTCCATGAAAGAAATCACTGATGAGCTAGACTTCATTAAAATTAAAAACTTCTGCTTTACGAAATACAGTATTAAGAGAATTAGAAGCCAAAAATTTGGAGAAAATATTTGCTAAAGGTACATCTGATACAGGACTGTTATCGAAAATATAGAAAGAACTCTTAAAACTCAACAATAAGAAAACAAACAATAGGATTAAAAAATGGGCCAAAGACCTTAACAGACACCTCACCAAAAAGGATATAGAGATGGCAAGTAAGCATAGGAAAGGATGCTCCACATCATATTTCCACATCAGGGAAATGCAAATTAAAACAATAATGAGATACCACTACACACCTACTAGAATGGCCAAAATCCAAAACACTGACAACAGTAAATGCTGGTGAGGATGTAGAACAACAGGAACTCTCATTCTTTGCTAGTGAGAACACAAAATTGTACAGCCATTTTGTAAGACAGTTTGGTGGTTTCTTATGAAACTAGACATACTCTTACCATTCCATCCAGCAATTTCACTCCATGGTATTTACCTAAATGAGTTGAAAATTTATGTCCACAAAACACCTGTACATGGATCTTTATAGCAACTTTATTCATACAGATGGTCCCTGACTTAACGATGGTTCAACTTACGATTTTTCAACTTTATGATGTTGTGAAAGTGATAAGCATTTAGTAGAAACTGTACTTCAAATTTTGAATTTTGATGTTTTCCTGGGCTAGCAATATGCGGCACAATACTCTCGTGATGCTGGGCAGTGGCAGTGAGCCACAGCTCCCAGTCAGCCATGCGATCACGAGGGTAAACAACTGATACACTCACAACCATTCTGTACCCATAAAACCATTCTGTTTTTTGCTTTCAGTACTGTATTCAATAAATTACATGTGATATTTAACACTTTAATATAAAATAAGCTTTGTGTTAGATGATTTTGGCCAGCGGCAGGCTAATGTAAGCGTTCTGAGCATGTTTAAGGTTGACTAAGCTAAGCTACAATGTTTTGTACATTAGGTGTATTAAATGTATTTTTGACTTATGATATTTTCAGCTTACAATGGGTTTATCGGGACATAACTCCATCATAAGTCAAGAAAGATTTGTAATTGCCAAATCTTGGAAGCAACCAAGATGTCCTTCAGTAGGTGAATGGATAAATTGTGGTATACCCAGACAATGGAATATTGTTCAGTGCTAAAAAGAAATGAGCTATTAAGCCAAGAAGAGACATGGAGGAACCTTAAATGCATATTACTAGGTTAAAGAAACCAATCTGAAAAGGCTACATACTGTATGATTCCAAACATAAGACATTTTGGAAAAGGCAAACTATGGGGTTAATAAAAAGACCAGTGGTTGCAAGGAGTAGGTGAGGGGAGATGAATAGGCAGAGTGCAGAGGATTTTTAGGGGTGTGCAAATACTCTGTATGATATTATAATGCCGGCATTATGTTATTATACTTTTATCCAAATCCATAGAATGTACAACATCAAGAGTGAACTCTAAGTTAACTTTGGGTGATTATGATATGTCCATGTAGGTTCATCTTTGGTAAAAAATGTACCATTCTGGTGAATGATATTGATAATAGTGGTGGCTATGCATGTGTGAGACTTGTGGGTATATGAGAAATCTCTACACCTTACTTTCGATTTTGCTGTAAACCTAAAACTTCTCTAAAAAAAATTTTTTTTTAAGTAAAAGGATATAAAAGTATATACTATGTTAATAAGTCAAAAGAAAGTTGGAGTAGCTATATTAATATCAGACAAACTAGATTTCTGTGCAAAGAATATTACCAGGGATAAAGAAGATCTTTCATAATGATAAAGGGGTGAATTAATCAAGAGGACATAACAATCCTAAATAATCCTAAATGTTTATACACCCAGTAACAGAGTTTCAAAATATATGAAACAAAAAAAGGATAGAACTGAAAGGAGAAATAGACAAATCCACCATTAGAGTCAGAGATTTCAATACCTCTTAATAATTGATAGACCAAGTAGGCAAGAAATCAGTAAGAATATAGTCGACTTGAACATTACTACCAATTAACCCGAACTCATTGACATTTATAGAAAAGCAGAATACACATTATCCTCAAGTGCACACAGAACATTTACAAAATAAACCATATAGTTTATAAAACATGTCTCAATAAATTTAAAAGGATTCAAGGCATATGAAGTATGGTCTCAGACCACAATGGAATTAAATCAGAAATCAGTAACAGAAAGATCTCTAGAAAATTTCCAAATACTTGCACAGGAAATAGCACACTTCTAAGAATAAATAAACACATCAAATAATAAATAAATAGGTCAAGTGGAAAGTATTTAAACTGCATGAAAATGAAAACACAACATGCCAAAATTTGTGGGATGCTGCTAAGCAGTAGTTGCAGGAAATTTGTAGCATTAAACACCTATATTAGAAAAGAAGAAAGGTCTCCTATCAATGACCTCAGCTTCCACCTTAAGAAAGTAGAAAAAGAAGAGCAAATTAAACCCAAAGTAAGCAAATGAAAGAAAATAACAAATATAAGAGCACAAATCAATGAAATAGAAAATAGAAGAACAACAGAAAAATCAACGAAACCAAACTTCTAGCCAGATTGATCAGGAAATAAAAAGAAGACACAAATTACCAATATCAGGAATGAGAAAGGTTACATTACTACAGATGCCAAGATATTAGAAGAAAAATAAGAAAATATTATAAGCAACATTTGACAATAAATTTGATAACTTATAGAAATGGACAAATTCCTTGAAATAAACAAATTACCAAAGTTCACTCAAGAAGGAAAAGGTAAACTGAATAGCCCTAGAAAGATTTTTATTGTAGCTTATTTCCTCCCAACAAAGAAAACTCCAGGCCTAGATAGCTTCACTAGTTCTACCAAACATTTAAGATAGAAATAATTCTAGTTCTTTTCCAGAAAATTGAAGAGGAAGTAATACTTTCCGACTTCTTCTATGAGGCTAGCACTACTCTGATACCAAACTCAGACATAGACATCCAAAGAAAATAAAACTATAGATCCTCATGAACACTGATGAAAAAATTCTTTAAAAAATTTTAGCAAATTTAATCTGACAATATATAAAAAGAAAAATACACCACAACCAAGTGAAGTTTATCCCAAGATGCAGAGTTGGTTTATCATTAGAGCATCAATCAACATATTATATTCAATTCACCATCATCATCAATTCACCATATGAACAAACTGAAAAAGAAAAACCCTATGATCATCTCAACAGACACAAAAGGTGTATTTGGCAAAAATCTAACATCCATTCCTGATAAAAACTCTCAAGTATATTAGGAATAGAAAGGAACTTCCTCAACCTAAGAAAAACTTACAGCTAATACCATACTTAATAGTGAACTACTGAATGTTTTCTCTCAAAGTACAGAAAGAAGGCAAGGATGTCTGCCAGCAAGGGATCTGTTCATCAGACACCATGAAAAACTGCAGTAACATTCCAGAGCAGAAGGAAAATGACAAATCTCCAGAAACAACCATAAATATTTCAATTTAGTCGCAAACTCACAACACAAAATAGAATAATTTCTGACAACAATAACTCAGAAGGGGAAGAGAAAAGGGATGGAACCTGCTTAGGCTAATGGAGATAAGAGGCTATCAGAAAATGGACTATCTCATCTGTTATACAATCTTTTATACAAACCTCATGGTAACTACTAAACAAAAAATCAGAACAGAGTCACAAATCATAAATAAAGAGAAAACCATCACAGAAAAGCACCCAACTTAAATGGCAGTCAGAATACAAGGGAAGAGAAACAATGAAAATATAGAACAACCAGAAAACAAGAGATAAAATGGCAGTATTAAGCCTTCATTTATCAATAATCAATCTAAATGTAAATGGATTGAATGCTCCAATCAAGAGACACAGAGTGGCTGAATGGATTAAAAAACAAGACCCAGTAATATGCAGCCTCCAGGAAAAACATCTTAGCTCTAAAGATGAACACCGGCTCAGAGTGAAGTGATGGAAGACGATACTCCAAGAAAATGGCAAGCAAAACAAAGCAGGTGTTGCCATACTATATCAGACAAAGCAGACTTCACGATAAAAAAGAGAGGCAATACATAATGATAAAAGGGATATTCTACCAAGAGGACATAACACTTATGAATATATATACACCTAACACAGGAGCACCAAAGTATATAAAGCAACTATTAACAGACCTAAAAGGAGAAATTGATAGCAAAACAATAATAGTAGGGGACTTTAATACCCCACTAACATCAATGGATAGATCATCCAGACAGTCAACAAGGAAATAGTGGACTTAAATGAAACACTAGAACAGATGGACTTCATAGATATATATAGACATTCCATCCCAAAACAGCAGAATATACATTCTTCCCAAGTGCATGTGGAACATTCTCTAAGATAGACCATATGTTGGGAAACAAGGCAAGCCTCAATAAATTTAAGAAGACTGAAATCATATCAAACATCTTTTCTGACCACGATGCTAGGAAACGAGAAATCAACTACAAGAAAAAGGCTAGGAAAGTCACAAACACGTAGAGACTAAACAACATGCTACTGAACAACCATTGGATCAATGGAGAAATTTAAAAATACGTGGAGGCAAATGAAAATGAAAACACAACATACCAACTCTTATGGGATGCAACAGAAGCTGTCCTAAGAGGGAAACTTATAGCAAGAAAGGCCCACTTCAACAAACAAGAAAAATCTCAAATAAGTAATCTTAAACTACACCTAACAGAACTAGAAAAAGAAGAACAAACAAAGCCCAAAGTTGGCAGAAGCAAGGAAATAATAAAAATTAGAGCAGAAATAAATGAAAAAGAGGCTAAAAAAAAACAGTGAAAGGATTAATGAAACTAAGATCTGGTTCTTTGAGAAGACAAACAAAATTGACAAACTCTTAGCTAGACTCATTAAGAAAAAGAGAAGGATCAAATAAATAAAATTAAAAATGAAAGAGGAGAAATTACAACAGATACCACTGAAATAGAAAGGATTATAAGAGAATACTATTAAAAATTACATGCCAACAAATTGGATAACTTAGAAGAAATGGATAAATTCTTAGACTAATGCAACCTCCCAAAACGGAATCAAAAAGAAATAGAGAATCTGAATAGACCAATCACAAGTAAAGAGATTGAAACAGTAATCAAAAACCTACCAAAAAACAGAAGTCCAGGACCAGATGGCTTCTCTGGAAAATTCTACCAAACATTCAAAGAGAATTTAATACCTATTCTTCTCAAGCTATTCCAAAAAATTGAAGAAGGCAGAATGCTTCCTAACTCATTCTATGAGGCCAACATTATGCTGATACCAAAACCAGACAAGGACAACACAAAGAAGGAAAATTGCAGGCCAATATTGCTGATGAACATAGATGCAAAAATCCTCAACAAAATATTGGCAAAAATGAATACAGCAATACCCTAAAAGTATCATACACCATGATCAAGTGGGATTTATACCAGGGAGGCAGGGATTGTTCAACATTCACAAATCAATCAATGTGATACACCATATTAACAAAATGAGGAATAAAAACCACATGATCATCTCAATAGATGCAGAGAAAGCATCTGACAAGATCCAACAACGATTTATGATAAAAACTCTCAATAAAATGGGTATAGAAGGAAAGCACCTCAACATAATAAAGGCCATATATGACAAACTCACAGCCAACATCATACTCAATAGTGAAAAACTGAAAGCCATCCATGTGAGAACAGGAACAAGACAATGGTGCCCCCTCTCACCATTCCTATTCAACATTGTACTGGAGGTTTTGGCCAGACCAATTAGGCAAGAAAAAGAAATAAAAGGTATTCATATTGGAAAGGAAGAAGTGAAACTCACTTTTTGCAGACGACTTGATTCTATTTATATAGAAAACCCTAAAGAATCCACCAGAAAACTATTAGAAATAATCAGCAACAACAGCAAAGTTGCAGGGTACAAAATCAACTTACAAAAATCAGTTGCATTTCTATATGTTAATAACGAGCTAGCAGAAAGAGAAATGAAGAACACAATCCCATTTACAATTGCCTCAAAAAGAATAAAATATGTAGGGATAAATTTAACCAAGGAGGTGAAAGACCTACACACTGAAAATTATAAGACCTTATTGAAAGAAATCAAAGAAGACATAAAGAAATGAAAGATATTCCATGCTCATGGGTTGGAAGAATAAACATAGTTAAAATGTCCGTATTACCTAAAGCAATCTACAGATTCAATGCAATCCCAATCAGAATTCTGATGAAATTCTTCACAGAAATAGAACAAAGAATCCTAAAATTTATGTGGAACACCAAAAGACCCCAAATAGTCAAAGCAATCCTGAGAAAAAAGAACAAAGTTGGAGGCATCACAATCCCTGACTTCAAAATATACTACAAAGCTACAGTAATCAAAACAGCCTGGTACTGGTACAAAAACAGACACACAGATCAATGGAACAGAATTGAAAGCCCAGAAATAAAACCACACATCTACAGACAGCTAATCTTTGACAAAGCAGCCAAGAACATACAATAAAGAAAGGAAAGTCTCTTCAATAAATGATGTTGAGAAAACTGGACACACGTATGCAAAGAATGAAAGTAGATCATTATCTTACACCCTACACAAAAATTAACTCATTATGGATTAAAAACTTGAACGTAAGACCTGACACCATGAAACTCCTAGAAGAAAATACAGGCAGTACACTCTTTGACATTGGTCTTAGCAATATCTTTTCAAACGCCATGTCCACTCAGGCAAGGGAAACAAAAGAAAAAAATAAACAAATGGGAGTACATCAGACTAAAAAGCTTCTGCAAGGCAGAGGAAACTATGAACAAAATGAAAAGACAATCCAACAACTGGTGGAAAGTATTTACAAATCATATATCCAACAAGGGGTTAATTTTCAAAATACATAAAGAAGTCTTCCAACTCAACAACAAAAAACAAACAACCCAATCAAAAAATGGGCAGAGGATATGAACAGACCTTATTTTTCCAAAGGAGATATACATATGACCAAGAGGCACACAAAAAGATGTTCAATACCACTAATTATTAGGGAAATGCAGATCAAAACTATAATGAGGTATCACCTTATGCCTGTCAGAATGCCTATAATTACCAAGACAAAATGTTGGAGAGGATGTGGAGAAAAGGGAACCCTCATACACTGCTGGTGGGAATGCAAACTGGTGCAGCCACTGTGGAAAACAGTGTGGATTTCTGTTTAATTTCTCAAAAAATTAAAAATAGAGATACCATATTATCCAGTTATCCCACTACTAGGTATGTATCCAAAGAACTTGAAATCAACAAATCAAAGAGATTTATGCACCCCTATGTTCACTGCAGCATGATTCACAATAGCCAAGGCGTGGAAGCAACCCAAGTGCCCATCAACTGAAGAATGGATAAGGAAGATGTGGTCTATACATATAAACACAATGGAATACTACTCAGCCATAAAAAAGACAAAATTGTCTCATTTGCAACAACTTGGATGGACCTTGAGGGTATGATGTTAAGCGAAATAAGCCAGACAGAGAAAGACAAACACCATATGATTTCACTCATATGTGGAAGATAAAAAAACCATGGATAAAGAGAACAGATTAGTCGTTACCAGAGGGGAAGCGGGTGATGGGGTTGGGGGGTGGGTGAAAGGGGTTAAAGGAGTACATATGTATGGTGACAGATAAAAACTAGACTATTGGTGGTGAGCACAATGCGGTCTATACAGAAACTGATATATAATAAGGTACACCTGAAATTATACAATGGTATAAACCAATATGACCTCAATAAAATAACTGGGAAAAAAAAGAAATGCAAAGGACCTAGAATAGCCAAAAACAAGTGAAAAAGAAGAACAAAGTTAGCTAACATTCTCTGATTTCAATGATTATTATAGTGCCATATTATTCAATAATAATACCGGTGTAATACCAGCATAAAAATAGAGAAGTAGATCAATGGAAAGTATAGAAAATCCAGAAATAAACCCATATATATATATATATGAATAACTGTTTTTCAACAAAGGTGCAAAGGCAATACAGTGGAGAAAGAATAGTCTTTCAACAAATGGTGCTAGAATAACTGAATGTCTGTATGCCAAAAAATGAACTTGAATCTATATTTCACATCATATACAAAAATTAACTCATATACCTAAGTGTAAAACTTTAACCTATAAAATTTCTAGAAGAAAACATAGGAGAAAATCTTTGTGGTCTTGGGTTAGGCAAAGATTTCTTACATATGACAACAAAGGCACTCCCCATAAAAAAAAATCAACAAGTTGCACTTCATCAAAGTTAAAAATCTTTATGTTCTTCAAATGACAGTTTCACAAGAAACTACATATTGCATGATTTCATTTATATGAGATCCCCAGAAAAGTCAACCTCTAGAGACAGAAAGTAGATTCACTTTTGCCTGGGTCTGGTGTTGAGAATAGGGCTTAACTGTAAATGGGCATGAGGGATCTCACTGTTCTAAAACTTACATATGGCGATGATTACACTACTCCACAAATTTACTAGGAATCATTGAGGGTCTGGCCCAGTGGCATAGTGGTTAAGTTCACACACTCCACTTTGGCGGCCCAGGGTTCACAGGTTTGGATCCTGGGCGCAGACCTATGCCACTCATCCAGCCATGCTGTGGCAGCATCCCACATATAAAGTAGAGGAAGACTGGTACAGATGTTAGCTCAGAGTCAATCTTCCTTAAGCAAAAGGAGGAAGATTGGCAACAGATGTTAGCTCAGGGCCAATCTTCCTCACCAAAAAAATAAAAATAAAAATCATTGAATTGCAAACTTGAAATGGGTGAATTTTACGACATAAAATATACCACAAAAAAGTTCATTTTTTCTTTTTTTAAAAAGACAGTGGAGTGGATGTAAAGATAAGGCACAGACTGGGAGGATATCTTTCAAAGTATATAGCTGATAAAGGATTTGCATCCAGAATATATAAAGAACTCTCAAAAATCTACAATAAGAATATCAATCAATTTTTAAAAATGGGCAAAAGATTTGAACAGGCACATCACCAAAGAAGATATACAGATGGCAAATAAGCACATGAAAATGTGATCAACATCCTCAGCCATTAGGGAAACACAAATTAAAACCACAATAAGATATCACTTCATACCTTTAAGATTAAAAGACTGACCATACTAAGTGTTGAATTTAGAGAAAGTACAACTCTCAAACACTGCTAGTATAAATGTAAAATGGTACAACCACTTTAGAAAACAGTGGCAATTTCCACTCCTAGGTATTTACCCAAGGGAACAGGAAATATACATCCATACTTTTAAAGAAAAAATTATTGTGATACTTGTTAAAACAATAAGGAATACTTTATTCATGACTATTGCAACAGAGGAGAGAGATCAGGCTCAACTCCAAATACAGTAAAGACAGTTGGGGATTGATAGCTGATGAGCAGAATGAGGGCATCAGTGGTTAGGAAGTTACTAAGAGGGGACACCAAGGGTAAGGGGATTCTTGTGAAACTGACCTGTGATATTGTGATTTATCATAAGAAATATATATTTGTTCTTCATCCCTGTTTCTGGCACAGAGCTCCTAAAACCTCTGGAATTTCATAAGTGATGGAAGCAAGGTAGGTGTCATTTGCTATGTTAACGAGGTTACTTTAGGAACACACCTAAGGATGGGGGCTGGTTGCCAGGGGAACCAACCATGTGATTAGAGGGTTGAAACTTTCAGGCCCACCTCTGACCTCCAGGGAGGGGAAAGGGACTGGAGGTTGAATCAATTGCCAATGGCCAATGATTTAATCAATTGTGCCTATGTAATGAAGCCTCCATAAAAACTCAAAAGGACAGGGTTTGGAGGGCTTTGGGGTTGGTGAAGATGTGGAGATTTGGGGAGACTTGCATGCTGGGAGACAGTTTGGAAGCTCCGTCCCCTTTCCCCATGGCTTGCCTTGTGCATCTCTTCCATCTGGTTGTTCCTGAATTATATCCTTTTATAATAAACTGGTAATCCAGTAAGTAAAATGTTTTCTGAGTTCTGTGAGCCACTCTAGAAAATTAATGGAATCCAAGGAGGGGGTCGAGGGAGCCTCCAATCTGTAGCCAGTTGGTCAGAAGCACAGGTAACAACCTGGACTTGTGATTGTTGTCTGAAGTGAAGAGTGGTCTTGTGGGACTGAGCCCTTTACCTGTGGAATCTGATATTATCTCTGGGTAGATAATGTCAGAATTGAGTTGAATTCTAGGATACCCAGCTGTTCTCTGGAGTGTTGCTTGTTAGAGATGTGGAGAAATCTCCCCTTCCACACACACACATTGAAATTGGGTCTAGGGACCCAACTAGACCTAATAGGCCAGGGTGCTAAAGGCAGGCCAGGGCAATAAGATATCAGGCTGGGGGATTCTCTCTAAACTGACTTTGCAGAATTCTTGCAAAAACTGTACTCAGCAAGGATGGACACAGAAGACCCAGTTCAAGGCCTAGTTGAGAAGAGGGCTCAAAGCCTAACTAAAATTTGATCAAGGAGAGTCTTTGTCAATATAAATACTTGTGCATGAATATTCCTAGCAACTAAACAACCCAAATGTCCAAAAATAGGTGAATGGATAAATAAATTTTAGTGGACCATGCAACTAAATACTACATAGCAATAAAAAGGAACAAACTATTGACACACTCAGCACCATAAATGAATCTCAGAAAAATTATGCCGAGTGAAAGAAGCCAGACCAAAAAAATCTCTCTGTCTCTCATGACTCCAAAACTCTAGAAAATGTAACCCAATCTATAATGACAGTAACTAAATCAGTAGTTGCTTTGGGGGCAGGGGCAGGAAGGAAGAAATTATAAAATGGTAGGAGGAAACATTTGGTGATGGATATTTTTGACACCAGCTTAGGACAAGGTTGACATGGGGGAAGACTATAACTCAGAATGACCTCTGACTAATTCACCTACACTGTATATATTTTACCTTGCATATAGCCTAGGAAATAAATAGCTACCCTCCAGGAAACATGCTCACTCTGTAGATTTTATAACCCTAGCTGACGCATGTACCTCCTTGTAGTGATAGATGATAACTTTGTTCTTTTGAGTTTCTTAGGAATATGATGACCTCCTCAGAGAAGAACACCTATGCTGAACATCCATAATCAATGACAACTGAAAGACAGTTGCGGATGCCAGATGGTCAACGTTCCTGAGCCCCTCCTTCATAACCCACTAGCCCTATATAACTGCTTAAACTTTGTGCTTGTTTAAGATGGTCTTTGGGATATGAGTCTACCATCTTCCGATTTTGCTGGCTAATTGAATAAATCCCTTTCTGAACCACCAACTCCTCTTCAATTGATTGACTTCAAGGTTGTCGTGAGCAGAACGAGCCCTTGCTTGGTTACATTTTCACTATCTTGATAGTGGTGGTGGTTTCAGATATGCATATGTACATGAAGACTTTCAAATTTTATACTTTAAATATGTGCAGTTCATTGCATGTCAATTATACTTCAGTAAAGATTCTTTTTTAAAAAGTAATCATTTCCAGTTTCAACTGGGCTCTCAAAAATCTGCTATAATCTTGTGTTCCCTAGTTCTTCCATTCCCCCAAACTCCTATTTCAAACTGTTTTTACCTTCCTTAAGCCTCTTATCCTACATTTTCTCTCTCTCTCAGGAGATTATCCTTCTAACTGCCTCTAATCTCAGCATTTTACAATCTATTCTCCACCACTGAAGCCAGAACAAACTTTTTACAAGAACATCTGATATCATCTCCTGTTTACAATTCCTTATTGGCTCCTCTCAGGAAAAAATCCAATTCCTTTATATGGATTACAAAACCCCTTATGATCTTGGCCCTTGTTTATCTTTATAATCTCATCTCCAACTTTCTCCTAACCACCTGGATCCCCACCCTTACCCCAGGTCACACTAAAAAGGTCTAGCTACACTGAACCACTATACATCCCTAAAGCACTGCCTCTTTATTTATTTTTCTCTCTGCCTCTTTCTCTGTCTTACTCTGTCTGCTCCTGTTGCCCTTTTCTCTGGCCCTTTCTCTTTCCCCTCTCTCTTTCTGTTCTTCTCTCTTTTTCTGCTCATCCCCTCTCTCTACTTCCACCCCAATAGCTCTTAGAGTCATGAGTTTTATGTCTTTTTTTATTAATGGAGCATAGCACTTCCATATAGTCAAACTAATATAATGAGGTTGGTGACCACAATTTATATGCACAGACAAAAACTGAGTTTTGGATCAAAGAAGGACAATGTTGTTTCTTCTAGTTGTTTAATATCCCCAAGTCCTGATGATACAAAGTGTTTTGGCTGTGGCAGCCTAATATCCTTTATTTGGAATTGTAACTGATACTTACTCCACATGTAGATGATGTCAGCCTCAGCTGAGTTACAGGTTTCTTAAAGTATCTCATATACAAAGTATCTAATACAACAGTAATTATTTCTTTTAGTAATTAAAGGAAAAATGGAAAATACTACCTCATTTGAAGGATTTTCTTGCAAACTTGACCCAGAAAAAATTTCATTTGAATTAACACATTTGCTGACATTTGGAAATAGTTCTTCAAAAGATGCTTTTTGCACTGAGGACAAATCAATCTATAAAAGAATATATTACTCTTTTGTAGAAGTTAAATGTTGCAAAAACAATTATTTTTAAGTAATTAAAGGAAAGTTGAAATACTACCTCATTAGAAGCATTTTCTTGTGAACTTGACATATGAACAATTTTATCTGAATTAATATAATTGCTAACATTTGGAAATAATTCTTCAAAAGATGCATGTTTAACTGGGGACAAATCAATCTATAAAGAAGATTATAATGCTCTTCAGCTTTAAAGTTATTTTTTAAATAGGAATTTTTGTTTTTTACAGTATCATGTAATTTTTTCCTATTCATTCATCCAATTAATATTTATCAAGTGCCTACTAAATGAAATTCATATACCCAGCAACCATACCTCCTGGAATAATTTCCCGTGCTCTTCCCTTCAACATCAGGCTTCCCCAATGTTCTGCCCTTGCTGTCTTCTTGCCTACCAATTGAACACCAGAGATTTTAAAATCCCTCTCTCTAACATAGAACTCTTTCTTGAGCACCAAATCCACATCAATATCAAGTTCCTGAAATCACCACATTTCTATATTGAATTGAAAATATTTAAAACCAGACTCATGATCCATAATCTTGAGGCTAGGACTCCAAGAAGCTCTGTCATGTTGACCAGCTAGATCTGACTAGACAAATCTGGCCTGAACCTAGCCTAGACCAAACACATGAGTGCCCAGAAATGATTATCAGCTGTGCAAGGTGGGGAGTGGTGGGTGTCTGCCCTTATCTAGCTCCTCTTCCTCTTAGGAGGATGGAACAACTTCACTCCTATCCATGTGTATTGTGGAACAGTGTTAGGAAGGTCACATTAAAGTGAGACCCTGGAAAATGAAAATCTCCCAAAGTCCTTGAGTCAAAACTAGCCTTCGTTAGGGGTGGCCAGCCCTAACTGACAGCTTGTCAGGACTGACAGCTTGTAAGTGAGGAGGATCTACAAGCCTCATTTGGTGACAGCGAGCCGTGGAATGAACCAAAGTGCAATCAGTCTCAGACTCACTTGGTAAGAAAATGTAGACCTTAAAATGTCAAGAACATTAAATGTTCTGAAAAGTATTTTTATTTATTAAAAGATCCTAGAATTTACCCACAGAATGGGAGAAAATATTTGCAAATCATATAACTGATAAGGGTCTAGTATCTAGAATATATAAAGAACACAACTCAACAATAAAAAGACAAATAGCCTAATTTTAAAATGACCAAAGAATCTGAGTAGACATTTCTCCAAAGAAGATACACAAATGGCCAATAAGGTCAAGTGCAAAGCACAATGAGGTACCACTTCACACCCAAAAAGATGGATGATAATAAGTATTGGTGAGCTTATATACAAATCAGAACACTTATACACTGCTGCTGGGAGTGTAAAATAGTTCAGTCACCTTGGAAAATATCTAGTAGCTCCTCTGATAATTAACCATAGAGCTACCATATAACCCAGCAATTTTACTCCTAGATATACAGTCAAGAGAAATGAAAACATCCACCACACAAAAGTTTGTACCTGAATGTTTATAGCAGCATTATTCATAATAGCCAAAAGGTAGAAACAACCAAAATGGCCATCAATACAATGAAATATTTTTCAGCCATGAAAAGCAAAGAAGTACTGATACATGCTACAATGTGGATGAACCTTGAAAACACTGCTAAGTGAAACAATGCAATCACAAAAGAGCACATTTTAAATGATACTATTCATATAAAACATCCAGAACAGGGAAATTTATAGAAATGGAAAGTAGATTAGTGGTTGCTTAGAGCTAGACAGTGGGATGGAGGAATAGGGGGTAAAAGCTAAAGAGTATGGGGTTTCTTTTTGAGGTGATAAAAATGTTCTAAAATTGACTGTGGTGATGATTGCACAACTCTGTGAATATACTAACCACCACTGAATTTTACACTCTAAACAGGTGACTTGAATGGTATGTGAATTATACCTCAATAAAGCTGTCTTTAAAAAGCCCACTACAAAAAAAATGTTAAACATACAGTTACCATGTGACCTAGCAATTCTACTTCCACTCTAGGTATATGCTCAAGAAAACCGAAAACATGGTTCACACAAAAACTTGTACATGAACGTTTATAGCAAGATTATTCACCCAAATGCCCATAAACTGATGAATTAGTAAACAAAATGTGGTATACTCTTATAATGGGATATTATTCAGCCATAAATAAAGAACAAAGTACTAACACATGTTATAACATGGATGAACTTTGAAAACATTATGCTAAGTGAAAGTAGCCAGACACAAAAGGCCACATATCATATGATTCCATTTATATGAAATAGCCAGAATATGCAAACCTATAAAGACAGAAAGTAGATTAGTAGTGTCTAGGAGCTGCAGGGTGGGATGGGGGGAATGGTAAGTAACTGTGAAAAATGTTCTTCAATTAGATTGTAGTGATGGTTGCAGAACCTTCTGAGTATACTAAAAAGCACTGAATTCACACTCTAGCATCGTGAATTTTATAAAATGTGGGTTATAGCTCAATTTTTAAAAGATGTTGGTATTTATAAAATAGTCACTAAATTAGTTTTGCAGGGGAAAAAACTCATTTTGAAATATTTATTCCTCATCTATACATTTTAACCCCAAATATTAAACCAAAATGAATAAAAACTGAAACTCATTTTCTGGAAAAACTATTAACTTTTAGAACACTGAAAAGATTGTGAACAGAGTGTTAACAGAACCCTTTTACCCAGCTTGAAAAACTGATCTTTGGTTAACTGTCTAGCTCTGTTCCTCTAGGAACCTGATAAAGGTAAGAACATGAATTGTGTTACTAGGCAACACTGCTTACGGTAAAAATGATGTCTGATTGGTAAATTGTATCTGGAGTGAGAGAAGCTATAAATGCACTATAAATAAATGACAAATGCACTATAAGTAAATAAATACTATAAAAAGCACCACACTTTGGGTTTCCCTAACTCTTGTAATTAAGTATGTCCCTTGTGGGGACCTTGGAAGCTATGTTTATGTTATTTCAAAAGATACTGGATCTCATTTCCTTGTACCTGAGCTGTCTCCAGACTGCTATGTAAGCTGCTACATGGACTTCTAGGACTGCTTCCCCAGAAAAGGAACACCTGATTCTGACCTGCTTGCAAGCTGTATTTCTGTTGTTTAGTTGACCCTAAGAAGAACCTAGTAAGAGCTAAATTATAAAACTCTTAGAAGAAAACAGAGGGGAAAAACTTTATGACACTGGGCTTTGCAATGAATTCTTGGATAAAACACCCATAAGCATAGGCAACAAAAGAAAAAAAATAGATAAATTGGACTACATAAAAATTAATAACTTTTGTGTATCAAAGGACACTATCAACAGAATGAAAAGTAACCCACAGAACAGGAGAAAATGTCTGAAAACCATATATCTGATAAGGGGTTAATATCCAGAATATATAAAGAATTCCTACAACTCAACAACTACAAAAATAAACAACCTGATTTTAAAAATGGACGAAGGACTTAAATAGATATTTCTCAAAAGAAGACATACAAATGGCCAATAAGTATGTGAAATGCTTCTCAACATCACAAGCCATTAGGAAAATACAAATCAAAACTACAATGAGATACCATCTCATACCCATGAGGATGGCTATTATGTAAAAAAAAAAAAAAAAAAAAAAAACAGAAAATAACAAGTATTGGCAAAGACATAGAGAAATTGGAACCCTTGTGCATTGTTGGTGGGAACGTAAAACAGTGCAGCCACTATGGAAAATAGTATGGTAGTTCCTCAAAAAGTTAAAATGAGAATTACCATAAGATCCAGCAATTCCACCTCCAAGTATATATCCAAAAGAGTTGAAAACAGGGACACGAGATATTTGTACACCCATGTGCATATCAGCATTATTCACAATAGCCAAAAAGATGGAAGCAACCCAAATGTCCATAGAGAGATGAACATATAAACCAGATATGATACATACATACAATGGAATATTATTCAGCCTTAAAAAGGAAGGAAATTCTGAAACATGCTACAACATGGATGAACCTTGAAGACATTATGCTAGGTGAAATAAGCCAGTCACAAAAGGACAAATAATGTATGATTCTATTTATATGAAGTACATAGAGCAGTCAAATTCACAGAGACAGAAAGTAGAATGGCCAGGGACTGGGGGAGGGAGGAATGGGGAGTTATTGTTTAATGAGTATGGAGTTTCAGTTTTGCAAGATGAAGAAAGTTCTGGATATGGAAGGTGATGATGGTTGTACAACAATGTGAATGTACTTGAACTGTAAACTTAAAAATGGTTAAAATGGTAAGTTTTATCATGGTAATGGTAAAATTTACGTATATTTTGCCACAATAAAAAAAATGGAAAAAAAAAAAGAAACTTGGTTGGTGTTGCAGTATTCTAATCTTTCTTTCTTTTATGTATAGCAGTATATAGAGTACGTCAAGTGAACATGTATTAATCCAACATAAAAATACAGACATTATTCTCTATGTGCAGTATTCCCCCGGTGTGACAAAAGTAAAATAATGAGGAGGAGGAGGAGCCAGAAATAGATAGTCCAAGTGCCAAATGCTAATACTTACCACTAAATCAGCTGTTTGTGAAGATGGGGTACTTGTTAACAGGCCTCTGCTTTTCTTATCAGTACTGGAATTTGTGTTCTATCAATGTTTTGTGAAATAGGGGATTGAATAGCAGAAAGAAAGAAACTACTTTAATACAGTAAAAACCAATTTAAAATTAGATCATAATGCATCATACTAATAAAATTTTAATCTGCTAATTAAATTTTAAATCACTAGACAGGTAACTAAAGAATTTTCTGGCTTGAGCTAGGTCAAACAACTCCCAAGAGAACTCTATGTAGCACAACAACTATATGAGAATACTTTGGTTGAAATCACTATTAATTTAGGAAGAAAGCTAATTAAAGTTTTGAATTAGGAAATGGTGCTTTGATTATCTTCATTAACTGCTAATAAAGGGATTGTATTTTTACCATTTGTTTAATTGCTAGTATATTACTGTACTTTTTATGGAAAGGGATTAGAAGTTATTTCTGAAGCTGTTAAAATATATATGGAACAAAGATAATTGGTTTAACATACATACATTTAAATGTATATAGATATGTTCATTTATGGAACATCAAAGTTAAAAAAATTATAAAGTAGGATACAGACTCATTTCTATTTCTTGAAGATGCAAAGAGGCAGACAAAGAGAGACAGGTGGTCAAATGAAGAAAGAGTGAGAGACAGAGCAAGAAGAGAAAGAGACAAGATCAGAGAGCTAAAGAGTTCAAGAGAGAGGGAAGGACAGACTGACAGGTATCGGGGAGGGAAGGGAGAGGAAGGAGTGGAGAAGGAGTAAGGGGGGGAAGGGAAGAAAGGAAGGATGGGGAGACAGAAGACAGAGAAGAAGAAAAAGAGAGAGGAAGATTGAGAGGAGAGAGGGAAGGAGAAGACAGATACCAACAGAGACTGAGCAGAAAGAGATTGACAATCAGAGAAACTGAGTCAGAGACCGAGAAGGACAGATAGAGAGAGATCAAGGCAGAGACAGGGAAAAAGGGAGACAGAGCTTGAGACTGAGAGACAAAACTAGGGAGAGCAAAGACAAAGAAACAGGTAGAGACAAAGCAGAGAGAAACAGAGTGATAGATAGTCAGAGAGAGAGAAGACAGGCAGCTTCATTTCTAGCAATCTGCTGCCTTTTCAACTCTTGGATTCCATGAAACAACCATGTCTCTCTGATATATCTCTTTGTATAGGTGTCTAGTATATGCTGCCAAGTCTGGAACCCAAATTCAGAGTTAAAACTTGAAGATCATAGGAAAGTTTGTGTTAGGTTTCTTTTTCTTTCTTTCCTTTCTGGCTTAAAATCTCTTCAACTCGTTGTTTGTTCAAGACATAATCTGGAATAGTTTATTAGGAAAATTCTTACCAAAAATATTTTAAGGGTATATTTACTTGGTACACTGAATATGTCAGCTCTCTAAGTTATTAGTTATATAATCTTTTAATTTCTTCATCTGAATAATGGCCATTATTCTACCATAGGGATTGCTGTGCAAGGATTACAAATCATATATGTAAAGAGAACTTTTGGTGCCCGGAAAGCAGGAGATATTCAATGATAGCTATTATTATTATCATTGTGACAGCCATGGAAGTGCTCTACTCAGATTTCCTTCAACAAAGAACCCAAAGTTCCACTGAAAGGAGTACAGTTAGCTGACAGCCCCCAGCTGCAACATCTTTAGAATCTGCTTCAGTTTTCAGGCTGAGGCCATCATCTTCTCAGGCAACCCTTAGCCAACGTCTGAGCCAACCCAACATAAGATTCCTATCATAGACAATCTTTGCTCCAGACCTCCCCACTGGGAGAGCTTTTGCCAGACCTGCATTGAGGACTGAGGCTATTCCTGCCTAATCCTGCTTCCTCCCTGCTTTTCTTTCTCAGCTATTATGCCCTCCAGTATGCCACTTGAACTCTTAGTTCTGTCTAAAAATCTGCTTCCCAGTGGTTCCAAGTGACACAATTGTCAACTGTCAGCCCACTTAAAAAACATTTGCCTGTGTATAGTTGTAAGTATATAGCTTCTCTGCATTTTTTCATAGATTTGTTAAGAAATTATGCATATATAAATCTTCCCAATAAGTACATTTTCTTTTTATAGTCTTTTCAAGAAATAGTTAATAAAAGGCCAGTGCTTACCAAAGCAGGTTCCAGGGGCTGAGGCAGCAGAACTTTGGTAACTGATCTACCTGCACAACTTTCAAGAGCAGACCTCTGGTGAGATGATGGAACCTTGATTTCTAGATGATGAGAGCTGAATTTTGTTTGAAAATTTGTATCTCTAGGTTCAGGACCTTTTTCAGGCTGAAACAAATTCACAATCATGAAATACATTTCACAGTATTCAAATGCTATAATAGCATTTGAAGCACTTCTCAGATGTCCTATTTTTGTTGTAATATACATATGTGTTATAATTGTTACAATTAAAATAGGACATACCTATGTGTATATATATATATATATATATATATATATATATATATATATAATTTTTCCTTCCTTCCTTCCTTTCTTTCTATATCTCTGTCTATTATTCCCTCAACTTGAAAAACAGTTTTACAGTTAAAGATAAACGTTTTTCTAAAAAAAAGTAAGGTTTTTACATATGTTTAAGGAAAAAATCTGTTGAAAGACAAAATAATTTGAAATATACTGAGCTCAAAAAATTTCCCTACCACATTCAAGGTAACATCTCCCAAACAGTGTTCTGTGAAAAGAAAAGAAACGATGAGATCTATCTATCAATATTTTAAATTCTAGAGAAAACGTTAAATATATTTATGTAAATGCTTTTATTGTGCAATAATCTTCATTTAAGAAACCAAAAGTCCTCTCTAAGACATCAGGAAGCTGCAACTATAAGAGAGTGTGTTGTTTTACCACCTAAGCCCTGCATTGAAAACTGCAGCCTGTTCAGGGACTGCTTGTCCTAAGTTACATAACTTGTCTAATGCTTTCAAGATGTATTTATAATAGTATTCAAAGTTTAAGTATATTCAACATAACTGAGGAGGTGTAATTTGAGTTGGGTCCTGAAAGAATGACAGGATTTTGAGATGGGGGTGAGGGGATTATAGTTAAGTTATAGTCTTATAGTTAAGTCTTTAAGCCATTTTGAGTTAATTTTGTGAGCGCTGTAAGGAACTAGAAGAGGTACAAGGTATACTCCAAGCAAAGGAAAGAACAAGAGTATGGAGCTAAGAGTGAGGTACTCACTGGCATCTACTGACTTTTTTTTTTTTTTTTTACTGAAGATTTCACACTTCGTACACAGCTTTTTCTCTCACTCCTGTTATCATTCTCAGCAATTTCATCATCCAAGAGGATAACCCATCCAACCAACTGGCCTCTCAATTGCTTGACCTGTGCATTTCCAATAACCTTTTCCCCTCATGCTATTTCAGTCATTTAATGATCAAACTTAGCCTTACCATCAACAGAAATTACAGAATCACCAATTCAAATAGCTTCTTATATCCTTCCAACCCCTGCTCAATTATCCTCATGACATAAACTTCCCTCTTATTGAAATCTCCAATTTACTAATCCTACCATTTTGTCTTCATCCATTATCCTTCTCCTGTGTTATTCCTTCCTTATCTACCACCATCCATCATTATAATTACTTTCTTATCCCTTTCTCCTTCTATCACAGATGGCTGACAAATCCCCATCCCTAGATGAACTGTGACATCAACATCCTCTGTACTTCCAGTACAATTGAATGCTGGGGAAAATTGTACCATCTGGCATATCAAAGTCACAACAAACTCATAAAGAGTAGCCACAGACTGGCAACTCTTCTACGCTTCTCTAATTTCTCATGACTATTTCACACTCACCTCATTTTCCTTAAACCTCTAGCCTCCTTCCCTCTCCCATCCTCAGCTGACAGCCTTATCTCACATTTCCTGCAACAACAGAAGACATCAAATAGGATGAAACTACTCAGGACTCGTAAATTTTGTGGCTCAGTGCAAAATGAAAATGTGGGGTCCTTGTTAAAAAAGCTATTAAAAATGTCAAGATGGTGAGCACCAAGCATTAAATGAAGTGTGGGGTCCTTCTAAGTGCAAAGCCCACCCTGTTACCACTACATCTACAAATGTACCACAATGGAAATATCAGTCCTCTTTGAAAGGCCAGTTCCTCTACTTGTATTCTGGATCCCATCCCTCCTCATCTTTTCAAGGACTTCCCTCTTCCATATAATAGTATAAGGAAGTTGATTTTTTAAAATAGTTTTATTGAGATATAATTCACATACCATAAAATTCACCTATTTAAAGAGTAAAATTCAATGGTTTTAGTATACTCACAGGGTTGTGCAATCACCACCACAGTCTAATTTTAGAACACTTTTGTCCCCCCTAAAAGAAACCCCGTATACATTAGCAGTTAATCTCCATTCTATTCCCACCAGCCCTGAGTGACCATGTCTGTCTTTATATATTTGCCTATCCTAGACATTTCTTATAAATGGAATCAAATAATATGTGGTCTTTTGTGATTGGTTTCTTTCACATTGCATAATGTTTTCAAGGTTCATCCAAGTTGTAGCATCCATCAGTGCTTCATTTGTTTTTATTGCCAAATAATATTCGATTGTATGGATATACCACATATTATTTATCCACTTATCAATAGACAGACATTGGGGTTTTCCACTTTTTTCACTATTACAAATACGTGCTGCTATGAACATTCAGGTATAAGTTTTTGTGAGGATGTATGTTTTTATCTCTTTTGGGTATAAACCTAAGAGTAGAACTGCTGGATCCTATGGTAACTCCATGTTTGAAATTTTGCAGAACTGCCAAATTGTTTTCCCAAGCCACTGCACTATTTTACATTCCCACCAGGATGTTTGAAGGTTCCAACTTCTCCACATAGCCACCAATATTTCTTATTATCTGTCTTTTTTATTACAGTTATCCCAGTGGATATGAATTAGTATCTCATTGTGGTTTTACTTTGCATTTCCCTAATGACTACTGATATTGAGTATCTTCATGTGCTTATTGGCCATTTGTATATCCTCTTTGGAGAAATATAGGGAAGTTCTTATACATCAGCATTCCAGGGATGGTAAAGCTATAGTCAGGAAGAGACACCTCCTAGGAACACAGCTTTTGAGAAGGGGCAGAACATACAAGAGCTTGAGAAATGGTATTTAATGCAAGATGTGACACACTTAAATTGTAAGATGTTTGATTTGTATAGAAGTGTGTGTATATCTGTGTGTGTGTATGTATATGTGAATTGGTGGAGTGTGAAACTGCGACAGTATGCATGGAAGCAGGAAAGGGAAATGTAACCATGAGGAAGTGAAGAAGCATGGAAAAGAAAACGTAGAAAGTATGGGCAAGATTTTTTTATTGCTTTAAGATAAAGAAGTGAAATTCAGGCCAATTTCAACTAGACTTCTAGGTCACAGGGAGCTCCAGTTGCCTAGTGGGTTACATTCAGCTACCCCTCTTCCTCCCTTCCATCATTCCCATTAGCCCTCAAAAATGATCTACTATATCCCATCTTTAAAACAAAACAATTTTTCTCTGACCCTGCCTCTCCCTCCAGTTACTGTTTTTTTTCTCTATTTCCCTTCAGAGTCAAGCTCTATACATAACCATTATTTCCTCACTTTCTTTTCTCCCACTTTTATTGAGGAATAATTGACAAATATAATTATATATATTTAAAGTGCACAAGTGATGATTTGATATATTTATACATTGTGGAATGATTACCAACATCAAGATAATTAACACATGCGTCACCTCACATACATATTTAACTTATTTTGTGTGTGCATGGTGAGAAAGCTTAACATCTACTCTCGGCAACTTTCAAGTATACAATACCATATTATTAACTATCATCACCATCCTGTACATTAGATCTTCAGAACTTTTTCTTCTTATAACTGACAGTTTGACCCTTTGATTTATATCTCCTCACTTCCCCATCACCCCAGATCCTGGCAACCACCATTCTATTCTGTTTCTATGAAATTGGGTTTTTGGGTTTTTTTAGGATTCCACACATAAGTCATACCACACAGTATTTGTCTTTCTCTGATCTAGCATAATGCCCTCTAGGTTCATACATGTTGTTGCAAATGGCAGGATTTCATTCTTTTTTATGGCTGAATAATATTCTATTGTCTATACCTATATCTGTATCACATTTTCTTTATCCATCCATCCATCAAAGGACATTTAGGTTGTTTCCATATCTTGGTTATTGTGAATAAGGCTGCAATGAACACGGGACTACAAATATCTCCTCAAGATACTGATTTCATTTCCTTTGTGTATATATCCAGGAGTGAGATTGCTGGATCATGTGGTAGTTCTATTTTTAATTTTTTGAGGAACTGCCATATGGTTTTCCATAATGGTTGTACCAATTTACATTCCCAGCAAAGATTTATATGGGTTCCCTTTTCTCCACAACCTTGACAACATTTGTTACATCTTGTCTTTTTGATAATAGCCATCGTAACAGGTGTGAGGTGATATCTCATTGTGGTTTTGATTTGCATTTCCCTGATGATTAGTGATATTGAGCATGTTTTCATGTCCTATTGGCCACTTTGTCTTCTTTGGGAAAATGTCTATTGAGATACTTTGCCCATTTCTTAATTCAATTATTTATTTTTTTGCTATTGAGTTGTAAAGGTTCTTTCTATATTTTGGATATTAACCCTTTTAAGATATGTGATTCACATATATTTTCTCCCATTCTGTAGAATTCTCCTTTATTGCTCACACAAAACACTCACACTTCTGACACTTCTGGTCACCAAAAGTGTGTGGGTTTTCCTTACAACAAGCAATTCTCTGCAACACCAGCTAGGTGTCCTACAATTCAACTCAATTCTAACACTATCTATCTGAAAATAGTTTCAGATCCCACAGGTTAAGGGCTCAGTACCACAAGAGTGCTCCCACCCTACTTCAGATGCCAATTGCAAGTAGTAGGTCCCCAGGTTGCCCAAAACTTCTGTGAAATCTGGCTGCAAATTGGAGGTTCCCACCACCTCCTCCTCAGGTTCAATTAATTTGCTAGAGCGGCTCACATAACTCAGGGAAACACATTTACCAATTACTAAATGAAATGATATGATAAAGGATGTATATGAACAGCTTAAAGAGATACATAGGGTGACGTCTGGAAGGAGGTCAACTGCAGGAGCACATTCATGTGCTCTTGAATTTGGTTTGCTAGTATTTTGTTGAGGACTTTTACATCTATGTTCATCAAGGATATTGACCTGTAATTTTCTTTTCTGTCAGTGTCCTTGTCTGGATTTGGTATCATGGTTAATACTGGCCTTGCAAAATGAGTTTGGAAGTGTTCCTTCCTCTTCAATTTTTTTGGAAGAATTTGAGAAAAATTGGTATTAATTCTTCTTTACATGTTTGGTAGAATTCACCAATGAAGCCATCTGGTCTCTTTTATTTGGTGGAAGATTTTTGATTACTGATTCAATCTCTTTGCTCATAATTGGTCTGTTCAGCTTTCCTATTACTTCATGATTCAGTCTTGGTAAGTTGTATGTTTCTAGGAATTTATCCATATCTTCCAAGTTATCTATTTGTTGGCATAAAATTATCCATAGTAGTCTGTTATGATCCTTTGCATTTCTGTGGTATCAGTTGTAATGTCTCCTCTTTCATTTATAATTTCATTAACTTGAGTCATCTCTCCTTTTTTAGTCTAGATAAAAGTTTGCCAATTGTTTATCTTTTAATAAAACCAACTCTCAGTTTCATTGATCATTTCTATTGTCTTTCTAGTCTTTGTTTCATTTATTTCTTCTTTAATATTTATTTCCTTCCTTCTGCTAACTTTGGACTTAGGGTTTGTTATTCTTTTTCTAGTTCCTTGAGGTTTAGGGTTAGGTTGTTTATTTGAAATCTTAATTTTTTCTTAATGTAGGCATTTTTTACTGTAAATTTTCCTCCTAGAGCTACTTTTGCTGCATTCCATAAGTTTTGGTATATTGTGTTTCCATTTTCATTTGTCTTAAGATATTTTTTGATATCTTTTTTGATTTCTTTTTTGACTCATTGGTTGTTTACAAGTGTGGTGTTTAATTTCCAAATAATTGTGAATTTTCTAGCTTTCCTCCTATTATTGATTCCTAGTTTCATACCATTGTGGTCAGAAAAGATACCTGATATGATTTCAATCTTCTTAAATTTGTTAAGACTTGTTTTGTGACCTAACATATGATCTATCCTGGAGCATGTTCTGTGTGCACTTGAGAAGAATGTGGATTCTATTGTTGTTGGATGGAATGTTCTGTATATGTCTGTTAGGTCCATTAGTCTAAAATGTAGTTCAAGTCCATTATCTACTCACTGATTTTCTGTCTGTATGATCCACCCATTGTTAAAAGTGGGGTATTGAAGTACCCTACTATTATTGCATTGCTGTCTATGTCTGCCTTCAGATCTGTTAACTGTTTGATATATTCAGGTGCTTCAATATTGGGTGGATATATATTTACATTTGTTACATCCTCTTGATGAATTGGCCACTTTATCATTATATAATGATCTTCTTTGTCTCTTATTACAGCTTTTGACTTAATATCTATTTTGTCTGATATAAGTATAGCTACTCCTGCTCTCTTTTGGTTTCCATTTGCATGGAATAACTTTTTCCATCCCTTCACTTTCAGCCTGACTGTCCTTAAAGCTTAAGTGAGTCTCTTTTAGGCAGCATAAGTTGGGTTATTGTTTTTTGACTCAGCCACTCTATGTCTTTTAAATGGAGAATTTAAACCATTTACATTTAGAGTAATTATTGATAGGTAAGGACTTCTTGATAGTAAGGACTATCACCATTTTGTTAATTGCTTTCTGATTGTTTTGTAGTTTCTTTATTCCTTTCTTCCTCTCTTGCTGTCTTTCTTGTGAATTGGTATCTTTTTGTAGTGGTATGCCTTGAATATTTTCTCTTTGTCATTTGTGTATCTCTTACAGATTTTTGCTTTGTGATTAACATAAGCTTTCATAACACATCTTATAGTTATAATAGTATATTTTAAGCTGATAACAAATTAACTTTGACTGCATAAAGTTCTA
This sequence comes from Tapirus indicus, assembly GCA_031878705.1. Lineage (NCBI taxonomy): Eukaryota > Metazoa > Chordata > Mammalia > Perissodactyla > Tapiridae > Tapirus > Tapirus indicus. The sequence goes on from CM062925.1 coordinate 49,041,724, forward strand.
CACGTTTACTTCCCCCCCACACACACACATTTTATGTTGTTGATGTTCCAATTTATATCTTTTTATATTTTTATACTTCCTCACTTTCTGTAACTCTTCAATCTATTCCAATTTAGCTTGCTTCTCACTAGTCTGCTAAAATTATTCTCGCTAAAGTTATCAGTTTCCTTCTGGATTCTAAATGCAATTGACTTTTAAAAAATCAACAAACTTTATTTTTTAGAGCAGTTTGAGGTTCATAGCAAAATTGAGCAGAATGTACAGGGTTCCCATACACCCCTTATCCCCAGGCATGCACAACCTCCCCTACTATCAACATACTGCACCACAGTGATACATTTGTTGGGAGAGATTAATCTACACTGATAGTTATTTTCCTTCTCCCTGAAGAACTTCTATTACTATTTTTTACAAGGCAGGCCTACTGGCAACAAATACCTCCAATTTTTATTTGTATTAGAAAGTCTTTATTTCTCCTTCACTTTGAAGGATAATTTCACAGGGTACAGAACTCTAGGCTGGTGGGTTTTTTTTCTCTCAACACTAAACATTTCACTTCACTCTACTCTTGATTGGATGGTTTCTGAGGAGAGGTCTGTAATTCTTATCTTTGCTCTTCTATAGGTAAGATTTTTTTCCCCCTCTGTCTTCTTTCAAGAATTTTTTTTCTTTCAGTTTTATTTTCTGATATTTGAATATGATGTGACTAGGTATAGTTTTTTGGGGAATTTATCCTGCTTGGTGTTCTCTAAGCTTCCTGGATCTGTGGTTTGGCAACTAAAACTAATTTTTGGAAATTCTCAGTCATTATTGCTTCAAACGTTGCTTCTGTTCCTTTCTCTGTTTCTTCTTTTTCTGGAATTCCAATTATGTATATGTCATGTCTTTTGTAGTTGACCCACAGTTCTTGAATATTCTGTTCTGCTTTTTTTTTCAGCCTTTTTTCTCTCCACTTTTCTGTTTTGGAGTTTCTATTGTCATATCCTCAAACTCAGCTGTGTCCAGTCTACTAATGAGTCCATCAAAGGCATTCTTCATTCCTGCTATAGTGTTTTTGATCTCTAGTATTTCTTTTTTGATTCTTTCTTGGAATTGCCATCTCTCTGCTTATATTATCCACCTGTTCTTGCATGTTGTACTTTTTCTTATAATGCCCTTAACATATTAATCATATTTATTTTAAATCTCTGGTCTGATAATTCTAACACTACTGTCATATCTGACTCTGGTTCTGATGCTCATTCAGTATCTTCAAACTGTGTTGTTCTGCCTCTTAGAATACCTTGTAATTTTTTCCTAAAAGGTGGACATAAAGTACTGGGTAATAGGACCTGTAGTGAATAGGCCTTTAGTAATGTAGTGGTGAGGTGTGGAGGGAGAGGAAGCATTCTATAATTCTATGATTAGGTCTCAGTCTTTTGATGAGCCTGTGCTCCTGGACTGTGAACTTCACCAGTGATTCTCAGTTTTTTTTCTCCCCTTAGGTGGGACTGGATGGGTAGAGGGGGCTGTAGTTGGGTATTGCTATTCCCCCATGTGAAAGGCTAGAGGGAGCTGGCATTGAGTATTTTCCTTCCCCCACTTGGAAGGGTAAAGCTGGCTGGAGTTGGGTATTTCCCTTCCACCAGGTAGGTTAGGCTCTGATAAAACCCCAGCAAGTTAGACTCTGATAAAATACTTTTCCTGAGGGCAGGCTTTGTTAAGAAGAACAGAATACTCTAGTGTATTTCAAAATGGTTCCTTTTTCCTTCCCAGTACTGGAAGCATGAGGGGATTTTTCTCGGAAATTCACTGTAAGGATCTGGTAGATCTCCTGGAGGTAAAACTCACAAAAGTGTGGAGGCCCCCTGATGACTGGTCCCCTTGAGTTTTTAACTCTCAGAGTTGTTCACACTGAGCTGCCAGCAATTCAATCACAGTTTTGGTTTTCCCACCCCAGCACTGGTTCTCAGGGAGGTTTCTGTTCATCTGTATCTGCTCACGTAAGTTGTGATTCTCTGTATCCACCTGCCTGTCTTTCCCAGTTTTGGTGCAGCAGTTTGCGTTGTGATCTTACTTCTCTGACAGATCTAAAAAGAGTTGTTGATTTTTCAGTTTTTTCAGGTTTTTACTTGTTGTTAGGACAGAGTGGTGACTTCTAAGTTCCTTACATGCTGGACCAGAAACTAGAAGTCATTCAATTTTTCAAAATTCTTTATAACACTGGACCTCTAAGTAGCATTCAGCATTGTTGACCACTTCCCCTTTTAGGAGTAAACACTCTTTTCTCGTGGCTTCTATGATACCACATTCTGTTTATTTTCCTCCTTCTCTCTGTCCACTCTTCCTTTTCTACCTGACTATAGAGTTTTCCAAGGATTGATCCTGGACCCTCTTCTCTTTCTCACTCTATAGATACTCTTTCCCAGGTGATTTCATCTATTTCCATGAATTTAAAAATATCTATAATTCTGTACACTCCTCTTCTATTTTCCTGACCTGTAGATTTACAGCCAACAGACTTTCCAACATTTTCACATTTATGTGCCTTCAGACTTCCTTCCTGCCTTTCCTTTTACATTAAATAGCACCTTTAACCAAAGCTTCTTAAGATAGAAACCTAGAAATCTTGACACCTCTCACTCCTTCATCCTCTATATCCAATCCATGACCTCTACAGGCAAAATTATCTTGAATCCATTCATATTTCTCCACCACTCTTACAAAACATCTTAGTCAAAGCCTCCACAATCTTGCACCAAAAATCTTTGCAACTTCATACTAATGAGTCTTCTTGTCAATACTCTTGCTCTTTCAATTTGCTCCCTAATGTATACAATGACAGTATGGTGTAGTGGAAAGAGTACAGTTTTAGATCCAGAAAGACCTGCCACAAGCTCCTCAAACATAGTGGTTAACATTCAAACCTCTTTTCTCTCATCTATAAAATAGGTAAAAAAACAAACAAACAAACAAAAAACTTACCTGACAAGAATGCTATAGAGAAAAGATATAATTAATGAAAAGTGCTTAGAATAATGCTTAGCAGTGAGTAGCCACTCAAATAGTCGCTCCCACTACATACAAAATAAAGTCCAAGTTCTTTCTCAAAGACTTCCTGATTCTAGGCCTAATGTACTAATTCACAAGTATTGCTCAGCATAAAACACTGCTCTGGTACACAGCAAGTGTCTTATTTTTATCTTAAATTAATGATTAATAGACATCCAATTATCTAAAAGGAGTTGGAAAAATTGTAAATTTAATTATCTTTCATTAAACTTATACAGAATATATATTCATGTAACAATAATGTAACCTAATTGCTAAACTCCAAAAATGTTTTAAATTATTGACTTAAATAGATGAAAAATAATTCCTATAAAAGTGACGGTTAAAAGTATGTCCTATATTAATGAAATTTATGGTTTTTGTAGTTACTCTGCTTCAATACTTGCTTTTTTTGTTTTTTCAGAGGTTGAAGGGGAAGTTTTCTCAGCAAGTAAAACTTCACAAGCTGCATTATCTATAAATAAAAACATACTTTAGTATTTTAATTATTTAACCTGTCATTAACTATACATTCAGAAAAGAGAACTCAAATTTGAAAAAAATAAAGATTTTACTGACTGTCTTTGTAATAGTTTTCAAAGAAAAACTTAATATATGTTGAATAATCTGACTTGCTACAGATAGGAGAAAGTATTCTTTAAAATATCTTTATCTCAAGAGGTCCAGGTTTCACAGGAGTAAATAAACTCTATACAAAAGATTTACTTTTCAATCGGGAGAAAAAATTGTATGTGAAAATGCTTCATTAATTATCCTTCCACTTCTACTCTCCTGTATTTTCAGGCTTTCTCTTTCTACTGCAACTTTTTCAAATCAGCATTTAAAACATACCTAGGCTTCTTTCATCTTACTAAAAACTTTATCTGTACCCCATCCCCTTTCCTGCTACATCCCCTCTCTCCCCTCATCCATAGGCAAATTTCTTCAAAGAGCTGTCCACATATACTAACATAACTTCCTCTCTTCCTATTTACTCCCAAACCCACAGCAATCTAGTTTCCGCTCCCGCCAATATGAGCAGAAACCTTTCCTGTTCTACCTTACTGGACACCTCAGTACAACAGGCATGAACATCTTCCCCCTCTAGCCTCTATTATGGCTCCTCTTCAATCTCAACTCTTCTCTTTTCCTCACTCTCCAGACTCAATCCAAAGCAATATATATTTATTGAATGTCTGCTATGTGCTAATTTTACCTATCATATGCACTTAATATTACCATTTGGCTTTTCTTTATTCTTAATACCAGTACCTTGATTTAAGGCACCAAAAGATTTTCCTTTACATTATTCCAATAGCTTTTCAATTCACCTCCCTCTGCAGTCCATTATTCACATTGTATACCTAAAATACAAATCTAATATTACCTGCTTAAAACTCTTCAAAGGCTTTCCACTTCCCTCAAGTTAAAACTTAAGCTCCTTAACTTGGCATACAAAATCCTGATTTTTATGATCCTGTATTGCTTATATATTCCCAGCCTCAATGTGGAGGGTAATAGGTTGCTAAATAAAACAGAGGTTGCCCACTTAAATTTGAACTTCAGATAAACAATGAATAATTTTTTAGTTTAAGTATTTTCCATGTAATAGTACAAGTATGTGCAATATTTGTGACATGGTTATATTAAAAAAAATTATTTGCTGCTTATCTGAATTCAAATTTAACTGGGCATTTTGTATCTTTATTTGCTAAATGTGGCAACCCTTGAGGCTAACCACTCCTCTCATCTTCATCTCCCAAGGCAGAGAGAAGTAGTAGGCTTGAGAGTTCTGTAAAAGATAAAATTGGTACCAAGATTTGGTAATAGATTAGATATAGGAAGTGTTATAAAGAGGAAGGTGTCAAGGATGCTTTCTGGTTTGCTAAGCTACATTTGCTAACGAAATGGAGGACACTGGAGGAGGACCAGATTAGGTCTTGGTCGTGACATTATCAGTCCTCAATTCTCATTTTATTTAATCTCTTGGTAACTTTTGTTTTAGTTACTTCTAAATGTTGGAGTGTTCCATTTATATTCTTTTTATATGTCTCTTTTCTATTTATTTTCACTTCCTGGTGATCTCATCTAATCCTATGGCTTCAAAACATCTATACTCTGGCTCTAAATGTTTATCTTCAGCCCCTCTGAACAGTTAGAGTTCAGTTATCTGAACTCCAGACTCCTGTGTTACAAACTGCTTTCATGACATCTCCACTTGAAGGCTAAGCCTCTCAATCTTTTAATATTTTATTGAAGTATTCCATACATACAGTAATGGGCACAAATCTTATATGCATATGTACTCATCCATATAATCGCCACTCAGATCAAGATATGAAATATTTCCAACACCCCAGAAGTTTCCTGTATGTCCTTTCCAAGTCAGTTCCCTCTTTGCAAAGATTACCACTATTCCGACTTCTATCAGCCAGAATAGTCTTGCCTGTTCTTGAACTTCATATGTATGGAATTGAACAGTATATACATGTGTATGTCTTCGTTCTTTCATGCAACATTATGTACGTGAGCTGACAGATCAAATTTAATAGGTCCAAACCAAATTCTCTTAATCATTCTCCCAACTTACTCTGCCCTACAGTGCTCCTATCTTAAGAAAGGATACCACCATTCATCTAGTTGCTCAAACCAATAATTTAAGACTCATCCTTGACTTCTATTTTTCTCTCTTACCCAACATCCAGCCTAATCAGAAAATCCTGGCACATCTGCCTTTAAAATAGATTCCATATTGAACCACTGATACCACCTTAGTCTCATACACCATTATCTGATCACTACAATAGTTTAATAAGATCTCCTTGCTTCCACTCTTACCTCCTTAGTCTACCCACATAGTAGCCAGAATGATCATTCTAAAAAAAAAAAAATATATATATATATATATATATATCTGATCACATCATCCCTATGCTCTAAGATGTGTTTCCCAGCACATTTAGAACAAAATCCCTACTCCTTATGATGGCATACAAGACTCTACAATATACGACTTGACTAGCTCTCTGACCACAATTTCAACCATTTATTTTTTTACACTCTTTGCTCCAGTCACACTAACCTCTTTCCTCTTCTTCAAACGTGCCAAGGACATTCCCATCTCATGGCCTTTTCTCTTGTTCCCTTTGCCCGGCATGCTCTATCCCTAGATTTTCACATGGCCCTCTCTCTCACTTCATTCAAGCTCTGCACCTCCTTATAGAGGCCTATCCTCATTACCCTGTCTAAAATAGCATCCCTAGTCCCACTCTCTGTTTTTACTCTGCTTTATTTTTCTTCATTACTCTTATTTCTGACATTCTTATATATTTATTTATCTGTTTATTATCTTTCTCCCTCAACTATAACATAAGCTTTTACAGGACACCTGTACATATCAGGGGGTAGATTGAAAAAAAGTTAAAATGTAGGAATTAGCCTTGAAGAACTCCCACATTTAATGGCTAATAACGGTAGGTAAAATTGCAAAGGAGATTGAGCAGGAGTTGCCTGAGAAGTCACTTCTTGTTTATTTGTTTGTTTCTATTACTGGACTATTGGATCCTTGAGGGCAGGAAAACAGCCATTTCTCAGTTTTCTAACATTTAGTAAAGAGCCTAACACATAACTGGAACACAGTTGGATTTGTTGAATTAAGGAATGTGTAAAAAGTACCTCTAGAGCAAGATGTAATCTATATAATTTTAAATTTTATGTCAATCAACCACATAAAAGAATACAAAAGCATACATGATTCCAGAATCACTATTCTGCCTTACTACCAGGCTCTATAAATAATATTTTCCACAGCCAAAGCAAAACGTTTTATTGGGCGAGATCTAGGTAAAATCATGATTGTTTTTGGTACGCTAACCACCTTCCCTGTCATCACTTCTCTTCTCTTGTTTACAAGTTCCCTTACTCTTTGATCTATAAAACAAATCCTTCTTCTAATGCTCACCCTCCAGGTAGTAGGTGCTACTCCTTCCAAGGATGTGTGCTTTCACAGGTTTAGTTTTTATCACTAGATTAATTTCCCTTAGAACAGAAACTATCTTAATCATTTTTATACCCACAGTTCCTAACATAATTCCTGGCATTTAGTAAATGTTCATCAAGACAACTTCTTAAAGTGAAAATTACATGGGGCTGCCAGGTGGCACAGCGGTTTAGTTCACGGTTTGGCAGCCAGGGTTGGCGGGTTCGATCCCGGGAGCCGGCCGACGCACTGCTTGTCAGCCATGCCATGGCGGCGTCCCATATAAAGTGGAGGAAGATGGGCACGGATGTTAGCCCAGGGCCAGTCTTCCTCAGCAAAAAGAGGAGGATTGGCAACGGATGTTAGCTCAGGGCTGGTCTTCCTCACCAAAAAAAAAAAAAAAGTGAAAAAAAATAAAGTGAAAATTACACAAAAAACTTGGTTTTTTTTTTCAGTTCATATAAACAGTTATACCCATCAGGAGCAAAACCAGCAATTCCCCAAATTTAGCCCCAAATAGATGATATAAAACTTGTTGCAGGAAATAAAGAAAACAGAAATCTGAGATACAGCAGAGGATAACAAGGTTGTAAATGTCTTGCTAAGTTTATTCTAATAATAAACTGAATAACAGAGTGCCTATAATGCAAGGCACTTTGAGGATCCTTTTATTTTTCAATCATCACACATAACTCCAATATATCTGTTTATTGATTATCTTCCTCTGCTATGACTGAAACTTACAAGGGCAGGGAATGTATATCACTCCCCACTGATATATGTATATAGCAATGCCTAGTACAGAGTACATACTCAGTAAATATTTACTAAAGGAATTAAGGATGGACGCTGTGGGGATAGTTAAGACCCACTTTCTAACCTCACATATCTTCATTTCTTAAATACAACCAAGCTAAAAAGCACTCAGTTTCCAAAACTATCAATTTTCTTACCATATACTGCACAGTGACAAAAATAAAGAAATACGGAATTATGAAAATGATTAGTTTCACTATTTATTACCTGATCCTGAATTTGAAGTACTCTTTGGTTTTGGAGAAATATTTTGGTCTGCTAACATCATCACTCTATAATAAGAACAAATTAATGGTATTTTCTTAATCTTTCAGTAACTTTCAAGAATCCTCAAATAATACTTAAAATAAGGACATTTACATGCAATCAATTATCCTGTATAAAAAATACAACTGGTTAGAAAAAAAAGTTACCATATCTATATGAACGAATAGTTTAACAATAAAAGGCAACATATTTATACATTTATCAGTGTAAGACAATACGTGTAGAGGACAAGGCATTCTGTTTAGAATCAGACAGACCTGAGTTGAAAGCCCAGTTCTGCCACCCACACTTGGGTGGCTTGGAAAAGTTACTTAACCTGTCTTTAGTCTTGGTTACCCCATTTACACAAAAAGAATAGGAATTTTGTTTCCCAGAATTCTTGTGGTAAGGATCTCAAGTAACATGACAGATAATACTTTCTTAAAATTAATATCCTTTTCTCTTTTATACTTTCACAAATGAGACCACCTCCAAATCTATCTAAATGTGTAGGAGAGGATTAGCTATTACAACAGAAATATAAAAACATCAAAGCCCAGCCCGTGACTACCAAAATGAGATTTCTGAGTCCCTAGCAAGACAATGGAGTTGAAAACCAAATGTGAGAAGACGATTTTCTAAATTCTTATTATCGGTTTACTGAAGAGTTAAACTCAGTAAGCAAAAAAACAATTTTATTCGTTCATATTTCCCCTTTAAATTCATCCTGTCAAAAGAGTATTTTTTTCTTGCCCCTGAATGAACTCTCAGGTGTATTTCATTGCTTTTGTGGCATTCTCTTGCAGTAAATAGTCATTTTTAGGTAATAAAAAGCCCAACACTAAACTCTTATTATCCAATTTAAATTTCTTCCTTTTCCCAACTTAGGTCTTGTTTAGACTCAAAAGCTGCAGTGAGGGGGGCCGCCAGGTGGCACAGTGGTTTAGTTGGTGCTTGGCAGCCTGGGGTTCGCGAGTTCGGATCCCGGCCGCCTGCCGACACACTGCTTGTCAGCCATGCTGTGGCGGCATCCCATGTAAAGTAGAGGAAGATGGGCACAGATGTTAGCCCAAGGCCAGTCTTCCTCAGCAAAAAGAGGAGGATTGGCAACGGATGTTAGCTCAGGGCTGGTCTTCCTCACCAAAAAAAAAAAAAAATTGCTGCAGTGAGGAAAGCAACCATGGCTGGTTTCTTCTCTATTTCTCATTCTTTTTCCTCTCCGATTTGGTAACTACTCTTTGGGGTCCTCTGGCATTAGTGTAGGGGGAAGGGGTTGTAGAAAGGGACAGGAAAGGTCTTTCTTGATGTTGTCTGGTACTATAATAATATGCCATTGGTGCCCTTTAGGTGTGACAGATAACCAAATGCTGACTCTTTCAAATCTGAAGTATTTTGAAGGGTTCAGTAATAGGATTTCCCTACCCCTGGGGTTCTCTCACTTGCTGCTATTTATGATCTCCTCAGCTTTTGCTATTTGATGATAGAACTTCCAGCCTCTTTCAATTGAGTTTACTTTGTCCTTTGCAGGAAGTCTTACTGGGCATGATCCCTTTCAAGATGATCCATAACAGGCTCCCTTTTGAGGGATCTATGTCTGACCCACAGGCATTATGCACAAATCTTTGTTGTGCCAAACTCAGAAAGTATATCTAGTTTCCTCTTTATTCTGCCATTCTAAGGCATCTAACAGAACCTCTTGCCTTTAGACTTTTCTGAGTCAGAAACCAAATTCCAGGGGATATATATCAAACTGTCCAAATGGTTCTCTTGGAGCTTCCTCTCTTGCATTGAGGGAGAAGTCTCCCTCTCTCCTTGCATATGACACCAATAATCTTACCAAACAAATACACATTTCTTGGTCACTTCACCCTTTCAGTGCATTCTTAACCTTTTCTTAAATAGCTTGGAGATTGGTGATGGGCTAATGCTGGAAGAATTGGATTTTGACCTTACCTTTTACAAATTCTACACAGATGGTTCTACACAGAATAGGGATAAGGGTAATTGTCATTTTTATTTTGTTTTCATCTATTGAGGTCACTGTCCAAACTCTAAGACTACATGAAAGCCACATTTAACATCCTGCTACATTCCTTAAGTTCCTATTAACATATGTAGATTAAGGCTTGGTGGACATAACCACAGAGTTTCACTATTAGCCACAGAATATAGAAAGAACTCAAGATGCTACCAAAGGCAGATTCCTCCTCCATACCTTCTGGCCTAGAGGATTATTGGAAAGAGAAAGAGGACAGAGGCTTAGGAAACAAGTTAGACATGGGAACTGACTTCTCTCCCTCAAGCCCAAAATCTGGTGGTGGGGGTAACAGGTGGGATGATGACATTAGAAGAGGGAAGAGAAAACCAAACATAGAGGAAACGTGTGCCAACCTCTGTTTAGAACTCTAGGAGACATCCACACAAGGGGGAAACTCAACATAAAAGTAAGAGCTTGGGATATTCAGGCAGAGATGGGGCCTCAGCCCTCCTGAGAGTCCCTTAGTTCCTGTACATTGTGAACAAGTTCTCAAGGTTCCACATACCAAGGGTAATGCAGGTGGTGGTCATATTTAGAACCAAAATACCTGGCATAGGGCTGCTGTGGTGAGGTGACTCTACCACAAAGGTTGTAAAAAACAACCAAGTCAAAGTCTGGATGGAGGACTTCAATGAGACTGAAGGGGTTTAGGATAGCAACAAAAGCTAAGGTGAGGAAAAATCAGCAGCGGAGGACCTCAGGCCCTAAATAAGGCCATTATTTCACCAATGACTTTATCTGTGGAGTCCATCCCAGGTATAGAACCAGTCTTGAGACCTGCAGCACAAATTAGCAAAAATCCAGAGACAACTTATGGATTCCAGACACACTCAAGCCCCAACTTCACCCCTTCCCCACCTCTGGCCTGCCCATATGCCCAAGCACCTATGTTTAGGGTGACTATTTGTCCAAGCTGGGACCTTTCTGAGAGTAAAAGGGACCTCTATGAAAAATTATGTCAGAACAACAGGCACATAATGGGACTGTCCCAGGCAAATCAAGAGATATGATGACCTACCTATATGCCATCCTCAGAAATATGGAATGGGGACAAAATCTGTAAGACTCAGTATTCACGCAAAAGAGACTTTTAACTGGAAATAACTGGATGGCATTAATAAGCAAGTTTAACTCATAATTTCCCAGCTAAATAGAGGAGACAGATGATCAGAGCCCACGAAAAGTTTAGATCGGTTACTTTAAAAAATAAATAAAGATATATTTTCTTTGCACATCCAAGTGGTAGGTTTTATTTTTTAAAGATAGGGCAGCATTTAAGGGAGACAGGAAATAGGATCAGATACACATAATCAAGAGTTATATTACATTTGCTCCATTTCAATACTCAGGCAACAGTCATTGAAGTGGGTCTACGCAGATCTTACAGCAATATAAGCAAAACTCCTTTTCTCCATTAGATACTATGTCAAAGTTGTAGGGTTTTAACTTTGTGAATGTGCTACTAAATTAAAGAGAATGCCAAAATGTCTAGTAGATAACAGGTGCTCAAAACTGGTATCATTATTCTCCAAACGTCACTCCTTCCTTCTTAAGAATATATTGCATTGCAAATTGTGGAAGGGATTAAAAAGTGAGTCCATCATTTCTCTCTGGTGACCTTAATAATTTATCTTTAGAATTTTCAATGTTATTCACCAAAAAAGAATAATTCATCCAAGAATAACAATAATAGATTTTCTTTTCTTCTCACCATCTAGAAACAAGCATATTTACAAGGAAGCTATCCCACTAATGCTATTCTTTTCTTACTCTACGCACTTTCCCAAGGGGACAACCATGCCTTCAGCCCAGAACCTTTCCCTTGCTCTCCAGGCAGGGATATCCAACTGCTTGCTAGGTGTCTCCACTTCAAAATAATGTAGGCATTTCAATGTTTTCCAAACTAAAATCATTTGTCACCCCAACTCACTCTTGCTTTTCTATTTGTGTTCCTTCATCCAGTGAATGAGTCATCATTCATCCAGCTTCCTAAGTCAGAGGGTTGGGGGCCAACTTGGATTCCATCTTCCTCCCTCAACTAACCAATCATTAAAAACTATTGATTATCCCTCTTGAATTGTTCTCAAATTTTTCCTTTATGCTATCCTTGCTGCTAAAGTTCAGATCCTAATCATGGATTGGAACACTTGGAATACTACAATAGCCATCCCCTTAATCTAATCACTTCTTCTAAGCCATCTTTTTCTTTGCTGCAAGAATGATTGCTCTAAGACAGAATATGATTGTACATATCTCTGTGAAGAAGTGGGATAACAGGCAAGAATTTTGGTTGTGTAATACAAAAGTTCCACAGAAATCTGCACTCAAAAATATACCAATTCTCACTCCCACACACTCATCAGCACAGCATATCTATACTATAGATCCCCACCAAAGAAGACAACATTGTACTGTCTAGCATTTAATTCTGGTAAAAAAAAAATCTAGCTGTAAGAGTTGTACATGATGATTTGAAGAACACAAAATCTACAAAAAGCTATAGACTTTTCCCTTGTATATCAAAAAGCTGAGAGCCAAAATATGGCTCAATTAAATCATCTGACTCTTAACTCTTATGGCTTATTTATTTTTGTTCTATTCCCTTTCCTATCTATAGCTCCTATTAAAAATTATATTTCCTTGGTCCTAAATTTGTTTTTCTTAAAGCTTTATTGACATAATTCACATACCATACAATTCACCCACTTAAAGTGTATAATTCAATAGCATATTCATAGAGTTGCACAACCATCATCACAATCAATTTTAGAACATTTTCATCACCCTAAAAAGAAACCCTATACCCATTAGTAGTCAATTCCTATTTCTTTCCAAACCTCCCAGTCTTCGGCAATCACTGATATGCTTTCTGTCTGTATAGATTTGTCTATTCTGGATACCTCATGTGAATGCCATCATAAAATATGAGGTCTTGTATGACTGGCTTCTTTCACTCAGCATAATATTTGTGGGGTTCATCCATGTTGTAGCATACATTAGAATTTCATTTCTTTTTGTTGTTGAATAATACTCCCTATGGATATCCCACATTTTATTTATCCATTTATCAGTAGATGAACATTTGGATTGTTTCCACTTTTTGTCTATTATGAATAAAGTTGCTGTGAACATTCACGTACAAGTTTTCATGTGGACATAGGTTTACATTTCTCTTAGGTATGCATACCTAGGAGTGGATTGCTGAGTCACATGTGACATTTTCAGGAACTGCCAAACTATTTTCCAAAGCACCATTTTAAATTACCACCAGCAATGCATGAGAGTCCCAACTTCTCCATATCCAAGACAACACTTGCTGCTATCTGTCTTTTTGATTATAGACATCTTAGTGAGTGTGAAGTGGTATCTCACTGAAGCTGATTTGCATTTCCCTAATGGATAATGATATTGAGCATCTTTTCATGTGCTTATTGGCCATTTGTATATCTTCTGTGGAGAAATGTCTATTCAGATCCTTTGCTTATTTTTAAATTGGGTTATTTATCCTTTCATTGTTGAGTTGTAAGAGTTCTTTATATATTCTGGATAAAAGTCCCTTATCAGATATATAATTTGCAAATGTTTTCTCCCATTCTGTGGACTGCCTTTTCACTTTCTTGACTGGTGTCTCCTGACTTGTTTTTAAATTTGTATGAATTTTTTTATAAGTTCCTTCAACCTTTGAAGATTAAGCTGTTAAAAATTTTCATTATATTTTACAGTCTTACTGAAAATCTTTCAGAGGTTCCCATCATATTCAGGATATAATAAAAATCCCAGCCCTTAAGACCATTCATGATCCAGACTATGACCACCTCATTGAACTTAGATACTGTCTCTCTCAATATCCCTTACCCGTCAGTCTACACGCCCAAAACCAAACTCTTGATCTTCCCCCAGTAATGTTTCTCTTCAGTCTTCCCTATCTTAATAAATGGCAGCTCCATTCTTCCAGCTGTTCAAGCCAAAATTGTGGCGTCAGCCTTGACTACTTTCATACTCCACCATTCAGTCCATCAACAGATCCTGTTAATTCTGCTTTCAAAATACATCCAAAGTTTGACCTCTCATTACCTCTACTCTTGCTATTCTGGTCCATACTCCAATATCTCTTGCCTAGATTAGGGCAACAGTCTCCTAACTATAATCTCCCTAATTTCTAGCCTCCTTCTCAGGGGGTCTATTCTTAACCTGGAAGCCAGGGTGATTCTTTTAAAACAAATGTCATATCATGTTATCCTTCTAAACCCTTCAAAGGCTTTCCAATCCACTTATATTCACCTATAATGCCTTATATGATCTGGCTTCCTGCTTCTTCTCTCACTTCATCTCCTACCTCTTTCCTCCTCCCTCACTCCACTCCAGGAGCCCAGGCCTTCTTGCCTGAGGGCCTTGCTCCAGCTATTCCCTCTATCTGGAATGCTCTTTTCTCCAGTGAGTCAGACAGCTTGCTCTGTCTCCGTCTTTAGGTCTCTGCTCAAATGCTACCTTTTCAATGATGACTTCTCTGACCACACTATTTACAATAAATAGCGAACCTCCATCCCAATACTCCCTAGCCCCCTATCTTGCTTCATTTTTCTCTATAGCATTCATTACCATATAGCACAGTATAAATTTATTTGCTTATTTATTGTCCATCTCCTCCAACTAGAATGTGGACTCAAAGAGGGCAGAGATTTTATTTTTAATCAATTTCATTCACTACTATATATCTCCAGCAATTAGAATAGTTCTGGCATGGACTGAGTCCTCAACAAATACTGAATAAATGAACACCTGAATTTGTGAGCTAAGTCATACCTGCTATATAACAATTAAAAAACAGGGTTTTAGAAAGCACAATTTAAAAAATGTTAGTTCTTACATTTTTCTATCGCATTTCTGATAGTGTTCTGAAGAGGTACCTAGGAAACGAAAAAAAAACAATCTATTAAAAATATAATTCAAACACTGACCAGAGGCTAAAATTACTCTAGGTAAAAATAAATATTTCCTCTACAATATACGGTGATAGTGCAGTTTATTTTTATAATTTTATTATTTTATATTGTTTTTTATGTCTGCCACTTAAATTAGGTAGAAGTATTTTCACAATACCAAAATAAAATAAAATTGTTGTAGAATTTTATGAGATGCAGGAATCTATCACCTTGTATTTAGATAGTTCTTTATAATTTGTTAAGTCCTTTTATATCTATTATCTTACTTGATTCTTAAAATAATGCTGTGAGGCAAATATATCAATTTACTATCCCCATTTTACATATAAGAAAAAAATAACTGGTCAAGTTATAAAACTAATAGCTGTATACCTGGAACTTAAACTCAGGTCTCATGGTTCTTAGTCCAGTACCAAGTATATAGATAGGCATATTAGTAGATTGATTAGTCAAGCGAATGTCTATCAGTCAGGATTTTACTGCCTAGGTACCGTAGAGTATTACTAGGAATATAAAAAACCATGGGAATCGTCTTCTGAAGAAGTTATAACCCTCAGCAGTTGCAGAACTCTGCTTACATTAAATTAGAATTAAAAATCCCAACAGTTAAGTGAAAGTTAAGTGAATGGTGCCTCCCAATCATTGCAAAGCATTTCTCTGAAAGGAAGCTTCTCAAAACATAAAGGACTACTGTGGACCCTTATCATCTAGCATCTACTCTCTGCTTTTGCTGATAACAGTCTCCTGCTTTTTCTTCTGATGGTCCAGACATGGCCTGTGACTCAATGCAGTAAGAGCCCTGCATCTCTCTGGCCAAAGTGACTGTTGAGGGATAGGCATATAAATTAATTTAAGCCAATGTGTAAGGCCCAGGACTTATCAAATCACTGGGCAAGAGAAGCATTTTGTTCATTGGATTTGAGGCTGTGAGTATATAAGCCTGGAGCTAAAAAGGGTTGCTATATGAAGGGAGCTTGGCTGAGAGCATAACTGACGCAGAGGGATCCCAAGCTGAGAGATGGAAAGGAATTGGGTTCTACTGATATCATTTGAAATCCTGGATCAAGTTGTATCTGCATCTGATTTACTGCTGGATTTTTCAGGTACCTGTGGTAATAAATTCCCTTTTTAACCTAATATAGTTTGAGGTAGGTTTTTCTGTCATTTGCAGTGGACAAAGAACCTAACTGAAATACTTGCTAAAGAGACAGGCCACTTTTGGGGGCACTTTACATCAGCAAAGGAGTTGCCAAACTAAACATAACACAGAAGACAAGGCCTTCAAACACCGTTAGAAATACTGCCATCCAGACAGCTATCAACTCTCCCATAAAGGACCCCGAACCCAATGCTTAGTTCTTTGACTGATATTCCCCCTGCTTTGTGGTAGGTTCTGATAGATGGGCTGACAACATCCATTTCTACTTCCTCACTTCATTTTTCCATTTTCCCTTGCTTTCTACCCCCATAGAGGCCAAGAAAGCAAAATACTTGGTTTCCCAGCCTCCTAAGGAGTCAGTAGATATATGACTCAGTTTTGACCAACAGACTTCTACAGAAGTCTTCTGGGGAATTTCTAGGAAAGCTTTTGCTCTTCTGATAGAAGGAGATGTACATGGCTGGTACTGCCCTTTCTCACTCTTTCTGCCTGGAACACAGCTGTGATACCTGGAGATTTAACAATCATCTTACACCTATGGGGTGACAAGCCAACACACTTGGTAGTAGAAGGATAGAAAGAGTCCAGGATCTTGATGATATTAGTGAGCTGCTACACTAGCTCTGGCCTGAGAAGAAAAGTAAATCCAATATAAATAAACATGAACTCTTAAAAATTGAGGTAAAGGATAAAAAAAAACAGACAGAAAAATGGGGAAAAGGCCTGAACAGAAAATTCACACACACACAAACAAAATAAAAATGGCCCTCAAACATACGAAAAATGTTTGAACTCACATATAATTAGGGAAATGCAAATTAAAATAACACTGAGATACCATTTCTCACCTATGAGAGTAGCAACAATTTAAAAATATGACAATATATTTTGTTGCTGAGGATATGCGGAAACAGGCACTCTAATACATTGCTGGTGGAAAGGCAAACTAGTATAGTCCTTCTAAAGAAAATTTGGCAATACTCAACAAAACTATATCCACTTACCTTTTGACCCAGCCATCCTACTTCTGAAAATCTACCTTGAAGATATACCACTAATATGAAAAAAATATAAGTTTATTCACTGAAGCATTGTTTGTAATGACAAAATATTAGAAAAAAACCTAAATACCCAATTCATAGGAGAATGGTTGAATAAACGAAAGTACATCCATACAATGGAGTACTATGCAGCTGTAAAAAACATGAGGAAGATCCTTGTAAAACCATATGGAGTGATTTCTAGAACATACTATTAAATGGAAAAAGCAAAATGAAAAGACTATAAGTATGCTATCTTTCACGTAAGAAACAAGAAGATATAAGAAAATACATAGGTATCTGTTCATTTGTGCAAAAGAAATATAAGAGGGAAAAACCATAAACAGAAGAGACTGGTACTTATAAGGGGTGGGTGGGAAAGGGGTAGAAAGAAAAGGGGAATGGGATCAGGGTAGCAGGAAGAAGGAGGAAGCAATACTTTTATGAGAATATTTTTTTGTATAGCTACTACTCTTAGAGCCATAGTAATGTCTCACATACCTTCACATAGCCCCCTCTCCTTGAATAAATAAACAAAACCAAACAGGATGGGAGAAACAAAAATTGAATCCAAACTAACAAATGAATCTAACTAAATTACAAGTGATTAACAACTGCATTGAAAGGGGAGGGGAAGAAAAGAACTAACCTACATAACTTTGGAAAGCAAATTTTGACTAGATACTGTAACGCTAAAGACAAAAAGAACTGCACATAAATGCTGTAATCTATTTAGTAAATGTGTTTCTCACAGGGGTCTGGTTTAACAATTCTAAAACTTCTTTATGTGTAAACTAGAATTAAATAAATAAGAAAATAATGAAAGTATTGGATTTAAAGCCATAAAATCAAATAAATATTCATAAGTCCATACTGATATAAATAATTGAATAAATAAATGGCAGAAAAGAGACAGTTCTTCTACAGTAGAATTCCAATTAATAAATGTAGCAAGAAAGAATAGAGTAGAAAATCACCATTAGATGAACACCAGAGTAATAACTGTTGCAGTCAAGTTCCTCTAATGACTGGTAACATGAGTGAATGCAAGTTTGAGGAGAAACAGGATTTACAGAGTCTCAAACTATCTTTTTCTAGATATTTATTAACTACAAAGGGAAACTAGTAACTTTACAGTGGAGAAAACCAACAGACACTACCTTAATCAAGTAGCAAAGTTTAACATCACCAGTAATAAGACATATTGACATCAAGAACTCCTTAATACAACATACTGAGAAGGGCACAACATCTTTTCTGTGGTGTTCTTATCAAAAATTGCATAACCTCATTTCAATCGTGAGAAAACATTACACAAATTCAAACTGAGGGACATTCTACAAAATAACGGATCAGTAATCTTCAAAATATCAACATTATGAAAGACAAAGAAAGACTGAGGAACTGTAACAGACTGCAGTAGACTAAGGGAGAAACAAAAATCAAATGCAGTGTAGGATCTTAGATAGGATCCTGAAACAGAAGAAAAGACATTAGTGGAAAAACTGGTCAAATGTGAATAAGGTCTGTAGTTTAGTTAATAGTTTTATACCAATGTTAATTTCCTGAATTTGAGCATTGTACTAAGGTTACATAAGACAACATTGGGGAAAGGTGGGCGAGAGGTATATGGGAACCCTCTGCACTATTTTTGTAACTTTTCTGCAAGTCTAAAATTAATTCAAAATAAAAGTTATGAAAAAGTAAACCCATATGTACTTAAGCTACTATTAGTCAGATACTATTTGTAGCCAAAGGTAATCCTAGTTGATGAACTTAGCTTAGAAATCATTCAAAAGAAAAAATACTTGGCTTTTCCAACATAGGTGACGGTTTTCAGCTGCGACATGAGAAAAAAGAATGTGAAAACTCACTTAAAATTGCAGAGAGGTTTGAAAACTGTGGTGCCTTCTCTATCGGTACTGCTTTACTGGTATCCAGAAGAGTTGAATTCCTGCATTGCATGTGTTTTAACTTGGGGCCCTCCCAATCTAAAAAAGCAGGGAGAAATGGCACAAAACTTTGAAAAACAGCACACAAATGGCAAGTTACCTTCCCCCCCCCCCCAACTTAGGTCCCCAGCCCACACCAAGCTAGGGTAATTGAAGGTTTTGAGTGAGAGAGAGAAAAATGAGAAGGATCGATGGCATCAGTATAGTAAAAAATCTTTGGCCTATTCCAGTGCTCTAACCCACTTTCTTTCATAGATTTTTACCCCATAAAGATTACTGATATAAGGGACAGATGGCATACATGGGAGCTGCCTCTCATATTTTAGGTATAAGGTATACCCATGTCCCATTAACTATCCTATCACTAAACACATACTGCTATTATTTGATGTCAGTTTTAAGCTTTCCATTTGCTTCCCACTATGGAAGAATGAGGCTATTTTCTCTTACATCCCCTGTCCCCACTTTTCCCACACTTCCCATTGTCCTTATATTATTATATCACATGTTTAGTTAGATCAACATTCAATGTAGACATTATGATATAAACTACTATAATAGGGCTATTTACTCTTGTGGTATACTATGACCACCTTTTGTTTTCCTGGAGTCAATAAACGTCTTTTTCATTTGTTTTAGCTTTCTCAGTATTTTTCATCTATTTAATTCCAAACTCTAACAAATTGTATAAATCCATTCTGTTTATTCCATTCTCTGGTGTTCTGAAGTTTCATAATGCTTTACCTTGGTATTTTTCATCTATTGTGCTAGGCACACTGTGGCCCTTTTAACCCCAAAAATCACATTCTTTAACTCTAGAAATAATGTTCTTAAATTACATCTTTGATAATTTTCTTTCTGCTGTTTATTTCATTATCTTTTTCTGAAACTCCTATCATTTGATATTGAATTTCATATACTGTTCCTTTAATTTAGCTTTTTTTCCTCCAAATTGCTATCTTTTTTTCTTTATTTTTTCTTCTTTTTTTCTGGGAAATCTCCTCAATCCTATCTTCTAATTCTTTTACTCAGTTTTCGATTCTGCTATTGAATTTAATTTGTTCTCTGAATATTCCCTTTTTTACAGCATCCTATTCCTATTTAATGGATGCAATATATATTTTCTTATCTCAGTGAACATTTTTTTTTCAATATTTTCCTCTCCTTGTGTTTCTATTTCTGCTTGGTTCCTTTTATTTTTTTTTTTATTATTATTTTATTGTGGTAGGAACACTTGACATGCGATCTAACCTCTTAAATTTGTAAGTGTACAATAGAGCATTGCTCACTATAGGCACAGTGTTGTACAGCAGATCTCTAGAACCTATTCATCCTACATAATTGAAACTTTATACCTGTTGAATGACAACTCCCCATATCGTCCTCTCCCTAGGCCCTGGCAACCAACATTTTACTCTCTACTCCTATGAATTTGACTATTTTAGATATCTCATATAAGTGGAATCATACATAAGCCTTTCTGTGACTGGCTTATTTCACTTAGCATAATGTCCTCAAGGTTCATCCATATTGTTGCATATGGCAGCATTTCCTACTTTTTTAAGGCTGAATAATATTCCATTCTATGTATATACCATATTTTCTTTATCTATTCATCCATCAATGGACACTTAGGTTGTTCCCACATTTGGCTATTGCATATAATGCTGCAATGAACATGGGAGTATAAATACCTCTTTGAGATCCTGATTGCAATTATTTTGCATAAATACCCAGAAGTAGGATTGTTGGATCATATGGTAGTATTATTTTTAATTTTTTAAGGAATCTCCATGTTGTTTTCCATAGCAGCTGCACCATTTCACATTCCCATCAACAGTGTACAAGGATTCCAATTTCTCCACATCTTTGCCAACATTTATCTTCTTAAATTTTTTTATAATAATCCTAACAAGTGTGAGGTGATATCTCACTGTGGTTTTGATTTGCAGTTCCGTCATGCTTAGTGATGTTAAGCATCTTCTCATATACCTGTTGACTATTTGTATGTCTTTGGGGAAAAGTCTATCCAAGTCTTTTGCCCATTTTTAATTGGGTTATTTGTATTTTTTTCCTATTGAGTTGTAGAAGTTTTTTATATATTTTGAATATTAATCCCTAATCAGATATGTGGCTTGCAAATATTTTCTCCCATTCCATAGGTTGCCTTTTTACTCTGTTGTTTCTTTAGCTGTGCAGAAGCTTTTTAGTTTTATGTAGTCCCACTTTGTTTTTTGCTTTTGTTGCCTGTGCTTTTGGTGTCATATCCAAGAAATCATTGCCAAGACCAATGTCATGAAGCTTTTCCCCTATGTTTTCTTCTAGGAGTTTTATAGTTTCTGGTCTTACATTTAAGTCAAATCCATTTTGAGTTGATTTTTGTGTATGGTGTAAGGTAAGGGTCCAATATCATTCTTTCTTTTGTATGTGGATACCCAGTTTTCCCAACATCATTTGTTAAAGAGACTATTCTTTCCCCATTGTGTATTCTTGGCACCCACATCAAAGATCAGGTGACCACACATGCATGGACTTATTTCTGGGCTCTCTATTGCATTATACTGCTCTATATGTCTGTCTTTATGCCAGTACCATACTGTTATTATTACTGAAGATTTGCAATATATTTTGAAATCAAGAAGTGTTTTCTGTCTGGATGTTCTATCCATTATTGAAAGTGAGGGTACTGAAGTCTCCTACTATTATTGCATTGTTAACTATTTCTACCTTTAGTTTTGCCAGAGTTTGTTTTATATGTTAGGTGCTCTGATGTTGGGAGCATATTTATTTATAATTGTTATATGTTCCTGGTGAATTGAAACTTTTATCATTATATAATGTCCTTCTTTGTCTCTTGTGATAGTTTTCAACTTAAAGTCTATGTTATCTGATGTAAGTACAGTCACTCTTGCTCTCCTTTGGTCACCATCTGCAAGGAATATCTTTTCACTTTCAGCCTGTGTGTGTCCTTAAATCTAAAGTGAGTCTTTTGTAGACAGCAAATAGTTGGATCTTGGTTTTTTTTAATCCATTCAGCCACTCTTTGTCTTTTGATAGGGGAGTTTAATCCATTTATATTTAAAGTAATTATTGATAGGGAAGGACTTACTATTACCATTTTGCTAATTGTTTTCTGCCTGTTTTGTAGTTCTTTGCCTCTCTTTCCCTTCCTTGCCATCTCCATTTGTGTTTCATTGATTTTTTTTATACTGATGTGCTTTGATTCCTTTTCATTTTTCTTTTATGTATCTTCTACAGGTATTTGCTTTGCAGTTACCAAGGAGCTTACATAAAACATAGTTTTAACAGTCTATTTTAAGCTGATAACTTCAACCATATATAAAAACTGTATACTTTTACTTCTCCCTTCACACACACTGTTATCGATGTTACAATTTACATCTTTTTATATTGTGTACCCATTAACATATTCTTATAGTTATTTTTAATATTTTCGCCTCTTAACTTTTATACTGTAAGTGAACATAAGTGAGGCCATCTTGTTACGCTAAATGGCCCCAGCTCCTCCTCTGTGTGACTACTCACTGCTTTGCACATACTCTAAAAAAATTCACATGCTGTCCTGTTTTACGGCCTCTGCTTATGTATGTACTCCCCTTAGCTTGATAAATTTAAACTTTGTTCTGTGAGCTTCTCTCCAGGCTGACCACAGGTGGGAAACACACCTACAACGTATCCATCACAGCTGACAGAAGAATGAAACAATAAAAGACCCTGGAGTCCGTCATGCCTGAAGGAAACCCCCTCCTTACTGCCCATTTTCCCTACATAACTACCTCAAGATTCTGTAATTTTTGAACACGGGTTTTTGAGATATTAATCACCCATCTTCCAATCTTCCAGCTCATCTAATTTAACTCCCTTTCTCAATCCCTAACTCTTTGTGATTAATTGGCTCAGATTGCGGCAAGCAGAGCAAGCCCATTGCTTGGTATCAATACTAAGATCAAAAGGGATTTATATACCACTGTTATAGTATTAAGTATTCTACATTTGTTTATATACTTATCAGCAAATTTTACTTTCATATGCTTTTATGTTCCTGTTTAGAGTCCCTTGTATCAACTTGAAGAACTCTCTTTAGCATTTCTTGTAAGGCAGGTCTAGTGGTGATTAACTCCTGAAGCTTTCGTTTGTCTGGGAAAGTCCTTATCTCTTCCTCATTTTTTAAGAACAGATCTGCTGGTTATAGTATTCTTGGTTGACAGTTCTTTTCTTTCAGCACCTTGACTAGATCATTTCACTCCCTTTTGGCCTGTAAGGTTTCTGCTGAGAAATCCATTGATAATCTAATGGGGGTTCCCATGTACATATCAAGTCACTTTTCTATTGCTGCTTTCAAAATTCTCTGTCTCTGACTTTGACAATTTGATTATGTGTTCCAGCGCAGATTTCTTTGGTTCATCTTATTTGAGGTTTGTTGGGCTTTCTAGGTCTGCATGTACTTTTCCTTCCCCCGATATGGGAAGTTTTCAACCATTATTTCTGTGAATAAGCTTTCTGAACTTTTCTCTCTCTTCTCCTTCTGAAACTCCCATAATGCATATATTGATCTGTTTGATTTTGTCCTATAAGTCTCCCAAGCTTTTTTCACTCTTTTACATTCTTATTCCTTTTTGCTCCTCTGACTGGATAATTTCAAACAATCTATCTTTGAGTTCACTGATTCCTTCTTCTGCTTGATCTAGTCTGCTGTTGAACTGCTTTACTGAATTTTTCAGTTCAGTTGTTGTATTTCTCAGCTCTAAGATTTCTGTTTGGTTCTTTAAAAACTTTTCTATATCTTTTTTAAAATTGTCACTTTTTTCATGCATTGTTCTCCTGAGCTCACTGAACATCTTTATGACAATTGTTTTGAAATCTCTGTCAGGTAATTCATATATCTCCATTTAATTTGGGTCAGTTTCTGGAGCTTTATCTTATTTCTTTTTTTGGACCATGTTTCCTTGTTTCTTCCTTTTCTTTGATTCTTTGTTTTTGTATCTGCACATTAGAAAAAACAGCCACCTCTCCCAGTCTTCATGGACTGGCCTTGTACAGAAGACCCTACCAATCAGCCCAACCAGAGATTATGGGATCCTCTCAAACCTTCTTGCTAGTCCAAATCACTATCTTTGTTCTTAGTGGCCACCAAGCATCTATAGTATACCAGGTCCCATCGGTGCTCTGAGACAGGTGAGACAGAAGCCATCCCCTTTGGCAGCCTCTGGAAATGTTGGAATGTTGGACACATGACTCAACTCTTTCCCTCCCCAGAGAAAAGCTGGGATCTAGTGAATGCTTGCATTCTAGACCAAACTTCTATTTTTGTTCTTAGCACCCATCAGGCTTCTAGAGTATGTCGGGTCTCATCAGCACTCTAAAGATAGGTAAGACAGTATCCAATCCTTTGGGCGGCTCCCAGAAAATTTAGAACATTACATGCCTGGTTTAGTCCTTTCCTTCCCTCCCCAGGGAGAAGCTGGGAGCTAGGGGTTTTCTGCCAATTGTATGGCACTATGTTGGGGGTAGTGACGATGCTGATAGGGTGCCTTGATTTTTCCTACTGGCTTTATGTGGCTGGTCTCATGCTTGCCTGGGGGTGTAGGAGCCCCTCAACTCAATTTTAGATTTCTCACAAAGGGAATTAGTCTGTGCACTGCTGTTGAATTGGTGTGTTCATAGGGGAAGGAAGGGCCAGGGCTTCCTGTTTAACACCTTGCTGACATTAATCCCATATTTTGCTTTGTTTTGATCTCTATGTTTTATGTCATAGGCTTTCCTCAGAAGTCTGGTGATCCTTGGCTCTCTGCTTATATTTAAGAGGGGGCTCTAAAAGGCCAAGTGGAATCTCTATGGCCTAGTTGGGGCTTGTCATATAGCTGGCTTCACTGTAGGGTGTTCTTGTCAGTTTCATCGAAGGAGTACTGAGGTCAGTATCTTTAAATATTTTCTTTAGAGTTGCTCATATTTCTCATGAAAGAATCTTCCATTCTCCTGCCCAGAAGATTCAAGTCTGGGTGCTAGTATTCCAAAAGCTGAACAGAGAAATGGGCTGTTGGGTTTGGATGGGAATAGGCATTGGGTGAGCAGGTCTCACAATTTAGAATGTACATTTTCATTTAATTCTCCCTCTTCTGTGTTCAGTATAGTATCTGAAACTGTCAATTTTTTCTGTATAATAAATAACTCCAACATCTCAGTGGCATAAAATAAAAGCATTTATTTCTTATTCCCAAATTTACTCATTGGCTCAGGCAACTCTGCTTCAGATTACAGGCCTGCTGATCAGCTGGGGCAGCTTGCAGGTTGCCTGGGGCTGTTCTGCTCTGCACCTCTCATTCTGAGGTCCCATAGGAGAAGCAGAAGCTAATTAGGATATATTCTTCTCATGATGGCAAAAGTGTAAGAGGACAAGCCCAACCATTTAAGCATATTTCAAAGGTTTGCATATGTTTCATTCACTGATATCCTGCTGCCCAAAGCAAGTCACATGGCTAACTCCAAAGCCAAAGAGTGAGAGAGTATACTCCACCCACTATGAGATTACAGCAAGAGTGTGGATACAAAATATTACTACAGGGGAATAAGTAATTGGGACCAGCACTTCAAAATACCACAGTATCCCTGCTTTTACTAGTGCCTAGTATCCTCCAGTCCAGAGTCCTTCTGTTTCAAAACATCCCAAAGAATAAATCTCTAGGTTCCGTTTGAGTAGGAAAGGAGTAATCACCACGTCTTTCACGTTTCAGACATATCTTTATACAAGTGTTTGGTGCAGCCAAACTGTGAGCTTTTCTGGGATACCATAATACAAACTAGCTTGTTTCTGGTGAACCATTGTTGACTTAGGACTCAGCTTTCTCAAGTCTGCTTTATCAGAGCATTTGCTCTCTAGCTTTCCAAACTTTATGCTTTATTCTTTACAATGCTCTTTACCCTTATGTGTTTGTATCTTTAAAAAAGCCATTTTTTGGCACTGCAAAAAATTGTGGAGGAAGGCATGTGTTCAATCTGCCATCATTAACAAAGGCTGTTAATTACTTGTATAGTAAATGTAAATAACTGTTAATTTGTAGAGAAAATTTAAGCAGGGAGATGGCCTAGTCAACATTTAGCTTATTTACTGAAAAGTAAGAGACGTACAGGAAATAAAAGGTAGCCCATAGTTCAAGAGAACAAGTATACATTCACTATGTACAAAATTGCTTAATGATTTGATATGTGTTACATGTAAATGCTGATCTCTTCATCCTTTCCTGATGGGCTTTTGATCTATAGTTCTATGTGATTGAGCATGGAACACAGTGGACAGTGGGCAGGGGAAAAAGGTTTTGGTGAGGAAGACAAGTACATCTTCTCAAAAAGAACATTATTCATTGGAGAATTTGTGGACAAAGGAACAATTTCTATAGTGGCGCAACTTAAGGTTGAAATTATTTTCTCACCTAAATAATCTGATCCTCTGAAGAGTTCAGGTGATGGGAAGCTACTTAAACTCTCTTCAAAACTCTTGTATTCTGTATACGAGTCTGTGATTGAATAGCTCAGAAGAGAACTAGAAATACCATGCTGCAAACTTAGTCCTGTAGAATAAACAAACAAACAAAAAGGGTAAACGTTTCAATAGTAAACAGACTAAAAACTCTAATTTAAATTTGTAGAAAGGTACCTGCAGTTATACACTAAGACTGTAAAACTACTTCCACATACAACTGAAAAGGCATACTATTGTATACCACTTGAATTTTAAGCTTAGAAAAGAATCTTGCTTTTGATGTAGAGAAAATGCATTATAATCCTTTTCCATTGTTTTTCAAATTTTTATAACTTATTCCTTCCCTACTTTGGTTCAGTTGTGATTCTTGACCCAAAAATGCAAGTTATATATGTAAGTAACCCACTAATTGTAAGCTAACTAACTGAGGAGAAGAAAGAGTGATTCTAGTTATTCCATTTAAAAACCAATGAGCCTAAACGTAGACAAACAGATCAAACTAACTGAACAGAGAGCCCAGAAATAGACTCACACACATATGAGCAACTGATTTTTGACCAAGATACAAAGGCAACTGAGTGGAGAAAGGTATTCTTTTAAACAAATTATGCTGGAAGAACTGGATATCCATATGCAAAAGCAAAACAAAACAAATATCTTGCACTTATACCTTCCATCATATAAAAAGTTAACTCTAAATGGATCACAGACCTAAATGTTAATCCTAAAACTACAACACTTCCAGAAAAAAAAAACGAGGAGAAAATATTCATGACACTGAGTTAGGCAAAGATTTCCTTGACGTAACACTAACAAGATGATTCATAAAACAACAGCAATGATAAATAGAACTTCAACAAATTTTAAAACTTCTCTTCATAAGAGACTGTTAATTTACATTCCCATCAACAGTGTATGAGGATTCCCTTTTCTGCATATCCTCTCAACACTTATTTCTTGTCTTTTTGGTAACTGCCATTCTACCAGATGTGAAGTGATGTCTCATTGTGGTTCTGATTTGCATTTCCCTAACAATTAGTGACGCTGAACATCTTTTTATGTGCCTGTTGGCCATCTGTATGCCTTTTTTGGAAAAATGTCTACTCAGATCCTCTGCCCATTTTTTCAAGCCACAGACTGAGAGAAAACATTTGCAAATGGACTGAAATCCACAATATAAAGAACTCTGAAAACTCAATCATAAGAAAACAAACATCTCAATAAGAAAATGGGCAAAGTATTTGAACAGAGAATCTCCCAGACTCAGATGTCTTGAAGTCATCCATGTGAGAGTGGACTAGAATGAAGACCTTTCCAACAAATGATAGGGATAGAACTTAGTACTATAAGTTAAGAACCTGAAGGTTTAGTAAAAAGGGAAAACATACTCTGCTATAGTCTCAGCATTGATTGAACACTTCCAACATGATAAAATAGAGGTCAACACTAATAGAAACTGACAGGGTAGGGGGTTAGGGATGAAAGGGGAGCACTGCTCTTAAAATCTATTATCTCCTGCTCTGGAGCTGACTTATGCCTATCTCTGCTCATCCATTAACTACCTGAGACAACTAACTCTGTCCCTACTTTCACCTCACCACACCTTTCTCTCCCACTCCAACCCTCTCCTTAAAGTTGACAATTATTTTCTACCTGGCCACCTCCTCCAGCCACCACTGCAACACTTAAATTGATTGACTCAATCTACCACCCTTCTTTACTTCCTCAGATGTCAGGGGTAGGTTATCCCTCTGAGTATCTTTTGCTTCTCCTATTCCCACTACCCTAGAGTGTCCTGTCCCTATTCTTGCTACTTTTTACTCTTCTCACTCTGTCTTCATCCCTCCCATCCACATGTTGTTATATCTTTCTTGCATTCCAGCTCACAAAATTCCATGAATACCAGTCAAACGAAAGCTACCCTTTCCACCAAACCCCAGAATTCAAGGCAAGTTCAGAAATTAGGAAAGTCCTGTACTCACCATCTGGGTAGACGGGTAGAGAAAAGAATAAATAAATGTTGATGACTATATCAGTGGAAGGTTTTTCCTGGTGTCACAAGTTAGAAATGTAAATGCATTTTAACTTACATTTATAGCAAATTATATTATACATTTTTAAAAAGTCAAGTAGTTCTACAAGGCTTATAACAAAAACTGCCATCTCTTGTCTCATACCTCCCCATCATAATTCCTCACTCTCTAGAGACAACTACTTTCAACTCTACTAATGTTTTCTTTTAATATCCACCTTCGTATTTCTAAGTTAAATGTATTCAATGATTCTATCGTGATTGCTCAAATATATTTACAGATGAGCCATGTACTATGAGTTATATTCATCACCTTTTTGCTCCAAGTTTTTGTTTTTTCTTTGAGTTGATTACCTAATTTTTAAATGTTTTCTAAGTACCTATCACTATTTCATCCCACCTTCTTTCAAAAATGTAAATTTCCTCTTAATACTTTAAAAAACACCAGGTTATCTATCAGTTCCTTTCTTCCTTTTCTTTTCTTTCCTTTCCTTCCTTCTCTCTCTCCTTCTCCTCCTCTTTCTCTTTCTTTCTTCTTTCTCTTTTTCCTTTTTTACAAAAGAAATATTGCTATTGGAGATCTCAATACACTTGCTCAAATTTGGACTGGTTGTCCTCTAGACATACTGCACAAGTGTCTTCTTGGGATTTCCCTTTACCTAAGAAATTAATAACCTAAGAAATTCTTTTACATATTTCCTATATTAGAGCCTTTGATTTCTAGAACCTATGATTTCTTCTTTATTGATTTACTCACTGCTTTTGTTGGAGTATCTCCATTTCCTGAGAAAAGGTGCATGGAAGACCTGTCTAAAAATTTCTTTATACTGTCTCCACACTTGGGTGACTGTTTGGCTGGGTATAGAATTCCAGACTAGTATATTAAAAAGACTGATTCCCATTATTGACATTTGACACATTTAAACCTCACTGCTCCCTCTTCCCCTTCTGCCCCACATCTGGGCAAGCTGATAAGATATCCCTGGTGCTCCATCTTTTGGCAATGGCAGCAAGTTAAAATCATGCACAGGCAACTTCATCCTGGCCCCACCATCTAACCACATAAAAACTCCAACCCCGTCTCCTTTCCCTGCTCTCTCAAGCCATTTTCAGTCCTTCTTGGGAGATGCCCTTCTCTCCAGAAAGCCTCATTTTATATGAGTAATAAACATTTCCATACTTTCTTGGTATGTGGGTGGCATCATCAATCTTGAAATTTGAACCAAATTCTGGGTGGGGAACCATCCTGTCTCTGCAAAATCACTTCTCTTCAGAATTTTAAATACGTTTTTCCACCATGTTCTAGCTTCTGGAGTTGCTCTCAAGAAGTTCAATGCCATTCATATTCTTGATTGCTTATTTGCAATCAACAATTTTTTCTCTGGAAGACTGAAGGACTTCTCTCTTTATCCTGAAGATTTTTAAACTACATAATGTTGTGCCTTGGTGTGGGTCTTTTTTTATTCTTTGTGATGGGGAGTTGGTGGTCTCTTTCAATATGTACACTCATGACCATTTTTAATTCTAAAAATATTTCTAGTTTTATGTGTTCAGTAATTTCCTGTTTACTCTATAATGTCTGGAACTACAATTTTTCAGATGTTAGATTGCCTGGACTCATCTTTTAATTATTTTTCCTTTTTAAATAGAAGCTTTATTGGAATACAATTCATATTCCATAAATCTCAAGCTTTTAAAGTGTATGATTCGGTGGTTTTTAGTGCACTCACAGAGTTGTGTCAAAATTGCCACTGTTTTTATCTTTTATCTTCTCTTCAATGTTTGTTCAACTTTTAGAATATTTCCTTAAATTCATCATCCAATCCTTCATAGAATGTTTTATTTTTGATTTCATATTTTTATTTTTTAAGAATTCTTTTTGGGGGCCGCCTGGTGGCACAGCGGTTTAGTCCGCGCTTGGCAGCCTGGGGTTCGCAAGTTCGGATGCCAGGCGCCCGCCGACGCACTGCTTGTCATCCACGCTGCGGCGGCGTCCCATACAAAGTGGAGGAAGATGGGCACGGATGTTAGCCCAGGGCCAGTCTTCCTCAGCAAAAAGAGGAGGGTTGGCAACAGATGTTAGCTCAGGGCTGGTCTTCCTCACCAAAAAAAAAGAATTCTTTTTGTTCTCTGAATGCTCCTATTTATAGTTGCCTGAATTTGTTTCATGGACACAGTTTTTTATCATCCTGAGGATAATAATGAAAATATGGCTTTTAAAAGTTTTCTTGCATTGTCTGTGTCCTTCAGGTTTCTTTTTATTTGGTATCTATCTTTTATTTTAAATGTTTTCTTTAAATGCCTGGTAATTCTTGAATGTTAAAGAATGAGGCACTATAGGGGCTGGCCTGGTGGCATAGTGGTTGAGTTCGCACGCTCCACTTTGGCAGCCTGGTGTTCACAGGTTCAGATCCTGGGCATGGACCTAAGAACTGCTTATCAAGCCATGCTGTGGCAGGCATCCCACATATAAAGTAGAGGAAGATGGGCCTGGATGTTAGCCCAGGGCCAATCTTCCTCAGCAAAAACAGGAGGATTGGCAACAGATGTTAGCTCAGAGCCAATCTTCCTCACCAGAAAAAAAAAAAAGAATGAGGCACTATAATAGCAATTGGAAACTCTGGATTCATGAGGGGGTTTAGGAGGTAGTGGGCTATTCTGAAAGGTATTTAGACAGGGACCAGGTTAGCACTGCCAGAATATAGGTCTTTTCCTGGACAGAAAAGTTTCCAAATGAGGAATCCTCCAGTCTCCTAGCTGCGGTGCATTTTCCTGATACAGATAAGGGCATAAGGGGTCTGGGGTTTTACTACTAAGTATACAGACTTCACTTAATTCCCTTCCATCCTCCTCTCCTCTCCCTACCCACTAGTTTTCAATATAGCATCCCAGCTCTGAGCAGTACCTAGCATCCCTGAGTCCACAACCTCTGCTTCAATGTCTCTGGACTGCCAGGGTAGGAAAAAGAGTAGTTGCCTGGTCACACAGTGTTGGGTAAGGGATCAAAGTGTCTAACTGGTACTTTTAAAGATTTTCAAAAATCCTCCTATTTTCAACACTATCTATACTCATTCCTTCAGGAATATGTGATGCCTCTTAATTCCTGAACCTACAGCCTGAGTCAGTTTGCTTCTTGGTCTGTCCTTACTCTAAGCACCTCACTTTCAGCTTTTTTTCTGTCTGTTAGGTCAGTTATAATTTATTCATCTACCTTCCAGATTCCAAACTTTTGTTAATTATCTCTTGTCAGCTGAGGTCTCTTCTCTTTTTCTTCACCTTGTGGCTTCATGTCTTTTTTATGCCTTTATTGATATCTTAGTGAGGTTTCAGAAGGGAGAAATAAATACGTATGTTCAATCTTCCATATCAAAAATGAAGTCCTGAATTAATTTTCATCATGCTACAAAATTACTACATTCCAAGACAGAATTAAAGCAATTAACTATATGTTAAATAGAATTCTGTGGGCTGCTCAAAACCTAACCATTTACATTTTATTATGGGAAAAAGTATTCCAGGTTTCAAATATCAATCAACAAATCAACTCTTAGAATACAACCAGTTTGTAAAATAGAGGCAGTCTATTTTCTATTTCCTTAGACCTTTCACACATCAACTTGATAAATCTAGTAACCAAGGACATTTATTACATATTTAAACTACAATTTTAGAAAATATTGATTATAGTTAAATGGTTTATTTTCTCCAAATAGAGTACAAAACTTATTCAACAAGCATTTGAAACTATATTATGTCCCAATCATGGGACAGAAAGAAAAAAGGTAGTGCTTATTTTCAAAGGCTTTAGAGCCAAGAGGAACAAAAACAATTTGACTGCTGTTTTGAGCCCTATGACAGTATACAAAGAGTGCCACAGAACTACCAGGATAGAACAACTCATCTAGAAAGAGAAAGGAGTGGTCAGGAGAGGTTTCCAAGTAGAGATGGCACCTGAATTTATTTTTGAAGAACAAATAGAAGTTAACAAGACAAAGGGAGAGGAAGGAGGGAAAAGCATTTGTTGAGCACCTCCCATGTTCTTTCGCACTATATTCTAGGAAATATTCCTCTATTCTATTTTCTAGCTTGCTAATTTGATTTTCAGCTGAATTCATTCCAATATTAGGCTCATTTATTGAGTTTTTTAATTTGATGATATTTTTAGTTTCCAGGGACTATAATATTTTTTATAGCAGCCTGTTATATTATGGATTCAATGGCCTCTTGTCTCTAAAGAGATATTTAGAGACATTTCCTCAGGTGTTAGTTCTGTTTGCTGCACTTGTTGCCTCTCTTCCACAGCACTGGTTTTCTTCAAAGGTTTGGCTGTTCCTGGTTGTCTGTTCATATTTCTGTTTGAGATTCTCTGTTTGTATGGCAGTGAGTATAAATTCTGAAACAGTAGCCTACCTCTGGAGATTTTAGAAGAGTGATGAGACATTTGGGGAACTTATGTTCTGGGTGGGGATATCCTCCTATATTTTCTGGGTATTGTAGGTTACATGGGAGCACTGCCCTAATTGTTTGGCTAGTGTCCACACTGGAAGTCTCCCGTATCAGAATTCTCACTTCAGAGAGCCATACTACACCTATATCCTGGGGTTAACAAGCATAAGCATAATCTATCTCTTTTGCTTTTTTCCCCCTCTGCTATCCTGTGGCAATCTGGAGTTACTTCAGACTCTCCTCTGCTTCTCACTCCAGCCCCAACGTTGACCCTTAGGAGCCAACCTCTTGGTTCACCTTGCTTGAGAGTAGTTCCCAGGGTTTTATCCTGGCAGCAGGCACTGGTAGCTGCCAGTGTTTCCAATATAAGAATGGGATGACGAGAAGGGGGCCAGGTCATGTAGTGCCAGAATGTAGTGCTTAATCCATTACTTTGACAATCTTTTAGGGTTCCTTCTATTATAGTTTTTTGCATTTATTGACCAAGTGTTTCAACTATCTCTAGAACTATTCTTACCTCTGCAGTGGTTTTTCTCTGCTCTTTATATATTCATCAATCTGATCTCATCGGTTTTTAAAAATTCTTCAGTATTTCTGCTGTGTTAATAGCATCCTTTCTTGTTTTCAAAAATAACCTCAATTATACCAATATGTAGACGGCTCACAAATTTCTATCAGCAGCTCTCCATATCCAACGGCCTATTTGACATTACTACTTAGTCATCTAAAAGGCACCCATACTTAATATATTAAAAATAAAATTTATACGCGGGTTGCCCCGTGACCTAGTGGTTGAGTTCGGAACACTCCGCTTTGGCGGCCCAGGTTCATGAGTTCGGATCCTGGGCATGGACTTATACCTCTCATCAGCCATGCTGTGGCAGTGACCCACATACAAAATAGAGGAAGACTGGCACAGATGTTAGCTCAGGGACAATCTTCCTCAAGCAAAAAGAGGAAGACAGGCAACAGATGTTAGCTCAGGGCCAATCCTCCTCAGGAAAAAAAAATTATGATCTTTCCCTCAAACAAGATTTTTTTTCAGTGACTGGTACCACCTTATATCCAGTTATATGAGCCAGAAACAGGTGTCATTTTTAATACCTCCATCTCTTTCACTCTTCATTTGCCAAGTTCTGTCAATTTCACTTTCTAAACTAGCCATCAGATATGCCCACTTCTTTCCATTTCCAATGTCATCCCTTAGTACAAAGGGCCATCATTTCTCCCCCAAACTACTGCAATAACCTCCTAACTAGTCTGTTTGCATCCACTCCTGCTTCTTTCCCTACTGTAGTGAAAGTGATCCTATCATTCCCTATTTAAGAGACTTCAGTGGCTTCCTGCTGCTCCAAAGATAAACATCAACATATTTGACATGGCCTACAAGGCTATGCAGGGCCTCTGTCTGTCCAACCTTGTCTTATTATCACATTTCCGCCTCTTCTCTGTATACAGCCACACTGGGCTTTTTTCAGTTCACTGAACACATAATGCTCAGTCCCACTTTAAACACGCTGTTCCCTCTGCCTGGATTGCTCTTTACTCATCTCTTTGCATAGCTAATTTACAGTCTTCTTCAGATCTCAATTAAATTGCCATTCCTTCGTGGAAGACTTCCCTAATCCCTCCAACTAAACTCAATTAGTTACCCTCAAGTCAATCTCTCTTTTGTAGCACTTATCACAATTGTAATTTACTGGTATGTGCTTCAAGGCTTTGGGATGAGGTCCAGAGCACAGGTAGAAGGATTGACCTTGGACTAGGAGAAAGACATCTCTTCCACTGAGTTGGGAAGATGGGGCAGAGACACAAATGGATGCTTATGTTTGTAAGAAAGAAAGCTGAGGGAGTTCACATCTAACAGTCTTACCTGATACTAGTTCACTATTTGATGAACTACTGTCAATCTGGAGGTCATCAGGCACTGACTCCTATGTGAAATAAGAATTAAAGATACATCACAAATTATGAGATTGAACATTTTTATATTATTATATCACATTGATTTGGTTATTTTGAAAATGAAAAACTAATGTTAACTTTTTATAACAGTTTCACATGTATAATAAATTCTTTCAGCTTATTGATCACAGATATAATCTGATATTTAATATTAAATCTAAAAATAAATATTAAAATATAATATTGTGGACATATCTAGTGAGTCAACAATATACTAGTCAACTAACTACTGTGGGATAAACCAGAATTTCAAGATAAAGGTGAGCATTTTTCTGATCCCCTAGGTAGGAAAGGCTTTCTTCCCTCTAAATATGAAAGGAAAATAAATCAAAAGAAAAGATTGATAGATAAGTCTAAACACCAGAAATAAAATTAAAGGCAAACAAATATGAAAATGTTTGTTATATATGTGAATTATATATATATTCAATATATAATGAATAAGTATTTCACCAAAAAAAGAAACACAAATGGCCAATAAAATGAGGAAAAAAAAGTATCACCTTTACTAGCAAAGAAATGGAAAGTGAAACATGCCACCTTTCACCTATCAAATATCAAATATGTATATTTTTTAAGTTTCAGGTAAGATGGCAAACTGGCCAATTTGCCAATATGAATCAAAAATTTTAAACATGATCCAGCCTTTGACCCACTGCAAAGTATTTGTCTTAGGATAACAATTTGAGGTACACAAAAAACTTGTGTAGTAGGGTGTCCGCTGATATCTACAACAGCAAAACCTTGCAAACAATCTCAATCCTCCAACCACAGGAAAATAGTTACACAAATCTCAGGATATCTATCTATAAGACATAGCACTAGGCAGACACTAAAAATCATATTTTTGAAGAATATTTAATGTTAGAGGAATATACAATAATATAATTTGTAAAATTTTTAAAAAGCACAGAAAAAAGTAATGGAAAGAAATATACAAAAATCAGAAGAAACTGTTTAAACACTTTTTTCAAATAGGCTGAATCATCTACAAGGAACACTTAGCACTGTTAAAATCTAGGTAAAAGCCTTTTTAAAAAATGCCTTTTGCTGAAACTGCCCTCCCCCCAAAAAACATATTATAGAGGAGTATATAAGATAACACATTGGAACATGACTATCAACTTTAATGCTAATGTCAGATGAGTCACAGCAATTTTTAAAATCTGAGTTTCTCCAAACTACTATAGATCTTTAAAATATTATACAGAATTCATATTAAGTACAATAGATCAAGAAGTTACATAATATTCTAATGGTAATGAATCCTCTGTTTCTAGGTGTTAATGGAAAGTCAAATGAGAAAACATGAAAATGGCTTTAAAATGTGTAAGTGCTACCAAATGTAAGAGAGTTACTAAGAAACGTTTTATATCTGTCACACAGAAAATTAGCCAGTAACAGACGTTTCTCAAATTTTTGTCACAGGAAAAAAAAACAGAAATGCATGGCTATGAACCTACCAGAATCAGAAATTCAAGGCCCCGACTAAAGACACAGCATCGTTTATAAAAACACTAGAAAGTTATGTAGTCTCTATTTAACAAAGACCATATTATACTTTCACCTGGAGGTACATCAGGTACTGCTGGTCTCTACACTGTGTATCCAAGGACCATAGGAAAAACATACATACACTCAATGAAGCAATCTTCTCATCTCGTGGCTCTTCACTAGTGCTATTTTCTTGCAGGCTTTTCTCTCCTGTAACTCTTAACTGCGTGCTAACAAACAAACAACACAATTAGTTTGCACAGTCTGGACTCGGCTCTCCACGTCTCTGTTCACTGCTCACACTGTTCAGAATCTGAAAGGCTCTTTGGGGACATCATTAGGAAAAAGTAAGGACCAGAGTGGGTGAATTGTATCAATACCCAATTGAAGCTACAAATGATTTCTTGGAAGTTTTATGTCACTTGCTTTCAGGTAACTTGACAAGATTTCTTTTTTGTTTTTTAATAAATCTTTCTGAAGTCAAATTTCTAGATATATGTTCTCAGAAAAGCGAAATCGGAGTATTCTATCTATTTATTTTCTCCGTTGACTCTTATAATGAGAAGCTATTAGCAGAAAATTAGGAGTGAAGTTTTGAGAAGGAAGCCAGAAGTCATGGGGCTGTTACTCGTGGCTACGCACCTCGGCAGCCCAGAGCAGCTAGCCCCCTGCCCACTCCGCTCCGCTTTCTCCGCAATCTTCGGCAAACCATGCGCTTTGTCATTTCTTTTTAGGCCTGAGAGAGGGCGACACGTTTCAGGGCAAAAGCCCTGGAGGCCCGCCCGCCGGCCTCAGGGGTCCCTGGGGCCGAGGTGCAGCCACACCCGCCCTCCACGCTCCCCACTCGGCGGGGCTTACAGTGGGCAGCGAGCCTTCGGCCCGGACCTAGAGGGGGCTCCGCTAGGTCCAGTGTCGGGGTTAGGTTGAGTCTCTCGCCGGCCCGCTTCTTGCGGGTATAGACCCGTAGAGGCCACATTGCCACCCCACCCTCAGGCCTCAGGGGCCTCCTGGCCCTTGACAGCCTGTCTCTTCGCTTTCCTGAGGAACCGAGCTACAACCAGCGGGAGTCAACGTCCATGGGCGGCCTGAAGAGCAGCCTAGAAAACAAAGGCGGAGAAAACGAAAAAGGCCGTAGCGCCCACTTCGGCGCTGGAGTGGAGCTGCTCCCGCCTTTTTATCGCCGCCAAGCCCTGCGGTGGCTTCTGGGAAGACGGAGTAACATGGCGGCGGCATTTCCCGTCTGGAGGCACAGCGCTGGCGTACTTGCCGTGGGCCCAGTGGTTCCTGGGCACCTGGCACAGGCTCCTTCACCTCATGCTCAAGGGAAACTTATTGGAAAAAGCACTTTCCTCGTCCAGGAGGTTGCTCCTTGTTTTTCATTTTCTCGTTAGTCTGATGGGCCCAACATGTGCTACTGATGCCTCGGCCGCTCTCCTTATCAACACTGCAGTAAGGCCGTGGTAATGGAGTTTCAAGTCTCTGAGCACAGGGAGTCTAGCTGGGGGTCAGCCTGACTCAGTGCAGGAAGGTCAGAGACGAACGAAAGCACGTTAAAGCGACAAGGAGTATCCTCCTGAGCAATCAATTTCAGTTCTCGGTGCCACGAATTTAATGGGGGGGCCATGGTACTTGAGAGACTAACCAAGCATTCGAAGATCTTGACTTCCGGGAGGTTTGTTCTCAAGGACAAGAAGTGTCCCTTCGCCCCTGCCCAGGAGCCACCTCCTGGACATCTGGGCAGCGTTGTGGTCAAACTAGAGAATTCCACAGGGGCTCCTCAGTTGGTGCCCTGGGGCTCAGCTCTTTTGCTCTACCCAATTGGAGGGACATAAGAATGACCTCCCTTGGTAAGGGATTTAAAACATAATTAATATATAATTAATCATTTAATTTATTTATGTAATTAATCATTAAAACTTAACTTTGTAAAGAACAGAGGATAGACATTCTTACCGATTAGATATAATGCTTTGAGTCACTGAATCAATACTTTCTTAGCACCTTACTCTGTGTTAGGTGTTGTGGTAGATCCTGAGGATACAGAGGTGAATTAGAAGTGGTCCTTCAGTCAAGAATCTCACAATTTTGTTGTAGTATAAAGCAGTTATCATATTTCAACATCCTTTCTTTAGTCACATCCATAATATGCTGGCAGGCAGTCTCTAGATTACAAGGTAGGTCTCTAGGCTCCCTCTCTCCCTTTGGCGGCTGTTGTGAAAAAACTTGGGAGTTCTTAAATGACCTTTGGGAAGTCTGGGTCCTGGGATGTCCTTGGCCTAGAATTGGAAGAAACACTGAAGAAGGAAAACAGCTTAAAGCAAAAGCTGATCTGCCCTTTGGTGGTCCTATTCCCTAGAACTCTGTCTTACTATACTGAATTATATTCACTGAAGTGCCATTAAGTAAAGATTTATGGGAGTTAATGCACAGGGTTTCAAAACTGGAAATAACCTTTGGTATGATTTCTTGAGCCAAAAGGGTCCTTAGAGATGATCTACTTGCCCCCTCATTTTGCAGCAGAGGAAACCACAGCCTGGGGAGGCTCATTATGACAGATAGTTGGCATAGCTGGCATGGATCTCCTGCATTTGGCTAGTGTGCTTGTCATGCTCCCATTCCTCCTAACACATGGCTGGGAAGGGAATAGGAGGAGAAAGGAAAGGAACTTGAAGCCCTTGGTAGCAAGGTAGAGGAGACTTGGTCTGTTTAAAGCCTTACCTAGAGCCAGCCTGTAAAAGGGGAAGGAAATGTGTTCCCTACAAAAGGATAAGGTAGGGCAGAAACATCTCAACTCAGTCATCTATCTACCCCCTGCTGCATCTCCAAATACACAAATGCCAGTGTGAGCATTCGGCCATGAGTGTTAAATGGAACTTCTTCCATTCCCCTGTTGTACTGCTCCCATATCTAGACTCAGAATTCTGCAGTCACTGTTTCAGTTCAGTCATGTGATGGATTTGACTCGGTATGGAACAGTCATGGAGATGCTAACTTCCATGGGAAAACGAATTCCAAATTTCAGAGAGATTTCTGAAGAGGAAATCTTTTGGAAGCTTTCCAAAAGTTTTTGGAAAATGACCAGTTCATGGGTTTAGGATTCCTTGGAGCCCAGAAATCTTTCTGAACAATATTTTCTTATGGAGTGACCCACTGAGCAGCTTCATTTGTCATACCATCCATAGGCTTTAGGGTCCAACTGAAAACCAGTTTATTTTTGCTTAGTTGACAAGAGTGGAAAAAATCACAGTGATAGATGAAATGTACCTTCAGGTATTGCAGTCTTAATGATATGCAACATATGAAAAAGGGCCAAGGGGATTTTCATTCAATAGGCATTTCTTGAGCATCCACTGGGGCTACAACCTCAGGCAACTCACAGTCTGAGTAGAAGTGGGGCAGAGGGACAATCAACCAGTCAACCATGTGGGAAGCTTCTCAGAGAAAAGGATAGTTGAGCTAAGTTTTAAGAGATGAGTGGTAGGAATTAGACAGGGGAATTTAAGGAAAGGGCATTCTATGAAAAGAGGATCATATATGATACATGGAGGCACAGAAAAGCATGATGCTTTTAGGGTACTACAAAAAGTAGTTGGTATGATTGGAGCCAAGGCTCCATGGGGGAAGGGCATGAGAAGAGATGCTAGGCCTTGTGTGTTGAACCAGGGAGTCTGAACTTTATCCTGGAAACTATGGGATTTCATCAAAGGAATATTAAGCACGATAGTGGCATGACCAGATTTTCAATTTAGAAAGATCAACCTGACTAAAATGTGGATGGTGAAATTTGAGGATGCTGGAATAGAAACAGGAAGACTAATTAAGAATGCACAGTAATATTCCAGACGAGATGAGAGTGGCCCCAACTACACTAATAGCTGTGAGAATAGAGAGGAGTGGATAATAGCAAATATGTAGAGAAGGTAGAATCTGCATAACTTAGGCTTGGCAGAATGTACCATTCTAAGAAAGTGTACCTCTTAACCTGTACATGGGTAAAAGATGTTATGGAAATACTGTTTAAGGCCCATCATGATGGAAAATTTGAATACAGTTATTTGTTTTTTTAAAAGTATAAAAATGACTTAAATCCAGGACACTTTTGTTAATAGCAACCTGCAAAGCAAAAGAGAGCCTCTCTGGGGTCCCATAAGTCTTTAGAGTTTTAGAACCCTTACAGAGGATGTAGAGTATGCTGACTAGTGACATAGCATGATACCATATTTACCATAAGCACTATGATCAATGATTACAATATATATCAGAGGATTATGATATATAAATATATAAAATAGCAATTATAAGCAACTTTGAGAAACGAAAAATCTTTATTTTTTACAAAAGTTTTCATAAATGCATTTTATATTTGATATGCATGCTATTATAAGAAAGCAACTAAAAATATAATTACAGTTAAGATACTTTTATGCGTATTTAAAAAGTAATATTTTAATCTCCTCAATTTTTAAAAACTGAAAGTAGAATAAGCAGTTCTTCAAAAATATCCATTTCTCCCCCGTGCAATTGTTGCAATGACTTAACAAGGAAAATTAAGATAATTAGTCAAATGAATGTTTGTCACCTCACGAAAACCTTTTCAGTTTGGGACCAGGTTTAGAAATGCTTGTATTCCAGGGTTTTGTCTATTGCCTCTGGGTTATAACCATTCCAGTGTGCTAACTGAAGAGTTTCTCACTTAGGGCTTTGTCCTCACTTTAATGCTAATCCCATTCTTACTGTAGTTAATTATAGATTCACAGAAAGGACTGTGCAGCCTACTTGAGAGAAAATTCAGACTACCAGGATTGTTTTTTTCTTTTCATCTATATATTTCCTTAAAATAAAACAAGCAAGAAAATATAGCAACTTAGCTCAACATATAGTTATCAATTTTATGTATGATTATTTGTTCTTTTCTTTCCTGAGATATTGAGCAAGTTTGTAAGTAGTCTGTTTTCATACAAAAATATATTTTCCCATTCTTTACATTCATTTCGTAGTATTTTGTATTCTAAATAAATATATCACATTTGTGCTTTGTACATTTGGAAAATAAAGAATAATTCATTTTCCTTACTGCAGAAAAATAAAAGATTATTGGTTTTTGATGAGTAATACAATCAAATTAAGTGCTGGCTGACTTCAAGTTGCTAAAACATTATCTGACTATAAAAATTGCTATAGAAAGTTCTATTTTTCTCATGCTTGCAGTTTTATCTAAATTTAGAATGAAAGGTTGACTTGCTCATGTGAGAGAGACATGGTATGTTTATTCCTTGGACTTCTGAGTCTGTGAGTTCCTAATATGTGGCACTAGGCCTACATGCCACACCTTGTCAGAGTCTCCTCTCTCACCTGGAGGGGAATCACAATACAATATAAAGACGTCTTTTATGGCAAAGGAAAAAAATTGGCATATATTCTATTTTATAATATACACAACAAGATTAGTTTGTAAAATGTGAGAATTACTAACACATTTGAATGAAAAACAGATAAAAGGCCAAACATTTAAGAACATGTTTATGCTTAAGGAATTGATCTCTGTTATACCTCTAGACTTAAATCGTATCTGATGTCCACTATGAATGTGAACATCTTAAGTACATAGCCTTTTTCTTTATTGGTTAAAGAGAAATACAGACTTTTTCTCCCCAAAATAAAGTTGAGAAATCTGAAACAAGAAGGATTTTTCTGTCAACACATACTGTTTCATTTCTCCTTTATTAAAAAATTTAGTGGAATTAAACAGAAGAATAGATGAATATACATGCAATATATTTAGGGCCCACTGTTTACTTTTCTCAGCACATCTGCAATAACCTATTTTTTGACCCAAGTGTGATGATTTTCACACAGATAAGGAAGGCTAGTAGAAACATAAGATATTTAAAGTGAGAACAAGAAATCTTAAGTTGTCCATAATCAATCATATCTAACTACTATGAGGTATAAATAGAATCAAAATAAGTTTTAAATTATTTGCTTATATTACATTGTCCAAAATCCTTTTGGAAGCAAGCCAACTATGAAATTTTCGTTGAATAGAAGGACAATGGGAAACAGCTTCATTTTCTTCGAGATGTGAAGCTACTTGCCTTTAAAACAGTTTGAATATCCAATTCAGGTAATGATTTTCTCTTATAATTCGTCAAATATATATTAAATATAAAAAAGTAATGCTATGTAGATGTGACCTTGGACATTTTTAGTATGTTTATTCAGAAATGCCTTTAAAAAATAATGTGCGTAGAACTAGCTCATTTGTTAAAAGTCAAATTTATAAGTGCAAATAGTGAGTCTGCAGAGAAAATACACCAAAGGAATATGTAAAAGATTGGATAAATACATCAAATGAGCTGTGATCCACTTTTGCCAAGACTGAAATATAAATGCATCATCACTGATGCAGACTCATTGAGCAGGCCTGTGTGATTAAGCAGTTTCTATCCAATAGCATTTATTTACAGTTTGGATTTGCTCCAGGGGAAAGGAGCTTCTGAACTGTGAACACTGCCCCCATCTCTGCTTTTTGGAGTCCTGTCTCTACAGAAGAAGTTCCTTCTTCAGATACACAGTCTGTAGCTTGGAACTTAATTGCTGTCCAAGCTGGGCTTTAATTATATGAAAAAATTGGCATCCAGGTGTAAGAAGTGTCTAAATATAATGCAAGAGAGGAGGTTTTCATGGTTGAGCCTAGAAGCATTTAAAATTTTTATGAATGGAATTATGCCCTAAGGAGATATTTACCTATGATGGACTTAAAAAGTTTTCTAGAGGCATTTTGAAGAGGGTCTTCAAAATTATATTGTTGAAAAATTATTTCATTTGGAAATAACATCCCCACCTCCCCACATCCTGTCTTACTGAAAGAAAGTAAAATTGTTCAGAATTATAGCCACACTGGGTTTCCCAGGCATGGGATGGACATATTGAGAATGGAAGACTGGAAGAACCCAGCAAGGAACATTAGGTACATTAATTGCTGCCACCCTGAGAAATAATTCTGGGTTTCTTCCCCCAAGTCTTCCCCAAAGGTCCATTCATTGTAGAGTCAACAGACATCTTATAGAATTCATTGTGCTAAGAAGTCCATGAATATACACATACTATCCTTGAAGTAGTTTTACATTACACTTTTTTTTGTTCCTGAATATTTTAATGAGCGTAATAAATGAGAAAATGTATTGAAAGATCTTTGCAAAATGTTATATAAATATAACATTTGTTTTAAGAACATCTGATTTTGCATTTTTCATGAACAAAAATAAAAATTCAAGAGAAAACTTTTCACATCAATAAGGATTGTCATGTTTAAAGAATCTGAAGTTATGTAGAATGTGAGTTATCAAGTTTTGTTTTAGCATGATTCTATACACCTAGTTTTGATTTTTTAAGTCTGATTTAATTGTGATTTTGACAATCGGTTATTGAATGAGGTAGTCCACATTGCCTAGATATTTGCTGTACCTGGTTACTATTCAACAAATAATTAAGTACAATATATCAGTTATGTTTTCCTTTATGTTTAATAGGAGTTCTGTGAACACTGAGAATATATTACTTTTAGTGGTACACAGTTCTTAGGAAAAGTCTTGATTTTTACATTGCCATTTGCAATATTTTTAGCAGCTTGCTACAATATCATTTTAATAAAAATAAAGTGTACTCAGTGATGATA
Source organism: Tapirus indicus (assembly GCA_031878705.1). Lineage (NCBI taxonomy): Eukaryota > Metazoa > Chordata > Mammalia > Perissodactyla > Tapiridae > Tapirus > Tapirus indicus. The sequence goes on from CM062925.1 coordinate 49,086,040, forward strand.
GAGAAAATATTGTTATAGACCTCTTGGAACAGGAAAAGGCTCAGTCATAAAGTCACAAGCTTATTCATTTTCATTTGCATTACTCTGACTCATTATTTTCAAGAATAACTATAATATTGCTACACAGTCCATTGTACTGAGAAGAACTTCCCTTGAACTTCACATGGAGATTGAGTAAAGCTCTTCTATTTGTTTTCTGAAGTAATCTCTCAGCTCAGGTCTCTTAGCCTTTAGTGTTGGTGTCAGCAAGCCATTTTGAACTGAGAACATGTCAGAGTGGATATGAATGGCTTTAACCTAAAAACCAAATGCAGAATACATATTTATCAGGAACACAACACAGCATTTATAGCACACATGATAAAAGTAAACGGGCATAAAGGAATAGATATATTGATATAAAAATACTATGTGTATTTAAAAGTCAAAATTATGTTAATAACATTTCAGCCTATTTGATATGTCTGAAAATCACCTTTTTTCCTTTCCACTCCTTCATTTAGCCAGTCAACAGAAATGAATTGGTTGCTTACTCTGTGTCAAGCACTAAGGATACAAACAGGAATCATGAGTGCCCCTGCCATCAGGGAGTGCATGTTCGCATCCAGTAGAGCAGACACACTGGGCAGTTATTCGCATGGTCACCTAACTCAGTTATGGTAGGGGAGAGGGAGGAACAGTCAGGGAAGACTTCCCAAATCAGGTGAGTGTTAAAGAATGAATAACAGTTAACCAGCAAAGGAGGAGAGGTGGATGGAAAAGGGGATTCTAGGCAGAGGCAACTCCAAGAACAAAGCTATGGGAGTGAGAAATGGCAGTGTGAGAAAGGAAATACAAATGACTTCTTGTCATAGTTACATAAAGTAGGAGGTAAAGGGGGTGAGAGATGAAGCTGAAGTGGTAGATGGGACAGTTTACAGAGGAGCTCAAACTTTATGCTGAAGACAATAGGAAGGCACTGAAGGTTTTTATACAGGGCAATGACATGGCTGAATACACATTTTAGAAAGATCTTTCCAAGAAAAATTTGAAAATGATTTTTAAGAACATTAAGATTGGAAGCAGGAAAACCAATCAGAATGATCTGGCAAGTCCATGGGAGAGAAGATAAGGGTCTACCCGTAGGGCAGTGGCAGAGACAGAGACAAGTAAGCAGTTCTAAGAACGATTCAGAGATAAATGGGCAAGATGTAGTAAAGAGGGAGGCAGCCTCAAAGACTCTTAGGTTTCTGGCTTGGATGGCTGCATGGATAGTGGTGCTATTCATAGGAGGAACAAAGTCTGGGGAGGACATGATGAGGGCTATATTAAAAAAAAATGTTCTGCTATGGAATTTTATCACATCTATTAGAAGGAGGCATGGAGGGATCAGACTTAGTATTCACATTATCTATTTTCATGAAGCAGATACCAGGCCTCCTCATACAAAGTCTCTTTGCAAGGTTGAATGGAGAGCCAGAGAGATAGATGAACTAATCTAGGAGGGCCTGGATAGGTCCTTCCCACATGGGGCTCCAGCTGAAAGGGTCACTGTCAGTTCTATGAGAATTTTATGATCTGGGCTTGAGCTGAATCCTGGAGTGACACTGTCTCCAAGAAATTATGTCCCGACTAACAACTGGGTCTAAATTCAGTGATTTTGTTAAGATAATAGACCCATATCATTAAATAGCAAACAGGGTTATAATTGTGTATAGACTTTTTTGCTGAAATGTATATATATTAGATATATATAAAATACAATAGAATTGCTATAATATAGATTTTTAAAAATTAATTCAAAATATATGTGTTAAATATACATATACATTCATTTGTTGTTTTGCATAACTGATATTTATTGAGCAACTACTATGTGTCAGGAATTGTGTTAGGCACCAGGGATACAAAGAGTAACAAGACAGTCCCTGCCCACGTGGAGCATACAATCTACTAAGAGATGCTGCAGTATGTTACTGCTACTATAGGGATAAGCACAAGGATAAGAACAGAGAGGGCCACCTTTGTCAGACAGAGTCAGTTGCTTTCCCAGTGCCCACTCCATACTTCTTCCATGCTATTAGAACCTTGATTTGGTTTGGGGCCAAAACGGTCTATGCCAATCATGACAATCCTGTTTCCTGATTTTCCAGCTTTCCTTGCAACTAAGAGGTAGCCATGAGATCCATTTTTGGCTAGTGAGAAGGGTAAGTTTTTGCTTTCCTAATAAAAGGTTCAGACATAGCTATCTCTACCCACATTCCTTTTTTTTTTTTTTTGGTGAGGAAGATTGGCCCTAAGCTAACCTCTGTTGCCAATCTCCCTCTTTTTGCTTGAGGAAGATTGTCCCTGAGCTAACATCTGTGCCAATCTTCCTCTATTTTGTATGTGGGATGCCACCATAGCATGGCTTGATGAGCAGTGTGTAGGTCCGCGCCTGGGATCCAAACTCGCAAACCCCAGGCCACTGAAGTAGAACATGCGAACCTAACCACCACCCCAGTGGGCCGGCCCCTCTACCCACTCTCCTTTTTTCCTTCCTTGAATATGGACAATGTCCAAAGCTGTAGCAGCTACCTTGTGACCATTAGGTGATAAACTAACATACTAAGAATGGAGAGTGGAAAGACAGGCAGACCCTAGGTCTTTGAGGACCTGTACCTGCCTTGGACTGCATATCTTTGGACTTCTTATGTGAGAAAAAACACAAAACACACCCTATGTGTTTAAGACACTGTAGGTTTTCTGTTAGAGCTGAATGCATTTCTGATATAGCACCTAACCCAGGCTTGGGCAGGATTCATTGAAAACGGATGCCCATGTTGAACTCTGAAGGATAAGTAGGCTTTAGCCAGATGAAGATAGCAAGGGGAAGGGGCTGTGGCCATTATATGGCCTGAAGAGAGAAGGGTGCTTTAGGCAGAGGCTACATGTGCTACATCTAGGGCATTACAAGTATAGGCTGAAGCATACAGTACAAAAGAAGAAGAAAGAAATGGGACCAGAGAGATAGACTAGGGCCAAACTATGAAGGATGAATATGCCAAGGTAGGGAGTTTGGACATGATTCTTTAAACAATTTTTAAGCAGTGAGAGACAGAACTAGAATGGTTCTTCGGAAAGATTACTCTGTTAAGAATGGATTGAAGTAAGGTAAAAGTGGAAGCTGGAAGACTAGCCACGATGCAAGATTGATGGTGCTTTGGGCTATAAAGTTGGCTGTGGAGCTGGAAATAGATTTTAGGGGTAGAAAGGACAGGACTTACAATTGGTTTGGGTAAATGGTAAAGAAAGAGAGATAAGTGAACAAGGTTTCTGCTTGAGCAGAAAAACTGCAGAAGCAACAGAAAGATTCTTCGGAGGTGGGAAGATCAAGTATCCATGTTAAGTTTGAAATGCTTCTGAGACACCCAAGTGGTCTTTGAACATGGGATATATTAGTATTAGTATGTAGGACAGAGCTGCAGCATGGGCTTAAGACACAGAAGGAGTGATTTGAGAAGTAGAAAGGAACTGGAGTATGGGTTACAAAAGCCAGGAGAACAAGAGTGAGAGGTCACTGTGTCAGATACTACTGTCATATGAGAACTGTTAATAAAATCAATGGACACAATCAGGAAAAGACTTATTTCAAAAATCAGTGTGTGTACCACCTCAGAAAAATTGTAAAATTGTAAAATCTGAGGCATTCAGGCAACTTATATTTATCTTTCTGAATGAAAGGTCAATTCTGGCATAATAATTATTTAAATTTCTAAATTTTCAGCTCATCTGTATTCCCAACAGCATGTGGAGGACATTATATACTTGGGACAAGAGTCTATGTTCAGTACAGGGACTTGGGGTGAACACCTTTGAAAATCCAGCAGTGACAAGCAAAAGCTACAAACGGTACAGTAGAGGGAAGATGAATTTCATAGGAAGAGCTACATAATGCTATTTAGATGGTAAGTTGAACGTAAAACATTATGATCTTAGAAAGAAAGGACTACATCCACTAGCTAGCTGCAGCAAGCCTAAAGGGCTGACTGGGGCATCTGTAGTTCACTGTGGCTTTCTACAAAATAGTCTCTGTCTGAGGAGAGGAAATATTAACTACAGCCCTGCAGGAAGCCAAGCAGTATGGCACTCAGCTCACCTTTCAGCCCATTGGTGAGCAGATCAGACTGGCACCGCTGCCAGGCTGCCGGTCCCTCCTCCAGTCTGACCTACAGCCCTGGGTCTATTTAAATTCCTCCACGAAAATACCTATACAGACTACTGGAGTGACTAACAGTCTAGTCAGTAAGTGGAAAAAAAATGAGTCAAACCAGTTGTTTAACTAACACTGACCTTAACTGTGGGTCGCAAACCCATAGTTTTCTCAGAAGTGAACCAAAGATAAAACCAATTTTCATTTTCTATAAATAATGATATATTTTCTCATAAAACCAAACTGTCGAATTGTGAAAGAAAGGAATGAGAATTTTTATTTTCCTTTTATGCCCAACACACCATGAAATTTGTTTTCCAATTGTTAACAAGCAAGGTTTTTGTTGAGGAAAGAAGGAAGGAGATGCTTAATGTTAGCTTCCTTTCCTGAAACTACATTCTTGTCACAAAAAAGTGATTCTAGGGGGCTTTTTAAATTTAGAAACACAATAACATTTAAATATTGTATTGGAATAAAATACCTCAAAAGTCTCAATTTATACCAACTCATTAAAGCACAGAAGTTTTCATAATTTTGAAGAAACATAGTATTTTAAGTTTTTCAATGGTATTACTCAATGAAACACTTTAACACACAATATTGCTTGTAGATAACAAACAGAGTGAATAATTTAGGACAGAAGAGATAAAGTAAAACAAAATTTAAATTAGTAGGGAAATAATTCATTTCTGATTTAAAGGCAAATTGGTTAGGTAAGTATTCATTTCAATGACAAGAAATAACAATAAAATATTTTAGTGAGGGCTTCACTAGTCAGAATTTGAAAAAAGTCTATGAAGTGTCCAAGTTTACTTTGTACTGCCTATGCAAACTAATGAGGCATATAAATGTCAAGAAAATGGTTAAATCACAGTTAAGTATGCTCAAATACTTCCCAGGTACTTACATATTTTAATTATTGATACAGTTATTTTAAATGCTTCCTATCTACTCATTAAAATATATCTTCCAAAGATCTCCATAAATTATTAATAATTCTAGGAATTGTCTATTTCTGTAAATTAAATTACATTAAATTTTAATCTAATTCAAAGTTTAATTCAGATCAACCCAACCCAGTAAGTCTGAACTCCTAAAGCTTTTGTTGAATGAGTCCAGCCTTGGGCTTGGAGATTTATTTGTGTGTGTGTGGTTTTTTAAAAATTAGAGTTAATCCTTAATTGATTATTCAATTTTGAGGAAAAGGGAAAAGGACAAGCTGACACTGGATTATGGATTAACTTAAATAATTTATGTTGAGCTTTGGAACACAGCTGGAAGCACACACCCTCCCCAGGCACAAGGCCTGGTTTTTGCTCTCTGGTCAGCTGAGGGCACACACTGGCAGTGATGGGAAGAATGCCACAGACCAATAAAGAGGAAAAGGAGAACAGAGAAAATGACGAAGTGACAGCCTTGGCAATAAAACTCAGGCCTTTGGGATGCCACATGACTTCTCTGTATTTGAGGTTACCATGGTGAGGGCAGATTATTAGAGCAGAAACTCTGCTTAAGGCATGTGGAAAGTCAAGAATACATCTTCTCTCAGTAAAAGCTCCAATTAGAGCAATGGTTAACACTGGAAACTTAACCAAAGGTCCCTTTGAAGCATGATCTTAAGATTTGGTAGTCTTTTCTATGAAGAAGATGGTATGATTTTGCACATGCCCTGTGGAGCAATGCAGGTCATGCATCCCAACACCAGCAGGGGGCATGCAGGCCTTGGAAATGCACAAAGAAACTGGCTTAAGCAACTGCATCCCCAGCGCCTTTACTGCTAGCCATTCAGATCAACATCTAGGCCAGACCAGTCAGGTCTCGGACCACCCATTGGTGGCCCCTGCTCTACATGATCACATATGATCCAGTCACACAGCTCCTCTTAATGGAAGGGCAATGAAGTCAGTTCTAGCAAATTTAGAAATTTAAATAATTATTATGCCAGAATTGACCTTTCATTCAGAAAGATAAATATAAGTTGCCTGAATGCCTCAGATTTTACAATTTTTTAAATAAGAATGTATTTATCTAGGCCTTCTTTGTGCTAAAACATGCTGAGTGATGAGGGTAAAGCAGTGTTTCTCAAACTGGATTAATGTAAAGATCTATTTCAAAAGAAAAACAGTTTTCTCAGACCCTGAAGCTATGTTTAGATTTCTTCAGTTTGAAATTCAAGAAATTAAAGTCTTAATCTGTAGAAATGTTTTTTAATTGCAAATAATTGCTACAAGAGGTTTATATTTAAAACTGGTATAAAATGTGTTTAGGTTATCATCAAAATGAACATATAAAATTTAAAATTCTCATAAACCTGCAGATCTCTAATACCCTATTGGAGAAACAAAATTTTATGAAAAACATTTATATTAAATACAAGGAAATTGAAAAAATCAGTATATTTTTCTGCTTGAAGAATTTTTCTTTTTGAATTTTTGACTAAAGAGGATGTATAAATGATATATTTAAGTATGAACAAGTATGCTTATGAATTCAGTTACAATAAGAACCCCAAACTTGCAAGGACAAAAGTCTTACAGGACTGCTGTGTCCCCTCTCCCATTGTATTCTGTTTCCTCCCCTTTGTAGAGGGCATGCTGGGCTGACAGATCACTGGCCAGAGAAGCCCAGTCTTTCCAATGTCCTAGCAAGACAGCTTGCCTACTGCAGCCAAGAAGACAGTCCCCATAAAAATAAAAATAAGACAAGACTCTGGTCTTGAGTATTGCAGGCAGCTTGGAGACAGACTTTGTACACGTGATCTACTAGTGACAGCTAGGGTAATATTTCAGCTTTATGAACACTTCTGATTATGAGGACAACGAACACAGTCTCACTCTACATGTGACCTATTTTAGTTCAGGATGCAGGCTGTTGCAAATTCAGCTTGGAACAGGCCTTCAGGGGTCCGTCGGTACACAGCCTGCCTGCGGGCCAGGGCATGCAGGGTGGGGAATCTAGGTCAGAGTCACTGTGGGTTAATTTAATTTTCATCACTGCATAAAGGGCTGTAACAAGTATGGGAAGATAATAGTTACCTGTTCAAAAGAATAGAGTCCACTTTCTTTTCCCAACCTCACCATATCTTCCAAAATGGCCTTCTTCAGCTCCTGAATTGAACCATATAGGTAAAATTATAAGCCAAAAACACATTTTGAAATGGAGGTAGAGGAAACTATGAGTTTTGAGCAAAGTGCAATTGGTGATTGTGCTGACACATCCCCCTGCCCCCCAAATGGGGCTGACACTCCCTGGCAGCATGCCAATCATCACCTCTCATCAGGCAAGTTAAGTGCTGGGCATGGCCAAAGGAGGGACCATGAACAGGCTAAGGGACCACTCGATTCTTTTTAAGTGGCCCTCTGGTCAGCCTGGTGAGTCCTAGGGACCCTGTCACCCTCAGAAGAGCCCAAGGCCCAGTGGGAGTGCTAAGGTCCATGGCTGCTGCCGAGAATGGACCATGGATTGGAAGGAGCTGATGTTGAGCCAGAGCACAGAGATCCTCCTCCACAGGACCCTACATGTGCCATGAGAAGGTTTCTGGAAGGTGTGAGTGGCTAATGCTCTAAGTAGGAAAAATTGTGTTACTTTTTCAATTCTATGACTTCTCTCTAAGCCTAATAGATACGAAATCCACCTCACATTTGGAAAGAGCATGGTCAATGAGTCAGAAGACCTGTGTTCACATCTGACACTGCTGTTAACCAGTTGTGTGGCCTTGGGCAAATCACCTCCCTCTCTGGACTCTTCTCCAAGCTGTAAAATAACAGGGCTGGACAAGCTTTCTGTTATGTCTCCTAGCTCTAAAATTCAATAGTTTATCAAACTTTCTAAGAAGAAATATGAGTTCCTTCAACAACTACAAAAAAGATAAACCTCTGGCTTAGTATTCTCACCATCTATCAAATAATGTTAGAAATTTCCCTGCGTGTTCAAATTTCTCTGGTCTATTGTTTCTCTTTCCTTTCATTTTGCAGTATCATAAAAGGCCCAGCAACCTTGTAGGGAACAGCTCCAAGGTACTGACCTTATTTTTGCAGAGCTCTGCATATGTCCCTTCAATTCCTCTCTTCTGGGCCCAGAAGGGCATGACTTCAGGGTCAGGCACGACAATGCCCACCAAAAAGGCCTGCATTTCCCACCAAAGAAAAACACAGTCATAAATGACAAAGCTTTTTAAAGTGGTTATTTGTGGTCCAGCATTAAAAATAAATAATCTCTTGGTATTCTCAGACACCACTCTTTTCTAAAAATAAGTATATCCTTATGTTATGAAACATTTCTACTAATGTATCACACATTCTTGATTGTTTATTTTCTGATATATTCCCCTAACTTTGTAAAAAAAATTAATAACGAATAAGCTTAAGAAGATTAAGAATCAGTAAAGTTAGACCGATATGTACCTTTCATTCTCATGCCAATCTTAAGCACCTCTTTAGGATGCTAATCAAACAACTCTATGAACCAAAACACATATGTTTCTCAGGATTTCCAGACCATTTTGAAATTGTTTCACTAATATGGTCCTCATTCATGAAGAACTCTATTTCAACTTTTTTAAAGATTTTTTTCAAAAATCATTTAATAATATTTAATTATATAAGTCTGATGACAGCATAGACTATATTCACAGTGATCTTTCTGACTTCAAATCTAAATGATGTTGAAAAATATAAATTCTCTCCAGATAATTTAATCCTAATAAGTTATATTATCATCAGTACCATTATTTGCAATACTGTACCCATTTATCTGTAATGTTCATTTGCATATTTTAAAATCAAAACAGCAGAAACCCTGAATGTTGCATCTTATCTCAAAATTCCTCTTGGAAGTAGGTAGAGCACAAGTGAGAAGAATGGGAATGTTCATTACTACTACTTCAAGCAACTTATTTACCTAATTGCAATTTTCCAAACTATAAGCAATTAAGATTTCTCCCTTAAAAAGGAATTTTCTCTCACGATCTCATATGCAGGAGAATATCGGTGTCTGATTGGAAATTAATGTTTACCACTTTAATCAAATACTTAGGAAATTATTCCAAGATAACTCTAGTTTTTTCAGCAGGCCTAATATGCTTGGGAGGACTGAAGCACAGAGTCGTCACCTTTAAGCTGTCCCCATGGACGTAGACTTGTGCCACAGGCTCACTCCGGATGTAGATGTTCTCAATCTTCTCGGGTGCAACATATTCTCCCTGAGCAAGTTTAAATATGTGCTTTTTCCGATCAATAATTTTCAGAGTTCCTGCCTGTGGAGTTAGACAAACAGCTTCATAAAAAGATAGCATTCCCAAACCTGAACCCCTACTCCTTAGTGCCACAGCCCCTCACTCCTGCCCTGTCCCACCCTGCAGACCCCACTTGGACCTGCTCCTCCATCTGACATCTCTGCTCTTATGGACCCACTGTGTGGCTGGAGGGAGCCACTGTGCACCACAGGTTGTTGGCTCCCAAACTTTGCTGGGCCCTGAGTGCCTGCTGTCCTTTCCCCTCAGCATTTACCCCACACATGCCACCCTCCCACCCCTGCCACTCTCATGCCCAGAAACAGGTGTCCTCCTCCTCAGAAGGCCCACCTACCTTCCCATCAGGGCTCCCTTCTTGCCCAGGCCTTGCTCGACCTGTCCCTTTTCTCACCAGCATCTTCATATTTGTTCCTTAAATTATGATTAGGCCTCTCGCTCCAGCTACTGTCTCCACTCCCAAAGAGTGGTCTCTCTATCCCCCAGCATATAGAACAGCTCTGGCAGAGACCTCCAGTGACTCCTACCTGACAAGCTAGACGGCATTAGGAGTCCTCACCCCTCCAGGACCTCTATAGCAGGCAGGTCACTCCTTGGGCAGTGACTGCTTGTGTCCCTGGCCTCCAGGACCTCCACTCACCTCCCTGATCCCTTCGACCTTTTTGAGTTTCTAAGATGATTAGGTGGGTCTCTCTCCTTTGGCTCAACCCTTGAATGTTGCACTTTCCTCACCTCCACTGATAACACATCTTGAGGTAAATGCCATTTACCTCTTCCTTGGACACTCCCACATCTGTTTGAGCTTCCAGCCAGACCTCTTCACTGAGCTCCAGATCCAGAACCTAACTATCCTCAGAATCCTTCAGAAACCAGGCTGTTTGCCCTGTAGGATGCAACATGACCCCAAAGAAGCTCATCACTGTCCTCCTCAAGCCTGTCCCAGTCCCCAAATCCCAGATCTGGAGATGGCCTTGCCGTTTGCCTCTCCTGGGATTTCTGCAGTCAGACTCATCTGTCCTCAGTCATAAATCCCTCTCACATCCACCTCTTCCTCCCATCAAAATCACTTCCTGACTGGAAGTGCCTAAGAAGGGGTCTATATAAGTGAGGGGCCCTGAAGCCTAAACTTTCTTAACTGATGGGACAATCCACCCTCTGCCAGTGTCCAAGGCCCTGCTGCTTCTCCAGCCTCCCTTCTCCACATCTGTGGGCCCTCAGTTGGAACTGCTTGCCTCACACCTCGAGTGTCTCTCACTCAGCACATGCTATGACTCCTGCCCTGACTATCCTTCCCACTCTCTCCTCTCCCCTCGGAACATGACTCATATCCTGAGACTCGGATCCAGAAGGCGCCGGTCCTCCTCTGCCTCTCGCCAGGTGAGCGTGGCCCTTAGCTCATGTCCATCACATTGGGTTGAGAACTGTCTAAAGACACATCTCTCCCCTGAGAAGAGTCCCTGGCCCAGGACACACACTGGGGATACATCCTTGTCTGCTGCAGGAAAGAGGTTTCTCAAAGGGAAGCACAGAGATCCAAGCAGGGGCAAATCAGCTCGCCAGCCCAGAGGACCCCTGGAGGGCTCAACGTCATTCATACACCCAATAAACTCACCATCTCAGAATGTCCACTCAAAACCTTAGCAACTTCCCAGAGACAGGGAGAGGTCCCTGGGGCGGGCTGCTTCAGGTGAGGGATCTCGCTTTCAGTGTCGGAGTCTTTTTCTGGTCATAGCTTTCATCTAAGCATCTCCTATGGGCCAGACTTTGTGCTAAGTGCTTTATAGATATAGTCTCATTTATTCCTCACAACAATAACCATAGAGGTAAGCAATGTTATTGTCCCCATTTTACAAATGAGAGAATGAGGAACAATAACTGGTTGGGGGCCAGAGCCAAAGAATGCCACGTAGCCTTGCACTCTTATTCTACAAGTGAGTCAATATGGAGCCCTAGAGGGGTGAGGCTTTGCTCAAGGTCACAAGAGAAACTGCTGGCAGAGCTAGAGGAACTCAGGCATTCTCTCACCCAGCTCAAGCTTTTCCCACTGCTCAGTGCCACCTCTCAGCTGAGAGCCAGTGTCCGTGGGCTCCCAGGCCCTGCCTTTCTCAGCTCTCCCAGATCTATGAACCCCTGCTCCTACTCCACCCATCTGACTCCACAGCACTGTCAGATCTCTTTCTGGAAACCATTAAGGATAGGGAGTGGGTCTCAACTCCAGCTCTGCCCTCCCACAAAGATCCCTACCACCTTCATCAGGAATATGGAAGATGAAGCTTTGGGGACCAGGCAAAGAAGAACCTCCCAATCCCCAGAGATGAGATCTCTCTCCTGAATGACTCATTGTCAGGGAAGATACGGAGAAGACCCCTGCCTCAGGAGTGAATCAGATTATACCCCTCCCATTACCAAAATGTTTGGAGCTCCATGGTTCCAAACATACGCACCGGCAGCCATTTCCCAATGTCTCCAGTGTGAAGCCAGCCGTCGCTGTCCAGGGCCTCCTTTGTCCTGTCAGGATCTTTCAAGTAACCTTTGAACACGTTTGGTCCTCTCACACATATCTGTAGGGACAAACACCGGTTTCTCTCAGCCCACAGCATAAGGAATCCTGATGTAAGGCTGTCACCAGACATGTAGAATACTGTGTGCTATCCCTCAGGAAATCCACCGTGGAAATTGCAGTGATGGAAATACAGGACAGGAACAGCCACCAGCTGTATGAACTGTCTCCTGCCTTCTCTCAAGCAGCATCCTGTCCATCTTTCCTATCTGCCCTAGCCACACCAGGCCTCTCTCCACCATCTCTCCTTCTTCAGGAACCCCCTGGCCTTTGGCATATGCTGCTTTGTAACATTGGATGGGGTCTCATCAGATATTGATGGCTGGCTGGTTCTACCAAAGATGCTTGAGCCCCCTGCTTCATCACTAGGCAGTCAGCTCTCCTACCCACTCCCACAGAATGAACAAGTATAGGCCAGCTCTATCTATGCCATCTGTCCTATTTACAACTGGTCATGTTTCTGCTGGGACAGATACACAGTAGCAGGTTATGCCAGTTATGAGAAAAAATGGAGTTTTTAAAAAGTTTGGGAGCGAGCCGTGATGGCCTAGCAGTTAAAGTTTGGCGTGCTCTGCTTTGGCAGCCTGGGTTCGGTTCCTGGGCGTGGAACCACACCACTCGTCTGTCAGTAGCCATGCTATGGTGTCGGCTCACATAGAAGAACTAGAAGAATTTACAACTATACACAACATAGCATATATACAACTATGTACTGTGGCTTTGCAGGGGAAAAAGGAAGGAAAAGGAGGAAGATTGGCAACAGATATTAGCTTAGGGTGAATCTTCCCCTGCAAAAAAAAGAGAAAAGTTTGGGCATTCCAAATCTTGGTTTAGATCAGCCCAGTCCCCTGCCTTGGGGGTTGATTGACACATAAACAGGAGATGAAATGCTGCATTCAGTTGAGTCAAATCAATCAATAATTTAAGGTGACTTTACACATAGGGTAAAAGGAAAATAGTCCCATTTCCATTGGTTTTTTTTCTTTTGCTTACTACATGTAGCATCCACAGACATGAAGGGCTAAATGCTTAAGTTTACCTCTCCCTCTCCTTTGCAGGTCCAATAGTTCAGTTCCTCGACATCAACAAGCTTGATATGATTGCAGGGCAGAGGCGCCCCTACGTGCCCTAGAACACCAGAGTAACATGGCATTTGTCAGTGTTCAGATCAATTTCAGTAATGAAGATGCTCCATGCCATGTAAAACCCCCCAAGTGGTCAAAGTGGGGAATTGTGGATAGAAAGCAATATATCTTAAGATGGGCATCTGTCACAGGCAACTGCTGACAATAAAACAAAGTTCTGGAAAGGGGAGGCCAACCTCTGCTGGGCCTTTGTTTTACATCTGATTCTTAAGAGCTAAACAGGCACACCTGGCCCAGCACCAACTTGCACAGGGTCCATGGAGGGGCTCATACCCACACCAACCACAAAGGCAGGAGTTTTTATAATAGTCCCCATATTAAGACATTTTTCCCATTGTCAGATCACATGTCTTGGTTTGGAGATCATAAAATATAGTCATCATTGCTTTTCCTCCAGTCACCAGACTGTTGATTAACGTGCACAGAAACCATCTACAAATCTTATTAAAACATAGATTCTGATTCAGTAGGTCTGAGAAGAGGCCTTAGACTCTACATTTCTTATAGGCACCCAGGTGATGCTGAGGCTTCTGGTCCACACACTACACTTTGAGTAACAAAGGAATGAAAAACAAGGACAAGGTAACTTGCCCCTGAAAAATAAGACTTCAAATTTTCATGGTCTTACATACTCCAACCACAAAATTATATCTAAGTCATTTTCTAGTAATTTTTGTGGTTGTGACAGAATTCACTGGCAAGGTGGAGGATTTTTTAATCGGGTGCTGGCCAAGGTTCTGACAGAAAAATGAACCGTGTAAATGAAAAATGAGGCTGTGACTCTGGTTTCTCTTTTAAATGAGAGCCTGTCAAATCTTCTACAATATAGTACAAAGATATCTATCCTCTCATACTCAATGGCCTTTGCAAGTTTTTATGGTAAGGATGAATTAAAAAGGCAAAACCTCAAAAGTCTTACATAGGAAAATGCAGAGGATGACATAAGAGGGAAGAAACTGTCCAAAAGGAAGGGAATATGTGAGAATAATCAGTAAATATGATGGTGGCAATAAGAAAAAACTTAGTGAACCACGACCTCAAAAGACAGTCCTTGTAGTAGACTTGCCAGTGGTAGAGAGATGAAAGAATGTTACAAAATAGGCTTTATTCAGCTAGAGTTTAAAGAGATAAAACTCAGGGGAAAAAAGGCTTCCAAACTTGACTTGGCCAAACATGATTTCAATTTAGAATCCACCTATCACGTTTCTGCTGACTACCTCAAGGTGCTCTGAAAATAGTATTGCATTACTGAGCATATTTCTTTTGCATGCACATCATCCCAAGTTTTCAAGTTTGTAGCTGAGCAAACTTAAGCAGGAAGAGTGGCCCCGAGCTCACAGAGGAAGTTGGTCCTGAAGAATTCTTTTGCTGAATGGTTTTCAGATTCTTCCAGTGTCTGGTCTAAATTTGTGATGGACAATACATGGGCTACCCTCTATTTCCTCCTTGCCCTAAAAGATGAGTCTCTTCAGAAGGAGGGTGTAGATAGGAGCTGCTCCTTCCTGAGGTTGCCTTCTAGACATTAACATCACAGGAGACCACAGTTCCTAAAGGGTCTCAGAAATGGCCCTTTAAGAAATAGTGCTCTGGCCACTATGAATTTGCTTCTCCTTCCTAAATCATATCCAATTTGCAGCCTGCTTCTTTTATTTTAAAATGACTGTCAGCAAGGCTGTGTGCTATTAGGATCTATAAAATCCAATATACTGATTTTTACTGGTATTATAAGCATTTTTCCACTGGAGCTGTATTTCGTGATCTACTACTTTTTTTTTTAACATGACTTCTATTTATCTATAAAAGAAATAGAAAAATACAAAATAGTAGGAAAATACAAAAATATGTAACAAAGAGAACAATAGATCCATAGTGCCACAACCCAGACATAACCACCATCAGTGTTTTTCTTCTATTTCTGTTGCTTTTTTCCTAAGTGCCCAGGTAAATTTACTTTCCATGAAGAAGTTTTAGAGCCTGCTGTTTGAACCCAGCAGTGCCCTGTGAACCATTCCCACATCTCCAGCCCATCCTACCTGAGGTCCAGTCCCCAGGTGTGGTGAAGGTACATCCAGCTGTGCACTCAGTTTGGCCGTAACCTTCATAAACCTTCAAGCAAAACACGGAAACCACACTGCAGGCGTACACCCTCCCGCAGATGACTGGCTGCCCTTTTCATGCAGCTAACCTCCCATTGAGCGTCAGGCCACCCCATGCTGAGGATGGTGGGAGGGGAGGTGCCCTGGAGGTAGGTAATTCCAGGTGAAGCTGAACACAGACAACAGGTGTGGCTACTTTGCTATCTTTACCACAGACAGATAAGATTAGATAAGGTTATGTGGTTTGGGGTAAAGATTTATGACCTATTTTTGACCACTACCTCTATTTTTCACTTGGAGAATATGTATTAAAGACAAATATTTTAAAATCTAATATATGTTTTATTCTGTCTCTGTAAGATATTCCCCTCCAGAGCCCCATGTGCTTTCAGGAATACGCGATGTGGAGAGTCTGCCTTTAGGAGTGGTCAGGCCGTGTTGGTGTAGAATTAGAGGACAGTGTAAGAAGCGCAGGGCTTCTAAAGCATAAAAATTTAAGCATGCACATTTATGAAATAGATGTGCTTACTTTACTTAAAACCCATCAGTCACAACCATGTTACTATACCCTGCATATGTAGGAACTTAAATATTAACTGAATGGATAAATGTAAGGAATAGACTTTTTAGAGATAACAAAACCTACTGAACCAAATAAAAACACACAAATGGACTTTCATCTCCCTCTATTGTGCTCCTTTTCTGGGTTGGGAGATAGTTTGCAGGCTGGAGAATGCAGAGATGCTGTTACAGGTGTGGGACAGGTTCTCCAGCACGTTGATGGTTTGTCTGATTCTTTTTCCCAGAATGGATACACCTGGGCTTTCCAGAGTATCACAAGTTCATCCCGGCTTTCATTGACTCTGGGCTTTTTACATCCTCAGAGGAGGGAGCTTTTAATCCACTAAAATCTTGCCCCCAGGATCTTTTTCTTTACAGTAGATGGTATAATGTGTTTCCTGCCCTAACACACATCCAATTGCTCCCAGGGAAGGCCACATAATGGCAATACCTGGCACCCCAGAGCTGCCCGGAGGAATCCCAGGACTGTTGGTGATGCAGGGGCTGCTCCAGTAACAATCATCCGCACACACCCACCAAGACTGGCCTGTGGGAAAAGAGAAGAACCTGCTGAAGTTTGTGCTGCCAGAGTGGGCCTCTAGCCCATCTGGGCCTCATCCATTCAACATTCAGCAACTGCCCCCTACCTGGACCCTAGGATAGGGATCAGAGAGAAGGCCTGAGGCTGTGTAACACATGAACTAAGGAAGTCCCTTCTCTTTCCAAATGAATCATTCCAATCAGCTTTGCAACTCAACCCACAATATGGTCAAATCTTTTATGTCTTTTGAGATAAGTGCCATTAACCTGTGTGGTATTCTATAATTTTCATTCTCTCTTTCTTAAAATACATACCTATTCCCTCACTCTCCCATCATTTGCCAGCATCCAAAACAAGTACTTAGGACAAGTTCTTCCCACTTCCATCTTAACGGCATAGTCTTTTTTCGTCTATAAATCAATACTATGCTTTATTTACTATACACTGCAGAGGACAAAGAATTCTTTAAACACTTTGTTTCTGTAAGTTGAGCCAAGAGAGTTTAAATATTAATTTTCATAGCTAAAAATAGAATATTAAGAAAAAAATGAGTAATGCTACTAATTAACTACAATTTCCTTGAGTAATGCATAGCTTGAAAACATTAGTGGGGATACAGAAATGAGTAATTTATGACTGGCCTGGTTTGGGAGAGGTTAAAGGGATAGGAAACACAAAGGGAAAGGAAGATTCTTGGTCATCTGGCTAGAACCTAGAGCTTCTGGAAAGCCAGCATGGCCAGGGCTACGGGGAGGGGCAAGAGAAGCTTTAGGGCCCAGGAGCTCCTTGGTGGACCTGACCACTCAAGGGCAAAGTTGCCCAGATGCCTGTGGAGGTCAAGGAATCTACTTTTCAGGAGTCCTTCTTGCTGGCTGCCTTTTGGCAAATATAACACATCTCTAAAGAACAAAAATGAGTCCTTTAAGATTTCAATGGTAGCTTATGCTTTGATTTCATTAGCAAATGAGTTGTTATTTTATAAGATTACAGGCCACTGGGATGAACTGTAAGGTCACCCATTGGACACTTGGGTGTCACTCTACAATCACTTGTTCATTTTCTTACCTGAATCTTATTAAAGAAGAGTTCATCCCAGACACTGTCATTCCTGATGATTCCACTCCGGACCTCAGCCTGTTTACGCTTTGCTGCAAACTCCAGGAACCAGCGCTTTAATGGTGTGTCTGCTTGGCTGAAGATCTAAGGAACAGAAGTTGGAAACAGGTGTCGGGTCTGCATGTCCCACCTCTAGATATATCCCCCAGGAAGAAGGCCCAGACTGGCCAGCAGAGAACTCATGCTCTAATTTACCCCTGTAGGAAGTCACTGAATTCGTGACATCCAGCTAAAGGTTAACACTACCAAGGTCTGGGAATGTTGTGGGGATGGGTTTCCTGAAAAAAAAATCTCCCCAATCAGGGTTTTGGAGAATAGGAAGAAAATAACAGAAGGAAGGATGACAGGGAATAGAAGAGAAGAGGCAACTTCCAGGCCTGAGGGTGGAGGTGTGGAAACCCTGTCCATACAAGCAGATATGCAGCTCCTCAGCCTGGCCAGAGACTCCCTGCAGGGCTCACCTTGTCGTACATCCGGTTCAGCAGTCGTGGGACCACAGGGAAAATGGTGGGGCATAGAGCCTTCATGTCATCCGAGAGGAGGCGGATGTCTCCCTGGAAGAAGCCGACGCGCCCTCCGTGGCAGTAGACGACAGACTGGAAGGAAAGGACAAAAAGGGAGGAGTCCCTCAGGGAGGTCACTCTTGGCTGCAGTCCAGAGCTGTCCAAAGTTCTGCCCTACATGGAGGGCTCCCATGACCCCTTAACCCAACTCTGGATGATGCCATGGGACACTGAAGAATGCCTTCTGAGGTGGCAACCCCCCCCCCCCCCCCCCCCTTCACACTGAGTCCCACTCAGGCACAGAGAGAAGCAGCAGGAGACAGAGTGGAATCCTGAGCCTTTGAGAGATGCCAGAGCAGCTAGTCTCACTGGTGCCTGCCCCTCATCATCACTCCCAAACTCTGGACAGGGGCCTCCCTGGGGACTCAGGTCTCTGAGCTGTACTACACCCTATAAATGGGTCTGCTCCAGGTCTCAGAGAGTCTGTGGATTTTCCCAGGGACACCTCACCAACTCTGAAGGGTGTGCAGTACCCATGAGTACTGGAGATGCTGCTAATGCTGGCTCTGGGAGGCTAAGGGGGGGCCTGGCTGGTTGACAACAGGACTAAGAGTATGCCAGGGGCCTAATATATGCTCTTTTCTTTAATGCTTTTAGCAACCCTATAGGAGAGATAGTATTTCTAATCTTCATTTTATAGGTGAGGAATGCAAAGGTCAGAGAGGTAAAGGGACTTGCCCAGAGTCACAAAACTAGTTCACAGTAATTGCTGGCATCCTAATCCAGGTCTGGAAAGCATACCCTAATGTACCAGATCTCCCCCCAAGGCAAAATGGGAGAGGCTTAGAAGATCCAGTTTATTCACAGGCTGATCCCTTGAGTGACACACATGGAGAATTCTTTTGTCTCCACAACCTCATGTGGACCCCCCCATTCCCTCTGTGCCCCCACAGGGCCTGTCTCAGGGCCATTCATGATGCCAGTCCCATTGACAACCTAAGGGGCCATGACAGTTTGATTCCCCAATTTGTTTTCTTTTTTTAGGAGTTCATGAGTTATAGAAGTTATGGAATACAAGTGTTTGGCCATATATGGAGCCGTACATCCCAGAGCTAGAACAGTAAAGCACTTCTGCAAAGCTGCAATGCTCTGAGCAGATGTATCAGCTGAGGCCTCTCTCAGCTGAGGTGTGTCCATAGGTAAGACAGGGCCAGTCTGGTGTCTTCCCTGGAGCAACGCTCTCAGGAGGGACAGGCAGGGTGGCCGAGGTCCTCTGACCCCTATGGTACCTTCTGAGGACAGGACAGTTTACTGCTACTTCGTGTCACCAGTGACAAGTGACAGCCTGCTGGGGTTCTGGGTTCTGGTCACAGACTGTGCCTCCCCGGAGCAAGGGCCTTACCTGCACCATTCGCTCAAACATGTGTGCTAAAGGCAAATAGGAAACGTGCACATCCGCACGAGTGGGAGCCCACTGACTCTGTAAGAGAACAGAAGGAGCCCAGGCAAGGCCCAGTCAGTCAGGTGGGCGTCTTACCTGGATTACTCTCTCAAACATGTGAGCCAGAGGCAGGAAGGAGATGAGCACATCGTCCTGTCTCGGAAAGATCACTTTCTGCAGGTGCCGGGCATGGGAGACAGAAAGGAAAGAAAACACTGACAGGAAGACGACAAGAGAGTCATAAAACAATAAAGAGAAAATGGTCCTGGAGGGGCAAACAGGAAGAGGGGGAAGGGAAATGGGGAGGTGGGTGGGGGGACAGAGAGAGAGATGAGATAAAAGAGAGAAAAAAATGAGAGAAAGAGAGAGTGAGAGGAAGAAAGAAAAGAGAGAGACAGAGAGACAGGTGGCGTAGGAAGCGGAGTGTTAGGTCGCAGCGCCAGTGGGTCTAGGTTATCTGCAGAAGCAAAGAGCCAAATGAAGCACACATAAACCAGCAGAGCCCAGCTCCGCAAGGAAGTCTCCTCTCGGGAGGCCTGCACCTCACTGCAGTCAGTCCGCTGGGATTCAGAGGGTCTCGGATTGTCAGCACTTCTAGTCCTTCTTACAGAGAAAGGGACCCAGAGAACCCTAAATCTACACCAACTGCTAAGGTATGAGCCCCAGACAGAGTCGGGGGCAAGACCAAGTCCCAGATAGCTGAACCAGGCCTCACAAGCCATGGCTGAGAGGCAGGCCTACTGCACCCCTCCAGCCCACGTCTCACAGATGGGACTTCAGGGCAGGGGCTGCTTTGGCCAGGGAGGCCTGCACAAGGCCTGGGCTCAGGGACAGGAGAGGCCATGCCTTCGGGATCTCTCCTTTGCTGGACTTCCCTGCTCTCAGCCTTTCTGCAGAGGTCTTCATTCATTCTCCTGGGCTGGCTTTTGGACATGTTTGGACAAGCCCTGGGAATCTGGCTCAGGGCTCCTGACCTGGGCTCACCAACAGTCTTCCACTGTTTTCTACCAAAATATATAACTGTTTGGGGCATATGCTCCATAATGCCATCTGGCATGAATGTAGATAGTGACTTTCTCCACAGTGGAGAAAACGCCTAACTTACACGAGAAGGTACATGCCTGTCTCCTTAAGGAAACTGTAGGACATTCGGATACTCACCACTTGTGGGAAAAGGTCCTTCTTTCTTAGCTGGTTATAAAATGCTAACATGCTTTTGTCAGGTCAAGATATCAAGCTTTTTTGATTTCTGATTTACCTTTTTAAGTACAGCCTCATAAATTAGCAGTTGCTGCTGTTTCTCAGACTCTAGTAGTCCTTAAAGACAAAATGACTGAATTAAACCCTGACCTACTTGAAAAATAAGTTACTAAGGATTACTTTCTAAATAAAGGTACACACGAAACCACAGGTTATCTCAATTTTTGAAGTCAAAAATGAAAAACAGGTTTACATGTTTTTCTTTCTGGCATCTTAGCACTCAGAAATCAACTGAATACTTTTCAGGTATGGATCATTTCAGTGTTGGGGGTTAAAAGTGTCTGTAAAAACGGAGTTGCTTTAATGAGAACGGAAACTCCTGCCTGTGAAAGGTAACTCAGATTATATCAGAAAAACAAAAAGAAAACAAACACTAAAAGCCTGTGAGGCCTGAGAGTGTCCTCAAGAGACACCTTCATTAGTGAGTCTACTTTATTCACCTCTGTCACTTTCAGAAAGCCTGAGAAATCAGCCACCACGTTCCCATGGGTGAGCATTGCCCCTTTTGGGTTCCCTGAAAAGAGAAAGCAAGAAGGCAAATTAGTTGGAAGCTCAAGGGCCACTCCTTGAGAACAGTGCCCGCATCGGCAGTCCCAGACACCCAGGGCTGTCCAGCCAAGCCTCTGGCAGGACCTTCATCCTGTAGGCATTCAAAGCCCACCATGAGGGTCCCAGCATCTTGGGACCAGAAGGCAGGTGACACAGCTGAACAGGTGGGGTGCCTTGAGGCCTGAGGGGTTGGCTACTTGTGGCCTGCCCTTTACCCTCTCCTGCCTTCCTCAGGGAGCACAGGACCCCAGGGCCCCCAGTATCCTCGCATACACCCAGTACCCTATGCTGTTCTCTGGGCCTGAGCAGGTTTAGCTTCCAGAATCTAGCAGCCAACTCTGCTGCCAGAGGACTTCCTTGCTGCGTATGGCACCAGGGAAGGCCCCAGTCTCAGGCAGCGGGGGAGGTACAGAGGGTTGAAGCAGCCCCTCCTGCCTGTTCATTGGCAGAGATGGGACACAGATGATGTTGCTTTGTTTTCGCACGACCTTTCACTACTACCTGTGAGGAAGCCTGGAGCTGCTAGGACGACTCAGAGGCCAGAGGTCAGGTGGAGAGGGAGGCCAGCTTGGCCACTATTTCATGTCAGGGTGGATGCAACACTGCTGCTGCTGGGCAGATCTGACTGGGCTCAAATCCTGACCTTGCCTCTCACAGCTAGCACAACATGGGCAAGCCATTTCTCCTCTCTCACTTTCCTTACCTATAAAATAGGGACAATGATACCAACCTCACAGGGCTTCTGTATGGTCTAAGGATATAATCCACGTACAAAAGATGTTAAATTAGAAGTTTCCACTGAGGCAGCAGATACAATAGCTGTGAAACTCCAAAAGCAAGAGGCCAGACCACATGCAGAATTTATCCAGGAAATATCAAATAAACCAATATGTTAACTTTGCAACCCTCACCCAGAAAGAGGTAATAAAAGGGCTGAGTAGAGATTAAGACAGTATTGTACTAAATGCCACCAAACTGTTCACTTTAAAATGGTTAATTTTAGGTGTCAGCCTGGTGGTGCAGCAGTTAAGTGCGCGCGTTCCACTTCAGTGGCCCAGGGTTGGCCAGTTCAGATCCTGGGCACAGACTTACTCACCGCTCATCAAGCCATGCTGAGGCAGTGTCCCACATAGAAGAACTAGAAGGACCTACAAGTAAGATATGCAACCGTGTACTGGGGGCTTTGGGGAGAAAAAAAAGAGGAGGCCTGGCAACAGATGTTAGTTCAGGGTCAATCTTCCTCAAAAAAAAAAAAGGTTAATTTTATGCTATGTGAATTTCACCTCACTAAGAGAGAGAGAGATTGAGAATTTGTGAGAAGGATTTCTTTGGAGAGAGCTACATCGAGTTCTATAGCCCATCAAAAGGGAAAGAATGAGGGGGCCTCTCCCCAACCCCAGTCTGAAACTCAAGCTAACCTAGACCCTAATGGGATTGCTTCAGAGCCTGATTGTGTTCCCTGCAGCTAGGGGACCCAATGAGAAAGGTAAACAAGCCTGTAGCTGCCCCAAAATAATAAATCCCAGGGACTGGATATGGAGTCTGCACAAGGAACATCAGTCTGAGGCAGTGGTGGTGGGAATGGTGGGTTAAAAAGGAATCTTGCCCACAAGGCCAGTTTGCCAGGGCAAAGGGACCCGCCCCCTCCTGCCATTGGGGGAAGCTATAAAGTACATAGCAGATGCAGAAGCTGAAGTGGGGTAGGGAGCAGACAACCAAAGGAAGGGCTTGGCCTGAATCAAGAGAAATTCTGAAAGTGTCCATGAAACCAAGAGTGTTTTAAATGTTTGCCCCAAATCATCTCCCAACTTTCCTTTCCCACTTACTTATTCACCCTCCCCAATTCCACCTGGTGGGAGAGGGTAAAAACCTTCATTAGCAGGCTGGAGGAGGAGGAGAAACAACAGAGGAAGAGAGGAAAGGCAGACCACATCTTCCCCCGCAAGCCTGAAGCCAGCCCAAGCTGGGGAGGAGAGAAGGCGCAATGAGGCAGACTGACTAGTATTTTGGACTGACACTTGTAACTCTGAATTAAGACTGTGTTTGTGACTTACAATAACCATGGGAGTTTTTATTACCTGAAAGTGACCAGAAAAGACATGAGATGCCTAACGTTTTATGCCGGGGCAGAAAAAAGAACTACCCCCACTGAGCAAGTTTTAAGGAACAGATGGAGACAAAAATAAAGTTGCTCTCATAACTATATCCCATGAGGCCTCTTTGCTCAACTTACTGGTAACCCATTTGTCAGAGACAAGAGCATCAGTAATGGCCCCATCTCTGCCTGAGCAAGATGTGTGGTGGGTGGGGTTTTGATACATGATCTGGCACTTACACCCATATTGCAAATCACAGAGGTGATTTTGCGGACACAGAGGTTACAGGATTTTAAAAGTTACATTTTCTATTTTTTTTTTTTTTTTTTTTGTGGGGAAGACCAGCCCTGAGCTAACATCTGTTCCAATCCTCCCCTTTTTGCTGAGGAAGACTGGCCCTGGGCTAACATCCGTGCCCATCTTCCTCTACTTTATATGGGACGCCGCCTCGGCATGGCTGACAGGCAGTGCGTGGGCGGGCGCCCAGGATCCGAACCCGCGAACCCCGGGCTGCCAAGCGCGGACTAAACTGCTGCGCCACCGGGCGGCCCCTAAAAGTTACATTTTCTAATAGGTAGATGTAAAAATATCTTCCTTTTGAAAAGAAGATCCATGGAATCTCTTTTACCTCTGCTGGTCCTTCCTTCATCCCAGCATCTTTTCTCAAACCCAGGCCCATATTAAGAAATTTCCGAGTTGTCTCCTAGATACAAATCTTACAGAGTCCCTGGGCAAACAAATTATTCTGAGAGCATCACCTGGAAATTTTCACCTGTGGATTCTCAAGTTTTGGAATTTTCTAAGGAACATCCCCAAAATACTACGCATGAAATAAAAACCATCACAAAACATGGTCTTGTGCTACAGAGCTTTAGATCTGCTAGACTGGCCGACTTGCTCATGCCTAATACAACCTCAGGGTGGATGGTTTGAGAATCTCAAGAGAAAGTTGTCTTCACTGATGAAAAGTTTCTAAAGCCTCCATTCAGTTAAGGCCCAAACACAGAACAACAGTAGTTATTCAATTCTGCTTAGTTAGACAAGCCCTGTTCCTCTGCAACATGATAAGAAAAGTTTACACCTTTTAGAAACAAATGTTTTCTTGTGTATATGAATGAAATTTTATAAACTTCTAAGTTAAAGAATTTTTAAATATTCCCAGAAAGGTTCAAATTATTTCCTCAAGTCATGTCTAGATGTGGTCCCAAAGGATAAAGGAGAAGTGAATGTTGACAACAAATCCTGGGAGAAGACGGCAAGGTCCAAGTTGGGAGGTGAGAGACAAGCCTTTGGAAAGGTTCTGCTTGCTTCTCTGGTTCATGACAAGCACTTACCTCTGGCATCATTTCTTTTAAACATGATATGGAAAATTTTCCAAGTTGCTCACATGGAGGAACAGGCAAAGCATTCCTAGCTAGATCTACGTGCAATGTTGTGGAATTGACATTTCCTCTGGTTCTCTCCTTTTCTGGTGCCACATCAGTGGGAAGTGCTCCCACCCAGGCCCCCACCTCTCAGCAGTATGAGACCTACTGTCCATTTCCCACCTTCTACGCATAAGTTGGCCATCCTTGCATTTCACTTTCTTTCCAGCTGCTGAAGGAAAAAAACTCTCCTAGTTTCAGGTTCTGCAACTGGCATTTTGGCTTCAGCTGGTGTTCAGGGGTGGGCCACCCATGGCTGATATGCAGAAAGGAATTTCACTGGGTGAAAATCTGCCCTGGATGAACGTTGACTCCAAGTGAGAGCAGCTGTGGAGTGAAGCTGAGCTTGAGGCCTCTCCTGCAGGAGTGGGAGTGGACGTTCGGAGCAGTGCTGGGCCCTCTGGCTGGGGGCTCCCCTGGCTGCTTGTTTCTACTTGCACACAGTCAAAGGTGGGTTACAAAAGACACTGGTGACACAAGTGTTCTGGAAGTTTTATAACGCAGATAGAGTGTTCATCTTCCTGCTAAAGGCTCATAAGTCTTCTTTAGGATTGAGTCTTACTTTCGTCAACCCCACATCCAACAATTTTTAAAAAATCAGACTTGAGGGCTAGTAGGAATACAAATAATAACTATAACAGCAGCCAATTACTGAACACCCACTAATGGGGGCACTGTGATAGGCATTTCATACATAGTAGCTCAGCTATTTCTTGAAACAACCCTGTGATACAGGTATTAGATACATTCACTTAATATCCAAGGAAACTGAGGCTCAAGAGAGGTTAAGAAATTCTCCTAAAGCCACACAGCAGGAGTGCTGAGATGTAGTTTTATGCCTATGATCACACAAGCCTTGAACCGAATGGTGCAAAATGAATAGGTCAAGGTTAGCATTTTCCCCAGACAGCCCACCTCTGAGTAGCCACAGCTGTAGGGCTGATGGGCATGTACCTGCTCAGCTAAATGACTGCAGATGACTGGGCTTTCCTGGGCACCCTCAATTGGAATAGAAGAGATGCCCCCATTCCAGTGGCCTCCACATCCTCCTCAGCCTCCCAGCCCCACTGCTACTGCTAAGAACTGACCTGGCCAGCTCGCTCATGCTGAGACCCTTGCATAGGACACCAGACATGTGACCCTCCCCAGCCTACCTTCCTTCTCATCCCTCCCTCCCAAGCTGGACTCTGGTGTCCCTCACTTCAGCCACTCTCCTGACAAGTGCTTCAGCTTCCTCTAGAGCACTGCACTCTGATAACCCCACCAAGCCAATCCAATTGCCCCCCTTTTCCACTCCTCCCACACTGTGACCCCTGAGGCTCATGGCCTCCAGTCCAGAGGGTTTATCTTCACAGAAACTGTCACACTGTGCCCCCTTAGACTCTGGCCTACTCATGACTCCTCTTACTCTCAGGCCAGGACCCTGACGCCTCCTCCACAGAGGAGGGCTCCCCACATCTTCCTGGCCTCCCAGAAGCCTCTCCTCCTCCCTTCTTCCCCCTAGTGGGGCATATCTCTTTCCCGGTACTTAGAAGCCTCCTCTCTCCTCCAATCCAAACCAAAGCTTTGGGGGCCTTGCTCCACTGAGCACCACCTCCCTCTCCTCTATCTTTAGTGGCTCCTTCTCAACTATAAGAAACACTTTCAGGTATTTCCAGGAAAACAACAAAAACTCCACCCTCCCTCAACCCCATGGCCTCCGCCAGCTGCCTCTCTTGCTCTCTGTCATTTCTTCACAGCTGATCTTTTTTTTTAATGAACTATCTTTTGCAGCATAACATACATATGGAAAAGTGTCCAAATAAGTGTACAGCTCAATAGATTTTTTTTTCAAAGTGAATTTACCTGTGCAATCAGCACCCAGATGAAGAAATAGAACATCACCAGCATTCCAGAGTCCCTTTTAAAACCATAGAATAGGGGTGGCTTGGTGGTGTAGTGGTGAAGTTCACATGCTCCACTTTGGCAGCCCGGGGTTCATGGGTTCAGATCCCGGGGGGCAGACCTACACACCACTCATCAAGCCATCCTGTGGTGGCATCCCACATACAAAACAGAGGTAGAAGGGCAAAGATGTCACATCAGGGACAATCTTCCTCAAGCAAACAGAGGAAGATTGGCAACAGATGTTCACTCAGGGCCAATCTCCCTCAACAAAAAACATAAAAAATAAAACCATAGAATAGTTTATTGTGTTTTGCAATTTTATATAAAAGAAATCATACAGTCTTTTGTGCCTGGTTTCTTTCACACAACATTGAAGTATAATATATTGTAGGCACACCATTCTATTGCTGACAGGCATTTGAGTTGTTTCCAGATTTTGACTATTCAAATAGTATTGCTATAAACATTAAGGAGCATGCCTTTTGGTGTCATGGCCAAGCTTCTTGAAAGAATTGTCCACACTTGCTGAACTGACATCCTCGCCTCCCATTCACTCCTCAGTCCACCACAATCAGCTTCTGCTTCCAGTCCCCACCCCGCGTTTAGCCTTTGCCAAGAGCACCAGCAGCTGTTCTGCAGTGGCATCCTATGGGTATAACATAGCCACCAGACAATGCTGACAGATTCTATTCTCCTCGACCCTCTCTGGCAGTTCCTGCTCAGCCTCCATTTGACACTCCTACCCCTATCATTCCTCTCCTGCCAATGTTCCCAGGTCCTGTTCCCAGACATCTCTTTTCTTCACTCACCTCTCCCTCAAAGCACCATTTTCTTTTCTGTCACCAGTGCTCTGCACATGCTGTTCCCTCTGCTGAGAACGTCCTTCCCTCTCTTCTCCTTAAGCTGCCAATCCTACAGGACTCTGCTTAGATTGACATCCTCTGGGAATCCTTTCTGTCCTGTTGTTCTGACCTCTCGGTGGCCAAGTACTCCGTGCACCCTGGGATGCAGACCCTTGAGGCAGTGACTGCATTGTATTGAACTGCCTGATGACATAAGCTGTGAGCTCATGAAGGCAGGACTGTGTCTTGTCCATCCCTGTGTCCTCAGCCCCCAGCACTAGGTCTGATGCATAGTAGGTGCTCAATAAATGAGCTAAATGAATGAATCTACATAAATTAGAAAAAGAATGCTAAAAACACATAGGCTGAAAAGGATATGTTTTAAAAGACCACCGTATTTTCTTCTTTGGGAAGAGAAGGTACATGAACTCATAAGGGAGCATCTTAATTGTCATTCATGGGGCCCAATTTCCCAAATTGGACTATGTTACAACCACAAATTATCTTTTTCTGGATGAGGTTCAGATTCTAGTTTAGCTAATAGTTATTGTGAAATGAACAATCAACCACATACCCACCTATTAGCCATCCCTGAGTACAGACAAACTTCAAGTTCTCACCTCCTCCTGGGCCTTCTTAGCCTGACCAGGGGCTCTGAAGCACTGGCTTATTCTGGAAATCTCCACAGATGTTCCCATCACATGCCAAGAAGAAAATATTCCCAGAATGATTCTACCAGAATCATAAGCCAAATGCAGCTTCAGATCCTATTTTCCATCTTTCCCTACTGATAGAACATGGCTCTTGATGAAGCTGGGAGCCAGGACACTCAGCATGGAAGGGAAGCTGTATCTGGGGCCGATGGTGAGGATACACATGGCTTTGACAAGATGTGTTTGATGTGTTTGACAAGAGGCTGACTACCAGAGGAATAGCACAGGTCTAGCCTAACACCAAGGAAATCCAAGTGTGTAGCCAGGCAAGGTGACACCTGGCAAGAGGCCTGCTCACTCCCCCAGCTCTGCCCTGGCACCAGCCACACTTCTGGAGTATGAAGCTTGGGCACTAAATCACAATCTGTTTCCCAGGCTCCATACATCCTGCTTCCAGAGCTTGGGCAGGATGGCTCAGCTTTCAACTGTGATTCCATAGTCTGGAAAAGCACTGGACATGAGGCCTGTCCTCTCCAGCTGGGCAACAGCACATTTCTGCATCATGAAATTCTTTTCCAGATACAGGGTCAGCATCTGTGACCAAGTGGCCCATTAAAAGCCTGAGGGTACTCTTGGACAGCAAGTGTCCAGAGCTAAAGACCACAGTAGTGACCTGCTCCCCAACTCAGGGTAGAGGGACATGTCACCAAAATTTCATGTTGTGAAACTCATGACAAAAGGTAACATCAACCTGAAGGGCATTTTTGAATTCTAGGATGGCAGCTCCTGAGTGAGGGCTGTATTATTTCTTTTCTGATAGGGTTTATCAGAGTATGACGGAAATCCTCAAACTCACTTGAGTTAATGGCAAAAATCCATCTTAATTCACTAGAGCCATGTTTACCATGATCCGCTCACATGTATAGTCCTTCCTGGCTAGTCAAGCATCTGCCAAATGCCTTAGAGGCTGCGTCTGTGGAAGGCATGCGAAGCCCCAGTTCACTGCCCATCAAGAGCTATCTTCAAGGTGGGCCAGTCCTTAGTCTGGAAAAGGAAGGCTGGAAACTTCTTTCCCATTCAGGGCAAAGGCAAGTGACTTTTCAAGTCATCAGAAGAGATGGAGAGGCAGCAATGGGAAGAGCACTGGGCTGGGAGTTGGGAGAGCAGGGCACAGTCTTCTGCTTCCACTTGCTGGTGGTATCCCCTTGGACAGTGCCCATGCCTGCTTGCCTCACAGTCTGTGCCGAGGCTCCCATGACACAGTGAGAAGGTGAACAGGGCACTGCAGACTGTGAAGTGCTGTGCCTGTGGCCATGGTCCTCACGTGTATTCTGCCTCCCCTAGGAAGCCTTCCTTGGCTGTTCCTGCCAATGCTGATGCATGTGCGCCTCGGGCATGGAATCAGCACCAGGCATGGAATCATTTCTGCTTGTTCTCTTCCTGACAGCCTAGCCCATGGCACACCAGCCCCAGCCTGCAGAGCATCTGCGCTGCCCTGTCACACTCCATCCCATCTCCTACCTGGCATCCTTAACCAACCTTGCTACAGACGAGAAATCTGAGACAGTGGTGGTAGAGAGGTTAAGTGACTGGCTTGTAGCCCCCCAGCAAGCGCTAGAGGTGGGACTCAAATCCAGGCTCTCAGACACCAAACCCCACACTCCTTCCCCAGTTCCTGACACAAAGGCCAGGCAGGGACAGAAAGCAGAGGGGTGAGAGTGACTTTTCAGAGAGGAATGACATGACCCAGCTGCCCAGTCCACCTCTGGCCCCAGCTCCAGAAAGTAGCAAGCCCCTAGTCTGAATTTCCCAGTCCACACTGTCCATCTGCATCCAGCCACCCTATGCTGCCTTGTTCTAGGCACTGGGAGCACCAGGAGGGACCCAACGTCTGGAGCCAGGCAAAGAATAAAGCTCAGCCCACCCCACAGAGGGCACCAGAGACCCCTGCAGTCACCTCGCCAAGGTTGCCAGGGAAGGGTGCAGGTGGCCCTTGTAGGTGATCTGGGTGCTTCTGCTTACCTGTTGTGCCGCTCGTGAAACACACAATGGATAGGTCACTGGGCTTTGGGGGCTGCACAGGTGAGAATAGGCATGCGTTAAAGAGACCCGGTGTGGCCAGCCAGGCCCCAAGATCCCTGGGCCCCTCCACCAGCAAGCCCCTCTATGCACTCCCCCAGTGTGTGTGCACTGTATATGGGTGTGGGTATGTGTCAGCACATGTGCATGTCCCTGTGTGCTGCAGTCAGCAAGGTGGGCAGGCAAGTCCCCAGGAAAGGGGAAAAGAAGCTGAGGAAACCTAAGGGGCAGGGACATCAATCTGTCCCACCATCCTCACACCTGGTCCTCCTGCCTCCCCCACTGGAGTCTGAGTTGAATTCTAGATGGGATTGAGCTGCAGTGGCCACATCTAGGCCTCCACCAAAGACCTCACCTTTCTAGTGGATGTGACCCAGTTCCCTCCTTCTTTCCCACTTTCTCTCAAATGTCTGGCGTTAGGCTGGGGAACAGAATGTGTAGCCCAGGAACTGAGCTGCCCACTGTGTCACCAAGATTACTGTGTATCAGGCGCTTGCCCTGGCACTGAGCACATAGTCCTCAAGTTACCGGGAAGAGCCCACCACATCCGCTTGCATGTAAAAGATGGTTTCCCAGAAGAGGTGACATGAGTTGAGATCGAAAGACAAGCAAGATCTCTCCAGGTTAAGTGAGGATGGGCATTTTGGGAGAGGAATCAGCCCGGGTACAGGCAGAGGCACTAGAGACAAGGGCATGCTGAGGGATCAAAGAGCAGTTCTTTAAGGCTGGGGCACAGTGTGTGGGAGGTGGGCACATACCAGAGACTGCCCATGAAGGGCCCTAGGAAGCAGGGATGTGACTGCTCAGGCCTGTGTATGAGAAAGCCATGGGGGTGGTGAGGGGAGTGGGAAGGGCTGAGCTGGAGGGAGGGTTGGAGGCAAGAAGTCCTGTTAGAAAGCTGAAAACCCCCCACATGTCCCCCCCCCCCGAGGGGGCAGTGACCCTCACTGGTGACTTAATCCCAGGCAGTATCACTTGGGGATGTCACACAGAAAGGTTCACAAAGCAAAGGTGAACAAAGACAGCAAATGCCACAAGGCCACTTGGCCCCGGGGTCCACTTCTGGTTCTGTCCATCCCACCCTCTGGAAAGTTCACTACATTCAAAGAGAAAAAATAAGATTTCCCAGAGAAAAAGTTATGGAGAAAGAAGGGTGGCCAGGATTGGCTGCCGCTTTTTCTCCCTCCCAAACATCTGACTCCTATTCCAGGTCCTCTCCAGGTCCAAGTGACACAGAAATCCTGGGCGCCTCGAGTGGGCATTTCCTGAATTGCTCATTGACATGAGTATGCTGTTCTGCCTCTCTACCCAGCCCCTGTGCACAGGGAGGGGGTCTGCGAGGACAGGCCCTGCATGCCACCTTGCTCAATAAAGACCTGCTGGCAGATGAGCTTACCACAGGAACATGATGATTCCGTTGGCCACAGTCCTGGAAGAGGAAAATACTGTTTTTAAATGTTCAAAAGTTCTCATCAATCAAAATAAATTCAGCACAATATACCTGCTCCTTTGCCAAGCCCAGAGTTCAGGATTCCCTGCCCAGATATGGCTCATGTGGAGATACCACCCCAGTGGCCTCTCCTCAGATATACATCCAGGCCTAGGCCACCCCATACATTACAGGTGGGGGCCTGAGGCCCTGGGAGAGGCTAGGCACTGTGCACATGTACAGTGGGGGAGACGGCTTGAGGTGCCTTTGGCACACCTGGACACATGCTCAGGACAGAGTGGCTGGGCAGCCTAGGCTTCCTGATAAGTGATCAGGGTTGGAGAGGCAATGAGGATTGCTACTGTAGGTATGGCCCTAAAGCCTTGGGGGGCGGTGCAAGTGCACAGGCATATGGGTACAGTTAGGAGCAGACAGGGAGGCAGGAGGAGAACTGGAGGGGCCTAGATCCAGTAAGGCATAGTGGGGCTCAGTTGCTACCAAGCAGGGCCTGAGGCCTTAGAGGCCAGGCTGTTCTGTGCCACTCCAGCAGGCCACAAACTGCCACCAACCTGACGTCTCTGGGGAGACCATGCCCAGAAAAATCGGTTCTGCTGGCTGTTGGGGGTCTGGAATTTGCACAAACCTCTCCAAGACTCCGGGACCTCACGTCTCCAGTCCCCAGGCTCAGATAGGCTGATAGCTATCGGGAAATGAGGAGGCTCCAAAGGCTATGTGAGTAGCTCTGGGGCAGGTTGGCACCACCATCTACCTCTTGGTGCCTATGTCATTAACTGTGGAGCCAACTGAGCCTGTCACCTAGAGGATGCCTGTGGGCACCAACCCCACCACCCATCACCAGCCCTTGTGAAGCCTGCCCTGTCTTAACTCTGACACATCCTGACGGCCCAAGACATCCATCCTAGGGCATGAGAAGGGCAGATAACCAGCAGCTCTGGCTCAGTGGCCAACCAGCTGTGGCCCAGCAAATAGCCCAGAAGCAGATCCTCACCTCCACAGTCTGCATGGACTTAATGACCACCCCACACTCCTGCCCTCTGTCTTTCAGAGCTTCCTCAAATGGTTCCATGAGGATGATCAGCTTGAGCCCTGGAGTCTCCTTCCTCTCCACGTGCTCTAGCAGAAGCACAGCCTTCTGAGGTTTATCCACGATCACGGTGCTGATGTCAGCTGCAGGGACCATCAAGGAGAGTCAGGCTGTGCAGGCACAGGCTGTGACTGTGGGCAGCATGTGCCAGGCAACAGAACCATGGGCTAGGTGTGCCAAATCTTATGTGCAAATAAATACATAAGACAGGCCATGTGAGCCATGTGTTGTGTACAGAGGAAAGTGCATGGAACCTCGGTAGAGCCAAGGGCAGAAGGCCAGGGAGTCTCCTGGAGCAGATTTGAAGCACTTCTTTGTTCCAGGCTCAGCTCCCATAATCCCAGGTCTGCTTGAGATATTTACCACCCCAAGCATCTGCCCCAAGCTGCAGTGAACTGCAGAGAGTTGGCAGCCTGTGTAGGGGCTGGTGCAGAGGCTCCTTCTTGGCAGCCAGGCCCTGTGGTAGGAGTCATTAGGTGAAGTCCAGCTGGGGACAGCTGGACTCAGGCCAAAGTGGAAGCCCCTAGCATTCTCTGAGCATGGAAGCAAAGTGTCAGACAATCAGCATAACCTGAGAAGTGGGGGCCCGGGGGCTGGCTGCCAGTGGCAGGATGCAGTGGTGGGCTCACCTGTGTTGATGATGTAGCGGATAGCCCCAGGGCCCAGGGTGTCATAGAGCGGGACCACCACCATAGAATACGTGTAGCAGGCCAGCTCTGCAATGATCCACTGTGAAGACACAGGGGTTAGGGGTGGGAGGAGCACAGAGCAGATAAGAGGGCTATACTGCCCCTAGGTCCAGGCAACCAAGGTCCTGTGCCAAGAGGACTCTGTTCTGGCACTCTGTACATGGCAAGGAATCCATGAGACTAACCAGTCGTACCTGTTCACTCACAGCCTTCTAGACCACATTTGCCCCAGGGAATTCTGGGACCCTAAACAGCCCCAAGCCCACTTTCAGGGCTTGCATAGGCTTCTTTCCTCCCCATGCCTCAGGGAGCAGCTGTTTGTGGGGCTGGGTGGGGTGTGGATGGAGCTTGGCTGGGATATCCACTCCTGATTAGGGGCAAAGCCAAGGGAGTGGGGAGTGGCATGGACCAAGAACCCCCATTTTACCTCTTCTCCCAGGCCTTACAAACAGTGGGAGCAGGGCTGTTCTGTGGTACCCAACCCCTACTCCACTGATACCTCCAAAACCAGTCAAGGCAGATACTCACCTCTGGCCGATTTTGGGCAAAAACGCCGATAAACTGATCTGTACATGCTTTACAATTGTGCTGGAGAAGTCCGGACCCTAGAAATTCAGCCCTGTCGGCCACCTGCACACAGACATAAGGAAGTGATGGGAAAGCAAGAACTCTTCAGCAGGAGCAGGAGACCCCCAGGTGGGATTCCTACAGGTCTGAGAGACCTCCCCAACTCCCTACCCAGGTATGCTGGAAGCCCTGCAAGGTTGCTGTCAGGAGTTTGGCATAGAGACCAGGCAAGGAGAAAATGACCCTCTAAGACCCAGCAGGGTGCCCACAAGCCCCCGAAGTGCTAGGTCTGTGTGGGCAGACTGGGCGGGGCCTGTCCTCTATCACTCACCTCCTGGTAGGACAGCCACTGATAAGGCTGCTTGGGCTTCCTGAAGCCAAGACAGGGTCCATTCCCTGCAGAGAGATAAGCAGGTCTTGCACCAGGGAGGAGGGCAGGGTGGGGGAACTACCTGTACCTGCCCGTTAGACACCTGGATATACATTCTTTACTGTGGGGTGGTCCATGGACCAAGTGAACTGCCCTCCAGCTGCCTGTCTAACCTGCTGAAGCCCAAGAAGACCTAAAGTACACAAGCATGGCATCTCCCCGGGGATCAGGAAGGCCCAGGAATGGAGACTGATACAGTGCCAGTTCCCACCATGACCTGTGTGATTAGCCCCAAGAGGACACGGAGACCTGAAGGCTACTGGGCAGAGGTGGTAGGTTGCCTCTTTGTGATCACCTCCCTTTGCCCCATACCCTAGGTCACCTAGGTATCTCAGAGGCTCAGGTTCAGAACCATACCAGCCAGTGGCCTGGCAGCTGGAGGCTCACCAGTGGCTGCCAATGGGAGCTACAGAATATGGGCTAAGGGAGGGCTTCAGGTCAGGCAGTCCTACAGGCTGGAACAGAGTTGAGGTCAGCCCTTTGGCCACATAATGCAGCTACTTCTCTGATCGGGTGGGAGGAGGGCCAAGAGTGGCTTCTCTCCTCTGAACCTGGCACCACTTACCTACCATGCCCCTGGTACCATGCTGCCCCACCCACCGTTGCATTTGCTCAACTCCTGCCACAGCCCCTCCACACCCCCACTGCCCCTCTCACCTGAGATGCTAAGCCCACGGCAGAACACCTGGTACATGGTCCTGGCGTCATCGTAGTAGTGGGTGAGCAGCTGAGGACCATCCCTAATCACGGATCGCCGGGCCCCACCACTGTCCTATGAGCCAAGCACAGGCCAGAGAAGTTGGCTGAGGCAGGCAGCGGGGTCAGGAGAGGGTACCAGCATGCACCAGGCTGTACACAGCCTGGATGCACACCCAGGCCACACAGGTGGGGCCAGAACATGCTCTGTCTTCATGCACACACATGGTCTATACACACCTGGAGTGTACACACACAACTTCTACACATGTTCATATACCCGTAGCTTGTATACACTTGACCTGCATGCATCAACACTCAAACATAATTGGCTCACGCACACAGGCCCAGGATACTGGTCTCCCATACATGCACACAGCACCAACACACCAGGTCAGCATACATAAAATGTCCAGAATTTCAGTTACTGTTCATACACACCTATGGTTCACTCATACAACAGAGTGGGAAGTGTTGGCTGGAGTCAGGCTACCACCTGGCATCAGGATCAACCTAACCTGCCAATGTGTCCCCCATCCCACCATCTGCTGCCGCTATTCCTCTAGTTAAGAATCATTTGGGTGCCAGTCATCATTCACATAATAGTGTGAATTAGTCTGAAGACTGGCTGAAGGTCCTGTCCCAGGAACATACCTGCCCTGCCACGGTCACCCTTCTACAGCACAAACTGGTCCTGTCTCTCCCTACTACTGAAAACCCAAAATAAATCCATGCTGCCCACCCCGAGGGTCCTTGCCCAGTTCATGGTGCTTTGTCGTTGCTAGCCTCTCCAGGTGAGCTGTAATTATAAGCTTACCAAAAACTAGTCTTAGTGCTTTCTCTACATCATCTCACCAAATCCTTACCACAACCCTAGGAAGCAGGTACTCTTTCTATTAACAACTTGGCAGTTGAGGAAATTGAGGCTCAGAGTTAAGAAACTGACAAGGACCATACGGCTAGTAAAAGCTCAGCCAGCCTTCAAACCCAGGGCTGCTGGTCACCAAAGGTCATTCTGGTCACCATTCTGCTAGCCCATCTGCAGCCTCTCTCCACCACCCAGGCACCCCACACAAATCACCATTTCCTAAACCCACCAGGTACATTGTCACCTACCTGCACCTTTGCACACATCATTCCTTCTGCTGGAAAAATGCCCTGAAGATCCTGGCCCTATCTCGACCTCTCCTACAAGGCAAAACTCTGCCACACTTACAATCACCCAGATGTACCATCAAGAGCAAAAAGCAAGATGCTGAGCTGTGTACGCAGCAGGATACCAATAAAAAGGGGGGGCAGATATCTACATATTTGCTCACAGACAATCGTTAACACAGTTCTCTGGGAAGGACCGGAAGGCAAGGGGAAGAAGGTGGAAGCTTTTCAGTATACGTCCTTTTGAACTGTGTGAATATATTATCTATTCAAAATGAATAAAGTTTAGAAAAAAGGCGAAATAAATTCCATAAGCTTAATCGAGAAAAAAATTTCACTGGTCCTTCTAGACTTAGCCTGGAATCCCCTTGTTCAGGCTGGGCCACTGTACCTTCTTCCCCTTGGTGGCTCTATCTACGAGTCCATGTGCTCTGGGAGGGCAGGGCCCTGGGGTGGGCTCAGTTCTGAGTCCCAGTTCCAGACCAGGGGTGGGCACAGGGAGGCATTGGGAGGGAATTTACCTGGCAGCCCCTTGAGAACCTGCTTAGGCCTCCTACAGAGGCACCAGTGAGCCAAGCCAAGAAGCAGGCAAACTAGAGGTCCAGTGTAAGGCCAAGATCAGACTCTGCCCAGCGTTTACTTCCTGGGAAGAGCAGACAGAGTACCTGGTAGGAGATCCTGCCCAAGGCCACTTACTGGCTGGCTACCAGGGAAACAGATTCTCTGGGCCATGTGAGGTCAAATAAGCCACAAGTTTAGCTTCTACCTTCAAGATGTCTGTCCTCTGCACACTCCTTTCCACAGCCCAGCTGCTTCCACCCTGCTCACCTCTACTTCCTCTGACTGCATCAGGAGGTTGCACGGTGGTTGCAAGGCTTTTGGCCGGTGAGTGAACCAGTAGGCGAGGATGGCGGCCAGTGCACCCATACTCACAAGGGTGGTGGCCGAGAGGCTGCGGAAAAACTGGCCCAAGTCACCCAGCTCGGGCAGCCTCAACATCTTCAGGATCTCCTGTGTCTGCATCTTCTCAAGAAGCAAGAGGATGAACTCTGCAAGAAACAAGAGGAGGGTGAGGAAGGAGACATGATGGTAGGCTAGGGAGGAGTCCTGGGTCTGTCCTCCCACCTGTCTTGGATCACAGGAGATACAATGACCTTGACCAAGCCCTGGCCAAATACACTGAAGGGCAGGACATGGGCTAGTTGAGGTGTATAGTCTTCTGGTGCAACACAGCATATCCCGGAAGCTGGCTCCCTGGAAGTGCCTTTCCCAGTGACAGGCCAGAACACTTAGCAGTCACACGTGACAGAGAGATCCGGCCCAGTTTTCCTGAGAACCATATGCTCAGGCCCTGGGCCACGGCTGACAGCTGCTTCCATATCTTCCAGGGGCCAGGGCATGCTCTGACAATGCCTCCTGAGCCCCAGAGCCTGGATGCTCTGCCTCTCCTATGTGGTCATAGCATTTGCCTATCTTTGCTCTTGGGGTGTGGAGAGGACAGAGGGACAGCAGAATGCCAAGTACAGTGCCCAAAATGAGTGGGGGTGAAGGGAGGCAGACTCTTCCCACTCCACCTCAAACCTCCCAGCCCCAGGTCCTGACCCTGAGAGACAGAGAAGGGAAAGGGGGCAGAGCTCACACACCAGCCCTGAGAGACACCTCCAGCCCTCATGATGTGATGGCAATGAACTATCTGATAAGGGCCCAGTGAGAGACACAGAGCAGGGTTCTCCCAGGCCCACATCCTGGTCCACCATGGGCTCTCCTTGAAGAAAAGTTGGAGCCAAAGGCCTGCCAGGGCCAGAGGTGATGCTGGGGCCAACTTTCTGAGGGATAGCAGAGTTCCCAAGAGTAGCTGGAGTGGGGTCCAGGCACTGCTGCCCTGGCTCCAGACTGCTGACCACTGTGCACTGTGGCTCTGCACCACCACAGACCAAGCACCAAAAGGCACAACCAGCCCCACCACCAACTGGGCCCTGTGCTGTTCTTTCTGGCATCCCATCAGCTAACGTCCAGAGGAAAAGAGAGGTGGCAGAGGGGAGCAGGTTTTAAATTGGTGGGAAGGAAAAGGAACCAAGGCTCAGAGAGAAAGGGCTCAGAAAAGTACTCTGCGCACTCCTAGGGATAATCACCACCTCCTGTGATATCACGTATGGTAGTCAGGGTACCATGCTTGCCCACTGCAGTCCAAGTGGACACAGTGGGCGTATCAGGAGGACACAGAGGATGTCCTGGAGTGGGCACTGGGAGTGTTTCTGTAAGAAGCATTGTGACTGACTTGGTTCAAAGACAGCAGACCCCAGGGGCTACCATGTCCTCCTGCTGGCCACTGAGTGAAACAGTGTTGGTAGGGCAAGCATATGGCCAGCTGGGCTCAGGGATCTGCACTTTGCCCAGGACTGAGGAAGGTGGCGAGGGCAGGCCAGGCATTGGATGCTTTGATTCCCTTTGGGGCCTCCTTGATGTCACTACCCAGTAGGACCTGAGGCTAGAAGCACCACATGACACCTATAGGTCTGCCAGCCTAATGAGGGCTGGGTGGGCTCCAGGCTGCCATGTGCCATTCACAGGCACCCTCCTCACCGGCCTTTGACTTTTGGAAGCATGGCTGTGGTTTCCCTTCTTGGGAAACAATGAGAAACCCAACAGCAGCCACTCTGCAGCCATGGGATATGAGCCAAACAGCAAATGCTTGACCCCTGAGAGAGGAGAGATCTGCTGAAATCCCAATAAATGCTATATGTGCTACATTGTAACATCACCGCACTGGAGATGAGGTCAGTGATGTGCCAAGTCATTGCTGAGAAAGCAAGCAAAGCTCCTTGGTTGAAATCCCTTCTCCTTCACTTATAAGCTACACAAGGTTGAGTATAACCCACCCCTCTGGACCTCTGCTTCCCCATCTTTAAAATGGGACAGTGTCACTCAGGCATGTACTCATACTGTGTCTAGCACAGTTAGGGGCATGCCAGGACTAAAGAGATGGCTAAGGGGTCTGCTTAGGAGGCTCTGCAAGGAGGCTGCTCAGCCCAGGCAGGTGCAAACACTGGGCAGAGGTGGCTGGGCCCAGTCACTGTGGCCCCACAGGAGTTTATGCTCTACAGATGGCAGGACAGGCTGTCTGAGTCCTGGGAACACTCATCAACTACCCACAGGCTATGGGTACTCCCTGGGGAGCAGAGAAAGTGAGCCCCCAGCCAGCCAGATCATTCACACTGAGTTCCTGAGCTGGAAACCCAGTTTTACTGGCAGCCTCCTTGAGCTGGATCAGTTCTGAGGCCATCCCACAGGAACAAACCACTCCTGGCATATCGATCAAATTAAGGTCTGCATCAACAAAGCAGAGGC
Source organism: Tapirus indicus (assembly GCA_031878705.1). Classification (NCBI taxonomy): domain Eukaryota; kingdom Metazoa; phylum Chordata; class Mammalia; order Perissodactyla; family Tapiridae; genus Tapirus; species Tapirus indicus. The sequence goes on from CM062925.1 coordinate 49,125,631, forward strand.
CCAGCTATGGACCCCAGTGAATTCAACAAGGAAAACCACTCTAAGGAGGACCCTGGACAGGCAGCCAGATGGCTTCCTTGGGACATTTACTTCCCTAAGCTGCAGATGGGGACCCCAAGTCATAGATTACTTCCCTAAGCTGCAGATGGGGACCCCAGACAGCCCCATTACATAAATGACTCACTACATAGTGGAAAATCCAGATATGCCCAGCAGCTCTTGGGGTAGGCTCTGAGCTGACTGACTTTTCCTCTGACTCAATGGGCTGAGAAGCTAGGGCCTAAGAATCTCCTGCCCAGCCCCTAAGAGTTCAGGTATATGGTCCCAAAAGTTTTAGAAAGAACCCTGGAAGAATACCTCACTACCACCAGTCACTGGTCCTTGGTAGTTGTGCACTGGTCCTAGGCTGCAGCAGAAAGTGGGCATTTGCTGCAATGCTGGGGTTTTCACAGAGCACAGCCCAGAGCAGCCAAGCCATCTATCCACTCTTCCATCCACCCACCCATTCACCTAGCAGACCCTCACACTCTGCTCTCATCTAGCTCAGTGTTGGGCACTGGGACAAGCCAGATGAGGGCATGCCCTCAGTCCCATGGGGGAGACATGTGAGGGAGTAGGCAGTGCTGTGCAGTGTGGTTTGGGCTGTGATCATGCATGGGAGCCAGAGGAGATGTCCAACTCAGGTAGGGAGAGTCAGGACAGGCTTCTGGCAGGAAGTGGCATTGATAAGAGTGAAGGATAAAGAGGAAAGTACCCAAGCAAAGGGAAGCAAACCTACAAAGGCTGGTGCTGAGAGAGACAATGTAGCACTTAATGAACTGAACATTCTACTCAGGAAATAAAGTTTTGAGCCCATGAAATCTTGTACAAGGGTCAATGCCACCAGTTTGTGAGGCTGGCCTCCCAGATGTGCTAAGGTTTCAGTAGTCACCAAAGTATCACAGTCCACAAGAGAGGGAAGAACAGAACCTTGTCTAAACTTCCTGAATTCCTGGTGCCTGGGAAGCCCTTGCCTACACACTGCACCATCTGATCCTCCAACAGCCCTATGTACTTGTTATAAGGTGGGAACACAGAGACTCCACTGAAGAAGTTACTTGCCATTTACAGGTACACAGTGAGCTAGTGGGGGAGCCAGGACCCAAGCCCCAGATGACAGGCTCCCAAACCATTCCTTGTGTTGTATCACCACCCCACCTCCTGCCAACACTGGATCAAGTATACTCACAACCCATGCTCTCCTTTGGAGTGGTGCTGAACCCACAGAAAACCAGCTCCAGACCTGCTCAGAGGAGCCCAGGCCCAGGTTCCAGTGGGTGGAGGGCAGCACAAGGCCACCAGGGCCTGTAAGTGGGGATCAGTCAGGCAGGCCAGTCACTTGTCCTCCACCATGCACACACTACAGGTGGGCTCCCTTCTGGCCTCACACCCAGAACTTGCCATCTTCTCCTGGCTGGGTCCTTCTTCTCTAGGAAGTCCACTCATCTAGGACAATGGAGGGTGGTGGGAAAAGGGCTTGGCTTCCCCCTCCTCCTCAGGCTCCTACTTACGTGCCCACCCCTAAGGAGGAATCTGAAGTCACTACAGCTACTCTGACCCTGAGGCTGGGACTGCACCCCTCCCTGGCTGGGCAGTGCCCAGAGGGTGTCATTCTTCCAGGCTCACCCGCCTTCTCAGACAGAGTCAGGGATGCTTGCATTTACCCTGAGATTCCCTTCAGACCTGGGAGCCACTGCAGGGCAGAGCTGCGAATTCAGGTCCTCTGAAGACGGAGGCCTCAGAGCCAGCCTGCATCACCAAATCCTTGGCATGGGGCAGGGAAGAGCCTAGGTCTGGAGCCTGGTCTCATCTCATTAGTTCACAGGGCCTTGGCCTCCTCTGACCTCTATTCCCTCTCTGTCAACCTAGGGTGGGGCTCAGTGGTCCCTGGGTCCCCAGCCATGGCTGCTTCCTTCCATGCCCCAGGAGGCTCCCCTGGTTGCAGCAGCGTGGGGCAAGCAGGGCGGGGGCGGGGGGGCAACACCCAAGGGAATCAGTGGTGCTGGTGTTGCCAAGTGAGCGACTGTGAATGTTTGTAAATATTCACCTGGCAGGAAGACCCAGCCCTCAGCATGGACTAGCCTCCTCTCCTTCAACATATCCTATGCCTTCTTCTCCTCTGGCACAGACCAGCTCAGAATAACAAGTGGTGGCACGGGCTGGGGGAACTGGTTACCCACCACACCATGTCCTCTGCTGACTTAGGGCACACTGAAGGTGGATGGTGAGAGGGATAGCTCTCAAAACCCAGGAAGGGAGAGAATGGGAGGAAGGGGGCCCTGATGGGAAGAATATTGACTCCAAGGTGGCAGGGTGGTGGAGGCAGAGCCCCAGGCCACAGTCCCTGTGGAGAAAGCCTTGAGGCCCATTGCTTGGCTCCAAGAACCCTCTGCTGGTCCAGCCTCCTAACTGTGAACTCTAAACCTTCACAATCTAGCTAGACAGCTCTGCAGGACTATCTCCTAAACATCTCTCAAACCTGACCACTTTTCTCCACCCCCACAGCTGCTGGCCTGGTCCAGCCATCACCAAGTGTAGTCTAGACTCCCATGCCAGCCTCCTCACAGGTCTCCTTGCTCTAACCATGCTTACACTGATACCCAAGTTATTTTCCTGATATACAGATGTGACCATATTACACCACTGCTCAAAACCTTATCTGGCTCCCTACCACCTTAGGACAAAAGTCCAAACTCATCATGCTGGCACTGAGGCCCTCTATGATCTTCCCTCCCCTTAGAATCACCCCAGCTTCCCTCTGTATCAGCCTAGAGTGGGCTGGGAGCTCTTGTGATCGGGTTCTGGGTGTCTACAAACCTCTGAGGCCTTCAGAAATGGTGGGGAAGCACAAGCAAGCCACCGGATCATTAAAAAAACCTCCTCAACTCCAGTAAAAAGCTTCAAAAAGAAAATCACAATTTCTGCCAGGGCCCAAGGTCCCCAGTAAACAAGCTAGGGAAAAGGCCCGGAGGGGAGTTCTGGTGATGGACTGACCTGGGTCCAAATCCTGACTCAGACTCTTGACAGCTGTATGACCTTGGACAAGTCACTTCACCCCTCTGGGCTTCATCTCAAACAAACTCATGGACAAATCATGTGGTGCCAGGCACATAGTAGGGGAAACACTCAGAAGACAGTAGTTAGCTGAAGTGGTTGCTCTATCTCTTTGCCAACCAAAGGGCTCAGAGATGACTTGTAAAAGAACATGCATTCACACCCTACCTTTCCAGTGGGCTCCTGGCACTGGGGAGGCAGCTGAGCTGGCCCCACTAGTACCAGCCTCCCTTTATAAAGTGTGTGGGGCTCAGGCAGAGAGAGCTTACCACATCTTGATCAAAGCACCAAAGTGGTGAAGGCCCTGCCCCAAGTCTGCCCTCCCGGGGATAGCCGACGGCAACGGTAGCCAGCTCTGAGAAGCGGGTGGTGGTGGAGGAGTTAGCAGTGGTGGCAGAGGCTCCCTGGTGGCTGTGGGAGCAAGTCTGGCAGGGACCCAGGTGCAGAACAGCTCTATGAGGAGCTGCTGCTCCCCCCTCCCCCGCACACTGGGTGGGGCTGGTTCAGATCAGCCCAGAGTCAAGCAACCCAGGCTTAACCCCCATTCTGCCAGGTTGCCAGAGCTTCAGTTCACACCCCTCTGCTTCTCCCACCACCCCACCCCCAACCCAGCCCACCTTGTCTTCAGTCCTGGAGAGAAGTTTGCCAAATGGGTTGCTTAAGGACAAAGCCTCTTGCCACATCCATCTGTGACACTGATTAGGGGCCAGGGCCTCAGCCTTGGGCTGGAGACCTGCAGCCAGCGTGAGTGGTGCGGGTGGTGGGAAGTAGTGGGGAGGGTGGTGGATATGCCAGATCTCTGGTGCTGAGGGAGGCCTGCACTCACGCCCAGGAGTCTCCGCCTCCACGCCCCACCCCCACAAGGTCACAACCAGTCTACTTGGGAGGAAGAAGGAAACTGGGTACAGTCCCAGATAAAACATCTGCTCAGAGGTGCTCTGGGCAGTAGGGACACTCCGGACCAGGATCAGGGTCAGCAGGCAGAAGATACTGGCTTATCTCCTCCTCAAAACCCCAGGGCAGCACACCAGTCCCTCCTTCACGCCTGCCCTGGGAGACATTTTCCTGGCTTGACGGAGCACGGCCATCCTGGAGCCAGAATCCACACCCTGGCCTGTTGAAATCAAAGTTGAGCTTTGAACTCCCTCAGCACCTCTGGCAGACAGAGGACACTGAGGTCCCAGGGCCTCCCAGGGCCTCACTCCTGCAAGGTCTGTCTCCACAGAGTGAGGGGCGTGGGAGGCGGGGGGGGTCAGGTGTGGCCTTTTTTTCTTCCTACTTCCATGACCAGCATGTGGCTGGGTACACGGTAGGCACATGGTGGCCATTGCTAGAGAGTGAAAGGCAAGTCCAGGCCACAGGACCCAGCTCACCACCTCCCAGCCCTTACCCACAACCGGGGCTTCCAAGTTTGCCGGGATGGGGCCACTTGTCCATCCAAATCCATCCCACCTCCTCAGCAGCAAGACTGTCCCAGGCCACAGCCTAGTGCTCTGAGCTCCCTCTTGAGAGCTATTTGCACAATCTGTCTGGTGACTCTAGAGCCCAAATGCCTTGCAACACCTTCCCTGGGACTGATACAGCCTCCACTGCTCACCCCAACACCTGGGGCGGGGGGAGGGGCATGAGGAGAGTCTCCTGTCTCAGCAGCCCTCACCTGGAGCTTGGCATGAGCCTATCTGGGCCCCCAGGCCCCCGCCTTCCCTCCCACCTGGAGGACACTTTAAAATGCACAAATACCTGAGGACCCACCTATGGCCCACAAAGCTCCTTCTTCCTCCTTGGCAGGACCCTACTTTTCTCTACATATCTTCAGAGATGTCTCTAAACAAGACAAAAGCCTCCTTTAATGCTTCTCAGGGCAGTCTCTGGAGCAGGAAATCCAGCTGCCACAACCAAGGTCTTGGCTGATGGAAAACCACACAGGGTGCCAGAGGCATGGAGCCACAGTAGCAGTTCTGCCCCAGGAAGTGTGTGGCCCAGTCGCTAGGTTAAGGAAAGCATAAATCTCACCACCATACCTGTGTGACCCTGACCTGCAGAGACGCAAACACAGCAGCCTACACTTGGCCAGGTATCCACCCCATCCACACAGGGATTCATGCTTGTCTCTGCTGTGAGAGAGGGACTTTCTCTCCATCTTCCTCTTGGGTTTTAATTAGAGTCACAGAACCACAAACAATTGGGGCAGAGACGGGTCCCAGCACCTCCCTGACCGAGGAACTGCCAGGTGAGACCCACTGCACATCTCCCACGAGAGACAGGCTGTGAGGTGAGTTGCTAGGTTACCCCATTATACAAGGCTCACCCGCTGAGCCTCCCTGAGGAGCCCGATTATAGCTCTGAAGTTGCAATTAAGCCCCTTTAATGTGGAAAGGACCAACTAAGGTTGGCTATGCCTAACCACTGCGCAGGGCTACCTGTCCCAGCTAGCCCGAACTCACTGTGAACATGTCTCCCTTTAGCAATTCACTCGGTGTGGGAATCAGCCTCCACTGCCCTCTGCCCACCATCCTCACACCAGCACCTCTCAAGAATCTCACTCACCCCAAGCCCTGGTTAGGGAACATGGCCCCACATTCCTGATGACAGCACCGAGAAGCCAGGCTCAAACAACACTTTCAGGAACTTAAAAATACAAATAGCCTTGAGAACAGAGGAGCAAACTGAAACACAGTGTCTTTCACAAGCTCTGAGATAAATATTGTCCTCACCACAAATCAGGCATGACAAAGTTCTCAGAGCAAAGAGGGGCAGCAGAGGCTACAACTGGAAGCCGTCCTTGGGCATATTTACAGGGTACGATGGCCAGGACTGCTGGTGTGGATGAGCCTCAGCCTCATCGTCCTTCCTTCCCCACCAAGCCCTGGAACAGTGGGCAGAACCCTAGGGATCCCCGCGAGGGCCAGGAGCACCACACAAGAAGAGGGACACCCTCTGGCCAAGCCATACCGTTAGGACTGCCAGTGTCCTGGCTCAGGAGCAGTGATCCATTTCCATCACTGGCCCAAACTGAGGACATACTGCAAACCCTACAGGTTCAAGATCAGTAAAGGGAACGTGGGCTGCTCTTGGCAGGGCCACGTTCCCAGAGCTCAACTTCAGGTGGCCGGGGTACAGATGGGACAGGATGTGACCTGCTCCAGCTAGGGGAAGCTCCTTGAAGTAGGGAGGGTCCTGTTAAGACATGGTTGGGGTCACTGAGGTGCGGGGTGCAAAAGAGGGGTTCACTCACCCGCTTGTTCACTCAGGAGCACCTGGGGTATGCTGCTTAGGGAGAAATGCACAAAAGACAGAAGCTGAGACGGTCCTCAGTCAGCGAGGGGGAGCAAGGAGAGGATCAAAGCAGGATGGGAAGGAGTGTTCCAAGAAGGGGACAGAGCGAGAGAAGTGGGTTGGTAAGTCACAGGAAGAGCCTGTAAGATGTCAGGCTCTTGAAAGGAAGCAGGGGCCTGGTTGCACTGAGGACTGGGGCAGGAAGCTGAGGCTGGAAGATGAGCATTTAGCTGTAGAAGGAAAAAGACTGAGGTTGGTACTATATATATGCCTCATGACTTCAAAGTCACAGCCACAGCTAATGGCGCCCACCAGCTCATCTGACCTAGTACCCTGGGGTTTTCAGACACAAAAGTGCCCCAGGCAAGCTGTGCCTCTCAAACCCTGCTGATGCTGCAGCCAGGAGCCAACATGGCTCCTTTACCCACCATTCCAGGTGTCACCGTTTTTTCACAGAATAGACAATCAACAGAGAAAAGGGAGTTTTGCCTTTGGTTAAAGGTCAATTTTATGGCAGATTTGATAAACAGCTTAATTTTATGCTTTCCTCACACTTTGACAAAGTTCCTCTTCTGAATGCCACAAAAAGAAACAAATCCTAATTTCACTCAGTTCAGCAGAAGGCTGCACCTGTCAACGGGACCCTGCTACCTCCTGAATCATCCCACTGGAGGCCAGGGCCACACAGCAGCTGCTGTCTCTCACTGTCCTCCGATCACCAGTGAGAGCCCACGGCATCCACGGGGTTAATGCCAGGCTCAAGCAGCCCAGCCCTCAGCTGGGCAGGCAGCACTGAGAACTCAGGCCTCTTTTTCAGGGCCAGGATGAATGGGGGATATGCAAATGATTGCCTCCCAAGGAGGGTGGCAGGGGAGGGCCTGCTGCTGGCAGGCTGGTATCTCTCCACTCTGGGCCCCGTCACATGAAAGGGTTTGTATTCCTGCTGCTGGCTCTGGCGCTGGGCCAGGCTGGGGCTGTTCTCACTGGAAAACAAAAATCTCTTTCAGACCAAAGCAAAATGAGGCCCTGGCTGGCCTGGGAATGCTGTTGGACGTTGTTCACGCCGACCCACCGAGAGCGCCCATCATTTGGATTCTCACTGAACTCATCATCTTTCCAAATGGAGTTAGAGGCCTCTGTGGCCACTAAGGAAAACACTGTGTCAGGTCAGGGTAGGGGGGACCAAGAAGTGGGACTGGCCATTCTGAGGCTCTGTTGGTATTGTCCTTTACAAAAATAGTAATGGCTGGATCTGAGGTAGCAACCTTTTTTGTATGAGGGAACTTTGGTAATTCTCATGGTGTTGATGGTAAACACAGAGAAAGACAGGGGAAAAAAACGTGATGGTAAACAGCAGACCTTGTAGTGCATGGAGAGGACTTTTAAGAATGGAGGCCCCATGTATCCTCCTCCTGCCGCTCACAGTGCTGCTGCCCAGTGCCCTCGAGCTGTGGGTGGTGTTTGTAGGAACCCAGAGCCCAGTGAGCATGATCACTACCTTCTGGGACCCTCCAGGGCTTGCACTCCGTCCTCACAGAGGCACCATGACAAAGTCACATTTCAATTTTGTTCACACTCTCAGAGGCCAGAAATGCTGCTTTTCTGACACCCTAGGGTCACCCGGAGCTGTCCATTAACCACAGCACAAATCTTGTATGCTAGGTAGCATGGATGCTACTCAGACTCCCATTCACAGGAGACAATGACACAGCAAGATCTCAATATGATCTCAATATGATCATTTAGCCTGAGGAAATCTAGGACAAAACTACTTAGGAACTGATTCTGAACCAACAGGAGGGTTGGTGGATGCTCTGCAGATCTCCTGCAATCCAAGGGAAACAGGCCTTGACAGCCACTCAGCCCAAGGAAAACGCCCATCTCTGATGACAGTCCACTGCTGCCTCCCTCCTCAGGTCTTCCTCCTATTCGTTGGGGCCACACAGTATGCCCAAGAAGCCAAGAGGCCAGGCATGCCTCTGGGAGAGTTCATGGAGCTGCCCCAGGGAAGAGAAGCGGGAAGCAGAGGAGGAGGAGAAGGGGGAGAAAGGACACTACAGTCCAGATGGAAAAGAGGGCTTAACAGGTCACAGCCTTCCCTGATGTCTGACCTGTGGTAAGGTCAAGGACACATGTACCCAAATCTCCCACCAGCTCGCTGGCCAGGGGAAGGCCCGCCCTCCCTTTCTCTACACCACCCCAGGCTTGAGGAGAGGCAGCCTGCGGGCAAGGTGTGGAGATGAGTATGGGTGAGTTGAAGTGTCCCCCAGAGAACCACATCTCACCCATCCACTGGAAGGTACTGTCACCATTAACACTGAAATTCTCCAGCCACTAAGCAGGGTCCTAGAGTCTAGGTAGCTTCATGCAGCCCCAGTTCCACAAGCACTGCCCCTTCCAAAGTCAAGGGGTCACTGCAGGCCTGGATGGGTCCCAGCTAAGTCCACCTTCTCCATGCTGATAACTGCCTTCCTTGCATTGGCCTCTAGGGCCTCGCCATCCAGGCTTTGGCCAACCTCCCTGTCCAATCTCACTTGCTGGCACATATCCCATCTTGCTGCTCTCTCCCTCCCAGTTCTGACTATCTTCCCCCCATCTCTGACTGCCCTTGCTGTGTGGCCTTGCTGTCCAATCTCACTGTCCCTTCTGCCTATTTGGCAGGATCTGCAGTCAGTGCCCAGAATGGTCTATAGCCAAGGCTGGGGCAGGAGTTAGTGGTCAGGAGGAGCCCGGCTGGAGAATCTTAGCCCCAACAATAATCCACAAGCTAAAGGGAAAAACAGGTTTTGTAGCAGGACAGAGTTCTGCTTGGTCCCTCGGGATCCACCTCCTGTGCTGGTGGGCCAGGTTTCATGCAGTGTGCTGGGAGAGGGGCATGGTTCCCAGTGCTGGTTAGTGGGCTCTGTCCCAGAGCTTCCCATTCGACCCGGGCCTGCCTGTGCTCTCTCTCATTCTTCCAACAGCCATCAATCACTAGGTCTGTTTCTGGCCCCAACAGGTGCCAACCCAGATTTCCTTATCCCTGGGACTGAAAACTGAGATGCCGGTTGCTCCCTCGCTGGCACCATCCTGGCCTGGCTTCCTGCACTAAAGCCCCAGGAGACAGCTATCTCGAAATGCAGGCCTGAATGGGCAAATGGTAAATCAAAAGCTAGCTACTCCCTACTCTCCACAGACACCCCCCAGCCAAATACCTAGACTAGCTGTTGGGAGAGGAAAGGTGTCTCTGGGAAGAGCAGGTGAATAGGCACAGAGGGGACTTCTTGGGATTTGAAATCCTACAGGCTCTGAGATTATAGATTGGGCCTCAGAATAGATAGCTCAGCTTGACTTAGAATTTGTCCTAACCCACTTCCCATCTTCCTACTTCTGCCTGTCACAGACCGCAAGCCACACAAAGGAACTAGGTCCGGGAATGACCACACCCACATGAGCTCCCAGAGCAGCCAAGCCATGATGGGGGACCATCCCTGGGCATCCTGAAGCACAACCCTAAGGGCCCAAAGCAGTGTCTCACCCACAGAGCTCCCCTCCCCCAGCCAATCCTGGGGCCCAATGGGTGGTTAGTGGGGACTCTAGGAATGGGGCCATCATACCAGACCATCCAGTGAGCTGAGGACCTTGACTGGGACCTCCTCTCTGCTCTGCTTGGCCAGAGATTCCAGCCTACTGGGAGACTAGAAACTTGGAGCTCCAATGAAACAACAGGATCTGGCCCTCAGAGAAAAATATCTTCCACTAAACCAGTCACCTGCAGCTGTGGGTTTGGTCCTTCATTCATTCATTCAGCAAACACTTCTGGAGCACTTTCTGTTCCAGGTTCTCAGCACTAAGTGTTCTCCGGTGAGGGCTGACCTGGTCCTGCCTACAAGGAGTTCACACCTGCTTTCCCCTGCTGCTTCTACCGTACTGGCATCATCCCCCAGCTGGGCAGAATCTGGCACCTAGTAGGAGCACACTCAAGGTCTGTTGTTTGCTAATCGACTTGTAGGAAAACAGCTTATAAAACACATCATTATTAAAATTAATTATTCTCAGGAAATTCTTCATATCATTCATTTAAGCAACGAACACTGATGCACACCATGTGCACAACCCTCAGTTGGGGGCACAGAGAAGAGACATCCTGGCCCTGCCCTCAAGGAGATCATAGGGCTAATAGAGGAGGCCAAAGACTGTAGTTCAGTGGAACATATGCCTCCAGAGGATGCACGTGGCTTGTGGAGCACCGAGATAGTGTCACCTTGGTCACCCACATGCCCAATTTTGGCATAAATCCTTGATGCAGCCACAGAATAAAGTCCATGCTGCCTGGCCTAGCATTCTAGGGCCTGCAGAGCCCAGCCCTGGTAACCTTACTGCATAAGCAGAGTTTGTTCCTAGATATCCTTCATTCTTTTGCCAATCTTTCCTCACACAGGTCCCTCTACCTGGATTGCCTTTTCTTTCCCTATTCCCTTTCTGCATATCAGGATCCTGCACCTCCTTTAAGGAAGGTCTGGCTCAAGCTGTAGTAACTTTAGCTAACATTTAATGAGCCCTTTCCTGTGTGCCAGCTCCCGCTTTTGGCACTGGACATGTGTCGTCTCTTTAAACCCTCCTCCATCCAAGGACTGCTCCCTTGCCCACTTATGAGCCTGCTGGAGGGCTCAGGCCCTGGTTGATGGTGCCCGGTAGTCCCTCCCTGAATTGGAAGTCAGAGCATGTGGGCTGGCTCACAGCTCTTAGGAGCTGCTCCACCGTGGAACCTCCCAGTGTCTCAGTATCTTGTCGATGACATGGGGGAACAAGCACCACAGTATTGTGGGGAAGATGAAAGGGAAGCTTAGGGACTTGTGGAACGTGCTCGACATGTGATAGGTACTCAGGGAAACAGGAGTCAAGTCAGCATGTTTGCAACAACACTCCCTCCCATAAATACACCCCCCCCCACATACACACATACTACTTCATTCAATAAATATTTGAGTGCCTACTACGTGCCAGGCACTGGGTAGATACAGAGTGTGGCTTCTGTTACATAAAAGCCTGTAACTTTTGCCTTTTTTTGCAAACAAGTCAGAGCCTCATGTGCACTCATCCTGCTTGCTGTATGTATGGGACAGCCCTGGGTCCCATCTGGGACTGTAGCTGAGCCAATTTGGTCTTCTGAAGGTCAACCTAAGAGCCCTTATAATCACAAGGGACAGAAAGCCAGCCAGAGAGCAGAATGGCCAGGTTCTGCCGCCCTCTGGTGTCAGTGTGCTCTCACTGGAAGCACCCCAGTATTCTAGCACAGGCTGGGGAGGGTGAGAAGGTGCTGAGGTCAGAATTCTCCCACAAGGTGGTGCACCATGTGCAAATCCAGGCTTTCTTTTGTGAGGCATGCCCCCAGCTGTTCTGCCTGGAGGTCCACCGTCTGTTGGGGTCCTAGCTACCTTCTTGGGCCCCCTGAGATGGCCCCAGACCTCACACCAGTCCTCCACCCTAATGGGAGCCCAGGATGGGGGGAGGATCTGATGGCGCTGAGCTGAGCCAGGCTGTGCAAATCTGTGCCTGCTCTGGACGCCTATAGCCAGATGGCTGCCACACCAATCTCTGCCGCCAGGGCCAGCCTCCATTCCCCAGGGTCATGGCTGCAGCCGCCTACCTTCCCCTTCCTGGAGCCCAGCCTTGACTGGGCCATCCTTGGGCCACTTCTACTCTCATCCATAACATCACAACAGCCTCCCACTGCTCTCGCAGCCTCCACTCTCCTCCCCCTGGCTCAGCCTGGCCACTGCAGCTAAATCAAGGGCTCCTCTGCCCCCTAAATAAAACCCTTTCCTCCAGAATCCCCTCCTATCCAGACTCCCTCACCCTCCCACTACCTAGGCTCCCCAGGTACAAGACCCTGAAGACCCACAGCCCACCACAGTTCTTCTAGCACACCTTTGCTGGCCTGACGTTCTTTACCTGGAGTTTGACCTAACTGTCCCTGACAAATGCCTCTGTATGTGCAGAAGCCTATTAAGATGTCATTAGTGGTCAGGTACATGGTTGAGCAGACTGGCCCCTATACAAGGGTAGGGAACTGCATCAGCCTAGAGGAAGGGCTTCCCTCTTAGAAATTCATCCACTAAGAGGTGTGCCCCTTTCTACTTTGCACAATGGTACCATATAGGCAGGCAGAAGTGCCAATCCATTGCTCCCATAGTCCTCTGAGTACTCAATGGCACTGAGACCATGTTTTCCTGGGCCAGGCACAGCATCTGACTCATGCTAGGTCTATTTTATTTGTTTCCTTGTTTACTACTGAACACACAGTGGGATCTGGGCTGGCCCAGGAATCAGTGCTGGCCTGCCTAGTGGGGAACAGGACAGATGCAGCCCTTGCTCTCCTAGGGCTCAGAGCACATTGCCTCCCCTGGATAGTCAGTTCCTCCTCCAGGTGGCTCCTCCCTACCTTTCACATCATTGTCTCCCTGCGGCCTCTTGAGGGCAGCCCTTGTCTCCCTAGGGCCAGACTGGGTGGCAAAAAGCACAGAACTCTACAAAGAGTGACATCACCTCGGGGGTCCTCTCCCATTTCTGGTTGAGCCAAAGGGATCTGGCAGCTACCATGGGGCCCTGGAGATTACAAGGCAGAATGTGTTCTCCATCTTAGCCTAAGTGCCCTCTGCCCCCAGAGAAAGGCTAGGATCCAGGCAAAGTCCCAAGCAAGGTAGACACATGATCTGGGAATGCCCCAACGTGTGTCTGGGGTGTTCCATCCAATAAGTGCCACACACCAGCCTCAGTCTCTCACTCATACCAAGTGTGGCATCTTTGAGGAATTTCCTGTTTGCATCAAGAAGCTTGGCCTCTACGGAAGCAGCTGCCACCTGCACCAAGAGTCACCTGCTTGACCACTTTAAGGCCTCCATACAGTCCCTCAGTGAGGCAGTTTCCCCATTTGGGGAGGCACCTGACCACTTTGGGAAACACTCCACAACAAAGCAGAACAGAAGGCCAGTTTGAGTCGGTGCCTGCTAAACCCCACTTTCAGACAAGGACCCCCCACTGTGAGGGCTTTTTCTCACAGGCTGCTGATGACTCCTGCCACATGTAGCCCTGTAGCCCCCAGACATCTCCCTGCAGCCACAGAAGATCAAGGCTCCAGAGAGCTGCCCTTGGACCTATGGCTAGGTGGGGGCCTCCTAAGAGCAGGGCAAGGGGGTCCTGGCACTGGGGAAAGGCTCTGAGACCATCACCCAGACAATAAATGGTGGCTGTTACTATTATCACCATCATCATTATTTTGATAACTCCTGCCCCTGACCCCTGACCCAGCTCTAGCCCCAACCTTGCCCGCTGGATGAGCACATCAGGCCCAGAGTGGTCCTGCACGGCCTGTCCTCGGACACTGGCAGACAGAAGGAGCTTAGGGAGCTGAGGGGATTAGAGAGGCCTCACTGGCTCCCTGGCTCAGGAGAGGTGTCCCTGTGGCCTGACTCAGGGCAGCGGCGGTGGGGGGGGGTGAGTGATCACCTGGCCCACCAACCCTCTAGGTTCAGGCCTAATACCACCAAGCACTTAGCAGTGATTGATCAGTTAAACCTCAGACAGAACCTCAGTCTACCAGATATTATCCTGTGACATTGGGCAAGTTAATTAACCTCTGAACCTCAGTAAAAAGGGGATAGCGCCACCAACCTCCTAGGATTTGCTTGAATATTAAATAACACAGGAAAAGTTTCAGATAAGGATTTCAAAAGGGTTTACTTTCTCCCCTTCTTTGGCTCAGAAAGAACCTTATTACCTCCTCTGATGCTACTGTTTGAATGTGAAGTAATAATAAACACTAACATTCACAGAGCATTTGCTCTGGGCTAGATCCGGTTTAAAGCCAGTTTAAGGTTCCAGCACTTCACGCACATTATCAGGCTGAATCTGCACATGGGGGTGGGGGCGGGTGAGTGGTATTACACCCTGGAGGAACCCCAGGCTCACAGAGGGGAGCAGGCCAGTGCAGGTAGCAAAACTGGCAGATGAATGGGCCTGTGGTGAGACCTCAGGTGTGTATATGGGGAGGGGGAAGAGTGCTGGGAAGGGATGCAGAAAGGGTCCTCATAGCCTGAGAGGATGCAGGGGGAGGGGTTGACTCCTGTGAGGGGGTGGGAGGGGCTGGCAGCGGTGGGGACACAAGACCTGGGCAGAGCTGAGGAGCTAGGCGAACCTCACTTTACAGAAATCTTGTACTCTGGCTGAAGGTTAGGCAAGGAGGGGTCGTGAGGATCAGAAAGCCCTGGGTCAGTCCCAGTCACATCGCAGACCCTGCTGCTGGACCTCGGTGGCCAACACCCTCGGTTTCTAGACCTTGGAAATGGACAAGGTTGCGCTAGGTCTCTCCCTGGTCCTGGCCTTGAGGGACCGTGGGCTCAAGGCCTAGTCTGATCAGCGGATGGTCCTCGCCATAAGGGGAGGGGGGTGTGAGAACCGGAGGGAGGCTGTTGTGGGGTTCGCAGAGAGCAAGGCCCCTTATTTCCGCAGGTCCAGCAGCTTCTCAAACCCAGTCCGGAGCCCGCCAGAATTTGAGGGGGGATGACCTGGGCGACCAGAGGGGTCCTTGAAGGGATGGCTGGGCAGCCAGGGCTGGGGGCTCAGCCCGACCCAGGGCCAAGACCCCACAGTGTGCCAGGGATGGGGATCAGGGACGAGGACAAGGCGGGGACTCACCCACGAACAGCCAGAGGGAGCCCCCCGAGACGAGAAAGAAGGTCAGCATGTCGGTCAGCGGGGCCCGGCCTGGCCCGGCACGGCCTCCCCGGCCCGCAGCCCCGCAGCCCCAGCAGTCGCCGCTCCGCCGCCGCCGCCGCCGCCGCCGCCGGGTATTTTTAACCCCCGCCCCCCGGCTCCGCAGCGCCCCCCCACCCCGCGCCGCTGCGGAGTCTTGGCGGAAGGGGGAGGGCGCGGCGCGCGCTCTGCACAGGAGCCCCTGCTAGCCTGCAGCCTGCTCCGGCCGGGGGCGCCCCCCTCGCTCACAGCCGCGTGGGAACCGCGTAGGCCCCCGGTGTAGGCGGGGCCGGGCCGCAGAGCAGAGCAGCCCTCTCCGCCCCCGCCTCCCAACGTCAGGACCAGGCGTTCTGGGGAAACGAGCAGGAGAGGGGCGCACGGTGACCAGCGCGGGAGCCTGACGCCAGGCCCACCCCACCAATGCGCGACTCTTACCCCGCGCGACCCTGGCATTTATGGCTGGGCAGGCTTGGGTGGCAGATGGGTCGCGGTCACCTGTCCTAGGAAACACACATGCCTGTGGGCCAGTTCCTGCTGACGCTGACGCCCCCTAGGACCTGAGTTTGCAGACACCGGGAGCCTCTGGGTGCCAAGTCTACAAGCCAGTGAGGAGAGAGGGCGGTGAGGGTCTGTCTAGGCTCTGGCAAAGGCTCTGAGTACCCCAGACTTCAGCTCTCCCCTTCTGAGAAGATTGGATCTGAGGCCACCCAAGGTCACAGGAGGCTCCATGTGGTCACAGGCTGCCACGTGGGGTCACATGAGGTCACAGGAAGCCACATGGAATCACAGGTGTCTCATGAGGCCGCAGGCAATCACGGTCTTCATACAAAACCATATTTGGCACATGAGGTCTCAAGAAGTCTCTCATAGCTACAGTGAATGGCCACACAGCCACAAATGGCCACACTGCTGGCTGAGGGTTTGGATATCTTCTGTTTCATTGTCTGGGGTTGAAAGGAGGAAGCCCAGTTGCACATTCTTCTGAAAGAATGTGTAGATATTCTGAAGGGCCTGGGAGGACCCCTACGCCTGGATTTCAAGATTACCTCCTCCCAACATGCTTGTTTGTTCTCAACTGTGGTTGGCCCACCAGGCCTCCAGCACCAAGGACAGCGCTCAGGCACCCCAACCCTGTCTATAGGCAGCCCTCCCAGGCCAGGCACTAGCTGACCTGGGAAGAAGAGGGTAGGAAACCAGAGAGCAGAGGTCAGGCGGCAGAGGGTGGAAGAGCCAGAAGTCTCACTAGAGACCACCTACCCTGGTGCGTGTGCACTCAGCTCAGCAGCTGGGGTGCAAGTTTGTGTAGGGGCTTGTGCCTGCAGTACCAATATATGGCATGCATGTGCTCAGGCCTGTCTGTGTACACCTGTAGGTGCAAGTGTGCAGATGTGTGCCTCTGAGACACTTCCCACATTTATAGTAGCACCCTCCACCTTTACTTGTTGTAGGATCTGGACTCCCAGGAGAGCTGCTCCTGCTGGAACTCAAGCACAGCCTGGCAGGGACTTCGATGGAATCTCTTATGCTCCAGGCTTGGCAGGGCTCCTCCAAGAGGCTGTCACATGTCTGTCAGAATCCCCCCCACCCCCACCCCCCTGGCAGCAGATTAACTGAAGACCTGCTAGTGCTCAGGAGGAGACCAGGGGGAACCAGAAGTTTGGGCAGAAAGAAAGTATTTTCCTATACCAGACTGGCCAAGGGAGGTGGGCAAACAATTTCTCCACAGGCCAGGGTCCAACAGAGCATTTCTTAGCAGAGCAAGGAGCCCAGAAGCCAGGCAGCAAGCCCCCGGCCCTGCCCTCCTCTGTGGCACTCGGGTACAGAAGTTCTCCAGGCCCTTGTGTGACTCCTGGCAGCCTCCTCTCCAGAGTGATGTCATGGGACACATTTAGCCTGGCGTCCTGCAGGATGTCGCATTCAATTACTCTTCCTTCAGATGTCTCTGCTACTTGTGAATATTGTAATTCAAAAGCTTGTGCTGGAGCTGTGACCGATTACAGCTTAACTGAGTATTTTTCTGTTATCCTCTGAGCATGGCTTGGTCCCTCTGAGGGATGGGGATAGGAAGGTCGTGGGCTAGCTGTGGGATCATGGCCAGGCCTATTCCCACCACTGGGCAAGGGGATTTGTTCTTTCCTGTCCTGGGCTCCTGAGGTCTCCTTCCCACTCTGTGGGTCTCCATCTATGGACCATCTGTGGGCCTGGGCCATTGTGATTCTGAGACCTCCAGACTGCATGGATGTGGTAGCCCTGGAACCCAGCAGGAGGGACCCAGGGCTCAGAGATACAGGTGCATGGATGTGGTAGCCCTGGAACCCAGCAGGAGGGACCCAGGGCTCAGAGATACAGGCCAGGCTGGAGGGCCCTTGGACTTCTCTCTTAGTCAGCAGGGTCAACCACAGTAGGAGCCAGTTCTGTTCATATCTATCTCCAGTCAGATCAGCACCTCTGAGAGGGCAGGCGAGCAGGATCCTGATCATGTTTTCAGCCTTGGCACAGGGTCTGGCCCAAAGAATGCAGAGAATTATCCCATTCAACAGAGCAGGAGACTGAGCCTAGAGGGGAGAGTATGTGCCTCAGGTCATACAGCAGTTCTGGCCTCTAGACTCGCATTCATTCCTTCATTCACTCATTTAGCCAATGCTCACTAATATGTCCTCAGCCCCCTGCTGGACACTAGACGGGGAAAAAAGACAAATAGGAAGCAGCAGTAACAGCAGTCCAGGGTAGTGAATGTGATGGCACAAATTTGATCCTAGCTTAACCCAGGGGAGACCTTCTGGAGGAGGAAGTATTCGAGTTGAGCCCTAAATCTTTCCAGGCATCAAAGTGGGGCAAAGATCACCATTCCCAGTCCTGGCTCTGATTCTGTCATGCTGTGCAGCTCTGGGCAAACCGTTGCCCCTCTGTGTGTTCATTGGTAAAAAGAGGGGTTGCTTGAGAGGCTTCTGGGCATCAGGACTAACTAGCCACGACTCTGCTGCCTTTTCATCATCACAAGTGGCCACTCTCTAGTGTGTGAGGCCCAGTGTCCACTCTGTGTCCAGCCGGTTAGTGGCCCTAACAGCCAGTCAAGGATGGGCTCAGCCACTCTGGATTCAGGTTTTCCTGCATGTAGGACATCTGGGCCATGCTGCTCTGACAGTCAAGGACCCTCTGTTATTTGAGGTCTCCAACATTTTTGAACACTCTCCTATATTTTGATAGTTTCCCACATTGTAAGTACGTCCTTCCCAAGGCAGAATCCAGAAAACTCTCTTTTCCAACGTCTCTTGCAGTAATAGGTAGGTAGATAAGTGATTTAGACCATGCCAAAGAAATGCACCCTCATGAGCCTTTCATTCAAAAGCCAGCATTGGGCAGGAGAAAGTCCTGCACGTGGCCTCCGTCTTGCAGGCACAAGGCTGGTAGCAGAAGCAATGGATAGTGGATGGCTTTGGGAGTTGTTCCTGGAAGCTAAGATTTGAGCCTGTTTCCTGAATCCTCCCAACAATGCTGTGAGTTACCTAACATTCTTTAACATGCTCCTTTTCTGCTTAAAATAGTCACTATGGATTTTGTTGTTTGCAACCAGGAACTCAGACTGAGCTAATCACTATCCCACTGCTAAAGGTCTTTCCAGCCCCCTAGAAGGTGTGGATATGGGGCTGGGCATGCAGCATGAGGCGCCCCAACCCCTATCACTGCATGCGCTAAGAGATGAAAGCTCTAGCTGGTGGGGCCAGATGAGCTGAGCCAGATCTTTGTTTCTCTCTATTCTGACAACCACAGATCTGAAGAGCTGAGCCAAAAACTTGAAACCCTATCTGGAGCAAAGGCTTTGAATATATGACGAAAAGGTTGGAGAGCCACAAACAATGTTCAACCCATATCTTTTATTAAATAGTAAGTGTTCCCTTCCCCCCAGATTAATAAAATTGTTCAATGTAGAAATGTTGGAAAATACAGAAAAGTATAAACTGAAATCACTTGTAATCTCATTCCCCAAGGATAATGACCAGTGCAATTTTGTGTATTTCCTAATGATATCAAACATTTATATATTGCTTAGTGTGTGCCAGGCATTATTTCTAAGCATTTTACATATGTGTTTTGGACTGAACTGTGTCCACCTTAAATTAGTATATTGAAGCCCTAACCCCCAACATGACTGTATTTGGAGACAGGGCCTTTCCCAGAGCCATAGAAAAACAAAGATGAAGCCCTTGGCAGTTGTCCTGAGTCCATGGGGCTGGGATTTAGGGCCGATCAAACCACCAGCACCAGTCCCTGAGGAGACACCTGTGCATATGTCTCCCAGTCACACAAGATCAGGATTTGATGGGAAATAAAACACACTTTTAAGACTTTCAAAATGAAGCAAACAAAAAAAATTGAAGAAAATATAGATGTGTGTTTATACTGTCTGGGGGTAGGTGTAATGATATATATATCATTAAGCACAACAAAGGAGGCAGAAACCACAAAGGAAAAGACTGGTAGATTTGAAGATCTGACTACATACAAATTTAAATTGTCTGCATGTTAAAAACCACCATTAAAAAGATAAATAGATAACTTGCAAAAAATACTTATACCACAGGCAGCAGAAAAGGGGTTTGACATGTGACAAAATCAAGAAGAAAAAGACAAATCAGCAAAGAACATGGACAGGCATTTCAAGAAAGAAGAAACACTGCTCTTCTCTGCCTTGCTGACCACCTAGGTGAAAGTTTAAGCTACTGCCTAAATATCACCACTCGTTTTTCTGTCTCCTTCCTCCAAAGACTGTGGTGGGGTCCCCACTCCCAGCCATGTCACAGGGGTGCTGATTCTTGTGCAAGGAGGGAGGACTAGCATTCCATAATCCCCACCTCACTCATCTAGAAGCCCCTCCCACCACCACTATGCCCATGTACCTAAAATCCAGACCCTTTCTCCTGGTGGCCACCTAGGCAGCTCAGCCCATTGACCAGGCCAGATGATCTCAAACAATAAATCAGGGTAGAGATTAGGAGAAAGTGTGGGCACTGACATCCTGCAAACCCTTTTTGAAGGGCAGCTTGGCAAAGTGTGTCACAAACCTCAAAAAATTCTTAACCTTTGACTGCCACTGGTGGGTTTGCTTAGGAATTAACACAAAGGGGAAAAAAGTCAGGCATTATTTGTTCACGAGGATTGTCGTTGCAATATTATTTACGGTAATGCCAAGTTGGAAACTACCCAAATGCCCAATCACAAAGCTGAATTCATTTTTGGACGTCTATAGGATGGTGTATGCTTTGCTGCCCATAAAAGTGATGATGCAGAAGACTGCATAAAGACACAGAAAGATGTTCACAGCATGTGGCCAATTGAAAAATGCGGGTTATAAAACAGTATATTCAGTATGATTCCAGTTATGTTTAAAAGCATTTATATATTCTTAGAAAAAATGAAAGAAAGGTTAATAGTGGTTATCAATGAGTGGTGGGATTATAAGTTTTCTTCCTTCTTTCTATTTATTTGTATTTTCCAAATTTTCTACAATGAATGGAGATTTTTGTAACAAGGCAAAATTTATCATAAGAAGAAGCCATTTCCAGAGCCTTCTGTTGGTTTAGAAAGTGTTACCAAACCAGGTTCTTTTTGCCCACCCCATGATTATGCCAATCACTGAGATGACAAGTTTGCAAAGAGAAAGGATTTAATCACTAGGCAGCCAAGCAAGGAGGCGGGAGAATCAATCTCAGATCTGCCTCCCCAAAAATGAGGACTCAGGAATATTCATGGGGTAGAGGGCAAGGTGGTCTGAAGTGTGGGAATAGATGATTGGAGGTAGGGAGAGGTGAGGTAATGATGGTCTGTGCAAGTGTAGTCAAGCTTCACGCCTTTTCATAAGATGCATGTTCACAAAAAGTCAGTGTTACCATGATCTGAGGGAGGAGTTTTTAGCTCCTTGATGTCAAAAAGATCACTTGTCGAGCCAGCCCTGATGGCCTAGTGGTTAAAGTTTGGCACTTGCTGCTTCAGCGGCCCGGGTTAGCTTCCCAGTCACAGAACCACACCACCCGTCTGTCAGTTGCCATGCTGTGGTGGTGGCTCACACAGAACAACTGGAACAACTTACAACTAAGATATGCAACCATGTACTGGGGCTTTGGGGAGGGAAAAAATAAAACAGGAAGATTGGACACAGATATTAGCTCAGGACGAATCTTTCCCTGCAAAAAAAAGTCACTGTCGAGCATTTGCACAGGCCAAGTTGATGGGTTGGTGATCTCAACCAGCCTGAACAGGACAAGGGGACTCAGTTCCTGATAAACCACTCTTAATTACTCTGTTGATAAGATGGGGTCAGTTGAACTGGTCCTGGGTGGTCTGCGGTTACAAAAGGGTTAGGATGCTGGAGAGAGAGAAGCAGGTCATGAGAAGGTCATTAGAGAAATCAGAATGATATCTCCTCCCATATGGCACTAGCTGCATGGTATGAGTAGAGAGTCACTTCTACCGGACTCCTCACCTCCTGACCCTGGGGTCTTTTGGCCTCTGGCCCAGGCTTCCCCTTCTCTGGCGCCCATTAGAAGTCCACACTGAGCTGGGGCTGGGGAGAGAGGTCAGGGCTGGACGCGACCATGAGGACCTTCAGAGTGGGTCATGTCAGCTGAGGAAAATGTTCTAGAGGGAGGAGAAGCGGGCAGAGACAGACCCTTTTAAGTGATGGAAGGAGGAGCTCTCTCGGAGGGGCTTGATGCCAAGGAAGTCAAAGGAGAAGAGAATTTCCAGAAGAGGAAATTCCCCTGGAGGCAGGCAGGATGCTTCCCAATCTTAGAGCTCATTACAGGGAACAAAGAAATCAATGCCTAAGACCTGCCCACTTGTGCTCAGACTCATGGAAAACAAAAACAGTGCTTTGGGAGGGCACCCTCAGGGCCAGGAGAGAAATAAGAACACAACACAAAGCACTTCAAAAGTGGGAAAAAACATGGGCTAGAAATCTGCTAGAGGGCACCAGAAAGGTGCAGAGGAGGCCTGCCAAAAGAAACAACCCCAAGGACCAGCAGCTAATCACCCAGAAAGGCCAGCTAGGTAGGGGCCTGAGACATCTGAGCCAGTTGTCCTGCCTCCCCTAATCCTACAGATGCCCAGGGAGGGGCAGAGACTTGCTCAAAGTCACACAGAAAATTAAGATGAAGACCAAACCAAAACTTGGGCATTCTGACTTACAGCCTAATGTACCATCCATTACCCCTAGGGAGAAATTTTTTTAAATTTGAAAACATAAATAATCCCTATATTATATAAATTGTTCAAAACTATATAAAAACATTGTTTGTCATCCAATTCAACTTATGAGGTAAATATAGACAAAATTCTAAAACTTGATGTGGTATCAAATTTTTAAACAACTGAAAATAGATAGGCCACCATTGTGCCATTTGCAACAACATGGATGGACCTTGAGGGTATTATGTTAAGCCAAACAAGCCAGACAGAGAAAGACAAACACCGTATGATTTCACTCATGTAGAAGACAAACAAACACATGGATAAAGAGAACAGATTAGTGGTTACCAGAGGTTCTGAAGGGGGTGGAGGGAGAGTGAAAGGGGTAAAGGGGCACATATGTATGGTGATGGATAAAAACTAGACTATTGGTGGTGAACATGATGCAGTCTATACAGAAACTGATATATAATAATGTACACCTAAAATTTACACAGTGTGGGGCCGTCCCAGTGGCGTAGTGGCTAAGTTCGCACGCTCGGCTTCGGCGGCCTGGGGTTCACAGGTTCAGATCTTGCGTGGGGACAGACATGCTGCTTGTCAAGCCATGTTGTGGCAGCATCCCATATAAAGTAGAGGAAGATGGGCACAGATGTTAACCCAGGGCCAGTCTTCATCAGTAAAAAAAAAAAGAGGAGGATTGGCAATGGATGTTAGCTCAAGGTTAGTCTTCCTCACAAAAACAATAAAAAAGAAATTAAAAAATTTACACAGTGTTATCAGCAAATATGACCTCAATAAAATAATTTTAAAAAAATAGATAGGCCAATATCAGACATAAATATAGGCACAGAAGTCCTAACTGAAATTTTAACAGATGGATTAAATATGTAAACTGAATTTCCACTAAAATAAAATAGAATTATCTCCAGGGTGCCAGGTTGACATGGAACAAGCAATGAGGGGCAGTACCTAAAGATTTGTTGAGTATCATCCAGGTGCAATTGCATGATGAGCTCATGTTCTATCCCTAGCAACTCTAAGACGTAAGGATGCTAGGATTATCTCTGCAGCAGCTTCTTTAGAAAATGTTGCCCTCGCTCTGCCCTTCATTCCATCCACGACTTTACAATAGGGGCTGCCATAGTCACACAATGTGACTCTGTTTCCTGGTCTCCGATGATTGGTCCAGATGACCAATAACTGGTCCAATAGATGGGCCCCCTATCGTTCTTCCCTCGGAATTTGGAATTGGAATTTTAGTTCTTTTCTGCAGAGAGTGCACATCTGCAGAGAACATGAAAAATGAAGCAGATATGCCCAGAGAAACAGAGAGGAGAAACAGAGAAATTCATTGTTGAGTTCTGGTGAGGGGTGGAGAAAGTTAGTATTAAAAAAATCGGACTAGAAGAGGGCTCAGCCCCAACTACGTTGCATCTCAAAACAAATCCCAGGTAAAGATTTTCAGCCAATCCACGATGGAGTCTGAACTTTCAACAGCCCTCATTTGTGACTGCGCCCACATTCCTGATTCCAGGGTGCCCCGGAGGCCCAGCTGCATTCCTGCATTTGGAGCATGTGAGATGCCTCCCTGTGGCCCTCTAATCAATCTTCAGCTGGCTTGAGTAGGTTACTGTGCTTGTGGTCACTTGTACTGATTTACCTGATTTTGCAGATGAGGATATCAAGGCTTAGAGAGCTGAAGTAACTTGCCCAAGATCCCACACCTGGCCTGAGATTTGGACCCAAAGCCATCCAGCTCCCAACCTTGTGTTTTCTCCATTATACCTATTAACAGGAAAATTGGCAAAAATCATATACGTGAAGAGGAATCCCCAGCAATTCAACATCTTCTCTAATAAAATCTCTTAAAATTAGGAATAGAAGATGTCTTATGGAAAAGCAAGAGTTAATTTCTTGGGAAGAGAAAATTTGAATTCAGGAGCCAATCTATTTCTTAGTGGGAAAAGATGGCAAGTGTAACCCCAGTAACGAGAGTCTTTGCTCTCATCCCTGAAGCTATTACAGCCTCACTGTGGTTTGTGTGGGGGCAAAACGCAGAGGGAAGGAAAGATTCTACCCCCTGCATTTGTAGAAACACGAGGGCCAACCACGAACTCTCAGTGATGACACAGCAGCAGGGAATCCACCCAAAATACCAAAGCATCCTGCATACACGTGCTGTACAACTCCAACCCCATTCAAAATAATTTCAAAAAATACTTTTACTCTGTAGAATAAAACCTTCCAAACAAGGAAACAGTAATGGAATGTAAAACACCCAGGATGGACATTCTGGGCCAAGTGTGCGATGAAGAGAGGACAGTTTCACAAGGTGAATTCCCAGAGACAGTGGGGTAAGGAGTGAGGGAGGTGACTTGGCCACCAACACCTGTGGAGAGTCAGACTGAAACCCACAGGGCCGCCCTCACCATCCAGGAAAGGCCTGGCACCCCTCACCTCCTCCGCTCAGTATCCATGCTGCTATCATGCTCAGCCATCTGGCACTCAGGAGACACTCAATGAAAGTTTGAGGTAGAATTTTAGAATGAAAGAGAAATCTTTAAGCAGATGTGAATACCAATGGGACCTGTTCTGGTGGCGAATTAGAAATAGTTTACCCCGGGCAGTCAGCATGGGCCTTTAGAGAGCAGGGAGGATGGTCCTTTAACTTGTGATCTTAGAAAGGATTGGGAAGGATTTCCTCAGGTGGTGAGGGGCAGACAGATCCTCCTTCCAGGCACCTCTGCTTCCTCTGGCTGCCTTCCACGGACCCTGCCCCACAACATACGCACTTTCAACCCCTCTTCTTCCTTGGGCCCTTCCATTCCTACCACCATTCCTCAAGGGTGGATCCTCGCTGTCAGGGCATGAAGTTCAGGGCCTCTAACCAGCCCCAAGTGCCCAAGGCCTGGTTCTGCTGAACCTCTTCCTGCCATATTAATCACAACTCCCTCCAAGTACTCTCTGCTCCATCTTGTTTTTGCCTGTTCCCATGGTTCCTTGGCTGGGAGGATTATGTCCCCCATGTCTCACCCTGGACATCTATGCATCCAGATCAGGCTCATCTTTCCAAGGCAAGCACAAATGATCCTACTGGGGGAAGAGCACCCATATTCCTCTGAGGACGGGAGCTCATGCTGATCTGTACCCCTACTCTAGGGTACTCATGACTAGTTCTGCCTCCATGCATGGATGGAAGAAAGAAAGAGGGAAGACCCAAAGTGAGCACCGAGAGGATAGAAACTCCAAGAGAAGTAACTAAAAACTTTTGTACTAAACACGAATGTTTGTAGGTGGCCGAATATTTACTAGATATGAAAGTAAATATAAGAAAATATACAGGAAAAAATATTTCATTCACAAAAGCGACAAAAAATAGTAAATAATTGGAATAAACAAGATTTGTGCAGGACCTAGATGAAGAAAGCTATAAAACTCTATAGAAGGATGTGAAAGGACTTCACTGGATGAAGACATGAACTATATTCCTGGATTAAAGTACTAAACATTACAAAGATGTCAATTTTCCCCAAAGTTATTTTATATTTAATGCAATCTCATTTTTAAACTTAATAAAATGGATTTAAATTTAATTTGAAGAATGTACATATACAATACTGGCCAAGAGACATTTCTGAAAGGAGAATAATACTAAATATTAAAGTGCCACAATAAGTGATATAATGAATAATACAAAAATTGTCTGTGGTACCAGTACAGAAATAGATCAATTGATTAGAAAGCTCAAATACTAAATAAAAATACTACATGAAATTTTAAAATTTTAACATCTGTGCCCCAGGATGACCTGGACCTTTAGGACCCTGTTCCTGCCCTCTCCTCCCAGACAATCACTTCTGTGACTCCAGTTCTCCCCTTCCATCACCCTTACCCTCCCACATATCACACAACACAGTCTTATGAGGCACTCTTACAAATGAATTAGAAAAAAACACACCCCAAAAGAATAAGGGGCAAGAAGATGACTAAGAAATACAGAAAAGAAAAAATTCAAATCACTAGTAAACCTAAAAATTAGTCAATCCCACAAGTAATCAAAGAAAAAAAATCAATGAAAATAGGGTACATCTTTTCTATCAATTATTCAAGTTTAAAATATGGTAATAGATGCCATTGGAAAGGGTTTAGGACATGAATTTGGATCAGCGTTTTATGGGTGGGAGGGCAATTTGGCAAAATATATAGACATTTTAAGTAATCACCTTCGATCCAGCAATTCTACTTTTAGGAATTTATCTTCAGGAAATAATGTGCAGAAACAACTATATATGAATATTCAAAGACATTCAGCATGATGTTACCTGTGGTATAAAAAATTTGAAGTAATTTCAATATCTAACAATAGTAGGTTAGATAGATAAATTATTATATGCTCGTAGGATAAAATACTATGCAGCCATGAAAAACAAGGCATAAGAGAATATGTAATATTGCCAGAAAATGGCTACATTATATTTAGTGAAAACAGGTTATGAAATCCATTCTTCCAAAACATAATTATTGAGTGACTTCCATGTGCTGGTAAACAGCAGCGAACAAAGTAGATAAAACTCCTGCTCTCACGGATGTTTACACTCCATTATAACATTCATAAACTGAAACATAAGCCAAGGTTCCAGTTTAAAAAAAGATGTGGTTGGAGGGGAGTCAGGAAAGACACAAACTGATCTGTGAAACTAAGTGATTGCCTCTGAGTTGAGGATTGAGGGTGCTTTTTGTATTCTTTTTGGTGCTTTTCTGAGTTTTCCAAACTTTTTGAAATGAACATATATCATATTGGTAGCCAGAAAGAAAAACAAAAAATGTCATCTTTTTTCAAAGAATGCACCTGGAGACACGTAACAGGTAGTTTTTCAAAATCACAGGATTGGATTTTTGTAAACACATTGTCCACTGCTGTGGAGAAGACAGACTGGATGTGGGTGGCTGGCTGCCCTGGGAATGGAGGTGAGGGGCACTAGGGAAGGGCCCCATCAGCAGAAGTGGGTGTGCCATCCAGATAACACAGGATGAGCAGTGGGAGGAAAGAAAGGTCCAGGCAAAGGAACATCTTATAGGTCTTTCTCTAATATCCTCCTCCACAAAATCATATTGATCCTGATTACAGCGTCTTTTCCATGAGTCAGTATCCTCTTATCCCCAGGCACGACTGAAGCCCAGGCCTCCCCTGAGCAGCCAGGACAGACAGGTTGCTCACTGGTTTGACTCAATCCTTCCTAACCTGGCTTTTTTTCTTAACCTCTGCTGCCTTTTTTGGAAATTGGGTTTCAGAATTGATCGCTCATTATTTGGTCACTTGTTCACTTTTATTCAACAAATATTGTCACTTTTGGCTCCGTCTACTGTCCAGGCAATGGGTGGCCAAGATCCCCTCCCACACCCTGAGCTGTTATAGACTGCCCCTCTCCTACCTGCACAACAATCAATCCAGCCAAGTCCAAGCCAAGTCTCTCTTCTAGAGTCAGCCGTGGGTGACACCTCACTGCACAGACCATGAGGTGAAGAAGTGGGAATAGTGGGTATAGATGATTCTCTCAGATCATCTGAAAGAGTCAGATCTTGCCCCTGAGAATTAAAGCAATGGTCTGTGCATGCTGACCATCCCTCATGTGGCTGCTTCTACTGGTGTGGATGGAATTCTGGGCTGGAGTTTGGTGTTTTCTCTTTGTGGCATGAGCTAAAAAAAACACAGCTCAGAAGGATGTTAATACTTCAAAACATTATCATGACACATGTGATGGGTTGGCACCAGCTTATAGGGCTTCTCCCAGCCCAGGTACCACCATCATGCGAAGGTAGCCTCCAAGGATGACCTGGACCTTTAGGACCCTGTTCCTGCCCTCTCCTCCCAGACAATCACTTCTGTGACTCCAGTTCTCCCCTTCCATCACCCTTACCCTCCCACATATCACACAACACAGTCTTATGACTTTCCAGTGCTCATGCTGTTCGTCCCACCATGCTGGCCATTGGACCTCTACTGTCCCTCATTCTTCATCTCCATTCCCATCCAGCTCCAAGCCCACTGCTGCCCATCCCCCCAACTCTCTATCAATCACTTTTGTCAGTGCCCAGGACTTTCCCTCTGTACTGATGCCACAATGAATTGGGCTCAGTCCTCTACTACATTCTGTGCCCATTCCTGGGCCAGCCTGGACTGCTGAGAAGAGGCAAATGTGGGTAGTCACAGAGTGGTAGGCTCCATGCTCTGACAGAGGGACACCAAGGGGCCTAGGGGGCAAAGAGGAACTCCTAGCCCAGAACTGATCTGAGTCCAAGTTCATCCCAGAACAGAGAAGAAAATGACTGTCCTGTGGCCTGGCTGCACCTCTTGGACCACAACTGTGGACCACTTGGATACTGGTTCCAGCCATGATGGACTAAGCTTCACTTGACTCCATGTCCCCTCCAGATGCCACAATGTTTTTCTTCCCCATTCATAGCAAAATTCCCTGAAAGAATCATCTATACTCACCACTTTCACTTCCTCACCTCATAGTCTGTCCACTGAGGTGTCACTTGTCAACGACACTAATGACCACTATGATGCCAAATCCAAGATCCACATCTTCGTTCTCATCTTGTTTTTTTGCTTAGCAACTTTCAACTCAGCTGAAGGGAAACATTTTCCTCTCTTACTTCCAGGACAACTCACTCCCCAGGCTTTCTTTCTACCTCACCGCCTGCTCCTTTGTATTCTCTTTTGTTGGCTTCTCTTCAGGAGCAGTTCTACCTTGAAATGTTGGAATCCCCCAGGGATGAGTCCTCAGGTCGCTATTTACACTCACTTCTGAGGTGCCTTCTTTTAGCCTCATGTTGTGAGTACTATGTATACAACAATGACAACTAAATGTTTACTTCCAAGTCTGACCTCTCTCCTGAGCTTCAAACTCCCACATCCAGCTTTTCTCTTGGGAGCTGCTATTGCACATTTAAGTGGCATCTCCAACGAACCATGGCCATGTGGACATTAGGGCTGCTTTCCCAGGATCCATTCCATTACTCCCCCTTTAGTAAGCAGATACTCCTACCCACAGTTCCAGGGGTAGTCTCTGATTGGTGAAGACAATTAGTATAACCCTATCCCCATTTGCCACAATGATTGGTGATCTAAATTGGTTCAATCAAACTGAACAAAAGTTCAGGAATTTTGTTTCATGGTTGGGCATACATGGGAGCTTCTTCTTCTGGTGAGTGCTGGGACTGAAACCAATACAGCCGTTTTGCCCCCACTGAAGGAAGCCAGATTGAGGAAAAAGCCAGACTGAGGACCCATGGAGAAGCTCTGACCAAACCATGCCAGAATTCTAGACTTTTCAGTTATCAGAGTCAATACAGTCCCTCGATGTTTAGGCCAGTTTTACTTGTACTTTCTGCTACCTGCCAACTGGAGCATCATGATCCATATAAAAGCAAACACAGAACTCTCATGTCACCACCACTCTATCAACCTGCTTTTCTATGTTCTTCCTCATTTCAGTTCATGACACCCCAATCCACTCAGTGGCTTAGCCAAAATCCTTCAACTCATCCTTGACTCCTTTCATACTCACACCCCATAACCTGTCTGTCTGCAACCTCTTTCAGCTCTACTTTCAAAATATATGGAAAGTCCATCCACTCCTACTCTTGTCACACTGCTGTCCACTCTGTCACAGCAGCTGGACAAATCTTTGAAAAACCTAAATTAGATCATGTCATTAGCCTGCTTTAAAATCCTCCAACTTGGAATAAAATCCAGAGTCCTTACGAGGCCTGCAGCTATATGTGACCTAGTCCTACCCACCTTTTGACTCATCCCCTTCCACCACCCCCTCCCCAACTACACTGGCCTCCTCTTCCTCAAAGACTCTCTGTATTCACATGGAAGCCCTTGGCACTGCTCTTCTGTGTGCCCATTCTTTCTATGGTTGCCTCTCTGTTGTCATTCAGGTCTGAGCTCAGATGCGCCTCCTCAGGGAGGCCTTGCCTGGGGACCCAATCTCATGGTGCCCACCCAGTCAAACTCTATCATAGTCCCCTGTTTTACTTTACTAATAACACATCACTGTCTGAAATTATCTTGTTTGTGTGTGTGTTCACTTCTCTATTGTCTGTCTCTCTCCCTCTCCTGGAAACTCCTTGATGGCAGGCCCCATCTTGTTCACTACTGTATCCTAAGATCTCACATTCATCACATTTGGACAGAGTGTGAATTCCAGCAATGTTTGTGGCTGTCGTAGATGCAGAAGATGGCTGAGGCCTCGCCTACATGGGACACTCTGCCCCACTGCAATGGAAGCCCAGAGTTCTCCACTAGGCTTCTGGGCAGAGCGGGGGTGTGGAGGCAGATGAGAGGGTGCAGGGGAGAATCCGTGAGGTTTTCAGAGACTGGGGTTCCAGGTGGTGGTTCACATCAGTTCCCAGCTGTTCTATGGAAAAAGCGTCAGAGAAAAGGGGCCTGAGAAACCTCTGTGGCTGCAGTCATGGGAAGCCCCAACTCAGAGAGTCCTGGAGTGGGACGTGTGTGGGGCAATCTCAAGTCACCTTGTGGGCTTTGGTCACAGATTCCACATCTTCTGGGCCCCAGAGTCCCTGACGCCAGCGACCACTGTGACCACTGCAGCTCTGAGGGCAAGTGATGACATCTGGGAGGGAGTGGGCACTGCTGCCATCACAGGCCTCAGGTCTAATCCAGGACTCTGCTGGACTGAGCCACTCAGACCCAGGCTGGGGAGGGGCTGCTGCGCATGTTTCCTAGCATGTTTCCTGGCACACACTTCCTTTCTCCTCTTAGATGAGCAAATGTTGCTGGGGCCTTGGCCACAGCTTCCTGCCTCCTTCTGAGATCAGAAGCCACAGCCCCAGTCTCAGCGACTGCCCTGCCAAACAAGTCTTGGCTTCAGAGATACAGGGCTAGGCACACTGCCCCCACCACCAGCTTTTCCCAAGGTGGGTGCTCTATGATCCAGGGGGCATGCTCAGTGGCCGCCAGCTTGATGTCTTGGGGAGGAACAGCTCTGGCCCTGGATGGACAAGACAGCTCTGGGCAGACCTGCACTCTACACAGGCATAGCACCCCACCACTCCAGCTCCATGTTCTGAAATATCCCACTGATCGCTGGGCAAGGGGTGCAGATGCAGGTACTGAGGGGCCACCTGTTGTCTAACATCCCTGGGCCGAGCACCCAAGGAATCACCTAAGCTTTCCCTGGTCCCAGGGTGGACACCCCACCCGCTCTTCTGCCAAGTCACCTGTTTGTGGCACTCTACGGAGCCACTCTCTCCGTCACTTCTGGGCTGTTGCCCATGCTGCTTCCTCTACCTGGAACACCTTTCCCTGCTTCACTTGGTTGAATTCTCATCTTATTCTTCAAGAATCAGTTCACAGGGCCCTCCTCCTGGAAGCCTTCCATAAACCCCCACCAGCTGGGTGGAGGGCACTTTTCTCTGCTTCCATAGCCCCTGCTCTACATTGTAGTTCTCAAGGAGGCTGCCACCGAGTTCCCCGAGAGCCACCTTGATCATCATATTTAAAATCACTATCCCTCCCTCTTCTCAACATTCCCGGCTCCATTATTCTGCTCTGCTTTTTCCAAAGCATTTATCACTTTCCAATGTACCATATAATTTTTTATTAGGACCTTATTATTATATTTTCTATCTCCCTGCTGAGCTTCACAAGAGCAGGGATCTTAGGCTATTTTGTTCACTCATGTATCCTAAGCCCTTAGAACAGTGCCTGGCAATTAGTGGGTGATCAATAAATATTAGTGGAATGAATGAATGAACTATAGTTTTCTGTTTATGTGTTGGTGAGCTCCTTGACAGCAGAGCCTGAAGTCATCTCTATATACCCAGTACTCAGCATAGGATTGTGCACAGAGCAGGCATCAATAAATTAAGGGCCTTGGCCTGGCATTCAAGGCTCCTATCATCTACAACCAAGCTCTCTTGCCAGCCTCATTCATCAAAGTAGAGCAGAAAGAGTGTTTGGCTGAAAGGGTGGCCCTTAGGCTGGCTTTGCCCTCTTCACTGTGAATCAGTCCTGGCTCCCCACTCTGTCAATGCCTGGATCACTGCATGAGTTGGACAGATGCTGCCCAAATCTCTCGCCAACCATCAGTGGACAGTTGTACTTGGGTGTGAGTGATTCTAACATCTAAGTGTGTGGGCATCAGCATGAGTTGTGTGTGACCACAGGATACTGCTCTGGGGACACTCAGAAATAACTGAGAGATATTGGAGGGACCTGGATGTGTGTGGGTAAAGGGCAATTTCTGCAATTGTCCTAATTCCTGAAACTATACTGGGGAAGGAGGATTCCAAACTCTACATCAATGAGGCAGAGACCAATTCTTCATTAAATGGTGGTGGGGGAAATGGCTATCTGGGGGGAAAAAAAGCCAGTGAAAATCCCTACCTCATGGCACACAATAAAATTGATTCCAGCTGGTTAAATGTAAAAGAAAAAACAGCTAGAAGAAAAGTTTAAATATTTATCCTTTCATTGGATGGGAGAGAATTTTCTAAGAATAAATGTCAATGGAAGAATTTATTCAAGAGAAATAAAAGTATATGTCTGTAAAAGATGTGTACTTGAATGATAGCAGCTTTATTTGTTGTAACCCCAGACTGTAAACATCTCAAATTTTCATCAATAGATAAATGGTTAAACAAATTGTGGACTAGCCACACAATGGAATACTACTCAGCAATGAAAAGGAATGCACTATTGATACATCCAACAACATTGATGAATCTCAAAATAATTATGCTGACTAAAAGAAGCAGACAAAAAAAGGTACATACTGTATGATTTCATTTATCTAAAACTCTAGAAAATGTAAAGCATGCAGCAGGGAAGGGGTAAGAGGGAGGGATTACAAAGCAGTATGAGAAAACTTTTGGGGGTGATGCATATGTTTATTACCTTGATTGTGGTGATGGTTTTATGCTTGTATAAATATGTTAAAACTTACCAAATTGTACAATTTTAAAATGTGCAGTTTATTGTATTTCAGTTCTATCTCAATAAAACTTCTTTAAAAATAGTGAAAGAAATCACAAATAAAAAGGTAACTAGATTTTTAAACTTTTTTATTGAGGTATATCATATATAATAATGTGCACAGATATTGTGTGTACAACTCAGTGAATTTTTATACATGTATACACTTGTGTATGCAACACTCAGATCAGGATCTGGAACATTTCCAGTACTCTAGACGTCCCCCTCATATCCCCTCCTACTCAATATTCCCCCAAATTTACCTGAAAGAGGCCAGTAGATTTCTAGCATACAAATTTAAAACTTCTATGTGTGAAAATCACCATGAATTATATTCATAAGTAAGTAACATGCTGGAGAAAATATTTTCCACTAATATGACTAAGTGTTACTAACCTCAATATATAGAAAACTCTTACAAGGAAAACACTTGAGACCTCAGTGGAAAAATGGGTAAAAGATATGAGTGAACAAGTCATGAAGGAAGGAAGAGGAAGAAAGGAAGGTAAAAGAGAGAGAGAGAAAGGGAAGAAGACAACCAACCAACATTTATGATGGCACTGCTATCGTCTAGGCATTGAGCTAGGTGCTGAGATCACAAGAGGAAATAAGACACAGTCCTCACAGTGTTGTGAGAAAGGTGGACAAATGGCAATTAAAAGAGGAAGATAAAGTCTTCAATCCACTTCAGTCCACAAGGACTGTCTGAGACCAGAGCAGGTGTCTGACCGCGCACCACCCCCCACCCCCGCCCCGTGGAGGTTTCCTGGAGGAAGAAGTGTCTGAGCTGAAGCCTTAAGGGAAAGAGGAGGGAGGTGTGGGAGTGAGAGGGGAGGCCGCCTCATTCCAGAGTGAAAGAACAACTTGTGTAAAGGCCTGGAAGGGAGAGAAAGGAGAATGTTCGCCTGGGTGAACCCAGGGTGCAGGGGTATGGGGAGTGACGGGAGATGAGGATGGAGGAATGAGGAACCATGGCCTTGAACACCAGGCAACAGAGAAACTCTGAAGGATTTTGAGGAGCAGAGGAGTGAAATGACTAGATTTAAATTTAAGAAAGACCCCATCTGGCTTCTGGGTGAAGGCGTGATTGGCGGGGCAGGACTGGAGGACAGCACTCAAGTGAAGAGGCTGTAGCAGACATCAGTTGAGAGAGCATGGGATGGGGTTAGAGGACAGAGCCAGGAAGGGTTTCCCTCACAGGACTGAGGGAGTACTTGAAGGCAGAAGTGAGGTGAGAGGGCACTGTGGAGGTGAGGATGACCACCTGGCCTGGGTGTCTGGGTAGATGGCGGTGCCAGTCACTGGGATGAGAAAGGCTCAGCTAGAGGAGGATGACCCATTTTACAATGAGGTGAGTTTGAGGTCCTTATGGAGCATCCAAGGGAAGACAGCCTAGAGGAGGTAAAGGAGCTGTGGGATGGTGGCTGTCCTGGTTTAAGTAGTAGAGTTCCAAGACTATGACCAAAGAAGGCTGTTTTGGGGACAGGCAGATGCAGAGGAACAAGTTATAGAGACTAGAAGGGGCAGTGCACAGATAACCAGGAAAGCCTTGGTCCTAGGAGGTTGATGAGCAGCAATGCAGCTGCTGCAACAAGCTAAGGATTCTGAAACCATTCAGTGAGATCCCTGGGCCAGATGCCCCCTAAAATTTGATGCCCATGTGCTTCAGAGAGAGCAAAGCCTTAAGCAGTGTCCCCTTCAGGGCATCCTTCTTGGGTAGTGGGCTCACAGCCCACACTGGAGCAGAGAAAAAGGAGAGCTGAGGGTGGGGAAAGAACAGAACTGCTACCTAGACCTCAATTCCCTCCTTGTCACTTGTGTTCCCTGAGCCCCTGCTTTCCTTATTAACTTTCCTTATTTCCGAAGAAACCAAGGAAAGAAGACACATTATATAATTGTGATGGCAATTACATAAAAGGGGAATGTTGGGAAATATTAACCCAGTTACGTTTTCCTGGTAAATTCTTTGCCCCAAAAGACTTCTCCAATTCCTGCAGCTGGAATATGAAGCATACAGGACTTCCACGGAGGGATGTTACCTCAGAAGCAGAGAAAAGGCTTTTAACTTTCAAAAGCCTAGACTCTTAAGAGATTCAGGACACAGAAAATGAATGCAAGACGATTTAGAGCCAGGCCTCTTGCCCATGTCGATAAAGGTTCCCTGAACCTGTGGGAGGGAGTTTTTGGGGTAGAGGGAGCCAAATGTCCCTTTCTTGGGTTTAGCCAGAATGATTTAAGGGATCTCAGTGCAGAAGTGTACTCGCTTGTCTGGTTTAGCTAGAGGTCTTCCAAACTAGTGGGGCTGGGGGGGCGGGGGGGAGTGGTGAAGATTAAAAACAAACAAACTAATCCAAAAGAACGAAAAAAAGAAAAGAAATAGAACAGGGAGGAAAAATGGAAGTCACTGTATTAGATGATAAACTTATCCAAAACATAACAGTCATATTACATTTAAATTAAAAACAACTAAACATTCCAGGTAAAAGATAAAGATTGTCAGACTGGATTAAAACGCAAAATGAGAGACACATCTGAAACATAAGAGAAGCTGAAAGTAAGACTGGAGAAAGGTAGGCCATGCAAGCAATAAACAAAAGAAAATGAAGGAAGACAAAATAGACTTCAAGGCAAACATCCTTCTAGAAACAAAAGGATTTTTAGCATTCATTATGACTTTATAACAAAGAGCTATTCAATTCAAGAAGATACAATTTAAATATTGTATGCATAACTTCAAAATACTTAAAGGAAAACTGACAGAACTATAAGGATAATTAGACAAATTCGTAATCATGGTGAAAGATTTTTCACATACCACTCTGTGCCTGAGAGAATAACATACCAAAAATTCTGAAAATTTCATAAGGATACAAAGATTTCAACAACACAGTGAGAAAACCTGACTAAATGGACATTTTGATAAATGCATTTTGTATAAAATGCTGTATCCAATAACTAAAGAACACAGATTCTTTTCAAGTATACACAGAACATTTATAAACATTGACCATATAGACCATAAAGTAAGTCTTAAACGAATTTCCAAGGGTGACATCATCTAGAGCTACACTGTCCAATATGGTAGCCACTAGGCACGTGCTAAGCACTTGAAATGTGGCTAGTCCTAATTAAGATGTGCTGTATGTATAAAATATACACTGTATTTTGAAGACTTAGTATGAAATGAAAAGAATCTAAAATATGGCATTAATGGGGCCAGCCTGGTGGCATAGCGGTTTAGTTCATGCTTTGGCAGACAGGGGTTCACGGGTTCGGATCCCAGGCACCAGCTGACCCACTGCTTGTCAGCAATGCTGTGGCAGCGTCCGATATAAAGTAGAGGAAGATGGCCATGGATCTTAGCCCAGGGCTGCTCTTGCTCGCAAAAAAAATAAAAATAAAACATGGTATTAATGATTTTTTATGTTGATTATATGTTGAAATGATACTTTTTTGTATATATGAGGTAAAATAAAATACATTATTAAAATTAACTTACACTTCATTTTACCTTTTTTAATGTGGCTACTAGAAAAATTTAAATTATGTACGTGGTTTACATCATATTTCTATTAACTAGCACTGACATAGAGCATATTATCTGATCACAGTTAAGAAAAAGTCAGTAGCAAAAAAAAAAAAAAAAAACTAGAAAAAAAGAAAACTAGAAATCCTTAAATACATGGACATTAAGAAACACGCTTCAAGAATAACCCACATGTCAAAGAAGAATTCAAAATGGAAATGAGAAAATATTTGAACTGAATAACAAAATACAACTTACCAAAGTGTGAGATGCTGCTGAAGCAGTACATAGAGCAAAGCTTAGAGCAAAGTTTGGTCAACCATGACTAATTTTGTAAATAAAGTTTTATTGGAACACAGTCACTTCCATTTGTTTATTTATTGCCTCTTGCTACTTTTGTGCTACAATGGCAGAACTGAGTAGTTCTGAGAGAGAACTGTCAAGCCAAATATATTTACTCTCTGGCCTTTTACAGAAAAAATGGTTTTTGGTTTAGAGCCTTAAGCACATATATTAGAAAAGAGTAAAAAGTAATAAGTTAAACATTCATGTCAAGAAGTTTGACAAAGAACAGCAAAATAAACTCAAAGAAAATGTATGAAAGGAAATGATAGAAAGCAAACAGTAATGACATAAAAAATGAACATACAATAGAAAGGATCAACAAAGCTCAAAGTTGTTTTTTTGAAAAGACTAAAACAATTAACAAATCTCTAGTGAAATAATAAAGAAGGTAGAGAGAAGAATTAATAACCAGTATCAGGACCATCACTATGGATGCTGCAGACATTAAAAAGATAATAGCATATTCTGAAAAGCCATATGCTAACAAAATTTTAGAAAAAAATTGTCAATTAGTATAAAGTTATAACCTCAAAATTGACTGAAGGAGAAATAGAAAACATGAATAATCCTATAACTTATAAAATAATGGATTCAGTGAGAAAACTCTGACCTCAAACGGCTTCAACAGTGACTTCTACCAAACATTCAAGGAAGACATAGTTCCAATCTACAAACTCTTCCAGAAGATATAAAATGAGGAAACACTGCTGTGATACTAAAACTGGACAGACAACATGAGAAGGCAATATCACAGCCATTCTCACTACAGGGATCATATATTTTCTCATCCAAACCAGGGCACTTTTGAGAGTGAAATGCCAGGATAATAAATATAAACTGGGGCTGTCCTAGACAAATCAGGACATATATTTCCCTAAAAAAATTAGGATACACAAACTAGCAATACATAAAAATGGTAGTAATATATGATGGCCATGTTGGGTTTATCTAGAATACAGATTACTTTAACATTAGACAGTGAATTAAAGTGTTTTTACCACATCAACAGATTAAAGTAGAAAATACTTATGAACGTCTCAATATATGTGGGAAAAAAAAATTGATAAAATCGATGTCCATTCATGATAAAAACTCTCAGCAAACCCAGGAAGAGAAGGGAACTTCCTTAATCTGATAAAAGACGTCTGCAATGTACTTAGAGGAAACATCATACTTAGTAGTGAAACCATGAAATCTTTCTCTCTGAGTTCCGTAACAGGACAAGGATGCCTGATATCACTATTTCCATTCAACATTGTACAGAACGTCCTAGCCTCTGCAGTAAAGAAAGAAAAAGAAATGAAAGATAAAAAATTTTAAAAATAGAAGCAAAATGTCACTATTCACAGATGATGTACTTGTATATGTATAAATCCACAAAGGTACATAGGTAAAGTTTCAATACTGATAAGAGAGTTTACAAGTTTGCTGGACACAAAATTAATCTATAAATATCATTATATTTCTCATACCAAAAAAAGACACTTATTAATATAAATTTTTAAAAGATACCATTTCTAATATTACACCAAAATATCAAGTTCCTAGGAATAAATCTAACAAAAGATGTATAAGTTCTCTACTGAGAAAATTTTAAACTTTATTGAGACATTAAAGAAATAAAAAGTAGATACACTACATTCATGGATTATAAGTCTCAATATTTTAAGGATACCATTTACTTAAATTGATTTATAGAATCAATGCAATCCTAAATTCCTAGCACTTTGGGGGTTGGATGAGTGTGGGGAAGAAATTGACAAGCTGATTTAGAATTGGCGTGGATGAAGAACAGCCAAGACACTCTTGAAGAGAAAGGACAAAGTGTGAGAACTTGCTCTACCAGATACCAAGATGTATTATAAAATTACAATATTTAAGACAGTGTGATGTTGATTTAAGGAGAGACAAAGAGATCAATGGAACAGAACAGAGAACCCAGAAAAAGACCCACATCCACATATATACGAACTCTTGAATTATGATAAGGATAGCGATGCAAATCAACAGGGAAAGAACGGCCTTCTTAAAAAATATGTTTCCATAATAACATGGAAACAATTAAATCAGAACCCTACCTCAAACAATCCCAAGTCAATTAAAGACATTGATGTGAAAGCAAAACTATGAAGTTTTTAGATAGTATACAAGAAAATCTCATGGCCTCAAGGTAGGGAAGACAGGAACTCCTAACAAGATACAAAAAGCACTATCGTAAGGAAAAGACTTGACTACATTAAAATGAAGAACTTTAGTTCCTCAAAAGATATCGTGGAGTGACAAGATAAGAAACAGAGTTGGAGAAGATATTTGTACATATCCAATCCACGGAGCATTAGTATCCAGAATACTTAAAGAAGTGTTACAAATAAGAACATTGCAGACAATCCCCGAGAAAATTGGGCAAAAGGTTGAACAGGCATTTCACAATAAAGGAAATCCAAATGGCCAATAAACCTATGAAAAGGCTTTCAAACTCATTGGTAATCAGGACAAGGCAAATTTAAACCATAATGAAATATCATTTATGCCTAGCAGATTGGTATAAATAAAATACGTCTGACAATTTCACATGTTGGCAAGGATGTGGAGCAAAAGGAATTCTCAAATACTGTTGGTGGGAATGCAGATTGTACAACACTGTGAAATTGCTTAACATTATCTAGTAAAATTGAATATATTCCATGACCCAAGAATTCTACTCCTAGGTGTGTGCGTATACACACATATAACCACAAATTTAGTGGCTTAAAATAACAAATTTATTATTGTACAGTTTTGGAGGTAAGGGTCCTAAAATCAAGGTATTGTAGGGCTGCATTTCTTCTGGAAGAATCCGTTTCTTTGATTTTTTCAGCTTCTAGAGGCCTCCTGCATTTCTTGGCTTAGTGACTCCTTCCTCCATATTCAAAGCCATCACTGTAGCTTTTTCAGATCTCTCTCACTCTCTCTCTCTGACCTCTGCTTCCATTGTTCTGTCTCCTGTGCATTTGACCCTCTTGACTCCCTCTTATAAGGACCCTTGTGATCCCATTGGGCCCACTCAGATAATCCAGAATCATCTTCCCATCTCAAAATCCTTAATTTAATCACCCCATGCGAAAGTAAGAACATATTCACAGGTTCCAGGGATTTGGACATGGACATCTTGGGGTGGGAACATTTATTCTGTCTAATAAATATATGTACATACACACCAGGATAATGTTCATAGTAGATTTGTTTGCAATATAAACTAGAAACCACTAAAATCCATTCATTTAACATTTTAAAACAGGCAAAGCTAAATTATATTGTTTAGGAACACACATGTAGGTGATAAAGCTAAAAGAAAACCAAGGAAGTGATCATCATAAAAGGCAGGCTAGTAGGTTATCTCCGAGGAGGAGGAGGTCATGATCAGAAGGCAAATGTGGGGAGAATTCTGGAGCTTCAGCAATGTCCTATATTTTGATGAGTGCTGGTTATACGGGTGATTGCTTTACAATTATTTGTTAAACTGTACATAACATGTTTTATACCTTTTTCTATATGTGTACTCTATTTTCCCTTTTTTAATGTAAAAAATAAAATAAAATAAAACGAAATTTTTCGTACTTCAAATACTAGAAAACCAGAGAATTAGAAAACCTTTTAGAATGAAGAGAGTTTTGCAAGATGGCAGGAAGATTGCCTTTTCCCCCAGCCTCTCTTCCTCCCACCCTGAGGGCGCTCCATGGGAGATCTAAATCTGCTTAGCTGACATTCCCAAATGTCAAATGTATAGAGTACAAATTTGCAAGGACAGCCCGGAGCTGTGCCAGATCTTGCTGTGAGCAATGCTTCCAGCCACCAGAGCCATCTTCACATGGTGCCTCCATCTGCTTGCTGTCCTGATTCCCTGATGTCTGAGCCCAGAATGTCTATTCGCCTAGGACTCCCAGACTAGTGCCCTATCCCCCACCCAGGCTCCTAGGGTATGAGGAAGAATCTGACATGACCTCACCATGGAAACCTCTGGGCCTGGTCACATGCTCTCATAAACAGAGAGAGGACTACAGATGCAGCCGACCACATAGGAGGGCAGGCACTGACCTCTACAGGGGTGAGGAGGCTGGGCGGGCCGCATAAAGGAATGACCATGAACTGAGTCTCAAGATGAAGAGCCTTTCAGTGGGTCAGCAAGGGGCCAAGAACCCCCAGGCTGAGGAAGGACCAGGGATCAGGGTGGAGAGAACTGTGGAATTGGTGCTCTGAGGGCCCCGTTGCTGCACTGAGAGATCTGGGCGATGGGAAACGTTAGGAAGAGTCTCAGGCTCTATTGAGAAAACATTCAGACTATACTTTTTTTCATTGTGGTAAAATAAACACAACATAAAATTTACCATTTTAGCCATTTTTAAGTGCAGACTTCAGTGGCATTAAGTACATTAATATTGTTGCACAACCACCACCACCATCCGTCTCCAGAACTTTTTCATCTTCCCAACCTGAAAGTCTGTACCCATTAAACACTGACTCCTCATTCTCCCTCCCTCTAGCCCCTGACAACCACTGTTCTACTTTCTGTCTCTGAATCTGATTACTCTAAGTACCTCATATAAGTGGAGTGCAATATTTGTCCCTTTGTGTATGGCTTATCTCACTTAGCACAATGTCTTCAAGGTTCATCCATGTTATAGCATGTGTCAGAATTTCCTTCCTTTTTAAGGCTGAACAATATTCCATGGTATATATATATATATATATATATATATATATATATATATACCATGTTTTATTTATCCATTCATCTGTTGATGGACTCTTGGATTATTTCCACCTTTTGGGTATTGTGAATAATGCTGCTGCTATAGACTGGATGTTTTTGTCCCTCCAAAGTTCATATGTTGAAATCTAAACCCCAATGTGATGGTATTTGGAGGTAGGTGGTCTTTGGGTGGTGATTAGGTCATGAGGGCAGAGACTTCATGAATGGGATTAGTGCCCGAATAAGCGACCCCAGAGAGATCCCTTGCCTCTTCTTCTATGTGAGGTTATAGCAAAAAGATGACAGTCTATGAACTAGGAACAGTCCCCTCATCAGACACTGACTCTGCCAGCACTTAATCTTGGACTTCCAGCCTCCAGAACAGCGAGAAATAAATTTCTGTTGTTTATTAGCCACCCAATCTATGGCATTTTATTAAAGCAGCCCATACAGACTAAGATAGCTGCTATGAACATTGGTGTACAAATACAGACAGATGTTTCAAAGTGAGGAACTAAGGAAATTTCAGTTAAGAAAACAACCTTTAGAGAAGTCAGTACAATTACAACTACCAAGACCAGAGAGACTGGTAGTCTCTAAATCCATTTCCCACTTGCTGTTGGTGACCTCGTGGCCCTGTTGACTCAGACATCTGGGCAGAAATGAAGTGTGACATTCCAGGCATGGGCCTCCTAAACCACAGCCTCATGGAGTACTGGACACATTCAGTGGAATGACAAGAATGTGACTCAGTAGTTAAATCTGAAAAAGTTTTTAGAGTTGAAAAAGTCTATTGCAAACTGTGAGACCTAGTACACAAGGAAATGTTTAGAAAATGTTAGTGCTCAATAGTCAAGCAAATGTTTCAACCTGAACTCCTGCAAATTTAAGATAAGTTACATAAGAAACCAAATGCAGGGTCCTGTGTGCAGAGGGAAGGAGGAGAGAAGGAGGTGTAGGACGTACCAATCAGGCACAGCACAGAGAGGGTAACAGCCCAGGAGCTAAAGAGCATAAGCTCCCTAAAGAAGCGCCCCAGAGGAAGATATGCCTGTGTCCTTAGTCGGAGGCAGAGCAGTGAAAATGTATCCAAACTTTCCTCCCTCAGTCGCAATGAACTTCCTCTCACTTCTGGAGAAGCAGAATTCATCCATACCTGACACATCTACAGAAGTCAGTCAGGGTATTTGAATTGGGAGGCAAATGTGTGGGAATAATTGGCTTTGAGTGAAGGACATGGAGGAAACTTGAGCAGCTGGGCTGAGTATGCTCTGTAGCAGCAAGTGGCTGTGGAATGACTGGAAC
This sequence comes from Tapirus indicus, assembly GCA_031878705.1. Taxonomy (NCBI): domain Eukaryota; kingdom Metazoa; phylum Chordata; class Mammalia; order Perissodactyla; family Tapiridae; genus Tapirus; species Tapirus indicus. The sequence continues at coordinate 49,168,837 of CM062925.1, forward strand.
GTGATGGGCCACACACATGAAACGCCACTGCTATCTTTTCCAATCACTACCTTCAACTGTCTTCCTTCCTACCACTCATCGTTGACTCTGGTCAACTTCTTGGGCAGATTCCCAACTCCTAAGTCACTTGCAGTATAAAAGAAAATTTAGTGCAGATTAGAGCCAATTTGACCCACATTTCTTCCTCTCCCTAGGGCTGGCCAGCTCCGGGCACAGGGGGCTGAAATGGTTGGGATGGGGGAGGGCATAGTCTCATCTTTCTCTTCTCTCCTCCCCTGTCAGGGCTCTTTCCTCCCTGGGTGTATCGTGGTGGGGAGGATGGAAAGAGACCTATGCCTCTTACATGAGAGGCACTATTGTCATCCTCTTATCTGTTGCTGCTTTTCTGTCTGGGTTTGTCCGGCTGTGAGGCTCTCTGTGGCAGGTGGGTGCCCATGTGAGATGTGTACACATCTTTTAGGATTCCCTGTAGGAACAGGAAGGAACCTCCCCACTTCAGAGTTCCCTGTCAAGGGAAAACTCCTTATTCAACCTTTTCTGAGCCCCCTGCTCCAGTCCCTGTGGTCATCCTATAATCTCTTCCTCATGGGTCCCTTGCCTGGCACGTGGCCTTCTTCACTGGGGGTTTTAGCCCTTCTAATTCCTGAGTGTCCACTTAGGCCCTAGGAAACCACATAGTCTTGATCCACCAAACTGTGGGAGGACAGAAGGCTCCGGGGCCCTCTGTTCCAAAGTTTGTCTTCTTGGCACAGAGTTGGATGCTGACTGTCTTTTCAGGGAAATAGGTAAAATCCTACTCAGAATCCTGTTAAACTGTTGTTTAACCTTGAGGGGGTCATTTAGAATGAGCCAATGTTCCCTAATTGACAGCAAACTAGGAAGAAGGCAACACTACTGTTGCTTAGTGTCTGGCCGTTAGAGTTGTTTCATATTGAGTCTGATGGGAGGATTTTAGAATATAAAAAATGGGAGCACATTTCATATCATCATGTGGGCTACACTCCTCTTATCCTGTAGACCCCTGGGTAGGGCTCCTAGGAGGTAGAGGAAGTCAGGAGGGGCAAGAGAGAATCAAAGGCTTAAATAGGAGTGAGAGGACTTTGGGGGACCAGGATTCCACAGTAACAAGGGCCACTTGTTCCCTGTACTGGAAGGAGCCCCATGGATCCTCTGTGGGGATTTCCTTAGGAAGAAAACTAAGCTGTGTTTCTCCTGGGGCCTGGTCCAAGTAGGCCAACCATAAGTCACTGGAGGGACAACAGCATGGGTGATGTAAGCAGAGAGGGGTCCAGAAAGGCTGATCTGACCGCTGTGGGATATAGGACGGGAGAGGCCTGGTCTGGGAGCTGTGGTGGGAGTTCAGGTGGATAGGTTTGGGTCAGGCTGGGGGGTGCCCATGGGAATAATAAGTGGATGGAGCAGAGAGGTATTAGGAGGCAGATGTGGGCAGTGGGGAGAAGGATGAGTAGCGGGGAGGGGCAGATGGTGGTGACCAAGCCAGGGAGAAGGAGCAGGGTCTGGGTGAGCCCATTCAGGGGATAGCTCAGGGAAACACTCAAAGACAGAATCCTGAGAGGAATCAAAACCACAGCATTAAAAAAATTAAGTGCAGAGTGTGGAAAATGCGACCCAGACTGAAGCCAGATGGAGAAACCGTCTAGAAATGCAACACTAGGCACAAAGTGCCTCTTTATAAAGCATTTATTTTTCCCAGAGGAGGAGGAACACTTTAAAATCTGAGATACAAATGAAAACAGCTTCATACCCCCTCTGAGCTCTGTTTAAAGGCTCCTGAGAGGACTCCATTATTAAAATAAATAACTCCACAATAGGGCAAATAATAAACAAATACACTGTTATATAAACAGACATGATCATCAGGAACCCTGAGATCAAGCTTGAGCAGGCCACTTCAGAAGCCAGACATTCAAAACCTGAGATGTGTGACAGAGTGGAGCATTAACGGGACATCAGGAGGAGTGTTGGAAATCCAGGACCTGAGCCCCGCTCCGAGCCCTAGGAGTGCACAAGCCTGGACTAAGGGTCTCTCCGCAAGGTTTTGAGAGTTCGTGAGCAGTTCAGTGAGGCCATCAGGACATTATCCAGGATTTTCAGGAAGGTACTCAAGTTCCCTGAGAACTCATTAAAATCTCTTGCTAGGATGTGCTCTTCTCCCTTTGAAGAAATCAGATATTCACGTCAGGTGTGGGGAAGGTGGAAGGGGTGTGGCAAGTGCCACGCTAAGTCTGGGCAGTGGGCATCCCAGCCCAGTTGGCAGCTTACCTGGGATGTGGGTGTGGGTAGGGGCAAGGTTTGCAGCAGTTCCTGTGGCCCAGAGACAAGAGAAGCCAGTCAGCCTTTTGGGGAAGCCAGAAAGGCAAGGGGGGTCTCACCAGGAGCCACGGGGCCTCTGTGACTAAGAAGGTACTGGGTGGTAGCTCTGCCCCCAGCCCTGGAGGAGTTGGTGGCAGGGGAGGGCGTAGGAGCTGGCGGGTGGGGCAGAAATACTGCTGCTCTTTGGGAAAGGACAAGACAGGTCATGCACTCTGACCTGGAGTGAGCTCTTCTGGGGATGTGGAGACCCCAGTGCCGGAGGACCCTTTCCCAGCCTCACACACCTCAAGGTTCTTCAGATTTTTACTGATGGTTAAAGATGCATCAGAGATATTGACGAACTTCTCTGAGGTATTCCGGAAGGCAGCCAGGTTAGACTTCAGAAGGGTCCTGTTCTGCAGGGACAGAGTGTGTGAGGTAGGGCTGGGAGGGGCTGTCCTTCTCATGCCTTGTTTGTCATCCCTCCTGCCTCCTTTCTGGGGAGGCCTTCACCAGCGCCCTCCACCATCTCCCCAGCCTCTGCCTCGCCAGCTCTGTCTTGCCTCAGACCCCAGAAAGAACCCAGCTGCCTCAAGGGCACAGCACCTGAGGTGGTCACAGCACATTCTGGCACAGCCCAGTCAAGGCAGATCCCGTCCCACCTTTCGGCTCCAGGTGGACTGGGGAAGGGGCCTGGGTGAATGGGGAACTTCTGGAACCAGCAGCCAGAGAAGAACCCAAAGTGAAGGGGGCCAGCTTCACCAACATAAAATTTTAGAATTCCCACATGTGGGAAAAAACATCTACTACACACCCCCAACATGAGACAAAGAATAGGCTGATGGAAGTTTTTGCAGTTAACATGCCAGATAAAGGATTAAGACTCAGGTGTGACCATCAAGGTGTGCCTCACACAAAGGCACCCAATCCCAGGGCAGTGACCAGCAACACGATGGCAGTCACTGGCAGGGAGGCAGTGGGCCCCAAGGACTGAGCTCTCACCTCCAGCACATGCCGCTGATTCAAGTCTCCAGATTTCTGCAGAGGAAAAGAGAGAGAACCCATGAGTGCCCCTGGCTCAAGGTTGAGCTGGGCTGTCCCTGCCCCAAGCCCAGTGTGGCTCCAGCTACTCACAGAGGTTATAGCAGTTTTCAGGTTATTACGGATTTCAGAGACGATGTACCAGTAGTCGCAGGCCTGAGGCTGGGTTCCAGGGGTCCCTAAGGGCAGGGGGTTTACAAGGCTGAGGGGAAGGATGATGAGGAGAAGCGGGAGGCAGAGGGATCTCCACATCTCTGAGCTGCCGGGAGCTACCCTGGTCCCCGCTGACCCTATGGGAATCTGATGCTGCCTAGCCTGCCTCTCTTTTATAGGCCCAGTGCAGGCGACAAGGTGGAAAATGGGGTGCTGGTGGGATGTGGGGAGAAGCCCAGATGGGCTGATACCCTTTTCTGATATGGAACCTCCATGACAAACACATCAAGTTATTCATCATTTTCTGGAACTCAAGATCAGTAAAACAAAAACACTTTCTCAAAGGGTTTCACTTCACCTTACCAAGGAAGATAAGAGCCGCTGCCCACCGGACATCGTGGGCACAGGTGAAAGGGCAGCCTGGCTCTGAGTTCACCTGGGCCTATCTGTGCCTCTGCCCAGCCAAGATCTGGCCCTGCCGTCCTCCGGACAGCTGCAACTCTCTGCAACCCACCCTCACTGGCCTCCCCTCTCTGCCTGAGAGGTAGACAAGATTTTGCCTGGCAATATCATCTACAAGGCTAACAATGTGTATGAAGATTCAACACTTAGAAGAACATTTCTTAAGAGCCTGGAACACTGTTACTAGCATCTAAGTCCCAACATTGTCACCTTACAGACTTGAGGCAGCTTCTTTGAGAATGAGGAGTGTGGGGCTGAGGGCCCCACATGCCTGCCCCTCCCCTGGCTCTTGGTTTAGTCTGAGGTAAATACTATGATCATGATGGGATGCATGTCCCAAATCTTTGTGTTCCAGGTGGGCAACAAGAGAGTGATGGTTACTCAATGCCCATCCATGTGTTAATAACAAGAATGACATGGCTGCCCAGCTACCTGGATATCAGAGCTGTGGCTAGTAGACTTGAGATCAACAGACAACATCTACATCCCCAAACCCAACTCTAGTTGGGAGCTCTTCCTCTGTGACATGCCTGATTCCAGACTGTCCTTCAGGTCTCAGCTGTCCCTTCCTCCAATGTTCCCCAATAGTCCAGGCTGGGTGAGGTTGCCCCATTTCTGGGTCTCCCCCACAATCCCCACCGGGCTTAGTATTCTAAACTATGATTCTCCATCTATCTTCCCTATTAGACTGCACTTGGGGAGGAGGTCCACTCTGCACAGATGAGCCCCAAGGAGGCCACATATGCAACATGGGATGGAAAGCGGAGGATGCACAGGCTGAGGCTGTGCGGGCCCAGGGTAAGGAGTACAGAGCTGGGTGGGACAGGGGGTCAGGCCTCTCTGTTTGGGCCCTCCTAGGTGGCTTTTTCCTGAACTCTCTGATTAGGCGGGTATGTGAAACCTGATGGCACTGTTGGCTGGCCAGGAGCTCTGAGCTGCCTTCTGTACTGACAAAACCAGGCAGTGTGGTCAGGGCCACCAGCGGAAGTGTGACTGAAGTCATGGGCAGACTAAATCTGGCACATGATGCCATGGAGAGGGTGGCAGGGGAGCTCGTCATGGCTGAGGCCTGGGTCCCTGGTGGTGGTGGGCACCTCCAAAAATTCCACTAGGCCTGTGGGGGTGAGTGACAGAAAGGAACAGGTATGGACCTCCCAAGTTGGATGGACCCCAAGGGCCAGGACCTCGGACACTGTGCCCCACTTTGAGTGAATTGAGACACAGGCAGGACAGAGCCAGGCCTGCAGATATTCATTGGATGGGGCCCAGAGAGCCACACTGAAACCCACAGAATCTATTTCTTGCAGACCCTGGGCAACAGTCCTGGGCTGGTTCTCCTGCCTCAGCCCTAGCAGGGCCTCCCTCATGCCAACCCAGGGCTGCGTACCCTCAGCTCGTTTCCCTTCCTGATCACAATCAGCCCAGCCCGTGGAGGAGGCTCTCCATGGGCTGGACTGACGCAAACACCCAGGGTGGAATCCCTTTCTTACAGGGAGCCAGGCCTCTCCCAAGCGGTCTGGCAGGACTGTGGCCTGCGGGGGAGGACAGGGGAAGTCCCGTGATTTCACTTGAGGCTGCTCCTTTAGAGTCAAGGCAAACCTCAAAGGAGACTTCCAGAGGAGGCCCAGCCTCCGCCTAATTCCCCTGGGAGGCTGCAGAAGCGCTGTGAAGGGTACCTAGTTGTCCTCTACAGTGGCAGCTGGGCAGCCCCCTCTGAATCACATTTGCTCTGTGGAATGGGACTCTCTGTTGCTCGCACGGGAATAGGTGTTGAGTTGCATTCAATAGGCCTCTCCTGGGGGCCAGGCCATACCACCTCCTGCCTCCCTTGCTCTGGCTGTCCCTACTCTCTTCCCTGCCCCTTGTGGCCTCTTCTTGTGGCCCCATCACCCTGCCTCAGGGGCCTTCCATCCTACACTCTGGCCCAGCAAGGCCCTGGATTCTTCCAAATTCCTCACCCTCTGACTCCAGGCTGCTGGCCCTTCAAGGTCATCCCCAGGCAGTGAGCGCACAGACACCCAACCACGCCACCCTCCCTGCCTCTAACCCCACCTCCCCAAAGCCTCAGGGGCTGACTTTCCTTCCTATTTCATAGGGAACACAGAAGCCATTGTCCCCTCCTGCCACCAAACCCATGGACCCAACCCACTGCCCCTTCCCCTGTGGATGGACTGGGCCCACCCAAGCAGCCTTTCCCTGACCTCTCTGCTCAGGTGGGCATGTGATACCTGATGGTGGGAGCCCTCCCTGTGTGTGCCCCCCTCAGGTGCCCCTTCCCTGCCTCCGCCATCCAGCTATTACATCCATTGCCAGCTCATCTCCAGCAGAGAGATACTCAAGCTTCCTTGTCTGGAAAGATCCTTCTCTGACCCCTTGACACCTCTAGCTGCCCCTATGTCTCTCCTTCCCTTCAGAATAAAACTTCTTCCAGAGTCTTCTACTCTCTCTGTCTCACCCTCACTCACTCCTCAGCCCATTGCCACTAGCTTCTGCCCCCACCACACACTGAAACTGCTCCCCCAGAGGCCCCAGTGGCCTCCTTGTCAATAATCCCAGTGGCCACATCTTATCCTCACCCTACTGTCCCTCTCCTGCCACCTTGCATCACCCCCTAGTCTGTCACTTTCCAGTGCTGTTGAGGTGGGTGCTCAGCCTCTGGGGTCAGACAGACGTGCTGGCATTCAGTCTTGGTGATGTCACTTCCTAGCTGTGTGAATGCAGCCTCTCTGAGCCTCAGTTTCCTCATCTGTACAATGGGGATAATAATAGTCCCTGCCTCATAGGCTCATTGGACTCATAGCCTCATAGGCTCATAGCCTCATAGGACTAAATGAGTCATCCCATGAAAAGAACTCAGTACCCCGCATTTAGCAAGTGCGGCTCGGTGGAAGTTAGCTGTTAGGGTCTTTCCCTCTGCCCAGTTCTCTCCCTCCCCACCAGGATCAACCTACTCCAGCCTCCCCACCACTATGGTCCAGAGGACTCCCCCGACCCCACACTGGCCACGCTGCTGTCCTGACTCTTCTCAGCCCTTCTCCCCACAGTAGCTAGACTGGGCTTCCTGGGACCCAAACCTTCCAGGGACCACACCCCTCCCCGGCTGAAAACCCCACAATGCTTCCAACACTCCGGGCATGAAGCCTAAACCCCCTTCTCCTTTAATAGACTTTATAATTATTTTTAAAACAAGAGACAAATGCTACAAATGTCATGATTTACAATAGCACTACTCAGGATTTTTCCTTGCTACAATACAACACAAAGTCAGGACTTTTAAGGAAACATTTGCAGGAACGTTTAGCCTCCACAGCTTGAAAATTCACTGAGCTTTAAAATTCCCTCAAAAAGTCCATTTACATAAAAAAATAGAAGTTTTTCTCCATAAGAAATCACATTTGGGGCCGCCTGGTGGCGCAGCGGTTTAGTCCACGCCTGGCAGCCCGGGGTTTGCAGGTTTGGATCCCGGGCGCCCGCCGACGCACTGCTCATCAGCCCTGCTGTGGCGGCGTCCCATATAAAGTGGAGGAAGATGGGCACGATGTTAGCCCAGGGCCAGTCTTCCTCAGCAAAAAGAGGAAGATTGGCGACAGATGTCAGCTCAGGGCTGGTCTTCCTCACAAAAAAAAAAAAAATAAAAAGAAATCACATGTTATGTGCACAGGCCCCCAAAACTTTTTATATAGAAGGTCACATCAAGTCATGGTCAAGTGGTCAGAAAGCTCTGGGTCTCCCGGGCATGGACCCCACCCCTGCCTGAGCAGAGTACTTCAAATCAGAACTGCTGGTGTATTTTAAATCAGAACTTCCTAAACATCGTTGAATCACCTGAGGACCTTGTCAAAACTCAATTTTTGATTCAGGAAGTCTGGGGTGGGTCCTGAGGGTCTGCAGTCTCACAAGCTCCCAGGTGGTGATGAAGCTGCAGGTCCGATTCCAAGCTGAGCGTGGCAAGGCTTTCAATCTGTCTCTCCCACAAGACTGTGAGTTTCTTAAGGAGAGGAACCACGTCTGTTTTATTCATGGTGCCTGCACACAGCAAGTGATTAATGAAAGTTTGTTGAATGAATTATGCCTAGTGGGTACCCAGTCCTAAGGCTCCCCATGTGTTGTCTCATTTCACTTGTGCCTTTAAGACACTGCACTTGCTTGCTTGCTTTTTTTTTTTGAGGAGGAGGAGGATTGGCCCTGCACTAACATCTGTTGCCAATCTTCTGCTTTTTCTTTTTTCTCCCCAAAGCCCCAATAGATAGTTATATGTCAGACTTGTGCATCCTTCTAGTTGCTCTATGTGGGAAGCTGCCTCAGCATGGCTTAATGAGCATTGAGTAGATCCACGCCCAGGATCTGAACCTCCGAACCCCAGGCCGCCGAACCAGAACGCGCGATCTTAACCGCTGTACCACTGGGCCGGCCTCTGCGCTTGCTTTCTGAGGATGCTCTGGGCCCGGATCCCAGGGCTTGGCCCATGGTGGAGTCAGGACTGTGTGTACTGGCTCTGGGCACTATGCTCACGTCATTGCTTTGGGTCACAGCCTCTTCACCTGCCTCCTCTGTAGCCACATCCTGGTCCTTGTCTTCACCAGATCTGCTCCTGCTCAGAAGCCCAAAACACCCAAATTCCCCTGCCTCGGCATAACCTCCTATCCTTCATCTCCCCACGTTGATCGTATCACACTGCACCCTGACCCCTGGCTTTTCCATCCTGCCTCTCGTCTTCCCCCAACCCCAGTCTCAGTCATCTCAAATAACTCTTCCCAACGCCCCTGTCACACTCACCCCTTTACCAAAACCCCCTGCCCTGGGCCTGTGTCAGGTCCTGACACACCCCATAGGGCAGCGGTCCACCTTTTCCTTCAGGGACTGCCTTCTGGGCCCCCCATCTTCCTGATCTTCCTGCTTCCTCTCTGGCTGGTGCTTCTCTGGTCCTTTGTGGACTCCTCCCTGATCTGTCCCTTCCCCCCTCCCGACTCTGCAAACCCTTCCCATGGGGCCTCACCTACTGAATCTGTGCTCCAGCACAGGCTGGGATCCAGACCCCTGCAACACAACTCTCTCCTGTGGTCACCAGCCCCCATCACCAGAGGTCCAGCCTGAAACCAGGGAGTTGCCCTCCTCTCTCCTCCTCCCTCGCCCCTCAGACTTGCCAATCCCACCTCCTAAACCTCCCCAGGACAGCCCCCTCCTCTTGTCTCCCAGTGATAGCTTCCTCAAGGACCCCTCCTTCAAGTTCCCAAAAGCAGCTCCTCTGTGCTACCAGAGGGACTGCCCAGGGCCTGCAGCCAGGCCTCCACCAGGGGCTAAGATCCCACAACACAGGACAGAGTTGGGCTGTGCTGTTATCAGACCAATAAAAGAATGAGCACCTGGTACCCACCAGGAATAGAAAGCGTCAACGAGAAGCTGCCCAAAGCCCGAGAAGCAAACCATTGGAGGCTTTAACACCAGTAATTCAGCTTTGAGAGGGGTTGTCAAAGGATGTGCTTCTCAGTGGATGAGCCCACATGTGGATGGTTAGCTGCGTGAGAGGCTGCCAGACAAACTCTTGTCTGTTCCAGCGGGCCTTCACCTGGCCACCTATGTAGGACCAGGCACTGCCAGGTGGGGTGGGCAGCAGAGGGTCAGGGCTGTCCAGGGGATGGCAAGACCAGGTTCCCCTAGACAGGAAGCCCCAGGGAGCTCAGAGTCAGGTAGCCCCTCACCTGTCAGATTTGTCCTCTCACCTGTCCCCACTCTGCCCAGAGGCCAGCCTGTCTCTTATCCTCCTTGGCAAGATGAGGAGATACCCTCTGAGTAATTTTTTTTTCCAAGTTTCACTGATCTCAAGTACTAGAAAGTGATGAATAAGTCTGTGGTTTGCTATGGAGGTTCCATGTCAGATAAAGATTCTTCCGATGCCCGCCCCTCTCGCCCTGGGCGTGGGCCCACTGCCGCTGCGCATAAAAGACAGCAGCCTGTCTCAGACACTTCAGAACGCCACGCAGGACCAAGAAAGGACAGCATGTATCCTGCCAGCCCAAACACGAGCAGCCTCCCCATCCTGCACCTTCTCCTTCTCCTGTTCGCACTCTACGCCCCTCAGGCTCGGGGGATTCCCTCCCCGACACCCTGGCGCAGACTGAGCAAAGAAATTATGGGTGATCTACACAAGCCACCTTTGCCTCCACAAGTGAGTAGCTGAGATAAAGTTGGCATGGGGCAGGGAGGGGCTGGCGGGTGCCTCAGACCAACAGGACTCACCGGCTCTCTCTCCCTCTGCCCCCACAGGGAACCTTGGACCCAAATGAGAAACAGATCCTCTGGGTAAGATCTCAGCCCAAGCTGGGCGCACCTGCATCCCAATCCTCCTCTTGGTGGGTGACCTCAGGCATGTCACTCCACCTTGCCTAGCCTCAGTTTCTTCATCTGTAAATAGGGTTGACAGCCTCTACCTCAGTGGGGTTGTCATGAGAATTAAATGGCACAATAAAGTGCAAAAAGTTCCCAGACCAGTGCCTGGTGCTTAACCTTTCGATACCTTTCCCCAGCCATGGCTATAATATGAAAATGATTTTTTAAAATTACAAAATGAAAAGGTAGCACTAGGTGAAAGGCCTTGAGTTCACTTTTCAGGGGGGCAGCCTCTGGACTGGCAGACTAAAATTTCCCCCATGAACATGCCTGCCTCCTTCCCTTTCCTTACAAAATTGAGTTGTGTTTTCCACCCTGACGGCCCTGGGCATTCTCATTTACAGTTCTTTTCCTAGTTCCAGGGGGCTCCGGTGGTTATCTCACCTTTGTTTGCATGGCATTTCTTGGTCAAACAGAGATTGGGTCTCCCCTGAGCGTATTGGACATCTGTATTCCCCTCTTCCAGGCACTCACGGCTCATGTGTTGTACTCATTTCCATGCTGGGGTTTCTGGGACTCTCTTCCTGATTTCTAGAAGCCCCTAATTCAGTCGAGGCATTAACCCTGTTATCTGGCCTCTTAGCTGCAAATATGTCCCTCTGCCAGCCCTCTGCCATTTCTTTTGGGAAATGTTTTTTTCCCCAAGTGCAGAAAGATCCACCCAAGCCCTTCACGCAGCTCACAGGGAGCCAAGGCTTGGGTGCGGGGTAAGGAGGCCTCTCCTGGATGTGCACTCGCCTCTAGGCCTGTGCCCTTTGGGTCAGCTCAGGGACACACCTGGGGCAAGAAGGGGACTAGCAGGGGATTGTCCAAGGATACCCCTGAAAGCAGGCATGGTAAACTGTGGGGATGACTTCAGCATGGCCATGCAAAGGACATTCCCCAACCTTCCCCCTTAACATGTATTCTTTGTCCCCTTAGGATAAGACCCTTTTGAGGCCAAACCTGGATGCATTCCTGAAAGCTGCTAATAATTTCCACAATGAGGAGGCATTGCGAATCAGGAAAAATCTTAAGGTGTGTGCAGCCACCAAGGGTTTTTGGGATCCCTGCCTTGGCCTGCCCTGCCTCTGGGGAGGAGGGTAACAGGGCCTGCTCCTTGCCCAGGGGAGTTTCTGACTGTCTGCTTTGGTGTCTTCCCACAGGAAATACAGTCACACCTACCTACCCCCATGGCCACGGTAAGCTGCCCCCCAAGATACCTCTGCAGGTGGTGCCTTTAGTCACCTGACTCCCAGCCTGCCATCCGCCTTCCAACCTGGCCTCATCTAATGCCATCTTCCTGGTCTCTTCACAGGGAGACCCAATCCATGTCAAAGAGGGTAACTGGGGTGATTTCCAGAGGAAACTGAAGGAATATCTGCACATCCTTGATTGGTTTCTGATCCATAGACAGTGAGCCCTAAAATTTTCAATCCGACGTCCAGCTCTCTCTGGGCCTTCTCACCACAGAGCCTTGGGACATTGGAAACAGCAGAATGTCTGAAGATTCTGGGACATCTCTCACACAGGCCAGGACTGGAAGGATTTCATTTTCTCCTGGGGCAAAAATGATGAATTTTTAATTCGTCATTTTAATTCTTCATTTAATTAATAATTAATGATGAATTATTAATAATTTAATTTCTGAAACATGCAGACCCCAACTGGCCTTTAGCAATTATGTTCTCGTTTTTATTCTATTGAGGCTATTTATGTATATATTTATTTATTACCTTGTGCATGTGAAGTCTATTTATTTTAGCAGAGGAGCCACGTCCCGCTCCTTCTGAATAAAACTCAAGAGGGGGACTCAGGGGCATGATCATTTGTACCTCAGGTTTTTAAACTGGTTTCTATACATCTGTGAAAATAAACCAAACTCTCTGAACAACTGCTTTGTGGCCAGCGTCTCAATTTGACTCAAGTCTTAGTAACTCTCTTGCCTGATAATTTAGCAGCCCTCCCCACCCCCAAACCCCACCCCACCCCTGCAGGCCTCCCTGCCACCAGATGGGCCCCAGAACCAACACCCTGGCAATCTGTGGTCTACTGGGGAGCCAGATTGAGTTTTAGAAAATGCAAATCTGACCAGGTTGGTCTGATACTTAATTTTCCAGTCCTCAGGGTCTCCTGGACTTTGTCCATATCCTCGGGACAGCATAAAAGGCCTGCTTCCACCTGTTGCTTCTATTTCTTTTCTCACATAGCAACCAGCCTCCTCAATGCTCCCGCCAACAGAAGTGCTGTGGCTTCCTGGATGAACCACACACCTCTCTTCATACATCTAAACCTTTATCCACACCGTGACCTCAGCCTTGCATGTCCTGATCCTGACTCAGCATGGTGAGTTCCTACATCAGAGACCAACTCACGTGCTGCCTATCTCTGGGTTGTCCACACTATTCCAGACAGAGCTCTCCTCTGAAATAGGTGGGTAGGCAGGGACCCACTGGAAGGGCAGCCAGTGGGCCCTGAGGTGGCACAGACCAACCTGGATGATGGAGGCTGGGGCATCACTGAGTGTGGCTACAGTCTGCCACCTGACCCTTGGGACCCCACCGACGCTTTAGCCCCTGAGTACCTTCCTCTCTGGCATCCCACCCTGGTGTACCTCCTCCAGTCTGCAGGTATTGGGGAGGAGGGGCAGAGTGAGCCTTCCTCTGTCACCACACTAAGGAGCAATGTTATCCTCTTTGACTCCTCATAAGTCCCCAAAAGATTTTGGGTGCTGACACTGGATGCTGGGGTCCCACTCCCTTTTTTCTGTTTTCCACTTTGATCCACCCCTCCCCTGAGGTTGTGAGTAGGGAATAGCCCAGCCACTTGAATGGGACAGGAGGAGGTAGAAGAGTCATGATAGTAGCTCACAGAGATATTCCTCACATTTCTCCTCCTAATAAATTTTTGTGTTCCCACAAAAATAGTTTTCTTCTCGCCCTGCCCCACCACTCTCCATCGGGGCTCACTGACAGCGCTGTGCGTGCTCAGGGAAGATTCATTGTTGGATTTGGCCCTGGAAGGAGTTGAGGACACGGCTGCAGTTTCCAGTGGAGCCACTAGGGGGAGGCGTGCCACAGGGTTAGAGCGTTCCAGGGCCCTGGAGGAAGGTGAGCCTGAGAGGACACAGTGAGAGGCCTGATTCTAGACTGGGTTTCCCATTTCTTCTGCTTCCCCGCCCCCACTTGCCCTCCCACCCACACTCGGTGGCTGGTCCTATTTTCATTCTGGGCCGAGGCAAGCATTTATGCCCTACTCCCTTGTTCCTAGGATGAGTCACTGCTTGTCACCTCCTCTTCACTCCCTGAAGAGTGGGTCAGCAGCTGTCCGCCTCTGCTGGTCCTGCTACCCTCTGCCCTGGTGAGGAGGAGATAGACCCTGTGGCTTGACCTGCCATGCTTCTCCCACACCTTGTCCTCAGGGGACCAGAGCCAGTGGTGGCTGGAACCAGCTCACAGAGCCAATTGTTAATTTTTTTAAAACGTTGCCAGCCAGTTATCAAACCATCCATAGCTTGAAATCGGCCACAGTACTGGTGAGAGTATTTACAGGATTGAAATCCACAAATGCTACAAGGCAGACTCTTTCCCCTAGGAGTCCATTGTTAAACTTACACCAGCTGCTGGAGCTTCCCTCACTTGAGGTGTGGGGAGGTAGCCGGCAGTCTGCCATTTTGCTCTTACCTGGCTGTCCCCCTCCAGGGCTCCTTCTAGAAGCTCCTGGCCCTTTGTCCTGAAGCCACACTATTCTCACTCCAAGCTGGATGGCCCTCCATTCCTGCAGTGCCTTGGAGTCTACACGTTCAGCAAACACTGGCTGATCACCTACGTGTCAGGCCCTGTACTGGACCCTGGGGATATGGCCATGAATTAGACAGATGGAGGGGGTCCTGGTGGTTGCATTAGATTCAGTGGTCTGGGAGGGCCTTTCTGAGGAGGTGACATATAGGTTGAAACCTGAATGACAAGAAACTACCAGCCATGTGGCAATCAGGGAGGAAAGAGCTCTGGACAGAGGGAACAACGGCCAGTGCAAAGATTTGGAGACTGAAATGAAGGAAGGAAGGAAGGCCTGTGACAGGAGTGAATTCTGGAGGGGAGCCCACAACTCTCCCTCAATCTCTCTCCCTTCCCTCCTCAGGCCCAAGCCCTGTGTTAGTGACTGATGACTGCAGGAGGCGGGGATTAGTGGTCAGGTCAGACACAGACCTGGTGTGGGAAGATCAGAGGGTTGCAGGAGGGAGATCAGCAAAGGCAGGACCCAGAGCAGGAAGGGGGGTGACTGATGGAGGTGACATGCTTGACAGGGGGTGGGTCTTTTCAGATATTGTGGGAGTTCATCGTTGCCCCTCTTATGGAGCAGGCCAAGTTGCTCCAGGTTGAACTGAGATGAATGTGGGCCTGGCCCACTCAGGCTCACCCTTGACCCCAAACCTCAGACCCTGCCTGGGGCAGTACAATCTGGCCCAAGCACAGCACTGGGCTAGGGCCCAGACCCAAGTGGTGGTCAGTTCCCAGTCAGGATGGGCACTTCTACGTCATGCTCGGCCACCTGCAGGGAGAAGGCTGATGACTCCCTCACCCAATGGGAGGTCCCCCTGGGTGCTCACACCTCCCCTGCAGTTCTGTCAGTTTTATGTCTTTTCCCTGAGCCTGCCCAGACTCTCTCCTAGTGCCTGGCCTATAAATCCAATTGCCAGCAGGGGGCGGCAACACCCCAGAGTATGTCCCAGCATGGCCCTCTGAAGGCCAAAGTACCCACTGCCCAAATGCAAGGTGCCTCTTCAGCAGGAAAGTAGATTACCTCAACCAGAAATTTTATTTTAATTTTAAAAATTATAGTTTTACTTTGGGAGGGCAATCTAAGAGAGCATATATGCTCTTTACTGAAAAACTTTGGAAATACAAAAAAATTAAGCAAAGAGAAATTGCCAGGAAGGCAAGTGCCTGAGTGGAGAACTCAGAGAGGCACCGCCCGCCTCCGTCCACTATGTGAACCCTCCTGCTCAAGGAAGGGGCTCTGCTTCTCCCCCCAGCCTCAAATCTGCATTTGACTGCATTCAGCAAACACCCTGAGGACTCTCCACGGTTTACCCAGGCTGGGGCAGGGGGCTGGGGAGACATGGAGTCAGGCCTTTGGGGGCCTCTTGGCTATGTCTAGTCGGCATAGCACAGCGTAGTGGGGGTTATTACAGACAGAGCAATGGAGGGATGGGTGTGGATCTCTCAGAAGTGCGTCCCACGGGAGGTAATGCACGGAAATCTTGAGAAAGGAATAGGAAGTCCCCAGGCAGAGAGAAGGATGTCAGGCAGATGGCACTGAGGAGCAAGGGCACAAAGGTCTGAAAGTGTAGGGTACACTGGGTCACAGGAGAGTCCAGGTAGTTTATAGGGCCAGAGTGTGGGTGTCAGGTGGCCAGGGGGAGGCAGCCCCCCCAGAGCTCCTTTAGTCACTGCCTGTGCCCCTAGAGCCCAGCCACCTTGGGCCCCAGGCACCTCTGGGTCTCAGCCTGGTACCCGCCCCCCATCCCTCCCTCCCTGATCTCAGGCCAACCCAGTCCGGCCTGGCCACTGTGAAGTCAGCAAGACTAGACAACCATGGCCTGAGGGGGAGGGATAGGATGGGACCACATCAGACATTGTGGTCTCATTCCTTCAACAAGAAGGAGCCAGGGCAGAGGGAGAGAGAGGCTAGAGGAAGGAGGGGCTGGCCAAGCAGAGCGGGATCCCTGGGAGGGAGGGAGAGGCAGAGGTTGTGCGGGCCATAGTACAGGGCTGTGAGTTCTCACAGGGGGCTGGGGGCTCAGTTTTCCCCTGGAAAACCTCAGGTCAGTCTCATGGAGGGGGAGATGGATCAGGTAAAGTTGCTGCTGCCCTCCTGGACTGAGGAGGGACTCAGGGAATCTCCTCAATGACCCAATGAGGTCTATGATTACCCCCATTTTACATATGAAGAAACTGAGGCAGAGAAATTAAGGAAGTCTGACTCCAGAATCTCTGAATCCTTAAGCCACAGTGCTTTTGCCAATGCCTACTGAGGCACAGGAGCCCTTTGAGTCTGGCCCAGGGCCCACCTGGGCTCTCCCCCATGACTGGACCCAGGCCTTCAGAGGTACCTCCTAGCTCCACAGCCTGCCGGTTCCAGCCCCAGCGGGGAGGAGCACAGCCACGGTGCCTCAGCTCCATCCTCCATTCACTGAACCACCACATATTTATCACCAAAATCCTCTGCATGCCCATCTGTCCCTCCTCCTCCACCACCACTCACATACACACGCACTGAGGCTTAGATCCAGAGCTTGGCCCTCCATGCTCCTGTCCACATGTCCCCCCAACCCCCACCTCATGGAGCTTCTAAGAGAGAGACCACTGGGTCACAGCCATCTCCTGCCTTGGCTGGCAGTCAAGGCCTCCTCCCTCTCAACCACCTGGTCCCTCAAAGACCCTGGGCTCAAATTCCACCTCCAGCCCTCCTGAGCATGGGTAATAAAAACAATGGACAGCCACTATTACCCGTCAGAGGGCTGTGAGCCTCAAATTGGGGAGGGGGGTGAAACACCCGGGCCAGGCCCACCCTACATCAGTGGGTATCTGATAAATGTGACTCTCTGCTCTCCTCACACGGAGGGCCAAACTTCATGGCTGCTTGTTCCTACAAGGCAGCCTGGGAACACCCCCTTCCGGCCATGACAAGGGGCAGGACTGGGGAGGACAGTCCCCATGTCCTGGTGTTCACAGTTAGCTCTTCCCAGGAAAATCCATGTGCCTGAGTCATTTCCCAGTCAGCCGACCTTGCATACCCAGGCTGCCCTGCAGAGTTTGCCTCCTGGGACTGGGTGTGGGGACTTGTTAAGACATTGAGGATGGGTCTGCACAGGGAAACCCCTCATCAGGGAAGCCTAAACCCACCCTCACTTCCAGGGCACGAGAAGGCTCTGGAGACTGGTCCAGACCTCAGCAGCCACTTCCCTCTCTCACAGACAGGGAGACAGAGATGGGAGGGGAGGTACCCATTCAGCCAAAACATAAAACATCCCTCCATGCAGCCCACCGCTCCCCAACAACCTGCAAAGTGGGCCTCCACCCTACTGTGGAGATGAACCAACTGGGGCTCAGAGTTGAAAGTCACAGCCCGAGGTCATACAGCGAGGAGTGGCCAAGCTTAAAAGCAGGCCTCCAACTCTGCATTCATCAGAAAGGGAGCTGCTGTGCCCCCAGGAGGCTACGCAGGGGATTTGGCACAACCCTCACTGGGATATGGCCTGAGGGAGTGGGAAATGAGTGTGTGTTTAGGGAGAGAGAGTTATGAGTTGGTGGCCCTAGGGCTCGGAGGAGAGTTCCCCAAGGACCCCCTCCAGCCATCCCAGAGACTCTTTGTGGGCCACCTCCCCCACCCCCCAATTCATTGTCGCCTGTATCACAACTCCTGCTGGGCCCTCAGCCTGAATGGTAGGGGTGATTTTCACCCTTGTGAGGGGCTGGGGGGCCTCTGGGGGAGGTGTTAGAAGGAGGTAGGGGACTCTGCCCAGAAGCAGAGGTGCATAACAGGAAGCAGAGGGTGGCCTCGAAGCTCAAGGCCAGGGCCCTCTGGGACCTGAAGAACTGGAAGGGTCTCAGGGAGAGTCCGAGGGAGCCCTGGCACTTCAGAAAAGTCCTGAAGGAAGCTTGTTCCAGAACCACCATCCTGCCCAGAACAGAAAGCCTGCATCTGCAACCTTGATTTGGCCCATCAGCTCCAGAGGCAGGCGGGTGTGGCAGCTGGGTCAGGGTCCTAGGCTCCCACCCGGCACCTTGGCCTGGACTCCAGCCCCAAACACAGAGGACAGTGAGGGGAGTGCCCTCAGGACTTTGGGAAGTTGTAAAGCCTTCTGGTCTAATGATTTCTCCTCCTTTTAATTTTTAATGCAGCTCTGTGTCTCTTTCCCAAGGAGGCAGATAAAGGCAGTGGCCCCTTCTGGGTGCCTGATGATACTTCAAGCTGGGGATAAGGCTAGGGGACAGAGTTTCACAGATGGGGGATGCATTTCCAGCCCTGGAGGGAGTACACTGGGTGGGTGGGAGGCATAGGTGGGGGAAGACATTGTGGTGGGCAGGCATGGTGCACCCCCCCGCAGCGGGTGTCATCAGTCTGAGTGTGCAGTTGCTGGGTCCTAGGAAAACAGCAAGGAAGCCCCAGGAGCCAAGGAATAAAGCAAAAAAGGAAGTCTCATTGTCCTTGGACCAGCCTTAACAGTTGGCATCCCTGGGCACTCCCCAAGGCCCAGCTTGCTCTGTGCAGCTCTCTGGTGTTGGGAACTTCCTCTTCACCAGTGACTTCCAAATGTCTTGGGCCCTGACCCCTCCCTGACCTCTGGGCCCACGTGGCCACAACTGACTGTCTTCCTGGAGGTCCCCTGGCTCTCAAATTTGCCACATACAGTTTAGTCTGGACTGACCCCCCAAATCTCTCCGCTAACTTGGACCTGCCCCATCGCAGCAATGACCCGCTCTCTGCCCAGCTGCCTGAGCCAGAACCCTGAGTGTCAGACTCCTCACTCACCTTCTGCCCCAAACCCAGACATCCAAGGGCCCTCAAGGCCTTCTCTCTCTCTTTTTTTTAATTTTCATTTTTATTGATGTCAATAGTTTATAACATTGTCGGGTTTTAGCCATATATTATTTTTTGTCCGTCACCATGTGGATGCATCCCTTCACCCCTTGTGCCTCAAGGCCTTCTCTTAACTTGTTTCACTCTCATTTCATGACTGCCCCCTCCCAGCTGTTCATTCCCAGTGCACATCTTGGTTGGTGCCCTCAACACTGTGCCTATGAGCCTGGGCCTCATCCTCCCTGTCCCCCGGCCAACGTGACCACCAGATGTGAGCTCTGAGTGAAGGGGACTCTGAGGTCAGCCACACATGGCGGGCCCTCTTGGAAGCTTGGCTGGATGGATGCCAAGTCCACACATGGTTGGGGGCTAACCACCCTTAGATCCTCCCAAACCAGTCAGGACTCACCAGTGCCAGGGGCCTGGAGACACCCAGTGAGCAGGACCAGAACTGGGGTTTGGCCTGGACAGCCTGACTTTTTTGAGGTACACCTCTGGGGACCTAGACAGGAGATGCAGGAGGGGTCAGCCTGTAGCTGTGACCACAAATGCCACAGATGTTGCTTCATGTGTCCGGTGTGGCCTGGAGTGACCAAGACCCCCTCTCAGGGAAGGATGAGCCACTCATGGTATGTCCCTGTACCAGGGTCTCCCAAGGGTCATGCAGGACCCCATGAGCCCCAAATCTGTGTGAAGGCTGGGTGCTCCACCTTATAACATCTGTTCAGAAAGATGCAATGTGGGGCTGGGGCTGGGCAAGAGGCAGCTATCCCTGAAACTTCCAGCAAGGCTGAGTCCTCTGCCCAGTCTGGGCTTCAGAAACCTCCCAAAGTGGTGGGGAGAGGAGAGGAAATGTTGAAGCCTCCTCCCTGGGAGGATTCCCCTACAAAGTTTCCTGGGATGGGCAACAGTTCCCTCTGTGAGGCAATGATAATTAAACCCATTAAACAGATGAAGGAGCTGAGGCTCAGGGAGGAGGGGCTTTCTTGGGCTAGCCAGGGATCAGTGGCGGAGAGCCCAAACCTGAGCTGGAGACACAGAGATGTCTGGATGGCAGGCTCTGCCAGGGAAATTCTACCTTCAGCTCCCAGGGCTTCCCTGGGATAGTCACAGGCCACTCTAGCTTCCCTGCCAACACCTGGAGGAGTCTTCCTTTACAGCCGCCCTAAGGGGAACATCCCTCTGCTGGTCTAGCCAGGTGACCAGCATTTCCTGGCTTTCTGATGCCTGAGATAGTAGAAGACATCAGGGGAGCAGGAACAGATACGGGTTCAAATCCCGTCTCTGCCGTCACTGATTGTGTGGACTGGACAGGCAACTGGTCTCCAGGGCCTCAGGTCCCCAGGGAGGACAAGAACCCTCACCAAGGGGTGGCAGGCCCAGGGAGAGTGAGATGAGCTGAGACGCCCATGCAGATGTCCCACAGGCTTTGCCGCACATGGAGGCCCGTTTCTTTCTCTTGTGATAACTTCCTCCGTGATAAGCATCTGGTGCAGCCACAAGCCCCTGTTTCCTCTAGAACCTGTGGGAGGGACATTCACAGGAAACCCCTTCCAGAGGGTTTTCTCCTGGCTGTGTGGGAAGGGGGCCAAAGAGGAGTCACACTGCCCATCATGGTCCTCACCCCCGCCCTCCCACAGTCCCATTGGGGCCCCTGAGTCAGCGCGCTGCTGGATGCTGTCGCTGCCACTTTCCATGCGGTGCAATCTAGGAATGCCTGCCCGTGTCATGGCCTCAGCCCTGATGTCATCTTTCCAGATGTGTGGCTGACCACAAAGCTCATTGCCAAACCCGTGGACTTCTGTCCTTTGCGTGCTAACTTCGGCGCCCGTAGGCCACACTGCTGGCATGGACCTCTCCTTGTGGCTCCTGCTTTCCTGCTCTTCTAGTGCCCTTGGCTACTGGTGAATCTTGCCCAGCTATCATGCCCCTGGCCCTTAAGCACCACTGTTCTGGCCCTCAGCCCTTCTTCCTGAACAAACCTCTGTGGCCTTAGCGATTTCATAGACATGGACCACTCCCAGGTCTGTCTCCTGTGCACGCAGCCTCTGAAACACAAAACCTTCCCGTGGGCCCTTAGACCCTGCAGACCCACTCCTTCATCCCCTGGGTCCCCACCTTAGACACCTAGACAGTGGTTCCAACTCTTCTTACTTACATTCAAAAGCACACTTTGGGAGGGGCAGGTGAGTAGATTAATCTTGCTCCTCCATCCATGGGGCTACATAAAGGCAGGACCCTGTCTGTTTTCCACCATCCTTGTATCCCCCTTCCCCCGCAGGGAACCTAGGAGGTGCTCAATAAATATTGAATGAATGAGTCTATTATGGTGCCAAGTCCTATCCAGATTCTACCTCCTAGATTTCTCTGGAACCTGCCTCCTCTTCACCACACCCGCTCCTAAAACCTTCTGGATCTCTGTGCCCCAAACACTCTTCCCCTATCTCATCCTCCCCCTCCATCCCACAACCTGACTTGCCCACCTGACTCCACTTGCCCTTTCAGCCTGTGCTGGGAGGCAGCATCTCCCAGGAAGCTCCCTAGTCCCCCTGAACTCCCAAACTGGAAGAAATTGTTCCCTGGGATCCCTCAGCTCTGAACTTCCCCCATCCAAGCCTGGATCACACAATGGGAGGGTCCACTGCTGTCTCTTTCCCCCACCCGACCGAGAGCCTCCAGGGCCAGGTGTGAGGGTTAGCGGGAGGGTCCCATCCCCCTCCTCCCCAGCACAGGGCCTGGTGCAGACTGGAAAAGTTTGTTGACTAACTGTCTTAGTGTGATGACTCATTTCCAGGAGGAAAGCGACCTTCCATCTCAGAGGGGCCATACCAGCTCTCTGCCTCTCTGGCCACCAACTTAGCCACTGCCTCTGGCCTCCACTCCTCACCACCCAGCCTCCAGGGCATTGTCTGACACAGACCTCCACTCTGAGTGGCATCTGCATCTAGCCTCCTTGACCCCCCTCATAGCCCCTGAGAGCTCCCTGGAAGGGGCTGAGCAGAGGCCTCACGGAAAAGGTGGAAGAAGGGCCAGGGCCTGGACATGCCATACTCTCACCCCCAGCCTGGCCACCTAGGAGTGTTCCACCAGGCTCAGAAGGGCAGGGCTGGCCTCATGGTGGGCCCCAGATCCTGGCAGGAACCCCAGTGGGGTCTGGAGGACTAAGGCCTGGCATCTCCATGCAAGGGCAGCAACACTCCCGCTGTGAGTTCTACCTGCTCTCGAGGGCTGTCCACTTGAGCCTAGCAGAATGTGCTCACTTGTGTCCGACCTCGTCATCTAGACTGAATCAGCCTCTGGGGCCCAGAAACATCTCACCTCTCTGTGCCCCAAACACTCTCCCTCATCCCGTCTTCCCCCATATCAGAGGGGTACCTGCAGAGGCATGGGGGCTCACATGGAGGTACCTCATGCAAAACATTCCCCCCTCCTGACATGCCTGTAAGACACAGCCAACCACACTGGCACACAGACACTCAGAAACGTACACATGTGGACCCACACCCCTGCGGCCTTGAAACTCACAGCAAACACAAACTCGTGCTGTCCTCTCCAAACTCCATTGTGAAAATCAAACACTTATCAGTTCCTCAAGAGCCTGTGGCTTTCCCAGAAGCAGTTCCTGTTCCACAGAGAGGCCTCTGGAGCTGGAGGTGGGCTAGGGCAGGGGTCATGTAGGAAATTAAGCCTAGAAGACCTTGTTTGAGAAGCTGTTGTCCCCTGTACCTGGTGTGGTTGCAGCCATGACCCCGCGGCCAGCCCCTGAAGCTCCTGGCGCCTGCTGGGGGCTGTAGGTAGGAGCACAGTGCTCACCTCAGAGGGGCAGTCTGCCCTGCAGAGGGAGGCAAGGCTCACATAGCTCAGAGGGAAAAGTCACTCAGCAAGGTGGTGCTGGAATCAGGATTTGAACTGGCCCTGAGCCGCCCCAGCTGAGAGCCCCTACCCACCTCTGAAGCTTGGGGGTTGAATATGGCTGTTTAAACAGGACTGTTACTGTCAGATGGAATCTCACCATGAAGGAACACTGCAATCTTGCTGGCTGGATGTGTGCATGGTTGTCATTCTCTGCTCACAGGGGCTGTAGGGCAGAGGTCCCTGGCTGGGCTGAGTTTGTCGACTTATCTGGGTCCTTGGTGGGAGCTATTGCAGGACTATGCCATTTGGCTGGAATCCACCTAGGTGGACAGTGGGCTAGGACTGTGAGAGTCCTCCTTACACTCAAATCTGTCACTGTGGCCAGAGAAGAGGGCTCTAGGAGGAGAAGGGGGGGCTGGGGTTGGAATAGGCCCCAGGGTGGACACAGCCAGCCCAAAGTCCTCTTGGGATAACAGGCAGAATGGGGGGAGCCTGGGAATATGAGCTCGATCCAGTGTCTCCCAGGTCCCGCCCCGGCCACTCCAGGCCAGGAAGTCCAAGCCGTGCCCAGAGGCCCCTCAGAGGGAGGGGGCAGCCTCGGCAGGTCAGACTGCCCAAGGAGGACAGGAGAGCGCTCAAGTAGGTGGGCAGGTGGGCTGCCAATTCTTGGAAGGGCTCATTAATGAACACCCCCAAGCCTGACCACCTGGGGAAAAGGCTCACCGTTCCCATGTGTAGCTGATAAGGGCCAGGAGATTCCACAGTTCAGGTAGTTCCCCCGCCTCCCTGGCGTTTTGTGGTCACCATTAATCATTTCCTCTAACTGTGTATATAAGAGCTCTTTTGCCAGTGAGCCCAGTGCTCAGAGAGAAAGGCTAAAGTCCTCAGGAGGATGTGGCTGCAGAACCTGCTTCTCCTGGGCACTGTGGTCTGCAGCATCTCCGCACCCACCCGCCAACCCAGCCCTGTCACCCGGCCCTGGCAACACGTGAACGCTATCAAGGAGGCCCTGAGTCTTCTGAACCACAGTAATGACACTGCTGCTATGATGGTGAGTGAGGGAGGGAGCATGGGCCGTGCCTGGGACACCTCGCTGGCCCTGACTGGCCCTGCCTGTCAGCTTGATAACACGACATTTTCCTTTTCTACAGGATGAAACAGTAGAAGTCGTCTCTGAAATGTTTGACCCCCAGGTAAGATGCTTCTCTCTGACACACCTTCCCAGAGGCCTCTGTCTTGGGGGGTGGCTCCATCTTAGATGGACCCTCACAGGGTTGTGCACTTTCTCTCCAGTCAGCTGGCTGCCAGAAGGAGGGGTGTTCAGGAGGCCACTGGCCTCGCCCCTGTAGCAATCATATGAACTCCTTTATTAGCTGAGCAGCCATGGACAGACCTAGCATTCAACGGGCCAAGGGTGACCAGGATACAGTTGGATAAGCAGAAGTTACTTCATGAGACAGGGGCTTTGGGTGTGGGGCACTCACTGTGCCCTGAAAGCAAGCCCTGTGGAGACAAGGTGCTGGCTACAGAGGGGCACAGGCGGTTTCAGGAACAAGCCTTGCTCATACAGCAAGTCCAGGTGATGTCCAGCTCCGCCCCTTTCTCCTTGAATGGTCGGGGGATAGTGACCTCATTTCCTGGGGGCTGGGAACCTCTTGAGATGCCAACGGAGTGTGGCTGTGCTGGCTGAGGGTGGCCTGAGCTGAATGGTGAGGAGGAGTCAGACCCGTGCCTGCAGTGGACAGGGAGACAGGGCAGTCTGTGTGACTGGACCTGGCCTGAGACTAGTCAGGAATCATCCTGTGCCCCTCCCAGGCCCTACTCTTGGAGGACAGGGATGAGAACAGGAAAGAATGATGAGGAAGGTGTCCTGTGCCTACCGAAGGGCACTTGGCCACTGCTCACCGAGAAACGGACATTTCCCACAGGACCTGACATGCCTGCAGACTCGCCTGGAACTGTACAAACAGGGCTTGCGGGGCAGCATCACCAGGCTCAAGGGCCCCTTGACCATGATGGCCAGCCACTACAAGCAGCACTGCCCCCCTACCCTGGTGAGTGCCCACATTTGGGCCCCAAGTGGGAAGGTCTCAGTCAAGGAGAGTAGAGGACTGGGTAGGGAGAGACCTTTGGCTGTGGCTGTTCAGGATCCCAAAGGGTTTCTGTCTCAACTGATTTGTAATGGTTAGCCCCTCCAGAGAGGGGCAGTCCAGCCCATTTTCATCTCTAGGAGTTAAAGCCTCAGAGCTCAGGAGCCTATAGCGCTCCCTAGCGGGAGCTGCTACCACTCTTGTTATTGTTGCTATTAACGAGGTCAGAGGTGAGGCAAACCCAAGGAAACCCAGGGCCTGCCTAAGGTCCGGAGGAAGTTCCGGGCCCAAGTTCCACCTCCCAACAAGACTTTCCCCTTGCCCCTTGTGGGGTGCTGGCCTGCATGGGAGACAGGAGGGGCACATATCTGGAACGGACAAAGGCCCCAAATATTCCTTTCTTGTGGGAAGGGAGTTGACTCCTGCCCCTTTCGGGATCCTGGAGCCAGCCTCAGCCTGGCCTGGGACCAAAGAGGCAGTGGCCCAATTGCCCAGCACACCAGCCTCAGGCTGGCACTCAGTCAGGCCTGTGGCCCTGGCAGAGCTGTGCACCCTTTGAATGGCACATGGGTGGCAACATGTTACGTGACCCAGATCAGCAGGCAGACCCCAGAAGGGCCTTCTGGCCTCTGAGTTCTAAGACGCAGCACAGAAATACACTGGTGTTTCCCCCACGTTACCCACTCACGTCTGGACTCAAGTTTTCGTTTTCTTTTTTTTAAAGGAAACTTCCTGTGCAACCCAGAATATTACCTTCAAAAGTTTCAAAGAGAACCTGAAGAATTTTCTGTTTATCATCCCCTTTGACTGCTGGGAGCCAGTCCAGGAGTGAGGCAGGCTAGTCCAGCCAAGAGCTACCTGGGAGCTTACCTCACAGATTGCTGCCCTCCCACCCACAAGAGCCAAAATTCAGGATCTTCACCTTGGAGGGGCCACAGGGTGGGCCAGGGCTGTGGGGGACACGGACTTGCTCTGGGTCATGCTGACCTTAATACCGGTGTGGTAGGGGAGTGGGGGATATTGTACATTGGCAGGGATCAGTAATATTTATTTATATATTTATGTATTTTAATATTTATTTATTTATTTATTTAAGCTCATACTCCATATTTATTCAAGATGTTTTACTGTAATAATAAATTATTTAAAAATCTGTTCTTATTTGTGCAGTTTTCCACTTTGTTTTCAACCATGAGCAAACACTGGTGGTTCTTTCCTCCCCACAGGGCAGGGAGGGGAAGAAGGAGAGAGGCGGGCGGCGGAGGTGGGGGGGGGGCCTGTGGCAGGTTGGGCACTGTCCCAGAGGCAGTGAGAGCAGTGGGGAGGCAAAAGCCGGCCTGGGTGCAGCATTCTGCACACCAGGACGTGCTTCCTTGGATGCTCCATTCCAGAAAGAGGTTTTCACGTTCACTTGAAGTCCAAGGGACCTAGCCAGCAGGAACCTTGCCCCACAAGAAGGGCATCGTCCTTCCTGAACAGTCCTGGAGTTTCTGGGGGTTGTCTGGTCATGTTTATCGGGCCCACCTTAGCATCAGACTAAACACTTGTGCCCTCCGAGGCCTGGACCCTGTGGCCACACCCTGCCCCTCACACTCAGGGCTTCAACGACTCCTAAAGTGAACCAGCAGATAGACTAGCATTCAGGGAAAAAGAAACCAAACCACAGGGGTCAGAGCTCAGCATATTTACCAAACTTTCCCCCAAATTGGTGATCTTAATCTTCGAAAGTCAGAACGTAAGTTCATAGTTTATTAGTACATGGCTCTAGTGTGGCATTTTCTTGAGCTAATTTTTGTTTTTACATGAAGTTTTGCATCCAATCAGATGCTTCCCCCTAAAATTCATGGCCTTCAGCCCAAGAAAATAGCAGCTCTCCTCTCTCCTATTGCTTAGCCAGTTGGCTTGGAGGCCTTATTCCAGAACCTGTTCCCCTGTGTCCCTTCTGAGGACTGTGAGAGAAGCGGGTGTGTCCCCAGATGTCAGGTGGGCAGTGGGGCCACACTGCTCCTGATGGGTGGGCTTGGGGAAGCTGGCTTGGTGCAGCTTTAGCCCCTGCCTGGCTCTCTCTCCACTCCACCTGCTCTTTCCATTCTGGCCAGCACCTGAAGACAGTGCCTGTCCTGGCCAAAGACCTGCCCCACACGCAGGCAGAAGGGTCATGACTCAAGATGTGATTATGAATAAAAATTCTTAGACAAGCCTGAATTTCAGCAAAGACGAGAATCCATGAAGTGTGCTGTGGTCATAGAAAATGCATGAAAAGCACATCTTGCCCAGCGATAAGGTCCTCTCTGTCTTCCACGTAAGCCAGTGATGACTGATAAGAGATTTAGCGTTTCCTTAGACTCACATATATAGGTACCCCCCTCCACAGAAATGCTGCCAAGTCTAGGGCTCGGATCAGCTTGGAGCCATCTTCAAGTCATACCATGTACCTGTACGTGCTCCTGGCTTGTGTGCTCTGGGGCTTGGAAAGTCACTCCACCCCGATGAAGATAGCCGGCGTGTCTCCCCACGACAATCACACTGCAGTCTGTGCTGAGATTCAGAAAGAACTTTCAGCTGACAACATTATGTACAACGTAAGTCTGGATCTTTATCAAACATAACTTTGCTCTCAGTGGCCCTTTGTGCTTCTGACCAACTTTTCCTGCTTCCAGGGTTCCTTCAAAAGACCCCAGAACACCAGTGAGGTAAGGAGGAGTCACCCCATGGACCTTTCTGACCACATTTGAAAGGGATCACACCAGTTGGCACCCAGGGCAGAGATAAGAACACAAGACATTGAAACGGGAATTCTGGGGAAAAAGCTGAGAGTTTGACGATGGAGCCTCCAGCTCAGCCAACAGATGAACTGGTGGCCAGGTCCTAGGCTTTGCCGGACTCTCCGATCACTATTCCGGAGTAGCCTTGGGCTTGGGGAGAGACCAGACACCCATTGCACAGCTCACAGGACCCACAGATCTCCTGTGGGAGAATCAGGGTAGGGCCTGAATTTGAGTCCAGGGCTTCATCTGGCCAGGGTGACCAGGGAAGGATGAGGTTGGGGGTTGGCTGGCACCCTGCTGTGCACCACCACCATCCCAGCTCCCCCAACCCTGTTTCAGGAGCCCTGCTATGGGGAGTTTACAAAGGATTTCATCTCCACCCTGAAGGAACTCCTTACAAAATATAACAAGCATGACCATCATATACAAAAGGTTTATAAAGACATGGAAGTACTCACCAGAATCTGCCCGAAGCTGAAAGTAAGTCACTGTTTGCTCTTAAGGGAACCTGAGACATCATTTCTTTTGCCACCACAGCCAGGAGCCCAGCAGGGCAAAGGGCTTCTTATGGCCCCCACTTCCCACATGTAAGGCCTCAGGTACTACTTTCCCATCCAAAAAAAAGTCCACTCACTGACAGGGGTTGGGGCTTAGGGGACTGGGGATTCAAGAATCATTCTGAAGGTTTCTGTCATGCCCTCTGCCAACCCCCCATGCACAGAGGTCAGTGTGGAGAAGGTCTGAGACAGGTCAGCAAGAGTGGTTGTGGACTCAGCCTGGGGAGAGAGAAAGCTATTCAGTGTCAACCCCATTTGGGCAGCCAGACCAAGCTGGCTCTGGTTTGCCCTGCCCTTGGGGCCCCTTCTGGGCTGATGAGCCCTACTGGGAGCCCATGATGTGGGGAAACAGTGGTTTAGGGGAGCATGTTGTGGGGAAATGACAGAGGAGCTCCTCTCTCTGCCCACTGCTTACACGGTCCCCTGTGTGCTCCCTCCCCGCTCATCCTCATGTCCCTGTCCTGGGCAGTTGTGGGACCTGCTCACACCCTGCTGGCTCTCTCCCCAAGGCTATGGATGGTACTCAGACCCTGGGCTCCACCATCACCAGACGGCCCCCAGTGCCCTCCCTAAGACAGATGGGGTGGGCCTGTCTGAATTACCTCACTGGGGATAGGAGGCTTACAGCACCCTTGTGGCTGGGAGAACAGAGTTTGCTTTTATTTTTTTCTGCTAAGAAGATGACTTAAGTATGTATTTCTTATTTAGCCAACAGAATCGCCCAAGAACTGTACTACTGAGAAAAGTGATTTCTCGCAGTTCAAGGAAGCCTTACAGAGTGTTGTCATATCTATAGAAGGATGGAAATCATGTAAAAGGATCAAGGGCAGCCTCTGAGACCCTGTCTTCTCACAGGAGCCTGGTGCACGTGGTTAGAGCTGCAGGAAATGGGATTGGAGGAGCTTCAGGAACAATTTACAGCTGGGGTGGATGGGAGTTTGCTGGCCCTGGGCCAGCAGACGAGGCTGCGGCGGGGGGGGGGGGTCATGGGGAGGGATGAGCCTGAGGAAATATATCTGTAACTGATACGTCAGCACCTGCTGCTTCAATAAAGCTGGGGTATAGAAATGCTGGTGAGTGCGAATCATGATAGTGTCCAGTCTCCCTGGGGACTTGATAGACTGGGAGGGGCAGGGGGCTGCAGTTGATGGCCCCATAACCAGGGCTCCTGACCTGGAGGGCCAGGGGTCTCTCAGGAGGAGAGGCCCAGGAGGGCAAGTGGGAACCCCACCTCATTTGCCTCTCTGTTGCTCCTCCAGTGCCGTTGGACACACAGTAGAGGCTCCATCAATGTCTGTGCAGCATGTTACTGCCCTCCCTTCTCCATGTGTCCTTCAGAACTCAAATCAGATCCTTTCCCAGACCCCTCTCCCCAGCCTCAGTCAGCACCCATCCACACCCAGATCAAGGGCCAAGGCGTGAGGTCCTCCCTACTTTGGTCTCATGGGGAGCTCTAAGTCTAATTCATCCCCACCCCTCAAGTGCTCAGTGTGGCCACAGAAGGGTCAGTCTTGGTAAATGTCTCAAGGGAATGGGGGCTTTCAGGCTACTCACAGAGGACTGGACACAGCGGGGCACCTGGACCAGGTGGAGGGCCCACAGGGGCCAGGGACTTCTCCAAACCCCGGGCTTCTTCTAGACCAGCAAAGAGCTATCTGACT
Source organism: Tapirus indicus (assembly GCA_031878705.1). Taxonomy (NCBI): domain Eukaryota; kingdom Metazoa; phylum Chordata; class Mammalia; order Perissodactyla; family Tapiridae; genus Tapirus; species Tapirus indicus. Next base: position 49,198,689 of record CM062925.1, read on the forward strand.
TCAAAGCGAAGCCCTCATCTGGCCTGCAAAGCCCCTCACAACACCCTCCAGTGTCTCCTTGGCATAACAGCCCCCTCCCCTACTACTAATGCTCTCACACCCCCAGACCACAGGGGTGGTCTGCCAGTCGCTCAGGTAATAAAGTGCTGCCAGACTGGGCTGCCAAGCTCTGACTCCTTACCCTCAGTTCTAACCCTAACTCTAATCATTTGAATAGTTTATTGGAGGTGACTGGGATTACCCCACAATTTAAGCAGCTTTCTGTAATCCAAATCTCTCAGACCAGGAGCTCCTCCACCAAACCAGGAAAGATAAAGATCTATTGTTCTGGAATATTATTAGGTACCAAGCTGCAACCACAAACTGGCCCAGGCCAGACCTGTACGGAGTCTGCAGCTTCTACCCATTGAGCGACCTTGCCCAGGTGTAAAGCTTCAGATTGTGCTGCAGCCAGCACACAGACCCAGCACAGCCCTGCCCGCCCTCATCCCTTGCCTTAGAATTCCCAGGCCACTCCCTTCTCATCTCCACCTTAAGGGGCCACATCAGGGTGGAGGTCAGCAAGTGTGACAGAGAGAAGTTGCCAAACTATCTCAGAATGTGGAGGGTGGGTTTGGGTTTCAAGGCTAGTGTGGGGCCAAGAGCCAGGAGTGGTTTCAGCCCTGAGAGCCCACAGTCCAGTCGCCAGAGGCTGTGGGCTCCTGTCCCTTGGGCACATCACACGGGTGCTCAGGGTTCCAAGGCCACTCCTCCGTGACTAACAGTGGAGTCTATGCGGTGCATGGCAGGATGGAGTTGCTAGGACACGCTGGCTGGAAGACCTGTCACTTCACTGCCCCAGCTTCTTCTTAGCCTGAGCTACCTAATGGTAGAGGGTTGGGGGCTTACATGTACATCCCTGTCATCTCATTGCCATGTGATGACAATGTGGTGAGGACAGCAGGGTGTGCATGAACCTGGCCTGCCACTAGTTTGCTGTGTGACCTTGGACAGGTGACTCAGTCTCTTAGCCACAGAGTCCACAAACACGGAGTGGACTCTAGCCTCTGAGGCCAGACCACAGCCTATGTTCAGGGTCTTCATCAAGCTAGATGGCCTCAAAGCATCTGGCTCAACTCTGGGGAAACAGGTTGACAGAGAAGCTCTGGTGCCTCTCCTGGGAAACAGGAAAGTTGGGAAGGATACAGGTGGAAAAGCAGCTGTGCCATGTGGAGTAACTGCCTTCATCACCCTGACAGACTTAAGCCCTGGCCAAGGCCACCAAAGAGCCACCCATGAGAAGAGCCTGCAGTAAGGGCCACTCAGGTTTTCCCTGTGCCCTAGTTTTCCCTCCAGTTAGGTTCAAATCTAGACAGTGGTAGTGGGGAGCCTGCTGGGGGCTGGAACCAGGTAGGAGGGCCATGCGGGTCAGAACTGGCACTACTCCCTCGGGATCTAAAGGAAGCCTGGTCCCTTGGAAGGCTGGAGCTAGATACCTGGGCACAAGAGGCATGGCCCAGACCCCTAACTGGCTAGGACTGGCCCTGGGAACCCCTTTTCCCTAGGAGGCCAGGAAAAAGGTCCAAATTATATCCCTCCCTGGGAGATAACCATGGGCAGGCCCACCTTGACCCTGAGGACACACTCTTGGCTTTGCTAGGCCCATCTCTAGACCAGGAGGGAAAGCATGGCTGGGTGGCCCAAGGAGAGGCTCATCCACACATCAAGACTTCCTAGGACAGTAGAACAGCTCCCCTTCACAGGGGGCCTCTCCCGGGACCACTTCAACTCTCTATCACACTCTGCCTCCCAGCGGCCCCATCCCCCCTCAGAAATCAGTAGTATTGAGGTTGGAACGAGGAATCTAAGACACACACTAGAGCAGCAGCACGGCCCGCTCTCACATGCTAGGCCTTGAGAACTGGAACAGCCCTGCTGGCAGCCACACGGCAGTCTCTGTCACAGGCCATAGTGTGGCCACATCCGTTGACTCAGCATGCACATTCAGGGAGATCACACAGGAGGAAGGAAGCGCCATCCACAGAAATAGCCAATCTGTCAGTCCATGAAATAAAATGAAGCAAATATGAGGCAAAGCACCTGTGAAAGGTCCAGAATGGCATCAGTGTTGGGATGACCCCATGTAGGCCAAGGGCTGGAAGGGAATTAGGATGATGACTTGGGTGCTGAGGTGGCAGGTGAGTTTTCTCCTTGGTTTTCTACCCTGGGATGGCTGTAAATGTGACCATGGCTGGATCTGAGGAGAGAGGCTGAGTGCCAAGTTCAGCAGGCACCATATGGTCCCCTTGCTCATAGAAAATTTGCATCTTTAGTGTCCCCAGCTAAATGGGGGCCTTGGCCATGGCTTGCATTGCATTGACTGATTCCCCAAGTCAGTTGTTCAGCCAAGATGCTGGTGATTAGCTTACAATGGGGGCTGCTCCCCTCAAAGCCCAGAGCGTTAGTACCCTCTTTCTGAGATAGCATGGACAGCAGAAGAGGCCTGTCTGCTCTTCCTTGGCAAGCAGTGTGGGCCTGGAGGTTGCAAGGTGCATCCTCAATTAACCTCACAAACGTCCTGTGCATGGAGTTACAGATGGGGGCTACACATCTGACCTGAGCGACACAGCCCCGAGTGGAAAGGGCTGGCCCTGGAAAACAGGTCTGCTGTGTTCCTGAGTCCTTACTTCTCTTGCTTCCTGGCCGAGAGTGCCTTGCCTGCACATGTATGTGCTGGGAATTTCGGGTCTGTATGATTGGAAGTGGAGGGCAGGGGCTGCATGGACCAGGCACATACTGCACCAACCTGGACTTGAGCAGCTGCTGTCTGTGTTGAAGGCACATGGCTGGTCATTCTGGATCCAGCAGCTCCTTCCCTGGGCCCTCCCACCTTGTTACATGGGCTTACAAATGAGAAATCCAGCATGTAGATCTCTCCCAGGCCTCACTTTTCTCATCTGTGAAGTGGGGTTGTAGGAGGGACAGAAAGGCCTCAGTCCCAGACCAGCCTGCCCTGAAACAAGGAGGCCCAGACAGACGCAGAGCCCTGCTGCCCCGAGGCCTGGGGCGGAGCCGAGAGTGCCCTGATGCTAGCCCTGTTCATCTGAGGAGAGGGGAGGCCAGAATGCTCATGGCATCCAGGTCTGCAGGGCAGGTCAGAGCAGAGTCAGCCCCCAGGACAGGAGCTGGGCACGAGGAGGGGGCATCTCACCTACTGTCAGGGTGGGAAGCTCCCCGCTTCCAAGACCCAGAGAGGCCCAGGACTTCCTCAGGACTGCGCGGGAGGTGAGCTAGAGAGAATCCTCAGGTCTGGCCCCTCAGAAGCCCCTTCCCGGGCTCTCAGAAGGCCGCTGGGCACAGACTCGTCCTCAGAAACGGTTGACCAATTTCCCTGCTGTGAGGAGACCCTGAGCTATGGCTGCCAGGAAAGATGCAGCTTCACAAGTTATTTTTCACTGTGGTTTGAGATAAGAGCAGTGAAACAGTTTTATGTTGCTGCCACTGATGTTATCTCCGGCCCAGACCTGCTCTTTCAACCTGAGAGATGATTAATTGAAAAACCTTTCTCCCTTTTCTTTTTCTCAACTTCAAGGGAAGTTCACACAAACTCCCCAGGTTCTGCCCTCAAACACACCTCCTGGGCCCTCACCCCAGGGGAAGGTTGGCATTTCTTTCAAGATCTGTGGTTCTTCTGGAGGTGGGGAAAAGTCTTTTAAAAATTATTTTATTTTTACTTTTTCATTGAGTTATTGCACAATAAAGTGCACAGTTCAGTGAATTTTTATATACATTTATACCGATATAACCAGCACCCAGAGCAGGATACAGAACATTTTCCAGCACCCCCAAAGGCTTCCTGTGCTTTCTCCCTCCTAGTCAGTATCCAAACCCCTAAGTATAGCCACCATTCCAACTTCTCACCATAAATTCATTTAGGCCATTCTTGAACTTCATTTAAGTGGAATCATAGACTGTGCTCTCTTTTATGTTTGACTTTTTTTGTTCAACACTATGTCTGTGCAATTCTTTATGATTGTTGCATGTAGTTGTTGTCTATCCTTTTTCATTCCTGTGTAGTATTCCATTGTGTCCAACAAAGTATTTTCCCATTCTAGGGGCCGGCCCAGTGGTGCAGTGGTTAAGTTCGCATTCTCTGCTTTGGCAACCTGGGGTTTGCATGTTTGGATCCCGGGCGCGGACCAACACACTGCTTGTCAAGCAAGCCCTGCTGTAGCAGCATCCCACATAAAGGAGAGGAAGATGGGCACAGATGTTAGCCCAGGGCCAATCTTCCTCAGCAAAAAGAGGAGGATTGGCAACAGATGTTAGCTCAAGGCTAGTCTTCCTCATACACACACACACAAAGGTATTTCCCCATTCTACTGCTGATGGATATTTTAGCTGTTTCTGCTTTTTGGCTAATATTAATAAAGCTACTATGAATATTCTTATACTCATGTTTTGGTGAGCCTACATATGCACTGCTATTGGTAATACTGGGAATGGTGTAGAATTACTGGGTCATAGGATATACATATTTTAGCTTTAGTAGGTACTGCCAAAAATTTTTCCAAGGAAAAGTCTTTTATAAACAACACTGCTGTTGGTTGTCCCACCTTTTATAGACACTGTTTGTCCATCAGACACTGGATCTTTTCCTCCCTTAGTATGATCTGAAGCTGCTTCCCAAATGTCCTCGTGACTATTGAAAATTCTTCTCTACATTGTTCAGTCTTGCCCAACTGTACACATTCTGACTAGCCAGTTGTGGGGAAATAAAACCCAGATCTGACTAAGCCTGGGCCGAGGTCAGCCCTTGCTCACAGGGCTGTGGGGTGTGCCATGGGGGGCTTGGCTTGGGCAGGCTGCAGTGAAGCACGCTCACTGATAAGACCAGAACTTAGCCAGTTTATTACTCGCCAGTTCCCTGTGCTGCCACGGCTGCAGAGGGGCTGCCTCCACCTCCAGAGTCCCCTTTTTGGCGAAGTTAGCTCAAGAAGGGCCCAGTCTGACATGGATGTGGATGGTGTCTTGCCAGCACATTGTGGGGTGTAGCCCTTTGTCTCTGGTCCCAGAGCCTCTGGGAGGCCCTGAGGAAACTGACGGGCTGCCGTCCTAGTGGAGAGACCAGGCCGAGGGGCTCAGGCCTGGGTAGTGTCCTAGGCTCCTCTTGGGGTCTCAGCCCCCTAGTAAGGCCCCCACCATGTCCTGGGACTTTCATTTCCCTGGACCCTTTCAAATCTGCCCACTTCTCTCTGTCCTACAGCCTTGCCCTGGCCCAGCCCACCTCTCCCACACAGATGACCACCTCAAATGTCCCCCAGGCATTCGTCTCTAGACAGACTCCTCCTGCTTCTCTCACTATGGGAGCCGGATGGATTCATGCACCCATTAATTCATTCAACAAATATTTACTGAGTGCCTACGAAGTATCAGGAACTGTGCCAGGCTCTGGGAGAACCCCACCCTTGAGGTGCTTAGATTTAGGGGATTAGTCTGGCTATGTCCCATAGGGGCTGTCTGCTAGTTCAGTGTGAATTCCAAGCCCTTTGGCCTTGCCTAAGATCCTGCCCTGCCACTCTGGCCCCCATGACCCCTGCAAACCCCTACAGCTTCACTACTCACAGTCCTGGCTCCCTCACAGCAGCCCTGGGTCCCAGGAACACAAACCAGCCACAGCTCTCCTACCATTCCCTGGCCCCTGTGCCTGCAATGCACCCAGGCCAAGTGGCTGACATCTGTCCCTTCAATGGAGTAGACCAGTGTCCTGTGGGTGGCGGGCGGGTCCTCTACTGGGGCATCCTCCTCCTCAACACTTACTCTGGGGCTTGCCTGCCCACCTCCTGGGCCTCAGGGGTGTACTATCATCTGCCCCTCAGGGGGCTGTGGGGTCTCTGCTCTGAACTACTGCTCTATCTCCCAGGTCTGGGGAAGACCCCTCACTGCATAAGGGCCAGCAGTGGCTGTATTTCAGGGTCAGATGAAAGTGAGCCTCTTCTCACCTCTAATTAAAAGAAATGCACATGGGTTTTATGGAAGTCAGAATGGAAAGGCAGCATGAATTTCCTAAAGTTTAGAAAATGCTCTGTGGGGCAAAGATCAGCACTAGGCTGTAAGATAGTCAATACACAGCCAGGAAAGTTGTTATCATTATCCTTATCAACAACAGCATCTGAGAGGTGAGCCAAGAGGATGACCCTGGGCCACCGAGGAGCCAGGAGACCTGGGAACCCAACACAAGCACAGCTGACTGCTCCCTTTCCCACTTAACGGATTTGGGAACTATCTCAAAGGAAGCAGAAGGGAGGGAAGCCTAGCTCTCTGGCAATGTGTCACATTTCCTTCTGCCCAGAGCCTGGGGCAGCCCCAAGTGCTCCTTGGAGGCCCTGGCTCCTGCCCAGGCCTCTCCCGCCAGCAGGGCTGGATAAGGGTGGGGTCATTTCATGTGCTGGGAGGGGAGGCCAGGGAAACAGCAACTGCTACTGGAGCCACAGCTTCGAGTCAGAAACTACACAATAACTCATAGTCTCCCCTCTCCCCCCACATGCCAGGAAGCTCTCCTTCACTGACCCCCTTGGGCCACTTCTGCCACCAGAATCCCCCTGGGTCAGTTTCTATGGGCCCCTCCCGGGTCCTCAACCAAAACAGAAACTCTAGCCCTCCCCAGGCTGGGGGCAGGGCTGCACCCAGCACAGATGCACAGAGGACTGTGACTCAGATAGACCCTAACACCCCCTCTCACCAGGCCAAACCCTGGAAATGCACACTGGCCAGTGTTGGAACCCAGGTAGAAATCAGAGGAAGCTGTGAGAGCCCCAGGCCATGCCCTGGGCCACAGTCACACCAAAGGCTCCTGTGCCTATGAAGCTCAGGGACAGAGAGATGCAGCCTTGGGCTCCATGACTAAACAAAAACCCCAGGCATGGACATGGGTCTGGGCCCCTGGTTACCATGAACCCCTGTGGTAGGAAGGAGCATTTTTCCTTAGAGTTGACAGTCCGAAGATCCAGGAATCACAGGCAGACAGACAGAAAGAACAGGCCCATGACAATGATAGACAGACAGGAAGACACAGCTCAGGAGTCCTGACAGTAACAAATGGACAGACACTGACAGAGTCCCTAGCACTGACAGATAAATTCAGCCAGAACTTGGAAGGGACAGATGAAGAGACCAGCTGGGGACAGTGGTAATGACAGGTTGACCGACATAGAAGCAGATGGATACACAGACTTAGAGTCCCTGGCAGGGACAGACAAAGACACAGCTCTGCTGTGTTCAGGGTGAAAGGTGGCAGCTCTGTCCTGAGCTCAGCCCCAGAGCCTCTTGGAGTTTCTTCTTGGCACTGTGATCAGAGGCTTTGAGGGACTCTTTCCAGGGCCACAATTCCCCTACCCCATTATTCCCAGGCCCTCACTGTCCCTGGAGACAGACTTAAGAATCAATCCATTCCCCTGTCCCTGCCTCCCCTTCCCAGCCTTGTGGGGCAGGGAAAGGCTCCCCATATTGCTCCTGGGGCCACCCACTCACAGCATGGTGGACCTGCTTGCCCTGGAAAAGGTCTTCTTAGGGATCACATGAGTCCAGACTCTGTGTGCACAGTGGACAGTGCTAGGTAGAGGCTGCAGTCCAGTGCTCTTGTGGTTATCAGAGGATGCTTAGCTCCAATTGGATACTTAGCTCCAGCTTCTCCCTTCAGCCCCATGACCTCCAGGGCCCAGAAACCGGAGAGCCTAAAAGTCCTGGCCAAGGGAGAGACTCCAGGCCAGGCAAGGATGGGGCAATTAGCCCCTTTCATAAGTTAAGGAGACTGAGGCTGACTTGGATATACTCAGCTCTGAGTCTACAGAGTCCAAGAGCCCCCCGGGAAGGAGTAAGACTTTCCTACCTTGAAGGGACCTTTGTGTGAAACCATGACCAGGCTGCCTGCCCCAGGTTTGATGCCTGGATGCAGACTCGGAGACAGAGGTTAGCATGCAGGATTGCTTGTGGAAGGGAAGGGAGGGGAAGGAAGCAGGACTGAACAGAGGGAGAAGCAGGACTCAGTGCAGTTACAACAAAAGTCTCAGCTGACCCACAGGAGTGTTCTAGAGCTGGGATGGTCCTGCAGAGTTCTCCTAAATTGTGGTGAAGAGGTCAAGTCCTTATCCCTTCATGTTGGTTACTAATTGGATGTAGGCTGTCCCTGGAAGGAGGTATGACTTTAGGCGTGGCAATTGTTTTCAGCCAAGGAAATCCCCTCAAAGGGGGGATGCCTGCCAAGAGCTGTCTTCCAACAGCACTTCTAAGCTGGGGGACTAAGCCCTTGACTCCTGAAGGGTGTTTTGGGTAGCACATCATCACATCCACCACAGTCTGCACCTTGAGCTGTCTGGATCCACTTCTTCATGTAACCACTTCCTAGGTTCTCCAGGATTCCATGTAGCTGTGCTGTTACATGTTTAACAAGTCACTGTTCAAAAAAAAAAAAAAAAAAGCCACATGTTGCTTGGTAACATTTGTAAATTGTCATGGTGTAAGTACTCCCACCAGGGCTGATTTGAAGATTCTAATGGTTTAAAAAGTGGCTGGCAAAAATTTAACAATGGGCTCTCACAAGCCAGGCTGAGTCAGCTCCAGCACACTAATGATTCTGTTGGGCTTCTCCTGGAGGAAACTTAGAAGAGGAAAGTTAGTGAAATGAACTACAGCCCTTGCTGTTGCAGCTGATCTCAGGCCCACAATTGTTATCCTCCTCTACTATCTATTCCAGATTCCCCCTCACCCTCATTTAGCACATATGCTCATCCTGGTGGCTTCCCTGGTGGCGTGGCCCAGTCCCTCATCTCTGAGGGGTCTGATTCCTAGTCTGATTCCATTCTAGCCTGGGGTTGCAGCACTTGCTCCTTTACTGACAAAATTGGGGGAGGGGTCTCAAAGAGGCACCCAAGTGGATCTCACTGTGTAGCACTGTGTGGCAGTAGCCTTACTTCCTCCTGATGATCAGTCTCAGGCACCCCTGCCAAGATGGTGGCTACTCTACTTCTCTGCTAGTCCCTAGACACAAGGAGGTCGGTGCCCTGGCAGCAGCTTTGGCTGATAGTTTGATGAGTCTCTTGCTGTGGTCCCTGATTGAAGTGTTCCCTCCTGGAAAACCAGGAACTCTAAACCCACAGAACCCAGAGTTGCAGGGATAGGAAGCACAAATTTCCCAAGTGGGTCACTGGGGATGATGGTAAAAGTGGCTATTACTGCTCTATCACTTGTTCTCAGACATTTGTATTATACTTCTTGGGACACGGCTCCATATAAGGGTTTTTGACTTATAGAGAGAAGTGTGTCCTGGAGGATGGCTCATTTTCCGTGTAAAGTACCACTCCCTACCAGGTCCTCAACAGCTTCTGCCCAACACTTTACCAGGTTGGCAGCTCCTGGATGGTGCAGTATGTGATATGAACAGTGGACCCTATGGTCATGGACATTTTCCTCTACATTTTTTTCTGAAAGTGGATCCCTTGGTTTGACATGATATTATATGAGATCCCATGCTGGTGGATCAAAAACCCTGAAAGTCCTTGGATAGCAGTTTGGCTAAGGCCCTGCAGATAGAAAAGGCAAACTCATACTTGGAATGAGCATTTATTTTTGTCAAAATGAATCACTGGCCCTTCCAGGGTGTAAAAGGGCCAAGGTAGTCAATTAGCAACCAAGTGGCCTATTGATCTCCTTGAGGCGCAGAATCGTATCTAGAGCTCAGGGCTGGTCTCTGTTGCTGGCATGCTAGACATTTAACAGTGGCAGTAGCTAGATCAACTGTGGTAGTTAAGAGCCCATGGTATTGGGTTTATGTGTAGCCTCCATCCCTGCCCCCATGGCTACTCCATTCACATACGCATTGAGCCAGCACTGGGCTACAATGATAGAAGCTGGATAACATCAACTGAAAGAGTCTACCAGATTATTATACCACTTCCATTGTGAATTGCTTCCTGGTGGGCATTAACAGGCAAAATAAAGCTCTTCATACTTCATGCCACAAACATTTGTCCATCACATGCCTCTATCCTAGACTTCCTTGTCCCAGGTCTTCTAGTCTTTCTCCTTTCAGGTCCCTGACCAGCCAGCCAAGCCATTTGCCACTGCTCATGAGTCCCTATATATTTTAACTTCAGACTACCTCGCTACACAGTCAATGGCCAGGTGTACCTGAAGCTTAGCCCATTGGATTTTTCCTCACTATTATCTTTCAAGGTCACACCTGAGTGGGGCTACAGTGCAGTTACTAACCATTTTGGCTTGACCCACGTACTGATCTGATGTATTTGTGAACCAAGTTTGGACTTTTACTTCCTCCATCAGCTGGGGATCACCCATGCAGTCATAGGCATGAGCTGGGGGAGAGGTTCTGGTGCCACAGAGGTGGATGACCTGGGGTTCTGGGTTACCTGTTTGTGCAGCTTACTTGTGCCCTCCAATCCTGCTCATACTTGATTCCAGATGTATCAGTTCCATCTGATGATGGGTTGTTGCTAGGCCGCCTGACCTTATGGCTTAGTAGGTCTGACAGAAACCAACTCATTACAGGTGGTTCTAGCTGCATAGTCACTCAGTCAGGCCGTCCAGCTCCACGAGGGCTCAGTAGTATAACAGGAGCTATTTTTCAAAAGGTGTATAATTCTCCAGTGCAGATGCTATGGTCTTGCTCCAGAACCCTAGGGACATTATATACCAGGGACAATTATATATTGTAATGTATAAAATATATACATTATATACTGATACCTTTAAAAACCAGAGTCTGACGATTCATAAGGCCCAAATGGTAGGGCTACTTGTACCACATCCTGAAACTGCTGCAGAGCCCTTTCTTGCCTGGGGCCCCACTCAAAGATGGCAGGCTTTTGTGTTACCACCAGGTGTATGGGTCAGAATAACATTCCCAGGTAAGCAATAGGTTGAGTTCATAACCCTAAGAGGACTACCAAATATTGTGCTTCCTTCTTCATGGTGAGAAGTACAAGATGTAATAATTTGTCCCATACTTTGGAGGAAATTTCCTGATATGCTGTAGACCACTGGATCTTTACTTTACTTTACTGATGTGAAACTTTACTGATGTGGCAGGCTCTGAATCTTTGTAGGGCTTATCTTCTGGAAGGCATGTGTCTTGTCATGGCCACCAAAGTGTTAGTCACTTCTTGATCATCTTGTCTGGTCGGCATAACATTATTGATAGAGTAGACCAGTGTGAGGTTCGTGGGATGTCCAGATGGTCCAGACTTCTTGGAATTATATTATAACAGAAGAAAGGAGAGACAACCTAGCCCTGGAAATTTATACTGTTGTTTGTTCCAAGTGAATGCAAACTATTCTGATAGGAGTGGAAAAGAATGGAGTCACCAGATCAGAGGCCACACACGGTGTGCCTGAGGCCATGTTAATCTACTGTAGTGAAGATACCACATCTGGCAGGCACAGTGGTTGCAACTGTGGCTACTACTTGTTGAATTGGTAGCAGCCCACTGCCATCTTCTAGGATCTATCTGCATTTTACTGGTGAATTAAATGAAGATATGATGGACTCCCTTTAGGTCTTTAATGGTGGCATTAATTTCTGCCATCACATCTGGAGTGTGATATTGTTTTTGATTTACTATTTCCACTGGAGTAGGAAGAAGTTCTGGAAGCTTCCACTTGGCTTTCCTCACTACAATAGCTCTTACCACATAGGCCAAGGACCGAGTGTAGGGGATTGTGCTAACCATCAAGTACACTTATCTGATTATACCACTGGGTGGATCTGTGGACCTAGGGGGCCTGCTACAAGCAGGATTCAGGCCAAGAATCTATCTATCATCTGAACTACATATGCCCCCAACACTAACAAGAGAGTCTTGGTGCTACTTCAGGTCTCCAGATAACGATTTCAACTCAAATCCTGCGTTCAATAGTCCTTGAAACATCTGGGTATTCTCTTTTTTCCCAGTATCTACAGTTACACAAATAAACACCCAAAACAAGTCATCTTGGGGAAGGGCTGGGGAAAGTCATTATCATGCACACTTGCTGTGATGTTGTGGGATCCTTCCTTCTGGGGATCTGGTTGCTTCTTCAATCAATGTGTTCTGTGTCTGAAAACTGGTTCAGATCTGAAAACTTGGCAAGGGACTTTTGATTGGGGTGACTGGACTCATCATCCTTGATTGATTTAGATTGTACAGAATAAGCAGTATTTCCATCAGTGAGCTCAGTTCTGTGACAACATGTCCTACTGTCAGTCCTGACCTATAGAAGACAGCTACCACTTTTTCTTCTTAGTGATGTTGGTGCCCTTCTTTCTAGCACACCTCTTATAATTTTGGTATCTTCTGGGCCCTTGGGTGGGTTTTACAACCTTGCTTCATATATCCACTCCTGCACACCTGCTTCCTCCACAATCTGCCACAGCAATTCTGACATATCCATCTCACTTATTTTTCCATGCTTCTAGGAAACATTCTAATGGTGTATTGGCACCATCTCCTGGGGTCCTTGCCACAGTTTTAAATATTGTATCCTTGGAGACTAATCTCATATCCATAAACTCTTTTATCCAAATTTCTGTTCCATCTCCTTGATCCAGAATCCAGTCCCATATGTACTCTCCCAACTCCTGCTAGTACTTGCTGGCTAACTCCTTCATTTTCTTTGAGGTATAGATCCTTTTCTCCCTTAGCAGATTGAGTACATCTCTGCCCAGGTTATGTTGTGACTTAATTCTAGTTATTGACCTAATGGCCAAGAGTGGGGATTGGAGCAGATCCTGGGAGGATGAGAGAACATGTCTTGCAGGATAGAGGCCTCTGCATCATCTTCAGTTAGGCAAGAGTTAGAGTCCCTAACTCTTAGTAGGGATGAATGGCCAACTTGTGTAGGTTCAGAGGGTACAGGGGAATCTGAGGATTCAAGATTTTCAGGTGCAACAGTTGTCCCCATCTCAGATGGTCTCATTCTTTCCCAACAAGGGCTCTGACCTTGGCATAGAAGACCTACCTTGGTTGGGAGTTTAATTTTCTTTGGAGCTTAACTATTTTGACAATTAAGTCCTGGGTCTGGTTCTCGGCTTTTTCATTCTCTTCCACTGCGAGAGATGAGAGCTCTTTCTATGCACCAAGGAGGCCTAGGACTTTCACACTTAGCTTTTTTTGTGTGTGTGTGAGGAAGATTAGCCCTGAGCTAACATCTGTTGCCAATCCTCCTTTTTTTGTGTGAGGAAGACTGGCCCTGGGCTAACATCCGTGCCCATCTTCCTCTACTTTATACGGGATGCTGCCACAGCATGGCTTGACAAGCAGTGCGTCTGTCCACTCTGGGATCCGAACCTGCAAACCCTGGGCCGCCGAAGCGGAGCGCACAAACTTAACCCCTATGCCACCAGGCCGGCCCCCACACTTAGCTTTTAACTGACAATTAATCACTCTAAACTTTTCATTATGTTTTTCTGAGAGTCAATCAAGTTCAGCAACAGCTACCCAATTCCACTGTCCTTAGAATAACTAATTCCCCCATATTTCTCAAACACGTGATAATTTGCACCAGCTAGTGCATTCTCTTCCAACAGGAGTGAAAGGTTTAACAACTGCACTACTACTTTGTGCCAGAGGCTGTCTGTGTTTCACCTGTCAACTGTGAAGCGGTGGGTCCTCATTGGCAGCCAGATGGTGTGTGATCCAGCTCCAAAAATCCCATCTTGGAGTTTTCTTTTCTTTTCCTTTTTAAGTCACTTGGAACGAAACACCACAGATTAGGTGCCTTGGGAAGCAGACTCTGAGTCAGAGATTAGCATCAGGACCTTTACTGGGGAGACCTCTTAGAAGCGATACCTGTGGAAAAGAGAGGATGGAAGCAGGATTAGGCAGAGGGAGGTTGAGCTCCCATGCGGTTCCAAAAAAGGTTCCAGCTGAGCCCAGGGAGCCCTCCTGGAATGATCCTTCAGAGTTTTCTGAAGATGGAAAAGGGAGCCATGCCTTTATACCCTCACATTTATCAGTCACCAGATGTGAGCTCCCCCTGGAAGCAGGTGTGACCTTACACAAGGCAATTTTCTTTAGCAGAGGCAAGCCCCAAAGAGGGCTGACAGCTGAAGCTTTCTTCTGGCAGCTCCCCCAGCAGCTGGTAAAATAAATCCTTCATTCACAAATGTGGGTTTGGGCTGAATATCACAGCATCCAATCACACCACCTTCAAAATGCCATGTATAAAACCAGACCCTGGACAAATGGGTCAGAAACCTGATGCTTAGAAATCCCCCATTAAGATTCTATTGCTTTAGCTTAAGTCTCTTTCCTAGTGGGGACATATAAGCCCAGGAAAGGGCCTCACTCTGCTGTTCTCAGGTCCCAACTCCTCAGGAGAAATGGCTTCAGGATCCCTCTCCCTACCTAATATTGAACACTTACTATGCCTCAGTCACCAAGTACCAGGGACGCCTGTCAGGCAATGAGCAGATTCAGCCCCGTCTGGGTCAGGGGGGAGTTAGGTATACTTCCCTGGGCAGGTAGTCCCAAGGCAGTCTTTGAAGGGAGGAGGAGGAGTCATTTAGCAGGTGGCAAAGGGGTGGGGAAGAACATGCCCATGGCAGAATGCCTTAGAGAGAGCCCTTCATTCATGGCAAAGCCTGGTGAGAGGCATGGCAGGGATGAGCTGATACCGCGGTGGGGGCTGAAGCCAGATGGGAGAATTCTGTGCCCAGTAGCTCACAGTTAGGGTGGCTCCATAATGGTGGAATTTCTCCCCAAAAAAGGGCATGCAGAAGCATGTCTGGGAATACCACAAGTCTGAGGTGCTGTTTGTAGGGTAACATATTTTAAAAAGGCAGGAACCCTAGTTGGACAGTGCAGGCCCCGATTTGGCCCTTAGACCATAAATTTGAGATGTCTAGTATTGCCAAGAAGAGAAAGGACCAAGTCTCAAGGAACTTGCAAACCTAGGTGGGCAGAGGAGGAGGCAACTGCAGAATAGGCCGGTAAGGATCAGTCACAGAGGAGGGAGGGAGCCAGGAGGGGTGGCCATGGAGGCAGGGAAGAGCAAGAGGTCAGAAAACACCTCTGATCCTGGAGAAAGCAGGTCTGTGTGGAGTGAGGTGGCATCTGTTGGCAGGGGCCCTGGGGCAGGTGAGGTGAGGGAACGATGGGGAATGAGGAGATGATGTGAGTGGAGGAGGCCTGGATAGTTCAGGCACTGGGGGCTGGGACCTTTGGACAGGCTGGATGTGGAGCAGGATTCAGGTGAGAGCAGCTCTTGGCCTGGAGGTCACCCCAGCCTCCCTTCCCAAGCTTTACCTAGAGCCTCTCTGGAGCAGGATGGACAGGAACTGTATTCAGGTCCAAGTGCCAGCTCATGCCTGGGTTTCCCCAGGGGGCAGGTCCAACTGGTCCACCCATCTGTTCTGGCAGTTCTGAGCTCTTCTCAGGCAGGGCTACATCCAGCTGTTTTGAGGGCTTTCCAGCAAGCTACATTGCTTCTGTCCCATGGGACCTACAGGGAAACCCCAGCTCTGACCCCCACCCCTTGACTAAGGCCTCCAGAATCTGGGCCAGAGGCCAGGGTGGGGCAAGTCATTGAGTCAGGACAGCGGTTTTCTGGCTTCCTTAGTTTATGTCCACAGATCCTCTACCATCCCCACCCCAGAAGATGACCTTGGTAGGAGTGGGGAGCTGAAGCCCATAGAGTCACTGGAATGACTTACATAATTTCTTTAATGCTCACCACAATCATGTGAGAGATAGCCCATAAACCCCCCCTTTCACAGATGGTGTAACTGAAGCTCTGAGAAATAACTTGTCCAGAGTCACACAAACAAGAGAGTGGCAGAGATAGGACTTGAACCCTAATGTCTGAGACTCCTTATCAGGTGCTCTTCTATTACCCTCCCTGCCACTTGCCATGAACCAGCCAGGATAAGATACTAAGAGGTTTGCCAGGTCTTTGTTATGTGGCATCAGGAGACTAGCTATACCTGGGGGCTTCTAAGTGTCTGCCTCATGCCTGCCTCAGGACCCTCAGTGTGAGCCTTACCTGGCCCATCCACCACCCCCGGGCTGCATCTCATACCTCATGTCTCAGCCTTTCGGAGCCTCACTCCTCCTTGAGCCTCCAGACCCCAGTTCCCACCAAGACCCTCCTCCCAGACGTCTCAGACTCTTCACAACCAACAGTGTGGTAGAGCCATTTTACTAATTAAAACACAATTAAATTAAAACTAAATTAAAACACTAATTAAACACTAATTAAAACACAAAGGAGCCCAGGGAGCCAGGGCAGAGAGCACACGGGTCTGACACCTGCCCTCGGGCAGGCCCCCAAGTGTCTGTGAATGGTAGATGTGAAGGACAGCAGCCCTATGTCTTGGCCACCTCAATGAGGACAAGAGCAAGGCAGCTGGGGCAGCCCCAGCTCCAGGGCCTTCAGAGGGGATCTCCTCTCCTTGTTTCCCACAGGAAGCATGTGGTGCTGGCTGGCCAGCTGCAGGGGACTGGGCATCCCCACCTCTCCACCCTCTGGCCCTCTCCCCGTGTTTATCACACTGGCAGTCACACTTCTAATCTCAGAGACTGACTTCCTGCTGCTTTTAAAGAGACACGTGGCCTACTGGCTGGCTGCCACCCTGCCAAGAGGCTCTTGTCCCATCTCCTGGGGTCATAGCAGGCTCGTGCTGTGCTACCACCAATGAGAGGCTCTCTCCTCTCCACTCAGCACCCAGGTCACTCTAAGGACTGCCAAACATCCCAGTGACTGGAAGGTGAGCTCTTCTGAAGGATGGATAGATGGACGGGTTGATTGATTCATTCAATAAATAAATACTTATTGAGTACCTATTTACCGTGTATCAGGCACTGTCCTGGGCACTAGGGACAAGTGGGAAGCAAGATAGATTCTCTGCCCTCTTGCTGCTTACATTCTAGGGGGGAGAGAGACAATAAAGCAGTAAACAAAATAATTCCCCAGATCATGTCAGAGACAAGAGCAATGAAGATAATAAAACGGATGATGGCATGGACACTTTGGAGTGACCAATAGGAGCCCTTCTGAGGAGGCGACATTTGGCTGAGACCTGACTGACAAGAAGCAGCTAGATTTGCATTTTTAAAGGATCACTCAAGCTATATGCCAGTAGGGAGACCAGTGAGGAGGTTGTTATAATTGCCCTGCCAGAGATGATGGCCTGAACTGGACGGTGGGAGTAAGGAAGAGGAGAAGTGGTCAGGAAAGGGGTCACAGGGAATAGAGACAAAGGATGGAGCAGAGGAGGGAGGCCGGGCACAGAGTTCAAGGCCCTGGCAGGTGGAGGCTCCTTGCCTCAACCTTCCCACCCTCTGCTCCTCAGCTGGCCTGGGCTTTGGGAGGCTTCTGCCAAATGCCCTTGGACAGAGCCAGAAGTATCCTGAAGGAAGTGGGGGCAAATAGCGAGGGAGCCCTGGGGCCTGATCCAGCTGGGCTCTGTCTCCACCCTCAGGGCACCCTGATTCTGGTCATATGAGGAATCAGACTGGAGATGCAGCAAGTGCCCTTCTGCCTGATGCTCCTGTACCTCAAACTGCCGGAACTTTCAGGGGTGGATGCCACAGCTGCTGCCCATTAACTGCCTGCCACTCAGCACCATGACTCAGGCCGACACCCAGAGGGTGATGCTCACTGAAGCTGTAGCATATTGGTCATCAGGCACCCAAGCTGGCATCCTCCTCATTTGGAACAGCTTCTGAGCTCTTGGCCACGGGAAGGCAGAGAGAAGTGTTAGACAGAGGTAAGCAACACAGGGCCGGTGGAGGACAGCTGCCAGGAGGAGGAATAGTCAATGGTCAGCAGAGGCTCACTGCTCACCATCTGCTCATACTGTTGCCCACCACCGAGAAGAGCTCTCCTCTCCACTCAGCATCTAAGCACCAAAGATACCAAACCAGGAGGGCTGGGGTGTCAAGACGAAGGGGGAAGAAACAGAGGCAAGGACAGTTGCAGCATAAACAGCAATATCAGGGTTGAGGCAGAGGCCCCGAGCATTCAGCATTGGGGCAAAAGTGGTTCATTGAAGTCACTCCCATCAGTAGACCTCAGTGGCTTGTGGGGGCAGGGTGGGTGTCTGTGACTCTGATATTCCTGATACACCGGATATTCCCCCTAGCCAGTTTGGCACCCTGCAGGGAGACCCCCCCCCCCCCGCCAAAGGTCAGAGAGTGTGAGAACTGTCTCATTTTTCAAGAATTGGACTGCTCTGGACTCTAAGTATGAGCCTAGGGAAATATTGGATCAGGACAATACTAGGGCTTCTAATCTAGAGGACCCCAAGGCTCAAACACTCTGCTTCTACACAGTTTGCTAGCTTTGTTGAGAGACCATGTGGGAACTTAGCCTGTCTCTTGACCTATTTTACAGGCCAATGAAGCCTGTACATTTAGGATTCACTTGCTAATGCCCACACTGGCAGGTGCCCATGAACCAAATCTCCAGAATTTAAACAGAATAAGGATGAGATCACTGTTCTCATAGATGCCAGCTCTATAGGTGGCCCTCAAGTAGAACTTCTGAACACAAAGATTTCATCCTGGAGCTGTCAAAGATGTCTCATGTTTACCTGGAGCCCTCACACCATCAACCAGTGTATAGATGCATAATAAAAACATGCAGTTGTTCCTACATTTCTGCCTGGAGCAAAGGCTCTCTCTGAGAGTGAGCAGGGAAGTGAGAGTGAGCTTGGCTCTGGGTCTGGGCAGTCACCAACCTCAGCGGAAGAGGGAAATTTGGGCACTTCTGAGGAAGGTGATCTGTTTTCCTAAGCTGTTGCCATCCCACGTGCCCTTGCCTGGCCCATCTCGCTGTGGTTACAGCAGGGTCAGGCTGTCCCTCAGATGAAGCAATGTAACCACTGAAAACATCTTACAAGAAAGCTGATCCCCAGACCGGTGCCACACAAATCTTACTTGAACGTTTCAGAGACTTCTTAAAAATTACTCTATTGTCTTAAGAATAATATAAGTTTATTGTTAAAAATTCAAACAAGTAAAGTAAAAAGCATCCCATATCCAGAGATGGCCCTTTGGTTAGCATCATTCAGGCACCTCTCTTTCCCATCCATAGAGTCAAGTATACATTTATACCCTTAGTGAAAAATTTTCTTACTATACATGTATAACCTTTTTTGTTTTGTTCATTCAGCAATTGTAATGTGCCACATGCCAGCAATTTTATTCAGAGTCAAGTGATTCAAAGATCTAAGAGAAAGTTGTGACCTAATGCTGTCAGCTAACTATCTCTTGATCATAAAAAGTGTAGCTTCTGGAGAAAATCCTTCCCATAATCTCTGTTCACTGTTACGAGAAGGTCTTGCCTCTTGCTCATCGGACACCTGCAGAGTGACTGACATGGACAAGGTGAGTGCACAGATGAGGGCTGCCTGGGCCCCGAGGTGCCACTGATGCAGAAGCTCATCATCACATTGATGCGTCAACATCACTGAGAAACCTTGGACAAATCGAAAGACCCTGTTAGCAACAGTGAAAGTTTTCTGAAGGGTGAGAAAACCACCTGGGAGGAGACTGTTTTGGCATCTGATTGGCTTATTATTTCTACCAAAAGGCATTCAGTCAAACCAGCTTGTAGGACCCCCAGTCTCACGCTACGCCCACCTGAATGAGAGAGGAAAAGGGAAAGTGACATTTACTGAGAGCTAGCTATGTGCTAGTGCTGAGCACTTTCACATGTTATCTTACTTAATCCTCACTACAGCCCTGCAAAGTGGATATTATATCCCATTTACATGTTCAAAGGTGAACCCCTTCAAACCTGTCCCATCCATAGCCTTCCTTCTCTCAGGTGACATCGAGTCCTTCTTCCCGGCTGTCCAGAGCACAACCCTTGGAGTCATCATTGACTCTGCTCTCTCTCTCATATTCCACATCTAATCCATCAGCAAATCCTGATGACTTTCCTTTCAAAATATATCCAGAATCCGATATTTCTCACCACTTCCACTGCACCCACGATGGTTCAAGCCACTATTGTCTTCTGCCTAGGATATACCTCAGTGGATGCCTAGCTAATTGCCCTGCTTCTACCTGTGCCCTGATCTATAGTCTACTCTCAACTCAGCAGCCAGTGATCCTGTTACAATCTAGGTCAGATCATGCAACTCTGTTCAAAACTCTTCAGTGGCTCTGTGTTTTACCAGAGCAAAAGCCAAAGTTCCCACAATGGCCTACAAAGCCCAACGTCATCTGCCCCTTCATCTTTCCATCGCCTCTCTGACTTCTTCCCTTGTGCCCCTCCCCTCTCACTCACTCCACTCCAGCCATGCTGGCCTGGTGCTGTTCCTTGAATACACCAGCCTCAGGGCCTTTGCTCTGGCTCTTCCCTCTGTCTGGAACAGCCTAACTCCTTCACCACTTTCAAGTCTTTGCTCAGATGTTATTTTCTCATAGATATCTGCCCTGCCCACCCTATTTAAGGCTGCAGCCCCTTCTACCATCACTGCCATCACCTCAAATTCCCCTTATCTCGCTCTATTTTTTTCTATAGCACTTATCACCATCTAACATGTTATCAGGCTTGTTTATTTTGTGCCTCCCACGCTATGATACACATTTCTAAAGATAGTAATACTTCTCTGTTTCCTCTACTGATGACTCCCAAGTACCTAAACTAGTACCTGGTACACAGAAGATGCTCAAGCAATATATGTTGAATGAATGAATAAATGAACAGGGGCAAAATGAGGAGTTAGAAAACTCCATCTACGGTCTGGCAACTAGTGAGACTTTTACCTAAATGACAGTCTGAGGACTCTTTAGAGGTTGCTGCCCATTCAGGGCTGATCCTACCTCCAGCTGCACCTGCATCCTCACCTGGATTCAATGCACAATGGCCAGCCTGAGTAGTGGCCCTGAGTCAGTCCGAAAGGCATCAATTGTGGTCAGCACTGTTGATTAAGGTGGAGAGGTGTGAGAAACACTGTGAAAAGGACGTTTGTGAAAGAAGGTTATGGTAATGTCTGGGGCTTGCCCACCCGTGTTATTTAAAAGAGTCACTTCCCTATGAAGTCAGACTCCTGTTTTTCTGAGGGCAGAGTGGCCACCTCACCCCTACTCAGTTGTCCTCTCAATTCCTTGTCTGTACATGAACCACCACTCCCCTGATACACCTCCCTCTAAACCTGCCCTGGATACAGCACCTGCTCATTTGCTACTCTCTCTTCCCTACACGTATCAAGCCATACTCTTCCTGAATTCTCTACCCTGAGAAGACAGTCCAAAGCTTGGAGGCTAAGTTATTTCTCAGCCCCCTCCTCTGACCCACACTAACACCAGGGGCCTGAGTAGGGTGGGTTGTGGGTCGTGTTACTTCACAGGCATGAAAATGGCCCTTGGAAGCTCCCAAACATCTGGGACAGTGGGCCAGTCCTTGGCCCCTCCAGAATCAAGGCAGCATCCGGGACTTCAGAAAAAGAGGGGCTATTTCCAAACAAACAAACAAACCCCTGTGGCCATATTAAGACTGTGATAGAAATAAGACAAGGAAAAGCCCAGTTTCTCCAGCCCCATCCCTTCCTGCCTATCTCAAAGACTGAAACTCCTGCTTCCCTACGTTCTTGTCCACCACACACATGCTCTGACTGAGAAAGCATCACAAAAGCCAAGCCGGAGACAGCTGCAGGCTTAGGGAGGAGAGGCCTGCTCAGAGGCCAGAGGGGACCCCCCCACTCTGGCCCTTTCCATTTAGGAAAATATCACCAGCTGGCAATTAAGATGCATAACTCTCCCTACAGCTTTGGGGGCAGGACTCAGGGGCCAGTTCTCCTCAGCTCTCAGCCTGGCAGTGCTCCGCCAATTACAGGAAAAGAAGCGCTCCTCGGAGGCAGCCAGTTGATCCCAGGAGCTGGGAGACAACCTAGGAGTTTGGGAGAGAGGCAGAATTAGGTGCAGCCCACCCTGGAGATTCAGGTATGAATATCACATAGCCCCAATTTTCTAATGGGCAAGGAGCTCTGAGCCCTGCATGGTTTCCTGAAAGTACTTTATGAAATACCTCCATTAATGTATTCCTTTGGTTTAAGACTTTCTCTTTTCTTAACGTGAAATTGACCCAGAAAGGTGATAAACTGTGCCCGCAGTTATTGATACCATAGAGCACATGGGTCTTCCCTTGAGTGGATTTTCTGGGAACTACTCACACCCCTTCCTTGAGATCTTAAGGGATTTCTTGCCCAAACTAAATCTCCTGGGGAGGAAAAAACACTCAAGAAGTCGGATAAATCTTGGAAGGGGGCTGTGAGGGTCCACAAACAAGGCAGGCACACAGAGGGCCCAACCTCAGTGCTCAAGGCCTCCAGGGCTTGTAGCCTGATGCTGAGGCCCAACCTGAGGAGGCAGGGCTGCCACACTGGACTGCCACCTCTGTCAGCGTGCCTCAGCATGGGAGCCAGGAGCTGGGGGCAGGGATCATTTTAGTGACTAATAACCTAATTGTGGAAAATTACAACTTCCTCAGCTGGGTCTATCAGAGGTAGCCACAAAACTCTTTATGATGTGGCCAAAAATTCCTCCTGTCACCACAGCCCTTGAAAATAGGTCAAAGACATCTTCTATGGAACTCTCACAGCGGGGCTTAGCTCACTCCATCTAACTCTGTGTCATTAGGCAGCAAACACTGGTGCATTTGTGAGAATGCTCTCCTCCTCTCTGGGTCTGATCCCAGCCTTGGCTCTGGACTGGTCATCAGTCCTGCTCTGCTTGGTCCTCCTCAGGGGATTGATTGGCCACAGAGGCCAAAGGGAAGGCTGCCTGCTCTTTGCCCCTGCAAATATCTGTCTATAGCCTCTCCATGGCAGAAGTGTCTCCTTTTGCACCAAGACCTAGAGGCCTGACCTCATCTTTCAGGGTACACCTCACCCCAGAGCAGGGCAAGGGGTAGACTAGGTACTGGCAGAGTATTCAGTTATAATTTCTCCAGCTTTCCAGAGGCCCCAGGCTTGTGGCAGGGGCTCATGGCTGGCTGCTGCCTGGATCAGACTTGGAGAGCTCCTTCCCTGAATGTTGGGCATCCCACTGGCAGTGTGGTGCAGGGGCCAACACCTAGCCTGGCTCTGAGGCCACCTCCACTAATTGCGTAATCCTGGGCCATCATCTCCTTTAGTGGGGTGAGGCTGAGCTTCTTCTATGAGAACGGGGGCGGCATTCTGTGTTGCAGGAGTTGTGGAAGCCCTAGGGGAGGGGACAGAGATGAAAATGGGCTTTGTAGACCATTGTGGAGGTGAGCAGGGAGCCCCAGCCTTCTATTTCCTGTGTTTAGGCCTTAGCAGCAACAGAAACCATTCAGCTCTGAGAGGGCCAACTAGTGGGGCTTCAGCTCCAGGAGACTGGACTCTCTGAAAGTTCTGTTCCTAGTCCTCTGCTTCTTTTGTGTCTGCTACTACCAGTAGGAGTCCCAACCTGACTGAAGGGGCGATGGGATCTCTAGTGTGACCATTGTGGGTTTGAGTGCCCTCCCTTCTAAGAGGCTCAGAAAGGGGCTGACCTGGAGAAGATGTCTCACCTAAGTGCCTGCCATCCAAGATGACACTTTTCTTGGCCCAGAAGCCTCATCTCATCTCTGGCCCAGGCCTCAGCCTGTGGGGGGATGGATGGCCCTGTCCTGACAGGACCCTCGGAGCCTCTAGGCAGTCCTCACCAGGGATAAGGGACCCGGTGTCAGCCTGGCCTAGAGCCAGCATGTGCTGAGTCACAAGAATCTGCCTGGAGCTCGAGGCCAAAAATAATGACTCAGGCAGCCTGGGATCCATGGAAAACCAGCCCTAGCTTTCCACCGAAGAGCCCTACCCAGCTGGGCATGAGCTCACCCAGCTCGACAGTGACAGTGACAGTGGGAAACTGCCAGTCTCTTGTAGATGAGCGGAGCAAGGGGCTGAGCCTTGAGCCTGAAACCACCCTTGAAACATTCTTTGAAAACCCCATATCAACTCATCTAAAATTAGCTTTCAGCATCTAAATCACTTCCTGTTATGGAAACCACAGGTCTGATGCTTCAGTCATCACCGTGCCTGCTTCTAGAGGGTGGGGGCAGGAGATATAGGAGTGCTGCACACAAAAAACTATGACAACCCAAGAGACACAGCAGTCAGGAGCCCCTCTCCCACCACTGCAGAAAGGACAGCTAAGCAGGGCCCCATACGGATGCTGCTGCAGAGACCAGGATGAACGTGAGCACACATGTGCACCCATGCACATGTGTATACACCCCGCATGTGTACTTGTACACATAAGCCAGAGCCTTCTCCATTGCTGCAGAGAAACTACCACATGCATGGCCCAAGCACATTTCTGCCATGCCTGTTCCAAGCATGGACTCACCAAGAGAGGAGAGTGGGTGTTTGGCCTGCTCGGAACACCTGCAGCCCTGTCTACTCTCTTGTGGTCCTGGCTACGTTATGCCTAATGGCCTGTGAGTAAGGTTAGCCCAGTGCTTAGAGCTTGGCCTTTGCTCGTTGTTTCAGCCAGCTCTTTGTATATTAAGACTACCAGGAAGCATCCTTAAAAAGATCAAGGATTATACCAGAAATCTATAGCAAATATATTTTAATAATGAAATACTAGAAGAAATTCCATTAAAGTCAGGAACAAGACAATAATATCTGTTTTCCATGCTACTATTCAATACTGTAATGAAGTCCTAGCCAGTGCATTAAGATAAGAAAAATAGGTACGAGGATTGAAAAAAAAAAAAAACAGATAAACATTATTTTTAAATAACAATAATAATAATAATTATTATTACTGCCTTCTTTATATTAAATGCTTTATGTACCTCAACTCATTTAATCC
This sequence comes from Tapirus indicus, assembly GCA_031878705.1. Classification (NCBI taxonomy): domain Eukaryota; kingdom Metazoa; phylum Chordata; class Mammalia; order Perissodactyla; family Tapiridae; genus Tapirus; species Tapirus indicus. The sequence continues at coordinate 49,223,492 of CM062925.1, forward strand.
TAACCACCACCTTACGAGGTAGGTATTAGTATCAAACCCATTTTTACAGATGAGAAAACTAAATAATAGAGATGTTGAAGTAGTTGGCTAATAAATGGCAGAGCCAGAACTTAAACTCAGGCAGTCTGACTTCAGAGTCTGTGCTCTAAATCACTATACTATATTACCTCTTGTTGATGTGAGACTACATAGAAAACCAGGAGCTGAATGATGTGGCCAGATATAAGATCAACAAACAAAAACTGAGCAGCTTTCCCAAATACCACAAAGTCAATTCTCCTCCATTTAGTCTATAAATTCTATCCCAATTCTATCAAAATCAAAATCCCTACAGAATTTCTCATGGATCCTGACAGATTGACTCTTAAATTCATATGGAAGAATATTCCAGATCATTCTGAAGAAGAAATATGGTGGAAGATTTGCCCTATATGATATCAAAATATGTTATAAAGCAACAAGAATTAAAACAGTGTGGTTCTGGTATATAAATAAATAAATCACTAAGGCAGAATGAAGAGTCCAGAAACAGACCCACGTATTTATGGAGCAAAATAAAGTGTAGATTCAGGGATGGGTGATAATGCTGACTTGGACTCTCTTCAAGGATGCTTTTATTTTGGTTTACTCTTGGGGTAGTTAATAACTAGGAGTACAAAGGATATTTGTGAGATGAGAATGCATATGGGGATGGTGGCTCCCCATTGCCTTTCTTGCTTTCTCACAAAGGCATCCACCAAATTCAATGGTCTTGGCAGCCTACATATAGAATGAGATGTCCACCAGGTCAGAAGAGCCCAGAAAAGCACTCATTGCCTTTACAATCCCATCAGAAACAGCTTACACTACCAAATAAAGCAATAACTCTGCTCTTCAGTAAGCCACAACATATAGGCCTAATATGTATATCCTAGGCCTTGAAAATTCTTATTGCCAGTGTTTTGGGCAATCTATCCTTACCTAGCTATAGAGTCTTGGAGTTTTCTGTTCATGTTTACTCTGAGTAAGCAGGCCTGAGTCTACCAAAAATCATGTTTCATATCAGTGTGAGACAGATGAATCTTTCAATAAACAGTATTGAGGCAATTGTTATTAAATTGGTTTGGAATACTTTCAGTTTTAAGTAAAAGAAAACTCAAGTCAAACTGGCTTAAACAATAAAGAAAACATACTCGCTCGTGTAAAAAAGTGTCCAGAGGTTAAGTTGGATTTCAGAACAAGATCAATCCAGCTAATCAATAATGTCAGCAAGAATCTGTTTTCTTTTGCCCTCTTTTCTTTGCCTTCCACTATACTGGTTCATCCTAAGGCTAGCTTCCCATAAGGGAGTAAGATGATTGTCAGTGGCAACTGAGCCAATTGTAAAAAGAAAGCCTCTTTCTCCGAAGCTGCTAGGAAACATTGTTTCATGCACCATTAGCCCTTAAAGGGTCATTTACCCATCTAAGTCATTTATGCCCTGTAGCCAGGGGGATGGCATGTATTGACTGGCTTAAGCCAAGTAGGACCCACTTTAAGAGGTGAGGGTGAAAGCAATCCCACACAAACCACAAAGCTGGGAAATTCAGAATACTCTTCGCAAGGGAGGAGGGAAGAATAAGTACTGGGGAGACATTCAACAAAGCTTTCACACACTTATCCCTTAAGAGGAAAAATAAAGCTAGACCCCTCTTCACGCATTCACAAAAATAAATTCAGATATATTAAAGCCCTAAATATAAAGAATAAACATAGTAAAAAAATATAGGATAATATGTTTATGACTTGGGGGAGAGGAAGCCTTTTTAAATAAGACACAAAAAAATCAAGTCTTTTAAAAAATTGATCATTTTACTCCATTAAAATGAAACACTTTGGTATAATAAAAGATACTATAAAATAACAGACAAGTGAGACACTGGGAGAAAACATTTGTAACACTTTTAATAGACAAAGAATTAATATCCAGAGTATACAAGGAATATCAAAAAGTTAACAAAATCTCAACAACTGAATAGAAAAAAGATAGGAACAGATAATTAACAGAAGAAGAAACAAAAATGCCCAATAAACATGTAAAAAGATGTTTAGCATCACTAAGGAACTTGAGAAATGCAACAGTCAGAAATTCTGTTACATTTGATAATATCAAGACAATGGTTTCAACAGGCTGTTACTGGGTGTGTAATGTTAATGGCTGTTAGCAGGTCCAACTTTTCTCTAGAGATCAAGCTGACAGACTCCACTAAATGTCAATATATATACTCTATCTGTCTGTAGTTTATTATGTTGTATTTATCCGAAAGACGCTTGCTCATGTGCTTAATGAAGCACTGCAAGAATATTCATTGCAGCCTATTTGTAATAGTGAAATTTGGGAGACACATAAAATGTCCATCAACCAGAGATGAATAAATAAACTGATGTATGTTCATGCTAGAGAATATTGTGCAGCAATTTCAAAATGCACATGATCTCTTTGAACCAACATGGAGAGATATCTAAGAGACATCACTGACCGATAATTGCAGAGTGACAGGTGTAGTATATCATTTATGAAAAAAGAAAGGAAAGGAAAGGAAGAAAGAAAAGATGAAAACCACAAAACAATCCTATTTTCTATAGATATACAGAGTCAGTAAGTAAATGTATAGAAAAAGATCTGGAAGGATGTACACCTAGCTGAGAACTGTGGTTACTTGTGGGAACAGGGAGAGGAGATTGGGATTAGGTGAGGCAAAGGGCACTTTATTTAGGGTTACGATTTTACAATCATAAGGCTAAATAACTTTCTTTTTTTACAGGAAGAGAATATTCTGTTCTCACAAGATGTTACAAGAAGAGAATGTATTCATGCATTATTTGGGTAATTAAAAAACAAAACCAAGTTTTATAAAATTAGGGGTCGGCCAAGCAAAGGCTAAAGTTTGGAGCCTGCTCCCTCTGCAAGGGGCCTTGCAGACCATAGGTGACCTGACTCCAGATGTCTCTGCTCACCTGCCATGTCTCTGCCTAGGCCTTGCTGCCATGCTCAGGGATCTCCCTGGCCCCTGAAGGTGGAGGCATTGGCCAGCTCTCTCCCACAGCAGAGCTGAATGCCCACAAATAGGGGATGGGGGGCAGGCACAGGGTACTGGACAGCCAGGGGGCTGACTGATAAGGGCTCTTCTGTTGAAAGAAATTCAAAGACAGAAAGGAGAGAAGGCCATGGAAGGCCCAGCCCTGGCGGGCAGGTGCCAGGATTCAGAGTCTGTGTGCCTCTCCCCATGTCCTCACCTTGCTTCTCAGTAGCACCCCTACCCCTGAGGCTCTTTGCCCAGATTTTGAGAGACTGTCCCCCTGAGCTTACCTTGAATCTGGGGCAGTGGCTAGAATAATGGCAGGGTGAGTAAAAGAGAATTGTCTGAAACAGCATCAGGGCCAGAAAAAGGGGTGAGTAGAAGTCGAAACAAAATGGGAGCTGAGAAAGGGCCAGGGGCAGAGGGGTCTGCTTCAGGAGCAGAGGCTCTGTTTACACCCATGGGTAGTAACTCTGGCAGATGAAACTATTTCCTACCTCTTTCTCTGATATGGAGCAAAATGTCTTTTACCCACAAGGATAGTAACCCGAATTCCAACTTTAGTTAACCAAATAAGAGAGGAAAGAGCCTGCCCACCAGGCTAGGGCAAAGAAAGTCATTGTTTCCACTGGAGAGCTACAAGTGGAGCTCAAGGCAGAGGGCAGAGCCCTCCCAAAACATGGTCCAAAGGCCCGGGCCAAGATGGCTAGAGGTGCTGATGCCACATCTGCAGGAAATGGAATCCTGGGGGTGGTGTGGTAAAGAAAAACCCCTCTGGTTTTAATAGATCCACTCCTAAGGTTACCCAAAAAGTTCAGACCAAAGCATCGCCCTCACCTCCTTCCACCCACTCTACAATGACTTCAGAGAAGAGTTGTGGGAACTAAAGTGCTCCATCCCAGGAAAAAGAAAGACTTCCTTTGAGGTTAAGGTGTGAAATGACTAAGACTACAGCATTTAAGAAGGCGTTCCCAATGCTGAGACTCCCTGCCTCTACCTCCAGTGCTTCAGCAAAGGCTGGGGAGAAGGTGAGCACTTCATTGGGCTCTTAAAAGGAACAGATAAGAAAAGCTTCTATGCATCCCTTTAGAGCTGAGTGAGCTGCCATTAAATGAGGGGTTCAAAAAATGGGTTTATTTTCTTATTTATGACAGGCCCAACGAGCCACAATTTGAAAGAGGGGAACTTCTTTGCATAATAATGTGAGGTGTTAACTTTATTGTGGTTAAGGAAAATTATGGAGCATTTTGGAAAATGTTTCTCTTCTTCCTCATGGGTTTAAAATGTCCAGTCTGTAGGGGCCAGTCCGGTGGCATAGTGGTTAAGTTCACACTCTCCGCTTCGGGGGCCTGAGGTTCACGGGCTCAGATCCTGGGCGCTGACCTATGCACTGCTTTTCAAGCCATGCTGAGGCAGATGCCCCACATATAAAGTAGAGGAAGATGGGCATGGATGTTAGCCCAGGGTCAATCTTCCTTAAAAGAAAGAGGAAGATTAGCAATGGATGTTAGCTCAGGGACAATCTTCCTCACACACACACAAAAAAATCCAGTTTATAGGAATCAATAAGTGTGTGTGTGCGTGCGTGCGTGTGTGTGTGTGTGTGTGTGTGTGTGTGTGTGTGTGTGTGTCTAACCTAATAGTTACCAGATGGACAACTGGAATAATGAAGAGGTATACCTGCTTCACACAGTGGCAAGGAGGAACTTGAACTTGCCTTGGAGTACCTCCATCCACCTGGACAGTCCTGCTGGAACTGAGCAGTTTTATTCTAGCCTAATGTGTCTAATAGAGCTTTCTGTGATGATGAGAATGTTATATATCTGCACAGTCCAATATAGGAGCCATTAGCCACATGTGGCTATTGAGCACTTGAAATATGGTTAAGGCAACTGGGGATTTTTAATTTTATTTAATTTTAATTAGTCATATTTAATTAAATAGCCATATAGGGCTAGTGGCTATTGCACTGGATAGCACAGTTCTAGTTGAATCTGTCCTGTTGGTTTGGGGCAGAGTTTGTCAACAGGTAGAAAATGCACAGTGGAGGCTGCTAACAGAAAACACTACCAAACACATGAGAAGCAAAGCCCTCATGACAGACGAAGCTAGCAGCAAACACCATGGCAGCATAAAACACCTCCGGCACCTCAAATCTTCTCAAGAATCTACTGCACACACAAAAACCTTGTACAAGTGATGTTTTAAGAAAAGTTCAAGGAAAGGGGGTGTATTAGTGAAATGGAGTGATGTGGAATAGGTATAGCAAACTCAGAATGGTAGAACAGTGTAATCCTGATAGTATCTGGGTGAAACCTTCATCTCCATGCCCATTAATGAGAAGCCTCACTTTGGCAAGTGGCCAAAGGAAGCACCAGGTTGGACACGGAGTTGGGATTGGACTTCCCTGTCTTCTGTAGGCAGTGACTCAGGAGGCAGAGTGATGGGCTGAGGGAGGCCTCAAATTTCTAACCATTAGACTATATGAAGATCTCTTGGGCCCTTTAGGCTTCAGATGGTGCAAAAAATCTTAGAAGCTTAGATAATCAGTGAGCCTAATACTCCCTCCCCCCATCCATCCTCAAGGCATGGAGTGACAATATAATCTTCCTTCTACTTGTTATTTCTTTTCTTAAGGCCAATTTTCATAAGCCATATGACAAGAATATGACATCTACCTGATCTCTCAGGTCAGAGTTCAGGATGCAGAACTCCCCTTTGGAAAACTCTAATACCTCTGCTATATTTCTGGCATACTGGCTAGGGCCCAGAATGCAGTAGCTACTAACAAGTAAAGTGTATGGTGTTAACCTTGTTACTGCTTTGGGGACGGTAAGAATCAGAAGCCACTCTAGGGAGCATCTCAGGAGAATGATCCAGGTTGGGGGAAGGGAAGGTACAGAGAAGAGACAGATGAGGTGAAGGGAAAAAAAATACAAGAGGAGACATCTTGCATCCTGTTCATCTCATACCAATGAAAATTTACTGATGGAGCTTCTGAAGCAGTTCTAACCATAGTTCTTTCTTTCTGGCTCAAAGGCCTCCAACACCTTCCTGCAGCCAAAAGGTAATGGCTAAAATCCTATGTTTAGCAATCAAGGCCCAGGCTCACTGGGTCAGGGTCTACCTACTCTATATCCTACATAACTTCTCTGTCCCAGACAAACTGATCCTTTTACTTCTCCCACACACATCATGCTGATGAGGGCCTCTACATCATCTTTATATCAGCTACTCCCACCACCTAGTCCACTCTAACCACATCCTTCCTTTTTCCAACCACTTCTTTAAGATCCAGCTAATATTGTCTCCTTCTGGAAGACTTCCCCAACTAACCAGTTCAGAGGGAGCTCTCCCTTCTTTCAGCACATCTAGATTTCTTGAGAAATTTCTTCTTTTGTTATTTAACTCTTCAAAGGGCTAATATCCCCTACTAGATGGAGCCCACTGCAGAAATAAGATGCACCTTTATCATCTCTGAATTTCCCATAGCACCCAGCACAGAGCCAGGCATACAACAGTCACTCTGTATGTTTTGGTTCATTTCAACAAATATATTCTACGTACTAACTCTGTACCAGGACCCATGCTAGGTGTTCCTGCCAGAGTTGATACAGATAATTGAGAGGGGGCTCTAGTTTATTAGTACATTTACCCCATCTTCAGACACAGCTGGACCAGTCCCCAATTCCTCTGACTTTCCAAGGCTGGAGAATCTCCCTTTGATGAAAGAGACTATTCTGTATATCACACCTGACTCTTCCCTTAACCACAACCTCACTTCCCATAACGCTCTTGCACGTCTCAGAAGCCTGAAAGCATTCAAGGAGGATAGATATAATCTACGGCAAAATCCACCTCAACTTCTAATACTGGGCAAACTCAAGCCTCCCTCTGTAATGATAAGCAAACAAATATATCAAAATGTGAGACAAACAAAAAAAATGTAGCAGGTCAAAAGTGACCCCACCTGAGGCACAATTTTTCCAACATAATTCCAAAGGACATTGTGTCAACAGGAACAATATAATCAGGAAAAGAAAGTGTGGAGAGAAAAAAAACATGATTGCAGAAGTGTAGATTTAAAATCCCAACGGAAGCAGTGAACAGAAGACTATATACATTCATGTGCTGCATAACAATGTTTCAGTCAACAATGGACCCACACATACAACAGCGGTTCCATAAGATTAGTACCATATAGCCCAGGTGTGTAGTAGGCTATTCCATCTAGGTTTGTGTAAGTACACTCTATGCTGTTTGCACAATGACAAAACCACCTAACAATGCATTTCTCAGAACTTATCTTCTTCGTTAAGCAACATATGACTGTACTATAGAAAAACAGAATCACTAAATTAGTGAGCAAACATTAAAGAAATTCTGAGAAATTGAAGGAAAAACATAAAAAGAAGAAAATTATGAGATCTGTGAGAAAACTCCAGACAAGATAAACTGAGTATAAAAGAAATTTTAGAAGGAGAGAACTGATTAGATGAAGATCTAATAATCAAAGAAATAGCCGAAGAAAACTTCCCTGAGATGTGCAGGGTTACAGATGCCAGGGATAGAGCAGTAAGCAATTCATACAAGGTACCTACTCTCACTGAGTACACAAATAAGTTATCAAGAATATTTCAGATATTAGTAAATGCTTTAAAGAAAAAATAAACAACATAATAGAGTGACTTGGTGATAGAATAGCTACTTTAGATTAGGTAGCCAAGGCAGAATTCTGAAGTGACAAATGCACTTCCTGAATGAAAAGAAGGCATTAGTCATGAGAAGAAGCCTTCTAGGTGGAGGGACTACCTAGTGCAAAAGCCCTGAGGCAAAAGCAGGGCAAGGTTAAGGAAAAGAAATGTCAGTATGGCTAAGGCACAGTGAGCAAAGGGGAGAGTGGTATGAGATGAGGTTGGAGAGGTAGGCTGGCAGTAGATTATATAATATAAGCCGTGGTAAGAAGTATAAGTGTGAGAGAAGCCATGGGAGAGCTTTTATTTTATTTTTATTGCAGTAACATTGGTTTATAACATTATATAAATTTCAGGTGTACATCATTATATTTCGATTTCTGTATAGATTACATCATGTTCACCACCCCAAGGCTAATTACAACTCATCACCACACACGTGTGCCTAAACATCCCTTTCGTCCCCCTCCATGGGGGAGCTTTAGCTGGAAAATGATCACTTTGGCTGCTGAGTGGAGAATGGATTGCAGTAAGATAAAAGTAGAAACACAGAGACCAAGAAAGAACCTATTTCAGTAGTCTAGGGAAGGGATGACAGTAAACTTGGATTTGAATTTTTCCAGTGGATATGGACACAAGCAGAAGGATTAAAAATAAAGAGATGGGCAAAGATACATGAAGCAAGAAGAAATCAGAAGTAGCAATAGAAAAAATGACTAACTCCGAATAGCCAAAGCAATCCTGATAAAAAAGAACAAAGCTGGAGGTATCACACACCTTGAATTCAAAATATAATACAAAGCTATAGTAATCAAAACAGCATAGTACTGACACAAAAACAGATACACAGATCAATGAAACAGAGTTGAAAGCCCAGAAATAAAACCACACAACTATGGACAGCTAACCTTTTTTTTTTTTTGGTGAGGAAGACCAGCCCTGAGCTAACAATATCCGTTGCCAATCCTCCTCATTTTTTGCTGAGGAAGACTGGCCCTGGGCTAACACCCATGCCCATCTTCCTCTACTTTATATGGGACGCCACCACAGCATGGCCGACAAGCAGTGTGTCCAGGAGCGCCTGGGATCCAAACCCACGAACCCCGGGCTGCCAAAGCGCGAACTAAACCGCTGCACCACTGGGCCGGCCCCGGGACAGCTAATCTTTGACAAAGGAGACGAGAACATACAGTGGAGAAAGGAAAGTCTCTTCAATAACTGGTGTTGGGAAAACTGGACAGCCACATGCAAAAGAATGAAAGTAGACCATTATCTTATACCATACATAAAAAGTCAAACTGTATTAAAAACTGGAATGTAAGACTTGAAACCATAAAATTCCTAGAAGAAAACATAGGCAGTACACTTTTTGACATTGGTCTTAGCAGTATCTTTTTGAATACCATGTCTCGTCAGGCAAGGAAAACAAAAGAAAAAATAAACAAATAGGACTACATCAAACTAAAAAGCTTCTGCACAGCAAGGGAAACCATCAACAAAATGAAAAGACAACCCACCAACTGGGAGAAAATATCTGTAAATCATATATCTGATAAGGGGTTAATCTCCAAAATATATAAAGAACTCATACAACTCAACAACAAAAAAACAAACAACCTGAGCCAGCCCTAATGGCCTAGTGGTTAAAGTTCGGCGCGCTCTGCTTCAGCGGCTGGGGTTCAGTTCCCAGGCACAGAACCACACCACTCTTCTGTCAGTAGCCATGCTGTGATGGTGGCTCACACTGAAGAACCAGAAGAACTTACAACTAAACATAACTATGTAGTGGGGCTTTGCGGGGCAGGGAAAGGAAGAAAAAAGGCGGAAGATTTGCAACAGATGTAAGCTTAGGGCAAAACTTCCCCTGCAAAAGAAAAAAGAATGCACTTCACCAAAGTTTAGAAAAAAATAAAAAGACCTGATCAAAAAAAGGGCAGAGGCGGGGGCCGGCGTAGTAGTTAAGTTCATGCACTCTGCTTTGGTGGCCCTGGGGTTTGCAGGTTCAGATCCCGGGTGCAGACATATGCACTGCTTATCAAGCCATGCTGTGGTGGCGTCCCATATAAAGTAGAGGAATATGGGCATCGATGTTAGCCCAGGGCCAACCTTCCTCAGCAAAAAAGAGGAGGATTGGCAACTGATGTTAGTTAAGGGCTAATCTTCCTCACAAAATCAAAAAAGGGCAGAGGATATGAAGAGACATTTTTTCCAAAGAGGATATACAGATGGCCAACAGACATATGAAAAGATGTTATTAATAACTAATAATAACTGTTATGAAATGCAAATCAAAACTACAATGAAGTATCACCTCACATCCACCAGAATGGCTATTATTAAAAAGACAAGAAATAACAAGTGTTGGAGAGGATGTGGAGAAAAGGAAACTCTCATACACTGCTGGTGGGAATGCAAACTGGTACAGCCACTATGGAAAACAGTATGGAGATTTCTCAAAAAATTAAAAATAGAAATACCATATGATCCAGCTAGTCCATTTCTGGGTATTTATCCAAAGAACATGAAAACACTAATTCAAAAAGATCTATGTACCCCTATTTTCATTGTAGCATTATTCACAATAGCCAAGACATGGAAGCAACCCAAGTGCCCATCAACGGATGAATGGACAAAGATGTGGTGTATATATATACACACACACACACACACACACACACACACAATGGACTACTACTCAGCCATAAAAAAGAAAAATCGTGCCATTTGCAACAACATGGATGGACCTTGAGGGTATTATGCTAAGCAAAATAAGTCAGATAGAGAAAGACAAATACCGTATGATTTCACTCATATGTGGAAGGTAAACAAACAAACATACAGAGAAGGAGAATAGACTGGTGGTTACCAGAGGTGAAGGGAGTGGTGGGAGGGCAAAAGGGGTAAAGGGGCACATATGTATGGTGACAGATGGAAACTAGATTTTTGGTAGTGAACACGATGCAGTCTATACAGAAGCTGAAATATAATGATGCACAGCTGAAATTTACACAATGTTATAAACTAATGTGACCTCAAAATTTTTTTTAATGACTAAATGAAATCAGAGGGTTATTTTATTATGATATTCCAAAATGAAAACATTTATAAATATTTCTGGGCTGAATAACAGCTTACAAAGTAACTAAAACAACCAGGAAGAAAGAAAGTTAATTCAAGAGAAAATTGCTAAAACCATTATCATAATGGATACATTTAACATACTTATTTCAATCTTTAATAGATCAAACAAGGATACAGAGAACTTGACTATTATTAATAATTAATAAACTTGGCTTAATAGAGATATTAAATACTATATCCCATAAATATTGAATATACATTCTGGTCAAAAGTCATAAAAACAACTTCAACATACTTCCCAAAGTGAAATTTTAATTGCCCATATTCTTCAATCATAATGTCATAAAAATCAAAAGATCAAATAAAAATCTCAAGCACCTTGAACTTTTTTAAAAATTCACTGAATAACTGTAGGTCAAAGAGGAAATCAAAACTGAAAATAAATAAAAGGAAACATCAACTATCATGCTACATACCAAATACATATGGGATGGATTATGGAAAAAATTCCTTAAAACACAAAGAATTCCAGGATGTAGAAAGCTGGGAAGAGTATTACTCACACCCTAACAATAACAATAGCTAGATAAACTACAAAACTGTAACTTTTCCTGAACCCACCAGAAATCTGAGGTCACAGGGCAATCAAAAGCCTAAAATCTAAGGAAAGACAGGCACTACCAATGAGAGATGGAACATGAGCACAGGTTCACCTGTGGCATAGTACAAAACGAAGAAACACTGGGCACCATAGAAGCAGGTAAGAAAAATCCACACGAATTTTTAAATAAATTGCTAAAGGCAAAGTATGGGCTATGAGAAAGAATGGGACTCCTGAGAGTCACAGACACGAGGAAAATTCACATCTCTGACATACTATTCTCCACAGACCTCCACTGGGTGCTCACAAGAAAGACTGGCCCTCTGCCCCTGGAACTTTCTCAGTGATCCCGACCTCGTCTCCATGACAGTTAAACTCTTCCTTGTACCTTTGGTTGGTGTTGGGCAGGAGAGAGTATTATGCCCTTCTCACAGTGGTAGAACAGCTCTAAAGACCTGGAGCCCGATTATTTCCTGACCCTCCCATAGGGCAACAGAGTTTGCAGCCCGTCTAAGACTGAGGCTGCACCAGGACAACACAGGATCCTCACTGGTCCCCACCACTAGGCTAGCAAGCATGAGTACCAAACAGAAGATTACTCTGGGGAGGGGCAAGAGTGTATTGGGAAAATCCCTCTGAGGTGCAAGTGCACTGAGAAGTCTCAGAACTGCAGGTGAACCAGGAATATTAAGAAACAAAACAAAACAAAAACAAACAAACAAAAACCTCTGGAAACTCAGCCCCTACCCTAAGCGAAATGTTTTGAAGCTGGAGGTACACTGAAGGCAAACATAACAACACAAAAATCTCAAACCCAGGTCATATACTAACTAAACTGACTCAACTCCCCACATTAATGGTTCAGAAGACTTGTGCACACTTCCAGAAAAAAATCATATTTACATCATGATCTTACATACTATTTACACATAAGATAAACAGGCAATAAGATTACAAGACTCACACAAAAGCAAGAAGATAAAGCACTGTCAAGAGACAAAGCAATTACAAGCATATCTCAGAGATATTGCAGGTTCAGTTCCAGACCACCTCAATAAAGCAAATATCATGATAAAGCAAGTCACACTAATTTTTTGGTTTCCCAGTGCATATAAAAGTTACATTTACACTATACTGTAGTCTATTAAGTGTGAAATAGTATATGTCTAAAAAAACAATGTACAAATCTTAATTAAAAAATACTTTATTGCTAAAAACTGCTAACTATCATCTGAGCCTTCAGCGAGTTATAATCTTTTTGTTGGTGAAGAGTCTTGCAAAAAATGCAGTATCTGTGAAGCACAATAAAGTGAAGCATGATGAAATGAGGTATGCCTGTATCTGAAATAGAATCAGGGAAAACCCAGATATTGGAATGATCTGACAGGGAATTTAATATATCTATGACAAATAAGTTAAGGATTTGAGTGAAAAAAAAATGGAGGACATATGAACAGATGGGGAATTTCAGCAGCAATATGGAAATCATAAAAAAAAATCACATGGAAATTCTAGAAATAAAAAATACAGTAAGGGAGCTCAAGAATGCCTTTGACAGGCTCATTGTAGACTCAGCACAGCCCAGGAAAGAATCAGGAAACATGAAGACAGGGTGATAGAAATTATCCAGTCTGAAACACAAAGAGAGAAAAGTGTATAAAAAAAACCAGAACAGAGTATCCAGGAACTGTGAGACAATATCAAACGGTCTAACATATGTGTAGTTAAAATCCCAGAAGGAGGAAATATAGTTAAAGAAGAAACATTTAAAGATAGGTTAGCCAAGAATTTTTAGAAAATCAGGAAAAACACAAACTAGAGACACAAGAAGCTCAAAAATCACAAACAGGATAAATACCACCCCTAGAAATTCACACTTAGACACATCATATTCAAACTGCTGAAATCCAAAGATAAACAGAAAATCTTGAAGGCAGCAAGAGAAAAAAGAAATATTACACTCAGAGAAACAAAGATAAGAATTATAGCAGACATATCTAGAAACTATGTATCCCAGAAAACAATGGAGTGAGATCTTCAAAGGGTTGAAAGAAAAAAGCTGTCAACCAGAATTCAACACCCAGTGAAAAAAACTTTTAAAACTGACTGAAAAATAAATAGCTTTCAAAAAATAGACTTTATTTTTAAAAGCAATTTTAGGTTCACAGCGAAACTGAGCAGACAGTACAGAGAGTTCCCAGATATCCCCTGCCCCACACATGTACAACCTCTCCCACTACTGACATCTTGCACCACAGTGGCACATGTGCTACAATTGATAAACCTAAATTGACACATCATTATCACCCAAAGTCTATAGTTTACATTAGGGTTCACTCTTGGTGTTCTACATTTTATGGGTTTGGACAAATATATGATGACACATATCCACCATTATAGTATATTGAATAGTTTCACTGCCCTAAAAATCCTCTGTGCTCTGCCTATTCATCCCTCCTTCCCCCCAACCTCTGGCAACCACTGATCTTTTTATTGTCTCCATAATCCTGACTTTCCCAGAATTTCATGTAGTTGGAGTTATATATCATGTAACCTTTACAGATTTTCTTCTTTCACTTAGCAATATGCATTTAAGGTTCCTCCATGTCTTTTCATGGCTTAATAGCTCATTTCTTTTTAGTGCTGAAGAACAGTCCATTGTCTAGATGTACCACAGTTTATCACTTCACCTACTGAAGGATATCTTGGTTGCTTCCAAGTTTGGGCAAATATGAATAAAGTTGCTATAAACGTTTGTGTGCAGGTTTTTGTGTGGATTTAAATTTTAACTCATTTGGGTAAATGCCAAGGAGTATGATTGCTGGATGACATGGTAAGATCATGTTTAGTTCTGTAAGAAACTGCCCAATTGTCTTACCCAGTGGCTGTGAAGTCATTATTGATATAGTTTGATTAATATCTACTATATTTGTTACTATTTTCCATGTGTCGCCCTTGTTCTTTGTTCCTATTTTTGTCTACCACTATCTTTATGTCTTCTGTGATTTTAACTGAGCATTTTATATAATTCTATTTTCACTCCTTTCTTAGCATATCTATTGAAGTATAATTGATATCCTACTACTACTTTGTTTTGTTTTTCACTTTTTCTCAGTGGTTGCCAGAGAGTCTGCAACATATATTTACAACTAACCAAGTCCACTTTCAAATAACACTATACTACTTCACGGTAAGGTATTTTTTCCTCTGGCTTCAAGATTTTTTTCTTTGTCTTTGATTTTCCGCAGTTTGAACACGGTATGTCCAGGTGTACTTTTTTTGGTATTTATCCTGCTTGTCATTCTCTGAGCTTCCTGAATCCGTGGTTTTGTGTCTGACGTTAATTAGAGGAAATTCTCAGTCATTAAAGCTTCATATATTTCTTCTGCTCCTTTCTCTCTTTTTTCTTCTGGAATTCTGATTATGCATGTTTTACACCTTTAGTAGTTGATCCCACAGTTCTTGGATACTCTGCTATTTTTTTAAGATTTTTTTTCTTTGCTTCTCGTTTTGGGAACTTTCTATTGACATATCTTCAAGCTCACTATTTCTTGCCCTGTCTGTCCAGTATCCTGAGGAGCCCATCAAACGCATTCTTCACTTCTGTTACAGTA
This sequence comes from Tapirus indicus, assembly GCA_031878705.1. NCBI lineage: Eukaryota > Metazoa > Chordata > Mammalia > Perissodactyla > Tapiridae > Tapirus > Tapirus indicus. Next base: position 49,238,520 of record CM062925.1, read on the forward strand.
TTTTTTATTTACAGCATTTTCTTTTGATTCTTTAAGTTTCCATCTCTCTGATTACATTACCCATCTGTTCTTGCATGTTGTCTACTTTTTCTATTAGAGCCCTTAGCATATTAATCATATTTGTTTTAAGTTTATGGTCTGATAATTACAACATCCCTGCCATATCTAGGTCTGGTTCTAGTTCTTGCTCTTTCTTTTCAAACTGTGTTTTTTGCCTTTTAGCATGCTTTGTAGTCTTGTTGAAAGGAGAACATGAGTATTGGGTAAAAGGAATGGTAGTGAGTAGGCCTTCAGTAATATACTGGTATGGAAAGAGTGAAAGCATTTTACAGTCCCATGATTAGGTCTCAGTTTTTTGGTAAGCCTGTGCCCCAGGACTGTCAACTTCACCAGTGCTTCTCAGTTTTTCCCCCCTTAGGTGGGAGAAGATGCTAGAGGGGGCTGGAGTTGGTATTTCCCTTTCCCCACATAGAAGACTAGAGTGACCCTGAGTTGGGTATTTCTCTTTCCCCAGGTTGGTTAGGCTCTGATAAAACCCTAGCAGGTTATGCTGTGGTAAAATAGTTTCTCCTGAGAGCAGACCTTGCGAAGAAGAACAGAATGCTCTGGCATAATTAAAAATGGTTCCTTTTCCTCTACCCCTGCTAGAAGCCTGAGAAGATTTTTCTATGATCTTCACTGTGAGAACTTGGTAGAGTTCCTGGAGGTAAAACTCAAAAACGTGAGAGCCTTCTGATGACTGGGATCCCCCCTGGAGTTTTTATCTCTCAAGCTTGTCCACGCTGACTGAGCCTCCAGCAATTTATCACAGTTCAGGTTTTTCTATTCCAGTACTCATTCCCATGGAGGTGAGTTTCTGCTCCAGTTAAGTTGTGATTCTCTCCATCTACCTGTCTGTTTCTCCAATTTATAGGGCAGAGGTTTGCCCTTTGACCTCATTTCTTTGATGATCTAAAAAGAGTTATTGATTTTTCAGTTTGTTCAGCTTTTTTATTTGTTGGGATGGAATGACAACTTCTAAGGTCCTTACCTGCTGGGCTGGAAACCAGAAGTCCAAAATATCTTTTCAGATAAATAAAGCTGATCATTCACTACCCACAGACCTGCCCCATAAAACTTGGATCTACACAAAGAAATAAAGATGGCTGGGAAAGGATATATGAAGATAAACATAAAAGGTATGTTTTCATATTCTTAATAGCCTAAAAGATAACTGACTGTCTAAAACAAAAATAGTACAAAGTATTATGGAATTATAGCATACGATGAAGTAAAATGTATGACAACTATAGCAGAAAATTGGGAGGGAGAAATTGAGAGTATTATTATAAGGTTCTTAAACTATACATGGAATAGTATAATATTAGTTTAAGGATGATTGTGATTAATTAAAGGAGTATATTGTAAACTCTAGAACAACTACTAAAATTTGTTTAAAAGAGATACAAATAATAAGCCAATACAATACTGGAGATAAAATGGAATCATAAAAAAATAGTCAATCCAAAAGCAGGGAGAAAAAGTAGAAAAAATGAAGAACGAACAGATGAAACAAATAAGAATCAGCTAGAAAAATGGTAGATTTTAATCCAACTATATTGTAATTATATTGAATATAAATTATCTAAATACACAAACTGAATGATAGAGACTGTCAAATTGGATGAAAAAGCAAGACAATTATAAGCTGTCTACAAGAAACCCACTTTAAATGTAAAGATATGTTAAAAGTAAAATGATGTCAAGATAATGAAAGACAAGCCACAGACTGAAACAAGATATTTGCAAAATATATATCTGGTATAGGACTGTTATTCAAAGTATACAAAGAACTCTTAAAACTCAACAATAAGAAAACAAACAACCCAGTTAGAAAATGGTCAAAGCATCTGAACAGACACCTCATCAAAGAAGATATACAGAAGGCAAGTAAGCATATGAAAAGATGCTCAACATTGTATGTCATTAGGGAATTGCAAATTATAACAATGAGATACTACTACACACCTATTAGAACGTTGAAAAAACAAAAACAAACACCACCAAATGCTAGTGAGAATGTAGAGCAAAAGGTACTCTTTTTCACTGCTGGTGGGAATGAAAAAAGGAACAGTTACTTTGGAAGACAGTTTGGCAATTTCTTACAAAGCTAACAGTTTTACGATATGATCCAGAAATCGTGTTCCTCGGTATTTACCCAAATGAGCTGAAAATTTATGTCCACACAAAAACCTACAAATAGATGTTTATAGAAGCTTTATTCATAATTGTCAAAACTTGGAAGCAATGAAGACGTCCTTCAATAGGTGAATGGATAAACAAACTGGTACATCCATATAATGAAATACTATTCATCAGTGTAAACAAATGAGCTGTCAAGCCATGAAAAGACATAGAGGAATCTTAAATGCATTTTGCTAAGTGAAAGAAGCCAATCTGAAAAGGCTACATAATGTATGACTCCCACTGTATGACATTCCAGAAAAGGCAAAACTATGGAGACAGTAAAAAGATCAATGGTGGCCAGGAGTTCAAGGAGGAGGGAGGAATGAATAGGTGGAGCACGGGGCATTTTTAGGGCTGTGTAACTATTCAGTATGATACAGTCACTATACATGTCACTATATATTTGTCAAAACACACAGAACTGTATAAGACAAAAAGTGAACCCTGTTGTAAACTATGGATATTAGTTAATAATAATGTATCAATATTTTGCTCATGAACTGTAACAAATGTGTCACACTAATGCAAGATGTTAATAGTAGCAGAAACTGTCTGTGTGGAGGGAAGGAGGTAAATGGAAAATTGTATTTTCTGCCCAGTTTTTCTGTAAACCTAAAACTTCTCTAAAAAATAAAGTCTATTAAATTTTTAAAAAGTAAAATGATGAAAAATGATATATAATTAAAACACAAAGCAAAAAAAACCTGGAGTGGCTATATTAATACCAGACAAAACAGAATTCAGAATAAGAAATATTACCAGATACAAGAGGGACATTACATGATAATAAGGGAGTAAATTAACCAAGAAGACATAACAATCCTAATTGTGTATGTACCTAACAAAGAGTTTCAAAACACACGAAGCAAAAACTGATAGAACTGAGTAGAAATATATCCACAATTATAGTTAGACTTCAACACTCCTCAGTAATTGACAAAACAAATGGAAAATAAGTAAGGATATAGAAAACTTAACACTATCAACCAACTTGATCTAGTTGACAATTATAGTACACTCAACCTAGCAACAGAAAAATACATTCTTTTCAAGTGCACATGAAAGATACACCAGATTACCATATTCTTTGGAATCAATCCTTAATAAATTTAAAACCAAAATCATACAAACCATGTTCTCTGACCACAACAGAATAAAATTAGAAGTGAAAAACAGAAAGATATCTGGAAAATCCCCAAACATTTGGTAATTAAGCAACAAGCTTCTAAACAATTCATGAGTCAAAGTGGAAGTCATAAAGGAAATTAGAAAATATTTTGAATTGCATTTAAATGAAAACATATCAAAATTTATGTGATGACCTTGACCAAGTGATCGAGGTTTACATCACCAGTAGTAAGTCATACTGATGTCATGTGCCTCCAAAATGATCTAACAAGAAGGGCACATTCTTCCCCAAAACCCATAACTTTAGTCTAATCATAAGAAAACATCAGAGAAACCTAAGCTGATGTTAGTACCCTTTAAAATTGTTAACACCACTGAAAACAAAGACAGAATAAATGAAGGAGATATGACAACTAAATGCGTTGTGGTATCCTGGATTGGATCCTGCAATAGAAAAAGGACCTTAGTAGAAAAGTTTGTAAAATCTGAATAAAGTCTGGATCTTAAGGTAATAGTAATATATCAATGTTAATTTCTTAGTTTTGAAAAATATACCATCGTTGTGTAAGTTGTTAACACTAGGGGAAACTGGGTGAAACACATATAAGGAAACTCTCTTTATTATCTTTGCAACTGTTCTATAAATCTAAAATTATCCCAGTATAAAAAGTTTTATAAAAATTTTTGTGTGATACAGCCAAAGTAGGGCTTACAAGGAAATGTATATCATTAAATGCTTATATTAGAATAGAAGAAAAGTTTCCAGTCAATAACCTAACCTTCTACCCTAAGAGTATAGAAAAAGAACAGCAAATTAAATGCAAAGCAAGCAGAAGGAAGGATTATTTGGTAAGGGCAGAAATCAACAAAACTGGAAACAGAGAAACAATAAGAGAAAATCCATGAAACCAAAAGTTAATTCTTGGAAAAGATCAATAAAACACAAACTTCTAGTCAGACTGATGTTGAAAAAAAGAAGACACAAATTACCTATATCAAGGACAAAAGAAGGTTATCACTACAGATCACTCAGACATTAATAAATTCAACTTAGATGAAATGGAAAAATTCCTTGAAAGATACAAGCTACCAAATCTCATTTATGAAGAAACAGATAACCTGAATAAGCCTATACTTATTAAAGTACATTCCAATAAAGAAAACTCTGGGCACAAAAGGGTTCCCTGGTGGATTCTACCAAACATTTAAAGAAGACAAACTAGCAATTCTACACAAACTCTTCTGAAAAATAGAAGAGAAGGGAATATGTTCTCATTTTATGAGGTCAGCATTACTCTGATAACAAAACCAGAGAAAAACATTATAGGAAAAGAAAACTATAGACCAACACTCCCCATGAACATAGACACGAAAATCTACAACAAAATATTAGCAAATCGAATTCATCAATATATCCAATGGATAACATTATGACTAAGTGGGGTTTATCCCAGGAAAGCAGGGTGAGTTCAATGTTTAAAACTCAATGAACGTAATTTATGACATCAACAGACTAAAGAAGAAAAATTTCATATGATTGATTACCTCAGTAGTTAAAGAAAGAACATTTGACAAAATTCAACTTCCATTCATGATAAATACTCTCAGCAAACTAAGAAGAGAAAGGAATATTCACAATGTGACAATAGTCATCTGCATAAAATCTTTAGTTTATATAATACTTAATGGTAAAAATCTGAATGCTTCTCCCTAAGATTGAAAATGAGACAGAGATCTGCCCTCACCATTCCTATTCACCATGGGTCTTAGCCAGTGCACTAAGGTAAGAAAATGAAATAAAAGGCCTATAGATTGGAAATGAAGAAATAAAATTTTCTCTATTTGCAGACATGCTTCTCTACATATAAAATTATGAAGAATTTATAACAAAGCTACTAGAATGAACTAATGGTTAAGCAAGGTCACAAGACAAAAATTCAAAATAAAAAATCAATTGTATTTTTATATTTTATGAATGAACAACTGGAAATTGAAATTCAAAAGAGTACCATTTATAATAGCACAAAAAACAAAGTATTTAGGCATAAATGTAACAAAATATGTGAAGGTTCTGTATGCTGAAAACTACAATAAAAAAAATCTGATTAAAAAATCAAAGACCTAAAAAATGGAGACTATTATTTTAAGGCTTGTAATGGATTGTAAGGCTCAATATCGTTAAGATGTTAATTCTCCCTCAATTGATCTTCAGATTCTACAGATCTACAGATCTACAGGTAGGCCTGTATTGCTATAAACTTCCCTCTTAGAACTGCTTTTGCTGTATCCCATAAATTTTGGCATGTCATATTTTCATTTTCATTTGTCTCCAGGTACTTTTTGATTTCTTCTTTGATTTCTTCATTGACCCAATCATTGTTCAGTAGCAACAACCTAATTTTTTAAATGCGCAGAAGAGTGGAACAAACATTTCACCAAAGAAAATATACAGGAGGCACATAAGCACATGAAAAAATATTCAATATTATTAATTACTAAGGAATGGAAAATTAAAACCATAATGAGATACCACTACACACCAATAATGGCTTAAATAAAAAATAAAATGACAATATCAAGCTCTGGCAAGGATGTGGAACAACTAGAATTCTCATACATTGCTTGCAGGAAAGCAAAATCATTTTGGAAAACAGTTTGGGAAGTTTAAAAAATATATATATTTATATATATAACACTTATAATATGACCCAGTAATCCTGCTTATTGGTATTTACCTAAGAGAAGAAAACTTATGCTCACACAAAAACCTCCATGCAAATATTTATAGTGGCTTTAAGCACAATCTTTAAAAACCGGAAACAACCCATATGCCCTTCAACTAGTGAATAAATATACAAATGGTGGCACATCCATACAGTGGAACACAACTCATTAATTAGAAGGAACAAACTACTGTTAAAACATGGATGAATACAAATGCATTATGCTAAGCAAAAGAAGCCAGCCTCAAAAGGGTACATTCTGTATGACTCCATTTATATGAATCTCTGGAAAAGGCAAAACTATAGGGATGGAAAACAGATCAGTGGTTGCCAACAAGGGTTGAGACTGGGAAGAAAGGTTGACTCTACAGGGGATGATCAAGGAATTGTTGGGGCAATGGAACTGCTGTATGGAACTATGGTGGTGGATACATGACTCTATGCATTTATCAAATACCACAGAACTGAACATTAGAAAGCGTAAATTTTACTGTATGAAAGCTAAAAAGCAACAACCAGGATAAGGGGAGAAAGATAAAATCCAGGCTATGACAAATTAATCAACTTGGTCAAACTTACATTTATGGCTTACTAACTGTACTGCAAATGAATGATCTAACTGCGTTAAAAGAGATGGGGAAGAAAGGAGCTGTCCCAAGTAATTTTAGAAAACAGTGTTTTGACTGGATATCATAATGCTGAAGGTAAAAAGAACTGTACACAAATACTCTACTGTAGTATAGTTAGTAAAATTTGTTTCTTAAAGGGGTTTGGGTTTGCAACTCTGAAACTACTTTATGTGTATACTAGAGCTGAACAAATAAATATACTGTAGGTAATCAGAGTCGGGTTTCTTACTATTGGAGAAAGAAGGGAGAATTAGGCAAGGGGGAGAGCTAGTGTGAACCCTGTGGTGCTGGACTAGATCAACATGAACTCACGTTTTTAATATACAGGTATGTAGGCAAAAAGTAAATATACATGCATGCATATGCATGGCTTAGCATACCTACATTTATTTTCTAGCACTAGCTACTGGAAATCACCAGAAGCGGTGACACCCCACTAGCAATGAGCACACTTAGTTCCCATATCTTGGTTTCTAAATACCATTCTCCAATTAAAAGAACCATGGCTCCTAGGAGAACTGATTGATTCCAGAGTTGAGGCAGGGAAAATATAAAATGAGCCTGGGGCATCTTTTGGTGCCAGAAAGTAAAAAGTGTGCTAAAAAAAATGGGGCATGTTGAAAGGGCACAGGAGACCATCTGAAAACATTCCAAATGGACAAAGTTGGAACAACTTGAGCAACAAAATATGTAACAAAAACATCGGAATACACACAGAGAATAAAGTAAATAGCTATGAGTTCATGGTGATATACAGAAATGACTGAAGAAGCAAATAAATGAGGAAAAAGAGATAAATGTTCCTTATAAAAGGATTCCAACTAATAAATCTAGAGGAAATGAGGGAAATAGGAAATCTCCATGAGAACAGCACAGTAATAACTCTTGTAGGGAAGATCGACCAATGGATGTTGAAATTAGCAGGTGAAAGTTTAAATAGGATATTTGCATAGTCTCAAAGTATCTCCCCCAAAATATTAATAATTACATAGAAAAAAATAATAACTTTCAAGTAGAGGATACTAACAGACACCATCTTAACCAAGTGATCAAGATTAACATCACTAATAATATATTTTGACATCATGCACTCCCTGATATGGAGCTAAGAAGAGGACAACACCTCTGTGAGATCCTTCCCAGTAACGCATAACCCCAATCTCATCATTAGAAAACATCAGACAGACCCAAAATAAAGGACACTTTACAAAATAACTAACCAGGATTATTCAAAATTGTCAAGGTCTTGAAAGACAAGGAATGACTGAGGAACTATCACAGATTGGAGGAGGCATGACAAATAAACAAAATGTGGTATCCTGGACCGGATCTTAGAACAGAAAAAGGACATTAGTGAAAAACATCTGAATAAATTCTTCAGTTTTGTCAATAGTATTGCACCAAGGTCATTGTTTTGTTTCAATAATCGTCTAATAGTTATGTAAGATGTTAACATAAGATGCTATATATGAGAATGCTGTGTACTATTTTTGTAACTCTTCAATAAATCTAAAATTATCTCAAAATAAAAGCTAAAAAAATGAGATAACAATGGCATATACATTGAGAGAGAAATACATAAATTGAACGCATTATCTAGGAAGAGGCAAAAGTAGCAAGTAATATTAGAAGATGACAAATCAAAAATACATGTCACACTTTCTAGGGTAACCACTTAAAGATCAGTAAGAGTTTACAACTTCCAAGTTAGTAAAATGAGAAGATGGAATAATAAAATGAATGTTAAAAGAAGGCAAGGAGGAAAAAAAGGAACATGAACAGGTGGAAAAAACAGAAAGCACTTAGGGAAATGATAGATTAAAACCCAAATATATGAATAATTAAATTAATTGAAAGTGAATGAAATGCAGAACAAAAAAATGTAAGACTGCATTAAAATATCCAACTATATTCTATTAATAAGAGATACATATAAAAGACAAGAACAGAAGAGTTTAAAGTAAAAGAATGTAAAATGATCTACCATGCAAACACTAGCCCAAAGAAATCTAATGAAACCATATGTATATCTAATAAGGTAAACTTTAAGATAAAAATTACTACTAAAGATAAAAATGATAAATGTATCATAATGATAGCTAAATTCATGTGGAAGACTTAACAGTTCTAAATTTGTATGTACCTAATATCATAACCTCAAATATATATATATATATATATATATATATATATATATATATATATTTTTTTTTTTTTTTTGCGGGGAAGACCAGCCCTGAGCTAACATCCGTCGCCAATCCTCCCCTTTTTGCTGAGGAAGACTGGCCCTGGGCTAACATCGTGCCCATCTTCCTCCACTTTATATGGGACGCCGCCACGGCATGGCTGACAGGCAGTGCGTCGGCGGGCGCCCGGGATCCAAACTCGCGAACCCTGGGCTGCCAAATGCGGACTAAACCGCTGCGCCACCGGGCGGCCCCTCAAATATATATTTTTAATTAATATATATTATATAATATAATAAAATATTAATATTAATTATATATTATATAATTAATATATAACATAATAATTAATATATAGAATATATATGTAAATATATATATAAGCAAAGATTAACCGAAACACAAGGATAACTAGAGAAATCCACAATCATATTGGGAGAGATTAACAAACCTCTTTGAGTAATTTATTGAAAAAGCAGACAAAAAAATAAATAAGGATACAGAATACTTGAATAACTTGATTTACAAACATGACCTAACTGACATATATAAAACATTACTCCCAATGCTATATGTACAATATGCAGTTATGTGCCACACAACAACGTTTCCGTTAACAATGGACTGCATATACGACGGTGGTGCCATAAGATTAGTGCCAGGTAGCCTAGGTGTGTAGTAGGCTATACATCTAGGTTTGTGTAAGTATACGCTATGATGTTTGCACAATGATGAAATTGCCTAATGACGATTTCTCAGAATGCATCCCCATTGTTAAGCAACGCATAGCTGTACATCCTTTCTAGGTTCACAATGAATATTTTCAAAATGCAACCATTGCTGGATCATTAAGCAGATCTCAAGAAATTTTAAAGGACTGAAAACAGATGAACTATATTTTCTGGTCACAATATAATTAAATAAAAAATTATAACAAAAGATTTAAAAATTCCACAAATTTGGAAATTAAGAAATATGCTTCCAAATAACCTATGGGTTAAAGAACAAAATCCATGGAAAATTAAAAAATATCTTAGACTGAGTAATAACAATATAACATACTAAAACTTGCAGGATGCAGCTAAAGCCATGCAGCTAAATCTAGAGGCAAAAGTATTAATTAATTAATTGTCAAAAGTTTTCTGTTTTGCTGGGCTGCCTCTTTTCCAGTCCTCTGTCTAGAGGAAGCAGGCTTTTCTTTGGGTTTTTTTGTTTGCATCTGTTGGCATTCCCAGATTGCCAGCTTCTCCAGCAACAAGTCTGAGATGTATGAGGCCAAAAGAAAACCCAGAAAGCTCACTTCTGTGTCATTCCTTGTGTCCTAAGGGTCCTAGCTGGTCTGCCTTCTCTCCACCTTTCAGAATATTCTTATGTTTGTTTTAAATATAATGTCTAGGGTTTTTAGTTGTATGTAGTGATAGGAACAGGGAGAAGGACTTCTACTCCATCTTTCCAGAAGCAGAAGTCTCTCACAAGGAGCTTTTAAGGTACTGACTATATTGTCTTCTTTCTCAACTTGGGTGGTGGTTACCTGGGTGCTCATCTTATTGTTCTTTAAACTATGAATTATGCATGCTTCTGTGTATACATTTCACAATTAAAAAATAAGCATCACTGTAAATTGTAACAGCATCACAGTTCTCATAATACAGAGAATAATGTACCTGGGTCAAGAACTCAAGGGCTGGGGCCGGGCTGGTGGTATAGTGGTTAGGTTAGTGTGCTCTGCTTCGGCAGCCTGGGGTTCACAGGTTTGGATCCTGGGCATGGACCTACACACTGCTTGTCAAGCCATGCTGTGGCAGCATCCCATATACAAAGTAGAGGAAGACTGGCACAGATGTTAGCTCAGGGACCATCTTCCTCAAGCAAAAAGAGGAAGGGTGACAACAGATGTTAGCTCAGGGCCAATTTTCCTCATCAAAAAAAAACCAAACAAGAATGCAAGGCAGGGCTCTTTCTGCTAAGGCATTCACTGTTCAAACTTTTGAGTTTAGCCTCCACAAAGATGATGCTTAAGAAATGTTGAACTTGGTAAAATTTCTCCACTCTTAAAAACATACCCCAAATAAGGCACTTCAAGCTTTTTGCAGAGATATTTTATTTTTTGATTAAAGCTGCAAACAATGGAAATGCCATATAAATAAATGTGTATACAAGGTATCAGAACTTGGATTCACTAAAATATGTTACAAAGATACCACTGGGCACTGGAAACCTTGACTCTATTGCAGCCACTCTGACCCTGTCCTCTGGGTACAGAGATGGTACGGACTAACCAAAGAGGCTGCCAGATCAGCATGGATCCAACTTGCCCAGGACCTGCCCTAGTCTGCCTTCCTTCTGCTCCAGACATTCACTTCTCCAAATTCTCACCTGACAGGGGCTGGAACACAGAAAGGTGTCTGTCACACTGTACTCAAAGAAGTGGGCTTAGAGTCAGGAAGAGGAAGGGCTGAAAAGGAAGTCAGTCAACTTCTGTTGATCCACAAGGCCTTAAGAATTCTTGTCCTCGCTCACGGAACCACCTATTAGAAACTGTGAACAGGGAGAAAGTTTGTTACAGTCCTGTTTGTTCGTTTAGCCACCAAAATCAATGACCCCTTCTACCCAGGTCCTGTGCTGGGCCTGGGAAGCAGACATGAGCAAGACATAGTCTCAGGACTCAAGTTGCTCATGAGCTGGTAAAGAAGACAGATGTATAAACAGATAATTGTACATAATTCTGCCAGTGACACAAGACAGGAGTGCACAGGTTGGTTTGGCATGAGAGCAGAGTCAAGGGCATCTAACCAAGTAAGAGAACAAAAGGAGATGCCAGGGCTGGAATATGAAGCTGAATAGGAAGACGTTATCCAGGGAAGAAGATGGACAGATCTGATAGTTCCCATACCAAGGGAGTTTCGGGAAGTGGGAATAGGTCGAGAAAGACATCAAGGCATGAAGTACCCTGGTGTGTGTCAAGAACCCCAAGCAGCTTGATATTACTGGGATTTGGTGGGTGGGAACTGAGAGGTAGGAGATGAGGATGAAGAAGCTTGTCACAATTGTGGAGAGCCTGAACATCAACCTCAGGACTGTGGGCAGCAGATCCAATCTGTGTGCTGTGGGTAGCAGAGTAGCAGAGCTGGTGTCAGTGCTGTCTTTCACCTAAAGCTGTCTCTCAGATACACATGAACCATGATTTCATTCCCCAACATAGCCTCTTTCATAATGAATAAAAAATAAATTGATTTGACTTCATTAACAAAGTCATAGTATTTTAAAAATATAATTTAACACTTAATTTTTTAGAGTAATACATGTACTTAAGTTGAAAAAACCAAATTGTTCTACAGAGCTTAAAATGATAAATAATAATCTCCCACCTACCCCTTCCCACCACCCATTCCCACTTCCAGAGGCTATTCAACCCCTTTAATTGTTTCTTCTGATATTTATCCTCATTTTTCTAAATAACATACTTATAATGACTTTCAATTTTAGATCTTATATATTGATGGTCTAACATGGAAGGAGATTTTGACATTTTTACACCACTCCTAAAATACATATTTCTCCTTCATCCTCCAATATAGTTAAATCACAAGTTTTATATTCAGTGCTTACATTATTATGTCACATACATGTTGTTAACACCTGAGCCACCTCAGGTGGCTAACAAATGTCACCAAATGTCAGTAGCATACACTGACATTTCTTATACAACTTTTTCTTTTCTCTCAAGTCAGCAATTGTCTCATTTTCTTTTTCATTTGCTTAATTTTCTCTGAACCTATCACTATGTATGCCCAAAACTCTCCAGGAGGGCTATAAACTCATCCCTTTGTGATCACTTCCTGTCACATCCTGGTTCAAGCCTCTCCATGACTCACCACAGCTGCTTCCAGAACAAAGCTCAAGCTTCAGCCTCTGTGGTTTGGTCTCAGCCTTCCCCTTATCCAAGTGACAAAGGCAGCCAGTCTCCACACTGTGATCCTGGTTTTAGCCTGTCCATGTGGGCCTTGCTTGCCTGGGACACCCCTTCCCCTCTCTGATTCCAGTTCTCCCCCACTGCTCCCTCAGAACCCTTGCCAGAGTTCACTCCTCTGGAGAGCCATCCTGGACCTACAATGCTTGTGCAGCTATTCTTCCTTGGAGCTGCCTCTCTCTGGGCATCTCAGAGATCTTCCTTGGGGCTGCCTCAGTTCTCTGGGCATCTCCCAACCAGCTGTCTTAGCACATAACCAGCTGAATGGACAGCTACATGGCTGGATGGGACTATCAGTTAAAAGCAAAAAAATAAAAAAACCTCAGGAAAGAAGACTGTCTTGGTTCTGTGAAAATTTGGCAGCAGTTGTCTTCCAGCTCAGAGTCCCTTGCTGGAGTCCACTCCTGGGGAACCATATTCAAGAATCCTCCACAGGGCTCCCATAGTATTCTCAGTGTTCAAGGGGCACTCACACTCAGTTGTCTTGGTACTTTCAACCAACTGAGTGTGTAGTGAGCTGGATGGCTGAAAGAGGGCTCTAAAATGGTTAGTGTAGAAAATTCTACACAAGGAAACTATCTTGGCTTTATAAGGAATTGGCAACTGTTCACTCTCAGCTCAGAACCTAAGACAAACCGCCAAAGGCCAGCCTGAGGCCACCGTGGCTAACCCCACATCTTAGACCACTCACCCCATTTGCAGCCCACAAGCACAGGGCAGGCAGCGTGTCTCGTTAAGTGGTCACCTTTCCCACTCCGCAGAAGGTTATACCAGAACAAGGCTGTCCCCTGGAAAGAGAAGGCCTATCAGAACACATCCTGGAGCTGGTTTTGAGGGAACAAATCAGAAAGAATCCCTGGAAGACACAACTCTGAACTCCAAAAGAGATGCCATGTATGATGAGCATGGGATCTGTTTTTGTTCAGGGAAAGTTCTCAGCTAAATAAATATATATATATATATATATATACACACACAGAGAGAAAGAGAGAGACATATACCCACCACCCCAGCTCCACATGGTCCCTGGGACCTGACCATGGCGTGCTCCTGAAAATCCAACCTGAAAGGAAATATTTTCACTTCCTTGTGTACAAGGAGACAGAGCTCTGAGATTCCAGGGACATTCCCCAGGGAGCATCTACACTATATAGTGAACATCTGGAAACCCACCTGTCCTTGAAGGAGTTCCTGCACCTTCTCCCAAAGTAGGGACCACGAGATCAGAGTCTAGGCAGAAAGTTCCTGAGGTCATCACAGTCACAGTCAAACAAGCCAGAGAATAGGGCAGGGAAATGGACAAGGGCTGAGCCCTGAAGCAACCAGTGACCTACAAAGAACAGAACTTACCTTCTTGGGTGAAATCATAAGTCCCAGGTCTGGGAAGACAGTGGCACCACCAGCTTCTACATCACTCATCTGGGAAAACAAAGCACAGTAGTAGGCCCTTCTCACCTGGGGCTCTCAGACTCTACATCCTGCGTGACCTGGGAGGGGCTGATGTGCACCAAGCTGTGTTTTCCCCACCACACATGGCCAGGCCTCAATGGAGATCAAGCTGGGCAAGAGATTTCTGGTCACTGATTCTGAGGCCTTTCTCTTCCAACAGGAACTGTTTCCTAGAATAATAGGTTGGTTTCTGTCAACACTTTTCCTGTGGGTCCTTCCCCCAGCCCTGACTCCCCTACCTCATGAACTCCTCAACCTGACAGAGGATTCATGACCACCTGCTATGTAGTAAAACAGTTCCCAACCCTGGGACACAGTGACAAATAAAACAGGCACATGCCTTCTTTGCCTCATAGTTGGAGTTCTCACGTATGCACTGTGTTTCTCAACTTTGCTTCTGCCCTGACATACCCCATCCGTCAGAAGGACTAACCACAGGTAGCCATACACATAGAAGGGGTCATGAGACCTCCAGAGGAAGACAATAAAGCCAGAGATCTCTACTGGAGTCTGATCTCTAAAGGAGTCAGCAGCTGAGTCCAAGTGGAGGGTATTTAAGCCAGAGATCATTTCACACTTCTCAGTCAGCTAATCCATCCCTTTAAAGGGATATCTGTCTGGACTGACCCCCACTCAGTCCCCATGAACTTACAATTCTCAGAATTCATATAATACCCATGGGCTACAGTATTATCTGGCCCCCAGCTGATTAAAGCCCTACTGCTTTCCCTTTCTTACACTGATATCTCTGTTCTAAAACTCATCTCTGCAGGCCTTAAGGATAAGCCCCTAGCTTTCTTCCAACTGCCTCTTCCTTGGGATCCATAAGAAAGGTTCTATAGATACTACTTGGCCCACTTTACCCTTCCCTGAGGCTTGGTAGCAGGAAAGAGCACAAGGAGAGTCACTAAGCCAGGCTTTGTCTGCAACTGCCTCAAGAGGAGCTGATCCAACCCTGCCTTGCCAGGGCCACTTAAAAGAAATAATATTTTTGACATTTATTAACCCATGTTTTTCTGTCCCTTCCAATCTAGTACTTCTCCCTTTCTCTCCCTCCTTCCAGCCAATCAGCCCGGGGCTTACAAAGTAAAGAGGCAGACAGTGTGGTGAACCATCTAAACGCTCCTTTCTAGATTGAGGCACTCATTCCTGAAGCCCCTTGGAGTGCTAGTTGCTGACGGCTTGCAGCTATGTCCCTCTCTAGATGTTGCCCTCATCTGAAGAGAACTGCCTCACCTACAGTTATCCAGCCTTCTTGGGGACAGCCTGCATTCAATGTTTAGTTGATGCCAGAATACAAAGGCCTAGTACCTTGCCTCAATTTTGCCGAACTGTAAAGGGCCTTCTCAGTTCAAGAGCTCCCCATAGGACTGACTGAGGTCCATGTTGCAACTGCATCACAGTTCACCTTATTGCACTGCCCAACTCTATTTCCCCCAGTGCCTTACAGTTGTTACTCCTGAATGCAAATCTCCAGTTTAGAGTCTGTATCTAGGCCAACTGACCTAAAACTAGTTGGTACCCTGAGTGGTCCTAAGACAACAGAATGGGATTTTGGCACTGGATCATCTGCCTGGTGGTTGGGAATGAGGACCCCATCACTGGTGGCAGGTGGAATATTGATAGCACCTGGTATTGTGCAGTTGTACATTTGTTCAAACTTTCACTGGTGAATTGGGATGGGATACCAGTAGAAAGGAATGCACCAGCTGATGCAACATCTCAGGTGATTGAGAGATACAGGGATGCAGTAGGCAAGTTAATGTCTACCCAAAGATGTCTGTGTCCTAATCCCTGGAATCTATGAATATATCGTATTACCTGGCAAAGGGGAGTTAAAATTGCAGGTGGAATTAATAATGACTTTAAGATAAAGTGATGATCCTGGATTATCCAAGTAGGCCCAATGTAATCACAATGGTTCTTTACATGCGGGAGAGGGAGGCAGAAGGTCAGAGTCAGAGAGAGATTTGGAGACACTATACTGCTGGCTTTGAAGATGGAGAAGGGGGCCATGATCTAAGGCATGCAAGCAGCCACTAGAAGCTGGAAAAAGCAAAAATACAACTACAAAAAATGTGAATATACTTAACACCACTTAAAAATGGTTAAGATGATGAATTTTATGTTACACATATTTTACCACTTTCTAAAAAGATAAGGAAATGAGCCTCCAAAGGGAACAAAGAATACAGACTTTACAGAATTAATTCAGAGAAGTCACTGAACAAGAAAATAACAATACCTAGAATAAATAATAATAAATGACAACTCCAAAGGGATGGGGGGAGTCTGATTTGCAAAGCAGTCACATTATATTACTTAAAATGTTTAGTTTTCAAAAAAATTACTAGACATATAAAGAAACATGAAGACGGCCCATACACAAGAAGAAAAGCAATCAAGAGAAACTGTCTCTGAGGGCTAGGAAAACACTTTAAATCAGCTACTTTAAACATGCTCAAAGAACTAAAGGAAACCATGTCTAAAGAACTAAAAGAAAGTATGAAGTATGATAATGATGTCTCACCAAACAGAGACTATCAATAAAGAGACAGAAATTATAAAAAAAGGACCAAATAGAAATCTTGGAGTTAAATTCAATGACAGAAATGGAAAAAATAATTAGAGGATCTCAACAGTAGATTTGAACTGGCAGAAAAAAGACTCAGCAAACATAAAGATAGATCAGTTGAGATTATCTGGTATGGCGAACAGAAAGAAAAAGAATGAAGAAAAATTAAGAAAGCCTCAGAGACTTGTGGAAAACCACTCAGGATACCAACAGACACATAATGGGAGTCTTAGAAGGAAAGGAGAGAGAGAAAGGGAAAGAAAGAATATCTGAAGAAATAAAGACCAAAAACTTCCAAAGTTTGATGAAAAACCATAATCTATACCTCCAAGAAACTCAACAAACTCCAAACAGGATAAACTCAAAGAGATACACACCCAGACACATCATAATCAAACTGTCCAAGGACTAAGAGAGAATCTTGAAAGCAACCAGAGAGACATGATTCATGTACAAGGGATCTTCAATAAGATTAACAGCTAATTTCTCATAAGAAACCTTGGAAGCCAGAAGAGAGTGGGATGATATAGTCAAAGAGCTTGAAATATCTATCAACCAAGAAAAAAAATCTGTCAACCAAAAATTCTATATCCAGCAAAACTATCCTTCAAAAATGAAGGAGAATTATAAACATTCCCAGATAAACAAAAACAGACCATTTGTTACTAGCAAACCTACTCTAAAAAAATATTAAAGGAAATCCTCAAGGCTGAAATGAAAGGACACTAGACAGTAACTCAAATTTATATAAGAAATAAAGAGCACCACTAAAGGCAACTACACAGGTAAATATAAAAGACAGCCTAAAGGTATTCCTAACACTTTTTTTCTCCTATCTGATTTTAAAGACAACCGTATAAAGCAATAATTATAAATCTGTGTTGATGGGCACAAAATATACAAAGACATAATATGTGACAATAATAGCATAAAGGAATAGGGGAGCAGAACATTTAGGAATAAAGTTTTTGTATACTATTAAAATTACCTTGATATTAATTCAAACTATTATAAATTAAAATGTTAATTGTAATCTCCATGGTAACCACTAAGAAAATAAAAATATATACTAAAAAACATCAAGAAAATAAAAATGTTACCTTAGAAGATATCTAATTAACACAAAAGAAGACAGTAATGGAAGAACAGAGGAACAAAAAAGACATGATACATATAAAAAGTAAATAGCAAAACAGTAGCTGTAAATACTATTTATCAATAATTACATTAAATGTAAACAGATTAAACTCTCAAAAGGTAGAGATTGGCAGGATAGATAATACAATATGATCCAATTTGTATGTTAGAGACACAGTTAAAATTCAAATACACAAACAGGTTGAAAGTAAATGGGTTTAAAAAGATATACCATGCAAATAGTACCCAAAAGAGAGCTGGAATGGCTATAGTGAAATCAGATAAAACACACTTTAAGATAAAAATTGTTACTGAGACAAAGACAGACATGTTATAATGACAAAAGAGTCAATCATCCAATAGAAGAACATAACAATTACAATCATATATGCATCTAAAAATAGAGCCCCAAATACATGAAGCAAAAACTGACATAATTGAAGGGAGAATATAGAAAATTCAATAATAATAGTTGGAGACTTCAATACCTGACTTTCAATAATGGATAAAAGATAAGCAATGAGATAGAAGCCATGAACAACACTATAAGCCAATTAGACCCAGCAGACATCTATAGAACACTCCACTCCATCTTAACTTATAACAATCAAGTTCAGATTAACACTCCAACAACAATGGAATATACATTCTTTTCAAGTGCACATGGAATATTCTCCAGAACAGATAACACATTTGACCATAAAACAAATCTCAATAAACTTAAAAGGACTTAAATCATACAAAGATTGAAATCATACAAAGTATTCTCTATGACCACAATGGAATAAAATTATAAATCAATAACAAGAAAATTTGAGAGATTCATAAATATGTGGAAATTAAACAACACATTCCAAAATCTCCAGTGAGTCAAAGAACAAACCAAAAGGGAAAGATAAAAATATTTTGATAAATACTACATACCAAAATTTATGGGATGCAGCTAAAGCAGTACTTAGAGGGAAATTCATAGCTGTAAATGCCTATAATAAAAAAGAAATATCATAAATCAATAATCTAAACTTCCACCTGTAAAAACTAGAAAAAGAAGACCAAAACTAAACCCAAAGTCAGTAGAAGGAAGGCAATAATAAAGGTTAGAGCAAAAGTAAATGAAACAGAGAATGGAAAAAACAATAGAGAAGAATCAACAAAAGTTGGTTCTTTCAAAAGATCAACAAATTTGACAAAATCTTAGCTACTCACCAAAACAAAAAGGATGAAGACTCAAATTACCAAAATCAGGAATATAAGAAAGGATACGACTGATCTTACAGAAATAAAAAGCTTTCTAAGGGAATACTATGAAAAACTGTATGCCAACAAATTAGGTAATCTAGATAAAATGGACAAATTCCTTGAAACACAAACTACTAACACTGATTCAAGATGAAATACTTAATCTGAATAGACCTATAATAAATAAAGAGATTGAATAAGTAATCAAAAATTTCCCACAAAAAAAGCCCACACCAGATGGCTTCACTGGCAAATTTTACCAAATTTTTAAGAATGAATAGCTCTCTTTCAGAAACAAAAGACAGAAGAAGAGGGAACACTTCCCAAATAATTCTATGAGGCCACTATTACCCTGATACCAAAACCAGACTAAGATATGACAAGAAAAGAAAACTACAGATCAATATTCCTTATGAATATAGATGCAAAAATTCTCACCAAAATACTAGCAAACTGAGTCCAGCAGCATACAAAAAGGATTAGGCACCATGATCAAGAGGGATTTATACAAGGAATGCAGGCTTGGTTCAACATACAAGTATCAACCAATGTAATATATCACATTAAAAGAATAAAAGGCAAAAATCATATGATTATCTCAATAGGTTCAGAAAAAGCATTTGACAAAATACAACTTTACGTGATAAGAACACTCAACAAACTAGGAATATAAGGGGTCTTTCTCATCTTGATAAAGTGCATCTACAAAAATACCACAACTAATATTATACTTAATGGTGAAAGACAGAAAGATTTCCCCCTAAGATTGAAAACAAGACAATGATGTCTGCTCTCGTCATTCCTATTCAACATTGGATTGCAGGCTCTAGCCAGGGCAATTAGGCAAGAAGAAGAAATAAAAGGCATTCATATCGGAAAGGAACAAGTAAAACTATCAATATTTGCAGATGACATGATTTTGTGTATAGAACACCCTAAGGAATCTACAAAAAATCCTATTAGAGCAATAAACGAGTTTAGCAAAATTGTATGAAACACATGATCAGTATACAAAAATCAGTAGTATTTCTACACACTAGGAATGAACAATATGAAATTAAGAAAACCATTCAATTTAACAATAGCACCAAAAAGGATAAAATACTCACAAATAAATTTAACAAAAGAAGTACCAGGCTTGTATACTGACAACTACAAAGCATTGCTGAAAGAAGGTAAAGAGCTAAATACAGTAAATGGAAAGACATCCCATATTCATGGATTGGAGCATGACAATACTCACCAAATTGATCTACAGATTCAATGCAATCCCTATCAAAATTCCAACTCCCTTGTTTCCAGAAATGGAAAAGCCTATCCTAAAATTCCTAAGGAAATGCAAGGGACCCAGAATAACCAAAAATCTTGGAAAAGAAGAGTAAAGTTGAAGGACTCACACTTATGGATTTCAAAACTTACTATAAAGTTACACTAATCAAAATAGTGTGATACTGGCATAAGGACAGACATATAGATCAATAATACATAATTCCAAGTCCAGAAATAAACCCAGATATCTATGGTCGACTGATTTTTGACAAAGATACCAAGACAATTCAATAGGGAAAGAATAATCTTTTCAACAAATGGTGCTGGGACAACTGGATATCCAAGTGCAAAAGAATAAAGTTGGACCCCTACCTCATACCATATACAAAAATTGACTCAAAATGTATCATAGACTTAAATGTAAGAGCTAAAATTATCAATCTCTTAGGAGAAAACATAGGTGTAATTTTTGTGATCTTGGATTAGGCAATGGTTTCTTAGATGTGACACATAAAGTACAAGCAATCAAAGGATAAAAAAGGATAAACTGGACTTCATCCAAATTAAAAATGTTTGTGCATCAAAGGACACCACTAAAAAAGTGAAGACAATCCACAGAATGGGAGAAATATTTTCAATTTATATATCTGATAAGGATCTAGTATGATCAGAACATATCTTATAACTCAATACACACATCTTATAACTCAATAAAAAGACAACCTAATTTAAAAATGGACAAAAGATTTGAATAGATATTTCTCCAAAGAAAGATATACAAATGGCCATGAAAAGATGCTCAACATCATTAGTCATTAAGGAAATGCAAATACAAACCACAGTAAGGTAACACTTCACACATCATAGGATGGCTATAACAAAAATAGCAGAAAATAATAAGTGTTGACAAGGGTGTGAAGAAATGAGAACCCTCATACATTGATGGTGGGAATGTAAAATGGTGCAACTGCTGTAGAAAACAGTGTAACAGTTTCTAAAAAAGTTAAACATAGAGTTACCACATGACTCAGTAATTCTACTCCTAGGATACCCAAGAGAATTGAAAACATGTTCACACAAAAATTTGTACACAAATGTTCATAGTAGCATTATTCACAAGAGTCAAAAAGTGGAAACAACCCAAATGTCCATCAAGTGATGAATGGATTAAAAAATGTAGCATATCTATATAATAGCATATTATTCAGCTATAAAAAGTAATGAAATACTGATACACGCTACAAAATGGATGAACCTTGAAAACATTATATTAAGTGAAAGAAGCCAGACACAAAAGACCACATTTTGTATGATTCTGTTTGTATAAAATGTCCATAATAAACAAATCCACCCAGGCAGAAAAAAGATTAGTGCTTGCCAGGGACTGAGATAGGGTCATAGGGAGAGGAGAATGGGGAATAACTGCTAATAGATCTAGTGTTACTTTTGGCAAGATGGAAACTAGAATTAGTGGAATTAGATAGTGGATTTCTGGAGTCTGGAATTAGACAGTGGTGATGGTTGCACACCCTTGCTGGGCAATATACTTAAAACCACTGAACTGTACACTTTAAAGGGGTAAATTTTATGGTTTGTGAATTATATCTCAATTTAAAAAAATTAAAATTTTAAAAGTTAGACCCACTGCTTTCTTTTTTTTTTTTGGTCAGGAAGATTGGCCCTGAGCTAACATCTGTTACAATCTCCCTCTTTTTGCTTGAGCAAGATTCACCCTAACATCTGTGCCAATCTTCCTCTATTTTGTATGTGGGTCACCACCACAGCATGGCTTGATGAGTGGTGTAGATCTGCGCCTGGGATCTGAACCCGCAAACCCCGGGCTGCCAAAGCATGAACTAAACTGCTGTGCCACCGGGCTGGCCCCAGTATATAGTTTTTGAATGAGGCTACTGCAGAGGATGTGGCCTTAGTCCAGAGCCCAAAAGGTGATTCTTCTATTTTGGTTTGCCATATACTCCACACGGCTTCATTTACCACCGCACATACCTCTAGTGCCGTGGGGTATTGCTGATTGTATGGGAAAGCTGTTTGTATCACAGCCTCAATCTACTGTGAGGCCCTTTCCTGCTATAGGACCATCTAAAGCCTACCAACTTCTCTTTTAGCTGGTAAGTAGGTAGGAGTAGTTTTTTGCACTACAGAATATGCTGCTTTGGACCAACTACTGGATTCCTAAAGAATTCACCAATATGACAAAACCCTGAATTTTCACAGGGTTTAGTTCTCATCCTTTGTAGATTATGACTTATCAAAACTAATCTAGCTATGACCAAAGGGTCCACTGGTCTGATCACACAGTCTACCACCCAGAAACTGGTAACCCGATATAGTACAGGAATGGTCTCTTAAAGATACAGGTAAGGTGTGAGCTTGAATATTATACTTTACAAAGACAGAGCCATCTTCCAGGATGCATTATACACCCCAAATTGAAAACCATAATATGTAGAATACGTGGGTCTGGGAACCTAGGGGTGGAAATAGGAATGGCTATACTTACTGCCATTCAGAGTTACCTACTTGGATGATTTCTGTTTCCTATCTCTACATTTTAGGCTCTGTGGGTCTAGAGCTACACTGTCCAATAAGGTAGCCATGAGCCATGTGTGGCTGTTTAAATTTAAATGCAATTAAATTAAGTTAAAAATTCAGGGGCCGCCTGGTGGCGCAGCGGTTTAGTCCGCGCTTGGCAGCCCAGGGTTCGCGAGTTCGGATCCTGGGCGCCCACAGACGCACTGCCTGTCAGCCATGCCGTGGTGGCGTCCCATATAAAGTGGAGGAAGATGGGCACAGATGTTAGCCCAGGGCCAGTCTTCCTCAGCAAAAAGGGGAGGATTGGCAATGGATGTTAGCTCAGGGCTAGTCTTCCCCACAAAAAAAAAAAAAAAAATTCAGTCCCTCAGTTGTACTAGTCACATTTCAAGTGCTCAACAGCCGCACGACAAAGTGGCTACCATATTAAACAGCACAAATACAGACCATTTCCATTATTGCAGAATGTTCTATTGGACAGCACTGCTCTACAGGACTTAGTTCCCAGAAAGGAATGCTTCTACCATGGGATAGAGAGAGTCTCACTGAAATTTAAGCTATAGCCAATGCACTGTCACTTTGAGCACTTCATGCCAAGAGACCAGAAAGCAATGAAAGGAGTCAATTTACTGGCAGGGGTCATTGACTCTGATCATCAAGAGGAGAGAGTGTTGCTGTTACATAATGGAGAAAGGAAAGAATATGGCACTCAGGTGATCCACTGGAGGGTTTCTTGGAACTCTCCTATTAAATTTTAATGGTAAATGGACAAGTTTATCACCCATGGTCTCAAAAGTTAATGGTAAATAGTGGCTCAGACTTCTCAAGGATGAGAGTTTGGGTCAGCCTAACAGGTATGCCACCTACTCCAGCAGAGATGCAAGCCTGACACAAGAAAGAAGGACACTTTAGCAATTTCCTGTGTGGTAACATGATGATGACTCAAGGTCCAAATGAGTATGCTCCAATGCTTTGTTACTATGCAAGTCTCTTTGAAACACTGAAACAACTGCCATAACTAAAGGTTGGGAGACTAGGATTGTCTGAGATTGGATTCCTGCAACTTTGGAAAAATAGTAGCTAAAACAGAAAGGGCTACCTTCAAAATATTTTTCATCAAGTTTTCCCCTGCCTCAGAGCCTTTGCACTTGTTATTCTTTTTGCCTAGAATATGCACTTCCAGATCTTTCACACAACTGGCTCATTATCATTCCAATGTCACCTCCTTAAAAGAGGTTTTCCCTGATCAACAAACTTCCATCACCAGGTGGAAGAGTCGCCAGTCTCCATCAAAAGACATATATTTTTGTTTATACCGTTCTAATTAATTCTTTCATAAGACTTCTAAAATATGTATTCATATTATTTATTGATTTTTAATTTTTCTTATTGTTCAATTCCACCATTGGAATTTAATCTTCACAAGGGTGGAAACTGATGGTTCTATTTGTTGTAATATCCTCAGCATCTAAAACAATGTCTGGCACATTGTAGGTGTCAAGTAAATATTTGCTAAATGACTGTTACAGAGACCAACAAAACTAGATTGGAAGTTAGGGAAAGGTTATTTCAATACCTTCAATAAGCCAATGGGGACAAAAAACCTAAAGGAAATAACTTGCCAACTAAATGCAGCCAGTTTCCAGCAGATTCAGCATCAGAGTCATGGTTTTGGGGTACTAAATGCCCTGCTCTTTCCATTGAATCATTGATACAAAAGTAAATGACAAATATTGCAACTGTTCTAAGAATGTGACAAGCAACACCGAAGCCATAGCAGAAGGCAAAGAAAGTGAACTATAATTAGTGTCAGCTTTAATTACTATACCTACCACCTCTTGTTTGTGTAATTCTTAGAGAAGCAAACAGAACATCTCCCAAATATCCATGGCAGCAGCAAAGACTGGGAGAGCCAGGAACATATTCAATTCACAAGAGAACCCAAACTACATTTCTGTACCATCCTCTCTCTTCTAAATTCTTTACCGATGCTTCTTGAGGTACCATAAAGACACCATTCCAATGTTCATGCTGGAGAAAAGATGTGGGGTTTTGCTGTGGATAATTTGTACTTAGAACAATAGTGTTCTAGAAGCAGAACACAGAAGAGGCCTAAAATGCCTTATATTCATTTTGTAATTAATGATTTTTCCCTACTTTATCTTGGAGAAAGCAGGAAATTTACATATTGTGACTACTGTCTATTGTACATAGTACCAATGTCTGTTTTCCAAATTATAGTCATACATTGCAACAAATAGAAAAAGTCATGCTCAAAAAATTCCTGAAAAAAAACTCTGTCTAAATCAAGCTCTTTTTTTTTTTGCTCATCTTCAATGATGCTATTATTAAAAGAACATAGAAGGATCTTCATATTGTACCAGCCTCAATTTGGGTAAAAGAGTATGACAGAATTTCAATATTGCCAATTATTTCTTTTCAAAAAGAATGAATGAGAATGAGACAGAAATCTTTCCCCTTTGAAGCAGTCACTAGCTATGAGCAAAATTCTCCAGGACTGTCTCCCACAAAAGTGGAGGTCTAAATCTGCTATAACCTATGAATTAAGAAATTTTTAAAAGTAGCGTGATAACACAATTTTGGGTAGAGAAATAAAGACAGTAGAAAAAATGCCTGGTATATGTGTCTAGAAATCCTGAGTTTTTTTTTCTCCCTCATTGCTTATTCTAAAAATTAGCTTTAAAATCCAATAACTATTTTAAGAATTAAAAAATTAGTCCTAGGCCAGAGGAAGAAATCACACCTGACTGGGAAAACAAATCGTTCTAGATCTTTATTCCTCAACGGAGAGACTGGCTACATAAGGAGTAATAGAATGAAGAGGTGCTGTGTAATATGAAAAAGTCCCCCGGATGATTCTGCAACTCTTCCCTTTCCCTCTTTCTCCCTCCACTTCTAATCAATAAGTGATAGCTTCTGTACCAGGTTGATCATTAGAATCTCCTGGACTGTTTTTAAAAATACAAATTCCTGGATCCCAACCCTCAATATTTTGATTCAGTGGGGACCCCTCCAGCCCATGCTTGGTGTGCCTATGGGGCAATCCTGTATTGACCATACTTACATAGCTCATAAATGTGGCCACACGATTCCCTGTCTCATCAGGCTCCAAAGGCTCATTCTCAAATCCCTGTGAAATTTCAGTGAAAGTGAATATGCAGGTCTTAGGCTCAACTAGTTAAGAAGCATGAAAAACAGTTGCTTTCCCATCCATTATAATTAAGAATGTGATGTGAGAATGAGAAACCTATCACAACCAAATGGAGGTCACCCCACCCCTTCAGTATGGACATGAGCAGACAAACAGGTGAGACTGGAATGCAGGCAGGAAGGGAAGATACAGAAACTAAGTGTTGCATTCCCAGAATAAACCACCAATCCATGTATTTGTCCATGATGGAGACAGAAAACTCATCACAGGAAGTGGGTCAGAAAACATGGCTAAAAAGGAATGCATGCCACTCCATTTGTTCTCAGAGCTGGCCAGGTCAGGGACAATTCCAAGTGGAATCACAAAGGGGGCTTATCCATAGGAAGATTCTAGCTTTTGGTTTCAAGGTCTATGTGGTTTCCTCAGTGAAAGCTATTCCTGCAGCACCAAGAATGTGCTTTTCCAGATTCCTGTAACCAGTGGGGCAATTCTGATGGTACAGATGGCTGCTCCTCAGACTATATTCTGACAGCAGTAAGAGGGCTTTGATTCCAGGAAGATCTTCTTATGAAGGGACAGGTTTAAAGGAAAAATCTTAGCTCGGACCTAGCTCTTCCAGGAAGACTTCTCTGAATGTTCAGGCTGCAATGCCTGTTCACTGGGTCCCAGGACACCTGTGTACATACCTCCTTTTTAGCACTTACTCAATTATTTTGAAAGGAGCTGTTCATACATATGTCTCCCAAAAAACCATGGTCTCTATATGGGAACTGATACTGTCTTTGCCTTCCTATTCCTAGTTCCCAGAAGAGAACCAGCGCATCAAAGGTGCTAAAGGAACATATGCTGTTTAGTTTGCTATTTCAGCTTCTCTTCAAAGCACAAAATGTCTATCTTCTCTCTGTGTTTGGCTCAGCCACAACAGGGCTTGTGCTGGGCTACAGTATTGGAGCTCAGAGCAATAGATTCAAGTGCTCCTCCTGTTCACAGAAAAGTGATGTCTGCCTAAAGAGAGAGGCAGAGGAATCTAGTACAAGTGCAACCACAGGTGGGAGCAAAGGACTCTGTGTGGTTCTCTATCCCTCACTTTCCATCCCAAGAATTCATCTCAATTCCAGGTGTCTAGTGAAGACAGAACCACATTAGAAGGAGGTAAAAGCTGTTTTCTCTTCTGGGTCTGATTTTAAAACACCCAGATATTTATCCTTGAAAATTTAGAGGCCCCTGAGCTAGAAGCCAAACCTCCCATATGACTCTGACCTCCTGCCACTTGAAGCACAGCCCAAGGAAATAACATTTTGCCCTTACCAAAAAATAATCCAAATGAGGTTCAAAGAATCCTCCAATGCCATAATCAGCAACCTGGAAGTGAAAAACAGACAGGGTTAGCTAGGTGGGCAGCCTTCAAGCCAGCCCAGGAACTCTCCCTTCCTAGGCCTGCTCCTAAATGAAAACACAAGAAGCAACTTATCTAGTACCTGCATCTGGATGAGGAAACTAAGGATCAGACAGGATATGGAACGTATCCAAGGTTACACAGCTAGAATGTAGCAAAGCTTGGATCTACAACCAGGCTTTCTGATTCCTGGGTTCATGCTCTTAAACCCTCAGCCATTTGTGGACCCAGAGAAAGAAGGAAAAGGCAACCAACAATCAGACTGGGTAGGCTTCTGTGGGAAGGGACATAGAAGTGGGACTCAAGACATTTCAAGGCCAGTGTCCTCAAGATGGAGAATGGAAAGCTTCAGGGTAGCGGTAACTATGGCTCAAATGCCAGATGGGAAAGGGCAAGAAAGGGGGACAGACTGAGATGCCCCACTCAGGTTGACTCAGACAATTCATACCTGGAGAAATTCTGCTGTTTCATCTGACAGCCCAGTGATGAGCTGAATCCTTCGATTCACTTGGCCAATCACAGGGTCTTCCTCTTCCATCAGAAATACACTGGACATGGAAAATTAGGTAGAAGAGGAGGGCATGGGGAGTGGAGAAATGGAGACCAATGTGAGTCAGAAGAAACGGGGTAGAAAATAGGAGGATTTGAAGCAATTCAGAGATCATTCCTATCGCCTCTGGACACTGTGCCACAACTTGTCATTTCTGGCTTAGAAATGCCATATGAAGACATTCAGAATCCTCACAATATCAGCATTCACAGGGTCCTTGGAACTCACCCCTTCCAACCCTCTCAACTGATAATGACAATACTGAGACAACACTGAGGAAGTAAATTGCCCAAGTTTATAAAGTCAGTAGGTGGCAGAGCTGAGATTATAACTCAGGTCTTCAAGATTTTAGTCCTGTGCCTTTTTTTGCAATATAAAAAGCCCCTCCCAAATTTTTAAGTAAAACTCAAAACTGGTCAAACCATAATAAAAAGGACTGTATTCAGGCTAGGACAAAATCACTCCTGGGGCCCATAAACAAACACAAATCGCATGCATACACAAATGCACACAGTTATACATAGACCCACATGGAGGTAGGCACAAAGAGTCACACCTCAGGTAGTGTGAGAGACAAACAACAAACAAATGGAGAGACACCAAGGGAACACCCAAGTCAGAAAAATCTCACATATATGAGTAGGGTGATAGGGAGAGATACCAAACCACCCACCCCAGATTACCTTTGGCTGACCCTGACTTTGGATGCGTGGGCAGAAGCTGAAGTGATATTGAAGACTCTGGATCGTCTCATCTAGGAAATAGAACCTGAGAATGAATACAATCTCACTTCACCCCTAACTATCTGCTTATGTCCAGAGACCCTACATACAGACCTATCATTAACTGACTCATTCATTCATTCTTTTAAGAACCTAATCTGGGGCCGGCCCCATGGCCTAGTGGTTAAGTTCAGGGCGCTCCACTTCGGTGGCCTGGGTTCAGTTTCCAGGCACAGACCTACACCACTCATTGGTGGCCATGCTGTGGTGGTGACCCACATATAAAATAAAGGAAGAGTGAGCACAGATGTTAGCTCCTGGCAAATCTCCCTCAGCAAAAAAAAAAAAAAAGAACCTAATCTGAACTATTTAAAGTGTACAGAGAACTTTGGAGAGTAATACAACAAATTCATAGGTACCCCTAACTCAGGCCTGCCAAATTTTAGCATTGGCCAGATGAGGCAGAGACTAGCTACCTATATGATATTCTTTCTCTCTTTTTTCACTAATAAGACAATCCTGATTTTATTTAAGATATCAATGTGCCCAGAAAAGACTATACCTTCTCATCTCACTTGTATCTTGGTGTGACCCTGATTGTCTTATAGAAAATTATTTGTAAGCATAAGTTATTGCTGGGATAGGGGATTTCTAGGAAAGCTCATTAAAGGGGGATAGCTAGTTGGAGCAGACTCTTTTTTGGCCCTTCCACCTGCTTCTGGTCTCAAACCCAGGTATAGCTCTATCAGCCATCTAGTGACATAGGAAGAAAGCCATGCACAATAAAAGATGAAACAGAAAGAAGGATCTGGGTCTCTGATGATATTGTGGAGCCATCAGAATAATGCTGGACATCTTCCTCTTTAAGTCTGTTTATATAAGTAGCCTAATGTAATCCTCAACTGTATGTTTATTTACCATGGAACTTTTTCAAAAATAAATAAAATGATACAGATAAAATTGAAACTCTCTATATAGCCCTTCCTAATCTCATTCTCCTCTATGGCTCCACCAAAAAAAATCACTACTCTAAAATTAGTGCTGCTTTATTCTGGAGCATGTTTTTACACATTTGCTATTTACATATAAAGAAGTAAATAAAAATAGTATTGTCTTCCATGTATTTAAACTTTATATAAATTGTATCACATTCAACATAGGGTTCTATAACTTGCTTTTTGACTTAGTATTATGTTTTTTGAGATATCTGTGAGAAATATGTAGTTCTAGTTCACTCATTTCCACTAAAGCTGAATAATGAATTGTATGCATATTCCACAAATTGTTTATCCATTCTCCTTTGATGGACATTCAGATTTCTGCAACGTTTTACTATTAGAACAAGGTTGCAATGACCCTTCTATTACATCTCCTTGTCCACATGTTCAAGTGTTTCACTAGGGGAATGGTCTCCAAACTAGGGTATGTGTACCCCTAAGCTGTGCACAACTGTAGCAAGAAATAAACAGGAATTGACTTCCAGATCCTCAATTTCTATATATACATTTTATAGCATTGTTCAATTTCTCTTTTCAAACAGTCCTTCCCCCTACTATTCAAAAGAAAGGACTACTCTTCATACATCTATAATTTTACTGTGGTGTATTCCCCTCACATATAAAAACTTCCAGGGCATCAAAAAACAATGTGAAATACTGTTTTGGCGAAGATTCCTCTAGGTTAACCAAGGCAACCAATAACTCACAGTAGGGCTTCCTGTATCTAACATATTTCTGATAAGTGTAAAGTATGGTATATAGAAAAAGGTATTTTGGCCCTTGTTGGGATGTTCTGAACAAAAATTTGTAAAGTAGGACAGTGTAACTAATTTCTATTTTTGTTTCATGACTTTGCTTCTCCTATCTCTTGACTATTTTTGAAGAAGGCACTGCTCTAGGGATGATCTAGTGAGGGCAAAATGAGTATTGATAAAGAATATTTATAGATAGATATTAAAAATATTAATAAAGATATTAAAGATAAAGAATACTTACATGAAAAATGGTGGATTTGTGTATTTAAATATAGGTAATTCTTTTTAACTATTCACTAAAAAAAAAAGGAAATTCAAACAGCTAAAAAAGTCCAGGTTGAATGACTGTTATTGATAAAACACCACTGATTATTTTAAATGTAACAGGTGGCAAAGAATAAAGGTATACTTCTAAATGCAATTCCCTCCACATATCTTCCTGAAAACCACCAAAAAAGAAAGAAAACAAAATCACCCACTACCCACGTCTAGAATATAACTAAGAAACAGAGTAACTACAAATCTAACTTTTTTAAGTGGGTAAACAAATATCAGATGTCAACAGAGTGTTCCAGAGATTTCTAAGCAAAGAATCTGTCTGAGGCTACAGAAAGGGTGAAAAGTGCAGTGTGGTCTTAATGGTAGTGAAACACTATTAATGATAAAATACCATATAATGCCACCTAGGGTCTTGCTTCCAGAGGGAAAAGACCCTCCTCTAAATGGGCGAATACTGAGAGAACATCTGAGACTTAGTGGATCAGAGTACTGGCTTTTGGATATTTTAAGCACAAGAGCTTCAAAACCACACTGAATCACAGGTGGTAGTATAGGGAGAGCACTATTCCCAGAGTGAAGGAGGAATCTTGGAGAGTGAGATGTCCCTTATAAGTTTGGAGGTGAAGAAAAGAAGTAACTGGCTAAAAGTAGGGCCCTATTAAAATTATATAGTAAGAAACAATTCAAAGAAGATAGACCAAAAAAAAAAAAGTACTACTAATTAAAGAAACTGCATTTCACTGTAGGAATAGCAGAGGAAACATTTAACATGAGATCACTGGTCCCGGAAAATCCAACAAATATAAATAAGAACAATAAAAATGAAAAAGAACTCAGTGTCCATATAAGTTACTATAAATAGAAAAAGGTAAAATGAAAATCAAACCTTTTCAGGAGTTGAAAACATAACAAAACAATCCAGCCCCAGCCAAGAAACAGAGGAAAATTATAACAAAGTACTGTAAAAGAAGATGTGAAATAGAAACTGGTCATATTCAGGAAAGCTACTGAAAAAAACAATAAAATTATCTCAGAAATGAAGACTAAATTATAAGGTGCCCAAGAAAGAGATATAACCAAAAGTGTACTAAGAGACACAGAGGACAGAATGAGAAAAGTAAATAAAATAAAGTAAAAATGAAGACAAAGGTAAACAGGATCAGAGATAGTGACAAATATAAAAGACTGACAAAGAAGAGCAATATAGGTATCACTGGAGTCCTTAAAAAATAAATAAAGAATGGAATCAACCTAAGGTGGTCAATTCCAAGACATATCCTACTAAAACAGGCAAATATAAAATAATAAATACAGTAAATTAACCTAAAGTAATATGTCAAAACTGAGACCAAATATATCAATCACATGAATAAAGTATTTATTCACATGGATAAATTATAAATTATTAATACAGCTGAGTACACTCCTATCAGACTGACCCTCCCCTAGATAATAACCATAAACTCTAGGCAAAATACAAAAAATAATTACTGGAAGGCACCACAGAGTAAGCAAAAGTATGCAGAATATGGATGGAAGTCAATCCTTGAAAGAAGGGAATTGTACAGGGTGGTTTCCCATTTTTTTAATGGCTATTAGCCTCAGGATGACTAAAGCCGACACAGCACAAGGCAGCTAAAATTCTGACAGAAAATCCAAAGTTATTCTAATCTGAAGAATCACATCCCAGTCTGGCGCAACCGTAGGTGCTAAAAAGTAAAGAGTAAATCCTAACAAGATGGAAGAGAGAGAGGTACCTCCAAATTCTATGTATAAGCTCTACCCAAAACTCTTGCCGACCTCTAAACAATGCATATGTAAGTTAGACTGCAAGCAGCCCAGCCAAGAACAAAAGAACTGAACTGCACAAAAAACAGAGTTTGCAGTTTGTGTCCAACCAAGTTAATTGCCTGTGTGGGGGATCAGAACTGGCTACCTGAAAATATGTATTTTCTTGGAAAGAAACTTGGATCTTCTCCCCAACTAACTGCCTAAAAGGATTTAAGATAGAAGGCCTGTCCCCAGGACTGGCCATCACCACAGATTACTCTGGGTATGGATGGACTGGGAGGGTCCTTGCTAAGCCCATTCCAAGTAAAAGTAGAAGTTATCCTTTGTAAGAGACATTTACATTTATAAGGGAAATCTCCATTTGTAAAGGTATCTTCCTCTCTGTACCAGGAAGAAGAGTGGATGACCTTATCTCTAAAAACTTTTATCAGTGAGGAAGGTGAGGACTTAAATCTGCATACTCTTGTTTATTGTGCTTTTCTTGTAATCCCCCATGGCTGACTCCCCCCATCCCCAATATTCTCCTTTGTCTTTCTATTTAAGAGAAGAATCTTTGCCATTTTGTCAAGAAACTCAGTTTCCCTGGTCTCTCCCATGTATACATGTTATAAAGCCTTGTTTGATTTTCTCCTGCTGTTCAGTCTCATGTCAATTTAATTTGTAGCCCAGCCAGAAAGGACCCAGAGTGGGTAGAGGATAGTCTTCCTCCTCTTCACCTGTTATTAAAAACAACAGCAAGGGCTGGCCCATAGTGGTTAAGTCCACACGGTCTGCTTCAGTGCCCCGGGATTCACAGGTTTGGTTCCTGGGCATAGACCTATACACTGCTCATTAAGCCATGCTGACGCAGCAGCCACATACAAAATAGAGGAAGATGGGCACAGATTTTAGCTCAGGGACAATCTTCCTCCAGCAAAAAGAGGAAGATTGGCAACAGACATTAGCTCAGGGCCAATCTTCCTCACCGAAAACAACAATAACAACAGGCTGTCTGTTTCAAGATGGTGATATAGGAGGCTCCTGAACTCGCTTTCTCCCATGGACACATCGAATCTACAGCTACACATGAAATAACTCCCTCTGAAAGAAATCCAGAAACTGAGCAATTCCAACACATGAGGCAAATAAGAAAAAACCCACATCAAAAAGCATAAGAGAGGCTAAGACACAATCTTGCCATAAGCCCCAACCCTGGCACAGTGGCACACAACCAGGAGGGAACTCACAACTCCCAGCTTCTCCCTGAGGAATGATGGGTTTGGACCCACAACCAGCATCCCAACTTTAAAGACATCCACCTGAGAGATGACCCCCAAAACATCTAGCTTTGAAAGCCAACAGGGCTCACATCCACAAGATCCACAGCTACAGTGAATTAAGAGACAGTTCTTAAAGGGCTTGCACAGACACACTGTGGCTAATCCCCCAGGACCCAGGAGAGGCAGCAGACTGAAACCAGTCTTATGGTGAAAGAGGTCTATTTGCATATCTTAATAGCTGCAAGATGAGGGGCAGGCTTCTAACATAACACACCAGGGGCCAACTGTAATACTCTCCAGAAACCGGGGAGATTGGTGGGCACTATCTTTGCACTTTCCCTCTGCCTAGCTCCAGGTGGCCAGTATCTCCCAGAAAGAGATTGTGCATGTAGCTGGTGCTCCAGATTTTGTGGCTGCAGCCCAGGGGACACCCCTTGAACACCTGGCTCTGGTGGCCAATGGGGCTTATGCTCACAAGTTCCACAGACAGTAGCAAACAAAGAAACAGTTCTTAACTGGCTATCATCCCAGGGCTCAGTGCAAATGGAGAAGACAGAAACACCCATCTCCCAGTCCTTGACTGAAAGAGGTATATTTGCATACTTTAAAAGCTGCTGCCTGAGGGTCCAGCTTACAATCAGCCTGCACCTAGGTGTTGACAAGATCCTCTCCTTTGAGACACTAACAGGTCTTGGCATACCCTCAACTACTGAAAGCCACTAAGAAGAAATAAGACTGCTTGGACAATCACAAGGGTCATTGAGACAACCAAGAGCTAGGGAAGGGTCTAACAACAAGGTTCATCTCCTACACAAGACCACTCCTTCAAGAATGGAAGAGGTGGCTGTTTATCTAATGCATAGAAACCAACAGAGAGAGTCAAGGAAAATGCAGAAACAAAGGAATATGTTTCAAACAAAAGAACAAGATAAAACCTCAGAAAAAGACCTTAATGAAGTGAAGATAAGTGGTTTATCTAATAAACAGTTTAAAATAACAGTCATAAAGATGCTCACTGAGGTCAGGAGAACAATGCATGAACAAAGTGAGAATTTCAACAAAGGGACAGAAAATATAAGAAAGTATCAAACAGAAATCACAGAGCTGAAGAATATAACTGAACTGAAAAATTCAATGCAGAGTTTCAACAGGAGACTCGATGAAGCAAAAGAAAGGATGAGTGAACTCGAAGACAGAGCAGTGGAATTCATTCAATCAGAGCAGTAAAAGGAAAAAGAATGAAACAAAGTGAGGATAGCTTAAGGGACTTATGGGACAACATCAAGTGGACCAATATTCGCAGTATAAGGGTCCCAGAAGGAGAAAGAGAAAGAAAGGGACAGAAAATCTATTTGAAGAAATAATGGCTGAAAACTTTCCTAGCCTGGGGAAGGAAACAGATATCCAGATCCAGGAAACCCAGAGAGTTCTAAATAAGATGAACCCAAAGGGACCCTACCAAGACATATTATAATTAAATTGTCAAAAGCTAAAGACAAAGAATCTGTTTTTTTTGTGTGTGAGGACGACTAGCCCTGAGCTAACATCTGTTGCCAATTCTCCTCTTTTTCGCTGAGGAAGACTGGCCCTGGGCTAACATCCATGCCCATCTTCCTCTACTTTATATGGGATGCTGCCACAGCATGGCCTGACAAGCAACGCATCTGTCCACACCCGAGATCCGAACCTGTGAACCATGGGCGGCCGAAGCAGAACTTAACCACTATGTCACCAGGGTGGCCCTCAAAGACAAAGAATCTTAAAAGCAGCAAAAGAAAAACAACTAGTTATGTACAAGGGAACCCCCCCATAAGACTATCAACATATCTTTCAGCAGAAACTTTGCAGAAGGGAGTGGCATAATATGTTTAAAGTGCTGAAAGAAAATACTGCCAACCAAGAATACTTTACCTGGCAAGATTGTACTTCAGAACTGAAGGAGAGAGAATGAGTTATCCACTCAAGCAAAAACTAAGGAGTCATCACCACTAGACCAGCCTTATAAGAAATGTTAAAGGGAATTCTTTAAGCTGAAATGAAAGGGCACTAATTAGTAACAAGAAAACATATGAAAGTATAAATTACACTGGTAAAGATAAATATATAGTTAAAATCAAATAATCTAATGGTGTAATGGTGGTGGGTTAATCACTTATAAATCTAGTACAAAGGTTAAAAGGCAAAAGTAGTAAAAATAACTATAACTACAAAAATTTGTCAATGGATACACAAGATAAAAAGATGTAAATTGCGACATCAAAAATGTAAAACATGGGGCAGGAGAGTAAAAATATAGAAGAAGATTGTTTCTAATTACCAGAGGATCACCAATAACTGTGATAAAAGAAACTAATAAAACAGTTTTAGAAAGAAAAATTGCCTCCATTGAGCCTGTCATTAATCATCTAGAATATGAAGAAATAATTCTTCTCCAGGTGCCAGCAGAAAAAACATGTTAGAGATTAGATCAGTGAACGATGAATAAATACAAGAGTTTTAATCCTTGGGGCTCTCTGAAGCCAACATAGGATTTCCATGGAAAGAGCAGAAAAAGTTTCCTCTGTCTTTGGCCACAAGTTAGTATAGTTTGCATGAGGTAAACATTTGGAATCTGCTGCATAACTCATTCATGTAATAAACTTAAAAAAGCCATATAAAAACTTTAAAATTAAAAACTAAAATAAAACTTTACCAATGAGTAAACAAAATTTAAACAGGTTGTAAAAAATCTCTGAGATACTAAATTAAAAGATAATATATAATGATATAGATTTCTTCTGAGAGGTCTTGGAGGACCAGATCATAAAAAAATCTGCTAAAATACTTAGGTCTAAAACTAAGAAAATACTTAGAAGCTATATGTATATATATAGAGAGAGAGAGAGAGGAAAACTACAAAACTCTGATGAAAGATATCAAAGTAAAACTAAAGAAATGGAGAGATATTCCATGTTCATGGATAAGAAGACTCAATATTGTCAAGCTGTCAGTTCTTCCCAACTTGATCTATAGATTCAATGCAATCCCACTAAAAATTGCAGCAAGTTATTTTGTGCACATCAACAAAATGATTTTAAAGTGTATATGGAGAGGCAAAAGACCCATAATAGCCAGCACAATATTGAAGGAAAAGAACAAAGTTAAAAGACTGATACTACCTGACTTCAAGACTTACTATAAAGCTACCGTAATCAAGACAGTGTGATATTAGTGAAAAAACAGACAAATAGATCAATGGAACAGAATAGAGCCCAGAAAGAGACTCCCATAAATACAGTTAACTGATCTTTTACAAAGGCGCAAAGGCAATACAATGGAGAAACAAGAGTCTCTTCAAACAACAGTGTGGAACGACAGGACATTCACATGCAAAAAAAATGAATCTAGACACAGACGTTAACCCCTTCACCAAATGTAACACAAAATGGATCATAGACCTAAATGTAAAATACAAAACTATAAACTTCTAGAAGATAACATGGGAGAATATCTTGGTGACCTTGGGTCTAGCGATACCTTTTTAGACAGAACACCAGAGACATATCCATAACAGAAAGAATTGATAAGCTAGACTTCATTCATAACTCGGCTCTGAGAAAGACAATACCAAAAGAATGAGAAGACAAGCCACAGACTGGGAGAAAATATTTGCAAAATTCAAATCTGATAAAGGACTGTTATGCAAAATATACAAATAACTCTTAAAATTCAACAAAAAAAACCCCAAACAACCCAATTAAAAAATGAGCCAAAGATCTTAACAGACACTTCACCAAAGTGATATATAGATGGCAAATATGCACACGAAAAGATGCTCCGCATTATATGTCATCTGGGAATTGCAAATTAAAACAACAATGAGATACTACCACATACCTATTATAATGGCCAAAAGCCAAAACGCTGACAACACCAAATGCTCACAAGGATGTGGAGCAAGAGGAACTCTCGTTCATTGCTGGTGGGAATGCAAAATGGTACAGCCACTTTGGAAGACAGTTTGGCTGTTTCTAATAAAACTAAACTTACTCTCACCATACAATCCAGCAATCATACTTCTTGGTATTCACCCAAAGGAGTTGAAAACTTATGTCCACACAAAAACCTGTACACAGATGTTTACAGCAGCTTTATTCATAATTGCCAAAACTTGGAAGCAACCAAGATGTCCTTCAGTAGGTGAATGGATAAACAAACTGTGGTATATCCAGACAATGAAATATTACTTAGCACTAAAAAGTGAGCTATCAAGCCATGAAAAGACATGGAGAGACCTTAAATGCATATTACTAAGTGAAAGAGGCCAATCTGAGAAGGCTACATACTGTATGATTTCAACTATATGACATTTTGGAAAAGGAAAAATATGGAAACAATAAAAGGATTGGTGTTTGCCAAGAGTGGCAGCAGATGAATAGGCAGAGTACAAGGGGATTTTTAGGACAGTAAAAATACTCTGGATGAGATTATAATGAGGGATATATGTCATTATACATTTGTTCAAACCCATAGAATGTGCAACATTAAGAGTAAACCCTAATGTAAACTATGGACTTTGAGTGATTATGATGTGTTAGTATAGGTTCATCCTTGGTGAAAATGCACCATTCTGGAGAGTGATGCTGATAATGGGGGAAGCTATGTATGTGTGGGGGCAGGGGGTATATGGGAAATCACTGCACCTTTCCCTCAATTTTATTATAAACCTAAAACTGCTCTAAAAAAATAAAATCTTCAAAAAAGAAAAAAGAAATCTGCTGCCAGCTTTTCCCTTAGGTTTCCCCAAAACAATGACAGTAAGGTAAGTCCCAGGAGGCAGCAGAGGGAAACATGGCCAGGACAAATTGAGAAACTTACTTTGGGTTTCGCAATCTCCTTGATCTTCTTGATTTCCTCGTCAGACATGACATTGTAGTACCTGACGATGTGTGGGCTGTCCCACTCATCCTCCTCTTTGAAGGGAGCGATGAGCAGCTGTGGTGTCCTGTTGCCATGGTGGTACCTACAGAAAAGCCTCTTCTGCTTCTGTGGGATCTGGGGAGCACAGAGCAATAAGCCCTGAGCTAAGTCCCAGGCCCCTCTCGCTGCAGGCACTGGCCTCAATCCTTAGGCCCATCTCCCTCTCCCACCAGACAGGAAGCAAAAGCCCTTTTCTTGGTTAGCATAAATGACAACACAAATCATTTAATGCCTTCTTCTCTCCCAGGAACATCCCATCTCACATGCACAAGGCCTATGAGGGAGGCCACCCTTACACTGAACTTGAATAACAATGACAACTCAGCTTACATGGGCTTGGAAAAAACAGCTTCTCTCTTCTATCCATCTTCCTATAACGTCCAGGGGTGACCAGCTCACTCCTGATTGAACCCTTGAGTGGTTCCTGTTCTCTGTAGCCTTGCTACTCATAGCAGGGCCCATGGACCAGCAGCACTAGCATCAGCTGGGCAATTGTTAGAAACACAGAATCTCAGGCTTTACCCCACTATTGCTGAATCAGAATCTGCATTTTAACAGCATCCCCAGGTGATTCCCATGCACATTAAAGTTTGAGAAGCACTGCCTAACAAAGTAAAGACCAAGTTCTACATCATGATCTACCAGGCCCTTCAAGATATTAAAATCTTAAACACCATAGCTTCCTTTCTCAAATTTTATGCTCCACTAATATAAAAAATGCTTCCTGTTCTCAAAATACAGTGTAATTTTTCTCACTGTACATTTGCACACTCTGTGGTCTCAGCCTAAAGCTTCTCTTACTACACTGTCTTCTACATGGCACTCTAGTTCAAGAGTCCTTTCCTTGTGAATGCTCATCCCTCTTTGTCCTAGAGTTAATTTACCTCTTCTTCTGTGTTGCCACCAAATTTTGCACATACCACTGCTGCATTAAAATTACTTATTTATGTTTTTAATTTTCCTTTAGCCAACCACACTCTTCCAGGACAGGGCCGTATATTATTCATTTTTGCACATGTTCTACTATTATGGAGCCAGAAACACAGTGGATGCAAAACACTAACGCTACCTATGCCAAAATACAGGCAAAAAGGAACTTTCCAAAGGCAGTAAACTAACAAACTATCAAAAAAAAAAGCTCCATGAATTTAATCAACACACAGCACAATAAAGATTTGGTGAAGAACTGAAAAAAACTGCTTAATTTTTTTCCATAGGCACATAACAAAAATTGTTGAATAAGTAACATAATGGTCTTAATGCCTAATATCTAATTAGCCATCAATTAAAATAAACATTCAATATAACTGTAACACTAAAAAAAGACCCAATGGTGCATTCAAGGGATAGGTTCGAGGACTCTAGAATACCTTCTCAACCAAATCTGGCCTTCCAAAGCCCAGAGCCCCAAGCAGTCATATTGCCAGGTGTTCTGAAGGTCTCCCAAAGACCCTAAGCAACCCTTTCAACCCCATCGACTCCCTTTGCCATCTTACAAGTTTAACACCCTCTCCGCGGCAGAGGCTCTCATAGACCTCCTGGTTTTGAAGATGGTCCAGGTAATCCTGAGGGGCACTGTTTGACGTCTCCTGGTTGGTCTCTGATGCTCCATTCCCAAGCTTTCCTGTCCTTTCTTCCTCCAACAAGTTCACAAAGTATGGCAGATTCAACCGGGCTTGTTCATGAGAGGAGTCTGGACAGAGAAAAGCAAACAGCTAACAATCAGGGAGGTCACTCATGGAAGCTCTGCAATTCCTCTTCTTCAAACTACTCTGACAAACCTGTATGGAATCTGAATATTGTCCAGAATTAGAACTGAGAGAGAAAACAAAAACTGGCATGGAAAAACCCACCCCACTTTGCCTCACTCACCAGTCCCAAGAGCTCTAGCACAGACTGAAAGCCAGGGGTCCTGCCTCACACTCACAACTCAGCTTTAACCCTCACAATACCCAAGAGAGAAGTATGGGCAGGATTTTGGTTCTCCATTCCTCAGACAAGAAAACCAAGACCCAGAGTGATCAAGGAACTTAGGTCAAGAAGATATAGAAAGAAAAGGCAAACCAGAACTAAAGCCCAGACGTCTAACTCCTAGTCAAAGGCTCTTACCAAAATACTCAAAGGAGTTTACAAAGCTTATTTCACACGTCAGTCATGAAGGATGCTCCCATGGTAGCCAAAGTCAATGAAAGGACTCTAACAATAATGTAAACACAAGAGATTTTCCTAACCTAAGTTAGGGCAGCAAAGTCTAAGAGTGTGAAATCTTCCCAAGCTTATGAATATAAAATAGGTGTTCATGATGGTGTAACTGCCCTTTGTCAATGCAAATAATCCATAATCAATCTATAAATCAAAATTGGGGTGAGTTTATCATGAGCCAGATCTGAGGACTAGCCCAGGGCCTTCATTCCCCAAGGAAGGAAGGTAACCAAAGAACAGAGTGGTTAAATACTATCTAGGAACAAAAAGCATACATCACATATGATAGGAATGTCCCATTTACAATTGTCAAGAGATGCTTGGCTGGCACAGCAGATCAGTGGTCAGCAGGTCAGTGGTCACAAGGTGAGCACGGCAGGTTGGTATTTACTCCTTAGTTCCCAGGAAGAGAACTTAGTTCCCAGGCTCATCCTAAAGGAAGTGCCCTCCTGATATGGGGGAGGTTACATTCCTATCTTTACGGGCATCATTCTCATATTTAAAGCAGATATACAATGCATGCTCAACAGGCCACCTCAGGCCCTTTTAGAAAAACAAAGCCAGGCCAAATTAGTTTTAAACCAAATGGCATCCACATATACTCCAATATATCCCATTGCTTTTCATTTATTTATCATCTTTTCAAAAGAAAACATATTATAGTCAAATTAGAGGTGGCCTTTTGTCATCTAGAGCTGATGACCACCAGCATTAGAGTACCTTTCCCTAAGCTCTCACAGTACTCTGAACCTCTATCACGTCATTTTCTACAATCCATTGAACTTATCTATACATATGTCTAATCTACCATTACCATCCCCAATTAGACCATAAGATATTCTGAGAACAAGCCATACATATTTCACTTTTTTGCCTAGGACAGCATTTGCTGAATTTAATAACAATGAGGTGACGCTGTAATATCCCCATTTGTTGGCTGCCTTTATGCCAGAACGTCTCTCTGGAAAGAAAGGGAATGTACCACCTGTCAAAGAGCTCCTTCCATTTTCTGGTAATTGTGTTAAATTTCTCTTCAAACAGAACCAAGTATATCCTGTCTGTATGTTCTACTCATGTGTTCTAGGGCCGACCTTCAGGGCCACAGAGAACAAACATAATCAAACGCTCTAATTATTTAGTTAATCCTTCCTTTCTCCAATAATTTCAATTACTCATGATTCTGACACCGATTCCAATTTGTGGGTTTTACACCACCACCAAGCAATTCTCTGACACCAGCTGGGTGTCCTACAATTTATTTTAATTCTGACACCATCTACCTGAAGATAGCATCAGATTCCACAGGTTAAGGGCTCAGTTCTACAAGACTGTCTCTCTCTCCTCACCCACCTCCACTTCAGAGGCACCAATGGGTGCTTCTGACCTACTGGCTATAAGATCAGAGGTTTAAAAAACCCCCAATTTGGGTTCAACTAATTTGCAAGAGCAGCTCAAAGAACTCAGAGAAACATTTCACTTACTAGATCACCGGTTTATCATAAAAAGATATAATTTAGGAATAGCCAGATGGCATAGGGCAAAGTAATGTGGGAAGGGGCATGGAGCTTCCGTGTTATCTGAGCTTGCCACTCTCCCAGCACCTCCACATGTTCACCAACCCAGAAGCTCTCTGAACCCAGTCCTTTTGGGTTTTTATGGAAGTTTCATTAGATAGGCATGATTAAATCACGGGCCATTAGCGGTCAATTCAACCTCCAGCCCCTCTTTCCTTCCCTGGAGGTCAGGTGGGTGTGACTGCAAGTTCCAACCCTCTAATCACATGGTTGGTTCCCCTGGCAACCAGTCCTCATCCTCAGGTTACCTAGCTTTCCAAAAGTCACCTCACTGACATAACAAAGACACCTTTAGGGCTTTCATCACTTAAGAAATTCCAAGGGTTTTAGGAGCTCTGTGCCAGGAACTGGCCCGAAGGCCAAATATGTATTTCTTACTATAAATCACAATATCACATTCATTCAATACAGAGCAAACTAAGCGTTTAGCACTACACTAGAGATGAAAATGTAAAAATGGTAAAAATCAGTCTTTGCTTACTAGGGGAAACAATTTAACAAAGGCAATATAGATGCAAATGAACAATTAAAATAAAACATATTAAACTTCAATGGTGGAGGGAATCACAGGCTACTATAGAACAAATGGAAGATTCACTTGTAGACGGGAAGAGGAGGATGTCAGAGTAGATTTATCAGAAGAGAGAATGCCCCAGTTGTGAGCCCTGTTACTTTATGACAGCTTTATGTCCCAATGGAGTTTTTTCTTTTTCCTCCTATAATTTATCTCTATCAAATTTATATATGCCCATATTTTAA
Source organism: Tapirus indicus (assembly GCA_031878705.1). NCBI lineage: Eukaryota > Metazoa > Chordata > Mammalia > Perissodactyla > Tapiridae > Tapirus > Tapirus indicus. Next base: position 49,282,020 of record CM062925.1, read on the forward strand.
ATTCAAATAGTTCTTGAAAGCTTATTAAGAAAAATAGGAATCACCTATTCCCACTCTTCCCTCTCCATTCCCATGTCCCTAAGGTAGCCACTTTCTTCAGCTGTTTCCCTTCATATTTTGTCACTAAGCACATGCATCAGTGCATTATCATTAGACCTAAGTTTGCTTAGGGCCTAAAAAAACAAGAGGACCATAAAGCAACCACGTCTTCATGAAGACAATGTGTTAACTGGTTATGATCATATCAAAACATATAGTTAAAAGTTTTCATTGAACACATAGTGTCACTGATTAATTATTCAGAGGAACTCAAGGGAAGTTTTGGAAGCATTTAACTGTTTCTCCAAATTGTTTCTTTTCATTATGTTAAGAGATGCAATCACTAACCACCCTGAATCAGACCAGCCCCACTATAAGAGCAGTGCCAGCACAGATGAGCCGAGAGGCGCCAACTGAGACTGCGCAAGCAAATATCCACCTCTCCCTTTTGAATATTCATTACCCATCTGAAATAAAAGGCCCCTGCTTCCCCGTGCTCAGGGAGAGCCATTACTGTGGAAATGATTCTGCGTGGTCTCCTATTTGCTGCAAATATACTTTACTCTGTGTGACAACTACTTCTGGTGGAGAATCTTGATTTTAACTAGCCAGGAAGCAAACTCACTTCGGTTTGGTTACAATATCTCTTTAGTGAATTTCTACTGCTGTGTCAAAGACTAACTAGTTGTTCACCAATCCTGTTTCAGCTTCCAAGAAACAGAGAAACTCTACATTTACCAACCTCCCTTGAAATTAGATTGAGGCCATAATAGTTCTGGCCAAGAGAATGTGGACAGAAGTGATGGATGCCATTTATAGGCCTGGTCTCTAACATGTATCATGAAATCCTCCACGTGGCTAGGATGAAAAGACTGCAAAAGAGCAAAGTCATCCTAGAGTGGAGGAAGTCTAAATCCTTGAATCAACATTTAGAGGAGAGCCACCTAACCTGCATAGGACGTGCATGAATGAAAACTAAAATTTTATCATTTTTTGTCTTGAAGATTTGGGAATTTATTTGTTACTGTACATGGTCTAGCCTGCTCTAACTAATGCAACTGAGTCACAAGAACTCTGTGGAATATTCTGCCCAAGGCCAGGAGAGGGGTCAGGGGTAACTGGGGTGAAGGGGCAGGTCAACAGAGCAAATCACTTGCTCTCTCTAGCTCCCGAGAGTCTTACCAAGAGAAAGCAGCTGATGGGTGAAGTCCACAGCCCTGTAGAGGTCCCCAAGCTGGAAGCTAACATTACTGAGATAATCCAGGACTTGGATCTTAGAGATGGTGCTGTGCTCCCCTGCATTCAGTTGCTTCAGCGCCTGTTGCATCCAAAGAATTGAGTGGTGAAAGTCGCTGATGTCGTAGGCTGTCTGGCCCAGTCTGAAGCAATCACTAACACTCAGGGTAGAACGAAACTTGGTCCCTAAAAGCAAAAGTAAGAATGATAATCCTGGGAAAGGAAATAAAAGGCCATCTCTGGGGTCAATAAAGAGATCATTCATCCCGCTCCATTCCCACTCCCAAATACAGCCAGTCGTTTCAGCTGTTTCCTTTCATATTTTATCTCTAAGTACATGCTTCAGAAAATGATCTTTAGAACTATGTTTCGTTAAGGTAAGGGGTTTAGCCCTACAGAACACATTCAAATGAGCTCCCATGGACCAGCTTATTAGTAGGGATATAATTTGTTTAACGGGTAGCATGGGGTGGGGAGAATAAATATGAATCAGGAGATCTGCGTGGGTTCTGATCCAAGCTAACAGAAAAATGAGACACCAGTAAAGGCTATGTTTGATGAAGCAGGGTACTGAAAGTCATCTGCCTCTTATATCAAAGCCACTCGGCCATAACTGTTCAATTTCTTGTTTTTCCTAAAATCAGATCTCAGCTTCCTAGAATATGAAGCCTTCCTGGTTTTCATCTCCTAGATCCTGATGAAAGGCTCCGAGTTCCCAGAACACCTCACAGCCACAAGACTGATATTCTAAGAGAAGATAATAGGGCATAAGTAGCTTCTCTGTATTTCTCAACTCCTACAGGATAAAATAGCAAGTTCTGAAAGAAAGAAGCAACTTTGAAGCAACTGTTCACAAAGGGAACCAATGGATATTGCTTACCTGGCAGGGCCCCCTTGGAAAGAGCCTTCAGATCCAGTTTATATGTGCGCTGAAGAAGTAGCAGGGCCTGAGCAGCCCCAATTTCATCCTCCTCTGTAGGGAAAAACCTGCGCAATGATGTGAACCTGGCAGTAAACTCTTCCACATATCAGAGAGGCAGAAAGCAAAGGAGAGACAAAATAAAGATTACATGAAATTAAAAGGTAATAAATCAAGTAAAGAACAGACTAGAGCACACTATCTGACCTCAATGCAGTCTACTTTACACAAAACTGAAATCATCTGGAAATAGCGGGAGTGAGGGGGCTGGGGCAATAACTCTCTAAAACTATGCTGTCCAGTATAGTTAACTACTGACCACATGTGGCTATTAAAATGTAAATGTTTTAAAATTAAATAAAATTTAAAAATCAGTCCCTCAGTCATACTAATTACATTTCAAATACTCAATAGTCAGATATGGTTAGTAACTAATGTTGGATAGCACAAATTTAGAATATTTCCATCATCACAGAAAAGTTTATTGTACAGTGCTGCTCTAAAATAACTCCTGGAACTGAAAAAACTTGAGAAAATTCTGTCACAGACTTACTAGAATATCCTTAAAATGAGTCCTTGGTAGTGCTGCAAAGTAGCTTATTGATGTAAATGCAAATTCTTTCTAGAGGAATTCACTTTCAAGCAGACCTCAAAGAATTTCCACAGATAAAAATTACAAGGAAAGCAAGTAGCTCTCAGTAGAAACAAATAAACAAAAAAGCAGAATCAGTGCCACAAAAATTCAGATGTTAGAATTATCTGACATGGAATATGAAAAAGTGTACTTAATATGTCTGAAGAAGTCAAAGAGGGACTTGAAATATGACAAAATTGCAAGAAGGTATGAAACAAACAAAAACTACTCAAATTGAAATATATAATAACTGAATTAAAAACTCAATAGATAGGGGGGTCGGCCCAGTGGCATAGCAGTTAAGCTCGCGCATTCCGCTTCAGCGGCCCACCCCGGTTCCCTGGTTCAGATCCTGGGCGTGGACCTACTCACTGCTCATCAAGCCATGCTGAGGCGGCATCCCACACAGAAGAACTACAACTCTACAACTATGATACACAACTATGTACCAGGGCTTTAGGGAGAAAAAAGAAAAAGAGGAAGATTGGCAACAGACGTTAGCGCAGGGCCAATGTTTCTCAAAAACAAAAAAACAAAATACCCAAAAGATTGGGACTCCTAGTTTTGGCCGTGATAATGTAGCTTGCATTGAACTAACTTTCTTATCAAAAGCAACTATAAAACATGAACAGAATCAATACAACAATTACTTGAAGGCACTGGGGACCAATTAATGCAGACTATCTTGGGGGCTACAGTCCTTAAGAGAAGGAAGGTACTAGAGGTGAACTCCGTATTTAGCCTAAATTTTCTAAAACCCATTTAACTGGACACTTAAAAATGAATGGATTTTATGGTATGCAAATAGATCCTCAATAAAGCTGTTTAAAAAAACCAGTGTTCTTTTATAAGGAATTGAATGATCCCACAGAAAAGACCAGATATACTGGCATTTTGATGCTTCCTCGAGTGTGACCAGTACCCTACCCAATAACTAAACCAAATCCTGCCAGTGTCAAGTTCTGCCCACATTTTCACTATTTCCAACAGGTTTTTAGTTTCCTCTCTCCACTTACCCTCTCTGATATGAACAGATAATCAAAAATTCACCAGGCATTTAAAGAAAGCCTCCAACATCAGAAGCCATGATAATACAAAAAAGGAGAAAAAAGGTTCCTGGATGAAACACATACAATAATGGGAATAGATATAAATTTCCTTAAAACTATTACATAATACTCAGAGATATTCAAGATGATAATACATCCAAAACATAAAGGCAAAATGCTACGTAAAAAGAACAATGACCAGAAAAATTAAAAAGGCCTTAGAAATTCAAAATGTGACTGCCAAAATATAAAATTCAAAGTAAATGGCCAGTTCTAGGAAGTACAAAAAAATAGGCAAAGAAATGAAAAATACGAGAAAAAAGAAAAGAAGCTATTAGGATCAATGCAGGAGATCTCCCATCCAACTAACGTGACTTCTAGGAAGAGAGAGAGAGAAAAATAGATGAAAAGGGATTATCAGAAATATAATTTTCCAGAGCTAAAGAAAAACACAATCTCTGTATTGAATGGGCTCACAAAGTGCCAACCTGAGAAAATGAATCAAACAAACAAGAAACTCCCCAATATTTAAAATACCATTTCGAAATCTCCAGCCCAAGAATAAAGATAAGATCTTGCAAGGTTCAAGAAGAAAAAACAGGTATTCTACAAAGAAGCTGGAATCAGACAGGTTATCAGTCTTCCCATCAGCAACACTAGACACTAGAACAACTAAAGTTCTGAAGGAAAACTACTTTCAATTTTGGCATGCTTGAAGGACTAAAGAATGAATAAGATCTATTTGAACAGGAAAATGAAGGTCTCTAAAAAGATTTTTTAAAAGAATTCATAATAACTCATTATATTAGACTTAGAAAATAAAAATAAATGATACTCTTTCTGCTTCTGCCCACAGATATTAAGTGCTAGAAGACTTTCCCTTCCACCATAAACAAGTAGAAAACTGGGCAAAATAAATAAAACAACTATTTCCTGAAATTGAACAAAAAGCAAAGCAGGACTGATCCCTGAGAAAAGGGAAATGAACAGGATGAGCCCTGCAATAGCCCCATCTTTCTGCCTGGAAAAATAGAGCTCAGTGATCTTAAAGTGAGAAGACATAGATCAGGGTTTGGGGATGCCAAGGCTACAAGAAATTACAGAACACAGAACCAAAGAGAAGGGAGCTAATCACACACATAGAAGATCCTGAAATCTGCAAATGGGTCTCCTTTAGTCTGGCTGAGTACCATTTTGCACATGCAAAAGGTGAAAGGTGAAAATCCAAAAGCTAAACAAATACTGTGGGAAAACGAATAATTATCAAGAAACTTGAAGCCAAACAATTCCCAGCATTTACACAAGGCAGGTAATCATGTGATTTCCACCATAAAAGTGGAAAAACTGTGCTGAACATATGGGGCACTCAGTAAAGATTCCATCAAAAACAAGCCTTGCAAGATGGGTTAAACAATCCACAGAATACAGACTACTCTAGATGCACTATAACAAAAATTAAAAGCAAGTGAAGGGGTTCAGAATTGGCCTCCCCAAGATGTGCCACTTTGACAATGTGGAATATTTTGAGCTAAAGGCAATCGAGAGTCTATTGGCTGAAGAGATACTTTTACCTCTCCCTTAAAGAATTTAAATTGGGCGCTTTGCCTATAATAAGAGTTATTACCAGAAATAAATTTTTATGACCTATCTGTATGGCAGAGCAAAAATCTCTAATTACTGAACATCTGCTCTTCTCATCATCCTGTGAATTACCCTCCTCCCCTCTGAGGCCAGAGGCCCCATTCCATTCCTTAGCTCAAGATGGTATATATACTTCATTTTACCTTTTTCTCTCTGAACCTAAGTATGTGGGGTCTCTGACTCTCTCATGTATGTGGGGTTTCCATACAAATGCAATTAATTTTGATTTTCTCCCATTAATCTGTCTCATGTCAATTTAATCCTTAGACCAGCCAGAAGAACCAAGAAAAGCAGAAGAAAATTTCTTCCTCCCCTACACAAGCTTCAAAGGGATAAAACTGATCTGTAATTTAAATATTTGGTAGAATAAAATAAAACACTCTTTAAAAGAAGACCACAAAATCCAATGTAAAATTCACAATTCTGGCATCCAATAAAAAATTACTAGTCATGAGAAGAAATCAGGAAAATGTAGACCATAATCAGGGGAAAAACAATCAATCAATAGAAACAGACCCAACAATGACAGATTATGAACTACCAAACAAGGATGTTAAGACAGCTATTATGAATATTATGAATAAATACAAGGATATAAAGGAAAAGTTGACAAGAGAAATAGAGATTATTTTAAAAATAACTGAGTGGAACTTGCAGAGATGAAAAATACAAAATCTGAAATAAAATTATCATTAGGTGAGATCAGCAACATGTTAGACACTGCAGAGGAAAAGATCAGTAAACGAGAAAACAGCAACAGAAACAATCCAAATTTTAAAAGGGAGATTTAAAAAAAAAAAACACTGAAAATAAAGGAACAAAGCCTCAGTGCCCTGTGGGAAAATACAAAGCAGTCTAATATATGTGTAGTTAAATTCCCAGAAAGAGAAGAAGAGTGGGAAAACTGAAAAAAAGTGTTTGAAGAACTGACAGCCAAAATTTTTCAAAAAGATGAAACATATAAATGCACAGATTCAGCAGGATCAAGGAATTCAAGTATGATAAACACAAAGAAAACCACACAAAGACACCCATAGCCAAATTATTTTTAAAAAAACAGAGATGAAGATGAAACCATTATGTTCAGAGGAGCAAAGACAAAATGATATCAGATATCTCACTGAAACTATGAAAGTATGTCACCAGAAGAAAATGAAGTGATATCTTTAAATTGTTGAAAGAAAAAAGCAAAAGTAGAATTTTATAATTGATAAAAACATCTTTGAAAAATAAAGGTGAAATGAAGACTTTTAAGAAAAACAAAAGTTCAAAGTACTCATCACCAGACCTCCACTACAAGAAAAGTTAAAGTTCTTTAGGCAGAAAGAAAATTATACCAGATGGAAACTTGTATCTACACAAAGGAATAAAGAGCGCTGGAAATGGTAATTATGTGGATAAATATAAAAAAGATTTTTCCTCATTATTTAATTTCTTTAAAAAATGACTGTTTAAAGCACAAATAATAGCAGGTACTGTGTGGTTCATAACACATGTCCAAGAAAAATGTATCACTATAATAGCAAGAAAGAAGAGGAGAAAATGGAGGCATGGTGTTATAAAGTTTTTACATTTATGTAAAGAGGCATACCAATTTTTAAGTGGACAGTTCAGAAGTGTCACATACATTCACATTTGTGCAACCAGTCTCCAGAAATCTTTTTGTCTTGCAAAAGTGAAAATGAAAAATGATTAAGATGGTAAATTTTATGTTATATATATTTTACCACAATTAAAAATTTTTAAAAAAGTATGTAACTGGCCTAAGAACATATAAACCAATGGAATTGTTTAGAAAGTCCAGAAATAAACCCTCACATATATGGTCAACTGATTTTCCACAAGGATGCTATGATCATTCAACGAGGAAAGGAAAGTCTTAAGAATGAACGGTCCTGGGAAAACTGGATATCCACATACAGAAGAATGAAATTGGACCCTTACCTTACATCATATACAAAAATTAACTCAAAATCCATTAAGTTTAGTCAAAGATCTAAACTTAAGAGCTAAAACTATAAAACTCTTAGAAGAAAACATTGGGGAAAATCTTCACGATGTTAGATTCGGCAACAATTTCATGAGTATGATCAAAGGCCAAAGAAATAAATGGCCAATAAGCACATGAAAAGGTGCTCAATATCATTAGTCATCAGGGAAATGCAAATCAAAACCACAATGACACACTACTTCACATCTACTAGGATGGCTATAATCAAAAAACCAGAAAATAAGATGTGTTGACAAGGATGTGGAGAAACTGGATCCCTCATGCACTGGTGGTGGGAAAGGAAACTGGAGCAGCCACTGTGGAAAACTGTTTGTCAGCTCTCAAAAAGTTAAACACATAACTACCATATGACCCAGCAATACAACTCCTAGGTATATATCCAAAGGAACTGAAAGCAGGGACTCGAACAGATATCTACAGACCAATCAATATTCACAGTAGCATTACTCATAATAGCCAAAACATGGAAACAGCCCAAGTGTCCACAGATTAATGAATAAACAAAATGTGGCATATATACACAGCAGAATACTATTCAGGCATAAAAAATAATGAAATTTTGATATACGCTACAACATGGATGGACCTTGAAAACATGCTTACTGAAATAAACCAGACACAGAAGGTATCTAGAATAGGCAAATTCACAGAGACAGAAAGCAGATTAGCAGAATAGCAATTACCAGGGGCTAGTGGAAGGAAAGAAGGGAGAGTTATTGTTTAATGGTTAAACAGTTTGTGTGAGAGATGATAGAAAAAAAAGTTTGGGGATAGAGAGTGGAGATGGGTACACCACTATTGTGTGAATGGAGTTAATGTCACTGAATTGTACACTCACAAATGTTTAAAATAATAAATAATGTTATGCATTTTTACAATAAAATAAAAAATAGAGAAAAAAATAGAACCAAAAGCTGATTCTTTAAAAATATTTTTAAATAGGGGCCACCCGGTGGCGCAGCAGTTTAATTCGCACTTGGCAGCCCGGAGTTCGCGAGTTCGGATCCCAGGCGCCCGCCAACGCACGTCAGCCATGCCGTGGCGGTGTCCCATATAAAGTGGAGGAAGATGGGCACAGATGTTAGCCCAGGGCCAGTCTTTCTCAGCAAAACGGGGAGGATTGGCAACAGATGTTAGCTCAAGGCTGGTCTTCCCCACAAAAAATATATATATATATTTTTAAATAGTCAAAATGGTCAAGAAAAAATATATAAATCAGCAAATAGTGAGTTAAGAATGAAAATAATCAACAATACAAAGGATATTTAATATCATAAAGGAACAAATATGAACAAGTATAGGCCAACACATTTTAAAACCTAGAAATAACAAAATGACAAAAGTCAGCACAAGAAGAAAGAGAAAGCTTAAATAGACCAATAAACATCAAAGAAATGAAAATATGTCAAATACCTGTCTCTAAAAAATTCCCCAGGTCTTGATAATTTTATTTGTGAGATCTAATAAGGTTTCAAGGAACACATTCTCAAATATTCTCACAAGCTCAGAAAGAGATTCAGAAATATGAGAGAAAGCTCACATACACGTGTGTATACCCATGTACCCACATGCATGTGTGCACAGGCACACACACACACAAACACACAGCTCAGCTCACCAATGGATGGGTCCTGGAGGACAAAGCTCTCCACTAATGACCAATCCTTATTTAGATGCTTCAGCACCTTGTACACATCCACTAATTTTCCCAAGTCTTCCTTATCTTCAGGGATTACAAGGTTCAGTGCATCTCTTTTCTCAGTCCAGCTATGGGATTTGTTGGCAGAAAAAAATAAGAAGACAAAAATAATTAAATCAAAATTAAGAGATTTAATTATAACAAATTTAAAAAGCAATTCTCAAATATTGTGACTTTACTATGTATCAGGCCCTAGAATAAGGAATTAAAAACATTATCTCCAGTAATCTTCCCAATTATTCCAAAAATCAACTATTAACACTCCCCACCCCACCCCAACTATTCAGATAAAACCAGCTCAGAGAGCTTAAGTCATACGACTTCCCAAAGTCATATAACTGGTAAATAATAGAGTCAGGATATAAGCCCAGGTAGGTGTAACCCCAAAACCAATGCTTTTAATCACTGAGCTATAACTGCCTCCAGATCAGCAAACATATCAGCAATATCTTGTTGAATAGGTTAGGAAAGAAGATAAGTACATCCACACACAGTCGGCAAGATACAATTTTTCTAAAGGACAACCCTGCAAGTCTGGAATCTAACAATTTCATTTCTATGACTTTACCTCCAGCAAGTGTACAAAGATGGAAGTATAACCAACATTGTTCACTGAAGCATTTTTTCAAATACTTAAAGTGTTCAACAAGACGGAATTTATTAAATTAATTATGATACCACTACATAACAGAATATGGCACCATTAAAATGATGATGAAATCCATACTTACTAACAAAAAGGCATCAGCTAGAAGCCATCTTATAAAATAGTAAATATTATGACCCAATTTTGCTTAAAACTTAATTTAACTAAATTTGGCTAAAAGAAATATATATTTTTGTGCCAGTGTACGTAAAAAAAAAAGTCTGTAAAGATACAGACATGGTTATCTCCATTGGGAAATTATGGGTGGGTTTTACTTGCTTCTTTATTCCTGCAACTGTCAGGTTGATTGTCAATACCGCTGTCACATTGGCAATCCCCTTCCAGCTTCCTATGAAAATAACTCTGTTCAGGTATCCACCCCCTTGCACACAGCGATTTGCTTCAAGGAAAGCTAGGGCCATCCACTGAGTAGTCTAAGGCTCTAAGCTTATCATGGTGGTCCTGTGACGCTTGTCAGTGATTTGTTTCAGCTTGACCAAATAATGCAATTTAGGCCAAGGAGACATAAGTTTACTGGGAGACACCAGAAAAGGTTTCTTCAGTATTATAAATAAAAGTAAGAAATGGCTCTTTAGCTGAATATTGTGCTGTGTCTAAATATGACACCTAAAACTATTCAAGACATCTTGGTTGAAGAGAGCTAATCTGAGAAGGAGATATGTTAGCAGCAACAGAAAGAGAAGGTGAAAAGAACCTGAGTTCATAACATTGTTGAGCCTCTCAATCAACCAACCCTAAAACTGCCTGACCTTGGGATTTCTTTTATATGTGGTATTACATTTTCTTCATTGTTTAAGCTATTACTTTCTGCCAAAAGCATCTCTAACTTAAAATACTTTTGTATAATCTTAATTTTGTTTACAATATGAATTATGATTTCTACATCTCTACTTACAACAGATAACTCAAATTTAACTGCTAAACTTTGCCCCAAACATGCTCCACCCACTCATTGCCTTCCTCATCTCAGTTGACAGCAACTCTATTCTTGCAACTCTAAGGCTAAAAACCTTAGGCTCATTCTCTTTCTCTCTTTCTGTCTCTCCCTCTCTACTCCATCATGAAATAACAATGGTTCTACCTTCAAAATTAAACTAGAATATGACAACTTCTCACCAACTCTGCCATCACCACCCTGATCCAAGCCACCATCTTCTCTTATTTAGATTTTTCCAATAGGTTTCCTAACAGGCCAACCTGCCTCTGCACTTGCTCCCCAAAAGCCTATTCTCAAAATAGCAGCCAGAGGGATCCTTTGAAAACAAAAGCGACCATGTTACTCCTCTGATCAAAATCCTCCAAAAGCTCCCAATTTCACTCAGCAAAAATTAGTCTACCATGGTTTACATTACAAGGTCTTACCTAATCTGGCTCCTCACTGCCCCTCTGACCTCATCTTCTACTACTCTCCCCCTTGCTCACTGTGTGCCTTCCTCATTCTGGCTTTCCATTTATTCCCTAAAGCCACCAGATATACTCCTCCTTTAGGATCTTTGCTGTAGATGTTCTTTATACCTAGAACATCCTTTCCTTGTATAGCCACCTGGCTATCTTCCTCACATGACTGTTTGGCTTAAATATCACTTCTTTGAAGAGGACTACACTGACCATCCTATTTAGCAGTACAAATAGCCCCTACTTCCAGCACTCCAGATCCCCTTTACTCTGTTCTACTTTTTCTTTTTTCCATGGCTCTTTACACTTTCTACAGTATTAAATAATTAACTTCTTATGTTTGTTGTTTTCTTGTCTCCTCTTGCTACATGAGGGCTAGAAATTTTTTTTTCTTTTTACTGCTGTAGCTTAGCTCCAAAAACCAGTGTCTGACACGTGGTAAGTACACACTAAATATTCCTTGAATGTTGAATGCACGAATAAATGCGGCAAGGGGTAATGAAACCATTGTCATTGTTCCAAAAATACCTCTCAATCAACCTTATCTGAGAAATAAGAAACTTAAGATAGCCAGAGAACTATCCACGTGTCTTAAAAAAATAGGTCAGGCAGCTGAGTATACAGTGCAGGAAGAGTGCTGTGAACTGGGCATCCAGGGTGTGATCAGAAGCCTAGGGAAACAACAGACAGACACACACAGCCTGCACTGGAGTCTGGTCCTCTGCAGCTAGCTGAAAAGGTGAGCATTCTTAGCAAAGTAACTGTCCCCTTCTCCACCAACCTCAGGAACCCTAGATTCATCACCTACCTATCCAGTTACCAGCCATGACAACAGGGGGAATACATGGAACAGTTGACAACGGGGAAAGTCCAAAATAGGACAGGGCAAAACGAGCAATTTCAAAGTAAGCATATGAAATGTCAAATCCACATTTTTTGAGCATGAACCACCAAAAGCTAGCCTAGTGGGACAGCTTCCTAAAGTCTTATCAAGTCCTTTGAGCACTTGAGATTTTAAACTGACAACTGAAAAAATAAATGAAAATGAAGGTTTCCAGGCAGAAGTTGTACAAAGACAATTTCAAAACAAAGACTACTGGGGAAAGACTGAAGAGATTAGATTGGCTAACACAGAGGGTGGGTGTAGGGAAACAATGGGATTTAAAGCTCCAAGTGGATAGGGACCACAAAGAGAAGGGACATAGCCTCCAATCTACCCTACCCATCAACTCTTCCCTCACTGCTGTCACTGGCAGAGACAAGAAGGGCTGAGGCCAGTCACAGCAAAATGCGGGAACCAAAGTAACAGTGGTTACTATCTTTTCTTGGCAGAATTAAATTTTGAATTAACATCTTTAACAATTATAGGTCTATTCATGTTTTCAGTTTTGATCTTTTATATTTTTCTAAGATATTATCCATTTCATTTAACTTTTCAAAATTATTGGCATACAGCTGTTCATAAAATCTTTTACTAATTTAAAATTTTTTCAATTGTGGTAAAATACATATAAAATTTACCATCTTAACCATTTTTAAGTGTACATATTATCACACATATCCACATTGTTGTGCAACCAACCTCCAGAACTTTTACATCTTGACAAACTGAAACTCTATACCCATTGAATGACAGCTTCCCATTTTCTCCTCTCCCCCCAGCCCCTAGCGACCACATTCTACTTTCTGTTTCTATGAATTTAACTACTCTAGACATCTCAAATACATGGAATCATACAGTATTAGTCTTTTTGTGACTGGCTTATTTCACTTAGCGTTGTCCCCAAAGTTCACCCACATTGTAGCACTTGTCAGAATTTTTTCCTTTTTAAGGCTGAATAATATTCCATTGTATGTATATACCACATTGTGTTTATCCATTCATCTGTCAATGGACATTTGGATTGCTTCCACCTTCTGACTATTGTGAATAATGCTGCTATGAATATAGCAGTACAAATAAATCTTCGAGACCCTGTCTCCAATTCTTTGGGGAATATATACCCAGAATTGGAAATGATGGATCATCTGGTAATTCTATTTTTAATTTTTGAGAACTGCCATACTCTTTTCCATAGCGGTTGTACCGTAAATGTCCCTCCAGGATAACCTAGACGCATCCCTCAAGATCTGATATATAAATATTTTTATTACATTTATTTCATTCTAAATATCTTCTAATTTCTATAATGATATCATTACTGATTCATTAGCTCTTTATATGTATACTAAAAACTTTTTAAACATGAACTTTTAAAAGTTACTTTTGTTATTTTCTAACTTCAAGAAACGGTGCTCAAAGAACATGGCCTGTTTGATATCTATTCTTGAAGTTTGTCTTATGACCTCGTGTGTGGGGAATTTTTTTTAATGTTCTATAAGCACTTGAAATGAGCATGCAGGGTTCTATATGTGTTCATCATACCAAACTTATTAATTGTGTTATTCAAATCATCTACAACTTTTAACGTCTTTTGATTTGCTTGATCTATCAAGGACTGTGTATGTATGTTAAAATATCCCAAAATATGTTAGTGCAGGGTGAATCTTCCTCAGGAAAAAAAAAAATCCCACAATAATTATGGCTTTATCAATTCTTCCCAGTAACTTTATGAATATTTTTTTTAGTATTTGTATGCTACATTATAATGCCCAAACAAGTTTAGTATCCATAATATCATTATTTGCCTTAAAGATCATTTTGTCTGATATAATTTCATGTTGGCTTTCTTTAATAATTGCCTGGTGTATATTTTACAATTATTTTACTTTCAACCTTTCTGTATTCTTGGGTTTTACTCTTTCTTAAAAATACAGCTAAAACTATTTACTGAATCTGAAAATATATCAGTTAAATGGCAGCTTCCCAGCACCTCCACTCTTGCTTTCCCTATTTTTCTTCTTTTTGCATAGCACTTGCTATATTTTAACATACTTATTTGGTGTATTGTACTGTCTTTTTCCCTCAGCTAGAATGTTAGTTCCATGAGGATGAGAGTTCTTGTCTATTTTGCTTGCTGATGTCCCAAGTGTTTACAACAGAGCCTCACATAAAGTATGCACTCTGTATTTGTTGAATATTAAGTGAATATTTCTCTTTTAATTGCTAAGTTTAGTGCATTTACATTTCTTGTGATTACTATTATATTCAGATCTATTTCTATAATCTTATTTTTAATGCGTATTTTAGTAGAGCACCTAAGGAACAAAAGATAAATTTCTGAAAAATTATGGCTTTTCCTTGCCAAGCAGTCTTCCAGGACACCTGTTCTCTCTTTAGCTGTGCCTAATCTGCTGTGAAACCACACCATTAAATCAAAAAATTCACTACAGGGAATGAAAAGACAGAAAAGGAACACTGAGATATAACACAGAGACAGTAACTGCAGAAAGCAACTCCCACTCCTACAGCCAGGGGAACAAGGGAAGAGGTGTGAGTAGGACCCTGGTTTAAATCTGGGGACCCTGCAGAGCTTATTATAACCTAGACCTCCGAAGAAGATGATGCTGTCTATTTCTGGAGCTGGAGAGGGGGGCACCAAGGGTCTAGGACTCAAGCCTTTGAGGAAACAGCATTGACGATGGAATTGCTATCTATGAAGGGACACAGTAAGGCTGCTTTTAGGAGACTGGGGACAAACTGGAAACTGGAAACAGCTACCAATGCTGAAACTTAGAACTACTGATGGATTGACATTCCCAGGAACAAAAAGCAAAACAGGAGCACAGGTCATTTCTTCTTCCTGGGGCATTTTAGTCTACTGCTAGTACCCTCCAGTTGGCAGAATCTGACAGGAAGCCAACTGATAAAAGAGAAATGTAGTTTGCCAAGTCCTATCTCCAGCATCAAAGCAGAATATAGAAGGGTAAGTTTAGATGCAAGATGTCTCCTGAATAGCTTAATAATCAGTACATGTTGTTTAACCCATCCAGTGAGTTTTCAGTTTCAAGAACTGTTTATAACTTTTAAAAAATATATTTGATTCTTTTCAAATCTGCCTGGCCTTTTTGATAGAATTGTATTGCTTTCTTGTGTTCTCTATTTCATCTTTTAAGTGTTTAATTATTTTAAATATATTTGTCTTACAAGCCTCTATTCTACTATCTGAAGTTCTTAGGGTCTAATTTTAATTTTGCTTTCTATTGTTTCTATTGACACTTAAAGTGAATTGTTTTTGGAATTTAGAATTGTGAACTCATGTTCAGCAGGGCCTGTGTGGCCTGGATTTAAAGTGTGTCCCTTCAGAGAAGATTTGCATTTACTTCTGCTAGGTATCTTAGAGGACCATATTCATGTTAATTTCTATGTTTGGAGAATGAGAGAAGGGCAAGGTCCTAAGCAGACTGTAGGAATAACAGATTACCTTTACCTTTTTATCATAGAGAGTTTGGCTTCATCCAAAAGGATATACTCTTTCAGAGCCTGGACCAGTTGTTTTTCCACAGAAATCAAGCTAGCCATGTGCCCTACAAGAGGACAGAAGAAAGGGCCAGTCAGAACTGGACAGGGGACTTCCCAGCTTTCTTCACTGGGACAAAAGCTCCAATGAAAGGCAGGTCCCCTGAGCTAGGAGACAGTCAGCTCTTTCAGGATCACAGGGTCTTGGAGCTTAAGGAAATCTGATGGTCACACTGTTCTAGCCTTTGGTTTCAAGAAAAGAAAGATAGGAACTCCCACAGGGAAGTTCAAGACTTTGACCCATACAGTGAACTCTGTCATCAGAGAGGGTCTTTTATCTCATCCTTTCACCCTGTGGGTAATCTTGTCACGTGAGACATGAAAAACATGGTAGATAAAACCACTTCAACATACAGGAATGAACTCTGAAGTTTCAGGTGAGGAAAAAAAGAGCCGATAGGACTTTCAAGCCATAGAATGTACTCCACCCACAATCACTGACATTCCACAAGAAATGTTTGAATATTTCTAAAGATCCTGTGAATATCTACACTTCACAAAAAGGATACACATCACAAACACCTGTTTCCAGAAAAAAACCTTTGGGCTGTTGAGGTCCAGTCCCTTAAGGGTCTCCAAAAGGAAAAGTATTAATGTCTGGAAACTCCTTTCTCACTGTCCCCTAGTTATAGGTGAAAACAAGTGGATGAGAAGTCTCCACCCTGATAGAGAACAAGTGGGCTATACGCGACATTGAGAACTAAGGGTAATTTGTGGAGAATACAACCCTCCCTGGTCCATACCAGTAGATGTGAAGATCTCAGCCCATGTGCAGCCGAGGAAACCGATCCAGGCCAGTATGGACATTTGGAGTTTCATGATTCCAGACATCAGCATCTACAAGGCATTTAGTAACATTCATTAGACTACTATGGTTAGAAAAAAGGGTGACTAATATGAGGAGGCTAATACAAATGCACGCACATGTGCAAACACACACAATACAAACCAAAGTAATTGACTTACACCATAAAAGCTTAGAGGAACCTATTTGATGATATGCTCTTCAGGAAACCAAGCATAGAGGGGAGCAACCACTTGGGAAGTAACCAGATATAGTTCAAGGAGCATTTTAATGCCAGATGGCCAACACGAGCTGGCTGCTAGGAATCATAAGTTAAGCACGCTATGAATTTTGAAACTAAACAGTTCAGTCTAGAAATGAAGTTATAAAAGCTGAGTACACAATTCATACAAAGTCAAGTCCAACAGTTTACTAGTCAAAAGTCTACGGGCATCAAAAACGGCATAGTTCAACAGGAAAAATAAGCTAGAACAGACAAGGCATAATTCTAGATTTCATAGACTACTCAGCTGTCTCTATTTAAATTTGGTCCCCAAGGTCAAAGGGCAAGGAGCATGTCCTGGAACAAAAAAGCTGTACATTTAGACTTGGGAAACACAGAACAATCATTCACTTTTCACAGGACAAATTTCTTCATCAGTAAAATGATATATCTGGATATCATGATCTTAAGGCCACCTCTAGCTCCAAACAGGGTCTATGATATTTATCAAATCCAGCCTCAAAGAAGAAATATAATATAGGTATATATTGTGGTAACTCTGAAGTAAGATAGTTTTTCCATTTACTAGCTGTGATACCTTGGACAAATTAATTTACCTTTCTAAGTTCTATTTTTTTACTCTGTAATGTGGTTAATGTAATGAGAGTTAAATAATAGACATTAATTATAATAGATAATATAATAATAATAGATATAATACGTCTGGCACATAGCCATCACCCCATTAAAGATAACTACAGCCATTATTGTTTCATAATGTAAAACATATAAAGTGTCTGCCTTTTTTATGTTGCTATGTTTGCCCAAATTCTGTCCTTAGTCTTCTTCTCCCTCTCTATCCTTTTAATAATAATAGTAGCTAACATTTATTGATGTTGGTTATTAGCTAATATTGGTTATTAGCACTAAGTAACTAAGCAGATAATCCCCAAATTAGTATTCTAGTGTTTTGGACTAACATTTTAAAACAAGGCTGCGGCCAGGAGGGTGTTAGAACCAGCCAATGGAATTTGTGTCCATATGGGTTGGGTCCCAATGGTCAAAGCTGCGGTGACAATTTAAAGGGTCAATATACAGCAGAGCTCCTGCTAAGCAGAACTCTAAGGAGAATCCTACAACATTTTGATGGCATAGGCTCAAACACCAATGATACACATCCTTCCTATGGCAGAAGACTTCTCTATACCTGCTTAGCCTTGTTCCCATCCTCTGGAGGGGAGCTAACATTATTGAGTGATTACCAGTGTTTGAAATTGGGTCTGGGAAGAGATAATTACCTCACCAAGGTAACACAGAGTAGAGTTGAGAATATAGGGCATAGGTCAAATGTTTTAAAAGTCTACTATTTACTGAGCACTTTGTACCCGGTATCAGAATATATGCTTTATAAATATTATTTTATTTAATCCCCACCTCAGTAATTGGCACACCATTCAACCTGTTCAACCAAAAAGCCATGGAGTCATCTTTGACTTCTCTTTTCCTTTCATAACACACATGCAATCCATTACCATATCCTGACATCTCTATCTTCAAAATATATACCAAATGCAATCATTTCTCATTACTTTCACCAGAACCATTCTCATCCTGAAGTCCTTGCCCCAGCCTGCAAGGTCCTCCATGCTCTGGTTTCTGGCTACTTCATCTACGAAACCTCCCCACCCTTGCTGGTCCACTCCAGCCACACTGGCTTGACCTTTACCATTCCTCAAACACCAACTATTCTCCATCCCCAGGTAATTCATATTTATTATTCCCTCTGCTTGAAATGCTCTTCTTCTTTATTGCATTCAGGACTCTACTCAAAAGTCACCTACTAAGAGGAGGCTTCCCCGATCTCTTCCTATAAAATAGCAGACTCCATCACTCTCTATCTCCTTAGGCTGCTTTATTTTTCTTCAGAAAAAGCTAATCAGAAATAACCGCTCCTCCTGTCTTTCGTAAAACTCTAAGTGAGATTATGCTCAGAGCTTTTAATGAGAACAAGAGAAGAGTAACTTCTGAAAACAGAGAAAAAGGTCAGTAGAGGGAGGAAAAAGACAAAAGTCTAGTTAAGAGAACCGAGTTAATACACTCACAGGCAGCATCGCTAAGAAGGAATTAGATCTCAGAATTGACAGTTCTGTGGTACACCAAAAAGAGTACCAGGATTTCCCACCTCCACAGATTCCTGAACCCCAATGTGGCACAGAAGCAGCAAACTGTCATATTTTAAGGAAACACTCTGGATAGGGACAAATATCCACATATTATCAGCAAGGACCATGACAAAGTCAAAGTTAGAAACCTTCCTTCTATTTTCTGGGGACCTTGTTAACCTCCTATACTTTGGTGGGGACTCTGCAGAGGACTGAGCCCCAATAATGACTGACAGTAAGTTTCTCGCCCAGCAGGAAAGAGGCTCTAAGTCACATTTAATTTGAACTAATACAAATTTTAAAAATATGCTATTTCTTGCTTACTAGGCTTTAGATTCAGACTTAATACACATAAACTGAATCAAGTTTCTTCTCTTTTTCAAATATTTCAAACATTTTGAATAAAATACGAACTTCTGACCACAGTCTTCAAGACTACATAGTCTTGCCCTTTTTTAGCACTCTACCTTATCTGTCCCCATGTTCCCCTTGCTCCCTCTGTACCAACCAGCCTTTTTTTTTCAGTTCTTCAAAAATGTCAAGCTCTCAGGGCCAGCCCGGTGGCATAGTGGTTAAGTTTGCACGCTCTGCTTCGGTGACCTGGGGTTCACAGGTGCAGATCCCAGGCGCAGACCTACGCACCGCTTATCAGGCCATGCTGTGGCAGGTGTCCCACAAATAAAGTAGAGGAAGATGGGCACAAATGTTAGCCCAGGGCCAATCTTCCTCAGCAAAAAGAGGATTGGCAACAGATGTTAGCTCAGGGATAATCTTCCTCACCAAAAAAAAAAAATCTAGCTCTCTTACAACTCAGAGTCTGCCCCCCCCTACTATGATGCTATTTCCCCTCCTCTCTTGACACTCTGATTCCATCTAATCTTTAGGATCCAATCTATATGTCACCTTCACAAAGAGGCCTTCCCTGGACATCCTACCTGAAATCCTCCTGCCCCAAGATTCTCCATCACTGTACCTCCAAGATTTCTCTTAGCAAAAGGCAGAATTTTTCAGTTTGAATAAGTAAAACAAGATCCAAATACATACTACATACAAAAACACACTGTAGTTCAAATAATCTAAGAAAATTTTGAAAGTAAAAGGAAGGTAAAAGAAGGTCAATATATATAAATGTAAATGTAAAAAGGGTCAATATATCAGAAAGATACAACACTTATAAATGTATATACACTTAATGACAGCCCCAAAATACATGAAACAACAACTGACAGAACTGAAAGAAAAAAAATCAATCATTCAACAATAGCTGGATTTTTGAATACCTCATTCTTAATAACTAATAAAACTATACCGAAAACCAGCAAGAATAGAGATTTGAACAATATTATTGAAGAGTGGCAGAATACGGCTCTCCAAAATATGCCACTGTGGCCTAAGGATTATTTTCAGCTAAAGACACTTGAAAAACAGCAGGTGCAAGAAGGGCACTCTTACCTCCTCTTTTCTTCCTGAAAGCAGGATATAAAACTCCTCTGTGAAAGATGCCCTCCCTATACCAGGAGGAAAGAAACATTCTTAACATCGGAGATTAGGAGTAGAGGAGAGAAATATGTACAAACAGACCTTGTTAAAATAACTCTTATCTTCCTTTAGTCTCCCCATACATTTTAGTTACTTTTCCACAATTGGTACTCTTTGTTCAAGCAAGTATACAAGCACTTGGGCCTATCTACTTTTTGGGTCTTCATTTCCCTATGGGGGCTCTCATGTACATGTTATACTCTGTATGCTTTTCTCCTATTAATCTGTCTTGTACCAATTTAATTCTCAGGCCCAGCCAGAGACCCTAAAAGGGCAGAGGTAAAGTTTTGTTTCTCTACACTATCAACCAACTTGACTTGACATCTATAGAATAATCCACCAAACAACAGCAGAATACAAATTCCTTTCAAGTTCACACAAGGCATTCTCTGGGATAGACCATATGGTAGGTCATAAAATAAGTCTCAATAAATTTAAAAAGATTTAAATCATACAAAGTATGCTCTCCAATCACATGGAATTAAATTAAAAATTAAAATATATAGTAGTCCCCCTTATTCGTGGTTCTGCTTTCCACAGTTTCAGTAACCCACGGTCAACAGTGGTCTGAAAATATTAAATGAAAAACTCCAGAAATGAACAATTCATAAGTTTTAAATTGCACACCATTCTGAGTAGCATGATGAAATCTTGCCACCATCCCACCCCGGATATGAATCATCCCTTTGTCCAGCGCATCCATGCTGTATGCATTACCTACCTGTTAGTCACTTAGTAGCCGTCTCAGTTATCAGATCAACTGTTGTGGTATTGCAGTGCTTGTGTTCAAGTAACACTTATTTTACTTAATAACGGCCCCAAAGCACAAGAGTAGTGATGCTGGCAATTTGGACAAGCCAAAAAGAAGGTGTAAGTGCTTCCTTTAAGCAAAAAGGTGAAAGTTCTCACTTAATAAGGAAAGAAAAAAAATTGTATGCTGAGGTTGCTAAGATCTATGGTAACTTTTATTACAGTATATTATAATTGTTCTATTTTATTATTAGCTATTGCTGTTAATCTCTTACTGTGCTTAATTTATAAATTAAACTTTATCTAGGTATGTATGTATGGGAAAAAACATAGTATATATAGTGTTTGGTACTATCCAGTTTCAGGCATCCACTGGAGGTCTTGGAACACATCCCCTGCAGATAAGGGGTACTACTATAGCACAAAATCCTGGACATCTTCACATATTTGGAAACTGAACAACATACTTCTAAATAACCCATAGGTCAAAGAAAAATTTGCAATGGAAATTATAAAATATTTTAAACTTAATAAAAACAAAACTACAATATATCAAAATTTATGGGATGTAGCTTAAAGCAATACTTAGAAGGAAATGTAAAGCTTTAAATGCCTACATTAGAAAAGAAACGCCTCAAATCAATAACCTAAGCTTCCACCTTAAGAAACTAAAAAAAGAAGGGGAAATTAAACTAATCACAGTAAGCAGAAGAAATGAAATAATAAGGATAAGGGCAGAAATGAAACAGAAAAACAATAGATAAAATAAAGGAAGCCAAAGGCAAATGTTTAGTTAGACTGACCAAGAAAAGAGAGAAGATTTCAAAAAACAAATAAAGGAATGAAAGAGAGAACAGCACTATTAACCTTACAGAAATTTAGGGGACGATAAGGGAATATTATAAATATCTTTATGCCGACAAAGCAGATCACTTAGATGAAATGGAAAAAATTCCTAAAAAGGTACAATTACCTAAACGAACTCAAGAAGGTATAGAAAACTTAAATAGAGCTATAACAACTAAAGAAATTGAATTAGTAATTTAAAATATCCCCACAAAGAAAATTCCAGACCCAGATGGTGAATTCTATCAAATATATAACTAAAAAACAGTACCAGTCTTTCACAAACCCCTTCAGAAAATAGAAACGAGAACATGTCCCAGCTAAATCTATAAGGCCAGTATTAACCAATATCAAGGCCAGAGACATCATACGAAAAGAAAACTACAGAAACCTCATAAAAATCCTTAACTATTAGCAAACCACATCCAGCAATATGTAAAAAGGTTCATACATCATGACTAAGTGAGATTTACCCCAGAATATAAGGTTGGTTTAACATCCAATTAACGTAAGTCACTATCTAGAATAAAGGAAAAAAACATGATCACCTCAATAGATGCAGAAAAAGTACTTGACAAAATTCAATACTCATGCATGACAGAAAAAAAAAAAAAAACCTCAACAAACTAGAAATAGAAGAGAACTTCCTCAACCTGATAAAGGACACGTATGAACATCTCACAGCCAACATCATATTTAATGGTGAAAGACAGAATGTTTTCCTGCTAAGAACAGGAACAAGGTAAGGATGCCTACTCCTGCCACTTCTGTTCAACACTGTACTGAAGTTCTAGCCAGAGCAGTAAGATATTTTTTAAAAATTAGAAAGGAAGTCACAAAACTGTCATACACAGACTACAGGTAGAAAATCCAAGGAATTCACAAGAAAACTACTAGAACTAATAAAGTTTAGCTAGGTCACAGGAATGGGATCAATATACAAAAATCAACTGCATTTATTTACACTAACAAACACTACAAAAATGAAACTAAGAAAACAATTCCATTAAAGATAGCAAAAAGAATACAAAGAAACAAATTTAACAAAAGTGTAAGACTTGTACATTGAAAACTACAAAGTACTGCTGAGAGAAATTTTAAAAGCTCTAAATAAACGGAAAAACGTTCCGTATCTGTGGACTGGAAGACTTAATATTAAATTGGCAATACTCCCCAAATTGATTCACAGATTCAGTGCAATCCCTATCAAAATCTCAGCTGGCATTTTTGCAGAAATTGACAAGCTGATTCTAAAATTCATACGGAAATGCAAGGGACCCAGAATAGTCATAAAAATGTTTTTAAAAGAACAAAGCTGAAGGACTTACATTACCTGAAGGACCAGGGAAGTCTTCCCTAAAGGACATCTATGATTAGTCCACTAAAACAAATGGGCAGGCCACTTATTTCTCTATTAGTAACTTGAGGCCAGGCCCATGACTCCATCCTCACCCCTCCCACTCCCAAGAAATACTTCAGGAAGAACGTCTGACCAGGGGGCTGCCTCTTTGAGGAGATGCTGTAATTTCATCCAGAACTCTACAGTCCTTATAACTCTCTCCTGTGAGCTGACCAATTAGGAAAACTAAATAACCTGCTTAGTCCTTTTGTTCACAAATCCTTTCAATTGTTCTATCTAAACAATAGGCTATTTTCTGTAACAACAAAGTTATGGAATTGATATATTATCCAATTTTTATAGCTAAGGAAATTAATGCACAGTGTCATTAAGTTAGCTTGCCCTAGGTCACACAGTAAGTGGTGAAGTCAGGTATTTTATTGTGTAACCAGGATACAAAGAGCTTATAAAGTGAATAATCATGTTCTAAGTATCAACCAGCACTGATAAAACATTCAACAAACTCTAAGGTAGATAAGACAAGTATTTTCCTACTGGATGGAAGAAATCAATGCTCTAAATATTTGAGTGATATGTCCAAGTATAGACATTTGCTGAAAATTTACTGGTATAGTCACGATATACAATGATATATTCAAAACTGGAATACAACGTAAGACAACGGAAAAGATTTAATTAATTTTTACAAAGACTACGATTTGTAGAAGTATTTTTCTTTTTTCTTTTCAGATTTTCTTGAACTGATTATAAACCTTGGAACTGAGGAACGAAACCCACTTAAAGAGCAGTTTCTCAGCGTTATTCTGCTGCTGCTGAATGATCTTAGGAAGAAAGCTGGGTATTTCTCTTTCAAAAAAAACCGAAAAATCACCATTAAGAGAGAGAAAAGGCAAGCCACTAAAGCAGGAAAATATCTTTGCAACATATACAACGAATAAAAAGCTTGCATTCAGAATATATAAAGTATTGCTACAAATGAGTAAAAAAAAGAACTCAGAAAAATGGGCTAGAGACTCAAAAAGAACTCATAAAAGAAGATATCCAAATGGCCAATAAATATATGAAAGACGTTCAATATGATTCAAAATCAGAGAAACGTGAAATATAACTACGAGATACAACTACACACTACCAGAAAGTCTGAAATTTAAAAGTCTGACAAATACAAAATATTGGTAAGGATGTAGTGCAATAGGAACTCACACGCAGTTGCTGAGAGTGAAAATACAACGCTTTTAAGAAAGTGCCATAATCCAGTAAATTTCAATGACCCAGAAATTCCATTCCCACATATGAACCGAATAAAAATATGTGTACAGGAATATTCACACCAGAGTTCACTAAAACCCCAAAGTGGAAGAAGCTCAAATGTCCCTCAACAGTAGAAGTATCCCTAAACATACTATAAACTACAGTATGCCACAGAGTATTTAAAAGAAATAAACTACAGATACACAAAAATAACATGGGTATATCTTAAAAACATAACACTGAGTAAAATAAACTAGACAAAAAAGAATACATACTGTACGAATTCATGCACATAAACTTTTAAAAAGGTAAAATTAAAAGTATATTGCTAAATTATAAAATTGAATTATCTTACAAGACCACTAAACTTAAATATTTAGTTATATATACTAAGAACAGAAAAATCTTCAAGACATATAATTAGCAAAAGTAAACTGTAGAACAATGTATGTAATATGATTCTATTTATGTCAAACATAATCTGTTTGCATGATACATACCTAAGGCATTATTCAATAATACTTACTGCAATAACGGAAGTGTTTTAGAACCTACCGTTCAATTCAGTAGCCACATGTGGCTGTTGAACACTTAAAATGTAGTTAATACAACTGAGGAACTGAATTTTTAATTTAATTTGAACTAATTTCAATTTAAACAGCCTCATGTGGCTAGTGTCTACAATATTGGACACTGAAGTTATAGATAAATATATAGTGATTATCTCTAGAGCAGGGTTTCTCAACCTCAGCACCATTGACATTTGGGACCTGATAATTCTTTGTTGTGGGGGCCTCTCCTGTGCACTGTAGATGTTTAGCAGCATCCCTAGCCTCTACCCTCTCAGTCATAACACTCAAAGTTATCTTCAGACCTTGCCAAATGTTCCCTGGAGGGCAAATCATGACCCATTGAGAACCACTGCTCTAGAGATAGGAGGAAAATGGGGGGAAGGGACATTGTAATATTTGGCTCTATTTCTGTTTTGCCTAAATTGTTTAAAGGGAACATGTACATACATGTTCTTTATGTAATTAATAATTCAAAAAGTAAGCCTATTTTCTCATGGGTAAAATGGGAAGTATATACTTAAACTCCAAGGTTGCAGTAAATATTAAAAGCAAAAGAGAAACAAATCATCAATTTCCTGGTATAGTGAAAAAAAACCAAAGGAAGTTAGAAAAAAAGTTCATTTGAATAGTTATTATTCAATGGAGAGAGAAGATGGAATCTGGGATGACATCCAAGTTTGTGTCTAGGAGAAATGATGTTATTTTCGCCATTCACAAAGATAGGTAAAACAGAAATAGGAACAATTTAAGGGAACTATAATGAGCCTGGTATGGGATATATTAAGATGGAAGAACTTGTAGGCCATTTAAGTGGAGCTGGAGCTGCTAGCTGGAAAGTGATAAAAGCTAGAATTAAAGACTCAAGAGTAATCAATACATATGTACTACTTGGAAATCAAGAGCCTTCAGGGAAAGCAAAGAACCTCTAAAGGCTACAAAGAACCTCTAAGCCACAACTGAGGATTGAGAAAGGAGGCTCAGGGGACACAGTTGAAAAGTTGTAGTCAAAGAGATAGAAGAAAAACCAGAAGAGAGTTGGGTCATGGGAGCCAAAAGAAGGGTTTAAAGATAGAGTGGCTCATGGGGCCGCCCGGTGGCGCAGCGGTTTAGTTCGCGCTTGGCAGCCTGGGGTTCGCGGGTTCGGATCCCGGGCGCCCGCCGACGAACTGCCTGTCAGCCATGCCGTGGCGGCGTCCCATATAAAGTGGAGGAAGATGGGCACGGATGTTAGCCCAGGGCCAGTCTTCCTCAGCAAAAAGGGGAGGATCGGCAACGGATGTTAGCTCAGGGCTGGTCTTCTCCACAAAAAAAAAAAAAAAAAAAAAAAGATAGAGTGGCTCATGTCTTCTTAGATCTCATCTCTATTAAAAAAAAAAAAAAAAAAAGCAGCCTATTGGCACAAGAACAAAAGAGATGAAATAGATTTAATTGAGGAGAGAGTGGGGTCAACTTCAAAGCAGCACTCACTGACCATCAACAGAATACCTTTGGAACTGAGAAACAACTGGCCCTACAAATCATCAAAGAAGGCAGGTTTTGCTAGAAGAAAATCCCTGAGGGGCTGGCCCAGTGGCCTAGTGGTTAAGTTCGGCATGCTCCGCTTCTGCAGCCCAGGTTCTGTTCCTGGGCGAGGACCTACACCACTCATTAGTGGCCACGCTGTGGCGGTGACCCACATACAAAATAGATGAAGACTGGCAACAGATGTTAGCTCATGGTGAATATTCCTCAAGCAAAAAGAGGAAGACTGGTGACAGATTTTAGCTCAGGGCGAATCTTCCTCAGCAAAAAAAAAAAAAAAAAAAAAAAACACCTGAAATCTCATGCCTCTCTCATTCCTGCCTCCTCACTCAGGGCTCCTACAAGGCACTAGGCCTCAGAACCTCAGCTGTACTCTGGTCCTCAGAAGGAGAGAAGCAGGCTACACTCTCACTAGCAAGCACTTTTTAAAAGGTCTGGAGCAGAGTCTGGTCTCTCACTAGGCTAAAGTAGATCCCATCTGGACTGTGAAACACACAATTCACACAGTTAATCAGAAACTCTCTTCCTTGGGTTCCAGACTTTTCATTCTTGATGTTACTTCTAAAGACCAAGTTTCCATAAATAAGTCTGATGGATTAATCTGGATTAATAATCCATGGAGGCTGGAATATAATGTATTCTCATTATAACATTCTAAATCTGATATGTATTTATGAAAACACACTTTTTCATTTTATCATTTCAGGAAATCCTAACCCAAGATCTGAGTTCTGGAACTAGAGCAGGTTCAATATAGCTGGGAGGCTCTGAAACTATATGCAATAATTAGTGTGCACCTTTTTAGGAAGAAAGTCCTTGATTTTCATAAGATTCTCAAGAGGGTCTGTCACCCCAAAAGTTAACAGTCACTGTAACTGTATTTTTTTTTCTACCTCAGGCCCTATTTATGATCATCCATTGAATAATTTGCAAGATCCATTCTAGACTTATGTGTGAAGTCCAGGTAAATACGTCCACTAGGAAGTTGGATGTAAGAGTGTAGAATAGAACTCAAGAGAAAGATTTGAGTACAAAAACACAGTTTAATAAATCATAAACATATAAATATGGTTGTTAAAGCAGTAGGAATGGATAAGATCCTTCCTCCTACAGTATAGTATTGTGAAAAGGAAACAGGAACTAGACTAGTGAACATATACAAGAGAAAGGGGGGCCAAAGAGGAGGAGCCAGAAAGGGAGGCTAGGAGAGGAAGGAAAACCAAGAATCATGAAGAGCTTCGCTGAAAGAAAAAAAGTCAAAAGCGTCTACTGAGTTTGGCCACTAGGAGGACCCTGAACACTTTACCAGATGACTTCGGGGAATTAGTTGGGGTAGACATTGTCAAAAAATGAAGAACGGGAGGTGAGAGGACAGTAAATACAGCATGTAGTTTTAAGCAGCTTGCGGATGAAATCAAGAAGACAGACAAGACAGCTGTGAGTCCATGAGGAACAAGAGGGGTTTTGGTTATTACTTTAGTGAGGTTTTGTTGGCTGCAAATTCGTGCCCTAAAGGAAAGAAAGAGACTGACTTTTCAGAAAAGAGAGTAAGAAAGACTTCCTGGGGGCTTGCTAATTCTCCACATTATAAAAGCCCTTGCAGAAAAACACTGAAAAGTTCCTTTAGAATACAAAACTTTGGGTTTGCCAAATAACCGATGGCCTTTTTCTACCACTTAACTTCTCATAACCCCTACATGCTTTACAAAAAAAATATATTTCCCCCAAGTTTAGAAAAATAAAGAACCTTCACAAAAGTTCAATGAACCTTTTCAAAGTAGTCTCGGCCTTGGAAATGAAGCCCAACACTTCAATGGGCATTCCCAAACCCCTCCCTCGGGGCACACTGTCCCCTCCACCTGCCTGCGAGCGCCCCCCCTCCCAGGCACAGAGCCCCACAGGCCCCACGCAGCCTTGCCAAGCTAGCCCTGAGGGGCTGCTCCGACCCGACAGGCCTGAACAAAGGGGTTGGCCAGAAGCTCTAAGCCAGAGCGGCTACAGCTACAGCTACAGCTCGGTCAGCCACACCCGTCCGGCCCGCAGCCCCAACCACTCCCACAACCTCACCTGCGGGAACACGTGCTACAGGCTCAGAGCCCTTCCAGAAACCTCCGGCCCGGCCTCTCCCGGAAGCTCCCACAGCAGGCTCCGCCCCCCAGGCCGTCCACAGGCCCCGCCCCTTCCCGAGGCTTCCGCCAGTTCCCCAGGTGGATACTGAGCTCCCGCCTGAAGGCACTAGTTCAGTGACTTTTGAGGTAGAAACTGCGTACAGCCAGTCAAACGCCATTTCAGGCGCTAGGGATGGAGAAGTGGAAGAACAAAACTCCTTCCCTCAAGGAGCTTCTATTCCAGTTGGGGGATACAGACCATAAACTAATGCACAAGTATATCACCTAACTGGTAAGTGCTGTAAAGAAAAACAAAGCACGTAAGGCGGAGAGAAATGAGGATGCAGATCGTCGATGGTAGTCATGAAGGGACTGAAGTCTGAGAAGGTGGTATTTGATCAGTCTGAAGGGAATGAGGGCAGAAACTGTGACTACCTGGAGGAAGAACATTCCAGGCAGAGGGACTAGCACAAAGGTCTTGAGGAGACAAGTGTGGATGGAGTGGAGGCAGCGTGGAGGGTGGTGGGACCGGGAAGGTGCTCCCTTCAGCTTTCCCCAACAGCCCGCCCTTCGTAGGGAGGACGTGGGGGTCTCCCAGATGTGGTGAGGATTAGACGTGCCCACAGACCGCTCTGCGTGAGGCGGAAGCCACGTGACTGCCCGCCTGTGAGCCCCAAGTCACCACTGCTTGACTGTCGGCCGGAGTGACGACGGCGTTCGGTGGAACAGTAAAATTGGACCAAGACGCAGGCAGCTTCCTCAACCATATAAGATAGTTATGTTTAGGGTTGCTAGATAATATGCAGGATGCCCAGTTAAATTTGAAGTTCGAGTAAGCAACAAATAAATTTTTAGTATATCTTATGCAAAATTATTCGTTGTTTATCTGAAATGAAAGTTTAACTGGGTGTCCTGTATTTTTGTTTGCTAAATCTGGCAACCGTAATGTTAGAGTTTAGATGCCAAGTTTGGAAACTTAAGAACAGTGCTGTGCCAAAACATATCGGAGCCTGAAGCAAAAGGAAATGTGTGTCCCTCATACACGTTTTTGTGTATTTTTTAATGGTTAATGTTCCCAAAATAGTTGAAAATATTGAAAAATTAAAAAGTTGGTGTATTAAAATTTATTTTTAAGTTTAAAAATTACTATAGATTTTATTTTTATGGCTTTAATGGAAGAAAACTCGTCAATAAAATTTTCAAAATCTACTTCTCTTGACTGAGTGCAATCTTAAATAATTTTTACTTAACTTCTGTTTACTGAAACTTCTTTTGTAGGATGCCACTGTGACTGGTATTGTTTAAAAAAAATTCCCTAGACCACTTCCAAATTTGGATAAGATTGCAGTAAGAAAAATTTATGAATCAGTTTTAAAGGATCCAAATATAATGCTGATTTTATATTACAAATTATCGATATTGTATGCTGCTTAAAACTACTTCGGATGAAATTTCCACAGGATTTAAATCATCAGACTATTTAAGAAACTGCTTTTTGTAAATCAGATGTATTCATAGAAAATAACTTTTCCCCAGGTGAAAATTCAAAATATCTGAAGACACTTCATGTGATTTTTCCTGTGTCCATTTCTAGGATATCTGTAATCTCCTTAATTTCTATTTGATAAACACTTTTCCTATAATAATTAATACACTCATACAGTGATTTGTACAGTTCCAATTTCTTTTCATTTTCAAATTCAGGAATTATATTCATATCTCTTGCTAAAGTTTTACATTAATCAAACATACTTTCAGAGTTGTCTCATTTATAAGCAAAGGGAGAGGCCTTCTATTAAGCATGCTACTTTGTATCTAGTTGTGGGTTTTTTTTTTTATTGTAAACCTTTAACTTTTTCTACTTAGTTCAAAATATCATGCCATTTGGGTAAGTTGCATAAAAATTTGTAATCTATTTGTGCCAAGATGCTTTATATTTCAGCATACTGTACTATATCATTTGATGTTCTCTCTTTTAATATTTGACAGATCTTTTTTGTTGTTGAGGAAGATTAGCCCTGAGCTAACATCCTTTGCCAATTCTCCTCTTTTTGCCCGGGAAGATTGGCTCTGGGCTAACATCTATGCCCCTCTTCCTCTACTTTATATGTGGGATGCCTGCCACAGCATGACTTGATGAGCGGTGCGTAGGTCTGTGCCTGGGATCCAAACCCATGAACCCCAGGCCACTGAAGCAGAATGCAAGAACTCAGCCACTACACCATGGGCTGGCTCCTTGACAGACCTTTAATAGGTGTGAAGTGCCTTGATTGCATTTGATCTTGATGCCTCTCAGGATTCATATGTGTGTTTTAATGTAGTTTTTGGAACAGACATAATATTTTATCTGCTCATTGAATTCACAAAAATATATATATCTTTTGTACAATATTAAAACGTTATATTTGAATTCATTGAAAGCAGCATTTTTGTGCATTAAAATTATAAGCTGAGCAAGGCACAAACTTGGCATAATCATTTTGGGGGAAAATAATGGCTTGTACACCCTTGTATACATACCTGCTATATTCGTTCCATTCTCATAACCCTGGCCTCAAAGATTTTTTTATGTCAATATCATCTTTTTTCCAGTTTAAGAATTTTGTAAGATAGCCCATATCCCTTTATTTCTTCAATAAAATCAATAAAACTTTCTTCTGATATTCTTAATGCAAATATACTTAATAATCTGACACATTTGTTCATGGGCTATGATGATGGGCTATATCTGGTGTACAAAGAGTGAGGAAAAGTATTTTGCTTCTTTTATTCCCAGTAGTGTTTCACATCTAACAATTTCCTAGTAGCAATTATATGTTCCCCCAAAACTCATATGTTGAAGTCCTAACCCCCAGTACCGTGGAATGCAACTGTATTTGGAGATAGGGCCTTAAAGAGGTAATTAAGGTAAAATGAGGTCATACGGGTGGGCCCTAATTCAATATGACTGGTGTCCTTATAAGAGGAGATTAGGACACATACAACACAGAGACCATGGGGTGACCATGTGAGGACATGGCAAGAAAGCTGCCATCTGCAAGCCAAGGAGAAAGGCAGAAGAAACCAAACTCCTCAACACCTTGATCTTGGACTTCTAGCCTTCAGAACTGTAAGAAAATACATTTGTTGTTTAAGCTACCCAGTCTCCGATATTTTGTTATGACAGCCCTAGCAAACTAATACACGTTGTAAATTTGTTTTGAATTTTATTAGACAAATAAGGCACAGATTCCTTTTTATGATAGCTACATCAACATTAAGAAACACAGTATTTGGTTTTTCAACTTTTAGAATCAGCTTATCCTGGATACTAAAACAATGTCCAAAGTATAACTGACAGAAATTGGGAGGTAAAAGGGCACATGATAGTTAATTTTATATGTCGACTTGGCTAGACTATGCTGACCAGTTGTTTGGTCAAACACTAGTCTAGATTTTCATCTCACATACTAGAATGTCAGAGATGCTACCTTAAGCTTACAGAACAAAAAGGAGATTTATGTTGCCAGGCAACCAAGATAGGACTATAGATGATATAACTATCAAAAAATGGCAAAGGGACCAGGAGGTGTAATGGAGGGTAGTGAGTATAAGTAGATGATCACCTCTCAGATTTCTAAAGTGAAAAAATCAGGAGATAGCACTTTCTAAGTATATGATTTATAGTCAGAAAAATTAAAAACAAAGACAATTGAAAGAGGTTCCTCTAAGAAGGTGGACTAGGGGAGGAGAGCAGTAGGGTGGGGAAGAATTATAGTAGGCAATTCTGTTCCTTATTTTTTAAGCCGTGTGCATGTATTTTCAACTGGAATAGCAGAGAAACGAAATTTCTACTTATGTTTCAAGACCCAGATCTAATGTTGCCCACTATAATACCAACTTCCCTGGTTATATTAGGCTCTCACTCTCTTGTGCTTTACAAGTACTAGGTTCTCTGTTATCAGACTTCTCATATTTCATACATCTATTTCTTCCATTACTCCGAATTAAAGGTAAAAGCAGTATTTTATTTATCTTTGCTTCCACATCAGATCTTTAATAACAGTTGAATGGATGAAAATATATTACTTTTTTAGAGCAAAGGCTTTGGGAGTCTGCCAAATCAGGGTTTGATTCCTAGGCCTTTCACTAACCAGAATGAGACCTCATGTGACCTCAGGTATATTTGACTTAACTTTTTGACCTTCAGCTTCTTCTTTACCTAAAGAGTTGTAGTTTGAAATAACAGACTATAACATCCCTAGCACGCTATCAAATGCACACTGAAATGCTCAACTTCAATGCCATAGTGAACATGTTAATGCCAAGTGAAGTAGGTTAATAAAGATTACTGAAAACTGTCCTGTCTCTGAGGTTATCTTGTGTTTGTTTCCAGGACTACACTGGGATTGACAGGCAGCCACCAGCACCTAACGGATTCCTTAATGGTTAATACCATGCTTAATGCAGGAAGTGTTCAAGATGAATGTGGAACATCTTGTTATACCAGATAACAAAGGAATACATCAAAGACAAGGTTTTCTCTATCTGTATTTTATTTCACATGAAAATGAATTTTAAAAACTCAAATGAAAAAGAGACTTCCACTCCCAGCTAAGATAGAGTAGCTTATGGTAGAACAACTTTCATGTCAAAAATAACCATTAAAGCTGTATAAAATCTCTTAAAAATCTGTTTGAAGGCATCAAAGGACTACTGAAGCAAAAAGGGCTTGAGCATCAAGATCTTGGGGAAAGATGAATCTCAGGTTGGTGAGCCTAAATCTATAGCCTCTTTTATCCTTAGATCATTTACTAATTCTAGGCATGGGGTAAGAGACAGGACCCAGATAAAGGACTCAAGCAATGGGCAACTGCTAAGAGGCAGAGAAACCAGCAGAGCTCTTGGCAGTCTCAAGGGGCACTGAAAGACAAAAATTAGACTGTAGTTTGTTATAATATTGAACAGGAGGGAGGGGTGGAAAGCTTAGTCAACCATTCAGCCTGTTTACCCATTAAGACATTTTCTGAATTCTGAAGCTGTAAAGAATGGAAGGTTAAGAAGCTAGGCAGAAAACCTCTGAAAAGAAAAATGAATTTTTGGGGCCATGTCTAGATACTGAGGATACAAGGATTAGAGCTGCAGAACTGCCAGTAGGGACGGATCCAGTGAACACTCTAGGCTCTCAACTGGAAAACCGCTGGAGGACTATATCCCGTAGGGGAGAAAGTGAGGGTAAGAGGTAGAATCTTAAGAAAACTGCAACACAGCCTTAATTAAGTCAGCTCAGGCCCTGACTGGATTAAGGTGATCAATCCCCATTCTGCCTGGTAGAGGAAAGGATGAACTCTTTGTATAAGAAGTTATCACTATCCAGAGCCTCTACTACAATTGTCCAGCATTCAACCAAAAATTATCAGGCATACCAACAGAGTGGACCAAATGACCAGAAACCAAGGGAAAAAAGACAACAGAGAGAGGTTGACAGAAAATCTACATCATGGAGTTATCAGACAAGGACTTCTAAATAACTGATTCATTAGTTCAAGAAAAACATAGAGAAAACAAAAGATAAATTCCCCAGAGAATTAAAAGTAACTGAATGGATATTCTAGGACTGAAAAATACAAGAACTGAAATGAAGAACTCAATAGATGGGTTTAGCAGCAGCAGAGATAAGTGAATTGGAAGACAGATCAATAGAAAATGTCTAGTCTGAAGTGCAAGGGGGAAAAAAGGATGAGAGACAGTGAAAAGTTCTAACATCCAGATTACTGGAGTTCCAGAAAGAGAGGAGAGACAGAAAGTGGGACAGAAACAATACTTGAATAATGTCTGAGAAATTTCCAAAATTGATCAAAGACATCAACCCACAAATTCAAGCTCTGTAAACTCCAAGCTGGAAAAAAAAAAGAAACCCACACTAGGTACATCACAGTAAAACTATAGAAAACCAAAAGAAAAATCCTAAAAAGCAGACAGCAGGGAGAGGGTGAGGGAAAATACTTTCAAAGGAGCAACAAAAAGACAAGATAGCTGAATTTTCAACAGAAATGGTATAAGCCAGAAAATAATGGAATTACATCATTAAAATGCTTAATGAAAAACTCATAGATGCATTTAATAGAAGAGAGAATAACTAGAAGACAGTTGTAAAAATTACCCAGAAATATAGATTAGATATAAGAAATATGAAAGGTTTAGAGATAAGACTAGTATATCTTCTAATTTACATTTACTCAGAGTTCCAGAAGGTACACAGAAAATACTGGAAGTGATTTGATAATTTTCCAAAACTGATTCAAGATACTATTGTAGATTCAAGAAGCCCAAAAGAATCTCAAATAGGGGGGAAAAAACCCCACCTAGCGTGCCAGCAATTTTTCTGTTGTTTCTCAGCTCTAAGCTCATCCTTCATATACTCTGCTGTCATACTGGAGTTGTGACTCAGTAAACTATACTGTATTTTCCAGATTCCCCTACCAGCTGGCTTCCTGTTAGGTTCTACCAATGGAAGGCACTAGAGGGCGATAGATGGCAGTAGATAGGTAGCAGTTGCCCTAGACCCAGTGATTTTTTTTCATGAGAGACAGTTTTATATGGTAAGCCACTGAGATTTAAGGGTCATTACTTTAGCATAAGCCTATCCTATCCTAATAAAATATGCAGGAAAAATTTTTTTAAGTAGACCCTTGCACCTCATACCATATACAAAAATAAAACCCAGCTGTATTATAAATGTAAAAGACAAAACTATAATGCTTTTAGGAAACAATACAGGAAACATCTTCATGATCTTGGGTATAGAAGAATTTCTTAAGACATAAAAAGCATAGATCAAAAAGGAAAAGTTTGATAAAACTTGACATAAAAATTAAGAACTGCTGTTCATCAAAAGACAGAATTAAGTGAAAAACAAACTAGAAAAAAGATACTTGTAAAACTAAACCAATAAAAAGCTTGTGTCCATAATATATTAAAAATTCTTATGAATCAGTAAGAAAAAGACTTGAATAGACAATTAAAGAAGAAACCCAAAGACTAAAAACATACAAAAAGGTATTCAATATCATTAATAATCATGTTAAAATACTGTACATGTAACAAGCTAGCTAAAATGCAAAAGTATGACAATACCAGATATCGGAGAAGGTTGGGATAATAAGAACTCTCATTTAATCCTGGTGAGAATGTGTATAACCACTCTGGAGTACATTATGTATATGGTAAAGTTGAAGACTCACCTACTAAGACTCAGCATTTCCACTTCTAGATATATATTCTACAGAAATGTGTTGATGTGCACCAGGAATCACATATAAAAATGCAAGTGGCAGCATTCATAATACACAAAGACTGAAACCAACTCAAATGTCTATCAACAGTATATTGGCTATATTATGGTACTCTCCTACAATATACATTCACAAAACTGAAAGAACTATACAAATTAAAACAAACTACAGCTACACAACAACATGGATGAATCCTAAAAACAACTGTTGAATGAAAGAAGCCAAACACCCTCAAAAAATATACTTTGATTCCATTTACAAAAAGTTCAAAATCAGGGAGAACAAAATAAACATTATTTAGAGATGTAGACACACATATAAAGAAAAGCAAAGGAATGACTACCACAAATCACTAGACAATGGTGCTGGGGGCAAGGCAGGAGATATGACCCAGGAGGGGCTCATGAGGGGCTCCTGAGCTGCAGATTTGAAAATGATCTCTTCTCTAACTTGGGTAGTGGTGACATGGGTGCTTATACTCACCTTCATATTCTTTAAACTGTACATCTATTTATCACGAACAATTCTGTGTGTATATCTCAAATTCAAAAATAAGAAATTTCAAATTATAACAGCATCACAGTCACAACCAGACATGATTTCTGTGTTCTCTAGGAGGCAAGAAAAGACTATTTCTCTCACATTCCAGAAAGGACACTGAAGCTTGGAGAGATGTTAAGTATTGAAACCAGATCTAGAACCCAAGGTCAGGGTTTTGCCACTAAGGTATTCATTACCCATATTCTGCCTGCACAGAGGAGATGCATAGGAAATGGTGAACTTGGTAAAAAGCTCCCCAGTCTTAAAAAACACTCCAAATAAGGCTCTTTAGGGCTTCTGGCAGGGACATTTTATTTTTTGGTTAAAGCCACGTGAATAGAAATACCATAAAAACAAACATGTAAACAAGGTATCAGAACTTTGGTTCATTGAAATATCTCACACCTAAAGCATCTGAGGTACAAAGGCACCTTGCTAGGTGCTAAACAGCCTGACTCTGCTGCAGGTGCTTGGACCCTACCCTTATGGCCAGAGATGGCTCAGGCTGACCAGAGAGGCTGGAACCCAGGTCACCCAGGACCCTCCTCAGTCCACTCTCTGCTCCAGACAAATATTCACTCCTCCAAAGACCCGCCTGACGGGCTGGAACATACAAAGGTGTCTGTCACGTTGAACTTGAAGACAACATGGGATGTGGGGCCAGGAAGAGGAAGGGCAGAAAAGGATGTCAGTCAACTTCTGTCGATCCACACGGCCTCAAGAACTCCTGTCCTCGTTCATGGAACCACTTATTGGAGACTGTGAACAGATAGAAAGTATGTTACAATCCTGTTGGTTAATTCAGCAGCCAAAATTAATGACTTCTTCATGATGACTCTTGCACTGAGCCCTGGGAATCAAACATGAGTAAGACACGGTCTCAGGCCTCAAGTTGCTCATGAGCTGGTGCGGAAGACATATATATAAACAGATAATTGTACAAAAGTCTGCCAATTATACAAGATACATGTGGGTAGGTTTCCACGGTAACAGAGCCAAAGGGCATCTAACCATGTGGGGGAAGAGGAGACCCCAGGGCTGGGACATGAAGCTGAATAGAAGTTATCCAGGAAGGAAGATGGACAGACTGTGATGGTTCCTATACCAAGGGGGTCCAGGAAGTGGGAACAGGTTGAAAAAGACATCAAGGCATGAACCACCCTGGTATGTGTCAAGGACACCAAGCAGCCTGATGTGATGGGTGGGAACTGAGAGGCAGGAGATGGGAATGAGGAAGCCTGTCCAACTGTGGAGAGCCTGGATGTCAACCTCAGGAGCTGTGGCCTGCAGGTCCAATCTGTGTGCTGTGGGTAGCAGAGTGGCAGAGCTGGTGCTAGCACTGTCTGTCACCTAAAGCTGAGTCTCAAATGCACATGAACCATGATTTTATTCCTCAAAAATAGACTCTTTCACAGTGATAAAACAAATTTATTCTAATGGACTACTGAAGTCATGGAGCTTTTAAATATAAAGTCATACATATACTTAGTTGAAAATATCAAATTGTCTACAAAGCTATAATGATAAACAGCAATCCCCTACCTACACCTTCCCATGGCTAATCTCCACTTCCAGAGGACTTTCAACTCCTTTAGTTGTTTCTTCTGAGAGTCAACCTCCTATTTCTAAATAACGTGCTTATAGTGCTATTTCTTGACTTTTGATTTTGGAATTCTTTTATACTACTCCTAAAACACATATTTATCCCTTTCTATCTTCCCAATAGAGTTAAATCACAAGTTTTAGTTAAATTAATATTCAGTGCTTACATTATTATGTCACATAAATGTTAACACCTGAGCCACCTAGTAGAGTATACTGATATTTCTTACACAACTTTTTCTTGTCCCCAAAGTCAGCAATTGTCTTGTTTTCTTTTTCATTTGCTTAATTTCCTCTGAACCTATCACTATTTATCCCCAAAACTCTCCAGGAGGGCTATAAACTCATCTCTTTGTGATCACTTCCTGTCATATCCTGGTTCAAGCCTCTCCATGGCTCACCACAGCTGCTTCCAGAACAAAGCCCAAGCTTCAGCCTCTATGGTTTGGTCCCAGCCTCGAGCCTCATCTCTTGGCCCCTATGCCACAGGCCTCCCCTTATGCAAGTGACATCACAGTCCCCACAGTGTGATGCCAGTTTTGGCCTGTGCTTTGGTCCATGTGGGCCTTGCTTGCCTGGGACACCCCTTCCCCTCTCTGATTCCAGTTCTCCCGCACTGCTCCCTCAGAACCCTTGCCAGAGTCCACTCCTCTGGGGAGCCATCCTGGACCTACAATGCTTGTGCAGCTATTCTTCCTTGGAGCTGCCTCTCTCTGGGCATCTCTGAGAGATCTTCCTTGTGGCTGCCTCAGTTCTCTGGGCATCTCTGAGAGTGTTCCCAACCAGCTGTCTTGGCACATAACCAGCTAAGTGGACAGCTACATGGCTAGATGGGACTACCAGTTAAAAGGCAAAAAACAAAAAAACTCAAAAAGGAAGACAGTTTTGGCATTATGAAAATTTGGCAGCAGTTGTCTCTTAGCTCAGAGTCTAAGGCCGACCACGAAAGCCAACACCATGCCTTAGGCCACTCACCCCACTTGCAGCCCACAAGCACGGGGCAGGCAGCATGTCTCGTTCGGTAGTCACCTTCCCCACTCCGCAGTAGGTTGTACCAGAATACGGCTGTGCCCTGGGAAAAAGAGACAACCTATAAGACAACATCCTTAGACTGGGCTTGACAATCTGACCCTAAGCACCACAGAGCCCTCCCTGAGCAGAAACACCTTCACTTTCCCACGTACAAGACTCTCCCATGGACCGGGCTCTAGGACTCGAGTGACAGAGAAGTTCCCCAGAAAGCACCTATCCTTCACGGTGGGGTGGGTATTTGGAAACTCAGCTGCCTCTGAAGGGACTTCCCTTCCCATCCCATCTCCTCAGATGGAAGCTGAGGCTACAAGTTCAGAGTTCAGGCAGGAAGGGACTAAGGCCCTTCACAGTAACAGTCAAGCAGGTCAGGGAATGGGACTGGGGAACATGGACAAGGTCTGAGCCGTGCTTCAACCTCTGATCCACAAGAACCAGAACTTACCTTCTTAGGCCAAATTGCAGCCCCCAGATCAGGAAAGACGGTGGCACCACCAGCTTCTACATCACTCATCTGGGAATACAAGACACAGAGCTTGGCCCTTCTACTCAAGGCTCTCAGAGCAACTGAGCCAAAAAAGAGATGACAAGATATGCAGATCACTCTCCTCTGAGCAACAACAGCACTGCTTGGAGGTTCTGCTCCAGAGCCAGCCCTTCAGCCAGGAAAGGCTCTTCCCATGCCCTGCCCCTTCCTAAACCCTGCTTAATCTGTGTGGCTCATCAGGACAGTCTCCAAGCCATGGGCGCTCAAGAGCTGTAGGCCTGTGGGAGACCCACATCCTGGCTGTCTTCAGATACGAACACTCTTGAGTCTGTACTCAGAAAATGCATGACCAACCCCACCCCTTTATTCCAATTCAGCCTGGGCCTTGCCTAAATCACTGTGCACTGTGAGCTGCCCTAACCAGGAGCTCCCTGCTGCTTCCAACACTATCTGTGGCTGCCACTGTGGGCTCTGTTTATCTAATTCTAGTCACTTGCTGTTCTAGTCAGACCCTCACTTTTCCAGAACAGCCACCTTCCCCAGGGCTAGTTGGGTGGGCAGGTAGGGCACTGTGTCTCCAGAGACCCTGCTTTCTTCCATGGTGAGACCTCAAACTAAATGAACACAAGTTCCATGGTAACGAGAAGGCTACACTCATGCCCACAGAGCATGCTTCAATTCATGCCCAAAGCACTACTTCTTTCTCATCTGGCTCTCTTAATTCAATTTTTTTGCCTATAATGTAATAAAATGTGGAGCTAAAAAATATTTCCACAGGACACATACTAGACAGACTGAAGGGCACTATATAGACATAGGGTAAATGAATAAGATGAAAACCCCTGATGGCTTCCCATAATCCTGGGGATCAAATCCAGGCTCTTTTCTAGAACCCAAAGGAGTCCGGTTCTGTCAGTCTTACCAGCCTCTCCCTCTAGCCACTCTCGACTCATGTGCTGACTCTGAGCCACACCAGCCTTTTTCTATTTTTCCAGTATCTCAAGCTCCTTTCCTTCCCTCTGCCAGGTCTCTGGCACATTCTCTCCTCTGACAGAAACCATGTTCCACCAAATAATTTCCACTTAACCTTCAAGTCTCAACCAACATGTTACTTCCAGGGGAGGCCTTTTCTGAACCCCAACCCTGAGCTACTTCTTCAAAGCACTTGTCACCATGGTAACTAAATTATTACCTCTCCTATGTTTAAAGTCTCTCATATTAGATTGTAAGCCTCACAAGAGAGACCACACATGTCCTGCTCAACAGCATGTTCATGGCAGTCCCCAGCACATAATAACCACATAATAAAGACTTAAATGAGACACCAAAGAATAAAATGGACACAGGCTTCATCTCTGTTACTTGACAGTTTCTATACCTCTTAAGAGCTGGCTCTCTAAGCAGAGGAGAGAGGAAACTGTTCCTCGTATGAGAGGTAAACTCAACAGCCTGTGGCTGGGGGCACAGGCAGCAAGTGAAAGGCAGGCCACTGAGCTTTGGGGAAACAAAGGCAGCTTTCATCTAAGAGCACCTCATGGCTACCTCCTCACTCTGCTGCCAAGGAGGTAACCCTCCAGGGCACCATCCCCAAAGTCCACACTAGCACTATGGCCATCAAAAAGGAGCCAGGGATGTGAAAGTCATGGGGGTGGCAGGGAGCACACAGATGGGAGCAAAGGCCAACTCTCCACTCCACCCAAGAAGGGTGCTGAGGGCCAGAAGGGCCCAGTCACTGAGCAACAGCTGGTGGTATCAGCCCTGACAGGATTGAATATAATACAGCACTTTGGACCCAGGCTCCCCTTAAGGCCCATATGCTGCACACATCATACTCACGTAGTTTAAGAATGTGGCCACACGATTCCCCGTCCCTAACCGCTTGAAAGCATCTTGCTCATGGCTCTATAAAATTAAGTGAGAGTGAACAGGTGGGCCTGGACCCAGTACTTACATAGTTAAGAAACGTTGCTAACCTATTCCCCTCCGTTTTGAGGCCGCTGTCAAAAGGTCGCTGCAACAAACAACAACTTTCACCCAAGTTTGTAACCGACTTTACTCACCACCCACAGGACTAGGGCCAAAAGCGTCAAAGGAAGGTAGGAAGTGCATGTTCCATACATCAGCCTGGACCATGGGCCAAGACTGCAAAGGAAGCCCTGACCAGGGCATGAGGGAAGGACGGCAGGAACAGCTTTCACAGACCTAGTGAGGTCCTTTGCTTTAGAGTGAGGGCAAATAATGAGAGGGTTGGGGCAGGGGGAAAACTCCCCACATCACAGGGGAAACAGCCAGGCTGCACTGGGCTCCGCAGGCCCAGTGGTTCCAGATTTGGGCTTCTCCAGGAACAAAGAGTTGGCCCTGGTGAGGCAGGGGGGCCTGAAGTGCAGGCTGAAGTGCTCCTAGAAGCTCCAGGCTTCTCAAACCAGCTGGAGCAGGGCCCTTTGAAAGCACCCATGATTCAGGCCTTACCCTAGAGAAGTCAAAGTGTGGCTCGTACTGTCCTCCCATTCCATAATTAGCAACCTGGTGGGAAATAACAATGTTGGACTTTGTCAGCAGCATGAAGAGGCCTGAAGCAGCCCATCTTCCCAGAGATACTGTCTCCCCAGGTAACAACCAGAACAACCTGAACACCCACGAGCAGCTTCTCTAAGGTGGAAGCTAACTATGGCCTGCCAGCACAGGCAGAGCAAATGCTGCAAACATGTCGACAGCTGTATCCAAGCATTAAGGCTGTAGCACAAATGTGGTTTCCCAAACAGAACAAGATGGGCAACCTGCAGATGGCCACTGTGGAGAAGCTCCAGCCATTCAGGGAAACTCAGATGATAGCAGAGGGAGCCCTTCTTGTGGCAGGCCCTGGCCTGGGCCCTGTTTGGGAGATAATGAAAAGATAATCCAGAGGAAAGCCAACAACAAACTCAAGACTGGGATTTTTTTTTTTTTTAAGGCTGATCTGGGAGCTACTCAGTGCCTGGCACTGCTCCTGCCACCTCTGTCACCGTGCCCCAGGAGCTGTTCCTGATCAGGCTGAGCAGGGCAAACATATCCCACCCCACCCCGCAGTGGTCCACTGCATGGAGGACTTCTGCATCCAAGTGAAGCAGCAGGACACAAGTGGCTGGCTGCAGGGCAGCCAAGAGCAGCTATTCTACCTTGGCACCCCCAGTGGGAGCCTCAGCTTGAGTAGCTACCAGGCGTCATTAATTGGATTAGAAACTATAAATGCCTTTGTGAACAGTTTATCAGCACAATGTAAATCCTAAATCACAACGATTAGTTTAGCTTCAGTAGATAGAATGAGAGACAAAGTTCAAGATGAAGT
Source organism: Tapirus indicus (assembly GCA_031878705.1). Lineage (NCBI taxonomy): Eukaryota > Metazoa > Chordata > Mammalia > Perissodactyla > Tapiridae > Tapirus > Tapirus indicus. Next base: position 49,325,142 of record CM062925.1, read on the forward strand.
GCAGAATCGGATATGGAGGCTGATGGATCGAGTAGTATCACCAGTGTCCATCCAGGAACACTTGGCTACTGTGTCTTACTGAAAACCTAAAAACCTTTAAGGCTCAGCCATCAGTCCTTAGAAAGTTGGGTTTTTTTATATATCTGTTTTGGTGATTCCAACAGTCAGCTAAGAGAGGCTGCAGAATTGGCAATAATGAAGACCTACAGACATGAGGGAGAGAAAGAGGATTTTACAAAAGAGGAAATCCTCCTGTTAGAGAAAAAAACAACTTTTATCAAATGTGATGAATCGCAGAATTTGGGCAGCATGATTTTCAGTGTCTACAAAAATAAAAATTTCAATATGAAGAATCAGTGGATGAAAATATGCTGTCATATGCTGCTTCAGCCTTCAAGATTCCCACATTAAAAATACTGGGAAAATCCCGTCAACAGCGCAAGAAGGCCCTGTCCAGCAGGTGGCCCTAAGGCGGGAGGTACATCTAAAGAGGGAAGTGCTAGAGCAGTTGATGAAGTGATATTACAAATGCTTTTTCTTTGGATCCACTCTAGTCGAGAACTTGAAGAAAATTTTAAATGTGACTGTGATTAGTGTGCCAATGCACTCAGGAAAATTCAATCACTGCTTATCGCTGGAGCTGCAGAGCATGACTGCATTTTCCAACACTCCCCTTACTAGATGTAGTACTTAAACTTTCAGATCTCAGGTAGTGAAGCATGCTGCATTGTTATAGCTGGCTCATCTTTCAACAATTTTGGGAATCACATTTGATCATGGTACTGAAGCTATTGTACCTACACTATTTAACACTGTCCCCAAATAGTGCAAGTGTGATGGGAACTTCTGGATGTGCAGCAATCAGATTCACTTCCGGTCAAACTCCAGGCTTCAGACTCATACCTTTAGTAACAAGCAACTGTACATCAAAACTGATTCTGTGAGGAGGTATTCATTTGAATCCTCAGATTTGTTGTTACAAAAGTAGAAGAGTCAGTCATTTGAAAGACATGGGTATTTATGATGCTTGAAGTCAGTGAAGGTAAAAAAAAAAAAAAAACACAAGAAAAAGGTTAGAAATCACTTTTCTGGTGAGACTGAGACATCAAGTCAGAAGTGTCTTCAATCTTAGAAAATTCTGGCAGTGTAGAATCTCTTCCTCTATGAGACAGGCACTCATAAAATTCACAAGAAAACCTCAATTGCCCTTTTTCTTCCAAATGATCTATAGCAAACATACAAACTACAGCCAAAAGAGTGTCAACAGGTAGCAGAAGAACCAGTTCCCTTCCAGAAGCCTGTAACATTCCCAGAGGGACCGTGCAGTGAAGGCTGTTGCTGGTGCCTGGGCATTTATCACACTGTAAGCAGTCCATGTGGAATGAGCACTTAGAGACGGGTGCTGAAACCCAGGCTTCTGTCTCCCAGACCATGTAGGATCAAAGCTTTCAACACTGATGGTTAGCAAAGGAAATGCCAAGACAAGTTCCTAGAGGACGAAAGCAAACAAAAATGGTGTCTCAGCCCCCTGGCAACTGTGGTCTGGGTCTTCCAGAAGAGCCCTGACTATAAGAGCCCCTCCACTGAGAGTTCTGGCATTCAGATCCCCCTCATCAATTGAGCAACAATATGATGAGAGGCCAGACAAGATGAGGCCAGGGTTGTGGCAGAGAAGCCAGTCTAAGCAGGAAGCTACTGTCTCCTGGGGTTGCATGTGACATAGGGTACAGACAGTGAACCCGGGAAGCCAGCCAGGAGAGCAACAGGGGCAGAGGTCCTGTCTACTCTTTTCAGCCCCTTGGTCCAGCGTATGGAATCAGCCTATCAAGCAGACTGTATCAGCCAATCAAGCAGACTGTCATCCTCGATCAGGGACATGAGAGTCCTAACACTGGCTCTGATGCGCAGGAAGCAGTAGCAGATGTCTTAACAACAAGGAAAAACCTGCTCCGGGAAGGTATGAAACAATCAATCGGCATGCACCTACTGCATCGAGAGCCCTATTGCTCTTGAAATGGTGATGTTCTCACAATAAGAAGGAAGTGGGAGATATGGCAAAAATTTTCTATAAACGTGCTTGTTTGCAGAACTTGCTTAAAAATTAGAGAACACTAAGTTTAGCTGAACTGAAAAGATTATATAAAATTTCATAAGACTATTTGTAAGGTAATCAGCATGTTTTTAAAAACTCTGGTGGACTTCACACAAATCCATAAAGATGACCTTCAAAATCAGTTTTCTGATTACTGACATAGCTACAGGAAAAAAAAAAAAGTACTGATTTGCTTGGGTGTGTCCAGGCATAAGTTCAGAGACTCTTCCAAATGATCTTCAGTTCAATATTCTAATGAGATCTATGGTTGATCAGATGCAAATGCCAAGCCTAATAGTGAAGAGTGCAATCCTTAAATACACAGAAACTATGGCCAAAAAGACAGATCCACAAGGGACTCTAGAAAAATGCCAGTGAAACTTCTCTGGCAGTGTCTCAGGTCATCACTTTACAAGAGAACCCAGAAGTTCTGATGTTCAGAAGGGAGCACAGCCAGTGCTGATCTGAACTCAAAAAACCAGAGGACACATTATTAGGAGCTTTATCCGAAACTTTTCAGCATGGTGCTGCCATATGTCTTCACAATCACCTTTCAAATAAAGGCAGGAAGCCAGGGTTCCACAGGTGGTACTTCAAAAAGAACACTCCACCTTCACCAGCCAACTGGTCCAGGCCTCTCACTTCTCCTACCAATGTATCACAGAACACTTTACCTCCAAGTGCATTTGACTATGACTCAGACCCATGACTGCTGAAGATATTTATAGGTCTCTTGGAGGTGTCCCTACAACAACTCAGGATTCCAGCTTCTGTAGTCAAGAAGACATGAATGGGCCTGCCACACCCACCACTGATCCCTAGTGCTCCTAGCGTAATACTTGGGCACACAGAAGATACTCAATCGATTTTTGCTGAATGCTGTTAAATGCTGGTGGGCATGATTAATTCTGGTTTCCCAGTATGAGGTCACTCCATATCCACAGCACTGTGCAGTCATACAGTTTGTTGGGCAATCCTCCCTAGGCCTGGTCCTGGACACCTTAGGAGACTATCTAGTCAGAAATACCCACTCCCAACCCCAGGCTCACAGGGACCAGCCATACCTGCAATAATTCTGCAGTCTTTACTGTCAGACCTGTAATGTGCTGCATCCGACGATTCACTCGAGCCACAACAGGGTCATCATCCTCCTCCAGCCAGGAGCTGGGCCAAAAGAAGAGGGAGAAAGGAAGGTAGGGACAGCAGGCTTAGACGAGGTCCTGCACTCTCTCCCCAGAGTCAGGGCCAGCACTAACAGGCAGCACATGGTGAAAGTAGGGACAACAGGCTTAGATGAGGTCCTGCACTCTCCCCCCAGAGTCAGGGCCAGCACTAACAGGCAGCACATGGTGAGTTCTCCAAGTGGATGAGGTACCGGCATGCAGGATTAACCAAGCCATCCTCCCTTGGGTAGGGACAGGGAGGCCCTGGAGTTGGGGCTTGAGCAGCTACCCCCCCACCACCACCACCACCACCACCACCACCACAACCACCACTACCACCACCACCTTTGCTAACCTTTTGGAAACCCTGTAGCTGGCAACAGTGAGGACGCCTGTCTTGGGATCACGAACAGTGGCTCGTGCAAGCTGGAAGGCAATAAGAGAGGGCAAACTTATCCTTCTTTGCCTTGAGTGTTTTCCTGGAGAGACAGGGACCAGATCTGCCAGCCAGGCCAGTGTGGAAAGATGCTTTGCAGAAAGTGGCCCTAGCTAAGGACCCATGATCCTGCAAGCAAGGGCAGTAGTCTGAGGCCTCCACATTCCTGCTCACTGTCAGACCCTGGCCACTGCCCTGATAGGTCACTGCCCACCCCTGCTCCCAGCCAGGTCTGTGCTGTCTGCAGAATTATGCCTATGAAGTCTGCTTTGTCCATCCATCCACCTGTCTGATCAGTCCCCTTTCTCACCAGGCACAATACATACACCACCCCTGCATGAGCACAACCTGTGCTTGGCTGCTCCCACCACATTGAGACTGTGCCACCATCTCTGAGCCTCAACCTTGCACGCTCCTCTCAACTTGGCCAAGTCCACCACTCTTCTGAATCTCAGCAGCCTCCTCTGCCAAAAAACCTACCCAAACACCCTCCTGCTGCACCAGCTCACACTGGGCTCCAACTGCTGCAAGGAGCAAATACAGCAGGCACAATTTTAACTCTCTTAGGGGCCTCACAAGGGCAGATGATAGAATGAGGAAAGGACTCCACAAGCTGAAATAAATGAAATGTTGCCTGGAAGGCACCCACCTCCACATACACGCTCATTCATACACACACACACTCCTTACCTACTTCATCTCCCCACAGTCTCCACAGAAAGGCGCACTGATACTCCCAGGAAGGACCTGCTGCCCAGAGCCAGCCCCCAGTGCTTCAGCTGTGGACTGTCCCTAATGACCTCACATGGGTGGGACCACAGACCCAGATACCCCCACTCCAACAGTACTTCCCCTTAATTTCAATAAATACCTAATGAGTGCCTACTATGTGCCTGGCACTATGCTGGGTGACTGAGACATGGCGCCTGCCTTCATACAACTCAGTCAAGCGGGGAAGGCAGAAAACTAGCTGGGTAATTGCAGCACAGCATGCTGCAAGCTGGGAATGGGGTAAGCTTAATGTCTGTGGGAACTCCACCCATAGGGTCAAGAATGGTCTCCTATAGGAGGGAACCACCAACTGAGACTTGAAGGGTAAGTAGGAGTTAGCCAAGTGGGGGAACATTACAGGAACAGGGAAGAAACAGCAACGCAGAGGCCCAGGGATGAAAAATGGGTATGGCACCATGACTATGAACTATAATTTAGAGTTAAGAGATGAGAATAGACTGATGGCAAGTGGGGGCTGGGCCTGGATGCAACCTTGTGGCCCATGAGAAACAGGGAAGGCTTTACACAAGGGAGGGACACTCACAATCTGAATGTAAGAAGGATCACTGTGGATACCTCATGGAAAGTTGACTAAGGAGGGGCCAGAGTGAAAACAAGGAGGCCAGTGATGAAGTCAAGGCAGAGGTCAGGGCAAAAGGTGATAGTGGCCTGGGTAGGGGGTAGCAGAAGGGATGGATAGGAGGGGATGAACCAGAAGGCTGGTCAGGAGGGGAGATCGACCAACCTGGACACTATGCTGCTGCAGCATGTTCTGGTAAGATGGCAGCACACCCAGGACAGAGGGCTTCCCTGAGCTTTACATACAGTTCCTCCCTGATGACAACTGTAGTCACAGCTAGAACCCATCCAAACATCTGAACCTCAGTGATGGCCTGATGCCAACAAGGAGGCTCTGGGCAGCTATGCTCTCCTCCAGGGGACAGACAGGGCTATTTTGAAAGCAGGCCAGGGACCCACAGGCAGCTACCAGGCATTCCCCACAGGCCAAGTTAAGCTCATGGGCCCTACTTCAAAGACAGAATAGCCTCTGTCCCTCACAAGCTCCGGAAAGGAGAGGTCAACTTGTAATAGCCAATATGTTTGGCTTTTCACATGGCTTCTGTTCAAACACAAGTTTTCCCAACACTCCCATTGCCCAGTGACCCATGCCATACACATGGGCACACACGCACCGAACATGAACACACACGCAAACACAAATGTTTCAGTGCTTTGGTCTGAGGGACAAGTGAGGAATCTCTCAGGAGGTTCTGGCACAACAGTGCCTCTCTCGCCTGGCAACCAAGGAAGCAGTTTTCCTCCCTGGAGGACTTTGGAACTGATCCAGGGAGTGGAAAGGCAAGGTTCTGGACCCCATTCTCCACACACACCCTCTCTCAGCGACATCAATGATATCAGAAACTGACTCTGAGCCCTAGATGTCCTAGCACCTCAAGCTAAGGTCGTTCTAAGATGAGGTCCAAGGGCCAGGATAGAAACCTACTGGGCCTCCTGGTCACTACAATTCTATTAGAAGCACAGCAATAGAGGATCCAGCTAAATACTCCCTCCTAATCACCAGTGACAGGAGAAGGGTGGGGATATGGCAGCAAGTAGTTCTCTTTGAAAGATGTCAAATGGGAGCAAATCTTTTATGAACTAGAAATAGAAGAATAATTTTATAACATGACATATATACAAAACCAACAGCCAACCACATACTTAGCAGAGGAATTTCCAGGAAATGCAGGAACAAGATAAGGATGTCTATTTTAACAATTCTCTAGAAGTTCTGGGCAGTTCAACAAGACAATAAAAAGAAAGGAACTATAACTATTAAGAAGGAGAAAACAAAATTTTCCTTATTTGCAGGTGATAATACTATCTGGACAACCCAAGAGAATCAGCTAAAAACCAAAAGAGGAATAAGTGAGTTCAACAACTAGCTGTGATCTGCACAAATCTCAGTTTCCTCATGGAGAAAATGAAGGTAATGACAGAGCCTGCTTAATAGATGTAATGGTAATATATGTCAATCACTTAGAACAGGGCCTGTCACATTTAAGAACTCAGTAAACAGTGGCTATTACTATGAAATATATTTTTACAACCAGCAGTTTAGTGTGTAATAATAAAATAATATAATAATGTAACCGGTAAAAATACAGTGATGAAGGAACAAAGTAAAGTTATAGTAACAAAAAAACTACCTAGGAAGAAACTTAACAAGAAATGTTCAGAGCTTATATGAAGAAAATTTTAAAAGTTGTGAATAAATGGAGAGACCTGGAGTGCTCATGGATGAGGAGACTCAACATTGTAAAGATGTTTGTTCTCCTCCAAGTCAATCACTTTCTTTACAATCCTAATCAGGAGTTCCACAGGGCCCAGCTTTGCAGCACTCTATGGCATACTTTCTAAAAATTTGTCCACACACCAGCCTGCCAACCAAGTGAGCTGACACTTCTCACTGTGGACCTGCCCTGCTCCCAGTGTGCCCTTCTATCACAGCACTTGGCTGTCTACACTGCTTCCCTCAATTTTCTTCCCCACCAGGCCACAAACCCACAAGGTCAAACTGAGTCTATAGTACCTCAGTACCCTGACAGTAGACTCATGCCAGACATCAGCAAAGGCCAGCTGCATAAGCAAACAAATTTCCCCAGGGATGAGTGACCTGAGAAGAAACTGCAGAGACACCAACCTTAGGTTTCGCAATCTCCTTGATCTTCTCAATTTCCTCATCAGACATGACATCATAGTACCTGACGATGTGCGGGCTGTCCCACTCATCCTCCTCTTTGAAGGGGGCGATAAGCAGCTGTGGTGTTCTGTTGCCATGGTGATACCTACAGAAAAGCCTCTTCTGCCTCCGGGGTGTCTGAGAAGCACAGAACAACAGGGCTTGAGCTGAGTGAGTCCTAACTCTCAGTCCTAGGCTGGCTGGCTGCAGACACTGGTCTCCCACCCCATGTCCAGCAGCTGCTCCCTCCTGCCCCACCACAGAAGAAAATAAAAGCCCCTCAACTTCATTGGCATGAAGTGGTACCCCAAAAATCATGCAATGTTTCTTCTCTCCCAAGAACACTTCATGTCCACAAGTCCTGTGGCAGAGGGTAATCCCTGACCCCTTCCACAGAGATGTGAGTAGGTCAGAAAGGCTAGGGCAGGGGAGAAGCCTTTCCAGGTGGAGAAGCCAATGGAAGCCAAGCAGACATGAGCATGGAAAAGGCCAAGAGACTACCTCACACATCAGCCTCCTTGAGGAAGCACTGGGATCCCAGGGCTTTCAAAGGCCAGTGATACCAGACACCAACCTCTAGCAATTGCCATGTCTTTACTACAGAGACCATGACTTCCCTTGGGTCCTGAGGCACATTCACACCATGGTTTTCTTCACAATGGTGAGTCAACCAAAAGCTAGGAACATTGGGGTCAGGAGGGGAGTTCAGTAATAACTTAAGGGACGAAACTCTACCTGGGGCATCAGGAGAGACAATCGCCTGCTATACCTCAGAGAACACCCACATGTCAGCCTCAGCAGAAGCTACAAAGTACTGGGGAAGATGCTGAGAAAACAACGTACAGACAGAGGAACGTCCTCCCCAAATCTGCTGTCCAGAACCAAAATCTAGGTCCACAGCCTGAGCTCCTGACCCACCCATATGTCTCACCAGTTTGACACCCTCCCCACGACAGAGGCTCTCGTAGACATCCCTTTCAGGCAAGTAGTCCACAGGCCTCTCATAGATGCCTTCCTGGGTTGCTAGCTCAGCTTCTGTCTGATTTGATAATGATTTTTCTCTTTCTTCCTCCAACAACCGTTCAAAGTACCGCAGATTCCCTCCAGCTCGTTCATGGCTTGGGTCTAGAAAAAGCAAAGAACAAGAAGGAAAAGGAAACCACAAACATCTGTTAGGTCATTTAGAGAAATTATTCTGTAAGCGGTTTTCTCTCCCAGCGGCTCACTTGCACGCATCTTTTTGCCTTCCATAGCACCTAACCAGGGTTTGCTGAAAGCAGAAAAGTCAACAGAGGTTCTCCCCACTCTGGTGAGAGATGAGAGAGCAGCAACAAAAGAGAAGACACTTAGCTAGCCACTGAGGTGGCTCTCCTCTCAGGCCTCCCTGGAGGTCTCAAGGACACAAGTGCCAAGAAGCAGTCCAGAGTCCTGCCTCCTTCTCTCAGCTTGGCTGTGTGCCAGTTGCAACCATCCCCTGGACTATATCCATTACTGGTGACCACATTACATGCTGGCCACAGCTAGAAGGCACGCTGAAATACTGGGAAGAATAGCCAAGTGACACTGCCACAGCCTCATCTTGTGGGCCTCACGACATGAAGGAGCAGGTTTGGCAGGATTACTGTGCCACTCCTCAGAGGAGGAACCTGAGGCCCAAGGATGTTAAGAGATTTAGGTTAAGGTTATACAGAACAGGAATCCAGATGTCTTGACTCCATGCCCAAGGCTCTTACTAACACAATAGAATTGACAAAGCTCTCTTCCCACATCAGTCTTGAAGGACATTCATATGCCACCTGGCATCAGACTCAAGGCCCATGAAAAGCAGCAGCATAAGAAAGTCTTTGCTGGTCTGTGAAATTCCACACTACGATATTCCCATATATTAGTAAGAGGTGGAAGAGATGGGTTTTGAAGACACAGTGCTTTTGATCTTGTTCAGTCCAACACAAGACACTTAAAACACCAATGCCATGTCAAGTCCCACCAGTTAGACCTTGGGCCTCTAACTAATGGGTCAGGTCACTTCACTGTAGCAAACACAAAGTACAGCTTGCCTCTCAAGCTGTTCCTGACATAGTGAAGGCTCCACCTTGCACAGCAGCAGATGCACTGCAGCACTAGATTCCTACTGAAAAAGGAAGTGTGTAGGGCCACAGGGGCCACAGGCCTGAGTGTGTCTACCAGTGACCGGGCAAGGGCTCAGGCCAGAAATGAGGTCGATAAGGAGCTAACTGGCAGCTGGACTGGGCCTGAAAGCAGTAAGGCCAGGTGACAGATCAGAGTGGCTCAGTCCCAAGAGAGCAGCCAGGTTGTGTGGCCAGCAGAGTGACCAGTTCTCCTGCCAGCTCCCCATCCGCATCTGACCTTTCCCTAGAACCTCCTTACCAAGGGAGAGCAGGCGGCGGGTAAGCTCCAGGGCACGGTGCAGGTCACCCAACTGGAAGACGGCATAGCTCAGGTAGTCCAACACCTGGGTCTTGGCTATGGTGGCCTCCTCCCCAGCATCAAGTTGCTTCAGCACCTGCTCCATCCACAGCACTGTGTGGTAATAGTCCCCATCATTGTAGGCCGAGCGGCCCATTCCAAAGCAGTCGTCCACACTCAGAACTGCCTGGTACTTGGTTCCTGCAGCAAGAGAGGCAAATAGTCAGGCTCCAAAGAGCCTCTGGGTTAGGGAGAGAGATCACCACATCAAGAAAGCCTGGGCCACTAGAAGGGGCCAAAGCAGAAAAGGGTGGACATCATTCCAGCAAAGCTCCACCAGAGCTTCAGACCACACATCTCAAAGGGCCATTGGTATAATAAGCACAGCCAGGCTGGCCCTGCCTTGGGCTGGGATTCACAGCCAATCTCCTAGCCTCAGACTTCCCTTTTCCCAAGCGGGAAGAGGCCTTTTTTACAGAGGAGCCCAGGAAGTCCACCAAGAAGTAGTACTCAGGAGAGTATGAAGGTCCTGTGAGCCATACAGGAGATAGCGGCTGGGAAGTGGACCATATGAGTCTGGAGGGTAGAAAAATTAGCTGAAAATAAAAAAGAAAAGAACTTAGGTGGCAGCTGAAGCCATACATGAGGATAATCTCTCCCAGGAGGAGTATAAGGAAAGACTAGAGAAAGTGGCTGAGGCCACAGCTCCAGAGACCACCTACACAGAAAGGACAGGGAATGAATAACACTGAGAAGAACCTAATAGGTAGAAGAAACAGAGGGATCAGAAGTGCTGTGACAGATGCCAAGGGAGGCCAAGAGCCAAGACTGCAGTGCCAACTTGGGCCGGTAGGTGGCGGGGACCTTGGTGAGCATCAATTCAGCAAGTCCTGTGACTGTAAGTCATCAGCCTTGGGCTCAGTGCTGCGAGATAACCATCAAGATAGTTCATGTCAAGAAGAAGAAGGAGATGTGGTGTGGGATGTGGTGTGAGATGATGGAGAGATGCAGGGTTTAGGGTGGGGGCAAGGTAGGAGGGACCATGAGTGTGTTCCTCAGAGAACATGAGAAACCAGGTCCCATGGAGAGCCAGAAGAGGCTGTGACCCTCCCTAGAAAGCAAGGGAGTCTCCCTACAACCCTGTTAACAGCGATCTAGGCATGGCTGACATAGAAGAGCTGCCTCAGAGAGGTCTCTTTCTGCCTATGTCCAAGATGGGGCTCTGTCTAGAATTAAACACCTGTTGCAATAGGTTCGCTGCGTCAGAGACCAGGGTCTGCTCGCCCTGATGGCTCAGGAACAGACAACATGGGATAGGAAGTTGGGGAGAGTAAACACAAGATGGAGTTAGTAGGCAGGCCAGAGATTAGGGGGTTCCTTGAGCCCCTGTCCACTCTCCATAGGCCTCCACAGATCTCTGCTGGTTATGTAGGCCCAGGAACTTGCACTGATGGAGGCAGTATAACACAGCTGAGTGAGCTGGACAAAGCAGGGTCTGTGTGGGCCTTGCTATGGACAAGTTACTTAGCCTCTCTTAGTCTCCTTACATGTAAACAGAGATAATACCATCAATTTTAGAGGACTTGTGCCAAGAATTCAACAAGATGATGTATGAAGATGTCTCCTATGATCCCCAGGATGCTATAATCAGTATCTATTATCAATATGTCTCAAGGATGCCAAGAACGTCAAGAATGGCTCCCAGACTCTCAGCATCCTCCCCAGAAGCCAACTCAAAGTCTATCCCCTGGAGAATGCTCCCTGGAGAGTGCCAGCTGAGTTGAGTGATGAAGGGCAATCAGACATGAAACCCAGCTGATGTGGGTAAAGGTGTTCCTGTAGAGGGCATCAGATGAACAAAAGAGCTGAGCAGTGGGGAAGTTTAGTACAATGGGCGAAGAGGCTAGGGAGACGGCACCACGCAGGACCTCAAAGACCACACACGAAGAATTTGGGTTTAGCCCTGAAAGTTAAGCATTGTGATCAGGAACTCATGTAAATAGGTATGTGCTTAAGATCACACAGAGGATGATTTTAAGGAGTGAGCTGGAGGTAGACTACAAGTCAGAATGATATTTCAATAATCCAGTTGAGAAAGACGTGACCGTGAGCCTAAAGTCAGGGCCTCTAAGTACAGAAGACATTAGGGAGGTAGAATCCACAGCCTTAGGACTCTGCCTTGGGCAGCCAGTGGATGGAGCTGCTTTTTGCTGAGATAAGGGGTGAGCGAGGAGGGTAGACAGTTCTAAAGAGAGTGAGGATTGCAGTTTGGGACATGTGGATTTTGAGGAGCCCGTGGAACATCCAAGTAGAAATGTCCCACAGGCATTTGCCTATACTGGTTGGAAGCTCAGGAGACAAGCCTTGAAAGGAAACACAGATCTGGATGTCATCCGTGTACAGGCTATACCTCAAGTTATGGAAATGGCTGAGCTCACCTGGAGAAGGTACTTAGGGAGAACATGAGGTAAAGGTGGAATCCTGAGGAATAACTCCCCCCAGGACATGCATGAGTCTGTTAACTGAATGTAAAAGGTCAATGCCTGGGTGTGGCTCCCTCTTCCCACCATCCACGCTCACAGCTACAGGGTGAACAGATGTTGCAGGTGCCCTGAGCTGCCTTCTCTCTCTGGATTCATGGCCTGGCTTGGTCCAAGACCTAACTGAGGCAGGAATAAGGAGAAGTCTTCCTGTTGGCTCACCAGACTCCTCAATACCAGGGCTTCAGGCCCTGACCAGCCAACAACAGAGTGCCTCTTTCTCCTACATACTGTGATTCCCTCTGCTTGTGCCTCCTCCAGAGACCCCAGGGGTGAGGTGGCATCCAAGGTCTAATGGGGTCTAACTGAATCCCTGGGTTTATTGGCCTCTAATAGCCCCCAAACCTAATGTATCTTCTTATAAACATTGAGGCAGTCAATGGAAAGGGGCTTATAAAAAGAAAAATGAGAGAGAGAGGTGCCGAAAGAGAAGCAGCTGAGATCAGTGTCCTAGAATTCAAAGGAGGGAAGAGTATCAGGAAGAATGGGGCAACCAATGTGCCAAATGCCACTGTAAAGTTAAAGAACATTATGCCTGAAACCTGTCCACTGGCTTTACCAGCCAAGTGGCCACTGGTGACCTTGCAGGGGCAGGATCGGTGGATGATAGGGAAAGAGGCCAGACTTTGTGTGTTCAGGAGGACAGGGGAACCAAGGAAGTGGAGAAAGAGTGTAGATGACTCTATCCAGCAGCCTAACCAGGAGGGAGAAGAGATCGAAAGGGCCTTGGATCCTGAGGGAGAGGTTTGTAAGATGAGTGAGAACAGAGCATATGTGTGAGATCAGGGGGAAGAGCCCAGAGAGGTGGACACAGAACGTACAGGACCAGAGACTGTAACTGAGGGCACACAGGGGCATTGAGTCCAGAGATCAGCCCTAAGCAAGAAGAAATTGGAGGGTGGGGGATGGAAGTGGGTCTGGACGCAGATCTGAGTGGTGCTCTGGGGCAGAGGCAGAGGGGTTCCTGAGCAGCAGCCTCAGCTTTCTCTGACATGCAAGAGGAGAGGGCCTGGGTTAATACAGCGGGGCAGGAGCTGAGGGCAGGCAGCTGTCATGGGAATGGGGGACTGGCACCAACTGGAAACCCGAGAGAGATCACCGCCAGAGGTAGTGCTGCACCCAAGGGTAGAGACCACGAGTCAGCAGGGGCTCCAACCTTGTCCAGACGCAGTAGCAGACACACACGCTGGACAGGTAAAGTCTGGGGTGGTGAGTTACCTGGAAGTTCCCCTTTCGCAATTGTATCTGGGTCCAGCTTGTATGTGTCCTGAAGCCTCATCAGGGCCTTGGCAGCTCCCGTTTCATCCTCGTCAGTGGGGAAGAACTGGCGCTGGACTGAGAGGTTGGCAATAAAACCTTCCAAACAAGAGAATAAGAGGTTACCCTTGATCCAGGAGCAGAATTCCACCTGGGATTAGAGAGAGGCACCCACTGGAGGGTCTCTGGCGAGTGCTGTCTCCCTGCCCCTTCCCTCAAAGGCTGTTTCCCCTTCCTCCAGGAAGCCCTCCCTTATGGCTCCAGTCCATGGACACCTCCCCTTTCTTACTCCTCACTGTACCGACTGCCTGTGCTACTCATTTGGAACTGAATAGCAACAGCCCCACACACTGGTTAACATGTAGGAGTCTGGGAGTTTTGGCTCCAAAGCACTCAGACCTTGTGGAGACAGAAGGGACAGAGGACACAGAGGGTAACTGAGAGGGATATAGCATGTCAGGAAGGACATGCTGACCACTCAGTAGAAAATGAATCACCTGGAAAACCTTGATCCAGGATTATTGGGCTGGCCAAGTAAACAGACTTCTAGCCCACACCTCAGGTTGAGGCGCTCAAGGGACAGAGGTGGTCAACTCAGGGAGCTCAGCTGGCCATTCATTACTGACCAGTGGCCCTTATCAGAAAGAAAGGTGATGACGCCAGTCCTGGAGGCATTTGGTGCTGTCCCCACCTATGGATTAGGGATGGGGGGACCATCTGGCTAGGCCAAGCATTGAGATGGGGCTGCACAAGCCCAGCATGGTCCCCCGAGAGATCACACTGGGCCTTGTTCTGCTCTCTAAGGTATTCCCACCGCTTAGACCTGCTATGAGCTCAGGGCATGAGCTCCCTGACTGTGGTGCTCAAGACCACAGCCTGGAGCCTGGGAGAGCCCCTGATCACAGAAGTACTCAAGGAGGCTGCTCTGAGACTCCAAGCCCTAGCTGTAAAGCCAGACATGCACCTCCTATACTCTCAGGACTCCAGGTGGGGGCCAGGCCCTCCCATGCTGATTCACCTGGCTTCGCTTCTGCCTGTGAGCTGAGAAATGGGAGGGGAATTCCAAGGCCATTTCTTCCCTGGTCTCTTCCCCAGAGCAGCAGTACCGATGGTCACCTATTCTCATGAACTCGAACACCCACTTCTAGCCATGCCTGGGGACCCAGGGACCAAGAAGCTGCAACCCTGTCTTCCTCATGGCTGCATGGTCAGGGACTTTAAGAGTTTAGAACCCAGGAAAAAGAAAACATGCCCTTAGAAAAAGCCACACTGTCAACGTGTCCCCCTCATTTCAGGGGCAAGAACTCTGAAAGTCAGAGGCGAAAACAACCTATTGCTCTCTGGGCCCATCCTGTCTCCCTCCAGATAATTATACAGTTTTCCAAAGGAACCAGATGTTGACAGTGGGGGTAGGCTGTGGAGAACAAGACTGGAGACTGGGAAGTCATCTGGGCAGGCTTATCCTCCTGCAGTGCAGGCAAAATAGCCAGTTCTGAACTACAGGCCCAGGCTGGGAGACAGCGGTCTGGGAAAGGCAGCCATGGCTTCTGGAGGCAGTGAGCTCACCAGGCATATGTCCAGCTCAGCTGAGCTCACCAATCCCTCCCCAGAGGCCACCCTTCCCCCAGCCAAGCCCAGCTCAGTCTGGCCACATGGGCTGAAACGCTTCAGCCAGAAAGACAACTAGTCTGAAGTTAATCAGCACTCTAAACCCAGGGAGAAGAGGCAGTGAGTCCAGGGGCCTGAGCCCAGGGCTGGAAGTCAGAAGGACCCACCTCCAGGCCTGCTCCACCATCTCCTGTTGAGGGAAAAGTGTTAGAGCATAGAAAGTACTACCACAGTAAAAGCACCAAGCACAGATAAAGCTTTAAAAAAGTTCATATGTGACCTACAAACACCACTTCTAGGAATTTATCCTAAGAAAATCAGAGACGGGCACAAAGGTGTATATGGAAATAACTCATGTCCACTAACTTGACCAGTTTTACACTACATCAGTATAACATATTACTGTCCAGCCATTAAAATCATGTTGCCGGAGAACATTTAATGGACACATGGAGAAGCTGGAAAATTTAGGAAAACAGTATATGCTATGTCACAAATCTGCCAACAGATATGTTTTATTTCTAAAAGATATGAACAGGAATGAATTTAGATGAGGCCCATGCTCCCCAGCTTGCACTGGCCCCACCACTCATCCCACTTAACTCACTTTTGTTAATTTGGTCCCTCAAAGCAAGTGAGTTTGCGACCCCTGGTGTATATGTATGGTTACTTTTTTTTTGGTGAGGAAAATTAGCCCTGAGCTAACATCCATGCCAATCTTCCTCTACTTTATATGTGGGTCACTGCCACAGTATGGCTGACAAGTGGTGTAGGTCTGCGCCTGGGATCAGAACCCGCAAACCTGGGCCACCAAAGCAGAGCATGCTGAACTTAACCACTAGGCTGCGAGGCCAGCCCCTCCTTTTTTTTTTAATGTATATGCATGTGTGGAAAGACTGGAATTTTAATAGCACCTATCACTAGGCAACTAGATTAAGAATTGCAGTTTTCTTATGTGATTATTTTTGTGTTTTCCAACTTTTCTATAAAACATATTACTAAAGTGTAATTAGAAAAAACTCACTACCAAAAAAGGGGAAGTGAAAACACTAGGAAAAGGCAAGAACTGATTATTATTACATATTAAAAAACAAGGACAGCCAATTGCCAGGTCCCCAGAGAAGGAAGAGAACCATGAGATGGCAGGGTCCATGTTCACACACTGCACATGCCCACCAACACCCAGACCCAGGATAGGATTAGACACACACTCCACAGGTGTGAGCACACAAACATAAAGGTTCATCCAAGCGCCTGCTCACCAGCCCTCACCTGCAGCTGAGTCCTGCAGGACAAGGTCCTCCAGCGCAGGCCAGTCTGTGTTCAGCCGCTTCACCAGTTTGTAGGCATTCACAGGGTGGGCCAGGTAGCCCTCAGGGTCAGCAGCTGACTTGCTGGTCAGGGCTTCCATTTTGTTGGCCCAGCTGTGGAACCAGAGGAAAAGGAAGACTAACATGCCCACCCACAAGGGTCTTGACCTGTTAATTTCCTTGGTGAGATTCAGGACTCTTTTCATCAAGAGGCAATAAAGAAATCAAAAATGAATACAGTAACTCCCCACAGATACTTCCAGGCCCTTAATCTAGATAAGAGCTGGGAACTCTAATGTACACAAAAAGTCTCTTAAATAGAAAGGAAAAGCAGTGAGTCCTTAGCCCGTGTACTTAGCCACTCTGGAGGACTGGCACGAAGCAACCTGGAGGCCAGCCCCACATTGCCCTTTTATAGGCTTCCTCGTATGGGTACCCTGGATGGGTTTCTGGCGGGGGCAGGAAGACAGACTCAGGGTGGGTATGAGGACTTAAGACGTCAGACACCTCTTAATCTTGGAGAGCTTGGCTTCCTCCACAAGGATGTACTCCTTCAGAGACTGCACCAGGTCCTTTTCTGCATAAATTAGGTCCGTCATGTGCCCTGCAAGGGAGAGAAGGGCCAGTGAGAAATGAATGAGAGATGTCCAGCCCCCTTCCCTGGGGCACAGAACACCAGCACAGAGGCGAGTCCCCTGGGCCAATGGCATACCAGCTCTCTTAGGTTCGTGGGGACTTGGAGTTACAGGGGGCCTAGACACTCACATGGTCCTGGCCCCCAGCTTCAGGAAGAGAGAGGTAGAGGCTCCAAGGGGATGTGGAGATAAGTGCACTGCGGGCACCTTAAGGAGGAAGCCCCAAATCTCATTCTCCCACTGTCACCCAGTTGGGTCATGCCATTGGGGCATGGACATCCTGGAGGCTTCATTGTATGGAAACAAGCTCTGTGACTTTGTCAGAAGAAGAGCAGCTGGATCCACTGGCGACAGTGTTCTCTGTTCAGAACTACTCTCTGATCTGGGAGAAAGGTAGTCAGAAAAGAGCAGCCTGAACTTCCCAGGGAGGGGTCCCAGTTGAGACAACTGGCTCCTAGGACACCCAGGTCATCAGGGCCTCAGTGGGGGAAGCGGGAAGTCTGCAAGCCCCACTCTCCCCAGAACTGGTCAAAACCAGTGGGTGAGGCCATCCCATTCTGAATGAGAAAAGGCCTCAGGCAGTGACATCCCCTGGCACTTGAGCCCAAGATTGCTCAGATAGACAATAATCCTGTTGGCACATACCAATAGAGGTGAAGAATTCGGCCTTCACGCAGCCCAGGACACCAAACCAGGCCACCAGCAATGTGGACACCCAGAGTTTCATGGTCACAGAGGGCAGTGTCTACAAGGTATTCAGTGATGGTCACTGGATCAACAGTGAAAAAAGGCAACTTAGGTGAGGAGACACATATGCATGTGCATATATATACACACATTCAAACATGCCAAAATCCTGACCTAGCACACAGAATCTAAGAAGGACATTCAGGATCACCAGTGGAAAGAGCGCAGGAAGTGGAACCAGTGATGTGTGCTCAATTCTGGCCCCTGCTCCAGGAGGCCACATGCCCTCGGGAGAGACTCTGCCCTCTCAATTCCTGGTAACCACCAGCAAGAGGGGAAAGCTGAATTGCATGGGGGACAGTCACCTCTGGTTCTAATAGTCTGCCAATCCAAGATTCTGACTCACTTCTCGTTTCACAGACTGCTTGTCTGTTTATGTCTTTCCTTCCAACACATATGCCAGGACAGTGCCAACTGCTGGGGACCCAGATGTAACACGAAGCCCCTGCCCACAAGAAGACTGACAGTACAGGAGAGACAACAACAGAAAGAGAAGTTGGTATAATATGCTCCAGGCAACCCGCACCCAAAAAAGCGGTGTACAGCAGACGGTT
This sequence comes from Tapirus indicus, assembly GCA_031878705.1. Classification (NCBI taxonomy): domain Eukaryota; kingdom Metazoa; phylum Chordata; class Mammalia; order Perissodactyla; family Tapiridae; genus Tapirus; species Tapirus indicus. Next base: position 49,343,425 of record CM062925.1, read on the forward strand.
GGCCACAAGAGGAATAAAACTGCCACCTGCCAGTCTGTACCTGGCCACAGCAAGAGCAGTCTGGGGAGCGGGCACCCTGAGTAGACACTGTTCTTCCTGTTGTGAAGCTCCTCAGCAGACACTGTCCTCACTGGTGAGCCACCATTCACAAATATTTACTAAAGACCCACATACGCCAGGCACTGAGCTAGGCAATCAGGATACAAGAATAAATCAGCCACTCGGGGCCAAAACCTCAGGCTGAGTTGGGTTGCTGACATGGGTAAGAGGCCAGCTGCTGTCTTCTCATCTGCCTAGAAATAGCCAGACCCAGCTCTGAAGGCAGCAGGCACAACCTGGGGCAAGCCCCACTGGCGGTGGACCTACGCACACAACGGAAGCTTCAGACATCATCTCCCAGCTCAGCCACGCAGCCCAGAGCATGCTGGAGGACCAGCAGCCATCTGGGGCCCAGCTCTGCCAGTCCTTCCTCCTCCTGCTCTACATCAACCAGGCCCCACTGGAAATTTACTGAGAGAAAACAAGGAAAATACAGAAGATACAAATGTTTCCCCCCAAAATGTACACCTTATCTGACAATTCTAAGTCTGAGCTGACTAATGATAGATCACCCATTTTTTGCCTGTCATGGTCAATCAGACACAGTCATACCCCCATTTCTCACCTCATCCTTTCAGAAGAAATTCTAATCCACTGTGGTTGCAGGTTAGGCTCAGAGAAGCCCAACCGCAACTCCCACCCCAAAACAAGTTCCTATAACAGGAAGAGGAGAGAATAAGTGAATGACCCCATTTGCTCAAGTCCCTGACAAATGTGTGCAGAGCCAGCAACACACCCCTCAGTGCCCTGGGTGTTGGGGGCCCAGAGATAGACAAGACAAGATCTTTCAGCCCAGAACCTGCTGCAGGGTAGGGAGTATTGGTCTAAGGGATCCATTATGGAGTTAGGGCAGCATAGGAAAGCAAGTCTCAGAGAAGGTGAGCAGGCCCAGGCTAGCCCTAAGGTGGAGCCCAGGTCCTCCTCATTCCAGCCACAGGTCTGCTCCAAGGCCTCATCATACTGCATCTCCACCCCAGGATTCCAGAAGGCCTCTCTTCTTGCTTACACAAGCCTCTTTCATAGGGTGTGGTGTCTGTTCCTTGTATCTCAAGAAGCTTGACTAGCTGAGAGAGCACCTTCTGTATGTGTGTAGGGAGAGGCAGTAAAAACCCAGGGCCAGGAGGCTGAATCTGTGGACAGTGAGGGACCAGCCAACTGCCCATCAGACTGGGGTGGTGGGAGAGGAGAGCCTACGCAGGAGACCAGACCAGACATGGTTGGAAATGGGGGCCCCAGCAATTCTACCCTGTTGTGTTGCCAGTTGTAATGGCATACCTCTCCAGAGATCAGGTAACAAATTCAAGGGAGGGAGAAGCCTCTCTGTTCCTTTTAAATCACCCTGGTGATACTGTCCATAGTTCATGCCTTCCAGCACTCAGGAAAAAGCAGCCAGGTTTCTTCATTACATGAATACCAGCTGTCATTTCTCTGGAATGTGCTATCTGGCTTAGACTGAGCCCATCCATGAATCCCAGCCTGGAGGCAGAGCCCCAAAGAATCACAGAAGAGGTTCTGGGAAATGGCTTATCAAGAGCCTGCAAAATCCTGCCCTGATGGTTCAAGGGGATGATGACTCTGCTGGCCAGAGTTAGGCACCCCTGAGCAGCCCCCAGACTGCCACAATCAACACTGCCACCCCAGGCAGGGGGGCCCTGGAGCCTCACCCCATTTTTCCTAATCCTTGGCCCCTGAACACTAAAAGCTTTATACAAAAGGTCATCCAATCAGGGTCAGGTTGGGAGGAGGCAGCATCCAAGAGGTACTGCGTCCCACAGTGCAGGAGAGGCCAACCACCTACGTGCACGTGCCCCCCCATCCCACCTCATACCTATACCCTGAGCTTGCTTAGGACAGAGTAGGGCAGAGTATGTAAACCTGCCCTCACAAAGTGTCCATTGCTGCTGAAAGTCCTCCCAGGAACCCTCAGAAATCCATGCTGAATAGGCCTGGAAATGGGCAATGTCGAACCTCCTTCTATGAAAAACGAAGTGGCACCAAGCCCGAGAGAAAATCAATACTGAGTTTTATCTGAGCAACATCCCAAGTTTAGAACAACGTCTGGTCCATGTCAGGCACCCAACAAAAAATACTTCACCACAGACTTGTTCAAGTTAGGAAACTACAGCAACAGAAGATTTTACATATCTTCCCTACAATGGATTGTTATGGATTGTGTAAGAGCAGATACTATATGCATATGAACGTGGAAAAAAGATCAAAGCATACTATTAAGTGAGAAGAGCAGGCTCCCAAATGATATGTACTCCATGATTTCATTTTTACAAGAAAAAATTTATATGTATATGCATATATATACACGTATACATAAAAGAAGAGAGTCGTGCATCTGGGTTATATCTTGGCAAAATAATTTCTTCTCTTTATGCTTATTTGTATTTCCTAATCTTTCTACAAGTTCTATGGGAAATTTAAAATATATTTTATAATATGCTTAAAATGAAAAGAAAACAAAACAGGCCCTCTCAAATGGACTCCAAAGCAGCCCTGGCAGCCAAAGTTTGGATCCCCAGGGGGAGGTCCTCCAAAGCCTGCCAACACCCCAGCGACAGTGATTCACCCACCAGGTGACCAGCACTGTTTCTAAGCACAGGGCAATTCCAAGACATACAATCAGAGGCCCCAACAAGCCTGCTCTTTGGAAAGGACATTTACAACCTGGCCAAATGGCCATGAAAAGATGTTTCCAGCTGCAAACCAGCAGCGTCCTTAACTTCTCCCCTACCTCATCAGGCAGGAACCTCTGCCAAGCTCCCAGCTGCAACCCAAATGCAACAGCTTGAGTTTTAACAAAGCATTTCACAGCCTAGAAACAGAACATGGGTTTGCTGAGAACAAACAGGTCTTGCTTGGCAGTTACAAGAGGCTGCCTGCCTTCTGTAAAGGGGCAAAACCTGCCTGAACAGGGCTCCCCCCGTGGCCCTGCCTCTCAGTGGCACAGCCAACTCCAGTATGGCAGAGCCAAGAGGACCTGTGAGCTCAACCCAGGAGGAATTGTGCAGAGGCTCCAAGAGGCCTTGCCACCTATGGATGTGCATTCAGGCCCACAAGCTGCTGTCACTGGCACCCCAAGGAAGGATGGCACCCCTATTCTCCTTACCTGATGTCATGCCTCAGTAATCATCCTGGTCTAAGCCACCCCTAATTCCCTCCTGCAGCCATCCTGGCCCCTGCCTGCACTGGTCTCTCACCTCATCTCGCCTCCCTCCCTCTGCTCTACAAAGTGGCCAGCGTGGCTTACTGTAGCCCCTCGTTTGGGCTCTGTCTCCCTAAGAACCCTTTACAGGCTCTCTACTGCCCTCAGGATCAAGTCCTAAGGGCCTTTTTGACTCTGCATGACCTGGCCCTACCACCCTCTCCAGCACCATCTCATGACTCCAGGTTTCATATCTTCAATGACTATCTCACATGAAAAATATTCTCCTTCACTGAGAACCTAAGAAGGCTTGATGTTCATCTGTATCCATCCTTATACTTTCTCTGGTACATGAAAATGTTGATTTGTAATTCCCACTTGGGTACCATCAAAACCACAAAGTCTCCTGCTTCAGTGACTAGGCAATGAAGTAGCAAAGAAGGCTGTAAACATCAACATGCAAAAGCCAAGTTGGGTTTTCACTCACGGTCTTGGTAGAGACTAATTCATAAGAAGGAACTACACACGAGGACAAAATCCACATACCACCATATTGGATGCATCTGATGTACACCACCTTGTACTCTCTTGGCCTCACCTGTCCCCTGGGCCCTGGGCCACTTCCTCTGCCTCAGACCCAGTGGAAGAGACTGTGCAGACCCCAAATCTCTAGCTCCTACCACTACTTCCAGACTCCAGTGAAGTGCCACACTGGCCTTTTCAGCAGCTTCTGGAGGGCCCTGGCAGTGCAACAGAGGAGTGATGGGCAGTTAACTCCTCAAGAGGCAACTCTGACCAATGAAGGACAGAAGACAAGAGGAGGTCAGCAGATAAATTCCCTCTCTAGACTTCCACTGAGAAACTCTTCTGTGGCACGGAGTTGCTGTAGAGCTCGCGCAGAGATGTCCTGTATGGCTGAACTAGTGCATCTCTATGCAGACTGGCCAGCTTGCTAAAGCACCACCTTTTGTTTGCTTCCCATCCTTCTATACCTCACTTTTCTTTTCCCTTACCCTTGCTGCCCTGCAATTGCACCTTTAATAAAGCATTAAGCACTTAAGCTCGGCCTCAGGCTCTGTTTTCTGGGAGCTAGGCTAAGATAACCACTATTTATGTTTCCAAAAATTTTTCATTTCCACCATCTAATCCTCACTAAAACCTTGTAAACTAGATAATTATCTCCATTTCAGATATAAATATATAAGGTAGATAACTGAGGCTGAGAGAGGGTTTCCTGCACACCTGTCATGCTACGGCAAATTAATGGCAGAGCCAAGACTCAAACCCCAAACATACTTGCCACTAGATATTGCTGCCTTTCAGTCCTACTCAGTAACATCTGTTGTCTTACAGCACAAAGGCCTCCCAAAAGGAGGAGCCACATTTTGCCCCGGCAGAGCAGGCCTGCCTAGGTCAAGGACTTTATGGTGGTTCACAAAGCAACTTCATGACATCCATGACTGGAGGGCACCGGAAGGTAGACAGCAACATAGACCCAGAAGACAGGAACAGGGTGCTTCAAGTCCAGGTGAGCAGTCACTCTGGCCCCAGACATCATAGCACTCACAAATGACCAACCAGCCCAGTGCAGGGCAAGGCAATACAGTCCAGCAGGCAAGCACACCTGCTCTGGGGTCAGACAGCCCCAGAGTTAAATCTCAGCTCCACCATCACTTCCTGGCTTTGTGACCTCACACAGGTTACAAGTCTCTCTGAGCCTGTTTCCCCATCTATATAATGGTGATAATATTAGGACCTACATCTTATAGGGCTATTGTAAGGATTGAATGCGAAGACAGACGTCAGTGGGCAGCCCAGTGCCAGGCACAATTTATGTCAGTCATCAACACCAAGAGTACTGGAGGAACATCAGTAGATCTGAACTGGCCAGATGCCCAGCTAATCCCTAGAGAGGAAGAAGGTCCAGTCTAGGAGACATTGAAGATGAAAACAAGGCATAAATTGAGCAATCTCCACATTCCAGAAGTGTCCAAAGAGATGAAACATTAATTCAGGAGAGAGTGGAGTCAGGCATAATGCAGCACACTGACCATCGGGGAATAACCCCAGAACTGGTCAATCACTGGCTCTAAAGTTCACCAACGAAGGAAAGTTCTCTGGCAAAAGGCAGGGGACTAGACCAATACTCTAGGATTTCTATGCCTCTGACCTGGTCATTTCAAGTTCCTACAAGTACCAGGCCTCAGGATCTTGGCCACACCCTGGCCCTCGGGAGTGCCAGGTACAGAGCAGGCTACATTCTAGCAAGCACTTCCTGAAAGGTCTAGAGCAGATGCTGGTCTGTGACCAGGCTCAGACAGATCCTCTCTGAGCTGGAGAACTCACTACCTAAACACTTAATCCTCTGCCATACAATGACATCACTTGAACAAAAACTCTTTCCTAGGGCTCCAAGAAGTCTGGTCCAGACTTTTCATTCCCCTCTGCTCCTTCTGAGAATAAAAACTATACCCCTCATTCCATATCCCCAGCACAAAACCCAGAAACCACAGGAGCCACCAGCCCTCTCTGCTCTAGGACAGGCTGATGTCCCACCCTGGGGCACTTCAAAAGTCCAAATTGCTAGAGTTAAAGAACTTCTTCAAAGTTTAACTCTCGCTCCAGCATTCCATCTGGGCTTGCACGTGCCTGCATCACCACATTTCCTGCCAACCTCCATCTGCATAAAATTAAACTCTTGACAGATCCCAGGAACCAGAGACACACCCACCAGCCCACTGCACACAATCAGCCAGCCTGGCCATAAATCAGCCAAAGTCTTGTACCCAGCCTCAGATCCTCCCAAAGATGTGGGAGGGCAGAGTCAAAAAGGGAGGCCCTCTCGGGAAATGAGTAGATCCCAGATTCCTTCACCCCATTCCTTCCTTAGGGCTGCACCTATGCAGTCTCTCCTTCTGATAAGCACTCACACTCTCAACTCCTCCCCTGGCTCCTGGCCAGATGCCAACATGAAACAGCAATCTCAAAGAGATTATGAGCTACCCAAGGGCAAGGACAGTGCCACCGCTGCCTCCTCCCCTCCCTTCTTCCTCATTCCAGCCCCAGGCACACTCTAAGCAGAAGCCAGGCACACAAGAGGTACTCAAGGAATGAACAGAGATCAGCTCTGGCCAAGCTATACCAGTAGCAAAGTAAGCACTCTCCTGGGCACCCCATTTCAGAGCCTGCGATAGGGTAGAAGGGCCTATTACAAGCAACGGACAATGTCTAGTCATCACCATGTCTGCCTGCTAAGCTCTCAAGAGAACTAGAGTGGCCCAGTATGACAGCATCTCTGGGACGAGGCCCCCAGCCAACTCACTTCATCCTTGCTACGTGGCTTCCTTAGCTGTCAGAGAAAAAGAAGGCCCTAGAAGAAAAGGATTCAAAGCCCAAACACATGAGAAGTGAACAGAAAAGCTAGGCCCTGAGGCCCAGAACTACAGTGAGAGACTGCACCCTGGACACTTCAGGGGCAGTTTAAGCACAAGCCAAAGGAAATCTTGGTTCATTTAACAGAGAACTAAATCATGGAACCTGTTGTCCCAGATGTGATACAGGTTGAGAAGAGGCAGCAGCCTGCGAAAACGTTCTATAAATTCTCAGGTGGACAGTGAATCTCTGCAAACTCTGGGACATTTGAGAATGCCCTAAACTACAAAGTGATGTCCCCCAACGCTTGCTCTCAGGGCCAGGATCTCCTGCAAGAGGGCTGAGGCTGTCAGGCCCCAGATGGTTCACATCAAGAAGCACAAGCCTTAGGTGTCACCCTACAGCAGAAGACACTTAAGACTAGTCTCAGTCTTGGGAGGGACTCTAATGTTCTTCTACACCATCTTAAAGGTGCCGGATTAGAACACTGAGGCCAGAGGCCCACCTATGCTGTCCTGAAGTAGGAAGTGCCCTGATCCACACTCATGCTGCAAGGGTTCACTGAGCACCCTCCACATGCAGGGCATAGTACCAGGCATTGTCCTCTCAACTGAAGCTCTTGTAGACAGGTCCGTGGGCAGCTATCCCCTGAAGTGTCCCTTCCCCTATCACCTTGCTTCCACTCGAGTGCCCAGGTCTGCTCTCATTCACACAGGCTGTGGCTCTATCTGGGTTACCCATTATCCAGCCTTCATCTGACCACTCCAGCTAATGGGTTAACTTCTCCAGGAAACCCTCTGGCCTGAAGCATCCTGTCCTCTCCCAAGTGTCCACAGCCCAGGGCTCCCTCCCAGCACACCACTCACCACACTTGCCCTGGGCATGGACTTTCCCGGTCTTCCAGTCCGTCTGCCCCACTGGGCTAGCAATTCCTTGCAGTTTCTGACACACAGACGGGTCCGTTTGTTGAATTAGTTAACTAGTTACCACAGGTCTCCGCAGCTGCCGAGGAAAAATAACCCCGGTTAGAAAGGGATGTCCTGAGGGAAAAAACTTTCTCACCCAACAGCCCGTCTTAATGGGCAGCAAGCTGGACCCTGCTGAGCCAAGGCCACAGACTCCCAGCCCTTTGAAGAGAGGAAGGTGGACCTCACTAACATTAAGCGGCCCCTCAGGGCCTGCCCGACGCCCCCGCCTCCGCCTCCAACCTCTGGCAGCCCTCGGGGCCAGGCCGTCCTTCCCGGGGAGCCTGACACAGCAGGGCGGCCAAGTTCCCCGCCCGGCGCGGCCGCCGAGGGGACCGGCAGGAAGGGCGCCGCTGACCTCACCACCCTGAGCTCGGGGAGGGGAGGCAGGCGACGGGACAGGAACCCAGACGGGTGTAGAAACAGGGCGGAGAGCGCGGGGCTGCGGCCCGGACAGCGCTGAGGGCAGCGGGCAGCGCGACCCCCAGCTCCCAACTCCCGCGGGCAGAACGCACGGCCCCGCGGCCCCCGCCCGCGCCCGAGCCCCGCGGCTGACCCGGCGGCAGAGCAGGCGGCGCGCTCACCTGGACACGCGCCGCTCCCGGCGTTTCCAGAACCTCCCGCGGCGCCGCCTGGCCCGCTTGGCGCCTCCTCCCTCGGCGGCTCCGCCTCCCTCCACGGCCCGGCTCCGCCCGGTTGAGCCGCCGCCACGTCCCCACCTCCCGCCCCCGGGCCGCCCCGGCCCGGCCCCTGGCTCAGCGCCGGGAGAGCCTCGGCCCAGGGTCGCCACTGCCAGAGACCCCCGGGAAGACCCAGGCCGCCCGGCCGCGAGGGAGCCAGGAGCCGGCCTTAGGCCGGGAGGGAGCCGGCTGCCCGCGCCCTTCATGCCGCCCGCCGCTCCCCGCACGTACGCCGCGCGCCTCCCCTCGCCCGGCTCCCACCTGTGGGACTCGGCCCGCCCTCCTCCCAGTCCTTGGGCTGCTGGAGAAGGGCCCACAACCCGATCCTGGCGCCGGTGCTATCGGGGGGAGCGTCCCCGAGTGCTGGCGGACTCCCCCGGCCTCGGTTCGTGCCCATTTCCTCGGTGGTCCTGCGGGGTACACGGGCTCCTACTGCCCCCTCCCCACCATCACTACCATCAGGTTGCAGGGGGGGGTGGGGTCACCTTGGCCAGGAGCCAGGGTATCACGAGAGGGGACAGACCAGTGAAGAAGGCCCTGAAGAAGACTAAGGATCTGGGGTCCACACCCAGGGCCAATCTCCCGAAGGGATTCAGACTGTCCCCAACTCCTGGGTCAGGCACTCATCCTGGTGATGTATGTGTGAGTGATGGGTTGATGAGAAGGGAGCCAATCAAAGACTGGGGGCAGGGCGGGGGGGGCACACTGGGGCCAACCCTTGGTTTGCCCAAACCCTTCCATACAACGCGGGCCAAAAACGGTGGACAACTCATTCAGCCAGTCCAGTCTGGGAGGCTGCAGCAAACCTCAGCCTGAGCTGGAGGAGGCACTGGCCGGCAAGCAGGTTCCCACGCCTGCTCTGTGAACCTTTCTGGTCATGAATGAGGGGAAACATGTCTGAGAATCTCATCAGGGAGCTAGCCCAGAGTGGGAGGTGCCCAGCCTCCGCCCAAGCCATGTGGGGATATTCCCTATGGCACACTGTCCAGGCTGGCAGCCCAGACCTGGGGAAGGCACGAGCACAAATACAGAAATACAACACACATAAAATAGGAAGGAGCCACTGTTCCTGCCTGTGTCAGCCACCAACCAGAATTCATTTAAAACCAAACAGAAACCTTCCTGCATCTGCTACATCCTGTTATGCCACAGGAGCCTCCCTCTGCCCAGATCCTCCCATCCTCTCCCCGTCTCAGGAGCTTGCCGGGTGGATTATCTCTTCTCTCTCCTGAATGTTCAACCTCCCCTTCTCGACTGGATCCTTCTCTTGATCTACAGTAGTCTCCCTTATCCGCGGTTTTGCTTTCTGAGGTTTCTGTTACCCGTGGTCAACCATGGTCTGAAAATATTAGATGGAAAATTCCAGATATAAAATAATTCATAAGTTTTAAATTGTGCGCCATTCCGAGTAGCGTGAATGAAATCTATCGCTGTCCTGCTCCATCCCACCTGGGAAGTAAATCATCCTTTTGTCTAGTGTATCCACACTGTATCCGCTACTTGCCCATTTGTTGCCCATTAGTCACCTAGTAGCCATCTCAGTTATCAGATGGACTGTAGAGGTATTGTAGTGCTTGTGTTCAAGTAACCCTTATTTTATAATAATGGCCTCAAAGCATAAGAGTAGTAATGCTGGCAATTCGCATATGCCAAAGAGAAGCTGTAAGTTGCTTCCTTTAAGTGAAAAGGTGAAAGTTCTCACTTAATAAGGAAAGAAAAAAAATTGTATGCTGAGATTGCTAAGATCTATGGTAATTTTTATTACAGTATATTATTATAATTGTTCTATTTTATTATTAGTTATTGTTAATCTCTTACTGTGCCTAATTTACAAATTAAACTTTTTCATAGGTATGTATGTATAGGAAAAAAATATATATATATAGTAGATATACGGTTCGGTAGTATCCAAGATTTCAGACATCCACTGGGGGTCTTGGAAGGTATCCCATTGTGGATAAGCGGGGACTACTATATAAATATGTTCAAGCCTCTACTGTGAATACAAAACCCTTCTTTGACCCCATCAACTACTGCAGTGTCTCTCTCCCTCTCAACCACAGCAAAATTCCCTGAAAGAGGTGTCTTTTCGCTTGTCCTCATCTCCCTCCCACCACTCAGGCCCCTGCAGTGGGCCTTCTGGCCCCCTCACAACACCAAACTAGATCTCAATAAACTCTCCATAACCTCCAAGCCTCAATTCAACAACCACTCTTCAGTCCTAACCTGCCGAAGACCCCAGCAGCAGGTGACACCCCAGCATCGTTGGACCACTGCCTCCCTGGAACACTTATTTCCCTTGGTTTCCACCATTCTCTCTGGCCACCTCTGCCCAGGCCCCTGCAGCACATCCTCCTCTCTCCCTCTCCATGTTACTCAATAAAGGTAGGCGGATCCTCAAAGCAGGCCTAGGCGTTCTACTTTCCTCTTCTGTTTCTATACTTTCTTCCTATACACAGATGACTCACAGATTTCTCTCTCTATCCTGACCTGACTCTGAGCTCCAGACTCATATAACTGACTGCTGAGTCTACGTCTCCACTTGAGTGTCCACAAGCACCTCAATCGCAACATGTCCAACACCGAGTTCATGCTCACTCCCCTGCCCACTTCCACACCTCCCTTATTCCCTGCTTCATTGAAGGAGCCCCCCCCCCATCAGTTATCTAACCGGAAGTCTGGGAATCATACCTCCCTCTGCCTCGCCCTCAGACCCTATCCTTCCATATCCCACATCCGTTTAATTCTACCACCTAAATCTCTCTCTAATCCATCCATTTCTCTCCATCCTCTTTCACTTGAATGATTGCAACAGTTTCTCGGCTGGCTGCCCCCCTCCATTCTTGTTCCCTCCCATCTCTCCTCCATGCTGCAGCCACAGTGATCTCCTCAAAAATGCAGATCTGAACCCATCACTCCCAGCTTAGTAAAGTGCACTATTCCTAGGAAAAAATCCTAAAAATGGTCTGTAATGCCCTGCATGGTTTGGCACCTGCTCACTTCTCCAGCCAAACTGACCTTCCTCCAGTCCTTCTCATTGGCCGTTCTCCCTCCCCACCTCACTTCTAGGCTTTTGCACGTGCTATTCTTTCTGTATAGAACATTTTCTCTCCTCCTAATTAAATCCTTCGTATCCCGTCAGAAGGATTTTCCTTACTTCCCTGACCAGGTCATAACCTCCCATAACAGCCTCTCATGCCCTATGTGCTCTGTAACAATTGCCACAGTTGATATACACTCATGTGCTGCATAATGATGTTTTGGTCAATGATGGACCACATATACAACAGTGGTCCCATAAGATTAGCACCATATAGCCTAGACATGTAGTAGGCTATACCATCTAGGTTTGTGTAAGTACTTTCTATGATGTTCGCACAAGTGCACTCTATGATGAAATTGCCTTCTCAGAATGTATCCTTGTCATTAAGTGCCACATGATGGTAGTTGAATAATTATTTGATTAATGTCTGTCCCCCCACTGGCCTGAGCTCCAGGAGTATATAAACTATATGTGGTTTTGTCCATCATCATATCTTCAGCCCCTACCACAGAACTGGGCTCAATAAATATTTGCTGACTACATGAAGGGATGGGTGTCTCCTTAAAGCCTTGCTCCACACAGCAGTAGCCAAAGGCCTGACTAAGGCCTCCACAGAGCCTCAGAGTCCTGGAACCCACTCATTCTTCAGTGTCTGCATCTTCTCCTCTTCTGTCTCTTATCAAGATACTTGTCATTGGATTTAGAGCCCACCCAGGTAATCAAGATGACCTCACCTCATGATCCTTAACTCAATTATATCTGCAAAGTCTCTTTTTCCAAATAAGGTCACATTCACAGGGTCCAGGTATTAGGATATGGACATATCTTTTTAGGGGCCACCATTCAAGCCACTACACCTGACATTCCTTCATGCACTCTAGGGGCTACCGGGCCCATGTAAATCTGTGACTCTCAGTTCTGAATCTCCAGCCCAGGCCCACTCCAGACCCACATAGGCTTTTCTTTGTGGCCACTGGATAGGTGAACTCATTATCTCCCCACACCCTACCCCACACCACCCAAACTGCTTCTGCTCCAGCATTTCCTTTATCTTGGGAAATGAAATCAACGTCTCTCAGTTATTTCCATTTCCTTCCCCACCACATTCCCCCACTGTATATCTTCCTTAGTGGATCTCTCAATCCATTTACTGCTCTCCATTCCTGCAGTCACAGCCCAAATTCAGGACACCACCATCTCTCACCTGGACAATCCATCCTTGCCCACAGCTTCCACTCAACTCTCTTTATCCTTACTCCACTCGACAGGCAGAGTGATATTTTAACAATGATTCTGATCATGTGATTTCCATATATAGAACCCCTCAAAGGTGTCCCTGCCCCGAGGATAGACACAGATCTCGCCAAGACTACCAATCCTCTTTTTCCAGCCCTGATGGCCTCTCTTACATGTGCAGCCTCAAACTTGATGCTCCAGCATCCCAGACGTTTTTCAGTTCCCCTGGCCTTTGACTGTGTCATTCTCTCAGCCTAGAACACTCTGCTCCCAAAAGGTTGTTTCCTCCGAAAGCCTTCTCTGGGCCCAGCCTGAAACAGGTCCCTGCATAGACACCATGGTTCCTCAGGATGAATGTCTTTCATGCTACCTAACATCATTCATGTCTACTTCCTTCATCACTTTGCCTTCCCAGGGATGGGAGCTGCCTCCTGTTCATCAGCTTTAGCATAGGGCCTGGAACTCAGGACCTGGAGAGGGAGTGGGGCACAAAAATGCATGAATGAATGAATGAATGAATAGACACTCCTCCACCATTGTGGCCTCCAGCAGACCTCATTAAGCACACCCATTGTGTGTCACTTAAAGAATCAACAGCCATCTTGAACAGCCATGTCCCACTCCTTTTTCCCAAATCCATTGTGTAAACAAAAACCACACCTCCCTCTGGTAATGGCTCTACTGAGTTCATTCATGCATTCACTCCACAAACATTTGCTGGGTACCAGTTGAGGCCCTGTCTGGGGATTCAGGGGTCATGAATGTCCAAGTGGCTGTGTCTAGTGGGGAAAACTAGCAGGCAAACAGAGGCCCACACAGCAAATTTGTCCAGGGAAGGAAAGTCCCAGTCCTTTCCAGCTAGTGAAGGCTTCTGATAGGAGGTGCTGCCTGCCCAGTCCCAGTCTTAGAGATCCTCCTCAGGCTCAAGATCAGGTATGGACTGCCACCTTTGACCCCAGCATGGCCAGGTGCATTGTCAAATGGGGCCCCACCTCCTGCTGTCCCCAAGCGACATCCTGGGCCTATGGCTCCTCAAAGCAGGCTAGACTTGTCTGCTCACCACTCGCATCCCAAGGGAAGGATCTGATGCCTCTCCAGAAGGAATGGCAAAAATATCTGTGCTGAGTGGACAGGTAACTGGATGAATGGGAAGGTAGGTGGAGTGCAGTCTTTCCCTCTACACAGAGGCCTCCTCAGCCTGCCCTGCCCCTGCCTTCCCCCACTCACCTATAATCCCTGACCTGGGGCAGGCTCCACTGCTTGGCACTGAGGCCTTCCTGACTGCTGATGACTCTTGCAGGCCCTGACAACCACCGCAGCAGCTGGAGGCCTGGCCAGAGCACCTGGTTGCTCCTTGGAATTCCCCAGAGTGGGGCCCCTGAGATCAACCAATACTGCACAGAGGGCATTGTATGTGTTGACACACATCTGTACCTGTCAGCACACTCAGCATAAAGTGGTCCACTGGACTCTGGGACCAACTCTCCTCTACAGATTTCTCCCTTCAGGGACTGAGGAAAGACTAAGTGTGTCCCAGTTGACCAGCACTTTGACTTAAGGCCAGAGACAGAAGGCAGGAGGTGCAATTTGAGTGGGGCCACCTAGTGGTGGCCATAATGCTTCTGAAATAGGGCCTCCCAGGTAGTCTGATCTTACAGCCTAGTGCAGAACCCTGGGAAAGGGAGAGAGAATCTGGCAGAATCCCCAGGAGGCTGCAGGGCCAACCCTGGACAGGGCCAAGTGGGTCCCCGGCGAGTGCCCCCACAAAATCCCTGAGTCCATTTGGTGCATGCAAAAGATGAGGCACGCCCCATAGAATGGCTACAAGTTCCCTCCAGCAGCCTACCCCTTGGAACCCTGCAGTCCAAGACAGCAGAGGCAGCACAAGCTGGGCTGTCATTACAAGGTGGAGAGAGGCAACCCAGGGCCTTCGGGAGTTGTAATTACCCAGCAGGTCCAGGGCAGGCCCTCATGGTAGAGATAGCACGCTTAGACTTTGGCTTCCCTCCTTACTGCACCCTCCCCATTTCCATCTTGGGTAAGAAGCTTCCAGACTGGTGCAAATACCCAGAGAGCCAAGAGTTAGCTAGGTATGATGCTTATGAATCCTGATATTTTGATGCATACAGTGCAAAGCACACTTCTTAAAATTATTATTACAACACAGAAGCCCCCACCCTCCCCCAATCTTGAGCCCAAATTGGGGCTGGGTAGAGATTAGGGATGAATGAGGATGAGGTGAGGGTTGGGGATAGCTATTGGACATCTGACTTAGCTACTGTTTATAAGGCTGAAAGTTCGATGGTTTTAGTATTTTTTGTCAGGCCTTGTCAAAATGTCAGGAAGCTGGTAGACCAGAGGGTAGGGGAGAAATGAAAGGTGAGGCTGCAGAGGTCCCAGGGGCAGATCACCTGAGACCTCATGGGCCACAAAAAAGGGTTTGGGTGTGATGCTGAAGGCAGGTAGCAGCCACCCCCAAGTGAAGGCCAGGGAGGAGCAGGATCTGATTTGGGATTTAGGAAAAGCACCCTGTCTGTATACTGGCGGTGAGGAGCAGAGCCTGGAGGTGACTGGGGATGGGGCTGGTGCAGAGTCTAGATGACAGCTGGTGGTGATCTGAACCGGGGAATGGCAATGCATATAGAGAGAAGTGGGTAAATTTAAGAATTAATAAAGAGGTAAAATAGGAAGGGCTATGTTCATTCATTCATTCACTTATTCAAAAAATGTTTGTTGAGTGCTCTGCTCCCTATTCTGAGCCCCCTCTTCAGGATGAGGCCTACTTCTTTTCTCCAGAATGAGATCTTTACACCCTTGGCTCCCTCATCCTGCTGCCCCAGAGCAGGACTTGCTAAAGGAGATCAGTGCCAGCCCTCAGACAACACAAGAATGGGGGGTGAGTTAGTTACCCTCAGAGAACACACCAGCATCCTTTGGGGTCTCAGACTGATGTGGAATCCTAATCACAGCGTCTGGTTCCCTCAATCACAAGACTCCTTCCACTACAAAGTAACCACCCATTTAATGATGGTTTCAGCACTAACGCCACCCTTCCTCTCCCTGTGCCTCGTTTCCCCCTCCTATTTTTAAATGAATGCACTTCATCTTGCGATAGTGATACATGATTGTAAGGCACCTTATATCCTTTTTGGAGTAAGATGGGTGTCAGTCAATCCATTTGTGAGTGGCCCTAGCCCAGTCAAGTTGTGCAAATTCTGTACTGCGCAAGCCTGGGGTTCTATTCACATCACAGACATTGTAGATTTGCATATTCATTACAACAGCTTTCCAGTGGGTGGAAATAAAGTGAGTTGAAAAAGAGGCATCCTTTGCTAATTTGTACAAAATCACCACATGATTTTGTACATTTACCTTTATGTAATCACAGGAGCCTGAGTCACCCGTGTGGCTGAGGCCTGCTTACACCTGCCTCAAGGACCCGAACCCCTCTTGTGGGCTCTCCCCTGCCCTGAACTATCCACCCTGGATCAGCTCTGGTTTTGGCTCTGACTATCCCCCAGTCTCTTGAGTAGACACTATCACTCAAACTTGCTGGTAAGCCCTGTCCTCTGCCCCCGTGGGACACAGGACTGTGCCCAGAACTCTGACCCACCAGAGGGAGGCCAGGGCACTCATTCTTCTAGAGGCCCAGACTACCTCACACCACATCAAACATATTCCAATACACCCACATCCCACATAAGTACATTTTATACTTACCCAGTAAGAACATGCCTGAATTGCAATTGACTAGTTTCCATGACATGATATTAACATTTGCTAGCATTTATTATTTATATATTTTTTTTGTAGTTTTATACCTTTGCATGAACCTGTGAGAAGGTTGATGATCCCTGTGCCTCTAGTGCCTGAAGGATAGAATGGCTTGGCCACAGCCTTTGATGGGAGCGTCCTTAGCCACTTGACACACAGACACATACACACACATGCACACAAGAATGTGAGTGCATGCACAAGCTTGTGAGACTTGGCCTCCTACACGAGGAGGAGGAGGTTCTGTGCTCTGTACTCTGGCTCTGCCCTTAACGTTGACTCTGACTCAGAACCTGATGTTGACTTTGAACCATAACCATGACCTTGTCCCTGACCCTAAACCAGCCAGTTGAGGCTTGGAATAAGGAAAATGTCCACCTCCATCATCTGCAAGAATGAGAGCCCCAAGGGGAGAAGGGATGGCTTGGACAGGGCATCTCCCTGGCTAAAGAGTGAATAATCCAGGTGGTGAGGTGGAGGGATGGCTTTCCTACAGTGGCCAGGCCATCAGACATTATGCGTCAGCAGTCTTGGAGTGCTCTCTTACCCAACAGTCACCCAACAGCTCTAGGCCAGGCTGACCCCATACTCATTAAGACCAGGGATTTTCTCTGCACTCCATCCTGGGACATCAACAGTTATCTGTGTCCCTGGGCAAAGACGTATGGGGCCTCAGAACCCTTTGGGGGTATTCTGCTTCTGGCGAGCCAAGAGAGCTTCACCTGCAAAAATGAGGCTGGCCAGCAGAGGGTGCATGGAACCTACCATAGCACACCAGTTAAAGGAGCAGTCCCAGTCTTGCTCAAAAAGCCTCTCAGGGCCTGAAACAGTGCCCTACCCCTCCAACCTGCCAAGGTTTAGGTGGGACCCTTGCCTAGAGCTGTGTAAGCATGAGCAACTGGGATGGACAGAGATGTTTTCCAGGTCATACGGAATGACTCCAATGCTGGGACCTCTGGTGGTGGGGAAGGCAGGCAGGATGTTGGGAGGGTCTCAAATCCCTTATTCAGCCATGGGTGACCAGGACACTTCACAGCCAGTTAACCTGACTTGCAGCCTTGGGGGAGCCTCAGGCCACAGGAACCAGTAGGCCTAAAGAAAAACCAAGGGCCAGAAGTGCAGTGAAGTTAGGTAAGGAGATGAGAGGCCATTGACAGGACTTGACATACTTAAATATCCTGGCTCCTATTGAAATGAGTCCCTTGAGGAGAGGGGCCAGAGGAGCAGGAATGGGCATTCTTCATCTGGGTTCCTCTGATGCTCTGAACTGCTTCCGTGATTGGGCAGCTAATGTGTGGAACACTCTCCCTGTATCAAGTATAACCTAACACTTGACAGGCATCATCTGTGTTGGATGGTTTCTGCTTGCCCCTTCAGATCCCCTCCCCTCTCTCCATTCCCCCTGCTCTGAGCCCCTGGTTGCTGACCTGTATGGATGACATCAACAGGTTTTCCTGCCCTGTGACTTCTGATTGGGTTCAACCAATGGGAAGTACCGAGAAAAGATTGGCCAGAGAGAGGAAATGGACTTTGGAGAAGTTGCCTGCAGCCAACACTTGAGGGCCTGGCCCAGTGACCTATCTAGCCTCAGGACTGTCTCTGAGGTGCCCTGGCCATGCTGGGGGGCTGCCAGGCCCATCTGCTCTAGAAGAGCCTCCACACTAGATCACTCAGCCCAAGGCCTCAGAAGCCCTCTACACCCTCACTTGCCCATGTTCAGTCAGTCAATAAACATTCACTGACACCCACTCTGCACCCAGCCCTGGGTGCCCAGAGACACAGACACAGAGATGAGTCTGACAAAAGCCCTGCCCACACAGAGCTTATGGGTTTTTTCTTTTGCTTTCTTTTTTTTTGAGGGGGAGAATGGGGAGCAGGCACACAAACAAGGAAACTGACAGTAAATCCCAGGAGCTGGGATTCTGCAGAGGGGGCATCTCACTTGCTGAGTGGTCAGGTGAGGAGGATGGGGTGTGGGTCTCCCCGAGTAGTCAGCCAGACAGAGGGTTGGGGATCTGGGAGACAGAAGGAGCAAAGGCTGGGATGAGGGGATAGCTAATTCACATGGAGGCCTTTGGTGGCCAAGCAAGGCCTCATTCCACCCACTGGAAAGCTAGTATCTCCTGCTTGAACTTCACAGGCCCCCACTAGCAGGCGTGGAATGTCATGAGAAGCCAGTGCCACTTTAAACTTTTGTTTAAAAACGTACTTAATTAGAGTAAGTACGTATAAGATGTAATTAGCATACAGTACACTACACATATCCTAATACATACCTCAATGTGTTTTGCATACATAAATGCAACTACCACCTAGATCAAGATATAGGCTGTATCCACAGTACCAGAAGGCTCCTTTATGCCCCATCATAGTCAATAAACCTTCCCCAAATTGACCACTATTCTTTCTTCTTTATTTTTGTCAGATTTTGAACTTTATAAAAGTGGAATTAGGGGCCGCTCAGTGGTGCAGCGGTTTAGTCCGTGCTTGGCAGCCCGGGGTTCATGGGTTCAGATCCCGGGCGCCCGCGGACGCACTGCTTGTCAGCCATGCCATGGCGGCATCACATATAAAGTAGAGGAAGATGGGCATGGATGTTAGCCCAGGGCCAGTCTTCCTCAGCAAAAAGAGGAGGATTGGCAATGGATGTTAGCTCAGGGCTGGTCTTCCTCACCAAAAAAAAAAAAAAAGTGGAATTATACAACATATACTCTCTGCTTCTTATACTCAACATTGTGGTTGTGATAGCCATCCTTCTTGCTGTTTGTGATAGTACATCATTCTATTTCATTGCTGTGTAGTATTCCACAGTTTGAACATACCATAATTTATCCATCCTATTGTTGGTGGACATTTAAGTTTTGAGTTATTTTAAATAAAACTGCTTTGTATATGTTTGCATATGTCTTTTAGTGGAAATAAACACCCATTTATATAGACTATAAACCCAGGAATGGAAATGCTAGGTCATAGGATATGCATATATTTAGCTATAGTAGTTACTTCCAACCATTTTTCTGGATGGTTGCACAAAAATACACTCCCAGCAGCAATTAGAGTTCCCACTACTCCATATCTTTGCCAATATTTGGCATTGTTAGCCTTTTAAGTTTTAGTCATTCTGGTGGGTGTGTAGAGATAGCTCATTGTAGTTTTAAATAACATTTCCCTGGTTACTAATTATATTCAGCACCTTTTCATGTTTATTGGTTGTTTCTTATGGCAAGTCTGTTCAAGTCTTTGTCCATTTTTCTATTGGATTTTCAGCATTTTTCTGATGATTTGTAGGAATCTACATATATTCTGGATATGAATCCTTTGTTGGATACACATATTGCAAATATTCCCCTCTCAGTTTGTGACTAGATTTTTCATTCCCTCGAAAGTTTCTTTTGGTGAGCAAAAGTTCTAAATTTTTATAGATCCAATTTATCAATCTTTTGTTAGTGCTTTCTATGTCCCATTTAAGAAATCTTTGCCTATGCAAAGGTCATGAAAATATGCTCACGTGGTTTTTTTTAGAAGTTTGATTGTTTTAGCTTTCATAGTTAAGGTCCACGATCTATTTTGAATTAATTTTTGTGCATAGTGTAATGAGGAATCAAGGTTCAAATGGATACCCAACTGACCCAGAACTATCTATTGGAAAGACCATCTTTCCCTCAGTGGGTGGCATATACATGAGTTTGTTCTGTCATTTTCTCCTCTATTAACTTTTTATTTAGGCATCCTTTTATTCATTTACAAGTTTTCCTAGAGATCTCAATATGTAAACTTAATTTATTACAGTCTATATTAAATTAGAACTTTCATAATTGCCTGAACAATGCAAGAAACTTTCCACAGATTAACTCCATTTAACCCTCTTCCACCCTCTGTGCTATCGTCATCATGTATTTTAATTCTACATATGTCATATGCTCCTCAATGTATTACCGTAAAATGATACATTGTCATTTTATACAGTCAATATTCATTTATTTTACCCACATAGCTACCTTTTCTGATGTTATTCATTCCTTCCTGTAATTCCATGTTTCTATATGGGATTATTTTCATTTAGTATTTCTTACAGTGAAGTTCTACTGGTGACAAATTCAGCCTTTTTTTGTCAGAAATGTCTTTATTTTGCCATCATTTTGAACGATATTTTTACTGGGTAAAGAATTCTATGTTGGTAGGTTTTTTCTTTCTACAATTTAAAAATGTCATTCCACTGTCCACAAATTCCATCATTTCTGTTGAAAATAGAATTGATAGTCTTATAATGATTCCATTGAAGGTAATATGCCTGTTTATCCCTCTCTAATTACTTTTGAACTTTTTTTTTGTTTTTCAAAAGTTGACTGTGGTGTGCCTACACGTAGTTTTCTTTGTATTTATCCTACTTGGGATTTTTTTTTTCAGCCTTTCAAAGCTGTGAGTTGACATCTTTTACAGGTTTTGGAAAATTCTTAGCTATTACCTCTTCTAATATTGCCCTGTTTCTTTGTATCATCTCTTTCTGGAATGCCAATTATACACACATTAGTATCTTTGACAATGTCCTACGTGTTTTATTCTCTCCTCTGTTTTTTCTTTTCTTTTGTTCTCATCTGTGTGCTTCAGTTTGGATATTTTATAGTTCACTTATCCTATTTTCTGCTGTGTCCACTCTGCTATTAAACCTATATTATGAGTTCTTAATTTCAGATATTATATTTTTTTCAGTTCTATATGTCCATTTGATTCTTTTTTTATATAGTGCTTCTGTTTTTAAATTCTCCAGCTTTTTATCTATTTTGGCCTTTTCCTCTGTTTTCTTGAATATTTTAATCATAATTATTTGAAGTCTTTCATTTCTGAAACACCTGTGAGTCTGTTTCCATGGTTTGCTTTTTCTCTTGATTTTCAGTCATTTGGTCCTATTTTTTAGCATGTCTCATAATTTTATATTGGGTGAAATGTGCTTTGAATGTGCTTTCCAATGAAAACTGGAAAGGCTCTGAGTGATGTTCTCTTCAACTAGAAAAAGATTAAGTTGTATTCTGGCAAGCAGGATACTGATAGATCCCTTCACTCCTATCAAGGCTTGGTTTTGTGATGTGTTTTGGCTAGTGTAGTTCACTTTTTCTTGTCCTAGTGCATAACTCTTATTCCTAGGGTGTGGCCCTCTCTCCTTAGGACTCAGCTGAAAACCTGGGTGTTTACCAACGTCTCTCCACCTCGGCAGGACTTGAATTCCAATTGTGTCCCTAGTACTTTGTAGCCGCTAAAATTTCTGATCAGTTCTTTAGCCTCCAAGCTGCTGTTTAGAACTAGGCCAATAAATTCAGAGGAATTTGTATGAAATCATTGGGCTCCTTCTTGGTTTCCTCCTTTCTATAATCCATTCTGCCTCCAAGTTCCAGCCTCTTTGCCATCTCTGACCTCGAACCCCTGTATCTTCAGTGTAGCAAGACTGTTGCTTTCCTCTTGGTCCTTATTTCCTCATGCAACAAGATGGGAAATGCCACCAGGGTAAATGTGGAACTCACTACACATTATTCCCTTTTCTCAAAGATCATAATTCTTCCATTCTTACCTCTATTGGTTGTTCTTCAATACCCTCAAATACTTGTTTTATATATTTGTCCAATTTTTATAGTTGTTTTTGGCAGAAGGATTATTATGATACAACTTACCATCATGGCCAGAACTGGAAAGTTTTATTCAGTCCAATTCTGATGCCAGATTAAAAAGAACTCGAGAGGGGTAGGCCCCACTGTCCCAGATGTTTTCAGCTAAAGCTTAGATTCTTAGATACATGTGGCATCAGATCTACATCCTGAATTAGGGCTCCCTACTTTCCTTTCCTTTCTGCTTTTAAATTTTATTGGATTCCAACCATGACTAAGTAATTGGTAATAAAATTACTTTCCCACTGTAAACAACAATAAAACATTTATAGCAACTGATTACAGTCATTGGACATCAAATAGCCTTCATCCTTGACAGAAGGGAAACACACAAGGTGAATTCCATATTCACTAAAGTCCTTTGCCTGGAGTATCTTCCAAACTAAGGCAGAGGGAAGTGGAGCCCAAACAGAGCAATGGTCTCATTGGGTGGAGGAAACAGAGATTAGAGATACAGTATGTGGAGGTGGCTAAATTTGTGGGGCAGAGTGTCAAAAAGGAGGGAGCTGCATGGAGGAGGAGCTCTAGAAATTTGCATAGAGGTCCCCTGAGGTTTTGTCTAAGCTGTACACGTGCAGGGCAAGAATCTGTGAGGCCTGTGAACTAAATGGGGATTCCAGGGGTCACACAGTGCTGAGAGGAAAGACCTTGCTGAGCACCCTGAGCATTTAATTAAAATCTAAAAATCCATACTTTAGGAAGAGGGCTACTCTAGCCCTATAAGAATGCTTTACTTTACCCCTGCCCTAACAAAGCCTAAAATCAAGGCTCAACAGGATCAGATTAAGCCTCTAGTAAATTTATTATCTAACAAAACAAACTCAACACTCTGTAAAGGAGACAGCATAATCCAAACTCTCAACAATCTGGCATCCACAATTCCCAACATACAATCAGATATTACCAGACATATGAAGAAGCAGGAAAATATTATCCATAACCAGGAGAAAAAATAATGAATAGAAATAGATTCAGAGATAACACAGATATTGGAATTAGCAGATGAGGACCTTAAAACAGCTATTATAAGTATGTTCAAGAATGTTAATGGTAAGAAGGACATAATAAATGAACAGATGAACCGTCTCAGCTGAGAAATGAGAACTATAAAAAAGAACTAAATGGAAACTCTAGAACTGAAAAATATAATATACAAAATGAAAATTTTACTAGGTAGACCTAAGAACAGACTGGACACTGCAGAAGAAAAGTTCAAGAACTTGAAGTCAAGTCAATAGAAGCTATCTAAATGGAACACAGAAAGAAAATGTACTGGAAAATAAATGAACAGACTCTCAGTGAAGTGACCTTGAAACAACGTCAGGTAATCTAATATACATAAGGAGGAAGGAAGGGGAGAAACAGATTGAGGCAAAATTTAAAAAAACAAATAGTGACTGAAATTCTAAATTCGATTTTTAAAATTATTAACTCACCATCCCAAGAAGCTTAGGATTATAAAACCCCAAGTGGGATAAATACAAAGGAAACCACATCCAGGCACATCATAGCCAAATATTTTAAAACCAAAGAGAACATCTTAAAAACAATGAAAGAACACAAATATGTTATATTAAGAGGAACAATGATAAGAATTACCATTTACCTATCATCTGAAGTAATGTAAGACAGAAAACATGGAAACATGGAATGATATGTTAAACATTAAATATGCTTTGAGAAAAAATATCAACCTAGAATTCTATATCCAGAGAAATTGTCTTTTAAGAATGAGAAATAAAAGGGCTGGCCCAGTGGCGTAGTGGTTAAGTTCTCGTGTTCCACTTTGGCAACCCAGGGTTTGCAGGTTCAGATCCTGGGCGCCCGCCGACACACTGCTTGTCAGCCATGCCATGGCAGCGTCCCATATAAAGTAGAGGAAGATGGGCACGGATGTTAGCCCAGGGCCAATCTTCCTCAGCAAAAAGAGGAGGACTGGCAATGGATGTTAGCTCAGGGCTAATCTTCCTCACACACACAAAAAAAGAATGAGAAATAAAGATATTTTGGGATTAAAAAAAAGAAAGCTGAGTGAATTCATCACCAGTGGGCCTGTGCTACTGGAAATGTTAAAGGAAGCTCTTAAGGCTGAAGGGAAATTATACCTGACGGAAAGTCATCTCTAAACAAAGGAAGAAAGACTATCGGTAAATATAATAAGTAAATATAAAATATGTTTTCTTGTTTCTTAAATTATTTAAAAGACAACTGACTGTTTAAAGCAAAAATAATAACTATTGTTTCAGAGTTTCTGACATTTCTAGAAGTAAATGTATGACAACACTAGTACAAAGGAAGGAAGGGGGTAAATGGAAGTATATTATTGTAAGGTTCTTATAAGAACAAGTATGAATATACTTATAAGTATGAGCATACTTATAAGAATAAGTATGTTATTGTAAGGTTCTATATAAGAAGCTGTATTTATCCATCTTTTCTTGTCTTTATTTTCCATTTTATTATCTTCATTTTTCTAGTTATGACTACAATACTAATTTATTTACATAAAATTAAGACACTGTAGAAAAACATAACCTAGAAAATGTAAATATCCCAAGATACTAATACCAGCAATAACAACTATCACCCATTTACAATATATTTCTCTGATATTTTTTATCTGTATGTAACAGAAAAACATATTTAAAGTATTTATCTTGATGAAAAAGATGTTTATTACAAAAGTGTTTATATATATTTTCCATCAGCCCTTTTCTGAGCTTAAGTATATGAATAGTTTATGAAAACACTCACATTGGGAAAACTGAAACATATAGATCATGAATCAATTTGGAATTCATTTTATAGTGTGAAGTATGTAGTATATAGGATTACAACCATATATTTTTGTATACATAGTAAATGGCCTCAACAAGATTTATTGAATAAACTACTCTTTATCCTCTGAATTAAGACGTTTCCTTTATCACGTGCTATGAACTCTCTTTTGTTCATTAATATATATGTCTTTTCCTATGCTGCCACTACACAATTACTTTAGCTTTATTGCATCCTTTGAAGACAATAGGGCAAATCTCACCTTATTAGTCTTTTAATCCAATTTTTGGTTTTTCATCCTTATTTTCTCTTTCTGTTGATTCTTAGAATCATCTTGCCAATTCCCCCCACTCGAATGAATTTTGATTGGAATTGCATTGTGTTTATCAGTTAATAAATTTAAAATGTTGAGTTTTCCAGGAACATGACATATGCCTCTATTTTGTCTTCTTTTATATCTATCCTAGAGCAAAGTGTATATGCCTTCCATGTGCCCTGAGTGAGTTTCTAGATATTTTTCATGTGTCACTGTTATTGTGAATGGTAAATTGTTTTCATTACACTTTCTAGTTAGTTGTGACATAACACTTTTAAAAACTATTAAAATCTATATACATATATATGAATTTATCTTTTTCTGCTCCATCTAACTGGATCCCCCTACTAGTCATAATAATTTTTCAGTTGATTCTTTTGGATTTTATGGAGGCACAATCTGCTAATAATGATCATTTTATTTTATTTATTTATTTTTTTGTGAGGAAGACCAGCCCTGAGCTAACATCCGTCACCAATCCTCCTCTTTTTGTTGAGGAAGACTGGCCCTGGGCTAACATCTGTGCCCATCTTCCTCCACTTTATGTGGGATACCGCCACGGCGTGGCTGACAAGCAGTGCATCAGCGGGCGCCCGGGATCCGAACCTGCGAACCCCGGGCTGCCAAGCACGGACTAAACCGCTGCGCCACCGGGAGGCCCCAATAACTCTTCCTATTATTTATTATTTATTTCTTTTACTTATCTATTATTTCTTTTTTTTCCCTTATTGTCCTAGTCAGGACCACCAGAGCAAGCCTGCACAACAGTAGTGAAAGAGACATTGTTTAGATCCTGACATTAATGGAAACTTTAGTGTTAAGTCCAACATTGGCTTTTGGTTTCCTGTACATGCTCTTTAAAATGTTAAGAACACTTCCTTCTCTTCATATTTTCCAACTTTTTACTGTGAGTGGCTGGTGAATTTTATGAAATGCCTTCTGAGATGATCACAGGGTTCCTTTTTTCCCTTTAATCTATTAATAGATTTTATAATGTTAAATCAAGTTTGTAATCCTAGAAAAATCTCCAAGTTGGTAACTATTTTAATACACTATGGAAGCCAATTTGTTATATTTACAAATTAGATGGCTCTACCATTTTCTTTGCAGGGGCTGTCTTGGTGTTAGTATAATTCACAAGGATTATGGAAGCTCTCCACCTGTCTCTGGCTCTGGAACACCATGGTTCTCTGAGGGAGAATGCTTGTGCTCCTTCCCTGGGCCAACAAAGCTTCATGCTTGAATGCCCAATGTCACAGCTCTCTGTGGTCAGCTTGTCTTAATCCTAGACACAGCTATTTCTCAGGGCCTGCTGGTCCCAGAGTTCTGGGCAGGGCCCATTCCAACACTCAGTGCGTCTCTAGTCCAAACCCACCATTTTCCCTTCCTCTTCCCTGAGATGAAACAGTTCTTGTTTAACTCTCAACACATGGAAGTTCTCATTAAACATTCTCTTGGAACAATCCTAGCTTCTTGAGTGGGAGAGGCACATCCATCCCTCCCTGTTCTGTAGCAAGTCTACCCTCCCACAAATACAGCAATCTCACAGGCAGCAAACAATCTGATCAGGCGTCCTCTCAGCAGGGGCTCAAGTCGCCACTGTGGGTGGGTATGAGAGATTCAGGGTATGAGGAGTTCAGCCCCCGCCACTGAGGGCTCTGCCTTCCACTCCCCAATGCTGAGCCTGGGTCTGCCCAGCTATGAACCTAGCCTTGGGAGGGAAAGTAAGTGGGAAAGGATTTTTGAAGATTCTTGGGAACCAGGAAAATAGCCACTCAGACATGAGGCTGACTCATGGGTCCTGCTCCAGCCCTTTCTCCCCGTAGGCCTGAAGCAGCCTCACCCCAGCTTCATACTGAATCTGGCTCTTCTTGCTCTAATCCCCATAGCCCCATGCACCTGGATTCCCAGACCCCAGGGCCAGTTGGCAGCAGCTGCACTCTGGTGGCATGGCTCTGCCTCACTCTCCCAGCAACAAGGGCGGCCAGGCTCATACCAGGTGGCCACAGCTGGGGTGTCCCATGGCCAGGCCCGGAGGTGAGGTCAGCCTGAACAATCCCCGCCAGCCTGTGACTCAGCCACAAGAGGCACCACAGGCACAACTGGGCAGTGCTGGGCACCACTGAGCAGGACACTTCACCAAGACCAATCAGTGGCCAAAGGAGCTGGTGCTGCAAGGGAGAGGATGGCCATAAGAGATAGGAAGGCTGGGGCTGGGAGGACAGGATGGAGACTGGCCTATGTTAGTTGGAGTCCTGAGGAAGACCTCACTGCCTCCACCAATCTCATCCTGGTCTCCACGCTCCCTTGGGAGCAGGGGACAGAGGCCCAATCTATACTAGTGAGAAAATCATGGAGGGTGGGGGCTGTGGGGGTCCATCCTGAGAAGAAGGGCCAGGAAGCTTGGAACTTAAATCTTTGAAGTTATCTCCAGATGAGGCTATACATTTTGTATGTGTGCTACAAACATTTAATTGTTCAATACTTAGGCCTGAAGCAATGCCTGACACATAGGAGGCTCTCAAAAATATTTGTTGAATAAATGAACAAAGCATAAATAATATATGCCATAATTCTTAAAACACTATTTTCACATTTCTTCCATTTTTATTTTACAGAGTGCCAAGAAAAACAGAAGTGGCCTGGACCTCTCCAGCCCTCTGAGTGTCCCTGGATGTCAGCTCTAGCAGTCAGGAAGAGGA
Source organism: Tapirus indicus (assembly GCA_031878705.1). Classification (NCBI taxonomy): domain Eukaryota; kingdom Metazoa; phylum Chordata; class Mammalia; order Perissodactyla; family Tapiridae; genus Tapirus; species Tapirus indicus. Next base: position 49,371,201 of record CM062925.1, read on the forward strand.
GGAAGGTCCTCAGCCAGGAGACCAGAGTGCCCTGGCCAGGCCACTGCCGAATGTGAGTGTCTGTGGGTGTGTGGACTGGGGTAGGGCTAAGCTGTGCCAGGGGTCCAGGCCCAGGCAGCAAGTCCCAAGTGACAGATGAATGGCGGTGTGTGTCTGAGGAGCCCTAGTAACTGGATCTCTGTGCTACAACCCATGCTAGTTTCCTCTTTGTCATCCCTGCACTTTTGGTAGAGCCTTACCTGCACCCGACAGCCATGTCTCTCTCCCTGGGCTGAGAAGGAAAGGGTCCTGCATCCCTGCTTGTGCCAGAGCATGGTGATGGTCAGGCCAGGGCCAAGAGTGTCCAGGGCACAGAATGAGCACATAGTCCAGTCGCTCCCCAATCCCTCTGCTGCTCCACCTGGAGGAGCTGATTTTAAAAGGAGTCACCTTCTCTGCACAAGGACCAGCATGGCTGGCTGATAGAAGTCGTTAATTTTCAGGGAAAGCTAGAAATCTGAGAACCCCTGGGTTGGGCTTCTATTTTTGGGCTAAGGTAGGACTGAGGCATTCGGGACAGGGGGGACTGGGTGATCTAGGGCAGGCTGCCTACACCCTCTGGCCTGAATGAGAAGTGGGAGGGAGTGTAAGGATGGGGATATCCCTGAGGCAGGAGCGAGATCACGGTGCCTTTGTAGGCTGCCTCCTTGAGGCCCCAGTTGCACAACATTCAATCACACTGGCCTCACCGCCACCTCAGACAGCCTGTTCTGTCCCTTCCCTGCCTGGGCTGGGCTGAGCTGCCTCTGGCTCTCCCACCTGTCTGCTGCCTCCTCACTTGTGTGAGATGCCACTCCCCCCAACACCCTCCACTCCCAGGCCTCAGGGCCAGGGCCTCCCTGGGCCCAGCTGGGTAAACCTGCCCCCACCCTGCTGCCTGGCAGCCCCTTTGTTGGGTCCTAGAACAGATGGTTTTCTCTGTGAAAACAGACAAAGCAGGTCTGACAGGGGTGCTACTGGGGACTGCAGGTATGACTGAGACATGTCTAGTCCCTGGTGCACAGGGCATGGCACAAAGTCATCAACCCAGGGTCTTAACCCCAGATCTACTGCTTAGAGGCTATGTGAGCTTGGGGTGGCCACTCACCCTCCCCAAGACTCAGGCTCCTGACAAGATTTGGTTCTGCTTTTCTGCGTGCCCTGGAATCTGGCTCAGGGCCAGTAACTAGGTTCCAATTGTCAGAATCAGCTTGGTCCCTGTTTGAACCCTCAGAGACTGGCTCTTCTAGAGCCTCTAGCCTCTCAGCCCCCAAAGGAGGTATGGCAGTGTGGGAAGTCCCCACCATGCCTCCAAGTCTAGTTGATCAGGTCTAGGCTAGACACACAGCAGGCACTCAATAAGTGTTTGCTGAGGGAGCGAATGGCACAAAACTAGAGCTGGGAAACTCCCTTTGTCAGAGGTAGGCCCTGCCCTTGTGTTCTGCTGCACCAAACACAGCTCAAAGGCCAGCTTTGTTGCCTCCTTCACTGAGTCCTGTCATCCCAAGTATGTGGGGGGCATCAACCCTCAACCCACCTCACAGGCTACATGACCCAGACCTTTCTTTTGGATGTTGCCTGGTGCCCATGCCCCTGGCTGCCTTCACCCCTTTCAGAGCCCCTCGAACCCTGGCTAGGGCCTGCCTTGGCTCCCTCTCACTGTAGGGCCAAGTCCTAGCCCTGGAGAGGCCTGCACAGCCCCTTTCCCTCCAGCCCTGCCACAGATTGCTGTTCTCTCCATCCTGCAGACTCACAGGCTTCTAGCCTTGACCAGCAGGCCTCTTGGAGAGCAGACCCCTGGGTGGCCAAAGGCCATGGGATCTGGAGCTGGGTCAGACAGGCCACACTCAAATGAAGTTTCATTCTCAGGTTCTTCTTTGGCTGCCCTCTGGAGCACTGGAGTGGTCAGTACTGAGGACTAGGCATCCCATGAAGAGGGTGCGCCCCATCATGGATTCAGATCCCCTTGAATACAGGCTATTGGCCGGGAGGAGAGAGCTGGGCCTTCAAGGAGGGATGTATTGGCCCTGAGGAGCTGAGCCTGAATGGGATACACTCCACCCAGAAGCCAGTGGCCACTGCACCAGGGTGGGGCAGATCAGGGTCTGAGCTCTCTGGCTAGCCCCTAGCACCTCACAGGAAGGTATCCTCAAGGGCTGCTCCATCAACTTCGCTCCACCCCCTACTCAGGGCTGCTTCCACCTCTGGGCAGTGCCCTGGGTTGGCTTCACCCTCAGCCTGAGGTTGTTCCTATCCCAGCCCTTCCCTCCCCCTCCCCCTAGGCTCAGCCCCAAGGGCATCTCCCAAGGGCATCTGCTCCTGCTGGAGCCTGCCCATTGAGGAAAAAGTACTGTGGTTTCTCCTGACCTTGGACAGACTTGGCTGTACACAGAGGGCCTGGGCATAGTGCCCTGATCCACTTGGAGCTCCCCTGAAGGCCAGGGCCACTGGGTATGGCCTCCAAGGCAGCAGAAACAGAACTCTCCCCCCTCTCCTACGTCCCCTCATGCCCTTCCTGCCTCTCTCTGGGCCATGGCCAAAGGGTGAGCTGAGATAACAATCCCCATAACAGTGATAATGTTGTTAATAGTAAATGTTTTTGAACATCCTCTGTGTGCCAGACTCTCTGCTGGGTGCTGGGAAAACATAAATAAATAAGATAGACATAGTCCCTGCCCCCATGGATGCCTCGACTCCAGCCCTGGGCAGGCGCAGGCCGTGGCATATGGAAAGCACTCAATACATATTTTTTGAATGAATAAAGAATGCATGAAATGAGCAATTTGGTTATACCCAGCAGCATACATGCCTGGTGGGGTGTGCAGTGAGCAAGTGAAGGCCACCAGTGCAGAGGTGAGGCATGACCCAGCCGCCACCCATCCCCACCTTGGAGAGGACTCCCAGATGCTGTAACTGCCCTGTGACTTGGTGCTCCAGCATGATAGGGATTCAGCAACACAGCAATTCCCCAGGAACAAGGCCATTAAGATTGAAAAGGATATTCTGAGGGCTTCCTGGAGGAAATACTGGGGACAGGTTGGAAGCAGCTTGTCTGACCTGCTGTCCAGGATGCAGGATACTTCAGGAGTGAGCCCACAGTGTGGCCCCTAAGATGGGCTGCCCCTAGTCTCCAGAAGCACAGCCCAGCCCAGGCCTGTGTCCTGTGGGAGGGCACTGTCAGAAATGGACCTCTGATATCATCAAGTCAGGGATGTCATCAAGGACCCACTGTGAGGGATGACTGGCACAGACCCCGGAACTGTCCCAGAAACTACACAGTGAAATGGGAAAGTTTATGTACCAGATTCTAGAGCAGCCACTCCCCACCCCACCCCCATCTTCAACTCTGTGAGGGAAGCTTCAGGGATAGATTACACTGCCCAGATGCTGAAGGGCTAGGAGAGTCATATTCAGGAGGACCACTTCTGGAAGGGGGTGATATGCTCCCTGCAAATGGAAGTAAACAAGAAGGCAATGAAGGGATTTCAGGATTGGTGGAAGGGGATTTTGGCAGTCCCCGGGGGTATGTAAGTTGGGAGAAGGAAGCAATGTCTAAGGAGGAGTTTCAGGAATCCACTAAGGGATACCTCAGGTAGGAGCTTCCACACTCTTGAGGCCCCCTCCCCCCAGCAAAGCTCTGCACCATTTACTTTCACTATGACTCTTGGAGTCCAGATGAGGCATCTCTGACCCTCCAGCCATGCTATGCACCTAACCCTTGGACACTCAGTGATAGGTGATTGTTGCCCTCACTCTTTACGTCACTCAGTGGAGAGCCTGAGTCCTAAAGGCCTGGGGAGCCTCTGGCCTAAGGGCCTCTGAGAGACCATCCAGAGCCCAACTCTCTTGCTGGCCCTTCCACTCTGTCCATCTGGGGCCCATCTATACGGAGATGAGCAGAAACCTCCTCTATGTCACAGAATTGAGAGCCCAATGGCTGGCACTCCTTGGATGTGGACACCGCCCCTACATACACACCACTGCCACACACACCACTCATGTTTCTCTGCCAGCTGAACAGACAGCAGCACCCTGCTTCCCAGAGAGGCATCCATGTTCCACCCTGAGGGGTACCCCCCACTTCCTTGGACTACCCTAGGTTTGTGCCTCTCAAGCGGCCCTTCTCCTTGGGACAAATCTCCATGGACAAATCTCACCTCATAGCTTGTTAGCCTCCTGAGGGCAGGATCTCTATCAGAACTTGGCCAAGAGTGCACACAGGATTGTCAAGAATGGCTAAATTTGGGGCCTCCTCAGGGTCTGGGGAAGCAAACAGTGCTGCCCTGATGTAGCCAGATGCAAAGTGTCCAGGAGAGCCAGAGGGTGGTAGGTAGGGCCCTGGCCAAGCCATGGTACCTGCAAAGGCTGTTCAAGAATTTTCCTGGAGGACAATGGTTGAGAGTGGAGAGAAGACCAGGAAGGGCTCCAAGTAAAGGGCTGCCCACAGTTCCACTCCCCTTGGGTACTTCACTCCCCTCTGCCTGGCACAGCCACCCTAGCTGCTCCTTTTCCATGGAGCCCGGGGAAAGAAACCTTGCAAAGGAGGAAAGGAAGGGGCTGTGCAGACAGGGAGATGGCCTGGGAGGAGAGGGCAGCCGCAAAAGGCCTGAGTATCCTGGAGAAGCAGTGACACTTGGAAGGACAAGATAAAGCACCTTGCTTCTAGACTCAAGTCAGGGGTCACCTCTTCCAGACAGCTTTCCTGGCCTCCCAGGATGAGGTTAGGTACCCTTCTGTTCCCAGCCTCATCCTTGGCGCTGCCCGCTGTCATTCTAGGTCTGTGTCCCTGGCCCAGGCCTGCTTAGGCCCAGCCACCCCATCAGTGCTCTGTTCACAGGACTCCTCGCACTGAGGGGTGGGGCCGCAGGTTTGCCGCCAGGACTTTGATGAGGTTTCTGAGCAAGGAGCGGCCCCATCCCCCATCTGGACCGCCCCCCCATCCCTCCCCGGGCTGGGGCACCGCCCCGTAGAAGTGACTTCAAAGGGCCTGTGCCCGAGCTTCCGCAGCCCAGCTCGGGTCCGCGGCCCGCAGAGCGGAGGCCGGGCAGGATCCGGACCGTCGGGGCCGTCCCAGTCCCGGGGTCTCCGAGAACCCAGTGGGGATGCCAGGCTGCTGGCGGCGGGGGCTGAGGGGCGGGCCCTCAGAGCCCCCCGAAGTGGGAGGGTCGGGCCGGCCGCGGGGCCAATCCGGGCGCGCGGGGCGCGGGGCGGGGGCCGAGCGGAGGGGGGTACGGGGGCGGGCGGCCGGGGGCGGGGCGCGGCGTCCAGGCGGCTGCGGCGGCGACGGCGGCGGCTCCTCAGTGTCCGGCTCAGGCTCCGGCTGCGGCTCCGGCCCGCGATGCCCCACTCCGTGACCCTGCGCGGCCCTTCGCCCTGGGGCTTCCGCCTGGTGGGTGGCCGGGACTTCAGCGCACCTCTTACCATCTCGCGGGTGAGTCCGGAGGCCACGGGGCGACGGGGAGGTGCTGGATCAGAGACCCGGTCCTCGCGGTCCACCTGGGACCGGGATCCCCGACGTCCCTGAGGCTCGAAGGCCAGGGCTTGGCGTAGGTGACCCACAGGCTGTAGAGGAAACTTCCAGGCAGGGGAGTGCCGCCCCAACCCCTACTCCTCCCTCCCACTGGGCCTGCCTGCCCTGTCTCTTGGAGGAACCCCCCAAGAATTCACGCACCAGCCTTCCTGCTGGCCTTATTTTGGGGAGTCACTGCAGGCCAGGGGAGGACCACAGTCATGGGCCAGGGGTCTGGACAGATCTACAGAGGCCCAGAAACACAGCTGAGGCTGAACCCGCTTGAATATTGGGGCAAAATGACTGAAAGTCCCTGTCCCCTATCAAGAGTCCCTGCCAGCAGAGCTGAGTGACCCCAGGAAGGTCTGGGCTCCTCTCTGAATCTGAAAAGAGATCCATCCACTTCTGCACTCTGGTTTTGGTCAGTTTCTCATCCATGACCTCAGTCATCCTAAGGGGAAGTGACTAGAAAGAATTTTTGGCTTCCAGGGTAGGGGAAGATTTGACTGTGAGGTGAGACCCATCCCCACAAGACAACACAAGGCCAGGGGCCAGAATAGCCTCAGCCCAGTTCCTCAAAGTTCCGTGACTATGCACTGCCCCAGCCTTAGGACAGAGGAGGAGGGGGCACAACCCTGGGCAGTGGCTAACTTGAGGAGGACAGAGGAGCAGAGGAGAGGACTCAGGCCCTGTCAGAGGGGGTGCCCAGTCTGGGGGAGACAGGATCCGGGCCCAGCCTTGGGATCCAGAAGAGGAGACTCAGACTTTGCCCCTGGGGGTCCCAGCCTAGGGGACAGAAGAGGAGAGAACCTGGGCCCTGCCACTAGGGACTCCCAGTTTGGAGGGAAGAGAGGAAGGGTCCTGGGTCCATCTGAGGGCCATCTCTTGCCCTCACACAGACTGCTCTGGTCTTCAGGGGCCTGTGTCAAGGGAACTGAGAACCACCTTCCCCCACCCTACCATCACCTCTCACCATGGGGGCTGGACCAAGCCAGCTGGGCTTTCAGAGACTTCTTTCCAGTTTTTGGGAGGGGGTGGGCACCCAGTGGAACGTGGAATCATGGAATCCAGTTTCTGGGGGCCAGGGTGACAGGCAGGCCCAGCTGTCCTGGGAAGCTTCCCACATCTGCCCTCACCCTACAGCCACCAGGTCCCTGGGGCCGAGTGAGGTGGGCCTTCAACACATCCCGCAGCCTTTCATCTCCCACTTCCCTGAGGGAGCCCTGCTGGGTGTGTGTGTGTGAGTGCCTGTGTCTGCCTGTGTGTGTCATGCTGTGTCCGCCAGGGCAGGCTGGTGGGGGTGCTAGGCCAGCCGGCAGGCCAGGCACCCTGGGCGTGAGGCCGCTGACAGGCTCAGTGGCGGCGGCTGGGCTGACGGCCGCAGGCAGCAGGGAGCAGAGACATCTGTTGCCCACGCGGCTGCCTGTCCGCCAAGGAAAGGCCTCTACACGTCACAGCAGCAGCGGCGGCGGCCTTGTTTGGAGCTGATCGTGATGCAGGCCCCTGGCAGGCGGGCAGGCAGGCTGGGAGAGGGTTTGCCAGGAAGAAGCCCCTTTGTCTCCCAAAGTCACGCAGCAGCAGCTTAGGCCCGAGGAGCCAGGAAGGCTGAACCTGGGTTTGGGTGGGATCTGGGGAGATTTATGGGACTGGGGAGGCACAGGCCACAGCTTGCCCAGCAGGTACCTCAAAGGCAAGTCTATTGTTACTGACAATATGTGGGAGTGTCCTCACCAAGGGGGCTCAAGACCCAACCCCTCCCCTTCCAGAACTTACCCCACCCAGGGGGACAGTCACAGTCAGGGAGGAGGCTGGCTGCCTGGCAGAGCTGGGGCCTTGCAACCTTGGCTGATGAAGCTCAGGGAGCCCCCAAGAAATTTTCCAGGGCTCCTTCCCCAAAACTGTTGTGATTGCTGGCCTTGGCTGAGCGTCTGCAGCGTTCCAGGCCCCACCCTAATGGGTGTTGGTACCAGCTCCCCAGCAACGGGTACCTTGAATGAGCACCACCCCCTGTGGGGGCTTTTTGCCCTGATTGTCTCAGGTAGTCCTCACAACAGAAGTAAGAACTCCCTCTGGCCTCACGTTATAGATGGAGACACTGAGGCTCAGAGAGGCTAAGGTAATGTATCCAGAGAAGCAGAGCAGGCACAGGAATCCAGGCCTGTCTGGAGCTTGCTGTGACTGTACGGGATAATATGGCACCCGGCTCTGTGGTTCCTAGCCCACCACAGTATCTAGGCTGGGCAGAGTGGAGCAGGGGCTGGGAATATAGCTGCTACAGGTGAAGGGTCTGGTTCCTGCCCCGGCCTCCCAGCTGACCTCACTGTTCCCCTCTGCCTTCCTTCTGTCTGTTTATCCTGCACTCAGCAGCTAGAGGGATTGGATTGAATTCAACTCTGTCCTGTGACTTCCCTGCTTAGAATCCTCCATGGTTCCCAAACACCCAGGAGAAATGCCAGCTTCTCACCTGGGCCTACGAGACCCACAGGTCTGGTCCCTGCTTCTTCTCTGACTTCATCTCTTGCTCTCTCCCCTCACTAATGGGCCACGGGAGCCTGCTTTTACTCTCTCCCAGATGAGCCAACATACGTGCTGATCCTCCTACTTGGGACACTCTCTCTTCCCTCACTCCCTTTTGGCAGAAAAGCACACAGTAGTTAAAACCATAGGACTTGGAACCAGTTGACCTGCATTGAAATCCTAACTCTGCCCTTTATCAGTTGAGTGTTCTTCTGCACTTCTCTGGACCTTGGTTTCCTCGTCTAGGAAATGGGCTTGCCTTGAGGATTAATGAGATAATGCATGTAAAGATGGTTGAGAGAGTCATGGTTTCCTGGCCTCACGCCTTCTCTGACCAGAACTCCCTGGGCTAGCAGAGCTGGCAGAGTCCCAGCCACCCCTGCTTTTGAGAACTTCCTCCACCCACAGGGGCCTGAATGCACCCCTTGTGCCTGCTGAGTCATCCTGCAGCTAGCCACCCCCCTGAGGAAGAAGACTTCTCTCCAGCGTGGGGACTGGGGCAAGGTGCCCCTTCTCCCAAGCGTCTCTTTCTTCTTTTGTAAATAAGGATGAGAACAGCCCCTGTCTCACCAGGTGGTTGAGAGGTTGCCATGAGCTAGTTATGGGTAAAGTGCTGAGCCCAGGCCATGTCACAGAGCAGGTATCAATGAAGGAGATGGGGCCTGCAGCAGGGCCTTGAGGGGAGGGTGGGATGGTGCCACATGGGTGCTTCACCCAGGAGGACAGGCGTGTGTAGGTGCCCAGGCCCTACGAGTGAACATTAATGGTGGGTTGGTTGGCTGAGGGCATCATGCTCCAAAAGAACATTCCTTGTGGCAGCCTATTTCAGGGCAGGTCAGCTAAGGGAGTACCCACACCAGGACTCCAGCCAAGGAGCTGCCAGCACCTCAGCTTTGTCCACTCACTACAGAGAACTGGCTAAGCTGAGCCTGGCTGGGCTTCCAGGAGCCCCTACCCCCACCAATAGGAACAAGGTCACTGGCAGCTCTTGAGCCACAACTGGGCACCGCTGGAGAGGCTGGGTAAGAATGAGGGTACCTAATATCTATTTAAAGGCTGTGCTGGGACTGGGGACAGGGTGAAGGGTGCCTTGTTGCCTGAATTCCCCTGGGCTGCTTACTCAGGCCGCCCTGTGAGCCTGTCCCCAATCTCATGGGGTCCTCATCAGGAACCAACATTGTAAGAGGCTCCAGATTTTGACACTACTTGACCCTCTGGGGTCAACAGTGGCACTGGGGTGGCCTGAGTGAGTGCCTGTCCTCCAGAGGAAGTGCAGGTGAAATTGTGACCCAGGAGTGCAGGCTGGCAGCTGGAAGTAGATGGCCTTGGACTTGGGAGGTGATGACACAAACCCAGAATGAGGCACTAACAGTGTTAGGGGAGCAGAGTGGTAAGGAGGGTGCACCAGGTGCTCTGAGAGCCCAGAGGAGAAGCTCCTAGGGGAAATGGCCTCTCTGCTGAGGCCCAGAGGATGAGGAGGAGTAAGCTGGTAATTAGGGTTTGGGGTGAAAGGAAAGAATATTCCAGGTAGAAGGAACAGTATATGCAGAAGTGTGGAGGTGAGAGATTATCTGGTGCCTGTGAGTACCCCCTGGACATTCAGGTGGTCTGGATAGAGTGTGGGTAGGTGGAGGTGAATATGAGGGGTGAGGATGAGGGGAAACAGTGGAGACACAAGGTCACTCAAGATTTGAATGTCAGGTCAAGGGGCTGCTATGCAGTCTGGCTGGGTGGGGCAATGTCTATGTAGGGTATTTGTGACATGTCCATGCTTTGTATGTGTCTGGAAGCACATGTGTCCCTGTGTGTCCCTTCCATGTCCTTGGGCACATATGCAGGCTGCAAGAGTGACATCCCACTTGTCCCAGCCTAGATGAAACCCCTCTCATATGTGCTAGCATCCCACCAGACCTCCAGGTGCTGGAGTTGGGATGTGTAGAGCAGAGGCTGCAGCAAGGCCACATGGGAACTCAGCCAGTCTCTTGGCTTGCCCACCCACAGGTCACATTGGCAGTAGGGCCACACTGGCCAGGTTCTGAGGTTGGAGGGGGTCTAGAGCAGAGCCTGCAGGAAGGCCACACAATGACCAATGCCCAGCCATCTGGCTTGTCCATCCACAGGTCCATGCTGGCAGCAAGGCCGCACTGGCTGCTCTCTGCCCTGGAGACCTGATCCAGGCCATCAATGGTGAGAGCACAGAGCTCATGACACACCTGGAGGCGCAGAACCGCATCAAGGGCTGCCACGACCACCTCACGCTCTCCGTGAGCAGGTACGCGTAGAGCAGTCTGGGCCAGGATGATGGGGGGGAATTAAGGGGAGAATAAGTTATGGTGGCCAGCATCCTGGGTGAGCTGGCCTCACATAACCTCTCTGCCTCACCTCCCTGGCACCCCAGTCCTAAGGAGTAGTGCTTTCACGGGGGCCTGGCAGGCGCTGTTTGGAGATGGGCTTAAGAAGGGAAGAAACCCTCATCAACTCGGGGCTGGAAGTGTGATGGGTGATTTACGGCAGGTGGTAGGCAACACAAAATCAGGGCTGAAATAAGACCTTGGGTAGCATCAGTGGGAGTGATTTCAGTCCTTTCCCCACCCGATGACTGGCTTGATGACCATTTCAAAGTCGTTTCTTGTCAATGCCTCTTTTAAGTCTCAAACCAACTTGATAAGGTAAACCTTAATATAGTCCCCACTTTACAGATGAGACAACTGAGGCTCAGAAATGTTAGAGGGCCGGCCTGGTGGTGTAGCAGTTAAGTTTATGCACTCCACTTCAAGTGGCCTGGGATTTGCAGGTTTGGATCCCAGGTGGGGCCAACGCACCGCTTGTCAAGCCATGCTGTGGCAGCGTCCCATATAAAGTAGAGGAAGATGGGCATGGATGTTAGCCCAGGGCCAGTCTTCCTCAGCAAAAAAAAGAGGAGGATTGGTAACAGATGTTAGCTCAGGGCTGGTCTTCCTTACGAAAAAAAAGAAAGGTTAGAGGGTACTTAAAGTCACACAGTGAGGGGGTGGGAAGCAAAATTTGGTCTCAGGTCTCTCTCACTCCCAAAGACTCAACTCCTTCTCCTTGTCTGCTGATCACTCCTACCAGCCCGACAGCTGCCCTGCCTCAGCTGTCCCCACCATAGCCCATGCCTCTGCCCTGGTTAAATCTGGATGCCGTGGACTGTGTAATGTTATACAGCCCATTATGAAGGGGAGGATTGGGGGTCACCAAGCCCCATCTGTGCTCTCTAGATGGTCTAGGATAGACGTGCACCTGGGGCATCCCCAGCCTTGCTCAGGCCCTGGGTCATTGATCAGCTCCGATGGCAGTTGGCCAGGTCCTGGCTGAGTGGAATCTCCCTGCCCCCTGTGTTGTCTTGATCCAGTGAAGTCAGACATAACTTTTCAGCTCTGCCACGTTCACTGCTAACAGGGACTTTCCATGACCCCCTGTGGATCTGTGTGGGCGAAGCCTCCTCAAACCACAACACGGCTAACCATGCCTTAAAGCTAGCAGGGCTGGTGGTGATCCAGTGGCTCTGAGCCATTAAATGCGGTGGGAAGGCTTCTGAAGTAGCCCCCATTTGTGTCTGGTCCAGGTCTGGGTCCAGGTTGGGGTCAGGACCCCGACTGTGCTCTCAGCACTGAATGCACCCAGCTGCAAGTCCAGGGCTTTGTACACTCCACCTGGTGCAGAGTGAGGAGGCCCTGGCCTGGGAGTTCAGTAGAGCTGGTTCTCATCCAGACTCTATGGGATCTTAGGAACACCAGATGACCTTGATGAGCCTGGGTTTCCTTTTCCATAAAGCAGGATCACACTCACCACCCTCTCCCAGACTGAGTACAGGCTGGCTGGGGGAAACGTCAGCACTGCTCTGCACATGAGTGGCCTCTGAGGCTACCCCACTTGGCTGGGTTCCTGGACCCTGAATCACCTCTGGCCTTGACTCTGCGTGGCTGAACAAGGGAAGCCCTAGTGGTAGTGGGGGAGGGGGTGGGGGAGACTCCCAGGGGGCCTGAGTCAGGAGGTTCCCAGAGGGGATGATGTCAGGGGAGGGTGGTGGGGTGGGGGCAGGGTGGAGATCCCTCTTCCTTCCTTCCTTCCCTGGTCATTTGTTCCAAGTCAGGCATGATGGAGCTAGGGGTCCACTGACCTGTTCCACTCTGGGTATTTCAGCCCCCAAATGCTGCCTGGCCTTGGAGCAGGTGAGAGCACATTCTCTACCATCACAGATCTGGGTTCTAGCCCCAGCTCTGCACTTGAGAACTGTGTTGTCCTTCCAAGTGATTTAATCTCAGAGCCCTTAGCTTCCTCAACTCCAAAATGGGGATTGTCTTGTGATCTAGGGATTGAGTGATGATGATGTACTAGGTCTGCTCAGTCAGAGTGAAAACCCGGGGTCCTCATAGTAAGCAGCCCCCTATGCCTTCTCACACATGCAGATTCTGGGGGATGAAGACATGGGAGCCACCTTGACCCCCTGGGCTAGCATTTCTCCTCTTGGGTACCTTCTTACCTGCAAGGCCTCTGACCCTGCTCTTCATCCTGCCTACCATGCCAGGACCTATACCTGGGCCCCAAAGACACTCCCCCCACCAAACATGGGCTTTGTAGAGGATCAGCCTGGTGAGCTGCCTGGAGGGAGCTACTCTGTGCCCACACCCCCAGAGCTCTACCCAGACCAGCTTCCCTACCTGCCCTCTTGTGTACAGAGGGCTCTAACCTTCCACAGACTTCTCCACAGGATAAAAAGCGAAGTAAAGGCCCAGCTTCCCCGCTATGCTTATTTTTCCTGGAACTCAAAGCCAGGTATCCAGCAATCCAAGCTAACGTACATTTTCTGGGCATGTTCTGTAGGTCCAGGACCTTCCTGGTATCAGCTCCAACCCTGGGGCCTCTGATGGGGTCACTGTCACCATTATGTGTGGTACAAGATGCTTTTGCACAGCCTACCCTTTGATTGTCGTGTTGCTTAAAGATGGCAGATGGAGCCACCTGCCTAGTTTGAAGTGGAGGCCTGTGGATGGAGGTTGACACATGAATTAGCCCTTCACTCCGATCTGATGTCTTGGGCCACCCTCATGGCTCTGGGTACCTTGTGCCTTCTGACCTTTACATCTCAGGCTTGTACTTCTCTTCTGGGCAGAACTTCAGGGAAGTGTAAGGCCTAATAGCCACACAGGATGTCCTAGGTTTATCCCAGCAGAGCTCTGAGTGGGTGGAGGTCACAGTTAGAGCTGGGAGTTTGGGCAGTCACTTGAGAGCCTGGTTGAGGGTGGTGGAGTCAGATGCCAGTGGGGGTGGTATTGTCCCAGGGTAGCAGAGCCTTGGTGCCACAGGCCTCCGAAGGCTGTGGAGGAGAGGGGTGGCCTGCAGGGGGCCAAGGAATGGGCAAAGGTGAGGAAGTACAGAGTGAGTGTAGACTGCAGGTGTGGACAGATTGTTAAAACCCTCCACTGAGTAGGGGACAGAGGCAGGATTGAGCTGCTGGCCCAGTGGTGAGACCTTGAGAAGCCCTAGGAGGCCTTTTGGGGTGAAGTAGGGACATTTTTCCCCTTTGGTCTAACCAGCCTCACTTCACACCCCCTTCCTGGTCTAGGGCCCAGCGCCCTCTTGATCTGCCTTCTCACAGGGCTAATGAGTGGCAGGCCTGGGCCCCAGGCTTGCAGCCTCTCGGCCACGCCTGCCCTGCTTATGGCAGGTTTATGATGTTTTTCTCCCTCCTGAGTGGTGTTTGGATTTTGGTTTCTATGGCGAAGCAGGAATTTCCTAATGGCCTGTTTCCCATCTGGGCTGGGCAGACATTGGTGATGACTCTGCCGGCAGCAGCAGGATGGGAGGCGCACCCTTCAGAGCCTCCATTCCACTTCCCCCAGAGCCCATGGATTTCTAACCCCCAGACCCAGCCAGAGGCTGTGGATAGAAGAGGAATGAGTGGATGAGCTCCTAGCTGATCAGTATGTGAGGTCTGGCTTGCCCTGCCGTGAGCTGGCCCTCTTTTGGCTGAGCTTCCATAGGCCACAGAGAGGCTGGAAGAGTGAGGAAGCTGCAGGGCTTCTGCTGCATCCTCTCTAGGAACCAGACCAGAGAGGGATGGAGCAGCTGGTGGGGGAGGGACACATAGCCCAGCCCCAGGCTGGTGGCAGATCTAGAGTTGTGTCTCCTTGCCATAGCAGCCACCATTCTGATGCAGGAGAAACCACTGTGGTAGTGTCCTTCTTTGTACAGGGTTCCAGGCCTGGTCTTGGGTGACTCTGGGCCTGGAGCCCAGCCCCTCTTGGTCCTGGTTCCCAGGCATGGTGGGCATAGTAAGCAGACATATCTGATCATCCTAATTCTTGCCACAGGCCTGAAGGCAGGAGCTGGCCCACTGCCCCAGAGGACAGCAGGGCTCAGGCTCACAGGATCCACATCGACCCCGACGCCCAGGTATGTACAGACACTGCCTGGCCTGGGCAGAGGGGAGCCCAGGACAGAGGGGCCGGGCCTGGTCCACAGGTTTAACTGTACTAGATGTCCTCACCATGCCTCTCAGATGCCCAGGCCAGAGACTGAAGCATGCTCATGCCCCATCCCATGCTTCCCAGGTGATGGGCACCTGCTGGGAGCTCTGTCTAGACTCCAGGCAGTCCTGGATTCTGGGACAAACGTGCCTGTGGTGGGCAAGGACTGGGCCAGGCCTTGGCTCAGGGCTTCCACCCACCCATTTGAGTTCACTCTGGTGCCCAGTGATACCAGACCAGGAGGAAGTCACCAGGCTTGGGGGTGGGGTGGGGGCAACCTGAGGCTATGGAGTGACCCCAGGCTATAGGGCACTCTTCTGTCTCATCCTAGCCTTGGGTACCCACCTGGCCAGAGCCAACCTCAGGCCACAGGGCTCACCTTAGAATATAAGGCACTTCCTTGCCCTATCCAAGGCTGAAGTTTTCTCTGGCCATCCTGTAATTGCACCTAGCAGACCTCAGGCTGCAGACCTGTCTGCTTAGTCACCTTTCTGTGTATGACAGCAGTCACAGTTATGGTGCTATCTTCAAGGAGAGTGAGGCGGGGCCAGGCTGCTCTAGGGCCTCGTTTTGCAATGGGCTTGAGAGGTAGCCAAGTGGGCAAGACTGAGGTATCAAGAGCCAGCTCAACATCTCTGGGCCACAGGATTTGGGCAAGGTGGAGACTGGACTAGTCTGTGAGCCAGAATCATGGGACCCAGCATGTGGGGCCGTGGCCATGGCCTCCCGGGCCTGCTTGTGTCCACTCTCACCATGGAGCCTTCACTGTACCAGAGGGCAGGATCTGCTATGGCCTCTCCCTCACCATCTTCCCAGTCCCCATCTTGCTCTGACATTTGTTCTCTACTTAGCCTTTGCTGGCATCCTTGAGGCCAGATGCTTACCACATGCCAGGGAGTGCCTGTTCTGGAAGGGGAGAGGTACTTAGCAGTTCTGAGATGGTGGATGTCAGGGGCCAAAGGAGTCCAGAGTAGGCATATGACCCAACCAAGAGGTCAGAGAGGGCTACCTGGAGGAGAGGGGTATCAAAGGCAAGACCTGAAGGTCTACGAAGAATAAGGCTGGCAAAGGGGCATGGAGAGAGGAAATGTGCTGGGAAACACATAGAAAGGCCCAGAGGTAAGACTGTACACCACAGGTTCAGAGAAAAGGAAAGTCCCAGGGAGTGGGAGGGCAGAGGTAAGGGATAATGTGATGGGGCAGAGCCACAGAGAGGCTCTCGGTTTCCTCTATCCAAGACCTCAGCTGTTCTTGCAGAGATTCATGGCCACACCTGTGTCTTGGAAGCTTGCTCTGGTAGTCACTTGGACCCAAGTCCAAGGGGAGCAGGGGCAGGGTGTTGGGGGAGGTGGCATAGACACTTCAGCCAGGCTTGACATGGGCCAAGCAGAAGGGAGCAGCATGGCGCAGGCCTCCAGCTCTCATGTGTGAGTGCTAGGATGGATAGGACAAGGGGGCCTGAGCTTTGGAACTTGAAGCTCAGCTCTGTTCAGTTCTCTAGGAGAGGCTCAAGGCCAGTAGGCCTGGGGGACTGGGGACTGGAGAGCAGCTCCTGGTGTCCCCACACTTTCCCTCACTGACCTCCTCAAGGACCAGGCTGCCAGTGGCTCAGGCTGGAGGCGGAGGAATTTTCCACAAGCAACAGGGCAGCCCCTCAGCTGCTGCCCTCCTTTTGTACTTAAAAGGTCATGAGCTCCATGGGTGGTGACAGAAACATCCCCACCCAGCCCCTGCAGGGCTGTGTCCTCAGTAGCACAGACACAGGGCCCATTGTCCCCACACTGCTCCCACCCTCTGCCTACAGGGGGTTGGGGGGTAGGCCCAGCTGGAGCCATCAGAGGAGGAGAAAACCACAGTTGGCCCTAAAACCAACACAAGGTACCCTGGCACACACCCCTAAGTGGGATGGGACAAGGCTAACTAGGACTTCTGGCCCACCTTCCATGTAGGGTCATAGGACACCCTCCTTCTCAGGCCTCGTGTGGGAACACAAGAGGCACTTGGCCCAGCCCAGGGTGGAAGAAGGACGGTGATAAGGAAAGGTTTCCTGGAGAGGGTGGCATTTAAGCTGAAAACCAGGTGATAGGTTAAGGCAAGCCAGGTAGAGCATGCAGCCCTTGCACACCCAGCCTGTCCTCTCCAGACCAGCAGAGCGCTGGAGCTTGGCCTCTGGGAGGTGCCACTACTCATCTGGACTCAGCGCCCACATCCCTCTGAGTTGAATGTCCCAGATTCTGACCACAGTCATGTGGAAGCTGATGAGCAAGCAGGCAGTTACCCCTTTTCTGCTGGCTAACCCACTGAGGCTTCAACAACCAAATCAGCAGCTGGTGGGTACTGAGAGAGGGGGGAAGCACATGGTACCAGGTGCACCACCACACAGAGAGGGGAAATCCAGGAATGGGGGCTCAGGAATGCCCATGACAAACATTCATCCAACAAGCATTTGCTATATGCCAGGCACTATGCTAAGTGCTTTGTATTCAGCTGTCTTATTTTATCCCCACAAGGAACTTATGTTATAGATACTATCATGTTCCCCATTTCACAGATGAAGAAACTGAGGTTCAGAAAGGTGAAGTGACTTGCTTAGTTAGTGAGTGATAGAGCTGGGACTTAAACCAAGACTGCGGGTCACCATGTGTGTCCTAACCACTGAGTTCAGAGCTAGAGAGGTGGCTGCATGGGTGGCCGTGGCGGGGAGCAGTGGCTCTGATGACCTTGCAGTAGACTCCCACACTGGGTGGGGATGAGTGAGGGCTTCCTTCCTTCAGGTCCCTCCGACTCCCCCTTCCTGTTGAAGCCTCCTCTGTACCAGGTCCAGCCCTGCCCCCACAGCCCATGGCCCATCTGGTCCCCATTAGAGGCCAGCCTTGCCTGCCTGCCTGCCTGCCTGCCTGCCTGCCCTGCAGACATATGTGCAAGAGTGCTCGGGTTTTTCAGGGGCTTTTGTTGGACCCAGTGGGGATGGGGGTTTTCCTGCTGCTGTTGCCTCATTGGTGGGGCCCACCTGGGCAGCGAGAGACCCTCACCTTTGTCTGTTGGGGTGGGTGAAGTGGGGGTGGCACTCCACCCATTCCCCAAGCTCCCACCTAGCTCAGAGCCTGCAGAAAGCAGGGGCAAAGCTTTGCAGACTCAACTGTGCCCCAGTGCTGGAGGCTGCCTGAGTCCAAGCCAGGCTCTTTCCCTCTAGGGTAGGCATCCTTTCCTCCCCACCTAGTCTCCGTGTCCACACTGCAGAGCAGAGGGGAAATTTATGTCAGCTCCCAAGCTGAGGCTGAGACCCACCTTCATGGCCTGGACTCTTGGGCCCCACCTTAAAGTCAGGCTGCTCTGGCCACCAACCTCATCCCAGCCATAGAGACCACCATGGTCATCCCCAGGGTGACCAGCACTGGCTCTGAGTATATGTAACTGTGTATGTGTAATTAGGTGTATGTAGGTGGACTGGCTGGTGCGTGTGTTGTCTTCGTGCATGTGTATGTCTGTAAAAGCATTTGTGAGAGTGTGCATGCTTATGTTCACATTGCTGTGAGCATGCCTGTATGTGCCTGCAAGCTAGGGGCAGCACAGTCCTGGACTCTGCAGGGACAAAGATCCCCAGTACCCATTCAGACCCACACCCACAGAGATACTGCCTTCTCATGGGCCAGGGCACTTCTCCAAATGTTTCGGCCATGGGTATCAGGCTGGCCATGGGGTAGTGGGGTAGGAAGCCTTGAGCCCTGGTGCAGCCTCTGCCCCTCATCCTACAGAAGGCTACCCGTTTGGGCCTGGGAAGCAGGAAATGGGGGCAAGGTACAGGCCTGGAGGGGGTGACCTCACCATGGCACCTTGAACCTCAACCTGCCCCCACCAAAGGGCATTAGGCACACAATGATTGATGACCCTTCCTGGCTGCCGGACAGGAGTTCCTTTTTGTGTTCCCAGCTGTGGGCCCATCCAGTACCCAGTACAGTTCTGGCAGGTAGGAAGGCTTAGCACCAGGACCACCTCTGCAAGGAAGCCACACACTCTGCTCCAGCCACGCTGGCCTTCAAACGCTTCTTGGGATGGTCCTGCCCCAACACCATCCATCACGGGCACTGGTGGTTAGAACCACCGCAGGGCTCATGAGCCAAGGTTGAGTCTTAGGCACTCAGGTTTTTATGTGACTTTCCACAGGCATTCCTCATTTCTGTAGGGGCTGAACCAGGCCCGAGGCTCAGCTCTTACCCCATTGACCTCTCCCTGGCTGGGCACCATAGCCCAGAGATGCCAGAGCAGGCGTAGCCAGCCAACATCCAAGAAGGCCTGGCATAGCAGGGTAGGGGTGGGGTGTACAAGGAATGGCCAGAGGCCCTACCTCAGCCGGTCTCCCAGTGCCTCAAGCCCCTCTCTCTTGTAGGATGGCAGTCCAGCGACCAGCAGGCGGTCCTCAGCCACCGGGATTGGTCCAGAAGATGGCAGGCCAGGCCTGGGATCTCCTTATGGGCAGCCACCTCGCCTCCCAGTCCCTCACAATGGCAGCAGCACTGAGGCTGCCTTACTGGCACAGATGAGCACCCTGCAAGTGTCTCCACCCCTCAGGTAGTACAGACGCATGGTCTTTGAAGCCACACTCAGATTCTGTCTTCATCCATGATCCCTCAAATCTCACCAGGTCCCATCCTGACCCCTGACACTTGATCCTTGGGTCTCAGCTGGTTGCATTCTGACCCATGAAACCTCACCAGACCCCTGAGCTGGCAGAGTGAAGGCTGGTACTGCAACCCTGCCCCTTCGTGCATCTCTTTCGCCCAGCACTGACCCAGCCAGAGGCCTTTCACGGAGCCGCGACTGTGGAGTTGACCTGGGCTCAGAGGTGTACAGGATGCTAAGGGAGCCGGCCGAGCCCATGGCTGCGGAGCCCAAGCAGTCAGGCTCCTTCCGCTACTTGCAGGGCATGCTAGAGGCCGGCGAGGGTGGTAAGACTCCCTCCACCTTATCCCACCTGCCTTTCCACTCCTGAGGTGCCTGGAAGCTCCCTGCCTCCCCTGCTTCCTCCTCTCCCCCTACCTCCTACCGCTCTTTTCTCCCCCCTCCACCTCCCCGCACCTCTCTCCCCCTCACACTTCCCCACCTCTCCTTCTCCCCCCTTCCCTGCCTCCCCTCTCCCCCACCCAGCCTCGCCTTTGCGACCCCACGTCCTGCCACCCAGCCATCCGCTCCTCCTGCATCTCCTCTGCCCGGTCCCACACCCCTCGCTGCGCCCGCGCGTTCTGATTCCCACTCCACCCCTGTCGCGGCCCCTTGCCCCATGTCCTCCAAACCGCCTCCCCAGTCTTTGTGCTGGTGGCCCCTGAAGCAGGGCCCAGCCCCACTCCCCGCAGAAGTGAAGTTTTTCCTCTTTCTGACCTCCGCACCCGGCTCATGCCACCTGCGCTCCGGCTTACAGGGGAGAGGCCAGGGCCTGGCGGCCCCCGGAACCTCAAGCCCACGACCGGCAAGCTGGGTGCTCCACTGAGCGGCCTGCAGGGGCTGCCCGAGTGCACGCGCTGCGGCCACGGCATCGTGTGAGTACCCCCCACTGCCTTCCCCGCCTCGACCTCAGCTCTCCCCTGACCCCGCCCGAGGCCCTGGATGGGGGCGCGCTCGCGAATCTGTCGGTCAGTCTCCCGACGCTGTCCTCTCCCGGTCTCCCCATCAGGGGCACCATCGTCAAGGCGCGGGACAAGCTCTACCATCCCGAGTGCTTCATGTGCAGCGACTGCGGCTTGAACTTGAAGCAGCGCGGTTACTTCTTTCTGGACGAGCGGCTCTACTGCGAAAGCCACGCCAAGGCGCGCGTCAAGCCGCCCGAGGGCTATGACGTGGTGGCAGTGTACCCCAATGCCAAGGTGGAACTTGTCTGAGTCACCCCCGGAACCTCCAGTCCTCTCCTCTGCTTCTTTTAATGTCCCTGCGCGGCCCGTGTAAATATGTGTTTGCCCCCTGCCTCTCTAATAAACTCCCTGTGCTCTGTCTCGACCTTGTCAGCGCCCTGGCCTGCTTCTCTCCAGCGCAGGCAGTGGCTCCCGAGTGCTACATCTGTTCAGGTGCCAAGCACGTCCTAGGCACTGAGTGCAATGGTGAACAAGACGGGTGCTGTGCTGTCCTCAAAGAGGCCACAGCTGGGGTGGATGGCGGACATGAATCACAAGGGGCAGTTCTATTAATAGGCAGGCGAGGTCTGGGGTGCTATAAGAGGGTGTCACTCCAATGGATCTGACCTAAGTGGAGTCAGGGAAGCTGTCAGCTGAGAACTAGGGGATGAGGACGGAAGAGCTCTACAGGGTGAGGAGCTGTGTGTGCAAAGGTATGGCAAAGGTGAGCACAGACAGGAAAAGCCCCTTTTGGCCACGAGCATGAGCTCGGGCTGCCCCTAGCAGCCTCAGGAGGGATTGCCCCGCAGGGGACTAGGACTAGGGGAGATCACAGGGACAGCTGTATCTGCCTCTGCATTCTCTCTACGGGTTTCTTCCTTTCTCCCCTCCCGTCCCTGCCCACTTTATTCTTTCCGCGACCGCTGCTTCTTTCCCCTTCCCCTCTCTCCCCAGGGGGCGCACTGTGTGCGCTGGTGTGTGAGAGGGAGAGGGATGGGGGTCGGGGGAGAGACAGAGGGAAGATTTTAGAAAGAAAGAACACACGCCTAGGGCCGCACCCTCCACGATGCTCCCATCTCCAAATTCGAGGGGTAAACTCCACCCCTCGGAGGCCCGGCGGTTACGGGGTGATGGGTCGGCCCGGAGCCCTTAACGGCTCGGTTGCACACGCCGGTATAGACTCGCACTTTTTAAAAATATGGATGGTATCAGAGTTGGTGAACTGTTCACACCGGACGACGCGTGCTTGGACTCCGGGTCACGTGGATCTACCCTCTCCTTAGCTTGCCCCGGACAGGAAGCAGCTTCGTTTCTTTAGTGCCGGTTTATTTAGTGAGCCCCGAGTAGTGTACGTTTGTGCTATTTTCGATTGTGTGCTACAACAAGCCACGAAAGACTGTTACCAATTTACATTCTCACCATCAGCACACGACAGTACCCATTTCCTTGCGGTCTCACCAACACAGGGTATTATCAATGTTTTTTTTCATTTTTGCCAATCTGATAATTAAAACGCAATATGGGGTTGCTTTGATTTGCATTTCTCGGATTACCAGTGATGAGCATTTATTCAACAGGTATTTATTGTTTGCCGGTGGACGCGGGAATAGAATGGTCTTCTCCCTCCAAGAGTTCTTGTGTGAATTGCCCTAAACCCTTAACTCATTTTTCTGTTTGACTTCTTAATGATAGGTAGAAACTTTTCATATTTTTGTAAGAATCTTTGTTACTGGACTCTATTCCACTGATCTATTTTCCTATTCCTGTGACAATATCACATTTATTTAATTAGTACCATTTTAGAGTTTAATATCCCAGTCTCTCCTCCTTGTTCTTCATTAACAAACCTTTCAAGACTATTCTTGTACGTTTCCAATTGTCAGGGGTTTCCAGCCTGACATTTCCAGTATGTCAGGAAAAACAGACAAATCATTGTGAACAGTGACTTGGGTTTCTCTGAATCTAGAGACTCACTTGATGAGAGCTGCTGTAGTCCTTTGCTCCCAGAGAATACTGTGATCTCTGCTTACTCTGCATTTATTCAGGTGTATTGTGCCAATTCACGTACATTTTTATTTTCGTTTTCTCCTCGTGATCCTGTGTTCCTGCTTTAATTTGTTCCTAGGGATTCCTTCCCACTGCCCCCTCTCCCCCGAGGGAGCACAGGCCAGGGCAGTGGGCAGGTGCCCCCTGAGAAGTGAGGCCGAAAGAGGCGTCTGGAGTCCTGGGCCCCGGTTCTGCGGGTGACCCCGGGCCCCGCCCCGCCCTTATCCCCTTCTGTTCCGCGAGGGGTCAGACGGTGAGTCGCGAGGCCCCTCGTGGAGCGGACGGAGTGCACCCGCCGCGGCGCCGCGAGCGCAAACACACACACACACGCACACACTCACTCACGCCCCCAGCGGCCGCACCCTAGTAGGGTGCGGCAATGGAAGAGTCTGCCCTTCCCTCCCCACCCAGCCCTGCCGGCAGACAAGGTTCTGGCACCACCCAGTCAGAGGCGGGAGCAGAGAGGATGACGGACAGCCAGGGAAGCCACTAGGCGCAGGAGCGGGTGGAAAAATACCAGAGCCGCGGGCACAAGCCCCCACGTCTCTCCCAGACTCACCTCGAGAGACGACTCCACCACTCCCACCCACCGCTGCAGATTCCCCAGCGGCTTTAATCCCGGGACGCACAATCACCCCCTCCCCCCACAAGGACTACCCACCCAAACTGAGGGATCCTTGAGCCGCCTTGGCAGCATCGGCTCCCCCAAGACCAACAGCGCCACCCTCGCAGGGCTGCAGCAACCACAGCAGCCCCTGCCTAGGTAGGCATGGGCGGGGTTGGGGGGAGACAGGAGCTAAGAGGAGTGGTGCCAGAGCTATCAGACTGATTTGTCCTCTCCCTGCTTCAAGGCCCAGTCTCTGCCCAGTCCCCCAGCCACCTTCTCTGCCCAAGGACCCCGACTGAGCCCAAATATGATGGATCATGACAGCCTAAGACAGGGTCCCTATGGACAAGGTCTCTGTGGCCCTGGGTCCCGGTTCTTAGATAGGGAGCAGCTGAGTGTCTCTCCACAGGAGGTGCCAGATTCAAAATCCCCAATTCAGAGTCCCCTAGCCCACCTCGCCCAGACCAAACTCTCATTATCGTCCCCAAACCTGACCCTCTCTCAGGCCCTCACCTCAGGGGCCTTCAAACCAGAGACATGGACAGCATCCTCTACACCCTCACCCCAACCATCCCATCCTACCCATCACTGTGTCTGGGGTTCTGCCTGCTAAGCATTTCTGGGACCCATTTCAGTCAGCTGGAGGATTCTCTCACTCCCTTGCTTCATCGACCCCTCCATGGCCCTCAGGACCCTCAAGACGGAGTCCCTGATCCATTAGTTGTAGGCCTAGCGTTTAAAGTCTCTCTGACTTCAGGTTGCTGACTACTTGGTATCACTTCCTCTGCTACCAGACAGTTCCCCATTTTCTGAGCCATCTTGCCTTTTCATACCCCCTCAGATCTTCTCTCAAGCTCAAACTGCTTTTATTCTTTTTTCTCGATCTAGCAAACTCCTACTCACTCTTCAAGGCCCAGCTCCACTGTCCCCTCCCATACAGCAAAGCCTTGGCTTGCCCATCCCCAAGCAGAGTCAGTAGTTCCCATCCACATGCCCTCCACCCTACCCCTTCCATTTCTGCCTGGTGCTTCTGGCACAACCTGTTATCTCCTTGGTCAGAACCTGGCCCAGACCTACCTCCATCCTGTCCAGACCCCAGGCCAGGCACAGAGAGGTGTGGGAGCCCTGAGGCCAGCATCCACCCTCACAGACACACACACACACACACACACACACACACACACACACACACACACTGGGCCTCCCTTCTTCCCCACCTTCCTCCTCACATTGCTATCCTGCCTATAAGCCCTCAAGGGGAGTAGAGCCTGGAGGACAGCTGCCTCCCTCCTGCATCCTCAGCCTCAACTCATTCATTGAACTAATTATTGCCTAAGAATCTACTATGTTCCACGCATGGTGCTGCATACTAGGGAAACATTTTGAACAAACATATAAAATAGTACAGATTATAAGCAGTGCCATAAATAAATAAGATATTACAGTAGAGAATAAGTGATCCCTTCATGTAAGGAATTTAGAAAGACCTCACAGATAAGGTGACATTTGAGCAGAGACCTGAGGGTGAGGGAGCATCTGTGTGGGTACCTGAGGAAACTGCCTTCCAGGCAGAGGGAGCAGGAATCACAAAGGCCCTGGACAGGGCAGGGGAAGGAGGCATGTGCCTGCTGAGTTCTAAGAACAGTGAACAAATGGCTGGAGTAGTGTAAGTGATGTAGCTCTGAGTGGTAGATGAGGTCAGAGAGATGTGGGGGCAGGAAGGCTGACCATGCTGACCTTGTGAGCCACAGGAAGGACTTTCGCTTTTACTCTGAGATGAGAAACCAGAGGAATGGCATGGCCTGGACTTCAATGTGTTAACCAGGATCACTCTGACTGCTGTAGGGAGAATAGACTGCAAGGGGCAAAGGTGGAAGCAGGGAGACCAGTTGGTAGGCATGACTGCATTCATCCCTAACTAGTCACTAACTAGCCCACTTCCCCCTGCCTCCATAGCTCCAGCCCCAGTCCAGGCCCCCACTTCCTTCTGCCTGACCTTCTTGTCTCTGTCTGGCCCCTCAATCCTTTCTCCACACAACAGCAAAGGGAACTTTTTAAAATGCAATCCTGATTATGACAGTCCTGTCTATTAAAGCTTCCATGGCCCCCATTGCTCTTTGGACAGTCTAAACTCCAAATCCCAGCCCATAAAGCCCCATGAGGTACAGCCCCTGCTGACCTCTGCTGACAGCCCTGATCTGTAAGCTCAGCTTCATCAAGCTTTCCTCCAGACTCTTGCAGCCTTCCTTGACCCTCCAAGAAGCTTGAAACGAAAACTGAGTCCTTTCTTCTAGTTCTGTGGGTGACAAGCTTTATTCCCCCAACTTCCTCCTTGAGAACCAAGGAAAGTGGTGAGGGCAGGAGAAACCCAGAGGCTGCTTCAGGCCAGCCCTCCCTTCCTGGCCAAGGACCTAGCTCCTCTGGGGGCCACAGCAGCCTGGCTCTGAGCTCACAGTCCATGAACAGCTGAGTTGAGGGGGTGTTGTGACCTGCACTGATGACCAGGCTATGGGCCTGGAGAATCCCTCTGCCCACCTAGGGAGTGCCCTGTCCCCTCCTTCGTTCTGGGTCCCCCTGCCCAGAGTATCTGCCTCCAACTCCATCCTGGACAGATCATACTTACCCAGGGTAACAGTTTCTTGTCCTTGGGCCTCAGGCCAACCTCTGACTTGCTCTTTTCAAATCCGGGTGACTTCCTGGTTTATCATTTTCCCACACAATATTCAATATTTTCCCACACAATATTCCTCAGTGCCTCTGAATGGAGGGAAAGCTAAAAAGGATTGATGGTAGTAATGGGGTCTCTCTAAAAAGCAAGGACTGTCCTCCTGTGCCCCCTCTACCACAAGAGGCAAACTCTATTTGCATCTCCACAGAAGCCAAATTTCATCTTTGCTCTTATCTGATATAAACCATTTGTGGTTGAAGGGAGAGGCTAGAAATCCCAGGAGAGGCTGGCAGAGGCCTCATTTGTTTCTGCAGGGACTGGGGTTGGCCCCAGCCATGTGGGCTCAGAAACCCAACTGACCAGCCTTGTGACTGGGTCTGTCTCACCAGTCAGACCCAGTTAGCCAAGCTCAGAGACTGAAGCACTGACAAAGGCAGCAGTAGGACACTCGGCTGCTCTTCACGGCATTCTTGGCCTAAAGGCACGTCTTCATGGGAAGCCGGAATACAGCCACAGACTCAGAGGAAGGGATGAAAGTTAGTAATAACTATAACAGGAGCTAATGTGTTCCAAGCCTTCATGTCCAAGTCCTTAGTGAACTGATATTTGTCTTCTTTAATCCTCACATCAACCCGAAAGAAAGTGCAGTTATCCCCATTTTATGAATGAGCTCAGAAATGTTGAGAAACTTGCCAAGGTCACATGCTGGCTAGCTAATCTTGATGGCAAGGGCACCCAGGGCAACTGCAATTACTCATCCTCCCTGGAGAACATCGCCTGCTCTACCAATGTTCTGGTGACTCTGCCCAGTCCTCTTCTGAAGGGAGCTAACTTGTCTCTGCTTGGCAAGGTCCCCAGAACAGCCCAGAGTGCAGGCTACAGACTCACCAACTTCTCACAACCTAACTCACCAACTAGGCTCCCAACCCTCCAGGGGACATGAAATGGAGGAAGCTGGGCTGAGTCAAGGTGACCCCTGAAGCTTTGGATCTGAGTGTAGACGAAGCTGGGCCCACAGCACCTGATCATAAACTCTGGCATGCATGAACCCACTCTCAGGTCTGCTTGACTTGTTTCTGAGGTCAGGTCGTGGTCCCTGCTAAATGGCTGTCCTGGCTGCTCACCAGCTCCTCAGTGGTTCCTGGAGTTGCTAAGAGAGCCTGGGGTGGTCCAGAAAGAAGACCTCAGAGAGAAGTTCCTGGGTGGGGGCAGTCTCTTAACCCTCAGCCCTGTGCTTTCTCATGCTGTGCTTTCTCAGCCTGTGTTTCTGTCTACTCTCCTGCCTGCCCCTGAGGCATCAGCCTCCTCAAGGCTCTGGCCCAGCTTTGCCTTCCCTTTCCAAACACTCATTGTCTAGAGTGGTTTAAGTTGTTTGGGCTATCTAATGGTTAGATCCCTTCCAAACTGCCCCTGCCCTCCTTTTGTAGTCTCACCCAGTCCCACTGGATTTGGTCTGGGAGGACAGAGATCAGAGGCCCCTCCAGCCCAGCTAAGAGGTGGTTCTTCCTCTACAGGCTGGATCTTAAGCAGACTGTCCTGCTAGGACTCCACTTTGGTTTGTCTACTTCTCAGCACCCAGAGCCTCCTCCACAGCAGATTTATGCTTATCCCTGCCAGTATTCCAGCTTTCCCATCAATTCTCTGAACCTGCTTGCAAGCAGGAACCCCGACTGGCTCTGCTCCCTGGTGACCTCGTCTATGCCCCAGGCCTCAGGGACACTGCAGTCTTGACTCGCAAATATATATCTCCAGCCCAGATCTCTGACTGACTGGAAATCTCTCCCTGGATGTCCCAAAGACACCTCAAACTCAAAACATCCCAAACCCACCTCATCATCTTCTCTCCAACCTACTCTTAGACCTATGCTTCCACCTCAGATGGAGACACCATCATCCACCCATCCATTCAGTCCCTCAAATTAGGCATCTTCCCAGCCTCCTTCCCCTCCATCACACCCTCATCCAGTTGGTCTTCAGCACCTGTCCTTGTCACCTCCTAAACAGCTTGAGAGGTCATCTCTTTCTTGGCCACCACCATCATTACCCTCTGGGATGCCTACAACGTTCTCCTCCCTGGTGTCTCTGCTTCAACCCTAGCTCCCTTCCTTGCATTCTCAACTTGGCCACCAGAGGGATCTTTCTAAAACACAAATTTTACCAGGTTTTTCTGTGACTTCCATTGGCCTCAGAATTAAATCTAAAGCCATGTACCAGTTGAGAATTTTTAAGGTCAAGCATGGTCTAGCCTCTGCCAACCTTTCCAACCTCATCCCTCTGCCTTCCCCCAGCACTGTCTAGTGCTCACATGGGCAAGTATCTGGGCTGGATCAGATTGTTCGGGTGCCAGGAAATGGCCAACTCCAGGCCCTGTTGACTCCAGGCCCTCTTGGCCAGAAAGAGCAGAGGCAAGAGTTCAACCTATAAATGAGGCTGCCAGGGTCCTGCCTTCCTCATGCTCCTGGGAAGCACCCAGTGAGGGACAGCACAGGCTGCAACCTCCCCATTCATATGAGCAGGATGACCAAATATGACTCCTTGTGCTCATGGTTTCATATCCTCCAGGCCTACTGTTTACTTCAGCCACTGATATGGCAACCAGCCTCTCCAAGATGTCCCAATCTCAGTGTCACTGCTTACTTCTCACTTTCTGCTCCAGGAATCCTCTGACACTGAGGCATGGAACACATATAGAAATCTGCTCAACACACACATGTGCAATCTGGAAGTATGGGAGAGTTAACACCGAATGGGGCACACTTGAACCAGTGAAGGATATAAACCTGTGGATAAATGTTGCCTGCTTCTGAACTTTAGACAGACATTTTTGAGACACATTTCCCCCAATTTCCCACAACTGTAAGCAACCCTATGCCATATCTTTGTATTTGCTTTTCTTCTCTGTTTCACTCTCCACAGTCCCTTACCCCTGTTCCCTTAAATCCACTCCCAAATAGAAGGCAATCTAGAAGGCAGACTCGCAAGGAAGGGATTCTTGATCTGGAACATTCGCCTTTCAAACAGAAATAAGGACCCCATTACTGTTAGTGAGTAGGATGGTAATAATCCCTGGCATGCAGTAGCATCACTTACCAGAGCTCTTACTCATGGTAGGTTAGAATGGTGCAAGGAGAAAGTGAAACACTGGCTTGTATCAGTGTTTTTTAACAAGGGGCCATTTTACTCCATCTCCAGGGGACATTTAGCAATGTTTGGAGACATTTTTATCACAGCTAAGCGAGAGTGCTGCTGGCATCTACTAGGTAGAGGCCAGACATACTGCTAAACATCCTAAAATGCATAGGACAGCCCCCCACAACAAAGAATTATCTGGCCCAAAACTTCAATACTGCCAAGATTGAGAAACCCCCAGTTATGGCACTTAGAATGTGTGAAGACAGTGTTGATTATAAGGATGGTGGAGTTGACTGGCTTTTGTTAAGTGCTTCAGAAGCCTTGCAAAAAAGAAAATGATAGGCCCGGGTCAGCCAACTATAAACTCAAGGCACACAAGCCAGAAGGCCTCCATGGCAGCTTTTAAAGAGACCCTCATCTCCTACAGCCACAGGGCAGATTGTGCTGGAAATCAAGCCCAGGATTTAACTGATTTAACTGTAAGGGTAGGAGAGCCACAAAAAAAGGCTGCGTGCATAGCTTTGTTGGGTCTCCTATGACAAATTCATGGCCCTGATAGGAAATGTGTAGAACCCTGAAACACAGAATAGGGACATTTGGGTAGATTAACGTGAGAATTCCCCTAAACCTTCAAGGCCAGCAGCAGTAGCTCTCCTCCCCTTGCTATAAGAGAACAGCCTCTTCTTGCCTGGAATGCCTGCCAAGACTCCTCCTGAGGTAAGTGGCTCCAAAGATGATGCTTATCCTCCTCAAGATCCTCCCCTACCTCCCTTCATTGCCTCCAAACCAATAACTAGGGTTAGTTCTCAGCACAGCCTAAGTGGGGAAATTCAGTCCCTGACCCACAAGGAAATAGCATACATTGGAAAAATGTATTCCATACATTGGAAATAGCATAAATTGGAAAAATGACAGACCTATGTTCGGAACAGGGTAATGTGTGGGAATTTATTAACCTGAGAGCACTCTCTCATTATTCTGGGTTTAACATCCAAGCAAGGGTACATAAAACCATCTTCACATGCTTCTGGGATGGCTCTTTGAAACTTGGATACAATTATGATCTACAGAAATGAGGTTCTACCTCATTTCTTCTGCCAGAACTTTCTTGACAGAGTATCAAAGGAGTCAGAAGGCTCAGGAGAGTGAGAATGTTAGACTGTATTTATCATGCAAGACCAGAGAACCTATCACCAGATTACATTCCCAAGGCAAGTCCAGAAGACACTGCCTTCACTAGGGCAATACAAAATGCACGGATAAGGATCCCTAGTGTCAGTGAGGATGGTAGCATTCTAGAATAGCAGAGGCCTGATGGTGGCACTTAATCTACAGAGGCAGGGTAGGTATAATTACAAGACCAAAGTGGCAGCCAGAATGCTTCCACCCACGGAGTCTGTGGTGATGGCTAATAGACCATGGTGTTCCTAGGAGTTAAATAAATGTGCAGATGGACCAGGTGTTACTTAACTTGTGTAATAACCTCATCTCCCAAATCAGGAGCTGGTTAGCAGAAGACTGTGACAGTTGCCACACGGAAAATAGTATTTCCTCATAAATTTCCCAGATCCAGGCCAGTTCACAGCCTTGGAGCCTTTTGACTGAAATGGAGGCCAAGTCTCCTTAAGGAAAAACCCCCCTATACTGCCAAAAGTATATATGATAATTATTTCCCCAATCTTTCCCCACAGGGGATCTGTGGCTAGTCTGCTCTGGCTATTATAACAAAATACCACAGACTGGGTGGCTTAAACAACAAAAATTTATTTCCCACAATTCTGGAGGCTGGAAAGTTCAAGATCAAAATGCTGGCCAATTCAGTTCCTGGTGAGAATCTTCTTCCTGGCTTGTAGATGGCCACCTTCTTATGAGCTCTCTGCCGTCTCTTCTTATAAGGGCACTAATCCCATCATGAATGCCCCACCCTTATCTTATCTAAAACTATTTCTCAAAGGCCCCATCTCCAAATATCATGACATTGAGTGTTAGGGCTTCAGCATACGAATTTGGAAGAGACACAATTCAGTCCATAGCAGTGGCCTTTTACCAGACTAACTTTGGTCTTGGGAAAGGGAAATACCCAGACCTTTCAAGGGCTGTTGGATTCAGAGTATGAGCTGGCATTGATGCCAGAGGATGGGAAACACCATCATGGTCCACCAGTTAGATTGGAGGCTCGTGAAAGCCAGGTGGTAAATGGAGTTCTCATGCAAGCAGGTCCAACAGGTCTAAAGAGCCGCACTCTAGTTCCCTGGTCCTGAAATGCATAACTGGGATAGACACACCTATCAGCTGGCGAGACCCTAAAGTTTACTCTCTGTCCTATTAAATAAGAGACATTATGGTAGGAAGAGCCAAGTGGAAGCCTCTAACACCCCCATATTTTTGACCAATTTATTAAATCAGAAATAAAACCACATCCTGGGAGGAATTGCAGAGATTAACACCAACAGCAAAGATTTTCTTTTCAATTTCCTCCAGTAAGGAGGATCAAAAGCTGTTTCCTTTTATGTGGGATGAATAGCAGTACATATTCACCTTCTTGCCTGTGGGCTATGTTAATTCTGCTTTCTGTCACGATATAGTATTTAGTGACTTTGGTTGTTTTTGATATTTCATAGAACATCATGATGGTCCACTGTACAGTATTGATGACATAATGCTAATTTGACATAGTGAAAAAGAATAAACAACTACTCTAGATGTCATATGCATGCCAGAAGGTGAGTGATAAAAAGTATGAAGATTCAGGGCCTTCCATACTGGTGACGTTTTTTTCTTACCTTTTTGCTGTGGAATGAGTTAAATGTATATAAAAGTAGACAAACTAGTAAAATGAACCTCTGGAACTGCTATCATGGCCAATCTTATTTCATCTATATCCTCACTCATTTCTTCCATTCCATATTATTTCGAGGCAAATTGGTGAAGTTATTAGGGATCCAGTAGTCTGAAGCATACCAGGTCATCCCCTGTATGGTAAAGGTAAATTGTTGTACCCTGTACCCTCCACCACTAATAAAAAGACATAGCACTTGGTGAAAATACTACTCTGATCTGAAATACTACTCTATTTATTGGGTGCCTTGGGAGATTTCCTGTTCTGAGTGAAGCCCAGAGCAAAAGAGAGCTCTAGAGTGTGTCTAATTGTAGTACAAGGTTCCCTGCCATATTATCTATATGAGCCAGCAAAATCAATGGTTCTAGAGTTGTTCATGGTGATAAGGATGCTGGGTAGTGTCTCTGATAAGCCCTAATAAAAGAGTTTCAGTACAGATCTCTAGAGTTCCGGAGCAAGGTCATGCCTTCTTCAGCAGAGAGCTATTTGCCTTTTGAAAAGCAGCTATTTGGCCACAGTAAAAAACTGAGTGCCTGACAAGGGTCTATGCAACTAGAAATGTCTAGTATGAGCTGGGTATTGGCAGATTCTATCATGTCATAAGATTAAGAAAGCACATCAGCAACCCATCATATAATAGAAATGGTAGAGGCAGGATCAGGACTGAGCAGGACTCGAATAAGTTAGTGAATAGGTGGCTCACACTCCTATGACACCTACCTCAGCTACACTGACACTTCTCCCTCAACTCAAACCTATGGTCTTATGGGAGTGGTTCTCTATAACCAACTGATAGAGGGAGAAAAAAATATTCAGCCCTGAATCACAGATGGGTAGCTTGATACTAGCCAAAAAATGGATTATTACTGCAACACAGCCCCACTTAGGAGTGGCCCTAAAGACAGTGGTGAAAGGAAATCCTCCCAATGGGTCCAACTATAAGCAGTGCACTTGGGCATTCATTTTGTGTGGAGGGCAAAATGTTTCAAGTACATTTACATGTACTCGTGGGCAATGGCAAACAGTGTAGTTGAGTGGTAACTGTTCAGCTGTCAGACACGTGCAACCTGGAAGTGCAGGGGAGTTGATGAGTGGAGCCAGAACTAGGAAACAAATGGCTCCTCATTCTATATGGCTCTTTAGAAGGTCTCCGTGGGATCAACTCCCAGTCATCCCTTGTATGAGGGCTGGGAGAAGGCTGAGGCAAGTGAAATGAGTGAGGCACTTGCCTCAGGTGCAGAATTTAAGGGGGTGCCAAGAAATTCAATAATCAAGAGAAATAATATTTTAATATAGTATTTTTAAAAATCAAAATCAATATAAAAATCCATGATGAATAAAATGTCAAAATTTTAAGTAAAGACAGGATCAGTATTACTAACTTTTTCCTTTGGCCTCAGGCTCCAATATGTTTCAGCACAGCTCTACCACTGATCCTGGTCATCGCCAAAGACCAACTCAATTATGCCATCTTGGTTGGCCTTATCTCCTTCCCTGTTCACTCTCTCTAATCCTTCACTCCTTTCCCTGGGATCACTCCTCAAAATAAACTATCTCCACACAAATTCTTATCTTAGGCTTTGCTTTTTTATTTGGGGGAGGGGGGAAGGATGAAATCCAAGCTAAGTAAGAGAATGATCACATAAAATATTGTTCAAAGAAGGATATTTTTTAAAGTAAAGGGAAGTGTTATTAATAATTTCACTGGACTATTCGGCATAAATCAGAGCTGTCCGGCACATCAGGACATATGATCTTATTCCAGATAAGGAAACTGACTTTCCAAGGGGGTGGGAAGCCAGCCTAAGAGGAGGAGTCAGATTGGAGGCTACAAAAAATGGGGCAGAAATGTCCCTCTGCCTCCTACCAGGGCCTGGAGAAGCAAACACACTTGTACTAAATCTTCAGAGGTGGGCCCTTCAGCCTGTCAGTCTCATCTGGCTCCCTGGTGAACCCCAGGACTCAGACTGCATCCCCAGCTAGCTCACACAGCAGCAGAGGGGCCTTAGGCCTTGGCACTGAGCAGAATGTGGTCCCTGCTCTGGTTACCCTGCCAGATCTGGGCACCAAACTGGACCTTCTCCTCCTCCCTCGCTCGGTTCTCTGACTGGGGGCGGTCCATTCTGCAAACCCCAGGCCTTCCTGTCTGCGAAGGCTCTGGCAGCCAGCCCAGATAAAGAGTGTGAGGAGAGTGAAGAGATCAAAACCAGAACCCAGGAGTGGTGACAGCAGAGCCTCCATTACTGTGCCCTCACAAAGGGCCGGGCTCCGTGTTGTAGTCTTCTCTAGAGGCCCCAGCAGGATCCTGGGACGACCAGGTAGCCCCTGCCTCCCACCTCCCTCCGTCCGAGCCTGTCTCTGATGCAGTGTGACCTTGCTCATCCCTTCCGGGCTCTGGGTTTGTTTCCCCTTTTTCAAAGTGAGGCTACTGGCTGTCCCGAAGACGCTTCTCCGGGCGCCGCCAGCTGGTGACTGAATCCAGTCCTAGGAGGGCTGGTGGGGAGTGAGCGCCCTGTCAGCTGGTGCTGGCCACGTGCGCGGCGTGCGTGCCAGAGAAGAGGGCGCGCTCCAGTTACTCTGCGCCCGCAGAGGCTTCTCGGGGCACCAGCTCCACTGACGCGCCGGTCTGTGCCCCGCCGGAGGCCACCCCAACTCAGACTCGGATTGGAAGGGACAGCGGAGAGACCCCTACCCTGGGCCGAGGACTGGAGGGACGCCGACACAGAGGGCCAGGGCCAGCCTCTCAAAGACCTTGCTCTCCGGCCTCGGGTCCTCCCTTTCGCCCGCTCCCCCACTGTGGGACTCAACACGGCGGCCCAGGTCTGGGAGCTCAGCACTTTGGGGTCCCGGAGGACGCAGGGTGCGCGGGAGCGAAGCTTCCTTCCCCGCACGCAGGCTGCACCGCTGAGCTCCAAGCCCGTGACCTGTCTACAGCCAGGTCGCCGGGGGCCGCAGGGGTGGAGCACGCGATCGAGCCTGCCCGGGAGCCCCACCCCGGCTCACCCGGCCGCTTTCCCCTCCCCTTCCCCAGCAGGGATGGAGGTGTGGTCCCGAGTTTCTACGGTGGCTTCCTTCTTTGCGTCCACGGGAACGTTCCAACCCCTGCAGCCTGTTTCCTCGGAACGGTCCCCCGCCGTGCAACCCAAGTGCCCACAGCCAGCCTGGTCTCCGAGAACATTCTGACACCCTCAGAGAACGCCCTCAACCGAGCGACACTCTCCGGGGACCGCTCTTGTCATCCCTTGTTGCAAGCTAAGAGCAGTGGCGGGAAGCATGCGGGACTACGACGAGGTGACCGCCTTCCTGGGCGAGTGGGGGCCCTTCCAGCGCCTCATTTTTTTCATGCTTAGCGCCAGCATCATCCCCAACGGCTTCAATGGTATGTCAATCGTGTTCCTGGCGGGGACCCCAGAGCACCGCTGCCGGGTCCCAGACACCGCGAACCTGAGCAGCGCGTGGCGCAACCACAGTATCCCGGTGCGGCTGCAGGATGGCCGCGAGGTGCCGCACAGCTGCCGCCGCTACCGGCTCGAGGCGATCGCCAACTTCTCGGCGCTCGGGCTGGAGCCGGGGCGCGACGTGGACCTGGAGCAGCTGGAGCAGGAGAGCTGCCTGGATGGCTGGGAGTTCAGCCAGGACATCTACCTGTCCACCATCGTGACCGAGGTGGGTGTGTGAGCCATCCTCCATCTGCGTCAGTCCTGGGTCTGCGTCCCCTACTCCCCGTCAGACCTGGCTGGCACGCAACTAACTGGGTTATGCTTCTAACCCAAGTGTGCAGCCCAAGAGAGCAGGACTCACTCCTAATCATTTCTGTCCAGTATGGAGGGGATGGAAAAGGGAGTATTGTTACCAACTGTTGTTTCCTTTCTGTGTTTCACAACAGATGAAATTGTTTCCCAAGAGCCTAGATGCTGCCCAGATGTACAGCCTGAGTCAAGTTCCTGCCACAGGCATGAGAAGGGGTGTGGGGGTTGCAGCTGAGCCCAAGTGCAGACACAGAAAAGAGCCTTGCTGCTGAGCAGAGCATGGGCAGGTCTGGCCTGTTCCCTAGCCACAGACTTCTGGAAGCATCAGGGGGTTTCCTGCTCTGCCATACACCTATGGTGAGGTTTGGGGTCCTGTCCTGAGGCTCTAATTTCTCTGAAAAGGAGCAGAGGGCCTCTTGATGCTGGCTGAGTGCAAGGAACCAGGGGAGGCATAATCCTGGCCCTAAGGTACTTATGAAGAGACAGACTCCCAGAGATGCCTCTGAGCATAGGGCCCAGTGGTAGACAGGGGCTCCAGCTTATGCCATTAGCTCCTTAGCATCCTAAGTTGTTCGGTAGCCAGTTTTCTAAGTTTCAAGAGTCAGGCCACATACATACTCCTTCACCCCCTGCATTTCCTTCTTCGTGTCCACTAAAGGCCAGGAGATGGTGGGTGAGGGCATACCTCCTTCTGAGGGGGGTGTCCTCACAGACTAGATTCCTACCGTTGATCAGGCAGGTAGGATTTCCCAGCTTCTGGCCCTTCCTCTGCTCTATAGTCCTCCTAAGAAAAACTTGAAGGTGGGTCTCTGCTAGTCCTTAATCCCCTTCCCTCAGCACAATGTGGCAATCATCAGACACCACGTCTGGCTTTATGCTGGGCATTAGGCTGTAGACATTTGGAGTGTGGGGCCTGCCCTCAAAGCTCAGATGCCCATGGGGCACACTGGCTGTGTTCCAGAGAGGGCTAACATCAACCCTAGTTAGTAACAGGGTTCTAGAACCAAATTCAAATCCTGGCTGGCTTGCTGTGTGATCTGGGGAAAATATATTACCCTCTCTGTGGGGATAACAGGGTGAAGAAATACTTCAGGAAGGTGTGATAAAATTTGAGCTGAGTCTGGAAATATGAGTAGGATTTATCCAAGCAAAAAACATGGCAGATACTGCAGATGGAATTCCCATAGAGCAGGGTGGCTGGAGCTCAGAGAATGGCAGGTGAGGCTAGAAATGCCTACAGGGGCCAGTTCACAGTGGGAATTGTAGGTATGTTGAGGAGTTGACTTTATTCTGAAGAGAATGAGGAAATAGCAAGGGAGCAAGGGGCAACAAATTCGTGTTTTTAGAAAGAGCTCACTTTAGCTACTATGAAAAGCAAGAAGACCGGTGAGGAAACTGTGGGAGTTGCCTTGGCAAGAGATTGGTGGCCAGCAAGGAGTGGTGGCTGCAGAATCTATAGGACCTGTGGAAAGTGGGCTCAGCCTATGGACCGCCTCTGGATCCCCCCAGCATTACCGCCATGTCTACCTTAGGCCCTGAGGTGGCCGTGCTTCTCTGGCTTTGATCCCTTAGCCGGGGCTCCTAGTGCCTGCCCACCTCCTGCCCACAGCCTAGTCCTGGGGCATCTAAGACTGGGGGTCAACTCACCTCACCTCAATTCCTGGAAGTATCATCAGCACCTGAGCTGGAGCTGGCCCCACTAACTGCAGCCCTCCCTGACAGCTGAGTTGACTTGTCTCTTTCTTCTTCCTCACTGGTTTAGTTCACCTCAGGGTGGGAGGGCTGGGTCACTGCTAGCCTCCAAGTCCATAGCTACCTCTGTTGGGCCCTGCTCACAGGGGCCTGTGGGCACACCTGAGGATGCACATCCTCATGTGCTCATATGCACGCACCAGGATTTGCCCTTTTCAGCAGCCTTTCCCTTCCTTGCCTCCTTTTTGGGCAGTGGGAATAAAATAAAAGACAAGTGGGCAGTGGTGGTTGGGAGGAAGGAGGGGAGAAGCACCAGGATGAGTAGGGTGGGGTGGCTGTCCCCAGAGAGGTGGTAGCACAAGGAGGTGTTCTGGAGTCAGACTGGAGGGCCAGTTCTGTTCCCACCCCTAACCAGCTGGCTGACTTCAGCAGGTTATATCACTACTCAAGGCCTCAGTTTCCTTATCTTTAAAAGGGGAGACAAGGTGCTCGACATCACTAATCATCAAGGAAATGTAAGTCAAAACCACGATGAGATATGACCTCACACCCACTAGGATGGCCGCTATCAAAAATACAGAAAATAACAAGTGTTGGCAAGGCTGTGAAGAAATTGGAATCCTTGTGCACTGTTGGTGGGAATGTAAATTGGTGCAGCCACTATGGAAAACAGTGTGGCAGTTCCTCAAAAATTTAAAAATAGAATTACCATATGATCCAGCAATATCACTTCTGGGTATATATCCAAAATAACTCAAAGCAGTGCCTTAAAGAAATATTTGTGTGCCCATGTTCACAGCAGCATTATTTGCAATAGCCAAAAAGTGAAAGCAACCCAAATGTCCATCAACAGATGAGTGGGATAAAGAAAATGTGGTTTATACATACAATGGAATATTATTCAGCCTTAAAAAGGAAGGGAATTCTGACACATGCTACAACATAGATGAACCTTGAGGACATTATGCTAAGTGAAATAAGCCAGTCACAAAAAGACAAAAACTGTATGATTTAATTTATATGAGATATGAAGAGTAGTCAAACTCATGGAAACAGAAAGCAGAATGGTGGTTGCCAGGGGCTGGCGGAGGGTGGGGTGGGGTGGGGTGGGGTGGGGGGAGGAATGGGGAGATGGTCAATGGGTCTAGATGAAAAGAGTTCTGGAGATTGGTTTTACAACAATGTGAATATATTTAACTCTACTGAACTGTTCACTTAAAAATCGTTAAGATGGTTAATTTTATGTTATGTGTATTTTATTACAATTTTTAAAAATGAGGATCGTAAGAGTGCCCAGCTTATCTGAGTAGTTGGGAGGACTCCCTGAGATAGTGAGCCATGCTACATCCCCTAGCACCAAATGGGCATCATAGGTGGGGGGTGAGGAGAGGTAAGGGCAGGACCTCATCACCTCTGGCTATGCACCATGGGCATTGTGGGAGCTGTCCTAAGATCTAGGTTGCAGCCAGTATAGTGGGTGATGACTTGCTGGAGGCTGAGTCCCTTTGCCCATGGTGGAAGTTCCAGGGCCCAGAGAATAGGGCAGAGGTCCGAAACCCACACTGACTTGGCCAGTGCCAGTAGGAGAAATGGCCCCAGCTCCCACAGGGTAAGGCCCAGAGGCCCTGAGCAGGTTCTCTGCATCCTGGCTTGTACAATACAGGTAGAGGGACTGTCCTCAGGTTGTCTCTGCCTTACACCTCTGTGTGGGGTCTCCCAGTGGGCATACCCTTTGGGACACCTGAACCAACCCCCTGACTGCTCACAGAGTTGACAAGGTCAGCCGGGAACCCAAGGATGGCATGTTCTGCTGTGGAAATGCCATCATAGAATACCAGGAGGCAGGAATCTGGCGTCTAAGTTGGGACTTGCATGAGTGCATCTGTCTGTGTATACGTGCATAGTTTCCTTCCTCTGGGGCTGTTTATGAAGTCCAATTCATTTATCCTGGGCAGTTACTAAGAATCACATTCTTTAAAACTTTATTTTGAAATAATTTTTTATTTAGAGAAAAGTTGTGAAAATAGTACAGAGAATTCACATATATCCTTCACCCAGCTTCCCCTAATGTTAACAATTTACTTAACCATAACTCATTTGTCAAGACCAGGAAATTAACATTGCTTACAATATCATTAACTAAACTACAGACCTTGCTTGAATTTTGCCAGTTTTTCTCCTAATGTCCTTTTTCTGTTTTCGGATCCAATCCAGAATCCCACATTGTATTTAGTTGTCATGTCTCCTTAGTCTCCTCCAATCTGTGCCAGTTCCTCAGTCTTTCCTCATCTTTCATGACCTTGACACTTCTTATGAGTCTATCAGTTATTTTGATGAATCCTTCAATTTGGGTTTGTGTGATTTCTCTCATGGTAAGATTGAATTTGTGCACTTCTTGGTAAGAATCCCATAGAAGTGATGTGTCCTCAGTGGGTACATGTACTCAGTGGGTACATGATGTTGATATGGCTTATTATGGTGGAGTTAACCTTGATGTTTTGGTCAGGCTGGTGTCTGCTGGGTTTCTCCACTGTAAAGTTATTATTCTTTTCCCTTCATAATTAAAATTTTCTTGGGGAAGATACGTTGAGACTATACAAATATCCTGTTTCTCCTCTGACTTTTATCCATGATTTTAGCATCTATCACAGGACCTTAACTGAAACAACTATCACTGTGGTGTTTGCCTAGTGGTGATTTTGCATCTCCCACATTCCTTTCAATTTATTAATTGGAATTCTTCTGTAAAGAAGAGCTTCTCCTTCACTCGCATTTATTTATGTATGCAATTATTACTTTATATAAGTATATATTCATGCATATTTGTCTTATTCCATGAGTTATAATCTAATACTAGCCTTACTTATTTTGTTGCTCTAGTTGTTCCAGTTTGAACCAAGTTACTTTTCACTTTAAGTATAAAGAATGTAAAAATCCAGGGTAAGGTCCTTCATCTGTCTCTATAGTCAGGGCTGGAGGAGCCTGTGTTTGCCCCTAGGGATGCCAGGAATGCCAGTCACCTCTTAGCTAAGTTATCCATTGGTGGCAGTGCAAGAACAGGAGCGGGGAGTGGTGGGATCTGGCCCAGTGGGTTAAGACTGAAGCTTCTGTTGGGAGGGGAGGGACCTCAAGCATCCTACACAGTCTGTCTGAGGATAGAGTTTTTGTCACTGAGACTTACTGCAGTGGTGAGACCAGTCTCCACCACCAGTCTCCAGTGGTGAGTCTCCAGTCTTGCATGGCCCTCCATATAGCCCTTCAGTGCCATAGACCCCTACAGAGAAAAGGTCCTATGTATGAGGAAGCTCAGAGGCCTCCTGCCCTGAGACTGTAGGAGCAGGAAGGGCAGCAAATGCCCTGCTCTCCGTGGGGCCTGGATTTATCAGCAGGGCTACAGGGCAAGCAGCAGGGGAGAGCCTGGCTCCTGGCCACAGTCTAAGCATGGGCTGGCCTTGGCCTCTTTTCCCATGGAACATCATTAGGTAGACTTGACCCCCTTTAGTCCATGGGCTGGGAAAACTAGGCAGTCACCTCTGAGCCGAGCACTGCTTCTTCTAGGCCCCATGCTCCAGAGGACTTGAGAGAGCCTTGTTTGGTAAGGACCAGCTTTCTGAGGCCGGCCACCAGTGGCCTGAGGAGGGCTGCTTCTCCACCACAAGGACTTCTATCCTGTCCTGCATCTGGCTGCATCCTCTAGGAACCCGTGGGTGGAGTTGCTGATGGCTATGCCCTTAAGCATGATAGAGCCTCCAGCAAAGGGCCTGGACCTCTGGAGGCACAAGCCTTGTGCTGTCTTTCCTGGGACTTGGGGTCAAGACATGGACAGCAGGATACACTGATTCTCTACCCACAGCCGAAAGATATGAGGTAGCAACATAGGGGCCTCATTCTCTGCTCATAGGGCACTTATGGGAGGCATTGGGAGCAGCCAAGGAGGGAACGATGAGACAGACTGAGCCTAGATCTGGCTGGCCACTACATGGGACTCCATATGGCAGCTCGTGGGGATGTGCCTCCTCTGGGGCCTGGGTGGGCTCTGGCAAAGATGAAGCCTTTGAGCAGTAGGCAGGTTTAGGCTGTTTTCTTTCCATCAGGCCTGCAGGCTGCCCTGGGATACTGCTGGTTAGTGTGGGGACTGGCAGCTTGGCTGTCAGGACAGGCTGAATATTAACCAGATTCATACTCAGACCTGCCCTCTGGCAGATTCCAAAGGGGATAAAATGTGGGGACCTCTGCCTCCAGCCAACACCAGCAAGACTTTTGTTTCTGGTCAATGCTTCAGAAAGATCTTGCCACAGAACAAATAAGAGACTCAGGGGCTTTCCCTAGTGCTGGCCTGAATGTACTTTCCTGTTTGTTTATCTGCTGCCTCACCCCAAACAGTTTGCCTGTTGCGTCTCAACTATGATCCTCTGACAATGAGCATCGGGATCTCAGAATGTGCCTTTGTCTAGCAGCTGCTTCACCCGCACCTCCTGCCAAGTTTCTGGATAATCAGACTTTGTCCATCCCTCTGGTAGGCAGCAGAACCCTCACACAGAGTCCAAAAGGTAGGGTGGTATGTTAACAAAAATAAGGCTTTGGCAGGGCTGGTCAGAGGAGCTGCAGGTGCCTTGGGCATCTGAAAGGACTGTAATTTCTCCCTTGTGACAGGCTATATTCGATTTATATTCAAGGCTAATGAAGGCCTGCCTTGTTATCTGAAACCTTGGTGTAGTTGGAAGCATGTCTCTGGCACTCAAAAGAAGGGCAAGGATTCCCATTTGGAGCAGAGATGGTGCAGAGAGAATGGAAGCTCTGGGGAAAGGCTGGGTTGACTCACATGCTGTAGCAACTGGCACAGACAACCCAAGGCTGGCGGCTCCTGCTCTGTGTTTGCAGGATTGGAAGGCAGGTTCACCGTGGCACCTTCCAGAGATTCTCCTTGGTGCTAGGTGGCTGGTACCATCCCATTAGCTTATGTTCCCAGAGTGGGGCCTGGTAGAGCTGTGGTGGATCCAATGCCAAGACACAAGGGGGGAAGCCAGGTCCCTAAGTGCTGCTTCTCCTTCCCTCAGTCCCCTCCACTCCCATCCCCACCATCCCACTCAAACTCCTCGAGTCTTTTGCTTTGGTTCAGCCTCTGATGACTACAGAACTCTTCACTGAGGCCTCTCCACTTGTGGTTGCTTTTTCTTTGTCTCTAATATGAAGAAATAAAGAAACTGAGAACATTTTAAGGTTTAGCCCCCTGCTCCATTCCCTGAGCTCTGAGTTGCAGAGGCTTAATTCCTGGTGAGTGCAGCCAGGAGATTGGGGGATCCCATCCTCCACTCAGGCCCTGCTCATATGGTGGCAGCTCTACCCCAGGTTCCACAGGCTAAGAATATTGGGGCCCTGGTTGCCCTTGCCCTCGTTTGTTTGTAGGGTGGAGATTCCATGCCAGGAGAGGTGACCCAAAAAGACAGAGGCTACAACTCCCATCCAGCATCCAACTCATAAAGCAGGGATGTCACTCTGAGGGCTGCTTTCCCTGCCCCCAGCTCTGGAGCAGGGGCTCAGAGATTTTGCCCAGGGGAAGAAGTAGTCTATAATAACTGAGAGCTCTGATGCCCTCTGCACAGGAAATAACTTCATTTGAAACAGAGTATGCAGAAGCTGAAGCCTAAAACTGCTCTTGGAAACAATGGAAATTGTGGTGGGAAACAATTAAGAGGAGACTGGTAGCTCCATTTGAGCAACAAGCTAACCCACAGGGAGCTAGTTTACCAGAGAGAACCAGAAAAAGAGACAGTACAGAGCAGCCCTCCTGGAGTCAGAACAAACCTCACAGACTTGCCTCAAAAACTACTTCTGCAAAGGAGCTTGAATTTAATTGAACTAGACTGTGGGATGATTTATGCCCCAGGGCATTGTTGAAAACGATAAAGCAATCAGCCAGCAATTAGTGGAGCCTAACAGCTGGGTGTGATATCAGCAAAGTCAGACAGCTTAATGGAAGAATCAGGGAAAGAGACAGTCAAAGAGAGCCCTGCTAAAACCACTGTCATCCCAGGGTGACTATGCGTGTGCCCAAGGCTGTGCCCTCTGAAGAGCAACATGACAGGCTTCACAGTGCAGGGGAAATAGACTTCACTAAGAGTCCAGCCAAGTCACTAAGCAAATAAGCAAACAAAAACAAAAACAAGCCCCCTGAGGGTGGGGGGTTGCAATGCTCAGAGTTTCCACAATATACTTCCTAAAATGTCCAGTTTTTAACAAAAAATTAAAAGGTATGCAAAGAAACAAGAAAATATGTTTCATATGCCGAGGAAAAAGCGGGCAACAGAAGCTGCCTGAAAGGACCGAGATGTCAGATTTAACAAACACTTCAAGGCAGTCCTTGTAAATATGTTCAAAGAACTAAAGGAAGTCATACTTAAAAAAGTATAAGAAGGTATGATGACAACGTCTCATCAAATGCAGAATACCAATTAAGAGATAAAAATTAAAGTTATATAAAGAAAAGAATAGAAGTTCTCGATTTGAAATGCACAGTAACTGAAATAAAAAATTCACTAGAGAGCCTTAACAGTAGATTTGAACAGGCAGAAGAAAGAATCAGCAAACTTGAAGATAGA
The DNA here is from genome assembly GCA_031878705.1 of Tapirus indicus. Lineage (NCBI taxonomy): Eukaryota > Metazoa > Chordata > Mammalia > Perissodactyla > Tapiridae > Tapirus > Tapirus indicus. Next base: position 49,414,671 of record CM062925.1, read on the forward strand.
GCAATAGAAATTATGCAAATCCAAAAAACAGAGAGAAAAAAGGAACGGAGAAAAATGAACAGGGCCTTAAAGAAATGTGGAACACCATTAAACATACCAACATATGCATAATGGGAATACTAGAAGGAGGGGAGAGAGAGGAGCAGAAAAAATAATCAAAGAAATAATGCCTGAAAACTTCCCAAATTTTATGAAAAACATTGATCTACACAGCCCAGAAACTCAATGAGCTCCAAGTAGAAGAAACAAAAAGAGTTCCACACACAGACACATCATGGTAAATTGCTAAAAGACAAAGGGAAAATTTTGAAAACAGCAAGAAAAATATGACTTGTCACATACAAGGGAACCCTGATAAGATTTACATTTGACTTCTCATCAGAAACGGTGGAGGCCAGAAGGCAGTGGGATAAGATATTCAAAGTGCTGAAAGAAAAAAGATGTCAACCAAGAATCTTATATCTAGAAGAGCTACCTTTCAAAAATGAAATAAAGACATTCCCAGATACAAAAAAAGTGAGAGAATTTTTTGCTAGCAGTGCTTCCTTACAGGAAATACTAAAGAAAATTCTTCAGGAATAAATTTTTTTAAATACACAGATTATGCTCTGACAACTACAAAACATCATTGAAAGAAATTAAAGAAGACCTAAATAAATGGAAAGATATCTCATGTACTGTTCATGAAGCAGAAGACTTAATATTGTTAAGATGGCAACACTTCCCAAATTGATCTACAGATTCAACACAAAAGATGTTCAATATCATTAGTCATTACGGAAATGCAAATCAAAGCCACAATGAGATACTTCTTTATGCCCACTGGGATGGTTAAAATTAAAAAGACATACAATAACAAGTGTTAGTAAGAATATGGAGAAATTGAAACCCTTGTTCACTGCTGTTGGGATTGTAAAATGGTCCAGCCACTTTAGAAAACAGTTTGGGAGTTCCTCAAATGGTTAAGCATAGATTTACCATATGCCTCAGCAATTCCACTCCTGCATATATACCCAAGAGAAATGAAAACATATGTGCATGCAAAATCTTGTACACAAAAGTTCATAGCAGCATTATTTATAATAGCCAAAAAGTGGAAACAACAACAACAAATGTCTATCAACTGATGAATGGCTAAGTAAAATGTGGTATACCCATACAATGGTATATTATTCAACCATAAAAAGGAATGAAGTATTGATACTTGCTACAACAACATGGATGAACCTTGAAAACATTATGCTAAGTTAAAAAAAAACTGGTCACAAAAGACTACACATTGTATAGTTCCACTTATATTAAATACCCAAAATAGGCAAATACATAGAGACAGAAAGTATATTAGTGGTTGACAGGGACTGTGGGAAGAGAATGGGAAGTGACTGCTAATGGGTATGGGGTTTCTTTCAGGGGTGATGAAAATGTTCCAAAATTAGTGCTGATGATTGCACAACTCTGTGAATATACTAAAAACTACTGACTTGCACACATTAAAAGAGTGAATTTTATGGCATGTAAATTGTATCTCAGTAAAGCTGTTATAAACAAAAACAATTAAATATCCAGGTTTTTTTTTTCCAATTATCAGGAATTTCCAGCTGTAAGTCACAACTAAGTTATAAAGAAAAAATTGACGTGGATGTATATTCTATTATTAACTAACTACTACTTCCTATTTTCCTCCCCAGAATCAAAAGTAACTATAAGAGGACACAATAGAAATCCGTTTTTCATTCTTAAATGGATTACTGCTAATTTTTCATTCACAGTCATCTCTGAGATTGAAGTCCATTTATAAAGGGATTTTACATCTTGTGGTAAAAGCTTTTCTAGTTTTTAATCATTAAATAGAAAGTTTTTATTTCTAAGAATCTCTTTTGTCTAGTCAGGTTTAAGTGTAACCTGCTTTGCTTATTCATCCGTGCTGTTTGTTCTAAGTCACAGTTTTGCTTAGGACAAAGGCATGAGGTTAGTAGAAAGAGAACTACCATTTAATGAGGCCTGTAATTGTCAGACACTGTGTCAGACACGCTACTTACATTTCATATCCAGTGCTCACAACTCCAGGAGGAGTTATTATTGTTACCTCTTTGAAGATGAAAAGCAGGCTGATAGAGGTGAATGCGTGGCCCAAAATCACACAGCCAAAAATGGCAGAACCCAAGAGAGCCTGTGCTCTTTGCTCAACATCAGGCTGCTTTCCGGAATTCTCAGTTCTATGCAGGTCAGAGGGGTACATTTATCTTTATGGTCCTTTATGGCTTTGATAAAGGCTAAAACTGCTAGACTTTGGCTACTTGGAGAGTTCAAGGTTGAGGGTGACTCTCAAAGGACAATGTGTGATACCACACATTTTCCAAACTCATTTTCTATTACTCCTACTTGTTCAACATTCATTCATCAACAATTTGTAAGCATTCACCATATGCCTAGCCTTGTGCAAGCATTAGTTATCTAAAATGATTATATGAACGGGTTCAGATTTTAGAATTCTGTCCATCTGGAAGAGGAGGAGGAGGAGGTGCCTCTTTTTCTCTCTAGCCAGAGAGCAAGAGCACAGTGGCCCAGAACAAAGCCCACCCTGCCCAGGACTTCTGGGCTCATGCATGCACATGTGCACACGTGCACACCTGACCTGTCCCATAAAGTGTGCTTGACTTTGAGCTTTGTGGAGGCAGCAACTGCGTCTGAGTCTGGCCCAAGGCAGGTGCTCAATGACCTGAATGATTGATTAAGCAATTCCTTTTATCAATCCACTAGAACTTGGACTGGTCACTTCATTGTTCTGTGCCTTCATTTCCTGATTTGTCAAATGGGGATAAAGAGAGTGCCCATTTCACATGGCAACTTTGAGATCCCATGAGATAATACAAGGCACACGGTCAGCACCCAGTACACTGTAGTTGTCCCTCCTACTGTTATTACTGTTGGAGGGATGAGTGGCACATCCTTGTATGCTGAGAGTGACCTCCCGTGCCCTTTTACCATGTGACCTGGGTTTTTGTTTCTTAAAGCAGAGAAAGGCTTTTCTGGCTTTAAACCTTTTCTTAAAGCTGAAGTCTAGATGGTCCAGCTATGTGGAGCTCACTCTGCTCCATTAGGGAACATTGGTCTAAGACCCTGAGGATGAGAAGGACACAATAACCCTGGGAGGGCACACCCAGTGCCTCCGTCCTGCACAACTGGGCCAGTTAATTCCCACATTCCACTCCCTATCCAGGGTATGGGGGGGGGCGGTGGACAGGAGGGTTATGTTTCAGAAATGTTAGTGTTTGACCTGAAAGCACAGCTCCAGAGCGGTGCCAGCCAGTTCCTCACCAGGCCATCCACCATTTTCCTCTGAGCTGGCCGTGTGTATGTTTGCGTGTGCATGTGTGTACATATATGTGCAGAGACCTAAGGGACAGTTCTGTCCCATCAAGAAAAAAACTGTCTCCCACTGGGCCTATCATATCACTGTTAACCACGGGGTCCTGGCTAGTGGGGCTCCAAAACTTACCCCTCAAACCCGAAGTGGCTGGAGGCAGGCAGGGGCCCAGCTTCCCCAAGAATAGCCCTGTGGAGAAAATGGCTTCTCTTCAGGCTGGCCACTAATTTACTAGACTCCAACCCCATGGCCCCAGCTGGAAGGTTGTCTGCCAATCCTGTTGGCATTACCAGTCCCCTGCAGCTTTCCAAAATGACTCCTTGGGCACAGTAACTTCCCAAGAGAGATCCCAACCCTGGAACCAACCACAGGTAGCCATGACACCCAGCTGTCTTCCCCTGCTGGTCTCCAATGGCAGATGGCAGTCTGCATGGCTGCTCTGTGCACATGGCCTCCTCCTGTGTTGCATGATGCTGACAGGGCTTCTTGGGCCCCTCTTTGTGGAGGGAAGGGGGACCTAGAGCCATGGTTGGACTACCTCCAGCAAGAGAGTGATGAGGAGCTGGTCCTCACCTCACCCTTCCCAGCACCCCAATTCAGGACTCCTTTTCCTGCTTAGTTCCGCAAAGAGACCAGGCTTGATCCACTACCAGGGCCAACTTCATGGGCATACAACCTGTGCAATCACACAGGGCCCACACTTGATTTTAATGCTCTGATATTGAATCTTGAGATTCTTAATAATTAGAATTATTAAGACCCCCTTAACAAGGGGTCCTGCATTTTTAGTTTGCACTGGGCCTGCGAATTAGGTAGCCAGTCCTGCCCACTACCTTTGCTCATGAAATGCCTGGCTCCACATTTGACAGCCTTCCTCGTTCCTTTCTATCGCTAAGTCCTATCTATCCTCCCTTAAAGTAAAGTCCTGACAGAAAAATATTTTAAAAACCACGAAGGAGAGCACGTTATCCTTGGAAAAGCTTTTCGGTTCCACTGCAGATGGAATGGTGATGGTTGATAATGGACACATTAATATCCCTACCAAGCTTGAGATTTTCTTGGCTCTGTCCAAAGCTAAAGGCTGTGGTGGAGGCCTTCTACCCCTAGTCCTGGTGTCACATTCCTAAAGAAGTGTAGGGAATGATATTTAATAAGGGCATCTTGTATGGCCTTTGGAGTTCATGTCCAAAGCAGGACATGGGTACAAGGTTGAGTTCTGAGGCCCAAGATGATATCTAGCATGCCCATTTACTTGCTATGACTTCAGACAAACCCGTCTCAGAGCCTCAGTTTACTCTCCTACAAAATGGGTCACATTCTATGTCATGAGGCTCTGGGGCCTCAATCATTAATCTCTTTGTGTGTTGGGACGGATCCCAAGCTCTTTTCTGACACTTGAGCCAGTGATTTTTGGAAATGGGTAGCCATTAATTCAAGTGCATGTCCTGTCTACCCCTTCCGACCCATGGACTGGCAGGGCACATGAATCTGGCCATAAAGGTTTGGAGGGTTTGTGCCCTTTCCCCTGAAGCCCGTTTAGGGACCACAGATGAAGCAACCCTTCTCTGGATATGGGCCCAGATTTATCCTTGGATTGTGCTTGAGGGAGAGAGAGCCGAGTTCCTGGCTTGTGTTGTTTTTCTTTTGCAGAGCTGTTCTTGGGTGTCCTGCCTGTGACCAGCCTTGTGGGCGTGGTGAGAGGCAGCCTCATAAATCTTGCTATTGTCTCTAGGACAGGGGTGATCTCAAGGACATTATCCTTGACATCACAGAGTGACTCCTTTGTGGAAGGAAGTATACAGAAGAGACTTCTCTCAGGTCTCAGTACTCAGAAACACTGTGCTTCTGCAGAGTGAGTTATCACTTTGTGTACTGTGATTCTGAGAGCTGAGCTGCTGGGATGCTGAAAGCCAGATTTCAAGCCCTCTCTGGCAAGCAGGCCTTGGCTTAGAGGTTTGGTTATTTTGCAACAATTCTCCTCCCCTGTGCTTTCTATTTGCCCCAATTCCCTTAGCTCTTTGTTTTACACTTTTCTCTTGTGTGTAACCTTATAAACACCTCTCTCTGCTGCAGAATGAGGTGTGATATAACTTTGTGAATTTATTTTTAAATCTATTTCAGGATACTTGTGAGGATTAAGAACTGCATTGCTTTGTGAATGTCACGTAAGCAGCAGCACCACCACTGGAGTTGGGATTGCGGGGAAGACAGGGGAGTCTTTCTTCTAGACTGAATCATCTTCTCACACATAGCAACCCCTGACCCACTGCCCCTAAATACTTATTAGCACCTGCTTATTTCTTAAATAAATGAAAACTCATTGAACACACTTTGAAATTTTCACAACCTCTCTTGAGATGTCGCTGAATTGACTAAGTCAAGAGCTGGGAACCGAAACTGAAACTCATTTTGTGGCTCTACCAGCAGGAACTTGTTAGGGCTGCAACAACTCACAGGCCCTGGGTAATGGGAGGGACCACACTTCTGGGAAGGCTGGGTGGGAAGGAGAGTAGAGTAGCGTACAGGGGAGATAAGGAGCATTGGAGAGGGGAGGCTATCCCCCACCCCCACCCCTGCACAGTGGGGCCCTGGATCAGGCCCCAAGCTTGGCCTAGAGTAAGTGGACCAAAGATCACAGGGTTCTTTGGAGGAGTCTGCTCAGAAAATATAATCACAGACCCTCTGGGACCACTTGCACTTTTCAATAAGGTAGAGGAAAATTTTATGCCTGGACCAAGTGACCATGCCCCCTGCCCTGCCTCTCAGGGCAAAGACCTTCCCATCCATGCCAGGATGCTTTCTAAAGCAGAAATGACACCTTTGCTTCATATCACTTTGCCCTCTTCTTGCTGTATGATGTAAACATCACCCTCCCTTTCAGAAGAGGAAGGTGAGTCTCAGGGAGGACAGTGACTTGCCCCAGTAAATGATAGAGTCAGGAGTCAACCCCAGAGCTCTGAGGCCTATGCCCTTTGCACAAAGATGACAGCCTAGCACAGAGTAGGAGAGCCTGCCTGGCTGCCATGCTGATATTCTCTTCGAGCTGGGCTGGGGCTGGGCCTGCTGGAGGGCTGGGCTCACAGTTCATGTTGTCTTCCCTGGCAGTGGACTCTGGTGTGTAACAATGACTGGAAGACGCCCCTCACCACCTCCCTGTTCTTCGTAGGCGTGCTCTTCGGCTCCTTCGTGTGCGGGCAGCTATCAGACAGGTAAGGACACTGGGAGGGAGGAAAGGTGGGATATGGCACCTTGTCAATTCATTGTCGGTCTTGGGGTTGGACTGAACTCAGGGTATTTCCACCCAGAGAAAGGGAGGCCCTCAGGTCACCGAGTCAGTGATAGGAAGAGCCTTGGTGTTACCTCTTCTCCCTGCCCTCAGCCCTTTGCTGGGACCCACTGGAAAGTGGAGTCCTTATATCACCAAATTTCTCAAAAAAGACACTACTTCCATTACCACTGCCTCCCTACCCCACCTCTAACTCTGTCCACAAGTAGCCATCAGCCAGAGTCAGGGCCAGAGAGTGAGCACCCAGTTGCTAACTGTGCACCCACCTCTGCCATGGGTTGGACCGCTGGCAGGGCACTGGGGCCACAGTGCTGACCCGGGCTGATTCTGGGCCTCTTGGAGTTCACAGTCTGGAGGAGACAGCATCACAGCTCTGGAAGAAGTGCCCCACTGACCCCTGAATGTTCTGTGGAGACCAGAGCAGGAAGGTGGGAGTACTTAATGGCAGTGTTGGGGAAGGCTTCCCAGAGGAGAAGCTGTACTTCCCCAGTTACAAAGCCCAATGGGACCCCAAACCCAACAGCCTGAGACCTGAGTTTCTAAAATGGGGCAGGAGACTGTTCTGCTTGCACCTGTGTTCCATTCTACCCATTAGGCAGTATCAGAATGTGAAATTAAGACTTAAGCCAACTGCAGTGTCGCTAACGGACATTGCTAGAAGCTACACTTCCCATAGAGCAGTGGTTTGCAATTTTGGTTGCACATTAGACTCACCTAGGAAATTTTTTAAAATCTCAATACCAAAACTGCATCCCAGATATTAAGAATTTTGGGGAGGCAGGCTGCTGGCACCAGTATTTTGTAAACTCTCTAGGTGATTCCAAGTGTAGCCAAGGTTGAAGACCACTGCCATAGAGGGATTCTTGGTTCTGGATTTACAGAATTCCCATATTGCTGACATTAGATGTATCTGCAATCTGTACTGTACCCACTTTCCAGAAATGTGGTGGCAGCTTCTAACTGTGGCTCGTTCTAAAGAGCAGATTTCCACATGGTCCTTGCATGAGCTGATTTGTACTTTTGAGATACAGTGTCTCTAAAGGAGGCCGAGAATCTCAAAAGGTAGCCGCAGGGCAGATGGATGCCTGAGGCCTCACCAAAGGGGAACCTGGGAGGATGTGACAGGGAGAAAGTCTGTCACAGCCCTGAAAAAAACAAAATCTGCAGTGATGCCTGACTCAGGACTTGCCACATACCCTGGGTTAAGGGCTGCTGCGACCTGCAAAGGCTGTGTTTTGTGCTGTCCTGTACTCTACAGGTTTGGAAGGAAGACCACCCTTTTCGCAACCATGGCTGTGCAGACTGGCTTCAGCTTCCTGCAGATTTTCTCCATCAACTGGGAGATGTTCACTGTGTTATTTGTCATTGTCGGCATGGGCCAGATCTCCAACTATGTGGTGGCCTTCATACTAGGTAGGAATGGCTTCTGACCCACAGGGCTTCTCCTTCCACCCTCTGAGAGGCCTAGGAAGAGGGACTCCTGAAGAGGGCACAGGGAGTGCTCTTACTTAGCACAGAAGGAAGCACCTCAGCCCATGGGCTGTGCTTCCAAAACGTGAGCAACCTCATATATATGTGCATTGGGCAGAGGGCTGCAGCCCCAGCTTCTTTGATCCGGTCACGGGCAAGGCAGGCACTCCCCTGGAGCCAGCTCTGTGCTGGGCCCTGAAATGTGGTGGTGAATAAGAGCTGGAGCTGGTAGGAACCAGCCACTCAATTACTGAGACAGATTTCAGGAGCAAGGGCTTGGGAGAAGCACAGAGGAGGGTCTTGGGGGGGGGGACAGCCTAGGGATATCTTTGATCTGAGCTGTGAAAGCTTGAGACTTCTGACTGGGCCAGGGCAAAAGGGTGTTCCTGGCAGCTATGCATGGCCCATGGAGGGACTTAGGGTAGTTGGTGTGGCCGGTGTACAGGTGGAGGAGTCACATGCCAGACAGGAGTTCGGTGCCAGCCCACAATCGTTGGGCAGATCTGGTCTCACCCTGAGTCAGAGTCCACCCCCAGAGCATATCAGCTGTGTGCAGGACAAGCCTCGCTGCACTGATAGTAGTCCTGTCTCCTACCAGCAGCCTTGCTTCTGGAATATCAGACTGCATGAGGTGGACTCACAAGCTAAAGGTCATGAAGAGGCCCCAGGGCCTCACCAGCTTTTCCTGGGAGGAAGCGAGGTGAGCTCCAGGCAGGTTGATCAGGGTCTTCCACGGGAGTGAGAGTCCCCAACTGTTCCCTGAGCCCACCTGCTCTCTGTGAGCAGGTGAGAGAAAGGGAGATGAGGGGCACCTCTGGAACAATAGCTTCCAATGCCCATAATCTCTAATGTGATAATATAGCCTCATTGGCTGTCCCAGTTTATCCCTATTGTCACAGTGTAATTATTAATAGTGCCCCTTTAATGTTAAGTCTAATGATTCTTCTTGTCTGAGAAGTCTGAATCTGATAAGATAATTCTGATCACTTTTAAGAGTCTGGATGACTCACTGGCTTTGGAGATGCTGTGTTCTCTCAGTTGAGGATGAGTACACCTTCTGTCAAGTTGCCAAGATGGAATTGTTCGAATTCCACTCCTTTAATCATTTGTGAAGAGCTCTTGCCATGGGCCCAGCCTGGGTGTCTGCAGAGAGGAGGAGGGGAGAGTGTGCTGAAGCCACGTGGTCCGGGCAGAGAGCACCCTCCTCAGCAGTTCCCAGCAGGAGGGGGGCCTCTCTCTTCCCTGCAGGGGGAAGGAGGGGAGCAAAATGTTCTTAAAGGAGGTCATTTGCATAGAAGACACAGACACTAGCTTCAGGCTAGTGGTGCTGGAAACTGGAGATTGGAGGAATTTAGGACAGAAATTTCAGCCTCATAATGCCCAGTGGCTCCAAGGACACAAGGCTCTTGGGCATAGCAAAGCCTATTGTTTTCATGTTCTAAATCTCCTAGAATCCATCTTCCTTGTGGTGACCTTCCTTATACCTGAAAAGCCCAGTGTGTGGCTCTGCTTGGGCCACACACGTACCAGAGACTAAACAGGCCTCCTCAAAACAGAGGACTCTGCCCAAGGCCAGCAGATCCCTTTAGGAGGACCTAAAGGACCATCTGAAATGGAAGGGCAGGGAGTCACAATGAAGCCAGAGAAGCCCTATCATTGGGATTGGGAGACAGGTGGGGTCTGTGCCAGGCACAGAATCCCTCAGGTTCTGCTGAATGACCAGGATGGAGACCTGCCTTTCCAGTGGCAGTGGAGCCTCCACTGTGCAAGTGGATGAGGCCAGGAGAGCCCACCCCAGGCCTTCTGCAGAAAAGGCCTGCCCAGCTGGCCCTGACACTACAACCTACTCCCCTCCTTACTCTCCAGGCTGAGAAGAGTATGAGGGCCGCAGGGAAAGTAAGATCACGTAAGATCAGTCAGAGCTTAGATGCATCAAGCCAGTCATCAGTGGGCAGGACACTGGGTGCAGCGGGGTCCCCATCAGCCTGGGTCCAGGGCTGTTGTAGGGTACTCTGGGAGTCTCCCTGGCTGTAGTTTACTTCACTGTGCTCTGCAGGAAATTGCTGACTTTTGTGTCCTGATATGAGACTCTTTGTGTTGGGTTCTCAGGTCTGAACATTTAAGAGTGACATTGAAAACCAGCCTGCCCCGTGAGCAGCCAGACTCCCTTACTGGCGCCTGAGGTGGGGGTGGGAGGGACAGTGAGAGGGTGTGGCAGCGGCTGGCTTCCCTCGCAGCACAGCAGCGCTCTCTGGTGTTTCAGGGCTAAAATAGTCAAATTTCTGGTTTATTTGACTAAAAGAAACCTAGCTCAGGGTCTGGGCCATGAAGTTCTGTCTGGGCCTTCACTTTTGCCCTCTGGCTCCAGAGAAGGGTTGGCAAGACTCTGCAATGATAATCTCCAGTTTTAAGAGTCTTCACATTAATTCAGGAAGCTGAATGACTCCCCCTCTCAAAGCAGTGCAGAAATGGATCCTCTCCTTGCTCTGCTCTTTAAAAATTATAAAGCCTGCCAGAGTCGTAGGAGACAAGAAAAGGGAAGGGAGGAACAGTGCTACCCAAAGGAACATAACATGGATATACCTGGAAATGAGGGAACTGCCAGATGATGCCTGTTTAGGAGGAAAGGACTACTCAGGACCAAGGACACTGACCCTACACACTCCAGCTCCTCCTCACTGTTTCCCAGAAATAACGCTTTCTGCCTGTCCACAGCCTTCTGGGTAAAATGCCAGCAGCATCCTCCTTTATCACTCTTAACGAGCTGCTTGAATTTATTTTGCACAGTTAACTGACTCCTGTCTTGACTGATCTATTAATTCAGTACTTTTCCAGTACTCCTAACATCATCCTCTTATGCAATATTTGTTTCAACATATTGGACTATTTAACGCTCTGCTTTGTCTGTTGTCTAGATGTGTTCTTCCTTTTGATAAGTGTGTAATGGATGGCATCTTCCTTTATAACTTTGGCTACCAGGAAGCTCAGACAAAATTGAAATTTAACTATATCAATTATGTAGCCTTTATCAGCCACATATTTTTTAATTGAGATATAATTTGCATACATAATACTCACTTTTTAAAATGTATAATTTAGTGGTTATTAGTATAGTCACAAAGTTGTACAACCATCAACTCTTTCTAACATCAGGATATATTCATCACCCCCAAAAGAAACCCTGTACTCATGAGCAGTGTCTCCCCATTCCCCTCTTTCCCCAGCCCCTGGCAACTAGTCTACATTGTCTGTATGGATTAGTCTATTGTGAACATTTCAGATAAATGGAATCATACAGTATGTGGCCTTTGTGACTGACTTCCTTCACTTACTGTTTTCAAAGTGGATCCATGTTGTAGCATGAATCACTATTCCATTGTATGGATATACCACATCTTGTTCATCCATTCATCAGTCGACAGACATCTGGGTTGTTTCCAGTTTCTGACTATTATGAGTAATGCTGCTATGAACATTTAAATACAGGTTTTTTATGGATATAGTTTTCAGTTCTCTTGGGTATGTACCTAGGAGAGGAATTGCTGAGTCATGTGGTAATTCTACGTCTAACCATTTGAGGAACTGCCAGACTGTTTTCCAAAGTGATCAGCTGCATATTTTTGTTCTTTTCTCCAAGGCCTAACTTTTTACTTTTCTTTATATTTTACTTTAATGTTACCATTATTTTATTGTGTTCAAATTATAAGCTACCTCAAAATCTTCAAGGGATGAAATAGAGTATAAATACTTTAAAAAGATGCAGAAATTTGCTGGCACCACTTGTCTGCACTGCACCATGTGAGGGAAGAACTGGGGGTCCCAGGGAAGAGCAAGGACTTGCTCCTGTCTGTTCTCAGGGAGCTCACATCTGGTTGGCAGAGGCAGCCAAGGCAGTTGTTACTGGGGACATGGGTCATGGGTGGGGTGGGAGGGAGAAGGGGGCAGATAACTTTCCTGAGTGTATGCAGAGATAGGAAAGGTTACTTTTGACTAGAATGATCTGTGAAGGTTTATAGAAGGGAGAGGGGAAGCCCTGAGCAGAGAAATGTATCTGTTAATTTGAAGAGAATTCTAAGTATTTTCCAGGGAGCAAAGAGAGGTTCTGCTGTCTTCCATTGGATTTCTTGGTCAAAGGCTTTGTACTTTCCATCATTCCCCCAACATCTAGCACATTTAAACTGTGTGAACAGGATAAAGGAATTAACTATTCCTGAGCACCTACCACATGCTAGACACTCTCCTAGGCACTTTACATATATTATCTCAGTCCTTATAATAATAACTCCATGAAGTAGGACTTATCAAAGTCACTCTAATAGCAAATTAGCATCAAAGAGCCCAGACTTTCTGCACATGCCTGGAGGGCACTCCCAGCCCAGGGGCCCCTGGGTCCTACCTTATATCCTGGCAACTGTACCACAGTCTTGTTTCTTGAGCTGGGATCTGTTGCAGTCCTCTGTTGGTCATTCATCAGGGGCAGGTCCTGCCTCCATGTGGAATAGATCCAGTGGTTCCTGGGCTGACTACCACAGAAGGGCCCTGATTGATGTGGAAGTGAGCCTAGCTCTCTCTGCGTCACTCCCTCTTGGAGAAAGTGCTCAGGTTCAGGTGGTAGTGACAGGTAGTGGGAACACATGCCTGGCCAGGACATGTCCCTTTGGCTTAGAAGTTAGAGTTTCACTCCCAAGAGACACTCAGAGGCCCAACCAGAACAAGACCAACTGGGCTTTGCCCTAAGAGCAAAAACCTAGGGGATAGAGGAGGCCAGGACAGGGGTCCCCAGTCACCAGAGCCAGAAGTCACCACCATCACCTGTCTCACTGCCAGCTGAGCACATGGAAAGTTTGTGGCAGCTCCAGGCCATGAAAGGTCTACAGGAATCAGGACTCCTTTCCTAATGTTCCTCAGAGGGGGCTGGTTGCCCTCCAGTTGGTTCAAAGACCACCCCAGGCAGGGAAAATGCAAACCCTCACTTCTAAGAGGGAGGTGTGGCCTCAACCATCTCCCACACAGGTCTCCACTAGACTCTCAGTTGAAGGACTGCTTGATAGGGCCAAATCTTTGCCCCAAGGTGATCTTTTTCTAGATGCATCCATAGGTCAAACAGATCAGGCTTAAATCTTGGCTGCCCCACTTATAACATATGTGTGAATTTAGGAAATTTGCTTCAACTCTTTAAGTTCCAGCTGATTATGTATAAAATAGAAGTAACATTAGTTCTTATTTAATTGTTCTGAAGATTCAAAGAGATAATATATGTAAACAGTCTGGAACCTGGCTGAAAGTGCCTACTCAAAAAAAATGCTAACTATGAAGACGATGATGATGATGATGATGATGTTTAAGGAAGGATGATTGTCTAAAAGTCAAAGAGCAGGAAGTCATGCTAAAAAGGAACTATCAGGTTCTTGCCATCCCTGTTGCCCTATAGAAAGGGAGAGAGGTAGATTTACAAAACTCTGTCCTCTGTGGGAGAGGAAGAAATTTTCCTCTACCCTTCTAGATTCTTCTCGTTGGTCTAAGAATTAAATTGACACAGATTAATAGAAGAAAATAAAATTTACTTGCATACTTATGGTAACCCCACACACATGAGAGGGTCAGAGGCAAAAAGGTAAAATGAGGTATATATGCCATCTAGAGCTAAAGAATGGGATAGGGGCCTGAGGCTTCAGAAGGGAGAAGGGTAATTCACAGGATGATAGGAAAAGCAGATATTCAGTAATTAGAGGTTTGCCCTGCCATAGGGCAATCTGAAACTTCATGAGAAGTTTTGTATTCCAGAAGTTGGGTTGGTTGATTGCTCCATCTCATCGAACCAGTCTCGGTTTAGAGACTAGGTCAGTCCAATTAAACAGTTGTGTCCAATTTCAGGAGGCAGTAATGCAGGTGGGCTCCCGACATTAGGCCCATGGTGAAAGCAATCAGGTATTTAATAAGAGGAATTTCTATGGAAATGAATGGAAAACAATGGTTAATAATTGGAGCAGACTATAATCCCAGTTTCTGAGTTCTGAAGGCAATCAGTTGAGGAGATTTCTAGATTAGATGTCCAACTTGAGGCATTTTCAGATGGAGTGAGAGCAGGCAGTGACAATCTGACAGATTTTCCTAGTTTACAGTTTGAATGTCTCTGATGATCTTTCTGAGTGGCCCATACACCAACAGGTATAAAGATTGTCCATACATAAGCCGTTGTGGTGATTTCTGTGAAATTTATTTCAAGTTGTTCAGCTTTAGTTTACAGGGATTCAGGGAAAAAAGGGGGGGGGGCAGTTTTAGTTCTCAGTGATTCCAAGCCAAAGGTGGGAGAAAATTGGATACACTGGTTTGGAGAGCTATAGCCAGGTATTGGAGGAAACCAGAAGAATTCAGGATCCAGTTCAGTTTACTGGTAGTAAACAAAACCTTAAAAGACAATGAACAGCACTAGAATCTAATAGCCACAAATTGTATTATAGTTTCTATTGAAACATAATTTTTCTCTCTAAAACCACCCCCGTTTCTATCAAAGATAATCAAAATAAAACTAATTTATTTGTAAAATGTCTAGTTTCAAGAAACTTGGCCTGTTATTTTTACAAGTGCAGCAAGAATAGTGATTAATCATATAGACTCTTCTGAATCTGCTTTGCTGGAACCTTTCATAAGGAATCTCCACACTGAACTTTTAAAGGCCTCTTGTGGCCAGGAAACCAAGACAAGGTCTTTCCATCAGAATCAGCTGCAATACCTATAGATTTGGGTGAATTCTTCTCTTCTCAACATTCCCAAGATATCCTGAGATTCCTGCACTTGCCAGAAAGTGACCTTCATTACTCATCTGGTAAGGCTGCTGGAAACCCTATAAGCAAGGTACCAGGCTGATATTTTGAAGGGGCTTTAATGCCTCTATAAAGTCAATCTTGGTTCCTTAAAGCTGTCTAATCATGTATGAGTCTATGCACATTCTTTCTTAAATATGACATTCCAGTCAAAGCTTTGGTAATATAACCAGTTTCCAATTGTGTCCCATTATAAGAACAGATTCTTATTGAACTTGTGCAAATAACTATATTGCCATGAAAATAAGAATACTCACTAAATTTCTGAATTCTGGAGGGATGAGGTAGGGAGAAAAAGGTAAAGGTTTCAATTCTGCTCACAAAGATATAATTTACCAATTGCTGTAGTCATAGTTATCTTAGGAGGAAAAAAAATTCCTTATATCTGGAAAACAAAGGATTAAAAAAACAATAATATTTCAGACAGAAATTCATAAAAATTATAATCATATTTATCATTCAGTCCTATGTAATTAATTCTTATTCTGCTTGAATCCAGTTTCTCCATTAGTTCTCCCCACTTTGTCTGATGATTGAGGGTGATAGGGACAGTGATCATCCCAATAAGTGTGCAAGGTTTTCGTTAAGGCTCATATGATTTGCCCAGTGAAGTGGGTGCCTTGATCATTGGAGACTGTGGAAGATATACCCCCGAGTGGGAAAGACGTTTTCTAACAATTTTCTTTGCCATTGTGAGGGCATCAGCTTTGTGGCAAAGGAGGGCTTTAACCCTTCCAGAAAACATACATACAAAAACAGGAACATATTGATAACCCACACTAAGGGGCAGTTGAATGAAGTCCAGTTGCACATGTTCAAAGGACCCAGAGGAAGGATTTCTGAGTCCTCTGGGCATAGAAATAGTCTTTCCTATAGTGGAAACAGCCACACAAAGAGACTCAGAACCCCAATCTATTTGACTGACTACCAGATGCACCCTGGTAAATGCACCTTCTGGACTGTTGAAGACAGGAGAGAATTTTCTCACTGGTCAAAAAGTCAAGCTCTCAGGACATATAACAAGATGGAAGGAAAAACCTTATACCATGAGCTAGCTCAACTTGGGCAACTCTTCCAGGCGGCAATAGCTGTGAGCCGACTTTGCCTATGGAATTTCCTTCTTGTGACAAATGACACAATAGAATAAAAACAGTAACCATCTCAGGGAGGAAATGGATCAATAAAGCCAAGAATACTCTACCAAATTCACCAGAGTCACTTAAGTTCAAGAAACTAGTGTCACAAATATTTTCTTCTGCTAATCTAAATTTAGGAAAGAGAAAAAAACTCTCACTACTCCCACTTCTGATAGACTCTGCAGTAGCTAGAGATCCAGGAGTCTGATGGGACAAGAACTCTTACTTCCTGCTGGTGCTTGTGAGATGTCCCAGGATCTCTCAGCTGCAGCAGGCTTGGAGGGAGCAGAGTCCAGCCAGGGAAGTTTATCCTGCTGACTAGGCCAACTGTGGGGGAGGAAGAAATTTTCCTCTACCCTTCTAGGTTCTTCTGGTCGGCCTAAGAATTAAATTGACACAGATTAATAGAAGAAAATCAAATTTAATTGCATACATACAGGAACCCCACATACATGAGAAGCTCAGAGATAAAAAGGTTAAATTAGTTATATACACCACCTTGAACTGAGGAATGGGATAGGGGCCTAAGGTTTCAGAGTGGAAATGGGTAATTCACAGGACAATAAGAAAAGCAGATATTCAGTAATTAGAGGTTTGCCCTGCCATACAGATAGCCCATAAAAATTTATTTCTGGTAATAACTCTTATTATGGGCAAAGCCCCCAATTTAAATTCTTTAAAGGAGAGGTAAAAGTTTCTTGAGCCCACAGGGTCTTGATTGCCTTTAGCTCAAAATATTCCACATGCCGAAGTGGCACATCCTGGGGAGGCCTGTTCTGAACCCCTTTACCCCATTGGGTACTCTGCAAAGTTAGAATAACTCTGTTCTGCTGAGACCCAAGCTTAGAGAGGGATATTATCCAGGAATCCAGTGGTGTAACTTCTCTCTCTTCTCTTATCAGGGTCATGGAAGTATGAGGGAGCTCCCTTGACCTCAGGATTCTGCAAGATTCTTACTTGGTCTTGTGCACTTTCTCTTTTCCACAATCAAATCCTCTGCTGCTTCACTTCTGAATCTCTGCTTAGGAATAAAGCACCCCTTATTTATTCCCATTTTATGATAATCACAGCCAAAGTGTTTAGAAACTGTGGCATGGTGAGTCTTCCTATGGAGTGGTAGGAAGGTCATTAATGAGGTAAGAAAAGATCTGGAAGTAACACTCATGATCCTCAAAGAAGTCAGGCCCTATCCTTGGAAATGAGTTTAGAGGCTGAGAAATACCTTGGGTGGTTAGGGTTGTTGTCTGAAGGCTAGGATGTGAGAGGCACACAGTACTGGTCGTTTCTATTAGTCTGGCTTTTATAAATGACTGTTCAAGAGGGAACCACTGGGGCACATCTCTCAGTTATGCTGACTGAGGAACAAGTGGGTGGGGATAGGAACAGGTAGGTGGTAAGAATGGGAATCCAGCCCAAAGTAGTAATTTTACTGTTTCTCTGGAATTAGCCCTTAATTCCTCAGCCTGTGCTCAGGGCACATGAACACAATTGGGAAAATCTCTTTGAAAGCCAAGTCTAAACAACATTTAAATGGTCTGTTTTGTATTTTCTGGGCTACCTCTCTGTAGTGGTGGGCAGATCTCAAACAAAAGGCAGAGCTATTGCCATTGGCCAGATCTCTGCCCCTGGAGCAGAGGAACAAGAGAGGACTCTGGAAAGGGCCTGGAGCTCTGTGACAACAAAAGGAGCTTGTTCTTGGACTCCCCCATCTCAAACCAAGAGCTCTGAGGGGCAGGCAACGTCCTTGGAAGACCCGATGCCAAGCGATCCACTGTGGTGCTGAATAGAGCAGAAGCCTATAGCCACCTGTATGTCCTTCCCAAAACAGGGCCCAAAACCAGGCAGCCTTTGGCCTTTGTGGTGTTCTGGGAAAGTTCTGTGGAGTTCCTTGGGTGTGTGCCAGCCCCAGGGCTGCCACCTGCCAGGCCAGCAGAACAGCTCCTCCTTTTCTTTCCATGATCTGAATGGACTGTGTCTGTCTGGGGCTGATACCTGGGCACAATGTAGCTGCAGAGGAATTCAGCCCTGGGTGCTGGGGGCTGCTCTGTGCTCCTCCAGATGAGTTGGACCCTGTTTATCATTTCTCAGGGCCCAAGAGTGGCTAAGGGTGTCCTAACACGACTCAGTAACTGTGAACTCTCCACTGTTTCCTGAGAGGCCAATGTCTGTTTATATATTTACAGTGGAGAATTGTGGGAAAGGCTAAATGAACCATGATCCCACATAGTCCTTCAGAAGAGCCCCTACTGTCTCCTGGAACACCCTCTCTACTCCTCACCCTGGGGCCCTTATTTTGGAAATGTGGCATTCTAGAAGAGATTACGTCTTGGGGCTGGGCATGATATTCCTATGACATGAGATGGCCTTTGAAAATATACATCTATGGCTCCTTTAAAATCTCATGAAAACTCATTTTGGGTGATAAGTCTTGGGTCACTTCCCACCTCCCTCCACCCTGACCACTCCCACTCTGGGTCATGAGGCAAACGCATTTTCCTTTTTCTAAGTGGTTATTGTTTGAACTCTAACTGCCAGATAATGATGTAAAAAGTAAATATTAAAGTGAGTTGAAATGCTAATACTCCTCCCTTGTTTTGAACAGGAACAGAAATTCTTGGCAAGTCAGTTCGTATTGTATTCTCTACATTAGGAGTGTGCACATTTTTCGCAGTTGGCTACATGCTGCTGCCACTGTTTGCTTACTTCATCAGAGACTGGCGGATGCTGCTGCTGGCGCTGACAGTGCCGGGGGTGCTGTGCTTCCCGCTGTGGTGGTGAGTGTGGCTCGGTCCCAGACAGCCCCCTGCCGCAGGCTGGCACACCTAGAGCCGAGAGCCTGGCGCTGACCCTAGAGTGGGCTTGCGTGATCTCACTGGAGCTGGCTGAGCCTGGGGCCTCAAAGCCCAAAGTGTATGCCTTGTTGTGGATGGGACTGTGTGCTGGTGTTTCATTCTCCACAGTCCTACAAAGCACTGTTTTCAGGAAATCCAGTCCCTGCCTAGGATCTCTCCACTCATCTGTTAGTGGTGGTGGTTGTTTGCAGAGATGGTACTGTTGGGATTTGTTATTTTTAACTCTACCCCCCTGCTCTTTTGACACTTTTCTCTCTTTAGGAAATCTTTTTCTCCTTATGGATTCAACTAATGTAATTTCCTCAAGCTTCCCTATCACATGATAATTAGCGTCTAAGGTGTGCCTGTTTATCTGCTTTGTCTGGAAGGGTGAGAGAATTACTTTTGTTTAATGAGCTGTTAGAGAAGTGTTCTCTTCTCTCCTCCCACAATCCTCCAACCCAATTTTGATACAAGAGAAGGGGAACAAAGATACTGGTCCCCGTAGATACCCTGGAGATACTGGCCCCAGTTTCACCCAACATGATTATGTGGGAGATTTCAGGTGAGAGAACAGATTAAAGATAATGGAATTAAGTCCCAGCCATGCCCTCTATTTGGGATTCCCTATGTCTTTGGTTTTTCATATTTAAGCAAGAGGAAGGGAGATGTCTTCCTCTGGTGGTTCTGGCACTCTCTCTCTCACTAATTCTTCTTGGTTTGGTTTCATGATATCAAAATCAAATCTCCTAGCAGTGACTGGTTTTACTGAACTGCTGATCTCTACCTGCTTACACTTAATGGAAGTTTCTTTGATCATTTTTTGGAACTCACAGTTTAGACTAGCCCTCATGGATACCCTGTCCTTTGGACACTGCCTGGGAAGTTGCCTAGATGGTCATTTATCTTGCTGCAACTGTTAGGCAGCCAGAAATGCTGACAGGTAGCACATCTTGGCCTTGTTGGACCAGATGGCTCAGATTGGACATTACAAGCTACTGTCTTTTTATGACCTCTAAGACTGCTATGGTTTACCAGTGTAAAATTTGAGCATGGCTATGCACGGGGGGAGAGAGGACTTTTTTTTTTTTTTACTTCCTTGGAATTTGAGAGAGAGTCTATTTAAGGTGAGATACTATTCTGACTTGGAGATTTCCTCTGGAACCTAGTCTGAGGGTCAGGAAAGCTTATGGTAAGTAAGGGTAGGTCATTATCTACACAGCCCTACCTCTAAGGAAAGCACTCCAGATTTACAAGAGCAGGGCAAGTTTCTCGAATGAGAGGCATCATCATCATCATCATCATCACAGCCTCTGTCCCTCTCTCCACAAACCCCTGCTAACTGAATTTATTGTAAAAAAATGTTGGTGACCAGAGGTTCTCTCAAGATACTAGGCAAGATTACTCAAAGGTTATTTTCTGCCTCTTCAGATGAATGATTTTAATAATCTATGTTCCCTGGCTCTAGTCATTTTGGCATAAGAGACCAGTACTTTTAAAATATGTTATCATCAACTTATTACTGTATGCTATCAGAGAGAAAGAATAAAAACAGAAGGGCCCTGACTGACCATAAGAGATTGGTAAGGATTTTAATTTGTGGGGCTTGGATCTCTACCTCAGGACCAAATAACACAAAAAGGAACAGCTCTGGTAGGTCAGCACCTTGAGTTTCCAGCAGAGAAGGGCCACCCCCCAAGGAGCTGCCTCACTGTTGCCCTAAGGAGAGTTCTTTCTTCTGTTGTCCATGGGCTGGTCTGTGAGTGCTCTGGTTGTGGGCACTCTGTAGCAGGGACAGGACTGCCTCAGATGGAGGGCATTCCAGGGCCAACACTAACAAGCTGAGAGCTCATCCTAAAAGTTTAACACCAGTCTTATCATTTTCCTATAAAAACAAAATAGCTTTCATTTGAACTTCTTGTCCTTGAGAGTGGGACTTCCTGAAGCAATGCTCATGAGTCCTGGTGGGCGGGGATGATGTGGTGAATGCTTCAGGCTGCTGTGCTCCCTGCTGCCTGCTCAGTATGTGATATAGACTCTCCAGCAACACCTTCCCCTGTTCAATTTGAATGAAATCTACAGAGAGGCTGTAGTGTACAATCTCATTTGGCACTCCACTAACTTTTTAAATGATCAGCTAGACTTGATTCTTCATGCACCAAAAAACCATGGAAATTCAAAAGTAGAGACTGCAGCAGCCCTGAGTACAGTGGGCTGGAAATGGGAAGGGAACCTACACAGAACCACTGCTGGTGGTTTGGGGATTTCTTGTGTCCCAGGTTCCCTTTAAAAGGCTTGGCAGTAAAGCTAATGGAAAACAAAAGAAAGCAGGAGTTGCCATACTTATATCAGACAAAGTAGACTTCAAGATAAAAAAGGTAAGGAGAGACAAAGAGGGGCAATATATAATGATAAAAGGGACACTTCACCAAGAAGACATATCACTTATAAATATCTGTGTACTCAACACAGGAGCACCAAAGTACATAAAACTACTAAAAAACCTAAAAGCAGATATTAACAACAACACAATAATAGTAGGGGATCTTAACACCCCACTTACATCAATAGATAGATCATCCAGACAAAAAGTCAATAAGGAAATAATAGACTTAAATGAAAAACTAGATGTGATGGACTTAATAGATATATAGAGAGCACTCCACCCAAAAACAGCAGATTACACATTCTTCTCAAGTGCACATGGAACATTCTCAAGGATAGACCATATATTAGGAAACAAGGCTAACCTCTATAAATTTAAGAAGACTGAATTCGTTACAAGCATCTTTTCTGATCAAAATGCTGTGAAACTAGAAATCAACTGCAAGAAAAATACTGGGAAAAGGACAAAGATGTGGAGACTAAACAACACGCTACTGAACAACCAATGGATCGTTGATGAAATTAAAGGAGAAATCAAAAGCTATCTGGAGACAAATGAAAAGGAAAATACATCATACCAACTCATATGGGATGCAGCAAAAGCAGTCCTGAGAGGGAAATTCATAGCAATACAAGTCCACCTTAACAAATAAGAAAAGTCCCAAATAAATAACCTTAAACTACACCTAACAGAATTAGAAAAAGAAGAACAGACAAAGCCCCAAATCAGCAGAAGGAGGGAAATAATAAAAATCAGAGCAGAAATGAATGAAATTGAAACCAAAAAAAAAAGTAGAAAGGATCAATGAAACAAAGAGCTGGTTCTTTGAGAAGATAAACAAAATCGACAAACCCTTAGCCAGACTCACTAAGACAAAAAGGGAGAAGACTCAAATAAATAAAATTAGAAATGAAAGAGGAGAAATTACAATGGATACCACAGAAATACAAAGGATTATTAGAGACTACTATGAAAAACTACATGCCAACAAATTGGACAACCTAGAGGAAATGGACAAATTCTTGGATGCATACAACCTTCCAAAACTGAATCAAGAAGAAATAGAGAATCTGAATAGACCAATCACAAGTAAAAGATTAAAACGGTAATGAAAAACCTCCCAAAAAATAAAAGTCCGGGACCAGATGGCTTCCCTGGAGAGTTTTACCAAACATTCAAAGAAGATTTAATACCTATACTTCTCAAACTATTCCAAAAAATAGAGGAAGATGGAATACTTCCTAACACATTCTATGAGGCCAACATCACCCTGATACCAAAGCCAGACAAGAACAATACAAAGAAGGAAAACTACAGGCCAATATCGCTGATGGACATATATGCAAAAATCCTCAACAAAATACTGGCAAACTGAATACAGCAATACATCAAAAAGATCATATACCATGATCAAGTGGGATTTATACCAGGGACACAGGGATGGTTCAACACCTGCAAATCAATCAAGGTGATACACCACATAAAATGTGGTGTATCATAAAAATAAAATGAAGAATAAAAACCACATGATCATCTCAATCGATGCAGAGAAGGCATTCGACAAGATCCAACATCCATTTATGGTAAAAACTCTCAACAAAATGGGTATAGATGGAAAGTACCTCAACATAATCAGGGCCATATATGACAAACCTACAGCTAACATCCTACTCAATGGGGAAAAACTGAAAGCCATTCCTTTGAGGACAGGAACAAGACAAGGGTGCCCACTCTCGCCACTCTTATTCAACACACTACTGGAGGTTTTGGCCAGAGCAATTAGGCAAGAAAAAGGAGTAAAAGGACTCTAAATAGTCAATGAAGAAGTGAAACTCTCACTATTTGCAGACGACATGATCTTATACAAAGAAAACCCCCCAAAATCCATTGGAAAACTACTACAAATAATCAACAACTACAGCAAAGTGGCAGAGTATAAAATCAACTTAAAAAAATCAGTTGCATTTCTATACACTAATGATGAACTAACAGAAAGAGAACTCAAAAAGACAATCCCATTTACAATTGCAACAAAAAGAATAAAATATCTGGGAATAAATTTAACCAAGGAGGTGAAAGACCTATACAATGAAAACTATAACACACTATTGAAAGAAATTGATGAAGACATAAAGAAATGGAAAAATATTCCATGCACATAGATTGGAAGAATAAACATAGTTAAAATGTCCATACTACCTAAAGCAGTCTACAGATTCAATGCACTCCCAATCAGAATCCCAATGTCATTCTTCATGGAAACAGAACAAAAAATACTGAAATTCGTATGGGGCAACAAAAGACCCCGAATAGCTAAAGCAATCCTGAAAAAAAAGAACAAAGCTGGAGGCATCACAATCCCTGATTTCAAAATATACTATAGAGCTATAGTAATCAAACAGCATGGTGCTAGTACAAAAGTAGACACACAGATCAATGGAACAGAATTGAAAACCCAGAAATAAAACCACACAACTATGGACAGCTAATCTTCGACAAAGGAGCAAAGAACATACAATAGACAGAGGGATGTCTCTTCAATAAATGGTGCTGGGAAAATTGGACAGCCACATGCAAAAGAATGAAAGTACACCACCTTCTATCGCCATACACAAAAATCAACTCAAAATGGATTAAGGACCTGAAAGTGAGACCTGAAACTATAAAACTCCTGGAAGAAAATATAGGCAGTACACTAATTGACATTGGTCATAAAGGGATCTTTACAGATTCCATGTCTACTCAGACAAGGGAAACAAAAGAAAAAGTAAACAAGTGGGACTTCATCAGACTACAGAGCTTCTACAAGGCAAATGAAACCAGGATCAAAATGAATAGACAACCCACCAGCTGGGAGAAAATATTCACAAATAGTATATCTGACAAGGGATTAATCTCTGTAATATATAAAGAACTCACACAAATGAGCAATAAAAAAACAAACAACACAATCAAAAATGAGCAGAGGATACGAACAGACATTTTTCCAAGGAAGATATACAGGTGGCCAACAGACACATGAAAAGATGTTCAACATCACTAATCATCAGGGAAATGCAAATCAAAACTATGCTAAGATATCACTTTACACCTGTTAGAATGGCTATAATCACCAAGACAAAAAACAACAAATGTTGGAGAGATTGTGGAGAATCAGGAACCCTAATTCACTGCTGGTGGGAATGCAAACTAGTGCAACCTCTATGGAAAATAGTATGGAGATTCCTTAAAAAATTAAAAATAGAAATACCTTATGATCCAGCAATCCCACTCTTGGGCATCTACCCAATGGACATGAAATCAACCATCATAGAGGCTTATGCACCCCTATGTTCATTACAGCATTATTCACTGTAGCCAAGAAGTGGAAGCAACCCAAGTGTCCCTCGACTGATGATTGGATAAAGAAGATGTGGTGTATATATACAATGGAATACTACTCGGCCATAAGACAGAATTGTCCCATTTGCAACAACATGGCTGGACCTAGAGGGTATTATGTTAAGTGAAATAAGCCAGAGAGAGGACAAACACCACATGATTTCAGTCATATGTGGAATATAAAGGAACACACGGACAGAGAGAACTGGTTGGTGGTTACCAAGGGGAAGGGGGGTAGGGGGTGGGCACAAGGGGTGAAGGGATGCATCCATATGGTCATGGACAAATAATAATCTACAACTAAAACCCCACAATGTTATAAACTATTAAGACATCAATAAAAATAAAAAGATACTGCTAAACTAAAAAAAATAATTTAAAAAAATAAAAGGCTTGGCAGTAAGTGACCACAGATATGAATGGAGTATGTGTGTAGAGGGTGGGGAAGGAGCGCATAGATGCAACATGAGGAAAGCTTTGCAGTATCTAGCTGAGGAGACTGAGGCCAGTGATGGCCCTCAGAGCCTGTTTCTAAGAACAACCTGGTTGGGAAAAGATACTGCTTAGAAGTAGAAGTGCCCATAAAGTATACAGTGGCTGTGTAGTAAGATCTCTAATCTGCACTAATACAGTAGCCACTAGCCACGTGCAGCTATTTAATTAAAATTAACAGTAAATAAACTAATAATTCATTTCCTCAGTCACATTAGTCACACTAACTATAGTGGCCACATGTGGTTGGTGGCTACTGTACTGAACAGCACAGATCCAGAACACTGCAGAAGGTTCTGGTGGAAGCACAGCTCTAATTACTGAAGGTCAGTGACCTAGCATCATCACAGTTGCTACAGGAGCCAACTAAGGGCATATTCCAAAAAATGCAAACTGGGTTCATTTTTCAGCCCATGTGCTAGTAGACTGGAGAGGTGAGCTGGGGGTGGGCCATTTGGTTCGTTGTGTTTTGCTCTGAGATAATTCCTATTGAGGCTTTGGAGGAGCCCATTAATTATAGCAGCTCTCTGTATCTGCTGCATGTCATTTATTTTCTAGGATAATTAAATAGTGATAAGTAAGGAAAACAAGAGCTGGCAGAAGAATGGCTAAGAGATTCTGAGAAATAAAAATTAGGAAAGAATAGAAAATATAAAGAAATATAAGCATGATAAAAATAAATATAAACTGAAAAAATAGAAAAATTAGGAAAGAATAGAAGTGAACTATGTTTGAGCATCAGGTAAAAATGTGAGTAGATTATGTAATAAAAAAAATTAAGGGGCTTCCCCATGGCATAGTGGTTCAGTTCCCGTGCTCTGCTTTGGTGGCCCATGGTTCATGGGTTCAGATCCTGGGAAGGGACCTACATACCGCTCATCAAGCCATGCTGTGGTGGCATCCCACATATGAAATTGAGGAAGATTGGCACAGATGTTAGCTCAGGGACAATCTTCCTCACCAAAAAAAAAAAAAAAAGAAAGAGAGAGAGAAAATAAAAGAAAATAAAACCCAAGTGAAGTAAAGATATATTTTCTAAATAAACATATTTTTTTAATTAAATTTCTAGACATTAAGAAAAAAAAAAAGACAACGTTAGCTGTATCCCAAAAACTGGTCTGAGTACTCACTGACCTCAGAATCTGTTGAAACCAACAGAGACAGCCCACAAGAGGGTGTCAATGCACTCACCTTCTCCTCTGTCTGCAAGAAAAGCCTGAGGAGCATGGATGCCCTGGTCATCCTTTACCAGATAAACTTGTCAGCATCACCAGCTGAGGCACCAGGAATCCTCCTAGGGATGGACACTCTGAAAAGACACTAGCCTGTGTTTCTTTTATGAGCTACACTGGCTATTAAGTTTTGGATGGCCTTCTCCAGCTGCCCTGGTAAACACACCCACAGTTAATGTTACCTCTTCTGGTCTGGTCCTGGCTTTGAGTACAACTGAGGACTGGTCTTGTGATTTGATCAGAACTTTGAAACTTGAAGCTGTTTTTATTTATTCCTATAATTAATGGAAATCTTATGAGATTTCTGATTGTCTTTAAAAGGACAAACTAGAATTTTACAAAATAAAAATTATTTGGGAGCAACTTACCGTTAATAGTATCAAACACTGCTAGTGTGAAAAATTATAAACCATTAAAAATGAATTCTAGGTTTATTCCTGAATCTCCCCGGTGGCTGATATCCCAGAGAAGATTTAGAGAGGCTGAAGATATCATCCAAAAAGCTGCAAAAATGAACAACGTAGCTGCCCCAGGGATGATTTTTGATCCTGTGGAGGTAAGCATCTCCTCTTGAGATCAGCTATGCATTCTTATTTCATGGAATTTAATTTAATTCAGTATGTTTTGAGTGCCCACTATGTACCAGGCTCTGTACAAGGCCTTAGAGACACAATGATGATTAAATTCTGAGATAAAACTCACCTCAAAGGGCGGTGTATGAATTAAGTGAAGTAATATGTGTAAACTGCTTAGCACAGAGCAAGTGTTGATTAAATATTAGTCCCCTTCCCTTTTGCAAATTTATCTCCAACTTTTTATTAGTATTGCTCCATACCATTGATGCAGCTACCTACTGGTGATTTTTGAATGTCCAGATTAAGTGGAAAAAATGTGTTGAAGGGTATTCCACCCATGAGTTCCCCCACTGTACCCTGAATCTTACCAAAACCTGCTAAGGAAGCTGTGCGTGTCTTCAGTCTTGCTATGTTGTATCTAGAACCTTAAGATCTGAGAGCACAGGCCAGAGGATTCACCCCTGAAGGCAGGAGTCCACAAGGAAAAGCTGATATTCTATGGGAGCACCCGCACTTCCTGACAGTCATAAGGACCTGTGGTGTTCTCGGCCATGCCCTTTGCCAGCTCCTGGAGAACACAAGAAAAATTAGACACGATTCCTATGCTTAAGGAGCATAGAATGTAACTAAGAGTGTTAAGAGGATTAGATGAAAAATAAATGATGACACGAGAGAGGAAATGCTAAGTACCCAAGGAGTGGACACTGCGCCAGCAGAGAAAGAGAGCAGAGTGACATGGGGCTGAAGAGGCAGGTCCAAATCAGGGAGGACACCTAGATAAATGGAGAGCCTGGGGTAGGGCATTCCTGGCTAGGAGAAGTGTAGGGGGCTGCTCAGGACACCCCAAGAAGACTAACGTGGCTGCAGCGAGAGTATGCATGCCCCACGCTCAAGTCTGCACTACTGGCTACCCTAGAGAGCAGGGCTGTGTGGAGGGCGGTGGGTATGCCAGTGCTCCACCCTGCAGGCTTCCTCCACCCCTGGCCTTTGGGACCTTTGACAGAAGCAGAAATGGTGGCAATGGCTGGAGGATTAATTACAGTGGCCGTGAAGCCAAGCTCTCAGAGGGTTGACAGGACAAACATCCCTTAATCTTTTGCTTTTCAGATCAAGAATTCCATTCCCAGCCTTGGTCAATTTAACTGAACACACAAATAACATTGGGAGTGTCTAACACTTCTGCATTTCGGGGCTTTGTGGGATGTTTATTGATATTTATTGGACATGTAATCTGATTCCTATCTTTGAGACATTTACAGCCTTGTAGTAGAGATTAGACCTATATGGATGAAAGCAATCATAAAACATATCAGAGCTATATTGATATGGACAAATAAGAATAAAGTCCAGTGTCAAAACACGTGCTTCTGACAGCGCCTTGTTTCTTCCTGCCATGAGGCACGTGGAGCCTGACCTGGCTGGACAAGCCCGCCGAGGGGGAGGAGGCTTGTGCTTTCTCGAGGCCCAGTCATCTCCCCTGCTCACCTCTCAGGTAGGGTCCTCTTTACGAGGATCTGCAGAGTCCTGTGTCAGCAAATGCAGCCTGTTCAGAATGATAATGGAGAGCCTAGCAGATGCCAAGCATGGTGTTCAGCTCATGTGATGCTCATGCTAGCTTTAGCTGGTAGGTACTATTGTAGGCCTATTTTTCAGAAGAGGAAACTGAGGTACAGAGAAGTTAAGTCATTTGCCCAAGATCACACAACTAGTAGTGTCACTAGGTCTCTCTGGTGCCAAAGTGCATGCTCTTAACAACTGTGCGTTCTTACCTCATGTTAGGGGCAGTGGCATTAACATGGACAGGAAAAAATATAGCATCATCTTAGAAAGTGGTCTTGGGTTTCTCTGGCTTCCCTTCTGAAGCACCTTCAACCTGCTCGTGGTGCCTGGTCCAAAGGCATTTTGGTGACTCTACACAGGCCAGGAACAAGCACTGGATGCAAGAATGTTCTTGTCCTCAGGTTTCCAAACCTGGCTGCTTATCACAATCATCCAAGGAAATTTAAAAATACAGGTTCCCAGGTCACTGGGCCCCAGGAAAAATTCAGAGTAAACAAGGCCAGGGTGGGATCTGGCAGTCTGCATTTTCACAAGGGCCCTGTGGAAGCACCAAGTGTTAGCACAGGCCTGATCCACAGGTCCTGTCTGTGCATGGCACCACTCCCAGACCCTCCAGGAAGACTCCTAGTTCCCACTAGTTTATGCAGCATGTTTCAGAGTTGTATACTCCCGATAGTGGAGAAGAAAAAAGGTAATATGGCTGTGACCTGAGTGAGGAGGTGTCTGATTATCCTTAGAAAGAAGGATGCTAATATCTGGGGAGCACCAGCTACAAAGGCAGGTCTGACACTCTCACTTCCTTCTTAATAGAATCTGCTTCCTCAGCCTCTTATATTGCACACACACTGTAGGGCCACAAAGTCCTTGTACTTGATCCCAAAGAGATTCCTCACCTAACAACCTTGTAACTTTCTAGTTTCAATTCTAATAAGCTTGGTAATCTAGATTCCTAACACATGGCACGTTAACTGCAGTAAATTAAAAGTAAAGGAAGGAAGTCCATTGACAGCAGTATGAAATTGCCACTAACCGCTGACACCTAGCGTCTTTTCCTCAATGGTGTAGTAATAATAGTAATAGTTAAAATGTATTGGTCACTTACCATGGTTCAAGTACTATGTTAAGCTTTATATATGTGATCTCATTTAATCTTCACAACGCCCAATTATTATACCCATTTTACAGAGAAGTAAACTGAGCCTCAGAGAGGATAAACAGTAAAACTTGCTCAAGGTCCCCCAGTTAATCCAAGTCTGTTCTGACACTGAGACATCAATAAGAAAAGTATAAAAAGCAGACATGGACCTCAAGGCAGTTTGGGGCTATATGGTCTGACCCACTCAACAGGCCCTAAGGATCACAGCTCAGTGTGATTAAGATCACCCATAGTGACCTTATGAGTCAGAAAAGGCTATGTTAACAGTCATACTTTATATAAAGAGACAGTGGAGCTGATGTTATATATTTAAAAAGCCTCTGTCTAAAATGGGCAGCAAACATTTTAAAGTGTTAGAATAAGCATCATATGTGTAGATGCCCTTATTCCTCACAAATTCTGGACTTCTAAACATATTCAAGATGAAATGAGAGTTACATGCATAAGTTTTTCCATGCTGTCAAGGCCGAAGATACGTCCTCACTACCTCTTAATCTCATGGTTATTTGCATTATTTTAGCTCCTGGAGCTAACATCCCTGAAGCAGCAGAAAGTTTTCATTCTGGACCTGTTCAGGACTCGGAATATTGCCATAATAACCGTCATGTCTTTGCTGCTATGGTAAGTAATAAGTGATCTGGAAATGCGACACACAGCACATAAGTATACAACTGATTTTCTTTAATTCAAGGGAACATCAGGGCAAGGCCTGGGTCTTCCTGAGGCAAAACAAAAATTACAGAATTCTAAGTTATTTGGAAATGCCTTAATTCAACTCATGGAACTAGATACTGAAGAAAAGGTCACAGGAACGATATTTAAGCCCGCAGTACTGTGGCCCACAGGAAAAGAGTCCCTCCGCTCCTAAAGTTATTGGGATTAAGACTAATGATGTCCCTGGTGCCTGAAGCCAAGATGCTAATTCAGCTCCTGCTTCCTGAAGCTGTACCCGCAATTGAACCGTGAGGTTAGAATAACCTGAATCCCCACTGCTTGGACTGGAGTTTTGACAAGCTTTTTACACTTGCTAATAGCAAACTACTAAGTGATTTTAAGGCATAAAAATAATTAGTTCACTCTGTAGACTAGATTTAATAATGTATATGCCAGGAGATGAGGGAGAATAAAAAAGGAACATGCTTACCCCCTGATGGCAGCACACACAAAAAGTGATAATCAGGACTAGTAGGTTCACACTGCAGCTTGCCTATTTTTAGGGCCATCTTCTTTTGCTATTAGAAGAAATCAAAGACAGAGCTTATGCCTCTGAATTAAGGAAGTGTCCCCTAGGCACATGGCTTTCCTCGCTGCAGACCTTCATTCTCCCATGTCAGCACATGTCATTGATGCACATGTATCTTGAGCAGTAGCACTACTGAGCCAATAATGAATAGTCACCAGTTTTATCTAAGCTGCTCTTACTACCAAATGTGAAAATCACTAAGATCCCTAGAGCAATAAAGTTTCATTTTTCACTTCGTTTTAGATTAGCCCCTGTGCTACCAAACCTAGTAGAGTCTGTATAAAAAGATTCAATAGTCTTCCTTAAAACATTTTTCAGATATCCTCTACTTTTCAGTCATGTTAATAACAAGCAAATTTCTGCAAAGGTGGGTCTGCATAGTGCAGTCATTATTCCACAGAGAAGCTTTTACATGGAAGTTAACTGTAATGACAGGAAGTGCAGTGTGCACGCTGTGATAATTTGAAGCATTATGGGACTTTCATTCTTTTCCCTAAAGTGAGTTTTACTCAATCAATTGGAATTTACTGTAAGTGGATCTCACAGTGTTAACTATGTATCTCTTTTTTTTTGGTAAGAATGAAATCTGGATTTTATGTTCACTTCAAGTAATAGCTCTAAGGGAATGAGGATGTACAAACTGTTCAGGAAATACTGAAATTTGAAATTCACTAGATGAGGAGAGGTATTGTTGCATATTGGTATATCTAGACTAGTGCTCTCCAACAGAACTTTCTGCAATGATGAAAGTGTTTTATATCTGTGTCGTCCATTATAGTAGCCACTAGCCACATGTGGCTATTAAGCAATTGCAGTGTGGCTAGTACAACTAAGCAATTGAATTTTTAATTTAATTTAATGTTAATTTATTTACTCTTAAATAGCCATATGTGGCTAATGGCTACTTGTAGGACAGCAAGATCTAGACAATTTCTTGACCATCATGAAATTTTAGAGTGATTCAGGTCATCCTTCTGTCATTCTTCTTTTTTCTTTTGTCTTTCAGGATGCTAACCTCAGTGGGTTACTTTGCTCTGTCTCTCGACACTCCTAATTTACATGGAGATGCCTACCTGAACTGTTTCCTCTCTGCCTTGATTGAAGTTCCAGCTTACGTTACAGCCTGGCTGCTCCTGCGAACCCTGCCCAGGCGTTTTATCATAGCTGGAGTACTGTTCTTGGGAGGAGGTGTGCTTCTCTTAATTCAAATGGTACCTGCAGGTAAGAAGTAAACCAATATTAACAGCTTACCAGAAAAGATCCACATCTTGACTAGGCTAATTATTAGTCATGCTCCCTGTTTATGTAGCCTTTACATCAAAAGCCATTCATAAGTCAGTTAGACAAGTGATTGCTAACTATGTAATTTCCTGTGTTCAGAACAAATCCCTTCAAACAGAAGAGTCGGCCTTGGAGAACAGGAAATCACTACCTGAAGAGGAAGACTCATGCTCCCAGTCATCCCCTTCGTAGAAATATTCACCTAAACACTTAAGCCTCTTTCTTTGAGTCACAACCCTGATTCCCATTTCTTGGTACTTTCAAACCTTTTCTCTGAGGTGTATATTCAAGTGTTAGAGTTGGTAGTACATGCCAGGTCCAGTATAAAGTCAGTGATTTTAATGGTCTGTAATCTTCAAGTCATTAAAAGCACACGAAGGGACAAGTGCTTCCCTTTTCTCCTTATGTCTAACTTTCTCATATTATTAAAATGTTAATTCAATAGATTGTTGAGATGTAGTATTATACATAGAAATATAATTTCTCAATAATAATGAATAGGATAGAAAGGATTGATCCTTCTCTTTGAAGATTAACCTTAACTATATTAACACACTAACAACTTACAGGAAATTGCTGTAACAAACAAAAGTGGACAAAGGTCACTGAGTACATCAATGATCTAGAATAACAGTAGAGCAAAGCACAAAGCAACCCCTTGCTCTCCATCTTTGTCCATGTCCAATTTTTAAGACATTTGAAGGGAAAGTGTTATTTGGGGAATATCTTTATATTATAAAAACACTCCCACACAAGCAAAAAGGACAATAAAAACAACTGAGTTAAGAAAGTATCACTTCTCTCTGTTTATACTGGGTCTCTTTTCCAGATTACAACTTCTTGTCCATTGGTCTGGTGATGTTAGGAAAATTCGGGATCACCTCTGCTTTCTCCATGCTGTATGTCTTCACTGCAGAGCTCTACCCAACCCTGGTCAGGAACATGGCTGTGGGGGTCACGTCCATGGCCTCCAGAGTGGGCAGCATCATTGCTCCCTACTTTGTTTACCTTGGTGAGATGCATTTTATCAGTTTGTTCTTTTTTTAAATATAAGTAATAGATTTTCATTGTGAAAAATTCAAACAGCATAGAAAGTACTGGAAAAAGTACATGTTCACCTCTCCTCTCTCAGCTCCCCATGTTACAGCCCTAGAAGTAACTAATATTAACAGTTTGGTGAGTAGCCCTTCAGACATTTTGTTTTGCACAGCATAAATATATATATTTTTTAACACACAAAATTGTATTATATATATTTTTTCACAACTTTTTTTAAACTTAACGTTGTATCAAAATATCTTTCCATATTGGTGTATATAGCTCTTTTACCTTCTTTTTAGTTAGTATATAGTCTTCCAATATAGGTACATACATAATTTATTTAACTAGGCTGAACGGATGGATATTTAGGCCAGTCCCAGGTTTTTGTTATTAAAAATAACACTGCAATGTACATTCTCCTCCTCCCTACACCCTTCATTAGTTTGTTTATGTGCTTTTGAATTCATGGACAGAGTCTTAGAAGTAAAGTTGCTGGAGAAACTTGAAAATTTCATAGATATTGCCAAATTGACCTCTAAATATTGTACCAAATTTACAATGTAGCTATCAATATATGAGACTGCCTGTTTCCCTATATCCCCTCCAACAATGGGGATTATCCAACTTTTTAATCATTGATAATCTCTTACATGAAAAATGGATATTGTTGTTGCTTTCATTTCCATTTCTTTAATTATGAATGAGGTTGAGCATTTTTTCATATATTTATTGACATTCTATTTATTTTTCAGTGATCTGACTGTTCATATCTTTTGCCCATCTTTCTAATGGTTTATTCAACTTTTTATTTTTGATTTGTGAGCTCTTTGTAATTGAAAGAAATTAGCCCTCTGTATATATGTTGTAAATATTTTTCCTAGTTTATCATTTACATGGTGACTTTATGATAGTTTTGCAATGCAGGAAATTTTCATTTTTATATAATCAAATTTATCAATCTGGAATAACACCACAGAGGGGCTTCAGTGGGTTGTTCAGTGGATATAGGCTCTGACTCCAAACTGAATCCTCCTTAAGGACTCTACTGATGAGAGATGTAGACACACCTCCTTATTTTTCCTAGTTATCCATTGTTACCTACTGTTCAAACATGTACACACATACACATCCCCAAATACATATATGAATTCTCAGAAAAGGTACACTCTAAGTCCTCACAGAGAAAGAGAAACATTTTCCTGTCTTAAACATACTCTGCACAGCTGCCCTGAACAACACCTGAGAAAGCACATTATTAATGTAGAGTGATGTAACTTCCCCCTGTTCTTCCCTATACTTTCAAATCATGCTCATATGGAGTAATGGTGGTCCACTGGTACATAAGAAATGGAAGAGTCTGAGACATAGCTTTCTATTCCACAATAGCTACTCCTGCTAGTGCCACAAAGGCCTCAGAGAAGCTTCAAGATTAATGTTGTTTGTCAAATAAAATTCTTGTGTGTGTTGTTCCTCTGTAATCTCTGTATGCAGAAGGGAAGAAAGATGAGGATCTATTATTATCCTGTTGTAACTGCGGGCCCTCAAGAACCAGTTCAACTGACTCCATCTTATCAACAGAGTAACTATCTTTCAGAAAATTTACAAAATCATGTAGCCAGAGCATGTGCAGAAGAAATCTTGACCTTAAATGACTGCAGAACCAAAGATTCTCCTCCCTACAGAGCCAAAGGACCAGGACATAAGGTCGGACTCTTATCAGAAGTGAGGTGTCCATCATTCAGGAAGATCTGGTGTTAAAATTCCTTCCCCATCTTACCATAAATGTCGAGAACCTCGTCATAATATTTAGAACCTTACCATAAATGCTTGAAGTCCACCAATCAAAATCTGTCCTGCCAGTGTTTCTATGTGCCAGCCTGTTCTCTCTAATCTCTTAAATCTCACCCCAAATCCTGAATCAGGGAGACAGATCTGAGGGCACATGCCTCCTGTCTCCCTGCAGATTAATCTCACAGAATAAAGCTGATTTCTTTTCCCAAAAGCTGATGCCATAACAAATTGGCTTTTTTTAATGCGCATCAGGCAAAAGAACTCCAATTTTGTGCAGTAACAAATTTTGTCGACTACAAAGGGACAAGGTCCCATAACTGCCTGCCCAAGGCTCTGGAGCCCCTGGTGTAGTGTGGGAAATTATGGTTTCCTCCAATCCTTTTTGCTGACCTTAAGTGACTGCCTAGACATTTTTGTCTGGAGGCTTGGCTGCTTGGATTCCCATTTCCCGCCACAGTGCCCCAGGCGCCCTTGGTGCTCTTTTTCCTTTTGAGAGAAGACACAGCTCTAGGATCAGATGTTTTTTTGGGTGAGTGACCTCATTAAAACACACCTCTGCCTAAAATTGTCAAATATTTCATTAGGATTCTGGGTGAAGAGTCCCCACCAGGATATTTTTGCTGGCTTAAAGTCCCAAGGCTAGAATTGGGGGTTCAAGGGAGACAATATAAAAAAGTTACAGCTGCTGGGGCACTCAGAGGATGAGGTTTAGAGTCCCAAACTCTGGGTAGTGTCCCAGAGTACCCTGGGTTAGAGTCCCAGCACACTGGATTTCTGTATCTGTTCATGTTTGTCTATGTTTGACTGTTTTATTAGTTAAAATTGGCTGTTTGGGGACTGAATTTCTTGGTGATTGTAACAAACTCTCTAGAAATTACCTTGTTTGTTGTGGCCACCTTGGAAACAGCCCCCTAAAATGGAAATAACTATAAACAGCTGGCAAGATAACCCAGGATAATTTAAAATTACAGGGGCCACTGTGGGCTCCTGTTGAGCTTTTGAACTGAGAAACAAAGAAATCTTTAAAGAGTCAAGCACTCCACCTTCTGGCACAATTATTCAAAACCTAAAGGTTCCAGAAGCTGTAAATGTTTACAAAGAACTGCAGAATCTTACCAAGCTTGTGTAGTGTCCTGATGGCTTGGCTTAATACTTGTCAGGTTGGAGGCCCCAAAAATATGGTTGGACAAAAATGCAGTTGCACCCCATTTTGTGGTCCAAGATGGTCAGACAGAAATGTGGGTTGTACTCTCTTTTGAGGCTAAGGGTCTTACCAAGCTGCCATCAGTCTAAGGTGAATTACATTGGCCATTAGAAGGAACATTTTGATTAGATAAAATCATTTAAAAGTACACTTAAAAGTAGACTTCAAAATTCCAAAATAACCTTATTGAAAGTTTTGTTGTAAAAAGCTAATAGCAAATTAAGTTATAAAAGGTACCTAAAAGAAAAGCCTATTAGGTCATGGCTTTATGGACATCCCATAATCTACCTTCAAAGGAGGACCCAAAATAACCCCCTCCCACAGTTAACAAGACTCAGCAATTTTCTGGGAAACTGCTACGTTAAAGATTACTGGAATTGTTCAATGCTGACAGTTATAATTACTGCTCTTCCTGGCTGAAACCTGACAAGATATTTGAAAGGATTTAGCAGCTTAGAATCAGAAATTTGGCCAAACTGGAGGCTGATATTCAGGGCCTAATAGGAATTTTCTTTCCAGGCCTTCATCCCTAAGTTAAAAATAAAACTAAGTACCTGGAGGGAAAGAAGCAAATTAGGGAAAGAAGAGGGCCTGATGTAGTTGGACAGGTAGATCAACCTATAATATCATTTAAGTTACAACCCAATTTCTGAGAAATTAAGAGCTACTGTCCTTAAAAAAAATCTT
This sequence comes from Tapirus indicus, assembly GCA_031878705.1. Taxonomy (NCBI): domain Eukaryota; kingdom Metazoa; phylum Chordata; class Mammalia; order Perissodactyla; family Tapiridae; genus Tapirus; species Tapirus indicus. Next base: position 49,451,614 of record CM062925.1, read on the forward strand.
TGCAAGACTGGAAATGCAGCTCTAGAGGCAGTTAAGATTCCACCCATTTCCCTTATCTCAAAAAGCTTGCAAACTCTCTGGGAACTATCTAGCCCATTACCAATTCCTAAGACTGAAGAAAAGAAATGGGAAAAAGGAAAGAAAAATGGCCATAAGAGCACCCTTGCCCAAAATCTAGCATCTTGGGTGTCTTTTCCACAAATATTAGTAAAAAAAAAAGCTTAAAACAAAATTTGGATTCAATTATGCTGTCATAATTAGTGAGCCTTATATTACTGCGTCTGATTCATGGCAGTAATTTTAAAACAATAGCTGTGGAGACTCTGTATATATGTGTCTATATGTATGTTATATATGTGTGATATTTTACCTCCAGATGGTATAATTTCTAAAGAGCTCTATTCAGTTGGCTAAAAGTAAGTGCTTATATTAATTATTTCTGAATGTAATAGAAACTAACCCAAATGTCTTGCAAGTTAACATGATATAAATTAATCTTTGGTAGATGAAAGCTTAAGATTGTTGGTTTGATTAAAATGGACATGTCCTTAGAGTTGTCAGCATTGGATATGATGCAGACACACTGCCTTTACTCTATGTTTATTGGTCAAATAAACTGATGTTATCTCTGTTACAAAACTAGTTAGCAAAAATAATAACTTAAAATGATAGCTAATTTTCCTTAGTGTCTTATGAAGTTTTGTAGGCAATCTAAATAATTATTGAGAATGAGAAAACTAAATCGATGTGAAAAAGATAAAATGTTGGGTGAACTTTCTAACAATAATTATGTGTTATGACGTGTATTTAACATAACTTCCAAAATCTCTTTGGTAACTTGAAACTTCAAATTTTTGCCAAGTGAAATTAAAAGATAAAAAATTCATTGAATATCTAGATCATTTTCAAATAAGATAAAATAATGAAGCATTATTTCTAAACACATCTAAGTTTATCTACTTTTGGCTTCTTGTTACAGTGAAACTAAAAGATGTTTGAGTCTATTAGTAAATGTGTCTTATATTTTATTAAAAATTGTACTATGAAGTAGCATGTCTCTAGAAATTATGAAAAGTGTTTATAAACTTGCCAAACCACAGAATGCTAATGTAAAAGACAGTTCATAATTGCTCACTTCTTAGTTTTCACTAAAAATAAAGGTCTGTAAGGGTAAAGAATTCTAATTAATATATGTGATTAAAGCTACTAAAAATTAATAAGGAAAACATCTTTGTATTCAAGGAAAGTAAGATGTATGCTCTCAGCAAAGAAGGTATAAAGAATGGAAATATTTTTGTTTGTTTTGTTAAGAAAGATAAATTTGTCCTAAAGAAGGGAAGAAGGCATGGTACAAATTCTAAATGTAAAAAGAAAGTTACAGAAGGTTTGTTGAAGAGGAACCCTGAGGAAAGACTTTTGCACATGGTCAAGTTGGCTAAGATCAAAATTAATTAAGTAAATGAGTTTTAATATAAAAAGTAAGCTGGTGCAAAACTGAAAATTTTGTTTTCTTTCTGTTAAAAGGATAATTTTCTTAAACTTTTAGTCTGTTCTTGATTTAGAGATTATGAAAGGTATTTTTCTTTGAGTAGTCTACCAGAAGGTTAGGGATTTTATGTTTTATCAAAATTAATTTCCTGTATTGTTTTTATCAGGTCTTTAGTCACAGGTGCTAAGGTTTTTCTTACAGCTATTTAATTTCCTCATTCACCTGAAAATCTTTAATTGTCTCCACGGTTAAATGGATAACTAAGCATTGTTTCATAGGGACTTATGATATTATGTGGGTAAATGTTATTGATATAAGTGTTTTAAAAATTATAACATTCCTAAAATTCTGATCTGTCCTGGTTGTCAGCTGTAATCCTAGTTATCTTAAAGTGTTGTATGTCACAGAAATAACTAAGTTTCTTTGTCAATTGCCATTTTTAAGTCTTTTGTCATTTATACACTGTTTTGTTTTACTCTACTTTTGCAAATATTTCATCTACAGAGACTCATGGGAAGGACTTTGACACTTACTCTAGAATACAGGCTTCTGATAAATTTTCAGATTATAAAACTGAGCAAGAAATTACACAACTGTGTAATCTTCAGAGACATTTCAGACATTACACAACTGTGTAATTTTGGAGTAAGAAATTACACAACTCTAATGGAGAAACTGATGGCCTCAAAAGTTGCTGACAGAAGATTAAGATCAAGAATAGATTACACAGGACTGAATGAATTGATGAGGATGATTATAATTTTTATGACTTCATTTAAGATATTGCTGATTTTTAATGTTTTGTTTTTTCATATTTAAGGAAACCTTTTTCTCTTTTCTCTTAAGCTAACTATGACTTATAGAAATTTGGTAAATTATACCTTTGTAAGCAGAATTGAAACATCTATCTTTTTCTCCCTACCTGATCCCTCCAGAATTTAGAAAACTCTTGATGAGTGAGCATACTTATTTTCATGGCAATACAGTTATTTGCATAAGTTCAATAAGAATCTGATCTCCTTATAGCAGGACACAATTGGAAACATTGATTATATTACCAAGGCCTTGACTGGAATGTCATATTTGGTACAGACATGCATAGCCTCAGATATGACCAGACAGCTTTTGAGGAACAAAGATTGACTTCATGGAATAAAGCCACTTGGAAATATTGGCCTGGTGCCTTGCTTACAGGTTCCCAGCAACCTTATCAGGTGAGTAAAGAAGGTCACTTCCCTAGCAGGTGCAAAGAGCCTCAGGATGTTTTGGGGAACCTCAAGAAAAGAGAAGAATTCACCCGAATCTATAGGTATTGCAGGCAGTCTGATGACAAGTCCTTGGCTTGGTTTTCCTTGCCCCAAGAGGCCTTTAAAGTTCAATTTGAGATGCCTTATGAAAAGTTCCAGCAAAGCAGATTTAAAAGAGCCTATATGATCAATTGCTATTCTTGCTGTACTTATGTAAATAATTGAACCAAGTTTATTGAAGCTAGACTTATTTTGTCAGCCAATTAGTCCTAATTTGGATATCTTTGGTAAAAATGAGGGTGATTTTAGAGAGAAAAATTATGTTTCATTAGAAACTATAGTACACATTCATGGATATTAGATTCTAGTTGTGATAATTGTCTTTGAGGCTTTTGTTTTACGTCTGTCAACTGGACTGGATACTGAATTCTTCTAGTCTCCTGAAATATCTGGCTACAAATCTCCAAACTAAAGCTTTCAATTTTTTCCATCATTTTCATTTGGAATCATTGAGAACTGAAATGACCCTTTTTCCTGAAGCCCTGAAAACTGAAGCTGGACAACTTGATATAAACTTAAGAGAGATTCATGTCTCTCAGAAAGATATCTGAACACCCGATGACATCATCAGAGACATTTCAGACTGCAGAAGATGCTTTGACTCCGCCATCTAGAAATCTTTTGACTGGCTGCCTCCTGGGCTCAGAAACTGGTTTATAATTTGCTCCAACCATTAACCTTGTTTTTATTTTTGTTTCTCTAGATATGCTTCTTAGTAAATACCTGGTTACTTGTTTACACAATATAGGCCTAACTTCAGGAGGCTACTTGCATCACTGTCTTAGTAAGAGACTGGTTCAATGAGATGGAACAACCTACACCCCTCATCAGCAGGAAGAAGCTAGAGCAGTCATTGCCTTATATCTCTCTCAAGATTGAAGAATGAACAACAAAAAGGGGGAATTTGTAACCACAGGCTCTCCAGGACCAGTTCAACTGACCTGATCTTAAAAACAGAGTAATTAAGAAATTGTCTTTCAGAAAATTTGCAAAGTCACATAGTCAGAGCATGCACAGATGAAGAAATCTGACCTGAAATAAATGCAGAACCAAAGGTTCTCCTCCCCAAGGAACCAAAGGACATGACTGGAACGTGAAAGTTGAACGCTTATCAAATCAAGGGGTCCATTATTAAGGAAGATACAATGTTAAAATTCCTTCCCCACCTTACCATAAATGTTTAGAACCTCATCATAAGACCTCATCATTTAGAACCTTACCATAAATGCTTGAAGCCCACCCAATCAAAACCTGTCCCACCAGCGTTGCCACATGCCATCCTATTCTCCATAACCTCTTCAATTTCATCCCGAATACTGAACTGGGGAGAGAGATCTGAGGGCACATGTGCCCAGTCTCCCTGCAGATCAATCTCACAGAATAAAGCTGATTTCTTTTCCCAAAAGCTAATGCCATAATTAATTGGCTTTTTTATGCACATCAGACAAGAGAACCCCAATTTTGTGCAGTAACATTGCCTGAGCAACACCAGATAAAGAAGGGGTGGAGTGGTTCTTCCAATTACATATAAAACCAAGACATATAAATGCTGCAAAAAGAAACCAAAGCCAGGCACAGTGCTTTCATGGTGCCTGACATTTATTGATTTAAATTGGATTGAAAATACTACTTAGATTTTTTTTTTTTAATAGTCTCATGACTCTGTGGACCTAGCTTCCCAGTACAGCCTACTGATTTGGGCTAAAGCAAAGATCACACCAGTCAAAAGAGCCAGAACCTGTCCCTGAAACATCCTAGTCAAACTCTTTCCCCTTGATATCTTCCCATCCCCCATCTCCAATTACCTCCACCTTAAGAGGAGAACTTTGGTAGACCAAGATTTCTATCAAAGGAACATCTGTCACACATGATTAAGTAGTAACAGAGAATACCAGTTGATGTGAAAGACCTTAGGAAAATTCAAAATCAAGCAGGCAAATGATCTACCAATGGTAGTGCCATCTGCCAAAAAGAAACTGATCTTTTGCATATTTTTTTCTCCTGAAAATGTTCAGATTTAAAACTTCCTTCAAATACTGTTTGCCATCTTTACAAAATGCTTCTCAAGAGCATCTGGAGAATCCCTGTATCTAACTAATGTTCTCATGCCTTACAGGTGCTTACAACAGAGTTCTGCCCTATGTCCTCATGGGCAGCCTCACTGTCCTGAATGGAATCATCACCCTTTTTTTCCCTGAAAGTTTTGGAATGGCTCTACCAGAGACCTTAGAGCAGATGCAGAAAGTGAAAGGGTAAGTGGAACTTTAAAAAAAATGATACCACAGTTCCTCAGAAAGAATGAACATGCAGGAAGAGCTAGGAAGGTGCTGAAGAAGAAGAAGGGGAGAGTAGCTCCATCAGATAAAAAAGCATATTATTAAGCAATGGTAGTTAAAACAGTGTGATAATGCTATAGGAATAGAAATCAATGGAATAAATAGAGTTCAGAATGAAAACCAAGAAAATATGAGAATTCAGTGTATGATAAAAAGTAGCAATTCAAAATCAGTGGGGGAAATGTTAGCTTATTCAGTAAAAGGTGTTAGAACATTCAGCTAGCCTTTTTGGATAAATAAAAAACTTGAATCCTAGTTCAAAATACATTAAGACAAATTCCAGAAAGATTAACAATTTAGGCCTAAAATTTTAAATCATAAATCATAAATGTACCAGAAGAAAACATAAAAAATCTTCAAGAAAGCCTTTCTATGAGATGAAAAGCAAAGAGCCACGAAAGAAAAGATTGACATATCTGATTATGTAACTTTAGAATTGTTGGCACAGCAAAAAAGAACCCATAAATAAAGACAAATGTCAACAAGCCAGGGGAGAAATATTAGCAACACACAATATTGACATGGGGCTAATATACCTAATATACAGGAAGCTCTTAGTGATGAGTGGGAAAAAGACAAACAGCTCAGTAGGAAAACTAATGAAGGACATGAACAAGCCATTTACAGACAAGAAAATTTCAGTGGCAGATAAATAAGTGGGAAAAAATTACTTATCCACATTAATAAATAAATACACAATAAAATAATTCAATATCATTTTTTTGGCCTATGAGATCATGAGGATTTTGCCTCCTGACACCAACCAATTCTAACACCAACTGAGTGTCCTATAATTCAATTCAGTTCTAACTGCCTTCACTTCAGATGCCAGTTTCAAGTATCGGGTTCCCACACTTCTGTCCGACTTGACTTTAAAATCGGTGTTTCCACATCCCCCCTCCCTAAGTTCAGTAATTTGCTAGAAAGACTCACAGTACTCAGGAAAACACTTTCCTTACTATTACTGGTTTGTTATAAAGGCTACAAATGAACAGCCAGATGAAGAGGTACACAGGGTGAGGTCCAGAAAAGTGCAGGTTGCAGGAGCTTCTGTCCCTGTGGAGTTGGGGAGTGCCACCATCCTGACACATGGATGTGTTTGCCAATTCAGAAGCTCTTCAAACCCAGTGTTTAGGGGGTTTTATGGAGGTTTTATCACATAGGTATGATCAATTATTAATTGAATCTCCAGCCCCACCCTCCCTGGAGGTTGGAGGGTGGGGCTGAAAATTCCAGGCTTCTAATCAAGGCTTGGCTTTTCTGGAGACCAGCCCCTGTTCTGAAGCTATGTAGGGGCCCTGCCAAGAGTCTCCTCATTAGAATAAAGGACAAGTCACTCCTATTACCCAGGAAAGTACAAGGGGTTTAGGAACTCTCTGTCAGGAATGGGGACAATGGGCTGGCCCAGTGGCCTAGCAGTTAAGTTCTCGCCCTCCACTTTGGCGGCCCAGGGTTCGCAGGTTTGGATCCCACGTGCAGACTGACACATCGCTTGTCAAGCCATGCTGTGGCGGTGTCCCATATAAAGTAGAGGAAGATGGGCATGGATGTTAGCCCAGGGCCAATCTTCCTCAGCAAAAAGAGGAGGATTGGCAATGGATGTTAGCTTAGGGCTAGTCTTCCTCACACACACACAAAAAAAGGATGGGGACAAAAACTGAATATCTTTCTATGATACCACAGATTGGCAAACATTTAAAAGATTAGTGGTGTGGTAGGAGAAGTTTAGCTTCTAGAGTGAAACTGCCTGGCTTCAAATCCTGAAACTATTGCATGAATTTGGGCAAATTACCTAATTTTCACTAAACCTCAGTATTCCCATCTATTATAGTGGAGTAGTTCATATGGCTATTGTGAGGTTATATAAGACAACGTGTTTTTAGCCTGGCCATGATAAAGATAATTCTATATGTGAATGGATTCTGATCCCTGACAGAACATGAACAGCAAAAGGTGCCCATTTTTGATGAGTTGTTTTCTTCTAATGATATAATTTCTTCAATCTCAAATTTAACTGCCAAGAACTTCATGCTTACCCCTCTATCCTTTCCTCAGAGAAACTGTAAAAGAATGTAAATTCTGGGTTTTGTTTATGTTTAATTAGGAAAATGGCTCCAAATATTCCAAATCATAAAATACTAGTTCTAGACTCATGAGGTTCTTGTTAGAGTTAAAATAATTACTTGTTCATTAACTGGAGAAATGTTTTTTTCAGTGTCAGTTTTGCATTTTGAGGAAGAGAATCTTGAATATTTAATTTTCTTTAGCACTTATCTTATTTTCAGGTTCAGATCTGGGAAAAAAATAAAAGATTCCATGGACAAAGAAGAAAATCCCAAGGTTCTAATTACTTCATTCTGATAAAAACTTCCACCCCACTTGGTGAACTGAAAAATAGATACACAAGACTCTGAAGAAACCAAAGCCTTTCCTGATGAAATGGACTGACTAACGATTAATGCGAAAATGGACTTTGCTGTTGAGAAATGCTTGTCATATAGCAAACTCTGGACCACTCTTCCAGATAATTTCATTTTAAAAACAAACCATTTCTAGAGAGTTCTCCTTACTAATTAATTCAATGAAATGGGTTTGTAAGATTTTCTGAAAATGTGTTGGTCAAGGATTCATAAATCCGTATAAAGATTAACACATTTCTAAACATACACATACTATCCAAAGAAAAAGAAAGTCATTGTGTTAACACAACAATCAGATGACAACTGTGTGTGTGTGTGTATAAGCGAACCAGCACATTCAAAATTATAGTAGCTTTTGAAGTGAACTCATATACTGCTGTAACCAAATGATTATATGCAGTATTTGTATCCAGAAAATTTTATATACCTCTCTGAGAGGAATTGATGGCAGATATTAATAGTGTTTTACTAGTGAGATGCAGCAAGAAATGGGGTAGCCCGGCTCATATGGACTGTTGGCTGTTAAGAAGGGAACCAAGGCAATTCCTGGCTATAATTTCAGCAGCTACAGCTCACAGCCAATTGAATGGTATATGTTTGTTGTGCTCTCTTTGAGCATGTAACTAAGCCTTCTGTTTCATAAGACTTTCTTTTGCTGGTAAACGGTGAATCAGGAAAACTGCACAAACCTGTTAGATTGGTAGAGATGGTTCCTGTGCCCCACAGCCTAGAAGGGTCAGCACCCAGGAAGAAGGCTATCCATGCCAACAATCTGGAGAGCTTTTAAAACTGTTCTTTCCATCCATACATCCCTTCCTAAGCATGGTATGCAGCTGGATTCACTCCAACCAGTCAGCAATAGCAGAACCTCTGTTCCACGAATGAGCAGCGGAAAAGATAAAAGCCACTAATGGGATAACGTGTTACCAAAAGCTCAGAAAATAAATGTCAGCTCTCTGTCTCACCATGGTTTAGACATGCTGAGATGTTAACATAGCAAGAAGTTACTCTTGGAGACTTGAGGCAGCATGTTTTCACTGAAAGTGGCTTCTCTGAGAGCAGCACAGTGACAAGCCACAGACCCTTTAACATATCCAGTGCCATTGCACACCTGTAGGAATAGGCAGCCACTGGTTTTGATGCTGCTTGGTGGCATCATCTCCTAAAACTACCTATCCCCAAAGGCAAATTTTCACTATCTAAATATTTTTCAATGGAACCTTTGATATAACATCTTGATCAACTGTCATTGTTTCAAGATCCCTATCTTTTAACTTTTCTGATTAACTCAGAATTTTTTCTCTGTATTGCCATATTTCTTACACATGTTTTATATCTGAAGCACTGACACAGTGATCCTACTTTTTGATTCTTACTTTAAAATCTACTAGAATATCTTAGAATACTTTATGCTTTGTCATTGGGGACACAGATGCGCAGCTTCATCCACCCAGCGCTTGTACCTCCCCCGTTGACTCAGCCTGTCTGGATTGCCTTTCCACCTACCCCGCAGGGCACTGGGCTGGCTGCCTGTCCCTCCAAGAGCAGGTCATACTGCCTCCCTAGAAGCTCTCCTTGCACTTCCTTCCCACCAACAGTGACTGTTCTCTCCTCTGTGCTCTTGTGGTACTTACCCTCCCTCACTTGGGTTCTTGTCTTGTTGCTGGGGACTTTCTCTTGCTTATCTTTCTATCCTCCATAAGGCTGCTTAGGACAGTGTTTTCTTGCATGTAACAGGCTTTTGATAAATATTCATTTTAATTAAAATACTTTGTAACTCTAGCTTGGTGAAAATGTTATGTTTGATATGTAGACATTTGAATTTTTAAATACCTAAATATTTAATGCTTTCAAAGCTTTTTCTAAATATAAAAAGTAAGGATTGATAGTTAACTTTTATTACTGTTTGTACAAGTGCTTTATATTTTGTGGTAGTAACAGATGACTTTTTAAAAAATCTGTTTATAAAGAGGCAACAAGTACACAAATGATTATCTCTTTGATAGTTCAAAGATAAAGTAGATCAATACCTGCCAAAATAGTATTTGATTAAATTCAAGATATGTTCCTGATTTTTAAATACTACTTTTAAAATTAGTTCTAGAAGGCAACTTCCTGAGCTTGCTTATGAATGCCAATCACAGACTGACAGCCAATATTACACTGCATGTTAGAATGAAACACTAGAGGCATCCTATTAACAGAAATTATATGGATGCACGATTTAGCACCTTTTATTTTCAACATTTTTGGGTGCATTTTAGTAATTATAGTCATAGTACAAAATATAGATAAGAAGTAAAATTATTAGAAAATAGACAAAATTATCAATATTATGAGGAGATATAATGATATTTTTGTCTATTTTTAAAATCCAAGAGAATTGACCAATAATTCTCACATTTAAGGGTTCCATTTAAGTGGAGTCATATAAGAAATGTCCATAAATCAGCGAATTTTTATGTACTAGAAATAACCACCTAGAAAGTATGCTGGAAAAAAACAGGATCCATTCATAATAGTCATAAAAACGTAAAATACCTAGAAATAATCTTAATAAGAAATGTATAAAACCTAAGTGAAGAAATGATTCCATTTAATTAAGACTTATATGGAGACATGCCATGTTCCCGAATGGGTAGAATGAACACTGTGAACCTGCCATTCTTACCAAATTAATTTACTACCATAACAATTAAAATTAATATTTCATAAGATATTTTAGGAACTTAAAAAAGAATTCTAATGGGCACATGAAAGAATAAGTATGTAAGACTGTCTGAAATTTTTGAAAAAAAAGTGGTAAGGTGAAATATTCCCTCACAGATCCAAAAACACAAGGAAAGATAAATCAGTGAAATAGGACAGGTAGCCCAGAAACAGACTCAAATGTTTACAAAATTGTCACATACGATAAAGGTATACTACAAATTATCAAGAAAATGATAAATTATTCAAAACTAGGGCTGGGACAATAGATAAGCTGGAAAACTGGTAAAAATTGAAAAACTGAAAAAAAAATAGTATCTCACTGTAAAACACCAAATTAATTCTTAATGGATTAGAGATCAAATCTAAAAAATAAATAAACAAATAAATGAAAAGCTGGAAGAAAATATAAGTGATTATTTAATCCCAGAATGGATGGGGAATTAAAGACAAGATAAAACAGATTTCGCTATAAACTTTTCAAAAATCCTGTACATCAAAAATCTTAAAATTAACACAAGTTGGAAAACTATTAACAAAAATAAATTGGACAGTTATTGTCCTTTCTATTTATGCACTGATTTTAAAAATACCACTAATACTCCATTAAAGCAGATAGCAAGAAGTTTACGTGCACAGCCTTTGGAGACCAGTGTTCCTGGGCTTGATGCTGGCTCTGTCACTTACAGCTGTGTGGCCTTGAGCAAATTATAGTCATCCTAAACCTCAGCTTCTTAATTTGTAAAAAGAGGCTAATAGCAGTTCCATGGGGTGGTTGTGGGGATGACATGAGCTAATGCATGTATTTAGCCTATGCCTGGCAGACTTAGATGTTTTCTCTCTCTCATCTCACTAAATTCCATAGTTAATCATTATAAGCAACTTCCTTGCCTCTTTCTTAATCCACCTTACTCTTTGGGGCAAACTACAATGCTGGTTAAATCCAACCCTCAACCTACTTCATACCTGCACAGCTAAATGTAGCTGGAAAAAGTGTGCAAACATGCTGACTGGTTTCACTTTAAATTAATCATCAGCCATTTCAAGAAGAACCTTATTGCTGACTGACAGTCATGCTCCATTGCCCTGCTCTATTCTCTATCCTCAGTGACCTTGCTGTTCAGAACTCCAACATCTCCTCCCCATGCTCACCCTCAGCTGTCTCTTTGCTTCCTATCTCACCTAGAAATAGAAGTAATGGGAGAGAACGTCCACAAATTCTAAACTGTAATCCACCAACCTAACCACATCTGTATCCACACAATCTGTCTTTTCTCCTGTTACTTGAGATAAATAGTCTCTGCTGCTAGCACAGGGTTTCTCTTTCTCTCTTTCTCTTTCTCTCCAGCTTTGTCTCTTCTTATGCACTTGGTGCCCCTGTCCCCTTACCTACTCAAGGACACTGCTCCAGCAATTCTCTGAACTCTCCTCCTCATCATCAATCTTTTCCTTTTCTACTGGATTTTTCTCATTCACCATGCAAACACGCCATTATTTCTACAATGATGAAAAAACTCTCTCTTGACCGCACTTCTGCCTTCGACCACTGCCCCATTTCACCTTGTCCCTTTATAGCAAAACTCCTCAAAAGATGGCTCTATACTTGCTACTTCCAATTTTCTCTTAACCCACTACGTGTAAGCTTTAGTCCCCACCTCTCCACCAGAACAGCTTTTATCAAGGTCCCCAATGATCTGCATATTTTTTAATTCAATGGTCAATTCATAGTTCTCATCTTACCTGCCCTCTCAAGGCATCAGACAAACTGATTTCTCTTTCCTTGAAATGCTTTCTAGGACACCACATTTGTTTGGCTTTCCTCTTACTTTGTTGGCTGCTCCTTCACAATCTCCTTGGCTGGTTCTTCTTCGTCTTCTCTACTGCTTACCATTGGAGCACTCAGAACTTAGTCTTTGGTCCTCTTGCTTTTTTGAAAAATCCGATCGCATGATTTTAAATACCATCTCTACATTAACAACTACCAGATATATAGAGAGCTTAACTCCAGGCTCACACACCAACTGCCCACTCAGTATCCTCACTTGGAAATCTAATGAGTATCTCAAACCTAACGTGCAAATTTAGTATGTGCTCTTCATCCCTCTTCAAATCTGCTCTTCCTGAAGTCTTCCCTATCTCAGTCAGTGGCAACTCCATTTTTCTGATTGCTCTTTCTCTCATATCCCGTATCCAATCTATGAACAAAGTCTTTGGCCATAATTTCAACATACCTAGAATTTAGTTTCTTGACTGGATTCTGTTAGCTTGACTTCTTCCCGCTGGAGGATTCTCTCCTCCTTAATTCCCCTCCTGCCCTCCTTCAGTCTATTCTCAGCGTAGCTGTCTGAGTTACCTAAATGAGATCACATCACTTCTGCTCAAAACCTTCCAACAGATTTCCATCTCAGTCAGATTTTTTAAAAGTCAGTCTTTGTAATAGTGTGTAAGTAGGATGATCATATGTCCCAGTTTTCCCAGGACAGTCACAGTTTCTATCTATTGGCCTAGTGTAATTATTACTAACACTCCAACCTTTCATTCTAATGTCCCAATTTGGATAATAAATTATATATGGTCACCCAACTTACAGGGTCCTACTCTATGTGCCTCCACCCTTTAGCTCTCTGACTTTGTCTCCTCTTACTCTCTCCATTGCTTTCTTCATTTGGGCTACCCAGGCTTTGCTATTCTTTGAACATACTAGACATGCTTCTGCATGTTCCCTCTTCCAGGGAATACTCTTCCCACGTATCTGCATGTCTTGTTCCCTTACTTCTTTTGTCTTTGCTCAAATGTCCCCTGCTTAATAAAGCCTTACCTGACCACCCTATTTTAAATTGCGTCCTGTTGTCTCTCTGTCCTAACCTCACCTGTCCTTGCTTCATTTTTCTCCATAGTTCCTATCACACTCTGACATCCTAACTAATTTACTTCTTCATTTTGTTTGTTGTCCTCCTTCCTCATGGGGCTTACATTCCATGAGGAGCACTTTTGTATCCCCAGCAGTTAGAACAGTGCTTGGCACATAGTAGTGCTCAATAAATATTTGCTGAAAAAAATGCATGAATGTATTATTATTATTATTATAGTTAAATGGGCAAAAGTAATTGTGAGTCTTCAAATAAGAAAACCTTGGCCAATAAACATACTAAAAAAAGTGTTCTGCATCCCAAGTAATCAAAAGAATACTAATTGAAGTGACAATGTGGTGTCATTTTCCAACTAACACGTTAGCAAAGATTACAAAATAACAGTATTCAATATTGATGAGAGTATGATGAGATGCACCCTTATATTCTTCTGGTGAGAATGTAAATTGGTTTGTTTTTTCTGGAAAACAGTTTGGCAGTGTTTCCAGAGTCTGAAAATGCTTGGATTTTTTTTTTTTTTTTTGATGTATTAACTCCACAACTAGGAAATAATCAGTTATATGAAATAATTATGCACATAGATGTTCATCACAGCATTATTTCCAGTCTTAAAACACTAAATATGAGCTAACAAAGGAGGTGAAAGACTTCTGCACTGAAAATACAAAACATTGCTAAAAGAAATCAAAGAAGATACTAACAAATGGAAAGACATTCCATGCTCATGGATTGGAAGACAAATATCCATAAAATGTCCATACTAACCAAAGTGATCTACAGATTCAACACAATCCCTATCAAAATCCCAATGACATTTTTGCAGAACTAGGAAAAAAATCACCCTAAAATTCATATGGAATCTCAAGGGACCCCAAATAATCAAAACAATCTTGAAAAAAAAGAACAGAGTTGAAGTTCTCATACTTCCTAGTTTCAAAAAATACTACAAAGCAACATAATCAAGAAAGCATGGTACTGGCACAAAGACCGATATACAGACCAATGGAACAAAATAGAGAGCCCAGAAATAAACCCTTACGTATATGGTCAAATGATTTTCCACAAGAGTGCTAAGACTACACACTGGGGAAAGGACAGTCTCTTCAACAAATGGTTTTGTTAAAACTGAATATTCACATGCAAAAGAATGAAGCTGGACCTATACCTTACACCATACACAAAAATTAACTCAAAATAGATTAAAGACCTAAATGTAAGACCCAAAACCATAAAACTCCGAGAAGAAAAGCTTCAGGACATTGAATTTGACAATGATTTCTTAGATATGACACCAAAAGCATTGGCAACAAAAGCAAAAACAGACAAATGGGACTACATCAAACAAAAATTTCTGAGTGACAGAGGGAAAAAACAGAGTGAAAAGGTAATCTATGGAATGAGAGAAAATATTTGCAAGTCATATATCTGATAAAGGGTTAATATCCAGAATGCAAAAGGAACTTCTACAACTCAACAACAAAAAACAAATAACCAAATGGACAAAGGATTTGAATGGACATTTCTCCAAAGAAGATATACAAATGGCCAGCAGGCATATGAAATGATGCTCAACATCACTAATCATTAGGGAAATGCAAATCAAAACCACAATGAGATACCACCTCACACCCATTAAGATGGCTACTATCAAAAGAACAGAAAACAATGGTTGGCCAAGATGTGGAGAAATTGAAATCCTTGTGCACTACTGGTGGGAATGTAAAATGGTGCAGCCACTCTGGAAAACAGCATGGAGGTTCCTCAAAAAATTTAAAATATAATTACCATATGATCCAGCAATCCCACATCTGGGTATATATCCAAAATAATTCAAAGCAGCATCTCAAAAAGCTATTTGCACACCCATGTTCATCACAGCGTTATTCACAATAGCCAAAGCTGGAAGCAACCCGTGTCCATCAACAGATGAATGGATAAAGAAAATTTGGTGTATACATACAACGGAATATTATTCAGCCTTAAAAAAAAAAAAAGGAAACCCTGCCGTATGCTATAACATGGATGAACCTCAAGGACATCATGCTAAGCGAAATAAGCCAGACACAAAAGGACAAATACTGTATGATTCCATTCATATGAAGTATCTAAAACTGTCAGAATTGCCGAGCTGCTGCCGTGGCCATGACCCACGGTAACCAGCGCAAGCTTGCCCGCCAGAAGAATATGAAAAAGCAGAGCTACTCAGTTAAGGGAAAGCGCCGAGATGATGGGCTTTCTGCAGCCGCAGGCAATCAGAGGGACTCAGAGATCAGGCAGCAGAAGCAGAAAAAGGCAAACGATAAGGAGGAACCCAAGTAGCTTTGTGGCTTCATGTCCAACCCTCTTGCCCTTCACCTGTGTGCCTGGAGCACCCACCATGCTCGCATTTTCTCCTGTAGTGCTCACAAGTCCCAGCACTGATGGTGTTCCCTTTGCCCTGAGTCTGCAGCGGGTCCCTTTTGTGCTTCCTTCCCCTCAGGTAGCCTCTCTCCCCCTGGGCCACTCCTGGGGGTGAGGGGTTACCCCTTCCCAGTGTTTTTATTCCTGTGGGGCTCACCCCAAAGTATTAAAAGTAGCTTTGTAATTCAATAAATAAATAAATAAAAATTGTCAGAATCATAGAAACAGAAAGTAGACAGATGATTACCAAAGGTGGGGGGGTGGAGGGGAGAGGAGGGAGAATTAGTGTCTGGTGGATTTCAGTTTTGCAAGATGAAAAAGTTCTTGAGAGGCCAGCCTGGTGGTAGTGAATAAGTTTTCGTGCTCTGCTTCTGTGGCCCGGGGTTCTCAGATTCGGATCCCAGCTGCGGACCTTCCCACCGATTATCAAGCCATGCTGTGTCAGGCGTCCCACATATAAAGTAGAGGAAGATGGGCACAGCTGTTAGCCCAGGGTCAATCTTCCTCAGCAAAAAGAGGAGGATTGGCAACAGATGTTAGCTCAGGGCTAATCTTCCTCATCAGAAAAAAACTTCTAGAGATCTGTGCACAACAATGTAAATATACTTATTACTACTGAACTGTACACTTAAAAATGGTTAAGATGGCAAAATTTAATGTTATGTGTTTTTTTACCACAATTTAAAAAACCTAAGTATGGAAATAGTTAAACAAATAATGGTGTGTCTTTATGAAAGAATATGATTTAGCCCTTAAAAACAGTGTTTAAGAACAGTTTTTAATGACATGATAAAATGCTTGTGATATAATGCAAATATTAAAAAAGAGTATACAGGGGCCGCCCGGTGGCGCAGCGGTTTAGTCCGCGCTTGGCAGCCCGGGGTTCGCGGGTTCAGATCCTGGGCGCCCGCCGACGCACTGCCTGTTAGCCATGCCGTGGCGGCGTCCCATATAAAGTAGAGGAAGATGGGCACGGATGTTAGCCCAGGGCCAGTCTTCCCCAGCAAAAAGGGGAGGATTGGAACAGATGTTAGCTCAGGGCTGGTCTTCCCCACACACACAAAAAAGAGTATACAACATTATTAACCAAATAATGAATGCATGCCTCAATAAACTATGTTTAAAAGGCATGGAAAAAAAACTAGAAGGAAATATCTCAAGGTATTAACAGTACGTACATGTTGACACAAAATAACCAATAACCATTCTATAGATAAGATCAATAAGGTGAATTTACATGAGCCAGAGTGAGGATGGTAACCCAGGAAGGCCTTAGAAAGCATTCTGGAGAAGCATGGTTTTCAGTACAGTTTTATATCTTTTTATAACAAAGAACATACATTAAACACACCCAGGATACATTTTCATCAAAATTTCAAAAGGAATTCAGTTGCAAATTAGCAGGTCAACATGACCTTGATGTCAGGAAAGGGACTAATCCAGGCATTACCAATAGGGTGTTACCAATGGGGCATAGGAGGGGAAGTACACATTCTTATCTTAAGAGAGTGCATTCCTTACTTTAACGGTTAAGCAGATGTACAATGTATGTTTTGATAGGCCATAAATTAGGCTTTTTAGTTTGAGCTGAATCAGTTTTGAACCCGAATAGTTACCCCATATACCCCAATACGTGAGAATCTCTTGTCACATGTTTAGATAGAGGATTGTTGATGACTTCTGTCTTAGTTTTTTTCTGTAGTTTTTCATACTTTATAAATGTTTCACAAGTAACATATGTTACTTTTATAATCATAAAGAAGCTAAAAAATAAAAACTTTTAGTGAGTGTTAACTAAGTGCGAAGTTGTGGGAAGGAAAGATGAAGAACATGAAGAAAGCAAAAGTCTTGCTGTCAGTGGGCTCAGTCTAGCCAGATTATAAACTCCAACCTTTGTGGCCTCAGCAACTAGCCCAGTGACCTGACCTGGGGCTGAGCTCTATGGGGCAGGAACCCAGGTCAAAGCCTTTTCCTCCCATTCAGACCTGGGCATTTTCATAGCTCTCCTCTCTGCTTCAGCAGCAGTCACCTTTACCCTGATTTAGACCAAGCCAAACTTGTTCTGCTGAGGCAAATTACCTTATCACAGAAGTTATATTTAAGAGACGGCTGAATGGGTTGTAAAAAATTATGAGGATTTGAACTATCACCCAATGCCTCTGTGTTGACACAGAAAAGTCTGAAACCTGATTTTGAGAACCTTGAGACCTCTTTCTCCAACACTGCAAATTTAATCCTTGCTGAATACTCTCATCCTAACTCCCCTCTGTGCTCCCTGTCCCTGCATAGCCCACCATGTCACCCTCTGTTGCCTTCCCTGCTACTGTGTCCTCTGAAACCCACATTCCATTGGGGACAAACAACTCTCCTCCTTCAAGTATATCCCTGGTCACTCTCTCCACATCCTCACCTGGACAGAGACCTGCCTTTCCCCTGAGCACTTCACTTCCCTGGTGGTGCTGTCTCTCAGATGGAAGCTGCTCATTTTCCACTTCCTATGAATTTCAGAGCCAGGTAAGACCTCAGCATTTTCCTCATTCCCCATTGCCATTTCCAAACTGTAACTCCTTCACCTTCACATATATAAAATGCCTCCTTCAAGGTTCATGCTGTTTACTTCTGGTTGTTGTTACCAACAGTCTACCCCGTTGCTTATCCACATGTGAGCTCTCTGGAACCCACCCTGAGGTACTGATGACCTTTGTGCTTGGCAGGATGAGTAATCCTACACCTCAGCCTTGTAGCACTGGACCTTTACCTGTACTTCCGTCCCTCCCTGCCAAGAACACACCCTGGACCCCGTTGTTAGTCACAATAACTGCACCTCATTTCAGGACCTTTTGTTTTCCTCACAACCTTTCAGCACTGACCTTGACATTGTCTCCTTCCAGTTTATACCTCATGATCCCCTAATTCACTCATGCCACTACCCTGGTTCTTTAGTTTACTCGTCTTGCAAAATCTAAGCCTGAGATAAGTCAAACCATTTTACTCTTCACTCTCAATCCAAGCTGCTGAATTAAGATACAGGAGAGGAGGGGGATCATTGATTGGCTGGAGGAACATGTGGGTTGGTAGAGTGACAAGTGGGTTGAGGGTCCAGCTGTGATTGGAAATGTAAATATATAGAGATACCAATTCACGTGGCTGTATGATTTTCGCCAGTGTCCCAGGGTAGGAATGAAATGCACAAATTGTTGGATACGGGGCTTTGCAGTACAGGAGATCAGAATGACAAGACAATGGAGGAACTGAGATTGACTGAAACAAAGGACTGTAGTATCTAGATTGAAGAGGAAAGGGAGTAAAAACAGTAAAGACCACTTCTGTTGGTCCTAGTAGGCTATGTCCACCTACCTTCTTTTTCTTTATTTGGAGTGTATAAGAACCTAGCACAGTGTTAAGATCCAGAGTGTTCAAAAGAAGAGACTGCAGGTCAGCCTAACTAAGGTGGCAGAATCAGCACCATCTCTCTTGGACCATTCACCACCACAAAGACATGACTGAGGTGATATGAAACCTAAAGAGAGTGAATGCGGTCAGTTGGTAAGGGCTGAGGGCTAGATTTCATTTTTCAGGATAATGAGAGGTAGCATTAATAATTAAGAGTGTAGGCTTGGAGGCAGATCCACCGGTGTTCTAATTTGGACCTGCTACATACTAACTATAACAACTGGGTAAATTACTTAATTTCTCTTCAGTTTCTCTGTAAAGTGAAGACAATAAAACTATCTCATAGAGCTATTGTGAGGACTAAATGATGTCATGGGCTATTGTTAGTATTATTATTGTAATAATACAATAGCAGAGAAGATTGAAACTTCCCCAGGACTTTCTAATTTCCACCCTAACCTGGCATCTAGCTCAGAAGATTAAGATCATCGATAACATATTATCCAAATTTAGTTCAGTCAAGGCCTCCTGATACTGTTATTGTGCCAGCCGCTCCATTTTTGCCTGCCACACGGAAAGCCAAACACAGACAACGAGATTGCAGCAGAGTTGGATCACAAGACAGCCAAGTGAGGAAATAGGACAGAATGAATCTCAAATCCACTTCCCCCAAAATAGGGACTCAGCGATATTTATGGGGTAGGGGGCAAGGTGGTCTGAAATGATTGAAGGTGAAGAGGGATGAGGTAATTGATGATCTGCACAAGCATAGTCAGGCTTCACGCTTCTTTGTAGGATGCATATTCACAGAATGGCAGTGTCAGCATGCCCTGCGGGTGGAGTTTTAACCTCTTGACGTCAAAAGGTCACTTATCGAACATAAGTCTGCATGGGCCCAGTTGATGGGTTGGTGGTCTCAACCGGCCTGAAGTGGGCAAGGGGTTCCAATTCCTAAAAAAATAGCACAAAAAACCCATTACCATGGTGACCCAGGTCCCAGGGAGATGTTGTCTATAAAAACCTAGTGGGAGTCAGATAGCATATTGCCTGAACAGCACAATTAACAATGACTAAGTTTATCATGCAGACTTAAGTCCTCATCTTCCATTCTGACAAGTTTCTAGGGAAGGCCATCCCCCCCCGCCCCCCTTCTTCCTGGTACAGGGAAGAAGATACCTTTACAAATGGAGATTTCCTTTACAAATGTAAATGTTTCTTACAAAGGGTAACCAGAACTAAGAATGGGCATAGCAAGGACCCTCCCAGATACCCGATACCCAGAGATGTCTACAGTGATGGCCTGTACTGGGGGCAGGCCTCCCATCCCAAACTCTTTTGGTCAGTTAGTGGGGGTTGCGGTCGAAGTGTCCTTCAGGCAGAGACACACTTTGAGGTGGCCAATTCTGATCTCCCCTAGTTATAGCTGCTTAATCATCAATGGCTAACTGTTTGCCAGTTTCAATATCTTCCTGTGGAATCTTGCTCCAATATGACTGTATCCCATAAGGAGAACTATGTGTTTCTATGTATTTTCTCTCTTGGGTGATCTCGTACAGACCTGTAGCTTTAAATACCATCCATATGTGGACAACTCTCTGATTTATATCTCATTCTGACCTTTCCTCTGAACTTGAAACTCATATATCCAGCTGTCTCCAAACTTATATTTAAATATCTTTAAAATATTAATATATTTAAGTATAAGTATTTTTATATTTAAAATAATATTCTTATACAGGCAAAAAAAAGAAAGAGATAAATTGGACTACATCAAAACTTAAAATTTCTGTGCATAAAAGGACACAATCAACAGAGTAAAAAGGCAACCAATGGAATGTGAGAAAATATTTGGAAATTATTTATCTGATGAGAGGTTAATATCCAGAAAATATAAAGAACTCCTACAACTCAACAGCAACAAAAAACAAACAACCTAATTTAAAAATAGACAAAGGACTTGAATAGACATTTCTCCAAAGAAAACATACAAATGGCCAATAAGCACATGAAATGATGCTCAACATCACTAATCATCAGGGAAATACAAATCAAAACCACAAGTGAGATATCACCTCACACCCATTAGGATCACTAGAATAAAAAAAAGAAAAGATGCAGAGAAATTGGAACCCTTGTGCAGTGTTGATGGGAATGTAAATTGGTGCAGTCCTTACGGGAAACAGTATCGTGGTTCCTCAAAAAATTAAAAATAGAATTACCATATGATCCAGCAATTCCACTTCTGGGTGTGTACCCAAGAGAACTGAAAGCAGGGACTTGAAGAGATATTTATACAAGTTCATAGCAACATTGTTCACAATAGCCAAAAGATGGAAGTAACCCAAGTGTCCATTGACAGATGAATGGAAAAACAAACTGTAGTATATACTGATGATGCAAATAAACAATAAGCAATCCATAGATTAGAAAAATAAGGTGAGATTTATCTGAGCCAAGCTCAGGACTAGCCTGAAAGTGCAATCTCTGCCAGGAAGAAAGCACTCCAGAGAAGTGTGCTTCACAGCATGTTCAGAACAAAGAACATACATCAAGCATGACAGGAATACAATTTTCTTTTCCTCAAAGTCACAAGGAGATGTTTTGCTGCAGTTTAGCATGTTCACAGCAGGTACTTGACCCTGGTTTTCTGGGAAGAAAAGCTTACCTTCAAAAAGCACTGGCATTGGCGTCAGAGAAAGGGAGACATCCATCCCTATCTTCTTTTTTTTTTTTGTGGGGAAGACCAGCCCTGAGTTAACATCCATCGCCAATCCTCCCCTTTTTGCTGAGGAGGACTGGCCCTGGGCTAACATCCATGCCCATCTTCCTCCACTTTATATGGGACACCGCCAC
Source organism: Tapirus indicus (assembly GCA_031878705.1). Taxonomy (NCBI): domain Eukaryota; kingdom Metazoa; phylum Chordata; class Mammalia; order Perissodactyla; family Tapiridae; genus Tapirus; species Tapirus indicus. The sequence continues at coordinate 49,473,391 of CM062925.1, forward strand.
AGCATGACTGACAGGCAGATGCGTCGGCGGGCACCCAGGATCCGAACTCGCGAACCCCAGGCTGCCAAGCACGAACTAAACTGCTGCGCCACCGGGCGGCCCCCCATCCCTATCTTTAAAGAGTACATTCTTTGCTTTGGGATAATGTTTGAAGCAGAGGTATAATGCGTGTTTGGTGGGCCATAAGTCAGACCGCTCCGGGAAAAACAAATTTTAAGCCAAATCAGATTTAAACCAGAATGGCTTCTCCATATACCTCAATATGTGAAAAATTATTATTCTTCTTATTATTTTCATCAATATATACAGTGGAATATTACTCAGCCTTAAAAAGGAAGAAAATCCTGACACATGCTATAGCACAGATGAACCTTGAGGACTTGATGGTTAGTGAAATAAGCCAGTCACAAAAGGACAAATACTGTATGATTCCAGTCATATGAGGAACCTAGAGTGGTCAAATTCATAGAGAAAGAAAGTAGAAGGGTAGTTGCTAGGGGCTGGGAGGAGGAGGGAATGGGAAGTTATTGTTTAATGTGTACAGAGTTTCAGTTTTGGGAGATGAAAAGAGTTCTAGAGATGGATGGTGGTACTGGTTGCACAACAATGAGAATGTACTTAATGCCACTGAACCGTACACTTAAACAATGGTTAAGATGATAAAGTTTAAGTATATTTTACCAGAATAAAATTTTTTTAAGGTAAGACTCTTAATTTCCCAAACTCTCACCCCACCCAGTTTCCTCATTCCAAAAACTGGCACCAAGTTGCTTAGGCCAAAAATCCAGGAGTCATCCTTAATTTCCTTCCCTCATGCCCATATCCAATAGGAAGTCATAATAGCTTTTGCTTCTGTTGGGGCCCAGGGCAGGCCACCCCCAAATATCCTACAATAGCATACTGATTACTTTAAATTAAAGTTACTTGAGAAGCAAAGAAAGCATTCTGACCCTCCTGTCTCTGTTCCCCAGGAAAACAGGAAATAAATCTCCCATGTGAAATATGCTCTCCCTGCATCCTTATCACCAGGGCTAGGGGATTCAGAGCAGCTGCCTGCATAAACAAACCTTGCTAATTTACTACCTCAAGGCTAAACTCTGCTTAAATTCCTCACTATGAACCTCAAATTTTATAGTTTCTTTGTCCTGTCAGTCCTCACAAATCTATGTTTCTTTGTGTAAAAGATACATACACTCCCTGCTTTGTTGCCTCTCTGAGCATCGTTTCTCTATGATCTCCAATATGTACATATTAAACTGGGTTTTTCTCCTATTAATCTTATGTGTATTTTATTATTAGTGCAGCCATAAGAACACAAGAAGAGTAGAAAGAGGATTTCTCTGCCCAGCACTTCCAAAATATATTCTGAATTCATCCATTCCATTTATCTCTTCCACAGATACTAGTCTACTTTAGGCCATCATATGCTCTTGCCTGTGATGCCGCAAAAGCTTCTGAACCAGTTGGCCTATTTTCGTTCTTCTCCTCTACAGTCAATTCTCTACAGAGTAGCCGGAGTGATCTTTTTTATGATAGAACTCACACGTTATCCTTTCACTGCTTAAAAATACTGATAGGTTCTTATTGCACCTAGAATAAAATTCAAACTCCTTGCCACTGTCTACAAGCCTCTGGATGATCTGGTTTCCATATGTAAACTGGCCTCCTGACAACATTTCAGACTCTATGTCCCACCGCTATCCTCTTTGATCACTATGTTCCAGTCATGCTGGTCTTCCCTGTGTTGCTCAAATATGCCAAGCACATGCCCTTACCTCACATACTTTGCACTTGTTGCTCCTCTGCTTGGTACACTCCCTTCTCAGATCTTCACATGACAGGTTCCTTCTCATTCCTTGCATTTCAGCTCAGATATCACCTTCTCAGAAAAGTATTCACTCACCATTCAGTCTAAAGTAGCCACTCAGTGACTGTCACTCTTTATACCCTCATCTTCTTTTATTTCTTCTTGGCACTTACTACTACTTGAAATTCATATTTATTTTCGCAAGGCTATGGTCAGCTTTACCATCCCCCAACTGAAATGTGAGCTCCGGGGAGAACAGGTATCTCATTTCTTTCCTCAATTTCCAGAACCCAGAACAGTTTGGGGCATACAACGGCCTTTTCAAATATTGGTTGAATGAATGAAGAAATAACACTAATGACCCAATTTTCCTTCTATGTCTCACACACACACACACACACACACACACACACACACACACACACACATACACACACATATAAGCTTTTGGGAAAACTTGTATTTCTAACATTAGCCACCACCAATGTCTTTTCCATCTATTCTAGAATGTGATAACTAGTCTTTAAAAGCAAGCAGAGTATTTCACATCTCATTTTATGTAGGTCTACCCTGAAGGGAATAAGTTTACTGCCACTCAAGTTTGTGGCAGTGCATAATTATTTATATGAAATTTTAACTCTTGTGTATCTCTTGAAGCCAAACTGTGGGTTTTCACATTAGAAATTAGTCATTCAAAGAAAAATTCTGGAAATCTAAGTCCTTAAAAAATTCTTCAAAGGATTTGATTATATAATTTTTCTAGTCTGCAGAATGTTTCAAGCCCTGTTCTCGTCAGGGTTAGTTACCTATCTGTCCAGGCCAAAATAGACCAGGGTTAAAACGCAGGATCATAAAACAGTACAAATGTGATTTCTCTGGCCCTTCTATTTGTGCAACCCCAATCTCCTTCAAAGTTAAAACCCCAACCACAGTTGGGCTCATGAATATAGACTTCTCTGTCAGTTTTTTTGAGATGTGTCTGCAGTGGACACCTGGCGAACAGGATAAAAGTGCTGCATACCCACTGACAACTGAAGTCCTGCTATGCCAAGCTCAGCTGCAGCTGCTCTACTGTGCCCAAAATGCTGATATATGCATGAGTGACAGCATGCCACTTGGGATGTTGTCTGATGAGGTGGATAGACTTCCGTTCCTCCACTCTTGCATCATACTCTGATGTTCTGAGGCTAAGGCAAATGTTGTCTCACAGAGATCTTGGCAACAATAGCTATTTCAGATTTTACTTAAGGTGCCTTTCCATAAAATCCATACACAGTCTGTGGGAATCAACAACAGAAGCTAAACAGACCTCTGAATCATCCTCCACTCTGACCCTGAAGCTATCATATAGGGCTAAGCCTGGACTCTCTTCTCTCTTTTCCCAAAGGAGGAGTTCCTTCTTTGGAGATTTCCCCTTCCTCATGCAAGGAAGTGCTAACTGCTCCAGTCCACATAACCTATAAACATGTCCAAATCTATGGAGAACATAGTTCTTCAGGTGCTTCCTTCACATCAATAATCAAAATAAAACCAATAATTATAGCTAATATTTATTTTAGACTTAATGTGTGCTAGGCACTGAGCTAAGCATGACCATCTGGGAAACTGAGGCTTGGAAAGTTTTAAAAACTTGCCCAAGCTCACAAGCTAGGACTTGAAGGATTCAGCAGTTGAATACCAGTCTTTCTACAATAACCAGAGGCTATGCTCTTAACCAAGACACTATACTATCTCTTAGCATGGAAGTAATTATAAAGTTTATGTGTAAAATTCTATTCTGTTGAGGTAAAATAAATCAAGGAGTTATAGATGTTTATTCTTCTATATTTTAATTCAACATATTGTTTAATAACCTGTGCATTAGTTATTTATTGCTGTATAACAAATTACTCCAAAATTTAGCAGCTTAAAACAACAAACATTTATTCTCTCACCATTTCTGAGGGTCAGGAATCTGGGAACCACTCAGCTGAGTGGTTCTGGCTCCAGGTCTCTCAAGAGGTTGCAGTCAAGCTGTTGGCTGGGGCTGCAGTCATCTAAACACTCAATTGATGCTAAGTTGCTGCTAACAAGTTCACTCACGTTGATACTGGCTCAAGACAAGGTTGACATAAGGGAAGCCATATTGTAGAAAAGAAACCCTATTGTAACTTTGAATGACCTTTGATTAACTAGCCCAGACAGGCTCTGTGGGTTTTATGGCCCCTCCCACCTGCTATAAGTTGTTAACTTTGTTCTTTTGAGTTCCTTAGGAATGTGATGACCCTCGGGCAGAAAGTCTATGCTGATAGTCATCACCAATGGCGACCAAAAGATCAGGGTGTAGAGCATTGCTCCAGTCTCATGCATATTAAACAAAAGACTATCAGGAACTAAGACCAGAGGCATGCCCCCACCTGGAGACCAGCTGCCTCCCCTACTTGGAGATCAGCCCCCTATATAACTGGCCCATAGTCTTTGTTCTGTAAGATGGTTCTTTTGGACAAGAGTCAGCCATCTTCCCTTTTGCTAGCAAGCTATAATAAAAAGTCTTTTCTCTCCTACCACCTTGCCTCTTGACTATTGGCATGTCTTGCTGCGGGCAGACAAACCCCCTTTTTGGGGATAACAACATGATGGTCAGAGGGCCTCAGTTTCTCACTGGCTATTGGCAGGAGTCTTCATTCCTTGCCACCTGGGCCTGTCAAAGGGCTGCTTATAACATGGCTGCTTGCTTCTCCCAAAGAGAGAGAGGGAGAATATCCAAGATGGAAATCCTTTAAAATGTAATTGTCACTGACTAGGTGCCCCGAGGAACTCAAGGATGGGTTTGGAAGCATTTAACTTTTTCCAAATTTTTTTTCCCCGTTTTGTTAAGGGGATGCAACCACCAACCACCCTGAACCAGAGCAAGCCTCACCGCAAGAGCTACGCCCATGACCTTTGCCTTATATCTAATGCTAAGATCTCTCCAGGAGGAGCTTAGGCCTCATCACCACAACCTGCAGTGTCTGTGGAAGCATGTTTTCCAACTGAGCATGTGCAAGCAAATATGCACCTCTCTCTTTTGAATATGCATTCCCCAATCAAAATAAAATTCCTGCTTCCCTTTGTTTGAGGACACCATGACTTTGGAAATAATTCCTCATGGTCTCCTATTTGCTGCAAATACACTCTACTTTGTGAAACAACTTCCACTGGCGTAGAGTCCTATTTAACTCACCAGGAGGTGAACCCACTTGGTAACATAATCACTGAGGTGATGAAACATCACTTCTGCTATATGCCATTGGTCACATAGACCAATCTCAGTGCAAAGTGAGAGGGGACTGCACAAGGATATGAATACCAGAGGTGGAGATCATTGGGTGCTATCCTGGAGACCAGCTACCACATCTGCTAGCATTTTAATCCATTTAACCTAGGATTCTAACCCTGAATCTGCTGCCATATAAATCAGTTTTATTTTCTCTTATTTATAAAATAGGAACATCCTGATTCAGAATCTTGAGGGTTAAAGGGCCTCAGGTAACTGATTCTCCCAGATCCTGAGTTCAAGCTCTGCTCTAAAAGGTGAAATGTAAATAATAATATCATTCAGATAGTAATCATAGCCTCACCTAGAACTGGAAGACACTGCCCCAGGTTGCCCTCTGCTTTGTGCACATGCACAAGGCATCTATGACAAATGGTTTGTTTTCTTCTTAAGGCCTACAACTTCTTTGGTAGCCTATTTAAACCCTTTCAGGAGTATTCTCTGATGCCCAACTGACTTTTCTTAAAATAAGACTTTTTCACCTTGTTTGGTCTGGACGCAGGTCAGCATTCTTCTCATAGACGCTTTTATTTATTTTGAAATAGTAAAACAATTTTGAGAATCAATACAGAAAACAAGTTTATTTTCAAGAAGCTTGGTTTTCCTTTTCAGTTAGTTCCAGAAAAGGACTGTTACTTGAAATAAGATCTTAGAAAGGATTAAGTACATTTCTGAAGGCATAACCAGCCATCTTCAGGAGGCAGGAATATTGAACAGTAAGTTTAAACAAAATGACTAACAAGTGGCTGACTCTGGGGCATAGTTCACTGCCTTCCACTTCGGCAGTGGACTTGGATTCTGGGCGTGGTCGACCCACATATAAAGTAGAGGAAGACTGGCACAGATGCTAGCTCAGGGCTAATCTTCCTCAGCCAAAAAAAAAAAAAATCAATACCTGTGTTAACATCTTTATCCTAATTTTTTTTAAATTTACTATCCTTTATGGAAATGTTTATATTTCCATGTGTAAAACATGCTGGCAAGGTTAGCTTCCCCTTCTCTATTTTTATTTTCAATTTAGAATATAATCACTGTTAAATAGTGTTTATCCAACAGATTACATTTTAAAATGTACATTTAGTTCTCTGTCACTAAGCCACTATTATTATAAAAAGGAATATGCAATGTTAAATTTAGCAGCCCTAACTCTTAAAGGCCTTAGAACAGTGTTGTCCAACAACATAGCCACCAGCTACATGTGGCTACTGTGTGCTCAAAGTGTGGCTAATCTGAAATGAAATGTGATATAAAATATACACTGGATTCTTAAGAGTTAGTACAAAAATTAAAAGAATGTAGGATCAATGATTTTTTATATAAGGATGTAAAATATCTCAATAATTTCTATATTGATTACATGATGAAATGATAATGATTTGGACATACTGGATTAAATAAGTGAAGGGGAGGAAAAGGATCCCCTACCCACTCTGGGTCCTTTCTGGCTGGGCTACAAATTAAATTAACATGAGACCGAATAGCAGGAGAAAATCAAACAAAGCTTTGTAACATGTATACATGGGAGAGACTAGGGAAACTGAGTTTCTCTCAACAAAATGGTGAAGATTTTCCTCTTAAATAGACAAAGGAGGATATTGGGGGTGTCAGCTATGGAGGATTAACAGAAAAGCACAGTAAGGTTATTATGCAGATTTAAGGCCTCGCCTTCCGCATTGACAAGTTTCTAGAGATGAGGTCATCCATATCCCTCTTCCCTGTACAGCGAAGGAGATACCTTTGCAAACAGAGATTTCCCCTACAAATGTAAATGTTTGGTGAATAGGACTTTGATAAGAATGGGGGTAGCTAAGACTCTCCCAGTCTATTGATACCCAGAGTTATCCAAGGTGATGGCCCATCCCGATGACTGGCCAAAATCCCAAATCCCTTTAGACAGTTAGTTGGGGGGAAGGTCAAAGCCTCCTTCAGTGAAAATAATCAAGGTAAAGAGACATGTTTTGAGGTGGCCAGTTCCGATTTCCCCCAATCCCACCTTTGAAACTAAGAAGTTTCACAGTACTTTTGAACCTTAAAGAAGTTTCATAGTCCAGAAGCTGAGTTGGTAGATTGTTCCATCTCATTGAACACATTTCTTAGTCCTGATAATAAATCAGTCCAGTTAAGTTCATTTTAGAAGGCGGTGGTGCAGGTGGTCTTCCACACTTAAGCCTATATTGTGGAAGCAAGCTGTCAGCTTTCAATAAGAAGCATTTCTTTGGAAACAAAAGAAAAATAGGGTTAATGGAGCAAAGTATAAACCAGTTTCTAAGTTCAGAGGACAGCCAGTTTAGAAGATTTCTAGATGTCAGCATCGAAGCATCTTTTGCAGCTTAAAATGTCTCTGATGATGTCACCAACAGGCATGCTATCATGGTGATCTCAAGTTTATATCAAGTCATCCAGCTTCAGTTTGCAGGGCTTCAGGAAAAAGTGCAGGTTCCATTCTCAATGATTCCAAACAAAAATGGTGGGAAAATTGAAACTGTCAGTTCAGAGATTTGTAGCCAGATACTTCAGGAGGCTAGAAGAATTCAGGATCCAGTCCAGTTTATAGGTAGAAAACAAACAAACAAAAAACCCCTCAAAGACAATTAACAGAACTAGGATCTAATATCCACAAATGTGTACTACAGTTTCCACTGAAATAATTTTTCTCTCTAAAATCACCCAAATTTTTACCAAACATAGCCAAATTAAGACTAACTAGTTTGTAAAATAAGTCTAGTTTCAATAAATTTGGCCCAATTATTTACATAAGTACAGCAAGAATAGCAATTGATCATACAGACTCTTTTAAATCTGCTTTGCTGGAACTTTTTATATGGAATCTCAGATTGAACTTCAAAGGCCTCTTAAGGCCAGGAAAGCCAAGCCAAGGATTTTGTCATCAGACTTTGCCTGCAATACCTACAGATTTGAGTGACTTCCTCTCTTCTTAAGGTCCCCCAAAATATTGAGGTTCCTTGCACCTGCCAGATGAGTGACATTCCTTACTTATCCAGTAAGTGTTGCTTGGAATGCTGTACAGAAGGTACCAGGCCAATATTTTCACATGGTTTTATTCCAGAAAGTCCAATCTTTGTCTCTCAAAGGCTGTCTTGTCATATCTGAGTTTGTATGCTTTTCTCAAATATGATATTCCAGTTAAAGCCTTGGTGACCAATGTTTCCAATTGTGTCCTGTTATAAGGAGAACAGATTCCTATTGAATTTATGCAAATAATTATATTGCCATGAAAACAATACTCACTCACTAAGAGTTTCCAAATCCTGGAGGAATCAGGTAGAGAGAAAAAGATAAATGTTTCAATTATACTTACAAAGGTATAATTTACCAAATAGCTATAGGTCATAGTTAACTTAGGAGAAAAGAGAAAAAGTTTTCCTTAAGTCCAAAAAAAAAAAAAAAAAGACATTAAAAAAATCAGCAATATTTCAAATAAAAATTATAATCATCCTCATCAGTTCATCCAGTTCACTGTAATTGATCCTTGATCTTAATCTTATTAGCAGTTTCATAAAATCATCAGTTTCTCTGTTAGAGTTCTCTAACTTCTTATCCAGTTCAGTTTTATAATCTGAAAGTTTATCAGAAACCTGTATGCTAGAGTAAGTGCCAGAGTCCTTTCCATGAATCTCTTGAAGATGAAACATATTTGCAAAAGCATCAGAGGAAAACAGCAATTACCTGCACATGACAAAAGACTCAAAAAGGGCAACTGACAAAGAAACTTGGCTATTTCTGTGACATACAACATTCAAGATAATAACTAGAATTATGGCTGATAACCAGGACAGATCAGAATTCTAGGAATGTTATATAATTTTTTAAAAACATTTATATCAATAATATTCACCAACACAGTATCATAGGTCCCCGTGAAACAATGCTTAGCTATCCATTTAACCAAAGTAAGACTCACTCAAAAGTAAAGAAATCCTTTTATAATTTCTCTACCAAAAGCAGAACAAAGTTCAAGAAAATTATCCTTCAAAAGAGAACCGAATTCTAATTTTGTGCCAGTTTACTCTTTGATGTTAAAACTTACTTAACTGGATTCATTTTAATCTTAGCCATCTTGACAATATACAAAACTTTTTTTTCAGAATTCCTCTTTCATAAACCTTCTATAATCTTAGTATTACATTTAGAATTTGTCCCATACCTTTCTTTCTTTTTTTTCCTCCTAGTACTTTGGGACAAATTTGTCTTTCTTAACCAACCAAACAAAAATATTTCCATTCTTTAGGTCTTCTTTACTGAAAACATGTGTTACTTTCCTTGAATACAAAGATGTTTCTCATTAATTTTTAGTAACTTTAATCATTTATTAGAATTTTAACCCTTAGAGACTTTAGTGAAAACTAAAAAGTAAGCAATTATAAACTGTCTTTTACATCAGCATTCTGCAGCTTGACAAATTTATAAACACCTTTATAATTTCTAAAAACATGTTACTTCCTAGTACAATCTTTTAATAAAACACAAGACTTGTTTACCAATAGACCCAAAACACCTTCTAGTTTTTCTGTAGTAAGAAGCCAAAAGTAGATAAACTATATTTACTAATTAATGTAATATCTTATCTTATTTGAAAATGATCTAAATACTCAATGAATTTTTATCATTTAAATTAATTTAACCTAGCAAACTTCAAAGTTTCAAGTTACCAATGAAATTTTAGAAGTACACATGTCACAAACTATAATTATTGCTAAAAGTTTATCTATAAACTCTAAATCACTTACATCTAAATCATTGTTCCCAAAAATTATGTTTGGATTACCCAAGAAAACTTCATGAAACATTAGACAAAATTAGCTATCATTTAAAGCCATTATTTTTAACTAGTTTTGTAATAGAGATAACATCCATTTATTTGACCAATAAATGCAGAATAAAGCCTGTATGCCTGCATTATATCTAATGCTGATAACTGAGGGCATGCCTATTTTAAGTAAACCAACAAACTTAAACCAGCTTTTAGTCACTAAAGATTATTTCATATCATGTTAACTTGAAAGACATCTAAGTACTTACTTTAATCCAATTAAACAGAGATCTTAATTTTGGCTATACCATCTGGAGGTAAAATATCACACATACATAACATACATATAGACACACATAAACACATAGGTAGACACAGACAGACCTTAAATTTTTGTTATGCATCAGATATAATACAAAACTCACTAGTTTCTGCAAAACGTTTGCATTTCAAAGAATGGCTCTTAGGTACCAGAGAAGATGATCCCTAAAATGTAGAAAATCTACATCATAAAGGCACAGAGAAACCACTCACAAAAAACACAAGTTTTTTTCCAAGATGGAGTTCCTGGGGCATATTTGCCTTATCTAACGTCCTTTAGTCCTGCAGAGATTTGTAAAACAAAGATGGTTGCTTCCAGTTCCCCAAAGAACTGGATTACAGTTTAAATGACAATTTAATCCTAAACCAATTTACCTTGGGGGGGGGATTTTTATTATCCTAATATTAACCTCTAGTTTTTATCTCACACAATGTGGGCTCAGGCAACCCTACCGACTTCCCTTTTGTAAGTTTAATTACCACTGTCTTAAGGGCAGATTTATGTGCTGTTTTACAATCAGTCAGGGAAAACGTTCCCTTTTCTCAGTGAGACGCAATGTCTATCCACACAATACAATCTATAACACAATCAGGCAAAATGAGATACAATCACTTCACATAAAAGCCCATAAAAATATCAGTTTTTCTACAAAATTTCATTTGAATTTCATCAACTTATACCTTTAATCATAGTTTTTATTACGACTTTATCAATAGGTCTTTCTTATAATTTTGGACAGGGGAAGCATTCCCAGTCAGGTATTTTAAAACATACTCAGGCAAAGTTGATATAACCTGTTTATATAAAATTAGCTTAAACATTCCAACCTTTATAATCTTATCAACACGTAGACTTTTACATTTTTTTTCTCAATTTAATTGTAACCTGAGTCAGGGTCTTAAGGCTAGTCAATTTTTTTCCCTTTCTTAAATCTGGCCTTTTCATAACTACCAATAAAAACAATTATGATGAGAGCTCTAAAAAAATGTTTTTTCCCCAATTTAGAAGTTTTCCCAATTTAAATGATCCATCATCTGGCCATACTGACAAATAGGATCTTAACAGCGACTCACACCAAGGCCTTCACTATGGACACACAAGGTGTCCCCAAAAGAGATCCAGAGAATTTTATTCCCAAAACTGCCTAAGAAAGATCAAAGGTTGAGACAACAAAGTCCCCTTAGGAAAGCAAATGGGACCCCTATGACAAACCCCTGAGAGCAGACACAGCCGGACAGAGTGTGTCCCAGAACCCCAGCCTCCTCTACTGGCCGCCAAGATGTGTGCCGGTACACGCATTCTCAGGATGGTGGTGACCAGAAGAGTCACAAAGCCAAGCTCTCAAGACATAAAACAAGACAAAAGACCCAGACAACAGGCTTATGGAGATGCCTGTGTCTTATGACAAATGACAAAAAAAGACAGAGACAAGGAGAAATAGTGACTATTTCTGGGAGGAAAAGGATCAATTAACCAATTGAGTACTCAACCAGATCCTAGAGTCACTGAGTCCAAGAAGCTAGCTTCACCAATATTTTCTCCTGCTAATCCAAATTTAGAAAAGATAAAAAAAACTCAATACTCCGGCTTCCACTGGACCCTACAGGCAAGATCTGGGAGGCGGACACGGTAAGAACGCTTACCTCCTGCCAGCTCTTGTCAGGGGTCCAGGATCTCGCAGCTGCAGTAGTTCCAGGAGCCAGGAGCCTTCAGCCGGTGAATTTTTATCCCCTCCAAGTTGCCAAACTGAAGGGAAGGAAAAGGATCCTCCACCCACTCTGAGTCACTATTGGCTGGGCTACAAATTCAATTAAGGAGACTGAAGAGCAGGAGAAAATCAAACAAAGCTTTGTAACACGTACACATGGGACTAGGGAAACAGAGTTTCTTTCTACAAAATGGTGGAGGTTTTCCTCTTAAATAGACAAAGGATATTTGGGGTGTCAGCTATGGGGGATTAACAGAAAAGCAGTTAGGTTATTATGCAGATTTAAGGCCTCCCCTTCCACATTGACAACTTTCTAGAGATGAGGTCATCTGCCCTTCTTCCCTGTACAGAGAAGGAAACACCTTTACAAATGGAGATTTCCCCTACAAATGTAAATATTTGGTAAACAGAACTTTGATAAGAATGGATGCAGCAAAGACCCTCCCAACTCTATCAATACCCAGAGTTATCCAAGCTGATGTCCTGTCCTGGGAACCGGCCTTCCATCCCAAATCTCTTTAGACACTTAAGGGGAAGGTCAAAGCCTCCTTCAGCAAAAATAATCAAGGTAAAGAGACATTTTGAGGCGGCCAGTTCTGATACCCCACATAAGTATATTATTAAAATTAATTTCGCCCATTTCTTTTTTCTTGATTTGTAGGGGTTGCCAGATAAAATACAGGATGCCCAGTTACATTTGAATTTCACATCCTAGCATATATTTTAATACTATAAAACTACTCATTTATCTTAAATTCATATTTTAACTGGGTGTCCTATATTTTTATTTTAAAATAGAAAATTTTAAATTACAAATGTAGCTACTTATTCTATTGGACAGTGAAGCTTTAGAATCACCTAGTTGCTTTTTTTTCTTTACCAAGTCAACTCTTGAGTTAACTGTGCAGAAATAACTAATCTGAGGGAGACATTTAATCCTAGGCTGGGATCGTCAATAATCTTGAAGTTAAATTTTTACATTTGTTTGAACAAGTTAAAGGACAACAAAAGGGCTTGTTAGAGGCCAAAACATGGAAAAGGAACTTGGACCAGAATCAAAAATCATTGCTGTCAGCTTCTTCATTGGGGTAGTTAACGGGTTCCGGTTTCAAAATAAACCCTGCCACTCTTATGAGGATGGGCTTGTCAAGGGCAGCTAACTTGCACTGAGACCATGGGCCAGTCCCTGTCCCCCTGTAGACCTCGGCAAAAAGCGGGGCGGGGGGGGCGGTATTTTTAATACTTGAGCCTGGCTGCCCGCTCGCCCACCCGTCCCCTCCAGTCCCCGAGCTCCACGCTGGGCCAGAGAGCTTGGCCTCAGACGCCCAGGCCACTTCTCTCGCTGCCTTCCTAGGTCGCGCCAGGGCTACCTCGGCTGTAACCTCCGCGCTGGGCCAACCGAGGCCGGGTCCCGAGGAGAACGGCCCGGCAGAAGCCCCGGTTGCTGGCGGCCGCCCGAGAACGCCCGCCCGCCAGCCAGCCAGCCATCACGTGCGGCCCAGCTCCGCCCCGGTCCGCGCCGCACTGCCGGCCGGCGGGGCGGGCCTTGCAGCTCAGGCCCAGATCCCGCCCCGGCCTCGCGCCCTATGTAAGGCCGGTTGCTGGAGCGGCGGGAGGTCACGAGCCTGCTCGATCGGCGGGCGTCCTCCGGTCCTTCCCTCGCTCGGTCACTCGGTGGCTGCCCGCGCGCACGCGCGCACGCCCGCCTCGCCGCGCCCCGCCCCCGCGCGCCGCCGCGTCCTCCGACCCCCGGCCGCGCGCTTCTGTCGGCGGAGGGCGGCATGCGGGACTACGACGAGGTGACCGCCTTCCTGGGCGAGTGGGGGCCCTTCCAGCGCCTGATCTTCTTTCTGCTCAGCGCCAGCATCATCCCCAACGGCTTCAATGGTATGTCAATCGTGTTCCTGGCGGGGACCCCGGAGCACCGCTGCCGGGTCCCGGACACCGCGAACCTGAGCAGCGCGTGGCGCAACCACAGTATCCCGGTGCGGCTGCAGGACGGCCGCGAGGTGCCGCACAGCTGCCGCCGCTACCGGCTCGAGGCGATCGCCAACTTCTCGGCGCTCGGGCTGGAGCCGGGGCGCGACGTGGACCTGGAGCAGCTGGAGCAGGAGAGCTGCCTGGATGGCTGGGAGTTCAGCCAGGACATCTACCTGTCCACCATCGTGACCGAGGTGGGTACCAGTCCCGCGCCAGGATTAGGGACCGGGGCATGAAGAGGACCTTTGCAGCCTTTGAGGTCGGGTGCCAACTCCACCCTGCCCCAAGGAGCTCGCTGGATGTTGTCACTCCCTCTCCCCCAACACACTACATACTGGTGATGGGCATCCTCCAGACAGGTGCCTTGGGAACGCTTTGCAAGGTGACTTCCAGCCAGATCATGCCCCTCACAGCACGGGTGTCAGGCTGGCCACCTATCCTATGGCCACCTTGGAGAGGGAGCCAAGAAGGCCCTAGCGGCCTCTGGTAGATGCTCTAAGGTCCTGAGTGGTCAAAGACTTCCACTAGATGGGGTTGGGAGTGTTGAGGAGCAGAGCAAGAGCTTGGGGCAAGGAGCTGTCATCATTCTATCCTGCAGCCTTTTGACATCTGTTCAGAGAGAGCGGAAACACTTCTCTTCTTTCTTGAATATTTAAAGTTAAAGGAATCATGTGTGTAAAACAGTCTCTTGCTCCTTTCTCCAGTTACTCCTTCTCCACCCACCCATGACAGTCTGGTCATGCCCTATAAGGAATCAGTTACCTTTGCTCATGGTCAGTTGTCAGCCTTTTAGGATTCGTGCATCTGAAGATCTGTTCAGGATGACGTGTTGACCTGGAATGTTTTAGAGTAATCTGAGGCAACGTCGTTGGCCAGATTTAGTTAAAGCATATAACCTTAGTTCATAGGAAGTGGCGGGAAACCTTTCTCATTCCCCAGGCCCTTGTATTTTCCTTTTGGGTGGCTTTGTCTGTCCCCTGGTGACTCCACAGTCATTAGAGCTGGATGTGTGACTTGTTGTTAATGAATGCGTGTGGCTATGCTTTGCATCTTAGACGTTGGCGCTCTGAACTCCCTGGGGTCTCAGCAGAACTGAGCAAGCAGGGCAGTAAAAAGAGAGCCCTCCTTGATAGGCACCAGGGCACTCAGGTTCACCGAGTGTCAGGATCAAATTAGGGAAGATTAGGGAAGGCTTCCTGGAGAAGGAGGCCTCTTGGTGAGTCGGGGGTGTTCAGCTCAGCAAGAATAGTGAGCTGAAGGCGCAGATGCAAAGTTGGAATAGCAAGAATCAACGTAGCAGGAGGCCAGAGTTCACGGGGAGGGGGCTGAAGGGGAGGATGCACAGGTCCAGGTATGGCATCAAACCTTGCTGGAGCCTCAAAGGGGCTTACAGGGGTTCTGGAGGCCCCACATGTGTTGCTTCTGGGTGTTGTCGCCCTTCATGGGAGTCTGAGAGCTTCCCTGAGAGACTCGTGTGTGTGTGTATTCTCTATGTTTGGACATTTGATGTCCCCAGCATCTGTGCCTGCACTCCACATATGTGTACTAGAGTGTGACCTGAGCCCCACTGGGGTTTCTCAGCTAGTGACATCATCCCAGTGTCCTGAGGTGTTGTTACTTGACAAAAGAGGCACTGAATGGAGGTAGGGGACTGTGCTTTGTGGCCCAAGAGTCCATGGAGAATCAGAACTTTTAGTCATCACAAATCCTCAGTCCTAGCTTCACAAGCCAGTCTGTCACCCCCTGGAAGCCAGTGAGAGCTGTGAAAGCAGAGGCTCTCCCTCCTGTTGCAGTCAGAGGCCACAGAGGGGAAGTCATACTCCATGACACAGGAGTCCCTGCAAATTCTGCTTCTGGCTACCCACAGAATGGGGAGGCAGAAAAGTCAAAAGAAGCTCATGGCATCTCTTTGGCTTTTACCTTGAACCGTAGGGTCCCTCGGTTTACTCTGCTCCTCTGTTATTGCTTCACTGCCCCCTTCCTGCCTTCGACTGAGCGTGGTGGTAGCACTGATGAGCTGCCAAAGGCTGGCTGTGCCAGAAGGGTCCTTGAGCTTCACTGCTGCCAGTGTCAGCCTTTCCTTTTTTATAGTTAGCCTATTTATTTAGATGTTTCAGTAGTTTTCTAAGAGCTGCGTGCCCTTTCACCAACTTACAGGTTGTCAGTCTTTGCCTGGGAGGCAAGATTAATACATTACTTAGCCCTTTGTTTTGGGATGCTGGACTGCTCGACTTTAAATTCAAGGTTGCTTATTCCTCTCAGATGAGCAGTCACTGTTGGAAGCTGTTGCATTAACATTCTGATGGCCCCATTTTTCTAAGGCCCATTTTCTTTCAACCCAGACTTGGCCTATTGACTGCTGCAGCTGGTCCTGTGCCTGCTAAATGTCTCCAAGCCTGCCTTCTGCCCCAAATCTTACATAGAGGTGTTTGTAAGTACATTGGTATTGAATTCCTATTCGTGTTTTTCAACAGAAGATGAAAACCTCAGGTCTCCTGTTTGATTTTTTTCTTCGTTGAAGTTAGAGTATGTACATGCAGTACTAAACTTTGTGGTAGATTTACATCTTTGCGTCTCCCTCAAGTCCTGACATGATGCTGGATATAGAGGGGGGTGCTCAGGAAAATTTTTGTTGAATGGTTTAATGAATAATTTAAGAAATCTTCTCTAAAGTTTGAGAACTGAAGAAGAAAAAGACAGTTTAATTCATAGAAGGGAAACTTGGGAGTCATCAAAAAGCATTGACTGGGGGCAGCCCGGTGGCGCAGCGGTTTAGTCCGCGCTTGGCAGCCCGGGGTTTGCGAGTTCGGATCCCGGGCGCCCGCCGACGCACTGCCTGTCAGCCATGCCGTAGCAGCGTCCCATATAAAGTGGAGGAAGATGGGCACAGATGTTAGCCCAGGGCCAGTCTTCCTCAGCAAAAAAGGGGAGGATTGGCAACAGATGTTAGCTCAGGGCTGGTCTTCCCCACAAAAAAAAAAAAAAAAAAAAAAAGCATTGACTGAAATATTTTAAAGGAAATGTAATCCCCCACCCCATGGACTGGGGTTTTTCCCCTATGGAGATCTGCAACAAGGTATTGGGATTGGCAGAAAGAAGGGTTCACTACGAGGCGAAAGAGGTTGTTCTCCCATGTTTCAGGAATACTTGGTGGTCCACGTACTTCTAGGCAGCCCCTTCTTTGGAAACTTGGGTGATTTCTCAGGCTGCCTGGGCCACCTGTATTTTAGTGTCTCCATAGCCCAGCCTGCAGCCAGAAAGTTTCCTTTAGAAATTCCTAGCTCTTCTGACACCCATGAGTTGGGGTCTCTTCAGCTGAGACCTGGCAGTCCTCTGAGTCCCCTTGTTCCCTGCCTGTCTCTGCTTCCCGGAAGCCCCCCTGCCCCAACCCTTGGCAGTTCTGACTCACTCCATGTTGTCCTGGAAGGCTTCTTTGTATCAGCCTTATCTCATGTATAGATAGTCTTGGAAGATAGGAGAGCCCCCACAAGCCCGCCTGAAGGTAAAGCCACATCAACCTGGGAGGTGGGGCCCAGGCTGACTGTGTAATAGAGAGACCAGACAGACCTGGAGCTTGTGCCTCACTGCTATGCCTTTACTGACTTCTCACGCAAGGGAAGCTCAGAACTCATCCTTGCCTTTGCAGCTCATGGCAAGCCAAAGAAGCCACTTGCTGGGTCCCTGAGGGCCCCTGTGCATGCGTAGTCAGAGCAGACCCATCAGGCCATGAGTGGTCAGGTTAAGCCTCTCTCTAGCTAGCTGAGAACCTTGGGTCAAAGTTCTGACAGTTGACACAGGGAAGAGGGTAAGAGAGCAAAGAAAATAGTGTTAATTCTAGAGATTGAAGTTCAGGGTCCATCTAGGCTTTGGGCAGCCAGGCCTGAGGACCAAGCCCACAGGATACTGTGGTGTTGAAGGTTAACAGCCCTTTTATTCATCTATTCACTCGCCCACCTGTGTACCAAACAGCTGCTGAGCCTCTCTTCTGCAGGACACTGCCAGGCATCTTAGAGAATATGGCAACAAATACTTCTTCTCCTCCTTGCCCTGACAGCCTTGGGGCAAGGATCTGCCAGTGACTGCAGCAGGGAACAGGATGAACCATGTGTAGGAATACATGGCATTCGGTAACAAGTTGTGTTTACCAGTGTGTTTGACTGTTGATGCGGTCAGGCTTGGTACATCTCTGGGAAGAGCTTCTGCCCTAAGGGCACAGACCCTATCTCTTTTCCTTTCCAGCCAACTCAAAGGTAAGAACATTTAGTGCCAGGGAACCACATTATCTCTCTACTTCCCATGACTGAGAAGCAGCACCAATTACGTACTGCATACAAGAGACAATTCTCTCTCTCCTTAAAAATTTTTAACAGCTTTATTGAGGTATAAATGACATAAAATAAATTGCACATAGCTAAAGTGTGCAATTTGAAAAGCTTTGATGCGTGTGTGTGTGTGTGTGTGTTTGTGTGTGTTATATATATCCATGAAACCATCACCACCAGAGAGGCACACTTCTGACCAGGAAGCATGGCAAGTCTAGGCTCCTTGCCAGAGTTGTTCCCAGGTTTTTTCAGGTTGCACCTGCTTTCAAAGCTCACCCAGCTGTGGGGCATTACCCCATGCTAGACTCATGACCTGAATCTTAAACCCACACATTTAGTTCTAACATTGATACCTGTTATCGCCAGCCAGTAAGCCCATCCCTCATACCAAGTGGAGGCATCAGTGAGCCTGGTCTGTAGCTGCTTTAGTCATGGCTGGGGAGCCAGGAGCTCAGTATAGGAATACTAGATTCCTTTGTAAACACAAGCCTGGGGTACATAGCCTGGACTCTATGAGCTTCTCATCCCTCTCTTCCTAAGGAGGATTCAGGCCAAGTCCTAGAGCCCACTGCCATCCATTTGGTGGTTGACAGAAAAGTGGATGGGTTGGCTGGGTGGGATCTACTCCATGACTGCCCTTGTGTTCATTTTTTGAGATCTGTTACCTTACCTGACCCTACTCACAGGCCCCTGTGGCCAGTAGGAAGGAAGTGTTAACCCATGTTTGCTTTTGGAGGACCCAGAGGCAAGCCCTGAGAATTGTTAAGAACTGTCAGTGGTGGATAGAGAGCCCAGTTATCCAAGGGAGCTATACACTTTCCCAGAATAAGGACAGGCTGGACCAAGTGGTGGGGGTGAGGCAGCAGGAACCGGAGAGATGCTCTGAGGACTCAAGATGAGTATTACAGTTACCTTATCTCCTGCAGAGCATACTCTGACCTGGTTTCAAGTAGCACCTGGCCTTACCACCCCAGAATTCTCTAGAAGCCTATATTAGGAGAACTGATGTGGGGTGGAGGAGCTACAATCCCAGAACTCACTGCAGACACCCCATGGATTTCTGGTCTAGCCCAGCTATATCAGTGCCCAACCCTCATGAGAGACCTGTTGAGATACAGCTACTGACTCTATTCATTTTTTCATCTCTGTTGTTACAAAAGTAATGCATGCTAGCTGGGAATAGATCCCATTGTATTCAAGAGCAGCAATAGCCATAATCTGGCCCCTGAAGCTCTGCCTAACACCCTAGCCTTAACACCCAGAGGCCAGCACCCCATCACTGAGTCCCTCAGCTCCAACTCCCATGCCACTCCCATCCTGACTTTAGCAGCTATGTCTGGATGAGGGCTGCCCTAGGAGCTCTCACCCTCCTCAAAGAGAGATGGTGTCTGGGTGCTAGCATCACTGAAGCTGCTGAGGTGGGAAGGCTGCCGTGGCCTGAGCTCAGGCCTTGGTGCTCCCATATTCTTGCCTCCTCCTAGTTTGGACTTCCTCTAGATTTCGGAGTTAGAGACCCCTCAACTCTTCCTTGGAGTGGGGATCACTACCCCATTCTCAGCCCATCCAAGATGCATGCTTATTCCTGAGTGGAGAGCCACCAGTGCGGCTGAATGATCCTTACCAGCTGCGGGGGTGGGGGGGTGTTCTTCATGTCCACCCTGAGGGCTGCCCTCTGACCCCTCTGAGGCTGTGTGCACATACTGCCCAGCAGGGCAGAGAAGCACACTTGTTTATTCTTGGAAGCCACACGCTCCTCCTGCCTCTGTTTGTTACTGGGGAGCCAGCAGGGCAGGCCAGCAGCCTGGTGCCAGGCAAGCAAGGGTCTAAATTCCCTGGAAGGTGGCCTTCTTGGTTACTACTGAGCACCATCTCTCTGTTCTGGGAAACATTTTTCTGGGAACCATCAAACTTCCTGTTTTGGCTTTTCTTCCTTCTTTTGGCTCCTTGTTAGGCTGGGGCGACCTCATGTCTGAGTGTTCAGCTGCTTCCCCATGCCCGCAGACCTCTTTTCATGGTAACCATAGATGGAACTACACATTGGGTGCTGGGAAACTCAAGCAGTGCAGCCTGTTTCCTACCCCAATCTCTGTTTGACAAATGGAAATTAAGGCACAATGACAAGGAAAAATCTTGTCTGAGGTTTGATGACCAGTTAAAAGTATAGTTAGAAGCTAAAACCCAGTTTCTTTTTTTTTTTTTTTTATGAGGAAGACCAGCCCTGAGCTAACATCTGTTGCCAATCCCCCTCTTTTTGCTGAGGAAGACTGGCCCTGGGCTAACATCCGTGCCCATCTTCCTCCACTTTATATGGAATGCTGCCACAGCATGGCTGAGAAGCGGTGCGTCGGCAGGCGCCCGGGATCCAAACCCGCGAACCCCGGGCTGCCAAGTGCGAACTCAACCGCTGCACCACCGGGCGGCCCCTAAAACCCAGTTTCTTGACTCCCAACTCAGAGCTCTCGACTGTAATTGGGCCTAGTGTTGTCGGTGCAGCATCAGGGATCCTAGCTCTAAATGTCACCAGAGGGACCCAGGGTCATTGGCTTAGAGTGAGGGCCCGAGCAGAGCTGAGATGGTGCATCCCAGGCTCTCTCCTCAGTCCCTTGCTGGATGCCTTAACCCTTAGAACCCCAGAGCTCTGCTTGAGAACCACTCCTCTGCCATTCCTGCCAATGACTTGAACCCCACTGAAGGGGAGCCCTGCCCCATCCACAGCCCTGGGCTCTGCCCAGATTCTTAGAAGTGGCCATGAGAGGCCTCACCTTTGGGTTGGCACATCAGCAGAGTACTTGCTACCTGCCTGTCTCCCCTCCTCAAATTGGTAGCAAAACAATAGAGCTGAAAGCTGTGAAAAACACGGAGGGAGCCCACTCTCCTTGTGAGGGGAAGCTGCTCTCTTGCTGCCCAGATGAGCCATCACCTGCCTGAATGAGCTCACACACCCACACAGTAAGTAACAGCTTGCAGGGATGCAGGATCTTCTGATTTAATTTTCAAAGAAGCCTTGAATTTAAAACATTTAAAAAAAGAAGTGAGTGATACATCCCTTTGTTTCTCTTACAGTGGAACCTGGTGTGTGAGGACGACTGGAAGGCCCCACTCACGATCTCCTTGTTTTTCGTGGGTGTGCTGGCGGGCTCCTTCATTTCGGGACAGCTCTCAGACAGGTAAGGTGGGTGTCTATCTCCTGCAGCTTCAGGGGACTCCAGCACCAAGCTAGGAGCGTGTATGTGCCTGGTCCTTGACTTCAGATGGCAGTGTTCTCTCAGTCCAGGGTCTTGTGGGGTTTTTTTTGTTTGTTTTTTTATTGAGGTCTTAATAGTTTATAACATTGTGAAATTTTAGTTGTACATTATTGTTTGTCAGTCACCATATAGATGCATCCCTTCACCCCTTGTGCCCACCTCCCATCCCCCTTGCCCCTGGTAACCACCAAACAGTTCCCTCTGTCTGAGTATTAGTTTATATTCCACTTATGAGTGAAATCATGTGGTGTTTGTCTTTCTTTCTCTGGCTTATTGCATTTAACATAATACCCTCCAGGTCCATCCATGTTGTTGCAAATGAGATGATTTGTCTTTTTTTATGGCTGAGTAGTATTCCTTTGTATATACATACCTCATCTTCTTTATCCAATCATCAGTCAAGGGACACTTGGGTTGTTTCCACTTCTTGGCTATAGTGAATAATGCTGCAGTGAACATACGGGTGCATAAGCCTCTTTGGATTGTTGATTTCAGGTTCATTGGGTAGATACCCAGTAGTGGGATAGCTGGGTCATAAGGTATTTCTATTTTTAAGTTTTCGAGGAATCTCCATACTGTTCTCCATAGAGGCTGCACTAGGTTGCATTCCCACCAGCAGTGAAGGAGGGTTCCCGTTCCTCCCCAACCTCTTCAACATTTGGTCTTTTTTGTCTTGGTGATTATAGCTATTCTAACGGTGTAAGGTGATATCTTAGTGTAGTTTTGATTTGTATTTCCCTGATGATTAGTGAAGTTGAACATCTCTTCGTGTGCCTATTGACCATCTGTTTATCTTCCTTGGAAGAGTATCTGTTCATATCCTCTGCCCATTTTTTGATCGAGTTGTTTGATTTTTTGTTGTTCAGTTGTGTAAGTTCTTTATATATTATGGATATCAACCCCCTGTCAGATATATGATTTGCAAATATTTAATCCCAGCTGGTGGGTTATCTATTCATTTTGATCCTGGTTTCATTTGCCTTGTAGAAGCTCTTTAATCTGATGAAGTCCCACTTGTTTATTCTTTCTTTTGTTTCCCTTGTCCAAGTAGACATGGAATTCGAAAATATCTCTTTATGACTGATGTCAAATAGTGTACTGCCTATATTTCCTTCCAAGAGTTTTATAGTTTAAGATCTCACTTTCAGGTCTTTGATCCATTTTGAGTTAATTTTTATGTTTAGTGAAAGAAGATGGCTTACTTTCATTCTTCTGCATGTGGCTGTCCAGTTTTCCCAGAACCATTTATTGAAAAGACTTTCCTTTCTCCATTGTATGTTCTTAGCTCCTTTGTCAAAGATTAGCTGTTTATAGATGTGTGGTTTTATTTCTGGGCTTTCAATTCTGTTCCCTTGATCTGTGTGTCTGCTTTTGTACCAGTACCATGCTGTTTTGATTACCATAGCTTTGTACTATATTTTGAAGTCAGGGATTGTGATGCCTCCAGCTTTGTTCCTTTTTTTCAGGATTGCTTTAGCTATTTGGGGTCTTTTGTTGCTCCATATGAATTTTAGGATTCTTTGTTCTATTTCTGTGAAGATTGTCGTTGGAATTCTGATTGGGATTATGTTGAATCTGTAGATTGCTTTAGGTAGTATGGACATTTTAACTATGTTTATTCTTCCAATCCATGTGCATGGGATATCCTTCCATTTATTTATGTCATCATTGATTTCTTTCAAAAATGTCTTATAGTTTTCATTGTATAGGTCTTTCATCTCCTTGATTAAATTTATTCCTAGATATTTTATTCCTTTTGTTGCAGTTGTAAATGGGATTTTTTTTTTTTTTTTAGTTCTCTTTCTTTTAGTTCATTGTTAGCATATAGAAATGCAACTGACTTTTCTAAGTTGATTTTGTACCCTGCAACTTTGCTGTAGTTGTTGATTATTTCTAGTAGTTTTCCAGTGGATTCTTTAGGGTTTTCTATATATAAAATCATGTCATCTGCAAATAGTGAGAGTTTTACTTCTTCGTTGCCTGTTTGGAGTCCTTTTATCCCTTTTTCTTGCCTTATTGCTCTGGCGGAAACTTCCAGTACTATGTTGAATAAGAGTGGCAAAAGTGGGCACCCTTGTCTTGTTCCTGTTCTCAGAGGAATGGCTTTCATCCTTTCCCCATTGAGTATGATCTTGGCTGTGGGTTTGTCATATATGGATTTTATTATATTCAAGTACTTTCTTTCTGTACCCACTTTGTTGAGAGTTTTTATCATAAATAGATGTTGGATCTTGTTAAATGCTTTCTCTGCATCAATTGAGATGATCATGTGGTTTTTATTCTTCATTTTGTTAATGTGGTGTATCACGTTGATTTTGCAAATGTTGAACCATCCCTGCGTCCCTGGTATAAATCCCACTTGATCATAGTGTATGATCTTTTTAACATATTGCTGTATTCGGTTTGCCAATATTTCGTTGAGGATTTCTGCATCTATGTTCATCACCGATATTGGTCTGTAGTTTTCCTTCTTTGTACTGTCCTTGTCTGGCTTCAGTATCAGGGTGATGTCGGCCTCATAGAATGTGTTGGGAAGTGTTCCGTCTTCCTCTATTTTTTGGAAAAATTTGAGAAGGATAGGTATTAAATCTTCTTTGAACGTTTGTTAAAATACTCCAGGGAAGCCATCTGGTCCTGGGCTTTTATTTTTTGGGAGGTTTTCGATTACTGTTTCAATCTCTTTACTTGTGATTGGTCTGTTCAGATTCTCTATTTTTTCTTGATTCAGTTTTGGGAGGTTGTACGCTTCCAAGAATTTGTCCATTTCCTCTAGGTTGTCCAATTTGTTGGCGTAAAGTTTTTCATAGTATTCCCTAATAATCCCTTGTATTTCTGTGGTGTCTGTTGTAATTTCTCCTCTTTCATTTCTAATTTTATTTATTTGAGTCTTCTCCCTTTTTTTCTTAGTGAGTCTGGCTAAAGGTTTGTCAATTTTATTTATCTTCTCAAAGAACCAGCTCTTTGTTTCATTGATCCTTTTTACTGTTTTTTTGGTTTCAATTTCATTTATTTCTGCTCTGATTTTTATTATTTCCCTCCTTCTGCTGATTCAGGGCTTTGTCTGTTCTTCTTTTTCCAATTCTGTTAGGTGCAATTTAAGGTTATTTATTTGGGATTTTTCTTGTTTGTTAAGGTAAGCTTGTATTGCTATGAATTTTCCTCTCAGGACTGCTTTTGCTGCATACCATATGAGTTGGTATGGTGTATTTTCCTTTTCATTTGTCTCCAGATAGCTTTTGATTTCTCCTTTAATTTCATCAATGACCCATTGGTTGTTCAGTAGCATGTTGTTTAGTCTCCACATCTTTGTCCCTTTCCTAGTTTTTTCCTTGCAGTTGATTTCTAGTTTCACAGCATTATGATCAGAAAAGATGCTTGTAATGATTTCAATCTTCTTAAATTTATAGAGGTTTGCCTTGTTTCCTAATATATGGTCTGTCCTTGAGAATGTTCCATGTGCACTTGAGAAGAATGTGTACTCTGCTTTTTTTGGGTGGAGTGCTCTGTATATTTCTATTAAGTCCATTGCGTCTAGTTTTTCATTTAAGTCTATTATTTCCTTATTGACTTTTTGTCTGGATGATCTATCTATTGATGTAAGGGGGGTGTTAAGATCCCCTACTATTATTGTGTTATTGTTAATATCTCCTTTAAGGTTTCTTAGCAGTTGTTTTATGTACTTTGGTGCTCCTGTGTTGGGTGTATAGATCTTTATAAGTGTTATGTCTTCTTGGTGAAGTGTCCCTTTTATCATTATATATTGCCCTTCTTTGTCTCTCATTACCTTTTTTATCTTGAAGTCTACTTTGTCTGATATAAGTATGGCTACTCCTGCTTTCTTTTGTTTGCCATTAGCTTGGAGTATTGTTTTCCATCCTTTTAGTTTAAGTCTGTGTTTGTCTTTAGAGCTGAGATGTGTTTCCTGGAGGCAGCAGATTGTTGGATCTTGGTTTTTAATCCATCCTGCCACTCTGTGTCTTTTGATTGGAGAATTCAATCCATTTACATTTAGAGCGATTATTGATATATGAGGGTTTAATGTTGCTATTTTATTGTTCATCTTCTGGTTCTTTTGCATTTCCTTCGTTTCTTGTCCCTTGTGTTTCAGACTGCAAATTCAATTTGGTATTTCTGCATGCTCATTCTCTTGGTTTTCTCTTTATTTGTCATGTGTGGTTCTCTTCTGGTTATTTGTTTAGTGGTTACCGTGAGGTTTATATAAGCGATCTCCTGGATAAGAAAGTACATTTTCGGATGCCTCCTTTTTCCTGAGGCTGGGTCGATTCAATCCCTTACCTCTTCCCCTCCTTATTTGTTATCTCTTTATTCCAGATTGTGTCATGAATGTGTGTTTCCAGTGATGAGCTTGAATTAATTTTTGATGTTATCCAACTGTAGTTTGTTCTGGTTTAGTCTCCTTGCTTTTCTCCTTGCTGAAATCTTTGTATCCCCCTTCTCATTTGTTTTTTTTCAGGCCTAAGGGCCTTCTTGAGCATTTCTTGTAGTGGGGGTCTTGTGGTGACGAACTCTCTTAGCTTTTGTTTATCAGGGAGAGTTATTATTTCTCCATTGTATTTGAAGGATATTTTTGCTGGATAAAGTATTCTCGGCTGAAGGTTTTTGTCTTTCATGATTTTGAATATATCATTCCAGTCTCTCCTAGCCTGTAGAGTTTCTGTCGAGAAATCAGCTGAGAGCCCGATGGGGTTTCCTTTGTATGTTATTTTGTTTTTTTTGTTTAGCTGCCTTCAATATTATTTCCTTGTCATGGGTATTTTTCAGTTTTGCTACTATGTGGCGAGATGATTTTTTATTCCTGTTTATATATTTAGGTGATCTATTGATTTCATTCACTGTTATTTCCCTCTCGTTCCCTAGGTTGGGGAAGTTCTCAGCTATTATTTCTTTGAACAAACTCTCTGCTCCTTTTTCTCTTTCTTCTCCTTCTGGAATACCTATTATCCTTATGTTGCTTTTCCTCATTGAGTCTGATATTTCTCGAAGAATTTCTTCATTTCTTTTTAGTCTTAGCTCTCTCTCCTCCTCTATCTGGAGCATTTCTGCGTGGCTATCCTCAATAGTGCTAATTCGTTCCTCCATATTGTCAGTCCTGCTCTTTAAAGACTCCATTTTTTCCACTATCTCGTTGATTTTGTTTTTCATCTCCAATAATTCTGATTGGTTTTTCTTTATGGTTTCAATCGCTTTTGTGACAAAATCCCTGAATTCGTTGATTTGTTTCTGTGTGTTCTCTTGTATTTCGTTGAGTTTGTTTATGATAGCTATTTTGAATTCTCTCTGATTCAGGTTATCAAATTCTGTGCCTTCAGGGTTGGTTTCTGGGTGTTTGTCATTTTCCTTTTGGTCTGTAGCCCTGACAAATTGTCGCAAGGATCCGATGGGGACGGCTTTATTTTTACCCCTCATGATAAAGTTGGTCCTGCAGTTTCCCTCTGCTGCCACTGGATGGAGATCGCGAGCGGTTTGCTCTGAGGCGGCTGCAGCCTCCGGAGGGATTATGCTGAAACACTGGGTGTGTGGGGGGAGGGGTCCTCTCTTTCTCCTGCTTGACCCGGGGGTTTTCTTTCTGGCTCTCTTAGGGTGTTTGCTACACCCCCTAAACAGTCCGTCGTCACTTCCCAGTGGGGATCTCACAACAGTCTGTGAGAGCACCTGGATGGCGATAGTTTTCCCCGCTGTGGGCCGCCCCTCCCCCCTCTGTCTGCGAACCACGCTGTCTTTGCCGATCGATTGGGGAGGGGGAGCACAACTTCTTACCTCTCCTCCCGTCCTTCTGGGCTTCCTGCACCTCCACTGTCCGATGTATGGCAGCGAGGGTTTCTTAGAAGTCCTTCGTAGTGTTTGATTGAGCTCTGTTGGAATGTGAATGATGTTTTCGTTGTGTCGTAGGGGGCAGAGATTCAAAGAGGGAATCTCACTCCGCCATGATGCTGACATCACTCTTCCTCAACTACTATTTCTTTGAACAAGCTCTCTGCTCCTTTTTCCCTCTCTTCTCCTCTGAAATACCTATAATCCTTATGTTGCATTTCCTAATTGAGTCGGATATTTCTCGGAGGATGTCTTCATTTCTTTTTAGTCTTAGTTCTCTCTCCTCCACTATCTGGAGCATTTCTGCATTCCTGTACTCAATAATGCTAATTCTGTCCTCCATGTTGCCAGCTCTGTTCTTCAAAGATTCCAGATTTTCCTTTATCTCCTCCATTGTGTTTTTCATCTCCAATGTTTCTGATTGGTTTTTCTTTATGGTTTCTATCTCTTTTGTGAAGAAATTCCTGATATCATTGAATTGTCTATCTGTATTTTCTTGTAATTCATTGAGCTTTTTTATGATAGCTATTTTGAATTCCCTGTCATTTAGGTTATAAATATCTGTGCCTTCAGGATTGATTTCAGGATGCTTGTCATTTTCCTTCTGGTCTGGAGATTTAATATATTTTTGCATAGTGCCTGCTGATGTTGGCTTATTTTTTCTCATACTGAAGATATCTGGTTGCAGTTTCCACTTGCCACTACTGGGTGGGGGTGAAGCACTGTGTATTCTGTCCCCACTGTGATCACGGGGGCTCTGGCCAACTGGTTGTGCTGAAGCATAGGGCATGCAGGTGGAGGAGCTCTCTTTTGCTTGCCCGATCCTGGGGACTTCTCGTTCTTCCCTCACTATCTGCTCTCCTGAGGTGCTCAGATGATGGCAGCACCCCTGCAACAGTTCAGTCTCCTCCGTGTAGGAATTCCCCACAGGCTGTGAGAGATCTTTGAAAGCAACCGTTTTCCCATAGAGGGCTGCCCCTCCCCCCTCTCTCTGGGAGCCACACGGTCCCAGAGTCACTGATCAAATGGGGACAAGGAGGATTTCTCCTTACCTCTCCCCACTTCCTCTGGGGGTTCCAGCACCTCCACCTTCAGATGTATGGCTGTGTGGGTCTCAGACGTCCTTTGTGTTGTGTGAGTGTCCTCTTTTGGTATGTGAGTGTCCTTTTTGTTGTATCTTAGCAGAGGGAGAGTTTAAAGGGGAAAGGTCACTCAGCCAGGATGCTGACATCACTCCCTAGGATCTTGTGTTTTATAAAAAAGGGAAGGCACATCTATAGTATAGATTCCATATCAAGTAAAGAGAGCCAACAACCTTCTCTTCCTAATTCTTGCTGAGCACAACACCCTGAGCTGAGTGTATCTGTGATCCAGTTGACCAGGAAATATTCCACGATTCACTTCTGCACCAGCCTGGCTGGCTTCTCTGGGTGAGTGTGACTCTTTCATGTCCCTGAGCATGGAAGAGGTAGACGCCACACACGTGTACATAAACTGTATTTAGATCTTTAGGCGTGGCTGGCTGCCACTCTATTCCCAAAACCATTGCCCTCTCTGCAAGGTGAAGAGATCTCACTAGCCCATAGCGGCATCGTGGGCAGAACTGTGTGTCCACAGGGCTGTACTCCTTAGCTAAGAGGTCTATGGTATGGCACTTACTTCATAACAAGCAGGAAGTTTGTTGTTTTGACCCATAAGCAGCTTATTTGTGTAATTCCACAGCTTTTGACTTAAGTCATCTCAACTTCATCTACTCTTGATGCAAATTATATGCAAAGTTTTAGAGATTGAATGTGAGCATTTTTCTAGAGAAAGGTCCATAGTTTCCATGAAGTTCTCAGAGGGGTCCATTGTATTGTATCTCCTGGAGCTCTATGGAGAAGCCCATGGGGAGAAGAGTGGCCATGGCCACACTGGGTCACCCAGTGGAGAGAAGGCCCAGCATGCTCCCAGCTGGTTGGGGTCTCTAATAGACAAGTTCAGGATGAGAATGTCATCCTACCTTAAGAACAAAGCCATTTCATCCTGTGGCACAAACTCAGGGTGATATTTTGGTACGTTTACATTTATGGATTTTTATCTTTACCTGACAAGTCTTTCCTCATGAGAAATATGTGCATTTCTACTAGATTTGTCTTTTCCTGAGTGTCATCTAGCGATTTAAAAAAAAAAGGACAGGGCCGGCCCGGTGGAATAGTGGTTAAGTTTGCATGCACTGTTTCAGTGGCCTGGGGTTCACTGGTTCAGATCCTGGGCGTGGACCTACTCACCACTCATCAAGCTGTGCTGAGGCAGCATCCCACATAGAAGAGCTACAACTCTACAACTATGATACACAACTATGTACTGGGGCTTTGGGGAGTAAAAAGAAAAATAAAAAGAGGAAGATTGGCAACAGATGTTAGCACAGGGCCAATCTTCGTAAAAGAAAAGAAAAATCAACAAACTCTGTTACATAATAAAAAGCAAATTAAAAAAAAAAAAGAGGACAAATTCCTACACAGTCATTGGTGAGCATTAAAGAGTTAAGTAGGCCATGACCACTGATTGACGATTCTAGATGAGCCTGAGACACTTGCTCCTTTGCGGGAAAGGCCTTTGCTTCCCCAGATCCTTAATCTAGCAGCAAGCATCAGTTGATTACTTATATTTATTTAACAAACACATAGAACCTAATATTTGCCAGACAGTCTTATAAGCACTGTACTAATTTAAAAAAATAATAATAATAATTTAATCTTCATAACCCTATGAAGTAGGAAGTATTATTATTCTCATTTTACAGATGGAGAAAATGAAACCCAGAGGAGTTAAATGACTTGCCCAGAGTCACACAGCCAGCAAGTGGCAGAGCTAGGATTTGGGCCCAGAGAGTCTTGACCTTCTGTGTTTTGTGGACTACTGTTCTAGGGCCCTGCTCTTCTAGAACTTGCCTTCTAGCAAGACAGATATATTAAACAACTAATTGAGGGAAGTACTTGTTATCTTTTGTGGTGATAAGTGATACAGAGGAGAAATAAAGGATGCTAAGAGAGTTTGACATAGGAGGCCAGAAGAGGCTGCCCTGAGAAGTTGAAAGATGAGTAGAAATTAGCCAGCTAAAGGGGTGGAGAGAGGAAAGAGCATTCTGGGCAAAGAGAGCAACATGTACTTAAGCCTAGACTCAAGAAGAGGCATAGCACACTTTAGGAACTGGAAAAAAGTCCTCTGTGGTGGAGGTGTGGAGAGTGATACAGAGATGAAGTGGTGAGTCAGGCAGAAGCCCAAGCAGAAGAGCAGGCCGGGCTTAGCAGATGACAGTTAGGAATTTGGGCTTTAGTCACGAGCAATGGGGAGCTATTGTGAGTTTTTTATTTTTTATTTTTTATTTTTTTTTTATTTTTTTTTATTTTTTAGAATAAAATAAAAGATTTAATATGAAGTTTTCATAAATTCTCACACAGCATTTGTAATCATTTTCCC
Source organism: Tapirus indicus (assembly GCA_031878705.1). Lineage (NCBI taxonomy): Eukaryota > Metazoa > Chordata > Mammalia > Perissodactyla > Tapiridae > Tapirus > Tapirus indicus. Next base: position 49,504,135 of record CM062925.1, read on the forward strand.
CCTGCCAATAATTTCTAAAGTCTGTTAATCTTTGTGGTTGGAATTATTGTATAAAGTTGAAGGGTTGAAATAGATGCTCTGTCACATCCCTTTAGAGTCTGAAATGCTGTGATCCAATACAGAGGGTCAGATCACCACAGTTCGTGTCCAGTCAGGGCTGCACCTCTCAAGTCTAGTGCTTGAAACCATCTTCCTGGAGCTTCAGTTACACTTGAAGATTTTTTTTGGGGAAAAATGCGTTGTACACTGAAGAGGAGAATAAAAACTTCTCATCTTTTAAGAGAAAAAGTAGACTTTGAGTGGTTTTCTCACTTAGGTGGACTTGCTTCTAGTTACCACCCCAGGTTCCAGGAGGAGGAACCTATTGTGAGTTTTTTAAAGCGGGAGTGTGACATAATCAGATTTGCTTTTTCAAAAAGATTATTTGATAACTTTGTAGAGAAAGGATTGAAAGGAAGCAAGAGGGTCTATGGAGAGACTACTTTAGAGGTTATCACAAATGATGGTGACTTGGACTAGGCTGAGAGTGGTAGAAATGGGGAGGAGGAGTAGGAGGTAAAACAAACAGGACTTGGCTGTGGGTTGGATGTGGGAAGTGAGGGGGGGGAAGACTTCTGGCCTGCACAACTGGGTAGATGACAACATCCTTCTCTAAGACAAAGAACTCTGGAAAAGGACTATGTTTGTAGATATTCAGTTCAATTTGAACATACTGAATTTGGGGAGACTATGAGACTCCAAGTGGAGAAATTGAGTATGTAGTTGGCTATATGGATGTGGTGCTCCATGAGAGGTTTGGGTTGGAGAAACACATTTGGGAATTGTCAGCTCAGAGAACCCTCATCAAAGTCCCGAATGTGTATGAGATTGCCTGGGGAGAGTGTAGAATGAGAAGAGGGGGTGCCCAGGACTGAGCTTAGAGGCCCTCCAAGTGGGATGGTGGGAAGCCCCCTCTCACGGGGTTGAGTGGCAGCTGAGACTCAGAGGAATTACCTCGATGTGAAGAACAAGGAGGAGGTACCCCAAGTTCAGAGTTGAAACTCATTGCATTTTTCTGGGTCAACTGTGTCATGGGTTAGGTAGATCTTTGTGGGCTAGCCTAAGAACCTGAGTACCATGTAACACCATGATCACCTGAGGAAAGTTTTTAAGTTCCAAAAGATCTGCCCCCAAGGAAACAGAAGAAACAAAATTAATTAGTGCATTGAGGACTACCTGAGTCTTCTGAAGGGCTCGTACAGTGTTTTTCAAACCTTTGAAAAAGATTTTGTCAGCAGACTTCTTCTTTTAAGTAGGATCATTTAAGTCCAGTAAATGGAATCGCTAAAAGTGTGGCTGTTCTGGCTGCAGCCCCTGCCTTCGGCGCCCAATGACACCCCTCAAGCTTGTCTACACCCCCGTGGGAGGCCCAGGGCTCTGTGGGATGGAGTTTCTGATCTCATTACTACTTCTAAGTAAGCCAGTTCAAAAACCTAAGCCAAACAAATGACTAAGAGGAATAAATTCATGCCCTCAACTTGTCTAGGGTATTAACAGTAACTTTTTATATAGGACAGAGGTTTGTTAGCTTTCTTTCTGGCATATGAATAAGCCTGAAATTCAAGAGCAATATAATCCTGGGTTGTCAAAGCATTTTATCTGACGTTATTGAGTTACTTTTATGTGCATGAATTACAAGAGAGGCACAACCTGGGAAGAAGTAGACTAATATTTTCTGTTTTTGTAGGCATGTGTGTGTTTGCCTTTTTGTTGACAGACTTTAAAAGTGAGCATTTCTGGTCTCCAACCCCAGACTGCCAAGGACTGATGCTATGTAAGAGTTCCTGGGTCTTTCTCTTCCCTGCCTTCCCAGGGAGCCCTTGGGAAGGGAAAGTGGGGGTAGCTGTTACATCTATCTGCCTGTAGTAAGGGACCGGCCCTTGGTTGGCATGTAGGGCGCTCTTGTTGCAGAACAATGCAGGGGGCGTCAGAGTCTCCTTCTAGACCAGGGTTTCTCAACTTTGGCACTATTGATATTTTGAGCCAGAGAATTCTTTGTTGTAGGGGCCTATCCTGGGCATTTTAGGATGCTTAGAACATCTCTGCCTCTACCAAGTAGATGCCAGTAGCACCACAAAGAAAAAAAGCCTGTGGCAATGAGGAGAAGCACCAGACTCTAACATGGCTGCAAGGTCTTGTGCGTTTGGCTCCTGCCCACCTCCACAGTCTTTTATTGAACAGCTGACTCCAGCCACCCAGCCCCTCATGTTCATCATGCCCCCTCCAGCCACAGTTGTGTGTGCTCTTCTCACAGTCTGGAGCATTCCTCACCCCGCCCCACCCCACCCCTTGGCCTTCCTTGACCATGCAGGCTGACTCAGGGTTCCTGGTTTACATTACCTGGTGCCTTGTCCCTTTCCTTCATAGCAGCTATCAGAAATTGTTAAATAAGAGGTGTTATCATATGATTAATGTTGGTCTCCCCCACTATACTGTGAATATCAGTGAAAGCTTGGTCCCTGTCCCCTACTCCCCCTTGTCAACAACTACTTTTCCTTTGGGCCTCATCTCAGTGTCCCATCATCAGGGAGATCTTCCCTGAAAGTCCATGTCCCTAATCCCTCCCCCGAGCCCAGGGTAGGTTTCTTTGTTGTGTCCCTTGTGGACCTGGGTGCTGATCCTTCAGTGCACTTGTTGCAGTGTGTAACTGTGCATTCACTAGTGTGGTTGTTTGAGTAAACGTGATTGCCATCTGTCTCACCAGCTATAGACCACAAGCTCCTTGAGGACAGAAACAGCGTTGTTTTTTATTCAGATATATCCCTGGTGCCTAGTATATAATAGATGTTCAAATAAACATTCATTGAATGAAAATGGGTATTAGCCAGCTCTGACTCAAGCTGAATCTGCTAGGTTGAATTAACTAGGTTGACTTCTTCCTCCTTGTTTGTGGCACTGTCTTTAAAACCAATCAAGCCAAAACCCCACCATTTTTTAAAATGAACACAAATGTACAAAACCACATGGAACAAATGTGTGGCTTTGTGAATTATTCCAGGGAAATAACCTTGTGACTACCACCAAGTCAAGAAATAGAACTTGGCTGGTCATGAGGAAGCCCCGTCCATATGTCCCATCCCAAGCTTCCCTCCCCCATAAGTGACCACTAGCCTGACTTTTATAGTAATCACTTCTTTGTGGGTTTTTTGTAGTTTTATCATCCAAATATGTATCCTTAAACACAAACTTAGTCTTGCTCACTTAAAAATTTGAGATGTCTTTTAGTCCACTTTAATCTAGGGATTCTCCCTCCATCCCTTTCTTTGCCTTACAGTTTATCTTTTGAAGAACCCTGGGCTGTTCCACCTGTAGAATTTCCCAGTCTGGACTTTGCTGATTGCATACTCAGGGTGCAGTTCAGCACATTCCTCTCTTCTCTGCATTTCTTGCAAATTGGCGGCTGGATCGAGAGACTTGATCAGATTCGGGTTCAGTCCCTTTGTCAAGGCTTATAGCAGTCCTGCAATGTTCAATCGTCTCTTCTTACAATGTTAGCAGTCACTGAAACATGATGCCCATATCTGTTCATTCACTGGCGGTTGTAAAATGGTGATATTCTAATTTTACCATTTCTTTTTCATTTAATAGTTGGAATACTTTTATAAAATGATACTTCCCCTCACCTATTATTGGTTACTGTTCACATAGTTTACATAGGAAAGTCAGGATAAATGTTTCTTTCCCTTATTTACCAGTTTTCATTTATAATGAATTGTTTCTCCATCCTCCTCCCAAGTAAACTGTTTTTTTTAAAATACTTTATGAATGTATAGATTTAAGCATAATGAATGTATTTCAATCCCTTGCAATTATCATAATTCTGGCACTGCCTTTTGGGCAACCCTGGTGCTCAGGCTGCACATTGGTCCTGGGTAGTGGGAAGGGGGAGTAACAACACAGGGATGGGGAGAGTGGGACTGTCCCTGCCCCAGGTGCCCTGGCAGCACTGTCCCTGACCCCACCCTGAATGGCTGTGGGGAAAGCCCCTCTTGGTGGAGCCCATTCCCGCCACCTTCTCCCAGCTGGTTCTCTGTTACTCTCCTTTCCTTCCCAGGTTTGGTCGGAAGAACGTGCTGTTTGTGACCATGGGCATGCAGACAGGCTTCAGCTTCCTGCAGGTCTTCTCAAAGAACTTCGAGATGTTTACCGTGCTGTTTGTCCTTGTAGGCATGGGCCAGATCTCCAACTATGTGGCAGCGTTTGTCCTGGGTATGGCCTTCAAGTTGGAGTTGAGTACTTGATTCTGTGTTGCACCGTCTTCCCACCACTCACTTTCTGGAGACAGCTGTGATGTCCCTCAAGGGGAAGTGGTCTCTAGCAACACCCACCAGGGCTTCTTGGTGAACCCAATTTGTAGGCAGGGAAACTGAGCCTGCCAAGTATCCAGCCTTGAATCTCCAGCAGCACAATAGCCTGACTGCTGAATTCCAGTTCTTTTCTGGCCTCTGAAGCGTGGCACTGTGGGCCCGTTAGTACTTGATGTCGTTTTACTAGAACTCACCAAGATCACCCATTAAAAAAAGGGCCTGCCAGGGCCAGCTCGGGGGCATAGTGGTTAAGTTCGCGTGCTCTGCTTCAGCGGCCTGGGGTTCGCAGGCCCAGGTCCTGGGCATGGACCTACGCACTGCTTATCAAGCCATGCTGTGGCAGGCGTCCCACCTATAAAGTAGAGGAAGATGGGCACGGATGTTAGCCCAGGGCCAGTCTTCCTCAGCAAAAGAGGAGGATTGGCAACAGATGTTAGCTCAGGGCTCATCTTCCTCACAAAAACAAAAAAGGGCCTGCCACTACCCAGGGCTGAGGTAGCTAAGGAGAGAAGGAGGCATAACGTGAAGAACAGGGGCCATGATTGGCAGGCTCACCAAGGAAGAAAACTGACTCTTCTGCAAAACATTGTGGCTAATGAAATTGACTGACAGGAAGGAATTGAGAGGAATGGGCTTTAGTCCCGTGACCTTCGGGGTTTTAATTCAGAGTACACACTGCAGAGCTTGGCCTGTTCTCACTGAGAAGTTGCCAGTCTCACTGTTGGAGGAATCTAAATCTAGCTTATTGGTCTTTGGGTTCCTTGGGTTGTACTGTTGAAAGGATTATTTCTTTCTTTTCACATTTAATAGAATATTTTTTCCTTAAAGGATAATAGTCAGCATGTGCGGCCTCAGTAATGGCTTCCCCTTTAATGAATTCTTCCTCGTGTGAGGATTAAATTTGGGGGCCTAACGTGGCGTCTTTAGCTTGTGATTTCAGGAACTGATGAAATTTTCATGAGAGAACTGTCACTGAGGGGCCTGAGAGGCCACCAGGGGGCACCCCCAACAGATGGTCAGACTGAACTGGGTTCAGAATCCTGTCCCTCTCTTGGGCTTGGCAACTTAGACATAATTCTGGCTTTTTTCTTGTATGGGTATTGAAAATCATACAATAGAAGATTAACAAGGAAATATCCTAAATTAAAATGCTAACATGACTCCTCCCTTGTTTTGAACAGGAACAGAAATTCTTGGCAAGTCAATTCGTATCATATTCTCCACATTAGGAGTGTGCATATTTTATGCATTTGGCTACATGGTGCTGCCACTGTTTGCTTACTTCATCAGAGACTGGCGGATGCTGCTGCTGGTGCTGACAGTGCCTGGGGTGCTGTGCGCCGCGCTCTGGTGGTGAGTGTGGCCCTGTGCCCGGTGGAGCCCACTGGCAGGATGTCTTCTGTCTGGCATTCACTAGGGGGCAGCAGCAACCCACAAATCCCTATTTGGGCTCCCAGAGACAGGAAGTATAAATTATTTATAAGTTGTTTCAGAATGTTTTCTCCACACTCAGAAAATCCAAAAACAAAACAAAACATAACAAAATCCCAAGCTATCAACAGACTTGTTCTCAGCCCTGTACTGGGTTGATTGGAGTGAAGGGAAAGGAAGAAGCCGTAGCTGTGAGATGATAGGATCTAGCATGACCTCCAGGAAGTCATCAGACCGCAGGACAAGAAAGCTTAGTCCCTGGTTCTGGCTCTGTGTTGCCTAGGCCTTCGCGGTCACTGGGAAAAGAGGGAGAGCACTGGAAGTGAGAGTCCTCAGGGTGGCTGCATGGAGGAAGCCAGGCTCCATGTGAGCCTCCAAGATAGAGGAGTTGGACAGGCAGAGAGGAGGCCTTTCCATACCAAGAGAGGGAACACAGCAGAGGGGCTGAGGCGGGAATCGCCTCTTGTGGGTGGGAATCGCCTCTTGTGGGTGGGAATGGTGAGATCACTGGCCCACATGGAGCTGAGGGCATTTCAGAGCATAGTTGGAGAGGATACAGAGCACAACATGGGGTCATGACCAAAGGGCAGAAGCTACCTGGTAAGGCAGAAAGTAAGATCCACAAAGTCTGAAAGTACCTAGGTGCCTTGATAAATGTAGGTAGAGAGTCTGACAAGTCAATTGGATGAATCGGGGGGAGTGAGGAAAAAGTAGGGGCCAAGAGGTCAGTGCAGAAGCTTCTGTGGATGCCGGGAATGAGCAGGGGATTACAGTAGGGCCAGGGTCAGTGTCTGAGCCCACCACAGAAGCCAGGCTTCAGGAGCCCATCTTGCGCCTGTCTCCTTGGTGTCCAGCAGGTGGCACCACTGCTTTTACTTTTCAGAATTGGAGGTGGCCAGCCAGTGGTGGAATCCCATCGTGGTGGGCAGGCCCCTCCAAATTTTGTGTACTTCATTTTCCTCAAAACCTCACCCTTCAGATCATTACTGGGTGTGGTATGGACCATCTCTTTGCTTCTGGCTTGGAAACACCAAACATTCCCCAAACCTAGCTCTGGTCTAAAACCCCATATCCCACTTCCACCTGTGCTGGGCAGAAAAGCCTCAGTGAGATTGCTCCTTGTACTTCCAGGTTCATCCCTGAGTCCCCCCGATGGCTTATCTCTCAGGGACGATTTAAAGAGGCAGAGGTGATCATCCGCAGGGCTGCCAAAATCAATGGGATTGTCGCACCGTCAACCATCTTTGACCCGAGTGAGGTAAACACTACATGGGAGCTGGTGGGAGGATCTCGGTGACCATGATTTTAGGGCAGCACCGCACAGCCGTGAAGCCTTCCTTCACACAGGGGTCTGGCCCTCTCGCCGCCCAAGCCGCAGCTGCCCCCAAGGCAGGCCCTGTTAAAATTCAGAAGTTGAAGAGAAGGTGCCAGTTGCCTAAATCTCCTCACCTCTCCTGTGGATTTTAGGTTTTCATACTTCATATATTTCTTTTTTAGGCAATTATATATTTTAACCATTACTTTTAATAATAAACACTCTTTATGAGTAATAGGCCTTTCATGAAGTTGGCATTTGGGGGTATCACTGTTTCTTATACTTTAAGTAGTTTCTCATCTTAAAAAAAATAATGCAGGGGCCGGCCCAATGGCCTAGTGGTTAAGTTTGCACGCTCTGCTCCTGGCTGCCTGGGGTTAGCAGGTTTGGATCCCTGGCATGGACCGACGCACCGCTTGTCAAGCCATGCTGTGGCAGCGTCCCATATAAAGTAGAGGAAGACGGGCACGGACGTTAACCTTCCTCAGCAAAAAGAGGAGGATTGGCAGCGGATGTTAGCTCAGGGCTGGTCTTCCTCACACACACCAAAATAATGCATTACATAAAATATGAAGCAGAAATAGATTTGGAGTTAGAAATGTTCATTCTCTTTCCGCCCACTGATGGTTAGTTGTTGCGAATCATCTTGGAGCCAGGTCATTTTGGATATCTGCCCTTCCCCCTACCCCATCCCTCCCTGCAAACCCTGTTCTCACAGCCATGAGTAATTTCTTGGCTCTGCCTGATTCCTAGGTCTTGTTTCTCCTTCCTGTTCCCTCTCCTTCCACTCTCTGCAGCAGGCAGTTTTCCTCAGTCTCATGACTCAAGAAGAGGTTAAAAGTTGTAATTGCTGGCTGATGGGGTTCTGGACTGTGTCTCTGATCTGACAGGAAGACAAGGGACTGGCTATGAGAACAGCCACCAGCAGTCCTGCTGAAGTATGTGCGGAAGGCATGTTAGAGATGCTCGGGACTCAAGATGCAGACTTGGGCTTGGGAAAGAGAGACTACTCATTCTAGGCAGCAAAGAAGCCGCTGGCCACCAACAGCGCTGCTGGCCTCACAGTTCAGTGGTGGCCCAGCAACAACTCCCACCCAGCATGTACTGGAAAGGGTCAGGGCAGGAGTAGACGGCAGGGAGGGCTTTTAAGTGAGGTAGCTTTGGTGGCTTTTCAGGGAGGGGTCGATCTGAGTGAACCCCTAAGCCCTACTGGCATCTTTGAGGAAATGAGGCTATTTCAGGGGATCCATTAAGTCAAAAGTTGACCTTTTGTTGAACCATTAACTCAGGAAAAACAAACTCCAAAGCTGGGTCTGCTTAAGAAAGCAACATCAGTGTGTTTAGACGTGTGGTTTATTAATGTTCTTGGCTGTGGCGAATTTCATAGGAAGTTACTCTGGGTGAAGTTGAGGTCAATTTTCCTGTTTTTCTATTTGAAAAATTTTCCCTTGAAAGTAGACTGGTAACTACATGGTATGAGGACTCAGAACATTAATTCTTTTAAAATGTCGCATCAGTAAATTACACAACCAGTTTCTCTCTCTGACCCAGAGGGCAGAGAGCCAGCCTAGGGAAGGAACGCTCAGAGGCCTCCCTGGAAAATGGCTACTGACGGAGGCTGAGAGGGGTGCTGTGAGGGAGTTGTCAGCTTGGGCCTCCGCCTTGGCTACATCCCCTGAGGGACTGGTCACCTACTTTTCCTCTTCATTCTTGTTCAATAATTTGTTATCAACAAGGCCTGGGGAAACCTTCCACAGCTGAAGATACAGTCAACTATACTTACTTTTCAAGAAACAAACAGAAAGCACTCCCCAGCTCGGAAATGCAGAAAGTTAAGATGTCAGGGTTTCGGGTATGTTATTGGATCTCTGGGTCTCTGATCTCTCCCTCCCATTTCCTTGTCATATCGTTCCTGCAGCTAGAAGACCTAAGTTCCAAGAAGCAGCAGTCCCACAGCATTCTGGATCTGCTCCGAACCCGGAACATCCGAATGGTCACCATCATGTCTATAATTCTGTGGTGCGTAAGTGAGACCTACCTGAGGCTTCCAGACAAAGCTTCTGGCAGTGGCTGTCAGGCCTCTCATTTGCAGACATGTCTCAGACCAAAAGTGAAAGCCTATGTCATCAGAAATTGGAAAGTACGCACCTTGTAGTGAAAGAAATGGGCACATCACAATTGTTAACTTGATGGAATCTCAGAAAAGGAGAATGAAAATTGTTGTGGGGGCTTTTTTGAGACATGTGGGATCTTTGGAGATCCCTCCAGGTCCTGAGGTGAATCCTTGCTCACTTTGGGTCCTAGTTTAGCTGTTTCTATCCCCTGTGCCTCAGACAGTGGCTGGGGAGGACAGGTGAGGCCTTTAAGAAGAATCTAAGATAGCATGTCCTTTCAGTTACAGAGGCTGCTAAGTACTTTCTGGAAATGTGGAAGCAGGACCTCCTCCTTCTGGGATGTTCAGAGACTGTCCTGGAAGCAGGGCCATGACCTAGATGTCCTCGTCAGTTTCCTTCTAATAAGGCCTGTCAGCAGGTGTGTCAGGAAGGGATTTGTGAGTTACCAGAGAGGGAAGACATCCGAGTACCTGCATAGTGTTTGCTCAGTGACTACCTGAGGCTGCTGGGTGAGGAAGGCAGACTTTGTCTTGGAGACCTTACTACTAGAGTCAACCAGCCTTGGGGCAGCCAATCATTCTGCTCGCTGGCGGGTACTGTGAGTCATCCATTTCCAAGGAATGGCCCAGGATCCCTCCAGGCAGTGCACTGCCCCTGAGTGGGCCTCACACAGGACCAGCGTGCAGCCTGCACCACAGACTTACCAGCCTGCGATGAGTCACCCGTTCTGTGGTTCACCCAGGTACACCTCCTGCTCTGGATTTCCCAGGGACTCCTGCACATGCCCTTTCCCCTGATTGTACCAGCCTGGGTTTCACCTGCAGATGAGTCAAAAACAGTCTAGTCCATAAAGGTCCGGTTTGCCAAAGAGAGTTGATCATCAACAGAGAGAATGCCTGCGGGGGACAGGGTCCAGCCTAGGGACACTGGGGGGCATGCAGATGAGAGGCGTCGTGTCCCTGCCATTGGGGCTCCCTCTCCTCTCCCTGAGCACAGTGTGGTTGAGGTCAGCTGCCTCTGGCCAGCCTCCTCCTGGCTGGTCGCCACAGAGGGTCTGCTAGGGGGCTTTCTCCAAATGCTTGACCTAATGATTGTTCCTTATTTTATCTTATCCCTCCCATTCCTATCACAGCCCACTTGATACTTGCTTCCTTACTTATTCCCCAGCTCCTCTGCAATTGCTGGATTTGGGGAGGTTCAGAGAGTAGGGAAGTAGGTTTTTGTGAGTGCTTCAGCTTAGGGTTTTTAAAGCCGAAAGGCAGATTGGAGTTTTTTTCTTCAACAAAGTAAATCTATCTGAATTATATATGGCTTCTTGCTGGGACTCTTTCTGTTTGGAATGCTTTGAAAGTGCTCCGGCACCGAGTTTACAGCAGGGTGGAGGAGGTTATCTTTTGTTCTAAGAAGTAAAACTCGGTTAAATCTGCTGCCCTCCTGGTAAGGATAGTTCTGAATTTCCTGCAATAAATGTATTTTAGAAGTTGTCCAGGTTGGGAGGCACGTGGATGCTGCTTCTCCAGCTTTCCCCTGCACTCTCTTTCAGGCTGACCATATCCGTGGGCTATTTCGGGCTTTCCCTTGACACTCCTAACTTGCATGGGGACGTCTATGTGAACTGCTTCCTTTCGGCAGTGGTTGAAGTCCCAGCATATGTGTTGGCCTGGCTGCTGCTGCGGTATCTGCCCCGGCGCTATTCCATGGCCACTGCCCTCTTCCTGGGCGGCGGCGTTCTTCTCTTCGTGCAGCTGGTACCCCCAGGTAGGGACCATGTGCATCTGCGGTCTGGGGTCTTCGTTAAGTCACTCAGTCTCTACCAGGCTCTCTCCTCCAGTTAAGAAAGAGAATAAAATCACGCCATCACAGCTCACCTGCATATCTGCATTCTTAGCCCCCCAAAATCAAAATCAAGTGCAGGAGTCCCTGAACCAGATCTCATCATGGCCTGGGGCTTTGGGGGAGTGGGGAGAGCAGCCATAAAGCGGCGGAAAGAGAGCCGGCCCTATCACTTTTTAACCTAGCCCTGTCTTAGTCATTTATTTATTCAACAAGTAGCTACGGAGTACCTGCTGTGGGCTTGGCACTGTGCTTGGGGCTAATGATGGAGAAGTAAATGAGTCGGGCAGACCCAGGCCCTCCTGGAGCTTACACTCTAGTTGAGAAGACAGACAACAAACAAGTAAATAAAATGCTTAATATAGTCCAGACTGTGTTAGTTCTTATAATGATGATAAAGGACAGCAGAGAGCTGGTTTATAGAGAGTGGTCGTGGACAGTGTCCCTGAAGAGGGGGTAGTTGAGCAGAAATGTAGATGAAATGATGGAGAAAGCCATGAAAAAGTCTAGGAGCAGAGCATTTCAGGCCAAAGAAACAGCAAAAGCAAAGACCCTGAGAAGGGAATGAGCCTGGCATGTTTGAGGAGAAAGAGGGAGCTGGTAAGACATGAAGACAGGGGAAGGGAGGGGCCAGGTCCCAGAGTGGGTCTCACAGGCCATTAGCAGGATTTTATCTTTAAAGTTGTCTTGGTATCCCACACAGGGGTGGAAGGCAGCCTTTTGGACAATTCATATAACAGTTTATGGACCTTCATATGTCCATCGTGGTACCCAGAGTTGTCCGTGTACCCATGGATTTGGGGGCCTCTGGTGATCATTTGTGGGCCCCTGAGGCTGGCAACACTCTGCACAGGAGCAGCCCCCACTGCAGCCAGGCGGGGGAGCCCGGGAACGTATGCAGAGGTTCACACCAGTGCTCAGGATGACCCACAGGCTACTCACAGCGTCTCCGCATGGGCACAGCAAGCAGAACAGGTCAGAGGATCATTCCTGAGGGTCTGCTGTCTGTGAATTGTGGAGGTCTGGGTAGAATGAAAGCATAAAATGAGTTAGAATTGAACTCCCCATTCATCCACAAGTCATTAGTTAATTCCATAGTGCCTACAACATGAGGTTCTGGGGTACCAGCTGATCCCTTGACAGACATGTCTTTAATGACTTCTAGACTGGAAAGCAGGCTTATTTGGGCTTTTGAGGGGCTCATTCTGGTGGTCTTTAGGCTGAGGAGAAGAACCTGTCCTCACACAGCTGCAGGTCCCAGCCTCCTCTCAGTAATCAACTTGGAGGGACATCTTGGCTGTAGTCCCTTATCTCACGGTAGGAAGTTATAGAAACTGGCCCCCCTAAAAAAGGGAGAGAGTATGTTTGTTTCAGGCAAAAAAGAAACAGAACTCATTAGCAGTGTACTTTGGGTTGGTGCCTTCTACTTTCTTCCCTTTGCCTCTCCAGACTTGTATTATTTGGCTACAGTCCTGGTGATGGTGGGCAAATTTGGAGTCACTGCTGCCTTTTCCATGGTCTACGTGTACACAGCTGAGCTGTACCCCACAGTGGTCAGAAACATGGGTGTGGGAGTCAGCTCCACAGCGTCCCGCCTGGGCAGCATCCTGTCTCCCTACTTCGTTTACCTTGGTAAGTCCCATGTGCTGAGGGCACGCAGGAGGGATGAGTGAAAGCACTGATTGGCTTTAATGTGAGCTGGGGATGGCTTGTTAACAGGAAAACAAGCACACACAGCAAATGGGATCCATCCAGTACTGGGTCTATGCCTGGAGAAGGTTCTTGTCCAGGTGTACTGTGGGGGAGGCACTCACTTGTAAATGGAAAACAACCTATACGCTAGCTAGAAGTTGATGAGAAGAGTAGACAGATTTGTTTCTATTTTAGCCATCCTAGGCTTTCCATCAGAGAAATCAATTCCCTTATCCTAAGAAACTGCAGAGTGGTTTAGAAAGCCAGTGTACTTAATTGGAGAAGTTTCTTCTTGGAATCAGAGTTTAAAAGGAACATGAAGGGCAAGATGTCCGTTCAAGAGGTCTGATGAACTAAGAATGATTGTAACTTGGAGAACTTTACACAGTGGTTTTATACTGTGTAAGGATCTGCTTTGTGCCCTTTTATGTAACAAGGCACAAATTTTCTCTTCCCCCAAATTATTTCCTTATGGCAGCTGCTCTTTCCCTGCACATCTCTAGTCAGCACATCTTTGGGGAGGGGTGGCACTCACCTTGAGAGGACCTGTGAACATGCTACATACATCTGACAAGCAGAAACACCTTATCTGGCCTTCAAATGGGCAAATCGAGCAGGTTGTGACACATCTGGAGAGGTGGAGGAGTTATTCTTGTCCCTGGATGACTACCTCGAGTTCCTTGGAAACCCAACATTGGGAAATAGGAGTAGTAATCATGGCTCAGACCCTCCTCCCCGTCAACACCCCTCCCCTGCACCTGGAGGCACTGCTGGACCTCTGGGCATGTCTGTGCCAACTCCGGGTTCTGAGACCTGTCTAGGTGCCAGAGAGCTCAGACTGTGGGAGATGGTGAGGCCGAGAAGGCACATGATCCCCTTTAGAGTCCTGGAGCACAAAAGGAGAGAGGGAGACCAAGTCTAACTGCACCCCTGGCTTGGGACTCTGTCTGCTTTGCCCTAGGTGCCTATGACCGCTTCCTGCCCTACATTCTCATGGGAAGTCTGACCATCCTGACAGCCATTCTCACCTTGTTCCTCCCAGAGAGCTTCGGCATCCCCCTCCCAGACACCATTGACCAGATGCTGAGGGTCAAAGGGTAAGGAGGCATCCTTCTCCACAATGTTGACTTGCTGGGTCTGGGCCTGGCAGAGAGTTCCCCACAAACTCTCAAACACAATGGAATAGTTTACCCATCAGAGGGTTAGAAATGGCAAGGTGCTTACAGCTGATGCTGACCCAGACCCCCTTGTCACCATGCACATCTCCATAGCAACGGCAGCTCTGGGATAGTTCAGGGACCAGGAGAAATCTTTCAGAATCTGCTCTATGATTTTTTTTCCCCTTAGAGAGATATCCTCAGTTCTGGGTTTTGTTTGTTTGTTTTGAGACTGGTAAACATCTTTTTATGATTTGTTACTAACATTTGTTTTTCTTGTTTTTATAGAATGAAATATAGGCAAACTCCAAGCCACACAAGGATGTTAAAAGTTGACGAAGAAAGCCCCACAATCCTTAAAAGCACAGCCTTCTAATAGAACCTCTAGTAAGTGAGAAAGTGAAGAGGAAAAACTGCGTCTTGTCGTAAACAGCTTGTGCAGACACCGAGTCCTTCAGGGGCAAAGGTCTTTGCTGTTCATTCTTTTGACCCTGTGTCTGACTTGCTCGTGGATGGACATCCAGACTCAGAGCCTGCATATGGTCCTAGGGCACCACCTTCCCTCCAAGGACACTGTGGCTGCTGACAGACAACTTTAGATACGTCCTAACTATTATAGTGATAGACTTGGCACTTCCTAAGAAGTTAACCACTCCCTAGAACCAGTGGGATTTGGAAGAATATGAGAGGCATCTGCTAAATTTACGTTTTAATTTCAGACTGCCTGAAGAGGCCCCTGATAAAACTGGATTTAATCCCCTCCTCCCTAAATCTTTTCCCCGTTTCCTTCTAATGGTGCACTTTAGAGGAGAAGAAATAATTTCACAGGGAGTATGATTTCTCACACTTTCTCAGTTATAAAGGATATTAGCTGGGATTGTTGCTTCTCCAGGGCAGGAGAGCACAGGTCTGGGGAAACCTCTCAAGGTTATTAATAGGGAGGAGATTGAGCAGATACAAAACACTGGCAAGTGCATTGATCTCTGAGCTCTTAGACACTCAGTATGACTACTGGGTAGACTTGTTTACATCTGTTCAAAGCATTGGGCTTGTCCGGGCCCATAAGTGATGCATCATGGAATCTACTATTCTTGTTTTCCACTGCTGTGTAAATCAAACCCCCTAACTAATGTGGTTTCTGATGTATGGTTTGAAGCAGGGATGTCAGTGAGAAAGAGAGACAAGCAAAGTTGTCTCTTCTCTCAAAACTATAATATGGATTTTGTTTGTTTGTTTGTTATATCTTTTTCTCCTTAAGTTATTTGCTTTTCAGAACAGACTTAGGAAAGGCTGGTTCCTTAGCCTCCTAGTTTGTGTCTTTTTTTCTTCCAGCCCAGAATCACTCTGGCAATGGTCTGCTGTTGCCACTTGTGCGAGGCCTTACTGGCCTTGGCCACTAGCACTTCTCTGGGTGCCAAAAATGACGTCATTGTGTGTGTTCTTTTGTGATACCTAATCATGGGGAAAAATTACAAAGAAGAAAGTTAAATTGTGTTCACAGTCTTTCAGAGTTGCTCACTTCAGCCGTGTAACGTTGGGAGATAATTTGTGTTCAGTGTAATTGTCTTCTCTTTTCTGATTATGTTACCATGGTACTTCTAAAGCATTTGTTTCACCTGGTTAAAAAACCATATTTTTGTGAAAGCTACTGAAGTGCCTTGGGAAATGAAGATGTTTTAATAAATAAAATGATTTCTTTTTTAATAATAGCAACTGCCCACATTCTTTATTTCTACAATTTGGTTAGCCATGCCACACTGTCACCGACTTTTCACTGTCAACTTGGGCTAATGCTTGCAGTGGTTTGTGATTAGTCTCTAAGGCTAAGATCTAATCCCTGTGTGCTAGAACCTTCACTCTATTAATTGATTGTGGACTGAGCCAGCCTTCTTACACAAGTATCATAGCCTGGGTTCCCCTAAAAGCAGAGGCTGAGACCAGTGCTTCTGTGCAGTTAGGTAGTTTCTTTGGGAACAACATTCCAGAGAGCAGGAGTAAAGAATAGAGGGAGGAAACAGGGAAGGAGGGAGACCCAATACAAGGATGCATTATCAGGTTGGCTAGTGCCAAGGGAACTGCTCCATCCAGCCAGAACTGAGGAGGCTTATGAAATGTATCTCAAAACCATCTGCACTATGGATAAAATGGGGAGGCATTTATCTATTGGCCCCCATTCCCCATTCATCAAAGGCAGCCCCCCAATTGTCAGCTCCCCACATTTCCAGGTTGCACATGCATGTGTTCCAAACAGGTTCTGTTCCTTGGGTGGAAGCAAGAGGTAATACGTTGTAGGCCCAAGCTGAAGCACTGTCAGTGAAGCTGGTCAAAGCCTGTGTGAACTGGTCATAGCAACAGTGGCTGGACTAAGTTGAGAGGATTGGGGATTGGACGTGGTGCAAGATATACACACACACACACACACACACACACACACACACAATGTGTCACAGGCAGTTTGAGCTAGGGCATGTGGATAGACCCGGGTAAAAAGCTCCAGTGTTGGATAGATAACTCAAAAGTCATGTTGCATAACAACACAAACAGCATCAAACTCATGTGGGAAGGAAGGAAGCTCATCTTCTTTAACCCTATTGGCTTCTCCACTGTCCTCAAACCTGGTTCTGTGCTGGATTCCTGACTGACTTCACAGTGTTTCCAGAGTATGAATTACAGTCCTACCTGCCCTTTCTCTTGTGTGAATGAACAGTTTCTGAGTTTTCTCTCTTATTCTCAATGCCTCTGATTCCAGTCATTTGTGGCATTCTGGGAGCAAAAATCATAATTACCTGAATGCCTAGAGCTCTTCCTGTGGTGGGGCAATAGCCCAAGTCACTGCTCCTGGGGCTGAGCCAAGTATCTGAAACTCCAAGCCATCTGCCTTGTTAGACTCTTATATGGCCTGTTTCCATCACAGCCATGATTTTGGAAAGACTGACCAAGTTACCCTGACCAGGGATTTCCTCTTAGGGAGAAAGGTATGCATAACCTGTAGTCACAGGGACATTTGGTGAGTGATGAAGTCCTCAGTTAATACCCATATTAGAAATTAGAATTAGAAACCAGGATACCCATAGAAATATGAAGGACAAAGCAAAGGAGGTAGAGGAATAATTCAGATTAAGAAAAAAAAATACTCTGCTACTGACTTAAGAAGAAATAGAAAATCTGAACAGACTTATAACTAGTAAAGAGATTAAATCAATAATCAAAAACCTCCCAACAAAAATAAACCCAAAAGGTGAATTCTACCAAAAATTTACAGAAGAATTAACAATCCTTCTCAAATTCTTCCCCAAAAAAGAGAAAATACTTCCTAACTCATTCTATGAGGCCAGCATTACCCTATGTCAGCATAATCCAGACAAAGACATCGAAAGAAAAGGACACCATAGATCAATATCCCTTATGAATATAGATGCAAAATACTCAACAAAATAGTAGCAAACCAAATCCAGCAGCATACTAAAAGGATTATATATCATGACCAAGTAAGGTTTATCCCAAGAATACAAGGGTAGCTCAATGTAGAAACATTAATCAATGTAATATAGCACTTTAATACAATGAAGGTTTTAAAAAATGATCATATCAATTGATGCAGAAAATCATTTGACAACATCCAACACTCTCATGATAAAAAAAACACTCAACAAACTAGAAATAGAAGGGAACTTCCTCAACATGATAAATGGCGTCTATGAAAACCCCACAGCTAGCATCATACTCAATGGTGAAACTAAAAGCTCATCCCCTAAGATCAGTAACAGAACAAGGATATTCATCTCAACACTTCTATTCAACATGGTACTGGAAGTTCTGGTCATAGCAATTAGGCAAGAAAAAGAAAGAAATGGTATCCAAGTTGATAAGGAAGAAGTAAAGCTACAGTAATCAAAACAGGTGGTATGGGGCCGCCCGGTGGCGCAGCAGTTTAGTCCGTGCTTGGCAGCCCGGGGTTCGCAGGTTCGGATCCTGGGCGCCCGCCAACGCACTGCTCGTCAGCCACGCCGTGGCGGCATCCCATATAAAGTGGAGGAAGATGGGCATGATGTTAGCCCAGGGCCAGTCTCCCTCAGGAAAAAGAGGAGGATTGGCGACAGATGTTAGCTCAGGGCTGGTCTTCCTCACAAAAAAAAAAAAAAAAAAACAGGTGGTACTGGCAGAAACACAGACCTATAGACCAATGAAATAGAATAGAGAGCCCAGAAATAAACCTTCACACATATGGTCAAATGATTTCAAAAAAGGTGCCAAGACCATTCAAGGGGGAAAGAACAGTCTTTTCAACAATGGTGCTTGGAAAACTGGGTATCTGCATGTAAAAGAATGAAGTTGGACCCTAACCTTACACCATATGCAAAAAATTAACTCAAAATGTATCAAAGATCTAAACATGAAATAAAAACCCTAAGACTTTCTAGAAGAAAACATAGGAGGAAAGCTTCATGACATTGGATTTAGCAATGATTTCTTGGGTATGACATCAAAAACACAGGCAAAAAAAGAAAAAAAAATAGATAAATTGGACTTCATCAAGATCTAGAACTTTTTTTTTTTTTTTTTTTTTGTGGGGAAGACCAGCCCTGAGCTAACATCTGTTGCCAATCTTCCCCTTTTTGCTGAGGAAGACTGGCCCTGGGCTAACATTGTGCCCATCTTCCTCCACTTTATATGGGATGCCGCCACGGCATGGCTGACAGGCAGTGCGCGTCCGCGGGCGCCTGGGATCCGAACTCGCGAACCCCGGGCTGCCAAGCGCGGACTAAACCGCTGCGCCACCGGGCGGCCCCAAGATCTAGAACTTTTGTTATCTGTCAATTATATCTCAATAAAACTGGGGGGAAATTAAAAACTTTTGTGCATCAAAGGACACTATCCTTTGTGAAAAGGCAACCCACAGAATGGGAGAAAATATTTGCAAATCATATCTAATAAGGGATTAATATCCAACTATATAAAGAACTACTACAATTCATCAATAAAAAAAAATTTTTTTAATGGGCAAAGGACTTGAGTATACATTTTTCCAAAGAAGACATACAAATGGCCAATAAGCACATGAAAAGATGCTTAACATCAATAATCATTTGGTAAATGAAAATCAAAACCACAATAAGATACCACTTCACACCAATTAGAATGGCTGTTATTAAAAACAAAAACAGAATATAACAGGTATTGGCAAAGATGTGGAGAAACTGGAACTCTTGTGCATTGCTAGTGGGAATGTAATGATGCGGCTGCTGTGGAAAACAGTATGGTGGTTCCTCAAAAAATTCTAAACATAGAATTACCATATGATTCAGCAATTCCACTTCTAGGTATATAGTCAAATGAATTGAAAGCAGGAACCAGAACAGATATTTGTACACCTACGTTCATAGCAACATTATTTACAATAGTTAAAAGGTGGAAACAACCCAAATGTCCATCAACAGATGAGTGGATAAACAAACTGGTATGCACATACAATGGAATACTATTCAGCCTTAAAAAGGAATGAAACTCTGATACATGCTACAACATGGATGAAAACATGAACCTTGAAAACATTATGCTAAGTGAAATGAGACAGACACAAAAGTACAGATATTGTGTGATTTCATTTATATGAGGTAGCTATAATAGTAAAATTAATAGAGACAGAAAGTAAAATAATGGTTACCAGAGGCTGGGGGGAAGAGGTAATGGGAGTTATTGTTTAATGGGTACAGAGTTTCAGTTTGAGATGATGAAAAAGTTCTTGAGATGGATGGTGGTGTTGACTGCACAACAATCTGAATGTACTTAATGCCTCTGAATTGCACACCTAGAAATGGTTAAAATGGTAAATTTTGTTATGCATATTTTACCACAATAATTAATTTTTAAAAAGAATTTTTCAAGTATAATGGCAATAAACATTCTTAAATATTAAATTCAAGCAATAAGGTACATATGAATCCTTTTTGAAAGAAACTATTTAAAAATAAAATCCTGCCAATTAATAAATCAATTTGCAACTCATATAACAGAGAGCTAATTTACCTAATATAAAAAGATCTCCTGCAAATAAATAAGAAAAAATAATTTTAATAGAAAATTGAGTAAGAGATATAAACACACAGAAATTGAAGTACAGATGACTTTTAAACATATGAGAAGATTCTGTACCTTACTCCTATAAGAGAGATGTAAATGAAAGCTATATGGAGATATCATTTTTCCTCTATCCATCCATCCTTCTTTCTTTATAAATGCAAAGAAAAATGTATCTAATATTTTTCTAATATTAATAGTAATAATTTTTGTTTATCTGGGAAAGTTATTATTTCTCCATCATATCTGAAGGATATTTTCACTGGACAGAGTATTCTTGGCTGAAAGTTTCTTTCTTTCAGAATTTCGAATATTTCATTCCAGTCTCTCCTAGTCTATAGAGTTTCTGTCGAGAAATCCACTGACAGCCTGATGGGAATTCCTTTGTATGTTATTTTATTTTTTTGTGTAGCTGCCCTTAATATTTTTTCTTTGTCATTGACTTTTGGCAGCTTTACTACTATATGCCTTGGAGAGGGTCTTTTCATGTTGATATATTTAGGAGAGCTATGGATTTCATTCACTGGTATTTCCAGCTCCTTCCCCAGGTTTGGGAAGTTCTCAGCTATTATTTCTTTGAACAAGCTCTCTGCTCCTTTTTCCCTCTCTTCTCCTCTGGAATACCTATAATCCTTATGTTGCATTTCCTAATTGAGTCGGATATTTCTCAGAGGATTTCATTTCTTTCCAGTCTTAGTTCTTGCTCCTCCTCTATCTGGAGCATTTCTGCATTCCTATCCTCAATAATGCTAATTCTTTCCTCCATGTTGTCAGCTCTGTTCTTCAAAGATTCCAGATTTTCCTTTATCTCCTCCATTGTGTTTTTCATCTCCAATGTTTCTGATTGGTTTTTCTTTGTGGTTTCAATCTCTTTTGTGAAGAAATTCCTGATATCATTGAATTGTCTATCTGTATTTTCTTGTAACTCGTTGAGCTTTTTTATGATAGCTATTTTGAATTCTCTATCATTTAGGTTATATATTTCTGTGCCTTCAGGATTGATTTCTGGGTGCTTATCATTTTCCTTCTGGTCTGAAGATTTAATGTATTTTTGCATAGTGCCTGCCGATGTTGGCTTATTTTTTCTCATACTGAAGATATCTGGTCCCAGTTTCTACTTGCCGCCACTGGGGCGGGGGGGGGGGTCAAGCACTGTGTATTCTGTTCCTGCTGTGATCTGTAGGGGTCCTGGCCGACTGGTTGTGGGGGGAGCGGGGGGGGGTCTTTCACTTGCCCAACCCTGGGGGCTTCTCGTTCTTCCCTATCTGCTCTCCTGGGGTGCTCAGATGATGGCAGTACCCCTGCAACAGTTCGGTCTCCTCCATGTGGGAATTCCCCACTGCTGTGAGAGATCTTTGTGAGCAACGGTTTTCCACAGAGGGCTGCCCCTCCCCCCATCTCTCTGGGAGCTGCATGGCCTTGGAGTCTCCAATCGAATGGGAAGGGGGAGGATTTCCCCTTACCTCTCCCCACCTCTTCCAGGGTTCCAGCACCTCCATCTTCAGATGTATGCCTGCATGGGTCTCTCATATATCCTTTGTGTTATGTGAGTGTTCTCTGTTGGTATGCGAGTGTCCTTTTTGTTGTATCTTAGTGGGGGAGGGGGAGTTTAAAGGGGAAAGCTCACTCCACCATGATGGTGACGTCACTCCCAATAGTAGTAATTTTTGGATGGTAAGATTTGGGGGAACTTTTAAAGCATTCATTGTTGTGCTTTTTATAGTGTTCGTATTCCCTACAATGAGCATGTATAGATTTTGAAGTGGTTTTTAGTTAAAAAAATAAATGTAAATATGCACGATGAGAACAAGGATGAAATATTTTCTTCCACGTACTTTGCAATATTTTTAAACTCCTTCAACCTCCTCCCAAACTTTCACATATTTTTAATGCATTTCAACTCCTGATATGACATACTTCCAGTTTTATATTTCTCCTTGACACTCCTGCCTCCACCCAGACATTGTCTTCTTTCATCACAATTATCCCAATGATCACCCCTCTGATTATCCCAATTCTACCCATGTTCAAGGTTCACCTCAAGCACATCCTCTTCCTGGGAGGCACTACAGCTTACTGGCTAAGTGCCCAGACCCAGAACAGATAGATTAGGTAGTCCAGAAGTAGGCTTCTCCACTTACTGGCTCTATAAGTTTGATCATATCACTTAACCTTTCTAAGACTCAGTTTCCTCATCTGTAAAACAGATGAACTATCTCATTGGGTCTTTATAAGGATTAAATTAGATCATGCACATAAAGTACTTAGCAGTACTAAATTTGTGTTGAAAATAATAATATTGGTATTCCTCCTGACATCACTAATGTCATTATTGACTCTAATTAGTCCTTATCATATTCTGGTTGGTTCCATGAGGGCAATTATGACTATGTTTGGGGGAAAAGATAGGTCTTCTCTCCCTAAGGTACTTAAGTAGTACATTGACTTTACATTTGATAGTTGTTTTTTTTTTTAATTTAACAAATAGTTTTACTCATTCATTCCTTAATGAGAGAGCCTTCAGGAAAACACATTTCATGATGCCCACCTCTACTTCTTTCTCTTTTAGTCCAAGCAGATTACTGGTGTCTGGGCCTCCTGAAAACCTGGTAACAAAGCACATGAACTCCCCTGCTGTCAGCCTCCACACCTCACTGTGAGACGGGTATGGGCTGTCTGGGGTCTGTGATTAGTGAAGGAAATGTTTGACCTAGGAGAGAGCTCATGTTCCAGTACTCATGTACGAGTCATGATGTGTGTTCAAGCCCGCTTCAGTAGGATGAGCCAGTGTTGGACCCAAACAGCTCTGCCTTCTCACAGGTGATTCACTCAGGCCGCTGGTGACTGCAATCTCCATGAGAGGGTCATCCCATGCCACCCAGCTCTCCAAGGGCACCTTGCTCAAGGAAACAGATGTCAGAGTCAGAGTGCCTTTTGGAGTGCTAGCTTCTTTTTTCCCACAGAATGACAGAGATTTCCACTTGTGTTGCCAAATATGTAAGTCTTTTCCTTCAGGAACACTTTAAAAGATTACTCCTTTTTCCAAGAAAACCAGGGCCCCCTAAAGCAAAATTATTTACCTTTGATTGTTTAAGAACAGTTGCTCACTCCCTTTCTATTTTTTGACTTTGCTTCCTACTCAAGAAAGTTAAAGGATATTTTTGCTATTGGTAGGTCATATTTTTCTAGAGGCAAACAGTTCCAGTATTGAGTTCTAAACAGAGGTTAGGAGATTATCCATGAAAAAAACACATTTTTACAAAGAAGATCAGACACCAGGTCACACAGAGGACATAGTTGATAGTTTAGTAGCAAAGCACAAACAGATTTTATGAGTGGGAAAGTGGATATGGAGCTTCCCTGCCCACCTGACACCTCACCCAACATGTGCAGAATCAAAGCCCTCCAAAACTTGGTCCTTTTCCAAGATTCCCCAGCTCAGTGAAGGGCATCGTTATGTCAGTCTGGTCCTCCTAGAGCAGACGCCAAGATGGAATTAAACATGCAAGAGTTTATTGGGGAAAATGCCCATGAAGGGTAAAGAGAAGAGAGAGCAGGAGTAGGCAGAGAGAGACTCAGACCATGATGCAAGTCTGTCCCCTGTGAAAGGGGAGAGGGAAGGAAGGAGGATTAAGGTAGGAAGAGCCTCAGACTTGAGAGCAGTGTGAGAAAGTGTTGGTCACACTCCCCCATTAGAGGAGTCCCACCTTGGGCAGAAATGGCCTGGCTCTGGTACCCACACTGTGCTCATTCTTTGGCTGGGAGCAGCCAGAGAGTGTGTGGCCTTGTGTGAACACAGCAGCAGATCTGAAGGTGCAGCCGATCCACTGGAGGCTGTAGGCTATGTTCTTTGTAAAAGATTCTCTTGAAGAGAGATCTGGGTACCTATGTGGCTGCCACAATAATTTATTCAATTATGCAAACTGAGAGTCATGCTTGACATCTCCATCTCCTTTTTCTCTAAGACTCAATCCATTGCCAAGTTCCTGACCATTTTACCTCCTAAATATCTCTCTATCCATTTCTCTACATATTCTCCACCACTATCACCATCATCTTGCTCCCAACTGGTGACATCTTTCAATTCATTTGCCACATAGCAGATAGAGCAGTCTTTTCAAAACAAAAGTCAGAGTATATAACCCCCTGCTTAAACAATGTCAGTGCTCATAGGATAAGGACCTAAGTCCTCAGCATGACCTTCAAGGCCCTACCTGTTATGGCTTTTGCGTTACTCTCCAGCCTCTTGTGAACTTGGGTTCTCCTTACTCTCTCTGCTTCATCGACCCTTTGGGCATCAGACAGATAATGGTTCAAATCCAGCCTGTTTCCATTTCCCCAAATGCTCCAAGTTCTTTCCTGCCTCAGGACCTTTGCACATGCTGTTCCCTCCACTAATTATCTCTTCTCCAGCTCCATGCCCCTTTACCCAGTTAACTAATCCTCATTCCTCAGCTCCCAATTCAAACATCACTTCTTCAGGGAAGCCTTCTCTGACCCCCAGACAAGTTCAAATCCTTTGTTATTCCCCCTCATAGGGGTAATATTAAATGCTCTTTGTAGCATTTAGGATGATATCCTGTATTTGACTGATTATCTGATTGACCGTCTCACTAATGTGTGTTTCCTGAGGGCAGAGACCACCTCTATTTTTCTCAATATTGAATCCCCAGCATTAGCAGAGTGGCTGCATTTTGTAGTTGCCACAAAACATTCGTTGAATGAATGAAGGATCTAAAAGAGTTATTCGATTTTTTTTCCGTTTTATTTGAATCACACAGCAGGTGTTTCTAACCAGTGAATTCTATCTTTCTTTACATTTATACTGTTCTCCAGCTATGCTGAATGATCTCCCCCACCCCACCCCCCACCCTCCGGTGGTAAAGTCTTTGAGGGCTGGCCTTGGACTTGGATTTTGGGATCTTCACTGATGAGCAGTGCAGGCCTAGATAAAGTGCTTGTTGTAGAACTTGCTATTGCACAAGATTTTATTCTAGAGTTAGAGGTCAGGGAGGGTAGGAAGGAAAAGGAAGTGAGTTTCCCTCAAAGAGTTGGGACACAAAGTTACTCTTTGAAAGTTAAATTATAAATCAAGCCAATCAGAGCAAAAATATACAAAATGCCTCCATAAAGAGAAATAAGGACTCTAGGAGCTAGAAGTCCTGACAGTACTGTCACTCAGTTAGGCCTTGCTCTAGCTAAAAAAGAAATGTGTCCATCTGAGGAGGGGCAGCCCAGGTAGCACAATATAGAGAGTCTCAGCAACACAGATGGAGTGTCCACCAGCCACCATCCCAAGGAGAAGGGCCAGCCAGGCCAGCTGGTATGACTGACCAGTCCTCCCAGCAGGTTGTTCGACCTTTGGTGTGGAGGAAGACACACCATGCTGCCCAAGGCTGATACCACTAAACATTTAAGTCAGATAATTCACTCTTGTGATTCTGATTTCAAGCTCACCAAGCCACCTTCTGACAATTAGACTCCAAACTGCACAGTTACATGAAGAGAGTTCACTCACCAGGCAACCTCAAGAGTCTGGTCTTTCCGGCAGCTCTGCTTCTAACAGGAATGGTTAAGCTCCAGGTTTTGGAATCAGACGGCCTTTATTGGAGCCCTGACTCTACCACTTACATACATACTAACTGTGTGACCTTGGGGATTATCCTTCATCATTTTTCCCCCAACTGAAAAAAAGATCACAATACACTACATGATTATAGGGAGAATTAAATGAAGCAATGTATGTAATGCACTTAGCATAGAGCCTAGCAAATAGCTAATGAAATAAATAAGTTGGCATTCTGATTGTGTACAACACTGATTTTTAATCAATGCTGAAACACTGAAAAGATGAAATTATTATTGTTATTATTTTTGCTGAGGAAGATTTGCCCTGAGCTAACATTCGTGCCAATCTTCCTCTATTTTTTAGTATGTGAGCCTCCAGCACAGCATGGCCACTAACAAAGCGGTGTAGGTCCACGCCCGGGATCCGGGCCTGAACCCCAGGCCACCGAAGCAGAGCACATGAACTCAACCATTACACCACTGGGCCAGCCCCTGAAAAGATGAAAGTTTTGATTCCACAAGGTCAAGGACCAGATGTGGACCTTGGGAAATCACCAAGATGATAGATTCCAGTCTACCCTTCACCTGCTGGCATCTTCACCTGAGTGACATTGATAGAAGGGTACCAGGATTTGGCTTTATCTTCTTGTGTCTCTACTTCTCTTTTCCTGACCCTCATCTCCCAGACATACTTTTGATGTAGAAGCAGATTTAGCTCCACTTTGCTCTCATGCAGTCAAGAATTATTGTCCTATAAAAAGGAAGAGGCTCCAATGCTTGCCTTGATTTTTTTTCTTTTTCCTTCATACTACAAACCAAAAGCATCATCTTCTGGAGGGGAAACATGGGCTGTTGTTTTTCTAAGGTCATCATTTGGCCCGCCCCACTCCCCCACCTGCTCTTGAGGGAAATACTGCAAAGACACATAGAAAGCCACAACATGAGTCACAGATCAAGGCTTTCAACATGCAGGGAGTGTCCCTGAATTACAAACAGGCAAACCAAAGTGACTCTGGCAGATTAAGCAGTTTATCTTGTTTTTTTGTTCCAGTTATCAGACTGCTCTGTGACAAAAACTAACAAATACATGGCAAATTGGGTCTGGGGTATGGAGCCTTGCCAATGTTTTCCAAGTAGAAATGCTTACAAATACAGATCTCAGTGGCGGATGCTGGACAGAGGAGTAAGGCCTTCCATCAAACTTTGTAGCAGTGCTCTACTCTAACAACAACTTGGTCTAGTGTCATAACTATAGAGGCTAATTGTCAGGCTGAGTGTGAGGTGCCTTCCAAAAAGACTGCAGTGTTTCCTCAGTCCTTCTTCTAAGTCCAAACTTTGACCACTATCCTATTATCACCGGGACCTCCAATTTTATCAGCTAACATTAGAGAATGTCTATCATGCATCCAGAAAAACAATGACTTGGTCCTGCCCTCAAAGAACCTACCTAGAGCATAACAGAAAATACCAAATATTTTCCCCCTTCTATCGTTTCATTTAATTCCTACAACTCTGGGGTAGGTATGGTTATTATCCCTATCCTACAGGGGAATAAACTAAGGCTAAGGGAGTAAATATTTGCCCCAAATCACACAGCCAATAGGTGCCAGAGCCAGAGCTTGAACCCTGGAATCTCCAAATCCTCGGGTATTGATGGGCACCATTTGGACCAGGGAATCCCAACCTTAAGCTTGCTGTTCCAGCTTTCCTTATCAAATGAAGGGTCCCCCATTTCACCGACTTCACTGACTTTCGATTTCTCCGCTGACCCAGAAGGAAGGGTCTGGTACTTCATGGTCAGGACCAGGCTGTTAGAAGTGACGGTGCCGCCAGCTGGGCTTGGGAGCCAGACTGACCCTGGAGGTCTGCAAGCGAAACCTGCCCCAGTCCGCTCAGCGCCTCCAACAGGGACCCCTCAGAGGCTGCCCCGGCCAGCACCCGCCTCCTCAGGCCGGCAACCCACGAAGCGCCGCCAGCAGTCCGGTCCGGGGCCGCCGCCAGCCACGAGGCCCAAGCAGGCGCCGGATGAAGGGCAGATGGGGGAGGCAGGCCGGATGGACCGAGGCGCCGAGGGCCGCGGGGCCCGGCCAGAGTGCGCTGCGGGCCTCTCCACTTGCTGCCGGCCTGCCCGGCCCGGGGCCCCGCCGAACGCCGCCGGGCGGGCCGCGCGCACCCCCGAGGCCCCCGCCTCTGGCCGCCCGCCCGCGCCCCGCGTTCACCGCGCGCCCGGGCCCGGGCCCGCCTCTCGGCGGTTTTCGCTTTCGCTTTCCTGCCGATATCGTCGAGGAAAATGAAAGTGGCCATGGCCAGGGCCGGCGTAGCTGCCGTCGGGGCGAGGGGCGCAGAGTGCGGCGGCGGCGGCGGGCCTGGAGTCGCGGAGCTGGGGCCGCAGCCCGCGCCAGGCGAGGTAAGCACAGCCCCTCCGCGGCCGCCTCGCGGGCTCCTCCTTGCGGACCGGGCGGGCGGGACGCCAGGCGGCCGTTTGACGCGGGCCGGCCCGGCCGGGGTTCCTGCAGCGGGGCTGGGAGGGCCTGAGGCGCGGCACCGCTGGGGCTTTCGTGGCTCTGCTCCTCCAGGCCGGCTGAAGACCTGGGGGAGCTCGGACAAAAGTGCCAAGGGTCTGGCAGCCTGGGGTCGAGGTGGGACCGTGGCAAGTCAGGCCACCGCTCCCAGCACACGTTTCCTTTTCGTAGAACATCGACCCACCGCCCCCCCACTCGGGTTTCGGTAAAAATCAAAGTGGGAGGATGTATGTAAAATGCCTAGCAGAGTGTGCATCACCTGAGCTCAGCAAGGAGGAGCTCATCATTTACCCCTTCTTACCTGCCAGACTGCTCTTCTTCCCCACTTGGCCCCATCCGTCAGGTAGTTTGATTTTCTAAAGTTTTCAGATCTGGTGCACTTGGGCGCACCTGGCGTTCCTTCCAAGCGTCTGGCAGCTCTCTTCTCATGGTCGTGGGTGTGGAGAGCAACTAGGCCAGGATGCCGCTCCCTCCCCAAGGCCCTGCCCCTGTGAAGACAGGGGCGCACTCTGCAGGGGCCCCAACCCTCGGGCTGGCACAAATGCTCAGGGATGGCTGCACTGAGGGACGGAGTCCTTCCCAGACCAGGAAACTTTCTGTCCACTGCGTCCTACAGCAGAAGGGTGAAAGATGAGTGCCCTGGTATTTGCCCATGGTCAAGTATGCCCAGCTCATTCGTGGTATGCGAGAATTGGGCTCCAGGTTAATGCTGTGGAGACAGCCCCTGCCCTTGGGGTGTTTCCTATCCCCTGGCAAGAGGAACTATACATGCAAGTTGCCCACAAGGCCGGTTGTGGGAGACAAGCAGAGAGGAGAGAAGGCACTAAGTATTGGAAAGTAAAGTGGCTGAATCTGCAGGCACTTGACTTACATTTGAGTGATGACAGTTTTTGTAGCCAGTACCAAGAACTCCCTTTTACCCAACTTTTGTCTCAATAAAATTGAATTCAGCCTAATCACGTGGATCTGATCATAAGGCCCATCACCGAAACAAAACTTAAATGATCTTACCTTTGAAAATAGCCATCTGAATTCGACAAAAGATGACCCAAGGTTCTAATTTTTAAAACATGGGTTCCCCCCTCTGCCTTGCCCCAGGGTGGTGTTGAGTAGTCATTGCTTTTAGAAAATACTGCCTTTATTGTCAGCCAGAAAGTCAGATTCTTTGATTTTGTGGCTTACCTTCAATGAGCTATTCTTTTTCTTCTGAATTCCCTAATGTCCCTCTCTTCTCTTTCCCTCCTATTAACTAAATTTAAGTGGTGCTGTGTGGTTCTCTCCCTTTCCTCTCATCTTCCTTCTGCGGGTAGGAGGGAGGGGTGGTGTAGTAGACACCATCCACAGCATTTTCACCCCCCCAGGTTCTTGCTTCCATGTTCCTGAAAACTGAATGACTCAGCTGAAGACGAAGCAAGCCCCTGTCTTCCCCACTGCTTTCTTTTCTCCTTAGCTTTATCATTCGTTGGTTTAGCCACCAGTGATGCACTTTATTACATTTTTTGCTAGAAAGTAATGCATGGGGTTTTATTTATTTTTCTTAGGATCTCAGGCCTATAGAACTGAATTGCTCCTTCTCCTCAGTTCATGGCACACTATAATCCTTGGTCCATTTTGAGTCTCTCTTTCACTTTATTTTGTTATTTCCTCCCTTTCTCTCTCAACACCTCCCACGCACCCCCCCCCCCAAACTTAAGCAGCCATGCTGGCATATTTGTTTGTTCTTCCAAACTACCTTTCCTTCTATCTTCTTAGAAAATGTGTATCTTTAAAAGATATGTCATGTTTTGCTTTTGTTGTACTTATCTAAATAAGTACCATTGTGATGTAAATCTCATAATGTTTGTTTTTTTCCCCTCAGCATCATGTTTTTGAGTCAAACCATATTGCTATATGTGAGTTTAGTTCAAACTCCTGGCTGTGGCATAGTTTTCTATCAAAAGTGTATACCACAAGTACTTAACTGGTCTCCTGGAAATGGACATTGGGTGGCCTCTAACTCCTTCCTTGCACAAACAGTGCTACACCAAACATCCTTTCGGGTGTCTTCATGTGGTCTTGTGCAAGAATTTCTCTGAGATAGATGATAGATATGAGATTGCTGGTTCTAGGAAACTTGGATGATGTCTTTTGCTAAAAACGCTACTTTGTGCTGCAGAATGGCTTCATCGATTTCCTTTCACCAGGAGTGCATGAAATCCCTTCTCTGACATTTGTCAGCACTTAATATTATCTAATTTATTATTTTCCATCAAACTGGTAGGTTAAAGCAGTACTCCAGTTCTGGGGGTTTTTTTTGTTGTTTTTTTTGTGAGGAAGACTGGCTCTGAGCTAACATCCATTGCCAGTCCTCCTCTTTTTGCTGAGGAAGCTTAGCCCTAAGCTAACATCTGTGTCCATCCTCCTCTATTTTGTATTTGGGATGCTGCCACAGCATGGCTTGAGGAGCGGTGTATAGGTCCCTGCCTGGGATCCGAACCTGTGAAGCCCGGGCCGCCAAAGTGAAGTGTGCAAACTTAACCACTGCACCACCGGGCTGCCTCCTCCAGTTCTGTTTTAATTGAGCATCTCATCTTATTGTTTTGCCGTTTGTGAACTGCCTGTCTCATTTGCCCTTCTTTTCTTTGAGTTTCTGATATTTTTCTATCTGGTTTGCATTTTGTTCCTTGTATATTGATATCCTTCCATATTAAGATGTTAATCCTTTGTCAATTGTAGATGTAACTCTTCCCCTAGTCTTGTCACCCATCTGTTTCTCATTTCTGGTCTCCTTTTTATTATTAACAGCTTTATTGAGATATAATTTACATACCATAAAATTCACCTGTTTAAAGTATACAATTCAGTGGTTTGTAGTATGTTTACAAAATGTATAACAATCACTATATTCTAATTTTAGAACACTTTTATTACTCAATTAGCAGTCACTCTCCAATATCCCTTAATATGCCCCTCCCCAGCCATAGGCAAGCACTAATTTTACTTTCTGTCTCTTTATATTTGCCTTTTTCTGGACATTTCATGTGAATGGGATTGTATCGTCTGTGGTTTATTGTGACTGGCTTCTTTCACTTAGCATGAGTTCTGGAGGTTTATCCACATTATAGCATGTATCAGTAGTTTGTTCTTTTTTATGGCCCAATAATATTCTGTTATAAGGATATACTGCATTTTGCTTATCCATTCATCAGTTGATGGATATTTAGGTTGTTTCTACTTTTTGTTTATAATGAATAATGCTTCTATGAACATGCATGTACAAATTTTTGTGTGAACATATATTTTCATTTCTCTTGGGTATATACCCAGAAGCGGAATTGCGGGATCATGTGGTGTCTCTGTGTTTAAACTTTTGAGGAACTTCCAGACTGTTTTCCAAAGCAGCTGCAACATTTTAGAATCCTACCAGCAGTGCATGAGGGTTCCAATTTCTCCACATCCTTGCCAACCCTTGTTGTCTGTCTTTTTGATTGTAGCCATCCTAGCAGGTGTGAAGTTATAGCTCATTGTGGTTTTCCCCTGATTATTAATGATGTTGAGGATCTCTTCATGCACCCGTTAACCAATTGTACATCTTCTTTGGAGAAATGTCTATTCAGACCTATTTTTTAGATTGGATTGTCTTTCATTATTGAGTTGTAAGAGTTCTTTATATATTCTGGATACATGTCCTTTATCAGATATATGAGTTGCCAATAGTTTCCCCCATTCTGTGAGTTGTCTTTTCACTTTCTTGATGGTGTTCTTGGAAGCAAGAACATTTTCAATTTTGTTGAGGTCCAACTGATCAATCTTCTCTTTTATTTCTTGTGCTTTTGGTGTTATATCTAAGAAATCCTTGCTGTACTCAAGATCGTGAAGTCACTCTTGTGTTTTCATCTAAGAGCTTTATGTTTTTAACTCTTACATATAGGTCTATGGTTTTTTTTTTTTTTTTTAACATCAATTTTTAAACTTTGTGGAGGGGGCCACCCGGTGGCACAGCGGTTTAGTCCGCGCTTGGCAGCCCGGGGTTCGCGAGTTCGGATCCCGGGCGCCCGCTGACGCACTGCCTGTCAGCCATGCCGTGGCGGCGTCCCATATAAAGTAGAGGAGGATGGGCACGGATGTTAGCCCAGGGCCAGTCTTCCTCAGCAAAAAGGGGAGGATTGGCAACAGATGTCAGCTCAGGGCTGGTCTTCCCCACAAAAAAAAAAAACTTTGTGGAGTCACAGCCATCATTTTTCTCCTTTTAGTTTGTGCTATTTGTGTCTCATTTCAGAAATCCTTGCCTACCTGAAGATCATAAAAATTTTTTTCTATATTTTCTCCTACTAACTTTATTGTTTCTTCTTCTACATTTACATCTTTAATCCAGTTGGATTTTGTTTTTATTACTATGGCTTTGTAACATGTCTTAGTGTCTACCTTTTTGTTCTTCTTTTTCAAACTCTTCTTAGGTTATTGTGGACTTTTTCTTCCATAAACATTTTAAAATCTGTTTGGAAAGTTCACAGAAAGTCCTCCTGAAGTTTTGCTTGGAATTTAGTTGAAATCATAGATTGATCTGGGAAGAATCAATACTTTTCAATGTCATCTCGTCTATGAATATGGTCTGTCTCTCATTTATTCATGCTTTCTTTTATGTACTTTAATAGAGTCTTAAAATTTTTCTCCACAAGGCTCTTATGCATTCTTTATTAAGATAATTCCTAGATTCAATAATATTGCTATTATAAGTGGTATCTTATTTTGTTACATTGTTGCCCTTTACACTGTTACATATTGTCTCTATTTGGAGTTGGTTACTAGTGGTGTAGAGAAATACAATCGATTGTTTTTAGGTTGGTCTCATATCCAGATACCTTTCTGAACTCCTGTTCCTTCCAGTAGTTTTTCTGTGAATTCTCTTGAGCGTTCTATGTAAATAATTATACCAGTTGCAAACACTGACAACTTTTGTCTCTTTCCTTCCAATTTTATACTTTATTTTCTCCTCATAGAAGCTACCACCCTGTAATTCTATTACATGGTGGTGGTGATAGCAGGCATCTTTGTGTTGTTCCATTCCTTAAAGAAAGTATAGTTTCTCTATTAAGTGTGATGTTAGCTATAGGTTTGTAGATGATAGCCTTTAACAAGTAAAGGAAGTCCCTTTCCTTGGGATCTGAGATACCAAGGAAAATAAATAAAATCTCATGTATTACTTTCTAATGAAAAATTTAATAACAAAATGTATCATATGTGGTGGCTAAACCAATGAATAATCAAGCTCTGAAGAAAAGAAGGTAATGGGAAAGACAGGGGCGGGGTCTCCTAATTCTACTTCTCTAAAAGTTTTTTTAAAAAGTCATTAATTAGTACTGAACTTTGTCAAATGCTGTTTCTGTATCTGGTGAAATGATGATGTGGTTCCCTCCCCACCCCTATTTCCATGTATTATTAGGGTATATAATGTTAGCTGTTGTAACTACTCCAACATCTCAATGTCTTAAACCAATAAAGCTGTTTATTTATCACTCATCATGCAGTCCAAGGGTGCTGGCAAGGTAGTGGGTTCTTCTTCCCTTAGTTGTTCAGAAACCCAGGCTCTTTCTAGCCAGTTGCTTCCCCATCTGCTAGGACATGGGTCCTTCAATGGATCCTCATGTTAGCCAGAGATGACAAATATCAGTTCTACTCACATTCCATTGGCAAGGGCTAGTCACGTGGTCCCACCTGGTTGTAAGGTGGTTGGGAAAAAAATGTAATGGTGTTCCCAGGAGCAATTGGAGAACAGAGAGATGAGCAGCAGTAACCTCTTCCACAGCCCATTAATGTAGTGAATAACATTGAAAGCTTTTCTGACTTTGAACCATTTTTTTATTACTTTATCATGATATATTCTTAATATGCTTTTGGATTTGATTAGATAATGTTTTATTTAGGTGTTTAGCGTCCATGTTTATAAGCAAAACTGGCTTGTATTTTTTTTGCACAGTCCATATTCCAAATTTCAAAAGTATAGTAACCTTAAGTTGAGCAATGTTTCTTCCTTTTTCTGTTTTCTGACGCAGTGCATTTAAGATAGAGATTGTTCCTTGGAAGTTGGTAGACTGCACTTGTAACTCTTCTGGGCCTAAGACTTTAAGGGGAAGAGGTTTTTAAAATCATTTCAATTTCTTAAATGGCTATTGACATTTTCGTGCCAATTTTGGCAATTTTTCTAGAAATTTATTCATTTTATTTATGTTTTCAAAATGTATTGTCATATAGTTATGTATATTATTCTATTCTAAGTTTTTAAATGTCTACTCTGGTTGTCATTTCCTCTTTTCTTCTGTAGTCTTTTTTTTCCCCATCTTCTGTCAGTTATTCTTGATCAGTCTCCCTAGAAGTTTGTCTGTTTTCAAAGAAATACTTTAAGTTATGTTAACTACCTTTATTTTTTGTCCTCTATATCCTTTATTTCATTGCTTCTGCCCTTATACTTATTATTTCACTTCTTCTTGTTTCTCTGGTTACATGCTATTTGTAATAGATTCAAACAATGTAGACACTTATAAAGTGAGATAGGAAGGTCCACTCCTGTCTCCTGTCATCCCACTGTTTATAGGCAGCCACAAGTACCAAATTGGTATATTTTTCTGGACCCTTTTCTTTGCTTATACATTTTTCTACAACTTTCTAACCTATGTAAGTCATCGGCCTCTTTCTGTGGTATACAGACACACATATACACATATCCATTACAATGGAATATCATAATTTATTTTTCCATTAATGGGCATTTAGGTTGAAAGTATTGGGTTTTTTTTGTGTGTGTGTGTGGGGAAGACCAGCCCTGAGCTAACATCTGTTGCCAATCCTCCCCTTTTTTGCTGAGGAAGACTGGCCCTGGGCTAACATCCGTGCCCATCTTCCTCTACTTTATATGGGACACCGCCACAGCATGGCTGACAGGCAGTGCGTCGGCGGGCGCCCGGGATCCGAACTCGCGAACCCCGGGCTGCCAAGCACGGACTGAACAGCTGCGCCACCGGGCGGCCCCGAAAGTGTTGGTTTTTTAATAGTGCAATTTAATTCATTCATATGTATTTTGATCACTGATAAGTGTGACGTTATTTCTGCCATCTTGTTTTGCCATCTTGTTTGCCATATATGGTTATCATGAGTTCTTCCTTTTTTTTTCTCATGGCTTCTTCTGGATTCATCAAGGTGTCTTTGTCCCCATTCTTTCCTTCTTTTTAATTAGTAACTTGAAATTCTGTTTCTTACTAGGAGCCCTCATTAAGTTCTTAAGTGTAGATAAATTTATAATTTCCTATAAATATCAAAAAATAATCAGAATCGTTAACCTCTTTCCAAACATAAGAAACTTTTTAGCATGTTTTTAATTGTCTTCTCCCCCCCTTCCCCCACAGGCACATACACAAATGGGTATCTGCCCAGGAATAATTGAAATAATCTGGAAGCTTCTTATTGTTATTAACTTTTCATGCTTCAAACTACACTTTTCTTTTTCTCTTTTAGAAATCTTTTCTTAACAGTTGCCTTAATCTATAACCTATTTGTGCAATTGCCTATCACACCAGACAAGGAAGGCTTAAACATGTGTTTTTTAGTTTTCATTGACTTACTGAAAATTTGTAGTGACTGTATCTCACGAGTAATGCTTCTCTGGGTCTCTTATTTCTCAAAGTGTACTTTGGAATCCGTGCTATTCTGATCCTCATTTGACCTTTGCTGGCACAAAAACGTTCTGAAATACTTGCAAATGCCAAAGGCACTTCCTCATGTTTTACTGAGTTTACTTTAGCTTGGTTAAACCAAGTGCAATATCAGTTTGTGTAAACTTACCACTAACTGAAGGTTCATGTAATGGCCCTGCCCCAGGGTCGGAGACTGGCAAGAGGAGCATGAAAATAGCTTCGAAAATTCAGCTGCTGAATGGCTTACACTGAAAAGCTTAACATTTTAACATTTTTGTTTATGACTCAGTATTTGAGGGTGAAGTATTAGTATCTGAGGGTAAAATGGGCTCTCTCATGGTAAAACTAACTTGGATGATGTTTATCAAAAACTTTTTAAAGCGTCCATTCCTTTTATCCCAATAATTCTACTTCCAGGACCATATCCTAAGACATGTTTCCCACGTGAGGTTATTTCATGTGGTGCAGGGTAACTCTAGGTGGAACACGTTTGCGGCGTTAACACTGACTCACGTAGTGAGAACGTTCTTCCCCTGCTCAATTCCTCTTCAATCTTCTGATCTTGGAAAGAAGAAAAATCTCAGCTTGGTGCTAGTATGTCTTGAACACCTCTCTAAGCCTTTCTAATCTCCTTTGTGATATAAAAGAATGAACAAAGAGACAGCAGTATCTTAACTATATTTTCACTGTGCTGTTTTGTTCTCCATTGTGTTTATTTTTACGATTGCTTTCGTTTATCACATATGATGCTGGCTTCCCATTTACGATAGTGAATAAGGTTGGTTTTTAAAATACATTTATTTAAGGGCAGAAATGAGTTGATTTAAAGAGTAATGTCAAATACGGTACGGATGGTATTTAATTAGGGTGAAATAGTAATGGTGATGTATGGATGACTGAAATGTACGAAATGTGACCCTAAGGAATGAATAATCAGAGCTTCAGACACAGATTTTAAATGAGGGTGTTCTTATATGTGGGTGTTCCTCTCAGTGTGACTTGTGTTGTTGTAAAGTTAGAAACCACTCAGTTGCCCAACAGTAAGAGATTGGTTAAGTAATTTTGATACCCTCCTATGATGGCATGCTGCCAACTATTAAAAAAGTGTATTTAATGACATGGAAAAAATATATGCTATTAGATAAAACAAAACTGGTTGCAAAAGAAAAATATACACAGTATCCTAATACTGTTAAAAAGAAAGTGCGTATATTTATATAACTACATATTTATACGCTGTATATACTAAAATTATTGGGAAAATGATTAGAAGAAAATATTTCCAAATAAGTTATCTCTGGATGGTTGGGACCACAGGAGATTTCTGTATTTTCTAATAATAAACATTTGTCACCAGAAAAACAATACATACATATATCTATTTTTTAATTAACCTGTTCCAACCCCAATAGGACTACCTGGTGTTTTGCCATCTGCAGGCATTCCTGGGTCCTTACATGCTCCTAGAATCCAGTTAGGTCCCTCTGGCCTGCTGCAAAGCCACGGGGCAAGGGGTGTCCTTAAGAACTCCTTGTCACCCCTCAGTACACTCCAAGGTAGTTGGTCTTGGTGGGTGTATATTTATACTTTTGGAGTAAAATAGGGAGAAAGATCTAAAATTCTTTGAAATGATTTTTATTGTCTCTTCTCCTCAACAGCCTTATTAGGCAGGACCAAATTAGGATCCCACTTTTTCATTAGGTCTGAATCATTAAATAGGAATGGAGTAGATACTAAGAGAGGGTCTCCTAGTTTCTTGGGGTTTTTTTCTTTCTTTTTTTTTTTTTTTTTGGTGAGGAAGATCAGCCCTGAGCTAACATCCGTTGCCAATCCTCCTCTTTTTGCTGAGCAACTCAGCCCTGAGCTAACATCCGTGCCCATCTTCCTCTACTTTATATGGGACACCGCCACAGCATGGCTGATGAGCAATGCCTCGGCTGGTGCCTGGGATCCGAACCCACGAAGCCTGGGCTACCAAAGCGCGAACTAAACCTCTGCGCTACCCGGCCGGCTGGCCCCTCTTAATTTCTTGTTTGTTGTCTTTCTTTAATCTCTGCAGTGTTCTGCTGACCATGAAATTTCATGTGGCATAAAATCTTGGTTCTGCGTCACCTGGGCTGGAGATGTATATATTTAAATTTGGACGCCTCCTTTCCAGGATTACAAAATCTCTCTTTTAGAAAGAAAAAAATGTTCACTGCAAGGCCTAATGCTTGGCAGAAACAATTGCTACCTTTTGCCTAGAAATTCCCAGGATGTTACTTCTTAGAGCTTGTTCCTGGAAACCCCTGGACTCCTTTGTGGGAATGGGGTTGGCAGTTGAGTGAATAAATGGTGTCTCTATCCAGGAGTGGTCTTACAGCCCTGGTATGAGCTTCCTCCTTCTACAAAGAGTCCTGGCCCAGGGTGAGCCAGCCAGGTCCTGAGCCTGAGAGAGTCTTGCTGTGGCATTCCAGTTATATCTGCCAGGTTGCAGCAAGACATTTGACTGGTCAACTCCTCCCCTCCTTCACCTCCTCTCTGCCCTCACTGCCACCATTGTGGTTCAAGCTCTCACATCTCTTGCTGGATAACACAGTGACCTCCGACTGGTCCCTGCCTACCCTTCCCTGTACCCTAGTCTGTGTTTTCACAGAAGCCAGGTGTATTAGTCTCCTATTGCTGCTGTAACAAATTACCACAAAATTAGTGGCTTGAAACAATACAAATTTATTATTTTACAGTTCTGAAGGTCAGAAGTCCTAAAATCAAGATTTCAACAGGGCTGTGTTTCTTCTGGAGGCTCTGGAGGAGAATCATTTCCTTGCCTTTTCCAGCTTCTAGAGGCTTCCTGCATTCCTTGGTGCGTGGCCCTTTCCTCCATCTTTAAAACCAACAAGTCTCATGCTGCGTCACTCTGACACTCCTCTTCTGTAGTCAAATCTCCCTTTGCCTCCCTCTTATAAGGGACTTGTGATTACATTGGGCCCACCTGGATAATCCAGGATAATCTCCCCATCTCAAGATTCTTAACTTAATCACATCTACAATATCCCTTTTTCCATGTAAGGGAACATATTCACAGCTTCTGGGTATTCAGACATCAACATCTTTGGGAGATTATTCAGCCGACCACATAGTGTAATCTTTTAAAAACACACACAACCAACCACATTACTCCTCTGCCTAAGACCCTTGTGTGGTGCTCCAGTACCCAGAGAACAAGGAACTCTCGTGGCTGGGAGTACTGTGAAAGGGCTGCCCGCTCCCCTTCTCCACCTCCCCCTGCCTCCTCTCTCCCCACTCCACCTCTGGCTTACTGTCTGTGATCCAGCCTTTGCACATGGTGTGCTTTTTACTAAGGATGCTTCTCCTCCCTACACTTCATCCCAGACCTTCCCAAGGCTCCAGACAAGGTCAGGGACCTGTGCCATTCTGCTATCACACTTACCACAGGTTAACATCTTTGCATTTATTCAGGTGATCATTTGATTAACGTGTGCTTCTCCTATGTGAGTAAGTACTCCGTATGGGCAGGAACCATGTCTATTTTTTGGCCATCACTGCATCCCAGCACAGTGCCTGGCTTGTGGTAGATGGTTAGTACGTACTTGGAAAGGAATGAATGAATGAGTAGTAACAGCATCGTCATCACTCTCTTCCCCCTTTACCCTGCCTTTTCTTCTGCACAGCATTTATCACCTCTTCTATTGTCACCTCCCTCCAACAGAGCGGAAGTTCCACGAGAGCAGGGGCTTCGTCTTTTGGGGTCACACCTCTATTCCCAGGTCCTGGAGCACAGTCTGGTGCATAACAGGCCCCTGATAAATATTTGGGGAATGAATGACCTGCAGGATACTTGGAATCTCTCACAGAGTTTTCATATCTGACTCCTCATTGAAATCAAGTATTGTCAAGTTCTTCTTTTTAGTTATTCAACCTAACTCAATAATCAGGCAAATTGGCAGAGACTTTCTAAAATATTCACCTGTTTTTGTGAGGATTAATGAGTTAATAAATGTAAATCATTTAGAGCAGTGTCCGGCACACGGTGAGCCCTGTGTAAGAGTTTGCTGTTGTTGTTAAGAAGTACTTGAGCCCCTGATAGTGTAGAAGTTTACTGACTGTCGCAGCTCTGTGGTGGGATCCCAAATACAGAACTGAGTGAGTTCTCCAGGCTCCTGCACCGGCACGGGACCCAGGTCTTCCAGCTGCCTGAGGACAAGCCCAGGCGCCGGGTGGGTGATTTGGGCCATAACTTGTACTTTTTCTTGTTTTGCCTGCAGATGGCAGCACACCCTGGACTTCTCTGCACTGCTGGCAGTCCTGAGGCTGGACCGCAGAGAAATAAGAAAATGGTCTCCCTTCTCCTGGGTGAAAGTCAGCCACTAGCCATGGGTGAGTTAAGACCTTGACCAGAGTTTTCCTCTTATTCGTTCTACATTATTTGGGTTTTTTTTGGTATAGGAATTGGTATATATCACCGGTATATATCATCGGTATATAAAATGTGTTCGATTTTGCGGTAGTTTGTTGATTTTCAGTTTGTTTACAAAAATAAAAAACAATAGCAGTGAAACCAGAAGTATTAGTAGAATGTTGCAGAGGGGATGAGGGGCAAGGAGGCAATCTCTGCACTGTGAGTGTGGTGTCCCTTCTCATCTGCACCTGGTGCCTGTCCTCTTTGTCATCCAGAGAGGCAGTACCCATCCAGAACAGTTCCCTTTAATTCAACAAGTGTGTGGTCAGCTGGAAGTGTGAGGTGTTCTTTGCATGGACCTTATGGTCTTTCTTCCATAAGCTCACAGGGTGGACTGTTCATGTACTGCCAGAGAGCCATCCCTAGCCCAGCAGAACCCAGGGTTTCTGTCTGCTCGCCCAGACCTCACAGCCCCCTTGGTGGGCTTCTCCCTCTGACTCTCCCCTCCTCCCACAGCTGGTAATTTCACAGCTCTAGCTTATCGATCTTAAGCCCCTATTTGTGCTGCAATCTGAGCAGTTGAGTGGGGATTGTTTATGTTCTATTTCGACCCCATTTGTTAGCTTTGCCCTCAACAGACAATAATTCTAAGCTTCATATTTGGGAATAAGGGTGCTTTCTGTCCTTAATGCTAAGGGCAACAACACAACTTCTTGGCGTTCTAATGAGAAGTCTTGCAAAGACCCTCCCTGATTTTCAGCACCTGCTGGGTTTGGCGCTGTCCTTCCTTTAGCTGCAACCCCTTTAGGACTCTGTGACATCTTCCCTCAGTGTCACAAGTCTTTCTTTGCAGGGAACTTGATGATCCCTTGTCCTTCACCCCAATCTGTGCCAACTTTGCCCCAAGCCTCTGTGTATCAGGCACTATGCTACACAGTTTACAGTTCATTCAATCCCCACAAAAACCTGGTCAAATAGGTGATATTATTCCTTTGTTACAAATATGGAATCCAAGGCCCAGAGATTAAATTACCTATACAGCTAAGATGTAGCAAGCCAGGGTGGCAGCCCAAGGTCTCTGTACCTCTTGCCCCTTATCAAAAAGTGAGGCTGGCCACCTATGGGTAGAAGATGAATCACATTTGTTCTTGTAGACCTGAAAAAGGAACAAAGTGAAATTAGTGGGAAACAAAATTATAATCCCCAAACAACCCCCATCTCTAAATTTACTATCCTAACTTTATACAGTACTATTTTTTCTTATTTCATTTAACCTGAATTGTTGGTCCCCACTGGTAAGATTTTCCTTTATTATTGTTTGCCTTGTGTGCATCACTATGTGTACCAGTTAATGCAAGGTAGTTTTGTTGTTCAGTTGAAGGACCTGTAACCTCCATAAATTAGGGAAATTTGATTTGGAAAGTCTTCCTCTGCGCCCAGGAGGTTCAGTGACCTGTCTGAAGACACACACACGGACGAACTCTGAGCTCCCTGAGCGAGACTCGGTCTCACCTGAGTTCTGATCGCTGATGCAGTCTAAGTCTAA
The DNA here is from genome assembly GCA_031878705.1 of Tapirus indicus. NCBI lineage: Eukaryota > Metazoa > Chordata > Mammalia > Perissodactyla > Tapiridae > Tapirus > Tapirus indicus. Next base: position 49,545,803 of record CM062925.1, read on the forward strand.
ATTGTTGTCAAAGTCCATTATTTTATAAACCAGGTCACCATGAGTGCCTGCTGATGTCTGAACGTTTTAAAATATTACAGTTAAGACTGTTGTCAATGAAAGAAAAGCCGTCCTTTGTCCTGGGGGCACCTTCCTGGGTGCTGCTTTGGGGTACTTCCTCTCCAGCCACTCAGGACAAATAGTCTCAAGGACACATTAACTGTGGGTGTTTCAAACTGATAGACTTACACAATAGTCACTAACTTGTGATTGTGGGGTATTATTTTCTTATCCTTCTTTTTTTTAACAACTTTATTGAGATATAATTCTCATATCATACAGTTCACCCATTTAAAATGTACGATTCAGTGGTTTTTTAGTATATTCACAGAGTTGTGCATCCTTCACCAGAGTCAATTTTAGAACATTTTCATTACCTTCAAAAGAAACTCTGTACCCCTGAATTATCGTCCCCTGTCCCCAATCTCCCCATTTCTCCCAGCCCCTGGCCACCACTAATCTACTTTCTGTCTCTGTAGATTTGCCTATCTTGGATATCATATAACTAGAACCATACACTATGTGGTCTTTTGTATCTGGCTTCTTTCACTTAGCATGATGTTTTCAAGGTTCATCCATGTTGTAGCATATATCAGTACCCCATCCCTTTTCATTGCTGAATAATATTCCATTTTATTGGCATACCACATTTTGTTTATTCATTCATTGTTTGATGGACATTTGGGTTGTTTCCATGTTTTGACTATTGTGAATGATGCTGCCCTGCACATTTTTGTGTGCACGTTTTTGTGTGGACTGTGATTGTGTTTTGTGACTATGTAAGCTGTAGCAAGCAAGTCCTGTTTTTAAAAATCCGAGAGAGGAAGAGGACTAAGTTGATGTGTTTGAAATTTAAAGGGAAAACTTATTTGTTTGTGTAGATGTAGAATTGCATTCAAGAAGATTAACTATCTAATATGAGGTTAAAATCAAAAGGTGTTAGATCTAATTCTTCTCCATATCACTTGAGTTTTCTAAGTTCTATCTTTTAATATTCTTGTTTAAAAAACATAGGAAAGAAATATGTGTTGGTCCTGAGGTCTCACTTGAAATAATGGGGAATTAGTTTGGGTGCAAGACTTTTTTCCAGATGTATTTAGCAGGCGGGTGGGGGAAGCAGAGGCATGGACTGGAGAGAGGAATAGAGCAGGAGGAGAGTCTGGGGTGATACAGACACCTTCTGCTGTTGGTTCAGCTTCTGCGTGGCCCACCCTCGTGGCCACAGGGCACTGGCCAGTAATACTTGGTGTGGCTATTGCTTGCTATCTGGGTGCTGTTCATCACAGCTGAGCACCTCTGTGTCCAGTTTCACTCGGCGTCTGACTCATCAAGCTCTGGTGTCGGGCTGTTGGTTTTTAGTAAAAGCAGGTGTTAGGAAGAATGTGTTGAAGGACGAATCAGCCCCTAAGGGACTTTGACAGACACAGTCCTAAAAACATTTCCGGGCTATTTGTTTTGTTTTTTTTTTTAAACACCAGTTAACAGTTTTCAGTTTAACTGTGTTTTCCTTCCTGAAATTTTTAAGTGAGTCTAGTCCTTGTGATTTATTCTATGTATTGTTTTTAGAGAATTCCTCTACTTGTCAAGTCAGGGTTGGAGATAGAGATGATTCTTATTTTTTTTTCCCACACAGACCAAGGACACAGAAATAGGAGTGATTTGAGTTCGTCTCCAATTTAGTTTATTTCTATAGCTTTATTTTCCTTCCCTTGGGAAATAGAGGGAGTATTTGGGGGCATTTTAATTGAATTCTAACTTCAGGTGAGTCAGTCAGCAGGAATTTTTGTGTATTATTTAAAGCTTGGTGGGGGGAGACGTCGTAAGAGAAGAAACAGTTGCCTTCATGGATCATACGTTCTGGTTTGTCTCTGCCTGTTAACACGCACCACTTACACCACCTAGTGCCCAGTGTGCGTGCCCAGAAAAGCCCCAGTCAGGGGGAACTTTATGAGGCCTGCCCGGGGCTTTAGTAAACTCGGATGGGAGAGAAGAAGGGGGTGATGATTCCAGGCACAGAGGTGTGAGAAGGAGCAGGAGCATCAGGCGGAGTCCAGGGGAATCTTACCTGGTAGGTTGGGTTGACCAGATTTTGGTGGTGGTGGGATTTGACTATCAGGTCAAGGAGTTTGACTTTAATACCATAAAGATTAGCAAGTAGAGACTTTTGAACAGGAGGACAAGCTTACTGTTTAAAGTAGGGATTTTTATTTCCATTTCACACCTGAGAAAAGCAGTGCTTTTCAAATATTATCTTTTTAAGTAATTCTCCAAGGTCACATGGCTGGTGGAGGTTGGCTCTGCCAGACCACAGAGTCCACACACATGCTCGCGCCTGCACTGGCCTGTGTTATCTGCAGAGCACAGGTTGGTCTTCTGATCACCAAGGCTTCACCCACCTCTGACCTTGTGTGACCCTGTGAGTCTCTCCATGACTGTGCATTTGTTTGTCAGCATCACTCCCTGGCTGAACCGGTTAGGGGGAGGAAGGGGACTTTGAATAAGTCACTTCTCAACCTGAGGCCCAGGGAAAGCAGGGGCAGAAACCTAACTGGGCCTCCGTGGTCTGCATAGCAGCGGTCCAGACAAGTTCTAAGAGCTGCAGAGACTGTCAGGGGAGTTTTAGAGCTACAGGTCCCCGGACAAGTCTTCCCTCCAAAGTGGGAGCCGCAGGCCTGATCGTGATCCAGGCAGGGTTGACAGCACAGCTGCAGCCACGGCACAAGCTGACTCTTGTTCCTGCCCTAATCCTCCAGCGCAGGCAGAGAATGTGAGGACTTGGTGTGTACTGGAGTTTTCCATTCGTTCCTTCATTCATTCCTTCATAGCGTATTCAGCAAATAGTTAAGCACCTAAAATGTACCAGGCCCTGCTTTGGGCTGTGGGCTTACAGTAACAAACAAAACAACCCAAGTCTCTGCCCTCGTGGAGTTTATGATCTGATCTAGGACATAGAAAATGCTCAATGCAGTGTCAGGGAGCAGAGGTGCTATGAGGAAGAGTGAAGCAGGGAGAGGGGATAGAGTGGCAGGGCAGTCCAGGAAGACTTCTCTAAGGAAGGGGATTTGAGCAGAAACCTGGGTGAAGCCAGGGAGCAAGCGGTGTGAATGTGTTCCAGGCAGAGGGAACAGCAAGTTCATAGTCCCGAGATGGGAGTGTGTGGGGAGCGGCAAGGAGACCAGTATATCAGGGAGCCAGGAGGATAGCGGGAGGAGCAGAGGCTGCAGAGGGAGGAGGGGCTGGCCGTGCAGCCTTGCAGGGCACCATTGGAAGATAGGATTTTGTTCTTGGCCCAGCTCTCAGGTGTGTTTGAGGCATTGTTCCTGACTTCTTAGCCTCTAAATCTGCGGCCCTCTCAGAGAGCCTTTTGATCCACTTAGTATCCATCTATATAGTCCCTTTTCTGGCAGTGTTAACCACCATTAGTTCTGTTGTCTGCAATTCTGAGCCCTGTCCAATACAGAGATTTTCGAGGAGAGGAGGAGGACCAACTACATTTAGAACTGAATAGTGACCCAGCTTTGTAGTGAAATAAAGTTTATTTTTAAGGTTAAAAAAGATGTACTTGGATATTATGTTAAAATGTTTAACTTTTGGTTGGAGGGGCTCCACCTTGACACAAGTGGGTCTTTCTTTTATCATCACTGCTCCCTTGCCTAGGAGCCACGAGGCCAGTTCTGTCTCCCTCCTCACCTGCCAGCCGAGGGCCTACCCTGGTCACCCTTGCTTGACCTCTCTGGTCTTACCTGTAGAATTTGGCTAGTCATAGCATTCCTGCCTAAAGGTAGGGAGAAAGGAATAAAATGACTTATTGAGTGTCTTTCCCATCTTGGAGGTCTCTGATTCTGTGGACAGATTCCACAGAATGTTCTTAAAGGGATTAGGAATGTTCCTTAAGTCATGTCCAGGGGGTCGTGATTTATATTTGTATTATGTAACCCCCCTCTTTTTTTTTTTTTCCAAAACACTTTTACATCTGTCCTTGATCTTTATAAAATAGTTCTGTTTGTCACAGTGGCTAAGAGCTTGGAAAAACAGACATGGGACTGAGAGCCAGGTCTACCTTTATTAACTGTGTGACTGTGGGGATGTCCCCTAACTTCCCTGTTCCTTCACACTTTCCTCATCTGAACATGGTACCTACCTCAAAGGGCACTCTGAGGATAAATGTGATGCTGCATCCAGCATAGAGCCTGGCTCAGAGTAAAACCTCAGTGAATGTCAGCTGCGGGGGTGAGTATATGTAATTATTCCCATTTATCAGGAAGGAAAGCCTAGACAGGGAGGTCAAGTGACTTGCTTAAGGTCATGTGGAGAGTTACCAGCAAAGCCGGAAATAGGAGCCAGGGCTCCTGGAGTCCCAGGCCAGTGCTCTCTCCTCGGGATTCATTTTGGTCTCCAGGAGAAAATGTTAATATACACAGACAATTCTGTCTGAGTCTGACCCTTTGGCAGCTGGATCTGGCTTTTGTAGGAGGTTGGGGATAGGGCTTCCGCAGCACACAGGACCCTCAATCCTGGGCATTAAGAGCCCCTCGGGGGGGCATCCGTGGGAGCACAGGACAAGGAGCTTCTCTCTTTGTTTCCTGAGAGGCGGGCGGGGTGGAGGGGGCGGGGGTTGGAGTGCTTCCAGTACTCCTCTCCCCAACCCTTGCCAGGTGCTGGCCAGATCCTGCAGTCCACCCCTGGGGCATTGCGGAGACCTAGCCTGGAGTGGAAAGGGGACTGGGACAAGCATGCAGGTGGCAGGTGGGTGCTCCAGAACTCCATCCTGAGCAAAGCTGGGCTCTCATTCCTGTGGCAGGACTCTGTGGCTCAAGCCTGGGAACTGGGTGTGGGAGGAGTCTCCCTAAGGCCCTTTAAAAAAGGAAACCTGACTTTTGCCCTCTGGGGCAGAGCAGGCAGATGCCCTTTCCAGCTGCCCTGATCACCCTATCACCTGAGGACTGTTGCCACTGGTCTTAAATACACAGTGTTGGCCCTTGCTCCTGGCAAAGTAGATTTAAAGACTTCCCACATGGGTTTTTCTCAGGAAATGTAAGGATTTAGAATTTTGCTTCAGGCGATACAGCACAGTAGAGAAGTCCAGTCACTTAGGCCTGAGTTTGAATCCCAGCTCTGCTTCTTTGTGTGTGTGGGTGGGGGGAGTGTGCTTGTGAAATTATTCAGCCTCTTCAACTCTCAGTTTCTACATCTGTAAAATGGGAACAAGAATACCTACCTCACAGATTTGCAGCATGAATTAAACAAAATAACCTGTATGAACTGCTTAGCATGTGCATGGCCTGTGGTAGCTATTTTTATCATTCTTGTCATTATTATTAAGCATATCAATGGGCTCCACCAGTCTGGGGATGGAAACGGCTTTCATGTGTGGCTCAGCCTCTCGAGCGTCTGCCGTGACTCAGGAGCCTAGAACGACTGAGCCAAAGAGCTCAAACCTCTCTTTGCTATATTGTTATTTGCAGTCATTTCTGTTATCCAGGGTGGATAATTAAATTTCTGCTGATGTGTAATGCCATGCCATGTATTTCCATCTCTTTTCTGTTTAGTTCAGTTCTTGAAAGAAAAAATAGTTAAACAGATAAAATGTATTGAGAGTTTACTCTACTAAAAGTTTTACATATATTATCTACTTTAATTCACATAACAACCAAATGAAGAAACAGAGAGCTTAAATGATGCCTAAGGCTACGCTGCTGTCCTGCAGCAGATCTGCACTTCACTGGCCCAGTCCAGGGCCCACCCTCGGCCCCCGTACTGCCTCCTTAATCAGGGCAGTGGTTGACTTTGGTGGCCCTGAGAGATCACGTAGTCTAATTTATCCCCCAACCCCCTTTCTGGATTGAGCTGTGTGTCACAGAGGGGAGAATCAGTCCTACTTTAGAAACTCCTGAGAACACTGCAGATCTTCTTTTGGTAGCCATTTCAGAGTCTGCAGGGACAGTGACTTCTTCCTTAGTCTCCTTGCAGTGTCCCCTTGAGGCCAGCCGTCCATTCTCGAGAGTGGTTCGGGACCCAGTTTGAGAGTGTGCTCAGTCCTCAGGTAGACACATGGACAGTGAGTGTGACATTCCACTGGCATGTGGGTGGTGGGGCATTCTGCTGTTCTGACTGTGGTCTGTGGCATCCAGTGCAAGTGTAGCTAGACATCGTCCCCTCCTGACCACAGCTGGCTCCTTCCTCACAGGTCTGCATCCACCTGGCTCTAGGAGCAGGGGAAGTGGTCTGTGGGCCAGCTGGATCACTTGAGGAGCTGACTGGCCATGTTTAGCCTGGCCTGTAGTCCCAGGGGTGACTGGGTGGTGGGTTGGGATAGATCTGCTCCAGCCATAAGCAGCCACTGAAGGGTTATCTAGGGACCTTGAAGCCTGAGAACTAACATACCCCCTGGGGGTGATGTCATTCAACAAGCTTTTATATAGTACCTACTGTGTGCCTCAAGAGGCCATGTGAAAGAGACCTCAGATATGAGTTGGTATAGGGCTGCCTCCAGCCCAACAGGCAGGGCCACCAGTGGTCACCAGGGACCCCACTGCTCTAGAAGGATTTGAGGCTGGCGGAGGGGCCAGGTTGGCTGAGTTGCTGTTTATCTGGGCAGATTCCATGACAACCAGGAGATAAATACCTGAGGTCAAGCAAAGTTTGGAGCAAGATTAGGTGTCTGGATAGGGTGGGGCCTGTACAGTGATTTGGAGACCTTAAGTGACCTGAATCTTCTGGGTGGCCTATTCAATATGCTTAATGAGTTTGCTGATTAATTGTCCCACCCTATTTCAGAAAGGATTCAAAGTGGCTTCATTCAGCAGGTGTCTTAGAGGAAAAAAAAGTGTCCTAAGCTTGCTCTGAGTGAAATGTTGGGGGTTAGGGCCTGCGTGGGTCATTTACCAGCTGCCAGCTCAGCTTCGTGCTCCCAGGGCTGGTTCCCTGGAAAGCACACCCTTTGCCACCAAAGCTGGTTTGCAGTGTTTCTATGATCATCTCCTGGTCCCTTTGCAACAAGTGGCCCCCAACCTTCCTGCCTTGAGGCAAATCATGTGACATAAGAGAAGCAAATCTGACCTCAATTGCCAGGTGCAAATATCAGTCACTGGGAGTAACCAGGAGGCCAGCGTCCCTGATCGTTTCAGCCTCTGGCATTAAATATTAAGAGTGCACTGTTCAGGGTGTGATAAAGGCTGTCTCTCACAGTTTTATGATTTCCAGTAAACCAGAGGGCTTCAAGAAAGGGCCGGGGCAGGTGATAGACTTCAGGCCTGGTCCTCCGCTGAGCTGGCAGAGCAATTTCTACGGGACCGGGAGGGGCTAGCCCTGTCCTACAGCAGAGCCATGCTACCCAGCTGTGTGAGGCAGGGCCAGTTTCTGCTCCCACCCAGGCAGCTACGTGCACTCCCAGAGTGGTGATATGGAGAAAGGAAGACGTCTGTCCTCAGTGTGCTGGCCACGGTGCCTGCTTCCTGCTGGGTGTCAGGCCAGCTAAGAGCCCTGGGCACTTTCCTCTGTCAGTCTGGGCAATGGGCAGCTACAGCTTCTCTTGCAGAAAGCTGGAGGAGCATTTCCAGCATCTGGGGCCTGCAGACCCGTGGGCTGAGATTCTTCAGTGTCTGGCCACAAGGAAACTGTAGGCACGCAGCATACTCCACCTTGGCCTCAGAAGGGAACTGAGGTCGCCCTCCCACTTTCCAATGCCGTGAGGGAGACCCTTCTGTGTTCCTCTGGAGCACCTAATCCAACAGCAAAGACAGAAGACATACATCAAATTAAATGAGAATGCAGTAACAGTTGCATGCGTTCATTTAACAAATATTTAATAAACACTTTGGTATGTGGCACACTCTGTGCTAGATGCTGGGCATCCAACCATGAACAGACACGGTCCCTGCTCAAATGGAGCTTACAGTCTAGTGGTGGAGATAGAAAATAATTAAAGAAAAACATAGATAAAATGTTAACACTAACAATAAGTGCTGTGTGGCAAATTAAAATACACTGCTGTGTAATCAAGAGACTGAGTGACTACTTTGGATTGGGTGGTCAGGGACGGCCTCTGAGGAAGTAGCATTTTAGAGGATATCTGAATAAAAAGAAGATTGAGGAAAGAGCAGGTGAACAGTCATAACGTTACCTGTCCTGACTCCTGTTGGGGCAGGAGAGCCAGGGTGACAGGAGGAGAGGAAGAATGTTCTAGAACTTAGAGCTTGGTTAACTTGATTCCTTGGGATTTCTGACACTTCTTTTCTTATTTTCTGAATCATGCCCTAAACATTCATTCAGTCAGCCTTACCGAGTGTCCTCTGTGTGGCAGGCACTCTGCTGGACGGTGCTGAAACCAAGATGAATATGTCAAGGTCTCTTCTCAAAAAGTGTTCAGTCTGTTGGGAGGGTTAGGCCAGGAAACCAAGACAGGGTAAGTGCTGTGGGTGAGAGAATCAAAGAGGGCTAATGGGAGGATGCAGAGGGGCTTCCCAACCCCTGTAGACGTGGAGGGGAGGAGATACTGTCCAATAAGGCTCCCTGGAGGAGGTGACACCTGAGGGGTCTGGGAGAATGAGGTGAGGTTAAGCCAGGTGAAAAAGAGAGAGTGTATGTTCCAGGCAGAGAAAGTGGCCTGTGCAAAGGCCTGGAGGGGAGGGTGAGTGAACGCAAGAAGAATGCTGGAGGCAGAACAGGTAGCTGAGAATGCTCTGCTCTGGAGCCTATACCAGACACTTGAGAATAGCTTGTGGAGTTAAGACAGATTCCTAAGGGGCCAAGTTACCAGCAGGCAAAGGCTTGAGGAAAGGACACTGAAGTTCACTAGCTCAGACCACTCTCTGGGCCTCCCTTCTCACTGGACGTCATCCCAGGGGAGGACCAACTCACTCCAAGCAGCCATTTCCCAAATCAGAACAGAAGATTCACCTGAACCAGGCACCCAGATGGTGGGTGTTTGAATATCCGTGTGAACACGTTTGACTACTTGGTTTTTGGAGGGAAGGGGGCACTGAGATAAAAACTATTAATCTGGAAGTAGAACAAGGTTTTGTGTTTAGGGCAGGAAGACCTTCTTTGCAAGTCTCGCTAGGCTTTCTGGCAAATCTCACTAGGCTGTAAAATTGCAAAGACACTGTAATCGTGTCCCAATAACTGCATAATTTGATCATAAAATAAGATAATCCTGTGTTCATTCCAGCCTGATAGGGAACATACGGCTTCCTCCCATCCTTTCCTCTTACTTTCTCCCCTTCTTTGGTTTCCCTCTCTCATCCCCAGCCCCCAGAGTCTCTGGTTATCTTTTTTACACACTCATTAGTCCCTCAAAACCCTCCAGTATAGCTAACAACACTTGATTACTTGGAAGTCACCTCTACCATTCGTGATCTGTTGAAAACCAGGAAGTAAGCAGTAAGCAAAAAAGGCAGCCAGAAAGAGAGCAAGAGAAAGGGAGAGAGAAGACCAAAGTCCAAAATTAATGAACGTTTATTGAGGACTTGTGGACTTACTATGTTCAAGGCACTGTGCTAAGCTCATCACATTCTGTCTTTTGTTTAATCTTCCCAAAAGTTCTTCCATTTGCCCCTCCAGATCTGCTCTCCACCCTCTCTACCTGCTCTGTGCCCTGGGAGGCTGAACTGTATGCACTGCATCACCATCTACCTTGCCTCTGGCTTTTGGCTAGGTTTGGCCAATGGGAAGTACGGGCAGGAGATCAGGAAAATTAGGTCAAGAATTTATTCCCCTGGGTCCCCATCGGGTCACTGCAAGCCAAATGCATCCTCTACTAGAGTCCACAGCTCCTGCCGGACACCCATTCCAACAGCTGCCTTCTCTGGATTCCCATACCTCTTCCCTTCCTTCTCACCTTCAGGCTAGAGGTGGTAACAGCTCCCCGCTGTTGCTAGCCCTAAAGTGCTCCACTATCCCTTGTTGATTTCCTTAAACCCTTCTAGTCTGAGTATGCATCTGTTTCCTACAGGACCCTGACAGTATGATAAACTTTATGAAGTAAGCACTATAGTATCCCCATTGTAAGACAAGGATCCTGAGGCTCACAGATGTTTAATAACTTGTCCAAGGGCACACAGCTGGTAAATGGTAGAACTAGGACTCAAATCCAGGTGTTCCTGATACATGTGACTAAGTATGTGTATGTTTAGTCATTATATTACATTGCTTCCCATGCACTGAAGACCACCTCCCCCAGACTCCACTAAATATCTTTGTGCTCTTGTGTTTTGTTTCCCAATCCACAACTATTTAAAAAGAACAAAAATTAGAAGTGGGTGCTAAAGGCAGGCTTTCAAGTAAATAGTGAGAAGTGACTGGTGATAGTCTGAGATGGCAAAAAGGCATAGTAACTATTAAAAATAGGCCTAAGAACTTCAGAAGCCTTCAGAGTCGACACTTGTTATGTCTTCTGTGCCTTTTGAGGGACGGCAGCATTGACATTACAGTCCTCTGGGGTCTGAAGTAAAGTTCTGAATGTGCCAAAAGAGTTAACGTGGGATTGCCTAATTCTCCCCAACACTGGTCCTTATTTTAGTAGCCAGTTTTCATGCTCAGTGTTTGACACCCTGAGCACAGGGCAGAGGTTCTTTTTAGTTCTGAAACTGCTGATTCAGTTGGCATGAGGATATTACTTTTTAAGGAACTTTCAAAAAAACACCTAAAATTTAATCGTAGCCATAGTTTAGTTAGAGAATCCCTGGGTGCAGAATTTTCTCCACTTCCCAGCACTTACAGAATCTGACATCACTTGGGGTTGGAGGGAGACTCTGGGGAGAAGGGCCAGGAGCCACTCAACAGGTGTGGGGGCCTTTACCCTGGGACTCTATCTGTGGGCAGCTGTGTGGAGGCTGTTATTAAGACAATCGGTGCCTGGCTGTCCTCTTGATGGCTTGTCTGGCTAGCCTTTCAAGATCTTAGCTGGAGGAGACCATAAGAGGGCTGCTTTACAGTTATTTGATTTTTAGTAAGGTTGACCCTTTTAAAATCTTTTACATTGTATTATTTTGATAATTCTGTTCACATGTATGTTAGAAACCGCTAGTTGCTTTCCAACATCTATTCCCCCCTTCTTTCTTAGTAACAAAACCAATTTTTCAGCTGAGCCTTTTGCCACCCTACTAAAAGACTGTTTCCCAGGCTCCCTTGCAGATAGATATGGCCATGTGACTGAGTTCTGACCAATGAGATGTAAGTGAAAGTATCATGTGGGACTTCCAAGAAGTCTCCTTAAAAGGAGGGGGGTGTGCCCTTCTACCCACCCTCCCTTTCTCCAACCTACTTCCTTAAATGGGGGCACGATGACTAGAGCTCTAGCAACCAACGTGGACCATAAGGACTGGGGCAGAATGAGGTGGAAGAAGCCTAGGTTCCTAATGACTCCTGGAGCCACCATACCAGCCCTGGACTGACAACCTCTGTACTTTTTTTTTTTTAATGTGAGAGAGAAATAAACTTCCATGTCATTTAAGCCACTGTTATTTTCTGTTATATGTAGCTGAACCAAATTCTAACCCATACAAAATGCTCTGTTTTTCTTCTGGAGCTTTTTTTTTTTCATTTTTAATCTGTGTTTTACATATGAAGGATACTTCCTCTCTGTAAATGTTGTGAATATTCTCCCCATTTTTGCTTGCCTTTTGATTTTGTTTATGATTTTTGTTTTTAAACGATAGGTGTTTATTTTTAGTGTTGTTAAATTTTTCAGACTTTTAAATGCTATTTGCTTTTGTATTGAAAGTCTTTCTCCATTCAGATCAGATAAATATTCACCAATATTTTTTCTAGGTTTTTTTAATGATTTCACTGTTTATATTTAGCATTTTAGTCCATTGGTGAGTGCTGTTGGTGGGTTTTGAACCTTTTGTAGGTCATGAGTTTCTAGCCCCGGTTACTCTCCTGAGCTGTGGGACAGGAGCCAGCATCACGTCTTGTTAACACCACGTGTTCTGGCGTTAAGCCTCCTGAAGGCCAGCACGCTCAGCACGTACCCACTCCTGCTCCTTCCCCCACCCTCTCCTCCTCTGTGGGTCATCTACTGGCTACCCAGGGTAGCACTCTTGGTTTCATCTGGAACTTCTGTCTTCACTACCCTCTGTTCAGCTCTATTCCAGCTTATCTTTAATTCCTGTTTACCTAGGCCAGGCCATTGACAGATTTCTCGACTGTCCCAGGAGCTTTTTGTTATTTTTGCTCTGGAAAGGCAATATGAAGAATTTAAAAATTTTTTTCAAGTTGACATGGAGCTTTTTTTTTTTTTTTTTGGTGAGGAAGGTCAGCCCTGAACTAACATCTGTTGCCAATCTTCCTTTTTTTTGCTAAGGAAGATTAGCCCTGAGCTAACATCTGTGCCCATCTTCCTCTATTGTGTATGTGGGATGCCACCACAGCATAGCCTGATGAGCGGTGTGCAGGTCCGTGCCCAGGATCTGAACCTGTGAACCCCAGACCCCCGAAGTGAAGCACGCATACTTAACCACTACACCACCGGGCTGGCCCTGATATGGAGCTTTTTAAATTAAAATTTTGTTTTCTGATAAGAGAAATAAGCCATGTTCATCATCTAAAAAACTGGAAAATACAGAAAAGCACCAAACACAATAAAAAGAAAAGCCAGAATCTCTCTATTACTACTACTTTGTAAAAACACATACAGTAAAAAGTGAAATCCCTACCACCCCAAGAAGTAACCTCTATCAAACAGTTGATGTATCTCCTTCCAGACTTATTTATACAAACAAATGTAAAAGATATACATATGCACAATTTTCATGAAAATTGGATCATGCTGTAGACTTTGTTCAACAACTGGCTTTTTACAAATAGTGATATATTGTGTACCTCTTTCTAAGACAGTACCAAGAGACCTACCGCATTATTTTTAAAGGCTGCATGGTATGTTTCCACTGTGTGGATGTACCATTATTTCATCTTTCTTCCTACAGATGAACGTGGAGTTTTCCAATGTCATGTTAATATATATGAGGCTACTACAAACATTTTATCCTTATAATTTTATACATTTGTGCTAGTGTTTCTATAGGATTTCTAAAATTGGGATCGTTGAGTTTAAGAGTACATACATAGTAAATTATACATGCTGCCAGTTGCCTCTTGTGAAAACCTGTACCAATAAATGCAGTGTCCATTTAAATGGTCCTTTCACCACCCTTTTCCCTCCCCACTGGTTCATTCCTTACTCTACTGCTGGATTACTTTTATAAAATTCAGATCCGATCATGGCTTCCCCTGTTTAAAAGGCCTCAGTGGCTCTTCACTGCCAACGAGACAGAGTCCAGACACTGAACATTCATCCAGGATCCTTCTCAGTCAGTTTGGGTCCTCTGGGAAGCAGACATCAAGATGGAATTCAAAGTGCAGGAGATTAATTGGGGGTTAATGCCTGTGAAAGATAAAGGGAAGGGAGCAGGAGTAGCAGGGAGAAGACAGCCTTCAGACTGCAACTGAGGTCTAACTCCTGGGAAAGGAGAAGAGGGAGGAAGGAGGATCGGGTAGGAAGATCCTCTGACTGTGATGGAGATTTGAGAACGTCTCAACCAGCCCAATGGGGAGCTGTAGCACAAAGATTGCCCATTAGAGAAGTCCCACTTTGGGCAGAAATGGACAGGCTCTAGCATCCCTGCCATAATCTGCCATTGACTGGGAGCTTCCCAGGAGGTGATGTGGCCTTGACTTGAATGGGACAGCAGATCCTGAAGCTGCAGGTTGTCACTCCATGCAGCAGGTTCTCTGAATGGCACTTGTCCATGGCTATTGTAAACTGCAGCCTGCCTTTTATTTCCCCTTTCCCTACTCCCAGACACCATGCTCTGGTGCCACTGGCCTGACTACATGCCACACCCAACACGACCAACTGTCCATATCACCCCCCCAACCCTGACCTTTGCTCACCCAGTTCTTTCTGCCTGGAGTGCCACTCCTTCCCAGCTATACCCATCAAAATCCAAATATGTTTTCAAAGCCCATCTTAAATGCCACCTTTCTGGGTCACCTTCCCTGATCCCACCATGCAGACGTAATTGCTCCTTGCGCCTGTGGTGCTATTTGTAGATTAGTACTTCCCAAGTTGGAATATTCTTAGCTGCTCTTTTCTCAGATTCTTGTCCCCTCAAACCTCAAAACCTAGCACAATGTAGGTATAGTTGTCCCCCCTTATCTGTGGGGGGTACGTTCCAAGACTCCCAGTGGATGCCTAAACTGCAAGTAGTACTGAATCCTATATATGCTATGTTTTTTTCCTATACATACATATTTATGATAAAGTTTAGTTTATAAATTAGACACAGTAAGAGATTAATAACAACCAATAATAAAATAGAACAATTATGACAATATACTATAATAAAAGTTACCATAGATCTTAGGAACCCCAGCATACGATTTTTTTTCTTTCCTTATTAAGTTGAGAGCTTTTTTCGCTTAAAGGAAGCACTTTACAGCTTCTCTTTGGCATATCCAAATTGCCAGCATCACTACTCTTGCACTTTGGGGTTATTATTAAGTAAAATAAGGGTTACTTGAACGCAAGCACTGAGATACCCACAGTCATCTGACAACCGAGAAGGCTACTAAGTGACTAACCCGTGGGTAACGGATACAAGGATATGGCATCCATACGCTGAACAAAGGAATGATTCACACCCCCTGCAGGACAGAGCAGGACAGCGCGAGGTTTCATCATGACTCAGAATGGCGTGCAATTTAAAACTTAAGAATTGTTTACTTCTGGAGTTTTCCATTTAACATTTTTGGACGGAGATGAATGTGGATAACTGAAACTTTGGAAAGCAAAACTGTGGATAAAGGGGGGACTACTGTACACAGTAGATGTTGACTGAACTGTTTCCCTGCTCCTCTAGAAGCACCTTGAGGTTGCAGAACTCCCAACTCCTAGAATGGTTGGATGCACCCAGTCAGTGGTCAATAAAAGTTTATTGAATTGTCTGGGACCTCACATGGGCGGGGCAAGGTGGGCAGAGGGTGCTGGGGAGAAGGTGTTTACTGTTGTTAGGAATCACCTAGTTTGGTACCAAGTCAGAGTTTTAAGACTGGAGCATGTCTTCCTCTGTTTATATTTTCCTCCATGATTTGGAAAGACCCCAGAGGTTTTTTAAGTCATTATTTTATTGCCCCTGGTCAACAGATGGGAACTTTTGGGGAGCTTCCCTTTTTCAACCACATTTTTATGAGTTGCGATTTTGCGTTTCTTCATCACTCATTCTCCTTATGGGTGTAAGAAGAGCCATTATGATACCTGGGATGACATCTCCAGGTCAGTTGAGTAATCATTTTCTGATTGGGTGTTCATGGAGTGGAGGGAGTTGGGAGGGACGGAAATATTTTTCCTCTTCCTCTTTCCCACTCTCCTGAGTTAAAGAACTTCCCTGGGAGGGGACCTGTGGGAAGTCACCAAGGGTTTTTGGGGGCGGGCATAGTAGAGCTAACATTAGCTCATAGTAGAGCTAACATCCCCTTGGTGGGGATGAAGGTGGGTGGAGAGAAAAGAGAGGAAGAACCGCTGACCCAGACTCTCCACCCTCCTTTAGATGCCCCTTGGCTGCTGTCCCTCAGCTGAAGGAGGCTAGGGCTTGGGTGGCCACACCCTCCACTCTTCTCTCAAGTCCTCCAAGCTGTTGAGCCCTCAGGGGAAACCCTAGAGTTTTCTCATCAAGGTGTGAGAGCTGTGCGCCTCTGTCTTCTCTATTAGGGTGTTCCGTGCAAGTGGAAGCAGGGAGGTTCTAGGCTGAGGCCTTGGCTGTTGGTGCTGGCTTGGAGGTGGTTAGGAATTCTTAGAGGCTTTATAGTGTCAGGAAGCCCATCATAGGCCTGAGGTTCTTATCTTTAGGTCCACAGGCTCATCTTCAGGGACTGTGAACTTACCTTCCCCCTTCAAGTGGTATCAAGTTATGCATTTGGTGGAGGCATAGCTCTCATCAGATTCTTTTTTACCAGAAAACTCTGTGATCGAAACCACTGTTTTAACCCAAAGAAGAATAGCCTTCCAAATAAAAAAGAAGATGTCTTCCTACAAGAGCCGGATTCTAGTTGGATTGCCGGCACTGAGTAATGGAGACTCCAGGGTGATTCTAGAAAGAAACGAGATCATCACCTTCACACTATGATTTTCCCCCAGGAACTTTGCACTCCCCTGCAATCAGAATTTGTGGTGTAGGGACCATATGGATTCGGTTGGCACAGATGCAGAGAGCTGAACCCCTGAGAGTTGGACCAAGTGGTCTGATGCCCACCTCCAAGGAGGACAACCCAGAGAAAGAACAGACCCCACAGGTATGTGGAGGGGGAGAAGGGAGCCATGTTGACCCTGTAAGCATGGAATATTTATAAGAATAAAATATTCCTAGGCTTTTAAATGAATTCCAGCATAGTCATTCTAAAAACCTGAGTTCTGGGCAGATTCTGGTCTCCATTTCGGGGAGAGAGTTCTGATATTCCCAGAAAACATCAACAGTGTATGGTGCCTAGCAATGGACAACAAAGGAAAAGAAAAATAGAAAAGGGGAAAGTTCATAAGAAGAAACTTCTCAAATTAGAATAAAATATTGAACTCGGCTCCAAAAGCACAGAACTTTAATGTGACAGCCTCTCCAATTTTGATAACCCCTGTACTTTAATTTTTTAAGTCCTGGCCACAGTTATAAATAGGGAACCATATCTTTTGAGACTTCCCAAGGGTTACATAAACAGTCAGGATGGTTATATTTTTTTAAACAACAGTTTCTGAAAACACTGAAAAAAATCCCACTTATTTAACAATCTGATGCCTGAGCCAGCCCTGGGAATCCCTGAGAGGCCTTGCAGAATCACTTCCTCCTGACTGCAGCAGGGGCAGGGCCCGGCTTTGTCAGGAAGCTGGGAAAGCAAGCAGAGGAGGAAGAGCCTGGTGCAGTGGGAGGGAAAAGGAGGCCTCAGATTGCTCCTCATAAAGACAACAGAGTGTCACCAGCAGAGAGTAGGGACCCAGGGTGCAGCAGACACAGGTCTTCTGGGGGCTTGGCCCTTTCGGGAGGGAGCATGTGCTCCAATCACGGTCTTCCCATTTGAGATCCGATATGATGGTAGAAACAAGGTTCCTGGGCCCCTAAGTCATGGTGGAAATCTTCCCTTCTTTCTTAAGGTCTTAGAGACCTCAGTGGCCTTGAGGGTTTCTTAAACCTGAGGAGCTGGACTTCATCTGAAGAAGTGCCTATATCTCTTTTGACACATCCTAGTCACCAACTCCCATCCCCACTCCAGTAGCTTCTAAAAAGCCATCTAGACAGAAAAACTGGTCTTATGCACCAGTGAGAGTAGCTTAAAGGATAGCAAGAAGGCCTTTCTGCTTCAGTGTCATCCTCTCCCCTCAAGTTTCGACTATATCTCAATTTTGCCATTAGAAATACATTTTTAGTTAAGCATTCTCTTTCCCCAGATGTTACTTTGGAAGTGCAGTTAGCTAAAGATGCATAACTGATTAGTGTAAATTAACTTTATCAAACTGATGCACTCTATTTAAAGAGTGCCTGGTCTGGTGGTTCTTAGCCTTTTTGAGGTCACATACCCCTTCCAGAATGTAAGGAAATAGATGGACCCTTTTCCCAGGAAAATGTACAAACATCCAGAATTTCTCATACCATCTGTGGATTTCAAATATCCCTTGGACCCTACCCTGGAGTTCTGAGTTCTTGTGAGAGGTGATAAATGGGAAAAGGTTGTGGTGAGGGGTGGGCAACAGGGAGACACAAGGAACCTGGGTGCTGCTAGAGATCACTTGTGGTTTTCCCCAAGATCGGCAAGGTGCACGTATCAGAACCGAATGTGTGTCACCCGGCTTCGGTCACTGCCCTGCCCTGGAGAGAAGGGGTGCTCCTGTGAGCAGCGATGCTGGGGACTTGTGCACCACATCTCTGAGCTCCCAAGACTGTGTGCAGTATATCTCCATGAAGCTGGATGGGGAGAAAACTGCCCCGGGGACACTGGAGCTGGCTTTCTGCTGGAGGAGGCAGAAGGTGGCTTATGTCCATCTGGTGGGTGGGGGTCCTCTTGGCAAGGTGACAGGGGCCACCGGCCTGCTACCACACCCACCTCCAGCAGAAGAGGTGGGGGCTTGGTCACTCCAAACTATCTACTCATAACCTTGAGTCTGAGATGTCTTTTATTTTCTTTGGGGAAGTCAATTTTACAAGGCAGCTTGTGATTCCCTGGGTATTGTTCTGTTCACACTGGGGGAAACATGGGGAAAGTTTTTGGATTGAGGCTTCATCCAAAAGCATCACAGGGGATTTTGGAAGTGATGCAGCATAGTGAAACAAGCATAGTGATCATCTGTAGTCCCGTGCTTGTTATGTGAAGCTCCTCCTGTCTGTGGTGACTCAAGGAGGGGAGAATTTCCCCTTCTTGAGCCAGCTGGACAAGTGTCAACACTGCTTTCTTTGCAGGCTCTGGCACAGAGGAGGAGGAGCATGGCCTGGACTAGGGGGAGTCTGTAGGGTTTGTGCAGCTGGACCCAGTTTAACACACATGGAAAGAGGTGGTCCGTCTCTTGAGCCAGTCAGCCAGGGTCCCCCTGCCCCCACAGAGCCATCCCTAGCACCTGCCCAGAACCTCATCCAAACTGGGCACCAGTACACACTTATTGAACTGATAAGAGGCTCACCTTTCACCCACATCACGTCATAGAACCAAGCCCAGGCTTTGCACGGCCTCATCAAGCGGACACACCCTCAGGATCAGAGACAGTCCTCTCACACGCACCATGAAACTTTCTCCTCCACTTCTTTGTGTTTTTTAATATTGGTGATCTTTGTTATTATTTCTGTGTTCACTGGATTTCTTGATATTAAAATAAAGATTTCTTAAACAGGATACAAAAAGCACTAGTCGTAGATGAAAAGATGGATAAATTGAACTTTGATGAACTATTCTTCAAAAGTTAACATGAAAAGAGTGAAAAGGCAAGCCACAGACTGAGATCTTTGGTAACAAACCTGACAGAGGACTTGAATCCAGAATGTACAAGGAACTCCTGCAAGTCAGTAAGAAAAAGACAGACAAAATAGGCAAAAGTCTTGAACAGGAACATCTTACAAGTGAGTATCTAAATAGCCAATAAGCAAATTAAAACTAGTAAGATACCATTATACACTCACCCAAAGGACTAAAATTTAAGAGATTGATAATACCAAATATTGGCAAACCCTCATACATTGCTGGTAGGAGTGTAAATTGGTGTAATCACTTTGGAAACTGTTTAGCAGTATCTACTAAAGCCAAGACTACACCCATTCCATAAACCATCAGTTCCACTTCTGGATATATACTCAAGAGGAATGAGAACATATGTCCCACCAATGTTTCTAGTATTTCTATTCATAGAAGTTCCAAACTGGAAACAGCCCAAATATCTGTGAACAATAGATGGATAAATAAATTGTGTCGTATCCATACAATGGAAAACACCACAGCAGTTTAAAAAAGGAACAAACTGTGGCGACACATAACAACATCGATGAATCTCATAGACATGCCAAGCAAAAGAAGCCAGGCACCAAAAAAGTACTTATTGTATGGTTCTGTGCTCCTGAAGGATGGGACCCCACCTTTTATCTCTGAAATCTGAGTGCCTAGCACAGTTCCTGCCACATATAGCAGCCCTCAGTAGATGTTTGTTGACAGAGTGAGTGAAGTAAAACATGGCCTTTACTCCCCAAGGTGTTTCCAGAGTAACGTTTGTATGTGTGTTAGAGTGGAATCAGTCTGAGAGGCAGTTAACAAATGCTCACGGTTCTCTGTAAAATGAAGCAGAAAATACATGCTGTAAAGAGAAGCAGAAATGAAGCCCTTTCACCAGAATGGGGAGGGGGATGGCAAAGGGGTTGTGGGTTCTAGGAAGAGGCATTCACAGGTGCTCAGGGGACTAGGAGAGCTTCCTGAAATGACTGGTATTGAGCTGAACTTTGAAAGGTGGTCTGAGATGGCAACAGGCAGAAAAGGCCTGACAAGGGCAGCCCAGGCTCAGGGAATGGCATAGCCAGGTGGTTCTCAAGCTTTAGCGCATGTCAGCCTCACCTGGAGGACTTGTGAAAACACAATGGCTGGGCCCCAGCCCAGAGGTTTCAATAGGTTTGGGGCAGGGCCTGAGAATCTGCATTTCTAACAAGAGCCAGGTGCTACTGATGCTGCTGGTCTGGAACCATACTTTGGGGACCATACTTTGAGAACCACTGGTTTAAACCAAAGCCAGCTGGTCCAGGCAGTTGCATCTCCCTTGAGCCACAGTGTTAGGTAAGTGAAGTGCAAGATGGGAGGGGGGTGTGGACAGGTGGAGTAGGCCTGGATTCCTTTGGCTGCTGTCTGAGAAGGTTAGACGTAAATCTATAGACTTAATTTAGGGCCACATGGACGGACATGTGTAATAACTGGTTTCTGGGATGTTCTACTCCAGCATCTGGGTACCCCTCAGCCTGAAGCTTAAAGCTATACAGATGTGCAGCTGACAAATGCATACTCCGTTTGGCCTTGTAGAAACAAGCCATGAACATAGCACACCTGCAGAGGGAGGCACAGTTTACATTGACAGACAAACAAAAAGAAGGAATTATTTGTAGCCATGCAGTACAAGCCTGCTGTGAGGATGGCAGGTGGAAAAAGAATCCGCTGATATGATCATTCAGACGAAAGCAGCAGATTTACCCTTAATAAAGAGGTAATTGCTCTGAATTTTTCTTTTTCTTGGCCCACAACCCTCCCAGATTCCCAAGGAAAATGATGTTACACCATACACCCAGTCCATTTCTATTGCCAGGGAGACACCTAGACCTAGGAGGTTTCCCCCAAATGGTCTCTCTTTGGCTAAGGAAGGGAGAGTTAGTTGCCTGGGTGGGGTTTGGGGAGGAGGGCACACTCTGTGAATGCCCTGCCCCTTCCGGGGGCCATCCTGGTCTGGACACTGGACCAGCAGGACCAGCCCTTTTCCAGATGACCCAGACATGAAAAGCAGAGGCCATCTGTCATCCTACGTACTGGCTTCCAGTTACACCTCCAATAAGCCACACTTACTGAGTATTAGTTTTCTGCAAAGTAATCTACTGGGTGTGGTAGAGACACAGATGAATCAGCCACGGACCTGCCCTCCAGAAACATAAAATTTAATGGGGGGAGAGGAGACAGAGGCCATTCTTGGTCATTAAAAACCCTCCTACCTGGTCCCTTGTTTCCTCCCTCCGCATCCCCGGCTTAGGTCTTCTGTCCCTCACTCCCCACTGCTGGAGGCTGGGGGCTCTCACTCATTCAGCAGTATACTGGGGTCACAGAGATGAGTAAATCAAGATGCTTGTGATCTGGTGGGGAGCCATTCCTGCCCCATAGCTGGAGATAGGCCAGTCCTAAGCTGGTGCCCTGCAGCCACTACTCCTGCTGCTGGGGCCATGACCATCAACTCTGGGCTGAGGAAACCCGAGTCCCCTTGCTGGCTGGGCTCCACATTGATAGAGGGAGCCTGGGGATCCCCACCTTTGCATCAGCCTGTCCCAGACAAGGCAAACCACAGGCCTCTGGGGGTCACAGCTGCTGCATGCACAATGATCCACAGGAAGATGAGGTGGGGCTCAGGTGACTGCCACTGACCGACTCCCTGAGGACCTCCTTCCTCTTGGAGTTCTGCCTGCCTTTTCCCTCAGGGACATGGGAACTGGCTTGCTTCCTCTTCACCCCCCACTCCCATTTGCAAGAGAATCACCTAGAAGAGAGCAGGGGCCCAGAAATTAGAACCAGGTTTAGATCTTGCTCTGCCACTCCTCAGCTATGTGACTAGGGCAAGGCACCTGACTGTTCTGAGCCTCAGTTTCCTCATCTGTAGGATGGAGATAATGACCCTGCTTACTTCATAGTGTTGTTCAGAGGTTCAGAGGATACAGAGGCAAAATTCTTGTCCTTAAACTGCCCTGAAGCCCAACAGAGGAGTTGGGCAAGCACACACATAGTGTGATGTGTACCACACCAAAGGTGTGTTTGGGGTGCAATAGTGAGCAGAGTGGAGGCAAACTATTTCTGTTTCACAAGGGGGAACTGCAGAGCTTTCTCCATGCCATGGTGGAAGCAGCTCTCCAGGGCTTTGGAGTCTAGTGTTTGCTGACTGTGTTAAGTGTTTTACCCATGTTGTATTTAGTCCTCACAAGTCTGTGAGATAGGTGTTATTATCCCCATTTTACAGACGAGCTAATGGAGGCTCAAAAAGGATCGTGCATTGACCTGGCATAGTAGTTATTGAGCACCTACTACTTGCTAAATGTTGCAGATATAACACTAAACAAAACGGATCCAAGTCCCTCCCTCGTGGAGCTTGCATTCCACAGGCAAAGGCATTTGCCCAAGATGAGGCTGGAATGTGCCATAGCCAGGATTCAAACCCAGGTGGCCTCCTGGGCTTGTGCTTTTCCCACCTCACCCCAGAACTCACTGCCCTCAGGACACTCCTCTCATGGGGAGCATAGACTGTCCCTGCCAGCCCCTCTGGGGAATTCAAGGATTCAGGAGCAAGGCTCGGTCAGGGATAGGAGAGGAGCTGCTATTTCAGTAGAACCATCTGCTTCCTGAGCACTCCCCAGCAGCCTTGCCCCAAAGAAAGGCTGAATGCCTGACCACTAGGGAAGGATGGAGGGAGGAGCTTCCTGAAGGGGATTTCAAGGGAGGATAGGTGCTCGGGTGGGAGAGTGACACCCTCTTCCTGGGTGAGGTGGGGAATCCCTTTGGATTTCACTGGGTTTATGGGAGGGGCCTATTGTTTTCCTACTGCTCAGGCCTCAAGAAAGGAAAACTCAGGACCAGGGTATGTCAGAGGATTAAATCAGCCTCTGGCATCTGAGTGAACTCAGGTTCATGGCTCAGCTCTGCCCCTCCACTGCCCTCAGCCTCAGGCTGCCTCTTGATGCCATGAGACCCATGCCACCCCCACAGGGCAGTAACATTTTGTTTTGACACAAGAAAACAAACAGCCTCCCTCACTAAGAGAAAAAGATACAAGATTGCTCATTATAGCATTTACTCATAGTAGCAGTCACTTGGAAACAATCTAAATGGCCAATGTTTAGGGATTAAATAAAATATAGTAAAAGTTTGCATTCAATGGAATACTATGCAGCCATTAAGAATCATCATATAGGGGCCAGCCCGGCACAGCTGTTTAGTTCTCACTTTGGCAGCCGGTGGTTCATGGGCCCGGATCCTGGGCGCCCGCCGACGCACTGCTTGTCAGCCATGCAGTGGCGGCGTCCCATATAAAAAGTAGAGGAAGATGGGCATGGTGTTGGCCGAGGGCCAGTCTTCCTCAGCAGGAAGAGGAGGATTGGCAACAGATGTTAGCTCAGGGCTGGTCTTCCTCACACACAAAAAAATCATCATATAGAAGAAAATTAAATGACATGAGAAGAGGGCTTATAATAGATTTAGTCAAAATTCATGACTAAAACAACATACACAAAACGGAATATACAACATGATCTCATTTTTTTAAAATATATATGCATAGAAAAATGACTAGAAGGATGCATACCAAATGTGAACACTAGTTATCTCTGGGTAGTGGAGTTGTGACTTTTGTTTTCGTCTGTTTTCAATATTTTCCAATTCCTTCAGTGAAAATGCATGTCTTTTGTAATCGTGGGGAAAAAATCCCCACAATATAAGAGAGAGAAGAGAAAAAGAATGTCTCCTTTTGGCCTGTACTTAGATGGCCCCAGGTCCCACCCAGCCTTGGGAGACTCAAAGCCCAAGAGTAGTCGGGTAGGGGCCAGCTTGAGGAGAATTAGCCAGGCATCATTGTCCAGGTCCCGTCTTAAATGTCATCTCCAGAGAGGCCAGCTGACCACACGGCCTGGCTGCAGAAGGCCCCTCCCACATTTTCTCGCCCTCTTTCACCCCATTTTTTCATCTTCATTGCACTTGTCCGCATCTGAAGTGACCTGCCTGCTCACCTGTTTCCTTGGTGATTGTCTCCTCCACCAGAAGACAGGCCCCCTGAAAGCAGGGCCCCTGCCTGCCTGCTCCCTCTGACTTCTGCTCAGGAAAAGGGGCCCAAGTGGGATCTTGGTTTGTAAGGAACAGAAGACTTGCTCAGCAGCCCCAAGCTTTGGGCATGAATCCTAAGGCTACACATGACAGTAAGAAAATAAGAATAATTTCATAGGAGTCTAGAAACAGGAAGATAGCCAGCTCATGGGGCCAAAATTGGATGAAGCCCAGCAACCTGGAGAACCTGGTCCAGCTTGTTAACAACAGCCGCCATTTGTAGGTGTGGAAGTGCCAGCTTTGTGCTTTACATTTTATAAATGAGTGAAGTGAAGGCAGAAGCAATTTATCTTCTCCCCTTACCCCTTTGCTTCCAGCGCTTCTGCTGCTGCCAGCCCCTCTGTCCTCCAGCTCATGATGTCAGCTCCTCTCTTTTGAACCTATTCCAGTCAGTTTCTCACCCCAACCATTCCGCTGAATCTGCCTTTGACCAAGATCACCTGTGACTCCAAGATGCTAAATCCAGTTATTAATTTTCTGTCCTCATTTGACTTGACCTATCACAGTGGATTGCTCCATCCTCCTTGAAACCCTTTCTCCTGGTTTCCTTCTTATTGTGCTTGGTACTCCTTTTCAGTCTCCTTTGCTGAGCGATTCAATGGGGCTCAGTCCCTGGACAGCTTCTCAATTGACAGTTACCCCCCCTGGTGATCTCACCCAATGTCATGGCTTTAAAGAACTACATGCTGAGCACTCAGAAATCTTCATTTCCAGCCTAGACCTCTCCCCTGAATTCCAGACATAGATATCCACCTGCCTACAGGCCTCTACACTTGAGTGTCTAAAAGGCATCTCATACTTAACATGTCCAAAACTTAGTTCTTTATCTTCTCCCAAGACACTCCATCAGAAGGCTTCTGCAATCTGATAAAGGCAATGCCATCCTCCCATTTGCTCCCACTTCCAATCCATCAGCATATCCTGTTGGCTCTGATTTCTAGAATCTGACCATATTTCAAAACCTCCATGCTACCTCGCTAGTCCAAGCCACCATTGTCTCTTGCCAGGATTTCTGCAGTAGCCTCCAAACTGGTTCTACCTATGCTCCCCAATTTATTCTCAACACAGCATCCAGAGTGAAACTCTTAAGATGTGAGTCACATCATGTTAATTCTCTGTGTAGATCCCTCCAGTGGCTCCCATTTGAGTCAAAGTTCAAGTTCATACAAGGGCCTTCCTTTAAAGCTCTGCACCTTCTGGAGCCTCTCACTACCTCTCTGATCCTCTCTTTTACTTCCCCTTTGCTCACTCTACTCTGGCCACAGCACCCTCCCCGCTGATCTTTACCATGTCAGGCAGGCTCTCACCTCCGGGCCTTTGCACATACTGTTCTCTCCACCTGGAAAGCTTCTTCCCTATTAATTCTCAGGGTTCATGTCCTCGTGTCTTTCAGATCTTTGTTCATAATTCATCTTCTCAGATGTCTGGGCTTCCCTGGCCACACTATTTAGAATTTCAGCATGCCTTCCTGCCTCCTCCTCCAATACTCCCTTTCTTCCTTCCTGCTTTGTTTTTCCTCCAGAGCACTTGCCTCTTCTGACTACTGTATATTTGCTTTCTTTCTTTGGTTGTTGGTCTCTCCCACTGGACTACAGCCTCCATGAGGGCAGGGTTTTTGTCTGATTTGTCTACTGCTGTATCCCCAGAGCCCGAGGACAGTGCCTGGCATATAGTAGCTGCTTGATGAGTATCCGATGAATGGATATCTGAATAAAAATGTATGAAAGGACCACTTACTGTCTATACAAGTCCTTGAGGCAAGGTGGAAAGAGCACTGGGGTTTCTGCCAGCATAGGAGCATCAAAAGGCCAAGTGAGAAAGAAATGGCCCCAGAGGAGAGTGCCTCTGTGTGGAGGTCACAGTGCCTGTGTCTGCCCTGGGCCGGTATGCAGCCAACTCTCACCTCTTTGGCTTCTGAAGAACTCGGCACAGATGAGCATTCATTGCTCAACCTCCATCCAGGCTTGTTTTGCCTGAAGGCCCACCCTCATTGCTCTGCCTCAGTCATTTACTTTCCTTTTTTTCTCCGGGTGCCAGAGTTTGCAGCCTGTTGGAGTAAAACAACATCAAGGTAAGAGAACAATAAGACTGTGTCTAGTTTGGGACTTCCTATAGGCCTTGGAAGGTATTCAAGGAAGACCCGAGTGCTGAAAGCGTTGGCTACTGGGTAAGGTGAAGGTCCAGGGGACTTGTGTTGACTTCCTGGATAGAGTGTGGGTGCTGGGGACAGTGAGGACAGCTCAGTCTCAAGGAATGGATCATCAGAGGTGGCTGTGAGGTGTTTAGACCCAGGGAGACAGTGCTTCCCTTGGGAAAACATGGCAACCTCCCCCAAGCCAGGCAGTTGTGGGCCCACAGCCTGGCTCTCCTGCTCTGTCTTCCTTGCCTCCCTCCAGGCCTCTCCCCTTCCTCGCTCTCTCTGGAGGTTCTGCCCAGCCTGCTGAGGTCAGACCAGGCCTCAGCAGAGTATCTAGGGCTTTTTATTTTTTTTAAGCAAGGTTGGTTTGGTTCTAGATCTAGGAGAATATACTAGATCTTCCAGCATAAGGGTTCTCTGATTCTGTGTTAAATCGCAGTACAAATTTTAAAAAGTGAAAATACTAAGTAATGGATGTGAGGGAATGTGTACCCAGGTGTACTGCTGATGTGACTGGAAAAGGGGCAGCTTTTAAAAATGTGTCTAGGGGCCGGCCTGGTGGCGTAGTGGTTAAGTTGGTGCACTCCGCTTCAGTGGCCCAGGGTTCGCAGGTTCAGATCCCGGGCACGGACTGATGCACTGCTTGTCAAGCCATGTTGTGGTGGCGTCCCATATAAAGAAGAGGAAGATGGGCACAGATGTTAGCCCAGGGCCAATCTTCCTCACAAAGAGAAAAAAAAATGTGTGGAGCCTTTGACCAAGCAATTTCACTTTCCAGAATTTATCCTAGGAAAATAATCACATTTGTGTGAAGATGTATATACCAAGATATTTATAACTGCATTGTTTATAATAGGAAAAAAAGGAAATATCTGAAAGCCTGACAAAAAAGGAATTAGTGGTTTAAAACCTGGCACATCCATGCAAGGGCATATCATGCACCACAATGACCTAGATGTATATTTATTGACAGGAAAGATGTTTGCATATATTGCTAAGTAAAAAAAAAGGAAGAAAAAATGGGAAAAGCTTACAAAACATGCAAGGAAAGCAGCTTTGGACTCAGCCTGGAGGGTTAAAATCCAGATCAGTCTCTTAAACAAAATGGGAACTCAGGCAAGCAATGTGATCTCCCTCAGCCTCTGCTTCCTGCCTGTGAAATGGGCATAATAACACCCACCTCACAGAGTGGTGAGGATTTGGGGGGATTAACATATCTAAAGGCCTCAGCACAGGGTCCAGCCTGTGGTGGGTGCTTAGCAGTTGGGTACCCAGATGAGATGTGGACTAATAATATTTTTACCTGTGGATAAGCCTGGAAACATTCTGGACATTCATAGACAAATAGTAGTTTTACTTGGCTGGTAGAATTATGGGTAATTTTCAATATTTTTTTATTTTTCTACAAGGAATACATATTACATATATGAGGATGTAATTTTAAAAAAAGGGAAATAACAATTGTAAAGGTTAAAAAAAAAACTGCAGTACATTTGGCAAGCAAGCCAGCTGAGCAGCCCCCAGCCTGCAGGGGGCAGAGCTCTGGAGGACTGAGGTATGGGCAGGGAAGAGGGGGAATAGGAAGGGCAGTGGGGGAAGGAAAAGAAAGAAAAGGATAGTTAGGCCTGAGGGCTGGTGCCCAAGGAGGGGCACCTCAGAGGTAAGGCTCAAGCCCCTGCAGTCATGCTCTCCACTTTGGCCCCTCCCTGGGGAGCCCCTGGTAGGAGATATGGTGACTCAAGGGCCATCTGTCCCATCAGATGATGATGAGTGTGTGCAGCCACCTTCAGCTGCTAGGAAACCTGACTCTGGCACATCTGGGGAGGGTCCCGTGACTCCAGCCCTCAGCCAGCTCCTCACCCACCTTCAGAAACCCAGCATCTTGTCCATGTCCAAAGTAGGAAAGGTAGGGAATCCTAGTGAATTCCCAAAAGTCATCCTAAGGGATGACTAGCTCCTCTCCTCTTTGGCAGCCTGGTAGGATTCATCCTCAAGAGCAGGGGCTCCCAAGCAAATACAACCTTCTGGGAAAGGGAGCCCGTGACCATGCAAGGGCTGCTGTGCTGGCTCCCATCCCCACCCACACCCCACCAACTGCCTTACTGGCCAGTGAGTCCGGAAAAACTCTTCCACATTAATTAGGTTTATGCCCACTGTGCCGATTATTGAGCATTCTTGGGGCATGGCTTGTCCACATAAGTGAATTTTCCACCATAATATCTGGTCTCCCCAAGGTCTGAGCTCCAGGGTTCTGGGGGTGAAGCGGCTTGCCTCCTGTCCGCATCCCCCTCTGCAGGCATTTAAGAGACTAGCTTCCTCCATGTCAGCCATCATTCTTCCATCTGCTTTCCAGCTCCCCAGAGTTTGCTGAAATCTCTCATCCACTGATGTCTCCTTTACCATTCTTTTTGCTCTTGAGAGTTTATATCGTTTTATTTCTTGAAGGGCATTTTAAGGGCACTTTAGGAGAGAAAGGAGATTGGGACCAGTGAATAACCTGACATGTTTAACTGGAAGCCCTGTTGTACTTCTTTTGGATGGATGCTCTCTAAATTGTGTTATAATCTTCCCTGCCCTGTTAAGGCTCTGTTACGTAGTCCAGTGACCACATTTAACCTTTTGTTGATAATTCAGAGTCATCTTTATGAACATACGTGTTTACCTTGGAATTACTAAGCTAAGTAGAGCTGTCTCACCATGATGGGCACCCAGATCACTGTGCTAAAATTCCTTAAACGTTTTTTCATGGCCATCTCTGTCTCTGGCTGCCTCTTGTCCCATTTATTTGTGGGGAGGATGCCACATTACAGCACATTAACTTCTGATTTACTCCTTTTAAATGGCTAAACTGAAAGACTGCAGGGCATCACCACCACCACCCTGCCCCTACCCATTTGCCACCCTTCCCCACACCTCCCACCATTTGACCTTTGTGATTTGCATCAACCAGCCTCCATGTCCTCATGCTTCCAGTTGGGTTTAGCCAATTGAAGACCCCTGCAGGAGATTGGAGAGTAATGTTGGGGTGCTTTAGGATGCTTTATCCCCCCAGCTCTCTCCTTTACTAGGCCTTAGGTCAGCAGGGTGTGTGTTCTTCACCCGAAAGCCACAACTCCTACAGCTCTCTCTTGCTCTGTAATCCCTCCTCTCTTCAGGCCATGGTAACAGCTTCCACTGTTGCTGGCTCCAGGATGCTTCTCCTTCCCTTGCTGTTTCCCTTCATCCTGCTCACCTCCTTGTGAACAGGCCTTCCTTAACCTCTCCTCCATTACCTGTGGAGTGTGCATTTGTTTCCTAGTGGGACTCTGACCATTCAGCAACTTTTTCTGATTTGCATCTAAAACAAGAATAGTCCCTGAGGGAGCCTTGATAGATCCTCTTAGGAGTCCCGTGTATGAGCTTTGTGACATTTCTGGGCTACTCAGTGACTTTTTAAAATTCACTTCCTAGTTTTTAATTATACACATAATAGAGGGTACTGGGTTAGTGACTTCTTCATACAGGGAAATATTACTTATTGGAGTGTTTTGAGAAGGAAAATAAGCATGTAAATAAAAGGAAATCAGGATAGGGAATGTATGATGACTTTCAGAAATTATATACAGACTGGAAAATACTAACAGTTTCAGAAAAGGATTAAATACCTTCCTGGATAACAGATCCTCGCTGGGTCTTAAGGTAAAGTGGATGTTTGGGTGGGATTCCCCCAGATGTGACATTAGGAGTCCCTCAGGTAGACCTGCCAGGCCTGTGTGCTTCCAGGTCAGCAGCTTCTTTGATGCTTTTGCTCTGAGGAGTATCCTGTGCTTGTCTGTCCACTGGAATGAGGATATACTGGAGCCCAGAGAAGCCACAGCCTTGCCCAGAGTTACACTTCACACCCCAAGGAGAGCCCGGAGCCCACTTGTCCTGCAGCCACCTCTGAGATCAGCCTGCACTGCAGACTCTCCTGCTGGAGCACTCCCTGGATTCTCTTGCCTCCTCACCCTACCGCCCGGTCAACCCTCAGTTTTGTTTAATTTGTGCACCGCTTTGAAGGACATGTACCTCAGGGAAAAAGTGGAATCAAGAACCCTTCCTGACCACCCATTTCCTGAAGCACGAAAGGGAAACATTTCATAAATGCTTCTTAAAGAAGACAACAGGAAGGGGTAGTGCCACTCTGGCTGGCAGGGGTCACCACTGCAGTATTTCACAGACAGGGAGATGAGGTGGCACATGGTGGCTGAGGTCCCAGCCAGGGCAGCACAGGCACGGCCCTCAGGGCCCAGGCCTCCCCTGGCCCACTCAGGCAGAGCCGTGGACCCTCAACCCTCCTGGGCAGGAGGAAAAGGCCCGGGGCATCACCCCCATTGCACAGGGAGGAGACTGAAGCCAGGGAACTGGAGAGGTGCTGCTTCAGTGGAGAGACACTCTTACACTCTTACATCTTGGCTTCCTTAGTCACGATTCTTTTACCTCTAGGGATTTTTTTTTAATTTAGGGAGTGGGGACTGGGCAGTTGGAGACAGGTTTGTTTTCTTTAATGTGGCTACCCTTGAGTGGTGTAGCCTTTATCAGTTTAGCTTGTCCTCTTCCAGCCCACGCCACTCTGTTGTCCCTCAGCCAAGAGAGCCCAGCGAGGTCCCTCACTATCCCACACAGCAGAGGTGCAAGCGGCCCCCAGCCCCTTCCTGTTCACTCTTGCTCTGTGGACGCAACACTGGGAGGCAGACATGCAGGGACACTGCCAGAAAAGCCAGCCCACGGCTCAATGGTGGAGTGCCCTGGAAGGCTGGGGGAAGCTTCTGAGGCTTCTCTGCACATGTCCTCCCACAGCAGAAGGTTCATGGTCCATGTGCTTCTGGGAGTGTGGATGGGGCCCAGGTGGGCAGAACATCTGTGTAGTGTGTAAGCCTGAGTCCTTTCTTGTCCTGTCTAAGATGCCTGTAGTTTAATCACAGCTGGAGGTAGGGCATTGCTAGGGTGGCTGCCACTAACCACATGGAGAGGAAGGAAAATTCTCAGCTCAGGTACTTGAGCCAAGCCCAGTGCGGTCCTCAGCATGATGTTGCAAGTTCCTAATCTGGACCCAAAGGCCAGGGAGTTTGGGTATCATCTGGAACCCAGAGTTGGCTGTTACCCACAAACACAGACACCCTGAATGGGACCTACACCCCACACACACAGGGTGTCAGAGCCTCAACAGTGCCTCTGGCCTGGGTAGCAGTCCCTGGGAAGTCCAGCTGCCACCTCTCTATAAATGGCCCTGTAGCAGCTGTGCTGGGTGAGCCACTTCCTTGGGGCGGGGTTAGGGCCCACCTTGTTTCTATTACAAACTGATGCAACCAACTTTCAACAGACACTGCCAGGGAAGAAACACATTACAACAGCATGCTGCAATACTTCCTCTGCGGGAGGCTTGCTCACATCAGCAAAGATGGACCTCTTCCCACCCCGCCATCTCACTCCACCGAACTGGAAGTGCCTTTTGTCAGACCATTTGAGGCCTTTGAGTGGATCTGCTTTTCCCAAGAAATTAAGCCAGTGGCTCTCAATCCTGGCTGCACATTACAGTCATCTAGGATATTAAAAAATACTGATACCTGGACCTTAGTCTCACCCCAAAGATACTGACTGAATTGATCTGAATTTAAAAAAAAATTTAAGTCTTTACTGAAGGATGACATACCTGCAAAAAACAAGCAAACAAACAAACAAAGCACAAACCATAAGTATAAAGCTTAGTGAATTTTCACAAAGTGAACTTACACCAAGTAACCAGCCTCCAGGTCAAGAAACAACATCACCAGAACTCCTGGTGCCCCAAAAGGTAACCACCATTCTCATTTCTAATGGGATAAATTAGTTTTGCCTTTTTTCAAGCTTTGTATTATATAAATGAAATCATACAGTATATAATTTCTTTTGTGTCTGGCTTCTTCCATTCCGTATTGTGTTTGTGAGATTCATCCAAGTTGTTGCTTGTAGTTGTTGTAGTTCATTCATTCTCATTACTGTAGAGTATTCTACCATATGGATATTCCTCAATTTATATATCTATTCTACTGCTGATGGATGCTTGGTTATTTGGATTGTCGTTTGCAGTCTGGGGTTATTATGACTACTACCGCTATGAGCATTCTAGTGGTGTCTTTCGGAGCACATTTGTATGCATTTCTGTTTGGTATGTACTTAGAAGGGGAATTGCTGGGCAAGTGTGGATATGAGTATGTTCAGCTTTGGTACCTCATGCCAAATAATTTTCCAAAGTGGCTGTACCAATTTACACTCCTTCCGGCAATGTATGAGACTTCTGGTCGTTTCACATCTTTGCCAACAATTGGTATTGTCTATCTTTTTTATGTTAACCATTCTAGTGGATGTGTAATAGTATCACAGTGTGGTTTTAATTTGCATTTCCCTGATGACTAATACAGTTGAGCACTTTTTCATATGTTTATTTGCCATTTAGATCCCCTCTTTGCAAAGTGCCTGTTGAAGAATTTGGACGTGAGTATTTTTAAGAAGCTCCTCAGGTGGCTCTAATGTGCAACCAAGGTTGAAAACCATTGAACTAAACCACAAGTTAGCATCTGCTGCTCTGTTTCTCGATGTCCTGCCCTTGAACTTAGAGTATTTGGGATCTGAGGGGACTGTATGGACCTGGGGAAAGATAACCTTCACCCCCCCACACCAAAATGAGCCTACTAGGAAGAAGCAAGAGATTGGAACTGGAGTTTAGACAGTTGAGAATCTTTGGGAACATGGCTTGCACTTCAGAAGGGTCTAGGGAGGGCCTATGGTGTCCACAGCTGCCACAGACATTTCCTGACCACAAAAATGACCCCTTGCTGGTTTCCCTGGAGCCCCAGGCAATCATGTGGAGAAAGTGGAGGGGCCCCATGCCAGGTACTTCCCAGTTTCTGGGCCAGCATGAATGGGACACAGCTCATGTGGGGGTTGTGGTCAGGTTGGGGACAGTGGAGCATGTGTTCCGGGGACCTGTGTGGGGCTGAAGGAAGTCTGCTGTTTGTGGGCTTTCTCCTGGGTGAAAGAGCAGCCAGTGGGGCTCTCCCACAGGGGTCTCAGCCTGGCCAGCTCTTGAGTTCTCTGGGTTTGCATATAGGTCCCAGTTGTTGTTTCCCTCACCTGTAGTGATCTCCTCTATCTTCCTTTTTTTTCATTTCTTTATATATATATATATTTTTTTTTTTTGAGGAAGATTGGCCCTGCACTAACATCTGTTGTCAATCTTCCTCTTTCTTCCTTTTTCTCCCCAAAGCCCCAGTACATAGTTGTGTATCATTGTTGTAGGGTTGTATCTCTTCCATATGGGATGCCACCTCAGCATGGCTTATTGAGCTGTGTGTAGGTTCACGCCCAGGATCCAAACTGGCAAACCCCAGGCCGCCAAAGCAGAACATGCAAACTTAACCGCTAAGCCACCGGGTTGGCCCCTCCTCTATCTTCTGCTCCCCACCTTGGGGGCACTGCTTCAGGACCTTTCCTGGCCACCTGACCCCTGCTTGACCCCCTCACTCTTCTGAGCTCCTGCAGCATTTAGAGTGAGAGCAAACAATGTGGCTCCTGATTACACACTGCCTTGTACTGAGTCCTCATTGTGTCATCTGTGCTCCTCTCATCCTCGCCTCTGGACTGCAGCCTCATCCCAGGGACTGCTAGGCACTTCTCTGTGCTCCCTGACAGTGAGTAAAGTGGTATTTGGTAACTTGGTGACAACATCCTCCAACTTGAGAAGGAAGATGCAGTAAAAATACAGACCACACACCAAGTCAGCATTTTCCTTCCCTCAGACTTGAGCTGTGCAGGTGTCAAGCAGAGTTGCCCTGTGTGGGCACTGTATTGGCACATGTGCCACACATCTGGTAGGCAAGGAGCTCTGTGCAGTGAGTGTGGAGTTGGACCACCCGCAGGGGGCTAGGATGCCGGTGCCTGACTGGGTGTGCATAAAGGCCCTTGAGGCACAGGGGCTCTGAACACCCTGAAGGAGTTCACCACAGTGCCCAGAGCTCAGTGGGGTGCACCTCGTCAGTGCCTGTCCTATGTGCTCTTTGAAAAGAGCAGGGTCCACCTTCTCTTGACTGACGTCCTGCCAAGTGTGTGACGTGAGATGAGAGACAAGGAGGCGTGCAGACAAAGTTGACATTTTGGAGGCTGGTGAGCACAGAGCCAACTCTGGGCTCTCAGTTATGCCATGTCCTGTGGATTCAGGCCCATCTTGGAAATCGCCCTGGACATAGAGCATTTCATGTCTGATAGTCCAAGTGGGGATGCTGGGGTTCCCTTGATTGACCCAAATAGTAGCCTGAACCAGCAACCAGCAACCAGAGTGCTGTCTGAAGCCGGGAATAATAACAGGAAGAATGCTCTCTCTGGCAGTATATGAGAGTTCCAGTTGCTTCACATTTTTGCCAACAACTGGTGTTTTCTGTCCTTTTCGTATTAGCTACCTGAGTCTCATAAAGAGACCCCTTCCCTTCTACTGAGTCTGCCTCCCAGCCTCTCCCCTTTCTCCAGGGCCCCCACCCAGCAATCATGCCCTTCAGTTCTCTCTTTCTGTGGTGCAGCGTTTGGCATGCTCCCGCCTCCATCGTCTGTGTAATGTTTCTCTCCACTCCCTTCCCTGTGGAGAACAGCCATGCTGTCTGCCTCTCACGGCCAAGATTCTGGAATGAGACATCTCCTCTCTCCTCTTCTTCCTCAACCACTCATTTACTCTGCAAGTGTTTATTTTACACCTGCCTGTGCTGGGCACGGTGGGGTTCAGTGGTGAACAAGACCCCAAGCCCTGGTCTCATGAGGCTTATGATCGAGTAGGGAAGACAGAAATAAATTATTAACACATTCTTGTGTGATGGCAGTTGTGATGAGTGCTGCCACAGCCCGACAGCACGGGCCATTTCTCATCTGCACTTGTGCACCTGCAAACTTCTCCTCATCCTTTGAGGCTCAGCTCACATGCCACCTCATCTGTGCCACCTTCTCAATGCTGCACCCGCACAAGAAGGTGGCCCTCTGGGCCCACAACAGCCTTGGGTATAACTGCTCCCCACAGAGGTTGAAACCTGAGGGCAGAGACCGGACCGCGCTCACCCCAGAGCCCCCTGCCCGGCACAGAGCACGTTGGAGGTGCTCAGTGACAAATGCAAACCCCTGCCAAGACTGAGCCA
Organism: Tapirus indicus; assembly: GCA_031878705.1. NCBI lineage: Eukaryota > Metazoa > Chordata > Mammalia > Perissodactyla > Tapiridae > Tapirus > Tapirus indicus. Next base: position 49,581,215 of record CM062925.1, read on the forward strand.
AAGTGTGTGAACACGTCCAGGGACTAAGAATCCATGGCTTTCCTTTTTTTTTTTTCTTAATAGCCTTTTGTTTCTTCTTATCATTATAAAAGTAATTTGGGTTAGGTTACAACAATGCAAATTACTTAACAATACTGAATTGTACCCTTACAAGTGGTTAAGATGGTAAATTATATGTTATGTGTATTTTATCATAATTTAAAAAAACATAATGCAAAGAATAACTACAAAAAAGGAGAAAATGGAAGAAAGGTCCATATTATCAAGAAATAAAGGACAAAGGATTTGATTTAGGATTTGATTCAGGCAGAACTGGATTAAAAAATAAGATGTTTGGATTAGGGAAATGCAAATCAAAACCACAATGAGATACTACTTCACACCCTTTAGGATGGCTATTATTAAAAAAATAGAAAATAACAAGTGTGGACGAGGATGTGGAGAAATTAGAACCCTTGTGCTTTGCTGGGGGGAATGTAAAATGGTGTAGTTGCTGTGGAAAATGATGTGGTGTTTCCTCAAAAAATTAAACATAGAATTACCATATGATCCAGCAATTCCAATTCTGGATAGAAACCCAAAAGAATTGAAAACAGGGACTCAGAGATATTTGTACACCCATGTTTGTATCAGCGTTATTCACTATGGCCAAAAGGTAACAATCCAAGTAAATGTCCGTTGACAGATGAATGGATAAACAAAATGTAATATATACACACAATGGAATATTATTCAGCTTAAAAAGGCATGAAATTCTGCCACATGCTGCAACATGGATGAACTTTGAAAACATTACGCTAAGAAGTGAAACAAGGCAGACACAAATTATTGTGTGATTCCACTTATATGAGGTACCTGGAGTAGTCAAATTCATAGAGACAGAAAGTAGAGTGGTGATAGCCAGTGGTTGGTGGTAGAGGAGAATGGGGAATTAGTTTAATGGGCTTGTTATGTTGAGGATGATGAAAAAATTCTGGAGCTGAATGGTGGTGATGGCTGCACAACAATGTGACTGTACTTAATGCCATTGAATTGCACACTTAAAATGGTGAAAATGGGGGGCCAGCCCAGTGGTGTAGTGGTTGCGTTTGCACGCTCCGCTTCAGCAGCCCCAGGTTTGCAGGTTCAGATACCAGGCACGGACCTATGTGCTGCTTATCAAGCCATGCTGTGGCAGGTGTCCCACATATAGAGTAGAGGAGGATGGGCACAGATGTTAGCCCAGGGCCAATCTTCCTCAGCAAAAAGAGGAGGACTGACAACAGATGTTAGCTCAGGTCCAATCTTCCTCACCAAAAAAAAAGAAAGAAAGAAAAAAATGGTTAAAATGGTAAATTTTATGTTGTGTATATTTTACCATGATAAAAAAAAGTAATTTGGGTATATTATGGGCATTTTAGAAACTATTGATAAGCACAAGGGGAAAAATTTAAATCATTTAGATAATTTAAATCTTATGAGCTAGAGATAGCCACTGTTAAACTTTCAGTGTGTATCTTTCCATTCCTTTCTTGTTCTCTCTCTTAAAAAAAAAAATATATATATATATATACACACACACATACACACATATATGTGTGTGTGTGTGTGTGCGTGTGTGTATGTATCTATCTATCTTTAGAGACCACACTGGACCTATAGGAAGTCTCCTCCTCACATCTGTCTCTCCACGGTTCCCATTGATGCTGCTTCGTCCCTTTGAGCCATCCAGAATAAGTCTGTCCCTGTTCTGGACATCAATCCTTTGAACAATTTCTCACACCTGATTTCACTCCCCTGCACCTCCAGGGTTTCACTTCTCTGAAAAGGCCCATTTCTTCCATGTGTCCGAAAACATGGTACCAGAGCAGGCCCAGTAATGTGTCAGAAGGGGTTGGAGAGAAGAGTGAGTGTCTCTCCCACCTTCTCAGATACTGCTCATCTTAGATATGTCCACGTGAGCATGTTGGCTCACTTGGATGGTGCAGTCATTGTTGTGGCTCCTGCAAAGGTTACTGACAACTAAACCCCTAAGTCTGTTGGTCTGGGCTGTGTTTTGCCCAGGCTCCCATGTCCTGCCTTGGTGTCCTTGCTTCTTGGACCTGGTGCTGGACCTCGCATTATCCCTGTTCATTCTAGCTCCTAGATCCAGCTCCTGCAGCCTGTCAGGAGCCTGTGACCCTGTGCCCCAAAGAGCAGATCCACCCTCTCCACTGTGAGGGAGCTTGGAAAGCAGTGAGGGTCCCACAGCCTCTGATCCCTGCTAGGCCTTGGGGAGGAGCAGCTGCTTCCTGTCTTCCTCCCATGAGAAGTGGGCCTCCTCCTTCATCCCAGGCACCAACCTGCCCTGCACAGCAATAGGTCACCAGGAATAAGCCAAGCTATCAGAGATAGGGGCTCTCTCTGCTATGTGGGCTCTGTGGGCCCTGGGGGCTGCCCTGTCTCCACTGCCATTAGGCCTGGCCCCAGAGCCACACCACAGCTGTCACACTTGTGGAGGTGCCCCCAGGCCCCCACATTTGGGCCCAACTACAGCCTCTTTCCCCAGCTTTGCCACCAGGTCCAGGAGCCAGAGCATGACCAGCTTCATCAGCAGCTAGTGGTCAAGCAAGAGGCCACAGCCACTCAGGTGACTGAAGGTCATGTCTGTGCTCACTGATTAGAGATGAATGGTGCCTTCATTTGCCTCCAAATCCAGCCACAGATGCAAGACCTTTCTCTCTTGGCTTTGAGGTCTCCACAGAAGGGTTTATTTAAGGTTTCAGCCAGGACCTTTATAGCCCAGTCCTGAAAAGATTATGTTTTATTGCAACTTTGATTAATGATTGATCAAAAACTGATACTAGAAACACTGAAGAACAAATTTGCCCTAGAGATTAGGAAGGGTGTACATCTGCCAGGCTTGGGGACCTTCCCACCTGCTCCCTCCAGGGTCAAACCAGGGCAGGGGTACATTGGAACACCCATCCCACAAAGTGACACACACACACACACAAAAAAAAACCAGATATAAATGCCCTTAAATCCTTTTCAGAATTAGGCTATAAATTACAAATAAATGGAGCAAAAGACAGAGCAAAAGGACCTAAGGGTTCTTAATAGAATTTTTCTTTCTGGTTTTGTTTCTATTAATGCCTATTACAAATTAGCATCTTAAAGGGAAATTTGGAGTGTGGGGAAGAGAGCAGCTTGTGTGAAAACAACAGCCTGGGCTTCCTACAGGTCCCGCAGAACTGACATCTGAAATGCAGCCAGTGCCAAGAGGGGAAGGGGCAGGGGATGCTGAACACAATTTCACAAGCACTTGTGGGAAGAGCCTTGGCAAGGGTTCATGCTGTGCCTCGGCTGTACTCGGGTTCTTCTGATGGTCTCTGAGGCTGTGACGGCCAAAATAGGGTCCACAGGCTGCATCAGAATCACTGAAGGGCCCAAAGCCTCAGAGACTGGGGAGCCAGGAATCTGCATTTTAACAACCTCACCGACAGAGGGTTCGGCCAGTCCCCACCCTCTGAGAGCCCCAGGGAGCAGGGTGGTGGCTGCAACACTTTTCTCTTGCCCCTCAACTCCGTGCCCTGCGGTACAGGGAGCGGAGAGCTGAGATGCTTCTAAATGGAAACTGGAAAATGAAACTGGAAATCACAGCCTCGCAGCCCCAAGTGCTGGGGTTTCTTTTCCACAGGGAGAGTCCCCAAGGGAGAAAGAAGCGAAGGAGCGGGGAGAAGCATGTTTAGTGACGGCAACGAGGGTATTGCGAAAGCAGCCTGGCCGTGGGCACACCAATGCAGGCAGCCTGCCGGCTGGGGAGGCACCAGTGTGGACGCTGCACCAGCTTCCTGCCAGGCTGGCCGGCTTGCTGTCAGCCCTGAGAGGGTTTCCTCTCTAGGAAGAGCTAACTTCACGCTTTTTGTTGAAAAACTCTTTTCAGAGGTACTTTAAGAAGGGCCCTGGCTCCTGGTTAATCTGAACAAGTTTACTTCTGAAAATGTTTCTCAGAAGTAAGCATTTCATACCAGCAGCTTCTTGCCCCACCAGCTGCCTTCACCCCCTTGGCCTGCCAGGGCTCTCCCACATGCCCACTCAGGACTTTGATGAGGAATGGAGCTGCTCGAGTTTAGCTGAGGATCAAAGATCAAAAACCCTGGTCCCCCCTCCCCTCTAGTCTCCCACACACACGTACAGCAGTTTGTGCTCACCCAGGCACAAACACTAAAGCAGCTGCCAGCAAAGGCACCGCTTGGGGGCAACTTCGACGAAACCAGCAGAGCAGCTTTCATGGAAGCAGATTTCCTGAAGGGACTGGAATGCGGGGGAGAGAAGGGCAGCGGGCTAGGGGCCCAAGAACTGTCCCTGCTAATTCCACACCATCCCTCCATTCCTCCATGTGCCTGAAATGTCTCTTCCTTGGGGAATGGCTGCCCTAACCCCTAATCCCACACGCTCCTTCTTAGATTAGAACCCTGAAGTTGCACCCTCTCATAGCACCCCATGTTTTTCAGCTATCTGTGTGATTATTTGCCTCACGTCTGTCTCCCTCACTGGAACTAAACTCTGCGAGGCCCAGAACCTGGTCTGTGTTGTTCACTGTTGTGTCCTCAGTGCTTGGAATAGTGCCTGACGCATGATAGGTGCACAAAAAAGTATGTGTTCAGTGAGTGAGGGCAGCCTGAAGAGCCCAAGAAGGAGTGCTGGATGCTGAGCACTCCAGCAAGGGATCTGCATCAGCCTTCCCCAGTGTCCAGACCCCGCCCCAGCCCCTCCGAGCGCCTTCAGTTGAGGATGCTGTGGACAGACACCCAGCTCTGCTGCCCACGGTCCCAGAACCCCAGCCCATGGAATGCTCTGACTGTCCCGGGCTGTACACGTGGTGTCTGAGGACTGCGGGCTTAGCAAGGGGAAGTAGGGTGTGTGTGGGATCTCCTGTGGCACATCCTCCGTGGCCCTGGCTTTGTCCCCCCTTACCTGACAGATGGGCTCCCAAAGACTTTTCCAGACAGGTAGGGACACTTGGCTCCCTGGGCTACCCAGAAAAGAAAGGCCACTTTAAACCTTTGGGTCAGGAGGAGACAAGCTGGGGTTGGCAGGGGCATGATGGTGATAAACTAGGGGGGTCAGAGCAGATGAAGAACGCCGGTAGACGGTGCTCTGAGAGGAGATGTGGTAGGGGAGGCAGCCCTGACTTTAGGCCCCACACCACCCATTTAGTCTTCTCAGTCTCCCTTTCTCAGCTGTAAATGGGATTTGTTCCTGTGCTTGTGCCTTGAAAGGCAATGTAACAGAAGATAACAGGGCAGACTTTGGAATTGGGCTATCTGGGATAAAATCCCAGCCCTGCCATTCCCAGGCTATGTGACCTTGAGCCAATTATTGAATCTCTCTTTGCCTCATTTTTCTCTTCTGTAAAATGGGAACAATTAGAATGGATTCTGTGAGTTAATTCACATTCCTGACGCATGGTGAGGCCTCAGTCATCATTAGCTGTTCTTACTTTAGCCAGGCTTGTGAAGATACAACAAGATAGCAAACATGAGCACAGTTCCCAGCCTCGAAGGTGCTGTATGAATATGAGGAAAGAGTGATTATTATTTTGGAAATATTGAAGGCAGAGCTTCCCTCCCACATTTGTCTGGGGTGGGGCAACAGTTTTACATATTTAATATTAAGCTAGAAGATGCACCAAAGGGAGGTGAAAAACTGAAACCACCGACCGTTTGAGCTGTAGGCTGCACCGAAGCAGTGTGGCCGGTGCAGATGGTGACAGCCTGGCAGGCCCACTTCCTCCCTGCGTGCCATCGGTCTTCCTCGTACCAGCCACTTCCCAAGGCTGCAGGAAGTGGGGCCAGGAACACTTCAGGGTGTGTGCGGGGAGGCCTGAGCAGGGGTTGGCAGCTGCCAGAGTAAGAACAGAAGCCTTGAGGTCCTTGCTGGGTCCTGGGGCCACCTGTGCAGTAGACCCTGCCCTCTTCCTGCCCAGGCCTACCCAGGACGGGTTGGTAGCAGACTCCCCGCCCAAGCTCTTCTCTCTTGAGGTTGCAAGCTATTGTACAAAAGGCATCCAGCCCGAGAGGGGCAGGCTGGAGAGAAGAGCCAAATCTTTTCTCAAAGGAAATGCAGTTGTGGTTTTGAGACGTTCATTTCACATCTGTGGTTGGCGTTTCCCAGGGTTCTCAGAGGTGAATGCAGGGTCAGCCCGATGTCGCCAAATAAGGTTCACCAGTGACCTTAGCAACAGGCTTCGCTGCCCATTGGCTGCCACTGCCGCCGCCTGCCAATGCGGTCTCCGGAGGCGAATGCTGAAGCTGGGCTGAAGCTTCCACATGTGCAGGGATCCAGCTGCTCCCTGTCAGAAATCACTGCCGTTTGAAGCAGCCACAGATAGGGAGAGAGCTCTGGGCAAAGGTGCCAGGGGGGCAGGACTGCCTGGGTGCCCACATTTCGGAGTCCACCTGACCAGCACTCCACTGACTGAGTCCTCACACAGCACTGGACCAGCTCCCTCAGGTTGGTGGCCTGGTCCCAGCTTGCCAAGATGAGCTGCCCACTCCCCATGTCTTGACTGTCTACTTTTAACTCCATAGTTCCCATTTCATGGTTCTGCTCATTCCTTCTTTGTGCCAGGTGCTCTGCCAAGCTCCTTCCACACATTATTTCTTCTAGCTCTCTCAACAACCCTGTGAGTCACTTAGCCCCATTTTACAGATGAGGAAACTGAGGCTAAAGGAAGTCCGGTAACTGGCCCAAGGTTGCACCAGTAAGTTGGGAAGCCACAATTTAAATCCAATTTAAACAGGTCCAGAGCCCACACTATTAACTGTTGTACTATATTGCTAGTCACTCAATGTCTCTGTGCCTCAGTGTTTTCATCTGTGACATGGGGATGATAACACCTACCTCACAGGGTGGAGTGAGGATTGCATGGAGTAACTTATGTACAGGAACCCAGTGCAAAGTGGTGGCTTGTCCAGTAGCACACCTTGGCACCAGTGGGCTTGATGCCTGCTAGGCATGCTCCATGGGCAGCTTGCACGTTCCTCTCCCACCAAGTGTGCTGCTGAAACATTGAGGTTTGTGCACCGGACTTCTCTGTGGCCCTCGTATTTGGTTTCCACTTCCTCATTCTCAGCCTCCTCCTACCTCCGCCCAACTGCATCACTGAGGTGGGGAGGCCTGCTGCCAAGGGGCCCCAGCCTATGGGTGCCAGAGGAAACAGGGTGTCTGGGCTGGAGAGGACGGAAGGTGGGCCGGTCAAACTGCAAAGGCAGGCATACCTCATTTCCTCTACCCCAAACAATGCTGGGGTGTTAAAACACTGTTTCCCTGAGAAACATTTTCAGAATTAAAAGGTATGTAAGTGATCTGGTAAAGATGAGAACACATACACCCTATAACCCAGCAGCCCCACTCCTTGGAATCTGCTCTAACCAAAGTCTTACCCACGTGCACCAGAATATCCATACAGCACCAGGAAGACTCCAAGTGCCCATCAAAACTAGAGAATACAAATAAATTGTGCAACATTCCTGCAGTGGAAATGAATGAACTACAATGACTTGTAATAACTGTAATATTGGATAATAATACCATAATAGTGGATGACTCTTCATCAACATAATGTTGAGTGAAACACACAAAAGAATACGTACAGCATAATTTCTTTCGTGAAGAGTTTAACAGCTGGCAAAACTGGACTGTATTGTTTAAGGACACATGCAGAGGAGGTAAAACTATAAAAAGCACAGAAATTATTGTCACAAAAGTCAGTTTCCTTATGACCACAGGGGAGGGTTGGGGTTGTGATTAGGAGGAGCACACAGGGGTCTTTGAGGGTGTTTGACGTTGTTTTATCTCTTGACCTGGTGGTGGTTATACAAATATTTGCTTTATATTTTATACTTATCAAACTGAACATATGTTTTGTGCATTTTTCTGCATAATTGTTTCACAATAAAAAATAAAAGTGTATGTATGTCAATTCCAGCACTGAACAGTGCAGTGAACAGACAGGGCAGCAGAGTGAGCTCTCCTCCACGTGAGTGCCTTCTAGAACAGCACTCGAGTGGCACACTGGTCGCTGAACCACAACTGTTACTGCAGACTGAGGAGCCTTGGAGGGAACAGAAGACTGGTATGCAATTTAGGAGTGGAGGACGTCCTTTGACATATCACTGCAGCTGAGGAACATCAACCAGTGGTCCTGGAAACAGGGGCTGGAAGACACCATGGTCAAGGCATGTCTGGACTTGAGGAGATCTGAAGGGGCAGAAGGACACATGCAAATGACCATGTACGGGACCCAGTCCCCTTTGGCCCCCATAGAGCACAGATGCAGCTGGAGTTCCCATCCCATCTCTTCAGGGATGCTTATATTTGTTGATTATCTGCCATATGCCTGGCCCCTGCAGAATACAAGGAAGAAAATGACCTTCAGCAGTAGCTGCAACAGGACCCTATGGGATGCACAATAAGGAGTCTAAGGCCACAGGATGAGGCTTTCCTGACTCTGTCCCCTAGGGGGCTGGCATTTTCTAAGGTTGCGAGCTTGCTTTATTCATCCTTATTTCCGTAGCCTGGAATACAAAACAGTTAATAAACATGGACAACAGTTAATAAACGTTTGTTGTGTGAGCAAGTGTGTAGAATGTATGTTGTAGAGAATAAGGCCTCATTAGGTCCCAGAGAGGCAGCCCACCAGGCTCCCTGCTTCTCTGGTCCATCTACACACAGCCCAGCCAGCTAGAACGGGCTTCCTCAGGGGGTGCCCAGGGCTGTTGCCCACTGGCAGCCCATCAGGTGTTAAAGACGACCCTGTTTTTCCTTCTCCAAGCTAAATATCACCAGTTTCCACAACTCTTTGTCTTATAGCCCTCAGCATTCTGGTTATCCAGTCTGGAGAGGCAACAGAAGTATCCAGTTGCAGTCTGAACAGGCAGAACCATGGATGCAGATGGAAAATCCAGGTTTGTGTGCTTTGGCAGTCGGTGTACTCAAACTGTGATTGTGACAGCTGCTGACGTGGCCTCCGACATGGTAGGTAGTGTAGGTTTGCTGCTGATCATCTTTCTTCGGTGTTCTCACAGCCTTTACATAGACACTTTTTTGGTGTAAAACCCCACGCTGTAGCCCTTGTCACCAGTGTTATATTTCTCCTCAACTCTCCTGGAGACTCCCTGAGAGCTGGCTTGTAGTAGGCACTCCACAGATGTTAGCTCATATTATCTGCTTAATTGTTTTATTGCTTGAATGAACAATCATGAATTCAGTATCAATTATTGAGCAGGTACTATGTCAGGTACTTCTAGGTGCCAGAATTCAGCGGTGAACAGAATTAGCCTGTCCCTGCCCCCCAGAGCTCCCAGACACTCTGGGAAGACTTGTTGATTGAATGACAAATGACAACTCATTGTGATCAACACCCCCCCCCACCACCAGACATTCATTGGGTGCTCTCTGTGTGTTCAACTCAGAACACCCCCTCCCTGCCCTCCAGTGCTGGAACGTGGGAGTTGTTGAGGAAGACATCCTGTGAGAGTGAGAAGACATCCTGTGAGAGTGAAAAAACATTGGACTTGGAGTGAACTGACTAGAGATCAAGTCCTAGCTCTGCCACAAACCCACTGTGTGACCATGGGTGAGTTCACTTGACCTCTCTGAGCGTCAGTTTTCTTATCAGCGAAATGGGGATAACAAAACATTCTTCAGAGGCAAGAGAGGATCAAATGGGGTGACCACACTGCACAACTCCAGGGGGTGCTGTCCATATATTAGTCTATGCAGCTGCTGGTGACTTGGGATTAAATGAGAGCACTTTTGCATTGTGACCTGAAGTTAACAGTCACTAAATGGTAGCTATTGTTATGCACAAATTAGAGGGAAGCAGGGGTTACTGCAGGCCAGCAGGCTGCACAGGATTTGGCCAGGCTTTGTTCTTCAAGGAAGGGCAGGGCTCTGAGAAGTGCAAATTGTGAAGCAGGCAAATGCCAGGAGGCAGGGACTCCCAGGGCAGGTCTGGGAGAAGCCAGGCTGGTGAGGGAGGTGGTCTCAACCTCAAGGCCTGAGTAAGGAGTTCTCTGGGAACGGAGAAGCTACTGGAAACTGGGCATGGAACAAGGATGGGTGAGACTAAGGGGAATATTTTAATTATTGAGGTGCAAAGGATCCTAGAGAGCATCTTGTCTCACAGGCCAACAGAGGCAAGGGAGAGAAAGTAGTGAGTCTCCAAGGTCCCACAGCAAGGGCCTGGGCCAACCCTCCCACCTGTGCAGAACCTGGCCTAGATGACTCCTCAAGCCCAGTTTGTGGCCCCACAGAAGGAAGTACCCAGCACTTTTCATATATACCTATATATAATTTTTTTCTGACTGTAAAAGTAATTATAGGCCATTGTAGAGCATTTTTAAGTTATAGAAATACAAAGAAGAAAATATTACCTATAATCCCACCACCCAAAGATAATCACCATTAGTATTCTGATGCATTTCTTCCAGTAGGTATTCCACATAAAATTATACATTATATATTCAATAGATTGGAATTGTATTGTGTATAGTTCCACGTTCCACCTTTTTCCTGTAAAATTGTGAGTGTTTTATGAGGAGAGACTGTATTTAACGCAAAAGAAACTCTAGAAAACTTTTTCCTTAGGAAAAAAAAGAACAAACCCTGGTCTGTGGTGGTAGGGAGGACATCCTGTGGGCTGCAGGGTGGCTCCATCTCACGTCCGGTGTGAGCTCCAAGGCTGTGGCTCCGAGAAAGACAAGCCTTTCTCGCCTCTTCTGGCCAGGCTGCAGCCTCCTGCCTGTGGGCAAGACAGAGTTGATGAGTCTGCACTCACCCTTCCTTCCTCGACACAGGATGTGTGATCATCCACTCCATCCAAAGGCAGATGGGGTTGTGATCGTTATTGTTTGTTAATAACAACAGCATCTCAGTCTGTGCAGCACAGTGTCTTCTCATGTGTTATCTCAACTGAGACTCACACACTGCGAGGCAGATAAGACAAAAGCTGTTACACCCATTGTCCAGATGCAGAAACTGAGGCTACAAGAGATCTAGTAGCTTATTTGAGGCCACACAGCTAGTGAGTGGCAGAGCATGGAATTTACGTGTATCTGGCTGACATCTAATTTAGTGACTTTCCCTCTAAACTTTTTTCCCTCTAGACCTAGCTTTTCCTGAGCCAAACTGCATCCCCTTAGTGAGACCAATGACTGAGAGTGCTGTGAATATTATGGGTGTGTGGTAAGGACATAGAGCCTCATCCTGGGGGTCTTAAGCCAAGCCTGCAGGCTCTGACTGGGTGTGCTGGGTGGCCTGACCTCAGGGCAGCTCCTCCATGACAGCTCAGAGCCAGCACCGTCGGAGGTTTGGGGAGTGGGTTCAGGGAGGCAGCTGTTTCCTGTAGACATGTCCAACAGAAGCACTGTTCTTCAGGCATCCTTCCTGACCCGTTCAAGCCATGGAGGCCCGTTCCCTGCCCAGGGCTCCAGAGTCTCCCTGGGCAGGGAACGAGCTCAGAACAGAATAGGATCTTTCACAGAGGGACTGTGGGGCTCTGTGAGACTGACTCTAACCAAGGGATTTTTGGCAGCCGCATCCCCCAGGTGGTTTCCCAGTATTACTGCTGTAACAAATTACTATACACTAAGTGGCTTAAAACAACATAAATTTATTATCTTATAGTTTTGTAGGTCAGAAGTCCAAAATGAGTCTTACTGGACTAAACTCAAGGTGTCAACAGGGCTGCATGCCTTCCTGGAGGCTTTAGTAGAGAATCTGTTTCCTTGCCCTTTCCAGCTTTTAGAGGCCACCTGCATTCCTTGTCTTGCGGCCCCTTCCTCCATCTTCAAAGCTAGCAATGGCTGGTCAAGTCTTTCATATAATGCCATCTCTCTGGTTCTGACTCTTCTGCCTCCTTCTTCCCCATTTAAGGACCCTTGCAATTACATTGGACCTATCCAGATAATCCACAATAATCTATTTTAGGGAGAGCTGATTAGCAACCTTAATTCCCCATTACCATGTAATATAACATATTCACAAATTCCATGCATTAGGATGTGGACATCTTTATTCCACTGTGGACCATTATTCTGCCCACTCCTCTGTGTTCTCCAAGGGCCCTATCCCCAGGCATAGACAGCGGGCCTGGCCAGAGCACAATCAGGATGTGCTAGCCACTGTCAGAGAGGTCCTTTCTGCCCAGGTCCCCCCCCCCCCCACCTGCCTGGTCTTCACTCGACTCAACCAGTCCTGGACTCCTCTTCTCCCATCCTCTGCTCCCAGTCTTAGGTGGAGAGGAGCTGGGCAGGAAGCACCAGGGGGCATGGACACAGTAGAAGGGGATGCAAGGCTGGATTCACCAGGGCTGTGGGAGGCCCCAGGGGCCTGCGCAGAGACCCTGCACTTTCCAAGGACTGGGGCCAGACCCCAGCCTCTGAGGACTCAGACACTGAGGTCTAAGGATTGGAGGGGCAGGTGGCCAAGTGTTGGAGCCCCTCCACCTCTGCATCCCTGGCTGCCCTTGACAGCCAGAGTCCACCTGGTGCCTTTCCTCAGGTGATGACTGCCTGTCTGCCTTCACTCATTCCCTTTCCCCTCTCCTTTCCTGGGCCTCAGGCTGGAACTGTGGAGGGGCCAGAGGGAACAGGAGGCCCCTGTGGAGCCTCTGTCCCAGGGCTGATTGGGGGATCTAAGACCCAGCAGGAGAGCCTATGGGCAGTGTAGGGAGGGAGGGGCTGGACAGGGCCTTTGTCCCTCCAAGTAGGGTGACCAACTCACCCCAGTTTGCCCAGGCCTTTCTCAGTTTTAGCACTGAAAGTCCCACATCCCAGGAAACGCCTCAGTCCTAAGCAAACTGGGACAATTGGTCACCCTACCTGCAAGGCCCTTTGCACCTCCTAATGTATCCTAGATTACCTTTGCAGCCTGGAGAGCTGGCCCTTTGGACTCTTGGCTCTTGGATGCCAACCTCTGCACATTATCTGGGTGCAGAGAGACCTGGGGGCTGAGGAAGGGCCCCAAGCCAGTGCTGGAGAAGTACAGACTCCTGCTTGCAGCACTCCCAGCAGAGGCATCACTCATGGAGACCATGCCTGTGTCTGCATGGGACAGAACTCCTAGATGTATGCACTGGGGAGTGAGAATTGTGTTTGCACCGAGGGTCTAAAAATTTAGCCTGATTACTTCTGGGTGGTATACTGCTGGTGGCTCTAATTAATGTATCTATTTACTCATCTGTATTTCTTACTCTGTGCAATTAAACTATGTTCCTTTTACTTGTGTACATTTTTAATAAAAGAAAGTAATTAATGACTCAGCCTTCCATCTCCAGCAGTCCTGCTGAGGGACACAGATGGGTTGTGCTGCATGTCGTGGGACACAAAGGCCCTTGTTCTGAAGCCTTTGGCCTGGCTGCTAGTTGGTCATGGCCCGTTCTGCCCAAAACTCTAATGCAGGGGCAGAGCTAGTGGCCACTCTGTGCACTTCCAGCCTGCTCCCCTGCACCCCAGAATCCAGCCTGGCTTGTCCCCCAGGGAAGGACTCAGAGAAGCCGGGAGGGCAGTAGGCAGAGCAGGTGAGCAGATGCTGACTATAGGGTTTTGCTGACCCAGAGTTTTGCAAGAGATGCTGTCAAGTGCCAATCCTGCCTCAGTACTGTGAGAATATGGAAGAGATGAGCTGCTTGCCCCTGAGGAACTTCCAGTCTGGTCGGAGAGATTGGGCACCCGACAGACCACATGGGCAGGGGCAGACAGGAAGGGGACAGGCACTGAATGGTGAGTTTTGCCTTTGCAGGCTGTCAGATAAGGGAGGGCCCCAGGGCCACATTGCACATGTCTTAGTATGGCCAGAGACCAAAAATGGGGCCCTCCCGTGTGACCTGAGGCAGGCCCCCCACGTGGGGGCAGATAGTCTTCTGGTTTGAGAACTCTGGCTGCTTGCCAGTCCATGATGGAAGGGTGGTGAGAATGGTCACCAGGCTGTTTGGAGTCTTGGAAAGTTGGACACCCCTACAGACCCTCCTCTCTGCCCCCCCACCCTCCCCCCACACCTATATGGAAATGCCAGGATCCCACATCTAAAAACCGAGCCCTCGCCATGGCTCTCAGCATCCTGACATTCAGCTCCTCTCCCCATCCTGGCAAGCCCAGAAGGAGCACCTGGAGGGGAGCTCTGGGTCCCCAGCAGAGGCAGCCACCCTTCACTTCCCAGAGGCAAGGTCAGCAGCCCCCACCCCAGTCCACCATTGCCCTGGTGTGGCTGACATGACAGGACTTCTTGACTTGTTCTTAGTTTTAGGAAAGTAATAACTGTTCTGGCCTAACGACTCCCTCCCTATCTACCTCAGACCCCTACACACCAACACCGTGCCCACACAACTCCCTCGTTCCATGAAGTCAGCTTTCTCAGAGAAGCCTGTATAGAGTCCCCCCACCCCAACCCCAGGACTGATGTGGCCTAGGCTATTTACTTTGCTCCTGAACTACGATCCCGGGCATATCTCTTCACCTCTCTGAGCAAAGGTGTGGCTGAGTATTTTTGACTGCTGTGGAAGAACTCACTGTGCCTGCCCTAATTCTAGGCTGATTCAGGATGGACAGTGTAAGGTGGCAGAACTGGCCACCTCCACATCCACCTGGCTGTTAAGGGAAAGGGGAGGACAGAAACAGAGGAGACCCAGGCCAATCCAAGGCATTTGGCCAGAAATGGAAGTGAGGGCCCCACCCAGGCTGCCTCTTAGCTAGGTCTGCGGGGCGGGGAAGGGCCTTCCCCGAAGGAAGTCTGTGCGTGAGTCTGACAGCCCTCCTGATGGGGGCATCAACCAGCCAACTGCCAAGAGTGCTGGGTTTTCTCAGTGACCAGGAAGCTGGGATTAGACTCACGACAGCCACAGGGTGACTCCAGCCTCCTGGCTGGGAGTTAGGATGCACCCCTGAGTGGTCCTGACTTGTACAGTCACCCAGAGTCAGACCTCTGAGGACCCTAGGACCCAGCAAAGGGTCTGGTTGAGAGCAGGAGAACAGGACAGCTCTGGTGGCCTTGCTCAGACAGAAACGTGGCTGAAAAGTCCTCTTTGATCCCTCGAGCTGAGATAAGGCCTAGCAGGCCAGAGTCCCCTGGAGCTGGGAGCAGATTCACAGACAGCCTTGTGTGGTTGAGCTGCCCCCTGAGCTGAGGACAAGTTACAGGCCTGCGTTCCACCCCCCTGGGGCCCCACCCCTCGAAACTGCAGGTGGCCTCCAGGACATAGGTGGGGCATCGCTCCCCTTGAGGACCAAGCCAAACCCCACCCCATTGGGGCCCTGGGGCCTGTAGCAGCAGAGCCACATTGCCTGGGGTGGGGGCAGGGGAGCTGAAGACAGGGTGGGGTCCCACATAGTGTCCAGAGCAGCTACAGCTTTTGCTGCCTTCCCTCAGTGTCCCCAAATGCCTTCTTGGCTTGAGGTGCTAGTACCCTGCCCTGGGCCGGCTCTCCCAAACTTTCTCCCCAGGCCTCAGTTTCCTCCTCTGCAGGCAGTCTGATATTGTGGAACCAATCCTGGTTCTGGGCACAGACAGATGTGGGTTGGAATCCAGGCTCCATACTGATTAGCTGAGTCATCCTAGGCAAGTGCCTTCTGCTGGTTGCACTTTGGTTTTCTGGTCTGTGAACAGAGGGCTATGGTGGGGTACCAGTGCCATGGTGCATATGGGGTGCTTGGGACAGTATCCGGTGCAAAGTGAGCACTCGAGGCCTGTGTTGCCATCATCCAGCCGGACTTTGAGGTCCTTTCCGGTTCTGTCCATTTCTGAGCTCGAGGAGCTGGATGAGGGATGCCAGCCTGGACATCTGCCTCTCCTCTTGCCCTCAGTCCCCATATGTCCTTGCTTCATTGCCTCCCATAACTCTCCAATTAAAATTAAACTCCTAGCATAGACTCTCTAGGCCTGCCTCACCACTGAGCCTGCAGAAGTGGGGGCTTCTTCTACAACTCCCCACCCCCAGAAACTGAGCAGAAATGGCTCTATTGGGAGCTGCCTAGAGCTAGGAAAACCACGTCACCAGCCAGCTATGCCCCTGTGCTGCCTTAGACTTGGCCTCACCAGGGAGCCCTGGCTAATGGGGTGCACTGGCTCCCCATTCTCCCTCCCCAGGCCTCCTGCCCCTGTGACCACTGGCAAAAGTGGGAAAAGGTTAGTGCAGAGTTCCGGTGAATTTCATGCATCCTCACAATGGAGGGTTAGTTGTGCCCAAGTTAAGAAAGGGCATTACATCTGACAGAAACAAAAGCTTCCTGGGTGCTCCAATAGGACTGCTGAGAAAACCTGTACCCCATTAATGCAAAGATTTTTGGATCTGTGCAAACAGTGTGAAAAATGAGCAAATGGTCCCAGAGAATGACAGCCTGGAAGGACCCAGCCCCACCAGCCAGGGGGCATCACTCCCAGAGGAAAGGACTCCACCTCCAGCCAGATCCAGGACCTTCCCCAGGACTTCAGTTCTGTCTTTGGCAGTCCCCACCTGAGACTTCCAGAGAGGTCTGAGAAAGCTCTTAGCTTGCACACAGTGCCCTGAGAGATGTTGAAAACTGATAACCAAGAAGGAATGGTTTGCATGTCTTCCCTAAAGATCTTCTGCCACGGTGAACCTCTGTATGGGCAGCCAGCATATTAGCCTCTAGCTTTCTTCCTATTGCCAAGTGAGCTGAATGAAGAAACCAGCCCAATTAAAGTGACACTTTTGGAGTAAGGCAAGGAAACCCCTATGACTAACCAGAAATGCCCGTGAACATCTATAGACTTGGCAGGAGTTCTGGTGTGGTTGAGCCCTACTTTTCCAGTTTACCCCACTGGAAAATGGTCCTTGATAACAATGATGTCATCACAAGCCCAACAAAACAGATCTTTCAGTGATGTCCTAGCTCCCTCAGCCAAGAACTTCCACCATTAGTGCTTAGATTGAAACTCTCAGGAATGACCCACGAAAGCATTGGCAGGTCCTTAGAATGACCTTAAATTATTATGCCCAAATTTGGTTCAGATTATGCTGATATTGCTCCATTTCAGGCACTGTTTGGCTAATGAGTTAGTGTCAGTTGCCATAACCTTTACATGAGCAGTCAGACCTTACTGTTTCTCCTGTCGGGCCTGGGCTGAGGTCCATGGTGGGGTGTGAAGGGACAGCTCACCATCCTAGAAGGTCTAGCGCTATCCCACGCTACTCTTCAGGCCTGGTCCCTAGGACTCACCTCCCTTGTGATGGGGAGTGGGTAAAGTTTTGGGGGTCCCTCCCTGGACATTCCAAGGAGTTGGTCCCAATTGTTTAGGATTCCTGGGGTAAGAAGAGCTGGAGGAGGTCAGGACTCCTGGAGATTGGGAGCTGATAGATGTCATTCCTCTCCCATTTGGGTAACTTATAAGTGATAAACTTAGTATATTAGAACTTGAAAGATTTCCACAACTGCCTGGGACTGCAACATACCCACTGCCTACTCTGTCAGGGATTAGGTTGAAGGACAAGAGAAGAGTAGATAAGTCAGAAACAGTCCCTGCTGTTTGTCCTGAGTTGGATCCATTCCCTCCCAACCCTCCTCAGTCCACTCTACCTGGCTTCATACCACCCCCAGCCATCCTTAGCTGAAAAAACCACCCACTAGAAGACCTTGCCAAGCCCCCAGTTAGATGCCACAGGAGGCTAGCCACCCCAATCCAACTCTTCTCAGTAAGGGCTGGGCCCTGGAGGAGCTGGGACAGGCCATCTAATCCATCCCTCTGCCCCTAGATGAGGCTGCTCTTGAAAACTCTAGGTGGATCTTCTGGTGGCCAGGGTTTGAGATTGGGGTCTATCCAGGCATCTACATGTAGAATGCTCACCCAGCAGGCCACCTGCCACTCACACAGCATGTCTGAGATCAGAGAACAATACTTCCTGAGCTTCGCAGAAAATGTGACTGACCTTTGCCCATTTCTGTTTTTTCATCACTTTCTCAATCAGCCTTCCCTCCTCCACCAAGGGCCTACACTCCTTCCAGAAGGCTGGGCCCAGTGAGCTTTCTGGGACTAAGAATATGGAAGATGTGTCCACAGGGCTTGGTTTCCCTGAGCAACCCCTCTACTGCTATGGCCTCAGTCCGTGCATGATGCTGGTGATGCCAGCTGGCTCCCCTTGGCCAGCCTGCCTACTGCTGGGTACTGTTTATATCCTAGGGCCAGAGACTGGGGAGGGAAATGAGAAAAGCCCCTATCCAGACCTCTCACCCTCAGACATTCCTCACTTGGGCCTTATCTGAAGGGAGCATTGCCATATGTCAGTGGTTCTCAACCTGTGGTTTTCAGAAACACTGTTCTGATCAAATATACTGCTTCATAGAGATTCTGTATGTATTAGCCCAGCAGAACCCTGAAGACGTGGAAGAATGAAACCTGCTTCATGTGAGGTCATGCAAGGTTTCCCTAACACATTTGTGCATGGACCTGTTCCACAGTACACTGCAGGGCTGGCATTCAGCACCAATACAGTTATTGTTGGCTGTCAAAATAGTAAAATACTCTTGAACTGGCAAGTAAATAGCCCCAAGCCTCTGTCCCCAGTGTCCTCCAGCCACCCCAGCCCCTCCCCCTCAGTTCTGCCCCCCAATCCAGTATGTACCTATACTGTCCAATATGATAGCCACTGGCCACATGTGGCTATTTAAATTTTAACTAAAGTAAAATTTAAAATTCAATTCCTCCATTGCACTGGGCACATTTCAAGTGCTCAATGGGCACATGTGACTATGCCACTGCCTACTGTATTGAACAGCACAGAGAGGGAACACTTCCATCACCACAGAAACTGGACAGCAAGTAATGCCCGGCACAGCAGACTCTGAGGACCTCCTTGGGCTGGTATGTGTGCTGACTGTCTGTGACTGCGCTGTACCAATTGTTAACTTCTTGGAGCAGCACCTGAGTACACGTGCACTTGAGTTCAGCAGGACACATAGCCTATGGCACATTCCTTAGAACAAAACCTAACACTCCTCAGGCCCCGGGAGCCCAAATTCCACTCATAGCCCTGGCTATAAAGCCAAGGGCAAGTGACTCTATTTACATGAGCATATCCCTGTGCCATGACTGTCCCCTCCTCCTGCCATCTTCTCCGTGAACCTAATTGAGAGGATTTTGCAATAGGTGTGCGTCACAGCTCACCCTGAAGTCAAGCTCAGGCAGGATGCCAAGAATGAGTCCATTAGAATGTTTCTACAACAAGTAAAATCATCTGCAACTTGTCTCTAAAGAAAAGGCCACACCTCTTATAAACAATTGACTTTTTATAAAAAGACAAATGTACATATTTACACACACGTACATACGTGATCACACATGACTTAGTGGTTAGATGGCGTTTCCAATTTTAAAAGTCACACCAAGGCGCTCACACTTCCTCCCTGGGCCTGCTGAGGGCTGCTGGGGCCTGCCTGAGGGGGCAGGTGGGCGCAGGGCAAGGCACTATATAAATAAATGCAAAGGCCAAGAACTTGGGGGAAACGTTAGTGTACACCTCTGATCGGAAATGTGGCAAGGTCCACAAGAAAAAGTGCCATGTTTTTTCCCAAGCCCCTCAGCCCAAGCGGGAGCAGGGCAGAGCTCCTCTGAGGCTGAGGGAGTACTGTCCCGCAGGACCCCATTTTTCCTTCACATTTCACTGGCTATGGAACAGTCCCCAGGGCTCAGCTGGGAAGGGAAACAGTCCTTTGGGAACAGGATTCACTTAGTGCAATTGTCTCTTAGTGCAGAGCCAGCCCTGGGGTTGGTGCTGTGCTTTTCTGAGGTCACTGGTCCGTTCCCTTGGACCAGCTCAGTGACAGTGAGACCCGCTCCAGGCAGCTGGGCTCAGAGGAGAAAACTGGAGGCTGACTCCTTTCTGAGACTTCCACCTGACATACCAATCTCAGAAACCCATCTTCCGGAGAGGCAGGGCCAGCTCTACCCTGCAAGATGAGCCTGGCAGGCCCCGAGAGGCCACTGTCCCAAGGAGGGAGGTCCCATCCCTGCTCAGCAGTGGGGTCACACTTTGCCACATCAGAGGGCCCACAGGAGTCCTGCTTCTCTGCACCAGCCACCATGATGCCAGGTCCTGCTCACCTAGGGGAGTAAAAGGGGGCCGGGGGCCCAGCTATGGAGCACAAGGAATGGCCTGGATGGAGGGCAGCCTGACTGGGGGCAACAGGCTATCCAGCCAGCTGGTGTCCATGTTCTTCAGATCTGAAGACATCATCCCAGTATACCCTAGAAGATGTGAAGAAGGTTGTGTGAGGATGGGGGTGGAGGCAGGTGTGTTCTTCGTCTACCTCCCAGCCCTATCTCTGAAGGCCACAGACACAGCAGCCTCTGCTGTCCACCTCATGCAGCAAGCCCCCCTCATCTTTAGGCAAACCTGAGGGCATGGGAGTAGCAGCTAATTCGCAAGCTGTACACAGATGAGTTTAAGAAGGATGCTTTACTTCTGCTGCTCCCTGGCCCTGCCCCCAAGCCTTCCCCACCTCCTGCATGATTCTCCCTTCTCTGAGAAACCACATAGATCCAGGGGCTTCTTACCCCCAGAGCTGTCAATTTCTGGCTCCTCCTTGCAGCTGAAGTCTCCATAGACAGAGTGGAGCTGGGCCCCAGGTTCATTGAGCAGGTACCCCTTCCCATCAACATTTGTTGGCTGCCACCCTGACTGCTCCAAGAGCTGGAGACAGAGGAGCAAGAAGCCATCAGCTCACTTCCAGTGCAGACTCACCCTGTGACCCTGCCCTCAGTGAGCCAAAGCTTCCCAGCCAGGATCACACCCTGGCCATTCTCACATTCTCAGATGGATGCAGACATGGAGTGCAGTTAGGACAGGGGCCTGGGAGGTGAGGGTCTGCCCTGGACCCACACTCTCACATCCTCCCTCTGGCACAGAATCTCCAAAACTTCCCTTTCAACTGGGTAAGGACATACCAACTGGGAGTGTGGCTTAAAGAAACAGGTAGCATAATAAGTCAAGAAAGATGACTAGAAAAGCTAGAGATAGGAACTATACCCATGTCTCAATTTTCTGTGCTGATGGGTATTACTACTTTTTTATATTCACTTTTAAAACTGAAGCAGAAAAAAACCCTGGAGGATAATTTGCTAAAAAAAAAAAAAAAAAAAAAAGCCATAATATTACAGATCCCAAAGGCTGATTATTGAAACCTCATGTGCATTTCCCAAACTAGGAGGGCTAGGGCACAGTGGGGCGGAGGACACTCGCCAGGGACCCAGCACTGATGGTGGCTGACTCAGAGCTGTCTGACGCCCTGAGGCCTGCTCCAGAACAGCCTGTTAGAAATCAGGCCTCCCTCCTGTCCTCACTTCCACGGTGTCTTTCCCACCAGCCAAGGAGGGCAGTGATCCCAGCCACATGGATATGGCACTTGGAGGACTATGCAAGCAGCCAGGTCACAGTAGCAGCTGCCTACCCTCTAATTTGGAAGCTCTCACTGTTCTCTCTCTCCTCACTGAGAAGCAGCTACTTCAAAAGAGTGCCCAGGGAGGAAGGGGCTTACCTTCATGATATCTTCAGTTAATTTCCCTTCCTCATCCTCGTCTGTTGCAGCTGTGGATGGGGAAGAGCAGAGAAGTTGGCTGGTAGTCAGCCAGGCTCGCCCTGCAGTTCCAGTCCCACCAGGTCCCCCTGCCCCTTCACATGCACACACACACTGGCCTCTCAGCGGACATCTGCCTGCCATGGAGATTCCAGAACAGGACACTGTCGTGGTGACTCAGCCTCCCCAACCCTGAAGCCATACCTCTTCCCACCCCCTTGCTTCCTTCCTTATTCTCAGAGACTGGGCTGCAGAGGAGGCAGGAGAACCAGCAACCTTAGACCAAAATGCAGCCCCTGGCCTTCTTCCCTCTTCTGTCTAGCCTACCATAGTCAGCTCAGTGCCAGGTGGAGTTCTGAGCATCTTTTCTACCTCAGGAAATCCCTCCCAGGACCCAGGAAGGCAGGTCAGGCCCCAGAAGCACAAACCTTCAGAGGTGGAGGGCATGGGTGACACCTGGAAGCTGTACAGGTCACTGGTGCTGTCCGGCACAATTTCCACTGGGATGGGCCAGTCAGGGGGAGTGCTACTGATGGCACTTGGTGACAGTGCTTCAGGACAACAGAAACCGCAGGTCAGAGCTGTGTGCTTTCTCAGTTTGCAAGACCTCCAACACACCCCACCCCACAGCCTGCTCCAACAGGCCACCACCCACAAGCACAGTGCCTCCAAGATCCAAGCAAAAGAGCCATCCCACTGACCTGCATGTTCCCCTGCCGGACCCGGCCCACCTCACCTGGAGTAAGGGCCTGTTCAATCTCCAGGTCCTGCCCCATGTAGCTGTGAGCTGTGTAGCTGCTGTGGTCATCAGGCAGGGTGGAGGTGCTGAGTCCATCAGAGAAGGTATCGGGGCTGGAGTCCCCACAGGACTGCAGAAGGAGAAAGAAGCTTAGGCCCAGGCTTCTGTGGCACTTCTTCCACTGCCCACCCTGACTCACAGGTGGCCAAAGGCCAGCTGCTGAGGACCACACTCACCTTCCTCTTGGCCTTGCTCTTAGCGTCTCGGCTAGACTTGGACTTTCTCTCTGTGGGGCAGATAGGCTGTCAGCCTTGGTACAGGTATGCCAGCCCCAGCTGCCCTTCCTCCCTGCTCCCTCCCTCCCTGAGGGCTTCCCGAGCACTCAGAGCCCTTGAATACCTTTCCTCTGGTTCTTTGTGAGGGGTGGGAGCATCCGGTACACCCGCACAGCTGAGCTGCCCTTGTTCCTGCTCTGGTCCTTCACCTCCTCAATGTCTGGCAGGGAGTTCATGGCGCAGCGAAAGTTGGCCTTCCATGTCTTGGGATCTGGCTCCTTTTCCCCTGCTTTGTATCGGCCTAATGGGCAGAATAGTGAAGAGGATGGTCAGGGTGATAGGTGGGAATCCTCAGCTGCTCCCTGGCCTGGGAGGAGGAAGGCAAGAGTACCCCTAAGCTCTCATGCTGCCAGAGATCCACACTGGTCAAACCAGCAAGTATTCCTGGGTGACACTCTGCAGGCCCTGGGCCCTGGGGCTTCTCAAATGCCCAGGCTTAGCTCAAACAGATCCAGCAGGCCTCACTGAAGGGCCCAGCCAGCAACAGACGGCCCATACACCCAAAAGTGCTTTCTTTGTCCGGGACCATGCCAGTCTCCCTGCTTGGGCTGTTAGCAGCCAGAGGGTAGGAACTGGGGCTTATCTGATATTTCCAAACATGGGAGTAGGCACAGAGTAGGCATCAAAGAACAGTTACTGATAGGTGGACTGACTGGTCTGAGACAGGCCAAGAGCCCCATCCCTCAAGCATAAAAGGAGGCTGCCAACCAGATGGGCCTTGGGCCAAGGGCTTTGGTCAACATCGAGAAAAAGGAAGGCCTGGGTCTCTTTCCACGTCCTGGCTCCTAGCTGCTTTTGCCAGGGAGAACTTTAATCCAGCCACAACCTAAAGCCACACTTTCTAAGATTTTCACAGATCTTCACAAATTCTTTTGAGAACTTGCTGAAATGATGGACCCTCTCCCCAGAAACATGGGTCTACCCCGTCCATCCCCGAATTCTATACACCTTCTTGGAGCTCAGAGACCCCAATGAAGAGTCTCTCTATTAACAGAAGTGCCTTTTCTTGTCTCTTCCCTGGCCCCTACTGGGCTGGAGTCTGAGGCACACACCTGTGTGAATGGCCCAACTCCGGAACAGACAGGCGTCCTTGTTGATGTCCCAGCCGTGCTTGGCAGCATGCTTCCATGGGATCTGGAAGATCATCTCCTCCTGAATAGCACACACACACACACACACACACACACACACACACACACAAGGCTGTGTCAGCTCAGAGACCACAGGTTTTTGGCCTGAGGCTGCCCAGCCCCCCAGGTCTGGGAAAAGGCTGACTTCCCCTTTTTACCCTGACATCTGGCTTGGGTTGAACCATCCTGAGATTATCTTAAACCAGCTACTCTATCACTCTGGATGTCTCAGAAGGGGCTCTGGGTTTGATGAGCTGTGGCACCATCAGCTCAGCAAAGATCTCCCCTGCCTGTAACAGATGTGCTGGGACCCATACCGAGCACCCTGGGATGCTTCTCTCTGGCTTGTCAGCACCAACATGCAACTGAGAACTCTATCAATTAGATGGGGCTGCTCAGGGCACCTGGGACCAGTGGCTCCTACACAGGGGGTCCTGGCCATACACCTGAGGGAGCCCTGGGCCAGACTTGGATGCTGACTACCTGTGTGACCCTGGCACTGTCACTGTTCCTCTTTGTCCCTGTTTTCTCTTCTATGAAGTGACAACACCCAGTGACAAACATAAAAACTAAGGTCTCACAGTTACTACTGATAATTAACGGTATGGAGTTTTGAGTCAGACTGCTCAGGTTCAAATCTTGGCTTTATCACTTTTTATGTGAACTCATTATCTACCTCTCAGTGCCTCAGTTTCCTTATCTGAAAATGAAGTATTAAAGGGATCTACCTCACAGGGCTATTCTGAATATTAAAATGGTGCATGGTGCCACACTCCTAGTGAGTGTACAGTAAGCATTAGCTATTACTATGAATACTATTACTATTAAGTCTGCAGGGTCTGTGTTGCCCTTTGTGTACCAGCAAGAGGCTTCTCGGGCCTGGGCAACTGATACAAGGTTAATTCCTGGGTCCCCTGCTGAGCCATTCCTGCCAGCAATGCCTACTTCTCTGTCTCCCATCTGTCTGTGTGTGTTTGTAGGAGTCTCCTTCAGGAGAGACCAGAACTCTAGCTCTGCAGATGCTGGGAGAGTCCTGCTGTGGGGAACTGTCAGTGCCCTCAGGTGGGTGCCCTGTCCATATGTTGAGAAGGGAGGAGGGCAGAAGTCAGGTAAGTGGGGCCCAGGGCTGGGCCTCCCACACCCCCTGCATGCAGGAGCCACTGGGAAACACATCTGCCTGCTCCCTATCACTTCCCTTTTCGAGCTGCATCGGAAGCTTTGGTCCCCCAAAAAGCATGGGTTAAAATAGTAACAGAAAAACCCAGAGTTACACTCACTTTATTAATCCAGATCAGCCCTGGGATTTGGTTGGAGTTAATTTGCATCTCTAGCCAGGGTCTCATACGCATCCGAGTGATGGGCATGTTGGCTGTAAAGAGAAGACAGAAGGCTCCTGTTTGGAATCTATTGAGCAGCCCCTGGGACTACCCTGCCCCACCCCAGGTCATTCAGTTACCCTTCCCTGCCTTCAGCCAGGTCCCAGGTACTACAGTCATGAGAGAGGGGGCTTTTACTGGAATAAAAATGCCCTCCAAATCTTTTCAGCATCTTGGGCAAAAACACTTCTGCCCCTTCCCTCACCCCCTACTAGACGGTCTTGGGAGGAGACAGGCTTGCAAGTGATAGTTTCAGGATTTATGTACAGGAAAAAAAGAGACAAGATACACAGATATCTTAATACGAGAACTTTTCTCCCCAAATTCAAATCCTTTGGGAAGGGAGGGGATTCTTTTGCTTGATGCCAAGAAATTTCCCTACTTGAGTTGTTGCCACTAGCTGTGCACCTTCCCAGAAGGGCAAGCAGTCATCCTGCACCCTGGACATCCTCCCCCACCCACACCCCCATCTATTCTACGCCTCCCTGACAGCCACAGTACAGAGGCCTGGACGCTAACCCTTCCTGCCTGGCTCCCCTCCTCGGGCGAAGTGGCCGGAGGAACACCTGTGGCACCTCCTCCCGCAGCTCCAGCAGGTCCTCCAGCCACCCAGGGCAGCAAGCTCCTACCCCCGCCACTTGCATAGACAGCCTGAAACCTGGGGCCTGGGCGCGGAGCTGGGACCGCCGAAAGCCGCTGTCGAGAACACGGAGCGCCCACGCGCGGACGTGTACACTCGAGTTCCCGGCGCGGCTTGTGGATACACGCAACGAACATACCCGGCCACCCAGAGGCCCCCGGCGGCTTCGCGCACACAGATCTGCGAAAACGGCCGGACGCCGACAACCTCCACCAGGTGGGCGGTCCACGCCGCGGCCCGCCCTCCCCGCGCCGCCGCTCGCCGCTCCTCCAGCGCCCTCCCGAGACGGGTCGGGGACCCAGGCAACGCTGTGCGCCCGCGACTCTCCTGGCTGGGGTTTTCGTCCCCCACTTCCTGGTGCCCAGCGCCCCTTTGTTCGATGCCACCGGCCCCCCCCGCGGCGAAGGCGGCTCACCTCTGCAGCGGGCGCGATCCAGCGGCGGCGCCCGAGGGTCCCGGCGCGGCGGGAGCTGCTGTGCCGGCGCGGGGAGCGCGATTCCGGGTGGGAGCGGGGAGAAGGCAGAGGATGCCCGGGTCGCGGGGTTGCTGGGCACGGTTGGCCTTGGGGCTTGGGCACGGCTCCTGCTGGCCTCTGCTCCGCGAGACTCGGGTGCACGTCCTGCCTCGACGAAGGAGTGGCGCGCTCTGCCGGGGCAGCGGCGCCGGCGAGAAATCTAAACACTTAGCGGGATTCCCCCAACCCAGGCCTGGCCCCGCCTCCAAAGAGCCGCGAGGACGCCTATTGGCTGGCGCCGCCACATCATTTCGGAGAAATCAGGCTGTTGTAGAGCTAGCGGCGAAGGGGAAGTACAGGGCGGCTGCTCCTCCCCACCCCCTCCGGCGAGGCGCCGCCGCCCCGGGGCGACCGCGGGCCCGCCCCGCCCGCTCCCACTCCACCCCCACAGCAGCTAGCCCGGGAGAAAGGCTGTCCTGGAAAGCCGAACGCCCCCCGGCCCCGCGGTTACTTCCCTCACTCCGCATTCTCCCAGCCTGCTGGCTCCTGTGGCCATCTCTTCACCCTCCTCTCCGGGGGTGGGGATATCAATCTCCCGAGCGCAGGTGAGGGGGTCACCCGGGCACCTGCCGCCCTTTTCAGAGTGAACACCGGTATGGAATCCCTGGAAACCAACCTGGTTCCTCAAGCCCGTTAATGGGGTGTCAAGAAGGGAAGATTTCGACCCTCACACTGTCCCCTTCCTGAGGGGTGACACACCTCTAGATCACTCGCCTGCCCTGGGAAAGGAAAGGAAAGCCTGCCCTGCCGGGGGTGCTGCCTGGGGCTGCCGGACGAGAGGAGATCCCAGGCTGGCTGCTGCTGGGGCAGCCCGCCAAAGGACTCGGGACCTCAAATTTCCTCAACTACAAAATAGTGATAGCCCTACCTTGTTGGTCTACAGTGACAGAGAGATGATGTCTGTAAAGCACCATGCCCCACTTGGGCAGCAGATGCTGCATGGTTTGCGAGGTCCCTGCTGGAAGTGTAATAGTGACCAGGGAGACACCTCTCCTCCTTCTCTGACTTCATCCCTGGGACTGCCCCTCAGCTGGCCTTAGGGAAACAGAATTGTTTCAGAGAATCCAGGACTGCTAAATTGGGGTGGGGTAGCCTTGGTCCCTCCTAGCACTCCTGCCTTAGGCCACCTGCACATGCTCACGTGACCCTTGCCTGGGAGCTCCTCAGTGGCAGCCTTGGTGTTGTTTCTGGGTCCTCAGTGCTTGGCCCAGAGAGGTTCTTGGAAGCATGAGGGCATTGCAAGGCCATGGGTCTAGCCAAAGGGTTGGGGAGCCCAGGTTCCAGGCCACTTGGGAAGGGCAGCTGTTTAACTCGTGCTTACCACTAGACCTTGCGCCACTTGTTCTGCTAGAGGCTGGGCTGTGTTCATTTTCCATCCATAACTCTGGCCCTGCAGGCTCCTTCCTTCACCTTCCTTCCAGCACCTAAAGGTGCTGACTCAGAAGTAAATTGCTCTTCCAGGCAGGGCTGGTTGTGTCACTCCCTGCACCCCAGCTCTCCTTCCACAGCAGCACCCAGTTACAATGATGCAGGCTATAAATAGACACATTGATGCAGCATTCCACCTGTCAGTCACTCTACTGCCTCCCTCCCACAGAGGAAATGGATGGGTTAATCCAATGCTGGTGCACCAAAATCTGATGCTGCGAATAACACCAAGCCTGGTTCCCAGGAGACCAACAAGAATGGGTCAGAGCTGTCTCCAGACAGTGGTGGGTGCAGGAGCTGGGAGAGGCAGAGGCGGGAGGAACTGCGAGGAATGAGCCTAGCTGGGTGTTAAGCAAAACAGGGAAGGGAAGGTGCTGAGGCCCTGGTAGGGGGAGAAGGGTTGGAGGCAAGCTAACTGACAGATGGGAGTGGGGACCCACTACAGAGACCAAGACTGTCTGAGCAAGAAGAGCAGAAAACAGGTGGCTCCAGAGTTGTGAAGTCTGTTCTCTGTGCAGCAAATGGATGCTTGTCCTGTCCCTAAGAACCTGACATGGCCACTGGAAAATTCAGAATGAGATTAGGGAGAGGAAGTCTGCATCTCATGTGGTCTGAGAAATTGACCAAAATGACCCTATGAAGGCAATAGGAGACTGTAAAAATGCTTTAAAACAAGAACTTTATTTTAACTCACAGATAATCATCTGTATGTGTATCTGTATATATAATGAGCATCTTCCCATGTCATGAAATGTACTTCTGCAATATCATTTGTAATGGGTACATATTAATCTATCATAAGGATAAATAAAATTTACCCAATTAATCCCCCCATTGTAGGACATTTAGGTTATTTCCATTTTTTCATAATACAACACTGTGTAGCTAAATCTTTGCACACATCAATAATTTTTTGCTTAGGAAAAATTCCCCAATGTTAGGATTTACCACTGAAATTGTCATTAACATCTTTGAAGTGTTCTTTGACTTTTTTTTTTTTTAATTTTAACTTTAGGGATTCTTATTTTATCTTGAAGTCTATAAAAATCCACTTACCGCTATACTCCACATCAGCGAAATAAAGCTAAACCCTATTTAAGTACCTCAAATTTTTATTGTAACTGTTCTTGATGAATCCCATTCTAAGATGTAGCACACATTCCCTGTGATGCTAAGCAGAATACACAGAGTCTTCCCTAGGTTTTTCTTAGTAATTCAGAGTGGGCCCTTTCCCCTGACTCAAACTACTCATCTTCTGTAATTCCAGCCATCTCCTCTGGGCAGGTGACCTCCAAACCCAAGCTCTAGCTGCCTTCTGGACACTCCCCTACAACCCTATCTACAGATTCACACACACACACACAAGCAGAACTCTTTCCACCCCTTTCCACACTGCCCCCAGCAGCTTTCTCTCTTCCTAATTCCAGCTCCCTCCTTGGTGAAGTCTTTCCCATCCTCCTCCCCTCTTAGCCTCACCTGATCCTCTGGGTCTTCCTTCCTTGCATCAAGTCAGGTCTCCACATTCCAGGACCAGACTGTTGTGGCCACAGCCTCCTTTTGGGCCTCCCTCCCCATCAGGCCTGCCCTTCCTGGCACCTCTGCACTAGGATGATCTCCCTAACTTTAATGACCTCCCTAATATTCAGGTCCACCCAGGAGCATTCTGAGTTCCTGCAGTCTCCTTAGCTCCACATTCAAATCACTGCTCACTCTGGTCCCAGGGGTCCCATTCCAACCTTCTCTTCCACAGCTCCCCTTGGCAGTAACTAAAAGGTGTTGGAAAGAGAACACAGGATTTAAGTCTGAAAGCCTGTGTTCTTGTGCTTTTGCTACTTGCTGTGTGACCTTAGGCAAGTTACTGTCCCTCTCTGGGCCTCAGTTTTCTTATCGAAAATAGAGACACTCTCTGCGCATCTCTCCTAATTGTTGTGGAGATAAAATTAGATAGACTATCAAACTCCTTTCTAAACTGTAAAACATTAGTCAAATGACATGTATTAACAGTAATGCATGAACCTTGCACTGCAATTCCATTCTCTGAACACACTTTGTATGTTCCCCTTCTGGGGAACAAAGCCTGCCTTTTTCTGCAAGAGACCTGAGCAGGTTCCTCACACTTGCAGGAGGAGTTAGCTGGGGGTTAGCTCTGGAGCGAGGTCTCACTCACAGGATGCCTCCCATCTACAGTGTCACTCAGTGAGGGTAAATATATTGTGCTGTTTCTCCGTGTGAAGCCCTGGGGTTTTCTAGGCTGGCAGGAGGGGCTGACAGGCTGGCAGAGGCTCCTGTGAGGTGATTTCTGCAAACAGGATGCTGGGGGCAAGATCACCCCTGTGGGAGCCTCTTCCCTGATGGACCAAATCCTGTCCCCAGACCCCTCCCTAGGCTCTCAGAACACACTGCACCCCCTACATGGGCTACAGTTAGTCCTGAAGTGCAGGACTCAGCGAGGCTTTAACTTGGTTTCTGAGAGTAGGGCAGCCCTGGGCCCCTGTGGGGGCCTGCTACCCAGAGAAGAGGCTACAGTCTCCAAAGCAGAAGAAGCCCCAGTAGGCGATCCAGCCTTCCAGCCCAGAGGGAGGACTCTCAGATGCTCCAAGTCCCTCCTGGCCATCCGCTCTGTGTTCACGGCCAACCTGGGAGGCAGGCAGTCCTAAACTGTGTCAGGCACAAAATCATCCGCAAGCATTCAAAAGCTTGAAGATAGAATCCAGGCGTAATCACCCTGCCTGAAAGGAGCCCAGTGGGAAAGAAAGTCGTTTCTTAATTCATTCGACAAATATGAATCGCACTCCTGCTCTGGGTCAACTCCAGGTTGGGCCCTGGGGATATGCTGGGGCACGAGACTAGCCCCTCCCCTCTCACAGCTCTGGCAAAAATGCTGTATGACACAGCAGAATAAACGTCGTGCTGTTATAATAGCCCCAAACGCAGAGTGGGAGGCTGCCGCCGGCTGGGAAAGCACTAGGGGTCCTGCGATTCGAGAGTGGGCCGGGGAATTGCTCCAGCGCTCTGGGCTGTTCCGGACCCCGGAGGTGGAGCGGGCGTCAGCGTGGGCTGCCGCTGATGCCCTGTGCAGTTTCATTTCTTATAAACACTGCGTTGGGAGGAAAGAGGCCTCAGCTCCCCATCCGCCCCGTGGGGCCCGGAGGCGGGGGCAGGCTCTGGGGCCAGGCCCGGCGGCCACGACCTGGAGTGGGGCTGGACGGGCGAGAGCAGCACCTTCCTCCCCCGCGTGAATGGGTCCTGCAGCGCGGCTTGCGCCCACTGTCGTTCGCCCTGAGCGCCGACAGCAGTTTCTTGGCTTTTATGGGGTTAACAGCCTCCCTGTTTCTCCCTGGGGAATCCGAGTCCTGGGCTGGAGCCCCTCGCCCCCAGGTGACCCACACTCGCGCTACCCGGGCCTATGCTGGGTGTGTGTGTTTTTGGAGGGGAGCGGGGCACAAGCCCTTCGGAGCCAACTTCCACATTCCTGCTCGCCCCAAGCTGGGGGTGAGTCGGGTGAGCGGCGGCTCCGGGCTGGCCGGCTTCCTGGAAAGGGAGGGAGAGAGGGAGAAAAGCAAAGCCTCTCAGCCGTGCCGCCCGGGTGGTTGCTGGGACCGCCCCTCCCCCTCCCCAGCTGGCTGCCCCGCCCGTGCCAGGCGGCTCACCTGCCCGCGGCCCCGGGCACTTCCTCCACCTTCCCCGCCCGGCCTCTCGCTGCGGGCCAGGGGTTTGCAGCCAGCTTCGCAGCTGCAGGTTCTGTGCAATCTCGGGGAAGTCGCTAAACTTCTCTGTGCCCATTATCCTCCCCCCGCCCCGCGCCAACACAGAGATGAAGCTAGCAACACTAGGGGTGCAGAGCTCCTTGTAGAATGCCCCTGCCCTTCCTTCTTATCCACCCCTTCGCCCCTTCCCCCAGCCTCCCGGGTTTGGCGGACACACAGTAGGCGCGCAGAAATGGCGCCCACCTCTATGTTGCTGCAGGGAAAGGCCGCGTTGCGTCCCTACGCTGGGGCACTCCGCCATCCGCTGCAGCCAGGGCGACTCGGGTTAGACTCGCAGCTTTCCCGTGGGAGGCGAGGGCTGTGCTGGGCCGCTGGGCGGACGATGCCCACCGGGGGTCCGCGCGGGGCCCAGCCCGGGCACTCGTGGCTCCCCGCCTCCGCCTCAGCCCTGCGGGCGGGGAAGGGCGGGGGAACGGGCCGGTCCGGCCGCCGGGTTCTGCTCGGCCCCTCGCGCAGGCCCCTGCCCCCGCGCGGAGTTCCGCGGGGCCGCGCCGGAGGGGCGGGGCCTGGGTTTCGGTTTCTTGCAAACGCCGCGGCCACAGGGAAATCGAGGAGTTTCCGGGAACCGCGCCGGGAGCGCTGATGTTCGCGCGGCGGCAGGGAGGCGGGGATGGGCAGGCTTCCAGTGTCGCGGGCTAGTGGCCCTCTGGAAGTTCCAGCGGGAGCCGGGGAAAACCGGCCCCGGAAAAGCCCCACCTGAATGCACCTGCCCCCAGCCTCCTCCCGAGTGGTGTTCCCACAGAAAGGGGCGTGGGGGTTGGGGAGGTGAGGGGGTTGTTATGCGGGAGAGAAGGGGACTGTGTGCAGGCAGGTGGAGTCTGAGGAATGGGAAGGCCCCCCTCAAAAGGCTGAGGTCCGCAGATGTAGCACTCACTGCCACATCCCTTTTTATTGTCATCATAGCTCTTATCATTGCTGAAATTAACCCTTTTGTGTACTTTGTTGGAGGATTCCTCCTACATGACTTGGAGCCCCTTGAGGGTGCAGCTCTGCCTGCCTAGTCCAGTCTGCTGGGTCCCCAGGGCCTAGAAGGGGGCTAACCACAAGGAAGGTCTCAGTGGGTGCTAATTGAAGAAGGGAAGATATGGGGTGAGTTAGAGGCATCCGGAGTGGGCCTTCTGGCCTTCTGACCTGCTCCCAGGGGACCTCTGGACCCAGCTCTCCTGGCCCCCTAGCCCAGTCAGGTCCTGCTGATCCCCCCAGCTGAAGGAGGCCCCACTCTGTAGGAGGGGCTTCAGACCCTTTGAGGGGAGTTCCCTGTGGCTCCCTGAGAGCTGCCCTCCAGATGGGGTGGCAAGGCAGTGAAGAGACTGTAGTCATCACAGAGGAATGCCGGCTGTGGGGGTCGGCCACTTCCTTCCCTCCCCCGGGCTTGTAGCTCAGGCCAGGGATGATTGTGGGTTGGGCCAGGATCTGAGCCAGGGAGGCTGGGAGTTTGGAATGGTGAGGCAGAGTCCAAGACTCTCCTTGACCTCTTCAGACCAAAGCAATACCTGGGGTCAAGGTGGGCAGTGTCACCGGCAAGTCTGTGTCTCCTAAATTCTTGCTTTCCACACCCCAAATCTGCGATAGGGGTCTTTCTTCCTTATAGCCTTGAGGCCATGGCTCTGGGAAAGACAAATCAAAGGAGAAGAGCTCCCTCAGTCCACTGGGTGAGGCAGGTAGCAGTGGGGGCCACTCTGGAGGCAGCCGGCTAGCCAGTGGAGGGACAGGCAGACAGACCCTCAGGCATTACTTGTCCAGGCCAGCCTTGCCTTCCTCTGGCCCAGGCTCAGGATCAGGCTGGCCTGGGAGAAGGCCAGGGAAACTCCAAATGCTGCAAGAGTGGAGCTTGTGCTGTGAGCACAGCCCCTGGTGACCCTGGTGACTCAGTCTGGGAATCCCGACTCCAGGGGCTGCCCTGGGAATAAGGCTCAGGAGAGTGAGGGGGTCCCCTTGAGGGGACCAGTGAGTATGGCAGCAGTTTAGTGAGGCCCAAGACCAAATAGATTATTGTCCGCTCCTCTCTTGTGGCCCAAGGCCAGACCTACTGATGCTGGTCCTTTGCCTAGTCCTTTGAGGCAGGGACCCCAACCCTGATCCTAGCCCATAAATTTGTCCTGGGAGAGGACCTGGTCTTAAGTGTGTCTTTGTTGGGCTCTGTTTGAGGTCACATTTCAGAAACAGTGGATGTAGCTTAAGCTAGAAAATATCAACAGGAATGTGTCTTTGTAGCTCGGACTCAGCAAGTGCTGAGTTATAGGTTCATTCATGGAAGGAAAGCAGGGCAAGAGGCAGGAGAAGAATAGAGTGGCCTGGTTGGTGTTCTGTCCCGTTCACTGCTGTAGCCCTAGGATCCAGCCTTGGCTGAGCACAGCAGGTGCCCTATGAACCAGTGTGGCATGGATGGGGACGGATAGTTGGAGGATTCAGATTGTCTCAGCAGCAGGCACATTTTCCCTGAGAGGATCTTGGCCACAAGATAGTTTCCACAGTAACTCATGGATGCCCCAAAGGAAGGGAGAGAGGGAAGAACATGGCTTCCCTGAGCGGCACTGTGGTCATTTCTGTCTGGTTCTATCCCTCCAAGGGAACCTCTGCTCCCTTTCCCATCATCCTGTTCACATGTGTGGCCCCTCTAAGTCCTGTGGAGAGACTGGGAGTCCAGTGACAAGGGCCAGCCAGCCACAGAATAAGGGGAAGGGGCTGTTACCATCAGGTGGGTGCTGTTTGCCTCTCCTGGAAGGTAGGTCCACAGAGGGGCTCAACTTAGACAGGACCTCAGCCAGATGTGAGAGGTTCCAGTCCTTTCTCTGCATGAGTAAGTCCTCAGGAAAGCATCGGTTGACTGACTGACCGACTGACTGGCAGGAGGGGTGAAGGATCAGCAGAGACCCACCTGCCTGGATGGTCTGGGAGAAAGCATAACTGTCTGCCCTCCAGCTTGGCAGGTGACAAACCACAGTGAGTGTGTCACCATGTCAGAGATCCAATGTGACATGCTGCTCTGGGAGTATTTCAGAGGACTGGGTCCATATTGGGGGGCAAAATGGACCAGGGTTTGCTGGAAGAAGGAGCTCTGAGCCAGGAGGCCTCTGGCGACTGGTCACCCCCAGGAAACAAAAGCCATTCTCCCTTCCTCAAGAGCGCTCTTGAATGTTGGAGAGGGCTTCCCACCACCTCATGGGCTGGAGCGCACATATATGACTTTGTTTTTGGTGGAGTGGTAACTCCAGAAGGCTGAAGACTTAGGGGCACCTGATGGTCATGGAATGTCGCTCAGCCCTGTGCCTGTGCCAGCCATGTGGGGGACTTAGAAGTGAGCAGCCATGGTCCCCACCACTAACCTGGATATGAGCTCTCCGAAGGCAGAGGATGTAGATGTGATGCTCAGAGCCAACTCCCTGGCACCCAGCACACTCCTCGCAAACAGTAGGCACTTAGTAAATGTTCTCTGATTGCAAAATGAAAGATGTGTGTCATACCTGGAGTATGAGGCAGAGATGCTGGGGTGTGGGGGATAGGAGCAATTTATCTCAGCCAGATGGCTACTCTGAGGAGGTGGCATTCAGCAGGGCCTTGAAGGATGAGTCAAAGTTTAATAGGCCAGCAATGGGAGAGGGCATTCTAGGATGCGGGAACAGCCCAAGGAAAAGCCTAGAGGCTCAAAAGTGCAGGACAGATCCTCCTTGCAATGTAGACTTATGTGGCTGGCCCAGGAGCTGAGGCTGGAGCAGCTAACAGGGGCTGCACTGTGGAGAAGCTCGAATGCTGTACTTAGGAATCTGGCCTTTGTCCTGGCAGACAGGGGCCTCTGTGGGGCAGGACCCATTGTTCCTCCTCCTCTGGAGAACCAGGGTCTATCATCAGATGTTTGTTTAAGTAAATTCTAGGGCAGGCCCTGTGAGGGTAACAGGGAGTGTGACCTGTGCTTTTGAAAACTTTCTGTGGCTGCCATGGCCATATGCCACAAGCCACATGCCAGCGTGTGGCACACCAGGGCAGGACTAGGATGAAGCAAATAGCTTCCTAGGCCACAAAACTTAAGGAGGTACTCACTCTCAGGGGCCAACTCGGTACTTGCAGAGAGTGAATGCCTCCTCAAATTTTGTAAGCGAGGCACCTGCCTGCCTCCCCCTAGTCTGGGACCCAGCTGCATACTGGAGGCAGGGTGATGGACAGGAGGCAGCTCAAGTAACCCAGGTGGATTAGGATTGTGGTCATAGGGGATGGAGAGAAGTGGGCCTACCTGAGAGCAAGATCAGAGGACAGGATTTGAAGATGACCAGGATGTGGGATGGGTTGGAGCAGGACCCTTCTGAGGCTGTCCTTACCTTCCTCATCCTGGGAGAAGTGTAGGGAGATCCCCACTCTGCCGAAGGTGCATGTATGCCTGCAGCCAGGGCCAAGGTAAGACTCTGGGCCTTGGCTTCTGTCCTAGGTTATGAGTCATGGGGACCAAGAGCACTGAGCTAAAGAGAATAGGGCAGGAGGTAAAAAGGTCACAGCCTGCCCCAGGGATGCCCAGGTCACTGGTGACCACAGCTAGAAGCTGAAATGATACGCTAAGACTGCTTGGCCCTGCCCTTTGGATACTGGGTATGTGGGCACAACAGTCAGGGAAGGCTGGATAAGGGTGCCCCCACTGCTGGATGGGGTGTGTCTATCAATCCATCATCTTTCTGCTGTTCAGCAGGACCAGAGTTCACCCCCAGGTCCACATGTGTTCCCAGGGGATTAGCAGTTTGGATCTCCCAGCCTCAGACCCCTTGGAAGCTCTGACCCTGTGGCAGCAGCGCCCCCTGCTGGCTAATAGAGAGACTTTCCCGCTTCCCCTCCTCTTGGGGAAGAGGGTATAGGGATCTAAGGAAGAGAGAAGGCTGCAGGGACAATGCTGGCTCAAAGGGCGGGGGCAGGATTTGAGGATGGACTTTGGCTAAGGCAGATAGGCAGGTGCCGCCTGGTAAACAGAGTACCTGCTTCCTGGTCAGTAGCCTTTGAGCAGGCACCAGAGAGCCGGGACCCAAGCAAAGGCAAAGACAGGATTTTCTAAGGTGACTGCTGAGGGAGACCAGAGAATGAGAACCCTGATCTCTCCTCCAGTGTCAAGGCCTAGGAAGGCCTGCATCCTAGGCTGACCATGCGTCTCTTCAGGTGGGCTCATGTGCCCCCTGATTCCTTCAGAGCAAACCCCCTGGGCCCCATAGAGGATTTGGCCTGGGACCAGGGTTTAAGGGACAGGCCTGTGAGGGGGCAGTTCCCTAGGCACTCTAAAAAGAGGAAGAGTCATTCCCAGACAGAATTCCTGCCCCAACTCTCCAATCGAAGTTGAGAATGGAGGCAGAGACATGTCAGCAGAACAAAATCAGAGAGTCCATGAGCAGCTGCCTGGCTCCTCAGATTCAAACCTTATCTGGACTCACTCCCCTAGGGGAGTGAGCCCCAGGCCTCAGCGCCTAGGGATACAAGGACCAATTTGGAGTGCTGGATGAGATGCCCAGTGGACAGAGAAGTGAGAGGATCCTGTGTATGCTGCCTCGGTCCCCTTACCTCTGAGCCAGGAAGTCTACAAATGGGGCCACACCCTGGGCAGCCACTTCCCAGAAGTTTCTGCCACAAAAAGAGCGTGGCTTTCCGCGATGAGCTCTGCCCACCCATGGCCCTGCCATCTGGAGTCCCCACCTCAGATAAGAAGCTTCTGTGAGGTTATTTATATCATGACTCTTGGTTACAGTGAAGGCTGAGGCCTCACCTGGCTCCTGGGAGCCCAGGCAGGGGTCTTGATCCCAGGGAAACTACTCTCCCAGACCATGACAGTGCGGGTGGCCACTATTCTCTTTGGGACTCAAAGAGGGCCTACTGCTCAGGAAGGCAGCTCCTCACTATGCCTTAGCAGCCATGTTGATTCACCCAGGCAATGTAAGCTCCTCACAGAGACTCCTCATGTTACCAACCCAAGTGGGCTCGCCTCCTGGTGAGTTAAATAAACCAGTGGAAGTTGTCTCACAAAGTAAAGTCTATTTGCAGCAAATAGGAGGCCATGAGGAATCATTTCCAACGTTGTGGCGTCCTCGAACAAAGGGAAGCAGGAACTTTTATTTTGGTTGGGAAATGAATATTCAAAAGGGAGAGGCGGGTATTTGCCTGCACAGGCTCAAATGGAGAACATGCTTCCACATAATGAGGCCTAAGCTCCTCCTGGAGAGATCTTCGCATTAAGAACAAGGCAAAGGTCATGGGTGTAGCTCTTGGGGCAAGTCTTGGTCAGTTTTAGGATGTTTGGTGGTTACATCTCCCTTGAGTTTCTCGCTTGGTCACTTTCATGATGGTTGGTGGTTATATCTCCTTAACATACAAAAGGAAAAGAAACAACTTGGAAAAACAGTTAATTGCTTCCAAACCCACCTTTGAGTTTCTCAAGGCACCTAGTCAGTGACACTCAGACTGCTCACCTACCTGTCTCTCAGGGAGAGATGAAACCTATGGGAGAGTCCATGAAGAGAAGAAACTGGTGCTGTGTTAAAATTGCCCATGCACCGTAGGTGCCATGCTCAGCCAGTAGGCCTGGTGCCACATGGCCTGAGAGAGAGTGGGAGCCAAGGGAGCTATGAGCTGTCACCAGTTTGTGGGAGGGCTGACCCACCGTGCTGAGGATTGTGGGATGGGAAAATCAACTTGCAGACACCAGAAAGTACAGGAGTAGAGTAAACAGCAGATGAGGTTAAAAGAGTCTAATTTCCTTTGACAGACAGGCCTTGTGAAGGCTTTTGGGTTGCGCCTGCCAAATGTACCATTGCCTCGTGTGCATTCTGTGTGGGCCTAACAATCCCAGCAACCAAGGTACGGCTGTCCCTTAGGTGGGAGCCTACACCAGAGCCAGAGACATGGCAATTCTGTCACAAAGCTCCCAAAACACTTCTAGAGGAATTGATCTTCTCTTTCAGGCTTCTCTGCAAATTTTCTCTTGTCATTTTCCTGCCTGGGTGTCTTTTCCTTCCCTCTTCTAGCCCAGGAATGCTTTTTGACCATTGGTGCCATGGGGATGGATTACTTGAAAAATTTAGATAGCAAATATTTACTCTGTGCCCAGGTGCCAGGCACAGAGGTAGGTGCTAGGGGCACAGACATTCAACAAGAATTTATTGAACCTGTACCATGAGCCAGGCACAGCTCTAGCCACTAGAGATGTAGAAATGAAGAAGACAAAGTCCCTGCTCTCATGAAACTCGTATTCTAGTGGAGGCAGGCAATAAACAACAGGGAAGGTGTCATATTGTAATAACTATTCTGCAGAGAAATAAAATAGCATGATGTCATAGAAAGTATGGAGGTAACCACTTTAGATCTGGTGTTCAAGGAATGTCTGTATGAAGCAGTGACATTTTAACTTTCTAAATGACAGAAGGGGCAGCAGTGTGCAGAGCAGGGCTAAGAGCACTCCAGGTGGAGGGAATAACTCATGCAAAGGCCTCAGGAAGAGAACAAGTTCAGTGTGTTTGAGGAAAAAGATCACGGTGGCTGCAGCACAGTGGTCAAGGGAGAGAAGATGGGACCAGTAAGATAGGCAGGGGTCAAATAATGGGGGGCATTTGGGGCCCGTTGTCAGGGGCTTGGGCTTTATGCCAAGGGAATGGAGAACCTTTGAAGGATGTTATGCATGGAGGTGAAATGATTCAGTGTGTATTTTTAAATGCTTACTGGCTGCTGTTTGCAGACTGGACTGTAGTCTAGTCCAAGTCTTTCTGCAAGTGTGGAAGCAAGAATACCACAGGGAGGCCAGAGGAGGATGATGATTCAGGAGAGATAAAGCAGGGTGATAGTGGTATCGATGGAAAGAACAGGGAAAGGATCCAGGCAGAGTGTGGAGGGGAAGCCAAACAGATGAATAAAATGTGGTGGCTGCACCATGAGAGAAAATATTTGCAAACCGTATATCTGATAAAGGACTTGTATATAGAATATATAAAGAATAGTTACAACCCAATAAGAAGACAGGACAATTTTAAAAATGGCCAGAAGATTTGAATGGATATTTCACTAAAGAAGATATACAGATGGCAAATAAGAACAAGATGCTCAACATCAGTCATCATTAAGGACATGCAAGTTAAAACCACAATGAAATACTGCTACACATCCACTAAGAAGGCTAAATGAAAAAGACTAATTATGCCAAGTGTTGGCAATGACGTGGAGCAACTAGAATGCTCCTAAGCTGCTGGCGGGAATGTAGAATGATACAACTACTTTGGAACACATTTTGGCAGTTTCCTAGAAGATAGATACACCTACCAAATAACCCAGCTTTTCCATTCCTAGGTATTTATCCAAAATAAGTGAAAGTATGGATCCACATAAAGACTCATACTTGAATGTTCATAGCAGCTTAATTTGTAATAAGCAAAAAAACTGGAAACAACAAAAATGACCATCAACAAGATAATGGATAAATGGATTATATCCATTTGTACAATGAAATACCACTTGGCAATAAAAAAGAATGCACTAGGTAACATTGAGTAAACATACTCCACCCTGTCTCTCCCACTAAATGCAGCAATAAAACCTGGATAGAATGCATGGAGGACTCTGAAGAGTAAATAGTAGCAGGTGAATTGGGGAAAAAAGTCAGAATTTGGAGTACCATTGAACTGGGGGTGAGTTTCCCATTTTCCCTCCAGGACTCCCTAGGCTGGACTCAAACAGCCCAAAACCTGAAAGTGGACAACGGGCCACAGACAGTGAGAACTCTAGGAGAAGCCTTCTATTTCTGGTTTGAAGAATGGGAAAGGAATCCTAATGTTCTAAGAGAGTGAGGAAATATCCCCTTTTAAAGTTTTCTCCATTTTCTCATCCCCAGCCCCCTAACATTTCTGCTGCAGGGATCTCTGAGGCTTGCAGGCTCCTAAAACTCTAAGGGATTAGAGGAGTCTCAAGAGATTGGGATAAATCCCATTGCTCTATCTATCTCTCTTTCTTTGTCCTTTTACCACTTGGCCCTGGATGAAGGCACAGTTGCAGGCAGTGCACAGCAAAGCAAAGTAACTAAAACTCCAGCTTTCTGGCTAGAGGACAAAAAAGAGGAGCCCCAGAGAACTCAAAAGTACCAGGGAGATTGTGGAGAAGGAGGAACTCAGAAAACTGACTTTATAAAGTTGTTTATGAACTCCTAGGCTCACCTCCAAGATGAGCATGCATGGATTTGATCCTAAGCAGCATACCAACGACTTGAGAACTGAAGTAAAAGATAAACCACCACCTTGTTCTCAGACTAACCACTGGAGGGTGCACATACAGGACAGATCTAAACAGCACTTCAGAGGCTTTGCAAATGGAATTAACGTTGAAACCACAATCCACAGAAGGCTGGTCAGAACTTGTGGCCTGAGCTCAGTAGAGTCAATGGCCTGCTAAAATATAATATCAACCTTCTCCATAGTATTCAAGCAAGACCCAAAGTCTCATAAAATTCAAAATGTCCAGGATTAAAGACAAAATTACTTGACATATGAAGATCCAGGAAAAAGATGATCAAAAATGGCCAACAGTGAGACGTTGGAATTAATCAACAAAGACTTTAAAATAGTATAGTGAAAATGCTCCAAGAAATAAAAACAAACACTCTTGAAATGAACAGAAAGATAGAAAGTTTCAACAAAGAAATAGGAGATATAAAAAATAAAGAAATAAACATTTTACAACTTAAAAATACAAGAATCAAAATTTAGATACTCACTAGAAAGCTCAAGAGCAGAATAGAGGTGACAGAGGAGAGAGTCAGTAAGTAAGTAAACTTGAAGATGGGCCAATTAAACTATCCAGTCTGAATAACAGTAAGAAAAGATTTTTTAAAAAAATGAATAGAGCTTCAAATACAATACCAGAAGGTCTAACATTCATGTCATTGGAGTTCCAGAAGGAGAGGAGAAAGAGTGCAGTGAAGACAAAAATATGTGAAGAAATAATAACTGAAAACTTCTCAAATTTGGCTAAGGACATAAACCTACAGATTCAAAAATCTTAGCAAGCCCCAAACAGAATAAACCAAAGAAATCCATGCCCCCATGTATCATAATGAAACTTAAAAACTGCAGAATATATATATACACCCATACACATACATGTGTATGTATGTATTTCACTATATATATTTCATAACATATTATATATATTTGTATCATAACATATAATGTCATATTTAATGTTATGTATTAAATATATAAGTATATAATATATAACTATATGTTAATATTATTATATAAATATAATATTTAATATATATAATATTTGCCAGAAAAAATGATCCATTATTTATAAGGTAACATACATTTAAGTGACTTCAGATTCTTATTAGAAGGACAGAAGGAAGTCTCATCGTGGAGGTCAGAAGGAAGAGTGGAATCACCTCTTTAAAGTGCTGGAGGAAAAGAACCATCAAACTACAATTCTATATCCAATAAAAATATCCTTCAGGAATGAAGGCAAAATAAAGACATTCTCAGATGTAGGAAAACTAAGAGAATTCTTTGACAGCAGGCCTGCTCTAAAATAATTGCTAAAAGAAGTTCTTCAAACAGAAGAGAAATGATACCAGAAGTTAACTTGGAATATCAGGAATGAAGGAAGACCAACAGAAATGGAAAATCTGGCTTAATTTAATATTCTATTCTTCAGTTCTTGAGTTCTTTAAATATGTCTTATGGGGGCCACCCGGTGGCGCAGCGGTTTAGTCCGCACTTGGCAGCCCGGGGTTCGCGAGTTCGGATCCCGGGCGCCCGCCGACGCACTACCTGTCAGCCATGCTGTGGCGGCGTCCCATATAAAGTGGAGGAAGATGGGCACGGATGTTAGCCCAGGGCCAGTCTTCCTCAGCAAAAAGGGGAGGATTAGCAACGGATGTTAGCTCAGGGCTGGTCTTCCCCACAAAAAAAATAAATAAATAAATATGTCTTATGGTTGAAACAAAAATTATAACATTTTCTGATGGTGTTTTCAATGTACATATATGTAATACATAAGAAAACTACAACATAAAGAGGGGAGAGTAAAGGAACCTATGTAGTGGTAAGGTTTTACATTCTATTTAAAATGGTAAAATATCTAGTCTAAGCAGAACTGAAAAAGTAAATATGTATACTGTAATCCCTAGAGTAACTACTAAAAAACAGAGAGAGAGTTAAAAACACAGTAGATGAATTTAAATGGAATACTAAAAAATGTTCAAATAACCCAAACATACAGGAAAGAGAAAACAGAGGGAGGGAAACAGAGAAAACAAATAATAAAATGGTAGACATAAATCCAACCATATCAATAATTACATTAAATGTAAATGGTCTAGGAGTGGTGTCAGCAAAAATGATGGAGTAGGGAACTCCAAAACCCATCCCTCCACAAAAGCAGCAAATAAGCTGGCAAAAACTGTCAGAAGCAACTTTATTGGAACTCTTGAAACTAATCAGAAGTTTACAGTAACCAAGGAAGTGCCTGATCAAGAAAAAAACAGCTGAATTTCAGTAGGAGAACTTTGTGGTGTTTTAATTTGCTCAGGCCCCATTCTCCTCTCCCCAGGTTGGTGAGAGCCTTGAAGAAAACAGCCTGTATTCCCAGTATAGATTCTTAGTACCAGAGGGAGCGGAATGGATCTTATTCTCAAGGAATTGTGTTTGTTTGTTTTGACCTATCTTCTCAACTACATATGGAACATTCTCAAGGATAGATCATATGATAAGACACAAAACAAGTCTTAGCAAATTTAAGAAAATTGAGATCATACCAAATATCTTTTCCATTCACAATGGTATGAAACTAGAAATCAACATCATGAGAAAAGCTGGAAAATCTACAAATTGTGGAAACTAAACAACACACTCCTGAACAACTGATGGGTCAAAGAAGAAATCAAAGAATATCTCCAAACAAATGAAAATAGAAACACAACTTTCCAAAACACATGGGACACAAGGAAAGCAGTTCTGAGATGGAATTTTATAGTGTTAAATGCATTTATTAAGAAATTAGAAAAATCACAGATAAAAAACCTACCTCTAAACCTCAAGGAGCTAGAAAAAGAAGAGCAAATTAAACCCAAAGTTAGCAGAAGGAAGAAAATAATAAAGATGAAAGTGGAAACAGAAACCAGAAGGACAATAGAAAAGATCAACAAAACTAAAAGCTGTTTTTTCAAAAAGATAAACAAAATTGACAAACCTTTAGTGAGACTAAGTAAGACAAAAGGAGAGAAGACAAAATCAAAAATGAAAGAGGAGAAATAATAACTGACACTACAGAAATACATAGGATCATAAGAAACTACTATGAGCAATTATATGCCAACAAATTAGATAACCTAGAAGAAATGGATAATTTCCTAGAATCGTACAACCTATCAAGACTGAACCAGTAAGAAATAGCAAGTCTGAACAGACCAATAACAAGTAAGGAGGTTGAATCAGTAATCAAAAACCTCCCAACACACACAAAAAAACCCAGGACCAGGTGACTTCACAGCTGAATCTTACCAAACATTTAAAGAAGAACTAATGCCAATCTGTATCAAACTCTTCTAAAAAATTGAAGAGGAGGGAACACTCTCAAACTCATTCTATGAAGCCAGCATCACTCTGATACCAAAGCCACATAAGGACACTACAAGAAAAGAAAACTATAGACCAATATCACTGATGAGCATAGATGCAAAAATGCTCAACAAAATATTAGCAAACTGAATTCAAGATCTCATTAAAAGTATTATACACCACGACCAAGTGGGAATTATCCCTGGGATGCAAGAATGGTTCAACATACACAAATCAATAAATGTGATATATCACATTAATAGAATAAAAGATAAAAATCATATGATCTCTCAATAGATGCAGAAAAAGCATTTGACAAAGTGCAACATCGCTTCATGATAAAAACCCTCAACAGATTGGGTATAGAAGGAACATACCTCAACATAATAAAGGCTATATATGACAAACCACAGCTAACATTATACTCAACAGAGAACAATTGAAAGCTTTTCCTCTAAGATCAGGAAAAAGACAAGAGTGCCCACTCTCACCACT
This sequence comes from Tapirus indicus, assembly GCA_031878705.1. Taxonomy (NCBI): domain Eukaryota; kingdom Metazoa; phylum Chordata; class Mammalia; order Perissodactyla; family Tapiridae; genus Tapirus; species Tapirus indicus. The sequence continues at coordinate 49,625,750 of CM062925.1, forward strand.
CTTGTTTAACATAGTACTGGAAGTCCTAGTTAGAGAAGTCAGGCAAGACAAAGAAATAAAAGGCATCCAAAGCAGAAAGGAAGAAGTAAAATTATCACTATATGCTGATGATATGATCTTATATACTGAAAATCCCAAAGACTCAACTAAAAAACTGTTGGATCTAATCAAAGAATTTAGTAAAGTTGCAGAATACAAAATCAATACACATAAATCAGTTGCTTTTCTATACACTAACAATAAAACATCTGAAAAAGAAAACTATCCCACTCACAGTAGCATCAAAAATAATGAAATACCTAGGAATGAATTTAATCAAGGAAGTGAAAGATCTGTACAATGAAAACTACAAGACTTTGCGGAAAGAAATTGAAGAAGACACAAACAAATGGAAGGACATTCTGTGTTCATGGATCGGAAGAGTTAATATTGTTAAAATTAACAATATAGATGGCTACCCAAAGCCATCTATAGATTCAATGCAATCCCTATCAAAATTCCAATGGCATTTTTCACAGAAGTGGAAAAAAACAAATTTTAGGATGGAATTTGCATGGAACCACAAAAGATTCCAAATAGCCAAAGCAATCACGAGAAAGAAGAATAAAACTGGAGGCATCGCACCTCTGGATTTCAAACTATATGAAGTTTGAAGTCTTCTACAAAGCTATAGTAATTAAAACAGTTTATGGTACTGGCATAAAAAATATAACAGAATAGAGAGCCCAGAATTAAACCCCCACATATACAGTCAGCTAATATTTGCTAAGGGAGGCAAGAACATCCAGTGGAAAAAAGGATAGTCTCTTCAACAGATGGTGTTGGGAAAACTGGATACCACATGCAGAAAAATGAAATTGGACCCCTATCTTCTACCACTCACAAAAATTAACTCAAAATGGATCAAAGACTTAAACATAAAACCTGAAGCCAAAGAACTCCTAGAAGAAAACATAGGGAAGAATCTCCTCAACATTGGTCTTGGCAAGGGCTTTTTGGATATGATACCAAAAGCACAAACAACAAAAGAAAAATTAATGAGTGAGACTGCATCAAACTTAAAAGCTTCTGCACAGCAAAAGAAACCATCAACAAAATCTAAAGGCAACCTATAGAATGGGAGAAATTTTTGCACACCATGTACCAGATAAGGGGTTAACATCCAAAATTTATAAAGAACTCATACAGTTCAATAACAAAAAACAAGAAATCCAGTTAAAAAATGGGAAGAGGAGCTAAATACACATTTTTCCAAAGATGACATCCAAATGGCCAACAGGTACATGAAAAGGTGCTCAACATCACTAGTCACCAGGGAAATGCAAATCAAAACCACCATGAGATATTACCTCACACCTATAAGAATGGTGATCATCAAGAAGACAAGAGATAACAAATGTTGGTGAGGATGTGGAGAAAAGAGAATCTTGGTGCACTGTTGGTGGGATTGTAAACTGGTTCAGCCACTATTAAGAACAATGTAGAGGTTCCTCAAAAATTAAAAATAGAACTACTGTACAATTCAGCAATCTCACTGCTAGGTATATATCCAAAGGAAACAAACACAGGATATCAAAAAGATATCTGCACTCCCATGTTCATTGCAGCATTATTCACAATAGCCGTGATATGGAAACAACCTAAGTGTCCATCAATGAATGGATAAAGAAGATGCAGTATAATTATACAATGGAATACTATTCAGCTATAAGAAAAAAGAAATTCTGCCATTTGCAACAATATGGATGGACCTTGAGGACATTATGCTAAGTGAGATGTCAGATAGAAAAAGACAAATACTGTATGATATCTCTTATATCTGGAATCCAAAAAAACTGAAATCGTAAAAGCAAAGTAAAATGGTGGTTACCAGTGGCTGGGGGATGGGGGAATGAGAGAGATGTTGTTTAAGGGTACAAACTTGTAACTAGTCTATGAATAAGACCTAGAGACCTATTACACAATATAATGATTATAGACAACAAAACTGTATCATAAACATTAACAGATAAAGGTGTTAGCTAATGCTACCATGGCAATCATATTGCAATATAAATGTATCAAACTGATACATTGTACACCTTAAACTTACACAATGTTGTATTTCAAATACAACTCAATCAAAAATAAAAACTTACTATAATGCTACAGTCATCAAAACAGTGTGGTACTGACACAAAGATAAATATACATATTTATATATTAAATATATATATGCAAGAGAATTAAGAGCACCAAAATAAACCCTTACATTTATAGTCAATTTACTTTCAATAAAGGTGCCAAGGCAATTCAACTGTATTTTCAACAAATAGTGCTGGGACAATTGAGTATCCACATGAATAAAGAAGAATTTATACACTTACCTCACATCACACATAAAAGTTAACTCAAAATGCTCATAGGCCTAAATATAAGAGCTAAAGCTGTAAACTGTTTAGAAGTAAACATAGGAAAATATCTTTGTGACCTTGGATTAAGCAAAGATTTCTTAGCTACAACACCAAAAGCACAATCCATAAATGAAAAAATTGACAAATTGGACTGCAAAATGTAAAACTTTTGCTTTCCAAAAAACATCAAGAACGTGGAAAGTCAAGACATAGACTTGAAAATATTTGCAAATCGTATATTGGATAAAGGACTTATATCTAAAATATATAAAAAATTCAGAAGGCAGAAAAAAGAAAACAACGAAATGAGAAATGAGAGAACAAACAAAACAAAAAAATAAAATGGCAGACAAGCCATAGTACATCAATAATTACATTAAACACTTTTGTTTCAACATCATTAGCCATTAGGTAAATGCAAATTAAAACTATGATGAGATACCACTACATGTCTATTAGAATGGTTCGAATAAAAAATATTGGCAAGATCAAGTGCTGGTGAGGAGACGGAGCAATTGGAATTCTCATACGTTGCAGATCGAAATACAAAACAATACAGCTACTCTGGAAAACAATTTGGCAATTTCCTTAAAGTTAAACATACACTTACTATATGATCCAGCAATCCTACTCCCAGATATTTATCCTAGAGAAATAAAGACATATGTTCACACAAATATCTGTCTGTGAATGTTTATAGCAGCTCTATTCACAATTGTCAAATACTGGAAGCAACTCATATATTCAAGTGAATGGATAAACAAACTCATACATCCATGCAATGAAATACTACTTAGCCAAAAAAAAAAAAAAGGGGAAGAAACACACAATTTGGATGAATTTCTAAGTTATTATGCTGAGTAAAAGAAGCCAGTTTCAAAAGGCTACATACTGCCTGATTCCATTAATATGACATTCTTGAAAAGACAAAACTATGTTGATGGAGAACAGATCAGTAGTTCCCAGGGATTCAGCATGGAGGGAGGTGTAACTACAAAGGGAGAGCACCGGGGAGTTTTTTGTTCTGTATGCTGATTGTGGTGGTGGTTACACAAACCCTTACCTGTGTTAAAATTTGTGGAACTGTTCACTCAAAAAGTTATTTTTACTGTATATTAATTTAAAAATAAATCAAACAAGGAATAAACTATTGATACATGCAACAATATAGATAAATCTCAAAATAATTCTGCTGGGTCAAAGAAACCAGGCTGAGTATGGTCCCATTTTTATAAAATTCTAGAAAATGAAAACTAATCCATAGTGACAGAAAACCAATCAGTGATGGCCTGGGGGTGGGAAGGTAGGAGGGGAGGAAGGAATTATTAAGTGGCACGAGGAAACTTGGGGGTGATTGATCACCACTATCTTGATTGTGGTGATGGTTTCACAGGTACGTACATATTCCAAACATGTTGAATTGTACACTTTATCTAAGTCCAGTTTCTCCTATGTTAATTATACCTCAGTAAAGCTGTAAAATAAAATACAGTGGCTGCCCTCAAGGAGCACAGGATCCAGTGAAAAGGAAATTGACAGCTTTGTAACCCAGAGTTACAGGAACGGAAGCTGTGGGAGCCCAAAGCTGGAACGCCACCAACCCACCCCTACCTGCCCCCCCACTCAGAAATCGTCCTGTGGCTGGTTATGAGTAGCACTGTTTAACTTTTGCATCCACAGCCTGAGTGACAGAAAACACAGGGCCAGCTCACAATAAAGCTGAGCATTTGAGGAAATTTTTGCTTTTTTCAGAATGCTCTCCCAGCACTTAATCTTTTGTCCTCATGCTGTATCCCAACCTACCATTCCAAGCTGTGTTACCTTGAGCAAGTTACTTGGCCTCTCTAATCCTCACTTTCCTCATCTATGAAACATGGATAATCAAAGTGCCCCCCTGGCAGGGTTGGTGTGAGGAGTGAATGACATTAAGGCTATAAAGTAACAACACATCCCCAACTGACAGGATACTTCCGGGAGGATTTTGTTTTATCACTCTGAGAATGTATATATATATTTACATTATGCATGTAACACTTTTGATGCTGAAAAGAGAGAGAGAACTGCAACTCTGTGTCAGGACGCCATAGTCTTAAGTAAGGTTGGGTATCTTCCCATCCACTTACTTCCTAGGGCCAAGAGAGAGCCCCATTCTAGTTTACGGATGGGGCCATGAGAGACTCAAAGAGCTCATTGGTGCAGAGCTGGGACTCCTGACTCCTAGCCCAGTGGTCTGACAACAAGGGCAGATTTTTGGGACCAAGGCCAGATGGGAACCAGAAAAACTGTCACTTGGGGGCTGGAGATGGGAGAGTAGGGGAGGTAGCTGAGTGGGAAACTATTTGAAGAGCCATAGCACATGGCAGTCTGGCGGCAGGATGAGAAGTCAGGAGGGAGTGAACTCTGCCATCTGTTATATATGGATTGCTGGCTCTGTGTGGACCTGGGGATGAGTAAGACAGGCCCCTTCTCCCCACAGAGCTAACGCTGATTTGGGCCTAAGGGATGAGAAGATAAGAAGTGATGTTTAGACACAATTCTAATTCTGTCAGTGCATTTGGTCCCAACCCATTGGCCAGAGTCACACTTGTCCCCTGGATTTTTTCTTGCTGCCCACTGGGCCAATGTTTGGGGTGGGGGAGCAAGAAGCCGTGAGGCATGGAGTGTTCAGGAGAAGGATTTGAGACCAAGGGTGGGTGAGTGATCTCTAGATCCTACGGCCTTCCAAGCTCAGGGTCCCACCTTACCTCTCTCCTTGACTGGACTCAGGCCACTGCTGAGAGTCAACTGAGTAGACCCCAGAAATCTAATGACTCTTGTGCAGAAGACAGAACTCAGTCCAGGACTTGGCTCTGTCCACACTTGATGGGTGGGCTGTTGAGGGGACAAGGTTGAGAAGGTTGGCGCTTCGCCTCTGAGGTGGGGACAGTCGGTTCTAGAATTAACATCTGTCAGCCACCAGAGGGCGGTGTTGGGGGCACATGAATGCCCCAGTAAACTGTGCCTCAGCCAGGGCACAGTAAACAGGGTTTGGCCTCCTTCAGCGCAGGCTTGTGTGTCAGACAGGCTTCATTCGCTTTTCCCATATGTCTTAAGTACCTTAAACTCTTAGAACCACTGTGTGTGCAGGGGCTTCAAGGGCAGCCTTGCAGCCAGTGCCAGAATCCCACGTTAGTTGAAATTCTTGGGGAAATACCTGCATCAGCCAGTAGAGGGGGGTGGGGAGCTGCGATCTTGGGTCCGTGAGTGAACAATGAGCTGAGGTCACAAAAGGGCTACAGAAAGTGCTCTGTATTAGAAACGAACTGGAATTGGGTGAGGAGGGAGGAGGAGCTGGCAAGACAGCACAAGGTTGGAGACAAAGAGAATGAAATCGGGGGTGGAGAAGAAGAAAATCCAACACAGTGGGATGGCCATAGGCCTTCAAAGAACAGGAACACTAACACTCAGTTTGAGATTGCTTCTGCCGCGGAGAGATCCGGGCGGCCAGTCAGCTTTGCTGTGTGAACGGGATTCAGTGGAAAGGGCTGCATTGTGTCGGGGTGCAGAACAGGAGCAGCACTGGTAGAATGTCTGGATGAACCACACAGAGAGCAGGAGCAGGGACCTAGTGGTGGTCGCGAGAACACAAGCCCCTAGGGTCTGATAGACACCTTGGCAAAAGCTTTGGACTTCCACGTGGACAGATGGGAGCCCTGGAATCCAGGCCTCGGGAGCCTGGGAGAGCCCAGCAGACATCTGAGTTACACGAGAGGGCTCCAGGGCCATGAGGCAGCACGTAGGGGGAAAGGACCCAGTGACTCCAGGTCCAGGGAGCCCCCTCCTCCTGCAGAGAGAATAGAATTCAAAGGTGGGGGAGGGATTTTCCAGCAGAAAAGTGAAATTCAGATCTGGATCCTGAGGGGAAAGAAGAAGCTACAGGGGTGGGAGAAGACAGAGATCAGGCACCCACTACAAGCCCAGCATGATAGGATCCTACCTCCTCCTCCAGTCCATCCCACACCATTCACCCCATATTACATGCAGACACAAGTTCAAGCCACCAACCCTAGAGCAATAGCCTCCTATCTTATTTCCCTGATTAAACATTAACACTCTTGTGTGTTTCCACACAGATGCAAGAGATCTTTTAAGAACATAAGTCTGATAATGTCCCTCCTCTGCTTTAAACCTTCAGTGACTTCCCATTACTAGAAGAAATGCAAAGTTCTCTCTATGGCCTGCATGGGCCCTCCCTTCCTCCCCTAGCCTCATCTCCTGCCCTGTAACTAATGTGCTCCAGCCATCTCTGCCTTCCTGCTGTTCCTCAACCATACCAAGTTCATTCCCACTTCAGGACTCTCACACTTGCTATTCCTTCTATCTCTTCTCCCAGACTTTCACATAACTGGCTCCTTTTCATCACTTGGTTTTCAAATGTCACCTCCTCAGAGAGGCCTTCCCTGACATATAAGGTGGCCCTTGCTTCCCAGCACCTCTCTAACCTCCCTCTATCACATAAGTCCCTAGCCATTGTCAATATCTGAAATGGCCTTTGCTTATCCAGTGACGCTTCCTCCGCTGTGGTGTGAGCACCTGCGGGGCAAGGCCTTGCCTGTTGTCTCCACTACTAATCCTGAGTGCCTAGCACATAGAGATGCTTAATAAATATTTTTTGAAAGAATAAATCTTCCATCAACTCAATTCAGTAGGTTTGATTATCACTTCCAATTCGTAGAAAGGGAAACTGAGGCCTAGAAAAGTTAATTAACTTGCCCAACATATAGGTGGTAGAAGCAGAATTTAAACTCAGGCACCTGACTTGCATGCTTATACCTTGACATTGAGTTATTTTACCTCTACCTTTGTCTGTTTTTTCCTGGATGGCACTTACCACAATTCATGATTGTCTTATTTGTTTATTGTCTGACCCCTCTGCTGGTGTAATGCTGTTAGAGCGGGACTGTGTCCTGCTCCCCGTCGTGTCGCCAATGCTTAGAACAGTACCTGGCACATCGTAGGTGCTCAGTGTTGACTGAATGGAGAAACAGCCGAGTGAACAGACAAGTGAGAGATGAATGTGGAGGAATTTGAGTGTACCAGTGGTGCAGACTTTCCCAGGCCCTGCTGGAGTTTAATGCCCAGAGCCTGAGAAGTTGCCTCTCGCTGTAGGCATCTTTTGGAGCTGATGACGGTGGCCTTGCTCACTCTTACAGCGAGAGCCACCTGCTCCATGAATCTTCAAACTTGGGTCATTCCCTGACTAGGGGCCTGGGTTTGGCCTTTGCTCCTGACTACAGCTGAAAGTCCAGCCTGTCCACTGGGGTGATACCCAAGGTTCTGGGTATCTGTAGAAACAGCCTCATTTCCACTCATTACAGTATGTCAGCACCTTTTTCAGCTTCTGAGAAACAGGAAGCACCATGATGTGTGGGGGGTTTGAAAGGACGATAAGAGACATAATCACATTTCTTTGGTTTGGGCATGGACAGCGAGGTTCCTGTTTGCTCTAGCTCTAACGCGTCACCTTTTCCCCTAAACCAGAATTCTGGAGGATGAGGACTGTGTGGAAAATATGCTTTAGGGGGAAAAAAGAGCAAGGGTATAAGAGCTTTTAAAATTATTATTATGAAACATATCACACATACAAAAGAAAATATAACTACATGTACAATTTAAAACATAACAAAATAAAAATCCATGTGCCTACCACCCCATCCTCTGGAAGGTGTCTCTTCCATAGCATCCCACTCCCTCCCCACCAGAGGTAACCACTATCTTGATTTTGTGGTTAATCATTTCTTTGCTATTCTTTATAGTTTTATCACATATGTAAATATTCTCAAATTATACATGAGTGTATTTTGCTTATTTTTGAGACTTTTATAAATGGAATCATGTTTGATGTACTTAAGACTCACCTTTTCTGCTCAACAAAATGTTTTCAGACTCATCCATGTTGACCCATATAGCTGTACATTCATTTACTGTATTTAGTTTACTGTAATTTGGTGAATGAAAAAAAATGTAATTTATCTATTTTATACTGATTGATCTTTCATTTTTTTCCAGTTTTAACTGTTAAAAACAATGATGCCAAAAGGACATTAGGTAAATACTAAGGAAATCTGAATAAGGTATAGACTTTAGTTACTAATAATGTATCAGTATTGGCTCATTAATGTAGCAAATGTACTATACTAATGTAAGATGTTAATAATAGGGGAAACTGGGTGTGGAGTACATGGGAACTCTCTGTACTTTCTTCACAATTTTTCTGTAAATTTAAAATTATTTTAAAATAAAAAGTTTATTTAAAAAAACTCAATGCTTTTATGAACATATTTGCTTATATCTCCTGATGCACATGTGCAAGAATTTCTTTGGAATATACACCAGATAGAAATTCTGGGTCATAGAGTACATGCATCTTCAATTTTACTAGGCACTATGTTTCAAAAGTACGAATTTACTGTGGTGCACACAATGTATAAGAATTCCTTTTACTTCACATCCTGGGCAAGACTTGTAATATCTGACTTTTTAATTTTTGCCAGTCTGGTGGGTGTGAAATGTTATCTCATTGTGGTTCAATTTTGTATTTCCCTGACTACTAACAAGGTTGAACATCTCTTTATATGTTTATTGGCCATCTGTGTTTCCTGTTCTGAGAAATGCTTATTCATGTCATTTACCTTTTTTTTCCCTAGTGGGTTATTCATCTTTTTCTTATTGATTAAGAGGACTTTGTTACACATTCTGGAAACTAATCCTTTGTCATTTATATGTGATACAAATATTTGTCCTAGCTTGTGGCTTGTCTTTTTCACTCTCCTTATAGTAAATTTGATGAATGTTGAATGTGTCAATCTTTTCCTTAATGATCTGTGCTTTGGGGATTTTATTTATAAAATCTGCCATTCATGCTGGAGAGCTCCTATTTGCTCCTTCAGATGCACTCTCAACCCTTCTTAAGCCTTGTCTGTGTCCTGGGAGGCAGACCTATTTGGACTATATCAATGACTTCTTTGCTCATGGCTCCCTGTTGAGTTTGGCCATTAGAAGCGTTGACGGCGCTCAAAGGGTGGAAGCTAAGTGAAGTCAAGGGATTTGTCTTCTCACTTCTCTCCTTGCAAGGTTGCTGTAGGCTGGCTGTGTCCCTTGCCTGAAGGTCCCAGCTTCTATCAGTGGCCCTCTCCATACAGCCATCTGTATCTTGGAGTTTCAGTAACAATTCCCTCTCCTGTTACAGCTCCTGTTATTAGCCCCAGAGAACTGCATTTTACCTCGTGCTTTACCTATACCCTGTTCTCACTTTTATAATGGCTCCTTTATTAGTAAACTCTTCTCAAGTTACCCAATATAATGTTCCAGCTGTTTCCTGCTGGATATGCCCACCCCAAGGTTATATTTTCTTTTTTTTTTAATTAGTTATTTATTGGTCTATCTCTCTACCCCAGGATTTCTCAACTTTGGCACTACTGACATTTTAAATGAGATAATTCTTTGTTGTGGAGGCTGTGCTGTGTTTATTGTAGGATATTTAGTGGCATCCCTGGCCTCTACCTACTAGATGACTAGCATCCCCTACCTCCTCTCGAGTTGTGAAAACCAAAAATTGCCAAATGTTCCCTAGGGGAAAAACTGCCCTGTGTAGAGAGGCACTGCTCTACACCATGTCAATACCACACTGACCTAATTATTAAAGCTTGATATCTAGTGGGGCAAGTTCTCCCATTTCACTCTCCTTTAGGATTGTATTGGCTATTCTTGGACCCTCATTCTTCTATGTATATTTTAGAATCAGCTGAGTAAGTACCATGAAAAAAATTGTTGGGATTTCTATAGAAGTTGCATTGAATTTATAGATCAGGTTCCAAATTATGGTATTGAATCTTTGTATCCATGGACATAGTAGGTCTCTGCGTTTGTTAAGGTCCTTTCAAAATGTCTTTCAATGGAGTTTTAAATTTTTTCACATATTTTGTTAGATTTATTCTTTGGCACCTTATATTTTTGTAAGTGTTATAAGTAGTATCTTCTTTAAAATTACATTTCCATCTGTTGGTGATGTGTAACAGTACAAATTGATTTTGTATATTGATCCAGCAATTTGCTAAATTCTTATTCCTTTTAATCATTTGAGTGACTCTACATTCTTTTGGGTTTTATTTTTGTCATATTGTATCATTTGTGTAGATATGCATATATATACACACATACATATGCATATATACACACATACATATGTATGTATGTATATATACACATGAATTTTGTTTCTTCTGTTACAATCCTCATATTTATTAGTACTGTTTATAATCTTATTGCAAAGGCCAGGACCTTCACAGTTTTTAATAGAAATGGAGTTAACATTATCCAGGGCCACCACTAGCCCATATAAAGACTTTGTACAAATTGGAAAAAGAAGCCTCTTCCTCAAGACACTTTGCTTCCATCTGGTAGGAAATTGTCATGATACATATTCAAATCTATAATGTCTATGACATAAATGATAGTCCCTGGGATTGTGCCGTGCACATACAGTGGTCCTGCAGGTGATCTTGCGTTGTTCCTGTTTTTAAAGGTATACTTTTAACATATCACCACTGAGCACAGTATTTGCCGTAAGCTTATCAATTAAAGAAGTTCCCTTCTATTTCAGCTTTGGCAAAAGTAGTTATAATAGGTGGATATTAAATTTCAGTAGTGCTTTATGTGCATTGATAGAATGTGATTTATCTGTTTAATTGGTTAGTGTGGTAAATTACCTTAATAGATTTTCTAATGTTGAATCTTGAATTCCTGGAATAAACTCAGCTTAGTTATTATGTAGTATCTTTTTATATATGCTGGATTTGGATGGATAATGTTTTATTTATAATTTTTGCATCCATGTTCCTATTGAGTATAGGATCATAATTTTCTTTTCTTATACTGTCCCCTTCTGATTCTACTATAATATATATTAGCTTCACAAAATAAGCTGGGAAATATTTAGTTTTGTTTATTTTCTCTAAGAGTTTATATGTGTTTGGAAATAGATGTGACTTGAAAATTTGGGAGTACTCACCTGTAAAACTATCTGGCTTTTGTGTATTCTTTTTGGGAAGATTTTAAATCATTAATTCAATTTCTTTAATGGTTATAGAATCCTTCAGATTTTCTTGGTCTTCTTGCATCAGCTTTTGGAATTTGTGGTTGTACTGGACACATTTTTGTGTGCCTTCCCAGATTTCCTCCACTTCCTCTTTTCTCTCTCTTGGTCAGCACCCCACCTACACCACATCACCCCTTCACTTCCAGACGTGGATGAAATGCCACACTCTGTGGAATGGGGTCTGACTCTTAAGTGGCTGCCAGTGACCAGATGATGCAGTTTGGAAGTCAGGGAAGTAAGCTCCTGTGGAGTAAACCTTGACCAATGGATATGGGAGAGAAAAGGGAGCCGAGCATACATATTCCCCTCTCCTTTGCCCTTTCTCCGCACTGTTGTATGGTATGCTTTCTCCCTTCGACACTTCTGGAGAAATTCCATGTGACAAGCAAACATACCTGCTGAGAGACTTGCTTTGTTTCTTCATGCCTCGGTGGGAAGCTGTGCCCAGTTTGGTAATGCATCACATCACATTGTTGCACATCTTTCTTGCCTCACTTTCCTTTTTCCCTCAACCTCACCAGTCTAGCCTTAAACTCCCAAATGAAGTGTCAGCACTTTAATCTCTGCCTCAGGCTCTGCTTTTTGAGGAGACCTGGTCTATGACAGTTGTTATCAGATAAAACAAACCCTTGGAATGAAATTTCGAAGTTGGATTGCTCACCTCTTAAAATAATAGGAACCTATTGCTGAGAATATGTGGGTTGGCAACAATTTCTGGCATGTAGTGGCTTTTCAGTTTCTTAAGCTTTTAACTCTGGTTAGTTTGGATGAAGGACAGATGGAGAGCAAGGCAATAGAAGATAAAGTGACTGGGATATATGGGAACCATGTTAATTACAAAGATTGCAGAGTACAATGCCTCTTGTGACAGCACTGGAGACCTTACCAAAAGAGAATGGTAGGCTCAGGGCAATCTAATTCCAATTTAAAATATGCTCTGAATGCTAGAAGACTTCTATGGCAACTTTAAAAGAGACCCTTATCTCCTGCAGCCACAGGGCAGACTGATCTGAAAATTAGGCTCAGGATCTGATTATTTGCAGGTCTTTGTAGAGCTTCAAAGGAGAATAGTTGTACGCCTTTGGCATTCTTTTATGCCAAAGTTGGGGCCTTCATAAGGGAAAGGTGGGACCATGAGACCTGGGGTAGGAACATTTCGATGGGAAAACCTGAGACTCTTGAAACCCAAAATTCTTCTGAGCCCTCCTTAACTAGCAGAGGCAGCCCTCTCCCCCTTGCCAGAGTAGAGCAGCTTCTCCTTGCTTGGACACAGAATAATTATTTCTCTTGAAATATGTGCTTCACAAGATGACATTGTTCTCCTCATGACCCTCCCTCAACACCCCTCATTGCCTCCAGACCAATAATCAGAGTCAGATTTCAGAACAGCCTGTATCAATGAGGGCCCAATCAGGAAATAGAAACTATACCAGTTATCTTAATAGAGAGAATTGAATGTAAATAATTGTTAAGCGGGTATTGGAAAATTGGAAAGGCACAAACTGGAAAGGCCACAATAACGTGTTATAAAGGGGGCAACTGTGGGGAGCAACTACCACCCCTGTAAGTGGGGATCAAAGGGAAGACTTTGGAATTATTAACACTCAGAAATTTGGAGGAAGGAACTTGTGGACGTGGAACTCAAACCTCTGTGGAGGAGACACTGCTCTGCTGGTGGTGTTTCTGAGCTCAGAAAAAGGAACCTATGGGAATGGGAGCCAGACCTCTGAGGGAGTGCTGGTTGGCTGGTGCTGGGGTCTCAGAGGGAAATGAGGTGTGCTAAGGTTGGTTCTATGAATGTTGGAAAAACTACAAACTGTAATCAATTGTTGCTACTGGAACAAACTGCTGCTGCCAAGGTTAACGTTAGGATTAGGAACAGGTATATGAACGAGAGGACTAGGAAACAAAAACAAGGAATGGGAAGCAAACAGGAAGAAGCAAGGCCCTTCTTCTTCCTCCAGCCTCCTGTCTAGCACCCCCCATCAACAGATCCTAGCAGAGAATCAGCTGGCAAAGGAGAAACTGGTTTGCAGAATCCTGGTTCCAGCAGAGAATAGAAGGTGGGTTTGAAGCTGAGAGGCAATAGCTTCCAACTGACACACAGTCTTGGCAGGGAAGTATAAGGCCTGCAGGAGCTCACTAATACATACTGTCAGAATCCAGGGCAGAGAGGATCCTGAGGCTGTTAGTCCAGAAGAATACAGAGTAGGATAGGGTTGAATTCATTCATATGAGGGCTACTCACTATGACACAGGATTTAATGTTTTGATAAGAACACCTAGAGCTGATTTTAACAGTTTACTGCTATGGCGCTTTGAAGCCTGACCCTGATGATGGCCTACAGAATATGAAATGGAGATGCCGGATCTTCCTTTCCATAGTGTTGAAGAGGAGAGCAGATAGCTCAGGGAAGTAGGAACACTAAATGGATTTATTATGCATGGTCCCACTGTCTGACTGTGTTCCCTGGAGGGCATGGGGAATGCTCCCTTCACTAACACAGCAAGGGATGTGCTAGTGAAAAGAAACAAACATCATTGCAAAGCTGGGTAGTGATGTTCTTTGTAAGCTGGGTTGAAGGTGGATGGGGGATGCTGTCATTGACTCATTGATACTCCCTAATATCAATGGGGAGGATGGGATCCCTAGAATGACAGAGCCCAGGTTGGGAGCACTGAGGCAAGGTGGACATAATTACTAACCATCAGAGGCAAGGTGGACATAATTACTACAATGAGCAGCAGGTCTATAGTGACAATCAGAGTGCCTTGATCTTTGATGATCAGGGATCTATAGTGGTGGCTAATATATTAAAGTGTTCCTAGAGGCAAGAGAGGTGGATAATCAATCAGCCTGCTATTCAATGTTTATGTAGTCAGATAAAATCCAGAGCTTGCGGGCAGAGGCCTGATATTAGCCACCACAATGGAAAATCAGGCCCTTCATCCATCTCACAGATCTAAGGCAGTTCATAAACCCAGTGTCCATTCATTAAACAGGAGGGCTCTGCAATCCTGCTGCATGTACATGCAATAAACTTTTTTCGATCCTTTACCAAAGAGACCTAGACCTAGAGCCGTTTGTCAGAATAACCATACACTGGTAAAGGAAATCCTCAGACTTTTCAAAGATTGATACATATGAGTCTGAGCCGACACTGACACCAGGTAAACCAAATGCCATCATGATTTTCTGGTTAGAATGGAACTTACATAGGAGAAGTGATAAATGGAGCTTTGGCATAAGTCTTTTTTACACCATGTAATTTTTTGTCTAATTCTTTACTGTATAAATGGGATAAACGTTCTTAGCACCTGGGAGAACCTTCATATTGGTTCTGTGACCCATGAAGTAATGGTCAAGTGGAAGGCCTCAGAACTATCCCGACCCTGATCAAGAGAGTAAATCAAAGGCAATACTGTATTCCTGGATGATTGCCACTGTGAAAGACTTGGAACATGCAAGTGGTGGTCCCTATCATATTCCCATTCAATTTACCTTTCTGGCCTCTGCAAAAACCAGAAGGACAGTTTCAGTTCAGTCTATGGCAGACTAGCTTGTACAGACTAGCCCTCTAGCTAAGAACAATTAGGAAAGCTGGGCAGATAGTTTTTAAAATCTGTTTAAAACAGAAAGCTAACATGGCAATGAAGACTTAAGAGAGTAAGGTCCTAGAGATAAGGAAAGCTTAGAAGTGAGCCTGACATTTGGCATAGATTTTTGCCTTGAGGCATTTAGTGATTAGTAAGCAGTGGTCTAGAGGTCGAGAAGCTGAGCAACAGAGAAGCTGAGAGAAAAGCTGTGGCTGAAGGACTGTGGATAAAGCAGAATTTTAGGCAATCTCATGGGTATGGAGGAACAAAAATTGGAGTTCAAGGCCCACCAAATAGGAAGGGTTCCTGTAAATACTTCCAGGCTTTCCATTGGGACCCCTGAAGAATTATACGTTAAGAATAAAAACTAACTTAAAACAGACCAGTCTTTTAAAACCAAAACTCAGCTTTCAATCGGTTGTATCTCAGACTAAATTAAGATGATCTATCCTTACCCTAATTGCTTGCTAGAAGTGAAGCAAATCATTTCTGGAAAAAAGATAACATCATCCTGTGTAAAACAGTAATTGTGTAATTCCTTCTTGCGTTTCAGACCTTCTTTCCGAGATGATTTTTCTCCTTCCAGAGTATAATCTATCAAACTCTCCTTTTAGTGAGAGTTTATTTGTAATGCGTTATCTTCAATTTTATTCACCTTGAAATGTTTTTAGCCAATTTAAAAATGGGCAAAAGATGTGAACAGACACCTCACCAAAGAAGATATACAAATGGCAAATAAGCATATGAAAATGTTACCGCACGAAATTGGAGTTCTCCTACCTGATGCGCATTTTAAAAAGCCAACTATTATGGCATCAGCTTTTGGGAAAAGAAAACAGCTTTATTGCTAGATCCATCTGCAAGGAGCCAGGAGGCATATGCTCTCAAATCTGTCTCCCTGATCCAGGGCTTGGGGCAAAATTTATGTGATGAAGTACAGGGCGGTCTGAAGTGTGGAGATAGATGATTGGCGGTAGGGAGAAGTGAGGTAATTGATGATCTGCACAAGTGTAGTCAAGCTTCATGGCTCTTCATAGGACATATGTTCACCAAATGGTGGTGTTAGCATGATTTGAGAGTGGAGTTTTCAGCCCTCTGATGTCAAAAGGGTCACTTATCAGGCATTTACACAGGCCCAGTTGATGAGTTGGTGGTCTCAACCGGCCTGAACTGGAGAAGGGGGGGACTCTCAGATCCTGAAAAACAACTCTTAATTACTCTGTTGATAAGATGGTCCTAGTAGGCCTGTGTTTACAAAAAGATGCTCAACATCATATGTCATTATGGAATCGCAAATTAAAACAAGATACCACGACACGCCTATTAGAATGGCCAAAATCCAAAACACTGACAACACCAAATGTTGGCAAGGATGTAGAGCAACAGGAGTTCTCATTCATTGCTGGTGGGAATACAAAATGGTACACCCACTTTGGAAGACAGTTTGGCAGTTTCTAATAAAAGCTAAACATACTCTTACCATTCAATCCATTCAGTTCAATCAATCCTGCTCCTTGGTATTTACAGAAATGAGTTGAAAATTTATGTCCACACAAAAACCTGCACACAGATGTTTATAGAAGCTTTAATCATAATTGCCAAAACTTGGAAACAACCAAGATGTCCTTCAGTAGGTGAATGGATAAATAAATTGTGGTACATCCAGACAATGGAATACAGTTGTCCCTCAGTATCCATGGGGGATGGGCTCCAGGACCTCCTGTGGATACCAAAATCCATGGATTCTCAAGTCTCTTACATAAAATAGGGTAGTATTTGCATATAACCTACACACATCCTCCTGTATATTTTAAACCATCTTTGGATTACTTATAATATCTAATACAATGAAAATGCTAATGTAAATAGTTGTTATACTGTATTGTTTAGGGAATAATGACAAGAAAAAAAGTCTGTACATGTTCAGCCCTTTTGATCTGCGGTTGGTTGAATCCACGGATATGGAGGGCTGATTGTTTTATTCAGTGCTAAAAAGAAATGACCTACCAAGCCATAGAAAGGCATGGAAGAAACTTAAATGAATATTACTAAGTGAAGGAAGCCAGTCTAAGGCTATTTGCTACACGATTCCAATGATATGACATTTGGAAAGGTAAAACTGTGGAAACAATAAAAATATTAGTGGTAGGACGAGAGTGAGGGATGAAAAGGTGGAGCACAGAGGATTTTTAGGGCAGTGAAACTATTCTATATGATACTATAATGGTGGATACATGTCATTATACATTTGCCAAAACTTATAGAATGTACAACACCAAGAGTGAACCGTAATGTAAACTATGGACTTTGGGTGATAATGATGTGTCAATGTGGGTTCATAGATTATAACAAGTGTACCACTCTAGTAGGAGATGTGGATAGTGGGGGAGGCTGTGCGTGTGTGGGGTCAGAGGGTGTATGGGAACTCTCTGTACTTTCTGCTCAGTTTTGCTGTGAACCTAAAACTGCTCTAAAAAAGTCTATTTTTAAAAAGATGTTTTTAGTTCATCTTTATTTTTGAAGGAAATTTTCACTGACCATAGAATTGTAGGTTAACAGTTTTTGTGAGCATTTTGAAAATAACATTCTGCTGTCACCAGGCTTCCATTTTTTGCTGTTGATAAATCAGCTCTCAGTCTAATTGTATATCTTTTGTAGGCAATCTATGTTTTCTCTCTGGCTACTCTTTAGATTTTTTTTTCTTCAGTGTTCCAGGTTTTTACTATGATGTATCTAGGTATGCATGCCTTTTAATCTATCCTACTTGGAATTCACTAGATGTCCTGAATCCATGGTTTGGTGTTTTCATCCACACTGGAAAATTCTCAGCCCTTATCTCCTCAAATATTGCCTCTTCCCCACTCTCTTTTTCTAGAACCCTGATTAGATACATGTTAGACATTCTCATTTTATCCTCCATATCTCCTGTGACTTCCTCCTACGAGTATGGGGGAATCCAGGAAAGATTTTTGAGCAGAGGAATGGCATGCTCAGCTCTGTTTTAGTAAGATCACGCTGAAAATAGCATTGAGAATGGATTAGAGAGTAGAAGAATGGGAAGACCCATCAGGAAGCTGTCTGGCATTTCCCTTGGCCTTTGTGTGGGGTCACCTATAACAGGGAGCTTTCTCAGTGAGAAATATTCACCCAGGACTTGGGCCCTCCCCACAGGGCCCACACAGGAGTGAAGCTGCTGGCTCTAGGGTTGGGCACATACCAGGGTGCCATGAGGTTCACCTGGCCTGCCCGAAAGGTCCTGGCAGAGGCTACTTTGTGTGAATGTCCGTGCTTTACTGTGTCCAAAAGGCCCCAGGGCCTCTTGAGTTGGTTTTTCCACACATGTGCCAGCACTTTTTCAGATGTGCAGACTGCTATTTCTATCTTCTGTGGGTTCCTAAAATAGAGGGGACTGGTGATCTCCCTGCTCCTTGTGGAGGTGCACCTCTGCATCATCCCAGATACCAAAGGAAAATGTTTCCTTTTAGTGTGTGTTATGACTGAATTGTATTCTCCAAAAATTCATATTTTGAAGCCTTAACCCCCAGTATCTCAGAATGTGACTGTATTTGGAGATAGGGCCTTATAGAGGTAAGTTAAAAAGAGGCTGTTGGGATAGGCCTTAATCCAATATGACTGGTGTCCTTATAAGAAGAGGAAATTGGTCTATATAGAGAGATACCAGGGATGCATGTGCACAGAGGGAGACCATGTGAGGATACAACGAGGAAGCAGCCATCTGCAAGCCAAGGAGAGAGGCTTCAGAGGAATTCAACCCTGCCGGCACCTTGACCTTGGACTTCCAGCTTCCAGAGCTGTGAGAAAATAAACTTCTATTATTTAAGCTACCCAGTCTGTGGTGTTTTGTCATGGCAGCCCTAGCAAATTAAACGTGTGCCTCATTTTATTGCGCTTCACAGATATTGCGTTTTTTACACAACCCTCCACCAGCGAAAAGATACAACTCACCGAATGCTCAGATGATAGCATTTTTTAGCAATAAAGTAGTTTTTAATTAAGGTATGTACATTGTTTTTTTAGACATAATGCTATTGCACACTTAATAGACTACAGTATAGTGTAAACATAACTTTTATATGCACTGGGAAACTGAAAAATTCATGTGACTCACTTTATTGCAATCTTGTCTTTATTGCAGTGGTCTAGAACCAAACCCACAATATCTCCCAGGTAGGCCTATAATACAGTGTGCACCTTACTCCAACTCTGTGTCATCACCCTGCTAGTACGTCAGCAGAGCAGGACTGGACTGGGCTTGGAGAAATTGACTCTTTGAAGGCCCTGCTGGAAGTTTTGTGGTTATACAATAGTGGTGAAGGATGGCATTGTCTCCATGTGAAAGTGGCCAAGTCAGATGGCTCAATATCAGGGCTTTGTTCAGATTTCAGAGGCACCTGAGCCATTTCCTTCTGGTGCTCTGAGCATGGATTTCTCTGCTCAGAGGTAGCTAATCACATGGAAATTTTGGGCTTCTGTATTTGACTCTGTGCAAAAGTGTTTGGAGGAAGATTGCTTAACAAGCACCTGCCCAGGTTGCCTGAGTATCTGTGGTATATCACTTGGTTCCTGGTTTGGGATAACTGAGATTTATGGGATGACATGAGAGTGGTCCAGTTTATTAAGGACCGGTTGTCAGTTTGCTGGCCATAGCCCTGAGCATTTCACATTGAAGGTGTTGATTATGTTGGCTCTCATAGGCTTATTTCAGAAAGGGGAAGGGTCTGTTCTCAAGTAAAGCAAGTTTTCTTGGTTTCTAGTAACAATCATAGCACTGGCTACAGAGCTAAGTAAAATATGGGTGCAGTGACTATGAGTGCATTGAATGAGTTTCCTGTCTCTGCATATCTAGTCTTACGGACCTGGATTAGCCCCCTCTAGTTATTCACTGGGCCAAGTGGACAGATTGGAAGAAAACAGACCTCATGATCTGGTGAACTGATAGGCAAGGTCAAAACCAAAGAAACATGCCTGTACCTCCTCTAACCCACAGTGGAATGCAAAAACAGGCAGCAAAGATAGAATTCTATAAAGAAATACATTCTACCTTCACCACCCTTGCTCTCCACCCTTGCTCTCCCTCCTTTCTTCCTCTTGCAGACAATTAAGGGTACCACTAACTGTGCTGAGGACCACAAACAGCCTGGTCAGCCGTCTTATCTACTTCACTGATTTCTTAAGACCAAGAGAATAAGACTTCCTCAGAAATTATGGGAGGTTTTAGAATGAGGCATACCAGGGTTTGAATTCCAGCTGTATCATGTTTTAGCTGTGTGACTTTGGTCAATAATTTAAACTCTGAGCCTTTGATTCCATATCATAAAATAGTAATAATACTATCTCAGATTGGCTTGTGATAAGAATTAATTGAGGTAGTGATATAAAATGTCTAGGAAAGTCCTAACCCATAGTAGGTGGTTAGTAAACAGTAATTTGGTCCCCTCCTTTGGCAAAACACTAGAACATTGTGAACATTTGTTGAAGGCCTATTGTGTTAGATATTAGTGATATTCTCCAATATTTCTGATTCTCCTCTGTTTCTAGCCACATGGGAGAATTGTATTTCCCCTGCCCCTTGAAGTTACTCATGGCAGTATGACTTGCTCTAACCAATGTGATGTAAGAGGAAGTATTTAAGAACTAATGTGTGATTTTCCATGACTGTGTTCTCTGCCAAGGGAATTG
This sequence comes from Tapirus indicus, assembly GCA_031878705.1. NCBI lineage: Eukaryota > Metazoa > Chordata > Mammalia > Perissodactyla > Tapiridae > Tapirus > Tapirus indicus. The sequence goes on from CM062925.1 coordinate 49,646,576, forward strand.
CAAAAGCAATTGTTGATATGGAGGCACCATAAGATAGAAGCATTCTGGAATGCTGAGCCAACACAGGTAGGACAGCTTCTCTGAAGGTTGCCCAGAGTCACATCCACAGTAGACTCTGTGTGATTAAGAAACAAATTTTTGTTTTGTCCTGCCACTGGGATTCAAGGATTATTTGTTACTGCAGCATCACCTAGACTATTCTCTCTAATACATATATGGAGACATATAAGATGGATCTAAAAACACCGCAATTTAAAAACAAGAGGTCTACATGAAAAGATGTTCAACATCACTAATTATTAGGGAAATGCAAATCGAAACTACAATAAAATATCACCTCACACCCATCAGAATGGCTATAATTAGCAAGACAAGAAATAACAAGTGTTGGAGAGGATGTGGAGAAAAGAGAACCCTCATACACTGCTGGCAGGGATGTAAACTGGTGTAATCGCTATGGTAAACAGTATGGAGATTCCTCAAAAAATTAAAAATAGGGATACCATATGATCCAGCTATTCCACTACTGGGTATTTACCCAAAGAATATGAAATCAATAATTCAAAAAGATATATGCACCCCTATGCTCATTGCAGCATTATTCACAATAGCCAAGACTTGGAAGCAACCCAAGTGCCCATCAATGGATGAACAGATAAAGAAGATGTGTTATATACAATGGAATACTACTCAGCCCTAAAAAAGACAAAATTGTGCCATTTGTAACAACATGGATGGACCTTGAGAGTATTACACTGAGCAAAATAAGTCAGACAGAGAAAGACAAATGCCATATGATTTCACTCATATGTGGAAGATAAACAAACAAACAAACACACAGGTAAGGAGAACAGATTGGTGGTTACCAGAGGGGAAGGGGGATGAGAGAAGGTGAAAGGGATAAGGGGCACATATGTATGGTGATGGATAAAAACTAGAATGTTGGTGGTGAACATGATGCAGTCTACACAGAAACTGAAATATAATAATGTACACCTGAAATTTACATAATGTTATAAGCTAATATAACCTGAATAAAATAAAAATAAAAACAAGAACTCTGATAGAGGAATGTTCAAAGTAAGGCAGGACACTGAGAAGGGAGCAACTAATACTGTTGGGCTAGGCAGGGAAAGAATCGAAAAGAAGGTAGCATTTGAGCTGGACTGTGAGAGCCAAGAGAGAGGGATGAATGAAAACATCTAAAGGATAATTACATGTTCCCTGCATGGGAAAAGACAGATGTACTGAGACAGTGTGGGCAAAGGCACAGAGGTGTGAAAATTCATGGCATATCCTGGGAAGACCAAGAGCTAGCATTCCCTACAGAACATCTCCCTTGTTAGTGTTTTCCGGGTAGAACATTTCTTCATGGAGCATATGTGTCTCTCAATACAATGCTTTTATACCAATATTTATATAGGAAAAATATTATATTTATGTCTTCCAAACGCAATGCATTTTTTAACAAAGTGATGAGGGGAGCTCAAGTCTAGATTCACTCCAAATATAATTAGTAGCATATCAAATTTCACAGAAAGGCTCTGAATGTCAACCAAGGGGACATGTAGCATGTTACACAGACAAAGCAGCCATATTAATGGTTTAATAACCAGGAAGTACTGTTTTAAATATTTCACATCCTTATCTTACCACAATTTATTAAATAAATAAATACAAAAGTAAATTTAAAAATATTTTACAATGTAACATGTTAGCTTGTTGCTTGTATACAGGCATTTTACTGTGTTTTATGTTTTGGAAAATTGGTTGAGAATTTTGGATTGACACGTAATGCACTAAAAATTTTCGCATTTAAAATAATGGGAACGATGCTCCTGGTTAGTGTTTTCTTGCAAACAATGTGAAGTGAGAGATGCTTGTATTTCTGTATGGCAGGGGTTGGTGGGGGCAGAGGTATGACCTGTGAAAGAGTCTGGACCTGAGATGGTAGTGAGCTAGAGGTTTTTATGCTCAGTAGTGACATGTGGACATGAGTGTATTTTATCAACAGTCCTGACTCAACAGGCATGGGGAAAGCCTGAAGTAGGAAGCTGGTGATGGCTGAGTCTAGTTGAGAGGCAAGCGCCTCAACTGAGGCAGTGGGGATGGAGAAGGAGAATTGGAGAGACATTTCAGAGGCTGAATGGTGGATGGAAGGGCACAGAGGGTAAAAGTCAGGGAGTTGTCCCAAAGGTGATGGGGAGGTAGTCATGGTTTTATTAGCCAAGATAGAGAACCTCAAAGGAAGAGGAGAAAGGAGGAACAGCAGCAGCAGGTTTCGGGGGATGAGGATGGCTGACAAAGAGTGACTCCGGGTTTGAATACATTATGTTGAGGGGTTCTCTAGGAAGGTTCCTCTGTGTCCCTCCAAAAACCAGCCTAATAACTCACACTGGCTTCTCCCACTGGGCAATAACAATGACATCACTAAGACAGAGCGAAAAGAGATGCTATGTTACTGGGATAAGCTTTTGAGAGGAAAAGCAAGACTCACGAAAATATTCCTATAACCTGGAGCCTGCCAAATCTCTCTCCTTTGATGCCCTGGGTTCTGGAGCCCCAAAGTAGTCAGGCATGTGTGAGGGGGCAGTTGATGTGCCTTGCAGGAACCCCATTCCCTCTGGCGAGGGGCCATCAGGATGGCTTTGCTTCTACAGGGAAAGTAGAATCAGCTGCAGAATCATAGCTTCTTCCTTAAAAATCCTTGGTACATCTAAGAAGTCCCATTTCGGTTAGTTGCATACAGACCTGATTGCTTTTAGCTTCTCTGAGACATAGCGGATTGGTAAGAGTTCATTAGAGGGACTTTAGGTAGGATGTTCCAGTCTTAAATCCACATTAGCTATATTGGACCTTGATAAAAAAAAGTGGGGAAAAGACCTTTTTTTGTGAGAGAATATAAGTCTACAAGGGTAGGGAATTTTGTCTGTTTTAGTCGCTGATGGATCCTAGTCCCTGATGGATCCTAGTCCCTGAAATAGTCCTGAAACATACAAGAGCTCAATAAATATTTGCTGAATTGAATTAAATTGACATTCAGCCTCTTCACAAATTGAGTTTCCTGTTTCCTGTCAGTTTCTAGAGCAGTCAGCATGGTGGTTTGCTGACCTGTCTCCCGCTTCATTGGCTCAACTCCAGCTCTTGGGGTTTGGTGGATGCACTCGTTGGGGGCCTGGGCCACGGCAGAAAGCTGACCACAATGCCGGGGTTTGTGCTGGAAGGAAAACACATCTTCTTACATGGAAGGAATTGCATTCTCCCACCTGAGAATCTGCGTCTGACTGCTCTGGCCCCACTCCATGCCCAGAAACAGTAGGAGCGGTTGCTTCACACAAGCAGTCAAGCACAACACATGCAATCCATGCAGATAATGCCCAGAGTAATGGCACCCATTTGTAAGGACGTCCAGACACCCACAACGGTATCCCAGCACGCAGTGTAGGGCCTGTGATCAGTAAATGAATGAAGGAATCAATGGCATTGCTGAGTAATGTTACTGGGTCGCCCCTCTAGGTCTCAGTTTTAAAATATAAAGAACATACTTTCTGGATCCTTGAGAAATTTTCTCAAGCAGAGGAACCTCCAGTTACTTATAGTCATAAGCAGGAAGATTGGAGTGTTGTTCAGCCTGATGCTGGTCTGCCCCTGGGAATACAGGATGGTGGGCACCTCTAGAACTCAGCCTTCCCAATACGACTGGCTACTAATGCTTCTCTTCTCCTTTTGTTATGCCACAATGTCTGGTGAGGTGAGAACTCCCCCAAACCACAATGCTCTGGGCTCCGCAAAAAGGGGTTCTGGCTCCTTCCCCAAACCGGCAGTGGGATTGTTCTGTCAAATTCTTCTCAGAGGCTGAGAAGAGACCTAGTTACAGATTCCTACACTGCCCTCCTCCCAGGGGAAGCTTTGAAACTCATTTTAATTCTATGATCAGTCCAGAAGGCCCTTTCATTCATTCATACATTCATTCATTGATTTATTGATGAATTCATCACCTACAGTTTAACTGGCACCATCCTAGGTTCTGGATGTATCGTGGAGAGGAAACCAGGCTCAGCCCCGGCCTGTGTCCCTGCTGCCCACATCCCCACTAAGTCCTGCTGGATCACTTCCACCCGTGGTATGCCAAGCAGCTCTGCGACTTCTGCCTCCAGGGAGATGGGCATGCTCAGCTGGCACACATGCCGACCCTCCCTCCAGACTCGGCATGTTCTCACACAGACTGTGCTCACTTCAAGAGTAAGAGACCAAGGTCAGCAACAAACTGAACCAGAGTTGTCTATTTTGTTTTATTGTAACATAGCCTAACATGAAATAAATATTAAATTTCCAAATTCTTAATCATTTCATAAATAATATTAAGTTAACAGACATTTTACAGAATGTTATGTTAAATAAGATAAAAGTATGTATCTGTTTTGCCTTGAGCAAACTGGAAGAAAATACTTCAATGATTCTGATATCTGAAATATATCTCAAATATTTTATTTTTATGCTTTCTGCCTGTGTGAGGTAGTAAAGTGGCAGTATGCCTAAAATATTTACTTTGCCTCTGAAGTTTAATTATACTGAACATTAAGGTTCTACCCTTGATTGGCCCTCATTCTCATTGCAATAAAACATCCTCTCCTCCTCCAACATCTTTCACTACAATAAGCCAGTTCAGTCTCAACTTTCTGTCGTCCACTCTGTGTTTATTACGCCAAGAAACACTTGCAGGTAGTCTAGGAATTGTTTTACTCTCCATCTCTCTCCTCCACACTTTTTCTGTGAAAAGAACAGACAATAGGTATTATAGAAAACTGTCAATTCCTGTAAAAATAGGCACAGTCAGACAAAATACTTAAGTTTCTGCTAACTTACTTTTTGGAGGTCTATGTATTCTTTTATTAAAGACAAATTTTGGAATAGTTTTTCCACACCATCCGCTTGTGCAGTTTGATTCTTCAATGTGTCTATCCCCTGAAATACTTCTTCAATGCATAGTTGGTGCTAAATGAGGAAGATTTAAAAAATATAAATAGTCAGAACAGGGTATAAAAATTTGGTCGAAAAAGTTAGACTTTGTTTTGTGGTGTTTACATGAGTTCCCTTCTCCAAAGAGATTTTTACTTGTTACTTTTCCAGATGGCAGACCACCTCATGCTGAGATATAATTTCCAAAAGTAAATGAAGTTTATATAATTACTGAGGAGTTTTACAAATGATAAGTACTTAAGCAAAAATAAAATGTTTGGGAAGTGTAATGCAAATACCTTACTGATCGACCTCACATCAGAGTTTCCTTTTCTAGTTTTAGCTGGCAATTTTATTATATTTAAACTAAATAAATCATATGTTTCACATTTTAATATGACCATGACATACTCCAAATGTATACAATTCCATTATATAGCCATAGTCATTTAAATATGTGGAAATGACTATTACATTAGGGCATTCATTGTATATTTTAATGTCAACTGACCATGATTCTAAAGATATAACCCTAAGTTGCTAATTCTTTGAGAAAGACAGTAAGGTAAGGAAAGTCATAGATAGAGTTGAATGGCAACTAGGAGGCACCTCTCACCCAGTGTGGAATTCTTCTGGATAGAATGCCTGACATGAACCTCTTTGAGATGGAGAACTCACAACATCACCAAAGGCCCTGATCCACTTTAATAGATTCTATTTGTTGTAAAGTCATTCCTAATATTTATAAGTACATATATTCACATCCACACACATAAAAACAAAATAGAGAAAATTAAATAGTTCCAATGATAACTAATGATTTGTAGTTTAAAATATGAACTTTGATTATGCACGCAATCACTGTATTGAATCATAATTTAACTTACATTTTTATGTTCAGGAGTAGGAATCATCAGATTCTGAAAAGGAGAGGAAATACATTCATTTTTAAAGCACTCTAGCATTCATAATTTTCAATAAAAAGCTTGCTAGTGATATGGTTATCAATTATCTATTACTAACACTATTATAATTTCATTATTAATAACAGATCTTTAAAACTTAATCACCACAAATGATTACCTATGCATTTTAAAGACCATAGGAATCAAAAAGAAAATTACCCCATCGCCTGTCAGCAGAGTTCGATGAGTAGAGAGCAGTGTCAAGGTCTCTGCCACCAGTCTATTCATGGGACTTTCTACAGCAATAGCACAAACGTAGGCAGCTCCAAGAGCTAGCATGCTCAAATGCAGAAGCATTCTCACGGTTCTGCAATGTTCAGCGTTTGCCTTGGCAAAGTGCATAGTACAAGATTGCATCCCCAACCAATTTATTCTCTCTTTGAGGAAATGAATAATTTCTAACAATCAGATAGAGAATGCCTAACAATGGCACATCATGAAACTAAATGTTTCCAATGCCTTGTGTCTTAAAAAATAATTTTACTTTTAATGATAACAAAAATCCCTATTTTCCCACTTTAAAAACATTTCCTATTACAAAAGAAAATCTTGGGCTGATACATCATTGCCCCACATTTACATTTCTTAAAATCAGAAGATTGAATTTCCTCTTAAAAGATGTGTATAAAAAGGAGAAGTATAATGTAAACCACTAAATAGAATTTTATGTTAAAATACATAAATATTGGGAATGGTTTTTCTTTTGACGTCGATTAAATTCTATCATGTTTGTAGCTAGATTGATCTGTCTTTGTGATTAGAGCAGAAACCATCAAAACTTAGCAGGGTCAAATTGTGTTCACTGGGATCTCGATGAGGATCCTTTCTGTTATCCATGACCAAAAACCTAACCCAAACTGGTTGAAGCCAAACAGGGAATTTATTAGCTCATATAACCAAATGGTCCAGGGTGGAGGCTCCTTTATATCTTGCTTGCCTCAGTGACTCTTGCTCGGCTCCATTCTCAGGCAGCTCTCCCACTGTGGTCTCAAGATGATGTCAAAACTCCTAGATCTATATGTGTCCTGTTCATGAGCAGCAGGAGAAAGCAAATTGTGCTTTTCTGATTGCTCAATCAAAAGCCCTAGATGGGGCCTGCCCTGTGGTGTTAGTGGTTAAGTTCGCATGCTCCGCTGTGGTGGCCCAGGGTTCACAGATCCCCAGCGTGGAACTATGCACCGCTTATCAAGCCATGCTGTGGCAGGTGTCCCACATAAAAGTAGGTGAAGATGGGAACAGATGTTATCTCAGGGCCAATCTTCCTCAGTAAAAAGTGATTGGCAGCAGATGTTAGCTAAGGGCTAATCTTCCTCACACACACCAAAAAAGTGCTAGCATTTGGCCTCCTTGTGACAAGGGATCACATGTTCATCCTTGAACTGTGGTCAGGGGTGTGGGATATATTGTGGCTCTCCCTGGAGCTGAAGGTGGGCTTCATCTCACCCAAGCTGCACACCTGAAAAATTGGGGGTCATAGGTAGCAGTAAGAGGGGCATGAACGCTGGGAAGACAACCAATAAATATCCATCACAGCCACATAACGTACAGGCATGGCCTCTCCTTCACATCCCACAAACGTGGAGGTGTCCTTTTGCACCCTGGGTGGGCCATATATGAATATGTGTAATCAGGGGAATCAGCCTTGTGTTCCTTAGGCTCAGATCTATAATCCCAGAAGGGAGCAAATGAGACCCTCTTCTAGACCACACACTACCTTCTTCCCTGGCTTGACCACACATAATGGAGGTGTAAGTCATTGTTTTTGATGGAGGGTTTCAGTGAGCGTCCCAAAGTGGTTCTGTGGTGGTGACCTGGAAGCCCAACTTTAGGATTATCTTCAGCATCTAGGACAGGTGGTTCCAAGCACAAATTGCCATCTAGAACCCTTTTCCAAAGCTGGATAGAGTTCTGTATGAGAAGCAGAGGCAGCTGGGAAGTAGACGCCTTTTACATGCATGTAATCACAGCTCTGCACAGGTAGGATAAAAATAGTGTAGGACTTTAGTGGCAGCCTTCCTGTACCATGTCTAGTTTTGTTTGTGCTAAAGTTTTGCACTCTTGGTTAAACATGTCTGATTTGAACACATGAAAGACATTTTCCTTGAGACTGCAGGAGAGATACCGGCTCACTTCAGAAGTGAGGTAGGAATCACAATAGACTTGGATCGAGGTGCTCTTAAAATGGTGCTCTTAGAACTGAAGCTGAGTTCTGGCAGGAGCCTTCTCTCCCCAGAGAATTTCATATGAGAGAGTTCGCTCTGGTTCTCTTCAGACTCCTTTGGGTTACACTGAGAAAGTAGGGGCTTAGATGAAGTTTTTAGAGGAATTACCAAGTGACTTATTATTTTAGTACCTTAAATACATAATGTTCTGAGTTTTTAACATCTACCATAAGGCTGCCCAGGCAATCTAGGTGGTGGAGGATTGAGATACCACTGTACTAGCCTTCACTAAGCAGGAGAAAACTCACCAACCACTCACTATTTTTAGGGGAGTCATACTGGCTGGCTATGAAAATGAGTGAAATGGGCAAACACAACAAAGATGGTGGGGCTACAGTAAACTGCAGCATGCATGACCTGTCTAAAGGTGGCAGGTGCTACTCAGCTCCAGCTGATTGTTGCCATGTGACACCCTTGGGCTTATGTTGCCCGACCATCCAATTTTTCAAAAAAACCAGAAATCCTGATTATTATATATAATCTCCTGATTTTTAAATGTTGGCAATTCATGTTTTTAAAAACTGTATAGGATGCCATTTTGCAGCCTCTGATTTACAGTGTAACTGTGGGTCTCTAGTGGAGGGCTGGTTATTTTAAAAACCCTCCTATTCAAAGTTATGTTTCTTTTTAAAAATTTTAATGTGGTAAAATACACACAACATAAAATTTAATATCTTAACCATTTTTAAGTGTACAGTTCAGTAGTGTTAAGTACATTCACAATGTTGTGCAATCCATTTCCAGAACTCTTTTCATCTTGTAAAACTGAAACTCTATACCCATTAAACAACTCCCCATTGCCCCCTTCGCCCAGCCCCTGGCAACCACATTTCCACTTTCTGTCGCTATGAATCTGACTATTCCAGGTAACTCATTTAAGTGGAATCATACAGTATTTGTCTTTTTGTGACTAGTTTATTTCACTTAGCATAATGTCTTCAAGTTTCATCCATGTTGTAGCATGTGACAGAATTTCCTATATTATTCCATTGTGTGAATATACCACATTTTGTTTACCCATTTATCCATCAATGGACATTTGGGTTGCTTCCATCTTTTGGCTATTGTGAATAATGCTGCTGTGAACGTGGGTGTACAAAATTGTATTTCGTATAATATTGTCATAAGTCATTAACTTTTCTTCTGTGAGTCTAATCTTCCCAACCTGATCACAAACTCTCTCAGAGCCAGGACCATAAAATAATGTATTTGAAAAAACTTTATTAATGTTGAACTCCAAACAAAAGTTAATGATTTTAATCTCCTGGGCAGAAGAACTCCAAGTAATTTCTGTAGATATTCCACCCTCAAGGAAGTGGAGCATAATCCCACTTACGTGTGGGATACACAGTGACTTCATTTTAAAGAGTACAGTATAGAAAGGAGATTATAAGAGGAGTAACTTTGTAAAGGGGAAACCTGGCAAACCTCAGCTGGGTGATCAAAGTCAACATCAACAGTGATAAGTCATGTTAATAGCATGCACCCTTAATATGATGTGATGAGAATGGCATTTTATCTCTGTGATCTTACTCCCCAAACCCATAACCCATCTAACCATGAGAAAAACATCCCGTATGCCCAAATTGAGGACAAAAATACCTGATAAGTACTCCTTAAAACTGTCAAGATCATCAAAAGCAGGCAAAGCCTGAGAAACTGTCACAACCCAGAAGAGTCCAAGGAGACATGATGACTAAATGTAACATGGTGTCCTGGATAAGATCCAGGAACAGAAAAAGGACAGTATGTAAAACTAAGGAACCCCCCCAAAAAAACGTGGAGTCTAGTAATATGCCAATATCGGTTCCTCAGCTGTGACAAATGTAACACAGTAATGTGAACAATAGAGGAAACTGGGTGCAGGGTTCACAGGGACTCTCTATAATATTATTGTAACTTTTCTGCAAATCTAAAATTATTTAAAATAAAATGTTTAGGGGCCAGCCTGGTGGCGTAGTGGTTGGGTTCGTATGCTCTGCTTCAGCGGCCTGGGGTTCACGGGTTCAGATCCTGGGCATGGACCAACACACTGCTTATCAGGCCATGCTGTGGCAGGAAACCTACATACAAAGGAGATGAAGATGGGCACGGATGTTAGCCCAGGGCCAATCTTCCTCAGCAAAAAGAGGAGGATTGGCAGCAGATGTTAGCTCAGGGCTAATCTTCCTCACCAAAAAAATAAAATAAAACCCCAAAATAAAAACACACAAATCACATAATGTCATTTAAAAAATAAAATAAAGTGTTTATTAAAAATAACATTGTAAGTTGAAAAAAAAGTTTATTGTTTTCACTATTTTTATTAAAAAGACTTTGTACCTATAAATATCATGCACTTGGGACCTTTTTTACTTCACACTAGACTGTGAGCTCCTTAAGAATAAGGATTTTATTTAACTAATCTCTTTATCCTCGAGGGCCAGACTATTGTAGGCACTCAACGTTTGCTGAATAAATAACTGAGTGAATAAGCAGGCACTTGGTTGTATTAGTTGAACAAATTAAAGTTTATACTGTGGAAATTCAAGGAGTCTCTTCTTTGGGGCTGGGAGCCTGAAGTACATAATAGAAACAACTTTGGCAGGACTCCTAGAAAAAAGATAGAGAAATGCTTTAAGGCTCAGCTATGCAGACCAAGCCAACGTGAACTACTATAGCAGTTTTTTAAAAAAACACATTATTTTAGGAGAATAGAATGAAATTAGCAATCAGTATTCAGAATTTTTAAGAATTATTGGTAATAATATAATTTAGAAAAAGGACTTTGAATAGTGTTGAAAAATTATGTTAGTGAGTAACATCCATGCTTTTGCCCTAAAACCTTTATCTCTATAGTGGCTTCCAAATTGGCAACAAGTTTTTAAAAACTGATAACTGTGGTTTTTACTGGGTAGTCATTCAAGGTGAAATGACTTTTCTATGAACTGATTCTAATGAATCAACTGGGCATGATGCCACAAGTTTGTTACAGTGACTAAATGTAAAATGATAGCATCTCTTTCTTTTCCTGATTCTATTCTAAACTCCATCCTTTCCATCTCCAAGCACATCTTTAAAATATTGGTTTTTATTGAATAAATAACATTATAGGAAAATAAACACAGAACTTCCCCTCGGCATAGCACCTATCAGTTTTTTGATGACCTCTTCCAATCTTTACTAACACAGAGACAGCTTTACAGAGTTGTAATCAATGAATATATGCAATTTGTGTTTATCTTTTTTGTTTATTAATACTTTTGTTTTATATATCTACTTTTATTTTAAAGGTTATCTGCTAGTAAATGAAATTGATGTGCCACAGTTTACTTCCCCATTTGGGTTGTTTCTAGTATTCCACAGTTATAGACAATGCTACTAGAAAGCTCTTTGTATAATTTAAAAAAATATTTCCTTATGCTAAGGAACTTGTGTGATCATTTTTATAGCCTTTGTTACATTTTACCAGATCACCCCTCTGAAAATATTCAATGCACAAAAAATAAATCTCATATTTTTACACTGTTTTACGACTTATAAAGCACTTTCACAAAAATAACTTTGTTTAATCCTGGCATGTGGGATAGATTTCTTCCCTGAAGTTTCCTTAGCACTTGGGTTTAATAGTTTTGCTAATCTAATAAGTGAAATGAACCCCACAGGAAGGTGTGATGCAAGAAGCAGCGGTCATCGAAGAGATTGATAAATATGATAGTAAACCTAAATAAATAATGCTGACTAAAAAATCTTATTTAGGGGGTTTCAAGACAATGAGGAACAAAAATACGAAACACTAGTAACGTGGGAGATGGAAAAAGGGATCACAGGTGGTTGGTGATTATGGTTCTTGTACTGTTTGGAAGGCTGCTAAAGATATTTACTTTAGACTTCAAAATAGGCATGTGAAAAAAATTAAGAGTAGCCACTAAAATAACAGAAATAGGATGTATAACTTCCAAACCAGTAGAATAAAACAAGGGAATAAAGGAAGCTCAATCAATCCAGAAACCAGGAAAGGAGAAAAAGAAGTAAATAAAAAGCACAGAAAAAGATGTGAGAAATATGTCCAAGTTTTTCAGGAATCAAAATATAATTGAAAACAGATTAAACTCATCTATCAAAAGGAAGATACTATAAAACTGTACCAAAAATCATCTATCAGCTATTTTCAAGAAATACACTTCATGCAAAATGACAAGAAAAGGTTGAAAATCAAGCGATAGAAAGATATACTGGACAAACACTCATCAAAAGAAAGCTGATATACCAATATCAGTATCAGAAAAGTACAGAAGTTATGTCAGAAAGTATTATAAGAATAAAGAGATAGTATCTCATGGTAGTTTTATTTTCCATTTCATTAATTATAAGAGAAAGCAAACATTTTTCAGTAGTAGTTTACTGAAAACTGGGAACTTGATTGATTTGCCTTTTTCCTTCTTTTTATTTTAGGAATTAATCATTTTTATTGCCACTCTTTGCCACCACCCTCCTAGAGTTGTTATCTTAGGTTGACAGTTTCCTATTGTTACAAAGTTGAAAATTTTTGTAATGGAATCTGGCTACCTTGTCGTGTCTATTTTTTTCCTTCAATTCACTATTTCTTTCTGAAGTATTTTCAAGTAAATTACAGAAAACATGACATTCTATCATTAACACTTCCATATGCATCTTAAAAAAAGGATCATTTTCATACATAGCAAAATATCACATCTAATATAATGAAATTAACAATAATTTTTTTTAGCATTTAATTTCCAGTCTACATTCAAATTTCCCATGCATCCCCAAAATTCCCTTCACCTCTCTATGTCCAAATCAGGATCCAATCCAGGACTATGTGTTGCATCTGGGTGACATGAAACTCAAATCTGTTTTAATTTGCAACAGTCCTTTTCTAAAAAAAAGTCTTTTAGAATCTACAACAGTTCTTGATTTAATGACACTGATCTGAGAGCTTGGGCCAGTGTCTTGTAACAGATCCCACCTTCCAGATTTGCCTTTTCCATTCTTGTGGTTGATCCTTAATTCCTGTGAACTGGAAGTTAAATCTAAAGGTGTGATTAGATTCAAGTTGAACTTTTTTTTTTTAAACCAAACTACATAAGAAATAATGTTGGGTACTTCATATTAAGATCACAGCAGGAGATATATAATGTCTGGTTGTCCCAGTCATTGCTAATTTGTGTTTCTTTGAGTCATAAAATTCTCCTTTAAAAGTGGGAGTAATTACATTTCTGGGCTTTTCTTTTATTGCTTTCAGAAATATCTAGATCTTCCTCTACCTGGAACTTACGGTGGTAAGTAAAATAATGTATAGATTTGCATTTTTTTTCTACTGATATCCAAGTATCCATGCAGTTATTTAAATGGTGGTGGTGGAAAAAAAAGTCTTGGTGGTTACACAACTGTTTACATTTGTCAAAACTCATGCAACTGTACCCTGGAAAAGGGTGAATTTTACAGTATGTAAATTATGTTTCAATAAACTTAGCTTTACAAAATGGGCTTCAATCTTTTCCCATTGTTTTATTACATTTTGTTTGTCACAAAAGGCATTACTGTATGATTTCAATGTGTTTTGTTTCATTGGTAATTTAAAACATGTAATAACCGACACTTTCATGTTTTCATACTTGGCACAGCAAGAGACTACTCACTGGCCTTCCCCACTTGCATCCTTTGACATATAAAATGTATTAGTTTATATATTAAGTTCTGTAAATGATTGCCTTAGGATTGAATGATAGGAGAGCATTTCCTACATTTTTCTATCTCAGTAATCCAAAGTGTTTGTTTTGATTTTGATGTCTTCCACTATTGTTTTGTAATTTTTCCTATAGCTCCTTGTATGTAATATCACTCCATTAAGTTGGTTTCCAGAAAACAATATTCTCAGTCATTTTTGAGAAAGGTAATTTCTCTTTCCCTTAGTTTAACTTTTTTTGACACACAAAAAGATGTACATACTTAATGTACACAACTTGGAGATGAGTATACACCAGTGAAACCGTCACTACAATCAGTGCCATTGGCATAGCCATCACCACCAAAAGTTTCCTCTCACCCTATTTTTTAATTTTTTTGTAAGAACACAAGATCTACCCTCTTAGCAAATTTTTAAGTACTGTATACAATAAACTATAGCCACTATGGTGTACAGTGGATCTCTTATTATTCATTTTGCATAACTGAATCTTTCTCTTATTTTAAAAGTGTCTATTCCTATCTTGTGGCAGTACTTAAAGGAGTGGATTTTCTTCACATTATATTTGCAAAACATTTTATAGTTTTATAACAGTATTTGGCTTTTGGTCTACAACAACAGTTCCTAAGCTTTTGGTCTTAAACACCTCTCTACTCTTAAAAATTACTGAGGACTCCAAAGAGCTTTTATGTGAGTTATAACTATCAATATTTACTCAATTAGAAATTAAAATTGAGTTTTTTTTTAAAGCACTGGAACATACAAGCACACATTCCATTAGCCATCACTGCAGTGGCGTCACCACACGTCATGTGATCACTAGAAAACACTGTACATTAGGCAGCGAATGAGAGTGAAGACGGCAAATAATTTCTTAGTATGGTTAGAAAAATAGTTTTGATGTTAGCGGACACCGCACCCCCCGTCCATTCCAGGAGTCCCGGGATCACACTTTGAAAACTGCTGTCACAAGTCTTTGTCGTCCCTTAGAGTTAGTGCCTCTCGGAGCTGCCGGTTCGGCCCCCCCAGCAGGGAGCCGGAAGTTGGCAGACACCCACAAAAAGACCTGGCGACCAACTCTCTCGAGCAGCACAGCTCCCAGACGCAGACGTGCGCGCGCACCGCGGGCCTCCGACTTCCCGGCGTGCCCCGGGCTTGCGGCGTAAATGCACGCAGGCCGTAGCGACCCACGTGACCTGAGGAGCAGCCGAGGCGGGAGTCTGTGAGTGAGCACGGTCGCGGGGTCCCTCCGCCTGTGTTCTTTGTCTCCCCGGGGCAGCCCCGGGCCGGTCCCCACCCCCGCTCTCGCCCGCCAGCCGGGAAGGAAGCCGGTGTGGGAGGAAGGGTTCCAGCCAGAGGCTTCGCTCCCACCTGGAGCCTCCTGCCCCCGAGACTCGCGAGTCCTCAGGGCCCACTCTCGCCCTGCTCGGGCCTCATCGCCAAACCTTGGTGGGCCCCGGGCTCTGGGCCCCTGGTGTTGAGAAAAGAAACATTTGCAAACATGTCCCGGATCGAAAAGATGAGCATTCTGGGCGTGCGGAGTTTTGGAATAGAGGACAAAGATAAGCAAATTATCACTTTCTTCAGCCCCCTCACAATTTTGGTTGGACCCAATGGGGCGGGGAAGACGGTAAGTCCTGAGTAGCTGCCTTCAGTTTACGGATCGCCACATCTTACGAATCTGGAAAATAAAATATTGGAGAGTTCCGAACTCCGATTAGGACGAGAGGCGTCACTATGGGGCCCCAGGAAGTGCCTGGGCCTCCGGGAGACTCCCCGACCCCGGGGTGTGGCCTGGTTTGGCTTTCAGGCCACAGCGACCTTAGGAGTCGACCAGACCCAGGCTCGTAAGGGTGTCCAGGCCTGCCCAGTGGACAAGGTTTACCTGAGACCTGGCGCTACCGCTGCGCGCGCTCAGCGAGCTCACAGTCCTACAAGGAGCCTTTTTGTCTGCGTTGATGTTTAACACTCCTTGCTCCCAAAGCATAGCACTTCCTGGTAGTTGTCCCAATACAGGACTTTCTTCAGTAGTTATAAAATGTGATAAATATGTGACTAAGAAGAGTTACTAAGTGTGTCGACCGCCTAAGCATAATAGATGGGAAATAAATGATTTAATTTTAAAATGAAACTGATGCGGTGGGGCTTAGTTAAATTGGAAAACTATTTTGTTGGTAGGATGCTCTTGCCTAGTCAAAATAAAAGATTGGAGCACAACTTGTTACTGTGACTTTTTAAAGCCCTGGGAATATTTAGAAATTTGAGTTGGGCCCTGGAATGGCATGCAGTTATGGGAAAAGTATAGCTAAGAGGATGTCTGGTCTGACTGGGTGGCCTGAGAAAAAGCAAGGCACTGTCAGTGTAACAGGGAGAAGAGTAAATGAAGCGAAAGCATAGAGAAAGAGAGAAGGCTTAGTGTTGAGAGTTGAATGCCAGATTCTTGTCCACTTTTGTTTATGTAAAAAGATTGTTATTTATTGAATGCCTATTATGTACCTAGCATTGTATTAAGTTCTCTACTGGAAGGGGGACTAGTGTAGGGTTTATGAGGACTAGCTGCCTGAATACAAATTTTTTGCTTCATTTATTAGCTGTGTGACTGGGCAAGAGCGACCTGAGTGCTCTGTGCCTTAGTTTTCTCATTTATAAAATGGACATAAAAATAGTTTCTACAGCCTAGGATTGATTAATTAAATGGGGTTCATGTATGTAAAAGTGGTTAGTACAATACCTGGCATATAGTAGGTCTGTGTAACTATTAGCCACTGGGTTTTGGTTTGTTTTTTCCGTTAACTTTTTTAAAATGTCAGCTTTGTTGAGGTATAATTGACATATAAAATTGTAAGATATTTAAAGTATACATCGTGGTGATTAGATATATGTATACATTGTGAAAAGATTCCCCCTCTCTAGTGAATGAACACATCCATCATCTCACATATTTATCTCTTTTTTTTTTTTGGTGAGAACATTTAAGTTCTACTCTCAGCAAATTTCAGTTATACAGTACAGTGTTATCAGCAGTGGTTACCATGTTTTACATTAGCAATTGTTACTGAGTTAGTTTAAAGGGTTTTAACTGGAAATGGAGAATTTTTTTAACACTTAATCATATCTACATTACAGGTTTTGTAATGTCAAATTTTATCTGATCCTATCTTTTGTAGTCTCTATGGTAGATAATATTTTTTATAATAAATTAACATTCTATGATAAAATTCTGTGGTTCTCTCATAACTAAATAATATAATTTTCTATTTCTTTAGACCATCATTGAATGTCTAAAATATATTTGTACTGGAGATTTCCCTCCTGGAACCAAAGGGAATACGTTTGTTCATGACCCCAAGGTAATGGTGCTAGTAAAATTTTGTATTTTTAAAATAAAATTTTTACAATTATAAAAGTGATAATAGCTTATTGTAGAAAACCTGGCAATGGAAAAGTGTAAAGAAATATGAAAGTCTTAGCACCCAGTGACAACCATTGTTGACTTTTTCATGTATTTTCTTCTCCTTTACATACTGTCTTACATAGCTGAAGTCACACTCTAATTTTGTATTCTGAGGATTTTTTCCACTTAACACTATCATAAAGTCCCATGTCATTAAAAAACTATATTGAATTAATCTGGGTGTTTGATACATGGGTGCTTCTTTTAATCGTTATATTTTTTTTGTATGTCTGAAATATTTCCCACCTAAAATATATAACCTAGGGGCCGGCCCGGTGGCGCAGCGGTTTGGTCCGCGCTTGGCAACCCGGGGTTCGCGGGTTCGGATCCCGGGCGCCCGCCGACGCACTGCCTGTCAGCCAGCCCGTGGCGGCGTCCCATATAAAAGTGGAGGAAGATGGGCACGGATGTTAGCCCAGGGCCAGTCTTCCTCAGCAAAAAGAGGAGGATTAGCAACAGATGTTAGCTCAGGGCTGGTCTTCCTCACCAAAAAAAAAATATATATATATATATATATATATAAAACCTTTAATGGACATTTTTAATAATTGCATAATTTTCTTAAATTTTTAGATTGCTTTTAGTTTTTCATTAAAATGTGCCATGTTTTTCATCATTATGTGCCATGGTACATTAAAATGTACCATGATGAAAGTCTTGTGTGTCAATCTTTGAATTATGGTGTTTATACTGTTAATGTGTGTAAAGTATGTAGAGTGTTCTATACATATTTTGGCCTATAGGTTTTCCTTGTTTATCTGTACTGGGGTCATATGCCTTTCATAATTCAATACCCTCCCACCCCCCACTTAAGAGTTCATTGTATATTTTTTCCAGTTTTTTTTTCTGTGTTTATAAAAACATATCTGTGTGGATATAAATACTCTCACATAAATATTTTAACACATCAACAGAATTTTGTACCACTGTACAAATCAAATATTTGGTGACATACAGCAGATATGTTAATATGTATATTTACACTTTTATTTCATTACTTTTAATTACTAAATAGTATTCCTTTGACTTTATATTCTATAGTTTATTTAACTGACTCCCTGTTGATGGTCATTTAAGTTGTTTCTAGTTTTATATGACTAATATAACCCTGTGATTATGGAAGCGTTTATTAATTTTCCTCTTAGAAAGAGTAAAATCGTTTAGTACATTTACTGAGCCCTGTCTACAATGACTATTTCACACCTTCTCTTTCCTTAAACCTACAATCTACTCTCAATTGATGATCTTGCCTTGTACTTTATTGAGAAAATAGGAGGAATCAGATGAAAAGTCCCTCATTTTCCTATCATAAAATCTGCCAAACTACCCTGCATATGTACCCATACTATCTTGTTTGCTCTCCTGTATTAAGGGTACATTGTGTATTGTTTCATCTAAAGGTCAAACAGCTCCTGACGGAGGCTGGATCCAGTCAGTCCATTTTGTCAGCTCAAGCATTTTGCTTTTCAATTGTTTCTTCTTGCTCCTGCATTAGCATTTTCTCCCTCTTTATAGAATCGTTCGCATAAGCATATAAACATGCTGTGGTAGGTCCAATCTGCAGACAGACAAACGGAAAACTCTCCTTTCACTCCATATCACCCTCTGGCTACTACCTCTTTGTTCCAGTTTATAGCAAAGTTCACAAGAGTTATATGAACTCATTGTCTTCACTTCATTGCTTCCCATTTTTTCCTCAGCCTACTCTGTGCAGATTTTCTTTTTTTTCCTCACTAAAACTGCCCTTGTAAGGTCACCAGTAAGCTCCATGTTACCAGATAAAGTGGTCATTTTCTAATTCTCAGTTACTTCTCAGCAGATTTGATATAGTTGGTTATTCCCTTTTTTAAAAATCATTGCTCTCTTGGCTTCCATAACACCGTAATCTCATACCTCCTTCTTCACTGGCCACACCTTGGTCTCCTTTGCTGAGTCTACTTTTGTCCACCTCTTGTTGGGTGATCTCATTGAGTCTCATGGCTTTAATTACTGGTTATATGTTGATGACTCCCGAATTTATGTGTTTAACCCTAACTTCTTTCCTAAACTTTAGACATATGTCCAGTTCTTTGGATATTTAATGGCATCTCAAATTTAACCTGTTCAAAACAGAACTCTTGGTTCCCTGTCCCCCTATCCTCATATTCTCAAGCTACCTCAGTTAACTACCTCAGTACTCTCCAATTTAATAAATATCATCATCCAAACATTTGCTCATGCCGAAACCTGTGTGTCATCCTTTGATTGATCCCTTCATCTCACCCTTTTCCAATTCATGAGCAATTCTTAGCTACTCTTCTAAAATATGTCCAGAATTTGTCCCTTCATTGCATCTTCACGGCTCCATTCCTGGTCCAAGCCACCGTCCTCTTCCCTTTGAACTGTTAATAGTAGTCACTAAAAATTCTCTCTTTTTCACACAGCAGCCAGAGTTATCTTTTAAACAGTCATTCATTCAAGAAGAGGTAAGTCATTCAAAATCTGGGGGAAGAACATTCCAGCCGGTGTTAATACTAAATGCAAAGTTCCTGAGGTAGGATCATGCTTGGTGTGTTCAGGGAACCACAAGGAAGAGCAAAATGGCGGGGGGAAGACTGGTAGAAAATTAAGTCAGAGAGATAGAATGGACTAGATTCTGTAGGACCTTGGGTGGTATTCTTATTTAAATAAGAATCTATTAGAAGATTCTAAGCAGGAAAAGGGCATGATCTATATTTTCAAGCAATCAGTCTGGCTGCTGAGAGAAGACTATCTGTAGGTGGCAAGGATAGAAGGGCAGAGACTAATAAAGGGGATTTTGTGATAATCCAGGTGAGAAATATTGGTGGTTTGATTAAGGTGGTAGTGGTAGAAATGGTGAGAAATGCTAGATGTGGGATGTATTTTAAACAGATTAGCAAAGGGTTTGGATAACGGTGTGTGAGAAAAGTGGAAGCATCAAGCATAACTCCAACTTTTTTGACTTGAGCAACTAGATAAAATAGTGTTGCCCTTTATTGTAATGGAGAAGCTCTGGAAAAGGAGATATGGGTGGCTCTGGTTTAAATATGTAAACTTGGGATGTCTGTTAGATACCCAAAGGAGATATCCAGTAGGCAAATAGAAGTATGTCCAGGGAAGAGGTTTGAATTAGAGAAAGAAAATCAGGACTCATTGATGTTAGTTATATATAGTTAGTTTTAAAGCCTGATGGGATCACACAGGGAGTGAATATAGAGGAGATCTAGCACCTGAACCTATAGCACATTAACATTTAGAAATAAGAACGTGGAAGAGGAGCCAGCAAAAGATGCTAAAAGAACAACTAATAAAATAAGGAAAACTGGGAAAGTGTTGTCTTGGAGGACAAGAGTATAAAATATTACAAGAAGGAAAGAGTCATCAACTGTGTCAAATATGTTGATAGCTCAAGTAAGAGGAAGGCTTGGCTATGGGAAGGTCACTGGTGATCTTGACAAAACCACTTTTAGTAATCTGAGAAAACAGGAGCTAAGGAAGTGAAACACACAGAATTGTTTTATGAGTTTTGCTATAAAGGAGTGCAGTAGCTGAAAAGGTTTGCAGCATCAAGGTGAGTTTTGTTGGATATTGTTTTTGTTTTGTTGTGGCTTTATCATTTTATTTTCTGGAATTTTCCATGTTAATTGATGCTCTAGTATCTCTGCCAATCTCAATCTATCACCCACTCCCTTTTCCAGATGCTTTTATCTTTTTAGAGCTATTTTTGTCATCTATCTGCTCATGTCCTCCCTGTGCTTCTTCTGGCCTTAATGGTTTAGCTCTCTTCACTTACTACCCACTTTTCAGCTGCTCTCGTCTCCCAGTTCTGAGCTCCCACTCACGCTGTTTTATCAGCTCTTCTCTCCTGAGTCACTCACACCTTCTCCTGTGGGTGGAGCCATTCCCCTCACCTGAATTGCCCACATTGCCTCAGTTTTGCCAATCTGCTTTGTTCTTTTCATCATTTCAAGTCCTAACCCCCTCTTATATCTTCAGCTTCTCTTGTCTTTCCTTTTCTCTGTTTTAATTTGTCCCTGCACCTAGTACTGTCTACCTTGTCTTAAACACCTGAGTTTTTCTGGTGCTCCTTACCAGTCTTTCTTATCTATCTTCAGTTGTTTC
The DNA here is from genome assembly GCA_031878705.1 of Tapirus indicus. NCBI lineage: Eukaryota > Metazoa > Chordata > Mammalia > Perissodactyla > Tapiridae > Tapirus > Tapirus indicus. Next base: position 49,667,987 of record CM062925.1, read on the forward strand.
TGTCTTCTTAGGAACTTGGATTTCCATGTTGCTCCATTTGCCTAACTTCCCCCCTTTTTCCTCGATGTCTTTCAAACTTGTGGCTTCCTCAGTCCTTCTCATTCTTCCTCTGACCTCATTTGCGTCTCCTCAGTTGATCTGAACCCTCGGAAGCTCATTTCTCTGTTGTCTGCATCTCATAAGGTTGTTTTGCTTCTGGTTGATACTGTAAATTACCTGGATGCTTATTTCCTCAGCTGTTTTTTTATTCCATATATGTCCCGTATGTTGTGGTTTTAAAAGTGGGAGATACTAAAACATTTATAGACTGATAGGAATGACCCTGGATAGAAGGAAAAATTGATACCAGGGAGAGGATAATTGCAGAGAAAAATCCTTGAGTAGGCAAGAAGAGATAGGATCCATTGCTCAACTGAAGGAATTAACAGAAGCACGCACTGTTTATCCATTTTAAGAGGATGGCAGGCAGAGTATCTAACTGGTAAATTTAGTGGTAGGAGAATGACTAAGTTCTCTTTTGATTGTTTCTGTATTCTCGTTGGAAAAAAGAAGTGAAATCATTGGTTGAGGTTGGCAGAAGGGGTTGATTGAGGCTAGAAAAAGTGTAGTTTTTATCTCAGAGTAAATTGATTAGGAAAGTGTTATAGAGTTACAAAACAGTGTCAGGGGGTCACTTGAGGTTTTTGGGTGAAAATTTATAGGGAGACCAGTCATGGTTGTGTTTCTTGAGTCTTGATCAGCTGCTCAATGGCAAGCACTGAGTAGGTTGCAAAGTTGGATTTAATCAAGGTTAGGGGTTTGTCTGGTAAATACAATGAAAGGATTGGGACGCAAGGAATTGATTATATTCTTAATATATTTACCTATTTGATCCATCCCCCTGTATTTAATGAATCTCCCATCACTGCACTAGGGCTCTAACACCCTATGCTGGACTGACTCCACCCTTATGTGCAAGTCTTCCTCATCCTGCTTGGCTCTAATTCCTCATGTTGGCCCCGTCACATGGATGTTTTTCCATTCTGCTTGGGCTCTAAATTCCCATTCTAGATCACCTCCCTGTTCCCCACCTGTGGGCACCTTGTCCTTCACAGTCTCTGATACTCATTACTAGGTGGCCTCTTGTTGGGACGCCCTCTCTAATCTAGCATCTGAATTCCCCCAGCAGACTTATCCCTCATGTGAATTCCCTCCTCAGCATTGTCAGGCTCTGAATCCCCATATTGTGCCTTCCCCCAGTGTGAACACCCTCCTCCTCCTGAGCTGGGTCATCCCTACTCACAGATGCCATTTTCATCCTCCTTAAACTCGGGCACCCTTGGGCTCTTGAAACCCTGAGCCAGACTGTCTCCCCATGTGGATACCCTTCTTAGCCTTCTTAAGCTCAGTTATCCTGCTCTAGGCTGAGCTACCATGTCCTGCCACCTCCAGCTGGCATGAACACGTACCTCCTTCTGCCCCTTCTAATGGTTTTACAACTAGATTGCTTGGAAAGGGAAGGCTTATTTTATTTTTTGTTGCTTTATTCTTTTGGATAGAAATTGTTGTAAAGTGCAATATATATTTCTCTGCCTTTATAAATTAACTCAATCTAAATTACCCTTTTTGAAGTAACTCTTCCTCAGTAAGAGCATCAACAATATTGTAATTGAAATGCTACAGGATACCCTTTGCTTGAATTCTATTGACTGATTTGATACTTGCCAGGTAGCTAAGTCCCAGAAAGTAGATGCCATGGAGAGCAAATATGTGTATTTGCCCTGCTAGTCAGGCACGTTGTAAACAAATTAATTCATTTTCTAGTAAATAGATGCATAACTCGTTTAACTACTGTGGATTAAGACATTAGCAGCTACTTTCCTTGGGGTGAAATGATAGAAGCAAGTCCCTGGGCTTTCAAAGCCAAATATCAATCTCTGGCCACCTCCTCACTGAGATGTCTGTATCCTAAGAGACTACTTCTGTGAGCAGCCAGTCCAGCAACTTCTGCCTCTTTACCTCCATTGTCAATGCTAAAGCTCTTGTCTAGGCTGTCTTCCTATTTCTCCTGGATCACTCCCTGCTTCCTGTCTTGCCTCAGTCCAGTCTGTGTACCCTAAAAACAAAATGATTCTTTTAAAATGCATGTCTACTGCATGCCTCTCCCCAAGATGAAACCCTTCAGTGGCTTTCCCTTGCCTTAAGTCCAAAACCCTTAACATGTTTCAGAAGGCTCTTAATTACTGGAATCATTTTCTGTCGTCACTCCTTTTCCCTACTTTCTGCACCAAACATTCTGAAATTACTCTAGCCATTCAGTGACTCAGATCTTTTCATCTGGCTAACTCCTGCTCATCTGTCCAGTCTCAGTTTAAACGTTCACTTCCAGAACTATCCTGCAGAGGTTAGATGCCCCTACTATGTGCTTCCAAAGCACCATGTACTTCTCTTGTGATGATGTTTAATGCACCTTTCTCTACTTTTTTGTTTAATTGTCTGTTTTCTATGCTCCAAAGGGAAAAAGTGTCTGTCATTTTCAAACCAAAATGATACATGAAAGCCACAAAGTGCTTAATAAATATTTGTTGAACAATTTGATGAATTAATATCAAAGTTAAATATATGCCAAAAAGTCATTCAAAGACTAACAAAAGATATTTTATGATTAAAAAAAGCAGAATCCAGGACTTGTGATTTTGTTTGTAACAGAATACTGAGTATCATACTTGTGCTCCCAAGATGAACAACTATAAACTGGAAAAAATATTTGAAGCAGTTGTTTTCAGGCATTGGACAACAGATGGTACAGGGCTGTGAACTTTGAGAAAAGAGAAATAAGATCCAGCAATATGCTGCCCCCGGGAAACACATCTCAGCTCTAATGACAAACACAGACTGAGAGTGAAAGGATGGAAGACAATACTCCAAGCTAATGGCAAACAAAAGAAAGCAGGAGTTGCCATATTTATATCAGACAAAGTAGACTTCAAGATAAAAAAGGTAAGGAGAGACAAAGAGGGGCAATATATAATGATAAAAAGGACCCTTCACCAACAAGACATATCACTTATAAACATCTATGCACCCAACACAGGAGCACCAAAGTACATAAAACTGCTAAAAAACCTAAAAGGAGACATTAACAACAACACAGTAACAGTAGGCGATCTTAACACCCCATTTACATCAGTGGATAAATCATCCAGACAAAAAGTCAATAAGGAAATAATGGACTTAAACAAAAAGCTAGATGAGATGGACTTAATAGATATATACAGAGCACTCCACCCCAAAATAGCAGATTATGCACTCTTCTCAAGCACACATGGAACATTCTCAAGGATAGGCCATATCTTAGGAAACAAGGCAAACCTCTAAAAATTTAAGAAGACTGAAATCATTACAAGCATCTTTTCTGATCATAATGCTATGAAACTAGAAATCAACTACGAGAAAAAAACTGGGAAAGGGACAAAGATGTGGGGACTAAACAACATGCTACTGAACAACCAATGGATCGTTGATGAAATTAAATCAAAAACTATCTGGAGACAAATGAAAAAGGAAAATACACCATACCAACTCATATGGGATGCAGCGAAAGTGGTCCTGAGAGGGAAATTCATAGCAGTACAAGCCCACCTTAACAAACAAGAAAAATCCCAAATAAATAACCTTAAACTACACCTAACAGAATTAGAAAAAGAAAAGACAAAGTCCCAAATCAGCAGAAGGAGGGAAATAATAAAAATCAGAGCAGAAATAAGTGAAATTGAAACCAAAATCCAGTAGAAACAATCAGTGAAACACAGAGCTGGTTCTTTGAGAAGATAAACAAAATCGATAAACCCTTAGCCAGACTCACTAAGAAAGGAAGGGAGAAGACTCAAATAAATAAATAGTTAGAAACAAAAGAGGAGACATTACAACGGATACCACAGAAATACAAAGGACTATTAGAGAATACTATGAAAAACTATATGCCAACAAATTGGGCAACCTAGAGGAAATGGGTAAATTCTTGGACGCATACGACCTCCCAAAACTGAATCAAGAAGAAATACAGAATCTGAGTAGACCAATCACAAGTAAAGAGATTGAAACAGGAATCAAAAACCTCCCCAAAAATAAAAAGTCCAGGACCAGATGGCTTCCCTGGAAAATTTTACCAAACACTCAAAGAAGATTTAATACCTATCCTTCTCAAACTATTCCAAAAAATACAGGAAGATGGAATACCTCCCAACACATCCTACAAGGCCAACATCACTGTGATACCAAAGCCAGACAAGGACAATACAAAGAAGGAAAACTACAGGCCAATATTGCTGATGAACATAGACGCAAAAATCCTCCACAAAATATTGGGAAACCGTTAAAAAGATCATACACCATGATCAAGTGGGATTTATACCAGGGACACAGGGATGGTTCAACATCCACAAATCAATCAACGTGATACACCACATTAACAAAACGAAGGATAAGAACCAAGTGATCATCTGAATCCACGCAGAGAAGGCATTTGACAAGATCCAACATCCATTTATGATAAAAACTCTCAACAAATTGGGTACAGAAGGAAAGTACCTCACCAAAAAAGAGCCATATGTGACAGACCTCCAGCTAACATCCTACTCAATGGGGAAAATCTGAAAACCATTCTTTTGAGGACAAGAACAAGACAAGGGTGTCCACTCTTGCTGCTCTTATTCAACATAGTAGTGGAGGTTTTGGCCAGAGCAATTAGGCAAGAAAAAGGAATAAAAGCACTTCAAATAGGCAATGAAGATGTGAAACTGTCACTATTTGCAGATGACGTAATCTTACATATAGAAAACCCCCCCAAAATCTATTGGAAAACTACTAGAAATAATTAATCATCAACTACAGCAAAGTGGCAGGGTATAAAATCAACTTACAAAAATCAGTTGCATTTTTATACGCTAATGATGAACTAACAGAGAGAGCTCAAAAAGACAATCCCATTTACAGTTGCAACAAAAAGAATAAAATATCTGGGAATAAATTTAGCCAAGGAGGTGAAAGACCTATACAATGAAAACTATAAGACACTACTGAAAGAAATCAATGAAGACATAAGGAAATGGAAAAATATTCCATGCACATGGGTTTGAAGAATAAACATAGTTAAAATGTCCATACTACCTAAAGCAATCTACAGATTCAATGCAATCCCAATCAGAATCCCAATGTCATTCTTTACAGAAATAGAACAGAAAATACTGAAATTATGGGGCAATAGAAGACCTCAAATAGCTAAAGCAATCCTGAGGAAGAACAAAGCTGGAGGCATCACAATCCCTGACTTCAAAATATACTACAAAGCTATAGTTATCAAGACAGCATGGTACTGGTACAAAAACAGACACAGACCAATGGTACTTTCCTTCTATACCCATTTTGTTGAGAGTTTTTATCATAAATGGATGTTGGATCTTGTCAAATGCCTTCTCTGCGTGGATTCAGGTGATCACTTGGTTCTTATCCTTCGTTTTGTTAATGTGGTGTATCACGTTGATTGATTTGTGGATGTTGAACCATCCCTGTGTCCCTGGTATAAATCCCATTTGATCATGGTGTATGATCTTTTTAACGGTTTCCCAATATTTTGTGGAGGATTTTTGCGTCTATGTTCATCAGCGATATTGGCCTGTAGTTTTCCTTCTTTGTATTGTCCTTGTCTGGCTTTGGTATCACAGTGATGTTGGCCTTGTAGGATGTGTTGGGAGGTATTCCATCTTCCTGTATTTTTTGGAATAGTTTGAGAAGGATAGGTATTAAATCTTCTTTGAGTGTTTGGTAAAATTCTCCAGGGAAGCCATCTGGTCCTGGACTTTTTATTTTTGGGGAGGATTTTGATTCCTGTTTCAATCTCTTTACTTGTGATTGGTCTACTCAGATTCTATATTTCTTCTTGATTCAGTTTTGGGAGGTCGTATGCGTCCAAGAATTTATCCATTTCCTCTAGGTTGCCCAATTTGTTGGCATATAGTTTTTCATAGTATTCTCTAATAGTCCTTTGTATTTCTGTGGTATCCGTTGTAATGTCTCCTTTTTTGTTTCTAACTATTTATTTATTTGAGTCTTCTCCCTTCTTTTCTTAGTGAGTCTGGCTAAGGGTTTATCGATTTTGTTTATCTTCTCAAAGAACCAGCTCTGTGTTTCACTGATCGTTTCTACTGGATTTTGGTTTCAATTTCACTTATTTCTGCTCTGATTTTTATTATTTCCCTCCTTCTGCTGATTTGGGACTTTGTCTTTTCTTTTTCTAATTCTGTTAGGTGTAGTTTAAGGTTATTTATTTGGGATTTTTCTTGTTTGTTAAGGTGGGCTTGTACTGCTATGAATTTCCCTCTCAGGACCACTTTCGCTGCATCCCATATGAGTTGGTATGGTGTATTTTCCTTTTTCATTTGTCTCCAGATAGTTTTTGATTTAATTTCATCAACGATCCATTGGTTGTTCAGTAGCATGTTGTTTAGTCCCCACATCTTTGTCCCTTTCCCAGTTTTTTTCTCGTAGTTGATTTCTAGTTTCATAGCATTATGATCAGAAAAGATGCTTGTAATCATTTCAGTTTTCTTAAATTTTTTGTGTGTGTGTGAGGAAGGCCAGCCCTGAGCTAACATCCGTTGCCAATCCTCCCCTTTTTGCTGAGGAAGACTGGCCCTAGGCTAACATCCATGCCCATCTTCCTCTACTTTTATATGGGACTCCGCGGCTGACGAGCAGTGCATCGGCAGGCGCCCGGGATCCGAACCTGCGAACCCCGGGCTGCCAAGCGCGGACTAAACCGCTGCGCCACCGGGCGGCCCCTCAGTCTTCTTAAATTTTTAGAGGTTTGCCTTGTTTCCTAAGATATGGCCTATCCTTGAGAATGTTCCATGTGTGCTTGAGAAGAGTGCATAATCTGCTATTTTGGGGTGGAGTGCTCTGTATATATCTATTAAGTCCATCTCATCTAGCTTTTTGTTTAAGTCCATTATTTCCTTATTGACTTTTTGTCTGGATGATTTATCCACTGATGTAAATGGGGTGTTAAGATCGCCTACTGTTACTGTGTTGTTGTTAATGTCTCCTTTTAGGTTTTTTAGTAGTTTTATGTACTTTGGTGCTCCTGTGTTGGATGCATAGATATGTGTAAGTGATATGTCTTGTTGGTGAAGGGTCCTTTTTATCATATATTGCCCCTCTGTCTCTCCTTACCTTTTTTATCTTGAAGTCTACTTTGTCTGATATAAGTATGGCAATTCCTGCTTTCTTTTGTTTGCCATTAGCTTGGAGTATTGTCTTCCATCCTTTCACTCTCAGTCTGTGTTTGTCATTAGAGCTGAGATGTGTTTCCTGGGGGCAGCATATTGTTGGATCTTGGTTTTTAATCCATCCCGCCACTCTATGTCTTTTGATTGGAGAATGCAATCCATTTACATTTAGAGTGATTATTGATATATGAGGGTTTAATATTGCTGTTTTATTGCTCGTTTTCTGATTCTTTTGCATTTCCTTCATTTCTTGTCACATGTGTTTCAGACTGCCAATTCATTTTGGTAGTTCTGTATGATGATTCTCTTAGTTTTTTCTTTTTTTGTCAAGTGTGATTCTCTTCTGGTTATTTGTTTAGTGGTTACCATGAGGTTTGTATAAAAAACCTCATGGATGAGATAGTCCATTTTCTGATGCCTCTTGTTTCTTTAAGTCGATTCGATCCCTTTTCTCTTCCCCTTCTAATTTATTGTTGTCAACGACTTATTCCGTCTTGTGAGTGTGTGTTTAAAGTGATGAGTTTATATTTGTCCTTGGTGTTTTCCTTCCTTTAATCTTGATTTTTATAATTACGTGTTTGCTAACCTATTCTGATAGACAGCTGCAATTTTTCTGGTTTAGTCTCCTTGTTTTTCTCCTTGCTCAAAACTTTGTATCCCCTTTCTCTCTTTTTTTTTTTTTTCAGGCATAGGGCCTTGAGCATTTCTTGCAGTGGAGGTCTTGTGGTGATGAACTCCCTTAGCTTTTGTTTATCAGGGAGAATTATTATTTCTCCATCATATTTGAAGGATATTTTTGCTGGATAGAGTATTCTTGGCTGAATGTTTTTGTCTTTCAGTATTTTGAATATATCATTCCAGTCTCTTCTAGCCTGTAGAGTGTCTGTCGAGAAATCAGCTGAGAGCCTGATGGGGATTCCTTTGTATGTTATTTTGGTTTTTTGTTTAGCTGCCCTTAATATTTTCTCTTTGTCATTGACCTTTGCCAGCTTTGCTACTATATGCTGTGGAATAGGTCTTTTCCTGTTTCTATATTTAGGTGATCTGTTGACTTCATTCACTGTTATTTCCAGCTCTTCCCCTAGGTTTGGGAAGTTCTCAGCTATTATTTATTTGACGGAGCTCTCTGCTTTTTTCACTTTATTCTCCTTCTGGAATACCTATTATCCTTATGTTACATTTCCTAATTGAGTCTGATATTTCTTGAAGAATTTCTTCATTTCTTTTTAGTGTTAGTTCTCTCTATTCCTCTATCTGGAGCGTTTCTGCATGTCTGTCCTAGATAATGCTAATTCTTTCCTCCATATTGTTGGTTCTGTTCTTTAAAGATTCCAGATTTTCCTTTATCTCATCCATTGTGTTTTTCATCTCCAAGATTTCTGATTGGTTTTTCTTTATGGTTTCAATCTCTTTTGTGAAGAAATTCCTGAGTTCATTGAATTGTTTCTCTGGGTGTTCTTGTAATTCGTTGAGTTTTTTTATGATAGGTATTTTGAATTCTCTGTCCTTTAGGTTATAGATTTCTGTGCCTCCAGGGTTGGTTTCTGGGTGTTTGTAGTTTTCCTCTTGGTCTGGGGATTTAAGATACTTTTGGATAGAGTCTGAGTTTTTTGCCTTACTGTTTCTCATGGTGAGGATATCTGGTAATGCTTAGAAATTTATAGAATCAAATGTTTATATTGGAAAAGGAAGAAAGGTCTAAAATTAACGACCTGAGCTTCCATCTTAAGAAACTTCAAAAAGAACACCTAATTAAATTCAAAATAAGCAAAAGGAGGGAAATTAAGTAAAGATAAGAGCAAAAATCGGGGAAATAGAATACAGAGACAGTAGAGAAAAACCAGTGAAACCAGAAGCTGGTTCTTTAAAAAAAATCAATAACATTAACAAACCTCTAAGCAAAGTGATCAAGAAAAAGAAGACACAAATTACCAATATTAGGAATGAAAGAGGCAACATCACTGCAGATCATACAGATATTATATAGGCAATAAAGGAGTATTGTTAGTGACTTTATGCCAATAAGTTCAACAACTTAGGTGAAATGGACAAATTCTTCTATGAACATAAGCTACCAAAGCTCACTCAAGAAGAAATATTCCAATTAAAAAATTGATTTGTAGTTGAAAACCTCATGATGAGAACTTCAGGCTCTGATAATTTCTTACTTTCTTTTTTTAATTGAAGTATAGTTGACATGCAAAATTATATTGGTTTCAGTTGTACAACAGGGTGATTTGACATTTATTTACATTACAAAATGATCACCCTGATAAGACTAGTTACCACTGTCCTCATACAAAGTCATTACAATATTGTTGACTGTGTTTCCTATGCTGTACATTACATCCCGATGACTTATTTATTTTATGACTGGAAGTTTGTACCTCTTATCCCTTTCACCTATTTTGCCCTTTCCCCCATGCCCGTCCCTTCTGGCAGCCACCAATTTGTTCTCTGTATCTGTATGTTTTGTTTTGTTTGTTCTTTTGTTTTGCTTTTTTCTAGATTCCATATATAAGGGAAATCATGTAGTATTTTTCTTTCTTTGGCTTGTTTCACTTAGTATAATACCTTCTTAGATCCTTCCATGTTATCGCAAATGGGAGTATTTCATTTCTTTTTGATGGCTGAGTAATATTCTGTTGTGCATATGTGTGTGTGTGTGTGTGTGTGTGTGTATACATATATATATATATATACGTTGTCTTTTCGGTAATAACCATTCTGACAGGTGTGAGGTGATATCTCATTGTGATTTTGATTTGCATTTCCCTGATGATTAGTGATGTTGAGCACCTTTTCATGTACCTGTTGGCCATCTCTATGTCGTCTTTGGAGAAATATCTATTCACGTTCTCTGCCCCTTTTTAAAATCACATTATTTGTTTTTTTATATTGTTATATGAGTTCTTTGTATATTTTGGATATTAATCTCTTATTGAATATACCATTTGCAAATATATTCTCCTGTTCAGTAGGTTGCCTTTTTGTTTCGTTGATTGTTTCCTTCACTGTGCAAACGTTTTTTGGTTTGATGTAGTCCCATTTGTTTATTTTTGCTTTTGCCTTTGCCTGAGGAGACATATCCAAAAAAATATTGCTGAGACCAATGTCAAAGAGTTTACTACCTATGTTTTCTTCTAGGAGTTTTATGGTTTCAGGTCTTACATTTAAGTCTTTAGTTCATTTTGAGTTTCTTTTTGTATATGGTGTGAAAACGTGGTCCAGTTTCATTCTTTTGCACATATCTGTCCAGTTTTCCCATCACCATTTGTTGAAGAGACTGTTTTTCCCCATTGGATATTCTTGTCTTCTTTGTTGCAGATTAATTGAACATATAGGCATGGGTTTATTTCTGGGCTTTCTGGTGAATTCTACCAAACATTTTAGGAAGAATTAATGTCAGTTCTACACAAAACTCTTTCAGAAAAGAGAGGCAGAGGAAATAGGTCACAACTCATTTCATGAGGGTAGCATTATCCTGATACCAAACCCAGACAAAGACATTAAAAGAAAACTGTAGACAGAAACCTCTCATGATCATAAATGCAAAAATCCTTAGCAAAATACTAGCAAATCAAATTCAGCAATATACGAGTAAAGATAATACACCTTGACTAAGTTGGGTTTATCTCAGGAACTCAAGGTTTGTTTAACATTCAAACTAATCAGTGTAAGTTGCCACATTAACAGAATAAAGAAGAAAAATCAATAGGTACCAAAAAATCATTTAAATTCGGTATGATAAAATGATAAAAACTTAGTACCTTCTTTCATTCTTGAGTAATTTAGTCCAAAAGCCAGTAGATGAGGCTGAGGGAGGAAGGCATCCACAAAAGCTAGCCATGGCAGCTTAGTTGGGAATTGGAACCCAAGTGAGGAATGCATGGGTCCATAGTGTTATTTTAAAAATGAAAAAAAAAATGGGGAAAAGACAAAGGCCTTCCTTTTAGTAAAACTTCAACTAATAAATGTAGGAGGAATAATGGAACAAAGAAATTACTGTTTGATAGCTATCATGGTAATAATTCATTCAGGTAAGAAATGTTAATAGATGCTAAAACTAGTGGAGGAAAGCTTGATGAGGTATGAGATATTTACATAGTCTCAATGTATCTCTCTCCCAAATATTTATTAAGAACAAAGTAGAAAAAATAACTTTATGATGGAGAAGCCTGGCAGATAGCACCTTTAGCAGGAGACTGAAGTTAATATCCCTAGTAATGAGATAAATTGAAATCATGTCCCATCTGATAAGATGCAGTGAACGGAGCCACATCATCACTTCTGTGATGCATAATCTTATTCTAGTCATGAGGAAATATTAGACAAACCCAAATTTGGGGGGACACTATAAAATAATGTTCTATAATTTTCAAAATTATCAGTCATGAAAGTCAAGGAAAATCTGAGCGTCTGTTACTGACTGACTGAAAGAAACTAGAGACATGACAACAATGTGTAATTCTCTGCCATGTATAATACAATGTGTAATTCTGAACTGGATCCTTTTGTTGTATAGGATATATTAGAACAACTGGCAAAACTTGAATGGTATCTGAGAACCATATGGTAGTAATACATCACTTGCAATTTCCTGATTTTTATGGTTGAAAATGTCCTTGTTTTGTAGGAAATACTGATGATGGGACATTAGATCAGTAAATACTCTCAAGTGGTTTGGGGGGAAAATTATTTATACTGTATTTCTACTCTTCTGTAAGCTTGTAATTGTTCTAAAAAATATTTTAAAAAACACTTTTGAGGGGCTGGCCCAGTGGTGCAGCGGTTTAGTTCGTGCTTGGCATTCCGGGGTTCGCAGGTTTGGATCCCAGGCGCCTGCCAACACACTGCTTGTCAGCCATGCTGTGGCGGCGTCCCATATAAAGTAGAGGAAGATGGGCACGGATGTTAGCCCAGGGCCAGTCTTCCTCAGCAAAAAGAGGAGGAGTAGCAATGAATGTTAGCTCAGGGCTGGTCTTCCTCACCAAAAAAATTAAAAACTCTTTTGGTACTTAAAAAGATAAAATTCATTTATTTGTAAAATCCACATACCTGATCTCCTAGTGATGTTGAATAACAGAGGTAGATAATGTAATAGAATTTTAGCAAGTCAATTAAACAGTATTCTTTTCATCCTATATTTTGAATAACACGTAAAAATGTCACTTATTTTGGATGTTTAAGTTTTTCTTTTTTTTTGTTCTCTTATTTTCCATAAGTAAGATTGCTTATATCTTTTCTTTCAGAACTAATGGTCTGATGCTATTACAGTAGCATAATTTTTTTTCTATTTACCTTCAAAGGTTGCTCAAGAAACAGATGTTAGAGCCCAGATTCGTCTGCAGTTTCGTGATGTCAATGGAGAACTAATAGCTGTGCAGAGATCTATGGTGTGTACTCAGAAAAGCAAAAAGACAGAATTTAAAACCCTGGAAGGAGTCATTACTAGAACAAAGTAGGTATTTATTTTATATTTGGATATCTGTTCATTTTCTGTCTTTTAGGTCTACAAGACTATGGTTTTTCCTACTACTTTATTTTAGGGGAGTGTATTATTTTGTTTTTTAACAGACTTTATTTTTTAGAGCAGTTTTAGGTTCTCAGCAAAACTGAGCAAAATGTAGAGTTCCTGTATACTCCTGCCCCCACACATGCAAAGCCTCACCCACTGTCAACATTTAATTTTTATTTGATACTATTTCTCAGTTAAACAGAATGATCCCATTAAAGATTTAGTGATAATGCTCCATTCCTTTGAGTAATTTATGAACAGTTGATGAATTGAAGGTGCCTAAGTAGTCAAATACAGATTGGATGAATGAAGAATGCTAGTATCATGTGTAGGGATGGGTGAGATGAGAAGCAGACAGGTAGGAAAGAGTAATAATTTGTCCCTTTCAACTGTTATCCTTCTGTTAGAGGCAGGTATCATCTTGTAATGGTATGGATTTTGGAATTAGGCTGCACTGGATTCAAGGCTGTATCCTTGTTAGGCAAATTACTTAACTGTCACCTTACTCCCTCTCTTTCATTTATTTACTTATTTGTTAAACTAATTAAATAATTCCTTTATTTAACCAATAATGTTTAGCACCTATTATGTGCTTGAGGCACTATACTAGCTACTGGCTTCTTAAGTGGGTTCTTTTCATTGGCTTTTAAACACTCATGTCTCTCCCACACTCTCGGATTTCATTCGACTCCAGTTACTGTCTCTCCATCTCCCGCTTTACAGCCAATCTTCTCAAAAGAGTAGTTGATGTTCACTGTCTCCATTTCTTCACTTCCTCTTCTAGCCCCATTCCTCTACTGAAACACCTCCAACTAAGGTTACAAATAACCTTTGTATTAATTAGGATAATGCTATTGCTATACAAAATAGACCTCACAGCGAGCCTCTGTTTTTTTCGTTTGTAAAATAGGGATTCGTTAATACTGTACATATCTTAGAAAGGTGATGTAAGGATTGAACTAATGCATATAAAATGCTTAATATTTAGTAAGGGCTCATGTAGTAGTTTTCAGTGGCTGCTATAACAAACCATGAACGTAGTAGCTTAAGACAACACAAATTTATTGTCTTACAGTTTTGTAGTTTAGAATTCCGAATTGGGTCTCACTGGCTTCAAATCAAGGTGTTGGCAGGGCTATGTTCCTTTCTGGAGGCTTTAGTGGGAAATCTGTTTCCTTGCCTTTTCCATCTTTTAGAGGCCACCCACATTCCTTGACTCATGGCCCTCTTCCTCCATCTTCACAGCCAACAACAGTGGGCAGAGTTCTCACATCTTATCACTCTCACCTCCTCGTCTGCCTCTGTCTCCCACATTTAGGACCCATGTAGATTACCTTGACCCCATCCGGATAATCCAGGATAATCTCTCTATTTAATTTCAGGTGTTGAGCAACCTTAATTCCATCTGCAACCTTAATTCTCCTTTGTCATGTAACCTAACACATTCACAAATTCCAAGGATTAGAATGTAGATATCTTTGAAGGGCTATTGTTCTATGTACTATAAGTCAGTAAATGGTAGTTGTTAATCACTTCTTACTTGAAATTTTTTTTCTAGACTTCCATGAGCTGACACAACACTGTTCCCTCTTTCCTCTCACAGCCACATCCTACTTAGCTAATAAAGGTTGGAGTTCTGCAGATTCAGCCCTAGATCCCCTCCTGTTTTTGCTCTATATTCTCTTCCTAGATAATGTCATTCATATCCATTGCTTGAATTGCTGTGTATTAGGTGACTCACAGATTTATGTCTCCAGACTGGATCTCTGTTAGGTGACTCACAGATTTATGTCTCCAGACTGGATCTCTGTTTCCAGACCCACGTACCCAACTGTCTCTCTCATATTCTCCCAGTTGTTTCAAAGACAACCTCAGATTCAGCATGTTCAAAACCAAGCTCATGTACCTTTCCCCTTGACTCCCCTTAAAAAATCTCCCACAACCCGAACCTTTTGCAGTGCTCCTCATCTCAATAAGTGACACCCATCCATCCAGTGACACAAGCCAAGAACCTAAGTCTATCTTGACACCTTCCATGCCTTCCATATTCAGTCCATTACCAAGGCCTGTGGATTTAACCTGAATGTCTCTGAGTCTGTTTCTCTTTATCTCTTTGGCCATTCTAATTCAGGCTACCATTATCTTTCACTAGTCTAATGTGATAACCTCCTGGTCTATCTGTGTCCATTCTATCCTACAACACATTCTCAGTACATTTGGTATAATATTTTCAAATACATATTGCAATATATAAATGACAGTAAAGACAAACCACTGCCTCTGCCCACCTAATCTAGTTATTAATAGATACTAGACAGATTGTAAGACAGGAAATGGTGAATGAAACTATGAGAGCTCTTGGAATCCAAGGGCAAGGATGCTCCTGGCTCTGGGGATAATCATGTAGAGAACTCATTTAA
Organism: Tapirus indicus; assembly: GCA_031878705.1. Classification (NCBI taxonomy): domain Eukaryota; kingdom Metazoa; phylum Chordata; class Mammalia; order Perissodactyla; family Tapiridae; genus Tapirus; species Tapirus indicus. The sequence continues at coordinate 49,683,190 of CM062925.1, forward strand.
AAAACCCTGAGGTAGTAGTTCTCTCTGTTGGATTGTTTTGTCATTGTGACTCTAGAACTTGATTAAGAATCCTCCCTGGATTTGCTTAGATGAGCACCATTAATATTTGCCTTTACTCTCCTTTTACCACGTCTCTGTTCCTGAACAACCCCTTACCTAAACTACACAGTCTTTAGATGTTAATTTAAGGCAGCTTTGCCTGTCTGCTGTGGATCATCATGTTTTGTTTTATTCTTTTAAGTCCCTTATTTTCCTTATTTTTAAGTTCTGGGGATGGAAGATAGTTTATTTTCCTCTATGCATTATCTATAAATATTTTAAATTATTATATTTAAAAGTCCAAATATGTAAAAAGAATTCTGACATCTTTTCTTGTACTACCTTATTTTACATACTTTTTCATCAGTGAACTGCTGAATTGTTTAAGAGTTATACTTTTTAGCATGAGGAAGCTGTTTTAATGGGATGGTTGAGGGGACTTTTTTTTTCAAGTACAGGGTGAAGGATTGATTAAGGAATAGAAAAGGTACAGCTGAAGGTTATTTTGCATAAATTCTTGATTTTCATTTTCTATAGGCATGGTGAAAAGGTCAGTCTCAGTTCTAAGTGTGCAGAAATTGACCGAGAGATGATAAGTTCTCTTGGGGTTTCCAAGTCTGTGCTAAATAATGTCATTTTCTGTCACCAAGAAGAGTCTAATTGGCCTTTAAGTGAAGGAAAGGCTTTGAAGCAAAAATTTGATGAAATTTTTTCAGCAACAAGGTTGGTAACCTTTAATTAGACTTTGTAGCCCATTAAGTTATTTGAGCCATAGTTGCGATTTGGATGCTTCTTTTTTTAAACAGAAAAAATGTTTAAAGCAAAGAAGTCGTCAAATATTACCTCTCATCCAGTGGCAACCAGGGGGCATATTTCCTTTCTGTGCATCTTTATTTACCTCGTTGACAGTACATATGTAAATTTTTCACTTACCATTATGTCATAAGCATTTTCTAAGTTATTAAAAGTTCTTTGTAAATGTAATCTTAATGACTGCATCCTGTTCCATTGTTTGTATTTACTATAATTTACTTACCCAGAAATTTGATTTTTATTTAATATCTTCAAAGGTACATTAAAGCCTTGGAAACACTTCGGCAGGTACGTCAGACACAAGGTCAGAAAGTAAAAGAATGTCAAACAGAACTCAAATATCTGAAACAAAATAAGGAAAAAGCTTGTGAGATTCGAGATCAGATTACTAGTAAAGAAGCCCAGTTAACATCTTCAAAGGAAATTGTCAAATCCTATGAGAATGAACTTGATCCATTGAAGGTAATTTGATTTCTTGTTTGCTAAGGGGAAGGTCACCTTTTACAATGGTAGCAGTTACCCATAAACACTTTATTTTTATGTGAATTTGAATGGTGTATGTATTTCTTGAAAAAATTATCAGAGACTGTATAATATTATGGTTAATGTCTTAGGTCTATATTAGATGGTTAATCTTAAAGTTGCCCAAAGAGCTTGGATTTGAGAGTAAATAAATTTGTAGCATCTTACTAAATTAGTAATGTAGATCACTAGTTGTTAAATATTAGTGTAATGACCCAACCTTACAATTCTGTATTCTTAAGGGAGATTCTTTTTTTTAATTGACTGATATTTTTAGGGAATTTTTATAATTTGCAGGATGTTCTTGACATTGCACAAATTTGAAATTGATGCATAACATGTTGATATATTTGCAAATGAGTATAGCTTTCTGAACTTCGTGGTTTATAAGGGAGACCTTAAAGAAATCCCATTCATTCATTTCACATGCATTTATTGTTTCCTATGTGCCAGGATATACTATGCTTGGGGCTACAGGTACAAGGACTATAACAGCATCCTTGCTGTGGTCTAAATAAGTAAGAACACTGTTGAAAATGGCTATTTTCTAGGTTTCAGATAGAAGTTATTTTTTAAAGCCATTTAAAAATTATTAATTTGGTTTTTTAAAACTCACCTATAAATATTGGTGTAGCTCTTTGTTTTTTTTTTTTTTTTTTTTTTTGGTGAGGAAGACCAGCCCTGAGCTAACATCCGTTGCTAATCCTCCTCTTTTTGCTGAGGAAGACTGGCCCTGGGCTGACATCGTGCCCATCTTCCTCTACTTTATATGGGACGCCGCCACGGCATGGCTGACAGGCAGTGCGTCGGCGGGCGCCCGGGATCCGAACCAGCGAACCCCGGGCTGCCAAGCGCGGACTAAACCGCTGCGCCACCGGGCCGGCCCCCTGGTGTAGCTCTTTGAATTGTAAACTAGAAAAGCTTTGGTTTTTGTTTCTGTCCCAGTGTCCATTGACATTAATGCATCCTTTAGTGGATGTTTATTGTTTTGTGCATAGCACTGTGCCAGGTGCTCTTGGGGATAAGGAAGCCAAAGACTTTGACCTTACTTTTAAAGAACTTAAAATTTAGTTGGAGAAACAAGGAAACTCTTTTAAAAGATAGTTGGGACAACAGAGAAGTAAATTGAAGAGCTACACGAATGATATAGTTTAGAACACAGGTTCTTTAGGAGCTAAAAGATGATGACTGTAGCACAAGTGAGAAAAGAAAAAATAGATAAATTGTATTGCATCAAAATAAAAAACTTTTATTCTGCATACTATATCATCAAGAAAGCAAAAGGACAACCCACAGTATGGGAGAAAATACCCACAAGTCATATCTCATAAGGGACTTGTAACAGGAATATAAAAAGAACTTTTATAACTCAATAATAAATAAACAACACAATTTGAAAATGGACAAAAGATCTGAACAGATATTTCTCCAAAGAAGATATGTGTGTGTTCAATAAGCACCTGAAAGGATGCTCCACATCATTATTCATCAGGAAAATGCAAATCAAAACTACAATGAAATATCACTTCACACCCACAAAAATGGCTATAAAGCAAAAAGACAGATAATAAGTGTTGATGAGGATGTGGAGAAATTGGAACCCTCATACATGCTGGTGGGAATGTAAAATGGTTGAACCACTTTTTTCTTGTTGTTTTTGGTGAGAAAGATTGGCCCTGAGCTAACATCTGTGCCAGTCTTCCTCTACTTTGTATATGGGATGCCACCACAGCATGGCTTGATAAGTGGTGTGTAGGTCTGCACCTGGGATCGGCGAACCCCGGGCTGCTGAAGTGGAGCACACGAATTGAACCACTACACCACTGGGCCGGCCCCAAATCACTTTGGGAAACAGTTCAGCAGTTCCTCAGAATGTTAAGCATAGAGTTACCATATGATCTAGCAACTTTACTTGTACATATCTTATACCCAAGAGAAATTAAAACATATGTCCACACAAAAACTTGTATGGGAATGTTCGTAGCAGTATTATTCATAATAGCTCCAAAATGGAACCAACTCATGTCCATTAACTGATCAATAAGATGTGGCATATCTGTGCATTGAAATATTATTCAGCTGTAAAAAGAGATGAAGTTCTTTTTTTTTTTTTTGTGAGGAAGACCAGCCCTGAGCTAACATCCGTTGCTAATCTTTCTCTACTTTATATGGGACGCTGCCACAGCATGGCTGACAAGCGGTGCATCGGCAGGTGCCCAGGATCTGAACTGGCAAACCCCGGGCTGCCAAGCGCGGACTAAACCTCTGCGCCACCGGGCCGGCCCCCAGGATGAAGTTCTAATACATGCTACAACAGGCAAGAACCTTGAAAACATGTTAAGTGAAAGAAGCCAATTACAAAAGACAACATACTGTATGATTCCATTTTATTTGAAATGTCCAGAATAAGCAAATCTGTAGAGACAGAAAATAGATTAGTGATCACCTAAGAGCAGGGGTAGAAAGGAACGAATAGTGACTGCTAATGGGTATAGGGTTTCTTTGTGGAAGTTGAAAATGCCCTAAGATTAGATTATGGTGATGGTTGCACAACTCCGTGAATATACTAAAAAAATGCTGAATTATATAGTTTAAACAGGTGAATTGTATGGTATGTGAATTATATCTCAATAAAGCTGTTTCAAAAAGTGATGTCCTTGAAATAGAAATCTGTCACAAGGCCTTCAAGGGAGGAGGCAGGGCTGAGCTGGGCCTTAAATAATGGGGAAAGATCAAATTGAGACTAGAAGGCATTTTATGTATATTTGTATTTGTTTTGTATTTTTTCTTTTAAATGTAATATATGCTCACAATGAAAAAATTTGTAGAATATTAGTTGAAAAGTAAGAGATGCTCTTCCCACTCCTCATCTATAACTTCCCAGATATATCCTACAGCAGGTTTTTTTTGCATATATACGATACATGTGTGTGTACAAACATTCACGTGTATATACGTATATATTCACACATACAGACTTATCAAAACAGGATTGTGAGGAAGAGCCTGGGTTAAGTAAATCAGGGTAAAAAGTGAGAGGTAGGCATTGCAGTCAGATTATGAGGAGCTTAATGGGTTTACAATTTAGTTCAGTAGACAAAAGAGTAACAAAGTATGTTGTATTTTAGGGCAAGTTGTTCCGATAACTATGTGTAGATACTGTGGTAATTACCAGTATTGGAACACATTTTATATTCCTTAGGAGCAGCGTGGTTGGAAAGATGACAAGCACACATAAGGCAAAAAAAAAAAAAAAAAAGACAAGAGCTATAAGAGCTCTGAGGAGGAAGGAAGAGAATTTCTATCTGAAGTGCCCAGAGAGGATTTCATAGGACTGAATTTGGGGTATGATTTTGTTGAAAATAAATGGGTAGGTAATTAGAGACACAGGGACAGTAAAATGCAAGCTGTCTTTGAACACTATCAAGGAAATCCATATAGTTGAAATGCAGCATTTGTATAGGAAATAATGTCAAGGTAGGGCTAAGTGATAATACCTGGTATTTATTGAGCGGTGCCAGAATTCTAATCAAGGCTGTAGCAAAAATTGAGGTGTGTGTATATTTCTTCATTTGTCTTTAATTTTGACTAGTTCTCCAAGGGTTTAATCTTATTCTCTGTATCCTCAGAGCCTAGCCAAGTGCCTGGCACATAGCAGGTGGGTTAGTTATTAAGTAGATGATTTCTAAAGTCCTTTTTTAGTTCTGATATATGAGGATTCTTCTCTTCATAGAACTCAACATAAAGTTTGGATCAAATCACCTTCCCAGCAGCTGTTCAGAAGACAGCTTCATTTCAATACTGCACTATAATTCATGCTTTCCCATTTTTACAAACTCCCTCCATCTTCAGGAACTCTCTTATAAACTACTTTATTCCCATCCCATCACATCCTGTCCTGACCTTGGCCCACTTAGGCCTATTTTCCTTTCTTGCCTTCAGTGGAAATTGCTTGAGAAATTTGTTTTCAAGTTCAAAAACACCCTCTGGCCCTCTTATTTACTCTCCCACACACAAGTTCATGGTCCTTGTATACCTGATAGAACTGTGCAGTTCTTTTGTCTCATTTTACACTAAGACCTAAGCTTTAAACACCCTGCTATATTTTTTGTTGTCTCTCTCTTTGTCTTAGCTCCTTTCACTAGGTTGTGTGTTCTGGGAACTGAGCCAAAACACAGATGTCAAGGAAAGAATCCCCAGTATCTGATGACTGGCTGGATATAAGGAATGAAGCAACTCAAGATATCACAAAAGATCCGAGCCCAGATAATGTTAAAGCACCAAGAGAGTGTGAAAACAATGACAGAGAAGCCAAGAAGTTTCTGAGAAGTAAAGTGTCATAGCTGAGGTGTTAATATTCAGTGCTCTTAAGAAGCATTCAAGTTCTCTTTGTTAAACTGTTCAAAAGATATTTTCTGAACACAGAATTTTTTTCACAAGTGATGTGAATGGTTCCATTCATTGAGGGCCTACTGTATGCCAGTCACTGATTAAAGTGCTTTAAAATGTATTATGTAAGCCCCATAGTAACCCTGTGAGTTTTTGTAGGCAAGAAACTGAGGCACAGGTGTTCACATTGGAAGTAAGGGGTAAAGCCAGAATTTGAGTGCAGGCCTCTCCCATACTTTTCTAAGCCCATACTTTTTTTTACGTCAGGTTTATTGAAGTATAACTTACATATAGTAAAAGCCACCCTTTTTAAAGTATATAGTTCGGTGAGTTTGGACAAATGCAGACAGTAGCATAACCACCACTACAATCAAGATATAGGATATTTCCATCACCCACAAAGTTCTCTCAAGTCTTACAAGTCAGTCCCTTCCCTCGCCCCCAGCCTTTGGTAACCACTAATTTGTTTTTTGTCATTATAATTTGGCTTTCCCAGAATGTCACATAAATGGAATCATACATTATGTAGCTTTTGTGTCTGGCTTCTTAGAATAATGCTTTTTATTTTATCTATGTTGTTGCATGTGTGAATAGTTCATTCCTTTCTATTGCTGAGGGTATTCCATTGTTTGGATATATTACAATTTGTTCATCCATTCCCTGGTTGATGGACATTAGGTTGTTTCCAGCTTCCAGCTGTTACCAATAAAATTGCTATAAACGTTTGTATACAGGTCTTTGTTTGAAGATATGTTTTCATCTCTCTTGGTTTACCCTGTAGAAGTGGGGTTGCTAGGTTGTATGGTAAGTGTACATTTAACCTTATGAGCTACCGGACTATTTTTCAAAGTGATCATACCATTTCATAGTCCTACCAACAACATATAAGAGTGTAGTTGCTCTGCATCCTCATGAACACTTAGTATTGTCAGTCTTTTTTATTTTAGACATTATTTTAGACATTGTAGTAGATGTGTGGTAGTATCCCTAAGTGTTTCTTTTTTTTCATTGTGGTTTTAATTTGCATTTTCTTGATGTTTATGGATGTTGAGTATCTTTGTGTTCATTTGCCATCTGAATATCTTCTTTGGTAAAGTGTCTATTCAAATCTTTTGCCTATTTTCAGTGTTTTTTTTTTTTTGTCTTATTATTGAGATGTAAGAGTTCTTTATATGTCAGGATACAAGCCTTTATCAGATATGTGTTTTGCAAATGTTTTATTTTCTTAACTGCTTTACAAAGGGCAGAAGTTTTTAATTTTGATGAAGTCCAGTTTATCCATTTTTTCTGTTATAGTCTGTGCTGTTTTTTTCCTAATAAGGAAATCTTTGCCTGACCCAAGGTCACCGAGATTTTCTTCTGTGTTTTCTTCTTGAAGTTTTATAGTTTGAGTTCTTATTTTTAAATATATGCTCCATTTTAGGTTAATTTTTGAACATGGTGTGAGATAAGGTTGAGGTTTACTTTTCTGCATACAGATGTACCCCATTGTTCAGCACCCAGAGCCTGTGGTCTTAACCATTATACCACCCTGCCTCTCAATCTTCTCTCATTGTTAAGTATGTGGTTTTTACAAGTCTTCCAAGTCTCCTGCTTAGCATGTAATCTCATAAGGATTAGAGAGAATGTATAGCAGCACCTAGTACAGTGTCTGCAGTATAGTAGGCAATCAATCAATGATAGCTTTAACTGTTATTATTGGTAAAATTTCTTTTTTCAAATCTCACTCTTTCAGCTAACATATTACACCTATTACATGTGCTGGGGATACATTCGTGAACAAAGTAAACAAAGTTCCTAGTTATATGGTGATTACATGCTACTCATTAATGTACAAATCACAAGATAAGAGTATTATAATTTTATTAGATGACATTAAAGTTGAGGATGCATTTTGGTATAGCTGTGAAAGCTTATAATTGATATCTAAGCACTCTAATAATGTGTTAGTTTAAAAATTAGGTTCTAAAAATATCTTAGAAGAGGAATTGATTAGCCTTGGAATCATAGAGGCAGGCACTGGAAGAGTATCCCCAGCGTCATCCAAGAGGAGAATACTATGAGCCAGGTCACACACGTTCCTAGGAGATGAGACAACCAGCTGTCCCTGGAAGCAGGCCACTGAGATCTTTTGTCACACTTCACTTGTTCAGAGTCCTCTGCATGAGCAAACTTTGAATCAAAGTATAGCTTTCCACGTAAATTTGCCTGTAGGCTCAGAATGTGCTGAGGACTCACCATGATTTTTTAGCCCACTCAGTAGTTCTGATTTTTTTATATATATAAATTAAATAGTTAGCCTTTTAAAGATTAAGTTCTTAAAATGTGGTACTTTGCATAATATGGCTCTAAGTACCCAGTGAATGAATGACTTTTGTGGGAGGTGTTGAGGGCAGGGCATGGGCTTTGGAGTCAGAAGTGGAGCTTAATCCCTGCTTTTCTTTACTAGCTATGAGGAGTTGGGCAAGTTACTTAATGTTTCTGATCCTCAGTTTCTCTGTGCCCTCTTTATAGCATTGTTAGCATTAAATGAGATTACTTTTACTAAGTGCTTAGCCCTGGGACATCTTATTTTTCTTCATTCATCTGCAGTGTAAACTATAGTGAATTTTATTTATGTTGAATGTTTATTTTCAGAATCGTCTAAAAGAAATTGAACAAAATCTCTCTAAAATAATGAGACTTGACAATGAAATTAAAGCCCTGGATAGCAGGAAGAAGCAAATGGAGAAAGATAATAGTGAACTGGAACAGAAAATGGAAAAGGTTTGTTGTGGTAGAATTTTGTTCAACTTCAGAATTTTGAAGTCATTGTAATAAATCTCATTTGAATCCATTTTGCTCCTCATATTTTGAAAAAAACATACAAATATTGATGTTTGTGTTACTTCCATGTATATGTTAAAATGAAGGATATTGAATAAGTTTTAGTTCATATTTTGTACCTCAGAGTGATACCTTCTGACACTTGTTTACTAAGCCTCTTTATCTTTGTTCTACACAGGTTTTTCAAGGGACTGATGAGCAACTAAATGATTTATATCACAATCACCAGAGAACAGTAAGGGAGAAAGAAAGGAGATTGGTAGACTGTCAGCGTGAAGTGGAAAAATTAAATAAAGAATCTAGGCTTCTCAATCAAGAAAAATCAGAACTACTTGTTGAACAGGGTAGGACAAAGTGTTTATTGTCTTTTTTCCTATTATAACAGTGTGTGTTTTCTGCATGAATGGTGGATCTCCAGGGAATAATGCTGAATGAAAACAGCCAATCTCAAAAGATTGTATACAGTATGTTTCCGTTTATTTAACAGTTTTGAAATGCCAAAATTTTAGAAATAGAAACCAACAGATGAATGGTTGCCAGGGTTACTGAGTAAGAGGAGGGGCAGAAGGAAGGTTAATGTGGTTATGGTTATAAAAGCAACAAGAGGGATTCTTGTGTGTTGGAACTGTTCAGTATCTTGACTGTCATGGTGGATATATGCACCTACATAGTTGATAAAATTATATAGAACCTAATACACACACATGCATGCAAGCATACACACACATGGGTACAAGTAAAACTGGGGAAATCTGAGTAAGATTGATGGATTATATCAATGTCAATATCCTGGTTATGCTATTACACTATAGTTTTGCAAAATGTTACTAAAAGAAAATACTGTTTTTCTATTCACAACTATTCTGACACCAGATGTGTGGGTTTTTTCACACGAAGCAGTTCTCCAGTTCTCAGTGGACACTGACTGGGTGTCCTATAATTTAATTCTGTTCCGACACTAACTGTCCAGAGTTCATCAGACCTCACAGATTAAGGGCTCAGTCCCTTGAGACTGCCCCCTACTTCAGATGCCAATCACAAGTCCTAGGTTATCTGTCATCTGTACTTCTGACCAACTGGCTATAAATTAAGGGATTCCCACAACCCCTTCCTCAGGTTCAATAGAACTCAGAGAAACACTTACTGTAACTAGTTTATTATAAAGGATAAAGCTCAGGAACAGCCAAATGGAAGAGATCCTTAGGGCAAGGTATGGGGAAGGGATGTTGAGCTTCCGTGCCCTCTCTTTGTGATTTGTTCACCAACCGAAAGTTCTCTGAATGCCATCATTTAGGGGTTTTATGGAAGTTCCATTATATAGGCATGATTGATTAAATCATTGGCCATTGGTAGACTGAACTCAATCTTCAGCCCCTCGCCAGAGTTGGGGAGGGGAGGTATAGAAAGTTTCTACTCTCAATTCACGTAGTTCGTTCCTCTGACAATCAGTTCCAGTCCTCCAAGAGTCACCTCATTAGAATAAACTCAGATATGGTTGAAAGGGACTTATAATGAATAACAAAAGACACTCCTCTCACCCTGTCACTCAGAAATTCCAAGAGTTTTAGGAACTCTTTGCCAGGAACTGAAGACAAAGACCAAATATGTATTTCTTATTGTATCACAAATACCACAGTTATCATTAGAGGAAACTGGGCAAAGGATGTAAGAGATCTTGCAGTATTATTTTTTACAACTGCATGTGAATGTTCAATTATCTCAATTTTTTAAAAATCAGCTGAAAAAAAGAGTTCTTATGGTTGTGTGTGTGAGGAAGATTTAGCCCTTAGCTAACATCCGTTGCCAATCCCCCTCTTTTTTTGCTGAGGAAGACTGGCCCTGAGCTAACATCTGTGCCCATTTTTCTCTACTTTATGTGGGACGCCTGCCACAGCATGGCTTGATAAGCAGTGTGTAGGTCTGCACCAAGGATCCGAACCTGCGAACCCCGGGCCACTGCAGTGGAGTGCACGAACTTAACCACTGTGTCGCTGGGCCGGCCCCTAGAATTCTTATGGTTGTGTTTTTTAAAGGTCGTCTACAGCTACAAGCAGATCGCCATCAAGAACATATCCGAGCTAGAGATTCGTTAATTCAATCTTTGGCAACACAGCTAGAATTAGATGGCTTTGGGCGTGGACCATTCAATGAAAGACAGATTAAAAATTTTCACAGACTTGTGAGAGAGAGGCAAGAAAGGGAAGCAGAAACTGCCAACCAACTGATGGTAAATATTTTCTTTTGTTTGTGTCAGATTCTCTAGTTGAATTGTTTTAGTTTTTGAATGGACCTTATTTTGTCATATTTTTGGAATAGCGTTAGGATAGAATCTGCTACAAGGTGGGAAAAACCTTTACGGAGGCAAACTTTAAAGTTTATAAGGATAAAAATATGAAGAAAACACAGACATACGTTTTTTATTTAAGTAAAATTTCTTTTTAAACCTAATCATAAAAAGTTTCCTCGAAGTTAATAATGGTTATTTCTGGATGACGGTCATTACATTTTTTTATACTTTTCTGTATTTTCCTCAGTGTGCATGTACTTTTGCAATGAAGAAACTTTCCTACTGAATGTCTAATGAAAAAATTGTTAATGCTCATTCTTGTATGCATTTAGAATGACTTTGCAGAAAAAGAGACTCTGAAACAAAAACAGATAGATGAGATAAGGGATAAGAAAATTGGACTGGGAAGAATAATTGAACTAAAATCAGAAATCCTGAGTAAGAAGCAGAATGAGCTGAAAAATGTGAAGTACGAATTACAGCAGTTGGAAGGATCTTCAGACAGGATTCTTGAACTGGACCAGGAGCTCACAAAAGCTGTAAGATATTGTTTGAGTAATCTAATAATTTTCAGGTGTAAGACATTTAAAATCTTGCATTCTAAAGTATTTTATCTGTTGCTAATCCTAAGATTATGGCATTTTAATAAAAATGTTAATGTCTATCAATCTCATGTAAAATGAATTCATCTGAATATCTTAATCACCCAACTCTTTGGTTCTGGAACCTGGTGGATTGAAAATTAGAATTACCGAAGAAGCTTTTAAAAAATACTTACACTTAGATCTTACCTCAGACCTTCCAAATCAAAATCTCCAAGAGTAGGGCATGGAAATGTGTGTTCAAAACAAAACTAGGTGATTCTTATGAGTACCCTTGGTTAAGAACCACTTACCTAAGTTTAACAAAATCAAGTATTTTCCCTCTAGGTTCCACACACTGCAGATTTTATATGATTATTGCCATATTATCACTTTTTTTGTGGTAGAAACTTTCTTAGCCCATCGCTTCTTTTCAAGAATTTCCAAATTGTCTTCCTTGTTTCTAATCTGTCCCCTTCTTTCAAATCCCCACCACCAAAGTAAGCATCCCAAAGCTTGGCAAATCCCCCTCAAGTCCCATCTTGATAATTTTAAGTAAACATTTCTTTTTGCTCTCTAACTCACCATCTAGGGTATATTTTCCTCAGTTTAGCACTTTGTCACAATATTGCCTTGTTATGATGGGGAGGCACTGGTCAGGGACCACATCACACTATTTTTATAGGTTCTACATGCTAGGCATTGTAGCGAGTTACATGGGTACTTGATAAATAATTATTGACTAAAGAGTCACTAAAGTGTATACTTACACAAATTTCTCTTAATTTTGCACTACTGCTCATTTTTCCCTCCTTTTTGGCCCTTCTAGATTTATTTACTAATTCTCTTACATTATAACATAATGAGGTAATTTCATAAGATTTTCTTTAAAAATCTTATTCCTTATGTTTTTTTCTCCTGTTGGTTGAAAGGAAAGAGTAATATTTTGACCATTCTGGGGAATAGTTGATTTCTAATACACTTTGTCATGACACACAATATATAAACCTGTGCATTTGTTTGAATTATTGATAAGGAACGTGAGCTAAGCAAGGCTGAGAAAAACAGCAATGTAGAAACTCTAAAAACAGAAGTGATAAGCCTTCAAAATGAGAAAGCAGACCTAGACAGGACCCTGCGTAAATTGGACCAGGAGATGGAGCAGTTAAACCATCATACAACAACACGCACCCAGATGGAGATGCTGACCAAAGACAAAGTATGGCCTTTCTTTTTGTTCTAATTATACTTTCTGGTATTTAAAATAGTTTATCTTACATTCGTAATTGATACACTATGAAGTATTTAGTTGGTGTTGGCTTTATATTTTAGGGGTTAAATGAGCTTAATCCTCTACAAAATAGATTTTCAAGTTTAAAAACTATTTTCTAATTACAAAAAATTAATAATACAGAAGTATATACACACATATGCACATTGCTGTTGATTTTTATCCTATATCATGCAGAAGTTGTAATTTTTATATCATCAGACTTGTTAGTCTTTTCTCTTATGGATTAGAAAGGCCATCCTCACTCTCTTAAGACTAAGAAATTTTTTCTTCTTGTGTTTTTGTAGTTTCAGTTTTTAAGCCTAGAACTTTAGTCAGTCTAGAATTTATTTTTGTTCTTGATATAATGTGGAGATATTGAGCTTTATTTTTAAAAGATTTTTTTTTCCTCTAGGCTGACAAAGATGAACAAATCAGAAAAATAAAATCTAGGCACAGTGATGAATTAACTTCATTGTTAGGGTATTTTCCCAACAAAAAACAGCTTGAAGACTGGCTTCATAGTAAAGCAAAAGAAATTAATCAGACCAGAGACAGACTTGCCAAATTGAAGTAAGTAGTTGCAACATTTGGAGATATAGTAGAAATCTCTTACTTCATGCTTTCATTTTTAATTGTTTTAAAATCATTCATCTTCATGAAATGGTATGTCTTGTTAATTGACTTTGGTTCTCCTATATTTTATGAGTTAAGGAAAATGGTAACAGTTAGTGATTTGGGCCTCCTGTTCCTTGAAAGTTTGCAGAACTAAGTGAGAGAATAAGGAAAATGGTAACAGTTAGTGATTTGGGCCTCTTGTTCCTTGAAAGTTTGTGGAACTAAGTGAGAGAATTAAAATTCTCCGTTATAAAAAGTGAAAGCTGAAACTATAAAACTCCTAGAAGAAAACATAGGGTAATAGCTTCCTTGCATTGAAATTGGCAATAATTTCTCAGATATGACACCAAAAGCACAGGCAACAAAAGCAAAAATAGACAAATGGGGCTACATCAAACTTAAAAACTTCTACAAAGCAAAGGAAACAATCAATAGAGGGAAAAGGCAGCCCACAGAATGGGAAAAAATATTATGCAAACCATATATCTGATAAGAGGTTAATATCCAGAATATATAAAGAACTCTTATAACTCAACAACAAAAAAACAATCAGATTGAAAAATGGGTAAGGGCTTGAATAGACAATTCTCCAAAGAAGATATACAAATGGCCAATGAGCATGTAAAAAGATGCTCAACATCACTAATCATCAGAGAAATGCAAATCAACCCCAATGATATATCACTTCACACCAGTTAGGGTGGCCACTATCAAAATAACAGAAAATAATAAAGTGTTAGCGAGGATGTTTAGGAATTGGAAACCTTGTGCACTGTTAGTGAGAATGAAAAATGCTGCAGCTGCTACAACTTGGATGAACCTTGAAGATATGCTAAATGAAATAAGCTAGTCACAAAAAGACACCTACTTCATGAGTCCTCTTATATGAGTTATCCAAAGTAGTCAAACTCTTAGAAACAGAAAGTAGAATGGTGGATACCATGAGCTGGGGAAGGGGAGAAAGGGGAGTTGTTCAATGGGTAAAGAGTTTCCATTCTATAAGATGAAAAAGTTTTAGAGATCTGTTGCACAACAATGTACATATAGTTAACACACTGTACATTGAAAAATGGTTAAGACGGTAAATTTTGTTACGCGTTTTTTACTACAACAAAAAAAAGTGATCACTTTTTTCACATGTCACCTTGAGTGGTGGTTGGATAAGAGGGTCAAAAATTCCACACAGATTTTTGAGAAAAATAGTGGATTTGGCTTTGGCATTGTTAAATTTATGTTTCTTGTGGAAATGTCTGTTAGGAAATAAAATATTGGAGTTTGAAGTTCAGAAAATTGGAAGTTGTTGCTTAGTATCTGATAATTGGAGTCATTAGCGTAGGACATGTCACCTTGAAGGAGTTATGCAAAGATAATAGAAAGGGTTATAGTCAGACTCCTGGAAAACACTAGCGTTTAAACTGTTGGCAGGCAGAAGAGGAGCAAGTGAGGGAAACTGGGACATGCCCAGGGAGCCAGGGTGAGAGCCAGACAGGAGTGGTGTCTAGGTTGCCTTAAGAAAGTATTCCTTCAAAGAGGATGTGTTTGGTGCTGCTAAGATAGTGACCTTGATGAGCAGTGCTCAGTGGCTAGGATGGTGAAAACATCATCTACATCACCTATGTTTTTCCAGATTTTTACTGTGACTCACAATGGGAAGTATCAAGATGAAGAATGTGTGTGCTCACACACTTATCTGAAACACATTTCTCAAAATCATACATTCCCTAACTCTGCACAGTCTAATCTATTCTATTGTTTCATTTTTAAAAATAATATGCTGAATGTAATGCATTAAATTGATTACATGACTTGCCTAGTGCATCATAACCTGCAAGTTGAAAAACCTTGATCTGTGTGCACATGGCTAGGATGATATTTAAGAGTTGGAGTGGAGATAAATTGTACTAGTGAGCAAAGTCTTTGATGAATATGAGGGAACGAATGATTAGGACTTAAGTAGACAACAGCAACAAGGAGGGGACAAAGAAGTTTTTACAGGAGGGAAGGGTAGTAATATTGTGAAAGAGAGTCCAAAGGGAATTAGGAGAATGTTCTCCTTTTCTCTTGTCTCCCTCCAGTAGATCCAGCAAGCATATTCTCCTTGCTGAGGCTCTTAACCCAAGATCTAAGACCATGAACCCCCAGAAACCAGGCAGAATTTTGCCCATACACATTTTTCTGGGAGCAGGCCCATGACCAGGGTTCACAGGTAAGTCAGTGTCCTAGGGGGAGAGTTCAGGCAGAAGTGGACTATAACCATGACTTCTAAAAATAAGTACTTGGTCATAGCAAATCTTTTTTTTTTTTTTTTTTTTGGTGGGGAAGACCAGCCCTGAGCTAACATCCATTGCCAATCCTCCCCTTTTTGCCAAGGAAGACTGGCCCTGGGCCAACATCGTGCTCATCTTCCTCTACTTTACATGGGATGCCGCCACGGCATGGCCGACAGGCAGTGCGTCGGCGGGCGCCCGGGATCCAAACTCGCGAACCCCGGGCTGCCAAGCGCGGACTAAACCGCTGCGCCACCGGGCCGGCCCCCATAGCAAATCTTTGTAATATTTGTTGGCAGAATTTGTCTTGTATCTACCTACTCAAACTTTTCAAACTCATTTCTCATGTTTTAAAATTGTAATCCATATTTGTTCTTCTTTTAGCAAGGAACTAGCTTCAGCTGAGCAAAATAAAAATCATATAACTAATGAGCTAAAAAGGAAGGAAGAACAGTTGTCCAGTTATGAAAACAAGCTGTTTGATGTTTGTGGTAGCCAGGATTTTGAAAGTGATTTAGACAGGCTTAAAGAAGAAATTGAAAAATCCTCAAAACAACGAGGTAAGGTACCTACTTTATATAGGGCTCTTTGACACTTTTAATTTTTCATTTGCAGATAACTAAAAAGGATGGGAGATTTTAAAACTTGGTTCTGGGGCCAGGTGGCTTAAGTTTCAGTCCTGATTCTACAACTGACTTACTGTGTAACTTTGGACAAATTATTGAAAACTTGCTATACTTCAGATTTATCATCTGAGGACATAATTATCTACCACCTAGGATGTCAGGGAGGAGTAAATGATATTATAGGTATAAAGCTCTTAGAACAGTTTCTAGCACATAATAACTTCTAAAATATTGTTACACTTTTTTGTGTGTTACCAGAAAATAATTTATACAAATCTGAATGTAATGTGCCCTTTGGAAGACATAAATATCAGAGAATTTTTATTTCTTTCATAATGTGTTTATTAAGCAAGGAGAATAACCCTGTATTTACAGAGGAGGATATAACCATATTGACAAAACTGTATTTTATATTCTTCTCACTGGGAATATAATTGTTTTCTTAAAATAGCCATGCTGGCTGGAGCCACAGCAGTTTACTCCCAATTCATTACTCAGCTAACGGATGAAAACCAGTCGTGTTGCCCCGTCTGTCAGAGAGTTTTTCAGACAGAAGCTGAATTACAAGAAGTCATCAGTGATTTGCAATCTAAGCTGCGGCTTGCTCCAGATAAGCTCAAGTCAACAGAATCAGAGCTAAAGAAAAAAGAACAGCGGCGAGATGAAATGCTGGGACTTGTGCCCCTGAGGTGAGAATAGGGATTTACCATTACTGTACATGTAACAGTAACACTAAACGGCACCCATCCAATGCCTGGCATGTGGTCGGTACTCAGTAAGCATGTGTTGAATGAATAAAAGTTGAAGTCAGGATTCTGAGCCAGTATGCCCCATCTCATGTTATTTATATGATAAGAAGAAACAATTATTTTGTTTAAAGGTAAGCTTGCTTCTTAAACTCGTCATAGGGCAGATATAATCTTTACTTTTTTTGTTTGTGTGTCTGTTTATGTAATTCCTGAGACTTGGTTTGAGGGCAGGAATTTTGACAGATTTCAAACTCTTTGCTGATGTGTCACTTTCTAAACCCAGCAAAAGAATTAACTAAAAAGCTCTCCCAAGAGACAAATTTTAAACTATTATTTTTATGTCTTGCCCACTTTCAAAAAGAATGAATCATAGAATCATATTGTTTATTCTTCCCTCGCTTGTACAAGAAATTCAGGTGATGGTCTGTGTATAAATAAAATCAAATCAGAAAGTATGTAATGATTGCCTTGGTGTCTCCTAGAACATAGAGCACAAAGCTGGTCACAGAGCCCAATAAGACATGACCCTCAAGGAGCTGATGGTTTAAGTCTAAGTAAGAAGATAAGCTCTCAGAATTAGACATTTAGAAAGTTAGGCTTAATAAAGTACTTAATTGGTTCCAACAAATGCATTAGTTAAGAGAGAAGCCAGTGGAATACAGGAAGAGAATAGAATTTTGAGAACAAGGTAGGAGTGGGAATGTAAAGCATGGGGAAGTGGATTCCACTCAGTTAAGAGAAGGAAAGGGGAGAGGGAAATTAGAACAGTGTGTATAAAGGGAAGGAGAGTGTGACTTAAACTGCAATAGAAACATTATCTGGAGTTTGGGGAATTATAGGGATTGATTCCTGTAAGTTGGGAAGATAGGGCTTAGTTACAACTCTCTGATAGGTGATGAGGAGGCATTCGGTGGGATTTAATGAAAGATGTGTTTCAGGAAAATTAATCTATTGTTAATATATTAAATGGATGAGAGTGAGAAAACTCTGGAAGCAGAAAGTCCAGGAGGGTATGTTGTCCTGGAAAACCAAAGAGGAGTTTCAGGAAAAGAAGAAGGAAAGGTCTAAGAAGATGTGCTTTGTGATAGCCAGCCTCCAAGATGGTCCCCAATGATCTTTGCCTCCTGGTATTCATATTCTTCTTGTATAATCTCCCCTCATGATCCAGGATTGGTCTGTGTAACCCATAAAATACAACAGAAGTGATGGCATGTCCCTTCCAGGATTAGGTTATATAAGGCACTACAGCTTCCTGCTCTCCTTTTCTCTCTCTTGGATCTGGGGGAAGCCAGCTGTCATGTTGTGAGCAGCCCTGTGGAGGGACCCACTTGGCGAAGACCTGAGGCCTTCAAACACCATTTGAGTGAATGTACCATTTGGAAGTAGACTCCCCAGGAGTCAGGCCTTGAGAGGACTTCAGCTCTGGCTGACAGCTTGACTGCTACTTCAGTGAGACGCCAAGTCAGAAGTACCCAGAGAGTTGCTCCTGATCTGTGAGAAATAAATGCTATTGTTTTAAGCTGCTGGGTTTTGAAATATTTTGCTATGCAACAATAGATAACTAATATAATCATCAAGGGGTGAAAACCAGATTATTGGGGGCTACAGAGAATGTGATGAGGAGACAAAAATCAGTAGTTTGAGAATGAAAATGAAGGAGAGTAATAAGGCAGTATCTTGAAAAGAAAACAATCAAGTGAAAAATAAAATTTAAACTTAGTAGAAAGTACATGTGGAGGAAATGTGAGCTTAGTTCAGGGTCATACTGATATATTATAAAATAACAGAAATCAACATTGTATTTTATTTTAGGACCCTGGCCATTATAGCTCCCCTTCTCAGAGTAAGGTCCATATCTTATTCATTGTTGTACTTCCATAATTCCTTGTGTATTGTAACTTTGGTAACTATTTGCTGAATGAACGAGAATAGTATTATCTGTTCCAGTTATTTATTGCTCCTCAAAACTTAGTGCCTCACAACAACGATTTGTGATGATTTTTCATAATTGGGCTTAGCTAGTTGATTCTCACTTGGGGTCTTCCATGCAGTTGCAGTCAGATGCTGGCTGCAGTCCTCTCAAGGCTCTACTGGGCTGGACAGTCAAGATGGCTCACTCCCATGGCTGGTAGTGATGCTGACTGTGGCTGGGAGCTCAGTTGGGTCTGTCAAACAGAATACCTTTACAAGGCCTCCACATGTGTCTTGGGCTTTTGGCAGCATAATGGCTGGATTACCAAAGGAAGTATCCTAAGATCAAGTATTCCAAGAGACAGGAAGTAGAACCTGCAAGTTTCTTAAGGCCTGTGCCCAGAAACTGGCACAATGTTACCTCTGCTTTTTTCTATTGGTCAGAGTAGTCACAGAGTCTGCCAAGATTCAATGAGAGGACACAGACTCCACCTCTCGATGGGAGGAATGTCAAAGTATTTGAGGCCAACTTTAATCCACGTAGTATACCAACATTTAGAGTGGCACCCATGTGCCATTTTGGGCACCAAACATAAAGTAAGATAACCTAAAGCTAGAAAAGTAAATATATAGTCTGGCACGTGATTATCAGACTATGGAGAAAAATACAGCAGGGTAAGGGAATAGAGAGTACCTGAGGGGCTGTGGGAGGGGAGTTGCTAATGAAGGTGGCATTTGAGCGGAGACCTGAGAGAAGTGCAGTTGTCCGGGTGAAGAGCATTCCAGGCAGTACAAAATCTCTGAAGCGTGTTTGACCTAAAGGCCAAAGGAAAAAGTGGTTAAAGATGAGCTCAGAGAGGTAGTAAGGAGCCAGATCTTAATTATCCTCTTTAAGAGAAATAATATTTTCATTTAAAGCCCCACATTCACTAACGCTTAATATAAGACCACCATCGTAAATGAAATCTTAGATGAAAATATACCTGTTTATCATTTTGCTTAGTACCGACTCAGGTTCAGTTATTACAATACTCAATTTAAATAAAAACTCAGTATTTTTCCCCATTTCTCCCAAAGGTTTTTTTTCAGTACCATATCTGTGTTGGTCCCTTTTACATAAAATCCCCTTAGAAAAGAAATGCTGTCACAAAAATAGTTGAATTGAGTTTCTGAAGATTTTAAAAAACAAAACAGAGAACCTTAATAGATCTCAGTAGCCCGTTCTCTTGGGAAATATCTTTACTTTTTCTTAGAATACTTATTTTAGCATCTTAGGTAATCGTCAAAAAAGAAGGCACCAAAACCTGGACTACGTCGGTAAGGGTTTTTTTCTGTGCGTGTGAAAAAATAAAATTAAATGGATTATAGTTCTCCACAGAGATGTCCCCAGTGAAGTGAATACTTGACTATCATTAGGCTATAATAGCTGTGTCACTTTTTAGGTACTGGGCATGTAATTTAAGATCAACTTCTGGTCTGTGACTACAACATTTCAGGAAGTAATGTGAGCATGGAATTACTTGTAATCTGCATACCTCTGTATTTACTCAGGGAATTTTTTCATTTCTGTGGTATAAAATAGTATAGGTCTTCTGTTGCCACACATCGGTTCAGGTTGGCATTTCCTGGTTATAGTGTGGACTTTTAAAAAAATGATTAATAGCAGTATGCAGTAACTCAGCTAGTAACTCAGCTAACCCTTGAGTTTCTAGTTTTTCCTTCAGTTTATTACAAGACTCACATTAGAAACCAATTTAATTTATTATACTAATTTAACTAAGAATTTGGAATTTTTCCAAAATAAGCTTGATAGCTTTTTTTTTTTAAAGATTAAATGAAGGTTTACTCTTTCAGAGGCATCAACAGAAATAGGTGTGGGGCCAGAAACCTGTAAGAGGGGTGATACTCATTAGCTAGAGCAGCAGCAGTAAACTGGGTTAACAACTTTTGTACCATAAACTCATGTAGCATTTGTCTGAGTGGTTTCCTTCCTTTCTTCCATCATTTTTTTAACTTTTTATTTTGAAGTAATTTTAGGCTTACAGGAAAATTACAAAAATAATACAGAGAATTCACATATACCCTTCACCCAGCTTCTGATGTTAACAATTTATATAAACAATACGGTTATCAAAAACAAGAATTAACGTTGGTATAATGCTATTAACTACAAACCATATACGAATTTCAGCAGTCTTTCCGTTAACGTCCTTTTTCTGTTTCAGGAACCAACCCAGGATCCCACATTACATATAGTTGTTATTTCTCCTTAGGCTTCTGCAGTCTGTAGCAGTTCTTTAGTCTTTCTTTGTCTTTCATGATCTTGACACTTTTGATGAGTAAGGTCAGTTAATTTTTATAGACTCAGTCTGGCAAACAGTTGTTGCGAGCAAGATCTACCAATGAATACTAAAATCACTGGGCAGAAGTCTGAGGAGAAACAGGATATATACATAGTCTCAATGTATCTCTCCTAAAATATTTATTAATTACAAAGAGGAAAAAAAGTAACTTTACAATGGATAAATCTGGCTGACACCATCTTAACCAAGGGAATAAAGTTAACGTCTCCAGTAATAAGACATACTGACATCATGTACCCACTGGTATGATGCCCTGAGAAGGATGTAACATCGCTTCTATGACATTCTTGCCAAAAATACATAACCTCAGTCTCATTATGAGAAAACATTAGATAGCTTATTTTTAATTGTGTTTTCTGTTAAGGCAAAGCATAATTGATTTGAAGGAGAAGGAAATACCAGAATTAAGAAACAAACTGCAGAATGTCAATAGAGACATACAGCGCCTCAAGAATGACATCGAAGAACAGGAAACACTCTTGGCTGTAATAATGCCTGAAGAAGAAAGTGCTAAAGTGTGTCTGACAGATGTTTCAATTATGGAGAGATTCCAGGTAAGTTTATTGTAGTTGAAGGCATAATAAAACTTGTGTCATGGTGGTTTGAATGTGAAGTGTGAGAGAGTTAAAAAAACAGTAGCTAGTGTTCAGGTACAGGTTGTGTTTAGAGTTCCACATCCTGAATTTCTGGTAGTCTCAGGGAGTAACTGCTTATTTGTGTTCTTGGGTTTAGATTTTTTTATTCATAAATTATGAGAATTAAGAAGTAGTTTTGTTTTTTCAGTCTGCTTTTTGTTTACATCATTTAAATTATTAAAAATTATTTTCATTTTTATTTTATTAAACTTTGTTAAAATTATATCTGAAAGCAGTTACAAACTTAGATTTAAAAAGTAATTAATAGCAATTTTTAAACATTTTGAATAATGATAATGCAGTAACTTTCTTAAAGGAAATAACTTTATTCTATTCTTAAGATGGCACTTAAAGATGTTGAAAGAAAAATTGCACAACAAGCAGCTAAGCTACAAGGACTAGACTTGGATAGAACTGTTCAACAGGTAAACCAGGAAAAGCAAGAAAAACAACACAAATTAGATACAGGTAATATAGTCTGTTTCCTCATGTACCCATAAAGACTTCAACATTCCCAGCATATGCTTTTTACTGTAAATTTTATACCTATTCTGTGGACAAGGAACTGTTTTTCTTCCTTCCAGTCCATAGTATATTCACTCTGTTTTCTCAAAAGCATCACTTCTCCTCTGTTTCCTTGCTTTGCACAATAGATATTGAATAATGGGAGATTTTGAATGATGGGTATCAGATGAGCTGTACTCTTTCTCAATTATACCTGCCTTGTGAGCCTTACCTGTGGGTGGCCGGGAGGGAGCAGCATGCAGGTTTGAGGGCTTGTGGGGTTTTTGTGGCACTTTTGTTATAGTGGATGGGACTTACATACACTCAGCCTTTGTGAATTCCATAGACCTATAAAACTGGAAGAATGCTGCTCATAGTATTTTCTGTACCCTTACATTCATTAATCACTGTGTTAATACGTTTTTGTGCAGTTTCCAGTAAAATTGAATTGAATCGTAAGCTTATACAGGACCAACAGGAACAGATTCAGCACCTAAAAAGTACAACAAATGAACTTAAATCAGAGAAACTTCAGATATCCACTAATTTACAACGTCGTCAGCAACTGGAGGAGCAGACTGTAGAATTATCCACTGAAGTTCAGTCCTTATACAGAGAGATAAAGGTAAGAACATTCATACATATTTGCTTCTTAAATTATTTCAAATATGTGAAATGCTCTTTATTGATGTAGACTATGGGCTAGAACTAAGGTTATTGTGAGGATCAAATGAAAATGGTGTAATAATTCTTTGTGTGGCTCCTGGGTTCAGAACTTGTACTGATAGGTAAAGATTTCTGGGAGAAGAATTTTGGCCATAATAAGGAATAACTGGCTGCCTGGTTAAATCGTGAACTTCCTGTTATTGGAGGTGGTCAGGTGGTGGCTGGTGGCTGGCAAACTCCATATGAGGATTCTTGCTTATATGGGAGGTTTCTCTTATGTGCAAATCCTGTATCCATGGCAGACACTGCCTCTCAGCCATAACACTTTCTATTTGATTCCTGATGTAGTCTCAGAATTCTTCCCAATACAGTGAGCAGGCACTGAGTTGCCACATGGAATGGAACCCATTTGGCCTCCCTCATCTAGATTAATCAACTCTAGGACCCAACCAATTAAATTTTTGAAGAGTTTTGAAAACAATCTTATCTAGGTTTCATAATTATGGTCATTTAGTAAGCACTAAATATATTACTGAATCTATCATTAATTACTATAAATGTTTCTTTCTTAAATATTTTTGGATTACAAATTATCAAAGGCTTAGAGTATGAAATAAAAGTACATACCTTACATTTGTATAATTTTGTAGTATTTATAAATTACTTTGATATTAAACCATTTAGTGTCTCAGTAACTTTGTTGAGATATGGGATTAAATCCCCTTTTTATAGAAAAAGAACTTGAAGCTTACAGATATGCCATGATTTGCCCAAGTTCATGCAGCTAGTAGAAGGCAGGGTTAATTTTCAGGTAGGTCTTATGATGTCTAAGACATTTGACTTCCCACCACACCATACCACTTCCCAATATGATAAAATACACCTACATTGAAGTAATACTAAATAATTGTTTCTACCTTTATGGATTTGTTAGTTATTTCAAGATCTTGAAGTGCTTGAGGATCATTTTGAACAGTGGTTATCACTTAATCATGCTGTGGAGATATTACAAGGCCAAATAATGTGGACTTCTGATTAGTAAAATAATTTGTTAACTTGAAAGCCCCTTTCCTTCCAAAATAGGTGTGGACACACCAATATCAATGTACCAATATGCTTTTGTTACCTTAAAATAACTACTTAGCCTTAAGCAAACTCAGCTTAAGGACAAAAGTGTCCTTTACAATCATATTTCCATCTGTAAAAGAGAGGCCTCGACTGACTGAACTTTCCTATTCTTTAGTCATGCAGAGTTGACATGGGCCCCTACAAACTCATAAAAACTTATACCTGAAGCCATATGATTGGGAGCACCTGGAGTAGATTAGGAATCAAGTCAGTGACTGAAGCGGTATATAGCATAATGGTTAAGACAGAGACTCTGGTGCTGGATGGGATTTGAATCCTGGCTCCTTCATTTACTGGCTGTTGTGAGCCTGGACAAATCATTTCTGTGCCTATTTACTCATCTAAAATATGGGATGAAAGTAATGGTACCATCCTCATAGGGTTGTTGGAAGGAGCAAATGAGTTGATTTTTAAAGCCTGGCACATAGAAGGTGCTTTTATTATGACTGTAAAGTCTGACACCTGGAATAAGATAATGGAATATTATATAAGATGTTATGTTTTTTATATTTTTAGGATGCTAAAGAGCAGGTAAGCCCTTTGGAAGCAACACTGGAAAAGTTCCAGCAGGAAAAAGAAGAATTAATCAACAAAAAAAATTCAAGCAACAAAATAGCACAGGATAAAGTAAGATTTCATTTATATATTTACTTATCAAATATATATATTAAACTTAATATGTTCAGAGCACTATGTTGGACACTACTATTTCACATGAAGTTAAATACATGATAAGTAGTATTTTCAGATTTGTGACATAATCTTGACATTAAAATGTTTTCTTGGATTAAACTTAAATCATTTTGCTTCTTGATCTAAAATAGAAGTTGAGAACTGAGACTGTTTATTCCAACCCCATAGATGATGAAGAGAATTGTTTGAGATCATAAAATTTGCTGGATGGAAACTGGAACCCAAGGCTCCTAACTTCCAAGCCAATGTTTCACTGTGCTCTCCTATTAAGTTTTTGTTACCTTAGTATAAGATATTTCCTTGGAAGTAAATTTAAATGCCCTGGTCCCAACCAGTGTATATTTAATGACTATCTTTCCACAGATGAATGACATCAAAGAGAAGGTTAAAAATATTCATGGTTATATGAAAGACATTGAAAATTATATTCAAGATGGGAAAGATGACTATAAGAAGGTAACTTAAAACTTAAAATTTTTTATTTATATTTTCATTTCTTGTGCTTAAAGAATTTTCTTTTTTGTAGCAAAAAGAAGATGAACTTAATAAAGTAGCAGCTCGACTAAGTGAATGCGAGAAACACAAAGAAAGTATAAATAAGGAAATGGGAATCATGAGACAAGATATTGATACACAGAAGGTAGGTCTTTTTGCTAATGGCTTATGGTGACTTTTATCGCTTATACAAATAACATTCTTTTCTTTATTTTTTATTTTTAATAGATCCATTGACTAGAAATGCAAACAGTAGAGAAAAGCAATTCCAGTAACATGGTCTTTTCTTCTTTCCTTTTTTCATTTTTATTTTTAATGAAAGACCCATTTGGTAAAATTTTAAACATAAAAGCATAAAATTATAGCATAATTAAAATCAAAGCATAAAAGTCTTCCTCTCCTTCTGCCAATTCTTAGTCTCACTCCTAGACGTCATTACTATTAACAGTTTTTCATTTGTTCTTAAAGAAGTTTCTTACTCATATATCAGTAGATAGATAATATTATCTGTGTGTGTGCATTTTCTTTTACAGATGGGATCATATCATTGATACTCTGCACCTTGCTTTTTTCACTTAATGCAATTTGATCTTACATATCAACTCAACTCTCAGATCCACCACATTCTTTTAATGATTATAAAATATTCCTGTGTGTGTGTGTGTAACATAAGTTAATTACTTTTTTTCCTTATTGCAAACTATGGCAGTGAATATCCTACATATATCTGTATTTTTTTCTTACTTATTCTACCCTATCTTTATGTAGGATAAATTCACACAAAACCGGTATTGAAGTATAATAATATATTCTTAGAAGTTGTCTGTAAGTAAAATATAAAGTCATTTTCCAGTTGATTCCTATATCATTTATTTTCTCTTGTAAGGAAATTAATTTCCACAGTATAATTAAAATCACATTGAGAACCATCTTCAACATGCCTTATACAAGCATGATAGTTAATGCCTTTAAAAATTACACCATTTCGTGTCCATTTTTCTACACAAGACTAATTTAAAACAAATTATTCAAACAAATGCAGTGCTAAAATATAGTAATTATACATTTCATAAACTTTTAGTTCATTTATTCATTCATTTATTCAAACATTTTTCTGAAACAGACACTACGCTTGGTGCCTGGATTGAAGCTCTGAGAGAGACATACAAACATAATTATGGGGGAGAAGGGTAACTAGAAAAAAAAAAAAAAAATTACACCATTTCTGGGGCGGTTTAGTTGGTGCTTGGCAGCCCGGAGTTCGCGAGTTCGGATCCTGGGCGCCCGCCGACGCACTGCTTGTCAGCCATGCTGTGGCGGCATCCCATATAAAGTGGAGGAAGATGGGCGCGGATGTTAGCCCAGGGCCAGTCTTCCTCAGCAAAAAAAAAAAAAAAAAAAAAAGGAGGATTGGCGATGGATGTTAGCTCAGGGCTGGTCTTCCCCACAAAAGAAAAAAAATTTACACCATTTCTCTGTTCCTGCTGTTTTAAATAAAATTTGCTATTTAAATGCTTTAATCACTGGTTATAAGTGATGGTTAAAAAATCTCTTTGAAGATTAGCCATATCAGCTTTCTGCAGGGTCTCTGGCCATAGCATCAGGAATTTCAAATATATGAATATCAGTCAAAGGTAAATTGAATCTGTGCCATCTAATAAATGCTGAATAACTATAAATTTATGATGCATATATAACAAAATAGTTATCACTAACTTATATATATGGATTTCCTATTTAAAATCACAATCTGGGAGCCGGCCAAGTGGCACAGCGGTTTAGTTCACACTTGGCAGCCCAGGGTTTGCCAGTTCGGATCCCGGGTGCCAGCTGACACACTGCTTGTCAGCCATGCCGTGGCGGCGTCCCATATAAAATAGAGGAAGATGGGCACGGATGTTAGCCCAGGGCCAGTCTTCCTCAGCTAAAAGAGGAAGACTAGCAACGGATGTTAGCTCAGGGCTGGTCTTCCTCGCAAAAAATAAAATAAAATCACAATCTGTAGATCACTGATGTCCCTCCATATAAATAAACAAAGATGATTAAGATTTATCAATCTGTGACCTTTTTCAAGTTGATGGTCTAAACTTAGTGGATCTGACTGTATTAGTTTACTTTTTTAACCTACCTTGTTCCAGAAACTATTTACTAAATTATATACATAGAGCAATGCCAAATAACATTTTAAATTAATGGAAAAATGAGATAATGTGGAAATAAGGACAAGAAGGTAATGAAACTAGGAGAATAGTAAGTATATAAAATGTAGGCTATGACATCTGATATGCTTGCTAAAGATGCTAGTAGTCACATGAAAACAGGAAGTCACGATTATTTAAGATTCACTTTGTCTCAAGGTAAAAGGAAACCAGTTTCCTGTACTGAGACCAGAGAAAAATGTCTCCATAGGCATTCATGGAAAAGAGGATACTGTATAGATGAATAAAAACCATGTCTTCAACAAACTTCATGGGGCCTTTTTTTTTTAACAGTGTGTTTCAGCATTTTTATCATCCTTTGAAGTTCTATAGAAGGTGGTATGATTGAAACCTAAAATAAGTGTTAGGGTATTTAGAGAGCAAAGGTTAGCTAGGGCACCCATCAAAATCACCTGGAGTTTTCCACTCCTAGTTATATAACCAAGAAAATTTAAAACATATGTTCACATAAAAACTTGTACAAGAATATTCATAGCAGCATTATTCATAATAGTCAAACTATAGAAACAGCCTAATGGGCATCAAATGATGAATGGATACAAAATATGGGATATCCATATGTATTAGTCAGGGTTTTCCAGAGAACAGAACCAGCAGGAGATAGAAAGATAGACACACATACACACACACAAATATATATAATTTATTAATTTATTATAAGGAATTGGCTCACATAATTGTGGAGGCTGAGAAGTCTCAAGATCTGCAGTTGGCAAATTGGACACCCAGGAGAGCTGATGGTATTGTTTCAGTCTGAGTCTGAAGCTGAGAACTAGGAGAGTTGATAGGCTATGGATCCAAGGAGAGATTTCAGTTGGAGTCCAAAGGCCAGAAAAGACTAACATCACAGCTCTTACAGTCAAGCAGGAGGAGTTTCTTCTTACTTAGCCTTTTTGTTCTATTCAGGTCTTCAATTGATTGGCCGAGGCCCACATACATTAGGCAGAGCAGTCTCCTTTACCCAGTTTGCCAATTCAAATGTTAATCTCATCTAGAAACACCCTCAAAAACACACTCAGAATAATGTTTGACCAAATGTCTAGGCATCCTGTGGCCCAGTCAAGTCGACATAAAATTAACCATCACATCATACAATGGAAAATTATTCAGCCATAAAAAGGAATGAAATATTGATATACACTATGACACAGACAAACCTTGAAAATATGCTAAGTGAAAGAAGCCAATCACAAAAGACCACATATTGTATGATTCCATTTATATGAAATGTACAGAATAGGCAAATCCATAGAGAGAGAAAGCAGATTAGTGTTGCCAGGGGGTGGGGGCAAGGAGAGAGAAGGGAACAGAGTAACTGCTAATGGGTTTGGGGTTGGAGTGATAAAATGTTCTGGAATTAGGTCATGGTGACGGTTGCACAACCTTGTGAATATACTAAAACCACTGAATTGTACACTAAACTGGTGAATTTTATGGAATATGAATTATATCTCAATTTTTTAAAAAATCACCTGGGATATTAAAAATACACATTTATGTCTCCATTCCAGACCAATAAATCAGAATCTCTGGGGTGTGGGCAGAGACATGTATATTTTGTTAAGGTTCCCCTGGGCTTCTGATCTATCCCCCTTAACCATCAATCACTGAGCCAGAGCACTGCATAGCTTTCAAGCAATTCTCTATAAATGGCATTTTTCCCAACCAGACTGTGGTGAATATTGGACTGTGATCTAGTCAGTGTACTGCTTTGTCACAGGGACCTAGAATGCAGTTAATTTTTATGTTTCCTTTAGGTGGCCAGCTGCATGCATTAACTATCATCTGAGCTGGGTAATTAGGGTTAATATCTAAGAGTTGAGGAGCCTAACAGTAGCTTATTTATATGCTTAAGCCCTACTAAATTTAGTCCTACTAAATTAAATAAAGTATTCTGGAACTTTAATAATCTGCCCCCCTCACTTTTCAGATGAAGGGAAGTGGAGGTAACCTGAATTGCCCAAGGTCACAAAAGTAGTGAGTAACAGAGGTAGAACTTGACGCTACATTGTCAAATTGTTAGTATAATGGAAAAATAATTCTAGTGTACTATATATAACTGCATCTAGTTCTCTTTCCTCCCTTTCTTTGATACTTTATATTTTGTAGACAGACTATAATTGGAATTCTCAGTGCTTAAAGTACAAGGATAAATTTGGCCCAAAAGGCATTTCACTGGCATTTATTGAACCGGGCACTGTGGTGATTACTTAACATACATGAACTCATTTAATCTTTACAATAGCTCTATGTGATGGGTGGTATTATTATCACCATGTTACAAGTGAACTGAGGCTCAAAGAATTTACACTAATTTGCCCAAAGTCATCTAATTTGAATGTTGTAATACAAAAATTTGAGCCTAGGTGTACCTCACTTCAAAGCCTGTGCTCTTTAACTACCGTGCTGTATACTGTCTTTCAAAATGAAAGAAGACCTAAAAGAAGCTGACCTAAAAGAAATGCCTGGCTTTCCAGTGACCATGCAGGCAAACACACCAGGAACAATATTTCATACCAAAAATCAATCTCACCTAAAAATATGATAGCCCTTTAAAGAGTCCTCTCATGTGGTCATGAAAGCAAATTCCAGTGTTATATAATATTAGATGGAAGCAAGCAAGGACACATTCTCTTGTTCCTAATAAGAAAAAAGTACAAGCATAGTCGCCCATGGAAGAATCTTGGAGAGTCACAGCAGCTGCAGGTGGTACATTAGGTTGCCTTGGCAACAAAAAGACATGTACAACCATATCATTTTAGACACCTTTAACTGCTTATAATATTACCTTTAATAGGTATGTATATATTTATATTATTATTTCCAGGAAAACTGAAGGTAGCCTTAATGACAGTTTAAAAAAAACTCAAAACAGTGATTCATAGATGGGCAGGGTTGGGTATGAACATTAAGCCTGTGAGAGAAGTTCTTGGCTTCCCTTCTCTCTCACCTCCCAGATCCTTTTTCCCTGGTGACTCCTGTGCCATTACTGTGAGCAAAAGATATCGCCAAAGATCTGCCCCTCTCACTTCTCACATCACTGAGTTTACTCAGCTGTAAGGGTTACTGCAGGAACGTCCTAACTGAGAAGTCCTGATGCCAAACTTGGGAAGAGCTTTCTATATTTAGGCTTTTATAGGCCATTGTTTCTGCAGGAAATTTTTTTTTCCAAATTCTAAAGAGTCAACTTATAAATTGTTTCCTGTTTGTCTCTTGGCAACATAGTCCATTATAATCACCAGGAAAACTACTGAAATAATTGTGTTGGTGTTTCTGCTGCTGCTAAGTGCTTGGATTTCTTTTTAAGGATAAAACTACTCAATAAGAACAGCCAGCTTTTTAAATTTTCAATTCAGTGACCAGGAAAGTGTCATCAAGGACATAGATATATACTGTTTTTGTGAAATTTCTTACTGCCTTGTATGATTTGTGAGCTTGAAGATAAAGATCTTATCTGACGTACTTAACAGTATCTAACAGTCTTGGCACATGTTAGGAAACAAATACAACTAGGAAAAAAAAGTTGGGGGATACTGATAGTAGTATTGCTCTCTTATGATCTTTTAGATCAGTAGGCTCTATTGTGGGGTTCCTATGCAATATCCCATGGGGTGTAGGTATATTAAAACATCTAGTTATATTTTTTATTTCATCATCTAAATTTGTGTTTTGTGTATGTATGGGCCATCCAGATTAGTCCAGGCCTGGAGGTTCCTTCCACTGGCTTATTCTCCCTCTGTTGAGTTTAATATGATTCTCAGTAAGGTAGAATTAGCACTACTTGTCAGCAGTTCCCTGTAATGAATCACATGTTGGTAACTTGATTATTTTTGTTAACTGATTTAATACTTGCATTTAGATACAAGAAAGATGGCTACAGGATAACCTTACTTTAAGAAAAAGAAATGAGGAACTGAAAGAAGTTGAAGAAGAAAGAAAACAACATTTGAAGGAGATGGGTCAAATGCAAGTTTTACAATTGAAAAAGTATGTTTTTAAAAATAGTCTTTAGTTTAAATAAAGGTCTTTATTATTGAAATGTGAAGAATATTTAATACATGTTTTTTTAAGAAGAATGTAATCCTTTAGCCTACGTGTCCCTTGAGACTTACAGGATGGTGGACAGGGCTTTTATACAAATACATTTCATGGCCTTACAAAGTGAGTTACTGAAGTGGTGATAAAGAATTTATAGTCATACTGCAGTGATGGGCAGGATTAAAAATGCCAAGTCCTCAGATTTCTGCTATCCTGCTCCACAAGAGAATGGTACTGAACATAAAGAATACATGGCCTATGGAGCCTGCCTGGGCTTGTGCAATCTATCATATTGCCAGTGGAGTTATTGCTGAAGTGATTTTCATTGGAGACCCATTCTAGATGGTCCCAGTTGTAATTTTGTGCCAACTAGAGCATTTTTTTTTTAAAGATTAGTCTGATTCTTCTTTCATCTGGTTTTATTGTTACTTACTGTAGTTGCTACCTTCCTGCTGCAGCAGAAAAAGATTTTTGTTCTTGCCTTATCCATCTTAGAGTTGCTTTAGGAATTCTATAAGAACCTGGTTGATGCTAAGGCATAGACTGGTATAAAAGATTGTACTAGTCAAATAGATTTTTGAACCACTGCAACTGGTTAAATATAGACCTCTCATTCATTTAGCCATTCCTTGTAGATTTTTAATTAGTCTTTTTGACTTTATACAGAAATCTGAACCAAAAGTTGCCTAAGTTTTTCTAAAGGATATAGTGAATGGAAATTTTAATTTAGTTTATAAGATCTAACATGGTTAATCCTATGTTATTGTAAGTACTCGTAGTTTAGCTATTTATTTATTTATTTTAATATTTTTTGTGTGTGAGGAAGACCAGCCCTGAGCTAACATCTGCTGCCAATCCTCCTCTTTTTGCTGAGGAAGATTGGCCCTGGGCTAACATCCATGTCCATCTTCCTCTACTTTATATGGGACACCACCACAGCATGGCATGACAAGTGGTGTGTTGGTCCATGCCCAGGATCCGAACCTGCGAACCCAGGGCTGCCAAAGCAGAGCACGTGAACTTAACTGCTATGCCACCAGGCCAGCCCCTTGGTTTAGCTATTTAAAATCTCTTTCATATATTGAGGAAATCAGCCTTTATAACTGGAAAGGCTCTTCATCTTCAGCCTCTTCATTTTTTATGCATTAGGACACTGAGATCCAGAAACAAAATCACAGGAGATAAATGTGACCCAGATATCACAGCTCCCAAGCCTCAGCTCTTTAGCACTGTAATGTTAGTACTCCTGGTGGCAAATTGGAATAGTAAAGCTTTTAGAAGAAAGTTAAATGAAATAATTTATTCTTTGCTTCTAAAGACCAAAACCAGACATTTTTATAATTCCTTCTGTATTTGGCCCATAACAATGCTTTTTACATTTATTCAGACTACTAAGTACAAATGCTCTTTTTGAAACCTTTCTTCAACCAGGAAGCATCAGAAATGTCAACAAAACACTTAATCGGGCCAGTTCAGTAAGGATGTCCATAAACTTGAGAGCAGTGCCTGGCATATAAGAGAGTGCTGAATAAGTAATTGTTAAATGAATGAAGATTTTTTAAAGCATACATTAAAATCTGTATTATCTACCAAGTTATCAGAAAAGTTTGGGTATATTACTTTTTTTGGTCAGTATTATGCTTTTTATACTGCTATGAGAGAAATTTTGTTTTCATAGAGGAGTACAAACTTTTAGTAAGTATTACTGCAGAAATTAATAGTTTAATTGAGATAAAATTATATTTTGTCTTTGACATATTATGAACAAAATGATGACACCTATTGTTCAATAACTTCTCAGTATTGGTAATTGTGTATTCTCAGTTCACAATCAGAAGTTTGTAAATTTGTAATATTAATCACCAAGAGTACTTTACTTAGGTTAGTCAGTGTCTAAAAAGTCAGGAACTTTCTCAGTGCTCACATATTATGAGAGTTCTTTATTCAGCACCCAAAAATCAGCTGTTTAGAAACCTGGATGCTTCAGAGATTTTGAAGGAAGAAAATTTTCTTTAGTACTGAAACCTTAAATGAAAAGCAAAGAGAGAGTCTGTTATCATATGCTGATTGCTAAGGAGAATGATAAATGATGTTTATCTGTCTAAAGAGATCTGATTTTTCCACTTCATTTTTCCCTTTTATAGTGAACATCAGAAGCTGGAAGAAAAAATAGATAATATAAAAAGAAATCACGATTTGGCAATAGGACGACAGAAAGGTTATGAGGAAGAAATTATTCATTTTAAGAAAGAACTTCGAGAACCTCAATTTCGGGATGCTGAGGAAAAGTATAGGGAAATGATGATTGTTATGAGAACAACAGAGCTTGTGAACAAGGATCTGGACATTTATTATAAGACCCTTGACCAGTAAGTATTGGACTGGGGATTTGGTTCCCATTGCAGTCATTATCAACTAGCATGTTTTAGTTATATTCTTCCCCGTTTTTGCTTTTTAAATTTATTTCATACATACCAAATAATGGAAAAATGTATGTATGTATGTGTATACACACACACACATACTTAAGTTAAGTTATAAAGCATATTAATATTAAGGAGTACTCATAATACCACCTGCCACACCCAATCCAAGAACTCAACCATTACCATTAACTGGCATCCACTTAGCTGCTCCACCTTATCTCAATCTTCATCATCCCCACTCCGTGTAACTGCTGACACAGATTTTTGCTTTCTCTGATTTTTTAAAAAATAATTTTGTCATGTGTAGTTTTTTTAAAATGATATATTCTGTGTACTCTTCTAGGATTTGCTTTGTTTTGTT
Source organism: Tapirus indicus (assembly GCA_031878705.1). NCBI lineage: Eukaryota > Metazoa > Chordata > Mammalia > Perissodactyla > Tapiridae > Tapirus > Tapirus indicus. The sequence continues at coordinate 49,717,616 of CM062925.1, forward strand.
TTGTTTTTACTCATCTTGCTTATAGCTATAGTTCATTCATTTTCACTGATGTACAGAATTCTATTGTGGGACTATACAAGGTATCCATTCTCCCATAGATGGTCCTTTGGGTTGTTTCCAGGTCTTTATATTTCCTTTATGTTTCCAGGTTACTAATATAACCCTTGCTGCTGGGAATATTCTTGTTATGTCTTCTGGAGCAAAGCTGTAAGAGATTCTCTAGGGTATATGTGCGAGCAAAATTTCTGAGTTTCAGGGTATGCCCCAATTTTACAAAATAATGTTAAATTGTTTTCCAAAGTAGTTTTTTCAATTTACATCACTAGTAGAATATAAGGGTTTTCTTTGATGCATCCTCCGACATTGATTTTGTCAATTTTTTAATTTTTGAAAATCTGAGTTTAAAATTGTAAATCATTGTGGTCTTCATTTGCAGTTCCCTGATTTCTAATGATGCTGAACATCTTTTCATGTTTGATCATGTTGTTTCCTCTTTGAAATATTTGTTTGTGTCTATTACCCATTTTTAATGTACTATTGGTAGTCTTACTGATTTGTAGGTGTTCTTTATCTCTTCTGCATTTTAATTCTTTTTCAGTTATATGTATCATAAATATCTTCTCAAGCTTTTTGTGTTTATCTTTTCACTTTCTTATAGTGTCTTTTAAGGAACAGATTTGATTTTAACATAGTTGCATTTGCTAGTCTTTTCTGGTTAGCTGTTTTTGTGTCTTGTTTAAGAAATCTTGGGCCAGCCCTGGTGGCCTAGTGGTTAAGTTTAGCGTGCTCCGCTTCAGCAGCCCGGGTTCAGTTGCCTGGGCACAGACCTATACCACTCATCTGTCAGTGACTATGCTGTGGTGGTGGCTCACATACTAAAAGAGGAAGATTGGCAGCAGATGTTAGCTCAGGGTGAATCGTCCTCAGCCAAAAAAAAAGAGAAAGAAACCCTTCCCTACTTCTGTATTTTCTTCTAAAAGTTTTAGTTTTGCTTTTCACATTTAAGTACATTTAAGTATTTAATCCTAAATTGAATTTTATGTAGTGTGTGAGGGAAGAATCCAATTTCATTTTTTCCCTTACGGATAACCAATCATCCTGGCTTTATTTATTGAGTAGTCTATCCTTTTCTTAATGATCTGCAGTGTCACTTCTGTCATATATCAGAATTCCATGGGTACATGGGTTGGTTCTCGGTTTTCTGTTCTGTTTCATTGGTCACTTTGTCTATGTCTGTGCCATTACCAAGACTGTCTTAATTACTATAACTTTATAATATATACAGCATATAGTAGAATTTTGTTTTTTATTCAGTCTGACCATCTTTGCCTTTTAACTAGTGAATTTAGTCCTTTGAATTCATTGATTGATTTCTTAATAGAGTTGTTTTTATTTCTATCTTTTTTTCCTACTTTCCTGCCTTCTATGGGATTGATTTATTTTTCTTTATTCCTCCTTTTTTCCTTCTTTGGGTAAATGATATATTCTACTTTAGTTATTTGGGTGTTTACCTTTACATTTTTCACATGCATATTTGACTTAAAATCAAATGCATTGATTCTCAAAGGGGTCCTGGAGCAGTATTATCACCTTGGAACCTGTTAGAAATGCAGATTCTCAGCTTTCACTCCACACCTGTTGGATCAGAAATGCTGGGGACAAGACCCAGCAGTCTGTGTTTTGACAAGCCTTCCAGGTGATTCAGATGCACATCACAGTTTAAGAACCATAGCTCTAATGTGAATTGCTTTATCTTCTTCCTGAATGAATACTAATTATCTTCTCCTATCTGCAGTGTTTCTGTTGTCTAATATTTTGGTTTCACCTTTTTTTTATATTATCCCGAATCAGTAATAATTATTATTGCTGTGGTTTCATAGTCAGTGCTTATTTGGGTAACCCCACATGTTTACCAATTTCTTATAAATCTCACTCCTTCCTTCATTAGGTTCAGTTTCCTTTTTTTTGAAGTGCATCCTTTAATAGTTTTTTCAGTGAAGGATTTTTAGTAGTAAATTTTCTATCAGTCTTTGAAAAGTCTTTACTCTCAATCTTCATAGTTTAGCAGAGCATAGAGTTCTTGACTGACAATTTTTTTCTTTTAGCACTTTGAAAATATTCCTTCTGGCCTCTATGTTTGCTGTTGAGAAGTCATTCCAATTATTCTTTTGGAGGTAATCTGCCTTTTTTCTCTGGTTCTTTGAAGAATTTTCCTTTGTCTCTACTGTTCTGCATTTTTGGGGGGGGAGTACATGTAGACGTAGGTTTAGTTCTAGTTCTTCTGTTCAGCTGTGCTTATTGATCTGAGGACTGAAAGCTTTCATCATTTTGGAAAATTCTCGTGTATTTATCTCGTCAAATATTATCCTTTCCCCATTTCTCACTATTCTCCCCTTCTTCATTTCTCATTAGACATAAATAAACCTTCTCATCCTTTCCTCCTCATTGTTTAATCCCTCTAGCATACAATAATATACTGGATAACTTCCTCATAAATATCTTTCAGTTTAGCTGCTGCTTATACTGCCTATTGAGTTCTTTTTCTTTTAATTTTCATTTCTATATTTCAATGTATTTTTCATTTCTATAAGTTCTATTTTGGTTTTTTAATCAGAAATTCTTATTCTTTTTTCATAATGTATTTTTTCCCTAGTGTTTTGATTCCTTCTTGTGTGTCTTTACTCATTTTAAATATACATATTTTATATTCTCTTTCACATTGTCATTTTTTAATTTCACATTTTTAGAAGTCTGTTTTGCTATTTTGTGTGCTGATTTTAGCCACTAGTGAAGTATTTTTTTGTATTTTATAAAATGTTTAATTGTAAGCTTATCTTCAGTAGTGCTTTTTTTCTTTTTCCCTATGAGACTCCTTTGTGACCTTTTTGTGTGGAAGTCCCTCCACACAACAATTTTGGTTTTATATCTACTAGGAGCTCCAAGGATAACACTGGCCTGGGTCTAGTTTTTATATTAATTTTTCAGTTGGGAGTTTCTGAACTACACTGGTAGTATAACATTGAACCTTAAACCCATGTAACGCATTTGCCCCGAATTTGAACTCTCAACTTATAATTTTACACTGTTTCATTGAAGGTTGATATAGCTCTTTAACAGTCCCAGTCTTTATGCTGGGAGCCACTTCTAACTCTCTGCCTCACTTGGGCCCTATACCTCATGTTTTGTCCTGGGTGATAATACCCAATCCCTAGGTTATAAAATAATAACCAAGTTCAGCTGCAGTGTCAGATCACACACTGACAATTCTGGTTTTCAGTTCCATCTTTGTTTCCATCACATAGGGATTTCCCTTTCTTTCTTGTGAACTCAATTATGGATGTAAAATAATTTTTGTTATAAATCTATCTAATGTTTCTAGGCATTTGTAGCAGGAGAATTATCAGTTACTTTAGATTTTGTTTGTTTTTTTGTTTTCTGAAAAGGAGAATATCCTCCTCAATGCTAAGATAACTACACAGACAGGGTCTTCTCTTTAAAGGCTTCTCCTGGTCAGAAAGAGCATAGTCAGCAAACCTGCCTCAGCAATGGCATTTAGACCACAGGGTTCAGGAGGACAGGAGGACCCTGGTTTCAGCATGAGGGTTCTGTTAATGATGATAATGTAGGGAGAGAAAACTTTTCCCTTCTAGGTTCTTTGGCTAGTCTAATAATTAAATTGACATAAGACAGATTAACAGGAGAAAAACAAATTTAATTTTGTATGTGTGGGAGCTCATAAAACTATAAGACTCAAAGAAGTGACCAAAGCAGGCAGCTTTTAGACCTTTTAGACAAACAATACATTTGTGAAGAATTGACAAGACAAAGAAGTTTGAGCTTGGGCTAGTAAATATGTGAAGAAGTAACAAGGTTTGTTTATATAGCTTTCTCAGCCTTGAATTCCCTATCTCTGGTGATAAGGATGCCTTCTGCCCTTCTGGTACAGGGAGGGTTCCTTTCACATGGAAGATTTATTTCCTGCTTTCAAGGGGACAAAGGAGGGTCAGAGTGTCCTTCCTGCGCCAGCTGTTTCTTAAGTTAACTTTAATTTGAAATAATCAACATACCAAAATGACATATTTGGGAGTGGCATATTTTGCTCCCCTTCAATAACAAAGGTGGCCCCAGAATCACCTAGCAATAACTTTGTCATGTACAAGTTTTGGGAAGTACATAATCTTTTAAGGCAAGTCAGATTTATTTACTGTGAAAATTGGGAATGAGCCAACTATGTTAGTCATTTTTAAAAATAAATACTACTAAAATTTTTGTTGGAAGAAGTTTGACTTCTAAAATGGCTCTTGGAAGATTATTCCAAGGACTGATCTTTTGTCCTCTTTCATTGTGAGTGAATACGTTGGTTCCAGAAAGGCTCCTGAAAATGTATGCCTGCACCGAGTGGGAACTTTTGTCTTTTCCTTTTTTTTTTTGGTGAGGAAAACTAGCCCTGAGCTAACATCTGTTGCCAATCCTCCTCTTTTTTTCTGAGGAAGACTGGCCCTGGGCTAACATCCATGCCCGTCTTCCTCTACTTTATATGGGACGCTGCCACAGCATGGCTTGACAAGCGGTGCGTCTGTCCGCGCCCGGGATCCGAAACTGCGAAACCCCAGGCCGCCAAAGCGAAGCACACAAACTTAACTGCTATGCCACCGGGCTGGCCCCGGAACTTTTGGTTTTTTAACCTCTTTGAATGTTGAAACCTAGATGTTAGAAACAACAGTTTAAAGTGTTGAAATTTGAGGTTTTAAAACAAGAGCATAAGCAAGACATTATTAAAGAATCTTTGCCCAGTACATTATGCATACACACATTTGTCTTTTTTTTTTTCCTTCCATAATTTTTAGTCTTTCCAGCTACCTCATATATGCCTTTAGGACGCTTTTTATTTTTAGCAGCAAATGCTGTGTACCCAATAAACTTACCAAACGTTTGTTGAGCATTAAGGAACAGGAGTCCCAATCTTTACTGGCAAGTTTATTTGAAGAGACAAAAATCAAAACAGATTTTTATGAATAAAAAACTACTGTATAGAATAGGATAACAGATTGGTTGTGATGAAAAAATTAAACTGAGTCTTACAAAGCGGGAAATGATAAATTTTACCTTTTTGAGGTCTCAAAAATCCATAATACCTGGTTAAAAGTATTGTCTCCAGAGACTGCCTTTATTCGAATCCTGACTGTTGACATTGAGCAAGTTATTTAAATGCCCTGAACTTCAGTTTCCTTATCCATAAAATGGAAATTTTTTTTTAAGTCCATTATAGCATTCAACATAGATTCAGTTATAAGGGGAACTCAGAGGCCATTTAGTCCAACTTTCTTTGTCATGTTCCATTCTTTAAATTCTTAAAACTCTCTATTCCTTAATAGCATGAAGGAAGCTAACTTTACTAAGAAAATGTAGTTTCTGTTGTTTCTATTTAAACATTTTTTGAGACTAAATTTCTCAAGGGTAGGGGCTGTGCAGAGGATATGCTAATTAATTGAATACTTACTATGTATTAGCCATGATCATTGAATTCTTGTGTCTACCCTGTAAAGGGCAAGCATTTATCAGAGAGATTAAGAAAACTGTCCAAGGTTACTCAGCTAATTGGTAGAGATAAAGTAGAGCTCAGAACCAAGGCCTTTCTATTTCCTCTGTGCTGTGCTGCTACTGTAGTGGCTCCCCTTTCTTTGCCTTTGAAAACCTAATATTTATGTAAAAGTTTTCTTAACTGTTACTTAACTCATACTTCCTGATTTAGAGCCACTATAATCAACTTATGTATATACATTTTATACCTCCTCAGTGAGGGGGGAGTGGGTGTTTGTGTGTGCATCATATATATTGTCCTATATATTAGGGTTTTGTTCAGTTAAGATTTGAGTGCTTATATGCTTGATACTGTTCTAGGTACTAAGTATACAGGGATAAAGAAACAGAAAATTAAGAAATAAGTTAATGAAAATTAACTATAGTGGTGGGAGTAATTGAGGGGCTACTTTAGGCCTTTTCTGAAGCAGGATCTTTTCTGAGAATGTGACATTTAAGCTAGGACCTGATTGATGAGAGGGAGCAAGATATGCAAAAAGCAGAGATGCAAGCATTCCAGGTAGAGAGAATAGCTGATGCAGAGGCCCCAAGACCAGTATGAACAGGAGGAGTTCAAGAAATAGGAAGAAGGAAAACACAGCTGAAATACAGTGAGGAAAGGAATGAGGTCAGAGATAGATGGTTCCTAGAGTATTTCATGCCCTGTAGCCTTGGTAAACAGTCTGATTTTATTCTGAGTGTGATAGTAAGTCACTGGAGGGTTTGAAGCAGGGAAATAATACAATCAGATTCATAGTTTGAAGAAATTGCACGGGCTGCTCTATGGAGAATGACTTGTAGGGGGGCAAGAATAGAAGCAAGGAGACCAGAGAGGATACTGTTGTAGTAACCCAGCAGATGGTGTTAGACTGGACTAGAGTGGTAGTAGTGGAAATGGAGAGAAGTGGATGGACTTGAGATTATTTGTTTTGGAGATAGAGTTGACAGGCCTTGCTTCTGAATTGAATGTAGGGGAGGAAAAGGAAAGAAAAGAATCAAAGATTGCTCCTACGTAGTTTTACTTAAGCAACAGGGTGTTGGGGCAGCAAATTGCCATTCCCTGAAATGGGCAGGATTTGGGAGGGGAAAATCTAGAGTTCTATTTTGGACACTTGAAGTTTGAGGTACCTTTAGACTTCTAAGCAGAGTTGTCAAGCAGATAGTTGGATGTATAATCTAGAGTCTAGAGTTCAGGGGAAAGGTATAAATTTGGGAATCATCAGCATATATGTAGTATTGAAAGCCATGGAATGTGATTACATATGGCATAACTGTAGATAGAGAAGGGAAGGGTCCCAAGACTCATGATGTTTACAAATCCAGTGAAGAAATATGATGAAGTAGGAGAAAAATTTAAAAGGTGTGGTATCTTGAAAACCAAGTGGAGAAACTATTTCAAGAATCTAATGTTACTGAGAGATCAGATGAGATGAGGACTAAGAAGTGACTCTTGAATTTGACAAAATGGAGGTTGTTAATGACTTTGAGGAGCAATCTCAGGTGGCATGGTTGGCCTTGGAGTTGAATGAGGGGAGAATGGGTGGTAAGAAATGGAGACTGAGTATAGACAATTCTTATGAAAAGTTCTGCTGTGAGGGGGAACAGAAAAATGGGGTAATAGAGGGGACTGAGGGGCCAAATTAGGTAGGTTGGTATCTTGGTTTTGTTTTAAATTTTAATTGCACATATTCTGCTACATGTAGCCCTTTCTGTTCGTACATTGACCTGCGGACCTGGGGTTTCATATGTATTAATTGAATAGAAAACTACACCTAGGAGCCCTCCAGCTATCCTTACAGACCCTGAAAGCCAGTGCAGCAGGAGCAAGAGGAATTCCCTCAATAAAGCACATGTTCATACAGAAATCTTTGTTCCGTCGTCTTTTGTCAGACTCTGGGAAGACAGGAATATCATACCCTGTCTCTCCTGCAAACTGCTAACAGTCCAGGAGGGGAGACCATGTAGGTGCTCCATAGTGTGTATTTGACCTGGGCCTTTAATAATGTAGGAGGGGCATTTCAGTAGAGAAAAGTGCCTCAATCACAGAGGCATCACACTGGGCAGAGTGAGGGCGTGTGAGGGGACTTGATGGGGCCAGTTAGGAGCTTTTGGGGTGGGGAGGTGCAGGGGTGCTTTCCAGCAATTTAGGCTTGCTGAAGGAACATAGCCAGGCTGTGTACTAAGTTCTTTTATCTGGCAGTCAGATGGATTCTTCTAAATGAGAAGAAAAGAAATGGTACAGATTTCCCCAAAATTGAGTCTTTGTGGGCTTGTGCTTACAAACAGTGGCCTTCTTAAAGTTTATGCTGTGAGCCTTAAATTTGCCTTCTCACCTAGAAGAAAGTAAGGTCCAAAATTTCCCTCATTGTTTCACCTCTTAGAATGAAGCATGCAGTCAGTGTAATTGTTGCATTCAGCTGTCTATTTAAGGTAACACAGGAAATTAGCAGTGCATTTTCAAGAAAAGCCGATTACTATCTGTTATTAGTAATCATCTAAAAAATCACTGATTATAAGCATTGCCAGTGGTCAGAGACACTTATACTAGATGAGAAGGGGGAAAACATCTATCATTTAAAGTGTTTTACCCCTTACCCCCTTACGAGAATACATCAATTAAAATTAAATGATTTTGGAATATATCACTCAAAGTACAGTATTCTACCCTATGCTTAATGTTCCATTGTCCTTCTTCCCCAAATATAGAATGTTGCATATTAAGTCACACTTCTTCTGAGACTCAGTGAAAACATGTAGCTTTTATAGTTTTGCATCCAAGGAGCCATCTCTCTGTGAGTCTGTTCAGAGCCTGGCTGCTTGCACTCAAGGAGAGCTTGGGGATGAGGGCCGTATCCAGGGCTCACCTCATGGCCACCATTCTCATCCTCACTATGGATCCAGTGCAGTTTCACATCAACAGCCCCTGGAGTATCAAGCAGGTGGATTACAAAACCAAAAGATAGCCACTGGGATTTCACACTCCAGGTTTTTTTACTCAAATATTTATCTTGTGATAATGGTTAAACCATTGCCTGAATTTTAAAAGCTGACTTTTGGGAGTCTGGCTAAAGGAATTTAGTTCAGTAGTTTTAAGGGTTTTAGAAGATTAGTTTAATAGTCTTAAGGGTTTTACCTAGAAAAAGAGGTCATTTTTCTTTTAAATGTGTAACTTAAGTTTGGCAAATAAGGGATTTTGAGTTCTGCTAAGTAATGAAGATCACTATTAGTTTGGAACATGATACTCATGATACCATTTGCATTATACGAGACAGCTTCCACTGACCTAAATATAGGGAGGCAGAAGGTTCTCACAGTGTAAGTACCAGGGTAGTAGGGAAGAGTATCCCTTCTAATAATGAATAACAATGGTCATAGCCAAATTTTTAGCAACCTGTATATCTCAAAAGTTTGGTACAATTTTCAATACAAGTATGAGGATAATATTGTTGGAAAATGTCTTTTGTAAGTATAATCTTTTCTACTGCTTTTTTCCAACTTGGTTAATTTTCATTAACTTATTTTTATCATACTTCTGAATTAATATTTTTTATTAGTAAGACACATATGTATTTGGCGTTTTTAATTAATATTTTATTCAGTGAAGTAGCTTGAGACTATGGGGAAACCCAGTTCAAGGTTTGCCATTTTATGTGCACTTCTGATTTTGAGCATCAGTTCAAATTTTGCAAAATGATAGCTAACCTTCCTCAGTAGCTTGAGTCCTGGAGATGGTTTAAATAATGGAGGAAGTAAGAGCCGGAAAGGTCTTTCCCTGGCAGGTAAGGTTTTGGTCTATTGAGGTGATATTTTTCCAGCCCCTTAGATACCTGCTCTCTAATGACTCCATTCCAGGTGTTCAGTTCTCTGTTAATGGCTAAGTCCTGAAATGATCAAAAAAGAGCCTCATAGCAACAGCAAAAGCCCTGAACTAGTGTCCTAGGGCGGCCTAATATGCTTCATTTGTGACATCAAGCCAGAACACATGTATACTTAGAAAGAACATTAACTCCCGAAGCTTATGGAAGCTTTTTATTAAAGGTCCAAGTGTGGGAGGCAGTTGGACAGCTTAGAACAAAAAGGAAAATCATCTCATTGCTGAGGCAGAAGCCATGGTGCAAAGAGGTGCTAAAGGACAGTACAGTTAGCCTGACATTTAAAGGAATTGTCTGCGAGGAGCCAGCCCAGTGACATAGTGGTTAAGTTCGGTGCACTCCACTTCAGTGGCCCAAGGTTCGTGGATTCAGATCCTGGGTGTGGACCTACACCACTCTTCAGGCCATGCTGTGGTAGTGTCCCACATACAAAATAGAGGAAGATGGGCACAGATGTTAGCTCAGGGCCACTCTTGCTCAAGCAAAAAAAGGACGATTGGCAACAGGTGTTAGCTCCGGACCAATCTTCCTCACCAAAAAAAAATTAATTAATTTTAAAAAAAGGAGGTGTCTGTGTGAAGAAGGAAGGTGAACATGGATGGAAACAGCTCCACACACTATACTGGTACGTATCTCTTTCTCTCTCTCTCTATTTTTTTTAATAGACTTTTTTAGAGCAGTTTTAGGTTCACAACAAAATTGAGCAGAAAGTACAGAGATTTCTCTATATACCTCTGCCCCCTGCCCCAACAGAGGTAGCCTCCCCCACGATGAACATCCCTCACCAGAGTGGTACATTTGATGACCCTACGTTGACACATCATAATCACCCAAAGTCTGTAGTTTACGTTAGGGTTCACTCTTGGTGCTCTGCATTCTGTGTGTTTGAACAAATGTATAATGACATGTATCTCCCATTATAGTATCATATAAAATAGTTTCACTGGCACATGTCTTTATTTCTTTCTGGCCTCACGGTGCCCCCTTTCAAACAGGAAATAGTTAAGCCCTTGTCATTTGTAAGGATTACATCCTAAGACTTCCACGGATCACCAAAATTATAAATACCACTAAAGCCATCATTTGTCCTCATAAAATACAATAGCTTGTTAATGAAATTTTTAGGGAAATCTTTCAGATTCTTAAGAATATTTAAATATAAGACTAAATAATTTGTAAACCACTGTTTTCTTGGATCTTAGACCTTTTCGCTTTCTTTTGGGAATCAGTTTTCACAAAACATACCACTTTATATGAGTTAGTATATGCATTTAACTGAGCAACATGAACACTTCAGGCACATGGTGGGGATGATGCAACCTGCCAGATGACCACTTACCCACAATAGTTTCCAGCCCGTGAAATTCATGTCTTTGCCTCAGCAGAATGATAGTTTACTAGAGGTCATGGATCTTCAAGGTCATTCTTAAATACTAATTACCTGTAAAGTCTGGTGCCTAATAGGTGTGTTAAGTTAATCTCTGGGCCTGTATCTGTCAGTCAATGGTCAGCTCCCACAGGGTTCCTGCACAGTATTGTTTCAGAGCTGCTTTTCTTCCATGGCCCTTGTTAAGTCAGACCCTCCTTATTCTCGCCTATGTTACTGTGGTAGCTTCCCTCCTCTTTATCCCTCCCACCTCTGTTATACTTCTACCACATTAATTTTCCTAAAGGTGGTGATCCCTGTTCCCTTCTAATTTTAGGGAAGGCTTCCACACCTGACCTTTCCCATTTCATCTGTCAGTACTCACTATGTTGTAACCAAACTGAACAATTTTGTTCCCTTAAGACACGTTGCATTTTCTTACACTATTTTTCCTCTTTTGGAATGTTACCTTGATGAAGCCCTTCCCAAACTGATGTAATTTTTCCTTCCTTTATACTCTGTAATATTTTATACCACTTAACCCATTCAGCTTTGTATTACAGATATTTATGCTTCTCTGTACTTCGTTACTATGCAAATCACAGAACATGGTTCAAGTTGGACTTGAGTTTATTTCCATGGCAGTGTCTAACATTTATTCAGCACTTAAGTGTTATTACATTGATGATGTATTTTCATTTCCCCCAGTGCTTTTGCATGTATGTACATACAAATATATCTTATTTGTTTTTATGTGAATAGTATCACACCATAGGTATTTTTCTGTCTTTTTTTTCACTTATCTGATGAAAATCTTTTATGTTCACGTATATAAGTGCCTCATTATTTTTAATGACTGCATAATAGTCTATAAAATTTAGCCACTGATGGACATAGTAGGAAATTTTTAAATGTTTGCTACCATATGTCTTTGCATATTTGTGCAGATACACCAGAAAGATAGTTTCTTAGAGTTACTGGGTCAGAGGGTATGTACATTTTTAGCTTGTTAGTGCCAAATGGCTTTGCAAGCACACTCACAAAATTTGTTTCTACTAGTAATGTATGAAAGTACCTGTTTCTCCATTTCATATTTTCAACCTTTTTAATTTTTGCCATTCTGTTGCCCCAAAAAAATGTTCTCACTTTAATTTACATTTCCCTGTATACTAGTGAGGTTAAATATCTTCTCATATGTTAGCTATTTGTATTTCTTCTCCGAGAATTGCCTATTTATATCTCTTTGCCAATTTGTCTATTAGGTTGTCTTTTTCTTAATGATTTATATCACTTGTTTATGGATTCTGGATATTAATCCTTTTCAGATACATTGCAAGTATTATTCCCAGTTTGTCATTTGTCCTTTAACTTTCTTTATGGTGTTATTTGTGACTTAATTTTTAGCTAATTTTTTATTTATGGCTTCTTAATTAGAAGGGCCTTTCCCAATCCTAAGATTATAAAAAAGTTTTCTTCTGGGAGTTTTAACTTTTAATCCTTTAGTTCATTTGGATTTTATTTGAAGTTTGGTAAAGGATAGTGATACAATTTTAATTTTTTCCTCTTTCTGACACCGTTAAAAACCTTTCCCATTGGGGGCCTGCCCGGTGGCGCAGCGGTTTAGTCCGCGCTTGGCAGCCCGGGGTTCGCAGGTTCGGATCCTGGGCGCCCGCCGACGCACTGCCTGTCAGCCATGCCGTGGCGGCGTCCCATATAAAGTAGAGGAGGATGGGCACGGATGTTAGCCCAGGGCCGGTCCTCCTTAGCAAAAAGAGGAGGATTGGACGGATGTTAGCTCAGGGCTGGTCTTCCTCACAAGAAAAAAAAAAAAAAAACCTTTCCCATTGATTTGAAATGTCATTTATAAAGTTCTGTATGTATTTGGGTTTATTTCATTTTTATTCTTGTTTTAGTACTATGCTTTTATTCTTTTGTGTTATCTCTGAAATATGAACTTTAAAGTCACCTTGTAGATTTCATTTAAAACCTTTTTTAAAATCTTGTTGGGAGGGGCTGGCCCAGTGGCCTAGGGGTTAAGTTCGCGTGCTCCGCTTTGGTGGCCCGGGGTTCACAGGTTCGGATCCCAGGCGCTGATCAATGCACTGCTTGTCAAGCCATGCTGTGGCGGCGTCCCATATAACAGAGGAAGATGGGCACGGATGTTAGCCCAGGGCCAATCTTCCTCAGCAAAAAGAGGAGGATTGGCAGTGGATGTTAGCTCAGGGCTGGTCTTCCTCACCAAAAAAAAAAAAAAAAATCTTGTTGGGAGTCTTGTTTGAATTGCATTTACTTCATGGATTACGTGGGGAGAATGGACATCTTTGCAATATTGAATGTCTCATTTTGGATCCTATAGTATGTTTCTTCTATTTAATCAGTTCTTTTTGTCCTATTGTGAAGTTTTACAGGTTTTTCCTCTACATCCTATACTTTTTTGTTACATTTTTTTCCCTAGGTATTTCATAGTTTTTATTGCCACTGTGAATAGGATCCTTTTTTCTATTATGTTTTCTATTAGGTTTTGCTACTAGATAATAAAACTATAGTCAAATATAATGACTTTTGGTCAACAACTGGCCACATACACCATGGAGTTCCCATAAGATTAGTATCTTGTAGGCTAGGTATGTAGTAAGCTATACCATCTAGGTTTGTGTAAGTACACTGATGTTCGCACAACGATGAAATCACCTAACAACACATTTCTCAGAACATATCCCTGTCATTAAGTGAGAACTGTATTAATTTTTGTATGTTTATTTCTGACCGCCTTATTAGTCTTAATAGTTTTTCAGTTGATTTCTTAGATTTTCTCAATGCACAGTTATATCACCTACAGAAACAGTGACAAGTTCCCACCCCCCTCATTTAGTCTTCATTTCTTTTTATTGTCTTACTGAATTGTTAGGGATCTCCAAAACATTATTTTAGAATAGCATAAGAGGCATCTTTCTCTTGTTCTTAGCTTTAAGAGGAACACTTCTGTATGTTTTAACATTAAATTTGACGCTTGCTGTGGATATCTGATAGAGTCATTTTGTCAAATTAAGAAAATTTTCTTCTATTTTTCGCTTACTGAGGATTTTTATCAAAACTCATTGTTTGGGGCCGCCCGGTGGTACAGCGGTTTAGTTCGTGTTTTGGCAGCCCAGGGTTGCCGGGTTCGATCCCGGGCGCCAGCTGATGCACTGCTTGTCAGCCATGCCTTGGCGGCGTCCCATATAAAGTAGAGGAAGATGAGCATGGATGTTAGCGCAGGGCCAGTCTTCCTCAGCAAAAAGAGGAGGTTTGGCAACGGATGTTAACTCAGGGCTGGTCTTCCTCACCAAAAATAAATAAATAAATAAATAAAATGTTAAAAAAAAAACTCATTGTTATATTATACCAAATACTTTTTTGTCATCTATTGAGATAATCATTTTTTTGTTTTAATCTATTAATGCAATGAATTATCTTAATTTTTTTCCTGTTGTACTAGTCTTGCATTCTTAGGATAAACACTTCTTGATCGTGATATATTATTTTTAATACCCTCACTACTAAATTTGACTTTATTTAGAATGTTTCTATATATATTCATAAACAAAATAGGCCTATACTTTTTTTTTTCTTTTTACTTATGTTTCTCCTTGCTGTGTAATACTTGGGAGCTAGGTTTACCTTGAAAATTTGATAACATTCATTCATAGAACTATCTGAGCCTGGTGACTTGAAAGATGGCATTTTCACGCCTTTTTAAAATTTTAATTGTTATATTCAAGGGCTGTTAATATCCAAACCACTTTTCTCTGATCTTGAGCAAGTTCCTAACTTCATTGAATCTCAGTTTTCTTAATGGTAAAATGAGGATAACCAAACCTAACTCCCAGTATTGTTGTAAGAATTAAATGAGATAATATATGATTGTTCAGCATAATTGTGCCTCACATAAGGTAAATGCTCACCAGCAGTGACCACTGTTATTGTTATTTCAAGTGGGTTAATATAGTTCACCTTAATCATCCCCTACTGTTGCACAGTGGGGTTGTAAACTCCATAGTAGACAGAGAGAGAGGATATGAAGATAAGCTAATGATCCAGTCAACAGCAGTAGGCATCAACTCTGTCTGACACACCCTTTGGCGAGTCTAGATTTTTCTCAGGACTAGAGCTTTTCCCTGCAGTGCTGTGTCTCAGCAGAACTACCCACAGGCCAGGAGGCACCACCTCTGTTGTACAGGGGAGCCACGATGAAGGCTGTGTGTGCGCACCTTGGACACCCCCACCCCACCTGGACCTTGTTCTCCACATTGGGAATGCTTATTTATGTTAGTTATGGAAGAGTTTTTAACTTGAATGTAAAGATAACTTTTTTAAAAAGTCACTTGAAAAATCAGGGATGCACAACTATGACATACAACTATCTCCTGGGGCTTTGAGAAGAAAAAAAAGCGAAAAAGGAGGAATATTGGCAACAGATGTTAGCTCAGGGCCAATCTTCCTCAAAAAAACAAAAGAAAGGGAAAAGAAAAATCAGGATCGTAATCTATAAAGCTATGGATTACATGATTGGTCCCAAGAACAATCTCTGCGGTGTTGTTTTGTTGTTGGGGTTTTTTTTGGTGTTTTTGTGCTTGTTTGTTTGTTTTTTGTTTTTTTAGCAAATACTTAGAAGTTTTGTCTCTGTCATTTTGAAAGGAGTATAAAATGTTAGGCTGAGGTAGATGTATAAAGAAGAAAATGGAGACGTTGCATTCTCATCAATAAGCAGAATATGGTTTTTTCCAGTCTTTATTACTTCAGAACCCTTCATCTGATATTTAAAACGTATTTATGTTGAGTCATTTCTTTCTCTTTTGCTGGTGAACCAGAAGATCATGAAATGATTCTGCAGAGGCAGTAGCATTACGTTCAGTTTCTTTTTTTGTATATATCAGATAAGAGGATTGCAAATGGTCCGCCTCACATCCTTTGTATGGTAATGGCAGTGGTGTTTGCCTTTTTGTCACTGGTGTAACGTTTACTAGTTCTTAAACCTGCTTCCAAAGAACCTAAGGGCTTTTTGATGAAAGGTGACTGTAGTAAGAACGTTAGATTTTGACAGGCTACTTTTGTTTTTACAAATATTTCTTTCCTTGTTTTTAGTGTTTAGAAACTACTAGTTTAAGAGTGTTGGGGGGGCGTGCCATGACCAAATGGAAGTTAATGCACATATTTGGAGTTAGGATTTCTGAATCTTCGACTAGAAAGGGAAGATAAAAGCTTTGAGGTTCAGCTCAGTTTAAGCCTCTCAATCACCGTCTCTCAACCAAAGCTTCTGGTTTGTAGAAAGCTCACAGATCTGAGGAATAAAAGCAGCTTCAAGGCTGACTTTTGGTAAACCTTAATAGTAATAGAAGAGGAAAAAGGCAGCAGCTCCAGAGATTGGCCTATTTCCCCATAGCCGAAAGGATCCTCTACACTTCCCCTCCATTCCTTAGCTTACTGTCATCCATTCAGCAGGTCTTCCTATACCCAGTGGGCAGCAGTGGAAATAGTCCTTCCAGTAAGGTGAAAAAGTCTACTAAAAAGTTGTTTTCTGAAATTTCCACCGTATTTATGTGTTTATTGAAAGAGGCATTTGTCGTATCAGAGAGGGTGAAAACGGAGATGGATAAGGATCTGGAGCACTGGAGATACGCCTGGCGGTTGCCAGTGCAACCAAGCAGCAAGGTTCCAGTCCTGTTTACTTCTTCTAGCTCTTACTGTATCCTACTTTTATCATTTAATCAGGGGGGTATTCCAGGATGTTACTTATATTATTATTATACATGATTATATATTTCATATATTTTTAATATATGCTATTACATATAATATATTATCGTTATATTATTTTTCTTTTAAAATACCAATGGTTTCTTCTTCCAGAGCAATAATGAAATTTCATAGTATGAAAATGGAAGAAATCAATAAAATTATTCGTGACCTTTGGCGAAGTACTTATCATGGACAAGGTAATTAACAGTGCATCACAAATGCTCTTTCCAAAGCCTTGTTCCCAGCTCTTGCCCCATATGACCTCTCATCATGCCAGTATACCTCCTGGACCCCTTTCTGACCATCTCTTTGAGATTTTTCTAAAAATTCTTACCATGACAATGTTGCCAATCTTGTAGCAAGAAAAAAATGCAAACTTTTCTATTCCGAAGCCCGACAAGACTTACATATTTGGCTCTGATGCACATTATAATTATATTTAGCTGATGACATAGGTTCTGTTGAAGTGTAGATAGGGATAAGCCTAAATCTGGTAAGAAGAAAACCATCAGGAGGAAACTCTTAATAGGGGACTCAGAAAGGCAGAGCTGAGACTGAGGGTTGGGGTATCTGGGTTGCTTCTGGCCAAGAATCCTCATGAATCCTCTCAGCCAGAGAAAAAGGTTCCAAACCAGCCAGTGTTTCCTCTGGTAATATCAGCCTCAAATGTTGCTCCTAGGTTTATTTGGTAATGTTTGCAAATAACAAAAGGCTACGGAATGTAGGTTTCTCTGAAATCTTCTTCTTTCTTGATCAGATATTGAATACATAGAAATTCGATCCGATGCCGATGAAAATGTATCAGCTGCTGATAAAAGGCGGAATTACAATTACCGAGTGGTGATGCTAAAGGGAGACACAGCCTTGGATATGCGAGGACGATGCAGTGCCGGACAAAAGGCAGGTATTATCTCAAGAGGCTAGGGAGCCACCTTTACACAGAGAATTGACTGAGAGAAACAAATGTCAGTGCAGCAGAAGCATCCAAGGCAGCTCTTGAATGGTGGGAAGCCCCTTACAGCACTCCTTGCTGCCATGTAAAGTGATCAAGCTCAGCTACCCTCATCACACTCTCCCAGTTCTAAGCAGCACTTCCTGCAACATTATGTAGAGTAGGCTTTTGGGGGAAGGGCTGAAACATTCTCATGGGATAGGCTAGATGAGAAACAAGGAGCTGAATACTATTCATTGTTTCACAGTACTCCTTATGAAAATAAGGTTACTGTGTCATCAATGATAAGACACACCACTGTTTTATGTGCCACCAAGAAAGAAAAAATGCAGTTATAATTGTAAGATGCATCCTGATTTCAGAGAAGTTGGGGGGCAAGGGATATGTTTTAGAATCAATGACATACAGTATGAGCAAACCAGATCCTAGGTTGAGCTAGATGAGGCATTATAATATGTAAGAAAATCTCACTGAGAAAGCAGCCCCATCATAGGACTGAGTCCCCACCACCACCCCAGCCAAGCCTTTGGGCCTGCAGACCATCTAAAAGAAGGGTCTGCTAGAGCCAAAGGCCATGATACCACAGGTGTCTCTGCCCCCACTATCATACACAGAGACTCAACAACCTGAGCCAGGCTCTGGGAGGACAGCCTAGGTTGGATATGGAGCAAATCACAAAGAGGAACAAGTTTTAAGGAGTTGGGAAAGTGGGACCGGCATCCTTGAGGAACAAGGCAGGTCCTTTCACTATGCATAGGTTTGGACTTAAGATCCCACAGATTCTTGAACTTCCTCCTTCCAGATTAGAAGGAGAAGATTATACGTGATAACACCTCTGGACCCTTGATTTTCTTAACAAAATTTTAAGATTCTAGAAATGGACACTCACTGAGTTATCTTCCTAAATGGTTTTCAATTTTTGCTTAAAGACACTCCATGCCTGTATGTATTTTTGACGTCAGCCCAGACAGCTGATACCAATTTAAGGCATCTGCAGATTATTATCTTAATCACAGTTTGCAAAAATGACAAGTTTGTGATCTAGAATCAGTATCCCCTACTTGCTTTGGTGATTTTTAGTGGCAATTATGAATGAGAAAATATAGAGTTTGAAACATGTCTCTTTGGATTAAAAATACTTTCAAAAATACTTTCTGAACAAAAGTAGATTTCCTGTAGCTAATCTAAATTATAAAAGTTAATTAGCAATAATTGCTTCCTTGGTGTTACGGGAGAAGACAAATGGTTTGGTAGAGGCAGGCCAGGAGCTCCATTCAGACTCTACTCTGCGTGGGTGGTAGGGGAAGCAGTGGGATTCAAATACAGGAAGGAAGTGCCTGTCTCAAGGGCCAAGCTATTGCTCTGGCTTCTGCAGTCTGCCAGCCTGCCCTGGGCATCAAAGAGAAGCTGTAAACTGCTCTAAAATCACTCACTCATTCACTGATGCCCCTTCACTCATAAATTCAGGGGGAGGGGGAATTTACAGCTCACTCAAAGGTAGTTCATACTTCCTAGAACAGTCCTACACTCTTAATTGTGTCCCTTCTACCCTCATGGTTTCAGCTGGGTCTGAGGGTTTTAGTATTAGGTTTCTATTAGACGTGAAAGTGCCTCATAGTTTCGGTTGCTTGGATTTCCTACAGCTAAGCTTAAATAAAACCATACTTCTATACTGATATTTGACCCAGGAATTCATTTTCTCTCTCTGTCTTTTCTCTCTCTCAAAATTATATACACAAACATGTAACTGTGGATTAGAGAATGATACCTGGTGCTCACAGAACATAGAGATTTAAAGAAGACTCTAAGAAAAGGTCTCTGAGGCTCTGGAAAATGTAATCTGCCCAAGTTTTCTAACAGATCTCATTATCAGGAAAATAAAATAGCCAGGTCATGAATTTTTAAGGTTGTTAATCTTACACCATTGTTAAAATTATTAGTTATAGATAAATGATAATGCATTTCTGATTCAAGCCTGTGATTTCAAGTTTTGTTATAGCTGATGTGATTGGGGGAGGGGGTGGGATCAGCATTGTTTTCATTGCAAATGATAGGCTGAGATAATACACCTGCTGGTTCATGAACCTTCTAGAACAGCATAAGAGTCTGTCACAGTACCAGGCTCTCCCAAACAAAAAAGCAGTGATTTACCTAAGGTCAGTGACCCTGTGACATTGCTCCACCTTTCCCCTCTAAAGAGATTAAGCCAAGTCTACATGCTTTCCTAAGGTGAATGAGAAAAAGGTCTGTGCAGCACAGCTCAGCTTTGGTGCTTTTTTTCCAGGTATTAGCCTCACTCATTATTCGCCTGGCCCTGGCCGAAACGTTCTGCTTGAACTGTGGCATTCTTGCCTTGGATGAGCCAACGACAAATCTTGACCGAGAAAACATTGAATCTCTTGCACATGCTCTGGTTGAGTAAGTTTCTCAAATTTGGGAGCAGGTTATGATAGTTTTTAAAGTAAGATTAAGAGAGTTCTGTGGTGAAAACCCTCTGTAGAAGTGTCTTCTTGAGGGAAGCTGGTTGGTGCCAGACCTTAGGCTTTACCTTTTGATAGTAGTTTTTCAGTCTTAAAAAAGAACTAGATGGTGAACAGCAGCCCCAGACACATCCTGCATCTCCCCAAGTGTGTTCATAGAGAAACAAATGGTGAGGGTTTCCTGGCTTGGTTTGGTTTTCCTGTAAACCCACCAGAGGGACCCACATGTCATGTACAAGAGTTAGCATGCCCTGCTAAAACATTTCTGAGTGGTGGTAGTGGGTTTTGGACCGTCTCCCCTGCTTTTCACATGTGTCAAATAACATCTGTGAGGAATGAGAGCTCTTATTCAAAAAGCGTATTAGTGGTTAAGTAGAATCCAGAGGGTGAACTTGCACACACCTTTTCCACATTCACCTGTGGTGGGTGCAGGCTCCAGGGATGGGCAGCCCTTGGTTAAGGACTGTGCTGGCAGAGGAAAGGCACTTTCCCTGAAGTAGAGAAGCTGTTTCAGGTACTCCTGGCTCCAGGTAGACTTTTTCTGGCAGGGATATGTTTCCTGTCTGATAGCAGGGATTGGGCCAGAAGGAGAATTGAGCAGCCGCAGAGCCACCGTTCTCAAGCCATGTCAGCAGTCCTGCATGACCAGCAAGAAGTAAGGGCTAGTGATTTTGAAACCTAAGTGCATCTAGCTCCAGGCAAGGGATAAATAAGTGGTGAGTTAAAAGAAAAAGTCTTTCAGGTCTCAGTCTCATAGCTGGTTACCTCAGCATATGGATAATGAGCAAAAATGCTCTCAGTACACCCACTCAGACCCCCTGTGTGTCATACTAATGATGCATCTAGTGACGGTGGTGGCAGAATTCTAAGTAGACCCAGCTCCTAAGAAGGCAGTGGGGCTTATGTATGTTATTTCCCTTGCCTGTAGTCTGTCTGTTTTTTTTTTTTTTTTTATTTTCTTCCAGAGAAAACTAGTAACAGGTCAAGAAAACCCCAGGCAAAGGAATAAGTCAGACTCCTAGAGCTGAGCAGCATAGACTTTAAGGAAAACTCAGTAAAACATTTCCACCTGCTTTTATAGGAAGAACTTTGTGTTCTGGAAGAAACTAGATCATATATTCTTACCAATCCCTATGCGAGACTAGGTGAAGAGTCAAGCCATGCATCCCCACTGTCTGGAGAAAAGATGGGACTACTACCTGGCAGGGCTGAAGGCTGGGGTCCACTCCTCTCCTCCGCCATTTCCTCTGGGGCTGGCAGAGGCTCTGACACTCATATGGCACAGGAGAAGCCTGATCATCACACATAGCACATGGTCATATGTTTGACAAGGTTCTCAGTGGCTTTTTCAAATAAAGGAAAGAGTTATTTCTGCTTATTAGTAATAAAATGTTCTAAACATATTGTTTCAGGATAATAAAAAGTCGCTCACAGCAGCGCAACTTCCAGCTTCTGGTAATCACCCATGATGAAGATTTTGTGGAGCTCTTAGGACGTTCTGAATATGTGGAGCAATTCTACAGGATTAAGAAGAACATTGATCAGTGCTCAGAGATTGTAAAATGCAGTGTTAACTCCCTGGGATCTTATGTTCATTAAAAATATTCGAGGTTTAAATGCCTTAGAAACACAGGTCTTTAGGCAGCTGCTTATTTCTGGTATCAACTGAGTCAATAAGAAAATACATTCTTTAAAGGAGCTTTGTGTCTAGGATTTTGAAAGCCTGAGAGGTTCTAAAATGATTAAAGTTGTTTCACATGAAATTTGGACTGATTCCTGAACTTCACGCCCCTCCAGGCAGCCTGTGACAGGCCTGTGGGGGTCAACAGCAACACAGTTAGACTCAGCTCCTCTTCTTTCCTCCCTAGCGCAAATGAATGAATCCCTGGGACCTGAAGCTACTTACGCACCTTTCACTTCTCAAAGCACTGTCAAGATGTAGATCTTCACTGCCTTCACAATTTATGGTTTTGGCATTAAAAAAAAAAGCAGTGTTAAGTGTTACCTCTGAATTTATTTCCTTGGATGTAGTTGTAAAAAACTGAGTTATCAGTGAGTATTAATATCTGAAGATGACCATAAATGAGATTTTAATATTTGGCTCTGCTCTTAACTTTATAAGTCTGAGCAAATGACCTTCCTCTCTGGGCCTCAGTTTCCCCAACTGAAATTTGAAGTAGTTTTGATGGGGCTTCAGGCTTTGCCAGGAACCATAAGTAATCATCTAATGCAGTACCCACCATCTTCCCTCCCCACATATCCCTGTAGGTAGTCATCCAGACTTGGGGGTCTCTTCTAGAGAGAGGAAGTTACCCACTGTGCACATCAGCTTTGGAAAGCTCTGACCAAGAGCAAGGTCTTCCTCCCCTCCCTTGCCA
Organism: Tapirus indicus; assembly: GCA_031878705.1. Classification (NCBI taxonomy): domain Eukaryota; kingdom Metazoa; phylum Chordata; class Mammalia; order Perissodactyla; family Tapiridae; genus Tapirus; species Tapirus indicus. The sequence continues at coordinate 49,740,022 of CM062925.1, forward strand.
CTATGAGGAAGTCTAACTCTCCTATATGTCTATCTTGTGTATCATCTCAGCCTCACCATCAATCCTGATTGCTGTTCCAGTATGGAAGGCAAGCAGGGCTCACTCACAAAGTCATGACCTGCTCCCAGCGGGGCCCAACCAAACCTGGAAGAGCAGGCTTCTCATTTCGACTCCATTTCTAATAAAAGCGCAATCACGCTTTTTCCTGGAATTGCCAACTGACGTCTTCAAGCCTTTCACAAGCATTCCACACAGAATACTACCAAGTCATGCGCTTTTGAATTAGACTCTGTGGAGTTTTATCATTCAGAGCCTGTCAGCCATGTGTCACAATGAGTTTTGTGCCATCTACAGACCTAATCAGCATATGGTTCAGACAGCCTTTCTCAACCACAGTCTAGAAGAGAATTAAGCCCTAAGGTGCTAAGGTATCTGTGGTAGGCTGAATAATGGCCTCCAAAGAGATCAAGGTCCTAATCCCTGGAACCTGTGAATGACACCATATGTGGCAAAGGGGACTTTGCAGATACGATTAAAGCTAAGGATCTTGAGATGGGATTATCATTGTGGGCCTAAATGTAATCATGAGTATCCTAACAAGGAGAAGGCAGAGACTGGACTGCAGAAGCGGAGAAAGCAATGTGTTGGATGCAGAGATTGGAGTGATGCACTTTGAAGATGGAGAAAGGGCTAGAAGTCAAGGAATACAGGTGACCACTAGAAGCTGAAAAAGGCAAAGAAATAGACTCCCCTCAGAGCCTCCAGAAGGAACCAGCCCTGCTGATGCCTTGACTTTTAGCCCAGTTAAACTGATTTTCGACTTCTGACCTCCAGAACTATAAGAGAATAAATTGGTGGTGTTTTAAGCTGCAGAGTTTATGGTAATTTGTTATAGCAGCAATAGGAAACTAATACAGTATCCATTGTATGTAATCAATTTCTGTGCATCTGAAAGAATACTAGTTATGTACTGTCCTTGAGAGAACTGGAAAAAAAAGTTACTCAAATCATTTTCTGTGTTCTGTGGTTCACATAAAGAACCCTGGTTGAGAACTGCTGGTCCAGACCCTCACCCAATCCCTGGATGAAACGGCCAAGCAGCATAGCCACCTGCTTCCTGTCCAAGGCCCCTTCTCATGACAATGTTCAGTCATCCTAATTAGCTTTGAAAAACTAAAATCACCCATAGTTTCCAAACTAGCATGAACTTGACAAAAGTACCATGAGAAAAAAAAAAAGACCAGTTCTCACTCAGAGCACAGATCTAGGAATTCATAAATTAAGAGCAGTCATATTAAAATATACACAATAACCAAGGTATTTTTATCCCAAGAATGCAAGAATATTTCAGAAAATGATCTGTTCATAAATCATCACCATAATAAACCAAAGGGGAAAAAATTCAGAGACACACCTATCACTGGCCATTATTTAATAAAATTCAACATCTAGCTTTAGCAAACGCATAATTTTGCAAAGAATAAAAATATTTTCTTAATGTTATTTGCCATCAAATAAAACTAAAAATTATCTTAATAGGGAAAGATGAAACATTTCCCATTAAATAATAAAACTAGGTACCTTCTATCAACATGTTTCTGAAAGCTCTAGCCATTGCAGTAAGGAATGACCAAAAAAAGGCAATACAAGATAAATATAGGCTATGAAACAAAGTTATTTATAAATTAAAACACTTTCCAATTTCAAGTCTGGTTTTCCCCTGAGGATGTGGCCTTCCCTTGCAGTCCTTTTGAGAGTGGCTGCTCTCTCCCATTCCCCTTGTATCAGTGGGCTTGGAGGTGAAGTTGCTTTTCATTGCTGCTTCTAGATCATTCTCCCCCTTACCCTCCATTTAATACCTCCTTCCTTCACACTTGGAATGTATAGGCATCACAGTATGGAGGTTAAGAATATGAGCCAGACTACTTGGGCTTAAATCCTAGCACCACCTCTCACAAGCTTTGGGACCTTGGGCAGTCATTCATCCTCTTTTGCTTCTGCTTCCTTATTTGGAAAAGTAGGTAAAAATGGTACCTATCTTGTAGGGTTATTATGAGGATTAAATGACTTTATAAACTGCTTAGAACTGCCTGGCACAAAGTAAGTACTATGTGTGTGTTCAAAATCCTTATATCTTCAGTTTACTTTTTTGTTGCAATTATCTTTAGCCCCCAGCCTGGTCACTTCCCCTTATTCGTTGACAATTTTAGCTCCCCATTCACTGTCATTCTCCAATACTAATTTCATAGTCATTGGGGATTTCAGTGTCCAAATCATCTAGTACAACCCTCTGGCCTCTCAACTGCTGCTGCTTTCCTCCAGTGAGAAGACACTCACTCCATAGTCTTACTCCAGAGTCCAGTCCTTTTAGTAACAATAACAATAACAATTTAGTAACAAATGTCAATTTTAAGCATCTCACTCTCCAACAATTCCCTGGCATCTTTACAATTCACTCCTGGGGTCTCCAACCCCTGCAATTCTTTGAGCCCACCAGGATTTCAATCCTTTGATTCCACCACTTTTTTTAGTTCTTCACCTCCCTCTTGCCTTCTCACCTTTTACAGCCTCAATTCCATGGTCCATCACAACATCACTGTCTTGCATAGACCTTCAACTGTCTTGCCCCTCTTCTATCCACAAACTGTCCTGACAACCCCCAACGCTGGTTAAATGTATCTCTGCCTTCTCCCTGCACATGCAGTTTCCTTTGCTGGTTCATTTCCCTGACCTTTTGATGTAGTGCTTTAGCACTCAGTCTGAGTCTGCACCTCTTCTCTACACTCACTTGTTTGGTGATCTCGTCCAGTCTCATGGCTTTAAAATTATCTTAGTTTGGGTTCTCCCAGAAGCAGAACCTGAAACAATGATTCAAGCAAAAGTAAACAGAAAGAGACTGGGGGAATTATATAGAGAAGAGAAAGCAGCCAATGAAGAAGAGTGTGTTCTTAAACCGCTACCATAGTAGGCAATTGGAGCTTAATCCCATAGGGAGACTCTGGGAAATTTGGCAAAATACGTACCTCAGAATTATCCCACCTGAGGGGCAAAAGAGCTGGGGTATTTATATACCAACTCCTGAGAGTCAGTAACTGAGGGCTTTTCCAGAGTGTGTTAGCTACTGGCTTGCCATATACACCAACAGAGCTGCCTTCCATAGTTTAAAAAAAAAAGGAAAAAGCCTTTTGACAGAGATGCAGATAGCAGCAGACAGAAGTGGGCTGGAGCACACTAGAAGTTCTTAGGATAGAGGCAGGATACTGACAGCAGCTTTAACAATCATCTAGATGCTGACTCCTCAAATAAGTTTGTAGTCCAGATCTCTTCTAAACTCATATTCAAGCTGCCTAGTTGCACTTGAATATCTAATTGACATCTGAAACTTAAAATAACCAAAATCAATCTTTGCCCCAGAACCTGAACCTCCCATAGGCTTTTGATTAATGGCAACTCCATTGTTCCAATTGCTCAGGCAAAAATCTTGGCATCATCCTTCATTCTTCTATTTATCTCACGTCCCACATCCAATCCATCAGTTTAATACTATGGGTTCAGTTTTCAAAATATATCCAGAATCTGACCATGCCTCACTATCTAAACCATCACTGCTCTGGTCCAAGCCACCATCATCTCCATCCTGAATTATCCGAGTAACCACTTAGCGGCTCTCAGTGATATGGCCCTGCCCCCCGCCCCCCGCCCAGTTTGTTCTCAACAGAGCAGCCAGTCATATTTTTAAATCAAGTAAATGTGTTCCTCATAGGGGTGTAGGTTAGCAATTCTGAAACCACTTTATATACTAAGATCAAACAAATACATATATATATTGTAGATAATGAGACCCAAATTTCTCACTGTTGGAGAAAGATGTTTGCATATCAGGAAAGGGGAAAGGCTATAAAAAGAACCCTGTAGTGTTGGATTGAATCCAAAGTATCAGTGTAAATTTATGGTGTTAGTAAGTAAAGAATTTCTACTTCCATAAAGGAAGAGTAAGGACTTCCAAAAATCTGCTTCTCCATAAAAGCAGTGAGAACACTGGCAAAAACTGTCAAAATAAACTTTTTCGGAACTTTGGAAATTAACTAAAGGCTTGCAACAAGCCAAGGAGTGTTTATTCAAGGAAAACAGCTGATCTCAGTGGGAAAAGCCAGTGGCATTTTAATTTGCCCCAATCCCATTCCCCTCTCTCTATCTCTATGGTAGCTTTGAAAACTAACAACCCCACAACTACAGTACCTGTGAAAACCAGCAGCCACTGGAGGGAGCAGAATGCATTTGGAGCTCCCCAAAATCTTGAGCCCCAGAGAACTGCCACTATTTGAACTGTTTGGCAGCTCACTGAAACTCTCCATCCTCAGGGCCTGTCACTATTTCATCTGACACAAGCTCACTCTGCAAACAGCCCTACCTGCTGTAGGCAATCAGTGGTAATTGGTTAACATTGCAGCTGCCTGAGGCAGCATTACTAGTGGGGGGCCAATAAGAGGTAACCAAAAACCGTAAAAGGAAAAGTTGGGGAAGGATATGTCCATGGGGGCTTTGATAAGCTTGAACATACTCCTAGGAATCTAGAAATTCATGTGTGTCACCGCTTTGTGCATACTCAGGCAAGACCTGAGAAGGCCCTAAGCCCTCACCTCTGGCTTACCTTGAAATTCTACCCATGCAAGAAGTGAAGGCTAAGGCACGGTTGTAAATTGCCTGCTGGAGCATTGGAAACGTGACCAAAAAAGCATGCAGGCTAGCTTGCACTCTCTCTCACAGACACACACATACACACAGCCCTTCAACAAAGGCTTGGAAACTTACTAGCTCAAAGCATTAAAAGAAATCTCTGTCCAATCATTAATTTACCCACTAAGCTAAGTGAGTGGAGACTTCAGGGCCCACACATGACAAAGAATACAGCTTTACAGAATTAGTCCAGAAAAGTCACTAAACAAACAGAAACAACAAACAGCAACAGTTACAAACCCTTGGGAGGGGGTAATCTGATTTTCAGAGTTGACACATTATACTAATTTAAAAGTCCAGTTTTCAACAAGAAATTACAAGACATGCAAAGAAACAGGAATATATGGCCCATATACAGCTCAAAAAAGCATTCAATAAAAACTGTCCCTGAGGAAGCTCAGATAAAGACTTTAAAATCAGCTATTATAAGTATGTTCAAGGAACTAAAGGAAACCATGTCTAAAGAATTAAAGGAAAGTATGAGAATGATGTCTCACCAAATAGAGACTATCATTAAGGAGACAGAAATTATTTTTTAAAAAGAACCAAACAGAAATTAGGGAGTTGAAAAATACAATAACTGAAATAAAAATTCAGTAGAGGAGCTCAACAGCAGATTGAACTGGCAGAAGAAAGAATCAGTGACCTTGAAAACAGCTTAATTAAGATTATCCAGTCTGAGGAACAGAAAGAAAAAAAAGAATGAAGAAAAATGAACAGAGACACAGAGACCTATGGGACACTGTCAAGCATACCAACATATCAAGCATACCAAGCATAATGGGAATCCCAGAATAAGCAAAGAAAAAGGGGCAAAAAGAACATTTGAAGAATTAGTGGCCAAAAACTTCCCACATTTTATGAAAAACATTAATTTTCATATCCAAGAAACTGAACAAACTCCAAGCAGAATAAACTCAAAGGGATTTGCACTTAGATACATCATAGTCAAACTGTCAAAAAACAAAGACAGAATCTTGGAAGCAGCAAGAGAAACCTCAATAAAATTAATAGCTGACTTCTTAGAAACAATGGAGTCCAGAAGGCAGTGGGATGGCATACTAAAAGTGCTGAATGAAAAAGACTGTTACCAAGAATCCTATATCCAGTAAAACTATTTTCAAAAAGAAGAGAAACTAAGACATTTCCAGATAAACAAAAACTGAGATAATTTGTCTCCACCAGACTTGCCCTATAATACTAAAAGGAGAATCCTTTAGGCAAAATGAAAGAAAACTAGACTTAAACCCACATGAAGAAATAGAGTCTGGTAAAGGTAAATACATAGGTAATATAAAAGTATAAATGTATTTTGGCTTGTAATTCTGTTCTCCTATCTGATTTAAAAGATAATTGCATTAAGAAATAATTTAAACACTCTCCCTGGGGCTGGCCCAGTGGTGTAGCAGTTAAGTTCACACACTTTGCTTTGGCGGCCCAGGGTTCGCAGGTTCGGATCCTGGGCATGGACCAACGCACTGCTTGTCAAGCCATGCTGTGGTGGCATCCCATATGAAGCAGAGGAAGATGGGCACGGATGTTAGCCCAGGGCCAATCTTCCTCAGCAAAAAGAGGAAGATTGGCAATGGATGTTAGCTCAAGGCTAATTTTCCTCACAAAAAATAAATAAATAAAATAAAATAAACATTCTCCCTCTCCCTCTCTCTTTCTCTCTCTCTCTCTCACACACACACAGCCCTTCAACAAAGGCTTATATTGTATAAATTGAGCTACATAGGAGTAGAGCTATATAGGAGCTTTTGAAATAGAAATTAAGTTGATATTCATCTAAGTTAAGACGTTAATTTGTAATTTCCAGGGCAACCACTAAGAAAATAACTTAAAAAAACCTACAGTAAAAGAAACAGAGGAATTAAAATGGTGTACTAAAAACTATCTACCTACCACACAAGAAAGCAGTAATGGAGGACTAAGAAAAACAAAAAAAGGCATGAGACAGACAAAAAACAAATAGCAAAATGGCAGAACGTAAATCCTATATTATTGGTAATTACACTAAATATAAATGGACTAAACACTCCAATCAGAAAGCAGAGGTTAGCAGAATGGATTTAAAAAAACATGATCCAACTATATGTTGTCTACAAGAGACACACTTTCAATTCAAAGACACAAATAAAAGGATGAAAAAGAAATACTGTGCAAACAGTACCCAGAAGAGCTGGAGTGGCTGTAGTGTATCAGACAAAATAGATTTTAAGACAAAAATTGCTACTAAAGATAGAGAAAGGCGTTCCATAATGATGAAGAGGTCAATCCATCAGGAAGACATAACAATTATAAACATATATGCACCTAACAATAGATATATGAATGCAAAATATATGAAGGAAGAAATAGATCTTTTCAACAATAACAGTTGGAAACTTCAATACCCCACTTTCAATAATGGATAGACTAAACAGAAGATCAACAAGGAAATAGAAGATTTGAACATTATAAACCAACTAGAACTAACAGACACCTATAGAACACTCTGCACAACAAAATCAAGATACACATTCTTCTCAAGTGCACATAGAACATTCCCCAGGATAGACCATATGTTATGCCATAAAATGAGTCTCTATAAATTTAAAAAGACTGAAATCATTAAAAGTATGTTATCCAACCACAATGGACTGAGATTAGAAATCAATAACAGAAAGCCATTTGGGAAAGTCACAAATACATGGAAATTAAACAACACACTACTAAATAACTAATGGGTCAAAGAAGAAATTACAAGGGAAATAGGAAAACATTTCGAGATGAATGAAAATGAAAACACAACACCCAAAACATTATGGGATGCAATGAAAACAGTGCTTAGAGGAAAAATAATAGCTGTAAATGCCTACATTTAAAAAGAAAAAAAGATCTCAAATCAATAACCTATACCTATAACCTATAACCTTACCACTATAGATTGAATGTTTGTGTTCCCCCAAATTCATATGTTGAAACCTAATCACCAATGTTATGGCATTTGGAGGTGGGGCCTTTGGGAGGTGATTAGGTCATGAGGGTAGAGCCCTCATGAACAGGGTTAGTGCTTTTATAAAAGAAACCCCATAGAACTTCCCTCACCCCTTCTACCATGTGAGAACACAGCAAGAAGATGGCCATCTATGAGCCAGGAATCTGGGCCTCACCACACACCAAATCTGCCAATGCCTTGATCTTGGATTTCCCAGACTCCAGAACTGTAAGAAATAAATGCTTGCTGTTTAAGCTACCCACTGGTAATAAAAATACCAGTCTATGGTATTTTTTTTATAGTAGCCCAAACTGAATAAGACAGAAATAGGTACCAAGAGTAGGATGCTGCTATAAAAACCCATAGAATATACAAACAGCCAATAAGCACTTTAAAAGATGTTCAACATCACTAATCTTTAGGGAAGTGCAAAGCAAAACCACAGTGAGGTCCCACCTCACATCCATTAGGATGGCTATCAAAAAAACAGAAAATGTGTTGATGAAGATGTGGAAAAACTGAAACCCTTGTGCACTGTTAGTGGGAATGTAAAATGGTGTAGCTGCTGTAATAGTTCCTCAAAAACTTTAAAACAGGATTACTATATGATCCAGCAATTCCACTTCAGGGTATATATCCAAAAGAATTGAAGTCATGAGGTCATACTGATATAAACAACTATTTAATTAGATAATGAAAAAGGGACAAGGGACAGCTCTTCTTTATAATAGAATTACACATGATAGATGTAGAAGAAAAAAGGGAAATAGAAAAATCACCATTAGGCAAACTCCAATAAAAATTATGTCTGACAAGATCCACCAATGAGTGCTAATATTAGTGGGCCCAAATTTGAGGAGAAATAGAATTTATATAGTCTCAAACTATCTCCCCCAATATATTTATTAACTTAAAAAGAAAAAGATTGTAACTTTACAGTGGAAAAACCTGGTAGAAACCATTTTAACCAAGTGGTCAAGGTCAACATCACCATAGTAAGACACATTGACATCACGAACCCTGTGACATGCACTGAGGACATAATTTCACTTCTGCGATTAACTTACCAAAAATGTACAACTTCAGTCCAATTATGAGAAAACATCAGGAAGACTGGAATTGAAGAACATTTGACAGCATAACTGATGAATACTCTTGGAAAGTGTCAGGGTTATGAAAGACAAGAAAAGACTGAACAATTGTTACAGACTGCAGAAGACTAAGGAGAATTAACAGCTAACAGCAATGTGGGATCCTGGATTAGATCTTGGAACAGGAAAAGGATGTTAGTAGAAACACTGTTGAAATTGGAATAAGATCTGTAGTTTACTTAATAGTAAACCAATGTTAATTTTTCTGTTTTTGATAACTGCACTACGATTATGTAAGATGTTACCATTAGAGGTAGCTGGGTATGGGGGAATATGGAAACTCTCTATACTATTTTTGTAACTTTTCTATAAATCTAAAACTACTTCAAAGTAAAAAGGTTTTTTGAAAAAGAAAAAAGGTAAATCAAGTCATGTAACTCCTCTGCTCAAAACCTACAATCCTGCCTAGTCACTCATCATGAAAGTCCATCCTCACAATGGCTTACAAGGCTCCATATGCTCTGGTCCTATTGGCCTCTCCAAACATATTTTATCATGCTCCCCTCACTCCTTCTAGCTATGCCAGCTACCTTGCTAATTCTCAACACAGTGTGCATTCTCCTGCTGTAGGGCCTTTGCATTTGCTATTCCTTCAGCACGAAACCCCTCCCCCCAAATATCTGCATAGTCCCTCATGTTCTTCAGGTCTCTGCTCAAATAACACCTTCTTGGTGAGGGCTTACCTCACCATCCCATATATAATCATATATAATAATATCCATTCTGCCTGGCCCCCTGCCTTTTTTTCCCTCTCCATTGCACTTGTCACCATCTGACATTATATGTCTACACACACATATATACATACATACATATATATATATGGTTAATCATATATATATATATAAAACCATATATATATATATAAAACCATATATATATATAAAACCATATATATATATAAAACCATATATATATGGTTATCTGTCTCCATCTACTAGAATCTATCTCCAAGAGGTAAGGACTGTGCTGTTTTGTTTAGTGCCTGGCATACAGTAAGCACTTAATAAACATTTACGTAATGAATTAACTTGTAATTGTTCTGTGAATTATTTGTTTAAAATATGCCTTCCACAATAGGCTGAATATTTACAAAGACAAAGATTTCACTTTTAAAGATACCAACTATCAGTAAAATTCTCAGATTGATAAGAAAAGATATCCCATCAATGAAACAAGACCACGGTGCTGTTAGACACACACACATATTCAGAGAAGAGTACAATACCTTGGGATGGAAGATAATGTTATGGAAACATCTCAGACAAGAGAAAATTTTTAAATGGAAAATAAGAGAAAAAAGATAAAATTAGAAGACCAGTCCAGGAGGTATATAATCAAAAAATGGTAGTTTTGATAAGAGAGATGAGAGAGACTGGAGAGAAAAAACTCATAAAATAATTCAAGAAAATGTCCCAAGCTCCCTAAGTGTGGATACAGAAATATCTTCTTATAAAGATAACTGAGAAAAAGCAAGGTGGAAAATGTGTATAGGATGCTACTTCATATGAAGGAACAAGAGAAAAATAAGACCATATATTCATATGCTTATATTTACATAAACTCAGATAGCATACACCAAAAAACTAATAAAAATAGTTACTTGTGATGGAGCTTGAGGCATTCCAATGATTTTTTTCATATATATAGATTTGATTTTTGAGCCATGTGAATGAAATACCTATTCAAAATTAGAAGTAAAAATAAAATTATTCTGTGGGAACCAGTGAAGTAGACAATCTTGAACTATAACTGATAAATTGCTGGAGGCTTAGCATGGACAAGTCTAAGAGGTTAAAAACTCCAGAGGTACCCAGTCATCGGAGGGCCCCCACACTTTGTTAGTTTTGCCTCTGGGAGTTCACCAGCTCCTCACAGTGAATATCAGAGAAAAATCCCCTCATGCTTCCGGCAGGGGGAAGGGAAATGAAATATATTGAAATATGCCAGAGCATTCTGCTCTTCTTAACAAGGTCTGCCCTCAGGAGAAACTATTTAATCAGAGCCTAACTGGCCTGGGAGAGGAGAAATACCCAGCTCCAGCTGGCTGTAGCCTTCCAAGCCTCCAAGTAGAGGAAGGGAAATACCCAGTTCTAGCCCCCTCTAGTCTTCCCCTTAGAAGATGGGGAATACTCAACTCCAGCCCACTCTAGCCATCCTGTCCTACAAAAGGGCAAGGGGGACTGAGAAGCACGTGTGAAGTTCATAGTCCAGAGGTACAGGCTAACTAAAAGACTAAGACCTACTCCTAGGACTATAGAAAGCTTCCCCTCTCCACACACCTCATCACCACCTTACTACAGTCCTATTTACAGCGGGTCCTTTTACCGAGTACATCACATCTGGCTATCAAGAAAAAATTGCAAGATATAGTAAAAGGCAAAAAACACATTTGGGAGAGACAGCGCGAGCATGAGAACCAGACTCAGATATGGCAGGGATGTTGGGATTATCAGACCAGGAATTTAAAACAAATATGATTAAGATGCTGAGGGCTCTGAAGGATAAAGTAGACAGCATGCAAGAATGGATGGCAGTGTAAGCAGAGATGGAAATCCTAAGAAAGAACCAAAAAGAAATGCTGGAAATCAAAAACACTGTCACAGAAATGAAGAATGCCTTTAATGGGCTTATTGATAGACTGGATACAGCTGAGGAAAGAATCTCTGAGTTTAAGGATCTCTCAATAGAAACCACCAAAAATGAAAAGCAAAGAGAAAAAGGCTGGGAAAAAAAAGAACAAAATATCCAAGAACTGTGGGACAACTACCAAAGATATAACATAAGCATAAGCAGAATTCCCGAAAGAGAATAAAGAGAAAAGGGAAGAGAAGAAATATTTGAAACAATAATTCTTGAAAATATCCCCAAATTAATGTCAGAAACCAAACCACAGATCCAGGAAGCTCAGAGAACACCAAGCAGGATAAATGCCCCCACCCCCCTGCCAATACAACTAGGCATATCATATTCAAACTGCAGAAAATCAAAGATAAAATCCTAAAAGAAGCCAGAGGAAAAAGAAATACCTTACCTATAGAAGAGCAAAGATAAGAATTACACCTACTTCTCCTCAGAAACTAGGCAAGCAAGAAGAGAGTAGAGTAAAATATTTTAAATGTTGAGAGAGGAAAAAAAATCCTAAAATTATGTACTTGTGAAATTATCCTTCAAAACTGAAGGAGAAATACTTTATCAGACAAACAAAAATTGAGGGAATCCATTGCTAGTAGACCTGCCTTCCAAGAAATGTTAAAAGAAATTCTTTAGAGAGAAGGAAAATGATAAAACTCAGATCTACGTAAAGCGAGGAAGAGCATCAGAGAAGGAATAAGTGAAGGTAAAATAAAAACATTTTTCATATTTTTAATTGATCTAACACAATAATTTGTTCAAAATAATAGCAATAATGTATTTGATTATATATGCTATATATATATATATATATATATATACACACACACACCACACACACACACAGACATAGCATACATGCTTATGTATAAGTAAAATGAAGGACAACAATGAAACAAGGGATGGAAGGGAGGAATTAGGATTATTTTGTTATTATAAGGTACTTGCACTACCCATGAAGTGGTATAGTGTTACTTGAAAGTGAACTTGGATTAGTTGTAAATGTATATTGCCAACTCTAGGGCAACCACTAAAAAAAGTAAAAAAGAAATATAATATACTAATAAAGGAGAGAAAACTGAATCATATAAAATGCTTAACTAGAACCACAAAAGGCAGAAAAAGAGTGGAAGACAAAAATAGGAACAAAGAACAAGGGCAATAAATAGAAAACAGTAACAATTATGGTAGATATTAATTCAACCATATCAATAATCACTTTGAACATCAATGGCCTAAATGCATCCATTATTTACAGATTGTCCGAGTGGGTCAAGAAATGAGACCCAACTATAAACTCACTTTAAATATAAAGACATATATGGAGTAAAAGTAAACGGATGGAGAAAGATGTACCATGATAACACTAATCAAAAGAAAGCAGGAGGGGGCCGGCCCAGTGACGCAGCGGTTAAGTTTGCGCTTTGGCAGCCCAGGGTTCACAGGTTCGGATCCCGGTCGCCAGCCGACGCACTGCTTGTCAGCCATGTTGTGGCGGCGTCCCATATTAAGTAGAGGAAGACGGGCACCGATGTTAGCCCAGGGCCAGTCTTCGTCAGCAAAAAGAGGAGGATTGGCAACAGATGTTAGCTCAGGGCTGGTCTTCCTCACAAAAAAAATTTAAAAAGCAGGAGTAGCTATATTAATAGTAATATATTAATTTCAGACAGAGCATATTTCAGACCAAGGAAACTTATCAGGGATAAAAGGGGCATTATATAATGATAAAGGAGTCAATTTTCCAAAGATTTATGTCCAAAGACAATAACAATCCTTAACATGCATGCTTCTAACAATAGAGTGTGAAAATGTGCAAGGTAAAAACTGATAGAACTGCAAAGAGAAATAGATGAATCCAGTGTTCTAGTTGGAGACTTCAACACCCCTCTATCAGAAATGGAAAGATCCAGTAGGCAGAAAATCAGTAAGGACATAGTTGAACTCAACAGCACCATCAATCAACTGGATATAATTAACATCTTTAGACTATTTCATCCAACAACAGAATGCACCTTCTTCTCAAGCTCACACAGAAAGTTCACGAAGACAGACCACCATTTTGGGCCATAAAACACACCTTAACAAATTTAGAAGAATAGAAATCATACAATGTCTGCTCTCAGACCACAATGGAATTAAACTAGAAACCAATAACAGAAAGATAGCTGGAAAATCCCAACATATGTGAAGATTAAACAAAACACTTCTAAATAACATATGGGGCAAAGAAGAAACCTCAAGAGAAATTAAACAATATTTTGAACTAAATGAAAATGAAAACACAACTTATCGCAATTTGTGGGATGTGCTGAAGTAGTCCTTAGGTGGAAATTTATAGCATTGAATGCATATATTAGAAAAGGAAAAAGATCTAAAATCAATCACCTAAGCTTCTACCTTAGGAAACTAGAAAAAGAAGAGTCAATTAAATCCAAAGTAAGCAGAAGAAAAGAAATAAGAATTAAAGCAGAAGTCAATAAAATTAAAAACAGGAAATCAATAGAGAAAATGCAATGAAATCAATAGCTGGGTCTTTGAAAAGATCAGTAAAATCCATAAGCCTCTAACCAGGCTAACTAAGAAAAAAAGAGGGAGGAAACAAATTACTAATAACATAAATGAAAGAGGGACATCACGACAGATCCCATCAACATTAAAAGGATAATAAAGGAATACTATGAACAACTCCATGCCCACAAATTTGATAACCTGGATGAAATGGACCAGTTCCTTGAAAGGTACAATCTGCCAAACTCACACAAGAAGAAAAGACAATCTCAATAGGCCTATATCCATTGAAGAAATTGAATAATCATTAATAACCTTCCAAAACAGACAGCACCAGGCCCAGATGGGTTCACTGGTGAATTCTACCAAACATTTATGGAAAAAATTATACCAATTCCCTACAATCTCTTACAGAAGCTAGAAGTAGAGAGAATACTTTTTAACTTATTTTATGAGGTCAGCATTTCCCTAGTACCAAAAGACAAAGACATTACAAGAAAAGAAAAATACAGATCAATATCTCACATGAACATAGATATAAAAATTCTCAACAAAATATTAGCAAATTAAATCCAACAATGTATACAAAGAATTATACACCAAGACCAAGTGGGATTTTCCCAGATTTGCAAAGCAGGGTCAACATTCAAAAATCAACTAATGTAATTAATTGATTGCATCAACAGGCTAAAGAAGAAAAATCACATGATTATACTGATACAGACAAAGCATTTGACAAAATCCATCACCCATTCATGATAAAAACTCTCAATAAACTAAGAATAGAGGGGAGTTTCCTCAACTTGATAGAGAATATCTACAAAAATCCTATAGCTAACATCATACTTCTTGGTGAGAAATTGGAGCTTTCCCACAAAGATCATGAACAAGGCAAGGATATCCCCTCACCACTACTTTTCAACACTGTATTGGAAGTCCTATCTAATGCAATAAAACAAGAAAAGAAAAGGCAAACAGATTAGTAAGGAAGAAATAAAACTGTCTTTGTTCACAGATGACAATCATCTAAGTAGGAAATCCAAAAGAATCAATAAAAAAAAAAAAACTCCTAGAACCAATCAGTGATTATAGCAGGGTTGCAGGATACAACATTAGTACACAAAAGTTGATCTCTTTCCTATATACCAGCAATGAACAAGTGGAATTTGAAATTAAAAACACCACACTTTACATTAGCACCCCCAAAATGAAACAGGTAGGTATAAACCTAACAAAATATGTACAAGATCCATATGAGGAAAACTACAAAACTCTGATGATAGAAATAAATGGAGAGATAGTCCATGTTCACGGATAGGAAGACTCAAAACTGTCAAGATGTCAGTTCTTCCCAATTTGATCTATAGATTCAATGCAATCCCAATAAAATTCCCAGCAAGTTACTTTGTGGATATTAACAAACCAATTCTAAAGTTTATATGGAGAGGCAAAAGACTCAGAATAGCCAACACAATATTGAAGGAGAAGAACAAAGCTGGAGGACTAACACTATCCGACATCAAGAATTATTATAAAGCTACAGTTATCAAGACAATGTGGTATTGGCAAAAGAACAGACAAATAGATCAATGGAACAGAATAGAGAGCCCAGAAATAGACTCACATAAATATCGTCAACTGATCTTTGACAGAGGAGCAAAGGCAATACAACGGAGCAAAGATAATCTTTTCAACAAATGGTGCTGGAACAACTGGACATCCACATGCAAAAAATAAATCTAGACACAGGCCTTATACCCTTCACAAAAAGTAACTCAAAATGGATCACAGACCTAAATGTAAAAAACAAAACTATAAATCTCCTAGAAGATAATATAGGAGAAAATGTAGATGACTTTGGGTTGGTGATGAAGTTTACATGCAACACCAGGGGTACAATCCATGAAAGAAATAATTGACAAGCTGGACTTTATTAAAGTTAAATGTGTTCCCCCAAGACAGAGGAAGACCTGGGATGCAAAGAATAGGAGAGTCACATAGGACAGAGGCGAAGGGAATTCCCAGGGCAGTGGTGACAGGAGACCTCAGGGTGTCAGCTGTGTAACAGGGTCAGAGGGCAGTTGTCCATGTAAGAGCAGGTCAGCAGACTCCAGGGAAGACTTTCTTAGGAAGATGAAATTGTGAGAATAACTCATTAACTGAAATTTCTTGAGAGGAGATTTATATAAGTGGCTGAGAATTTAGGGTTAAATCACTGAGAGGAACATAGAAAACCAAGCAAATGGAAATCAAGACAATCATTAACTCCAGAGGAAAAAGTTTTGATGGAAAATAAAACTAATCAAAGTTAACTATGTTTCAGCTGTGAATATATTAGGATAATTATGTAAATGGCAAGCAAGGCTTTTGACTGACCCAAATTATGATCTATGTATATTGGTAGGATGAGAAAAAAGGAAGGATGCAAGTGGAAGAAGATGGCAAGGAGAAAAGAGAAGTAAATATTCATTGTGGACCACAGACAACGCCTACACCTGAGAATCAAGAAATTTAGAGATAGGGAGGAGGTAAACACCAAAAGAAACAGTTAAAATCCTGGTTCCTCTGGAGAAGAGGCTAAGGGGTTGTGGGGAAGGCTGCTTGTCAAAAACTGAAGGCTGTGAGATTTTATCATACTTCCATGCTAACAAGTTAGCTTGCCACAGTTTCATGGAGGCTGGCAGAAGATACAAGACTCTTGGATCAGAGACAAAGAACAGTTTATTATGCACAGCAGTAATATTAGAGTATTAACATTTTAAAATTTTGTTCCCTGAATCCCAATTCTCCCAAGAGGTCAGATGGCACCTGTGCACACAGTGAGATGCTTTAGAAGAGATGAAGCCTGAACTTAGGGAACCTGAATTTTTTGTTGTTGTTTTTGTTTTGTGAGGAAGACAAGCCCTGAGCTAACATCCGTTGCTAATCCTCCTCTTTTTGCTGAGGAAGACTGGCCCTAGGCTAACATCCGTGCCCATCTTCCTCTACTTTATATGGGACACCGCCACGGCAGGGCTGACAAGCAGTGCGTTGGCAGGCGCCGGGGATCCGAACCTGTGAACTAAACCGCTGCGCCACTGGGCCGGTCTGGAAACCTGAATTTTTATAATAGATAGTAAGACCGCCTGCCTTTTGCTTCAGAGAAGGATGCTCTCTCTTCCAAGGCTCTTTGCTATACAAACACCCTTTAAAAGAAAGTAGGGAACCAAGTAGGGCAATCAATGCCTCACTCACAAGACGTGCAGAAATGCCAGAGACCCATGAAGAACTGATTCCCCAAACTGCCGTTTTTTTATAATCAACCTCCTGGAATGATTTGATGTTTAAAAATTACATGCACGGGGCCTAGCCGGTGACGTAGCAGTTAAGTTCGCGCGCTCCGTTTGGGCGACGGCCCGGGGTTCGCAGGTTCGGATCCCGGGTGCCGACAGACGCACGTCTTGTCAAGCCATGCTGTGGCGGCGTCCCATATAAAGTAGAGGAAGATGGACACGCATGTTACCCAGGGCCAGTCTTCCTCAGCAAAAAGAGGAGGAGTGGCAACGGATGTTATCTCAGGGCTAGTCTTCCTCTCACAAACACAAAAAATTAAATGCACGTATAACTTTCATAAAAATAAAAATCTAATAAGTTGGATATTTTCAATTATTCAAACAACTCTCCTAACCCTTACTCCTACTGACTGGGCATCTTTTATTTCCAACGGAGACTCAAAGTTGGAGAAAAGTGGAAAAGGAAATTTTCCGAACCGTCGCGCAGGGAGGCCTCCTCCGGAGGACGATGGGCGGTCCCAATCTCAGCGATCCCATCCGTGGCGAGAGCCAGGCGGTGAGGCCGCGCACCCCGCCCTTCCCTGGCCCTGGCCGCGCAGCCGGGGCAGGCGCCTCTACGGCCCTGAGTACCCGGTTCTGCTCCTGTAACCCGGACCGGGAAGCCTACGCAGGGGGTTGGAGGAGAGTTGCAAGCCACGTGTGTCAGGTGCCCGGAGCAGCCCTTTTGTAGTTTGTACTGATTACAATTATCCGGGGTGTGAACGGAGCCCCGCTGAAAATCAAGAAATAGCAACACAGACCAGCTGACCTAGCCAGCAGCCAGCGGGGTCTCGTCCCGGGGCTGGTCGCCAAGGCGGGTCTCCCGAGCCACAGCCGGACGGCGCAGCCCCTCCGGGTCAGGGCAGAGGAGGGGCGGGCACCTCAGCCGCGTCCCGCGCAGGATTCGCGGGCCCAGGGAATCCCGGGCCAGGTGCTGGCCGCGGTATGTGCGCGCCACCCCTCGCCGCTGCGCACAGGCACTCGGGGCGCTGGAGGGCCCCCGTGTGCAGCCCGGTCCCTGCCCTGCCTGGCGCTCGGAACCACCGCTTCCACCTTTGCCGCTCCCTTGTCCGGCCTTGGACCTGTGCGGACACGGAGCGAAGGCGGGGGCGGGGGCCTCGCGGCTTCGCTGAGAGGCCGGTCTGCGCCCTTACCCCTCCTTCGGGCACAAGCCACCGCCCAAGGCCGCGGAGGAAGGCCGCGCTGCGCAGATCCCGTTTATCTGCCCCATCTCCCATTACATAAAGCCGGCCCCTATCTCCGCGGGGCATCGCCACGACCGCGGGCCTGGCGCGCCTTCTCCCACGCGTGGGGGGCGCGCCTACCCACCTCTCCCCGCATCAGTTTTGCAGGTCCCGAGGGGTAGGGGGCGTTGACTCATCCTGGCGCAGGGATCCGGGACTTGCCCCACTGTGGTTCCCCGCTCCTTCCCTCGTCAGAGAGACCCCAAGGGAGATGTCACTGGCCCTATTCTACAGACCGGGAAACTGAGGCCCACGGAGGGGTCACACAGCCAGATGGCAGCACTCCAGGCACTGGGGGACCACGCGGGGCAGGGGCTGATTTCCAGCTGTCAGGGCCTGCAATTGGGTTGGGAAGCTTGAGGTTTGGACAGAAGAGAGGGTGGGAATCATGCGTGGGAGGAGAGGGCCAGAAAGGCTGGGAGACTGCTGAGCAGAAGCAGCAGCTCCAGCATCCCTTGGAAGACGCTTGTGAGGCGGTTGAGCCCCACTGTGGGGAGGGCAGAGGTCACCTGAGGGAGGCACTGGCGTAGGGGAGGAAGTGGGTGAGGGAGAGAGCTTGACATCAGCACCCAACAGGCAAATGCTGTGGCCTCTGTTGCAGGGGTTTCTGGAGGACTTCTAGAGAAATGAGAAGAGCAGGAAAATGTCTACAGGCTAGTGTCCCTGCAGGAGGTGGGCTGCTCACAGGGGACCCAGGAGTGGGGACAGGCCCAGGAGCTGCCCTCCGCAGCCTTCATTCTGCAGAAGGGAAACTTGAGGCTCCCAGAGGGTGGGGGTTGGTCCCACAGAGACTGGTGAGCAAAGGTGGTCACCCGAGGTCTCAGTGGCCCTGGAAACAGTTACACTCTCTGACCTGGGCTAAGGCTGGGTCTGCCTCCTGCTGGCCTCACACATTAAGTGCTTCCCAGCAGGATGGGGCCACACTGAAGGCTTGGGTGAGGCACCCAGTGTCCAGGGTGCCCGTGCTCAGAGTTATCATCAAAGCAGCTTTAAAAAGGAAAAGTCCCAGGAGGCTCCCTGAATCTGATTGGATCTTTCAGTGGAGACCTGGGAATCTAAACTTTTATAATCCTTCCCACAGCGAGGCCAATGGGGAATCAAGAAAGAAGTGACCCCCTCTCTTCTCCTTTTACCCTGTTTGAATTGTGTATCTGAAGCACGTGTTACTCTGGTAATGTAGGAGACCAGTTCATTGAAAAAATAGAACCTCCAAATTCCCATATCTGACAGCCTCTAGTCGTAGCACTGTCTGCCCAGCACTTATGGTGAAACAAATGGTCTGAGGACAGGAGCTGGGCAGGCCACTCAGGGTGGTCACCATACAAAACTGCTGGAGCTCCAGCTGGCATAGCTGACACCAGGTCCCTCCCAGGGCCTTCTCACCTATCCCTGGAGTAAGCCCATCCAGATCTTGGGAACTGCCCTGGACTCCTCCCAATAATAAGTCCACAAGAAATCAAACTCTTTCCTTTATGCGACACTGGATTTTCCACAAAGTAAAATCAAGATGAGTAAAGATGTGGTTTCTAGATAGTGCCCGACAAAGCGGAGACCAGAGTGTGAAGCGTCACCACTTGGGCCTATAAAAGCTGCCTCAAGAGGCCAAGGCCACAAGCCGCTCAGCTTAGGCCAGCCTACGTGTCTGCTCCTGGCTCCTCCTGTGTTGGCTCTGAGCTCCATGGCGCTCTGGTTGACCGTGGTCATTGCTCTCACCTGCCTTGGTGGCCTTGCCTCCCCGGGCCCCGTGCCTTCCTCCCTGGCCCTCACGGAGCTCATTAAGGAGCTGGTCAACATTACACAGAACCAGGTGAGTGCCCGCTGGCCAGGGTCCCAGCTCTGAGGGTGCTGGGTAGGTAATTCTCAGGAAGGGTACTGCTGGTCATGGTCTGGGCCATGAAGGCTGGGTCTGGTCCTATGATGCCTGTGGGTCAGGAAGAAGCCCCTTGGACCAGGGGACAGGCCCAGCCATGGGAGACACAGGAGCCAGGCTAGGGGGTGCAGCAATATGGATGGACCCAGGAAGGGATCTGGCAGAGCCTCCAGGAACCACCTGCTCCCCTGGCCTGGCTCTGCCTGCCACTGCCAGCTCCTACTCAGCCATTCCTGAACAGAGGAAAGAAGAGAATGGCCAGCACACTCCTAGAACCATTTGGCATTTGCCAATTGTATTTGAATGCAATAGTGGGGCCATTATTCACATCTTAGTTAAGCCATTCTTATGGAACAGTTCATTAGTAGAGTCAGCTCCGCTCCTCAGTGGTGACAGCTCACACTGTCTGAGCACTGATTATGTACCAGGCCTGGTGCCGGGTGCTTTACATCTCATTTCATCGCTGCCAACCACCTCAACAGGGCGGCACGATGACCCCATTTTACTGACTAAGCTTCAGTGAGGTTAACTGACAAAAGCAAGATGCAAAGCAGGCCTGGCCAGTCCGAGTGCCCACGCTCTGAACTGCGGTATACCCCAATTCAGAAGGCAGGGTGTTCATACACGAGACCGCACTGCTCCCCATCTGATTGGCCTGGCCAGCCCCTCCCTCACCCAACTGTGCCTGGCCCTCCCCTGCAGGCCCCCTCTTGACCCCCCTGGTGTCTTCTGTCCTCCTGCCCTGGCTATGGCAAGCTTTGCACAAGGCTTGTCCCTTACTGGTTGTGTCACTCAATTTTTCTCTCTCAGCTCCGAGACTCTATACAATGGGACTCCCCCACTGTGCAGAGCAGGAAATGAAGCTCAGGAACATTGAGGGGGCCCAGGCCTACCTCTTTGCTTCACCAGGGAGGCTTGCGGGGCCTGATTCCCGGGGAGACCTGGCCTAGGCTGGCTGGGGCAGGCCTGGGACTGCCAGAACTCAGCTCACTGTCTTTTTGCTCCCTCAGGCCCCCCTCTGCAATGGCAGCATGGTGTGGAGCGTCAACCTGACAGCTGACATGGTAAGGACTCTTGGGTGCTGGGAGGGAGGCGGCTGAGGCTGTAGGCCTTGGGCTTGTCTTCTCTGAGCCTCGCTCACACAGCTGAGGTGTTCCAAGCAAGCTTCAAGAGCCACCCTCTCTCCCCTCATAATCTGGGCCCCTCCCACCACCCAGACCGACCTCTACCACGCCTCTCAGTCCCCCTTCTCCTGTAAACCCACTGAAGGTGCCACCTGAGCCATATGGCTGGGGGTGCCCAGCAGGGCCTGACACCCAGATGTTCTCCTCGCCTCAGTACTGTGCAGCCCTGGAATCCCTGAGTGACGTCTCCAACTGCAGTGCCACCCTGAGGACCCGGAGGATGCTGACTGCACTTTGCCCTCACAAGCCCTCAGCCAGGGTAAAGCCCCCTGCCCTGCACCCCCACCCTGCACCCACTCCTGCCAGTCCTGGGCTCACCCTGGGAGCTCCAGGGGAAGCTGACTCAGCATCTGAGGCATGCGTCCACCCAGAGGTGGGTCCACTGTGGCAGCGGGGATATGGCCTTTGGGATTTCTAGGACCTGGGCTTGAGGGCTCCTGACTCCTACCTGAGCTTCAGTTTCCATGTCTGTAAAATGTGGGTAATAACAGTACCCACCTCATGTGAGGATTAAATAAGTCAGTCCCTGGAAAGCCCCTGGTGGATACTGGTGGTCCTTGCTCTGGCATCCCACTAACGCGCTGGCCTCTTGGTCCTGCAGCAGGTTTCCAGCGAGCACATACGAGACACCAAGATTGAAGTGACTGAGTTGGTAAAAGATCTGCTCAAAAATTTAAGGAAAACTTTTCGCCATGGAGTGTTCAACTAAAGCATGAAAAGCTGGCATCATCATTTGCAGAGGCAGACCCTGACCATTTAAGTTGCAGATCCATTTTTCTTCAGACGTCAGAAATTTCTTGGGGAGATGGGGAGGAGGGTTAGGGAGGGGGGTAAGATTTCTTTAGCTTAGACTTCAGCCTGTGCTGCCTGCCTTCTGCCTAGCCGACCCCAGCTGCCCCTTGCCTTGGTGCCCGGGGCTTGGCCTGCTGGGCCTCCTCCATCTGGGGCTCTGAGCTTGGTGGACAAGGGTGGAAACATTGCCCCACATGGCCTCCCCTCCTCAGAGCAAACTGTAGCTTCACAGTGGGCGCCACCCTTGCCAGACACGTGGTGGGAGAGGTACCTGCTTTACACAGGGGCAACTGAGGCAGAACGCAGTTCAGACACATTTCTTCTTGGCCTTATTTATTATTATGTGTTATTTAAATAAGTGTGTTTGTCTGTACTGGGGATAAGGAGGGACTGTTGCTGCCAGAACTTGGAGCCCAGGGTGCGGGGCTCCAGCACTAAAGCAGCGGGCGTTAGGAGTCCCTGGGAATAAGTACTGTGTGCAAAATTCTGCTACCTCACTGGGGTCCTGGGCCAGGCAGGGGACAGGAGAGATGGCTAGAATAGCCGCTCTTGTCTGCCAGCCAGCAGTTGGCCCTCAGCCAAGGAGTAATTTATTGTTTTTCCTTGTATTTAAAGTTAAGTATTAAAATATGTTATCAAAGAGTTAATATATAAAAGAGCAGCCTAGAACACTGCATTATGGTGTATGTGGATTGGGGGAAAGAGTCATTGAATAAGCTGTTTCATTGACTTTGTCAAATTGGAAGCCAGAAATAAAGATGCTGACAAGAGACCTGATGGTGTTTGCCTTTTATTTTGGCCTTTGGGGACACTGGCCTGTGTTCTTAAGACTCTGAGGAGCTCTTCGGGAAGCAGGCCAGTTGTAGGAGGGGGCCTAGGAATGGAGTGGAGGGAGAGTGAGGGACAAGACCTGGGCTAAAAGAAAGTAAGCAAGCCCCTGGTGGGGGGTGGTACCTGGCCTGGAGGAAGTCCCCCCACCTACCGTCCATAGGGAGGGGAGGAAGCTCGGGCCAGGTGTCAGGGTTCAAGGAGGGTGTCTGGAGCAGGCAGAGACCTCAGAAGTCATCTCAGGATCACAGCTCTTGATGAGTGTCCAGCCTGTGTCTGGCACCACCTACACACCCTCTATGCCGCCCTCATAACCTCTCTGAGGCTCAGAGAAGAGAAGATGGCTTGCCCAAGGTCACACAGCCGATAAGGAGCAAAGTGAGGATTTGAACTCAAAACTTATTCCAACTCGAAAGCCCAAACACTTAACCACTCTGCCTCCCTCTGTCCAAATGTCATCTGGCCTGAATGCATGACCTTTACAATATCTTCATCAACCTGTTTGGGCACCTCCCCTTATGAGGAGCTCACTACCTACTTTCTAGGGACAGCCCATTCAATTTCTGGACACCTCTCATCAATAGAGGGCACACACTCACCACCTCTGTGAACAAAGACACATCAACTGACTTGTGGCCCCTGGACTGGGGAGCGACTGGAGCGGACAGCCAAGGTCACAGGGCCCTGGTCAGACCATTCCTCCAAGCAGGTCCTTTCACTTTTCCCTCAGCCCAGGTCAGCACCTGCAGTGAAGAAGCAGCAGGCCTCAGCAAACTACAGCTAATGGTCATGCCTGTCAGCAGTGGTTTCCACTGTGAATCTTTGGGAGATGCCCGGAGCAGAGGGCCGCCCCAGAAGGGCAGGATGCCTTTGCAGTGGGTGGTGGGTCATCAGAGAACAGTCTCAAACACTAAATCACATGCAGGCGCCCTCCCTGGGGAGCCCAGAGCCCTGTGGGAACATCTTACAGCGATGCTCAGAAGTCAGTGGAGGCAGCCACCCAGGAGAAGTGAGAGCTCATGCTGTGCATGATTCAGGCAACAGAGGCCAAGACAGGAGTTGTCCAGGGAGCAAATGACTGCAGCAGACTTCTTAGGAACCACACTCAAATAAAGTGGACACCTCGCTTGCACCCAGGCAGAGGCAAGGGAAGAAGCCACAATTGACAGCGCAGGATGCTAGGGACGCTCAGCCCGGAGAGGGAAGACATAGGGAGGGGGTACAGGAGCTGAATGTCACATGGGCTGTCCAGAGCAGGGAGTGGACTGTCTCTGTGGTCCCAAGGGGTCTCAGAAGCTGTTAAGTGCCACTATATTTGCTGAGGACCGCCTATGGCCTGCACTGCACCAGCCTTCTGGGTTAGCTATGACCAAGACACCACATACACTCAAGCTTCAGCACCAGAAAGAAGTCTTTAAACGATGTAGGGTCTGGAGAAGGATGCTCTACCCCGGGAGCGCGGGAGGTTCAAAAGTCAGGGGTAGGGGTAGGAGGTAAGATATCCGCTATCCCTCTCTCCAGAGATTCAAGAATTTTAAGGCCAGAAGGATATTTAGGAAGATCGATTTTTTTTTTTTTATATACAAAACTTAGTGATCCATCTGCTGGTAGCACCACCTTTGACCCATGTCCTCTCTGCCTAACCAGGGCATTGGCCTGTCTGTCCACAAGAAAGATGGAAAGTCTTCCAGTGAAATTCCACGTGAATCTCCCAAGAACAAACACTGGAATTGAGGCTGGTGTGGGGAGGGTCCCTTAGGATTTCCCAAGGATGTATTCCAAGCCACACAGTCAGGAAGGCCCTGCAGCTGGGTGCACAGTGCTGACAGGACCGCCCAGGCCCCACCACTAGGGGTCCGCAGCGTGCCACATCCTCGGCCACCCACAGCTCTCTGCCTGTGCCTCCAAGAGTGTCCCCCAGACAGAGGACCTGTGGTCACTGTTGGTGTGCAGTGAGCCAGAGGGGGCTCAGTGCCTTCCAGGGATGAGGACACCTCACAGAGCCAAGCCACCGCTGGTGGCAACGAGGAGGTGGGCCCAGCCAGGAATGAGAGAGAAAGAAAAAGAAAGAGAAAAAAAAGGTATGTGTCAGCTCTTGTGGCTGGAGCATCACCACCTGGGGACTGACCCCAGGGGTATTTGTGGGAGTTTTCTCTAACTGTGTGGTCTCACTTCTTTTATGCACAGACAACCCTGAGCAGGGCCCAGAGAGAGCAGGGTCGGGAAGAGATAAGAGTGCTTGGTGAGTGGGAGGGAGATGCTGGTCATGGGGCCCAGGGTGGGGAGCCCCTTGGCACCCCGGGAACCCCAGGCCCGGGAGGTTTCACTGGAAGAGGGGCTGGGGCTCAAGTGAGAAGTGAGAGACACAGGCGAGTTTCCGGTGAACTCGGCACCAAACACCTCTGTTTGCTGCTCAGATGAGGTGTCAGAAAACACTCCCAGTCACTTGGGGGTTTCTCCAAGGCTGGCCCTCTGAACTGCTCAGGACCCAGGAGGATGGGGGCCTGCCCCTTGTTTCCTTATGACCGAGAACCTGGAAGGCTGGGGTTTATCGAGTCCACCAGCTTATCACTTTTTCATTATGATCAACAGGGAAGGAAGTGTCTTCTGCTTATTATCTTAATTTAGCTGGTCACTTTGAACAGACTCAAAAATCGTTCCTCCCTTTGGCTGACTCCCTTCTAAGAAGGCCCAGCCGAATCCTAGCTGACCATGTTCCAGACGGGGCGGCCTGGCCTGGGACACACTGGCCTGTTACCTAGCCTTCCTTGAGGTCCAGGCCAGTGTTAGAACTGATGGTTGTATCCATGGTCACCCCTCCCCCACACGCTGCCCACTCCTACTCTGAAAAATAAAAGTCAGAAAGCCTCATTATCTTCATTCATTTCTCGGCTCCACCCAAAAGCAACAGAGCAAAGGGTTTGCAACGAACTTTCCCAGATCAACTGATTTCTCGGCAGCAAGGGAGGGCCCCATGACGAAGCCATTTGAAATCCCAGAAGCGATTTTCTACTTACGACCTCACTTTCTGTTGCGCTCTCTCCCTTCCCCTCCACAATGCCTTCTCTTGTGGAAAGTGATTCTCTCACAGCGTCGTTCAGAAACGCCCCCAGCTCATGCACTGCCTGGGCAGATGCTGCTGTGTGGTCACCTGTGACGCAGACGCCAAAATTAAATATAGTAACTCTTGTCAGCTCCGCTCTCTGCACCACTTGGACAAGCTTGCTGCCCAACAGCTCTTCCTGAAACCCACGGGGGCAGGAAGGCCCAAGCTGGCTGTGGTGTCCCCTGTAGACTGGTGCCCAATGGCCTGCTGATCATACCAGCCGGAGTCTGTGCCCCCTGCTGGGCCCAGGGCCCTAGGCCAGAAGGTGCCTCAGTGATACCAAATTAGAAAAGCAATTTCTCATTTACTGTCTCTTCTTTCTTCTAATCTCTGTTTTCCCACATTTTCTATAATGAGCACACATTCATTACCCATGGGGGAACAGAGACAAATTTAATTTCAAAAAAACCCAAAAAGAACATGAAATTGATGTCTGGTCCACAAGGGAGCTGATCAAAACTAGGGTAGGGAGGGGCCAGCAGCCCCCTCTGGATGGACTAGCGCCAGGACCCTCAGTCAGTTCTAACTCCTCCCTGGGAGCTGGCTGTCTCAGGAGAGGAGGTGGGCATTTGCAGGGGTCTGGGAGGCAGGAGGTCTAGCATCCCTCCTCCCACGTCAGATCCTGCATTGCCAGAGACAGAGGAAGATGCTCCTTTTTGGGGGTCTTCACCCGGCCCTGGCCTGCCCGGCTGGGGCAGGGGGACCAGGGTGGGTGAGACGGGAAAGGGTGGGCCGCCAGTCCAGTTCTGAGGCTGAAGTGACATCAACTCCCCAGGGACAGATGGAGAGGTCTTGTAGACTCCTCAGCCGGTTTCCCTCTGTCAGGAGAAGGATTTTCCACCTGCTTCTCAAAGAGAAGCCAGCAGCTACTTCACCATGGGCTCAACGAAGCCAGTGTCCACCACCCTGCCCGCCTTGGCTCCCTCCTCCCTTTGGTCCTCTTGTCCCCTTGGAGGGATTCTCTCTGCGCCTGTGTTCAGGATCCCATTCCCCTGCCTCCTCCAGGGGCTCTGGGCAAGAACTTCAGGGTCCAAACAGCCCTGGCTTTAAGTCCCAACTGTGTCCCTGACTTCCCTTGTTCCTACTTAGGCCAAGTCTCGGCTGTCCCCTCCGTGAAATGAATCCGTTCATTCAACACGTACCTACTGAGGCCTCTACTAGGTGCCAGACACTGTTCGAGTGCTGGGGATCCACAGTGAACAAAACAAGGTTACTTCTAGTGGGGGCACAGAATCCACAAACAAGAAAACACAGAGCCTGCAGGTGGTGGTGAGCCCCAGAGGGCCACGAAGCAGTCAAGGGGCTGCCATATTGTGAGGGGAGGTGAGAGAAGTCCTCCCCGGTGAGATAAGATAGAACAGAGATCTGGATGAAGTGAGGGAGGGAGAAAGCTGGCTACGTTAGGAGGAAACGGTCCAGGGAGAGGGGACAGCAAGCACCAGTCTTGAGCGAGAGAGAACCGGAATGCTCCTCCTCCCAGCGTTTCTGTGGCGGCAGCAGAGGCCAGGCTGAGCAGTAGGCGGCGAAGGCAGGTGTGGGTTGGAGCAACACAATCTGGCTCACGTTTAACAGAAGCACTCTGGCTGCGGTGTGAAGAACAGAATGTGGGACAAGGGCGGTAGCAGGATAACTAGTTAGGAGGCTCCTGTGGAAACCCAGGTGGGAAATGACAATGGATGTGGCAGTGGACTGGTGTGATGTGGTCAGATTCTGGGGATACGTGTGTGTGTTATCCTTATAACTTATATATCATTTACATAAACATATTACATATGATATATAAAAAGTATAAATATATGTATATTATACAATGTATAAATATTAAATATATATTTAACTTTTCTACCATCTGAGTTTTTTAAATCTTTTATTATAGGAAATTTCAAACACACACAAAAGTAACTCCCAGTTATCCATTGCCCGGCTTCAACAACTAGCAACTCATGGCCAATTTAGTTTTGAGTCTCTGTCCTACCTGCTCCCTGCCACCCTGGCTCCCCTGCCCCCTGATGCCCAATTCAAACCAGCATACCATTCAATTTTGGATACAGTCTGCAGGCAGAGGTTTGTGCCGGATTGGATGTGGGACACGGGAGGTTTTTACGGTGGTGTGAGCACCCTGAAGGATGGAGTTGCCATTCACTGAGCTGGGGAAGCCTGTGCCCAATTGTGTCCTGTCTAAAAAACAACTATTGATCACGTGTAATCACCTCCCCTGATCATATGTCAGCACTCCAACACAACCCGCCTTCTCCAACACATCTACACCCCTGTTTCCATTCCATGAGTCCCACTCCTGTGGGGCATCTGCCCTGACTGCTCTCCAGTTATGTCATCGATTATCTCCCATCACTAAATCCTTATCTTGCCTGACCCTGAGGAACCTCTGACGCTGCTGACCACTCACTTCTCCGAGACTCTCTCAGGCCTGGGTTCCCTCTCCTTCCTTCCTCCTTCCAGTGTCGAGGGAGAGCCATAGGCACTTCTTGTTTACTCTCTTCCCTCACCCTCAGGGCAATATCGTTCTTCCCCTTGGCTTCATCACCCTCTGTGTCAACAACCCAGACACTCCTCTGTGCCCAGAGCTGCAGGTCAAGCAGCAGGTGCCTCCATTCATGGTCCCCCCACCCCATCTCCTTCCCTCCTAAACTGCCATCTCCATGAATAGCATTTCCCCAAGCCAGAAACCTGGGGTCCTCTGTGACTTCTCACTCTTCTTCATCCCATATTCAGCCAATTCCATGTGCTATTAATAATGACAATGATAATGATGATAGTTGGCATTTACTGAGGGGTTCCTACACGCCAGGCACCACACCAAGGCGCCTGCCTTTGGGCCTTCCACATGCTGTCCCCCTGCTCTTCGCACCTCCCCACCCTCCCAGTCCCCTGCTCCTACCTAAGACCTACTTGTTCCAATCCCTGCTAAACATCACTCCCTTGGGGGAGTCTCACTCTTTTTCATGAATAAGCCCGTGAGGAGTTGGAATGGGCTCTTCTGAGTGTTGTCCTGCACAGCTGACAGAAGAGGAGGGAAGACAAGATTCGCAGGGCTCCAGATGGGGCAAGAATCACCCGTCAGGGGCCACGGGAAACAGGGCCGCTCTGCTCAACCTCCATGCCTTTCCCCTTGAATGTTACAACCACAGTTCTCAGACCCCCTTGAGGTTGGTGTCTGGGTGTGAACTGGTCCCCAGTGAGCTGTAGAAGGTGGGAGGAGGCAGAGGCCATCTCCCTGTTCCCTCGGGCTGGGGTGTGGGGAGACGAGGTTTTCTCCCAGAGTAGTTCTGTGGGTGTGGGGAGGCAGTTGGGGCAGCAGCTCTGGGATCCCCAGATTGCAGCCTCAAGGGGT
Organism: Tapirus indicus; assembly: GCA_031878705.1. Taxonomy (NCBI): domain Eukaryota; kingdom Metazoa; phylum Chordata; class Mammalia; order Perissodactyla; family Tapiridae; genus Tapirus; species Tapirus indicus. The sequence goes on from CM062925.1 coordinate 49,769,719, forward strand.
GCGTTCTTGAACTCCAGAGCTGCAGTGGCAGTCTCAAGGGTAGTGGTGCATCCTGTGAGTCATTTCTTTAGAGTTTTGGGCCCAGCCTGGAACCTGCTCCTCTACTGTTCCAATATTTCATAAGTACCTACTTTCCTTCTGCCTGAGGTGCCCACAGCAGTATCTGTTTCCCGCAACGAATCGAGATACATAAGTGTAAGGGCTGCAGGGTAGCAACTAACAGTGACTCCCCAAAACAAGGAAAGGGCCTCAAAGACTAAAAGGGAGACCCATCCAGGAGGGACATGTGTGGGGAAATGTCTACCAGCAAAACCTCCAATGGCCCTGTCCAGACTCAGGTTTGCCTAATAGAGTAAGCACCACAGTCATCTGACCAACCAAAGATATGACTAAATCAGTAACAATAATAGTAATAATAACAGTAATAGTTCTTACAGAGCACTCACTATGTGCCAGGCACTATTCTGACTACTTTAAAAAGACTAACTTATTTATTCCTCAGAACCACTCATGAGGCAGGTACAACTATCTCCCCTACTTTACGAAGGAGGCTGAGTGGCGTGCCTAAGGTCACACAGCAAGAAAACAGAGCAGCCAGGACTGAAGGACCGCCTGGGCCCACTGCGTGCTATGGTGGTGTCCAGTAACTGCCACTCTTTACGGAGTGATGAGTGCCAAGCACTTTCCACGGCATCTCTCACACGCTCCTCACATGAATTCCCTGAGGAAGAGCTACATTATTTCCATTTCACAGGTGAGGAAACCGAGACCCGGAGAGTTCGTGATCTGCCCGTGGTCACAGAGTTGACAAGTGGCTTGTTTGCTGGAGTCCAAAACCCAGTGCTCATAACTGCTATGCTCCAGGGCCTAGAAGGGAAGCTCTGTGGCCACACAGGGCCCAGTGCTGGTTCTCAGCTCTCATGCAGGGTACAGGGAAGAGGGTCTATGACTGACAGAGCCAGAACCCAGCAGAGTCTCCAACTTCCCTGAGCTTTGGCCCTGCCCTTCCTGCCTCGCACCGTCACTGCCCATGACTCCTGCGGACCGGGAGAGGCTCCTTCTCCGGTGGTGACTGTGTCCCTGACGTGCAGGACCCCACCTACCCGGCCTCTGCCCAGCTGGCCACATGCACAGCTGCCATGGTGCTGCACTGCAGGGAAGACGGCCCATTTTCTCCTTCTTCCCTTTGAGGCGACCTTCTGGTCACTCCCTGCTATTCTGAAAAGTTAATCCTTTTTACCCTGGCCTCATCCAACCATTGAAACAAATAAAAAAAAAAAGAAGCTGTATTCTGCTTCTGAGCTACTGGTTCCCATATTACATTCCTTTTCTGACTCATATCTTTGCCCCCAGAGCCCCAAGCCCAGGGTCTGGCCCTCAGCGAAGGCAGGCGCTCACAAAAACAACTGCTGAATATGTGGATGGCTTTCCTATTGCTTCTCACACACTCCTCCTCCTGACCTCCCCTCCTCTCCAGCTCTCCCCCAAACCCCAAGGCCTTGAGCGGTGTTCTCTGCACCCTGGACTCTCCTCCAATGTACCTGCACTCCCAAGTTCACTCCTGTTTTAACTTGAACCTTTCCTCAAGAAAGGAGTTTGCACCATTTTACTCCAAATAATAATCTGGATTTGAAGTCTCCACCTACCCTGGAAGGAAATGTCTGCCCTTCTCATAAACTCTCCTTGTCTGTGTAGTGTAGTATACTGTCTAGCAAAAAACCAAATAGTCCAATTAAAAAATGGGCAAAGGACCTGAATAGACATTTTTCCAAAGAAGAACATATAAATGGCCAACAGGTACATGAAAAGATGCTCAACATCACTAATCATCAGGGAAATGCAAATCAAAACCACAATGAGACATCACTTCACACCTGTTAGAGTGGCATTATCAAAAAGACAGGAGATAACAAACACTGGGAGGATGTGGAGAAAAGGGAATCCTGGTGCACTGCTGGTGGGAATGCAAATTGGTGCAGCCACTATGGAAAACAGTATGGAGGTTTCTCAAAAAATTAAAAATAGAACTACCATATGATCTAGCAATGCCACTTCTGGGTATATATCCAAAGGGAAAAAAATAAAACACTATGTCAAAGAGATATCTGCACTCCCATGTTCACTGCAGCATTATTTACAATAGCCAAAACATGGAAACAACCTAAGTGTCCATTGATGGATGAATGGATAAAGAAAATGTGGTGTGTGTATATATACATATATATACACACACACACATACACACACAATGGAATATTATTCAGTCACAAAAAAGAAGGAAATCCTGCTGTTTGCAACATACTGTTTGGATGGACATTGAGGGACATTGAGGGCATTATGCTAAGTGAAATAAGTCAGATAGAGAAAGACAAATACTGTATGATATCACTTATATGTGGAATTAAAAAAAAAACTCATAGGAAAAAAGACCAGATTTGTGGTTACCGGAGTGGGGGCAGAGGAAGAATTGGATGAAGGTGGTCAAAAGGTACAAACTTCAGTTACAAGGTAAACAAGTACTGGGGATATAATGTACAAGATGATGACTATAGTTAACACTGCTGTATGGTGTATTTGAAAGTCATTAAGAGAGTAGATCCTGAGTTCTCATCACAAGGAAGAAAACATTTTTTTTCTTTTTCTTTTTTTTGTTGTATCTATATGAGATGATGGATGTTAGCTAAAATTATTGTGGTAATCATGTCACAATATAAGTAAGTCAAATCATTATGCTGTACACCTTAAACTTATACAGTGCTGCATATAATTATATCTCAATAAAACTGGAGAAAAAAAGAGAAATATCTATTAAAAAAAATTTAACTTACACAGAGATGTCTGGCCTTTGTCCCAGCTCTTGGGGGGTAAACTCTAACACCCTGAAATAAAGAATTTGGCTGGTTTTGTCACCAGTTCCTAGGAGGTAGCCCCCTAAATCCTTGGGATTTGTCTTTGTTCTCTGTGGTGGGCCCTGATAGTTCATGCTAATGAGGCGACTCAGTGTGGGGGCCGCCCACACCATTAAGCTACTGAGATATCAGCCCAACCTCCAGGGAAGGGGCTGGAGAATGAGATCAATTGAGTGGCCAATGATTCAATCAATCATGCCTATGGAATGACATCTCAGGAAAACTCTGGACACTGCATCTTGGGTGAGCTGCCCTGATATGTGCGTGTTGTCACATATCAAGGTGCTGGGGAGGTGACAGCTTCTGACTCCACGGGGAGAAGATAGCCGAAGCTTCGTGTTTGGGACCCTCCTAGGCCTCACCCTCTGTGTCTCTTCTTTTGACTGATTTGTATCCTCTTGCTGTAATAAAACTGTAACCTTATGTGTAGTGCTTTCCCGAGTTCTGGGAGTCATTCTAGCACATTATTGAACCTGAGGGGGTAGTGGGAACTCTCAAACTTGTAGCCAGTTGGCCAGAAGTGAGGGTAGACTGGGGACCCCCTAATTTGCAGCTGGTGTCTGAAGTGAGGGCAGTCCGTGGAGACTGTGCCCTTAACCTGTGAAGTCTGGCCCAACTCTGTGTAGTTGGTGTCAGAAGTTGCTGCATTAAGTTTGGCGCAAGGCACTGTAATAAGATCCAAAGCACAGGAACAACCTTAGCAGTAATCTTCTCTGTGTGATCTTCCAGAGGAAATCAGCAGGGAGAGGAAGGTCAGAAACCAAGAGATGGGAAGTGGAGAGGAAAGAGAAGGAAAGGCTCAGGTAGGAGAAAGCAATGGTGTGCGGGGGCACAGGAACCCTGCTGCACCTGGGTGAACGGTGGGCGTGCTCCGCGCCTCACCAGGTCCACAGGAATGAGACTAAGGCAGCAGGGCAGGTGGTGGGCATTGACAAAGACAACCAAGTTGTACATCAGGAAGACTGTGGCTCTTTTTCCTAATTAGCTGAAGATGTATTTAAGTTTCATTTAAAGAGTGGTCATTTCTGAAACCTCAGGATGGACCTAACTTGCCTCAGGCCTCCTTATTGTGAAAGACCTACGGACCTGCCGTGACCCCAACTAAGCCCCACCTGGTGTTACCTGTCCTTTGCCAAAGTCCCAACGCTGGAAGAACGGCATGCCTGAGTGCTAGGACAGGAGAGAATCTGTGCCCGTTGCTTTCCTTCTACCCAGAGAAAGAACCCCAGATCAGCTTTTCCACAAAGGAGAGTTTCCAAGATGCTACACATTGGAAAAGCCAGGTTGAAATACTATTCAAGTCAAACTTTCTTGATATTACTCTATCTTTCCCCAGGAGGACTGCACTAAAAGAAATTCGGACATCTGTGGCCTCTTCCTTCTATGCAAAGCAAAAAGCCAGTAACAACCCCAAGCTGATAAGATTAATCTAAAGAGCAAATTATGGTGTAATTTCCTATGCTGATACTTTGTAGTTAATTTTAAAAAAAGGTTTCATTTTCCTATTGGTCTGATTTCACAGGAACATTTTACCTGTTTCTGTGAGGCATTTTTTCTCCTGGAAGAGAGGCGCTGATTGGCCCCAAACGACTGACAACCTGGTGTAATGAAATTTTCCAATGTAAACTCATTTTCCCTCAGTTTCAGCAATTTTAAATCTATATATAGAGATATCTTTGTCAGAATTGCATTGTTAGCTTCTCCTGGTAAACTAATCGTCTCACGCTGTCATTGCAAATAGAGATCTATTAATGGATCTCATCTCCCAACTGATTCCAACTCTGGTCTGCTTATTAGCATGTACCAGCAACTTCATCCACGCACACAAATGCAATGACAACACCTTGAAAGAGATCATCAAAACGCTGAACTACCTCACAGAGGGAAAGGTGAGTAAGCTATCTGGCACCATCTCTCCAGATGTTCTGGTGATGCTGTGAGTATTCTTAGACTATGAGAAGAACATAGCTTCTAGAGGAGTTGGTAGCTGGTGACAGGATGGGGAGCAGAGCAGGGACTTCTCCCTGGTACTTTTTTTTTTTTTCTGAGGGATCGTAGGAGGTTTTTTCAGTTTGAGGGAGTGAGAGCTGCTCAGCAAGGATTACTCTGTACAGTTGGAGGTAACTCTGTCTCTTGCTCTCTCATTCCCGCCTAGGACAACACTTCGTGCTTGGAGCTGACTGTAGCAGACGCCTTTGCTGGCCCAAAGGTAAGAACTGCTTTGGGAAATGGGTGACTTAGGAGAGGAGAGCCATCCACAGGTGTTTGAAAAGAAACTTTCTTAGTGGAAAGCGAACAGGCCTGAATTAACTATAAAGTGTTAAATGTTTTCAAAGAAGAATTCTGATCTTTACTCTCAAACATGTTTCGGTGTTTCCGGTTTCACTTAATTTAGAAGATGTGTAACAGACGGCTTGGATTTTGTAATCCTAATTCAGATCCTGGTCAAGGAAAAGCTCTTTAGGATTTTAACCAGGCTAGGCCTACTGCCTGGAATATAGGAGGCACTCGATCAATGCTTGTGGAAGGAGAGAATTTTTCTGGCCCATACATTTCTGAAAAACCAAATACTCTCACAAAAACAGATATTTGAGATTACAGGTTGAGGGAGCTTTCATTTTGTCTAAGAGACTTCCTATGGCAACAGAAAAGGTATTGCCAGAGCCCCTCCTCTTCCGCAGCTCGGTCATCTAACAGCCCACTGGCTCCGGGGCCACTGTCCAGAGAACCCTTAGCTTGCTCTGTCCTGCCAACTCCCCTCCAGCCTAGTCCGGACCCGTCCTGCCAGATGGGGTCCAACACATCCCTGCTTCTGGCTGCTCGGGCATCTTGCCTTTCCACCTCCTGTGCCGTCTCACCCCCGCCCCTCTATCTGTAGTGGGAGGAGATAGATTTGACAGCTGATAGTGCATTTTCTCTGACAAACACATGACTACAGCCATATCAATAGCTTTGTGCACATCAGTTCCTGTTTTCATGGAAACACACGACTGAGAATGAAAAACCCAAAGCTTCAATTTACCAGTGGTCTCCTAACCACTTGCTTTCCATGTGTACTAGAGCGGGTAACTTGGCCGGAGTGAAGCCCTGTGAGTTGGGCAGGGCCACTCAGACCTAGAACAGGCCTGTCCTACTTCACGAGGAAAATTGTTCTTCAGGCCTTTATCTGGATATCTCATTTCATTAAAGGTTATTCCAGGAGTCTGATACACAATAATATATAATATTGTAATTTAATTGTATATATTATATAAATGTATTATATTACATAATAATAAATATATGCTTTTGTCCTTAGAATCTCATCATGTATCAGACTCTGTCCATCAGTAGGTTGGAAGGACTTGGAAGTTTTATGCATATATATAAAATATTAAAATATAATATTATAATATTTTATATATGTATATAAAATAGCCAAGAGTCCACTGGGGTGTGCTCTGGGTTGTCCAGAGGGCAGCCGCACTGGTGAGAGGGCCCTACCAAAGCCAAGGGCAGGGCCCAGGAGGAAGAGCCAAGGGTCTGAGTGAGGCATCCTGTGATTTTAGTCCCAGTTCTGCCATTAAGTGGTTGTGTGGCCTCTGGCAAGTCTCCACACCTCTTTGTGCCTCAGTTTACACAGCTGAAGATATGAAAGTGATTTTAAAAGTTGGCTGGACTCCAACTCTTGAGTTAGTGGAAAGTGTTATTGTAAGATGATATGACTCTTGATTAAAGGCAAAAACTGGTTGTAGAGAAGTGATCATTCTAAGAAGGAGGGGCCAGAGTTTGGAAATGATCAAACCCTCCATAACTCCAAGCCCAGCGACCCCACTCTGGGCTATCACTTAGAAGACCCAGCCACCCTCGCCCCCGCCAGGCCACACTGCTTTCCTCCCCTTCTTGGTCCTCTTCCTCACTAAATTCTCACACACCTCCCTCACCTCACGGGCAGACGTCTCCTGAAACAAGTCCTCACTGCCTTCCTTCATTCTTACCTCTCTCTTATGCCTCCCCCTGCTGCTTCTATTCCTCCTGGATTAACAATCTCATTCTTACATTCTTTTCTTTTTCTCAAAGACTCAGCACTGCTTACTTACCTATTAGGATATTTCAGAACAAGGAAAGGTTGTTATTTTCAAAACCCACAAAGGTGGTATGTGGAAGAAAAATTTACTTCTTTGTGTTTCCAAAGAAGAACATCTTTCCAAAATCCAGAGTATTACTTTTATTTCTTTTGGAGATCAAGAATTCCAGTATCTCCAAGTTGGGCAGCATCCTGCTCTTGACAGTTGCCGGAAGGAAAGTGCTGATCTAAATCCTGGGTTTCACAGGCAGCGTCCCCCTGGGTGTCTACGAAATTAAGAGGTCTGAGGAACAGCAGACCGGAAAGCAAGCAAGCTAGGTGGTCTATGAAGGATTTTTTGGGTGGGCCATTGTTGGAGGTATTTCCTACTTACCAAAGAGAGCTAAGGTACATAAATTTTCAGAGAGCTCTACACGGACCCTCAAATCTTTTTTAAATGAAAGTATTTTCTCATATACAGCACTGGTTGACTAAATTTGGGCAGAAGAGTAGAGATAATGAATAAGACACAAATGGGACTAGATTTTTATGGCCCTAAATGAAGCTGGTCAAGAACCAAGTTAGAACTCTAACAGAGTCACTGCCACAGAAGAAATCTCCCTGATGGCATTCTGCCATTTGCTGACATTCCACGAGGGACAGGTTTCCTTCTGGCGTGGGCCTAGGCCCCTCTTTTGAGCTCTTCTCCTGAGCACTTCTGAACTGCAAGATCCGCGAGCCTTGAGCTATGCTAGACACACTCAGGCAGTGAAAGGTGGACAAGCAGATAAATGCAGTCGGTATGGGGTGTCATCCTGTTGCGGCAATAACAATGGAACTAAAACTTTAAGGCCTTTAACTAAAACTGCCTTTAGAATCAGTTCTTTTAAAGTTTTTCCATTTAATTCAACCTCTTTTCAATTCCTATTTTATCCTAATTACCTTAGAAAATCCTTTGACAAATATCTTTAGAGGGTTTTTTTCCTATATTAAATGGCCATATGCTCAAAACTAAGAGGCAGTTTAATTTCTAGGCTCCAGGACAAAATTTCAGAAAAGTCACATTAGGTTTTGATAGAGAAAAAGCAAAGGGGCTCATTTCCCTCTGGCCCTCTTGAACTTCACCATTCTCTCTCAGCAACAGAGGCATCTGCCTTCGCCTCACTACATCTGTCACCCACAAAGCCCCCAGAGGCGTGGTGATTTATGGGAGGTTTCTTGACTCTCTGACCCCAGAGATATTGGTGTTGCTCTTACATTTCCAACGAGAATCAGGGCCCAGGAGGGCTCTTGGCTAGTTCTTTGAGTGCAAACCCCTGCCTGTGGGCCACCAAGCCCCACAGGGGAAAGGGGAAGCTTTTGTAGACTGGGATTCTGTTGCCTCTGTCTAGGTCTAGATCCTTCTGGAAAAACCCTAAAATATGCACTGTACTTCTAGAATTTAGCCTAAAGAAATAAGAGATGAACACAAAGACTTACAGAGATGACTCACTGTCGCATTAGTTACAGAAGCAAGAACCTGCAATGATAGGAGATCGATCAATTATGACACAAATATGCTGTGAGTTCCTATGCAGCTCTCAACCCCATGTTCTTAAGTATTACTGAATGACTTAAGGAAATGTTTGTACTACATGTTAAGTGTAAAAAGGTTACAAAACAGTATCAATAGTTGGTCCCTATTTTGAAAAAAAAAGTTAAAAATTCCTAGGAAGACACCAAAATATTAACAGTAGTTATCTCTGGCTGGTGATATAATGAGTGAATTCACTTTTGTTGAAAATATATTACTTTTATAGTAAACATGTATTACCTTGATAATCAGAAAAAATATGTAAAAGAATTTAAAAAGCTGCTTGGACCGTGGTTCTTATATAAATCCCCTGGAGACCTTGTTACTGCACATGTGTGATTCAGCAGGTCTGGGGTGAGGCCTGAGATTCTGCATTTCTGACAAGCTCCCAGGTGATGCCCATGCTGCTGCTCCACAGACCACAGGGGACTAGAGCATGTCCTGGCAGAGGCTAGAGACAGCTTTATCTGAGCTGGATTGGGCTCAAGCTAAGACCACTCTCCAGGCTCAGTGCCTTTGTTCTTCAGTGGAAAGTGAGAGGACACACCAGGCCTGAGTCAGATTGAGACACAATCCCTCTTCTGGGTTCCTAACAAGAGCTGTTTCCTCCCTTGTACATTCCCTCTTCTAAGGCCCAAACGTCCCCAGCAAGAGCCATGTGGCCAGACCCACATCAGAGCTTTCAGTATTCCAAGGAGGTTCTGACTGAGCACATTCTAGGCCACAGGCCCCTTACAGAAGCTCTGTCCACGGTCCAGCTTAATGGTACCCTCTCTCAGAAGCTTCCCCTGACCTCCCCAGACCAGACTCCTGGAGCACCCAGCCCTGATCCTGGCACTCACCTCTGTGTGAGGAAATGTCTTATCTCCTCACCTGGACCCTGAGCTTCTACACACGCTGCTATCTCCCATGGTGGGGCTAAATGGAGAGTGCTGCCCAGAGAAGCAATGTCCAAGCCAAAGGATGGGCATTCGTTTATTCAACAAGCATGTAGGATTTCCAGGGAAACCTGGATTTTAAAACCCTATAGGAATGAGAGAGAGCAGAGTCTGACTACAAGCTCACATAGGTGCCTTCCACAGAAAGAACAGCTTGCATGGTGTAAAGAAACAGACATGGGCTATAGACAGATGGCTCTGTATTCAAATCACCACCTCTGTCATTTACTTAGTTAAGTGACTTTATTCAGGTACCCTTTCAGCAAAACCCTCCTAGGGCAAAGAAATTGAGGTTCTGAGGAAAAGGATGCTGCATTTGCAGGTAACTGGGAGAGGCTGTTTACAGAGGTTTACAACTATGATGAGCAGTCTTCATTCACATGGCAGGAATACTTTAATACCTGATCCATAGTTGAGCAAACTCACCTTCTCCACTTGTCCTCCTGGAAAGAAGAAATCAGAAGGGAAAATCTCTCTCCCATGTTCGAAATACAGCTAGCACATGGCTATCTGTGGCATTTCTCTTTCTAGAACATGACTGAAAAGGAAATCTTCTGCAGGGCTGCAACCGTGCTTCAGCAGCTCTCTAAAAGACAAGACAAGTCCTTGATCCAAGAATGCCTGCGTGGACTTGACAGGAACCTCAGGGGCATGGCAATCATGGTAAGCTGCATTATGCCGACAGCTTGGCTCCGGATGGACAACAGCCTCACTCCTAAATGTTCCTCCTTATGAGCTGTAGGACCCTTGATTAATCAACCCATTCATTCATTCAACAAATATCTGTTGGGGCTCTATGAGTGCCAGGTGCTCTTTTAGGCACCGAGGATACAGTATTAAAGACAAAAAGGCAGAGTCCCTGCTCTCACAGAGTGTTCTAGTAGGGGAGTTAGAAAAGCAAACAAACATGTAATATGATGGCCAGTAGTAATAACTGCTGTGAAGAAAAATACAGGAATAAAGAACATAGGGGTTACAAGGGAGAGGGCTGATTTAGTAGTTGGTGACATCACCTGAGCAGATATTTGAATTAAGTGAGGGAGCAGGCCACATGACTAACTGGGGAAAGAACATTCCAGGCAGAGGGAATAGCTGTGCAAAAGCCCTAAAGTAGAAATGAGCTTCATGTGTTCAAAAATCAGTAGTAAAGCCGTGTGGCTGGATCAGTGAGCAAGCGAGATTTTAACAGATCAGATCACATAGGGCCTTTGGTTCTGCCCCAAGTATGGTGGGAAATACAGGGTTTTGAGCAAGGCAGAGACTATGACCTGATTTATCTGATTTAAAATGATCACTCTGGCTACTGTGTGGTAAATAGACTGAATAGGGGTAAGCATAGAAGCAAGATGGCCTGTTAGGAGGCTACCACAGTAATCCAGGCTGGAGGTGATGGTGGTTTTGACAGGGTGGGAAGTGTAGAGGTTGTTAGATTTGGGATACAACTACAAGTAGAACCATAAAGACTTGCTGACAGATGCACTGTGAGGAGTGAGGTAGAGAGTAAAAGGTGACCTCTTGGTTCCTGGCCTGAGCCCCTTGGGGGATGGTTGGTGCTGTTTACAGAAATGGAAGACTGGGGATGAAGCAGGGCTAGAGGTTAAGCAGAAGATTGGGAGTTCAATTTCATATATAGTGAGTTTGAGGTACCTATTGGATAGCCAAGTGGAGATGTTGAAAAGATTGTTGGAAAAGTCTGAACTTTTGGGGAGGTCAGAACTTGAGATATAAAATGAAGAGTCCTCAGAAAGATGTTATTTAAAGTCACAGACCTGAATGACATAGAGAAAGGGAGAGATTCAATGGCTGAGTCCAGAGGCACTCTAACCTAGAGGTCAGGAAGAGGAGGGTCCAGCAAAAGAGACTGAGAAGTAGCCAGTGAAGTAGGAGGAAATTGAAGAGTGTGTGGTGCCCCAGAAGGCAAAGAAACTCTTTTAATAGGGAGGGAGTGATCAACTGTGTCAAATGTACTGAAAGGTCAAGTAAGATGAAGACTGAGAATGGCCACTGGATCTGGCATGATGGAGGTCATCGGTGATGCTGATATAAATGGAGATGGGAGAATGAATGCCTGACTAGAGTGGGTTCCACAGAGAATGGGGGTGGGGAGGAGTGAAAAGGAAGGGGCAGTGAGTAGAGAAAACTCTTTTGAGGTGTTTTGCTATAAGGTTGCAGAGAAATGGAAAAATAGCTGAAGGGCAGGTATGGAGTGAGGGAAGTTCTTTTAAGGTGGGATATATGTTCAGCATGTTAATATACCAATGGGAATGATCCAGTAGAGAGGGGAGAATTGATGGTGTAAGAAAGACCGAGAGCCAAGAGTGGATGTTATCTAATGCCAAGTAGAGGAATTCATCCCCTCCCTCGGCCTGGGTGCTTTATCTATAAGATAAGGTAATGGAATAGGGAGCTGACACTACAGTCATTCTCTCTTTTAATACTCTTAGTGATCTTATGAAGTAGGCACTATTGTCCCCATTTTACAAAGGAGGAAACTGAAGCTTTTATAAACGAAGTAGTTTGTCCTAAGCAATTCAACTAATAAATGAGTAGAGCTGAGATTCAAACTGAAGCAGTGGCTTGGTGGTAGGTACCTGGAATCCTTTCCACCTGAAGTGCTACCAAGCTGTGGTGTTGCTATTTAATGGGCACGAGGCCAAATGGACTGAAACTCTTTCTCGGAATTTCAGGTGCCCACACAGAAGGCCTAGTATGGCAGTGGGCAGGTCTGAGCCTCCACCTTCATGTTATGCTCCTTAGCAGCACCTAGCTGTGTGTGACACACCTCTCCAGAGACTGTGGCACTCCCTAAGGCAGATGGTTAGTGATGGTACACTAGCCATTTCTAGGAGTATATGTAGTATGCACCGAAAACAGGCAAACCCTGCTGGCCTGGTGGCAGAGTCAGACTCCTAATCAAGCTAAAATGGAGGCCCTGGATTAATAATTGTTCAGGTGGCAGGTGCCAGAGTAGGCTTGACTCAAGTTGACAGGCGTGACAGCAAGACTCAAATACTTAGCAATGCAAGCTAATGAAATGTTTCTTTTGTAGACCAACTGTACTGTGAATGAAGCCAAGAAGAGTACATTGAAAGACTTTTTGGGAAGGCTAAAGGCGATCATGAAAGAGAAATACTCAAAGTGTCGAAGCTGAATAAGCTGAATATTTTAATTTATGAGTTTTTAATAGCTTTATTTTTTAAATATTTATATATTTATAACTCATCATAAAATAAAGTAGATGTAGAATGATGTCACTTTAATAGCACTGGCTATGTTTACTTGATTTGGGGGGAAACCAGTCTAATTTACTAAACTGGTGAGACTAAAATTGGTGTGAGAGTAAAAAAGGAAAGACCACTTCCCTCTCAAGGAGTTCCCTCTCTAATTGGGGACATAATGCAAGAAATGATTAAAGAATACAAGGCCACACAAGATGTCAATGACAAGTAGGAGAGAGTTTGCAGAATGGGTCCAATTGAAAAGGTGTCAACTGGATGCTTAGAACATTCTTCTCCCATTGGCACAAAGGTTGTTACATTGAGTCTATAGGGGGGAAAAAAGTGAATCTAGCACACTACATGGCTTTGCAGTGAACAATATTTAAAGTCCTAATAATGTAAATTCTCTTGATTCTCAAGTCTTAGAAGCAACCAATAGACAAAGCACAGAAGACTTAACTATCATTACAGAACAGACTGTAAATGCTATCAACCTGACAATATAAAAGCTATAATTGAAAATGGTTGAGAGGTAAAAGCAGAAGGAAAGAAAGAGAGGTGAGGCACTAATATCCCAGCTCACTTGGGAAGGAGGTCACGTAAGCAATACTGTCTAAGGTTGATGAAACAGGAATGAGAGAGTTAAGTATTCAAAATTGCAAAGGTACCAGAAGATCTAAAAATAATTTATTATAAAAAACTTAGAAGGGCTAGCATAAATGAGGTAAACCCTCACTTTTCAATAGGAAAATCAACACACAATATCTAAAGTTGATAAATCAAAAAATAGTTGGCAAGAGTGGTCATGAGTTGATGATTATTGTAGCTAGGGACGGGTATATGGGGGTTGATTGTACTACTCTGCTTTTATACATGTTTGAAAGTTTTCACAATAAAAAGTGAAAAAAACCAATAGTGAGTGAATCAAGAAATCTTTGGAATCATGATGGTAGCCGCCAGAAAAACTAAAAACAAAAAAGGGAAGGTGGTTTGCTGGAAATGGGACCTGGTGAAGGATTGGTGAAAGCAGGGCAGGAGACTGTTGGCTTTCCCTTTTAAGTCTGTGTGTACATGTGTGCACGTGATCATGTGACTAAATGACAAAATGTTCTTAAAAATGAAAAAAACTGAAGTTACAAATACAGACAATAACAAATGTTGGCGAAGATGTGGAAAAATTGGAACCCTCGTACATTGCTGGTGTGATTAGAAAATGGTACAGCCACTTTGGAAAACAGTACGGCAGTTCCTCAAAATGTTCAACATAGTTACTACATGACCCAGTAATTCCAATCCTAGGTATTTACTCAAGAGAACTGAAAATGTATGTCCACACAAAAACCTCTACACAAATGTTCATAGCAGCCTTATTCACAATAGCAAAAAAGTAGAAATAACCCAAATATCAATCGGCTGATGGAGAAACAAAATGTGGTATATCCATCCAACAAAATATTATTTGGCAATAAAAAGAAATGAAGTACTGATACCTGTTACAATACAGATGAACCCTGGAAATACTATGCTATGTATATGAAATGTCCAGAAGAGGCAAATCCATAGAGGCAAAAAGTAGAATATTGGTGGCTGGGAAGATGGAGAAATAGGGAGTGTGTTAATGGATTTAGGGTTTCTTTTGGGAGTGATGAAAATGTTCTGATATTACTGGTGATGGTTGCACAACTCTATGAATATACTAAAAACCACTGAATTGTACACTTTAAAAGGATGAATTTTATAGTATGTGAGTTACATCTCAATAAAGCTGTTATTGAAAAAAATTAAAGAGAAAAAAACCAAAAACAAGTGTCACATCATTGAAACTTGCCTTTTGAAGACACGTACTCTGCAAGAATACAGATCTAGTAACAGTGAATGAGCATTCTCTTTTCAACCTCGCATATACTTATGACAAAAATTAGTACTAGTACTAAAATTATACCAAAACATGTAACATCTTTTTAACCCTTTCAAAATAAGGGAACAAATCAAAAGCTTCAAGTCTCACCCTGACCACAGCCAGTTTCACCCTGCCCACATAAAATACCAGCATGCCAAGGCCAACAAGTAACTAAGAGAGTCATGGAGCCTTCTAAGGCCTCAGTGAAAATTTTAATTTCCTTTCTTCTTTGATGGAGATTCATTTGCATTCAATGGCTAATGTGAGCTGTAGTTCACCACAGGATATGAGTTGTGGGTTACAGTTTGTGTATGAGGCCAGAATGGTAAAAGGAAAGGCTGTCAGGAAGAAAGATTTAGAGCAGGCCATAGAAATGACATATGCAGGTTCCAAGCAGGTCTGTCACAGCTTCCATGGTTAAGATGCAACTAACATTTCTGTTTACTTCCAGACAGGTGGTTCTGGGCTCTGGATGGAAACACCCAACAATAAGCCCTTGAGTTTACCGACGGAGTGAGAGAACATGAATTGAGGAGGACACACATAAAAAGAATGAGCAAAGAAACTTCAGGATTAAGTGAAAGTTGAGATGCTTGTTATTCATGCATGTTCATTTAGGAAACTGAGCCACAGCCCATGCCTGCTTCATGGGACGTGCCTCTTGTCCGTGCATGGTGTGACACTGACAGCAGAGGTTGAACCCCTTCCTACCTGCTATTGGACCTCCATGTTTTATCTATGAATATATTATATCTCTAACTGGCATGAGTAGGCAATAAATACTTATTGAATAAACGAATGAAAGAAACAACGTTTCACTCAAATTTATGGCTGCACATCTTTTATTGAAACATTCTTGGGCCACAGTTAGAAATGCTGACCTCTGATAAAAATGCATGAGTTCTCCTTGCTATTGGTCTATCCACACCAGTGATCCTGCCCTGTTTTTCTTTACCCTCCTCCACATGTCATCTTGCTTGGCCTCTCAGGGTGCCCAAATCATCTGAGAATGGGGAATTTCAGGGCAGAGTGCAGAGCACAGCTTTCTCACAGAGCAAGGCCCGGCCTGTCATCATGCAAGGTTAGCTTCTCAGTCCTACCAGCTTCCACTGAGGGCAAGGTAAGCAATTTGTCTAGTCTCGGGGCTGATTTCTTGGTTCAATCAGCTCAAGTTGGAGTTCCACTCCCAGGTGGAGTACTAAAATCTCCTAGTTAGCTGTCATGCCTAGCATTTCCTGAACTGGCCCTTGCCCTAGGCACTCAGACATTTCCTCCTCAGCTCTCTAAAGTGCTTCTCTTCTAATCCATCCTTCCTGTCAACTTCTTCCTAGTTCAATGTTCAATCTCTAAACTGTCTGTTCCTTTCTTGTTTCCATTAGCCAGTGTTACACCAAACACAAGCATGTTTTGATGTTTTGTGTGCTGACTGCACACCCGGGTACCTGTTAGGCAACATGAGTAAAGAGAAGTAAAGATACATACGTTCCCTCAGCCTCGGTACCAGTCGTGAGTGCAAGAGAGCCAGCTGAGAAGACAGGGAGGTAAGCTCCTCTGGCTCATGACCATGTCAGCCTCCAGGGCACCAGTTTGGACATCTACTCTCCCGGCTCCCTCCTATCTAATCCTTCACAATCTTTCCAGTAGTTCTTTCTCTAAAACACAATGTGAGTGACCCACTTAAAATCCTTCTGTGGCTTCCCACTGCTTACAGAAAACTCTTTCACAGTAGGATCCTGGCCTCTCTTTCCTTTTCAGACTCATCTGTCCCCACCCCTTTTCCCTACTTCAAACATATCACCAACACTCATGGCATCTAGGTTCATATTACACCTTCTGCCTGGAATGCCTTTCCCCACTTGTTGGACCACTTTAACACCTCTCAAAGTCTGAGAAAACTTTACTGACATTTTGGTCAGGCAGACATGTGCTGGGCACCATGCTAGCTGCTAGAGAAGAATGCCATGCCTGGCAGCTCATCATTCACCCCCCTTACTACAGCCCTCAACATGCTGTGCTGTCATCCTCCATTTACGTGGCCACCTCTCCCTCCTGAGGGAGGCTGTGAGCTCTGCAAGGACTTTCTACTCAGCACAATGGAGGTACACAGTCAATACAGAAGACACCTGGTGACTAAGTGGCATCACTCATGATGGAGTAGAAATCAAGGCCAACATAATATTTCTGTGATGATTCTGGTACTTTTAGGTTGGGTTAGGCAATATCCTCTTGCTAAGATTGGTATCAACTCTCAGAAATATTTCATTCAGTTGTAAAGTCCCAGTTAAATTCCTTTGTACAATTGGAGAAATACAGCCTTTGATTAAAAACTAAAATTTCCCCAGCCCTCTAAAAAGGGATGGGGGAGGGGAGCAGGTGTGGAAGAATGTCTGATCTGTCATATTCTTTAGTCAGAGCCATAAACGTGTTTGGGTAAGATAAAGTGATGTTCTGATAATGTTGATAAAAGTAACTTGAAGATTGGGTCACAGGAAGCCCAAGATAAATGCTGAGAGGAAACAAGTTCTTTTTGAAGTAGCCTCTTCATAATCATTTTCCCACACATTTGTTCAGCTTCTGAAGGAGGACTGAATACCTGATTTGCTTTGCAAATGAAACAGCTTAAGAATGAGACATTCAGATAATGTTACAACAAATGTGTTTAGAAGGTGCCTCCAGCTTGCTTTAAGTTTAGGCTGTGGCTTCAGAACTGTTAACTGATCCCATAGACACAGGCTAACTGCAGTCCCTTAGGCTGGTACTTGGGTTTGCTTGTTTTTAAAGAGATTTATTTCATTTTAGAAGAGATTTCCTGAGGGTCTTCATGAGAAGATGGGATGGACAATGTCCTCAGCAGCATCCTGACAACTCAGGCAGTAACAGGTTTCCTAAAGGTGCACCTTAGAGGTGTTGCTTACTGAAAGTGAGTATCATAGCTCCAACACTCAGCGAGCGAGGAGGGGCAGAGGGTGTGAAAGAGGCACTATTTATTATCTTGCTTACACCATAGCAGGCCTTTACTTTTATCTTCATGTTCTACACACACATAGAGTTTTACATAAGCTAGCAGTTGGAAAAAGAGAGCGAGCCCTGAAAGGGCTGGGAGTCCTCTCCTATGCAAAAAGCACATTTAAGTCCATTGAAACTTGCCAACAAATCAAAACTTCTCAATGTCTGCTGTGAATTTCTTAAGACTGCCTAGCCCAGTGCCTGGTAATCAATAAATTCTGTCAAAATAAGACATGATTAACAATAATCCAAGCAATGTTATTATTTTGGAGATATTTTAAGCACATTAAAAGTTTCTGAAAGAGATCATGATATTGCTACCACTAAGAAATGTCTCCTTCTACCTTTTAGTGAGATATATTCTGCATATACACTTAAGGCTTTAAGTTTCTGTTCTCAAACACCTGATGAAAAGGATAACAAAACTTGGATAAAAACATTTTTGGTGAAAATATATTTTATCAATGAGAAGAAGCACATTTAAAAACATCTCTCCCAGGTTTCTGTTTCATGATGATTTCTGTTTGAAGACCCACAGCATTAAGAGTTCCTGGGTGTGAAATTACACAGGCCTCTCTTAACCATATGAAATTGAGATGCCAAGCACAAAGAACCTGACTATTAACATCAGGATGGACATAAACACAAAAAGAGTTCAGTAAAGCAGCAGACCACTACTACGGGCATTAGGTAAAGATTTTTATTTCTTATTTAACCATGCTGCATGTAAACATACAATATCAATATATACAACTTGAACAAATACAATTTATACATAAAATACAATGAAAGTGTGGCTTTTGAAATTAACGCAACAAACTTATTGTACAATTTGTAATTTTGGCCAGTATGCAGTACTACAGTAATGCTATTAAAGTAATTAATGATTTAAATTACGCTACTACTAATAATTTCAAAGGCACTAGGATGTTCTGTTTTCTTCTAGCATTTTAAGAACAAAGAATAACTAAAAAGGAAAACAAATGTACACATTAAAAAACTGGGCAGACACTGGCGTGCTTAAATGTAAACTCGACCCATTCCTTAATTCACAGCCCTATAGGAAAGAAAGGGACTTTCCCTAAGAGTTAAAGGGAAAAGATATTTTTAAAAGACTAAAAAGAAACAAAACAAAAAAACCAACTCAAAAGCCATAATCATAATTTAAAAACATGTTACAGATGAAGTAGCACCACCCCCTCCCCCAAAGTAACCTTAAATTTCTTGCTGCGAAAAACGTTCCCCTTTCCCAGAAAGCAGATGTCATAGCTTATCAAACAAATTCTACTTGTGGGATAAACACACAGATGCAGAACTCTCCCTCCCCGTGATTAAGCTTACACTTGACAAGAATCTAAACAAAAAAGGGAAATACTATTATATTTTAATGTCCTAACTATTAGTATATATACTTAAAGGGTTTATTAAAGAACATACCACAACAAATAACATCCTATCAAGCCTTTTAATAAATAAATATTACTATTTTAAATTAAAAAGAAAATACCCTTTCAATAACCTATTTATATGTGACACTCATTTTAAATCTGCCTATTTATTTCAAATAATGAGCAAGTTTGTTCAACTATATCCTTTCATGAAAGTAAACTGAAGTTACAAAGTATTTCATTTGTGGACAAAGACACAGCAAAAGTGAAGAAACCACAGAACTGCTATGATTGGGGCTAAACGAATGGCTCTCAAGTCAGTGTCCCATGTTTTCATATGGATATTCAGGCCTGGCTCAAATATCCAATTTTGTTATTTCATAAGATGAATATTTATTGTCCATCTGGTATAATCAGTTCTAATGTAAGTGCTTTTTTTAAAAAACCTGGTAAAGCAGCCTGTTTTTTAAATTTCTCAATGTTTTGACTTTTTATAGATTTCTTTTTGTTATTGCAGTGGAGGGAAATAGAAAAAAAAAATCTAACATGCTGGCTTAAATTTTCAATAATGTTTTAAAGCTTGATGCAAAAGTTATTCCTTTCCTATTAACTCCATGGTTAAAGACTAGGACTTTTAAAAAGAAGTATTCATCTTTTTTTTTCTACTGGTAAAATTAAGATTTCTCTAGAGTAATTACTAACCGAGTTAAATGTGCATCTACAATTGCTAAGATATTCTGCTCACACAAAGCTATTACAAGACACAAATTCACCACAAGTCTTCACAGTATCTAAACAATGCCCCACAGAGTAAAGTTATAAACTATAAGATAGTTATCTTATACATAACAAAGAAAATGCTGCCAGTTAAGTACTATTCTTATTACCCAGACAATATTCACCATACACAGGACATTTAGTATACGACCTTTGGAATATACTTTAAATTTGTGGACGTATTTTACCACCACCTCACAAGTATGCCACCCTCACTCATCCCCACTCTATACACAGCTTTAAAATTATAAACCCAGTATTTTAACCAAACTTATAAAAATAACGTTAACTTAATAAATACTAATTTATGAAGTCTCAAAACTTGCAACCAATGTGTTTCAGCGCTGATTTCATAATTTTAAAATTCATAAGAGATATATTAGGTGGTTTAGGAGTAGCATAATGTTCAAAAAAAATAATTTTTAAGCAGTCAACAAAAGAACAAACAATTCTATTACAACTTATTTTACTATAAAATAAACTTTTTTAGAGGAATATGGTTTAACTGGATTTGTCAATGGTAAGAAATTCAGTGAAGAATATTTTAGTTTTATAAAATATGAAGAAAAAAGTGTTTTAAAGGCAAAAGATTAAAAGATATCTTTCCTGCTTTAGTTGCATTTTCTGGAAAATGGAGACCCTTTCTCAATTGGGAGATACAAAACAACTTCCATCAAAATTGAGAACTCAGACACAAGAAACCATCCATTAGTCATACTTCAAAGTGAATTTTTAAAAATATACTCATACGGGCAAGATTAGTGACCAGTATTTAGCTTCCTAATTTTCTACAAACTGTGACTCCTTTATATTTAGGTACAAACTCAACATTTCAAGAGAACATGAAACCAGAACAGAAAAAGTATATTTGATCTGAAGTCAAAGTGGCAAAAAAGGTCAAGAGAGGTCTAGATGAAATGTATTTTCAACTTTTGTTTTTTAAACATGTATACTTCTTAAGACTGACTGCCGAATTATAACATTTTCTACAGCTCAATAAGATCAGTCATCTCATATTTAAAATGCAATGAAATGTTAATATAAAAATTCAAACATATTTAAACGGGTCAGGTGGGTATTAGGATTGAATCATTTCTTAGATATGCAGCCCATACGTTCATATCTAACTGCACAACACAGGACAATGAGATCTGCTATTATGTGTGTGCAAAACAGAACATTCCTTTTTTTCTATTTTGAATAGCCGGTTATCTAAATATACAGTAGTTGATTAAATTACTAGCAGATCTGTGTATACTTTAAACTGCAACTCTCTCTAGTAAGAGCTGCTCCCCCAACTTCCCTGCACAGTATAAATTGAAGATCAATACAATTTGAACAATTACCAGTTGTACAATTTTAATGTTATATTAACTTAATATATAGAGACTAAAAGTTATTATGCAAATTATTAGTTCCAGTCTTACTCCATGATTTACAGCTTCCATCATTTGAAATTACACAAAAGTCTTCAGTGTTTTAATTAAAGACTTTGTCCAGGGATGAGAATAATACTAATTTTTATTGTGACTTTTAAGTCTGTAACATTTACTGAAGTAAAGAGTCAATTACAGTTTCAGGCTTTGCAGAACGCTTTCTGTTTGGAGAAGAGAAAAAGAAAACATGAATGTTTCCTAAAAGACTGAAATGCAAACACTTTACATTATGTAGTAGATAATACAAGGTGGCTTCAGAGTCTAGAAACAGGCCAAGGTTTGACACATTGGACCATGTTAAGAAATCATTAATGCTTGCCTAGGGGAAGGTCATCTAGAGTAGGTGCGAGAGCATGGCCCTCCACCGACCACCCAGAGTGGTGAGGGACTGAGTAGATGATCGTTTTCAAAACTGGATTAGACAATGTGGCCAGGCCAAGTGGGCTGCATGCTTGCCATATTTCAACCTCTCAATTATCTCTTCTGGGGTATGCTAAAGGTATAAGTTTATTCAGTGAAAATCAGAGACACAAATCATCTGAAGCAACACCTCACAGATGCATTGTAGGGACTGATGGAAATGCTACATTAATGTACCGTGCTTATTGCAGTTTTGCTTAGCACGTTGAACTATACATTCTTAAGGAGGAACATCACATTGAACATTATCATAATGTATTGTGATATCAATAAACCATTTATTATGTGTATTTGTCTATGTTTATGCCCATCTATTGTTTTCATAAAATGGCAGGCCAATTCTGATACACAGAGATGCTGGGTTTGGCTCATCTAATGTTGGCTCACATGTATTCTTTTTAGGTTAAACCAAAAAAATATGGGGCCGGCCTGGTGGCGCAGCAGTTTAGTTCGCACTTTGGCAGCCCAGGGTTTACAGGTTCAGATCCCGGGCGCTGGCCGACACACTGCTTGTCGGCCCTGCCATGGCGGCTTCCCATATAAAGTAGAGGAAGATGGGCACGGATGTTAGCCCAGGGCCAGTCTTCCTCAGCAAAAAGGAGGATTGGCAACGGACGTTAGCTCAGGGCTGGTCTTCCTCAGCAAAAAAAAAAAAAAAAAAGTACATATTTTAAAATGAGCTTTCTGAGAACTGTATCCAAATACCTTATTAAATTATTTATTTGTTTTAGGTCCACATAGTTTAAAAAAAGTGAATAAAAACTGAGCGATCTTATGTATATAGTCTGGATTTCTGCCTTCTCCTTTGAAAACCCAGAATCAATGGGCCTTCTATTCCTAAAACTAACTAGTAACAGAGTGGCAGCCACTTCAGACAGACCACTCTCCTGTTTGCCCCAGTCTCCACCACCGCCTATTTTTCCCCTACACTGAGGCCAACTGTCTTACCATTTATGATCACATTTGCATTGTTATTTTTCTTACTAACTGCAGAGTTAAGAGGAAAATCTCTCGATTAAAAGTGGAAAAGTAAAAGATCTGGAGGGATATGTATTTCTTTGAACTGATTTGCTTCATTCATTAATATTACATCCATGGCTTTTGTTGGCATATGAAAAGTTTTTAATCCCTGGCAACTAAATGCTAAAGAATGTAAAAATTTGTACACTTCCAATATGCTACTGATTCCTCCTCCCTGAGCTCAACTATCCCAAATTTATAAATGTTAGGTATGTCTATGAGATTATGTAACACAAAAATATTAAAACCATACAACTTCACCCTACATGTAACTCAAAAGTCTACGTACTCAAAGTAGGGAAAAAATTAAGCTTATTATTTCCTATCATTTCTGGAGCCCTAAAGTCTTACAATCAGTTTAAATAAGCAGAACAGTACTTGATGAAGGGAAGGGAGAGAAAAAATAAACTCCAGCACAGGGCTCTCACATCCCCATTTCCCTGGGATTATGTTATGATACATATAGACTACTCGACAGTCAAAACCAGCACCCAAAGAAGAGAGAAAGATGGTCAGAGAAGTCTTCTTTAACTGGTGACTGAGGAAATTGAGATTCTTGGGGCAATTTTTGTGATAGAAAAACAAGTCAGCTGAATACAATACCTTGGGAGTCTAACCAGGCAAATTAATTAGCTTCTCACTAGAAGAATTAGTGTAAGAACTAAGGAATTAAGATAGTAGATGACTTACTATACAGTGGAAAGAACAAAGTAAATTAAAAATAAATTCTGTTACTTGGGAGGGCTAAAGAAGTTGGAAGACCTTAATTCTTTAGCCAGATTTTATTTACTCAAATCACAACTACATAAGAACTTTGATATTTATTTAAATATATTAGCCAATATGTTTATCATGTTAACTAATTTCCTTTAAATGTATCTAATTAGAATATCTCATTGCCTTTATTTCATGGTATTCAAAGACAGTCCTTACCTTCTCCCTGTCTTTGGCCTTGCTTTCCCCTTTGAAGTCCGTGGCCTCTCCAGTTTCATCAAGGACTGCCGTAGGCTCTCCTCAGTATAGGCCAGATACACGTGGGAAAGGTCCACTTCGAAGGGCTAAGTAAAGGAAACAAACACAAGATGCTCTTATAGGACGGATTTAAACCAGATTTGGGGGAAGATTTAAAATATTGAATAAACTCTAGAAAAAAGTCACAGAAGACAAGACCAAATAAATATGTAAAGATATCTTCTAATGCCATTTATCTCAAATGTATTCACCAAGGGTTGATGAATAAGATGCCCTGACACACTATAAATTCCTTAGTAGTAAAGAAAAACTGCTGCTGTTTTCCCCAAAGCTGCTACTTCCTCTTGTTGACCTAAGACTAGGACTACCTTTGAAAAGGACAGACCCATTCTAGACTCTAACCATATCCCCATGACCCAGAGAGGTGGTAAGGCGAGTGCTCCAAAGATGACTCCATGCCACTCTTGTAGTAGAAATAAGCCTGCCATCACAACTGAAGGTGAGCAGAACTGTCCTAATAATCACCTCATCCTAGAGCCTCTATTCCCAAAAGATTAGCCTATTTTTCAGCAGAGCTGATTAACAGATATCATGTTGATAACTCAATTTAGCGACCCACATTCCTATAAAGAAACAACTGTAGTTTAAAAAAAAGCACTCTTACATCTTTCTCCTTTTTATCAGGAACTGGAGTCTGCTTTCTCATGTTATTTCCTGTGTAGGCAACACATTTCTCAAAAAAAGGAAAAAAGAGGGGGAGGAGAATTGTCTTAATTAGCAATTAATACTGTGAATAAGGCAAATTACTATGAGATATACCAATGTTACACTCGTAAAACATGATTTGAATGCTGGAACAAAAAGGGACCCAGAGGTCATTCAGTCCTATGTAGCCCTGATCTACACCATTTCCACTGAATATTCTGTGTGTTATAATACAGTCAATTAGAAAAACATCTTGTCCACCCTACTAGATTTTCATCTGCTTCATCCTCTGGACTACCTTTCCCCTATGGTAGCCAGCACAATTCCTAGTCTACAGGAAGTACTCTATAAGTATTTCATGAAAGGATAAAGGTAATACTCACTAGCTGCCATTCTCCTATATCTTCATTCCAATGGACATAGTTTTCAATCATTTCCTTTTAAAACAAAGATGGCCTACTTTTAATATTTAATAACATTTAAAACACTGAAAAATATTCATGGTACTAAAATCTTACTATATTAAGTGAAAAAAGTTAAGCCTTAAAACATTATATTCTGCATGATATCCTTTTTATAAATTTAAATATACATACTTTTAAGGAATATATGTAGATGCAACTAAACTATACAAAACTAAAAAGCAAGGAAATGAAGAACATGGGATTCAAGATGAGGGTTACCTTGAGTTGGAAGAGGTAAAGGGATGGAAAAGGGGAGAGGGAAATCATTTGGTTAGAAGTAGGTTACTGTCTTGGTCCCAGCTTTTGTTTTGGGGGATGACTTCACTACAAAATAACTAAATAAATAAAAGCAGGCCATCCAAGGACCAATAAGGAGAGTGTACCATGAACCAAAGATTAATTCTGTGCACCTGAGATCCAAAGGAAAAAACTACTAAGGCTTATTTTCAGACAAATTTCTTAAAGCTGTATAGAGATTCAAAATAAATTTTAAAAAATCAATATGCGGGGCCGCCCGGTGGCGCAGCAGTTTGGTCCGCGCTTGGCAGCCCGGGGTTCGCCGGTTCGGATCCCGGCGCCTCCCGATGCACTGCCTGTCAGCCATGCCGTGGCGGCGTCCCATATAAAGTGGAGGAAGATGGGCACGGATGTTAGCCCAGGGCCAGTCTTCCTCAGCAAAAAAAGGGGAGGAGTGGCAACAGATGTTAGCTTAGGGCTGGTCTTCCCCACACACACACACACAAAAAATAAATAAAAAATAAATAAATAAAAAAAAAATCAATATGCTGGGGCCGGCCCGGTGGCGCAGCGGTTTAGTTTGCGCTTGGCAGCCCGGGGTTCGCGGGTTCGGATCCCGGGCGCCTGCCGATGCACTGCTTATCAGCCATGCTGTGGCAGCGTCCCATATAAAGTAGAGGAAGATGGGCACGGATGTTAGCCCAGGGCCAGTCTTCCTCAGCAAAAAGAGGAAGATTAGCAACGGATGTTAGCTGGTCTTCCTCACCAAAAAAAAAAAACTTAAAAAAAAAAATCAATATGCTAAAGTTTACTAAAATGTACTGGAAAGATGGAAATTTAGGATTAAGAAAATAGAGGCTGAGATTTTAAAATTATACTAGTATTAAGAATGAGCATCCATCTGGAGATGGATGGTGGTGATGGTTGCACAACATTGTGAATGTACTTAATGTCACTGAACTATAATCTTAAAAATAGTTAAAATGGTAAATTTCATGTTATGTATATTTTACCACACACACACAGAATTAGCATCCATAAGCGGGGAGAAAAAGCACAGGAGTTCTGTTTATTCTACTTATAGAATAAAAGATATTGAATGAATAAACAGGACCTATACTTTCATTCTGATTGCAATTACATGAATCTGGGTTCCTCCAAAGGGTGGAGAAATTCTTATTCAGATACTGAGATACACAAACAGAGAATTATGTTTTAAGAAAAATTAACAGCTGAAGTGAAATGTGATGGCATTAGTTGAAGGAAATTTTATTGTTGACAACTGACACGTAAATATTTACCATCAATTAAATTAGAAATTGTATTTTCTTATTCCTTAACCTCAGCCAAGTGACCTAATATCTAGGTCAGAGAACTTCCCTTTTACCTGATAATCCTGAGGTATAAAATTATCAATAATAAGCATCTGAAGGCGAAGCTCTCGGCTAAGTTGTCGAATATTCTCCAGCAGGCCTTCAATTTCCCTCTGATGTTCTTGTTGGAGATCGGCCATCTACCAGGAAATGAATAAAAATACTAAGGACAAACAAGATTTTAAATACAAAACAGTTCCATCTGACATAGGGCACTGGTCTAATAAACCTTGTAAGACCTTACCCAGTTCTTTCACAAAAACAATGGACAGAAAGACACTACCTATCACTGTTCATTCCACATTATTAGTTAAGGTTGAAAATAATTTAGCTTAGTAGCTAAAATTAAAAATTGCACATAAAGGAGAAAATTTTATTTCTTTAAAATTGTAAGCACACATTATGATTCTTTTAGGATTCTTAATCATAATCAAATAAATTCTTCTTTAAAAATTTCAGAACTACACTAGTAGGTATTTTCTGAGAGACCAACCTCTGACTTTGCAGCCATCAGCATAGTCCAAACTTTCTTTAATTTCTTGGTCTTTCCCTGAGCTTCCTCTTGCAAACTGGTGTATTTTTCTTCAATATCCAAGCGTTCTTGCTATGATAAAAATTGAAAAACTTAATAATTTTCTTCATTAAATCATAAATTTAATTATTTAACAATGTAAATGTTTAGCAACTATTATCTTTCAAAGCAATCCATAGATCTGCTTTAAAATGTTAAGATTATAGTTATTTAGCCTTTCACTAGAAAAGTTAAATACCTTAAGGCAAAGTGTCAACCAAACATAAAAAGTCACATTACCTCTTTTTCCTCAAGTTCTCTGCGAAGTTGCTCTGCTCTTTTCCTCCTTTCTTCCAGTTCCATATTAGATTCTTCAAGAAGTTTCTCTTGCTCCTCAGCTTTCGCCAACAAATCAACACCACCAACAATTACCTTCTTCTCCAGTGCAGATAATTTCTCTAGCAAAGACTGATGCTCTTGTCTGTTGATTAAAAGGAGAATAGTCTATATCCACAATTATCTACTATTCTACTAATATAATTTCCCAAAATTTAACAAGAATTTGGATTCAAAATTTCAAACTAGGAATATAATTATGTAATATCTCTATCAAATTATACCACTGTGTAGTATTAATTAATTTATTATTTCATCTATAACTAGTTCAAATTCACTGGTATTTTTTCCTTCCACAGAGATGAAATAATCAAAACAGATGTAATTTTTAGAAATACAACACATACAATGAAACCTTCTATCCAAAAATAGCTACTCTGGGGGCCGGCCCGCAGGTGCAGCAGTTTAGTTCACGCTTTGGCAGCCCAGGGTTCATGGGTTCAGATCCCGGTGCCAGCCAATGCACCGCTTGTCAGCCATGCTGTGGCGGCATCCCATATAAAGTAGAGGAAGATGGGCACGGATGTTAGCTCAGGGCTGGTCTTCCTCACAAAAAAAAAAAAAAAGCTACTCTGCAGACAAAAATCAATCTTTTAATTACTATTCAATTTTTTTGCTTCTACATCCTAAGAAAAATACCAGAAATTTAAATCACAAATCCATCTCAATTCAGTAATACTCACTGGGCCTTAAGAAGATCTTTTTCCCGTTTCTCTAGTTCAGCTCTAGCCTTGTTTCTTTCTTCTTCTTCCATGTCAAGCTTTGTTTCAAGTGCTTTTCTCTCCTCATCAATCTTTGCTTGCATTTCAACCATCTTATCTGGGGAAACTTTCTTTTTACCTATTTGAGTCATTTAATTGCAACAATCACTTTGGAGTCAATGTTTCAGACTTGCATAAATTATCTTCAGTATAAAAGATACATTCCTCAATCATACAAAATCAAATATCAAATATTTTAAGGAAATCAAATGAATATATTTTATTTCTATTTATTATGTTCCTAGAAGAACTTAACTAATTTCTAAATTCAAATTGTTGTCCAATCAGGCAATGATAACTAAGAGCAAAAGAAAGTGAAAAAGAAGCAAAACAGATGAGCAGGAAAAAAAAGAAAGATTAACAGGAAAACCAAATACATAAAAAAGCAAAAGCCTGTGCGTCCCCAAATAACATATGGTCAAAAAAGCAGTATGATTATTTACTTTATTTCTGATAACCAGGTAGAAAATCAACTGGCTTCTCAAAAATCAAATGACTTCCCCAAAGTTTATTAAAACAAATGAATAAATGAAAGTCACAAATAGGTATAAAACACACAGATAAAAATATCGGGCAGAATTTACAGCAAGTAGTTTTTAATATATATCTTCAGAGTTTTTCTAAAATTTTTGTTTAATAAAATTACTTGAAAGTACTTTATTTCACAGTGTACTTCTAAAGGAAGAAATTCTATACTAATTATATAATAGTTACATAGTAATTAACCAGGCATTTTACAGTTGCTGCGCTGTCATGATATATTATATCTTAAATGAACAACTAAAATAGCTTGTTATTACATCAAATTCAAGATCCTAAATCTCCCTAAGTCAGATTAAACAGGCCAAGTGTCAAATATAAGTAGAAATACTATGAAATAATAAAGCTGGAAATACAGCTTCCAATTGATTATTTTGATTTTAATGCCTAGTAGAATGTTTTATACACACGTAAGTCTTCATTACAAGTTTATCGAACAAATTTCAAAATCATGAAATTAAAATGAAAAATCAAAAAGAGAAAATAAAAACTAGCTTATTAAACTGGTTACGAAACTGAATCCAAGATAATTCATTTCTGGTAATACAATTTCTTTGAAACATACTTTCCTTCAGAAAAACAATCAAACTTTTCATAGAATTGGTCTGAGGCTCTCCTGAAAGCTTTCTGTCATTCTTAACTTCCTTCCCAAAGGACCACAAAAAAGTGTAAACCAGAAGACTTTATAAATTGTTAATGTCTCCACTAAAAGCTAACCCCTCCTGCTAACAAGAGAACTAAAAAATAATGATGATGGAGATATATATCTGAATACATTCTTTCAGAAACCATAAGATGAAAAATCATTCATAGACTTTAATTCTTTATGATAAAATTATATTAAAAACCCAAGGGTTTAAAATACATTACCCTTCATTTCTATAGAAATATTAAGTCCAAAGCAAACTTAAGCCACAAAACAAATAAGTTAAATAAAAGAATAAATAAAAGCACTGATCCAAATCCATGCTTTGGGTGGTGTGATTCATTGCATTCCAAAAGTCAGGATGTAGACTTGATTCTGATGGTTTCTTTGGCACAGTTACCTGTACTGAATGTTCTGAATTATGCTGTTAAAAAATATTTTTAAAAAGTAATCTAACTCCTATTCCCAATGAATTCCTAGAAAAGATTTCCCATTGGTAATACTATTTCTTAGAAATTTCAGGAGGAAAAGCATAAGTTCAGGCATAAAGTAAATGCATGCATTAAAAAATTATAACTTCCTTTCCACCTCAGAATTACAAATATTTAAAGAAAAAATGGCAAATATGTTACGACAAAAAAAAAAACAACTGTATGTGTGAAGACATGGATGCCAACAGTATAGAGGAAATGATCTGATCAACAACATATATACATTCATTTCTTAGGCTTCCAGGGTTCTAAGTGTTTTGTTAATAGTTAAAAACATATACTTTCCAAACACATTAAGAGGCAGTAAAATAAAAATACAAAAGCATATCCCTATTGAGGAATTACTACTATGCCTGAACTGCATTAGTTATTCAAAACCATTCAGGTAATATTTTCAAACTGATGCTTTAGCAGCAAAAATCTTATTGTGCTCTTATAACATTTTCATAGAGATGATCAGGCATATACAGCTAGATTCAGTTTCAATAGTCAAATATTTAAGTAACGTATTATTCTAGCCAAAATTACTCTGATAAATCATTATATTTCTCCCGAAAATAATATTTTAAGCTAAATGTAAATATGTACCAACTCTCCTAACCAGGCATTTAAAAACGTGACATCACTAAAAGTCACTTTTACATTTATTTTTTTAAAGAGTAAAAAAAAAAACTCAATCAACCAAACCAACTAAACAAAAAAACCTTCTTCTGATACTGCGTGATAGAATTCAGTACAAAATTTCAGGTAAATAAGTCTAAAATAATGTTAATGTCATAGAGTATTTAATTAAGCCAAACAGGAGTAGTAATATTTGTAACTGCCCTTTGCTATGGCCTCGAACCAAAACTGTGAAGGTGAACTTTGGCAAGGTAAAGTTAAAGGGAAGAATTTCAGGTAAGTGTTAACTGAATTAATTTCATTTTCATTACATGAGCACCCTTGGGCATAAGTAACCAGGCATGTGATTCCTTGCTTTTAAAAAAAGAGAAAAATGCTGGAATATGAAATCATTTATATTTGTATTTCCAAAATTTGGCTTAATGGGTCTTTAAGAATTTAGGGAAAAAAATTATACCATCTGGTTCTGGTGATCTATTTATTTCTGTCTGTTTTGTTAATTAGGTCTAGAACATCCTGTGTGTTTGTCACTGTCAATCTAATACTTCTGAACTGTTTCCCTAAAAAGACCATTTGGAAACAAGAATATTCCTAAAATCTTCCTCAATAAAAACTGAAATAAATTTTAAAAAATACAAATTTAGGAAAACAGGAAGTTTTTTTTAAAAAAAGCTAAAGTTGAAAGATTCTTTAAAAATACAAAAGATGAATACTTACCTTTTAAAAAATATTAAATTTAAAAAAAGTAATGTAGTTAAATAACAAAGTTCTTTATAGTTTAAATAATTGTACCACGTGGAGTGCAAATCAATCACACCAACCTGCTTGATCTGTCAATAAGAAGTGGTAAGCAAACCGTAGACAGGAAGCATATGCACAGGGACGAGGAGGAAAAAAAGAAAAACATTATTTCTTTTGTAAAACAAAGAAAAATGTATAATAGCATTTATTTATAGTATAAGTATAGAAATAAATCATTATCAAAACTGAAACAGAAGAGTTTTATACAAAAAGAAAAGCATATTCAACACAATCAGAGATGCTATTTAAGCAAGGATAAGAAGATTAGTCTACAGTTACAATTCAAATCAATCTCAAGACCTCCCACTGACCCCCAAACTCCTGCAAATATAACAGTTCAGCACCATGTGGTTATACTAACGGTAGACATGGAATTGGGAACCTGCTAAGACCTGGGAAGTAATCTAAAAGGGCAAAACAGAAAATTAAGACAATTAAAAAAATTTAAAAGTGTCAAAATTCACGCTATTTTCAAAACTTCCCAATTCAATGTTCTTCTAATATAAGGTCCACTACAGGTGTGCCCCTCTTTAAGAAAATCCAACACAAAAAACTCAACCAACTAAATACACAAATTAGATTATAGTAATTTGCAGTGATTATTTGATTAACAAAAGGATTTAATGAAGAATTTTTAAAGGCAGCAAGTTCTCCTAATAGATTTGATTTTCCAACTTGATTTATAAGCAATTTTTTTAGAAAAAAGATTTATTGCATAAAGTGAAGTACACCTGTATAATAACAAACTTGCATTCAATCTATTGTAGATTGTTAAGGGTAATTATGATAATGATTCTATATAAGTAAATGATCAATTGATGACTCAAGCAAAGAATACCTAAAAAAAGGCCATTCGTATTTTTAAAAGGGAAGGTACATACAAGTTATACACAGCAACCGCATGCTGGGACAACCGTCTCCCCACTCCACCAATACACCCACATCACAACAAAAGAACTGAACGTTATGTGCTAGGTACAAAAATAGTAACTAAAACTGCTTGAACTGAACCAAGTAAACTCATTTCATAACATACTTTCATATAACTACTCTTCAAGGATTAAGGTAAGTTTTAAAACAGAAAATTAAATTATAATGCCTCCCGATCAGAAATTTTCTCATATTTTGCAGTTTATAATACAAAATAATACCTCCTTTGAATGTTTATCTATACAGTTTCTAAAGCAATTTCATGTATTTTTAAGTTATCCTCTGAAATTAATCGTTTTGGTAAAATGTAAGAATTGTCAATAGAGAAAACAATTTCTAATAGTCTTGGAATTCTTCCTCTAGAAAGCTAAAAGTATAAGAACAATAACCAAATGTTTTCATTATTAGTTTTGGAAAGGTAAGTATACAGATAATGCTTTAAAAGGCAGTAAGCTGCAAGCCAGTAAAAGTATCAATTCCCCTTTCTTCTGAAAATAAAATTATAAATAAATTAATAATACTTTTCAACTTAATTAAACTAAGATTTAAAAAAAAGCCTTTAGGTTGAAATAAGTCTAGACAGATCCTGCATAAACAATTTCTTGTGGATCTGAATTCTCTAACCATACCTTAGAAAGTTTCTTAAAATCACTCAGGAAATTTAGATTAGGGGTGAATTGCCATCTGAAATAAAATACTATTCAATTTATCTTTACTTGTTTAAAACTTTACGTTTTTATTTATTTGGGGGCTTTCAATCTTAAGCTACTCCTAAGAATAGGACACCAAGGCGTAAAATTTTTATAACCGTTAAGACATGCTAGAATGGGCACTGGTGTACTTCCACACATAATTTGTACTTTTAGAAATTCAGGATTTGTTATTATATGTCCCGTACACTGACTAGGATGAGAAATTTATCATGAAACATAAAAAGGAACCATAAGAATTACTCTTTTATACAGCTTACTAGCTCTCTTTACATTATCTCAATTGCGAAAGCATGAATCTCTCTTCCATTGTCTCAAACATAAGCTTAAGCATATGTTTTAACAATTATGGTTAACTGGAAGCAATGAACAGAGGGAAAAATCATCACATGCTTTGTTCTACTGAGAAGTCCAACACATATTCTTTAAGTAATGACAGGGAGCGGTGCAGCATTTCTCAAATGAAGCCCATGGGTTATGGAAAAGCCAAAGCTCTGTTAGAGAAGTGAAGAGCTACCACTCACTAGGCAAGAACTTATCCAGAGGTTTCTCTATGACAGAACATGTGGAGTCTGAACTACTGCTGCTGCTACTGCCTGGAAGACAAAGAAATGAGCCCAACGGGAACCAAAGAAAGAGGAAACAAGAAAATGAACACATACACAGAGAAAAATTCAGTTCCAGAGAAAGAACTTTAAAGGACAATCAAGCTTTGAATTAAAGAACCAAAACTTACTTTCCCTTAAAACCAGTCTTGGTAGTCTGTCCAACATTCTCTAATTACAAAACCATACAAGGGGATTAGAAACTGTATTCCTTTAAGCATCTACTGTGGGCAAACCCCACTATTCACCTAAAACATAATAATTCAGAGGGCTGGAATGATAAGAATAAAAAATAATTAAGTCATTTGGTAACATTTAAGTTTATTTAAACTATTTAGGTTGATAAGTTAAATGAAGTGAGTTTTAAAATTTAAAGTCACGCACAATTAAAATTATAGGAATGATAAATTACCCTTCACTATAGACAGGTTGGTCTGTCTCCAATTTCACTCTTTCCCCTCCAAAACATCAAACTATCAGATATAATTATGTGTGTTTAAAGCTTCACAGCAAAACTTTGAAAGTCTCACTGAAAATTTTTAAATATCTAAGCCTGGAAGGAAGGTATTTTACTATTAAATCTTTAACGCATTAAGCAGTGGCATTTTTTTCTATTTAAAGTTTTATTTTTACCAAATCTATTATCTGCTTTAGCTTTGAC
This sequence comes from Tapirus indicus, assembly GCA_031878705.1. Classification (NCBI taxonomy): domain Eukaryota; kingdom Metazoa; phylum Chordata; class Mammalia; order Perissodactyla; family Tapiridae; genus Tapirus; species Tapirus indicus. The sequence continues at coordinate 49,803,773 of CM062925.1, forward strand.
TAGTTTACTCTGTGCAAAAATAAGTATGAACACAAAACCATTTCTCTAAATCAGGGGTTGGCAAACGTTTTCTGTAAAGGGACAGATAATAAGTGCTTTAGGCTTTGCCGGCCATATGGTCTCAAGTGAAAGCAGCCGTAGACGACATGTAAACAAATGAGTATGGCCGTTTAATAAAATTTTGTTTACAAAAACAGGTGGTGAGCTGGATTTGGCCAGCAGACTATATTTTGCCAACTCTTGCTCTAAATCATGCTTGTTCTGTCTTTTGAAGTTACAGAATCTTTACAATTTTTAAATTTGGGACTCCTGATCAAGCAGTGATGGGTTTATTCTCAGCAACATCATTTTAATAAGACAAGCAAAATATACACCAGCTTGAAAACAATGATCCACATTAATGGAAGAGAGTTCTGAAAGAAATATTTAGGGTGAAATGTAGGCCATTATAATATATCTCTCTCTTTTGAATGTTGTCTATATCTTATCACAATAAACACAGTCTTAGTTCACAAGTGGCAACAAATGCCTCATAACAGTGAGAATGAGGGTACATTTTATAAAGAAAAAAGTTAAATTAAAAAATAGAGTCCTCATATAAATTTCTTACTTAAAAAGTAAGACTTCTAAAGCTTCTAATCATGCTTGAGAAAAACTCCACATTATCCTAATTTCCTAAAAAATTTAGGTTCCTAACACAGATGAAAGTCCCCACATAAAATTAAAACACTACATAAAGTTTTAAAATGGTATATCCACTATCGTGGATTTTTACAATTCTAAATTCTAAAAAAAACAGAACATACAGTATTCTGATTCAGCTATAAATAGATCAGTACAGGAGAAAAAAATAATGCAAAGATAACCAGGTATATGGCATACTTCCTCTGTTCAAATTGCTACCATAACTAAAAATGGCAAAATAAAAAGCATGCACTGAATTGCCTCAAGAATGTTAAACCATCATTAGGTAGCAATCCCAGTTAATTTCTAGAACACTAAAAAGAACTTACCTCTTCTTTTCTTCCTTTTCTCTCCATCTTCTCCAACCTCACCCTCTTCATCGTCATCCTCCTCTGACCCACTGATATCAGAGCCTGATATTTCTTCCCCTTGAATAAAAATTTAATACAAAGATTTTTATTCTGTACCAGGTCATTGGCTATTTAGGAAATGCCTGTATCAACTTTCTTCATTAAGTTTTTGTTGCCCTATACAAACTTTATTTTAATATTCTTAGACAGTATATCAGATATGCTAACCTCAGAAATAGATATGATATACACAGAGGCTTTATTTTTAAAGTTCCTAAAGAGAAGTTAAATTCTGATCCATTTAAACTTCCAAATTATTAATTTAAGTACAGTTTTAAATATATATATGAAAATTACATGTTAGAGTTACTGTTTCAGTCTTTCAAAAATGTGATCACTTTTGGGGAGCATTTTCTCCTAGTTTTCTAGTTTAAGATTTAAATAATTCATTCAACATAAATATATATATATTTTTTTTGGTGAAGAAGATTGTCCTTGAGCTAACATCTGTGCCAATCTTCCTCTTTTTTGTATATGGGATGCCACCGCAGCATGGCTTAATGAGTGGTGTGTAGTTCTGCACCTGGGATCTGAACCTGTAAACTCCAGGCAGCCAAAGCAGAGTGCAGAACTTAACCACTGGGCCACTGGGCTGGCCCCCAACCTATATATTTTTTAAGAGCCATAAAACTGTCATGTAACACAGTGATACCCCTTTTAGGACTATATAGTAAGAAATATTTCAAAAGAAGAAGGGCTTATTTGTACAAAAATTATGTTAACTTAAAAAAACAAAATAAAAGAGAATAATTAAATATTAATCAGATCAGTACTATATTACCTTCAAAGCATTTAAAATACTACTGTCTATACATGAAATGTCTATGAAAACAAAGGTAATTGGGAAAAGAAGTAAAACATACACTCATCACAAGATAATGTTTGAATCTGTAAAAAAAAAAAGGATGGAAAGAGATCACAGAGTCTTGGGAGAGGGGATTCATTAAAAATATTTTGTTTTGGGGCCTAGAAACAATGACACCCTGGTAGCAATGAGCACACCTAATGCCCAAATCTTGGCTTCTAAATACCACTCTCCACATGAAAAGAATCAGGGAGCAATAAACAATTTAAGGGAAAATATAAAATGAGCCTAAAACATGTGTGGTGCCAGAAAGCAAGGAAGGGCTCAAAAAAGAAATCTGATGGGAGCAGGCTGAGCTCCTAGTGGCCAAAGCTGGGATAATCTGAACAATAAAATACATAATATTATTGTATTATAATCCACTGACTAAAATAAATATCCATGAGTCCATGCTGACATAAATAATTGAATAAATAAATGGGGAAGAAGGGACTGCTCTTCCTTAGAATTCCAAACATTAAACATCAGAAGGAATGATGAGAAGAGAAAAATCGTTATTGAGCAAATGCCACATAATTATTGTTGCAGGCAAGAGCCCTTGACAACTGCTAAAATTAGTGGGAGAAAGTATGATGAGAAACAGGACCTTTGTATAGTTTCAAAGTATCTCCCCACAAGATACATATCACTTACAAAGGAAAAAATAAAATAGATTTATAGTAGAGAAACTTTGCAGAATAATTATGAGAAAACTATAGACAAACTCAAATTGTGGAACATTCTACAAATATATGACTAGTACTCTTCAAAAGTGTCAAGATCATGAAAGACAGACCGAGGAGACTAAAAAGATATGACAACTAAATGCAAAGTGTAGTGCTAGACTGGATCCTGAACTAGAGAAAAAGGGCATTAGAGGGAAAACTGTCAAAATTCGAATAAGATCAGTGGATTAGTAAATAAGTTTGTATCGATGTAAATTTCCCACTTTCAATAATTGTACTATGATTATGTAAGATGTTAGCATTAGGGGAAGTTGGGTGACAGGTATATAGGAACTTTTTCTTACTATATTTGCAAATTTTCTACAAGTCTACAATTATTTCAAAATAAAAAGTTTAAAAAATTTATTCTTTTAATGTTTTTGCCTACTTTTTAACTGTTTATATGATCAACTCTATTAACCAGATTATAAAACTCTGTTAACTGGATTATAAAAACAAATGTCATAAAAACATAAATAAAATGAAAAGTGTTAAAAATAAAGTCAGCATTACCACGTGATCCAGCAATTCCACTTCTCAGTATATACCCAGAAGAACTGAAAGCAAGGACTTGACCAGGTATTTGTGTACCCACATTCATAGCATCATTATTCACAACAGTCACAATATAGAAGCAACCCAAGTGTCCAGTGACGGACGAATGGATAAACAAAATGTAGTATACACATACAATGGAATATTATTCAGCCTTAAAAAAGGAAGAAAATTCTGACACATGCTACAATATGGATGAACCCTGAGGACATTATGCTAAGTGAAATAAACCAGACACAAAAAGACACAGATTATATGATTTTACTTATATGATATACTTAGAATAATCAAATTCATAGAGATAGGAAAGTAGAATAGTGGTTACGAGGGGCTGAGGGAGAGAGGGGGAAGAGGAGTTAGGGTTTAACGGATATAGAGTTTCATTCTGGGATGATTTACAAGTTCTGGAGACGGATGGTGGTGATGACTGCAGAACAATGTGAACACATTTAATGCCACAGAACTGTACACTTAAAAACAGTTAAAATGGTAAATTTTGTTATGTATATTTTACAATAAAAAATGTAAAAAAATAAAGTCAGCAAAATAAAGGTATGAGCTCAACATTAACAAATCTAAGAAATTTTAAATCTTTAAAACATACTGACTATAAATACCACCTAGTGGTCACATTTAAAACACCAAATTTCATTATCTAAGAGGCAACTCAATTACTGCTTTTCTCTAACAAACTTATTCAAGTTTATTGAATCAGCACCTCCTCCAAACATTTGCCTGATCTAACCAGTTTCCCCACTGACTGAAAAAGAGGCAGTTTCAAAGCCCTCTGTTTAGCTGGTATGCAAAGGAGCCCAATGCCAAGCAGTTCTTAGCATGAAGGGGCAGAGAGTCATTGAGCACTTAATGATGGTAGGAAGTTTCTCATCCTCGTGAACAAGGTCTTCAAATCTTCTAACTTTCTAACGTTATCTTGTTAGAAAAGATTCTCCAAAATAGAATCTCATGTTCAAATTTAAGTATGAAAGCACATTTTCAAGGTCATGCAATGAATTTTTACTTATAGCAAACTTGGTTTACCCATGACTCTCTGACAGCTTTCTTTACTTCAAACAGTAGTGACTGATATCCATCACAAAGAACTCTAGTCATTTTCACCTAAATACATACGTGGCAGAACTTGCTCTTATACAGAGACAAATAAAAATTCATTATTTAATAAGTGTCACATGAAATCTACAAAAAGTCACGGGGATTGAGATGAGGTTTAAATTAAATGATTTTTTTAAATCACACACACAAATATAAAATTTTACTTGAGCTTAATATGAAAATGCTGAAGTATGTAAGTATCAAGTGACCTTGCAGAAATAATCCTTTAAATATCAATGTTAGAGGCTCAAAGAACTTTTAATAGGTGGTTTTATTAGAACACTAAGTGTTTAAGCAATGTATTTTTAGCCAACATTACTATTTTGAGAAAAAGTTACCTTCTTCAAGCTTTTTTTTCAGTTCTTCTATTTCTTTCTGAAACTGACGAAGCAAAGCATCCTTAGGATCTTCATTAATTCTAGCTTTATTTTTAATATTCTTAGCACGGTTAGCATACCGTAATGTACTGATAGTTTCATCATAATTGTAATCTGCTGGCCCAATATTTGCACACTGTTGAATTAGGAATACAAAACAAAACATTTTACACTTGACATAGTTAAAATTAATACCACCATTACAAATATATCAAAAATAATTTTTGAAGCATATTTCCACTCTGGCCTTCTTGAAAAAGAGAGCATCAACCACATGGGTTTCCAAACAACACTATTATGGGCTAGTACACATGCTGTACTAGAAAAAGAATAACCACAAAGCAAAAAAAGCAAAATAATCGATAGTTTTTAAAAAATCTTATGCCTATCAATTATTGGCATAAACAGAAAACTTAAATTTGCCTAATAATAACTATACTACCAATTAAATCTTACCATCATGGTTTTTGAATTTCCTCCTAAGGAATCCTGAAGAAGACGAGTCAATTTAGAGTTACGATAAGGCACATGAGTGCTTTTTCCATCAACCAAGGCAGAAATTACATTACCAAGGGTGGAAAGTGAAAGATTGATTTTTGTAGCTTCCTTTAGGCGCTGTCCAGTAGCTCCAGTTTTCGCTTGTCTTTCTGAACCCTAGCAATAAACACAGACAGAAATAAAGCCAATGTAAAATATACAGAATATTCTTCCCAAAGTTTAAAAAAAAAGTAATTTAACAGTAAAAAATCTGATACGATATCTGGAATTCACTTCAAAATAATACAAGAAGGGAAGAAGTGGCTAAGGATAGAGATGAAACAGGACTGGCCATGAACTGAGAACTGCTGAAGTTAGGTGATGGGTACATGGGAGATCATTATACTTCTGCGTTTGTATAGGTTTGAAATATTCCATAATAAATATTAAACATATACACTACTAAACAACTTAATCATATGTAAATCACACTTTTTCACTTGAATTTTTATTATAAAAGAAGAAGAAATCACGTGAGTTATTCCTTAATTAATATCCGATTACTTACAGCAAGATCCACAAGATGGAGCTTTCCCATTCTGACATGCATGTTACCATCCACGCCTTTTTCACTGCATTCTATAGTAATTGTAAAGATGGCATGGGAACGGGAACTATGTTCATTCATATTAGTTGCACCAACAGAACCTTGAATAAAGGAAGGAAATTCTTAAAAAGTATAAAAACAGGGAGTGCTCTTCAAAGTAAGTATCCAGAATGTTTAAAATACTTAATTTCATCACAGCCAAAAGCCAGACAGCATGGTTAAATCATAAAAGCATAGGTGTATTTAGCCATTATTAGAAATTTCTCTGACAATTTATGTTGATAACAAAAGAATTTATGTTTCTCATATTAAAGAGGTAATTTTAGAACAAAATACTTAATTTCAATCCCAAGTATTAAAAAATAAATTTACATTAAAAAAATACATGTTAAATAATCTGAATAATTATTGCTGTTTCAGCTGTCTTTAAAAATTATTATGTTCTGGGAATCTAAACCACAGAAATACTTGCATATATGCATTAGATGATACAAGGATACTCAGTGCAGCATTGTTTGCAACAGCGAGAGATCAGAAACAACCAATAGGACAGCGGTTAATCAACTACAGAATAGTCATACTATTATTACTAAGCAGTTCTTTAAAAAAATAAGGTAGACCTGTATTACATGAAAAGATATCCATAACATATGAACTGAAAAAAAAAAAAGAGAGGAATATATAGTATAATCCAATTTCTGTAAAACAAAAGCATCCATTCAAAATATACTATGTATTTGTGTGTATAAATATTTTACATGAATATATTGTGTAATATAAGAAAAAGGTCTGTTTCTTCTTACAATAGGCATGTATTAGTTTTTTCTTAAATTCCAAAGTATTTTAAAAGCATTGTTAATTTTACCCACTGCCAAAATTATCTTCCTACTATATATTCATGCAGAACTTCTCCATGCAAGCTTTGATTTTAGAATTTACACATTAAAAGGGTATTCTTTATTAGCATACAACTATATTAGAAGTCAGATAACTAGAACGTAAATTGCACTGTAAAGAAAAGCCCAATGAGAAAAGGTAAATGACATAATGAAGGAAAATGCAAGGATTCCTGACTCTATATTTCTGTTTTCTTTTAAATCAAATTATGAATTTATTAATTTCTCCCCAAAACACAGAAACTATTAAATCTCACACCACTTCAAATCATCTGATCAGTAGTGACACACATATATGTTTCCAGAGTATTAGGTCTTATTTTACCTTCTGTTTTTTTCCACTTAACATTAGCTCCTGCATATATTTCCATGTAAAAACAACTTGAAAATTTTACTAAAATTGATTTTGCTATTCCCTTACTGAGAGATATTTGGGATTGTTTTCCATTTAGGTCCTCAGAAGGAACACTAATATGAACAAATTTGAGCAGACACCTTTCTTTCTCTTTGGGATTACTACCATAGGTTGTATTTTCCAAATTGGAATTACCAGGTCATAAGGTAGGAATAATTTTATAGCTGTGTAATTATTAAATTACACTGTAGCAATGTTTTTCAATTTGGAGTGGGAGAGAATATGTAATTTGAAAAAATCATATTAAACATTTTAATACCTATTGTTTTTGCAATGTAAGTAAATCATGCTATTTATGACTGTGATTTCTGGTTATGAAAACAAAGCAATGCAACAGATATGCTGTTAAAAGTGACCTACACTGAACCTTACAATCCCTAGGAGAGAACAGCTTGCAGCAATCCAGTAGACTCAATGCTCCAACCTACTGACACATCATGTAATGGAAATTAAAAAAAAAAAAAAAAACACTTTCACAGCTTTAATTTTTGTCAAAATATTTTGGAATAAGAAAAAAATTGAATTGTTATGTTTTCAAGAGGGTTTGGAAAAATTTATCCTATAAGCATGCCTGCATGTGTATAAACTCACGTATATATAATATTTATTGAGTATTGCTTATAATAGCAAGATTGAAAACAACTCAAAAGTCCATCAATAAAAATTGGGTAAATAAATTATGTAGATCCATCCAATGAAATATTATGCAGTTATTTTAAAATGCCTATATATGTAAGAGTATGTGTTAATGTAAAATGATCTGCAAGATAACATTGTTACATGAATAAAGTACATATACTATCATCTGACTCATAGAGAAAGAGGACAAGCACTCTCTTGAAGAACACACGTGCTTAGGCACACACAGACTGTATCAGGAGGGCACATGAGAAACTAATGGAGGACACCAGGGACGGGAACTAGGTGACTGAAACACAAGGGTGGGAGGGAGACTTGTTTTTCAATGTCTACTTTTACGCCTTTTGAAGTTTATACCACGTGTTTGGATTATCTATTCAAAAGATAATTTTTTAAAAAAAGGATTATGGTTTAAAGGCTGAAAAACACTACTCTACAGAAATATTAACCAATTTACAATGACACCCACAACGTAAATTTATCTGACTAGTTTAAATTTGCATTTTAGTTACTAGGTAGGCTGTGTATTTGTTCATGAGATGATTGACTTACTTTTTGTAAAATTAGCTATTTCTATACTATAACCACCTGTCAAAATGGGTACTAATTTTATATTTAGATCAATTTTTCATCTATTTAGAATAGCAGCTTTAATGGCCACATTTCCCCCCTCTGCTATTTTCCTCTTGATATTTTACTATATTTCAATATAATAAAGTTTGTATTTTTATGGAACTTTTCTACTTGGCTGTTTGTAATAAATGTTTAATTCCTGGACTCAAGCTATTTATTAATTAAGAGTATTTTCCTATCTTAAGTCTTTCAAATCCCTTTATCTTTGTTTCATTTCTCTCATTAGAATTTTTTAGTTTTCCTTGAGCAAATCTCATACCAAATCTCAGGGAGTTAATGGGAGATTTTGGTCACAAATGTGAATGGAATCTTATACCAAACTTTTTTTAAATTAAATAAGCAATACATGGTATAAAAATTTTAAAAAACAGACATACAAAAAACAAAGTGAAAGCTCCCTACATCCCTTTTCCCCAATCTTATTTCCCTTTCCCTAAAGGTAACCACTATTAAATGTTCTTTCATTTTGCATTTCACATACACACATGTGGACACAGACACAATGCCCAAATATAAAGTTTAATAATTTGGCTTTTTTACACACATATAAATGGGATGATGCAGTACGTACTGTCTCTAATTTGCTTTCTTTTCATTTAACAACATATCTTGAAAATCTTTTAAGTCTCCACATGTAGATTTAATTCACTGGTTTTTCTTACAGCTTCATTATAGTCCATAGTATTTTTGTACTATAATTTATCTAAACAACGTTTTATTGATAGTTATTTAGATTGTGTCAAACTTTTTGCTATTTCAAATAATGTTGCAATAAGGCATTTTTGTTGTTGTTTACATCTAAAAATATTTTTCTAGACTATATATCTAGAATTAGAAATACTGGGTCAGAAGAAATGTACTTTTAAAATTTCAACAGATACAGCTACACTGCCCTTCAAAAAGGCTGTACTACTTTACATTCCCGTCACCCATGCCTATTTCTTCAAAGTCTCACCAACGTGGACATCCTTTCATCCAAACCAATGGGTAAAATCTCTCTCACAATTGTCTGAATATGCGTTTTCCTACTACTTGTGAAGCTGAGTATCCTTTCATATGCTTATTGTTGTGTACAGTTCTCCTGTGGATAACATTCATACATAGCTTTTGCTCATTTTCCTGTTAAAATTTGGTCTTTTTCTATTACTTGGTTTATAAGAACATAATTGATTTAAAAAATTTTTTAATTTCCTTGAGTTTGCTAGATTTATAGTCTAGTCATAAAAACTTTTAAAAAAATGTTTACTTCCTATGTTCCTATCTTTTACCTCTAATCTCTAATTGCTGTTAGTAGCAGACCTGGGGCACCTGTATTAAATATTGTTGAAGCTTTTTATTCTTTTGACAAAACTTGAAACAATTTATTAAAAAGAACGACATTATGTTTAATTTTGTTTTGCTTTTCTTGTCAACAAAAAGCAGGCAGTGTAGTGCCTGGTTAATGCTGAATAATGGCCTAGGTTTAAATATCCGCTCTGCTGCTTATTAAGTAGCATATAACCTTAGACAAGTTACTTAAATTAAGTCTCAGTTTCCTCAATCATAAAATAGGAATTTTATACCTTCATAGCCCATTATGAGGATTAAAAGAGATCATTCTTACAAAGCACTTAGCATAAGCATTTGCCACATAGTAAGTGCTCAATAAATGTTACCAATGTTATTACAGCTAACAAGAGACAGTTATTTTAGTTACTAGGTAGGCTGTGTATTACTAGGTAGGTTTTGTGTTACCAGGTAGGCTGAGAGTTTCAAAGATACAGAACTATTACTAAGAAACAAAATTTTGGTCAGCACGGAAAGCAATCTGTGATATCTTTCATTCATATATGCTTTCTACATAGTAAATAATCAAAGAGAAAGGGTTTCCAACAAACCTAAAAATCCAGTCTCTATGGGGCAAAGTGCCATACCAGTTTTGCCTCTAAACCAGTCTATTCAACACATCACAATTATGCACTACACTTACGATTTTTGTGGCCTAGTGTCATAATTCTATCCATATCATCAGCATTATTTACCACATAAGCTGATAAATCTTTGATATAAACTCCCACATCAGGTCTTTCTTTAACCTGAAAAAAAGAAAAAGATTGTAAGACTTTACACATGTATCCATAATTCTTCCAGTTATTTATTGAACTTCTATGTGTTGGACACTCTGCTGGACAGTGAGCACACAGTGATGTACAAAGTAGACATAGTCTCTACACTTGTGGAGGTGACAATGTACAGGGAGAATATACTAATGAATAATTACACAAAAAAATTATTTTATTTCAATTGTGATAATGCCATGAAGAAAAAAAATACAGGACAGGATGAAAACACAATACAGAGAGACTTAAGTTAGCGAAGCAGGGACAGGATACGTTTCCCCAAGATGACGTTTAAGCTAAGATTTGAAGAAATAAGAGGTAGCCAATCTGGATTGAGGTAGAAGGAAAAGAGTATGTGCAAAGATCCTAAAACAGGAAAAAAACTAGGCACTTAGAAAAAATAAAAAAGAAACAAAAACAGCCAGGGTGGCTGGAAAGAATAGGAAGCAGGGGGGAAATAGGTGGGATATCTGGCTATAGCAGTAGACAGACATTAAGAGTAAGCATAGTTAATTGGTCTTCATCTTAACAGCAATTTGAAGCCTCTGGAGGATTTCAAACAGTTGAATGAAATAATGATATCTATAGCATCCATGTAAAAATATTACCTTTCTGTGAGTAATCTTATGAGAACTTTTACCAAATCTGAAAGATGTAGTTAGCATAGATTTACCTAAAATACAGATAGTGTTAGAAATACAAAATTCACTTTGAAAGGCCCTGGAAGTCACCTCCACAAGTCAAAAGACTAAAGTGAAACTGCGGCAGAGGCCTGTGGCTGCCAGTGGGAGAGCCATTCGACAAGCAGTAAGACCTAGACAAAGGCGACAAAGAAAAGTTTAAAAAACAATCCAGACACTGCATGAACTCACTCATATATGGAATATAAGTGAACACACGGACAGAGAGAACTGATTGGTGGTTACCAAGGGGAAGGGGGGTGGGGGGGGGCACAAGGGGTGAAGGGTTACATCCACAAGGTGACGGACAAACAAAAATGTACAACTAAAACCCCACAGTGTTATAAACTATTAAGACATCAATAAAAAAAATGGTAAAAAAAAAAAAAAACTATTAGAAATAGAAGCAGAAAAAAAAAATTTAAAAAAAAAAACAATCCCAGAGACAAAAGTCACAAGTGCAGACACTCCAAATTCCAGGTGTTGATTTCAGATCTAGTGAGGGGTTTGGGGTTTTTTGTTCTCTTTTATAACAATTTATAAGATATATTTATATATTAGGAAAAAAATTACCCTTTTCTGTCATGGGATATAAATTAAGCCCTAATTTCATTAGTAGTACAGGAGTGTGTTGGTCTCTATCAACCAAAGGGTCTGAGAAGCCCTAGAGGGTCCATGGTGGCACTGAGGGGGCCACTGTACGAGTTTGGGGGTCATTAGGCTCAGAGAAGTTCTAAAGAAAGCTTCACTTTCATGTATTTTACACACCACGCTTCCACATAAGGTTTAGTTTGATGAAAGTGTTTAAATGCTTTAAACCTTTTAACAGGTTTGAAAATTACTGGTCTGTATCAACACCTCTCAGAAAATCTATGGTAAAGAACAATGTGCATATATCTAATCTGGGACACTGGCACTTCTGAAAAATACAAAAATCATGCACTTGAATGCCATGGTGATGTCAAACAGTTATAAAAGTTTTTAAGCATTTACTCTCACTTTCTGTGCTCATCTCATTGCAGACTGGAAACATTCTTCAAACTGGCATCAGTCTGCAAAGTCTAAGGTTGTTTCCAATCACAATATAATATTACTTCATAATTCAATTAATAAGTATAGATAAACTCATCTGAAAGATGAAGTAATTGAATATGATTTCAAATTTATGAAAGTTTAAAAAACTGGGTGGTAATGCTATCAAAGAATTTTTATCATAAAACTACAGAAATTTAACTTCTATAACAAATACAGTTTATAACACTAAAACAATGGATCCCAATAGGAGCAGTTACTGCCCTGCCCAGAACGTTTTAGAAATTTGTGGGGGAGTTTCTGGTTCACTTGAGGACACTATTAGTATTCGCAGGCAGTGGCCAGGGATACTAATCCTGAAACAGGTGGGATGCTCTCCATCAATGAAGAATTGTCCTACTCAATTTTTAATGTCCTACCAGATATTGACAGGGGTGAAAAAAACTATAATTACCTGAGTCTAGACCCTAATTCTATTTTACATATAAAAACAAAGTGCCTTTCCATGGTAATAATAATAATATAGGAATGCAGGAAAACTTTATTTTGCTCAGAACTCTACCAAGAGCTATTTTAAAAGACAATGTCATTGACAATAACACCAATCAAGGTGTTTAGAGCACCAATACAACATACCTGTAACAGTCTGCATTTGTCACAGTTGCAGTCATGATGATTATATATGCCTTTGCTTCATTATGTCATCGAGTATGGTCACATCTAAGCATTTATATATTGAAATACTAGCATTTTATTTTTTAAGTAGTTTTATTCTCCTTTATATTATAATTAGGCAGTATATTGATACTTTAAAAATTATGTGTATAGATAGATTTTTATCACCTATGAATTTTATTTGATAGTCAAAAAGACATTATAAAATATATGTAATAAAAAAGGGGCATTAGGTCTAATATGATTGAGAACCACTGACAAGACTGTTTCTGAGAATAAATCTGATCTATAATTACTGGTACAAAAATGGAAATGCTCTTTCCAAATGATTTTTATTCTAATAATTTGTGCAATAAAACAATAAACTTTTAAAAGGTAAAAGCATAGAATTAACAAAGTATCCATCAAAACTAAAGATGACAACTAGCAAAAAAGAAACATCTCTACATTTGCTGTGCATACATCATTACAGAATAAGCCTTCATTAAGGTGCAACAAACACAAATAACCCCTAAGCCTGAATATATTGTTCCAAAAGCTCAGTTTATATAGCAAACTTAAAAAAGACAAAAGTTGGGCCAGCCCAGTGGTGTAGTGCTTAAGTTCACACCCTCTGCTTCGGTGGCCCAGGATTCACAGGTTCAGATCCCCGGCGCAGACCTACACACCACTTATCAACACGTGCTGTGGCAGGCGTCCCACATATAAAGTAGAGGAAGATGGGCACGGATGTCAGCCCAGGGCCAATCTTCCTCAGCAAGAAGAGGAGGATTGGCAATAGATGTTAGCTCAGGGCTAATCTTCCTCATCAAAAAAAAAAAAAGAAAAAAGCTAACATTTATTGAATACTTTATTATGTGTAAGCACTGATTTATACACTTTGTATTAATTTGTTAATGCTGGCAATAATCCTATGAAATAGATACTATTATTATTTCCATTTTCATGTAGCAAAACTAAGGCTCCCAGAGATTAAGTAACCTGCTCAGGAGATCAGAGCCAGAATTCAAGCTAAAATGGTACGACCAGAAACCACCCTCTTAGTGCTAGATGACAACACCATTCACCTGCCAGATGACCTTGAGCAAGTCACAGAACTCTAGGTTTCAGCTTTCACATGAACAAAATTGAACTGCTGGGAAGATTAAATGAAATAAACCATGTACTACTATCACAAGAACTATTACAACTCAATAACAAAAAGATAAATAACTCAATTAAAAATGGGCAAAGGATCTGAACAGATATTTCTCCGAAGAAGATACACAAATGGCCAATAAGCATGTGAAAAGATACTTAACACCATTAGCCATTAGGGAAATGGAAATCAAGCCCACAATGAGACATCACTTTACACCCACTAAAATGGCTAAAAGACAGTAACAAGTGTTGGCAAGGATGTGGAGAAACGTCATACATTGTTGATGGGAATGTAAAATGGTACCTTTGTAAAATGTTACCATTGGGGAAAACTATACTTAATAAAAATTTTAATTAAAAAAAAGTGCAGTTCAATGTATATAGTATGCTAATTTTAGAGTAAAATAAAATTATATTTGCTTGTATTTACATAAAGGAACACTGAAAGTGGTTATCTTAGGGTGGGGAGAAATGGGGCAGATACAGGAGGAACAAGACTTTTCAATGCATAAATTTTTACAATATTTTTATGTTTGAACCATGTGATCATATTATGTACTCAAAAAATAAGTAAAATATTAAAAGTATCTTTTGTATGAAAAGCACCTTAATTTAGTGAACATTCTATTGCTTTGGAAAGTACTCCAATTTCAATTATCCTTACCTCCAACCTCTGTGTCTGATCCTTGCCCAAAAGGTCACGAACTTCTTCATTATATATTTCCAAATAAGACACTCGAACCAAAAATCTATGAATAAGATATTTTTAAAAACATAAAAAAGTGAAATATTTATAAGAACAGTTTTAAAATGTGTTTATAAAATTTGTACCTATATGCCTTTCTTATGTTTGTACTTCTCAACATTAGAACATAAAAGAATTTTCTTTTACCTTGTATCACCCTCTGCTTTTGCGATATGACCAAATATGTGAGCAAACGAATTTGGAATGATTCCTCGAAGTTCAGGAACAGCTCGAACACCTTCCATGGTAAAAGTTTTGCCTGTTCCAGTTTGTCCATATGCAAAAATAGTTCCTGAAAATGACGAAGAAAACCAATCACTTTCTATAGTCTAATGCTACAAAACAATAGCTCTGAAAATTAATTCCTTTGACACTGTGATGTAATTTCTTCCCTAGACTTAAAATTTATTCTAATATAAATTTCACCTTTATTATCCACAATTCCAATACATACTCTGTGCCACACGAGCAAAGCACCGTTAAAGCACTAGAGTCAACAGATATTTCTAATTATTAATAAAAAGTACCCCAAACCCTAAATGCAAAGTCTTACATTATAGCTAATTATAAGAAATTTCTTGTAATGTGTATATTAATTAATGTGGACATTAAATTGGAGAAGGAAGTATAATTACAGCAGAAGAATACAGTTCCAGAGTGGAAAGACCTCACTGTGAATCCACATATCTGCCACTTTTTAGCCACTTGACCTTAGACAAGTACCTATGCAGAGATTGTCTCCTCAATGATAAAATGGAGGTAAGAATAACCACCCTATACTGATAGTAAGAACCAAATGAAACAATTTACTTCAAGCAACCAACATGACACCTGGTATATATAGTACATGCAAATGGTAGTTTTTTTCTTCTTAATCTTAACATAAGTTCATTATTTAAAAAAAAATTTGGGGGGGGCCGCCCGGTGGTGCAGCAGTTTAGTTCGCACTTGGCAGCCCGGGGTTCACAGGTTCGGATCCCAGGCGCCTGCCGATGCACTGCTTGTCAGCCACGCCGTGGCGGCATCCCATATAAAATAGAGGAAGATGGGCACGGATGTTAGCCTAGGGCCAGTCTTCCTCAGCAAAAAGAGGAGGATTGGCGACGGATGTTAGCTCAGGGCTAGTCTTCCTCACACACACACAAAAAAATCTTTTTAAAGTAACAGCTGTAAGGGAATAGGGGGGGTTAACAAAAAAAGGTGACAATACATTATAGGTAATTACAGATACAATTCACACTTTCTAAATATCTAAATTTATTCATTCAACAAATATTTACCACACCCCTGAGCCTGACATCATGCTAGGCAGGACATAGTGACAAATAAGACAAACACGATCCTTAATCTTTTATGGTGTGTGTAATCTTGGGGAGGAGATATTGGTTGAATAATTATAAGCAGGATGAGCACTGGGACTGAGAAACACAGAGTTCTAGATGGGAGCAAGGGAAATAATCTAGGCAGAACTGATGCAGGAGGAAAGGGGAGGAGGGCAGGGAAGGCTTTCCAGAAGAGGTAAGGTTTAAGATACGATCTGAAATATGAGTTAAGAATTAGATAGGAACAGAGCAGGTAGCAAGAGACAAGAAAGAGAACGGACATTTTGAGGAAATAAAATGAGAGCAGAATGGAAGAAACAGAGATCGAAAAGGAAGGTGGATGCAGACAGAGCTAAAGAAATTGGCAGGGGCCTAATCACATAAGGCCATGAAGACCAAGTTAAGGTTTTTAGAGCTTATCCTAAAAGCAAAATGAAGCCACAGAATTTTTCAATCAGAGGAGTGACATCATGTTCACTGTGGCTATATTGTATACAAAGAATTGGAAGAAGGCAAGGGGAGATGTGAAGAAACCAGTTACAGGGCTGGAGTGGTTAGCCAGGTGAGAGATGGTGCTAACAACAGAAGGAAATGAGAAAGGTAGAAGGATTTCAGAGATATTTAGCAGTTAGAATCAACAGGACTTGGGAAATAACTAGCTGTAAGGGGACCAGGGAAAAGGAAGAATTGAGGATGACATTCAAATTTCTGGCTTGAACAAGGGGATGTACGGCTATGCCATGTATTGAGATGATGAACGCCACTAGAAGAAATAATGGTTTAAAAGGGAAGATCTTGAATTCAGTTTGGAGCATACTGAGCTTTAAGTGCCTACGATATACCCAAATGGATGAGTCAAGCAGGCAGGGGGACAGATGAGATTCATTTGCAAACTGAAGCCATGGGAGTGGACGAGATTTCCTCAAGAGACAGCGTAGAATGAGAAGATAGCCTCAGAAGCAACAGCATGAGAGGAAAAAGGTTTCTCAACTACTACCACTCTGTTCAGTTAACCTCAAATGTTATCATTTTCAGACTTTTGTGAAAACAAATTAATCATAACAGAAGCCATTTTTTACACATGGGAATAAAAAGTCTTAATTTTTCTAACTCACCAAATATTTCCAACTCTGCCATTAAGAATATAACATTGCGGGGGCCAGCCCGGTGGTGTAGCGGTTAAGTTCGCACGATCCACTTTGGTGGCCCAGGGTTCACAGGTTTGGATCCTGGGCACAGACTGACACACCGCTTGTCAGGCCATGCTGTGGCAGCATCCCATATAAAGTGGAAGAAGATGGGCATGGATGTTAGCCCAGGGCCAATCTTCCTCAGCAAAAAGAGGAGGACTGGCAGCAGATGTTAGCTCAGAGCTGGTCTTCCTCACCACAAAAAAAATAAAAAAAGGATATAACATTGCAGGGGGCAGCCCTGTGACGCAGTGGTTAAAGTTAGGCACACACCGCTTCAGCAGCCCAGATTCACAGGTTCAGATCCCGGGCGTGGACCTACACCACTCATCAGCCATGCTGTGGCAGTGACCCACATACAAAAAAGAGGAAGAATGGCACAGGTGATAGCTCAGGGCCAGTCTTCCTCAGCAAAAAAAAAAAACACCTCATTCAAAGGAGCTGAAAATATCAGGAACTCACAGACTGCGTTTTAGAACAGACACAACAGCTATCAGTTGCTGATCATTTACAATATGCTAGGCCATATACTTTACATGCATCCTTATTTAATTTCCATGCCAATCCTAAGAACTAGGCGCTATTTATATTCCCACAGTTTAGTTGAGGAAACAAAGGCTTAGAGAGGTTGAGGTACTTGCTCAATGTCATAGTTTAGTGGTAGAAACAAGATCTGAACACAGTCCATTTGGCTCCAGAGTCCATAATTTTTACCAATACATAACGGCCAAAAAAAACTTTAACTCAAATTTTATGCCTAATGCAATTTCTATGAATGCATTAAATACATGAAGATAACTAATTTACAAAGGACATTAATCTAATAATTTTAGAGCTCAAAAAGGAAGATGAGGTATCCCCTAGAATAAAAGAATCTCATTTCATTTTCAGAGATGCGATTCCAAATTTCTAGTTTTTAAATATCAAACTTAACAAATCTAATGCTATTGTTTCCTTCAATATGAACTTCCCTTAAAACTTTACTTTTTAAAAACTAAATATGATCTGAAATTTTACCCAGTCTCATTTCCTGACTATACATTAAAAATGGTAGAAGGTCCACAAAAAAATCTGCACACAGCTGTTTACAGCAGCTTTATTCATAATTGACAAAACCTGGAAACAATCAAGATGTCCTTCAGTAGGTGAACAGATAAACAAACTGTGGTACATCCAGTCAGTGGAATATTACTCAGCCCTAAAAAGATATGAGCTATCAAGCCATGAAAAGACATGGAGAAAACTTAAGTGCATATTACTAAGTGAAAGAAGCCAATCTGAAAAGGCTACATACCATATGATCCCAACTATATGACATTCTGGAAAAGGCGAAACTATGGAAATAGTAAAGAGATTAGTGGTTGCCAGGTTTTAGGGGGGTGGGAGGGATGAAGAGGCAAAGCATAGAGTGAAGCTATTCTGTATGATAACTATATATTTGTCAAAACCCAAAGAATGTACAACATCAAGAGTGAAACCTAACATAAACTACGGACTTTGGATGATGATGTGTCAATGTAGGGTCATCAATTGTAACAAATGTACCACTGTGGTGTAGGATGTCAATAGTGGGAGGGCAGTTGCGCATGTTTAGGGACAAGGGATACATCGAAACTCTTTGTACTCTGCTCAGTTTTGCTGTGAATCTAAAACTGCTCTAAAAAATAAAGTTTATTAATTAAAAAATACTTTTTTAAATGGCAGAAAGATTAAGTACTTGCCATTGAGAATCCAAAAAGTTATAGCTAAACCACATTTGACTACCACAGAGTAAACTGCATTATATATTAGAGGATACCTAATTTTTGTCCTTTTTCAAAATGTTTTTCTATTTGTTACTATCAACAATTTTCAGTCAGCATAATACACTGGAAAATAGGTGAAAAATCCCTTGACATTCACATACTACTCTGTATAACATTTATTTTTTAAAAAACATAGTTCTGTTAATTCAAAATTAAACTAGTGACATTTCTCTTTCCAACAAGGATGGAATAACAAGAACCAGATTTACCCTCCTGGCTGAACCAAAAAGCAGACAAAATATATGAAACAACAGTTTTCAAGACAATGGTCATCAGTCAACAAAGGGCTGTGATTACTGAAAGATGGGAAGCAGGTGAGGTGTGCCCTATGATTGCCCAGCTTCCTGTCTTGAGAGAGAATACAAGCTGTGCAGCAGGAGGAGGAACGCAAATAGTGGTCAGCAGACTCCCTGAGTTGAGAAGGAGCCGAGAGTCAAGAGACCAATGTAGCTAGAATTTGTGGGACACAGTACCAAAGAGAAGAAACCTGCACAGAAAGAGTTCCACGGATCTGCAGAGGGTCCTCCTCAAGTATTCAGCTGATGACTAATCAGCACAAGAGTATGAGGAAACCATCTAAATATGGGAGGAAAATCATCTGAAAGGATTGGAAGGAAGAGCCCCTGGCTTTCACACAGGCCAGAAACAGTATCTGTTGCCACCAGCCAGACTGGAAAACCTCATGATTCACAGGACACTGGGTACAGTATACAAAAGGGTCTTGAGTCAGTAGTGGGGAATAATAACCTTAGATTGAGCACTGCTCTAGTCCTAACCAAAAAATCTTAAAAGAAAGATGAAAAGAATCAAATTGTTTTCAAGTAAGTACACCCCAGAACAAAGCTCACAAATATGTACAGGAATAAAAAAAAATCCAAAACCCAAGGTAAAATTCACAATGTCTGGCATCCAACCAAAAACTGCCAAGCTTGTACAAAAGGAAAAAGATGAGACTCATAATGAAGAAATCAATCAATCAAAACCAACTCAGAACTGACACAAATGTTAGAATTAACAGACAATGACATTACAACAGTTATAAAAACTGTATTCTATATGTTAAAATGTTAAGTGGAAAATTTGGATAGAAGCTTGGAAGAACTTGGATGGAAGATATAACAAAGATCCAAATCAAACTTCTAGAAATGAAAACTACAATGTGTGAGATGAAAAATACAATGGACAGGGTTAATGGTAGATTAGACAGACATTGCAGAAGAAACAAATCAGTAAACTTGAAAACATACCAACAGAAACAAAAATGAAACACAGAGAGTGATGTCAGCATCATGGTGGAGTGAGATTCCCTCTTTGAACCTCTGCTCCCTAAGACACAACAGAAACATCCTTCACATACCAACAGAGGTCAAACACTACAAAGGAATTCTAAGAGACCCAGGCAGCTGTACATCCAACAGTGGAGGTGCGGGAAGCCCCAAAGGACTTGAGTAGAGGTAAGGAGATTTACTCCCTCTCCCCATTCGATTGGCAAAGCCAGACAGCGTGGCTCACAGAAAGAGAGGGGTAGGGGCGGCCCTCTGCAGGAAAACTATTGTCCTCCAGGTGCTCTCACAGACTACTGAGAGATCCCCACCAGGAAGCAATGACAACTGCTGTGGGGGAGCAGTCAATATGCAGACACCCCAAGAGAGCAGATAGTGAGAGAGGAAGGAAGGCCCCCCCCCCCGGCGCTGACAGGCAGGCGAAAGAGAGAGCCCCTCCCCCACATGCCCGGTGCTTCAGCACAATCCCTCCAGGGACTGCAGCGGGTTCAGAACACACAGCTTGTGACCTCCACCCAGTGGCGGCAAGTGGAAACTGCAGGACCAGATATTCTCAAGATGAAAAATAGCAAAGGTAAATCTGCCAGCTCCATGCAAAAGTATCTTAAGTCTCCCGACCAAGAGGAAAATGACCAACACCCAGAAACCAACCTTGAAGGCACAGAAATCTATAACCTGAATGACAGAGAATTCAAAATAGCTATCATAAAAAAACTCAAAGAATTACAAGAGAACACAGAGAGACAATTCAACGAATTCAGGGATTTCTTCACAAAAAGAGATTGAAACCATAGAGAAAAACCAATCAGAAATATTAGAGATGAAAAACACAATGGACGAGATAAAGGAAAACCTGGAGGCTTTAAAGAGCAGAACTGACAATATGGAGGAAAGAATTAGCATTATCTAGGATAGCCACACAGAAACGCTCCAGATAGAGAAGAGAGAACTAAGACTAAAAAGAAATGAAGAAATTCTTCGAGAAATATCAGACTCGATGAGGAAAAGTAACATAAGGATAATAGGTATTCCAGAAGGAGAAGAAAGTGAAAAAGGGGCAGAGAGTTTGTTCAAAGAAATAATAGCTGAGAACTTCCCAAACATGGGGAAAGAGTTGGAAATAACAGTGAATGAAGTCAATAGATCACCTAAATATATAAACAGGAAAAGACCAACTCCAAGGCATATAGTAGCAAAGCTGGCAAGAGTCAATGACAAAAAAAAATATTAAGGGCAGCTAAACAAAAAACAAAATAACATACAAACGAAACCCCATCAGGCTCTCAGCTGATTTCTCAACAGAAACTCTACAGGCTAGGAGAGACTGGAATGTTATATTCAAAATCCTGAAAGACAAAAAACATCAGCCAAGAATACTTGATCCAGAGAAAATATCCTTCAAATATGATGGGGAAATAATAACTCTCTCTGATAAACAAAAGCTAAGGGAGTTGATCACAAGACCTCCACAAGAAATGCTCAAGAAGGCCCTTAGGCCTGAAAAAACACAAAAGAGAAAGAGGACACAAAGTTTGGAGCAAGTAGAAAAACAAGGAGACTAAACCAGAAAAACTACAGTTGAAAAACATCAAAAATGAATTTAAACTCATCACTGTAAACACACACTCACAACACAATATGGAATAAATAGTGACAAGAACAAAGTAGATGGGGAAGAGGAAAGGGATCGAATCGACTTAGTCTAAGGAAATAAAAGGCATCAGAAAATGGACTATCTCATCCATGAGATCTTTTATATAAACCTCATGGTAACCAGTAAACAAATAACCAGAATAGAACCTCATATGACAAAAAGGAGAAAACTAAGAGAATCATCATGCAGAACTACCAAACTGAACTGGCAGTCCGAAATACATGGGACAAGAAACGAGGAAGAGCAAAAGAACCAGAAAACAAAGGATAAAACAGCAACATTAAACTCTCATATATCAATAATCACTCTAAATGTAAATGGATTGAATTCTCCAATCAAAAGACATAGACTGGCAGGATGGATTAAAAACCAACATCCAACAATTTGCTGCCTCCAGGAAATACATCTCAGCTCTAAAGACAAACACAGACTCAACGTAAAAGGATGGAAGACAATATTCCAAGCTAATGGCAAACAAAAGAAAGCAGGAGTTGCCATACTTGTATAAGACAAAGGAGACTTCAACATAAAAAAGGTAATGAGAGACAAAGAGGGGCAATATATAATGATAAAAGGGACAGTTCACTAAGAAGACATATCACTTACAAATATCGATGCACCCAACACAGGAGCACCCAAGTACATAAAATAACTATTAAAAAACCTAAAAGGCAATATTAACAATAACACAATAATAGTAGGGGATCTTAACACCCCACTTAACATCAGTGGATAGATCATCTAGATAAAAAGTCAATAAGGAAATAATGGACTTAAACAAAAAACTACACGAGATGGACTTAGATGTATACAGAGCACTCCACCCCAAAACAGCAGATTACACATTCTTCTCAAGTGCTCATGGAACATTCTCAAAGACAGACCATATATTAGGAAACAAGGCAAACCTCTATAAATTTAAGAAGATGGAAATCATTACAAGCATCTTTTCTGATCATAATGCTATGAAACTAGAAATCAACTACGAGAAAAAAACTGGGAAAGGGACAAAGATGTGGGGACTAAACAACATGCTACTGAACAACCAATGGGTTGTTGATGAAATTAAAGGAGAAATCAAAAACTATCTGGAGACAAATGAAAAAGAAAATACACCAAACCAACTCATATGGGACACAGCAAAAGTGGTCCTGAGAGGGAAATGCATAGCAATACAAGCCCACCTTAACAAGAAAAATCCCAAATAAATAACCTGAAAATACACCTAACAGAATTAGAAAAGGAAGAACAGACAAAGCCCCGAATCAGCAGAAGGAGGGAAATAATAAAAATGACAGCAGAAATAAATGAAAGAGAAACCAAAAAAACAGTAGAAAGTATCAATGAAACAAAGAACTGGTTCTTTGAGAAGATAGACAAAATCGACAAACCCCTAGCCAGACTCACTGAGAAAAAAAGGGAGAAGACTCAAATAAATAAAATTAGAAACAAAAGAGGAGAAATTACAATGGATACCACAGAAATACAAAGGATTATTAGAGAATACTATGAAAAACTATATGCCAACAAATTGGACAACCTAGAGGAAATGGATGAATTCTTGGATGCATACAACCTCCCAAAACGGACCAAGATGAAATAGAGAATCTGAATAGACCAATCACAAGTAAAGAGATTGAAACAGTAATCAAAAACCTCACAAAAATAAAAGTCCAGGACCAGATGGCTTCTGGAGAATTTTACCAAACATTCAAAGATGATTTAATACCTATCCTTCTCAAACTATTCCACAAAACAGAGGAAGATGGAATACTTCCCAACACATTCTATGAGGCCAACATCATCCTGATGACAAAGCCAGACAAGGACAATAAAAAGAAGGGAAACTACAGGCCAGTATCACTGATGAACATAGACACAAAAATCCTCAACGAAATATTGGCAAACCAAATACAGCAATACATCAAAAATATCATACACCATGATCAAGTGGGATTTATACCAGGGACACAGGGATGGTTTGACATGTGCAAATCAATCAACGTGATACACCACATTAACAAAATGAAGCATAAAAACCACATGATCATTTCAATCGATGCAGAGAAGGCATTCAACAAGATCCAACATCCACTTATGATAAAAACGCTCAATAAAATGGGTACAGAAGGAAAGTACCTCAACATAATGAGGGCCATATATGACAAACCTACAGCTAACATCCTACTCAATGGGGAAAAACTGAAAGCCATTCCTTTGAGGACAGGAACAAGACAAGGGTGCCCACCCTCGCCACACTTATTCTACATAGTACTGGAGGTTTTGGCCAGAGCAATTAGGCAAGAAAAAGGAATAAAAGGACTCCAAATAGGCAATGAAGAAGTGAAACTCTCACTATGTACAGATGACATGATCTTATGCATAGAAAACACCAAAAAATCCACTGGAAACTACCAGAAATAATCAACAACTACAGCAAAGTGGCAAGGTATAAAATCAACTTACAAAAATCAGTTGCATTTCTATAAGTTAATGAACTAAGAGAAAGAGAACTCAAAAAGACAATGCCATTGACAATTGCAACAAAAAGAATAAAATATCTGGGAATAAATTTAAACAAGGAGGTGAAAGACATTCTTTATGGAAACAGAACAAAAAATACTGAAATTCGTATGGGGCAACAAAAGACCCCAAATAGCTAAAGCAATCCTGAAAAAAAAAGAACAAAGCTGCAGGCATCACAATCTCTGATTTCAAAATATACTATAGAGCTACAGTTAACAAACCAGCATGGTACTGGTACAAAAATAGACACACAGATCAATGGAACAGAATTGAAAGCCCAGAAATAAAACCACACACCTATGGACGGCTAATCTTCGACAAAGGAGTGAAGAACATACAATAGAGAGAGGGAAGTCTCTTCAACAAATGGTGCTGGGAAAATTGGACAGCTACATGCAAAAGAATGAAAATAGACCATCTTCTATCGCCATACACAAAAATCAACCCAAAATGGATTAAGGACCTGAAAGTGAGACCTGAAACTATAAAACTCCTGGAAGAAAATATAGGCAGTACTCTCACTGACATCAGTCATAAAGGGATCCTTTCAGATTCCATGGCTACTCAGACAAGGGAAACAAAAGAAAAAATAAACAAGTGGGACTTCATCAGACTACAGAGCTTCTACAAGGCAAATGAAACCAGGATCAAAATGAATAGACAACCCACCAGCTGGGAGGAAATATTCACAAATTGTATATCCGACAAGGGATTAGTCTCCATAATATATAAAGAACTCACACAACTGAACAACAAAAAAACCAACAACCTAATCAAAAAATGGGCAGAGGATATGAACAGACATTTTTTCCAAGGAAGATTTACAGATGGCCAAGAGACACATGAAAAGATGTTCAACATCACTAATCATCAGGGAAATGCAAATCAAAACTACACTAAGATATCACCTTACACCCGTTAGAATGGCTATCATCACCAAGACAAAAAACAACAAATGCTGGTGAGGTTGTGGAGAAACGGGAACCCTCATTCACTGCTGGTGGGAATCCAAACTGGAGCAGCCTCTATGGAAAACAGTATGGAGATTCCTCAAAAAATTAAAAATAGAAATACTTTATGATCCAGCAATCCCACTATTGGGCATCTA
Organism: Tapirus indicus; assembly: GCA_031878705.1. Classification (NCBI taxonomy): domain Eukaryota; kingdom Metazoa; phylum Chordata; class Mammalia; order Perissodactyla; family Tapiridae; genus Tapirus; species Tapirus indicus. Next base: position 49,829,404 of record CM062925.1, read on the forward strand.
CCCAATGGACAGGAAATCAACCATCCCAAGAGGCGTATGCACCCCTATCTTCATTGCAGCATTATTCACTATACCCAAGAAGTGGAAGCAACCCAGGTGTCCCTCGACTGATGACTGGATAAAGAAGATGTGGTATGTATATACAATGGAATACTACTCAGCCATAAAACAGGACAGAATTGTCCCATTTGCAACAACACGGATGGACCTAGACAGTATTATGTTAAGTGAAATAAGCCAGAGAGAGAAGGACAAACACTGCATGATTTCACTCATATGTGGAATATAAACTAACACACGGACAGAGAGAATTGCTTGGTGGTTACCAGAGGGAAGGGGGGTCGGGGATGGGAGGTGGCCACAAAGGGTGAAGGGATGCATTCATATGGTGACGCACATAATAATGTACAACTAAAACCCCACAATGTTATAAACTATTAAGACATCAATAAAAACTTAAAAAATTTTTTAAAAACGAAACAAAGAAAAATTTAAAAAAAAAACAGCTTCAGTGAGCTATAGGACAATTTCAAGCAGCCTAATGTACACATTATTGTAGTCCTCCAAAAAGTTGAGAGTGGGGATAGAAAAAATATTTGAAAAAATAATGGCTGAAAATTTTCCAAACTTGATGAAAACTACAATCCCACAGATCTAAGAAGCTTAATGAATCGTAAGCACAGAAACATGAGGAAAAATACACCAAGGCACATCATAATCAAATTGCTCAAAACCAGTGATAAAGAAGGAAACCTTAAAAGCAACGAGAGAAAGAAACACGTTACATAAAGTACTAAGATAAGATTGAAAGCAGATTTGTGGTCAGAAAAAAATGCAAATGAGAAGACAAGAAAGCAATGTCTTTAAAGTATTAAAAGAAGAAACTATCAGTCTAGAATCCTATACCCAGTGAAAATATCTTTCAAAAACAAAGGCAAAACAAATACGTTTTTAGACCACAAAAGCTGAAAGAATCCATCACCAGCAGACCTGCGCGCTCAGAAATGTTAAAGGAAGTTTTTCAATGCAGAAAGAAAATGATAACTAGATGGAAGTATGGATCTACATAAAGGAATGACAAGTATCAAAAATGGTAATTAATATATAAGATTTTTACTTATTTTTTAAATCTCTTTAACAGATAACTGATAGTTTAAACAAAAATAATAACAATGTGGTTTGGAGTTTATAACATGTAGAAGTAAAATGTATGACAACAATAGCACAAAGCTTAGGAGAAATGGGAGCATCATAAAATTTTTATATTATACACAAAGTGTATAATATACCACAAAGTGGTATATCACTTGAGGGTAAACTGTGATATATTAAAGATTTATATAACAAACCTTAAAGCAACCACTAAAATAAAACAAAGATGTGTTGCTATAATCCAATAGAGAAGACAGAAGAAATAATCAAAATACTTGATTAATCCAAAAAAAAGGCATAAAAAGAGGAAAAGAGGTACAAAAAACAAATGGGACAGAGAAAACAAATAGCAAGATATTACACCTAACCATATAATCATATTAAATGTAAATGGTCTCACTACCCCAATTAAGAAGCAGAGATAACAAGATTGGATTAAAAAAACAAGACTAACTATATGCTGCTGTACAGAAAAGAGCTAACACAGCCAACCTGAGACTGCTATCCTTTGAAAGACCTGCTCTGAAGGTTGGCCTTTGGCATCCGGGAATTTGGAATTAGGGAGAGTTCGCACCAATCCCTAACTGATAAGAGTGGCCCATGATGCCTAAACTGTTCATATGAACAAGGTGATTTATGCTAAACACCTGCCTTCCTTCTTCTGAGAGTCTGGGATCTTGGCATGTGCTAGGCCAAGGGTGCCTAGAGGAGCAGCCTCCAATAAAAACCTTGGGCACTGAGTCTCTACAGAACTTCCCTGACAGGCAACATTTCACACATACTGTCACACTCAATGCTAGAAAAATTAAGTGCATCCTGTGTGCCCACTAGAAGAGGACTCTTGGAAGACTGTACCTGGTTTCCTCCAGACTTTACCCCATTTACCTTTTCCCTTTGCTATTTTTGTCTTCTTTTTTTGGTATCCTTTTTGCTCTAATAAACCAAATCCATAAGTACACCATAAGCTGAGTCCTGTGAGTCCTCCTAGCAGTTATCAAACCTGAGGTGATCTTAGTGACCTTCAGCACAACCATCTACTAGAAATGCACTTTCAATATAAAAACACAAATAGGCTAAAAGTAAAAGGATAGAAAAAAGATATACCATGTTAACACTAATCAAAAGAAAGCTAGAATGTCTATATTAATATCAGACCAAGTAGGTTTCAGAGTAAAGAATATCACCAAGAATAAAGAGGGGAATTTTATAATGAAAAAGAGGTTAACTCATCAAGAGGACATAAAACTCCTAAGCATTTATGCACCCACTCACAGAGTTTCAAAATACATGAAGCAAAATTGGTAGAAATGAAAGGAATAGGCAAATACAAAAATACAGTCAGAGAATTCAATACCCCCCTCTCAATAACTGATGGAGCAAGTAGATAATAATTAAGTCCATAGAAGATTTGAACACTATCAAACAAATATAAACTAATGGACATTTACAGAACACACCATCCAACAACAGCAAAATACACATCCTTTTCAAGTATACACAAATGTTTAATAATAATAAACCACATTCTGGGCCACAAAACAAGTCTCAAATTTTAAAAGTTTCAAGTCATACAATGTATGTTCTCTAACTAAAATGGAATTAAGTTAAAAATCAGTAACAGAAAGATCTCTGGAAAATCTCAAAATATTTGGAAACTAACACATTTCTAAATAATCCAGGGATTCAAAAAGAAATCAAAAGGGAAAATAGACAGTATTTTGCACTGCATGAAAATGAAAACACAGTATGTCAAAATCTATAGGATGCCACTAAAGCAGTAATTAGGAAGTACTTTATAGCATTAAACCTCTATATTAGAAAGGAACAAAGGTCTCAAAACAATGACCTCAGCATCCATCTTAAGAAAGTAGAAAAAGAACAAGGTGAGTAGGAGAAAAGAAACAATAAAAATCAAAGCAGAAATCAATGAAATAGAAAATATAAAAATAATAAAAGAAAATCAATAAAACCAGAAGCCGGTTCTCTGAGAAGATAATAAAATTGATAAACCTCTGGTCAGAGCAAAATCAGGAGAAAAAGAGAAGACACAAATTACCAATATCAGGAATGGGAAAGGTTACATCACTACATTCTAACATAAGAATAATAGGGGATTGACATAAACAACTTTTTGCGAATAAATTTGACAATTTACATGAATAGATAAATTGCATGAAAGACAAACTACCAAAGCTCACTAAAGAAAAAACAGATTAACTTAAATAGCCTGCTATCTATTAAAGAAATCAAATCTGTAGTTAAAAACCTTCTCAGAAAAAAAAACTCCAGGCCCAGCTGGCTTCACTGGTAAATTCTACCATTTAGGGAAGGTATTATACTAATTCTAGACAAATTTTTCCAGATAATTAAAAAGGAGAAAATACTTCCCAACTCATTCTATGAAACTAGCATTATCCTGATACCAAAACCAGACAAAGACGTTACAAGAAAACTACATACTTACATCCCTCATGAACATAGATGCAAAAAATTTAAACAAAATTTCAGCTAATCAAATCTAACAAGACACAAAAGGATAATACACTGTGACAAAGTGGCGTGGCTGGTTTCACATTTAAAAATCAATCGATGTAACTGACCATATTAACTAAAAAACAAAGATCATTTCAACAGGTGCAGAAAAAAATTGCATTTAACAAAATCCAATATACATTCCTGAGAAAAACTCTCAGCAAACTAAGAACAGAGGGGAACTTCCTTGATCTGATAAAGGCTGTCTATGAAAAATCTACAGATAAAATCATACTTATTGGTAAAAGGAACGCTTTCTCTCTAAGGTCAGGAACAAGTCAACATCGTACTGGAGGTTCTGGCCAGCACAATTCAGGTAACAAAAAGATCGGAAAGAAAAAAGTTGTACTATCTTTATTTGCAGACAACCCGCTCTTGTATGTAAAAAATCCTAGAGAATTTACTATACTAAAAAAAAAAAAAGCCTATTAGAAATAATAAGCAATTTTAGCAAGGCTGCAGGATACAGGGTCAAAATATAAAATCAATTGCAAAACACAAGGGATACCACTACACACTCACTTGTCTATAATCAAAAAGACAAACCAACTTTTGACAAAAATGTGGAAAAAACTGGAAACCTCATACATTGTGGGTGAGAATGTAAAAACGATGCAGCCACTGTAGAAAACAGTCTGGCAGTTAACCTTTTGACCAATCAGTTACACCCCAAGGTATACACCTAAGAGAACTGAAAACATATGTTCACACAAAAAGTTGTACAAGAATGTCCATAGCAACATTATTCATAATAGCCAAAAATGTAAATAACACAAATGTTCATCAATTATGAATGGATAAACAAAATACAGTATAACCATATGATGGAACATTATTTGGCAATAAAAAAGAATAATACACTGATACATGTTACAACACAGTTGAACACTGAAAATATTATGCTAAGAAAAAAAGCCAGACACAAAAGACTATGTAGTGTATTTTATATGAAATGCCCATAACCGGCAAACTCATACACATAGAAAGTAAATATGTGGTTGGCAGGGTAGGAGGGAACAGAACTGGGAGTAATTGCCAATGGGTACAGAGTTTCTTTTTGGGGTGCTGAAAATGTTCTGGAAACAGATAATGGTGATAGTTGCACAACACTGTGAATGTGCTAAAATCCCCTGATGTGTACACTGTAAGATGGCTACAATAGTGAATTTTATGTTATTTGAATTTATTTCAATTAAAAAAATCTACTAAAATAATCAATTGCATTTCTGTATATTAACAATGTATAATCCCAAAATGAAATTACAAAAACAATTCTATTCACAATAGCATCAAGAAAGTACTTGGGAATAAATTTAACAAAAGAAGCACAAGATCTGTACACTAAATAGTAGAAAATACTGATGACAGAAATTAAACAAGACATAAATAAATGGAGAGATATATCATGTTCATGGATTGGAAGACTCAATATTGTCAGAACAACAATTCAACACAATCCCTATCAAAAATCCCAGTAGGTTTTTGTGGTAGAAATTGACAAGGTGATCTTAATATTTATATTAAAATGCAAAGGAACTAGAAAAGCCAAAACAATTCTGAAAAAAAGTAACAACCAGAGAACATATACTACCTAATTTCAGAACATCTTATAAAGCTACAGTAATCAAAACAGGATAGACATGGAATAGAACAATCCAGAAAGAAGCCCACGCATTTGTGGTCAGTTGATTTTTGACAAAAGCACTAAGTTAACTCAATAGGGAAAGGATAGTCCTCTCAACAAATGGTGCTGGAACAACTAGATATCCATAGGCAAGAAGGAAAAAAAGAAAAAGAACCCAGACCCTTACTTCGCACCATATATAAAAATTAACTCAAAATGGATCACACACCTAAATGTAAGACCTAAAATGTTTACAACTTCTAGATAAAAACACAGGAGAAAATCTTGTGGTCTTGGGTTTGGCAAAAATTTCTTAGCTATGTCACCAAAAGCATGATGATAAAAGAAAAAACTGATAAACTGGACTTAATCAAAATCCAAAACTTTTTCTCCTCAAAAAACACCAAGAAAATGAAAAGATGAGCCACAGACTGAGAGAAAATATTTTCAAATTGCATATCTGATCAAGGATTTAAATCCAGAATGTATAAAGAGCACGACTCAATAAGAAGAAGACAGGCAACCAAATTTAAAAATGGGTAAAATATATTGAGATATTTTACCAAAGAAGATATACAAATGGCTAATAAGTACATGAATATATGCTCAACATTGTTACTCATTAAGGAAATACAAGTTAAAACAATGAGATATCACTACAGATGCTCTAGAATGGCTTTAATTAAAAAGACTGATAATCTAAATGTTGGTGAGAACGTGAAGAAACTGGAACCCTCATACCATGCTGGAAGGGAAAAAAAATAGTACAGTCACCACTTTCAAAAACAATTTGGCAGTTTCTTCAAAAGATCAACATATACTAATCATATGACCCAGCAATTCCATTCTTAGGTATTTACCCAAGAGAAACTTTAAAATATATCTGCACAAATACTTTTTAAAAAATGTTCATGGCAGCATTATTTATAGCAGCCAAAAAACTGAAACAATCCAGATTTCCATCAAAGATCACAGAAGGTGGTATATTCATACAATGGAATACAGCTCAGCAATAAAAAGGAACAAACTACTGATATATGCAACAACATGGATGACCCTCAAAAACATTATAGTAAGTGAAAGAAAAGAGATAAGAAAGATGAGAGAGTGTATGATTTGATCGATATGAAATTTCAAAGGAAGGCAAACCTATAGACAGAAAGCAGGTCAATGGTTGCCCGGGGGTGGGACTGCAAATGGACATAAAGGAACTTCTGTGGGTGATAAAACTGGATCGTGGTGATGGTTTCACAACTATATGTACTTAATACAACTCATCAATCTGTACAATTACAATAGGTGAACTTACGGGGTATTAACAATACCTCAATAAAGTTGTTCAAAAAAAGGTGAACTATACAAAGTACTCACCATTGTAGCCTTCAAGAACAGAATCAATAATTGGTCTTGCAGTTAAGTTATAAACATCAAGTTGTTTACTCTCTGGTCCAAAAACAGTATCGAAGGTAAATGTCTTTGGAGGTTCATTGGAAGAATCAGTCTTATGTACAGTGATAGTTCCCCTCATCTCATCCACACTGACAGCCTGTTTGTAGCACATTGATTTCTCTCTCTCATTGAGGGGCCGGCACCTAACAACCACCTTCACATTATCGCAGCTTTCTGGCTTCTCTGATTTATTGATCTGGTGAAGAAGACATTTACAAATAATGAAAAGAACATTTACTTTTACCATCAACAGATTAAATTTAAAATTTGAAAAAGGCTACTTCGCCATCTCAGCGCCCTGCACATATTAAGCACTCCATGAATATTTGTTAAATGCAATTAAAAGTTCTTACACAGGGGGCCGCCTGGTGGCGCAGCGGTTTGGTTCGCGCTTGGCAGGCCGGGGTTCGTGAGTTCGGATCCCGGGCGGCCGCCGACGCACTGCCTGTCAGCCACGCTGTGGCGGCGTCCCATATAAAGTGGAGAAAGATGGGCACGGATGTTAGCCCAGGGCCAATCTTCCTCAGCAAAAAGGGGAGGATTGGCGACGGATGTTAGCTCAGGGCTGGTCTTCCCCACAAAAAAAAAAAAAAAAAAAGTTCTTACAGATACACTGAAACAGCTTATCAAAAGATATGAAAAGGAAAATAGTTTCTTTTACAATACAAATGAGGGTAGAAAAAATCTAATTTACATTCATAGTAAATGCTATTCAAGTAGAAAATGAACCAATACATTTGGTCTTTCTGCACCAAAATTCCTGACTTCCTCTGAGTGGCCAGCAGGAAAACACATGTGAACATGGTTAACAACTTTAATCAAGAATACAGCAGTAGGTCCTGTGTTCCTGAAACTTTTAGTTTTATTTTCTATAATGCATTAGTAAAATGTTTATCATATATCCATATATAGTCTATCTTCTCTATAGAAGACAACAACAAATGAAAGTAAAGAAAGTCCAATGGCAGACAGAGAAAAATGTTTGAGTATGACACTAACCTTATCAACATTTGCATATGTGAAGTTTCGATTTTTGAAATTTTATGATTAGAATCTATATTAGAATACAATTCTATTATTGAAGTGAAGAAGTTCAACAGTTTAGTTGAACAGATATTTGTTCAATTCCTACTGTTTCAGATACTCTTCTAAGCATTAGACAAATAAATATAAGCCACTGTCATTAACAAGGAACTGATTATACCAATACAGTCCACTTCTCTCCATATCTACTTTCACCACCTTAGTCTAGGTCACCATCATCTCGCCCTGGATTATAAGAGACTCCTAACTGTACTCCTGCACCTAATTAGGTTCCCCTACAGTCTGTTCTCTACATGGCAGTCAGCTTCAACACAAATCTATCATGTCCCTCCCCTACTTAAAACTCTCCAATGGTTTCCCACAGATCTTAGGATAAAAATGAAAATCCTTAAGGTGGTCTGTACTGGCTCCGGCCCACGTCTACTTCTCCAGCCTTATTTCACAAGTTACCCTGCGTGGCTTTCTTAGCCAGAGCCACACTAGCTTTCTTTTAGGCCTTTTCTTGTCACCATAGTCCTTCTCACCACAGGCTTTCCATGTCCTGTTTCTTCTGCCTAGAACATTCCTCACTTTCCTCTTCACTTATCCTGCAGATCTCAGCTCAACAGCCACTTCATCTGGGAAGACTTCCCTAACTAGGTCAAACTCTTGTATGTATAGGCCCTGGGAGCACCCTTCTCTCTCCTCCTTCTACATTCCATTACAATTCTACTTTTGTTTTCTCCTTATTTGATTAATGTCTGTCTTTCTCTCTCTCCACATCAGATGTTGCAAACAAGCAGTCATGGGACTGAATTCAGCCCACAAATGTCTTTTCTTAGGCTCAAAGTATTTAAAAATCTTTTGAATTAGTTGCTAAAATTTAAAAAATAAGAAATCTCACAAAAATAACAATCTCTAGATTCTCTTGAAAAAATAGATGATCTGACATCTGTAGGCCAGCATTCCTACATGGCAACACTTTACAGTTCACCAGAATCTACTTATACCTATTGTATGCCACCCATTCATTTCATTCATTAACGTTAAGTGTCTTGTCCCTGTAAACATGTGTCACCTCTAAGAAGGCAAACTTCTCTCTTCCCAGATTCAAGAACCCGGACAGTTTTGCTCAATACTGTATTTCCAGTCCCTAAGATGTAGTTGGTACCCAATATTTGTTGAATGAATTGGTAATTAACTTGAAAGCAACGACAAGGAACAAATATTGAATATTTAATGCTCAATGTCAAGCACCGTGTCCTTCAAGTCTCTTGCGCATTATCTTATTTCATCCTGATAACAACCCTATGAGGAAAAGTTTAATTACGTGGGAACTTAGGGCCCAGAAAGATTAAGTAACTGTCCGAAGCCTCACAACCAGTCAACAACCGGCCACAGCTCAAGTGTTCTCCATAACCCTATATTGGACTTAAGAGGCCTTCTTATTAAGTGAAGGAGAACAATCTGTGAAATACTACAAGACAAACATACGACCCCCCACCCCCCTCACACACAAAGACACCTACGGGTTACATTCTGCACCATAAGCTAAAACGCCACGAGAAGAATGACAGCTCGAGTCAGAAGCCTGGAGTAGGGGCAGGCAGGCCCCGCTTTGCTTGGCTCCGCGGTGTAGACACCCCACCGGGTGTGGAGCATCCAAAGCCGACCCTCCGCAGCCGCTCCCTGACGCCCTACTCAGCGGGCAGGGCTGGGAGGAGAGCGCATCCTCCGGCACAGAGCCTTTATGTCAAGCGGCGCAGGCCCTGCGGGATGCAGCAACGACGAAGGCGGCAGGGCCTGTCCCGGGCCCCTCCCAGGGCCAGCTAGACCCCCGCGGACCCCAGGCCCACCGCCAGGCTCCCCAACGTTTCGGGCCCTGCCCCGCCCCACCCCGGCCACCCGCCTGCTCCGCGCCTCCATGGCAACAGCCGCGCCCCCGGGTCAAGCCGCTGGGATAAGGAGGAACCCCAGCGGCTGAACGACTCTTCCTCACCGGCATCGTGGCTCCCTCCCGTGCCCTGCGGACGTCCCCGCCCTGGGCGCAGTCCAACAACGCCGGGCTCGCGGGAGAGGCTGGCCAGAGGTTACCTAAACACCGCCTCGGCGCTCTCGAGACTGCGGCTACTCAGGCGAGAGTGCGCTGTGCGCAGGCGCACTCGGAGCTCGCCCCGCCCCATCCCCTGCCTCGGGTGTCCTCGGCCTCCTGAATTACGCCTGCGCCGAGGCTTTCCGAGTCCGTCTCCTAGGACGCCAGACTGAGGCCGCGCCTGCGCAGTGCTGCCATTCTGCTGCGCTAGAAATCTGGTCCGCATTGGGGCGGGGATACCTGGCTACTGCCGGTTGGGACGAGAGGCACCCCTAGATCGGAAGGCTTATCTTCTGGAGCTTGCAGTATGTACTCCGAATATTAAAAACAACAATAGCAACTGTACATTGTGTCCCATCTGGAGAGCTAAAGACTTTACATACATTACTGCGCTTGATTGCTGTCTTGTTTATGACATGTCTCACCAATAGAGGGTGATGTCCTGAGGAGCTTTGTCGGTATTCTCACAAGTGTCTCCAGAACCTAGAAGAAGACATAGAATAGGACTTGGCACTGGGCAGGTTTTCAATAAATATTTGTGAAAGAACTAATGACCTACCTTATTTCCTGTCCAGACCTCTCCCCTGTCCAACCACTCTGCTTGGATGTGTAATAGGCATTTCACGTTTATCATGTCCAAAATTGAAATGTTGATTCCCTCCCCACTAATACCCACCCCCACCCAGCCAAACGTAAAAAACGGGGGGGGGGGGGCTCCCTCTTACAGTTCCCTTATCACAATAAAGGTAAGCGGAATTCTGACAATTGTCAAAACCACAGTCTCTTATACCCCATATCCAGTCTTTCAATAGAACTTCTTGTCTCTATCTTCAAAGTAGAACCAGAATCTGACCACTTCTCACCACCACCACCATCTCTCACCAGCATTACTACAACAGCTCAGAACTGGTTTCCTTGCATGCATCCTTGTCCTCTCTTAGTCTATGTTCAATACACAAGCCAGAGTGATGACGTCAAAACATGAATCAAATAGCGTCTTTTCTCTGTTCAAAACCTGCCAATGATTTCACATATCACAGAGTAAAAGTCACAAGTCTTCTCCCCATTTCCTACAAATTTCTGTCTTGCATTATTCTGCACCAGCCCCACCTGGCCTCCTTAATTGATCCGCCATTACAGGTATGATTTCATCTGAGAATACAAGGGCTTTTGCACTTGCAGGAGGAGCTAATAAAGATAACTATAAAGCATTTTTACTTAGTGCCACTGTACTGTTCTAAGTGCTTTACTTTCTTTTTTAATTAATTTAATCCACATAATAACCTTTTGAAATAGGTACTATTAGTCATTTAATAGAAAATAGGAATAACTATTTTACAGATAAAGAAACTGAGGCACAGGGCTATTAAGCAACTTGTCCAAGGTCATACATATAGGCAGTGAGAAAGCCCAGATCCAAACCCTGGCCCTGGAAAGCTACCCCCCCCTAGATATCCACACTATTCCCTCACCTCCTTCAGAATGTCTTTATTCACACATCACCTTCTCAGTGAGCCCTACCATGATCTCTCTATTTAAAATTCCAAACTTCAGTCCCAGTCTTATCTCCCCTCCCTACTTTGTATTTCTCCATAGTACTATCACCATCTGATATACCATATATATGATATACATATACACAGCTTTATTGAAATATAATCACATATCATACAATTTACCAATTTAAATTGTACAATTCAATGTTTTTTACTATATACAGAGTTGTGCAACCATAACCACTATCAATTTTAAACATTTTCATCACCCCAAAAAGAAACTCTATACTCATAGCAGTCACTGCCCCTTGCATCCCCTCACCAACATCCCCACCCTAGGCAACCACCAATCTACTTTCTGTCCCTAGAGATTTGCCTATTCTGGACATTTCATATAGATGGAATTATATAATATGTGGCCTTTTGTGAATGACTTCTATCACTTAGAATAATGTTTTCAAGCTTCATCCCTATTGTAGCATATATTAGTATTTCTTTACTTTTTATGGATGAATAATATTCCATTGTCACATTTTTTATCACGTTTTTTATCCATTTGTCAGCTGATGGACATATGGGTAGTTTCTACTTTTTGACAATTGTGAATAATGCTGCTGCAAGTTTTTGTGTGAACATGTTTCATTTCTCTTGGGAATATACCTACAAGTGGAATTGCTGGGTCATTTGGTAACTCTAATGTTTAACATTTTGAGGAACTGCCATGCTGTTTTCCACAGTGGCTGCATCACCAGCAAGGTAGGAGGTTTTACATTCCCACCAACAATGTATAAGTTTCCCAATTTCTCCATATCCTCGCTGACACTTGCTATAGTCTTGTCTTTTTTTATTATAATCATCTTACTGGTGTAAAATAATATCTCATTGTGATTTTGATTTGCACTTCCTTGATGACTACTGATGTTGAACATCTTTCCATGTACTTATTGACACCTTTGAATATCTTCTTTAGAGAAATGTCTATTTAAATCCTATTCAATCTATTCAAATGTCTATTTAAAATTCAAGCCCATTTTGTCTTTTCATTATTAAATTGTAAGAGTTCTTTATATATTCTAAATATAAGTCCCTTTTCAGATATACGATATGCATATATTTTCTCCTGTTCTGTGGGTTGTGTGTTTAATTTTTGGATGGTGTCCTTTGAAGCTCAAGAGCTTTTAATTTTGATCAAGTACAATTTAAATTTTTTTTGCTGAAGAAGATTGGCCCTGAGCTAACATCTGTGCCAATCTTCCTCTATTTTATATGTGGGACACTGCCACAGCATGGCTTGATGAGTAGTGCATTGGTCCGTGCCTGGGATTCGAACCTGTGAACCCCGGGCCACTGAAGCAGAGCATGCTAACTTAACCACTACGCCACTGGGTCGGCCCTAAATATTTTTTCTTTTGTTGTTTCTTTCATTGTACTTTTGGTGTGTATCTAAGAAGCCATTTCCTAACCCAAGGTTATGAAGATTTACTTTTAAGAGTTTTATAGTTTTAGCTCTTACATTTAGATCTATGATCTATTTTGATTTATCTTCGTATATGGTATGATATAGGGATCCAGCTTCATTCTTCTGCATGTGACTATCCAACTGTCCCATCACCATTTGCTGAAAAGAGTGTTCTTTCTTCCACTGAATTATCGTGGCGGCCTTGCCAAAAATCACTTGATTATTAACATGAGGATTGATTTCTAGACTCTCAATTCAATTCCATTGATCTATATGTCTATTCTAATGCCAGTACTATACTGTCTTGATTACTATAGGCTTGTAGTAAGTTTTGAAATCAGATAGTGTGAGGCCTCTATCTTTGTTATGCTTTTTCAAGATTGTTTGACCATTCTGAATCCCTTGCATTTCCATAGGAATTTTAGAAACACCTTGTCAATTTCTGCAAAGAGGCAGCTGGAAACTTAGCAGGGATTATGTTGAATCTATAGATCAATTCGGGAAGTATTGCCATTTTAACAATTTAAGTCTTCCAATCCATGAACATGAAATGTCTTTCTATTTATTTAGGTCTTCTTCAATTTCTTTTAGCGATGTTTCGTAGTTTTCAACGTATAAGTATTGCACTTCTTTGGTTATGTTCTCAAATATTTTATTCTTTTTTATGTTATTGAAAATGGAGTTGTTTCCTTAATTTCATTTTGAGATTGTTCATTGAAAATTAAATTGACTTTTGTAGTATGTTGATCCTGTACTCTGCAACTTGAATGAACTATTACTTCCAATAGTTTTGTAGTGGATTCCTTAGGATTCTCTACATATAAGATCTTTATTTCCGCACTTAAAAGATAATTTCATTGGATACAGCATTCTAGATTGGTGGGTTTTTTTCTCTCAACACTTTAAACATTTCATTCCACTCTCTTCTTGTTTGCATGATCTCTGAAGAGAAATCCAAGGCAATTCTTATCCTTCCTCCTCTATAGATAAGGGGTTTTTTCTCCCCTCTGGCTTCTTTCAAGATTTTTTCTTTATTTTTGATTTTCTGTAGTTTGAATATGATATGCCTAGCTGTAGTTTTTTGGCATTTATCCTGGTTGACATTCTCTGAGCTTCCTGGATCTGTGGTTTGGTGTCTGATATTAATTGGGAAAATTCTTATGCATTAGCCCTTCAAATATTTCTCCTGTTCCTTTCTCTCTTTCTTCGTCTTCTGATATTCCCATATATTTTAATGTAATGTAAAATTTTAATGAAGTATATTTTTCATAAGGAAAAGTGCACAAATCATAAACATACAGCTTGATCAGCTTTTACAAGGTGAACACACATATGTAATCAGCATCTAGATCAAGAAACAGAACATTTCTAGCCCCTAGAATTTCCTTGTGTTCCTTTCCAGTCACTATCCACTGCCCCCCAAGAGTAACCACTATCTTGACTCTAACTTTATAGATTTGTTTTCCTTGTTTTTATACTTTATATAAGTGGAATCATACAGCATGAACTCTTTTGTATCTGTCTCCCTACATTCAATATTATGTTTGTAAGATTCTTCCTTGTTGGGTATAGCAGTAGTTCATTCTTTTTCAATGTGGTGTGGTATTCCACAGTGTGAATATACCACAATTTGTTTAGCCCATTCAGCTGTTGATGAACATTTGGGTTGAATCCAGTTTGGGGCTATTATAAATAGTGCTGCTCTGAACATTATCTGAGTGTCTTTTAAAGGTGCACTCATATGCATTTCTGTCAGGCATATACTTACGAGTGGAATTTCTGGGATTTCCATATATTCTACTCATGTTTATTGTCTGTCTTTCCCGACTAGAATGTAAGTTCCATGTCTATTTTGTTCACTGTGTCCTGGAGCTTAACACATTGTAGGCCTTCAATAAACAACTGCTGAATGGATAAATGTATGCATGAATGAACTACCTTGTGAGGGAGATATTATCTCTGTTTTAGAGAAGAGGTAACTGAGTCTCTGAGAGGTCAAGTCACATGCTCCAGATCCCACAGCAAGTCAGGAATTCCATCCCAAGCCTATTCGACTGAGGAGCGCCCTCTTGACCCTTCTCTATCTGGTCTTGTGTCCGGCAAATATGTACTGTGAGTTAAGACGCAGAGTCTGTGGCTGGGTGTCCTTCTCCAGGGCCGGCGTGGTCACCAGCCGCCCCATCCCAGGCTGGGGACTCTCTGTGCATGGGGCGCGAGCCTCGGGTAGGGAAGAGGCGCTCAATGTGCGGCCGTGGGGGTGGGAGGAAGGGCACGGAGGATTCCTCACCACCTGCGCGCGCTCTGTCCCGCCGCGCGCCAGGTGGGTACCCACCTCCTCAGGAGCAAGAGTCAAGGAGGGGCGGGTCCCGCGCGCCGGGGTCAGCCCCCTGGCAACGGCTGGGGGATGGGCCTACCGAGCCGGCCCCACCCCGTGGCGGCCCCAGCCTCAAGACCCGGGCGCTGGGTTATAAAAAGCTGGCCGAAGCCGGGACCGGGACCTAGGATCCTGCTCTCGCCATGGACTCGGGCGCACGGCTTCCGCCGCAGCCGTCGGCCTCAGAGGTAAGATCCGTCCCACGCCGGGACGAAACGGCCCTTTGCTGTCTTCTCCCACCGCCTCGGTGGAACTTCTCTGTCCCCGAGGCGACCTGGAGAAGGTTTCCGGAAGCGTGCCAACCGGGAGCGGCCTGGCTGCCTGCGCCGTCCCTGGGAGGACCCCAGCGAGCTGCAGGCCCCGCCCCCGACGCGGCTCTGGGTCCGCAGCCCCGGCAGCCACTTTTCGGGCCTGAAGGCCGGCCGATGCCGTGCGACTGGGGAGGCCTCCTGGACGAGCGCCGGCTGGTCGCCCACCTGAAACTGGCCCTGGGCCGCGAGGCGCGCCTGTGGCGGGGCGGCAAACCCCAGGTACCAGTCCCCGCGGCGGGGCCCTCCGGGGAGCACCTTCATCCCCCACCTCACGCGCGCACGGGACGCGGCCGGGCTTCACCTGCTCCCGCGCTCAGGTGAGCCTCACCCTGGAGCCCGGGAGCTTCCCCAGGTGCGTCCCCTGCACGAGGCACGAGGCGGGATTCGCTGGCTTCACGCACTGAGAGGGTGCCTTTCTAGTAGGTGCTTCGGAAGAGGGCCTGTTTGAGTTGGGAACTCTGCTTAGAACCAAAATCGAGTGCAGGGATGGGGGGCGGAGAGGAGGGGTTGATGCTGATCGGTGAGCCCCTGGGCAACAGACAGGCACTTAATCCGACCGCGATTTAAGGTGAAGGGGCTACTCACAGTCCCTCTGGTCACCTTAAGCAGGCGGCTCCTGCCACTGGTAGACCGAGACTAGCCTCCAACAACTTTCTCTGCCCTCTGCTACCTGCTCTTTCCAGGTCGAGATCTGCGACGCCTTCCAGGAAGCCGTGTTGCACCTCCTGAGGCTTAAGAACATCTTTCACTTCTCTCAGTCCACTTTTAACCTGGCTCTCACTATCTTCAGCCGCCTCCTGGTGTCAGTAAAGGTAGGGAGGCCTCTGAGGGATGACGGAAGATGAACGGAGAGGAAACTGACCTCTGTTTCCCATTACTGCCCGAGAGGTGAGCCATCTCGGATGCTCAAATGGAGGTTCATAAACTAAGTAACTTGCTGGAGGTGCTAGAACTGGAATTGGAACCGTTCCACATCCCACTGCCATGCCTATCTGGCTCAGTGTCCTGTGGCCATCAGGGGTGGACAGGGGGAGCATGAGAGGACCTAGCTGGGAAAGGACTCCCTGTGTGATGAGGTAGGTATGCTCGTCTGGACCTGTCCAGTGCGGCCTTAGGCCAGGATGGGACCGCGTATTCCCTGGGAAGGTGCCACATTTCCCACCTCCAGTCAGTCCTCTAATTAAGGACCACAGACTAGTTATCTGTGGTTCTGAAATCAGGTGTGTTTTCACATGTCAAATCTAAGAATGGCACTAACTTTCTTCTGGAGGAACGCAATCAGTCTTTTAAAAAAGAAATCTTAAAGAAAAAAAACCAGATGCTTTACAGTTTGTTTCTAGCATTCATATTCAGCTCAGATGTGTTTGTTCCATGCTACAGGTAAAAGAGAGGTTACTCCAGTGTGTCACAATTACTTCCTTGAGACTTGCTGTAAAAGTTAACGAAGAAGAGGAGGTATGCATCCCTGGAGGTCCACTCTGGGCTGCTTTTGAGGTGTAGGGTTGTAACACCGGAGCACTCATGTTCCTGAAAAATCTGTGCCCTTGGGAATGGTGGGCATTTTGGAAAAGTCATTAACTTCCCAGGATCTTGACTGTCCTTTCCTTAGGCTTTTCAGACTCTGGGACCCCACAAATGGGGAATTGGAACAGCAAATCCCCCTGACCCAGCAAACCTAGAGGCCTGACATCCTGGCAGGTATATGTTGCCTCCTTGGTTGATGCCAGATGCCACCTCCCACTAAGCAGAGGCATCTGCTGTTGAGCTAGGAAAAAGGCCTCCCAAACCATGTGGCCTAATGTCCACCTCTAGAAACTACATCTAAGAAAGCTGCTTGAGGCTGAAGGACTTGGCTTTGTCAATGAAACTGGTCCTCAGGGACTCTGGGACCCCTCTCTGAGAGCAGCGGGAGGGTCATGTGAGGGGGTGGAGAAGAAGCCCCCACAAGTGCTTCAGGCTTGCTTGAGCTTCTCAGTTTCACTGTAGCTTCTGTTCAGAAGATCCTCTCCCAGTCCCCTCCCGAGACCTAACTCCCTCCCTCCTGACCTCTCCCCTTTGGGGTTAATGGAACCACTGCCATTTTCACAGGGTCTCCCTTGACTGATCTCAGGGTCCAAGGGGGCAGCAAAAGTTGCTTGTGTGTCCAGTTTCAATAAAAATGTTTTCAACCTTTGTTTATTAGAATATAATTTGTGCCCTCCAAAAGTCGCTTGTATCCAACTAAAAATCAAGTATTTCTAGAGGTTATAGCACTACTTTGTTATCTAAAAAAGTAGGACCAAGTCTTTAATGCACTTGGTACCTGAATGTTTATTCATAGACAAGCCTTATTAGTCCCTCTGGGGAAAAGTCATAGTTTTTCCAGAACTGAACTGCTTTCAATCCAAGTTGAAGGGAATGTGTTTGTGGCTATAGTGTTGCCAAAACCGTGGGAGGTTTTATCAGTGAGCCTGTCTGGTGTAGACCAGGAAGCTCAAAGGCATACTTTTTCTCTCTATGACAAGTAGTCATGATAGGGATGGGGAACAGGAACGGGTAGAGCCCACAGCTCCTGGAAAGCTTTAGGTGAGTTCTTCTAGCTGAAGGGGGGAGACTGCACAGCCCCAGCCTCCAAAGCACCTTTGGGTATGAGCTGGAGCAGTTGGGGATCAAGAACTGTTTTCAGAGTGTGACCACGTGACATTCACTAGATCTTGTCACAACTACCTGGGGACTTGACAGATAGGCAAGATCTGGTTTGGTTTTTCTTACAGAAGCATTTTCTGTGGCAGGTCACTGGAAGACAACTCTACCAGGGTCATGGATGCCCAGTCCCCATGGATAAGAAAACAAAAGCTACCATGACATGATGTAGGCCTTTGGCCTCTTTATTTTCTCTTTACAGTTAATTCCACGCATAAAAGACTTCATAAAGCACTATGGCTCTGGCTATACCCCTTATGAGCTGCTGAGGATGGAGCTGGCTATTTTGGACAAACTGCACTGGGACCTCTATATCGGGACGCCACTGGACTTCTTGACCATAGTAAGTATGAGGAGTTTGCAGAGTCTGCAGACTCATTTGTGCCTTTGGAACAGCTGTTTACAACATTGGACGGCAAGGCACACGCGTGCACACGTCCTTCTTGCACATGCACCACAGTGAGGTGACCCACAAGGCTCACAACATATGGAAGAGTAAAAATGTATCTTAAATCCAACACAGTTCCACCAGACTCCCACTTCTAAAGGACATTAAATTAACTTTACAAAAATGTTTAGACGGCACTATTGTGGTGAGTTTCTCTTTTAAATACACACTGCAAAAATATTTAACTTTCCATTCTATGAACACTGTACATAAAAAGCTGTCTGCTTTTGCTACACTTTACACACATTCACTTAGCTGTCTTTATTCACCTACACACAATCCTTATTGAGGCTTTAGACCATATTGATCTGGCACTTAAAAAATATCATATTAGTTTGTATTTGTTTTAGTTGGGGAATGATGGTTATCCTTAAGGACATGATTCTGTTAGTAAGGCAAAATTATGCAATGTGGAAATGTCATGGGGTTTTGGTCTGTTATGAAGCTTGAAGATTAAATCACTAAGGGCTGTTTCATTATGAAAACTGGCCACTGTTGCCAAGTTGTAGAGTTTCTTCTCCTGTTAAGCAGATACAAGTAACTTTTCTGCTACCTTAATCTTGAACAGTATGCTTCTATTTCTCAGAATTGAAACATTGTCATCTAGGTACTTTAGGCTCATAATGATCACGTCACAAAGCAGACTGTCTTTTCTCTCCAAGGTTGAAGTTCAGCTTGGCCAGAGAATGGGCATTAAGCCTCAAGCCCCTTGTAGGGCCATGGATGGGAATGAAAGGGGTTGGGCAACATTTGATGTTCCCTGATGGAATTTTAAATTGTTTGCACTTTTGGTCATTGACATATGAAAAGTATGGGGTTTTGTGTTCTAACATTAAAAACCACGGTCTCCAGTTCCACGCCCTGGTGGTCCTGGGCTGGCCCCACATGGTGGAGCTGCTGCCTCAGAGGAATCCTTCCCTCCACGTCGCGTCCCTGACCAGGCAGCTGCAGCACTGTATGGCGGGCCACCAGCTGCTGCAGTTCAAGGGCTCCACACTGGCTTTGGTCATCATCACCTTAGAGTTGGAGAGGCTCATGCCCGACTGGTGTACTCCTATATCTGATCTGCTAAAGAAAGCACAGGTAGACATCAACTTTGCCCCAGACCAGGCTCTCAGTTTTGCCATTAGCTGACGCAGTCTGCCCCCAAATGGGTACCCATGGCCCTTCTTGGCCCTTGTGGGCTCTAGAAGATGCTCTGGCCATGATGACTCTGTGAAGAGTCTGCCCAAGGGCTAGGTTTTCCACACCTAGCATGACCTCTGGACTTGAGTATGGGACACATGTTCCCTTCACTGGACCAGTTGGGGTGGATTTCTCTGACAGTTTTATCTCAGTGGCAGCCCTTGTAGCCAAGAGGATGGGGGGTCATGTCCAGCTCAGGAGGAAGCAACCCTGAGCTTAATATTGGGGAGTGTAAATTTCAGACCCCTCACCCTCTATATGAGTATATGGTACCAGGCACTGGGGGGTCAGAATCCCTTAGGATGGATGGCATAGGATGGAAGGCATAGTTAGACTAATTAGTGACAGTTTTACTGAGGTTGGAGATGGATGTCCCTGAGATGGTGGAGTTAATGCTCTTAAGTTGGGAGGTTGGACCTTCCTGAAACTACTCTATGCTAACATTTTGGCACTCAGTTGCTCATTCCTTAAAATGTGAAATGGTTCTGCTTCACGGATGACCACTCTGTTTTAATTACAGATCAGTATTGAGCAGTTGAGCTGCTGCATGGACCTTGTAAAGCAGCAGCTGAGAAGTTTTTAGTCATCCTCCTGCACAGACAACTTTCCGTTTCACCCGCCAGCCTCTGTGCCCCTATCCTAGTGCCCTTTAGAGTGTAACAGCAGCCCCTCCTTTCTTGGACTCCTCTAAATTCTAGGCTTTATGGATCCTGTAACAAGAAAGGAAGAAGGCCCTGGAGGAGCAACTGAGAAAAAGTTCCTGGGTCCTTAGACAATAGGGGAAAAAAGGCAGATTGGGGTCACTAGAGAGAAGAGTAGTCTGACAGATCTCAACCCTGCCTCCCTCTCTCCCTTGGGCCTGAGACCAGGGAGAAGGAATGAATGCTCATACTGCAGCTTGGGTTTCCTTCTTTTCCCCAGCAAGGGCTGGTATCAGCCCCTAAAAGAGCTGCAGTATGAGGCCAGAGGTGGGCCTTGCTCAGGGCCCAAGGGCCGGGCTGGTTCTGACTGACCAGTTCTCATTGCTCCACCCGCCAGAGCTGGCCAGGTCCTTTCAGCTCCCCAGGCTTATACCAAGCACATGTGCAGTGCTTCAAGTCCCACTACCCTGCCTGCCACTGCAAAAATGGAACAGCCTCTCCAGATACATTTACCCTGACTTGGCCATGACCTATGTTTTCTCTTCACAAGGACTGGATTATAAAGTATGCTTTGTCTAAGGTACAGTAACCTGATCAAGCTTTAAGCATATTTTTCGTTTGTTACTGTAAGCAAAGTAGTTTATTAGTTTAACTCGTGGAATCTTTTTGCTAAAGAATGGTATTACAAGGTGAACCCTGTGAGAGGGAGGCACAGCTCTGAGAGCTTTTTGTTGAGGTGAGCAGGTTGTGGGGCTGAGCCTGCTCCAACCACTGCACTGCTAGGAGGAAGTTACTTGCGTGGCTGTGAGGGAGAATTCTGCCAGCTGCCTCTCTGAAGCTGCGACACTATAGAGCCATTCTCTATGCAGTGGAGTCCAGCTGGCAGAGACGCCAGCTGGAGCTGTGTAAGTAGTGTTGGGGATATGAATGACTGAGTCACACATTTAGAGGTGGTTTGTGAAGTCTTTCCACTGTGAACGGTTTTTTTGTAAATGCTAAGGGGAGTATGATCGGCTACTAGGTGCAGAGTGGTCAAGGACCGGATATACCATAATAGTGTCTGTACTGTAGTCAGTGCAAATCTCTACCTTTTCTTGACACGAATTTGTTTGCTGGAGCTTTTGTAAAAATAAACTTTAATTCCTTTCAACCCTGTCTGAATCGTATGTTACATGTATTGGATGCCATGCATTTAGACTTGCTAGAGTCAAGTATACTTGGAACACCGTCCCCTGGGTCCCATCAACAACTGTCCTCTAGTCCAGCACAGATGGAGATGCTGAGGGGCAGCATGTTGCTCATGGCCACAGCTCCTACCAGTAGCCAGGACTGTCCTCTGCCTCCTTCCTTCCTCTGAGCATGGGCACACTAGTGGGTGGGGTGGGGGCTCATCTTGAGGGCCCACACCCAGATCAGGCTGTCTGTGACTTCAGGGGACTGCTGGGAGGTATCTGGACCTCTTAACCAGGTGGCTCTGGATGTAAGCCAGATCCCCAGAGCTAATCCAACTCTCAATCTCTTGGAGAAAGAAGGTAGATCTGTGAGCCCCAGTATTGGCGTAAGGGACAGCCTTGTTGCTCTGTCTTTCTGTAAACATAACTCTTCTTTGGGGGAAGCAAACTCCTGTATTGCCAAAGTACCACTTGTGAGTTTAAAAAAAAGTTTTTATGCTGTTCAAGCTTGCCTTGTGCTCCCAGGTCCCATCTTCCTCTCCTCTAATTTTTTTTCTGAGATTAGGAACTCATATCCCACCTCAGATCAGAGATTGGGGATCATTGTAGTGGGAGAAATATGGACACAATCCATCTTCCTTTTGTCCCCGCCTACAGAAGGGCAGAGATTGGTGAAGGACTGTGGCTGCAGAAGATGGAGATGGGAGAAGGCTGCGGCAGATGCTATGGCAGCAGGAAAGGCAGATGGGCTAAGGAAGTGCAGGGTAGGTGAGCATCATGGACCTTTCTTAAACTTGTCCAAATATTACTTCCCCCAAATGAGTGAGCCAAGTTGGACAATGTTGTTCCCTCCACCAACAACCCATCTTCCCCTGGCTTCCTGGAGTCTCTGTCCTTCAAAGCTTGGTGAAGACTTTGCCTCCCTGCTACCTGCCTCCCCATGGGTAGAGTTGATCTGTCCCTTCATTATGGATGTCTGCATACCATTCTCCCTGTTGGGCTGTCAGCTTCCCAACCTTAGTCTCCATCTCCTCATTTTGGTCTTCCCAGAGATTAGCCTAGTGCCCAACAGAGAAAGCTCCTCAACAAATGGACCCATGAGCTTGTCACCACTTCCTTCAACCACCAGTCTGCCCTTCCTCAACCAAATATTTGCCTACCCACCAGGGCATCCCACCTCGACAAAACCATCTCAGGTCCACCAACCCACACTGTCAGACTGCATGCTTTAATATTGGCTGTAGTTCCACTGTTCTTCCATCATCCCATCAGGTTGCCAAGGAATAGCTGTAGCTCAGGAATTAAGGGTACAGACTAGCAGTAAGTGTGACTATACACACGGTAAATGTGACCTTGGGTAATTACTTAACCTCTATGTCTTGCCTATAAAATGGGGGAAATGGTACCTAATCACAGAATTATTATGAAGATTAGAGGAATTAATGCATATAATGCACTTTAGAGCAATGCCTGGCACACCATAAGAACTCAAATGTTAGTTGTCCCGTGTCAAGCCTCTTCCACAAGGATGTAAACTCTTCACGGACAGGGTTTGCTTTCTCTCATGTCCTGCACCCAGTCACCCAATGAAGATTCATGGACCACAGGCTGCATCTTCTCTTGCCTAACTATGACCCTTTCCTCCATCCCACAACCATTCATGAGCCTTTCACAGATGCCCATAGCAGGATTCAGTATTCACACATAATTCCTACAGAAGCTCATCAACCCCATAAAGTTCACAGGAAAGACAAACTGTATTTTACCACAGTTGTAGCAGATTAATAGGTTAGGAAACTTGTTAAATCAGAAAAGCTACTGCCCAAAAAAGACACCACAAAAACTCAAATGCAAAATTTAATGAAAAAAAAATGAGTACACAGTGAATGGAAAGGAACAAAAACAGTCAATGAATGAAGGAGTAAATGAATTAACAAGTGAAGCAGTTTCAGAAAAGCATGTTAACGTAACAGACTAGCAAGCCACACTTCCCTCGGGCCTCTGATCCAGTAATATGAGCCCCACTTAACAGGGAACCCACACATAGACATTCACAAACATATAGGCAGTCAGTCTGCACAATTACAAACCACATAGACTCAGGTTACCCATAACTGGGTGACCATACAACCTGGTTTGCCTGAGACAGTTCTGGCTTATGCCTGTTGATCTGGCATAATTATTAACAGCATCTCCTTTCACTCTCAAAAGTCTCAGTTTGGACAATAAATTATATGATGATTCTACCCAAAACCAACTTGGTTCATGAAAGACATGATAGTAAATGCCAGCATGATCCCACTGACAGCCCTAACAATGCCAACAGATGATACTAAGAAAGAAAAGGAGGGGCAAATCAGATCCTGAAGACAGGGGTCACATTCCATGAGGGGTAACTAGTTAATGAATGGTAAATTTTAAGCTCACCTTGTGCACCAAGGATTAATTTGGTCTCAGCTAAAGATGACAAAATTCCAAACACAAATAGCACAGGGAAAGAAGTGTAATGTGGCTCACTAAAGCTTATGGGACCTGTGAAGGTAGCTCAGACCCCCAAAAATGCAACAATGACAGGTCTCCCCAGATATGCTGGGAAGCCATGGGCCTGGAGGCAGGTAACCAGCCACAATTCTGGCCTTCCAGGATGCCCGGGGTGCAGCCTGCAGGTTGCCATGGACAAGTGGCAGAATCTGCCCACTCCAGAGTCCCCAGATTGGCCCATGAACCAGGAGTCCTCATTTTTTTATATAACCAATGAACCCGCTGGGTCACTGAGCCTCATCTTCAGAAATACATTAGCTGACAGAGGCTATCTTAAAGGCCACTTCCACCCAACTGAATATACTTTCAGACATAATTTCCCTAAAGGCAAGCCACTCGTAGCCCACATCTGCTTTAGACGTGCCGAGCTACCTTTCTGGATGCCCACACTGGGACGTCAGTTATCAGTCACAACCAGAGGTGGATTTACTGTGAAGCTAACGAAGCTTAATCCTCAAGGCCCCTTCCAAGGCCCTGTACCTAATTTTATATTCACATTCTTTTTCTTGAAGAAGGCTTCTCAAACAGTTCAAGCTTCTAGCCCCTCAAAATCTGTATCTACCTCTGGTCATAGGATAACACTTTCACAGTTTTCACTTTGAGCATCAGTAAAACCTGCTCTGCTCCTGGTGAGGAGAAAAAGGCTGCCTTTTTCTGCCCAGGCCTCAGTGGACACACACAGCTCACCTCTCCACCCCACTCTGAATGGAACATCATCTCAGAAGGGCAAGAGAAAGCCAGAACTGGGTCCTGGAAATCAATAAAACAGGCCAAGGCAGAAAGAGGGAAACGGTGATGGGAGGGAAGATGAAGGACACAAAAACAAACTATCAATCCAGCAATATATCAGCACAGCTTGCTAAGGCTTCCAATAGGGAGTACATGAGACTGTGAGCTCCCGGAGGGCAGGGCTGCGCATTACTCGGGTGGCCTGTGCCCTGCACAGTGCTTCACCAACATTATATGATGTTTCATCTATTCATTTTTCATCTCCTATTTTATCAGGTGGTATTTTCAACCCTGATACTCTCAATGGCTTGCAAACCAACAGGAACATCAAGAATCAATACTGCTAATACTTTCTTAAAATGTTCTCCTTAAGAATGCAGCTGAAGGGGAAAAGCTCCTTTGCTGGTACTTTTTTCTTAAATTCTCCACATACATCAGACACCTTCATCTCTTTGCCCTGTGACTCTGCCAGGAAAAAGGAAACAATGACCTTGAGATAAAAACCTTTTCCCAGCTGATCACTCTTTGCACTTGGAATATGCAGGATTGGTTTGGGGTTCTTAGTTGGAGTCAAACACTTAACACACATGTGGAGTTGGTCCCTGTCTACAGGTAGCACCTCTGGGGCACACAGACAATGGCTTTGGGCTGCTGTTCCATTTACATTCGTAGTGAAAACATTGGATGTGGCCTTGTTCATGTTCCACTTTCATCCGTAAATAAATTCCAAACACTGTCATTACAGGATGTTTATTACCCACCTCTCCCTATGTATTATAGGGATACTTTATACATAAGAAAAGTTTAGAGATATTTTTAGTTTTTAAAAATCAGGGAATCTGTGTTACTTATGAAAATAATGGGAGAGGATATTATTTCTCTTTACACTTGTGCCAAAATAAAAATTTAGAAGTGTTTTAAAAGTTATTATTGAAATTAAGCTCTAGGTTAGAAAAATTAAAATGAAGGGGAATCGGGCGCACTTTGCAGGATGTATACCAGACCACGCGGCCACATCTAGGGCACCGCATGAGTCGCCGAGCATCACGGCTGGGGCCTTCGCTGGAGCGGCACATAACTGCTCCGTCAAGGAATAGTGACACTGTAAATGGAAGACCAGCCACTGGCTCTGAAAAAAATAAACCTCGTCAGTTTTGGATTCCAGCATTCATGGCTTTAACGTGTTTGCACAGAGAGGGGTGGCCCGCCAGGCCCTGGGCAGCCTAGGGGGTGGGAAGGGGGACAACGAATGGCTGTAAACACTGGAGTCTGTACCAGCTCCCAGTCCGTCCTCACACCATGTTATGGGAGAATGGTCACAAGGTGTAACTCAAGCAACTTAACACATGAAAGTCTAAAGTCCGCTCTTGACATGTAAGTCTGTGCGTGCGTTAACTGAAAAATAAAAATAAAACAAACAAAACAAAAACAGGCACATTAAAAGATACACAGACGACCAAATCAAACGGAAGCAAAAGACAGCAAGATGGACATGGGGAAAGGGCAGTCAGTTTGGCATTTGTGAGAAGCAAAGCACGGAATTCGCTTCAGTTTGTGGCGTCCCAGGCTGAGGGTCAAGATCTGATTGGGAAGTAATTTTGCAAAATAGGATTAAAATTTGAAGAATAAGTATAACCAATCAAAGCTATGCAACTAAATGGTTATGAAAAACAACCTCACCCCCCACAAATGCACTCCCAACTCACCCCATTCCCCTGACCAGGGCAGGAGGAAGGGGTGCTCCCAGCCACCCCACCTACCCTACTCCTGGCCTCTGTAAGGCCAGCAGGAAAGGAGAAGTCTCTCCCAGAGGCCAAACTGACTGAAGCTTTCTAGCATGTCCAGAAAACAGAAAAGACCTGTTTTCCAAGCCCAGCCCACATGGGAAAAGCAGGGAGACCTGACACCAGTGACAAGCTTCCACCCTGAGAGCTGTGTCGATGCCCTTGGAGCCAGCCTGCACCCTCTGCACTGGCCCTCAGACCCTGACCCAGCCACAGGTCCTTGTCTTCAGTTTCTGAGTGGTTTTTCCATAGCTTATTTCCTAGGGGACTCTGCTTGCCTCCTCTTTAACAAGATGGCCTGGGACAAGCTGGCAGGAAGCAGGCCAAAGTCACTTTAGGTACCAGCACCTGGGCCATAGACCTGCACACCCCTTTCCAGGAGAAACCAGATTTCTGAGCCATTAGCTTGAAAACCACACAGGTTCCAATTCACAGAGCCCCCACGCTCACCAAGCCAAGAGCTGGACATGGACCAGGGCTGGAAGCAAATGCAAAGCACAGGGGAAATTCACATTGCTGAGGTGAGTGTGGGGCTGGGGTCCTCCCTGGGGACAGGCAGGGGCTCATCTATCCCCGCAGTGCCAGCAGCTTGGGTGGGGCCCCCAGTCAGCAGATGGGGGAGACTACAGAAAGGATGAGGGTCTGTCCCAAAGCAGAGGACAGGCCTTAGGAATGAAATTAGCATCCAATTCCTAAATGCCTGGCTTTGTCCCCTTGGCCTCTCCCAGGGAGAAGCCCTTTAAGTTTCTTTTCCTTAGATGTGTCTGTGCCTCTGTGCAGTTGTGTCTGGGGACCATGTATGTTGGTAGATATGTGCCTGCGTCTGTGTATGAGATGGGGCAGGAAAGAGGGTAAGACAGTGTATGTGTACGTGTATGTGTGTGCATGGGTGTGTGCGTATTAGGGAATGTGATATTGGGGGACAGGGGAGGTGCTAATGCCAGAAGCAGCACCCCAGGGCCACAGCTATGCACTGCATGGCCCTAACCACAAGGATCCACTGCCACCAAGGAAGGAAGGGCCTGGGCGCACACATTCCCAAACACTCCAGAAGGCAATGGGAGTCCAAGGAGCCCAAGAACAAGGACCAAGATGGGTACACCTGCTTAGTTCCTAGTTTGGCAAGAGAAGGAAGGTACCTGACACAGGCCAGGAGCAGGGATGGATGAGATCCCCACAGTGTGATGTGGCTGGGACACTGAATGAAGTGGGATGGGAGAGGGAGATCCCCAGGGGCCAGGGCATCTGGACCCAGCTAAGTGTGGTAACAGGCTATGAAAAACGCCAAGGGAAAGTGACTCAGAGTTGCCCCCACCTGGCCAATAAGTTGAATGCACTCCAGAGGCTGGGAAAAGCCTCCTTGCTGTCCTCCATCATTCTCTCTCCTCTGAGTGTGCTCTCCAGAGGAAGAACTCCACTTGGGGACAGCCCCTCTCCCTAGCAGGACTCACAGAGTCCCTACAGGGAGCTGCTGTACCTCCCTTCAGCCAAATAGTGATCATAGTGTCCAGGGGGGCCAGTGCTGGCTGGGCTCAAGTTTCCACTATTCTCAGTCACCACCTATCAGCCAATATGGGTCCCACGTCCACCACCTCAGAGACTGAGGGGGATGCACCACAGCTGTCCAAGCAGAAACCACAGGAGCTTTTGGAATCTGTCTGGAAATGCTGTTCCTCTCCTGGCCTGAGAGACCTTCCCTGAGACCCCTCCACCCTCTCAGGGGCCACTCCCTGCCTGTGTGGGCCAGCCTTCACCACCCCAGCTCTTGAGAGGGTTCAGGAGAACAAGAGAAAGAGAGAGGAAGGCAGGTCACTTGTGCAAGAGAGTGCATGAATACAAGATAATGCACGGATACTTGTATCTTGAGATGTCAAGATCACTAGTGAAAGAAGAAAGATGAGCAAGAACGAGGCAGGAAAGCAAGTGAAATAAGACAGAAAATGGTGAACAAGTGAGAGAGAGTGAGAGTGAGTGAGAACAAAAGTGGGAGCCAAGAGCAGAACAGAGTGAGCACCCAGGGGAGAGCAAGAGCCAGCGCAGGCCAGGGAGACCGCCACCTACTTCTTCTTGTCCTTGTCCTTCCTCAGAGGCTGCTGTGAGGTGGCGTGCAATGCCTGGGACTGCAGGGCCTCCACCGCATCCTTCCTGCGGTTGAAGGCGTTGGTCTGCTCCTCCAGTTCCCGGCGCTTTTCCTCCACCTTGCGCTTCTCCTCCTGGTGGATCCGCTTGAGGTGCTCAAATTTCTCGTGGAGCTGGGAGCAGAAGGTGAAGGAGCCCGGGATTCCGTGTGTGCCCAGGCCCTCCTGCTGCCCAGCCAGGCCGTGCCCTCCCTCAGCTGGCCTCAGCACAACCCCCAAGCCCGGCACTCACCTCCCTTTCCTTCTCCTTCAACTCCAGCTCTGTCTCCTTCACTTTGTTGACGAACATCTGCCTCATCTCTTCCTCCTTCCTCTGCAGCTCACTCAGGAACTCCTTCCTCTTGGCCTCGTATGTCTCCTGTAGGCTGTGCAGACCCAGAAAAGAGGCAAAAGGTGGAATTTTGGTGGCATGGAGTAGACCAGAGCCAGAGAAGAGGAATCACATGGGCATGGGGTGGGCAAGAGGATGCTGGGGTCCCAAGAGCCTCTCTCCCTAGTTCACTAGACCCCAGAAGCAGATGCTAGCATGGCAAGTCTGGCTGTGGCTGTGAACACAGGCTCACTTCCTGCGCAGGCTGTCACCTGAAGGGCTGGCTGTCACCGTCGCTGTCCTGGAAGCCCATCTCCTCCAACTTGCAGCGCCGGTAGAGCTCATAGTGCCGACTGTGGGTCTGCTCGCGGAGGTCCTCCATGTTCACCCGGATCAGCATCTCCCGGAGCTTCACGAAGTCACAGTGATTCTCGTTCTCCACTGAAAGCAGAGGTCACATGGGGCATCAGGCAGGCACAAAGATGGGCATGGGGAGGACAGGGCTCAGGACGGTGGTCAGAGTGCTAGAGGCCGACTCCAGAGGCTGGGCAGGTAACAACACATGGGTACAGGGAGGACACAGGACAGGGCTACGGGCAGCAAGGCAGGACAGGGGCTGAGTTCAGGCCCCAGCTGGGGATGTGCACTCCCCACCACACTCACCCTGCACCACTCCCCAAGGGTACTGCCGTGCTCGGACCAGCTTGTTCCCCACCTTCACCTCCTCGGTGCTGCCCACCACGGCAAAGGGCAGGTGTGCCTGGAAAGGGGCCCATGTATGCGTGAGCACTGAGCTGACAAAGCTAACAGACCCTCCCTCACTGCCCCTGGGCCCCAAGGAGGGTTGCCCAGACCTGAACAAGGCCTGGCCAGATTCTCACTTCCTGGCTGTCTTTTGGAGAAGTATCCTGGAACCTTCAAAAGGGGAGTGGGTTGAACCTGCAACCCTCCTTCCTCATGTTCTAGGGTGTTCTTTCAGCCCCTGGGCTCCCCAGGGGCCATTAGGAGCTCCCTCAAAGGCGCTGTAGGCCTGGCTGTGTTCTAAGTTCCCAGTCTGGCATCCTGCCTGCTCACTCCTACAGGTTTCAGGTCCCCACCCTGAGTCCATAGCTTGTGAAACTTAAACCTGATGAAGCCCCAGTACCAGCACAATACCTGATTCCCACAGGACATAGGACTGGCTGGTGCCCAGATGCCCACCCGTCTGTCCTAGAGAAGCTAAGGCTGGAATCCTGGGGACCGAGAGTCTCCTGGGGCTGTCAGAGGTCTGTGCCGGCTCCAAGCCCTCTGGCCCCGGAGTCCCGAGGCCCTTGCCCAGTGCTCACATTCATGACTGCGTTAATCTCTGCAACAGCCTCGTCATCAGTGGGAAACTGGTAGATCTGGACTCCATTGCTGACCAGCTCGCCCATGATCTTGATCTTGAACTTGTGGAGCTCACTCTTGGAGATGGTGTCAGCCTTGGCAATGATGGGAATGATGTTCACCTGCCAGGATCAGGGGAGAGGGGGCAGCAGGTTAGCTGCTCCCTGACTGTGGACAGCCTGCCCAGGCCACGTCCCTGGACAGAGGGGCAGGAAGCCGGAGAGATGGAGTTGTTGCTCCCATGGGTAGTTCTGGCCTGAACCCAGCCACCTGGGTCCATTCTGATGGGTTGTAACAATTGGCTGCAGCGCTTCTTATAGCCCTGGTTCTCCCAAACTACCATCCAACCCCAATATTATTCCCCTGGACATATCCAGCTTTGACCCAGAGTGCTCTGAAGGTCTTAACTGGCCTGGGGCCTGACAGAAGTAGCAGCAGGGGCTAAGCTCCCCCTCTAAGCAGGTAAGATGACTCCTCAGCAGTAGTCACAGGAAGACCTCAAAATCTCCCAGGCCAAGGGTATCCCATTTTTCACAGTGGAAATTAACTCGAGATGGGGATGGCAGTCATGTGAGAGCTGACAGGGGACTTTGGGGCCACAAGTCCTCCAGGACCCCAAGCCCTTCCTGTCACCCCCATGAAGCTGCCCTCTCAATACACACTTCTCATTCACCTTCAATTCTGGGCATTAACTCTCCTCTCTCTAGTGGGCTCAGGAGGACCCCAAGGGAAATCCAGCAGGAAGACAAGGGAAGTGAAGGCAGTAGAGGAACCAGGAACTGAGAGAGAGAGAATTAGCAGAGAATTGGGATGCTTGGGGGAGAGGGTCAGAGAGTCGAGGAGGAGGGGGAAAGGTAACTCTAGGGGGAGGAGGCTGAGAATAAGAATCGATTCAGCTGGAAGGAAGGGGATCAGGGCCAGACCCAGAGGACAGAGCTCTGGAGGAAGAGCCCAGAGCAATGGAGGCCTGCTGGAGCAGTGGGGACAGATGCAAGAGAAAATATAGAGAAGACCGAGCCAAGGAGCTGTCTGCAAGTCCCCAACTAGCAGAGCTCCTGAGGACCATAGTGGACAGTCCCACTGCAGCCACCACACCCCACCTCAGTGGAGGACCGTGGAGCCCATGGAGCAAGTTGGAGGGGGGGCATACCTTGCTGTCTAGTTTCTTCATGGTCACCAGATCCAGGGACTTGAGGGAGTGCCCCGTGGGCGTGATGAAGTAGAGGCATACGTGGATCCTCGTGTCATGGTAGTCAAAGAGTGAGCGGCGGATTTTCAGCTCTTCCTGCAGATAGTTTTCAAACTGCGCGTCGATGTAGTCGACTATGGGCCTGTAACTACAGACAGCTCCATCACCTAGGAGGCAGGCAGCTGAGCTGCAACATGTGGGGCTTGGAGCCAAGCCAGGCTGCCCGCCAGCCTTCTCTCTTTAGGAACAAACAGCTTCTACCTGAGGATCCCTGTCTAAGTGCAGGTGGTTGACCCCTTCTCCTGACCCCCCAACGGGTCCTCAGGACCTCAGATATTCCCCAAGAGGCCCTCCGCTGGCCCCCATGGAGTGTGGGGCTCGGTTATTCGTATGGGGGCAGCTTGGAGTGAGGAGTGCTTGGGCAGAGTGTTAGAACCAAGGCCAACATTGTGGGATGGGGATGAGACTAGGTGGGGCCACCCTTCCTGCCTCTTGCCTCTCATCCTTATTGATCTGATCCCCGAAGCCCACAGCGTCCACGATGGTCAGCTTGAGCTGCACGTTGCTCTCTTGGAGGTCGTAGGTCTGGGGCCGCAGGCGCACACACTCCTCGTGATGACTGGCTTCCTCAGTCTCGAAGGTGGTGTTGAAGAGCGTGTTCATCAGTGTGGACTTGCCGATGCCAGTCTCCCCTGGGGAGCGGGCAGTGAAAGGAAGGGGATGTCAAAGGCTGGAACTGGGGCTGTCCCTGGCTGTTGGCTAGGCTGAGTGAGGCTAGGTTGGGTGGGTGCCTGAACATCCTCAGCCTCCATACAAGAGAGAGGGGCAGGCCTCCTACTCCATCCCTCAGTGGCCCCAGGAATCATCCCTTCTCAGTGGCCTCAGAAAAAATGTGTGGAAGGAAGAACCAAAAAGCTGACTTGGACATAAGACATGGCTATGTGGGATGTGTCAGATGTTTCCTCAGGGAGTGGGGAAGAGGCAGAGCCAGGCAGCTGTGAGACACCACTGGACATTGGCCTCTGCTGGCCTCAATGGGACCAAGTCACCTGCTCTGCACGCCATCCCTCCTGGGCCAAGGATGATCATGGGGCCAGCAGCGCCAGGGTCTGAAGCCACCAGTGGCTTGGCCCACCTGCCCTGGGTGGCCCCAGCTCCATGTAGCTTTAACTAGGGTGGTTCAGGGTAGGCTGCTTCCCGAGGGGCACCCACAGCCTGGCAGATGTCAGGGCTCGGGCACCTGTGGAGGGTCTGGCAGAGCTCTTTGTGCCTCTGGGAGCCCCAGGTCCTGAGGCACAGGGAATCCTCCCTGTTTGGAGCTGTATTTGCTCAGATGTGTGTTGGAGCTCTTACTGCATGACACTGCAATGAAGGGAGAGTATTGTTTACCATAATGTCCTTGACACACAGTAGGAACAACAGTAAATGTTTTTTAAATAAACAAATGAACCTAAACTTCTGTGATAAGCCCTCTCAGTTTACATGCCTAATCCTGTTTACTCTTCACGGCAACTCTGAGTCAGGCCCTGGCTCCAACTCTGTCCTTGACCCTGGCAGAGACACCAACCAAAGCCTCGTCCTGACCCCAGAAGTGTCACTCTGCCTGGGGGGTCCTCTTGCAGTTCGACAGGTGGCCAGGGCAGCAGCGCCCCGTCTCCCAGAAGGCCCTTGTTGGTGCTCTGTCTGAGGCTGCCCTCTGGCCAAGCCATGACACTCACCCACACAGAGAATGTTGAAGCTGAAGCCCTGAGTGACCGACTTGCTGACCAGCTGGTCAGGGAGGCTGTCGAAGCCCACATGGCCGCCCAGGGAGAGACTCCGGGGCTCGGGCTCTGCATTCTGCCAAGAGAGAAATAGAGCAAGGCACTGAGCCCGCTGGGGAAGAGGGGCCAAACAGGGGGGAGGCTAAAGCTGGATCAACCACCCCCTTATCTGAATTCTCAGCAAATCTCAGGACACAACCTGAATGCACCAGAACTCCAACTCCAGGCCAAGTCTCCACAGAGGGAGCCCGATGAGCCTTAGGGCCCCGGAATCCATCTGGGAAAGGGCCCTTTCACCTAAGGCTCTGCTCCACCTGGACTGACAATGGATGTCTGGGCCTGGGGCATCTCCTGGCACTGACGGCCCCAGGACCTATGACTGGCCCGGCCTCCTCACTCCTCACATTCATGCTTCATCAGGGGGCCTCCCCCATCAGGCTGGGCTCACGATCCACCATGTGCACCCCTTGTTCCTCACACACCCAAGCATGGAATGCATACACAGGCCCTGGTACAGGGGCCAGCACTCACTTGGACCCCCCACTGGGTCTCAGGGCTGGTCTCTGAGGCCTCCTCCCTGCTGCCTCCCTGGGTTCTCTATGGACTCCCAGGCTCTGGCTCATGCCAGCTTCCCATCCCCATCCCACGCCCATGCCCACCCCAGCCCTGGCTATTTAGAAGATTCTGGATGAGAATGTGGAGGCCTGGCTTTAGCAGAGAGGCCGGCAGCAGGTCCTGAGTGAGCTGGGGCTACTGGAGCTGGCCCACAGCACTATAAAAAGAAAGCACCAGGACCCAAAGCAGAGGGTCAAGGTCTCACTCCAATTTGTGTGGATGGTTTCTCCGGCTTCCCTGGGAATAGGGGTAAAATGCTGTCCTCCAAGGGAAGGTTCCCAGGCTCAGCCTTCTCGCCTTTGGCCCCTCTCAAGTGCAAGCCCCAGACAGCTCCATGTTGGGCAGAAACATGCCTCCTCCATTCCAAGCCCCTCTGCCCTGACTGCCAGCTAGAAAAAGCAAGGACAGGAAAGGGCAGTGGGTCTGAGTCTCATTCTGCCATCCTGCCCACAGCTCCAGAGGGAAGGAAACAGGCCCAAATGAAGACAGTCCCAGGAGCTACTGATTAGGACAGTGGCAGCCCTTATGCCAACGTGGATATGGGCACAGTGGGCAGAGGGGGGCTCAGGACTAGATGCAGGGCCCTGGCTCCCTGCCTCCCACAGAGGATCAGCACCCGAGCTCTCCCCAACCTCTCTGCAGCCGCAGCCTGTGGCCTCAGCATGAACCCCTCCAACCATTCTCTCCTCCCAACTAGAGCCCCCTGGCACCCAAAGCCAACCCTCTCTTCTCCACCAATTATGCCCATTCCCCCATGCTCCACCCCTGGGCTCAATCACTGTTTCTCTGCATCAGTGACTCCCAAGTGTGTGTGCTGGTGGCCTGGACACCACATGGCCCCTCTGGGTAGTTTTACTATCCCCTCAGAGAAGTTGGGGTTATCCCTAAACCTGCTCTCTCAACAACCCTCTCTCAATGCAGCCTCTGTTCTTATAGCTGACTCTTTCTCCCTATCCACTATCCCCAGGGCATCATGTCACAACCTCCCCACTCAAGCCCAGGTCCCCCGGGGCTGCAAACATAACCCAAGAGAGAGGCCCCAAAGGCAGCTTCCTCTCACCTGAGCCCACATCAAAAACAGTAAATGGAGAATAGGATGTTCTGGGTCAGGTCCAAAGCCCCTAGCACAGTATTATGGGTCCCCATAGTCTGAGGCCTTCCTCACAGGCTCAGTTCCCACCCAGCTGGTTTCCTCTGAATTCACTTTACAAACTTAGCCCCTTCCCTGGGCTCCAGAGCTCACTCTACCTTTTCCCTGGCACCTGCTCTGGTCTGGCCCCTAAGTGCTGACATTCCAGACCCCTCACTTGGCTGTGACCTCATTTCCTTGCACTCTTAGTTGTCCTTTTTTTACACATCCTGGTTCTCCAACTCTCCCATAAGCTCCTCGGAGCTGGCTGCAGGCTGGGGGAGGTCAGGTTCTCCATCCTTCCCACCCTCCCACCACTGTGCCCAACATGCCAGACAACACTACCATTCATAAATTACTGAACACCACCTTCAACTGCTACGGCATCAGGGGCATCTGCCCACCTCACACAGAGCTTCATTATTGAGTCTCTGTTCCACCTGCTCCTGGCAGCTTGCGGAGCAAATGGAGGACAGAAGAGTCTAGAGCTTTCTTCTTTTCAGGCTGGATTGAAAATCTCCAAAATTAAAGGTGTGCTGTGCTTGCAGAGAAGGCTATTTGTTTATTCATCCTCTTCTTCCAAAGGTGACACAATCAGGATGCAATCCAACATCCTGTAGTCTGCCACCAAAACCCACCCAGTCAGCTGTGTCTGGAAACCACACACGTGTGCATGCACACTTGTGCACACACACTACACTGCAGAGTAGTTACACAGAAAGAGAAGCCCTCCTACTCCTCAGTTTCCCCCACTTTCTTACAGTTCCAGGCTCCAAAGGCTAACAGCAGCACTCAGGGTTCTCACGTAAGTCCACCTATCCACGCTCAGCAAGCCCTGCCTGCCTTCACTCACACAGCTCAGCTCTCTCTGCAGAAGTGTGTGCAGGAGGCCGCCAGGGAGGTCTTCATCCCTAAGTTGTTGCCCAGGCTGCACTCTATCACTCCAGGGGCCACAGACCTGGGGCAATCAATGCCTTCAGGAGCCTCAGGCACTGGGAGTATCAATCTCCAGAGCGTGTGCCCACACTGAGGTACACACAGAAGAATGGCCACTGGTCCTGATGGGGACAGAGTGTTGTTCCCTGGTCTCAGGAGACTGGTCTGAGCTCCTGGCTCTACTGAGGTGTGACCCTCATTAATGCCAACCTCCCCGAGTCTATATTTGGTGTCAACCACATGTGATCCAACGTGCACCACTCACTCCTACGTGTCTTTGCTGACCTGCCTGGGGTCCCAGCCTAGGAGGAGCCAGCAGCCTCCATAGCACCATTGGCATGTCTTAGCTATCATGACTCAGAAAGAAACTTCAGGTCTCCCACTGGCTACCCAGCTACCAGCCCTACAATTTGGCAGGTAAGGCCTCAACTCCAACTCCAGGGGTGGGTCCTAAAAGTCCTGAGCCAATGAGCCTGATCTCACGATTGGTTTCAGATATAGGCAAGTGATCCAGGTGGAGCCTTTATGACCATCTTGTCACCATTAGGGGAGGTAGCCTAAGCCTGAAGCCCACTCATGGAGGATGGCAGAGCCAAAAACATCACAGAGGAGAAAGAGCCAGGGTCTACCCTACCTCTGGGCTTTTCCCTTTACCCTTGGCCATTTCTCTCTTGACTGCTTAAGCCAGTTGAGTGGGGCCATCTAGTACTTGCAACTAAAAGCATCTTGACTGCTAGTCTCTGAAGTAAAACTCTGAGTGCAGAGGAACAGGGAGACAGCAAGGAGAGCAAGGACAGGGAAGAAAGGAAAAAGTGTGGAAAGTAGTCTCAGTGTTTACAACCAAAGGAAGGAATGGATGTGAAATAATGACACCAACACCTCACTGAGGACCACCCTGTGTGAACTGAGCTGAGTGATTCACAGTCTCCTACACAGTCCTTCCCCATTATGGGGGGCAGACACCATTATTATCCCCATTTTACAGGTCAGGAAACTGAGGTGCACAGAAGCTAGAGAACTAATCAGGGCAGAGCAGGGATTTAAGAGCTGCCAAGTCCTTGCCTCAAACCACCCTGCTCTACTGCCTCCCCTACACTTACACAGCTCCCAACTCAGTCAGTCACTCAACACACGCTCACTGGGCACATCTGCTGTGTGTCTGGCACTGGGAGGGCTGCCAGTGAAAAGAGGAGGACACCAGATCGTTGACCTCGAGGGTCAGTCTAATTTGGTCTAAACTCAAAGGGCTGTGGAGGCCAGGCAGGTACTGTAAATGGGGGTAGGGAAGCAGTATAGTAACAATGAAACCAAAAGCTAGCAGTTATCGAGTGCTCACCATGGTTGACTCTAACTTAATCTCATTTACTCCACACAACAGCCTGTGGGGTAGGCTGGAATACTATCCCCACCGTACAGATGAGACAATTGAGGCACCAAGAGATTAAGTAATTTGCCCAAGACCACACTGCTTAGTAGGGTGAAGCCTGGATCTGAATGGAGACAGTAGGACTGCAAAACCCATGCTTCCAGCCACATCACTCCACTGCCTGCTGGGTAAAAGACCTGCTGACTTGGCCAAGTGTGGGGGTCCCCCAGGGAGAGGCAAGAACAGTGGGGAACTGCAGAGCTTGTGTTCAGTCCACGATGGCCATGGTTCTGCGATTCCAGCCAACTGTGGAAATGTAGGCTGGAATTTGCCTAGGGTTGCCAAATCTTCCAATTTTTCAAGAGACTCCAAAAATCTAGATTTTTATGTGAAACCCCCGAAGTTTTAAAGGTTTTAAAGGTTGGCACCAAATACAAATTGAGAATACTATGAGGGCCGAACAAAACATGTTGGGGGTTGGACCTGCTCATGGCCTGACAGTCTGCAACCCCAGATCTGGTAGGAGAGTGAGCTGGAAGGACAACACAGCCATGTCTCCATTCTTGGGGCATGGAGACGATAGGAGACTGCTCCAAGGGAGGAGCCTTCAGGTTGCATAACTTAACTCGGACCTTGGTGAGAGGTGGACCCAGCTTCCTGGGGTGCCAGCTCAGGGGGCTCTAACTGTCCTCAAAGCCCCAGGACAGAGAGTTGGCAGCTCTGAGCTCTACACACACAATGGGAAACTCCACAGGGCCATTATCCCTTCTCTAATCACTAACAAGCTTTTGGCTCCTGAGCCAGGTCCCAGGCTTCTGTGTCATCATTTCTTTGGCACATCAAAGACAACAACCAAAATAATAACTGCTCAGGCCAGCGATGTTCCTCCACGCCTGGCTGTCCAAAACAAAGTGGAGAATGGCATTCTGTTCTGCAGTCCAGTGGATAACTAGGACGTCCTTTTCCTGACCAGGAAATGCTCTGTCTGAGCCTTCTGGAGCAGCCCTAATTGCCAGCCAAGAGGACCTGCCCCTTTTACCAAGACGAGAATTAGGTTTTGGAGAAAAACCATGTCTCATGGCTTGCCTACACAAACACAGGATTTTATCCAGAAGGAATTGGAAATCTGCTGAATGTCTGAACCAACAGAGCCAAGGAAGCTGTGGGTCAGTAAAGAACTCTGAGATCAAACCTCCCAAACTAGGCTGACTATCGGGGTGGGAGCAGAGAAGATACCCCACCATAAGTTTATTTGGCTCCTGAATCCTGGACAAAGAGCAGCCCTCCACCCTAGGCCTTCCACAGAGTTCCCTGGTGCCTTGGACTTCAGACACTTTTCTCCCCCAGGCTCACGTGCCTAGCACCCCCTGGCCTGAGCACTCTGACAGGCAGATAGGAAGCCCACTCCCCACAAGTGCTCCAGCCCTGGGGGAGGCCCTATTAAGTCGTTGAGCAATGGACCCAGGAGTCATTGCACAACTGGGAGCCTTCTCCCTCATATTCCTGGCACAAACCACTCTACCCCCAGCTCCAGCTACTCTAAATGGCCTGGGCCTTAAATAGCCAGAGCAGAGGCCTCTGGCCAGAACCCTGGTCAAAGCGCAACTGTCCTTGAGTCCAAGAGGAATCCTAGGAATTTTCCCAGGAAAGGCTTAGGCTCTGGTCCCAGGATTCCACAGCAAGCCTCTAAGCCCAGGTCAGAGGTTACGGGAAATAACCAGAGGGATATGTGTGGGAGGGTGGGGCTTGGAATGCTGCTACCCTGGGTAGAAGGAAGAATAGAGGCAGGATATACCTGTCCCGAATCAAGAGGACACCTGGGAAACAAAGTGTCTCTCTCCTAAGGCAGCAACAGAAACCTGAGAGAGGACACAAGCAGGGATCAACCTTCATGGCACCAGGATGGAGGCAGATGAGGTAATAACGGCAAGATGGCAGCTGGGCCCCAGGGGGAGGCCACCAGTCACTCTCGCAAGGCCAGTCATCCCCTCCCCCATCCTGGGAAGTGAAGGGACTTGGGGAACAAAACTACCCCCAGAAGCCCAAGGCTACCCTATGCCCTGACCCCAATACTCCATTCTCTCTGCTTCCTGGTCTCACTAGGAGGCACTTTCCTCCCTTTTTCTGCACAGAGACAGCCAGGGCTGCCACTTAGTCATTTGGGATAGTTTGTTTCACATTTCTTATATCAAAATCAGATTTCCAGGAAGCCAAGAGCACAGTTACGGGTCTCTGGGCCTACCCACCACACCCCAAGGCTAGGACACAGACACATTCTTGGGCTTTGTTGCACCACCTGAGAGGGAGTGGTCCATCCCACTACTGAGCAGACGGAGAAGGCTCTCTGGGCCTCAGAAGGTGCTGGAACCCCAGGTGTTCATACTTTCCCACCTGGCTCAGGGATTCTGGTGGCAGCCCCACTGCCTTGCCAGCAGGGAAAGCCACAAGTGGTCCGGACATCACTAGAAGGATGCAGCCTGTGTTCCACAGCAAATGAGACCCACCCTTGAAAAGAGGAATGTGGGCAGCAAAGGTGACCCTGCCCTCCTCCAACCCCAGGATGGATGCTGGTGCCAGGAAGGGGCAGAGAGGTGTATGGGCACCAACATGGGCCAGCAGAGGCTCCGGGCAGCACTACTGTACTTCTCTATTGCTTGCCCCATTCACCCAGACCAGGCAGAATATCAGACTCGCACCCAGGCCCCACAGCCAGGTCTGGTGAGTAGACTTGGGTCCGTGCCCACAGCCCCTCCTAAACCCCAAGCCCCAGGTGGCCCAAGCCCAGGAGGCCCCTCAGAGAGTAGCCAGCACCTGGCTCCACATAAGATGGGGCCAAGAACTACCTGGAAGCTCTGTACGTTCTGAGGCGCAAGATATCTAATTTGCCCCAAGACCACCCAGGGAAGCCTTAGTTACAGCCAAGATGCCTCTTGCCCTGTCCTCCACCACCTCTTCCCAGCCATGGTTCCTCACATGAGCCCTCAGGATCCAGACGGTTCCAGCAAAGAAGGCCCAAACTCAATCACGAGGGCATGCCGACCTTGGGACACATCCTTTCCCCAGGCAAACGTGTCTCCCTCCTGCCTGCACAGTTCCACATCTGGTTGTCTGGCAAAACTTGTGCCTTCAGGGCCATGCATGGGGATCCCAA
Source organism: Tapirus indicus (assembly GCA_031878705.1). NCBI lineage: Eukaryota > Metazoa > Chordata > Mammalia > Perissodactyla > Tapiridae > Tapirus > Tapirus indicus. The sequence goes on from CM062925.1 coordinate 49,870,060, forward strand.
GACCCAAGCTGGTAGCACAGAGGCAGGAAGGCTGAAGAGGCTGCAGGGGACACTCAGAGGCCAGTCAGCCCTCAGGCCCTTTGCTCTGTCATCCTGCAGCTGCTTGCTTCTGGTAGCTGGACCCGAGCCACAGAGACATTTGTGGTAGTTACTGCTCCAAGTACGCACCTCCACCTAGCCCATCTTAGGACTCAAAACTCAGAGGGCTCCACCCTGTCTGTCATTTCAAGAGGTACTTGGGTGCTGAGGTTGGTTCTCAGGCCCAAACTTGCCTATGACCAGAGTCTATATCTTCATCCAACCATGAGCTGCTGGCATCAACAAGATGATGGGCACAAAGCATCCAGCACCCTCTCTGCCATCCAAAGCTTTTGACAAAAGTCAGGCCCTGGGTTCCCAGCCTCCATCCATTCTCCCATCTTGTTGGCATTGTTGTCAGTCTCCTTCTCGCCACCTTCTCTGTCCCTACCCTGGTCAATCCCTTATCATGGGTTCCCTTGGATGACCAATGCCTTCCCACCAGCCTCCCTGCTCTGATCCATTCCAATCAAGATCCCAGGAAGCCCTTCCTACAGTGAGCACCCACAGCATGGGAAAGTGCCCCTGAGGGCGGTAGGGCAGGGCAGACCCCTCCCAGGGGAAGGGAGCAGAGCTGCAGCTTTGTGGGTGGTGCTCACTTATGACCACTCAACACCACCAGGCACTGAGAGCTGCACAGACGCTTTTTGCTCAGCTCTCATTTCTCCTTTGGAACAGCTCAGCAAGGAGGTTACTGACCATTTTTACAGGACAGGGAGATACCCCTCTGTGACAGAGCCCCACTTGGTGAGAGGGCTGCCTCTTACATCCCTTCCCACCAGCTCTTAATACAGGGGAGGAATAGGCACTCCCTGGATAGCCTGCTTCTGGGGGAAGTGTCAAGATTACAGGGGTGACAACAGAAGTGACAGATGGTGCTGGGATAAAGCGGAGATGGGGGGTGCCTAGCTGGGAGGAATGCCAGGCGTGAGGCTGCCGTGCTGCACGCTTCTTCCCTCTCCCCCTCACTTCTCCACTTTCCTCTGGCCCTAAAGCCTCCCTCATCATGGAATTTGAACCTCACTCCATGAGATTCTGACAAGAGAAACCCAGAAGATGGCCCTTGTGGGCAGGAAAGGGTAAACCCCAGAGTCTGCGACCCAGTAAGGAGGAGGAACAGAGAAAGAGTAGACAGGAGTCTGGCTGCCCAAGGAGGACAAGAGGCAACAGAAACTCCCAATAGGGCTGTCTAGGAGATGTCCACCCTAACCCCATGGCTGATCTAGGCTTCAGCAGGACCCAGCCAAGATGCAAAGGCTGCTGAGCCCGTGGTGTTTACATCATGCTAAGTGGGGAATAGCAACCCAGCACACATTGACCTCAAAGTACAAATCTGTATGCCCATCGAAGCTGCAGGCTGGTACAGTTCCCAGGCCCTCCAGGGCTGGTCTGACCACTGGGCTAGCCTGACATGCAGTGTAGACCTGCCACAGCTCAATCAGGTCATAGCCTCCTGGCCACTGCTTAACACCGAAGTCAACCCTGGAGCTGAGGAGACACCTAAGTATATCTTCAAACATGCCATAGACGGCAATTAACCTTCCACAAACTCTTTGAAGAATATCAATATGGTTGCGCCCATTTTAAAGCAAGATAAAGGAAGAAATGATTTTCCTAGGATGACAAGCCAGGAGAGGAGAATGGAGTCCAAACTCCTAAATTCAGGTCAAACGCTACCCAAGGTCAAACTCCACCCAAATTCAACCCTGTCCAAGTCCTCCCAGGAGGCTATGGTCCAGAGAGTGGAGTGCATGAAAGGTGTCCATCCATCCAGTTTAACCTGGCACGGTAGCCAAGTCCTCTTAGTTCAGGCTGTATACCCTCACCTGAGTCAGTCCCCTCTCTGTGCCTCGGCTACCATGGGCATAATACCCCAAATCCTCAGAGAAATGGTCTAAGAGCAAACATGGGAATCTGAGGGGAAGGGCCTTTCCAGCTCACCTCCTGGCAGTGCAGTGGGCCTCTCAGCTCAACCTCTGAGGACAATATCTGGACAAACAGTGATGGGAGCCCCTAGGGAGGGCGCCATGTAACAGAGCAAACTTGTTCTCTGCTGCCTTCTTACACAGAGTGCCAGTCTTCATATCCACAAGGACATGAGGTATCATGTGTCATTTTTTTTTTTTTTTTGTATCCTTACCATGCGCCAGATACAGCTCTAAGTACCTCACCTGGATCCTCTCATTGAATCTTCCCACAACCCCACTGAGGGAGGTAATATTTTTATCCCATTATACAGATGAGAACACTGAGGAGTTAACTTGCTTAAGGTCACACGGCCAACAAGTAGTAGTCTAGGACTCCTACCAGGCAGTCTGATTCTGGTTACTCTACAAACCGCTCCCCCTGCAAGACCAGCTGTTAGAGAAACCTCTGGTTACAGACAGACCTATGACCCAGACATAACTTTCTGGTCAGCTGGGCACAGAAAATGCACACAGACATGAACGCAGAAATGCACAAACATTCACAGCTCTCTTGGCCTCCAGCTGATCGGCACGTCTGTTAGGATTCAGGTGCTGCCCTCCTTGGGGACATAAATTCCTATTTACAGTGCAGGGGTGAGGTGAACCTCTGATTCACCCAATCTCTGAATCTGTTTCTCCTATATTTAAACTTACTTAACTGACACATAGCCCCCTCCTCAATGGGAATAAAACACCCCAGTCTAGAAATTATGAAACCTCCTGCTCCAAAATAGACCGACAAATGTATTTTCAGATTAAAGGGAAAATTTACATACATAAATTCAGATGACAGTATTTATAGCATTAATTACATAAGTCCTGGCTCCCTTATTTAGCCCCAGAACCAATTCCTTATCTGTCTCCTATTCAGCTTTTCCCCCTCCCCTTAACAGCCCTGGGCCCTCCCTCCCCCTTCCCATGGACCAGGGCCTCACATGCTGGCAAGAGGACACAGCTTCCTTCACTATCACAGCCCAGCCTCCCAGACACACCCAGATCCAGCCTTAGACCAGAGGACATGCAGACACAATCCCCAAAAGGCCCCCCTCCCCCGGAGTGAATTATAAAAACCTTTAGGAAGTTGGCTATTGGCCGGCTCAGGCCCAGAGAGACCCCTGCAGGGACCATCAGAGACGTTAGTCCTGCAGAAGGCATACCCAGGCTGAGGCCCAAACAAACAGCCACTGGGCTGCATCTTAATTCCTCCAGTTCCTGGAGAATGGCTGCCTCAGATCGGATCACTGAGGCCAGACCTGCCTGGAATCGCACCCAAGATCCGGATGTTTAGGTGGGGAATAGAGGTGGGGAGGTGGGGGTGGGGGGGAGAGGTAGGGGTTGGGAGATGGAGGGGGAAGGAAAAGTAGGCCCAGAGTCTTCAGGACTTAAGTCTGCAACTGCCCTGAGCTCATTTGACGGACTACCTCGGATCCCTGGGGCTTCATCCTCACCGGCTGTGTCCATCCAGCAACACCTGAGCGGCTAGGACTCTCCCCAGCAGTACAGAAAGCAACACCCAGGGAGATGGGGTCAGGTGTATCCCAGATCCTCCCCTCAGGCCCGCGGGGTTCCAGTCTGTCCGCATCTGGCCGGAACCAAGAGCGTATTTATTTGCTCCTTCCCGCGAAAGGGGTCAGCTTCTCCTGCGCCCAAGGAGGGGCGACCCCGCCAGCCACCCGGCAAGGTGCCCCCGCCCGACGCCCCGGGACACCAGGCTAGCGCTGCGAAGAGCCTCCAAGCCGCCCCGGCGTCGAGGCCCGGCCGCGCGGCGCTGACAGCCCGGCTCGCGCCCCTGGCCAGCTGCAGGGCGGCCCCTCCCCGCGCCCCGCGCCTCCCGCGCCTCCCGCGCGCGCCGCGGCCCAGCAGAACCCTCACCGGGAAGCGCTCCAGGTCAGTGGCCGCCATGGCGAGCTCTGCACCGGGCAGGCGGGTCGGGGCGAGCACCCGGGCCGCGACGGGGACAAGCCGGCTGCGGGACGCGCTCCGCCCGGGCGGCTGCGGCTGAATGGATCCAATATGGCCACTTCCTGGAAACTCCCCTTGGCGGCGGCGGCGGGAGAAGCCGCGGAGCCGCCCCCGCCCCCGCCCGCGGGACCGGCCTCCCTGCCCGGCCCGGCCACAAGCGCAGCTCGAGCCCCGCCGCTTGGACGGCCGGGGGGTCTCCGCTGCAAGGCGGGAGGTGCCAGCTGCGAGGGCTGCTGGGACTTGTAGTCCACGAGTTGGGGGGCCGGGGGTGGAGGCCGGTGCCTGCCGGCCTGCCGCGTGTCCCTAGGAGGCTGGGGCCGAGCACGGGTGGGAGCGTCCGGGGCCCGCGCGCTAGAAAACCGGTTACGTGGGGAGGGAAGTGGGGTGCAGCGTGCGCCCTAGGGGTCTCCCCCGCCAAACCGCCCCAACTCCGTCGGAGCCTCCAAATGCACTGGGACCACCGACTAGAGTGTCGACGGGCTGCCTGCGGCCCGTCGGGTCCAGGAGAGGCCGCCTCAGCCTCGTATGCCTGTACCCTGGGCCTCACCTGATGCTGTAGTCGGAGCCAGGGTGGGACCCGGGGCGGGACCCGCGCGTCCGGCCAAGCGGCCTTTCTGGGCAAGGGACCAGTCTTCGGCTCCTTGCGCAACAAATGCGCAGGATGCGCAGTTCAGGCCCGGGATTCGTGCAATAGAAAAGCCAGGCTTAACGATCGAGGCATCAAATAGCAAGTGACCATCACCCTGCCTGCCCCAAGGGCTTGGGGTGACGTCTTAATGGAGTGTGGGCGCTATGCAAAGAGGACCACGGCTCCCAACGCATGTACATTCTCTCTGCTAATCTCGCTACTCAAAACGTGCACAAAACTCAGAAAACGAACGCTTCCGCCCAAGCCGAAGGCCTCAGGGGCCTCAGCTCCTTTTCACTGACTATC